>OY756218.1:10042500-20042500 GCA_963576875.1 Acrobasis repandana | reverse complement strand
GAGTTGATGAGTCAGGTCTTTTAGTACCTTCCAAGTCTCACACTTATGCAGCAGCACCGATTTCACATAGGTATTGAAGATTATTTATTTTACTCCTTTGGAGATGTGTTTGGATCGCCATACGGGGCGAAGGTCTGCAAAAGCACGTTTTGCCTTGTTTATCCGCGATGCGACGTCTATATCAGTGCCTTCGGTAGTTGACACAACACTTCCTTCCAAGGTATGTGGATTCTTGGACTCTCTGCACCTCATCGCCGTTAATAAATACAGGGGTATTGTCACATGTGCCATGCCGCATATCTCTGGTCTTGCTCACATTTATTTTCAGGCCAACCTCTAAAGCCTCTCTCTGCAAGTAGTCTAACTTAGTCTGCATGTCAACGCGCCGGTTTCTTAGTAAACAAAGGTCGTCTTTTAATAAAGCAAAAATGGCTTTGCTAAGCCAGGGGAAAGGGGAAAGTGTGTGGGGAACCAAGTTTTTTTTTAAATCAAAAGGGTTTGAGAATTAATTCCTTATTTCACTAACCAAATTAAGATATAAATAGGCTTTTACCTTCTGTTCAGAAAGCTTTTGATGACGGCATCAAAGCAAAAATAACAAAGGGTGTCAATTAATAGGGCTAAGGGGTTAAAGTCGTCCCTATATAAACGGATCTTATTCCTGATAAATATTTGAACATGGTTTACTCTCTTAATGATCGTCAGAAGTCTAAACCGATTGAAACTAGTCAGCTTTTTCCGACTATACTACGTGAGTTATACGTGTTAGGGTTAGGCAGACCAAGAGGAGCGCAGGAAAGAGGATTTGTTTATTACGACACTCGAAAATAAACTTTAAGGTATTGGTATAAAGTGCATAAATGTTTGAACATGACAAAAAATGCTTGCGCGGCCTCGAGGCCACGTGAGCATAGCCACATGCACTTTATAGGTACCAATAGTTTAAAAGTTATTTTCAAGTACCATAAAAAAAATCCTCTCCGCTGGGCTCCTCTTGGTCTGCGCTGACCCTTAGGGTCAGTTTACAACAAGACGCGACGCGACGCGACGTAGCGCGCACTTAGGAAGAAATATAGAATTGTTTACTAGGCAAAAAGATACTAATTTCAGCGACACCCTGCTTTGCCGCGCTGCGTAGCGAGGCGCAGCGGGCAAAACTCTTTTTGTATAGTAAACAAGTTCTATAGTAGTAGTTAAATCCTAATCCTAATCCTATCCTAACTAATACTATAAATGCGAAAGTGAGTTTGTATATTTGTTTGTTTGTACCTCTTCACGCTTTATCTACTGAACCAATTGTCTTGAAAATTCGCATACCTACCTAAATACTAAGAAGGATATAGGGTACCTATCTTTCATCCCGAAAAAGTAATGTTCCCGTGAAATTTGGGATACGCGAGCGAAGCCGCGGGCAAAAGCTAGTAATTAATAAATGACACTATAAAAAATACTAACAAAAAGTTTTGGTTTTCACCACATTTACCAAACACTACTCTTTGTTTCTCGTGCATTCTCCCTGGAATTATTTTATTTGTTTGCAGTGAATACGTAAATAACATTCAGTATCCTGTGACGAAGTGCGTCCCAGAGGACGCTTGGGTAAAAGGGACCCATTTTTGTTCAGCTTTATTGTAATGAAATCCGAAACATTGTATTCGTAATTGAAATTGATGGGTTCAATGTAAATGTTTATGTATTTTTTAAATCCTTTTTTTCTATATTTCTAACAATTGTTATTTTGTAGAGCGAAGAGATATGCAAAAAAATTGGGTTCTTACCGTAAAAATCTATTAGTTATGAAAAAGTTGGTTTAATAGGTAAGAAACAAGGGCATGAGTGTCATGGTACACGCGTGAGGACGAAGTTCCTTACTGCATAACCAAAAGCTTTATGTACACTTAACATAATTTTTTTTTTTTTTTTTTTTAAGTTTTACATTCGGATTTCACAACCCAAAAGCCTTTAGTGGGAATAACTTAGCTTTCGGTCTTTAGTTTCAGGCTCTGCTTATTTACCAATGGACCCTGCGGGGATGCAACCGGGAATACGTTCGGATAATGACGATGACATTTAGAGAAAACAGATTCATAGAGAATCAGAGAGAAGGGAGATAATGCGACGTCATTAGTTCTTTAATTTTGTCGTTTGAGCCTTGCGGATGTTAAGTGGTAAAGCATTCCACAGTCTTACTGCCAGAACTGAAAAGGAATTCGAGTAGAAGCGAGTTCGATGAACAGGAATGTTTAGCTTATGGGAAACTGCGCTACACATTGTGTGCAGCGCACACGATCATGGCCCTACTCAAATACCTTTTTTTGGAAATAAAAAAAAATACTTTTAAAAATTTAGTTGTTGCTTTAGCCCCGCTACTCACCAGCCAGGTCTGAAGTTCCGTGTTAGGGTATAATAGGAGAATATGTATGTGACAAGTTTTCCGCTTGCCTCAAATACCTACCCAAAAATTGGTGCCAGCTCTCGGACCATCACGAGAGTGAGGTGAAACGTTCCTTATGGTACTGAGGAGTAACCACCAAATATGAATAAAAATTGAACTAAATTAAAGATTTTAAATAAAATTACATCATCATCATCAGGTCCTTTTTAGTCTCCACTGCAGGAGCACAACCCTCTCTGTACTACCAGAGCGATATAATAGCCAGAACAGCCAAGAACCACACGGCTAAAAATAAAACCATGACTATCATCAAATTTCACTAACTAAGTGAGAGAAGCCAACTAAATTAATATATGTCGGCAGCTCCGTAGTGAATATTATATTATTTTTATAGGTCACGGTGTCACCTCGCGAGGCGCAAAATGAGTTTCGGCTAAAACTCCTTCGGGAGACACCGACACGTAAGCTTCATATACTCACGCTACTGTTTATGGCCCTTTATGTGCTTTGTTTTACCCGACTTTTAAAGAAGAAGTGTGATGTTTTTAGATGCATCTACTTAAGAAACATTTTTTTGACAAATTCATGTTATTAATTTTGTTATTTTTATCAAGCCAGCGCAAGTGAAGCATTTCCGTTTTTCTTTTACTAAGTAGCCCGTGGCTGTTACATCCCATTTCCGTTTTAGCTTGGGCAAAAATGCTTTGGTTCATATGTCCGGCTGTTCTCTCTAGAAGACGCATTTTTTAACCGATGCTTGTTTTCGTGAGCAGGTTCGAAATAATATGCATTATTTTTTTGATTCAGTTTTGGGAAATTTTTCGTGTTCAAAACCCCATGACTGGCATTGTTATGAAGTTATACGATTTATTCCATTTTCAGTTATGCAAAGACAGATACGCAAGGTCTACAAGTTTATAGAGTCAATAGTTTCAAATATTAACCCTTTATAAGGCAGTAGGTATATTTAAAAAAATATGTTTTTGGACCTTATTACCAAGGCATAAGGTTCAATTTTAGGTGGCAATATATTTGCCACTGCCTTATAAAGGGTTAATGAGACTTAACTTGTTTGTAGGTCGGAAAGGTAAACTTATTTATTATCAATATTTTTTGAAAAGAGTAACAGAAACAACAAATTGTTTTTTTATTACTTCCCTATATTTTATTTTGTAATTTGGCATCTTAGCCTTGTCAAAAATGTCATAATTACTGTCATCGATAAACTATGGGCATTGGAGTTCCTAAAGATTATAGCATGGTAACACCTACCTACTGAAACTGACAACAAAACGCTAAAGTTACTTATCAATATTTTCTACTGGCTGGCTGAACTGGCTTGCTTATGAAGAGAAGTAACACTTATTTTAAAGTTAAAATACATTATGAAAAGACAACATCACAAAACCTCCATAAATACTATTTGCCTTTGCCTTTAAAAAAGCCTTCAAAATCTACTTAATTAAATGCCCTACTTTTAAAACAGTATTTTTATAAAATTCATTGTAACATAGCATATTTAAAGCAAAGAAAGCAGGCCACGAACAATAACTTTGCAAAATATTTAAGTATGAAAAATCTTAAAATACGCTTCCGTATTTCTTTATTCATCTTAAAACGTTTAGCCTTTAAAACAGATTCTCTGACGCCTTTTAACAAAGGCGTGTTCTGTTCAAAGAACGCCTTTTAACGACATTTCCGAGGGATCAGTGAATGCAATAATTTACGCACACTTTGATCGTAAATAGTTGTTCTATTATATTATATTTGCCCTTCAGTTTAGAATGTTATATATAATGTTAATAATGAATATTTGTTTGTTGATATGATGTGAATATTTGTGTTATGAATTGATTTTATCTTTGAAAGGAAAGCTAACGTAATACTTAGAATTCGACGCATTTATTGTCTTTATTTTTATCTGAGGTAGTGCCCCTGCCAAGTCGATTAAAAGCAAACAAACAAGTCAAGCCAGAACAGTCAGAGCCGTAGCATACTTTTTTTATTTATTTCTTCTTCCTTTATTTAACGAACACGCCTGTATGCCTTTCATATATGACCATCTCCTCTCACGGGCCTACTGGAAGATATCTCGTTTGAGATATGTAGTGCCTTTGTACAACTTTTTGTTTATGTATTCTCTGTATATTATTGTCCGTGTACATAAATTGGTAAATAAATAAATAAATACTTTTTTCGAAGCTATTCTTGGCAATTACATAATTTAAATGTGTTTAGGATTTCAAGATTACGAAATCCAAACTCACAAACTCGTATACCAAGTGCTAATTGAGCTCATAAACAGCACATATTTAATACAAGATTAAACATCTTTAATGTAGGTAGTTAGATAGATAAATAGGGATAAATCACACTAATTGTGCTAGCCCCAAAGTAAGTTTAAATTTGCATTATGGGGTACTAACTCAACGACACAATACTTTATTACATATATATATATATATATATTTGTAATATATATATATGTAGATAAACACCCAAGAGTATATTAGAAAAAGGCTATTTTCCAACTTGCCCTAATTGGGGATTGAACCCAGAACCTCCGGATTGGCGGACTAGCCCTACGATAGTCAAATAAAAAATAACCTTACATAATCTAAAATATTTTTATGATTTCAAGGATCACAAAATCCCAACTCACAAACCCGTATACCGAGGGCTAATTGAGTTTATAAACAGCACATCTTTTACGCAAGATTAACCATCTATCTCTACAATGTAGGTATTAAGGTGATGTATGAAAGGGCATAGGTCCTTTATACTAACGTAATGGGGATTTTTGTCCCCAATGATATACGGGATAGGCCGATTGGAATATATGGCGACAAGTAACTTGCAGACAGTGTAGGGGAGTCCGTGGACAATTTATTGGGGACCAACCATTACTATATTGGAAAGAAACGCATCTGAAAGTTTATAGGAATTTTTATTGCTGAAATTTGCCGAAGTGTTTAGGTTAGAAAACTCAATATTGAAATTGCTTTTTAAAAATGTGATCTTATAGCTAGTTTCTTTTATAGATACTTAGCTATACCTTGGACCTTAAAGGTGAAGTTAGAAGTATTAAAGTGGCGCCTTTATTTAAAATAAATTGTTAACTCGTAAATGTGGTGAAAATTTCCTAATTTCTCAATGTAAGGCACTAGATAGCCCTTTAAATTATTTTATGAACCACCGTTGAATGTATTTACAACTTGCTTGCCTCCGCCAAAAGTGGCCACTTTTGGAAGCAAGTTTTAAAGCTAGACGGATCACCGATAATAGTTTCAACGGCAGTTCATACAATAAATTATAAGGCTAGTGCCAAACATTGGGAGATATGGAAATTTTCACCATATTTACGAGTTAACAATTTATTTCAAATGACGGCGCTACTTCTGCTTGGTATTCACCTTAATAGAATTCAGAAAGCAATAAAGTTTTACTTATAGGCCCATATTTTTTATGAACGTGTACTTTATCCCCTTGTGGTTTATCTTATAATTTTAAACTAAAAAAAACGACATTTCTAAACTTTTTTATCAGTTCCACTTCACCAATATGGACTTTGTAAATGCAAATGCTTGATTTATTTATTGACAAAAACATCAAAATGACTATATGTGTGCATAAAATATTTGAGAAGTTTCCTCAATGTCTCGAGGATTCAATCGTCAGATCTTTAATTGGGGACACAATGGAACTAATTCGCAAGTATAATATTGTTTGCCCTTTAAAGAAAAAACTAAAATGGTTAAAAAAACGAAGAAGTTATTGGGGAAAATACATAAAAAAATATGGCGTTCCCTTGTTTCGCAGACAGACATTTCATAGAATTTCGTTTCGTAGAAAATGTTTCATATATATTATATTTCGTCCTTGTATTTGTATTTTATATTTGTTTAAATGATTTTTCGAGCTGCCTAGCTGCCTAATGGAATTTGACGTAGCCTGGACCAAAGAACATATACCTACACTACGTAAAAAGAAACATCACGCATGTGTGCACGTAAAATCGCTTGCGGCTATGTGTGGGTGTCTGGATGTGCGCGGGGGCCTTAAGAGGCGCGCGGGGCGTGGAACGAGCTATCGCTGACTGGTTTGGTCGAGGGCTGGTACCTAGTTCGCATCTCTCTCACGCACCGCACGATATTCCATTTCGGCAAAGAATATACTCACGACGCGAAAAGAAACGACACTTAAGCATGTGTGCACGTAAAATCGCTTGCGGCTATGTGTGGGTGCCTGGATGTGCGCGGAGGCCTTAAGTGGCGCGCGGGGCGGAGAACGACCCGTCTCTGAATTCTTTGGCCGAGGGCAAGTACCTAGTTCGAGCACGCAGGCTCGGACTGACTGCGCTTTGTTAATCAAGGTGAAGGGATAAGCAAATGGCCTTAAAGTGTGAAATAAATTGTTTACTTGTAAATATGGTGATATATATATACATATTTCCATATTGCTCTTCGTCATGCACTAGATAGCCCTTTAAATTATTATATGAACCACCGTTGAAAGTATTTACATTAGTCCGTCTAGCTTTAAAACTTGCCTCCGCCAAAAGTGGCCACGGCAAGTTTTAAAGCTAGACGGATCACCAATAATAGTTTCAACGGCAGTTCATAAAATAATTTAAAAGGATATCTAGTGGATGACGAAGAGCAATATGGAAATTATCACCATATTTACGAGTTAACAATTTATTTTACACTTCAAGGTCATTTGCTTACCCCTTCACCTTAAGATAATCATGACCGGCGGCGGGATTTATTGTTGTGTTTATGGTTTGTTGCAATCACCAAAATAATGAAAAAAGCTTCTTCTCATTGCCTAGCGACCCAGAAAAATAAGTGAATACTAATATTAATTTCATACCCTATTACCTACAAGTAGTAGTAGGTACCGTCTGTATTACACGTAGTAAATAAATCACTTTTCTTCGTCAAAGCACATTCCCAGTTGCATCCTCAGCTGTGCTGCTTTGGAGCCCGGTTGCGCTTTCCCGCTTTTTCTTTTCCAAATATAACATGCATGTCAATGGTCATCCAAGGACGCCAAAGACCTAGCGAAGTGGAGAAGAAATAGCCGGAACAGTTTAAATGATTTGGCTATAGTTTTACGACCGGCCGCCTGCCTGACGTCAACCCTCTTTGGGAATGTGTTTGTACGGAAAGTTTTACAACCGGTAGCCGCCCGATGTTAAGCCTTCTTGGGAATGCAATTGTAGCACGAGATGTTTGTGCTAAGTCCTTAGTCCTTTATTCGCATCTTACGACATCCACAGGAAGAGATGCGAGTGGTCCTATTCTAACCCTTGTGGTTCCGCCACAAGGGTGGT
Source organism: Acrobasis repandana (assembly GCA_963576875.1). Taxonomy (NCBI): domain Eukaryota; kingdom Metazoa; phylum Arthropoda; class Insecta; order Lepidoptera; family Pyralidae; genus Acrobasis; species Acrobasis repandana. Next base: position 20,034,770 of record OY756218.1, on the reverse strand, counting down.
AAATAAATCACTCTGTCGTGTCACAAAAACTAGCGTGTGTTAACATTTACGTAATTTGTAAATTGCTGTATCTAAGATTCACCTTATCGTCTTGGTGTATGTTAACATTTACCGTTGCATGTTCGAATTAAAAAGATAAACGAAATAATTTCGGACCGTGCTGGTCTGGGAGAAAAGAAAACATAGAATGTACCAGTTGCTCCTCTTCCCACGCAGATCGTAAAAGCCGGTTAAGGGAATGTAAATTATATGCAAGATTCTGAATTATATAATTTTTTGCAATTGTCACAAATAATAACAAAAATTATAAAAGTAATCGAAAAAGCCAAAAATATATAAGAGTAAGCAATTTTTAATTTGTAAAGATATTTAATAAAAGTTGATTGAAAATTTGACGTATCTTTCACCTACCTTACCTAAATGTCCTTACACAAGTTTACATTATGTAACATACTAAGTATGTATAATTTTCTTTGGCACAATTCTGTATGTATTTCATTTCGGTTTGGTATCAACCGGCAACCCTAGCGGTATGCACTACGGCTCAAGGTCTCCGGCATTCGAACTCTCACGTACAGGGAGTGTCGCCGCTGTGATTTCAGTTCGGTATCAACCCTAGCGTTACGAGCCCCGAGCTCAAGGTCACCGGCGTTCGAACTCTCACGTACAGGGAGTGTCGCCACTGTGCTTAGACGTAGAAGACTGCCCTAATTACAACATTTATTATTACACAAGTAAATTTGTGTTTAGGTTTCCGCACGTGTTTTCCTTCACACCGTAATCAAGTGGTAAGAATTAAAAATGAATATAAATTAAGAGGTACCTAACGAGTTTATTTGCTAGGCAAATTAAAAAAAAACCCCGACTGTCAAGAACGCCCTCTTGTGATATGAACCGGTACTATTGATACGACTTGATACGGACATCAAGCCGCGGTACATGCGCGCTACGGAAAGCACCATCTATATATTTGCTAAAGAAAGACCTGCTTTTCAAGCGTTTATTTTTAGGAACTTTTAAACGGCTGGACCTATTTTTATCAAATATAGCTAAGAACTTTCGCAAGGGAACTTGCTATCACGTAAAAAAACCGCATTGAAATCTATTCGAGCGCTACGATGCCACAGACAGACAGACAGACCGACATAAGCGTCAAACTTATAGCACCCCTCTTTTTTGTCAGGGGTTAAAAATCACGCCTGGCCTGGTGAGAATCGAACCCATGCCTCACAGTCGCACAGCCAGTTCCTAAACTGTTTGTAACTATCACTTCTATATTTAACCCTAGATAACTAAACTATCCTGGGAGTTACTCAATAACTAAACATTCGTCTAGCGGACTACGCATTAAAAAATCTTATATTATCAACATAATTTAACGTGAGGAAGAAATTGTTACATGATTCGTATAAAGTGCTCGTTGTGAATAGAGATAGGTAGAAATAATTTTATACTAATGATGCCACATACCTTTTATACACATCTACATTATGGGTGTCACAAATTGCATTTTTTACATCTAAGGCATCAATTTTTGGTCTTCCTTAGCAATTTCGACGGGCAAACGTATAATTTTTTTGTAATATTTCATACATAAGGAAATGGAGCAGATTCTTCATATGATTTCACCAAGGATATCTCCTATCATGACCTTGATGTCACGTCTTAAAGTTACCGTCCGAGCAAGTTGCCGCAACCAAGGCTCCATGAGGTGGTTTGTCAGTTTCAAAACAAAATCTCGCCGTGTTATTTGTTAATTATTTTTGATGTTATTCGCGACGTATAATAACATAAGTAGGAGTAGTCTTAGTGCAGATGACCATTTATGATGAGTTTTACTGGATAAAAATCGAAGAGTTGCTAAAGCACATGTCGAATGCTACGTTGTAGCATCTGACGTAGTATGTAGTACGTTTCTTTCCATGTTTGACAATATAAAATCATCCGGTTTAATAATTTGGGTTCTGTTGTCTTTTACTTGATACTAAAAAATCATCTTCAGAACCCAAAGATTGGCACGAGACATCAGTATTAATGCTGATATTGTATTGACTTTCAACCTTCCAATGATTTGTCATCACCACAGAAGTTAAATTATCTTGTTTCTTTTATCAAAGTAATCAATCTTAATAAACGTGAATTTCTACTTTCAGCCTAGGACATATGTTTCCATTTATAAATCCATCAATAATATTAGGTATATGAGAAAAAGTTGAAAGCAATTAGTAGTATGAATGACATCTTACTAATAAACCCTAGTCATTAAAAAATAACCGTTTTTATGAAATTCATATTATTTGTATATTATCTAATTATAATACAAACATTTATTAATTTTTTTTATTTGAAAATACTAATATAAAATAAAATGCAATTTAGATACCTTTGAAAATCTGCACCTGTTATAACTAAACTTTCGTCATCTAGGCGACGCGGTGGTTATAAATCACAAGTAAAGACAATTGTTTGCGCAAACGCCGCATTTGTGAAACTTTTTACTCTAATTATGAAGGTATACAAAGGCGTGCAAGCAGGGGGTACGCGAAAGTATGTGAACTAGACTTATGCAAGGGGTCGCGTAGTCTGCCAGACGAATGTTTAGTTATCTAGGGTTAAGAGCTTAATTTATGTCACATGATTTTTAGGTGACTCCGTGCTTCGAAAGGCACGTAAAGCTGTGGGTCCCGAACGCCATCCAGCGTTTTTTTAAACCTATCTTAGGATTAGTTTTGGTCTACCCTTTGGATTGCGGAGGTCAGACGGCAGGCGCTCTGTGTAATAACTAGTAACCTTGTCAAATCACCTAGGTTAGGTAGCGGGCTCCGGGCTCTGAAGCGTTACTGCTGTGGATACAACCGGCAAGACGCTCGGATGAAAACCAGTTATCATGTAGAAGTTTAACTTGTAAGTTCGTCTTCCACCAGGTACCGGCTGTGCCTAATCCGATTGCCGAACACAACTTCTTTTTTTTTCCTCCGATCTTGGTAAATATGACCTTCCGGTTTTACAACCCAACGCTCCATCATACAAGTCCGTAGTTTCTATAAATTCCAGTTTGCTCTCGAAATTAAAAACGGGGAAAGAATATTCCTTTTACATTGTATCTGTACAGTTAGAAAAAAAGTAGTCATCGAAACGGTCCATCCATACGTCAGACTCAGTGTGCGCCGGTGCATTCGAATAGAGTAAGCGCATTCCTTTTGCGGAGCTCTGATAGATTCCGAAAGAATGGAAATGGCATAAATGCATAATTTTCCGACTTGTATTTCACATTTCACGGTATCGGGTTTTGATATTATTTTCTTAGAACTTTTACGTTTGTGCGAATTTTTATGACAGGACCTGATATTCCAATTTTAAGTCCGAAGGAATTTGGTTTTCGTCTATTCTATATACTACACAGGCAAAGTCTTTTCAGTCCACGACGATAAAAGAACTTATTACACGAAGATGAACCTTTGTCTTGAGGTAATTTCAGTATATTACGTTAGACGTAATACAGGGTGGGTTTTAAACCAACAGCAAAATTTTAAAATACTCAATTGTAATAATTAATTTCCGTACACATAAATAATAATTTTAAAAAAAATCCTTCCAAGTAAAATCCATTCGGCATAGCGGTGATTTGTATGACGGCAAATATTTTTTTTCGATTTCAATAAATTTCGTAGTTCAGAATTATGAACTGAATTTGATAAGCTTTCATAAAAAGCTTGCCTCTTGATTAAAAACTTATTTATTAATTTAAACTTTATTTCACATTATAAAACTGTACATATGGCGGAATCACCGCCATATGGCATTCTCTGGCACTCAACCATTGGACCAAGAAGAGAAATAGTTCGGGTGGTGCGACTGAGTGCGTTTACAAAATTGAATCAGTACCTGCAAGTAAAAAAATCTTCTATGAGAATAGTAGAGCTCTCACATACATGAAATAACCGACATTTTTCCCTTTCCCCAAAGCTATTTATGTTTTATTTCAATACAAATACAGGTCCAAAAAGTAATTTGCGTAACAAAATTAACGAAATTTTAGATGCTTTAAATTTTCAACAGGCTTACCTATGTAGACTTTTAAGCAAAATAGGGGTATAAGTTTTAGCGATTACTCGCGTTCCCTTGGTCCTAGAAGGTCGAATCTGGTGTCTACGAGTTTGTCTTGTTAAAGTGGAGAGGACTACGTAGTCTGATTGGTATAGGTAGGTATACATTTTCCTTAAACCATTACAAAATTGAAATTCATCCGTATATAACGCTAAAGCAAACTTCCCCCTGTTTTCCCTCCTCCACTCCCTCTTTGGATTTTATTTTTCTAAACCTCTTCTGTAGAATAAAGTCTTTAGTTTGGCTCTTAAATTTTATTGAAATAAGTATTAATAAATTATATTATAAAAAAATATGTTCAATTTAAATAAATATTGAAAATATATTCTAAAACTCCAACATCCCAATATCGCGCTCAAATTCCCTATATCCGTTTGGCATATTGCGGCCGCGGGAAATGCAAAATGAGTTGCAAGTGACAGCGCCGGGAGTGCTGTGAAGATGCAGCATCGAGTTAGGTACTATCTCATGTACCTACTCTGAATTTTATCATAGAGAGATAGGTTTCTAGCTACTACATATTTTTTTCAACTAAAATCCATGTTTTGTTTAAAATCTTCATCTTTCGAGCACTAGGGAAGCGTAATCAAGCGCAAACATTTTTTGCGCTTGATTACGCTTCTTTAATTCTATAGTGACTTATCAAAACAACATTAAAGTATTTTTATGGGGTTTTTTAGGCATTCAAGATGCAGTACTAAAGTACTCAAATTAAATAATGTATCAAATTAAATTGTATGGCTTTCCTACACTCTAATTGATTTCATTGTAACATGGGTTAAATGAGATACTTTACTTGTAATAGTGGGTAGATAGAAGTGTTGGTAACGCAAGCCTAATGCATGTAAGAATATCAAATGGTAGCGAATTTCGGCGTGCGGAGTTGAACACGTGATGGCTCAGATGGTACGAGCATAGTCGTATTGAGACTAAGGTCGTGGGTTCAAGTCCTGCTCACGTGGTATTTTTCACCATTTCTCATTTCATTATTTAATTTGAGTACGTTAAATTAGGCGGTGCTTTAAATATCCCTTTTGCCCCAAATACTGTTATTGACTTTACTTCCTCCCTGCGTCCTTATTGACCTCCCTGCGTCGATGTTTCCCCATACATATAATTTAGGGATTTTCAAGGCAAGAGTGAACAGGCATTTTTTGAGTTTGCGTGATACACCTTAGACCTCATCTTAGCTTCCCATCAGGCTAGATAGAGATCAAACGCACTCAAATTTCTAATAAAAAAAAAAAAAAAAAAAACTTCAGGCCAATTGCCAGGCCAATCAGTAGCTTCTGCATGACGCTGCGTCGAACAGCGAACTATATAGATACTAGGGAAGCGTAATCAAGCACATAAATTTTTTGCGCTTGATTACGCTTCTCTAATTATATAGTTAGGTACTAATCAAAACTACATTCAAGCAGGCGGTGCTTACACACAATATCCCTTTTGCCCCAAATACTGTTATTGAATTTTCTTCAGGCCATTGCCAGGCCAATCAGTAGCTTCTGTATGGCGCTGCGTCGAACAACGAACTATGTAGGTATCAGGGAAGCGTTATCGAGCGCATACATTTTTTGCGCTTGATTACGCTTTTCTAGTACTATACTCGTAGATACTTATCAAAACTACATTAAAGTAGCCACCTACTGTTTACAATACTGTTTTTGACGTTACTTCACGCCAACTGCTAGGCCAGTATAAGTGAACATTGGCCGATATTGACGCTGCGTCATAAAACAGTATAATAGTTGGCTGTCATTGAAGACACTTTTTACTTTTCACTTGTTGAAAAAGTGCAATATTTTCGGGATATTGTCTTACAGTAGTTTACTAAGATGAAACTTCAAAAGTACGAGTAACTTATTTTTAAAAATAAACTATTAGACAGGTAAAAATGAAAGAAATTTTTTTGAAGTCGCTCACAAAGTGTACGATTTTTTGTATCTAACTTATTTGAAATCTAAAAGCCATAGTAGTATAAAACCCAGTTATACTTGTAAAGAGCACACATCAACAAGTCACAGTTTAAATCAAAGTACAGGTTTCCCTTGTTCGTGTCTGCAACGTCAGTTCAGTTTTCATTGTTCGTACATTTCTCATAATGCGTCTCTCTCAGCCGTCTGCATGCTGTCAATGTGAGTGCATGCAAAGTAAGGGACACAAGATTATATTATTTTTGTTTAGTTTTATTTTCTTAGCTGTCATGAAGCTGTTTTTTTTTTACATTTACGGGTCAAAACTAAGTAAAATGTTAAATGACTGTAACATAAGTTAACTGTGTAACATGTATTAGGTGGTTCTTCATGGTCATCAATTTGCAGAAATTTTCTTACAGTATGGCAGGTGTTTAGAATCGCGGCTTTTTGGATAGTTATAAACATATTTTTACTAAGATCTAAAAGTTGTAAGCTATTGATGTGTTTCGGGATTACGCTTGTTGTGGAAAGTACGATGGGAACAATGTACACTTTGTTTTGTTTCCAGATTCTTTGAACTTCATCTTATTATTATTATTTATTTTAATCTTTTAAACAGTGGTATATACGTAATGCTAATGCGTTATTTACTTTTAAATCAAATCAAATCAAACATTATTGCTCTCCATTACATTTACGGTCTTTAGAAAAATATATATATATTTTTTTTTTATCCTGGTACTACTAATACGATTTTTTTTATGGATGTGTGTTCCAATTTCAAGCCAAAACATCTGAACGGATTGGTTAGTGAAATTAGCATTTAGTACCTGAATACATCGGATATTTTATAATACCAAAAAATTGTAAGTTTGGGATTGCCAAATAACATTTAACAATCAGAATAATTTTTGGTTTTAGGTCATTCAGGTTTTCAAAATAAATCAGTAGGTGGTGACTTTATAATGGGTGAAAAGTAATTGTCAAAGAAAAAAAAATCTAAATAAGTGTTGGTGCTCCGAAGTGCATTGAGATTGATTTTAGTTTTAAAGTCAATAGACGTAAATACATTAAATAGTGTTTTATTAAATTTTGTTATATTTATCTCCATTTAATTTGCCCACATGTGTATTACACAGCCTACTCACGGAAGTGTCAGCTCAGAACCGCAGATGAGCGTACTTTTGTATTGTTTAAGTTTTGATTAAAAACCCGCACTGACTGTCCGTTTCGTTTATAGGGTTCCGTAACAGATGCTTACCAGACCCTTATATAAGCTTTTACTGTCCGTCCATCAATAAATTGTAAATCCGAACTAATTTACATCCACCGATATGATAAAACATTTTTATGTGTGGCTAAAAGTATATCCCAATCGCAACAAAATATATTGACACTATCCGAATCAGAAATCTCTTAGCATTCTTCAGCCAGAAGTTTCAGTGGAAATAATTTACCTTCATGATCATATCAGGCCTGTGTCACTCCCCGTTTAGGTATCGAAAATGTACCTACATTATTACTATGCGTGCAGGCGGCCCCTCCGGGTGGTAAATTCAGTTATACTAATCGTTTGTCCAGAGTAATAAGAATGAAATTGGATTGCAATGGATGTCTAGACAGGTATCAATGCGAAAAGGTTCTGAGCGATATGGTTTAATTTAGCTCACGTCAGAACGTGAGCTAAATTAAACCACATTGAGTAGATATTTCTTTGAATTTCTTTGCTGAGTGAGACTTCTGTACGTTAGTATTATTTATTTTCTGATTATATCTACTTGATGGTACGCTTACATTGCCATGTCTTTGCATTTATTTAGATATGCTAAATTTCATCTAATTTAGAAACGAGAAAATGGGTGAGAAATAGATGACAAAGTATTTAAAAAGGATATCTTATATTCTATCTTATGTAACAGTTATTTCCTTTTTTCAATAAATAAAAAAATATCTTACGCAAATGTTACGTTAGACGATGTAACGTTAAAATAAAAGAATTAAAAGCTTGTTAAAGTAGGCCATCAAATACTTTTATAAATGTACGACGGAATCCTAGCTATACGATTGCAACTTGCACATGGCTGGCTTTTATTTCAAAATACTGAAGTCGCCTTGTGGACACGTCGATTGTTGCTTTGTGGCTCGTTTGCTTTTTAATCAACATTCAAAATAGCAATTTTTATTTTTATTTCTTTCATTCTACAAAAAGAGAAACGCACAGCCAGTACCTCCACCCACCTCTCGGGCATCACCGTTCCAAAAAGTTACTAAGTAATAATACCTAAATGACGCCTAATTCATCAGTACGAGTAAGGCTTAATTTACATTACCGCCAATAGAAGCGAATTTTGAAAACTCTACAAAGCATATTGAATCTATGTCAATGTCGTAATGTATAAAATTGTGTCAAATAAAATAACAGAAATACGCGGGAATTCCCGCGAAGTTTCTTTCTACATGCTAATTTGTACTGTGTTCTTCTAGATTATAGAAGTCATTATCCACTGTGAAATTCTTAAAATTCGTTTTAAGTTTATTCCGCGGTAATATAAATTGAGCCTTTTTCAGCGACGCGAAGAGCCAGGGCAGAGGGTTCGTGCCGCCGCGCGTCACCTTGCGTATCTCGCGCGACCGAGCGTCTTGCCCGCGTGCGTCTTCTCGATCCCGCGCTGGACTGCCGGTGCGAGCAGTCGCGACTATCGCGAGGCTCCGCTGCACCACGTACATTTCATCACGCGTTTCTATATCGTATGACATTTGTACGTAAAGTTTATAATGTCTTATTCCGAGTATTAAATTTATCGTCGCTAATCCTCAATCATATTATCATACCAATACCTTTCCCATATAGTCTATGATTTGACACACTGAGGCTTACATTTGATTAATTACTCGTATTGAAGCTTACGATCGTAATCATTCATCACAATTCAAATGTGTGAGTAAAATATACTTTTCTTTATTTGTATTAAAATCATCATTATTTTAGCCGCATAACGTCCACTGCTGGACATAGGCCTCTCCCAAGGATTTCCAAAATGACTGATCTATTGTGGCCTGAATTCGTTCCAGCGACTTTGGTCAGGTCGTTTGACCACCTTGGGTGGGTTTCCTGCGCTTTGCTTGCCAGTGCGTGGTCGCCATTCGAGAACCTTTTATCCCATCGGTCATGTATTGAAATGATATTTTCTTCCAACTACGCTGCAATTCTATCATAACTTCACTACATACGAGTATCTAGCCAAAGCGGAACTTTTATGCTTAAGAGCAGAAAAAATGTATGGAAATGTTTTACTGCACTGTTTTAGTTCTTTTTTAAATTGCGCGACCAGATGCGGCACATGTCATAAAACTGGCCTTTATTTACGATGCGTTCAGTTGGGCAACCTGAACAGTTTGCGAGTGAAGTGATGTGTGGGTATTGCTTGGCCATAAAGAAAAAAAGGCGGGATTACGAGTATAAACTGCAAATTTTCACTGACTGAAAAATATGAATGTTGCTTACCTAATAATTAAACTGGGTATTGTAATATGTCTTCAGTTTTATTTTTCACCTGCTTTTCTTGCAGTAGTTGAAAGAAAAGCAGATTATGAACATTGCAGTCATGCTGTTTAGAGCCAAATAAACACTAGGTGCAATAATAAAAAAAGTAATTACTTACTGCTCGATTCAACAATCTACTATTACTTATGAGCTTATTATGTGATATACTTCCAAAGAGCACTTTAAACTTCTTCAAGCGATGTAAGGAAATCCAACACGTGATACGACAAATGCGCCACTAAGTTAGTAATCACTATTTTGATTCTTGTTTTTCTATCTTTTTTCTCAACAGTGGTCTTAAGGTCTTACGGTCCTAGGCTCAGTTTTGCCACAGAGGTTGTTTTTGCCAACCATCACGCTTTAAGTGGCCTTTGTGTCATATGGCCCTAGCTCTATCTACTTTGTTAGGCATAAATAAATATTTTTAAGTGGAAATCATTAGTGTGCTATTTTTCAATATAATATAATCAATCAATGTTTTAACGTGCTTTCTAAAACGCCGAGATCAAGATTGTGGTCTGGTCACCCATCCGAGTGCGGATCACGTCAGTAAGTCTGTGTATATGAACAACTTTCCTTACAGAAACATTTGCTTAGACGATTTGATATTTAAAGTTTTATTTTAATAAATATTTTATTCTTTAAAAAATAACTATTTCCATCATTTTGTTTGGTGTACGCATCATTTCACCTAAATTTAACCGAGAAATCCAGTCGACAAGGGGAAGGGCATTATACGAGGCTACCGCCAATAAAGTAATATTGCTAATAAAATAATATTTATTATCCTGGAACTACGGTATACTCGTATTAACCTGATTCAACTGATAACCGGAAAACACGCTAAATAAATATGTCCAATAATGATCGATGGCCGACTGAATAACTCCCGTATAATGTAGATTGCAGACACAAATAACAGATATTGCAGAAACTTACCTTTATTTTTCTGAATTCAATAAGTTCTAGAATTAGAATACAACATGTAAAGCTTGCGAACGACTGCCAAATCCAACTTACTAAATAATAATAAATAAGTTATCTGAGTAGTCTTAAAAAATGGAGCTAAGCTGACCAGTCTCTGCTGGCAGCACCCGTTCACGAGTTGACGCATGGATCGGCCATCGCTGATCTACGCGTCAACGATCTCCTCTACATCGAAGGATTGGATTTAGATTTTTCCATAACTTTCCTAGGTATGGCGAGAATTTTTGGCATTACAAAGAAAACTGTGGTAGGATTTTTTAAACACTAATAGTTTACCCATTTTTATTACTAGTTCAGAATAATCATGAATTTTTTTGTAACATGTGATCAGTTTTTAAATCTTTTATTATAGTTCAATACAAAATAATCGTGTTTTGACGCAATGCGTGCCTGATAAATAAGGGCCCTTCCACACAACCTTTATTTTTACGTGCGTTTGTATCGATACAAACGCCACGTTTTTCGAACGCAACCAGGACGCGCTGTAAGCGCGCGTTTGTATCGCGTTTATATAGTGCTCTGCAGTGCATTTTCAATAATCCCAAATGAAACGCGTTTGTATCGATACAAACGCGCGTTCGAAGTTAGTTTCAAATGCGTTTGTACCGATACAAAGTCGCGCTTACAGCGCGTTTCATTTGAGGCAAAAAACGTGTTCAATCTGGCAAAACGCGATAATAACGCGCAAAGGACGCGCGCATCAAAAACGCGCGTCGTACGAGCGTTAAAAATACGTCGTTTGAAGGGCCCTAAGTCAGAAGTCGTAGGATACGGTAATTTCCTGAAAACAACGATGATGAAAACGCCCTGCTTCGTTGGGTAGGTAGTAAAAATGTAAAATAAGTTAAGTTAAGTAAAGTAAGTTATCTTTTAAGAAACACATATATTTCTATTATCCTGTCTTTATTATTTGCGTTACAGAGTCAATGCAAATCTCAAAGGCTACAAATGGTAGGCTCAAAATGAAATACTGATCGTCTTCATCCAAGCGCGTTCCCGTTTGCATCCTCAGCTGTGGTGCTTCAGAGCCCGGGGTGTGCTTTCTCGCTTTCTTCTCCAAATATTACATACATGTCAATGGTCACTAAAAGATGCCAAAGACCTTGCGTTGAAGAAGAAATAGCCGGAAGAGTTTAAATGATTTGGCTATAGTTTTGCAACCAGCCACCTGCCTGACGTCAACCCTTTTTGGGAATGTATTTAGTCGAAAAGTTTTACTACCGGCCGCCGCCTGACGTTAACCTTTCTTGGGAATGCAATTATAGCACGAGATGTTTGTACTTAATCCTTTAGTCGCCTCTTACGACATCCACAGGAAGAGATGGAGTGGTCCTATTCTAACCCGGAACCACACGGGGAATCAATCATGTCATGTCATCACGAAATACAGAAAACTAGCATGTCATAATATCTGTATTATCTCTATTTTTAATGTGGCTTATTTTGGTTGACTGTTAAATTTAATATTCACCACACTGTACACTTATAAGAGCCATTACAATTACAATTGACACGTCAAAAAGGCATAAGTAAATTGTAAAATATTTTCCGGGGCTTAAAACTGACGGTTGCTAAAATGGTATTAGAACTAACATTTTTGTAACTGACGGTTGCTAAAATGGTATTAAAACAATTTTTTTTAACTATTATACGGAATCAGCATTGAAAGGAATTCTGTGTGATTTTTTTTAAAGAAAGTTTGTTTCTAGTATAGTGAGTCTATTTTATTAATGTCCCTCGACAATAATCGCATTTCCGATTATAAACGAATGCTATTTACCCATGTCCATCAATTATTAGGTTTATCGTGAATAAAATAGTTTGAATTCAGAACTAAGTACTTTGTTGTTCTTTTGTTTCTGATTTCCGTGTGAACTATACAAAGTGGAAGGGACATACCCGTAATAAATTGAACCACGGGCTATTCTAGATCACTCAAGTATAATGAAAATAAAATAATAGTCAAAAAACCAAAAAAAATCGTCATTGTATTTTGGCTGTTATTTTAATTTCATCGAGTATAATGATCTAGTATAGACCGTGGTTCGATTTATTACGGGTATAATCCTTTGACGTTGTATAGAGCTGTAAAACTATTTTCCTTTTCACGATAACATTTACTCATTTGTAAATAATGTACAACGAAAAGTAACAAATAAATAAAATAAAAAACTTATTCAACCTACTTCCAAAAAAGAGGAAGTTCTTATGTTCATCATCATAATCATCATATCAGCCACAGGAAGTCCACTGCTGGACATAGGCCTCCCCCAAGGATTTCCAAAACGACCGATCGGAAGCGGCCTGCATCCAGGTTTTCCTGCAACCTTGCTCAGGTCGTCTGACCACCTAGCAGGTGGGTGTCCTACGCTGCGCCTGCCGGTACGTGGCCGCCATTCGAGAACCTTTCTGCCCCATCGGCCATCGGTTCTTCGCACTATGTGCCCCGCCCACTGCCACTTCAATGAGCTTATCCGTTCTGCCCCATCGGCCATCGGTTCTTCGCGCTATGTGCCCCGCCCACTGCCACATCAATGAGCTAATCCGCTGGGCTATGTCTGTAACCTTAGTTCTTCTACGAATCTCCTCATTTCTGATTCGATCACGTAAAGAAACACCTAGCATAGCCCTCTCCATAGCCCGTTGAGCAACCTTGAGCCTTCTTATGAGACCCATAGTAAGAAACCACGTTTCAGAGCCATAAGTCATCACTGGTAACACACATTGATTAAGCACTTTTGTCTTGAGGCACTGAGGTATTTTGGACGAGAAGACACTGCGTAACTTCCCGAACGCTGCCCAGCCGAGTCGGATTCGTCGAAAGACCTCTTCCTCGAAGCTGGAATTTCCTGCCTGGATCAATTGACCCAGGTAGATGTACTGGTCTACAACTTCGAGAGTGGAGCTCCCAACAGAAACAGGTAAAGGCGTTACGTGCATGTTCCACATAACCTTCGTCTTGTCAATGTTCATTTTCAGGCCAACCTGTTGGGAAACTCGATTTAGGTCTTCAAGCATCGTACTTAAGTCCTCCATCGATTCTGCCATGACGACGATATCGTCGGCAAATCGAAGGTGAGTGATATACTCGCCATTGATGTTAATGCCCAGTCATTTCCATTCTAGAAGCTTGAAGCCATCTTCCAGAGCAGCGGTGAACAGTTTTGGAGATATGATATCTCCCTGTCTCACGCCTCTTTGCAATGGAATAGCCTTCGTACTGAGCTCCTGTACTCGGACCGACATAGTGACTTTTAGTTCTTTTCTTATGTTAAACATGTACAATAGGTATAACTAAAATGAATATTAACAACTAAAATCATTATGACAATAAATTATTTTATATCTTTTCCCAACTAAACAATTCATAGTCCCACCTACCTTCATAAACAATAATTCAATAAGCACAGCATAGGTACCATACATAAAACACCCAGTGGGCGAAACGACACCTATTATGCACCGAGGATAGTCCCATAAATCACTCGAGAACATATCCGCTCCATATCAATCATTCGTAGCCTTGCAGTTAATACCGTTCTCGAAGGAAAAACTCCGCATTTACATATAAGAAGGTCGAATCGGCCTCTATTATGTAAATCTGATCACGTCTAGGGCTGGTATCCTCAGATTCCGACTGGAACATTACGTCGGCGTTGTTGTAAACACCGCTTATGGAAATTCACCTATACGGACAACCCTTTCTGATGTGTTCTGACTGGCTCCGGGGATTTCGCTCCGCAACCGGTTTAGCGAAGGTACACAAGTTTTCATTACTCTACTGTTTATTCATAGAATGTCCCAATTCCTAACTGCTATGGCGTTTATATGGTGGTTAGTGCCTCAGTTAGGCACTGGGACATTCGATTAATAAAAGTAACCGTAGCCTTTACAAGTTCTCATAACCAAGCAATAACCGATACATTCCCCTTTCCTTTGAGTTAACAAAGCCATTTCGGTTAAATCCATCTATATACAGGCTTGACTTCTTTTTAACTGGTAACATTTTTGGAGCAAGTTCAGTCCATGATACTGAACTACTTTCTATAAAACAAAGTTATTAAAAATCGATAAAAAATTTTCGTCCTCCCCTACAAATCAGCGCTCAGCCAAACGGATTTTGCATGGAAGGACGAAAATTTTTAATCAATCTTAGTAACTTTTTTTATAGAAAATAGTTTAGTATCATGGACTGAACTTGCTCCAAAAAAGTTGCCAGTTAATAAAAAGTCACCCTATAACGCTACAGAAAACTGCCCCCGTTTTAATTTTTTTTTTGCTACGTCTTATATAGAAGTCCTTAGGGTTGGATCGACAGAAAAGGATAGTAACATAGGAAAGTGCTGTTCCGTGATGATAGATGAGATCCAACCCTTAGTGTGCCTTTCAAACTTGATTGAAATCCGTGAATTACGCTGCAGTAAAGTTCCTCTCTTTTCCTTTCTTTTTCTTCCCGAATTAAAATTCGCGATTGACTAAAAATTAAAATAAATCAACCAACTTGTGTACCAATTTTCGTCAAAATGGGTTGAAAAATGCGACCTGTAGGTAAGAACAGACAGACGGACAAATTTTGCATTTTTGGTTAATCTCGAAACTGAGATGCTTCGATCGCTTGTTCAATAAGCCAGGCAAATACTATCATCCTGATAGTGAACACCAAATAAACGGGCAAGTGCGAGTCGGACTCGTACACGAAGGGTTCCGTACCTCCGTACAATGTTTTAAAACGCTGAAAAACACGTTTTTTGTATGACGACCCCCTTTAATTTTCAACTTTTTTTATTTTTAGTATTTCTTGTTATAGCGGCTATAGTAATACATATTCTGTGAAAATTTCAAGTATCTAGTTAATGCCATTATTATAAAGATCTAGTAAAAATGCTAAAAAAGCACGTTTTTTGTATGGCGACCCCCTTTAATTTTTAACTTTTTTTATTTTCAGTATTTGTTGTTATAGCGGCCACAGTAATACATAATCGCTGAAAATTTCAAGTGTCTAGCTATTACGAATCAAGAGATAGAGCCCCGTGACAGACGGACAGACAGCGGAGTCTCAGTAATAGGGTCCCGTTTGCACCCTTTTGGTACGGTACCCAAAAAACCAGGGGAACAATACGTGTTCCATTGTCAAAGTAAAGTAAATCTAAAAGGGTCGAATAATCGGGCCGGGGAAGCACACACAGCCATCCACTGTATCGGGCGTGCCATCTTGCAAATGTTCAGGGCATACAAAGCAGGGTACAGGGTTTTGTTTTATTCGCGTCTCCCGAAGGTGCGATTTGCTTGAACCATCGTTAATCTGATAGCCACTAATGTGCCGCCACTTTCAAGGAATCGTAGCTATTTTTCTTCGATTCAAATCCCATATCTCCCAGATTATCCTTTTATTCCTTCTGAGAAAATATTTTTTACATATTGTAAGGTTTTGGTGAGATCTTTATGGCTAGTAAAGTTATTTTTAGGTACGTAAATCGAGAAGATTCATTTCTTTGTAAAAAAAAGCGAGAGGTGAAAAAAATGACATTCAGACCATTTTGTGTTAGTATTCAGTATTTATCTAAAAATTGTCCTAATGCGTTTTAGTACCTGACTGTATGATGATGTTTATCTAGGTGTAAAGATGGATGGAAATGGATGAAAACACGTATTCATCCATTTCCATAAATTCAAGTTAAGTTTTAATTATTTACAAATGTTTTTATTATTTGATGACAATACATCGCAAAGATACGGAGTGAAGCAATCGTAAACTTGAATGTGATTGACTTTGTACAATATTAAAAAAAAACAACAATTACCACTTAAATGAAATCTTTTTTCTGAAAACAGCAAGAAAATTGGTTTTAATTACCATTTCAAATATTAGTATGAAGCAAAATGGGAGCGTAGTAGCACAAATAAGTACTTGGTAGTAGGGACGTTACCATCTCTTTCGGATGTGCAAAACCTAATGGCAGTGACGTCACATTTCTTCTTCTTTGTCTAAGCGCATTCCCGGTTGCATCCTCAGCTGTCTTGCTTCGGAGCCCGGGGTGCGGTTTCCCCCTTTTTCTTCTCCAAATTTAATATGCGTGTTAATGGTCACCCAAGGATGCCAAAGACCATGCAAAATGGAGAAGAAAGAGCCGAAACACTTTAAAAGATTTGGCTGTAGTTTTACAACCACCAGGCGGCCTGAAGTCAACCCTCTTTGGGAATGTATTTGTGCGAAAAGTTTTAAAACCGGCCGCTGTCCGGCGTTAACCCTTCTTGGGAATACAATTGTAGCTTATAGCACGAGATTTTTGTGCTTAATCCTTTAGTCGCCTCTTACGACATCCACAGGAACGAGTGGTCCTATTCTAACGTCACATTTATATACGTGCAATATTTTTCTGTTACTTGAGTGTCCCTTTTCACCAGATATTAAAGGCTTATAACTAGGTAACTTATTTTTGAGCGGACTAAAATATCCCTTTTGATTTTGGTATCAGATAATATAACTTTTTGATATGGATATAAATATGAATAATAAAAATAATTGAGTCAAGTGCCAAATTGATACACTAACAACACAGAATAAAAAAAAGACAACATAAATTCATAATACAAATCTTTTTTTTTTAGCGGGAAGTCAATGGGTTCAGTTGGAATTTTGTTAATTGATTCTAGTGGACTTTAAATATTGTGAAATAAGAGTAGATTACTGTTATAAATGCTCATACTCATGAACAATATGTGAAATAGTTAAAGTGGACAGTCATACAACGATAGTGATACTTGTTAAGCGGACTGTAGTAGGCGTCTTTTTAGGCGCCCTCCGCACTCAATCGCCTATGAAAACAGTGGACTCGTATAGATTGGTCACCAGAAGCTCCCTATAAGTAACCAATGGACCTACACCTCCCTTAGATTGAAACATTAGGGTTCAGGAGTAAAAGAATGAAAAACTAAAGATAGGCTCTAAAGAACTCTTATCCAGGCCCGTAGAATATTTCTTAAGTGCCCCGGAGACGATCATTCGTCATTCGTCAATTGTAACTTGATTGACCGTTTCAATTAAAGGTACGAATGATGGAGTTTTTCGATGCGTCAATTGCTCGCCCACATTTGATTTTTGGCTGCGGCATGTCCGCCATGTTTCTAAACTAGCGAGCGACCAAACGATTGTCAATCGTACAACAAGACGTTCAATTGTTCGCGTCATTCGCGATTGTCAATTGGCTTCAATCAAAACTTCTGTCATTCGCCGTCAATCACGTAGTTACAAATGACAATGGCTTCAATTGCCTCTGTAGACGATCATTTGGTCCTTGAATAACGTAAAAATTGACAATTGCGAATGATCGACTCCGGGACACTTTAAAAAAATACAAATATATATAAGAAATAAGGTCATATTGCAGCAGAAACTTGTAGAAAGAAGAACTTAGAAACGGCAGTTTTCAACAAATCTGTGTAACAAAAGATTTTAATTAGAAGTTGATGGATATTTTTATAAACTAGGTACCTTAAAATTCATTTCCACTAAAACAAAGTCATAAACTCTACTAATTTGTTGAAGATTCGAAAGTTACGAGATTTAAACACAACTTTTAGATTAAAAGGCCGACTGTTTTAATTTTACGTCAATTAATCTTTATTATTAAGACCCAGACATTTTGACCTTCCGAGATAATGTTGTTTATTATAAAAACAATTTCCAGTGGTAGTTGGGCTGTGATTGTTTTTCATAATTTCATCATGCATAATTTCGGTTTTTACATTTTGTAGGAAGAAAAGGTTTAATTTATTTTAATTAAAAATTTGGTGTTGTTAAAATGGTTTTCAGCTTTAATATTACCAAAGTTACAGGTCGCGTCACGTTAAAAGAATACTGGTGGTCAAGCTGCGCATTAGGCTATTTATCGATCTATTTAATAAATATAATACCTAATATATTTTTCAATGTACCTACCAATAGCCAATTATACCAAGCCACGAGTGAAAATAATACAATAGGCTTAGTACCTTCGTGTGCGAGTGTATTCATGCGCAAACACACCTCTTCTACTTTCTTCCAGCGTTCTTTTTACATGACGCGACCTATATTTGTAAATTACTTACAATTTGGGAATAAAAGAAGACTTATTTACTTTAACTTTAATTTTATAATTTTTCATTTCTATATTTAACATAATTAACTAACGACGGGTCTGTTAGTCTCATAATAAAGGTAAATAAGCGAGTTACTAGGCCGTAAACCATACATTCAAATAAAATTAATACAAATAAATCATAATCATTTATTTTGTCAATCATAGATGAAATGGGTATTAGGTGTACATAATTCAAGATCACTGTGTCACAAGATCGCAGTGTTAGGTAATTCATGCAGATTTATCACTTTTTTAGTTAAAAATAAATAAATAAATATTACAATTAATATAATAAAAAAAAATATGACACACGTATTTATCTGTGGAATAATATGTTTTATTTATTATTATGTCAAATAATAAGCGTTTGAATTGATTAATTTCATTGCACCTCCTTATTTTTGTGGGCAGTTTATTATATAATTTAGAGGCCATTTCATAAATAATTATGTAATCCAATTTCGTAATGTTAAGCTGTAAACAGTTATAGTATAACTTAATAAGGGGCAGTTCGCACGAGCGGCAGACATCTGCTGAGAATAGCGTATATTAAGGTTTGCGAATATTGTGGGAAAACGGCATTATGACCATTGCTACTGCTGTGAACGACAATCTGGTAACTGTTTTTATATTTTATTTTTATAATTATATATATAATATAATTATATTTTTCCTACTTTTGCAACGTTTTCTATGCTACAAGTTTACTAAAGTCCTATTTATACAGTAAAAGTCCTTGATAACAAGCACGTACTAATTAGAAACAAAAATATGTAATATTGATGAAACTGCGTAGTACTGTAGGTATTTGACATACTACATTTTAAATAATTGATAAATGTAAATAAATGAAGTATCGACATAATAAACAAAACTTTTAGACATACAAATTAAACGTAAGAAATCGATAAAAATAAATTATATATTAATACATGTCAATTTTAGCATTAATACATTCCAAGTAAAAATTCACATGCCGTCCTTATGTTGTAATGCACTGTAAAAACTAAGCAGTGACTATGTAGTGTAAATGTAATTACATGTACAGTGTGAAAAGCAATTGAATTGAATTAAAGAAACTCATAATAAATTCCGTACTCATGCCAGTGATCTAATAATAATGAATATTGCTTGTACAAACTCTTACTTCAGAAAATATTTAGTAAATCTCAAATTCAGTTACCATATCCCCAACGAGGGAAATGCTTATACGAAAAGTTTTGATTACGGAACCACCAGTTATGACAACGTACAACTGGACTTTGCGGACCGATGTTTTGTCGTGTAATATACGGGGCTTGGATATTGTATTGCTTCCAGTTATAGAAAGTCAGAGATAGTTCTGGAACTGGAGATTGAAACTTTGGAATTTGATTTATTTTACATACCTATATCTTATGTTCATTTGCGTCTAAGGACAGTTTGTAGTATGTACTAATAACATGTTTATCCTTTAGGTATATAGGTCAGACTGTTTAAATCCACAAATATTACAGTAAGATGATTTTTTTGATGAATTAGTCTAAGTAGCAGATATGTTTATATTACGAGTATTTTAAGTAATATAAACATATCTGCTACTTAGACCAGTTCATCAAAAAAAAGGTAGAAGCCGCCTGATGAAATGAATTGTTTGTTTTTCCCAAATTTTGTGTTATATTCAGACATTTTCATTGATATTATTATTAACAATGATAATTCAAAACGTGCCCACTTATTGCTATATTGAATTTGTGTGTAATAATTATATTAGACTGATTCATTTATATATATTTATGTATTTTGTAAATTAAACAAAAATATGTCATCATCATCAGGTCTCCACTGCCTACAGTGGAGACCTGATGATGATCAACACAACACAAGACAAGCTCCTAAGCTTGACCCTCTCTGAACTGCCAGAGCTATATTTATTAGCCAGAACAATCAGAGAATTTGGCCTACACTCTGAAGACTTGGAGTGGTCCTATTCTACTCTGCCGGGAACTACAAGATAAAAAAATCAAAATGAAATAAACGAAACACAGAGCTACAGGATCCAAAAACCACATGCATATTGTTTGGCGTGCATGTAACAAAAATACCTAAACAAAATACAGAGGGTGGACACTCGGACAACCACATCGCCTATTGACATGATTCCTTGAAACACTCAACCATTCTCTCCATCGGTATTTACAATCATCGGCAAAAGCCTGAGTTTTAAATAAAATAACATGTACTTACTTCTACCAAATAAAGTATTCAGGCCACGTGATTTCTTCAGTCCCAAATAAAACTAGACTCCATTTTGCATTTAAGATCGGCCAGATTTCACCGCAATACATCTAGATTAATGCTTGGGACGACATTTTTCTACCTCGTAATGTGTCTCTTTCCGAGTTAACAAAATTTATTCAGGCTTAAGAGACCCCCGTTTTTGTTTGTAGTCGCTTAGACCATTTCAGGTTGGATTGAACTTATTCTAAGGGTGAAATCAGACAGACTGCATCGCAGCGACTGCATGCGGTCAATATATTTAACTGCATGCAGTTGTAAGTTCGACATCATGCAGTCATGATATCAACTGTATGCGGTCGGCTGCAGTCGTATGAAGTCAATATCAACTGCATGCAGTCGTGCCTTTAACTTCGCGCAGTCGGCTGCAGTCGTGTAGTTTCGCCGCATGCTGTCCACCGCCAACCGCATACAGTTAGTGTGCAGTTAGTCAAGGAGCAGACAGAACGCGTGACGAGAGCGTCAAACGGTTTAAAAAATGGATTTCGACACAGACTTATTTTTTTTTTAATTAAAAGTAAAGTCAGTGTTTGGAATTATAAAGCTCCAGAATATACAAAACAGTAATTATTGGGTTTTTGTATGCGAAACAATGATATTAAATTTTGCAGAAAAAAGTAATAAGGAAAAAATGCAATTGGTAGGTTTACAATTTTCTATTATCGCGCCGTAATAATAATAGTCTGTGCTTCCATTTCGACGTCAAACCTTACACTGACCTCCTGGCCTAGATGATTGGCGTCAACTGCGTGAAGTCGGATCCGACTGCATGCAGTTGAATATAGCGACTGCATGCGGTTGCTGATGCGACTTCGTGCGGTTGTTTTGATGCAGTCCGTCTGATCTCAGCCTAATATTTAGCAATTCAACTACGGTAAAGCCAAAAGATAGGGTTATGATTTTAGAACTCTATGTCATCATCATGCAGGTCTTTTCAGTCTCCACTGCAGGAGCACGACCCTCTCTGAACTACCAGAGCCATATATTAGCCAGAATAGTAAGAGGATTTGGCCTACACCATACACCCTCCACGCTGGCTAGAAGGATTGGAGAGGTGTCATTGATGTTTATAAGTTTTGTTTACTCATAGCTTGTATTCCCTAAGTGGGCTTCTACGATATCCACGGGAAGACTTGGAGTGGTCCTATTCTTTACTGCCGGGAACCACACGGCAAAGAACTCTATGTATGGTTCTATTTAATCTCATAAAATAATTTGTCATAATATAGCTTCACATAATGGATTTTTACCTAATTTTTATTTGTTACAAGGGACCTCTGCTTCAAGTATTACGTAAGCAATCTTTTTAGTTACTTTTTAGGGTTCCGTACCCAAAGGGTGCAAACGGGACGCTATTATTGAGACTCCGCTGTCTGTCCGTCTGTCACAGGGCTCTATCTCTTGAACCGTAATAGCTAGATACTTCAATTTTTTAACCGATTATGTAAAAAAAAATTTAAACAATTAAAGGGGGTCGTCATACAAAAAACGTGTTTTTTCAGCGTTTTTAACTAGATCTTTATGATGGCACTAACTAGATACCTTAAATTTTCACAGATTATGTATAACTATGGCCGCTATAACAAAAAATACTAAAAATAAGATAAAATTAAAAATGAAAGGGGGTCGCCATACAAGAAACGTGTTTTTTTCAGCGTTTTTAACTCGATCTTTATAATGGCATTAACTAGATACTTGAAATTTTTACCAATTATGTATTACTATGACCACTATAACAACAAATACTAAAAATAAGATAACTTTAAAAATAAAGGGGGTCGTCATACAAGAAACGTGTTTCTTCAGCGTTTTAAAACATTGTACGGTGGTACGGAACCCTTCATGTACGAGTCCGACTCGCACTTGCCCGTTTATTATATTTCTTGACAATTTTTATAACTTTAATTCGAAATTTAAAAGATATTTAAATAATACTACGAGTAGCACTTGCTTATTTATGAAAAAAATAAAAAAACTTAAGTAGATTTTATAAAAAATATATCAATGCTTACGTAAGCATCAGAGGCGATAAGTGATTTGATTACTTAGCTAGCAGAATTTGAGCCATTTTTACCCCCCTTGGTTAAAAATGACTCAAATTCTGCTAGCCATAAAAATATATCTTTGCGTAAGTCAGATCAAACCTTAAGCTTTCATAGTAAATATCTGTCACTGTTCAGGTTCAAAGTATTTGCTTTAATCTTACTTCTCGACTGTTTACGAAGTATACTTTATTAACTGATAATGTTTATTCTACACCCGAATATTTTGAAGAATGAATTTGTCGTTAGGAAAATGTAACCTCGATCGGTGTAGGTATTTAATACATTCTTATCTATCCCTAATGGGGCAGGCAGAGGCCAGGGCCGAGAGACTCAAAGGCCACTTTCAGTATCATGACGGTAGGCGATAAGGTAAAAAGGTATGTAGCAGAAAGAAGAATAAAAATAGTGATTTGATGCTAGCCGCATCGCCAATTGACATAATTCGCATTTTTGCCCATTGCCTTGACCGTGTTCTATAATCTGCAGTCTTTGAAAAAAAACCTTTCGATGACGAAGATGTAGAGCTTTTTCTTTGCAGACTGTTATACGGATATTTGATGCTTCATGAAGTAGGTATACCAATAAAGCGAGCTACCTGAGATATAAATTTGGTTTTTATTTATGGTTTTGTGTTCAATAAATTGGTTTTGGGTCTAGGTGACGTGCTTTTGGCTCTCGTCCAAAACAGAAAAACAAACAAGCAAATAATTCACAATACTCAACGGAACACACTAAGTAAGCCTTATCAAAATTATTAAAAAAAATATCTCCAAAATTAGGCAAATATTGAAGTAAAACTGAAAAATATTTTTCTGCGCTGGAAATTGAATCCAAAAACTTTAAGGAGATACATAGAGTCCAGTGCTGCTCCCATTAGAAATAAATTATTTGAAAGGAAACGGAGATATCGTTTGAAGCCCTAGATAACCCTTCAATCTATTTTATGAACTACTGTTTACAGTTTAAAGTGAGAAAGTTAGGATTTCTTAGCATTTTTGCCAAAAGTGGCCGTTTTTCGCTAAAATGCTAAGAAAAGCTTAACGATCTTACTTTAAACTGCAAACAAAAGTTCATAAAATAGTTTGAAGGGTTATCTAGGGTTTCACAAAGACAAAATTTTAAATGATATCTCCGTTTCCTTTGAAATGATTTATTTCAAATAGGGGCAGCAATGGACTTCATCTATCCCCTTAAGTAGTAGGCGATCGTGATAACCAATATGCCACGGAGGCCATTAAAAATTACTCTATAATTTTATACATTTCTATTAGTTTTTCCAAGGACCTATTTGATTTTATCAGCATTTTGATATTAACTATTTACATTTTCTTCTATTTTTACCTGCTTCTTAGTGTATTATTTTTCTAATTACTTGTTATTATTTGTATCAGTCACTTTTATCAAAAACTTTTACCTTGATTGATATTTAATCATACACATAATAAAAGAAATACTAATGCTAGGTTCCGTATAAGTAACACATTCTTGATGTTTTTAACTACAAATAAGGCGGTGATCCCACTGCACCGCGCACCGTCGCGTAGCGCGGCGCGGCAGATTTTTAACACTGTATGCAAGTAGCTCAGTTTGTATAGAAAACACGCCTACTTCCACCCACCGAAAACGCGGTGACGCGTTTTCGGGAGCGTCAGGATATAGAAACCGCGCTCCACGACGGTGCGCGGTGCAGTGGGATAACGCCTAAGAACTGAGATGTATGGACGTATTGACTTAAGGATTAGCATGTAAACAGTGCATAACCTGGATGAACACAAAGGATACTTTTAATCCTGAAAAATTTACCACACAAACCCGTCGGCAACTACTTAAAACAAGTAATTATTATTAAAACGAAAATCCCGACTGCCTGATACAATACGAGCGAGATTATATATTGCTTGTTTAGAATTTCTTATTCCAAATTACAATTAAAAATAATAAATTAAAATTCCAAATTACATACCTAACATATAAGTTATCCATAAATAAAATGCTTACTTTCAATACCCTACTGGATCGAAGATGAATGAAATACAATTTTTTGATTCCTTTTTCAACCTTCTCGCCCATTTATCACGCTAAAAGTGGCCTATAGGTGAACCTACTGCACCACGCACCGCGGAGCGCGGTCCAACACACTGACGCTCCCGCGCGTTGACGCGTTTTCAGTGTGTTGGACTAGGCGTATTTTCTTTACAAATTGAGATACTTGCAATGTTAAAATCTGCGGCCCTGCGCTCCGCGACGGTGCGCGGTGCAGTGGTATCACCGCCTGATTCTTGTGGTGGGCTCTGTGTTCTTAGAGCCGCAAGACCCAAAATGCTCTGTCGGCCCCATTAAGTATAAAGACGTGATGATATGTATGTATCTATCTGACAAGCTCCGTGGCGTAATGGTCAACATGCAAGACATGCTAGTCCACCAATTTGGAGGTATTTTTCAAATTGTCCTGGGGCTTGGGTGTTATCTAGGTATATCATTATGTATTTATTTCTATAAAAAATATAATATCGTTGAGTTAGTGTACCATAATACAAGTTTAAACTTACTTTGCTCAATTACTACTACTCAACTGCTAGCACAATTAGTGTGATTTGTTCTTATCTATTTTTGTATATTTAAGTTAGACTATGTTATAGTACAGAGTATTTAACCGTTCATTCTATTTACCTTTCGAACTCTAAATTTATATGTTCTAAGTTCTAATATAACCAATGTATTTGGTTTCAAACAAAGACTTTTAATTTATTGATTCAATGTTTTTGAGTCCCTATAACACAACGTGATCTGTCTCAAAATGAGAAGTCAAATTAAGAATTCCGACAAAAAAGTGTGCAGTCTTAGATTGTTATTAACAATTCGAATTCTATGTGGTTATTATAATGAGTTTATTATTCCGAAACAGCTACAGGTTTTGGCAAAATTATACTGTTTTTTATATTCACTTTCTTTTGTTATTTTCTATATTTATATAGGAGAAGATGTTATCAAGACACTATTTTTCTTTCTTCCATCATGTCACATACTGGGTTTTATCATGGCGTTTTACTGCAAGGATAAGAATGTCATACAATTCTTTAATTACAACCAATTTATTGACAGTAATGGGAATTCTAAAGAAATTTTCAGGAACCTAGAAAGGGCAATCAAGTTGTTTTTTATTATTGTATTTTTTGGAGAGTTGTTTATACAAATCTGTTTTGTTACCTGTATTGAACACATGAATATTTCTATTAGTTTAATTGCTTTTTTGACTAGTTTTACAACTCAAGTAGGAACCGCACAGTATACAGCAGTATATGCATTATTGTATTGTCGATTGAAAATATTCTATAACACCATATGCAAATGTGGTTTAAAATTGACAACTAAAAATCGATCAAATGTAACAAAGTACATACAAATGTATGACACGATTATTGAAAGTTTAGATAAAACTGAAGATTTTTCTAAAGTGATGGTAAGAAAATACTTTTGTCATCATGTTGAAACACACATCACTACCATTATATCCCGCTGGGTGTTTATCTATATATGTATTTATCATAAAATATAGTATCGTTAAGTTAGTATCCCATAACACAAGTTTAGAACTTACTTTGGGGCTGGCTTAATCAGTGTGAGAGGATCAGATCCCTATATATTTATTTATTATTTATTTATTTATCCCGCAGTTTTTCCCAAATGATCAAAGTATTTTGACTGGATATCCATCCAGTCAAAATACTTTGATCATTTGGGATTGGATTTTATCTAGGATAACAAGTAATTACTTAAAAAAAAACCCGACTGCGTGATACAACAGCTGAACCTACAACTAGGACGCAACCGGGAATACGCTTAGCGAAGCGATGTCATATATTGTTTTTTTAGCATTTCTCATTCCAAATTTCATTTAAAAACGTTTTATATATTTCTGTAAGCCTTGTACAAAATCTTTAATTTGATACTGCACTTGCACTGCAGTGCACTTTTTGGAGCCAAATTTGGTATAAATCTTCAAGAAATTTTTTTGAAGATATATAATTCGACGCCAAGAACCGCCATTTTGATTAACTTTAATTTTTTGTATATTTAGTGTCACTTTTAAAGTGAGGACGAATCTAACGACACCTCTTAAGCTTAAATCCATCAAGCCATTTAGGCTGTAGAGCGTGCCAAAGAAATTTACATAGGTTCATACATATGTACATACATACTTACACATACAAGCGTAGTCGGGTAAAAAGTACCTATCTTTTGTATAAATCGAGGTAATAAGCTACCTATATACCAAATTTCATTGCAATCCGTTTATTCATTTTGGCGTGAAAGCGGAACGAAATCCATACACTTTTTGCATTTATTTTAATATTAGTAGGATAATATAGAAATATAATAAGTATTTAACTTTTAGATAATTGTGGACATCTTGCGAAACATTACTTCATTCTACTGGGTTTCTTTAAACGTAATATTCTCATTTTTAAACGACGTAAGTATAACATATGACTCACATAATTTGCACCTACTATTAAGGCGAAGATATAGGCAAATGACCTTGAAGTGGCGCCCTCATTTGAAATAAATTGTTAACTCGTAAATATGGAGATAATTTCCATATTACTCTTCGTCATGCACTAGATAGCCCTTTAAATTATTTTATAAACCACCGTTGAAAGTATTTACATTAGTCCGTCTAGCTTTAAAACTCGCCTCCGCCAAAAGTGGCCACGGCAAGTTTTAAAGCTAGACGGATCACCAATAATAGTTTTAACGGCAGTTCATAAAATAATTTAAAGGGCTATCTAGTGCATGACGTAGAGCAATATGGAATTTATCACCATATTTACGAGTTAACAATTTATTTCACACTTCAAGGCCATTTGCCTATATCTTCGCCTTAAATTATTTTTCTCTCGGCATCATCAGTAAGTTGACTGGTAGATAAAGCCTATTGCTTTAAGTTCGCCTGTTACATTTGTAATAATGTTAAATTAATGAATTAATCAGTAATTTTGGGAATCCTTAGGATAGGCCTGTCCAGCAGTGGACGTCATACGGCTGAAATATCGATGAGGATAATATAAATAATATTTTTATAGGGTTATTTAGGCATTCAAAATCGGTTGGTTAAAGCATAGTCGTATTAAGACTAAGGTCGCGGGTTTTGTCCTGCTCACGTGGTATTTTTTCACCATTTCTTATTTAATTATTTAATATACAACGTGGAAGGGATATACCCGTAATAAATCGAATCACGGGCTATACTAATACTACAGTATAATGAAATTAAAATAAAAGCCAAAGAACAAAAAAAAAATTGGCATTTCCATACAAAAGTGTGCAGCAGGTCGATTGGTATGGAAATGCCCAAATTTTTTTTTGTTCTTTGGCTGTTATTCTTATTTCATTATATTAGTAGTGATCTAGTGTAGCCCGTGGTTCAAATTATTATGGGCATGTCCCTTCCACGTTGTATATAATATACATATTCATACGAGTACGTCAATGTTTTAGAGAACATTACCTGTAACCCAACTGCCGCATTTGATGATGGCATTATATTCGTGTTTTATTGGAGTTATGCCAGTTTTTATGATAGAAAAGGCATCGAGGGAGGTCCACCACATTTTAGTGTACTTGTCGGACCAGCTTATGATCTCTACAAGTGAGTACCATGATATGAATAAGTTACTTATCTCTAAGTTACTAATCTCGCATCTCACTCGAGGCTTTTGCCTCGAGCAAAGAATATATACACTACGCGAAAAGAAACAACACTTAAGCATGTGTGCACGTAAAATCGCTTGCGGCTATGTGTGGGTGGCTGGATGTGCGCGGGGGGGGGGGGGGGCCTTTAGAGGCGCGCGGCCCGTGAAACGAGCTATCGCTGACTGCTTTGGCCGAGGGCTGGTACCTAGTTCGCCTCTCTCTCACGCACCGCACTATACTCCATTTCGGTTCGATATCAACCCTAGCATTACGAGCTCCGAGCTCAAGGTCACCGGCGTTCGAACTCTCACGTACAGGGAGTATCGCCGCTGTGCCTCGAGTGAGATTCGAACTTACGCCCTTCCCATCCCTACTGTGGACTTCCAATTGTGCAACCGCTCCGTACTGTGTATTGAATCTTACACGTGAAACTTACACGAGGCGAATTTTTTTATCACATATTTAAAATTTAGATATACTGTGATAGAGAACTTCACTACGGTGATTCAAATTAACAATCACGTGTTCTTCAATTCTCTTAGAAGTCAGTTTAAAAAGAATATTCTATAAAAGCCTTTAAACATATATTTTTTTATTTTTAGATGAAAGGGAACGCAGCCAAATCAGAGAATTGCTTCACCACATCCAGAATTTGCCGGTCGAATGCAAGGTTCTTTGCATCATCTCCGTGAATAAGGAATTCGTGATCAACTTTGTGTCCTTTTGCTCCTTTTACTTGATCAGTCATTTGCAGTTAACACGTATTTTGGATGTAACCTTAAAAAAAATATAGGACTTTGACTCAAACTTTTCATCACGTTTATAAAAAAAAATTGTTTTAAAATGTTAACTTGACACAATCCGCCTTATTGCAAAATGAGGAATAACTTTGGTTTATTATTTGCTAGGCAAATTAAAAAACCCCCGACTGTCAAGAACGCCATCTAGTGATGACTAGAGAAACTACCGATACGACTTGATACGGATATGGAGTCGTGCTACGAATAGCA
Source organism: Acrobasis repandana (assembly GCA_963576875.1). Taxonomy (NCBI): domain Eukaryota; kingdom Metazoa; phylum Arthropoda; class Insecta; order Lepidoptera; family Pyralidae; genus Acrobasis; species Acrobasis repandana. The sequence continues at coordinate 20,005,070 of OY756218.1, read as the reverse complement.
ACAGGAATAGCGCCATCTATTATTTGCTAGAGGAAGCCCTCACTTTCAAGCGTTAACCCCTAATAACTTTTAAAAGCCTAAACCCATTTTCATCAAACATAGGCTAAGAACCACAGCAAGAAATATTGCTTTCACGTAAAAAACCGCATCGAAATCCGTCCATCCGTTCAAGCGCTACAATGCCACAGACAGACAGTCCGACAGACTTTAGAGTCAAACTTATAACCTCTTTTTTGTCGGGGGTTAAAAATAATAGATGTTCGTGAATAAGCGAAAAAACTAAAGTGAGATTAAGCGGGACACGTCAAACATATGCATCCAGAAAGATATAGGTATATTACCACCAATCTGCTAGTTTCCTACAAGTCAAATCAGATACTTTTTACTTAACGTCAAAAGAAACATTGTCAATGAGAATTGTATGAAATACCGGTCTATGACGTCATAGTTATCTTAATATCAGTTTTTTTGCATTTACAAATCTAAAATGACGTTTCAAAATAGTTATGGTCAATGACAAGTGACATTATTTTGTAACTTATTATTTTCTTATCAGTACATAATAATTTATTTTCAAGTCAGTCCATATCCCTATTGAACTCTGGTTGGCCAAAAGAAAAGAGGGCGGCCAAGAAAGAGATGGGAGGAAGAATTTAATTACTTACGGAAAAAAACGGAAAAAATCATCTAAGGATTCGATGCTTTGAAAAACAATAGAATGGCTTTTGCTCAATAATTGGACATAAATGGCTAGAAAAAAATCTTTAGAACGTGTTTCAAACATGAAATTTAAATTTATGAATAATCTTTTACAATAGGTCCGCAAAATTTGCGCGTTTTCGAATAATTTAATCACAAAAATGTTTTAAGTTCAAATATAATATGGCTATTTATTGCAATATAAAATAACAGTGGTTTTACAACTAGGTACTCGTAGACGTATGTAAGTGTCCACTTTTCGCGCTTTTTCGAATAATGTAAACACTATATGACTATTTATTGCAATTTAAAATAACAGTGGTTTTACAACTAGGTATATATATAGTAAAGGATTTTTGTTGTTGCTTTTTTACTAAAATTCTTTCTTTTTTGCAGCCTTTGAAGCTACACAGGTCGTGTGGTTCCCGGCAGAGTAGAATAAAACCACTCCAAGACTTCCCGTGGCTGGCGCAGGTGACTTAGGAAACACAAGCTTAACAAAGCTTATAGCATCAATGAGACTTTTCCAACCCGTCTGGCCAGCGTGAAGAGTGTAGGGTAAATCCACTGACTGCTCTGGCTCTGGTAGTACAGAGAGGGTCGTGCTTCTGCAGTGGAGACTAAAAAAGACCTGATGATAATGAGAAAACTTCAATATTGATCTGCAACATGTTTCGTCAATGGGTCATAGAAAATAATCCGAAACAGTCAAGCTTCGTCAAAAATGTAAACAGAAAAATTGCCTTTGAATTAGAAAACTTTTTACTAGTAGCAAGTAGTAAAGACGTAATAATATATCTTACCTGTTTCTTCAAAAAATCCATAACAAAAACAAACGCAGAACTCAATAAAGTTGACACCATGGATTGATTGACATGACAATCCTCGGAATTCACTCTAAAAATATTGTTAATTCCGCTTATAGCTCCATTTTCCGGTCTATCGCCCGGCTTGACAATGGTTTAAAACGAATGTTCAATATTTTAAAATGTCGCTCAAATCAAATTGAACGCATCGTGAATACGAATTATGAAAGGGCATAGAGTATTTTTATTTCCATTCTGGCTTTTTCTTTTTTTGTATACTGGTCTACAAGAACCACAAACGTAGCTGCTTCTCTTCCCGCGCGGATCATAGTTAGTTGGTTAAAATCTTTATTGCACCAAAACATTATGATAGAACAATAAAACAGATGTCAAAAGGTGGCCTTATCGCAACTGCAATCTCTTCCAGGCAAAAAAGATGATCATTTCTTCTTTTTTTATTACCTTTCCATTACTGGATGTTGGCCGTCAGCTTCCCAAACTCTCTATCCATTGCCAAGCGGAACAATTTCTTCACTTTGGTTATTCCGGTCCACTCTCTTGCTGTTCCTCAGCTACGATTTTTCACCATAATAATAAGTTGAAGCAGCTGATATCGGTCATGTCACAGCAGGGCTTGGAATACCGTTAAAAATCTGGTAACGTTAATTCTGTCAAATGGCGTTAACGTTATCAGCAAAGATAACGTTATGCTGGATAACGGTATTTTTCCCTCTATTAACCGTTAATCAGATAACGTTACCAATGATATTAACGGTAAAAGGTATTGTAAACACTGTATTTCTTTTCGATATTTTACAGAATAAATTGATGAGAGTTTGTCTAGTAGGCTACTACAGCTATTTATATAATATTTTACAAGTATTGAAAAAAGTTTCGTTACTTATATCGTTAATTGATAACGTTATAAACTGTATTATCGATACCCTTTATAACGTTACCACTACTACCCGTATGAAAATAACGTTATTTAACGTTACTTTTAGTTTGAATTTGGTATTGTTAACAAGCTCTGTGTCACAGAACGTGGCCAAAATATTCGACCTTGCGCTTTTTGATGGTTTGCAATAACTTTTCCTGCATTGCAACACGTTGGAGCACTTTTTCATTGCTGACTTTTTGTGTTAGGTAAAACGAAGCATGCGACGGTAACACCACATCTCGAAGGGTTCATCATCATTTCATTCATGATCATTCGACATTGATCAATCAAGGGAAGGGGTAAAAATCTTAGGATTCATGTTGATATTTTGATGCCCTTTTTGATCTAAATGCCCATTACGCTAAACGTGATCTAAAGAAGATTAGGAAAAATTGGGATTTGTTGTCTTAATAACGGGAGTAGAGATTCTTGACCTTTGATTGGACTCTGTCTACCCTGTAAGGGATAAAGACATGATTACAATGTATGTATGGCTAGTTATATTCGATTCAGTTAGTCTTAATGCAGTGCGAATGCCCGTGAATGCTCCAATGCCTCTAACGGAATATTAGCTCTGGAGGATGCTAAATGTAAAACCCAGCATATGCTGAGTTCGAGACCATTGTGGGTATTAAATACACTATGATTGAAACCGGGAACGCGTTTAGACGAAGAAGATAAATATCTTCTTCGTCTAAACGCGTTCCCGGTTGCATCCTCAGCTGTGCTGCTTCGGAGCCTGGGGTGTGCTTTCCCGCTTTTTCTTCCAAATATAACATGCATGTCAATGGCCACCCAAGGATGCCAAAGACCTTGCAAAATGGAGAAGAAATAGCCGGAACAGTTTAAATGATTTGGCTATAGTTTTACGAGCGGCCGCCTGCCGTCAACCCTCTTTGGGAATGTGTATGTGCGAAAAGTTTTACAACCGGCCGCCGCCCGAAGTTAACCCTCCTTGGGAATGCAATTGTAGCACAATATGTTTGTGGTTAGGCCTTTAGTCGCCTCTTACGACATCCACAGGAAGAGATGGAGTGGTCCTGGAACCACACGGGCATTTGTAAATTTATGTGCCACTAAAGTGCAAGATAAAAAGAGACTTCATTCAGCAAGAATGAGGATGTTGCGTTGGATGTGCGGGGTGAAGCGAATGGATAAGATGAGAAACGTCTATGTGAGGGGAAACTTGGAAGTAGCGCCGGAAAATGATAAGGTTAGGAGTAATAAATTGGCTTGATACAAACATTATTAGACATGAAAAACAACACATTACAAAAAAGAAATTAACATTAAAGTGAATGGGTGCAAAGGTAAGGATAGGCTTAATTAATAAATAAATATAAATATATAGGGACAAATCACACTGATTATGCTAGGCCCAAAGTAAGTTTTTCAAACTTGTGTTATGGGATACTAACTCAACGATACTATATTTTATGATAAGAAGAGATGGATGGAATGCGTGCGTAATTAATGATATGGAAACAGTTGGAGTAGATGGAAGTATGGGGATAGAGGGAAATGGAGAGGCAAGACATACTACGCCGACCCTAGATAACGGGAAATAGTGAAGAAGATAATGGTGATTGTAATTGTCTTGTCCATGAAATATTTTTATCTATCTATGTAACTATTATGTGGTCTTTATTATTTCAGCAGGGAGCCGGTTATGGTCACTGCTGCCCGTTTAATATTTAAGGATTTATAGTCCCACCGGCGACATTTATTCAAGCGTCTCTGTACATTTTTAGGCACGATTTATAATACGCCTTTATTTAAATTTTTTAGAACAGAGTTCCTTAACGTTATTTGCGATAGTTAGTTGAAACGTACAGACTATTTTAATTTTTGGCCCAGTAGTTTTGGAAATCCCATGTCTCCAAGGGGCAAGTGGTGGTAATTTTTTTTTTCATATTTTCTTAAATAACTTCAAAATCTATTTCTTTGAAAATTGCAGTCTTTGAAAAGACAAAAAGTTTAAAAGTACCATAAACCACCGTAATTCCTTTGTTGGCAAAAATCCTTAGTCCAGCAGTGCACTGATAAAATATTGGAAACGACCCATAACCCAATGGCCAATGGGGCCAAAATTGTTTTTAAATATCAAACAAATAAAATACATGTTATTCTAAAGTTAGAAACGATTCCGGCTATTTTGATGCAATTTAAACTAATATTTTTATATATTTTTTTAAAGTTTTTGACCGATTGTTTTAACCACAAAGTATCGACCAATGAGGTACTTGTAAACTCGTAATAAGCTTCTTGAAATGGAAAACACGAAGGGCACCATGCTATAGCCGTTTTGATGTGATTTTCTCTTTAAGAGTTAGCATCTGTTATAAGAAAAATCATGTTAAGTTTGGCTACACCACTTTCTGTAAATGTATCGTATGTAAGAAAATTAATAAAAAAAAATTGATCAGTTTTTTTGACAGGATGTGTACGTTACCTGCAATGGCGACGCTCCGCAAGTAGTATTCCTGAGAGAGTGATACGGCATCCGGAAGTATATTAAATATGACCCCCGCTGACCCCTGCTCTGTACGAGATTCCCCCTATGAACCATCCTTGTTTGATGTACTCGTTACAATTTAGGGTTAAGTAATAAAATGGTAAAAACCAGACTTCGGGTGCCGCTCTGCGTTGACTTATGTTTCTGAATCAAAAATTCTGAAATATAAAATTAAGTTCGTATTTTTGAAATGTCAGTTCGCGACTCTACTAAATGTATATCTAATAAGAAGAGAGCCAGGCTGAAGACATTCTTTGAAAATAGTTGTAGGTAAGCAAAACACAACATATTTTGGCGCCTTATCCCCGAATACGGATAAATCATACCAGAAAAAGAAAATTTAACATTGAGTTTGATCATCGAATCAAACAACATTTAAAAATCGAGATATTTTTCCCTGCATTTTGGCGTGGTAGGTTCGTTATTATTTTTGTATATTTATCTATGTATTATTATTATATCACGATGGGGGAGTTGGATACGTTGGAACTGTTGTTCATTTTGCTGACAACAATAAACTTCTTTATTGTTATATCATATACCCTTTCTATATAATATTGTATAATTGTATATAATTATTAATAGCACGGATTTCAATTAAATTTGAGAGGCACACAAAAGACTCCGTTCTACACAAGATGTTGTAAACAAAATCCAAAAGGGGAGTAGTGGGGAAAGTTTGCTGTAGCGTTATATATGGACGGATTTCACTGAAATGGCTTTGCTAAGCTAGGAAAAAGGGAAAAGTGTCGGTTATTGTATGATTATTTCTCACATAACCACTATTTATGTAAGAAATACCCATTGTGGTATATCCTTTAATATTGTCGGCTCTTAGACACGCGCGCCCTCTCACTTCCGCCGCTCACAGCTTACTGAGCTGTTTACGACCGCACGTGCGCTAGAGATGACATAATGCTTCCTTCTCTTTCACTCACATACACTACATCCCTTCCTTATTTTATTAGTTTCTTTTTTCAGTTTTTTCTTTTAATTCGTTTTAATTTTCTCATTTTATTTTTATTCTAGTCTTCTGAGTGATATTCTTAAATATCTTATTCTGAACTCACTTCTACTGCAATTTCTAAATTCCGTCTATCAATCCCTTTGCTCACAGATTTCCATTCTCCCTCCACTTTTTTTTTATGTGTTGCGTACCCATTGTGCGTTTCCTTTTATATAGTCCAATTCATTTCATAACACATCGCCTTTTCCAACTAAAAAGACATTCACCTTTATTGCTTCCTCTTTTACTGACTAACAGATTTCATTATTTACATATATATATATATTCATTTTTTTTTTTTTTTAAGCATCAACAGCAAACTTTAGTTAATAAACATAATTACAAAGCCCTGGGAGAGACCTTCAGTCCAGCAGTGGGCCGACACAGGCCGACAAATAAGGGAAGAAATAATTACCCAAGCCTACCAATGAAATCAAGATTAAACATCACACAATCTTATTAATAAGATTGTACCTAAGGGGACTCTATGCCTATTAGAAAACGTCTCAATTCTCGGATGCACTTCGATTCCCAAATGATCGCGGATAAATAATCGAGTGGTTACAATATTGAACGTTCAAAATATTAAACCCCTGGTTCGTCCAGCCAGCCAGACCCATCAAATAATACATTTAATCCTGTTAAGCATAAAATTTTATTAAAAATGTATCATATGTAAGTGATATCGAGCGAGGCTATTGTTTTACGCAGCGGTTATCACGAACCATACGACGGCAATCCCTATTTCTTTCCTTTTATCACACGTGGCATGGAGATAAAACCTCAATTCAACTTGTCACCATGTAATCCCGCCTCCGAAATCACAGAAACCAACAAGGAATGATACTCAGCTCGATTAAATTGGATTAGAACGAAGTGACCCATACTCCATGTTGGATATCAATATATAGTAGATGCATTAATACCTCAATAGCGAAGCGGATTCTCACTTCACATGTTCTACCCGCATTCCTCAACTTGCCAAAAGGTGGGCGTCGAACTAATAACTTAGAAACCCAGCCGAAGGTCTGCCCCACTCTTCTCGACTACTTGCATCCAACATTAACAAACGATGTCTCCGATATCTCTCGACAAAAACAGCCCATTCTCTGAACGCGCAGTGAAGTCAGGCAGAGGTCAGCCACACAACATCAAACTCAGCAGTATAGCTCGCACGTAAGCATTGTGCAATGTCTGGCAGAGAGACTTATAACCACCAACACCTACCGACATGGTTGGCTATTGCCGCCAAGTTTTTATAACAATATTATCCTTATTACTTTCATCGTAAACACTTTCATTATATTTTATCTATGGATCTTTTGTGTCTGCAATACAGCTTTTATTATTATTACTAGCATTAAACACCTACCTATATATGTATGTTATTATACTTTAAAATAAAAGACGGAAATATTTCCATTGATTTGACCATCATTTCACTTACGTCCGTCCAAGATACATATCTTGGACCATTGACAAACCCTGGCAATAACATATAAAATAATTTGCAACTACTTCGTTATAAAGTCTCAATTGTTAACCAAAATGCTCAAAACTAAACATGGAATAAGCTTATAAACTTGATTACCGTAATCACTTGTACGAAATGCAAGAATAAACTACATAAGTATAACTGTCAGCTTAATGTCGGAAAGTTTGTATTGCAAGACTGACCTAGAAACTGGCTACACTAAGGCGTTTAATAATCCCAGAGTTAATTATTAATTATTATAATGTTATTAATAACACTGTAATTAACTAAACAGTTTCGATACGCCTTCTAGAGCATTTTACAGTCTGCAGAATACGATTATAACATATAGCTTATATTATTTATCAAAATCATTCTTTGCCATCTTTATAATATTATTAACAATGTGTAATATTAAATGAAATTAAAATCTTATTACTTGTAAATGAACTTAATAATAACAATGAACATTTTCCTCACTTTTCCCTGCACGGTACATGGTACAATTACTAAACACAAACATTTAAAAGCGAACCGGCAGCTGCCTCACTGGACACCCCGAGGCGCCAACACAACCCATCAAAACACTCAATGAATGCCAACTCAATGTCGCCCCAGTGACAGCCGTTACAAGACTTCTAGTAATTGTTATCAAACTTCAGCAAACGGGCGCTACACATACAAAACTTCAGATTACGGGCGCTACCGGTACAAACCTCCAATCACGGGCGTCACCCGTATAAAACTTCAGACTGCGGGCGCCACCCGCATAAACCTCCAATCACGGGCGTCACCCGCATAAAACTTCAGTAAACGGGCGTCACCCGCATAAAACTTCAGTAATTGGACGTCACCCGTATAAAACTTCAGTAAACGGGCGTCACCCGCATAAAACTTCAGAATACGGACGTTACCCGTATAAACTTCCAATTACGGGCGTCACCCGCATAAAACTTCAGATTACGGGTGTTACCCGTACAAACTTTCAATACGGCATTTGACTCAATTTATTTATTTCTTTGCATTTTAAAAGTTACATAATCCGAAACCGAAAACAATATTTTTTTTTTCTGCCCAAAAATAAGTAAGTTTCAGTTTGGAAAGGGAAACTGTCAAGTAACAGAAAAAGGATGCACGTACTGCTGTGTGACGTCACTGCTATTAGGTTTCGCGGGTACGAAAGTGATAGCGAGATGTCCTCACCACGATCCACCTTTCTTCATACCAATATTTAAAATGCTAACTACTACTTCATTTATCAACCAATTTTCGTGCTGTTTTCGAGATAAGATTTCTTTTTAGTGATATTTCTTGTTTCGAATTAAATATTGTCCAAAAACAAACACAGTCAAATACCCTATTACGGGCGTTACCCGTACAAACTTCCAATTACGGGCGTCACCCGTATGACTTACATATATCACACACTTCTGACATATTTACATTGCATCACAACATGTACTCGTCTCATACAGGCATCACCTGTAATTTAGTCTATAAAACAGACCATGTTCTCCTTTGCATGAGCGTAATTTCTTGATACAATATTAAACAATCTACATTGGTCTAGTAGTATGTATTAAACCATCATGTAACTCACATAATGTACCAACCCATTTTTTATTTATTTATTTATTCTCTATTGCACAACAAAACAAACGTACAAGTGGCGGACTTGATTTTTTTCTTTATTTATCTTAATTAATTAATCTGAGATAGATATGTGGGCTTCTCCCACTTGTATATACATAAATTTATAAGTTTTATTTATCTGTATTCATACTTTTTTATTTATACTTCTTTATTGAAAGCGATGGTCTTTACCAGTCGACCACGGACTTTGCGTTGCGCGCGCATGTTGCCTCGCGGCGTCATGTTGCGCGCGCATACTTTTAGTACTGAGTTTTGGTCGACTGTCAATGACCATCCTTCAGAGCTCTCATGTCTTGTCATTTGTGGTAACAGCATTTTTCACTGTTAAAAATTTAAATTAATTTAATATTTACTTTGTGTTCAGTTCTTTTGTCTTGACTATTCTACTTCTACATTTTTCTACCTTATTTTCCACTGATTTTATCGCTCGTGCACCTTCTGTTTTGCTTATTTCTTTTTACTCTTGTGTGTACATAAAAAACTATTTACATCTTCCATTTGTTTGTTTCTCCTACTTCCCTATACACACAATCTATCTGGGACGCTCTGCTCAGGAGGTCCCACACTTCGGGGCTACCCTTGCCCCCCATAGATACTTCATCATGAACCGACCCGGAATTGAACCTGGCCCGTAGATCCAATGCATTTTTTTTTATTATACGTTAAAATATAAATGTATTAGTTAAGTCTTGGACATATTTTTCAATAGTGCTTAGACAACTTCATTAGTAAGTACTTATAACAATAACAAAAACAAACGCCGACCGTTTCTGCAATGTCCAACCTTAACCACAGAATAAGTACTAGTACTCACGCACAGAAGTCTCACTGAGCACAGAAACTCAATGAATCATCCACTCAATGTTGCTAGCGATATGATTCAAGCTCACGAGGTTTGGCTCACATCAGAACCCAGCACCCCCTCGTTCAGACACCCAGAAATCCATTGCAGGCCAATCTCATTTCCATTACTCTGGACAAACGATTCGTATAACCGAATTTACCACTTGGAGTGGTTGCCACACGCACAGTAATAATGTAGGTACGTTTTCGACACCCAAACGGGAAGTGACACAGGCCTGCCTTAACCTTGAATCGCTTAGGCAGTAAATAATAACCTACAGCATAAACAAACAGATACGGTGCGGTCAATAGGCAATTTTATGATTTTTCAAAATCTATTTTATTGTGGTCTTAATGTATCTTTAAGTGAACTGGTATTTAAATTTCCTTAAAATCATTATTTTAGCGTCATTCCGCTAAATGCTAAAAATTAATTTAAAAATTACACAAAACATACTTGCACAGAAACAACAGCAGCCATGTGACATCGGCTCCAGCACCCCTCCGCGCAGGCGCAGCGGGGGAGCCCATTCATATACCTATATAAGGCGCGGCGGCCGGCGCTCGTCCTCTTTCGTCTTCGGCAGCATCTCAAGCTAAGTAGTTCTTCTACCTAGAAGGGCTACTCAACTGATCTAGTGCCTATAACTCACGACCCTGACTACCTAGTCTGTACCTAGTGTTCTTGTGAATCCTTGTAACTAATGTAATAGTTGTTTATTATACTTATCTCATTTGCCGATATCTGGTCTTTCTTTTATCTCATCTATCTTCCTAGATCCTTAATCTAGGCTTTACGGTGCAGCCATCATGGTGACTTCATACCAGTAGTAACAAATGCTAGATTGTAAACTTTTCAGCAGTATTATTTGTATTGTTTTAATAGATATCTTTATAATGAAATGTAGGTACTTACTTTTGTGAAATATTTCTGCATTCAGCAGAAAATAAGTCAGTAATAAAAGCATAGAACTTTGCTACCATCACCGTGCCGATTTTTTCTTTCCACTTATAGTAAACGGACGACTAGTGTTATAAATCATGTGCAATGCCATCCTAAAGTCCAAATAATTAAATATATCTGAAGTCACAATATAAAGAAATATCACTTAATCACTGCTTACCTATCAGGTCCGATTCTGATAGTTTAACGTCTTTTATAAAAATAAAATGGCAGTCAACGTTTTTGTTTACTTGACATACAGATAATAAACGTACGATTTTGTTTTTTAAATTTAAAAATCAACAGTATATTTTTGTTAAAAACATTAACACTGTGTTCATGTTTCGTAAAAACTTTCTGAATAACATTATTTATTAAAACTTGTACTACAAATTTTATTAGTTATTTTTTTTTTCAAAACACCCATTTACACACACTTTTTGACGTGACAACGTCTTAAATTAGGTTGCGGCTGGGAGTCACTTATGAAAAAGTGTAACGCTCGGTAACGTTACGATGAGTCACCGAACGAGAGAGAGGCCCGCCGAATGCCTTGCGTCTCTCTCCCACTCAACTATGATCGGTCTGCCGCGCGCGTTGTCACGTAAAATCTTCGCCCGTAAAACCGACTTTACAGGCAACCATTTTTTTTGTTTTTTTTTATTAATAATATATTAATACTATTTGCAGTTTATCCTCGTCGCCAAAATGTGGTATATCCTTTAATATTGTCGGCTCTTAGACGCGCGCGCCCTCTCACTTCCGCCGCTCACAGCTTACTGAGCTGTTTACGACCGCACGTGCGCTAGAGATGACATAATGCTTCCTTCTCTTTCACTCACATACACTACACCCATTATTTCATAAGTGTATAAAATTATTAATCTATTCATAGTATAAAACCCCTACTGAACGGGTCCAACTCACAATTGACGCGTTTTTTATTACAGTGAATACATTTTATGGGTTGAGGGTTTAATTTATTTCTTGTAAGGCTGCTTAACGTTCTTGATTACGATTGTGTTGTGAATCTGGTAGCGGTTGGAGAAATTACTCATCTGGGTATTCTAATAATTACCTTCGAAATGCCTTTTTTACTGAAAGTCTTTCGTAATGTGTTTGCGGTTAACGGATCCCCAGTAAATTAACTTTTAACATAAAAAAGAAGCGTTGTTTTTTTGTTATCTTGACCGTCTTGTCTTAAAAACAGACTAATATAACTGTACTGTCAGTTTTGTTCCCCCATACTGGTCTGGGAGAAAAAAAACTTAGAATGTACCAGTTGCTCCTCTTCCCGTGCAGACCGTAAAAGCCGACCAATTGAATGAGCGAAAATGCGAATCATGTTAATAGGCGACGCGGCTAGCAACCCATCACAAATTTAATTCCTTTTCCACCTTTCCGCCCAACATCACGCTAAAAGTGGCCTTTGGGACTTGCGGTCCTGGCTTCGATTAGAGCCGCAAGGCTTGAAATGATCTGTCTGCCTCATTAGGGATACAGACGTGATAGTACCTCTCGGTTTAGGGTCAGTTCACAACGAGACGCGACGCGACGTAGCGCGCACTTTTGAAGAAATATAGATCTTGCTCATTAGGCAAAAAGATGCTAATTTCAGCGACAGCCCGCTTTGCCGCGCTGCGTAGCGATGCATAGCGAGGCGCAGCGGGGTCTCACTCTTTTTGTCTAGTATTCTATATTTCTTTCACGTGCGCGCTACGTCGCGTCGCGTCTTGGTGTGAACTGACCCTTAAACATTAACGTAAGAAAAAGTGACATATTATTTAGTTTAAGATGAGTTTCTGGTTTCACCCAAGTAGGTACTGAAGCAAAACTACATTTAGTAATAAAGTATACAGGGTCTAACAAAATATACTGAAACTATTTTAAGGGTGGATTCAGTCCATGATATTGAACAACTTTCCCCAAGTAACATATACCGAAATATGAAAAATATTTTTTGACCTCCCATACAAGTTTACCGATCAGCTGATCCGAGTTTGTAGAGAAAGCCAAAAATTATTTTTCATATTTCGACATATGTTCCTTGGGGAAAGTTGTTCAGTATCACTGACTGAATCCACCCTTAAAATAGTTTCAGTATATTTTGTTAGACGTTATATATAGTATTCAGTAATCTAAAAATAGGTGATTTTTGAGAATTTATAAAAAATTTCAAGTTGACTATTTATGTATAATTTGTAACGAATAGGCACGCATTTCTATACAGGATTTTGAACCTCCTAGCTTTGTACAAGAAATATTTCATAATATATTTTATATAAATATAGGTATTTTATGTAATTAAAATATATTGAAATTAAAATGATATAATACACGATATTCTCTTTCAAGTTTGAATAATGTAATAAAATATCCGCAACATGCTTCGTCAAGAGTTACATAATGTTACATTTCCATTTCTTTGTACACTTTGTTATGTTTCCTCGTCTTCCGTCTGTGTGCCCCTATTAGCAATGGCCTCCTCCAAGTGCTATATATTTTATATTAAAAAAATAACCAAAAATATCACCCGACAAATGTATACCTATCAAAAATCTCCCATTTCAAGGTCACCGCCCGCCGGGAGACTGGCGGGAGGCGGCCGGTGAGCGGGAAGAGAAACGGCCAAAGTCAGTATGTAAGCCATTTAAAATAGCTCTTTTTAGGGTTCCGTACCCAAAGGGTGCAAACGGGACCCTATTACTGAGACTCCGCTGTCCGTCTGTCCGTCTGTCTGTCCGACTGTCTGTCTGTCCGTCTGTCACAGGGCTCTATCTCTTGAACCGTAATAGCTAGACTCTTGAAATTTCCACCAATTATGTATTACTATGGCCGCTATAACAACAAATACTTAGAATAAAAAATAGTCAAAAATTAAAATCATACAAGAAGCGTGTTTTTTCAGCGTTTTCAACTAGATCTTTATAATGGAATTACTTAGACACTTAAAATTTTCACCGATTATGTATTACTATGACCACAATAACAACAAATACTAAAAATAAGATAAAGTTAAAAATTAAAGGGGGTCGTCATACAAGAAACGTGTTTCTTCAGCGCTTTAAAACATTGCACTGAGGTACGGAACCCTTCATGTACGAGTCCGACTCGCACTTTTCATTCGCTCCAGTGTAGGCTCCGAATTCACAAAAAAGTGCGATCCTTTTATATCTTGGATAGTTGTGAAGATATGATATTAAAAAAGTTAAAAGACATGCGTCTTTTAACAAGTAATCCACAAGAGCTGCAAAGTACAGAAAGATTATTCAAGAAAGTCAAAAACGAAAAAGTTTTGACCGGAAATGTGAAAAAAATTTTTATTTTTCCGAATTTTAAATTATGGCGCTCGATATTTTGGAAACGAAGAATGATATCAAAAATTTAAGAAAACATCTTCTGGAAAATTAAGTCAGCTAAAATTTGAACCTAAAACAAAGAAAATCGGCTCAAGTGTTTGCCCTGTAGCCTAACCTTTTTGAAAAAAGTCAGAACGGCATTTTTGCGAATTTCGTAGATTCATGTCCAATGTGCTCCATAGACGTGTGAGGCACGAAATCTGTGAATTTTTCTAACCTTCTATGTTCTATTACTAATTCTGATTCCAAGATTTCAATATCTAATAGGGTACAAAATCAATTTGTATTAAAAATTGAAAATGAAGCAAATACGGTTCATACGGTGCTCATAGACTCAAGTATCTAAACAGTTAACAACTATTTTAATTCTGTTCGGAACGACGAGGGTCAAATGGTCAATGATCATGCGATGCTTCGACTAAAAGCGTGTGATTTTGCGAGTGGAACATTAGGACTGTTTCACACAGGATGCTTGCTACTACTAAGATTTACTAAGGATCATTTTTCCTGGTGCGCAATCTATTATCGCTGAATTCATAAAATGTCTACCCATGTTAAGTCAGATAAATAATGATACTGATTTAAGGAGTACCTACCTGATTTTTTGTCAATTGCATAAAAAAGTCTGTACTTCTTATTTTTAAATATGAGGGTAGTGATAAGTTCATAATCATCGCATGCTTGCTTCCACAAATCCTTGGTCTAAAACACGCATTGTTTTTTTTTTACTTGTATAATCCTCCTTTATAAACTAGTTTTTTGATAAAAATATATGCATTTTCAAAACAAACGTAATAAGCCCAAACTCGATGGGGTTGCATTGTTTTATGTTCAGGGTTCCTAAAGCCACCTTTCGCCTCCATTATCCGATCAGCTATTTGTTATAATAATACTGCATTGTCATCTGATTTACATTAGTAAACAGCATCTCATCTCAATCGGAAACCGGAAAGTGCCTGAAATTAAACTTGCAAGATTTGACTTGGCTTGAATAACAAACAGATAAAAGTTTGTAAAAAAAGATAATCTGTACTAGTTAGTCACTGACACATAAATTAAAAGAAGTAAAAAAAAATGCAGTAAAATCCTACAAATGAATTCAAGGGAGCGGCCGTCTAACATGTGAATCAGGCCTAAAAGGATATCAATACCCCCATGAGCCTACTAAATACGATCCAATGACCTCCTCTCCCTTTCTATTAATCTTTTTAACAGCCCTTAAAGAGATTAGAGTGTCTACGAATGGTGGGCGAACCACTCTTTCTTGGATCTAATTAAAATCGTCCAATTTGTTAGGGATAAGGTTTAGCGCTTATCCGGTGTTATGGGGGATATAATTTGCTGAGATCCCCTTTATTGGTTTGTGATGGAAAGTAAATTTTAGCACCAAAAAATTGTAAGATATTTAGAATTTCAACACTAAGGCACTAAACTTGATGCAAGAAAATGATTAGTCGTCAATACTTAGCTGTTGTATTGGAGAGTGTAGGCCAAATCCTCTGGATGCTCTGTCCAAGTATGTCTTTAGTAGTACAGAGAGGGTTGTGCTCCTGCAGTAAAGACTAAAAAGACCTGATGATGATGACTTAATTGTTGTAAAATTTGTTACAAACAATACAAATACTCTTTATTGCACCACAAGCAAAGGAAATTACAAAAAACAAAAACAGAGAAAATACATAAAAATGATACAAAGGCGGACTTATCGCAAAGCATTTCTTCTAGTCAACCTTTGGGTAGAGCTCTATGTAAAAACCAGTAACCTCGTCAAATCACCTAGGTTTAGGTAGCGGACCCCGGGCTCTGAAGCATTACCGCAGAGGATGCAACCGGGAATACACTAGTAGAGAGAAGGCGAGATTATTGACTAATCGAAGTATTAATTGATTAAAACCAGTTAATTTTGTACTTCATAGATATTATAAAATTCTAGAATCAGAATCACTATTAGACCACAAAACCGTAAAATAATTGTGATTTTTTTTATTGGATCTTAACCCTTAATGCCGTAATGACCTTACTACACCCTGCGCTGTCGCCATCAAGTAGTGGCACTGGTTACTTTATTTACCTAGACTTAAAATCTTAGAATTTAGAAGCAAAAACCTAAATTCATTTCATTATTTCACAGCGCCGAAATTTCGTATAATGTCATTGACGACCAAAATAATAGTAAAATTTTATAAGGTGCCTCGACCGTGTGGTTTTCGTGCATTATCACTTTTGAAGTCTCTGCCTGGGGAGCTATTACCGTGGTTTAATGTCCACACTTGTATGTTTACTGTACGGTACCTCTGAGTACATAATGAAGCCCTATGTAAAGTACCTCTTTAAGTACATCTTGTTAGGGTTTATTTAAATTTTTGAATCTAAGATTTTTTATTATGTTTACTTCTATGGTAGTTTATATATAGATTGACTTTGCACCCCCTAGCAATATTGAAATTATAATCATACATCATGATCATCATCATATCTTTTTTAGGCTCCGCTGCACGAGCACGACCCTATCTGTACTACTAAAGCCATATATTAGAGCAGTGAAAAGATTTTGGCCTTCACTCTCCACGCTGGCCAGACTGGTTGGAGAGGTCTTATTGATGTTTATAAGCTTTGTTTAACTTGTGTTTCCTTTCTATGACATCCTCAGGAAGACTTGCAGTGGTCTTATTCTACTCTGCCGGGATTCACACGGAACGGCTAATCGGAATCATTATATTTTTAGTATTTTTTTTTTTCTCCAAAATTTCTAATATATAGCTAACCTATTGACTTTTCTTGCCCACTCCACTGACCAGCCTCGGAGTGGGTAGTGACATTCAAACGGAAAATTTTCGGTATGCATTTGTTGGCTGATATCTTTGGTTTTTATTATGAAACAAGATATATAAAACGTATTTTTTACTTTGATTAAAAGAGTACTTTCCTTGAATATACCTCTAGCTACGAAGTTCAAAATGTATACAACCACGTTACCATCACCTGATGGTGAAGTAGTTACCTAGGCTGTTTAATAAGTACCCGTTTATGGAAAAAAAATCATTTTTTTGTATATATGCATTTATTTTTCTACGTAGTCACCTTTTAACTCTATACATTTGTTCCACCTATACTCAAGCTTCAATAAACCATCCAAAAATATGATTTTGGAAAGTCATTAAAATAGGCCTCTGTGGCGGCAATGACTTCGTCATTTGATCCAAATCGCTTGCCACCGAGCCATTTTTTTAGGTTGGGAAACAAAAAGAAATCGCATGGGGCCAAATCTGGAGAATACGGGGGGTGAGACAATAGTTTGTAGCGTAACTGTGCTAATTTAGCCGTCACAACTCTGGACGAATGAGCCGGGGCGTTGTCGTGATAAAACAGTACTTTTTTCTTTTTTAAATGGGGTCGTTTGTCCTTCAACACGGCGTCAAATTCATCCAATAAATTGGCATAGTACTGCCCTGTTATTGTTTTTCCCTTTTCTAAATAGTCAATATGTATAATACCGTGCGAATCCCAAAAAAGGTCATGCCTTTCCAGCCGATGGGACGGTTTTTGCTTTCTTTGGATCAGGTTCACCCGGTAAAATCCACTGCTTCGACTGCTCTTTCATTTCCGGGGTGTAGTGGTGGACCCACGTTTCGTCCACGGTCACGAAACGACGCAGAAACTCCTGCGGGTTACGTTTGAACACGGCCAAACACTGTTCCGAAGTAGTCAGTCGGTTCCGTTTTTGCTCCTCCGTGAGTAAACGCGGCACCTACCTCGCCGATACTTTCTTCATACCAAATTTTTCTTCTAATATGTGTTGTACCCTCTCGATTGAAACATTTACAGCATCAACGATTTCTCGAAGTTTAATTCGGCGGTCGGCTAAAACGATATTTTCAATTTTCTTAACCATATCGTCTGTAGTCACCTCAACTGGCCGGCCTGGGCGATCCTCATCAAAGACGGTTGTTCTCCCCAGCTTAAACTCGTTATACCAATATCTGACGGTTGTCGTAGAAGGAGCACATTCATGGTAAACCGCTTGCATTCTTACATTTATTTCATCACATGTTTTTCCTTCCAAAAATAAGAATCTTATTACAGACCGATACTGTTCTTTCTCCATTTTAACAATTTTAAGTTCACGCCTTCACTGAATCGTTGTCAAATGAGAAAAAAAACAAAAGAATGCCATTTTTTTTTTAATTTTCCCGCCTCTGAAAAATGGCTTAAAAAGGTGGTATACTTATTTGCGGCCAGTGATATTAATATATTTAGAAAACGGGTACTTATCAAACAGCCCTCGTACCGTAGCCTATGGGCGCTTGCAACACAAAAGGTAAAACACGCGCGTTGGCATACGTCGTGTGGCTGCCATAGCAATTGCACACGTCAAGCTGCAAGTGAAAAAGGAATGGGCGAAAATCTTAATCATGTTTTTATGCGATGTGCCTAGCAACCCAGCACTATTTTAATTTCCTTTTAAAACCCCAATAAAAAGAGAGGTGTTTTAAGTCTGACGTGTCTATGTGTCTATGTAGACACACAGATAAGTATCTCAGGTGAAAATCGGTTCAGCCTTTCAAAAGTTATTGGAGGTGAAAGCTTGACAGTCGGGGGTTTTATTTTGTCTGGCAAACAAACTTGTCTATCTTTAAGTGTGGCATTTGGGTCTTACGGCCCTAGGATCTGTTTATCTCGGGATAAAGACGTAATAGTATATCTATAAAAAGCAACAACACACACATAAGTACCATCAGATGGGCCGTATATCTATTTATCTTTTTATTGTATAAAACATGATACATCTCAGTATTTTATATGGTACATATTACACGTGATTAATGGTTAGCTTACTCAGTACCGAGATAATTCCCAAACGTGCTCCGTTGGCATTTACGCGAGATTTATTCAATGTTTACTTATTTTAAAACACACTGTCACATGATAATCCTCAAATTCTCTCTCTGTCAGTTAACAGTTTCGCTTGTTATATAATATATAGTCAAGTAGGACCCGCACCTAGGGTTCCGTTATTTTTTCAAGAGTGCTTATGTGATAATAAATAATAAATATATACGGACAAATCACACAGATTGAGTTAGCCCCAAAGTAAGTTTAAGACTTGTGATATGGGATACTAACTCAACGATATTTATAATTTATAATACTTATTATTCACGATGAAATAAATAAAAAAAACTGCCGACCTTAGTTTGTTTGAGGAGTTTCTTTCATATCTCCAAAGTTCTTTATTATGTCTTCACAAAATTTATATGCGACCAAATAGGCAGTAAAGGCTTTCAAATAAAAGAAGAATCATTAAAATCGGTTCACATTTGGCGAACATATCGTTTACATACATACAAAAAATAAAACATACGGGTCGAATTGATAGTCTCCCCCTTTTTTGAACTTGGTTAAAAATAAACTTTAAATGACTTATCTAAATTGAAAATATGTGATGGAAAAATCCGCCACGTGTGAAACTCAAACCCACGACCGTGAGTGCATTACCAATTGTGCTATCGTGACTTCGAATCACCCCTGAATCAAATGAATTAAAAATAATATATAATATAATTATAATGACTTATTTGTTAAGGTCATGTCATTTTGTCATTGCACGAGAGTACAGAAATGAACAGACAAATGAATAATGTTAAAATAGTTATTGTTGTATACTTTTGACATCGTAAGATAAAACACTAAAACGCAAAAGCATGCACATTTTCAAAAAGATAAAAAAAATACCACTCACAGGAAACCTCACATAGCGCAAAGGAAATGTACATAATCTGGAAGATTCCGGAGCGAGGCAGATTTTTCCGACCAACTTTACATTACACGGTTACGAGAAAAATTCGTCATACCAGCGAACTACTTTCATGGAACAGGAGTTTTTATTTTTATTTTTCATGTCTACGAGCCAGAATATTGTCCAGTAGTGACCGCATTTGAAATATTTAAGTGTCACCCTAGACAGAAACAGACTTTCTCATACAAACTTAGTCTAGCCAGGCCTGTGTCACTCCCCGTTTAAGTATCGAAAATGTACCTACATTATTACTATGCGCGCAGGCGGCCCCTCCGGGTGGTAAATTCAGTGACACGAATCGTTCATCCAGAGCAATAAGAATGAAATTGGCTTGCAATGGATGTCTTGGTATTTATACGAAAAGTTGCTGAGTTCTGACGTGAGCTAAATTAAACCATAGTAAGACTTCTGTACGTTAGTATTATTTATTCTGTGGTCTAGCTTTTAAGCTGAAACGACATGTCAGATTTTTGAAAAATTTTATCTAGTTAGTCTTTAATTTAGGAATTTCAAAGAAAGGCATATAGATTTTCACATTCAAAATATGAACTTGAAAGAAATTATAGTGTACTAGCTTTTGCCCGCGGATTCGCTCGCGTATCCCAAATCCCACGGAAACATTACTTTTTTCGGGATGAAAGGTACCCTATGTCCTTTTCAGTACTCCTAAATATGAGTATGCGAATTTTCAAGACGTTTGGTTCAACAAATAAAGCGTGAAGAGGTAACAAAAAAACAAACCAGCAAACAAACAAATATACAAACTCACTTTCGCATTTATAATATTAGTAAGGATAAGGATAAGGTTTAGGATTTTGTAATATTTCACCATCAGTATGGAAAACTTCTACACCTTTATATTTTCTTTAAAGTTCATATTTTGTGAATCAAAAATTAGTGCTAAGCAATTTTTTTGAAATTACCAAATACCTACTGCCAAAATCTGACATGTCGTTACAAAATAAGAGTTAGACTATGTTTATATAAGAAAGTTTGGGCTAAAGAGACTCTTAAATTATTAAAACGCAAATAGCAGCGTGGTGATGGCAGAATAGAAATAAAATATGTCACCACCCTTTTTCTCTCTTACACATTCTTATAAGGTACAGGTTCCAGATAACTGGTTGCAGTGGCAGCAATGACTTTATGACATCCACTGCAATCACTAACAACCTACCTAATGTAGTTATGAGAGGCCCAACACGTAGAGGCCCTTTGGAGAAGTTGATGTACCTAATCTGGCGCTCCCGCCAAAACCCATTCTTGGATATACTTGTACCAAGGAATATGAACCCTTGAATAGGTTTCGACAGGAGTAGGAACTGTTGCAAGAAAAGGAAGGGGTTATGGGTTATGAAAGGAGGTTTGGATGGAATATGATTCAACAGAAACAATTGCACCTACCACAATCATAGTTACTGACTATTGTAGGCAGGTGGTGGCTTGCCGACCACAAGATGGGCCCCTCAAACGAGCCGAAAATAGTTGCCAGTAAAGGAACAACACTGGTGCAGGCGAATTAGATGTGTCTAGAGGTGTTGCGCTTTCTCCGAAACTACTCACGGCGTGACGCCCTTTAACACTTCTATCCCTGGAGCAACAGCTATAACGACTCCACTCTGAAATGCCCATTAAGGCAATGTAGAGCTGAGAGTCGTGCAAGCCCTTTTGGGTATCCATCGCGACCGATCCTACCCCTACCCTGCGGTAATATTCTAGTTATTGTTACAAAGCTTCACGGAATCTAATACGCTTACCTAGTAATTTAAAAATATCGCTGTGAAACTTGATAGTTTTCGAAAGGATTCCTTTGTAACGATGCTGCATGCATCATGTCCAAACCTCCTTTCTTCATCTCATCCTGTCCGTTTTTTATTCTTCATTTCATTTCAAATTACCTTTCATTCCATTTTCAAATCATTGACTGAACTCTTTTCACTCATTCCACCATCATCTCTGAAGCTGATCGCTCACTTTTCTCTATCTGTTGTACCTTATTAAATATTATTCTTTTATACTCTGTAACAGTCAGTATCAGAAATTAAATTATATATAATCTGTGTTGTTATCGAGTTTATTCTCCACTTCTCCTACTATCTTCTATGTGGGAACTCGCCTAGAGCGCCGGGACAGGTCGAGGTCCCACACCTTAAAGGGATGTGGTTTTACCAAGCGTATTAGATGTCATTAATAATTTTAAGTTCAAGCATGTATCATATTTTTCCAAGAATTGCCGTCTAAAAGAGATTTTTTTTTCACGATTTTGATATTATTTTGCTAGTTTTTTTTTCATATTGATCAAGACATTTACCCATAACCTACCTTTTCTGACTCTAGTCAAAACTTAATCTTTATTAAAAACATTTCCAATAAAAAAACAGACTATATAAAATGCACCGTTAGTCAAAGAGAAACTGTAAGCCAACTTATCTAAGTGACTTTTTATGTAAAAACCGTTTAAGTCGCGAAAGTGTTGAGAATATAATCAATTTCCTTCCAGATGTTCCGTGGTTATTGGATCCTGTATAAAATGGGGGATCTTATTTTCACATTTTGCCCAACTAGCGCGGTGTGCGCCGTGCAATCATTTTGAGGTTATTGCTATTTTTTTAATATTTCCTGGCGGTATTTCAGGGGATTGTTTTGTTTTTCTCTTAAGCCTATTTACTATAATAATGTTTAAAGTTGCTGGGTTTTTTTTTCTTTTACATATTTGGTTGCTAATAGGTTACTATTGTATTATTAAAACCTTGGAGGAGGTCTATGAACTTCCAGTAGCTGATATGATTATGATGATAGGTGACTATAGATTAGTAAAAAAATAAACTTTGTAAAATGTATAATAATGTTTCTGTAGTCATAACCTTTATTGTTTTTTCATTACTTTTTGACATAAAAATGTTTAATTAATAATATTGTTTGTCAAATTGACTTAGTCATAAACATAATTTGACATATTCTTTCTCAGAAAGTTTTTGTAACCTGGTTTTTGACATAATTTTGAGTCTCATAAAGTTTTATTATACCTTAGAGGTACACATATTAAAAACGTAAGCTGCGGCAGGGATGGCCCTTAGGCTACCCCTCAGCCACAAACATGTTTATTTTTTTTATTAATCTTATGCTTTCTATATTTTTTGAATGAAATTATGATTGAGGTGTGTTAATCGTTATGTCAAAAAAATATTATTTTTAATTTTTCTATTAATCAATATTACAATTTTTTTTTCTTTTGCTAACTAGTTTTATTATTAATAAGATAACAAAAAATGACAATATTAAACTAAAATTAATTTATAACTAAATACGTATATAAAAACTAAATTAAATAAAAATAATTAAATAACAATAAATAATATAAAAAATGAAACGCAAATCGCTGCGCTCGCAGTACTAAGTACCTAACAGAAATTAAAATATCTAGAGTAAATATACATGACGTAAAGTGTTTGTGAAAAAAATTTTAAGGGAATAAATAGACAACCGATGTAATGGAACAGTCCTATAGGTTTTTTATACTTGCCGTCCACTAAACAAAGCAGAAAATAGGCAAATGTCATAAAATATGTATAAGACACCGAAACCTACTCTCCTAGTATAAACATAAAAAAGAATCCGCAAGGCAAACTAAAATAGTGCAATATTATGTAACTCGTGTTCCAATATGGCGACGAACAGAAGCCTCTGTCAACATAATTAACAGAGTAAACGTACGCGTCAAATTCAATTCCACGATTTTTATTTACCCCATACAAGTTAATCCTAACAAGAATGGATTCTGCAGATACACTCAGCGAGATACAATGAGAGAGACGTTTTGAAATATTTCGCTTTATTTTTAGCTTTAGATAAAAGCTGAGGTTTCAAGCGATCTCTGAAAAATGTGTTTTGGTGTTTATTTGCTATAGCCCTTTTTAACCCCCGATGCAAAAGAGGGGTGTTTTAAGTTTGACATGTCTGTGCATCCGTGCGTTCGTTCGTCCATGCGTTCGTACGTCCGTGCGTCCGTGCGTCCGTGCGTCCGTGCGTCCGTGCGACCGTGCGTCCGTGCGTCCGTGCGTCCGTGCGTCCGTGCGTCCGTGCGTCCGTGCGTCCGTGCGTCCGTGCGTCCGTGCGTCCGTGCGTCCGTGCGTCCGTGCGTCCGTGCGTCCGTGCGTCCGTGCGTCCGTGCGTCCGTGCGTCCGTGCGTCCGTGCGTCCGTGCGTCCGTGCGTCCGTGCGTCCGTGCGTCCGTGCGTCCGTGCGTCCGTGCGTCCGTGCGTCCGTGCGTCCGTGCGTCCGTGCGTCCGTGCGTCCGTGCGTCCGTGCGTCCGTGCGTCCGTGCGTCCGTGCGTCCGTGCGTCCGTGCGTCCGTGCGTCCGTGCGACCGTGCGTCCGTGCGTCCGTGCGTCCGTGCGTCCGTGCGTCCGTGCGTCCGTGCGTCCGTGCGTCCGTGCGTCCGTGCGTCCGTGCGTCCGTGCGTCCGAAAGCTTTTCGATGGTTTTTGTTAATTTTGTTTGATGAAAATCGGTTCAGCCATTTAAAAGTTATTGAGAATGAACACTTGAAAGACGGGGTTATTAATTTCTATGGAAAATAAACTTGTTTGTGTTGTTTTGTACAAATAAGTAGGAAACTACTTTTTTGTTCCACAGTAAAACATTGTTAAACAATAGTCGGATATTACGTTAAAAACGTTTACTCTTTGTCTAGAATTTCGCCGTGAAATAGGAATAAATTTTATTCGAACTAAACTAAGTACTTTTCACTTTTACGTTAACGGCTGGAGGGTTTACTTCAGGAATTATTAAAGTGAGTAAAGAAAATTTTTGAATGTTACAATTATTTTATTTACAATTTCTTAACTCATTTTATGCCGGATTTATCAAGGTGGTGGTCACCAGTTTTAGTGCAGACCATACCTGGGGGGTTTCTTGGATTAAGCTTTAGTAATATGTAGCCAGACCATAGAGCTTATGTTAATTAAATTTAGTGAGAATATATTTACTATAAATTTTCTTATTGTAGTTCTAGTTGTATTTCGTACAGGGGAACCTGCACGAACTACAAACATTTCCATCTAAAAAGTTTCCTCACAACCCCTTCAGCTCAACAAACAAGGTCTTAATTGATGTCAATTGTAATCCTACTAATTCTACAATCCTTGTGGCTTGTCTGTTTGAATTCCGACAGAGGCCGCATTGACTTAATATTTGCATGGAGTTGACATGTTTCGTTTAAAGTAGAGTTTCATACATAGAAGTGAAGTATGTTTAATCAAACTCGTCAAAGGGTGCACTTGTCGAATGTTTCTTTGGACTGTGTCTATCAATACAACGTGTAATTTATATATTCGAAATAAATCAAATCACGGGCTGTTCTAGATCACTATATAATAGTAAAATAAAACGAAAATAACAGTAAAAAAAATCGGCATTTCCATACAAAAGTGTGCAGCCGCCTGGGCAATTTTTATGGGAATGTCGAATAAACTATAGTGATCAGTATAGCCCATGGTTCGATTTATTATGCATATGTCAATGACACGTTATATAAAGGGATCACATGCTACGAAATCCGGACCGAATGTGATCCTTCTATAGCTTAATTTTATTTTAAAATGATTTGTCTTACTAATTACATCGTCTTATTTTAAACACATAGAGACTTATTTTATTACTCAAAGTTATGGCCACAACACTAAACGTTGCTGTCCTAGTCTTGCCCAAAGGGCTATTGGTCGTGCGTTATTTGTGTGAAAACTCTTCACTTAGCAATAAAAAAAATCGATATACGTAATATCTTTATAGAAAATCATTAAGAAAATTATAAAATCGCAAATTTCACATATCAATTGCAGTTATTTACCTCAATGTAACAAGCTTTTCGTGTTGGTGCGAATTAGCTGACCGTTAACCAAAGGGCCGCTGCAGCAGATTGGAAG
Organism: Acrobasis repandana; assembly: GCA_963576875.1. Classification (NCBI taxonomy): domain Eukaryota; kingdom Metazoa; phylum Arthropoda; class Insecta; order Lepidoptera; family Pyralidae; genus Acrobasis; species Acrobasis repandana. The sequence goes on along the minus strand of OY756218.1, from coordinate 19,979,113 downwards.
GAATGCTGTCAAACCACGCGACTAACAAAGTTAGTCTTTCACAGACTAACTAGATAGATCAAATCCTGTGTTAAATGTAGGGTAAAATAATATTTACAATACTACAATGTGCAAAAGGTCTAGTTATCTGTATAAAATAAAAATAAAAAAATGACAAATTAATGCACACCAGAACCACTAGTGGTTCTATGTAATCCTAATTCTAACTTCCTAACTAATATTATAAATTCGAAAGTGAGTTTGTATATTTGTTTGTTTGTTCCTCTTCACGCTTTATCTACTGAACCAATCTTCTTGAAAAATTCGCATACACATAAGGATATAGGGTACCTTTCATTCCGGAAAAATGTAATGTTCCCGTGGGATACGCGAGCGAAGCCGCAGGCGAAAGCTAGTTAATTATTAGTTTATTTTCCCCCACGGGATTACATGAGAACAAGATTATACAAAAAAATCATTAACTCTTGAATACCTACTAAGACAGTCAAAAAAAAAAATTCAAAGTCAAAAATATTTATTTAATGTAGGATAAATATATCACATATTAAATTGATGCATATGGGAATTAACGCAAAACTTACCTTTTTTTATTTATTTTGCTGACTTTTTGTCCGGGTTTCACCGAACGTGGTCCCAGCCTGCCTGACTGAAACACCGATGTTGCCTACGCCTCCTCCTGGACGAAAATCACACCGGGCAGGCGGAGGCGTAGGCGACATCGCTGTTTCAGTCAGGCTAGGACCACGTTTGGAGAAACCCGGACGAAACATCAGCAAAATAAATAAAAAAAAGGTGCATTTCGCGTTGATTTCCGTATGCATTAATTTAATAATAATGCAACGCGATAGTTTAAAAGTATTTAAATATATCACTAATTAAAGGTCATTAAAGATATTTCTGTGCCTTTTAAATGCTACCTATGCGGAGGATTGGTGCCTGAATATGTTTAATACATACCTGTGCGAAGCCGCTAGATATTTATAAATCAAAACTTGAACGAACAATAGGTAGGTCTGAATAAAAAAAAAGTGGCACTCCGGGAGATCCGAGACGAAGTGAAATCTTAAACATGGTGGTGACGGTAACAGTGGCGCGAGTAATGGTTTTTTCCCATCTAAAAAATGCCCTACGTGCCTTAATAAGTTTTCACTTCAAGAAATAAAAATGAGAGCATTGATCTTATACATTTCATAGAACTCCTTTCAACAAATTTATTCAATAAAAATATCTGACGAAGAAAATGTTACGCCAAAAAACCTACTGTCATGATTTTATTCATGAAATATGGCCGTAAAGAATTTATACTCTTTCCGTCTTTATAACTGCCGTTACAATATTTGGTATAGTCATAAAAAAGTTTCATTCATCACAAATCATTTTTTGACAAAAATATAACAGTGTTAGGCTTGGTGCTGTTATGATAGCATAAAACTTTTTGACAGCTTTATATTACATATTTTTTTATTTGCCTATTGATCTTATGTGCTGCTACATAGGAGAAGACCTCCACTTATTGACTGAGAAAGCAAAGCAAACGAAGGTCTTAGTTTCAGCTTCGGAACAAATTATTTCGTGTGTCCGAATTCCAGATTTCCGGTTGTTCTCGCATACAGGTCGCATTTGTCAACCGATTCTCGTGAAATTTTGTGATCAGGTTTGATATTTATGGAGTTTGTTTTTTTAAGATAGTTTTTCGAAATTTCTCAAAATGGCAAAAATATGGGGATTAAAAACGTCAAAAATATCATATTTCAGCCATTTCGAAAAATATTCAAAAATGTCAAATATTTTTTGTTCGTACAACTCTTTCATGCAATAAACTTTAATGGGTCAGTATGCATGCGCAGAATCGCAAGGTCTTAACTTGCAAGATTTGACCCAAACAAATAAACAGTTTTTGTTTAGGCAAGCTAAAAAATAAATAAAAGAAATGCTTGTAAAAAAAGCCGAAAAGAACAATCCGAGCTTCAAAGCACAACTAAGGATACAGCCGGAAATGCACTAAAATCAGAAAAAATAAATCTTTTATTTTATATTGCTTGCTTCCAAGCTGGTCTGGGAGAAAAGAAAAAAACTTAGAATGGCTTTTGGGTCTAGCTTGGGGCTCTGTCTACTTAGATCACAAAAACCCAAAATGCTCAATCAGTCCCATTAGGGATAAAGACGTGAGTGTATTTATGTATTTTTGTAAAAAGTGTGGAAAAGAAAAAGTTGTTTTCTTTCGTCATTTTCAGTGTGTTTTACATTAAGTAATTTTCAGTGAGTTTTACACTAAGTAATTATAGATCAGGTCCATCCTTTCATTATTTAAATAATTAACTTTAAACTGAGTGTTTGACCTAACTTTCCCAAATAGATTTCGTTGGAACTGGGGGTATGTCGATTCGCAGAATACATTATAACAGAGCAGTTAGAAATTCAGGTCTCATCTAGCACTAGTTTTATTTTGTTTAAATTTTTACCGGTTGTAATTTTTCGGTTGCCACATACGTTACCTATAGGAATAGTGCTGATACGAGTATTTTGAAAAAAAGTGGCCAAGTGCGAGTCGGACTCGCCCATGAAGGGTTCCGTAGCAGCAAGTAACATAATATAAAAGTTCTAAAGGTAAATTGTGGTTTACGATTTATGACGTATTAAAAAATAACTATCTATGATACCGAGACCGCTTTAGTTCTAATTGAAAGTACATACTTTGAGGTATATACCACATTTTTTTTAGAATTATTTTAGTAATATTTCAAAAGTTACGGTGGGGGGACACCTCAAATTTTAACTTTGTATTAGATTATCTCAGATCTCAGATTATGGAAAATGATTTATATTCATGGGAAAAATCACCTCGCAAAGAACGTGTGGAGATTTTTTTAATTTTTAAGGGTTCCGTACAAAAAATGTGAAAACGGAACACAAAGGATCACTCATGCGTCTGTCTGGCTGTCCGTCCCTCTGTCACAGCCAATTTTCTCCGAATTTTCTGGACCAAATCAGGTGAAATTTGGTAGGATGGTGTAATCCCTATTACCCAAACACAGATGTGCAAAGTATTTTTTTTTTAAATAATTATTCTAGTTAGAAGGATACTTCACATTTGAATGGCAATCATAAATCACGTCATCATCTTGTGGGCCTACTTGTGTCATCAAGGCGAAAACGGAGGAGAGGTGCGGGGACGGGGAACGGGCCTCTGATCTGCGAAACTACTAAGCCTGAAATTTGAAAAAAATTACAAAATAATGTGCCTCTGATCTCCGAAACTACTGAGCCTGAATTTTAAAAAAAAAATTGAAAAAATATTACATTGCTTTTAGATTAAGGTGAAGGGGTAAGCAGATGGCCTTGAAGTGTGAAATAAATTGTTAACTCGTAAATATGTTGATAATTTCCATATTGCTCTTCGTCATGCACTAGATATCCTTTTAAATTATTTTATGAACTGCCGTTGAAACTATTATTGGTGATCCGTCTAGCTTTAAAACTTGCCGTGGCCACTTTTGGGGGAGGCAAATTTTAAAGCTAGACGGACTAATGTAAATACTTTCAACGGTGGTTCATAAAATAATTTAAAGGGCTATCTAGTGCATGACGAAGAGCAATATGGAAATATGTGTATATATATCACCATATTTACAAGTTAACAATTTATTTCACACTTCAAGGCAATTTGCTTATCCCTTCACCTTAAAGTAAAACCCCGTGGGAAAACCTATAAGGATTCTATCAATTGAAAATAAAGTGGTAAACTCAATATAATACGTTCACTAACGGAAAATAGTTCATTAAAACATACATGGCATTGTAAGTATAGGAACCCTCTCTACGCGAGTTCAACTCGCACTTGGCCGGTTTTTTATTAGCCTTAACGGTCTCACTGCTGGGCAAAGACCTCACCTTTTGTACGTCACTGATTTTGCGCGATGGACTTCCATGGTCGCAAGAGCGGTCTCTTTTGACGCCAGCGTACCGACAACCGTTCTGAAGCAATCTTAGCCCATTTGTCTGGGTGCCTCCTACACACATGCCCAGCCCAGCCTCATTTAAGTTTGGCTTTTTTCCCACGTCTACTATCTTAGTCTTGGAATGAAAAATTTCAAAGAACAGGTAAAAAAAAATGAAGTATTTCCATTAGCAGCTTGAACAGTAAAGCTTTTTATGTCCAAAGTTGAGCAAAATCCACTGCTTATAAACTAAATATCCAAGTTAAAAATATAAATATATAAACAATTTTTTTTTACAAGCTATTATTTAACTTGCAATATATGTATGTAACTATGTTTGTTCCGTTTGAATCTTGCAACTCAATTTCGAAGCAGATATCTTCAACTGATTGAGCTAAAGTATTGCGCACATATGTGTATTGCGTGATAATGCAATATTATGATGACTTGGAGCTGATCTGATGATGGAGCTGGAAAGTGTCCATAGAAACGCTGTTATGAAACGACGGAACGTCTTGACGAGTACGTTGTCCTTAAATGGTATCTGGGGTCTGATGATTGCACTGAAAGGTGACCATAAGAACTCCGTAATAAAACGACGGAACTCCGTTGAGTTTGGGTTTATTTGTTTTGTGTTGACGAGACCTTTGGCCTCACAATAAAAGCTTGTACAAAAAATGTTATTTTTTTAAACTTATTTTATAGACACGGCCACATGATCCTGAAGCGGTGGTGGCTAAGTGATTTAGGCAATAGCTGTGCATTTGTGAGGTACAAGTTCGATCCTCACTAAGTGCAACTTGTATTTTTTAAGTATGTGTTCATGTACGGTCATTTAAAATAACGACCACTTGCTTCCGGTGAAGGAAAACAGCGTGAGAAAACTTGCTCATAAGTTCCTTTTTTACTAGCCTTTAGGTATTATGTCCCACTGATGGGCAAAGGCCATCCCTTTTTTTTCCACACGTCCCTTTCTTCAGCGACCTTCTGCCACTCTGCGTAGAAATCTGTCAAGGTCGTTCCACCATCTTGTCCTAGATCTACTCCTACCACTGCGCCAGTCTGGAATCCAGAATGAAAACAATTTGACCCATCTTGCGTAACGTATTCGGCAGACATGTCTCGTGCAGTTTCACTTCAATTTGGCTGTTTTTTCACCTACTTTCGCAATATGCGTTTGCGAGCGTAGCATGATGCGTAGTGTCACAAAATTAATATAAGTATTAACATATTGAACGGAACCTTACAGCGTCTCCCGCATATGGCGTCCCCGCACCTCTCCCCCGTTCTCTGCTGCTGCTGTTCTTTGATGGCTTTGAACACTGAAACTCACACATTGACGTGTGCACCGGAGTAAGTGGAGATGCCTCCATTCCTCTCTTCTCTCTGCCATTTTTTTTATGTCTTGCTAGGACCTTACTCCTAACCCTTCCTTAATTTGTTGGAAAAACTTCAGCCTTGGTCTTCCCCTTCCTTTTATTCATCTCAGATTTAAGCTCTTCCAACTTCCCCGGATCCAGCAATGTATTCACATTCCACGTTCCAATGTTACAAGGAATTCGCAGGATGACGACTGGAAGAGTTTCTGTCAAACCCAAGCACTGCGGTACGGAAGGCAAATAGGAAAACCACCGTACTACATCCCCTAAAAAAAATGGAGAAAATCAAAAATAGTAAAGTTGTTCTTGACAACGGGCTTCCACGAAGTAATATGCCGTGGCGGTCCGAGTCCGGCAGGGGTAGACACAAGGCTACCCAGGTCGTCATCCCGCGAAGTCCTTTGTAGTAGTAGTAGGCATAAATGTTACTCCGCTTGTATTCCGCGTGTATTGTATATATTCTAAGCGCCATACCTGTGGTACTGTGTACAAATACTCGTAATTGTCACTAGGTGACAGTCATTGAGTTATGTCAGATGCTTTTAGGTAGCTCGAAAAATCTTAAACCAGTGCAATTATTAACACACTCAATAAAAAAGATAAACCGGCCAAGTGCGAATTTAACTCGCGTGGAGGAGGTTCCGTACAATTGATTGAATTTTTATAGGTTTTCCTGTAATCTACAAGCAATGAACTATATTTTGTAGTTTTTCAAAATTTTAGGCTCAGTAGTTTCGGAGATCAGGGAAGTATGGCCTATTTTCGTCTTCTTTCATGAATTAAATAAAAACTATTTATTTTACAATCATGACAAAAATATATTTGAGATCCTCATAACGAGTCCTTTCATTTGAAGTATAACCACAGAATACATAAGAGTCAAACAGAATGGTCTCTCACAGCGTCTCCCGCAAATTGGCATCCCCGCACCTCTCCCCCGAACCTTGTGACCTTTGACGGCTCCAAACCAGGGTTAAATTACTAGCTGCACGCAATACGCGACGTGTGTTGTCTTGAGAACTGTCAACCAATAGTAACCATCATGGTGAGAAGGTGCGCGTATAATAATTGTTTATCCACCCAATACTCTAAAGAACGTATATTCCATACATTTACAAATGATGAAAACAGGTAAGCAAAGCAACAATATAATTTCACGTTATTACCCAGCAACCATCTTGATATATATACCCTTCTCGCTCTCTCGCATTGGCGGGAGATACACAAGAGCGAGATTGTTACATAGGCTCCTCGCTCACAGGTAATCACATACACGCAGATGCCAATTAGATTTCCGCGGGTTATAGTGCTAAATGCCATTGTTGACAATGACAACTTGACATGCTGTTCGTATAAGCGTGATAAACATTTGTTTATTTTTATTGAATTTATTCATATAATTACCGTATAGTTTTGCGCCGAATATGCAAATTACTATATTACAATAGTGAATTAGTGAAATAAGTGCGTTACATTATAAATGACTCAATAATAATCAGTAAAGTGAACTAATGGTGAAATGGACAATGGACATAATGAAAAATATTTGTGAAGTGATACTATGTAGCTGTTTCCGACTTTCCTGTAACATTTAATACATATAAAACAGAATATTTTTTACGTCATAGTGTTCGCAAATCTTCCGGTATGGAAAAATATAATCGTAAATATGTCGAACTCGTTAGTAGGTAAGTATTAAAATAATTCTGCGGTGCGACCCTAAGTATAAAACTCACACATCGACGTGTGTACAGATAAATTGTTTCGTTTGTAGTAGTAGTAGGTATATATGTTACTCTGAATCAATGGAGAGTCATACCAGTGGTATAACAGAGTAAGTTTGTAAAATTATTTTTTAAATTTCCTTTGTCGCCCAAAAATTGCCCTTATTTTAAAAAAAATATTTATTTACTTTGCACATATGTGTTTGGGTCATAAGCACAGAATACAGAGTAAACAGAACGGAATCTTCTAAGGTACGCGCAATATGCGTCCCCGTTCCCCGCACCCGCACCTCTTCCCCGGTTCTTGTGAGCCAACGTGAGTCATCAAGGCGAAAACGGAGGAGAGGTGCGGGGACGGGGAACGGGGACGCATATTGCGCGTACCTTAGGAGATTCCGGCCTGTGTCATAAGATTCTACCAAATTTTACCTGATTCGATCCAGTAGATTCGGAGCAAATTGGCTGTGACAGACGGACGGACAGACAGACGCACGAGTGATCCTATAAGGGTTCCGTTTTTTCATTTTTTGTACGGAACCCTAAAAAAAACAATGATACGATTTCTTCGCAATGAATCATATTATTATCCAAGTAGAAATACCCTCACTGGCTATTAGCGAAGGCTGTTTAAAATTTAATTCACCCGATGTTTGCCATAGTATAATTTTATTGCTGCTGACTGTTTTGCAGTACTATTAAGATGATAAACGAGAATGGATGGTAGCGAAGTTTTTGGACGCATAGAAAATGTATATTTATGAGCAAACTAGTTCCAAGAACAAACTCTGGTCTGGGAGAAAAGAAAAACATAGAATGTACCAGCTGCTTTTCCTCTTTTTTCACCTTCTTGCCCACCATCACGCTAAAAGTGGCCTTCGAGTCTTGCGGCCCTGGTCTCTATCTTCATAGAGCCACAAGAATCAAAATGATCTGTCTGCCCCATTATATATGTATAATACTTCTTTGCTGGTCTGGGCGAAAAGAAAAAACATAGAATGTACCAGCTGCTTCTCTTCCCGTGCAGATCGTAAAAGCCGATCGAGGGAATAAGCGGGAATCTGAATCATATGAATAGGCGATGCGGTTAGCAACCCATCACTATTATAATTTTCCTTTTCCACCTTCATGCCCACCATTACGCTAAAAGTGCCCTGGGCTTTACCGCCCTTGGCCCTGTCTACCCCGTTAGGGATAAAGACGTGATAGTGTATCTGTATCTGTATCTGTATCTGTATCTGTATATATATACCAGTACATTTGTATTATTTTTTTTTTATTTAAGAGCTCAGTCTTGTCAGTGGAGTTAATTGCTCGTAGAGATTATTATTTTTAATAGCATTACAATGCTCGGAAATTATCTAAATTGAAAATAAATATATGTGATAAAAAATCCGCCACGAGTGGGATTCGTACCCATGACCCTCACGTTACGTGGATTCACTCGCCACTATTTTCGGATTTTCTACTTTGGATACTCGTAGAGATGCCTCATTTCTTCTCTTCTTTTTGTCATCTTTTCAGTGTCTTGGTAGGACCTTACTTCTAACCCTTCCTTAACTTGTTAGAAAAACTTCATCCTAATAAATAATTATAAAACTTTATTGAGGCAATCAACGTGTTAACCCGATTACCCTCACAAAATCTGCTAAGACAGATAAAGAAAGTTTTACATAAAACCAACTCCGCAAACAGAACTTAGCAGGGTTTCACCCAAATCTCCAGATATACCCACTTATCCTTTAGTATACTTGCGAACAAAATTTATGGGACAATCTTTGGCCCTTTTTCAATCTATTCTACCAACCTTCGTGTGTGGACACCCATATATTCATATTGACCTCTCGTAATATAAAGATATGTACCTACCTTATTATACAGGTTCTTCTCGACTTCAAAAAAAGGAGGTGTTTCTCAATTTAAATGTATACATGATTATTACCACGTAGCTGTATTCAAGGAAAGTTTAAGCAAAATAAAAATATAAGTAAAACTATATTTCCAACGAAATGTTTTCAATCAGATCTCAGTGAGGAGAAAAATTTAGTGAAAGATAATATTTTTTCTTATGAAAAAGATTTATATGCAATGATTCCGCTTGTCGAGTATTTAATACCGCAGACTTCTACGAATTCAATACTGAATCAATTTGCTACTGCAAATAACGACAAAATCAACTGAAACTCCGTTAAATTAAATGTACATTTTACGATCCGGGGCTATATCAATGGAACGTGGATTTTGTGGATTAATACATATAATGCTTTTTAAGTGGCACATTTAAAAAAACTCTAATCGGAAAATTCACAATGAGTGATTTTAAGTACTTTTGCCTGTATTTATATTAAAGAAACTCTTTGTTTCAGATGCCATGGAAAATCCATTGTTATTGGGGTTGATATTTTTTCTGTTTTCTGCGTAAAACATTCAACGATATTATATTTTATAATAAATACATGTATACATAAACACCAAAAGAATGATATGTATAACTTCTTGTATATCTGTTTGTTTGAATATAACTATAAAACCTGTGATCAAAACTTCACGCTTGTAATGTAACAATTTTGACGAAAATTGGCACACAAATATTCCTTGGTTAATTTTTTTAGTCCATCACGATTTCTGATACATAAATAGAGGGGAAAGGGAAATTAAGCATTTGCATTCCCCAATGGTAAGTGATTACCTTAGTTAAGCAATTTTAAAGTTAAAAAGTGCTGGTTTTTTGTTTTGCTAACTCCCCATTTCAAAAATAACGTCCTTGTTCACTAGAAACTGCAAGACACCGAGAAAAAGCGAATTATTGCGGCCAAGAGCCGGAGCTGACTGGTTCTATGCAGATATTAATGCCGCCATCTTGCTGCTACCAGACAAAACACGAATAAATCAGCTCCATTTCGGTTTTATTAAAGAACTGTTGGAAAATTATGTGCAGTCTTAGCGATGCATGTTATTGAAAATGTTTCAAAGCGAAATTTTATAGCTATTGAAATCGAAACGAATGGAGATCAAATAAAGTAAAGAGTCTTATTGAACAAGCCAGCAAGGTTCTCCAAGTCAAATATGATAACCCGGTGTTAGTATTTTTTGTAAGCGTAGGCGAAGTGATCCTCTCAGTCTATAGGGCCTAGCGCGTAAAGCGCATTAGTTTTTGTTAGGACGCCCGTCGTCTAAAGGGCCTTGCCAGAACTATGACTCTTTCCCCCGTCCCACCAAGTCACCAGAAATAACTTTGGCATGAAAATAAAGAGTCCTCTCTGGTACGACTTTGCTCAAGTCTATATTACGCTAAGCCACTGACTATCACTTCAATGAAGTCTCGGCCTCTAGCATTTTATGTGGGTAGCTAACGATACGCGGTAGTAAAACCACATTTGCTAGTTTTATCAAACAAAATAACCCCAAAACTGTTATTCCAGGGAAACAAAAGAATAAAAACAATGACAATCAAAAGCGTAACCGTCCCTACAATCCCTATTTACCTTCGAGAGGAAACATTTACGCAGAGATTAAAGTAATAACAAAAGAAACTAACAGTATTTACGGAAATTAGGATCCGTGGCCTCCTTCCTAATTTGGCCGGGTTATTGCTGTGCGGTGTACCCTTCTGCCAGGTCGTATTTATTATTGTCTATTTAGGTATTCAAATGCGCAATTTATTTTTATTGTTGGCAGTAATGTTTGTTTACTCCCATGTGTTAAAATCTTCTTAATGCTTTACTTTCATTTGGACCCTCCATGGTCTGAGAGCTGGTAGACATTTTTGGCCTTTATTTAAAGGCAAGCTCAAAACTTGTCTAAAACTCCTCCTTCCCTAATTCAGACCTGCAGGCTTGGCTGAAAAGTAACGGGTCTAATTCAATCCTTACATTTTCATCTTTGAAAATTTCGGGTCGATTTAGCCCCGTTTCTTGCTGCCTCAAATACCTACCCAAAAATGTGTACTAGCGTTCGGAATAATAGAAATACAAGCACAGCACATTAAATAATGTACATCCCTTGGAAGGCAATCAAGAGTAACTATTTAATATAATACTTAAACCTTCTCCGAAAGGAGGGAAAGGGGTGGTGACAAACTGTATTCTTCTCTGCCATCACCACATGACCAACAAAAATATACATACATATGCAAACATATACAAACGCCGGACTGCCTCCGTGGTCCAGTGGTCATGGCGTTTGATCCGGAGGTCGTGGGTTCAAATCCTACAGGAAGCATACTTTGTGAAAAGTTTCCAGTCTGGTTAGGATATTGTAGGCTTGAATCACTTGATTATCCGAAAAGAAAGATGATTCTGGGCTTCCAAGGGCACGTAAAGCTGTAGGTCCCAAACAATCATAGGATTGGTTCTGTACTACCCTTTGGGTTACGGAGGTCAGACGCCAGTCACTCTGTATAAAAACTAGTAACCTGGTCAAATCACCTAGGTTAGGTAGCGGACCTCGGGCTCTGAAGCGTTACCGCTGAGGATGCAACCGAGAATACGCTCGGATGATGATACAAATGCCGGACTACATTTTACTACTACTGGTATTTATTCTGTGATTTTACTTAGATTCGCAGGACCACAGGCAGGACATAGGTTGCTTATTCAAAAACATTTTTACGTTTGTGCCCATTGTCTATTCCCTTACTGAACGTACGGTAGAAGAAGCAGCCGGAACATTTAATGTTTTTGCTTTCATATCAACATGGAAATAGAAACAAGGTTTAAAAGCCAGCTTTTAAGCCGACTGAGATTCAATAATGAATGCAGAGAGTTTAACGAATGAATTTAACGATGTCAGATGATTTACCTGCGTAAACAAAGTTTTATCTGAATCGGCAGTGACTAATGAATATTTACGGAGATATTTTTTATGTTTTAACTGAACGCTTTGTGATTTTCGTGCAGATATATTTTACGTTGAAGTGGATTTATTTGGGAAGTCTGGTTGACATATTCCATTTTTCAATAGAATTTTATAATAAAAGAAGTGTATAAAAACTTGAATGCATACTCGATAGTAAATATGTTTCAAAAGAGAATATCCTAGAGTGCCCCTCTAAAGTTTAGATTTGTAAATATTAAACATAATCAAAAGTCACCTTACTTTTGTTCATTGAAAAGAAATTCATCATTTATAAAGCCTCTCATTTGTCAAAATGTAAACCAGGTTTGTCTGATTGTACAGGTGTGACAGGATATCAGTTTTACTCATACACTGTGTGGGTATAGTACCTATACTCGTACGCACTGAGTTACGACCTTTTTAGTGTTCCGTACAAAAAATGAAAATACGGAACCCTTATAGGATCACTCGTGTGTCTGTCTGTCACAGCCAATTAGTTCCGAATCTTCTGGACCGAATCAGGTGAAATTTGGTAGAATGTTGTAATCCTATGACCCAAACACATAATTATGTGCAAAGCAAATAAATATTTTTTTAAAAATAAGGGTAATTTTCGGGGGACAAATTAGAAAATTGAAAAAAAAAAGTTTTGCAAACCTTACTGTGTTATATATCAAATGAAAGAGCTCGTTATGAGGATTTTAAATATATTTTGTTTATTATTTTAAAATGAATAGTTTTGATTTATCCATGAAAGAAGACGAAAATTGACCATCCCTCCCCTGATCTCCGAAACTACTGAGCATAACATTTAAAAAAAAAATACAAAATATCGTTCATTGCTTTTAGATTACAGGAAAACCTTTAAGAATTCAATCAATTGTACGGAACCCTCTCCACGCGAGTTTAACTCGCACTCGCCGGTTTATTTATGTACTGGTTGCAGTACATAAATAAACCGGCGAGTGCGAGTACACATTTATTATGTATATTTAATTGACCAAGCGAGCGAAGCGTCTCAGTTTCGAGATTGGCCAAAAATGCTTTTGTCTGTCTCTGTTCTCGCCTTCAACTGATTTTGACGAAAATTGGCACGTTCGACAAGTTCCTTGACAATTTTTTTTAGTTGATCACGTTTCTGAGAAATAGGGGTAAGGAGAAATAGCATTCGCATCCCCTGATGGTTAGTGATTACCTTAGCCTACACAAAAGCTATCAAACGTAAAGAAGGTATACGCTATTTTTTTGAAAAACTCGAAAAATGATATTTATATCGCATGTAGTAGACCTATTTATTACATGCGTTATAGGCAAAGCAGAAATAAGATACCATTTACTAACTACTAGCATTGTTAAGCCTTAGCTTAGTGACACAATAGCTTCACCAAATAACTGGAATGTGAATTTCCACCAGAAGCCGGGTTGAAAGCCAAAATTGTCGGATAGGGTCTACAAGTGCACTTTATTCCGAGGAAATGTCAGGGTTGCCAGTTAAATATTTGAGTAACCTTGTTTAGCATAACTATTAAATAAATAATTAATTTTAGTCTATTGACTTAAAACTACTTATAAATAAAAAAGACCTGGCAAATCGCTTAAATAGATTAAATTATAAATTTCATTTTAAAATAAATAAGGCACGTTACAATTATCAGATTAACATTTAATGATTACAAAAATAAAAAATGCTCCTCAGCTCGTCGACGCACGCCACTGATGACAAGAGGGCTGGCTCATATATCGCGCAGAGAATTGCACTATACATTCAGCGAGGAAATGCAGCCAGTGTGCTTGGCACTATGCAACATGATGCTCAATTTAGTTTAGTTTTAGTTAGAAAAATATTTATGTAACTTTTTATAACAAAATGTAATCGTTTTTTACGTTATCATATATTTTCTTTGGGAGAAGCCTATTATATCCAGTAGTGGACGTTATGCGGTTGAAATGATGATGATGATGACTAGTGTCGCAGATTTACATATAAATTTAAAATTTGTTCTTGTACAGACTTAATTGCTAAAACGTAGGTAATACGTAGAGAAGAGCATATTATTTTGATAAACCAGTTCATTTATTGAATACCTTTAAATTCTAGAAATCTTCTTGTATTGTGTTTTAGAATATTCAAATTTAATACTGCAACTTCAAACTTATCGCAGTATTTTTATATCTTTGAGAACCTTCATGATACGTTTTCACATCATTTAAATTACTGCATGGGCGAAGCAATATTCGATTTCCATAATCTTTATTTGGCAACCCTAAGAAATGCTCGGAAAACTGAATGAATGTTGCTGTGTTATATTCACTTTATAAGATAAATACAGAAGTGCAGTATAGCATGAATCAAATATTGTTTAACAAGGGAAATTATGTTTTGTAAAGTTGATGAAGATGCCAGAAACCCGATGTATAAAATAGTACTTGCATTTGCATAATATTAAGCTTGTAAAATAAGATAGGAATATAAATTATTTATCCGTAATGGGGAAAACACAAATACCGTGTGTACGGGCAACACATACTTGAAGAAGTGAGTCAAACCTCATATCTGAACAACTTTTTTTTAGTATCTAAAAATTATAAGAATAAAATTGACAATAAGTTTTCTATTCAACAATTATCGTCATTTTCATACAAACTTTTCAATCAGACAATTTGTATGGATGTTTTAAGGCGACATGGGTTCACAAATTGCAATACTGTGCGTGTATTTGAAAAATCACTGTTATTAAACTACTACAGTTTATTCCTTTAAAAATTTACAAAAAAATCTGAAGGATTTTTTACAAACACCCACAATAGCCAAAACAAGATTGAGCATTTTTGGCTCGATAGAAAAAAATCACAAACATACCTCTAATTTTACCTAAATTTGCCTTTAAAATACGTGTTACTATTTTATACAATCACCTTTTTATATGAAAATTATACCAAAAAATGAAATATCTAAATATCTATAATTTTTTCTGTAGCCATTTTCGTATAAAAAGGTGATTGTATAAAATAGTAATACGTATTATAAAGGCAAATTTAGAGGTATGTTTGTGATTTTTTTTCTATCAAGTCAAAAATGCTAAATCGTATTTTGGCTATTGTGGGTGTCTGTAGAAAATCCTTAAGATTTTTATGTAATTTTTTTAAGGAATAAACTGTAGCAGTTTAATAACAGTGATTTTTCAAAAACACGCACACTTTTGCAAATTGTGAACCCACGTCACCTTAAATAATTGTAGCAAAAAAAGTTCACATGGAGTGGTTTTCCATTGTCTTCTCCATGTCACACACTAGCGAGTTGAAAATGCACTATGCACATTTCCTTGCGAAGCATTTTCTGAAAGCAAGTGGTGGGAATGGGAAAGCATGAAACTTTTCCGCTACTTCCCAATTCGCTTTTCTTTCGCACTAGCGTTCGTCGAAGTATTCTGCAAGTGCACAGTTTATCGCACTACCATTCCTTTGTACTTTTATTAATTGCGCAAGCAATCTGTCGACCAACCAACAGTTATCGTAACTACTATGTTTCAAAAAACAATTCTTCACACGTTTTTATTTCAAAGTTCAGTTACGCCCTCGGATTTCGAAATCAATACTATTTCTAAAGCATTCTCTAAAAAAAACCACCAGAAAACCATAGCATACCAAGTCGCCGCATTTTACTACAACCATTTCCATCCTATCGACGCTGAAGTCACAGTACTAAAGCAATTTCGCCGTTGTAAAATACAACCTTAAAACCATCACTTGGCTCTAAACTCAAAAAGTGTTATCTAAATACCTCCACCAAAATTACGGTTATGTTTTCATTAAGAATTTTAAGACGTTTTCTTATTCCATACCCCGAAAGGCCATTACTTTCACCGAGGGCTTCTTAAAATTTAATTCTCAAAATGTTTACTGTGAAATAATTTTATTACCCCAGACGGTAGCGTTAGGTGATTAAAATGACAAATGTACAAAGCGCCGTCTTACAGCTTACTACGACCGGCAGTTTTTGAGGGGAAGTCTGAAATTTGACGTAATTGCCGACTTTTAGTTTTATTGGTTGTCGGAATTCGCGGAAATGTTTTGGCGCGTAACATTATTTTTAAATATCTAATGTAGTGTGATTTTTCCTTATCTATTTACCGCGGTATTCGTAAAAATACTTCTCAAACCATTTATAATATGGGTAAATGTAAAACTAGGTAGAGGGTACTGTTTTTTCGATCAATTCAATAAAAAAGTATACACTCCTTAATTGGGTAGCATTTTTCTTTTGTAAGGCATTTTACTCTATTGTGCGTAGTTGTTTTTTACATTGCGTTTACGTAAAAAAACATCACGCAACAAACATTTGTTTTTAAACTAAGGAGCAAGTTTTAAATTTTGATAGGCTTCAGCATTCGAAAAAGAAGTTCAAAAAATTACGACAGTTACTAAGTGTTAAGCACTTATATAAACATCAATGAGGCCATATGGATGTGGTAGTAGAAAAAGGGTCGTGCTCCTGGTCCTGCAGTGGAGACTAAAAAATACCTGATGATAATGATGGTATTCTGATTCCTTTTTCCAACTTCTCGTCCACCATCACACTAAAAGTAGCTTTTGAGTCTTGCTCTGGGCTTAGAGCGACAAGACCCAAAATGGAGTGTCATACTGAACTCTAACTTTTAAAATAACGAACAGTGTGCTCTGTCTGCCCCATTTAAGGATAAAGACGTGATAGTTTATGTATGTATGTATGTATTTATTATAAAATATAGAATCGTTGAGTAAGTATCCCAAATCACAAGTTTAAACTTACTTTGAGGCTAGTTCAACCTGTGTGATTGTTTTAGACACTTGGTTCAAGTAGTGTCTCCATATGTTTTTTTTTTTTCATTTAGGTATTTATTTATTTATTTACTAATTCATGTAATGGAAAACGAATACAGAGAATTCATTAAATAAAATATATACAAAGGTACTAGTTATCTCAAAAGGAATCTCTTCCAGTAGGCCTGTGAGAGATGTATATACAAGAAATAAATACAGGCGTGTTTATAGAATAAAAGAAGAAAAACAACTACTGAAACTACACAGAACTACAAATAAACATACATATTTTACCTACATACTTAAATAAAATGCATACAGTCTATCCAGAAATAAATATAATATTAATATATAAATAGCAACTAAGACGATTCCGATAAATAATGATTTGTTACTCGTCTTTTAATTACAGAAATCGACTTATTCTTGACCATATAATTCTTGACCAATTGACGTAATGGTCAACACGCTAGTCCGCCAATCCGGAGGTTCTGGAATCGATCCCCAGCCAGGCCATGCTGGAAAATGACCTTTTTCAAATTGTCCTGGGTCTTGGGTGTTTTTCTATATATGTATTTATTATAAAATATAGTATCGTTGAGTTAGTGACCCATAACACAAGTTTCAGCTTACTTTGGGGCTAGCTCAATCAGTGTGATTTGTCCTTATCTATTTAAAAATACTAGTAGTTCGCTGTGAACTTAGACCTCGCGATTTTTTATTAATATTTCAAAAACTACTGACTTTGATGCCCAACAAACTTAAAAATTCTATTGATATTTCCTACATGCCTACCAAATTTCATCAAAATCGGATCATCGGTTTAGCAGTTATCGCGGAACAAACAAACATACATATATACATACATACAGACATACATACAAACAATGTCTTTTCGCCCCAACTTGAATTATAGCCCTCGCTCGCTTCGCTCGCTTGGTCAATTACCGTTGAAATCTGGCTGCACTATCACAAACCACAGCGTTGTCTCACTAAACTGTTGTTTCCGCATGCCTACGAAGTGTTACATGTTTTATGAAGATAAAACAGGCAGTAAATTTGGCTTGAGTAATGCTCATGAAGTTAGTCGTGCATAAATTTCTGATGTTGGCAAACATTCTATTACAAGTGGTTCTGTGAGAACAGTACACATCGTGAGCTCTTATAACCATGCACTAACCGACACTTTCCCCTTTCCTCTGGCTTACTGAAGCGATTTCAGTGAAATCCGACCATATATAACGCTACAGCAAACTTTCTTTCTTTTTCCACTTCGACTCCACCGAAGGATTTTTTTTGCAACATCTTGTGTAGATTGATGTGACACGTGTGGTTCCGGGTTAGAATAGGACCACTCCATCTCTTCCTGTGGATGTCGTAAGAGGCAACTAAAGGGCTAAGCATAAACATCTCGTGCTACAATTGCATTCCCAAGGAGGGTTAACGTCGGGCGGCGGCCGGTGTGAAACTTTTCGCACAAATACATTCCCAAAAAGGGTTGACGTCAGGCAGGCGGCCGGTCGTAAAACTATAGCCAAATCATTTGAACTGTTCCGGCTTTTTTTTCTCCATATTGCAAGGTATTTAGCATCCTTGGGTGACCAGTGACTAGCATGTTATATTTGGAGAAGAAAAAGTGGGAAAGCGCACCCCGGGCTCTGAAGCAGCACAGCTGAGGATGCAACTGGGAACGCGCTTAGATGAAGAAGAAGAAGATCTTGTGTAGATTGATGTCCTAAGTCTTATTCTCAAATTTAATTGAAATCCGTGATTAAATAACGCTACAGCAAATTTCCCCATTTTCCCCCCTATTTCTTCCCCAAGGAAAAATCGCGATGGAATAAAATTAAATAGATCAAGGAACTTGTGAACCAATATTCGACAAAATCGGTTAAAAATGCGACTGTAGGCGAGAAAAGACAGTCGGAAAAAGCATTTTTAGCCAAATTCGGAAATGAGACGCTTCGCTCGCTCGTTCAATAAACTTTGGTATTAAATAAACGGGCAAGTGCGAGTCGGACTCGTACCTGAAGGGTTCCGTACCACCGTACAATGTTTTTAAACGCTGAAAAAACACGTTTCTTGTATGACGACCCCCTTTAAATAATAACTTTATCTTATTTTTAGTATTTATTGTTATAGTGGTCATAGTAATACATAATCAGTGAAAATTTCAGGTGTCTAGCTATAACGGTTCAAGAGATAGAGCCCTGTGACAGACGGACAGACGGACAGACAGCGGAGTCCAAGTAATAGGGTCCCGTTTGCGCCTTTCGGGTACGGTACCCTAAAAATTATATTTTGGTATCTATTTTATACTAGCTTTTGCCCGCGGCTTCGCTCGCCTATCCCAATTCCCACAGGAACATTACTTTTTTCCGGGATGAAAGGTACCCTATGTCCTTCTCAGTAGTCCTAACTATGTGTATTTTCAAGAAGATTGGTTCAGTAGATAAATCGTGAAGAGGTAACAAACAAACACATATACAAACTCACTTTCGCATTTATAATATTAGTTAGGATTAGGATACTCTGATTTAATTCTGATCACTTCTTTATCCTTTACGCGGCAAACAAAACCTTGGGCAATAAAAGCTAAAAACAATTTTTTTCGTGATAGTAGCGGATAGATATAGAAAAGATTTAAAGAAATGACGGATATAGTATATCTGTCTAGCGACATCGAAATCCAATTGATCTTGATATCCGTCCCACACTTCGGGGCTACCCTTGCCCCCCATAGATACTTCATCATGAACCGACCCGGAATTGAACCTGGCCCGTAGATCCAATGCATTTTTTTTTATTATACGTTAAAATATAAATGTATTAGTTAAGTCTTGGACATATTTTTCAATAGTGCTTAGACAACTTCATTAGTAAGTACTTATAACAATAACAAAAACAAACGCCGACCGTTTCTGCAATGTCCAACCTTAACCACAGAATAAGTACTAGTACTCACGCACAGAAGTCTCACTGAGCACAGAAACTCAATGAATCATCCACTCAATGTTGCTAGCGATATGATTCAAGCTCACGAGGTTTGGCTCACATCAGAACCCAGCACCCCCTCGTTCAGACACCCAGAAATCCATTGCAGGCCAATCTCATTTCCATTACTCTGGACAAACGATTCGTATAACCGAATTTACCACTTGGAGTGGTTGCCACACGCACAGTAATAATGTAGGTACGTTTTCGACACCCAAACGGGAAGTGACACAGGCCTGCCTTAACCTTGAATCGCTTAGGCAGTAAATAATAACCTACAGCATAAACAAACAGATACGGTGCGGTCAATAGGCAATTTTATGATTTTTCAAAATCTATTTTATTGTGGTCCTAATGTATCTTTAAGTCAACTGGTATTTAAATTTCCTTAAAATCATTATTTTAGCGTCATTCCGCTAAATGCTAAAAATTAATTTAAAAATTACACAAAACATACTTGCACAGAAACAACAGCAGCCATGTGACATCGGCTCCAGCACCCCTCCGCGCAGGCGCAGCGGGGGAGCCCATTCATATACCTATATAAGGCGCGGCGGCCGGCGCTCGTCCTCTTTCGTCTTCGGCAGCATCTCAAGCTAAGTAGTTCTTCTACCTAGAAGGGCTACTCAACTGATCTAGTGCCTATAACTCACGACCCTGACTACCTAGTCTGTACCTAGTGTTCTTGTGAATCCTTGTAACTAATGTAATAGTTGTTTATTATACTTATCTCATTTGCCGATATCTGGTCTTTCTTTTATCTCATCTATCTTCCTAGATCCTTAATCTAGGCTTTACGGTGCAGCCATCATGGTGACTTCATACCAGTAGTAACAAATGCTAGATTGTAAACTTTTCAGCAGTATTATTTGTATTGTTTTAATAGATATCTTTATAATGAAATGTAGGTACTTACTTTTGTGAAATATTTCTGCATTCAGCAGAAAATAAGTCAGTAATAAAAGCATAGAACTTTGCTACCATCACCGTGCCGATTTTTTCTTTCCACTTATAGTAAACGGACGACTAGTGTTATAAATCATGTGCAATGCCATCCTAAAGTCCAAATAATTAAATATATCTGAAGTCACAATATAAAGAAATATCACTTAATCACTGCTTACCTATCAGGTCCGATTCTGATAGTTTAACGTCTTTTATAAAAATAAAATGGCAGTCAACGTTTTTGTTTACTTGACATACAGATAATAAACGTACGATTTTGTTTTTTAAATTTAAAAATCAACAGTATATTTTTGTTAAAAACATTAACACTGTGTTCATGTTTCGTAAAAACTTTCTGAATAACATTATTTATTAAAACTTGTACTACAAATTTTATTAGTTATTTTTTTTTTCAAAACACCCATTTACACACACTTTTTGACGTGACAACGTCTTAAATTAGGTTGCGGCTGGGAGTCACTTATGAAAAAGTGTAACGCTCGGTAACGTTACGATGAGTCACCGAACGAGAGAGAGGCCCGCCGAATGCCTTGCGTCTCTCTCCCACTCAACTATGATCGGTCTGCCGCGCGCGTTGTCACGTAAAATCTTCGCCCGTAAAACCGACTTTACAGGCAACCATTTTTTTTGTTTTTTTTTATTAATAATATATTAATACTATTTGCAGTTTATCCTCGTCGCCAAAATGTGGTATATCCTTTAATATTGTCGGCTCTTAGACGCGCGCGCCCTCTCACTTCCGCCGCTCACAGCTTACTGAGCTGTTTACGACCGCACGTGCGCTAGAGATGACATAATGCTTCCTTCTCTTTCACTCACATACACTACACCCATTATTTCATAAGTGTATAAAATTATTAATCTATTCATAGTATAAAACCCCTACTGAACGGGTCCAACTCACAATTGACGCGTTTTTTATTACAGTGAATACATTTTATGGGTTGAGGGTTTAATTTATTTCTTGTAAGGCTGCTTAACGTTCTTGATTACGATTGTGTTGTGAATCTGGTAGCGGTTGGAGAAATTACTCATCTGGGTATTCTAATAATTACCTTCGAAATGCCTTTTTTACTGAAAGTCTTTCGTAATGTGTTTGCGGTTAACGGATCCCCAGTAAATTAACTTTTAACATAAAAAAGAAGCGTTGTTTTTTTGTTATCTTGACCGTCTTGTCTTAAAAACAGACTAATATAACTGTACTGTCAGTTTTGTTCCCCCATACTGGTCTGGGAGAAAAAAAACTTAGAATGTACCAGTTGCTCCTCTTCCCGTGCAGACCGTAAAAGCCGACCAATTGAATGAGCGAAAATGCGAATCATGTTAATAGGCGACGCGGCTAGCAACCCATCACAAATTTAATTCCTTTTCCACCTTTCCGCCCAACATCACGCTAAAAGTGGCCTTTGGGACTTGCGGTCCTGGCTTCGATTAGAGCCGCAAGGCTTGAAATGATCTGTCTGCCTCATTAGGGATACAGACGTGATAGTACCTCTCGGTTTAGGGTCAGTTCACAACGAGACGCGACGCGACGTAGCGCGCACTTTTGAAGAAATATAGATCTTGCTCATTAGGCAAAAAGATGCTAATTTCAGCGACAGCCCGCTTTGCCGCGCTGCGTAGCGATGCATAGCGAGGCGCAGCGGGGTCTCACTCTTTTTGTCTAGTATTCTATATTTCTTTCACGTGCGCGCTACGTCGCGTCGCGTCTTGGTGTGAACTGACCCTTAAACATTAACGTAAGAAAAAGTGACATATTATTTAGTTTAAGATGAGTTTCTGGTTTCACCCAAGTAGGTACTGAAGCAAAACTACATTTAGTAATAAAGTATACAGGGTCTAACAAAATATACTGAAACTATTTTAAGGGTGGATTCAGTCCATGATATTGAACAACTTTCCCCAAGTAACATATACCGAAATATGAAAAATATTTTTTGACCTCCCATACAAGTTTACCGATCAGCTGATCCGAGTTTGTAGAGAAAGCCAAAAATTATTTTTCATATTTCGACATATGTTCCTTGGGGAAAGTTGTTCAGTATCACTGACTGAATCCACCCTTAAAATAGTTTCAGTATATTTTGTTAGACGTTATATATAGTATTCAGTAATCTAAAAATAGGTGATTTTTGAGAATTTATAAAAAATTTCAAGTTGACTATTTATGTATAATTTGTAACGAATAGGCACGCATTTCTATACAGGATTTTGAACCTCCTAGCTTTGTACAAGAAATATTTCATAATATATTTTATATAAATATAGGTATTTTATGTAATTAAAATATATTGAAATTAAAATGATATAATACACGATATTCTCTTTCAAGTTTGAATAATGTAATAAAATATCCGCAACATGCTTCGTCAAGAGTTACATAATGTTACATTTCCATTTCTTTGTACACTTTGTTATGTTTCCTCGTCTTCCGTCTGTGTGCCCCTATTAGCAATGGCCTCCTCCAAGTGCTATATATTTTATATTAAAAAAATAACCAAAAATATCACCCGACAAATGTATACCTATCAAAAATCTCCCATTTCAAGGTCACCGCCCGCCGGGAGACTGGCGGGAGGCGGCCGGTGAGCGGGAAGAGAAACGGCCAAAGTCAGTATGTAAGCCATTTAAAATAGCTCTTTTTAGGGTTCCGTACCCAAAGGGTGCAAACGGGACCCTATTACTGAGACTCCGCTGTCCGTCTGTCCGTCTGTCTGTCCGACTGTCTGTCTGTCCGTCTGTCACAGGGCTCTATCTCTTGAACCGTAATAGCTAGACTCTTGAAATTTCCACCAATTATGTATTACTATGGCCGCTATAACAACAAATACTTAGAATAAAAAATAGTCAAAAATTAAAATCATACAAGAAGCGTGTTTTTTCAGCGTTTTCAACTAGATCTTTATAATGGAATTACTTAGACACTTGAAATTTTCACCGATTATGTATTACTATGACCACAATAACAACAAATACTAAAAATAAGATAAAGTTAAAAATTAAAGGGGGTCGTCATACAAGAAACGTGTTTCTTCAGCGCTTTAAAACATTGCACTGAGGTACGGAACCCTTCATGTACGAGTCCGACTCGCACTTTTCATTCGCTCCAGTGTAGGCTCCGAATTCACAAAAAAGTGCGATCCTTTTATATCTTGGATAGTTGTGAAGATATGATATTAAAAAAGTTAAAAGACATGCGTCTTTTAACAAGTAATCCACAAGAGCTGCAAAGTACAGAAAGATTATTCAAGAAAGTCAAAAACGAAAAAGTTTTGACCGGAAATGTGAAAAAAATTTTTATTTTTCCGAATTTTAAATTATGGCGCTCGATATTTTGGAAACGAAGAATGATATCAAAAATTTAAGAAAACATCTTCTGGAAAATTAAGTCAGCTAAAATTTGAACCTAAAACAAAGAAAATCGGCTCAAGTGTTTGCCCTGTAGCCTAACCTTTTTGAAAAAAGTCAGAACGGCATTTTTGCGAATTTCG
Organism: Acrobasis repandana; assembly: GCA_963576875.1. Taxonomy (NCBI): domain Eukaryota; kingdom Metazoa; phylum Arthropoda; class Insecta; order Lepidoptera; family Pyralidae; genus Acrobasis; species Acrobasis repandana. The sequence goes on along the minus strand of OY756218.1, from coordinate 19,954,988 downwards.
TAGATTCATGTCCAATGTGCTCCATAGACGTGTGAGGCACGAAATCTGTGAATTTTTCTAACCTTCTATGTTCTATTACTAATTCTGATTCCAAGATTTCAATATCTAATAGGGTACAAAATCAATTTGTATTAAAAATTGAAAATGAAGCAAATACGGTTCATACGGTGCTCATAGACTCAAGTATCTAAACAGTTAACAACTATTTTAATTCTGTTCGGAACGACGAGGGTCAAATGGTCAATGATCATGCGATGCTTCGACTAAAAGCGTGTGATTTTGCGAGTGGAACATTAGGACTGTTTCACACAGGATGCTTGCTACTACTAAGATTTACTAAGGATCATTTTTCCTGGTGCGCAATCTATTATCGCTGAATTCATAAAATGTCTACCCATGTTAAGTCAGATAAATAATGATACTGATTTAAGGAGTACCTACCTGATTTTTTGTCAATTGCATAAAAAAGTCTGTACTTCTTATTTTTAAATATGAGGGTAGTGATAAGTTCATAATCATCGCATGCTTGCTTCCACAAATCCTTGGTCTAAAACACGCATTGTTTTTTTTTTACTTGTATAATCCTCCTTTATAAACTAGTTTTTTGATAAAAATATATGCATTTTCAAAACAAACGTAATAAGCCCAAACTCGATGGGGTTGCATTGTTTTATGTTCAGGGTTCCTAAAGCCACCTTTCGCCTCCATTATCCGATCAGCTATTTGTTATAATAATACTGCATTGTCATCTGATTTACATTAGTAAACAGCATCTCATCTCAATCGGAAACCGGAAAGTGCCTGAAATTAAACTTGCAAGATTTGACTTGGCTTGAATAACAAACAGATAAAAGTTTGTAAAAAAAGATAATCTGTACTAGTTAGTCACTGACACATAAATTAAAAGAAGTAAAAAAAAATGCAGTAAAATCCTACAAATGAATTCAAGGGAGCGGCCGTCTAACATGTGAATCAGGCCTAAAAGGATATCAATACCCCCATGAGCCTACTAAATACGATCCAATGACCTCCTCTCCCTTTCTATTAATCTTTTTAACAGCCCTTAAAGAGATTAGAGTGTCTACGAATGGTGGGCGAACCACTCTTTCTTGGATCTAATTAAAATCGTCCAATTTGTTAGGGATAAGGTTTAGCGCTTATCCGGTGTTATGGGGGATATAATTTGCTGAGATCCCCTTTATTGGTTTGTGATGGAAAGTAAATTTTAGCACCAAAAAATTGTAAGATATTTAGAATTTCAACACTAAGGCACTAAACTTGATGCAAGAAAATGATTAGTCGTCAATACTTAGCTGTTGTATTGGAGAGTGTAGGCCAAATCCTCTGGATGCTCTGTCCAAGTATGTCTTTAGTAGTACAGAGAGGGTTGTGCTCCTGCAGTAAAGACTAAAAAGACCTGATGATGATGACTTAATTGTTGTAAAATTTGTTACAAACAATACAAATACTCTTTATTGCACCACAAGCAAAGGAAATTACAAAAAACAAAAACAGAGAAAATACATAAAAATGATACAAAGGCGGACTTATCGCAAAGCATTTCTTCTAGTCAACCTTTGGGTAGAGCTCTATGTAAAAACCAGTAACCTCGTCAAATCACCTAGGTTTAGGTAGCGGACCCCGGGCTCTGAAGCATTACCGCAGAGGATGCAACCGGGAATACACTAGTAGAGAGAAGGCGAGATTATTGACTAATCGAAGTATTAATTGATTAAAACCAGTTAATTTTGTACTTCATAGATATTATAAAATTCTAGAATCAGAATCACTATTAGACCACAAAACCGTAAAATAATTGTGATTTTTTTTATTGGATCTTAACCCTTAATGCCGTAATGACCTTACTACACCCTGCGCTGTCGCCATCAAGTAGTGGCACTGGTTACTTTATTTACCTAGACTTAAAATCTTAGAATTTAGAAGCAAAAACCTAAATTCATTTCATTATTTCACAGCGCCGAAATTTCGTATAATGTCATTGACGACCAAAATAATAGTAAAATTTTATAAGGTGCCTCGACCGTGTGGTTTTCGTGCATTATCACTTTTGAAGTCTCTGCCTGGGGAGCTATTACCGTGGTTTAATGTCCACACTTGTATGTTTACTGTACGGTACCTCTGAGTACATAATGAAGCCCTATGTAAAGTACCTCTTTAAGTACATCTTGTTAGGGTTTATTTAAATTTTTGAATCTAAGATTTTTTATTATGTTTACTTCTATGGTAGTTTATATATAGATTGACTTTGCACCCCCTAGCAATATTGAAATTATAATCATACATCATGATCATCATCATATCTTTTTTAGGCTCCGCTGCACGAGCACGACCCTATCTGTACTACTAAAGCCATATATTAGAGCAGTGAAAAGATTTTGGCCTTCACTCTCCACGCTGGCCAGACTGGTTGGAGAGGTCTTATTGATGTTTATAAGCTTTGTTTAACTTGTGTTTCCTAATTCGCTTTCTATGACATCCTCAGGAAGACTTGCAGTGGTCTTATTCTACTCTGCCGGGATTCACACGGAACGGCTAATCGGAATCATTATATTTTTAGTATTTTTTTTTTCTCCAAAATTTCTAATATATAGCTAACCTATTGACTTTTCTTGCCCACTCCACTGACCAGCCTCGGAGTGGGTAGTGACATTCAAACGGAAAATTTTCGGTATGCATTTGTTGGCTGATATCTTTGGTTTTTATTATGAAACAAGATATATAAAACGTATTTTTTACTTTGATTAAAAGAGTACTTTCCTTGAATATACCTCTAGCTACGAAGTTCAAAATGTATACAACCACGTTACCATCACCTGATGGTGAAGTAGTTACCTAGGCTGTTTAATAAGTACCCGTTTATGGAAAAAAAATCATTTTTTTGTATATATGCATTTATTTTTCTACGTAGTCACCTTTTAACTCTATACATTTGTTCCACCTATACTCAAGCTTCAATAAACCATCCAAAAATATGATTTTGGAAAGTCATTAAAATAGGCCTCTGTGGCGGCAATGACTTCGTCATTTGATCCAAATCGCTTGCCACCGAGCCATTTTTTTAGGTTGGGAAACAAAAAGAAATCGCATGGGGCCAAATCTGGAGAATACGGGGGGTGAGACAATAGTTTGTAGCGTAACTGTGCTAATTTAGCCGTCACAACTCTGGACGAATGAGCCGGGGCGTTGTCGTGATAAAACAGTACTTTTTTCTTTTTTAAATGGGGTCGTTTGTCCTTCAACACGGCGTCAAATTCATCCAATAAATTGGCATAGTACTGCCCTGTTATTGTTTTTCCCTTTTCTAAATAGTCAATATGTATAATACCGTGCGAATCCCAAAAAAGGTCATGCCTTTCCAGCCGATGGGACGGTTTTTGCTTTCTTTGGATCAGGTTCACCCGGTAAAATCCACTGCTTCGACTGCTCTTTCATTTCCGGGGTGTAGTGGTGGACCCACGTTTCGTCCACGGTCACGAAACGACGCAGAAACTCCTGCGGGTTACGTTTGAACACGGCCAAACACTGTTCCGAAGTAGTCAGTCGGTTCCGTTTTTGCTCCTCCGTGAGTAAACGCGGCACCTACCTCGCCGATACTTTCTTCATACCAAATTTTTCTTCTAATATGTGTTGTACCCTCTCGATTGAAACATTTACAGCATCAACGATTTCTCGAAGTTTAATTCGGCGGTCGGCTAAAACGATATTTTCAATTTTCTTAACCATATCGTCTGTAGTCACCTCAACTGGCCGGCCTGGGCGATCCTCATCAAAGACGGTTGTTCTCCCCAGCTTAAACTCGTTATACCAATATCTGACGGTTGTCGTAGAAGGAGCACATTCATGGTAAACCGCTTGCATTCTTACATTTATTTCATCACATGTTTTTCCTTCCAAAAATAAGAATCTTATTACAGACCGATACTGTTCTTTCTCCATTTTAACAATTTTAAGTTCACGCCTTCACTGAATCGTTGTCAAATGAGAAAAAAAACAAAAGAATGCCATTTTTTTTTTAATTTCCCGCCTCTGAAAAATGGCTTAAAAAGGTGGTATACTTATTTGCGGCCAGTGATATTAATATATTTAGAAAACGGGTACTTATCAAACAGCCCTCGTACCGTAGCCTATGGGCGCTTGCAACACAAAAGGTAAAACACGCGCGTTGGCATACGTCGTGTGGCTGCCATAGCAATTGCACACGTCAAGCTGCAAGTGAAAAAGGAATGGGCGAAAATCTTAATCATGTTTTTATGCGATGTGCCTAGCAACCCAGCACTATTTTAATTTCCTTTTAAAACCCCAATAAAAAGAGAGGTGTTTTAAGTCTGACGTGTCTATGTGTCTATGTAGACACACAGATAAGTATCTCAGGTGAAAATCGGTTCAGCCTTTCAAAAGTTATTGGAGGTGAAAGCTTGACAGTCGGGGGTTTTATTTTGTCTGGCAAACAAACTTGTCTATCTTTAAGTGTGGCATTTGGGTCTTACGGCCCTAGGATCTGTTTATCTCGGGATAAAGACGTAATAGTATATCTATAAAAAGCAACAACACACACATAAGTACCATCAGATGGGCCGTATATCTATTTATCTTTTTATTGTATAAAACATGATACATCTCAGTATTTTATATGGTACATATTACACGTGATTAATGGTTAGCTTACTCAGTACCGAGATAATTCCCAAACGTGCTCCGTTGTCATTTACGCGAGATTTATTCAATGTTTACTTATTTTAAAACACACTGTCACATGATAATCCTCAAATTCTCTCTCTGTCAGTTAACAGTTTCGCTTGTTATATAATATATAGTCAAGTAGGACCCGCACCTAGGGTTCCGTTATTTTTTCAAGAGTGCTTATGTGATAATAAATAATAAATATATACGGACAAATCACACAGATTGAGTTAGCCCCAAAGTAAGTTTAAGACTTGTGATATGGGATACTAACTCAACGATATTTATAATTTATAATACTTATTATTCACGATGAAATAAATAAAAAAAACTGCCGACCTTAGTTTGTTTGAGGAGTTTCTTTCATATCTCCAAAGTTCTTTATTATGTCTTCACAAAATTTATATGCGACCAAATAGGCAGTAAAGGCTTTCAAATAAAAGAAGAATCATTAAAATCGGTTCACATTTGGCGAACATATCGTTTACATACATACAAAAAATAAAACATACGGGTCGAATTGATAGTCTCCCCCTTTTTTGAACTTGGTTAAAAATAAACTTTAAATGACTTATCTAAATTGAAAATATGTGATGGAAAAATCCGCCACGTGTGAAACTCAAACCCACGACCGTAAGTGCATTACCAATTGTGCTATCGTGACTTCGAATCACCCCTGAATCAAATGAATTAAAAATAATATATAATATAATTATAATGACTTATTTGTTAAGGTCATGTCATTTTGTCATTGCACGAGAGTACAGAAATGAACAGACAAATGAATAATGTTAAAATAGTTATTGTTGTATACTTTTGACATCGTAAGATAAAACACTAAAACGCAAAAGCATGCACATTTTCAAAAAGATAAAAAAAATACCACTCACAGGAAACCTCACATAGCGCAAAGGAAATGTACATAATCTGGAAGATTCCGGAGCGAGGCAGATTTTTCCGACCAACTTTACATTACACGGTTACGAGAAAAATTCGTCATACCAGCGAACTACTTTCATGGAACAGGAGTTTTTATTTTTATTTTTCATGTCTACGAGCCAGAATATTGTCCAGTAGTGACCGCATTTGAAATATTTAAGTGTCACCCTAGACAGAAACAGACTTTCTCATACAAACTTAGTCTAGCCAGGCCTGTGTCACTCCCCGTTTAAGTATCGAAAATGTACCTACATTATTACTATGCGCGCAGGCGGCCCCTCCGGGTGGTAAATTCAGTGACACGAATCGTTCATCCAGAGCAATAAGAATGAAATTGGCTTGCAATGGATGTCTTGGTATTTATACGAAAAGTTGCTGAGTTCTGACGTGAGCTAAATTAAACCATAGTAAGACTTCTGTACGTTAGTATTATTTATTCTGTGGTCTAGCTTTTAAGCTGAAACGACATGTCAGATTTTTGAAAAATTTTATCTAGTTAGTCTTTAATTTAGGAATTTCAAAGAAAGGCATATAGATTTTCACATTCAAAATATGAACTTGAAAGAAATTATAGTGTACTAGCTTTTGCCCGCGGATTCGCTCGCGTATCCCAAATCCCACGGAAACATTACTTTTTTCGGGATGAAAGGTACCCTATGTCCTTTTCAGTACTCCTAAATATGAGTATGCGAATTTTCAAGACGTTTGGTTCAACAAATAAAGCGTGAAGAGGTAACAAAAAAACAAACCAGCAAACAAACAAATATACAAACTCACTTTCGCATTTATAATATTAGTAAGGATAAGGATAAGGTTTAGGATTTTGTAATATTTCACCATCAGTATGGAAAACTTCTACACCTTTATATTTTCTTTAAAGTTCATATTTTGTGAATCAAAAATTAGTGCTAAGCAATTTTTTTGAAATTACCAAATACCTACTGCCAAAATCTGACATGTCGTTACAAAATAAGAGTTAGACTATGTTTATATAAGAAAGTTTGGGCTAAAGAGACTCTTAAATTATTAAAACGCAAATAGCAGCGTGGTGATGGCAGAATAGAAATAAAATATGTCACCACCCTTTTTCTCTCTTACACATTCTTATAAGGTACAGGTTCCAGATAACTGGTTGCAGTGGCAGCAATGACTTTATGACATCCACTGCAATCACTAACAACCTACCTAATGTAGTTATGAGAGGCCCAACACGTAGAGGCCCTTTGGAGAAGTTGATGTACCTAATCTGGCGCTCCCGCCAAAACCCATTCTTGGATATACTTGTACCAAGGAATATGAACCCTTGAATAGGTTTCGACAGGAGTAGGAACTGTTGCAAGAAAAGGAAGGGGTTATGGGTTATGAAAGGAGGTTTGGATGGAATATGATTCAACAGAAACAATTGCACCTACCACAATCATAGTTACTGACTATTGTAGGCAGGTGGTGGCTTGCCGACCACAAGATGGGCCCCTCAAACGAGCCGAAAATAGTTGCCAGTAAAGGAACAACACTGGTGCAGGCGAATTAGATGTGTCTAGAGGTGTTGCGCTTTCTCCGAAACTACTCACGGCGTGACGCCCTTTAACACTTCTATCCCTGGAGCAACAGCTATAACGACTCCACTCTGAAATGCCCATTAAGGCAATGTAGAGCTGAGAGTCGTGCAAGCCCTTTTGGGTATCCATCGCGACCGATCCTACCCCTACCCTGCGGTAATATTCTAGTTATTGTTACAAAGCTTCACGGAATCTAATACGCTTACCTAGTAATTTAAAAATATCGCTGTGAAACTTGATAGTTTTCGAAAGGATTCCTTTGTAACGATGCTGCATGCATCATGTCCAAACCTCCTTTCTTCATCTCATCCTGTCCGTTTTTTATTCTTCATTTCATTTCAAATTACCTTTCATTCCATTTTCAAATCATTGACTGAACTCTTTTCACTCATTCCACCATCATCTCTGAAGCTGATCGCTCACTTTTCTCTATCTGTTGTACCTTATTAAATATTATTCTTTTATACTCTGTAACAGTCAGTATCAGAAATTAAATTATATATAATCTGTGTTGTTATCGAGTTTATTCTCCACTTCTCCTACTATCTTCTATGTGGGAACTCGCCTAGAGCGCCGGGACAGGTCGAGGTCCCACACCTTAAAGGGATGTGGTTTTACCAAGCGTATTAGATGTCATTAATAATTTTAAGTTCAAGCATGTATCATATTTTTCCAAGAATTGCCGTCTAAAAGAGATTTTTTTTTCACGATTTTGATATTATTTTGCTAGTTTTTTTTTCATATTGATCAAGACATTTACCCATAACCTACCTTTTCTGACTCTAGTCAAAACTTAATCTTTATTAAAAACATTTCCAATAAAAAAACAGACTATATAAAATGCACCGTTAGTCAAAGAGAAACTGTAAGCCAACTTATCTAAGTGACTTTTTATGTAAAAACCGTTTAAGTCGCGAAAGTGTTGAGAATATAATCAATTTCCTTCCAGATGTTCCGTGGTTATTGGATCCTGTATAAAATGGGGGATCTTATTTTCACATTTTGCCCAACTAGCGCGGTGTGCGCCGTGCAATCATTTTGAGGTTATTGCTATTTTTTTAATATTTCCTGGCGGTATTTCAGGGGATTGTTTTGTTTTTCTCTTAAGCCTATTTACTATAATAATGTTTAAAGTTGCTGGGTTTTTTTTTCTTTTACATATTTGGTTGCTAATAGGTTACTATTGTATTTTTAAAACCTTGGAGGAGGTCTATGAACTTCCAGTAGCTGATATGATTATGATGATAGGTGACTATAGATTAGTAAAAAAATAAACTTTGTAAAATGTATAATAATGTTTCTGTAGTCATAACCTTTATTAGTAAGGGTTTTTGACATAAAAATGTTTAATTAATAATATTGTTTGTCAAATTGACTTAGTCATAAACATAATTTGACATATTCTTTCTCAGAAAGTTTTTGTAACCTGGTTTTTGACATAATTTTGAGTCTCATAAAGTTTTATTATACCTTAGAGGTACACATATTAAAAACGTAAGCTGCGGCAGGGATGGCCCTTAGGCTACCCCTCAGCCACAAACATGTTTATTTTTTTTATTAATCTTATGCTTTCTATATTTTTTGAATGAAATTATGATTGAGGTGTGTTAATCGTTATGTCAAAAAAATATTATTTTTAATTTTTCTATTAATCAATATTACAATTTTTTTTTCTTTTGCTAACTAGTTTTATTATTAATAAGATAACAAAAAATGACAATATTAAACTAAAATTAATTTATAACTACATACGTATATAAAACTAAATTAAATAAAAATAATTAAATAACAATAAATAATATAAAAAATGAAACGCAAATCGCTGCGCTCGCAGTACTAAGTACCTAACAGAAATTAAAATATCTAGAGTAAAAATACATGACGTAAAGTGTTTGTGAAAAAAAATTTAAGGGAATAAATAGACAACCGATGTAATGGAACAGTCCTATAGGTTTTTTATACTTGCCGTCCACTAAACAAAGCAGAAAATAGGCAAATGTCATAAAATATGTATAAGACACCGAAACCTACTCTCCTAGTATAAACATAAAAAAGAATCCGCAAGGCAAACTAAAATAGTGCAATATTATGTAACTCGTGTTCCAATATGGCGACGAACAGAAGCCTCTGTCAACATAATTAACAGAGTAAACGTACGCGTCAAATTCAATTCCACGATTTTTATTTACCCCATACAAGTTAATCCTAACAAGAATGGATTCTGCAGATACACTCAGCGAGATACAATGAGAGAGACGTTTTGAAATATTTCGCTTTATTTTTAGCTTTAGATAAAAGCTGAGGTTTCAAGCGATCTCTGAAAAATGTGTTTTGGTGTTTATTTGCTATAGCCCTTTTTAACCCCCGATGCAAAAGAGGGGTGTTTTAAGTTTGACATGTCTGTGCATCCGTGCGTTCGTTCGTCCATGCGTTCGTACGTCCGTGCGTCCGTGCGTCCGTGCGTCCGTGCGTCCGTGCGTCCGTGCGACCGTGCGTCCGTGCGTCCGTGCGTCCGTGCGTCCGTGCGTCCGTGCGTCCGTGCGTCCGTGCGTCCGTGCGTCCGTGCGTCCGTGCGTCCGTGCGTCCGTGCGTCCGTGCGTCCGTGCGTCCGTGCGTCCGTGCGTCCGTGCGTCCGTGCGTCCGTGCGTCCGTGCGTCCGTGCGTCCGTGCGTCCGTGCGTCCGTGCGTCCGTGCGTCCGTGCGTCCGTGCGTCCGTGCGTCCGTGCGTCCGTGCGTCCGTGCGTCCGTGCGTCCGTGCGTCCGTGCGTCCGTGCGTCCGTGCGTCCGTGCGTCCGTGCGTCCGTGCGTCCGTGCGTCCGTGCGTCCGTGCGTCCGTGCGTCCGTGCGTCCGTGCGTCCGTGCGTCCGTGCGTCCGTGCGTCCGTGCGTCCGTGCGTCCGTGCGTCCGTGCGACCGTGCGTCCGTGCGTCCGTGCGTCCGTGCGTCCGTGCGTCCGTGCGTCCGTGCGTCCGTGCGTCCGTGCGTCCGTGCGTCCGTGCGTCCGTGCGTCCGAAAGCTTTTCGATGGTTTTTGTTAATTTTGTTTGATGAAAATCGGTTCAGCCATTTAAAAGTTATTGAGAATGAACACTTGAAAGACAGGGTTATTAATTTCTATGGAAAATAAACTTGTTTGTGTTGTTTTGTACAAATAAGTAGGAAACTACTTTTTTGTTCCACAGTAAAACATTGTTAAACAATAGTCGGATATTACGTTAAAAACGTTTACTCTTTGTCTAGAATTTCGCCGTGAAATAGGAATAAATTTTATTCGAACTAAACTAAGTACTTTTCACTTTTACGTTAACGGCTGGAGGGTTTACTTCAGGAATTATTAAAGTGAGTAAAGAAAATTTTTGAATGTTACAATTATTTTATTTACAATTTCTTAACTCATTTTATGCCGGATTTATCAAGGTGGTGGTCACCAGTTTTAGTGCAGACCATACCTGGGGGGTTTCTTGGATTGAGCTTTAGTAATATGTAGCCAGACCATAGAGCTTATGTTAATTAAATTTAGTGAGAATATATTTACTATACATTTTCTTATTGTAGTTCTAGTTGTATTTCGTACAGGGGAACCTGCACGAACTACAAACATTTCCATCTAAAAAGTTTCCTCACAACCCCTTCAGCTCAACAAACAAGGTCTTAATTGATGTCAATTGTAATCCTACTAATTCTACAATCCTTGTGGCTTGTCTGTTTGAATTCCGACAGAGGCCGCATTGACTTAATATTTGCATGGAGTTGACATGTTTCGTTTAAAGTAGAGTTTCATACATAGAAGTGAAGTATGTTTAATCAAACTCGTCAAAGGGTGCACTTGTCGAATGTTTCTTTGGACTGTGTCTATCAATACAACGTGTAATTTATATATTCGAAATAAATCAAATCACGGGCTGTTCTAGATCACTATATAATAGTAAAATAAAACGAAAATAACAGTAAAAAAAATCGGCATTTCCATACAAAAGTGTGCAGCCGCCTGGGCAATTTTTATGGGAATGTCGAATAAACTATAGTGATCAGTATAGCCCATGGTTCGATTTATTATGCATATGTCAATGACACGTTATATAAAGGGATCACATGCTACGAAATCCGGACCGAATGTGATCCTTCTATAGCTTAATTTTATTTTAAAATGATTTGTCTTACTAATTACATCGTCTTATTTTAAACACATAGAGACTTATTTTATTACTCAAAGTTATGGCCACAACACTAAACGTTGCTGTCCTAGTCTTGCCCAAAGGGCTATTGGTCGTGCGTTATTTGTGTGAAAACTCTTCACTTAGCAATAAAAAAAATCGATATACGTAATATCTTTATAGAAAATCATTAAGAAAATTATAAAATCGCAAATTTCACATATCAATTGCAGTTATTTACCTCAATGTAACAAGCTTTTCGTGTTGGTGCGAATTAGCTGACCGTTAACCAAAGGGCCGCTGCAGCAGATTGGAAGGAATGCTGTCAAACCACGCGACTAACAAAGTTAGTCTTTCACAGACTAACTAGATAGATCAAATCCTGTGTTAAATGTAGGGTAAAATAATATTTACAATACTACAATGTGCAAAAGGTCTAGTTATCTGTATAAAATAAAAATAAAAAAATGACAAATTAATGCACACCAGAACCACTAGTGGTTCTATGTAATCCTAATTCTAACTTCCTAACTAATATTATAAATTCGAAAGTGAGTTTGTATATTTGTTTGTTTGTTCCTCTTCACGCTTTATCTACTGAACCAATCTTCTTGAAAAATTCGCATACACATAAGGATATAGGGTACCTTTCATTCCGGAAAAATGTAATGTTCAAAATCACATATTAAATTGATGCATATGGGAATTAACGCAAAACTTACCTTTTTTTATTTATTTTGCTGACTTTTTGTCCGGGTTTCACCGAACGTGGTCCCAGCCTGCCTGACTGAAACACCGATGTTGCCTACGCCTCCTCCTGGACGAAAATCACACCGGGCAGGCGGAGGCGTAGGCGACATCGCTGTTTCAGTCAGGCTAGGACCACGTTTGGAGAAACCCGGACGAAACATCAGCAAAATAAATAAAAAAAAGGTGCATTTCGCGTTGATTTCCGTATGCATTAATTTAATAATAATGCAACGCGATAGTTTAAAAGTATTTAAATATATCACTAATTAAAGGTCATTAAAGATATTTCTGTGCCTTTTAAATGCTACCTATGCGGAGGATTGGTGCCTGAATATGTTTAATACATACCTGTGCGAAGCCGCTAGATATTTATAAATCAAAACTTGAACGAACAATAGGTAGGTCTGAATAAAAAAAAAGTGGCACTCCGGGAGATCCGAGACGAAGTGAAATCTTAAACATGGTGGTGACGGTAACAGTGGCGCGAGTAATGGTTTTTTCCCATCTAAAAAATGCCCTACGTGCCTTAATAAGTTTTCACTTCAAGAAATAAAAATGAGAGCATTGATCTTATACATTTCATAGAACTCCTTTCAACAAATTTATTCAATAAAAATATCTGACGAAGAAAATGTTACGCCAAAAAACCTACTGTCATGATTTTATTCATGAAATATGGCCGTAAAGAATTTATACTCTTTCCGTCTTTATAACTGCCGTTACAATATTTGGTATAGTCATAAAAAAGTTTCATTCATCACAAATCATTTTTTGACAAAAATATAACAGTGTTAGGCTTGGTGCTGTTATGATAGCATAAAACTTTTTGACAGCTTTATATTACATATTTTTTTATTTGCCTATTGATCTTATGTGCTGCTACATAGGAGAAGACCTCCACTTATTGACTGAGAAAGCAAAGCAAACGAAGGTCTTAGTTTCAGCTTCGGAACAAATTATTTCGTGTGTCCGAATTCCAGATTTCCGGTTGTTCTCGCATACAGGTCGCATTTGTCAACCGATTCTCGTGAAATTTTGTGATCAGGTTTGATATTTATGGAGTTTGTTTTTTTAAGATAGTTTTTCGAAATTTCTCAAAATGGCAAAAATATGGGGATTAAAAACGTCAAAAATATCATATTTCAGCCATTTCGAAAAATATTCAAAAATGTCAAATATTTTTTGTTCGTACAACTCTTTCATGCAATAAACTTTAATGGGTCAGTATGCATGCGCAGAATCGCAAGGTCTTAACTTGCAAGATTTGACCCAAACAAATAAACAGTTTTTGTTTAGGCAAGCTAAAAAATAAATAAAAGAAATGCTTGTAAAAAAAGCCGAAAAGAACAATCCGAGCTTCAAAGCACAACTAAGGATACAGCCGGAAATGCACTAAAATCAGAAAAAATAAATCTTTTATTTTATATTGCTTGCTTCCAAGCTGGTCTGGGAGAAAAGAAAAAAACTTAGAATGGCTTTTGGGTCTAGCTTGGGGCTCTGTCTACTTAGATCACAAAAACCCAAAATGCTCAATCAGTCCCATTAGGGATAAAGACGTGAGTGTATTTATGTATTTTTGTAAAAAGTGTGGAAAAGAAAAAGTTGTTTTCTTTCGTCATTTTCAGTGTGTTTTACATTAAGTAATTTTCAGTGAGTTTTACACTAAGTAATTATAGATCAGGTCCATCCTTTCATTATTTAAATAATTAACTTTAAACTGAGTGTTTGACCTAACTTTCCCAAATAGATTTCGTTGGAACTGGGGGTATGTCGATTCGCAGAATACATTATAACAGAGCAGTTAGAAATTCAGGTCTCATCTAGCACTAGTTTTATTTTGTTTAAATTTTTACCGGTTGTAATTTTTCGGTTGCCACATACGTTACCTATAGGAATAGTGCTGATACGAGTATTTTGAAAAAAAGTGGCCAAGTGCGAGTCGGACTCGCCCATGAAGGGTTCCGTAGCAGCAAGTAACATAATATAAAAGTTCTAAAGGTAAATTGTGGTTTACGATTTATGACGTATTAAAAAATAACTATCTATGATACCGAGACCGCTTTAGTTCTAATTGAAAGTACATACTTTGAGGTATATACCACATTTTTTTTAGAATTATTTTAGTAATATTTCAAAAGTTACGGTGGGGGGACACCTCAAATTTTAACTTTGTATTAGATTATCTCAGATCTCAGATTATGGAAAATGATTTATATTCATGGGAAAAATCACCTCGCAAAGAACGTGTGGAGATTTTTTCAATTTTTAAGGGTTCCGTACAAAAAATGTGAAAACGGAACACAAAGGATCACTCATGCGTCTGTCTGGCTGTCCGTCCCTCTGTCACAGCCAATTTTCTCCGAATTTTCTGGACCAAATCAGGTGAAATTTGGTAGGATGGTGTAATCCCTATTACCCAAACACAGATGTGCAAAGTATTTTTTTTTAAAATAATTATTCTAGTTAGAAGGATACTTCACATTTGAATGGCAATCATAAATCACGTCATCATCTTGTGGGCCTACTTGTGTCATCAAGGCGAAAACGGAGGAGAGGTGCGGGGACGGGGAACGGGCCTCTGATCTGCGAAACTACTAAGCCTGAAATTTGAAAAAAAATACAAAATAATGTGCCTCTGATCTCCGAAACTACTGAGCCTGAATTTAAAAAAAAAAATTGAAAAAATATTACATTGCTTTTAGATTAAGGTGAAGGGGTAAGCAGATGGCCTTGAAGTGTGAAATAAATTGTTAACTCGTAAATATGTTGATAATTTCCATATTGCTCTTCGTCATGCACTAGATATCCTTTTAAATTATTTTATGAACTGCCGTTGAAACTATTATTGGTGATCCGTCTAGCTTTAAAACTTGCCGTGGCCACTTTTGGGGGAGGCAAATTTTAAAGCTAGACGGACTAATGTAAATACTTTCAACGGTGGTTCATAAAATAATTTAAAGGGCTATCTAGTGCATGACGAAGAGCAATATGGAAATATGTGTATATATATCACCATATTTACAAGTTAACAATTTATTTCACACTTCAAGGCAATTTGCTTATCCCTTCACCTTAAAGTAAAACCCCGTGGGAAAACCTATAAGGATTCTATCAATTGAAAATAAAGTGGTAAACTCAATATAATACGTTCACTAACGGAAAATAGTTCATTAAAACATACATGGCATTGTAAGTATAGGAACCCTCTCTACGCGAGTTCAACTCGCACTTGGCCGGTTTTTTATTAGCCTTAACGGTCTCACTGCTGGGCAAAGACCTCACCTTTTGTACGTCACTGATTTTGCGCGATGGACTTCCATGGTCGCAAGAGCGGTCTCTTTTGACGCCAGCGTACCGACAACCGTTCTGAAGCAATCTTAGCCCATTTGTCTGGGTGCCTCCTACACACATGCCCAGCCCAGCCTCATTTAAGTTTGGCTTTTTTCCCACGTCTACTATCTTAGTCTTGGAATGAAAAATTTCAAAGAACAGGTAAAAAAAAATGAAGTATTTCCATTAGCAGCTTGAACAGTAAAGCTTTTTATGTCCAAAGTTGAGCAAAATCCACTGCTTATAAACTAAATATCCAAGTTAAAAATATAAATATATAAACAATTTTTTTTTACAAGCTATTATTTAACTTGCAATATATGTATGTAACTATGTTTGTTCCGTTTGAATCTTGCAACTCAATTTCGAAGCAGATATCTTCAACTGATTGAGCTAAAGTATTGCGCACATATGTGTATTGCGTGATAATGCAATATTATGATGACTTGGAGCTGATCTGATGATGGAGCTGGAAAGTGTCCATAGAAACGCTGTTATGAAACGACGGAACGTCTTGACGAGTACGTTGTCCTTAAATGGTATCTGGGGTCTGATGATTGCACTGAAAGGTGACCATAAGAACTCCGTAATAAAACGACGGAACTCCGTTGAGTTTGGGTTTATTTGTTTTGTGTTGACGAGACCTTTGGCCTCACAATAAAAGCTTGTACAAAAAATGTTATTTTTTTAAACTTATTTTATAGACACGGCCACATGATCCTGAAGCGGTGGTGGCTAAGTGATTTAGGCAATAGCTGTGCATTTGTGAGGTACAAGTTCGATCCTCACTAAGTGCAACTTGTATTTTTTAAGTATGTGTTCATGTACGGTCATTTAAAATAACGACCACTTGCTTCTGGTGAAGGAAAACAGCGTGAGAAAACTTGCTCATAAGTTCCTTTTTTACTAGCCTTTAGGTATTATGTCCCACTGATGGGCAAAGGCCATCCCTTTTTTTTCCACACGTCCCTTTCTTCAGCGACCTTCTGCCACTCTGCGTAGAAATCTGTCAAGGTCGTTCCACCATCTTGTCCTAGATCTACTCCTACCACTGCGCCAGTCTGGAATCCAGAATGAAAACAATTTGACCCATCTTGCGTAACGTATTCGGCAGACATGTCTCGTGCAGTTTCACTTCAATTTGGCTGTTTTTTCACCTACTTTCGCAATATGCGTTTGCGAGCGTAGCATGATGCGTAGTGTCACAAAATTAATATAAGTATTAACATATTGAACGGAACCTTACAGCGTCTCCCGCATATGGCGTCCCCGCACCTCTCCCCCGTTCTCTGCTGCTGCTGTTCTTTGATGGCTTTGAACACTGAAACTCACACATTGACGTGTGCACCGGAGTAAGTGGAGATGCCTCCATTCCTCTCTTCTCTCTGCCATTTTTTTTATGTCTTGCTAGGACCTTACTCCTAACCCTTCCTTAATTTGTTGGAAAAACTTCAGCCTTGGTCTTCCCCTTCCTTTTATTCATCTCAGATTTAAGCTCTTCCAACTTCCCCGGATCCAGCAATGTATTCACATTCCACGTTCCAATGTTACAAGGAATTCGCAGGATGACGACTGGAAGAGTTTCTGTCAAACCCAAGCACTGCGGTACGGAAGGCAAATAGGAAAACCACCGTACTACATCCCCTAAAAAAAATGGAGAAAATCAAAAATAGTAAAGTTGTTCTTGACAACGGGCTTCCACGAAGTAATATGCCGTGGCGGTCCGAGTCCGGCAGGGGTAGACACAAGGCTACCCAGGTCGTCATCCCGCGAAGTCCTTTGTAGTAGTAGTAGGCATAAATGTTACTCCGCTTGTATTCCGCGTGTATTGTATATATTCTAAGCGCCATACCTGTGGTACTGTGTACAAATACTCGTAATTGTCACTAGGTGACAGTCATTGAGTTATGTCAGATGCTTTTAGGTAGCTCGAAAAATCTTAAACCAGTGCAATTATTAACACACTCAATAAAAAAGATAAACCGGCCAAGTGCGAATTTAACTCGCGTGGAGGAGGTTCCGTACAATTGATTGAATTTTTATAGGTTTTCCTGTAATCTACAAGCAATGAACTATATTTTGTAGTTTTTCAAAATTTTAGGCTCAGTAGTTTCGGAGATCAGGGAAGTATGGCCTATTTTCGTCTTCTTTCATGAATTAAATAAAAACTATTTATTTTACAATCATGACAAAAATATATTTGAGATCCTCATAACGAGTCCTTTCATTTGAAGTATAACCACAGAATACATAAGAGTCAAACAGAATGGTCTCTCACAGCGTCTCCCGCAAATTGGCATCCCCGCACCTCTCCCCCGAACCTTGTGACCTTTGACGGCTCCAAACCAGGGTTAAATTACTAGCCGCACGCAATACGCGACGTGTGTTGTCTTGAGAACTGTCAACCAATAGTAACCATCATGGTGAGAAGGTGCGCGTATAATAATTGTTTATCCACCCAATACTCTAAAGAACGTATATTCCATACATTTACAAATGATGAAAACAGGTAAGCAAAGCAACAATATAATTTCACGTTATTACCCAGCAACCATCTTGATATATATACCCTTCTCGCTCTCTCGCATTGGCGGGAGATACACAAGAGCGAGATTGTTACATAGGCTCCTCGCTCACAGGTAATCACATACACGCAGATGCCAATTAGATTTCCGCGGGTTATAGTGCTAAATGCCATTGTTGACAATGACAACTTGACATGCTGTTCGTATAAGCGTGATAAACATTTGTTTATTTTTATTGAATTTATTCATATAATTACCGTATAGTTTTGCGCCGAATATGCAAATTACTATATTACAATAGTGAATTAGTGAAATAAGTGCGTTACATTATAAATGACTCAATAATAATCAGTAAAGTGAACTAATGGTGAAATGGACAATGGACATAATGAAAAATATTTGTGAAGTGATACTATGTAGCTGTTTCCGACTTTCCTGTAACATTTAATACATATAAAACAGAATATTTTTTACGTCATAGTGTTCGCAAATCTTCCGGTATGGAAAAATATAATCGTAAATATGTCGAACTCGTTAGTAGGTAAGTATTAAAATAATTCTGCGGTGCGACCCTAAGTATAAAACTCACACATCGACGTGTGTACAGATAAATTGTTTCGTTTGTAGTAGTAGTAGGTATATATGTTACTCTGAATCAATGGAGAGTCATACCAGTGGTATAACAGAGTAAGTTTGTAAAATTATTTTTTAAATTTCCTTTGTCGCCCAAAAATTGCCCTTATTTTAAAAAAAATATTTATTTACTTTGCACATATGTGTTTGGGTCATAAGCACAGAATACAGAGTAAACAGAACGGAATCTTCTAAGGTACGCGCAATATGCGTCCCCGTTCCCCGCACCCGCACCTCTTCCCCGGTTCTTGTGAGCCAACGTGAGTCATCAAGGCGAAAACGGAGGAGAGGTGCGGGGACGGGGAACGGGGACGCATATTGCGCGTACCTTAGGAGATTCCGGCCTGTGTCATAAGATTCTACCAAATTTTACCTGATTCGATCCAGTAGATTCGGAGCAAATTGGCTGTGACAGACGGACGGACAGACAGACGCACGAGTGATCCTATAAGGGTTCCGTTTTTTCATTTTTTGTACGGAACCCTAAAAAAAACAATGATACGATTTCTTCGCAATGAATCATATTATTATCCAAGTAGAAATACCCTCACTGGCTATTAGCGAAGGCTGTTTAAAATTTAATTCACCCGATGTTTGCCATAGTATAATTTTATTGCTGCTGACTGTTTTGCAGTACTATTAAGATGATAAACGAGAATGGATGGTAGCGAAGTTTTTGGACGCATAGAAAATGTATATTTATGAGCAAACTAGTTCCAAGAACAAACTCTGGTCTGGGAGAAAAGAAAAACATAGAATGTACCAGCTGCTTTTCCTCTTTTTTCACCTTCTTGCCCACCATCACGCTAAAAGTGGCCTTCGAGTCTTGCGGCCCTGGTCTCTATCTTCATAGAGCCACAAGAATCAAAATGATCTGTCTGCCCCATTATATATGTATAATACTTCTTTGCTGGTCTGGGCGAAAAGAAAAAACATAGAATGTACCAGCTGCTTCTCTTCCCGTGCAGATCGTAAAAGCCGATCGAGGGAATAAGCGGGAATCTGAATCATATGAATAGGCGATGCGGTTAGCAACCCATCACTATTATAATTTTCCTTTTCCACCTTCATGCCCACCATTACGCTAAAAGTGCCCTGGGCTTTACCGCCCTTGGCCCTGTCTACCCCGTTAGGGATAAAGACGTGATAGTGTATCTGTATCTGTATCTGTATCTGTATCTGTATATATATACCAGTACATTTGTATTATTTTTTTTTTATTTAAGAGCTCAGTCTTGTCAGTGGAGTTAATTGCTCGTAGAGATTATTATTTTTAATAGCATTACAATGCTCGGAAATTATCTAAATTGAAAATAAATATATGTGATAAAAAATCCGCCACGAGTGGGATTCGTACCCATGACCCTCACGTTACGTGGATTCACTCGCCACTATTTTCGGATTTTCTACTTTGGATACTCGTAGAGATGCCTCATTTCTTCTCTTCTTTTTGTCATCTTTTCAGTGTCTTGGTAGGACCTTACTTCTAACCCTTCCTTAACTTGTTAGAAAAACTTCATCCTAATAAATAATTATAAAACTTTATTGAGGCAATCAACGTGTTAACCCGATTACCCTCACAAAATCTGCTAAGACAGATAAAGAAAGTTTTACATAAAACCAACTCCGCAAACAGAACTTAGCAGGGTTTCACCCAAATCTCCAGATATACCCACTTATCCTTTAGTATACTTGCGAACAAAATTTATGGGACAATCTTTGGCCCTTTTTCAATCTATTCTACCAACCTTCGTGTGTGGACACCCATATATTCATATTGACCTCTCGTAATATAAAGATATGTACCTACCTTATTATACAGGTTCTTCTCGACTTCAAAAAAAGGAGGTGTTTCTCAATTTAAATGTATACATGATTATTACCACGTAGCTGTATTCAAGGAAAGTTTAAGCAAAATAAAAATATAAGTAAAACTATATTTCCAACGAAATGTTTTCAATCAGATCTCAGTGAGGAGAAAAATTTAGTGAAAGATAATATTTTTTCTTATGAAAAAGATTTATATGCAATGATTCCGCTTGTCGAGTATTTAATACCGCAGACTTCTACGAATTCAATACTGAATCAATTTGCTACTGCAAATAACGACAAAATCAACTGAAACTCCGTTAAATTAAATGTACATTTTACGATCCGGGGCTATATCAATGGAACGTGGATTTTGTGGATTAATACATATAATGCTTTTTAAGTGGCACATTTAAAAAAACTCTAATCGGAAAATTCACAATGAGTGATTTTAAGTACTTTTGCCTGTATTTATATTAAAGAAACTCTTTGTTTCAGATGCCATGGAAAATCCATTGTTATTGGGGTTGATATTTTTTCTGTTTTCTGCGTAAAACATTCAACGATATTATATTTTATAATAAATACATGTATACATAAACACCAAAAGAATGATATGTATAACTTCTTGTATATCTGTTTGTTTGAATATAACTATAAAACCTGTGATCAAAACTTCACGCTTGTAATGTAACAATTTTGACGAAAATTGGCACACAAATATTCCTTGGTTAATTTTTTTAGTCCATCACGATTTCTGATACATAAATAGAGGGGAAAGGGAAATTAAGCATTTGCATTCCCCAATGGTAAGTGATTACCTTAGTTAAGCAATTTTAAAGTTAAAAAGTGCTGGTTTTTTGTTTTGCTAACTCCCCATTTCAAAAATAACGTCCTTGTTCACTAGAAACTGCAAGACACCGAGAAAAAGCGAATTATTGCGGCCAAGAGCCGGAGCTGACTGGTTCTATGCAGATATTAATGCCGCCATCTTGCTGCTACCAGACAAAACACGAATAAATCAGCTCCATTTCGGTTTTATTAAAGAACTGTTGGAAAATTATGTGCAGTCTTAGCGATGCATGTTATTGAAAATGTTTCAAAGCGAAATTTTATAGCTATTGAAATCGAAACGAATGGAGATCAAATAAAGTAAAGAGTCTTATTGAACAAGCCAGCAAGGTTCTCCAAGTCAAATATGATAACCCGGTGTTAGTATTTTTTGTAAGCGTAGGCGAAGTGATCCTCTCAGTCTATAGGGCCTAGCGCGTAAAGCGCATTAGTTTTTGTTAGGACGCCCGTCGTCTAAAGGGCCTTGCCAGAACTATGACTCTTTCCCCCGTCCCACCAAGTCACCAGAAATAACTTTGGCATGAAAATAAAGAGTCCTCTCTGGTACGACTTTGCTCAAGTCTATATTACGCTAAGCCACTGACTATCACTTCAATGAAGTCTCGGCCTCTAGCATTTTATGTGGGTAGCTAACGATACGCGGTAGTAAAACCACATTTGCTAGTTTTATCAAACAAAATAACCCCAAAACTGTTATTCCAGGGAAACAAAAGAATAAAAACAATGACAATCAAAAGCGTAACCGTCCCTACAATCCCTATTTACCTTCGAGAGGAAACATTTACGCAGAGATTAAAGTAATAACAAAAGAAACTAACAGTATTTACGGAAATTAGGATCCGTGGCCTCCTTCCTAATTTGGCCGGGTTATTGCTGTGCGGTGTACCCTTCTGCCAGGTCGTATTTATTATTGTCTATTTAGGTATTCAAATGCGCAATTTATTTTTATTGTTGGCAGTAATGTTTGTTTACTCCCATGTGTTAAAATCTTCTTAATGCTTTACTTTCATTTGGACCCTCCATGGTCTGAGAGCTGGTAGACATTTTTGGCCTTTATTTAAAGGCAAGCTCAAAACTTGTCTAAAACTCCTCCTTCCCTAATTCAGACCTGCAGGCTTGGCTGAAAAGTAACGGGTCTAATTCAATCCTTACATTTTCATCTTTGAAAATTTCGGGTCGATTTAGCCCCGTTTCTTGCTGCCTCAAATACCTACCCAAAAATGTGTACTAGCGTTCGGAATAATAGAAATACAAGCACAGCACATTAAATAATGTACATCCCTTGGAAGGCAATCAAGAGTAACTATTTAATATAATACTTAAACCTTCTCCGAAAGGAGGGAAAGGGGTGGTGACAAACTGTATTCTTCTCTGCCATCACCACATGACCAACAAAAATATACATACATATGCAAACATATACAAACGCCGGACTGCCTCCGTGGTCCAGTGGTCATGGCGTTTGATCCGGAGGTCGTGGGTTCAAATCCTACAGGAAGCATACTTTGTGAAAAGTTTCCAGTCTGGTTAGGATATTGTAGGCTTGAATCACTTGATTATCCGAAAAGAAAGATGATTCTGGGCTTCCAAGGGCACGTAAAGCTGTAGGTCCCAAACAATCATAGGATTGGTTCTGTACTACCCTTTGGGTTACGGAGGTCAGACGCCAGTCACTCTGTATAAAAACTAGTAACCTGGTCAAATCACCTAGGTTAGGTAGCGGACCTCGGGCTCTGAAGCGTTACCGCTGAGGATGCAACCGAGAATACGCTCGGATGATGATACAAATGCCGGACTACATTTTACTACTACTGGTATTTATTCTGTGATTTTACTTAGATTCGCAGGACCACAGGCAGGACATAGGTTGCTTATTCAAAAACATTTTTACGTTTGTGCCCATTGTCTATTCCCTTACTGAACGTACGGTAGAAGAAGCAGCCGGAACATTTAATGTTTTTGCTTTCATATCAACATGGAAATAGAAACAAGGTTTAAAAGCCAGCTTTTAAGCCGACTGAGATTCAATAATGAATGCAGAGAGTTTAACGAATGAATTTAACGATGTCAGATGATTTACCTGCGTAAACAAAGTTTTATCTGAATCGGCAGTGACTAATGAATATTTACGGAGATATTTTTTATGTTTTAACTGAACGCTTTGTGATTTTCGTGCAGATATATTTTACGTTGAAGTGGATTTATTTGGGAAGTCTGGTTGACATATTCCATTTTTCAATAGAATTTTATAATAAAAGAAGTGTATAAAAACTTGAATGCATACTCGATAGTAAATATGTTTCAAAAGAGAATATCCTAGAGTGCCCCTCTAAAGTTTAGATTTGTAAATATTAAACATAATCAAAAGTCACCTTACTTTTGTTCACTGAAAAGAAATTCATCATTTATAAAGCCTCTCATTTGTCAAAATGTAAACCAGGTTTGTCTGATTGTACAGGTGTGACAGGATATCAGTTTTACTCATACACTGTGTGGGTATAGTACCTATACTCGTACGCACTGAGTTACGACCTTTTTAGTGTTCCGTACAAAAAATGAAAATACGGAACCCTTATAGGATCACTCGTGTGTCTGTCTGTCACAGCCAATTAGTTCCGAATCTTCTGGACCGAATCAGGTGAAATTTGGTAGAATGTTGTAATCCTATGACCCAAACACATAATTATGTGCAAAGCAAATAAATATTTTTTTAAAAATAAGGGTAATTTTCGGGGGACAAATTAGAAAATTGAAAAAAAAAAGTTTTGCAAACCTTACTGTGTTATATATCAAATGAAAGAGCTCGTTATGAGGATTTTAAATATATTTTGTTTATTATTTTAAAATGAATAGTTTTGATTTATCCATGAAAGAAGACGAAAATTGACCATCCCTCCCCTGATCTCCGAAACTACTGAGCATAACATTTAAAAAAAAAATACAAAATATCGTTCATTGCTTTTAGATTACAGGAAAACCTTTAAGAATTCAATCAATTGTACGGAACCCTCTCCACGCGAGTTTAACTCGCACTCGCCGGTTTATTTATGTACTGGTTGCAGTACATAAATAAACCGGCGAGTGCGAGTACACATTTATTATGTATATTTAATTGACCAAGCGAGCGAAGCGTCTCAGTTTCGAGATTGGCCAAAAATGCTTTTGTCTGTCTCTGTTCTCGCCTTCAACTGATTTTGACGAAAATTGGCACGTTCGACAAGTTCCTTGACAATTTTTTTTAGTTGATCACGTTTCTGAGAAATAGGGGTAAGGAGAAATAGCATTCGCATCCCCTGATGGTTAGTGATTACCTTAGCCTACACAAAAGCTATCAAACGTAAAGAAGGTATACGCTATTTTTTTGAAAAACTCGAAAAATGATATTTATATCGCATGTAGTAGACCTATTTATTACATGCGTTATAGGCAAAGCAGAAATAAGATACCATTTACTAACTACTAGCATTGTTAAGCCTTAGCTTAGTGACACAATAGCTTCACCAAATAACTGGAATGTGAATTTCCACCAGAAGCCGGGTTGAAAGCCAAAATTGTCGGATAGGGTCTACAAGTGCACTTTATTCCGAGGAAATGTCAGGGTTGCCAGTTAAATATTTGAGTAACCTTGTTTAGCATAACTATTAAATAAATAATTAATTTTAGTCTATTGACTTAAAACTACTTATAAATAAAAAAGACCTGGCAAATCGCTTAAATAGATTAAATTATAAATTTCATTTTAAAATAAATAAGGCACGTTACAATTATCAGATTAACATTTAATGATTACAAAAATAAAAAATGCTCCTCAGCTCGTCGACGCACGCCACTGATGACAAGAGGGCTGGCTCATATATCGCGCAGAGAATTGCACTATACATTCAGCGAGGAAATGCAGCCAGTGTGCTTGGCACTATGCAACATGATGCTCAATTTAGTTTAGTTTTAGTTAGAAAAATATTTATGTAACTTTTTATAACAAAATGTAATCGTTTTTTACGTTATCATATATTTTCTTTGGGAGAAGCCTATTATATCCAGTAGTGGACGTTATGCGGTTGAAATGATGATGATGATGACTAGTGTCGCAGATTTACATATAAATTTAAAATTTGTTCTTGTACAGACTTAATTGCTAAAACGTAGGTAATACGTAGAGAAGAGCATATTATTTTGATAAACCAGTTCATTTATTGAATACCTTTAAATTCTAGAAATCTTCTTGTATTGTGTTTTAGAATATTCAAATTTAATACTGCAACTTCAAACTTATCGCAGTATTTTTATATCTTTGAGAACCTTCATGATACGTTTTCACATCATTTAAATTACTGCATGGGCGAAGCAATATTCGATTTCCATAATCTTTATTTGGCAACCCTAAGAAATGCTCGGAAAACTGAATGAATGTTGCTGTGTTATATTCACTTTATAAGATAAATACAGAAGTGCAGTATAGCATGAATCAAATATTGTTTAACAAGGGAAATTATGTTTTGTAAAGTTGATGAAGATGCCAGAAACCCGATGTATAAAATAGTACTTGCATTTGCATAATATTAAGCTTGTAAAATAAGATAGGAATATAAATTATTTATCCGTAATGGGGAAAACACAAATACCGTGTGTACGGGCAACACATACTTGAAGAAGTGAGTCAAACCTCATATCTGAACAACTTTTTTTTAGTATCTAAAAATTATAAGAATAAAATTGACAATAAGTTTTCTATTCAACAATTATCGTCATTTTCATACAAACTTTTCAATCAGACAATTTGTATGGATGTTTTAAGGCGACATGGGTTCACAAATTGCAATACTGTGCGTGTATTTGAAAAATCACTGTTATTAAACTACTACAGTTTATTCCTTTAAAAATTTACAAAAAAATCTGAAGGATTTTTTACAAACACCCACAATAGCCAAAACAAGATTGAGCATTTTTGGCTCGATAGAAAAAAATCACAAACATACCTCTAATTTTACCTAAATTTGCCTTTAAAATACGTGTTACTATTTTATACAATCACCTTTTTATATGAAAATTATACCAAAAAATGAAATATCTAAATATCTATAATTTTTTCTGTAGCCATTTTCGTATAAAAAGGTGATTGTATAAAATAGTAATACGTATTATAAAGGCAAATTTAGAGGTATGTTTGTGATTTTTTTTCTATCAAGTCAAAAATGCTAAATCGTATTTTGGCTATTGTGGGTGTCTGTAGAAAATCCTTAAGATTTTTATGTAATTTTTTTAAGGAATAAACTGTAGCAGTTTAATAACAGTGATTTTTCAAAAACACGCACACTTTTGCAAATTGTGAACCCACGTCACCTTAAATAATTGTAGCAAAAAAAGTTCACATGGAGTGGTTTTCCATTGTCTTCTCCATGTCACACACTAGCGAGTTGAAAATGCACTATGCACATTTCCTTGCGAAGCATTTTCTGAAAGCAAGTGGTGGGAATGGGAAAGCATGAAACTTTTCCGCTACTTCCCAATTCGCTTTTCTTTCGCACTAGCGTTCGTCGAAGTATTCTGCAAGTGCACAGTTTATCGCACTACCATTCCTTTGTACTTTTATTAATTGCGCAAGCAATCTGTCGACCAACCAACAGTTATCGTAACTACTATGTTTCAAAAAACAATTCTTCACACGTTTTTATTTCAAAGTTCAGTTACGCCCTCGGATTTCGAAATCAATACTATTTCTAAAGCATTCTCTAAAAAAAACCACCAGAAAACCATAGCATACCAAGTCGCCGCATTTTACTACAACCATTTCCATCCTATCGACGCTGAAGTCACAGTACTAAAGCAATTTCGCCGTTGTAAAATACAACCTTAAAACCATCACTTGGCTCTAAACTCAAAAAGTGTTATCTAAATACCTCCACCAAAATTACGGTTATGTTTTCATTAAGAATTTTAAGACGTTTTCTTATTCCATACCCCGAAAGGCCATTACTTTCACCGAGGGCTTCTTAAAATTTAATTCTCAAAATGTTTACTGTGAAATAATTTTATTACCCCAGACGGTAGCGTTAGGTGATTAAAATGACAAATGTACAAAGCGCCGTCTTACAGCTTACTACGACCGGCAGTTTTTGAGGGGAAGTCTGAAATTTGACGTAATTGCCGACTTTTAGTTTTATTGGTTGTCGGAATTCGCGGAAATGTTTTGGCGCGTAACATTATTTTTAAATATCTAATGTAGTGTGATTTTTCCTTATCTATTTACCGCGGTATTCGTAAAAATACTTCTCAAACCATTTATAATATGGGTAAATGTAAAACTAGGTAGAGGGTACTGTTTTTTCGATCAATTCAATAAAAAAGTATACACTCCTTAATTGGGTAGCATTTTTCTTTTGTAAGGCATTTTACTCTATTGTGCGTAGTTGTTTTTTACATTGCGTTTACGTAAAAAAACATCACGCAACAAACATTTGTTTTTAAACTAAGGAGCAAGTTTTAAATTTTGATAGGCTTCAGCATTCGAAAAAGAAGTTCAAAAAATTACGACAGTTACTAAGTGTTAAGCACTTATATAAACATCAATGAGGCCATATGGATGTGGTAGTAGAAAAAGGGTCGTGCTCCTGGTCCTGCAGTGGAGACTAAAAAATACCTGATGATAATGATGGTATTCTGATTCCTTTTTCCAACTTCTCGTCCACCATCACACTAAAAGTAGCTTTTGAGTCTTGCTCTGGGCTTAGAGCGACAAGACCCAAAATGGAGTGTCATACTGAACTCTAACTTTTAAAATAACGAACAGTGTGCTCTGTCTGCCCCATTTAAGGATAAAGACGTGATAGTTTATGTATGTATGTATGTATTTATTATAAAATATAGAATCGTTGAGTAAGTATCCCAAATCACAAGTTTAAACTTACTTTGAGGCTAGTTCAACCTGTGTGATTGTTTTAGACACTTGGTTCAAGTAGTGTCTCCATATGTTTTTTTTTTTTCATTTAGGTATTTATTTATTTATTTACTAATTCATGTAATGGAAAACGAATACAGAGAATTCATTAAATAAAATATATACAAAGGTACTAGTTATCTCAAAAGGAATCTCTTCCAGTAGGCCTGTGAGAGATGTATATACAAGAAATAAATACAGGCGTGTTTATAGAATAAAAGAAGAAAAACAACTACTGAAACTACACAGAACTACAAATAAACATACATATTTTACCTACATACTTAAATAAAATGCATACAGTCTATCCAGAAATAAATATAATATTAATATATAAATAGCAACTAAGACGATTCCGATAAATAATGATTTGTTACTCGTCTTTTAATTACAGAAATCGACTTATTCTTGACCATATAATTCTTGACCAATTGACGTAATGGTCAACACGCTAGTCCGCCAATCCGGAGGTTCTGGAATCGATCCCCAGCCAGGCCATGCTGGAAAATGACCTTTTTCAAATTGTCCTGGGTCTTGGGTGTTTTTCTATATATGTATTTATTATAAAATATAGTATCGTTGAGTTAGTGACCCATAACACAAGTTTCAGCTTACTTTGGGGCTAGCTCAATCAGTGTGATTTGTCCTTATCTATTTAAAAATACTAGTAGTTCGCTGTGAACTTAGACCTCGCGATTTTTTATTAATATTTCAAAAACTACTGACTTTGATGCCCAACAAACTTAAAAATTCTATTGATATTTCCTACATGCCTACCAAATTTCATCAAAATCGGATCATCGGTTTAGCAGTTATCGCGGAACAAACAAACATACATATATACATACATACAGACATACATACAAACAATGTCTTTTCGCCCCAACTTGAATTATAGCCCTCGCTCGCTTCGCTCGCTTGGTCAATTACCGTTGAAATCTGGCTGCACTATCACAAACCACAGCGTTGTCTCACTAAACTGTTGTTTCCGCATGCCTACGAAGTGTTACATGTTTTATGAAGATAAAACAGGCAGTAAATTTGGCTTGAGTAATGCTCATGAAGTTAGTCGTGCATAAATTTCTGATGTTGGCAAACATTCTATTACAAGTGGTTCTGTGAGAACAGTACACATCGTGAGCTCTTATAACCATGCACTAACCGACACTTTCCCCTTTCCTCTGGCTTACTGAAGCGATTTCAGTGAAATCCGACCATATATAACGCTACAGCAAACTTTCTTTCTTTTTCCACTTCGACTCCACCGAAGGATTTTTTTTGCAACATCTTGTGTAGATTGATGTGACACGTGTGGTTCCGGGTTAGAATAGGACCACTCCATCTCTTCCTGTGGATGTCGTAAGAGGCAACTAAAGGGCTAAGCATAAACATCTCGTGCTACAATTGCATTCCCAAGGAGGGTTAACGTCGGGCGGCGGCCGGTGTGAAACTTTTCGCACAAATACATTCCCAAAAAGGGTTGACGTCAGGCAGGCGGCCGGTCGTAAAACTATAGCCAAATCATTTGAACTGTTCCGGCTTTTTTTTCTCCATATTGCAAGGTATTTAGCATCCTTGGGTGACCAGTGACTAGCATGTTATATTTGGAGAAGAAAAAGTGGGAAAGCGCACCCCGGGCTCTGAAGCAGCACAGCTGAGGATGCAACTGGGAACGCGCTTAGATGAAGAAGAAGAAGATCTTGTGTAGATTGATGTCCTAAGTCTTATTCTCAAATTTAATTGAAATCCGTGATTAAATAACGCTACAGCAAATTTCCCCATTTTCCCCCCTATTTCTTCCCCAAGGAAAAATCGCGATGGAATAAAATTAAATAGATCAAGGAACTTGTGAACCAATATTCGACAAAATCGGTTAAAAATGCGACTGTAGGCGAGAAAAGACAGTCGGAAAAAGCATTTTTAGCCAAATTCGGAAATGAGACGCTTCGCTCGCTCGTTCAATAAACTTTGGTATTAAATAAACGGGCAAGTGCGAGTCGGACTCGTACCTGAAGGGTTCCGTACCACCGTACAATGTTTTTAAACGCTGAAAAAACACGTTTCTTGTATGACGACCCCCTTTAAATAATAACTTTATCTTATTTTTAGTATTTATTGTTATAGTGGTCATAGTAATACATAATCAGTGAAAATTTCAGGTGTCTAGCTATAACGGTTCAAGAGATAGAGCCCTGTGACAGACGGACAGACGGACAGACAGCGGAGTCCAAGTAATAGGGTCCCGTTTGCGCCTTTCGGGTACGGTACCCTAAAAATTATATTTTGGTATCTATTTTATACTAGCTTTTGCCCGCGGCTTCGCTCGCCTATCCCAATTCCCACAGGAACATTACTTTTTTCCGGGATGAAAGGTACCCTATGTCCTTCTCAGTAGTCCTAACTATGTGTATTTTCAAGAAGATTGGTTCAGTAGATAAATCGTGAAGAGGTAACAAACAAACACATATACAAACTCACTTTCGCATTTATAATATTAGTTAGGATTAGGATACTCTGATTTAATTCTGATCACTTCTTTATCCTTTACGCGGCAAACAAAACCTTGGGCAATAAAAGCTAAAAACAATTTTTTTCGTGATAGTAGCGGATAGATATAGAAAAGATTTAAAGAAATGACGGATATAGTATATCTGTCTAGCGACATCGAAATCCAATTGATCTTGATATCCGATATCAAAATACTGCAGTGCCTCCAATGGAGCTTGGGCCTATCGATTATCAAAACACAGCCCAAATTCACTCATATTCAATGGAGCCTGGTCCTATTGGTTGCCAAATTACAGTACATCCTAGCTAAAACTGTTGTGTCCGCATGCTACATGTTTCATAAGGATAAAACGAGCAGTAAATTTGGCTTAAGTAATGCTCATGAAGTTACTCGTGCATGAACTTCTGATGTTAGCAAACTTTCTATGATAAAACATTTTTAAATCGTGATGCAATCTCAAATAAAATCTTTTTTTTAAACATTTTTATACAAGTAATTATTTAAAAAAGATAATATAAAATTGAGCCCAGACTCGGTGGGGTTATGTTGTTTTATCACAGAAATGCAGTGGCCACCTTCTGGCTTCATGAGGTCAGGTCATTGGTACCATAATATATCATTGTTACGTGAACTTTTAGCTTAATCAAATATAAGGAAGTGGGTCTAATTTAGCTTGCAAGATTTCATTACGGACACACAGACAACGGGACAGGTGAAAGCAAATAAAAGCTTTTTCATTTCATCTATTCGAAAAACGATGATTTTTTCCCTAAAAAAGTAAATTCCCTAGGCGTTAAAACACATTTGAAAACCGAACACGAATGTAGAATCAAAAATAATATTGGCAAGCAGCTAAAAAAATGAAGAATTTAGTTTTAAAATATAGGAAAGGGCGCCGTAATTTTTAGGGTTCCGTAGTCCGACAAGGAACCCTTATAAGATCGTTCAGTCCGTCCGTCCGTCCTAGTCTGTCACAGCAGAATATCTTCTACGTTTATAAATAATAAAAAAAATTAAAATTACCCCTTTTTAAGGGTACCTCCCCATACATGTAATTATTTTTTTGAGTTCACCCCCTTGTGTGGGGTATCGTTGAAAAGGACTATGAAAATAACGTAGGGTTTCCATACAACACTTTTTTATCAGCTTTACCATTTGCGAGATATAGCCCGCCAAAGTCGTTTACACGGTGTCCCCCTCCCCCCTGTAATTCCTAAGTCTTGGACCTATAAACTTCAAATTACTCACGTAAAGAAACAGGCGCGGAAACTCTTATTTAAAATTGTTTCGCGTATCCTTTGATGAATACTTTTGAAATTATTAATAAAATAAAAATATATACTTTTTTCCAAAAGAACAGTATAAACTTAAAAAGTTTTTTTACATATTTTACTGTTAGGACTGAATGAAGCTTAATAATTTTAAATAACATCCAGAGAACAATAAATAGTAATAATATTACTTAGAACTAGAAAAAAACAAACGCGGCTACAGACAAAATGAACCGCGGCGGTCTAGGTGCGCGGTGCGGTGTGGAGGAAGAGGTGCTCGAGTGAAGAACCCGAAAGCGGGCAGCTTCGATATACTCCCTATATAGAGCGCAGAAACGCAAAAAGCGGCCAAAAAAATATCCAACAGGGAAAAGGCTAGGGAGATGATGATGATGCAAGAAATGCAAAACAGCGCGGTGCCAAAAATGACTACGGAACCCTACTTTATGCGTGGTCCGACACGCACTTGGCCGGTTTTTTAAAATTGGAATACAACACGTTTTACGTGGATGAAATGTAGGTCAAAATATTTTGGTTCTCTTGCTTCAAAATAATAATTTATTAAAAACCAATAAAAACGCGCAATTGTTGTATTTGATTTAAATAGTAATTTTATTAAGGAACTATTAGGTTATTTTTACAACTATTTTAAATGTGGCTAATTTCTAGATGAGGCCGATAGTCAATAAATATGAAGTTTACGTATAATATACATATTTGAATATATAAAGAATTGACACACAAGGAAAAAGTTATGAAACGATTCTAATGACTGGAAAATGTATAAGATGTGGTGGTCCTAGAAAAAAAAATTCATAGTACTTCTTCAGTTTAAACGCCACCAAATAAAGGTTAGTAAGTAACTGACTGTTAAACTCTTATTAGGTATATGTAGGAATTCTACTTTCGTTATAGGAATCTATATATTTGCTTTTTCTCATAGATGGAGATGAAAAGAAGAATGTGCTACACGGTGTACGGTAATAGTTTTATCTCGGGCGATATACTTGAATCCCTCGCTTCACTCAGGATTCCACCGTAGAATCCCTCGCTGCGCTCGTGATTCTATTGTGGTATCCTTCGTTTCGCTCTGGATTCAAAGTAGCGCCCTCGCGTTAAAACTATTAAGTACCTTTACGCCTTGTAGCACAATCTACTATTAAAATGGGGTTTAAAATTACTCATAATATCCGCTCGCCGAGCCATATAGCTTCTTTAGTTTGTATACAATTATACAACATATCACGGGGGTGGCGCGAAATATAGCGAATCTGAGACAGTCTATTAACGTTAAATAACAAGACGACTTGGGGATTACGTTTCACGCATTCCTCGACAAATGGCGGTGTAACTTTAGCTGACTTATTTATAATTCTCACATTTGTTGGTAATTTTGAATTCTGTAAAAAGAAAGATATATAAGTACTGAGATTAGAACACATCGAATTTAAGGTTATTTTATGTGATTAAGTATAAAATTACACATTCAATTGTACTTGGTGCTTTTCAGAAAAATATTATATTTAAATTATAACGGCCTACGTCGCATATTGATTTTAAGGCTGGGCCTGATGTGGATAATTGAAGTTTCGCTCCCGCTTCCACGCACACTAATTTACTCTAGCTGAAGCGAGACAGCGAGACCATGCAGGGTGAAAGGAACCAAAGGTTGACTGGTAGACAACGCTTTTAGCGTTAAGTTCGCCTATTGTTCTGTACAATTTGTATTTGATGGACAATAAAGATTAAATAAAAATAAATAAATAAAAAGGACAACGGTAGGTCAATGAGGCTGATTTTGGTTTTGAGGTTTTTTTCGTTTTACAAAGAATTTTTTAAGAGTTATTTAAAAAATTAGACATGATCCCTGCTGCCTTATGTTTGATACAATTGTTAATTAAAAATATGTGAAGAAAAATTTCCCCACAAGTGACCTCCGAACTCACGCCCCTCACATCTGTATTGTGAGTGAATCTCATAAGTAGTTAGTTAGTTAAAATCTTTATTGCACCAATACAGAATAATACGAGTAGATTATAGAAAACAGATGTCAAAAGGCGGCCTTATTGCAACTGCAATCTCTACCAGGTAACTGAGATGCGAAGTTATATGAATAAGTAGAGGCTGGGTGACAGTTTCTTCTTTCTACCATTCCCAGTGGAGACAATAGGACCTTGGGCACAGAAGACAGTAAGAGTATACAGAACGGAATTTCCTAAGCTACGCGCAATATGTGTCCCCGTTCCCCGTCCCCGCACCTCTCCCCAGTTCTTGTTCAGCCGCGTGCGTCGTGCAGTGTGCGTTAGTCTGCTCTCACCCCTCGACAAGGTGAGAACGGGGAAGAGGTGCGGGGACGGGGAACGAGGACGCATATTTTGCGGGACCTTAGGAGATTCCGTTTTGTATACTTTTACTGTCTTCTGTGCCTTGGGGCTCTGAAGCTAAAGCTCGTTTCGTTCAGCTCGTTCGATGCATACGCCTCGGACAAGTGTGTGTTCACCCTTATATTCCTACCGAACTATCAGTCTCAGTAGTTTGGTCGCGTTGCATAGTCGAACTTCAGGGACAAAATAGTCTCCACTAGTCTGGTTCCGAACTAAATTCACCGAACTTCTGAGACCAGGGATATTTTAAGTGACATCGAAACGCGTCTCATCACGGCAACTGGTAACTTGGTGATTTAGGGTTGGGACACATTTGTCAGAACGGAACAGCACTTTCCTATGCTGCTATCCATTTCTGTTCCTTAGAACAGTCATTTGCTAGAGCGAGAGAGAGCGACAGAACGCTTCAGCATGGCCGGTGCTGAAGCGTTCCGATGCTCTCTTTCTCGCTCTAGCAAATGATGCTTCTGAGCGACAGAAAAGGATAGCAGCATAGAAAAGTGCTATTCCATGCAGAAAGAATAATGTGTCCCAACCCTTAAAAAGTCTGGCATACAATTTCAACCTATCAACTCGTTCTGCAAGCTACCAAAAACAATACAATAGACCCTTTTATTTAAAACGATACATGAAAACGTTTCGTTAAGCTCCGTCAATGTAAACAAGCGGTGTTTACAAAATTTTTATTGGCGTTCCGAATGTAAAAACTGAGTGTTTATTAATATGCGATGAGTCTGTGGCGCGGCCAATATCGTGCGGTATATTTTTCGTTCTCTTTATTTCCCCGCTAGCCACAAAGTAAGAAATACAGAAATAAAATAAGCAACATATTTTTGCATACCTAGTTGCTTTTACGTGTAACTTTATGTCGCGCATTAAAAAATTAAATAGTATATTAGTTTTTATGCAACTTTATACGAAAAATTTTTAATGTTAATTTCGATTTTTTTATCAAATAAAGGAAAAATTAAACGTGAAAACATATAAGGAGGTTAAGAACTTCGCGGAAGAAAAGAGACATGGAAAGCACTTCGCCGACAAGAGCCCAGCTCTTAAATATAAGAAGAAGCAACTTTATACAGCAGTTTGAAGCAACTTAGATATGCTTAATCTGTAGCAAAATTGCTATGAAATAAAGCTTGATTGTAAGGGCCTGAAGTTTTTAAGTACCACCTATTCTAATTTGATTAGGGCCTGTGTTCACAAGCACGCTTTCAACGCGCCACATCGCCAGCACTAAGCCGGCCGGTGCTACAGCCGTTGCCAGTTATGTATGGAGCTCCATACAGATCTGTGCAAGCGCTGGCTTAACTCGCACCGGCTTTATGTACAGATCTAAAGATTAGACCTCGGTGGTGTAATGGTCAACACGCTAGAACGCCAATCCTGAGGTTCTGGGTTCAATCTCCAGCCAGGGTAAGTAGGAAAATGGCCTTTTTCAAATTGGTCTTGGCTGTTTATCTATAATAATAATAAATAAATAAATATACAGGGACAAATTACACTGATTAAGCTAGCCCCAAAGTAAGTTTTTTTTAAACTTGTGTTATGGGATACTAACTCAACGATACTATATTTTATGATAAATACATATATAGATAAACACACAAAGACCCAGGACAATTTGAAAAAGGCCATTTTCCAACTTGCCCTGGCTGGAGATCGAACCCAGAACCTCCGGATTAGCGGTCTAGCGTGTTAACCATTACGCCACGGAGGTCGTCTATATAACTAAGTATTTGTTATATATTATAGTATCGTTATGACGAAATAGAGGGGCCATTTTTCCTTACAAACGTAGTCCCCTGTTTCGTCCCTGGATAATGCCGGTAGAGTTATATTTTTTTTCCTGAATATCTATAGCCACTAATAGCATGTCCCTATGTTTTAATTTTTTTTAAGAGAGATTAAAGAAAAAAGATAAAAGAGACATCCAGAAAACAAATTTGAGTACCTAGATTATATAAAAAAACTAAAACATAGGAACACTGATCAAGTCTTTGTTAATTCGTAATGAAAAAAGTACTTATATTGGTTAAGGTTTAGAGAAGAAATCAGGGGACTACGAATCGTTGATTTTCTGTTATTTTAATAGGCGTTTTCAGTCCAAGCTACAGCATGTCTCTTTCGCACTCGCTCGGTTGTAGTTCAGGCACAGTGCGACAGCAATAGATTTTAAAAATACCTATTTTTCATTTCTCTAGCCCTTGAGGTTTCCTCTTAAGTTAGTATCCCATAATACAAGTTTAATTTTATTTTTGGGCTAGCTTAATCAGTGTGATTTGTCCAGTCACAAAATCTATGTATTTATTTATTAAATGTAGTGTAGAAACCTTGCTCGTGGACACAGGCCCTAATCAGGTAAGCGGTAATTGAAAACTTCACTTCGTTTTTCACCAATACTGTTTCTAAAGTTACTTCACGCCATTTGGTAGATTAATCAGTTACTGCTGTATGAAAATTAGTCAACACTTGACGCTGCGTCGACAGTCATTTACTATAAATTTAAAAAACCTTTTTTTATGATGATAAGTTTAGCGAAATATAATACTATTCCTTTGTATTATATTTTGCTTTGCGGTTAATCAATTATTGGAATATCCGTTCCGTGTTTGAATTCATTTTCGGGAAATTGTTTCCATTAATTTCGTTATCTGTGGCAATAGTTCTAACTGACCGAGTGAGTGAAGCAAACGAAGGTCTCCATTTCAGCTTCGGGAAAATTATTTCAAGCGTCCAAATTTCTGTAATGTAATATGACGACCTCCGTGGCGTAATGGTTAACACGCTAGACCGCTAATCCGGAGGTTCTGGGTTCGATCCCCAGCCAGGGCAAGTTGGAAAATGGCCTTTTTCAAATGGTCCTGGGTCTTGGGTGTTTATCTATATATCGTCCAATGCGGCTTGAGACGTCCTCGTGTATGCGTCACAAGTCACATTCACCCTGAGGAACGCCTCCAGATGAGGTCAAAATTCGAAATATAGCTGACTTTTTACGTAAGATACCTGTTTATCGTATATTTGTAATGTGATATATTTTTTTGTACCCTATTGTGTCCCATTGTTGGGCAAAGACCTCCCCTCCAGCCTTCCATGCATCTCCGTAATGGCGATAGTTTTCCACTCTCTATTTCTTCTTTTAAGCAGGTAATTTTTATATAGTTATGTTTAAAATCCATTTTTATGAAGTAAACTAATTTACTTACATTCACTATTTCTAAGTTGATTGAATTTTATTTGCTTTTATCTTATAACCTACACTTTTTCCCTTTAACTATGTGTACTCTACCTATATTTAACATTAATTATTGTTAACACGCTAGACTGCTAATCCGGAGGTTCTGGGTTCGATTCCCAGCCACGGCAAGTTGGAAAATGACCTTTTTGAAATTGTCCTGGTATATGTATTTTCATAAAATATAGTATCCTTAAGTTAGTATCCCATAACACAAGTTTAGGACTTACTTTGGAGCTAGCTTAATCAGTGTGATTTAGTCCCTATATATGTATTTATTTAATAGGTTGTTAGCCGCATAGCCTTATAAGATGATTGGCATTTTCGAAAAATATATCATAAGATCAGCTTTAGTTCTGCTCTTCCTATGTTTTGTGTATAGCTGTGGATTATTAAACGTGATTTCCCTAGACCACATGTGCAATACAAACCTTAATATAGGATCTCATGGGTGTAAGATATATTTGAAGTTCTGCATACTGTCATCGGTATGTAACATTTTTTTACTTGTTATTAATAGTAATAATTTAATTTAGTTTTCAAGTTCATAGATAAATTTGAAAACCGCAATTACCTTAATTTGTGTTTATGGCTATTTTAATGAGTAGTTCCGGTAAAATTCTGTGCAAGTACTGTATTTTGTAAGAGAGTATTGTTGAAGTTATTATGATATTTGATTTATCAACTTATTGTTTTTTAACCATGTAACCTCTATTTTTGGTACCAGCTGAAAATCAGCGCTGAGGTTCCTACACCACAGCACGAAGCTGAGCTGGCCGCCATTTCGGCATTCATTAGGTATAGTCTAGTTATGTAAGTTATATGCTGTAAATTGCTTGCCGAATAAAGTTTTTCTTTCTTTCTTTCTTTCTTTATTTCTTTCTATCTTTCTTATTAATGGGGTACAATTTTGGTGGTTTACAGTAAGACCACTTCATTTCTGTCTGTAGATGCCGTAAGAAGCGATTAATAGAGTATATATAAATAACATTTCCACAGCCTGTTGTAAGATCTTTGAAGAAGAAATAGTGCTCTGCAGATTCAAAAGCAGAACGTCTGACGATGACCGGGGTCACAGTTACGAGTATATTAGATGGACAGTTGTTGGTCTCTATAAGAGATGACGACAGGGTAAGAAAAAATTGGTTGCCTGTAAAGTCGGTATACGGGCGAAAGTTTTACGTGACAACGACTTCACTCCACTTCACTCCAAACTTGACTTCCACTCGGGCATGGTTAGCCCGCCTAAGAGCGAGAGAGACAGACATAAAAAGTGAAAGGCACGCGTGCCTCTCACTCGCTCTCATTGTGAGCGCATAACGTGAGCGGAGCGTAACGCAGTTTCTTGAAGTGTCACCCGGCTAACCAATTTATAAGACGTTGTCACGTCAAAAAGTATTATTCTAATTAGTTCGTCTTGTAGACTAGCCAAAAATAATCGATCCATATTTTTCGGTGTATCAGTAAAGTAAAAATTCACAAAGACACAGAGCAACTAAGATCCAGAGTGGAGGCTTGTAAAGTTACCGCTATGTAAAAATCGAACTTAGCCGTGACGTCAAGCGAAATTTAAATGCGCTGTATTTTAAGAAGAAAACGGGAAAAGAAGAATACGTGTCAATATTTTTTAAATAATCAAGCCGATGGACCAAAAATATTCTTGCAGTCGTCATGCCTGTGATCTTTAATAAAAAAGAATCTGAATCAGTCATCGCGTCTATTTATTCATTTGTATCAAGTGTATTAATAATAACACTGGTGTCAGGTTTTTCGAGCTGCCTAAAGGCATCTGACTTAGCTCAATGACTGTCACAGTAATTGTTGCACACTAGTGAACTAGTGTGCAGGTTTCCACACGAAATTTTCCATCACCGGTAGCAAGTTGTGGTAGTTAAAAATTATTGTAAGCTACTACAAACTCAGGCGCCTAGCGGACACACTCA
Source organism: Acrobasis repandana (assembly GCA_963576875.1). NCBI lineage: Eukaryota > Metazoa > Arthropoda > Insecta > Lepidoptera > Pyralidae > Acrobasis > Acrobasis repandana. The sequence goes on along the minus strand of OY756218.1, from coordinate 19,915,462 downwards.
CAGACTCACAGACGCACACCATACAGCCAAAGTCTAAACCACTTACCTATCATCATTTGATGTCTATGAATACTTTTGAGATATATCTACGCCTCTAGTGGGTACAAGATCGTACGAGGCCTAATATTAATTAGCTAGCGTGTTCAACTGTCTTTGGCACGCGCCCACGTTCATTGTGCGAAATACTTGAAAAGATTGCGCGAGTGTGGAGTAAGGCCCAACAGGTAGATTGAGCCGTTTGTATGAGAGGTCCATTGTGGGAACACTCGTCATAAAGGTTTGTTCTGCTTCTGATTATAGTTTTGGCTCCGGTTTATTAATAAAGTTTATACTTGATGAAAACTTTTGAAAGTTAATATCCTAATCTTTAACTAAGAGTTATACGTCTCAACGACTAAGGACAACTAGACAAGATGTTGCAAAAAAAAGTTTTCAAAACGGGGAAGTGGAGGGGGAAAAGTAAGGAAGTTTGCTGTAGCGTTATACACGGACGGATATCACTGAAATGGCTTCGCTAAGATAGGGAAAATTGTCGGTTACCACTAGTTTTATTATGGCATGATTGCGACCGTATCTGATGCAGTACTTTAATTTCATGAATCATTTCTTATTTGTAGTTGCTTAAATATATTGCGGTACTATTTTATTATTATGCAAATTCTCAACCCTGACAGGGTTTAATGTGAAAGATAACGTTGGAAACATACTCGTACCCCCATATAGACGTAGGTACCTATCGTAGAAGGGTTCGGACAAGGTTGCGCGCCTCGCTTAAAAGATTTCATCATTATACCCTTTATAACCTCCAATATTACGTATTGTTGGAGATTTTTGGGAATAGACGTGGAGATGAGTTATTAAGGGAGGGTTAGGGTATATAAAAAGAAGAATAAGGTAGAAATCTTCCGCTTTTAATCATTATTTCATCTCATGTTTCAGTATTTATATATATTTTTCAATTTATGTTTACTTACAAAATTAAAACAGAAACTGCATTTTTTCATTAGTCTTTACTGACCGAGGGGATGAAGCGTATGAAGGTCTCCGTTTCAGATTCGGCAAAAGGGCTAATTCAGTCCATGATACTGAACAACTTTCCCCAAGGAACACATATCGAAATATGGAAAATATTTTTTGGCCTCCCGTATAAGTTAACTGATCAGCTGATTCGAGTTTGTATGAAAAGCAAAGAAATATTTTATATATTTCGATATATCTTTCTCAGGGAAAGTTGTTCAGTATCATGGACAGAATTCACCCTTAAAATAGTTTCGGTATATTTTGTTATACTCTGTATATGTTTATTACTAACTATCTGTGCCCGCGACTTCGTTCGCGTGGTTGTCGGAACGTAATGTTATACAGCCTCAAGCCTTCCTCTATAAATGGACTACCCAACAAATAAAGAATTTTTCAAATCGGACCATTAGTTCCTGAGATTAGCGCATTTAAACAAACAAACTCTTCCGCTTTATAATATTAGTATAGATGTGTACTAGTGGAAATATACTGTGAGCTGTAGATCTCGCGAGATTACTATACTACAGATGGCGCGGATGAGCTCGAGAATTTTTATGCCATTTGTGGTCGCCCATCTAAGTGCGAACAACGCCCGGGGTTCCTTAACTTGCCAAAACGCTAGCAATGCGTACCCCCACCAGACCATTGATCTCAAAAATCTACTCAAAGATAGTTATACCTTTATAATATTATACGTAGAATTAATTCAATCTCCAAGATATTGAGATAAGCAATTCAGTTGGAACATCAGTGAGATAACTTCTCGGCTATTGTCTGACAGAAAGCTGAGCCGATAAGAGGCTGGAGCGAGATTAGAATGACACCTCTGCAGGCATTGTCTCAAAAGAGATTTAGTCAGTTAGATAGTGAGGTATTGATAATTGGATCGATAAAATGGTATGTACATTTTGACAGGCACTGTCACTATCAGGTTGATAGAGCTCTGGGCTGTAAGACTCAAAAGCCGTGTGTGGATAGAATAAACGGGCAAGTCGGAGTCGAACTCGTACATGAAGGGTTCCGTACCTCCGTACAATGTTTTTGAACGCTAAAAAAACACGTTTTTTGTATGACGACCCCTTTAATTTTTAACTTTTTTTATTTTTAGTATTTGATGTTATAGCGGCCATAGTAATACATAATCTGTGAAAATTTCAAGTATCTAGTTAAAGCCATTATAAAGATCTAGTTAAAAACGCTGAAAAAACACGTTTTTTTTCATGGCGACCCCCTTTAATTTATTTTTTTATTTTCAGTATTTTTTTTAAAGCGGCCACAGTAATACATTATCGATAAAAATTTCAAGTGTCTAGCTATTACGGTTCAAGAGATAGAGCCCTGTGACAGACGGACAGACGGACAGACAGACGGACAGACAGACGGACAGACAGACGGACAGACGGACAGACAGCGGAGTCTCAGTAATAGGGTCCCGTTTGCATCCTTTGGGTATGGAACCCTAAAAAGGGGTTCAAAATTGTAATTCAATTTAATTCATTTATTAATATTCAGACAATTATGGTCCATCATGTGTTAGTAACAAAATTAATTCTTAAAACTAAATGTTAGTAATACTTATATTTTAAAATTTACAAAAAATAATATTTTCTTGCCTCACGGCTTACTGGGACATGCAAGGCGACTCAACTAGATATATAAAGGTTCGTCCATGCGATCCCCAACAACTGCCAGGAGGCAGGTAATGGGTTGCTAACTGTATATTGACATTTTGAACTATCGCATGAACCTACCAGTAATAACGGTTTATATATATATATATATATATTTTCAATGTCCATGACTGTACCGAGAATCGACTACCTTACTTTGTGGCTAGCCCAATCAGTGTGATTTGTCCTTATATATTTATTTATTAATCATTTCAGCCCTGCTATATTTAAATAAAAACTTCTGCAAAAAAGTGCTTATGCTATAGAAATATAACTAAGACACGTTGTAAAGATTTCTTTATGAGTTAAATTTTCAGGCAGTTTCTTTAAAAAAATTATAAAAGTACGTCACCAGACCGAAACCACTTGAAGTAAACGCGCACTTAATTAGTTGCACCAAACGGAATAGTCCCCCCGCCTCTCGTGACTCTAAGCGTAGCTTTACACCACCCCCATTTTTAATCATTTACTTCGGACTATTTTGACTTAGTGTTGTTTTTATGTTTCTGTCTGTGGCGTCGAATTCACTTTGACTTATTTGTTATTTGAATACTTTGGTGGTAATTTTAATTGAACTTGTGAAGCAAGTGAAGTTCGTCGAGCGAGCGAATATCTTTGAGCGAGTGAAGCAAGTGAAGTTCTTTGAGCGAGTGAAGCGAGCGAAAATCTTCGAAAGAGTGAAGCAAACTAAGTTGTTCAAATGAGTGAAGCGAGCAAAGTTCTTCGAACGAGTGAAGTGAGCGAATTTATTTAAGCAGATGTTTATAAGCTTTGTTCAGCTTGTGTTTCCTAAGTCGCCTTCTACGACATCCATGGGAAGACTTGGAGTGGTCCTATTGTACTCTGCCGGGAACCACACGGCTAATCTTATTTACATAATCTTATTTAATAAGTTCTTATTTACTTAATCTTATTTTATAGCGCCAGCTTCCTCGTTATGGGGTTCATGGGCGGTCAAAAGTAAAGGTCAGGGGACACTATATTAACACTAAGGCTTTATTTTACACAGAATATGACAAGATTTAAAACTAAGTACTAAAGACAACTATTATTTAGAGGCTGAGTACGCGGCGTGGCTAAAGACTTAACACTATACACTCAACTAAAATTAAGTTGGTGTGACGTGTAGCCGCGTCCGAGGTAAATTGCGTACTTAGTCTGCACCCTTTGGGTAGTACCCTACGGAACCCTAAAAAAAAGGTTGGTTTTCCCTGTTAGACTTTGATCGAGACTCGCCCTTAGTGGTGACTCAGTACTGCTTGCCACTGCAACGCGGGCACTCTGTTGTGTCACTTTTGAAGTAAAGGTTCTAGTTTAATTCAATAGGGAACTAGTCAACGGCAGTCTGCAATGCTGCTTATAACCTGGTTTTGACTATTCAAATGCGATGAATAGTTCAAATCAGGTTGCAAGATTCAAAAAGCCACCGCGTGTAACCAGCTTAAGCGTTGCACGTTTGAAATTAACGAGTGAAAGAGGTTGCCTTTGTGTTTTGTTCGGGTTACCAGTGAAAAAAACTCCTAAACGCCGTCTACATTGAAACTTGCCGCAAACTCACCCCTTATGGGTGCGGGTTGTACGTGCTACGAATTTATATATAACAATGTTTTGTGATGTCCCTTACAGCTCAATCTTCAGGATATTGCTTTACGTTTGATTGGCATTCGATGGAGAAATGTCACTGACTTTTTTCGTTTAGCGTAGCGAGGAAATTGTTTTTTTTTTTTTTTGTAAAAACATGTATTTTTTCCGAATAAATTCAATTAAAACTTCTATATATGCGTAGCTTGCTTTGTAGTTTACGTCAGGCAGGTCGTTGGCATCCTTGTGTCATCCCCACCGCTTCCACCCAACTTCAGCCGCAAAATTTTGGCATAGTATTTTTAGACTCTCGGACGATTGTTGACATATGATAGTACTACTTTGGAGAAAAAAAAAACATATTATCACGCCTGTCTTCCACAGAGTTGAGAAGACTATGGACCTGCACTTGCTAGGATCTTGGCAGACTTCTCTCGCTTCATCTACACTCATCCCTCTCTTTAAGGATGCCTACCGATTATTGGTACTTCGGACCTCTCAGTACGTTCGTCGAGGGCGACCCTGACCTACTCTTCCACTCACGTTTGCTTCAAAAATCTTTTAAGTAAATCTTCTTTCGTTTATTAAATAAAAGCCATAAAAAGGACGCAAACAAGACCGTGTTAAGGTGAGCAGGAGTTTACTGTCTGTTAATATTACGAGTAACGTCTGAAATCTAAAACATTTAGCCTCAGTACGTGGCGTAAAATCACGCTCCCCGACTACAACTTTGCTGAAGTCAGCGTTTCTGTCACATCACAGCCTGCTTATGCAATTTCCCTGAAATAAACATTAACATACTTAAGCGGTTCTTCCTAAAACATACTAAGAAAAAAAAACACCAAGAAAGCGAGGTTCGGACGAACAAATACAAGAGGACAAGCCCATACAAAAAAGCGTACTTTGCTAGAAAGTCAAAATCCTGTAATATATCAAGGGCCGCAAGAGTCAACAGGCAAGGTGGAAAAAGGAATCTAAATTGTGATAGATAGCTTGCCATGATTCGTATTTTTGCTCATTCCTTCGATCAGCTACTATAATCTGAGTGAAAAGAGAAGCAGCTGGCATTTTCTATGTTTTTTCTTTTCTCCTAGACCAGCGTGAAAGGAAAAAAACTTTATCATTAAGTTTCCCACAGAAACTAACCCAAAATTACACAACATTTCCTGTTAACATTCTTATTTTCTGCCCCTCTCTAGTTTACTGCAGCCATTTTGTCAGTGGCAGCCGTCCCTGACAAGTACAAGCGTTGCTGCGAGCTGTAGCGTTTTATTTTAGCTTGTAAACAGCTTATTGAAGCTGCGACTGTGAAGCAATTTTAGTTTGGAATTTAATGTCACTGAGATATTTCTATTTGATGCTCTTTTTACAAGCTTTTATAAATCTTGCAATATTTGTTTGGTTCAAATCTTGTAATATAATTTTTAAGCAGTTATCTTTGACACACTGAATTAACATGTTACATTTATGTGTTTATAAAATGACAAGACAATCTACTCGGAGCTATATATAGACAAACTTTACTTCGAAATACAAATGTGCGAAGGAATGTGGATCGAAATATCGTAGTTACGATAAACTGTTGGTCAACAGATTGCTTGAGCGATTAATGAAAGTACGAAGGAATGGTAGCTACAGTTACACCATAGGTGTAAGAAGATGTGAAGGTAGTAGTATTAGAATGTCAAGTAGTAGAAACAACTAGAATAATGATGATGGATCCCTCCCGGTCATACCTACATATTTAGTAATGAAATGATGAAAAAATGTATTTCTTTTCAAAAGACTTACATGTTCAAATTAAACGTAAAATCCATCTTTAAAATCAAAATCAGATATCTATTCAGTACTTAGGCCTTTTCAGGCACTTTTACATGTCAATAATTATAGTGGTAATGTTTATTTATATTAAATTATTTTTTTTTTTGTTCAAAACCTACCGATACTAGCGTTTCGCAACGACCACTGCTGAAAAGAAACGCCGAAAGAAACTCATTTACACAGTATTGGTCGCCTACGCGCCAGAACCAGAAGGGCTTTGTCAGTTTATAAGATATTATGCCTAATACAATGTTATCACAACATAGTATGTTGTGATAACATTGTATTAGCTTGCAAACGAGTGCCAAATCCAATTTACAGAAATAAGTTACACTGAGTAGTCTTAAAAAACGGAGCCAAGCTGACCAATCCCTACTGGCGGCACCCGTTCACGAGTTGACGCGTGGATCAGCCATCGCTTTTTAGGTACAAGTAAGCTTGAGTCACTTCGAAGACAGAAACGAATGTGATACATTAGCATGAACAAGTCCAAACTTATATACGATATATTTTTTCCAATAGGTACGCAAATGTTGAAGTTCAGTTCAAAGTTATAGTGCAAAAAATGGATATATGAAGGTGCGCTGCACGATGGTGCGAATTGTAACGCAAAAGATCAGGGGTGCGAAAAAGTGATTTTGATTTATATCCTACTAATATTATAAATACACAAAGTTTGTATGGATGTTTGTTTTGATTTCACACCAAAACGGTTCAACGGTTTAGAATAATTCTGGCATGTAGATAGCTTATTGTCTGGATTAATACTGATAATTTGAAGTTCCAATCGGAATGTCAACAATTTTACCACGCGGGCTACGCCGCCATCGGCTAGTTGTTTTATATAAATATAAGTAGCAAAACAAGATGGAAAAATCGTCATAAAACTTACGGGGGTCATTTTTTAGTCATTTATTAGGAATGTTATAATTATAATGGACAGAACTTGCTTCAAAAATATGTTATCAGAAATGAATCTTCCTAAACATTAAAATTAATGATGATTCAACTTTGAACTAAACAAAGTCGGGGCACAAACAGAAAATTAGAGCTGCGGATAGGATTGTTCTAAAACGGAACATTAACCTCGTTACCTGTCACACAAATTTAATTAAACGGACCCAATATCATTGTAAAGCCCATAAATCAGGTAGTCAGTTCATTACAGGGTTTGTTGGTATCAAAACTAGCTGTTTAAATTAGCTCCATGTTAGCCGTTATTGTCATTTCAATTATGCGCGGATTCAGTGCAGAATTAATATGTATTTGTTACAATGGCGTACAATGGAGCTTGTAGCCGGTTGAAACTGGATTAATCTGGCCTTTACTGCCCGAAAGCGGATTTGTCGATCATGTTTGCCTCAGTTTTGGCATCGTGTTACAAATTAGCGTTGTTTTGGGTCTCAAATTCTCGTTGTTATTGTCAAGGTAAAAGACTTGGTTATTTTGACGGAAAGTGAAGCAAACACTGAATGTTTTTAAATTAAGTCTTAGCATTATTTTAATAGAAAATTATGATTTTAATTCTTAATTAAATTATTAAAACCTTATTTTTCCACAACACAAATTGTTAACAATTAGCGGACTTACCGCTAAATGAAATCTCTCTCAGACAAGCATAGGGATAAACAAATAGTATGTTGCGGCGCGAAATAAATAAATTATAAACATATTTTTGTAATGAATAGAATGACATAAGTGAGAATTTTTTCTAATACAATTTAAAGAGTAACCAGTAAGGGTAGGTAAAGAATGAATGGTTGGTAAATTTAATCGTTTTTGTTTCTCGTGTTAACCAATTCTTTTCACAACTTTTTACTGAACATTAAATTTTTAAATGTATAGTCACACTTAGAAATAAATTTGTCGGTATAGTAGTAATCACGTGACGTTAAGAGTCACTTGCGAATTTTACATAGCAAAAGTCGTAAATACCACCTGCGTATCGTAAACCCCACCACGAACTTGTTGTGTACGTCGTATAAAAGCGTTCCACGGTCGATTAGTCGTCATTCTTACCGATCCCGAGGACCAAATGACGGCTGACATGGTCAAATTCGATAACTCTGCGGCTCCGAGTAGCCAGAGTTCCCACGCGATCCGTCCCCCCCGCATTCGCCGGAATCGAGTGCATAGGCGTAGAAACATTAGCTCGTTTACTAGGTACCGCCCGGCGGCACCTGGACGATTTGCGTCCTGATTAGGCCCTTCTGGCAACCGTAGCTTCGGCCCTTCAGGCAAAACATGGGTGTTGCAGCACCCCAAAATTTGCCATACCCCCTAGCACGCCCAAAGCCGAGGTTTCCCCCTTGGGAGCCCTTTGCGCTGTTGCTAGTAGTATATAAATATAGGAAGCCGGGCCCTTGGCCCGCTCCTCAAACCTTGTCCGGTGGAGTAGGATATGCCGTCTGAGGCAACCTATATATGTCAATCCTAAAAAAAAAAAAAAAAAAATTAGTCGTCAGTCTGGCTCAGGCGGCCGCACGGTGCACAACTCGTGAATATTCCTAGTTGCGCTTCGCTATTGCTTGGTCAAGACTCATTAAGATTTGATTACTCGTATTATAACAAATGCGGATCCCATGTCCTATTTATTATAATGACATTCTACTTCACCTGTACGGTAAACCCTGTGAGCAAGGTATAACTGAGCGAGCCAAATAGTTTTATCTGTGATGTGGTTTCGCAATTAAGCTTCTCGTAGGTCAGCGCGAGAGAGGGCGCTTATCTTACCGTCTCATTTTTAATTATTGACCGTCTACTCTCTTCCCAACATATTTATTATTCAATTGAATTTACGGCGCTTTTTTAAATTTATTGGTTACAATGATGTCTTGAACTTCCGGTTGAAACTTCAAGACATCATTGTCATCCGATTAAGTTGACCGTTACTTCAGTTTTGGCATCGGGTTACAAATGAGCTTTGTTTTGGGTAAGTATCAAGTTTCTCGTTAATTGTTACTTTTAAAGGTAAAAGATGTTAGGATAATTTTAACCAAAAATCAAGTGGATACGGTATAATCGACGTCGTAAATAAAAAAAAATAACAAATATAACTAAGCATAACTTTTTTATCTGAGGTGATGTACATTCACAAGTTTTTGAAAAATTGCTATAATTAAACTACTACAATTTTTTTTTTTAAAGTTTTACATAGGAATCTTAAGGTACAGGTACACACAGTATCCAAAATACAAATGGGAATTTTTGGCTCTAGAGAAAAAAATCACAAACATACCTCTAAATTTACATTTAAAAATATAATCTAATTATTTTATACAATTACCTTTTTACATGAAAATTATACCAAAAATTGTATAATTTAAATTACGAGTACAATTAACTAAAAAGAAGTATAATATATAAAAATTAATAAATAAAACACAGCGAAATATCGTCGAGAGCGAATAAAGGCCTGAACCAGTCCTCAACACACTAGAATGGTCGCGTTCTTAATGCCGTACCTGAATTTTCCGGGGTCCAGTGCTGCCCCCATTTAAAATAAATCGTTTTAAAGAAAACGGAGATATCATTAAAAATTTTGCTACTACCAAGTCCTAGACTACCCCGCACTGGACCCCGGAAAATTCAGGTACGGCCTTAAGTCTGATTGATTCCAGGGTGTCCATATAATAATATTTTTTATAAAAAAATATTTTTTTTTTAAATATGAAAATATACTGAAACTGTTTTAAGAGTGAATTAAATCCATAGTAAACTTTCCCCAAAAAACTTCCATGCAAGATGACCAATCAGCTTATGTTTGTAGAAAAAGCGGGAAAGCGCACCCCAGGCTTTGAAGCAGCACAGCTGAGGATGCATCCGGGAACACGCTTAGATGAAGAAGAAGAAGAGATCCGAGACACAGTCACTGAAATAACGCTGGAAATATGTGAAAATGTAATGAAAAACGCAATGAAAATGTTTACATCTGTCATGCTGCTAGAGGTGGACATTTGTTTGACATTATTTTTCATAATTAACTGCCGGCCCTAAATAATATATAAAAAAAATATTAAATATTTCTAAATTAACGAAACGCTCAAAAGTATTTTCAATACCTTTGTAAAAGACTCTGGTCTATGATGTTATACATGACATGCGCAATCATATTAAATGTCATGGAATAAAATACTAAGAATAAAGTGTATACGAGTAGGTAAGATACCTCTTATTTTCCCACTCTGCTGTACGAGTACATATTATCTTGGAATCAGGTTTTTGGGGAATGTCTACGAACAAAATCACGGCCTAAAGCTACTCGTAATACCTACAATATTTGTGTAATTTATAAAATATTTGTATTTTATATGTAGGTCTATGAATGTATAAGAAAAAAAATATATATGAATATATGTCTTAAGGCCGTACATAAATTTTCCGGGGACCAGTGCTGCCCCCATTTTAAATAAATCATTGCAAAGAAAACGGAGACGTTATTTAAAATTTTTCTACTACCAAGTCCTAGATAACCCTTCAAAATATTTTATGAACTAATGTTTACAGTTTATAATTGTCCTGGGTCTTGGGTGTTTATCTATATAATTGTATTTATCATAAAATATAGTATCGTTGAGTTAGTATCCCATAACACAAGTTTAAAAAAACTTACTTTGGGGCTAGCTTAATCAGTGTAATTTGTCCCTATATATTTATTTATTTATTTATTTATAATGAGAACGTTCAGCTTTGCTACGCACATTTGCCAATAGTGGCCGTTTTTTGCAAATGTGCGTGGTAAAGCATAACGTTCTCACTTTAAACTGTAAACAGTAGTTCATAAAATACTTTGAAGGGTTATCTAGGACTTGATAGTAGCAACATTTTAAATATTTCTTTATTTTCTTTGAAATGATTTATTTTAAATGGAAGCAGCACTGGTCCCCGGAAAATTCAGGTACGGCCTTAAGTAAAAGTTTAATTATGGTGAAATAGTTAATTACATTAAAAGAAATAGTACATTTACTACCTAATCGTCCAAAATTTGCTTTTATCAGCACCACCTGTAGGTTGACTGGTAGAAAAGGCCTTAAGTCCGCCTGTTACATTTTTTGTAATAAAGTTAAATAAATAAATAATCTGCTTTCTGCAAGATGCCATTAAAAGCGAATTATAGCGATGCGGTCGAAAGTAAGATCTAGCTACTACAGGTCGCGCCAAACTTCTAGATCGCTCTGAAGTTGCCTCACTCAGGTTACAAACAGGGACAGAATATTTACCACAATAATATTTGTTTCAGAATGATTGCAAGAATGTAGTTATGATATATATACACAAAACTACATTAATTTTGTTTAATGATATATATACACAATAAACAAAAATAAAGAAAATTCTATCTGCTATGGGTATCTGTATTTTACTACTGCGATCTAGAAGTTTGGCACGACCTGTACAATTATTACCGCCGGCATCTTGCTACAGTAGACAAAACATGAATAAATCGGCTCCATTTCGGTTGTTTTATTAAAGAACGGATTTATACAGCATAACAGGAAAATAGTCTTAGATTTACTTGCATTTTCTTGAATATAGTTTTACGTTTAAAATATCATGGCAAAGCATGCATGAGCTAAAATTTACATTATGCAATTTATTATATACATGAGCAGTGTAAGTCTTCATTTGAGTGTGTGTTAGAAGAAAATGAAAGCAATATCTTCAAATCTTAATCTTTTAGATTTTATTTTTTTTATTTTTAAAAAATTTCGAACTTGTCCATAAAACCATGCTCTTTTGAAGCTGAGTAGAGCCTTTGTAACAACCATGGATGAACAAATACAAGAGGACTAACAAATCCAAACAAAAAAGGGTACTCTGCTAGAAAGCCAAAAACCTTGTATTATTTCTAGATGTCACTACTATCTCGCCCGCTAGCCATGCAAAGGACGCTGGGTACTTAGGCTGACAGTGTCCACAAAAAATCAAAGATGGCGCTTGTTTGTTCTTAGAAAATGAACGCACAAACCGCCATACTTCCGAAATCTACATCAAATGAAACTACCTTCTTTCGAACTACTAACTCTATCTAGCTACAAAATTTGTACAAAAAATCAAATAACTCTTCAAATTATGAATGTTGGCAGTCCTTTTGTTAATACAAGAGGACTGTCAACATTCATATACTTTCGTCCATGGTAACAACCAATGTTTTTTCGTTATTCTTCTTCGTCTAAGCGCGATCCCGGTTGCATCCTCAGCTGTGCTGCTTCGGAGCTCGGGGTGCGCTTTCCCGCTTTTTCTTCTCCAAATATAACGTGCATGTCAATGGCCACCCAAGGATACCAAAGACCTTGCAAAATCGAGAAGAAATAGCCGAAACAGTTTAAAAGATTTGGCTATAGTTTTACGACCAGCTGCCTGCCTGCCGTCAACCCTCCTTGAGAATGCAATTGTACGAGCACGAGATGTTTGTGCTTAGTCCTAAAGTCACCTCTTATGACATCCACAGGAAGAGATGGAGTGGTCTTTTTCTTACCCGGAACCACACGGGTAATATTTTTTCGTTATTGATATATCAAAAGAGAAATGAGGTATTCTTGTCTGAAATCTTCTTTTTTTTTCTTATTTATAGCCTAAATCAGTCTATCGCTGGAGTAAAGGCACCCATTAAATGGAGGATTTGCCCATAACCGACGCACTTGGTAGGCGGGGTAATCGCAGTTGATATTTTTTTTCTCAGAAAAAGCTGCTGCTTTTTCTCTTTTACCTATGCTTCCCTTAGTCGCCTCTTACGACACCCGTAGCAGAAGATAAGGCTTGGTGACAGGACGTATTTTACTCTGCCGTCACCACATGGCTAAGGTGAAGGTTTATCGAAACATTCATGAAACGTTTTCACCTTAATCTTCGAGAAAATAATTTATTTCAAATGAAGACAACAGCAACAGAGTTCGAGCACAGCCTTAACACGTCGGTATTAAGAACTTTAGTAGAGAAAGCGTAAAACATTTTACCCCGTGCCAAATCACTCCGGATTTTGACTTTTATTGCCAGCCATAATAATTACGCCTAAATATAATGTACGAGTATCTCGCTGATAAACTTAACGAGAGGCCAGTAATAGGCTATCACTTTACCTTCATTTGTGTTTATTATCATTAAAGGTAAATACTTTTATGATATAATTCTGGCTTTAAATTTTAGGGGGCAGCGGGTTTTACGCGTCTAAGTCAAAACAATTTACAAAGTTCCTATGAGACCAATGCAGGGACCTCGTAAATATGTTGGACTTTTTACATAAAAGTATATTCAGCACATCAAAGAATTTGTATGTACAATAATGTTCAAAAGTTTTTGAGTCCCGCCTTGGATCCTATAGTAAAAGTTGGACTTATATGGTTGGAAATTTAAAAATTGAACAAAAAAGTTGAACTAAAAGAATTGAAAAATAAAATTAAAAATACAATTAAAATATTAAAGAGGGCCGGCATTCTCGGTTCGGCAGTAGGTATTTGTCGAACAACAAAGCCGACCCAAAGCAATTTACTGCACTTGTTCGGCTACATTCGGCCTGTACCAATCGAATCGCATAAAGTTGACACTTTATTTGATCCGGCAGTTTTTGCATTCATCTACAAAAAATCGTTTTACCGCCCGGCTTTGCCGATTCATGCAATCCCGCTGTTGATGTCTAGCTTATCGACAAATAGCTTATTCGAATTTACCGTCCGGTTGTGCCGATTTGCCGGCCCGCTTATGTTTGTAGCAACCCTAAGGGAGGTAAAAGTGACAGGGCCTACGGGTAGCAGCGTCCTCTGCACAACGTCTTTATTTACGAGTATACTATCTATTGCGATCACCAACCTCGTTGTGTACCAACATCAACACCACCAACCTCGCGTCAACTCGTGAACGGGCGCCGTCAATAGGGATTGGTCAGTTCGGTTCCATTTTTTAAGACTACTCAGTATTACTTATTTTTGTAAATTGGATTTGGCACTCGTTCCGAAGCTTTACATGTTATATTATTCTGATAACTGTATTAGGCATAATATTTTTGTAAACTGACAAAACCTTTCTGGCGCGTAGGCGACCAATATTGTGTAGTGCTTTTTTGGCGTTTCTTCTCAGCAGGTTATTGCTAAACGTAATCGTAACGTAAAAAATGAATAAAAGAATAATAATTTAAACATAACACGCTAACAGCTAAATTATTTACATGTAAAAGTGCCTGGAAAGGCCTAATTACTGAATAAATATTTGATTCTTTGATTCTATGGGCAAAATCTACCTTTATTGGGCTTAGAGGCCTCAAATCCAGCTGTGGTTTATAGAATGATCATGAAGATAAAGAAGCAGTGTTACCGCACTCGCGTGCTAGCTACTGCCGCTAAAGACTCGCTACATCTAAATCAGCCCTTTATTCCATGGTTTCGCGCCATCAAAACTTTAGACGCAGGTAACAAAAGTTCAAAAGCAATGACGCCTCACGAAAACGCTGATATACATCAGCTATTAACACTCCAACGTCTGTGCCTCGTAGTCCTTTGACGATCCGACAGCTTCCAGGAATTTTGATGAAAAGAAATAGTTATTTTGGTAACAGCCCCTGGGATCCATTCAAGGTTTTGACTCGATATTGAGACGAAATCGTCGCGTTTGAGAGAATTTTTGATGGTGTACTAGTTTGGGGGGATTTGGGCTTTTAGTAAACTCAAAAGAAATGTTTGTCGATGGAAAGTTGTTTTTGGGTGTTTACGTGATACTGAATAAACGGGCAAGTGCGAGTCGGACTCGTACATGAAGGGTTCCGTACCACCGTACAATGTTTTTAAACGCTAAAAATCACGTTTTTTGTATGACGACCCCCTTTAATTTTAACTTTATTTTATTTTTAGTATTTGTTGTTATTGTGGTCATAGTAATACATAATTGGTGAAAATTTCAAGTATCTAGTTAATACCATTATGAAGGTCAAGTTAAAAATGCTGAAAAAAAACCTTTCTTGTATGACGACCCCCCTTTAATTTTTAACTATTTTTTATTTTTAGTATTTGTTGTTATATCCGCCACAGTAATACATAATCGGTGAAAATTTCAAGTGTCTAGCTATTACGGTTCAAGAGATAGAGCCCTGTGACTGACGGACAGACAGCGGAGTCTCAGTAATAGGGTCCCGTTTGCACCCTTCGGGTACGGAACCCTAATAAGGAAAAAAGTAATTAATATTTTTACCCGACAATGGCGAAGTCAAAAGGAGGGTTATGTGTTTTGCCGCTATGTGTTTGTTTGTATGTTTATCTGTTTCCTCATATCTACAAAGATATCCATGATACCTTGACAAAATTAAATAAGGTATCGCCGGAATCTTCCTGGCTGTCCGCTGAATATATTAGGCTTGTAACTACGTTACGCGAACTCCTGCGCGGTTCCACACAAAAGTGCGCGTCCCACAGTGTTGCACGGGAGTGACAAAATTGAAATTTTGAAAATGATTACTAGGTACGTAAAAAAAAAAAACAGGGTAATCTACGATAAATTCTGCGTCTGGTGAGAAAAAAGTTGAGGGTATTTTAAAATAAACTTGAGAGCTAGACACGTCTAAACATAGATGATGCGTTACTTGCGATTTCGACTGCGTGAAGAAACGTACTTTGGAATTAAAGTATTTTTCTATATTAATAAAATAAAAAGAGAAAAAACATAAAATCTATTCAAACTGGTATGTTTCTTTCTTATAAAAATAAATATTTATCAATAGCATTCATATTTGTAGTAGAAAAAGAATGTTAAAATAATTACTGCAAAAATTACGTGTTTAATTTATACTTTAGTGGTTTTGTTTTGGTTCTCAACATTTCTCCAGAGCGAAAATATTTTTATAATATTATATAGATTATCTACTATTAGGATACATAACGAAAGTTTGCACCTTTTTGCACTTTTTTTTTATTGGCATAAAACTTCTTGCAGAAAATTCGCTGGATATAACAAGGCGTGATTTAACGGACTTTCTGTTTAATGATCCGGCAAAAAATTGGGACAGTAAACACCGCAATCTGGAGGATTATATAATAAAACAAACTGTCTCCAAAATCAATTGCCTGCATTAAAAAAACAAGTTAGTATATTTTTTAGTAGGCGCAAGATGAGGTACACAAGTTTACATCGGCAAAAAAATAAATTTTATATGGAGTATGAGACTTGGTTGAATGAAAATGAAATCTTTCCCATATTTAAAAATGTGTATAGACCTGGTCGTCCAATAGCAACATTTGAAAAAATTTTCGAGCGATCAAAAAGGCGCAAAGTTGACCATTTGCTGGAACTTGGGAGTGGGAGCGAACTATCATATGCTGTTTGTACAAACTATCGTAAAGAAGGACAAAAGGATGTGGCGAATATAATCAATAAAGCGACACATTCATCATAAAAGAACTTACAATGTTGCATGGCTTCACTTCGAAACCAACAGAATAGACTCTTATCACCAAATGAAGTACTTTGCGTACTTTTAGATGCTTCAATGCAATAGGCAAACACTTTAAATATTCACAGAATACTCGTATTAATTTGTATATTTACTTCAAAAATTTCATATAAAACAATGACAAAAACAATACGTGATTTTTAGATAGATGATGATACGGAACCTTCGTGCGCTAGTCCGACTCACATTTGGCTTTGTTTTTACTCAAAGTTTTCCATGCATTCACTGTAAAGTGCTATTTAAGGCAGAGTAAATGAACCCAAACATAATAAAGTTGACTTATTTAATTGAGGAGTTCATATGGCCACCGTAATTAATATCAGAAATCATATCCGAAAATTAATTCATATCAGAAAAGCTCATTCCAAAACATTGTACTGCCAACTAGTTTACATAAGTATGGAAAATTTTAGCTCAATTGGTTGATGGTAGTGGCTTAAATTGTTTTGACCCAAAAAAAAGAACCATACATACAATGCAAATCAAACAAAGGCTTGTTTAAAATATAAAGTGGGTTATTTCAAATAAAATATATATTTTTTTGTATATTTTAACTATTTTTACATCAAAATCAAGCATTAATCAAAGTCAAATAATTTTGTCACATAGTTTGTATGGGGCCGCAACACTGGCGGCCGTGCGTGCACCCGCGCGTGCGTCCGACACGGGGAGGCAGGCCCCGCGTCCGCGTGACGGGACCAGCTTTTCATAGACTATAGAGCAGATAATTATAATCAGACTGCCATACATATTTCTACGTAGTAATAAATAAATTCTCCAAGACATGACTGTAAATGTACGCCGTTAAAATTAAACTAGCTCCGTAGCCCGTCGCTCGTCGCGTGCGTCCGCTAAACGTGGTTTCAAACCTAAGGATGTCACTTTGGTGTCCTCTATAAAATAATGAACTAAAAAATAAAATAAATTGAATCATACCGTGTGGGGTATCAAATGAGGCTCAAAAAGCACATTTCATAAATATATACATTATAAGCTGTTGCTGCTGTCTTTGCATTAATTGGATAAATGTGTTTTTCAGAATGTTTTTTTCCGTAGTCTGGTTTTAGTTTTTAAAACTACATCTTATTTATCATCAACAAAATATAGTATCGTTGAGTTAGTATCCCCACAAGTCTCGAACTTACTTTGGGACTAGGCCAATCTGTGTGATTTGTCCGTATATAATGTTATGACTATTCACTACTGATTAATAAATACTTCTATATTTATTTATTTTTATTTTATATAATTAATAAGTCTCATTAAGTTATTTACACTAATAATATAAATTTAATTGTTAGTCCCTGTCTGTACAGTCTAACCTCGGAAACTAGGTGCTATAGCCACTTTGACATGAATAGGCATGATGACTAACAATTCTATATAGTTCGTCAGTTAGATTAAAAATAAAATAATACAAAATATTTTTTTTGCTAAAATAACATACAGCAATCGCTTGCTTGAAGAGCTATGCTATAATATTCATGTGTCCTTAGGTCAGTACACAAACAATGAATGTGTAACCGTCGTACCTGTCACATAGGACTATAAATTGAAGAGAAATGGATGTAGCAGCTATTGATATACATACCCTACCACAAAACACCTAAAATAGAGAAATAAAAGACCCCATTAAAAAAGTAAATCGTAAAAAAAATGTTTTAGATAAATTAAACGAGGTATTTATGTGTTCCAGCCTCAACTCACTACTACTTACTATTAGACGCGCCCAAACGCTAGCCAGCTGCAAATCCCAAGTAAAATATGTTTATTATAATTATTGTAAGTATACTTATATACTTATCAATATAGAAAACATACTTATGTTTTCTATATTGATCACCACGAACTTTCCTATTACTTGTCGCCTGGAAGAAATTGCTTAGCGATAAGGCCGCCTTTTGCGCATTTCTTAGTTTTTAAGATAATTATTATGTCCTATATTTTTCTATTGCGCAATAAAGGGTACTGTACAATATTTTGAATCCGTCTGTGCTGGTGTTTGGTGCAGATTGTAAAAGCTGATCAAAAATGGATAATAATCTAAGGAATCATATGCAATGCGGCTTGCAAAACATTATTTTTTTTGAACACCTGCTCCTCTTACATGAACATGGCCTTTGAGTTTTATGGTCCTTGGCCCTGGACCCTATTTTCCCCTTAAGAGATGTAGAAGTGATTAGCATATAAGGTTGTATGTAATAAACGTTTAAAATATTAACAAAAATTAATTGTTTTTTTAAACCTGATTGAGTTAAAATGTGTTTTGTCTATATTGCTTTTTTAATTTCGACATCAAAAATAATATTTTAACTGAAATTTGTTTATAAAAATAAGTATGTTAATTTTATGAATACCTACAAATAATAGGCCAGTAGTATAAAAAAAAATCGTAAATAATTCCTAAAAAAGGTTTTATTTTTTTATTGGCCTTATTAGTTGCCCAATATGACTATGCTAGCAGATCCTAGCCCCTGGCGGAGTTGTGAATAAGTGGTGGGGGGTACAAAGTAGTACAGTAAAAATGTACTCTAAAAGGGGTATGTTTGTGGTTTTACGGTTATATCTCGTATATTTTATATATAATTTTTTCAGCCATAGAAAATCTTGCTAGATTAGAAAATCAATCCAAGATTTTGGTTGACATTGCTAGACGATAAACTCGTCATTCTTTTTTTATTTTATACATATACTTATACAAACGAATTAGCACATGATCCACCATTAGTTTACTGTACAATTGAAGATCTAAATAAAATATCGTATTTACATAAGACTACAGTCCGTGTGTGCATATCAACTTGATCAATATGTAATACATCTAACATTTTTTCATTTTGTGGACATAGCAACTGTAGGTCCCACGTGACCCATATCTTTTTACAGACGCCACTTATAACACTAAAATTTTATTAAGCCTTTTCATTCTAATATTGTTTTTAATTCACATTATTTTTTTTATTTTTTTATTTTTTATTTTAAGATTTTTTATTGATATTGTATAAAATAAAATTTACAAATAAAATAAAATTTACAAATAAAAAAGAGACTCCAACGCCTCGCCGCGAGGCAGGGTACCCAAAAGGCTGGCAGCATTACCCCTCTGCACCGCGATAGAAATCCTTTGTGCAAAGTAGCTGCCCGCCCTTGGATCGCCCGTGACATCGCGGAGACGCGTTGAAATCTCAGTCACAAAGGATTTTGTTTCTGGACCCCATGGACCCATCGTCTCTACGGCGAAGGGCACAAAAATATAATTTCCAAGGAGATCTTCATACTTCCTGCGTTTCAGGGCCTCTGCCGAAACAGCCGCACCACCAGCTCGCACAGACGTTGACGCCACATGCGTGGACGCAAGAGTATCCACGCAAGTGGCGTCCCAAATCAGGTATTTGCCCAGCCTCCACGGTATCAGTGACATTCCGTCAGGCCTTTTGCCATCTGATCTCAGTAAACCGCTCGGTTCCAAGATGGCTGGAACGGTTACAGAGACAAGGGCCCTTCGGATGATGTCATTTAATGTACCATGTCGGGATAAACGACCAGCGCTCCTTTGGCAGGCTAATCCGTGGTGGCCCAACTCATTTACTGTTCTACCACAGACACACTGATGGGGCTGATTCACTTTTAAACCTAGTCTAAGTCCCACCGCTAGAGACAAAGTACAATTGTCCAATAAAGTGCCTAAATTAGCGGAAGGAAGCGCCTGCAGCCATAAACCCGATTCCCGCTCGGAAACCGCAATTAATCTAGCGCGATCTGCTGGACTAGTAGCTCCAGAAAGCAGACCTTGTAATGTTTTTCTGCATAAAGGCTCATCCCAACCTCTCTGGTGATGTACATTAGCTGGAAGTGGTACGCCGGGACAGACACTCAGCCAGATATCCAAAGCCCCCGCCAGTCCACAGATCCCCACGGCACCCAATGAAGGGCCTAGAATGTTACCGCATAGAGGACCCGCAGCATGGACTGAGGACAAGAACGCCGGCAAAGAGACCTCCGACACTTTCCTAACTCCCAACCCACCGAAACGGATGGGCAGCGATGCCTGTATCCAAGAGCTATCATCTAGTTGACAGTTTAATATTATTATCAGTGTATCTTTTATAATATTATCTAAGCCTTGAAGGAGGTTATAATATTTGTAAAATTGCGCACATCGTAACACATAAGTAAATTTAGGCACAAAAAGACATGAACGGATAATAGAGAGAGCCATGTGCGCATTTATCTTATGCAAACGCTCAGATGAAGATTGGAAACTACTAATTTACTCGTTAATGTATGAAGGTATAGATTCATCTAATACTGGGGCCCCGAGCAAACGCAAAGAATCGCTTTCTACAATTTTGATACCAGGAGCTAATGCATTAAACTTAGAAATTATGCCATCTCCAGCTACCGGATCAACGGATGGCTTTATATACAGTTCGCACTTCTCATAATTTAGTTCCAGGCCCATTGCCGCAAAAGAATTTCCCAAAAATTCCAAATCCGCCGCTACTGTAGCAGCGTCACCACCTAAAGTACCATCATCTAGGTACCAAACGTTAAAACAACTGGATAGGGAAGTTATAATAGGATGGATGCCCAGGCTGAAAATGGCGGGACCCAGCGGATCTCCCTGCTGGCATCCCGTGGAGGAATTTACCAGGTGATCTTTGTACACCAGATTTTTGGGAGACGCGTAACACTGCCAGAGGTAGGGATAAATAACTGGTATGTGGTCACTGGTCCCCCTCAACAAGACTCCTCTGTCCAAGGTATTAAAAGCATTTCTGATATCCACTTTGAGTATTACTTCGCCTCCATCCGAATCCAAAAAAGTTCTTGCCGCATGGACTGCGGCCTCGCAACCCCCTTTGATGCCAAACCCCAGTTGCTTTGGTTGAAATGTGTCACTAAGAACAGGAAGCGCGTGTTTACAACAAATTTTTGAAGCAATACGGCGGAAAGTGCTCCCCACTGCGATCGGTCTAATACCCCCGTCTTTTTTCCTCAGGGCTACGAGATTAGCGCCATATAAAAGATCAATGACATCCTCTGATACCAAACCCGAAAGCATTAAGTTTACTAAATTGACCAGGCTACCTAAAAGGCCTCCTCCTACGTCTCCCAAAAAGCACGGATCCACATTCTCCCAAGGATTCACATTATTTATATTCAAATATTACTGTTGGGAATCACTTCAACTTTATTTGTAAAGGGCCCGGTCCTTATTTTTAGTGATTTTGACTTCTTTTTCGGAGTTGATTGGAGCCAAACTAACTTAGTAACAATATGTTAAGAAATGTAAACTGAAGATTATTTAAATATTAAAAAAAAAATTAGACTTGATTAATTAATTGATTTTCATTGTAATAGTTTGTTTTATTCCAAATAACCTGAGACGTGTTTAAATTTTTTGCGGTGCACGACGTTTATGTCTTTGTTGTTTACACGGAATTTAAAACATGAAGTTGTGTATAAATTACAGAAAAATAAAGACAAAAGAAAATCCTAAAAAGTGACTGCAGAGATTTTAGTACTTTTTTTTTAATTCAAAGAAAAACTTAGTTAAAAAAGTTAAACTTTGGGATACTAACTCAAAGATACTTTTTTTATAATAAATAAATACATAAATAGACAAAACACCCAAAACCCAGGACAATTTAAAAAAGGCCATTTTCCAACTTGCCCTGACTGAAGATCCAACTCAAAATCTCCAGAGTGGCGGCAACGGAGGTCGTCAAAGGTACGGAGGTATTCTTTCATATCTTCATCATCATTACTTCAAACCGCAAGTACTGTTGGGCATAGAACTTCGCCAAGGATTTCCAAACTGACTAATCGTCAGTAGCCTGCATCTTATCTTCTTATCAAGTGAATTACCAAATTAGCTACCACTGGTGTCAGATTTGCAGAATATGTGTTTAGGATGAGAAATTAAAGTGGAATAAGGCAAATTGAAGAAGGAAGTGTAAAAAATTTGAAAATTTACAGATTTTTTTTTATATAAATTAATAAATATATAGGGACAAATTACACTGAATAAGCTAGCCCCAAAGTACGTTTTTTTAAACATGTGTCATGAAATACTAACTAAACGATACTATATTCGGGATCGAACCCAGAACCTCCGGATTAGCGGTCTAGCGTGGGAGGTCGTCGAATAAATAAAAGAAGGCAAACGAACAATATCACTCTGCAATGACTTGAAGTTTTTGGCACTAGGATCTGTCTATATCGTAATGGATATCATCACCATCATCATCCCAGCCCTTCTTCCGCCCACTGCTGAGCATAGGCCTCTCTTCGTCGACACCACCCATCTCGGTCCTGTGCTGCTCTCATCCAGGTGCGACCCGCGACTTTGATTATATAATGAATGGATGGATATAGGTAGATTTGATTGCATAAGTATATGGGAATAATTAATCGATTCTTTTTTTATGTCAGGACGGCAAACGAACAAGAGGGTCACCTGATGGTAAGTGATCACCGCTGCCCATGGACAACTGCCACACCAGGGGTGTAATAAAAGCGTTACCGGCCTGACGTCGAAAGATATGAAATTTGAAATGAAATGAAGTTATGAAAAGCGGATAGGATGAGATAAAGAAATAAGGTATGAGAAAACAAGATGCAGCATCGTTACAAAATTATAAAGAAGGAATATGTCATGAATTTAAAAATAATATTTTAAATGAAATGAAGTTTTGAAAAGCAGACAGGATGAGATTATTTGAGAAATTGGTTTATGCAGGATGAATGAAATATGGAGCATCGGTACATCTCGAAGCGTTTCTTCGTATTTTTGTCATACGCGGCTTGGCTTTACTTTACATGAAAATGTTTTGGTAGGATATTTTTGATCTTATTTACCTAATAACGTTTGAATTGAAAGAACACTTTGTGTTTATATTTTTAAGCGACTGCAAAAAAGGAAAAGCTTCTTTAATTCTGTGGCTTCTAAATTCCAATGTATTTATTTATTTAATCTTTATTGTCCATCAAATACAAATTGTACAGAACAATAGGCGAACTTAACGCTTTTAGCGTTAAGTACCAGTCGTTGTCTACCAGTCAACCTTTGGGTTATACAGAAAGTCTAAATTTGGGTTGCAAGATAAAGTGTAGTATACATAAAATACACAATGTACATTGTTACATAAATAAATTTATATATATATATAAATTTGTATATGTTTTCTTTTTAATGTATGTGTGTTCCCCAATAACTTTTTCGTTTTTGAACCGATTTAAAAAAATATTTTTTTTGTTTAAAAGCGTATACATGCAAGTTGGTTCCATTGTCACCAGGTCAAGATCTGATGATGGGATCCTCGAGGAACCGAGAGAACTTCTCAAATATTCTATGCACACATGTGGTAATTTTAATTATTTTGTCAATAAATCAAGCATATGCACTCAGAAAGTGAGTTTTGGTGAAGTGGAACTGGTGAAGAAGACTAGAAATTGTAGTCGAATAATTAAATTAAAAAAAAAAAAAACAACCGACTTCCATTTTTTTTAGGAGTTTCTTCCATATCTCCAAAGTTCCTCATCATATCTTCACCAAATTAAAATGGGATCAATTTGGTAGTGAAGGCTTGCAAATAAAAAAAGAATCATCAAAATCGGTTTACAATTGGCGAAGATATCGACAAATATACATTTTTTGTTTTAAACACATACAGTCGAATTGATAACCTCCTCCTTTTTTTAAAGTCGGTTAAAAATAACAAAAAATAAAAATACATTCTATACAAACGTGAAGCATTTTTGTTTACAGCGCCTTTTGTCATTTTCTTCGACAATACTGTCAATCTGGCTTTGTGTAGAATGTGCGAGTAGCATTTCAATTTCAGACGGCTGATTCGCGAACGTAATTATTGATTGTGTAAAGAGAATTTTTAGGTAACTACTTTATTTTTCTGTGATACAGGTTTTTTTTTACTTTGTTTCATACTACATACTATTACGTCTTTATCGCTAACGGAGCAGACAGAGGATTTTGGGTCTTGTGGCTCTAATCAGACAGAGCGCAGGGCCGCAAGCCACTTGATGTTACTACGTGATGTTAGGAAAAAGGTGGAAAAAGGAATAAAAGGTTACTAGCCATATCGCCTATTTACATGATTTGGATCTTCGCCCATTCCCTTGGTTAGCTTTTAGCATCTGCTTAGGAAGAGAAACAGAAGGTACGTTTTAGTTTCTCCATTTTCCCAGACTAGCATGGAAGAGCATGCTTTATTTTATCGCACATATATTGACTGGAAGAGGTTCTATTATGGGATAAGTCCGCCGTTATCAATTTACTCCATACCTATGTTGTTTTTGTCTTTAATTTTATGTGTTTTCTAAGACCAATAAAGTTATGTTATACTTCTATGGGGGAGTGCAGCCGACATCCAGACTATTTTTCTTTTACAAAAAAGAGCAATTCGTGCCATTTACGGTTTAGGATCGAGAGACTCACTGAGAGAATTATTAAAGGAAATAGGTATATTTACTTTTGCATCACAATTCATATTTGAAAATATAATGTATGTAAGGAAAAATATTTCCATGTTCAATAAAGTAAGTGATTTTACAGATAGAAATTTACGTAATAAGAATGACTTAGTTAGCCCGTATTACAGGCTGAATACAAACAGTAAGTCTTTTACGGGGAAGTGTATACTTTTTTATAATTAAATTGCTAGAATCGGTCCTTGATATGCCAGACAGAAAATTCAAAGCTTATGTAAAGAAAGTACTTTGTGAGAAGGCTTATTATAGGACCGATGACTATCTTAAAGACAAAAAGGTCTGGCTTAAGCTTGGCGCGGGTCCCTCTTAAAGGTTTGTATACTTAGACATGTCATAATTTAGGTACATTGGTACATACTAAATTTACAAATTGACATTATTTTAAATTTCGTAATTCTTATAATTCAATTTAATTATGACATAACAAACAATGTAATCTCAGTCCATTCATATAACTAATTTTAAGTTTTTAGTTTGTTAATTGACGTCTTTGGAGAAAACGTGCAGTGCAGTTTGTTGCCGCTTCTTCTACACTTGTGCCTAGGAAGCGGCGTAAACTTAGCTGTAAGTAACGATTTGACGTCAACATTTGTGCAAAACAAAACAAAGTGACTATTATTAAGAGATATTATAAATATCCTATGATAATAAAGATATTTTGAATTGAATTGAATTGTTATTACAAACAAACAAACAAACATTTTCTGATAAAATATTGATATCACTTCACACTTACTTGATTGCGCGTATTTTTACACGACTGCCCCAAAAAAGGAGTGTTCAGAGTTCATATAAGTAATACATACTTGATGTATTTATGTATGTTTCTTAATTTCGCCATAACTAGTTGAAATGCCTTAACAGATTCGGATATATACCTTTAGAATACTTACATCATCCCCAGAAACAAAGGCCATATGTTTTAGATTATCATATTTTTATTTCCATTTACGGGAAATGGTGTTTTATACTATATTGTATATATTCATATTATATTGTACTCTTTCACACAGGGGTAGGCCGAGTAAAATGAATAAATTATCAAATCTCATTCTAGCTTTAAAATACTGTCCCAAATAACTTTGATTCCGCATTAAACTCTATCTTTGCAGCTGAACGCATTTAAAACGCAGCTTATGGCCGATGCATGAACTGATTTCTGGCCACCAGCCAATGAATATCCTCCTTTTGTACGACCCAATTTTTGGGAGCAAACGATACTTTTTTTAGGAAACAAAAGTATGCGGCGCAAATAGTGAATTTACAGCCAACGTGAAAAGAAATTCGAACGCAACTTTGGTTTGAGTATATTTGTCAGTCGTAAGGGCGACAACTATAAAGCATATATAAGTCAAGTATCCCAGGCTTACTCCGCATTTGAATTGGTATACCTATACATACATGTTAATTTTGCACTCCCTAACTATGGTAAAATCTTGGAATTAGATTCATTAATAGAACACAAAACCGAAAAAAGAAAACTTACTTTTTTCAAATTATTTTTCCCAAATTTCTTATATATGGCTAACCTACTAACTTTACTATACGCGCAGTCGTTTCCCTTCCCGCTCGCTAGCAAACGGTGACATTCAAATGGAAGATTGTTGGTATGCATTTGTCGGCTGATATCTTTGTTTTTATTATGAAACAAGGTACATAACGACAGACTACCTAAACTAAACTACGATTCCTTGAATTGAAGTGGCTTCGATCATAATATGTTCTATAGATGCATAGTTCCTTGCAAAATCAAACAAAATATTGGCACCGTGTCAATATGTACATGTATACCATTTCAAGTATTGCGAAAACAGTTTAATCTAATTAAAACCTTAAGTAACTGAGATAAGTGTGGAAATAAATCCGTATTAAATTCGTTACATATTACCTTCTGGTTAGATTGGTCATCTTTGACGTAACGTCACGCGCGCGGCCAGCGAGCGAATGACAGCGAAACAAGGCATAATACTCTTTTATGCCTTGTTTTTCCGGTGCCATTTTTAGGCGGCAACTGTACATCTATAGAATATATGATCGAAGGTGTGTGGCATAAAATTCTTCAAGCTCGTCCTTGCATCATTAGATTCCAACTGTCAAGCTATATCAGATGCTTTTTGGCAGCTTGACAAATCTGGAACCAATTCAACAATGGTTTGATTTGCACTCTCTTTTCCTCTCTCTATATCTAATCTCAGCGTATTTCCATCCATCATTCATTTTCAGCTGTAATGCTGTAAAAATTAGTTTTCGCTTCCGGATTTTACTTCTTCACTTCGCACGGTCTTGTGCATCCTTGTGCGTTAATGGTAAGACCATTATCATCCTGAAGGTCATCAAGCCATGATTTCTTGGCTCTGTTACGTCTGCCCAGACCTGATGGAGGTGAAATATATATTCATTTGTTTCCCACTTATTTAGTTGGTTGCCGCAACATACCAACCATCAGCGCAGGCGAGTCCTTTGCAGTTTCTGTGCTATATCAAAGTCATGAAGGTGGCTGTAAATGAGGCTGTTCCTGACGCGATCTCTTTAAGATACTCCGCACATCCAGCGCAACATTTCCATCTCTATGACAACACTTATAAAAGCCTTTTGCCTGGAAGAGATTGCAGCTTCGATAAGGCCGCCTTTTGACATCTGTTTTCTTTAATCTATTACTCTGTATCATTATGTTTTGGTGCAATAAAGATTTTAAATAACTAACTTACTTATTCGCTAAATACTAAGCTTAAATAGGCATGATGACAGAATTTTATTCACATCAGTTTGATTATTAAAAAAATATTTTTTTATTGTACACGTATTTTTTCTTTTCTCGATACATAGCAGTGACGTCACAAGACTCACAAGCCGTACTCTGGAACTAAGATGCTCTGTGTATTTGTGAATTTTTACTTTTTTGATAAACTGAAAAATATGGATCCATTATTTTTGGATAATCTACAATGCTCAGAAACAACACTGAGTGCAGTCCATAACATTTACCCAAATCTAGGTGTGTTTGAAGTTTGTACAGGAATAGCTTGTACAAACCAAATGCTATTGTCACTGGGACGGTCTCCAATCAAGGGCTACGAGTAAAGCGTCTCTTCACCGAATACAACGAAACCGCAGAATATCTACCCATATGTAGTGATGTTCTCTCGACGTGAAATATTTAGTACAAAGTGGTAAAAAGGTAAAGTTCTACGAGTTCATTTAAACAATTCATCGTTTGTATACGTATATTATTGTACAGAGGTACAATATCAAGAAAATCAACTAAGCTAAAAAACTGATATGATTTTCAGGATACACTAACACATACTTTTAAACATACAGACCTAGTTCTTTTATTTGTGTAAAAATACCACCATACCTGAGTGCGACAAATAATACCAAAACGGCCACTCTCTCAGAAAAAGAGATAGCGATCAAAGTGACATGTGACGAGACTTGGTACAAGACGTGTCTGCCTTTGTCTGCCGGGCAGGCCTTTAGGCTTGAAAAATCTGACACCAGTCTTGGCCACTAACACACAAAAAGAAACAAAATAAAATGTCGGCTGCCGGGCACAAACATCGTAATACCAAAATTGGCTTTTTTAAACTGTAAACTGTATTTTATATAAGTTATCTTACTATCAAGAAATAAATGGCAAACCACTTCATTATCTCTGCCAAAAAATAGTCATTGTTTGCGTTTCTTTCCACACAATGACATCGACAAGACCTTGGCTCTCAAATGTAGACAGACAGACTTACCTTGGAAATATGGTATCGTGCTGCATTGCCGATTCTTCGTGCAGTAGGTACAAATACAACCCTTTTAAAGTCACACAAAACATTTCAATTCTGGTCACATTTTTCATTACGCTATGTGTACTCGTATCTTGTGACTTTATATGTATACTCTCAAGTGTTATTTATGTAGGATACCGTCTTTACATAACAAAACGCTGCGGGTATTGTGCGGCTCCCTTAGCGACGTTTATCGGAGACCTACGATAATGTACACACGCTGAATCCGCCCGCCCATTTCATGTTGCAAGCGTTTACGTTAAACATAGAAGATTCTAGTTAATTCAATTGACCAAGCGAGCGAAGCATCTCAGTTTCCAAAAATGCTTTTGTCCGTCTGTCTGCTTTCGGCTGCAGTTGGCACACAAGTTGCTTGATTTATTTTATTTTTTTGTCAATCGCGATTTTTGACTAGGGGAGAAATAGGGGGAACTTTACTATAGCGTTATTTATTGACGGATCTCTAGCAAATTTCAGAGGTTAAGAAAATCTCAAAGGGGGAGTGGATGGAGAAAAGGGCAGAAGTTTGCTGTAGCGTTATATATGGACGGATTTCACTGAAATGGCATTACTAAGCAAGAGAACAGGGGAAATTGTCGGTTATTGCATGGTTATAAAAGCTCGCGAAATCTACTTACTACGTTCTTATAGATCCACTCGTTTCTAAAATATACTTAAATCACATTATATCTTTCTAGATAGACGAAGCCAACCGTCGTAAGAGTCAAAACCTATTCTTCCTCATCTTCAAGTAAGCGCGTTTCCGGTTGCATCCTCATCTTTGCTGCTTTTTAGCCCCGAGGTGAGCTTTCCCGCTTTTGTTTCTCCTAATATACAATGACTATTCCAAATTAAGAGATAGAACTGTTAACAATTTAGCTATAGTTAACGAACAGCCGCTAGCCTGACGGCAATCTTCTTTGGGAATGCATTAGAGCGAAAAGCTTAACTTATGACCGCTGCCAATTTAGTTTTAGCACGAAATGTTTGTACTTAGTTCTTTAGTCGCCTCCTACGACATCTACAGAGAGAGATGGAGTGGTAAGGTTCTAACTGTGGTTCTAGGCCGAAGGCCACACAGCCGATTAAGGCGCTTTGCATTAGAGAAATACCGTAAAAAGTCTATTTTTTCGTCGCCCAGTTAGCCCTATTTTTCATGGAGTTCTAGCATGAAAAAAATATGAAGTACAGTTCAAAGATCAACATAAATGATTTCATCAAAATATTTAAAAAAAAAATATTTAAAGCCTAGCAAAAAAGCTGTATCCAGAAAAAAATCGTCGCAAATTACTTGATGTTTTCAGCGACAACTATCAACTTTTTCACGTGTACGAGTATAAAAAGTATAACTTAAAGACCAAGAGAAATACCTAAAAAAATTACAATATTTTGTTATAATTACTGAATTATTAATTTAAAACTGAAAAATAACAATCGAAACGGGTTTGAACTGAGACTGGTGACGGTATCGCCACTTTCAACCTTATTTCATTACAAGTACATAATATATATCGCACTGCACCCAAGGGCGGATCCAGCTTAGGCGCCAGGGGGGCGTCACATAGTCGTGGTCAAGTCACAAGAAGTTATAATTTAATTTTGATAATAATTAGATACAAGTAAAAAGTAGGTTTTTTATTAATCAATGTTAGTACTGTACTTAAAATACCTACCTACCTATATTAGGTATACCTATATAAGGTGTATACATACACCATCCACAGCTGTGGATGGTGAAGTGGTAGTAGCAAACCCAGCCCAGGGGGTGGTCATGACCCCCATGACCCCCCCCTTGATCCGCCCTTGACTGCACCCCCTCAAATACCGAAAGGTTGAGGGATACAGCGCCTTAACGACCGAGCACAGTAAGATCTATTATTTGAATCTACGTCGAGCGGACGCCCTGGACCCCGGACGCGTTCAGTCCGCCTCTGTCCCAAACTCTATGTGCGGCAGAGACACGTGACTCGCGATGGTTTCAACTATCTCTATTGCACTTAGGGTTTGTTACAGACGGACTAAGGCCAATCTTAGTCAGAAATTCAGGAGCTTGATGACTCGGTGGGACTACGCATTGCTAGCTTTCACAAGTTAAGCACAGGGCGTGGTCGAACTTAGATGTCACCACAAGTGGCACAAAAAAATTCTAGATCTCCTCCGTGCTTCGAAAGGCACGTTAAGCCATTGGTCCCGGCTGTCATCATTGTATGAAAGTCGTCAAGCTATGACATATCTTTAGGCAGACACGAAAAAGAAGTCAGGAATTACAGAAGAAAGTTAAAAGTTATACATACATTACATACATAGACACATTTTTAGATTTCATATTAAATCGATGTAAATTAATTCTGACAATTGTATCGCCACACCCAAACTGGGTACATGTAGTACTGCACCGACATTTGTCATCTTATATTATGCAACATGTTAGCGATGAATAAATGATTATGATTATGATTAAGTTAAAAAAAAACAGTGGCACTCCGGGAGTACCGACAAAAGTGAAAACTTGAACAAGATGGTGTCGGTTACGGTAACAGTGTCAGGATATCTAATGGTTTTTTCCCCATCTCAAAAAATGCCCAACGCGTGTAAAAAGCTTTTGCTTAATAATTAAATTTTTAACAAAAAATCAACCGACTTCAATTTTTTTTAGGATTTTCTACCATATCTCCAAAGTTCTTCATCATATCTTCACCAAATTGAAATAGGACTAACTTGGTAGTGAAGGCTTTCAAATAAAAAAATAATCATCAAAATCGGTTCACAATTGGCGAAGATATCGCGTAACAAACATACATAAAAAAAAAACATACAGTCGAATTGATAACTTCCTCCTTCTTTGAAGTCGGTTAAAAAAACAATAAGCAACTAATCTCTTTCAAATATAAGTCACAAACATTTCTCAGCAAAACAATGCGGTTATCAACAGCTGTTAACATTAACTGCTACATCTGACTGGTTAATATAACGAACTTTCTCGGTAGTTATCGGTCGCGGACCGATAATGGTGTCACCCTAAGGGCCCTGTAATAATATTAACGAACTGATAGTTGGGATGATCCAATTTCAGATCCAAAAGGAAAATACGTTTTAGGGTTGGGACACATAAGTCTGTCAGCACGGAACAGCATTTTCCTATGCTGCTATCCTTTTCTGTCGCTCAGAAGCGTCATTTGCTGGAGCGAGAGAGAGCGACGGAACGCTTCAGCACCGGCTATGCTGAAGCGCTGCAGCATAGAAAAATGCTGTACCGTGCTGACAGATGTGTCCCAACCCTAAAGGCACATTAATTAGAAAGTGAAGTTTATATTTTGTAATCATTTTTATTGGATAAATGCATTTACAGAACCTATTTTTTAAGGTATTTTAATGACCTACCATATTTATTTTAAAATTAGGTGTCAGTGTTGACAAATCCCATGGAAACTTCACATTTTCTACCTCAAACATGTCCTTTATACACTATCACGTCTTTATCCCTACAGAGGCAGACAGAACCTAGGGCGGCAAAGCCCAGGCCACTTTTAGCGTGATGGTGAGCATGAAGGTGGATAAAGGAAATTATATCTTTTAAGTTTATCCAAATAACTATCTACATGCCAATTTTCATTCCAATCCGTTCGTCTCTGTGGGCTTGAAAACAAAACAAACATACATAAATCCATACTAACTTTCGCATTAATAATATTAGTAGGAATAATACTTACATATGCAGACAGCATTTTAGGTTTTTCGGCTCTAAGCACACAGAGCCTGAGGTCGCATGACCCAAAGGCAACTTTTAGCGTGAAGGTGACCGAGGTAGAAAAAGGAATCGAAACAGTGAAGGGTTGCTAGCCGCATCGCCTATTTAAGGCCGTACCTAAATTTTCCGGGGTCCAGTGCTGCCCCCATTTTAGATAAATCATTTCAAAGAAAACGGAGACATCATTTAAAATTTTGCTACTACCAAGTCCTAGATAACCCTTCAAAGTATTTTATGAACAACTGTTTACAGTTTTTAATGAGAATGTTAAGCTTAACTACGCACATTCGCCAAAAGTGGCCGTTTTTCGCAAATGTGCGTAGTAAAGCTTAACGTTCTCAATATAAACTGTAAACAGTAGTTCATAAAATACTTTTAAGGGTTATCTAGGACTTGGTAGTAGCAAAATTTTAAATGATATTTCCGTTTTCTTTGAAATGATTCAGGTACGGCCTTAATACGCTTCATATTTTTGCGCATTCCCTCGATCGGCTTGTACGATTTGCATAGGAAGAGAAGCAGCTAGTACTTCATTTTTTTCTTTTCTCCCAGACTAGCACGGAAGAGATTAATGACAAATTATATTAACAACATAACACTATCAAAAATATTTTAAATATCAAATATATTTTTTTTTTAGACCTTGTATATATAACGTGTAACAAAATATACTGAAACTATTTTAAGAGTACATTCAGTCCATGATACTGAACAACTTTCCCCAAGGAACATATGCCAAAATATGAAAAATAATTTTTGGCTTTCCCTACAAACTCGGATCAGCTGATTGGTCAACTTATATGGGAGATCAAAAAATATTTTTCATATTTCGGTATAGGTTCCTTGGGGAAAAATGTTCTGAATCATTGACTGAATCCACCCTTAAAATAGTTACAGTACATTTTGTTACACCCTGTATATATATATATATATATATATATATATATATATATATATAGTGTAATCTCACTAATCCGGCACTATTAAAAACCGGAGGGTGCCGGATTATTGGAATGTTCGGATTACTGGGTTATACTGAAAAATTTATAGGTAATAAATAAAATAAAGCATTTCATAGAGAGAATAAATGTATGGAATGTATTATAGAACAATTGAATTAACATGTAGGTACATATGTAATTAACTAGTTTTGAAATAATCCTTCATTGAGATCTGCTTTTGTACAACTTGTAGTCCTTGCTTAAAAACCTTTTCTCGCATATTGCGAAGAATTATAATATCTTTGGCAGACATGCCGTTTTCTGTCTCACTTGAAAGAAACAATACGTTAGCACGTGATAAGTTTTGAGGTTAGACTGCTAGTCGATGACGCAGCGACCAAAGCGTACAGGTATAGAGGGGTAAGGGAGACGTGGGCGGAGGGTGCCGGATTATTGGACGTGCCGATCTATCGAAGTGCCGGATTAGTGAGATTATACTGTATATATATATGGTCTAACAAAAAATACTGAAACTATTATAAGCGTGAATACAGTCGATGATATTGAACAACTATCCCCAAGGAACACATATCAAAATATGAAAAATAATTTTCGGCCTTATACAAGTTGACCGATTAGCTGATCCGAGTTTGTATGAAAAGCAAGAAAATATTTTTCATATTTCGATATATGTTACTTGGGAAAAGTTGTTTAGTATCATGGACTGAATTCACCCTTAAAATAATTTCAGTATATTTTGTCAAACGTTTTATCTACAGGCATTACTTTTAATTAACTCTCAACATTTTTGGAGCAAGTTCAGTCCATGATACTAAACTACTTACTATAAAAAAAGTTATTAAAAATCGATGAAAATTTTTCGTCCTCCCATACAAATCAGCGCTCAGACAAACGGATTTTGTATAGGACGAAATTTTTTTCAGTTAATTAAAAGTAACCCTGTATATAAATAATATTGTAAAATCAGAACCAACTGAATCGAAATAAAATATACAAAAATACTACTACAAACACGAGCCCCAAACCCTCAGTGTTTCATAAGCACGTAGAAATTTTAAAACCAATAAAAATATTAAGGGCAATAACAAAGTATTCAAGCACCCACACGCTCGTAAACGTTGATGGTGGTACATGACTTAATAAAACGAAATGCAATGACAGCACGAATAATATGAAACAGTAAAAAATTGTTCCCTTTTATGCACAGTGGAGTGTGCATGAAGATATACTGTTCTTCATAAAGGAAAATGTTATTTAAGTATCATAATTTTGTTTCGTGTTCTTTTGTAACTTTCATTTGTACTGATTGTACGCCATGAGCTCGTGGTAGTAATAAACAGAATGGAATCTCACAGCGTTTCCCGCAATTTGGCGTCCCCGCACCTCTCCCCCGTTCTATGTGCCCCTTATTGCGCTCTTATACAGGGTTACTTGCTAGCCGTACGCAATTCGCGACGTATCTTAACAACTGTCAACCAATAGTAACCATCATGATGAGAAGATGCGTATATAATAATTGTTTATCTGCGAATACAGTAAAGAACGTATATTTCATAGATTTCCGAGTGATGTAAACAGTTAAGCAAAGCAAAAATATAATTTCACGTTATTACAATATAAAACAGAATATTTTTTTACATCACAGTGTTTGCAAATCTCCCGGTATGGAAAGATAAATCGTAAATATGTCGAACTCGTTAGTAGATACCTAAGTATTAAATTATTTCTGCGGTGCGACCCTGTGTATAAATTTCACACATTGACGTGTGTACAGATATATCATTTTGTTTGTAGTAGTAGTAGGTATATATGTTACTCTGACTCTAGGAAGTGTCATACCTTAAAAAAAACATTTTAAAATATTTATATTAATTAATATGAATATTCTACGATAACTTAAGAACTTTAAAGAAACTAATACTTAAAAGGATAGTATATAAATAGAACATGAATAAAATCTGTCTAGAGATAACAAAGATATTAGTATGAGCTTGTAAATGAGGTCACGAGAACGTAGTTGGGGCGCTCTAAAAGTTTCATTATAAAAAGGATATTAAATATAAAAAAAAAATTACACCGATATTGTACAATTTGCTATTAAATAAGTTATAATAACTATGAGCTGCACTGCTACATTAATCGATGTGTGTACATTGTACATAGATGACGGATTGTCCAAATATAGGCTGAAAATACTTCCCTCCCTATACTCATTCAACAAATGTTTCACATAAAAGTACCTATGTTTTTAAGAAATCTTTAAAGATTATTCTTATTTAAAAGAATAATCTTTATAAGATTATTCTTTTCAAAAAATAAATCACATAAGCTGAATTAAGAAAATAAATACGTTCAACGTAAAAGTTCATTTTTGATACTTACTTTTTTGATTTATACAAATATTTAAAAATAAGTAAAAACATACACAAGAGTTAATCGAAAATCGTGGTAAGTCAACGAAAGTAGTCAGTAAAAGAGAAAAGAGTTATCAGTTACAGCTAGATGAACGGTAATGAGTCATCACTTAAACTTTTAATTTGTTAAGGAGGAATTTGAAAGGCCGTATTTACATCCAAGATGGTTTGTTTTTATTTATTTTGGACTAAGTTTTTTTCTTTTAAGCTCAACATTTGCTCCTCTTTCATTTAACACCCCAACTTGATATAGAAACAAAAAAAAATCTTTTTTACTTGCACTTTTTTTTATGTAACTTTCGTTATATAATATTTTTGCACACAAAATGTAGCCTATGTCACCCATATGATAATGACAAATCGATTGACACCTCTTTTGTAAAAATTGGATGAGTGGTTTGGATGCTACGGTGGAATACACATAGATATATACATATATATAGCACTGACAAGGTTTATCAGCAAGTTCATTCACGTGAGCTCACTGATCATCTTAGTAGCACAATGCTAAAGTACCAATATGCTACTACACCCATCTTTCTCTCCACACTGTACCAACTGACATTGAAATTAAATTTTCGACATATTCCACCGCACATTTGCACTGTTCCCACTCTTTCATCATATGAAAGTACGAATGAACTGAATGCTACAAATATTTGTATTTATTTCTTAATGTAAAATCTTATTGTATATAAGGGCTGTGGATTTATTAAATAAATAAAATAAATACATACATAGACTGCTGAAATCATTACCCTTCCTCCTGCCGTAGTCGGGTAAAAAGAGATACGAACCTTCATATACCTGAAATTGGTAAGATTTTTCATTCTGTTCAAACATTTAGCAAACATATTTGACGAGATTATATAATAAAAAGAAAACATAGGAACATGCTAACAAGCCATAGCTATTATTCATTTCTTAATAAAAAAATATATAAATGGTTTTGATGGAGAAATCAAGGGACTACGAAACGTTAATTTTGTGTACTTTTTCTAGGTATTTTCGGTCCGAGCTGCAGTTGACTCTATCGCACGCGCTCAGTTGTTGTTCGGGCAAAGCGCGATTTTACAAATACATATTTTTCAATTCTCTTGACATTAGTGTTTTCTCTTAATGATTGCACTTAAAAAATATCTAGTGGCAAAGTGTTACTGCCTGAATTGAAAAAGTGTTTGAATATAAATGAGTACGTTGAAAAGGAATTGAGAGAGAACATTGTCGTTTTATGAGCTATTACCTTAGTTTTCGCAGAAAACACAAAGGCGTGTGAACTTTTCATTACCTCGCTATACGGGAAGCAGTTCCCTGAACATTCTTGCATAAAACGCATTCGTGCCGATCCATTCATGCATTCTTGTGCAATATCAGGCTTCGCTATTCCAGACTTGCTGTTATTAGTTTCCAAGTATGCTGATTTGGTAACTATATTATATAACGTCAAGCAAAATATACTAAAACTATTTTAAGGCTGCATTCAGTCTATGATATTAAACAACTTCCCAAGGAATATAATATCGAAATATGAAAAATATTTTTTTGCTTTACATACAAACTACGATCAACTGCTCGGTCACTTGTATGGGAGGCCAAAAATATTTTTTTTTATATTTCAATGTATGTTTCATGGGGAAATTGTTCAGTATCATGAAATGAATTCACCTTGGATCTTACATGTTTGGGCTAGACAGAGCCCGAACCTGTAAGATCCAAAGGCCACTTTTAACTTGATGATGGCCGTTAGGATGATAAAATAGTATCAAAATAGTGATGGGTTGCTGGCAAATTGCGAAATAACATGATTCAGATTCCTAAAAAAATGTTTTAGGATATTTTGTTCATGAAATTTGAAATAAATTATTTGTAAGGAAACGGAGATATCATTGAAAATGTTTAGCTAGTAAAACCTAAATAAACCTTCAAATCTAAATCTAATCAAATTTTATGAACCACTGTTTACAGCTTAGAGCTTTAGTTTGCATTTTTGCCAAAAGCGGCTGTTTTTCGCAAAAATGCAAACTAAAGCCGTTCTCACTTTAAACTGTAAACAGTGGTTCATAAAATAGTTTGAAGGGTTATCTAGATTTTACTAGCTCAATATTTGAAATGATATCTCCGTTTCCTTACAAATAATTTATTTCAAATGGGGGCAGCACTGGACACCGTTTATCGTCTTAACATGATTCCCATTTTCACCCATTCCCTCGACCTTTCACGATCTGCTCGGGTATAGAATCAGCTGGTACATTAAAAGTTTTCATTTTATCCCAGACCAGCATAGAAGAGTCAGACCTAGCTTTACTGAACTTTTCCGATATTTAAAGGCATTGTACGACGCACGCACATAATGCGATGCGGCGTCAGCGGCATCATTTGTTACGCATTCAATGCCGCGGCTGCTATTTATCTCGCTGCCATTGACTGGCGAGTCGATCAATTCTGGTGTCGTGTCCGCTATATATCAAATTGCTGACCTGATGTTTAATCTAAGCGCGAATTCGGTTATCATTGCTCAATGCTCATGACTCACCTTTTAGTGTTCATAAAATGGTATTTTACAGAAAATTACTGACAATTTAGATTTTTCTAATTTATCTTCTTAAATTTATCTTTTATAGAACAGATTATGAAATCTGTATGTTTCTTTAGTTAACCCTAGATAACTAAACTATCCTGGGAGTTACTCAATAACTAAACATTCGTCTAGCGGACTACGCATTAAAAAATCTTATATTATCAACATAATTTAACGTGAGGAAGAAATTGTTACATGATTCGTATAAAGTGCTCGTTGTGAATAGAGATAGGTAGAAATAATTTTATACTAATGATGCCACATACCTTTTATACACATCTACATTATGGGTGTCACAAATTGCATTTTTTACATCTAAGGCATCAATTTTTGGTCTTCCTTAGCAATTTCGACGGGCAAACGTATAATTTTTTTGTAATATTTCATACATAAGGAAATGGAGCAGATTCTTCATATGATTTCACCAAGGATATCTCCTATCATGACCTTGATGTCACGTCTTAAAGTTACCGTCCGAGCAAGTTGCCGCAACCAAGGCTCCATGAGGTGGTTTGTCAGTTTCAAAACAAAATCTCGCCGTGTTATTTGTTAATTATTTTTGATGTTATTCGCGACGTATAATAACATAAGTAGGAGTAGTCTTAGTGCAGATGACCATTTATGATGAGTTTTACTGGATAAAAATCGAAGAGTTGCTAAAGCACATGTCGAATGCTACGTTGTAGCATCTGACGTAGTATGTAGTACGTTTCTTTCCATGTTTGACAATATAAAATCATCCGGTTTAATAATTTGGGTTCTGTTGTCTTTTACTTGATACTAAAAAATCATCTTCAGAACCCAAAGATTGGCACGAGACATCAGTATTAATGCTGATATTGTATTGACTTTCAACCTTCCAATGATTTGTCATCACCACAGAAGTTAAATTATCTTGTTTCTTTTATCAAAGTAATCAATCTTAATAAACGTGAATTTCTACTTTCAGCCTAGGACATATGTTTCCATTTATAAATCCATCAATAATATTAGGTATATGAGAAAAAGTTGAAAGCAATTAGTAGTATGAATGACATCTTACTAATAAACCCTAGTCATTAAAAAATAACCGTTTTTATGAAATTCATATTATTTGTATATTATCTAATTATAATACAAACATTTATTAATTTTTTTTATTTGAAAATACTAATATAAAATAAAATGCAATTTAGATACCTTTGAAAATCTGCACCTGTTATAACTAAACTTTCGTCATCTAGGCGACGCGGTGGTTATAAATCACAAGTAAAGACAATTGTTTGCGCAAACGCCGCATTTGTGCAACTTTTTACTCTAATTATGAAGGTATACAAAGGCGTGCAAGCAGGGGGTACGCGAAAGTATGTGAACTAGACTTATGCAAGGGGTCGCGTAGTCTGCCAGACGAATGTTTAGTTATCTAGGGTTAATTTCCACTGGAAATTCTGATGGAATCTTCGATATTTGATGACATTTTGCGAACATGATGCGATGTGGCTCAGCGGGATCATTTGTTACTCATTGAATGCCGCGGTTACCATTATTTATTTCCCTGCCATTGACTGACATGAATGATTGGCTGCGGTTGACTGGAAGAGATCCCTATATGGGATAAGTCCGCCGTTGTACGTTTACTTTTCTGTTTTTATATCTGCTTTTCTTTCGTGTACAATAAAGTTTTATAAACAAACAAACAAATTGGCATGTCGGTCAATTCTGGTGTCGTGTCTACTATATATGAAAATGTTGACCTGATGTTTAATCTAAGCGCGAACTCGGTTATCATTGCTTATGACTCACCTTTTAGTGTCCATAAAATGGTATTTCACTATACGTCAACTTGAATTTAGATTAAATTAATGCATACGGGAATTAACGCGAAACGTACCTTTTTTTATTTATTTTGCTGACGTTTCGTTCGGGTTTCACCGAACGTGGTCCCAGCTTGACTGAAGCAGCGATGACGCCTACGCCTCCCCCTGCCCGGTGTGATCTTCGTCCACCGTCATATTGTTCATTTTCCAAGTACCGTCACACACTACACTCACAGTGTCCCTATTCCGTAACGCAACCGTATTCTGGTGGTTAACCGATTGTGCACCAAACCGGGGTTGTGTTTTGTTAATCACTGGATTCCACACTGCTGACAATTTAAGGCCATCTTCTCGGTTGAAATTGTTAGGATGTTTCTTAATTTCAATCGCCTCACGCACCATCCTAGCGCTGCTTCAGTCAAGCTGTGACCACGTTCGGTGAAACCCGAACGAAACGTCAGCAAAATAAATAAAAAAAGGTACGTTTCGCGTTAATTCCCGTATGCATTAATTTAATAATAATGCAACGCGATAGTTTAAAAGTATTTGAATTTAGATGTTTTCTGATTTATCTTCTTAAATTTGTCTTTTATAAAACATATTATTGCATCTTTATGTTTAATTATTGATTTATACAGCATTATAATGCTCGGAACAATATCTAAATTACAAATATGTTTCTTAAGTAATTTTCCGTCGTGATATGGACATCCTGTTGGAACCTTCGATATTTGATATCATTTTACGTACATTCTGCGATGCGAATTCATTTGTTACTCATTGAATGCTGCGGCTGCTATTATTTATCTCGCTGCCATTGACTGGCATGTCGAGCAATTCTGGTGTCGTGTCCGCTACATGCTACGTATTAAAATGTTGACCTGATATTTAATCTAATCGCGAATTCGGTTATCATTTCTTATGACTCACCTTGTGTCCATAAAATGGTATTTTACAGAAAAATACTGACAACTTATACTTACAAGATATAAGCAAGTGGCCAAATGTGCAAACATGAAAAAAAATAACAATTTTATTTTTTATAATGTTTTAGGCATTCAAGATGCAGTACATGAAGTAGGTACTCAAATTAAATAATGAAATAAAAAATGGTGAAAAAATACCACGTAACCAGGACTTGAACCCGCTGCCTTAGTCTAAGGTCGCGGGTTCAAGTCCTGCTCACGTGGTATTTTTTCACCATTTCTTATTTCATTATTTAATTCAAACAATTTTAATTAACAATTTAAGCAAGTCTAAATCGAACGCCTCAAAAGCAATTGATTCTTAAATTCCAATAAACTTTATTCAAATCGTGCATAAAAATTGAACTCGCTTCTCAATAAGAGTTCATCAAATTGACGAACAGAAGTTTTACCATCTTGGAAATATGACGGCGAAGTTTCCGTAACCTATAATCCAATTGTGGTCCCTAATATTACTTATGAAAGAACCGCTTTATGAGAGGTTGCAGACCAACATTATTGGCAAAGTTTGAGAATACATCATTTCTTTATAGATCATGGCAATAAAATGCTACTGTAACTTTGACTTCATGTATGTGTGTCTTAATGGAATGTTCATTGTCAATTATTTTTAGTCCACATTTATCCACTGTCAGCGCAAAATGTGAATCATGTAAATAGGCGATGAATGAGACTTAAAGGGCTATCAAACCTTTACTATTTTGAATTCTTTTTCCACCTTCGCCCCGCGCCACTTCGGTGGTGCAGTTGTGGTGGTGTATTGAAGCTCCTTAATATTAAGACTGACCTTTGGGTCTTGCGGTCCTAAGCTCTGTCTACTTATAGGCGCAAGACCTAAAATGCTCTATCTGCCCCATTAGTGATAGTGATAGAGCTTGCTTGCATACACACACACATGCACTTTTTTCTATCTTCTCGCTCAGCATCATACTAAAAATGGCTTTTGAGTCTTGCGGCTCAGGGTTCTGTCTGCCCAAGGCCGCAAGGACCATAGGGATTAAAAATATTTATAAATTAGTTTATCATTGCATCTAGAATAAAGTTCTTACTTATCATTCATATTTAAGTATAAAACCAGACCGCAAGACTGCAGAAAAAAATAGTTTTTGTCTCTGGTAAATTATCAAACACCTACGCATGACTTATACAACTATAAGTATGCGTAGGTGTTTGATAATTTACCAGTCCACCAATTTACCAGACGTTGTCGTCGTTTATATATTTGATTGTACAGGACATAATGACACATTCGTATTTCATAAAAGATTCATTATAGACGTGTGACAATAATTTACTTATAACCCATCATTAACACACGTATTTAGGCGACTAAGTGGACAACTTAGATTTTTTGTATTTTATTTCTTATCATTTACCTTGTCATTATAACACTACATGAGAAAATAACAGCTACTTCATATTTTCAAACTGTATAGAAAAATATGACTCACTGTTTATCACACTTACACACATGGAAAAAATTATAGTAAACTATTCTCGATATTTGTAGGTATTGCACGCATATAATGCGATGCAGTATCAGCGACATCATTGGTTACCTACGAACAATAATTCTCTAGAATCGTAACTAATCCCGAAAAACCATTCCACCCGATACGTACCGCGGCGGGAGGGGCTTAAAATATAAACAGCGCGGTGCGACAGTTCGCCATGACACTAGAGTCGTGCGGTTGCGTCGCAAGAAGTTTCCTTTGAGAATATTGCTGTGTTTTTGCGATAATCGATTCATTAAAAATGCCGCCCTGTGCCGAAAAGTGGTGTAGAAGCCATACAGGCATGAAAATTAGTTATTAAAAAAAGTAAGACGTAAACAAGGTTATTTATTTTAGCGTAGCGTACTGCATAATAGGTACCATCCGCGCGTTGTACCTCACCGCTCGTTGCGTTGACTGCCCCACCCGACCGACGACGACGCGTGATCTTGTCGCGACCAATCGCATGCATCTTTGTCTATGTGTGCGTTCGAGTGTTTCGTCGTAATTATTGTTTGTTATTTTGCGTAAATGGAACCAGAATCGAAGCGGTCAATGTAGGAGCGTTAGATTTCTAGAGAATTATATTTCGATGTTGGTTACGCATGCAATGTCGCATTTGCTATCTATTTCGCCGCCATTGACTGGCGAGTCGATCAATTCTGGTATCATGTCCGCTTTATACTTATCAATAAGCTAACTTTATATGTAATCTAAGAACGTATTCAGTCATTATTTTTTATAACTTACAGTATTGTATTGACAATACAAATTTACTTTATTGCACCATAATAACACATAAAAAACAAAAATAAAAAAGACGAAAGAAAATATTGATACAAAGGCGGACTTATCACTAAATGCGATCTCTTCCAGTCAACCTTTGGGTAGAGGAAATATTAGTACCTAGTATGGATACTTACCTGTTAGAGTTAGATTTTATTTTACAGGAAATTACT
Source organism: Acrobasis repandana (assembly GCA_963576875.1). Taxonomy (NCBI): domain Eukaryota; kingdom Metazoa; phylum Arthropoda; class Insecta; order Lepidoptera; family Pyralidae; genus Acrobasis; species Acrobasis repandana. Next base: position 19,871,709 of record OY756218.1, on the reverse strand, counting down.
ATTAACTACTAGCTGCAATTTTCTGTAATAACTGGCTTTTTGGCCGAGTTAAGTATGCATTACTAGCGCTTTTCATGTTAGTAAAACGAAGTCGTAGTCCCTACTTAGAATTTGGGGATAGATCTCTCTACTTACGTGTTCAGAAATGGCATAAAGTATCTTGAGCTTCCTGTTAAACCATTGGTCCCGGGTGTCATTATTAGGTAGCAAGTGTCAAACTATGTCAAAAGCTTATATAAGTGGAAAAATATTATTCACTGTTAGTCACTTACTGATATGAAAAAAAAATACCTTTTTAATTTTCTCGATATTTGCAATTATTGTTCGCAAATAATGCGATGCGGCGTCAGCAGCATCATTTGTTATCATTGTTGCAATGCCGCGGCTGCTATTTGTCTCGCTGCCATTGACTGGCGAGTCGATCAATTCTGGTATCTTGTCCGCTTTATATCAAAATGCTAACATGAGGTTTAATATATGCATGGAATCGGTAATTTTTGCTCAAACTTTTTTAACTACAAACTTTTATTTATTTAGCTTGCCCTGTTTGTTGTATTTTGGATCAAATCATGCAAGTTAAAGCCCCGTTTTTGGATCAAATCATGCAAGTTAAAGCCCTGTTTTTGGATCAAATCATGCAAGTTAAAGCCCTGTTTTTGGATTAAATCATGCAAGTTAAAGCCCTGTTTTTGGATCAAATCATGCAAGTTAAAGCCCTGTTTTTGGATCAAATCATGCAAGTTAAAGCCCTGTTTTTGGATCAAATCTTTGCAAGTTTTTAGCCACTTCCTAGTTTCTGATTGAGATGAAATGTTATATGCTAATGTTTATTAAATGAAAATGCAATTGTATTATGACAAGAAGCTGATCTGATGATGAAGCCGGAAGGTGGCTATAGGATCCCTGTAATAAAACGACGCAACTCCATCGAGTTTGGGCTTATTACATTTGTATTGATATGTTTTTAGACCTTACAATAAAAGCTTGTAATTAAAAAATGCTTTTTTTTTACCTAAAACTTTATTGTTCTTTCTTTCATAGACTCTTAAAATGTAACACCCGTTTTAGCTATTAACACATTAGCTACTTCTAAAGGCATCTGATGTGGCTCAATGCTTGTAATCTAACAACAAAACTCATTTTTACACACTCGTTCGCATCGATACAGCCGCGATGCGGTCGCAAGCTGTATACCCTCGCCCACGTAAACACAATTCAGTCGCGATGCAATTGCGATACTGTCGCGCTTCTGTCGCGATGCAAACGCGATTCAGTAACTCCATTCCCCTCACGCGCCACTCTCCCTCCGGTCTCTCCCCGATGTCGTCCAACACGATCGCGCGTTTGCATCGCTACAGTCGCGATGCTGTTGCGTGTTGCAAATGCGACTAAGGGTCAGTTTACACCGAGATGCGACGCGACGCGACGTAGTGCGCACGTGAAAGGAATATAGAACTTGTTTACTAGACAAAAATAAGATATTTTTGAGAAATTAGTATATTTTTGCCTAGTAAACAAGTTCTATATTTCTTCCAAAGTGAAAGCGCGCTACGTTGCGTCTCATCGCGTCTTGGTGTAAACTGACCCTAGCGCGCGTAGTAGCGAGCGATGCTGTCGCGTCACGTCAAAAAGTCGTCTTGGGCGAGGGGTCTAAGGACATTCACCCACTGGCAACGCGCCCTACCGCGGTGCGCGGAATCTGCCGCGTTTTTAGTGGCTTGGACTAGGCGTGTTTTCTATACAAACTGAGATACTTGCATGCAATATTAAAATCTGCCGCCCCGCGCTCCGAGGCGGTTCGCTGTGCAGTTGGATCACCGCCTAATGAACTAGTGTGCAGGTTTCCTCATGATATTTTCTTCACCGGAAGCAAGTGGTGGTACATAACCGTACATGAATATAACTTAGAGGTAGGTACAAGTCATGCCTAGTGAGAATTGAACTCTTGCCTCTCAGACGCACAGCTAGTGCATATTAGATAAATCTCGGAAAAGATTTTTTAAAAAGTTGCCAAAGACGTTTTGGCTACTACTGCATGATGCTTTACGGCTTTAGTGTAATTAAGATAGCATTATATGCAAAATTACTGTCTATTACTGGCTGTATTTTATATGAATAGGATGTAATATAAATATAATATTAAGATTGGAAAAAATAAAAAACCAATTAAGATTTCCATATTTTATTGAATCACATGTAATAAAAAATCATTTTTATTTTTATCATTTCTATAGTTTATTCATGTGATTCCGTGCAATCATAGGTAGTAAATTCATGAGCAATTGATAAAATTTCTTAACAATAGTCCGTGCTTTATTCGCAATTGAATCGAATATTAAAACAAGAAAACAATATACATTTACAATTAAGTGAGTAAATTGACATTGTTTTCATAATTTCTGAAACAAAATAAGGAAATTTTTAAAACAAGATGTTCAAATTAAGTCTTACAACAATAGTAATCACGGACCATAAGAATAAACAATCTATGAATTCGCAGTATTAAATAATTCGAAGGTACATTTAAATTAAACGGTTAACAATATGTAGAAATTACACCAATTTTCAGTAGGTTCAAATAAATACTTTGAAATTAATGAAATGAAATGGTAGGTAAATATTTTGTTAAACTTCTACATTTCTAATGAAACGCAAATAATAACATTACAAATTAATTCGTAATCCTGAACAGTTGTATCATATTTGAGAATTATTTTTACAATTACATACACATTTACAGAGAAATATTTTACATACACGTTGTGCGATAAATACAAACAAAATTTAAATAAATTTACGGAATATTAGGTAACACAATTTATACATATTAAATCTATCAGTTAAAACTTAATTTAGCTTAGAGCCTGTAGTTTGAATTTATATTTTCATTTTCCACTCTTAGAGTTCCTACCTAAACTTACTTGAATTATTACACTTAGGTTAAAACTAAAGAATATCAATATTTACAATTTGATCAGTATCAGTCATTGTCTCAAATTTTCCTAACAGCTCTTAACAAATGCCTAGTGGACTTATATAATATTATAAAATTTGTTTATTTTTATATGGAAAATTCTATGATATACAAGTATATATATACTTGTACGAAAATCTATATTGTATTGTTCTGAAAAACTAATAGTCTGCGTTTTATATAAACAAAATCTAAAAAAGGTAAGATTAGAAGAAATTTGTAAATAAATGCAACTACTTTACTTATATCTATAAATTATTAAAATTAAATAAGTAATAAGCTATGTAAATATATATTTGGCTTCGTTATACTTATTGTACTCTAGAAAATGACGCATTTACGTAAAAATAGAAGTCATTTCAAATAACTTTTTTATTTCGAATACAATAATAATTGTTAAAAAATTGAATTTTTATAGCAGTTTCAGTATATGATACTGTTTTGTCTACAAGTTTAAAAAAAATGCGAATTACAAAAATAAATAAGACTCCCCGTTCAAAAGCATTAGTCAGATAAATAAAATTATGGAAGATTTTTTTTAACCCCCGTGGTAAAAAAGGGTGTTATAAGTTTGACGTGTATCTGTGTCTGTCTGTGGCATCGTAGCCCCTTAATAAACTGATTTTAATGCGTTTTTTTTTAAATTGAAAACCTTGTCTGTCGTAATGGATTTTATGTTATGCTGTTTGATGAAAATCGGTTCAGCCGTTCAATAGTAATTGGGGGGACCGCTTTTTATCAAACACAGATAAGAACCACCGCTAGGGAACTTGCTATCACGTGAAAAAAACCGCATTGAAATCAGTCCATCCGTTCGAGCGCTACGATGCCACAGACAGACAGACCGACATTAACGTCAAACTTATAACACCCCTCTTTTTTGCCGGGGGCTAAATGAGAAAATATGAGTATTTAATCCAAAACCATACGTCATTGTTTCTCCATGTAAAGTCTCCGTAGTTTAGAACATTTGGGAACAATTTAGACCTAATCTAACCTTACGTACGTTACACACAGCTTTCTTGATGTGCGGCCAGTAAAGGCGTCCTAGTGGTAACTACTTCTCGATGGGACCTTACCGCACCGTTGATGCCACTGCGTCCAGAGTCACTCTGAAAAAGAAAAATAATGTATAATGTCTAATACTTTTCCTGTTCTCGAGTCGAAATGCTATTTAATTTAATTACGCAAAAAACAGATTCAGTATGTGATACGGAACAACTTTTCCCAAGTACCATATAGCGAAATGTAAAATTGATTATTATTTTCGATATAAACGCAGTTCAGCTGTTCGATCCACTTGTATTTGACTTGTTGTCGGGACGTCGATTTTTTTTTGTATTACGCTAAGTATATGTTTATTGGAGAAAGTAATTTAGTATCGTTGACTGAGTTCAGCCTTCGAATAGTTTCAGTATATTTTGTTAAACTATATTATTATATTAGTCTTAAAATATATTAAGTAATCACTTTCCTAAATTTAGCCATCGCGCCTATTTAAAAATAACAAAGGGATGCTAAAAATATTTTCGTTGAAATATGTTTTGCCCTTGTCCCTTATTTGTTTAATTGAAAAAAAAACTGCTGGACTAAATGACTCTCCCAATAAAGGTAGGATTTGCCCATAACCACCACGCTGGGCATTGTTAAACAATACGTAATTTTACATGCGAAAAATTACATGAACCAAAAAATATGTAAAAATGACAAAAATTATGTAAAATTTCATATTTTTACGTAAATTTCCCAGATTTTTCGGGAATTTTACAGGTTTGTGTAATTTTTTTGCATGTAAAATTACATAATTTTTAACAGTGGTCAGACGGGTTGGTGATCGCGGTAGAATGAGATAAAGTCTTAACGCAAAGTATGCTGTTGCCCGAACTCTGTTATTTCCCTTAGTCGCCTCTAACGACACCCGTGGAAGAGGAAAGAATTATTGAAAAATTGTACCGACCGCGTAGCTTTTGAGTTTTGTGACCATTGGCTTTGATTTTCTCGTATGTAATAGATACTATAGTATATATATATATAAATATATATATATAGTATGTATGTCACACCTTACAGAACACTAACCATGGACAGATGGCCGTGAGCGTACTATTATTAGTCCTTATGCATATTAAGCAACCAACGGCATAATTCACACTTGAATGGGTACTTGATTTATACTACTAGTAGTTTATGTACTTATGTAATGACTTATGGCTCTGAAACGTAGTCCCTTACTAATGGGTCTCATAAAAAGGCTCAAGGTCACACTACGCGCTATGGTAAGGGCTATGCTCGGTGTTTCTTTATGTGATCGAATCAGAAATGAGGAAATTCATAGGAGAACAAAACCACTAACATAACCCAGCGGATTAGCTCGTTTGGACAAGTAGCGCAAAAAACTGATGGCCAATGGGGGGAAAAAAGGTTCTCGAATCGCAACCACGCACTGGCAAACGTGGGACACCCATCTACAAGGTGGTCAGACGACCTGACCAAGGTCGCTGGAAAGCGCTGGATGCAGGCCGCACTATACGATAATTTTGGAAATCCTTGTGAGAGGCCTATGTCCAAAAGTGGACGGTATGCGGCTGAATTGTTGAAATATAAACCCCTTCATACTTTCAATGTGACGAATATAAAAATGAAAAGAGTGAATGAAGATTCGAACTTGGTATCTTTTATACATTAAATCAAAAGCTCACCTAAAGCGGCACTCTTTAACAGTTTGAAAAAAAAATCATTAGGTATCAATATCTCTCCCTCTCTCATCACAGTGCATTGCTAGTTGCATCCACAGCTGTAACGCTGCGAAGCCACGGGTCCGCTTAAAAAAATAAGGTATCAATATGACTATAATGACCTAAATTTGGTTTTAATTTTGAAGCTCAAAGTCCATCGGGTGAAAGCTCACTTATGTGCGTGCGTTTTTAAGTATGTAGGGATGTGCACTATAAACGCGAGTCAGAGGAAGTGGCAATATTTGTCAAAAATACCTACATATATTTGCGGCACACAAGTTTTAAAGCCGGGACTCCATTAGAAATGAGCGGGGGGGGGGGGATGTACTGTACTTTAAAAACCACTCTACTTCGTTAAAGATACATCGGAAGAGATAGTAGTGACTGGGAATTTTATGGTTGTCAAAACACAGCACACCTTTGCTCATTTCTAATGGAGTCTCGGCCTTATAGTGAATACCGTTCAAAAGTGGCGCTCTATTTTGAAATAAATTGTTTAATCGTTAATAGGGTAAAAAACGTTTTGCTTGGTCAGGTATTTTAGCTAGAACTTTAAATTATTTTATGAACAACCGCTGCAAGTATCATTGGTAGTCCGTCTAGCTTGCAACATATTTTATTGCAAAAAGTGCCCACTCTTGGCGAAAACACGTTTTAAAACTAGGTGGACTAATGAATTTCTTTCAGCGGTTGTTCATTATATAATTTAAAGGTCAATCTAATGCATGACCACTAGCAAAATGTTAATTACTACCGTATTAAAGATGAAACAATTCTTTCAAATGAAGGCGGCACTTTTATTATCCTTTCAAAAGACAACATTTCAAAGACACATCCAGGCTATCCGGCTATGGAATGCCCTTCCGGAGTCTATAAGAAGAGCTCCCAGTCGTTTGGCTTTTAAGCGAGCGGTACATAAATTTTTCCTCCAGCAGTCCTAGTTCCAGTCATCCTGATTATATTTATTAGTATTTATATTTATGTATTTATCTATTGTATCTTATGCATGTTAGTATATATGTATAGTTATTATATGTTTAAAAATATATTTGTGTATAAGTATATGTGTTTTTGATTATATATATTTTATTTATATTAAGTTTGCTTATTTTTGTGAATTTTATTACGCCAGCCATACATATTTTCTGCTTGGTCTAATGGTTGACCGGGAGAGAATGCCATATGGCATTAGGTCCGCCACTTGTACGTTTATTTTATTGTGCAATAAAGAATAAATAAATAAATAAATAAACATTCAAATGAAAAAAAATAGGGGTTTTTTATTAAAACTTACAAGAGATAATTTTATTATTAATATTGTAAACGATTCATTTAAGTTATAAAGTCGGAAAAAGCCAACCAGGTTACGATCGATTTAGACGTTCATCATCGGGGCTATTTATAAAGTTACTACGAATTAAAGTGTTATTAAGAATGAAAGAGTTATTACGTGAGTAAAAACCGCTTTCAATATTCGTAAACGTACACTAAAATTATTGACATGTAAAAGCCTGCGAGGGCCTTAACACTGAATAAGTATTTGATTCTTGATTCATAATCAATAAAAGATGATTACGATGGGATAAAACTTATTTTTTTCGTACAAGCTTTTATTGTGTGGTCTAAGTACTTATCTAGACAAATCGTATAAACCCAAACTCGATGGAGTTACATCGTTTTAAGGTCTAGGTTTTTTTCTTATCAAGAAAAAAATATATTTGGAAAAAATCTGTAAGCTCAAAAGTGTTTCAAATACGTAGAAAATGCTCCTATTTTTATCACAATACATCCTGCCATAAACGTATAAAAATCCCGACCCATATCGTCAATTTGTGCTGACCCGATGTCATATTTCTCCCCTTATCACTCTCGCTAGGCCCTCCAAAAGTGTGACTTAATTATTGGAGGGCCTCATAAGGCTTTTTCGGAGCTAAACGAGGGTCAACATACTCAAAGATGCATAGTGTAGGCACGACACGTCGGTTGACGTTCGCGTTTTCTGACGGAATATTTCTACAGTAACAAGATTTTCGTTTTACGCAACTTACTAAGTACCTATATCTGTTTAAATTAAATAGAGACATGGATCATTATAAACCACATTTTATTTATGTATTATTATGTAATCATTATTAATTACCATATCTATTAGTTAAACAGAAATCAGTCACTCAGTCTACAAAATCTTAATTTCAGTTTAAGGTGAATACAGAAGCAAAGGCCTTGAAGTGGCGCCCTCATTTGAAATAAATTGTTAATTCGTAAATATGGAGATAATTTCCATATTGCTAATCGTCAGGCACTAGATAGCCCTTTAAATTATTACATGGAAAGATAAATAAATGATTTATACTTTGACTTAGACTTTATCAATAAATTGTTAATTTTACATTGGCAATTATTTGACCCATGTGGTTCCGGGTTAGAATAGGACCACTCCATCTCTTCCTGTGGATGTCGTAAGAGGCGACTAAAGAATTAAGCACAAACATCTCGAGCTACAATTGCATTCCCAAGAAGGGTTAACATCGGGCGGCAACGTTTACACAAATACATTCCCAAAGAGAGTTGACGTCAGGCAGGCGGCCGTTCGTAAAACTATAGCCAAATCATTTAAACTGTTTCGGCTATTTCTTCTTTAGTTTGCAAGGTCTTTGGCATTCTTGGGTGACCATTGACATGCATATTATATTTGGAGAAGGAAAAGCGAGAAAGCGCACCCCGGGCTCCGAAGCAGCACAGCTGAAGATGCAACCGGGAACGCGCTTAGACGAAGAAGTGGTATGAAGTAGGTGGTGGTGAAGAATAAATTGGTAATTTGAGGAGATCGGTGACTCAGTGGGAGTATCTACATATTTTTAAGAGCTTAAGGAAGTTAAGAAACCCGGGGCGTGGACCTAATTTGGTGAAATAATTTTTTTAACTACTTCGTGCTTAGAGGGACAAGATAGGTTGTCAGTTCCGTTTTTCATAATTTTATGGCAGTTGTCAAGCTATCCTAAATGCTTTTTAGTAGCTTGTTAATTACACTAGTGGTAAAACACGAAAGAAAACAAGTGATCTATATCTGAACCTCAATTTGTGCTAACTTCTCACATCTCCGGACTTGAGTTTGTCCACCAAAGTGACGATCTAGAGTTTAATTACGCCATGGACAACGTTAAGTCTTAGTACTCTATATCTGCATTATTTTACTTTTTGCTACATCCTACAAGCTATTTATCATTTAAGCTCACTGAAATTAACTCGGCATTCTTACGCTCTACTTGGTAAGAGTTATTCGCTCACAAATAGAACCCTTTACAAATAGCTTCAGGCAACAAATAATCTGATTGGTTAATGAGATCAATTAACTCTCGGACGATAATAGACATCCAAGATTCAGAACACTTTCAAAAAAGGCTATTTTCCAACCAGCTCTAGCAAAATCTTTGGAGTGAGGGAAGAGTAGTAAACTATTATGCCACAGAGGCACGGACGACGTGAAGTTATAATGCGTTATTATCATCCTTATCAGTCTATTTCTTTTTTTTTGCCAGTGCCATCCTGTACCGTCACTGGCCATTGCGATTCAGTTCTTTCAAGCGACTTGCCTGACTATTAAACTTACTTGCCTGGCGTCTACTCTATATCTGTACTATCTTACTCTGTGCTAACGTCTCACAAGCGATTTATCATTTGAGCTAACTTGGATTAACTCGGCATTCACACGCTCTACTTGGCAAGAGTTATTCGCCTACAAACCTAAACATAGAACCCCTTATTAGTAGCTTCAGGCAACAGCTAATCTGGTAGGTTAATGAGATCAATTAACCCTCAGAAGATAATATAGAAACTTCAATTCGACGTTCGAGTTACATTGATACAGTTGATTCGATTATGAATAAGTAATGTTTGTGTGTCGAGTAATTTCTGATATTAGAATTTGTCCTTATGACGTACAACGAAGTAATAACATACTTGATAAAAAAGAAAAGACAATTCATTATATTATCAGTTACCTACATCATTGTTAAAATGAATGTTTTTTTCATTTTTGATTTACTTATTTCTATGTAATTTTTTATATTATTCCAACGGTATTTTACCCCTGACCAACTGTTGAGCCTTTACACAGCTCAAGTCCGCTCATGTATGGAGTATTGCTCCCACCTATGGGATGGATCTGCCCGCTATCAGCTCGAAGCCCTGGAAGCTATCGACAGACGTGCCAGAAGACTCGTTGGTGATGAGTTGCTTACGGCAGGACGGCTCCACAGCCTCGAACATCGCCGACTGGTAGCAAGTCTGTGTGTCTTCTACAAGTTGCACTTCGGGGAGTGTGCGCAGGAATTACATAATTTAATTCCCCCTGCACCATTCCACCATCGGACAACACGACGTGGACAGGGATTCCACCCATTTGTGGTCGAAATTCCTCCTCATCGTACCTCTCGATTCGCCTCCTCCTTCATTGTGTGAACCGCTAAGGTGTGGAATTCCCTCCCTGCGTCGATGTTTCCCCATACATATAATTTAGGGATATTCAAGGCAAGAGTGAACAGGCATTTTTTGAGTCTGCGTGATACACCTTAGACCTCATCTTAGCTTCCCATCAGGCTAGGTAGAGGTCAAACGCACTCAAATTTATAATAAAAAAAAAAAAAATAAAAAAAAAAAATAGCTTTTGCCGGTTATTAGTTAGGATTAGGATTAGTTAGGAAGTTAGGATAGGATAGGTTTTAATCACGAACAAATAGGATTTATTAAATGTTTAATTTAAAGAAAATGGACTCTAATGGAACACTACGTCATCATTAACCATTTCAGCCGTATAACGTCCACAGCTAGACATAGGACTCTCCTAAGGATTTACAAATTTACCGATCTAGAGCGGCCTGCGTCCAGCGCTTTCCAGCGAACTTGTTCACATCGTCTTGTGGGTACCTACCCACAAGGTCAAGGTCACCTGTCTAACGCTTCGCTTTCCAGTACGTGGTCGTACGTGGTGGTATAAATAATTGGACATATTACACACATTGAGCTAGCCCCAAAGTAAGTTTTTAGTAAAAATTTTACATGATATATAGTGAAGCCCTTACTTTGGGATTTATTTAGTCTGTGTTATTATTATGAAAGAACCTAAGGCCGCAAGACCCAAAGACCAAACGTGTTAGTAGGCGAGAAGGTCGAAAAAGGAATCAAAATAGTAAAGGGTTGCTAGCCGCATTACCTATTAATATGATTCGCATTTCCACCCATTCGGCTTTTACCGATCGAGCTCATAAGCAAAAATGCAAATGTACGCGGGAAGAGAAGCAGCTGGTACATTCTATTTTTTCTTTCCTCCCAGACCAGTAAGGAAGAAATAACATGCAAGCAATTCATGCTATTAAAGCAGTATTAGTAATGCAAACCTGGTTATCAGTGAACGCGTGCGGCGTGAGCGGCGTGTTCGGTGTGCTCGGCGTGCGCTGCATGCTGTGCACGCTGTTTGAGTTCTTAGGCTCAGTTGCTGTGATGGCGGAGTATGATGGCGGCTCGGGCTGGCAATCCACGACGCCTGAGTATTGAAAATCAAATTGAGTATTTAATTGAATTAATTTTATTCAAGATTTTTTTATTTATTTTTTTACTAGCCTGTGGCTGTTATGCCCCATAATTGGGCAAAGGGCTCCTAAGATTAAATTTTATTAAAACTAATTTTAATTAATTATTAATATAAAAGATGTTTCTGATAACGTAGCGTAGTATAGTTGAAAACGTCATTACATTTAACTAGAAAGAATCGCGGGCAGCGACGGTGCGGACCACGGTGCGTGTAGGCCTTCCCTTTGGCTGCATCCACGGATACGCGGCGCGCCATGTTACGACGCAAAATTTCCATGTGTTTGTTTTCGTGGCGGCCCGAGTCCCCTGATGCGCCGCGTGTCCGTGGACGCGCATTTAGCGTTTAGAGAAGAAATAAACCAACTTGTTGCCCTTTTAACACTGGTCCTGATGATAGGCGTCAAAATCAAAATTCTAGTGAGTATTTTTGTCTAAACTACCTGAGTTTACACCTTACAAATTATACTTAACTTATTCTTAACGATATCCAGACTTAGCGAAATAATAGTTAATCATATTATTAGCTAATTATTAGAAGCTGAAATGTTTGCCTCGCTTTCATCTTAAAAAGCCACTTCTGGAAAGTTTAAAACTGTATTTTAGTCACCTATTTGCAAAATTGCACTTGAGTCAGCCGAATAAAAATTAATTTATCTTATTCAATAAAATCATTATAAAATAGGTAGGTATAATTGTAGTTAGTTAAAATATTTATTTCACCAATACATTATGATACAGAACAATATTTAACATAAAACAGATGTCAAAAGGCGGCCTTATTGTAACTGCAATCTCTTCCAGGCAACCGAGGTACTTGGAGATGTTTGACGAAAACAGGTGAGGCGTAAAGATATTAACAAAATTATAATAAATAAATTCTTGGTACTGCTGAATTTTTGTACTTATCTTGTCAAAACAAAAATTTTAGAATTTTAGACAACTGTGTTATATGAGTAAGCATTTTTCGCAAGCAAACATGGCAAAATGGAGCTATAGTACTAAAGCATACATAAGCTTTACAACGGCGCTGAGTGCCCAGCGTCTTGTAGCTTGTAGCTCGTGTCGTAGCACAAGGTCTACGATATTCTCGTAGCATGCTACAATGTTATTCTTGTAGATAGTGCTACGATGTGTTCGTAGTTCATGTACTTCGTAAGCAAAACGTGCAACGTAAAATAACGTGCTGTAAAGTACTTATAGTTCATCATCATCATCCTCACGTATTCCCGGTCGCATCCTAAGCGGTAACGCTTCAGAGCCCAGGGTCCGCTACTTAATCTAGGTGATTTGACGAGGTTACTGGTTTTTACACAGAGCTACTGCCGTTTGACCTCCTAACCCAAAGGGTAGACCAGAAACAATCCTAGAATAGGTTTTAACAAACGCTAGATGGCGTTCGGAACCCAAAGCTTCCCGTTTCTTCTACGTGCCTTCCGAAGCACGAAATCATCTTTCTTTTTGGATAATCAGGTGATTTAAGCCTACAACATCCTAGCCAGACTAGAAACGACTTCTCACAAAGTATGCTTCGCAGTGGGATTTGATTCTATGGCCTCTCTTTTTGTAGCAATGCTGATAATTCCATCTCTGAAGTCTGTTGAACTGCGCTTTTTCTAGTTTCTTGAGTTGTTGTTTTATAAAAGTAAAACAGGTACTTATTACTATTGTACACACAGTATCACGTCTTTATCCCTCATCGGGTAGGCAGACAGAGCATTTTTGGTATTGCGGCTTTAAGCAGGCAGCGTGCATAGGGTCGCGAGACCACCAAAGGCCACTTTTAGCCTGATGGTAGGCAAGAATATGGTATAAGGAATCAAAATAGTGATAGGTTGCTAACCGCATCGCCTTTTTACATGATCCGCATATTACGGGAAGATAAGCAGCTTCCTAAGTTTTTTCTGTTCTCCCAGACAAGCATGGAAGTTAACCCTATTATTATCACTTATTTTATTTGATTATCTACTTATTACTATTATGACTCATGTAAAAAATATTTAAATCCTATTGTTCAAAAATCATCCAATCGCAAACGCGAAACCCGCTAAGTCTTAACCAAAGTGAAGAAAGAAGAGTAAAGATGGTTACGAATAAAAAAAGATTAAAACTTCCACGGCTTGCCAGTGATGTTCTAGTAAATTACCATCAAAGAACCGTCGAAGCCTTTTACTTGCATTCAAAATTCGTTAGCCCAAGTTAAGAAGATTAGTGGGTCAAGTTAGTGCCACTGTTTATTTAGTTCTGATTGTATTGGTTAGAATGGATGGACAGCCTCGCGATAAAGAAGTTATGAGCAGTTTTTACGCAATTTATAAATTATGCATTTTAGTGACAATATTTCACGTCTATTTGTATTTTGTTTATCACGAAAATGTTTCTAGAATCCGCTTTCTAAATGTTAAAACAAACATTTTCTATGAGATTTGTATGAAATATCGGACTGTGGCGTCATAGTTTTTTGGAGTTAAATAACGCTCTTAATATTCGTTTTTCTGCATTAATAAATCTAAGCTCACGTTCAAAATGGATGTGATCAATGACAAGTAACATTAATTTGTGTCGTTTTATACTCTTATCAGTACAATATAATTTATTTTTGACCCAGGAAACTACACAATTCGAATTAGAGTTCGAATAGCGCTGTGTTTACATTCAATGCAAAATAAGTGTGGTTCATAAAACTGCAAAAAATTAAAATTTCTTAAGCTGTAGCTAAGAAGATTAGCAGTTCAAGTTATCTCCGCTTTTATTTGTTTGGATTGGCAACCCTGAATAATTAGTCAGCAACCAGTCTCGGCTAACGAAGTAACGTGCAGTTTTAATGCAATCACTTACTTAGTTAAAAGTTTCTTGCTTATTTTGTTTCTATGAAATTAGAAACGCTGATTCGAAATTGTTACTATTTCTTAGAACAGTGCAATTCACCGAGTTTTATTTTAGTATTTTTTTTGTGAAAAATTTTATTACTAATATTAGCCCTTAAAGTAATTTTGACTAGAATAGTATACATTCAAAACAAAAAATTCTACTGGTCACACTTCAACTTTTGGGTAATATTTTCTTAGCGAAATTTGATTTCTGAACGCACCTTACATTTAAAAAAGTAAAACATACGTCATTGGATGACAGTTCTGTCAGTTGTGACGAAAAATCTGAACGATGCGGCGGAACTCTGCGCTTTCGAAGGTAAAAAAGTTTTTATTCCCCATAATTACTTTTAAAATCGATAATCTGTATTACGGTTTCAAAAAAGGAATGTCTTTGACATATTTTAGCGCTAAAATTACTAACTAATAACTTCAATTTCAATGCTTTTACAAAGTTTTCTATCAACGTATATTATTCTATACGTTGCGAAAGCCTACTAAAAATGAAGTCCAGTTGTTGTGTATATTATAATATACGTTGTGCGTCTCTTCTAAATATTGGATTTTCTTTTTTCGTATATTATTCTATACATTGCGCATGTCTGCTAGAATGTGTTTAGTTATATTACCACGTAAAAATTAACGGTGTTAGTACTAAAAATTTACAAAAATCGAATTTACTGCTTTCATAATGTGGTGTGGGTTTGTTTGAATGTATGTTTGAATTATTTTGTTTTAGCTTGGGCAACGTGATCGTTGTAGGCGTATATTAGCGCTCGTACCAGAATTCGGTGCTGGTTCGGATATAAGCGGAAACTCAAGCAACGAGGATGAAATAAATAGTTTGAACTCCTCTCCTGCCCCGTCCATAGCCTCGTCGTTGGAAAGACTCAATTTATCTAATAGCCCAGTTCCATCTAGCAACTCAGTCATAGAAGATTCTGAAGATTCTCCATCGACTCTTGATTCAGTATGCATTGAGTTCACCACAAAGCACGTTGCACCTTCGACAGGACTTGCCGATGTACCAAAAGATTTATCTCCTCCTCTGCCACAACTTTTGACACCAACAACAGATTTGCCAAACCATGCTGATGAAGGGGCAGAAAAATTTCCGCCACTTACACCGGTTCTTGCCTCTGTGTTTCCCTCTGAAACACAGTGTGATTACAACGCAATACCATCAATAGCATCAATTCCTTCACTAGGCTCCATTCAACCGTCGCCATCAACCCCTCTTCCACGTTCCAGCACGCCTGCTCCAAGAAAAAAAAGGGGCCCTGCTGTTACTGTTAATAAGGTAAAAAGGAACAAAAAACAAAAACTGAATATTTGTTACGAATGGAAAAAGAAAAAGTTTCAGCACTCTGCCACAATACCTGAAACTGTTTTCAAAGAGCCTGTCCCTTCTGGTTGGACGACCATTGATTATTTTTATCGATTTTTCCCTGAAGATCTAATTGCTGATATAGCTCACCATACCAATATGTACAGCATCCAGGTAACTGGAAAATGCATAACCGTCACGAAAGAGGAAATAACGGATTTTTTGGCCATTAACGTGTTGATGGGAATAGTTGTTATGCCATCGTATAAAGACTATTGGAATTTGAATTATCGGTATGAAAAAGTTGCGAATGTGATGCCTCTGAAAAGGTTTCAGCAGATTAGGCGATATATACATTTTTCAGACAACACTCAGGCTGACGAATCGGATCGTTATAATAAATTACGCCCATTTTTAGAGCGGGTTCGAACACAGTGTCTTTCCGTCGAAGAAGAAAATGCATATAGCATTGACGAAATGATAATACCTTACAAAGGCAAGAAAGCTGGTTCCAGAAGGCAATACAACCCCAACAAACCCAGTAAATGGGGTTTTAAAAATCTTGTACGGGCTGGGGTCTCCGGTATAATATATGATTTTATGCTATATGGGGGTGATGATACGTTTAGCAGAATAAAATTTGAACCCAAGGAAGAAGATCTGGGAGTTGGTGCTAAAACTGTCTTGGCTTTATGTAAAACTATAAGCAACAAACCTTGTGTTGTCTATTTTGACAACTGGTTTTCTACTCTTGAGCTTGTTTATATATTGAGACACAATTATGGAATATTTAGTTTGGGTACAATTAGAAAAAATAGGCTCCATGATGCCAATGCCTTACTACTTTCAGATAAAGCTCTACAGAAAAAAGGACGCGGTGCTTTCTCTCAAGTTACTTGTAACAAAAATAAGGTGGCGATTATAAAATGGTATGACAATAGGCCAGTGATATTAGTCAGCTCTTACATCGACGCGTATCCTCTTGATACTATAAAGAGATTTGATAAGGACTCCAAGTCAAAGATAGAAATTACTTGTCCACGAATAGTTAAAGATTACAATCGGCATATGGGTGGAGTCGACCTAGCCGATATGCTCATTGCTTTGTATCGAACTAGTATGAAGACTCATCGATGGTACATCAACATATTTTCACAAATACTTGATATATGTATCACAAATGCCTGGTTACTCCGTCGTCGGCATTACAAGATGAGTAACATACGCAAGAAAGGCGATCATCTCAAGCTGTTCAGATATGAAGTATTTGCGGCTCTTACAAAACACAATCGATCTATTTCAACAAATATTCCGGATTCAGTATCTGAAAACGAAAAAATAAAAAAGCCTACCAAAGAGAGACCCGTAGATTCGATTAGGTATGATTCAATGGATCACTGGCCAGAACATACAGAATATCAGAGGTGTAAGTATTGTAAAAAAGGGCAGGCGAGTACCCGTTGCACCAAATGCAACGTTCATCTATGTTATGTTGTCTTTTTTGTCTTAAGTCTTATTTCAAATAGACCAAGTATTTGGTTTTGTTTCATTATGTTTAATTACATATTACATAGTCATAATTATTACTTTTTAGTGTAAGATTGCATCTTTTGTTATAACTGAACTGATTTGTACTGTCTGCAAAGAACAATTATATATCATTTTAAATAGTATTTTTGTATTTTCATTTCAAATTATCCTATATCTCATATTTTATGATTTGTACAAAACCCCATATTTATGTTTTCACATATTTATTATATATAAAATGATCTGTAATAAAAGACTAGGATCGTAGCTTTGCATATTATACTATGCATACCCAACTTTTTATATTTAGGGATATCAGGAGCAATGTATACTATAATATACATAATATATCTCGCGATCTACAAAACAAATATTTTTTTAAATATTTTTTAGACCTTTTTATAGGTTTATATGTCACATTCAGGTAGATTTTTTATGATTTTTTTAGATTAGATTACGTGCGACTTTAAGGGTTAAAAGTAACATTAGAAACCTTAAAATAAATATTTATTTATTAAACTAATATGTACTTAAATATTTATTTTAAATGTTTCACACTACTTTGTTATATATTACTAAGTTAAAATGACACAATTCATTCAATATAAATTGTGACTTGACAATGGCAGGTTCAACATTTCTTAAAACTTGACAACAAGTTGAACTTTCTCTCTTTCGACTTTAATATCAATTCCATTGTAACTTAATGTCTTTGGAGAAATGCTAGATTTTCGCATTTCTTTTGCCATTACACATATACCTTGGAACTTTTGCATTATTGTTTTTTCTTGATTTCTGACTTATAAAACGTTCATTCGTATTGTTACTTTCCCACTTATATACGTAAACATTTGCTGTGGCAAAAATATAAATTGAAACCGGTCAAGTGTGAGTCGGACTCGTACATGAAGCGTTCCGTACCTCCTTACAATATTTAAAACACTGAAAAAATACGTGTATATCACGTATATTATCACATGTCTGCATGTATTTGAAATTGCGTCGCCTTTTGTTTATTTGAAAAATGTTACCTTTTGTCTAACTTCTAATTAATTTAACGCATTAACCTAGAATATAAATTCTACTCCCCTTACAATAACCTTGTACCTATATTGTTGGATGAAAACTAAAAGGCAAGCTTAATTTCTTCGGCGCTGTATTATTTTTTGTACGAAATTCGTTCGGTAAAAGTTGGTCAAGGATATAAGGTTATTTGGAAGAATTAATTAAGGTAAACAGCTTTTTGATTTTTTAACAAGCGTTATTATCCTAAGAAATAAAGCTTTTGACGGGAAAGGGAACTAACTGTACAGTAAATTTACTTTAAAAGCAAAAGGTTAAATTGCAACAAAAAAATTGTAATTAAGATTAATAATTAAGTTTTTAATAAAAGTTGTAATTAAAATTTTATTGCTTATAATTAAAAACATAAGGCTCAATGTAGGAATAAAACGAATTTTTTTGGGTTCCGTACCGAAAGGATGCCAAACCTATTACTGAAACTCCGCTGTCTATCCATCTGTCTGTCTGTCCGGCCGTTTGTCACAGAGCTCTATTTCTTGAAGCATAATAGCGAGACAGTTGATATTTTCACCGAATATGTATCAACAAATACTAAAAATAAGATAAATTAAAAATAAACGGGCAAGTGCGAGTCGAACTTGTACATCAAGGGTTCCGTACCACCGTACAATGTTTTAAAACGCTAAAAGTACGTTGTTTGTATGACGACCCCCTTTAATTTTTAACTTTATTTTATTTTTAGTATTTGTTGTTATTGTGGTCTAATTCATCATTGGTGAAAATTTCAAGTATCTAGTTAATGCCATTATGAAGATCAAGTTAAAAACGCTGAAAAAACACGTTTCTTGTATGACGACCCCCTTTAATTTTTAACTATTTTTTATTTTTAGTTTTTTTTGTTATATCCGCCACAGTAATACATAATCGGTGAAAATTTCAAGTGTCTAGCTATTACGGTTCAAGAGATAGAGCCCTGTGTCTGACGGACAGACAGACAGACGGACAGACAGCGGAGTCTCAGTAATAGGGTCCCGTTTGCACCCTTTGGGTACGGAACCCTAATTAAAGAGGGTTATTATAAAAGAAACGTGTTTTTTCAGCGTTTTAAAACATTGTAAGCATTGCCTTCATGTACGAGTCCGACTCGAACTTGACCAGTTTTTAAAATTCACGTTTAAATAAATACTAATATTGATATAACTACTAGGTACGTTATTTTGTGGCGGAAATATTACCCTCAATACAGCCTAATATACATACTTAACAAGTACATGTTAGTAACTACTCGAAAGCTTCTGGACTTAAGTATTTTTTTTTATTTTTGACATTTTCATTTACCATTTTAATTTTAATTGCTTCCTCACGATTCAGTTTAGTATTTCCAATTAACTTTTGAAGTTAGCGGCATAAATGTCTACAAAAAGTGTAACTATGTTACTTTACATAAGATTGCCATAAGAAAGGAGCAAAACGTAGTTCCCAGCTAATAACAAAAGTTTCCAAGTAGGACGAGGCAAGTCTCATCGCGTAGCAAAACACGAAACTTCAAGTTTTAAGTTGCCATTACTTCGGCTACGGTAACATCTGTAGCTAATTCTCATATGCGGTGCTATGCACGGAGGCGCACTTG
This sequence comes from Acrobasis repandana, assembly GCA_963576875.1. NCBI lineage: Eukaryota > Metazoa > Arthropoda > Insecta > Lepidoptera > Pyralidae > Acrobasis > Acrobasis repandana. The sequence goes on along the minus strand of OY756218.1, from coordinate 19,852,034 downwards.
CTCAGAACTGAAGTGTAATGAAACTTTGCTCAATTGCAGTGTAGATTTTTTTTATAAAACAATCTGACATAGTACCATACTAGTCTGGAAGAAAGGAAAAAACCTTAAATGTACCAGCTGCTTCGCTTCGATCTTAAAAGCCAATCGAGGGAATGGACAAAAATTCGAATAATGTAGTAAAATAAGCGATGCAGCTAGAAATCCATATTTTTAATTCCTCTTTACACCTTCTCGCTCACTATAAATTACGCTAAAAGGGATAACGCTACAGCAAAGTTACCCATTTTTATCCCCTATTTCTCCCCCAATCAAAAATAGAGATTGACAAAAAATTCAAAAAAGGAACTTGTGTGCCAATTTTCGTCAAAATCAGTTGAAAAATGCGACCTGTAGGCGAGAACAGACAGACAAACAAAAGCATTTTTGTCCAACCTCAAAACTGAGACGCTTCGCTCGCTCGGATAAATTAATGGTACTTGTGGTCTATCAGACGATTAAAAACTCAGTCTGTAGAAAATTAAAATGATCGACTATATTAAGTCAATACTTATTTTTGGACTTCAATCAAGTTGATGGAGCCATATTGATTGCATTTAATTTTACGAAATGAAATGAGGTAGACGTATTTTCAGAAAAACTATGACGTCAGCGTGTTGGTGCAAACTAGGTGAAAAATGCTTCATTTAAGTAATTATTTATCTATATACTCGTATATCTGTGCTCTCATTAGCCTTTAGTTTAAACTTTGAAACAGCGCCATTTTATACAAATTATACAAGAACACTTACACCTCCAGAATATTATTTGTAAAAATCCTTATTTATTTATTATTTATCAAACTTTATTACGGTTTCTTTTTTGGTTACTCTTTATACCAACTTAATGTTTTAATTTATATCACAAAATCCAACGGTTTGTATTTTGAGGAAGAATACAACGCTTAGGGATAAGATATTTTTTATTTTTTTATTTTTTACCTTGTGACACTTTTTGTCATCAAGTGACTTTCTTCCTTAACTATCATTATTTTGTTTTATTGCGTGTATTTTAATAGTATACACTATGGCAGCCGTTTTGGTCAATGGTCTTACAAACAAGGATGCTCAAGACCAAGCAAAGTGGAGAAGGAAAAGCCGGAAAGCGGACCCCGGGCTTCGCAGCGTTGCAGCTGTGGATGTAACTGGGAATGCGCTGAGATGAAAGAGAGAAAGAGAGAGAGACACTAAGGAAGCCGTTTTCAAGAATAAATTTTATTGAAATAGTATTCTTAGAAACGAATCGTCTGACTCTATTTTAATTTCATATAATTTTATAGGTTGTGAAAAGGGCGATGCGGATATAAATCATTAATTTGATTCCTTTTTCCACCTTCTCGCTTACCATCACCATAAAAGTGGCTTTCGGAACTTGCGACCCTGGCCTGTCCTGCTTAGAGCCGCAAGAAAGCAAAATGCTTTGTCTGCATCATTAGGTGTTTTCAATATAGTTTTAATGAAATTAGCTAGGTGGGTTTAAGATAGTGTACCTACTTTGGATTAGTGTCTTGAGATTTTACGTCCGTTTTACGTATGTAAGTTTATCTTTAGAAATATCGAATCAGAAAAAAAATATCTTATACAAATAGATGAATTAGTTGATCTTTCTGGGTAAGCTGCAAAAGCCTCGGACTTATTTCGTAAGCCCTTGAAAGAATAATTTCGATTATAAATACAAAGTACGTATTATTTTGTAAAACAGTCAATGGAAATAACTTTTTCTGAGAATAAAAACTTTTATAATTATGTAAATGGCGTTTTTATATGTTAACGCACATTAACTTTAAGCGATGTCTGAAACTTTAAAGGGTCTTTACTGGGTTAACGAACCGTATTTAGAAATTTAAATTAGAAACTGTAATCTTTATTTGAGCTAAAAGTAGTTACAATTTTCAACTAAAAGCATAAACAAATAACATAACAAGTTGTAAACTACGACATGTTTAATACTTTACAGAATTTTGAACAGAATTAAAGTGGCATTGGAAAGGAGATTAAAATTTACTTAGTTTATTAGAAGATTGTTTAGGGGCTTTACTTTATTGACCCTTATGTTTTCTTACGGTGATTTTAAGATAATACATAAAATAATTTTAAGGGCTATCTAGTGCCTGACGATTAGCTATATGGAATTTTTTACCATATTTACGAGTTAACAATTATTTTAAATGAGGGCGCCAGCGCCACTACAAGGTCAATAGCTTCTAACTTCGCCTTAATAAGTAAGCAAGCAAACAGTCGTGTGGCTCATCTGAGACTCAAAGAAATCTTTCGCATGACGCATGCTTGTCATCTTAATAATACTACAGCATTATGCTCATAACTTATCAGATATCGTTTGATATATTAATATACTTTTATCAACAATCACTCTGGTAACAATGGCCGCTCTTCTAAAGGTGCCGTGGCAGAAATTCCTTTATTGAAAATGTATTCAGCCAGTTCAGAAAATACAACTTGTATATGGCGTTCGATCGGATATGCGAACAAAATAGAGTTTTTCGCTAAGTCTGGTCGTATCCGGATATTGCTGCAACATAGTAACACAATCAGATCACCACTTACCTTTTCTATTTAAGATTACTACTCTTTGAACAGTGTAAAGTTTTTTTTAGCTTAGGAAAAAAACAAACAATGATAGGACATTGTACTTTGTACGTAGATTTCCATTTTGTTAGTCTCTATTTAAATGCATCGAGAATTGATATTCATACTAGTACTGGTAGCTATGGTTAAGAAATCTTATTAGATACACTTAGTATGTACATACAATTCTAAATTTACTTTTATTTCTTCTTAACCTAAGCTGTGTTGCTTTAGAGATCTCGGTGCAGTTTTCGGCCTTTTCTTCCCAAATAATAAAATTGTGCATATTTAATGGGCGTTCACCCTAAGTGAAAAGTTACGAAGTGGAGAAGAAAAAGTCGAAATCAGTAAAATGATTGGGCTGCTTTTTCACTTTATTTTCAATTAAAATCCTTATCCTTAAATGCTGAAAAAAATATAGAAAAGAAAATACAAAAAGAAAAATTTACCTTTACTCAATGGTATTAAGTCAGGGTTTCGCTCGTCGGGACCGTGGGGTGAAATCCGTTTGGGCAAAGTTGTTTTTTGGTTCTTGCTTGATGGTATTGTTACTGTGAAATTTAATTACATGTAATTATAGACGAAAGGGACCGGGTCGCCGGGTTAATGAGTTAGCGAGGTTGGATTTTTGCTTTTGCCGACCGAGTTGAAATTACTGTAAATAAATATAGGGTTTCAAGGTTTCGTTTTTTGGAAAATTGCTATTTGTAAAATAAAATATTAATAACAAGGTATTGTTTTCTACTTTTTCATAATATTCATATTTCATATGAATAAAATGTACCATTATTTTTTATGTTTTATTATTATGAAATATGAATATGTATTTGTTAGAGCATAATTAACGTCCACGTCCACGTCTCCCTTGTATATACACCAGATGTACACCATCTGGAGTATATACAAGGGAGACGTGGATACTAACGAAGAAAGAAACTAAGAGGTTGAAAGCATTCGAGGTGTGGTGCTGGAGAAGGCTAGAAAAATTAATTGGAAGGACAAAGTAACAAACGTAGAGGTCTTAAATAGAGTAGGTGAAAAAAGACACATACAAAAGGTTATCGGAAATAGGCAAAGCAAAAAATTGGACACTTGAAACGGCATGACAATTTTATGCGAATTATAATAGAAGGAAGGAGGGTAAGACGAAAGCCCAGGCACAGCTACATGAAGCAAGTCAAGGAAAAGATGATAACAGTGTCGTATTAAGACGTCAAGAGGTTAGCGGAAAATAGAAAATAATGGTATAAACTTCACTGAGAAGGGCACTGGTCGAATTTTGATGATAAGAGAAAAAAATCTCTTAAATTTTGATGGTGAGGAAAAAAAGGTTAGTTTTTCGATTTTTCCTCTGTTGTTCAATAATGATATCTTCTTCTTCATGTATTTAAAGCCGTACCTAAATTTTCCGGGGTCCAGTGCTGCCCCCATTTAAAATTAATAATTTTAAAGAAAACGGAGACATCATTTAAAATTTTGCTACTACCAAGCCCTAGATAACCTTTCAAAGTATTACATGTACTACTGCTTACAGTTTAAAGTAACAACGTTAAGCTTTACTACGCACATTTGCGAAAAACGGCCACTTTTGGCAAATGTGCGTAGTAAAGCTTAACGTTCTCATTAAAAACTGTAAACAGTAGTTCATAAAATACTTTGAAGGGTTATCTAGGACTTGGTACTAGCAAAATTTTAAATGATGTCTCCGTTTTCTTTAAACTGATTTATTTTAAATGGGGGCAGCACTGGACCCCGGAAAATTCAGGTACGGCCTTAAAAGCTGCGCTCTTGTCGGTGAAATATTTTCCATGTCTCTTTTTCCTCCGCTAAGATCTTAACCTTCTTATATATTTATATGTTTTCACATTGATGATAATATCAGAGCATGTATTTTCAAGGATTATCTATACTCGTACAGCACAGTATTGTCATAGACTATGTTTTATTAGATTTTTAACGATTACTCTTTTTCATAACAAAGCATGATGATTACATTCCTGAAGATAAATGTAGAAAAACACATAAAAAAACTTGAGCTCCGACATAAAAGATATTTGGATCACGAGATTGTATAGTTTTTTTTTTCGTTTTTCTCCGTATTTTTGTTGGAGAATGTTAACAATATCATATTTTTGCTGTCAAATCTTGCGCACTGAAATTAATTATTTCTAAACAATAAATAAATAAGTACATACTTATATAGGAACAAATCACATAAATTGAGTTAAGTTATTAAGCGAAGTTTTAACTTGTGTTATGGGATAATAACTCAACAATATTTAAAATGATAAAAACATAGGTAATTAGACAGATAAATACCTAAGACCCAGAACAATTAAAAAAATACAATTTTCCAACTTATACTCAAGAGCGACGGAATAGCGTCTTAACTATTACGTCATCCAAATAAACATAAATAGTTACAGATATGTATACCAACCTTCGTAATCCCTAGCCCTGTGCCGTATCCGGGTAGCAATTAATGCCAGACATAATATAAATGCCACCGTGAACGCGGCCCCTAGCACTCCGCCGATTGCCCAGTTTACTTCCCATGCTTCTTGTGCTTCTGTAAGGAAAAAGAACATACCTATTTGAAATCTACGAGTATACAGGGTTACTTATAAAACACCGGCTACATTTTTGGAGTAAGTTTAGTCTGTGATACTGACCACTTTTCATAAAAACAATTATAGAAAAATAAAAATAAAAAATCGGCTTCCCTTATAAATCCGCACTCAGCCGAATGGATTTTGTACCTCTACGGGAGAATGAAATTTTTTTATCGATTTTCGATGTGTTGACATTATGGAAAGTACTTTGTTCAGTATCACGGACTGGACTTGCCCTAAAAAATGTTGCCGGTGTTTAAAAAGTAGCCCTGTTTTCCGCCTAATCATACCAGCCGCAGTAAGTCCACAGCTGGACATAGGCCGTCATGATAATTTGGAGTCCCTAAAACAATCCATACGATTGGCAGTGAAGAATTTTCCCATGGAAAGAGTGCGTGCTTCTATTGATAACTGGCCTCAACGTTTAAAGGACTGTATTGCAGCCAATGGAGACCACTTCGAATAAGCTTTTTATATTTTAAATTGTTTTATATTTATGTATTAAACTAACGCATTGTAAAAGTAATAAATGTTATTAGCAATATTTTTTTTTCATTTCTATAATATTTATGGCTAGACTAGGTATATCGAAACATGAAAAATAAATTGTTGGCCTAACACAAGTTGACCAAACAGCCGATCCCAGTTTGTATAGACAGCAAAAAATATATTTTTCATAATCAAATATATGTTCCTTGGGAAAAGATGTGCAGTACCATTGAACTGAATTCACCCTAGAAATAGTTTCAGTATTCTTCAGAGTCTTTTTTAGGGTTCCGTAGTCCACAAGGAACCCTTATAGTTTCGTCATGTCCGTCCGTCCGTCCGTCCGTCCGTCTGTCTGTCCGTCCGGGCTCGTACGCCGCCGCTACTGCACCGATTGTCACGAAAATTGGTGGAGAGATAGATATTGAAGTTCCAAAAGTTGGTTTTTAAAATTATGAAAACATATGTTTTTTAGCCCACCTCCTATACAACGAAAAGTGAATTTAAAAAATTAAATTGGACTAACCCCAACGTGTGGGGTATCGTCGAAAAGGGCTTTTAAAATGCAACAAAAACTGCTTTGAAACTATGTAGATCAAACCCCTCAGTCTTGAGATAATCTAATACAAAGTTAAAATTTGAGGTGTCCCCCCACCGTAACTTTTGAAATATTACTAAAAAAATTCTGAAAAAATGTGGTATATACCTCAAAGTATGTACTTTCAATTAAAACTATAGCGGTCTCGGTATCATAGATAGTTATTTTTTAATACGTTTTAAATCCTAAAATGTTACTTGCTGCTTACGGAACCCTTCATGGGCGAGTCCGACTCGCACTTGGCCGCTTTTTTTTGAATAATTATGTTAGTACTAGTCTTACATTCGCACCACCTATTTATTATTTTTTAGCCAATCCTGTCACCCAAAGGTAGCCTGTAAAAGATTGCCTTGGCGATAAAGCCGCATATTAGTACACCTAGTCTACATATTTCGAATGCTACTCTCAAGTGTTTTGGTGCAACAAAGTGTTTTATTATTATTATTTTAAGACGATGCCCACAAAAGTTTGCAACCTTTCCTACAACGATTTGCCAAAACGCTAATAAAATATCTTGTACTTTACTTACCAGTCCTCGGTGATAATCTTGGAGCAGTTTCCACAGGAAATGACACATGCTCTGATCTCCCTCTTGCATTAGCTGCATACACAATTAGGTTTAGTTGTCGCTTAGCACCCAACCTCCGAAGGTTCCAGAAGGGCTCTCCATTACTAGCGTTTACGACCAGCCCTTCAGTCCCCCAAACTTCTACTATATAAACACTCTGAAGTCCGCCCTCATATCCTAAAAAAACAACAGTTTTGAAATTACAAAAGATACTGAATTAATTATTATTAAACTACAGAAATTTGGGAACTAATTGTTATTTTAATGAGACCTTGACCGATGAGATTGAGGCTTACCAGATAGTTTTGATAGACTTTGAGTAAATTATAGTCGTTATACAGGCTGTTTCAGAAAGGCGAAGTTATTCTTGAAGGACAAAGGGTATGAAACAGTTTATTCAGGAAAGAAATTTTTAAATACATACTATAAATATTTTTGGTGCAACAAAGTAATTTTACTTACGAGCATCATTTAATTATTTATTTTGCCTTCCTGAAACATGCTGTATAGACTCCGGAACATTGCAAAGTTTTCATTGCAGTGTTTTCAAAGATTTCATTTCATTTTATTTAGGCCGTACCTGAATTTTCCGGGGTCCAGTGCTGCCCCCATTTAAAATAAATCATTTTAAAGAAAACGGAGACATCATTTAAAATTTTGCTACTACCGAGTCTTAGATAACTCTTCAAATTATTTTGTGAACTACTGTTTACAGTTTATAATGAGAACGTTAAGCTTTACTAGGCACATTTACCAAAAGTGGCCGTTTTTCGCAAATGTGCGTAGTAAAGCTTAACGTTGTTACTTTAAACTGTAAACAGTAGTTCATGAAATACTTTGAAATGTTATCTAGGGCTTGGTAGTAGCAAAATTTTAAATGATGTCTCCGTTTTCTTTGAAATTATTTATTTTAAATGGGGGCAGCACTGGACCCCGGAAAATTTTGCCTTAAGACGCAAAAATCACATTTTCATCAGAGCAAATTTTCTAAATAGCTAAAAAATTCGGAATTTCGCTAGCTTATACTTCTATATTTTTAAAATTCGTCATATCTGAAAGTGATGAATAAATTTTAATCTACCTAACTTAGTGCGTAGGCTGAAAAATGTATTTAAATTCATGATGTCAGCGCACTCATAATGTTTCCACCTCCGCACTGTACCACGCCTTCGCTTCTATTTGTAATAAAAGCAGAGGGAGTAATTTTGTAGTAAATAAAAATAAAACTTATTGGTTCTATCAATAGTCTTCTGTTTATCAGTCTGTAACGTTTGCCTTTTATGCAACCGTTACAGACTGAACACTGAACGGATTGCGCTAAAATTCGGCATGAAGATAGTTATTATGACGTAAAAATCGGCTAAGAAAGGATTTTTCGAAATTCCTTAAGGGGACGAAACTTGGTCCAAAGTTTGTATTGAGAAACATTTGAATTTGATTTTTTTTTAATTTTGAAAAAAAGTGTAGTGACTGTTCTTTTTTCAGCTGGCCAGACAATTTATTTTTTTGGATCTCAGCATTGGCCCTAGAGTAAAAAAAAATTAGATAAGTTATTGATATTAATGTAATACCTCTATGATGTATGTGTTGATCGCACATTTGCACCGTTATAACACTATAAAATAGTACTATAAAGAAATATAAAGTATATAAAATAGTATAAAGTAGTACTATTGAACTCTGGTTCCTACCAAAATGGCTGTATTAAAAAAAACCCATTCTTCTTTGAATGGAACAGGTTGAAAAATATTTTTCCATTTTAACACAGAAGACGGGATAAGAGATGAAGATTTTTATCTCACCCCATCTTGTTTATCGTGCAATTTAAATTAATTAAATTTTTTAAAGAAATCTCAGTCGGGATCTAATTACGGGCGCACTTTAAGATAAATTTAGACCTGAACTTAGAAGTAATTTTACTTGAATTATTAATTCTCCTGCAATTTCCATTTTGTTATTTTAATGATAAATAACTAAGTATGCATTTTCTGTACACATTTTCTCCCACTTCCTACGAGTACTATGTACAGTTCCATCTTTTAAATAATATAATTAATTATTTTAGTTTTATAATTATTATTTTTTTATTCAAAGTATATTGTTTAAGAAAATAAATAAATAATATTAATACTAAAGTAAAAGTCTAAAAAATGTATTTTTTTTAAATTTATCTTTTATTGATGGTTCTTTATTCAATTAAACTTATTTGTATGCCACATGTACTAATGATATCACGAGATTTTTAATCAAATAGTACCTATGTAAGTTCATACAGTGCATTAATTTATTCTACTAACTAGTCATTTTTTGTCCTACCTTATAATATTTATATTTTGAGTGTATAAAGTGGTTTATATGTAAACTTTCAGTCAGCCGTAACTAAAAAATAATAAATGTTTTTTTTTTCTTTTTACAATGTATATAATTTTAATTTTACTTGATTGCCATTTCGTAAAAAAAAATTGCGTTGTTTTAGAAATTTTATAAAAAAAATACTCAGTTTAATTAAGAGTTTGACGTAAATAATTGAAACCCAATCGCCAACCGACAATGCGCCTCGGGGAGTCCCATTAGTCTGTCCATATATAAGGCAATATTTGCATTCAAAATGGTTTCAGAATTATTACTATGAGTACCTTCTATAGGTACTTACTGAGTGGTCAATGCTACATAGGTACTAAGTCTAAATGGACGGGTGACCCATGATTGAAAGATTGACTTAGTCTAGAACTAATGCTCAATAATAATTGGAAAAAAATATCGAAATGTGTTTCGCGCACACAAATAAAAATAAAAAAAGACGTACTAGCTTCATTGAGTCTAACGACTTATCAGTGAAAAGATACAAAATACTTGGCAGATCAAGCGAGCTATTTTTCAACGAAGGAGTCAGCGAAATACAATAGTGTAGTTTTACGACTCACCGCTCGCATTTCGATGCATTGCATCGTGTTTTTGAAACCATCGTGTCAGCGATAATATAATTTCACGCCGAATATCAAAAAATTATCGATGTTTTTTTAAACATATCAACCGAAATAAAAAACCAGAGCGAAAAGGAACGGATCCATGACATATTTTTTTTGACATTTGTACGCTAAATTACAAATGGTCAGACGACTCGTGCAAATCCTTCATATACGATCAATTAAAAATGCGCCCGTTTAAAAACATTCGCGCAAATTATTCGTTGTGTGACACCTGATTTCAAAAATAGCGCTCTTAATGTGGTCGCGGGTAGGGAACGTGTAAATACACGGCGCGCCCTGCTGTCCGGCCAGTTTTGTCATCCGACAAGACAGCGTTCCGTAATTTACAATAGTGATTATTCTAAGGCGCAAGCCTAGATTTGGTGAAGGCAGAAACGTGAAGCAGACATCTTTGCATTCTATTAAAATTTAAATACGAACAGTATGGAACTAAATTCTAAATTTTAACACACTGAATGGTAGGGCCCGGGCGTCGTATAGTGCGATGCCATGTCAATTGCGTGCAAATGGCAAATTTTCATGCTTTTTGTTCAAACTTTGCCCCTACGCTACGTCTCTGCCCCCGTCATATCCAGTATAGCTTGCGCCTTAATACACATAAAAAAAAGAAAAAAAAATTAAAGACTCACCTGCTTGGCCCAATAAATCTAGAGAATCATCAGAGATTATGCAACACACCCGCACAGTTGGTCAGCAGATTTGGTCTGGTCGCAAGTAATAACGTGTAAAATACAAGGCACGATCTGTTGTTTTGCCAGATTTATAGGCCGTCAGACAATGTTCCGTAACTGATACAGCTGTGTTGGTCCGTAACACACACAAAAGTAATAACTAAGACTTACCTGCCAGGCACATTAAGTCAAGCGAATCATCAGTGAGATTATACACCGTACAGTTGGTCGGCGGATCTGGTCTGGTAGCTGGTAGTAACGTGTAAATACACGGGGCGCTCTGCTGTCCGGCCAGATTTGTTGCCCGACAAGACAGCGTTCCGTAATCGACGTCTGACACGGGTGTGTACGTCAGAACTGATTTCCCTTCCGGAGCATTGATGGTGAACCGTATCTGTGGGGATTATTACATCACTTAAATGACAAGTTAGTCTTTTAAAAAAGGAGGAGCTCGATTCGAATGTATTTTTTTAAAGTACGTACATATTTATGTTCCCCGAAAACTTCATCGTTTTAAACCGATTAGAAAATTCCTTTTTTTTTTTGAAAGTGTATAGGTGCAAGTTGGTCCCATTGCCATTAGGTGAAGATCTGATGATAGGATCTTCGAGAAATCGAGAATCCAAGAGAAAAATCAAGCATTTGCATTCAGAAAGTGAGTTTTATGAATTGGAACTGATGAAGAAACTCAGAGACTGGCAGTGGCTTTTAAGGGTTCCGTGCCCGAAGGGTGCAAATGGGACCCTATTACTGAGACTCCGCTGTCTGTCCGTCTGTCCGTCTGTTCGTCTGTCCGTCTGTTCGTCTGTCCGTCTGTCCGTCTGTCCGTCTGTCCGTCTGTCCGTCTGTCCGTCTGTCCGTCTGTCCGTCTGTCCGTCTGTCCGTCTGTCCGTCTGTCCGTCTGTCCGTCTGTCCGTCTGTCCGTCTGTCCGTCTGTCCGTCTGTCCGTCTGTCCGTCTGTCCGTCTGTCCGTCTGTCCGTCTGTCCGTCTGTCCGTCTGTCCGTCTGTCCGTCTGTCCGTCTGTCCGTCTGTCCGTCTGTCCGTCTGTCCGTCTGTCCGTCTGTCCGTCTGTCCGTCTGTCCGTCTGTCCGTCTGTCCGTCTGTCCGTCTGTCCGTCTGTCCGTCTGTCCGTCTGTCCGTCTGTCCGTCTGTCCGTCTGTCCGTCTGTCCGTCTGTCCGTCTGTCCGTCTGTCCGTCTGTCCGTCTGTCCGTCTGTCCGTCTGTCCGTCTGTCCGTCTGTCCGTCTGTCCGTCTGTCCGTCTGTCCGTCTGTCCGTCTGTCCGTCTGTCCGTCTGTCCGTCTGTCCGTCTGTCCGTCTGTCCGTCTGTCCGTCTGTCCGTCTGTCCGTCTGTCCGTCTGTCCGTCTGTCCGTCTGTCCGTCTGTCCGTCTGTCCGTCTGTCCGTCTGTCCGTCTGTCCGTCTGTCCGTCTGTCCGTCTGTCCGTCTGTCCGTCTGTCCGTCTGTCCGTCTGTCCGTCTGTCCGTCTGTCCGTCTGTCCGTCTGTCCGTCTGTCCGTCTGTCCGTCTGTCCGTCTGTCCGTCTGTCCGTCTGTCCGTCTGTCCGTCTGTCCGTCTGTCCGTCTGTCCGTCTGTCCGTCTGTCCGTCTGTCCGTCTGTCCGTCTGTCCGTCTGTCCGTCTGTCCGTCTGTCCGTCTGTCCGTCTGTCCGTCTGTCCGTCTGTCCGTCTGTCCGTCTGTCCGTCTGTCCGTCTGTCCGTCTGTCCGTCTGTCCGTCTGTCCGTCTGTCCGTCTGTCCGTCTGTCCGTCTGTCCGTCTGTCCGTCTGTCCGTCTGTCCGTCTGTCCGTCTGTCCGTCTGTCCGTCTGTCCGTCTGTCCGTCTGTCCGTCTGTCCGTCTGTCCGTCTGTCCGTCTGTCCGTCTGTCCGTCTGTCCGTCTGTCCGTCTGTCCGTCTGTCCGTCTGTCCGTCTGTCCGTCTGTCCGTCTGTCCGTCTGTCCGTCTGTCCGTCTGTCCGTCTGTCCGTCTGTCCGTCTGTCCGTCTGTCCGTCTGTCCGTCTGTCCGTCTGTCCGTCTGTCCGTCTGTCCGTCTGTCCGTCTGTCCGTCTGTCCGTCTGTCCGTCTGTCCGTCTGTCCGTCTGTCCGTCTGTCCGTCTGTCCGTCTGTCCGTCTGTCCGTCTGTCCGTCTGTCCGTCTGTCCGTCTGTCCGTCTGTCCGTCTGTCCGTCTGTCCGTCTGTCCGTCTGTCCGTCTGTCCGTCTGTCCGTCTGTCCGTCTGTCCGTCTGTCCGTCTGTCCGTCTGTCCGTCTGTCCGTCTGTCCGTCTGTCCGTCTGTCCGTCTGTCCGTCTGTCCGTCTGTCCGTCTGTCCGTCTGTCCGTCTGTCCGTCTGTCCGTCTGTCCGTCTGTCCGTCTGTCCGTCTGTCCGTCTGTCCGTCTGTCCGTCTGTCCGTCTGTCCGTCTGTCCGTCTGTCCGTCTGTCACAGGGCTCCATCTCTTGAACCGTAATAGCTAGACACCTGAAATTTTCACCGATTATGTATTACTGTGGCCGCTAAAATAATAAATACTAAAAATAAAAAAAAGTTAATAATTAAAGAGGGTCGTCATACAAGAAACGTGTTTCTTCATCGTTTTGAAACATTGTGCGGTGGTACGGAACCCTTCATGTACGAGTCCGACTCGCACTTGCCCGTTTATTTTAGTTTAAAATGATTAGCAACCATATTTTTATTTATTCAAAAAGGATAGTCAGGATAGCTAAACGGGTTGGAATATTAATTGCTATGTAGATAGCTTATAACACAGAGGATACTTTTTATCCCGGCAAAATGTGAGGTTTCCGAGTGATATTTAAAAACGTTTTCACTACTCGGGCAATGAATTGGGCAATAGCTATTCAAAAATATATGAAACTATTTTTACATTAAGTACAATGAAATACATGTGAAGCTGGTAATCGCGAATGAAACCGCTTACTTTTCCTTTTTTTACTATATATTAATAGATCAAATCTGTCTACTAATAATGGCAATAAGTCAAGACGTCGGGATACTTTTCCTAATGAAATTAGATGTGAACAGAACTGAAACCCTAAAAGCTCCAAAGAGCCATACTTTTGCTAATAAAATCACAGATTTCATTGAAATAAGTTAATCAGCGTTTCAGCCATGCTTCCTCCACTAAGAGCACAAGAAATTGCAAATGAAAGAAAATAAGAAATAATTGTGATAATGGGATCGTCTCCTAAATTGAGTTTTATATGTACTTGTATCAAGTTTTATAATTATTGAACAACAGTAAAAGAATTTTTTTAGTTGATAGTGAAGTTATCATCTTCCCTTTGGAATATACCTACTACTCGCGCTCTGTAAGCTCGTGACGTCATCTGACACAAGCGCTCTGAGCTCTGCATGTGCAGTGTGCAACTGCCGCTAGATTCCGTCGCATTTTTTATGTTTTGTCTTTATTTTTATTAATAGCGAAGGTTTTTGAACATTATGAGTGAAAATAATAGATCTTTTAAGTACTGTATAGTGCCAAAATGTAAAAGTACAACCTCTAAAACTCCAAATAAGATATTCTTCTCAGTTCCAAGACATGAGAAGTTGCGAAATAAGAATGCGATGATCGAGTACCTCTTTCCAGTTCATCTTGTTTGTACTGTTGTGATGATCATTTTAATATAAGTATACCGACCCTGTGAGACATACCCATATTACCGATACATTCAAATTAAAAACGAAACCGGTACCTACTTGTGTGCCTTGTGTGTATGACATCAAATAAATATAACTATGAAGAATTCCTTCCTACTTAATTTATTTTGTATTTTAATTTAATAATAATTGTGGTTACCAGACCTAAAACAAAGAAACAACACGTGGTAACCATCTTGTCACAAAGCCCGCCTAAACTCCTTTGTATTGTTTGTACTCCATAGATATTGGAGGTCGGAGGATAGAAGACCAAAGGTCCAAGCTTTTTGTTGTACTCCTTCCAACTTTGTATTGTACACTTTCTTTGCTAGTGTTGCGCGTTAGCGATAGTCCATCGATAGTACCGTGATACTGTCGTGGCTTTGAAATTCAGTCATAATCTCGATAGTCTTATCGAAACTATCGGTCCCTGACAACACTATCGATAGTATTGATTGATAAAAATAAGTAATAATATTGCAAAATATCAATAGGTAGTATCAATAGTATTCTTGTCGATTGTATCGATAGTTTTGCCTATTAATTTCTTTGTTGTTTTGAAGGATGTATTAATATATGTTTTTTTAGGGTTCCGTACCCAAAGGGTGCAAACGGTACCCTATTACTAAGATTCCGTCGTCTGTCCGTCTGTCACAGGGCTCTATCTCTTGAACCGTAATAGCTAGACACTTGAAATTTTCACAGATTATGTATTACTATGGCCGCTATAACAACAAATACTAAAAATAAGATAAAATTTAAAATTAAAGGGGGTCGTCATACCAGAAACGTATTTTTTTCAGCGTTTTTAACTCGATATTTATAATGGCATTAACTAGATACTTGAAATTTTCACCAATTTTGTATTACTATGACCACAATAACAAAAAATACTAAAAATAAAATAAAGTTAAAAATTAAAGGGTCGTCATACAAGAAACGTGTATCTTCAGCGTTTTAAAACATTGTACGGTGGTACGGAACCCTTCATGTACGAGTCCGCCTCGCACTTGCTCGTTTATTTTAGGTTGAAGAGGATATGGAAAACTATGTTAAGTATAAATTGGTTGGCGGAATGATAAAATTGAAAAGTGGTGTTATGCCTCACAAATTTAAGTGCCAAAAAGATGCAGCTTACGCTAAGAGACGTAAGATTGAATTTTACGGAAAAGTCTTATCCAAGGATATTCCTGTTATTGAGTTATCAGACTGACCACTTACATTTTTTTTTCCATTACATATCCAAGATCCATTATTACAATATAAAATAATAATATAGACTGCGTTTGTTCGAGATGTAAGCGCAAGGATGAGTAAACTGCATATGGCGGTAAGGACGCGCGAGAGGCATTGTGTCGCGTGACGTTGCACGCTATAGCTGTACCTACTCGCTACGTTCGTCACGTATCGAGGCTCATAACTTTAGTAATAATAGATATAATTCAAAAAGTAGTATGATGACCTACTTAATCCGTAAACATTAAAAATAACATGATGTTTTACTAGAGGAGACGTTCCCATTCTATTAGCTTACGGGGGGAACTTCTCGAAGGCTTTGAAGATGTAGTGTAAGTAATATACAACGTTTTAATGAACAAACGCAAAACCTTTTAGATGGTAACTCAGTACATTAAACTGAACAACTTTTATTCTACAACTTTCACGAAACCTAAAAAAAAATTAAATTTTCATACAAACTGATCAGGTGATCGAGTCAATTTGTATAAAAATCCGAATTTTATTTTTGGCATTTTGGGAATCTTGTAGAACAAAAGTTGTTCAGTTTAATGGGCTGAGGTTCTGAAAGGTTTTGCGTTAGTTCATTAACACGTTGTAATAAGAGTAACTTATGAATAAAGAGAGTCCTAATCAAGTCGTTATTCAATATAGTCGCCTCCTACATCACATGGATCTTGGTTGGCAGGGTCGCCATATGATGTAAGAGGACGATTCCGGCGCTAAAAATAAAATATAGTGTGTAGAACTTTTATTTGATGGTCAAAAATTAATGACTTTCTGAAAAATGCTGCGTATATGTGATAGCTATAATCGTGATAAAATGAAGTTTTTAACCTTTACCATTTAGTCTTCTTTAGATATATATTTGTAAAGCTTCAGAAGGCACCCTAATCTGTTAGTGTTGGCCTTATATAGCTTTTGTTATAATAATCGTCAAGCTTTGTCAGGTGAAATTAGGAACGCACATGAAAACAACTTACAGGATCAACTTTTGAGGAACCAGCCGAGTTGTTAAGGGTCCATTCAAACGTATCAGGTGGGGGGAAGGCATCCACTTCGCACACCACGCTAGTCGGCTCCAGTAGTGCTGCCCCAATCATTCTTATTTCCTTACTCCGGCACAGCGGTTTGTCTGCAAACAAAATTCAACTTTAATCTCTTGGTACCACAGTTCTTTTTTAATTCGTTATCGATGAAATCACTCTTATTTCCTAGAACTGTATTTGCAAACAAAATATAACTTTAATCACTTGTTACTAAAATTCATTTTAATCGGTTATTTGTGAAAAAAGTCCTTTTAATTGTAAAGGGTGTTGTTAAATGCTTCAGAGTGATCGCTCAGTATAATTACTGGTGGTATTAGAACAGGGCGAGAGAATTAAGAAAACTTTGACGTTAATCGGATTTCAGTAATTTTCGACGCCAAAGACTTGAATACTAAATATCCTGAATTCTGATGAAAATTAAGTCCATTCAGACAAAAATGATATAATTCAATCTACATCACAATAGAATGAAAAAAATGGTTTATTATAATAAAAATCTAGGTACAAATTTACCTATAATATGGTAATTACAAACAAATAGGCAGATATACAAAAAAAAAAATGAAAATTGTGTTTCATAAATGGCAAGTATAAACTTTCATATGCATTTCAAAAAAGAAATTGATATTTTATTTATACCTACTTATTATCGACCATTTCAGTATTATTCAGGAGTTAGTTTTCTTATTTTTAAGTAAGGTTTGCTTATAACGGGATATGTCGAATTGTCGACGATGAAGTAGAACTGTCTTTTCACATTTAACTGGAATACTGTTGTTAAATGTGAAAAGACAGTTCTAATTCATCGTAAAAAGATTGGAACTGTCTTTTCACATTTAACTGAAATAACTAGAATACTGCTGTTATTTCAGTTAAATGTGAAAAGACAGTTCCAATCTTTATACTAATAAAGCCTAAATACCAGACTGCATCAGAAGGGTTGTTATCTTTTATTTATTTACAAGCTTTTATTTAGCTCTTGTCCGAATTGTTAATGTTTATTGTTATAAAGGTCAAATCTTGCAAGTTAAAGAACCACTTCCTTCGTTTATTGAGAGGACTGAGGAGGAGAGGAGATTAAATTGTGTACCTATGCAGTAACTCAGATGATAATGTAATATTATTAAAGTGAAAACTTTTTGGGTCACGTTGGGCACTTTTTGAGATGGAGAAAACCATTGAACTCGTTACCAACACCACCAGTGGTGCTCAATATTTTCAGATTAGTTTTGAATTTTATCGGCACGCCCGGAAAGCCACGGTGTTTTTTTAAAGTAAATGGTGATCTGGTGATGGAGCCAAAATGTGACAATAAAACGACGCAACTCCATCGAGTGTAGGCTCATTACATTTGTCTTGACAAGTAGACAATAAAAGCTTTTACAATATTTTTTTAACATTTTTTTGTTGAATAAATTCAAGATTATTCATGATATACCAATTTAAATCAGTACGTTTCTTAGTTCGTAAGGTTTAAATAAATTATAAATTCATATTAATTAGAAAATAGATTTTATTTGTCTAATTGCCTAGCGTAAAATGAATATGTAGATATTGCTTGAGAAATTAAACTGCTCAGCTTAAATTGTTTCGCATTATATTCAAGTTTAATTTAATTGAAGATGTTCATGAATATAATAACATAAGATCTTAAGGAAAATAACTCGCAATAAACAAAACTAATGTATCGCACTAATTAAACAAACACTGTTAATTTGTTATTAAATACTCGAAGAATATATTATTTCAAGGTAGTTTACTCTTCTCGCTCTTAGAAATAAATGCAATACAAAGATGTATATAGGCAAGGCAATTGCTTGACACGCATATTATTGAAAATAGTCATATTAAAATTCTTTCATCCACTTACATACTGGTCTGGGTAAAAAGAAAAAACATACAATTTACCAGCTGCTCTTCAAAATATAATCACGCTAAAAATGGCCTTTGAGTCTTGCGGCTCTGGGCTATGTCTGCCCCGTTAGGGATAAAGTCGTGATAGTATATGTATGTATAAATGATTGCCCAATCACGTTTTAAGTGTTCATACATACAGACTTAAAAACTTACTCTACAAAAAAATATATAAATTAAATACCAACGACAATCTCTCCAATCAACAGAAAGGTTTGACTATTGAAGAATGCTTTCAAAGTCAAGTCAAAGTAAAATTTTTTTATTCAATGTAGGATAAATATATCACTTACTGGTCATTATTTTTAATTATTTTTAGTGCAAAAGCTACTGATACTAGCGTTTTGCAACGACCACTTTTAGCATTAAGTCCATCTGTTGTACTTATTAAATTTGTATGTGTATACAATAAAATGTAAATAAATAAATAAATCAACGAACAAACAAATTAATTTTCCACTATTGCCTTTCAACTTCAACTACTAGGTAATAGCAGTTTCCGTATTCAATAGCTTCGAAGCTGCGGCGAACCAAATTTTAAACCTCTTTAGGAGTTTACTCAGGTATCTTTGTGGAAAACGTAGTCTGGATTCAGTCTATTTTGAGTGCTAGTACTGCTTTAGTACCTACCCAATATAAATTGAAATTGGAAGTATCAATCTATAAGGACAAATGAAAATAATTGTGTTTTGACGAACTCCGTAGCGTAATGTTTAACACGTTAGATCGCTAATCCGGTGGTTCTTGGTATGATCACCAGCCAGGGCAAGTTGAAAAATGGCCTTTTTCAAATTGTCCAGGATCTTGAATGTATAAAAAAATATTGTATGTATAAAATCTATATATGTAGCTATCTATCTATAATTTAAGAACTACGTTCTTGTCGGTGGAGTAGTTGCCATGTCTCCCTCTCTTGAGCTATATGTATTTATAAATATATTTATCATAATCTAGAAATTTTCACCTATATATTACTATGGCCGCTATAACAACAAACAATAAAAATAAATGAAGTTTAAAATTAAAGGATTGTCATGAAAAGTGTTTTTTATAGCGTTTTAAAACATTGTACGGAGGTACGGAACCCTTTATGTACGAGTCCGACTCACATCAAGTTTTTTTTTCTTAACGTAGGTAGGACGTAGGTACATACTAAAAATAATTAAGTAAGTACGCTAATATTATTCCAATCTAGCTAAACCACAGAATACATAAGAGTCAAACAGAATGGAATCTCACAGCGTCTCCCGCAAATTGACGTCCCCGCACTTCTCCCCGCACTTTCTGTACCTTTCTGTGCTTTAAACCAGGGTTTAGTTACTAGCCACACGCAATACACGACGTATCTTGTCTTGAGAACTGTCAATCAATAGTAACCATCATGGTGAGAAGATGCACATATAATAATTGTTTATCCACCGATTACAACGAAGAACACATATTTCATAGATTTCCAAATGATAAAAACAGGTAGCAAAGCAACAAAATAATTTACGTTATTATTCAGCAACCATCTTGATATATATACCCTTCTCGCTCTCTCGCATTGGCGGGAGATACACAAGAGCGAGAGGGATTATCAATCGACATCAGTATAAACCGGTAAAAATACATAGGCTCCTCGCTCACAGTTAATCACATACACGCAGATGCCAAGTAGATTACCGCGGGTTATAGTGTAGTGCTATAATGCCATTGTTGACAATGAAAACTTGACAAGCCGTGCGTAGAAGCGTGATAAGATAAACATTTGTTTATTTTTATTGAATTTATTCAAATAATTACCGTATAGTTTTGCGCCGAATATGCAAATTACTATATTACAATAGTGAATTAGTGAATTTAGTGCGTTACACTATAAATATACTCGATAATAATCAGTAAAGTGAACTAATGGTGAAATGGACATAATAAAAAATATTTGTGAAGTGATATTATGTAGCTGTTTCCGACTTTTCTGTAACATTTAATACATATAAAACAGAATATTTTTTACGTCATAGTGTTCGCAAATCTCCCGGTATAGAAAGATATAATCGTAAATATGTCGAACTCGTTAGTAGGTAAGTATTAAATTAATTCTGCGGTGCGACCCTAAGTATAAAACTCACACATTGACGTTTGTACAGATAAATTGTTTCGTTTGTAGTAGTAGTAGGTATATATGTTACTCTAAATCTATGGAGAGTCATACCAGTGCCTAAACTTAGACTATTTAGTAATTTTAGTAAGTTGTAAGAATATGTCCATCGGCATTTCTCTCCTGTCTCTATTAAGGGGAAGGCACTTTGTTTGTGTGTTTTAAATGTCAATTATATAACATGATTAAACTGATAAAAGATCCGTATAAAATACCTAAATTTGTCTTGTAAAGAAAAATGTAACGCCAGTAAAGTCCAGATTCATTAAACGGAAAATATACAACTGCTCACGCAACTAGAGTTTATTGAACTTCCGGATAATGGAAATTGTCATACAAAAGTACGTGAAATTGATCAATTTATTGCTATTATGTTGTCATTCCTACAGGCGATGGCAATTAAAATTCAATTTCGTGTTACAGTCGTATACAAAAGTCGATGGTCAAACTCAAGTCGCTATTACATAACCGTAAACTCCATTTAAATATTCATTTAGAAAATTCATGTACACAAAAGACAAACACAGAAACAAAAAAAAAAATAAGAAAATAGAGTACATGTACTGCTTATTTAATTTTTCTTCTTTAATTAAGGAGCTTGCTATTGTCGGTGGAGTTAAATGGAGATGCCTCCATTCCTTTCTTCTCTCTGCTATCTTTTTAATGTCTTGGTAGGACCTTACTCCTATCCCTTCCTTAATTTGTTGAAAAAACAAAAAAAAAAAGAATAGGAAGATAATAAAACATGTAATAGGCGTGTACAAAATAAACTATAAAAAATATATCTTTAGGATATTTATCATCATCATCAGGTCTTTCTCAGTCTCCACTGCAGGAGCACGACTCTCTCTGCACCATCAGAGCCATATATTAGCCAGAGCACTCAGATGATTTGGCCTACACTCTCCACGCTGGCCTGACTGGTTGGAGAGGTCTCATTGATGTTTATAAGCTTTGTTTAGCTTGTGTTCCCCACGTCGCCTTCTACGACATCCATGGGAAGACTTGGAGTGGTGTTATTCTACTCTGCCGGGAACCACACGGCACATTTATATATCTTTTAATCATAGTCACTTTGTAGATTGATTTTACAACAATTTTTGACGTCAAATCGTAACTTATAGCTAAGTTTATTGCCGGCCCTGGTTTCTGTCTGCCCATGGCCGTAACACCCGGCTCTGTCTGTCTCATTACGAATAAAGACGTAATAGTATGAGTTCCGTTTCTAGACTTATTAAACTGACTGTATGTAGCCTTAGGCCAAGTCACAGATCTCCATTTCTCAAGTTAACAAAGTTTACAGTAATCCCTACTTTGTGGTCTACTAGTGTACACTGGACAGCAATAATTTACAGGGTTAAGCTGTCAGCGTTAACGTAGCAACAGCAGCCTTCCAGTAGCTTAACATACTGTAGATTAATATAGCATTTGTGTAACATAAAAATGTTAAACTTCTAACAAACCAAGAGTACCTTTTCAAAATGTGATCAGATTTGTAGAAAAAAATTTAACATTTGTTCTGTTCATAAAATAACTGGCCACTGAGACCCATATTTCTCATTTACCTCTATTTGTGTATTACATACATTATTAGAAGTAAATGAAAAATTTTCAAAAAAATATTTCTTGTTTTAAATATTTTTCATTGCTAATTGATTTTTCCCGCTTTTATGTTTAGAGTTTTCAATTATAATTAAGTATTTTTACCACTATATATAGTTTTATTACTAAAGCACGACTAACAGTTATTTAGTCAAAGTATTCAATGTCACATAGAATGAAGGTAACAATGCCTTTCAAAATACAAAATTTAAAAAAAAAATTCATTGATCAGTCATTCAAATTATTTTAAATTATTCGTTTTCTTTAATTACTCCGTTGCTGTGAAAAATTTAAAGATTTAGTACTCGTTGAAACTTTTAATTAATTAAAAAGTTTTTACCAATGGTTTCAAGTACAGTCGGCTCAGACTAAGATTAAAAATAAATCTATGTTGGATCAGACAGCATCAATTATTTAAAAACCATATAAATAGCCACAACTATGAAATTATAAACATCCCATAAAAGGGAACAAAAACCGATAGCACTTCTACTTACACTATAATTAGTTCTAACACGTTTCCAATTGCTCGAAGATCACGTCAATTGATAGATAATTACCAAGCAATTGGTTTCCAATACCGCTAATGCGGTTGTAACGTGCCAAGAGTGGCTGTGTTTGTCTCCTATTACATCCAGACATATTATAGCAGCATTTAAGGCGAAATGGGCGCAGTGTTAGTCTGACTAAGGACCGGGGACTGTTTCGCCGTAAAAATAAACGCGATATTTAATATATTTATATTTTGAATTAAGATTTAAACAATTAAACTATTTTTTTTACAAAAAAATGTAACACTTCCGCTTAAAAAAAAATTCATTTATAAATTATTGTATAAAACTGACTCTCCGTAGCCACTTTTCAGTCAGAGGTAACTTTCAGATTTTTATCCATCGAGGCAATTTGAATGTATCGTGTTTTGGTTTCCGCCAGCGACTGATATATATTTTTTACTTTCAGTATCATGTGAATTCGTAATTTGAAAGCAAGGTTTTGATTGCAGGTAAAATGCGTCAAAAATCTGTTTTGGGTGGTATTTCGCCTTAATACCAGTTCGCGTTAATGCCCTAGATATTGCACATTTTGATGCTAATCCCTTTATATAAGTATATATAGATATATATTGTTTTGAATAAAAGTGCTTTGTAAGGAGACTAGCGCCATCTGCGTGTGATCTCCACAAACACGGGCAAAATTATCGATCATCGATTTCCCGTGCGGGGATTGTCTTTGCCCGACCAGAAAAATATTCATTGTCTTATGTCAAAGTCTCAACTTGTCATTCCAGTAAAAAAATAATGTACTCGAATTGTTGAAAGAAAAAATGTAACTGGGTGTGGCAGCCGCGTGTTTTAGAAATACTAAGTTTGTAATTTGATATATAAAATCGAAAGTTTCGTGAGAATTGTCGTTAATTGTGTTTTTGACCAATTCATTTGAACGGCGGGGCGCCGAACTTGTTTGTATTGCGTAAGGAACATTGATCTATATGACAATTGTGAACCGCATGTCATGCGTCCTTATAAGATAGTGTAAGTGAACAATAGTGGCGAAAGAAGAACAAGAAACTGATTGTGCGGTCTTGAATTGGTGTTATAAATACGACATATTAGTTGGGGCAAGGCATGAGCTCATGTAGGGTTAGTTAGGGACCCAATTCTTCTGCACCACTGATCTCGGGTCTATGAAGAGACCTGAGGCCGTCGCCATCCCTGAGGACGACCAGGGGATCGACGCGAAGGCCAGGCGAGGCTGCCTGAAGACCGCGGGGAGGCGGTGAGTTTTATAATTAGTATAACTACTTTTAATTAGAATTAAGTTCAAATCATAATTAGTTAAGTTATTTTAAAATAGGTCCCGGTACCTATGTATGTACAGTATTTATATACAGTATGTATATACCGGGTGGTAGCAGACTGCGTAGGTTGTATGTGTGTTTGTTCGTTGCCGTTGAGATTGCCGGACTCGTACCAAGAGCGTAGTCACAAAATCTCTTGGTACCCAGAACGGAATCTTAACTACTCTGCGCCCAACATTTTTTGGTAGCAGAGCTTAGTTAGTAAAATATAAGTATGTATATAAAAATAATAAAGGATTATATTTCTTTCTTTTAAGCACGTTTGCATCTCTAGGGGATGTTTTAATAGAACAAGAATGTGCGGTCGTCGCAAATTCGCACGAATTCGTTCGAACGAGCCAATCATACATATAGAGCTCTAATAGGTGTCCCAATCAAGAAGAAGGTTCCTGAAGGTTCATGAATCATGGCGGAAGCAGTTAGGGCACCTGCAGACGTCATAAATTTCCTGCCTTGTCTGGTTTGAGACCTGAGGCCGGCGACGATTCCCCACGCAAAACGTATTCCGAAACATGTCGGAATTAGTGATGTGCCGTTCTCGTTCCCCAGATTTCCGGGAACGTTCCCGGGAATGTTCCCAAAAAATGGAAATGTCAGGGAAAGTTGTAATTTTATTAATCAGACATATTTTTTATCACGGTAAATATATTTAACTAACGTAAATGCATCACTTCATATGGTTATAATACAAATACATACATCATATATTCCGTAACATTTCCTAGAAATACGGGAACGTTCCCTGGGAATGTTCCCAAATTTCCAAATTCTCCGGGAACGTTCCTAAATTCCCGGGGAATTTGGGAACGTTCCCGGAAGCGGCACATCAGTAGTCGGAATACGTTTTGCGTGGGTTATGTGATACAAATATCGATGCCAAAAAAAAGGGAAATCCAGAAAAAAATACATTAACAGTTTGCAGCTCAACGCTAATAGTTTATAGCACAATTAAAAAAAACTTAATTAATGCTAATATAATAATATACATAATACATGAATTCATACTCTACTGACAAGAGAGAATAGATAGATACATAATACGTCATTTTTAGGGTTCCGTACCCAAGGGTGCCATCGGGACCCTATTACTGTGACTCCGCTGTCTGTCCGTCTGTCTGTCTGTCCGTCTGTCTGTCTGTCCGTCAGTCACAGGGCTCTATCTCTTGAACCGTAATAGCTAGACACTTGAAATTTTTACCGATTATGTACTACTGTAGCGGCTATAACAACAAATACTAAAAATAAAAAATAGTTAAAAATTAAAGGGGGTCGTCATACAAGAAACGTGTTTTTTTCAGAGTTTTTAACTTGATCTTTATAATGGCATTAACTAGATACTTGAAATTTTCACCAATTATGTATTACTATGACCACAATAACAACAAATACTAAAACTAAAATAAAGTTAAAAATTAAAGGGTGTCGTCATACAAGAAACGTGTTTCTTAAGCGTTTTAAAACGTTGTACGGTGGTACGGAACCCTTCATGTACGAGTACGACTCGCACTTGCCCGTTTATTACCTATTGACTCAAAAACATTTGATTTAAAAGTATTTTTGTGACTTCTTCTTCTTCATCTAAGCGCATTCTCGGTTGCATCCTCAGCTGTGCTGCCTCGGAGCCCGGGGTTCGCTTTCTCGCTTTTTCTTCTCTAAATATAACATGCATGTCAATGATCACCCAAGGATGCCAAAGACCTTGCAAAATGGAGGAAAAGTATTTTTGTGACTATTTTACGTAATATTTTTACGAAACATTTATGAGCTGGCTGACTGTATTAAGTCAAAGTTAATTGATTGTTAATTAATCTAACGACTAAGGAAATTATGCTGTAAACTGTTGCTTTGATGTGATAGAGTTATTAGAAAGATTGATGGAGTAATTAATTATACTAATTAAGGACTCAGTCACATATCCAAAAGGTATTTAATTTAAAGATAAAACGTGTATCTTAAAAGATAAATTATGTTTGTTAACGTGATATATTCACATATTTCTAGCATGCTGGTCTGGGAGAGAAATGTACCAGCTGCTTCTTTTCCCGCGCAGATAGTAAAAGCCGATCTGGAGAATAGGTGAAAATGCAAGTTTTTCTTTTTCTCACACAGGATAATAAAAAAAACGCAGCATGAAAGGATGACGTGTTTGATATCTTAAAAGTTGATAAAGGTTAAAGTAAATAACTAAGCTTTGCACTTACATAATACTTGGAGATGCAATGGACGAGACTTCCCATCTCCTTCCACGTTGGATGCTGTGCAGGTGTAATTCCCAGCTTGATGCCTCGAAATGTTTCTTATCGCAAGGTTGGTGTTTCCAGTGAGGATTATACCCTTGGCAGCACTGTGCGTGAGTAGTACATCCTGTGAAAGGAAACAAAATATAACTATTGGTTCTACCAGAACAGTAGACATCGCGAGCTCTTAGATACAGATACAGATACACTATCACGTCTTTATCCCTAACGGGGTAGACAGAGCCAAGGGCGGTAAAGCCCAGGCCACTTTTAGCGTAATGGTGGGCATGAAGGTGGAAAAGGGAAATCATAATAGTGATGGGTTGCTAACCGCATCGCCTATTCATATGATTCAGATTCTCGCCCATTCCCTCGATCGGCTTTTACGATCTGCACGGGAACAGAAGCAGCTGGTACATTCTATGTTTTTTTCTTTTCTCCCAGACCAGCAAAGAAGAAGAACTCTTAGACCATGCAATTACCGACCCTTTTTCCTTTCCCTTGGCTTAGCAATGCCATTTCAGTGAAATCCGTCTTTTTATAACGCTACAACAAATTTCCCCTGAACTCCTTTAACTTGAACTCCCTGAACTTTAGATTTTGTTTAAATTTGGTTGAAATCCGTTGATAAATAACGTTACAAAAAAGATTTCCCCCTATTCCTCAACCAATCAAAAATCGCGATCGATTAAATAATTAAAGTAAATCAAGGAACTTGTGTGCCAGTTCTCGCCAAATCGGTTGAAATTGCGATATCCATAGCAAATTATTACTTTAAAATTAAGAAATAAAAGGGCAAGTGCGAGTCGGACTCATACATGAAGGGTTCCGTACCACCGTATTTTTTAAAACGCTGAAGAAACACATATCTTGTATGACGACCCCCTTAAATGTTTAACTTTATCAATTTTTTTGTATTTGTTGTTATAGGAGCCATAGTAACAGATTACCTGTGTGAATTTCAAGTATCTAGTTAATGCTATTATAAAGATTAAGTTAAAAACGCTGAAAAAAAAACACGTTTCTTGTATGACGACCCCCTTTAATTTTTAACATTATCTTACTTTTAGTATTTCTTGTTATAGCGGCCATAGCAATACATAATCTGTGAAAATTTGAAGTATCTAGCTATTACGGTTCAAGAGATAGAGCCCTGTAACAGATGGACAGACGGGCAGACAGCGGAGTCTCAGTAATAGGTTCCCTTTTGCACCCTTTGGGTACGGAACTCTAAAAAGTATCTGATTTGACTAGTTGAAAACTAACGGGCAATCGAACTTGCTCAAAAATTTCACGAGAATCGGTTGAGAAATGCGACGTAGAGAAGGACAGACATACGAAAGCATTTTTAAGCAAAGCTAAAACAGAGACGCTTCCCTCACGCCACAGGCCGGAAACTCCTAAGGTGCGCGCAATATGCGTCACCCAGGCGTCCCCGTTCCCCGTCCCCGCAACTCTCCCCCGTTTTCGCCTCGATTTCTCAGGATGGCCGTCAAGAACCGGGGGAGAGGTGCGGGTGCGGGGAACGGGGACGTATATTACGCGTACCTTAGAAAAGTCCCTTCTGTTTACTCTTACTGTATTCTGTGCTCACGCTTCACGCATGCTCGGTCAACCAATGCATCCAACAAAAAATAGAGTCGAATAGATTTAATTTGCATCAACGTATGGGTGCCATTTGTTCATTGCAACTTTTGCTTTAATTTTCAAACAAAAGTCTTAAGAGTCAAAAATAAAAAAAGAATCAAAAAATCTTTAAGATTTTTGTTTTTGATATTTTTTTTTATTTGCCGCCCTTTTCCAGTCTCATCTTTCTTTAGCCAGACTCTTAAGACTTTCGTTTGAAATTTAAAACAAAAGTGCAATGAACAAACGGCACCCATACGTTGATGCAAATCAAATATAAACTGGAATGTTTCCAATATTTCAATAATTGAATAATTGCCTCGAGCCAAATAGTTGCAGGGGTCGATCGCTTAACCTATTTACTAGACTACCTACTCGTATTTACTACTCGTACACTAAAATTATTGACGTGGAAAGTGCCTGCAAACGCCTAATTACTGAATAAATATTTGATTCTTGATTCTATGTTATAAGAAGATAATAGAATTGTTGCAATTTTAAACGCTAGTAAAAAGTAAAAGTAGTTTGTAGCTTTTGCACTAAAAATAATTAAAAATAATGACCTTCAATAAGTGATATCCACCCGTGTAGTTCCGGGTTAGAATAGGACCACTCCATCTCTTCCTGTGGATGTCGTAAGAGGCGACCAAAGGACTAAGCACAAATATCTCGTGCTACAATTGCATTCCCAAGGAGGGTTAACGTCGGGTGGCGGCCGGTTGTAAAACTTTTCGCACAAATCATTTAAACTGTTCCGGCTATTTCTTCTCCATTTTGCAAGTTCTTTGGCATCCTTGGGTGCCCATTGACATGCATGTTATATTTGAAGAAGAAAAAACAGGAAAGCACACCCCGGGCTCCGAAGTAGCACAGATGAGGATGCAACTGGGAACGCGCTTAGATGAAGAAGAAGAGATAAACACCCAAGACTTTTAACCTTATAATAATATATCTAGACTAAGATTTCATAAAATAAGCTTAGACGAAGAAGAAGACTTTCAATAAGTGATATATTTATCCTACATTGAATAAAAAATGTTGACTTTGACTTTGACTTAAGAAAATTAAAACAATATTTCGTAAAATATGTATGTTACTCCAGATGAATGCAATAATTTATCTCTGCCAGATTGGTTAACCCTGAAGTAATAATTGTCGTTTTTGAAAAAAAAAAAAAAACACGCAGTCTGCTGTCTGCGGTACCCCACATGCCCATTCCCACGATACTCGAATGATGTAGCGTTCAGGGTTAAATAATTAAAAACTTTGCGAACAATGCGATTTAGCTGCAGAGCTTTTTTGGCATTTGTATTCTGATGTAAAAAAATAAAAATAGTCACTCGTATGATATTTGAAATGTACGTGTTACAAAGAAATATGTAATTATTGATTTTTATTCTTAAAATACGCATGATGACTGAAAAAATATTTTTGGCCCGTCGGTTAGATTATTAAAAAGTATTATACACGTATTTTTTCTTTTCTCTGAGAAACAATAAATAACGAAGATACAGCGCATTTATATTTCGCATGACGACGATGAATGACTATTAAACGTTAATGACTGTTTGTTAACGACACTTTATTTGTCCATAACCACATATCGATTTTTAATGCATTAATGGGAGGCGCAGTGACTACTTCTTCTGGTACTGGTGGCAGTGTCATCGTGATGGTTTTCTGCCTTGTCTCATGTTGTAGATGGTATGAACGTCGGGTAAGTCGTAGCTGAGAGTCAGGATCTAAAACGTCTCAATTAAATCACCATAAAGGGGCCGTTCCTCGTGTACATTACGATGTAAGTGCGTTATGGTGGTTATAACACACGAAGCGGAATTTCAGCCCGAGCGAACGCGAGGGCGTAAGGAGTATTCACTATTTGCGTTTCTAACACACGCGTGTTTTAAAGGCTGCTTTATTTATCTAAAACCGGTAAAATTAGATCGATTTTATGAGCAAGGGTGTTGAAAAATAGTTTTCAAGATCCTACACGCTATTTAATCAACACGCTACTCTGTATCGGGGAGTGGTATCCCTGATATTTACCATCACGCGCTAACGAATAAGGCTGAAGACCAAGAGTTATATTATTTATATTATAATAGCATATTCCACCAACAACAGTTAATAAACTCTTCAATAAGAAAAAGAAAGAAAAGGAAAATGTACTGTTAAATAATTATTAAAAAAATAAAAAACACGACTGTCTGATCATGAGCGACATTATATGCTGTTTCATTTCTCATTCCAAATTACATTTAAACATATGAGATATACATAATCCTTATTTATAATCCTAAATCTTTTGATACCTCACTCAAAAGGTTTTAAATAAAAATATTTTTTTTAAGTTATAGGGCGGCAAACGAACAAGCGGGTCACCTGATGGTAAGTGATCACCACTGTCCATGGAAAACTGTTTGGTTTTATAATTTGGTGCCAAAAATCCGCCATTTTTATTTTTAATATACCCAGTGTCACTTTCACAATTAAGACGATTCTAACGACACCTCTCAAGCTAAAATCCATTAATCCGTTTATGCTACAGAGCGTTTACTTACATACATATACTCGAAAACATAACCCTCTTTCTAGCGCAGTCGGGTAAAACATATATTCATATTATTTGAACATTACTTGTTTTTTCAACTGCAATGAAATAATTTGTTTTACAAACAATATACCTATCGCCTATCGGTCAGAGGTAAATGAAAAAATATTGTATTTTACTTTAAACATTTAATGTAGATATTTCAAGCAAACCGATCATACCAACAGTATTTTGAATGGACTCACCAAAACAAGAAAATTCCATACTATTTCTCATATCCAGTTATTTTTTGCTCTCTTATTTTTTGCTGCCAGTCAAATGCCATGACCGGGATTGAAAACGGTTGTTCACCTAACCGTTTTGAAGATTGACAAGGTTAGTTGACATTCTGACGTCCTAGCTTTTATTTGTAAATACATTCCGTTTTAAAAACTGGCGTTTATATGTTACAGATAAATTATCACGTCTTTATCCCTAACGGAGTCGACAGAGCCCTACTTAAGACCCAATGGCCACATTTTGCGTGATGGTAGGCGTGAAGATAAATAAACGGGCAAGTGCGAGTCGGACTCGACATGAAGGGTTCCGTGCCTCCGTACAATGTTTTAAAACGCTAAAAAAACACGTTTTTTGTATGACGACCCCTTTATTTTGTAACTTTTTTTTATTTTTAGTATTTATTTATTTTCAAAATTCATGTAGACAACATACAAACAAAGGAACGTACAAAGTAAGAAAATAGAGTACATAGGTACTGCTTATTTCTTAAGAAATCTCTTTCAGCAGACCCAGGAGAGGACAATTGAAGAAAACAGGTAGTATTTGTTGTTATAGTGGCCATAGTAATACATAATCTGTGAAAATTTCAAATATCTAGTTAATGCTTTTATAAAGATCTAGTTAAAAACGCTGAAAAAAAACTTTTTTGTATGGCGACCCCCTTTAATTTTTAACTTTTTTTATTTTCAGTATTTGTTGTTATAGCGGCCACAGTAGTTCATAATCGGTAAAAATTTCAGACAGACGGACGGACAGACGGACAGACGGCGGAGTCTCAGAGGGTCCCGTTTGCACCTTTTCGGTACGGAACATTAAAAAAGGAAAATAATGATTGTTGCTAGCAGCATTACCTATTTACAAGATTCAGATTCCTGTCTATTTCTTATCTACCCATATTATACCTATTTCTTAGTGTCTTTCCTCAGGAACGTCATTTTACGGGAGGGTGTAAGTGCGTTCTTTACATTAGTACTTACATTAATCCTGTGCCAATAGATAAAACCAATAAAATTTAAGGTCGATAGATTAGAAATATGTTTGCTTAATACTTACATTATGTTCCCAAACAACTTTATAAGCTGGTGGATTGGCATCTACGTTGCAGCCAAAGTACACGTCGTCTCTTTCTTCGATATCGTTCGGGTTCATTTTAGTACCTAGGTGAATTTCCGCTACTGGTACATCTGTGAAAAAATTGTATTTTTTAATAAGGTACGAGTATTTAGTAAAAAGACATGTAACTGAAGATTAAAGAATTGTATTCAATTAGGACTAAACTGAGCATCTGACAGCATTTGCTGCGTGGTTCTCGGCAGGGTAGAATAATACCACTTTAAGTCTTCCCGTGGATGTCGTAGAAGACGACATAGGAAACATAAGCTAAAAAAAGCTAAAAAACATCAATGAGACCTCTCCAATCCGTCTGATTAGCGTGAAGAGTGTAGTCTATATCCTCTGGTAGTACATAGAGGGTCGTGCTCCTACAGTGGACTAAAACAGACCTGATGATGAGCATCTGAACATAAAATCTGACACCAATATTGGTAAACTCACGCCCACGACAAACAAACAATGAGGTTACTCGTTTAAAATATTTATAAACTGAGTGCAGATATTTTATTTTTCAGAATAATTACTTTAATAAGATATACCGTCCCTAATACTGATAACATTCTCGTTAAAATATTTAGGCTGTGTTCAGAAAACAATTTCAATACATTAAAAAAAAATGAGTCGCCGATATTAGAAAGATCGTGGGTCGAACGTGGATGAGAGTAGCTCAGGATCGCGGTGAATGACATTCATTGATAGAGACCTATTCCCAGCAGTGGGAGGTTAGGCTACTTCTTCTTCGTCTAAGTGCATTCCCGGTTGCATCCTCAGCTGTGCTGCTTCGGAGCCCGGGGTGCGCTTTCCCACTTTTTCTTCGCCAAATATAACATGCATGTCAATGGTCACCCAAGAATGCCAAAGACCTTTCAAAATGGAGAAGAAATAGCCGGAACATTTTAAATGATTTGGCATAGTTTTACGACCGGCCGTCTGCCTGGCGTCAACCCTCTTTGGGAATGAAATTGAAGCACGAGATGTTTGTGCTTAGTCCTTTAGTCGTCTCTTACGACATCCACAAGAAGAAATGGAGTGGTCCTATTCTAATCCGGAATCACACGGGTGAGAGATTAGGCTACGAATGATGATTTGAAAAATGATGTTTGAAGGGAAAGCGAGGGGAAAAAAGAAGTGTCTCGTCAGGTTTTTCAATAAGACTGCCGTACAATGACAATAGCTGGGACCAACGGCTTTACATGCCTTCCAAAGCAAAGAGGAGCACGAGAAATGTTTATACCACTTGTGGACTCATCCAAGTGCGGACCACGCCAGGGGTGGCTTAACTTGCGAAAGCGTACTCCCACCGGGCCAACGAGCTCCTCAATACCTGACAGTACATGTCCAAAGAAAAAACAAAGATCTTATAAAGAAGGACAAAAATAGTTGCTACTTTAGATACCCACTGGGAATCTAGTTCTGTAAAAGTTTTACTACGAAAACTTTGCCTAGGTACAAGTAATAAAAGTGAAAAGTTTACGCTATCTCCCTGTACAGATGGTTTTTTAAACGCTGAAAAGTACAGCTTTCCGTTTTAGTGGATAACCGTAGTTAAAACTTTGCAAGATAAAGCTAACTAAAAAAAAGTTTAAAGACTTTTAAGCCTGCAGGTTTCACCAAATGAAAGTAATTGATAAATTGACCAAGCGAGCTAAGCGAGCGAAGCGTCTCAGTGTCGCAATTGGCCAAAATTTGTCAGTTTGTCCGGTTGTCAGTTTTTCTCGTAAAATGTTTTAAGCAGGTTCGATAAATTATTAAAGAACTTTTTCGTCAATTCAGCTTTTAGAATTTTTCCAGAATGGCGGAGATATGGGGTTTAAAACTTTAAAATAATCATATTTCAAATATGTCATAAAGCTTTATTGTTACCCTATATAAGACACAACTTTTTTGTCTGAACAACTTTTTTATCCGATAAACTGAAGCTCACAAAAGTGCGAGATTTACAGCTCACAGAGTCACCAGTAAAATATTATGATGTCATAGAGTTGGTCTAACACATATAGATAGGATTATAAATATGAAGGGAAAAGCCTAAAGTTTATTATATATATTATTAAAAATGCATTAAAATTTTGCATTTTCAAATTTCGCGCGTAATTTTCCGAAAATGTAGCAGTGGACGCCATATTGCTCTGTGGCCATAACGTCGTATTTATGTAAACAAATGCGTTGATGTATATACGCAGGCCTACCACTACTAGACTTGCAACGATATTGCTAGAAAGAGACTGTCAAATACAGTACAACGTGAGTGTGAAAGAAACGCTGATATGTTTTTTTGTCTCTATCGCGTGGCTGCTATAAGCTGGCCTACTGTCAAAATCTGGGCCAAAAAAACCACAAAACGATCGAAGAAAGTTATTAATTTTAGGTATTTTATCATATAAATGGGTTTAATTTGAGCCTATTATAAGTTAGTAACCAAAGTGTGTTCTGTGACGTGTCCAAAATATGGGTGGAGGCAACAATCACAGATAGAAAGAGATGCACTAAAGTGGCCACGCACTATGCAGGTCTAGTAGTGTATAGGTATATTTTGGTAGTTGACACTTTCTAGTATACACGGGCGTATGACTAGTAGCATGGAGCTGCTATTTGGTGTTTATTAACAGATTATAAAACTGAAAACTTTGAATTGAATTAAAATTTTACTTTTTTCTTTTATGAACTAAAACTAACATATCCCGATATTTTTATCCGAAGCTTTTTCAAGAATATTATTATTTTTATATTTTTCCTCATAGACGCGTATTGTATTTCCGTTTCAAAATCAGAGATCCCTAAATTTTCGTAACAAGTTAAATTGGGAGCGCTTCCCAAAGTACATAAACCTGATCCACAAATTGATCTTTTGACTTTCGCTTGACTTATATATTTGTTTAATTGTTTCCCAAAGTAACATAGAAACTCGGAATTGTTTGATAACCAAAAGGACAACGTTAATTGCATCAGAAATTTTGGAAGTTATTGATTCGGTTGTACGAAATTTAGATTAATATTGTCTTCATTCTACTATTTGACTAGCGACCAGGCCCGGCTATGCACAGTAATAAATACACTAATTGAGCTAGCCCTAAAGTAAGTTTTAACTTGCACTATGGGATACTAACTCAAGTCTCAACGATACTACATACCTAAAGAGATAAACACCCAAGACCCAGGACAATTTGAAAAAGGACAATTTCTAACTTGTTCTGGCTGGGGATCGAACCCAGGACCTCCGGATTGGCAGACTAGAGTGTTGATTTAAACAAATAATGATTTTATTACAACTTTAAATTAGTTTTTAACAAGAATTCACCATCGAACATGGATAACAGTAGGCACTTCGAATAGTATCTCCTGAATCATATTACCCACAGACCTTAAATTTGTTTTACTGTAAAAGTGTAATACCTGAATGTTTTATTTTTAAAGCAAAATTATTTTTAAGGTACCTAACATATTTTTAAAATTACCGTAAGACAAATTCTTTAATTAATAAAAACGAATAAGTATTAATATTTTGGTAGATAGTTGGTTTAATCAGGTGAAATTTGTCGGCGTTTTCGACTATGAAAAATGTAAAAAAGCCGCATTTCCTTTATTTATATTTTTATCAAAATATCCAATCTGTCTTCACTCGTTTCATTGTTATGTATCCTATGTATTTTTTATTAAATTCAAGGAAAAAACACCATTCTTCACTGGTAAAATAAAATTAATATTATGTTTTTCAGATTTCATTAAGTACCTACATTTAAAGATTCACATTCTGTATAACATATAAATATAACAGAAGGCGATATTAAACCTTATTCAAGAAATGAATGAAAGGTTTTAGTTGGAAGCAAAATAAAAAGGAATTTATATTCCGCCTTTGCTTAAGGGCAATTAAGCAAACTGGAGGTTTAGAGAAAAAGCTAAACTTAGTTAAAGTCTTTTTAAGATACCCTTACAAATAGTAAAAGTAGAATTTTTTATTTACTCAGAGGTTTCTCTTTGTTTTTTTGATTTCTAAATTTAAGATTTCTAAATTTGAAACTTTGTGCGTTGTCATTACTCATTATCATGATGAATGTATTGGTAGATTTAACATTTTGTAAAAACAATTAGTAAAAAAATATATTTGTCTCATCTACGAGTACTACTTACTCGATTACTTATATCACAGAATTGCTCAAGACCATACCGCCGTCCAATGCGGCTCGAGACGTCTTCGTATATGCGTCGCGAGTCGAATTCACAGATGAGGTCGAAATTCGAAATATGCGCCAGTAGCTAACTTTTTACGTAAGATACCTGTTTATCGTATATTTGTAATGTGATGTATTTTTTGCACCCTATTGTTTCCATTGTTGGGCAAAGACCTCCCCTCCAGCCTTCCATGCATCTCTGTTAACGGTGACAGTTTTCCACTCTCCAGTTCTTCTTTTAAGCAGGTAATTTTTATATAGTTATGTTTAAAATCCATTTTTATAAAGTAAACATAATCTTTATTCATAATTATTGTCATCATCATTATCATCATCATCCCGGTTGCATCGTCAGCGGTAACGCTTCAGAGCCCGGGGTCCGCTACCTAACCTAGGTGATTTGACGAGGTCACTGGTTTTTACACAGAGCGACTGCCGTCTGACCTCCGCAACCCAAAAGGTATACCAGAACCAATGCTAGGATAGGTACTCGTACGAACGCTAGATGGCGTTCGGGACCAACGACTTTACGTGCCTTCCGAAGCACGGAATCATCTTTCTTTTCGGATAATCAGGTGATTCAAGCCTGTAATATCCTAAACAGACTCGAAACAACTTTTCACAAAGTATGCTTCCCAGTGGGATTTGAACCCATGACCTCCGGATCACAAGGCAAACGCCTTGACTACTGGACCGCGGAGGCAGTCATAATTATTGTATTATACCTATAATTTACTTTCATTCACTATTTCTAAGTTGATTTAATTTTATTTGCTTTTATCCTATAACCTACACTGTTTCCCTTTAACTATATGTACTCTGCCTATAATTTATATGTATTTATCATAAAATATAGTATCTCTGAGTTAGTATCCCTTAACAAAAGCTTAAAATTTATTTTGGGGCTAGCTTAATCAGTATGATTTGTCCCTTTATATTTATTTATTTATTAATTTCACGTTTAGTAATTATGACAAGTTTTTAGAAGTGTTCATAATGGTTATCGCGGTAATTGAGCTTTTTACAAGCTTTTATTTACTTTCACCTGTCCCGTTGTCTATAGTCAAATCTTGCAACTTAATTAATTATAAACCTTTTAAGTTAGTAATTATTTTTACAATTCCCATGGAAATACAGCGCAACCATTATAGTACTAGTCATTATAAGTATGTTTTAACCATAGACGAACAAAAACTAGAGGAATAACAACCTTCAAACTTTAAAGCGTAATTAGATTTTTAGTTTAAATGTTGTAGCTAGATGGAGCTACTAGTTCGAAAGAAAGTAGTTTTGTAGTTGTGCCGCTTAATTTCGGAAAGATGGCGATATAAGCGTTCATTTTCTACGAACAAACAAGCGCCATCTCTGGTTCATTTTTCGTGGATACCGTTATTCTAAGTACCCAGCACCAGTTGTATGACCAGCGGGTGAGATAGTATTGACATCTAGAAAATAAACAGGATTTCGGCTTTCCAGCAGAGTACTTTTTTGTATACGGTTCTCAGTAGTCTAGTTCGTCCAAGGTTTTAAATTTATGTGACATAGAACTATAGTTGTTTTATATCAATGAAATGAATCACTTCAATAGTACCATTGAAGCGGTTGTGGTCAATAACCGAAAGAACCCGGGTTCGATCATCACCAGGTCGGGTCATTTTCACCGACCACTACTTGTTACCGGTGTAGAAAATCATTATTACTTAATTTAACTACTGACTCACGTAATACAGTCGGAAAAGTCCGACCAGGTTTCGATCGATTTAGACGATTATCTTTAGAGCGAGTGTCAGGAACGGCAACCAGACGATGTCGCTGTTTGCTCAGCACTGAGCGCTACCTCGCCCGTTGCCGCCCGTGCCGTCGCCCGCTCTGCTCGACTCAAAATGATGACTGCGGGGGGGACCCGCAAATACCGGCGAGGTTCTCGTTCTTGCATGTGGTATATCATCGTCGCTTTCCGCATGAGGTATAACTTAAGCGCCTTTTTCGACTATATTGCGTCAATCAACCGTTTGAAATTAATTAACTATGGAGTTATCTCACGTTAGTTTCAATAAAATAATAGGATAGCATTGTGGGGAAACCTGTACACTAGTTCACTAGTATATAAAAACTAATTATTGAGCTACGTAAGATGCCTTAAGGCAGCTTAATAAATCGGACACCAATATTAGCTAAATATTTGATAAGAAAGAAAAAAGTATATACCTTAGACTGGTTAAAAAATCACTGGCTCGTTGATCAGATGAATGTTTTCTGAAGCGGGCACAGAAGACAGTAAGAGTATACAGAACGGAATCTCCGCGCAATATGCGTCCCCGTCTCCCGTTGCCACACCTCTCCCCCGTTCTTGTGCGGGCGCGTGCGACGTGCAGTGTGTGTTCGCCTGCTTTTGCCCCTTGACAAGGCGAGAACGGGGGAGAGGTGCGGGGACGGGGAACGGGCACGCATATTGCGCGGGACCTTAGGAGATTCCGTTCTATATACTCTTACTGTCTTCTGTGACGCGGGATAGAAATTTTTCAAGCGAGTTTGACGAGAAAGCAGTGGATGAGATTGGTATAGGATTGATTCCCAAAGCAATAAATTAATGTTGGATGATGACTAACGAAATATGAAATTTAAAATCAAGAACTAAGTAAATACTCACAATAAATATTCAACTTCAATTTACTCTCTATCGTCGACTTATTAAACTTGGAATGTTCCGCTCTACAGATGAGGGTTTGTCCGTTATGTTCTTTCATTGGCGTCCATTGCAGCAGGGACTGCGTTTCGTTGCCTTCCTCCATTTTCTGCAAACAAAATTCAGTCTTGTGGGTACAGTTTTAAAAATAAAAAGACTCTTTCATTAACTGAAAGACGCTAAAGACGAAACAAAAAGTCCTTATAGTCCTTATACAACCCAAAGGGTAGATCAAAACAAATTTTTAATTTATTTTGAACATTAAAAAACAATTCTGATCTTTAAATTTCCCCAACTGTGCCAAAAACGCTATTTCTGTCATGGCGGTGGTTATTTGTCAGATGATTTGCACATGAAATATAAATAAGTTTATGCAAAGATTTTTTTTTTGCACAAGCATTTATTGTTAGGCCTAAGTACATAACAAGAGAAATGTAATAAGCCCAAACTCAGTGAGGTTGCGTCGTTTTATTACATTCTTATAGATATAAAATAATTCTAATAAAAAAAAAATAGTCATATTACCTATAATAATATTAACTAATAATAGTAATATTACCTAATAATCGTAATATTACCTATTTTACAAACTTTTATTTAGCTTGCCGTTTGTTGTTTATTTCTTAGGGTCAAATCTTGCAAGTAAAGTTTTGTTTTGCTAATCTACGAATAATAATCCTCAGAAGCATAACTAATCCCGAAAAATTATTCAACGCGATATGCACCGCGGCGGGCGTGGCTTAAAATATGAACCGCGCGGCGCGACAGTTCGCTGTTACACTCGAGTCGTGCGGTTGCGTCACAAAAAGTTTCCTTTGAGAATATTGCTGTGATTTTGCGATAATTGATTCATTAATGTGCCGTGAAGTAGTGTAGAAGCCATACAGACTTGAAAAACACAGGACTCACCTTTCATAAATATTTTAATAATCCATACTTAACATCTGTGGAAAGTGTTATGCAAAATGTACCTAAGCCACGCGTTGTACCTCACCGCTCGTTGCGGTGACTGCCCCCACCCGACGACGAAGCGTGACCTTGTCGCGACCAATCGCATGCATATTTGTCTATGTATGTGTTTGAGTGTTTCGTTGTTATTACTGTTTGTTTGCGTAAATAGAATCAGAATCGAAGCGGTGAATGTAGGAGCGTTACATTTCTAGAGAATTTATTATTCGTAGTTGCTAATGTAAATCAGATGACAATGCAATATTATTATGACAAGAAGCTAATCTGATGATGGAGCCGGAAGGTGGCTAAAGGAACCCTGTAATAAAAAGTCGCAACCCCATCAAATTTGAGGTTATTAAATTTGTCTTAATTGTTAAAAGCTGCACGAAATTTTTTTTTAGAAAAACTTATTTTTATATTGCTTTATGTCCTTGATAGAGAAATTAGTTGAGAGTGGACTAAATAAGCTTTTAAAAATATTTCAATGCGTAAAAGAACGTAAAATAAAATGTTACACTTTACAAAAACTTATTAGACAAATGCCTGTTTATTAAAGTTCATACAAGCAAAATATAATATAAAGCAAAATTTATATTCTTACAATGTCTTTGTTACAAAAACAATCTATACCTTATCTGCGGTCAGTACTCCTTACAATTCTAAGTAAAACATAGAAAAATTTCACAGAAAATGTCGTGGTACAAAACAAATTACTGTTAGCGTTTTATAGACCAATTTCATGTGGATGAACTATTAACGCCATGCTAAGGACGTTGCAATGTAAGAGAGCGCACATTAGGCGACTTTTCGCGACCACAACTAGTTACAACTAGTGATGTGCCGTTCCCGGGAACGTTTCCAAATTCCCTAGGAACGTTCCCGGCAATAGGTAGTTTGGGAACATACTCAGGGAACGTTCCCGTATTTCAAGTGAAATTAAGGAATGTATATGTTAAGTGATGCATTTACGTCAGTAAAATATATTAACATTGATAAAAATATGTCTGATAATTAAATTACAACTTTCGCTGACAATTCTATTTATAGGGAACGTTCCCGGGAATCTAGGGAACCAAAACGGCACATCACTAGTCGCAACACGCAACACACAAACAGACAGATATATCTACGTGCCGTGGCACTTCATTTTATATATGATATTTCCACCAATCTGGAGGTTTTGGAATCGATCCCACTACAATTTGTCCATACCAAGTTTTTGAACTGTAGAGTGGATCCGAGATTTAAGTCTTGTGGCCCTGGGCTCTTTCTGCTTAGAGCCGCATGACGTGATAGTGAATCTGAATTTGGATATAGAGACATAAAACATACATACATACACAGTTTCCTGTAAAAATAACATTTCCCCGTACTGGGAATCGAACACACTTGACGGACAAACGTTGTAACTAGTATACGCCTAGGAGGCCATTTTTAGTAGAAACTTACACGAATATCTGCGATAATGTTCCATTGTGCCACTCTACTCCATGTTTATGATTTTTATCGTACTGTTGAATTGAAACTAACTAATTTAGCATTAAATTACGACTATAAATTACGGCATTA
Organism: Acrobasis repandana; assembly: GCA_963576875.1. Classification (NCBI taxonomy): domain Eukaryota; kingdom Metazoa; phylum Arthropoda; class Insecta; order Lepidoptera; family Pyralidae; genus Acrobasis; species Acrobasis repandana. Next base: position 19,810,855 of record OY756218.1, on the reverse strand, counting down.
CGGATACAAACGTTTCATTTTGCAGTTGGTTTCTTGTAAATAAGTTCAAGTACCTACTATTAATTATAGTGACTAACAAGTAAGAAAAGCGATTGTGTGATTTTATTGACTGAGCAAGCGAAGCGTCTCAGTTTCGAAACTGGCCGAAAATACTTTTGTCCGTCTGTCTGTTCTCGCCTACAGGTTGCATTTTTCAACCGATTTCGACAAAAAATAGCATACAAGTTGTACCGTTTCGGTTTGTAAAGCCTAGATTTAGGATCTAGGAAGATAGATGAGATAAAATAAAGACCAGATATCGGCAAATGAGATAGGTATAATGAACAACTATTACATTGCATTAGTTACAAAGATTCACAAGAACACTAGGTACAGATTAGGTAGTCAGGGTCGTGAGTTATAGGCACTAGATCAGTTGAGTAGCCCTTCTAGGTAGAAGAACTACTTAGTTTCAGATGCTGCCGAAGACGAAGAGGACGAGCGCCGGCCGCCGCGCCTTATATATGGGCATGGGCCCCCCCGCTGCGCCTAAGAGGGGCGGAGGAGTGCTGGAGCCCGCGCGATGTCACAAAGTTACTTGGTTTTTTTTAAATTTGATTGCGATTTTTGATTGGGGAGAAAAAGGGAGAAAAAAGGGAACTTTATATAAAAGCTTGTGAGATCTACTGTTCTTACAAACCACTAGTTATATAGACTTTTCATTAATTAAAAGATTAATTATTAATACGAGGATAATAATATTTTTATACTACTTTATCCATGTATATTCTCTTGTAAGTAGCTAACCAATCCATTCAGCCCATAGGATGGGATCGAGAATTATTTAATACAATGGATAATCTACATACTATAAACTTGAAAACAATCACAAAAATTCCCTTTTATATAACTGATATGTAGGCTGGTAGAAACCTGAGTGATTACGTGGTCCTTCCGAAAAACTCCTGATTTGCCACTAGCCAATTTCCACAACTCCACTTCTCATAAACCTCTAGCAAGACTAGACATATATATAAAATGATTAGTAATAGACTGTAGTATCTCTTTCTTCTCACTAAGTGACCACTGTCAGCAGTAGCCAGACAGCTCTGTCTTTCTGCCATGTAACAGCGGCTATTCTTTTCTCTGGATAATATCTCCACAAGTAATATAGGATGAAAAGAAAAGATAAATTAACTTAGCCTATGTAATCATAGGCTAAGTTAATTTATCTTTTCTTTAAACAAGAGTCTAGTACTTATGTACTAGTCTCTAGTTTGTCTATTCAGCTACCAGCTGACATAAGCTAGATATCTCGTTTTTCTGCGATGTAATAGCGGCTAGTCTCTTCTCTGGATAATATCTCCACAATTAGTGTAGGAGGAAAAGTAAAAATAAATTAACTTACCCTATGATTATTAATAGACTCTAGTTTCTTCCCGTTCAGCCACCAGGTGACAGTCGCTGGCGGCCGCGCCCCAGTTGATCTGCACCATAATTCAGTATTCCTGCCGTGCGAGAGTGGCTGTTCTCTTGATAGTATCTCCACCAGTAGTGGCCTCACTGTCAACAAGAGAACAGTTTTAAAGTTCAATTCTAAGCTACGGCAGTTGCCTTTAGGAAGCTTGAATTTATCTGTCTTCAAGTAAAGTTATGTTTACCTTGTTTTATAGTAAAAACTAAAGGTATCAGCCGACTAATGCATACCAAAAATTTCCCATTTGAATGTCACCGCTTGCGGGGAGGTCAACGGCCGCGCATTTAGTAAAGTTCATAGATTAGCTCGATTTATTAGAAAAATTTAGGAGAAAAGAAATACATAAAATAAGTATTTTTGGGTTCCGTACCCAAAGGGTGCAAAAGTCTTGCAAAGACGTGTCTGTACAAAGTTTCAGTAATAGGGTCCTATTACTGACACTCCGCTGTCTGTCCGTCTGTCTGCCTGTCCATCTGTCACAGGGCTCTATCTCTTGAACCGTAATAGCTAGATACTTGAAATTTTCACTAATTATGTATAATTTTAGCCGCTATAACAACAAATAATAATCGTAATCATAATCATTTATTCATCTGAAAATAAGAAAAAGTTAAAAATTAAAGGAGGTCGTCCTACAAGAAACGTGTTTCTTCAGCGTTTTAAAACATTGTATGGAGGAACCCTTCATGTACGAGTCCGACTCGCACTTGCTTGGTTGTTTTCTCACGCTTTTATTTTCTAATAATAATTCTGATTACAAGATTGCAATATAGCTAGGGGCGCATAATCAACCTGCATTTCAGATGATTTTAAAGCATATGACAAGAGCCAGAAAGCAAAAACCCATTACCGAAAAGTATTGAAGGAAAAAAGGGAGGGTTTTTCCTGGCAGTAGGTCACGAATAGCTCTTAAAAATGTGTCGAGTGTCGTGAAAAATATTAACACCACGAAAAATTCAAAGTAAGATCAGATTCAACTTTCTATTATGCATGATGTAAATGTTTTTAATATGTTCTTTAGGATACTTTAGACCATTCCCAAATGTATTTGAATTAAGTGGTACGAGTGATGGATGGCGTAGACACGCCCTACGCAAAATTGTGGTGACCTATGGAGACGAGACGTAACAACAATTCATTATAATTTGCCCCATAACACATGCTAGTCCTAATAGTTTTTCGCTAATATATTTATTAAAGAAACATTCATCATCATTCGAGCATATTCCAGGTTGCATCCTCAGCTGTAACGCTTTAGACCCTGGGTCCACTGCCTAAACTTCGTGATTTGACAAGGTTACTGGTTTTCACACAGAGCGACTATCGTCCGACCTCCACAACCCAAAGGGTAGACCAGAACCAATCCTAGGATAGGTTTGAACAAACGCTAGCCGGCGTTTGGCGCAAGAACAAGGGCCAATAATATGTTTGAGAGCTGGTCTGTATATTCTATGTCAGTGCCCATAACAGATAAACATATGTTTGCTAATATACTCGTATTCACTCAAAAAACACATTTGAAATTAAACAAGTTTATATTAGTTTGCTCAAGTTCTTCTATTATAACTTCACCAACGACCAAACGAATAAGATTTGTATAGTTCATTCTTATAACTTGTACTTTTAAAAAATTATGTTTTGAACAAATTGCAGTCCAAATAAATACTACGTAATATACTTTAATAGGAGAGGCATTTAGTCCAACAGTAATTTACGCTGTATAGAAGAATGATAGTCACCGTTGGCGACGCGCTCTAAAGTCATTGAAATTGTTTAGCCATTTAAAATAAATCATTTTAAAGAAAACGGAGACATTATTTAATATTTTGCTACTACCAAGTCCTAGATAACCCTTCTTTCTTTCTAAAATTAAAAAAAAAGCACTGGACCCCGGAAAATTCAGGTACGGCCTTAACTTGAAAAAGATGACATTTCGTTATAAAAAGTTACAAAGCTAATGTAAAAAAAGACGTTGCAATATTATTATAACAAGTTGCTGATCTGATGATGGAGCTGGAAGGTGGCTATAGAAACTCTGTAATAAAACGATGCAACCACACCGAGTTTGGGCTTATTACATTTGTCTTTATAAGTATTTAGGCTTACAACAAAAGCTTGTTAAAAGCCTTATATCATACAATTATGAACAAAAATTTAGAAAAATACAACCGAATTGACAACCTCTTTTTTTAAGTCGGGTAAAAATAAAGAGTTATACTTCTAGCATTTACGACTCAACTGTCCACATGTCCGTTCGATATAGCCGTTGTGTGTATCACCGTACTAATCCAGTAACAGTGATTCCAGACGATGGCATATCACGTCACGCTGTCTCCTAGATTCATCTGATGTGATTAATGTGTGGCTGTAGGGCTTCGTAGTATGTGCTGGTTAATGAACAAACCGGGTGTAATAAGGTAGTATTCTAGGTCAAAAATGTTGTGTCTTTGAGTTCCGGTTGACAGTGTTTTGACTCCTTCAATGTCCAATGTGCTAAAGAGTCCAGTGTCATATTACGTCCAGTCCCAAATGTGAAGTATCCTAAAATATCCAGTGTCAAAAAGTCCACTTCCCGAAATAGAATTTGTCCTAAAATGTCCAATAGCAAAAGGTCTATGGGGGGCAAGGGTAGCCCCGAAGTGTGGGAGCTCCTGGGCAGAGCGTCCCAGATAGGAAGTGTGTATAGGGAAGTAGGAGAAACAAACAAATGGAAGATGTAAATAGTTTTTTATGTACAAACAAGAGTAAAAAGAAATAAGCAAAACAGAAGGTGCACGAGCGATAAAATCAGTGGAAAATAAGGTAGAAAAATGTAGAAGTAGAATAGTCAAGACAAAAGAACTGAACACAAAGTAAATATTAAAGTAATTTAAATTTTTAACAGTGAAAAATGCTGTTACCACAAATGACAAGACATGAGAGCATTGAAGGATGGTCATTGACAGTCGACCAAAACTCAGTACTAAAAGTATGCGCGCGCAACATGACGCCGCGAGGCAACGTGCGCGCGCAACGCAAAGTCCGTGGTCGACTAGTAAAGACCATCGCTTTCAATAAAGAAGTATAAATAAAATAGTATGAATACAGATAAATAAAACTTATGTATATACAAGTGGGAGAAGCCCACAGTTCCACTCCTAGGATCTGTATATATTATGAGACATGGTTAGCAAATAAATCTTTGAATCTGCAGTCAATAATCTCTGAAAATACGGGGCTGATTTTGATGCAGTTTTTACGAACATGTAGAGTATGTAAGACACTTTCGTTCTGATGCCGAAAGACGGCTCAGCAATTATAGAACCGTTTTCCGACATTCATTGGTCCACCGAATCATCCACGGACTTAAAATTTCGCAAACGCTACCAATGTCACCGTACGATTGTCCGACACAACATTTTGACCTCTGACACTTGGCCGACAGTAAAGATTTATCACCGTAAGATTGTCCAGCACAACATTTCGACCTCCGACACTTGGCCGACAGTAAGGCTTTGTCACCGTACGATTGTCAGACACAACATTTCGACCTCCGGCACTTGGCCGACAGTAACGGTTTGTCTCCGTACGATTGTCCGACACAACGTTTCGACCTCCGACACTTGGCCTACAGTAACGGCACGACACGTCGCGGAAGTTTCCCGCATGCATGCGTTTGACATGATAAATCAATGTACGGCTGAAGGGGTTCCCAGGATCATTCGTTATGTACGTCGTAAATAAAAACATAAATGATGACGTTCAAAGAAATGATAAATTGAAAGCACGGAAACCGAGTTGCGGTTCTTTTATTTCGTTTTTAGAGACTGCTTTTCTGATTTTGATTTTTATTTGATGTAAAGATTTGACAAGATTAGTATCGTTAGATTTGAATCAAAGAATCAAATATTTATTCAGTAATTAGGCCTTCGCAGGCATTTTTACACATCAATAATTTTTGTAATGTTTATTCATAATATTAATATTACGATTTTTTTTAAAGCTACCGACACTAGCGTTTCGCAACGACCACCACTGAGAAGAAACGCAGAAAGAAACTCATTTGCACAGTATTGGTCGCATATGCGCCAGAAGGGCTTTGTCAGTTTACAAGGATATTATGCCTAATACAAAGTTATCACAATATAACATGTAAAGCTTTTTTTATGTTATAGGACGGCAAACGAGCAAGCGGGTCACCTGATGGTAAGTGTGATCACTTACTCCTGGTGTTGCAATTATCCATTGGCAGCGGTGATCCGCTGCCCATGGACAACTGCAACACCAGGAGTGTAACAAGAGCGTTACCGGCCTTTCAGGGCCCAGGGGGGGAGTCGGGGCTCCGGCTCTCTCACTCACCGAACGAAGCATAGTAGCGGTGAAGCTACTACTCAGACGTCGATTTTCTGTGAGAGTGTGGTACTTCCCCGGACGAGCCGGCCCATTCATGCTACTAGCAAAACTGAGTTTTGCCGGTAACGTGGCTCTACCACAACTAAAAAGCTTGCGAATGAGTGACAAATCCAATTTACTGAAATAAGTAACACTGAGTAGTCTTAAGAAAACTGAGCCAAGCTGACCAGTCCCTACTGGCGGCACTGTTACTGTTACTGATTACTGTCTCAAACCGAACAGATAGGTAGTGTTAGTGTGCGGGTTTCCTTACAATGTTTTCTTTCACCGGAAGCAGGTATTGGTAGTTGAAAATTACTATATGAGACAAACTGAGAGGTACAAGTCAAACCTAGTGAGGATCAAACTCGTGTCTTACTGTCCACTGTTTCATGGCAATAGTAAAAACATAATAAAAGCTAAACCACATTGCAGCACTCTTTTAACACCCAGAAACACTAAACAAAAATTATCATCATCAGGTCTTTTTCAGTCTCCACTGCAAGAGGACGACCCTCTCTGTACTACCAGAGCCATATATTAGCCAGAGCAGCCAGAGGATTTGGCTTACACTCTCCACGCTGGCCAGACGGGTTGGAGAGGTCACATTGACGTATATAAGCCTTCTACGATATCCACGGGAAGGAGTGGTCCTATTCTACTCTGCCGGGAACCACACTGCTAGAACTACTAACTAGAAATTAATTCACAAATTTATACCAAAAAATATCAATATTACTCAACCTCGACAACTCTTAAGTATTAACGACCGTTATGTTCCATTATTGGTTTTTAGCTCCCGACCTAACGTATTCGATACCGATTTGTACGAAAATATCTTTGAAATTCGCCTTTTAACGAGACATCTGACATGTTTTCGTTGTGTTTAAATTCAAGGTATTGATCGTTGTATAACAGAGTAATAATATACTACGTGTTGTATTTGACGAGTTTAAGTGTACAAAAGTTGAAAGTACACATGTGAAACTTAAAACTTAAAACATTAAAATTTAAAACATTGCACCTCACCTGTAACATGACAAAACTTTTGTGTACATACCACATGGCTAGAAGATATTGCTGCGATGCGATGCGATGAGGCAACTTTTTAACCGACTTCAAAAAAGGAGGAGGTTATCAATTCGCCTGTATTTTTTTTTGTATGTTTGTTACGCGATATCTTCGCCAATTGTGAACCGATTTTGATGATTCTTTTTTTTATTTGAAAGCCTTTACTATCAAGTTGGTCCCATTTTAGTGAAGATGTGATGAAGAACTTCGGAGAAATGGAACAATTTCCTTAAAAAAATTGAAGTCGGTAGTTTTTTTTGTTAAAAATTTAATTATTACAATACAATACAATACAATACAATACCCTTTATTGCACAAAAGTAAAAAACAGAACATAATTATCTTAAAAATTAGGAAATGCGCAAAAGGCGGCCTTAACGCTAAGCAATTTCTTCCAGGCAACCTCGTTTATATAGAAAAAAATGATGGGAAATTAGGTAGTGCGGGGTGGTCAATATAATAAACATAGATACTTATATACAATAATTATAATAAACATACATACATCTAATACTTAAATACATACATACAACTTACACAAAGAAAACATAACAAGACAAAATTAAGAAAAACTAAGTGGAAACAAGGGAAGGAAATTACCTTTCATAAGGATAGAAAATGCGATTTTACTTGGGATTTAAAGCTGGCTAGCGTTTGGGCGCGTCGGATAAGTGGTAGTGAGTTCCATAGACTATTGTATGAATATATATTATTGTATAAATTTATTTATTTATTTAAGGCACTGATTTAAAGAGGCAGTTTTGGTAAGTTAAAAATTATAAATGGCATGTTTTATAACTAGTTCAGCAGTTAAAACTAAGCAGTAAAGTAAACATAAATGAGTAATAAAAAATAATGAACTGGATCAGTGAATATATAATTGAGCAGGAAAATAATTAAATGGGCGGTAAAAAAAATTGAACGAGTGGTTCTATAGGTTTTCCCTAACCTAGTAAAATGGATAAAACCGACCTAGCAGTTGGTCGCAGTTCTAACCTAATCTATAGGTTTTCCCTAACCTAGTAAAATGAATAGAACTACTACTAAAAATAACCGACTAATTGATTTTTAATTACTGTTCATGTTTTACTGTCGCAATAATTAATCAACCGCCATTAAGGCCGTACCTAAATTTTCCGGGGTCCAGTGCTGCCCCCATTTAAAATAAATCATTTCAAAGAAAACGGAGACATCATTTAAAATTTTGCAACTACCAAGTTCTAGATAACCCTTCAAAGTATTTTATGAACTACTGTTTACAGTTTAAAGTGAGAACGTTAAGCTTTACTACGCACATTTGCGAAAAACTGCCACTTTTGTCAAATGTGCGTAGTAAAGCTTAACGTTCTCATTATAAACTGTAAACAGTAGTTCATAAAACACTTTGAAGGATTATCTAGGACTTGATAGTTGCAAAATTTTAAATGATGTCTCCGTTTTCTTTAAAATGATTTATTTTAAATGGGGGCAGCACTGGACCCCGGAAAATTTAGGTACGGCCTTAAATTAAATAACTGCTCAATATGTTTTCCAACTGATCATAATAACATCTCGAATATTTGAATAACAGCTCAAAAAATTAGTTCCCTTTATTTAATCTGTATTGTCCATCAAATACAAATTATACAGGACAATTAAAGGCGAACTTAAAACGCTAAAGCGTTGTGTACCAGTCAACCTATATCATCGTCATCATCATCGTCAGGTCTTTTTTTTGGTCTTCACTGCAGGAGCACGACATTCTCTGTAATACCAGAGCCATATGTAGAGCCCAATTCTCTGGCTGCTCTATCTAAATAGAGCAGCCAGATGATTTGATCTATACTTTCCACGCTAGGCAGATGGGTTGGAGAGGTCTCATTGATGTTTGTAAGCTTTATTTAGGTTGTGTTTCCTAAGTCGCCTTCTACGACATCTACGGGAAAACTTGGAGTGGTTTTTTTCTACTCTGCCGGGAACCACACGGCACTACCTGTATGTTAATATTTATGTATCTCCATACATATGAGTCTTGTTTGTTTCATTGTATGCAATAAAGAGTAAAATAAATGAAACTTACTGTTTGGTAAATTACAGAAAAAAATATCAAAACGTTCAAAAGTTGTGTGATAATATTTTGCGGGAAAAGATCATGAATACGAAAGCTTGGTCTCGGGGTTAGTATAGTAGTTCTCTACTTCTACTCTCTCTCTCATGCTAGCGTCTCCCGGATGCATCCATTTATTCCTTAGTTTACTACCTTTGTTATATGATATTTGCCTTTCTCATGACGACATCTATTATACGAGTACATGACATGACGACATATATTTGTACCTTGAGACCTTTTATGTTTTATTAAAGGCTATATTATATTAACAATTATGTTATACAAATAAAACATTATACTTATATTAATAATAATACTTTCTCATACTGTCAATATTACTGTTTTGTGTTTAAATTAATATATTATTTAGTTTGTGAACGGTTTGTGATAATAATAAAGAAGATATGTATACTAAAAGTTGTAAATAGTAAAAAATATTATGTCTTTTAAAATATTTAAAGAGCGTAAATTAATCGCGTAGTACATATTTAATAATTTTCACAATGATATATAAATGAACCATTTGGGGTAAAAACTTTTTGTCCGTGGGGTCAGGGTCCAGGGCCACAATTTATTTAAATACTTATCAAAAAGACTATGACTACCTAGTGACTAAAGGGCTGGCACAAAGATTTAGCATTGCTATACAACGTGGCAACGTGCTGCCAGCCTTTTGGCTGCCGAGGGTTAACATCTTATTGGGACTACACAATTTGTAATATTTTTAGTTTTATTTCTTTCATAATTTTTATTTATCTCAATTTTATTATGTAGTTTTAATTGAATTTTAATTTTAATTGAAGGAATAAAGGGATTAAATAATTAAGTATCCAAATAGACGAACTATTTATTTTGTATTTATTAATTCGAAGAAGATTATAAATCTAACGGGCCTACTGGAAGAGATCTCTTTTGAGATAAGTAGTTCCTTTGTACAAATTTTAGTTTATGTATTCCCTATATACATTGTCCATGTACATAAATTGGAAAATAAAAATTAATCTTATTCTAAAACAAGGTTTAAGATTATCTTTATTAGTTTCTCTATTTATTCTTTTCTACACAAGTATTTGTACGTACAACATTTCAATTATAGGTTTTTTTCATAATTCAGGCCAGAATTTTTGGTTTAATAAAAAATAATGTTACGTCATCATCAACTTGCCTACTCCACTTCCATTCCCTCAAAAATGTTCTATTTTTAACGCTACAAAGTGAAGTAAAATGGCGACCCCTAATTTCACGTCACTCATAATAACTTCGACTTTTATACTTAAATTGCGATGAAAATTAAGACCAAGTTCTTTATTTTCCCAAAAATGGGGAAAAACATGCACATTTCTGACGCTTAGTTCATTTATGACAGAGCTGTCTGCCGTTCTTTTAAAAGGTAAACATCTAATAATATTATTAAGAGTGCTGAAGCAGAGTTTTTTAAATTTTCGTTTCTTTTTATGGTTAAGGGTGCAACGTTTTTCTTCCTAAGTGTTGTTTGACGTTGAGCCACACTGAGCTTCAATTTATAAATAGTGCAAAGAAGTGCAGAAGACCAAGATGTTTGGGGACAAGTAATGAAATTTATTGGAATTTTGCATTTATACAGGTGACTTTTTAATCACCAGCCAAATTTTTGGAGCAAGTTAAGTTTATGATACTGAACTATTTTCTATAAAAAAAGTTGTTGAAAATCAATAAAACTTTTTCGTCCTCCCATACAAATTCGTTTGTCTGAGCGCTGATTTGTATGAGAAGGTGAATTTTTATTTTAGTTTTTCGTTAATCGTTTTTATGGAAAGTAGTTCTGTATCATGGGCTAAACTTGCTCCAAAAATTTGGCTGGTGGATAAAAAGTCAGCCTGTATATACAATACAGCGTGCAAAGGACATACCCGTAATAAATCGAACCACGGGCTATACTAGATCACTAATGTGTAATAAAATTAAATAACAGTCAAAAAACAAAAAAAAAACAACATTTCCATACAAATCGCTTGAGAGGCTGCACACTTTTGTATGGGAATACCGACTCTTGTTTTTGTTTTTTTGGCCGCTACGGGCCCTGTAGCGGGTTTGTTTCCATTGCCATTGATCGGCTGATATGTTTGTTTTATGTTATGATTTGTTTTTATTTCGCTCAAAAAATATAACTACGAGGTTCAAAATCACCCTGTATGATTAGAGTTGAAAAAAAAATAAACAAGGTCGTGGAAAGTAAACGCAACGTAGGGCATCTATTGGAAAATAAAAGCAGCGTAGGGCATCTATTGGAAAGTAAAAGCAGCGTAGGGCATCTATTGGAAAGTAAACGTAGTGTAGGGCATCTATTGAAAATCAAATGCAGCGTAGGGCATCTATTGGAAATTAAACGCAGCGTAGGGCGTCTATTGGAAAGTAAATGCAGCGTAGGGCATCTATTGGAACGTAAACGCAGCGTAGAACATCTATTGGAAAGTAAACGCAGCGTAGGGCGTCTATTGGAAAGTAAATGCAGCGTAGGGCATCTATTGGAACGTAAACGCAGCGTAGAGCATCTATTGGAAAGTAAACGCAGCGTAGGGCATCTAATTGGAAAGTAAATGCAGCGTAAGGCATCTATTGGAAAGATCAAAAAAAATTGCGAGTTGAATATGATTGAGAGTAACGTAAAGTTTATAGCAAACGACATATATTTAGGGAGACATAATCGTATTCCTAGTAATGAAAGATAGAAGGCTGCGAAGGATAATGACAAATTACTTAAGTACTTATACAAATTGTGTTTAGTAAATTGAGTGAAAGTGTGTTTAAATGAGAAAAACAACTTATAAAGTCCGCTTTTCTCATTAAAACGAAGCTAGATAATTTTAACCAAAAAAAGCGACTTATTTTTCTAGCCGTCTTCATCAGTTCCAGTTCAGCTAAATTCACTTTCTAAATGCAAAACGTTGTGTCGTACAGCGAAGTAAAACAACTGGCTGATGAGAGAGACAAATTGAAGAGAATTCATACTCCACCGACAAGAGCATAGCTCTTAAATATAGATAGACTAGCTTTTGCCCGCGGCTTCGCCCGCGTAGACTACACAAATAAGATTGTTTTTTAAAACTGGGGTTGCAATTTATTAAAATCAAATTAATGGATAATTATTTCCTACTAACCGTGTTCGTACTAACTAAATGTCATATGAGTCTCGCTTCAAAAATGACGAAGATTCATACAAAATTGCAACCCCTACTTCACCCCTATAGGGATGTAATTTTCAAACTCTAATAAATGCATTATTATTTTCTACTAACTACTAAAATACATTAAAAATTTCATGTGTCTTACTTTAAAATTACGAAGTTTCATACAAACTGCCCACCCCTATTTCACCCCTTAAGGAGGGAATTTCCCAAAATCCTTTCTTAGCGGACGATTCCTAGTCACATTCTACCTTCCTGCCAAATTTCATCTTCATTGGCTAAGTAGTTCTACAGATTTCAAGATGAGTGAGTGATTTTCGCTTTTATATATATAGATAGAAGATAGAAATGCAAATGCTTAATTTAATGACAAAATCATCAAAAACACTGTATATGTGCAAAGAATGTTAGAGGAGTTCCCTTGGTTTCTCGAGGATCCCATCATCAGATCTCTATCTGGTTGTCACCAGGACCAAATAAATTTATGATTGAAAGAAACAAAAAAAATATTTTCGTAATCGGTTCAAAAACGAAAAAAATATGGGGAACATACATACATAAAAAAAAAAAATACATTCGAATTGAGAAGCTCCTCTTTGAGAACCCTCTCTTCCCTAGGGAATGGTCATAAAAGTACACAAATCAATTTCTACTCACAATAAAGCTCTACTCTAATTGAAGCCTTCTGCGGGGCCGCTGCTGGCGTGTTATCAGTTGTACAGGTATACACTGAAGACTGGTGGACCCTAGTGGCATTCCTGATCACCAGGGTAAGTGACCTGGTGTGCCCTGACGGTTGAAGGTCACCAGGGTTGAGTGTAGCGAGGACTTGGTCCCCTTGCAGCCATTGAACTCTTGGTGTTGGATTGCCTGTAAAAGAAGTCTTATTTAATCCATTAGTTGCCAACAAGTCAAAACAGATACTTTTTTTCTAAACGTCAAAACAAATATTTTGTATGGGATTTCTATGAAAAACGCACGGCGTAACGTCATAGTTTCTTGGAGTTAAATAGCGCTCTTAATATCAGTTTTTCGGTATTAATAAATCTAAAATCACGTTCAAAATGGATATGACGAATCACAAGTGACATTATTTTGTGACGTTTTATTCTCGTGTAATTCCAAAATAATTTATTTTTGATCCTGTATGTTGTATACAGGATCAAAAATAAATTATTTTGGAATTACCTAATATTGAAATTATACAAAACAAGAATAAAGCTACCACCTTAAAGTAGAATTGGGCAGGACATATTGTTTGCCGTATTGCCGTGTTTATTGTTTTTAATGACATACACGACAAGTGACAATCATTACCATGTCTATAAAGTTACAGGCACTATAGGGTTACTCTAAAAGCAGTACGCAAGACGTACGTATGTAACTGCGTGTCCGCGTTTCAGTGTCAAGCAACATTGAACGTAAATACATAATGATAGAGTCTAATTTGGTTTGACATAGAAATAGAACGTCACTATCGTACGACTATCATACTATTTTATGGAGTAACCCCCCTGCTCTAGACTGAGACCCAAAAGCGTGTACACACAGCATGATAGGCAATGTAAACATTGTTAAGCTCAAGACAAATATTTAAATTGGCAGCAAAGAAAAGGTTACATACACTTTTAAACTAACAATTGGTGTTATACGTTTAGTACTTGTTACGATTATGATAACGTATGCCCGATGAACTCTGAGCCAATTCATCGAAACAGAAAACGGAAGCCCTGGCACAGAATACATAAGAGTCAAACAGAATGGTCTCTCACAGCGTCTCCCGCAAATTGGCGTCCCCGCACCTCTCCCCCGCACTTTGTGAGCTTTGACGGCTCCAAACCAGGGTTTAATTACTAGCCGCACGCAATACGCGACGTGTGTTGTCTTGAGAACAGTCAACCAATAGTAACCATCATGGTGAGAAGGTGCGCGTATAATAATTGTTTATCCACCCAATACTCTAAAGAACGTATATTTCATACATTTCCAAATGATGAAAACAGGTAAGCAAAGCAACAATATAATTTCACGTTATTACCCAGCAACCATTTTGATATATATACCCTTCTCGCTCTCTCGCATTGGCGGGAGATACACAAGAGCGAGAGGGGTATTAGCAATCCGGTAATGTTACATTGGCTCCTCGCTCACAGGTAATCACATACACGCAAATGCCAAATAGATTGCCGCGGGTTATAGTGTAAATGCCATTGTTGACAATGACAACTTGACATGCTGTGCGTGAAAATGTGATAAACATTTGTTTATTTTTATAGAATTTATTCATATAATTACCGTATAGTTTTGCGCCGAATATGCAAATTACTATATTACAATAGTGAATTAGTGCGTTACATTATAAATGACTCAATAATAATCAGTAAAGTGAACTAATGGTGAAATGGACAATGGACATAATGAAAAATATTTGTGAAGTGATATTATGTAGCTGTTTCCGACTTTTCTGTAACATTTGATACATATAAAACAGAATATTTTTTACGTCATAGTGTTCGCAAATCTTCAGGTATGGAAAAATATAATCGTAAATATGTCGAACTCGTTAGTAGGTAAGTATTAAATTAATTCTGCGGTGCGACCCTAAGTATAAAACTCACACATCGACGTGTGTACAGATAAATTGTTTCGTTTGTAGTAGTAGTAGGTATATATGTTACTCTGAATCAATGGAGAGTCCTACCAGTGGCCCTGGTAAACCCAGAAAGAGATGGAGGGACGAGCTAGACTCCGATTAGGCCTCAAAGACCCCTTGATTAAGAGAGTTAGAATGTTGGAAGAAAAATTTTTGTCCTGCAGTGCGGGAGCATAGGATTAAAATAGATATACGAGTAATAAATACATACAAAACATAACTATCTAAATAAATAATGAAATAAAATAGCCATTTATTCTACTACAATTTACAAAACATACGATTGAATTCTGTGTCAAATAAATTTTAATAGTACAAAAGATTAGATTAGTAATTAATAAAACTGTCAAATTGAAATTTATGCAGTGCAACGTCAGATTCATAATCATGCATGTCAACATTATTATGAATTCAAATGACAATAATAATTACTCTATATTACTTAGATGTCTATATTACTTATATTCTCCATAGGTAGTAGTCGCCTCTGGCGTAGGCCTCCCCCAAAGTTTTCCAATATGTTCAATCTCTAGTTTTTTGTACCCAGTCCAAGACCTGCTATTTCCCTAAAAATATCTCGCATCTCGATTTAGGCCTTTATCTGTTTCTTTTGTTGTTTCTTGGTAACCATTCGGTCGTCTTCTCAGTCTTGAGTTGTTCATTCTGTATATGTATCCTGCCCATTTCCATTTAAGTTGTCTTGTGCTGTACCTAACGTCTATCACTCGCGTTTTAATTTTGTCCGATATTCCTAGCATACTCCTCTCCATGCACCTTTGACATACAGCGAGTCTTTCTTCATCTTCTTTTCGTAAAGACCAGATGTGACATCAAACAGTTTTTTCTTTATTTTGATATTTACGACCTTATTTTTACCCGACTGCGCCAGAAGTCAGGTTATGTTTTTCGAGTGTATGTATGTATGTATGTTTGTACGCTCTACAGCCTAAACGGCTTGATGGATTTTAGCTTGAGAGGTGTCGTTAGATTCGTCCTAACTCTGAGAGTGACACTGGCTATATCAAAAATGTAAACAATCCAAAATGGCGGATTTTAGCGGCAAATTATGTGTCTTCAAAATTTATTTTATTTAAAACCTATCATGTATATCGAAATAAAGGATTTCAAACAAGGATTACAAAAAAATATACAACTAATATATTAGCTGTCGGGTTTTTTTTTTAAATAAATTACTTGTTCATTATTTCTTTTAGACTTCAGTACTTTTTAGGGTTCCGTACCCGAAGGGTGCAAACGGGACCCTATTACTGAGACTCCGCTGTCTGTCCGTCTGTCTGTCTGTTTGTCCGTCTGTCTGTCTGTCTGTCCGTCAGTCACAGGGCTCTATCTCTTGAACCGTAATAGCTAGAACTTTAAAATTTTCACCGATTATGAATTACTGTGGCGGATATAACAACAAATACTAAAAATAAAAAATAATTAAAAATTAAAGGGGGTCGTCATACAAGAAACGTGTTTTTTTTCAGCGTTTTTAACTTGATCTTCATAATGGCAAAAACTTGATACTTGAAATTTTCACCAATTATGTATTACTATGACCACAATAACAGCAAATACTAAAAATAAAATAAAGTTAAAAATTAAAGGGGGTCGTCATACAAGAAACGTGTTTCTTCAGCGTTTTAAAACATTGTACGGTGGTACGGAACCCTTCATGTACGAGTCCGACTCGCACTTGCCCGTTTATTCCATGCTAGAGCGATTCGTCTGAGCACCTCGTTTTCCGTATAATTCTCAAAAGATACTAGTTGTTCCAAATAAATATAGCTTTCTACGTACTCACCATCCATTACAATCTCCTGACAAAGGCTGTTTGTTAATATCTTCGTCTTTGATGCATTTAGAAATAAGCCCACCTTCTTGCTTTCCATGACCAATTCATTTAGCATGCATTCGAGGTCCGTTGCGTTTTCAGCAAAAACGACAATATCGTCAGCAAAACGTAAGTGACTCATGTACTCGCTATTAACACTTACTCCTTTTCCTTCCCATTTCAAATTTCGAAATACTGATTCGAGTACCGCTGTAATCAATTTTGGAGAGAGAGGGTCTCCTTGTTTTACTCCATTGTTGATGGAAAACTGAGGTCCCTCCTTCTCTAGCTTGACGGTAGCTTTACGTATTGAGTACAGGTCACTTAGTATGTTGATGTATTTATCGTGGATTCCTTGTTCTGCTATAGCTTCGCAGATAGCGTCGTGATGTAGAGAGTCGAAAGCTTTCTTGTAGTCTTTGAAACATATGTAGAGTTCTTTATTGTATTCATTGGATCTATAAGTTGTGTTACTACTTGTATGTGGTCTGTTGTAGAGAAATGTTTCCGAAATCCTGCCTGCTCTTATTGTTGGTTTTCGTCGAGTGTCTTAGTTATCCTGTTCAAGATTATCTTGGAGAAGATTTTATAAATATTCGACATGATGCTTATCAGTCTAAAGTTATTAAGATACAATACAATACAATACAATACAATACAAAAATCTTTATTGCACCAAATAAAAAACAATAAAAAATTACAAAGTTTACGAGACTTATAAATAAATAAGGTACAAGATCGTCCTTATCTCCTTTCTTATGTAATAAAATTATTGTTAATTTTGCCCATTGTTCAGGTATTAGTTCCCTTTCTAAGATGTTATTAAAAAGCATTTGAAGAGGTTTTTGAAGAGTTCTTAATAAATAGATAACGATAAATTAGTGGTCTGGGAGAGAAGAAAAAACTTAGAATGTACCAGCTGCTTCTATTCCCACGCAGAACGTAAGAGCCGTTTGAGGGAATGGGCGAAAGCGCGCGATGTGGCTAGCAGCCCCCCATCTATTTTGTTTCCTTTTTACAAAAAAAAACCATTCCATCTTCTCGCCCACCACTACGCTAAAAGTGGCCTTTGGGTTTTGTGGCCCTAGGCTCTGTCAGCTTAGAGCCGCAACACCCAAAATGCTCTGTCTGCCCCACCAAAGACGTAGTAGTATATATAACTTGAAGTTTAAAACACACATATTGCTGATATCGCTGTAAAATTTTACATAAAGAGTACATAGGCCATTCATTATTTACGAAAAGCTTCTAAACAGCCGGTCGCAGTAATGCGTGGCGAAGAAATCCCTCCGGTTTTTAAAAATGTATCACAAAAGGAAGTTATCCTTCTTTCTTTCTGACGTAAATAAATAATTCCTGACTGCCCTGGACAAAGAATACTCTTATATTATTCGCAGTGGGCTTTACAATAAACCAATTGGCATAAAGGCCATTTTGACTGTTTCACGCTTGAGTCAAACACAAAAGAAATTAAGAGTATAACAAATTAAGAGAATAACGATTACAAAACAAATTTAGACAGAAATTACTTTTTCTAATTTGGAAAAACGTTCTTTCCATTTACTCAACAAACGTTGGTTAAGCCTTAAATTACGTTGCAACAAAATTGCATTGACATCAAAGAAACAACTGCTCGTAAAATGAAACACAGAGCAAATGATCTACTCCCATCAGGCTGATTGTACTACGCATCTGGCAAAACCTTGGAGTCTAATCATTTATTCTATGTCTTTTCCTGTACTTCAATCAAATTATTCTCCTTGCGAAGACAAAGTGGCTGAAGTAAAGCTGTAACACAATAAGATGGCGCTCCCCTCTAAGTTTAACGTTTACTTTTGTGCGGTAATGTTTTTACATGCTTCATTACTTAGTCATGATAACATAATATGATATACTATCAAAATATCTATAATTTGTCAGAATTATCATTTTATTCGTGGAATAAAATAAAAACATTTAATTACATGAGCAGTTTTACTGTTAGAGACCGCCTTAATTATATTTATATTAAGTTTTTGTTAAAATTAACAAAAAAAAAACACTTAATTGCGTAAGATTTTCTGTTAAGGGCGGCCTTAAAATTATTAATATTAATTTACTGCCTAGCTCTAAGTCGGAGATCGTTAAGATTTTATGATGTTTGTGCCCAAAACTAATCATATTTATAATTTTCTTAAGTATATTGCCAATTTAACATGCCAAAGATACAGATACACCATCATGTCTTTACCCCTAACAGGGTAGACGGAGCCTAGGGCCGTTAGACTCAAAGGCCTCGTTTAGCGTGATTGTGGAAAAAGGGAATAAGAATAGTTGATGGGTTGCCAGCCGCATCGCCTATTGACATGATTCAGATTCTCACTTATGTCCTTGATCGGCTTCTACGATCTGCACGGGAAGAGAAAAAACTGGTATATTCTAGTTTTTTTTTTCTTATAGATCAACAGTAAAAATACAAAAATCTGTACATTATTACGTTGAAATAATCTCAATCAGATTAGAAAAAAAACCAACTCGTCAAAGTCGAGTAACGTTGTCGTCTTTGTCGACAAACTAAGAAGTAAGAGTAACAATGACTTATTAATACGAGTACTTCTTAGTTTATTGACATCAAATTAATATTTTAGCACTTGTATTTACGAGTATCAATACAAAATCGTGTACAATATGAGGACAAATACTTTATAAAATAAACCCGGGCTTGAAAAAAATGTGGATCGCCATCTTAAGTTCGTTCATCTATAAAAGTAAATTTCGTGTAACGAAAACATAGACTTACCTCCCTTCACGAGGCAGGTGAGTTTGAAATCACCTCCTTCGTTGTAAGGACCTGCGATTCCGGATATTTCCTTTCCGTATTCGTCAAAGATCACCGGCTTACTGGGAAGCTCTGTGGAAGAAAAGATAGATTTATTATCATGCTCAGTGGGCTAAATCAATCGAATATGCGAATAGAGGCAGTAAATAGCTCAGAGGGGTTCGATTCGTGTTACCAACTGTGCTTGGGTTAGATGTTATTTTTCATTATTTCTATTCGATTTTTTGTTATTATTTCGAATTGACTTTGGTTTTCAAACTGTTAGGCTTTTGTTACATTTTTTTTCAGGCTCTGGGGTAATTTATGTAAACATGATTTAAATAAACAACGTGACTTAGCACGAACAATAAAAAAGGTTCTTGCTAAAACAAACAAACAAAAATGATTAAAAAACTAAAAAAAATTACAGCTTTCCATTTCCGAATTTGAGGCGTAATTAGATTTTTAATTTCAATGTTGTAGCTAGATAAAGCTATTAGTTCGAAAAAATGTAGTTTCGTAGTGGAACCGCTTAATGTCAAAGTCAAAGTCAACATTTTTTATTCAATGTAGGATAAATATACAATAAAATACAATACAATTACTCTTTATTGCACCATGAAGAAAGGACATACAACAGTACAGATAAAAAAAACAAAAATGATACAAAGGCGGACTTATCGCTTAAGAAGCAATCTCTTATATACATCACTTATTGAAGGTCTTTATTTTTAATTATTTTAAAAAAATGTCGGATAAATAGCGATTATGCGTTTATTTTCTACGAACAAACAAGCGGTATATCTGATTTTTCGTGGATACCGTCAGCCTAAGTAACCAGGTCGAGATAGTAACGACATCTAGAAATTATACAGGATTAACGGATTCAGGCGTTACCTTGCGAAAGTCAAAGTTACATGGCACTTGATTTTGACTATTTTGTATACTTCCGCCACTAATTAACTGTCGTACTCGCAGCACGTGTTTCACCCCTACACGAGGCATCCTCAGGCATAAACTGGATGTTGATCGTTCGGCGGTCAGAAGACGAATGTCATTCGTCGTCTGACAAATCAAGTGCCATTTTAGCTTTCTATTAGAGCATGCTATTTTGTATGGGGAGTATTTTTGCTGTATAATATCTGCAATTTGACCTGACTGAAAACTGACTTAAGGTGAATACCAAGCTGAAGTGGCGCCCTCATTTGAAATAAATTGTTAACTCGTAAATATGGTGAACATTTCCATATTTCTAAATGTTAGGCACTAGATATTTACGAGTTACCAATTTATTTCAAATGAGGGCGCCACTTTTGCTTGGTATTCACCTTAATAAAACCAGCTTGCATAAAGCGTTTTTTTTTGTGACCATTGTGTGTTTTCTGATATATCAGGTGTGTGCTTTATGCTGCCTTTGCTTGCAAGTTGTTTTGAATACCTTTTTTACCCATAAACCATTAGTTCAGCGCACTGACACTTGAATAGTTTATTCTTTGGACTACGTCATCATTATCATTTCAGCCGCATAACGTCCACAGCTGAACATAGTCCTCTGCCAAGGATTTCCAAAACGACCAATCTAGAGCGGCCTGCTTTCAGCGCTTTCCAGCGACCTTGGTCAGATCGTCTGACCACCTTGTGGGTGTCCAACGCTTCGCTTGCCAGCACGTGGTTGCCATTTGAGAACCTTTCTGCACCATCGGCCATCGGTTCGTCTTCTTACATCTTCGGTTCTTTGCACTACGTCGGTTAGCATTAAATAATATACTTCTACACATATTCTTTTTTAAAAATTCGTTCAGAAACATCAAACATCCCATTCTGATTTTCTATCACGTTCTCATTACTTAAATCGATTACGAATAGAATAGGCACCATAAACATTTGGCTACATCCAAACATGGTTGAAATCATAGGCAAATATTAAAAGCAAACGGCGGTTGCGAAGGCGTATTCAAATAGATACGTTCGTTGGTGTTTATGTAAATACTCATGTTTACTCCTGTTCCCTCGAAAATTTATTCACAATCAAAATGAAATCAGTACGCGGGAATCACAAAAGGCATCGAATGCGCCCCAAATATCCTCAAATTGCGGATAAACAAACTAGAACTGGTGGTCGAGGAAATGAAAATGTTTTCGCTGCCTCCAAACAAAAGGCAGGATGTGAGTATTCAGGTAGGCTTTCCGCTCTCATGTGAATGGAACGATCTACAACTGTGTTATCGTTTACGGATTTGAGATGGCTATGGGAGACAATTCAGTAATAATTATTTCTTGACGTCGTGAATAAATTTATATTATACAAATAATTTTAACGTTTACCCAAGCTGTTTTAACAAAGTAAATGGATTCTGATGTTACAGCAAGTTTAAAAGCATTTATGTAAAATAGACAGGAAAAGTAAGGTTTATAATGCGGCTAGGTACGTCTTCTTGTACGAGTCACGAGTCATATTCGCCCTGAGGAAGGCCTCCAGACCTTAAAACATTTTGACCAGTAGCTGATTTTATACGTGAGTTATCCATTTATATAAAAGGTGAATAATAATGCAACGCGATAGTTTTAAAGTTTTTAAGGTTTACATATCTTTGAAAACAAAAAACTGCATGAAAAAACTGGTAGAGGAAGCACACAAATCAGTATCAGGTCTTAAACAAACAATATTTACATGTATGTAGTTGACCGACCGAGCGAAGCGAGTGAAGTCTCCGTTTTAGCTTGGCCAAAAATGCTTTGGTATGTCTGTGTGTTCTCCTCTATAGGTCGCATTTCTCAACCGATTCCCGTGAAATTTTGGGAGGTTCGATAAACATATGAAAATCGATAGTCGAGCCATTTTTTGGAATTTTTTTGAAAATGGCGGAGTTGGCACAAGGCGCCTAAGCGCCTTTGGGTTTTAATGGATCTTACGGCCATTTTGTGTTTGTATTGACAATTAAATAACAAAGGAATTTTATTTTAAGCTCGCGAGGTCTACACCTCATAGAGCCACTAGTAGCTATTTGGAACAACTAGTGCTATGTTTAAGTCTTAATCGATTTTGTAATTAAAATAGCTGTAGAAATATGAGGATTTCGTCTTGATTTAAACTTTCCACCAAGTAAATATAACAAATTCTTACTTTTAGACAAAAAAAATATTTCAGGCTTATATTCCCTAGAACATGAAGACAATATGGGCAGAAGTAAGTAGGGGCAGAAAAGGAATAATATAAAATAAATAGACAAGTTAAGTTTACTTTAGGGCTAACTCAATTTGTGTGATGAATTGAGTCTAACCTTGAAGTTGACTTAAGCTTGTGTCAAAGGATTGGTAGGTACTAACTTAAATACATTTATCGATAGACAGGCAAGACCTAAGACGCCTAAGACAATTTAAAAAAGATTTCTCAACTTGCCCTGGCTGGGAATAAAGGTGATCTAGTATGTGAACCAATACGCAAAAGAGGTTGACTCGACTTAAAAGAAGCCCAAACTTGATTAATATATTTTCAGCAAATTTAAAAGGTATCCCTTTCAAATTCCATGTTAAGTATATATATAGGTATACAAGGTCGGGTCAGGTGATCGGATCGCGATAGTGGCCAACAAACTTCCGATGCTATCTCCAAATCAACACGGAACCGCTTCTAAAGAATCCAAAATTACTTCCGCATCACTAATAGTAACTTTATTAAGGTTAGTATATTTATTTTCTGTTTATACTGATATATTTTATTTTATGAAATTCTAAAACAAAAGAAAGTTTTAAGCAAATGTAGTCGCATAAACTTATAAGACAAAAATAAATAATATGAACTTACTATATGAACAATAATAAATAAATGTATAGGGACAACACATGTAATAAAATAGACATTTAAATGTCGCAGCCATCTTGTTAAATTAACCAGCTAATTGAATATATATATGGTTCATTAAACGCCAGCAGCCAATTGGATGCCTAGGCCGATTGTTAATTGAACTCAATCACTCAACGTTTAACAACTTGGCGTATTGAATTTCAGCCCTTTTGATATTGACTGACCAAATCAGCCAAGTATTCAAATTCAGTTCAGTTTTTTTCCACTGCGGCGTTAATAGTCACCAAAACTTTCACACATCTTATCAAAACTCATTTATTTATTTAAAAATATTTCACTATTACTAGTTACTTAGTGGTATTTATTAGTAAAAAGTAATTGTACTTAATTTAAGAACAAATTGTTACCTAAATCTCTCTCTCATCTCAGCGTGTTCCTAGTTGCATCCACAGCTGTAATGCTGTGAAGTCCGGGGTCCGCTTTCCGGCTTTTCCTTTCCACTTCGCACGGTCTTGAGTATCCTTCATTGTAAAACCATTGGCACGCATATCATTCCTGACGACGTCAAGCCAGCATTTCTTGGATCTTCCACGTCTGCCGGGCCCCGGCGGAGGCGGCATGGCTATACATTTGTTTCCCACGTAACTTTCAAATTGTTACCTAAATCAAACACTACGATTACTACGAATTCATTTCCGGGTTCGATCCCCGGTCAGATCAAGATGGAAAGTGATATTTTTTAGATTGACCTAGGTCTTGGATCTTTATCTATATATTTATATGTTATAAAATATAGTATTGTTGAGTTAGTATCCCGTAACACAAGTCTCGAACTTACTTTGGGACTAGCTCAATATGTCTGATTGGTCCGTATGCCTATATTTATTTATTATCAATATCTAATTTGACTAAATAACTTCACAACGTTCAGCTATCTGATTGAACGATGACCTCAATGACTTGGCTAGTTGTCCGTTAGCCAATTAATTGAATGCCGGCGTATAACGAGCGACCTTGGTGTCCTGTCATTGGTACACTGTCGCACGTTTGGTTGAGCCCTTGATGAATTGAAAAGTTCATAAAATGTCAACAAGAAGTCCATCCCTGCCTGTAAAGGGTAGTTTTAGTACCTTCTAATTTGACGTAGGGATAAAGTCATCACAAGGTTTGTAGGCAGCTATCGTAGCCCGATCAACTGACCCGACCTTGTATTTTATCGCTTCCGACGCCATTTGCATTTTCATCAATGTCCAACCCCTTATCGGAATTAATTGGAGTCTGAAATTACTTATGTTTCTTGAAACACTGTTAGTGAAAACTAAAATCTTGCATCCAGAGAAAATTGTCCCTTCTAGCCGGATTTTTAAATTATTTTATTTCACAGACGACCTCATTGCTGTAATGGTCAACACGCTAGTCCGCCAACCCGGAGGTTCTGGGTTCGATCCCCAGCCAGGGCGAGTTGGAAAATAGCCTTTTTTAAATTGTCCTGGGTCTTGAGTGTTTATTTATACCTCTATATGTATTTATTATAAAATATAGTAACTACATGTTTCAACTTACTTTGGGGCTAGCTCAATCGATTTTCCTTATCTACATTTTCTATTTTTTTTATTTATTTATATATTTACTCTTATCATAGTGATAACCTTCTTATAAGTAGGTGAACTATTTCAAATAAAAAAGTGGGCTTGTAACAAATTTCATATTATACCGTACATGTGTACGATATTTTTATGCCTACTTAAAAAGGTGACTGACTTCGTCGATATCAACAACTTTTCCTATGGGATCAATATTCAAGTTTAGCTAAACACTCTTATAAAGTCAAAACTTTCTGCGAGGTCCGAGAATTTTTCTCAAAAGAATTTTTTTATGTGTATCGACAAAACAATTATATGCTTCACAGAGTGGGAAATATGAAAACATAAAACTGACGATAAAAGAGCAAAAAATCCATCACCCGTGCAAAATATCAAAAAAAAAATGTAATAAAATCACTGAAACCTTTCATTGCATCAGCTTATCACAATCTATCTTAAGATGCCCGTCAAAATAAAATTTTAATTCCCAAAGCGACCTACATTTTTACTGTCACCGGTTGAACGTAAATCATTCTAAGGTACGCCTGGACTTATTTTTCATGTTGATTTTCGGGATAACAGAGGGTGGGTTTACGATCGCACCGGTTTTTATCGAGATTGCCCGACGGTACGACTTTTCATAGCCTTTGTTACCCCTCTGTTTCGGGTTGAGTTATTTTATTAAAACACAAAAAAGGGGAGAGATACGCTTCGAGATTGGGTGAGAATTTAAAGTTTTGACCTTCTAGTCGAGATCTCGCGATATGCCCCTTTAAGGTACTAGATAAGACAAGATAATCTCGCAAGGAGTTTTCGTAATAATGGCCATTGTTGTTCGTAATGAAAAAGTTTCGGCTAAGACCTTTTAAAAAGTCATTTTCTTGATATTCTTAGGGTAAACTGTTAATGACTTTATTGTTTACCAGCGTTTTTAGCATTGTTCGTGACAAATTCAATTAGCCTTGAAAAGAAATTGGCCATTTATCATAATTTTGTGATATAGTCATAACGTTGTCGATCTTTCTTTATTTAAGTTACATTTAAAATAATATGTGTTACATTTTAAAGAATAGGTGTTGTTGTGTGAAGATCCGAATACGTTTATATTATACAAAGTGGCAAAGACATTAGCGTAATAAATGCTGTCATTTATTACGGTAATGTTTTTACCACCTGTACCTGTGCTATCATATACTAGACCACTACATTATTATAAAATTATGAAAAATATGTAAACATGTAAGTAAAATAAAAAATATAATTTTCAAACAAAATAATTCAAGCTGCAAGCTGAAGCAGCCAAAATATCAAAACTTGAAAACTAATGGGTGGATTTCAATGATTCCTTGCATACCGTCATAAATTTATTAATACCAGTATGTGCTTTTAATATTATTAATTGCTTAATCGCGTATTCGCGTGGCCCTAACAATAAATTAAAGTCGCGCGATTGCCTATTAGGACACTTATTAAAGACCAATATGTTAAACCGCGCGTTCGTTTCAAATTCGCGCGAACTTGCGATGATAGCGTATTCACGTTACATTAGGGCAATACCAAACATTAGGTGACCACATGTTGCATAATTTACACATCAAGCCTTTTTTCCTGTGACATTATTATATGGCAGTCGTCAGACTATCATCATCTTCATCATCAGGTCTTTTTCAGTCTCCACTGCAGGAGCGCGACACTCTCTGTCGACTACCAGAGACATGTCTCTGTTTATACGTATGTACACGTAGCCAGGGCGGCCAGACAATTTGCCTACACTCTCCATACTAGCCAGACGGATTGGAGAGATCACATTGATGTTATATAAGTTTTGTATAGCTCGTATTTCCTAAGTCGCCTTTTACGACATCCACGGGAAGACTTGGAGTGGCTCTATTCAATTCTTTAATACACATAAAAGAAAAAACATAGAATGTACCGGCTGCTTCTCTTCCCGTGCAGATCGTAAAAGCCGATCGAGGGAATGGGCGAGAATCTGAATCATATGAATAGGCGATGCGGTCAGCAACCCATCACTATTATGATTTCCCTTTTCCACCTTCATGCCCACCATTACGCTTAAAGTGGCCTGGGCTCTACCGCCCTTGGCTCTGTCTACCCCGTTAGGGATAAAGACGTAATAGTGTATGTGTATCTGTATCTATTATATTCTGCCGGATACAACATGGCGTCAGGCTATATCAGATGCCTTTAGGCAGCCTGAAAAATCTGACACTCATCTCGTGCAATAACCTGCAATTCGTTGTTCTTGCAAGATTTATTATTTTTATAGTACAGTTTGTATCTAGTTTTAAAAAACTGTACACAGACAGGGTTTGGGTTAATATAAATCGACCGCCTTTCATACTTAGCCGATAGATGTATATAAAATGTATATGACTGCGTCGGCCACGTGCGTTCCTTCAGCATGAGAAGGTTTTTGGGTCAAACCTTCACAATACGCAGGACTGCATTTCTTATACCATAATACGAGTTTGAACAAAATATGCAAAATATATACAAACATCTTCTTTACCATATTTTGATTGAATAGACAGTAGATTGATTAAATAATGAAATAAGAAATGGTGAAAAAACTCTAATTGATTTTCAAATTTATTGTAACATGGGTTAAATAAGATACCTTCCTTGTAATAGTGGGTAGTAGTGTTGGCGACGAAAGCCTAGTGCGTGTAGGAATATCAAATGGTGGCGAAATTCGGCGTGCGGAGTTGAACACGTGATGGCTCAGATGGTAAGAGCATAGTCGTATTGAGACTAAGGTCACGGGTTCAAGTCCTGCTCACGTGGTATTTTTTCACCATTTCTTATTTCAATATTTAATTTGAGTACTTTAGTACTGCATCTTGAATGCTTAAAAAACCCTATAAAAATATTTTGTGGCTTTCCTACACTCTAATTGATTTTCAACTTCATTGTAACATGGGTTAAATCCATCGAAATCGAAATTCAGCGTGCGGAGTTGAACACGTGATGGCTCAGATGGTAAGAGCATAGTCGTATTGAGACTAAGGCCGCGGGTTCAAGTCCTGCTCACGTGGTATTTTTTCACCATTTCTTATTTCATTATTTCATTTGAGTACTTTAGTACTGCATCTTAAATGCCTAAAAAACCATATAAAAATATAGTAGATTGATCGTTCGTGTGCCTTTTTGGTTTTAAATTTTTCAATGACTAGACTTCTTCTTTATTATTATTATTATTATTCTTCTTTGCTGGTCTGGGAGAAAAGAAAAAACAAAGAATGTACCAGCTGCTTCTCTTCCCGTACAGATCGTAAAAGCCGATCGAGGGAGGCGAGAATCTGAATCATATGAATAGGCGATGCGGTTAGCAACCCATCACTATTATGATTTCCCTTTTCCACCTTCATGCCCACCATTACGCTAAAAGTGGCCTGGACTTTACCGCCCTTGGCTCTGTCTACCCCGTAAGGGATAAAGACGTGATAGTGTATCTGTATAAATGACTAAACATGACACAGCTTGTCAACTGCCATTGAACGATAACAGCTCGGAACAAAGAAACTTCCCAACAGAAGTACGACCGAGATTAAAATATTTTTGGTCATTATGAATAAGTTTGTGAAACACGGGTTACTCGCGTAAAACTCCAGTGCGGCTCAGGACGTCTTCGTGTGCGCGTCTCGAGTCACATTCGCCCTGAGGAAAGGCCACCGGATAAGGTCAGAAGATGTCGGTCAGTACCTAGTTGACTTTTTACATTAGTTACCCGAGTATCACATATTATTAATAATACCTGTATCTAACGTTATTTTTAATTAAAAAAATATTTTTGGTTACTTAAGATACTATGCCACAAGCGTGAACCACACTCTAGGTTAAGGGGATCATGAATTTTTCGGGGTCCAGTGCTGCCCCCATTTGAAATAAATTATTTGAAAGGAAACGGAGACAACATTCAAAATTTTGCGCCAGTAAGCCCTAGATAACCCTTCAAACTATTTTAAATATACTGATGAACTACTTTTTACAGTTTAAAGTGAGAACGTGAAGCTTTTCTTCGCACATTTGTCAGAAGTGGCCGTTTTTCGCAAATGTGCGAAGAAAAGCTTCGCGTTCTTATTTTAAACTGTAAACAGTAGTTCATAAAATAGTTGGAAGGGTTATCTAGGATTTTTTAAATGATATCTCCGTGTCATTTCAAAAAACATCATCACTGGACCCCGAAAAGCTCATGATCCCCCTTTAATACATTCGCCTGTCGATCCATCAACTTATTCATGTCCTCTAACATGATAAGTACATGAAAAGTTGCCTAGTGCTCATTTAATATTTATAAACTGCCTACATAACATTCCTTAATATTATTAAATCAGTATATTAAAAAGTAAGACGGTAAAACTTTGTCAAATTATAATGTAAAGGCACCCAATAAAGAAGAAACTTCAATTACGGCAAAGTAATGAATGACTTATGAATACCAAAAAGTTAGTGGATTAAATGGTATTATTATGCTTAATAAGTATGTACCTATTCTGAGTACACAAGTACTTCGATAATGGCTTTTCTGAATAAATTCCTTAGTCTGTTATTTATAAATGGGATTATAGCGCATGTTAAGTGGTTACAACTTGGATTGATGAAAAGTAGCATAACGAATCTTAGTCATGTCCATAATTGTTAAGCTAGAGGTTATGGTCAAGTACCGTCAGGTCACCGCTCCTACCACTCGCTCTGATGATGATCTTCTAAATCGAAACATAGTCAGCCTTTCTTAATATATTACGTAATTAAACTGTAAAAACTAGTACTTCTGTGAGCTGTTGACCTCACGAACGTCTTTGCATCACACCCTTGACCACTTGAAGTTTGTGGGATAAAAAGTTGCGTTTTTTTTTAAGTTTTCCATGAATCCATATTTCCGACATTATGAAAAAAATCTTAGAACTGTACTTAATTAAGTAATAAAGTATCTATTTTTGTATATATAAAGTAGTATATGTACCTACCTATATGTAAGTTTATGAGTATTAAGTATTTGTATATGTTTATGGTGATGTAGCTAGGTAAGTATAATCTTTCATTATTATTTATTTTGCACGTATTTGCTTCTACCTGTTAATTATGTAAATATATCGCAGGTTGACTGGAAGAGATCTCTATATGGGATAAGTCCGCCATTGTGTATTTGCACTTTCGAATTTTGTATTATATATGCATGTTTTTAGTACAATAAAGTTATTACAAACAAACAAAAAAAACTGAATCGACAAAAAAAAACATAATTATCAAACCTGCTCACAAAATTTAGCGAAAATCGGTTCAGAAATGCGACCTGCAGGCGAGAACAGCCGGATATTCAAAATTGAGATACACGAAAGATTTTTTTCCGTAGCTGAAACGGAGACAATTAAGAAACAAGAGTTAACGTATAAAAATCTACATACC
Organism: Acrobasis repandana; assembly: GCA_963576875.1. Taxonomy (NCBI): domain Eukaryota; kingdom Metazoa; phylum Arthropoda; class Insecta; order Lepidoptera; family Pyralidae; genus Acrobasis; species Acrobasis repandana. The sequence continues at coordinate 19,780,605 of OY756218.1, read as the reverse complement.
TATGACATCAAGTGCCACTCTTGAATTTCTAGTTGGCGAGACTTGGAAGTCGACGCGGCACCGATAAGTTGCTCGGTCTCGAGCTTGTATGCCGCGTATTTGAAGAGCAGAGTTCGGCGAGCCGAGCCAGCGCGCACGCTCGGCGAACGGCTCGTCCGTCCAGTGAGCGGACGGGCCTTCCACTCGTGTGTCAAAACTGTAAGAGAAAAGAATATAAATGATGGTGAAAGGTAAAAAAATTTTTTTTTTTTTTTAATGTAGACAACATAAAATACTCTTAATTCTTACAAAGGTTGTTTTTAAAATAATTTAAAGGAATATCAATGTCCTTCCTACCTAACGGTTAGTAGTATTTACATTATCATCTTTCTTAGCAAACATAAGCTAAACAAAGCTTATAAAATCAATAAGACCTCTTTAACCCGTCTGGTCAGCGTGGAGAGTGAAGGCCAAATCCTCTGACTGCTTTGGCTAAATATGGATCTGGCAGTATAGAGAGGGTCGTGCTACTGCGGTGGAGACTGAGAGGAACTTGATGCTTTGATAATGAATTAAAAATATTCCAAATGAGGGCGTCACTGAGCCTTTTTCTTCACCTTAAATATATGCAAAAGACTGGCAAAGAGTGGTATTTTTGAAATCTAATTGATTTATTTATTTAAAATTATTTGTCAGTTTATTATAATTTAAGTTTCTCCACATATTTAAAAAAAAAATATTATCCTTAAACTGGTAACCGACTTATTGCTCAATTTATTTACAACAGCCTTTTAAAAATGTACTAAAAATCTTCAAAGTAAAATTTTTATTTCCTATTCTAACGTTAACCTGAATGAAATTAACTTAGAACAATAAAGTCGGAATGAATGAGTTTATGAGATAAAGTTTCGTTCGCACTCTAAAACCTTTTAGTTATTTATAGCATTTACCAAAAACTAAAAAAATGTTTTGTAGTTTTTGGCGTATTTTTAACCAACTTCAAAAAAGGAGGAGTTTATCAATTCGACCCGTATGTTTTTAGGGTTCCGTACCCAAAGTTTGCAAACGGGACACTATTACTGCGTCTATTCATCTGTCACAGGGCTCTATCTCTTGAACTGTAATAGCTAGACACTTAAAATTATCAAATTCATTTTTTTTTGCAAAAATTTCAAGTGTCTCGCTATTAAGGTGCAAGAGAAAGAGCCCTGTGACAGACAGACAGACAGCAGAGTCTCAGTAATAGGATCCCGTTGGCACCCTTTGGGTAATGATCCCTTAAAAATTGGATAATGTAATCGATCAAATAAAATAATATTTTTCAGATCTAGTCCACATTCCTATTACTGCAACTGAAAAGTATTTCTTAATAATAAAACCTCCATGATATTCAAACTGCATTCAAAACACTAAACAGTCAATGTCATCATCATTGTCAGGTCTTTTTTAGTCTCCGCTGCAGGAGCACAACCCTCTCTGTACTAACAAGCCATATATTAGCCAGAGCAGTCAGAGGATTTGGCTATTGTTTTCTTTTCTTTTTTTTATGTTATAGGACGGCAAATGAGCAAGCGGGTCACCTGATGTTAAGTGATCACCGCTGCCCGTGGACAATTGCTACACCAGGGGTGTAACAAGAGCGTTACCGGCCTTTCAGGGTCTTCTCTAGAGGGGGAGGGGGGAGGGGGGGCTCCGATTCTCTCACTCACCGAACGAAGCATAGTAACGGTGAAGCTACTACTCAGACGTGGATTTTCTGTCTTCTGTTGCCTAAACTTTCCTACGACATCCACGGAAAGACTTGGAGTGGGCCTATTCTACTCTGCCACATGGCTTTCGGCAAACAAACAATGCATCTATCGTCTTATATTTGTAATCCAATAAAAAAAGTGGAGCCGCCAATCCCTCGAGCATTGTGACACTAAGCGCGTTCATTTGTATGTATTCATCCAGCGAAGTGTCAACGACCGCTAGTTGCTCGTCATTTGTTTCAAGTATTTTCTGCTTTCCATTCTGAATATTTCACTAAATTATAAATTGTTTTCATTTGTTTCTGAGTTTTTTACTTATTTGCGTGTGGAATACTATAATTAAAATTCAAATTTTAGCACTTGTATTTGGCATGTCGTCAGTTTCAGTTTTAAACAATAAATTTCTTTTATATCTTATTCTATATAAGTTAGACTGAAAAATAATTTATAAAAAAATATAAGTATATTATCCGTAAACTTATTTGTATACAGGGTCTACAAAAATATACTGAAACTAGTTTAGGGCTCAATTCAGTACATGATACTAAAATAAACGGGCAAGTGCGAGTCGGACTCGTACATGAAGGGTTCCGTACCTCCGTACAATGTTTTAAAACGCTGAAGAAACTCGTTTCTTGTATGATGACCCCCTTTAATTTTTAACTTTATCATATTTTTAGTATTTTTTGTTATAGCGGCCATAGTAATACATAATCTGTGAAAATTTCAAGTATCTAGTTAATGCCATTTTAAAGATCTAGTTAAAAACGATGAAAAAACACGTATTTTGAATGACGACCCCTGTGAATCTTTAACTTTTTTTATTTTTAGTATTTGTTGTTATAGCGGCCACAGTAATACATAATCGGTGAAAAATTCAAGTGTCTAGCTATTACGGTTCAAGAGATAGAGCCCTGTGACAGACGGACAGACGGACAGACAGCGGAGTCTCAGTAATAGGGTCCCGTTTGCACCTTTTGGGTACGGAACCCTATAAAACATCAAGGAACAATAACGAAATATGAAAAATATTTCTTGGCATCCATAGCAGTTGGGTGATCAGCTGATCCAAGTTTCTATGAAAAAAATATGAAAAAACCAACTAAGTTTCGATCGATTCCGATGATCATCATTAGGGTGAGGTTAAGGAGCGGTATCTCAGATTACACTCGCCCTTATGAGGATCGGACTTTACGACTATGAAATATTACGTGAATAAACCGTTTAAAACATTTATTAGCAATTTACCTCACCACCACAGAATAAAGTAAGAGCAAACAGAACGGAATCTCCTAAGGTACGCGCAGTATGCGTCAGCGTTCCCCGCACCCGCACCTCTCCCCCGGTTCTTGACGGCCAACGTGAGTCATCAAGGCGAAAATGGGGGAGAGGTGCGGGGACAGGGAGCGCGTACCTTAGGAGATTCCGGCCTGTGTCACCACGTTAGTTTTAATAAAATAAGAGCATCAAGCTCCTAAGGATTAAATCGTCTTTCTTCAACAGCCTGTATAGAGTTATAAAGGATGTCATAGTAATAAGTTCATCCACTCTTAACGATGCTTGAACATGGCTTCTAACTTAGCAAAGGCACAAGAATGCTTACTGCTATGCATCGAAGTGCAAGACTGAGAGCTTAGCCTTAATACCTTAAATGACCTATAAATAGTCTTTCCATTTCTTTTGTAATAACATGTATTTATATACATAGCTTAAATAAATTATTACTGACAAACACAAAATCACCATCACCATAGTCATCATCAGGTCTTTTATTTAGTCTCTACTGCAGGAGCACGGCCCTATCTGTACTACTAGAGCTATGTATTAGCCAGAGCAGTCAAAGGACTAAGCCACACTTTCCACGTTGGCCAGACGGGTTGGAGAGGTCTTATTGATGTTTATATGCTTTTTTAGCTTATTTCCTTAGTCACCTTCAACGACATTCACGGGAAGACTTGGAGAGGTCCTATTCTACTTTGCCGGGAACCAACCACACAGCTAACAAAAACAAAAAGAATATTTTTTTCGAAATTTAAGGCCTAATGGTTTAGATGATAAGGGGGGTTTTGTCAAATTTTGCCTATTTACTTAAATTACATACTTCAAAAATATTTACCTTAAAATTATAAAATAAAATATATACCTAGCTACATATTACATGATATGATATGTCACACGACTTATTTTACACATTTTTTTTATTTACCATTTGTGGCCCCCATATTATTTTTATATATGTCTGAAAATACCTGGTAAACTGTTTTTTTTATTTTTGAATAACCTATTTAGTCCCACAGCTGGACAAATGGCTCTCCCATTTTCTTTTATGTATCTCTGTCAGTTGTCACAATTAGATTCTTTTTAATTGTATCTTCTCACTCAGCATCACTCTAAATGTAGACTTTGGACCTTTTGGCCTTAGGCCTTGTTTACTCCTTAAGGGATAAGGAATAAAGACGCAATCAGTAGGTATGTATGCTTATCAAGCCTATTAGGGTGTTTATCATCCACTGATTCATTCATTTTACAAAGGGTTACATCAAACAAAATGATCGGTATGTCTACAATCATTTGAGTTGATTAGCTTTAGCTTGGTAGAGCCCTTCCTCATAATGATAATCTAAAATATTTTATCTATTTTTTTCCCTATATGTATGAAATTTATTTATTCGTAAAACATTACTGATATAAAAAAACTTTCCTTAATAAAAATCTAACTAAAACTAAACTAAAATCTAAGTTAAAAACGAAATTGTAGATATACGAGTGTGTTCGTTCCCTGATTAATCGAAGACGCCTGCACCGATTTCTCTTTTGGTTGAGAGGGTATACCTACCTCTAAGCATTTTATCAGGGGAGTGGGTAGATATAAGCAGGCCTGTGTCACTCCCCGTTTAGGTATCTAAAATGTACCTACATTATTACTATGCGCGCAGGCGGCCTCTCAGGGTGGTCAATTCAGTTATACGAATCGTTTGTCCGTCCAGAGTAATAAGAATAAAATTGGCTTGCAATGGATGTCTAGGTATTTATACGAAAAGGTGCTGAGTTCTGACGTGAGCTAAATTAAACCATATCGCTAGCCACATTGAGTAGATATTTCTTTGAATTTCTTTGCTGTGAGTGAGACTTCTGTACGTTAGTATTATTTATTATATGATATAAGTTAGGTTAACTTAATTAAACAAAACAATTTATGTTTTACTTATTATGTACTTAGATTATATCAATTTGCCGATAAACTGCCTGGCAGTTTGGCAAAATAAAATAAACTGTAAAATAGATTTAAATTTCTGGGAATAAAAAAAATCAATCAATCAATCAGTTCTGTTCGAGTTTGATTGCTTGTCGCTATTTAAGTGTTATAGTTTTTTTCTTGTACCTTTGCAAGTGGCCAACACCTTTACCATGCTTTAAGCAGCTTGAAAATCTGGTATTGGCTACTCACACATATTCTCAGTTACGAAGCTTTTTATGCTACAGTCAATCGTGTCATTTACCTAGAACTAAGTCGAGCTCTGTACGTGTTATATTGGCCATCGCTATTCAGTGTTATAAACTTGTACAGATGCGGACACAAAGTTAGAGTGAAACTGCACTCTGCTCGTATATTCATGACTTTTGCATTGAAATTGAAATTTTGCATTCATCTTTATCTAAACGCGATACCGGTTGTATGTGTAGCATAACTGCACTAGAGCATGAGCCCTGCTTTACATCTTCTTTTTCTGATAAGTGGAGAACCATAAAATAATATAGCTGTAATTTTTTTTTATTTAATTTATTGCACCTACAATCTATAAGATTTATGTCCAATAGGTATATCTTAACGCTAAGCGCTGTCTGTTTATCAGAAATACCTTTGGGACATTTCTGAGAAGGTGATAGGTGTGCAAGTATATATAAAACAGGTAAAAAAACAAAATGTTACAAGCTAAGATACATAAACTTTTATACAACATAAGATTTTATAACCAGCGACAAGTTTTATGTTACTTAAACTCTCCGTGGTTAACATCTGGCACCCAACATCAACCGTTTTAACGAAATGTTTTTGTTTAGTATTTTCATTTTCTATTTAAATAGTTAGTTCCCCGTTGTATGAGTAGATGTGGTGCTTCGGTACCGAAGTCCGCTCTCCGGCGTTTTCTTGTTCTAAAGGTAAACAAAAAAAAACCGGGACCAATGAAACTTTTTGAGTTTGATTTTAGAACAAGTTTATTAGGCAATAAAGTTTTTGTACGAGATATTTTGTTCTTAGGTGTAAAATCTATCATATTTATAATATTTATTGATAATTGTATTTATAATATAATATATTTATTATACAAAGTTTACGGACGGTACGTACCTACAATCAATCGGGTTGTTTACCCTGAACTTGGGTCGAGCTCTGTTCGTGTTTCATTGGCTATCGCTATTCAGTGTTATGAACTTGTACAGACGCGAACAAAAGTTAGTATCAAACTGCACTCTCTGCTCGTATATTCATAACTTTTGCATTGATTCTGCAGAGGCTATTCTGTTGCATGAAATATTTCTGCTGCAATGTTTTTTGAAAATGTTGATATGGTGCGGTGTTAGCAAGTTAACGATTAGTTTTGTTGATATTGGTGTTAAATCCAAATTTACGGCCGGGATATTGAACGGTACAAAGTAACGAATCGATTAAAAACTTTATAGGTTTACGACGGTCCTGAAATACTAAAATACGGTGCTTTTGGGCGTTGATTTTTTATAATTCTATAAGACTTTATTTTTGGATAACATAAATATCTCAGGCACTACACGGTCGGATGAGGCCACAATCATGTTATTGTTATAAAATTGCTCAGGATGGGCGGGTTGAAAAGTAGTTTTTATTTAATTCTTGATAAATCAAAATCACAAATAATTATTTTACTTTTTAATTTTTAAGTTGTCAACTTGTTTAGTTCGGTGAAGGAAACATCGTAAGAAAACCTGCACACTAGTGGCTATTAAGTTTATTAGTGTGTGAAATGGAGAGGGCAATGGCAAACCACTCTATTTTCTCTGCCAAAAATCGTCATTGTGTGCATCTGTTTCCACACAATGACACCGCGACTTTGGTGATTTTAATTTATATTTAAAGATATATTATTAATATGTTACTTTTAAGTTCTAATAACAGTCAAGTCTATAGCTTTAATTTATAATGATAGAAAAAGCTGAACAAGAGGCATCTCTCAATAAAGTGTGTTGCTGGCAACACAGCATATACCATCAACAACTAGACGGCGCCGCCCGTACAAACCTCAGAGCGGATAGGCGGCGCAGGCGACGCACTTCACAACGATTAGTGTGACAGATTGCACTGTCATCTGTCACATCACTCGTCATACATACTTCGATTTCTGCGCTCCTCGAGATCACTTGATTATATGAGATTATTTGTACATAAACCTATTAAATACAGTCCACAATAGTTTCAATCATTAGCGGCAGTAGGGATCCTTGTAGCTCCAGTTTACGGGCCCGCTCCGCAACAAAGGGACAGTTTGCTCAAAGTTACTATGCTGAACAAAAATTTTTATAATTGCGATCACCCACCCGTATGCCCGGGTGGGTGATCGCAATTATAAAAATTTTTGTTCAGAGGATGGTGCTATCCGTTCTCTGTTACCTACCTTAGTTGCCTCATACACGCGTAGTGATGTGCCACTAGAAATATTTCTTTATGACATTTTTCCCATTGCACATTTTGAGGAATATCTCTTATATTTCTGTAAATATTCCCCTAAATATCTATTTTTAGGACTATTGCCGTAATGTTCACGGAAATGTTCCCAAAGCTACCAGGGATGGCACATCACTATGCATGCGACACCTATGGGAACGGAAAGGAGACACGGATCTTACTCTACCGTGGCCATACGGCCATACGGTTTACAAAGTCATCTATGCTAATATTATCTATAAATACTAATATTATAAAGTAAAAATATTTAATTGTTTGTGTTTTTGTTTGTTAAGGATAAACACAAAAACGACTGACCAGATTTTTTTCACTTATTATGAAAGTTTTAGTATCAGTGGGTACCAAAATCTATCCATTAAGGTGCGTAGCGCCATGCAAAGCAGCTTATAAAATTGTTTCATTATAACAAGTTCCAACAAAATATACTGAAAATATTTTAGAAGTAAATTCAGTCCATAACACTGAACAATTTTCTCTATAGAACATATATCGAAATATAAGTTAAACCTTATATAATTTTATTAACCCATACACTTGTGATGGTTATTGTACTTAAAATCAATAGAACGATCTGTGCACCCGACTGCGATGTAGGCTAGCTTTGCCCTGACCACAATACGGGCAGTGTCGGCATCAATTTGCAACCATTTCACCGTGTTGTCTTACTCAAATTGCTATGTGATGTTTGCACAGTTTTAAATTAAGCATGTACACATGAGCACTGTTACATTTTTATCCCTAATGGGGTAGACAGAGTATTTTGGGTCTCGCGACCCGCAAGAGTCGAAGCGACGCGACGCGTCATATATAACAAAGGCACTGATTTAAAGAGGCATTTGTAAATAGTAGTTTTGGTAATTTAAAAATTATAAATGGCATGTTTAATAACTAGTTCAGCAGTTAAAACTAAGCAGTAAAGTAAACAATAATGAGTAATAAAAAATAATGAACTGGATCCAACGAGATCTATGTACTTACGTACTAGAGGAGACGCCACATACCACAGTTGTGTTCTGTTCATCATATGCTATCACTGGTAACCTCACATTAGTCACTCGCTAGCAATACGTGCATAAAACACTCCACAATTCATTAGAGAAAACACTGTCAACTTAGTCAAAAATGCCTTGGTGTGTATTGAGATACTGCACTAATAATTCAAAGAACAAAGCAAAATATGAAGGAATAACTTTCCATCGGTAAGTAACTAGATTTCATTGATTGAAAATATATACGGATTGCAAAATTTCGGCTGCCATAATGAATGAAATGAGTGAATGATCTGTCAACCGATGGAATGATTAGTCATAGACTAACAAAACAGAAGTGAAATGTAGACATCATAAATATGCCTACATTTCACTTTCTTACTAGAAAAACTATTTGTTTGCTACTCAGTTATTAATGTTTGTAAAACATTTAAAAATGTTTAAGTTTTATAATTTTTATCTACATATGCTATAAATGCTTTACAAAACTTTCCTAAAATCCTATAAATCCTTTATAAAATTAAGTCATATCTCGTAACGTCTCACTAGGACCTTCGAGGGCTCAAAATCTTTGTATGTGGGGGCTGTACCCGTTCAAGTGCCCCGCGCAACTTGAAACTGCTATCAGATTTTGGATCCAAGATGGCCGCTTACACATTTGTGATGTTTTATTATGTTTGTCCCTATAATTCTGTTTCCTCGTAACTACTACGCGGCTTAATCGATTTTGATAAATTATTATATAACTATAAGCCGATTACAAATCTTCATATATGTAACCTAAATAAACATATGTAATTTAGACCCAATACCTACGTATATGATTATATAATATATTAAATACAGAAATAGCTAACAAAGAAAAAAAAACAAAAAGGTATACAAGTACAAGAAATCACTTTCTTCAAGTGCAAAACATTATGTAAAGAAATTAAGTAAGAATAGTTTAACTTTTACCTTTATAAATATGATAGTCCTGAGTCTACAATCTAAAAATCTATACAACTATACAACCATCTATATAACCATACAACCATCCATACACCCATCCGTACATCCAGCCATACTTGCCAACATTCGCATTTATTAAAATATATGTAGGATTTAATTTGAACCACGTACTCGTAGGTATGTAAAAATATATTGACCTTTCTGTACTACTCTCGTGTTTAGTCTATATTACCAAAAAGGACATGGCCGTGTTTGAAGACGCCGAGTCTATATATTCATGTCAATGACTAGATCAGTGAATATATAATTGAGCAGGAAAATAATTAAATGGGTGGTAAAAAAAATTGAACGAGCGGTTCTATAGGTTTCCCTAACCTAGTAAAATAGATAAAACCGACCCAGCACTCGCCGGCCGCTACCGCAGCAAGCACGCTTCGCTCGCTCGGCTCGTGCGTGTGTTGGTCGCAGTTCTAATCTAACCTAACCAATAGGTTTTCCCTAACCTAGTAAAATGAATAGAACTAGTAATATGATAAAATAACCGACTAATTGATTTTTTATTACTGTTCATGTTTTACGTAGCAATAATTAATCAACCGCCATTAAATTAAATAACTGCTCAATATGTTTTCCAACTGATCATAATAACATCTTGAATATTTAAATAACAACTCAAAAAATTAGTTCTCTTTAACAAATACAACGCGCGGTGACGTCCGTCGTCGCGCGTTTCCATATTTCTTCTTAATAATCGTATCCTCATGTCTGAGGGTCGTAACTATGAGAGCAGCTCTCCTCACTATGGTTCGCCACAGCGCACGGTCTTGTGCCAGGTGTATGGCCCGTTCAGTATTTACGCGCCACCCTACGAACGATATTAGTCCATCTTGTCGGCGGTTTCCCTTGACCTCTGTGCCCTGGGACATGGCCCAATAGTATGGTCTTTTCGAGACTGTCAGGTGCTCGTCACGCTATGTGGCTGAAGAAATTAAGGAGTCTTTAGAGGCACATTGCAGACAATCGGGTCCGAATTCCTAGTTCTTTTAAAATAGATACATTTGTGCGGTGTGCTGTCCAAGGAATTCTTAGCATTTTACTCCAGCACCATATCTCAAATGCATCTATCTTGGATTTGATGTAAGGTTTTGTCCAGGTTCAGCAGCATACATGAAGATGAAGAAGACCAAATTGGCATAAGTCTGATTTTGGTGTTGCGACTGATGTTGCGGTTTCTCCATATTTTGTCGAGACGCCTAACTGCTGACTTTGCCATCTGAGCCCTACGTGTCACCTCTTGCTTACAGTCTCCATCACTTCTGACCGCTGATCCAAGCCAGATAAATTCGTCAACAATGTCTAGGTCGGCCAGTTCGTTCGTTCTGATTAAGAGTAGTGGTCTGTCAACGAATGCCATATTTGCGTAACACATATTTGTACCTTAATAACGGGATAATAGAGATGGATATACTTTAGGCAAAAACATGGTGCGACGCTTCGACTGCGCCAGCATGAGTTGAGCCTGGTGGGCGAGAAGGCGAAAAATGATATCAAAATAGTGATGGCTTGCTACGTGCATCGCCTATTAAAATGATTAGCACCACCTAACCACGCTAGTCTGCCACTCGGAAATTATATATGTATTTATTTAGTATCCCAAAATACAAGTTTAAAACTTACTTTGGCTAGTTAAATCAGTGTAATTTATCCTTATCTATTTATTTGTTTCTAAAATTTCCTGTAATATTCAACGATGTTCAATTGGTCTACCTAATCAACCAACCGTATTAGCTTCTGAAAATTACCGGTCTATTTCTACCCATACAGTTAGATTGAGTTGATCGGTTCGCACCACGAAATTGTAAACAATGACAGTTAATTGGATACAAGTATGTTTGGAAGTCAATAATTGTTTGGTTTTGTCGCAGTTGTGCATTAAAACGTTTAATTTGTGGTGGAAGTTTAATTATTTTACTATTTTAATTTTAAGAACACTTACGATTAAGCGATAGTTAAGTAGAGAACATTAAATCACATGTTTTTATATGGTAGTGGTGTTTATTTGAATTTTTCATTATTGTGTAAGGCCTTATCCACGGACACGCGGCGCGGCGGCCGTCGCGGGCTACGCAAAATTCCCATAGTTTGTTTTTGCGGAGCCGCCGCAACTACAAACTATAGAAATTTTACGCAGCCCGCGTAGCCTGCCGCTTTTCCGTGGACGCGGCTTAAGCCTCGTATTCATGGTAAACAGTTGTTTAGCAACAATTGATCAACATTGTTGATGAGTGGCGAGAATGCTTCTGGAAACATTGTTTAAATCAATGTGGGTTGTCCACACGCCAGTCTGCGTTTAAATGTTGCCCGAGGAAGTAGTGTTGTTGTATTCTCTGTATCTGATGTTGAGGATAAAAAAAAAAGAAAAAAGGTGGTGGATTTGCAACTATCTCCTGCAAAGAGAGAATTTGATGAGTAACCTTAGAATGGCAGATGGATTGGATCATTTAGTAACATTACGAGAATGTCACAAAGTGACTTCGAACATCTTTTGAAAAAGATTGGTCCGTCAATAACAAAAAGGTAAACAAATATTGAAATAGTTCTATTAATTGCATTATTATATCATTGCGCTCTACACTACGGCCATGTTTATAAACAGACGAAAACACGTTCACACACGTAAAATTTTGTTGCTAAACTGATGTTTACGCTCGTCGAGCGAGAGCTTTTTAACATGCCACTGTCAACTCTGCAACACATTGATAACAACTCCGCAACGTGTTAATTCATCTTTGTTGCTAAACTATTGTTTACCATACGAGGCTTTACGCTCAATGTTGCTTGACACTGAAACGCGGACGCAACGCTATGTACTCGTACGTCGCTATCGTGCTGCTTTTAGAGTAAGGTTTCCTCACGCTGTTTTCTTCGCTGGAATCAAGTAGCAGTAATCGAAAATCATCGTACATAAGTAAAAAACAGAAGTACTAGACTTGATCAGTGAGGATCAAAATCGTGGCTCACAGACGCATAGCCAGCGTCTAAACAGCTTTCCACCACCGTTTTTCATAATAATAATGACTTTCAACCTTTAAGAAACCTTTCATTTACTTCAAAGAACCATATAGCTCTGTTAACTTAGTAATAAAATTATATGAGTGTTCATTGCTACGCTGAAAATTCAAGAAGCGTATAACTCTAGCCCAAATTATGCAAACAAGCCCTCCTTTTCAACTTGAAACTTTACAACGAGTCTGTCAAATTTGTGGACGCGTCTCGACGTGATTAAAATAAAATTATACCGTTAACATAAATTGTGTAACTAAGAAGTTAGATAAAGAGTAAAGATAAGACAGGTTATGCATATCCGCTTAAACAAATCTTTTCTACGGTTTTATATTCTGTCACAGAGTATAAAAGAGTAATAACACAGACCTTGCGAAGAAATAAGTTCAAATAAAAAAATATATAAAACAGGTAATGCATATCCGCTTAAGGTGAAATGGTAGCATAAGTGGCGCCCGCATTTGAAATAAATTGTTTAAAACTAAATATGGTGATATTTAAAAAAATTTTTGATTTATATCAATGCCTAAAATGACCTGAAACTATTTTATGAATAACCTTTGAAATTATTACTAATAGTGCGTCTAGATTTAAAACGGTTTTCCGCCAAAAGTAGCCTTTTTTGGCGAAAACCCGTTTTAAAAATTACTTTCAAAGGTTATTTATAAAATAGTTTGAAGGTCTTTTAAATATCACCATATTTAGTTTCAAACAATTTATTTAAAATGAGGGCGCCACTTATGCTACCACTTCAACAAATGTTTTCTACGGTTTTATATTCTGTCACAGAGTATAAAAGAGTAATAACAAAGACCTTGCGAAGAAATAAGTTCAAATAAAAAAAAAACAAAAATCTTTTATTGTGTGTCCTAATTACTAATCAAGACAAACGTAATAAGCCTAATTTCGATGGGGTTGCGTCGTTTTATTACAGGGTACCTACTGCCACCTTCCGGCTTTATCGTTAGATCAGCTTCTTGTTATAATAATATTGTATTGTCAATTGATCTACATTAGCATACAAATTCCAATCAATATTTATGATTACGTATCTAAATTTTCCCACGACCTAGTTATTTTTCTACGAACAGTCACGATAATAATCTAGTTTTAATATTATAAAGCCATTCTACAACTTCCTAGATTAAAACTTGATACGTAAGTTCTATTTAATTGCTTTCGAAGTTCGTATGTTTAGTTCCGAGAAAATTACCGTTGAGTCTGATCTTAACTCAAATATTGAGTACCGAAAGGCCGGTCCTCGTATTTGTATGGGTTCACCGCTACACACATACCTACAATGTCTGATCTTTCCTTTCCTTTGAAATGTGCATTTGTTCTATTTCACTGAATTTCACTTTGTGCGGTGTTTAATTGCAAAGAATTTCCTTTTATTTTATAATTCTCGTTGGAAATTTTGTGGTGAAAACGGAAATTTAGATGGAATTTAACGAAGCACGATAAGATATGAGTTTATTGTTTATAATAAAATACGATCTTATGAATAAATATGACTTTGTATTTAAAATTTTGGTTTTTCGTTTAAAAACTGCAAGCTACCTAGTCGACAAATTTTTGTCATTTGCCTGCCATACCTATACTCGGAACAACACATAACTGATTCTTATAGATTTTGGTATGCTACATACGAATATTTGTTTGTGAAGAAAAGCATTTTCGCTGCCCTAAAATAATTTTGTGCACTAAATTTCGTTAGAACCAGCAATTGGTTTGCTTGTGGCAGAAGCTTGTTGTTCAGTATATTTCGAAGTGTAACTTAAATAATTGCAATTTTATACAGCAAAGCTGTTAAAGACACAGATAGGTAATTCTTTTGTGGGTCCGTTCTGTTTGATCACCTTTTGAAGGTCGTATGTTTAGTTTTGAGAAAGTTTCATCGGGTTCGTATGAACTATATTATTGGGTCCGTTAAGGCGAGTTCTCATATTTACATGGGTAAACCGCGGCATACATGCCTACAGTGTGTGATCTTCTCCAGCCTCTGAAATGTGCATTTGTTCTTTTTTACAGGTTTCGAGTTTGTGCGGTGTTTAATTGCAATTATTTCCATTTATTTTATAATTCCTTTTGGAAATTTTATGGTCAAAACGGAATTTGAGATGGAATTTAACCAAGCATAATAAGATATGCGGTTAGTTGTTTATATCAAGTTCGATCTAAATATAAAAATAGTTTGGAAAATCCAAAAGTGCACGCCTCATAATCTCATTTTTCACAATTAAATTGATTTTGATTGTTTTATTGCTAACTTAAAACGAAGAAAAGTATGTGTCGGCTTTAACGCACGACTGGAGATTATTTTTAACTTTTATTTTTAACTTCCCGCTGAGAAAATTGAAAATTTTCAAAATTCGGGACGTTATTAGTTTCACCCCGTTTTTGAAAAGTCGAGTTTTCATCAGATCTCGAAGTTTAAAGGTCTCAGGAATCTTCCCTGATCACTCACAAGCAAGTGTCATGCACCCTATCCGTATGTGTGTGTGGGTGTGTATGTGACCCGCTTATAACTCTTGAACAACTAAACCGATCGGAACCAAACAAGTAGCTTTCCAAAGAGTTCTATACAACTCAGATTTCCTGTGAATTTAAACCGATTCAATCCAAAATTATTTTTAATATGTCACCTGTATTTTTATAATAATAATTAAGATTAAAATACATTGGATTAGACCGTGATCTTCGAAAGGACTTAGTTTTGGATAATACTGAAGCGTATAAAAAAAATGGACTTGATCAGATAAGTTTTTCGGGAGTTATCGTGACCACGCCAGTTTCCATACATACAGACACACGGACGTCCACAAAATTATTTTATTAAACATTGTTTTTATTTATTAAAACGGCAAAATGTCTTTTTAAAATGTCATAAGTGTTGAAACTAGTGCTTTTCCTTGACATTTATGTGTAAATATTATTGTACAAGTGCGATAAAAAATAAATAGAGACACATTTAGTTAAAAAAATCACTTGATTTTTGTAAGGCGAGAGTAGAGCACTACCCTTATGCGCTTCGCTTATGAGGCGTGCAATATTTATTATGCACGCCTATATGCTTTTTCATTGAACATTTTAGTTTTTATTTAAAACACTGCAAACTGTTTTTATTTAGGATATTAATATTCAGACGTGTCAATTAAACAAATGAGATTTCATAAAACTAAGATGTTATAGACAGACTTAGCTAGTTCTTTTGTGGCACGTTTTGTTTGGTCACCGTTTCGTTCATGAGTTTAGTTTTGAGAAATTTACTATGGGGGTCGTTTCAACTCAAATATTGGGTACTTTAAGGCTGGTTCTCGTATTGAATAAACCACGGTACACATGCCAACGGTTTGTGATCTTCCCGTCCCATGAAATGTGCATTTGTTCTATTTCACTGATTTCCACTTTGTGCTGTGTTTAATTGCTAAGAATTTTGTTTTATTATTTTAAAAGTTTCGTTAAAATTTTAAACTTTTAAAATTTTATACACGAAAAGTGAAATAGAATTAAACCAAGCGTGATAATATTCAAGTTTATTGCAGATTATAAAATTCGATCTCAAGGCAAAACATTTTGCATTGTATGTCTTTTGTTAAAACTTTATATTAATGACTGTGTTGGCGCAGATAGCTAAGATTACGTTTGGCTACCAAAGATGTTACTAACTACGCTCTTGGTACGAGTCCGGCAATCTCACCGGCAACAAACAAACACACAAACAAACCTACGCAGTCTGCTACCACCCTAGATAAGGTCCAGGGAACCTCCTAACCTAATTATAACTTAAACTTAAATCTAATTAAAAGTAATTAAACTAATTACATATGGGAAATAACTTAAGATAATACTTAGAGCATCCATGCCGTCTTCAGGCAGCCTCGCCTGGCCTTCGCGTCGAGCCCGAAGTCCTCTTCAGGGCTGGCGACGGCCTTAGGTCCCACCACGGGTCCCAAGTCAGTGGTGAAGAAAATGGGGTCCCTAAGTGAACCTACCCATGAGCTCATGTATGTCGCCCCAAACGAATACGTCGTATTTATAGTACCACTTCACCACAGCACAACAAAGTTTCATCTTCTTCTTGACACTTTAAGATTAAGTACCTATTATTGGTATAACCTAACAGCGGACCGTAACATGCGGTGTCTCTCGCTCCGATTCAAACATTTATCACTGTTTATACATTTATGGGCATTCACGCCACCAAAATTAGTTCCTTTTATAGTCAATTTACAAATACTTCCGTTCCACACGGACAATAGGCAAAAACCAACAATTTATAATGACGCAATGTCACGCGTTTCACATTTGACACAAATCACTGTTCTTATACGTACTACAAACTATTCCCGGCTCCACGCCGTTTCAAACAAATTGGGCACACAAACAAACAATAATTAGCGATAATTCTTCACGAAATATTCGCAATATATCAAGTACAAAATATGCCGGCTTTCTTTTTCCGACGGGCCAGCGAACCTGTCATTAATGGCGTCGGTCGAGACTGGGCAAAGACAATCCGCGCTCCACAGCCGGAATATCGCTAAATCGATAATCTTGCCCGTGTTTGTGGAGATTACACGCAGATGGCGCTAGTCTCCTAACAATAAGTACTTTTATCCAAAACAGACTGGAAACTGGTTTTATTACATGTTTAGCTTGAGTAAGATAAAACTAAGATGCGCAATTTACGTCATTCTATATAAACTCATTTTCTGTCGCCGTGTGGCAAAAATAAGACTTTCATATTAAAAACAAATGCAGCGTAAGTTTACTTGGGCCTTTTTCGTCGTCATCTTTTGAAGTTCGTAGTTTCCTTCCCAATTCACATTTAGTCTGTCTCAACTCAAATATTGAGTACTAAAACGCTGGTTCTTGTATCCGCATGAATAAACCGCTAGACACATTCTCATGTGTTTATATGATCTTTCCCGCTCCTTTGAATGTGAGTTTGTTTTATTTCACTGACTTTCAGTTGCGCCAAAAGTTTTCTTTAGCACCTGACATCTTTTTTTACCCGACTACGGCAAAGCCAAACATAAGGGTCATGCTTTTAGCAGTCTATGTATGTAAGTATTTAGATATCTTTGTGTGTTCCACCGTAGCATCCAAAATACTTACCTATCCATTTTCACAAAAGAGATGTCAATCGATTTGTCATTATCGTCTGGATCATCATCATCATCATCATCCGAGCGTATTCCCGGTTGCATCCTCAGCGGTAACGCTTCAGAGCTCGGGGTCCGCTACCTTACCTAGGTGATTTGACGAGGTTACTGGTTTTTACACAGAGCGACTGCCGTCTGACCTCCGCAACCCAGAGGGTAGACCAGAACCAATCCTAGGATAGGTACAAACGCTAGATGGCGTTCGGGATCAACAGCATTACGTACCTTCCGAAGCACGGAATCATCTTTTCGGATAATCAGGTGATTCAAGCCTGCTATATCCTAACCAGACTGAAAACAACTTTTCACAAAGTATGCTTCCCAGTGGGATTTGAACCCATGACCTCCGGATCACAAGGCAGACGCCTTGACCACTTGACCACGGAGGCATTCATTATCGTCTGGATGACATAGGCAAAATTTTTTTGCAAAAAAATTATGTTATGAATGTTACATACAAAAAAGTGCGAGTAAAAAATTTTTTTTTCGACATAATTGGGGTATCAACTGAAAGGTTAGAGCTATATTTGATCATTATTTGATGACAATAATAACTAAATTTCATGTTCTATTATAATAGATTCAGTCATGAATTACTCATGACATATGAAATTAGAGGTTTTTGAAATTATTTTATAGATGCATTTGATACACTTATAAGAAGCTGGCGATATGTAAACATATAAAAAATTTAGTTTTTAAAGAATAATCGCCATGCTGAGTTACATTTATTAATATTCTGTCGCTTGAAACGTATTTATTAGGCGCTTTATGTTGTTTGTTGACCTATTAATTCATTAAACAACTAAATATGTTTGAAGGCGAGAATAACAGTTAAAAGAAGCTGCATTAATTAGCACACGAGTTTAATTGCAAATAATTTGCCTTTATTCATTTTCCGTTGAAAATATTGCATTGAAAACGGTAGTTAAGATAAAACTTCAGCCGTCTGTGATAAGATGTGGTTTTATTGCATTAAATTGGATTTCAAACAGAAATATGCCCTCGAGTTTTCCATTTATGTTTTCATTTTAATAAATTTAATTTCTACTTGCAAAGATTAACGGACATTTATGACTAAAGTCTCTGTCTGGGTATGCAAATACATACATAAATTCATACATACGTACATATTATCAGGCCAGTTTTCCACAGCGGTCTGTGGGAAACATGCGTGACAATATCTATGCATATGTGGTTGTTTTAACTCTTTATTGCACATCCATACTATCCATACTCCATACTAATATCATAAATGCGAAAGTAACTCTGTCTGTCTGTCTGTCTGTCTCGCTTTCACGCTAAAACGGCTGAACCGATTAAAACGAAATTTGGCACACAGATAGTTTAAAGCCCGAGAAAGGACATAAGCTACTTTTTATTTCGATAACGTAGGTTAAGCAACTCTAACCATGGTTCAAATTAGGATGAGTGGCCAAAACTAAAACGGCTGAACAGATTAAAACGAAATTTGGCACACAGATAGGCTATAGCCTAAGAAAGGACGTGGGCTACTTTTGATTTCGATAACGTAGGTTAAGCAACTCTAACCATGGTTCAAATTAGGATGGGTGGCCAAAACTAAAACGGCTGAACAGATTAAAACGAAATTTGGCACACAGATAGGCTATAGCCTAAGAAAGGACGTGGGCTACTTTTAATTACGATAACGCAGGTTAAGCAACTCTAACCATGGTTCTAATTAGGATGGGTGGCCAAAACTAAAACGGCTGAACAGATTAAAACGAAATCAAGAATTGTGGTAAAAGCTACGCTACTTTGTGGGGGACGAACAGCGCACTCAGTTCTTAAGCTACCATTGAACTTAACTCACGAGGAAATGCCGGTATGTAATATTAGCAAAAGTAGTGAGCGCGGAAAATTGTTACAGCAATGCAAGTTGTTGGTTTGGGATGAATGTACGATGTCCCACAAAAAAGCAATTGAAGCATTAGATCGCACAATGAGGGATATCAAGAACAACAAGGATGTCATGGGAGGAATGGTGGTACTTTTAGCTGGTGATTTTAGACAGACATAAATAAATAATAAACAAAACTCAGTATTCCACGCGGACGAAGTCGCGGGTACAGCTAGTTTAAATATAAGCAAATTACAAAATAATATGCATTACAAAATAAGAATGTACAATGGCGGGCTTATCCCAGTGAGTATTTATATTTTATTATTCATTTAATTTACAAGGCAGGCTTACGAAATTACGTCAAGTTAATCCACGCTGGGAATTCAACCCTGAACCACCCGATGGATGCGACGGACTACCGAGGTGATCTTATACCGATATGGACATAGTCTGAGTTAAGTTTTATATTATTACTAGCTGTACCCGCGACTTCGTCCGCGTGGAATACTGAGTTTTGTTTATTATTTATTTATGTCTGTCTAAAATCACCAGCTAAAAGTACCACCATTCCTCCCATAACATCCTTGTTGTTCTTGATATCCCTCATTGTGCGATCTAATGCTTCAATTGCTTTTTTGTGGGACATCGTACATTCATCCCAAACCAACAACTTGCATTGCTGTAACAATTTTCCGCGCTTACTACTTTTGCTAATATTACATGCCGGTATTTCCTCGTGAGTTAAGTTCAATGGTAGCTTAAGAACTGAGTGCGCTGTTCGTCCCCCACAAAGTAGCGTAGCTTTTCCCACAATTCTTGATTTCGTTTTAATCTGTTCAGCCGTTTTAGTTTTGGCCACCCATCCTAATTAGAACCATGGTTAGAGTTGCTTAACCTGCGTTATCGTAATTAAAAGTAGCCCACGTCCTTTCTTAGGCTATAGCCTATCTGTGTGCCAAATTTCGTTTTAATCTGTTCAGCCGTTTTAGTTTTGTACACCCATCCTAATTTGAACCATGGTTAGAGTTGCTTAACCTACGTTATCGAAATCAAAAGTAGCCCACGTCCTTTCTTAGGCTATAGCCTATCTGTGTGCCAAATTTCGTTTTAATCTGTTCAGCCGTTTTAGTTTTGGCCACTCATCCTAATTTGAACCATGGTTAGAGTTGCTTAACCTACGTTATCGAAATAAAAAGTAGCTTATGTCCTTTCTCGGGCTATAGCCTATCTGTGTGCCAAATTTAGTTTTAATCGGTTCAGCCGTTTTAGCGTGAAAGCGAGACAGACAGACAGACAGACAGAGTTACTTTCGCATTTATAATATTAGTATGGATTATTATACACCACAGGTGTCGTTAATAAAAAAGACGTAATAACAATGCGAACTTGCTTAGTATTTTAAACCCTTAATGCGAAAGTAGGGGGGGGGGGTCATAAGTTTGAACTGTCTGTATATCAGTCTGCAGCATCGTAACTCCATTAACGAATGAGACAATTTTGATGTAGTTTTTTGAAGTGAAAACTTCTTTAGCCGCGAATGCCGCGATTGGCATTTTTTAGATAGGAAAAAACCACTGATCTCGCGACACTGTTACCTTACCCGACACCTCACGTAATTATCAAGTTTCCACTTCTGTCGGCACTCTTGGAGTGCTAATGTTTTTTTTTTTAATGTCACGACTTAGCGTCTTAAGTTGTTCAAAGGACTAAAATACAAGATACAGCCGTATTACACTTGGTAAATGTAAGAGGTTTTTAAATATTTATAATTTTTTATTGAATTTTTTGCATTATTATTTAAAACAATAATTTACAATACATAATCTCATTAGCACTGGAATTGCCATAAAAAGAACTTAAAATAGAAATAACTTACATATATTTTGAGCTAGCCATACAATTTGAGTAAGAAGGATCAAAGCCTCGCTAATTGACCAACGAAAGCCCATGCTCCAAATTTAACGACGAATTAATTGCCACAAGGATGGATCGAAGAACAAAGTGATAAGTGGATAAGGCTTGAAATAGGCCCTGAATTTCCGAATACAAAGGACGACGAAGGTAATCCACAACCACATTTCAAGATAAATTAAGTGTCGATTTGTTGATTTAAAAGAATGTATATTTTTAATATTTTAGGTTATTTAGTGATTTTGATGACGGTTCTTTTTAGTCACTGACGAAAAAGAGTGTGTCTATCTGTGGCATCGTAGCTCCTAAACGAATAAACCGATTTAAATGTAGTTCTTTTTAATCGAAAGCCTTGTCAGTTGAAATGATTCTTAGCTATGTTTGATGAAAATCGGTTTAGCGTTATTAATGGTGAACGCTTGAAGGTCGTGGGTTTTTATGTGTCTGGCAATGAAACTTGTCACCCTGGTATTTTGATGGATTTGCGTCGAGATACAGATCTGACAAGTAGAGGCCCTTTGGGCAAGTTGATGTAATGTGGTACTTTCGCTAAAACCCATTCCTGAATATAAAAATGGAAGATATACCCTTGAACAGGCTTCGCTAGGATGAGGATCTATTGCATATTATCAGGGAAAGTATGAATGAATGAATGAAAAACTCTTTATTGCAGGAATAAAAAACTTAACAAAATAATACAACAAAGTAGTCTTGGTTCTGGGTGGTCGGGTGAAAATTTAATGAATTATTGCAATAGATATTACAACACCTGCCATAACCATTATAACAGCTACAACTACAATAATTAATAATAATTATTATACTCTATTAGTTACAATATAATAAATCATGACATTACGAGTAGAAAAAGATGTACAAGTAAGGTGCCTAAGACTTCTCAATTACCTTATAAAACCTTGAGGGAGGCCTATGTCCAGCAGTGGACTTTTGTGGCTGATATGATGATTACTCTATAGATTCTTAATAAATTTTACGGTGTACGGTACCGTTCTCCTTTGCATGGAGACACTATTTTATAACTAACACAAGGAAAACAATCATCATCAGGTATTTTTTAGTCTATACTGTTGGAGCACGACCCTCTCTCCGCCAGAGCCATATATTAGCCAGAACCACTTTCCACACTGGTCAGACGGGTTGGAAAGGTTTGATTTATGTTAATAAGCTATATATAAGCTTTGTTTAGCTTGTGTTTCCTAAGTCGCCTTCTACAACATCCAGGGGAAAACTTAGAGTGGTCCTATTCTACTCTGATGGGAACCACATGGCTGTGCCACAAGGAAAACAATGTATAAAAATTCCAAATACCTTAACCCCACTGAGTTAAGAATGTAAATTCCACGTGGATAACTTTCTGTAAATTGTTCAAGTTTGCCGTCTCCATACGGGGAAACTTTGAAATATAATGCTCAATTTCGAATGCTCTGGGAGGTCTTGTCACAATATTTGCGGATGCCGCAATGCGCCGCGTGATGCCAGAATTTTTCGTAGCTTTATGTAAAATTTAGATAGGGCCCGCATACGAGGCCGGCGTGGCAATAGTGCACATATTCTGAACTCCGCTTCTATATTGCACCAACTCTAGCTCGCCCGCAAAAAGATTAGGTTTTGTGATTATCATTTGTAAACTTTGTTTCTACGTGAAATGTGGATGGTCACTGCAGTATTTTACGTGAATGATAAAACAACAAATTTAGAGTCTTAAAAAGCATGTGAATTTCTACTAACAAATGCATCTATGCTTGGATGACCATAATTGAGATCAGTAAAAGTAACAAAAAAAAGCAATGAGCTATCCATATCATGTGGTTTCTGGCACAGTAGATTATGACAACTCCAAGTCTTCCCATGGATATAGTAGAAGGCGACTTAGGAAGCAGAAGCTAAACCAGCTTATAAACATAAATAAAACGTCTCCAACTCGTCTGACCAGCGTGGAGAGTGTAGCTCAAATACTCCGGCTTCTTTGGCTAAGTATGGTTAGTAGTACAGAAAGGGTCGTGCTTCTGCAGTGTAGACTAACAAAAGACCTGATGATGATGATGACGTCACGTAATAGTATCACTTTATCTCTATGTTGATGTCATGGCGAATAAAGGACTAAGAACAAATATGTGGTTCTAAAACTGCTTCTTCCATCTAGTCTGGGAGTAAAAATAAAACTAAGCATGTACAAGCTGCGTCGCTTCTTGCGCAGATCGTAAAAGCCAATCAAAGGAATGTGACCTTCCTTTTAACACCTTCTCGCCCACGTAAAAGAGTCATCAGGCTGAGTAGGGACCTATATTGAACTAAGTTTCTTTCGGCGTATCTTCTTTCCAGTGTTCGTTCCGAAACGTTAGTAGTAAAAAGCTTTTGCACTCAAATAATTTAGAAATAAAGAGAAAGAATAAGTGATATATTTTTATCCTTTATTAAAATAAAATACTTTGACTTTGACCATGACAATAAAAGTGGCCTGCAGCTTTAGACTGTTTGCTTAGAGCCGCAAGACCCAAAATACTCTGTGTGCCCCATTAGGGAAAAAGCCGTGATAGTGTATATAACACTGCATTCATAAAGAGGGTTGAGATCAGACAACAGCGTACAACCACAGAATAGAAACTAGTACTCACGTACAGAAGTCTCACTCAGCAAAGAAATTCAAAGAAATATCTACTTAATGTGGTTAGCGATATGGTTTAATTTAGCTCACGTCAGAACTCAGCACCTTTACATTTAGATACCTAGACATTCATTGCAGGTCAATTTTATCCTTATTACTCTGGAAAAACGATTTGTGTTACTGAATTTACCACTCCGAGGGGCTGCCGCGCGCTTAGTAATGATGTAGGTATATTTTTGATACCTAAACGGGGAGTGACACAGGCCTGGTACAACACATGTTTTTACACTTTGACTATTTATTTGTGTTACATAATATTACCCAACGAAATTTAAGAGCACATGGTCAATATAACATGGATCGAATCGAGCCGATCGTGATTTACATAATTGTAATTTAATACGTGTGAACACGCAACGCGATTCCGTTCCATACTTTCATAAATTATTAGAATATTCCATTTGTATCTCCCGAGGCTTCAGACCCTAATAATGTGGAAGTGATTGTGTTCCTGAACGAACATTGCGTATATCAGAACGATCGTATGCAGTAAACATTACGCTATTTTATTGCTCACAACGTCGATAAATTTTTGCTTGTGAGTGAAATATGTTCGGTTCATATTTACTGTGAACCGCTACTTTTACGTTGGCATTAAAGCCAACAGTTTTGGCATGAACTATGGTTAAGGCATGTTTTCCAATATCGCTTTAAGTCTTCACTACAAAACGAGTTTTAAAGCGGAAAACTAACATAATAAACAACGGTGTCCAATCTGCGTGCTACCGTGACGCTGAAGGCAAGATAAGTAGTTGTTCTCGGCTTACATCAATAGATATGGGAATCGTCATGCTATGTCATGTCAGATGCATTAAGGTAGCTTAAAAAAATCTGAAAACAAAGTCAGCCTCTTACAAACACAAAAACGTGCCATCAGAAACTTGTCAACACGCAGTTCCTGGTTGGCTGGAAGAGTTTCCACTATGGGATAAGTCTGCCATTGTCAATTTACTATATATGTTGTTTTTGTCTTTAATTATTATATGTGTTTTCAAAGTACAATAAAGTTATTACAAACAAACAGACAGTTCGAGTACTGTTGCTTATTTTATAGGTAATAAATCTATGTTAGTTATGTAACTGTTATTTTTCCAAGTTATTTACTTAATGACATATGACAAAACTTTAAAAACATATTGGTAAATACCATACATATTTACTTTATTATCTCAGCGGCTTAAGGGTTAACTGGAGGGACGAAATCCCATACAAACGTACTTTCGTTTTAATTTCGAAACCATAAAACTCATCGTATTCAAATATTTTACAAGCATTAAGATGATAAATATCTAGATCTGTAATTAGTTTTGGTTCGAAAATAATAAACAAAAAAAAAAAGTTATAGCAACTTAAAATTTGCCTTTTTTATCGACGAAATCGAGTAATATTTAGACGCCGGAAACTAATTATACGACTAGAGTGAAGACTCTAAATTCCAAATAATTTAGTTTTATTTGGGTATGTATCGTATTTATCGAAATAAACGAAAACTACGAAAACCTTTCGATTCATGGCCTATAACGGCCCGTTTCGCTGGCGTTCAGTGCACTCTCTTTGTCGTACGCGGGGGTGTAGCTCTCACATGCGGGGGTCGGGACGGAGCTACATTTTTTAGCGCCCTTTCTCTTTCTCGACGAAATAGCAACACGACGAAGCGCGTCGGTAGGCAACTCGCTGTGGAGTTCGCCCGCGCCTCCAGTACCACCTTAAATCTAAAAAAAAAATCTTGTCTATCTAAAAACACATTTGAAACAATTTTACATGATGAAGACTCGCTAGAAAACTGAATTTTCCTTGAAAAAGAAACTAAAACAAATTAATTGGATAGTACGCTCGGTTCCCCGCTGTTATTAATTGAGTGTTCGTAACAATGTAATTCTGCGAAGCGGTTACTACTGCTTGATTACTTGTTGATGAGTTCGGTTTTAAAATAATTGCTTGTATCTTTTCCACATCGGTGTAAATGCAACTAACATAGGTACCTATTATACGTTACACTCGTGTCATGCTATACGAAAAAGGAATAATGGTCTCTGTCATAGTTCTAAGTAATCAGAGTACGTACTTCAAAACTTCTTGTTGTGTTTCAAAGTGCAAAAATGACTATACTAAGAGTTGCGAAAATGACTTTGAGTTGAGAACACTTTATCAACTCAAAGTCACATACACACATTGCGAAAGTGACCAATTTCCGAGCGATGACCATTTGCGAAAGTGACGAATTGCATGACAACCGATTGTACCAGCTACCCCTTGTCCTGCGCAGATCATAAAAACGATCAAGGGAATGAGCAAGAATCTGTACCTACCATGTAAATAGATGATTCGGTCAGCAACATGTAACTATTTTAAATTCCTCTTTTTCACCTTCATCCATCCCGCTAAAAGTGGCCTATTATCTTGCGGCCCAAGGTTTTATAAAAATAAAAAATCGTTTATTTTCTATCCTTTGATCCATACAATTGTAAGTAACATAATAATAAAATAACTGAATTAAAATGAAATATGTTGTTAAATTGAAGTTATTATAAAATACATGAAGGGTTCCGTACCTCCGTACAATGTTTTGAAACGCTAAAGAAACAAGTTTCTTGTATGACGATTTAATTATTAACATTATCTTATTTTTCGTTATAGCGGCCATAGAAATACATTATCTGTGAAAATTTAAGTTATTTTGTTAATGCCATTAAAAAGATCTAGTTAAAAACGCTGTAAAAACACGTTTTTTGTATGACGACCCCCTTTAATTTTTAACTTTTTTTATTTTTAGTATTTGATCATCATTTGTTTCGCTTGTATTTCCTAAGTTGCGGTCCTATTCTACTCTGCCGGGAATTACACTGCAAATGTATGTAAAAAGTACTTGTGTCAATCTAAAGACGAATCACTCGCTACGGTCGTGATTCTACAGTTGAATTCTGAGTGAAGCGAGGGATTCATGTTTCATGCCCGAGGTAAAAAAAATTCCGTACACCGTGTAGCACGCTCTACGTTTTATTTCCATCAATGAAATTTAAAGTTTATAGCTTTAAATAATAAAAGAAAACCTAAATAAATCTAATCAGAGTTTAACAAGCAGTTACTAACCTTTATTTTGTGTCGTTTTCACGAAAGAAATACTAAGAAAACATTTTTCGTAAGAAAGCAATTTTTGATAACCACCACTATGTATTGTATGTATCTTTATTAATTACACTTTTTTCTTCTTGCATATAACTTCGCACCTCACCTGTTTTTGTTAAACATCTCCAAGTACCTCGGTTGCCTGGAAGAGATTGCAGCTGCGATAAGGCCGCCTTTTGACATCTGTTTTCTTTAATCTATTTCTCTGTATCATTATGTTTTGGTGCAATAAAGATCTTAACTAACTAACTAACTAACTACTTTCTTATACATGGTACATAAGAAATTTAAATCATACATGAAAATATCCACTCAAGTCCTTAATTTTAAATTTTTATTACTTATTCATAGCGTTTAGATTGTGTTGGCCTAGGTTGGGGAAAGGTTCTCGAATGGCGACCACGTACTGTCAAGCGAAGCGTTGGACACCCACCCACACACAAGGTGGTCAGACGATCTGACTAGAGTCGCTGGAAAGCGCTGGACGTAGGCTATTCTAGATTGGTCATTTTGGAAATCCCTGGAAAAGGCCTATGTCCATCAGTGAACGTTATGCGGCTGAAATGATGATGAGATTGTGTACTATTGATACTGGCGTAAAATAACGCCGCACAGTAAAAAAGTATGCTTAAGTTTTAAGTGTACATACATACTATCACCTCTTTATCCCTAATGAGGTAACCAAAGTATTTTGGGTCTTGCAGCCTAAGCAGATAGAGCCCAGGGCCGCAAGACTCAAATACCACTTTTACCGTGATGGTGGGCGAGAAGGTGGAAAAAGGAATTAAACTAGTGATGGGTTGCTAGCCGCATCGCCTAATAAATGATTTGCATTTTCACCCACTCCCTCAATCTGGCAGACAAGCAGCTGTTTCTTTTCTTCCAGACCTGCATGGAAGGTCTAAAGTGTAAACTGATAGAAAAGTGATTATAAGACCTCCAATAAATTCCTCAAGGAAGTGTTTTATCCGCGAAGTTTTAATTTCGTTAATTTCTGAAATGTTACCGGATATTCGCCTGGCACGTTCCCAAATTCCTGCTTTTTGTGAGCTAGATTCCTTAACTAGCATAAGGTGAAAACTTACTGCATTAATAGCAATTAAGCTTAATTTTAGTGCCGCCGGGAGTTGAGATTTCGCTATCCCTAGAGTGATAATATAACGGTTTCACAAGTACGATGATAATGTTTGGAACTGTTATTCCTAACGAAAATCGTTTTAGTACTTTAAAACAAGTAAACAGTCTTTTTGGGCATTGTCTGTAAAACCATTGTTGTTTCTATTATACCTCGTAGTAAAGTCGCACAAAGTGATAAAGTAAATAAAGAAACATTGCTATAAAATAATGAAATATTTCAGGAACCTGAACTCTATGCTACGTTTTAAAAAAGCTGGAGTAAGTTTTATTCTAGATACTTTTATTAAAACCAACTCCTGTTCTTCTGTGAATTTATAAAACTTTAGAATGTTTAACTAAAATTCCAAAATAGTCAGCTCGGGCGCACCAGGTTTCAAACTCATTAATAAATAATGTCTTCATTACATGTTAGTTTTAATTAAAATCTCTTTTGTTTTCTTTTTAGGGTTCTGTAGCCAACTGGCAAAAAACCGAACTCTTATAGATTCGTTATGTCTGTCTGCCTAATGTCACAGCCACTTTTTCCGAAACTATAAGAATTATACTGTTGAAACTTGGTAAGTAGATATATTCTGTAAACCGCATTAAGATTTTTACACAAAAGTAGAAAAAAAATCCCAGGCGGGTTCCTCATACTTAGAATTGAAACAAAATATTTTTTTTTCGTCATACCCATACGTGTGGGATATCTTTGGATAGGTCTTCAAAAATGATATTGAGGTCTCTAACATAATTTTTTTCTAAACTGAATAGTTTGCGCGAGAGACACTTCCAAAGTGGAAAAATGTTGCCCCCCCCCCCCTGTAACTTCTAAAATAAGAGAATGATAAAACTATAAATATATATATGATGTACATTACCATGCAAACTTCCACCTAAAATTAGTTTAAAGGAGATCTAGTAAGTAGTTTTTTTAATACGTCATAAATCGTAAAATGTTACTTGCTGCTACGGAAGTCATATAATACACATAATTGCTGCCGATTTAGCTTTTATATTTAACGAATGTATTGATGAAGGCATATTCCCTAACTTAATGAAATGTAGTAAACTAATCCCCTTATTCAAAAAAGGAGAAAAAACAGACCCTGGCAACTACAGACCTATCTCTATTCTGCCAGTTTTGAGTAAGGTGTTCGAAAAGATAATGCTCAATCAAATGCTACTTCACTTTAAAACCAATAATCTTTTCCATAGCCAACAATACGGCTTTACTGCTGGAAAATCGACCACCGATGCAGGAGTAGCACTTATTACTAATATCTACGACGCGTGGGAAAACAGAAATGATGCAATTGGATCATTTTGCGATCTTTCTAAAGCATTTGATTGCGTTGATCATCCAACACTTTTGCTCAAATTTCGTCAATACGGTTTTGATGATAAATCAATTAAATTAATAGAATCTTACTTAACTGATAGGCTTCAAACTGTTGATATAAACGGCGTAAAATCACACGGGTCTAATGTGAAAATGGGCGTACCCCAAGGTTCAATTCTAGGACCGTTCCTTTTCTTAGTTTATGTCAATGACTTGCCTTACATGGTTGAGAAAGAGGCTGACATGGTGCTGTTTGCTGATGACACCTCGCTAATATTTAAAATAGATCGACATAACAGTGATGCTAGCGCGGTGAACAGCACCTTATCTTTAATTTCTGATTGGTTTTCGGCCAATAACCTCATGTTAAATGCGAACAAGACCCAATGCATTCGATTCTCTCTTCCTAATGTGAATCAAGCCTGTGTTGACATACTAATTAATGGTCAGAAACTCGATCTGGTTGAAAGTACTACCTTTTTAGGAATCACAATTGATTCGAAACTTCAATGGGGCGCTCATATAACTAAACTTTCTAATAGGCTTAGCTCTGCGGCTTACGCTGTTAGGAGAATAAGACAATTGACAGATGTAGCAACTGCTAGACAAGTGTACTTTAGTTACTTTCACAGTCTAATGTCTTACGGGATACTTCTATGGGGGAGTGCAGCGGACATTCAGACTATTTTTCTTTTACAAAAAAGAGCAATTCGTGCTATTTACGGTTTAGGATCGAGAGTCTCACTGAGGAAATTATTCAAGGAAATAGGTATACTTACTTTTGCATCACAATTCATATTTGAAAATATAATGTATGTAAGGAAAAATATTTCCATGTTCAATAAAGTAAGTGATTTTACAGATAGGAATTTACGTAATAAGAATGACTTAGTTAGCCCGTATTACAGGCTGAATACAGTCAGTAAGTCTTTTATGGGGAAGTGTATACTTTTTTATAATAAATTGTCAGAATCGGTCCTTGATATGCCAGACAGAAAATTCAAAGCTTATGTAAAGAAAGTACTTTGTGAGAAGGCTTATTATAGGACCGATGACTATCTTAAAGACAAAAAGGTCTGGCTTGAGCTTGGCGCGGGTCCCTCTTAAAGGTTTGTATACTTAGACATGTCATAATTTAGGTACATTGGTACATACTAAATTTACAAATTGACATTATTTTAAATTTCGTAATTCTTATAATTCAATTTAATTATGACATAATAAACAATGTAATCTCTGTCCATCTATATAACTAATTTTAAGTTTTTAGTTTGTTAGTTGACGTCTTTGGAGAAAACGTGCAGTGCAGTTTGTTGCCGCTTCTTCTGCACTTGCGCCTAGGAAGCGGCGTAAACTTAGCTTTAAGTAACGATTTGACGTCAACATTTGTGCAAAACAAAACAAAGTGACTATTATTAAGAGATATTATAAATATCCTATGATAATAAAGATATTTTGAATTTGAATTTGAATTTGGAACCCTTCATGGGCGAGTCCGACTCGCACAATGCCGCTTTTTTGGTCTCAAAATTAAAATAAAATTAGAAAAATTTAAGAGAAAATCTTTATCCATTCAATATATCATATATTTTAGCTCCATCATCAGATAAGCTTCTTGTTATAATATTGCATTGTCATTAGATTTACTAATGTAAATTTTGTATGTAAATATATAGGTAAAATACCGTTTAGGTAAATTTCATGACAATCGGAAACCGGGAAGAGGCTGAAATTTAACTTGCAAAATTTTATCCAAAAAACAACAATAACAAAATGTTGTTTTTTGGGTAAATTTTTATACAATAAAAGCTTGTAAAACGATCATTCGCTTCTGAAATTCTAGGACCCGGGGTCGAACGCGTACATCAATGGCAACAAACATGTTATAAAACTAAAAGTTAAGTTATTATAATGCTACTAGCATGTCTAGCATCCTCGTTTCAATTTGTGGTAAGCAAAACAAAACGCAAAACTAATTAACGCTTCATTTTCTTTCCTTTGCGAATAAAGTCGATTGCTAATTGCATATCTTTCTAGCACAGCCTTATTGGAAACCCATTGAATTGAAATTATTATATTTTCTAGTCTACCGCGGTACCATTTATAAATAAATGTGAATTAATTAAGGAGCTACCATCCAGGAAATGTTTATATTCGCTTTAAAGAACTCTTTTAAATGTAAGATAAAAAAATGGATATAATAGGTTGGGGAAAAAGTCTTTTCGCATTTTATATGAAAATTTAAAACATTTTTTAATATAGCTTATTTACATTTAACTAAAGTATGTAGGTACCATTTTGTTCAATAACTTTTTGCCATCTTATAGGTAGGGACATGATCCCATTGCTATAAAAAATTTGGGGCTTCTGATCAAAAAAACTGCGTCAAGTAGTTTTGGCAGTCCTCTCGTGATGTTAACCTGACACTGCCTAAAGAATTAAGAAGAGACCGAAACATCAAACAACGGTGGAAATCTGAAGCTGCCAGGTCAGGACTATACGGCGGATGCATAAACTCCTCCCAGCCAAACTCTCTTAATTTTTGATGAGTGGTTAAAGATGTGTGAGGTCTAGCGTTATCCACCCCTTCTGTTGATTAATTCCGGCCGCTTTCTCTCAACTTCTTGCTTTAATCTTATCAGTTGTTCGCAGTAGAGTTCTGAATCGATGGTCGTGCCTGGTGGTAACAGCTCATAATGAATAATGCCCTTTCAATCCCACCACACAGACAGCATCACCTTGTTGCGAGTTAACCCGGGTTTCACCATAGTCTGTGAAGCCTGACCGGCTTTTGACCATGACCTTTTTCGCACGTTCTTGTCGTACGTGATCACTTTTCATCACCAGTTATCAATTTCTTCAATAATGGTTCGGTCTCATTACGTCGTAATAAAGAATCACAAATGAGTACACGATTCATTAGGTTTCTTTCAGAGAGCTCGTGAGGTACCCAAATATCGAGCTTTTTTGTGTACCCATTTTTTTTCGAATGCGCCAAAACTGTTTTGTGATCAATCCCAGTTCTTCAGCTACGTCGTAACTACTGATATGCCGATCTTGCTCCACTTTTTCAAAAAAAGTATTAATTTTGTAAAATAAGTTATC
The DNA here is from genome assembly GCA_963576875.1 of Acrobasis repandana. Classification (NCBI taxonomy): domain Eukaryota; kingdom Metazoa; phylum Arthropoda; class Insecta; order Lepidoptera; family Pyralidae; genus Acrobasis; species Acrobasis repandana. The sequence continues at coordinate 19,747,835 of OY756218.1, read as the reverse complement.
TAACTCTGTGGAAAATAAAGACTCTCCATGGGACAGCTACGGTATTGTAATGAGAAGCTTGGTGGCCTCCGCTAGTTAAGCAACCCTGGACGATTTCTAGATGGGTAACCAGGCTGCCTAAAGGCATCTTATATAGCTTGACGACCGCCATACAATGATAAAAGCCAAGATATGAAGTATGTTAATTTGCATTATACCACGGTATTTTAAAGTAAGTAAATTTATTACAATGAAGGATGCTCATGACCATGCGAAGTGGAGAAGGAAAAGCTGGAAAGCGGACCCCGGGCTTTACAGTATTACAGCTGTGGATGCAACTGGGAATAAGCTGAGATGAAAAAGAGAGAGCGAGAGGGAGTAGTTTCAATGGACACACACACAGAGACAAACATTTGAAAATGAATACAAATATTAGGTATGCGTCTGTCTAGCAGGCCTTAACGAGATTTATCAATGAGTGATAGCTTTTTATTAATTAAGACATTATTATGCACCTAAATAAATTAATAAGATATAATTTGTACCTAGACAGATTTAGATTTGATGAAGTTTTCATAAAGTGTTTAGCTAGCGGGGCCCTTATGATAATTTTTATTGTTATTAAACTTTCTGATCGCCCAGTAGTGCTGGGAATTAAGACTATTATGTACCTTACAAATTCAAAATGTTGACTTTCTATGAGCTGGCTGATATTTGTCAATTATACAAACATCCAGCCGGCGCGGCGGGTTCCTTTTTAAATATTACTTTTATCATACAATATACTTATGATGCAATAGCGTTACGAGCTTGAAACTCATATTAGTTAAACATGCCTCTCAATTACTGGCCGGTTGACTGGAAGAGATCCCTATATGGGATAAGTCCGCCGTTGTATGTTTACTTTTCTGTTTTATATCTGCTTCTGTTTTGTGTACAATAAATATTTATAAACAAACAAACAAACTATTATGTACTTTGCAAATCCAAAATTTCGACTTTCTATGTGCTAGCTAACCAATAACTCATAAAAAATAACAACCGTGTTAAACCTATTTTTTTAAACCACCTATTTAATTGTCTCTTTTCGTCTTCTCAATATTTGGCATAGTAAGAAGGAGACAAAACATATTTTAACTAAAAGAACGAAAATCATTAAAAATATATAACAAAGACGCAAAAGCATATAAATTATGTAAGTAGAACGCAAAGCAAACATCATCTCAGGCACTACCTACTTCCCCGGTTGGCTTTTGTATTCTGTTTGGCTTTTTCTCGCCAGTTCCTAACTCTCAAGTATTTAAAGGCTTTAATGTATTCCATTCATCCATCAGATTTATCTACTGTAGGGAAAAGCACTTCACATATTATCAATACTTTATCTTCGTGTTTCACGCTAATAAAAAATCAATGACGTCCACTGAGGAAATAAACAAGTTTTTTATTGCTTATCATTTTTGTACGTGCTTATTCCCTGTAATGTTTTTTTCAGAAACCGGAAGAAAATGTCCGCTCATAAAATATTTCTGTTTCTGTCGGGACCCCGGGGTATAAGGAGCTTTTTAATGCAAAAATTTTGATGGCTTCTAACGAACAAATGAGATTGGGGAAAATAAAAAGTTGGTAGTCGGTGACTTTAAACACGAGGTTGTAAAGTAACTACCATTGTAGTTACTTATGTACTTGTATTGTACTTAAATACATGTATTTAGAATGAGTTATTACAATTTAGACTACAGTTACGTCCAACTAATTATTTGTGACTAGATTTACAAAATTTTAAACATTCAAAATGCAGTGCTTACTCAAATTAAATAAAGAATTAAGAATTGGTGAAAAAGGTGACACAAGCCTGATGGTACGCTTCTGTTACAAAATGTTCACAAACATTTTCTAACAAAATAAAAATGTATGATAGAAAGAAAGAAAGAAAATTCGTTTATTTGGTAGACATATATCACATACACTTTAGATACACTGAACTTAAATCTATCTACCAAAATGTTCTCCGCTCAGCATATGTCTTCCGCAGACGCCATTTATGTATGTTATTAATAATACAATAAAATAAAAAATAAAAAACATAGAATAAAAATTTATAAAGGCGATGGTGTTGAACTGCTTTAAACACTGAGGACCTCGACAGCAATCTTACACATAGGTATATTTGAAAAAGTATAGAGCTGTATAAAAATGGATGACAGAATAGACAGAATAGGCAGCGAAATTTAGGATCTTTGGACGTTAAGGATGTATGATTTAAGGTTATTTTTGAAGGTTTGATATATGTTATAAATAATATATGATGATATGTTATAAATATGTATTAATAATGCTTAAAATAACGTATAAGTATTATCAAATATTACAATATGTGTGTACTTGAATAAGTGTACTTGAATAAATAAAATAAATATATGAATTTTGAAAATGTTTTTTAATCAATTAATCAATCAACCAAATCATAATTAATGTTTGTAAACATTTTATAATAGCAGTGTGAGCGCCATAGTGCATATAGTAAGTAGTAGGGTAGGGTATTCGTATAATAAATATTCGTAGGGTATGGTCACAGAATACATAAGAGTCAAAGTATGGTGATGTGAGTGATATGATGATATATATATATATTACGCACATTTGCCAAAAGTGGCCGTTTTTCGCAAATGTGCGTAGTAAAGCTTAACGTTCTCATTTTAAACTGTAAGTAGTAGTTTATAAAATACTTTGAAGGGTTATCTAGGACTTGGTAGTAGCGAAATTTTAAATGATGTCTCCGTTTTCTTTGAAATGATGTATTTTAAATGGGGGCAGCACTGGACCCCGGAAAACTCAGGTACGGCCCTAAAGACGTTGCTTCGTATCAAATTTCAAGATTTTGAGTTCACGGGAAGTACCCTGTAGGTTTGATTCTCTTGCGAGTGTCGAAAATTTGCGGCATAAACGGCTGTATCTTTTGATTGCGTCGGCCTAGAAGTTTGATTTTTTCACAGCTTCAAGCGACAGTAGACTTAAGCATTTGATATGAATTTCAGCTTGATACCTTCACGCGTTCCTGAGAAAAAGGGTCTTGACAGACAGATAAACGGTCAACAAAGCGATCTTATAAGGGTTCCTTTTTACCTTTTGAACGGAACCCTAAACATAAAAAAGTCAGTACGATTCAAGTTATAATCTTTATTCGCAGTGAATATATTTGCTTTATTTTTCACACTAAATTTCTTTTCCACAGTTGTACAAAGCCATCCTCCGCAAAACTTTCCGCAATCGATAACTACGAAACTTTCAGCCAAAGTGAACCGACAAATAACGCTCCTTTGGCTTCTTTCCACTACTTATTTTACGGTAGAAACCAAAAACTTAGCAAACTTTGACCGAACTGGTAAAGTATAGCTTGTTTACCAATCCGCAGTCTTCACACGCCTAAATTTACGTCTTTTAAGTTTCTTGTGTTAATTTTCTTTCTGGAAAATAGCGTATAATTGGGTGCAATAAAAAGAAAAAAGTTCATGTTAGTCCGGGAGCTACGAAGATAATATAGTTTTCTTTTTTATTTTAAATTTCCTTCCCTCTGCTGGGCAAAGATCAAGAATAAATATACCAGTCATGGTATACAGGGTGTTTTAGACAGGCGAAAAAATATTTTCAGAGCAAGTTCAGTCCGGGATGCTGAACAGTTTACACAGGAAAATTCTGTATTCAATAAATAAATACGCAGGAAATAAATTTCAAAATAAGTTTGGAAAATCCAAAAGTGCACGCCTCATAATCTCATTTTTCACAATGAAATTGAAATTACGATTAAACTACATTGAATTAGACCGTGATCTTCGAAAGGACTTAGTTTTGGATAATACTGAAGCGTATAAAAAAAATGGACTTGATCAGATAAGTTTTTCGAGAGTTATCGTGACCACGCCAGTTTCCATACATACAGACACACGGACGTCCACAAAATGATTTTATTAAACATTGTTTTTATTTATTTAAAAGGCAAAATATCTTTTAAAAATGTCATAAGTGTTGAAATTAGTGTTTTTCCTTGACATTTATGTGTAAATATTATTGTACAAGTGCGATAGAAAATAAATAGAGACACATTTAGTTAAAAAAATCATTTGATTTTTGTAAGGCGAGAGTAGAGCACTACCTCATGCGCTTCGCTTATGAGGCGTGCAATACCTCATGCGCTTCGCTTATGAGGCGTGCAATACGACGTATTATTTCAATATCACGGATTGAGCATGCCTTTAAATATTTTTATGAAATAAATTTCAAAATACATTTACTTCCTGTCTAAACTGATTAATATCACGTCTTGAACATATTATTTAAAATATTTTTATTTAAACGCCTTTCTGAAACTCCATGTATAAGTCGCATCGCGTCGTAAATTGAGATCGAAACTCGCGCATCTCTTGTATGGTGATGCGGTATTAGTCATTTAAATATCGCAAAGTTAGAAAATGTCATATCTTTTACCGAAATAATGTCAAACTAATGACAAACTTTGAGTAGAAATTCCTTGGGATAGTTTTGCTGTTTCTGTTGTAATTTCATAGTTCATAACTTCCCGATTCTCGTTCAAGAAACTGAAATATCAACTCGGATGACAGAAGTTCAAAAACTAGAAACTGTCTTTGTTCGAAGGAAGGTATTATTCCTAGAAGTTCGCATTTTCCAGGGAAATGACCTCAATCTGAAAGTTGTGATATTGACGGCAAGTTGAATGCGCTTTGATTCACATTTTATGATACTCTTAGTTATGTCGTGGCAGCGTCTTGATTTAACAAGTACCTAATAATAATAAAATAAATAAATATTGCACGCCTCATAAGCGAAGCGCATGAGGTAGTGCTCTACAAAAATCGCCTTACAAAAATCAAGTGATTTTTTTAACTAAATGTGTCTCTATTTATTTTCTATCGCACTTGTACAATAATATTTACACATAAATGTCAAGGAAAAACACTAGTTTCAACACTTATGACATTTTTAAAAGACATTTTGCCTTTTAAATAAATAAAAACAATGTTTAATAAAATCAAAAAACTTATCTGATCAAGTCCATTTTTTTTTATACGCTTCCGTATTATCCAAAACTAAGTCCTTTCGAAGATCACGGTCTAATTCAATGTAGTTTAATCGTAATTTCAATTTAATTGTGAAAAATGAGATTATGAGGCGTGCACTTTTGGATTTTCCAAACTTTTTTTTTAACTTTAGTATAATAAATTAATAAGAAATAGGGACAAATCACACTGACTGAGCTAGCATAAGCACAAGTTTAATTATGTGTTATGGCTTACTAACTCAATGATATTATATTTTATAATAATAAAAACATATATGTATAGATAAACATCCAGTACCCAGTATGGTACATCGATTATTTTTTATTTCGTAATATGTTTTTGTAGGCTATTATAAGAAAGTAGGTATTATTGGTTTACTCTGTTATTATTGTAAATTAGACATATTTAAAAAGTTTTGTAAACTATATAGTGTGAATTGAATAAAAAAGCTTTTAATGAGAATTTTGAATACATTTTAAATCGGTTTTCGCAAGTTATTTAAGAAAATAGACGAAAATTGACTGCCTTATCTCCAAAATCACTGAGCCTAAATTTTTGAAATAAAAAATACAGATAAAAGTTCATCATCTATAGATTACAGGAAAACTTTAGAAGTCTACGGTATTTAAATGTGTCAAATCACTAAACGACAAACTTATACATGTAGTCGTTCATACTTAGTATATAAACTTGACTAATTGGCAAATTAAAGTTGTAAATTGTTTATGTAACGGAACCCTCAATGGGCAAGCCCGACTCGCCAGCTTATTTTTTGTTAACTTTAGTTAAAAAACCAAGCTACCAAACCGATTTTAATAAAAAAATTATGGGACTAATCGGGACCAATATCGTAACAAACAAAGTATCTTATATTCTTCTTTCTTCTTCTAGCGAATTAACAACCTCTCTTTTTTAAGTCGGTTGAAAATAGTCGACGCTCTTATGAAAATTTAATCTTATCTGCATCAAGGAACTAAAATCAAAGTTGGAACTTTGAAATCCTCAAGAAGTAGCGTCTTTTACTAAAGCATTATTCCTAAAAATAAAAGGTAGTTTGGAATTTCATTCGATGGAATGACCCCGGGTTGAACTGGAGAATGTTTTTGAAAAGTTCTTTAAATTAGTAACATTATCGCTAACTAGGTAAAGAGGTTTATGTCTTTTATATGTCTATCTATTTATGAAGAGGCTTATCTACTTTTTGCATTTTGTTTGATCCTGAAGAGAAGGTGTATTTTTGTAGGAAAACGTTAGATGCAGGTTAGTCAGGCATTTTCTAAGACTTTGTAAGGCCATGCTATATCAGGCAGAATACATTCTTCTTTATCTTAGCGCATTCAAGGTTACATCCTCTGCTGTGATGCTTCTGAGCCTATCCAAATATAATATGCATATCAATGGTCACCCAAGGATGCCCAAGTCCTTGCGAAACGGAGACGAAAGAGTCGGATCAGTTTAAATGATTTGGCTTTAGTTTTATACCTACAGCAGCCTGCCTGACATCAACCCTCTTTAGTTAGTTAGTTAGTTAGTTAAGATCTTTATTGCACCAAAACATAATGATACAGAGTAATAGATTAAAGAAAACAGATGTCAAAAGGCGACCTCTTTAGGTCAGGTAGAATATATTCTGAAACTAAAATGTTGTAATAAAAAGAGTCAGCCGATGGAATAAGCGAGAATGTGAATTTTCTTCTAATAATCCGTCAATTTTGATTCCCTTTAGGTACAACCTACACGCCCACACCCCACACCCAAGCTGAAGTGACCTTTGGGTTACGACCCTGTCTGCCTCGTAAATTATAAAGAAAATAGTGTATGTATAAATCTATATAATTACTATGTATGTATAAAGTCCGCAGATAAAAGTAAATTTCAGATTTCTGAATTCGGAATAAACGCGGAATTTGACTCTTTCGAGTATGTTGAACTTACATAATATAATGATGTCACCAGAGACTTGCAAACTCTACAAATTCCGTGGGCATAATTTGAAACTGCATTTGCTGTGCAATATCTGAAATTTGGAAATTCGGCCTTTGTTCACGATTTACACTCATAATTTTAAGAGTCGTTCAGACTACGCCATGGCATTTACAGATTTTGAATCGTGTAGCTATATTCAAGGAAAGTATTCTTTAAGCGAAAAAAAAAATACATATTTATTGTTTCATATGTACCTTGTTTCATAACAAAAACCAAAGGTATCAGCCAACAAATGCATAACAAAAGATCTTGAATGTCACTGCTGACTACCGGACTTGTGGCGAGCGGCGGCTGGCGAGCGGGGAGGGCAATGGCCGCGCATATAGTAAAGTTAGTAAGTTAGCCATTTATTAGAAATTTGGGAGAAAAAGAAAAGAAAAATTACGGCTTGCATTCTATTCATGCTTCTGATTCAGATGAAATTCAAAATTCAAATGTTTATTTAGTAATTAGGCCTTTGCCACTTTTACACGTCAAAAATTATTTTTAATAAATAAATCATTTATTTTCTCTTTACAATTTGTAGATGTAATAAACAGATATAAAGTATTACTTCTTAAATTCTATGACAAAAGCTAAGCATAAGTATTCAATGTCATGGATACTTATGTTGATGACATTTGCGATATAAAAAATTGTGAGAGAGTGGTATCGGTGATAGGTTTCGTAAGAAACCTACAGATTACCACTGAGTACACAATTAGATTGAGATACAGATACACTATCACGTCTTTATCCCTAACGGGGTAGACAGAGCCAAGGGCGGTAAAGCCCAGGCCACTTTTAGCGTAATGGTGGGCATGAAGGTGGAAAAGCGAAATCATAATAGTGATGGGTTGCTAACCGCATCGCCTATTCATATGATTCAGATTCTCGCCCATTCCCTCAATCGGCTTTTACGATCTGCACGGGAAGATAAGCAGCTGGTACATTCTATGTTTTTTCTTTTCTTCCAGACCAGCAAAGAAGAAATGAAATGAGATTGAGCAGCCGTTTAAGACGTAGCAAGAATGATTTGTAATTAGGAACGTAAGTATTTACAAACTATAACCAGATGATAACCAGTATAAAGAACTTACATAATACAAGCTAGGAGATGATCATTTAAAATGATAACATGTAAAATACTAGCTTTTGCCCGCGGTTTCGCTCGCGTATTCCAAATCCCACGGTAACATTACTTTTTTCGGGATGAAAGGTACCCTATATCCTTCTTAGTACTCCTAAATATGTGTATGCGAATTTTCAAGACGATTGGTTCAGTAGATAAAGCGTGAAGAGGTAACAAACAAACAAACAAATATACAAAATTCACTTTAGCATTTATAATATTAGTTGAGGTTAAATTATTAAATATTATTGCAGATCTAGACTTTGAAATGTTATGGGGAGTGTTAGTATATTACTTTTAATGAAAAGCTACTAGCGTTTCGCAACGACCACTGTTGAGAAGAGTTCAACCATTAATATTAAATGTATGATGAGTAAAATTGGCACGACAAAGCGATAATAAAGCGGAGTCTGAACGCCACGTCACACACAACATATTTCATGTGAGTCGTTATTAAAATGGTCGCTACATCGCTCCCATAGACCTTTGCCATAAATTGTACCTAATATGAATTTGTTGCCATTTACTGCGTATACAATTTGTTAATTCATGATTATGGTGTTCTGAATTGATTTATAAATGTCGTTTCCTGATGTTAGTCGCGTATCAAAAGTTTCACGCTTGAAATTTTCGTTTCAGTAAATTATAAAGTGGTGCCGCCACCTATCAGCTATTTATATTATTTGTTAAATACGCAAGGTATTATTTATTTATTTTATTTTATTTTACTCTTTATTGCACACAATTTAACAAATTATACATAAAAAATAGAGATAAATGTTAGCATACAAAAGGCGGCCTTATCGCACAGCAATCTCTTCCAGGCAACCTTAGGGTAGTATGGATACAAAAGAAATTTAGATATGTTACAGGTGAGGTGCAATATTTCAAAGGAGATATACAAATAAAATGTTATAGAATATATATAATACATTCTTATATGAAAAATATTTACATATATATATATATATATATAATATAAATAAGATAGTGTACACGAAAGAAAGTAAGAACCTAAACAAGATGCGAAAGGAAAAGAGTGACTTACAAAGAAGAAAGGAAGTGTGATTTGACTTGTGATTTAAAGCTGGCTAGCGTTCGAGCCTGTCGGATGGACAGTGGCAGTGCGTTCCAAAGCCGAACAGCTTCTACAGTGAAGGACTGAGAATAAAACCGGGTGGAATGATCAGGAATGATTAGTCGCAAATTTTCGGAGCTGCGTAATTTACGAGTTGCAATTTCACTGTAAAAAACGAAACGTTCCCTTAAGTACCTAGGGGATGCAGGATTGAATAATATGGAAAACAGGAGAAAAAGAATATGCCATTCCCGGCGACGTTTGATAGGTAGCCACTTGAGCTGGGAGCGAAAATGGGAGACATGATCGTATTTCCGGAGACCGAAAATAAACCGAATACAAAGATTTTGGAGGCGCTCAAGCTTGGTAAGTTGCTCTACAGTAAGATTAAGGTAACAGGTATCGGCATAATCCTTTTTTTCCTACTACACTTTTTTGACGTGCGCCTTCAAATCATCGCTCGACCGCACCCGCGAATCACAAAGAACAGTCTTCATACAACCGCCATACCGCCAAGAGCTGTTCTAGCTTCTTGCCCGCTTTTCGCTGGTAATGTGAACAACCGTGTTTATAAGCCGTATTAGTCCCGCTGTTTCAAAGTGTTGACTTTAGTGAGTAGACAATCAACATAAAGAAACATTAGCAGTGTGTGTGCTCAAGTAAGTGTGAACTAAAAACTGTGAATCCACGTGCCTCCGGAAGTTGCTGACCGAAGATCCAAGAGGTAAGGCCACGTCATTCCTTCACCCTTCCTTCTTGCTGTTACCCTGCTGTCTGCGTTTTCTTTATCTAGCTAACGAAGGTTCGCTTACTACACGCGCGTCACCATAAAGTTAAATTTATATCACGTCTTTTGCGCATTTTGAACTTTTGAAGATAATTATGTCCTGTATTTTTATTGTGCAATAAAGATTATTGTATTGTCTTTATCCCTATGGGGCAGACAAACCATTTTGGGTCTTGCTGCTCTAGGTAGATAGACCCAATGGCTACATTTAGCGTGATGGATGGGGAGAAGCTCTGCCCTCTTAAGAACCCTCTCTCTCCTCAATTTATGAAAACCAAATTTAGCTATCAGTCTGAAAGCCATAGTCGTGAGATTCGCTCCAGTCATACTCTTTAACTTCATCTCCTGTTATTTCGATCTGAATTTATGTCTCACTCTTTTACTCTTGAAGTTAGCGACTCTGGAAAGCCTTACCTGAAGACATTAAAAGTATCTCAAACAGATACCTGCCTAAAAAAAGTTTACATGCTCTTTTTTGTAAATTTTTTGCAGCAGAACTAGTCATTATCTCAAAACATTTGTAGTTAGTATACTTATATAAATAAAATCTGCAGCTCTATACATTTTGGCACGGTGGGTATTTAATTTTGTATGGAGCTGCATACTTTTATTCGCGATTTCAGGGATGGTCCCATAGTAAAAGTTGTTCACATTGATTAGTACGTTTACTTCCTTTTGGGTTGATACCCCCTTTTTGTTACACGTTGTATATATATATACAACGTATATATATATATATGACGTAAATTGCAAAAATCATAACTTTTAATAAATTGGTTCGATTAAACACAAAGTAAACCATTTTAGAAATTAAATTAAGGTTTTACAAAATATTTAAATTGAAGACAATCAACTTTTAACATTAAACGCTATTTAAACAGCAATGAAGACGACTTGACACTTCCTCCGATATATAAATAATAATATATCACGGACCAACATAAAACAATATACATAACCATTCGATCTTCAGTAATACTGGGTTTATGGGGTGTTTATATGATGTATGTGCTGACCCTCCTGAGACGGCGTCCATCCGTCACAACTGTGGTCCCAGCTGTCACCGCGGCCGGTTAGATTGGGCGTAAAAATGTGGCATTTTTATGTCACAGATGGAAACGACGTACGTGTCATATTTATGAAAATATGTTATTAATGTTGATATTGTAAAATAATATATGTGAGGGATTGGAGCTAATAGAAACCAGGGAAGGATCTATACTTCTTATATTATTAAAATAAATCTTTTTTATATTGTTTCGTCTTACTCGTATCCTGTCTTCATCCTTTTTCCTCGAACAAAACCACACGTTCTACATTCAAATTACTTCTTGCTTCTATTCTTACGTGCCAGCTACACATTCGTACTTATCTTACATTATAAACTCTTTCTACAAACCTCATATCCTACATATATATATACTCGTATATTGTAAATTAAAAATTATGTTTTAAAAACGTGTCAGAGTGAGAAGAAATAAAAAAAATATCCTTCCGATCCAAATCTCAGATATCAGGATAAGTACATGAAAATAGGTACTTATATGAAAGTAACAACTACTTTTACTTAAATGAGTATTACATGTCGTTTTAGATTGGAATATTTATTAAAACAAATAATTTGCACAACTGTAACCTATGTGATAAAAATAATCTTGAACAACACTGGGTTTAGTGCAGGACCGGATTATCTATAAAACGAAGTAGGCAACTGATATTTTTTTTGTGTATTTCTCTGTTCCCACCTCCCAGACTATGGAGACTATGCTCGATGTTTCTCTACGTGATCGAATCAGAAATGAGGAAATTCGTAGGATGACCAATGGCCGATGAGGCAAAAAGGTTTTAAAATCACAAGGTGGTTAAACGGCCTGACCAAGTAGGCCGCTCTAGATCGGTCATTTTGGAAATCCTTAGAGGCCAATGTCCAGCAGTGGATGTTATGCGGCTGATAATATGATGATGACTACCCAGGCTCTGAAGCACAATTATTTCTTGTATTTGTTATAAAATATAGTATCGTTGAGTTACTATCCTATAACACAATTTTAAAACTTAGGTTAGGGGCTAGTTCAATCGGTGTAATTTGTTCTTATCTAATTATTTATTTATTGTCTACTCTGATCAAAGACCGGTGCTGCCTGTGCCTAGTGGGCCTCCAACACGATTAATCCTGCCCTGGGTTTTGGATGATGTATGTGTTGAACCCCGAAGACTTAGTCCATCCGTCAAAACTTTGGTCCCAGTTGTCAACGCGTACAGTTAGAATAAAAACCTTTCTTTTTTCAAAATATTGTTTAATTTTTTTATTTTACAATTTAAAAAAAACCAGGTAATTTTTAACTACAGTTTCCAAACAGTGTATTGCAGCTAGCCAGTTAAACAACGGAGTGAGAATTTCAACAGTGTTCTGGGTCACCTAAAAACGAAACCTAAAAATGGCAGCCATGTTTCACGTTTCAAGCACTCTCGAAAGTTTGCGGCAAGTTTAATTAAAAAAATCTGTTAAACCATTTATCACATGTTATATTTTGGTTTCATTTGTTAGTAAAAGTTTTAAAACTTAATTTTGATTTGTTTATTTTTTACTACTGGGAGTTGATTATAACTACATATATGCTAACATACCTTTTTACTACCGGGAGTTAATTATAACTACATATATGTTAACATACCGGTGATATTATAGGCAATCATGACGTATCTAATATACTTCAAGGGTACGTAATCGTTTTTTTTTCTTTTAATTCAATGAGTATTAAAAGAAAAAAAAATTGATGAGGGATAATTAGACAGGTTGAGTTAGCCCCAAAGTAAGTTTTAAACTTGTGTTATGGCATACTAACCTAAGATCCAGGACAATATGAAGAAATCCCTTTTCCATCGATAAGTGGCGGCCTAGAATGGTTACCAATACGCAATGGTGGTCGTCAAAACAACTTATACAATACCTATTAAGATTTTTATATGGTCTAAAAAGTATGAAACTTTCATAAATTGATAAATTGATGGCCTTTGATTGCATTGAAAGAAGTTCATAAAAGGTTTGATAGATAACCAGTATATAAATAGTTTTTTTTTTATAAGACAAATCACATTGAGCCAGCCATATAATAAATTTTAACTTGTATTATGTGATGCTAACTCAACGATACATCATTTTAAAACAAATACATATGTAGCTAAAACACCCAAGATCCAGGTCAATTTGAAAAAAGTCATTTTTAATAAGCCTTGGCTAGGCATCGAACCCAAAACCTCCGTGGCGGACTAGCTGTGACCGTGATCTTGACCATTTCACCACTAAGGTCGCCACGACCTAACCAAATTGATATAACAAACAAATCGTAGACAAAACTAGCCAAAATAAATCCGAGAAAAAGCCAATATCAGCTAAATTAAACTGTCGACTACAGCGTTACTTAAGGCTAAGTTGCAAACAGTGGGCCAAATCCCCTGAGAGACAGCTGTTAATTTGCGCCAGCCTACTTAGCCATCGTTGATCTAAATAAAACGTAATAGAGATAAACGCATTCCGTTTGGAATAAAGATTCAAGAATTAAACCGATGAAGTTAGGCTTAAAAAGAGCTGGCTTGAATATTTTAATTGGATAATTTTGAATGTAAAGTAGAGCTGAATATAAACCTAAAGATTTTGTTTTGAAATGGACTTTACTCGAACGTAATAAGGTTGTAACTGTTACGATTGACGTATATAGTTTATTGAGAGCTAGACAAGATTAGGGACTTTTTTGCCGGAATACTTAACCTGGATGTGTAAAATGGCATATTTCACAAGACAGAAACGACGATATCGAAACTTCGGAAAACGTCTACAAGACAGAAAAGACGATATCAGACCTTTGGAAGACTTATTCAAGACAGAAACGACGATATCGGTACTGCAGAAAACATCCACAAGACAGAAACGAGGGTGTCGGAAAATTTTGTAAGTGCATGCTCTAGTGAACATATTTCTGAAAGTTAAAAGAGTTTAAACAGTAGTAATGAGATACACTATCACGTCTTTATCCCTAACGGGGCAGACAGAGCCTAGGGCGGGAAGGCCCAGGCCACTTTTAGCGTGCTGGTGGGCATGAAGGTAATGGGAATCATGTTAAAAGGTGATGTAGCTAGAAAAACATCCCTGTTTTGTTTTATTTTTGCTGTAACAGCCAGTTCTTGTCTGTTAGTATAACTAACTTAAATTAAAATAATCTAACTTAAATTAAAATAATAAATACCTATATAAACTAAAATATTACACGGGCGCAGTATTTCTTTCTTAGCGGGGTCTTTATTCAAGTTAAGTGTCTAAAGTCGTATTTTTATTTGTCTTTAATAGCAAACGTGTCAATTTGGATATTTAAGTTACTTAAGTATCTAAATTTGCTGTTTTATTTATCTTTAATAATAAAACGTGACATTGCCCATCGTGACAGAAGTGAAAGACGTGATAATGTATAATATTAAACAGTAGGTAAGTACTTATATCTCGAGCTTACAGTTGATGGTGAACATGTCTAAGTCTCCTAAGTCGAATGCTTAATTAAATAGTCTATGCGAACAATCCGTGGAGTAGACTATACTGACACAAATCAGTGAATTCAATTTCCTTAACAGATGTAAAATTGTATATTTCTTCTTATTATATTTCACAAAAAAAAATGTCCAAGCAGGCTTTTGAAACATTTAAAGTCACAAAGATTCATCAGCAACAAGCTTCTTCTTAAAGTGTACAGAAAAGTATTTACATCATGTCTTGGAAGAAAATAAACATACCTAGATACAAAAAATAGTATCCGCAACATGCAGGGCTCCGAAGCAGCACAGCTAAGGATGCAACCAGGAACGTGTTTAGATGAAGAAGAAGATGCAGGGCAGTGTAAGTAATTAATCGTGATAGCTCGGATGCCCATAGACATTATTTAGGAATTTGTTGAAATATGTATTTGTTATTTGTCTTTTTAGTTAATTTGTGGCTTGTACCTGACTCACGTACACGCGTTGGGAAACTGTACGGAGTATTTGTAAACAACAAATAATAAAGAATGTACTAAATAACAACAAACCATCTGTCTCTTATATAAAAGGTAAAGACATTTAATATTCAGCAAAGACACAATGCTGGGTCTGGAATTAAATCTGGTACTCGTAACTTGGAGCCCTTGAAACATAACATAACAAATGAAATATGTTAAGGAAGGGACCCCGCGAGTTATGTAAAGGGTTGCTATGTTAACTTGTACACCCCTCCTACACGTGTTACAGATGATAATGCCATAGAGTTGCGCTGCGTATGTAAATAAGAGATTACGTTTTTTTTTTTTGGGACTTTAATGGGTTTGAATGTTTAAAAAACAAAACATTTCTACTTTGTTAATGGGACTTCGTAGTCGGTACTAAGTAGCTTTTATAATAGTAAAACTTGGATATACATATACAAAACAGAGATAAATCTAAAAATTATACTGAAACTGTTTTAAGCGTGTATTATCCAGTACATAAAAGAAAACAAAAAACAGCATTTCTCAAGGAACTTATATCGAAATATGGAAAATATTTTTAGCCTCCCACACAATCAGCTGATCCGAGTTTGTATACAAAGCAAACAAATATTTTTTACATTTCGATTTTATGTCCCTTGAGAAATGTTGTTCCGTATCATGGACTGGATTCGCCCTTAAAATAGTTTTAGTATAATTTGTGAGACTTTATATAAAGATTCGCGTGAAGTGTATAAGAAAAGCCGGACAGCAGACCCTGCATGGGCTCTGAAGTAAGCAGCATACTTAATAATGTAACAGGGATAATGCCCTAAAAAAGAAAAAAATTGAAATAGAGAGAGAGAACGAAATACTACAATTATAATAGCTTAAAGCACAGAATAAATAATACTAACGTACAGAAGTCTCACTCAGCAAAGAAATTCAAAGAAATATCTACTCAATGTGGCTAACGATATGGTTTAATTTAGCTCGCGTCAGAACTCAGCACCTTTTCGTATAGATACCTAGACATCCATTGCAAGCCAATTTCATTCTTATTACTCTGGACAAACGATTCATATAACTGAATTTATCACCCGGAGGGGCCGCCTGCGCGCATAGTAATAATGTAGGTACATTTTCGATACCTAAACGGGGAGTGACACAGGCCTGCTTGAAGTGTTGGTGACACAGAAAATTAATACAATCAAAGATTTCTACCGCTTCTAGCATCAATCGCCCACTAGTTTATCAACGAAAAAGTCATTTATCACTTCTGTTTACGTGTATTTTGGGACAAACAAGGAGTTACAAGTCTACATTTAAAAATCCAGTAAGTAAACTCCTTCAAAAAGTTTCACGCCTAATCATATAGTCACAGCTTTAAATTTTTCTAGAACTATATTTATATAACCGACACAAACAACATTATTATTTAAACACACACAATATATTTTTCAAAACAGTAAATTTGCTTTCCTATCCTTCAAACAAAACCCAACAATTAAACAAATTTAGCATAACATGCAATATTTTTCACGTATTCGCAACTCGTTCAACTTATTCCAAGTGTCAAGCGTATGTACATAATTTAGCCTCAACTTTGTTGGAATGCAAACACGTTTTGACACATTTTTCGTGTTAACGTTTTGTTAATGGCGAACGCACTTAGCAAATGTGAAGTAATATTTTCGAATTTGAAGCAAAATGTAAATAATCAAACAGATCTTTATCCTGTCTTTTATTTACAGTGTTTGGAATGGCGTATAATTATCGTAAAACTACGTTTTTTATTTATTTATAATACTTTATTAGAATATTGAACGTGAACATGAAAAAGGGTTAGCAATTTCCTACAGGCATAATATTTATTCGTACTCTTGTTCGAGATAAAGAAAGGTCAACAAACTTTCCCTACAAATAAAATATGAAATTTGAAGAATTCAGGTCATTTGTGACGACCTAAAAGCTGGAAAGATCCACGAAGGAAACTCGATCCATTTTATACTATATGGTTTTGAAACAAATAAAAACATAACAGAAGGATAACTATAATATTTTTTTATAAACGTTAGTAAAGCTTCATTTAGGTATATGACTATAAAACTTGTTTTAAAAAAACTGTACATTGCGCTTTCTGAAAGACTGAAGATTTTTATAAATAAGTTAGTAACACACACCGTCCCAGTCAGAAAACGTAAATCTCAGAAATTTTGCTTGGCATTATTATGGGTGATATGCGCGCCAATTAGCTTAGACTTAGGATGCCGAAGATCTTGCAAAGCAGAGTGGAGTATAACGGACCACAGTTTGCATAGCAAAAAAGCCTAGGATGTTACCGGTCTAAATCACAGCTCGATGTGTGAAAGCAATTAATAATATGTGCCATAAAGTACGAAAATATAGGTACATTTTTATCGACTTTAAGTAACAAAGTACTAAAAATATGTACAGGTATACAATGGGCGGCCTTATCGCCAAGGCAATCTCTTGCAGGTTACCTTTGGGTAACAGGCTCACTCTATAAGAAACAAGTACCACTGTATGCCTGTTCGTTGATATGCTTATTTTATTTGTTTTTCGTGTTAAAGTGACCATTCTTTACTTCCATTATTTTGTTTGTTCGGGACCGATGTAAAAAAAGGGTCGTCCTTTTCGGATGAGATTCATAATAATCAGACGAATCTTTTTTGGTTTTCGTTATATGTCAAGTAGGCCTCAACGTTTCTATATTTTTTACGGTAATCTTCATTTCAAATATTTGGAGATAAACGAGTCTTTTCTGAACGAAGCATCGTGATTTTGGAGTATTTATTTAACCTCTTTCGGTTTTTTATGCAGAAAGAAAATTATTTGTTAGGAACACGTTAAATTATAGTCTTTACCTATGAAATTGCCGTTTTGTATTAAATATAAGTACTTTTTCTTCAAACTTTTTTGTTTCTGTTATTCGAACGTAATCACCCATCAAATCGATGCATCTTTGCCAATTTTGAATTTTTTCCAGCAAAAAAGTTGTCCAAATTTTGGCGTCGTGCACTGCGTGATGTGGCACAGGTATCTGATTAACCATCTGAACTACCAAGTGGTTAAGGCACTCTGGCTGTGCGTTTGTAAGGCATGTGTTCGATTCTCACTAGCCACGACTCTTTTCTCTGAGTCTTAACTCATATGTTCAAATTCAACTATTACCTACCACTTCCTTCCAGTGATGGAAAACATCGCGAGGAACATACAGACGAAATATGAGATATCTGTACCACCTCACGTAGCGCGCGATGCGCGCAGTGGCACAGGTATCTGATTATCCGTCTGTACTATGGACACGAAAAGAAGAAGGTACTTACCTATATACAGGATTGTCGTCCCGATACCACACGACAAGCAGCAAGCTGTCGTTCCGCTGCGGCGGTCGCGAGTCGCACGGCAACTCGGCCTCGCCGCCGACAACGGCCGACACGCGAGTGACCGTACCCGTCACCGACATTGGGCTCACTGTAGACAAATTAGATTTATTGAAAACCAATTTCGTGCAAATTTTTAATGTCTAAGGGTTGCTACACACTTATTTGGGCTGGCATTAATCGGCACAGCCGGGTGGTAAAATCGAATATTGTTCGGGCGAATAAAAAGGTGGTGTAATATACTCGTATACAGGGTCTAAAAAAAATACTGAAACTATTTTGAGGGTGGGTTCAGTCCATGATACTGAACAACTTTCCCAAGGAACATATATCAAAATGTAAAAAATATTTTTTAACCTCTCATACAAGTTGACCGATCAGGTGATCCGAATTTGTATGAAAAGTCAAAAATTAATTTTCATAAATCGATATATGTTTCTTGGGGAAAGTCGTTCAGTATCATGGACTGAATTCACCTTTAAAATAGTTTCAGTATATTTTTTTAGACGTTATATATACAGGGTCTAACAAAATAAACTGAAACTATTTTTACGCTGAATTCAGTCCATAATACTAAACAATTTTCCCCAAGGAACATATATCACTACAGGGTAGTACATTGTACTATTCTACTTATATAATGGCATTCTCTCTTTTGCACTTGGGTTGACTGGAAGAGATCTCTTAAAGGGATAAGTCCGCCTTTGTGTTATTTTTTTTTGTACTTTATGTGTATCCTTTTATGTACAATAAAAAAATTACATACATACATAATATTACAAAGTGGAAGGGACGTACCCGTAATAAATCAAACCACGGGCTATACTAGATAATTATAGTATAATGAAATTAAAATAACAGGCAAAAACCCAAAAAAATTATCCACATTCCCATACAAATCCCCCGAGCGGCAGCACACTTTTGTATGAAAATGTCAAATTTTTTTTGTTCTTCAGCTGTTATTTTAGTTTTATTATACTATGGCGATCTAGCATAGTCCTTCCCTTCCACGTTGTATATCAAAATAATAGTTTTTGATCTCCCATACTAATTGATCGATCAGCTTATCTGAGTTTGTATGGAAAGCCAAATTTTTACTGACGGGGAAATTTGTTCAGTATCACGGACTGAATCTACCCTTAAAATAGTTTCAGTATATTTTGTTAGACGTTATATCATTGATTCGGGTCGGTTTATTATTCAACAAACTGCTTAAGGTGAAGATATAGGCAAATGGCCTTGAAGTGTGAAATAAATTGTTAACTCGTAAATATGGTGGTAATTTCCATATTGCTCTTCGTCATGCACTAGATAGCCCTTTAAATTATTTTATGAACTGCCGTTGAAACTACTTTGGTGATCCGTCTAGCTTTAAAACTTGCCGTGGCCACTTTTGGCGGAGGCAAGTTTTAAAGCTAGACGGACTAATGTAAATACTTTCAACGGTGGTTCATAAAATAATTTAAAGGGCTATCTAGTGCATGACGAAGAGCAATATGGAAATTATCTCCATATTTACGAATTAACAATTTATTTCAAATGAGGGCGCCACTTCAAGGCCATTTGCCTATATCTCCACCTTAACCGACAATGCCAGCTCGAATAAATGTGTAGCAACCCTAACATCTTAACTTTCGCTTTCCTGCAATCTGTGGAAGTAATTTCGAAGCAAATAAATTATATACAATATAGAATGCCTATGAGGTGGCAAAGCCGTTCTCAAAAAAATACCTACAGCACTATTTATTTATGTATTATATGCATAAAGTTAAAGAGGTCCCTTTTTATTTTATTGCAATGGTAGTATGCGGGAATACAAAGAAACTGCATTATGGCAATATAACTTTATAAATCTGGCATTGAGTTTAATTTTCAATGTTTTTTTTTTGTTGAGATTATTATTACTCGTAGTTATACTATCTATATTTAAGGTGAATGTATAAGCAAATAGCCTTGAAGTGTGAAATAAATTGTTAACTCGTAAATATCGTATAATAATAGAGCTATGCTCTTGTCGGTTGAGTATGAATTCTCTTCTATTTCTCTCTCATCTGCCTGCTGTTTTACTTCGCTGTACGACACGACATTCACCTTAGATAGATAGATAGATAAAAGATTTATTTTTGTTTTGTCTGCAACACACATTATACAATTGAAAAATTATTTTACATTAAATATCTTAATATTACCTTAACCTAACATGCATCATGTGTACCACAGAAGCACAAAAGGGCTACAGCTCAGCGAAATGTTGCTCGTGTTGAACAACCGCTGATTTTCAGCTGTCACCCTGAGAGAGTTGACGCAGCCTCTTACTTAGTGTTTTAACATTTCTACTGCGTGCACATCATACTCATAATATTGTCTCTAGTTAGGTAATTAATTGGAATTAGAACTCTAACTTAAGGTTATTAAATACTAGCAGTCCACCCCGGCTTCGCCCGTGGTACACACATAGCCTATGTCACTCGGGAATAGTGTAGCTTTCCAACGGTGAAAGAATTTTTTAAATCGGCCCAGTACTTTTTGAGCCTATTCATTACAAACATACAAACATACAAAAATAAAGTATAGATTTTATAACATATTACAATACCTAATAAAAAAATATAAAAGAATTATGTTGGACTGAATAAATTAAATTTAATCCTACGGAATAATATGCATAATAAACTAAAATGTAGAAAAGCCAAAACATTTCACATATTATACAAAAGTTATAATTTACCAGTTACGGATGGTCGTAAGCGGCAAACAAAGCGCTTGGGAATCCCAGATGTTTTAATATTTAATAAATATATTTTTTAATTGCTTTTTAAAAGTTGTCTTCGTTTTAATATTACGTATAGGTGGAGGGATATTGTTCCAGCACTTGTTGCCGCATATCTAAAACTTCCCTCGAAAGCCATGGTCCTGTGTCGTTGGACAGACAAGACCGGACGAGCTGCTCTGACATATCGTCCTACAGTAAACTGCAACTTATCGTATAGATAGTCAGGCTGCTTAAATTTGACAATGTCAAATAATAAGTAAGCAAGGTGCAGTTCTCTACGAGCTTCCATATTTAGCAAGGACGCTTTATTCAAATATGGTGTTATGTGACTACGCGGTGGAACGTCATAACATAACCGAATACAAGCATTTTGTACCCTTTGCACTAGTCGCTTAGTCTTACATAGAAGTCGCGATCCATAAACGAGGTCTCCATAATTCAGCTTTGATAGGATCGGTAATATAGTTACGTATTTTGTACAAAATACGTAACTATCACCTTCTCCTTTATCAGTTTCAGTCTTCCTGGTACCTAGTTAAACTAGAATGTATTTACTTTATTTAGACGAAAATGTGTAACAAATAGCCAGGGAAGCGCGCGCTATTTGATTTGACCAATGAGGGCACGCAGTGAGAGATGGGAAAAAACCATTGAACTCGTTACCGACACCACCAGTAGTGCTCAACATTTTCAGATTAGCTGTTTCACTTCTGTCGACACTTACGGAGAGACATATTTTTTTTTACAAGTTTTATACAATTAGATTTTAACTGTAACCAAAAGCATAAGTATCGTCTATCTTATACTTAGTTATTAGATCAGTATTGCAATTCAAAATCGTCATGCATCATTATAAAAATAATTTTGTCAGAATTTTTATAAATATAGTCCTTAGCGTATGTCCGATTTTTATACTTTATTATAAGTACTTAGTTTTTCATAAACCATAACAATCAAAGACATCTTGCTCAGTAAGCAGTAAAAATATATCACCTAATAGAAAGCTTTACACATTAGTAAACGCTTTGATTTGGTTTCATATTTTTTCTGCTGACTGTACTAAAATTGACGGATAATAACAGGATGTTTAAAGCCAACACCGGTAAAAATGCTGTATCCTCTTGCTGGAATAGCTCCACCTTGTGCCCGCAGAGAGGCAATATGTGTTGCTGAGCATGGGTGACAGAAGCAGGATCTAGGCATCCACTACATAACTACGAACCAGCTCCTCACAGACTTATAAGCCGACACAGTTTTCTGAAGAGCACAAATGCTCTAGAGTGTAACATCAAAGACGCCAGGCTAAAACTGTGGGAGAGAAGCCACACTGTGCCTAGTTTTATACCACCACGTGAGGAACTTCCCCCTGGTCATGATTTGCCATGGCCCGCTTGGAAAGCGCTTAATAGACTGCGAACCCAGGTAGGGCGCAGCAAAGACAATTTGGTCAAGTGGAAAATACTGGACAGTGCACATGACAAACAGTGCGAGTGCGGCTTTTCCCCACAAACAATGTCCCACCTTTTGTCATCTCCGAGGTGTCCAAACATCTGCACCTTGGATGACCTATACACCGCTTCAGAGAATGCAATAGAGGTGGCCCGTTTCTGGTCCAATAAAATATAACCGTCGACACGATAAGAAGAAGAAGAAGACGGAGAGTCAGGTTTTTATTATGTATCTAAATGCAGATTAATCAATTTTATAAAAACAAAAAGTAAAACCCAATAAATTAAATACTCCTTTTTATAATGCGTTGAAAGTAATTTTCTGTATTAATATACTGCCATTTGAAGCTCGTCTCTCAGTACGGCACATAAGATACGTGCACTAACAGTCCTTTGAAATCTGGAGCTTTCACTACGATATTCTTTTTGTCTGCGAAAACCGAGATAAGTACAAAACACATAATATCAGAAATATATCAGTCTGTAAGAAAGCTCTGTTTTTTTTATTTTAATTTTGTTAGACCCTCAAACCTCATAACCTAAAATGTCGCTTTCTGCTTTTCAATAATACACCATTATTGAGAAGCAGAAAGTGAAATTTTAGGTTAAAAGGTTAGAGATCACAAAAATAAAAAAAAAATTACAAGATAAGAAATTTCATTATATTTTCGTTTATCAAATTAGAGTATCAACTAACTGTAGTTGTTAAAAATAAATATACCTATGCAAATAAAAATTGGTAGGTAAAACTTCAACTAAACTATGAACTCTTAAAATAAAAATTAAATAATTATTAATAAAATATTTCATCTAACGCGTCACATCAAGGCAACAAACCCAAAATGCTATCAACATTTCCATTCTGCAAAGCTAAGCTAATCAGCTGGGCAAAAATAAACGGACAGCTATAATATATAAAAATAAAACATTGCAAATCAAATAAGCAAATAAACGGACTAAATTCTACTTCAAAAATAGTGATCTTTCATATGAAATAAGCTTGTAATATTTTACCGGCTGCCTATTTCTAAATGAAGAAATATTACACTTGCTCCCAATAACTCAGGGCACGATAATGCCCAGAGGAGAACATCTTTCTATCACACATGTAGTTTATGTCATGTGATATTTTACTATTTATATTTATTTTCGTCTTCTTTCATGAGTAAAATCAAAACCATTTATTTTATAATTATAACAGAAATATATTTGAGATCCTCATTTATTTATTTATTTAATTTATTGCACTATAAAATTAATGTACAATAGGTATACGAAACAGGAATGAGAAAAAAATGTGTGATAACAAGCCCTTTCATTTTATATATGACACAGTAAGGTTTGCAAAAAATTTTTTTCAATTTCCTACTTTATCCCCCGAAAATGACCCTTATTTTAAAAAAATATATTTATTTACTTTGCACATATTTAAACTAAGAAATACGACGAAACCGAAGACCTTCTACAATACTTCTATAAACATACATTATAAATAACATCATAAAAAAGAAAATATACATATATTGATATCTATACATCATATCAAATTCATATAAAATAAATATGTAACCTAATAATACCTATATTAAATACGAATATATAATAAATAATACATACACATCACAATCAACACTTGTGCGCGCATTCACACACTCATATACACATGCACTCACATGCGCACTCCTTTTTCTGTTTATACACGTATTAATACAATAAAAATCTAATTTGTGCTTAGTCTTTAATGTAACCATTGTAATTGTATATCAAACACAAACGTTATTTGTAAGATAGGGGGCAGGGTCTCCTAACACAGGTATTTTTTACTTAAGAGGAGATCCTAGCCGAAAATGATACATGTAACTCTCATTGTTTAATATGAATAAATTATTATTATTATATTTATATGTGTATTATTATTATATGTGTTTGAGTTATAGGATTACACCATCCTACCAAATTTCACCTGATTCGGTCCAGTAGATTCGGAGCAAATTGGCTGTGACAGTCGAACGGACAGAGAGACGCATGAGTGATCCTATAAGGGTTCCGTTTTTTTTATTTTTTGTACGGAACCCTAAAAATAATAAATTGTTGTGAAACTTAGTTGTGATGACAGCCGGAGGTATGTTTTGAGATATTTTGTGTATTTTTTAGCCTTGGACCTCAATATCCTAAATGTTACCAGAGTAATAATCTCAATGGCCTGGGACTTATCGCCCTAGACTCTGTCTGCTACGTTTGGGATAAAGACGTTATATTGTATCGGTATCATAAACTCAAAAAAAAAATACAATGAAATTTATGCTACGCTCATAAAGTTTATGTTTCCATAACGCTTATATTTCCTTGTACTCCCGCAAACTACCAATGCAATAAAATAAAACGGGATACCTTTAACATTATTTTTCTTTTTTGAGAATATTCTGCGGTATTAAAGAAATTAAATTGATTTGGATTGAAGAAATTAATTTAAATTTAATTGGAAAAAAGCCTAAAAGTAGATCTAATTGAGGAAAAATCTCCTTAAAATATCAAACGTTTGTAAATTAAGTTAAAATTTACTTGTACGAGTACTACCTTGCCGGAAAATCCACGTTACATGATAGCAAAAAGGATTTACATATTGATCACATAATACCTGCCCTAGTCTTACGTCATTTCGGCGAACAGTTAAGTAACCTTTGATCTTGGTAACTTGAATCGCTTTTATCTCTGGAGATTTGTTTCTGAAGTAGTTTATGTAAGATTTTCGGCTGAAAATGTATGTATTTATGTACGTGACTTTCAAGTTTGAGTGAAGCAATAGAGGATACGCATGTAACATCGATAGCGACTTCAAAAAAGAAAAGCTTCAATTCGAATGTATTATATTATAATATAGGTACATTCTTTTAAATTTGTTTTATTTTTAAATTTTTTTATACGTTTTAATGCCTAGCTAATTACTTTTTTTACTTGAATTATAAATAAATTATTGAAAATACGCAAATACTGAGCGGGAACTTTAAACAAACATAATACATAATTAAATTATTAACAAAAAAAAAACAACTGACTTTAATTTGTTCTAGAAGTTTCTTCCATATCTTGAAATTTCTTCATCATATCTTCACCAAATTAAAATGGAACAAACTTGGTAGTAAATTCTTTCAAATAAAAAAAGAATCATCAAAATCGGTTCTTAATTGGCGAAGATATCGCGAAACAAACATATATAAAAAACATGTGGCACTCGGGGACTGCCGCGGTAAAGCTATTGCATAGCATTTTTAGGGTTCCGTACCCAAAGGGTGCAAACGGGACCCTATTACTGAGACTCCGCTGTCTGTCCGTCTGTCCGTCTGTCACAGGGCTCTATCTCTTGAACCGTAATAGCTAGACACTTGAAATTTTTACCGATAATGTATTACTGTGACGGCCATAACAACAAATAGGTACTAAAAATTAAAAAAAAATCAAAATTGAAGGGGGTCGTCATACAAAAAAACGTGTGGGGGGTGGAGCGAGGGGCTCGGCCTTCGGCCTAGTCACGCAGCTCGGCTTGCGGCCTCGCGGGGGGTGCTCTGTATTCGGCCTTTGGCCTCAAGCTGAGCCAAGTTACTTAGGGGAGCCGTTCAAATTTGTATGGGGAGGGGAATTTTTTTTCCGAAAATTAAAAAAAATACCGGTTTTGGTGATTGCTTAGGTACCCCTTCCATTTTGTCTATGGGGCCAAATCTCCAAGTCTGACCGTTTTGCTAGGCTGTACCCCTTCCACATCAGGTTTCTGCAAATCCTCAAATGTCAGATTTTTCTGGTACCCGAACCCCAGTCCTCTATACATTCCACTAAATGCTATATACCTTGTAGGGTGTTAGGTTTTATTTTCGTTACGGAATTTCTCGGTCGCCGCGGTCAAAGCCCGCGATAAAAGCTATGCAATAGCTTAAAAAAACTTACAGTCGAATTGATAACCTCCTCCTTTATTAAAGTCAGTTAAAAAAGCAAGTCATGAAATAATCTACGTTTGATTGCGTTCGGCAGTTTATGTAGTTTGAATACCTATGACGTAAAAAGTACATAGGTACGTCATTGCTCTTTGAAAATAACTGACAGACAAACAAATAAAAAATCTGAAGATTTCCGAAACATAGTCCTAAATATTAAACTATAAGTATTCGGTATGAAAAGATAAGATTCATACAGAATAGGGAATTTCCTAAAAAACTAATATTTGCTAGGCAATTGCTTTAAAACAAGATGAAATTTATTTTTTAACTAATTTAAGTACCTATCTGTAAGAATATTCTATGCTCTTATTTTTCTTAAAGAAATTGCTCTCAAGTAGGTACATGTAAGAAATTTATCTTCTTAAAAAACTCCATAAATAAGCAAAAGCCTGCGCACATAAGATATGGACCTAAAGTGCTGAAACTGCCCTAAGGATCCTCATTACCCATCGGTCATTGACCTTAGACACGCGTAAGTACCTGCCACGTGGTTGGTCGATTCTATAAAGTTGTTAACTCACATAAGCCCACACCCTTCTTACAATATAATTACGAGTAGGTTTTCCGATTTTACTATGTAAGTAATAATAGGCCAATTCAGAAGTTAAAATGATGATGGCGTGACTAACTAGAAAATTTTCATTCTATACTAAAAAACTTTGGATAGAACTAAATGGGAAATTAACATTGTGCATTTTGAAGGGTTTTTATCGAATAATGATTTTCTCTAAACCATGACCTGCGTTCTTTATTTAGATCTATTATCCTTTATTCTGGCTTTTCTTATATGGTTCTGGAGGTAACAAATATTCCAATTCTAAATTTTATTTATTTATTAAAAGTTTATTGTTCCACAATACAAATTGGTTTTACAATTGGCGGAATTAACCCTAAAAGCATTCTCTCCCAGTCCACCATATCTAAATACGTTGTACTTACTCATTGTAATCCTTTCTGTAAGTTTGGACTAGTTTGTAAGGTCTAGTGCGTAAAACAAATAAAGTTAAAAAGTCCTAAAACTTAGTGACTTAGGAGTTGGCAATTTAAATAATGAAATAAGAAAAAGTTTTAAAAGTATTAGTGTTAGTTGACGCAAGCCTAGTGCGTGTTATAGGAATATCAAATGGTGGCGAGATTCGGCATGTGGGGTTGAACACGTGATGGCTCAGTTGGTTAGAGCATGGTCGTATTAAGACCAAGGTCGCGGGTTCAAGTCCTGCTCACGTAAAATTTTTTTACCATTTCTTATTTCATTATTTAATTTGAGTACTTTAGTACTGCATCTTGAATGCCTAAAAATCGTATTAAAATATAAGCAATTTAATTTTAGCAATAATTTTTTTTTATTGCTTTTACATTTTAATCAAAAGAAAGTGTAAAAAAAAAAATTTTTTTTTTGATCTTCAGTGAAGTGAGATAAAAAATGAGTTCTCAGAATAGACCCACCGATAATGAGAATTAACTACTTCGCACCTGAGTCCCAGTGCGTGCGAGAAAGATGGCAGCGTTTTATCTAGCTAACGCCGCATTACGAAGGCTGAAAGTAAAACCTATTATTTTTCATTGTTATTAGAGCTGAAGATTAGCCTAATTCAGGATTAGGCTGATCATTTCAGTAAGTGTACTTATGAGTAGAAACTTAATATTTCAGGGTAAGTATATTGCTATTCTTTGACAATATTTTAATGACGTACATGAAGTTAATATACTTTCGGAAGCAATATATTTGTGTGTGTAGGTCTATGAATTAATGTCTATATAAAATATATTTTTCAGGGACATTTGTCATGATAAATATTTTTATAGATTAGACGTGCCATGTTGTCCAAAATTTGGTTTTATCAGCACCATCCGTAGGCTGGTAGAAAAGGCCCCGGGCCTTAAGTCCGGTTGTTACATATTTTGCAATAAAGTTATATAAATAAAAAAACCCATTCACAAATAATTATTTCTAATTATTTTTCTTAATTTGAAAATCTTTAGGTCCGATATGATAGAGATCAAGATATATACTGTTGAAGATCGGTTATTTCAATTCTAGCTACTGCCTGGCCATTATGATCTTTTGATAGAACAAAACGTTCTATCATATTTTGTATTTTTGATTTAGATGTGTCACTTGCTTGATATCACAACAACTTTTTTAATGCTGTATAGATATACTACCGTGGAAATAAATACTTTACAAGGATCCTAAACGCATTTCAATTCTAACGCCTTTCTGGATCAGGGTCATCCCTTATGTATACAAGGTTTTTAATTATAATAAAATAACTTTACTACTTTTTCGTCGAACATTCAAATGGAAGAAGGTGTCACTCGCCTTTGCCAGCACGTTCAAAAACCGATGAAAATAATCGCTTGAATCACGAAACGGTCATGCGTGTAGTCGATCCATATATCGTTAGTCGACAATGTTAACCCCGTATAAAATGGTACAAAGCTCAAGGTATAAACAAGGCTTAAAGTTCCAGGAAAATGGCATTACTGTACTTTTTGTTGCGTTATCTTACACCTGCTGTATGATGAGGGTCAGTTTCAGGACTTGAAAGCCAGTTACGAAATGTTGATTCTGTGATTACAAAATATAGATACTTGTAGAGATTTAGGATATTTTAAAAAGTAAATACTATATGAAACATGTATTGTTGGTGTTAAAACAAAAAATAATAAGTCTTTTTTTGGTTACGCATTAATATACATTGTACCGGGGTCAGAAATTGAACTATTAAGAGCCCATACTATTATGTTCTTAGAGCGATCTTCAGTATTATCAATATAAACGAAATACCCACTTTGAAATAAAAACACAGCAAAGTTCAGGTCTAACTCTAGTTACTATGTCTCAAAAATACAATTGATTAAGATTTTCTCGATAGAAAAAAATTGCGAAGTTGCCTCCAAATCACCTACGAATTATACTAAAACTAGTATTCAAGAAATACAATCAATATAACCCTTGTTACTTTGGATTATAATTGTATTAAATATAAGGCAGTCATCATAATTCAATTAATGCATACGGGAATTAACGCGAAACGTACCTTTTTTTATTTATTTTGCCTAATTCCCGTATGCATTAATTTAATAATAATGCAACGCGATAGTTTAAAGTATTTATAGTCATCATAATGTCTCATTTTTCAAATAACTCTTAAATATTCTTTGTAGAACGAAAAAACCTAAAAACCACAAACGCGTAAACCAGCCGCATTGACCCGCCGCGTTGCCCCCGTCCCCGGATAGCTCGTTGTCTCGCTTCGGCTAGAGTAAATTTGTATGCCCCGAAGCAAGAGCTAAATTTAGATCCTGGACACAGGAGCCCTCTTTATACTATTTATTTTAAGATTTGGTACAGTAGACATTTTCTGTTTTGCTATTTTATAATTAAATGACTTTTGAATTTGGAATATATTTTTTCCATATTTTACATTAAAATTTGTCTAAACAAATCATTTATTCGTATTTTTGGAAAGTGATGTCTATCATAAGGCAAGGTCTACATACTCGTATTTATGGTAAATGTCACACACACAAACCAAAAATATATACCTATTATTTAATTACAGTAATTTTCGCTGAACGTTCACGTATCTAACAAAATGCTTTGAAATTAGTATATGATACACCCTCGCATTATATTTTAAATACAAAATGACAGCCTGTATTTAGATTTCGTACAAAATGTTTTCAAGTTTTAGATAGATAGATCAACTCATTTTTTTGACATACACATATTCAAAAAATATACAAATATAGGAAAAGCAGACACTATATGAAAAAAACACAGCAGCTCAGTGGTAATATTGCCCGGGAGCAATCACTGATTTTGACACCGGGGGGTGAAGCTGGTACAATGAGTCTGAGTGGGTAAATGTAGCTGCTGAACTATATTTTCTCTACAAAATACCCAGATAATCGCTGCAGTACTTCCAGGTGATGAAGTCTCAAGAATGCAGGTACCAGCCAGTCCGATGTTTCCTCGTCCCCGTCGTACCCCCTGGGACCTTCTGCGGCCGTGTCTTTGGGCACGAATCACCAAAAGAGACCGCAGATGCCAAGGATAAAGGCCGCAAGGCGGGTAACTGGCGCCTAAAAACCAGTCTAACTCAGCAGGGACGAAACCCGAAGAAAACTGAGTGTGGTCTCGACGCTCAAAGGTGGCAGCCCCATCAGAGACCTCGGATACAGGGGGTTAATCACTCACTTACCTTAAAACAAAACATGATTACGAAAGGAAAAAGCAAATGTGCGGACCGATTCATACCCAAACGACCCGGCAATGCAAAAACGGTTAATGAGTTTAACCCGACGGGAAAAGACCCCCGGTTGACCAAAACTCAGATGGCTGGATGGAGTACATCAAGACTTCAAAGTGCTTGGAGTGAGAAGTTGGCGAGAAAAGGCCAAGGACAGAACCGGCTGGAGCGATTTGCTTCACCAGGCCAAGGCCACCCGAGGCTGTAGTGCCTAAGATGAATCACTGATTTTCAGCTGTGACCTGAAGAGATGCGTGGTGCTGATCCAATACTTAATAATGTAAAAATAATGAATAGAAATAAGACAATATGTATGTTTATATAAATAAATAGTGTGATAAAATAATTTAAAAAGTTTTAAACACATGTATTATATTGCATTGGTAGTGTTGATGGCACAATATTTATCGTACCACTAGGTCTGTAAGCAACTTAGCACGAATGTACACCAGAGAATGGAAATGATAAATATGTAAATACATAAAACCGGGAGATCCTTCAGTGGCAGCAACAGCTACCGGCGACGCCGAGTTTTCTGTATATGTAGCACGTATCAATAGCACCTTTTTTCCGCCAAAGCTGAAGATGTTACAAGGTTCTTGCGTGTCAAACGCCTCTGCGTCGAGACCCTTCTACTGCCAAGAATTAATTAATCTCGAGGAAGTCCGAACATTTTTACTAGAATTGGATACATATTGTTTTATAAGAGCAACATTATGCTTCCAAAAATTGCCTCATACAAGAGGTTAAGGAATTATTTTTGAAATGTTCCAAATACCAATTTTCTTTTTATGTTCCTAGCTTTAAAATTGACGAAAGTTCTATAAAAACTATCATCTTCATATTTAAAGGTATAAAGGGGAAAATAACATATAATTCTTAATTCTTATGTTATCTGTGTGTTAATCCTAGCTTTTACACTAAATTTCCGTGACAGATTTGATGATTATCACTAGTGTCGAAGTTATCGGTATTTTACATATTTATAAAATTATTAGTTTAATTAGTTAGAAATTAGATTAATAGTTATGCATTTGAAACTTAGCATGTTTAGTACTCGATTTAACATCACATAATGAGAATTTGAACTACTTCTAAGAGCTAAGCTCATTTAAGAGCTAAGCACTTGTCGGTGTCATTATGTGAAAAGAGACGCACACAATGACGACTTTTTGGCCCAGAGATAATGGAGTGGTTTGCCAATGCCTTCTTCATTTCACACGGGTGCCCCTTGTTTCACAGACTGAAATTTCATAGAATTTTGATTCACAGAAAATTTTTCACAGAATATTTAATTCTTATATTTTTATTTCAAATATTATTGTGTCAAAGACTATTTACTTGAAAGAAACACAATTTATAAAAGCACAGTTCAATGAATTTTAGAATCTCATATTTTCATTTAACAAATTAATCAAACTGTAGAATATTTCTTAAAAGAATATTGTTTGTTCGGTATAATCTTTCATGGAATTTTGTTTTACTGAAAATTATTATTTAAGGAAGTATCAAGTGAAAACATTGTTTAATCAAATTAAATACCATATAATAAGTTAGAATACATTATAAATCGCTACCACAATATAGGTTAGGGCAAACTTATAGGTTAGGTTAGAACTGCGACCAACACACGCACGAGCCGAGCGAGCGAGGCGAGCGTGCCGCGGCAGCGGCCGGCGAGTGCTGGGAAAGTTTTATCCATTTTACTAGAATAAGTTATAAATATTATATTAACTAAACAACTTATTAAAAATAATAATATTTAATTTGATATTCTGATATAAGAAACATCGCAAAAGTAAATTTTATTTGTAATAAAATTCTATGATTTCAAATTATTCATAACAAACATTCTAATTATTGATTTTCTGTGCAACGAAAATATATTATTAAAAATTCTTTATACTGAGTAACCTACATATTGATTATTGTATGACATGATAATCTTCAATTCTAAACAACGAAAATCTGTTAAACTTTTGTCTGTATAAGAAAGTACACCCGTTTCACATATTAGTACATAATAGTCACTAGTAGTATACAGACTGAATCTTAAAGTGTACAAAAAATACGACGAAACGCTTCAAGAATTAGGCTTACCTAATTCTTGAAGCGTTTCGTCGTATTTTTTGCACTACCTATAGTGCCCTGCACTTCCCTTATCTCGTCTTGGTGGAGGCACTACCGTGCTTCCTAGTGTTTACGAAAATTATAACACACATTACGCGAAACAGCAATCTATCTAGAAGCTAACTATTTTCGCCGCATTACTTGCGTACTCACAAGACTTAATGTATGATTGAAAGGCATGAAGGGATGATGAAGAGCGATGAAATGTCTCTCTATGTATACTTACTTATTTAAATCATTATTTAGGTTTTCTGTCTGCAATAAGTTTTCTTCTATTAACTACACGTATACAACGGATTTTTTGTCCCCAATGCCCGAGACAGTGTTACAAGGCTCTCGCGTGTCAAACGCCTCTGCGGCGACCCTTCTAATGCCACGACTTAATTAATCTCGGAGCTTTGGCCAGAATTCTATACACATTGTTTTGGTGTTACATTATGTTTAACAAAATCTTCCTTTTCTTTATTTTAGGTATCAATTTATCCATTCAGCGTGGCAATGTCGCCAGTCTCTTAGGTACCTTGCTTTGCGACTGTAGTGATCTGGATTTATTTATATAGGTGGCGATATATGTCTGCTAGGCGATAGTAAAAAGCCACTGCCCTGCCAGAGAAAGACGTGAAATTGTAGAATCCCTCGGGCGGCAATAAAAAAGCCTAAGTCTTATGCGAGATATTATTGGTGTACGATAAAATGTTACTTACTTACTTACTAGTATCAGCTGTAAGCTTAGTTGTTTTTTCACTAGGAAAATATAATAATTCGTGTCGTCTAAGAATTTTCTTTGCTCCGCCAATGAAGTAGGAATAATAAAATTGACTATAATGTAGAGACTCTTCGTGTAATATCTTAATATACGGAGGGAGGTATGGGTTTATTCATACCGAATTTCACAATTGCCGGTATAATAAATGCTGGAGACCTATATCTTTTAAACAAGAATCTCCATAGCGAGTTTTAGATTCACACTGAACTGTACAACACCATCTATCGGAATTGTTGTGAACTACAATCAGGACTAAACGCGTGAACACTTCGATTTACAACACAACTAGATGTCGGGTTGGCGCAATAAATACGGCTAGACAAATAAGAGCGCATTCCCGGCGGTGAGCTCTTAGTTTGTTTAGTTCACCTTGACTGAAAAGCATTTTATACGTAGTGTAATAAGGTTAACTTCACAGTGAATGTTATTTGACATTCAAGTGGATATAATTTCGCTTTGATTTTGTAGGTAACAAGTTTTCAAGTATTGTCGATCGAAGACTAGTCTAGTCTTTGCTCGTAGTTTTGTGCGCTTACGAGTTTATGATTCGGCAACCTGATATAATTTTAAAATAAAAATAGTATACCTATATCTAAATTAAATAGATAGTAAATAATTTCTTGTTTTCATATTTCATCATACAACTGTAATAATACGCAACTCTGGAGGTTTTGGTATTATCCCCAGCCATGGCAATTTGAAAAATGGCCTTTTTCAAATTGTCCTAGGTTTTGGGTGTTTATCAATCTATAAATAACATTTGTTAATAAATATAGTATCGTTGATGTAGTATCCCAAAATATAAGTTTTAACTTAATTTCGGGTTAGCTCAAATAGTGTGATTAGTCTTTTTTTATTAAAAATAAAAATAGCTCTCACTAGCGTTAACTAATGCCACAATGCTATAGCGCGCAATTTGCAAAATGCATCTCTTTCACTCTTATTAAATAAACCCATATAAATGCGAGAGACAAAGAGCAATCTTACGTGCCAGTGAATAATTTATGCGTCATTTGCAATATAAATAACTACAACACAGTAATAACTAGGGGGTTATATAACTATGAGTGTTTACCAATTGTGTCCCATAAAAACGCGTCCAGTTTTCCATACTAATGAGTTTGCCACGAATTACATTTAAAACTCCAGTAATAAATAATGAAGTGAAATGTATCATCAGATATCATTGTTTTGATTTGAATGATGATAAAAATGTTTGTGGAACGTTAAAACGGAAATAGATTTAATTGATTATCTATAATTATCTGTGGCGTGTCGTGTGGTACGCCTCACGCACTCACATTCCCAGGGAGACATTGCAATGGCACATAATAAATATAAGAATTAAGAGGCTTACACCAGCTAGAAATGCTCGCACTGATTGAAACCGTTTGTTACAGTCATATTTTTTCATTACAGTAAGGGAAAGCTAGACATCCGTATAGCATCAGGTTTCGGACGGTACAATGGACTTACGGCACAGAATACATAAGAGTCAAACAGAATGGTATCTCACAGCGTCTCCCGCAAATTGGCGTCCCCGCACCTCTCCCCCGCACTTTGTGAGCTTTGGCAGCACGCAATACGCGACGTGTGTTGTCTTGAGAACTGTCAACCAATAGTAACCATCATGGTAAGAAGTGCGCGTATAATAATTGTTTATCCACCCAATACTCTAAAGAACGTATATTTCATACATTTCCAAATGATGAAAACAGGTAAGCAAAGCAACAATATAATTTCACGTTATCACCCAGCAACCTACTTGATTATATACCCTTCTCGCTCTCTCGCATTGGCGGGAGATACACAAGAGCGAGATTGTAACATTACCGGCTTGCTAATAAGCAATCCGGTAATGTTATATAGGCTCCTCGCTCACAGGTTATCACATACGCGCAGATACCAACTAGATTTCCGCGGGTTTTAGTGCTAAATGCCATTGTTGACAATGACAACTTGACATGCTGTGCGTGTAATTTTATTGTTCTGAGTGTAAGCGTGATAAACATTTGTTTATTTTTATTGAATTTATTCATATAATTACCGTATAGTTTTGCGCCGAATATGCAAATTACTATATTACAATAGTGAATTAGTGAAATTAGTGCGTTACATTATAAATGACTCAATAATAATCAGTAAAGTGAACTAATGGTGAAATGGACAATGGACATAATGAAAAATATTTATGAAGTGATCCGAGTTTCCGACTTTCCTGTAACATTTAATACATATAAAACAGAATATTTTTTACGTCATAGTGTTCGCAAATCTTCCGGTATGGAAAAATATAATCGTAAATATGTCGAACTCGTTAGTAGGTAAGTATTAAAATAATTCTGCGGTGCGACCCTAAGTATAAAACTTACACATCGACGTGTGTACAGATAAATTGTTTCGTTTGTAGTAGTAGTAGGTATATATGTTACTCTGAATCAATGGAGAGTCATACCAGTGCTTACGGGCAAAGCGCGCGTGTGAGTGGACGTTATATGCCTAAAATGATATTTTAGCTATTTTCTTACAATATATACTTACATTTTATAAAAAAAAGAGAATACTACTTTGTTAGTATGTATCTTCATACATATAATCCTACAAAAAATCTACAGTGTTCTCATGCATTTCATTTCATTTCATTACAGTACTCCTCATTATAAAAATAATTGGAGCATATTCGTGATTTTATTCTATTGAATCCAATTGATAGCATCATGTTTTAAGAACAGTACTTCGGTATCATATATCCTGAAGAATATCGTATATTATTTTTAATTGTTTCAGTGTAGTGGAACTTATACTTTTACGCAAAATAAAACTCTTGTTTAGGTCATGTAAGGGCCTTAACATACAGAACGAAAACTCGCAGCGTCTCCCTCCCGCAATATGGCGTCCCCGCATCTCTCCCCCGTTCTCGGCGGCATTTGATGGCTTTGAACACTGAAACTCACACATTGACGTGCACATGAGTGTGCACAGATGTATAGTTTCATTTGTAGTAGTAGTAGGCATAAATGTTACTCCGCTTGTATGAAACGCTATACCTGTGGCAATTGACTCCTCAAGGAAAGAGGAAGCGTGGTCAATCCAAAGAAACCTGGTGGCGATTGTGGCGGCAAAGATGAAGACAATCGGGTTCTCTTGGTATTCTCTAAATTGAGCTATCGGTTAAACGTTGATCCATAAATAATTTATCCGAATGGTGTAGGAAACCCGGAATAAATTGTGTTGCTTAAGGGGATACATGAAATTTTCAGGGTCCAGTGCTTCCTTCATTTGAAATAAATTATTTGAAAGAAAACGGAGAAATCATTTAGAATTTTGTCTTATACGGCTCTAGATAACTATAGTATTTTTATTCCTCTGAATCCGTCTTCTTTCAAGTAAACTATATCTATATATATAAAAGTGAATATTTGTCCTTTATAAAATCGTAAACGGCTTGACGGATTTCGATTTTTTTTTTTTTCGTTAAAGTTCAGGGATGATTTTGGAAAAAAAAAATTGGCGTAGCAACGCACGCAGGGTACAGCTAGTGGTTAATATTATGAGGTATTAAATTAAACCTTACTTCCAAAAAAACCTTACAATGATATTCTTAACAAAGCAAACGTTTACAAATAATATACAAACAAGTAATAATTCCTATCATAATATCTGAAACGTACTTATACGTTCATCGTAGGTATATCTAATGTATTCATAATTTGTACCGCGCCACAAATCCTCACATTTTGTCGTTTCCCATCCATTTGCGTCTTTCACACGCTTTTTATCAGTTATTTGGCTCATTAAGGAACGTGAGCAAAGCCTTTTCTTTAAAATACTTCTTTTTGTGTATTATTGACTTGAATTTTAGTGTGCGTGTCGATTGAAGCAGAGCTGGGTGGAGCACGGTTAAGTGACGCTTGAATTAACCAATTCTCGATATTTCTGCTCTACTTTTTTGATTGGTCAAGTTCCACTGCTTGGTGCCATTCGCATGATGAAAATGATTTCTTGGCCTGCTATTCAAGTATATCAATCAGAGTCTTTATGAGATGCATTTTAGGGTTCCGTACCCAAAGGGTGCCAACGGGACCCTAGAACTGTGACTCCACCGTCTGTCCGTCCGTACGTCTGTTACAGGGCTATATCCCTTGAACCGTAATAGCGAGACACTTGAAATTTTAAACGATTGTGGCCGCTATAACACTTTATACATTGTGTTTTGGCGCAATAAAGATTTCAACTTACTATCAAATAATGCACTAGGTATTTAATGAAATAACGTATTTATTAGTTACCGGTTGCCTGGAATAGATTGCAGTTGCGAAAACGCCGCCTTTTGTATATAATCTAATAATCTGCTTTTATATAATTTAATAATTTGTATTAATTGTGTTTTGGCGCAATAAAGATTTCAACTTACTATCAAATAATGCACTACGTATTTAATCAAATAACGTATTTATTAGTTACCGGTTGCCTGGAATAGATTGCAGTTGCGAAAATGCCGCCTTTTGTATATAATCTAATAATCTGCTTATTTATAATCTAATAATCTGTATCATTATGTTTTGGCACAATAAAGATTTCAACTTACTATCAAATAATGCACTAGGTATTTAATCAAATAACGTATTTATTAGTTACCGGTTGCCTGGAAAAGATCGCAGTTGCGAAAACGCTGTCTTTTGTATATAATATAGTAATCTGCTTTTTTATAATTTAATAATTTGTATTAATTGTGTTTTGGCGCAATCAAGATTTCAACTTACTTTCAAATAATGCACAAAGTATTTAATCAAAAAACGTATTTATTAGTTACCGGTTGCCTGGAATAGATTGCAGTTGCGAAAACGCCGCCTTTTGTATATAATCTAATAATCTGCTTTTTTATAATCTAATAATCTGTATCATTGTGTTTTGGCGCAATAAAGATTTTAACTTACTATCAAATAATGCACTAAGTATTTAATCAAATAACGTATTTATAAGTTACCTCTTCTCAAGGCTTAACAATTATTAATTCATGTTCGTTACCTACACTACAACATATTTAGCTCGAAACAACAAAGTAAGCTTATACAATACTTTCATAAAAGTAATTTCCTTTTTTATTAAAGGCAAAATTACGTAGCCACCATCAATAATACTTGTAAATGGACCTAGGGTGTGTTTGGACTGCGTATAAACGCTTTTCATTAATTTAAAGCGACATGCGATATGCGACTTTAGTTGACATTAGTCACACGCATTTAGATTCGCGTAACATTGAATGTGAAAATGATATTGTGTTACGCGGGTCATTAATTTTATTTAAGGTGTAAATCTTTTTACTACTTTAGACACATTTTTTGGACATGATAAGGATAATTGAAGATCAAACTAACTTACAAAGTGAAGTTCGATCGATATTATGTGAGCAGCATTGATTCGAAGCGATTTAAATTAATTTTAATTTAATTTAATACTTTTTATTGTTCTAAAGTAAAACATACTTTTAACAAATGGCGGACTTAATGCTAAGAGCATTTTCTCCCAGTCAACCATAAGGATAAACAGAAAAGTAATTTGTTCTGCACAAAAAGCAAACTTAATCAATTATGACTACCGATTTAATAAATACTTCATATAAAATATTAAGAACATGTACATAAAACATTACATTACTACATA
Organism: Acrobasis repandana; assembly: GCA_963576875.1. Classification (NCBI taxonomy): domain Eukaryota; kingdom Metazoa; phylum Arthropoda; class Insecta; order Lepidoptera; family Pyralidae; genus Acrobasis; species Acrobasis repandana. The sequence goes on along the minus strand of OY756218.1, from coordinate 19,708,398 downwards.
CTATATAATATATATCAGAATAAATATCTACTTATACAATACGTACTATTATATTATAACTACATATATAATTACAAATATAATCAATTTTGAGAACTTAATGATGATGACTTTACGGAGGAAGAGAGTTCAAAAGATGAGCGTGAACTTTCCTTTTAAAAGAGAATCTGGTAGAAATTTCTCTGATGTCAACGGGTAAAGCATTCCAGAGCCGTGAAGCTTGGAAAGAAAAGAAGTTAGACATAAAATTTGTCCGGAAAAGAGGGATAAACAGTTGACGTGTCTCATTGGAACGTAGTTGTCGATCATGAGTGTCTGAAAGATAATTGAATTTACATTTAATTAACCTTTAAGTACACACACGCGTTCTTTATGGCAACTTTACGTAACGGTCCAGTCGTATCCCTATAAATATTTTACGTTTTAATTCAATATTTTATAATTTTTCTTAAATATCGTATTAGTTTATAAGAAAAGAGTTATTGATTGTAACAAAACACTATATTTAATATTTAAATACACTTTTGATTAAATCGAATATTAATTAATTATTAAGCTGGCAGTACTTTTATTTGAATTGTTCGACGGTTTGCAATAACTGAGTTGTCAATGTCAAACAAATGTCAAGTCGGCCGTTTGTCCCCGCCTTATGAGCAATCGTGATTGAGCCTCGCTGGAGTAAACATTAAGGTTAGTAAATTATGATTAATTTTGTGAATTTTGTGAATTTCTGCTGTGACCAAGTAGTGCAAGTTTATTTGTCGAAAATACATATTTCATGAGTTAATTGCATACACGATAATAAATGTTTTACGTTGATTTCTGGATTTGATTTATAAATTCATTAAAATATTCCCTAATAATCTGAGATGTTACATCTCAGAAGTGGGATTCAACAAATTATTGTGTTACCACCCCACAAACTATAGAAATCATCGTAAAAACATGAAATGTTGTAGCCATTTTATTGATGATAGTATTTTCTCATATATACAAATAGTGATGATATTTACATTTTTCTATCGATATTACTGAAAAAATAGGTAACTGCACCTAATGGTATGTGGCTGCAATTTGAAAACCTTTCTGCCCCATCGGTTTTTTTGCCATTTTTCCCGTCCCCCATTTCCCCCATTTCAATGAGATAACCCGCTAGGCTATGTTGCTGACCTTCGTTCTTCATCATCACGTAAAAAAATTACCGAGCAAAGCCTGTTTAGTGGGACCCAGAGTTAGGGACCAAATAAAGATGGCAAACAATTTTATAATTGACCGAGTGAGCGAAGCGAATGAGGTCTCTAAATCGAGTTGGGGGCGGAAATACATTGTTTGTATGTATGTATGTTTGTACCGCGATAACTGCCGAAATGATGGTCCGATTTTGATAAAATTTGGTAGACATGTAGGAAATATCAATAGAAATTTCAAGTTTGTTGGGCATCAAAATTTTTTAGAATTGGTTTAGAACTTTTTGAAATATTAATAAAAATGTCCGCGATTATGTAGCAAACGAAACCATAGCGCGCTCTAACTTTGAATAGCGCCATCTAGGTGTTACTTAGGGAATTATAATCGCGAGGTCTGAGTTCGCGGTGAACTACTAGTATAATTGTAGTCTTATCTGTTTAACAAAATTAAAACATCTGGCTGCTTTTTGATGTTCCAGATAAAATGAACTTGGGAGCAGTGAAAAGCGAAGTTTAATTTGACTTGTTTCTGTTTGTTTTATTTTCGTAAATTATTAATTTTAGTTTCTGAGCGTGGATAGCTGTTAGAATTCCTGCTTGCTGAAAGGTTAAAGAAGCTATTTAAAAAAAAAACAGACTGAGTTATTAATCACCTGCCAAATTTTTAGAGCATGTTTAGTCCATGATACTTAACTACTTTCTATAAAAAAGTTATACAAATCCGTTTGGCTTAGCGCTGATTTGCATGGGAAGGCAGTTTTTTTATTTTAGTTTTTCGTTAATTGTTTTTATGGAAAGTAGTTCAGTATCATGGACTGAACTTGCTCCAAAAATTTGACAGGTGGTTAAAAACTCACCTATATGTTTATTGAATACCAATCTTGATTTTATCAAACTTACGAGACCAGCCTTTCGAGTTGTTTTTTTGTGAGAAAGTTAAAAAAATCTACTTCTTAATTAAATATAGAAATAGAAACTTTTACTATAATATATATAAATATCATGTAACATCTCAGATTATTAGGGAATATTTTAATGAATTTATAAATCAAATCCAGAAATCAACGTAAAACATTTATTATCATGTATGCAATTAACTCATGAAATATGTATATTCGACAAATAAACTTGCACTATTTGGTCACAGCAAAAATTCACAAAATTCACAAAATTAATCATAATTTACTAACCTTAATGTTTACTCCAGCGAGGCTCAATCACAACTGCCCATAAGGCGGGGACAAACGGCCGACTTGACATTTGTTTGACATTGACAACTCAGTTATTGCGAACCGTCGAACAATTCAAATAAAAGTATTGCCAGCTTAATAATTAATTAATATTCAATTTAATCAAAAGTGTATTTAAATATAAAATATAGTGTTTTGTTACAGTCGGCCATCCTCCCTTACAACGAGTCCCTTCGTTTTTATTGTTAAATTTATATTAATATATATTACTATGAAATATCAATAAATTATGTAACAAAAAAATTATAGTTAACAACAATATTCAAATAATCTTTGTACATATCACTTTTGTATGAATCTCATATCATACTGGGTGGCGCAAAAGTAAAGACCCTATTTGGTTCAGCTATAACATTTTTTCTAAATTAGAAAACTAGATTTAGGTTTTTTTAAATGTATATTTGTGCCATTAAATTTCGTACCATTAGGATTTAAAGATGATGTCTTTTAAATGGTGACCTCCAGAGTTGATACACATTTGAGCCCTATTTATGACATTTTGCATAACTTGCCGTAACACTTCCTGCGATATGTTCGTTATTTCTTGACGAATGTTTTCTTTTAGAGCTGCGAGAGTCTGTGGCTTGTTCACATACACCCGAGATTTCAAAAAACCCCAAAGAAAGAAGTCTGGACTGGTCAGATCGGGTGATCTTGCAGGCCAAGGCAAATCGCCAAAACGAGAGATAACTCGGCCTGGAAAAGCGTCCCTCCGTCCCTCACTCACAATTATTCCACGTTCTTGGGGAGTAAAACGGTCCATGTTTATTTTCAGTGTATTTTACAGTTGTTCACTACACAATTTTCAACAACAGAATGACAGAAAATATCATATAAAAAAAATAAAAGTATTTTCTTTAGTGCCAGTACTTTTGCGCCACCCAGTATAAGGTGGGTATCAATTTCATTACATTAACCTTCAGTTAATCTGGTGCCTAAATATACTCTAATTTATCTGGTGGAGTCCAAGGGACTCTACCAACATTTTTTTGGTTTAAATATAACAACATTTACAAATAGTAACAAAATTAGGTATTTATTTGAGTATCAATTAATACACTATCAGACTTTTAAATCAGACTTTGGTATTTATAATCACTTAAGTTTTTAACAATTGAAACAAAATTATCTTCTAAATTCAACAAACAAAAAGTAGTGCCAACTTCTGGCTAGCATAAAAAATATAAACTTAAGTATATTTTAACTTTTCACTTATGAATAATAATAACAATATAGTGAAATATTAGGAAAATTAAAAAAAAAAAGTTTTTAAGTAAAATAAAAAAACGTGCAGCTGTTAGTCTCTAGTTGAGGCGACACAATGGGTACAAATTTTTTTAGTACAGCTTAAACATACGGGCTTCTTACAGTTATGACATAAATATACAGTCTTTCTCTTTAGGCGTGAAGGACATATGTGACAATATTTTCTTTGGTTTCTAGGCAATTTGTCATCATCATCTTGTTGTTCGTTCACCAAAGGTACTTTTGCGATGTCAGATATCAACTCGCGCAGCTGACGAGGAAGTCTATCATTGTATAGACGCGATTTCAAATTTGTTTCATTCAGTTGCTTAGCCAAAGTTTTCAGATAATTCAGACGTGTTATTTGACTGATACCAGCTTAATTTGTATAAATAACATAGCTATTCCATGCACACATATCCAATATACGAAAAAATACTGCCATTGGCCAACGACGCGTACGTCAACTGCATGAATATACAGCACACTTTTGATCCACAGAATTTACACCACTTTTTGTTGCATTATAATATTCTATAATTTCTGGCTTTAGAGTTTCGGGATTAATCTTTGAGTCATGGTGCATAGTAGAGTACAATATTACTGCTTTATTCTTCTTAGGCACAAAACTGCGCAATGTGCAATCTTTAGTAAATCCGAACATTGAAGAATCTACCGCCTTATCTTTTTTTGGTAAGAACTCTACTGGAATAATGGCTTTGTTCTTTTTCAGAGTGCCTACTGTAGTCAAACCTTTTCTTTTCAGTTCTTGTGAAAGTTCAATTAATGAATACCAATTGTCTGTTGTTACATTTCTATTGCTGTTGAATATTGGCTTACACAATCTCAGAACTGCTTGAGTTGGAATAGGCTTTTTCTTGTCTTCATCTGGTAGTGTGTAAGCATCAGATCCTTTTCCTGTATAGATGTAAGTATTATACACGTAGTATGTTGAAGAGTCAGCTAGGCATTGTACCTTGATCCCATATTTTGCTGGCTTACTGGGAATATACATCTTGAACTTACATCTTCCACGAAAAGCCAGCAACATCTCGTCAACAGTGACATTAGCACCAAGGACATATCTTGCTTGTAAATTTATATTGAATTTTTCTAATAATTCACTAATGGCACAAGCTGTCGTTCATCTCTGTCATTGAAATCATCAAATCTTAGAGCGAGAAGTAGTATAAGGAAACGTTTCATTGACATCGACGCTCGAAATATAGGTCGTCCTGATCCATCAGTAGCAAACAAAGACAATACACTTTCGTGATTTGACTTGAATGCTGAACTATATAATAAAAGTAACAGAAATCCCCTTAGCTCTATTTGATCAGTCTGTTTGAAGGCATATTGTTCTTTCACTGCATAAGTCACACGTATTTGATCCAACTTTTTATTAGTCCATTCTAGAATTGTCTCCAACATTTGAGTATCAAATATAAGCTGAAAAGCCTCCAAAGGCGATAAGGGACCATTTTGGGGGCTTATACCTCGATTTGACGGTAAACGAAGGATATTATGAGATGGAGTACGAATATTCCTTGACGGGGGTTCGCTTGACCACTTGAATCAATTCATTGGAAACAATCAGCTAAAATATCGTAGGAAATGTATAAAAGTACGTGTAAATAATAATATTGTAATGAATTTAACCTAATTATAGCGATATTAGTGTGAAATTATAGGAAGTTGGATAGATTTTATGGATGAAGGAAGGCACTTATCTTTTAGCTTGGGTTGCGATGTCCGGTTGATGCTTTAGATACATCAATGTCCGAATTGCACTGATTCCCAGATAATGATGACTTCACTTCGATTCCAGAGATGATTTGGGTTGATTTGACTTAGTACCACGAAGACCACGTTGTCCGTCCGTGACGTCGATAATGGTTTTTGGTTCTTCGTCAGTTTTGTTCTTCTCATGGGCCACCAAAATGTATATGCTTTAGCTGCATATATTGCAAATGAGTATCTTGACTTGGATTCTTGAATTAAACTCCAGATAGTCGACTTCTTGCTTTATTTTAGAATTTTACAACAGGAATAGCTTGTAATGGTTTCACACGTACATCTCAAGGGGAAGAAGAAAAAATGTAGGTAGAAAAATAATAAATGTCACTCGCGGGAACGCATACAAGATTTGAAGAGGTCGCAAAACTACGCGGTGTTTTTAAGTGTAGGAGAAGCCTCAACATCTTCCGGCCTCGTTGAAAGGTGAAGGCTTTCAACATGTAGATCAGCTTTAGTAGGCAAAGGACAGAGCCGCACTAGTGGACGCCGTACACATCCTCTCGCCGTATTGATGTCAGCGACGCGCGAAATTCCGTCTGGTCCTGGGAATAAGCGAACCACTCGCCCAAGTCGCCAGCTCAGTGGAGGTACATTGTCTTCTTGCAGGAGAACGAGGTCGCCGATGTTTAGACTAGCATGGGATGTCTTCCATTTAGTTCTCTGCTGCAATTCGGATATATATTCTTTCTGCCATCTGTTCCAGAAATGCTGTCGGATCTTCTCGATTCTTTCATATCTTGATAAATTGCTTTCTTTGTAGTCTTGTAAGTTGGGTGATGGCAGTGCAGTTAAAGGTCTTCCAATGATGAAGTGCCCAGGTGTGAGACATAGGAAATCATCAGGGGAGGACGATAAAGGATATAAAGGACGGCTATTTAGAATCGCTTCAATTTGAGCAAATAACGTTAAAATTTCCTCGAATGTTAGGTGACTATTTCCAATTACTCGTTTGACATGAAATTTTGCGGATTTGACCCCTGCTTCGAAAATCCCGCCGAAATGTGACGCATAGGGAGGTGAGAACTTAAATTGTACATTTTCTTGAATAGCAAACTGACTCAAAGGGTCTTTAATGTTTTTTGAAAAATCAGACATCTCCCTGGACGCTGCCACAAAATTACGGCCATTGTCACAGAATATTTCTGCTGGCTTGCCTCGTCGAGCTATGAATCGTCGTAGCGTCATCAGAAAAGCATCCTTTGACAGGTCGCTAACGGCTTCAAGATGAATGCATTTGTATCTTAGACATATAAACAAACATAAGTAACACTTGATCAATGTACTGCCGCGACCTTTACGGTTTAAAATGAAGAATGGACCAGCAAAATCCAAACCAACAGACAAATATGGATAGTCAGGTGTCAATCTTTGAGGTGGAAGTTCACCCATTTTAGGACGAAGAGTATTGCCACTGAGTCTTCTACAAACAACACATCTATTAACTGTTTTTCTAGCCAATTGTCTACCGTTTACTGGCCACACAGTTTCTCTTATAGTTGCTAAAAGCAGTTGTGGACCAGCATGCATATTTTGTAAATGTTCTTTTTCGAAATAAAGTCTTGTAAGATGATGCGTTGAATGGAGAAGAATTGGGTGTTTCTTTTCGTAAGAATAACCAGAGGTATCTATTCTACCACCTACTCTTATCATATTATTTTTATCCATAAACGGAGATAGGGATAGGATTTTAGATCTAGGACTTATTTGTTTGTTTTTTACTAATAATTCATATTCAATAGGAAAAGATTGTCTTTGTGCAATGATGCATAATGTAGTAAAAGATTTATCTAGTTCTTCAAGAAATATGTTACATGAATATTTGTTTTTAGGATTTTTTAAATTGTGTATAAATCGATGTACATATGCCATAGTTCCTATTAGTCTATTTAGTTTAGAAAATCGTTCGAATTTTATTACAGGTTCAACTATAGCAACGGGATTGGATTTTATTTCAGGTAAGTCTACAGGTAAAATTTTGCATGCTTTGTTATTGGGTAATTTAGGCCATTTTGTTATGTTTTCAGATAAAAAGTCTGGGCCGGACCACCACAGCTTCAGAGACACCAACTTGCTCGCGTCGACGCCCCGGGATATGAGGTCTGCGGGATTTGCATCGGTTGGAACATAGCGCCAAGCACTAGCTTGCGTTTTTTCTTGTATTTCCATGATACGATTTGCGACAAAAGTCTTAAGTTTAGACACGTCACTGTGGATCCAAGCAACGACTATACTAGAATCACACCAGTGATAAATACGAGTAGGTTTATATCGCAATGAATTTAGGACTGATTCACAAAGTCTAGCAGCAAGCAAGGATGCCATTAATTCCAAACGCGGCATGGTAGTAGGCCGGATTAGAGCAACTTTGGATTTAGAGCAAAGTAAATGAATAAAAACTTGATTATTGGAATCTATAGAACGCATGTAAATGCATGCTCCATATGCTGATTGAGAGGCATCACTAAATGTGTGTAGTTCTATTTCTTTAGGATTATTGCAAAGAACTAGCCTTGGTACTTGAAAATCTTTAAGATAAGAAAGGTTTTTAGAAATATTTTGCCAATCTTCTTTTATATTGTCTGGGACAGGCTGGTCCCAATCCAGCTTCTCCTTCCATAACCGTTGCATAATAATTTTCGGTTGTATGATGCTAGGGCTTAGAAGTCCAAGCGGGTCAAAAATTTTAGATGAATTTGAAAGGATACTTCTTTTGGTTATATTGTCATAATGAGTAAAATCTTTTAGAGGAAAATTAAGACTATCTTTAGAAGGATCCCACCCTAGTCCAAGGGTGCTAGAAGATTGACTGATAGTTAAATTGTCTTGTGATTTTATTTTTTCTTGTTGTAAAACGATAGATGAATTACTCTTGAATTTTCGTAAAGGAAAACAACCTTTGTTTAGTGCATTTGTAACCGAATTTTTAATGTAAATTAATTGTTGTTCATCATCACAACCCGTAATTAAATCGTCGCTATAAAAATCGTTTTGGATGATTGTTTTGATTTGTTCGTCTTCTTCCTCCTCTCCTACCTGCCAGAGGCATCGAGTGCTCAAATAGCTCGCACTTGCGGTGCCGTAAGTGACGGTATTTAATCTCAAAGTTTTGATGGGCTCAGACTCATCTCTTCTCCATAATATTAGTTGCAGATCGCGATCGTCATTATGTACTTGTACTTGGCGATAAAATTTGGAAATGTCGCCGCATAAAATGAATTTGTACTGTCTGCTTCTAATTAAAATGGAAAATAGTGAATCTTGCATAGTTGGACCCACCATTAATATATGGTTAAGCGCAAACCCAGAAGGAGAGGGAGCAGACCCGTCGAAGACAACTCTTAGTTTAGTTGATTCGCTGTTTTCTTTTAGCACTGCGTGATGACATAAAAAATATGAGTTGGAAGGATTTAAATTTTCTGATTCAGACAGATGACCGAGATCGGCATACTCATCTATGAATTTAGTGTATTGCAATTTTAGTGATGAATTTCGTCTAAATCTTTTTTCTAGATTTAGGAATCTTTTTTTGGCAAGATTATATGTATCTCCTAGACAGTCAGGCGTGTCACGCAATGGTAGCCTGACACAAAATCTACCAGTATCTAGGCGAGTAGTGTTTTGTATGAAATGATTTTCGCATGATTTTTCGTTATTGCTGAGAATAGGCCTTTTAGGAAGCTCTTCGATTTCCCAGAATTTTGTAAGTATATTGTCAATATTTTCTTGTAATGAATTTGTAGTACTATGATTGCAATTAATTGTACCTTTATCTTTAGAGTATAAAGGCAGAGGACCGGAAATTAACCATCCGAATTTAGAGTTTCGTAATATGGGACCGACCTTGCTAGGTATGGTCTCGTTGCCAAGGATCTCCCAAAAGACGTCTGCTCCAAGGAGGACATCGATGCGGGCAGGCTGATGAAACACAGGATCGGCCAAAGGTAAGTTTTTAGGTAAGTGAATATTTCGTAAATCTATAGGAGCTTTAGGGATCTCACTTGTTAGATTTTCTAGTACATAGCATGATATTGTCATATTGTAAGAACTGTTTATTGAACGTAGTTGGGCAGTGCACGTCTCGACGACTTGATTTGCACAAGTATTACCAATGCCAATGACCCTAATGGGATCTATATACTTTGAACTTAATGATAATTTTTCTTTTAAATGTTTGCTTATAAATGACGACTGGCTGCCGCAATCTAGTAACGCGCGAACCCTTTCGACTTGTTTTGTAACAGGGTTAAATACTTCTATAAGCACGGTAGAAAGCAACACTTGATTTTGAGTTTGATTAGAAATATTTAAAACGAATTCACTTTCGTTCACGACTGTACTTGTGTGAGTTTCTATTTTTTGATGAAGTAAACTGTTATGTTTTTGCTTACATTCTGGGCAGGGTCCCATACGGCAATCGGCCAGTAGGTGTCCTTGTCTTAGGCAATTTGAACATAATTTATATTTAGAAACATCAACCATTCTGTCCTGAATACTCTTAGATTTAAATACAGGGCAGTCATATATTCTATGTGTGTCGTCACAAATTATGCAAGTATATTTGATATTGTTTTGATTCGTTACAGAAAATGATTTTGTTTGTGAGACACGATTATGATTGAACTTTGAATCTTGTTCTTTATTCGAATTATTGAATGTAAAAATTTTAGAAGTAGTGGATGCAGGTTTCGTAAAAGTGTTGTCACCCTTGTTACGAGATAAAGCCTCTAAGACGTCAGCACGATCATTTAAAAATTTATGAAATTGGTTTAGAGTAGGTACATCATTGAGAGTATTCCTGTACTCCTCCCATTTGACTAAAGTTTGGTTATCTAATTTTGTAGACAACATATAAATAAGCAGTATATCCCACTTATCTGTCGGCTGGTCTAGACTGGCTAAGGCGCGCAAATTCTTTGTGACATGATCTACTAAAAATCTCAACGACCTATCAGACTCACGTGCGATAGGCTGTATCGTAAACAAAGATTTTAGGTGATGATTGATCAAGGACCTTCTGTTGTTATATCGATCACAAATAATTTTCCATGCCTCAGGGTAATTTGCTGATGACACTTCGAGATTAGCTATGAGTCTGGCTGCATCTCCTTCGAGATATGAATTAAGATAATGAAACTTGTGAATAGGAGAAATGCGATTATTGTTGTGAATTAAACTTTCATATGTGTCTCGAAAGGACGGCCAAAGAAAATATGAACCGTTGAATTTAGAAATGTCCAACGATGGCAAACGAAAATTGAAATTCTTCGGATCATGAAAACATTGAGATTGATCCTTATCATTGTCAGTGTGAGCCTCGACTAATGACTTTGCAGACGCAATGTTCACCACAATGTCGTGCTCGATAGAATCACGCTCGTCAATTTCAAAGTCAATGTTTTCCGAATTCAACACCTCAATCTCGCTTTGCAAATCGTCGAACTTTATAGACAATGCCTCAAATTTAGAAATTTTTAGATTTAATTCGGCAAGTTCCAAATTGGTCAGACATTCTTGTCGTTTTAATTGAGATAAATAGTGTTTAAACTTTGTTATTTGTCCCTTTATAGAACTACGCTTTATAGTTAACTCCCTTAATGAGGGAGGTGAGACACTTGACCCTTTTTCAGTCATTTTGCAAAACAAGAATAAATGTTTGAATGTAAAATAGTAATAAAATAACCCTAAATCCCACTAACTACAAAGTAAACAAAATAAATTCTCACGTTCCTTGTTAGGGCGTCAGCCTTTACGCAGGATAACCGGTTACGGCAGCTCGGCTGATAACGCGGCGCAATGATAACTGATAACAGATTGCAGCGGCGCGTGACCTTGCAGCGCGGCGAGCCGATACCCTGGAATAGTCGGCACACTAATGTGAAAATATGAACAAAAACTAATTTGAGATTTAGATGGGACCTTAACGTTGGAAAGTACTTATTTATTGAATTATCTGTATGAGACAATAAGTACTTATTGTTTGAAAAGAAAACAAAATTAATTTTATTCGTGAAAAATTGTTTTACTTTAAGTGGGCATGTAATTGTTAGGAAATATGATTTATTTTAGTTAATATGTTAGTAATCTAGTGAAATATAGAAATGGAATACTGTATTTTACTAATAAATAACAAATAATAGTTACGTAACCTTGACCTAGTTTGTCATGGGCGACATGGCATTTTGCACTGAGGTTATGTAACACAGAAGCGACTACTTGGAAACAATCAGCTAAAATATCGTAGGAAATGTATAAAAGTACGTGTAAATAATAATATTGTAATGAATTTAACCTAATTATAGCGATATTAGTGTGAAATTATAGGAAGTTGGATTGATTTTATGGATGAAGGAAGGCACTTATCTTTTAGCTTGGGTTGCGATGTCCGGTTGATGCTTTAGATACATCAATGTCCGAATTGCACTGATTCCCAGATAATGATGACTTCACTTCGATTCCAGGGATGATTTGGGTTGATTTGACTTAGTACCACGAAGACCACGTTGTCCGTCCGTGACGTCGATAATGGTTTTTGGTTCTTCGTCAGTTTTGTTCTTCTCATGGGCCACCAAAATGTATATGCTTTAGCTGCATATATTGCAAATGAGTATCTTGACTTGGATTCTTGAATTAAACTCCAGATAGTCGACTTCTTGCTTTATTTTAGAATTTTACAACAGGAATAGCTTGTAATGGTTTCACACGTACATCTCAAGGGGAAGAAGAAAAAATGTAGGTAGAAAAATAATAAATGTCACTCGCGGGAACGCATACAAGATTTGAAGAGGTCGCAAAACTACGCGGTGTTTTTAAGTGTAGGAGAAGCCTCAACAAATACCAATTGTCTGTTGTTACATTTCTATTGCTGTTGAATATTGGCTTACACAATCTCAGAACTGCTTGAGTTGGAATAGGCTTTTTCTTGTCTTCATCTGGTAGTGTGTAAGCATCAGATCCTTTTCCTGTATAGATGTAAGTATTATACACGTAGTATGTTGAAGAGTCAGCTAGGCATTGTACCTTGATCCCATATTTTGCTGGCTTACTGGGAATATACATCTTAAACTTACATCTTCCACGAAAAGCCAGCAACATCTCGTCAACAGTGACATTAGCACCAAGGACATATCTTGCTTGTGAATTTATATTGATTTTTTCTAATAATTCACTAATGGCACAAGCTGTCGTTCATCTCTGTCATTGAAATCATCAAATCTTAGAGCGAGAAGTAGTATAAGGAAACGTTTCATTGACATCGACGCTCGAAATATAGGTCGTCCTGATCCATCAGTAGCAAACAAAGACAATACACTTTCGTGATTTGACTTGAATGCTGAACTATATAATAAAAGTAACAGAAATCCCCTTAGCTCTATTTGATCAGTCTGTTTGAAGGCATATTGTTCTTTCGCTGCATAAGTCACACGTATTTGATCCAACTTTTTATTAGTTCATTCTAGAATTGTCTCCAACATTTGAGTATCAAATATAAGCTGAAAAGCCTCCAAAGGCGATAAGGGACCATTTTGGGGGCTTATACCTCGATTTGACGGTAAACGAAGGATATTATGAGATGGAGTACGAATATTCCTTGACGGGGGTTCGCTTGACCACTTGAATCGGTTTTTTCCGTAATAATATGCAGTGTTCTCACCCGAAACCCTGACATCTTCATTATCGGAACCAGCTGAATACTCCGAATTTGTGTCGTGATCCGAAGCTATGCACCCATCTTCGGACTCGGAGAGCAATTCCGCAGGCATATTTTGAGGCACTTGCGACGGTTTAGATTCATCGTCAGACTCCAAATCTTCGTCGTTTAGCCATCCCATTACAATAGATTCAGCATCTGGATGATTTAAATTCACTATTTGTCTACTGGACGCCATTTTGTAGCCTAAAAAGAAGAAATTCTATAATAAAACTACAAAAATACAAAGTTATGGAATTAGTAAAAAAGTAACACAAACGCTCTGGTGGAGTCCCGTGGACTCCATGAACGTAATAACTCACCAATAAATGAGCGCACATGCACGTCCTTCCGCTCCCGCACGCCGCGCGCTACTGGAGTAAGGTACTGAGACGCATGAACTTATAAGTGAAATAATAATATTTTTACAACGCTTTGAAAATTGTGTGGAGTCCCTGGGACCTAACAGATCAATTAAGGGTTAATTAATAAATAAGTTCACTTAACTATAGCTGCAATATTTCGAGTCACTCATGGGCGGTGAGTTCATACACCAATCATACCCGACTCGAAACATTCTCACTCAATTATTCTATAGCCGTATTCATGAGAGCTACTTCCTTCACTCATCACTACTAACGGCCGCGATGCCGCAAGTCACTCATGGGCGGCGAGTTCATACGCCAATCATATCCGAGTTGATGCACCCCTCACTTTAATCACTGCATCATTTATCACCTTTTGAGTATCATATTAATTTGCTTACATCAAATCTACTCGTATCAATTATCCATCAATAACTTCAACTTTAATCAGTCAATATGAATCTTATATATTTTACATAATGTATAATCTAAACATAAATCAATTTTAACTATTGTCATCATCGGCATCACTGGAAGAGCTAGCGGGGGCATTGAAACTTAGCCATGGGTATATTTTATCTATTGCTACAACCGATTCGTATCTTGCACCTTTTCTGGTTAGAGATGTGTCTTCGACTAGAAATCTATCATGAGGTAAAATCTGCTTTATCCTATAAGGACCCTGGCACTTCGCTTCTAGTTTCTTTGATTGTCCCGGTCCCGTTACAATAGCCCTAGTTATCCTGACAAGGTCACCTACTTTATACTGTGTACTTCTTTTTCTGTGTTTGTCGAACCTAGTTTTATTTTTATCCTGGTTCTTTTTATTAATTTTACTAGCTTCAGACCTAATTTCATCTATTGGCTTATCTTGTTCCTGCTCAACTTCGTCGGCAATTGCATTTAATGGACCTTGAGTTGGATTACCTACTGTTCTACCAAATAGAAGCTCCGTAGGAGTTTTATTAGTAACTTTATGTATTGTGGTATTAAGGCCTAATTGAACCGCGGGCAAAAGTTCATCCCATGCATTCTTATTTTTGTCATGGGCCATTGCACCTAGAGACGCCAAGATTGTTCGGTTGTACCGTTCAACTTGTCTATTTGCCCTCGGCGTGGCAACAGAATTAAGAATGTGCTTTGTACCGATCGACTGCATAAATGCCTTAAACTTTTTGCTAGTGAAACTGGTCCCCCTATCTGTTATATATAACATCATATATATCATTATAAATAACATCATCCCTGAGTACCGACTCTATTTAAGTTCATTCTGACCTTAAAATACCAGTAGGTTTTTAGGAACCGTATGAAAGAGTAGATTTATTAGCAAATTTTCTATTTAATCCAAAAAGTAAGCAAATGACGTCTAACTACAGTTATGAATGATAAACTTCATCAAAAGCACTATAAGTTGCTTTTTTCTCATCATGGTATTCATTAAATCTCTACGAAGTGTCTCGTTGATGTAAAAGTTTCTTTATTTGCTAATGAAAAATATCATACCTTCTATAAAATAATTTTAGCTCACAATATTATAATTTGAAATGGTTGAGTCTACATCTGTTATTAAAATTAGCTCGTGATATATTCCCCACGAATTTAATCTCGACACGTCGGCGCGCTAGTTCGTTATGGTTCCATCACATATTCATTATAAAATAGGATTTGCGCTTTTCAATCTACGTCTTCGGTGATTAATTATCTTAATATTTTACTTTAGTCCCGCTCATTGTTATCGTATCGACCCGATTAGCCTTTGTACTAGAGAATAAGCAGTTTTCTAGCCAAATATAGATTTTGCCTATATCTATATATATTTAAGAGCTATGCTCTTGTCGGTGGAGTATGAATTCTCTTCCATTTGTCTCTCTTATCTGCCATTTATTTTACTTCTCTGTACGACAAGACTTTGCCTAGTGACCTAAAATTGGGGCTGAGTAAATATTTATTTATTTATTTTACTATTTATTGCACACAATTTAACAAATTAGACACAAATAATAGAGATACATTTTAGCATACAAAAGGCGGCCTTATCGCACAGCAATCTCTTTCAGGCAACCTTAGGGTTGTATGGATACAAAAGAAATTTAGATATGTTACAGGTTAGGTGCAATATTTCAAAGGAGATATACAAAAAAAAAATTATAGATACGTATAGTACCTACTTATATAAAAAAATATTTAATATATGTATATAATATAAAATTAAATAAGGTAGTGTACACGAAAGAAAGTAAGAACCTAAACAAGATGCGAAAGGAAAAGAGTGACTTACAAAGAAGAAAGGAAGTGTGATTTGACTTGTGATTTAAAGCTGGCTAGCGTTCGAGCCTGTCGGATGGACAGTGGCAGTGCGTTCCAAAGCAGAACAGCTTCTTCAGTGAAGGACTGAGAATAAAACCGGGTGGAATGATCAGGAAGGTGAAGTAGAATATAATTATAACAAACAGGTCATGTTGATCTACATTCGTTATAATAATCGTATCTCAATAAGTCATGAACAAGTTATAGTTAAAGCGAAGCGCAACTACGAATATAAATATTAAAATAAATTAAATAACTAAGGGGGCAAACGTGATTTTTTTGCCGTTTTTTGCTTGATATTAAATAAAGTGTGTTATGTAATTGTATAGATAATGTCACCACCTTCTGTCATGTCCGAGCTGCCCTACGTCATGTACCATAGAGGACCTTAATAAAGCCAACGACAGAGGGATCGCCGTGGCCACATACTGGTCACAGGTGATTTGAAATTGAAGCTACAGTACAACCATTTCGACTCGATAAGAAGAAGAATAGATAATGGTAGAGAATCCTTCGTGCCGACTCGCACTTGGCCGGTTGTTTTTTAATTTCAATGGAATAATACTTTGTTATTAATTTAAAACAAATATGCAAATCATTTTACGTAGATATTTAGAAGTACTACTAAAATGTTTTAACTTTAAGTACTACAAAAATATTAACTTTTTTGTTAACCTACATATATTGAAAGTGAAGAAGTGAGAAAAAATAAAAATAAAGAAATTAACACATTCCCAGCCAGTTTACTTACTAGACACAATAGAAAAGCTATTGTTTGTGTACCACAAATGGTACACGGACTGGGATGTGTTAAAGAACAAGTTAGTAATTTAGTACATATCAAAATGCAATAATGAATCTTTGAGTAGGTATTTCAAATTATGTTTGTTTTTAATTTTTGATAAGCTTAACTGCACAAGTGCACATAAATACATTTTATTCTATTCTATTTTGAGTTTCTCATTTAACTTAATCTGTACTTATTTTTAATCACGTTTACAAACACGTAGATTATTTTGTAGGGTTTTACTGGATTATTCTTAGACTACAAAGGCAAGATTAATATAATCTTACAAAGCGTATCTTACTCTTACACAAAGAAAAATACATTTAGCAGACAAACATTAATTCTGAAACGATCGCTTTCATTGAATAAATCAAAGACTTAGAAAGAAAAATAGACATTTTTCGATTCTTTTTGTCGAGTTTCACACGAGTTACGTTAGTGACTCGTGACAAACAAAACGGTAACCGGACGGCAAAAAGTGCTGAACATTGAAGGTTATTTTTTAACCAAAAGCCAAATTTTGTACTTTTTGTGACAATATTTATTGAAAACGAAAAAAAAATGTACTTACAGAAAATTCGTTTGGTTGAGCACCGATTTGTATGGAAGTGAAAATTTCTTCTATTTTTCATTATTTTTATGGAAAGTAGTTCAGTATTATGGACTAATGACGTGTGGTTCCCGGCAGAGTAGAAAAGGGTCACTCCAAGTCTTGTTGTAGAAGGATAGGATGTTGTAGAAGGCGACTAAGGAAATACCTACAAGCTAAACAAAGCTTATAAACATCTTTCAGATCTCTCCAACCCATCTGGGTTGTGTCCGGCCAGCGTGGAGAGTGCAGACCAAATCATTTTCTGCTCTGGCCAAGTATGGCTCTGGTAGTACAGAGGGGGTCGTGCTTCTGCAGTGGAGACTTAAAAAGACCTAATTATGACGATTATTATATACTGAACTTGCTTCAAAAATTTGGCTAGTGGATACAAAATCATCCTGTATGAGTATTTGTACGTGCCAAGCTCGCTGCAAAACTAAATTTTTGTATAAAAATGCTGCTTTTATTTTCTATTGGCACTTCATCTAAGCGCCATTTATCAAGATCTATTTAACATCCGGCGTTAAGATTTTAAAAAGAACACAGTGTCAAAGATAAAGATAATTTTATTTGCCAAACATGTGTTACAAGTTATTCACGTTCCGTTTCGTCAAATCATGTTTACCATCACCGGTGTGCAAATTAAGTCCGAAGGCATATATACATAATTCTTTAAAAATATACTAAATCTATGAATCTATTATAGTTTAAGACAGTCATTTTACAATTTATCAAATAAAAAATCCTTAATACAAAATGAAATAATTTAATTTGGTTCTGCTTTTTTATTATAAATGGCTTAAAATTAAATACATACCTAATCTAATTTCTTTCTTTTTAATGATGGTTAAGTGGAGGTCTAACGTCGCCGCATCAGTCAAGCAGAGACCATGCCCAAAAAAATAGCAATAATCCCGTGTGTAAATAATTATAAATGGCATAATTCTTTTTAGAAAAAATTGAATTTATAAAATTATTAAAACATTAATTAGCCGGAGATGATATTTTTTTTTTTCTTTCGATGCATCTATGAGGGTAGCATAGTCTTTGTAGATAAAACCTTCTATAATAAATAAAGATTTAAAAAAAAAAACAATTGAAAACTAACATTTGAAAATTTACATGAATGAAGCCAAATAAGACAAACAATATAAAATGCGCAAAGTCGTTCGGTCTACGTTCGACATCCACATCCGATTACGCCGTCGAGTGTGTCTCCTCACTTCAATAAATAGAACAAGTACATTACAAAGTCAATGTGACATTCTCGGGGATAATGTCAGAAGTTCGCATGTTCTGGTCTTATTACTAGGCGAATGTTATGTGTTAATAATTTCTGAATGTTGATATTATACAAATCCAAAGTAAAAAAAAATATTAGGTCCTTACATATGAAATTGCCGATTTTCAATACTGGCAACTTTAAAATCAAATTATCTTGCGTTTCATTAGGAATTCCAAATTCAAATTTATTTCGAAATAAAGCCAGAAAAATATTGTTTTAAAATTCGTATTTCATTTGTTTTAACATCATTTGTTTGAGTTTCAACATTGCTATAACAACAACTATGGACAAATTGAAAATTCGCGGTATTTACGAATACGAGTTCCACCGTGGCACCAGTGCTGCAGAAACGACTCGAAGAATTAACGACGTGTATGGACCAGGCACCGCTAACGAACGAACGGTGCGTTTTTGGTTTCAACGTTTCCGTTCTGGAAATTTCGATTTACACAATGAGCCTCGTGGACGACCTGATACTCAAGTGAATAACGAAGAATTGAAGGTGATAGTGGAAGCGGATCCATCTCAAACCACTTCTGAATTAGCAGCAGCCTTCGGCGTAAGTGACAAAAAGATTCTTATCCACTTGCGCCAAATCGGAAAAATTAAAAAACTCGAAAAGTGGGTACCGCACGAATTGACTGATGCAAACCAACAAACACGCGTTGCTTGCTGCGTTTCTTTGCTTAATCGCCACAATAATGAGGGGATTTTGAACCGTATCGTGACTTGTGATGAGAAATGGATCCTGTACGACAATCGGAAGCGATCATCACAATGGCTTGACCCTGGAGAACCGGCAAAACCTTGCCCTAAGCGAAAACTGACCAAAAAGAAGATTCTGGTTAGTGTTTGGTGGACCAGTGCTGGTGTTATCCACTACAGCTTCTTGAGATCAGGCCAGACGATTACTGCAGTATTGTATTGCCAACAATTGCAAACAATGATGGAAAAACTTGCCATTAAACAACCGAGACTGATGAATTGCTCTAGCCCACTGCTCCTTCAGGATAACGCTAGACCACACACTGCACATCAAACGATCGCCAAGTTAGAGGAGCTGCGACTGGAACCTCTGCGTCACCCACCATACTCTCCAGATCTTGCCCCAACCGATTACCACTTTTTTCAAAATTTGGATAACTTTTTACAAGGAAAAAATTTCAAATCTAATGAGGCAGTCAAAACCGCCTTCAAACAGTTCATAGACTCTCGCTCCCAGGATTTTTTTTCCAAAGGTATCAATGATCTGCCTATAAAATGGCGGAAGTGTATCGATAACAACGGCGCATACTTCGATTGATTAAATAATAATTTCATTAAAAAAAATTTAGTTCACTTTTTTGATACTGAACGGCAATTTCATATGTAAGGACCTATTATATTCAATGTAGGATAAGTAAATATCATTAATTTAATGGTCATTATTTTTTAGTGCTTTAATTTTTTGTAGCTTTTACAAACTATTAGCGTTTCGGGATGACCACTGTTGGGAAGACACGCCGCAAGAAACCCATTTACTATAGGTCCTTACCTAGCCTGATGGGCTTTAACATATTTACATTTTTTCTTATCATATACATTTTACATTGTATATTATAATAAATAGCAACTCCATCTATCCATCCATAGCAGCCTCTATGTTATCCTTTTCAGGACATAGGCCTCCTCCATATCATTCCATTTGTGTCTCTCCCTTGCCACCTGCATCCATTTGCGGCAAAGTCAGGGATGTTGTTGATACTACAAAAAGTCAGAAATGGAAGTGGGCAGGACACATAGCGAGAATGGACGCAGATCGATGGACCAGAAGGGTAATGGAGTGGCGACCATGGGCCAATAAGCGAGGTAGAGGACACCCAGCAATGCGTTGGGTAGACGATATTAAATAGCAACTATTCTATTTTAATAATATCATCTTTTTCCAAGATTTTTTGTAAGATAAATAGTAATTTACATGATAATACACCTTTTTTAATAATTGATTTTAATAGTAGTCTAAAACTTAGATAATAGCAACGATTTGTAAAAAACCAATAACCTTTTTATTGCAAGTTCAGCCCATGATACTGAACTAATTTCCATTAAAAATTACTAACGAAATACAAAAAACAATTTCGTATTCTTATACAAAATCCATTTGGCTGAGTGCTGATATGTATGGGAAGCCGATATTTTTTTTTCGTTTTTTGATAATGGTTTTTATGGAAAGTAATTCAGTATCATGGACTGAACTTGCACTAAAAAGGTTATTGGTGTATTACAAATACGCTATATAGTGTTGGCGCAATTATGAGACCCATAAAAGATTTTTTGTTGTATCTACCCAACCAAAAAGCTGAGGTAGCTAATTTATTTAAAACTATGAATAACACAATTGTTCTTATTCAAATGTTGATTTTGACGCACATACAAAATGTTCGAGTAGATGAATTGCGAAGGGAGAGTCAATATATTTATTCGGTTGAGAAATGTGACCTGTAAGCGAGAACAACCCGAAAACTGAAATTCCGACACATGAAAGAATTTTTGCCAAACCTGCACCAAGACCTTCGTTCGCTTCGCTCACTAGGCTGTCGAGGCGATTTCGCCCCACCAGAGGAGCAGCGCGGGGTTCGGGGACCGAGGACATAGCGGACGCGCGTCACCGAGCAGCCTATTCCATTCTTCAAAAACGCAAAGACCAACGCGGACGTAGGCGCGTTAAAATATCGTATTACGTACGAGTAATAAACTAGCCCCTTAAGTTACAGTCCACTTTAATTTATCATCCCCTAAAGGTCAATAAAACGTCCATTTTTCGAAACTGTATCCTTATATGTTTTGATTTTTTCATTAGTAGTCGCATGCCTATTGAACAAAACATTAACTAGCACTAAATTGCAAAAAGTAATTTTTCAAAAAAAAGAAATGTAATACCTACGTCAAATACAATACATCAATACAAATAAATAAATATTATCATCTTTATCCCTAACGGGTAAGACAGAGCTCAGGGCCGTAAGACACAAAGGATAGCCTTTGTGTCTTACAGCCCTGAGCTATGTTTAGCGTTATGGTATGGTAAGCGTGAAGATGGAAAAAATGAATTAATGAATGAATCAAAAACTCTTTATTGCTCCAGAAAATATTTACAAAATAATACAAATTGAATATATAGGAACAATGGGCGGTCATATCGCTTAAAGAAATCTTTTCCAGACAACCAGTGAAATGAGAAAAATGTAGCACGTGAAAAACTATAGCCACTTTGTCTTTTTTAGCTTAAAACGGGATATACTGGTGATTTTCGTATGTTTCTCCGAAATGGTCTTCCAGCCTTTGTATCTGTCTACCTTTGAGATACCTATGTCCAACAGTGAATTTAGTTACTGTGGTGGAATCTTCGTCCGTATACATGAAAAAGTGCTTTCAATTTATACACAACCACATGATTTATTACACTTGCCTCTGAAATACTGAAAAATAGGGCAACATTTACATCTACACGTATCCATAACTCAACAGGCATTATGCGTGTCAAGATGGTAATCGTGCTACTTTTATATATACATAACAACGCTTTGTAACGTATTTAAGCACGTATGTGGTGTTCAGAGCTCAAGGATAGAGTGAGACAATTTTAAGTTCTGGGTTGGACCCCCAGCAAGGGCAAGATGGAAAATGGTCTATTTCAAACTGGTCTGGGTCTTGGATATTTATTTATAGATGTATTTATTATAAAATGCTGTATTTTTGAGTTAATAATAATATAATACAAGTTAAAACTTACTTTGGGGCTAGCTCAATCAGTGTGATTGCATTTTTTTTTCTTTAGCAATGTCTTTTTTTGTTGAAAAAAAGACATTGCTAAAGAAAAAAGACATTGTTTTAAATTTTAATATAAATGTAATAAACAAGTTCGCTCTAAACTGTGAACTCGCGAACCCCATATCTCGGAAACTTCTTGACATTTGACTCATGTTCGAACTTAAAAATTCTATTATCCATATCTACACGCCAATAAAATTTTGTGAACCTCCGCTTGTAATCCGTTCTTCCTAAAGGCTGACTAGTAGAGAATGCATTAGCATTAAGTCCACCTTTTGTACCATTGTGGTCAATAAAGTTTTAATAAATAAATAAATAATTACACACATAGCAGATAGTTTAAGATTCTGAAAACTATGCTCGTTTCGCTCGCGTTTAAATGAAAAAAATAACTTTCTTGCTTTTACGTCTTTATCTTCTTCATCTAAGCGCGTTCCCGGTTGCATCCTCAACTGTGCTGCTTCGGAGCCCGGTGTGCGCTTTTCCGCTTCTTCCTTTCCAAATTTAACATGAACGTCAATGGTCACCTAAGGATGCCAAAGACCTTGCGAAGTAGAGAAGAAATTGCCGGAATAGTTGAAATCATTCGGCTATAATTTGACGACCGGCCGCCTGCCTGACGTCAACCCTCTGTAGCAATGTATTTGTACTAATAGTTTTGCAACCGGCCGCCGCCCGACGTTAACCTTCCTTGGGAATGCAATTGTAGCACGAGATGTTTTTGCTTAAGTCCTTTAGTCGCTTCTTACGACATCCACAGGAAGAGATGGAGTAGCCCTATTCTGACCCGGAACTACACGGGGGGCTTTTACGTCTAAATCTCTTACGGTAATGACGAAGTTCGTCGCAAAACCCAACATCACGCTTAGAAGGCGAGTTATTACTTAATTAAATATAATTTAAAATTATACATAAATTAATTAAAATTTAAGATTATTTGGTAGTTTGCTTCTCTATCATACAAAAGTCATTAACTAATTAATGAACGATGTTCTTGTTATTTTATTTAATACTAGCAGTCCACCCCGGCTTCGCCCGTGGTACACACATAGCCTATGTCACTCGGGGATAGTGTAGCTTTCCAACGGTGAAAGAATTTTTTAAATGGGCCCAGTACTTTTTGAGCCTATTCATTACAAACATACAAAAAAAGGTACAAATCTTTCCTCTTTATAATATTAGTGTAGATTTATTGCACAATAACCTAACGATTATGTTACAAAAGTTCACCTTAGGGTCAGTTGACATAAAATTAGTTACTTAAAGTAAAGAAAGAAGAGTATTATATACAAATAATAAAACATATATAATACGAATAATTACTTAAGATACATAGAATATCTTAGTATTCCTTGAATGACAAATATTAAAAGGAAAACAATCATAAAACCCTATTATACGGAAAATACTTCTCTTTATTGTATTGTGACTCATTGTTTAACGTCAAAGGTCAAGGTATTACGACATCACTCACTTTTCAGCTCGTTTTAAATGTCTTTTATAAAACTTAATGGAAACGTTAATGAATTGAAAATCCCACGCGAAGTAAACATTTGCAAAAAAGTTTAAGAAAAGTAAAGTCGATCGCTTTACAAGCTTAGTTTATAAAGAAACAAATTATTGTCATTTAACTCTTTTGGTATTAGATAGTCATTAGGTTTTAGATTTAATGTTGATTTATTACACTATGTTTATACGAAAACATTGTTGTAAACTCAAGCATAATGTTTGTATTTAGTATTTATTTAGTATAGTATTTATATGATAAATCGGAGAAACTAAATTGAGCATCGTTAAATAGATATTTCTAGATGATTGTTTGTCAATTTGTACCTAATAAATACGAATAAATTAAATAAAGGAACAGGAGCCCCTTAAATTTGGATTAAAACCATGTTATTATTTTTTAATAAGCGCTATAGTATCTCCTTTTTTTAACCGTAACAATAATTTGACTTTTTTTAAATAAATGTTTGAACATAACAACCGTTAAATTTCTAAAAATGAATAAATCATTAATTTACTCGATAATTATTAACTTTTGCATAATACAATGTATGGTCCAGTCAATGCCACTACTCCCTACAATCCCTTGAGAGACAAGTATCTAATTACCAATAACCCTGTATATAAACGAGATTAACAATAAACATGCTACTCTCAACATTGCCCCATAATACCTAACATCACCCGGCAGATGTTAGCACTAACCATTACTTTGACGAGCACATTCAAGTACTGTTTCTTGTTATTAACTGAACAGCTAAGGGATCCGCTTGGGGCAAGGACTAAACAAATGAAGAATGTACGGATAGCAAGACCCTTCGTGATATTACGCATATATTAAAATAAGTCACAATTTTTACTATATTTAAAGAGTAAAGTTCATTCATCTTTCTGAACACGTAATTGGCTCTACAGTAGAATATAAAGATAGTTTTCACGCATCATACGAGACTCCAAATCTTTCCCTGTTTTAGGAAGAGAGTAAAAGAGTATTATCTTTCCTTAACGTAATTAATATTATACCTTTATACTATATATGTATTTATTTATAGTTAGGTATTTATATGTAAGACTATATATTTATTTATAATATGTGTGTCTGTTTATTGATGTATTGTATATGTATATGAATGTTTTACATTTTAGATAAGTACTTATATATTTGTAACTATAGTCTCTTTTATACACGCCTACTACTTGTTTTCTTCAATTTTCCTCTCTTCGGGTCTGCTGGAAGAGATTTCTTATGAAATAAACAGTACCTATGTACTCTATTTTCTTACTTTGTACGTTCCTCTGTTTGTATGTTGTGTACATGAATTTTGTAAATAAATAAATAAATAGTTTTATACAATAATTAACAGCCTGCTTTGGCTACCCATATTATAAATTGGTTTAGGAATGCCCTTTAGAAGAAAAGCTTTTTATATTTTATATCCAGAGAAGAGAACAGATAGACGTTCTCTTGAAAAAAATAACGGAAGATTCTTCGTTCCGTAACTTAGTGGCTATATGCTCATGGCTTTTCACGCTTATACGCTGTTCATATCATATACTGGTGACTTTACAATGCAAACATTGCTCTGGGTGTAAAATAAAATATCGCAAGTATAGTCGCCAAAAACACAATTCATTCAATAAAATTTATATGCTAACAGTGCGACTCAACGACATTCTATTATCTGTAACTGTCCCGAACAAAGAAAATATAAAAAAAAGTTCTAAAAGGGACAGACTTGATCGCCGACGCGAAAATTCTCTGGCAACACCTGGGCACAACGCCCTTTCTGAATACAGGTATATCTATTTAAGGCAATAAAATAAATGTGCAGCTAAAATTCTTCATATTTGTTCTTTTTTAGGTTTCCGTACCTAAGGGTGCAAACGGGACCCTATTACTGAGACTCCGTTGTCTGTCCATCCGTCTGTCTGTCCGTCTGTCACAGGGCTCTATCTCTTGAACCGTAACATATCCTAGGATTACTATCCAACCAAGTATGACCAACGCTAGATGGCGTTTGGGACCCACAGCTTTGCGTGCCTTTCGAAGCACGGAATCATATTTCTTTTCAGGTGATTCCAGCCTGCAATATCCTATCTAGACTGGAAACAACTTTCCACAAAGTATGCATCCCAGTGGGATTTGAACCCACGACCTCCGGATCACAAGGCAAAAGCCTTGACCATAGGACAACGTAGGCAGTCGCATAGACACAGAATAATAAAGCTTATCTCTACGAACAATAATTCTCTAGAATTTTAACGCTCCTACATTCACCGCTTCGATTCTGATTCCATTTACGCAAACAAACGAACAGTATTTACAACGAAACACTCGAACGCACTCATAGACAAAGATGCATGCGATTGGTCGCGACAAGGTCACGCGTCGTCGTCGGTCGGGTAGGGCAGTCAACGCAACGAGCGGTACAACGCGTGGATGGTACCTATATTATGTAGTACGCTACGCTAAAATAAATAACCTTGTTTACGTGTTCCTTTTTTTTAATAATTAATTTTCATATCTGTATGACTTCTACACCACTTCACGGCACATGACGGCATTTTTATTGAATCGATTATCGCAAAAACACAAAGTCAAAGTCAAAAAATTTTATTCAATGTAGGATAATATATCACTTATTGAAGGTCATTATTATTAATTATTTTTAGTGCAAAACTAACGATACTAGCGTTTTGCAACGACCACAAATGTTATCACAATATAACATGTAAAGCTTGCGAACGAGTGCCAAATCCAATTTACAGAAATAAGTAACACTGAGAAGTCCGAGCTGACCAGTCCCTACTGGCGGCACCCGTTCACGAGTTGACGCGTGGACACAGCTATATTCTCAAAGGAAACTTCTTGCGACGCAACCGCACGACTCGAGTGTCACGGCGAACTGTCGCGCCGCACTGTTCATATTTTAAGCCCCGCCCGCCGCGGTACATATTGCGTGGAATGATTTTTCGGGATTCGGGATTATTTACGTACGATTCTAGAGAATTATATTTCGATGGCTTATCTTTTTTTTTTTCGTTGTTTGTTTGAAATGACTTTATTGTACTATGAAAACACACAATTAAAGACAAAACAACCTTTTTAGGGTTCCGTACCTCAAAAGGAAAAAACGGAACCCTTATAGGATCACTTTGTTGTCCGTCTGTCCGTCCGTCCGTCCGTCTGTCAAGACCCTTTTTCTCAGGAACGCGTGGAGGTATGAAGCTGAAATTTATATCAATTACTCAGGTCTACTGTCCTTTGAAGCTGTGAAAAAATCAAACTTCTAAGCCAACGCAATCAAAAGATACAGCCGTTTATGCCGCAAATTTTCGACACTTGCAAGGGAATCAAAACCTACAGGGTGCTTCCCGTGAACTCAGAATCTTGAAATTTGGTACGAAGCAACGTCTTATAGCATAGATAAAGGAAAAATTACGAAAACCATAAATTTTTAGTTACATCACATAATATATTTTTTTTTAATAATTTTAAACTTACTACCCATTTCCTCATAAACGCGTAGAGGTATTAAATTGAAATTCATACCAAATACTAAACCTTGCAGGTTTGTACGGAACCCTCGGTGCGCGAGTCCGACTCGCACTTGGCCGGTTTTTTATTTTAAGAGTAAATACGCTATTTTGCAACAAGTCAAATCAAATACTTTTTTCTTAACGTCAAAAACAAATTTTCTATGGGATTTGTATGAAATATCGATTTATCACGTCATAGTTCCTTGGAGGCAAAGAGCGCACTTAATATCCGTTTTTCTGCATTAATAAATCTAAAATAACGTTCAAAGTGGATGTGATCAATGACAAGTGGCATTATTTTGTGACGTTTTATTCTATTAACAGTACCAAATCATTTATTCTTTACCCACCAAAATACCCAATTGACAACGGCGGACATAACCAATAATGGAATCTCTTCCAGCCAACCGTACGAAGTACGTACATGTAACGTAAAAAGGTATCATATTTACGAACTAAACTAGCATATCTATCTAAACTTGCATTCTTGCTACAAGATATAAACATATATAATCATACATAAACATACGTATTGCACCTATGTATATACATAGGGCGCACTGTAAGTTTCCGGAACTGGCCACTTACATAAACAATATTTAATAATTTATTGCAACATTTGAAAATAGAACTCTTTGGCTGTAGAATGCAGTTTGTTTCATCTGACTGTCTTTTGTTTTTACCATGTGGCGCCATTTAAAAAATTGTGTGTCTGCATCAACATGGATTTAACTCGGGAAAATTTTCGTAGTATGATTTTCTACGATTTTAAGTGTAATTTGACAGCTCAACAGAGCATCGCTCGGCTTGAAACAGCTTTTGGCAATGAAGCACCATGCAAGACAACTGTTTATAGCTGGTTTGCAGAATTCAAGCGTGGTCGTATCAATCTCAGTGACGAATCTCGCGATGGTCGGCCGTCCACCGCTGTGACCAACAAAAACATCAATGCTGTGCGCCGTATGATTGAAACAGACAGGCATGTGACCTACCATGAAATTCGCGCATCCTTAGAAATAGGCATGAGTCAAATACAATTAATCCTACACAAAAATTTGGGTGTGAGAAAGCTGTGCTCGCGGTGGATCCCACACAACTTGACCGAGGCTCAAAAAACGGACCGCGTCACTTGGTGCAGTGCCATGCTTACCAGATTCAACGAAGGTGCGTCAAATTTGGTGTGGGACATAGTAACAGGTGACGAAACATGGATTTATTGCTACGATCCCAAAACAAAGCAGCAATCGAGCGTATGGGTCTTTCAAGATGAGCCGAAACCAACCAAAGTGGCGCGCGTGAAAAGTGCATCTAAGCGGATGATTGCTTTTTTTTTTAATAAAACTGGACACGTGGCTACTTTTGCTTTAGAGAATCGTCGTACAGTGAATAGTGACTGGTACACGACCATTTGTTTGCCGGAAGTTATTGACGAACTCCGTAAAAATAACCGTAAACGCCGTATCATCCTGCACCACGACAATGCTAGTTCTCACACGGCCAGACAGACAAACAACTTTTTGAAGGTGAAAAATGTAGAACTCATGAGTCATCCTGCATACAGTCCCGACCTGGCACCTTGTGACTTTTTTCTGTTCCCAAAAATTAAGAACCAATTACGCGGTCAACGATTTTCATCACCAGAAGAGGCTGTCGAGGAGTATGAAAAACACGTTTCAGAGGTCACCACAGAGGAGTGGCACAAAAGTTTTCAAAACTGGTTTCATCGAATGAAAAAGTGCATAGACGCCAAGGGAGATTATTTTGAAAAACAATAAATTAATTTTGTACCTTTAATAGTATTTTTTCATATTCATTCCGGAAACTTATCACGTAAGAACACTAAAGTGAAAGCTTAAATGTCCGAGGTGGCAAGACAAAATCTAAGGACTATTGATGTGTAAGTAATTGGTTTAAATATCAAATCCTCTCTCAGAATTGATGGAGACTCGGCCTATACCGAGTGTTAATGAAAGGGTAGACACCACACTCAGGTGTGGCAGGCTTAACTATCAGTAGTTATGTCACAGCCTATATATGAATAGATTTTCCAACATGAACATTATTGGAATTGCAAAAAACAAAAAATATATAAATAAAATAAAATAAAACAAATACTAAAAATAAAAAAAAAGTTTAAAGTTAAGGGGGTCGTCCCTTTATTTTTAAACTTTTTGTATTTTTAGTATTTGTTGTTATAGCGGCCATAGTAATACATAATTTGTGAACATTTCAAGTATTTAGTTCACAGCTATTTAGTAGACAGCGATTCACGTTTAATAAAATAAAGTAAATTTCAAGCAAAAACATTATTGGCACCTTGAAGAAAACGATCATTTATGCACACAAATAATTTTCCTTCAATAAAACAAAAAGGCATATTCCGTGAGAAAACCCGAACAAGCCTTGGACGTCTGCCAAACCCTATTTGACTTGCATGGAATACAGCTCTAATAGATTTTACTAGCTGACTCGACCCGGTGGCGTCAAAGATAAATATCTGAACACATCTCTTTTGGGATCGGGTGTAGAATTCATTAGAAAAAAATAAAAATATATTTTAAAAATGTGAAGCAAATGAAGGTCTTCGTTTTAGCTTCGGCAAAAATTCTTTTGTGTGTTCGAATTCCAGTTTTTTGGTTGCTTGTCTATAGGTCGCATTTCTCAACCGACTCTCGTGCAATGTTGTAAGCAGGTTCGATAATGAATTAGATATTTTTGTTGAGCCACTTTTATACAGAATATGGGGATTGAAAACGTACAAAATATCATATTTCAGCCATTCAGAAAAATACTCAAAAATATAAATATATAGGGACAAATCGCACTGATTGAGCTAGCCCCAAAGTAAGTTTTAAACTTGTGTTATGGGATACTAACTCAACGATACTATATTTTTATTATAAATACATATATAGATAAACACCCAAGATCCAGGACAATTTGAAAAAGGCCATTTTCCACCTTGCCCTGGCTGGGGTTCGAACCCAGAACCTTCAGATTGGTGGACTAGCGTGTTGACCATTACACCACGGAGGTCGGCAAAAAATGTCAAAAAACTTTTTTGTTACCTACCCTCATGGGCCGCAACTTCTTTCATCCGATAAACTAAGGGGTCAATATGTGAGAGGTTATGCAAAGACAGACTCGCGAAGTCTACAAGCTCACATAAGTATTAGTTTCTTATTAGAAGGAGACTATATTTCATTTTCTGGACAGCAACAGTTACAAAGAAGTAAGTAAGTAACACTTTGTTGCACCAAAAACACATATAAATAATATTAAAAAATATGTACAGTTTAGGTATACAATATTATAGGCGGCCTTATCGCCAGGACAATCTCTTACACAGGCTATCTTTAGGTGACAGGAATCCACTAGTTACCAAGAAGTCAAATCAGACACTTTTTTCTTAACGTTAAAACAAAAATTTTCTATGACATTTGTATGAAATATCGGACTGTGACGTCATAGTTTTTACAGTAGCGCTCTTAATATCCGTTTTTCTGCATTAATAAATCTAAAATCACGTTCAAAATGGATGTGATCAACGACAAGTGACATTATTTTGTGAAGTGTTATTCTCATAACAGTACCACAAATTTATTTTTGACTCAGGAAACTACCCAATTGTGCTAAAAATATAAGGTGGTGCGATGAAGAGAGTAATATTAAACTGTAAAACTCACACATTTGACTTACGTACTTACTTACATGGAAAAACGATGGTATCTCTTACCTGCAAAAAAAAAAAGAAATATTATTGCATCAAAATTTATGTAAACATGTGTTTAATCAATTACATGCTTATCTTTCAGCGCCTATCGCTAATTAGTTTATTTCTGTTTTTCCTTAAAGCTGACTGGTAGAGAATGCATTAGCATTAAGTCCACCTTTTGTACCATTGTGGTCGATAAAGATTAAAATAAAGAAATACCTAAATAAAACAAGTTACTCAAAAATAAATATTCACTTAATATTTTAACCCTTTAACAGCAAACGTCGGATTAATCCGACAAACATTTTCGTGCCTATTTCGTGAGTGTCGGATTTATCCGACCAAAAACTACGGATATTCACAATTCCTCGCGCTGGGAGCACGACAACTGATATAAAGTCTCGCGGTGAAAGGGTATAAGGAATCTTACAACCATCTTATGTTTTTACCTTCCAGACTAGCCAAGAACATAAATAAAACCCTAATATCTGTGCTTCAGACAGTACAATCCTAAATTATTCTATTTGTCTACATCTTACAGTTTACGTGAACCCTTCATAACAAAAGGGTTCATATTATCAAAAAGAGGTTCATTTGAGATCTTTCTTTTTGTTATATCAGAGTCGGGCAAAGTAAATTATACGTCGAATGTTTGATTTCAACATCTTTTCAAAATTAAACTCTAAATTGCAGAATCAAAGATTTCAATTTTACTTCAAATAGTTATCTGCTGAAAATAAATCTGAGATTTTGCCAGAATTAGTCTCCAATGTTGAGTAGATGCTGGTTAGTACAATTTTTAGGATTACGTAGTAAACAAGTAAACCTAAAATATATAAGTAAAGTTATAGTTTCGCCATGTCAGTCTGTCTGCCTGTCCGCGGTTTTACTCAGAGATAGTTAGTACTACAGAAAGCTGTAATTTAGCATGATATGTCTCTATTCCTCTTTTCTGTCTGTCACTTTATCAAATGTCCTAGTTTTTTTTTCCTTAAATTTGTAGGAAAAACTTCATCCTCGGTCTTCCTTTTCCTCGACTCCCTTTTGTTTTCCCTTCTATTATTCTGAAGATATTGTCATGCCTTATTAGATGTCATAACATCTTCCCTCTTCTATTTTCTGTAGTTCTTTAAAATATTCTTGTCATTATAACTATAATGATACGAGCGAATTGATCATCTATTGTAAACCTATTTCAAAAGAACTCTATTTATAATTTTCATGATGAAAAGAAATGTTACATAGATCAATCTACTGATAGGTTTCTTTAAGAATGTATTGTTCAGTTCGTAGAATGGTTTACTGAGAAATAATTTCTAATTTTGATGGATTCATTTTAGTATACGACATAAAAATGTAGATCTACAAATTCGATTTTCTCAGAATTCTGAATAAAGATAACACTTTTGGGCCAAATCAAATAATTTAATAACCATATTTATAACAAATTAAATTCAAAGAACTGTTTTCAAACAAAAATATATTAATTTGGAAAATGTTTTTTCGATCGTTTCACTATAGCCCCCCAATTTAGTCAAAGTGAGACATCGCCTTAGTGTCGTAATTTTTTAGTCAACGTGAAAAAACGGTTAAAAAAGTAAAAACGTTTAATTTTTTTTTTCAAAATTGCAAGATTGTAAATTTGGATTACTTTTTTTTTGGGTATCTTGTCATAAAATCGTCAATATTTCAAAAATGAAATGCAAAATTGAAACAAACAAAATTTAGGGCTTTAGGAGTACATTTAAAAATGAAAAAAAAAATAGGCTCTATCCTCTATGCTTCGGAAGGCATGAAAAGCCGATCTCGATTGTCATCATTAAATGGCAGTCATCAAGCCAAGTATGTCAGATGGTTATCAGAAGCTTGAAAATTCTGAAACACCAGTGTTGGCCACTTACATTGCGATTACAATCAGAATAGGGCGAACCGATTTTTAACTTCAGGAGGTGGTTTAAGTACCGTTTGGAATAAAAAAAAGGATTAGAAAGATATTTACTCGTATATTCAAATTGAAAATATGCGATGAAAAAACTCGCTACGAGTAGGATTCGTATCCACGACCCTCACGTTACGGCCGGCGTGAGTGCACTACCAATTGTGCTATCGTGATTTCAAATCACTCCGACGAATTTTCTTATCACATAGTATACACGCAATTAAATCATGCGTTAAATTAAGTAAACAATTGGTGGTGCACTTACTGCGTTAACGTGAGGGTCGTAGGTTCGGATCCCACTAGTAGTAATTTTTTTTCATCACATATTTTCAATTTGGATGAATATCCAAGCATTAAAATGCTATTAAAATAATAGTAGAAAGATATAATCGATATCCCATGCGGGTTTTTACACCTCATCTATTTTCCAAACATCGATTGAAAATTCCATTCAAAATACATTGATTCAAAAGATTTTTAAAAATACGGAAGACACCGAAACGAGTGGGATCAAAGAATTGGCGTACTTTTTAAATACTTGAAACAAATTTGAATTTTTATTTAATTTCGCCCGAATTTTATTTGCATATCATCCTGAAATGAACATTTTGTTGACACATTTTTGACTGCATGACGTCTCAAAATGGCGGTTTGAACCTATTATTATTTTCATTGCATTATAAACACACAAAAATCAAAACAAAACGAACTAAATTGTGGCTATCGAACCGAACTGTACACTAATGTGAATGTGAAGAGTTTAAACTGTGACTAAGAGCCCTTCTAAGATTAACTTGCAGTATCCATTAATATTGAGCACCTGTATCGAATATCCCGAGCCTTACTAGGGCTACTTGGAAACTAGACATTTAATCTCTAGGAAATATAGACCAATAAATCAGCCAAATGCGAGTTAAACGAGTTTAACGCGAGCGTGGAGAGGGTTCCGTGCAATTGATTGAACTCTTATAGGTTTTCCTGTAATCTACAGGCAATTAAGTATATTATTTAGTATATTTAGTATTTTTTTCAAAATTTTAGGCTCTGTAGTTTCGGAGATCAGGGGGGGGGGGGGGAATGGTCAATTTTCGTTTTCTTTCATGAATAAAATCAAAACTATTCATTTTACAATAATAACAAAAATAGATTTGAGATCCTCATAACGAGCCCTTTCATTTGATATATGACACAGTAAGGTTTACAAAACCTTTTTTTTTAAATTTCCTAATTTGTGCCCCAAATATGACCCTTATTTTAAAAAAATATTTATTTACTTTGCATATATGTATTTGGGTCATAGGATTACAACATTCTACCAAATTTCACCTGATTCGGTCCAGTAGCTTCGGAGCAAATTGGCTGTGACAGACGGACGGACAGACAGACGCACGAGTGATCCTATAAGGGTTCCGTTTTTTCATTTTTGAAAAAAAAATCATGGTTGAGGAACATAAGAGAATGGACCGGAATAACCAAAGTGGAGAAATTATTCCGCTTGGCAATGGATCGAGAGTAGTTTGACTGAATGTTGGCCTTCAGTAATAGAGAGGCACTAAAAGAAGAAGAAGAAGTCTCAATTCCTAACGGGGTAAATAGCACCTAGGCTCATAGGACCTAAAAATCATGTTTTGTGCGGTAGCTGTAAAGATGGGAAAAGGGAATCAAAATCTATTAGTTTTAAGGCCGTACCTGAATTTTCCGGGGTCCAGTGCTGCCCCCATTTAAAATAAATCATTTAAAAAAACGGAGACATAATTTAAAATTTTGCTACTACCAAGTCCTAGATAACCCTTCAAAGTATTTTATGAACTGCTGTTTACAGTTTTTTAATGAAAACGTTAAGCTTTACTACGTACATTAGCCAAAAGTGGCCGTTTTTCGCAAATGTGCGTAGTAAAGCTTACCGTTCACACTTTAAACTGTAAACAGTAGTTCATAAAATACTTTGTAGGGTTATCTAGGACTTGGTAGTTGCAAAATTTTAAATAATGTCTACGTTTTCTTTGAAATGATTTATTTTAAATGGGGGCAGCACTGGACTCCGGAAAATTCAGGTACATCCTTAAAAACAAAATCGACCGCAGGAAAATTCTTACTAAAAAGTATGTTTATTCAGTTATTGCAAGCACAGGGAGTAACAGCGCACTTTATATACGTGATTTTTATATATAGAGTCTAACAAAATATACTGACACTATTTTAAGGGTGGAGTCAGACCATGATTCTGAACAACTTTCCCCAAGGAACGTATATCGAAATATGAAAAATATTTTTGGCGTCCCATACAAATTTGTATGAAAAGCAAAAAATAATTTTCATATCCCAATAAACGTTGAGTTCTTCAGTAACATGTACTTACTCGTATTTCAGCCTCAAAATATAATTTTAGTATATTATACAAGTAAGTTGACCGGTCTGATTCTAGTTTCTAAATAAAAAAATATTTTTCATATTTCGTTCTACAACGTGGAAGGGAAATACCCGTAATAAATCGAACTACTGTCTATACTAGATCATTTATTATAGTATAATGAAATTAAAATAACATACAAATATCAAAAAAATATCGGCATTTCGATACAAAAGTGTGCAGCCGCGCGGGCGTATGGTATGGAAATGACGGAATTTTTTTATTATACTTTAGTGATGTAGTTAGATTTATTACGTACGGACAATTACTATCTATTCTGTGGTACGGGAATGTCCCTTCCACGTTGTATATTCCTTGAAGAAATTTGTTCAGTATCACGGACTGAATAGTTTCAGTATATTTAGTTAGAGTTATATAATGGGACTTAGCACGAAACTTTTTAGGGTTCCGTACCTCAAAAGGAAAAAACGGAACCCTTATAGGATCACTTTGTTGTCCGTCTGTCCGTCCGTCCGTCCGTCTGTCAAGACCCTTTTTCTCAGGAACGCGTGGAGGTATGAAGCTGAAATTTATATCAATTACTCAGGTCTACTGTCCCTTGAAGCTGTGAAAAAATCAAACTTCTAAGCCAACGCAATCAAAAGATACAGCCGTTTATGCCGCAAATTTTCGACACTTGCAAGGGAATCAAAACCTACAGGGTGCTTCCCGTGAACTCAGAATCTTGAAATTTGGTACGAAGCAACGTCTTATAGCATAGATAAAGGAAAAATTACGAAAACCATAAATTTTTAGTTACATCACATAATATATTTTACGGAACCCTCGGTGCGCGAGTCCGACTCGCACTTGGCCGATTTTTTTATTGTTTTGTCTTTGTCTAACATTTCGAGAGTTACATTTTTCGTGGTCGCAGACTGACTAAGCTAAGTTCCGGTACCTATATAAATAAATCAAATGTATTTTTTTATGTGCTTTTAAAGCCTTGATACTCGGCACGGTATAATATATTAAATTCTTTTATTTTTTAGTTCATTAAATTATGGCCTATAGAGGGCGCCTTGTTTGGGCCAATTGACTAAGAAGCCACATATAATATAACCAATAAAAATAAATGTATCATGGATATTTGAATATGCATAGTGGCGAAATACATAACCCTCTTTTTCCAGCCAGCTCCGCCGTAATCGGGAAAAACGATTGGATGGTTAAAATTTATAGTTTGATTCCTGTGACCTTTCACAAAACATGACTCGCGTAGATTCGGCATCAAATGTTATCTAACCATAAACCTGAAATACCACGATTACTACACAACCGTTAACATCGAAACCGATCACAGGAAACCGTCTTTAGCTCCGAAATTCAGAAAATGTGACAAATTCACGTCAAAACAAAACACGCGAGGATCGCGTAGCGAGAGGAATTCGCCGTAAAATGTGTTTGAGCACGGATGGGGCTTAACTAGCTGTCAGCCGCGCTTTTAAGGGTCATTAACCGATTCAGGTGCAAAGAGGATGTACCTTTATGGTATCTATATCTTTTTTTAAAATTCGTTCGACGATAGGATATGAAAAATGTCTTCTAAGAGAATTACGGATTAAGCAGTCAGCTACACTTTTCTGGGACACTAACCAATTTAGGTGCTATAGAGGATGTACTTTTTATACTTACGTTTTATATCTTAAGGCGAGATGGGTTCACAATACTGTGCGTGTTTTTGTAAAATCACTGTTATTAAACTAGATAGATAGATACATAAACCATTTTATTAGTACACAAACAGACACACACGATACACATAAATTTCATAAAGAAAAGAAATATAACAACTATATGAAGAAAAAAATGCATCAGACATATAAAAAATAAAATAAATAAAAATGCAAGTTAGTGCGTGTGTGCCGCAGCGATACCAAAAGGTTGTGGCTCAGCAAAACTACTACAGTTTTTTCCTCAAAAAATTTACATAAGCATCGGATTTTCTACAGACAGCCACAATCTTAGAGCAACACGGAAGGGAGTAGCCATTCGCAGCGTTCCTCTCTATCAAAGTACAAGCCCAAATGGGCATACGCGTTTAATAAAACTAGTTGCGCTCAGATTTCTTACTAGACCGAATCCAGTCGCGCGAGTGAACGCTGCCGTCGCTGCCGTACATAAAATGCCAAATTCCTCAGTTTTCTGCTGCAAAAAGAGGTCTGGGTCATCAAACTCACAAAAAGATGGTGTGACGTTTCACATGTTAGTAAATCGTTATCGTAATAATGCTATTTAATTACATTTAGACACCTAATTCCTTCATTTTAATAAAATATTATTGTTGGATTTGTTAACCAACATTGGGTACGCTCTCGTACAAGTTTCGGATCGGTTGAGCGATAAATCCGACTTCTCGCCGATAAAGAAACTAGTAATGCTACCTTTACGTATTAAGTGTAGATGAATTTGGGTGGCGGGCGACGTAATATGACTGTGTTAAATAAATTGTTGTTATGCTCTTATTTATATGAACTACTCGTACCACTGTACATGGAATAAAAGAAACCCTTCTAAAATGCATATGATTGTCTTTGAGTGTAAATTATGCTAGAAACTAAAAATTAAATTTTACCTAAATTTTGCTAATAAATACGATATTTTATTGATGGATGCAGGCCGCTCTAGATCGGTCATTTTGGAAATCCCTGGGAGAGGCCTATGTCCAGCAGTGGACGTTATGCGGCTGAAATGATGATGATGATGATACGATATTTTATACTTATAATGTTTCAGTTCGTTACCTTTGTTCCTTCCTCCTTACATGATAAATTTCGAAATTTATCGATATGCTGTGTCGATAGTGCTA
This sequence comes from Acrobasis repandana, assembly GCA_963576875.1. Classification (NCBI taxonomy): domain Eukaryota; kingdom Metazoa; phylum Arthropoda; class Insecta; order Lepidoptera; family Pyralidae; genus Acrobasis; species Acrobasis repandana. The sequence continues at coordinate 19,670,164 of OY756218.1, read as the reverse complement.
GTCCAGCCTTATTTACATCAAAAACGTGTCAATGTGTGTGTTGTGATTTATGCGTACACAAAATTTATCGAGGTGTGCAATATTTGTTGATGTATTGTTTCATTTTGTATGTATTGGTGTCATCGTTACAATTTTGTTTGTTGATGTGAGCCTGCGAAAGTGCACTAGTGTGCGCATTTCCCCCCGCAAAATATGCCAGACATATTTGAATGATAATTGATCGCTAAGGCTCCTCCCTTCCGTGTTGCTCTAAGCCCACAATACCCAAAACACGATTGAGCATTTTTGGCTCGATAGACAAAAATCACAAACACACTTCTAAAGCCTAAATTTACCTTTATAATACATATTACTATTTTATACAATCACCTTTTTATATAAAAATTATACCAAAAAATGTATTATCTAAATATCTAGTCGTTTTCGCTACAAAAAAATAAAAATATAATACAAAACAAATTATAAATAAAATACAGTGAAATATTCGTCGAGAGTGAAGAAAGGCCCAGACCCGTGCTCGACGATATTTCGCATTGTTTTATTTATATATATTTTTTTATTATATCATACTACGTACAATCTGTAGTTATAAGAATGTGTATTCATTATGTTCATAATATTTGAAAATTGTTTTGATCAAACCGTCAGCGTCACTGTCAATAATACCCGGCAATCACTAATACGAATCATTCATTCATAGTTCACTTGAAAACGGTTTAAACACACGCTCCGACAGTCGTTATTCGATGCTAAAAGAGAACGGTCGCATGTTTTATAAATTCCAAAAAGCCAAAACACAGTAATGAGCGATAATAAAACAAGGGCATTTATTCATTTTTTCGCTGTTGTGATCTCAAGCTTCGATATTTTTAGTGTCTAAAACATACTAGGTACATTAAAACTTACTAAAAGACTATGATTATCAAAGTTATCTTCACTCAAAATATTGTAGTTAGATATTTTCTATCAAATAATAACAATTTACCTTCAAATCCTTTAAAATATGATAACGACAGTTTCCAACAAAGCAAGTTTTCAAAGAGAATATCTTGAACACGTAGACCAAACTTTACCTAAGCACAGACAACTTAGTACAGAACACGGCCTATTTAGAGAAGTAGGTAGCTGATGAAGTGAGTTGTTACTTCGGTTGTCATAAGCCAGGAATCTTGCTAAGCTGTTACCAGCGTAGTTTTCCACGGCACGAATAATAGTTAATGCCGTACCTGAATTTTCCGGGGTCCAGTGCTGCCCCCATTTAAAATAAATCAATTCAAAGAAAACAAAGACATTATTTAAAATTTTGCTACTACCAAGTCCTAGATAACCCTTCAAAGTATTTTATGAACTACTGTGTACAGTTTATAATGATAACGTTAAGCTTTACTACGCACATTAGCCAATAGTGGCCTTCCTTTGCAAATTTGCGTAGTAAAGCGTAACGTTCTCAATATAAACTGTAAACAGTAGTTTATAAAATACTTTGAAGGGTTATCTAGGACTTGATAGTAGCAAAATTTTAAATAATGTCTCCGTTTTCTTTGAAATGATTTATTTAAATGGGGGCAGCACTGGACCCCGGAAAATTCAGGTACGGCCTTAAGTTTACGTCATAACATGAGCTTTCCAAATATATTTTTGGATTTAGATTCGTATCGATCACATAAATAAACATAAAACGACCACTCCCGAATAAAATAAACATTTTTTTTCCAATTTTTTAATTTAATTTAATCTTTTTAAGTTATCTATTTAAAACAAACAAAGAACCTGGTTCATCAAATCTTCCATATATAACGCTACAGTCTTCAAACATTCTGCCCTCCACTCCCCCCTTTTGAATTTATTTTGTAACATCTAGTGTAAATTGAAGTTATAGTGCTTCAGAGTTGATTTAAATCCATCAATAAATAACGCTTCAGCAAAGTTAATTAACCCTATTTCTTTCCCAATCAAAAATCCCGATCGAATAAAAAAATAAATAAACGGGCAAGTGCGAGTCGGACTCGTACATGAAGGGTTTCGTACCACCGTACAATGTTTTAAAACGCTCAAGAAACACGTTTCTTGTATAACGACCCCCTTTAATTTTTAACTACGAGTATTTTTTATTTTTGGTATTTGTTGTTATATCCGCCACAGTAATACATAATCGGTGAAAATTTCAAGTATCTAGCTGTTACGGTTCAAGAGATAGAGACCTGTGACAGACGGACAGACAGCGGAGTCTCAGTAATAGGGTCCCGTTTGCACCCTTTGGGTACGGAACCCTAATTAATTAAGGAACTTGTGTGTTTACTTCATTATCGTCAAAATCGGTTAAAAATTCGGCCTCTAGGCGAGTACAGATAGAAACACAAAAGCATTTTAGGCCAATCTTGAAACTGACACCCTTCGCTCCTTTGGTCAACTAAAAGCAAAAAAGATTTGTGCTGACTCAGCACTCCTTAGCAACAAACCTCAGAAAATGCAACTAACGAGCTTTTGTTTCGTTGTTGGGGTCATTAATTGTATTGTGAGGACGATAGGCACGCCACCTGCCAGACTTAGCACATAAATCAGAGGAATTGGACGTTCTGCAATCGCAGCTCATGCTCCGATGTACCAAACTATATAATACTGTATCTTAACCACTGTAATTTTTAGTTGTAATTGATTGTAAAAAACCTATCGCAATTTCTTAAGAACGTAAAAATCCCAAGATTTGTCAACAAACGAGACGCAAAAGTGACGAAACTTAATATTTCGTTCACTGGCACGTGACGATTTTAATAGTAAATCAATACTAGTATGTAAATTATATTTGCTGCTGAGTTTCGTGGCTAAAAACTATTAAAATGAACCAAGGGTAGATTAAATATTCGAAATACTAATTGGAACGGGATCATGATATTAACAATGTTTTGCTTAACCTTCCTTTGTTTTATTCTTGTTAACCTTGAATATCAAGGCTATTTATACCGGTGTTACTAACAGCTAAAAGTGAAATTTTACTTGAAGAGTTTGATATTAAATAACTTCTACAGAGAAAAACCGTAAAAAGATTTGATTTCTCGTACGATCGATAATTAAGAAATTTCTTTATTATCGAGGGAGTTATAGCACACAGCGTCAGAATTTTTGAGCAGCCTTAAGGCAGGCGTAGCTCAATGACTGTCATTTAGTAACAACAGTCATTATTACACATTAGTGAACTAGTGTGCAGGTTTTTTTTCTTTATCAACTAAGAAAGTGGCGGTTGTTGAAAATGACCGCACATGAGTACAAACTTAGAAGTACAAGTCGCGACTAGTGATATTCTAAATTGTCTCACAGACGCACAGCCAGTGCTTAAAACGCTTGGTTACCACCGCTTCGTACGAATTGAAGAATCAGAAGATCATTTGCTGAGAAAAAGCTAAGGAGAAAGGTGGAAGCAGATTCAAATTATATCGGCTTTTTCCCCGAACACTCATCTACATATATTCGACTTGACTGACCGGCTGTGCCGATTAATTCCGACTTTAATAAGTGTGTAGACCACGGTTGTTTGGGGAACCGAGGCAACATTTATCAAAGAGCCTGGACATAGAATATCAGACCGGGCAAATGATAGACACTTACATATTAATATATTCTACCCGTCTGACAGTTTGTGCAGATAATGATCACGCACGGCGAGTACGAGATTTGCGAATATCTACTGGGAGGGCATTCCGTAGCTGCACGGCTGTTACAGTAAAAGAATGTTGGAAAAACCCACTCCGATGACTTGGTGTAGCGAGAAAGAGATTAAGGGACGAGCGAAGTTCTCTGTCATGGGAGTTACCCAGAAAAGTACATTTAAATTTTACATAAAAAGGAGTTTTTGGATATTGCGGATTAAGGCCATACCTGAATTTTCCGGGGTCTAGTGCTGCCCCTATTTAAAATAAATCATTTCAAAGAAAACGGAGACATTATTTAAAATTTTGCTACTATCAAATTCTAGATAACCCTTCAAAGTATTCTATGAACTACTGTTTACAATTTAAAGTGAGAACGTTAAGCTTTACTACGCACAGTTGCGAAATTGGCCTCTTTTGGCTAATGTGCGTAGTAAAGCTTAACGTTCTCATTATAAACTGTAAACAGTAGTTCATAAAATACTTTAAAGGGTTATCTAGGACTTGGTAGTTGCAAAATTTTAAATAATATCTCCGTTTTCTTTGAAATGATTTATTTTAAGTGGGGACAGCACTGGACCCCGGAAAATTCAAATACGGCCTTAATAGCTGTAAATATTTTGACGAAGCGTGTTGCGGATTACTCGCTGTGAATATTTTGACGAAGCATATTTCGGATACCTTTTTGTGACTATTTTGACAAAGCACGTTCTAGATTTTTTAATATTTCATCACATTTTATACGAAAGTGTGTAGCAACCCTAACTACTTAATTAACTTTAGAACTCTACTCCGAGCGTGGCCTCGACGCACTTGGCCAGTTATTTTATATGACAATTTGAAATGCTGAAATATTATTTCAACGCAAAATATATGACAGCGCGTTTTATCGCGCAGAAACATACGTGCAAGTTTTATTGGCTGAGTGCTCTCGTGCACTGCAGCGGGTCACTTGGAAAGTGTTTGCCTACTATATTTTATGAGCCGCGAGTGTATGTTTACTTACTGTCTTACGGATGGAATTTATGTTTTTATTTTATTAATTGCTTGTGTGTTTCTTGTGGAAAAATAGTAGGTAAGTTTAATTAAAACATTTGACTAGATATTAGGTCAGAAACTATTTTAAGGGTGATTTCATCCCATGATACTAAATAACTTTCCCCAATGTACACATATCGAATTATGTAGATTCTTTTTTGCTTTCCATACAAACTTGAATCAGCTGATCAGTTAACTAATATGGGAGGCCAAAAATTATTTTTTCATATTTCGATATACCTATTACCTATGTTTCTTGGGGAAAGTTGTTCAGTATGATACTGGAGTGAATCTACCCTTAAAATAGTTTCAGTATGTTATACGCTGTATATGATAGAATGTAGTTAAGTCGTGTGATTTCCGGCTTAAAATTGGACCACTGTACACTACATATCTTTCTATGGATACTTAAAGAGGCGACTAAAGAAATAAGAACAAACATCTGCTGCAACAACTGCTTTTCCAAGCAGGAATATTCTAGCGGCGTCACTTTGCACAGTCTTTGGTATCGCAACAATTGACATGCATGGACTACAAAGTAGTTCTATTAAGGACGCGTCTGAAAACACGTATAAAAAAAGCAGTCGTTTTATAATTATGATAGCTTAAAATGCTAAAATTTAATTTCAACGCAATATTTAAGACAACGCGTTTGATTAGCAGCAGATTTTTAGTTTTAAAAACTTATCATTTCAAAGTATAATAATATAGTGCGATTTTTATTTATTTATTTTTATTTATTTAACTTTATTACAAAAAATGTAACAGGCGGACTTAAGGCCTAGGGCCTTTTCTACCAGTCAACCTACAGGTGGTGCGGATAAAAGCAAATTTTGGACGATTAGTACATTCAAATTAGCTATTTGACCATTATTAAACATTTACCTAAAACACATATTCATATATATACTTTCTGATACATTCATAGACCTACATATAAAAATACATAAATATTTTATAAATTCATAAACCCTACATAAACTACATAAATATTTATAATACTCTATGACAATTTGTGAAGATAATGAGCGCGCACAGCACTCTTAAATGCTTGGCGACTATTTATTAAAAATACAATTTCTTTTTGTCTATCTGTCTGTTTGTTTCGTACTGTACGAGTACAGCTCAAGAGCTCTCTTCTTAGAGCGTTCCTGGTTGTATTGCTTCAGAGCCTGGGGTTACATTTCCAGATTTTTAGAGTTCCTTACAAAAAATTAAAAAACGGAACCCTTATAGGATCACTCGTGCGTCTGTCTGTCCGTCCGTCTGTCACAGCCAATTTGCTCCGAATCTACTGGACCGAATCAGGAGAAATTTGGTAGAATATTGTAATCCTATGACCCAAATACATATGTGCAAAGTAAATAAATATTTTTTTCTTAAATAAGGGTCATTTTCGCGCGACAAATTAGGAAATAAAAAAAAAAAGTTTTGCAAACCTTACTGTGTTATATATCAAATAAAAGGGCTCGTTATGAGGATCTCAAATATATTTTTTTAATATTGTAAAATTAATAGTTTTGATTTTATTCATGAAAGAAGACGAAAATTGACCATTGACCATTCCCCCCCCCCCCCCTGATCTCCGAAACTACTGAGCCTAAAATTTTGAAAAAAGTACAATATATAGTTAATTGATTGTAGATTACAGGAAAATCTATAAGATACGATCAATTGTACGGAACCCTCTCCACACTCGCACTTGGCCGGTTTATTTCTTCACTTCACTCAGTCTTCATCATCCTAGGTTGTCAGACTATTGGCACGCAATATCATCCTTAACGGCACCCAGCGTCAAGTTACAGATAACATACAAGTTATGGTCAAGCTACCGTTTCTAGTATCTATTCCTTCTGCAGGGACCCGAATAATTTATACACAAGAGAACAGCTCAAGAGCTGCCATGCGCTTAAATAAAACATGATATGATCACGTCTTTATCCGTAATGGGGCAGACAGAGTATTTTGGGTCATGGAAGAGTAAATAAAATATAAATAAAATATATAAAAGCTTCCCTTTCAATCATAAATCTCAATCGCAAAACTTATTAATAAAAGAAGAATATTCAATAACTCATCCAACATGAAACAAAAACCTGAAACAAAGTTTCGAACTACACGAAGCCAAAAATACAATCTTTTCCGCGAAATTTCACTCGCAAAAATATCGCATGCCTTGACCTGTCAGACATAAATACTCGTAAGCATGACTCCAGGCTTTTACGGGACTACCTAGTTTCAGCCCACTATCTTCTAACCTCGCATTGAAAGGGTATGCCCACTAGGATCATAAGATCCTTTTCTTTTTTTGAACATGGAATATACGGATACACTATCACGTCTTTATTTTGATCCGTTGGTTGGGGACCTGGTGATCTGTAATACAGGTTATCCTACTTCAGTCACCAGCTCCTCACACACAGATTACTATTTGTTATGTTAAGGTGACGTGGATTCACAATTTTTCAAAAACACGCAATACCGTGCGTGTTTTTGAAAAGTCACTGTTATTAAACCACTACAGTTTATTCCTCAAAAAATTCACATAAGAATCTTAGGGATTTTCTACAGACATCCACAATAGCCAAAACACGAATTGAGCATTTTTGGCTCGATAGAAAAAAATCACAAACATACCTCTAAATTTGCCTAAATTTGCCTTTATAATACATATTACTATTTTATACAATCGGCTTTTTATATGAAAAATATACCAAAAAATGTATTATCTAAATATCTATCCGTTTTGGCCACAAAAAAATTATAAATATAATACAAAAAAATAATAAATAAAACACAGTGAAATATTTATTCGTCGAGAGCGAAGAAAGGCCCGGAGCCGTGCTCGACGATATTTCGCAGTGTTTTATTTATAATTATTTTTTTGTATTATATTTATAACTTTTTTTGTAGCCAAAACGGATAGATATTAAGGTAATACATTTTTTGGTATAATTTTCATATAAAAAAGTCATTGTATAAAAAAGTAACATGCATTATAAAGAAAAATTTTGGCAAATTAGAGATATGTTTGTGATTTCTTTTTATCGAGCTACAAATGCTCAATCGTGTTTTGGCTATTGTGGATGTCTGTAGAATATCCTAAAGATTTTTAAGTTATTTTTTTGTGGAATAAACTGTAGTAGTTTAATAACACTGATTTTTCAAAAACACGCACAGTTTTGCAAATTGTGAACCCACGTCGCCTTAAGTTAGAAACTTACATTTGTATTAAAAATATGTATAAGGTCTTATGTTGTAAGGAGAAATAAAGAATTTATTTATTTATTTTATCCTTAAAGTAGTGAATTTAGACTAAGGCAGTAAGGCCCAAAGGACACGTGATGGTGGGTGAATTTCATTGGTGATTTTGATGAAACATTCTATAATAAAAGTTTTAAACTTTATAATTAGTTTTATCTACACCCATGCTATAATATAAATCCTCTATAAAAGTTTCTGAAACAGTTAGTTTATTGCCAACATTATAACAACCAGTATCATAGTAAGCATAATATCATCTAAACGCGTGATATAATGTTGTACTGAATTTCATTATGCAACGCAAATCTTTTTTTTTTTATTCATAAAGATAGAGGGATTGAGCCTCTATCTTTATGAATTTAAAAAAAAAGAACCATAAGCGCCATTTTTGAAACGGATTCACGTAAACGAATGATTTTTTCCTTACATAAAAACGTTCGATTAGTGACTCCGCGTTTGACAAATGGCACAATTGTCTTGCACACGCGTTTCACTACCACAGATTCGAAATTAAAAAAAAACATGTTATTTGAATTTACATCGCATCCTGCCATTTTTGTTCGTAAATAGCATTTCAATAAATTATTACTTTGTTGTTTACAAAAATGAGTGATACAAGCTTTGATAATACCTACACCACCAGATATTTCTAATACAGCCGAGTAAAAGTCGAGAAAACAATATGAAAAGGCCTACCAAGATTTCATTAATTGGACAATATCAAAGAAGTAGTACTTACACAATTTTCTGAAGATGTGATAATAGTATATTTTCAAGAATTATCCGAAAAATTCAAATCTTCATCCCTATGTACCTTCTATTCAATGCTCAAAAGTACGCTGAGTATTAATCACAACGTGGATATCGCAAAATATTCAAAATTAATTGCCTTGTTAAAACGTAAAGCAGAAGGTTATACCTTTTATAAAGAATTCATATCATGGGTGTAGATAAAGTATTGTATGCAACTGTTCATAATTAGTTAATTAACACTCATGTGATACTTTTATCAAACACGAGGCGATTAAGTTTTAGATCCATAAATGCATTTAAAAATAGACTCGACAAGTGGTTAAGGACAAAAAAAGTGTCGTTAGTGAATCAATAAACTGTGAGAAGACTTTATGGACTCTCAGCACTGTGTGAAATAGACACCAGATCCTAGCTGCTCGTATAAATAAAGTTTAGTTTTAGTACATGAATACCAAATATTGTTTTTCTTTATATTTTGATCTTTTTATTTTAATCTTCATGAAAAAAATGTGAAGTGTAAACATGAGCGTGAAAAAAAATTACATCGTGTTATTACTATTAATCACTTGGATTCAGCGAAAATATTTTTCGACTCAAGTAAATCATTTGTAAGTGAAATTAAAGAATATACGACTTTGGCTATAGTTATTTTTTCTTTATGACTGAAACAAAGTATTCCAGTAAAAAATTATAATATTTTCTTATAACCAGGTTTATTAACAGTTCAAACTTAATTTTGACTTAATATATTGAAATCATAGATCACAGAATTTTTTTATATAAATCGAGTGAAAATACCCTTTTGGACGGCACATCTAGATTATTACCTCAGACATGCTCTCTGGTATCGTAAAACAAAGAGCCCTCAACATTGGGTTTAAATACTTTTATATTTGGCCCTAAGGTACAATGTTGCCAGCTTTCAACATTGTAGCTTAATAAACTTTCTAGAAGTTTACGTTTAGGCATCATTTTTTGTAGCAATTATTTTTATCCTTGAGAAACCACTTCAGTTTAATGTTGTAAAAATATACTAAACCTGTACGAAAAGTTAACGTTAAGTAAGAACTCTGACCTGTACAACCTTCAGCTGTACTATTGAGTACAAATAATTTCCCCACACCTTTTTTAGGGTTCCGTAGCCAAATGGCAAAAAGCGGAACCCTTACTCGTCATGTCTGTCTGTCTGTACGTCCGTATGTCACATCCACTTTTTTCCGAAACTATAAGAACTATACTGTTGAAACTTGGTAAGTAGATGTATTTTGTGAACCACATTAAGATTTTTACACAAAAATAGAAAAAAAAAACAATAAATATTGGTGGTTCCCCATACTTAGAACTGAAATTAAAAAAATCTTTTTTCAAACCCATACGTGCAGGGTATCTATGGATAGGTCTTCAAAAATGATATTGAGGTTTCTAATATTATTTTTTTCTAAACTGAATAGTTTGCGTGAGAGACACTTCCAAAGTGGTAAAACGTGTCCCCCCCCCCCCCCCCCCTGTGTAACTTCTAAAATAATTATAAAACTAAAAAAAATATGATGTACGTAATGTACATCATATATTTTTTTTTTGTTTTATCATGCTAACTTTCACCAACGACTTCCACGAAGGAGATCTAGTAACTACTTTTTTTTTAATACGTCATAAACCAAAGTTACAACGAACTACAAGAACTTTTATATTATGTTACTTGCTGCTACGGAACCCTTCATGGGCGAGTCCGACTCGCACTTGGCCGCTTTTTTTTGGTGTTTAGGAGTGAGACCTTATCAAGCTTTAACGGCTTTACCTACATGTTTCGGAAAATATTATATAGATAGATAGATAGATAAACTCTTTATTGTACACCAAAAGTAAAAAACAATATAAACAAATAACTTAAAATAACATTTGTCTATTTATTAATATGAAATATCACTACCTAATATTTTAAATATTTTTTCGTGTTGAAGACATAGGAATAAAACAAAAGCTATTCTATGGTAGGGGTGCATTGACTTGTAGAAAGGAGCTCACCATACATTAAATTTCTAACAAAATAATTAAAAAATATTGATATTATTCTACAATAAAGTATATATACCTTATTCCGTACTATTAATTTTTCCTCTACCCAAAGGTTGACTGGAAGAGATCGCATCTAGCGATAAGTCCGCCTTTGTACCAATATTTTCTTTGTGTTTGTTATTTTTATTTTATTAATTATTATGGTGCAATAAAGATAATTTGTATTGTATTGTATTGTAAAGTCATTAAAAACAAACAACGAAAAAGAAAAAGATAAGCTTTATTATTCTGTGTCTATGCGACTGCCTCCGTGGTCCAGTGGTCAAGGCGTCTGCCTTGTGATCCGGAGGTCATGGGTTCAACTCCCACTGGGAAAGCACACTTTGTGAAAAGTTGTTTCCAGTCTGGTTAGGATATTGCAGGCTTGAATCACCTGATTATCCAAAAAGAAAGATGATCCCGTGCTTCGTAAGCACATAAAGCCGTTGGTCCCGAACGCTATCTAACGGTTGTACTTATCCCAGGATTGGTTCTGGTCTACCCTTTGGGTTGCGGAGGTAGTCGCTCTGTGTAAAAACCAGTAACCTCGTCGAATTACCTAGGTTAGGTAGCGGACCCTGGGCTTTGAAGTGTAACCGCTGGCGACGCAACCGGGAATACGCTCGGATGATGATTATTCTACAATTTTAAACACAATCAACCAAATCGGAAAATTGACTAGGTATTTTTTCTTTTCGGACTTGTATTTGGGAAGGAGAAAGTGTCGGTTATTGCATGGTTATAAACGCTCGCGAGGTCTACTGTTCTCATAGAACTAGTTGTATACAAAGTCACAGAATACAGTAAGAGTAAACAGAACGGAATCTCCTAAGGTACGCGCAATATGCGTCCCCGTTCCCCGTCCCCGCACCTCTCCTCCGTTTTCGCCTCGATGACGCACGTTGGCTCACAAGAACCGGGGGAGAGGTGCGGGTGCGGGGAACGGGGACGCATATTGCGCGTACCTTAGGAGATTCCGTTCTGTTTACTCTTACTGTATTCTGCGACAAAGTGGAAGGGACATACCCAAAATAAATTGAACCACTGGCTATACTAGATCACTAAAGTATAATGAAATTAAAATAAAGTCAAAGAACCAAAAAAAAAAATTCGACATTCCCGTACAAATCGCCAGGGCGGCCGCGCACTTATGTATGGAAATGCCAATTTTTTTTTTGTTCTTTGTCTGTTATTTTATTTTCATTATTCTATAACGATTTAGTATAGACCGTGGTTTGATTTATTATATTATAGGTATGTCCCTTCCACGTTGTATATGTTTACAAAATAAAAGAACAGATGGGTGAACATGGCGAAACAATAAAGGTTCCTTTTAGATTAATTTTCACTCAGTCAAACAGCGCTACCTACATACGTAGCGCTGTTCATTAATTAAAGTTACGTTCTTTGCTCCGCAGCGTCACTTTTCTCGTAAAATTTAACCTCGACGTCTTTTCTCATATATTCCGAGTATTTTCATCACAAGTTTTGACGTAATTTCTCTATCTTAATAACTTGACGTTATGAAGTGTCACAATAGTTTATTATATTACGGGGATGTGTTGAAATAGTGACATTATTCAAATATTCCTAGTGTGAATATTGGACCTATATATACTGCCCCGATATAAAAGGGCGCAACTTGCATTTTTATCCAAATAGAGTTATAAATACATTCAGAATCAGTAGAGAAAGCCCTATCTTTCTGTCTTGGAAACAAGGTCGAATTCCGAAAAATTTTTTTTTTTCCCTAAAAAAACATTAATTAGAAAGAGGATTTTATGCATTTTTATGTATGTTATAGCTTTCACCTCTTCTTTTATTAGCTTTCAAATAATATTATTATTAAAACCAAATGATAGTTCATTGATGAACAATTTGACCTCTATAATGCGTTAGAGGTCAAATCCAGCTTGCTTCCACATCTTAAAATGATCACAGTAGTATAACCTACGAATGGTAAAAGAATCACGCTTTCATTACAATGCACACAATTTTAACGAAAATGTGCGATTTTCCGCCCCACTATTTTACTCGTAACTGTGTGAATTAATGTAGGAAAAAATGCATAACCTAGTATGATTTTTTTTTATTATATTTTTTTTTCCTGCAAATATATGGTTAAATAGTTTTGTCAAGAATAGGTATGATAATTAAAAATTTGTAATTGGCACGTGACATTCACAACCCCCCACTACACATTACATTAATTACACGCTCTGAATCTTTGTGATTTTTTATTAATTAGATTAATCGTATTTTTGGATAATCTAACTGAAGGCACAGAATACAGTAAGAGTAAACAGAACGGAATCTCCTAAGTCCCCGTTCCCCGCACCCGCACCTCTCCCCCGGTTCTTGACGGCCAACGTGAGTCATAGAGGCGAAAACGGGGGAGAGGTGCGGGGACGGGGAACGGGGATGCATATTGCGCGTACCTTAGGAGATTCCGCCCTGTGCTGAAGGACTAAATATAATAATGTTTTTCCTACCCAGACAACATACGTATTGTGTCATGGAGGATAAACATGGAGTGTCATAAATAAGGAAACAGGTAAAAATAAAACCAAAGAAAATATTTGCCGAATCAAATGTAATGGTAAAAATACTTCAAAAACTGAAGAAATAGTAAATAAATTTGATGATTATTTTACTAACATTCCTTTGGAACTCACTTCTAATGTGAGTTCTAGCGCCCAGCGTGCTGAGGCTTTGCTTAAGAGTAATGTTAGCCCTTGTGATTCTAAATTTAATTTTAAGCATGTTAGCCCTAGCGATATAATAGATGCTTTTAAACAGTTAAATTTAAAAAAATCAGAAGATCACTGGGGCATGTCAGTAGCCGTAGTAAGTCATATTATACACATAATTGCTGCCGATTTAGCTTTTATATTTAACGAATGTATTGATGAAGGCATATTCCCGAACTTAATGAAATGTAGTAAACTAATCCCCTTATTCAAAAAAGGAGAAAAAACAGACCCTGGCAACTACAGACCTATCTCTATTCTGCCAGTTTTGAGTAAGGTGTTCGAAAAGATAATGCTCAATCAAATGCTACTTCACTTTAAGACCAATAATCTTTTCCATAGCCAACAATACGGCTTTACTGCTGGAAAATCGACCACCGATGCAGGAGTAGCACTTATTACTAATATCTACGACGCGTGGGAAAACAGAAATGATGCAATTGGATCATTTTGCGATCTTTCTAAAGCATTTGATTGCGTTGATCATCCAACACTTTTGCTCAAATTTCGTCAATACGGTTTTGATGATAAGTCAATTAAATTAATAGAATCTTACTTAACTGATAGGCTTCAAACTGTTGATATAAACGGCGTAAAATCACACGGGTCTAATGTGAAAATGGGCGTACCCCAAGGTTCAATTCTAGGACCGTTCCTTTTCTTAGTTTATGTCAATGACTTGCCTTACATATTTGAGAAAGAGGCTGACATGGTGCTGTTTGCTGATGACACCTCGCTAATATTTAAAATAGATCGACATAACAGTGATGCTAGCGCGGTTAACAGCACCTTATCTTTAATTTCTGATTGGTTTTCGGCCAATAACCTCATGTTAAATGCGAACAAGACCCAATGCATTCGATTCTCTCTTCCTAATGTGAATCAAGCCTGTGTTGACATACTTATTAATGGTCAGAAACTCGATCTGGTTGAAAGTACTACCTTTTTAGGAATCACAATTGATTCGAAACTTCAATGGGGCGCTCATATAACTAAACTTTCTAATAGGCTTAGCTCTGCGGCTTACGCTGTTAGGAGAATAAGACAATTGACAGATGTAGCAACTGCTAGACAAGTGTACTTTAGTTACTTTCACAGTCTAATGTCTTACGGGATACTTCTATGGGGGAGTGCAGCGGACATTCAGACTATTTTTCTTTTACAAAAAAGAGCAATTCGTGCTATTTACGGTTTAGGATCGAGAGACTCACTGAGGGAATTATTCAAGGAAATAGGTATACTTACTTTTGCATCACAATTCATATTTGAAAGTATAATGTATGTAAGGAAAAATATTTCCATGTTCAATAAAGTAAGTGATTTTACAGATAGAAATTTACGTAATAAGAATGACTTAGTTAGCCCGTATTACAGGCTGAATACAGTCAGTAAGTCTTTTATGGGGAAGTGTATACTTTTTTATAATAAATTGTCAGAATCGGTCCTTGATATGCCAGACAGAAAATTCAAAGCTTATGTAAAGAAAGTACTTTGTGAGAAGGCTTATTATAGGACCGATGACTATCTTAAAGACAAAAAGGTCTGGCTTGAGCTTGGCGCGGGTCCCTCTTAAAGGTTTGTATACTTAGACATGTCATAATTTAGGTACATTGGTACATACTAAATTTACAAATTGACATTATTTTAAATTTCGTAATTCTTATAATTCAATTTAATTATGACATAATAAACAATGTAATCTCTGTCCATCTATATAACTAATTTTAAGTTTTTAGTTTGTTAGTTGACGTCTTTGGAGAAAACGTGCAGTGCAGTTTGTTGCCGCTTCTTCTGCACTTGCGCCTAGGAAGCGGCGTAAACTTAGCTTTAAGTAACGATTTGACGTCAACATTTGTGCAAAACAAAACAAAGTGACTATTATTAAGAGATATTATAAATATCCTATGATAATAAAGATATTTTGAATTGAATTGAATTTGAATTGTCTCGGCTGTCATGTAAGTATGCAGGATACATAAGGATAAACGGGCAAAAAATCTGCGGTGTTATTTCTAGAGATACACATATATTATCACGTCTGTATCCAGAACGGGGTAGACAGAGCCCAGGGCCGTAATACCTAAAGGCCACGTTAAGCGTGATGATGAGCGTGACTAGGAAAAATAGAATCAAAATAGTGATGGGTTGCTAACCGCATCGCCTATTGACATGATTCAAATTTTAACCGGCTGCCTTCTGCTGGGAATAAAAGCAGCTGGCACATTCTAAGTTTTTTCATTTCTTCCAGATCAGCATGGAACAGATATTTGGAGAGCACTCCACCTTTTCCTGAAGACATCGTAAGAAGCGACTAAAAGACTAAGTACAAACATCTAATGTAACAACTTCTTCCCAAGAAGCGTTGATGTCTGGAGGCGTGTAGCTAACAAAAACATATTTTGAAGACTTATATTTTAAAATTGCTAAATTAATTTCACTAACAACCAAACAATAAAAGACAAGATAGTTCAATAAATAAAGTAACGCCACACGTACATGTCATCAATCCAATCTAATAAGTACCACAAATATAATTTGGAGCAGGCAACATCGTGTTTTAGCGAACACCCAGGGGGACCTTGCCAGATAGATGTACAAGCTAAACACAATGAGAATCTACGAGCGTACACCTTGAGAAATTGAACAGTTTACTTGTGTGAGTAAACGTATTTTATGTTGAGATTTGCCAATCACTGTGCTCGATCTTACTTTTGCACACATATGTAGGTGCTCAATTTTAACATACAGATCTTCGCAAACAGCCTAATCATCATCAGCATTTCAGCTGAGCTCTCCTTTCAGCCCATTGCATTTAGGTTTCTCTTCGTTGACAACATCTCGATCTTGACTTATGTTTTGTTCGCACACAGATTTGGATTCTCAACACATTAATCATGGGGTATATTACTATCTCTACCACACAGGTAATGCCGCTGGCAACTACAAAAAAAAATGGCGCTGCCACCCTAAGTAAGCCCTCCTTCAGTCGTTATATGTAATTAATATGCTTAATCTATATGAAGTAGTATGCTTTTATGCACTGGGAGAATATAAAAACCTACGAGTAGAATATTGATTGTGATGTTTTATCGCCGTATTTACTAGTTTTGATATTTTCGAGCGATTTTGATTGAAATGCGACATGGCCCAATTAATCCTGTCTTAATGTGCACAATCCTGTAAAAAGTTTTGTTTTAACGTCTAAAATCTGCCTATAATATTGTTGTATACACAATCCTTAAAATAATGGCAATATAGCTGAATATGTAATAAGTACAGATGTATTTCGGCGTTTTCGTACCGAGCTTATTACGGTGGTGGTTGTAGAGGGAGACGTTTTACCAACGATCTGATAAATAATATAGCTTAATACTTATTCGCTGGTGTAAAAACAAGTGTGAGGCGAACATTCAAGTCATGCCGGTATATGGGATTACATTATAGGACACAATATTGTGCATTCGCGTTCATTGTTCCTGAGGGATTCAACGCGTTCTTGTGCAAATTTTCGCAGTAATGCTGTAGAATAAGATATTGTTACTGTATTATTCTATAAAATTTAAAATGAAAAAAAAAAAAAAAAACATACGGAAAAATATTTAGTAACTTCTCGTATTGGAAATGTTTTTTTTTTATATTTCTTAATTAAATACATTCTGAGAAAGCTTTTATGTCAGTTATTTTTTGATTTTGTTATTATAGAGAAGTCTATTCTATTCTGGTCTAGAAGAAAAGAAAAAACTTAAAATGTATCAGCTGCTTCTCTTTCCGAGCAAACCGTAAAAGCCGATGGAGGGAATGGGCGAAAATGTTAATCATGTTAATGCAGCGAGCAACCCATCACTATTTTGATTATTTTGTCCACCTTCTCGCCCACCAATATGACAAAAATTTTTGTATCTTCCGACCAAAATACTCTGTCTGCCGCATTATGAATAAAGACGTGATAGTGCATAGACAAGTGATTACAGACAAATCCTTTTATTATTCAGAGAGGACTTTAATTAAGCAGGGGCCTGATTAGGCCTTAGGATGATTGTATACATACAAAGGTAGAATTATTACATATTTAGATTTAGCTTTACTTTCAATATGTATCAATCACCTCAATCTTATTTCAAAATCTTTAAAAAAACAGTAGCACTCCGGGAGTACTGATAGAAGTTAAAACTTGTACAAAGCGGTGTTGATTACGGTAACAGTGTCACAGAATACAGTAAGAGTAAACAGAACGGAATCTCCTAAGGTACGCGCAATATGCGTCCCCGTTCCCCGCACCCGCACCTCTGTCCCGATTCTTGACGGCCAACGTGAGTCATCGAGGCGAAAACGGGGGAGAGGTGCGGGGACGGGGAACGGGGACGCATATTGCGCGTACCTCAGGAGATTCCGCCCTGTGACAGTGTCGCGAGTTCAACGGTCTTTTCCCATCTCAAAAAACGCCCAACGCGCCTAAAGAAGTTAAAAAAAAACTCTTATATGGTCTGTGCAGTTTTATTCGCGACAAAAACGCGCATATAATCTGAATAAAGATATAGGTACCTATCTAACACATCACTTTAAATGACTTTTATTGCCACGTCGCAAGTTCAACATATCGATTACAAAGCAAAGTACTTTAAGTTACGAGTACGTAGTGAAGCGTAACACGCGTACACGCGGCTCGCTCGTCACGCGATCCAAAGTGCGGTATTATACGATATTACTCGTTTTTGCGTGGGTAAATCGGTGTAAATATGAATGAAGTATCACTTTCGGTCTTCCCCAGAAATCACTAGTAACACGCAAAGGTAACTAATGTTAGTTACTAGCTTTATATTGAAGCAATGTATTGTTTTTCGTATTTTGTTGACATTAGTTTTATTCTCTTACAAAGAATTGAAGCTCAGTTTTGCGTGGTTAAAACGTTGTTAATATGAACAAAACAGCACTTAAAGGTTACAACTTTTAGTTTCTAGGTTGATTTAGCTTTGACCCTTATGTTTCTACGGGTTCGACATTGGTTTTATTTTCTTGCAGATTAGATAGGACTTTGAGACTTATATTTACGATTTGTAGTGTGGTATTATACTCGTACAATATTATTCGGTTTTTTGTGGGTAAATCGGTGTAAATATGAATGAAATATCACTTTCGGTCTTCCCCAGAATTCGAGTAGTAACACGCAAAGGTAACTAATGTTAGTTACTACCTTTATATTGAATCACTGCATTGTTTTTAATATTTTAACATGAGTTTTTCTCTTACAGAGTATTGGAGCTCAGTTTTGCGTGGGTAAATCGTTATAAATATGAATGAAATAGCACGTAAAGGTTACAAACTTTAGTTTCTAGGTTGATTTAGCTTTGACCCTTATGTTTCTGCGGGTTTGACATTGGTTTGATTTTTTTGCTGATTAGATAGGACTCTGAGACTTAGATTTACGATTCGTAGTGTGGTAATATACTCGTACAATATTACTCGGTTTTCTGTGGATAAATCGGTGTAAATATGAATGAAGTATCACTTTCGGTGTTCCCCAGAATTTGAATAGTAACACGCAAAGGTAACTAATGTTAGTTACTACCTTTATATTGAATCACTGTATTGTTTTTCGTATTTTAATATTCGTTTTTCTCTTACAGAGAATTGAAATGAATGAATGAAACATCACGTAAAGGTTACTCGTACAACCTTTAGTTTCTAGGTTGATTTAGCTTTGACCCTTGTTTCTGCGGGTTTTAAATTAGTTTCATTTTCTTGCAGGTTAGATAGGACCTTGAGACTTAGATTTATGATTCAAAATATGGTATTATACAATATTACTCGGTTTTTCGTGGGTAAATCGGTGTAAATATGAATGAAGTATCTCTTTTGGTCATCTCCAAAAATTGCTAGTAACACGCAAAGGTAACTCAAACTAGTTACTAGCTTGTTATTGAACCAATCTAATTCTTTTAATATTTAAACATAAGTTTTATTTTCTTTCATAAATAGGGCCTTGAAAATGAGTTCTGCGCGGGTAAATTAGTATAAATATGAATGAAGCAGCACGCAAAGGTTACAAGTTTTAGTTGCTAGGTTGGTTTAGAAATGCCCAAATCTTTTTGTGTGTTTGACATTAGTTTTATTCTTTTTACAGAGTAGTTAAAATGTCCTTGAGATTTAATTTAGTAATCCAAAGTGCAGTTATATACGATATGACTTGGTTGTGCGTGGGTAAATCGGTGTAAGTGTAAATGAAGTATCACTTTTGGTTTTACCCAGAAGTCGCTTGTAACATGCGAAGGTTACACTAGTGTTAGGTAGTAACTGGGTGGATATTAAACGACTTTTTTATCTTTTCAGTTTCTTTAATTAGTTTTATTTTCATAGAGTACAGACAGGGGTTTCGGACTTCGTTTTGCGTAGGTAAATTGGTGTTATTATGAAGAGGTATATTAAGTTTAAGAAGAATATGAAAGTGTTTGATAAAATATTTATACAAGTACACAATAAAATTTAAAAACTTTTGTTCATGACGTCACTTAATGTCAAGATATTACTAATAAACTCAAACAGTAAATAAACTTCTGATTTAAAATCTCATAATAACAACAACACTCCTTACAAAAGAAAAAAAAACTTGAAATAACGCCTTGACATTGCTCTGAAATAGAAGTTACAGGAGAGTTAAACAAAAAGCAAAAAAACGCAGGTCAGGGAGACAGTTTTGTCTTTCTACTATTCCTTGTAGTGGAAATGAGATCTTGGGGCCTTAAAACTAAGGACATCACAACGCGTCTCATCCAGCCAACTGGTGACCCTGTAGCTGGCAACCTTTTAGCTCAGCAAATAAGTCTCGCTATCAAGCAAGGAAAAGCTGCCAGCATATTGGGTACGTTGTACCTCGATTTGGTACTTTGGAGAGCATATTTTATTTATAACCCTGTAAAGGCCAAATCCTCTGACTGCTCTGGCTTATATATAGCTCTGGTAGTACAGAGGGGGTCGTGCGCCTGCAGTAGAGACTCAAACGGACCTGATAATGATGATAACCCTTCAATATTACAATAAATAACGTAAAAGACAATGTTTCAAAGTATTAAAATAAAATCAGTATGAAAGGTTGCTTAAAAGTTTTTTCTGCCACTTTATAGTTGTAAACCTCTTTAGCGTAATGGTTAACACGCTAGACCGCTAATCCGGAAATTCTGGGTTCGATCCCCAGCCGGGGCAATTTGGAAAATGGCCCTTTTCAAATTGTCCTGGGTCTTTACTGTTTATCTATATACGTATTTATCATAAAAAATAGTACCGATTAGTTAGTATCCCAACAAGACAGTTCAAAACACCTTTGTGGCTATCTCGGTCTATGTTTTTTATAATAATATATAGTAATAACACATTTTTTTCAGGCAGCATTCTCAATATACCAATATTATAGGTCCTTAGCATAAATACCTTACTGACTAACATACATTATAAAATATAAAAAACTTAAACACTATTTATTTATTTTCTTTGTGACGCAATGCACTTAGTTCTTAACTGGTGTCGGGTAACCGTCCACGATATCTCCTGAACACGACACCCTTCGGCCAGAAATCCTCCTTAGTAAAGGTCGCCAGCTGATCGGTTGGAACTCGCACCACATATGAATTAAAATTCACGTTGTGATGCGATTCCAACTTTATCACCCTCAGGCTCAAATAGGTCTTCACTCTGATGTACTCCACAAACTCCTCGATCTTATTAATAAATAAGTAAATAAATATATAGGGACATATCACACTGATTAAGCTAGCCCCAAAGTCCCCAAAGATTAAGCTCCACCCAAGACCCAGGACAATTTGAAAAGGCCATTTTCCAAATTACCCTGGCTGGGGATCGAACCCAGAACCTCTGGATTAGCGGTCTAGCGTGTTAACCAATACGCCACGTAGGTCGTCAAAGTTATTGGAGTAAGTATCCCTATATTCGCTAAACGTGCGAGAATTTCAATAGGCAATGCGGTTAGCAGCCCATAACTATAAGGTATATTAACTTTACCTTCATGCCCACCATCACGCTAAAAGTGGTCTTTTCGCTTTAGGCTCAGTCTGCTTTGTTAGGGATAAAGACGTCATCCTTTGTAATTATTTGTTTGCCTCTAAAATATTATCTTAAGGCACGTTTGACGTACGTCCATGATCCAAGCTGACATACTGATACTCAATACTTTGCTTCACTTTGCTCGACGAGGCTAAACGCTGAATTATTTATTTACAAGGAAACTAGGCTACACAGACGTGTTGCTAACCAAAAGTATACAGTAATTGAATTCTTGCAAAGTCAGCCTTGGTGGGTCTAAAATACCTGGATCTAAATTTTAGATACGAACTCAGTTTGAGTAATTGAAAAGTTAAAGTTCTGATTATGTATAACTTTAGATTAAATTAAATTACTGTTGGAAGGAGTAATTTGAATAGAGGTGGAGAAAACAATGTCTACTTTTTACGATAAGTTTTCAAGTTTGAGTGTAGATGAAGCGGGAAAGGTTGGTCAGGATCGTAGCAAGCGTAAGTTCATAGTCTCTGCCTACATCTGTCGGAAACAGGCGTGATAGTATGTATTTATCAACTAGTAAGTAATAAATATTAAATTTTGGGTACCAAAATTTTGGGTAACAAAAGGCGAAAAGCAGATCACGGGACCCGAAGCCGGCGAGCTAAAGGTGCAACGGCCAACACTGTAGTGTGGTTTTACAGTTACGCTTCTACAGTTACTACCGCTTGCGCGGTTTTTTAGCGCCGCTGGCCACGGGCTTTGAGTGTCTTGGATCGTTACATTGTAAACTGATTTTTCTTTTGTATGGCTGTCAGGCTTTTATGATTTTACAGCGACACTGTAAAATCAGCCTTAGGCCTTGTTCTAATTGAAAATTTACTCTAATTGCGACTATACGTGACTCAATCATTAAGTGAATCATCGCGCGAATAAGTAATGCGACCATCACGTTGTCCTAATTAAAATATTGCAATATTTATTAGGGGTGTATTAAAACTGAATATTCTTGATCGTATAGACATAGAAAATAGACGAAAAATATTGATAATTATATGAATATGAACATTAAATAAGGATAGACTAAACATATAAGATACATAAAAGATGGAGTAAAGCTGAAGTCATAATCTCGCGTAATCTATACATATAATAAAACAGTAAAAATCGCGTGTACATATAATATATTTAGCAAAAAAAATGGTGTGCGCGATAAAAAAAGAGTAACTGAAGACAAAAAAGATAAAAAAAAAATTGTCTGTCTGCCTGTATGTTCACGCTAATCTCCGAAGTTACTGGACGGATATTTATGCGATTTTTAATAATAAATTAAACTCAGTTCAGGGCAACACAAAGGCTTTGTTTCATCAAAATCGGATATCAGGGAAAAAAGTTATGATAATTTAAAGATATTTTTAATACGCCGCTCACCTGTTAAAAAATGCCACTAAGAAAATGCGAATAAGAAATGTTGTTGTTTGTTGTTTTTCCCACGGGCAGTTGTACGTTGCCTGCTTGCGGGTAAATAAGTTATGCTGTAATCTATATAGGTATGAGACCAAGCAAAAATGAAACTATTAATGTCATTTTAATTTTGTCGTCGTGTATAAAGATTTAACATACAAGTAATCTACTCTTATGTGCCAAATCGCAATAAAAAATACGGACTGTAAATTACACACTAAGTAACAAAATTTTTCAATTTGCCAACCAATGTTCACAATAAAACTGCATTTCACGCGGACGAAGTCGCAGGCATCAGCTAGTAGAAAATAAAGTAGGTACAGACGGTATAAATGAATGAATGACAGGCTTGGTGCTTAGTGTGCTACTTTCAGTGTTCTACATTTTATTTTTTAACCGAATTCAAGAAAGGAATAGGTTATTAATTCAAAAGACGCCTGGACCGATTTGAAAAAATGTTAGTCCCATAGTTTTTTTTTTAAATCGGTTGTTTGGTTTGTTTTTAAACGTAAAACTAGAAAAAATATGTCGTAGTACTCGTATATATACAATTGTTTGAATATTTAGCTATCTGGTATTAAAGTGGGTTTTTGTTCTGATAAATATCAATTAGTATTAAAAGTTGTGGCATAGGATAAAACTCACCACAAACCCGACAGCCTGTTTCATTAGCCATTATAATGTGACCACGTCTATCGAGCACTCGTAAATGGCTGTGAACAACTTTTATATTGCTGTTTCATTATGTGTGTTGTTTCTTGAGAAATCTCGTTATTGGAAGTCGTTTGATCTTAGAGTTGTGGTCGTGCCCGTCTTACTACTTTAGATGTAGTTGTTGAGTATAGTATTTGAATAAATTTCTAGTAAAGAAATTTAACTCTTCCTTAAATAATTACTACTTACTTATTTCTTGAGCTATTTACTTAGATACTAGTGGTTCTAAGAGAACAGTAGACCTCGCGATCTCTTATAACCATGCAATAACTGACACTTTTCCCTGTCCTCTGGCTTAGCAAAGCCATTTCAGTAAAATCCGTCCATATATTACGCTACAGTAACCTTCCCTCTTTTCCTCCTTTCACTCCCCCCTTTTGGATTTTTATTGCAACATCTTTTGCAAAATGAAGTCTTTAGTGTTTTTCTCAAATTTGATTGAAATCCGTCAATAAATAACGCTACAGCAGTTCCCTCATTTTCCTCCTATTTCTCCCTTATTATTTCTTACCAAATGTTGAAAATCTGTTGAAATATGTGACCAGTTACAGTTCTCATTTTTTTCTTTCTATTTTCGCCTACAGTAGGCGAGAATAGAAAGACGGACAAAAGCATTTTCCCCCTATTTCTCCCCTATTATTTCTTACCAACTGTTGAAAATCTGTTCAAATATGAGACTAGTTACAGTTCTCATTTTTTTCTTTCTATTTTCGCCTACAATAGGCGAGAATAGAAAGACGGACAAAAGCATTTTTGGGCAATCTCGAAACTAAGACTATTTGATTAGGATAACGACTAGATTTTTCCTTTAATGATCAATGTGTCCAAACATTTTCCTCTACTTACAACTTATATATTTCGGACTTAACATTGTATTAGTCTCGTCTGTTTGCCGATCATGAAATTCCGATCAAAGTTAATCGCGTTTTTATCAAACATACAAACACCAGATTATTCAAATAGGATATGAGAACTTCGCCATACCTTTGCGAAAACTTTGGCTCGTAGTAACATCTAGGCTATTGTATTTCGTATATGCATGAAAAGAGATAAACTTTATTTAATTTAATTTACAACAATTTTTTTTTTTTAAATCTTCCAAATGTATTTGTGATAATAACAAATCGGTTTCACTTTCATTAGCGCTATATCGATCGCTACCTTGATATATCATGTGATTTACTTATGAGTAATTTTAATTTAATATTAATGGTATTTTTGATAAAACTCGCGTTCTCGAGTCTACGCAAATAACCTTCTTCTTCTTCTTCCTTACCCATACAAAAAATAATCGCCTGTTCCATCTAAATCTCTATCCTGCTTTATATAAAAAATGTAATAGTTTGTGAACTTGGACCTTTCTTACTTAAATGGATTTGAATGTACCTATCAAATCCTGAAAACGTACAATCCATTAATAAGACTGCTGCACCTGCACCCCTTCTACCAACGTCTCGACATGTCCCAAAGTCCCATTGTAATCAATCTATTATAAGACTGTGTGCAATAAACTCAAATTAAACATATTGTCACGGTTAAAAACTAGTCATCTATAAAACAAACCTCTTACTTTTTATTACATTGACTGAAATTATCTGAAAATCCAGATATCTGTTCCGAGAAGCCGTCATATAAAATTCAGATGGTGCCCTTCCTTATCTATAACTTTGAAGTTGAAACGTGGGCTTGTCTCTAGAGTTTTAGAGTTGATTAAAACGACAAACACCTCTACAAACTCCGTAATCGAGTTAACCGGTTCTCAAAATTTATTTTAGACATTAAATTATGTTTACTGGAAGCGTAAGGACATTTATATAAGCACGATTATATAAAACCTTATACATTGTTTGCGTGCTTTTTAGTTACGGTGTGCCGAACTTAAATTGGATCACTTCATCCACTTCATCTCTTGTGATTCTTGTAAAGAACTACACAGCTAAGTAATATACAACTTATTCAACTGCACCCCCAAGGGGGGTTAACATCGAGCGACCATCATCATCATCAATGAATTTAACAAATAGGTTCTTGCCAGTGGAGTATTTTCACGTCTCCCTATTATCATCTCCATCATCAGTTCATTTCTTTTTTAGTCTCCACTACAGGAGCACGACCCTTTCTGTACTACACAGAAAAGCCATACTTACCTAGAATAGCCAGAGGATTTTTTTGCCAAAGTAGAGGATTTGGCCTACACTCTTTACGCTGGCCAAACGGGTTGGAGCGGTCTCACTTAGCTTTGTTTAGCTTTGCTTTCCTAAGTCGCCGTCAACGACATCCACGGGAAGACTTGGAGTGATCTTATTCTACTCTGCCGGTAACCACACGGCAAACATCTCCCTATTTTCGGTTATATTTGACCTCCCTATACGACAAGAC
The DNA here is from genome assembly GCA_963576875.1 of Acrobasis repandana. Lineage (NCBI taxonomy): Eukaryota > Metazoa > Arthropoda > Insecta > Lepidoptera > Pyralidae > Acrobasis > Acrobasis repandana. The sequence goes on along the minus strand of OY756218.1, from coordinate 19,644,099 downwards.
TTCTGCTTTTTCCTTTACTACATCCATAAAAGATCTTCTTGATCTTTCTTTTTCTCTTATGGCTTTCGCCTTTTCTTCCATGATGTTTTTAATAAAATATAACGTCGAGCGACGACCAGTTATAGTTTTTTTTTGGTTTTAAAAATCTTTCTCTTGGAGGTACAGCAATGGAGATCTCTCTTTTTGTAATTTAAGAGCTTGCTCTGGTTGGTGGAGTTAAGTGGAGATGCCTCCATACCCCTCTTCTCTCTGCCATCTTTTTAATGATCTGGTTTACTAACTTTTCTTTAATTTGTTGGAAAAACTTCATCCTTAGTCTTCCTTTTCCTCGCCTCCCTTTTATTTTTCCTTCTAATATTATTCTGAAGAGATTGTAATGCCTTTTTAGATGTCTAATCATCTTCGTTCTTTGATTTTCAATAGTTTTTAAAATATTTCCCCTCTCCTACTCTTTCTTATTCTCTCCATTCTCCTCTATCACCACATCTTGAAAGCTTCTATTCTTACTCAGTCCTTCTTCCTTACATCCATACAAAGCTATACTCCAAATAAATGTCTTTATAAATGGTTTTCTTACTTTTTTATCACAGTTTACACAATACTTACAGTGGAGATCATGCATATTAACGACAATAGATTTCCGTTTAACATTCACCTAAACTGAAGTAAAAATAAAACGCCGAGTAAAATATATCGGTTGTCCTTTTCACGGACTGCTTGTCAATAACTTCTAGTTCAGTTAGCGAGATCAATCTGTTTGGCAGAGTGAAAACAACGGAGCCGCGAGCGAATTTTCATTTATTTTCCATGTTATAAATGGACCGTATTAGGGTTGGTACTTTTAAAAACAAAAGCTTGCAAAAGGCTACATTTGGTTATCTACTTCAACAAAAAATCAAACTGATGAAGGTTGTGTCGTCATGAGCATGTCATGAGATGTACGGTTTTGAGAATCTAACTTTAATATATAAACGCTATCAGTACAATGTATGCTCAGTCAACATGTACACTTGTCCCTTATTAGGTAGACAGAGCCTAGGGCGCTAAAGCCCAGGCCACTATAAACGTGAAGGTGGGCATGAAGGTGGAAAAGGGAAATCATAAAAGTGATGGGTTGCTAATCGCATCGCCTATTTATATGATTCTGATTTTTTGTTCATTTTTATTAAGATTCAAATAGAAGAGAAGCAGCTGGTACATTCATATGTTTTTTCTTTTCTCTCAGACTAGCAGAGAACAAACTCGGTCAACATGTCTATTTTAATTTTAGTTCGCTTGTTAGTTGATGTCTTTGGAGAAAATGCTGCAGCGCAGTCTGTTGCTGCTTCTTCTGCACTTGCGCTTTGGAAGCGTCACTAAACTTAGCTGTAAGTAATGATCTGACGTCAACAACTAAAATGATATACAACATTGCTAATTATCAAGTAATAAAAATATCTAAAGATACATAAATGATTTTGACTTTGGCTATCAAGTTTTTATTCCTAATGGGGCAGACAGCGTATTATGGGTCTGGCGGCTCTAAGCACACCGAACCACAAGACTCGAAGGCCACTTTAAGCATAATGGTGGGCGAGAAGTTGGAAAAAGGAATCAAAATAGCGATAGATTGCTAACCCTATCGCCTATTAACATGCCTTACAATTTCGATCTGCATGGAAAAAGAAACAAAGAAAAACTCTTTCAAACTTTAGAAGAGCATAAAAACAAAAAAATAAAATAATATAAGAATAAACTTCCCATTAGATGAGAGAAAGAAGTAACGAGCTAAAATCTAGTTATAGTAGAGGTATATCATCATATCAGCCACAGGAAGTCCACTGCTGGACATAGGCCTCCCCCAAGGATTTCCAAAACGACCGATCGGAAGCGGCCTGCATCCAGCGTCTTCCTGCAACCTTGCTCAGGTCGTCTGACCACCTAGCAGGTGGGTGTCCAAGAGGTATATAACGTGTTTCTTTTTACAGCTACCATTCAAAAAAATTGTTGTAAATTAGTTCTTCAACAAATAACGAGCATACTGATTAAAAAGAAATGCACCATAAAATCTTTAAAATACAGATCCCAAAGCTTATTTTTCCTCCCAGTTTGAAGTAAACACGGAAAGTAGTCCAAGCGACAAAATCCGAGTACAAAAAGCGGATTTACAGCGAAATCTCAATTCCGCCGATAGAGACATAAAGCCTGACTGAAATTAAGATAAACCGCAGTAACGCCTTAGTTATAAATCTTTCCAAGATAGATAAAGTACTATCTAATAGGTAAAATATCAGCAAATAAACTTAAAAGGCAAGTTTTGGGTTCAAATCTATTAAATAGTACCTAAGTACTTCATCAAAAAATCTAAGTGAGTTTTTTTGTCAATTAGTCATCTATTATTATTATTTATTTATTTATTTATAAGCACACTTAACAGGTTACAAACACAAAAAGAACACAAATTAATAATACAAATATAAGATCCGATCTAGTCTGCAATCCTAAAACAAGTATGCCTAAAAGCTAATTAGTTAAAGATACAGAAGCTAGGGCACGTTGTAAATATAAAAATACAAACAAATGCAACAAATTAGGTAGATCAAACAAATCATATAGCGAAGAATAACAAAAAATGCTTATGGAGTGTTAATTAATACTAAAGTGTAATAGTATTTGCCGCCGAAACTTAGGATTTATTTCAATTTTATTCTATATCTATATATTTCATTATTCATCTAAAACAGTATTTTGGGAGGCAAACTTTAAAATCTAAGAATTAAACTTCCCATGGGACGAATGCGTGCGAAGTCGTGAGTAAAAGCTAAAAACTATACACAATATTAATTAAAAAAAAATTCTTCTTATTCTTAAAAAGTTGAAATCCGACTACGGGAAATTTCTTATGAATTGCCAACTCAGCAGAAAGAAAAAGCTTATAAAGTAGGTACCTATTTATTTTTGAAATGTGCTAATTAAGACATGTCATTTGATGCCCTACACGGTATGACTCGATTTATTATTTAGTTAATTATTTTAAGGCCTATAGAAGGCGATATTGAATTAACCGTGACGTCAAAATATAGCCTTAAAATCAGCGGCCAGCCAAGACGTTTCCAACAAATACCTCACCAAAACAATATTGTATACAACGTAGAAGGGACATACATAGCCGTAATAAATCTAACCACGGTCTTTACTAGATCACTAAAGTATAATGAAATGAAAATAACTGTCAAAAAACCAAAAAAAAAATCGACATTCCCATACAAATCGCCCGGCTATACACTTTTGTAAAATTATAATGAAATGAAAATAACTGTCAAAAAAACAAAAAAAATCGACATTCCCATACAGATCGCCTGGGCGGCTACATTGTATGGAAATGCCGATTTTTTTTCTGTTCTTTGCCCGTTATTTTAATTTCATTATACTATAATAATCTAGTATATTATAGTAATATAGTGAGAAGGCTTATTATAGGACCGATGACTATCTTAAAGACAAAAAGGTCTGGCTTGAGCTTGGCGCGGGTCCCTCTTAAAGGTTTGTATACTTAGACATGTCATAATTTAGGTACATTGGTACATACTAAATTTACAAATTGACATTATTTTAAATTTCGTAATTCTTATAATTCAATTTAATTATGACATAATAAACAATGTAATCTCTGTCCATCTATATAACTAATTTTAAGTTTTTAGTTTGTTAGTTGACGTCTTTGGAGAAAACGTGCAGTGCAGTTTGTTGCCGCTTCTTCTGCACTTGCGCCTAGGAAGCGGCGTAAACTTAGCTTTAAGTAACGATTTGACGTCAACATTTGTGCAAAACAAAACAAAGTGACTATTATTAAGAGATATTATAAATATCCTATGATAATAAAGATATTTTGAATTTGAATTTGAATTTGAAGTATAGACCGTGATTCGATTTATTACGGGTATTTCCCTTCCACGTTGTATACATAGCGGCTAAGTACATAACTCTCATTTTGGCTTCACGATAGTGGGGTAATATAATAAACGAAGTTGATAGATTGTTTTAATCTCCAGTTTCCATTCAAAACTAGGAGCTTTTTATGAAGTTTCCTAGTCGACGACAAATAAAATAAAAACTGCATTCAACATAAATTCTTTAAAACACAAAATCCACTAAAGTTCATTCATTATTTCATTCATTCATTTTCCCTCCCAGTTTAAAGTAAATACTAAACTTTAGTCCGAGCGACAAAATCCGAGTACAAAAAGCGGATCCACAGCGAAATCTCAATTCCGCCGATAGAGACATAAAGCCTGACTGAGATTAAGATAAACCGCGGTAACGCCTCGGTTATAAATCTTTCAGAGATAGATAAAGTACTGGTCACGTGGAGTCGGGTTCCTTGATTATTTAAAGGGATATCGGGCGGGCCACGATCTCAAATTAAGGTGCGATGCTCACTGAGAGGACTTTGAAAATTGGCTTTGAAAAGCTGCTTCTGGAGTATTCTGGACTGTGGTCTTCCCTTACCTCGCCTTGTTTCGTATATTCGCGTAGCCAGTTCGTATCCGGCTCGAAGGACTAATTTTATGTGCAGGATTCTTCGAATAAAAACTTGAAGTAAATACGTATAATAAATTCGTTTATTTTTGATAAAATTTTCGTTACAAGTTTTGCCTTCGTGTATGTCGAGTGAATGTATAGAATGAAAATTGAAATGACCGGAGTGAAGGTTCGAATCTTTTGTCGTACACTCGTTCCAAGAGTTGCACCGTGGCCCCGATAGATGGAGCCTAAACAGTACCGATAAAAAATCATCAACTCTGCCAACATCAAGCTACTAAGCTTTGCGCTATTTTATCCGGTTCTGTTCCTGTTTTACCACTGATGTGCACAATATCTAACCAAGGCACTGGTGACTTCCCTACTGATGTGTTCCTTTATCTTGCCCGCTCCTCCGTTACTGCTTTGGTTCGATAAAATATTACCTACTGGTTCCTTACTGATCAACCCAAAGGCCAGCTAGAAATTCAAGTTCAGAATGTTTGATATAATGTCCAATCTAAATAAGTTAAAACACTAGTGGTTCTATACTATATCTACTTTTGCATCACAATTCATATTTGAAAATATAATGTATGTAAGGAAAAATATTTCCATGTTCAATAAAGTAAGTGATTTTACAGATAGAAATTTACGTAATAAGAATGACTTAGTTAGCCCGTATTACAGGCTGAATACAGTCAGTAAGTCTTTTATGGGGAAGTGTATACTTTTTTATAATAAATTGTCAGAATCGGTCCTTGATATGCCAGACAGAAAATTCAAAGCTTATGTAAAGAAAGTACTTTGTGAGAAGGCTTATTATAGGACCGATGACTATCTTAAAGACAAAAAGGTCTGGCTTGAGCTTGGCGCGGGTCCCTCTTAAAGGTTTGTATACTTAGACATGTCATAATTTAGGTACATTGGTACATACTAAATTTACAAATTGACATTATTTTAAATTTCGTAATTCTTATAATTCAATTTAATTATGACATAATAAACAATGTAATCTCTGTCCATCTATATAACTAATTTTAAGTTTTTAGTTTGTTAGTTGACGTCTTTGGAGAAAACGTGCAGTGCAGTTTGTTGCCGCTTCTTCTGCACTTGCGCCTAGGAAGCGGCGTAAACTTAGTTTTAAGTAACGATTTGACGTCAACATTTGTGCAAAACAAAACAAAGTGACTATTATTAAGAGATATTATAAATATCCTATGATAATAAAGATATTTTGAATTGAATTGAATATAAGAACAGTAGACCTCGCGAGCTCTTATTGAACTATGGAATAACCGACAATTACCCCTTTCCCCTGGCATAGCAAAGCCATTTCAGTGAAATCCGTCTAATTATTATGCTACAGAAAACTTCCCCCTTCCCCCCCCCCCCCCCCCCCTCCACTCCCTCTTGTTGATATTTTTATCAAATTCTTGTGTAGAAATCCTTTCTCTGAAATATGATTGAAATTCCTCAATAAATAACGCTACATCAACAATTTCCTACTAATTCTCCCCCCAAAAAAAAATCGCAAACCAATTTTTGTCAAAATCGGTTGAACTTATGTACCGCACTATGCATATTTGTAAATTACTTCCCAATAGCAATACTGGAGTAAGCGCTATCAAAACTTATCAAAATTAACAAGTTAAACGGTAGTTAAAGCAAAAAAATATTTACTACTAGTATACTAATGATATTTTGGAATCTGCTTGCTCTAAACTTTGATTTCCCAATTTGACTTACATGACTTATTTTCGTATGTCCCCTGGGTGGGACAGAGGGTTGCTACATATTGGTTCTCCATCTCGTTCCGTCTTGATTTCTCAATATATTAATTTAAAACTTCGTAGCTAAATAAATAAATAGATAGGGACAAATCACACTAATTAATATAGCCCAAAAATACGTTTTAAGCTTGAGTTATGGGATACTAACTCAACGATACTATATTTTATAATAAATACATATAATTATAGATGAACATCAAATACCCAGTTAAACTATATTTTATTATTTCCTTGAAAACAGTTTAAAAATTTGCAAGTAGTTGCAACTAATTTAGTTGCAAAAAATACAGATTAATCCAAATAAATCAATTGTAACGTTCAATTTAAAAAAACGAAATTAATCGCAATCAATTTTACAATCAATTAAATAGTCAATTGAAATTTTAATTGATTAATGCCCAACTCTGAACCCAGGACAATTTGAAAATGGCCATTTTCTAACTTGACTTAGCTGGGGATTGAACCCAGGACCTCCGGACTAGTGCGTTAACCAATACGCCACGGAGGTCTTCAAAGATTCAAATGCAAAAGTCTTACAGTAAGTACTCATATTTATTTATTTATTTATTATTTTCAGCCATTACGTGTCCCACTGCTGGGCAAAGGCTTCCCTCCATTTTTTAAATTCCATAATAAGTACTCATAATGCGCTATAAATTGTGTTTCTTGATAACAACTCTAATTTGCGATACTCATTTTGGGTATTAATTCCCGAATTTGAACATGTACTCGAAGTCCATGTTCAAATTAGGGATAATTTTTAAACTGTGCATGTTTAATGTGTATCGCAATGGTTCATATTCAAAAGCATCTTAGTGTGTTTCGCGCCTTATAGGGTATCAAGCGTTCCACGAAAGATCCACGATCTCAGCGGCTTGTAATAACGACATTGAAAATGTTGTTCTAATAAACGACTTGAAACTTTATCTTCGGCCCCTAAATCTGTCTTTAAAAGTGAATTATAGGAATTACGTCTGCAAATTACCTCGAATTAAATCCTATAATTAAAAAGCTGGAATTGAACATTCAGTTGTAAGAATTTTTGAGCGGGCCACAAAAATCGACCGCGATTCGCCTCCATACAATTTATTTGCAGTACGTTAGCTACTGCAAATTGGGACGGGTCGAATTATTGCAAAATGATTTTTTCATCTATGCACTGCAGCTATTGCGTGTGTTGTAGGAAAAAAAAACATATCTAAAAGGTTCCAGCTGTTACATAAATCGTAAATCGATCGAAGGAATGGGCAACATATTAAACAATCATGTCACAGAAAATGCGAAAAGTTATCGAAATAGTATTGGGTTGGTAGACCCTGAATACCCAAACGTTGACTGGTAAACAACGCTTTCAGTGTTAAGTTCGCCTATTGATATGTTTAATTTGCATTTGATTGACAATAAAGATCACAATAAAAATAAACAACTATGATTCCGTTTTGGTGCAAGACACACTTACACAAAAAAATTGTTTACTGTGTGAAGATATAATGGGTAATTTTCTGACATCATCAGCGTGTTTACCATAGTTTTGACGAATCAAAGACAAACAATGAGGCGTTTTCTAATAAAAAAAGAGGTTAAAAACATTCTCAATAGATAGCGTTTAATAGTTTAAAATAGTTCTGTCAAAACAAATACAGACATACGAGCACTGGGCCGTTTGATTCAAATAACAATAACCGTAGAGTTTGGTTTAATCGTTGTGCTTTTCTGTCATGTCATGGAAAAAAAGTGTGAAACCATCGCATTCGTCACATCAGTTTTACGTTAAATCAGTATTCCTCCTTTGCTTTTGCACGTCACGAAGGCGCAGGCCCGCAAGAGTCTTGCGTGTCCTGTTAAATTTTACTATCACTAATTAAATATATACATATGTACACAACAGTATATTTTAAAGTAATTATAAAAAAAAAATATTCCAAAAACTAACACGCACCCTGAAAATTTTAAATAAATTTGACCAAAATTTGACATTGACAGATCGATTGAAGTGATTGCTGTGCTATCTATCATAAGTTACTGTACTATTTTTTGTTTTTAAAAGAAAACGCCTCGTTGTCAATAATCGTTCAAGGCGTGTTTAGACAATATGGCCCGCCCTAATGCAGTTAGCCCCAATGTGCCCGTTTTAAAAAGGCGGTTTTTGTAGGTCAAGTTAGTTCGTGTACCGTAGTCATTTCGGCCGTAACGTTTAATTTGAAACTGGCTTTTACGTTTCTGGAAATGTTTACTTTTATGCTATTTCCATGTTCAGTAGTTGACTAATTAATTATAATTTCTTTGGTTTTTTAGTGACTTGTATGTAGTATGGTTTGATGTGAGGTTTGAGTTTAGTTTACGACTATGTTCTTATCCTATCTTTAGGTAACCGACACAATAATCCTAATAATTTTTCTGGACTTTCTAGAATGGACGACTTGAAATCGACTGACACTTCACAATGCCTGAAGATCCCGCTTATATTATCAGTGTGTCCTGCCAACAATTACCTATGGTGCTGAGATATGGACACTGATGAAGGTGGCTGTGCGCAGATTAAGAGACACAGAGAGCCATCTATGGATAGCGCCATGCTTAGCATCAGGTCAACAAGATCGGGTTCCTGACACAGCGGTTTTAGCAACCTGACCGTAATCGGACAACATATTAAAGTAAGGGATATTAGTAAATCGGTCATGAACTTGAAATAGAACTGGGTAGGTCACCTGGCTCGACAGAGTGATGGCAGGTGGAGGCATTAACCGAATGATGGGTTTGAACAGGTAAAAGAAGCGTCGGACGTCCAGTGATGAGATGGGTTGACGACATAATCAAAGTAGCGTGTCACAAGTGGATGAGCGCAGCACAAGACCGAGATGGGTAGCGTCGACGAAGAGAGGCCTATGCTCAGCAGTGGGCGGAAAAAGGGTTTTTATTTCGATTTTAGCTTGGTTCGCGCGTATTGCTCCTAAGGTTGTGTAACATATCAAAAGTTGTTTGTTGTGATAAATTTATTTATTTATTATTTACTCATTTCCTAAAATAAAAACCAGTTAGAAATATAAAAGGACAATCAAATTAAAAATATGTTACTATTAATGCGTCCCTGATCTTAATGTAAGAAGAGTACGAGTAACTTTGAGTGGTATAATGTCAAAATAAATAATACAAAAGCAAACCAAAAATCATCGAACAAGTCTCTAAACAATCAGCCTAAAACTACACCGCACATTTTACGACGCAAACGACAATAAACCGCAAGATTTGAAATAAAAACCGCTACAAATCCATTCTCAAAGCAAAACGCTAAACGTATTGTCTGCTAGCATTCAAGGAGTATAAATCTCACCCTATGTCAAACACACAGCCCAATGGTGTGCGATGGATTTGGACCCGAAAAAAGGCACTAGGTATTTATTCGAATACACAAACCTCTCGAGTAATCTTTTAACGGCTAGCCTGGTAACCTATGAATAAGACTTTTTGTATACTAGTGCGATTTTATTGGTCAGTTTTTAACGCATACTGTGTGATATCTAGACTGGTAACCTATGGATATAGCCTTGTGTACACTGGTGCATTTAAAGTGCTTGGTTTCAACGCATATCTATGTCATACAATTTTATTACGGTTTTTTATTAATTTTTGTACTGGAATTGAAATATATGTCGGTTACTTCACTTAAATTATTCGGTCTCAATACTCATTTTATTTAATAAAAAACCCAAACTTGGACATTAAAATGCATTTGCTATGTTAACATTAATTTTACTTACAAAGTAAATACAGGACATAATCTTAAAACTAAGAAATGCGCAAAAGCCATTCCTTTCAGGCATCCTCGCTTTTCTAGAAAAATCGTGAGATATGTAAATAAACGGGCAAGTGCGAGTCGGACTCGTACATGAAGGGTTCCGTACCGGTGGTAAGGAACCCTTCATGTACGAGTCCGACTACAATGTTTTAAAACGCTGAAGAAACACGTTTCTTGTATGACGACCCACTTTAATTTTTAACTTTATTTTATTTTTAGTATTTGTGTTATTGTGGTCATCGGAAGTAATTGGTGAACATTTCAAGTATCTAGTTAATGCCATTATAAAGATCAAGTTAAAAACGCTGAAAAAAACACGTTTCTTGTATGACAACCTCCTTTAATTTTTAACTATTTTTTATTTTTAGTATTTGTTGTTATAGCCGCCACATTAATACATAATCGGTAAAAATTTCAAGTGTCTAGCTATTGCGGTTCAAGAGATAGAGCCCTGTGACTGACGGACAGACAGACAGACAGACAGCGGAGTCACAGTAATAGGGTCCCGTTTGCACCCTTTGGTACGAAACCCTAAAAAGTAGTTAACAGCAAAGCACGTCATACTGGAGTGTACGTGCGTTGTATCAACAAGAGAGGAGTACTTGGGATCTCCATAAGTACGCTGACGAAGTCCTGAAGCTCATTCTCTGCACTGCTAGACGAGCTGAGCTGGCTCGAATGAAATAACTTTGCCAGTCCACAAAAGGGGAGACATTGAAGAATGTCACAGCCTTCTTCACATGCAAGGCTTAAAAAAAGAGCCCTATGCTCGAGAAAAAGCCCACGCAACCAGGTAGATAAAAAAATAACAAAAAAGCAACAAACTACCGCAAGTTTCTATGAAATGACACAACTGTTGCTAAGGACCATCTCGGTTCCGTCAGCTTTCAAATAAAAATAACCGCATCATAATTAGTCCATTCGTTTAGGAGCTACGATGCCACAGGCGGGGACACACAGACACTTAAAAATAAACGCATGCTCTCAAGTTCTGTAACGCAAAACACTGTTCTAAAATAACGCGAGAGACTTTTCAAATAATTTTAACGCGTAAGTGTAGAATTGTCCTAAAATTCCAACGGCTTATCGGAGTCACATGTTTTTCTTTATTCCGCAAATAAAATGTCTGTGCTCTTTACCGACTTGCGATTAAATTACTCGTACTTCTCTCGAGTGTACTTTTATTGAAACAAGTCCAAGTGTATTTAATTTGCGAGTGACTTTATTTTTAGAGTTCCGTACAAAAAATGTAAAAACGGAACCCTTCTAGGATTACTCGTGCGTCTGTCTGTCCGTCCGTCTGTAACAGCCAATTTGCTCCGAATCTACTGGACCGAATCAGGTGAAATTTGATAGGATGGTGTAATCCTATGACCCAAACACACATGTGCAAAGTAAATAAATATTAATTTAAAATAAGTGTATTTTTGGGGGACAAATTAGGAAATTAAAAAAAGAAGTTTTGAAAACCTTACTGTATCATCTCGTATATCAAATGAAAGGGCTCGCTATGAGGATATCAAATATATTTTTTTTATAATTCTATAATAAATAGTTTTGATTTTATTCATGAAAGAAGACGAAAATTGACCATTCCCCCATGATCTCCGAAACTACTGAGCCTAAAATTTTGAAAAAAATACAAAATATAGTTCATTGTTTGTAGATTACAGGAAAACCTATAAGAATTCAATCAATTGTACGGAACCCTCACCACGCGAGTTTAACTCGCACTTGACCGGTTTTTTATACATATGGGTACACTTTCACGTACCTCATTATCAACAGCTTTTAGGTACCCACTGCTGGGCATAAGCCTCCTTTTGTCTGCGCCATCTTGCTCTGTCATTGGCCATCGCAATCCAGTTTCTCCCAGCAACTTGCCTCAACCCACCTAGCAGCCGGACGTCCTACACTAAGTTTCCAATTTCTGGGATACCACTTGGTGACTGCTTTTCTTCTATATCTTGCGGCTCTAAGCAGGCAGAGCTCAGGGTCACAAAACTCAAAGGCTACCTTAGCGTGATGCTGGTCGAGAAGGTGGAAAAAGGAATCAAAATAGTCTTTGCAAATGTTTTTTCCTACACAAACACCATATAAGTGAATTTCAATTTGCGTAAAATGGCCTCTCAGTTAGGTCTTCAATAACTTCCTTTACTGTAGTCGGTTTAAAATAAGTTGGATTTTATAAGAAGAGAAATTTCAAGGTGTTATCGCCTTGAAATTTCTGTTGGAATCTGAATTGGAATAACAATCACTGAATACAAAAGCTCAAATTATATTCTTACGTATTTAACGCAATTTCAATTGTTCGCAGCGAGCTTCGGGGTGTAAATTTAATTGGATTAACTATAAATAATTAGGGGCTTGAGCATCGGAACCGGATTAGCGTTTCAGTACGTAAACACGCGGACGGCTAATTGAAATACCAGTTAATTAATATAGAGATATTTGACTGTTTGAATACATGTTTTACATGGTATACAATGTATTGTTATAATTTTATTCTATGTAATATAAAAATTATTAAGCATTTTCTTTTAAATAAATAAATATATAGGGACAAATCACACTGATTAAGCTAGTCCCAAAGTAAGTTTTAAACTTGTGTTATGGGATACTAATTCAACGATACTATATTTTATGATAAATACATATAATACACTAGCTGTGCCCGCGACTTCGTTCGCGTGGTTGTCGGAACGTAATGTTATATAGCCTAAAGCCTTCCTCTATAAATGAACTACCCAACAAAAAAAAAAAATTTAAATCGGACCATTAGTTCCTGAGATTAGCGCGTTTAAACAAACAAACAAACTCTTCCGCTTTATAATATTAGTATAATATAGATATACATACACATAAACACCCAAGACCCAGGAAAATTTGAAAAAGACCATTTTCCAACTTGCCCTGGCTGGGGATCGAACCCAGAACCTCCGGATTAGCGGTCTAAATATATATTCAAGGCCGGCAATTAATTATGGAAAATAATTTCAAACAAATGTCCACCTCTAGTAGCCTGAACCTGTTTCATTGCGTTTTTCATTACATTTTTACACATTTCCTTCGTTATTTCAGTGTCTGTTCCGCACATATTTTGTTTTAATTGTTGAAGGTCTTTTTTGTTCTGTTAGCATAGATACGTCCCTTTAGATAGACCTACAATGCCACGCTGCTCAAATTTATTGATTAAACGAGTAATTGTTTGCCACGAAGGTTAGTGATTTGTACGAAAAATTGGCCGCGAATGTTCCGCTATACATGATTGGGTTGAGTAGAATATTTTAATAATTAAGTTCAGTCGTAAAACGGTCCATAAAAAAAATTGCCATATCTACAGAAAATTATTTTCATGAAACAATTGTAAATATTTACCAACAAAACAAAATGGCGGCAAAAAAAGCTGTAAGCAGAATGGCTAAAAACTTTATTTATTTACTAAGTTCTGGCCCACTGCTGGACAAGCCTCCTTCTATCTGTGCCATCTTGTTCTGTCTCTAGCTCAGTTCCCTGGCCATCGCAATCCAAATCTTTCCAGCCACTTGCCTGACATCGTCGACCCACATAGCCGCCGAACGTCCTTCACTATTTTTCCCATTTCTGGGATATCACCCGGTGACGGCCTTTCTCCACCTACCGTCGTATCGTTCCTTCGAGCCAGGTGTCCCGCCTTCTTCCATTTTAAAGTCGCAACTCGTCGTGAACTTTCGTTCGACGTCGGATCTCTACGTTGCGAACTCGGTCTTGATATTTGATGCAGAGCATGACTCGCTCCATGGCAGCTGCAAATTGTGCCTTTTCTAAGATTCCATGCTTCAGCATCATAAATTATTATTGGCAAAAAAAATTGGCATAACACACTGGTTAAAGTGGCATGTACTCGTATTTATGCATTGCGGTATTTTACCGTTTTAAAAAACCTCCGTTCGCATGCCAAATGCCACACATCCCAACTGCATTCGTCGATCGACCTCCTTAGTTTTAAAATCCTTGTCTAATGATAAACACATTATACTCGTAACATAAACTTTTAAGAACCATATAAAGGAACCTTGTCCTGTCGACGAAATTTGCTTACTTCACTTTGTTATTTGAGCAGTACTCTTTTATACTGAAAATAATAATCTAAGATGAAAGTCAACTTCTAAGCATATCATTACTTCTTCATACATTTATATTAATAAATAAATATATAAGGACAAATCACACTGATTAAGTTAGCCCCAAAGTAAGTTTTAAACTTGTTTAATGGGATACTAACTCAACAATACTATATTTTATGATAAATACATATATATAGATAAACACCCAAGACCCAGGACAATTTGAAAAAGGCCCTTTTCCAACTTGCCCTGGCTGGAGATCGAACCCAGAACCTCCGGATTAGCGGTCTAGCGTGTTAACCATATATGGTAAACGAAGTTTTATTTAGCCTGTGATAAAATATTTAAGAAAAAAGTACACGTTGAGTTTCTTTTGCTACGAATACTCAATATTTGGAATAACATTATCTTGGCCTGGATTAGGGAAGACAGGTCGTCAATACAAGATAACCGGCAAAGTGCGAATCGGGCTTAAACAAGATATAAAAAATTAATATGTACCCGTCTACAGAAAAAAAAACAAGTATAAGCAAGCACTACACACACTTGCATAAGTAAATTAGGAATGAGAAATGCTAAAAAAAACGATTTTTATGTCCGATTCTATGTTCCCTAGTAACTACTAAACGGCTTAACCGATTTTGATAAATTAAACGTGGTAAGATTCGTCTCATCCATTAGAGTGACATAAGCTATGTTAAAATTATTGGAAAACAAAATGGCGGATCTTTCGCGCTGAATTGCGCGGCATTGTTTTTTTTTCGTTTCAAAACCTATTTAGTGGGATATCAAATTAAAGGATTTTATTCTAGAATTACAAAAATATATGCAACTTATAGTTTTAAATGAAATTTGGAATGAGAAATGCTAAACAACAACATCACTTCGTCAAGCGCATTCCCGGTTGCGACTTACCTGGGCCACAGAAGACTAAGTGCCTAGGCATAGGTAAAAACTGTCGTTGTATCGCAGAACGCAGTCGGGTTATTTTGTTTTTTTTTATAATTACTTGTTTTATTGTTTAGTTTTTAGTAAGTTTAAGCTTTTTTTATTGTATTTTATAAGTAAATATTTTCAATAAAGGTTCACTTCAATATATGTAGTTAAATAAATGCAAGTTAGTATATGCTCATATTCTCATAAATGCTGAGGTGGATAAAAGAAGCGGACTTCAGGGTCCAAAGCAGCACAACTAAGGTATAAACTGAAAACGCGCTAAGGTAAGACAGTTATTTACAGGTCTGCTACAACATTTTGGCAAGGAACCCTAAAATTGGAATTGTTGATATAACTTTCTGAATTACTTTATTCTGAACAAATAGACTTGTCATTGTTTTTAGACAGTCTTGATCATTTGTAAGACATCTACAGAAAATACATTTGTCTGGTAGTAAAAACAAAGTGCTGGTAAAAACACGTACCTAGTAATATAATATAAAAAAAATAAAAAGAATCGCGATTAGATTAGATTTTAGGTTTTGAATTGAATTAGATAATATCAGGTTAATAAATTCAGAAAGGTTTTTGAATGGCGACTACGTAATGGCAAGCGAAGTCAAGGTACAAGGTAGTCAGACGATCTGACCAAGGTTGCTGGAAAGCGCTGGACGCAGGCCGCTCTAGATCGGTCATTTTGGAAATCCTTGGGAGCCTATGTCCAGCAGTGGACGCTAAGCGGCTGAAAGATTGATGATAATGAAGTTAATAAATTACTTTTCCGGACACTCAACCATACACAACAATGTAGCAATAGTTTTACGACTATTGATGGTAGCGTATAGGTGTCCCGGATAAGATTCATTCAATAAAAATTATTTGCATTCATTTCTAATACATATCTCTATTTATTAATTAACGGAACCCAGATAAACCCTGCAAGGTTTTCGTGATTTGGTTTTTTGTATGCAAAATAAAAATATGTAACTAGTTGTGAATATTGAATAAATGATTTAAAAAAAAATTAAACCTTTAATAAATGTATTTTGTAAGTATGCAACGTTAAAATTATTAAGTTGCTTCATATTTCTTCTTGTAATTTTAGAGCTGCTCTTGTCGGTAGAGTTAAGGCGCCGTGCATCAGAGGAATACCGTAAAACGTCTATTTTTTCGGTTAAAACTAAGACACAGACATTACTAATTAAGATAAGCGGTGCCCACGCGATGCACCGCTTGTATCAGTGTGGTTCGGGACGTCTTCGTGTGACGTCGCGCATCACATTCGCCCTGATGACGACCTCCGGATGAGGTCGAAACATGTCGGCCAGTAGCTGATTTTTACGTGAGTGACCCGCTTATCTTAATTAGTAATGTCTATTTTTTCGTCGCGCAGTTAGCCTTATTTTTCATGGAATACTAGCGTGAAAAAAATATGAAGTACAGTTCAAAGATCAAAATAAATGATTGCATCAATATATTTTCAAAAAAATACTTAAATCCTAGCAAAATACAATAGCAAACAAACTATATCCAGAAAAAGTTTCGTTACGAATTACTTAATATTTTCAGCGACCACTACCAACTTTTTACTTCTTTAAAAAGTATTACTTAATGAGCAAGAGGGATACCAAAAAAATTACAATTTTTGGTTACAATTATTTAATTGAAACTGAAAAATAACAACCGTATTGGCAGACACGGGTTTGAACTAAGACTGGTGACGGTATCGCCACTTTCAACCTTATTTCATTACGAGTACGTACTATATCGCACTGCACCTCCTCAAATACCGAAAGATTGAGGGATACAGCGCCTTAAGTGGAGATGGCTTCTACATAGTTACGCATACTTACAAAAATAAATACACTTTTCATTTACAGAAAAATAACATTATTTACTCCCAATAATTAAATATTCAACATTTCCTAACTCAAAACGGGACTTAATGATTTCATTTAATATTCCTGACGCAAAAAGAAAAAAGTAAAATTCAAAATTACGTTTTTACATCCCTATTCCCTAGCCGCTCGCAAAAAACTCAATTCCCGAAACTCTACCTTGACACACATTTACAACAATGGATTCAGATCATTAACATAATAAATATTAAAGTGGGGAAGCTCAGACGAGTTTTCTGTACAAAAAATGGAAAAATAACCGTCGTTCTAATTAAAACAGAAGGCTTGAAAATTCTCGTAGAGACGTAATTGTTTTTTTTTTCTTAGTTGATAATCACAGTGCCTGGGGCGAAAGACTTGAAGGATTTCCTCATTAATTTAAAAGCGAGTTTGTGTTGCTAAAAAGGCTATAAAAGCTATAGACGATTCCTTTACAGTGTCATTTGGAATTATTACCCTCGGGGTGATCGGTCTAAGGGTGCAATTGTGAGCAATTAACACCCTTACAATCAAGTTTTATAACTGCCCTTAAAAACATTGTTGAAGAAGATATTGTAAAAGTAACGGTTATTATTTCCGTTTTTCATATTTCTAAGAAAAGCTTTTATTTTTATGAATTAAAAACGTTCTCTGTATTATAATCTTCTTTGTATTATTCAATGAGTGAGTAAAATTCTTGGAGCATATTAGCATGGTTCTGTAGTTGTATTTATAAAATAATAAAGAAAATCATAATATTCTTTTCTTTGAATCTTCATGACATTTAGTTTGCGAGTAATTTTATGATAAGATAAGTCTAACAAAACATTTCTAGGATCTAATATCAATTGCAACTAACAAAACATGTATTTAGTAAATCATAAATTACAATACACTTAGGTTCAGACTCGTTGAAATAGTTTACCGTGGGAAATTGATATTGGTATCCAGGCGACCTTAATTTGGTATCTTACTTAAAGAAATAGCAATATTACAACAATATTCCAAAATTTGCAATTTTTTTTCAATATTTTTAAAACATGTAAAAAATGTTATGTACCTCTAAACAGAGCACTTAATCAAAAAAAAACCGGCCAAGTGCGAGTCGGACTCGCGCACCGAGGGTTCCGTACAAACCTGCAAGGTTTACAAAGTTCGTTTATTACGACAAGTAAGTTTAAAATTATTAAAAAAAAATATATTATGTGATGTAACTAAAAATTTATGGTTTTCATAATTTTTCCTTTATCTATGCTATAAGACGTTGCTTCGTACCAAATTTCAAGATTCTGAGTTCACGGGAAGCACCCTGTAGGTTTTGATTCCCTTGCAAGTGTCGAAAATTTGCGGCATAAACGGCTGTATCTTTTGATTGCGTTAGCTTAGAAGTTTGATTTTTTCACAGCTTCAAGGGACAGTAGACCTGAGTAATTGATATAAATTTCAGCTTCATACCTCCACGCGTTCCTGAGAAAAAGGGTCTTGACAGACGGACGGACGGACGGACAGACGGACAACAAAGTGATCCTATAAGGGTTCCGTTTTTTCCTTTTGAGGTACGGAACCCTAAAAAAGCACTCAATAGATAGACCGATAGTAAATTTGCACGCAATATGTCCAAGGAGTCATACACCAGGCACAAGACTGCTCTATCCAATTTCATCATAAATAAAATTGTGAATGTCTATGATTTTCCTCTTCTTCATCTAAGCGGGTTCCCAGTTGCATCCTCAGCTATGCTGCTTCGGAGCCTGGGGTGTGCTTTCCCGCTTTTTCTTCTCAAAATATAACATGCATGTCAATGGTCACCCAAGGATGCCAAAGACCTTGCCAAGTGAAGAAGAAAATGCCGGAACAGTTAAAATGATTTGTCTGTAATTTTACGACCGGCCGCCTGCCCGACGCAACCCTCTTCGGGAACGTATTTGTGCGAAAAGTTTTACAACCGGCTACAGCCCGACGTTAACCCTCCTTGGGAATGCAATTGTAGCACGAGATGTTTGCGCTTAAGACCTTTAGTTACTTCTTATGACATCCAGAGGAAGAGATGGAGTGGTCCTATTCTAACCCGGAACCACACTGGGTGATGTCTATGATTCTCCTGAATGTTCCTAAAAAGGTTTAGTTAGAATTCCGCACAATGTTGCCTAATTTTGGTAAAATATGATACGGCATAATATATACAGGTGTTTCAAGAAACGTGTAATGTGTAATCCTGCTACGTCACATGATACCTAAAACACTGGTAACAGTAATCCTGTAAGCTCAGAATGTCCGCGTGTGGGTTTATATCACAGAGCGTATCGCGTCAGGGTATCTTGTTTTAGTAAAAAATACGTACAAACAAGATACGAGTACATCATCGTGTGGCGTCGCGTATCACATTCGCTTAAGGTGGAGATATAGGCAAATGGCCTTGAAGTGGCGCCCTCATTTGAAATAAATTGTTTACTCGTAAATATGGCGATAATTTCCATATTGCTCTTCGTCATACACTAGATAGCCCTTTATATTATTTTATGAACCACCGTTGAAAGTATTTACATTAGTCCGTCTAGCTTTAAAACTTGCCTCCGCCAAAATTGGCCACGGCAAGTTTTAAAGCTAGACGGATCACCAATAATAGTTTCAACGGCAGTTCATAAAATAATTTAAAGGGCTATCTAGTGCATGACGAAGAGCAATATGGAAATTATCACCATATTTACGAGTTAACAATTTATTTCACACTTCAAGGCCATTTGCCTATATCTTCGCCTTAATATGTCGGCCAGTAGCTGAATTTAGACGTGAGTTACCCCCTTAAGGTAACGTGGGTTCACAATTTGCAATACCATGCGTGTTTTTGAAAAATCACCGTTATTAAACTACTACAGTTTATTCCCCAAAAATTTACATAAAAATCTTAAGGATTTTCTACAGACATCCACAATAGCCAAAACACGATTGAGAAATTTTGGCTCAATAGAAAAAAATCAAAAACATACCTCTAAATTTGCCTAAATTTGCCTTTGTAATACTTATTACTATTTTAAACAATCACTTTTTAATATGAAAATTATACTAAAGAATTTTTTATTTTAAATATCTACCCGTTTTGGCTACAAAAAAAATTATAAATATAATACAAAAAAGAAAGAACGAAGTCCAGGAAGACCAAGAAAAAGCTATGTAGACCAACTGAAAGAAAAAGCAGGGGCCATGTCGTATCAAGCACTAAAAAGTAAGGCAGAGAACCGAGAAGTTTGGCGCATACTCTACCGACAAGAGCCAGAACGGATAGATATTTAGATAATCAATTTCTTGGTATAATTTTCATATAAAAGGTGATTGTATAAAAAAGTAATATGTATTATAAAGGCAAATTAGAGGTATCTATGTTTGTAATTTTTTTCTATCGAGCCAAAAATGCTTAATCGTATTTTAGCTATTGTGGGTGTCTGTTGAAAATCCTTAAGATTTTTATGTAATTTTTTTGTGGAATAAACTGTAGTTGTTTAATAACAGTGATTTTTCAAAAACACGCAAAAAACACGCACAGTATTGCAAATTGTGAACCTACGACGCCTTAAAGTAGTAGTGAAGATACATCACTTCTTCATCCTTAATGTGGTAGATCTAGGGATGTAAAACTCAAAGTCCACGTTAAGGCTCAATTTTTATTGACGCGGAATGGAAGCGAATTTTAAAATCTTTGTAAAAAATTGTGTCAACAAATACCTCCGCGAAATTTGGCAGAATGAGCGTAAATTCCCGCGAAGTTTCTTTCTTTATGCTAATTTGTACTTTATTTATCCTCTATGAATTCCTTAAAATTTGTACTATATTTATCCTCTATGAATTCCTTAAAATTCGCCTTGATACCGCGGCAATGTAACTCCGTTAGTTTCCAACAAGTCAAATCATATACTTTTAACTTAACGTCAAAACAAAAATTTTTCAGAGATCGATCAAGATTCGTATGAAATATCGGACTGTGACGTCATAGTTTCATGGAGTCAAATAGCGCTCTTAAGGTGAATACCAAGCAGAAGTGGCGCCCTCATTTGAAATAAATTGTTAAATTTTCCTAATTCTCAATGTTAGGCATTAGATAGCCCTTTAAATTATTTTATCTACACCCATGCTGTAAATCCTCTATAAAAGTTTCTGAAACAGTTAGCTTATTGCCAACATTATAACAACCAGTGTCATAGTAACCATAATATCATCCAAACGCGTGATATAATGTTGTACTAAATTTCATTATGCAACGCAAATATGTTTTTTTCATTCATAAAGATCGAGCCTCTATCTTTATGAATTTAAAAAAAAAGAACCAGAAGCGCCATTTTTGAAACGCGGATTCACGTAAACGAATGATATTTCCCTTACAAAAAAAACGTTCGAAAAGTGGTATGCACTTGCACGCGCGTTTCACTACCACAGATTCGAAATTAAAAAAAATAAACATGTTATTTGAATTTACGTCGCATTCTGCCATTTTTGTTAGTAAATAGATAGCATTTCAAAAAATTATTACTTTTTGTTTGAAAAAATGAGTGATACAAGCTTTGAAAATACCTACACCACCAGATATTTCTAATGCAGCAAAGGACATTTCTAACCAATTATTACCAGAAAAGTCGAGAAAACAATATGAAAAGGTGTACCAAGATTTCATTAATTGGACAATATCAAAGAAGTAGTACTTACATCATTTTCTGAAGAGTATATTTTCAAGAATTATCCGAAAAATTCAATTCAATGCTCAAAAGTACGCTGAGTATTAATCACAACGTGGATATCTCAAAATATTCAAAATTAATTGCCTTGCTAAACGTAAAGCAGAAGGTTATACCTTTTATAGAGGATTCATATCATGGGTGTAGATAAAGTATTGTATGCAACTGTTCATAATTAGGTATTAAAACACTCATGTGATACTATTATCACACTCGGCTTCGCCTCGTGAGATAAACCCACATTCGTGTTTTAAACTCCTTGTTATATCACAGTTGCAAAAATAACTATTATGAACTGCCATTGAAACTATTATTGGTGATCCGTCTAGGTTTAAAACATTCCTCCGCCAAAAGTGGCCACTTTTGGCAGAGGAAAGTTTTAGAGCTAGACGGACTAATGTATATACTTTCAACGGTGGTTCATAAAATAATTTAAAGGGCTATCTAGCATTACGCGCCACTTCAAGGTCATTTACTTTTAACTTCACCTTAATATCAGTTTCTCTGCATTTGTAAATCTAAAATCACGTTTAAAGTGAATGTGGTCAATGACAAGTGACATTATTTTGTGACGTTTTATTCTTTTAACAGTACCAAATAATTTATTTTTGACCCAGCAATTTAGTGAAGATTAATTTCATATTGCTAATCGTCAGGCACTAGATAGCCCTTTAAATTATTTTATAAACTGCCGTTGAAACTATTATTGGTGATCCGTCTAGCTTTAAAACTTGCCGTGGCCACTTTTAGCGGAGGCAAGTTTTAAAACTAGAAGGACTAATGTAAATACTTTCAACGGTGGTTCATAAAATAATTTAAAGGGCTATCTAGTGCCTGACGAATAGCAATATGGAAATTATCTCCATTATTTACGAGTTAACAATTTATTTTAAATGAGGGCGCCACTTTAAGGTCCTTTGCTTCTATATTCACCTTATCCACCAGCTAAATTTTTGAAGCAATATAGGTCTATTTACTGAATTATTCCAATTAGTCCCAACTATCCCAATCCCAACCAATATTATAAATGTGAAAGTGAGTTCGTATATTTGTATATTTGTTTGTTTGTTAGTTTGTTGGTTTGTTTGTTAGAGGGAAGATAAAGAGGGAAGAGGTAACCCTCTTCCCTCTTTATCTACTGAACCAATGAGAAGGATAAAGGTTTTCCGGGTTCCGAATTCATCCCGGAAAAAAGTAATGTTCCCGTGGGATTTGGCATATGCGAGCGAAGCCGCGGGCAAAAGCTAGTTTACTATAAAAACAATAAACAAAAAACTAAAAAAACATTTCGCCTTCCCACACAAATGAGTGCTTAGCTAAATGAATTTTTTATGGAAGGACGAAAATTTTTATCGATATTCAATAAAAAAATATGGAAAAATGTTCAGCTTTTGCAAAGCATTTTGTTCAAAGCTGTTCATGGGCTGATCCTAATCCAAAAATTCATCTCGCGGTTATGCTTCAGAACCCGGGGTCCGCTACCTAGGTGATTTGACGAGGTTGCTGGTTTTTTCACAAAGCGACTACCGTCTGACCTCCGCAACCCAAAGGGTAAACCAGAACCAATCCTAGGATAGGTTTAAACAAACACTAGATTGCGTTCGGGACCCACAGCCTTACGTGCCTTCCTAATCGCAGAATCATCTTTCTATTTTCGGATAATCAGGTTATTCAAGCCTGCAATATCCTAACCAGACTGGAAACAACTTTTCACAAAGTATGCTTCCAGTGGGATTTGAACCCACTACTTCCCGATCACAAGGCGAACGCCATAACCACTGGACCACGGACGGTAGTTAAAATGTCTCCCTATATTTTTACTCTCCCAGACCAGCGTGGAACAATATGACATAATAGTATTAGTTAGCGCCGGGGATAGTAAACAATGCGCAACCATTATTTGAATCCTCATACCACTACACTTGCTGCAGTCATAAAACATGATATCAATGATGGTCATTCACATTAAAAGCTCCAAGTGAACCGACCTTCCCGCATGCACTTGTCACGACATGAACATGTTCTCTAATTGTTATTAACGGTCCTGTGCTTATGATTGTTTTATTTATTATTGCTAGTGCATTCCAGTATTTGATTTAAACTAAGTATGTTTCATTGAAAACATCTCTTGTTAGGATTTTTTTTTAATTTTTCAAATTGTGCTTATCTTCGATAGACGTCATCACACACTTAGAAGTAATTTGGTTCACGGTAAAGCTCAAGATCAAATACCACTTGTAGGACCACGTTCTTGGAAAAATGCCCTTTTTAAATTGTCTTGGGTCTTGTATGTTTATTTATATATGTATCGCTGAGTTATCCCATAACACAAGTTTGAAACTTTCTTTAGGGCTAGCTCAATCTGTGTGATCTATTGCTTATATAATAATTATTTGTTTTTGTGTAATAACATGTTGTAGATTAAGAAAAAATATGCATTTGTGTTATTTTTGGTAAATAAAAATTATCTCTATTTCTATAACAGCCATTGTATTAGCCATTATATTTAATTATTTAAAAGTACTTATTATATATTTCTGGATATTGTATCTATCTATTTAAGATGCCAACTATTATTTCTGCTTTTCTTCAGGCTGACAGGGAGAGAATGCTTTAGCATTAAGTCTAGCTATTGTAGCTTTTGGATCAATAAATTTTTACCAAAAATGACCTAAAGGTTCTAAAAGTTATTACAAAACATAGCCATACATAATCCTAAAATATACTCCATATTTTACCAACTGTAGCTACCTCAAATATCAATCAATAAAACACAATTAATAACCAATAATACTCCATAATAAACGTCGCACCACAATCAAAGATTAACAGCTGATTGATTGATTCACTCCATCCGGAGGGTTGCGAGGGTTCCAATATTACCTATTTATCTCTATTATTCTGCGTTCACGACAACCCTCCTAATATATCTTTTTGCGTTTATTATTTTCGCATAACAGTTATTTTGTTTCGATTGAGAATGGAGCAAACTTTTGTAAGTCAATTAATATTACTGTTATGTACTTCTTATTACTATTAAATTGGCTCTGTGAAATGTAGTCCTCGCAAGTCTGTCTTTGCATAGCCCTTCACATACTGGCACCTTGAAGTTTATCGGATGAAAAAGTTGTTCGGACAAAAAAGTTGCGTCTTAAGGGTAACAAATTTTTATTATGACAATTTAAAATATTTTTTTAAATTGCTGAAATATTATGTTTTCAACCCATATTTAACCATCATTTTGAAAATTTTCCAAAAAAATGGCTTTACTAGAAAATCTACATAATTATTGAACCTGGTCACAAAATTTCATGAGAATCGGTTGAGAAATGCAACCTGTAGGCGAGAACAACCGGAAAACTGGAATACGGACACACGAAAGAATTTTTACCGAAACTAGAAACGGAGACCTTTGTTTGCTTCGCTTACTTGGTCAATATTGACAGCTATTGATGTCCTAGTACTGGGAAAATAGTTTTTAATCTCTTCCAAGGCCTAAGGGCCTTTTAGTCTTGCGCTATAGTACGCCATTTTAGATTTTATAGATCAAAAAGAAACGGATTTAGTTACAATACAGCTAATAGTACAGTAACAAACAGCGAACACGCTGAGATGAAGTAAATGATGACAGATTTATATGACTTGTTTCTTTTACTTAGTCAAGTATTCAGAAAGGTCAAGTAAGTCAAGTATAAAGAAGTGTGCAATTTTCAAATGCAAATAACTTTTTCAAAGAACGTCACAAATGACTTTGACATTAAATAAAGCCACCCTCAATCGGTTTGACATTGTAAGGTCAGAATCCTCGCAATATCAAGTGATTTCTACGAACACTCATATAACATAGCAAGCGTCTTGAAGAAAAGGTATTTTACGAAAACCGTTGTCCCAAGAAGAATTATCGTCTTGTATTTTCTTTTTCTATTTTGCCTACAATACTCGTAGTTTGCACTCGATCCACTCACGACTCGATATTGGCTAACTCGTAGAAAACCAATATTGTCTCGAGAACGTCAAATAAAGAATGGAAAGAGGGACAATTTAAAAGATATTTTTTCTAGTTGAAAAATCTATCATTATATTCTGGAAGTAAAGAAAAACGCGTAAAAATTACCAGTTGTTTCTTTTCCCGCGAATACTGGAAAAGCCAATCGAGGGAATTTCAAGAATCAGCATCGTTTACTGGGATTTTAAGTCTTATATCCCTAGGCTATTTACCCTGTAAGGGATATTTTGCTAAAAACACACTGTGTGTATTTATGTAACTGCTAAAAAAACACGGTGTGTTTTTAGCTGTTAACTTGATAAAACGTGATTAGATTTCCTACGGAAATAATATTAGAGAAGCAGATACTACATCTCTGATTTTGTTTGTTTGTAATAACTTTATTGTACTTAAAAAACATTTCATATTCATGACTTCAACATGATTTTCGTATTCGTCATTCGATATATAAAATTGTACTTTTCAGACAGGCCAATATGTATGAAAATTTAGTTTAGTTTGAATATAGTATTTTAAAATAAAAATTACAAATAGAATACTTTTTTCAACGCACCGCATTAAGGCAACGTCCCTAGAATACTGGAAACGTTTCCTCGCTGAATCGCTTTATTTAAACGCTGAGCAAAGTAGCTAAGTAGCTGCCAGCTACGAAACTAAGATCACCAGTTGCCTTTAGCATCAGGGCCCCAAGGACCCATTGTCATTCGTTAAAATCTTGCTAAACGTAACTTATATGTACACTCTTTGAAAAATAAATACGTAATAAAATACGAGTATGAGCAGAAGTGCATAACTATTTTAATATGCTCTAAGAAATATCTACCTAACTTATTCTAAACTTATACCTTTATAAAACGTAACGTATGAAATATAAACAATTTACTTTGAAAATTTGATGTGGAGTTAAAAAGGTTTGAAACTTTGAATGTTATTAGTGCGGCTAAAGGTTTTAGAGCTTGAAAGAATGCTAAAGAATATGTTTTTACACTTATTTTTCTATGAATTTTTCATTAAATGTGCAAAATATCAAAAACACTTACAGCTCAAATACGAGATAGTATTGCACGCCTCATAAGCGGAGCGTTGAGGTAGTGCTCTACTCTCGACATGTCAAAAAACCCAGTCTTTCGAAACTTAAATGACTTTTTTTTTTAATATTACACTTACAGGATAATATGAGTGCACTAATATGACGTTAAATAATCTGTCTAGCACATATGGTACATTTTATAAACAATTAATTTGTTTAATATAATAAATAATAACATTAAAACTAATCATTCTTGGACGTCCGTGAGTCTGTGTTTATGTGACCATGTATGTGGCAGAGAAATTGGTCGAAAAATTCATCTTACCGGAATACTTTTGTTTTTAATATATAAAGTATTACACTGTGCTGATTCCTAGTTAATATTAGCGTTCTAAGTACTGTCGTTTAATTATAATTTATAAAAAACTAATATACCACTGTATAAAAAAATTAGATTATGAGGCGTGCACTTTTGGATTTTCCAAACTATTTTCGTATTGAGTTTATCTACATCTACACTAATATTATAAAGAGGAAATATTTGTACCTATTTTTGTATGTTTGTAATGAATAGGCTCAAAAAGTACTAAAAGGGCCGATTTAAAAAAATTCTTTCACCGTTGGAAAGCTACACTATTCCCGAGTGACATAGGCTATGTGTGTACCACGGGCGAAGCCGGGGTGGACTGCTAGTTTATTATATTATTGAAACGCAATGTAATTCGATTTTTTTTATTGAAAGCCCAATGTTCCTAATTAACTAATTATTGACCATTAATCATCAATATTTTATTTTTTTAATATTTTTAATTGGTCATAAAACAAATTGCGCAGATTTTTTGCAAAAATAGATGTATTTAACGTACGAGTGTTTTAGTACAACTAATAATACAATCACTTTTCTTGAGTTTTACCTCTCATTCCATGGTTTTTTTTTTTCAACCAATATTTGTATGTCAATGCAATGACCTTCCATGTGTATGGAAGGTCATCGTGTCAATGTAATAAGATTGAGATTCTTCTGTGTTCGAGCGGCCATATCGGGCCACTTCGGTGAGAGCACGTACACACACACTTATGCGGCGCATAGTAGCCTAGCTATCCACCGGGGGAATACTGCCAAAATTTTGGTTGGCAAGTTTGTTATATTTTAAGTATTTGATAAGTTTTATTTAGTTTAGTTAGTAACATAGGTTTTTTTATCATATTTATTTTTAATAAAGACATGATGAATTAACCGTGACTTGACATAAGGTCTTATCGCCCACAGGTAGGGAAAAGGGCCTCATCAGTCTTTCGCCATTGCGATTTTGGGATTGGTCTTTGACTTTACCCATAGGCGTTCGTTGGAGATCTTCTCAGGCCAGAAAATGCCAAGTATTTGCCGCAAGCAGCGGTTAATGGAAACTTGGATTGCTGCGTGATCTCTTTGGTTAACTTCCATTTTAAAACTGAAATAAGACTAAAACTAAGCTACGAAATCGAAGCATACCTATTAGATACTTTTTTGAAAAAGTGTTTGCTAATAAAT
Source organism: Acrobasis repandana (assembly GCA_963576875.1). NCBI lineage: Eukaryota > Metazoa > Arthropoda > Insecta > Lepidoptera > Pyralidae > Acrobasis > Acrobasis repandana. Next base: position 19,615,800 of record OY756218.1, on the reverse strand, counting down.
ATTCTAGGAACTTATATATTTTCATCTCTGTATTTAGCATTGGCTAAATCCAATTAGAAACGGTAATTAAAGTAAGCTGGACATATTATCACCGTATCGTGAAAGTGCTCACCGAAGCCAATTTATTGGTTAAACTGATTTGAATAGAGACCGGACTTTACCTTACTAAACTCGTTACAAGAAAGGTCGTATATAAAGTATGATACTATTAGGGACTCCTCCCTTTTTGTTTATTTATGTGATATATTTACGATTTTTTTAAACAATCGCCTCAATTGTTGTTGATTTATTACAAAACTAGCTGTGCCCGCAACTTCGTTCGCGTGGTTGTCGGAATGTTATATAGCCTAAAGCCTTCCTCTATAAATGGACTACTCAACAAAAAAAGAATTTTTCAAATCGGACCATTAGTTCCTGAGATTAGCGCGTTTAAACAAACAAACAAACTCTTCCGCTTTATAATATTAGTATAGATAAGCCGATGAATAAAAAATTGTGCTTAACAAAAAGAACTTACTTAATTTTAAAAAAAGTTAGTTGTTATTGTTAGTTTATGTTATGGATTGCATAAATTAAAAAGAAAAATAAATAAATCTGTATATATTTACTTCTGTATTTGGAATGACTTTGTTCGAAACCGCACGCTGTGGGGCACCTGCGGGTTAACGCTGCCGGTTAAAGGTCACGTGAACAAAAATGGCGCGCAAAATTTGATTTCTCTATACCTAGTACAAACTAAGCCTGAATCGTTTAAAAAATCATTCATTAATTAACATCAAGTGTGTTAAAAACAGCCTTTTTATCTCCGAATATCCTGTTTTACGTCGTCATATTCAATAACGTGATCAATTCTGAAAAAGATACATAACTTAAATATTTAAATCGAGAATAAGATAATCAAGTAAAAAAAGGAGGAGGTTATCAATTCGACTGTATGTTTTTTTTTTTATTGTAATTGTAATTCTTTTTTATTTGAAAGCCTTTACTACTAAGTTGGTTCTATTTTAATTTGGTGAAGATATGATTAAGAACTTTGGAGATATGGAAGAAACTCCTGAAAAAAAAATATTGGTTGCCTGTAAAGTCGGTATACGGGCGAAAGTTTTACGTGACTAGTCTTTTTATGTCTGTTTCTCTCGCTCTTAGGCGGGCTAACCATGCCCGAGTGGAAGGGACGTGTGCCTCTCACTCGCTCTCATTGTGAGCGCATAACGTGAGCGGAGCGTAACGCAGTTTCTTGAAGTATCACCCGGCTACCAATTAAGACGTTGTCACGTCAAAAGCGATAAGAAATATTTTTCTTATACTATTTTAAAATACAAATTCTTCTTTGATATAAGTGTGGATACACCCCTCCTTTGGCATAGCAATATTTACGTCCATGCTCCCTAACTCGCAAGACCGATAAAGTTCGAGTGGTCTGATTTCTCTCACAGTATGTATTATCGTAGCTTGGTAGTTACAATAACTTCGGAGCAAAATATTTTCTTGCTGTAATTTTGTATCATTTCTTTAAACCACTAAATGTTTTTGTTAAACTTTGGTTTCAATTTCTATTATTTGTTTGTTAATCGTCTCAATATGTAACGTGTAGGGACATAGGCGTAATAAATCAAACCACGGGCTTTGTTTTTTGACTGTTATTTTAATTTTATTATACAATAGTTATATAATATAGCCCGTGGTTCGATTTATTACGCTTATGTCCCTTACAAATTTTATAAGTACTTATATACTTAGAATTAAAATGAAGGTATTGTCAAAGTGATTTGACTTTGACGGCGCCTTCAATACCCGCAAATAAATTTAATTCAATAACAAGGAACGCAAAGCTATGCTAAACAAAGCAAATCTTAGTAAAAAACCAAACAAAATAATTTACTGAACAAGAATTAGCACAAAATGGAAATCAACTTTTGAAATACTTATACCTAATCTTCTAAAATTGGTTAAGGCCGTACCTAAATTTTCCGGTCCAGTGCTGCCCCCATTTAAAATAAATCATTTCAAAGAAAACGGAGACATCATTTTAAATTTTGCTACTACCAAGCCCTAGATAACCTTTCAAAGTATTTTATGAACTACTGTTTACAGTTTAAATTTAGGTACGGCCTTAAACCAAGACTTTGAAAAACGGGCTGCAATACAATCTTGCAAGACTTCCAGATTTAATGATGATTGCTCTATGGCAGGTTATAGAGCAATCATCATCACATCAAATCTGGAAGTCTTGCAAGATTGTATTATGTGTATTTATATAATGTGTGTATATGTATGTGTGTATATATGTGTGCATATTTATATGTGTATATGTATGTAAAGCCATAGTGAAGTTAGCCACGACGCCACAAGCCAGTGCTTGTGGCGTCGTGGCTAACTTCACTTTGGCTTTACCGGCATTGAATTATTTTCTCTTTAGCGTGATTTTCATTATAGATTTATTAATTACTAGCACTTTCGTTGGTTCGTTTACTCGTCGACAATGTTGTATTTTAATAAAACCACCTTGTTAATTTATTTGGCGACACGTACATAGTACGGTAGCCAATACCAAACACACACACACAGAGATAAAGAGAGCAATACTATGTGCGAGAGAGATGTGTTAGATTACGATAGTGATATGACTCCAATATTTCACATTTATAATACTGATGTAGAAGGGCGTTCATGGATCTTCATCCAGAATGGGCAGAAAGTCGTGTCGTATAGGGAAGTCAAGCATTTGGCTGAGGATCGGGAAACATGAAAAATATTATACTTCACCGACAAGAACATATTTCTTATATATGTTGATGATAAATATGGACGTGGAAAAAAAAATATTTTGCTCGTGAGGTAGATTTTTAAAAAATATTGTAAGTTTTCTCCCACCTTTCATCATCATTTTCTGTTCATCCTCCTTTTTTTATTAGCAAATAATAACAAAGATGCAGCGCATTTAAATTCCGCAAGACGTCACGATCAAGTACAATTTTACATGACGGTGACGTCTTTCTTTTACCTACAATCTACATATTCTAACATACATTTTTAAAACCCACAACACATATTACATCAATTTTTAAAGACAGTTAAAAGTATTGTAGGTTTCATCTGCCATAATCTTCATCAAGAAGTGCATTTGAGAAGTCGGGTCAATTTCATTGTCTAGGTCAGTTTTGACGATTACTTAAACCGAGAAGCTGCGGGCTCAAATTAAACGTGTCAATGAACGCGTTGTTATCGGTTATTTGTTGTTTAGAATCATTATTATCCTTTCTGGTCTGAGAGATGTAGTTAGTGCCTGTCAGAACTCTTCCCACTAGAATCGTAAACCCAATCACGAAAATTGGCGAAAATCTGAGGAATCATGTCAATAAGTTTCGTGTCTAAGTAATTCGTCACTATTTTACAAATACATATACATTATGACGTCTTTATCCCTAACGGGGTAGATAGAGCCTAGGGCTGTAAGTCCCAAAGGCCACTTTTAGCGTGATGGTGGGCGTTAAGATGGAATAATGGAATCAAAATAGTGATGGGTTGCTAGGCGGATTGCCTATTAACACGATATAGATTTTCGCTTATTCCCTCGATCGGTTTTAACAATCTTCGCGGAAAGTAAAGCAGCAACATTCTAGGATTTTTTTCTCCCCGAGACTCGCTAATTATTACCAAAAATATTTATTTTTATTTTTGCTATGTTACTTATAATATAACTATAAAAAGTAAAATATAAAAAAAAAAAAATTATTATATATACGTCCACCATCGTCTTTTGATTTCGTAGTCTTATTCTTAGTATAATAAATATGTAAGTATATTTTTGAAACAAGATACGTAAGTCTATTACTTCGTTTCCAAATCCTAAATCTCTTGTATCAAACATAAGAAATCGAGAATAACATTATGGCCGGGATCTACAAAAAGTTACTCCTTAGAATAACAAAGGGAGGAAAATAATGACCATTTGGAATATTTTTTTCTCTTTCGCCTTGTCTTGCTCGTTTTGTTGTACAACTAAGAGGGACCATTCGTTGGACCCTTATCTGTCGTTAAGAGATTTATTCGAAAACGCCCCGAACTTCAACCACGTAAGGTTTTCTAAGTTTGCGAGTATCGGGGTACTAAAGTTAATGTCTATAGATAACGTCCTAAGATTTGTACTGGCAACTTGTTTTTCTTTTTTTTTATCTTAGTTTGCTATATGAAAGCAAAACGTACAAGTCAAGTGAATTTTAGTGCTCTAAATTTGAAAATGGCCTTGCTTATGTTGTTTAATCAGCTTGGGAGTGTTACTACTACTACGTCGTGAGTGGCAATAAGGAATATGCATGTAATACCAATCCGGCTCATATTTTTATTTTACCATTAATATTAATACATTACCACGCCTAGTTAATTATTTTTCTTATTGACTCTTATTTAGATTACAAATAAATTATTGAAAATATGCAAATATTGCGCGGGAACTTTTGACAAACAAAAGGGAAATGACGACAAAGTTCACAAAAGGGAAATGATAAGTTCGGGTGCGTTCGGTAGGACTGTCTGTCCATGTAGTTTGACTATCGATGACATTCGAAATGTATGTACTTTTATATAGAGTTGCAACAAACATCACTGGCTGATAATATCGAAAGTACCCAAAAAAGAAAAACATGCGTTGACAGCTTCTGTCTCTAGCGGATATTGCAGACGTTGACGTCATATTTTAAAATGGCGTGTTTTAGTTGTTATAATCTACTTGCTATTTTTAATATTTATTTTTTACACCATATACATGTTTTTCGGCACTGATTTATTTTTTGCGGCTATTTCTTGACGAGGACTATCGATAAAAAAAAAATGCATGCATACTCTCTATTGTAATAATTGACTCCATCCATAGATCCCAGTGACTATTGGTTTATCATCATCAACAGGTCTTTTTTTAGTCTCCACTGCAGGAGCATGACCCTCTCTGTACTACCAGAGCCACACTTGGCCAGAGCAGTTAGAGGATTTGGCCTACAGTCTCCACGCTGGCCAGACAAAGCAGCCTGCATCTAGCGTTTTCCTGCAACCTTGCTCAGGTTGTCTGACCACCTAGCAGGCAAGTGTCCTACGCTGCGCCTGCCGGTACGAGATTTGGAGTGGTCCTATTCTACTCTGCCGGGAAACATACAGCTAGCTATCGGTTCATCGCGATATGTAAATTCTAAAGTCTTCTTTTTCTTGGCATCACCCAGTAAGTTTGCTGGTAGATAAAATCTATGGCTTTAGTTCACTTATTATATTTGTAATAAAAGTATAAAATAACTAAATACCCTGCTCAATTTCACATTTTTTAGATTGCAAGAACTACGTTAATGATCTTCATATTTCTACCAATCTCATTATTTTTGATAATTTTTTGTAGACAAACTATGACTATGGTATCTACTGGCTAAGAAAACTAATCGTTGCCATAACCCCAAGTGATTTTGAGCTTTCTTACGAGTATGGAACTATCTTTCATTTCACATGTAAAACTCTAATTTTATATACAGGCTGCATAGACAGACAAAGTACAAGTAATTATTAAAAAAAAAACCCGACTGCGTGATACAACAGCAGTACTAACCTATGCCTAGGCACTTACTGTCTTCTGTGGTCTAGGTAAAAAGCAAGAATGCGCTTGGCGAAGCGATGTTATTTATGTTGTTTTTTAGCATTTCTCATTTCAAATTTCATTTAAACATATAATTAGTAATAAGTTGTATATATTTTTGTAATCCTTGAATAAAATTATTTCATTTGAAACCCCTGAGGTTTGAAAAGATTATTTATGCCGCGCAATTTGGCGCCAAAAATCCGCCATTTTGCTTTCTAATAATTTGCACATAGCCTATCTCATTCTTGTGGTTAAGACGAATCTAACTATGTATAATTTATCAAAATCGGTTTAGCCGTTTAGTAGTTTCTAGGGAACATAGAGTTATAGGTATAAACATACAGGTCAAACACATAACCATCCTTTTCGGCTTTGCCGCAGTCTGGTAAAAACAACAAGACTAAAAAGACAAGAGCTTACACCACAGGACATGTTCATCCAATGCTACGACAAGCATATTAATATAACCTAGCCGCTATGACGTCAAATATTTTTCACTTCATTTCATATTCTGAACACGTTCGCGCCATCCCGCTACACTCATAGAGTGTAATATATGAATGTCACAAGATATTAAGAACCTCAATATACTCTAAGCTTCTTTTTGTTATCTGTTTTGTTTGAAGACGGACGTTGGAGATTTTACTAAGACACATTTAATCTCAACCCTTGGGATTTTCTCTTTGATTCCGTGAATTTTTCTTCACGATCCGTAGCTCGAATTTCTTTGAGTTTTTTCATATTGATTTGCATACGTAATTGCTTGAGAAAATAGTATTTTAAGTTATTTATTTATTTTACTTTATCTCTGTATTTTACAGTTTTATATCTCTGCATAATTGTTTCACATTACTCTCTTCATCGCACTACCTTATATTTTTAGCACAATTCCTGTCACCCAAAGGTAGCCTGTAAGAGACTGCCTTGGCGATAAGGCCGCCTATTGTATACCTATACTGTACACGTTTTTTAAATATAATTTATATGTTTTTTTGGAGCAATAAAGTGTTACTTACTTATTTTGATTTTATAGTTTGCGAAGGAATATTAGAAATGTAAAAAAATATTTTGTTCTTTGTTTGATCTCTTCGTATTCGAAGTTTTTATTGTAATACATAAAGTATATTTTTGTAAAAGTGTTATGAATGATACCTAATATATGTAGTAGACATATGGCATTAGGTCCGCCTCTTGTAGTTTTATTTTAAGTTTGCTACAAAGATTAAATAAATAAATAGACAGTTATGTAGTTAATAACGACATGACACTAAAATAATTCTAGATCTGAAAGATTTTAATAAGTAGGTACTTATGTATGTCTTGTGACCTTGCACTACTGAGCCGACGGACAAAAAAAAGTGACCTTCAATATAATTTTGTTTTAAGACAAGTAATAATGAATTCATTTGACCAAGTAATGATTAAAAACCCATAAAAATTACATTTAAATATTAAGTTCACCATTAGATTTAGTTTGTTTATTCAGAAAGAAGATTAACAAATGAATTTAAAAAAAAGAAAAAAACTAACTACTTAAAACTATTGTGTTATGTTGGATCTTATCGATCCGCATGGAACAGCACTTTTCTATGCTGCTATCCTTTTTTATCGCTCAGAAGCGTCTAGCGAAGCGTATTATTTAATTAAATTCATTTGAATCCTACTTGTAATTAAATTTTTTCATCACATGTCCTAACATAATATTATTATGTAATTTAATTATTTAAGGATAAATAAACTAAAATTAAAATTAAATCTAAATTAAATACTTTTAAACTATCGCGTTGCATTATTATTAAATTAATGCATACGGGAATTAACGCGAAACGTACCTTTTATTTATTTATTTTGCTGACGTTTCATTCGGGTTTCACCGAACGTGGTCCCAGCTTGACTGAAGCAGCGATGACGCACAGGGCACTTGACCTCTGTGACCCTGAGCATGTGGAAAGCGAGCTGAATCATGTTCAGGAGGTACTCAGGAACAACGGTTACAAGTTGAACAGGACGCACATACTTCCGAAAAGGAGACGCAAGCACCCGGATGTATGTAGGCAGCCGGCATACATGCCCTATGTCCGAGGAGTAACAGATAAGATCGGAACCATGTTGAGAGCGTATTCTATACCTACAGTATACACACCATGTAGTAAAGTAATCAACATGGTAGGCACTCCGAAGGATGTGCTGCCACTACAAACTCCAGGCGTCTATAAGGTGGATTGCAGCTGCGGTGCTTCCTATATAGGTCAAACGAAGCGGACTATAGCTGAGAGGATCAAGGAGCACATCGCCGCTGTAAAGAACCGACAAATCACCAAATCGGCCATTGCAGAACATCTACTCGAAGCAGGCGCTAATCACTGGATTGAATTTCATCGTACGCAAGTCCTCGCTGGCGATTGCCACTATCGCACTAGGATGGTACGTGAGGCGATTGAAATTAAGAAACATCCTAACAATTTCAACCGAGAAGATGGCCTTAAATTGTCAGCAGTGTGGAATCCAGTGATTAACAAAACACAACCCCGGTTTGGTGCACAATCGGTTAACCACCAGAATACGGTTGCGTTACGGAATAGGGACACTGTGAGTGTAGTGTGTGACGGTACTTGGAAAATGAACAATATGACGGTGGACGAAGATCACACCGGGCAGGGGGAGGCGTAGGCGTCATCGCTGCTTCAGTCAAGCTGGGACCACGTTCGGTGAAACCCGAATGAAACGTCAGCAAAATAAATAAATAAAAGGTACGTTTCGCGTTAATTCCCGTATGCATTAATTTAAATCTAAATTGTTAAAAGAAATCTAAAAAAGTAAAAAGTGGTAAAGTCCCAGTAATATTTTTTCCCTCCCCTCAGCAGCTTAGTCAAAAGACTGGCAGCATTGCCAAGTTGTATGGCAATGCTGATTCGCTGTGCCAGATAGAAAGCCCTTTGGTCTTCTAATAAATCAAATAATTATACACTCACCTGAAATGATACTATTCTGCATCGCTGACGGTGACGTGGTAACGGCAAGCAGTACGAAAGCTACCAATGTCCTTTGTACACACCCGACATACATTATGTTTTATTTTCTAACTAATCATTAATTAACATTAAATATTTACACTTGGACATTGACACTTTAATTTGATTTGCCTACTACCCGTCGCACTGAATCTCGTCCAAATCTGTAACAAAATTAGTGAAATGTTAATTTAAAATATTCGTGTTATGATAAAATTGTTTAAATGTGTTGGTATCGTCGTAAATGCAGACAGTCTAAGTAGAAAATGGTCTAAAACGCAAATCGGAACACTTTCAAATAGCAACTCGTCTAAATTGCAAGTAGTCTCAAATGTTCTTTTGACTAAATTGCGGGTCTAAATATCAATTCATATAAAATGCAAGTGTCTAAGTCCAGAGTTGTACACGCTGTTCCACAAGGTTATAGGAATTAAAGATTTGTGACAGTGTTAAAGTAAAATAAAACTATATAAGACAAAATTTAGATACTTAAACATAATGTTCATATTAATTTGTGACCCTAACAACCGCGCATTTCTCCTAAAGAAATAATTGTTTTTTTTTAATGGCTTGACGCTACTGCGTATTTAGCCAGGAACAAGTTAATAAAACGTGGGAAATTCTTTATTCCTAACAAGTTACAGTTGGTGTAGGCCTTTGATTTGATCCTCCCCAGCCCGGGTTCTCATCTTGTCGCAAAGAGGGGCTCAGTACCTGTGGACTGGGTATCCGCGGGGAAGCTAAGAGGAACCCATTGCCCGGGTTGAAGCTAAGACCTCCCCGGGCACGGTGGAGGCCATTCCAGTTGGGAATGGCCTGGCTGTGAGGGAAGGGGTGACGATGACCTCCCTACCATCACAGCCGTGGTAGGGGTCGCGGGGGAGGAGGAGTGTCGGTTGCCGAGTTGCCGCTGTGCGTGGCGCGTGTGCGTGTCAGCGCGCCTGTCCTTGTCGGGCCGAGAGGCCAAGGCGACGGCTGCTCCAGCCCCTCTGATTCAGCAGGGTGCCGTGAGGCCGTTGGCGAGCCGGGGCCGCTGTGGTAGCGGCCGGCCGCGCCGGAGCATGGAGAATCACAAGGTCCCGGCTGATAACGGCTGAGAGGTGACATCGCGGAGATTTAATGGTAACACCACATATCCCTACCGGTGTCTTGTAACCGGTAATGTACTCGAAGGGATTTTATCCGTTAAAAAAAAAGGCCTTTGATTTGATTGCTTTAAGGGCCTAGTCTTCTTGTGCAAAACAAATAAATGGGAAAATTTTCGAAAGATAGAACCATGTCAAACTAAATACTGCAGTCGTCATCACAAAAAATGCTCTACTTCCCATATTTTTTTTTTTCATTAATTAAATACTGAGTCAAGAGCATCGGACCAAAAAAAAATGGAAACGAGAGAAAGAGGCCCTTGTTCTGTATTGGAGCAGAAATGGCTCGTTTTAATAATAATAATTTAATACTGATCTAAAGACCGAAAAAAAAAATCAAATTTAGAAGGCGAGGTAGATGATGAGCATATTTGGGTATGTCGATGTTGCCATTATATTTTCCTAGACAGTTTAAATAGTTTTATATCTAAAAATACTACTGCAATTGTGTTTTTCATAAATAAGTAGTAAAATGTCTATAGCAATAAGTGTAATATTATGTCGAGTCCAACTCACGAAAATAATTTAAAAAAATTAAACTTATTTTTACTGTATGGATTCTGGACTTCGAACGAGTCATTACGCTATTTGTTAATTGCTTTTAGTAGCTTAAAAAAACTATGTGATAAATTTAATAAAAACTGGTATTTTTTTACTATACCATATAATTTAAACTGAAATTCAGAAATACACAAATTAGATTCGTATCTTGAATTTGATTATTGCGAATGTCAGATTTATATGAAATTTGAATCTCCAGAATGATATCACTTTTGTAATCAGCATCCCAAATTGTTTGAAAATGTCAAATATCTTGAGTCTGCAATATTGTGTACTATTAGTGATCTTTCAAATTTTTTAATTTAAAGTAAGTACTCGAAACTAAACCAGAGTTTCATAGAAAATTGGTATCAGCTGACAATCAACTACAAAATATTGATACATTGGTAGTTAGCAGCCCGAAATATGTAAAAGTTACAATCATCATCATCATCATAAACAGCTTTCAGGTACCCACTGCTGGGCATAAGCCTCCTTTTGTCTGCGCCATCTTGCTCTGTCATTGGCCATCGCAATCCAGTTTCTTCCAGTCATAATTATGTCAAATGAATTTGAGAATTGATATTAAACTTTTATCCGTCTTTAAAATGGTTTTAAAGATTAAATTGCACCTTTTTTGTTAATGGCGTCGCACGTACAAATATCTGCCCGGAATTGTTGTTTTTCTTAATGGAATGATCACCAGCGCCACACCGGCATCGCTCATAGAGTCCGGTGCGAGCGAGCCGATGTTGTGAGCTCGGCTATCGAATTCAAATGCGGTGACTGTGGTTTGTTTGTTTGTTATAACTTTATTGTAGTTGGAAAACACATAATTAAAGATAATAACAACATAAAGTGTAAATTGACAACGGCGGACTTATTCCATAATCTCTTTCAATCACTTGTGATGCATGTAGCCCGGTCCGCGTTCACCTTTAATCTCTACAATATCACTTTGCTTATAACTAAAATCTTAATTTAAAAATTTAATTAAAAAATAAAACTGTATTTAAAAATCTAAATGTTGTTCATGTGACATGGTGCCAAAAACACTGGCTGCGTACCCGCACTGAATGGCTACTGCAATTGGGTAGATAACTGGGTCAAAAATATATTATTTGATACGTGTTAAGAAAATAAAACGTCACAAAATAGTGTCACTTGTCATTGATCATATCCATTTTCAACATGATTAAGAGCACTATTTGACTCCAAATATCTATGACATTTTGGTTTTGTATTTCATACAAATTCCATAGAAAATGTTTGTTTTGACATTTAAAAAAAAAATGTCTGATTTGACTTATTGTCATCTAGCGGATTCTCTGCGCGAGATATGAGGCAGTCCTCTTGTCACCAGCGGCGTCGACGAGCCTAATGATATTTTTAAATAAATTGTTTTGTACTTGAACCCTACGGACCAAAAGTTTCGACGCCAAGCGGAACAAAAATATATTCATCAGATAAAGAAGAATATTTGCGCCGCATGACGTCTTCTGCGGCTGCTGCCGCGGCTCCAGCCCTTAACACTGTGGCTCCGAGGCGAGAAGGGGCAACCGCGTTGACGCATGTCGCATCCCACATGAGTGCCCTCCCCTGCTCCCCAGGGATGAGGGTTAATCCATCTGGACGCTTGCCATCATCGCAAGTTATCACTACAGTTTCTAACACACTAGGGATGTCGATGGTGGCAAGCGAAGAATGAAGAATGTAAAACTTATTAACACTCGAATGGTAATCTTGTGCAAAAATCTTTTGAATGGTCACATCTTTGAACCACTCGAATGCTCTGTTGCAACCCGCGCAGCTTTCGAGCAGCTATTGAGTATGACAAAATATAGTGGCCAGTTGAGAAATACGAAAAAAAAACTACAGTCAGTAAAGACAAAAATTCAAAATATGTGGGCGGCCATCGTGGATCCAAAATCTGGCTGCAGTTTCAAGTTTCGCGGGGTATTTTACCCCGGCATACAAAATTTTAGTCTCTTAGGAGGTAACAGTGATAAGTTATGAAGAAATTAAGTTAAAATTATAAAGTCGAGACGCCATCTTGGATTCCAAAAAAATCTTTGGATTTGGATATCTTGGATATCTTGGATCTCGATTTGGAAAGGATCTCGGCTTCGAAAAAACTTGACAGTAGTCAAATGGCTTCTCCCCCTAAATAAAAAATAAAATAATACGCTGCTTATCCTAACCGTTTTTGCAAGCCGTACTCCTTCCTCATCTATTTCAGATTTTTCTGAAGATCACTGGAGTACCCTGAACACTATGGCATATCAATCATAACATCTGTCAGTCAGGAACAGGTGAAACATACACAAACAAGTTATATATAAATAATGAAAACTAGCCTTTCGGGAAATGCGCGGGCTACAAGCAGCCCGCGGTTTTTCATGCAGCTGTTGAAGTTGGCTTACATGTCCAGTTAAGAAAATTGGTTAAAAAACTGTCAGAAAAGGAAACAACAAAAAATGTGTAGGCGGCCATCTTGGAATCAAAATTTGTTTGCAGTTTTAAGTTCCACGGGGTGTTTTACCTTATCATACAAAATTTCAGACCCCTTTGATGTTCCAGTAGGACGTTATGAAAAATTTAAGTTAAAATTGTAAAATCCAGACGCCATATTGGATTCCAAAAAAAATGTCAGATTTGGGTTCCGCAATCCAAAAAACCCTTGCATACTGAAATTCATTCAAATCGGACACAGTTAACTATTGGCGGCTATCTTGGAAAATTAAAGAAAAATCGCTCAGCGCTCGGTAGGAGCAGCTGCACCTGCAGGATTGCGGAAAGGGTGTATGAAAAAAAATAAAAATGTGTACGGACGGCCATCTTGGATTCAAAATCTGATTTCAGTTTTTAGTTCTGCAGGGTGCTTTACCCCAGCATACAAAATTTTAGATTATGGACTATGGACCTACGAGGTCCCACTGAGACGTTATGAACGAAATAAGTTTTTTTTACTAAAATCCAGACGCCATCTTAGATTCCTAAAAAATTTTAAAGTTGGATTTTTCAACACAAAATACGCCTAGATATCGATTTTCATCCAAATTGGAGGCAGGATTGATTGGATTTGGATTTCCAAAAATTAAACAAAAAGCAGCGCTTTATGTGGATGGCTTGGCCTTCGGTCTCGCTCCACACTCGGCTTGTGGCCTTGTGAGGATTACTTGGGGGAGTGGGTGTCACTGGGGGAGGGGGTGTCACTGGGGGAAGGGGTGTCACTGGGGGATGGGCTCGGCCTTCAACCTTGGGCTGCGCCACGTTTCTAAGGGCCTTTGTATGAAATTCGTAAGGAGGGGGGAATTTTATTTTTTCGAAAAAAAAAAAAAACACCTCTGGTAATTGATCAGGTACCCCTTCCATTTTGTGTATAGGGCCAAATCTCCAAGTCCTACCGTTTTGCCAGGCCGTACCCCTTCCACATCAGGTTTCTCCAAATCTTCAAATGTCAGATTTTTCTGGTACTCGACCCCCGACTTCTACACATTCCACTTAAAGTCATCCCCCAGTCACCCGGGAACAGGTCAAACAAAATAATCAGTGAGACAATGAGTGGTAAGTCTAGCTTTATAGTATAGTAAATAAAAATAAATAATTATAATAAGTAGAGCTACAGTCAAGACGGATCCGTACGTCATTACAAAGTGAGTGAGAGAGAGGCATCTGTTAGAGCGAGAGGTCCGTCAAAAATTTGACAGCACCCCACATCCATACGCCTCGGCCGCCTTACGGCGACAAAGGAATTTAATTTTTGAGATCTGTTTTTATTGAGTGTGAATTTGATGATTTTCCATAAATTTAGTTTTATTGTAATATATATCTTTTTGATTAATTTTAGCACTTAACATATTGCTCATGGAAACGGAAATCATTTGTAATTATATCTAAATCGGAATGAATATTTAATAGTAGATTTTTTCAACTACAAAAAACAAGAATTAAGCAAAATGTTGTGCAACTTTATGCACGATAATAAAAAAATGGCAAAATACATCAAAAAAGTACTGAGCGCACTTTTGTCATAATGAAACTGAAAAGAGATTGCGCTCAGTACATTTTTGATGTATTCTGGTGACAAATATATACGAGTCCACTGGTTTTCATAGCTAATTGAGTGGCGGACGACGCCCGAAGATAGTCTGACAATTAATTTTTTCATCAATAAAATTCTTAGTGGCCAGTAAATTACAAGACCGCAAAGAGGTTTTGCAATTGATAGTACTTTGCTACTATCAAAATAAAATAATTTTATACAAGATACCTAAGTATTTCTTTAGGATGTAATACAAATAAAATAAAATATGTTTTTACGTTAGTAGTTGTTAATAGATTTACATGAAAATTTTTGTATGGCTGCAGACTGTATGACAATTGCAAATAAAAAAAAAATATACGAATAAATGAACAAGAGCCTTATTCTCTACCGCTATCTTGCACTACAAAATAATAACGAGCGGGATGGCACTAGTCCGTTGCGCTATGTTCACTTTATCTGCGTTTATCAACGTTGCCAAGCTACTATTGATCTGAAATAAAGCAGTTTTTATTTGAAATTGTCGAACCAAAACCAGATTCGTATCAGCTCAGTGGTTCGTAAGTTAATAGACAGTCTAACTTCTAAACATAGTCAAGATAATGCATTTTCTGAATTGTTTAAACGTGTGTAATAAACTTATGTTTTACTGTTGTTGTTTTAGAAGGTGAAACAAACAGCCTAAAGCCAATAGGTACCAGCTAAGTTGCTCGTTAATTAACTGACAAATTGACACTCGTATACTCGAAGACATCTTTAAATTTGCATTTCAAAAATTGATTTTTCTCTTTTTTGTAGCCATTTACATTTACTCAAATATTCTCTTAACTTAAAAAATGGCTTAAACTAAAACATCTGCTGTGGATGTATTTTAAATGGAATAAAAACTAGAAAATCAAATACAGTATGAAACGTAGCAGTTTTTATATATAATACAGTGAAAACCAACCCTGATTCGAATCAGCTCAGTGGCTCGAAAGTTAACAGACAGACCGAAGTCTAGATATTGCATGTAGATAAAAAAAATATTTTGAGTAAAGGGGTAATAGATATTAGTAACATAGTGAAAATGTCGACACATACTTGTAACATGAACTTGTGAGACAACTTATGAGAAAAGGGGGTAGAGAGAAAGGGATATAAAAATACTATAATATAGTGATCAGTTAATCAGACTATTTGGTAAAAATATTTTAAAAAACAAGCTTTTATCTAAAAAAAATAAAATTGCTCTCCAGGACGAATCAATTGAGCCCAAAATCCGGGGTTTTTTTTTGGTTTATCACAGAGATGGCCACCTCCTGGCTTCATCGTGAGATCAGGTCATTGGTAACATAATATTCCATTGTCACCCAACATAAGTATCAAATAATGGGAAAAAAATCTAATTTAGCTTGCAAGATTTGATTACGGACACACAGACAACGGGACAGGTGAAACTGAATAAAAACTTAACTTAACTAAAATATCGAAAAAATAATAAACTGACTGACAAAAAGTTTAATTTTGACAATGTTTTTAGGGTTCCGTAGCCAAATGGCAAAAAACGGAACCCTTATGAATTCGTCTGTCTGTCTGTCTTCCCGTATGTCACAGCCACTTTTTTCCGAAACTATAAGAACTATGAGAGAATATGTATTAGAGAATGTGGGGGAGAAAAGGCAAATACTAAAAATTATAGAAAATAGAAGAGGGAAAATGTTCGGCCATCTACTACGTCACGATGTGTGTTTTAAAACAATAAAGGAAGGAAAAAGAGGAGTAGGAAAACTCAGAAGAAAATCTTTCATTCAAATAAAAGAAAAAATAAAAGTGAAAACATATAAGGCGGTTAAGAACTTAATGGAAGAAAGAGAGACATGGAAAGCACTCCACCGACAAGAGCCCAGAGAAGAAGAATCCCATTAGGGATAAAGTCGGGATAGATGATAAGTATATAATATATTTCTTTTTAATATTTGTACGAATAATGATGTTGTACATCATTTTGTATTTTCTTTGTTCATTTTCTTGGTTTTCTTTAAGTCTTGATATCTACAACTAATTACGTTACTCGTATTTTAGTTTTTATTATATGACTTGTTATGTTTGTTTTTGTGTTAAATATGAATTATATTAATGAGATAAAGAAAATACGGTAGCCAATAGTCGCTACCAATACAAAAACTCCACGGAGTTTACCAGACAGAAATATATTGCATTTTACGCATTCCAGTGAATGCACTCAGATATTACAGCTTTGGAAACAAGATAAATATACCGAGAAGAAATTTACACAGAAATAAAAGGAACGCTGTTTATTCTCAAATATTTTAAGACATTTCATATTTCCTGACTTAGTTTTAGTTACGACTGTGATACGACGCAATATAAGTTGGGGAAAGGTAGTTTGCAAAAATGTTTGCTTGAAATTTTTAAAAGAAAAAATTACGTTAGTTTTGAATAAAAGCTATTTATATTTAAATAACTTATTTCATACTTATACTTATGGACATAAAGAACCTTATTTTATACGCAGTTAGAATATTTGATCTACTTATCGTTAAAAGTAAATTTCAGTTTAAAGTAAATTACAATAATTCTAAAATAAGATATTCACATTTTTTTGCTAAACATTTTTTTGTTGGAACTTTCATTACGATGTTAGTGTATATAAAAGGGATGATCAGAAAAGCAATCGAAAAATGGCTTCATACACTGAAACTGGATCTTATGTATATTTATAAAGGGTTTTTAAGGCATTCAAGATCAGCAGTACGAAATTAGAAATGATGAAAAAATACCACGTGAGCAGGACTTGAACCTGCGACCTTAGTCTCAATACGAACGGCTCTTCCATCATTTAAATATTGTATATTGTACATAGTTTGAAACCCTTTGTTTGCAACTCGGACTCGAGCTTAACTGGTTTTATTGACCATACTATATCATCATCATATCAGCCACAGAAAGTCCACTGCTGGACATAGGCCTCCCCCAAGGATTTCCAAAACGACCGATCGGAAGCGGCCTGCATTCAGCGTTTTCCTGCAACCTTGCTCAGGTCGTCTGACCGCCTAGCAGGTGTGTGTCCTACGCTGCGCCTGCCGGTGACCATACTATATAGAGGTCAGTATGTTTCTGTCATTTATATAGACACCAGCTATGTGGCGGGGTATCACATACCCCAACGCAATTTGACTGCATATAACTCGAGTACAGGCTGCCGTGATACTGCGATCACGCCACTTTCCCCTCCCGCACCCCTTACCTCCAGCTATACGAAATTGCTTAAATATAGCTTAAAAAAAATAAAAAGATATTAGGTCCCTGCATATGAAATTGCCGTTCAGTATCAAAAAAGTGAAACAAGTTTTTATTAATGAAATTATTATTTAATCAATCGAAGTATGCGCCGTTGTTATCGATACACTTCCGCCATTTTATAGGCAGATCATTGATACCTTTGGAAAAAAAATCCTGGGAGCGAGAGTCTATGAACTGTTTGAAGGCGGTTATGACTGCCTCATCAGATTTGAAATTTTTCCCTTGTAAAAAGTTATCCAAATTTTGAAAAAAGTGGTAATCGGTTGGGGCAAGATCTGGAGAGAATGGTGGGTGACGCAGAGGTTCCAGTCGCAGCTCCTCTAACTTGGCGATCGTTTG
The DNA here is from genome assembly GCA_963576875.1 of Acrobasis repandana. Classification (NCBI taxonomy): domain Eukaryota; kingdom Metazoa; phylum Arthropoda; class Insecta; order Lepidoptera; family Pyralidae; genus Acrobasis; species Acrobasis repandana. The sequence goes on along the minus strand of OY756218.1, from coordinate 19,597,797 downwards.
ATGTGCAGTGTGTGGTCTAGCGTTATCTTGAAGGAGCAGTGGGCTAGAGCAATTCATCAGTCTGGGTTGTTTAATGGCGAGCTTTTCCATCATTGTTTGCAATTGTTGGCAATACCAGTCTGCAGTAATCGTCTGACCTGATCTCAAGAAGCTGTAGTGGATAACACCAGCACTTGTCCACCAAACACTAACCAGAATCTTCTTTTTGGTCAGTTTTCGCTTAGGGCAAGGTTTTGCCGGTTCTCCAGGGTCAAGCCATTGTGATGATCGCTTCCGATTGTCGTACAGGATCCATTTCTCATCACAAGTCACGATATGGTTCAAAATCCCCTTATTATTGTGGCGATTAAGCAAAGAAACGCAGCTAGCAACGCGTGTTTGTTGGTTTGCTTCAGTCAATTCGTGCGGTACCCACTTTTCGAGTTTTTTAATTTTTCCGATTTGGCGCAAGTGGATAAGTATCGTTTTGTCACTTACGCCGAAGGCTGCTGCTAATTCAGAAGTGGTTTGAGATGGATCCGCTTCCACTATCGCCTTCAATTCTTCGTTATTCACTTGAGTATCAGGTCGTCCACAAGGCTCATTGTGTAAATCGAAATTTCCAGAACGGAAACGTTGAAACCAAAAACGCACCGTTCGTTCGTTAGCGGTGCCTGGTCCATACACGTCGTTAATTCTTCGAGTCGTTTCTGCAGCACTGGTGCCACGGTGGAACTCGTATTCGTAAATACCGCGAATTTTCAATTTGTCCATAGTTGTTGTTATAGCAATGTTGAAACTCAAACAAATGATGTTAAAACAAATGAAATACGAATTTTAAAACAATATTTTTCTGGCTTTATTTCGAAATAAATTTGAATTTGGAATTCCTAATGAAACGCAAGATATTTGATTTTAAAGTTGCCAGTATTGAAAATCGGCAATTTCATATGTAAGGACCTAATAAACGCGTGTAAACAGTGTTTGGGGTGCGTTATACCTCACCACACTCCCGCCGGGTTAATCAGTTATTTTGCGAATTGCATCGTAAAATAATAAAACTGTCTTTTTCGTCTAAGCGCATTCCCGGTTGCATCATCAGCTGTGCTGCTATGGAGCCCGGGGTGCGCTTTCCCGCTTTTTCTTCTCCAAATATATAATACGCATGTCAATGGTCACCCAAGGATGCCAAAGACCTTGCAAAATGGAAAAGAAATACCGGAACACTTTGAATCATTTGGCTATAGTTTTACAACCGGCCGCCTGCCTGACGTCAACCCTCTTTGGGAATGTATTTGTGCGAATGCAACAAGATGTTTGTGCTTAGTCCTAGTCGCCTCTTACGACATCCACAGGAAGAGATGGAGTGGTCCTATTCTAACCCGGAACCACACGGGTAAAATAATGAACTGTATTTGTAACGAAAAACATACAAGTTTTCCTTTTAAGAGTGCATCAAAAAAGTCACCCTTAGTTCATGAACATTATGAAGACAGGGTGAAATAAAAACGTTAGAATCAAGGCGGGCCGTAAATCCGCGGACGTGTCCCATACGCCCGGGATACCTCCATTAGCGACACCGAAAAAATGGGGCAAGCGGGAACAGTCTTGACTTAAGAGGTTCATTACATTATCAGTGTAATATAAAGTCACTTAAAAAGACGAGTAATGGGCAATTTTGTTGTGTGTAAGAGGCCCACGCTATTTTTTTATTTTTAAACTTTATTGTTCCACAATCAATACAAATTGTCTTACAATTACTAATGTGTTATGATTTTTAAAAATAGTCACATTATTCTGCTAATATTAAATTATGACAACGTTGAATTATCTTAACCCTTTCACCGCGAGATTTTATATCAGTTGTCATGCTCCCAGCGCGAGGTATTGTGAATATCCATAGTCTTTGGTCGGATAAATCCGACGCTGGCAAAATGGGCACGAACATGTTTGTCGGATTAATCCGTCGTTCGCGGTTAGAGGGTTAAAAGTGGTGCCATCTAAATAAAATAAACCAATATAATGCCAGGGTCGATGGTGGGAACACCAACGAAACGCTTGGTGTTAATTTTTTGGTCTGGCATTCATTTTTGTTGGAGCATGGACAAGAAACTAAAAAATCATCTCAAATGTCAGCACAGTAAAGGCATATGACTTAGGTTGAGGACTACCTTGAAATGATGATAGAGGCTCAACGGCATAACGTGGCTTCATAAGCGCAGAGGAGCTCCAAAAGTTTTTATGCCACATAAGGTCACATTAGTCACATAACTAAGTGCGATGCCTTTAAAGACATCTGACATATCTTGACGACTGATACAATGATTTCAGCCGGAACTAACGGCCTTTCTAAGAACGCAGGAGCTCGAGATTTTTTTTTACTACTTGTGGTTACTCATCTAAGCGCGGAAAGATAATGAGATAAACAGAGGGCCGTTAGACCACGCTTAGCGTGATGGCGAACGTAAATTTGGAAAAATAGAATCGAAATAGTGATGGATTGCTAGCCGCATCGCATACTAACATGATAAGTTTTTTCATTGACTGGCTTTAACAATCTGTTTGGGAAAAGAAGCAGCTGGTACATTTCATGGTTTTTTTTTCTTCTATCTTTTATAGGAGCTCGGTAGCTCGGGGGGACTACGCATTTCTAACACTTTCACAAGTAAAGCAACATCGGGCGTAGTCCATCCTTGGATCTGTGACCACAACGTTCAGCCATAGGTCCCGGCTATCATCATTGTATAGCAGTTGTTAAGCTTTGCTTGAAAAATCTGAAACCAATGTTCAGTCACTTACACGTAAAATATACAAAATTATGGTAAATATTAAGTTATACGGAACCCCAAACCACCGTTCATCAATTCTCCCCACGTCTGCTTTCAGCGATTTCCTACTTCGCAGGAGACGTGTGCTGCAATTGTCGCATTACGTACTTCATCGCAACGGAATTTTAATACCAGGGCCGTACGGATTCGTGCCAGAGAGTCATAATATGATAATAATGTAATTTTTTTCTGACTTTCAAAGTAGGAGTTAGGTATTTGTGTAGAGCTACCATCTGGCAGTGAACAGCCGTGTCTTAACAGGTGGAGAAATCTCGAAGTGTCCTATCAGGTTGAGAACCCAGGTTGGCCGATGCATGGATAACCTGGTCAGGTGGAAATACATACACAGAGAAGACAACGTCTGTGACTGTGGTGCCACACCTACTGAGCTGCCCAGCGTGCCGCGATACCTGCACGCTGGAGGACCTGAACAGTGCAAGCCCTAACGCAGTACAGGGCCCCGATCGCGCTAATTTTAAACGGTTTTGCCATTCGAACGTAACGTATTTGGTTCTGGTTTGGATTTGGTTAATCCGATGTAAAAAATGGTATCGCGCTATTTTTCTTGAACGGTTAAATCGTTGACGTTACCACATCGTTACCAAAAGAGGTCCAAAGTTGAAACGTTTAGAGCATACAACTAGTATGCATTAAATACTAGGTATTTATTTCGTTATCGATGATTGGCTGTATGGCCTAGTCCCGTTGCCAACCCAAAATGGATGAATTAGCCAATAAAAAAAGTAAACTTTTCAAATCGATGACACTTTAGGTATGTCAAAACTCAAAATTGAATTGAATTGAATCTTTGTTTGAATGAGATTGTGAATTTGTGAGTGAAAAATTGTATTTTTTACCAATAGGTAAGTAGGTATTGTTTTTCTAAAATAATTAATCAGTAGGTATACATGTGGCCTCCACTACTGCCACTCCTTTTCACCCAAATTTTGTATGTATATTTTCTGTTTCTCGCATTAACTCGTGTGCTCCTTTTAAAAATGTATATAGTTGTATTGTGCTAGTTTCGTTGGAAATAAACTGTAAATACTTTCAGTGTAAATAAAATAGCCATAGTACATAAATATGAGGGGTTTTAATTCCTCCACCAACTCTGTAAACAGCTCCGTTGAAAGACGGTAACGCTTTCTAAAACTGCTTTCCGATATGGAAAGCATTGATTGCCTGAAAATTGCATTCTGCTTGCGGGTTTCTTGTCTTTGTTTTACTACATCCACTGCATGACTTAGTTTTAAATTATCTAAATAAAGCCCGAGCATTTTTATTAAATTTTTCGCTACTTTTTTGATATTTTCTGCTGTGAAAAGTTGCTAACCACTAACTTATTTAAAAACGTTTATTTGACTGCGGCATACGCGTTCCCAACGAAACGCATTTGGTTTTTAACGCTGTCAAAAAATAGCGTGATACCATAAATTAAAGAAAGTTCGATCGTTCGCTATTTAAATATATTTTCCGAAACAAAGCTAATCCGTTACCGTTCAAATGATTAGCGCGATACGAAATGTACCTAACGTAACGTTTTTGGTTGTCGTTTAGTTTTGGTATTACCGTTCAAAATTAGCGCGATCGGGGCCCAGGTCGCTCCATATTGGGCCCAGAGAAATATTTAATAGGTACTGAACATCGACACGCTAAAAAGAAGAAGAAGTGGAGCACAGTGGCCCGATAATAGTATGCTTTAGTAGCACTTCCATAAGACAAGCAGCCCTGGGCGTGGTGTCTCTTTGTTCCCTACGCCTAAAAAAAATCAAAAACTTTATTTTCTTGTCGAGTCGAAATGGTTTCACTGTAGTTTCAATTTCAAATCATAAACATTATTAGACTATGGAACTCATTACCACCTTCGATACGTAAATTATATAAATCGATTTTTGTGTCCATAAGACGAGTAAAAGATCATTATTTAACGGAATTGTCTTAGTTGTAATTTATATACATATTATATAAGTACTATAGTTATTTCTACATAGATATAGGATGTATTTATTTAAGTATGTATGTAAAATATGTATATGTATATTTATTTATTTAAACTTTATTGTACACAATACAATTTGTATAGCACATTAGACGGACTTAATGCTAAAAGCATTATCTGACAGCCAACCTTTGGGTTGTTAGAAAACTCAAAATGGGTACAAAATATATATTGATAAGCATTCAGATATATATTTAATTTCTACATAAACTACTTTATTAATACTTTATTATTTTTTGTAGTTTATTTATTTATTTTACTCTTCATTGCACACAATTACACAAATGAGACACAAATTATATATATTGTGTATGTAGATGTAGTTTGTGTAGTTTCGTGTTATGTTAATTTCTTTTTCTTTCTTTATTCTATGAACACGCCTGTATGCCTTTCATCTCTCATATAAACATCTCCCCTCACGGGCCTAATGGAAGAGATCTCTTTTGAGATAACTAGAGTCTTTGTACAACTTTTATTTGATGTATTATCTGTATATGTTTGTGTACATAAGTTGGTAAATAAATAAATAATTTATGGAGTTTTGTTTCCCAGACGAAGTTCTACTGATAGCGTAATTTAGGGAATATTTGTTTTCTCCATTTTTATCAACCCGATTGTTCGTTTTACCAAATATTATGCCAGACATGTTTGATATTATAATGAAGGTAGCTGTGTGGATCCCGGCAGAGAATAGGACACTAAAAGTCTTTCCGTGGATGTCGTAGAAGGCGACTTAGGAAACACAAGCTAAACTAAGCTTATAAACATCAATGAGATCTCTCTGAAGACTAAAAAAGACCTGATAATGATATTGTTTTCTCGAGTTCCTGCGTGCTTCGGAAGGTGCTCGTGGGTACGTTAAGACATTGGTCTCGGCTGTCATTATTGTAAAACAATGTAAAATTTGAAATAGAAAATTCTTTATTAAGTCGTACAAATTACACATAGAATTAAAAATCTCAATACGATTACGAAAAATAGCGGTATTATTTTACAAAAATTAGTTAGTATCATATAAAAAAACCAGCCAATTGCAAGTCGAATTCAGGCATGAAGGGTTCCGTACCATTATCTATACAATCTTAGACACTTTATTTAATATCGAGCAAAAAACGGCAAAAAAATCAATTTTGTTGTATGGCAGCCCCCCTCAAATACTTATTTTATTCTGGTTTTAGTATTTGTTATTATATCAGCAACATAAATACATCTTCTGTGAAAATTTAAACTGTCTAGCTATCACAGTAGCCTGGTGACAGACAGACAGACAGACGGATAGTAGAGTCTTAGTAATAGGGTCCCGTTTTTACCCTTTGGGTACGAAACCCTAAAAATTAAATATTTTGTGAACTATAGAATTAATAAGTGATCCGGGAAAATGCAATAATCCCTTTTAGCGTTTCCATCAAAGCATACCAAATATTTTAAAATATTGAAAGGATTATCCACTTACAGAGCACTGCTATTTCAATATAACATTGTTCTGTTCCTTGAAAATATTCATCGTAGTTACTGGTATTTTCAAGAATTTTTTGAATTCTATCAGAAAATGTATCCTACTTATAACCTACTAATATAATAAATGCGAAAATTTGTTTATTAGATGCAAGTATTGCCAAATAACTTTTGACGCCGCGAAAATTAGCTAGTAAGTACGAGTACATACATTTTTCAATGGGCTTACATGACATAACGAGAGTTTTATTTTGCGTAAATCCATAAGTTACAGTACATTATAACAACAAAAATATATGATATTCTTCAGGATATATGCTACTGAAGTTGTGTTCTTAAAACATGATTTACCTTATCTGTTCCGAGATCATGCAGTCGCTTACATAACAGAGTCACTTTTAATTTGCCCATCTGTCGAACGAATTACCGCCAGCATTCTTCGTTGAATCGCATGAGTGCAAACTACAATAATATATGTAATGAAATTGATATCTTCGGTGCATCGGCCAATATGATTAAAAAATTCTTTTATGATTAATTATTTTTTACACAAGCATGCAATCCCAATTTAAAGTTTAATTATTTATGTAACTTTTTATTTAATATAATTTACAACCTTATTTAACTTTGCAATGTAATTTAATTTATGACTTAAATAATTTTATAAATTACTGTAATGTAATGTAATTTTCAATTTAAAACTACTGAGAGCTGTTTATCAAATGTGCATGCTGTGTTCGCTCCAAGTAGGTTGGCAACTTATATGCTCTAATTTGTATATGCTTAGATTTGTGTGTTGTTCAGCCAGTTAGCGAACCAAATAAATAAATAATAAAAAAAAAATTATACTAATTATTTGATTCGGCAGAAAAAAGTCACGAAAATACCTGTAATTTTTAGGGTTCCGTAGCCAAATGGCAAAAACGGAACCCTTATGGATTCGTCATGTTTGTCTGTCTGTCAGTCCGTATGTCACAGCCACTTTTTTCCGAAACTATAAGAACTATCTATACTGTTCTCAAAAATTATATTGAAGTTTCTAATATATTTTTTTTCTAAACTGAATAGTTTGCGCGAGAGACACTTCCAAAGTGGTAAAATGTGTATGTGTGTGTGTTCCCCCCCCCCTCCCGTAACTTCTAAAATAAGAAAATCATAAAACTAAAAAAAATATTCGATGTACATTACCATGCAAACTTCCACCGAAAATTGGTTTGAACGAGATCTAGTAAGTAGTTTTTTTTTAATACGTCATAAATCGTAAACCGCAATTTACCTTTAGAACTTTTATATTATGTTTCTTGCTGCTACGGAACCCTTCATGGGCGAGTCCGACTCGCACTTGGCCGCTTTCTTTTTCAATTAGTAGAACTGTTATAAAATGTTTGGGAACACTATAGATTTATTTAAATTCTATTTATCAAGATACATACTTTATATGATAAGATATAGTAGTGTTTTCTTTTTTTTTATAAAATGTTATACATTGTTAGAAAATTGCTAAAATATTATTTCTAGCACAAAACGTCCACTCACACGCGCGCATCGCCTGTGTGTCTATTGTACCGGCCGAGGCCTGATCCTATACGGACGTCTTGTAATGTAATGAAAAAATATGACTGCAACAAACGGTTTCAATGTGTGCGAGCATTTCTAGCTAATGTACGCCTTTTAATATTTTTATGATATACTGTACGTAGTTTTAATCATGGGAAGCTTTTATCATTTCTTTTTGGTCATAGGTATGTATTTTTTTATTACCTGCATTGATCTCTACTTACTGTAGGGTTACTCCAAAAGCGGCACGCAAGACATACGTTTGACAAGCATCATTGAGCGTTAATACATGATAAAGTCTAATTTGGTTTGACATGGAAATAGAACGTCACTATCGGACGATAATTGTATTATTCGAGGCCCACATCCTATAATCGGTGACGGATTTTAGCCGGAAAAAAATAGACTATACTGATTGCAATAGTGCAACGCACACGTCCCTACAAAAAGTAGGAAATTCCTACAAAAAAAATCGGCCTGACTATCGGCTGTGGTATCGGTCCTACAAAAAGTCTGACGTGGGCGGGCACCCTTATGGAGTAACCCCCCTAAAATTTTGACAGACCTTTTTAAGTAAATATATTTATCTCTTTCTTTCAACCATGCCTTTCACCTCTCTTTCATGAATATCTGCAATCTTGATGCAGTACATTTCTCGAGGCTATCTCATTCTGTTCATCAAGTCCATTCAGCTAAATAAATAACTACACATTTTAAAGGATTTCTGTAAATTAATAGCTAACTAGCCAGGCAAGTTGAGTAATTGCTTAAATACTTGAACAACGGATAGTTCAATACTGAGTCGGATTGTATTAGCGACGGTCGGAATGCGGCCAGCGCAAATTGGCTCTAATTTATAAGGTTCTCTTCTAGACCATTGGATAGGATGGAGTTTGTTGATATCAGATGAAAAAGAACGAAAAGTTTATATGTTTTACGAGACTAGGCCTGCTTAAATATTAGTCCTTAATAAAATTTTAATATTACGTTAAGCGTTTACATCGACTTTTAAATTTAATTAATTTAGTTAATTTAAATTTAACAACTTTAAATATAATACATTTTAAAATAAATATGAGTTAATTAATAACTTTATAAATAATGAGATGTAAGAGTTCGAGCGTACGTGGTATCCTAGTAGAGCCATCCGCGCTTCCTTTTGTGTTATAAATAATTGTTTTGAAGAATAATATTTATATTATATTATAAATATGTGGGATTATAATAGACGGGTAACTTACGAAAAAGTTTTGTATAAGATGACGTAGGAAATAGACGAGAATTTAAATCTAAAATATTTTGATCGCGTTTTTCCTCCTACTCGCTGGCCCGACCGAAATCACGTGTAGCATACACGTGACTTCGGTCTTACAGCACTGGACTCGGTCTGAAGACGACGTGGTAGTGTATATTTTTACTAAAATACAGCCATCATCATCAGGTCTTTTAAGTCTCCACTGCAGGAGCACGCGACCCTCTCTGCACTGCCAGAGCCACATATTATCCAGAGCAGCCAGAGGATTTAGCCTACACACTCCACGCTGGTCAGATGGGTTGGAGAGGTCTCATTGATATTTATAAGCTTTGTTTAACTTGTGTTTCCTATGTCGCCTTCTAGGACATCCACGGGAAGACTTGGAATGGTCCTATTCTACTCTGCCGGGAACCACATGGCTCGAAAATACAGTACTTTGGTTTATCTGCAATGCTTCCTCCATTCATTAAAATTGATTAAAATGACGTAATGAGCTGAAATGACGCACGCATTCATGCTTCATGACCCAGACTGGATGCAGACAAATGACAGCAATATACTGTGATGATAATCTTTTTTACACGACCTACTTACTATGGAGCCCATCAGATAAGTGATGGCATAACTTTGGCAGTGCTAAAATTACTATAAAAATACTGTATATTTCTTGGTCTGAGGGTAAAACTGATTTTGATCTTGTTATATCAGATTTTTCATCGATTTTTATACATTTACAAAGACACGTATTTTACCCTGTTAACCCTGATGGAGCAGATAGATTATTATGGGTTTTGCGGTTCTAAGCAGACAGAACTCAGGGCCGCGAGACACAAAGCCCACTTTGGCGAAAAGTTGGGATAAGGCATCAAAATAGTGATAGGTTAATCCACATCGCCTATTAACATGATTTGAATTGTTACCAGCTGGTACATTCTAAGTGTTTTTTTTTCTCCTATACCAGCTTAGAAGAAAAACTTTCTTTGTTTAAAAAAAAGGTTATCAAATGAGTTATCTCATTCATTACACGACTGCCGCAGAAAGGAGAGAACCAAATGTTTTAACGGTTTGTGTCTGTATGTGAGTTTCTTTAGTCAGCCATAACTTTGAAATGCCTATACAGATTTGGAAGTATCGTTAGAATCCTTACGTTATCCAGAGACACAAACGCATTCGTTTTAAATATAAAAGCTTTTTATATCTAATGAAAATGTTTTTTTTCTGTTTGAATTAGCAGTTAATTACTTATGCTAAATAAAAAAATAAAAAAAAAACCAGTCAAGTGCGAGTCAGACTCGTACATGAAGGGTTCTGACCCCTCCGTACAATGTTTAACGCTGAAAAAAATACGTTTCTTGTATGACGACCACCTTTCATTTTCACTTTATTTCATTTTTAGTATTTGTTGTTATAGCGACCACAGTAATAAATAATCGGTGAAAATTAAAAGTATCTAGTTTATGCCATTATAAAGATCAAGTCAAAAATGCTGAAAAAAACACATTTCTTGTATGACGACCCCGTTTTATTTTAAACTTTATCCTACCCGTACTTTTAGTATTTGATTTTATAACGGCCACATTTATATAATACAAAATCAGTTTGCACCATTTGGGTACGTAACCCTAAAAAATATCAGTTCCAATATTTTATTTTCTACGTGTTTCAAAACGTGAACAAACTCATACAAGTGTCTGTTTTAAATGAACCTCGTTGTTGTGCGTCGTGTTTTTACACCAATCCTTTATTCTGTCCAAAGTTTTACGCTTTAAATTTTATTTCAAAGAAGTTTCCCCGCGTCTGCACAACAAGCCTTATAATTTCGCGTTTTGAGGTTTTACAGCCAGTATTTGTTCACACCTCTTAATTATAAAGTTTCTGTTTTTATTTTTCTCTTTTTGAAACTTACTTTCAAACAAAGTCTTGTGTACAATATTGCACAAACTTGCGTTTGTTTTGAAGTTTTTTAAACGTGATTTTTTAAACAAAGCCATTACTTTCTTTTAACTGACACAATAAAAAACAACAGTATATTGTCCGCATTTTCACCTACTTTTTACTAGGCTTAAAAAAAAGTAGATGCTGGACTTGAAGAAAAGAACAATCTTAGACTGTACCAGCTGCTTCTCTTCTCGCGCAGAGAATGTTAAAAAGCGATGCAGCTGGCGACCAATCTAGTCCTTGATTGACATTTACAATCTGCGCGGGAAAAAAAGCTGCTGTTGCTTCGTTTATTAGAACTCCGAAGTCCCTAAACATAACTCTAAAGCGGTAATCCCACTGTACCGCACACCGTCGCGGAGCGCGGGGCTGCAGATTTTAACATTATATGCAAGTATCTCAGTTTGTATAGAAAACCCGCCTAGTCCAACACACTAAAAATGCGGCTGATTCCGTAAAAACGCGGCAGATTCCGCGCACCGCGGTGGGGCGCGTTACCAGTGGGGGAATCGCCTTATAGTTTCGGTATGTCCGTCCGTCCGTCTGTCTGTCCGCGGCTTTGCTCAGAGACTGTTTGTACAGGCAGCTGTAATTGCATGGCTAAACAACGTGGAAAGGACATATCGTTATAATTCGAACCACAGTCTATACTAGATCATTATAATGTAATGAAATTAAAATAACAGCCAAAAAAACAAAATAAATCGGCATTTCCATTCAAAAGTGTGCAGCCGCCCGGGCAATTTGTAAGGAAATGTCGATTTTTTTTTGTTTTAGACTGTTATTTTAATTTCATTATACTTTAGTGATCTAATATAGCCCATGGTTCGACTTATTACGGGTTTGCCCCTTCCCTTTGTATGTATATAAATATATTTTATATGGAGAGGGCTATGCTGTGTTTCTCTACGTGATCGAATCAGAAACGAGGAAATTCGTAGGAGAACAAAAGGCACTGATATAGCCCAGCGTTTTAGCTTGTTGAAGTGGCATAGGGCGGGACACATAGCGCGATGAACCGACGGGGCAGAAAGTTCTCGAATGGCGATCACGTACTGGAAACCGAAGCATTGGACTGGACACCCACTCAAAAGGCAATCAGATGATCTGACCAAGTTCGCTGGAAATCACTGAACGCAGGCCGCTCCAGATCAGTCGTTTTGGAAATTCTTGGGAGAGGCCTATGTCCAGCAGTGGGAGTTATGCGGAGCGGGAATGATGATGATGTCTGCTAATAAAGTCCTAAAGTATTTTGAAGAAAAAATTAAACGTATGTTATGTAATAGGGGATTACATACGTAAAGTGAGGATGATATATTATTTCCACGTGTACCCCTTAGTTAGGGGTATTGTCAGATAGGTATTTTAAAAAGATTAAGGGGTTATATAAAGAACATTTCGATTCAGTGACCCGTTTGCAAAATATTTAACTAATTGTTGATCGCGTTAAGCGTAACCGCCTCTAAAAGCTATAGACATGAAAAATAAAAATGTTGATAAAGCTATCATGATATATATAAAAGCTAGTAGATACCAAACTTATTTCTAAGAACTTATTAAATATACATACTCCTAAAATTTCGTACAAAATAAATAATCCTTAAAAACAAATAACTTAATGAAGTTGTAACTTGTGTGAAATAGGTAGTAAACATGAAAAATGTAAAAAAAACGTGTAACTTTGGAACTGAGCATGACTAGGATACGCACTTAGCTGATTTTTCTTTTGTCACTTTAGACCAGTATGAAAGGAAACATACCCAAGACTTTCTTTCCTTTCAAATAACTAATGATCAAAATGAATACGTACCTAATATCGGTTTATGATAACCTAAAAGAGACAAACAAACCTACCAATTTTGTTTCGACATGTTATCTTACCATTAATTTAAAAGTTCATTAAACTCGAAGGTCTGCTTCAAAGTTAACCCGCACGTGTGTCAAATATAATCATTCTACTAAATTGGAAGTCAACATGACTAATTGTGTATTCTAAGTTATTGACTTAGTCGAAATTTGAGTCAGAAGTTCAACCGCCAAGCCGCAACTGCGTACATGGAATAAGAAAAGTATAGAAGAAGCGATGGGATCCCAAAAATAGACAGTCCTGATAAAACAGTTACGAAACAAAAATGTTTGATTCAAAAACGTGATAAAAAAAAAAAAAAAATTTGTTTATTAGGTAACTATTTAAATTACAAGCTTTTGTTGCTGGAGCCTCCTTTTAAGCAAAAAGTATGCTTGTGTCAGGAGACTCCGCTCTTTCTTATCTCTAGTACTTTATAAATAACATAGTTGACCAATTTATAAGACAGTTTGTCTTGATGAAAAACAATATAGCCTATGGGTGCCTGTGTGTGTGTGTGTGTGTGTGTGTGTTTGTGTGTGTGTGTGTGTGTGTGTGTGTGTGTGTGTGTGTGTGCGCGTCAATGTGTATGATGATGAAGATAGAAGATAGAATAAGATATAATATATATACTTATTATATATGTAAATATATATATTATTATTTTTTTTATTTTTTTTGATTTAAGTATTTATTAAATGTATGTAAGTCTTCAATCCATATTTAAGTGTCCATTATGTTTCTTTATCAAACCGTTTGCGGAATTGCGTCTAGTTAAACAGAAAATATAATAATATATCATAGAAGATACACAACATTTTCTATTGGAATATGTACGAAATGAAAGGGAAAGGCAGTTACTGTTGAGCAGCCTGAATTTTAATAAATTTGATATTGGCGTTATATCGTGCTTATTGTCGGAGTCATCTTCGGATGGAGCAATTGCGGTATATAAAATAGCAGCGGCTGCGCAACAGTAACTTTCTTTGTTGTAAGCATGTTTTAGGTTTACGATAAGGCTTAAATGTTTATTAAAACAAAAGACTTTAAAAAAAACTAAAAAAAAAAACAGAACATGGTTGCGAAATTGGCGTAGGCAGGACATATTAGGACTATTATTGTTAAAATTTCTGTTGCTCGAAGTTATTTACAGTTTTGAGGAGGTTATGATGAGGCCTATGCTATGCTGAACAAGATATACTGAAACCAAATTCGAAAATCCTGACTTTTTCAAAATGACAATTACGAGTAATAAGCGATTTTAGCGAACATTTTGTAATTCCTTCTGAATTAAAAAAAAAACAAAGTATTTATAAATGACTTCAAACAAGGAAGAGCTTTTCAATTGAAATGTAAATATGTCTTTTATTGTATGTTCCCGTTTTTTAACCAAGTTAGAAAATTCTCTATTCTTTATTATTTTTACCCGACTTCTAAAAAAGGAGGAGGTTATCAATTCGTTGGAATCTTTTATGTTTTTTTTATATATGTTCCCCGATTACCTAAAGACGCCTGGACTGATTTTAAAAATTCTTTTTTTGTTTGAAAGGGTACACTTTCTAGTTAGTCTCATATAAATTTTATTAAAATCGGTTGTGCACTTTGTTTTTTAAACGAAAATAACTAGAAAAAATTGTGTATTTGTATACTTGTTTAATCAATGTCAATAATAATTGTCAATAATTATATTTGAGAAGGTATATATGCAAGTGATCCCATTGTCACCAGGTAAAGACATGATGACGAAATCCTTAAGAAATCGAGGGAACTCCTTAAATATTCAATGCACACATATAGTGATTTTGATGTTTTTGTCAATAAATCAAGAATTCGCATTCAGAAAATATGATTTGATAAAGTGGAATTGATGAAAAAGACCAAACTGAAATTACTTTTTTTGTTTGTTTGTAATAACTTTATTGTACTTTGAAAATACATTTTTTTGAAGTGAAAACTTCTTTAGCGGCGTTGTGCACTTTTTTTGTAATGGGTAAAAAATTTTAAACTCGCGTCAGGACACGTGTCCTGATCCAAAATTCGTAAGACGGATGGAGAGTAGACAGCCGACGCGGCGTAGGAGAGGAAGTATCCCCCTCTCTTTCTACGGCGCGGCGAAAATGTATGCCGGCGCCTGCTGTTTCGTTTAGCTGAGAGATAAACTTTTTAATGTAATATAAATTGTCATGTTCGTGTACGATAGCGCAATAAATAAATATTGTATTCTACCACATAAATGATAGTACTTTTATACTGATAATTAAAGCAATTCGTGCAAAATTATTCCCTAACCATTCCAAAATATCAAAAATGCACAACGTTAATATTCAAGTTTTCACTTCTGCCGGCACTCCCAGAGTGCAACCCGTCGTTTTTTTTTGTTTAAAATTAATAAATAACATCAGAATTTAATTTGATAAACAAAGAAATAACCAAAGGATAGGTAATGATTTACCTCAGAATCTAACTTGTAAATAGGTTACCGGATATTGACTCAAGGTATAGTTCTGTACCTGGTATATTTTGTGCACAGGGCGAGGTCATTTATTATAGGAATTAACTGAAACTCGTGAGTTTTGGAAGGTAAATCTCTTGAAGAATATTGCGAAGAGAGCAGATTTAAATTAATTTCGCCGTGGTACAAGATAAATGACTTCGTTCGCGTTGCATTGTAATTTCGAAGATTTTATGATTTATTTGTTTGTGCTGTTGGATTTACTGGAACTTTTTAATTACTTTTTAGTTCTTTCTTGGTGTCACTGACTTTAGCATTAAAGATTAATCAGTTTTTCTGAAGTATTGTTAGATGTTGCATTGAAAAGTTCACTTTTACAAAATTGATCAACATATTCGTATAGTTTCTAGGTTTCCTTATTTTTTAATTCTATCATAGGTTTAACATAAGGATAACATTAATTCCGAAGACAGGAAAACGTCCCCGTCGGCTTAAACTTCTTAGAAGAATAAGGGGTAGTAATAAAAAATATTTTTATTTTATTTAATCTTTAGCCATTAAATACAAATTGTACAGAACAATAGGCGAACTTAACGCTAAAAGCGTTGTCTACCAGACAACCTTTGGGTTATACAGAAAGTCTAAATGTGGGTTGCAAAATAAAGTTAAGTAAAGATAATTTACCCGCATAAGTAGCCCCCATGAAGTTTTAAAAAATATGTTTTGACCAAAAAATAGGTTAATTTCGTTATATTTAGTTAAATAATAGGATTCTTAAATGGTATATAGGTAGGCACTTGAAAACAGGAAGCTTAACACTTTTTAAGTCTACCTATAAAAAGGCGATTGAAGTGAATATGATTTTCTGTGTTGAAATATTAATTTTAATATGTATGTTTTATAGGCATATACTTATAATAGATACCCAATGACAATAAAAAATAGGTAATTTGTAATATTCACTGTCACACACACAATAGTATCCTCAGTTTTTCTAAGTCAATAATCTATTTTGAAAACTTCCAAAGTTGCTGGTAATTTTGGAAGTTATGAGGAATACTTCCGGAAGTATTCCTGAAATATTCCAAAGTTTCGGAAATATTCCGAAGTTTTCACCTCTAGTTTAAATCCCAAAATTTAGGATTAGTTATGCTAGTTACATATGTGTCAAATTATATATTGTATTCGTATCGCACAAATGCTTAACGACCATGAAATCATGTAATTTAATGCAACATACTAGTATCAAATAGACAAATATTAAAAAGCATACCTGCGATAACAATCTGTTATCTAATATGTAATATTTTTCAACAAAATGAAAACAAAAACTTATCAAAATTACGAAACAAAAATAATACGTCATGATTAATTCTGCGTTGCATATTTATAACTCAGATTTAATTGGAACGAAATAGGTCATAAATTTATTGAATCATACCTACTATTATTTGGTAGTAATTTCACACAATTAAGTTCCCAAAACTGGGACAGATCGGCACAATTAATCTTGAGATTGGTATCAGGCCCAATTAGTCCCAATGCCGATTACACCGAAATCAACGCGACTAGGACCAAATTATTATTCTGAATGCAAATTAACAGACGAGTATATCAGTATATATGTCGCAGTCATCTGGTTAAATCAGCCAGCCAACTGAATGCCTAGCTAGGTCATTCATAGCCGGCATCCAATTGAATGGCTAAAGGACAACTAGCCAAGTTACTGAACGCAACGTTTAATCAGATAAGATAGATAGAAGATAAGATATTAATGAATTTCTGATTTGTGGTTAGGTTTTGCAAATCATGTACGACTACTTTTTATTATTACCACCTACCACTAAGTAACCAAATGAGTTTTTATGAGATCTGTGAACGAAAAATAACATTCACGGATTGCGTTTTTGACGCCATATTTGTTACTATAAGCGCCGCAGTGGTACAGAAAACAGTAAGAGAACATACAGAACGGAATCTCTTAAGGTCCCGCTCAATAAGTGTCCCCGTTCCCCGTCCCCGCACATCTCCCCCGCTCTCGCCTTGTCGAGGAGCAAGAGCAGGCGAACATACACGCACATTGACGTGTGCACGGCGGCACAAGAACGGGGAAGAGGTGCGGGGACGAATATTGCGGTAACCTAGGAGATTCCGTTCTGTATGTACTTAATACTCTTACTGTCTTTTGTGGCAGTGGCAAAAACTAAACTAAATTTTAATCACTTGAGTGTTGGTCATTAATCTTCGAAAGGCCAAGATTTCAATACGCCAAGATGTTAAACGTTGAGTGATTCTAGTTAAATTAACTTTCGGCCTAGGCCTTATTAAAAACCGACATTCAAAGTGCTGCCTAGGCCTCCAGTTGGCTGGCTAATTTAACCAGATGGCTGCGTCATATACATAATATAATTTATCGTTCTATATTTTGTTTGATTGGAATTGTTGTGCTAACGTATTGTGATTGTAAATTAATTAAATTTGGTTTATATTTTGGGTGTAATTATTGTTGTAATATTTGCTTATAGGTACATACATTCACTCATCATCAGGTCTTTTTTAGTCTTCACTGCAGGAGCACGACCCTCTCTGTATCACAGAGCTATACTTAGCCAGAGTAGTCAGAGAATTTGGCCTACACTATCCACGCTGGCCAGACCGGTTGAAGAGGTCTCACAGATCAATCAATCAATCAAATCAATGTGGTCTTAATGAGGCAGATGGAACATTTAAGGTCTTGACAAAGCCCAGGGTCGCAAGAGCCAAATACCACTTTTAGCGTGAAGGTGGAAAAATAAATCAAAATTGTGATGGGTTGCTAGCAGCATCGCATTAACATGATTTGTATTTTCGCCCATCGGACTTTAAAATCTGCGCGGAAAAAGAAACAGCAGGTACAATTTATTTCTTCGCAGACCAGCATGGAAAATAAACATATGCAGGTTTGATTCAAATAAACAGCGTTATGCTATTATCGCTTTACTTGAGCATACTCGTACTGGAGAGCATCCAGAGCTTTTCAATGCGGTAAAGTGAGACAAAGTTACGGAGTATCCTCGAGAATGGCGTGTCATGTTCAGAGTTAAGTTCTGTCCTTCAACTAGTTGAGATTGTTCTGCATTGTTTAAACTTCGCATTAGCTAGTTTGCAAGTTGCAAGAGTTTGTTATCCACTAGATACCATTATTATACGGATACATTATAATGGTGCATAACGTCTTCGTCACTTACTACTTCATATATTTGCATAAAAAGAATAGGAAAAATCTCCACATTTGCAATACATAGCTAACGAATTATTATTTGTGTCAATGACCTCGATGTCGCTCGATTCTTCCGCATGACCGCCCCGCACCCTTCCCGCCGGCGGCGCGCGGGGCGAGCGGTTATATGGCGGTTGGTATCACTATCTAATAAATAAATATATAGGGACAAATCACACTGATTAAACGAGCCCTAAAGTAAGTTCTAAACTTGTGTTATGGGATACTAACTTAACGATACTATATTTTGTGATAAATACATATATAGATAAACACCCAAGACCCAGGACAATTTTAAAAAAGGCCATTTTCCAACTTGCCCTGGCTGGGGAACGAACCCAGGACCTCCGGATTAGCGGTCTAGCGTGTTAACCATCTATCTATAATTTAAAAATTACGTTCTTCTCGGTGGAATAGTTTCCATGTCTCCATCTCTTGAGCCATCTTTTTGACTTCCCTATACGACACGGCGTCAACTTTCTCCTTTACGTCTTGATCTATAAATGCTATTCTTGGTCTTCCTTTTGTATTTATATCTATCGTACTTGTATATTATCCAACCAAATAATTGTTTGTACATAGGTACCTCCTACATCGCATTAAATATTTTAATACCTAGATAAATCTTCGTATTTCTAATTCTAATCATGTAATTATAAGCATTTACAGCTATGCTGTATATGTATAAGTCTGTACACAAGTACAGACTTATAAATAGCTGTAAATGCTTATAATACGAAAACAAATTCGTGACCAGTTATATCAGCCACTGGAAGTCCACTGTTGAAACATAGGCCCCAGATTAGTGACCTTAAGTGACATAAATGTCTTGAACTCCGTTCTTCAGAAGGCACGTTAGCCGTTGGAACCAGCTGTCGCCTTCAAAGAGCAGTCACAAAGTTATCTCAGATGCTTGTAGGCAGCTTGAATCCAGAATATGACACCAGTTTTTGCCAATTAGACAAACGGAAAACAACAACACGAACTTTCCATTAAACAATGCACACAATCGGATGTTTTGAAGGACACTGTAATAGAAACACTGCCCACGACACGCTATTTTCTGAGAATCAAGACCCGCAACACAAAATAAAGCTATACAGAGGTAAAGCTTTTATTCTGGTGTAAGCAGAGCAAAGTGTTCTAAGTACCAACACACTAGGGAACGATCAACTTGGTTATTTCAATTAATATCATTCTAATTCTATTAACTATTACTTGTAAGTAAAATGTGGACTGGATCAGAAAAATATTATTCTATTTAGTCCTTTAGTTAGGCTTTGGTGGTTCCGTAGTCCACAAGGAACCCTTATTGTTTCGTCATGTCCGTCCGTCCGTCTGTCCGTCCGTCTGTCTGTCCGTCCGGGCTCGTACTCCGTCGCTACTGCACCGATTGTCACGAAAATGATAGACAGATAGATATTGAAGTTCCAAAAGTTGGTTTTTAAAATTATGAAAAAATAATTTTAAAAACCAACTTTTTCAGCCAACGAATTTGGCGAATTTTGAAAACAACGAAAAGTAAATCTAAAAAATTAAATTGGACTAACCCCAACGTGTGGGGTATCGTTGAAAAGGTCTTTTAAAGTGCAACGAAAATTGTTTAGAAACTATGTAGATCAAACCCCCCAGTCTTGAGATAATCTAATACAAAGTTAAAATTTGAGGTGTCCCCCCATCGTAACTTTTGAAATATTACTAAAATAATTCTGAAAAAAATGTGGTATATACCTCAAAGTATGTACTTTCAATTAAAATTATAGCGGTCTCGGTACCATAAATGGTTATTTTTTAATACGTCATAAATCATAGTTACGTAACCGCAATTTACATCTAGAACTTTTACATTTAGAACTTTTATATTAAGTTACTTGCTGCTACGGAACCCTTCATGAGCGAGTCCGACTCGCACTTGGCCTCTTATTTATTCTTTCCTTGCCTTTTGGGGTTGGCTTTGTATGTCAACTCCCTCCACGATTATCTCTCCTTCGCCATCACTGTACTAACCCTCCCATTCCCCCATATCCGATCTCACGCATTCTTCTCTGACTTTCTCGGTCTTTCTTTCTCTATACAACCAACTGCCACCCGACGTTAATCCTTCTTGGAAGTGTAATTGTAGCACCGGGTGTTTGTGCTTAGTCCTTTAGTCGCCTCTTACGCCATCCAGAGTGATCTCATTCTAAGCCGGACGTAACAGGGCTTGGCATTGTAAATAAATTCTAGTAATTAGATGTATCCTTAGTGATATACAGATCTGTGGATTAATCACTAGGACGGTACGTATACAGATCTGTGGACGGTACTATATTTAAACTTCTGAATTTTCTCTGTTTTGTGCGCCTAACTTTGGAGCGCTCAATGACCCGGATTTGCGGGGCTCCCATTTACTCTGTATGACACTTCAAACATCCCTTCTCAAATAGAAACAACGACAAAATGTATTTGACGGGTCCTCAGTTTTTCGCACAGATTTTGCCAACCTATATTAGAAGTAAAAAGAGGTACGAAAGGGATTGCTTTATAAAAATTTTCATATAAGTGTATGTCAGTCCATATTTAAGTATATAAGTGTCGTGTGATTACCGGCAGAGTGAAATAGTACCACTCCAAGTCTTCCCGTTGATGTCGTAAAAGACATTTTGGGAAATAGCTAGAATAGCTTAAAAATGCTTATACTTAAACATCAGTGAGACCTCTCCAACCCGTCTGGCCAGCGTGGAGAGTGTAGGCCAAATCCTCTGGCTGTTCTGGCCAAGTTTGGCTCAGGTATTACAGAAAAGGTCGTACACCTGCAGTGGAGACTAAAAAAGAAAAGACATGATGATAATGAAGACGACATTTAAGGCAGTGGAAGATTGAAAGTTGTGGATGGTAGTTATGACGATAAGAATACACTTAATGTTTTTAGGGTTCCGTACCCAAAGGGTGCAAACGGAACCCTATTACTGAGACTCCGCTATCTATCCGTCGGTCCGTCTGTCACAGGGCTCTGGGCTCTATCTCTTGAACCGTAATAGCTAGACACTTGAATTTTCACGAAATATGTATTACTGTGGCCGCTATAACAACAAATACTAAAAGTAAAAAATAGTTCAAAATTAAAGGGAGTCGTCATACAAGAAACATGTTTTTTTCAGCGTTTTTAACTTGATCTTTATAATGGCATTAACTAGATACTTGAAATTTTCACCAATTATGTATTACTATGACCGCAATAACAACAAATACTAAAAATAAAATAAAGTTAAAAATTAAAGGGGGTCGTCATACAAGAAACATGTTTCTTCAGCTATTTAAACATTGTACGGTGGTACGGAACCCTTCATGTACGAGTCCGACTCGAACTTGCCCTTCTTTTTTTATTCAACTATGTATTTAATGTTTCTAGCGGAAACTTGCACAGAAAACATGTGAACGAATATTGAACCAAGTTTCTTCCACTAGGTACCGGTAGAAGATGCAAAAATGATATGTATGCCAATGGTCACTTAACATGGGATGCGATTCTTCTTCTTTCTCTAGACCTTATCCCATCTACTTGGGGTCAGCCTTCCTTGTCCTTCTTTACCAGTTTGCACGGTCCTGAGATGTGGCGGCATCCAACTGATTAACTTGGGATGCAATTAACTAAGTTTATCTAAGCCGTGTGGACTTCATAAAATATGCTTGCATATTCTGTCCAGATTCAGGTTTGTTGCGAGTTTATAAATTTATGAGCGCTTCAGAAAACAACTTCTATGTTTTTGATAAACTAAAGGCACACATATTACCAAGGATTAGCTGCCTCGAGTTTATGATAGTATAATTTTTAAATATAGGATTTAAACTGCATTTTAAAGACTATGTTCCAATATTCAAACATCAAATATTTTCATTATTTATCCATTAAATTTATATGTGGACATAGTTTACAACAAACCAATGACTAGCTACAGAGCAACCATAACTATAGATCAGTATCTTGTCGGGCATTGTATAAAAGATATGTCTCTTTTTTGGTAAAAACTGACGTGAGACACATACATTACTATATGTTACATAGGTACTGGTAACTCACGTGAAAAATCAGCTACATGTTTCGACCTCAGGTCGCTATTAGGGCGAATGTGACGCGCAACGCCTCACGAAGACGTCCCGAACCAAAAATTAGTCGTGCGGCGTTGCGCGTCACATTCGCCCTAATGGCGACCTCCGGATTAGGTCGAAACATGTAGCTGATTTTTCACGTGAGTTACCAATATGTAACATATAGTAATGTCTGTATCTGTGAGTTACCCGTGTATAAAATATAGAGATATCTCTTTTCATACAATGCCAAATAAGATATAAGAGACAGAGGAAAACATGGTGAGGAAAGAACAATAGTGACTATTTTTTTTACTATTATTTATACATAACAAACATAGTACTATATTTCAGCCAAAAACTCGACATTTTTTATGTAAAAAATGTAGATTTCTTGGCAGAGATAATGAAGTGGTTTGCCATACTCCGGGTACAAACTGCTAACATGCCATAATGTATGCGTAGTCGGATGGCACAAGTGTCAAAATGTACAAAATACTGGTGACAAAATGTCCATTTGTCAGAATGCATTCATGACCAAATGAGTTATTGTCAAAATAGCCAATTGCCAATATGTCCATTTGAGAGTATGCCTTAGATCATTTAATACAGGATAAGCCTTACCTGCGCGGTTCCCTCTGCCAAAGTATAAGATCGCATGCTCTAATACGTTCATAAAAAAGATTCGTAATCGATTATGATCATTATGTGCATCGGTAAAGTATCGAAAGGACGTCTACAAGTGCTCGATTAAAAATGCCAAATTGTGCAGTTAACGCATGTAAAAAGAGAATACTTCTAATCTTAGTAAAGATGGAATAAGCTTTCATTTGTAAGTATTTTTTTATTTTATTAACATTGATTTCTATTTAAATGTAATTACTTATAAATCGATATAATATCTTTCAGTATAGATTACGGAAAAAATAATCGAGTCAAGTTTGCAACTGATTTCCTGCCATCCCAAGCGATTTTTTATCTTATTTACTGCCATAACCATACCAAAAAGATCTATAATCACTTATCACAATGTTGACATGCTTCATTTTTCAATGTTATTATTTTTTCACTGTCCTTCGACACGAGACTTTCTCATTTTAAATATATCAATTACATTCATAAGGTTCGGTAATAAGATTCAAATTAAAAAAACGATGAGTTGATGACGTAAGCGCACTCCCCACGAGGCTTGTCTTTTTATGATTTACCTTCGTCTTTATTCTCTGGTCATTAGATTTGAATATAGATTAAACACTCAACTGTCCAAGTAAATTTTTGTTACTTTTTGAGTGATGAGACATCGCATTATTATCGATGTCGATAAAAATTAAATTTCCTTGATATAGTTTTATTTGTGATATAATTTTAATATCGAAATATTTAAATTTTTTTACAAGCTTTTTTTTAGTTTTACCTGTCCCGTTGTCTGACTGTCTGTAATCAAATCTTGCAAGTTAAATTTGACCCACTTCCTGGTTTCCGATTGAGCTGAAATTTTGCACGCATACGTATGTTGCGTGACAATGCAATATTATGACAACATGGATCTGATCTGATGATGGAGCTGGAAGGTGGCCATAGGAACTCCATGATTAAACGGCATAACCCCATCAAGTTTGGGCTCATAATATTCATCTTGATGAGTATTTTGTCTTTAGATGGTATCCAGGGTCTGATGATAGGGCTGCAAGGTGGCCATAGGAACTCCGTGATTAAACGACATAACCCCATCCAGTTTGGGCTCGTATGATTTGTCTTGACGAGTATTTTGTCTTTAGATGGTATCCAGGGTCTGATGATAGAGCTGAAAGGTAGCCATTGGAACTCCGTGATTAAACGACATAACCCCATAACCCCATCTATATATGTATTTATTATAAAATATACAATCGTTGAGTTAGTATGCCATAATACAAGTTTTTTAGATTTCTGTTTCGGCTATTTCTTCTTGACTTTGCAAGGTCTTTGGCATCCTTGGGTATATTACTATATTATATTTGAAGAATAAACAGAGGAGAAGCAGCACAGCTACGGATTCAACCGGGAACGCGCTTAGATGATGAAGAAGATGATAAAATATATATTGTTGAGTTAGTATCCCATAATACAAGTTTTCTGTGTCTGCTATTTCTTCTCCACTTCGCAAGGTCTTTGGCCTACTTGGGTGACCATATTATATTTGAAGAATAAAAAGCGGGGAAGCGTCACAGCTAAGGATGCAACCGAGAACGCGCTTACATGAAGAAGATGATAAAATATATATTGTTGAGTTAGTGTACCATAATCACAGAATACAGTAAGAGTAAACAGAAGGGAATCTCCTAAGGTACGCGCAATATGCGTCCCCGTTCCCCGCACCCGCACCTCTCCCCCGGTTCTTGACGGCCAACGTGAGTCATCGAGGCGAAAACGGGAAAGAGGTGCGGGGACGGGGAATGGTGACGCCTGGGTGACGCATATTGCGCGTACCTTAGGAGATTCCGGCCTGTGCCATAATACAAGTTTAAATACTAAAAAACTTGTATTATATTGTAGTATGCTTGAAGCGTTACGTAGGCAGTTTAAATAATAAAACTTGTTAAACTAATTAACAAGTTTTATAGTATTCGTGAAGCGCCACGTGGGCAGTATAAATAATAAAACTTGTAAAACTAAATAGATACTAAACAAGTTCTATTATTTAAACTGCTCACGTGGCGCCTCACGTGACGTATTAACTTCTATCCCGAATTTCCGACATAATTATATGAAAACATTCCAGAGTTAAAACGAACGTAAATCTTTTTTCCGAAATATCGATGTCGATATTTTTTTTTTGTTGTTCAATCCTTTTGCACTAGGGTGTATTATTACGTGTACATACACATTTGTTTTAGTGTGAGTCTTGCTAGTGTGCAGAAAATAAACTCGTATGTCAATTTTACATAAGTGTGCGTTTATAACGACACAAATTATTTTTGTGACTGTGTGTGTTTTTTAGATGTAGTAGTTCCCTCCCCCCGCACCAAAAACGGCAGAAAGTTTTGTAAGAAGATTTGTCTGCGTAACTTATCCTGTATTAAATGATCTAAGGAGTATGCACTCTCGATGAAATGAGCTAAAGTGTTCATTTGACAGTATGGACTATGGTCAAAATGGTCAATTGCTAAAGTGTCCATTTGACAGTAGGTATGTACTCATATTCAAAGGAGCTGTGGTCAAAATGGTCATATACCGTATTACAGTATTTGACAATTTTTGAAAAATCATTTTTAATAATCCTTTATTACATAATATTGCCTTCTCTATTTTACACTCTACAATAGTAAACTTAATAAATAAATAAATGTATATGGACAAATCACACAGATTGAGCTAGCCCTAAAGTACGTTCGAAACGTGTTATGGGATACGAAGTCAACGATACTATATTTTATGACAAATACTGTCTGTAAAAGATCATTTTCCATCTTGACCTGACCGGGGTCAGACCCGGGACCTCCGGTGTGACAGCTTGGCATGATGACCACTAGGCCACACAGGTCGACAAATAGTCACTAATGTGCAGGTTTCCTTACTATGTTTTTACAAAATTTTTTTCGCTAGAGATTCAAAAAACAATCTTGGTTGGTTTAATATGAAGCTTTTTTTTCATTAGCAATTTAAATTTGAAAATAATCGTTTAATCCTAGTTTCCAACAAGTCAAATGAGACACTTTTTTCTAAACGTTAAAACAAATATTTTCTATTATTGGTTTTTTAATTATTATATATTTAGGGTTCGTGCTAAGTCCCGTTATATATATACAAATATTTTCCATGAGATTTGTATGAAATATCGGACTAGGACGTCATAGCTTTTTGGAGTCAAATAGCGCTCTTAATATCCGCTTTTCCGCTTTAATACATCTAAAATCACGTTTAAAATGGAATGTGTTAATGAAAATTGACATTATTTTGTGACGTTTTAGTCTCTCAGTACAAAATAATTTATTTTTGACCCAGAAAACTACCCAACATTCAACTCAATACTGAATGAATTCCCACTGACATTGACTAAGGAAGTCGAGATAAGTCCTTCAAATATCTGTGGCAGCCATTATTAATCCGTGTACTGTCACATTCAGGTCTTAGCGAGTACTTAGTTGATCCGTTAATCTGAGTACGTCCAAGCAACTAAGCCATTCTGAAAGTAAGTAATAACGGGGGTAGACCTGCTTGTGTGGTTCAGGTTTTCTTTCTTATCGAATGTCTTCTTCGTCTAAGCGCGTTCCCGGTTGCATCCTCAGCTGTGCTGCTCTGGAGCCCGGGGTGCGCTTTCCTGCTTTTTCTACTTCAAATATAATATGCATGTCAATGGTCACCCAAGGATGCCAAAGACCGTGCAAAATGGAGAAGAAATAGCTGGAACAGTAAAAATGATTTGGCTATAGTTTTACTACCGGCCGCCTGCCTGACGTCAACCCTCTTTGGGAATGTATTTGTGCGAAAAGATTTACAACTGGCCACCGCCAGACGTTAACCCTCCTTGGGAATGCAATTGTAGCACATGATGTGTGTGCTTAAGTCCTTTAGTCACCTCTTAATCTTACTTAGTCTTATTCTGACCCGGAACCACACGGGGAATTCTGCTATCTAGTAATAACAGTAATTTTTAGGCGAGGTGGGTTCACAATTTGCAATACTGTGCGTGTTTTTGAAAAATCACTATTATTAAACTACTACACTTTATTCCTCTAAAAAATTACATAAAAATCTAAAGGATTTTCTACAGACACCCACTGATTATCTAAATATTAATTGTCGTTTTGGCTACAAAAAAAATTATAAATAGACTACCTAGATATTTAGATAATACATTTTTTGGTATAATTTTCATAAAAAAGGTGATTGTATAAAATAGTTATATGTATTATAAAGGTAAATTTAGGCAAATTTAGAGGTATGTTTGTGATTTTTTTCTATCAAGCCTAAAATGCCCAATCATGTTTTGGATACCTATTGTGGTTGTCTGTAGAAAAGCCTTAAAATTCTTATGTAAAATTTTTGAGGAATTAACAGTAGAAGATTTTTTAAAAACACTCTCAGTTTTCTTTGCTCTGAACTGGCGGGGCCCTAATAATATAGTAGGTTGGTGGGCGACAGAAGATGAGTGTCCACAACCAATCACCGCACTGTCTGCGAGCGCAGCGGATAAACGCACGCGCTGCCCGCGCTACGCTGACATCAGTGCGGCTCCTACCTCGCCCTAAAAGGACTGTGAGAAAACTGTCAGAAAGCATATTGAAATAACCTTAATATCAATTTACTGACACATCAAACAGAACACAAATTGAATAATTTAATTAAAATCAACCACTTATACGGCCTTATTATTTTAATCGTTCTTATCGCTACCTGAATAAAATATGTCAATCAAAAGAAATATAAATCATTTGGGAATTCCAACAGACAATTATTTTACTTGTATTTGGTTTTCTACGAAGTCCTATCCAAAGAAATTTAATACCATCTAGAATGCTTACGAAATGGCAAAGCCGTTCCCAAAAAATATACCTAAAGTTATAGCTCTCCCATTCTACTTTATTGCACTGACAGTTTGTTGGAAAGGAACGCCTATAACTTTAGGTAATTTTTTTTGGAACGTTAGAGTGTGACATGAAAATATGAGTTGTTTTTTAGAGATTATTACTCGTAGTTATTCTAGATTGTAAATTCTTTGGTCCTATCACATTATATGAAAGAAAATGGTCCTCTTATGCAAAATTAATTAATCTCGCAAAGACGAAAATGAAAATCAAAAGGATATTAAACATTACCGGCTTGCCGTGTGTACTTCGTTCAAAAGAAATGGATATTATGAATAATTGTATTCATTTCCATAAATTTTCAGTAAATATTGGGGTACTTATAATAATTAGAATTACATAAATTGGTACCTATTTGCTTTATCAGATGACGCGTCCGTCCAATATGATTGCCATATGTCAAAATAAAATGATGGCCGATGGGTAAAAAACGTTCTCGAATGGCGACCGCGTGCTGGCAAACAAAGGGTACAACACTTGCCTACAACGTGGTCAGACGACCTGACCAAAGTTGCTGGAAAGCGCTGGATGGAGCGCATGCCGCTCTAGATTAGTCATTTCGGAAATCCTTGGAAGAGGCATATGACCAGCAGTGGACGTTATACGGCTGAAATGATGTTGATGTAAATCAAAAGTCCATAAAAACGAACCTCTTTTTTTTTCGATGCGGAGTGCACTAGGTAAGTACTAGTTACTGTTATTTTAACAACCTATCATAGTTTTATCATCAAATTAAAATTTGACTATGATTATGATGTATTGAAAATTTTATCAATATATCATCATAATTATCATCATCATCAGATTTTTTGCACGCCTCATAAGCGAAGCGCATGAGGTAGTGCTCTACTCTCGCCTTACAAAAATCAAGTGATTTTTTTAACTAAATGTGTCTCTATTTATTTTCTATCGCACTTGTACAATAATATTTACACATAAATGTCAAGGAAAAACACTAGTTTCAACACTTGTGACATTTTTAAAAAACATTTTGCCTTTTAAATATATATTTAAAAACACCACAAAATGATTTTTTTGACACCAAACATTGTTTTTATATAAAAACAATGTTTAATAAAATCATTTTGTGGACGTCCGTGTGTCGGTATGTATGGAAACTGGCGTGGTCACGATAACTCCCGAAAAACTTATCTGATCAAGTCCATTTTTTTATACGCTTCAGTATTATCCAAAACTAAGTCCTTTCGAAGATCACGGTCTAATTCAATGTAGTTTAATCGTAATTTCAATTTAATTGTGAAATTTTAGTTTTTTGCCTCAATCAAAGCGCGACAAGCGGCATTCTCCACAATGTCAAAATTGACAGTTGACATTTAACAGCTTGGCCGGTGTTGCACTTGCAAATTATCTTACATTAAAACACATTTTGGGACTGCCAGTATAAATAAAAATGAGATTATGAGGCGTGCACTTTTGGATTTTCCAAACTATTTTTAGTCCCCACTGCAGGAGCACGATCTGTACTACCTACCAGTCATATATTTATTTATTTATTAAAACTTTATTGATCCACAATAATAATTGTTTACAATTAGCGGACTTAACGCTAATAGCGTTCTCTCCCAGTCAACCATAGGGACAAACAGATAAAATCAGTTGCGGCGCAAAAATAAATATTATAAAGTATTACAGTTCATTTATGAATATACATGAACGATATAACATAAATAATATACCTACAATCACTACATATCCAATTTAATCTTAAGAAACAATATAATATACCCGTAACCCTAAAGATACATACTTACATATACATACATAATATACCTATAATACACATAAATACACTTATATACAAAGATGATGATGAAGAAAGAACCTATTAGAGAAAAAGAACAACTATTTAAGGAGATGAGAGTGTATTCTTTTCTTGAAGGAAAATTTAGTTGAAATTTCTTTGATGTCAACGGGCAAAGTATTCCAGAGCCGTGAAGCTTGTAAGGTAAAAGAGTTTGCCATAAAATTAGTGCGATGTAGAGGAATAGCGAGAAGATGAGTATCGGCAGAACGAAGCTGCCGATCATGAGTATCAGAAAGATATTTAAATTTGCATTTTAGGTATTCAGCCATATATATTAGCCAGAGTAGCCAAAGGATTTGGCCTACACTCTCCACGCTGGCCAAACGGGTTGGAGAGGTCTCGTTGATGTTTATAAGCTTTGTTTAGCAATATATATTTATTTATATTTTCAATACTGAAAACATTTGTCTAACTGCGTACCGCAGTAGATCGAAGAGGTAGATATATAATTTATGATTAATTTACTCTATCGTTTGTGTTAATAATTTTTCCAACGATTTAACTATTCTTAGAATAGTTTATAAACTAATGTTAAAAATAGCCTCAAATCACAAAGATTTGAGGCTTATTTAATATCGCACGAAGTGTGTTTACTTTATCTTCTGCTATCAAAAATGTCTTTTTTTGCACACACCGCGTGTGTAAAATGACATTTGTGGCCAAATGAGACGAAAAATGTTCGTCTTCAGTTAACTAAAATAGAATAATATTATTCCATCAATTTATATACTGTTTGTTATGTGAGGAATATTTTCTGGGTAGTCTATTGTTTTCCCTTGCGATAAGTATAATAAAAAACATTCTCGTCATAAGGAAATCCCTCCTTGGATATTGGCTATTTTCTCAACATACTTAAGACTCGTGGAAATATTATTCCTAAGTACTATACAAATTTTTTTTATTGAATAGGCATTGAGTACTTAACACACGTGTAACAAATGAAAAGTAAAAAAAAAAAACTCTGAGACAACTCGGTAGGAATCGTAGCAATTGTCTAATATGTTCTCAAATATGTCTAACCCTATTTTCTTTTGTAAAAGAAACGAATTGCTACTAACAATAATTCGAAAAATGAGGCATTTGGAAAACTAAGAATTGTTAAAATAAAGACTTTTCATAAAGAATTCGTCTCGACAATAATTTTGAACTAGGAACTAATAATTTCCGACACGATTAAAATGATTCCGATTCTCGCCCATCATTTTCGATCTACGCGGGAAGAGAAGCAGCTGGTATATTCTACATTTTTTTTCATTCCTTCCAGACTAGCATGGAAGGTTTCCTGATAAGGTGCATCTTTCTTTCAAGAAGCAAAAAACAAGACTCTTCCTTTACAAGCACATAGTTTGAACAAGACTTTAACATAGTTTCACAACGAAATCCACCTTTTTCAGCCAAGTTGTTTGCGAATTTCACCGAACACTGAAGCCAACTTTACCAATTGGCCACCGTGGCCCGAAAAATGTCGTCGAACTTTGAAATACGGCTAAATAGTTCGAAGATTTCGAAACTTTTCCTTTGTTTATAATTTTTTTTTCTTCCCCTTCCCCTATGTTTTATTTACGCTGTCTCGAAAGTATTAATTAAGGCTAAAGAATGTTTGATCGGAAAAAAGTTTAAAACAATTTATAGAAAGAATACTTTAACGAAGAAACGTGACTGAGGAATCGATATTTTCATAACACAACTGTTTTGTTTTCTTTTTAGGGTTCCGTGCTACCATGTTCAGAAATAAACGTTTACGTATCCGCTTTTCCTGTTCATCTGTTCATCTTAACCTCATATTTTGACAGGTTATCAGAATTGTTAATTCTCTACCAGCGTTATTTCAGATGGGATAGTTAAGGACAGCCGTTCCCAAGTAAGTAAAGAGAAGGGTTCATCGATAGGCTACCGTTTGTCGTAGTATAAAGATTGATGTCTGGTTGTGAAGTCCACAATGAAGTAGCCGATACAATTATAGCAACAAAATGTTATGGAACTTCTTAGTAGTGGTCACCATATTGGAGAATCACCCAGTAGGCTTAGATAAATAAATGTAAAGGGACAAATTACATAATTGAACTAGTCGCAAAGCTATAAAACTTTTTCTATGGGGAACTCTTGAAGAATATCATATATTTTTTTTCATCTCATCTATTTGAAAAACGATGTTTTCATCCCAAATATTTAGGGCTAAAGTCATGGTAATTCTCTAGACACTGAAAAGTAAAAAAGAATTTCCCTAAAGATTAAAACATTTGAAAATGAACACGAATAAAGAATCAAAATAATATTGGCAGTCAGCAAAAAAAAGAAGAATTTAGTTTTAATACTATTGTATTAAATATAGGCTACGTCGTCTTAATTTTCTAAAATTGAAATACAAACGTTTTACATGGATGACTGTAGGTCAAAATATTTATGTTCTTTTTCTTTAAAAAATACATAGGTATTAATAAAAACGCGCAATTGTTGTCTCTGATTTAAATAATAATTTTATTATGGAACTATTAGGTAATTTTTACTTACACTATTTTAAATTTGTAAATTTGAATAATTTCTTGATGAGGCCGATAGTTAATAAGTACCTATGAAGTTTACGTATATATACTTCCGTATAACTTTAAAGGTACAAAGAATTACGCACAAAGAAAACATAATAAAACAATTCTTCAACAGTTGATGTGGTGGTCCTATAAAAATATTATCATAGTACTTCTTTAGTGAAAACGCCACCAAATAAAGGTAAGTCTGTTAAACTCTGATTAGGTATATGTATTCAACTTTCGTTAAAAGTAAGTACTTGCAATTTTTTCTCATAGATGGAGATGAAAAGAAGAATGTGCTATGTGTATGGTAATAGTTTTATCTAGGGCGATATTCTTGAATCCAGAGCGAAACGAAGGATTCCACATTAGAATCACGAGCGTAGCGAGGGATTCTACGGTGGAATCCTGAGTGAAGCGAGCAAAGTAGCGCCCTCGCCTAAAAACTATTACTTTCACGCCTTGTAGCAAAACTACTATTTTATTGCTTCAATGTAGTGGAAATTATAGTTTTAAGCAAAATAAAATTCTCGTTTAAGTCTGTAATCCCCTTATAACAGAACCTTCAGTTAGGTATGGAGTCCAATTCGTACTCCCGTTTTTTAAGAGAACGGTTTCCAGGCAGTTAGGTCATATAACTTCATTAGCATGTCATTGTTTCTGCCGCACGGCGTCCATTGCTGCATATTATCGGCCTCGTTAGCTTTGAGTGGGAGGTAGCAATAGCAATCACACACAAACCTAGTTTGTATTGTATTTAAACCTTTCATGGTTTGACAGACGAATTAGGTACTATGGCATACAATTTATTAGTCTGGTGACAGTGCAATAGTTAAGCACTTTAGACCTGATCTGATAATGGCGATGGGTTGTTGGTATTGAAAAGCCGAGACAGCAAATGGTAGACCCAAAGAAAAAAGATTCAATCTCACAGGTGATATTCATGAAACAAATGTTTTTCAAGTGACACAGACGTATACATATAGTAGAGTATATAACGTCTAACAAAATATACTGAAACTATTTAAGGGGGAATTCAGTCCATGATACTGAACAACTTTTCCCAAGGAACATATATCGAAATATGAAATATATTTTTTGGCTTTCCATACAATTTCGGATCCAGTTGATCCGATCGGTCAACTTTTATGGGAGGCCAAAAATTTTTTTCATATTTCAATATGTGTTCCTTGGGGAAAGTTGTTCAGTATCATGGACTGAATCCACCCTTAAAAATAGTTTCAGTATATATTGTTAGACCCTGTATACGAGTAGAGATATACGAATTAAAAAATATGTAAGGTATAAATAGGTAAGGTCATCCTTGCTGGTCTGGTAGAAAGGAAAAAACTGCTGCTTTTCTTTCCGCGCATATCGTAAAAGCCGATCGAGGGATGGGCGAAGATCTGAATTATATCAATAGGCGTTTAGCAACCCATCACTGTTATTATTTCTTATAGGCATTCCACCTTCATGCCCACCATCACGCTAAACGTGGCCTAGGCCTTACCGCCCTACGCTCTGTCTTCCCCGTTGGGGATAAAGACGTGATAGTATATGTATTAATTAAGAAAAAATGAACCATTTTTTAATTCGCGCAGTTACAAAAGAATATGGTAATTGCGAATTGCACGTACGTATAATGATGTATTTGAAGAGTTTGACCTTTTTGCAAACTCCAAAGTTTAGGTATGAAGTAGTCAAGTGTCTTAATCCTCAATAACGTATTATTAGCATAAAAGTGTCAACAACATTAGAAAAAAGAAGAATCTTATTTTTATTGTCTTGCAAAGTATTTTTTATTGTAGATATTGTATTGTAAAAAATTACAGATCTATTTTTTTTACAATATTGTGCGTACACTGAGTGTATAGTATGTTAACATTCAGTAAATATAGTTAGTTATAGGTATTATTGTTATTAGTAAGTATTGCCGTTTAGTTTCACCGATATTGGTTAAGGCCCCGCCAGTTCAGAGCCAAGAAAACTGTATTTTTAAAAAATCACTGTAATTAAACTACTACTGTTTATTCTTAAAAAAAATACATTAGAATCTTAAGGCTTTTACTTTTTCTTAATAAATAAAACACTGCGAAATATCGTCGAGCACGGCTCCGTACCTTTCTTCGCTCTCGACGAATATTTCACTGTGTTTTTTTTTGTATTACATTTATTCTTATTTTTGTAGCCAAAACTACAAGATATTTATATAATAAATTTTTTGGTATAATTTTCATACAAAAAGGTGATTGTATAAAATAGTAATATGTATTATTAAGGCAAATTTAAAGGTATGTTTGTGATTTTTTTATATCAAGCCAAAAATGCTCAATCGTGTTTTGGATATTGTGGAAGTCTGTGGAAAATCCTTAATATTTTTGATCGAAGGATTTTTGTGTAATTTTTTTGAGGAATAAACTATAGTAGTTTATAACAGTGATTTTTCAAAAACACGCATAGTATTGCAAATTGTGAACCCATCTCGCCTAAATATAGGGAAACCTAGGTATTATTGGCTTTATAATTGTTAAATAAGATAGATAATAAGTGTTATTATGCTACTATACACAAAATAAAATAAAACTTTAACACTTTGCTTTAATGAAATGTATCCTTGAGATTTTTGCCCATTAACTCGACCGACTTTAACAATCTGCGTAAGTAAAAAGCAGCTGGTATATTCTGCATAGGTATTTGCTTTTTTCTTAGAATAAAATAGAAGATTAAGATATTAAATTTGTAATTATTAAGTATTCTTCGAACCGTGTTCATCGAATACAAGTCAGAATTATTGGAAATTAAATTATCATAATTACTTCTTAGAAAACGTGAGTTCTTTAATTCGGTAACTTGAATAAACTTTTACAATTATGAGAAAGGAAAAATTTAACTTCGATACTTATTTATTAATTATGAACGTCAGCCAAATTTTATATCGTTTTTAGGGTTCCGTACTAAAAGACTGCAAACGGGACCCAATTACTGAGACTCTGGTATCTGTCCTTTTGTTCGTCTACGTCTGTCTGTCTATCCGACCGTCTGTCACAGTGCTCTATCTCTTGAACCGTAATAGAGACTAGTCTAGACTAGACACTTACATTTTTCACCGATTATGTATTACTGTGGCCGCTGGAACAAGATATACTAAAAACAAGTAATTATTAACAAAAAATATTTATATACTTTTTTTTTTAATTTTGACCTACCAAGGGTCACTCTCATAATTTAGATGAATCTAACGAAGCCTCTCAAGCTAAAATCCATCAAGTCGTTTAGACTGCAGAGCGTGTCATAGAAATTAACATACATACCCTCAAAAAACATAGGTATCTCTCCTTCTGGCGCAGTCGAGTAATAAGATAAAGTTAAAAATTAAAGGGTTTCGTTATGTAAGAAACAAGTTTTTTTTAGGGCTTTTACTCGATCTTTATAATGAATGAAACTAGACACTTGAAATTTTCTCCGATTATTTATTACTCGTACTGTGGCCGCTATAACAGCAAAAACATACATGTAATTATTACAAAAACAAAAACCCAACTGCCAACATTTATGTTGTATATATCTTTGTAATCTTTGTATACAATTCTTTAATTTGATATCCCACTCGATTGGTTTTGAAAAAAAAAAATCGAAGACATTTAATTTGGTACGAAAATCCGCCATTTTCACATTTTGGATTATTAAAATTGTTGATATACCCAGTGTCACTCTCCGAGTTAGGATATATCTAACGACACCTCTCAAGCTAAAATCCATCAAGCCATTTAGGCTAGAACGTACCATAGAAATCTACATACAAACATACATACGAGGGGTATTCAATAAATAGTGATAATGCGATACAATATTCTCCTTAGCAAGAAAAAAAAAATATTGCCAGGCATAGCATATATAGACATTAGAGACAAAGATAATAAAAAAAATATCTTTTGATTTTAGGGTTCCGTACAAAAAATGAAAAAACGGAACCCTTATAGGATCACTCGTGCGTCTGTCTGTCCGTCCGTCTGTCACAGCCGATTTGCTCCGAATCTACTGGACCGAATCAGATTAAATTTGGTAGGATGGTGTAATCCTATAACCCAAACACACATGTGCAAAGAAAATAAATGTTTTTTTTTAAAATTAGGGTCAATTTCGGGGGACAAATAGGAAATTAAAAAAAAAGTTTTGCAAACCCTACTGTGTCACATATCAAATGAAAGGGCTCGTTATGAGGAACTCAAATATATTTTTGTTATTTTTGTAAAATGAACAGTTTTGATTTTATTCATGAAAGAAGACGAAAATTGACCATTCCCCCCCTGATATCCGAAACTACTGAGCCTAAAATTTTGAAAAAAATACAATATATAGTTCATTGCTTGTAGATTACAGAAATATCTAAGGGAATTCAATCAATTGTACGGAACCCTCTCCACGCGAGTTTAACTCGTACTTGGCAGGTTAATTTAAAAATAGAAGTCATTTGTTTGCGTCGTGTCGGAACGTGTTTATTAAAATGGATAAAATTGAAGTTCGCGCAGTAATAATATATCTCTGCTTAAAAATTTTTACTACGGGGCAGGTAAATCAAGACTTGAGAGCAACATCACGTGTTTATGCTTTTCCATATTCTACGGTTGCGCTTTGGTGTGCTGTGTTCAAGCGCGGAAGAACTTCCACGAACGACGACCCACGCATGGGTCGCTCTACATCGGCAGTGACTGAACAAATGATTGAAAAAGTTGAAAACATCGTCTTGGCGGATTGTCGTGTTATTGTTCGTTTATAGCAGAAGGAATGAAGATTTTGATAGGAAGTGTCCATAATTACATGACCACTTGGGAATGAAAAAAGTGTCAGCGCGTTGGGTGCCCAGAATGCTTTCTGACGCGCAGAAACAAACGAGACTGAGAATTACACAAAGCCTATTGGGTTTGTTACAACAAGTTTTTGACCAATTTTTGGCTCGATTCTTATCTATGGACGAAACATGGCTTTTTACCAGACTTTGAAGAGACCGTCATCTCCAACTCCGAAGAAAATTAAGGCGATTTCATCCACCGGTACGATTATGGGCTGTCTTTCTTGGACAGCCAAGGGGTGGTAATGATCGAATACCTTAATCAAGGAGCCAATATTTAAGGGGACTTTATAGGCAGAACAAATAACAAATTTGCGTAGGAAATACGCAAGCAACGGCGTGGCAAACTAGCTAAATTTGTTTTGTTTCACCAAGGTAACACCCCCGCGCACAAGTCGAGTTGCGAGCACGAGTTGCAATGGCTGCCATTCAAGAAGCTGGTTTCGAAGTCAGGTAAATATGGAGGATTTTCCATTAAGAATAATCCAACTATTTACGGACTCAGCTCCTTGTCCATATTTTCGCGTTAAAGGAACATCAGTCTCAGGGGCCATAAATTTAAAGATTTTTTTAAAAAGGAATATTAGCTTGAAAAAAAGATATACAAAGTGTATAAACCTAAAAGGTGACTACGTCGAAAAATAAAATAACATTTAATAAAAGGTAATTGCGTCATACTCATTACCACTTTTTATTGAACACCCCTAGTACACTGGAAAAACACAACCCTCCTTCTGGCGCATTCGGGGAAAAAATTAAATGAAGTTTAAAATAAAGGGGGTCGTAAAGCATAATAAAGCGTTTTAAAATATTGTACGGAGGTACGGAACCTTCATGTACGAGTTCGACTCGCACTTGACCGGTTTTATATTCACTTTTTTTGGAATGCATAAGTAATCACATTTGAAGAAGCTTTTAATTTGTATTTGATCGCTTCGTTAAATTTTAGATGGGCTTTAAAAATAACGGCTTTAATCCTTGAGTTAAGAGTTGGTTAAGATTATATTACAATATATTATACATTTTTAAGTTTTTGTTTTTGTCAAGTAATCATTAAGTATGAAACTTTTGTTGAGAATTCCTTCCAATTATTTCCTGTCAGTTTACATAATTATTTATATACCAATTCACGGTGTGTGTATTAACCCTTATAGCTGCAGTATTGTTTATTAACAACATAATGAATTACATAAGAAGTATACATAAGAGTGCAGCAAAGCAAAAGCACTCTAGTTTGAAACCAGCTTATATTTTTGTACCGGTAGCCTTTGAAACCACAGGTACCTGAGGAAAGGAAGCAAGGGCTTTTATCAGAGAATTGGGCCGACGTATCTGTGATCGCACTAACGACTACCGTTCTGTATCTTTTCTGGCTCAAAGACTATTCAGCGTGGAAATGCAGCAAGCGTTATGGGAACCTTCGGGCCGGGAACGATGCGGAGCGGTCTCTTAGATTAAGAATTTTGACGAAGCATGTTGCGGATATTTTTCTGTTTACCTTTTGACGAAGCATGTTGCGGATATTTTATTACATTATACATACAGATTTTTAATTCTCTTAAACATACTGAATTATTATTTGTAAATAATTAAATTTATTAATTATTTTTTAGTTTTGTGGTCATATATCTAATCTCCTTTTTGTATCATAAAAATTAATTGCAGTGTTAAATAGATAATTCCAATTTTTGCTTCTTTTTAGTCTATCCCAAGTCAAATTTCCCGTGACAATGAACCATAGAGCCGAATTCCATGTTGAAATAAAAAAATAGTTAAAATTAAAAATCGGTTGATGTATATAAAATTGTATGTAGGTAATTGATAACTAAGTATATTTTGATAAACCAATAATAAAAATAATTAAATTAAAAAATACATTTATTTTCTGAGGGGAGGCTGATTTTGAAAAATTCCAGATCTGTAGCAAAATAGAAAACATATTTTTTTTTACATGTTTTTACACTATTTTAATCAATATTGTAAGTTTTATGAAAATCGGTATTTTTTTCCGTTTAAGGGTTTATACACTTGTTACTCAAGCATTTGGTAAATTATTTTAAAATCCAGGGAAACATTTTTTTATGATTACTAATATGTGGCATGTTATTAGTATTGTAGTAGTATAGTACCTTATATTTGTGTGGAAATTATTTTATATACTTGTTAAAAATCTCAATAAATTTCATGAAATAAATGTTAAATATTTTTATAGGTATGTTTTATTTTTACTTAGAACCTAAATATTCAACGTCGATTAATATTCGACGCCATCACTGTTTGATAAAAAAATAAATGATCGAGACCGTAAGAGTTAGAGACGGCTTTATATTACATTATTTACTATTTATAAAAGTAAGCATGTTTTATTTCAGTTATCAACTGCACGAATACTGTTTCAAACTTGTTCACATATTTTTCAAGATTTGTTTGATGCGAACATAAACAAAACCGTAAAGTCACCAGCTAGAAGAAGGGATTCTTCTAGCTGGTGACTTTACGGCGATTGGGAAATCGCCATAAATATTTTATAGACAATTTGGTACATCGTAACCTTACGACTACGGTGTATCACATTAGTACCATTAAACACTCAACTGTAAAACGCCACTAAACCCTGATCAATTCTCACCCTTACATACTGTCACTGAGAAACTCACCGCAAACTCTGTTAAACTTCGGCCGTTCATAACAAAACACATATTTGTACACACAAACAAACACTGCGTAACTTAGAAGTCAGGCGCGTGCGAGTCGCGTTTTCCCGCATTATCCATTCATAGCGTTGCCGGTCAGTTTTTTATGTCGTATATTTTTAGGTTACCCGTGATAAGTCGTGCGCTCTATTCGAGGCCCGCGTTCGCACTACGTAAGAGCGTAACTTCACACCCATTCAATGCGCATGCGTGAAACAAAGTGACTCTTTCACTTTACCAACTTATTCACCAGTTAATTAATATATCAACTTTTCTCCCCCTGTATTAAGTGCCGCCTTTAATAAATAGTTTCATAAGCATCCGCAAAGTGACTGTCGATTAGTTTTAATAATATTAATTTATCATCTGACAATACCTTGTGTCTTAGTAAAAATCTTTAATGCACTAAAACAGTGATACAGATTATTAGATTATAGAAAACAGATGACAAAAGGCGGCCTTATCGCAACTGCAAATATTTTATTTTTGTCTTCTTTTCCTTTAATCTTGAACCAATATTTATTAAAGAGAATACGCTTTAATAACTGCTTGAATTTAATTTTATTAAAAGAAACATCAGAACAAACATACAAGAAATATTTTCGCTAATAGGATTAATGATGCTGCCAGTGAAACATAATATTGATTGCGCGCCATGGCCGTTTTAATTTTATCTAAGAGTTTCAATAAATAAAGATAACCTACGTCCCACTGGAGATTAAGTCTTATTATATTTATCAGTTACGACGTGTTTAATGAAAATAAATTCAAGGGAAATAACTTAAGTGGGAGTTAATCTACGTCATAAATATTTAGGAAAGATTAAATTAGAAACAGAGTTCAGTTCAGTAATGTTAAGTGCACATCAGTGCTCTGTGAAACAAAGGCTGGGTTGGTATACACACCCAGCCAGCGTTTCGCAGCAAGAGCGTAGAAACGAGGCCCACATTGGATTAAAGGTAACTGTAACTTACAGCTACAGGCCGATATAGGTATTTATCGCCTCCGTTTCACTAGCGCAGCAATATTTTCGTGAGTGCAGCCACGCCAGACCACGTTAACCTTTACCAGGCTTGAGAAACTAGAAAAACAAAAAAATATTTAGCAAACAGTAAATTGTCTCTTTCTGAATTAAAGAGTAAATTGTCTGAATCCATTTTTGATTATTATTTTTATGTCACCGACAGAATGGCCACTCTTTGTGTGCCGTAAGGCTTCCGGCCTAGAATAGGACCATTCTTTATCATCCTGTGGATGTTGTAGGAGGAGACTAAAGGAATAAGTACAGACATCCCGTGCTACAATTGCATTCCCAAGGAGGTTTGACGTAAACATTTCTAAACATTACGTCAGGCAGGCAGCCGGTCGTAAAATAAGAGCTAAATCGTTTACACTGTTCCATTTCTTCTCCACTTTGCAAGGTCTTTGGCATCATTGGGTGACCATTTGAAATGCATATAATATTTTGAAAAGAAAAGCGAGAAAGCGCACGCTGGGCTCCGAAGTAGCACAGCTGAGAATGGAACCGGGAATGCAATAAGATGAAGAAGAAGAAGAATGGCCACTCTTCATTTCGAGAAACTTCTAATAATTTGTTATAAATATGGGAAAGGAACTGTGGTAAGGAACATCCAGAACTTTATTTAAATCACAGGTCCGATATTCGGTTTTCAACACTTGACGTAAGCAAAGAACACTCTTACTACTTAGGTGCAATGACGAACACGTTTTGAAGAGAAAGGGAGATAGATGGCTGTAGTTTACATCAAACCTGGACATGTAAAGAATGCATTAAAAAGTGATTAATAGAGTGAGTCAGCCTGAGCTAACACTCTGAATGAAGTCAAGGGTTCAATTGAAACGTCGCGACAGCCGCTTGTGTAAATTGCAAGAATTTTTTACGTGTCGTTTTTTATATGTACTTAATTCATCCAATGATTGAGGATAAGTGACGTAACTTTTTTGTTACTTTTAAACTTCTGTAGTTTGAACACATGATTTATGTACACTACTACTACTACTAGAGTTAAAAGAGCCAGGCTCTTGTCCGTGTCATTATATAGAAGAAAACGCACACAATGAAGTTTTTTCGGCACAAATAATAGAGGTTTTTACCATTACTTTCTTCAAATTCTCCAGATGAATATATATTAACCAATTAAACAGTTGTAAGAGCCAATTAACATGTAGTTTATGCAATGGAAGGATTGCCTAGGATTAGTTCTGATCTACTCTTTAGGTTGCGGATGTCAAACGGCAGTCGCTCTGTGTAAAGCCAGTAACCTCGTCGAATCACCTAGGTTAGGTAACGGACCTCGGGCTCTGAAGTGTTACCGCTGAGGATGCAACCAGGAATACCCTCAGATAATGATGATAATTATGCGATGCAAATGGACAGGGATAGAACATACTCTCAAGAGGGAGCCCTCATATATCCCGAAGCAAGCCCTGGAGTAGATTCCCTTGGGCAAGCGAAAAGTTGGCCGTCCCACGCAGACCTAGCGACGCACAGTTGCAGCGGAGATGAAGACAAGCGGGCTAATCTGGCCCGAAGTAAAGCGTGTAGCCAAAGTCTACTGGTGGTCTCTGATGGAGAAACACTATTTAAGCCCTTTGCCCTAGCTGGGGGCTTTAGATCAAGTAAGTCAACCAATTAAACACGTAAGGCCTAACAAAAAAGGTTCGTGCTAAGTCCTGGTAATATGTTACAATTTTTTTCTTTAATTTAGTTAAAACTAACTTAATAATTTTATAAACATTTAATGTGTTACTCACGTATAAATTCTGCTCGGGACAACCAGGTTTAATCTCATTAGGAGACCATCATCAGAGAGAATGCGATCACTGGACGCAGCGTCGACGTCCAAGCTCACATTATTTATGTACACGAGTAGGACACGCACTGGATGC
Source organism: Acrobasis repandana (assembly GCA_963576875.1). Classification (NCBI taxonomy): domain Eukaryota; kingdom Metazoa; phylum Arthropoda; class Insecta; order Lepidoptera; family Pyralidae; genus Acrobasis; species Acrobasis repandana. Next base: position 19,554,789 of record OY756218.1, on the reverse strand, counting down.
AAGTACTTTTGAGCCCTAAACAGGAATGAAAACTTGAGATTTCATAAAAAAAAAGTTTTTAGTTACTGCAGGAGCACGACCCTCTCTGTCAGAGATGTGGGAATTGTTCTGAGCTCCCTGTGCTACCAGAGCCATACTTAGCCAGAGAATTTGGCAAACACTCTCCACGCTGCCCAGACGGGTTGGAGTGGTCTCATTAATGTTTATAAGCTTTGTTTAGCTTGTGTTTCCTAAGTCACCTGCTAAGACATCCACGGGAAGACTTGGAGTAGTCCTATTCTACTCTGCCGGGAACCACCCGTCCATTAGAAAATATATAATTGGGTTTCACTATTAATTACGATGTGACTCACTGTTTTTGTGGCATTTTCATAAAATCCTTTTGGTAAACATTGACATAGAATATATAGACCAGCTATCTCAGGCCTGTTCTATTTTTTAATATATAGCGGCGTGAATTTTATCATTATTTCATTGTTGGAAAGTTATTTCACTCACTTTACCGTGTTCCTTGAATTATTCTTACAGTATATAAACACATTTTTAATTACGTTTACCATATTTTCGTATGGTTTTCGCTTATAAACTGTAGAAAGTATAAGAGCTAGCAAGCGACTAAGTAAAGTTGATGGAGTTAGCTACAATTGAACGGAACAAAACAGTAATATTTGGTGGCTTCTCTAGATACTTTAGTACATATAGGTCTTTGCTAGTAAAAAGTATCTTTGTTAGTAAATGCTAGATCGTGCGGCTTGTGTAACTCGCAAAAAAATTCGTTGCAGAATTTTTGTTCTTTAGAAATTCACAACTCATTTTCTGTGGCTGTGTGGCACAATAAGGGCTTTCGTATGAAATCGAATGCAGAATAAATTCCGTAAATCAATTTATGCGTCTCACAACTTAAAAAAAAACGCATGTTTGGCTTAGCCTTTTTACGCTTTTATTTAAGTAGTATAAGATAAAGTAGTGTATGAAACAGCATATAAGTAGGTATTCAAATACTCGTGTGATACTATTGAAAACACACACTTGTATTTTAATACCCTTCATTATGCGATTGTTTTCATAAAGTACTATTTTGAGTATAGTATATATCAACTAGTATATTTTGGCGACATAAACAATACTATGAAACGCTCAGGTCCCAATATCCCGATAAGACCGTAACCCTAGGTATTGATAAGCAATTGTTATATTTTTTCCCGATTGAAGGGTCTCTATTTCTTTTAGGCTAGACAGGCTTAACGTTGGGCGCCACTGTAGGGTCCTACCTGTCCCAGCTTTTTAGATGAGCCCTTGATATCAGTATTTGTAGAGTAGGCAGGAATAGATGTTACTCTCAGGGAGTAGCAAACTACTTGAAACGAGACTGATTTAAATTTTTTCATTTAATGTCTGGTACAGCACTGTATAAATTATAAACTATAGAACTTTTATTAAGTATACCCGTATACCTGTATTATTATTAAGATAATAGTTCTCTAGTGTGTGATAAGGAGTAAGGATCGATTAGGTATGAGTCAGATGATGAAAAAGGGAATCCCAACTATCCCAACTAATATAATGCAAAAGGGAGTTTGCATATTTGTTTGTTGGTTTGTTTGTTTGTTACCTCTTTACGCTTTATCTCCTGAACCAATTCTTTTTGAAAATTCGCATACACATAGTTAGGAGTTCTGAGAAGGACAGGACCTTAAATCCCGGAAAAAAATGTAATGGGATTTGGGATACGCGAGCAAAGCCGCGGGCAAAAGCTAGTATGTCATAAATTTAAAAATAAATTTTGAATGGAATGAATTTTCGACAAGCGAACAGGATGAGATAATGGAGAAATGAGGTGGAACACAGAATGGATAACATTCAGGATGAATGAAATATGCAGCATCTACACAGATATAAGTAATTAGGTCGACACTATACATACACACACAGTGAAAACTACAATGAAAAGATGTCGGTAGACACAATATTAACCAAGAGCTGTAGAGATGCCAGACCTTTTCTCACCAATCATTTGTGTGCAAATATTATTAAGTACAATTTGTTTGACTAGAACAGCACAGGACCGAGATGGCGTCGACGAAGAGAGGCCTATGCTCAGCAGAGGGCGGGAGAACGGGCTGGGATGATAATGGTGATGATGAGTGTGTACTTTCGGTTTATGCATACTCGCTGATTTCTTTAGCTTTGGTTTAATGACCGGCCGCCGGCCTGACGTCAAACCTCTTAGAGAATGCATGCGTGTTATAAAAATTACAACCACCCGCCACCTGACGTCAAACCTCCTTGGGAATGCAGTTGTAGCACTAGATGTTTCGCTTAGTTTTTTAGTCGCCTCATACGACATGCACAGAAAAAGATGGAGAGATTGAAAGTAATACATATTTTAATTATGCTTTTGAGTTTGCTGTTTGGTTTAGATAAACACTTTTAATGTGTTAGATTTTCGAAATAAAAGAAAAAAAATATAAAAAATCTGCACTTGGATAATTAAGGTGAAAACGATACCTTTTAATCGTTTATAGTTTAACAACCGTTGTTCACATCGCCAGCGAAAATTCTCCCTACAACTTTACAATCGGACAAAATAATAAATTCTGAAATATGGAATTTCAAAGAAATTTTACCCCCGGGCTCGCAATAAAATCTCAAATGACAGGTGAATTTGTAGACACAAGGTAGTTTGAGAATGTTCGAAAATTTTCCAATATCAGAGCTTTGGGTTTTAAAAGCGGTAACCATATTTTTCTGGGAAAATCTCGGGAAATATTTATAAATTCCCCGAGGTTGCCGAGAAGATGGGTTTCTGTAATTACATTTGGCTCAAAGCTTTTTACAAAAAGATGTTTCGGAGAAATCACATCAGTTTGTTCTTCCGCTGTCATTTCACTAAATTTGATTTGGTCAAAATTACAAAGTCAAGGGAAATAGGAGGAAAAAAAATGGTCGGTCGCGGGCATTTATATTTTTTTTTGTAAAACATTTCTTGTGCATCTTTCATGTTGCTAATAAGTTTTATTGTGTACATTGTTGGGCAAATTGAAAAATTTAGCTAATTTATTGTGTAATTTACGGTCCAAACTTTTATTCCGTTTCGGCAATCAAAATGACATTAATAATGAACTCCGTGGCGTAATGGTTAACACGCTAGTACGCCACTCCGGAGGTTCTGGTAATTCAGCAAGGGCTAGTTGGAAAATGGGCTTTTTAAATTGTTCTGGGTCTTGGGTGTAAAATGTAGTGTCGTTGAGTTAGTTTCCCATAACACAAGTTAAAACTTACATACTTATAATAAGCCTTCTCACAAAGTACTTTCTTTATAACAGGGTCGAACAAAATATACTGAAACTATTTTAAGGGTGGATTCAGTCCATGATACTGAACATCTTTCCCCAAGAAACATATATCGAAATATAAAAAAAAATAATGCCCTCCCATACAAGTTGACCGATCAGCTGATCCGAGTTTGTGTGGAAAGTCAAAAAATATTTTTCATATTTCGATATATTATGTTCCATGGGGAAAGTTTTTCAGTGTCAAAGACTGAATCCACCCTTAAAATAGTTTTAGTATATTTTGTTAGACGTTGTATAAGCTTTGAATTTTCTGACTGGCATATCAAGGACCGATTCTGGCAATTTATTATAAAAAGGTATCCTATATACACTTTCCAATAAAAGACTTACTAACTGTTTTAGCCTGTAGTACGGGTTTTAACTAAGTCATTCTTATAACGTAAATTTCTATCTGTAAAATCACTTACTTTATTGAACATGGAAATATTTTTCCTTACTGTGATGCAAAAGTAAGTATACAGTATTTCCTCAAATAATTCTCTGAGTGAGTCTCACATGATCCTAAGCCGTAAATGGCATGGATTGCTCTTTTTTGCAAAATAAAAATAATTTGTCTTATTCTCCTAACAGTGTAAGCCGCAGAGCTTAGCCTATTAGAAAGTTTAGTTATATGCGCGCCTCATTATAGTTTCGAATCAATTGTGATCCCTAAAAAGGTACTTTCAACTAGATCATGTTTATGACCATTAATCAGTATTTCAACGCAGGCTTGTCTCACACTAGGAAGAGAGAATCAAATGCATTGGGTCTTTTTTTGCATTTCTCATGAGGTTATTGGCTGAAAACCAATGAGAAATTGAAGACAAGGTGCTATATATAACGTACGCAAATACGTATTCATAAGTAGGCTATTGTACACTTTTAAAAGTGAAATAAACATAAATATTTCAATAGTGGATACAAAATTGATACGTTACAAAATTGCTACTTTATCCCTGTCATAAGCTTGTATCGAATCTATTACGAACACAAGGGACATGTTGTAATTGAATTAAAATCTTGGCTCCTTGCCTAGCTTCACTGTAATTTAATTTACATCTTATTCGATGGCTATTGGATTTGAAGTTGGGCATTACTAAGGCAATACTGAATTGTTGTTAGCTTTTTAAACCTGAATTTAGGCTTAATATATACTGAATTACTGGTAAATCGATATATGTATATCCGTCGTTTAGGTCAAAACATATACATAGTGACTTTTTATTAACTGGCAACATTTTTGGAGGCTTCTGAACTACTTTCTTTAAAAAAGTTATTGAAAATCAATAAAAAAATTTCGTCCTTCCATACAAAATCCGTTTGGCTGAGCGCTGACTTTTATGGAAGGACAAAATTTTATTATCGATTTTTAATAACTTTTTTATAAAAAGTAGTTCAATATCATGGACTGAACTTGCTCCAAAAATATTTCCAGTTAATAAATAGATCCTGTATAGTGCTTAACCGTTATTAAAAAACTTTATAGTTTTTGAGATAAATAAGACATTTTAGTATATTTAAGATAAATCTATTTTACAAAACTTCAAGCTAAATATTTTTTTCTTAGCAATGCAGCCCAGTGATTAATGAGTTTTTGTGTTATATATATTTAACGTAAAAGATGTATGCATTAAAAATATTTTTTATGAACGCACCAATTATAATTTAATGGTATAGCTAACGTTGCAGTCGTTACATTCAAGTCTGCTTTCGTATTTTGTGAGTGGGCAGTATCGGATAATGTTCATTAAAAACGGATGATGATGATACAGCTTAGGGTGAAGCCAAACGAGCGTATTTTTTGAGTTGTCGAGTCGCAGAAAGTGAGTTGTAGAACAGACTTCTGTTCTATAGGAATTCACAACTCATTTTCGGTCGCCGAACGGCAAAACATGGCTTTTGTATGAAATCGAATGCAGCAGAAATTCTTTAACTCATTTTCTGCGACTCACAACTCACAAAATTACGCCCGTCTGGCCTCACCTTAAAAACCAAATTTTTATTGAGAAAAATTTTAAATCCTCTAAATTTAGACGCTTATCCCTTGAATAAATGTAGAAATCTGTTTGTGCAAATCTTGTGTACTGTGTGATCTGTAAAGCTGAGATAAACAGACTTAATAATGTGAAACATTTTATAGCTTTTACAAAAAAGAATGACAAACGAGATAAGAGAAATATCATGAAGTTAAATTTTTTTTTTTTTTATAAACGGTGAAGAAGTTTATAAAGCTAGTTAGAAACCTAGAATCCAATTCAATAGCAGTGGCGTATCTGGGGTGAGAAACAATGGTGATCTTAGGATAGAAGACAACAGAGTATCTAAGTGTTATTGATTGTATAAAACATGATTTATGTAATCAGCAATTAATAACACTTAGCTGATTTGAGTATATCTGTAATATATATTTCTCATTCATGATTATTGTTTTTTTTTATCAATCGGTCAATGCCAGATTTACCCGGCAGTGACTAAATAAAAATCATTTATTCATTCATACTTCACTTAACAAGAACGGTTTGAATACACGCCCCGGCAGTCGTTACTCGATTCGAAAAGAGAACGGTCGCATATTGTACAAATACCAAAGAGTCAAAACACAATATAATAAAACAAGGGCATTATTTTATCGATCTACCCATCGTTTGATTTCATAATCCCTAAGTTTTAGTCTACAACCTACAACATAAGGTATGGCACAGCGTTGGCTATGAAGAGGGGGCTAATGGTTTCTAGGTAAAGGGGACAGTTAGCAAGCAAGTAGCGGAAAGTAGTGTATCTAGGTTAGGGGGCAGTGGCCGTAGATACGCCATTGGACCTATTTCCTATGCACTTTTCGGATTTATCTTCACAAAATATTATTTGCAAGCCAATCGCCATCCAAGGGTGCCGAAAATCGTTTGGAGTTGATAAGAACTCCAAAATCATAACAAAATTTTGCCCTCAAAGTATAGGTATGCTTGTTATTATGTAACCGTGGAACGTTCTACACTATACGCGATAATGTTTTTGTGTAAAAATACAATTTATCTGAATTAGATGACCTGCAAGGGAAAACATATTGTATAGTTAGTTATTGTAAAGATCAACTTGTCACACACAATAATTGACATTATTTCATTTTTTTTTTAATCTGTATTGTCCATCAAACACAAATTGTACAGAACAATAGGCAAACTTAACGCTAAAAGCGTTGTCTACCAGTCGACCTTTGGGTTATACAGAAAGTCTGAATGTGGGTTGCAAGATAAAGTGTAGTATACATAAAATACACAATGTACATTGTTACATAAATAAATAAATAACATAAATATATTCATTATTTATAACATAAAAATCTATATTTAGTGAATAAAGCTTTTTGTCCGACTCAGGCAAAGCTAAAAGGAGGGTTAAGGGTTGGGATACATCTGGCAGCACGGAAGAGAACTTTTATATGCTGTAGAGTTAAGAAGTAAGTTTCGGAAAAGTTACCGAAAAGTTTCAAATTTAGGAAGTTTTAAAAAAATATTTTTTTTACTTCACTAACAATGAATTCATGAAATTTAATAGGAGGGTACACCTAATAACCTAGGGTACATTTATCAAGTTTATTATACAGAAAAATTAAATAAAAACCCGACTTTAAAGCGTTTACCGCCATTTTTGAACAGCTAAAGGGATTTTCATCAAAAATTGTTAAGGTGACGTGGGTTCACAATTTGCAATACTGTGCGTGTTTTTGGAAAATCACTGTTATTAAAATGCTATATTTAATTCCTCAAAAAAATTACATAAAAATATTTAGGGTTTTTCTAAAGACACCCTTAATAGCCAAAACACGATTAAGCATTTTTGGCTCGATAGAAAAGAATCACAAACATACCTCTAAATTTACCTAAATGTGCCTTTATAATACGTATTACTATTTTATACAATCACCTTTTTATATGAAAATTATACCAAAAAATGTATTATCTAAATATCTATCCGTTTTGGCTATAAAAAAAATAATAAATATAATACAAAAAAAAATACCCTGAAATATTCGTCGAGAGCGAAGGAATGGCCGGAGCCGTGCTCGACGATATTTCGCAGTGTTTTATTTATATTTTTTTTGTATTATATTTATATATTTTTTTTGTACGTAAAACACGCACAGTATTGCAAATTGAAAACCCATGTCGCCTTAAGAACCAAATCGACAAGGCTTTCAATTTAAAAAAAAACCGCATACAATCGGTCTATTTATTTAGGAGCTACGACACAGGCACACAAACACACAGATACATCAAACTTATAATACCTCCCTTTTTCGTTGGAAGTTGAAAACATGCTGCAAAACTAGGCATTTCTCAAAAAAGTTCAGTCCCCACAGCACTAACCCCGTTTGATGTCATTATCGCTGACCTAATTGCATAACACTATTGACACAACCACCCACGGCTGAACAGCCGGCGTTGGCGCCAAAGCGTATTAATTTATAATGCGTACTATGAGGAAGCCATTTGTTGTCTTAAAAAAAATTACTTTCTACAATGTTTTTTATTCTAGTTTTACGCTTACAGATAAGTACCTATATTACATACTGCTGTGATAAATACGCATTTGGTAGTATGATACTTACACACACACACACACACACACACACACACTAACATTTCGCTATAACGCGGGCGTTATTAACAGGATACATGAATTTTTCGGGGTCCAGTCTGCCACCATTTGAAATAAATTATTATTTATATTTATCACACATTTGCAAAAAACAGCCACTTTTGACAAATGTATGTGCGAAGAAAAGCTAAATAATATCTCCGTTTCCTTTCAAATAATTTATTTGAAGAACAGCAGAACTGGACCCTAAAAAATTCATGGGATACGACCGATAGTATTTTTTATGAATGTGTTTATTATCTATGATTTATTTGTGTGTGTGAGTGCGTGTGTGTATGTCTTCTTCTTCAGAAGTCTCTTTACTTAACTAACCCCGTTTGATATCATTATCGCTGACCTAATTGCATAACACTATTGTTACAACCACGCACGGCTAAACAGGCACCGGTGGCATGGGGTATTAATTTATAGTGTTTTGAAGAAACCATTCTTCTTTATGAAAAATATGTAAAAGTGGCTTTTTTTTATTTTGTTTAAACTTCATTGTCTATTTAATACATCAACAAAAGGCGAACTTAACGCTAAAAGCATAGTCTACCAGTTAACTTTTGGGTTACACAGAAAATTAAATTGTGGATCGCAAAGATATATTATATCTGCATAAAGTACTTTTGATAAATACACGAATACAATATTTCCTATATACATTTTATAATTTTCTATATATATTTTAATATTTCACTCATAGCTGAAATCTTGTCGAGCAGTAAGTTCTGTTGTCCGTTTTGTTTTTCGTGTAAATAACCAAAAAGCTTTATAAAAGCTTGATGTTCAAAAGCGGGGAAAGTTCTTTTAAATAAAATTTTAAGTAAAAAAACTTTGAAAAGAAATAAAGAAGTGGTGTAAATACACAACTCTAAACAATAGAGTTCATTCTAAACAGATATTTGTATGGGTTTGTATAAGTTTCGAAACATTTCCCGTCAAACACGGAAAAAACCAGACACAATAGTTTAGGCCGTACTTAAATTTTCCGGGGTCCAGTGCTGCCCCCATTTTAATAAATCATTTCAAAGAAAATGGAGACATCATTTCAAATTTTGCTACTACCAATAACTATATTACTATAATACTATTATAATACTATACTATACTATACTATACTATACTACTATAATACTATTTTGATTCTGATGCATTATTACATTTTCTTCTCTGAGTGGATGGCATTTTTTTTCATTTCCAGCCATCACCTGTCCCACTGCTGCGCAGTCAAGCAGTCCTGTGTAAAATTTTTCTATTGGTTATTAAATTTTTTCGAGTTCATCTCGCCACGTGTCCTTGGCTTACCGGGCTATGTGGTGTTTTTGGGGATCCAGGATGAGCTGATCTTTGCCCAAAAGCGGTCTGGCCTACGATATTACGTGGCCAGCCCAGTCCCAGTTCAGCTTTGCGGCCTCCAGAGCTGTGATACCTGACGGTAAGCATAGTTCGGTGTTGTGGATTTTTTCCGCATCAACTTGACACCTAAAGTATTTTACGCTCCATCGCTCGCTGGCAAACCTTGAGTTTGGACTTTTGGAGTTTAGTCACAAAAGACAGTAAGATACATACAGAACGGAATCTCCTAAGGTACGGTACGCGCAATATGCGTCCCCGTTCCCCATCCCTGCACCTCTCCCTCCTTCTTGTGCCGCCGTGTGCCGCTGTGTACACGTCTATGGGTGTGTGTTCGCCTGCTCTCGACCCTCGACAAGGCGAGAACGGGGAAGAGGTGCGGGGAGGGGAAACAGGGACGCATATTACGTGAGACCTTAGGTGATTCCGTTCTGTATGTAATACGTTTACTGCCTTCTGTGGTTAAGTTAAAACGATGTTGGATGGCCACAAGTAATAAAAAAAATGTTTGACTCCTTCGTGCTTCGAAAGGATTGAAACCCACTAATAGTCATAAGACTTTCTATCCATAATAACCAATGGGCCTACGAGAAGGTACTTATTCATTTGCAATGTAAAATTCGTCACTCCGCCAGCCTCACGCGGGATTTTTGCTGAAAAATATTACAATTTTCTGAAAACTTTCCTTGTAGCGCCCATTAAAAAGATTAAAATACTTGTTACTGAAACTTTGTTTGCCAATTAAAGCTCGCTGGCACACGTGACGTGATTTTAATTTTTAACAAGTTTTGTAAGTTTTTTAATAACAAAAAAATATTCTACATGAGCTCGAATACTAATAGGCTTTTACATACAACTTCTACACTTTTATTTATTATCAAGTTCATACTTTGACCGTCGAAACCTATATACTAATATGCAATTTCTTTGACAAGGCAGGCAGATAGCTACGCGTCAGATATCTTCCCTTTACACCCCGAACTTCATAATTAGATGTTGTTGCTGAGGATGCAACTGGGAAGACGCTAAGATGAGAGAGAGGTGGCTGGCTAGCTCAACGATACTAGATTTTATAACAAAAACAACATTATTAAAGATAAACACCCTTATTTATCTTATATGCATAGTTATATTACATATAAGTTACCCCAATATTGATAAAGCATATTATTAAAGGTTTGTAATGACCCAACTAGTGCTGATTGGGGATTTAACTAAGAACCTCTGGAGTGTTTAGGGCCAAGGTCTTAACCATTACGACAAAGAAGTTGTGAATATAAACAAGGCCATGCTAAGAACGACATATTAAGAGGAAACCTCAAGGGCTAGAGAAATGAAAAATAGGTATTTTTATAATCTATTGCTGTCGCGCCGTGCCCGAACGTCGCAATTTGCACATCCTAACAACCCTCTTTTCCATTCTATTTGAACCCGCTACTCCTGCATACCTCAAGTCTAACTTTCAGTTTCTGGGTGACACCCATGTCAGACATCTTCGTTCCTCTAACAATCTCAGCCTTTCTATACCAGCTCACCGGAGTGGGTTCTTTTCACATTCGTTTATTGTCCAAGCTATAAAGCTCTGGAACGCCTTACCAGTTGATGTTCGGAAGGCTAAAACCCGCTTTTCATTTAAAAAACAGATGAAAGCACATTTTCTTAAACAACTGTCAGATAGCTCTTAGTGTATGTAGTATATGTGAGTAGTATATCTTAGTATAATAATAGTGTGTATTATTTGTATGTAGTTTATGGTTTTTTATTACATATTTATGGTTTATTATTACATATTTAAGTATACTTGGTTCATTTTTCACCATTTCTTTTTGAGTTTTTGCACTACCCGTGTCTTTCTCAACATCACCCGGTTGGTTGACTGGTAGATAAGGCCTTAGGCTTTAAGTCCGCCATTACACTTGTATTTGTGTATAAAGTTAAATAAATAAATAAATAAAATAAAAAACAACAACCAAGCAAGTGCGATAGAAACATACTGCAGCTTGGACTGAAAATACCTATTAAAAGAACAGAAAATCAACGATTCGTAGTAGATTTCTTCTCCAAAATTTAACCAATAATAAGTACATTTTCATTACGAATTAACAAAGACTTGATCGGTGTTCTTATGTTTTAATTTTTTTTATATAATCTACTCAAATTTGTTTTTTGGATGTTTGAACACAGCGAAAAATTCGGCCATTTTTTTAAGTTTCTGAACATTGATATCTCTTTTAAGGTGAAGATATAGGCAAATGGCCTTGAAGTGGCGCCCTCATTTGAAATAAATTCTTAACTCGTAAATATGGAGATAATTTCCATATTGCTCTTCGTCATGCACTAGATAGCCCTTTAAATTATTTTATGAACCACCGTTGAAACTATTTACATTAGTCCATCTAGCTTTAAAACTTACCTCCGCCAAAAGTGGCCACAGCAAGTTTTAAAGCTAGGCGGATCACCAATAATAGTTTCAACGGCAGTTCATAAAATAATTTAACGGGCTATCTAGTGCATGACGAAGAGCATTATGGAAATTATCACCATATTTACGAGTTAACAATTTATTTAACACTTCAAGGCCATTTGCCTATATCTTCACCCTTATAAATAATTTATGAAAAAAAAACATAGGGACATGCTAATAGTGGCTATAGATATTCAGGAAAAAAATATAACTCTACCGGCATTATCCAGGGAGGAAACAGGGGACTACGTTTGTATGGAAAAACGGCCCCTCTATTTCGTCTTAAGGCTTTCAAGCAATATATAATTCATGGCATACTTCCTATATACTCACTAACCGACACGTCAGTTAGTGCATTAGCGTCGAGCAACTAATAAAAATTAATTATTCGTAATTTGTCACGATGCGGGCGCAGTGCCCGGGGGACGCCGTGACTTTGCAGTTCGATATGACAACTATGTCAAACATACCTGCCGCGTATTACACTAAAATGATGTAAACAAAAGTAAATATATAATTGACTCTCTAAATTGTTTGGAATTTGAAGGTCTCTAAATCGACTTAGGGCGAAAACACATTGTATGTATGTATGTACCGCGATAACTGCCGAACCGATGGTCTGATTTTGATGAAATTTACAATACCAATTTACCAATTTGGTATGCATGTATATAGGAAATATCAATAGAATTTTCAAGTTCGTTGGGCATCAAAATCAGTTCAGTAGTTTTTGAAATATTAATAAAAATGTTCGCGCGTATGTAGCAAACGAAACAATAGCGCGTTCTAACTTTGGATAGCGCCATCTAGCAGACTAGCAGTCCACCCCGGCTTCGCCCGTAGTACACACATAGCCTATGTCACTCGGGGATAGTGTAGCTTTCCAATGGTGAAAGATTTTTTTAAATCGGTCCAGTAGTTTTGGAGCCTATTCAATGCAAACAAACAATCAAATCTTTCCTCTTTATAATATTAGTATAGACAAATGGTTACATTTTGTTTTATTATCTATTCGTCTATCTCTAAGTTGCTTCCTATTGTCTGTTGCGCTTTTTCGGAAAAGGCCTCCTCCAACTGCTTTCAGGTTTTGTGTTCGCTGGCTGTCTTAGTCCATGTCTTTCTTGCCACAGCCACAGGTATGGAATTTCAAAGAAGTGAGTATAATTTATGCCTACTACTAAAAACGAAACTATACATCCATGTACACGTCATCGCGTGTGTGTTCGCCCGCTCTCGCCCCTCGACAAGGCGAGAGAGAGGTGCAGGGACAGGGAACGGGGACGCATATTGCGCGAGACCTTAGGAGATTCCGTTCTGTATGTAATACTCTTATTAATTATGTGCCACAGCCTTTATATCGTCTACCTATTACGCCATGGTCTGCTTCGTTTCCTCTTCCTGTGTCTCATGCGACTAATAAAAATTAATTATTCGTAATTTGTCGCGATACGGGCGCAGTGCCCGGGGGACGCCATGACTTTGCAGTTTATATGACTACTAATGTCAAACATGCCTGCCATGTTATTACGATAGAACAATATATTATAAAAAATAAAAGTTTCATTGATGACTTCTATCTTACTAAGAGTAAAATGCTCAACAAAACTTTAGCCACATTATGTTCTCTAATGTTAAATTTCCTCCATTATCATCATCCGAGCGTATTGCATCCTCGGCGGTAACGCTTCAGAGCCCGGGTTCCACTTCCTAGCTGATTTGACGAGGTCACTGGTTTTTATACAGAGCCGCTGCCGTCTGGCCTCAGCAACCCAAAGAGTAGACCAGAACCAGTCCTACCTAGGATAGGTTTAAATAAACGCTAGATGGCGGTTAGGACCCACAGTTTAATGTGCCTGACGAAACACCAAATCAAGCTTGCAATATCCTAACCAGACTGGAAACAACTTTTCACAAACTATGCTTCCCAGTGGTATTTGAACCCACGACCTCCGAATCACAAGTCAAATGCCATGAACACTGGACCACGGACACAGTGGTAATTTTAGTTTTTCAATACTATAAAATGCCTATAAAGCATGATGTAAAATCAATAACACTCGGCAAATTAGTCCACAACATTAACTTGTCACAGGTATGGCGCTTCATACTAGCGGAGTAACATTTATGCCTACTACTACATACAAACGAAACTATACATCCGTGAACACGTCATTGTGTGAGTTTCAGTGTTAAAAGTCATCAAACGCACTCGAAAACGGGGGAAGTTGTAACGATCGGCTAACTTACCCACCGAAATTCTATTTTTTTTTGCTTACTAAACTTACTTAGTTAAACCTAACCTAAAAGACCTAAGTACTAGAGTCTAGAACAAAACTTAGAATACCTATATGTCCTAATAAGCAAATGATTTATTATTTTAGTCTTTTTAAAACCTATTATACTATAATTTTTATCTAGAACTTAACTAAAAATAACTTTCTGGATACTAACAAACCTATTATTTTAAAATCTTGTTATCTGTATCATCTGTATCATCCTGAACATGGCTGTGACTGATTAGTGTATTGGCTGTAATTATCTAATGGAGGACCCAAGTTGTTAAGAATAGCAACCTAAATTCAGCTGTAACACGTTTGATTTATCTACTTATTATATATTTTTATAAACTATAAAATTAACTTAATTTTATTTGGTTTAAGATTATTTACTGACAAACTAATATGAACAACCTTAAATTATATTTAGTTAATTTATTGTTTATTTGTGTTTGAGGTCGGTAGTTGATGATATAAATCCTAATATAAAATTTGGGGAAAACTGTTGTTATATTAGTATTTAGAGTTCCTAGTGTTTTGTAAAACTCCTAAGAAAGTCGATAGCGTAATTGCCTTTAGGTTTCAGTATTGAATAACGGGAAACTGTAGTTTAAGTTCTTGGAGTAAATAATTTATTTAGTATGATTAATTTTAGTAATTACTGAATAGTGTTTATTTTATTATGTATTAAATAATAAAAGTATTATAGAGATTTATATAATCAAAATTTGCATTATATTTTAGGTTTGTTTCTTAGTTAGATTTGACCTGAAGTATGTTTCGCCTTATAAATATGTAGATATAATTATGTATATAGAAATATATATATATATATATTTATAATGATTAGAAGCTCAGCATTATTTTTATATGGCGAAAGAGGCAGCTCCTCAGCCGCTACCTCAGTAGGATTCATCCAAATGACTGGGGCATCCTCCCTGCCTTGGGACAGCAAATATAGTGCTCAGATATTTGTTATACAAATATATTTAAGTTTAATGAGCCTTTACTGGCTAGAGACATAGAAGAGGACGCAAGTAAAGTCTTGCCAAGCGATATCAACCGCTTCAGAACCTGTAATTTTTACATAGTTCCGGACTGAGCTATGATTTTATTCATTACTTCAAATCGGTTGGTATCTTAAATACTTTAAGAGTATACTACTCAACAATATAAGTAGTCTGTCTTGTCAGTAGTAGTAGTAGGTCAAATCATACAACGTACCTACGATCCGCTACTATTGATGTGTTAAATTTAAACACTATTTACCTAATTTAGTACTTCATTCAATTTCTATTCAATATTCAAATAAATAGAAATTATTATAGTTGGTAAAATATTCGAATTGATCGTAAAATGTATTTTAGTTCGACGAATGGTAAATATAGTATTTATAAAACCTTAGGCTTTATAAATAGATATAGTTAGAAGGTATTTCAAATTATAAATAAATCTCACAGAGTAGAATTTTGCCAATACGACTCAATTCAATAAATAAATAGTACCAATAATTTAGCTTCCAAAGAAACCAAATATTCACAACCAATATTTTCTTTAATTAGAAGTATTACCTTCTAGGTATTTTGTATGTAGAATTTATCAGTTCAACATGCCTTTTCCATGTATGAAAGAACTGTTTAATATCATTGATATTAAAATAAATATAGTAGAAGATGATCAAAGCAAGATATATAATCTGCTATATTTACAATAGTTGAATAGGTAAATGGTTAAGTATGCTTTACTAAAACCATAGATTAGTCTCCGAAGAAACTAAAAATATAAATATATAATTGTTTCGAACAACTAAGTTCCTCTGAAGAAGTAGTATCATTTCAACATGAATTTTTCATGTTAAAAAGATCAATTTATAATAGGTAGGGCACTCTTATTCAGAATGCTAAGTTATAAGTCGTAAGACTTAGTTCATTCAGCGGCCATAAATCACACATGTCATGGATTTGCTTTGACTCAAAAGCAGTTCGGATAATTCCAAAATTGTTGGTTTTCTCTTATGAATCCTTTTAACCAAGGACACATTCCAAACATGATTTCTACATGTGCTAAGGAACGTATTGATGAAATAAATCTAGATTTTCCCGAACAGATCTGCATCTCTACAAACGAAGTATGGCCTTATTCTCGTGATTCAACATTGAGATAAAAAGCCAGGGCTTGCTTTGCATCACCCAATATGTGAGACTACATTACCCATCCAGTCAAATCCAAATAAATTATAAAATAATTCAGACTTTTCCGACTTGATTTGCACCATCACAAACGAAGAATATGGCCTTTCTCTTGTGCTTTTGCATAAAGATAATTAGCCAGGGCTTGCTTTGCATCACCCAATAATTATGACAGTACATTTCTTATCCAGATAAGTCCAAACAAATAATTGATGAAATAATTCAGATTTATCCGGATTCATGTCTCAGCATTCCCAAGACAAATCAAATTGTTCCACTGAACAAACTAGAAATATTTCATAGTTTATAAACATAATTTGGTTAAAATTATATAACAATAATTGAAGTTTCATTCTATTGAACAAATCAATCATATTTCATAGTTAATGAAGATATTTTTGTTAAAGTTATTTTACACTAACTGTTGGCATAGTTAATGTAATTCCTAGTCTAACCTAACGGTCCCTGAATTCCCTAAAGCTAAAGCTACTTGTGTAAAAGACTACCCCATTCCCACTAAATGTGTGTGTGTGTGTTGGAATTGATTCCGGTGTAAGAATCAATTCTAGTGTACCTAGGTATCGAACAGACTCCGGTGTAAGAGAAAGTTCCCTAAAGCTAAAGCTAAAAGTTTTGAGAGAGTGTCTCTCGCCCTGAGCTAAAATTTACCTGCCTACAAATCCTAATTTGAGAATCCTACTCTGGTGTGTAGTGGAATTAGAACTAAACTGTCCTTTTTCCCCTAGCTGCTAACGACTTCGCGGAGTGGCCTGGGTTAGCCGACCTACCTATCGCCCGTCGGTTCCAGTCTACAACTCCATAGGGAAGGGGGAGTCTAGACTGGTCTAATACTAACCAAGCTAATTGGATAGTTTTAACAACTAATTCTCGCAACCCTGGAACGGGTTTACAACCGCGCAGATTCCGGACCGTCTTTTGACCAGCTCTGCAAGTTCAGATTGTTAAAACCAGTAGCTAACACAGAATTGTTTTTGAAACAAACCAATCCTGCCAGACCCACTACAAATCTGGAAATTTTACCTAGAATTTCTATTTCTTTAGAGAGCCCTCATGTTAGCGAGACCAAAGATAATAGACATTAACGATGAGTTTAACCATATAAGCCCCAAATAGAAACAAAGTTCAAAATATTAAAATTCAAATATTATTTACACCAAAATCCTTGACATCAAAAGACGAAGTTGAACGACATAGAATCTCTGAAAATTCACTGTCGAGCACCTCACCTCTTGAAATCAAAACGATTGGCACTGATTTTAAACCAAAACTATAAATTGAACTTATTAAAATTTACTAGGGACAAACTAAATTATTTATTAATAACAAAAATTCAAACAATCTACGATTTTGATTTCGGAATACATTTTACCATTATATTCCTAATTAAAACCAATCAAGGGACACCGCGAGAAAGATAAAGCGACCTATTTTGTCAAACTCTCGTTTCCCCACACTTTTTCTTGAAGACTTCTTCTTTTCTTGATTGAGTTAAAAATTACATCGACGTAAAAATCTCCATCTCCCTACAGAACGTTTGCACGCCCCGGCCGCCCGATGATGAATACCCCTTCGTCTCCCGTCTACCAGTCCCGTTGAAAGGAACCTTACCCCGAAATGAGAATGCCATCATAAACTGCATTCAAACTTAGTTGTATACATACATTGCCTGTTCTAAAGTGAACAAACGAAACTATGTTCTTACAAAACTAGCAATGCATACAAAACCGGAACTCGAACCCAACAAGCTCGCTATCCGCTTAGTCCCGCCTCAAACCAATTCCAGGTAGTTTGTAAAAACAATGACGTAACCAGTCCTAGGCAACATCAGTTTGGGTGATCGAATGTAGATTTTTAATAAATTTATTATGTTTTTTTTGTAAATTGAAAAATCAAATCTAGATATGTCTAGATAAAAGTTTTTAAATTTATTTTCACTTCATATAAAATTATATGAATAGTGAAACATTGATGATTAATGGATAAAATAAAGATATTTACCCATCATTTTGACAAAGTAAAGATATATTAAAATATATCTAAATAATAGTTTATTAGAAAGTATATAAATGTAGAAATTAAAGGAGTTTATATATGATTTCACATACAAAACCATACACAGATTATAGTGCAACAAATGTTACTTTGATAAATAATAATAAAATATCTATCTTTATTCTATTTCTGTAAACAGAAATACTTTCTTCTCCATCTAATCATGTTCCCAGTCGCATCCTCAGCTATGCTGCTTCGGAGCTCGTGTTAGTTTCATCCTAGCGATAACAAACCACGTCATGTGCGCCGGAGTTCGACTTTCACGTTCTGAACCCAACGATGTGACAGAGACCTGTCCATTTTCTTTTAACTAATGAAGTTAGATGCCAACCTTGTATGTAATATTTATGTAATAGATTTATAGAAGACCATACAAGTGTTGTATGAAAATAAATAGAATAATTGATTACAATATAGCATAATTTCCTTCTTTTATTTTGGCAAAGGAAAAATACTAAGAAACTCAGTGTAAACTGACCATTACAAACAAATTATGTATAAACTTTATAGTTATTTCAAAACATAACGAAAGTTTGTTTTGTTTTGATTTTTCTTTGCTGAGGATTGAACTCAGACAATCTAGAATTTTTATTTGTGACCTGGATTTAATTAACATAATATTATATAAAATTCTTTGTACTTTATTTATTTATTTTGATTTCTCTCTTCATCCTAGCGTCCATCATTACGTCAAACGTGATCCTTGGGTCCCACGGCCATGGAATTTGTCCAACCCGTCAAGGATAAAGACGTGATAATGATTTCTTATCATTTTCTATACAAAATTGAACTCAGATGATTTTTTAAAATTATGTATGACCATACATACATACATCATAAATATTGCAATTTAATATAAAATATAGTGAAATTATATAAACAAACGGATGGTCTATAAATAGACTCAAAATTGTGAACGATTACAAATTCTTTTCACATAGTAATAATTTACTCTGCACCCACTAAACTTGCAATCTGGCGAATTGTTTAAGTTTTTTTTTGTGCTTCGCCGCCTCCATTAAAAACAATGTTTATGACTTTGAAAGGGACAGCCCAAACGTTATGGAATAGGACGGAGCTACGGTCAATTTTTTGCTTATTCGATAAACAGTTCCTGGGAACGAGTGAACAATGAATCTTTGACTAAGATGACGTACAAGGAGTTATTGAATCGAATTCCAGCTTTATATGTTATAAAAATTATTTGAGAATGGAATTAACGAATGCGAATTTGCGAATCGTTACAAAGTTTCCGTTCGATACGTAGTACTTATAAAAAATTTTTGACCATGTATAACATCAAATAACCCAGATCTCCCACTACCACGTTGACGTTGACTTCTACGATACGAATTACCTGTTATTAGTGAATATCACACGTCTATTTCTAGCTAAATATGACTATGTTCCGACAAATTAGATATATTTGTTATGCCATTGATGCGTTGACATTTATCATGATGATATCAGCATAGAACAGAGATGAGTTGCTTCGACGAAGTGAAAGCAGTGTGAGGAAGAAGGGCCGACTTATTCTGATATTAAACTTTTGACTGGATTTGTAATATTCTACTAATCCAATTCAATTCAATTCAAAATATCTTTTTTATCATAGGATACTTATAAGATCTCTTAATAATGTCACGTCACTTTGTTTTGTTTTGCACGAATGTTAACGTCAAAACGTTACTTACAGCTAAGTTTACGCCGCTTCCTAGGCGCAAGTGCAGAAGAAGCGGCAACAAACTGCACTGCACGTTTTCTCCAAAGACGTCAACTAACAAACTTAAAACTCAAAATTAGTTATATGGATGGACTGAGATTACATTGTCACGGTTATGTCATAATTAAATTGAAATAAACGAATTACGAAATTTAAAATAATGTCAATTTGTCAATTTAGTCTGTACCAATGTACCTAAATTATGACATGTCTTAGTATACAAACCTTTAAGAGGGACCCGCGCCAAGCTCAAGCCAGACTTTTTCGTCTTTAAGATAGTCATCGGTCCTATAATAAGCCTTCTCACAAAGTACTTTCTTTACATACTCGTAAGCTTTGAATTTTCTGTCTGGCATCTTATCTAAAACATTATTAACTATGGTGACCGGTATAGGATTAATTTAAAAAGATCTAGGGGCCGTAGCTCGATACGATGGTCTGACCAAATAAAATAACACCTGTACACTGTATGCCAAGATCTTCAAGGCAGTAGAACAAGCAAAAGACCGGAACAGATGATGGGGGAGGATGGAGGATGGAGGGAGATTGTAAAGAAGTTAGGTCCGGCACATCACGACGCTCAGCAGTGAGTAGACGACTGAAGGAAAAAGAAGGACTTAGAAATAAAAACGACTGTACTTTTCTGGGTAATGCCGTAAATATCCCAAAAAGTAAAAAAAACGCTGAGGACCTTTTAAATTAAAAAAAAAGAAATCAATAATACGATTCGTTTGCAGTTTTACGACCGGCCGCCTGCTTGACGTAAATCCACCTTTGGAATGCATTTAGTTGCAATTTACGACATTCACGGGCACAGTTGAAATTGTTCTATTCATATAGCTCAAAGTGATTTTATTGTACAACTAGCTGATGCCCGCGACTTCGTCCGCATTAAGTTTTATTGTGCACACTGTTTGGTAAATTAAACATTTTGTTGCCTTGTGTAACTTACAGTCCAAAAATACAGGACACGTCTTAAAAACTAGGAAATGCACAATACGCGCACTGAGCAATTTCTTCCAGATAACCTCGCTTAAATAGAAAAAGTGATCGGAAATTAGGTAGTGCGGGTGGTTAATATAATAAACATACTTAAATACTATAATTATGATAGGTAAACTTATGTACATATGGACATATATATATAAATGAAAAAACTAAGTGGAAATAAGGCAAGGAAATTTATAAGGATAGTAAATGTGATTTTACTTGGGATATGAATCTGGCTAGCGTTTAATAAATTTTCCACAGATGTACGACTCGAACAGAGAAAGACTGCGAATATAAGCTATTAAAAATCGATACCACAATACCTAATAGCAACCCTGACGTCTGTGTTAGCCTACGCGTGTGTCAAAGCGATACAAAGAATTTATTGTAAGCACTGAATAATAAATGCCATGAATCGTTTATCATTGTATGTATTTCAAAGTGTACAATGAATATTTAGGCTTATTTTGGTCGTTTGTTCAAGTTCTATTTTTACATCTGGTTTGTTGAAAATGCATGATTGTCCAAGTCAAATTTATTTATCTTGGGATGTTTTTTTCAGTTGATAATCCGCTGTATAACAATAAGTCAAATCAGACACTTTTTTTCTACATGTCAAAACTCACATTTTGTATGGGATTTGTATAAAATACAAAACCATGAGGTCATAGATATTTGGAGTCAAACAGCGTTCTTAATGTCAGTTTGTCTGCATTAAAAAATCTAAAATCTTGTTGAAAATAGGCATGATCAATGACAAGTAACACTATTTTGGGACGTTTAATTTCCTTAACACTATCAAATAAATTTACCTTTTGATTTCTTAAAGGTGGTTGACGTTAGATCATTAAATTACAGCTAAGTTTAGTGGCGTTTTCTAAACGCAAGTTCAGAAGAAGCAGCAATAAACTGCACTGCAGCATTTTCTCGATATACGTCAACTTACAATTAAACTGATATTAAAATTCGATATGTTTGTATTGTAGTATTGTAGAATTGTAAGTCATGGTATTTTAAAAGAAGTTGAAAATTGTTGGCGAACTTACTGCCTTACGGCTTTCTCTGCCAGTCAGTCATTGGACCAAGTAGCAAAATAATTTGGGTAAAATAAGAAAAATAATTTTATTATTTGGGCGTGGAAGCTGTTCATTCATAACTAATGATTAAGTTTGAACAGTACTTAAATAATTAAAATTCATAAAATTTTAATAGACCACCATTAACTACATCACCTTCTTCCGTGATTTCGAAACGAAGAAAAATATCTTAAATGAAGAAAATGTATACAAACAGATCCTCGTAAACATCTAAAGAAAACGGGCAAAATTAATAAAATGTTCTGTATTAAAATCCTCTTTATCCTCAATAAATTGAACAATGAAGATAAATTAGAGAAGAATTTGATACATTTAGTTACAAAAACATTTACATAAAAAGGTAGTAATCATTAAGATGTTTCCTCTGGGGAAAGCGATATCAATTAAACTCAGAATTAAAGTTGCTTGAACAATGTTTACAAATTATCTCATTCATTTTTTATTTATTTTTATTAGAATCCACTTTTCAGTTACAGAAATAAAAATAATTTTACTTTTATTAGAGTTCAGAGGAGGTTGATGGTTATATTTTATTTCTTTCTTGTCTTGATACTTCCATTTTAAATTATTTCCTAATTCCTGCGCTATTAATTCCTCAACCTCCTTCGACATTTTAAGTCATGACATAAAGCTCCTTAGTATTTCTTTAAACTATTGAGCTTCTTGTTGATTCCAACTTCAGTCTCTCTTAAGATTTCTTAATGTTGTATTTGTTAGTTTTTACTTCGGAAAATTCTTAGAATTTTTATATTTTCAAAACTTCTTGTAATTAGAATAAAGGATTGAAAAATACTCGTAAACACTGTTTGTTAGGCTATCGCCAACAAGCGACGCGCTAGAAAAGCTATTAATAAATAAACCAGCCAAGTGCGAGTTAAACTCGTGTGAAGAGGGTTCCGTACAATTTATTGAATTCTTATAGGTTTTCCTGTAATCTATAAGCAATAAACAATATTTTGTAATTTTTTCCAAATTTTAAGCTCAGTAGTTTCGGAGATCAGGGGGGGAATGGTCAATTTTCGTCTTCTTTCATGAATAAAATCAAAACTATTGATTTAACAATAATAACAAAATATTTGAGATCCTCATAACAAGCCCTTTCATTTGATATGTGACACAGTAAGGTTTGCAAAACTTTTTTTTTAATTTCCTAATTTGTCCCTCGAAAATGACCCTTATTTAAAAAGAAAATTATTTACTTTGCACATTATGTGTTTGGGTCATAGGATTACAATATTCTACCAAATTTCACCTGATTCGGTCCAGTAGATTCGGAGAAAATTGGCTGTGATAGACGGACGGACAGACAGACGCACGAGTGATCCCATAAGGGTTCCGTTTTTTAATTTTTTTGTACGGATCCCTAAAAATAGTCAATGTTAAAATATTATATAAAATTAATCACAAAACTATAATAATCAAGTAATATAAATATGAAAAATCTTACTTTATCTTATAATTATAGGAAGCGATATTTGCATTTAATTTTGACTTAAAAAATAGAGAGTGAAATTCTCTTTTTTTGATATAGTATGACATAACATCGTAATAGCATGATGACTAAAAAAATATATTTGACTACAGTTAGTGTACCAAAAATATTACACACGTATTTTATTTTTATCTGACTAACAAAAAATTACAAAGATACAGCCAATTATATTATCTTTGATACAGCGCAGTTACATTACACATTACGATACGGCTTCATACGTCTTTTACACGGCTGTGATGTCACTAGCTCCCCTCCAGAATTAGGATAGGTTAAAATACGGGTCCATTATTTTTGAATAATCTAACTGACGGAATAATAACACCTCAGTTGTTGTAATGCATATCATTTAGGTTTGTTTGTGGTGTAAAATATCTTAGTTTTATTATTTTTTATAAAGTGTTTATAATATATGTATAATCGCAAATTAACATGGCAATTTCCGATGCACGGTAAATCTCAAAAGAGATTATGATGGCATTGTAAATGGACTAAACATTTATGTATTAAATGTATTGTGTAAATAAATAAAATAAAAAAAATTACTTTTCTGACCTATCATCCCTATTGTTCTATGTACAAAAGAATTGCAAAGGTAAGCCTTTTTTACATAATTACATACATACATACATACTTAAATACATACTATCACGCCTGTTTCCTGTTTTTATGTTTTTACATCATAAGTCGGAGACTATAAAGACTCGATTTATTCATATATTTTCCGAAATACAGTGTTTACGCGCCAAGGAGCCCATTGAGATACAGTGAGGATATACCAAAGAGGCTACAATTACTTAGCTTTCTTCTCCTGAAAATGTAAACCACAAAACATCAGGTTCTACCTAATGAAGCGTTTAATTTAAAAGAACTGTTTCGCATACACGAGTTCCCCTTTAAATTTTACTTAAAGCAGGCAATGTTAGCCGAATGAGCGCTGATCCTAACTTTATGCCACTGTAATCACCCTACAGTGTGAACATTGGAACTTTGTTGAATTTATTCTCCTTGTGTCCGCTGTGTGCCTGGTGTGTTTCATTTAGAACTGATAACATTATATTTTATTTAATGTCTTCCTAGGCTTCAAGTGGTATTTTACGTTAGCAACCGTAGACGGCTCTAAATAAAAAACATAATACGCGGAATAAGTAGATAATGTACTACGAGTATTTGAACGTTCCAAAATTGTCCTCATAGTTAAAGATATAACAGTTTTATTTTTATTTGTATTTAACAAATAAATGTTCAAATAAAATTAATATAATACAGCTTACAATAAGTAATGAACATTGAGTAATAAAAAAATATCAATTACAGTACTACTTCTCATCTTTTTCAAAAAGAAAATTTCAAGAGAATTCGCGTGATGACTGGAAAAATATTGTTGACCCATCGGTTAGATTATTAAAAAATATTGTACACGTATTTTTTTTTCTAAGAAACAATAAATAACGAAGATACAGCGCATTTAAATTTCGCATGACGTCACGCTTTCGTACGATTTTTACACATCGGTGACGTCACAAGCCCCCACTCTGGAACTTTGATACTCTGTATATCTTTGTGAATTTTTACTTTTATGATAAACTAAAAAAATATGAGTACATTATTTTTGGATAATCTAACTAACGGACTAATTAGAATAATACTTTTCTGACCCAGTCATCATCCTTATTTAGCGCAAATTAATTTAAGGTAAAGGTATAGGCAAACGGCCTTGAAGTGGCGCCCTCATTTGAAATAAATTGTTAACTCGTAAATATGAAGATAATTTCCATATTGCTCTTCGTCAGGCACTAGATAGCACTTTAAATTATTTAATGAACCACCGTTGAAAGTATTTTCTTAGTCCGTCTAGCTTTAAAACTTGCCCCCGCCAAAAATGGCCAAGCAAATTTTAAAGCAAGACGGATCACCAATAATAGTTTCAATGGCAGTTCATAAAATAATTTAAAGGGCTATCTAGTGCATGACGAAGAGCAATATGGAAATTATCACCATATTTACGAGTTAACAATTTATTTCACACTTCAAGGCCATTTGCCTATATCTTCACCTTAATTGCAAATCCTTATATTTTACAAGCAGGCTTTATATCATACGATCTAAATTCATTAAAGAATATTGCCAGAGGCGACGCTTCTAGCCTAGGATAGAAGTTAAAATTAAATTAAATTAAATTTTCATTCACTCTAAAGCGGTTGCAAAAGGAATAGATCTTTGCAAAACTTTCTTGAAAGAGAAAGGTATCTAATGTATGCAAATTAGTGTAACTTTATTCTTTTAAGCTATCAGGGTGACTTTGACCATTTGATACGTAAGACTGGACTTAAAAATTAGATTACGTTTTCAAAGTTGTTTTGAGAATAATACAAAATACATAGATGAAGAGATAGCTAGATCTACTAAATCCCCATTCTGCATTCCCAGTTGCATCTTTAGCTGTGCTGCTTCGAAGCCTGGGGTGCGCTTTTCAACTCTTTCTTCTTCAAATATACTCGTAAAATACACATGTCAATGGTCACCCAAGGATGACAAAGATGTTGCAAACTGGAGAAGAAAAAGCCGGATTTGGCTATAGTTATACGACCGGCCGCCTGTCTGACGTAAAACTTGGAATGCATTTGTGCGAAAACTTTTACAACTGGCCAGCGTCCGACATCAACCCTCCTTGAGAATACAGATGTAGCACAAGATATTTGTGCTTAGTCCTTTAGTCGCCTCTTACGACGTCCACAGGAAGAAATGGAGTGGTCCGATTCTAAACCAAAAAACCACACGGCTCAGGTAGATCTATTTATGTATGGGATATATTATAAAGGTCTGTATTGCCTATCATAGAACAGCTTCTTAAGTTACGTTGTCAACTTCTAAGACCTGCACTGGTACAATGTACAAAGTTTCCCACGTAGCAAACTCTAAAGAAATGTATTTACGCTTTTTTTTGTAAATATTAAATGTTATTTAGATTTTTACTACTTACATTGTAGATTATGTGGTAAAGTAATAAGGAAGTTTTACAATACATCACAAACCAAAACATTAGCTACGCATTTTGCGAGAAAGAGACATGGAACCACAGAACATTAACAAAATTTAATTTTAGCGATTACTCCCTCAGATTGATGTGACTGAACTTTGTAATTTACTTGCGATTCGCCAGAATGGCTTTTGTAAACACGTCTCCCCTCCATTCTGGCTTAGTTCACTTTGAACACAGGTACTCGTACATTTATTGAACGAAGTTACAACTTTATTAGAAACGTTTTATCTATCCGTCTTAGAGCGACATATAACATGTGTATACAGTTCTACCTCTTTAAGGCCGTACCTAAATTTTCCGGGGTCACATTTGCGAAAAACGGCCACTACGCAAATGTGCGTAGTAAAGCTTAACGTTCTCACTTTAAACTGTAAACAGTAGTTCATAAAATACTTTGAAGGGTTATCTAGGACTTGGTAGTAGCAAAATTTTAAATAATGTCTCCGTTTTCTTTGAAATGATTTATTTTAAATGGGGGCAGCACTGGACCCCGGAAAATTCAGGTTCGGCCTTAAGAAAATTTTCATTGTTTAAGATTTTTTTTTTACAGCCACTATTGGAAAGTATAGTTTGCTAAAATTTCTTAAAATTAAAAAAAAGAGGAAACAGCAAGCGTATGGGCCGGGTACAATTTGAGGTGGGACTTTTCATTAATTTTTCATTTTTTTTTTGTTTTTTTTTTTAATTATTGAATTAGCTTGTACTCCATGTATGTGGATTTTAAAACTGGTAAAACACCTAAAATTTTACCTAGATGTATAAGAAGTTTACATAGTAGCACACATATTGCTCCTAAAATAATGATTTAAGATCATAAGCAGTACTTTGCCTTCAACTGACTGCAGTTGATGGGAAAGTAGAGCTTATATTACGAGAAAGTCATAAATTCTCACTAGCGGTAATATACATTATCTACATTCTATTTTTATGCCATTCCAAAATTAAACAACTACCTAATTACAAAAAAAAAATATTTTAAAAAAAGCTTTTATCGCCTGTCATCATTGCATGGCAGTCGTCAAGCTATGTCAGATGCCTTTAGGCAGCTTGAAAAATCTGACACCAGTGTTGGCCACTTACACACACGAAAAAAAAAGCTTGCAATATCTTATGACGGACACCTGTTCCGTTGTAGGTGACAACGGAACAGGTGGACCTAAACAAAAGCTTCTAAAAAAACATCCTTACTCACCTTATCAGTATATCACTCACTCACTCGCACAAGTCACCACATTAATATAAAGCCCGGAACAGACTGTTGCATTACGAGTCAAAACTTAATAACCCCTCCCCTGGCCAATTACACCTAATTGTGTTGACCTAAGCTAACCCGACTGATCTAATTCGGGCTATGATGCGTGCACCGACTTATTGGTTACGATTGTGTGCTACGCTTTAGATAGGATTATAAGATTAGGTTCCTACAATTCTTATTTCGTGTAGTTGAAACTCTTTTAATAGGTCGCAAATGGCATTAAGTTTTGGCCTACGACCATCGGCCAACTAGGCCTATAGTATGGTAAGCTCTAAGTTGCTCAGCGTGCTATAGAAAATGTCTATATAATTGCTCTTTAAACAAAAAAGCGACTTAAATATCTGGTAATTTTCTGACTTACTGAAAAATCACTATAAGCCTGCCTAGAATTTTTCAGGAGTTCCCTCTATTTCTTGAGGATTTCAAAATCAGATCTTGACCTGATAGTGATAGAAATGGTGCTAATTGGTGTTCCTAATTTTATTTAAAAGAAATAAAAAAAGATGTTCTGAATTGGTTTAAAAAGAGTACAAATATACATTTTATTTATGTAATTCTACCTAATTTTTTGTCGCTTAAAAATCCGTAAAATAACATTACTGACATAGCTTTATACCCATATGGTTTCTGGCAGAGAATAGTAGAATAGAATAGTAGCAGTAGAATAGGTCAACGTCGTAACATCTTTCCATGGATGTCGTAGAAGGCGAATTAGGAAACACAAGCTAAACAAAGCTTATAAACATCAATAACACCTCTCCAACCCGTCTGGCCAGCGTGGAGAGTGTAGATAAAATCCTCTGACTGCTCTGCCTAATATATAGGTATGGCTCTGGTAGTACAGAGAGGGTCGTGCTGCTGTAAAGTCTAAATAAATAAACGGGCAAGTGCGAGTCGGACTCGTACATAAATGGTTCCGTACCTCCGTACAATGTTTTTAAACACTGAAGAAACTCGTGTCTTGTATGACGACTTAATTTTTAACTTTATCTTATTTTTAGTGCCTGTTTGTAATACATAATCGGTGAAAATTTGAAGTATATATAGTTAATGCCATTAAAAAGATCTAGTTAAAAACGCTGAAAACACACTTTTTTTTTATGACGACCCCCTTTAATTTTTACTTTTGGTGAAAATTTCAAGTGTCTAGCTATTACGGTTCAAGAGATAGAGCCCTGTGACAGACGGACAGACAGCGGAGTCTCAGTAATAGGGTCCCGTTTGCACCCTTTGGGAACGGAACCCTAAAAAGACCTGATGATGATAAGGAATGATAAAGCGTTTCGCATGAGCTCAATGAATGAAGTAACTAAGACATAGAAAAAAATATACCGGCATGTGTTGCGTAGTAGGTGCATCCTACAAGGTGATTAGACAATTAACCAAGGTGACCAAAACACTCCTTTCGACTTCATCATTATGTTGGTATCATAATATTGTATTGTAGCCCAAGTTTCAACTCGATCGAATGTGAATGGGAAATGGGTCTAATTTAGCTTGCAAGATTTGATAACGGACACACAGACAATGGGACAGGTGAAACTATATATAAGCTTGTAAAAACTAGAAGGTATATCAAAATCTTACTGTATCATAGCTAAGGTATGCATTTTCCCTAAACCTTTGCTGGGTATAAGCTACTTTAATTACCGAAATCCCGTGAATTAATTAAGATTCCGAAGGTACGGATATACTACCAGATACTGTTACCAGGAATTGAAAACCTCGTTAAAATAAACCTGTTAATTTGGACATCTGTTAACTTCGAACACTTTATCTAAGAAAAGTACACTTGGTCGAAATCAGTATTGTTTTTATATCTTAAAAAAAAAATTTTGGCTTATTGTATACTGGTAAAGGTTAAAATATTTTTTTCTTTACAAGGTACAGACGAAATGCCAAAAAATTGCTTATTTTTATTAGGGTTCCGTGCCCCATTAGATAAAAACGGAACCCTTAGGTATAGGATAACCTACTAGTCTGTCAGTCCTATACACATTTGTTAATCAGTAACGAAACGCGGACGTATAAAGTAAAAAAAAAATAGACATTTAAAAAAAGTTTTGTGAACTGCGACATATCAAATCAAAGAGCTTTTTATGAAAATTTTAAATATATACTTTTACATCGGTATTTTTGAACTTATACGACAAGGCCAACTTTTGCACATTTACTAGTTCCTAAGATAATTATGTCCTGTAGTTTTTGTGTAATAAAAGGATTTGTTAATGAGGTATCCATCCCTGCCTGTAACACATGATCACATCAGTCGCTCTGAACTATTATCCCTATTAGGTGACTGATAGAAGCCATTCAAGAGATCTTTCTTTTGAATGAATTGGGTGGGACCGAGTTTCATTTGTAAAGGTTACCTATGTACTGTACGTGTCAGATGACTTCGTGAGTGGATTTTTCGAATCGCAAAATAGATTTCTACATAGGAACTTATCCCAATTTACTATGAAATTATGTTTGTACTCGATAAACGCAGAAACTACTAAGCTACACTGTTAAAAATTATGTAATTTGACATAAACATGTAAAATTCCCGAAAAATCTAGGAAATTTACGGAAAAATATGAAATTTTACATAATTTTTGTCATTTTTACATACTTTCCGTAAATTTCCCAGATTTTTCGGGAATTTTACAGGCTTATGTAATTTTTTATATGTTAGTTTACATAATTTTATGTAAAATTACATAATTTTTAACAGTGTACTATATATATATATATTTTAATCTTTCGGCTCCAAGCAGATAGAGCCCAGGGCCGCAAGACTCAAAAACCAATTTTAGCGTGACGTTGAGCGAGAGCATGGAAAAATTTGATGGATTTTCGCATCAAACTGAGCCAATTTTAATGTGGTTTTAAAAAAATATGCAGTACATTTTTTTTCTGTGCAAAGCCGCGGGCCGCTCGTTATTCATACAATCATAAAACCACAGATAAATCGTCATAAGGGCTTTATTTTTCTACATTTCACACGGTTTTTGGCATCTTCCGGTGACCACTGACTAACACTCGTATATCAAGAGATCTTTAGATAAGAAAACGTTGGTCACCCCAGTCTCAGAAAAACCAGCTAAAGGAGAAACGAGGAGCACGATAGAAATAAATTAATACCTATTTATTTTTATTTATTAGACTTCATACACAAATATGTGTAATAGCGGACTTAAAAGCCTTAGGCCTTATCTACCAGTCAACCAACCGGGAGATGTCGACAACGACAGGGGTAGTGCATATTTATACTTAGGATCTTATAATCCCTAATTTATTTTCACAGCATCGAGGCAATGAATGTGAATAATTAATACAGCAATGCAATTTAAAACTACTCTTATGTCTGTTATAACGAAAATTTCAGGTAATATTCCATTCAGATCTAACTTTGCTACAAAACCTAATGCAGACTCCCTAGTGGCAGGAAATTTGAATACTAAAATTATAACTTGAGCTAAGCTTTAACAATAGATACTGCTATTTGCTAACTAAGCATCTATCTTTCTAACTCTTTCGCCATTACGGCAATAAGACTCTGGAACGCGCTTCCTGAATCCATTCGAACTGCTCCTAGTCGCGCTAGCTTTAAGACACAGGTATTAAAACACTTCTTGGCCAAGTTATAAAAGTTGATTTAACCCCCGACGTTAAGAATTGCTGCATTTATCTATTTATTTATATGTATAGCAGGTATATATAAATAAATAGATAAATGATAATATATATATATATATATATATATATATATATATATATATATATTTATGTAACAATGTACATTGTGTATTTTATGTATACTACACTTTATCTTGCAACCCACATTTAGACTTTCTGTATAACCCAAAGGTTGACTGGTAGACAACGCTTTTAGCGTTAAGTCGCCTATTGTTCTGTACAACTTGTATTTAATGGACAATAAAGATTAAATAAATAAATATCTCTTGATCTTATCAATGTTAAATACAGATGTGAACTAAAAAAATACTTTTATCTCTTCAGGTAGATTATTAAAAATCTATCTATCTGTATTTAAGAGCTATGCTCTTGTCAGTTGAGTGTTAAAAAAATGTGTACAAATTTTTTCTGATTAGCTATTTGCTAATTAAAAATTAAAAAATTACAAAGTTAGTACATTTAAATTCCATACGACATCACGATCAAGTACGATTTTTACTTGACGGGCCGAGAGCATGAACTTTAGAATCACAAGCTCCCGGCTACCAACTGAGCTAATATTTGGTCGACTAAAGTTTTACAGGCTCGTTTGTTTGTTTGTCGTGTGCGTAAGTGGCCAACACTGGTGTCAGATTCAAGCGGACAAAGGCATAGTCATCTGACATAGCTTGAGGACTACCATGCAATGATGACTGCCGAGACCAATGGCTGAAAGTGCCTTCCGAAGCACAAACTCAAAAGTTTGTTACGCCCCTTATGGTCAACCCATCTTAGCCAAGTTCGGTCCAAGCCCAGTATCACTTGCAAATGCGCTATTAATGCGTTCTCTCACCAGCCACCGATCTTTTCAATCAACCACTAGTTTCACTTAACCCTGCGCTTCCCAATTTCGACCATTTAATGAACTTCGTTGAAGAAAATTACACCAAAACTATTCAACTCCACTTATCTATTAGCTCGGATTATCAGACGTAGAAAATGAAAACGGCATTCGTGGGTAACAATTTGCGGCGTGGCGTGATCACACCAACAGTGTCTATTAAAGTCAGCGGAACACTCATTAAGGGTTCTAATTGCTTCCCCCATATCGTTTCCTTGCGTAGGCAAACGTAATGGTTCTGGGGTTCATTTGACAGGCTGTGTTTAAACAACTACCGAGGTAGGAAGCTTTAAGTTTTATTGCACCTAATCTTTAATTGGATACCTGTGTGTGTGATATTGATAAGTATATTAGATATCTTTGGTTATCGTATGTTTGAATAGTTAACGATCTTTTACTTTTATATTTTTAAGTATTAGTTTAGTGTAAGAGTTAAGTGGAAAAGTAAGTTTAAACATTTTTATCTAATCTTCTTCGTCTAAGCGCATTCCCGGATGCATCCTCAGCTGTGCTGCTTTGGAGCCCAGGGTGCGCTTTCCAGCTTTTTCTTCTCGAATTATAATATGCATGTCAATGGTCACCCAAGGATGCCAAAGACCTTGTAAAATGAAGAAGAAATAGCCGGATCACTTTCAATGACTTGGCTATAGTTTTACTACCGGTCGCCGCCCGACGTTAACCCATCTTGGGAATGCAATAATTGTAGCACGAGATGTTTGTGCTTAGTCCTTTAGTCGCCTCTTACGACATCCACAGGAAGAGATGGAGTGGTCCTATTCTAACCCGGAACCACACGGGTAAACATTATTAAGTATCTTATATCCAACGATAATGGTCCCATGGTATTTTTTTCAGCTTGATTATGGTTTAATAGTATTATAGTTTGTTGTGGATAATAGGTTTATTTTACAGAATTAATATGATGTTTATTTATAGAAATAATATAAAATGATTTCTAAACAAGTTTTTTCAAAGAGTTTTCTTCTTCTTTTTCTTTAACTTTTCTCCACCCACTGTTGAGTGTAGGTCTCCTCACATGCATACAATTCTCTTCGGCTTCATCTAATTCTTCTGATCCAAAGTAAATTGTTGGTTAAACAAAAATACCTGAGGAGAAATTGATAAAACATTTTTGGAAATGTTTTCAATTAAGTTTGTAAATTTTCAAGTGTACTTGAATAAATAAAATAAGTAAAAAAAAAACAGTAACCTCGTTGAATCACCTAGGTTAGGTAGCGGACCCCGGGCTCTGAAGCGTAGCTGCTGACAACGCAACCGGGAATACGCTCGGATGATGATGATGATTACGCTATGACCTTTCAAACTCCCTTTCTATATAAAGTCATCATCATTCAGTTCTTCTTTTCATTAGCTATTTCTTTGTTATTATATTTATTAGTATATGTATTGTGTAATTAGGCATTTACTCTGATATATTTATATATAATATATACATATATATAATAGTGTGTATGAAGTACTTAGTATTTTTGATGTAAGTACATACATACATACATACTATCACGCCTTTTTTTTCCACAGGGGTAGGCAGAGACTATGGACCTCCACTTGCTACGATCTTGAGAGACCTCTTTCGCTTCATCTACACTCATCAACCTCTTCATACATGCCCTTTGGTTACGTGTAATTCTTACCTCTCCCTTTTTCAGAACGTCTGCAATCTGATCGCAGAACGTTCGCCGAGGTCGACTCTTCCTTTCACATCCATCCTTTCTAAATGCCCAAACCATCTTAACATCCCTTGTTCTACTTTTGTCACTACGTCCTCTTTCACTCCACACCGATCCCTTATAACATCATTTCTTATTCGGTCTTTGAAGGTAACACCACACATACTCCTCAGCGTTCGCATTTCAACTGCATTTATTCTGCTTTCGTGCTTTCTCTGCCATACCCAACTCTCACTACTGTACATTAAAGTAGGTATTAGTACTCCTTTATAAGCAGCAAAACGTGCCTTATCTTATCGACCTTCCTGCTGGTCATAAAGGAATGCAACGCTCCATTCACTTGGTTACCCGCATTCACTCTTCTTTCCATATCACCCTCGTGCTTGCCATCTTTTGTAAACTTATATCCTAAATATACAAACTCTTTCACTTGCTCCACTCTCACCCCATTTATTAAAATATTGCATTCTGTTGAACTATCATCCCTTTCAAAAACCATAACTTTAGTCTTACTTACATTAACTTTCATACCCTTTTTTTCTAATGCATTATTCATAACAGTTATCATCTTCTGTAATTCCTCCTCTGAGTCCGCAAGTATCACTTGGTCATCGGCATAGAGAAGGCATTTGATAAATAACTCATCCATTCTAACACCACATTCATCTTCTTTCAAATCTGTCAAACAACTGTCCATGAATAAGTTGAACAGCCAAGGCGACGCTACACATCCCTGTCTAAGACCTTTTTCGATGTTATACCAGTCTGTGTATTCGCCGTCAATTCTGACACAAGCACTAGAATCCTTATAAAGAGATTTCAGTGCCTGGATCAGATGGCTGCTCAACCCATACGTAGACAGTGTTGACCACAATTCATTCCTTACCACTCTATCATAGGCCTTTTCTAAATCTACCAAGATGCAATAGACTTTTCGATCTTTTGCCAAAAGTTTCTCTAAAATGCATCTTAAAGAAAAGACCTGATCCGTGCATTCCATACCCTTTCTAAATCCCGCTTGTACATCCCATATCTTCTCGTTTGTATCTTTCACAACCCTTTCTATCAAGACCTTTGCATACAATTTGCCAACCACGCTAAGAAGACTAATGCCTCGGTAGTTTTTACAGTCTTGCTGTGAACCCTTTCCTTTATACAGTGGTACAATTACCGCCTTGCAACAATCCTTTGGTACCACACATTTTTTAAAACACAGATTGAAAAGGTCGCACAACTGACTAGCTACAATGCCCTGTCCAGCCTTCAGCATTTCAACAGTAATCCTATCATACCCTCCCGCTTTTCCCATTTTCATACCATTTAATGCGGTCACTACTTCTTCCATACTTATTTCTTCATCATAATTTTGCACATGGCACTCTTATTTCATTTTTTCAAACAGTCCTTCAAAATATTCCTTCCATCCATCTACTACATTCTGTTACCCGACTAATAATCTTCCATTCTTGTCTCTGATATTATTTAGCGTAGAAGTCGTATTTTTCCCTCTAGCTGTTTTAACGCTCTTCCAAAAGTATTTAATATTACTTTGGAAATCTCGAGACAATCTTACATCAAAATCATCCTTTTGTTCTTCTTTCTTCTTTTTAACTATCTCTTTCACAACTACATTCATCCTCTTATATTCTTGTTTCGCTGCAAAAACATTTTTATCCCTCGCATTTTGTTTACTCTGATCAGCTCGTACTGACAACCAATCCTTCCATGCTTTCTTCTTTCTTTTTACTGCGTGTTGTACTTCCTTATCCCACCATACATTTACCATATCGTTGCCTTTTCTTCTTTTGGTTGAACCACATACTTCAACAGCAGCGTCAATCATTCCTTCTTTTAATACTGTCCACACGTTTTCTACCTCACATTGATCCTCTACTTCTTTAAATTTTTCTTCCAACCTCTCTTCCAACTTTTCGCCCAACCTCAGGGCAAATCGGCACGCTTGAGACTAGGCTCGCCCCTAGCCACGCATCCCTCGGCACGGCAGACCTTGGATTGGCAAAGAAAGAGAAGGCAGTAAGAATAATAATTGCAGTAAAGCAGGATGTAAGTATATAGGTATTTATAGCTTTTGCGCCACCCAATTTTATCTGCTTATTCCTATGGTTGACTGGGAGAAAATGCTCTTGGCATTAAGTCCGCCATTTGTTAAAAGTATATTTTTACTTTGGACAATAAAGTTTGATATATCAATAAATAAATATGCGTTCTTCCCTTCCCCTTTTTGTTAACTTTCATCACAAGGCTGTTAGAGAAGTGTCCTACTCCTAAACTAAATTTAACATCGTAAAACAAAACGGAAATCGCGTCATCCATCACAAACATTTCCACGCTATCTGTGACGTTGCCATCTAAATGAAGCAGCAAAACAAGTCCTTTGTGTGACGTCATTCACCGCCTCATTAATATCCCGTTTGTTAGTCTTTGCGAGGAATAAATTAGTTCTATTCAGTCTTCACTAGGTTAGTTACAATGTGATTGAAATCAGGTTTATTTTCATGCTTTTGTTTATCCTTATCCTGGAACACTCAAAAACCTCAAATTAAAGAAAAAGCTGTTATAAAAAAATCTAAACAGATTTATAAGCCAGTGCTTTAATTAGGTGTCGTGATACTTTGTCATTGGCAGAGGTGTGTTATTAAGTATACAATCTGCTAGGTGGCAACAAGTCAAATCAGACACTTTCTGGACGTTAAAACAAAAAAATTCTATGGGATTTGTATGAAAAACACAACCGGGACGTAAAATTTTTTGGACTCAAATAGCGCTCTTAATATCAGTTTTTCTGCAAATTGTGTGCAGTTGTGCTGACAAATGACATTATTTTGTGACGTTTTATTCTCTTAACAGTACTAACTATAACAACTATAATATGTAACTTGTTTTTGTTCCAATGTGCAATAAAGTGTTTAAACAACTACTACCCAATTAAAGTCTTACCCTTGCTAGTATCTGGCGTTTATTGCACGCGTGGCGAACGCAAAATTTCTTTAAGGTTTTTTAAAGTTCACACTGTTTTGGTCAAGCTTTGCCCTAAAGCATGAGTTCTTTAAAAACAACTGCAACATACGAACGACGAACGAAACATGCCATCGAAAGTAAGTAACATTCGACAACATAGGTATGTTGCAGTATTTGTTCACCAGTAACACCAGTATTTGATCAATACAGCAAAAACGAAACTAAACGAACTAGCGCAATCAATGTAAGTAAATTTTAATTAGAGAAGTTGCACAATTAGCTTCTTTCTCGCGATAAATTGGAATTGTTTCGTTTTGTTGCTGCATCGAGATCGTCCGTCATTGTCGCTGCTGCGGACTTTGATTAAATTTATTTACAGTTACTCGTAAAATTCATTTTTAGAGTTTCAAAGCTCTGCAAGGAACTTTTACACATACGGTATGTCCATCAGAGATTGTTAGTATTATAGAAAGCTGTAATTTTGCAAAGTATATATACTTTTATAACATAAGTTGACAAAGGAGTATCATAAACCATAAAATATTTTGGGTAGCTCACCTAACATAAAGTGGGGAAGATTTTCTTTTTTCGCGTGTCCCCATATGTACATTCATATATGGGACACACGCATTTATTTATTTTTTTCATTTATTTATATCCAAAAATAACAATAATTACAATTATATGCACTCATAAACCACGAAGGTTTGTCCGGAAGCATATTGTCTACATTCAATCTTAAAATTAGGTTAATATTCATCTGACATTATATAAGTACTTATATCTATGGTTAAGTATTAGTTAATAAATAAAAACATAAATCATCACAACACCTGTCGTTCACTGCAAGATATACAAGCTTATTTTTTATTTTATTTATAGGGAAAAGTTATTCAAAATGAGGAAGTTAACCACCCCTTAAAATATTAGTACTTAATTAAAAATAAGCTTCCTTACCCTTTAATCCTACTACAAAAACTATATTGGTGACACAACTTGTTCAACTTTTTTTGAGGTAAGGGCAAATAATGAAAGCTATAAATTTATATGGGAAAAAACATTTCAGATTAATTACGAACTGGTACAGTTTAAGTTAGAAGCGTTCCTAAAAAAATTATTTTATTAGTTCAACGACTTCGCAATTTTTACATCGTGTTAGCGGGAATTTTCTAAAACACTCTAAGTCAACGATTTAGAGCAATTTAGACGCTAAGCGTAAAAGAGTTCGCAGTTGTTCCAGCCCATTAAGTAAGCTGTTATTATAGCTACCTTACAGCTTATTTCTGCGCGAACTACTATTCTAAACTTATTTGCAGACTTGTTACGCTACGAGTACATTAGCAGTTTAAGTTTAATTGGAATCTTGATTCAAGTTTATATATTGCTTAAATGACAAGGTTATTACTTTCGGTTCAAAAACAGCCCATTAGCAATTATATTTCAATAATTCTTCAAGGACTACACCTAACCACAGAATAAATAATACTAACGTACAGAAGTCTGACTCAGCTAAGAAATTCAAAGAAATATCTGGTATGGTGATATGGTTTAATTTAGCTCACGTCAGAACTCAGCACCTTTTTGTATAGATACCTAGACATACATTGCAAGCCAATATCTTATTACTCTGGACATACGATTCGTATAACTGAATTTAACTTTAAATTCATAGTAATAATGTAGGTACATTTTCGATACCTAAACGGGGAGTGGCAGAGGCCTGATATAACCGACTTCATGACATGAAAAGCTAAATATTCAAACAATTGTATACTTAAATGACAAATTTTTGTAAGTTATTTTCGTTTGAAAAACAAACTACACAACCGATTTTAATATTAATTTCTATGACCCCTGGAAAGTATACCATTTGAAACAAAAAAAGAGTTTTCCAAAACGGTCGAAGCATCTTTAATTAATCAGAGAATAAACATAAAAATTGATATTCCAACGAATTGATAACCTCCTTTTTTTAAGTCGGTTAAAAAGTATTATTGTATGTCAATGCCAGTGAAATGCCAGTTTTAGTTTTTTACCACGTCATTTATGTTTTATTTTGTAGAAATAAACAGGTCGACGGGTGAAGGGACAACCCTTCACCCGTCGTCCTGTCCATTTCTCTTAAAGAATTATTTAATTTAATTTTCCAATTATACTAAACTCCCGCTCACCCCCGTGTGGTTTCAGGTTAGAATAGGACCACTCCTTGTCTTCTTGTGGATTTCGTAAGAGGCGACTAAAGGACTAAGCACAAACATCTCATGCTACAATTGCATTCCCAAGAAGGGTTAACGTCGCGCTGCGGCCGGTTGTAAAACTTTTATATAAATAAAGCATTCCACATAGTTTATTCAATATTCATGCATTTTTTTTATTAGTTATTTTGTTTATTTCTTTTTTGGCTCAAAAATTCTTTGATCGAATAATAGCATTTTGATGTCAGATAATTCGAAACTAAATTAAATAAATGTTTTATTCAGTCGTTAAACTACAGCTAAATCATTTAAACAGTTCCGGCTATTTCTGCTCCACTTCGCAAGGTCTTTGGCATCCTTGTGTGACCATTGACATGCATGTTATATTTGGAAAAAATAAGCGGGAAAGCGCACCCCGGGCTCCAAAGCAGCACAAGCAGCAGCTAAGGTTGTAACCGGGAACACGCTAAGAAGAAGACTAGACTCTCCACACGTTTAGCGTGAAAGTAAAGGTCCACCTTCATACCCATACCACCGAAGACAGTAAGAGTACAGAACGGAATCTCCTAAGGTCCCGCGCAATATGCGTCCCCGTTTTCCGTCCCCGCACCTCTCCCCCGTTCTCGCCTTGTCGAGGGGCGAGAGCGGGCGAACACACACTGCACGGCGCACGCGGCCGCACAATAACGGGGGACAGGTGCGGAGACGGGGAACGGGGACGCATATTGCGCGTGCCTTAGGAGATTCCGTTCTGTACTGTCTTCTGTGCCCATATTTGATTATAGATTCAAGTTTCATCTATTAATTATCAATCAAAACGTCCCACCCATGCATGAATATGCCATCTTCATTTACAATATGGCACTTCAGTCCATCACGTACTCAGTCTCACAAATCTCTCAATACTACATTATTAAGGAGATTTACACACCTATATACTCCTACTCGTATATCTGTTAGATCGCATCTGAAGTGAATTAATTAACATACAAGATCTGGGTACCTTTCAATCAAACCTGGCCTACTCTAGTGCAATAAGTGGCATTGTATTGATATACCTATACAGGCTCTCAGGTGCTCCAAATTAGAAATCGCTGTTCCGAAATTAGGGCTGGATTCAAGTAGGTATATGTGTAAGATTTATGTGTTGCCACACATGAGTTTTACATTAACGTTCTGTATTAATAGAACTACTGTTCCTATGAATGTCGTAAGAGGCGACTAAATTACGCACAGACATCTCATGCAACAACTGCTTTCCTTGAGAATTGATAATGATGGCCAATTGTAAAATACGCGCAAAAATGCATTTCTAAGGTGAATTGACGTCATTTAGACGGCTAGTCGTAAAATGCCTTCTACTTTGAGGAGTGTGAGAGTTATTCAATATCATAATAAAATATATTAATAAGAACAAATAGTCTTTCTTTTGTAACTATTATGTGACTTGACATATTTTCTTACGTCCTCTGGGTGGGGCAGAGGGGTGCTAACTATTATGTACTATGTATATTTGTAAATAATGACACCTCTGAGGTGAACTGGTAACTACGCTAGTCCGCCCCTTGGAGGTTCTGTGTTCGATCCCCAGCTAGGGCTACTTGAAAAATTGCCCTTTTTAAAATTGTTTTTATTATTATTATATATTATATATAGGGACAAATCACACTGATTAAGCTAACCCCAAAGTAAGTTATAAACTTGTGTTATGGGATACTAACTCAACGATACTATATTTAATGATAAACACATATACATATAGATAAACACCCAAGACCCAGAACAATTTGAAAAAGGCCATTTTCCAACTTGCCTTGGCTGGGGATCGAACCCAGAACCTCCGGATTAGCGGTCTAGCGTGTTAACCATTACGCCACGGAGGTCGTCGTCGTGTTTAGCGATGTATTTGTCATAAAATATAGAATCTTTGAGTTAGTATTCCATAATACAAATTTAAAAAGGAATCAAACTTTAGGAATAGATCAATCTGTGTGATATTTCCCTATATTTCATCGTCGTCAGGTCTCGTTCTGGGTTTGATCCCCAGCCAGGGCAAGTTGGAAAATGGCCTTTTCAAATTGTCTTACGTCTTGGATGTTTATTTCATTTGTCATAAAATATAGAACCATTGAGTTAGTTAGTATTCCATATCACAAATTTAAAAAGGTTTAAAAAAAAAAATTGGGGCAAGCTCAATCAGTATGATATGTCCCTATATTTCATCATCATCAGGTCTTTTTTAGTCTCTGCAGGAGCATGGCCCTTTTTGTACTGCCAGAGCCATATATTAGCCAGAGCAGTCAGAGGATTTGGCCTACACTCTCCACGCTAGCCAAACGGGTTGGAGAGGTCTCATTGACAAAAGCTTTGTTTATTTAGCTTGTGTTTCCTAAGCCGCCTGCTATGATATCTACAGGAAGACTTGGAGTGGTCCTATTCTCCTCTGCCAGAAACCACACGGGTACACAACCACAACACTATCATCACCATAATCATCCCAGCCCTTCTTCCTCCCACTGCTGAGCATAGGCCTTTCTTCGTCGACGCCACCCATCTCGGTCCTGTGCTGCTCTCATCCAGGTGCGACCCGCGACTTTGATTATATCGTCAACCCATCACATAGGCGGACGCCCGACGCTTCTCTCACCCGTTCTGGGCCACCATTCGGTCAGAGCCTTTCCACCTGCCATCACTCCGTCGGGCCAGGTGTCCTGCCCAGTTCAATTTTATTTATTATTTAAAAAAACACCACATTGTACAAAAATTATACAACAAACTCTCACCATCTTTTGATAGTAAGGAAATAGACTCGAAGCAAGTAATATTAAACATCTGTCGGTGCAATTGTCGACGGCTTTACTGTTTAACACCAATTAAACGTGTCAAATGGTACTAACCAAGACGACCTGGGACCCAACGGCGTTTAAGTTCCTTAGACTCTTTACGAAGATTATCTCAAAGCTTTATATCGATTGAAGAGCCAACGGGTGTATTTGTTATATCTGTTAAACTAGACGAGCAATGGAAATGGTTACGGGATTTGTCTTAGTGGGGTCTGGTTTGCGGTCACACCTGCTTGACATTTGATCGCTGAATCATATCAGTTCAATGTCTTTTTGTGGTCAATGAATAGTAGTACAGATGTGTGACAATTAATTTACTAGATTATTTGAA
The DNA here is from genome assembly GCA_963576875.1 of Acrobasis repandana. NCBI lineage: Eukaryota > Metazoa > Arthropoda > Insecta > Lepidoptera > Pyralidae > Acrobasis > Acrobasis repandana. The sequence continues at coordinate 19,512,258 of OY756218.1, read as the reverse complement.
GGAGTGAAGAGTTTTGAAGTGTCTATACTTACTGAATTGTTAGGCGAAGTATGTTTCTTTGTTCTAAGTATCATCATCATCAATATATTTGATAACTTATGTTCTTGTCGGTGGAGTATTTTCCATGTCGCCGATAAGAAGAGTATGATTACATACTTGACGTGCCAAAATATTTTTCTGTGTCTAAAACTATTAAAAAATTTGACTATCAGTGGGGAAATACGGAGGTAAGTAGTAGCTCTACTACTTAATATTAAGAAAAATCACCAATTCACAAAACTTCGGAATGAACTGTGTTCTTGCTTCTTACTCTTATTCCTTGATCTTCTCGTTTCTACTTTACTTCTACTTGTGGAGACTTCTTAATGGCTTTCTATTTCCTATGATTTGTATGTAATTTGTATTTATAGCTGTAAGTTTTCCTAAAATGTAATAAATAAATAAATGAAATATGAAAACTCGAGTTAAAGACGTCTAAAACATGTCCCGTAATATTTTTTACACAAACTGCCTCACAATGTTCTTTAAAGACAAGATTTGCGTCAGTTTTCACAGCAAATGCACAGTACGCCACATTGCCTTCATCGCTGCAGTCTGCGGCGCGATTTGAAATTTTAATGCAATCTTGTCTTCTGGCGGAATTAATATCCGCTGTACATTCTAGTGTGTACTTAAGCTTATGATGAATAAACCTCAGTTAGTACATTAGAATAACGTTATATGGACTGTCTGCTATTTAATATCAATGTACAACAGCAAGTAAATACCTTTTTTACGAGTATTGTTATAAATTAAGTAAGTGTACTTACAGTTGTATCTATGCTGCATGCCACCTGCATGCTACATGTTCGTTTTCATCTCATTCCTTCATTTCATCCTGTCCATCTGTCTTTTAATATAACTGCATTTCAAACTTCATTCCCTAATTCCATTTTCGGATCATTCACACATCCCTTTTCATTTGACTCATTCCATCCTGAACGGATATTTAGGAATATCTACCTATTTGTTACTTACTAGCAGTCCACCCCGGCTTCGCCCGTGGTACACACATAGCCTATGTCACTCGGGAATAGTGTAGCTTTCCAACTTTTTGAGCCTATTTATTACAAACATACAAAAATAGGTACAAATCTTTCCTCTTTATAATATTAGTATAGATAGAGTCTCCACCGACAATAGCCACTAAGCTCTTAAATAAGAAGAAGAAGAGTCTAATTATAATTTTCATATCAGTGCTGAAATAGGGTTGGATCTCATGTATCAGCATGGAACAGCACTTTCCTATGCTGCTATTTTGTCGCTCAGAACAGTAATTTGCTAGAGGGAGAGAGAGCGACGGAACGCTGCAGCACGGCCGGTGCTGAAGCATTCCGTCGCTCTCTCTCGCTCTAGCATACGATGCTTCTGAGCGACAGAAAAGGATAGCAGCATAGGAAAGTGCTGTTTCGTGCTGATAGATGAGATCCAACCCATAAAGTTTATAAATTAGTGTTGTTGAGTCCTACACAACCTACTCTGTACCTACTTCTTATGTAGGAACTCACCTGACTGCGCTGGGACAGGTCGAGGTCCCACACAGTCTTTTATAAATAATAGTAAAATGGGAAAATTTAAAAATAGAAGCATCAACATAATTCACTGATGGACATAATATGGCAACGGAAAGAAAATTACTACCAAATGTTGTACCAGCACGTAAGGAGTGGGTGGAAACCTGCTTCTATAAAAAAATCTAAGACAACAGCAGAAGCCATCAAGAGGCGCAAATATGCCGCTCTGAGAGAGTCGTATATTTTTGTACCTTTTGCTGTGGAGACCCCAGGGCATTAGTTTAAGAAAATTTTCGCCTGGTCAACGTCTTGGGAAGCCCGAGGACTGGCCTGCATTTTGGACACCTTTTAAGTATTGCTATTCAACGCAGAAATGCCGCCAGCCTTTTAGGTACTTTGCCCTGTAGCGGCAGGGATTTGGCCTTATTCTTTTATATAATTTAATATAAGTTAGTTCTATTTTGAAATATTTTTAGTTAGATTTAATTTGGCTTATATTTTAGTTTGTTTAGTTTTAAGTTTTACTTGTTAGTTTTGGAAGTAGGTAGGTATACCACCATCAATTGTATAAAACATTAGCTAAATTTCCAGTAGAAACTAATCCTACACTCTTTAACTTACACGTCGCACTTTAAAACATTTTAAACATTTACCACGAAGCCAAAATACTTTAAGAAAGTGACGTCACCGTAAAACCATATGAAAAATTCCTACTTATTTAGTTAAAGTGGGCGTACTGCTGCCGTTGCACTTTTACGGGGAAAATAAATCCCGAGTGTAAACTTGGGTGTTTGAATTGTAAACTAAGAGAAATGCTGCCGTGAATAAGTTTACAAACAATTGTAGTATGCATTTTTAAAATAAACCCTTCTTGTTGTTGATGCGGTGTTTTTGGTGAGCTATAAGATAAAATTCTCCTATCATATATCTTACATTACAACCCTACAAATTTATTGTAATAAATTATACTTCGATGGTTGGGCCACGTGGAGAGGATGGAACAAGATCGTGCCGTCAAAAGAGACCAAACATCATGGGGAGACCAAGCGGGAAGAGGCCGGTGGGTCATCCGAGATACCGCTGGAGAGACGAAGCCTGCAAAGACGTCAAAGCCCTCCAAGAAGTTCTGCAGAGGGCGCAGAATAGGGAACAGTGGCGTCTGGTGTCGGAGGCCAAGATCCATTTTGGGTCACTGAGTCAACGCAGTAAGTAAGTAAGTAATGTAAGCAGCGGTGTCCATCTTGTACCGATTAGTGTTATATCGTATTCGAATTTACTTATTTATTTCAATTGTAGTGTGTAGTGTATGAACACATGTGTAATGTAAGAAGCGGTGTTCATCGTGTACCAATTAGTGTCATATCGTATACGAATTTAATCATTTATATCACGTCCATTATTCATTAAAATAAAACAATTCTACAAATAATTGAAATAAATTAGTGTGAACACATAGGTAGTACAAACAGCGTTGTTCGTCGTGTACCGATTAGTGTCATGTACTCGTAGTATATGATTTGAATCATTAATATCACGTACCTACATTGTCCACTGTGTAAACGGCTTTCAGTATTTGGGAGCACACAATAGGTTTACATTATTAGGGCGTATGATTGTATATCTTATCAACGTAGATAATTTGAGGTGCCAACGGGTTTATTAGGAATGTGAGCGAAGCTGTTTTCAGAGTCTACTCTGATAATCGTCAGTTTAAACGTATGTATGTATCGATGATACATTTGAGTAACTTTGTTGGAAATTTAATAAATACATAGGTTTATACAATATCATGTCCTTATGTTATGCCTAATGGGACGGATAGGACATTTTGAGTCGTGCGGCTCTAAGCAAAGAGAGCCCGCGTTCCCGTTTGCATCCTTCGGTGCCTAAGTTACATGGTTGTGCACTGAAAAAAAATGAAACAACTGTGGTGATTTTAATGCGAGTCTTACAAATTTCTGTAGAAGGTTCACTTTTGTGTATAATCTACGTTAAATATACCTACTGCTGGGCGCGTGTTTCCGAATGATTCTTCGAGTCAACACTTGTATACCTTTTTTTTTATTCTTTCTACCTCCAACTTAATCGGAGACTATTTCTACTTATGTCTATTTCTTTCCAGTATTATCTTTCTTATTCTCGCACTTTCTTATCCATACCTTACATGCATGCTCATCCTTGCTACTCTTCACGGGTGGGATGCCCGTCTATTAATTTTTTTTTTTTTTTGGTATCTTATTCTACTGCGGTTTACATTATTTTTATTTGCAATTGTTTTGTTATGCTTATCAGTAATTTTTCTTTATATTACGAGTATGTAAACATACTTTTTACCTCATTTATTCCTTTTTATTACGTCCTCTGCGATATTAATGCAGTAGTCAAAAAATTTATTTCTATCATTACTATTCATTATGTCTTTTATGTTGTCATTCGTCAGTTTTGTATTTAGTCTATGTTCTATTTCATAGCGTCGTTTAGCATATATTGGGCATTTTAGCAGTATATGTGGGACTGTTTCCTCCTCTTCTGGGTCGCAGATACATGATGGGTTCCCCTTGCACTTAAATCGATGTAAGTACTCTGAGAACCCATCATGTCCAGTCATTACTTGGGTCAGTGTACTGCAGGGCTCGATCTTCCTCATAATTCTGTATGCCACCAGGGCGTCTGGGAAAAATAGTTTTGTAATAGAAGCAGGGTCCCCGGAAATGTATCTCCGGTTCCATTCATCAAGAGTAACCGTTCGAAGGTTTCTCTTGATGATGAGACCGGACACTTGTCATAGTCCGGTTTTTTCTTGGAGTTTTCAGCGGCTTCCTTCGCTAATTGGTGTGCTCTCTCGTTACCATCCAGGCCTGCATGGGCCTTTATCCAATGCAGGGTGATTGTTTTGCCTTGTAGTTGCGAGGCCTGGATGTATTTTCTTGCTTCCACTACCAAGGGATGGAGGCACTAGTGGTTGGCGACGGTTTGTATAGCAGCCATAGAATCGCTGTAAACTCCAAAGGTTCTTGCTTTATTATCCCTGACTTCCCTCACCGCTCTGCTAAGAGCCAATAGTTTCGCCTGATAGACCGTGCAATAGATTGACAGGGTAAATTTACGGATTTTGATCTCCGCGGCATTTTAACTATTGTTAGCGCTGCTCCAACTCTGTCTCCTGTCTTGCTTCCGTCTGTGTATATTTGCACTTCATAGTCGTTATGTGCGTTGACTTTGTCTTGGTTTGTCAGGCGTACTATCTTCCACTCTTTGTGCTCTGCGGGGTGGGGTGCCTCGACAGCTGGCGTCATTTGCTCCACCTCCCGATAAGCTAGCCCCAGCTGGGGTACCTATAGCTACTTCTCGGACCCTGAGGTCAAAAGGGATTATCCCCGCCAGAACCAGGGCCGAGTTTAGCAAGACGGTGTGGTATGCCTCGCATATTTTGTGTGCTACTCCCCTCTGGACCACCGCAAACTGTTTCTTGACCCCTATTTTGTTCGCTGCCGTTGCCCATACACTGGCGGCGTAAAGGATGATGGGCTCAATGGTCGCGACATATATTATTTTTATTACCTCGGGATGTAGTCCCCAATTTGTTTTGGCGGCTCTCATTAACTGTTTATGTATTCCCACTGCCTTTCTGCAGACATTCGAGACGTGTTTGTTAAATGTTAACTTTTCGTCGATGGTGACTCCGAGGACATAAAAATGCTAGGAGTCACTTGTATAGCGTTGGGGTAAAGAAGCTTTCAGGCAGACCAACTGTACAGCTAGTTTCCGAATGCTTCTTCGAGTTAACACTTGTATAGCGTTGGGCTAAAGAAGCTTTTGGGCAGACAAATTGTACAGAGTGTTTCTGAATGCTTCTTCGAGTCAACACTTGAGTTGAGGAGATATAGAAGCTTTCCGGCAGACTAATTGTACATACGGGCTGCGTTTCCTTCTACAGTACAACAAACGCACCGCGTTGTGGCAATAAAAGGAATGCGTTCTTGCCATAACGCGTTTGCGTTCTGTAGCCAAAGTTTACGAAAGCTTCTTTGAGTGAACCCCAGTGGGATAACAGGAAGGTGGTTTACATTATTGCTGATTGTCAAGGTGGTTTACATGATTGCTGATATATACTTTCAGTGGCGTGCATTGTTATTGAGCAAAAGTCGGCAAGACAAACTAAAAGAAATTGTAGGCTAGGCTACAACTTACGCGATTCCATGTAAATAAATAAATACTAATAATAATTATTTAAATACCTTAAAATTTTCATTATAAAACAATTTTATTTACGCAAATTGACTGATACGGTGTCACGCGTGACGCGGCAAGCGACAGACAAGCAGGCGAGGAAGTGCGGCGGGGGGGGGGGGGGGGGGTGCAACATTGGATAATAGAAGCATTTGGAATACAATAACATGGCAAGAGAACGCATTCCCTTCTTTGCCACAACGCGGTGCGTATGTTGTACTTAAGAAGGATACGCAGCCCGTATTATTTATTTATTTATTTTATTTATTCAAGTACACTTGGAAATTTACAAACATACACATAAAAATATAAGGAAAACATAGTACTTAGGTGCTACTTATTTCTAAAGAAATTTCTTCCAGTAGACCCGCGAATGGGAAAAAAGAGGTAATTGGCCCGTATGTACAATTTGTCTGCCGGAAAGTTTCTTTAGCCCAACGCAATACAAGTGTTGACTCGAAGAAGCATTCGGAAGCACGCCTGCTGGGCATACATACATATATACACTATTACGTCCTTATTCCTCATGGGACAGATGGAGCATTTTGGGATTTGCGGCTCTAAAGGGCCGTTACGACTAGACGTGATGTTAGTAGGTGGAAAAAGAAAAATCTAGGAATAGCCTCTTGGACCATCGCAATCTAGTTATGGAAGCTGATGATGATGATAATAATTATAATGATGATGCTGATAATATGATCTTAGTTGAAAATTTAGTTGCCATACTAAAATCGCACTTGGCCGGTTTCATTACGATAGAAATACATCTAATCGTTTTAAAATTTTAAACACGTCCTTTCCTTACTTATTTACGGAGAATCCTAACAAACGCTAATTGTTGACTGGATGCCAATAAAACCCCAGTCGGTCATGAGCGAGAGCCAGAATCAGGTCATTTGCATACTTAAGTAAATTTAAATTCAAACTTAACTCGAGTATTTCATTAAACTTTGGAAGTTAACCTTAGAAAATAAAAGGGATTTGGAAAGGGCCGTCCATCTCGCGATACTAAAGGCAATGTATGTAAATTACTTGAGAACTTCATTATCTGCACGACTTTCGGCTTCTGAGGATTTGACGGTGACGTAAAGTCAAACAAAAGCTTCATGTATTTTTATCTCTCTACAGCCTTTTTCAATATACTGCTGAACTAAAGGCTTCTTCCAATAAAGAGAAGATTTGACCATAATCATGACGCTGGGCAGCACCTATCGCAATTAAGTCTTTGCTGGACACTTAGCCAGACACAATAAAAAGATCAATTAATCTACGTCTATAGACGTAGTGTGTCCAGCAATGTGTAAAATTATTTTTTCTGTTTATCTTAAAGGTTGACTGGTAGAGAATGCATTAGCGTTAAGTCCTCCTTTTCTTCTTCGTCTATGCGCGTTCCCGGTTGCATCCTCAGCTGTGCTGCTTCGGAGCCCGGGAGCGCTTTCCCGCTTTTTCTTTGCCAAATATAACATGCATGTCAATGGTTACCCAGGTATGCCAAAGACCTTGCGAAATGGAAATAAATTACCGGAAAAAATTAATGGCTATAGTTTTACGACCGGCCGCCTGCCTGACGTCAACTCTCTTTGGGAATGTATTTGTGCGAAAAGTTTTACAACTGGCAGCCGCCCGACATTAACCCTCCTTGAGAATGCAATTGTAGCACGAGATGTTTGTGCTTAGTCCTTTAGTCGCCTCTTACGACAGGAAGAGATGGAGTGGTCCTATTCTAACCTAGAATCACACAGTTCGGTACGTTAAGTCCTCCTTTTGTACTATTGTAAATAAATAAATCTTAGTCCACCGTTGCCGTGTGGCTTCCAGACTATAATAAAAATACTTTATCAGCTCTTCTTGAGTAGAGGCGACTAAAGGGCTTATCACAAACATATCGTGCGCTGCTGCACAATTAAATTCCTACGGAGGGTTGATGTCGGTTTTAAAACTACAGAAAAGTCGTTTAAACTGTTCCGGCAATTTTTTCTTGATTTCGCATGGTTTTCGGCATCCTTGGGAGACTATTGACATACATATTATATTTGGAGAAGAAAAAGCGGGAATAAGATGAAGAAAATTGAAATGAATCTCAAATTCAAATACAAAATATCTTTATTATCATAGGATATTTATAATAATAATAATAGTCACGTTATTTCGCAATCTCAGTCCGTAATATGGAATTTTCCAGGAAAAAATTTTCGAAATACGATTTTATTTCACTTTCTCATAGAGACTCAATCAGCTGCAGCAATTGTTTAATATTGTATGAAAAGTCAATTAATTTTTTTTTGGTAATCTTACTTTACCACTGACTAAGCAAGCATGCCCTTCAAAGATTATTTTCAGATTAACTGAAACACCATGTATAATAATAAATCGGCAAAGTGCGATTTTTAGACATAGTTAACATTTCTCTCAGTACATTTTATAAATATATTTAGAGAATAAATTCGGCAGTTATTTTAACCCGTACATTTAGTCAACTTCAAATATTTACCGTACAAAGCAAAAATGTTCTGCTTTCAATGGAGCCGAAATAATCGGATTAATCACGCAATAATTATTTTCCATTACTCAGAAATAAGAGTAAATGTGTGAATTATTGATATTATGTGGTGAATTTAAATAGTATTCATATTGTTAATTCCCTTTGAAGCTGAATGGTATTTTAAATTTATATATTTTTTTTTTACTTTTTTTTTATTTTATTTATACCATCTATCTCTGGGTTTCTGATCAAAGGATCCTAGGTAGGCTTCAACAGAAAAGCTTATAAGTCCAGTAAATCAGTGCTTTTAAGGGGGGTGTAGATGGAAAAGTCCAAAGCAGAACGTTTGACTTCGGAAATTTGTTTGGACTAGATAAGAGACAAACTTACCAAAAGTTCCCACCCCTCTGAGGTAAGCTCGGGTGCCAGTCTGCAAATATGTATGCCGGTATTTTGTGAGTCCCCCCCCCCCTGGCAGACTTGGTAGACCCAAGAAATTCTGGCTTGACGTGATCAAGGATAATATGCATGCCAATGGTCTTACTACCAAGGCTCAAGACTGTACAAAATAGATAATAGTTAGTAAGCGGACCTCAGGTTTCACAGCCTTACGGCTGAGGATGTAACTGTAAAGTCCCTGAGATATCTTTTCAAAGTACTAAGATACTCCAATAAGACTTTAAGTTTTTGAAAAACTTGAATTCCGTTATAAAACACAGTTTTTATTTACGAGTCAAGTCTTTTTGCATTAAGACTCTACAAAAGGACTCAAGACTCAGGATTCATTTTATTCGGTCTGCCAAAATAAGACCAGTTTCTTAATTAGGACTTACAGAACTCGAGTTCTGTCCAACACTAGATAAGAGAAAAAAAATAAGATTTTAGATTGTCAACGGGTGTAATATTAAAAAAAGTTATCCTTAGGGATGTTTTTTAAATAAGAGGCTTCAATTCTTGATGTCTCTCTCATGTTTAAGCTAGATCCCTTAAACCTTTAAGAAATAATTCTATAAATGATTTCCTAAAATTATTTCGTTTTACTTATACAGAATAACCAGCTTATCAATTTCCCCAAATTGATTGAGTTTCGTACTTGATTCGCTCGTCAAATACAGAAGTCAATCAAACAAATATCGGTCAGTACTTATTTAGACTGGATTCCAAACTTGTTTGGACAAGGAGATCTGTGGTTAGAACTGAATATCATTTTGAAGTATAGTCAACTAAATTGTCACAAATTCTTTGACGTGAATTTAAATTTAAAGTAGTTAGAATTTTCTATTCCCATTCTGGGTCTGATAGCTTTAGGCTTTGTTGATCACATAAGGGGTAAATAAGCATAAATAGTAATAGAGATGTGGACTGGGTCTGAAAAATTGTATTTTAATTCCATCAGTTAGATTATCCATAAAAAATAATGGACCCATATTTTTCGGTATATCAAAGTAGTGAAAATTCACAAAGATACAGCGCGACAAAGTTTCGGAGTAGGGGTTTCCAAAGGGTATTTGACAATCCCACGAGAACCTCATATAACCCTCAATGTATTGTGCTGATTTTTCATTTTGTAAAATTTCATTCCTAATTCAATAAAGTAAGTTGTTATCTCTACTACTGGAAATAAACGAATATCTATATAAAAACAGGAATCTCTTTAAAACATGCTCCATAAAAATCACAAACGAATATTATAACACAAAGTCCAAAAATTTATACTGCATGAAAATATTATTATGATAGCTGATTAAAAAACTTTTTTTCGAACATTATATATTATTGTTTTCTTTTAAAATTAAATATTTGCGAGTAATTTCTTGGCTGTAGTGGTTATGGAAACTGTACGTCCACGGTCGTTTAGACCGCATGGCATAGACAACACAAATCGATAGAGCTAGCATCAATTTTGCTTGTTTACATTTAAGGTTGTTCGAGAAAAACAACACGTGGTTTTTACAATATCTTAAACTTAGACTTTATTAAAAATTCTATCAATAAATTATGAATTCAGACTATCCTGGCCCTATCATGTATATTAAAAAAGGGAATGTGAGGTAGGCAAATTTATATGACTGAAAAAAATCGTAGATTTGTTGGGTCTTACCTGTCCCAGCTTGTTAGGTGAGCCCTACATATACGAAAGTATTTGTAAAGTAGGCAAAGTAGTATAATAAAAACATGCAGCATCGTTACAGCTTAATAATTGAGTAAGGCACTGATTTTTTTTTATGAATACGATATATACTGGTAATTTAACTTGGTATTCATTAAAAAAAAATAACATTCCGGGTCTGTCACATATTGTAGAAGTTTATAACACGTCAGTGCGCCATGTGCTCTAGATACTCATTGTCAACTCTTGTTATCTTTGTATTGGTTTGACACATTTAAGTTCCGACTGTGGTTCCGATATCCCGTGGAAATGCTAAGCTAAATCATGTGATTCGTCTAAATGTCTAAGTTGTCAATGTCCGGGTCTGTCGCATATTGTCGAAGTTTACAGCACGTCCGTGTGCCATGTGCTCTAGACTCATTGCCAACTCTCGTTATCTTTGTATTGATCTGACACACATAAGTTCGGATTTCGGATATCCCTTGGTACCCATGTTAACGCTATTGTGGGCGCGCTATTCCGTTTAAAGTCATTGGGCACGTGGGGACATTTTGCCGTTTATTTTCATTGTTTATTTTATATTGTATAGTTTATTTTCATTTAAAACGGGAACCCTTTTATTTTTTTTCAGGGCTTGAATCAAACACAATATGTTTGCGTTTGTGCAAAACTTAACATTATTATTGTTTTTTAACCTAATCTATATAAAAATATAAAAAGATTATACTTAATGAAATTCTGATCTGACACATTCAAGTTCTGATATTCCGTCAAACTCTTGTTCAAAGATGGATTGAGATTTACAAATGCTATAAAAATTTATGTGGGCTCTTTGCATAGGTTATACGTCGCCCTACTATATAAAAATATTTCGTCGAATCAACTTAAAATATTTAATCGTAGGATTATCTTATGAAAATGCTGAGTGTTTTCATTGTATTTCTGAAGGAAATTCTAGAATTTGCTGTCCGTTCGCTGGAAAGCTTTGTAAGACGGCAGTCAGCTGACCGAAACTAAACGCATCACTATCGCGCTCCAACTGACTGGAAGACTAAAAGAGTATTTGCTGGATTGTTCTGGACTGACGTAATAATTAATTGAACGGCGGCGCAAAACAATCTGGAATCAGCAAATAATACATTTGATGATACTTTCAATTTCACGTCTTTGTCCCAATTGGAATAGACAGAGTCTGAGAACAAAAGACCCAAAGGCCACGGAAGAAGGGAATGAATGAATATAGTGTTAGGTTGCTTGGTAGCCGAATCGCTTGTTGATATGTTTCAGATTTTTGCCCAATTCCTTTTCTTTTTTCTATTCTATTACATGTAATATTACTCCTTACGACGACCTCCATGGCGTAATGGTTAATACGCTAGACCGCTAATCCGGAGGTTCTGGGTTCGATCCCCAGCCAGGGCAAGTTGGCAAATGGACTTTTTCAAATTGTCCTGGGTCTTGGGTGTTTATCTATATATGTATTTCTCATAAAATATAGTATCGTTAAGTTAGTATCCCATAACACCAGTTTAAAATTACTTTGGGGCTAGCGCTTAATAAGTGTGATTTATCCCTATATATTTATATTAATTTATTTTATTACTAATTTAATTAATTATGAGGACTCCTCAGTCAAAGGGTCATATTTTTTTTAAATACACAACTGTTAGCAACCGCCAAATTTTAATTTTCTAATTAAATTCTAAAATTAAAATCATCGTCATCATCATATCAGCCACAGGAAGTCCACTGCTGGACATAGGCCAAATAAAAATAAAAATAATGATTCATATTTAATAGTAAATATTCAAATTACAACATGCCTGGGTAACATTTCAACAGTCAAAAAATTAGGACCCCCCAACACACCCGTCAAATTTTGAACACACACACCAAGGCATATTTAGTTATGTTTACTATGTTTTAGCTAGCAAGCGACTAAGTGAAGTTTTACAGAATAAAATAGTGATATGTGGTATCTTCTCTAGTTAGTTTTAGTTATAGTTAGTTGTCCATAATAGCTTTTTTAATAAAACAATTATTTTAAAAGGATTATCTATCGAATAATTTAAATCTTTAACCCCGTGAAAGTTAAAAGAGACTTGACAAGTTGACACCCACTTAATCATAAACGTTTTTTCTTTAAATAAATCTGTTCTTTTAGTTCATTATTTTAATCACCTATAGAACAGAAACACCTGACACTTCATTGGTCTATATTAGTCGCTAGAATCTAACTTTAAAAAGAAGCTCCAGTTTTAAAGTGAAATGTTTTAATTAATTTTCGATCGTCACTTTATTTTTAAGCTCAATAATTGACTTTCGATAGTCACTTAATTATCTCTTCGTCTGTCTGCTAAAATGGCAGAGGCAGGTGGCCGTAATTATTTTCTTTTCGTAAACTCACTACATTAATGCACTAGTTTATTTATTTGTTAATCACTGTCAGATACTGTGAATGTCAAAATTCATTTTGCAGCTGTCATAGTTATCGTTTAGTGTTACTGCTCTGGCCACCAGTCATTTTGCCATTTGTTATTTACTGTATTTTGTTTACAATCTCTGGCAACCGGCAGGACATGCAGATAGGAGGTAATTTTTAGTTTTTTTATACATATATTTATTGTATTCATATATATTTAAACTTATAGGTATAATATAATGGTACGTATTATATAAGTAGATATTTATTCTGATATATATTATATACTATATAGTAATGTAATGTTTTATGTATATGTTCTTAATATGTTATATGAAGTATTTATTAAATCGGTAGTCATAATTGATTAATTTTGCTTTTTGCGCGGAACAAATAACTTTTCTGTTTATCCTTATGGTTGACTGGGAGAAAATGCTCTTAGCATTAAGTCCGCCATTTGTTAAAAGTATGCTTTACTTTAGAACAATAAAGAGTATTAAATAAATAAAAATAAAACCTTGGTCTCGTTCAAATGTTCAGAAATTAGTACCTGGGCGACTAAGCTTCGCTCTACTAAAATACCTGGATCGTCGTTTCAGAAATCCTTGGGGGAGGCCTATGTCCAGCAATAGAGTTCCTGTGGCTGTGTGATGACGATAATGAATAAATTTTACAAAAATAAACGGGCAAGTGCGAGTCGGACTCGTACATGAAGGGTTCCTTGCCTCCATACGATGTTTTAAAGCGCTGAAGAAACACGTTTCTTGTATGACGACCCCCTTCAATTTTTAACTTTATCTTATTTTTAGTATTTGTTGTTATAGCGGCTATAGTTATACATAATCGGTGAAAATTTCAAGTATCTAGTTAATGCCATTATAAAGATCTAGTCAAAAACGCTGAAAAAACACGTTGTTTGTATGACGACCCCCTTTAATTTTTAACTTTTTTTTATTTTTAGTATTTTTTGTTATAGCAGCTACAGTAATACATAATCGGTGAAAATTTCAAGTGTTTAGCTATTACGGTTCAAGTGATAGAGCCCTGTGACAGACGGATAGACAGAAGGACAGACAGACGGACAGACAGACGGATAGATAGACGGACAGACAGACGGACAGACGGACAGTCAGCGAAGTCTCAGTAATAGGGTTCCGTTTGCACCCTTTGGGTATGGAACCCTAAAAAATCTGCGTTTCTAAAATCGGTAGCATTCAGGTTTTTAAGCATTCAATATGCAGTGCTAGTGTTGAAACTTAATAAGAAAAAAAAATTGGTAAATATATCTGCCAGCACGGAAGCACGGGACTTTTTCAACACTTTAGCTTAGGAGTGCATAACGAGTACATACAGTTCTACAACAAAGGTAGGTAACAGAAATAGCCTCATCCAATTGCCTATTAATTCTACCCGATTTTCACACACAATGAAGTAATACGAAATTTAAAAGAGCTCATTACGAAAGGCTATTTACTATCAGCAGTACCCGACACAGTCTACCAGATTGATAGCCTCGGGCGTTTCTCCATCCGCCCCAAGATAGGTACAAATGGCCAACCTGTTTGGAAAATCGGATTGGCAAAAGTGGCTACTTGGCTTAATGGAGACGTACCTTAATATTCTGTTTGTGCCAAATTAGCTTGTAGATTTGCGAAAAAAGAGTAAAATTTAGCTTACGATATTTTATTTTTTAATAAAAAATAAATAAGCAGTCACTTGAAAGCCAGTCATAAAAATAGTCCTCATGAAAAATATTTAAGTTATTTTGCCTGAAATAATAGATAATCTTAGTTTTTATCCGAAAATAATATAACTTAATCTCCAGCTGACCCGCTAGTAATATAAAGCAATTTTTTTTTCAGTTCAAATATTGTAACAGTTAGATAAGTTTAGTCGATTATAGAAGTTTCACGTACAACAATATGTATTATTTATGTTTTATACATATTGTGTATCCATGTAACTGTTTGTTTCCCAAATAAAATAAAAATAATTAAATAAGAAATAAACTGATATCGAAATACGAATACAATCACTTCATAATGTCTTATCACATAATAGGACTTTGATTGCTATTTGTATGAGATGCATAAATTTATCTATATGTAAATATAATATAATAAATAATTCTTGACATAAAATATGACGAATCTAAAAATAATATCTGCTTTGAAATAAATGTTTGAGCTGTTTGAACAATTCCAAATATTTTATTCTGGGAAGTTTTCATATTGTCGGATTCAAATAACTGATTCTAGTAAACTATTGACCTGGCTGAGTTATATTAACAAACGGTGAATGTATAATTAAACTAATACAGTGAACCGTTTGACATAAATAATTATAATTATATTAATTTATGAAAAAAGGTCAAGCTTATAAAACACTTAAATGAAAAAGAAGTTAATTTATATTTTCACTGAAAGTAGCTTTTTAACACTGAGTTTTCAACAAATTGTTAGTGTCAAATTTAAATCATACGTAACATTTTGATAGTTTCAAACATAAGTACTATCACGTCTTTATCCCTAATAGGGCAGACAGAGTATTTAGGGTCTTGCGGCTCCAAGCAGGCAGAGCCAGGGCTGCAAGGCTCCAGAGCCTCGAACATCGCCGACTAGTACCAAGTCTGTGTGTCTTCTACAGGCTGCACTTCGGGGAGTGTGCGCAGGAATTACATAATTTAATTCCCCCTGCACCATTACACCATCGGACAACACGACGTGGACAGGGATTCCACCCATTTGTGGTCGATATTCCTCCTCATCGTACCTCTCGATTCGCCTCCTCCTTCATTGTGCGAACCGCTAAGGTGTGGACTTCCCTCCCTGCGTCGATGTTTCCCCATACATATGATTTAGGGATTTTCAAGGCAAGAGTGAATAGGCATTTTTTGAGTCTGCGTGATACACCTTTGACCTCATCTTAGCTTTCCATCAGTCTAGATAGAGGTCAAACGCACTCAAATTCCTGATTAAAAAAAATAATCTGAGGTGATTTGGTGGCAACTTCGCAATGTTTTTCTATCGAGATAATCTTAAGCAAACGTGTTTTCGAAACATATAATGTATAAAGTTAGTCTTGAACTTTGCTGTGCTTTTATTTCAAAGTGCGTATTTCGTTACTATTGATAAATATTTAAGATCGATGTACTTTTAGGGTCATACGGGCTCTTAAGATTGGTTGAGTCATGCGCTACGTAGCCACATAGCCCTGCCACAGAACTAATTATTGGCCAAGTGAGCAAAGCGAACAAAGGTCACCGTTTCAGCTTCGGCATAAATTCTTTCATGTGTCCAAATTCCAGTTTTTCGGTTGTTTTCGCCTACAGGTCGCATTTTTCAACCGATTCTCGAAATATTTTGTGAGCAGGTTCATTAATTATGTAGAAGTTTTTCATCAAGTTAGTTTTTTAACATTTTTCAAAATGGTGGAAGTATGGGGGTTGGATACATAATATTATATTAAATTTCAGCCATTTCGAAAAATATTCAAAATATCACAAAACATTTTTGTTACCCTTATTAAAACGCAACCTTTTTATCCAAACAACTTTTTCATCCAATAAACTTCAGTATGTTAGGGGCTATGCAAAGACAGACTCGTGAGGTCAAAACACCATTAGTTGATACAGGTACACTGAGCTCCGCACTACTTAGTGCACTTACATCTCG
This sequence comes from Acrobasis repandana, assembly GCA_963576875.1. Lineage (NCBI taxonomy): Eukaryota > Metazoa > Arthropoda > Insecta > Lepidoptera > Pyralidae > Acrobasis > Acrobasis repandana. The sequence continues at coordinate 19,495,787 of OY756218.1, read as the reverse complement.
TACTACAACTGCAATCTCAAGGAGGGTTGACAAAAGAGTGTTGACGTCAGGCAGGCGGCAGGTCGTAAAAGTAAAGCCAAATCGGTTAAACTGTTCTGTATATTTTTTCTCGATTTTCCATGATCTTCGGCATCTTTGGGTGACTATTTGGAGAAATAAACCGGCCAAGTGTGAGTTAAACCAGTCCTCCACTAACACATAAATACCTATGTAATGTATATTTAGTCAATATGTTTTCTCATTTTACTTATTTATTGTACAAAACTGTAATTTATTGGAGGCAAATAAATATATTTTATTATTATAAACTTGCGTGGAGAGGGTTCCGTACAATTGATTGAATTCTTAGTCAATTTTCGTCTTCTTTCATGAATAAAATTAAAAATATTTATTTTACACTAATAACAAAAATATATTTAGGATCCTCATAATGACCCCTTTTATTTGATATATGAAAAAGTAAGGTTAGCAAAACCTTTTTTTTAATTTCCTATTTTGTCCCCTGAAAATTACCCATAATTTAAAATAATATTTTTTTACTTTGCACATATGTGTTTGGGATCATAGGATTACAACATTCTACCAAATTTCACCTGATTCGGTTCAGTAGATTCGGAGCAAATTGTCTGTGACAGACGGACGGATAGACAGACGCACGAAGGATCCAATAAGGGTTCCGTTTTTAATTTTTTGTACGGAACCCTAAAAAAAGAGGAAACGGTCACCTCGGGCTTCCAAGCAGCACAACTAAAATTAATAAGAAAATACTCGTATCGTATTTTGTCGCGTCACCTGATTTCCAACAAAAATACAATATTTCTCACCGATCTAGATTTACCGAATCATATTGTTCTTGTTACGAAGCCGATCGCAATTTTCCTCATTGTTTTCTCGTGTTCATTTTTGTTGCGAAAATATGGGAATGTCAGGTTTCTGAGTGAAACCACTATATTACTGACGATGTAATCAGATTTTTACATGATCGCTGGGAAACATTGCGAGCACTTTTGTAATGTATTTTTGTTATTGTAGTATCTACCTCTATATAAATATAAAGGTATATTATGCAAAGGCCGAGAAACTATGTTTTTTTTTGTGTTGGTAGTAGTATACATCTAAAGGGTCTTTATTTTTATTTTACTGGATACTTAACAGCCGGAACAGTATAAACGATTTGCCTATAATTTTACAACCGTCCACCTGCCTAACGTCAACCCTCTTTGGGAATGCATTTGTGCAAAAAGTTTTACTAACGGCTGCCGCTCGACGCAACCCAACCCAAAGTGTTTATTTTAAAATATAGGTGAGACAGTGACAGCACTCCAGTAGAAATAAAGTCGATTAGGTGCAATAGGTTATTTTAGTTATTTAGATAGATTAAAAAATCTGAATAAAAGTGAAGGTAGAAGCAAATGACTTTGAAGTGGCGCCCTCGTAAAAATTAAATTGTTAACTTGTAAATGTGGAGAAAATTTTCATATTTCTCAATGTTAGGCACTAGATAGCCCTTTAAATTATTTTCTAAACCACCGTTAAAAGTATTTACATTAGTCCGTCTAGCTTCAAAAATTGCCTTTGGAGACAAGTTTTAAAGTTAGACGGATCACCAATAATAGTTTCAACGGCAGTTCACAAAATAATTGAAAGGGCTATCTAGTGCCTGACATTAAGAAATAGAGAAATTTTCACCATATTTACGAGTTAACAATTTATTTCAAGTGAGGGCGCCACTTCTGCTTGGTATTCCTTGCAAAATTTTACCCAAAAAACAACAAACAGGGTAGCTGAGCATTTTGTTGTTTTTTGGGTAAAATTTTATATAAAATTCAAATTCAAATTATCTTTATTATCATAGGATATTTATAATATCTCTTAATAATAGTCACTTTGTTTTGTTTTGCACAAATGTTGACGTCAAATCGTTACTTAAAGCTAAGTTTACGCCGCTTCCTAAGCGCAAGTGCAGAAGAAGCGGCAACAAACTGCACTGCACGTTTTCTCCAAAGACGTCAACTAACAAACTAAAAACTTAAAATTAGTTATATAGATGGACAGAGATTACATTGTTTATTATGTCATAATTAAATTGAATTATAAGTATTACGAAATTTAAAATAATGTCAATTTGTAAATTTAGTATGTACCAATGTACCTAAATTATGACATGTCTAAGTATACAAACCTTTAAGAGGGACCCGCGCCAAGCTCAAGCCAGACCTTTTTGTCTTTAAGATAGTCATCGGTCCTATAATAAGCCTTCTCACAAAGTACTTTCTTTACATAAGCTTTGAATTTTCTATCTGGCATATCAAGGACCGATTCTGACAATTTATTATAAAAAAGTATACACTTCCCCATAGACTTACTGACTGTATTCAGCCTGTAATACGGGCTAACTAAGTCATTCTTATTACGTAAATTTCTATCTGTAAAATCACTTACTTTATTGAACATGGAAATATTTTTCCTTACATACATTATATTTTCAAATATGAATTGTGATGCAAAAGTAAGTATACCTATTTCCTTGAATAATTCCCTCAGTGAGTCTCTCGATCCTAAACCGTAAATAGCACGAATTGCTCTTTTTTGTAAAAGAAAAATAGTCTGAATGTCCGCTGCACTCCCCCATAGAAGTATCCCGTAAGACATTAGACTGTGAAAGTAACTAAAGTACACTTGTCTAGCAGTTGCTACATCTGTCAATTGTCTTATTCTCCTAACAGCGTAAGCCGCAGAGCTAAGCCTATTAGAAAGTTTAGTTATATGAGCGCCCCATTGAAGTTTCGAATCAATTGTGATTCCTAAAAAGGTAGTACTTTCAACCAGATCGAGTTTCTGACCATTATTAGTATGTCAACACAGGCTTGATATATAATAAAAGCTTACACCGCGTTAGTGTTTAAACCGCGTACATCAATGTCACTTGATGAATTTATGATCTCTTTATTATGATGCCACTTCTGCTTGGTATTCACCTTAACTGTTTGGCGCTTACACACCTTTAAAAGAAATTCATACTGCACATTCTACGTCACTATAAATGTTATAAGTTTTTGGCAATGTACGAGTATGAACAGCTAGTTGTAGCAGCTAAATCAGTCTCAGTCTCAATTATTGAATCATATTTGCAGCCGCATGACCGTCTGCATTCGTCTCCGCTATTTCTGTACCGTCTGATGTAAAAATTCCAAACTCAATGATATTTTCGTTACTTACTAATTGCCTATTAATTAATTAAGTTATTTTAATGCTTAGAGGTTGATTATGTACAATGTGTCTGGAATAGAGCTGACAATAGTTAATGGACCTACATACTATCACGTCTTTATCCCTAATGGGACAGACAGAGCATTTTGGGTCTTGCGGCTCTAAGCAGACAGCCGCAAGACTTAAGGGTCGGCACCATGTAAACTGGGTTTGCGCGGGCAACAAGTTTGTACAGAAAGCGTTTGATTTACGTCAAATATTGTATACACATAGATAGAGGAAGAGTTGGGACAGTAGACGAAAAAAAGGATATTTTAAAATATTTTGTAGTTTTCCTAAAAACAAGCATTGAATTTACCCAAAAACATGCAAAACGCACTTTGCGCGGGCAATAGTTATGGCTTAAGTAGAAAAGACCACTAAGAAAATTACATACCTAGTTATAGGTGAATAGACTAGCCAGTAGACGAAAACTGTATTTTTTTAATTTTCATTCAGAAAAAGTAAGATAATTGTAAAGAAACCTGAAAGAAATATATTAGAAAATCTTGCTACAAACTTGCTTGTTTTTCTGCGTAAAGAAATATTCTAACAAGGGATTGCATATATTTTATAAAAATAAAGGCTATTTTGAAACATTATTCTTAATATTTGCTTACAATGCAATCACGCAATAATAAAAAAAATAATTTTAAAAATTGGATGTTTTGCAACGTTTTTGACAGAAATCTCTGAAATGGCGGCCATGATTCTTCCATACAAATTCAGTTGCCCGCCGGGCGTTCAGGAAGGAGGCCGTGTCGAATTTTTCAATAAAATCCATTTTCAAATTACGTAAAATTGCATTACAGTCTAAAATATTTCAATAAAAAACTATGTACAAACTGCCAAATTATGTCATACTTTTGCTACACTATGGTACAGTTTTGACATTTTGTTGACGTTCAAGTAAAGATGTAATGCTATCGCAGATACGGCATCGCACATTTTTTTTTTAATTTTATTGAAAATTAAGTCAATCAAAAAAATAATTTGGTTTGATTTATTACCTATATTTTTTAATTGGCGATTAGGGTGAAAATCGGATTGGAACTTTCTCGGGTCGCGGAATCATATTAACTGTTTTTGTAATAAAAGGTGCTGTTTAATTAGGGTTTTACAATTATTTTGAGGGGTGATTCAGTCTGAAATTTTGAACAACTTTTTCCCATGAATGTATATCAAAATACGAATTGACATTATGCATAATATATCGAACCACAGGCTTTACTAGATCTATACTTGGCTTGGCAGGCAGGCTATAGTAGGCTATTTATCTACACTAATATTATAAAGAGAAAAGATTTGGTTGTTTGTTTGTTGCATTGCATTACATGGCTCCGAAACTACTGGACCGATTTAAAAAAAACTTTCACCGTTGGAAAGGTACACTATCCCCGAGTGACATAGGCTTTGTGTGTACCAAGGGCGAAGCCGGGGTGGACTGCTAGTATAGTATAATGATATTAAAACAACAGTCAAAAAACAAAAAAAAATCTGCATTTTTATACAAAAGTGTGCAGCCGCCCGGGAAATTTGTATAGAAACCGATTTTTTCGGTGTTTTTACTGTTTTTTTCGCTGTGGGTTTCGCTTGTCTGTCTGTCCGTAAGTCACAGCCAATTTGCTACGAAACTATTAGAATGATTTAGTACCTACACTTATGTAACTTAGTGACCTAAAGATAGACGTATAATGTAAATAAATGAAATTTAAAAAAGGGGGCCACTTATTGTGGGTAAATTAGACATTAAAAAAAAGTTTTGATAACAAAATCGTGTGACATATCAAACGAAAGAACTTTTTATGACAATTTTAAATATATTTATTTTTTATTATTGCTTAGATCGGTATTTTTAAGTTATTTAAGAAAATGGGCGAAAATTTACCCCCCCCTACTAAACTACTGGACCGATTCAGTTGAAATGTGGCGCACATAATTTAAATTTGTGACCCAAAGACGGAAGTAAAATGTAGGTAAATGAATAAATAAATAAAAATTGGGGCCACTTTATGGGAGATAAATGAGACATTAAAAAAAGGGTTTTGTGAACTATATCGCGTAAAATATCAAATGAAAGAGCATTTTATGATAATATTAAATATATTTTTCTATATTTTTTAAGTTGGTGTTTTAGAAGCTATTTTTGAAAATAAATAATAAAAATACACTTATCTCCGAAACCACTGAACCCAATCTTTTGAAAAATATACAGTTAATAGTTCTTTACCTATAGATTACAGGAAAACCTATTAGAAGATAAAAAATAAAAGGGTGCAATAATGTTAATTACTGCTACATTAATCAACCAATTTTTTTAGCTGTTTTCAGGAAAAGATTTCTTTTTAGTGCTCTTAGTTGATTCGTTAAAAATATTGTACAAAATCAAACAGTCAAGTCATTGATTGAGCACATACAGCTGCTACGCCAAGACTCCGTACTTACATAATAAGGTGAATAGAAGTGAAAGGTGTTACGATTGCAGATGGTCGCTAAACGTATTGTTTCACAAAGAAAATTCAAATGTGTTGTACATTTTCTGTCAGTGGAACACAAAACGTGTAATTTTCCAAGTCACCGCTCGCGTAAAATACTATTTGATTGTATTTTTGAGAACGTCATGTCAGCGGTAAGTAATATTGATTTACACAGAAATATCATAAATTTGTCTTAGGTTCCCTAAAATTTCAACTTAACCAAAATAAACCGGCCACGTGCCGTGACGGGCCACGTGCAGTGTAGGGTTCCGTAGTCAGTACCTACTTGTTTTATGTAACTAACAACTGCCTAACTTTAGGTCTGAATTCAGTCCATGATACTGAACAACTTTCACCAAGGAACAAACGAAATACAAAAATTATTTTTGATCTCTTACACACAAGATTTGGCAAAATGTAATATTTATGTAATATATGTATGGTAATGTAAGGACAAATCACACTAATTAAGCTAGCCCCAAAGTAAGTTTTAAACTTGTATTATGGGATACTTACTCAATGATACTATATTTTATGATAAATACATACATAGATAAACACCCAAGACCCAGGACAATTTGAAAAATACCATTTTCTAACTTGCCCTGGCTGGGGCTCGAACCCAGAACCTCCGAATTAGCGGTCTAGCGTGTTAAAAATTACGCCACGAAGGTCGAATGGAAAGCAAACATTTTCTTTTCATATTTAATTATGTGTTCCTTAGGAAAAGTTGTTCAGTATCATGAACTAAATCCACCTTAAATTAGTTTTAGTACAGGGAGACGTTATATACTACTGCCGTGAATTTTTTTAAGTGTCCATATACAACCGTTTAACTGACAGAGAGGGAAGACACATGATTCTAACAAAAATTTGCAATCAAAAACCAAATATTTCACAAACGGATTGCTAAAACGAAAGAGGGTGTTCATAATCTTACAATATTTTTGAAAGACCTATTCAACGACGTCTCACACCACACATTTTTTTTTCAAGTTTTTATTACCACATATCCATGCCCATGCCCAATTACAGCTTTCTAGTACTAATAGTCTATGAGTAAAACTGGGGACAGATAGACAGACAGACATGATGAAACTATAAGGTTTTCTTGTTAAATACGGAACCCTAAAAAGCTGCGTGAAACTAAAAAGATTCTCTATTCTAAGGGTTTTTTGTCATTTGCGCTTTAACAAATTTCAAAATACGAGTAATCGAAACCACTTGTGCAAATATTTCGCTCCACTTCGCATACGATAAATTCAAAAATTGATGGATGAATGACCGTGCTTTTACAGGTTAAGCAATATCTAGCTTGGTCACAGTTAGGATGGGTGACCGTGCTTTCAATCTTAATGTTGTCCAAGTCAAATGTTGAGATTCTTATGAATAAATTTCAGTTTTCTCTACCTACATAACTTGGCAGCTATTTAAATTTCAATTGTTTTGTCGGAATTTGACCTTGGCATTTTTACATTTATGTTTTTGATGGGATAAAATAAACACCCAAGACAGGACAAATAAAAAAAGGCCATTTACCAACTTGCCCTGGCTGGGAATCGAACCTCCGAGTGACGGACTAGCGTGTTAAGGAATCGCCACGGAGGTCGACTAATAAATTGAAAAAGTAATAAATTTTACGCAAGATTCGAATAACTATAACTTGGATTTTTTAGAAAGTGCTATATGAATTTCACATATATTTAAAATCGCTTTTTAAATAAACGTCTTGCATTCACGCACACTACTGTATTTTCGACTTTAGCCTTTTTCTACTGATAGCCTGTCTACTAAAGTGTTAAGTACATTATAATGACATCTGCCAAGGCCTTAATTCAGAAATAGTAATTCAAACAAAATAATTATTTGATTTGATTGATTTGAAAATTTTAATAAGTATCGCGGACTGGAAGTCTTGACGAAAAGAAACAAGTAAGCTTCTACGTTACAATTTATGATTACCTACATCTATTGTCCCGTTTACACATTATTAACTCTATGTAACTTCATCTTGACATTTTTATCCCCCTAGCGGGAAAATTATGCATATTTCAGAGCCAAATCTGACCACATGGCTTTGTGCATACAGTCCTTAAATGCCACTTTTAGCGTGATGGTGGGCGAGAAGGTGGAAAAAGGAATTAAAATAGTGTTGGATTGCTAGCCGCGTCACCTATTAACATGATTTGAATTTTCGCCCACTCCCTCGATTGGCTTCTACGATCTGCGTGGGAAGAGAAGCAGCTGGTACATTCTATGTTTCCTCTTTTCTCCCAGATGAACATGGAATGTTGTCATTAAAAAATCTGCTTCTTGTTTTTAAAAGTCCATATTAGTCTACAGGTGGACTTATTATGGCCTCTCTCAAATTTTCTCATAATCATCACGATAGAAAGCCGATTTAGTGATTGGGCGAAAATTGGAATCATATCAATAGGCGATGCGGTTAGCAACCCATCACTATTATGATTTCCTTTTTTCTTCTGCATGTCCACCACGCTGTCCACGCTAGTATGTCAATCCGGAGGTTGGCCTTTGGCCTTTTTCAAATTGTCCTAGGTCTTGGGTGTTTATCTATATATGCATTTACTATAAAATATAGTATCGTTAAGTTAATATCCTGTAACACAAGTTTAAAACTTACTTTGGGGCTAGCTGAGTCAGTGTGATTTGTCCCTATATATTTATTATTAAAACTAAAGATGGCATTTGAGTCTTGCGGCTGTCTAAACTTAGAGCCCCAAGACCCAAAATGCTCTGTTTTCCACATTAGGGATAAAGACGTGATAGTATGTCCATTAACTATTGTCAGCTCTATTCCAGACACATTGTACATAATTCAACGTCTAAGCATTAAAATACCTTAAATAATTCATAGGCAAAACCAAAATTGATATCACGAAATAACATTTATTTTGGAATTGCTACATCAGACTGTACAGAAATAGCGGAGACAAATGTCGAACGTCTGTTCGACATTCGAGTAGCTGCAAATATGATTTAATAATTGAGACTAAGACTGATTTAGCTGTCCATACACTGATACAATTAGCTTTTCCCAAATAGGGTTGACGACGACAGGCAAGCGGCCGGTCGTAAATTACAGCCGAATAATTTTAAATGTTCCGGCAATTTCTTCTCCACTTCGCAAGGTCTTTAGCATCTTTGGATGACCATTGACGTGCATGTTATAATTGGAGAAGAAAAAGCAAGAAAGCGCACCCCGGGCTCCGAAGCAGCACACTGAGGATGCAACCAGGAACGCGCTTAGATGAAGAAGAAGAAGACACTGATACAATTAGCTATTTGCACTCGTACATTCACATAAAGTAACTGATATAGCCCAGTGAATAGGCTCGTTGCGGTGGCAGTGGACGGTATTACTCGGGGCATTTTCACCCATCGAAAATTTTCCCCTATCTATTTCCTATAATTCAGCAAGTCGCATTTTTCCCAAACTTTATTGGGCTCAAAAATAATTATATTAATTTAAAATAGAATGGTCCAAAAATACTATGCTCTTGGTCTATTTGACCATGATCTTCCGACTGACCTATCACGTGTTCAACCCCATACCAGGACTGTGTCACTCACCGTTTGGGTACGAAAATATACCTACATTATTGCTAAGAACGCGGCGGCCCCTCCAAGTGGTAAATTCAGTTATACGAATCTTTTGTCCAGTGTAATAAGAATGAAATTGGCTTGCAATGGATGTCCGGGTGTCAGAACGAAAAGGTGCTGAGTTCTAACGTGAGCTAAATTAAACCATATTGCTAACCACATTGAGTAGATATTTCTTTGAATTTCTTTGCTGAGTGAGACTTCTGTACGGAGTACTAGTATCCTATTCTAGGCCCATACGTCGAATTAAAATTATTTTGTCATTCAGTAGCATGGCGTAGCCCTAAAAATTAGGTCATAAACCTCCCTGTAATACAATAGGTGTTATGGAATGTAAGCCGTGTATTGCCACGGGAGTACTAGCACGCAACGGTAGGTGTGTCTAAATGATTAAAAATAACTGCTTGATCCACGACCACGCCTGAATGAATAATTACGTTAGAATTTTAATTTTTATACAGTTGGATAATAAACTTGGTTAAAAATATTATATTGGTAATATAGATTAAACTGAAACAATTCTTATAGCAGGGTGTTATTAATCCCTTCCTAATAGTCCAAGATCCCAGAGCGAGCAGACATAACTTATTTTCACACGCACGATACCTCAGGTGCTTAGTAGAGTCTCGTGTGCTTTGTAATACCTGCGTGGTTATGAAGCTCGCCTTGTGTAATATTTTACAATGTATATATAAAAATCAGCCATACAAATGTAAGTTAAGTTACTCTTATTTTTAGTTACCTTTCTCAACTGGTACCTGCCCAGGTGTCACAAGGCGAGCTTCACAACCACGCAGGTATTACAAAGCACACGAGACGCTACCACTGGTATGACTCTCCATTGATTCAGAGTAACATATATACCTACTACTACTACAAACGAAACAATTTATCTGTACACACGTCGATGTGTGAGTTTTATACTTAGGGTCGCACCGCAGAATTATTTTAATACTTACCTACTAACGAGTTCGACATATATACGATTATATTTTTCCGTACCGAAAGATTTGCGAACACTATGACGTAAAAAATATTCTGTTTTATATGTATTAAATGTTACAGGAAAGTCGGAAACAGCTACATAATATCACTTCACAAATATTTTTCATTATGTCCATTGTCCATTTCACCATTAGTTCACTTTACTCATTATTATTGAGTCATTTATAATGTAACGCACTAATTTCACTAATTCACTATTGTAATATAGTAATTTGCATATTCGGCGCAAAACTATACGGTAATTTTATGAATAAATTCAATAAAAATAAACAAATGTTTATCACGCTTGATGATGATGACAAATTGACACGCACAGCATGTCAAGTTGTCATTGTCAACAATGGCATTTAGCACTATAACCCGCGGAAGTCTAGTTGGCATCTGCGTGTATGTGATTACCTGTGAGCGAGGAGCCTATGTAACATTACCGGATTGCTTATTAGCAATCCGGTAATGTTACAATCTCGCTCTTGTGTATCTCCCGCCAATGCGAGAGAGCGAGAAGGGTATATAATCAATATGGTTGCTGGGTAATAACGTGAAATTATATTGTTGCTTTGCTTACCTGCTTTCATCATTTGGAAATGTATGAAATATACGCACTTTAGAGTATTGGGTGGATAAACAATTATTATACGCGCACCTTCTCACCATGATGGTTATTGGTTGACAGTTCTCAAGACAACACATGTCGCGTATTGCGTGCGGCTAGTAATTAAACCCTAGTTTGGAGCCGTCAAAGCTCACAAAGTGCGGGGGAGAGGTGCGGGGACGCCAATTTGCGGGAGACGCTGTAAGAGACCATTCTGTTTGACTCTTATGTATTCTGTGACGCTACTGAGAACCTGAGGTACTTGTACAATCACAGGACACTTTTGCGTGTGGTGCCGATTATTGTGTTTGCTAGGAGGTGAAGTACATTCAATAATAATGTTTTTTCGACCCATGGGAGGATAATGCTTTACGAGAAGATGTGACTGTGGAATCGTCAGATGTTTCATAAAAAAATAACTAACGTTCTCTAAATGCGGCCATGACTATACGCTGAATTTCTCCACCATTCCATTATTTAATTGTAAACAAATTGTTATAAATGTTTATCACTAGTGTGTTTATTCTATGACTGGTCATAATGAACATTTTCCAGTTATTGTAACAGTTTCGAAAATGGCTAGAACTGATAAGACAAGTTGTGAGCAGTGTAACAAATGAATCGTAAAAAAAAAAATTATATGCGATTAAGGAATGGGGTGTACTGCACCCCATTTGATCAAACAGACTTAATCAGTATCAAGGACTGAACTTGAAGAAATCTTTCTGTACTTATATAAATCGGAAAATATAAGTTTGTCCACCATATAGGAATAAACTGCTTTACAACATAGCTTGGACAGAAAAATAAAGTCTAAATGTCCGGTTATGGATAGCTTTGGATAAGGACGATGACTTAAGCACAGAAGAAGATATGTAAATTAATTAAAACTAAAAGTTAGACACTAAAACCACACCCAAAACTACTTTGAACAACTGATGCCGGGCAAAGACGACCAACAATATACACAAATGAAGACAAATTAATTCAATGTCAGAACCCATTTACATTTTGCCATTGTTTGTACAAATAGTAAGGGTTACTTATGTTTGGGATTGTTGACCTTAGGTTTACTTAACAACGTTGTAGGACAGCTTTATGTGTGTCACCACACATAAAGCTGCATGCCTTTAGCAGATGAAGATTAATATTTGTATATAATGGTGATCATTGCGTTTTTGTAATTTTTATTTCTGGTAAAATGTTAACTGTATTAATATTTTGATAACAGCATTTATGGTGCCTTTTAAGGCTTCTAAAATTATTGATTTTTTGATCTAAAATAATATGATATTAATATCCTTTACTGTACAAAAATATAAAACATAATTTATCAAAAACAAGAAAATGCGCACAAGGCGGCCTTATAGCTAAGCAATTTTTTCCAGGAAAAAGTGATGGGAAATTATTATGGTTGAAAAAAATTTACAAATTAATTCAATCTCAGAACCCATTTACATTTCTGTGCCAATAGTAAGGGTTGCCTATGTTTGGTATTGTTTACCTTAGGTTTACTTAACAACGTTGTAGGACAGCTTTATGTGTGGTGACCCTTATTTCAACAATTTTTTATCAGGCTGATATTAATAGTTGTATATTTTTTTTGAGTTGTGGTTATCTTGGTCTAGGGTAACCGTCTTATTAATTCCTTTTTGAATATTATGGGGTAATTTAAGACTAATTTATTAAATAAAATACAATATAATACCATTTATTGCACAAAAGAAAATACAGGACATACTTATCTTGAAAACTTGGAAATGCGCAAAAGGCGCTAAGCAATTTCTTCCAGGCAAGCTCGCATAGAAAAAGTGATGGGAAATTAGGTACATAGTACGGGGTGGTCAATATAATAAACGTACTTATATACAATAATTATAATAAACATATATATCATAGTTAAATACGTACAACTTACACTAAGAACAAATAACAGGACAAAATGAAGAAACTAAGTCGACTTTTAGGTAGTTCACTAAAGCAGTCGCTTTTTGAATTCATTTGTTGACCTTATATTTTTGACGGTTCTTTGATATGCGAGATTTAAAGTCTTTTATATCACATCTACCTCTCCAACCCGTCTGGCCAGCGTGGAGAGTGTAGGCCAAATCCTCTGGCTACCTTGGCTAAGTATGGCTGATGATGATGATGCATTCCACAAATCTACAGTGTAATTTCAGAATATCTCTTTTAAATTACTCACCACGACACGTACAATATTTGTGTTTTTTTTTATATTTTGAAAGCAACGCAAGCTACCTATTAACAGCAAACGGTTGTTACGCATCCCCGGCCTTAATAAATAAATAATAAAATGCAGGCTCAGCTCGTGTAATGGCCATTATTTATTAACGTATGATTAAACCGATTATATATTGTTTTTTATACGCCTTCAAATCCCCAATGGGCTATACTCGGGACGACATTGTTTTTATTTTGGAAATTCAATTTTCTATAGGGTTCAGATTATACTCTATGGATCAATTGCTATTTTTACAAGATTTTATTTAGCTTGGCCTTTATTGTTATTTGTTTTTTGGGTCAAATCTTGCTGGTGTCAAATAAACGTAGAAAATCCGATTTAAGCTGGTTAATTTCCGTACATTCTCCGTGTGGGTTCCGGGTCACTCCATCTTTTCCTGTGGATGTCGTAAGAGGCGACTAAAGGAATTAAGCACAAACATCCCGTGCTGCAGTTGTATTCCCAAGGAGGGTTAACGTTGGGCGGCGGACGGTTGTAAAACTTTTTGCACAAATACATTCCCAAAGAGGGTTGACGTCAGGCAGGCGAGCGGTCGTAAAATTACAGCCGAATCATTTTAAATGTCCGGCAATCTCTTCTTCACTTCGCAAGGTCTTTGGCATCCTTGGGTGACCATTGACATGCATGTTATATTTGAAGAAGAAAAGCGGGAAAGCGCACCTCGGGCTCCGAAGTAGCACAGCTGAGGATGCAACCAGGAAAGCACTAAGATAAAGAAAAATTTCCGTACCTCAGTAAATTTCAATGCCAATAATTCGTCGTTACTAACCAACAATTCTGTTAAAGTACCTACTTAAGTGCTCTGGGTTTAAGTCTTTATTGATTGATTTACTTTTTATTACGATACTTCAGATATTTTCTGAATTAATTTTTAAATAGGAGCTTTGAGGGGATTAAGGTAAAAGTTTTTCAACTTTAAATATTAGTTGGCAGGTGAGTAGGAGGTAATTTAATTTTTTAATTACTGTTCAAAGGCATTTTTTTAACTTTGGAAATTTTTACTGGTATCACTTAAGAGGAAATCGATGGGCCGTATTTCCATATAATTGTAGGCCCCTGATTCCTCGATGGATAGTGCCAGTAGAGCAATATCTTTTTTTCAAAAAAATTATCTATGGGTATATTGGCATGTTTTATGATTTCTTTTTTTTAAATTATTTTATTATTAGAAGGGATACAAACCTTCATAAACTTAAAAAAATTGGTAAGATTTTCCACACCGTTCAATCATCTCGCAAACATATTTTGACGAGATTATATTATAAAAAGAATAAATAGGGACACAGCCATAGCTTTTCTTTAATGTTTAACGAAAATGAACTTGATTGGTACGAAAATAAATCGGTCAAGTTTTGAAAAAGAAATCATTAGACTACGAAACGTTGATTTTGTGTACTTTTCATATCTAATTATTTTTGGTCTGAGCTGCAGTTTTCTATATCACACTCGCTCGGTTGTTGTTCGGGCACAGCGCGACAGCAATAGATTTTACAAAAACGTATTTTTCAATTCCCTCGACCTTAGTGTTTCCTCTTAATGATTGGCAATTTTGCTTTCATAATATACTTACAGCTAAGTTTAGCGCCGCTTTCTAAGATTTCGTGCAGAAGTAGCGACTTCTGCACGAACGCTTAGAAAGCGGCGCTCACAAACTACACTGCAGCATTTTTTTCAAAGACGTCAACTTGCATTTAAACTGATATTGAATTAGTAATAAATTGTGCAAGCGAAGCGTCTCAGTTTCAGTCTGCTCACACCTATAGGTCGAATTATTCATTCAACCGATTTTGTAAAAAATTGGTAAACAAGTTCCTTGACTTATTTTTTTTTGTCTACCGCGATATTTTTTAACGAAAAAAAAAGAAGGGGGAGGGGTAAAGGGAAAAGGGAAGAGATTTCTGTAGCGAAATTTATCGACTAATTAAAAAAAATGCTCAATTTTATAGGTAAGCCTATTAGAAAATTCAAGCACCTGAAATTCTATTTAAAATTGGACTTTCTTCGTGTAATTTTGTTGCGTAAATTCCTTTTTAGACTTATATGTGCATTGTAATGAAGAATAAATGGCTTTACTAGGCCAGGGGAAAGGGGAAAGTGTCCGGGTTATTAGGGCTCCCGAAGTCTGCTGTTCTCACTAGTTAATTTATTTTAGAGAAGACGGAATGCTACTGAATTCTTCCCATACCTTCTCATGCACCTGATTGGTCGGCCACGTCAGCCAGGATTCTGCAAAAAATATGCATGTCATTAATGCTATGTGGAAAAGAGAAAGCCGACATCAACAAAAATATTTTGTTGTTGTTTTATGACCGACAGGTTGCCTGACGCCAACCTTCCATAAATATTATTTTTTTTACATTATTAAGTCTTTATCATTAATGGGGAAGACAGCATTTTAGGTCTTGTGGCTAAACAGATAAAGGCTAGGACCGCAACACCCAAAGGCCACTTTTAGTATAATGTGAGCGAGAAAGTGAAAAAATAAATTAAAATAACGCATCGCGTAATAACATGATTAGAATTTTAGCTAGTTATTTAGAATTGATCGGCTTCTACAATCTGCACGGGAAGAAAAACAGCTGATACAGTAAAGGCCCTGGGCCTTAAGTCCGCTTATAACATGTCTTGTAATAAAGTTAATAATATCTTGTAATAATAAATAAATAAATACTTTTTACGTTTTTAATTTGATCTCTTATAGAAGAGTTCTTTTTTTCAGCAAAAGCAACAAACGAAAAGGTTTTGAAAAATAACTGCTAAAGAGCCCTTGGGAATGTATTTGAGTGAAAAGTTTGACAAGTGTCTCTCAAAATTCATAAACAAGTTAATTCAACCTTTATTGAATCCCCCAACCGGAAGCAGCAGAGGCAAAGTACAAACTACTTGAAATTCACAGGAAATAGTTTAATTGCCCCAAATATTTCGAACACCTATAGTTTCGTAATTAATAATAGCATAGATAACGGAAAATGTCTGCCAAACTATACGTATGGAGCCACCTTGTAATACTGCATTAAGGGTTTTCACCTACTCAAAACATGAAATCCAAAATATCCTATAAACCAAAACTATTTAACACGTAAACTTTACTTTATTGTAAAGACAAAAGGTCTTAATTGGCACGGCAAGGAAGAAAACATATGATTATTTGTAATAATGTGTTAGTTTGATCGGCAGTCACCAACATGCTACCGAAGTAAGGGTGGTAGTGTAACCACTAATGTTATAGACATCTCTAAAAATAAATTAACACATTGGAATATACTCATTACAAAGTGAATTCGAATCTATCTATGACTATCCGATGTAAAACAGAGCGCCTTTCCATTATTATTCGTGTGTCAGAAACCCATCACTATTTTTATCCCTTCTCACCCATTCACGCTTAAAGTGCCTTTAGTACTTACGGTCTCTCTGCTTATTTATAAAGAATGTCACATACGAAAAAGTTCAAGTAAAATGTTTTTTTTTTGTTTCGATATACACAAATTTTACATTTTAAAGTCCACTTAAATCAATTTACAAAATAAATTAAAGCAAAGCCCAACTGAACCCCTAGTATAGACTTTCCGCCAAAAACTTGAAAGCGATTTCATTAGACATGCATTTTCAAGAATATTATGAACAACGTACATAATTAAAGTAAGTCGTACTTAGGGTACTTTGGTATGTTTTAATAATTATTAATTTCGTAATGGATAAACATACATTTGTATTTATTACTTCATTTTGTTTACTTGTTTATCAAAGGAAATTTCAAATTAAAGACTGAAATTAATATGAACTTCGTGTTTCGTATTACCATAATTTAAGCTTGCAATTTTGAAGTTGTTTGTAAAAGAATATTAATTTTTAAATGTTGATTTATTTTGCAATATGTTACATTGTTAGTGTTCCGTAGCCAAATGGCAAAAAACAAAACCGTCGTCGTCGTCGATTCGTCATGTCTGTCTGTCTGTCCGTCCGTATGTCACAGCCACTTTTTTTCGAAATTATAAGAACTATACTGTTGAAACTTGGTAAGAAGATGTATTTTGTGAACCACATTAAGATTTTCACACAAAATAGAAAAAAAAACATTAAATTTTGAGGGTTCCCCATACTTAAAACTGAAACTCAAAACAAACCCATACGTGTGGGATATCTATGGATAGTCTTCAAAAATAATATTGAGGTTTCTGATATAATTTTTTTTAAACTGAATAGTTTGCACGAGAGACACTTCCAAAGTGGTAAAATGTGTGTCCTTCCCCCCTGTAACTTCTAAAATAAGAGAATGATAAAACTTAAACATTCGAGAACCTTTCTACCCCATCGGCCATCGGTTCGTCGCGCTATGTGCCCACCTACTGCCACTTCAACGAGCTAAATCCCACGAGGTGGTCAGACAACCAACACAGGCCGCTCTAGATCGGTCGTTTTGGAAATTCTTGGGAGAGGCTTTGTCCAGCAGTGGACGTTATGCGGCTGAAATGATGATGATGATGATAAATAAATAGATAAAAAAACACAAAATAGACAGTCTTTCTCTCAAGTCTGTAGTTTCGGTGTGGCATCCCAAGTAGCGTGTACCAATTTCACGCGGAGTTCGCCCAATCGCAGCCGCTCGTAATTATGTTCGCAAACACCAACTTGGTCGGCCATCGCAACTTGCAAGTTCTACGATATAACGATGTAATGGATGGACTTGTTATTAATACTTGCATATCACGTAACAAGGGGCCCGCTGTAACTTTGTCCATAGAAATAAGTAATTAATAAAAATAAAAAAAACCGGCCAAGTGCGTGTCGGACCACGGAGGTACCCTTAAAAAGGGGTGATTTTATTTTTTTGTATTTTTAAAAATGAGATCTATATGTAAAGTATCCTCGAACCAAGTTACATGCAAATCAGTCCATAAACGTAAAAGATATTCTGCTGTGACAGACTAGGACGGACGGACGGACTGAACGATCTTATAAAGGTTCCTTGTCGGACTACGGAACCCTAAAAACCGGGGCACTCCGGGATTGCCGACAGAAGTTAATACTTGAACAAGGTGTTGTCAGTTACGTAACAGTGACGCGAGTTCAATGGTTTTATGGCGCCTAAAGAAGTTTTTTACTTCAAAAAAAAAACCAAGTTCGACTGCATGAGTATGCAACCAGGAAGACGCTAGGACTACCAAGGATATATAATGTCGTTTTTAACATTTCGAATTCCAAACTACATTTAAATAGTTGATTATATCTCTTTAATCGTTTTATAAAATCCTTTATTTTGAAAAGCAATTCGACAGGTTTTAAATAAAAAAAAATGAGGCAAAAATCTGCCCTTTTCTTTTTTTAGGGCTTCGTACCCAAAGGGTGCCAAAGGGACCCTATTACTGAAACTGCTGTCTGTCTGTCTGTCACAGGGCTCTATCTCTTGAACCCTAATAGCTCACTTAAAATTTTCACCGATTATGTATTACTGTGGCCATATTAACAACAAATTATAATAATAAGATAAACTTGATAATTTAAGGGGGTCGTGAGAAGGGTCATCATGAAAGAAACGTGTTTTTTCAGCGTTTTAAAACATTGTACGGAAGTACATGTACGCTTTATGCGTGAGTCCAACTTGCGCTTGACCAGGTTTTTTATATTGATATACTTAGTGTCACATTGATAACCAAGACGAATCTAACGTCTTCTCTCGAGCTAAAATCCAAAAAAACAATGACAGCTAAAATCCATTAAGCCGTTTAGACTATTAGAACGTCCCAGAGAAATATATATATATATACATACACTCTAAAAACATAACCCTCATTCTGGCGCAGACGGGTAGAAAAATGTGTTAAACATGTATCTTTTACATTTTTAAAAGGTACACTAAGGCTACTTAAAATTCACCAACATACGTTCCCTCAAAATATGGAGTCTTAAAATGAATTAATGCAAAAGTATAAAGTAATATTTCTATTTCTACCGATGCAGTCGTTTGCATTACAAAACAACTTCCCATCTAATTTAATGACGAGTTCCTCGTTAAAGAGAAATGCACTTTATTTCGCTAATCTTACGACATAGATTTAATTTCACACAATTGTGACAAAATTGACTCTGGTGCACTATTTAAATTAAGTCGGAGTAATTACTTCTCGCCTTCTTACGTGGTATCACATTCCGTTGGCATATTTCTGAAAAGTGTTTCTAGAATATTGCTCTGCTTTTTACTTTTCATGATTTCGTTTTTAAATCATGACTTTATTCCCTAGAGCAAAACTCTTTTCTTAGGCTCGCGCTACACTAAATTGATAGCGACGCGAGGAGCACTTTAATAACAAGACTTTATAAACTGTATATTGGGAGTGTTGCCACTATGTTTGATGGAATTACATTGCATTTTTTAACTTAACAAAGCAATCATAAACTTTTATTTCAATATATAAATTTATTAAAAATTAAATAGATAAATCATACGATATACTTAAATATATACTTACTAAATTAATCAAAATAGTTAAGCTAGTAATTTATATTTATTATTTTTCAATTAAGAAAATCCCTAAATTTACAGAAAAGGACATTCAGTGTTAACACTTTTCGTGACACTCGTGACGTAGTCTTGGGCTATCGCTAAAATAGAATACCTTTTTTTATTGGATAGAATGAACGGAGCGCGATTGCTGGCGATGACGCGAGCTGCCGCCGCGCCGCATATCTTATGACATTGTATAAGAGGTTTATAATGTCTTGTTATTAAATTGCTTGTCACGTCCCTGCCAATTCAGTCTAACGCGATCCTTAAATCTGGGCAAAGAAACAGCCTCATATATACCTAATTGGTCTATCCTTACTACTATTCTGGTCTGAGAGAAAAGCAAGAGCGTAGAATGTACCAGCTGCTTCTCTTTTCACGCAGATTGCAAAAGCCTATCAAGGAATTGGGCGAGAATGTGAATCATGTCAACGGGCGATGCGACTAGCAACCCATCACTATTTTGATTCTATTTTGCCATCTGCACGCACACCCACTAATACACTAAACGTTTACGTCAAAAAAATACTATTATTAAAATTTTGAACAACAAACTTATATCGAAAACAATCTTATTAATTTAAAATTTTTACGCTTTACTTTTACATCGACGTTAAATTAATTAGTATGTTGAATATAAACCCAAGAGCTGAAAATTATCTGGCACAAAGAATAAGCATTGCCACACAACCTGGCAATGCTGCCAGCCTTTTTGCCATGCTACTGAGGGGTAATATCATAGTGAGGCTACACAATTTGTAATGTTCGGTTTAAAGAACTTTATTCTCATTAAGATGTGAGATTAGATGTTAATGTTCTTAGTTTTGTTCTTACATAGTTTTAATTTATCAAAATTGTATTATATAGTTATAATTAAATTGAAATTTTAAAATATCCGTTACTCGTATAAATAATATGTACCTATTTTGCGATATGTTTCAAGTCAAACATGATTGAAATACTGTATACATACATAAAAAAAAAAAACAAAAAAGATACATTAAAATTTCGAACGTTTAAGTTAAATCAAAAATTTATTATATTTCAATATTTATAACCTATTAATTATTAATATTTTACGCGTTACTTGAAACATCAAAGTAAAATTAATTAATATGTATATTCCCATACCTTCAAGACAAACATGTTTGTAAGGAACATATTAATTTTGTTATAATTTTAGCTGCCGTCTGCTTGCCTCGCATCGTTAGGTAATTTCAAAATGTATACTACCGTAAAATTAAAATAAGTATGTTCTGCCTCCTTAGAAATACAAGGCAAAATGTTTCATAGAAGTAGTATATTTGAATATGCAAATAAATAAGGAAGTACTGTTTACATCATTGTGATATTTATTTATTTGTATGTGTGTAAAATAATTATTTATTATTATGCTATGTATATATAATTATGTTTATATATATATATATATTCATTTATTTATATATCTATATCTATTTTATTATAATGTTATATATTTTGTATAAGTATTTTAATATCTATTGGTTATTTATAATTTATATTTTAATTTTAACTGCGCCACCTGTTATCTTACTCATATACTTCGCACTCCTTCTCTTTATAGTTGCCTGTAAGAGATTGCTTCGGCGATAAGGCCGCCTCTTGTACCTTATTTATTTATAAGTTCCGTAAACTTTGTAATTTTTATTAAATTAATGCATACGGGAATTAACGCGAAACGTACCTTTTATTTATTTATTTTGCTGGGACCACGTTCGGTGAAACCCGAATGAAACGTCAGCAAAATAAATAAATATAAGGTACGTTTCGCGTTAATTCCCGTATGCATTAATTTAATAATAATGCAACGCGATAGTTTAAAAGTATTTGTAATTTTTATTGTTTTTTATTTGGTGCTATAAAGATTTTTGTATTGTATTGTATTGTATTGTAAAGTAGTATGAAGGTGGCATTTTAAATTTGGATTATAATATTATATCCCGGCTGTCATCATTGTATGGCAGTCGTTAAGCTATGTCAGATGCCTTTAGGCAGCTTGAAAAATCTGACACCAGTATTGGCCACTTACACACACGATAAACAAACAACAACAATAATTATTTATAGGGTCGGCGGCAATAGGTTTACTTTTAAAACACCGGCATCGTGTTTAAAGCAAGTACAGTCCATATTACTAAAGTAATTTTCATAAAAACAATTAACGAAAAACGAAAAACGCTCAGTCAAATGGATTTTGAATGTTAGGACGAAACTTTTCTTTCGATTTTCTATAATTTTTTTATGGAAAGTAGTTTAGTATCACGGACTGAACTTGCTCTTAAAACGATGCCGGTGTTTAAAAAGTAACCCTGTATAGGAAGCCGGGCTGTATAGACGACTTAGTAACGTATTTGTTAAGACCGCGTATGACCCTGATAGTAGTTAGAGCGATCTTAAATATTATCAATATTAACGAGATACTTACTTTGAAATACAAACACCGCAAAATTCAGAACTAACTCTAGTCATTATATGTTTCAAAAACACGATTGCTTAAAATTTTCTCTATAGAAAAAAAATTTCGAAGTTGCCTCCAAATCACCTCCGAATTATAAAGCAGCTTGTATTCAAGAAATACAATAAATTAGCCTTTGTAACTTTGGATTTTATTTGTATCTAAAACTATTTAGGTAATTAAAACTACTTATAAATAAAATTGACCTGGCAAATCGCTGCCCCGTGGTTTTAATTGTATTAAACATTAGGTAGTTATCATATCTCTTACTTTTTAAATAAAATTTACTTTAATTACTTTTTAAAAATTGCCAAAGATGGCCGTTTTTCGCAAAAATGCAAACTAAAGCTTGACGTTCTCACTTTAAATTGTAAACAGTGGTTAATAAAATAGTTTGAAGGGTTATCTAGGTTTTACTAGCTCAAAATTTTAAATGATATCAAAATGATATCTCCGTTCAAATGGGGGCAGCACTGGACTCCGTGTATCGTCTTAAGTTGAAGTGATAGCATAAGTGGCGCCCTCATTTGAAATAAATTTAAACTAAATATGGTGATATTTAAAAATTTGATTTGGATTAATAATAATAATTTTTAGTAATAATTTCAAAGGTTATTCATAAAATAGTTTGAAGGTCTTTTTAGACATTGATCCAAATCAAATTTTTAAATATCACCATATTTAGTTTAAATTTATTTCAAATGAGGGCGCCACTTATGCTACCATTTCACCTTAAGCAAAATCACAGCCTAGCTAGCCTATCTCGTTTTTTAAACAGGTCTTTGTCTATACACTGAACCGGTAATCAAGTCACGTCGAAGTCAAAATCCTTTTGTTTTTCTTTGCATATTTGTATTATTTGTTAAAATAATTGTAATTTTTTTCTTTAGATTTCATAAAAGTTATTCACGTCAGATCATTTATTCAACAGCTAAGTTTAGTGTCGCTTCCTAAGCGCAAGTGCAGAAGAAGCGGCAGCAAACTGCACTTGCATGTCAACTTACAATTAGATTAATATTATATATCATTTTAATTTCACTCTATTTACCATTTTACGTAATTTTGCAACAAAAAATCCCGTAGCCGGTAACATGTCGAATCTTCGAACTGTGACGTTAAATTTTCTAGTGAAGTCAGACTGGAAGCATTTAAATGTCCAATGTGAGCATGTCAAATGCAAAGCTTGCGGCTGTAACCGTCTATGTACCTCAAAACTATGGAGGGTAGAGGTAAGGAAAATCTATGTGTATCCAAATGAATTTAAATTATGGTGGCACTGCAGTAGCAGGTGAGTTTATTATTTAAAGGAAACTTAAAAAGTTATTAGAGCAAAATAGAATGAACCAGTCAAGTGCGAGTTAAATTCGTTCATGGAGGGTTCCGTACTGAAGTACAATGTATTAATTTTAAAACTCACAATGTGAAAAATCATGTTTCTTGTATGACGGCCCCTTCAATTTTTAACTTTACCTTATTTTTAGTATTTGTTGTTACAGCGGCCACAGTAATACATAATCAGTGAAAGTTCTAATGTCTAGCTATTACAGTTCAACAGATAGAGCCTTGTGACAGACAGACAGACAGAGGAGTCTTAGTAATAGGTTCCCTTTGGCACCTTTTGGGTACAGAACCCTAAAAATAAACAAGGAAAAAAAAAGTTCACCTTGTTACATCGCTCTTTTCAAAACTAAACAAAAAAAACATGATTTTTTATACTCTCCTGCTACACTAGCGCTATTCTGGAGGAATTTTATACTTTTATATACTGCTTTCAGCTGACATTTTTTACCTATTAAAGACGGACCTCCTTACCTCTACCCCCCATACTTAAACTCTGCACCAGCTAGGCAGCTCCAAAGCGTGCAAAGGGATCAAAAGAATTCATTGTTTTGGAGTCATCGCGTTTGATCTTTCGAAAAACGGTCCAATGCTGTAATTTGTTTGAGAGCCATATAGGATTTGAAGGCATGTGTCGAGTTTCACGTCATTATTTCACTCATTATTCGCTATGCGCAATTTGAGTCCTTTTTTTAAGGTTTCTGTAACCAAAGGGTAAACACGGGACCCTATAATATATAATATACTAAGACTCCACTGTCCGTCCGTCCGTCTGTCTGTCACTCTCATGAACCGTGATAGCTAGACAGTTGAAATTTTCACAGATAATGTATTTCTGTTGCCGCTATAACAACAAATACTAAAAACAGAATAAAATAAGTATTTAATCGGGGCTCCCATACAACAAACATGATTTTTTTGCAGTAGTAAGCCCGAAACGAAAGAATCTCTAATTAGCGCATGTTAGAACAGTCTGTAGGCGTAAGTTAGTCGTAGGCCAAAACTCAAGAACTCAGCAACAAACAACTGAAATCCGTTCCTGTTTGATAGGCTTTATACAAACTAGCTGATAACCATTGTGAAGGCAAACAAAGTATATGCATTAAAATGTCAGAACAAAGGGAACAGAAGGGGTAGTAATAATTAAACGGAGCTGATTTTTAGACTTTATTTTATAGCTAAGCCTTTTGTATGAAGACAAAAGCTGGGTGACAATAGAGGTCGCCACCTATACCGGTGGATAAGTAGTGTACTGTAGCCATGTTGCTAGGGAAAATTATAATTAATTTAATCAATCATAGGAACAATTATCATAATGATGCATTTTGTTTGTTATAGGTAAAATAATCTTTATCTTGCTTTTATTTTTACACGCTTTTTATTTGCTTGACTTGTATGTTTTCAAGTATGTATGTATGTTTGTATCGGAATTTTTCACCCACTTAAAACGTCAAATTAAGGCCGCAGTGCTGCCCCCATTTAAAATAAATCATTTAAAAGAAAACGGAGAAATCATTTAAAATTTTGCTACTACCAAGCCTTAGATAACCTTTTAATGTATTTTATGAACTACTGTTTACAGTTTAAAGTGAGAACGTTAAGCTTTACTACGCACATTTGCGAAAAACGGCCACTTTTGGCAAATGTGCGTAGTAAAGCTTAACGGTCTCATTATAAACTGTAAACAGTAGTTTACAAAATATTTTGAAGGGTTATCTAGGACTTGATAGTAGCAAAATGTTAAATAATGTCTCCGTTTTCTTTAAAATGATTTATTTTAAATGGGGGCAGTTCTGGACCCCGAAAAACTCAGGTACGGCCTTAATTTGAAATTTGGCATACTATCGAGGGCCGGTGACAATACAATAGTATATATTAAGTTAAGATAAGTCGAAGTATCTTTACCTTTATCATTAGAACAATAAATTATAGTTTGTAAAATCAAGAATCTAGATGGCGTTGTCTAAAGTTAAAAGTCAGGCTTAAACTCGCTATGACAAATAAAATTAAATTATAGTTTATTAAACTAAAAAACACTGCTTTAGTGGTCTTCTTCTTATCTTCTTATATTTAAGAGCTGGGCTCTTGTCGGCAGAGTGCTTTCCATTTATCTCTTTCTTCTACCAAGTTCTTAAATGGTACCGAACTAAAAAGTAGCAAATAAATTTCAATATAACAGTAAAGTGATTACAGACCCCGTGTGGTTCCGGGTTATAATAGGACCACTCCATCTCTTCCCATGGATGTCGTAAGAGGCGACTAAAGGACTAAGCACTAACATCTCGTGCTATAATTGCATTCCCAAGAAGGGTTAACGTCGGGCGGCGGTCGGGTATAAAACTTTTCGCACAAATATTCCCAAAGAGGGTTGACGTCAAGCAGGCGGCCGGTCGTAAAACTATAGCCAAATCATTTAAACTGTTCCGGCTATTTCTTCTCCATTTCGCAGGGTCTTTGGCATCCTTGGTGACCATTGACATGCATGTTATATTTGGAGAAGAAAAAACGGGAAAGCGCACCCCGGGCTCCGAAGTAGCACAGCTGAGGATGCAACTGGGAACGCGCTAAGACGAAGAAGAAGAAGTAAAGTGATTAACGAGAAAATTAATGACTTTGTAAAAAAAGCGTGGGGTGAAAAAAAAACTGTGGCACAAAGCACCCACGCTTTTTTTACAAAGACATTAACATTGGGTCAGACAGCATTTTCGGTCTGGGACCTAAAGGCCAGTTTTAGCGATGGTGGGCAAGAAGGTTGAAAAAGGAATCAAAATAGTGATGGGTTGCTGGCCGCATCGCCTATTAAAATGATTTGTGGTTTCGCCCAGTCCCTCGATCGGCTTTTATGATCCGCATGCAAAAAGAAGCAGCTGGTACATTCTAATTTTTTTCATTTTCATTTCTTAGACCAGCATTGAAGAATAATATTTTGTAAAAAATATTTAAATGTATGGTGCTCCTACACACAAATTCTCGTTTTACAGAGAACAATAGTGAAGTACGTGACGACTCTGTCGCGTTTTTATTTCGGACGTAGTCTCAAGACGGCTTATCAACATTTTATGAAATATCTTCTCATCATTTTGTATTTCTTATCATACGGTATTTTATTCTACTAGATTAATTCTATGGAATTTATTTATTTTTAGCTATTTAGGTCCCATAAGTAGGCATAGTCATATATTTTATATGCATAAATAGTATTATATATTAGTTATGTGTATGTTTATGTATTGTAGTATTTATATATGTATGTATAGGTTATTTTATAGCGTCTATCCCAATAAAAATGATTTTTCTGTTTTTCCTAAAGGTTGACTGGTAGAGAATGCATTAGCGTTAAGTCCACCTTTTGTACCTTTGTGTTTAATAAAGATTTAGTAAATAAATAAATATAATAGTCGGGCAAAAGCCTCTCCTTTTTGTTTCCAATACTTTTATTTTCAGTTGTTTCCCTCCATTTATTATCAAAAGTGGATAACTGGTCTCTCCATCTCATCCTAGGTTTTCCTCAGGCCCTCTTTCCGTCTGTAGGAACCCATGTTGTTGTGTGGGCCCATTCTTCGGGCATCATGCGGCAAACGTGACCCGCCGCCGCCCATTCAGTGATGTTACGTTCCTGTTCCCTAGATTTCAAGATTCATTAACTGCAAGTTCAGTCCATGACTCTAATAACAATACAATACAATACAAAAATCTTTATTGCACCAAATAAAAAACAATAAAAAATTACAAAGTTTACGGACCTTATAAATAAATAAGGTACAAGAGGCATAACTCGTAACATTTCCGAGAAACTAAATAGCGGCTTTTTCTGTTGAGAGTTTGTATTGGAAAACATAGATTATACCAGCTGCTTTTTTTCCCACGTCGATTATAAAATCCGGTCGGTGGAATAGGTGGGAATCTTAATCACATTAGAAACAGATGCTGTTGGCAACGCTAACTTGATTCTATTTTTCCATCTCCATGTCTTAGTCTATGATTCTAATAACATTTTCGAGAAATTTAATAGCGATAAGTAGTAAATAATACTTACTTTTGAGATCTTTTATAAACAAGAAACTTAAATATCTGTAAGCCGATAACAAAGCTTCATACTTAAGTTTATATATCTAAATATACATTAGTAATTTAAACTTAGTAACTACGTACATGTATGATAAAATATCTATTCTTTACGAGTAATTATGATCGTGATAGGTTGTCCCACAAGTTTTCCAGTGCTCCTACAAATTCTAAATTTAAGTTATTTGTATCACAGAGGAATAATATTCTACGATTAAATTGAACCTTATTGTTATAACTTATGAAGTGAAATGAAAACTTTTTCGTATTTTTGTATTTGTACCTATTTAGTTTGCTAAATTATCTAACAGACCAAACCCAAACCTCCTAAGTGAGTCGTCAATACACTTGAATTAATAATCATAAGTAAATGTGAATCAAACAAAGCAAAATTATACAAAATGTTGCGCTTGGTGTGTAATATTTGCATAATATTATATTATATATATTAGTCATACGGGTATGTGTTAAATTACTTAAGCTCACTCGTATCTTCAGCAATTGTATCGGAATATTATTATAATCGAAGAAACGCTATTACTTGCAGAATCTTAAGCTTAGTTTGCACTGGAAGACGTTCTATTTCCATTTATTATTTTATTTTGTTTTTTATAATAATACTCAAAGAAGTATTCTAGCAAATTAAATCAAATGTTAATTTAGTAATTAGCCCTTTGCAGGCACGTTTACGCCTTAGTAAGTTTAGTATTACTAGTACAGTTTGTAGATATTTAAATTCAGCTGTGTCTTTTGTAACACAAGTTTGACACCGTTAATGTTTTCACAGTTTTTTTTTTATTATTTTACGGCCCTGGATACGAGTCATTTAGAGCCTTCTCTTTAGTTTTTCGTTTCTTTATTCCTAACACTTGACCAAACCAGTTTCAATCAAAGGGTGGAGTATAAATCTATATGAGTCTACTGGTTTTCATTGGCGATTGAGTGGCGGTTGGTGTCTAAAGACCCCTCCACCACAGTTCGCTTAGCAAATTAACAGCCAAACTATGACTGTCCACTTTACTATTTCACGTCTTGTTCATGAGCATGAACATTTATAACTATATAAATATATTTATAATTTTACATTCCAAATTCTACTAGAATCAATTTGCAAAATTAATTAAAGGAAGCCCCAACTAAACGATGTATAAAAGCGTTTCTGGTGTCCTTTATAATACCTTTACCGATCCTAGTGGAGAGGAAAGAGAAATTGATATATTTTTTTCTAATATGGCGTCACCATAATACTTTTACAAGATTTTGCTATTATTGTGAAAAATGGTTTTAAAATATGCTGAATCTTTGACTCTACTACAGTTGCTTAATACAAGAAAATTTACAATTTATCAAATAAAAAATCCTCAATACAATAATATCACTTATAAGCATCGAAATATAATTCTCTAGAAATCTAACGCTCCTACATTTACCGCTTCGATTCTGATTCCATTTACGCAAACAAACGAACAGTAATTACAACGAAACACTCGAACGCACACATAGACAAAGATGCATGCGATTGGTCGTGACAAGGTCACGCGTCGTCGTCGGTCGGGTGGGGCAATCAACGCAACGAGCGGTAAGGTACAACGCGCGGATGGTACCTATAATGCAGTACGCTACGCTAAAATAAATAACCTTGTTATAAAACAAAAAAAGTAACACGTAAGTGTTACTTTTTTTTTTAATAACAAATTTTCATGTCTGTGTGACTTCTAAACCACTTCACGGCACATGGCGGCATTTTTATGAATCGATTATCGCAAAAACAAAGCAATTTTCTCAAAGGAAACTTCTTGCGACGCAACCGCACGACTCGAGTGTCACGGCGAACTGTCGCGCCGCGCTGTTCATATTTTAAGCCCCGCCCGTCGCGGTACATATCGCGTGGAATGATTTTTCGGGATAAGTGACGATTCTAGAGAATTATTGTTCGTAGCTTATAAGTATTTTTCTTCTGAAACAAAGTCTAAACTTTGCGTATAGTGGGAACCGGGTTTTAAAAGGCGCTCATCTAATTATGCAGTATTTAAACTACCGATACGTATTAATCGAAGCAGCTGCGGCTAATGTCGACGGAGCAGGTTGAGGGCGGATAGATCAAGAGGCTGCTCTCGTGTCAAGAGGCCCTCAATGGAGTATTCGGAGCGTTCCGGAATTAATTCGGCTATTGCTTCGAGTGCGCTCGAGCGGCGGGAAAAATATAGCGATTGTCAATTGTTAGCCTCAGGTTGCGTTCTTTGATATTTTATTGGGTTCGCTGGTTAAAGTGTTGGCTTTGTGAGGATCCTTTGTTAGGTTGTGGTTGCGACAAATCAGTAAATAAAGCGTTGTATATTTTTAATTCGCACTTTGATAATACAAATACGCTAGCACATCTTTATACCAAACGGGGCAGACAGAGGGCCAGGATCTAGGTCTGCAAGGCCCAGACCACCTTTAGCGTGATGGTGGGCATATATGTGTGAAAAAAGGAAATCATAATAGTTTAGGGTTGCTAACCGCATCATCTATATTGATATGATTCAGATTCTTGCCCATTCCCTCAATTGGCTTTTACGATCTGCGCGGGAAGATAAGCAGTTGGTACTTCTTCTTCTTCTTCGCCTAAGCGCATTCCCGGTTGCATCCTTAGCTGTGCTGCTTTGGAGCCCGGGGTGCGCTTTCCCGCTTTTTCTCCCTCAAATATACGAGTAACATGCATGTCAATGGTCACCCAAGGATGCCAAAGACCTTGCAATATGGAGAAGAAATAGCCGGAACACTTTAAATGATTTGGCTATAGTTTTACAGCCAGCCGCCTGTCTGACTTCAACCCTCTTTGGGAATGTAAGGTAAAACCCGGATAGTCGCCCTGGGGGTATTAGTTGCCTTGATTGCAATTACACTAGTTTCACAAATGAAACACATGTTATTAATTTATCTATCGAGAGACTATGCATCTACAACTAAGTTGACCGTGTTGCATGTCTCTTTGCGATTGCATGGGACGGCTAGGTGCGGTCAAAGTTTTTGCGGGATAGATGTCCCCTTTCGCGACAGGGCACCTACCCTAAACGTAATTTACATGGAATAGGCAACTATCCCCTATATGGGATAGTTGTCCAAAAATTTAGAGGTCCACTAAAATCACCTATACTCAGGTTATATCAAAGATAATGTTTTGTTTTTTCCTTTTATAAATTTGAAGATAATAAACCAAAGTACCTACCCGTTTGACAAATAAAGTATCTTGCTGTTTGTACAAAGAGATATAAAGTAATTTCGAAAAGTGGGGCAACTATCCGGGAGGGTTAACGTCGGGTGACTCCTTGGGAATGCAATTGTAGCACGAGATGTTTGTGCTTACTCCTTTAGTTGCCTCTAACGACATCCATACAAAGAGATGGAGTGGTCCTATTCTAACCCGGAACCACAAGGGTAAGAGAAGCAGCTAGTACATTCTATTTTTTTTTTCTTTTTTCCCAGACCATTTGTATATTGCTGTGTAGTTATTTGACAATTACATAGAGTTTTTTTCATGTGATCTATTTATAAACATACTCCCAGTGATATGTTAATGTTGATAGAATTTTTAAATGCGATGTCAATTTAAATTCCGTAGTGACTACAGGTCCAAAGCATTTAAATTTGAGCGTGTCAAATGCAAAGCTTGTGGCTGACCGCAGGCAGAGTGACCGTCTAATGTACCTCGGAACTTCGCAGCCGGCGTCAAAACCTTTTCAAAAACATTTATCTACATAAATTATCTCTTAATAAATTAAATAAAATCTTTGAAATTAATTTCAAGTTGGCAGTAAAGTGACACCTGAGACGAAGGTAAGTATTAAAAACACTAATCATTTTCGAGTTACTTTTAATAAGGTTCATTTATTTTAAATTAATTAAATAAATATATACTAGAGTAAATGTCGATAAAACTTTCAAGTGCATGCAACCACCTGCATACTGCATGTTGGTTTTCACCTCATTACTCCATCTCACCCTGTCTACCCATACCTACATTTCAATTTCCATTTCCTAATTCCATTTTCGAATCTATAACTTATCCCTTCATAGACTGACTTATTCCTCCTCCACTTCTCATCCTGAACACTCAATCAGGAGAGTTATCTCAATCCCAATCCCAACTATCCCAACTTCCCAACTAATATTATAAATGCGAAAGTGAGTTTGTATATTTGTTTATTTCTTGGTTTGTTTGTTTGTTACCTCTTCACGCTTTATCTACTGAACCATTCTTCTTGAAAATTTGCATACACATATTTAGGAGTATTAAGAAGAACATAGGGTACCTTTCATCCCGGAAAAAAGTAATGTTCCCGTGGGATTTGGGATACGCGAGCAAAGCCGCGGGCAAAAGCTAGATAAGTATAAAAAAGTTTTATTTATATTAAAAATTATAATATTTCTAACAGTATATATTTTTTTATTGAGTTTTTGGGCATTCAAGATACATTTCGTAATTTGAGTACTTAAATTAAATAATGAAATAAAAAATGTTGAAAAATATAGTGGGACTTGAACTCGCGACCTTGGTCCACATAATGAGCTATCAGGTGTCCTACCCCTCATACAGAATCTCTCCACCATTTGATATTCCTATAACACGCTTTAGTAAATAGAAGTAAATAGATAGATAGATAAGACGTTTTTTGTGGCCAATGTAACACACATACAAAGAAAAAAATATAACCAGTACCTATTTATCAAGTTGTTTTATTACTCTCAGAGCGTCAACTAACTGTTCAGCTACTACCTAAGCTGGGACCTGAGGGAGCCTACGAAGGAATATTTATTTTTCAATGAATAAAATAAATATTAAAGTCAACGTCGATAAAACTTTAAACATAAAGTCCAATTTATTAAGGATGTCTAATAGAAAACACTTAATGTCCAATATAAAGTTTCAAATGCAAAGCGTGCCCAAATATACATCGTTGGTAAAAGAATTCGGTGTTTTTGAGTCATCGCGTTAACAAACAAACAAGACAAAATTTGACGTGATCTTAACAAATATAGGTACTTTTTGGGAAAGTATGAACTATCAAATGACTAGTAAAGTTGATTAATTGATTCTAAAGTAATTGAAGCGGTTTCTGCTATAGACTTCTGAAGTTTGTCATGATTTATTGTTTTAAAATTGAAACAGATATTTTCTCAATTTCACTTTATGGTAGCTTCCTTCTCTGAACATTTTGCTATAAAATTTTCTAATATCTTGGCTAATATTTTGATTATTACATTCAGAATTTGTATTATACTATAAATTTGAACGTACCGCACATTGTTTTCATAAAGCAGGTTTTTTAACTCGTCTAAGTAAATTTATTGTTTAACAGATTTTTTTTTCTCTCCTGGAAACTTTTACAAATTAAAATATTACCTATATTTCATTATATATAAAAAAAAATCTTCCAACGCTTCACATCGAGGCAACGTGCCCAAAATACTGGCAGTATTCCCTTCACTGAACAAAATAGCTGCCAGCTATGGGGCCTCCCGTTGCCTCGATTAGAAGCGTTGTGATGTCTTTCAAGAATAATTAAGCCTCCGGGCCCCAAGGACCCATCGTTTCTATCACGAAAGGTAAAAAAATATGATTAGCTGCCAGACCCATATATTTGCGTAGTTTCCCCAACTCTGCAGCAAGAGCAGCCGCACCCCCGTGATTGGAAGAGGAAGACAGGTGCGAAGGCGCTAACGTATCTACATGTGGCGTCCCACACAAGACACTTTTCCATTTTGCACGGAACCAAAGAAAGGCCATTAGTAAATTAATAAATCAGTAATTTAAGTAAATGAATGTCCGATCTCAAACAAAAAGGTAGGAATGAATACAAACTTAAAGGAAATGAAAATAAATAATTAATAATAATAAATAATAAATATATAGGGACAAATCACACTGATTAAGCTAGTCCCAAAGTAAGTTTTAAACTTGTTTTATGGGATACTAACTCAACGATACTATATTTTATGATAAATACATATATAGATAAACACCCAAGACTCAGGACAATTTGAAAAAGGCCATTTTCCAACTTGCCCTGGCTGGGGATCCAACCCAGAACCTCCGGATTAGCGGTCTAGCATGTTAACCATTACGCCTCAGAGGAGGAGGATACGAAAATAATGTAACAAAAAAATACTTTCAAGTTTTTCCGGGAGAAAAAAAAGTAGAATGTACCAGCTGCTTCATATTAAAATAATGGGCGAAAATCTAAATCATGTTAACATGCGATGAGCTAGCAACCCGTTTTTACATTGTTTCCCATTTCCATCTCAAGGCCCAACTACCACGCTAAACGTGGCCTTTGGGTCTTACAGACCTAAGGTCTGTCTACCCATTTAGGAGTAAGACGTGATATTTATGTATCTAATTAAAAAACTAAATTTAACTAACAACTTACGGCACTAACGAAAAAAATGTGGTTAGCAGAGTCGTAGACGTGAAATATTGTAGCATTGTCTACGAAAAATCAGCTACGAAAATCTACGATTGTAGTGCTCGTAGCTTGTATCGTAGATTCGCTACGGACAGTAACGTTCGTACGTAGCAGATGATTATATTATTGACGAATTTTTTAAAGTCAAGAATATTTAAATTCTATAAGTAGGTAGCTTATTTACTTACTTTACTGATTATTTTTTACTACGACGTAGTGTACAAAAAATAAGCGAACATTATTCAATCGAACTATTTTTAAACATGTTATATATTTTCTTTAAAATTTCAACTATATATTATTCAACAACAAACACAGATAGCATTAAACACACCACCCTGATTCGCTAAACAGAACCCAGCGATACATCTAGCTGTACGACTGTACAACAAGTATTTACTGAGCGCCCAAACTGCCTATAACCTGCTGTAACCGGATTGCTACGCAATTCTACGATTTAGTTCGACCTTGTTTACACAGATGGCGCTGTATTTAATTTTGCTGAGTTAGCCGAGCGCTGAGTGCGATTGTAAAGAGACGCCTTTGTTTCTGAACATGAAAGCCTTATCGAGTCAACTTTTGGCTCATTTGTCGTTTTAATTCTTTTTTTTTTCAGGTTGAATGATAAAAAGGGAAGTTCACTTAGATGTTATAGGACATTTTACAACTTTTATTTGATATAACGAGTAATAGACGAAAACATGGTGTTGAAATTATATAAAAGTAATGAAAACGAATAATTTATTTTCTACGTAATATGGCCTTTTGCACATTCCTTAGTTTTTAAGATAATATGTCTTGTATTTTTCTTTTGTTTAATGACGGGTTTTGTATTGTATAGTATGTTCATGTGTTTAAGTGCCGTATTAGTAGTGTATACTGGGGTAGTAAAAGGCTACCAATGATTTTTTTTTAAAGACTATATTTGTTTTTTTTTTTTGACTGAGCGAGCAAAGCGTCTCAGTTTCGAACTGGCCAAAAATGCTTTTGTATATCTGTCTATTCTCTCCTTCAGGTCGTCTTTTTTCACGATTTTGACGAAATTTTGCACACAAGTTACTTTTTTTTTAATTATTCGATCGCGATTTTTGTTTAGAGGAGAAATAAGGAGGAAGTTTGCTGGAGCGTTATATATAACGGATTTTACAGAAATGGCTTTGCTAAGCCAGGGGAAAGGGAAAAGTGTCGGTTATTGCATAGTAACAAAAGCTTGCTTGTCTCCACTCCAAGTCTTCCCGTGGATGTCGTAGAAGGCGACCAAGTTACATTTTATGTTGTGATAACATTGTATTAGGCATAATATCTTTGTAAACTGACAAAGCCGTTCTCGCGCGTAGGCGACCAATACTGTGCAAATGAGTTTCTTTCGGCGTTTCTGCTCAGCAGTGGTCGTTGCGAAACGCTAGTATCGGTAGCTTTTGAAGAAAAAAATAATAATTAAAATATAAATAAACATTACACGTAATGTACACTATAATTATTGACTTGATTGTAAAAGTGCCTGCAAAGGTCTAATTACTGAATAAATATTTAATTTTGAAATTTTTTTTCAAGCTAAATAAAGCCTTTAAACATCAATGAGACCTCTCCAACCCGTCTGGCCAGCGTGAAAAGTGTAGGCCAAATCCACTTACTACTTTGGCTAGGTATGACTCTGTAGTATAGAGAGGGTCGTGCTCCTGCAGTGGAGACTAAAAAAGACCTGGATGATGATAATGAAGAGCTTGAGAGGCCTACTGTTTTCACCAAATCACTAGTAGTACAAGGTAATATCTCTTACTGTTAGGAATCGAAAAATTTTTTTTTCTCCATACATCCACGCTCTGCCCCAAAATGCATATGTGCAATAAAGTTAAAAAAAGAAAGCATTTACACTCCCGTCATTAATTTTCCTGCATTTATTGCACGAAACATTTTTAAAGTCTACAAAATACAATTTTACAACGAAACATGTTCGTATGACATATAAATCATGCTCAATGTAGTTTATTACCCAGCCAATTGCAGTAGTACGCTAATCTCTATCAAATTAGCTGTTTATCTGTTACCCTGGAATTATGGCCGGGTGTCCTGAAATTAATTTAGCTTGACTAATAACTGGGTACTGTGTTCAACACGGAAAGTTTAGTTGGAATTGGTGGAACGGTTTTGATATTCAGTAGTACATTTTTATTCTTTTGGTGTTTTGGGTTTTGTACCCAAAGGGTGCCAATGGGACACTATTACTGAGACTCCACAGCCTGTTCGTCTATCTATCCATCTCTCATAGGGCTCTATCTCTTGATCCATAATAGCTAGACACATCAAATATTCACCGGTTATGTGTTACTGTGGCCGCTTTAACAACAAATACTAAAAATATGATACAGATTAAAAATCAAGGGGTCGTCGACTCGTACTTGACCGATTTTTATGTTCAGTTATGGATCTCTCTCTCTCTCTTTCATATTGTTTTGGTTTACAAGTTACATGTTCCGTTTTGTATCCTAGAATGTGGTGCTTTAGAACTCTGGAATGTTTTTTGCAGTTTTTGCTACTTCATGACACAAAGACGTCTTATTTGTTTTTAGTTGCAAGGTCCTAAGTGAGCTATCTTTCCTTCTTATAAATCGCGTGACTTCTTCGATTTGCATTTATAAGAACCAAAACAGTTTTATTTGTATTCTAATGGGAAAAGTTGTTTAAAATTATAGACTTAATCAGCCTTTTCAATATTTTCACTTAATTTAAAAGAACATTGTATAATTCTAAGCTCAGTATATTCAAATAAAAAAAAATTAAAATAAATCTCATATAATTAATTACTCTGGTAATCATTGAGCATTAATATAAATAATGAGCAATTCATTGGAACCAAATTACCTGAACGAAAGACCTTCATAAAGATTATAATAACACTAATTTTAGTCCATCAATTTTGCAATATTGAACATAAAAAAAAGCGGCCAAGTGCGAATCGGACTCCCCCCTGAAGGGTTCCGTAGCAGGGTTAGTAACATAATATAAAAGTGCTAAAGGTAAATTGCGGTTTACGATTTATGACGTATTAAAAAAAACTAGGTACTAGGTCTCGTTCAAACCAATTTTAGAAGTTTTTTTTAAGTTTTATCATTCTCTTATTTTAGAAGTTACAAGGGGGGGGGGGGACACACATTTTACCTCTTTGAAAATGTCTTGCGCGCAAACTATTCAGTTTAGAAAAATAAATTATTAGAAACCTCAATATCATTTTTGAAGACCTATTCATAGATACCCCAAACGTAAGGGTTTGATGAAAAAAAAAATTAAGTTTCAGTTCTAAGTATGATATATAATGGCTGTGACATACGGACGGACAGACAGACATGACAAATCCCTACTAGGGATTCCCTGCTAGGGTTCCGTAGCCAAATGGCAAAAAACGGAACTCTTAAGCCAAAATATATTACCAATCGATTTTATTGCGCTGGGTTTGATAGAGAAAATAATAAAAATCCTTTTATAAGACGCATATGACTTTACTATACAAAACGCAATGACACACTTAAAAGACAAAAGCATATCAAAATATAATTTAAAATAATAAAAAAGAATAACAAAAAAGGAGTTCGCAACACTAAGGGTTTCGTTTTGTGCCATTTGGCTACGGAACCCTAAAAACAAGGTAGTTTAACCATTTTCGACGACCTCCGTGGCGGTTAACACGCCAGTCCGTCACTCCGGAGGTCCTGGGTTCAATTCCCAGCCAGGGAAAGTTGGAAAATTGCCTTTTGAAATTTTTCCTGGATCTTGAGTGTTATATGTATTTAATCGTATTATAAAATATCGTTGAGTTAGTAAAGTATCTTTAGTTTGCTTCCAAAACATTTGTTATTTTTTTATTTGATTTAATGAATGTGATATCAATATTATGAGTACTTTAACTCCTGCCGAAAATTAAGTATTTGATATAAAATAAATATAAATATAATATACTTTAGCTATATAAAGCAAAACAAAACAAAACTGTAAATAACTAGAAGTACGAGTAAGTCAACAATTGTTAAAAATTCACAAAATAAAAATGACTAAGTAATATATTGAAAATATCCTTCAAAGAATGAAGACATTGAATTTGAACAGCTTTTTAGTTCCAGTTTCGCAAAATTCGCTCTATTTCAGTTACAAAATCAGACCGGTCTATATCGAAAACGTCAACACGATCCAATTCAACATGTCGGTTTATACCAATCATTCCATATGGTCAACGTAAATATGGCACATTGAAATTTCAAATGGCCTCGGTTATTGGCCCGAATATTCTCTCAACGGGTACGCTATGTGGCGTTCACACTACGCATTTTTTCAGCGTATCGATTAGTTCTTTTCATAATAGAATCAATTTCATTTTTTATCATCATCAGTTATCATCATCATCATCATTGGGTTTGTTTAGTCTCCACTGCAGGAGCACGACCTTCTCTGTATTACCAGAGCCATATATTAGCTCGAGCAGTCACAGGATTTGACCTACACTTTCCACACTGGCCAAACGGATTAGAGAGGTCTCATTGATGTTTATAAGCTTTGTTTAGGTTGTATTTCGTAAGTTGCCTTCTACAACATCCACGGGGAGACTTGGAGTGGTCCTATTTCATTATGCCGGGAACCACACGGCTTATACGCGTTATGATATGGTTAAATTAAAAGTACTTTGAATTAAACTCATTGCGTTAAAAAAACTCCTTTTTGCTTTAAAAATGCATTCGTAAATCTAAATAAAAACTTAAGAGAGGCCTTAGTACAGCCTTTAACAGTACGAATTCCTTCCCTCGACCTAATCTTCTATTTATTTATTTTTTGACTTTATTACAAGTGTATTAGGCGGACTTAATTCCATAGGCTTTATTTACTAGTTAACCCACTGGTGATGCCGAGTAAAAGAAAACTTTAGAAGGAGGTGCAAATTATGTCGGTAATGTAACTTTTATTTTAAGGGATATCAATAAAAATATAATATTAATATACTTACATTCAAAATATACATGGATATAATCTATCCGTGTTGGTTAAATACCAACAA
Source organism: Acrobasis repandana (assembly GCA_963576875.1). NCBI lineage: Eukaryota > Metazoa > Arthropoda > Insecta > Lepidoptera > Pyralidae > Acrobasis > Acrobasis repandana. Next base: position 19,456,703 of record OY756218.1, on the reverse strand, counting down.
CTTCAACATCTCTACTTTGAAAAGGATGTTAATTCATTGGCTGTCATTCTTGTCAGTCCGCCTTTAAAAAGCTTAAAAATCTATCACAAATGTTGGCCACTTACAGACCCGAAAAATAAACAACCACCAACTCTATTGCCAACTTCATTGCAATATATAAAAGTGTAATAGATTTTTACACAGATTAAATGCATTATGCTATTAAGGATAGCACAGTCTGAACGCCCTCGAATGGGTACACTTTTCAATTGAATATGCTGACTGAATTTTGTACGCATTTTGTGATAAAATTCGATGAGAATTGGCGCCAAACGGGTTTGCTTTAGGAAAAATCCGGAATGGGTATCCCATAACATTTTAGTAATTTAATAAACGTTTAATTAAAAGGTTCCATATCTCTGCCAGTAACCAAAGGTGTTATATTTTTTTTTAATATTAAAAAAAGCTTTGACTACCTCCGTGGTGTTATGGTAAACACGCTAGCCCGCCACTCCGGAGGTTCTGGGTTCGATCTCCAGCCAAGGCAAGATAGAAAATGTTCTTTTACAAACTTTCCTGGGCCTTGGGTGTTTGCTTATCTATGCAAGTATTTATTATAAAATATAGTATCGTTGAGTAGTATCCCATAATACAAGTTTATACTTACTTTGGGACTAGCTGAATCAGTGTGATTTATCCTTATATATTTATCGAGTATAATATGTGAGTATATATCCATGTTATGATATTTAAGTACTGAATAAATTTTGTTATTAAAATAAAATTACCTAAATTAATAAATATCGCCAAGTTACCATCACTTGCGGAGCCGGCTCTGTATATATACCACAGTTTCAGAGTGCCAAATAGTTTATCGCAACATTCCGCAACTGCTTGCTTGTTAGACATTCCTGTTGTCTTACGAGTATAATATGTGAGTGTATATCCAATCCATGTTATGATTTGATACATGATAGACACACATTCATACTAATTACGTCTTTATCCCTTGTGACATAGCCAGACCCTACGGCCAGGAGTCCTTGAGCTATGTGTGTACACTGGAGTCAGATCAGATTTTTCAAGCTGCCATAAGAGTCCCCTTACCCTAGACTTTTCCATACAAACGTAGTCTGGCTTTTAGTTTGAAATGATATGTCAGATTTCGGAAATATTTTGTAATTTTAAAGAAATTGCATATATGAAATTGCATATAGAAATCTAGAGGTAATTCTATGCCTAGATATATCTAGGCATAGAATTACCTCTAGATTTCTACAGCCAAAATAAGAACTTAAAAGAAAATATAAGGTTGAAGAAGTTTTTCATACTGATGGTCAATATGATATGATACACTATATTATCTTTCAAGTTCATAATTTGACTGTGAAAACTAGATAAATGCGTAAACATATGCAATATTTTTGGGATAAAAAAGAAGATGCCGAAATCTGACACATTCGTTAATAAAAGCTAGACTACGTTTACGACGCGTTCAGGTCCATAATGTCCCTTTCCCAAAATGTCCCCTTCCCAAAATGTTCCTTCCCCAAAATATTCCATTCCCAAAATGTCCCTTTTCCAAAATTTCTCGTTCCCAAAATGTCCCCTCCCCAAATATCCGTACCTAATAATATTATTAATGAACTAATGACCCGCACAGACTTCGTCTCTTCCTGTTGACAGAGTGATCTGAAATTTGGTACACACCTTTAGTTCTGGTGAAAATACAATTAAATAAATTCTGTGTCATGGTAATTCCAAGATGGCCGCTGCTATAAAATGGTGGTTTACAAATTTCGTCACGACTACCTCAATATGGGTATCAAATGAAAAGACTTGACTAGTAGTACACAGTTCACTATGAAAAAAATAATTTAAATCCAAGATCCAAGATGGCCGCCACTACAAAAGGGCGGTTTACAATTTTTTTTTACCTCAAATCAAATAAAAGGGCTTGACATGAAAATAAAAACTTAAAAATAAATAATGTAAACAAATTTAATTTAAACGTTTTTTTAAAAATAATGTACTAAAAGCTAAAAAATAATTCGACAGGTCCCAGGTTCCAGTCATTATTCCCCTCTCCCTCATCAATCTAAGGAATTGATCAATGCCTTACCTATCTAGATGATATGCCTGATATATCAGCTAGAAGCCGATACAGCTACGCTATCCTCTAGTCTTATGAAGCCGGAGTAGGGTAGTCATTTTGGAAAAGGGACATTATGGAGAAGGGACATTTTGGGGAAGGGACATTGTAGGGAAGGGACATTTTGGGAAAGGGACATTTTGAAACCAGGGGACATTTTGGGAAAGAGACACTATGGACCTGAACGCGTTTACGTAGTCCAATACATAAACGTACGTAGGGAAATTCTGATTCTGTTTAGGGTAACGGGTCTATTGAGGCATCGAAAATAGATTGAATAGTGCTAACTAATGATGACAGACTGAACCAACGATTTCACGTGCCATTTGACGCATGGAAGATATATTTCCAAGATTCATCTTCATTTTCACCCATTTATTTGATCGAATTTTGTGATCTACGCATAAAGCAAAGCAACTAGTTTAACAGTATCATGGACATAACTTGCTAGAAAAATTTGGGAACTGTAAATAATCTTGTGTGAGAATAAAATACTGTCTCAAGTAATATGTACTTATTTCATATCAAATGTGCGTAGGTAGCGTATGTACTGTACTCGTATATGTAGGTATGTAACAAATACAGGATTTTATTATGTTTATTTTAATTGAATTTCACTTATTTTTAGGGTTCCGTAGCCAAATGCCAAAAAAACGGAACTCTTATGGATTCGTCATGTCTGTCTGTCTGTCCGTCCGTATGCCACAGCCACTTTTTTCCGAAACTATTCTGTTGAAACTTGGTAAGTAGATTCTGTGAACCGCATCAAAATTTTCATACAAAAATAGAAAAAAAAATTTTGGGGTTCCCCATACTTAGAACTAAAACTCAATTTTTTTTTTATCACTCATACGAGTACGTGTGGGATATCTATGAATAGGTCTTCAAAATATTATTGAGGTTTCTAATAAATTTTTTTTCAAAACTGAATAGTTTGCGCGAGAGACACCTCCAAAGTGGTAAAATGTGTCCCCCCCCCCTGTAACTTCTAAAATAAGAGAATGATAAAACTTGAAAAAATATATGATGTACTCGTACATTACCATGCAAACTTTCACCAAAAATTGGTTTGAATGAGATCCAGTAAGTAGTTTTTTTTAATACGTCATAAATCCTAAACCGCAATAGAACTTTTATATTATGTTACTTGCTGCTACGAAACCCTTCATGGGCGAGTCCGACTCGCACTTGGTCGCTTTTTTTACATTAAAGTCATAATAGAACTCCAAAGTTATTCTTAAAAGGACTGAGAAATTTAGTCTGAAAATTTTAGGCGTTCCAGTAAATTTATGTTACTTACCATGTCGAACAGATAGATTTATCGGCAGAAATAACTATTATAGTACTTAGTACTTCAGACCATTCGTCTTGCGAACAGAACTTGGGAGTAATGTCTTCATTTTGCGCTGATTGTAGTGAATTTCAAGTCTTATTCCTTTTTTTACAAGCTTTTATTTAACTTGCAAAATATTTTGTTTGGTTCAAATGCAAGTTAAATTTGACCCACTTTCCGGTTTTCGGTTGAGATGAAGCAAGGAGAAAAAAAAAATCTCCTTTAGAATAAAATCTCCTTAGTAATTGAAAACTGCGATCGTCCAATAGTTAGACCCTTTCTATTTTTTCTCGTCGTATTGGTTTTCTGTCTATCTTTTTCACTATTGTGACAGTAAGACTTAGGAGCCCACTCCCTGAATCTATCAGAACTGCTCCTAGTCGCGCTAGCTTTAAGAGCTGGCGGGCGATGGAACTATCTCTCTGTTCAACCGAACTCAGTCCAAACTGAAAGGCGACTCCAGACTGGTGGAACGTATAAAATAGCGAAGAAGATCGTTAAAGCGATAGCGACAAAAATATTATAAAGGTGATAAAAACATTTAAAAAAAAGTAAGATATTTTTGTACCCAAAAATTTATTCATCCTGTTATAAAACTAAATGGAATTTCACAAATATTTCCAGCTAGTCTCACATGTTAATTCAAACAAAAGAGTGTAGTGCAACTTTCATCGTTGTTGGTTTGTACAGTTGTTAAAGTCACCCGGAAGTACTATTTGTCGCCGTTCCCCCTACATCCGTCGCGGCTTCCGGCCCCGGCGCCTTCCCGCCGCATCTTCGGTATTTTCAGCTGTCGACAGAATGCAAGCAGCATACAGAATGTCTGTAATATTCTAGACATAATTCATAAGATATTTTATTTTTTTATTTGGGAATTGGGTGCGTTTGACCTCTATCTAGCCTGATGGGAAGCTAAGATGAGGTCAAGATGTAACACGCAGACTTTCCTTTAAAGAAAGAAAGGAGTTTTTAAAAGTATATTAAAAAATACTACATAAGTCTGTTCATATATAGAACGCTCTTTTCGTTCACCATCCGCTGTGCTCAAACATTCTTCTTCTTCATCGTCTAAGCGCGTTCCCGGTTGCATCCTCAGCTGTGCTGCTTCGGAGCTCGGGGTGCGTTTTCCCGCTTTTTCTTCTCCAAATATAACTTGCATGTCAATGGTCACCCAAGGATGCCAAAGACCTTGTGAAATGGAGAAGAAATAGCCGGAACAATTTCAATGATTTGGCTATAGTTTTACGACCGGTTGCCTGCCTGACGTCAACCCTCTTTGGGAATGTGTTTGTGCGAAAAGTTTTACAATCGGCCGCCGCCCGACGTTAAGCCTCCTTTGGAATGCAATTGTAGCACGAGATGTTTGTGCTTAGTCCTTCAGTCGCCTCTTACGACATCCACAGGAGGAGATGGAGTGGTCCTATTCTAACCCGGAACCACGCGGGTGACTGTGCATAAACATTATCAAGTTTTAAGAATCAGGTAAAGTAGCACTATTTTTCATTTTCGCAGTAATTTATCTCTACTAATTATTTATTTATTTATAAAACTTTATTCTTCCAAAGTAAAATATACTTTTAACAAATGGCGGACTTAATGCTAAGAGCATTTTCTCCCAGTCAACCATAGGGATAACAGAAAAATTATGCGGCGCAAAAAAGTAATACAATATACATAATAAAATAGTAAATATAAGCTGTTCGACTGTGGAATTCTTTGCCTATTAATATCCGTAAAGCCAAAACTTTGTGCAGTTTTAAAAACCAAGTAAAAGCTCACTATTTGTCCAAATTATGATTCAGTTTGTACTGGACTCGTTCGCATTATTTTATGCATCTCAATATCGCATTATGTTTATTTATTTGTATTTAATGTATTTATATATTTTTCAGTAGGTTCTATTTTATATCTACTATCAGTAAATCCGACATACTGCATCGCCTCTCTCATAATTCACTTCTCTCTCTACCCAAAGGTTGACTGGAAGAGATTGCTACTTAAGCGATAAGTCCGCATTTGTATCATTTTTGTTTTTTCTCTGTAATGTTGTATGTCCTTTCTTCATGGTGCAATAGTAATTGTATTGTATTGTATGGTAAAATATTACTATATAATAAACAATACATATGTACTACATAATATCAAAATGAATATCTACTTACACACTATATACATACCATTATAAAATACATATAACTATAATAGACATATTACTAGCATATGAAGAGTAGAACTGAATGATGACGTCTTTATGAAGAAAGGGAGTTAAAAAGGTGGGCATCATTATCATGTTCTACCTCTCCTCATTTGTGTACGTCTCTCTGTTTTTCTTATTATGTTAAATGTTATGTACCTATATATGTTTTTACGTATGTATGTTAACATATTCATCATCATCATCCGAGCGTATTCCTGCTATGTTAACATATTATATGTACAGAGGAATGATAAGATACCTGTGCCACCTCTCGTAGTGCGCGAAGCACGCGGGGGCCCAGGTATCTGATTAACCTTGTGTTTATTACATTACCTATTCATATATTCGTGTCTATATACAGGGTGACTTTTTATCCACCTGCAAAATTTTTGGAGCAAGTTCAGTCCATGATACTGAAATACTTTCTATAAAAAAAATTATTAAAAATCGATAAACAAATTTAATAACTTTTTTTAATAGAAAGTAGTTCAGTATCATAGACTGAACTTGCTTCAAAAATTTTGGGTGGTGGATAAAAAGTCACCCTGTATATAAATATATCCCAATGGAAAGCATTCTTTGTGAAAGTTGTTTCCAGTCTGGTTAGAATATTGCAGGCTTGAATTGCCTGATTATCCAAAAAGAAAGATGATTCCGTGCTTCGGAGGGCACGTAAAGCTGTTGGTCCCGAACACCATCTAGCGTTTGTACCTATCCTTATGATTGGTTCTGGTTGCAGAGGTGAGACGGCAGTCGATCTGTGTAAAAACCAGTAACCTCGTCAAATCACCTAGGTACGGTTGCGGTCCCCGGGTTCAGAAGCTTAACCACTGACGATGCAACCGGGAATACGCTTGGATGATGATAATTTGTGTATATTTATATATTTATCCTTTTATAATTGCGTTCTCCCACCGCTACCAAGCTCCTCGCACACCCATCCAAGTCCGACTCGCACCTAACGATGCTTGCTTCAAGACAAGCCATCACATTTAATCCCATCACGCAGGACGCGTGTCAGCCATGAATCTAAACTATCTGAATATTGCAGCACGCTAAGATAAAACGCCCATCTGGCTATATCGCCGTTTAAAAGGGCAGTGATTTATGTTGGTGCCAGAGCGATTACCATCGAAGAGGCTACCCGTTCGCTGCCGTCTGTGCATTTCAATTACTACGCCCGGGGGACTACCACTGAATAATGCATGGCCACTTTGATTGAAATGTTCCGATCCGTGTTGCTCTTAATTTTTGGGTGTTTAAGATGTTAGAGAATGGCTTTAATATGTTAATTTTGGTAAAGTTTAATTTGGGTATTATAAATAAATTAATAGATAGGGACAAATCACACTGACGACCTCCGTTAGTGTAATGGTCAACACGCTAGTCCGCCAATCCGGAGGTTCTGGGTTCGATCCCCAGCCAGGGCAAGTTGGAAAAGCCCTTTTTAAATTATCCCTGGTCTTGGTTGTTTATATATATCATCATTTATTTTTTTATTTAAAAAACTTTATTGCACATCAAAGATTACACATAATAAAATAACAAAGGTAATTTTACAAATGGTGGACTTATCCCAGAAGGGATCTCTTCCAGTCGACCAGTAGGGCAGAGGACAGTTACAAATTTAGTAGGATGGCAGAAGTACGTACAGAGCAATGAAAAAAGCAAGTATAATATTAAAGCTTAAACACTACGAATACACTACATACATACCTAAAGAATATACTACATATAATATAAATATAAAAATAAATATTTTATATAACTCAATTTATGACTCTGCAAAAAATTTCTGAACTCTTGATTTAAAGGAGCCTAGTGATTGAGACATTCTATCTCCACTGGTAAAGCGTTCCATAAACGCGCAGCGACCACAGCGAAGGACTTCGCGTAGGTCTGTGAGGAATGAGAAGGGATCTGTAGAAGTGGTTGACCACGAGCACGAAGACGGAGCATCATCATCATCCAGGTCTTTTTTAGTCTCCACTGCAGGAGCACGACCCTCTCTGTACTACCAGAGCTTTTAGCCAGAGTAGTAAGAGAATTTGGCCTACACTCTCCGCGCTGGCCAGACGGGTTGGAGAGGTCTCATTGATGTTTATAAGCTTTGTTTAGCTTGTGTTTCCTAAGTTGCCTTTTACGACATCCACGGAAAGACTTGGATTGGTCCTATTCTACTATGCCGGAAACCACACGGCAATTTACTCGTACTTATATATGTATTTCTAATAAAATATAGTATCGTTGAGTTAGTAACCCATAACACAAGTTTAAAACTTACTTAGGGGCTAGCTTAATCAGTGTGATTTGTCCTTAAAAAAAAATGTGCTAGCCCCAAAGTAAGTTTAAACTTGTGTTATGGAATGCACTGGAATGTGTTTATGATGATAAAGGTCTCGGTTCAAGAGTGAAAAGGTAAATTTTCCGGTGATAATCCTAACTTCCTAGCTAATATTATAAATGCGAAAGTGACTTTGTATATTTGTTTGTTTGTTACCTCTTCACGCTTTATCTCCTGAACCATTCTTCTTGAAATTTCGCATACAAATAGTTAGGAGTCCTGAAAGGACATACCTTTCATTCCGAAAAAATGTACTGTTCCCTTAGGATTTGGGATACGCGAGCGAAGCCGCGGGTATAAGCTAGTTTTTTATAATGGGCGTAATTTATTATCATAGAAAAAAAATACCAGTTTGATGAACTGAGTCACCCTTTGAATTGGTATGTCGACCTTACGCTTGGTGTTTTAATAAAATGCTTACAAACTAACATACCAAAATACTATAATCAAAAACTCAACAAAAAGGGAATGTTTGCTGGACTCACATCGTAAAATGGTACGAGAAAACTTATTGGGGTGCAACTTTATTGGTAATATCACGACATAGCTGATCCCTCATAAAAATATGTATCGGTATTGTAAGAAAAATACGACAGGCAACTTATGTTAACGCAGCACGAAACGACCACGCAAATATGGACTTTAATGCATGGGTTTACGTCAGGTTGGAGAGAAATGTCGCGTGGTCTGCTGAATCGGGGATGTCTAGTCCACACGTTGTGTAAAGGAGTGTGAAATAGGTATGCTCACTTTAATTTTGTACAGGATGTTAGGTGTCAGGTTTTGGCTACGAGTATATTGAATTTTCTTAATATTGCGTCCGGCTTCTTTGATGTGAAAAAATCTTATCCATATTCATATACAACGTGGAAGGGACATACCCGTGATAAATTGAACCACGGGCCATACTAGATCACTGTACTTATAATGCAATTAAAATAATAGCCAAAAAACATTTCGACATCCCCATACAAATGACCCGGGCGGCTGCACACTTGCATGGAAATGCCGAAAATTATTTTTGTTTTTTGGTTGTTATTTTAATTTTATTGTACTATAATGATCTACCTCTCTATCTTATATAGACTGTGGTTCGATTTATTATGGGTATATCCCTTCCACGTTGTGTACATATTTTTTTTGATTAACCTATTGCGTCCTACTACTGGTCATTTGGTCAAAGGTCTCTCCCATTTCCTTTCATGTGTCTCTGTCCATTAACACTGCAAACCAACCACGTTAAAAAGAGTCAAAGTCATCGCGCCATCTCTTTCTCGGCCTTCCCCTGTGACGACGACCATCCTCAGGTATCCAGGGTGTTACATTATTTTTTTTACTTGACTTCTCAGGAGGCATTCTGCTGACATGGCCCACCCCACCCACTTCAGCTTTATAGCTTTTTACCCCACATCGACGATTCCTGTCAAGGAACATACACTATCACGTCTTTATCCCAAATGGGGCAGACAGAGTAATTTCAGGACCTGCGGCTAAACAGATAGAGCCCAAGGCCGCAAGATTCAAAATCCACTTTCAGCGTATAGAAAAAGGAATCAAAATAGTACAATCTGCGCAGGAAGTGAAAAAGCTGGTACAATCCTAGGATTTTCTTTTCTTCCAGACCAGCACGGTAGAATATTGGTACTAATTTAAATTTAATACAACAAAAATTAAATAAAGTCTGGGTGTTACCAAAATATGGGGGTTGTAAAATAAATTTAGCACCGGGTAATCGGAACCTAACGAAATTTGATAAGTAGATGAGACTAATATAATTTTTAGAACTAAAGCTCTGCATTGGTCTGCATCTAGGTTTAATAAAGGTATACCCATACCTTGGCAGTTATATATGATTACGGTTAACAATGTGGCATTTCAAAAATACATTTAGATTAGTTATTTAGCCCGAACTTTGAACTCGCAAACATCTTCATGCCTACCCAGGCGTGATCATATACAGTTGCCAATATTACACAAATCACTCTCCTTGTCTCCGTTCGGCTTAAGCACTCGAGAGTTCAGTCGAGACACAATCAAATCGATCACTAGGGTTGTACTATACATTCCGAAGTATAGCTCCTCTTAATCGCATAGGTAGCTAATCGATTTGTTACTATATGACACATAGTTTCGAATCGATTAGCTGCCTCATCATCATCATTTCAGCCGTATAACGTCCACTGTTAGACATAGGCCTCTCCCAAGGATTTCCAAAATGACCGATCTAGAGCAGCCTGCGTCCAGCGCTAACCTTGGTCAGATCGACCTTGTGGGTGGGTATCCAACGCTTCGCTTGCCAGTACGTGGTCGCCATTCGAGAACCTTTCTGCCCCATCGGCCATCGGTTCGTCGCGCTAATCCGTTGGGCTATATCAATGACTTTTGTTCTCTTACGAATTACCTCATTTCTGATTCGATCACATAGAGAAACACCGTTTTCTTCAAGCTTTCTTATGAGACCCATAGTAAGGGACCACGTTTCAGAGCCCTAAGTCATCACTGGTAACACACATTGATTAAACACTTTCGTCTTGAGGCACTGAGGTATTTTGGACGAAAAGACGCTGCGTAACTTCCCGAACGCTGCCCAGCCGAGCTACCTATTGTATGACTATCGTATTTGATATTACAACGCAACGTTTAACAAAATGAGTTTTATCCACGCTGGTCTGGGTGAAAAGAAACATCTAAGAATGTATCAGCTGCTTCTCTTTCCGAGCAGATCGTAAAAACAGATAGAAAAAAGCAGCGGCAATACTACTTAATCATGGTAATAGGCGATATAGTTAGCAACCCACCAATATGAATAAAAGACTTTTTCGTTAATTATTTCACTGACTCGAGTTTTTTACCGTTTTTCTCAACTGGACATGGAATTTACCCAACCTTTCACAAAAAATCTCAGTACGTAAAGCCGTGGGCTGCTTACAGCCGGAGCAGCGCCCGAAAAGTTAGTTTACTTTACACCTTTTGAAAAAAATTATTATTCGTTCACCCACAAGTAAATTAAATCAGTTGTACCTACAATTCTAAGTTTGGACTCCATTTGTGATTCAGATGCCAACCAGTGATTTACGGCTGGTTCATTTTGTCCAACTGATTCCATTTGGATAGTCCATTATGAGTCATTGAAAGGAACATATATTTTGTTGAAAATGAAGTTAAATTTGAAAACATGTTAGAAACAAAATCTCTCGACTAGCTTTAAAAGTCAGTAAGAATCTTTTAAGTTATAGATTAAGTTTATAACACTTGATTTCCTGATCGGCACACCCTTGTGGTTCCGGGTTAGAATAGGACAGCTACATCTCTTCCTGTGGATGTCGTAAGAGGCGACTAAAGGACTAAGCACAAACATCTCGTGCTACAATTGCATTCCCAAGGAGAGTTAAAGTCGGGCGACGGCCGGTTGTGAAACTTTTCGCACAAATACATTCTCAAAGAGGGTTGACGTCAGGCAGGCGGCCGGTCGTAAAACTATAGCCAAATCATTTAAACTGTTCCAGCTATTTATTCTCCATTTTGCAAGGTCTTTGGCATCCTTGGGTGACCATTGACATGCATGTTATATTTGGAGAAGAAAAAGCGGGAAAGCGCACTCCGGGCTCCGAAGCAGCACAGCTGAGGATGCAACCGGGAACACGCTTAGACGAAGAAGAAGACTTAATTTCCTAATCGCTACTCGGAAGTTAGATGCTAGTTCGCCACTCGGTTCTGGGTTAGATCTCTAGCCAGAGCAAGTTGAAAAAGCGGCCAAGTGCGAGTCGGACTCGCCCATGAAGGGTTCCGTAGCAGCAAGTAACATTTTACGATTTATGACGTATTAAAAATAACTATCTATGATACCGAGACCGCTATAGTTTTAATTCAAAGTACATACTTTGAGGTATATACCACATTTTTTTTAGAATTATTTTAGTAATATTTCAAAAGTTACGGTAGGGGGACACCTCAAATTTGTATCAGATTATCTCAAGACTGGGGGGTTTGATCTACATAGTTTTTAAAGCAGTTTTTGTTGCATTTTAAAAGACCTTTTCAACGATACCCCACACGTTGGGGTTAGTCCAATTTAATTTTTTAAATTCACTTTTCGTTGTATGGGAAGGGGACTGAAAAAAAAATTTTTTCATAATTTTAATAACAAACTTTGGAACTTCAATATCTATCTCTCCACCAATTTTCGTGATAATCGGTGCAGTAGCGGCGGAGTACGAGCCTGGACGGACAGACAGACGGACGGACGGACGGACATGACGAAACTATAAGGGTTGCTTGTGGACTACAGAACCCTAAAAATGGCCTTTTTCAAATTATCCTAGGTCTTGGGTATACGTATATACTTACATATGTCTTTATTATAAAATATATAGTATCGTTTAGTAAGTATCCCATAACACAGGTTTAAATGAGTTTTTGGCGGGAAGTCAAGGGGTTCGGTTGGGGTTTTCTTTAATTTGTTTTGCAAATTGATTTTAGTGGATTTTATAATATGAAATTGGTGTTGTTTGGTGTTATAAATGCTCATGCTCATAAACAATATGTGAAATAGTTAAAGTGGACAATCATAGTACGGCTGTAGTGATATTTGTTTCGCGGACTGTGTAGGCGTCTTCGGGCGTCGTCCGCCACTCAATCGGCTATGAAAACCAGTAGACTCGTATAGATTTGTCGCCAGAAGCTTCCTTAAAGCAATAAAGGCCTACACCAACCTTTGATTGTAACTTGTTAGGAATAAATTATTTCCCACGTTATATAAACTTTTTCCTGGCTAAATACGCAGTAGCGTCAAGCCATTATAAAAAATAAAAAAAAATAAACACTAGTTTAAACTTACTTTGAGACTAGCTCAATCTATGTGATATCATCCTAATGTATCATTATCATCATCAAGTCTTTTTTAGTCTCCACTACAGAAGCACGGCCCTTTCTGAACTACCAGAGCCATATATTAGCCAGAGGAGTCAGAGGATTTGGCCTACGCTCTCCACGCTGGCTAGACGGGTTGAAGAGGTCTCATTGATTATTTTAGCATGTGTTTTCTATGTCGCCTTTTATGAAACCCACGGGAAGACTTAGAATGGTCCTATTGTAATCTGCCGGGAACCACATGGCTAGTGATATGTCCTATTATATTTATTTATTTCCTAGTAAAATAAATTTAAACTTTGTAATATTTCACGCTTTCACGCTTAAAATTACGGTAAGATTGGTCTTTAAGTCTTGCGGCTCTAGACTCTGACTATCCCGATCGAAATAAAGACGTGATAATTTATCTGAATTTGTACCTACCCAACCAGTAGGTACAAAAAAAAATACTAAATTTCCAAGCCCATTCAAACAAACCATTTAAAGAAACAGAACCGAAACAAAGGATGCGAATTACAGACGGTTTTCAGTCGATTAAATATATCAAAAGGAGAAATTAACGCAATAGCGATCGGGGTGGAACACTAAAACATTTCTAATTAAGGGATTCCGCTGTTTGATAGGAACAACGCCAAGATGGGTGTAAATTGTGAAACGTACATTCAATTGCATTGACATAGAATATTATAGACCAGCTATCTTAAACATTAGCCCCTGTTCTAATTTTGAATATATGGCGGCGTGGAATTTTGTCAAATGGTGCTCCCACTTTGAACTTGGTCTAGTGATCGAGGCGTTTGCTTTGTGATCCGGGGGTCCTGGGTTCAAATCCCACTGGGAAGCATACTTTGTGGTAAAATGTTTCCAATCTGGTTAGGATATTGCAGGATTGATGATGATTCCGTGCTTCGGAAAGCACGTAAAGCTGAGGATCCCGAACGCCATCTAACATTTGATGCAACCGGGAATACGCTCGGATGATAATGGTGTTCCCATTGCTATTAAAAATGTATAAAAACATTTTCTAACAAAATTCATATAAACAAAAAAATATATAAATTAAAATAATAAATTTTATAATTATAAATTATAATACTAACAACGACAAAAGTAGAATAATTAGTTTATTTGAATTTTGAAAATGTTAAAGATGTTTGTAAACATTTTTAACAGCAGTGTGCGAGCACCATCGGTAAGCAAATTTTGGTTACTTACCGATGGAAAGTTATTTCTTTACACTTTGCCGTGTTCTTTGAATTTATGTTTACCATGTTTTCATATGGTTTTGTATTATAAACTATCGACAGTACTAGGTATATGAGAGCTAGCAAGCGACTAAGTGAAGTACGGGAGTAGAACGAGACAAAACAGTTATAGGTATTGTCACCTCTAGTTTTACATATAATAGCTCTTTGGGTGTAAATTGTAAAACGTACATTCAATTGCCTTGCTTTGACGTGAACTCCTGCAGTACTAAATAGGTAAACAAAATAATATATTATCACGTCTTTTTTAATGGCGTAGACAAAGCCTTGGGTTATAAGACCCAAAGGTCACGTTGAGAGTGATGGAAAAAATGAAGATGGAAAAAATGGAATCAAAAAGTGATGAGTTGTAAGCCGCATCGCCAACTAACATGACTCCGACTCTCGAAATTCCTTTGATCGGTTTTTACGTTCTACGGGGAAGAAAACCAGCTGGTACAATCTAAATTTCATCTCTTTTCCATACCATCATGAAAGATAGTCTATTATAATAGATAATATAATAAACCAGCAAAATAAATAAGAGATATCTCTAGCTTTAATAAAAATCTATTACTTTTTTCTGCGCTTAAAAATAGCAAAGTCCAAGGTTGTTGAGTCTACGTTTTTTTTTCTTTACAACCACCTGTAAAGAAAAAAAAACGTAGACTTAACAACCTTGCTTACTTAAATAAGTACCTAATTTCTTAGAATTATTTATTTCTCTTACAATCTCTCAAAAGGCCAGACATCAACTAATTTGCTTAAAAATAAAATCAAAAATTAATTCAAACTATTTTATGAATACTGTTTACAGTTTAAAGTGAGAACGTTTTTTAAACTTTTCTTAGCATTTTTACTAAAAGTGGCTGTTTTCTGCAATAATGCTAAGAAAAGCTTAAGGTTCTCACTTTATACAGTAAATAGTAATTCAGGGTTATCTAGGGCTTCATAAAGACAACATTTTAAATGATATCTCCTTTTCCTTTGAAATAATTCATTTCAAATGGGGGCAGAACTGCACCCCGAAAAATTCATGTATCCCCTTAAAGAGTACTTTCCTTGAATAGATACAAGGTTTACAAGAAGAATATTGAATTATCTCTCTTTTAATTCAATAAATCCCGGGTGCTTGTAATTATTAAATCCCAGTATTCAACGCTCATTTGAAACAGCTTCTGTCAAAGCTGACGCAAATACTGCGGACTTAATTTCTACGGATTTGTGGAGAAACGGACGCGAGAGTAATGTGTGAACTGCTGCGATATGTTACTACGAGTTCTCGATCGTGTTCATATTAAACTGTTACCTGTTTAATTTTTGAGTAATTATTGAATGTGAATAAATAGTTTGTATTTATGATTACGACTCTCTATTGGCCTCTTTATGAATAATTTACTTGTATAATCTCATAAAAGTATGATAATATTTAATTCAATTTATTCTTCTCGTTTTATATGGTAGTGTTTGAGAGGCAAAAAACATAAAGGTTGCGTGTCAAGGTGATGAATATGCTGCGTTGGATGTCAGGAGACTGCGTGCGTGAAAACTTCTCGCATTTGCGGTCTTTTATCGTTACTAAGCAGACAAACTACATAAAAAAATCTCCAAGAGTGCCGACGGAAGTGAAAACTTGAACAAGGTGGTGTCGGTAACACGGTAACAGTTTCGCGAATTCAGTAGTTTTTTCCCATCTCAAAAAATGCCCAACGCGCCTAAAGAGGCTTTTACTTAAAAAAACACTAAAAGAATGATTAATATGATAAGGTAGAGTAAATAGGTAGGGATCAGTTCTTTCTTCTGCAGCAGTTAGCAATGTTTGAGTTCCGCTACGAGAATATGTGCACAATTGTAGCTAGATTTTAGTAAGGAATTCCAAGCGGTTTGTCCACAATCGGTATATCTTTCGATACATTTTTTTACGTTTTGTTCGGATTTCATCAACTTGTGGTGAGGTAAAGCAACAATGGTACGGCTCATTACCTAAAAATCGATATAATATCTTTCAGTTTAGATTACGGCAAAAATAATCGAGTCAAGTTTGCAACTGCTTTCCTGCCATCCTGCCATGAGTGACGAGACATCGCATTATTATCGAAGTCGATAAAAATTACATTTCCTTGATATAGTTTTTTTTGTGATATAATTTTAATATCGAAATACTTTAATTATTTTCAAGCTTTTATTTAGTTTTACCTGTCCCGTTGTCTGTCTGTCTGTAATCAAATCTTGCAAGTTAAATTTGACCCACTTCCTGGCTTCCGATTGAGCTGAAATTTTGCACGCATACGTATGTCGCGTGACAATGCAATATTATGACAACATGGATCTGATCTGATGATGGAGCTGGAAAGTGGCCATAGAAACTCCATGATTAAACGACATAACCCCATCAAGTTTGGGCTCGTAATATTCATCTTGACGAGTATTTTGTCTTTAGATGGTATCCAGGGTCTGATGATAGGGCTGCAAGGTGGCCATTGGAACTCCGTGATTAAACGACATAAGCCCATCGAGTTTGGGCTCGTATGATTCATCTTGACGGGTTTTTTGTCTTTAGATGGTATCCAGGGTCTGATAATGGAGCTGGAAGGTGGCAATAGGAACTCCGTGATTAAACGACATAACCCCATAACCCCATCTACATATGTATTTATTATAAAATATACAATCGTTGAGTTAGTATCCCATAATACAAGTTTTTTAGTTTTCTGTTTCGGCTATTTCTTCTTCACTTCGCAAGGTCTTTGGCCTACTTGGGTGACCATATTATATTTGAAGAATAAAAAGCGGGGAAGCGTCACAGCTAAGGATGCAACCGAGAACGCGCTTAGATGAAGAAGATGATAAAATATATATTGTTGAGTTAGTGTCCCATAATACAAGTTGAAATACTCAAAAACTTGTATTATATTGTAGTATGCTTGAAGCGCCACGTAGGCAGTTTAAATAATAAAACTTGTTAAACTAATTAACAAGTTTTATAGTATTCGTGAAGCGCCACGTGAGCAGTATAAATAATAAAACTTGTAAAACTAAATAGATACTAAACAAGTTCTATTATTTAAACTGCTCACGCGGTGCCTCACGTGACGTATTAACTTCTATCCCGAATTTCCGACATAATTATATGAAAACATTCCAGAGTTAAAACGAACGTAATTTTTTTTCCGAAATATCGATGTCGATATTTTTTTTTGTTGTTCAATCCTTTTGCACTAGGGTGTATTATTACGTGTACATACACATTTGTTTTAGTGTGAGTCTTGCTAGTGTGCAGAAAATAAACTAGTGTGTAAATTTTACGTAAGTGTGCGTTTATAACGACACAAATTATTTTTGTGACTGTGTGTGTTTTTTAGATGTAGTAGTACCCACCCTCCCCCCGCACCAAAAACGGCAGAAAGTTTTGTAAGAAGATTTGTCTGCGTAACTTATCCTGTATTAAATGATCTAAGGATAAAAGGCAACAATGGCAACGGCTCAGTCCTTTGTTCTGCAGCAGTGAGCAATGTTTGAGTTCCACCACGAGAATATGTGCACAATTTCATCTAGATTTAAGTGTGGAATTTCGAGCGGTTTGTGCACAATCAGTATGACTGTCGATACATATAATACGTTATGTTCTGATTTCATCAAATTGTGGTGAGATAAAGCAACAATGGTACGGCTCAGTCCTTTGTTTTGCAGCAGTGAGAAATGTTTGAGATCTGCCACGAGAATATGTGCACAGTTGCAGCTAGATTTAAGTGAGGAATTTTGAGCGGTTTGTGCAGAATCGGTATGTCTGTCGATATATTTAATACGTTTTGTTTTGATTTCATTTAATTATAGTGAGATAAGGAAACAATGGTATGGCTCAGCCATTTGTTCTGCAGCAGTGAGCAATGTTTGAGATTCGCCTCGAGAATATGTGCACTATCAGTATGTCTGTCGATACATATAATACGTTACGTTCTGATTTCATCGAATTGTGGTGAGATAAGGCAACAATGGTACAGCTCAGTCCTATGTTCTGCAGCAGTAAGCAATGTTTAAGTTCCACCACGAGAATATGTGCACAATTTCATCTAGATTTAAGTGCGGAATTCCGAGCGGTTTGTGCACAATCAGTATGACTGTCGATACATATAATACGTTATGTTCTGATTTCATCAAATTGTGGTGAGATAAAGCAACAATAGTACGGCTCAGTCCTTTGTTTTGCAACAGTGAACAATGTTTGAGATCTACCACGAGAATATGTGGACAGTTGCAGCTAGATTTAAGTGAGGAATTTCGAGCGGTTTGTGCACAATCGCTATGTCTGTCGATACATTTAATACGTTTTGTTTTGATTTCATTTAATTATAGTGAGATAAGGAAACAATGTTATGGCTCAGCCATTTATTCTGCAGCAGTAAGCAATGTTTGAGATTCGCCTCGAGAATATGTGCACAATCAGTATGTCTGTCGATACATATAATACTTTATGTTCTGATTTCATCAAATTGTGGTGAGATAAGGCAACAATGGTACGGCTCAGTCCTATGTTCTGCAGCAGTAAGCAATGTTTGAGTTTCACCACGAGAATATGTGCACAATTTGATCTAGATTTAAGTGCGGAATTCCGAGCGGTTTGTGCACAATCAGTATCACGGTCGATACATATAATACGTTATGTTCTGATTTCATTAAATTGTGGTGAGATAAAGCAACAATGGTACGGCTCAGTCCTTTGATTTGCAGCAGTGAGCAATGTTTGAGATCTGCCACGAGAATATGTGGACAGTTGCAGCTAGATTTAAGTGAGGAATTTCGAGCGGTTTGTGCACAATCGGTATGTCTGTCGATACATTTAATACGTTTTGTTTTGATTTCATTTAATTATAGTGAGATAAGGAAACAATGGTATGGCTCAGCCATTTGTTCTGCAGCAGTGAGCAATGTTTGAGATTCGCCTCGAGAATATGTGCACTATCAGTATGTCTGTCGATACATATAATACGTTACGTTCTGATTTCATCGAATTGTGGTGAGATAAGGCAACAATGGTACAGCTCAGTCCTATGTTCTGCAGCAGTAAGCAATGTTTAAGTTCCACCACGAGAATATGTGCACAATTTGATCTAGATTTAAGTGCGGAATTCCGAGCGGTTTGTGCACAATCAGTATCACGGTCGATACATATAATACGTTATGTTCTGATTTCATCAAATTGTGGTGAGATAAAGCAACAATGGTACGGCTCAGTCCTTTGTTTTGCAGCAGTGAGCAATGTTTGAGATCTGCCACGAGAATATGTGGACAGTTGCAGCTAGATTTAAGTGAGGAATTTCGAGCGGTTTGTGCACAATCGGTATGTCTGTCGATACATTTAATACGTTTTGTTTTGATTTCATTTAATTATAGTGAGATAAGGAAACAATGGTATGGCTCCGCCATTTGTTCTGCAGCAGTGAGCAATGTTTGAGATTCGCCTCGAGAATATGTGCACAATCAGTATGTCTGTCGATACATATAATACGTTATGTTCTGATTTCATCAAATTGTGGTGAGATAAGGCAATAATGGTACGGCTCAGTCCTATGTTCTGCAGCAGTAAGCAATGTTTGAGTTCCACCACGAGAATATGTGCACAATCAGTATCACTGTCGATACATATAATACGTTATGTTCTGATTTCATCAAATTGTGGTGAGATAAAGCAACAATGGTACGGCTCAGTCCTTTGTTTTGCAGCAGTGAGCAATGTTTGAGATCTGCCACGAGAATATGTGGACAGCTAGATTTAAGTGATGAATTCCGAGCTGTTTGTGCACAATCGGTACAGGTATCTGTCGATACATTTAGTAGGTTTTCTTCTGATTTCATTTCATTGTGATGAGATAAAGTAACAATGGTACGGGATCAGTCCTTTGTTCTGCAGCAGTAAGCAATGTTTGAGATCCGCCACGAGAATATGTGCATAGTTGCAGCTAGATATGAGGGAAATTCCGAATGCCTTCTGCGTAATTGGTATGTCTGCCGATACATTTGGTTAGTCGTGTTCTGTTTTCAGTCAAGCTTGTAAGAGAAGGGTACTAATTCTTAAATGTTAAAACGAAGAAGCATGTTCATTTATATTTTTAAGAATAATTCAATGTATATTTAGCATTTTTTAATTTTGTAAAAAAGATGCTTACTCGCTTATGTAACATCTTAAACCTTAAATATATAATAATTTTGAAGAAAAAAAATATTTTTTTTCGTACAATCTTTTACTATGAGGCCTAAGAACTTATGAAGACAAATTTAATAAGCCCAAATTAGTAACCTTCTGGTACCATCATTGGATCAGCTTTTTGATATTGTCATCTGATTTACATAAACATACAAATTTCATCGCAATCGGAAACAAATAAACAAAAAACAAGGCAAGCTATATAAAAGCTTGTAAACATATTTTTAAATATCGAAGCATGCCATATGATTAAAACAATAACACAAGCTTTTTATACACTCGTACAATCCGGCCAATTTAAACTGAAAACACTACTACGGTTGTTTTGCCCGTAATGCTCAGTTTTTCCTGAATGATCTAAAGGAAATTACGTTGCTCATTTCAGTGGAGCGCTAACGCTGACATAAACAATATTTATGATAGATTGAATATTCTGTGGCGCAGTACTCTGTAAGTGTACCTAACTACATTTTGTATTTTATTGTTTTCTACAAGTCCCCTTTTTCATACAAACGTAGTCTAGATATTATTTTGAAACGATATTTCTGTCAAATTTCGGCAAAATTTTGTAATTTTAAAGAAAATGCATATATCTAGGCATATACCTTACTGGTTTTCAACAAACTTTACAGAAAATATAAGGGTGTAAAAGTTTTATTTTTTCTTTTCTCTTTCAAGTTCATATTTTTACTGTGAATACCAGTTAAATGCCTTTTTTATGAAACAGGATACATAATATGACAAAATATGATTTTTTTATTTCGCTTAAAAAGTACTTTATTTGACTATAGCTACGAGGTTCCAAATCACCCTGTATACATGTAAACCTTCCTGAAAAAATATTTTACATTTTAATGGAAATCGCATCAAAATCGGTCCAGTAGTTTCTGAATATATCGATATATGCGCCTGGAAACTTTCAATCTATTCATTTAAGCCATATTTATGTCTGTCAGCTTCAAGTACTATGTTTTTTACGATTGTTTCATTTCCTGTTGTCTCTTGTTCTGTTTTGATCATCCTTTCAGGTCTTGTTTTATTTTAACTAGCCTATTGTGTCAGTGTTGGGCAAATGCCTGTCTTTATTTTTTTATTTATTTAAACTCTTTGTCCACATATATTAATGTAACAACTACAACAGGCGGACCATTCTCTGACAGCCAAACCTCCGAAGTGATTGAATATTCTTCTGATTTTTTTGTCAAAACATTTAGTTTTTACATGGCAAAATACAAAATGTGTAAAATAAAAAAAGTGGTTAAAGTTTTTCTCACTGTCTTTTCTCTTTGGAAATACGTTATTGTAGAAATATTTATGCCGTGTAGAGTCCGGCAGAGTAGAATAGGATCCCTCCAAGTCTTCCCATGGATGTCGTAGAAGGCGACTTGGGAAACACAAGCTAGACAAAGCTTATAAACATCAATGGGACCTCCCCAACCCGTCTGGCCAGCGTGGAGAGTGTAGGCCAAATCCTCTGACTACTCGGGCTAATATATGGCTCTGGTAGTACGAGTACATAGAGGGTCGTGCTCCTGCAGTGGAGACTAAAAAGACCTAATGGTGATGATGCATTATTGCTTGTTATAGATGCAATAAATAATCTATCTATCAAAAACAAATTAAACCAAAAAGTCTCTTGTACTTTTTTCCACTAACATTTTAAGGGTGTAGTGGTAGTAAAAAAATACAAACAAATATCCATCAATTTAAATAAATTGCTATTATTTTATACCCAATATATGGTCCAAATTTATGACGTTGCAATAATTTCACAGATAACCTGCGGTTTCATATACGGAACAATTAACCGTTGTAGGTCAAAAGGACATCCAATTTACTAGCATTAATTAACTCGTACCACGGCTTTGTGATAAAGGATAGTGTAGGATGTTGATATTTGTATAGGGAACATCATCACTATAATTAGTTTTAAGGGTTCCGTACCTAAAGTGTGCCAATGGGACCCTATTACTGACACTCCGCTATCTGTCTGACTGTCACAAGGCTCTATCTCTTGAGCCGTAATACCGAGACACTTGGAATTTTAACTGATTATGTACTACTGTAGCCGCTATAATAACAAATAAGATACTGATAAAAATTAAAGGGGTTGTCATACAAGAAATATGTTTTTTTTTCAGCGTTTTAAAACATTGTTCTTTTCTCTCTACCCAAAGGTTAACTGGAAGAGATAAGTCCGCCTTTGTATATTTTTTTTTTTCTCTGTGTTGTTTTATTTCCTTTCTTTATGGTGCAATAAAGAGTATTTGTAGTGTTGTATTGTATTGTATTTTACAGAGGAACCCTTCATATTCCTACGAGTCCGATTCGCACTTGACCGGTTTCTTTTTAAATTTACCTAACATTTCTTACTGGTCTGGGAGAAAAAACAAATAATCAGCTGCTTATTTTTCCGAGCAGCTAGTAAAAGGCGTTTGATGGAATGGGCGAAAATGCGAAAAATGATAATGCGGTTAGCAACCCATTACTATTTTAAATCCATTTTCCACCTGCTCATCCACCATCACGCCTTTGAATCTTGCGGCTCTTTCTGCTTAGAGCCAGAGCTTAGATCCTAAATGCTCTGTCTGCCCTTTTAGGGATAAAGACGTGACAATGTGTGTGTGCCTCTTTGTTTGTGGATTTTTTTTAGCCTGTAGTATCCCATTGTTGGGCAAAAGCCTCCCCTCTAGAGGAGGCGTATTCATAAACTTTTATCAGTGGCGATAGTTTTAGCCAGCTCTTTTCGTATGCCCCCTTAAATCGTCTGCCCACCTAGTTCGAGGTGTATTACCGAATTTTAATAAAATATGGCATATTTTCTCTTCGTCTATACAAGCAGGTGAGTGAACACGATATAGTTTTAAACTAAAGCCCGACTACGGAAAAAATCACTCTTAAAAGTACATTTATCCAGTTAACGCACTTAAACTTGTGATAAGGGATACTAACTCAACGATACTATATTTTTTAATAAATACATATATAGATAAACACCCAAGACCCAGGACAATTTGAAAAATGCCATTTTCCAACTTGCCCTGGCTGGGGATTGAACCCAAAACCTCCGGATTGGTAGACTAGCGTGTTGACCATTACACCTCGGAGGTCGTCATAAAATAAGTCATAGTACGGCTGTAGCGAGATTTGTTTCGTGGACTGTGTGGGTCTGTGTCTTCGAGCGTCGTCCACCACTCAATCGGCTATGAAAACCAGTGGACTCGCCCGTAAAGATTTGTCGCCAGAAGCCCCTTAAAACAATCAAAGGCCTACACCAGCCTTTGATTGTAACTTGTTAGGAAAAAAGAATTTCCCACGTTTTATTAACTTGTTCCTGGCTAAATACGCAGTAGCGTCAAGCCATTAATAAAAATAAAAAAGAAGATACGACGGAACAAATGAACATACATACTTACATAGATCGACAAAACACATTACCATACTTTTGACTTCGCTGTAGCCGGAAAAAAATTGTTTGCAACTTTTTAAACGAACCTACACCTTAATACGAGTACTTTAACATACAAATATGTACACAACAATACGCTATTTTGCAACAAGTCAAATATTTTTTTTTTCTTAACGTCAAAGGCAAACATTTTATATGGGATTTGTTTGAAATATCGATTTATGTCTTCATAATTCCTTGGAGTCAAATAGCGCTCTTATTATCCGTTTTTCTGCATTAATAAATCTAAAATTACGTTCAAAGTGGATGTAATCAATGACAAGTGGCATTTTTTCGTACATTTTATTCTATTAACAGTACCAAATAATTTATTTTTGACCCACCAAAATACCCAATTAGGTACTTCGTTATTACATTGACAGGCAATTGTTTACTCTTGATTAGTTCATTACACATGGATCCAACTTTGATACACAATGTATTTACAATATAGATTGTATGATACTATTCCGGGACTATCCTTATGATCATTAACAAAGGCATGTGGTATTGGAGACGTGTAAACATGTCGGTTTTCATTGTAAATGAAGCTATTGTGTCAAATAACATTGGATTATGGATCAAACTTCGGGTAAATATTGGTTACAATACATTGATCATTTGGGATTAAAATATTATAGGGTAAAATCTTGTTAGGATAGTTGCCCCACTTTTTGAAATTACTTTATATCTCTTTGTACAAAAAGCAAGATACTTTATTTGTCAAACGGGTAGATACTTTGGTTTACTCTTAATCTTCAAATTAATAAAAGGAATAAACATTATCTTTGATATTTCCTGAGTATTGGCGATTTTTGCGGACCTTTAAATTTTGGGACGACTATCCTATATAGGGGATAGTTGCCTATTCCATGTAAATTACGTTTAGGAGCCCTGTCGAGAAAGAGGACATTTATACCGCAAGAAATTTGATCGCTCCATGCAATCGCACAGAGACATGCAACAGGGTCAACTTAGTTGTAGATGCAAAGTCTGTCGATAGATAAATTCAATAACATGTTTCTTTTTACAATCAAGGCAGTTGCCTTGATTGCCCCGGGGGTATAGTTATACCCCCGGGGAGACAATCCGGGTTTCACCCTAGGTAGAGTAAAATCCGGATAGGTGCTTCAGTAGGATACTTGTCGGGTTTTTATATAGGTACACTATAATAAAGATGTCCCGGTCATTAGCAAGTTTTAAAAAGGCAAATTAGTAGTTTATTTTGTTTATTTTTCACGTACATGGAACTTATTATACTTAGATACTTAATTTTTAACTAAAACAGCTTTAACAGAAAGTTTGGCAACTATTCGGCTTTTCCCCTCAATGAAATTTATATTTATAAATTCATATTACATGCATTGCAATTTTGTATACATTTCAATGAATATTTTTTTGAATTTGCATTAATGAAAGGGTATTGTGCAATTTTTAGGCAAAATTCTTACAAACAATATCATCAGTAAGTATCGAGTTTTTTTGTGTAACATGAATGAACATGTTACTAATATGTAATAATAACATTTGTAAAATATCAGTTTGCGAGGGTTTGAATAGAGAAATAAGTTATTTTTTAGGTAGGTGTAGGTACTATAATCTGGTCAAAGACATTAAATTTATTCTCACAAACCGACAGACATGCATGAGTGGAGTGTAGGTAAAGCGAGAGAGGTCTGTTAGGATCGTTGTAAGTGGACGTCCATAGTCTTCGCCTACTCCTGTGGGAAAATGGGGTGATAATATGTATGTATGAATGTATTAATTAGTATTGTCAATATGTTTATCCATGTACTTGTGTGATAAATAAATAATCCATCATGAAGAAGGCAATGGCAAACTCCATTATATCTGCCAAAAATCGTTCCATTGTGTGAGTCTCTTTTCTTAAAACGGCACTGACAAGAGCCCGGCTCTTAAATTTAGAAGAAGAAAAAAGAAACTTGAGTAAAATATGTTTATATTTTCAATTGCCATTGAAAAAGTAAGTTCAGAAGAATTTGTATACAAGAAATACAAAACCAAGCCAGAAATGGATACAATATTAATATTTATACAATGAACCATTTTTCAACCGAGGGCGATGTCCCAACTCGAGAGCCCTCCTGAGGGGAAACAAGAGCTTCTCAAGGGGATATCTTTTCATTTCATAATAATACAGAACGTCGCTTACATTCTATACTTGACTTAGTTCCTCCGATCTTATGGTAAAAGGCACTAAATAGCTCATATTTTTATCATAAATAGTATCACTTACAAGTTACAGCCTAGTTTAAAGAAATCTTTTGATAAATTTTAAAGGTTTCCGCGGAAGAAAATGTAGCAAGAATATTCTTGAATATACTGGGTGACTATTCACCAGCCAAATTTTTGGAGCGAGTTCAGTCCATGATACTGAACTACTTTCTATAAAAAAAGTATTAAAAATAGAAAAATTTTTTCGTCCTCTCCCTGAACGCCAATCTGTATGGGAAGGCGAAATTTTTTATTGTTTTTCGTTAATTGTTTTTATGAAAAGTAGTTCAGTATCATGGACTGAACTTGCTCCAAAACTTTGGCTGGTGGTTAAAAAGTCAGCCTGTATTGTGTTTGATTAGATTTTTCCTATTGTGCAAAAGGAGTCTACTGAAAGAAATTTCTTTAGAAATAAGTACCACCTAAGCACAGGAGACAGTAAAAGTATTACATACAGAACGGAATCCCCTTAGGTCCCGCGCAATATTTGCCCCGTTGCCCGTCCCCGCTCCTCTCGCGAATACACACCCATTGACGTGTGCACGGCGGCACAAAAACGGGGGAGAGGTACGGGGACGGGGAACGGGGACGTATATTGCGCGTACCTTAGGAAATTCCGTTCTGTATGTGATACTGTCTTCTGTGACCTAAGTACTATATACGCTCGGATGATGATGAATGTTTACCCTGACTAGTCTAACAAAGTCAAATAAAAGTCCAAGGAGTCTTTATGTTACACTAGAATAAATCCTACTATCTGGCAATACCAAAATGGACTGGACAAATACGACAACGAACGAAATTGAATTTGCACTGGTTGAGAGCCCGATGTCTCGAGGGAGGAATCGGCAGATGACCTGATTGGGGCACTTTGTGACCGAGTCAGTGGCCGGCTGACCGATGGTAAGATGGGGTTAACAACTAGATGTAATTTCGTTAATTACATATACACGAATAAATATCGCCGTGGCCACATACTGGTCAAAGATGATTTGAAATTGAAGCTACAGTGAAAAGAAGAACACGAATAAAGGAGTAGAAATATTACCACGCCCCGAATTTATCATCACATTTCAGCCGCATAACGTCCATTGCTGGACATAGGCCTCTGCCAAGGAATTCCAAAATAACCTATCTAGAGCGGCCTGCGTCCAGCGCTTTCCAGCGATCTGGTCAGGTTGTCTTATCACCCTTGTGGGTGTCCTACGTTGCCAGTAAGTGATCGCCATTCGAGAACCTTTTTTCCCCATCGGCTATCGGTTCGTCGCGCAATATGTCCTGTCCACTGCCACTTCAACCCGAATTCCAAAACGCCCCGAATTATCAACTCGCTATAAGAACTTCCCAATATCTTTGCAAGTAATTAATACTGATTTAGGTCATTTCATGTTGTAATTTAATAAATGACTCATCTTGCGTATCTTTTATAAAGTTGCAATCGAATAATATTTGATACTCGAGATAATACTTGACTGCCTCCGTGGTCCGATGATCAAGACATTTGCCTTGTAATCCGGAGGTCGTGAGATCAAATCCCATTGCGAAGCATACTTTGTAAAAAGTTATTTCCAGTTTCGTTAGCATATTGCAGGCTTGAATCATCTGATCACCCGAAAAGAAAGATGACTCCGTGCTTCCAAAGGCGCACAACGCCATTAAGCGTTAGGATTGGTTCGGTTCACCCTTTGAGTTGCAGAGGTCAGACGGCAGTAACCTCGTCAAATCACCTAGGTTAGGTAGCGGACCCTGGGGTCTCTGAAGCGTTACCGTTGAGGATGCAACCGGGAATACGCTCGGATGATGATGATGACTTGAGATAATACTCAAGTTGTGTTTGAATATCTATAAAACTAAAGGATTGCCCAAGCAGACTTGGTGAAAATCGCTTGCTACTTTGACTTGTTTAATAGTATTTTTTATGAAATAAAAGGATAAAGAGTTATGTACTTTCTGACAAACGAAAATTGTACGTTGCTTTTAGGGTTCCGTAGCTAAATGGCACAAAACGGAACAATTATGGATTTGTCATGTCTGTCTGTCCGTCCGTATGTCACAGCCACTGTTTCCGAAACTATAACAACTACGAGTATACTGTTGAAACTTGGTAAGTAGATGTATTTAATTCTGTGAACCACATTAAGATTTTCACACAAAAATAGAAACAAAAACAATAAATTTTGGTGGTTCCCCATACTTAAAACTGAAACTTTTTTTTTTCATTAAACCCATACGTGTGATGTGGGGTATCTATGGATTGGTCTTCAAAAATGATATTGAGGTTTTTAATATATTTTTTTTCTAAACTGAATAGTTTGCGCGAGAGTCACATCCAAAGTGGTAAAATGTGTCTCCCCCCCCTGTAACTTCTAAAATAAGAGAATGATAAAACTAAAAAAAATATATGATGTACATTACGAGTACCATGCAAACTTCCACCGAAAATTGGTTTGAACGAGATCTAGTAAGTAGTTTTTTTTAATACGTCATAAATCGTAAATTTATTTTTTATACAATTTATCGATCAAAGTTACAACGAACTACAAGAACTTTTATATTATGTTTTTTGCTGCTACGGAACTTCATTGGTGAGTCCGACTCGCACTTAGCCGCTTTTTGTATAATTGCAAAGTGTGTAAGTTTATTAAGCCATAGAGACATAGAGCTGAAATACCCCATTTAAGTTGATCTATATTTCTGTCCTTAAATAACAGAATATGAGATATATCTATCACACAACTTTAGAAAACTTGAAAACTGACAGCAATCTGACGAGAATATTCCATTAAACAATTCCTATTTTTATTTTTTCGTATAAGTTTGAAAGTGTAATTTAGGAACTACAGCATATTAATATCCGAAATACAAAGGCACTTTGATACCAAAAACACCCGTCGACACCTAAATTCTCACCCGGTGTCATGCCCACAGAATTCGCTCACAAAGTCGAAAAGAATGCCCTATTTTAATGTAAATAGCATCGAGCGTAATTCTCCACCAGGCTTTGTCATGTTTAAAAAACCTGACAAGTACGGGTTTAATTTTTGGTGGGAAAGTCAAACAAAATTGAGGTTCTGTACCGTTTTTGACATTTTTTGTCAAAATTATATAATTTAATTAATTGATATTTTTATTAATATTAGATTGTGTTGGAAAGCTTCTTCTAAATAAAAAAAAAGAAGAACAAAAGCTTTTGTGAGTTGGACTGTCATTAAAAAACGATAATAATCGTAAAATATTACAGTTGCCTAAATGAACGCACATTGTTAAAATGACAAAATAGCTAATAATATGTTTATTTTTCTATTTTTGAGTTTAGAATTATTATAATAGGTATGTTTAAAAACTTCGTCTATCAAACCATTATTTACTTGAAAAAAACACACATTTTTAATGAACTTTCAAAAACTCATTCATGTCATAGTAATGCTAACTACAGTCGGTGTTTACTTTTATTAATTTGTTACGAAACCCTAAAAAGTCGACATTTGCAAATAAGGAAATTACGAAAGCGTTGTAAAAAGCCTGGCATCTAACCTTTGTTCGCTCAACACCTTTGTTTTACCCTTTGAGCTTTTAATTGAAAAATCAAACGGGTTGTGTTTACGTCACGTTTAACTCTTTATTATTTCCATAATTGCGTGCAATGGAGCGAAATTGGAATGAGATAATTTGTGATAAGGTTTGTAATGTCAACTCTTTGTCTGTATTCCAAAAGAACCATCAAATTGTGGTTATGTCATCTGTTGCGCTAAGATAAACGCGGCGCAAGCCGGCACAACCGGCTGTGAATGTCATAGCAAGGGTATACACAAGAATACATTTAAATAGAGCAAACTACACAGAGTGTACACATATATTTTTAATTTGGTTTTATTTATCAGTTTTGGGCGATTAAATGAAGTGAATATAAGATACAAGACCAAGCTGTATAATTATTTTCTCTATGACATTTGCTTTAAGGCCATACCTAAATTTTCCGGGGTCCAGTGCTGCCCCCATTTAAAATAAATCATTTCAAAGAAAACGGAGACATCATTTAAAATTTTGCTACTACCAAGTCCTAGATAACCCATCAAAGTATTTTATGAACTACTGTTTACAATTTAAAGTGAGAATGTTAAGCTTTACTACGCACATTTGCGAAAAACGGCCACTTTTGGCAAATGTGCGTAGTAAAGTTTAACGTTCTCATTATAAACTGTAAACAGTAGTTCATAAAATACTTTGAAGGGTTATCTAGGATTTGGTAGTAGCAAAATGTTAAATAATGTCTCCGTTTTCTTCGAAATGATTAATTTTAAATGGGGGCAGCACTGGACCCCGGAAAATTCAGGTACGGCCTTAAAGATTAATTTTTTTATTTTATCACAATAATTAGCGCTCAGCCCATGTTTTTGCTAATAAAATTCTTTACATGTTACAAAAAACCGTATCAAAATCGGCACAGCAGTTCAGCGTATCGTGGACTTCAATTTATAAAAAATATGGATGAATTGTATACAAACAAATGCGGTGAACAGAGGACGAGCATGTAATATGTTTATACAGAAAAGGAATGAACCTTTTTAATAGTGAATGATTGAACTAAGCAACTGAAGAGAACCCCTTTGAGTGCTTGGCTTGCAATTGTGCTTGCAAATAAGTGGAAATCAAACAGAATGATCCAAGGATTTTTTTCTATTTCAACTCTCAATGTAATTGACTTATATTTCTGACTACTGCTGACATTTTCATCGTCTAAGATAAATCTATAAGACCAGCAAAGGCTGGTAGGTATCCAGTTTATGCAACTATTAAGGTGAAGGTATAGTCAAATGGCCTTGAAGTGGCGCCCTCATTTGAAATAAATTGTTAACTCGTAAATATGGAGATAATTTCCATATTGCTCTTCGTCATGCACTAGACAGCCCTTTTAAGTATTTTATAAACCACCGTTGAAAGTATTTACATTAGTCCGTCTAGCTTTAAAACTTGCCTTCGCCAAAAGTGGCCACGGCAAGTTTTAAAGCTAGCCGGATCACCAATAATAGTTTCAACGGCAGTTCATAAAATAATTTAAAGGGCTATCTAGTGCATGACGAAGAGCAATATGGAAATTATCACCATATTTACGAGTTAACAATTTATTTCACACTTCAAGGCCATTTGCCTATATCTTCACCTTAAATTTTTCGCAAATAACCATACATCGTTATTATGAAAAAAGTTTTTTTCATTTTACACACAAATGGTCAACAGCTATCAACAACATTTTCGAAGCGATGCGGCTAGCAACCCATCACTATTTTAATTCCTTGTTCCACGTTCTCGCCCAACATCACGGTAATAGTGGCTTTTGGGTCTTGCGGCTGTAGGCTCTGGCAGCTTAGAGCCGCAAGACTAAAATGCTCTGTCTGCCCCGTTAGAGATAAATACATGATAGTGCATGTATGTCTTCTTTGTCTAAATTCATTCCCGGTTGCATCCTCAGCTGTGCTGCTTCGGAGCCCGGGGTGCGCTTTCCAGCTTTTCCTTCTCCAAATATAACATGCATGTCAATGGTTATCCAATGATGCTAAAGACCTTGCAAAATGAAGAGGAAGTTTAAATGATTTGGCTACAGCTTTACGACCGGCCGCCTGCCTGACGTCAACCCTCCTTGGGAATGTAGTTGCAGCACATGATGTTTGTGCTTAGTCCTTTAGTCGCCTCTTACGACATCCACACGAAGAGATGGAGTGGTCCTATTCTAACCTGGAACCACACGGGTAATGATGTATTATGCTTCAAAGAACGGTAGTGCAACAGAATGCATTACATTAGCTTCTTGTTGCTTTACGAGTAATACATGCACATCTAATTATGTCACGCCCGTTACATGATTCTGGGAACGTGATGACGTCATCAGATTCTAGTAATTACTGTCAACACCCGCTACCTGTGAAGCTAATTGAGTTATACTGATTATAAATGTACGATCAACGCATACGCATTGAAGAGCTAAATCATCCTGTGAATATGAACAACTTTTCCTTGGATAACAACGCTAGGATCTTCAAACAATTTTTGTTTGTAAAGGATTGTTGATAAAGGTTTGTACTCACAAACTCAAAGGTATAAGTCGCCCACAGTTAGGCAGTGATCCCACTGTACCGCGCATCGTCGCGGAGCGCGGGGCGGCAGATTATAACATTGTATACAAGTATCTCAGTTTGTATAGAAAACACGCCTAGTCCAACCCTCTAAAAACGCGGCAGATTAGGATCGAACTCGTACTCTCATAGATGCATAGCCAGTGTCTAATCGACTTGGCCGACTTCAATACAGGTGTTTCAGGTCTATGAAAACATTTACAAACATTTGCAAATATTTGTTATTGAAATAGCTTTGAATCTTTAACGTCAACAAGTATTTACTCCCACAACTCAGATGCAAACGTTTGCTTTGACAACACGCAGCGCCGAGCTCCCGGTCTACAGAATTTGTAACATTCCAATCCAAATAAGCAGAATAATTTGTTTTGACAATTCGATCAAATATCTAATGTACGGGTTGCTCCGATGTTTTTAAGGGTTCCGTAACCAAAGGGTGCCTGGTGCCAACGGGATCCTATTACTGAAACTTCGCTGCCTGTTCGCCTATCACAGGGCACTGCCTCTTGATCCGTAATAAGACACTTGAAATTTTCTCTGATTATGTATTACTGTGGCCGCTATAACAACAAATACAAAAAATAAGATAAAGTAAAAAATTTAAGGGGGTCATTATGCAAGAAAAGTGTTTTCTTCAGCGTTTTAAAACTTTGTACGGAGGTACGGAACTCTTCATGTACAAGTCCGACTCGCAATTGGACGGTTTATTTTAAAATTTTATTACTGGCGTGGGTTGTGTTTAATGCATTTTAGTTACATTTTATTATAAAGGATCTGGGTCAAGTGATCCAGGCAGGAAGTTCCAGCTTCGAGAAAGAGGTCTTTCGACGAATCCGACTCGGCTGGGCAGGGTTCGAGAGGTTACACAGTGTCTCCTCGTCCAAAATACTCCAGTGCCTCAAGACGAAAGTGCTTAATCAATGTGTGTTACCAGTGATGACTTTTGGCTCTGAAACGTGGTCCCTTACTATGGGTCTCATAAGAAGGCTCAAGGTCGCTCAACGGGCTATGGAGAGGGCTATGCTAGGTGTTAATTTACGTGATCGAATCAGAAATTACGCGATTCGTAGAAGAACTAAGGTCACAGACATAGCCCAGTGGTATAGCTCATTGAAGTGGCAGTGGGCGGGGCACATAGCGCGCCGAACCGATGGCTGATGGGGCAGAAGGGTTCTCAAATGGCGGCCACGTACCGGCAAGCGCAGCTTAGAACAGCCACCTGCTAGGTGGTCAGACGACCTGAGCAAGGTTGCAGGGAAACGCTGGATGCAGACCGCTTCCGATCGGTCATTTTGGAAATCCTTGGGGGAGGCCTATGTCCAGCAGTGGACTTCATATACTGAAAAAATTTTAAAGCTGAATTCAGTCCATGATACTGAACAACTTTCCCAAACGAACATATATCGAAATATAAAAAATAATCTTTGGCCTCCCATACAAGTTAACCGAACAGCTGATCCGAGTTTGTATGAAAAGAAAAAAAAATATATATTATATTTCGATATATGTTCCTTGGGGATAGTTGTTAAGTATTATGGACTAAATCCACTCTTAAAATAGTTTCAGTATATTTTGTTAGACGATAAATCCTATCCTAATCCTAACTAACCCTAATCCTAATCCAAATCCTAACTAATATTATAAATGCGAAAGTGAGTTTGTATATTTGTTTGTTTGTTACCTCTTCACGCTTTATCTACTGAACCGATCTTCTTGAAAATTTGCATACACATAGTTAGGAGTACTGAAAAGGACATAGGGTACCTTTCATCCCGGAAAAAAATAATGTTCCCGTGGGATACACGAGCGAAGCCGCGGGTAAAAGCTAGTATTATATACAGTTACATCGTATTTCGACTTAAAGTTTCAACGAAGTCGCGGGCAAAAGCTAATAAAGCCATAACTTAAACAATGCCCAATGTTTGGGCAATAAATGGCATATGCTCGAGCACGATGTAGAACAAAAACTGTATCACTGTTCGTGTGGTTTTACAGCTGGTCTGCAACAAAAAAAGATATACGTTTTATCCTGTTACGAATAATATTCATAACAATCGATGTTTTTACCCAACTACGGCTAAACTAAAAGGAGGGTTATGTGTTTCGCTGTTATGTATGTATGAATATTCATCTGTTCGTATCTTAAAAGATATCCTTGATTCCTTGACAAATGACATATCGTTGGAATTGTCTTGGTTGACTGTTGACTATAAGTTATGTGACGTCACAGTAAATCTACTGTGGCGCCCTCTATAGGCCATAAAGTAATGAACCAAAAAATAAAATAAATCATAACGTGTATCAAATGAAAGGGCTAAAAAAGCACTTTTCAAAAATTTATACATTACTAGCTGTGCCCGCGACTTCGTTCGCGTGGTTGTCGGAATGTTATATAGCCTAAAGCCTTCCTCTATAAATGGACTATCCAACAAAAAAAGATTTTTTCAAATCGGACCATTAGTTCCTGAGATTAGCGCGTTTAAACAAACAAACAAACAAACAAACAAACAAACTCTTCCGCTTTATAATATTAGTATAGATTTGCTGTCCTTTACAGTATTCATTGTTCCGTTGTCAGGTTTTAGTTTTTAAAACTATATTTATTGGGGACGTTCTCACGTCTTTTATACTCGTAGTACTATGGATATTTTCTGACAAATTTACAAACTTACAAATTTACTAATTTAAGTCGAAATAAGATGTAACTGTATATAATAGTTATCGTATAAAATATACTGAAACAATTTTAAGGTGAAGTGGTAGCATAAGTGGCGCCCTCATTTGAAATAAATTGTTTAAAACTAAATATGGTGATATTTAAAAATTTGATTCGAATCAATGTCTAAAAAGACCTTCAAACTATTTTATGAATAACCTTTGAAATTATTTCTAATAGTCCGTCTAGTTTCAAAACTGTTTTTTGCCAAAAGTGGCCACTTTTTGCGAAAAACCATTTTAATATTACTTTTAAAGGTTATTCATAAATTAGTTTAAGGCCGTACTTGAATTTTCCGGGGTCCAGTGCTGCCGCCATTTAAAATAAATCATTTCAAAGAAAACGGAGACATTATTTAAAATTTTGCTACTACCAAATCCTAGGTAACCCTTCAAAGTATTTTATGAACTACTGTTTATAGTTTTAAGTGAGAACGTTAAGCTTTACTACGCACATTTGCGAAAAACGGCCACTTTTGGAAAATGTGCGTAGTAAAGCTTAATGCTCTCATTATAAACTGTAAACAGTAGTTCATAAAATACTTTTTTACTTATTTACAACTTTCCCCAAGGAACATATTATATCGAAATATAAAAAAATATTTTTGTGCTTTCTATACAAACAGATGAGCTGTTCGGTCAACTTGTATGGGAAGCCGAAAATTATGTTTCATATTTCGATATATGTTCCTTTGGGAAAGTTGTTCAGTATCATGGACTGAAGTTGACACGTTTTCAGTGTGTTGGACTAAGCGTATTTTCTATACAAATTGAGATACTTGCATACAATGTTAAAATCTGCCGCCCACGCTCCGCGACGGTGCGCGTTGTAGTGGGATCACTGCCCTAATTCGTCTGGCAAATAAACTTGTATTAACTTAAACATTTCATAAAGCTTGACTTGTAAAAAGCAGTGAGCTTTTATAATTAAATCCAATTTAAAAATTTTGATATTCATTTCGAAATTAATATTTTTACAATAAATTATGTTGGACAGCGTTAAAAGCTTTCTATTGAAATAAATCTGAAAGCTTTTATATTAAGTGAGCATTTAATAGGCAGATTAAGATTAAAAACTAAAATAACTAAAGAGATTTTATAAACAGTTATGTTTTTTGTGAAAATACAAATAAACTGGTCAAGTACGAGTTAAACTTGCGTGAAGAGGGTTCCGTACTTCTCATAGGTTTTTCTGAAATCTGAAGGTAAGTATCTATTTCCTTTATTTTTTTTTATTTTCGGTCCACTAATTTCGGAGAGAAGGAGAGGTGGTCAAATTTTGCCTATTTCCATAAATAACTTCAAAAATACTAACCTTAAAATTTAAAAAAATCTTATATTTGAAATTCTTTCAACAAGCCCAATCTGTCCTATAATATACGTACCTATGTCACACGACATAATTTGCAGATTTTTTCTTTAGTAATATTTTTATCTTATCTTATATCTGATGAGTGAGAACTAAAAGGGTTTTTACCTTTTATGGTACGAAAAAAAAAACTATTTCGGACTTATATACATAGCTCAATGAACCGATGGCCGCTGGGTAAATAAAATAAGTTTTTCTAAAATTCAAAAAAAAGCTTTTTAGTGCGAGGCCTAAGTACTAATTAAGACAAAAGTAATAAGCCCAAATGTTGCGCGGTTGCGTCGTTTTATAACAGGGTCCCTATTTCCTCCTTTCGGCTCATCAGATACATACATTCATCATATGTCATATGATGTATGTGTAATGATTGATGACCATAGATATTCGAGCTATCGTTGTACGCCGGATTGTCAAAGTAAACTTAGAAAATTTCGCTCGCTTTGCCTTATTAGTTAGTCACTTTTATTATCAAACGTCTATATTTCAATACAATACAATACAATACAAATTATCTTTATTGCACCA
Source organism: Acrobasis repandana (assembly GCA_963576875.1). Taxonomy (NCBI): domain Eukaryota; kingdom Metazoa; phylum Arthropoda; class Insecta; order Lepidoptera; family Pyralidae; genus Acrobasis; species Acrobasis repandana. The sequence continues at coordinate 19,419,960 of OY756218.1, read as the reverse complement.
TAATAATTAATAAAATAAAAATAACAAACACAAAGAAAATATTGGTACAAAGGCGGACTTATCGCTAGATGCGATCTCTTCCAGTCAACCTTTGGGTAGAGGAAAAATTAATAGTACGTAATAAGGTGGGTGCAGTATCTATACCTAATTATAAACTTACATATTAATACTTGTATATATACATACATAAGCTTATTCTATAATATATATATATATATAATACATATACGATGCTAAAACATATTTCTTTTACAAGGTGTCAATTTTTTTATTATTTACATGATGTAATGTTTGTGCCGTGTGGTTCCCGGCAGATTAGAATAGGACCACTCCAAGTCTTCCCGTCGATGTCGTAGAAGCCGACTTAGGAAATACAAGCTAAACAAAGCGTATAAACACCAATGAGACCACTCCAACCCATCTGGCCAGCGTGGAGAGTGTAGGCCAAATCCTCTGACTGCTCTGGCTAATATATATTACCAAAGTCATATGGCTTTGGTAGTAATGAGAGGGTCGTGCTACTGCAGTGGAGACTAAAAAGTAGACCTGATGATGATGTATTTCTTTCACACTTGTGTTAAATTTCTTATATTTACATGATGAATGCATTAATTCACTAGGGTGTCGATTCAATGCATTTTCACGCGTGCAATATTAACCTCGTTTACACCCATAACAATATAATTACTCATTAATTTATGAATATGTGTACGTTTTATCACCCTCCATTATTTAGCCGGGGCGAAACGAGTCCCTTTATTATCCCCGAGTTAGTGATAAAAACTTTCTGCGCAGAATTTTGTTGGGGTTAGATATGGGTCAACTTTATATGTTATTATTGTTTGTGGTTTGAAGTATTTATTAGTTGTATTAGATTTAAAAATATAAGAAATACCTATTAAAACAAATATGCACGGTAAAATTATAGCCGAAAAGAGATAAAAAGCGCAAAGTTGTAAGTTTACTTTATTCACTGGTAAGTAATACTTAGAATCGATGGATTAATAAAAATCTTAAAAGCAGAATAATTCTGATAATTGATAAAATTTTCTGGTAGTAATAGGGTATTACACTATATTTGAAAAGTGTCTGAATTAGATTCTATGGAGCATCACTTTTGTGTTTCAAGTGGTTTAGTGGCAATAACTTAAAAACCACTTGAGCACAAATTGTTATTCAATCAAAGATTGAATCGATATACCATAAATATGCATTTAAATTTTACATTGTTAAATTTCGCGCGTTATTTGGGCTGTCATACTGAACTCTGACTTATAAAATATCGATGTAGTGTATTCAAAATGTACAGAAGGTAGATTTACAGCTGTCAACTGGCAAGATATAACTCTGAATAGAAAGTTGTGGCGCTCTCTCGCCTTGAAGGCTAAGATCCACTTTGGGTCGCTGACCCAGCGGAGGAAGTAAGGAAATAAGTTTTTTTTTACATACTTGCTTTGATAATGGATAAATAAAACTATTATAAACAACAAGATGACCCTCAGGGACAGCACACCTAATACCTGAAGCATAAATATCATAATATTCGCATGTAAGCCTAGTAATGAATACGAAGTGACCGCCGCGCCGACAGTCCGGCTGCAGCGTCGCATGGGAATCGAACGCCGACCCCTATAAATATGGATATAGCGGCTCTAACTCTGCATTACATTTATGTGCGCCAATGATCAATGTATTAAAACTTTCTTTTCATATTTTAAACAAAATTTGTACATATTATTGTTAGAATTGGGTGGTGTCAAAATGTACGAAGTTTTATTCAAGTTATTTTTAGGGTTCCGTACCCGAAGGCTGTAAACGGGACCCTATTACTGAGACTCCGCTGTCTGTCCATCTGTCCCTCTATCCGTCTGTCACAGGGCTCTATCTCTTGAACCGTAATAGCTAGAACACTTTAAATTTTCAATTATTATGTATTACTGTGGCCGCAATAACAACAAATACTAAAAATACAAAAAAGTTGAAAATTAAAGGGGGTCGTCATACAAAAAATGTGTCTTTCAGCGTTTTCAACTAGATCTTTATAATGACATTAACTAGGTACTTCAAATTTTCACAGATTATGTATTGCTATGGCACATTCATGTACGAATCCAACTCGTACTTGCCCGTTTATTTTTTTGCTAGTCTTGTGTTCTTAATTGTGTTCCACTGCTGGGCAATGGCCTCCCCCTTATCTTTTCACATGTCCTTAATTATTTCATTATATTATATGGATTAAGAATACTTTTTATTATAATATTATAGCGTATTGGACAGAAGGTGGAAATATAGAATCAAAATGGTGATTGCATTCAGCCACCATAATTTACAAAAAATAAACGAATCTTAAGCAATAAAAAAAAATATATACCTTCTGGAAATTCAACAACACGTTTAAGCTTTTTCCCTTTTTAAAGATCGTTCAGTCCGTCCGTCCGTCCGTCCGTCCTAGTCTGTCACAGCAGAATATCTTCTACGTTTATGGACTGACTTGCATGTAACTTGGTTCGAGGATACTTCACATATAGATCTCATTTTAAAGAATACAAAAAATTAAAATTACCTCTTTTTAAGGGTACCTCCCCATACATGTAAAGGGGGGGTGAATTATTTTTTTGAGTGCACCCCCTTGTGTGGGGTATCGTTGAAAAGGACTATGAAAATAAATTAGGGTTTTCATACAAAACTCTTTATCAGCTTTACCATTTGCGAAATATAGCCCGCCAAAGTCGTTTACACGGTGTCCCCCCCCCCCCCCTGTAATTTCTGAAGTCTTGGACCTATAAACTTCAAATCACTCACGTAAAGGAACAGGCGCGGCAACTCTTATTTAAAATTGTTTCGGGTATCCTGTGATGAATACTTTTGAATTATAAATAAAATAAAAATATATACTTTTTTCCAAAAGAACAGGATAAACTTAAAAAGTTTTTTTACATATTTTACTGTTAGGACTGAATGAAGCTTGAAATGCAAGAAATGCAAAACAGCGCGGTGCCAAAAATGACTACGGAACCCTACTTTATGCGTGGTCCGACACGCACTTGGCCGGTTTTTTTAATAAATACTGACCTCACAAAGGGGTTATCAAAACATTTAAATGCGTAATAACCATCATAAAGGCAATTCTAATTAAAATTTCAGTAATTTAAGCCACAAACGAGGTATCTGAATCGTGTGTATATTAATATTTCAATTCGATCAGTCACACGGCTGTTTACGTTAAATTCTAAAATGCAATTTTGCCTGGCTACAATTCCATAGCTAATGTTTATGAACAGAAGTACGAGTACTATTTTATTTAGAATATTGCACATGTTAATATATTAAATTCTTCGTTTAATAACAATTCGTTTAGATAACATATAAACATATTAACTTTATAAAAAATATATAGTAATTAAAATAAACGATATACAATTAACTATAAAGATAGTCTGTTCGATAAGGGAATGTAAATCGACTTGGTTTTAGATTTAATACGAAGATAATTTTAATTTACTGTAATTGATACAAATAATACAGATATAGTTTTACATCAGTGCTCCTTGTTAAAAATAAATAGCGTTTATTTCAATGTAAAGAATCTAGTAGCTGGTATGTTGGGTAGGTATTTTTGCGCCGGAAACGTCTTGTTATAGCTTTTTCCTCTTTTTTATATATTTTTTATAGTATATACATTTACAAATAATTGGAAATTATTTATTTTCGAAATTAAATGTTAAAAAAATAAACCGAATATAATATCATATGTACAATAGATACAGTCTGAAAAAATAAACTGAAGTCGGTTGGTAAATACTTTATATCAAAAAAATGATTTATTATGTAACAAAATACATATATTTTTTTTTTCATTTCAATCAAAGTTTAAACATGTCGGTCTTTGCAACCTTTTTTTTCATATAATACAGAATCATCCTACTTATTTATTTATACTATGATAAACGGGTGAGGCGAGGTGTGGGGGGACACTCCATTAGAATTTATGATACATGGAGGGCCAGACAGTAATTAAAAGAGCCCACAGAGGGAAATAACAGACTGAAATGTTGTGAAGTTACGGTATTAGTAAGCTACTAGGTACTTTGAAACTACACCAGTTTGCTTTAAGGGTCAACGGACAGGGTTTATTTGAAAATAGAACAAAAGAAAATTTTTATTTAAACAGACAGACACATTACACAGGTCTCGGTGTGTTTGTCTGTGACATCGTAACTGTAATTTTTATTTTGTTCTATTTTTAAATAAAAGGTTTAAAATTGCAATAACATTGAGAGTTATGCTTAAAATTTTGAGTAAGTGACCTGCCAAGCAAAAAAAATCAAAATCGGGTCATCACTTTAGAAGCTACAATGTCACATACAAACACTGAAATCTATTTAATGTTTCCGTCTGTTATGTGAAAGATACACATGGTAAACTTTTTTTTCGAATTCCGTAGATTCATTTCCAACGTTCTCGATGACTATCGAGCACGTTGGAATTTCGCGTCTCACACGACTGTGTGAGACGCGAAATCTATTAATAATATTTTTATTTTTTAATAATAAATTTATTTATTTATCTGAATATGAATACAAAGATAATACTGTAGGCTTAAATGATCCTGCTTCCAAGAATTTATTATAGATCAGGGTTCAAAATCAAACTGTATTACGTGTGTTAACTGTTTAATAATATATTTATAATACATTTAATTTTCTTGTTATAAGTACATATGAAAAAGTGCATACAATTTTCTTCGGTAGTAAATAAATCAAACTAAAATTAAGGCCGTACCTAAATTTTCCGGAGTCCAGTGCTGCCCCCATTTTAAATAAATCATTTCATAGAAAACGGAGACATCATTTAAAATTTTGCTACTACCAAATCCTAGATAACCCTTCAAAGTATTTATGACCTACTGTTTACAGTTTTTAATGAGAACGTTACGCTTTACTACGCACATTCGCCAAAAGTGGCCGTTTTTCGCAAATGTGCGTAGTAAAGCTTAATGTCCTCACTTTAAACTGTAAACATTAGTTCATAAAATACTTTGAAGGGTTATCTAGGAATTGATAGTAGCAAAATTTTAAATCATGTCTCCGTTTTTTTTTAAATGATTTATTTTAAATGAGGGGCAGCACTGGACCCCGGAAAATTCAGGTATGGCCTTAACTAGTTATTTCCAACAAAGATAATACCAAAATACCGAGGTCAGATATAAATTTACGGCTAAAATCCAGCTTCTGCAGTAGCAAACTTAATTTACACCTGCAGTTGGGATTCGAATCCCGCTGTCGAGGGAATATAAATATTATATACGACACACGACATGGGTATTGGGGATGTCTGTTATATGCAATATGAAGAGCTGGTATGCAGTGTATTCTTTAACAGGGATGTGGATTGGTCTGCTAAATAATATTTTATTTAGTCCGTTAGTAAGATTATCCAAAAATAATGAATCCATATTCTTCCTTGCTGGTCTAGGAAAGAAGGAAAAACATGTACCAGCTGCTTGTCTTCCCACACAGATCGTAAAAGCTGATAAAGGGAATGGGTGAGAATCTGAATCATATCAATAGACGATGCGGTTAGCAACCCATCACTATTATGATTTCCTTTTTTCACCTTTATGCCCACCATCCTGCTTAAATTGGCCTGGGCCTTATCGCCCTATGCTTTGTCTGCCCCGTAAGGGATATAGACGTGAAAGTGGGTATATTTCTCGGTTTATCAAATTAGTGAAAATTCCCAAAGATACAGCGCATCGAAGTTTCGGAGTGGGGGTGATCAACGTCACCGTCTAGTAAAAACCGCACTAGATGGTGACATCATGCAAAATTTAAATGCGCTGTATGATCTTCGTCATTATTTTGCTTAGTAGAAAAAATAAAAATACGTAAGTATACAATATTTTTCTTACACACTATTTGCATGGTCTAGAAGAACAGAAAATATTAAGAATGTACCAGCTGGCTCTCTTCCCGCGCAGATCGTAGGATCTGATCGAGGGAATGGGCGAGAATCTAAATAGGCGATGCGGCTAGCAACCCATCACTATTTTTATTTCCCTTAACACCCACCACTATCATTTAGCCCTTTTCCAACTGCATCTTTAGCTATTCTGCTTTGGAGCCTGGAGTGCATTTTAAATTTTTCCTTCCCGAGAGACGATAAAATGATTGTCCATGTTTACCTACAGCCTTTACACCAGTCTTCCTTTGATGTCTGTTTTTACGCGTACGTACATTGCGTGTTTTGAAAGATGACATTCAGAATGTTCATTACAAGACAGGTTATGTAAATCAAACCTGTAATCTAGCGTAATAGCACTCTGAAGACCATGCAAAGTGTAAAAGAATGTGCAATAGTAAATAAGCACAACATACTATAGTAGCTGAGTGGTTCCCAGTAGAGTAGATAGGATCACTCTAAGTCTTCCCGTGGATGTCGTAGAAGGCGACTTAGGAAATACAAACTGAACAAAGCTATAAACATCAATGAGACCTCTCCAACCAGCGTGGAGAGTGTAGGCCAAATCCTCTGACTGCTTTGGCTAATATGGCTCTGGTAGTAGAGGGAGGGTCTTTTTTAGTCTCCACTGCTGGAGCACGACCCTCTCTGAACTACCAGAGCAATATATTAGCCAGAGCAGTCAGAGGATTTGGTTGGATCTACACTCTCCACGCTGGCCAGACGGGTTGGAGAGGTCTCATTGATGTTTATAAGCTTTGTTTAGCTTGTATTTCCAAAATTAGCCTTCTACGACATCCACGGAAAGACTTGGAGTGGTCCTATTCTCCTCTGCCGGGAACCACACGGCATATAAAATAAAAAGTCCTAAATCAGGATAGTCAATTAAAATATGATTGCTGGACTACTGGTGTCGGTTTCGCTCTACTAAATCCCAATTACGAGCAATATTCAGCTTAATTAGGGGTAATTAGGTTACTTTTCCAATGCACCCATGCGGTGCGCGTGCGGGACGCGTGCGGGATAACCAAGCTAATTAAATTCCTGGTGAATATGACGACAAAAATACTTTTTACGCTGCATCGTCGAATAGTAGATATTAATTGAGGAGAAATATAATTGGACATCAATAACGCTTTTTAATTTTCAAGGTATAAATAATTTATTTGAGAAAACCTGACAGAGTTGACGTCGATATATTTCTCCTCATTAATATCTACTATATGATTTCCTGTGTTTTTTCCTTTGATTCTGTTGCATTTTTTTTTTATTGAAAGATTTTATTATGCTTCAAATTTAGGGTAGTTTCTAACCTTAAAAGAAGAGAAAAGACTTGCTAGTGGAGAGGAAAATCCTTCTTAAGATTCTGGAATCTAATCTAATAGGTTAATTGGCTCTTAAAGCTTATAGAGCAAGAATGTGTTATCAAACGCCTATATACAACGGGCAGTCACCGCTAAAACCTTTATAGGACGTTTACTTTATTACTTTTTTTGATGTAAATCTAAATTATAGGTCCAAAATGTTACTTGGGGTACATTACGTTACGCTGCTGCCGCGCGCTTATATTTTGGTAGTATTTTGTCACACGGTGTTGCAGCAAAGTAATGTGTAATGCTCTCAAATGCACAAATTACATATCCTTTAAAGGATGACTTGGTCTGTTAATATGAACTTTTCCTAAAGAACTATAGCTATAACTTGTATTCAAAATTTTATGTTTATTTTGTATACCGTTTTTTGTTTACATATATATTACTGATACACTATCACGTCTTTATCCCTAACGGGGCAGACAGAGCCTAGGGCGGCCAGGCCCAGGCCACTTTTAGCGTATGGTGGGCATGAAGGTGGAAAAAGGAAATCATAATAGTGATGGGTTGCTAACCGCATCGCCTATTGATATGATTCGGATTCTTGGCCATTCCCTCGATCGGCTTTTACGATCTGCGCGGGAAGAGTAGCAGCTGGTACATTCTTTGTTTTTTCCTCTCTCCCAGACCAGCATGGAAGATACATATATATTATCACGTCTTAATCCCTTATGGGGCAAATCAGAGCCCATAACCACAAGACTAAGAGGCCATTTTTATCGTGATGGTGGGCGAGAAGGTGGAAAGGAATCAAAATTGTGATGGGTTGCTAGCCGCATCGCCTAATAATCATGATTTGCATTTTCGCCCATTCCCTCGATTAGCTTCTACGATCTGCGCAGGAAGGTAAGCAGCTGGTACAAGTTATTATTTTATCCCAGACCAGCATGGAAGAAATTTCTATAAACGAACTTAAATAACTTTAATGCCAAAGCTATAATCAAATTGCTTTAAAACTGCGGTTCTAAAACAAATAATGCTTCTCCACTACGAATATGCTTCTCCACAATAAGGGTTCACTTGAACTAATACAAAAATATATTTTATGCCATAAGTAATATGATATCATAACTCGTACTTCATTATTTTGTGAAACAAAATCATTTTGAAATATTTTATAACAAGTTAATCACAAATTAATTTATGCTGAAATGTTTAATGTACACAATACAATATATAACATGCATTACAGTACAAATACGCCGAATAAAGAGTGCAAAACAATCATTTTTTGACATAAAGAAATAACCACGTTAAAATTGTTCAATTTAAATTTTAAACCAATACAAAAGTTTCTATAGAACCACCATGTATATACTCGTAAGTTAACCTAAAATTACAGTAGGTCAATATATAAATCTATGCCAAGGCAGCATCTGTGAAGCCTAAACGGCACCAAACAAAGCGGTCCATCCTTTTCCACTATTGTTTGATCCAGTAACGGATACTATTTTCACAAAATTATCATTACTTGTATATACACCCGGCTTTTCTGAACAGAATCTTGAAAGCACATTGCCTTGCCTGTCAATCAACTCAACATAATTTGTTTTGCAGTCACCTTTCAAGTCAAATTCATCAAAAATTATACGTAAGCGCGTTGGAACCGGTGTCTCTAGCACCCATTCACAAGACTTCGTTTCTACATACGTTTCTGGGTACAATGGGCTGGTGACAACACCCTGATCACCATAGTAGTATCCACCGCAACCCTGCCCTTTATTTGTTGTTGTATAAATTAAATCAAATTTCCCAGGTATTTCATACTCTGAGTTCGTTTTTATTAAAAGGTAATTGCTATTTGAAAATATGGCTGCAGGTATGTCCAAATCAGTAAGATTTTCATTTAAATACGTAGAAAATATCTTCGTTGATTTAGTAGTTTTTCCATCATAAACTTCTATGTATGATGAATTGGAATAAACAGGTTCGTATGACATGAAATACAAAGAAATTGTGTAGCTCTCTGGTGCAGTGATCAACTGGTAACATTCTACATTTGTTGAATCAGGATTATTTATTATCCGTCCGTAGGGTTCCGTATAGTTTTGTTTACAAAAGGCTGGATAGGATATGTCCACTTGAAAATCTTTATACAGCTTTGAAGAGCCAGGAGCTGTTATTATATTTAAAAATAATCTGTCTTCAAAAGGTATCCTGCGGAAATAAAATTCTACAGATTTTTGACCACAAATCTCATATTGTTGACCTGTATTTAGATTTTCACCAAACAAAGAATGAAGTTTTGACATAGGAGTAAGATATTGAAGTCCTTGATTATTTAAACTGAAATATTTATCAAGAACTTCGCTTCCACTTCTGGTTCTTAGAATTAATTTATCCGAGTCACATTTACCAGATTCTGTATTAGTGCGAATATCCAGGTTTTTAATTGACACCTTCACAGGAAGGATATGAACATTAGATCTAAAATCAAAACAACAGTTATTTCCACTAGCTACAGAGACAACAGTTGTAGTTACATCTTTATCACGCACAGAATTTGACTTTGGACTGCATGCTGATTTGAAAGAACTTAAATTTGCAGTAAATAGTGATTTTTTACTAGACGATAATCTTAATCGCAAAATATTTGAAGAGGAAACCACTACAGGCGGTAATTTTTCTCCGCAGAAATAAGCCAATACCAAACTGTCCGGAGCATGACCATCTAAAATTTCCAACTTATTATTATCTTTACACGTGAAATCTTTAAATAAAGATAACTTTACTTTAATTGCGTGCTCTTCAGGAGCAACGAAGTTCCACAGACATTCAAATACATCTCCGTTTTTATAATCTGCCACTTCTGGTGCTTTCAAAGTATAGGACGAATTGGTCTCTAAATTAATATTGCCTCCACAGCCAACAGATACAGGATACGTAAACACAGTATTCGCAATAAAACTATTCTCGTTAAAACGTTTAGTCTTCATTTTAACAGTTAGACTATTACCTGTGCTAGATATCACTAATTCCTGTCCTTGTGAACAGAGAATAGCCAAGCGTTTTTCTTTTCTTGCCTTAATTCCATCATAAACTTGAATGTGATCTGCATCAGTCACGTAGGCGCAAGTATGTGCCCTCGCCAGAGTGTATTTAGAAATTTTGAGAACAACCTTCTGTGACTTTGGGGCTTCATAATGCCAAATACACGTCATTGATTTATTTCTGTAGCGAGCATCAAAAGGATCTGGTATTGAGATAACGCCATCTTCTTGAAATGTACCTCCACAAACTTTGGTTTCATCTCCGTTGGATGACGCAATGAACAAACTTAGGACTGCTAAGGTTAATATCCACATTTTTTTGGATGAGGTGTCACCCGGACCAAAACCCAACGAAGACTGTCTTATTAATTACTTTTATATCGAAGAGAAGTTTATCGCTTTGACCTGCAAATTACATCACTGCTCTTATTATTGTAAGTGGTGACATAAGAATGATATTGATAATGTAGATAACCTTTTTAATCTACCTCAAAATCTGTTTTTAATAACTAAGTACCTATTTTGCACATACAAATAGTAGTTATAGTTATTATATATTTGCTGCGACGTGATATATGCTCAACGTCAAATGTAGTTAATTTATCTTTGAACTGATGGTATATAATTAGAAGATAAGTAGACGATACAAAAATAAATTTCAGGTACAACCGTGAACCAAATCGGCCAAATGTTAGTTAGTTAAATTATAGGAGAGATTATCAGTTCAGCATTGATCAAACTATTTGTTTTAGTAAGGTTTTAGTATTTGATGAGATTCAAAATACTATATTTTGCTGTTCTAGAAGAAAAGAAAAAAAAACATAGCATGTACCAGCTGCTTCTGTTTCCGCGCAGATAGTAAAAACCGATCGAAGGACTATCATTATTTTATGTATATATATAATATACTTGTAGAAAAAATGTTTATAACTGCTGACCACAAAGAAGCCACAGTATAAGCAATTAAGATCCCTTTATAGCGATCGTATGGCCCTTTTTATTACGGAACGTTTAAATAATTTTATGAGATTGCGTCTCCGGAATGACCCATTTTCTTTTAAACAACCTTACTTTGCATTTCAGTCGTTTGCGAGATTTGTGGAATTGTTTGAGATTTCCTTTTGAGGTAACAATTGATTTTTTAACAATGTTTATTTAGATTTAAGCAGAATATCTTTTGATTTGACGAACTCCGTGGCGTAATGCGCTAGACCGCTAATCCGGAGGTTCTGGGTTCGATCCCCAGCCAGGGCAAGTCGGAAAATGGCCTTTTTCAAATTGTAGTGGTATCATAAAATATAGTATCGTTGAGTTAGTATTCCATAACACAAGTTTTAAACTTACTTTGGGGCTAGGCTTATCAGTGTGATTTGTCAAAAAAAAAATGTAGAAATATTTTTTTTCTCTTATCTTTTCAATGTTGCGAGCAAAGAAGAAACAGAAAATAACCTCTCCTTTTATCTTCCTTTACCTTTTCCTCTCGCCTTGGGCTTTAAACTGCGCTAAGCCGAGACCAGCGACGCGTTCAGTCCGTCTCTGTCACAAACTCTACGTGCGAAAGAGACACATGACCCGCGATGGTTTCAGCTATTTATATCGCACGTAGTGTTCTCTCTAACTTGATAGCTGTTATCCATTGAATTATTATTTGTTAAAAAATAGCAATAATATATATTTTTTATGTAAAATATTTTATTGTATACATATTCTTGGGTAAGATGATCCAAGTTATTTAAAAAAAAATATAAATTACTAGTAACCTTAACTGATTTTAGTAAATTCAAAAATTAACCGAAAACAAATAAAAGTAACGAAATAGGTCACGGTTCACAAGAAAAATCTAAAAATGTCGTTCACTATGACGAGGCACGATATTGCTACGGCGACAATATACACACACAATACTTTTCTATATTATAGGCCTAGAATTTTGCTAAAACTGAATGGTATTTGTTGTAATTGACCATCGGCCCTCTCTAATGACGACGACGACCTCTGTGGCGTAATGGTTAACACGCTAGACCGCTAATCCGGAGGTACTGGGTTCGATCCCCAGCCAGGGCAAGTTGGAAAATGGCCTTCAAATTGTCTTGGTTCTTAGGTGTTTATCTATATATATATTCATCATAAAATATAGTATCGTTGAGTAAGTATCCCATAACACAAGTTTAAAACTTACTTTGGGACTAGCTTAATCAGTGTGATTTGTCCCTTTATATTTATTTATTTAACAGCTATCGGTATTCTATATTATTATTTGTAAAAAAAAATTAAACATGAAAATATACACAGAAATTTAAAATTGATTCTGTATTTGTTTTTTTAAGAACTTGTTGAGATTAATGAGGAGCCTCGTTACAGCGGCGGCGGCGGCGATTGAAAAACATTTCATTAATAGGCGCTTAATGACGGTTTCGAGAACTTCTGTTAATTTTTTATTTGTGTGAGAAGGTCGAATAAATGTAACAAGTACCTTGTTTGTTTTTTTTTTTTTTCTAGCCTGTTGGTGTTATGTCCCACTGCTGAGCAAAGGCCTCCCCCTTCCTCTTCCACTCGTCTCTATTTTCTGCTATCTCTTGCCAATTATTGGCATAACTATTGAAGTCATCCCGCCATCTCTTCCTCGGTCTGCCTCTGTACTAGTACTAGTACCTATTTTCATAAATTTCAAAATTTTAAAAATTTCAAAATAATTTATTCAGTGCTCAGGTATACATTATTCTGCGTGGCAATGGGAATCACTTTTAAGCATGGATATGCTTGTGTTAGTGATACCCGCTCTCTATACAAAGGTTTTAGCTATTCATAAAACTGTATTCCATTACATATTACAATTTAAACATTAGTATCAATAATTTTTCATATATCATTATTAAATTATTAAAAATTCAAGATATTATACAATTATTAGATTACCTATTAGATTCTGAAATACCTATTGTTTACAAATTTAATATAGTTATTATACTTATTAAAAATTACATATCAAATGGATTCAACTAAAAATATAATTAATTATACGTGTCATGTTATAGATTAAGAGAAACAAGTTTTACTGTGTAATGTAATATGATTGGATTGTGTATTATAATATATAAACCTACATTACCACTGACTGACTCACTGATTGACATAGTTGTTTGACCTGTTCCCGGGTGGGTGGGGTAATGATTGATGTATGGTCGTGTAGAGGGTGCTCCAGTGAGTACCAGAAAAATCAGATATGTTGAAGATGATCAGATCTTAATGTGGACGAGGTACAGCCTGCAAAAACGGTTAGGGTTAGGGGTGTGATTTTTTTTTCAAAATGTAGGGGGTTGTAAGCAATTTGACGACTGTCATTTGTTTTTTGATTTTTTTCAAAATCCAAAATGGCCGCCATACAAGGACAATTTCCGAGTGTGTACCGCGAGACCGTAGGTCGAGCGGAAAGCGAGGCCGAAGGCCGAGCTGCGTGGCGAGGGTGACGCTCGTGCCCCTCTTGACCTCCCCCCTTCCTCCAGAACCCCCCCCCCCTCAAGTGTCTATGCGAAGCCTGAGGCCAAAGGCCGAAAACTAAGCTACCCGCGAGGCCGAAGCCCGAGCCCCTCCTGACCTCCCCCGCGAGGCCGCAAGCCGAGCTGCGTGGCGAGGCCGTAGGCCGAGCCACTCCCACCAAGCGCTGAGCGTTTTTTTTTAAATTTTCCAAGATGGCCGCCAATACTCGACTGCTTCCAATTTGACTGAAATTCAAAATTTAAAGCACTTTTACGCCGAGGAATCCAAATCTGACATTTTTTTTGGGAATACAAGATGGCGTCTGGATTTTAAATTTTTTAACTTTATTCGTTCAAAACGTCCTACTGGAACATCGAAGGGGTCTGAAATTTTGTATGCTGTAGTAAAGCACGCCGCGGAACTCAAAATTGCAAAACAAAATTTGATTCCAAGATGGCGGCCCGTATACGTTTTTTTTTTTTACACTGACTTTAGCACCTTACCTATTCTCTCTAAAAATAAGTTTCCGACCAACTTCAACAGGTGCACGAAAAACCGCGGGCTGCTTGCAGCCCGCGCAGCGCCCGAAAAGCTAGTTATAATATATAAACCTACATTACCACTGACTCACTGACTGATTGACATAGTTGTTTGACCTGTTCCCGGGTAGGTGGGGTAATGATTGATATATGGTCGTGTAGAGGGTGCTCCAGTGAGTACCAGAAAAATCGGACATGTTGAAGATTATCAGATCTTAATGTGGACGAGGTATAGCCTGCAAAAACGGTTAGGGTTAGGGGTGTGATTTTTTTTCCAAAATGTAGGGGGTTGTAAGCAATTTGACGACTGTCATTTGTTTTTTGATTTTTTTCAAAATCCAAGATGGCCGCCATACAAGGACAATTTCCGGGTGTGTACCGCGAGACCGTAGGTCGAGCGGAAAGCGAGGCCGCAGGCCGAGCTGCGTTCCGAGGGTGACGCCCGAGCCCCTATTGATCTCCCCCCTCCCCCCAGAACCCCCCCCCCAAGTCACTAAGTGAAGCCAGAGGCCAAAGGCCGAAAACTAAGCTCTCCGCGAGGCCGAAGGCCGAGCCCCTCCTGACCTCTCCCCTCCCCCAGAACTCCCCCCCCCCCCCAAGTCACTAAGCGAAGCCTGAGGCCGAAGGCCGAAGGCTGAGATGTTCCGCGAGGCCGCAGGCCGAGCTGCGTGGCGAGGCCGTAGGCCGAGCCACTCCCACCAAGCGCTGAGCGTTTTTTTTTTAATTTTACAAGATGGCCGCCAATAGTCGACTGCGTCCGATTTGAGTGAAATTCAGTATGTAAGGGTTTTTTGAATCGCGGAATCTAAATCTGACGTTTTTTTTGGAATCCAAGATGGCGTCTGGATTTTAAATTTTTTAACTTTATTTGTGCATAACGTCCTCCTGGAACAACAAAGGGTTCTGAGATTTTGTATGCTGGGGTAAAGCACCCCGCGGCACTCAAAACTGCAAACAAAATTTGATCCAAGATACGTATCCCGTATACGTTTTTATTTTTTTTATACTGACTTTAGCACCTTACCTATTCTTTCAACTGGAAATAAGATTCCAACCAACTTCAACAGCTGCACGAAAAACCGCGGGCTGCTTGCAGCCCGCGCAGCGCCCGAAAAGCTAGTTATTTATTTTATAAACGCTTCGGTTTTGTCATAGCTCCAACCTTTTAATAACGATATTAGTAATTTTTTACAGACCCGTTTTGTGGTGGAATAGATATCCAATAGTGTATTTACAGCATTATATAAGTAAGCGGATCGCCTAGTATAATGTCTGTTGGCATACTCACTCTTAAAGAAAGCAGTTGGTGCCACATCGTGCTTTCTTCTCCGCGTTAATTTAGTTGCGTCGTAAGGCAATCGCTTATGAAGTCTCAGTATTGTTAAATTAATGCATACGGGAATTAACGCGAAACGTACCTTTTTTTATTTATTTTGCTGACGTTTCGTTCGGGTTTCACCGAACGTGGTCCCAGCTTAACTATTGCTTGGTAGGTATGTTGTCCCAACACGGAGCGCTATCAGAATCAAGTTGCATAAGAGTCAAGTATACTTCTTCATGGTCAGTATCGTATAGCACAATGGAGTCCACAGTGTTGAGAGTGCTCTTCAGCATCGACTTGTTGTGGTGCTGGATTACTTAGTAAGTCCTCTGCTAGCTTTTTGCCAATATTGGCAAAGTAACTGTTTACATAATCGACGGATTGTTGAGGAGTACCATGTGAATCTAATAGATGTAGGTTAGTTACTTTATTTTTGTTACGGCTTGTAATATTATTAATAGTTATTCAGTTGCTCTCTATCGTGTTTCCTCTTAAGTTTTTTGATTAACGCATTGCAGTAGTTACCGTATCGTCTGTATGTTATTTTAAGAGTTTCGTTATAAGGATCGGACCGTAGTCCTTGTTGCATATCATTTCGATTTCGAATGCATCTTAGAATGCCTGGAGTGATCCAAGGCTTAATAATGCGGGCTTTGGATGAGATTCGTTTACTTATAGTATTATTAAGAATGCATTGCTGTAATAAGTATATTAAATCATTAATTAATATCGTAGGATTATTATAAGTCATAAATTTATCTAAATTACTATCTTTTAATTGTAGAAGTGCCTGTTAGTAGTTAATTTTAGTTTTAATTTGCTGAGATTTGTCGTTTTCAATTGGTTGATTAGCGAGATTTAACTTTAAAAGTAACATCCTATGGTCAGTTACAGTCGAATTAAAAACAACAATAGACGGTACGTGAGGGTGACTATCCAATTTCAACATAATATAATCTAAACAATTATTTTCTCTAGTTGGCATCATGTGGCCTGGATAAAACCCATGCAAATATATAGAGCGATGCTCTTGTCGATGGAGTATGAATTCTCTTCAATTTCTACGAAGTCTCTTCAATTTTTCATGGGGGGAACGGGGGCTAAGCTGTAGGCTGCTCTCGGAATCACAGGTATTTAAAATGGTCACAATGGTTAGCTGCGAATATACTGTATAAAAAGTCCCCGACCAAACAGCGGCAGCGTTACGAGGACTTACAAATTGCCACAGAAGACTGATGACAGCGTTTGTGACATGGCGCCCAAACCGCCATCAAATTGGTCTGCCCCTAATGTTGGGCAGTGGCAAAACTAGTATCGGTGGAGAGCAGTACGCTGAGATAAGTCTGCCCGTAAATATAATAAAAGCTTTTGACAAAATGGTTCAGTCTCTCTAGTTTCATCGAAATTGGTCCCATGGAACTACTGCGACCATTAAGGTCACATTAGGTCTATTTCATCTATTGATAGAACAAATATGACTATAGAACAAAGTGCGGGTCAGTTGTTCCCTTATCAATATTCTCCAAGGAATGGAAGAGTTGTAGTAAAAGAATGGTTGTGAGATTGGTTAATTTAAAGTATGAACACAATATAAACTCTAAGCAAACTAGCTATATGTAAATAAAAAATCAATAAATAAACAAATCTATGTATAGGCTGGCAGCAGATTTATCGCATAACGAAAAACCGAGGAAAAGGGTCGCAAGAAACATTTCAATACACCGTTCGCATTTTTACGATCGCCTCTATGACTATTGCGTAACCTATGGTAACCGTAAAGGGCTTTTAAGGTTACAATGACATCTAAGTTCTTATAGTCTTAACCCTTTTAATATAAAGGGAATATTTTTAAATATATTTAACTTTAAGAATGCAATGCGAATTTTTTAATAACTGGCTACCATCCGGTGTCAATATTCCTATATTGACGTTCTGTCGCTGTGGTAAAATAGAGATACTGTCATATAACAGTTGACAACTTAGCTGTCATTTAACTGTCATAGTAGTCAATAGTGTGCGTCAATCTCAGAACAATGCGTCAATAGCATTACTAGCTCTTTGATAGTGTGCTGAAATTTTTATTTTCAATACGTCTGACGGTCAGGGCAAAAAAAGGACTATGACACCTGTAAAGAGGAAAATTTTACGTGATTTGATTTTTTTATAATTATTATTGATTGAACAGAAAAATCTGATTTTTTTTTCTGGTAAAGGGGAATGTTACTCTTAACAGCAGAAACATATTCTTTCTCGATTACATTACGACATGACAATAGGTACAGTAAGCATGTATGTAGGTATATAAGTCCGAAATATAGATGTTAAAAGGACCGTAACCTACGAATCTAGCTCACTAGATACAATCTAAATACAAATTAGGCCATCTAACCATTCACGATGAACTGGAAATTGTTAATGTTGTTAACAATTTCCAGCTAATCGTAAATGTGTCGACGGCCTAACAGGGGCGTGTTCAGTAGAGATACAAACATTTAATGGGCATTCTGCGGCAAAAACAGCCGGCGGTGCAGCCGAGATTATAATATTGGAGTTTCAATTGCACAAGTTTGTACAATTTGCTGCCGCGCACTATCGCGACTGGCGGAGAGTTATTCTGCTTATAGTTGCCGTATTTGACGCTTGTAAGCAAGATCAGTGACAGCTGTCAGTGCCATAAACATTTTCTTTTTCTTTTTGCCACCATACGTGCAGGCAGATTTGTTGTGACAATGAAATGTGCGAGTGTCCGTGAAGGCACTATTGTAACTTGGCTCCAACGGAAGACCAGCGCTGGTGCTGCGTTTACGTAACACCAGCATATGCTGAGTTGGAGGCCAATTTGGAGGGTCATGGCACATATTTATTTTATATTTTATATGTTAGTAGTTGATATGTTATTATTTTATGAAATCTGTAAACTGTGTGTTGGTCTTTCAAATAAACATTTTATCTATCTATCGATCTTGTTAGGCGACCATCGCAGACCATCGCGCGACAGTTCGCTACAGTTGGCGACCTTTTTGCTACAGTTGGAACCGATTTCTGCGGGCCTTAGGACCTGAAGTCAAGTCATAATAATAAAAAATAAACAATGGCAATTCTAAGATCAGATTTATGTGAACCTTTGTTTTCTCAATTTTTATGCAAAACTGAAACCTAAATACCCAGTATCAGGTCCAAAGCAAACGTACTTGAGCAGACGCATTGTGGTATTACGTTTTTTTTGTCATATCTTTCAGGAGATCTATCTAGAAATACATCTAGATTTGAACAAGCTAAAAATATTGCCCTGGAAATCATGTTCTTATTTAGGTTGATTGCTACGTAAGCAATAGAAATACCGCTCCTGGTCTTACTGTTTCTGCTGAGAACTTTGACAAATTAGTTCATGCTTTACAGCCGCTACAAACGTTGCTCGAGTGTACAAATAATAGGAATACCTTTTCTAACATGTTTTATTACTTCTTTAAAGTGTTGGTTGCCAGTTTAAATCCTGGAATACTATTGTTCATTGAGGGAGTCAGCGAAACACTAAACATGTAGTTTTTTAATTCACCGCTCCGTAAAATACCATCGCACTGTGTTTTCGTAACAGCGATAAGTATATTATTTTACGCATAAAACATCCTTAATTTGTCAATGGTTTTCTAAACATTTCAAATAAAAACAGCACCGTGAAATGGTACGGAGTTTTCATAAAAGACTTTTGTATGCTACAAATACCAAAATTATGAGTGGTCAAGACCTATCGTGCGAATCTTTCGCATACGATCAAAATTAAGAAATGCGCCCATTTAGAAACACATGCGCATTTATCATTCGTTGTGTGACTCCCGATTTCTAAACTAGCACACATATTTGTGTAGTATATTATTTTTTTAATCAAGTAAAGAAAGTAAAAAAATTAAATCAATAAAGATAAATTTCCGAGTAATAAAGTAGTAATGCTATCAAAAAAAAATTTAATGAAATCAAGTTTCATCAAATCAAAAAAGCCGTGTGGTTCACGGCAGAGTAGAATAGGACCACTTTAACTCCAAATATTCCCGTGGATGTCGTAGAAGGCGACTTAGAAAACACAAACTAAACAAAGCTTATAAACATCAATTTATACCTCTCCAACCCGTCTGGCCAGCGTGGAGAGTGTAGGCCAAATCCTCTGACTGCTCTTGCTAATTTTTGGCTCTGGTAGTACAGAGAGGGTCGTGCTCCTGTAGTGGAGACTAAAAAAGACATGATGATGATGATGATTAGAACATTTATTAAGTGAAAATGCTGCTGAACAAAAATTAACGCATTAAGATAGCCACATTTAAGAAAACAAAAATAACAAAACAACACAGCATTTCCAAACCGATACATTTTATACGGACGGAAATATAGAAATTCCTTTATTTGTCTCTCGAATCAAAATTAAATTAGAATTCTTTGTAGTCATTAAAATGAGACATGCGTACAGATCAAACGATTTGCAGATGAGTACTTTCAAAGGACATTTTGTTTGTAAGGAACGAAAGAATTTATTCGTGTTTTGTGTTTAGACTTTTATTTGTCTTTGTCGTTTGAAAAATATTGACTTTTTGTTGTGAGACATGAATAAAATCTATTTCACATATGTGCGTCGACCGATTCTAACACGCACTTAGGTATTGTTTTATCTTTTGTTGCTAAATTTTGCATTGGAATAAAAAAAAACTTCACACTGCTGAGATTTAAACCTGCGATCTTATTTTTAGGTAATTTTATTTAATTGGAAGCTATCTACCTAAGTTGATATTATGATAATAGAAATTCCACAAATGATATGAAGTGCATTTAAGTTTTTCTTGTAAATCATGAAATAAGGAGTATCGCAGTCCAGAAAACAATACTCGCTAATTTTTGTGACATCGCGTCTCTCAGTTGTCTCATTTCCCAATTTCGTATTGTGTTGTGCCACGTCAACTGTCAATACCTATATCCTTATTTTTGAATATTGTATCTGGAAGAATACAAATACAGCCATTGATAAAAGGAAAAAAATATTTAGGTACATACGATTAACGCCATTAACAGTTTTAGTTAAAACAACGTATTAAACTTTTGTAAAACATTTTTTTAGTATATATGGTCTAAGATAATTTTCTAATATAGGTTAACACGTGTTAAAAATTTAATAAAAATAATCTATTTCAAGAGCTTTCACTCCAACATCCCAATAGTATGAGTACATTCTGTTAGATTGCAGCAATTTGAACACTACAAACATACTAAAAAAACAATAAAAAAGTTACCGCAGTGTCCAATTTTATGTGGCCAAAAAGTAAAAAGTAAAAACTCGTTTGGCTTGTGTTTAATCGTGACAGAAACCCATAACAGCTGAACTAAGCCCAGGGACATATTGGTGCATTAGACCCGATGTAGATCAGTGTGGCCATACTAGGGATTTGCGAAATTTATTCGTCCGACCCGAATGCCTACCGCGTTCGCGTCCCATCGGAAAATGATAAGAATCCTGGATGAGCCATATCCTTTCGATAAAGAAAGAGATATTCTTGAGTTCAGCCAGTTCTTACACAAATTTTGAAATTATAATAATCAATTTTCAAACACTATTATCATCGTATTCCTAAAAACAAGTCATTATTTAAAAAATATTTTTAAACACAAGCTTATATCTAAAAGAATAAACTAAAAAGTTTACAAGCCCGTTAAGACTTTAGTTTGCATTTTTGCAAAAAACGGCTACTTTTGGCAAAAACGCAAACTAAAGCTTAATGTTCTCACTTTAAACTGTAAACAGTGGTTCATAAAATAGTTTGAAGGGTTATCTAGGTTTTAGTAGCTTAAAATTTTAAAGGATATCTCCGTTTTCTTACAAATAATTTATGTCAAATGGGGGCAGCACTGGACTCCGTGTATCGTCTTAAGATAAAACATTTGAGAAACTCCCAAACTCATCTTCACAAGGCTTCATCATGAGATCAGGTCATTGGAAACATTTCTTAATTTTTATGAATCCTTTTTTAATAGGATAAGTCGTTGCAATTGGCAAATAAAAGTCAAATTTATTCATGCAAAAAAGCTGCAAACAGTTCTTTCATAAAAAAGTTATCGTTGATATTCTTCTTTTTCATTCCTTTTCTTTGTGGTCAAGATTTTAGGATACATAAACCCATCTATTAGGTGCTTCTTTTTGTATCCTCTCATCGTGTCCGGAATTCTTAAGTGACCGATGATCTGCTTTTCATATTTGGAGAAAAATACCAGAAAGCGTATCACGGGTTCCGAAGCAGCACAGCTAAAGATACAACTGAGAATGAACTGATGTTAGAATAAGTGCCTATTGATCATTTCTAGTTTTCCTAATTCACTTACATACGCAGTCCCCGGACGGCCATTCACCGCTCGGCATACCGCTTCGATTACAGTGACGTCACGGACGCGCAGCAAAAAGATAAGTATTGGTTTGTAATGTAAGGCTCAGTGTCTGCCAAGGGACTGGGAATAAAGAGGCAGTAGTAGTAAATAACTTTGATTCTAATGGCACTAGGTCATGTTCTTATTACTACAACATAACATGCTGCGCTCAATTAAACAAGTGTTCGATTACAGTGACGTCACGGATGCGCAACAAAAAGATAAGTATTGGTTTGTAATGTAAGTCTCAGTGTCTGCTAAGAGACTGGGAATAAAGAGGCAGTAGTAGTAAGTAACTCTGATTCTAATGGAACTAGGTTTGTTCTTTGTTTTTAAAGGTTTGTTACTACAACATAACACGCTGCGCTCAATTGAACAAGTGTTCGATTACAGTGACGTCACGGATGCGCAGCAAAAAGATAAGTGTCAGACTCAGTGTCTGCCAAGGGACTGGAAATAAAGAGGCAGTAGTAATAAGTAACTCTGATTCTAATGGCACTAGGTCGTGTTCTCTGTTTTTAAAGGTTTGTTACTACAACACAACACGTTGCGCTCAATCACAAAAGTGTTCGATTATAGTAACGTCACAAACGCGCAGCAAAAAGATAAGTATTGGTTTGTAATGTAAGGCTAAGTGTCTGCCAAGGGACTGGGAATAAAGAGGCAGGAGTAGTAAGTTACTCTGATTTTAATGGCACTAGGTCATGTTCTCTGTTTGTGTAGGTTTATTACTACAACATAACACGCTAAATCACAAAAGTTTTCGATTACAGTGACGTCACGGACGCGCAGCAAAAAGATAAGTATTGGTTTGTAATGTAAGGTTCAGTGTCTGCAAAGAAACTGGAAATAAAGAGTAGTAGTAACTCTGATTCTAATGGCACTATGCTCTCAGTTTTTGTTGGTTTATTACTTTCAACTTCAACTTACAACATATTAACACGCTGCACTCAATCACAAAAGTGTTAGGTGTAACTTGTCCACCACGTTTGTCATATTCAACTGAATTATTGAAAGGATTCTTCTTATCGAGTGTGTAAATAGCTTAACACTGGTGTCAGATTTTTTGAGCTGCCTGAATTAATCAATCAATCAGTTTATTTGCAGAAAAGAGTTAAAAAGGTAGTTATAATAATAAACGGACACAAGCACTTTTCACCAGAGTCTGGCATGCAAAAAATTGTTATAAGTACATAAAGTAGGGTTGGGTACATTATACTAAATATGTCAATATCTAACGTAGCTCAATAACTGTGCACGATATCACTACTTTAAGGAGTCCAACAGACGGCAAAAGTAAGATTTAAAAAAATAATTTGATATGTAACAATTTAAAAAGCTATGTATCAATATGATACGTTAAAAACCTTTTTATACGTTATTTTCCCTAGCAAGCAATCTCTCACTTTTATATCCGATTCAATTTAAATTGAGAGTGATATATGAAGATCAGATGGAGTGACTGACTGCGCGGGTAGCATTCGTGACTCGCCTACGTACGGCCTGTAATGAGGTACGAAGTCAATAAGTAGCCTCCTTGCTTTTCTCAACAGATTTCCTTAGAGTGATATAAAAAGTAAAAACTGATGAACCAGTAGTCGCACTGGTAGGACAAACTTGAAAGGACTATTGGTATTAGCACCAAAATGAGCTTGAGCTAGTTCCAGTAGTTCCACTAAGTTTTCCTACCAGTAGGAATACTGGGAATTTTCGTCCCAATAGATTTCAACTTTATACACAGGATTTAACAAAATATACTAAAACTATTGATGAATGAATTCAGTCCATGATACTAAGCAACTTTTCTCATTCAAAGTTTAATTAGAAAATCAATCCCAAGAACCCAAAATAAATTCATTCCTATCACCTTGAGTGGCTTTACTCAAGTCCTTTGTGTAGTCTGTCCAATTGGTATTCAGAGATCTATCTCTGAAATATACTTACGACAAAAATATATCTTTGTCTTGAGACTTGAAATATATATTTTTGTTGGAGATAGTATATTCAAGACACAGTGTGGTATTCAGCAGCTGCTCATAATTTAACATTTCCCGGAACCTGTATACCAGCAAAAACATTCTCTAGTGTTTCAGTGATAAATTTTAATTGCAGAACATGGAATCCGTGTTATGTTCAACCCACACTTAGTAAATCAAATTATGCTTTTGCAATAATAATTTTACAGGACGATATACGTTATACCACACGTTCGATTTTTTCAGAGCTGCAAGAAACAGTAGACTTGAGTATTTGATATGAATTTCAGCTTGATACCTTTATGCATTCTTGAGAAAAAGGGTCTTGACAGGCAAACAGATGGACAACAAAGTGATCCTATAAGGGTTTCGTTTTTACCTTTTGAGGTGCGGAACCCTAAAAATGGAATAATCTAAAACATAACCTAAAACAGCGGTTAGCCAGCAAAACGATAAAAGAAATAAATGTAGCAAAAAATCAGCCAGCGCTGACCCATTTTGCATATTTGACTCAAAATCTAATATTCCCAGTACAAACACGAACATGATTGAAAATAGTAATAACTATTTCGGGAACTTTTGGCATCACGGCTCGGCTCGCGTGAAACTGCCAGCGCACACATAAACTTTAATTTTATGACTGACAGTTATTGCTCAGGTTTACTTTTGTTCACACATAAACGTCCTTAAACATGGTACAGTCGACAGCACAGTAAATTACTCTTCACCTACCTTTTTGTGCCGGTAATATCAGAATTGAAATTAATTTGTATAACTTAATGTGCCATTAAGGTAAGAGTTGATTTTTTATTTCCTATTTTATTGTTCCATGCTGGTCTGGAAAAAAAAGATAAAACTTGAAGAATGTACCAGCTGCTTCTCTTCCCGCGCAGATCGTAAATGCGAATCATGTTAATAGGCGATGCGGCTAGCAACCCATCACTATTTTGATTCCGTATTCAACCTTCTCGCCCACCATTACGCTAAAAGTGGCATTTGGGTCGTGCGGCCTTAGGTTCTCTATGCTCAGAGCCGAAAGACCCAAATAGCTTTGTCTCCCAAATTAGGGAAAAAGAAGTGATAGTCTATGTATTATTTTCTTGCATCTCAAAAATAAATTTAATTAAAGAACCTTACTAATATTTTTTTTGTGATTGTTTAGTTTTAAATCTCATTAAAACAAGCTCTTTAGAACGTTATAAGTATTCCTTTAATTTACATTTATAACACATATCTACTAAAATAGCATCATGGATTTAATTTAAACTGAAAACAACCTTCGTATATATTTAGATTTCTAGAATTAATTAAAATTGGAATAGAATACATAAACATAACCCTAGAACTGTATCGCACTTAAAGTATCAGCCACACCTAAACGATCTGGCGGCTTGGGAGAGACTGAAGCGGAGGCGTTTCTGGACAATTTTTATAATAAAAAAAAAACAAATTGAAATTGCTTTTAAGATAAAGTAACTTAAATACTGTTAGATAACTTTATACTTTGTTGTTTTGAAATTTTCTGATTTATTGATAGTAATTTTGGAGTGGCAAAGGCAGAACGTGACCTCACGGTGTATTCTATAAATAAATAAATAGATAAGGACAAATATTCAATATTGAGCTTGCGCCAAAGTATTTAAACTTTGGCGCTAGCTTTTTTTAAATTATTTTATGAACTGTCATTGAAACTATTATTGGTGATCCGTCTAGCTTTAAAACTTGCCTCCGCCAAAAGTGGCCGCTTTAAGTGAAGGCAAGTTTTAAAGCTATACGGACTAATGTAAATATTTTCAACGGTGGTTCATAAAATAATTTAAAGGGCTTTCTAGTGCCTGACGATTAGCAATATGAAAATGATCACCATATTTACGAGTTAACAATTTTTTATAATGAGGGTGCCACTTCAAGGCCATTTGCTTCTAAATTCACCTTAAGGGATATTAAGTCAATGATTCTAATATATATTTTATGATAAACACATATAAAAATTAACACTCAAGACCCAGGACAATTTGAAAAAGGCAATTTTCCAACTTTCCCTAACTGGGTATTGAAACTAGAACCTCTGATTGGCGGCCTAGCGTGGTTGATAACCAAGCAGAAGGCTGGCATCGCCGGTCATGTTACATTAATGAGATTAATGTAATGAAATTGATATCATCAGTGCATCGGCTAATATAATTAAAAAAATATTTTATGATTAATTTTTTTTTACACAAGCATGTAATTCCCAATTTAAAGTTTAATTATTTATGTAACTTTTTATTTAATATAATTTAATAACTTTATTTAATTTTGCAATGTAATGTAATTTTCAATTTAAAACGACTGAGAGCAGTTTATCAAATGTGCATGCTGCTTTCGCTCCAAGTAGGTTGGCAATTTATATGCTCTAATTTGTATATGCTTAGAATTGTGTGTTGTTCAGCCAGTTAGCGAATCAAATAAATTTATAAAAAAATGAAATGAATTAAAACGTTCATCTCCTACATGACCTTATTTATATTTCAACTATAAGAAATGCTAAAGACCATGCGCCATTTAGAAGAAAATGCAGCAAAGTGAATCCCGGGCTCCGAAGCAACCAGATACTAGACTAGAGAATAATTACTCGTCAACATTAACCGCTCATTGTACAATTTCGCGTCTAGACCATTAGCTTATCAATGTGGCCTCAGCTTTACAAAGCTTCCGTGGGACGTTATGTAAATCAATTTAACTTAGTCGTGTGCCGAAACTTATTCACTATCGAACTGTGACAAATTGGAATTGTTTTACTTCTACTTCCTAGTACTGGTATTTATTCGAATCAAACTAAATGCAATTAAATTAGTACTTAATTGGTTTTTCTCTGGATTCTGGAGGTTTGATATTCAGCCATAGTAAGTACTTACCATGGTAAGTTGGAAAATGAAATTTTTTATGATTACGATTTCTTAAGAGTCCCCTTACCTTAGACAGAATCAGAGTTTCCCATACAAACGTAGTCTACGTTTTATTTTGAAACGACATGTCAGATTTCGGTAAAAATTTGTAACTTTTAAGAAATTGAAAAAGTCAAAATATGAACTTGAAAGAGAATATAGTGTATTATATCATTTTTGACCATTAGTATGGAAAACTTTTACACCCTTATATTTTCTTTCAAGTTCATATTTTGACTGTGAAAACCAATTATAACCCTAGATATATGCAATTTCTTTAAAGTTACAAATCTGTCATGTCGTTTTAAAATAAAACGTAGACTACGTTTGTATGGGAAAGTCTAGGGTAAGGGGATTATTAAGATTTTTATTTGATTTTACTGATTTAATTTTATAGTAAAGAGCAAAAAGTAATGAACAACTTTCAATGTGTAAACCTGTACAAATATTTTAAACATTAAAATATTTTTTCTGTCAGAATATTTCTGAAGCGGCACTAAATTTACAACAGTTTAAATGATTTGGCTATAGTTTTACAACCGGCCACCTGCCTGACGTCAACCCTCTTTGGAAATGAGTTTGTGCGAAAAGTTTTACAACCGGCCGCCGCCTGACGTTAACCCTCTTTGGGAATGCAATTGTAGCACGAGATGTTTGTGCTTAGTCCTTAGTTCTTTAGTCGCCTTGTACGACATCCACGGGAAGACGTGGAGTGGTCCTATTCTATTCTGCCGGAGACCACACAACAGGTGGTCACGTCAACATTAGTGCAAAATAAAACAAAGTGACTATTATTAAGAGATATTATAAATATCCTATAATAAAGATTTTTAATTAAATTGAATTGACGCCCGCAGGAAGTTCTGCCGATACGTTTTATTCCAGACCCCGCAAACTATTAGGATTCAGACGATTTTGATTGTATGCGGGGTCTAAAACCAAACACATAGTGCCTACAGGCGGTGTCTTAATATAATAATATGCAGCTAGACTTAAGGTTCTGCTGTGAGTCAAGACGGAGTCGTGAGCATCGCGTTCTTGTAGCGGGTAAAATCCCTTAGGCAGTGATCCCACTGCAACGCGCGGAGCGCGAGGCCGCAGATTTTAACATTGTTTACAAATTTCTCAATTTGTATAGAAAACACGCCTAGACACTGAAAACGCGTCAACGCGCGGGAGCGTCAGTGTGTTGAACCGCGCTCCGCGACGACGGTGCGCGGTGCAGTGAGTTCACCGCCTTAGGCTTCTTCTAGAAAATTGTTCGACTGCGAAAATAAAAGCATACCCCTTTTTCTATAAATTAAAATTACACTACAACAACTTTTTGCTTTTTTAGCGGAATTACGCGGGAAATGAATTCCTTAACTCAAAAGCGCCAATTTGAAACAACAGAAAATAAAGAGGCGAGTGTTACAGAAAAGATGTTTTCTTTAACGAATTTAATTCACAGAGAGAGAATTTTTCAAAGTGGAAATATTCAGCGACGCGTAACGAGAAATTGTTCATTTTTCCTGTTTGGGAAAAAACAGGCGCATTCTTCGCCAGTGCAGTGTCGGAATGTTTTTAATGCACTTTTGTTATCCTGCGAAATTTTAGCTCAACAACAGCGTCAAAATTAGTTTCGTTATAAAACATTTCCGCTAAAATATTTTCATATTATCATCAGCAGCTTCGACGTGGAAATTTTATCACGTTTCATAAAAATTGTGTTAGAAACTTCGGTGTTTTTTTTTTCTGTATCGCAAAAGATATATAAGGTTTCTGATTGAGATTTAATTTTGTATGCTATTTATAATAGAAACTAATTAAAAAAACGTTTTGAAAAGTATTATAAAAGATTTTCTTATCTTATATAATATTTTTCAAAACGTTTTTTTAATTAGTTTCTATTATAAATAGCATACAAAATTTAATCTCAATCAGAAACCTTATTGGCTCAAATTTAACTTCCAAGATTTGACCCAAAAAAAAACGAAAAATTGGTTGCCTGTAAAGTCGGTATACGGGCGAAAGTTTTACGTGACAACGACTTTACTCCACTTCACTCCAAACTTGACTTCCACTCGGGCATGGTTAGCCCTAACAAGAGAGACAGACATAAAAAGTGAAAGGCACGCGTGCCTCTCACTCGCTCTCATTGTGAGCGGAGCGTAACGCAGTTTCTTGAAGTGTCACCCGGCTAACCAATTTATAAGACGTTGTCACGTCAAAACGACAAACTAAATAAAAGCTTGCAAAAAATCCAAAACCTAACAATTACTAAAAATATAATACTATAAAAAGAAAAAAAATTAAAAAAATTACTTTGGTTCATATTCTTGTCATCAAATCTATCAACAATATTTGGAACAGCGTTGGCAATCCATTATTAATTTCTACGATATCTTATTTAAATCTAAATAGCCGCTTTTATTTTTAAAGTAAGGCGGGATTTTCGTTGATTTATAATGTTATTAATCAAGCTGAAATATCAGCCGCCCAATTATCTCTTGCTGGGTTTTCCAGCTTTTGTTTCCAGTATCGTTGCATGCACAATTTTTAAACGCATAACATTGTTTTTCATGTTCATTTAGTAAAGTTGATTTCGAGAATGTGTAATTAAAAATATTCGTACTTTAAATTATTGTAATTATAAATACTTAAAAGCTTTAAAAAGCCTTTTAATATACGCTTCATGCTGGACGCTGGTGTGGGGGAATATAAAACAAGAGATGTATTTAGGATTTATTATTTCCCGTACAGATCGTGAAAGCCGATCGGTTTAAACGGAAACCTGAGGAATCATGTCATAGGCGAAGCAGCTATTAAAATAAACTATAACCAAAACATATATTGTACGAAAAAGTGGGTGAAAAAGACCAATGGTCTGCCATTTTAATGTTATTTTTGTGTTGTAAACATATTTTTACTAAGCCAAAGTACATTACTTCTCTTACTTTTTCTTTCCGACTTTTATCCAATATAAAACACCCAGGTATTTAAGCTTGATGCACACCTAGCTAAAACACCCAGTTGTTAGACAGGGTTACTTTTAAAACACCGGGAACATTTTTGAAGCAAGTTCAGTCCGTGATACTGAACTACTTTCCATAAAAACAATTAAAAATTTCGTCCTCCTATACAAAATCGAGATTTGTATGAGAAGGCGATGTTTTTTTTTTCGTTTTAAAAAGTGACCCGGTATATAACACCTAGATATTTTGGCTAGCTGTGCATCAAGCTTAAACACCTGGGTGATTTATATTGGATGAAATTCGGAAAGAAAAAGTAAGGGAAGACTTGTAAATTAGCTAAGAACAAGTTTCAAACCTAATGACGTAAGCGAACGTAAATAATACTTTACAAAAAATCCTGTAGTGACAATATCTTTGGACAATCATGGAAAAACAAACGCCTACGCTGGTACGGTAATGTCTTGTGAAAAACGGGCAAGTTACGTGGGAAACAAATGTATAGCAATGCCGCCCACGCCGGGGCCCCGCAGACGTGGCAGACCCAAGAAACGTTGGCTTGACGTTGTCAAGGATAACATGCGTGCCAATGGTCTTACAACCAAGGATACTCAAAACCATGCGAAGTGGAAAAGGAAAAGCCGGAAAGCGGACCCCAGGCTTTACAGCATTGCAGCTGAGGACGCGACTGGGAATACGCTGAGATGAGAGAGAGAGAGAATCATGGAAAAGCAAACGGCTCCCCATAGGCCATATCCAGTAAGTAATCAAACCCGGGCGTCGCACAATTTTTAAATGTCATTTCAAAACAAAATCCTTTATTTCACCTGGCAACACAGCATGATCTGTCACTATCAAGGGAAATCTCCGTTACTTTACAAGCGAGCTCACTTACCCTACGTAACGAGGAAAAATGTACGTAGTATGCGATGCAACTTTGAATGGGGGAGCTTTACACTGTCCGATTTTATTTATTCTGGGCAACAAAGTATTTGCCGCAATAAACTAAAAGCTGTTTATTACTTAACTCAGTATGTAAAATACTAATACATAAGTAAAATATGCCTAACAACTCTGAATTTTATGATACCTGATGTAGAAAGCTGACATATTAATATTTCCAAACAATGATTTCCTCACCGTTAAAAAAAATACAATACCCTTTCTTGCACAGAAGAAAAATACAGGACATAATTATCTTAAAAACCAGAAAATGCGCAAAAGGCGGCCTTATCGCTAAGCAGTTTTTTCCATACAACCTCGCTCAAATAGAATAGTGATGGGAAATTAGGTAGTGCGGCTTGGTCAATAAATATATTATTTGCATTTGATAAATAAGCGTGTGATATAGTAGAAGTCTTGCTCTTTTCAATAATTAGTAAATTTAATGTCAGTATGGAGATATAGAAGATTTTACTGAAGACTAAATTTCCCCTTACTATTTTCATGGAGGGTCGACATCAGGTGGCGGCCGGTGTAAAACTTTTCGCACAAATGCATTCTCAAAGAGGGTTCACATCAGGCCAGCGGCCATTCGTAAATCTATAGTCAAATCATTTAAACTGTTCCGGCTATTTCTGCTCCACTTCGCAAGGTTTTGGCATCCTTGGGTGAGCATAGTATATAATATACATATGTATATTATATTATGAGAAGAGAAGCGGGAAAGGGCACCCCGGGCTCCAAAACAGCACAGCTGAAAATGTAACCAGGAACACGCTAAAAAACTTTCAGCTAATGTATGTCGTATCGTGTTATTCAAACGGTCTCTTTGAAACAAACATGCCGCCGCGCGCCGTGCGTCGATTCGAGCGATCCTTTCATTTTCTACTTCAATACCGAGCGCTAGAATTTGAAATGCATTGCTTTGATCTCAGTTGGTGACAAATTAAAGAGATACATGAACGAAGTTACCATTTATAGCATTTAAAAGCATTAATTTACATTTTAGCAGGATTGCAAATAATAATTGAGTTTGAGGGATTGATATAATTATTTTTAATAACTTAGTACGTACTAGTTTTATTAAAATATTT
Organism: Acrobasis repandana; assembly: GCA_963576875.1. Classification (NCBI taxonomy): domain Eukaryota; kingdom Metazoa; phylum Arthropoda; class Insecta; order Lepidoptera; family Pyralidae; genus Acrobasis; species Acrobasis repandana. Next base: position 19,388,010 of record OY756218.1, on the reverse strand, counting down.
TAGTAATTTGTGTTAGGTACTTAGGTATTTCTTTTCAGGTGAGGGAACCTCATATTTTCGGGGAGGTGTAGTAACGTTATACTTCTTCTTCTTCCTCACCTTATCCCACTTTACGTGGAGTCAGGACAGCATGTGAGTCTTTTCCATTCTCCTCTATCTTTTGTCAAGGCACTTGTTACATTCTTTTTATCCATATCGTCCTTAACGCACTCCATCCACCTTTCCTTAGGCCTTCCTCTTTAATTTTTATTTATACGTTATTATTTTAAAGTGTTATTATTTAAAATTATAAAAACAGCATTTAATTTTTATGTTCTATCGCATTTTTATTTTGTAAGAAAATGTTTGTAAATATATTTGTGAATATTATGCACCATTTCACCACGGACTCGTAATATTTTCTTTCATCATCAAAATTTAAGAGCGACGCTCTTGTCGGTCGAGTTTCTTCCATTTTTTTCTATCTTCCGCCACCCTCTTGACATCTTGATACGACACTGCTATCACCTTTTTCTTGACTTGTTTCATATATCTGTGCCTTGGCTTTCCTCTTCTCCTACTTCTTTCTATTTAGCCTTCTATTATAATTCGTAGAAAATTATCATGCCGTATCAAGTGTCCCAACATCCTGCCTATTTTTCTTATATTATACTTTAGGTACTACATTTTCTTTATATTAAGGATATTATCTTCTGGTCAACTCTTTCGACTACTTTGTTTTAAAAATTGTTTGATACAAAACATACTCAATACCTTGGTATATGAAGTCCTCATTGAATTCAAAATAACCCAGCACGTTTGTTCTGCTATGACAGATATTAATAATTTTCCAAGTTTCGAGTGTCTCGTCAATTAAGTGCTAACTTAGTTAGCCATTTAAGAGTATCGGGTTGAGTTAAGTTGACAAGCCGAAGCGGGATGATAGATGATGATTAATTGAATTCTTATAGATTTTCCTGTAATCTACAAGCAATGAACTATAATTTGTATTTTTTCAAAATTTTAGGCTCAGTACTTTCGGAGATCAGGGGGGGATGGTCAATATTCGTCTTCTTTCTTGAATAAAATCAAAACTATTTATTTTAAAATAACAACAAAAATATATTTGAGATCCTTATAACAAGCCCTTTCATTTGATATGTAACATAGTAAGTTTTGCAAAACTTTTTTTTTATCTCCTAATTTTTCCCACGAAAATGACCCTTATTTTGAATAAATATTTATTTACTTAGCACATATGTATTTGGGTCATAGGATTACACCATCCTTCCAAATTTCACCTGATTCGGTCTAGTAGATTCGGAGAAAATGGGCTGTGACAGACGGACGAACAGACAGACGCACGAGTGATCCTATAAGGGTTCCGTTTTTTCATTTTTTGTACGGAACCCTAAAAACAAACTATTTATATACTTTGGTGACTTTTTAACCACCTGCCAAATTTTTGAAGTAAATTCAGTCCATGATACTGAACTACTTACAGTGAAAAAAAAAGATAGTCTTTCCATACAAAATGCGTTTGTCTGAGCACTAATTAGTATGGGTAGGCGAAATTTCTTTTTCGTGTTTCGTTACTTGTGTTTATAAAAAGTAGTTCAGTATCATGAACTGAACTTTCTTCAAAAATTTGGGAGGTAATTAAAAAGTCAGTCCCTGTATGCGTAAAAGGTATCATCAGGTACCAACATCATATAAAAAAACAAAGCCTAAGGTAGCAAATCTCCTAACCCTACCTAAATTTGCCGGTTTGTATAATTTTCACAAAGAATCCGCATTACATATTTTGTAAATTTATGTTCTATTGTAATAAAATATACTTGTAGATCGTCAGCGAAATTGTAGAAAACCTTTTTTGAAAATATTTATTTGAAATGTAACACATAAAAAAGGATACAATGAATCAAGATTCGTATTACGTCTATAAGAATACGATTAATAAGTACTTCATCAACGGGTCTTTTGTAGTCTCCACTGCAGGAGCACGACCCTCTTTGAACTACCAGAGCAGCCACAGGATTTGGCCTTCACGCTGGCCAGACGGGTTGGAGTGGTCTCATTACTGTTTATAAGCTTTGTTTAGCTTATGTTCCCTAAGTCGCCTTCTACGACATCCACGGGAAGACTTGGAGTGGGTTCTATTCTACTCTGCCGGGAACTACACGGCAAAATAAGAACTTAGTTACGAGTACAAAGTACGTTTACTACGCTTACTTTTTTTCATTTTTAAATGGACAACACTGAACTTATGTTCAGTGTTGTCTTTGTTTATACAAAGTGTTTGTATCGCTGTTCTGCCCGCTTGCATTTATGTTTAAGTGATCAACCTTACTTTGAAGTCGTTATCTTAGTTCTTCAGAGGGCAAATTATTTATTTAACAGAGCAACTTCGTGGATCCGGATGTTTTGGTGATTGTTGTTCAAGCCTTTGTTTGAAAAGAGGTAAGCTGAAGATAATGATCCTTCAGCGAAGGAGTTATTATTCAAAACCTAAAACAACTATTAAGTTGTTGAGTAATAACTAAATATAGTGCCATTTAAACTATTGGTTCTGTGAGCCTCGCGAGTCTGTCTTTGCATAGCCTATCACATATTGACCCCTTGAAGTTTATAGGATGAAAATAATAATGTTGTTTGGCCAAATACGGGTACTAAAAAAGTTTTATGACATTTTTGAATGTTTTTCGAAATGGCTGAAATATGATTTTTTAACGTTTTCAACCCCCATATTTCCGCCATTTAAAAATATTTAGAGAAAAAGGCTCTTCAAAAAAAATCTACATAATTATCTGTAACAAAAAAGTTTTATGACATTTTTAAATGTTTTTCGAAATGGCTGAAATATGATTTTTTATGCTTCCAACCCCCATATTTCCGCCATTTTAAAAATTTTCGATAATTAGGCTCATCAAAAAAATCTACATTAGTAATTATCAGACCTTTTTTTATGTCATAGGACGGCAAACGAACAAGCGGGTCACCTGATGGTAAGTGATCACCGCTGCCCATGGACAACTGCAACACCTGGGGTGTAACAAGAGGGTTACCGGCCTTTCAGGGATGAGGGGTAGGGGGAAGGGTGATGGGGAGATGGGGGGGCTCCGGCTATTAGAAGCTACTACTCAGACGTCGATTTTCTATGAGAGTGTGGTACTTCCCCGGACGAGCCGGCCCATTCATGCTACTAGCAAAACTGAGTTTTGCCGGATGCGTGGCTCTACCACAGCAAAATTGTACGAGAATCGGTTGAGGAATGCGACCTGTAGGCGAGAGCAACCGGAAAACTGGAATTCGGACACACGAAAGAATTTACGCCGCAGCTGAAACGGAGACCTTCGTTCGCTTCGCTCATAAATCAAACTAAATAATATTACCATTTAAATAACTCAACGTAACTAGAATTATTTGCCGTGTGGTTCCCGGCAGAGAAGAATAGGACCACTCGAAGTCTCCCGTAGATGTCGTAGAAGGCGACTTAGGGAACATAAGCTAAACAAAGCTTATCAATAAGACCTCTCCACCCGTCTGGCGTGGAGAGTGTAGGACAAAGCCTCTGGCTGGTCTGGCCAAGTATGGCTCTGGTAGTACAGAGTGTTGTGCTCCTGTAGTGGAGAGTAAAAGACCTGTTGATGATGATGATGATGAACTACAAGATAGACATCGCGTTGAGAGGTAGCCGTTGGTAAAATACAGACAAATAATTTGATTACAATATAAATGTTTTTTTTTGTTTCAGAATTTTTCGATTTTGCACGATTGTGGTATCCTTGTTTGTGGCATCTTTCATATGCATGTCATTCTTGAACAAGAAATAAACGGGTAAGTGCGAGTCGGACTCGTACATGAAGGGTTCCGTACCACCGTACAATGTTTTAAAACGCTGAAGAAATACGTTTCTTGTATGACCATCCCCTTTGATTCTTAACTTTTTTTTTATTTTTAGTATTTGTTGTTATAGCGGTCACAGTAATACATAATCGGTGAAAATTTAAAGTGTCTAGCTATTACGGTTCAAGAGATAGAGCCCTGTGACAGACGGACAGACGGACAAACAGCGGAGTCTCAGTAATAGGGTCCCGTTTGCACCCTTTGGGTACGGAACCCTAAAAATGAACACACGCCGAGAGCCGAAGTAGCTACCGATGCAATACGGAACACGTAAGAGCTGTGGGGAAGACTAATGTTGTACCGGTGTATAATTTGGTAGTGAAATTTATAATTGAAAACGGTTGCACAATAGTATTAGAGGAAGAGAATTTATAGTTTTAATAAAATAACTAGGTACCTATATAATGTTTAGTAAAACCGTTGGTTATTGTTATGCTCTTGATTAATATTTCAAACATTTATTTTAAAGTTGTTTAATAGCTTCCATATTTTAACGAGTAAAGTTTGTGACTTTGTTCTCTAAATTTAATACAAAACCCAGTATTTTCACGAACATGGTTTCTTTATTTGTAGTATCGCATGTGTCTTTTTTATTTGAATTGAAATTTTTAATAATATTGTATTTTCTTTTATTTTGGCTTTGATTGATTTTGCAAGAAAACATTTTTAACTTACCTATTATATTGATACCTAAGTGAAATGTAGCTAACTGTGGATAATGTAAAATAGTTTGGAAAATCCAAAAGTGCACGCCTCATAATCTAATTTTTTACAATTAAATTGATTTTGATTGTTTTATTGCTAACTTAAAACGAAGAAAAGTATGTGTCGGCTTTAACGCACGACTGGAGATTATTTTTAACTTTTATTTTTAACTTCCCGCTGAGAAAGATAAAGCGGGCACTGTGAAGGAGGACCCATTGTAAACCTCTTTGCCTACACCCCGAAGATCTACGCTTGCGCGAAGAGCAGCTCAAGTTCTGTCACCCTGATTTGTTTTTGACAGTAAGATTTTGGTTTAAAACAAAATGGCGAGCTCACGCGCGACGATTTGAATTTTTTTGCTGCTCGCTATAACTAAACTACATTGAATTAGATCGTGATCTTCGAAAGGACTTAGTTTTGGATAATACTGAAGCGTATAAAAAAATGGACTTGATCAGATAAGTTTTTCGGGAGTTATCGTGACCACGCCAGTTTCCATAATACAGACACACGGACGTCCACAAAATGATTTTATTAAACATTGTTTTTATTTATTTAAACGGCAAAATGTCTTTTAAAAATGTCATAAGTGTTGAAACTAGTGTTTTTCCTTGACATTTATGTGTAAATATTATTGTACAAGTGCGATAGAAAATAAATACACACACACAGACACATTTAGTTAAAAAAATCACTTGATTTTTGTAAGGCGAAAGTAGAGCACTACCTCATGCGCTTCGCTTATGAGGCGTGCAATAAATTCTGGTACCTAGTCCATTAATATAGCTGATCAATGAAATAAACAAACCATATTGGTGTCCGAAAATTAAACCAACAAAAATATATTTAATAAATATGCCCAATATCACGAATTATCCAATTTGTTGTAGAATTATTGGTAAGTTAACCGCAAAACTGCATTGTTTGTTTAAAATGTGTGGCTTTTGAATTTGACTAACAAAATTATCAAAATTCGGTGTAATTAACCTTTTTAGTTAGATTTTGCTTTTGCTTTTTGTGGTATAATTCAGTATGCCACAGAAATAAATAATAAACCTGAAAGTGTGAGTCGGACTCGTACATTAAGGGTTCCGTACCTCCATACAATGTTTTAAAACGCTGAAGAAACACGTTTCTTGTTTGACGACCCCCTTTAATTTTTAACTTCATCTTATTTTTAGTGTTTGTTATGGTGGTCATAGTAATACATAATCTGTGAAAATTTCAAGTATCTAGTTAATGCCATTATAAAAATCTAGTTCAAAACGCTAAAAAACACGTTTTTTGTATGACGACCCCCTTTAATTTTTAACTTTTATTTTTATTGTTAGTATTTGTTGTTATAGCGGCCATAGTAATACATAATCTGTGAAAATTTCAAGTATCTAGTTAATGCCATTATAAAAATCTAGTTAAAAACGCTGAAAATACACGTTTTTTGTATGACGACCTTCTTTAATTTTTAACTTTTCTTTTTATTCGGTATTTTTTGTTATAGCAGCCACAGTAATACATAATCGGTAAAAATTTCAAGTGTCTAGCTATTGCGGTTCAAGAGATAGAGCCCTGTGATAGACGGACAGACGGACAGACAGCGGCGTCTCAGTAATAGGGTCCCGTTTACGGAACCCTAAAAAGAATTATTATTATTGTAAATAGCGACAATTTCAACATATCCTATGTTGAAATTGTCAATACACACAATAGTATAAATGATATATAAAAAATAAAGGGGATATCAACCTGAAAGGGAGTTTACGTACTAATGTGAATAACTTTTACTACGCGATCATACCAGAAATGGCGAAAAAAAAACTTGCAGCTCCATGCATTTTGCCACGGTAGGTATTTAATTTCGTATGGAGCTGCAGATTTTTTTTCGCTATTTCCGGGATGAAATCCCTGAAATCCCATAGTAAAAGTTGTTCACATTGGTTAGTACGTTAACACCCTTTCGGGTTGATACTTCCTTTTTGTTACATGTTGTATATTAAATACATTTGAATATTAAATCATTTTTCTGAGATTTCACAATCGATATGGGTTTTTGGCACATCGTGTCATTGTCATTAAAAGGAAAGTACATAAAAATGTGTTTATCACGCTTTAATCTCGCCTTTACAGAAATAAAAATAGCCTATTTTTAAAGATGCTTAAACTACACTAGAAATATAAGGTTCACAATATTGCAAAGTTGGCGGAGCATGCCAATGTACATTACATGAATGTTCTTAATCATTTTGAATAATATATCTTTGTCACAATTCACTCTAAACATATGTTTAAAACTGTATGAGACAAAACTAGTCATAATCAAGCAAATAAAAATTCCCCAGACATAGTCATTTTTAAAACAAATGGGTTTGAAAATCCCGATTGGCGATTCGTTAAACGATCCTCAAGCCAAATGAATGTTGACTGACGGTATCTCGCAACTGTGTGCACGATTAACGCGAGTCGCTGCAAGCGCTGGATCCGCTGGATGTTTGCAGACGGACCGAGCTAGCACTTCCAGAGATTTACTTTCTACCAGTTGTGTGTTTTGACTGACTCGATTTGAAAATGTAATTACTTCCGCATATTTTATTTTGTGCAAGCTGTAGGTTTGATTTTTCTTAAGGTGAAGATATAGGCAAATGGCCTTGAAGTGGCGCCCTCATTTGAAATAAATTGTTAACTCGTAAATATGGAGATAATTTCCATATTGATCTTCGTCATGCCCTAGATAGCCCTTTACATTATTTTATGAACCACCGTTGAAAGTATTTACACTAGTCCATTTAGCTTTAAAACTTGCCTCCGCCAAAAGTGGCCACGGCAAGTTTTAAAGCTAGACGGATCACCAATAATAGTTTCAACGGCAGTTCATAAAATAATTTAAAGGGCTATCTGGTGCATGACGAAGAACAATATGGAAATTATCACCATATTTACGAGTTAACAGTTTATTTTACACTTCAAGGCCATTTGTCTATATCTTCACCTTAACTGTATAGATATAAGTTAACAGACATGGGGACAATTCTTTAAGATATGCATTGCAATTATGTAAATCTTAAAGAATTGTCGTTTTGATCTCCCATTTCATGTGTGCCCATGTTCTGCTCGCAGCCTATGTTGTCGCTTCCCACTTTCGCGTTCAGTTCTCCCATATCTTAAAAACTGGACATAACTATCTTAAAAACTAGAAAATGCGCAAAAGGCCACCTGAGGGGTTGGATCTCATCTATCAGCATGAACGCTTAAGCACCGGCCGTGCTACAGCGTTCCGTCGCTCTCTCTCGCTGTAGCAAATAACGCTTCTGAGCAACAGAAAAGGATAGCAGCATAGGAAAGTGCTGTTCCGTGCTGATAGATGAGATCCAACCCTTATCGCTAAGAAATTTCTTCCAGGCAATCACGCTTTTACAGAGGTAGAATAAAGTGATGGGAAATTAGGCATTGCGAGGTAGTCAATACCGTACTGTTCAGACGACTGGACGATTTGTAAGACTTTTTTCAAGATTCCAGGAATGTAGATATACGATGTAGTGAAATCAAAGCAAATCATACTAAAGTTTTGTTGAATTTGTAGGTAAATATTACTTAGTCAAACTTTATCAAATTTTACTTTTTAGTTTAATGTAGGTATAGAATAAAATATTGTTCGTTATTTTCAATAAAATTCCGTAACGAGAGACGTTTTTAAAAAGGCTGAAAAGCTAAAAAATCCGGCGAATTGAAACCGAAATCCACGAAACTTGGATAAACACTCTAGCGCTCTGGCATTGAGCAATTGCTTGGTATTGGATGGCTAAAAAAATTTGCCCGAATGGTACTGGATTTGTTTTATTAAAATCCTATTTTTCAATGAAAAACGCAAATGACAGTAAAATATAGATTTAAGTTTATATGTTGCGAGTGGATGTGATTAAATTTCTTTTAAGTATATTAAGAACTGGTGTAGCCTAGCGGTCTGGAAATTAATTAAGCTGTAATGAATAATATTAAATATGGTTGATATTTGAGAGGCGCGAGAGTTAAAAAAGTCAGAGTTTAAGTTCACTCATTGAATTTGAAGAAAAAATTTATGTACGTACGGTTATTCTCAACTGTTAGGTTTCAAATTATAACTCAACGAAAAATCAAAAGGACCCAAAGTAACTCGCTACATTGTATTTTTTGAAGAGCTCCGTTGCTTATCTACGCCACTCTAGCCCGCTATAATACAATTCTGGGTTCGGTCCCCAGTCAAGATGAAAAATTGCTTTTTTTAATAATCTTGGGTCTTGGCAGAATTGTATTATAGCGGGCTAGAGTGGCGTAGATAAGCAACGGAGCTCTTCAAAAAATACAATGTAGCGAGTTAAAAAAACTTTTTAAAATATAAAAACAACCCCTTGTCACAATGTAAGGCCTTCAAATATCCCAATGGAAATCCCAGAGTTCGCAATAGTTGACCAAATATGCATTCCTCGCCAATTTGGCAAGCAAACGATCACTCGATCGTTTACCCACATCCCTGTAAGATCAATTCTAGTTATTGATGAAGCACGTCCCAAACGTTTGATATTTGCTTGTTGACTTTATATATTTTAAACTAATGCTTTTGCGGACGTGAGATGAAGGCTCTCGAAATAATATATATAAAAGTTTTGTGGCAAAGTCGTGTTTGTATTTTTATCTAATTTAAGTTTATTTACATGAACAACATTTAGATTTTTAGTTTAGTTTCAAATTTAGATTTTAGTTATGTTTTAGTTAGATAGATATTTATGTAAGTTTTCATAAATTAACTGTCATTAAATATATGCATTTTGTTTCATACAATGCATAATTATAAAAGATCATCAAAAATATTTGTTTGTCGTATAGCAGCGTATATAAATGAGGTCGGTTTGCCATAAATGCTACTTCATTTTTAATGAGCGAGGGAAGTCGAGTCTACTTTGATAGCTGGCGACCAAAGTGGTTAGCCGGACAATTTGTAAAGAATTTTCCAAGACCAACGGTCCTATAGGAAAAGTTGTACATAGATATATTACGCAAACTACCACGTCAGATAGAGCGTTTTGGGTCTTGCGGCTCTGACCAGAGAGTACCCAAGGCTGCAAGATGCAAAGGCCACATTTAGCGGGATAATGGGCGAAAAGGTGAAAAAGGAATCAAAATAGTGATGGGTTGCGAGGAAAACCTATAAGAAGTCTATGGTATTCAAATATGTCAAATCACTAAACGACAAACTCATACATGTTCATACTAAGTAAATAATATGAACTTGACTGAAAATTTAATTTTGTCAATTATTTATGTAACGGAACCCTTAATGGGCGATCCCAACTCGCCCATGGCCGGTTTATTTAAGATAGAGGCACAGGCCGGAATCTCCTAAGGTACGCGCAATATGCGTCCCCGTTCCCCGTCCCCGCACCTCTCCCCCGTTTTCGCCTCGATGTCTCACGTTGGCTGTCAAGAACCGGGGGAGAGGTGCGGGTGCGGGGAACGGGGACGCATATTGCGCGTACCTTAGGAGATTCCTTTCTGTTTACTCTTACTGTATTCTGTGATAGAGGTTTGAAAAGGGGGTTTCAAGTTCTCAGTACGAGGAGAACTGCAGAGTATTCTATTTTCGGTGGCTTTTATTCAAAATCTAAAAATTATTATAAAGCAACTTGTTCCTAGAATTATTTGGCCCTCGATCGTTTAGGAGTATACCCCAGGGATCAATTTACGGTAGTTAAGTAACTGATACGCCCTTCTCTTTGATGATAGTGGCGGAGGTGGCTTGTTTGTGAGAAATCTGTTCTAATTTAGTTAACAGCCGAATGTTAGCGTTTATAAAATAAACGAAAATTAAAATGGTGTCGTCTTTTTATGCAATGAGTTAATAGATAACCATCTTTCGGTCTGACTGCTGGCATCTGACGTAGGTAAATGACTGCCATCTAGAGTTATTAGCTAATTTTACACACTAGTGAACTAGTGTGCAGGCACAGAATACAGTAAGAGTACCTAAACAGAGCGGAATCTCCTAAGGCACGCGCAAAATGCGTCCCCGTTCCCGTCCCCGCACCTCTCCTCCGTTTTCGCCTTGATGACAGGCGAGAGCGGGCGAACACACACTGCATGGCACAAGTTGGCCCACAAGAAAAGAGAGGTGCTGGTGCGGGGAACAGGGACGCATATTGCGCATACCTTAGGAGATTCCGTTCTGTTTACTCTTACTGTATTCTGTGGTGCAGGTTTCCTTACGTTATTTCCTTTGCTAGAAGCAAGTCATGGTACTCTTAGTTTAAAATGATCGTTTAAGCACATGCCGGAATCTCCTAAGGTACGCGCAATATGCGTCACCCAGGCGTCACCGTTCCCCGTCCCCGCACCTCGCCCCCGTTTTCGCCTCGATGACTCACGTTGGCCGTCAAGAACCGGGGAAGAGGTAACGAGGTAAGAGGAGGTGCGGGGAACGGGGACGCATATTGCGCGTACCTAAGGAGATTCCGTTCTGTTTACTCTTACTGTATTCTGTGGTTTAAGATAAAAAACTCAGAGGTAGAAGTCGCGCCCAGTGCGGACAGAGTGCCGAAATCGCTAGGCCACCATCGCTTTAAATGTAAAACGTCCTTCTTTTTTTTAATGTTTAGTGTCAGCTTTGTCGGTAAATTGTTTAATTCGTTCTAAAGAGTATACTCAGGGTCATAAATTCGCACTATCGAGTTATTCCGGTCTGATCCACCAAACGGATCTACTCTACATTATTGTTATTACTTTTGTCCGGTCTGATCCACTCTAAAATTGATTAGTCCGGTCTGATCCCCTACCTGTTTAGTACAGTCAAGAATAAAACAGTAAGTGATGAAAAAATAATCAGTAATCAGTAATTTTTATTAATTATAATCAATCACAGGTAATCATAAATTTTGCACCTTTGATTTAAATAACATAAAATAAAATTGAAAATATTTAACCAATGAAAAATCAAATATTTATCAAAAAACCTCTTTAGACAATAAATTAATACAGTACAAACCAGCCCTGTGGACTTGGTCAATATGATAACGATTTTCTATTGTAGGGTAAACCTGGCAATTGTGCCCCACCATTCGAAAAATTGAAATAATAAACGGTGTTATTTAAAACATGTTTATTAAAGTAATTAGTCTTAACCTCTGACTCAATAGGTATAACAAAAACAAAAAAAAACTTCTTAAAAGTAATTAAAATAGCTGAGATCAACGATTTCTTAAAGTCTAGGGTGGGGCACATTCCACGGATACATCAGTCATATGTGCCCCAATGAATTTTTATGTCCTAATTCCGAAGGTCTACCTATATTCTGCTTGCTATCCCAGCCTTTCAGGATGTGTCTACGTAAGGTTCTTGATGGTATTTCATATGTCCGGCTAGCTTCATTAACTCCCATTTTCTTGCTTATGACATCTTCTATAGCTTTTTTCATATTTTCTTCTGTCCATTTTCTTGGATCTGTAGCTTTTTCCTTCCCCATTTCCTAAAATAAAATAACCGATCAGAAATACTAAAAAATAAAAATATAAAACTAATACAGACGTGGGGCACATTACCCGAAAGAAATCGGGGCGCATTAGCCAAAGTCCAGTATAACGTGCCCCACTTGATTCCAACAAAGAAGTTTAATAAAAACGAAACGCAATTGTTGGTACACAATAGTTCAAAGAGGTTAGCTTTAGAATAAAACTTTAAAAACTGAAAAAAAACATAAAGCAAACACTTAAACTCAATGTTAAAACAGATACCAAACATTTTCAAACTATGACACATACCTTGTGACCACTTTTTCTTCATAGAAACAAATAAATAACAGCACCGAGTTGTTTACATCGACGCCATACTTCTGTCACTAACCCGCACGGACCAAATTAGCGCCAAATTCAAAATGCATCTGTCAGTTCTGCGAGTGGGGCACATTATCGACTGGGGCACGTATGCCTGATTTACCCTATATCGCTTCCTACTGTTCAGATATAAAAAATTCTAATGAAGATTATAACCTTTTAAGGTAGTCGACAATTTATTATACCAGATCAAAAAATATTTTCCAGTACAAATAATATTGTTACTGACTGTACCAAAAATTGATTATTTATTCTGATTCCCTAGACGGGGTATCAGAACGGAATAGAAAATAATTAGAACGGATCCACTAGGGTATCCGATTTTGGGGATCAGACCGGAATAACTCGCACTATCTATCTCTCATAATAATAATAACTTTTCAGTTGCATCGTCTCCATTAAGCACGATATTTAGCATTTTGTTGGAATCAGCGTTATGAATTCAGCATTTCTTTTTCGTTGTCCCCCTTTACTGGGATTGACAGAAGCGGAGTGGCATGGCCAGAAATTTGTTTACGTAATTTGCCTGTTATAATAGAGTCGCCTATTGATATGAATTTGTCCAAGTTTCAAGTTCATCAACAACAAAATATTTCTCCACAATAAAAAAAAAATATCGCATTTTTATGTCTAATACGAGATCAAAACCGTTCAATTGAATCCTATAGAAACTGATAGAACAATAAAGATTAATCTTGATAAATAGGTAGCGTATTTTTATTGTGATGGCACAGGTACCTCAGTCACATTGTCTCTGGCGATAAGAAATCACAATGGTCCATAGCAAACAAAAACAAGAGCAAGCCTTTGTTTGCACGAACAATGGGAGGAAAGAAAAAAGCTTCAATTGATTGCTCTAAATAAGAATTCATTTGATCTGTTTGTGATTTTTCTATATCCGATATGTTTATTCTTTCATTGGGCAATAGCCTAGCTTATCCATCCATAGTAGCTTTTAGGTTATCCTCTTCAGGACATGGGCTTCCTTCATAGCTTTCTATTTTTGCCTCTCTATTGTTACCTGCATCCAATATATAGGTAAAGAACTATACTTTGTTTATTTATTTTTTTCAAATTTAAGGCCCGTAGTTTCAGAGTTAAGAGAACGTAGTCAAAATTCAACATTTTTCTTAAATAAATTCAAAAATACCGATCTCATAAAAAGCTCTTTTATTTGATTTGTCACGCGATTTGGTTTCAGTTGTTTTGTAGCAAATTGGCTGTGACAGACGGAGCGACAGACAAGTGAGTAGTCCTGTAAAGGTTCCGGTTTTATCTTTTGCAGTACGAAACCCTAATAAATACTTAGATTAACGCCATTGATATGTAGCCCTTGCAAGTTAGTGCTAACCTCCAAAGTTTTCTTAGATCACCTAACAGTCAAGTAAATGTCTTGTTTTTTTTTCTGTTTTGCAATATCGCTGGAACCTTGTGAATTACACTTTCTGAGGACTTTCTTGTAATATTCCCTTGAGGTGAAAACACAAAGTTCAGACGATGTTTTGTTAAAAAAGTGTCATAAATTTCGTTAAAAATACGTACATACTAGTAACATGTATACAACGTGGAAGGAACATACCCATAATAAATCGAACAACGGTTTATATAATGAAATAAAAATATCAGCCAAAGAACAAAAAAAAATTCGGCATTTCCATACAAAAGTGTGCAGCCGCCTGGGCAATTTGCAAATATTTTTTTTTGGCTGTTATTTTAACTTCATTATACTTTAGTGATCTAGTATAAGCCCTGACCGCATCCATGACTGCCTCCGCGGTCCAGTGGTCACGGCGTTTGCCTTGTGATCCGGAGGTCATGGGTTCAAATCCCACTGGGAAGCATACTTTGTGAAAAGTTGTTTCCAGTCTGTTTAGGATATTGCAGGCTTGAATCACCTGATTATCCGAAAAGAAAGATGATTCCGTGCTTCGGAAGGCACGTAAAGCCGTTGGTCTCGAACGCCATCTAGCGTTTGTACCTATCCTAGGATTGGTTCTGGTCTACCCTTCGGGTTGCGGAGGTCAGACGGCAGTCGCTCTGTGTAAAAACCAGTAACCTCGTCAAATCGCCTAGGTTAGGCAGCGGACCGGGCTCTGAAGCGTATCCGCTGACGATGCAACCGGGAACACGCTCGGATGATGATGATGATCTAGTATAAGGCCGTGGTTTGATTTATTACGGGTATGTCCCTTCCACGTTATATATTTTACCCACCAACCCATGTCAGATGACATTGCGAGATTGACGGGAAAGCAGTGGATAAGACTGTCACAGCAACGTAGAAAATAGCGCAAAAAAGGGAGGCATAGGCCTCTTCAACTCACTGTTGGGCATCATAGGCCCAACAGTTGGTCGATGTGGGCTGAGAATGAGAGTACCTACCTTAAACTCTTTCTTGCTGGTCTGGGAAATAAGAAAAAAACGTAGAATGTACCAACTGGTTCTCTTCCCGCGCAGGTCTTAAAAGCTAATCGAGGTAATGGTCGAGAATTTGAACTATGTTAATAGGCGATGCGGCTAGCTACCCATTCAATCATCTAACCATCACTAGTTTGATTCCTTTTTCTATTTATTAATTATTTGAGTGAAATTCTATTTGAGCGAGGTTGCCTGGAAGAAATTGCTTAGCGATAAGGCCGCCTTTTGTGCATTTCCTAGTTTTTAATATAATTATGTCCTGTATTTTTATTGTGCAATAAAGGAAAACAATGGTACAAAATGGTACGCCTATGTCTAGCAGTGGACTTTCTGTGGCTGATATGATAATGATAAAAAAAGCTTTTCTTTTTTATAAATTGGATTGGAAAACAGCAAAATAGAACGAGGCATCTAGTTCACAGTGCAACGTGATCTTCTGTGAAACTTTCAAAGTTAGCACAAACTTACAAGTCCCGCCGAGTATCGACGACCGACTAGGAACATCCACTTTGAGACCAAAACTTCAATGTGTTTTTATTTAGAACGAATGTATTAATTATGTATTTATCTATTGTATTTTATGCATGTTAGTATATATGTATAGTTATTATATGTTTAAAAGTATATTTATGTATAAGTATATGTGTTTTTGATTATATTAATTTTATTTATATTAAGTTTGCTTATTTTTGTGAATTTTATTACGCCAGCCACACATATTTTCTGCTTGGTCTAATGGTTGACCGGGAGAGAATGCCATATGGCATTAGGTCCGCCACTTGTACTTTTTTTTTATTGTGCAATAAAGATTAAATAAATAAATAACTTCTACCCTGGCTTTTAGACTTAGATTACTCTACCTTTATTATATAAGTAGTTCTACTGGTATCTATCTATCTATATTTAAAAGGCTCTTGTCGGTTGAGTTTGAATTCTCTTCCATTTGTCTCTCTCATCTGCCAGTACGATACGACATTCACCTTCTCCTTTATCTGTTTCATGTAGCTATGCCTCAATCTTCCTGGTCCACATTTCCCTTCTATCTTACCTTCAATAATAGTCTTTATTAAGTGTTTTTCTATTGTTAAGTAGACATAATAATGCAGCAAGTATTACTTTATCTACTGTTACTACTATATATTCCCGTTATGCATTAAAAGTATTTCAAATTTTTTTTTTTTGTTTGTCCATCCACTTACACACCGAAAAATAAAAATAAAATAAAATAATTTTGTCCTAACTATTTATATATTATATATATATATATATATTATATTAGTCAATATGTTATTTCTCATTGTACTTATTTATTGTTTATGTGTAATTAATTTGTACGAGGAAAATAAATGCATTTTATTATTATTATTATTATTATTATTATTAACTGAAGTAAATATAAAGCCAGTTTTCCAATACGTTTCACATTTGTTGAAAAACCTAAAACACTTCTTTTAGTAGGCGAGGATTTATTCTCAGTTATTTAAATAAAATGACATTTACGCTAGTGGTTATTTACGACATTTTTACGATCAGCCTTAAAACCTTCCGTGTTTGTTTTCACTATTAACTTAACTATACGTTATAGCTAATTGCTTTTTTTATTAATTTCCTTGTTTATATAAGTACTATACTTACATGTATAAAAAGTACTTTTTGCTAGAACAATTAAAGACACGCACTGAAATGTTAGTACAGCCTATACGAGTACCTATACACAAAATAATGAGCACATAAAAAAGTAGCTCATGACTGGACAGTGGAAAACATTACAAAGAAATAGAATTGAGGGTCTAAATCTTGTCACAACCGCCATTATTTTTTTTGGTTAGTCACTGCCAGACTCAATTTGTCTACTAAGTATTCATGGAAAGGACCTGAATCCTGAATAATTTATTTATTGAATATAGTAACAATACAGTTGTGATTATAATTATCTAAAATCTTTATTGTGCATACCTATTATTATTTATACTTAATAATGGCTACATTATATTACCATTAATAAATAAACGTATACATTCCAAACATACATACATGGCAAAAAATACATGCGGCTAGCAACCCAACACTGTTTTGATTCCGTTTTCCAGCTCGCCCACCATCAAGCTTTGGGTCTAAGCTCTGTCTGCTTAGAGCCGCAAGACCTAAAATGCTCTGTCTGCTCCATTAGGGATAAAGACGTAATAGTGTTTGTATTACAACTACATATTCTTATTGTGGATTCTTGGAAAATGATTTCATATAAGATACCAATCATTGTAACGCCTCTATTAAATTTAGTGCGAAATAAATCATTTTAGCGGTGTGGTTACCGGCAGAGTAGAATAGGACCACTCCAAGTCCTTCTGAGGATGTCGTAGAAGGTGACTTAGGAAACACAAGCTAAACAAAGCTTATAAACATCAATGAGACCTCTCCAACCCGTCTAGCCAGCGTGGAGAGTGTAGGCCAAATCGTTTGACTGCTCTGGCTATTATATGTCTCTGGCAGTACAGAGAGGGTAGTGCTCCTGCAGTGAAAACTAAAAAAGACCTGATCATGATGAACATGATGAAATCATTTGGAAATAACTAAAAGAAACGATGTTGCGTTAGATACTCGCACTTCGGATACTAACTCCATCAGTTCACACGTCAAGCAGCTGTTAGAAATATTCTGTTTTACGCACTTACCGTCGTATTCATTATGAAATGGGGCACTCTTAAAAAGAGATTTTACAGTGACAGTGGGCGGGACACATAACGCGAAGAAGCGATAGCATATAAGGCAGAAAGTTTCTCGAATGGCGGTTACGTACCAGCAAGCGCAGCGTAGAACACCTACCTGCTGGGT
The DNA here is from genome assembly GCA_963576875.1 of Acrobasis repandana. Classification (NCBI taxonomy): domain Eukaryota; kingdom Metazoa; phylum Arthropoda; class Insecta; order Lepidoptera; family Pyralidae; genus Acrobasis; species Acrobasis repandana. Next base: position 19,370,320 of record OY756218.1, on the reverse strand, counting down.
GGTCAGACGAACTGAACAAGGAGAAAAACACTGGATGCAGGCCGCTTCTGATCGGAGTTTTTCAAATCCTTTGGACCTCTCCAAACCTTACGTCGAATTATGGACTGCCTGTGTCTGATCTGATGATGATTATACTATGTTGCAGTAGCAGCATACTATTTAACTTTGTATATGACAGACTTTTTAATGAATTTGACTTGACTGATTTGTAATAAGTGTAAAACTAATTTTTTTTAATGAAATGAAATTTCATGATGCTAAGTAAGAACTGCAAGATAGTTCTGTAGTTTTGCTTTTTGGTAGAACCTATACGATACGTGCCTGTTAAATTGCCGGGAAGGGCAGCGCAATTACATATGCACACAGCGCAGAGGTCGAGGCACGCAACGCTTGCCGACGACCGTTGGCTAATTCGGGTGAAACTGGTTCAAGCGAGATATTACCGCTCCGTACCGGTTATTACAAGAACGAGCTGGGTAGCCGACGGAATTTTCAGAGCGTTTTTGCGCATGAATGTTTATCGTACGGAGAATTCGATCGTAGTGTGTTGGAATGTAATTTCAAACGATTCTTGTAGAAGATTATCTAAAGATAAAGATAAATAAGTGTGAGCACTTGCAAAACAGGTTTTTACAGTTTGCAAACTCATCGTCGCTCAAAATTTTCTGTACTTACCCCAAAACAAATGTCCGGATGGACGTTAGTAGGATGAAAAGTATAATAACTAACTTTTATTTAAAAGGAATATTACATATTAATAGTTAAAGGATTTTATAAGAATAATAACTAAATATGAACCAAATAAAATAAATACCATTTAACTAATACTGATATACCAAATAATAACACCCGTTATAAATTAAAAATATCCCCTATTTCCCTATACGAAAAAGTTCCTAGACATCTAATAGTATTGCCACGTTAGATGGCAATATTTTTATGCCAATAAATAAACTCATTATACAGTTTTTAGGTATAATTAAATCAAACCAGCTAAAATTATCATCAAAATGAAATTGATACACTACAACAAGTACACACCACAGTAATAAAAAGCTGGCAATCACCCGCCGCATTCGACAGAAAATTTCAATCAATCCATTTAACAATTCGTTACATTTCCGAAGCTGTGATGAAAAAAGGAATCCCGAACAAACACCTTCAAAGAGCATTCGGCCAACCGAAAAGGGTGCGGAATCAATCCACTAATTTTGGGGCAGAGGCACATCGTTAACTAGAAAAAACGTCAAAGGGGGCCAAGATTGTCGACTCCCATCGCGTGGTCATTGTTGTTCGTGATAAGAATTTTTATCCCTCCCGTTTGTTACAGCAAATCAAGATCAGAATGTTAACTTTGTAGTCCATTTTTTGCGCTTTGTATATTTACATTTGCAAAAGGATTCTTCTTCAAATAAAATGTTTAGGTACTCGTAAGTATTCTTCTTCATCCAAGCGCGTTCCCGGTTGCATCCTCAGCTGTTCTGCTTCGAAACCCGGGGTGCGCTTTTCCGCTTTTTCTTCTCCAAATATTTACATGCATGTCAAGGATGGCAAATACCTTGCGTTGGAGAAGAAATAGCCGGAAGAGTTTAAAGATTTGGCTATAGTTTGTGTATATGTCTATATGTCAAAATAAAGGAATTGTTGTAAGAATCTCAAATATGCCTCTATATTTTTTTTATTAAAATAATTTTTTGTAGTTATTTAAGAAACTAGGCGAAATTTGACAACCCCGGAACTGATAATTTTTTTTAAAAAATACAGAAAATAGTTTTTCTTGTATAGATTTCAGGAAAACCTATAAAAAATACAGAACGCTTTACACGCGAGCTCAACTCGCACTTGACCGTTTTATTTTACAGCTCTTTTGTAAGGTGAACGAATTTAATGGGCGGCATCACGGAGTCTGATGAGATTTCCCTTGTTTATGGGGGCGAGTGAAAAGCGTAATCTCAAAGACAATGGACCTTGGAGTTTTTTCGGACAAAACATTCATAATAATTAAATGCCCCGCAGATAAGGACAGTGTTTTGCGAGTTTTGTGAATTACACGTTTTTGATGGGTTTTTTTGTAGTCATAATCATAAAACAAACAAAAATGAGCATTCTTTTACAATAAAGTATGATTCATTATTCATGTTGTGTATGTGTTAACCCTACTTTACCTGTGTGCGCCTCACACTGTATAAGCATATAATAAAAAATTGTGCTATTTATAGTCCGTGGTTTATTTATAATACTTTATTACGAAACATATAATACGCAGATTCAAGGCCTAGGACTTTTTTTACCAGTCAACCTACAGTCAGTGGCATGATAAAAGGAATTTTGGACGCTATGGCACATTACATTATTTAAAATGTACTAAAACATATATTTAAGATACTTTACTTTTATATACATACACGTGGATGTCGTAGAAAGCGACTTAGGAAACACAAGCTAAACAAAGCTTATAAACATCAATGAGACCTCTCCAACCCGTCTGGCCAGCTTGGAGAGTGTAGGCCAAATCCTCTGACTGCTCTAGCTAATATATGGCTCTGGCAGTACAGAGAGGGTCGTGCTCCTGCAGTGGAGACTAAAAAAGACCTGATGATGATATACATACATACATACATAGACTTACTGGTTGTACTTGTGTCCGTAATATAAGAATCTAACATCGTGACATGACAATGTATTCCCACATCCATATACCTAGTTTTTTTAATACTTATTATATTAGGTATATTGTAAGTTGACGTCATTGGTTAAATGCTGCAGTGCAGGTTGTAGTTTTTCTACCTATATACTTGCCCCTAGGAAGCAGCACTAAACTAATTTGTAAGGAAATGGTTTGAAGTTAATAGTTATTATGAAGTCAATAACAAAAACAATAATTATCAAGTGATAATACGAGTATATCAAGATGAAATAAAAATTTTGGCTTTCACTAAATTCTATACTTATTACTTTAATCTATAACTTATTCAATCTGATTGACTGAGCGTTCTCAATAAATCTATTTAAAGTTTATTTCTCAAAAAAAAATTACATACATTCACGATTTATTAGATCATTCCATGAAAAATTTAAAAATGTTTGTATGTTAAAAAAAACATATTATGTAAAAACAGGCTTAAATTATTATTTCCTTTCTGACGCTGCCGTTAGCGCCTCATAGTGTGTGGTCAACCTCAGGTAAATGACACCACTGACTCTTGCTGACAAGCAAATTTATTATTCCAAGAAATTTTACACATATCTGCTTAATATTTACGATATGTCAAGAAGTCTTTGAAAATCACCGAAATGACAATAATACAACATAAAAAAACTTATATTAAGATAATTAGTGTGATTATATACAATGTAATATTTACAGAGGAATTATATAAACAAATTCGTTTCAGTATGTTAACGGAAATGTGTTAAATTCAGGAATTGTAACAATTCTTAGGAAATGTATAAAGTATACATTGGGCCAAATTGATCGCATGAACATTGTTAGTGGCTAGGGGGTTGCCTAAGGGCCACTTCCGCTGCACCATTACCTATACTACATGACCTGGGTGGTTTTTATGACTCTGCATGAATACTGTTGTTACTACATTTGCCATACATTTCCTTCTCGCTATTTCGGAAATGTATACAATTCCTGAATTTAACACATTTCCGGTAACCTATATGAACTAAGTAAATAAACAAATTGCAACAGAGTAGTCAAAATTTAGTTTTAACATTTCGTATTTAATTTTAGAACAGTTCTTTTAAATATTTTTATTCCATTTTATTCCTAAGCTCTTGTCTCCAAACATGACTTCAAGTTATATTTTTAACCCTTATAATAAGAAACTCATATTAAAAAATTAAAAAATATTTAATAAGGCGATATAGTTTTACTGTATTATTGTGTGTTAGTATAGAATTTTTGAATGTTCACAAACTGGAGACAAAAAAAAAAATAACTTGGGAATGAATAAGAATAAATCTATATTTTAATTTTATTTTACAATATGTAAAACAAAACCTTCATAATAATATATTATTTATATTCTCTTAGTGCCATATTTTTTTACTTGAGTTCTTATAACTACTAGTCAGAACTATTTACAAATATATAAATAGCATTAAAGTTATATAACATTACAATATTTTTTATAGCATCACAGTGATTCATTTATATATTAAATTAAATTTAGATTTGTTGAGATCAACAATAAGGGTTGATGCACGAAACAAAATTGGTAACTAATTTGGTACTAAACGTAAAATGAAGAAAAAGTTACGATAGCGTTTATATGGACCACTCCTTTACACCACTTCAAAAGATTCCACTAAAATGTCCTATCTTTAGAATATTTTTTTTCATCATATGAATCAACCCTTATATTTTAAACAACTTGGTTTCATATAGATACACTTATATCCATGTATTAAAAGTATAACTTTAAATTTCATATTAAGTTTGAGTTGAGAAAAAATTCATATAAATAATTTACAACCACTAAATAACATAAATATATATTATACCGTAACTCTGGTGTCCATAAATCATAATTATATAAAATTATTCTAAAATATTTAACTAGACGTGGAATAGGTATATGTAAAAGGTTTAAATTTTTTATTGTCCTATGTTTCTTTTCAAATTATTTAGATTAGCTACAAGAAGCGTAAAAAAACCAAAAAATATAATATTTGCGTACTCGACTCGTATTAATATTCTTGGTAGGATAAAGATAAAAATAAGTTTATTTGCCAAAATGTGTTACGATGTGTTAAGATGTTCACATTTCGTTTCGTAATATTTTGTAAGGGTTCCCCTATTGACATTTAAATTGAACTAGATTTGCTTTTGTAATTTAAGCAAACACTTTTTGAATTATTTATTTAAGTCAGCAAAAGAGTGTATATGCTCCATACATATCTGTTCTTATTGATAAATTAAATCGTCATTAAATTATTTATATTAAAACATTCAATAAAAAAATGTGTGCATCAAGTAATTGCAGAAGTTAAACAAGCCATGCACTTATAAGTATGGTCAAAAAAGAAAAGAAACAAAAAAATATTTTAAGTTTCAACGTTTTTCCTTATGTGGTGACATCGCCATATAATTAAGTAAATTATAAAATATAATACACAAATTTTTATTTAAAAAAAATAAAGTGCATTCGTCTACTGTTACACACTTATTAAATAAAAAGATATAATTATGAACACATCCACGATTAGTTATCTATGTACAGAATTTTAACGGTGCCACTGATTGGAGTCAGAAATCTTAGAAATTCTTTGCTAACAATTTGTGGAAGTGTCACTATTATATAAATATAAATTTATATATTATACCTTATTATGTACATCGTTCGAACCCAACTTTATATCATAGGAAACGCTGAATCAGCAGTCTTCATGTGTTTAATTCGATGTTTACCTTTTTTTTCATAATATGTTAAAAATCTTTAAAATAAAAAATTATAATCATCGGATTTTATCGACGACAATATCAAATATTATAGTGTGTATTATTTTTATTGTTATACAGACGGAACGAAACTTGCAAGAGAACACAGTATCTACGTCATCTAAATACGTAGAGATAAAATTATTTAGTTGCTTTCAATAGTTTATAGAGATTTAAGTATTTTTCGTACATTCGTATTTTTTCTCCAGATAATACAAAAATATGCAAATAAGCACATTACATGAGCAATATTGTACAAATATATTTAAGATAAAATAAAAAAGAAATCCTACAATTCTTTTCTCTACAAAGGCATATTGTTAACCAGTCAACCTGGTATTCGAACCAAAGCAGCGATGCGCATGTGGTGACTAGTTCATTGGCGTGGCAGCAAAACTCATCACGGTTGTGACACAATGAGCGCATTCCATGTTTACGACAGAAAAAAAAAATATCGAAATATTCAACGTTTCCAACCTATTTCCGAACCTAGTCAGTCGATCTACACGCAGCTCTCCCGAGCGTTCGCCAGTAACGGTGTCCTCGTGGTCACCACCTCTCGCCGCCGTGACAGCGTCCCGCTTGTCACACTTCGTCGGTCTTCCGCCAGCGTCCCAATACTCTGCGAGAAAAAAATATATATTCATATTCACTTTTATTTTAATTTACTTTTGATCACTTATATTGCAAAAAATATACATACACTATCACGGTATCCCAAATGGGACAGACAGCCTTGTGGCTCTAAGCAGACAAAGCCCAGGGCCGCAAGACACGAAGGCCACTTTTAACGTGATGGTGGTCGAGAAAGTGGAATAAACCGGCAAGTGCGAGTTAGACTCGTACATGAAAGGTTCCGTACCTCCGTACAATGTTTTAAAACGCTGAAAAAAACATGTTTCTTGTATGACGACCCCCTTTGATTTTTAACTTTATCTAATTTTTAGTATTTGTTGTTATAGCGGCCATAGCAATACATAATCTGTGAAAATTTAATGTATCTAGTTAATGCCATTATAAAGATCTAGTTAAAAACGCTGAATAAACAGGTTTTTTGTATCACGACCCCCTTTAATTTTTAACTTTTTCTTATTTTTAATATTTGTTGTTATAGGGGCCACAGTAAAACGTAATCTGTAAAAATTTTGAGTATCTAGCTATTACGGTTCTAGAGATAGAGCCCTGTGACAGACGGGCAGACAGACAGAGGAGTCTCAGTGATAGGGTCCCGTTTGCACCCTTTGGGTACGGGACCCTAAAAATTAATCGAAATAGTTATGTATTTGCTAGCCACATCACCTATTGTCTAGCTTTTATTTATTTTATTTGTTTATTTTGAAATGACATGTCAGGTATCGGCAGTAGGTATTTTGTAATTGCAAATAAATTGCATATTTCTAGGCATACTGGTAAAACTAGTTTTTGACAGTCAAAATACGAATTGAAAAATGATGGTCAAATATATTATATGAGATTCACTATATTCACAAATTCATATTTTGATTGTGAAACCCAGTTATATTAGCTGTGTGGTTCCCGGCAGTGTAGAATAGGACCACTCCAAGTCTTCCCGTGGATGTCAATGAACTGTTGTTTAAAACAACGCTTTAAAACATCAATGAGACCTTTTCAACCCGTCTGGCAAGCGTGCAGAGTGTAGGCCAAATCCTTTGACTGCTCTGGCTAATATTTGACTCTGGTAGTACAGAAAGGGTCGTGCTCCTGCAGTGGAGACTAAAAAAGACCTGATGATGATGGTCCACAACACAGAACACAACACATCTACACATAGTACACTAAAATAATAATTTTGTGCTGTACTGCAGATTGTTATGTGTGGTAGACGTGTTGTAATGTAGATTGTAATGTGAGTAGACGTGTAGTAGTCCACAACACAACATGTCTACAAACAGTACAATCTGCAGTAACAATCTGGTGCTGTACTGTAGATTGTAATGTGTGGTAGACGTGTTGTAATGTAGATTGTAATGTGTGTAGACGTGTAGTGGTCCACAATACAACACGTCTACAAACAGTACAATCTGCAGTAACAATCTGGTGCTGTAATGCAGATTGTAATGTGTGGTAGACGTGTTGTAATGCAGATGTAATAGTTACAGATTGTATACCAGGTTGTATCGTGTGTAGTCACCTTTATGGACAGGTGTGCCTGTTACAGACACTTTACTTTATTAAAAAATACTTAAATTACTATTTTACTACTATATTTATTTAAGTTAACAAATTAATTTCCCTAAGTTTTTATACCTAGTTACTATAATCTTTTATATCTTAGTGCAATGCAATGAGCAAGTAAACGTCATGTAAAAGCCGAAAACTGAAGTAGGAGACTTAAATCGCATTTGGCGAGGTTTCCTTATAAAGTATAAAAAAAACTTCGTCTATTTGTTCCCTTTGGCAGCGTGCCCACGTGGCGCAGTTACTCCAAAGTTAGAATTACCAACAAAGCTTGACTTTGTACGTGATTCTTTTTAGTTTCTTAGAATATTCCGCTGTTTGTTTTGGTCAACTTTTTGTACTTTTTCCTTTTTTAGCTTGCAACTAGACAAAGACGCCAAATACTAAAGTTCTGCTAACTTATATTGGTTTTTCTTTGTGGATATGATGATGGTCGAAACTTTAATTACATGAGAAGCTGCCAAAATAATTGAGAAATAAGTTAATACCCCCGTAGGATAATTAAGCCGTGTGGTTCGTGGCAGAGCAGAATAGCATACTCCAAGTCAATATGGTGGTGGGCGAAAAGTTTGAAAAATAAAAATAAAAAATTATAATCCTTAAAATTCTTCGAGGAGTGTGCGCAGGAATTACATAATTTAATTCCCCCCGCACCATTCCACCATCGGACAACACGACGTGGATAGGGATTCCACCTATTTGTGGTTGATATTCCTCCTCATCGTACCTCTCGATTCGCCTCCTCCTTCATTGTGCGAACCGCTAAGGTGTGGAATTCCCTCCCTGCGTCGATGTTTCCCCATACATATAATTTAGGGATTTTCAAGGCAAGAGTGAATAGGCATTTTTTTGAGTCTGCATGTTACACCTTAGACCTCATCTTAGCTTCCCATCAGGCTATATAGAGGTCAAACGTACTCAAATCTCTTATAATAATAAAAAATAAAATAAAATCATAATAATATGCAGTACATTTTATAAATTTTAACAATGAAGTCTAAATTCAACATTAAAAATTGGCGCAGAAAGCAAAAATACTGTAATAAATATATAGACAAAAACATCATACTTACTTGAGCATCAGAAGCCGGTGTGTTTGGCGTGTGAGGCGTATTCGACCTCACTTCGTGCTGCTGTAAGCTGTGCGTACTTCTAGAAGACCCCACTGGAGGGGAAACCACTGATCCATAAGGGGGAGGTTCCGGTGGACGCTCCAAGTCTCGAGTACAGTTGTAGTCTAGGGAAAAAAATAATTAAAGGTTTTTTAAGACTTAATTTTAATTAATATGTCAGATTAAACGCATTTAAAACTTTTCCTTTATAAATATTTATATTTCTTTTTATTAAAAATCAGATCAGCAGCTGATTAGTCAATGCTGTGTATTATATGTATATGAAAAAAAAATGTTATTTGGTAAATCCATGGTACACGATGTTGATTAGGCATCCAATTATCAGTATTCTGGGTACCTTGTATCATAATAATTAATACTATATATCTGATATTAATACAAGGTAATTTAAAAAACAGCCATTTACATGTACACCAAACGTGATAATATCTATGAATGACCCATGATTTTTAGTAACATAGAAAACTAAAGTCATTAGATATTACCATATATATTATATTAGATATAAGTATGGCGGTCACAGCACTGATAATATACATCAGGACCAACTAAGTAATATAATATAATATAATATAAAAATAAAAAATTGAGAAACAAAACTGAAAATACATTATTTTACAAAGATTGAGTGTTGAAATGAAATGAAAAATTTTATTTGCATACATTTGATGTTACAGGTCATTTACACCTAGATCTATTGAACTGTTATTGCATGCAATACAAGTTCTCAAACAACACTTCTTTTTATTTATTTATTTATTAAATCTTTATTGACCACAATGGTACAAAAGGTGGACTTAATAATAAATAATACAAATAATAAGTATTGATTTAAGAATAAGTATGGACCTAAGATAAGACTAATAGAATCATGATTACCGACTTATCTAATAGGTACAATAAATACAAACCTGAAGATAATCTTTTATCCAAACATATAATCGATTTTTAATAGTATCCAATTGCTTTCTTGATTGATATTGAAGTCTGTTGATATTCCTTATTTTTATCCAACTTCAAAAAAGGAGGAGATCATCAATTCGTATGTTTTTTTTTGTATGTATGTTACGCGATATCTTCGCAAATTGTTGACCGATTTTTGATAATTATTTTTTATTTGAAAGCCTTTACTACCAAATTGGTCCCATATTCATTTGGTAAAGACATGAACTTTGGAATTATAGACATGCATGTTAAATTTGGAGTAGAAAAAGCGGGAAAGCGCACCCGAGCTCCGAAGTATCACAGCTGAGGATGCAACCGGGAATGCGCTTAGACAAAGAAGATGAACTTTGGAGATATAGGATAAACTCCCCAAAGAAAACGAAGTCAGTTATTTTTTGTTTAAAAATTTTAAGTCCATCGTGCAAAATACAGATGAGTGGCGTACAAGAGGGGAGGCCTTTGCAGTAGGACTTTATTGGCTTATAATAATAATAATATAAATGCCTCTTCATGTTGGCTTTGGCCCCATTAACGCCTCAAAGGACCGGGTCCCCATGGACCCGTGGCTGAAAAGCGTACCGACATAATAATAATAATGGTCTTATAGCGAAGAGTCTTGACCAACATCTTAGGACTCCCTCGCTAGATGGCTAGATGAAGGGTCAGATACAGAAGGTTTGCGCATTGTCAAGAGGTTTCTCTCTGCGGCCCTAACCGCCGGTAGCTTGGGCCTTGCCCTGCTGCCAGTGGGCAGCTAGGTTAGGTTTTTTATAATGTGTGTGTATTTTGTATTATGTATTTTTATATTTTACTTTTTATAGATTTATTATAAAAAACCTAATTTAAGAATTAAGAAAAATAAAGAAAACAATAATAATAAATTGAAATTTTTAACGTTCATTGTTTTAGCATTTTGCAACTAATCGTATGAGAGCGCAACTATCTATCAAAGATAGCTTTCTGGTATACCTTTTATATGTGCCAGCTAATTTTGCTTCAGAGCAGATAGGGTAGCAATAAATACCTTTGCCAAGTGGGACGACGTCGGGGTTTTTGTCATCGGGCTGCATCGGCGAGTGGTTTGCGCTCTGCATTGTGCCTTTGTACGCCTTCACGGACTGCAGCGGAGCTAGAAATAGAAAAAGAGATGTATTCTGCTGAATAGAGGTCAGTATTTTAAGATTTGTTTACGGTTCTGGCTTTGTTGAGCTTATCTCTATGTTAGTGTCCATTGGACCCACGATACAAGCTCAATGAGAAATGTTTTGCTATACGACTTTTTAAATCTTTTGGACGTACTTGTACTTAGTTTGTGATTTCTTAGCCGTGTGGTTCCCGGCAGAGTAGAATTAGCCATTTGGTTCCCGCCAGAGTAGAATAGGACCACTCCAAGTCTAGTGGAGTCCAGTCCCGTGGATGTCGTAGAAGGTGACTTAGGAAACACAAGCTAATCAAAGCTTATAAACATCAATGAAACCTCTCCAACCTCTCCTCTGACTATTCTGACTAATATATGGCTCTGGCAGTACAGTGAGGGTCGTGCTCCTGCAGTGGAGATTATAGAAGACCTGATGACGGTGACGATGTGATTTCTACAATTTAGCTTATTTAGTCCAAGGTTCCCGTCGAAGTAAAAATGAGCAGGCTTTTATTAAAAAAAAAAGACTCTTGTCTAATATAGGTACCACTATTACAGTATTAAAATGCAAAAGATAGGCTCTGTTATAATTTCGTAGAGTTCAATGTTGCTTAGCTCTGCAATAAAAGCACGTAGCTGGATGTCTTGGAGCTTACGGAGTAAAGCTGTCACGTAAGCCTCTAGGGAAAACGGGAGATGGAGCCGGAACCTATTGTACGGTTGGGACGTAAATGCTTGGCAAGTCAATGTTCCGTCATCAATACCATCATATTGCCCAACGACCAACCCCTTGTACAATAGACGACCTAAATATCGGCTGATAATAGAGGAGCAAACATTAGTCCACACTCATATATTAATATCAGCCATTCCGACTCGCTAAGAAGGAGAAGAATACAGATCTCATATATCTTATACTATCTCATCTTTAATTTTGGACCAGCTATTGGTCCAAAAAGAAGAATATATACAATACCCTTATGTATGACGCTCATTAGAGGCGTATATAACGCACTGGATGCAAGGGAAGAAGAATAAAAGTCACTGCCAGACATAAAAAAAATGTGATTTGTCCCTATATATTTATATTTATTTATAAATAATTATAAATATATATATATCCCTGGCCGTTAAAATATTTAAAATTAATTAAAAATTACCTTGTGTGTTGTTTTCACTGAACCGGTCAAGTGCGAGTCTGACTCGTTACATGACGGGTTCTGTACCACAATAATAAATAAGTATATAAAGACAAATCTCACTGATTAAGCTAGCCCCAAAGTAAGTTTTAAACTTATGTTATGGGATACTAACTCAAGGACACTTTAAATGATAAATAAATATATAGATAAACACCCAGACCCAGGAAAATTTGAAAAAGGCCATTTTCCAACTTGCCCTGGATGGGAATCGAACCCAGAACCTCCGGATTAGCGGTCTAGCGTCTTAACCATTACTGAAAAAATACGTTCCTTGTAAGACGACCCCATTAATTTTTAACTTATTATCTTATTTTTAACCGACTTCAAAAAAGGAGGAGGTTATCAATTGGACTGTATGTTTTTTTATTTATATTTGTCATGCGATATCTTCGCCAATTGAGAACCGATTTTGATGCTTATTTTTTATTTGAAAGCCTTTACTACCAAGTTGGTCCCATATTAATTTGGTGAAGATATGATGAAAAACTTTGGAGATATGGAAGAAAATCCTAAAAATAATATGCTTTTGTTTTTTTTAGGGTTCCGTACAAAAAATAAATAAACGGAACCCTTATAGGATCACTCGTGCGTCTGTCTGTCCGTCCGTCTGTCACAGCCAATTTGCTCCGAATCTACTGGACCGAATCAGGTGAAATTTGGTAGGATGGTGTGATTCTATGACCCAAACACATATGTGCAAAGTAAATAAATATTATTTTAAAATAAGGGTCATTTTCGGGGGAAAAATTAGGAAATTATAAAAAAGAGTTTTGCAAACCTTACTGTGTCATATATCAAACGAAAGGGCTTGTTATGAGGATCTCAAATTTATTTTGTTATTATTGTAAAATGAATAGTTTTGATTTTATTTATGAAAGAAGACGAAAATTGACCATTCCCCCCCCCCCTGATCTCCGAAACTAACGAGCCTAAAATTTTGAAAAAAATACGAAATATATTTCATTGCTTGGAGATTACAGGAAAACCTATAAGAATTCAATCAATTGTACGGAACCCTCTCCACGAGAGTTTAACTCGCACATGGCAGGTTTATTTGTTAAAAAATTGAATTACGTATATTATTTGTATTTGTTACAGCGACCATAGTAATACATAATCGGTGAAAAAAAATTTCAAGTGTCTCGCTATTACGGTTCAAGAGATAGAGCCCTGTGACAGACGGACTGACAGACGCGGACAGACAGCAGCAGAGTCCCATTGGTACCCTTTGTGTACGGAACGTTAAAAAACTTAATATTCCATCCTAATATTATTTCAATAGGTAAATAGTAACCTCCCATCTCCAGTGTGGCATCTTATTTATTGGTTCAACGAAACTCCTGAAAGTTTTGTACATTTAGGTACAAAGTTTCGTTTGAGTTTCCGATAATAATTTTTGAAGAGTAACAAACAAACAACCCTTGCGACTTCTGATTTGACCTTACAACTTTTGTGTACTTTGAATAATTTAAAATAACATGCTTTTGTAGGTACTTGGATTGTTTAAAGTTTGGAATTGTTTCACCTTTTGATTTGCATCAATAATTTTATTCATACTTCGTTGTTGCTTTTAAATTGAGATTTAGATAATCATTAATTATTAATGTTACTGTGGAAATATAAGTTAATATATATATTTATAGGCAAGGTAGACGTAGGTACAGGACGTAGGTAGGACAAGGTAGGTGTTCAATTTACTTGAAGGTAAAAACATCTTTCAATTAGGTTAATATCTCAATCTACAGAAAAATACAATTTATTGATTTTATTTATTTACTTTATTTAGTGTCCCAAAATCCAATAGTGTACAATATTAATCCTAGTACGTGAAGACAATACTCAAACTTGTTCTGGGTCTTGGGTGTTTATCTATATATATATATATTATCATAAAATATAGTATCGTTGAGTTAGTATCCCATAACACAATTTTATAACTTACTTTGGAGCTAGCTCAATCAGTGTGATTTGTCCCTATATATTTTTTTTTCTTATTTTTTTTTAATCTATAACGGATTTCTTCGGACCGGATCTTTTAGTTTCTTTAACAAACATTTTTATTATTATTGAAATAATATTTACCTTACTTCACAAAGCAAAAATTATTTTTACAAAAGAGGGTAAACAATGACATCCATGTTGTCAAAGACAATATACCTTCTGAAGTTCTGCTATTATAAAGGCAGATCTTGTTCATGCTATTGAATAACTTTCTCCTATGAAACAACTTAAATAAAACTGAATATGAAAATAATGGCTTTTTATTTCAGTTGATCAATCAGCTGATCCGAGTTTTTAGAAAAAGCGAAAAGAAATTTTCAAATATTTATTGGCAACGTTTTATGTAAAGTCATTCATTCTCTATCTATCTCTCTTATCTTAGCGTATTCCTAGTTTCATTCTCAGCAGTAATGTTGTGAAGCCCGGGGTCCGCTTTCCGGCTGTTCCTTTTCCACTTCGCACGGTCTTGAGTATCCTTGGTTGGACCATTGGCACGCATATCATCCTTGACGACGTCAAGCCAACATTCCTTGGGTCTACCCCGTCTGCCGGGCCAAGGGCGGGAAAGTCATCATCAGGTCTTTTTAGTCTCCACTGCAGGAACACAACCCTCTCTGTACTACACAGTCATAGTTAACCAATGCAGCCAGAGGATTTGGCCTACACTCTCCACGCTGGCCAGACAGGTTGAAGAGGTCTCATTGATGTTTATAAGCTTTCTTTAGCTTGTGTTTCCTAAGTCACCTTCTACGACATTTATGGAAAGACTTGGAGTTAAAGTGGTCCTATAATATTCTACTCTGCTATGAACCACACGGCTTGATCAACACAGTAATTTACATCAAATAGCATGTAACTTTGACTTCCGCAAAGTAACGCCCGAATCTATTAACTAAATTTTTCATCTCATATTTTTAATTAAGATATTAATCCTAGCATTGTAATGCTGTTTATATCAATAATTAAATAAACTATTACAATAGTTTCAGTATATTTATCAAAATATACCTACTGAAACTGTGTCTATATAAAGACGATCAAATTTATTATATACTAGCTGTGCCCGCGACTTCGTTCGTGTAGTTGTCGGAACGTTTTGTTATATAGCCTAAAGCCTTCCTCTTTAAATGGACTACCCAACAAAAAAATAATTTTTCAAATTTGACCATTAGTTCCTGAGATTAGCGCGTTGATACAAACAAATAAACAAACAAACTCTTCCGCTTTATAATATTAGTATAGATATTTCTTTTTATACAAGCTCATTGATATTCCTTACAACACTTAACAACATCCTAGCCCGTAACATATACATTGTGTTTATTGAATAAAGACGCGAAACCTGCAAGTCATATGAAAAATTGTAAGTCAACGCCCTAACGCTGTAAACGAGAAAAGAGGGATTTTAAATTATCAGTTACTTTTCGCCATAAATACGCTGAAGTTGGTGAAGTAAGGATATTTTCATGACAAGGTTTTTTATATACTTTTACCTAAAGAATTGAATTAACAAGGTGGACAGCTCTATATAAATATGTATTTGTAGTGTGTATATCCTTCAGGAGCTACGATGCCACATACAGACACACAGATACGCAGACACACAGACTTTAATTTAATTCCCGTATGCATTAATTTAATAATAATGCAACGCGATAGTTTCAAAGTATGTATAGCAAACCGCTACGGGTCGGAAATTGCAAAACAAGTTCGTCATCTAGAATTCTTACGGAAGAAACGGGCGCGAGTGTTAACATCGTTGACGTTTTTAGTAAAGTGTCACGATTGGGACTTTATACCTACGTGCGTTCGTATCAGGGCTTGGAATACCGTTAAAAATCTGGTAACGTTAATTCTGTCAAACGGCGTTAACGTTAGTATTAAAAAAAGTATCGTTACTTACATCGTTAATTGATAACGTTATAAACTGTATTATCGATACCCCTTATAACGTTACCACTACTACCCGTATGAAAATAACGTTATTTAACGTTACTTTTAGTGTGAATTTGGTATCGTTAACAAGCACTGGTTCGTATTAAACCACGCAGTGATATCGCATTCTCCAAGAGGATTCTAACTATCGCGAGTGTACGGCTCTTTAGACAGTTAATTCGTAACAAGTACGTTTCGCGTTAATTCCCGTATGCATTAATTTAATAATAATGCAACGCGATAGTTTAAAACTATTAGTTTCGTTTTTCTTTTCTTCCTTACAACAATTGCTTGGAAAATAATTTAAAAACCTAGTTTGGATTTTATATTGACCTACAGTGATTAATAATGAAAAGTCCTTATATTTTGACGTCATTACAGGTGCAATTTGCCGAGTGGTTTTTGGCAGAAAGCAGCAGTAGAATAAAATTTCACTCTAAGTCTTTCCGTGGATGTCGTAGAAGGCGACTTAGGAAATACAAGCTAAACAAAGCTTACATCAGTGAGATCTCTCCAGCCCGTCTCGGCAGCGTGGAGAGTGTAGGCCAAATCCTGGCTCTTTTGGCCAAGTATGGCTCTGGCAGTACAGAGAGGGTCGTGCTCCTGCAATGGAGACTAGAAAGATGATAATGACAGGTGCCGTAGCCAGTCAGTACAACTAACTTGAAATGAATCGCAGAACGAGTAAGTCTCATAATATCAATAAGTCATTGTGACATTAAAAGTCTAAAATCATACTGGTAACCTCTCTTGACTCCGAAATAAGTTCCGCAACATTCAATTGGCCACACGTTCTCCAGGTTATATAATAAACATTTCATAACCTATTTAACTGGCACGTCACGTCCTCCGTAGCTTACTATTTTCGTCTTTGTTGAAACTGTATAAAATAGGTTAAGTGTAATTTCAAGTCAAACCTTGGGCTACATCTAAGCCCAAAAATCGATTTTTTATACATTTTCGTGTTTGTCAAAACTGTATAAAATACCTCAGGGCACCCGCGCTTCGCATCCCTTACATCGGCGATTGCGGTGCGGCTCAGGACGTCTTCGTGTGCGTGGTGCGAGTTACATTTGCCCTGAGGAAGACCTCCGGAAGATGTCGAAACATGTCGGCCAGTAGCTGACTCTTTACTTGAGTTACCCGTGTATCGCATATTTGTAATGTCTGTGTCTCACTTTAGTTAAAGCTTGATATGTTTTTAATACAGCTGTAATGTGATTGTGATAGTCTATACTATATACTATACTATCTATACCAATATTATAAAGAGTTTGTTTGTTTGTTTGTTTGTTTGTTTGTTTGTTTGTTTGTTTGTTTGTTTGTTTGTTTGTTTGTTTGTTTGTTTGTTTGTTTGTTTGTTTGTTTGTTTGTTTGTTTGTTTGTTTGTTTGTTTGTTTGTTTGTTTGTTTGTTTGTTTGTTTGTTTGTTTGTTTGAACGCGCTAATCTCCGAAACTACTGGTTCGAATTGAATAATTCTTTTAGTGTTGGATAGTCCAGTTATCGAGGAAGGCTATAGGCTATATAACATCACGCTACGACCAATAGGAGCAAAGATATAGTGGTAAATGTGTAAAAAACGGGAGAAATTATTTCATCTTTGAAGCCTTCCGTTGCGTGCGCCGTGAAAACGGTTCAAGATACACAAAAAATATGTATTAAAGAATAATAGCTCTTTTAATGATCTAAAAAACAGTCCGCGATAGTATATGTCTATCTTTTAAGATTAACTCACAAAAACCGTTTTTATGGTACCTAATTTGGTCGAAATAATTTGTTTAAGTTGTATCAACATAATAATATTAATCTTTATTCAAATAAATATGTTGTTGGGGGGGGGGGGGGGGTGTAGCTCAACGAGATACCATGCCGCGCGGCTCACTCGCGCGGTCGGCTCCCTACTGAACGGTTGAATGCAGCGCTAATTTGTTTATGCAATATAATTATCATCGTAATATTACTTTTTAAACACAGTTTCATTTTGTAGTTGTTTTCTATATAGTAGGTACTTTATTTGTTTTAGGATAGTATTTAGTTACACAATAATAACACTTTTTTGTTTTCATTTTGAATGCGGCGCTAATTTGTTTGTTTCTCTATACTAATATTATAAAGCGGAAGAGTTTGTTTCTTTGTTTGTTTGTTTGTTTGTTTAAACGCGCTAATCTCAGGAACTAATGGTCCAATTTGAAAAATTCTTTTTTTGTTGGGTAGTCCATTTATAGAGGAAGGCTTTAGGCTATATAACAATACGTTCCGATAACCACGCGAACGAAGTCGCGGGCACAGCTAGTAATATTATAAAGAGGAAAGATTTGTACCTATTTTTGTATGTTTGTAATGAATAGGCTCAAAAAGTACTGGGCCGATTTAAAAAATTCTTTCACCGTTGGAAAGCTACACTATCCCCGAGTGACATAGGCTATGTATGTACCACGGGCGAAGCCGGGGTGAACTGCTAGTATTTTATATTATAATACAGAGCTTCTGATGAACAAATTTTGTTTTAAATGTAAAAGGGGTTTTTTTTTTAATGTTGATGGTAATGTTGTTGATGGTAAGTGATCACCACTGTCCATGAACAACTGCAACACCAGGGGTGTAACAAGAGCGTTACTGGCCTTTCAGAAAGATAAGTGTTTTATTTGATGACTGAATAAAAATATTATCAACAATTTAAAAGTATCTAGTTTTGTGATTTCTAATGACCTGCCTTTAGCCATATCTTTCTTGAGCCATCGATACAAAATTTTGCATTATAAACAGAAAATTTTATATAAACCGATTATGTCTAAACATTGGCATACAATTTAGAATACGAAATCGTTGTGTTGTTTTTCTCTCCACGTAGACAATATAACAAATATTTGAGAAATTCTTGCCAGCATTCTTCTTTTGATATCTAGGACTTTTAGTGTCGAGTATCTAAGTAGAATGTTTAAACCTTAACAAACTCTCAGTAAGTACAAATCAAATATTTCCTTTGTTGTCTCGAACCCATGTCACAAAAAGTTTTTTGATGTGTAACATCTTTCATCTCGTTTCCGTGATAGTGATTTGGAAGTGTTTAAGGCCCCGTCAGTTCAGAGCCAAGAATACTGTGCGTGTTTTTGAAAAATCAAAATGTTACATAAGAATCTAAAGGCTTTTCTACAGACACCCACAATATCCAAAACACGATAGAGCATTTTTGGCTTGATAGAAAAAAATCACAAACATACCTCTAAATTTACCTAAATTTGTTAGCGTAGGACACCCACCTACTAGGTGGTCGGATGCCCTAAAAAAGGTTGCAGGAAAACGCTGGATGCAGGCCGCTTACGATCGGTCGTTTTGGAAATGCTTGGGGGAGGCCAATGTCCAGCAGTGGACATCCTGCGGCTGATATGATGATGATGAACAAATATTGCTATTAGCTGCTACTTTTCCCGCGCCGGTCTTAAGGTCCGATCAAGGTTACAAGCGAGCGAGTTTACACTCCGCAAAATGTGCTAATAATATCCTAAATTCATACAAACAAAAAATACATTGTACTTACTAATTTAGGGTTAATAAATAAATAAATATATAGGGACAAATCACACAGATTGAGCAAGTAAGTTTTAACCCCAAAGTAAGTTTTAAACTAGCGTTATGGATTACTGAACCAACGATACTATGTTTTATAATAAATACATATAGAGATGGACACCCAAGACCCAGGAAAATTTGAAAAAGCCAATTTTACAATTCGCCCTGGCTTGGTATCGAACCCAGAACCTCCAGAATGGCGGTAGTTCTGGGTTCGATCCCCACTCAGATAGAGCTTAAAGCTAAAAAACCCAAACACCATATTTAGCGTTACAAATATATGTGTTGCGAAATATTAAGGGCATTATAGATCCTATAGTAATTTCGCAATTGTGTCTATGCCAGACAAAAGAGACCCAAAACTCAAGACTACAAAACAACGGGTGTTGAACACGCCATCCAATATTTAGGTCCAAAAGGCTGCCTGGTACAACCCTGGCACAATGTATTTGTCGATATCCCAAATTATTGAACTATATTTCGTAGAAACGATTCAGTGAGTTTTCACGAACACTTTGATCTTCACATTTCAATTCCACGAAAACTGTTTTAATAGAAATAATTTTACTGAAACTGTTTATATTTTATTTCCGTTAAAAAAATAATTTCATTTCGAACATAAGTATTAAATCAGAATGAAAAAGTCTTTTCGATATTTCTTGGATAGTAATTTACTGCTATTTGACCTTTTTTCCACTAACTACTACTAGACTAAATACAATATATAAGTACATGGACATATAATTATTCTGAACGATTTCCTAGCCAAACATTAATTCTTCTTCTTCTTCTTTGTCCTAGCACTTTTCGGTTTTATGCAGGGAATGTTCTCCTAGTTACTCGGCGCCAGAACAATCTAACCTGTTTTGTTGGTTCGGGTAGGTTCTCCACTTTTTATAGCTTCGTCATACTGGTCGAGGTTGCCTAAAAGAAATGGCTTAAAGATAAGGCCGCCTTTTGATTTTTTAGTTATTAAGATAATTATGTCCTGTATTTTTCTTTTGTGCAATAAAGGGTATTGTATTGTATTGTCATCCAGGTAGCAGTTGGGTCACCTAGACCTCTCTTACGTTCAGGCAGGTACAGAGCTTTCTTAACCACGTCTGTGACCACGTGTTGTTCGTCGTAGCCAAATATTAATTATATGTATTTATATTAGCTATTAGAACACATAGGGAGAATGGACGTAGGTCGATGGACCAGAAGGGTAATGGAGTGGCGACCATGGGCCAACAAGCGTGGTAGAGGACACCCAGCACTGCGTTGGGTGGACGATATTAAGCGTCACGCTGTAATTGGATGCCGGCAAGGGAGGGGCACAAATGGAATGATATGGAGGAGGCCTATGTCCTGAAAAGGATAACCTGCTATGAATGGATTGGATAGATTTATATTAGTAATGAACATATTAAAAATATACTACATGAATTCTCAACTGAATCACGTTTCGACGTGAAACATAATAAAATGTCGTAGAAGATGTAGAAGTGACGAAACGTCTGCGATTTTAACGGAATGCAGGGCTTAAATCTGAATTCAAATGCAGAACGGCTCAAAACGCAGTCTGACATGGCAAGGTGCTCGAGAATTCTATGCACGCCTGTGCAGTGTGTGGTAAAGGCGCGTGTATCCAAAGCCTAAGAGGATTACATGCGCTGGAAATGCACACACAAACCGTTTGTTTCAGTCATATTTTTTCATTGCAGTAAGAAAGAGCGAGACTTCTGTATAGCATCAGGCCTTGGCCGGTACAATACACACAAGCGATGCGCGCGTGTGAGCGTTCGTTTTATTTAAAAATAACATACCATCAGTTCGTTAGGATGTATCTTATTAAATAAAATCCTAAAAAAAAAACATAGTATCCTAAACAAAACGTAATCCTACAAAAAAAAAATTAGGTGTAAATTCATGATTTTTTCTATCGAATCAAATGATTAGTATCATGTTTTGAGGACACTATTTCAGTACCATTTACCCTGAAGAATATCATATTTTTTTATAGTTTCAATGTAATTTTACGCGAATTAAAACTCTCGTTTAGGTCCATTAATCCCCTTAAGGTTAAGTCCTTAGCAGAATGTGTTTCTTTATTTTTCGCTCGCTCCGGGGATGATGTTTTTTCATACATTGACGCGCGCATTTGTGAGCGCGGTCCGAGCGAGAAATATATATTTTTTTAAATATAATTTAATTACTAATTAATTTTAAAATAGCTTAAGGTAAACTTAAGTTAGACATACGTTTATATTATAACACTATGTATGCATGTACGCATAGAGACAAAAACAAAAATTTATTATTTATTATAATAACAATTTATGTATTTTTATTCTTAAAATTATTATTATTATAACGTTAATTTTCTTTCCGTTTGTAATGAGCTTTGTATATTTAACATTTAATTATTAAGTAAACATTAAAAAATATATGTTACCAAATACTTATTTATTTTACAAACTAAGCTAAAAATTCGTTTTATAAATGTTCCTGCTGATTTTAAAATACAAGATACTTATTCAAAATATAGTAAAATCCTCGGCGCGAATAAAATTCAATAAAAATGCAGTAGAAGTGACGAAACGTCTGCAATTTCAGCGGAATGCAAGGCATAAATCAGAATCGAAATGCAGGATGCAGCCAGACACGACCGGTGCTAGAGAATTCTAGGCATGACACTGAACTGCCTGTGCAGTTATGGCGCTTGCACACCTTGCGTTTTGGATGCTCTGTGGATTTAGGAATTACAATAATTACAAAGCCGAAGTAGAGCTAAGCGAGGTATATTTGCCGAATGCGTTCCGAAAGATGGACCAAATTGTCCACATTTTTAATTCCGGACGGGCGCAGAGATAGGGTAGACCTAGGCAAGATGGCGGGGTGACTTTGACAATTTTTTATGCGATTGGCAGGAAATAAATAAATGAATATGTATACATATACAACGTGTTAATGAAATAACGCAAAACCTGTCAGATGGGATACCTTAGCCATGAAACAGAACAACTTTTGTTCTACAACTTTCACGAAACCCATAAAAATTTAATTTTCGTACAAACTGACCAGATGATCGAGTTAATTTGTATGAAAATCCGAATTTTATTTTTGGGAATGTTGTAGAACAAAAGTTGTTCAGTTTCATTTACTGAGTTACAACCTGATAGGTTTTGCATCATTTCATTAATTTTCTTAACTTTCAGACTAGCATGGAAGATCTCATAAAGGAACGTGGGTCGAATATAGATCTCACAGACTGGTGGTGGCGTCCTGGGTCAGGTCGCTGGATTCCTTCTAATATGGTTGAGTTCTGCAATGGCTTAGCCGAGCGTCAACTCGTGAACGGGTGCCGCCAGTAGGGACTAGTCAGCTTGGCTCCGTTTTCTTAAGACTACTCCTCAGTGTTAATTATTTCTGTAAATTGGATTTGGCACTCGTTCGCAAGTTTTACATGTTATATTGTGATAACATTGTATTGGGCATGATATCCTTGTAAACTGACAAAGCCCTTCTGGCGCGTAGGCGACCAATACTGTGCAAATGAGTTTCTTTTGGCGTTTCTTCTCAGCAGTGGTCGTTGCGAAACGCTAGTATCGGTAGCTTTTTATTAAATAATAATAATAGTAATTTTTATATTATAAATAAACATTACACGTAATGTACACTAAAATTATTGACGGGTAAAAGTGCCTGCGAAGGCCTAATTACTAAATAAATATTTGATTCTTTCATTCTCAGGACCGTGACAAATGGCATTCATTAAGAAGCCCAATAATCCCAGCAATGAAAAGCTGAAGGCTGTAAAGAGAGCATTAAAATTTAAATATACCTTTTATTATCATAGTTCCTGTGGCTATCCACAGGAACTCCACTGCTGGAAATAGGCCTCCCCTCTGGATTTTTAAAACCACCTTTGCTTTAAGAACTTTTATCGCTACATAGAAAAGGCCGAAAGTGCCTGAAAAAAGAAGACAAAAATAATAATAGTACCTAAACTAGACTACAGAATAAACGAAATTATTAATTATTTAAAATGTATCAAAAAAAGTCGTTTAATAGACTTGAGGATGATTTTTTCAAAGAGAATATCTATTCAATAGGTAGTATTGTTGGTGGTTGTTGGTATTGTTGGGTATACTTGTAATAGTTGGTAGTAGTGTTGGTGACGCAAGCAAAGTGTGTGTAGGAATATCAAATGGTGGCGAAATTCGGCGTGCGGAGTTGAGCACGTGATGGCTCAGTTGGTAAGAGCATAGTCGTATTGAGACTAAGGTCGCGGGTTCAAGTCCTGCTCACGTGGTATTTTTTCACCATTTCTTATTTCATTATTTAATTTGAGTACTTTAGTACTGCATCTTGAATGCCAAAAAACCCAATAAAAATATCTATTCAAGCCTGAAAATATTCAAAGTGATCTGCTCGTAAGTTCCTTTATTATTCCTTTTTGGGATTCTATTACACGATTCCGAGTGAACGAACATATACCTAGAAATAAAACGCCAGTAAAACGCCGTGTCTATAGAAATCCTGTTTTAGGACCGCAGTCATTTCGATTTATTTCTGGTCTAAAGGAGTCTTTATAGAAATAAGATACAATTTCGTATTCAGTTGTAGTGTTTTTCTCTAAGAGCTAAAGTTCAATGCTTTTTACTTGTTCAAAATAAGATGAAAGCTGGAGAGAATTATAATAAAAGCATGGCTTTTCACTAGAGCAACGTTAGAAAATGTGTTGAGAATAAAGCATGCCGATGTTATTTCTTTATTGTGAAGGAATTTTTAGTCGTACACTGCAAACTATCACGTCTTTAATGGAGTATACAGAGCCTTGGTCTGTTGAAATTCAAAGGCCACGTGTAGCATGATGGCGTGAAAGTGGAAAAGGAGAATCGTAATAATTATGGGTTGCTAGCCGTATTGATTATGATTCAGATTTTGACCCAATCCCCTTGATCGGCTACTACGATCTGCCAGGAAAGAGTAGCAGCGGGTATATTTTACGTATATTCTTATCTTTCAGACTAGCATAGAAAATCACATGAAAGAAAAAATGGTTTTGTGTATTGTTTTGTTCGCTCTCAAATCACAAATGTAAAAAAATGTACTTATGTAGAATACACAATCACGTCTTCATCCCTAATGGACCAGACAGAGCATTTTGGGTCTTGCGGTACTAAGCAGATGGAGTCCAGGGCTGCAAAACCCAAAGGCCACTTTTAGCGTGATGGTGGGTGAAAAGGTGAAAACGGAATTTAAATAGTGATGGGTTGTTAGCCGCATCGCCTATTAACGTGATTCACATTTTCACCTTTCCCTCAATCGGCTTTAACGATCTGCGCGGAAAGAGAAGCAGCTATTACATTCAAGATGGTAGCTTATACTAACTTTGTTGGCGTACACAATTTATAGCAAAATTAAACCTGTGATATGTGTTTCTTATTGATCTTATATTTTAACATGTATTTTTTTAAATAATTAGTTTTAAGCTTTAGTCACTATACTCAAAGCTCATCAACAAACAACGGTGGTGGTACCCTAATACAATAATAATCTTTAAGACGAAACATGGAGTCCAGTGCTGCCCCCATTTGAAATAAATTATTTTTAAGAAAACGGAGATATCATTTAAAATTTTAAGCTAGTAAAACCTAGACAACCCTTCAAACTATTTTATGAACTACTGTTTACAGTTTAAAGTGAGAACGTTAAGCTTTAGTTTGCGTTTTTGGCAAAAGTGGCTGTTTTTCGCGAAAATTCAAACTAAAGCTTAATGTTCTTACTTGGAACTGTAAACAGTGGTTCATAAAATAGTTTGAAAGATTATCTAGGTTTAAGTAGCTTAAAATTTTAAATGATATCTCCGTTTCCTTGCAAATAATTTATTTTAAATGGGACAGCACTGGACTCCGTGTATCGTCTTAAGTGCATCATACGCTCGTCTGTCGAATTATATAAAGTAATTCGAGCTTGTCCCAGTAGACCTGTATAGGATTACTAGCACTTAAATTAAATTCCCGTGCATTTCATTGCATATTATATAGATAGCGCCGAGCGTTCACTATATTAACAATACCAAAAATTAAAGAAAACGTACCTTAAGTATAAATGCGACCAAAATTCGTCATTATTATGCTTTCAATGTTTTAAGGGTTCCGTAGTAAACAAGGAACCTGTGTATCCCGCCGACAAAGTGGTAGCAAAAACCTTGAAAAATAATTTGGGTAACTCCTAAATACATGTAAGTGGGAATCATTTTTTTTTTCTCGACTAACCCATGTTGTAGGTGGGTGGGTGTTGTTCAATAGGTTTTATAAAAATATTGTATGTTTGTTATGACTTTATTTCGATTTAGGGATCCGTTTGTGAAATAATTTGATTTAAAGCAAATTTTTGTTAAAGTTTCCTCCCCTCTGTAAACTAAACGATTGTAGAACTAAACTAAACGAGGTATAAAAAAAAAAACATGGCAGTAGTATATTTAACGAAGTTAAAAGAAATATTATCAGAGATAAGTAGGGGTTACAAATTAAAGAGTTATAATCAACCAACTTATTAGACATTTTCAGTCGTTAAACCGTGAGGCGTGAACTCTAAGTCGGCATTCGCACTTACGGAACACGCACTTGGCTGGTTTTTAATTCGAAATACCGTTGACATTTTTGCATTATAACTGAACTAAGATCGATGTACGTTCAGCGGCATCGCATTCTGTTGTATATTGTGAATGAGAAGCCACACAACATTATAATGCAAATACAAATCTAAAAACTTATTTGGGCAAAAAAAAAAAATAACGAAGAAAGTCCAATTTTAAACCGAATTTCAGGTGCTTCAATTTTCCAATAGACTACCTACTGTAGAGTTTTCAGTAAAATAGGGTTATAAGTTTTGTTTTAGCATTAACTCGCGTTCTTTTGGCCCTAGGAGGTCGAACCTGGTGTTAACGGGTTTGTCTTGTGAAGGCGGAGAGGATTGAATTAATCATTATAATAATTATGTTAAGACAAGGGTGGTGTAACAAAATGAAATACAGCAGAAATATCTTACCTTCATACTGCATCGGTTGATGATGTCGTCTTCTGGCTAGAAGAGCTATGACGGTGACCACTGCTAGCGTCCCACCAGTGCCCGCGATGATACCAAGAGCCCAACTTGAGTCCATTGTACTGGAGTTCGTTGTCTTTGCTTCTGTTGGGTAAATAATGCGAGTCAAGATTGTATGCAAGGTATTAATGTCTGGTCCACACAAACTCGTACTTGAATTGGTGTCTCAATCCGTCAGTTATATAACTATATGTACATACATATATGTATTATAAATATTTAAAAGCAAAATAAAAGCAAAACTGGTTACCTATATACGAAAAATAATAGGGCTCAATCGTTGATTAGTTTTTGAGCTAGTATTTCTAAACAACACTCATCTTCAGACATAAATAAATATTATTTCTAAAAACTTTTGGCTCAATAAAAGTTTATATAAATAAATAAATAATTTTCAGCACCTGTGTGTAAAGCGAGTCTTGATAACGTGTGTATTCTGAGCGTAGTTTTTTCTGATCTTCCTCTTGCGTTATGTGCGTAGAAGATCAACTGCAAGGCTTTCCCTGATCCCAGGCCCCTGAGCTTCCAGATTGGGGTCGGAGTTGAAGCGTTTGCTATAAGGTTGTCCGACTCCCATGCTTCGACGAAGTAGATTGTGTGGAGGCCTCCGTCGTAACCTACAAAAATTAAAAACCGATTAAAGGAGGGATGTATAAGTTTATAAAGTGTGTCTTTCTGTGGAATCTATCTATCTATATTTAAGGGCTATCTATGCTCTTGTCGGTTTAGCATAAATTCTCTTCCATTTGTCTTTCTCATCCGCAAGTTGTTTTACTTCGCTGTACGGCACAACATTTACTTTCTCCATTATCTTTTTCATGTAGCTATGCTTCGCTCTTCCTAGTCCTCTTTTCCCCTTTATCTTTCTTTCAATGAACGAATAGACCGATTTTTATGCAATTTTTTTAAATCTAAGGCTTTGTTTTTCTAAATAGTTTTTAGCTATATTTGATGAAAATCGGTTCAGACGTGCAATAGTTATTTGGGGTAAACGCTTGAAAGTCGTAGCTTTTTTAATTTCTCTAGCAAATAAACTTGTGTTAAATCTTTTTCTTCCCATGTGTAAGTGGCCAACACTGACGTCAGATTTTTCAAGTTGATTTTTATGATGCCAGGATTTATGGCTTACTCGTAATGTGTTAAAACACTGTTAATGTTATGAAAACCTCCCTTTGAATTTCACAGAATGAACAAACTTGTTACTTACTTGGTGTTATTACAAAACTAAAACGCTGCCTCACGCAAATACAAGCAAGGGATCAGGAGTCCTATTTTTGAAATCGGGAATTACACAACGAATGATTTGCGTGAGTGTTTCCAAACGCGCGCATTTTTTAATTGATCGTATGCGAAAAATTTGCACGAGTTGTCTTGACCACTCGTAATTTTGACGTTTGAAGCGTACAAGTCTCAAAGAAACGATTCATGGAGAATCCGATCCGTTTCTCGCTCTTTTTTTTAATTTATGTTGAAAAGTCTAGAAACTTATTGACAAATTTATGATACATTTTGCGTAAAATAATATTAGATTACTTAACACTGACATGACGATTTCAAAAATACAATAAAATGCGTCAAAACGCGAGCGATGAGTTGGAAAACTACAGTTTTGTATTTCGCTGACTCTCTCGTTGAAAAATAGCACTCCTGCTCTTCTCAGTCAAAATCCGTACATACTTGTGTGTGAGAGAGATGGGCGATCTGCGCCGAATTCAACTTATCTCCTTCATATGTATGTGGGATTGGGGCTGAGAAAAAACTACGGAAGACCGTAAACTTCGTATATTATTTAAATAAAACATCTAGGTATACATCGTTGTCATCTTACTCTTATTCCATCTTCATCATTTCCCCTAAAACAGAACCACACATTTTACATTCAAAGTACTTCTTTTCTTAAGTGCTGTTTTCGTACTCATCTTACATTATAAACTCTTTCGACAATTCTCACAACCTACATGTACGTACATATGTATATAAGTATAGCCAATAAATGAAAAGGAGAGAGTTTTTGGCGGAAAGTCAAGGGGTTCGGTTGAGGTTTTCTTTAAATTATTTTGCAAATTGATTTTACTGGACTTTATAATATGAAATTGGTATTGTTTGGTGTTATAAATGTTCATGCTCATAAACAATATGTGAAATAGTTAAAGTGGACAGTCATAGTACGGCTGTAGTGATATTTGTTTCGCGTACTGTGTGGGGGCGTCTTCGGGCGTCGTCCGCCACTCAATCGGCTATGAAAACCGGTGAAAGCAACTTAAAGCAATCACAAACTATACCATACCTTTAATTGTAACTTGTTAGAAAAAAATTATTTCCCACGTTTTATTAACTTGTTCCTGGCTAAATACGCAGTAGCGTTAAGCCATTAAAAAAAAACGACGGGTTGCACTCCGGGAGTGCCGGCAGAAGTGAAAACTTGAATATTAACGTTGTGCATTTTTGATATTTTGGACTGGTTAGGGAATTATTTTGCACGAATTGCTTTAATTATCAGTATAAAAGTACTATCATTTATGTCGTAGAATACAATATTTATTTATTGCGCTATCGTACACAAAAATGACAATTTATATTACATTAAAAAGTTTATCTCTCAGCTAAACGAAACAGCAGGCGCAGGCATACATTTTCGCCGCGCCGTAGAAAGAGAGGGGGATACTTCCTCTCTTACGCCGCGCCGGCTGTCTACTCTCCATCCGTCTTACGAATTTTCGATCAGACACGTGTCCTGACGCGAGTTTAACATTTTTTACCAATTACAAAAAAAGTGCAGAACGCCGCTAAAGAAGTTTTCACTTCCGGTATTCGAACTCTAGACGCTCAAGTCGTTCTGATCTCTTTATAAATAAACTGGGCTATTCATCTTTTGACAATGCTAGTGAAAATATCCGTATATTGTATTTCATAATAGAAAATAAAATTCCTTTGTTATTTTATTGTCACTCCAAAAACAAAATGGTCGTAAGAGCCATAAACCCCAAAGGCGCTTAGGCCCCTTGTGCCAACTCCGCTCCGTCTTACGAATTTTCGATCAGGACACGTGTCCTGACGCGAGTTTAACCTTTTTTACCCATTAAAAAAAAGTGCACAACGCCGCTAAAGAAGTTTTCACTTCAAAAAAAATGAAAACGAATAAATCATTTCAGTATTGTTCTCTCTTCAAAATTATAGTTACACACAAAATTATAGTTTTTTTAGCTTATACTCACCAGCAACACATCTTAGTTCCGCCGAGTCATCAGTGAGGTTTATAGACGAACAATTAAAAGGAGGATCTGGCCTCACAGCGGGCAGAAGCGTATACCGACAAGGTTCTATCTGCTGACCAGCCAGGTTAGTAGCTCTGCAGGATAGGGAGCCATAGTCTGCCTCGGATGTAGGGGTGTAGGTCAAGATAGACCGGCCTGCGCTGTCGACGGTGAACTTTCCCTTTGAAAAGAAAAAAAAACAAAATATAGAAAAAAATCCGTGAAAAGTATATATGAAACGCAAAAACAATAGTCGAACACATGCTATATTAAAACAAATTGTTGTTTTCTCGCGACGGTCTAAGAGTACGTCACAAATGTCACGAATGTCACAACGAATTGTTATTTTGAGTAAATTTATGACTTTTTAATAAGTTCATTATAAAATAAAATACTAACTAACTTAAGAATCCCATTACCCTTTCCCATACAAACGTAGTCTACGTTTTATTTAGAAACGACATGTCAGATTTCGGTTAAAAATTTGTTACTTTAAAGAAATTGCATACGTCATAGTCTCATGTCTAGGGTTCTAGGGTTTTCACAGTCAAAATATGAACTTTTAAGAAAAGAATATATATAGAATATATAGAATATTCTCATTCAAGTTCATATTTTGACTGTAAAAACAAATTATAACTTTACAATTTGCATTTGCATGCAATTTCTTTAAAGTTACAAATTTTAACCGTAATCTGGCATATCGTTTCAAAATAAAACGTAGACTACGTTTGTAAGGGAAACTTTGATTTTGTTTAGGGTAAGGGGACTCTTAACTTTAACTATTTCGTATATCGTGTGATACATCTGTGTAATTTTTAATAAATTTATATATTAAATAATTAGTTCATAATTGGTTTGTTAAGGTAGAAAATACATTTTGCACTAGTAATTTAATCACATACAGTGGCAACACTTCCAACTGACCCAGCTGTCACGGGAAGATAATATCTTGTTTCATTATATCATGTCAAATATACCATGTCAAATACTGTTTGTATTTCACCATGGGTATAATTAAACAAGGAATGGACAATAATTTGACAGGTTTTGCTGATAGTGATAACAAACATTATACTGTCAAATATTATCTAACTTATTATAAATGAGGTTAAACAGGCAGCGTTACAATTTTCAAAGTGTTGCGTGTTTTTAATTATTCAGTATAACCATTGTTTTTATATTTCAGTGTTTTTACTTATTCATTATCTGGGTCTAATTAGACCCATTAACATACCATACCCTGTTAAGATTATTGTGTACCTCACATTTGTAGATATTATTATAAACGGGCAAGTGCGGGTCGGACTCGTACATGAAGGGTTTCGTGCCTCACTTAAATTTTTTACTTTATCTTATTTTTAGTATTTATTGTTATAGTGGCCATAGTGTATATCTAGTTAATGCCATTATAAGTGTCTAGTTAAAAACGCTGGAAAAACACGTTTTTTGTATGACGACCCTCTTTAATTTATAACTTTTGTTTATTTTTAGTATTTGTTGTTATAGCGGCTACAGTAATACATAATGGTTGAAAATTTTAAGTGTCTAGCTGTTACGGATCAAGAGATAGAGCCCTGTGACAGACGAACAGACGGACAGACGGACAGACGGACAGACGGACAGACGGACAGACGGACAGACGGACAGACGGACAGACGGACAGACGGACAGACGGACAGACGGACAGACGGACAGACGGACAGACGGACAGACGGACAGACGGACAGACGGACAGACGGACAGACGGACAGACGGACAGACGGACAGACGGACAGACGGACAGACGGACAGACGGACAGACGGACAGACGGACAGACGGACAGACGGACAGACGGACAGACGGACAGACGGACAGACGGACAGACGGACAGACGGACAGACGGACAGACGGACAGACGGACAGACGGACAGACGGACAGACGGACAGACGGACAGACGGACAAACGGAAATGAAGTTAAAAATTAAAGGGGGTCGTCATACAAGAAACGTGTTTCTTCAGCGTTTTAAAACATTGTACGGTGGTACGGAACACTTCATGTACGAGTCCGACTCGCACTTGCCCGTGTATTTGTTGAAAACTATCATTACAAAATTTTGAACAATTTCTATTTTTTTTTAACAATTAATCAAATAATTCATTTCTGAGAGTATAAATATATCTATCAAGTAGATGTATTTTAACCAAAACTGTAGTAGGTAGTGAAATGTAAGTAATAATGTTTACTCAAAAGGGATTTATGAAATAAAATAGCTGCAGGGAAATTTATTGGTCGTAATTCACGATTCCAGTGGCATGGACTAATAAACGACGAAGTTATATAATAATAAGCCTGACACTTTAAAAAAGCAAATAAAATATGCATACTAGATTCGGATTTATTACATAGTTCCTAATTTGAATATAGCGTGCTTCGGTTTGGAACGACAAAACTGATTATTATTTTAAAACAAGTCTGTGGAAAAATCGGTATGGATTAAGTAGTATAAAGGATATTTAGCAGTTGACTCAGAAATGGATTGCTGTGATATTTATTTATGCAAATAAAAAATATGAATACTACTTTAAACGAGCAATTTTTCTAAATATTTATCGGATCTCGGAAACGGCTCATATGATTTCGATGAAATTTAGTATATAGGCGGGTTTTGGCATGAAAATCGATCTAGCTAGGTTTTATTTTAAGATAACTTTGTTTTCTGCGTGTTTTCATCGAAAGAAGCTCGGTCGCACTTATATTAATACCAGCGTTGAAACCGCAGCGTTGATCTCCGAGTCGAAGGGGCAGTTAAATGACACAGGAACCTCTCATTTTTTGAAATTAAAGAGAACTTAAATTTAAGTAATAAGCTATTTCCGCGCTTAATTTTATTCCGATACGTTTAGCAGTTTTTTTGTGATTGAATAACAAACATACAACGTCACAAACTTTCGCATTTACAATATTAAATAGTCAATATCATGCCAGCCGCGGTAAGTTCAGACAACGTCAAGTATGCGCCCACTAGCTAAGCCGTTACATTATTCAACGCTTTGATTGCTCGGATGCCAATAGACATTTTTATACGATAATTTTAAGAAATATGTTGATATATGTATTTTTTATTTGTCTATTTAGTTATTATTAAGCTTATACCTAACTCATGTGCCCTCATTTGGAAACTGTAAGCGCACGGAGTATTTTTAAAGAGTAAAGAATGAAGTCGCTGTTTTATTATCGATTACGATCAAATGAGACGGAAGCCGCATATGTATGTAGATTGTTGGAAGGATTTGCACGCTACGAGAGGGTTAGAATGCGCGGCAGCACAGTGATTTAGAGCGTCGAGCGTATATAGGTCGAGGGTCACGGGTTCAAATCTGCCAGCGGTTTTTCCAATCTGCTGCTGGATTTGATTTTGCTATCAAGTTAAAAGGGCTTACAAAGAACAGAAAGAACTAGGCCTTTGGCACTTTATCATCGACATACACTAATCGCGCCGTACCGTAAACCCTAGCGTACGAACTACTGTAAAATACAAATACAGATACATTTTCACGTCTTAATTCCTAACAGGGTAGACAGAGCCCATAGCCGTTAAATTCAAAGGCCATGTTTAGCGTGATGGTGGTAGGCGTTAAGATAAAAAAAAGTGAATCAAATAGTGATGGGTTGCTAGCCGCATAGCTTAATAACATGATTCAGGTTGAGTCAATTTACTCTGTAAACTCTATTTGTAAACCTTGAATAATGCCCAGTCTAGTGTCTTGTGAAGTCTTGTGTTAAATAAAATTTTACCACCCCAAATGTTTTTTCTTTACAGTGGCACCACGAGGTTTCAGGAAAAATAAAACCATAGAATAAAACTATAGAAAAAAAAGTAAATTTTATGTATATACGTTGGTCTTATCACGTACTATTTTTGTTGGGTCTAACGTTTCGAATAGCAGTTACATTCTTTGTGGTTATCGACAGACTTCGACGAAAGTTCGTGCTAAGTTCGGTTTATATCAAGTTTAAACTAAAATCCAATAAAAGTAAAGTTATAAAACCATACACGGGTAAAATCAAATGCAGCAGCAATTTTCATGTGAAGCTTAATAATTTAAAATACAAAATATAATATTCCTTTGTTGCAGGAACAAATAAAATATAATGACATCGTGTTATCTTGACTCAGACATTTTTAATTTTATTGCTGCATATTTTTTGTCAATAATTGAAATCTAATATGAAATATAATCTTATTTAGATCTTAGCAGCTTTTAAATGAAGATCGAAAATGTGCAATAGGCTTCCCGATTAAATTATTAAGCTTCCCTATACAGATCTCTGTCTTGATCAAGCATCAAAAGCCATAAGTAACCAAGCTATAATAGCATATCTTTCGTATTAATTAAAAGTAATGTTTACATATAAACAATAATTAAAAAAACTAATAATTGTAAAAGAACCTAAATATTAACCTTCTTCAAAGTCTTTATTGTTATTCATATATTAAATCGCTATTATCCTCCAAATACAAACTGTACATAACATTAATCGGCGAACTTGACGCGAAAAGCTTGGGTCTTAAATAAATATTACTTATAATTATGTAAAATTTAAAGGGTTTCTGAAAACAAACAAATAAGTCAGTACATATTTTATTTCTTATGTTATTATTTTGGGTATTAATGGTTCATTATGATTAGTACATTGACCCCTCTGATTACCATTCTACAATCTAAACTTACCGGATCAAACTCAATAGTTCCTAAGGAGTTGTTGAGTGTCCACTGAAAGTTTTTGGGAGGAGGGAAGGCGTTGACCTCGCACGTCACTTTGGCAGCTTCGTTGAACGCAGCTCCCACAATCGCTGTCATTGCGTTGGTGCACACTGGTTTATCTGTTGAAGACATAATAAATTCCTGAGTTGCAAAATACAAAATCCACAAAAAATCTTTTTTATTTGCAAATTGACTTGTATGTTACGCAAATAATAATAATTAAGTAGTTTATTTAAAAAGTTTATCTGAATTCTTGCCAATATCCCTTTTGTACCCACTTTAAGTTTTCTTACAACCCAAAGGATGGCTGTCAGATAATACTTTTAGCATTAAGTCCGCCTATTGTGCTATACAAATTATATTATGTACAATAAAGTTTAAATAAATAAATAAAAATATTTGTTTTTTTCTTAGCTAATCACCTTTTTTTAACCTGTTTTAGATTTACGATTACTAGAAAAGTTTGAATAGGTGGCATTTCCTGTAAATAAATTCCAGAGGTTTACGACGGTGATATAATTATATAATAGTAGGTAATTAAAAGATCCATAAAGGAAAAGCCTTGACCTACAATAAGTCACGCTATACGGGGAAATTTTAGCAGTGATAAAGAAAAAAATGCAATTAAAAACAAAAGTTATATTATTTCAGAGATGTATTTTTTTAGAGATGTATTATTTCAGAGATAAAATAACGAATATAATAACAAAATATTGATATTATTGCTAAAAAAATCAAAAATTTACGAGAAAAATAATATAGACGTGAAAAATACTTATTAAAAATCTTTTAATAAGCAAAAAATAATTTTTTAAACAATCTTCAATTCTAATACGCGTAAAAAAGACTAAAAAGTGTCAAAAAAACAAAATACGCAATAATTATATATTTACTTAAATGGCCCATTTTTCGTTATTTTGGTTTTGAAACCAAACTAGTGAAACGATTTTGACGAAATTTCTGTAGGACTATATGAAGATAGGTTTTATTTTAAACAAAGTAAGATTATTTCAGATCAGTTTATTAATGGCGGAGTTTTGATGGTAAAAAAATAAACAATCGAATTGATAACCATTCCTTTTTTGAAGTCGGTTAAAAAAGGACTGAATATATTATGTAAAATTTAGTACAATACCGTTTATAAATAAATTGAGCTCAAACAATTACGAACAAAACCACCCCCACATGTACACAAAACAAAAAACATACGATAACCATTCGCAGGGTTAATTTCAAACGATATATCAAGGGATTAACCCTTCCCATTTGTTATTTCGATATTGACGCGGTAGAGATCCGCTGCCCGTTGATACATTCGAATGTTTAGATTTCCCCGATAAAAAATATACGTGATTTTTCCGCAGAAATACTTTGATCCTCTTGTCAGTACAGTGGTATTAAAAAAGCGTTGTGGTTTTTCAAAATTTTTGTAATCTTTGTTGTTCTGCTATTGATGTGTGACGGGTCCAGAACTCTGATTTAAAGTGTTGAAGGGCAATTTTGTTTTGTAGAATACAATTGTCAATTCTACTTATCTCTCTCTACTTATCTTTGCATTGATTTAGTTCTACTCTCAAAAAGGGGCATAAATATATTAGTTGATCTGTGTGGTAAGTATATTTTTATGCCACATTTTTACAAAAAGACTATGGCCGCATAGTCGCATTGATCGCTAAAGCTTGACTTCCATGCATTGCGGCTGATCGCAGGCGAAAGTATCTATCGCATGTGGCTGCAATCAATGCAACTATGTGCCTATATTAGTCGTTCTATGAAAAAGTATAGTCAGGCTTTAAGTTGATCGGAGCCGCACGAGCTTGTAAGTGTCGCAATACATAGAAATTAAGCTTTTTATTACGCTTAGTGACTGCAGCACTCACTAAGCCCGTCAATATATAGAAACGACTTTGTAATATCAATAAAATTTTAACTTCTTCCTTGCGACATTCTTCAATTATCTCTTTAGTCGAATTGAATTAGGTGTATGTTTTTTTTTTCAGGATCGTAGCAAGTGGAAGTCCATAGTCTCTGCCTACCCCTTTGGGAAACAGGCGTGATAGTATGTATGTATGTTTTATTAAATGAACAACAACTGTAGAAACTAAGAATTTAATTAGTTGAAATACGATGATTTGTCAATTAATAAACTAGATACTTAATATTAAGAGTATGATAATGCACACAGTAGAAAATGTTAAAAAGATATTATTTAAGAGGCTGCGTCAACTCTCTCAGTTATAGCAGCTGCAAATTAGCGGTTGTGAAACAAGAGCAACATTTCGGTGAGTTTCGGTGCGGCCTTTCTGTGCTTCTGAGGCACACATGACGCATGTTAGGATAAGTTAGTATTAAAATATTTCATGTTATAATTTTTCACTTCCTTAATGTGTGTTACAGACAAAACAAAATAAATCTTTTGTCTATATATTTATATATCTATCAATGCCCTGTAGCTACTTAAAAGTGTTCAGTTAGAAAGCCACATAGAATTGTATTCTGACAGAAGCAACAAGTGGGCTTTGAGCTGTTAAACGTGGAACAGACGCATTTGTGTTCATGAGAACTTAGCGCATCTATTTCAACCTTAGTCTGTGATTTCAACTATAAAGGAAATATGATAACGCGCCAGTCTATATTATTAATTATTATATTTACAAAATTAATTGTATTATAAGTAAACATTGATTTTACTTAAAATATAAACTAAATATTCTAGTCTAAATAAGTCTAGTTCAGTACCCAAATAACACAAAATAAACATCACGTGTTGTTTTCCTAAAGTTGTTTTGATGACTAGCAGAGTTATTTCGTAAACATGTTTTGATAGATAGATTTATTTCCAGAGTTTTTGCTCGACGTAATTCCAATTTGGACACCTATTTGACATCAATATGTTTATCGCGCGTTTGTACAAACTAAGTTCGCGCAAAGATTTTTAAGTCACGCGATCGCATCACAAAAATATATTAGATATAAACCTACTTGATCGCGCGTTAGTACGAATAAAATTTTCGTAAGTGTTGTCCAGTGCGTTACTTTTTACTGCAACCTCTTTGATATTGATTACATTTCTAAATTGAGGCATAATATAAAAAAGATGACCTTTTTTCATCAGGTTTTTTATTTTTGTCTTCACTGCAGGAGCACGATCCTCTCTGTACTACCAAAGCCATATATTAGCCAGAGCAGTCAGAGGATTTAGCTACATTCTCCACGCTGGCCAGAAGTGAGAGGTCTAATTGATGTTTAAAAGCGTTGTTTTGCTTGTGTTTCCTAAGTCTCCTTCTACGACGTCTACGTGAAGTTGGAGTAGTCCTTTTTCTACTCTGCCGGAGACCACACTGCACAAAAAAAAAAAATTATACTTTATTCCTTTTCCTGTTCGTGCTGTTTTATTCATTTCATTAACTCCTTTTACATTCATGATAATCATCAAACTAATCAATGATTACATTACATTGACCAGTACAAGTACGTCGATCGAAATATGTGCAGTAAACTCAAAATTTTCTGTGGGTATGAATGAAATTGTTAACCTGATGGTGGATATTAAAACTAACGTGACGTGACTTTAAAACATTATAAAAGTTAATGATCTAACTATTTATGTGTAGTTTTTAGGGTTCCGTACCCGAAGGGTGCAAACGGGACCCTATTACTGAGACTCCGCTGTCTGTCCGTCTGTCCGTCTGTCACAGGGCTCTATCTCTTGAACCGTAATAGCTAGACACCTGAAATTTTCACCGCTTATGTATTACTGTAGCCGCTATAACAAAAAATACTAAAAATAAGATAAAGTTAATAATAATTAAAGGGGGTCGTCATACAAGAAACGTGTTTCTTCAGCATTTTAAAACATTGTACGGTGGTACGGTACAACCCTTCATGTACTAGTCCGACTCGAACTTGCCCGTTTATTAAAGCTTAGTTTTTATCCTACGCCTCAGAGCGGTTTTTAGGGTTCCGTACCTCAAAAGGAAAAAACGGAACCCTTATAGGATCACTTTGTTGTCCGTCTGTCCGTCCGTCCGTCCGTCTGTCAAGACCCTTTTTCTCAGGAACGCGTGGAGGTATGAAGCTGAAATTTATATCAATTACTCAGGTCTACTGTCCCTTGAAGCTGTGAAAAAATCAAACTTCTAAGCCAACGCAATCAAAAGATACAGCCGTTTATGCCGCAAATTTTCGACACTTGCAAGGGAATCAAAACCTACAGGGTGCTTCCCGTGAACTCAGAATCTTGAAATTTGGTACGAAGCAACGTCTTATAGCATAGATAAAGGAAAAATTACGAAAACCATAAATTTTTAGTTACATCACATAATATATATTTTTTTAATAATTTTAAACTTACTACCCATTTCCTCATAAACGCGTAGAGGTATTAAATTGAAATTCATACCAAATACTAAACCTTGCAGGTTTGTACGGAACCCTCGGTGCGCGAGTCCGACTCGCACTTGGCCGGTTTTTTTAGTGTACACAGATATCAGTGCCCCATTAGCCCAAATGAGATAAAATCATAAAGTGTATTTTTTTTTGCTGGTATTAATGCGTGCTTCAGTGAGATAATTATTGATCACCTTGAATTTAATAAATTTTTCAAGGTTTAACTACAAAAAAAAAATATAACGGTTGAATTATTACCGAGTTTCAAGGTAAATATGAGATTACACAAACTTAGCTGTGTAATTTATAGATTTTTGTGTTGATTTTAACTTAGCCACCTTTATAATTTATAATTAGGGTTCCGTATCCATAGGGTGCAAACGAGACCCTATTACTGACACTCCGCTGTCTGTCCGTCTGTCATAGGGCTCTATCTCTTGAACCGTAAAAGCTAGACACTTGAAATTTTCACCGATTATGTATTACTATGACCACTATAACAACAAATACTAAAAATAAGATAAAGTAGGAATTAAAAGGGGTCTATATACAAGAAACGTGTTTCTTCAGCGCTTTAAAACATTGTACGGAGTTACGGAACCCTTCATGTACGAGTCCGACTCGCACTTGCCCGTTTATTTTTTATTTTTGTCGACCTAAAGTCTACGGACTGTAATTATATTGCTTACTCAATTACGATTATCAAACAAAATCCTTGTATTTATGAATGAATGTGATCTAGTTCACTTAGATCACGTTACACTAGAATTGAATTATTATTGGTTATTCTGATGGCGTGTAAAGTTGTGAACTCGGGTGAATATCGGGTAAGCAAATGGGTATGACGCATGCTTTGAGCGAAATCTACGCGATATAAATTTCAACGATATAACTTTCAGAACATTGATTTAATTTTATTCTTGGGATTGTCGGATTATACGAGTATGTTACAAACATCTTGTGTTTATTACACAACACAAGTTGCTAGTAAGTAGGAATCATCGAAAATTGGTTGCCATTATAAATTTTGTGACGGCGTTATTTAGATCATTTTATCACAACATTTATATTTATTTAAAATATTGTTACGAAACTGGGGTTCAAATTTAGAGAGAAACGCCAAACTTCGTATGAGGGATTTATTCACCACGGAACCCTAAGATGACACGTGAAGATGGTCTTCCAAACGTCCAAGGTTCAAGTCGCGTAGCAGCTGAGGTCCAGGTATCTCGCCAAGGTAGTCGCAGATACTTCCACTTGTCGCACTAAGGTAGGTTTCCTTCGCTTCGAAGTGATCGCTTTGATAGCTCGTATTGAACTGCCTGGCGCTTTTTTCTTTTTTTTTAGGATTGACATATATAGTTTACCTCAGACGGCATATCCTACTCCACCGGACAAGGTTTGAGGAGCGGGCCAAAGGCCCGGCTTCCTATATTTATATACTACTAGCAACAGCGCAAAGGGCTCCCAAGGGGGAAACCTCGGCTTTGGGCGTGCTAGGGGTTATGGCAAATTTTTGGGGTTGGGCAAATTCTTAGTAATATTACATTTAAAATAGTTGTATATAACACTAACGAGGGATTTGGATCATATCTGAGAGTACATCAGTGCTAGTACTCGCTTAGTTCACGTTACACCAGCATTAAATTTGTTATTCTGATGGCGTGTGAAGTTGTGAACTCACGTGAATATCGGCTATGCAAATGTAGGTACGCCATACCGTATGCTTTGAGCGAAATCTATGCGAGAGCGATATAAATTTCAGAATGTCAGCTTTAATATATATTTTTTCACCTACGAAGGTTTAGTCCGTTTTGTATAAAATTTTCCTCGTTCAATACAGAAAACTTTCTTTAATAATCTTGATATAATAAAAATCTCTTTTAGTTTAGAAAAAATAACAAGAGATTTTTGTTATAATAAGAAAAAAATCTAATATATAATCTAAATAAATAAATTTCAACTACATACAAATTTTAAAGGATTGATTTTCTTTTTTTTATAATAACACAATGTACACATTTTTTATTTATAACATAGAACGAGCCAACACATAGGTAACACATAAATAAATAAATTGAACAATATTCAACGGCGGTAGACGCAAACAGAAATTCACGACGCAATCCCTAACCATTGACTTTTTTTATTAGCCTATGGTGTCCCTTGGCGCAGATTGGCCTGTGAAAATAATTGCAAGTACTTGCTAGCACTGGGAATAAAAGTTGACTGTACTACAGTCTCTATTTCAACCCCCGTTTCACGTGTAAGCATCCCCTTTCCAACCCTTCTGTTCTAGGTCACAGGGAAAACATCACACGGATCTCACCCTCGCCGGAATCAAAAGTCCTACCTACTTTATACAACTCTACATACTGTACATACTGGTTTTTTATGGAGTAAGCATTGAAGTGGTAGGTACACTAAAGATGCAGGTATCCTAGATATCTTGCGTGTACCCAATACCTATCAGTTCCTGACACTTACTAACTTGTGATGTGAGTCTAACAGGGACGTGAAATGAGAGATGGTATTCGACAAGAATAGGAATGATGACTGGTTCAGAAAAGTATTATTCTAATTAGTCCGTTAGTTAGATTATCCAAAAATAATGTACCCATATTTTTCAGTTCATCAAAAAAGTAAAAATTCACAAAGATACAGAGTATCTAAGTTCCAGAGTGGGGGCTTGTGATGTCACCGATGTGTAATGATTGTACGAAACGTGACGTCATGCGAAATTTAAATGCGTTGTATCTTCGTTATTTATTGTTTCTCAGAGAAAGAAATAATACGTGTACAATTTTTTTTAATAATCTAAACGATGGGCCTAAAATATTTTTCATTCATCATGCCTATTATATTTGCGGAATGTTCAAATTCAATGTTCATTATATAGAAAACATAAATTAATAGTAATATACATGAAAGCGTGATTCTAGTTGCAATACCTAAAAAGTTTGCAAATTATACTCGTATTAAATTTTTCGAAAATATTTAATCTTTCGCGCATAAGCTTTTATTGTGAGGGCTAAAGACTTATCAAGACGAAGATGATAAGCCCAAACTCTACAGGGTTGGTTTTATTACAGGGTTCCTATAGCCAAGTTCCGACTTCATCGTTAGATCAGTTTCTTCTTCTTCTTCGTCTTAGCGCGTTCCCGGTTGCATCCTCAGCTGTGCTGTGCTGCTTCGGAGCCCGGGTTGCGCTTTCCCGCTTTTCCTTCTCCAAATATATCATGCATGTCAATGGTCACCCAAGGATGCCAAAAACCTTGCAAAATGGAGAAGAAATAGCCGGAACAGTTTTAATGATTTGGCTACAGTTTTACAAACGGCCGCCTGCCAGACATCAACCCTCTTTGGGAATGTATTTGCGCGAAAAGTTTTACAACCGGCCGCCGCCCAACATTAACCTCCTTGGGAATGCAATTGTAGCACGAGATATTTGTGCTTAATCCTTTAGTCGCGTCTAACGACATCCACAGGAAGAGATGGAGTGGTCCTATTCTAACCCGGAACCACATCAGATCAGCTTCTTGTTAGAATAATATTGCATTGTCATCTGATTTACATTAGCATACAAGTTTCACCACAATCGGAAACCGGGAAGTGGCTCAAATTAAACTTGCATGTTTTAACGCAAAATACATAAAACAACAACAAATAGCTTCATAAACTATTCCCTTCCGCGCTGGTCTGGCAAAAAAAAAAACTTAGAATATATCAGCCGCTTCTTTTCCGCGCAAATCGTTATAGCTTCGTGCGCACCATCATGCTAAAAGCGGTCGGTGAAAAAAAAAAAAAAAACTTTATGAATATTTCACTGTTTCTTTTTTTTGTATTATATTTTTTTTTGTAGCCACAACGACTAAATATTTAGATAATACATTTTTTGGTATAATTCTCATAAGGTGATTGTATAAAATAGTACTCGTAACATGTCTTATAAATGTAAATTTAGAGGTATATTTTGTTTTAACTACTGTGGACCCGTCTTCAGAAGATCCTTTAGATTTATATGTAAATTTTTTTAAGGAATAAACAGTGATTTTTCAAAAACACGCACAGTATTGCAAATTGTGAACCCATCTCGGCTTAAGAGATGATAGTGTGTATGAGTGTGGTCAACAATTTTTGTTTGTTGCATGTGACTATTTTATATTTTAAACTGATAACACTCTCTGTTGACTAATCGGTTTAAAATAGATCTAAAAAATATTTGAACGCAAAACAATTTATCCAAGTAAAACTGAAAATTCCAAGTTATAACCAACTATTTACGTTGTGAAACTTTTCTTTCCCATTTCGTAAATAATAAATTCATCTTCCACGGAAATGTAGGCAAATGGGCTCCCAACGAAACTTCGACTTGGTAAATACTTTGTAACGTATTTAATACTTTCTTATTATCGTAAGGAACTGTGAAAGTGTACAAAGTTGCAAATTTTTTTTTACAACAACACTTCTACTGGTTTAGGATCAAAGGAGAAACGTAGAATGTACTAGCTATTTTTAGGGTTCCGTACCCAAAGGGTGCAAACGGGACCCTATTACTGAGACTCCGCTGTCTGTCCGTCTGTCACAGGGCTCTATCTCTTTATTATGGATGGAAAGTATCCTATGTCCTTCTCAGTACTCTTATCTATGTGTATGCGAAATTTCAAGAAGATTGGTTCAGTAGATGAAGCGTGAAGAGGTAACAAAGAAGTAAACAAATATACAAACTCACTTTCGCATTTATAATATTAGTTGGGATTGGGATTGAGATGACATTTATTAGTTTACAAATGTAGAAAGGTACAAATGTAGGTTAGGAAAGTAGTGTTTTTGTAATTAAGTAAGTTTTAATTGTAGGTACGTATACTCTTGTAATACTCAAACAGCGCCAACTCCCCCACCTCTTTTAATAGTCTACATTTACCCAAAGGTTGGCTGGAAGAAATTGCTTTAGTACTCGTAATAAACAACAAAGACGGCCTTTGTACTTACTCTAATGTAAATTTACTGAAATTGTGATTTTATCTTTATCTTATTTTGTACTTAAATATGAAAACAGTTATGTTTTTCCAGGACACTATCCAAAATCGTATTCCAACAATAATAAAATACGAATCACTTACACTTGGTTGGGTGATACATATGGAAATTCTTGCGATTGGAACATATTCGATAGCGTAATAAAAAGTTATTTTTGCCAAACCATTGTTTTTCTCAAAGTAAGCAAATGTTGGTATTTTTTAGTCAATGCAATAAACGCCAAGAGTGCTATTTTGAAATCGGTAGTCACATTACTAATGGCCGGCGTTAGCGTTTCCAAAAAGACGCATGTTTAATTAGTTCCACGCCATCCACGCGAAGGATTTGCACGAGTGGTCTTGACCACTCGTAATTTTGTAATTTGTAGCGTACACATGTCTTAGAAACCTACGTGTTGTTTATAATGCAAAATCCGTTCCGTTTTACGGTGCATTTTAGGGTTCCGTACCCGTAACCATAATAGCTAGACACCTGAAATTTTCACCGATTATGTATTACTGTGGCCGCTATAACAAAAAATACTAAAAATAAAAAAAAGTTAAAAATTAAAGGGGGTCGTCATACAAAAAACGTGTTTTTTCTGCGTTTTTCACTAGATCTTTATAATGGCATTAACTAGATACCTGAAATTTTC
Organism: Acrobasis repandana; assembly: GCA_963576875.1. Taxonomy (NCBI): domain Eukaryota; kingdom Metazoa; phylum Arthropoda; class Insecta; order Lepidoptera; family Pyralidae; genus Acrobasis; species Acrobasis repandana. Next base: position 19,325,578 of record OY756218.1, on the reverse strand, counting down.
ACAGATTATGTACTATGGTCCCTATAATAACAAATACTAAAAATAAAAAAAAAATAAAGGGGGTCGTCATACAAGAAACGTGTTTCTTCAGCGTCTTAAAACATTGTGCGGTGGTACGGAACCCTTTATGTACGAGAACGACTCGCACTTGCCCGTTTATTTAGTTATGTTCAAATTAATGATATTTTCTGTGTAAAACAATATTACTTTTCGATGACACGATTGTTTTAAAAATACGATACAATGCTTCAAAACGCGAGCGGTGAGTTGGAAAACTACACATTTTATGTTTCGCTGACTCAATGAAAGATACCGCTTTCTATCAGTCAAAAAATTAGGTGTGCAAAAAGATTTTTTTAAATACGTATGGGCTATAATGAGGTATGTTTAAAATACTCCGCCTAAAACCAAATATGAGAAGAATATTTTAACAGTGTGTTTCGCCTTATTAATTTCAAGGATCGGTTCAGGTTTTGTTATACTTACTAAAGATTTGTGTAGCCTACTTGAGTCAGCTGACTGACCATTGACCTGTTGGTCGCCCCAGGTACGGATGGACTGACAAGGTGCAGAAAACCAGCGGTGCCTCGGAGTTACCAACTGGCAGTAATGCTTACGACCTTAAGACCGTAAGAAATGTAGTTATATTCTAGTGTCGGAGCCCAAGATCCGCTTTGGGACGATGCCCCACTATAATAAGTAGTTAAGAAGTAAGTAAAGTTTTTTTTGTATTTATTGTTGTTTTTTTGTAAAAATATACTAGTGGCTTGTGCACTAGTATATTTTTACAATAGTAATTTTTTGGTTGTTTATTTATAAAACAATAATAACCCTAGAAAATGCATATTTTAGACCAAAAGAGAATACTTACAAATAACTTGCAAGCTGACTGGTGGTGATTTTCCATCACCTTCGACGTTGGAAGCAATACACGCATATTTCCCAGCTTGGACTCTGGAAACGCCCTGCAGCGCTAGATGTGCTGATCCGGCTATGACGCCAGCTCGTTGGTTGTGAGTCATCAGTTGACCCTAAAATGTAAGATATTTTTAAAAATGACGAAGAATGTTATATTACAGATAACGAAACGTTGGATGGAATTAGTAAGGGACGATATGAGTAGGAAGGAAGTGACGGACAAATTGACTGGAGATAAAGCAAGATGGAAGAAACTGACATACCGTGCCGCCCCCACATAAAGAGTGGGATAAAAATAAGGCAGAAGAAGTTACGTAACAGATAATAAAATGTGCACACTTAGAGGCTAATGACTGGACGCGCCACCGAGTAAAGTTAATCCATGTGGCTGAACTAAGTACCTACTTATTTTATTTTTCTATATTTTTAACTAATTTTGCATTTGGCAAGAAAGTGTACGTTCATACTAAATGTTTTGCCGCTGAATTCGTGTGAATCAACAAAACAGAACCACACACTTGAAACTACGAGTATTCTCAAAATCACTTGACTTACGTTGTGTTCCCAAACAACTTTATAAGCCGGCGGATTAGCCTGCACGACACACTCGAAGTACACGTCGTCGCCTTCCTCGATGTCGTTCGGGTTCAGTTTAGAGCCCAGCTGCAGGGCCACTATGGGGACATCTGTCGACATACAAACTTCGGTGAGAATTTGGTTGTGTACGTGGGTAGGGGATAATAGTTAATAATCGTGAATGTACGATAATGGTGACATTTATTTGGTAGCATTACACATTTGGCGCTGAAGTTTGGGAGAGAACTATCAAACAGATAGTTTATACCTAAGGGATAACTTAGCAATTATATTACTACATTCTTAGTACTACAAGAAAGCAATGGTAAAACTAGTGACTCTTTCAGCTGTAGACCTGTGGAATATGTCTTTGCATACTGACTAAAAGTTACAACTGAATAAAAGTTCGTCGTACTCCTTGAAACCCTCATGGCTCCAACATTTGTTTTTTTTTTTAACTGATTTGAAAATAAGTTATCAAACCTACTCACGCTTCAGAAATGCGTATTGAAATCAGCCGAACAGTCGGACAGATGGTCAAGGCATTTAACTTGCGATCCGGAGATCGTAGTTTCGAATCTTACCGGGAAGCATACTGTGTGAAAAGTTGTTTCCTCTTTGGTTAGGATATTGCAGACTGGAATCGCCTGATTATCCGAAAATATAGATGATTTCGTGCTTTGGCGCGAAAGGGACGTAAAGCTGTGGGTCCATGCCATCTAGCGTTTGTTTAAACCTGTCTACCCTTTGGGTTTCGGAGGTCAGACGGCAGTCGCTCCGTGTAAAAACCAGTAACTTCTTCAAATCACCTAGGGTTGTGTACTGGATCCGGGCTCTGAAGCGTCACCGCTAAGGATGCAACCGGGAATAGGCTCGGATGATGATGATAAGTAAATGAATAATCTCGACGTGACGTCCCCATCACAAAAAAAATATAAATGTTATTTTTAGCATTCAATATACGTTAACTTTCCCGTTCACATAGAGTATCATTCGACATTTATATTTCTATATTTTATAACTAAGACTTGTACTCGAAGTTTAGAGATCTATAGGGCAAAGTTGCCTGTTTGAAAATACATCTATATTTTACCCTTTACATAAAGTTTATAGGCTTATGTAAACACTCGCAAAGATAGTTCAAAATTTTGATTTCTACTTGATAACATATTATACCTATTTCAAATAAGGGCAACACTGTAGTTCCTGTGGTTACTAAATAGCAATTTGTAGTACATTAATGTACTTATTGTCTATGATTACTGTAAAAATAACAGCTAAATCAAATAGGCACTTACAATGTAAGTTTAGCTTCATAGAAGTCTCCAACACGGAATGTTCCAGCTTGGTGTGAGCAGCTCTGCATTTTATCACTCGGCCGTCGTTTTCCATGCGTGGAGTCCATCGGAAAAACGATATCGTCTCGTTCTTGTCTTCGGAATTCTGAAACAAAATCTTTAACATTAGAAGGATATTATCGATTTGCTTTTTCGTAACCTGATCCTGATTGGTAAATTCTGTGACATAGGTACTTTAAGGTTTCCCACGTTCTGATCATAAGTCAACTCCGATCATTATCATCATATCTGCCACAGGTAGTCCACTGCTGGACATAAGGATTTCCAAAACGACCGATTAGAAGCGGCCTGCATCCAATTCCGATCAATGCATCCTAATGTCATGATTTTTAAATATGGTCATATTATTCTGTCTTTTTTAATTTATTACGGTTAAACTATATGTAATATTTACATATAAGTGAACACAAGCTAAACGACATCAGTGAGACCTCTCCAATCCGTCTGGCCAGCGTGGAGAGTGTAGGCCAATCCTCTGGCTGCTCTGGCCAAGTATGACTTTGGCGATGCAGAGGGGGTCTTGCTCTTGCAGTGGAGACTGGAAAGGTCTGATGATGATGATGAAATTATACCCATAACCTGTATATCATTGCATTAATAAATTTAAATGTGACGCCATCTTGTTAAACGAATAAGCAAAGTTGAAGTAATCGCTACGTCATTCTCACCACGAAAATCGATTGAGGACTGTGATTGGTGAAGTAGCTTCATTGATGCACGTCGTGCCTCGACACTTTTTAATTTCGTTGACGGTAAATGACATCCGACAGTTCCAGACAGAGATATCGCGAGTACATATAGAATTCATCACACTAAGCTGTGTTGGTTTGGAGCCCGGGGTCCTCTATGAGGCTTTTCCCTCTCCATGGATGGGTGCATGGCAACCCAATGATGCAAAAGGCAGTGCGAAGTGGAGCATATGAAGACCGAACCATTTACTTAGCCCTGTGGTTCCCGGCAAAGCAGTTTAGGACCACTCCAAGTCTTTCCGTGGATGTCGTAGAAGAGATGGGATGTCGACTTAGGAAACACAAGCGTTAAAACATCAAAGAGACCTCTCCAAGTCGGCTGGCCAGCGTGAAGAGTGTAGGCCAAATCCTCTAGCTAATATAGGGCTCTGGTAGTACAGAGAGGGTCGTGCTCCTGCAGTAGAGACTAAAAAAGACCTGATGATGATGATTAACTTTGTAGGTCATTTAACTAGATACAATGAAAATGACAATGGTTTTACGTCTTCAGCCTTAAATTTCATTTAAATTTCCCTAAATAAGTTAATTACTTATTAAGATGCATACATATTTTGATTTAGTATATATTAATGTTTTCTTTCTTTTGAACGTTTAAATAACCAAATACTTGGGTAAGATTTATAAGTAGTATACTTACCTTAAATTTAATATTTGTGTTTGTTGCATTGTTTCTCATATCAGAAACAACAAACATAAATCTTTTTCACATGCTGAAAGTACCTCAAATGTTGAACTAAACTGCATAATATTTTGAATGCTCAATGATAAATGTCCCATGTTATTTGCATTTTCTTTTCAACTTGTTTGCGAAATCCTTTTATAGAAGATTGATGACTACAACATTAAATACTGAAAGCTTTATGAAAACTAATGACGTTATGATGAAATAGATATTAGCAAGGGTTTTAAATAGTTCATACTTAACATGTATTTGACTTTAAAGGTACCTTCCAAGTACTGAACTTTACAAAAGGTGCATGAAATCCGTAACGAGAACATTATAAATATTGACAATCGTATTTAGTTCAGTCATGACGGCTCAGTTGGTTGACCACTCACGGTACAGACAATAAAGGTGGTGGATTTGAATCCCACTCGTTGCGAATGTTTTAATTCTTCTATTTATCGATTTGAAAATGTTTCTGTAACTTCAGTTTTAAGTCATCTTCGACCAGTATTTATACATGCGATCGCCGCGGCGATCCATCTGTTGTTAGCTTCATTTAGGTCCTATATGGTATATGGCGTAAAGAGTGTTGTTAGGGTAAATTAGATTTTTGGTAGCAAACCTAGCAAAATAAAATTGAGAGAAGATGTATAAAATGACATTTTATGTCGCAGGTGTTTAAGGATATCTTACCCTTAGGGTTGAAGGAAGGAAAACGAGGAATGACTTGCTTTGAGCTCAAAAATTACCTTTTGAATAATACCAGCATTCATGGGTTTGTCATCTAGTAACCACGTGATGACTGCCGGTGGTCTCGCCCCAATTGCTCTGCATGCTATCTCAGCTTCTTGGCCGACTGAGATTGGCTGCTCTCTGGCTAAAATTTCGACTAGTAGTGGCCTCACTGTAATAAAAAATGTCAATTTAGAATAAATAATATTTCTTCATAACTGTTTTTGTCTTCGTAATTGTGCGTCGTTTTATTACAGGTTTTTTAATAGCCACCTTTCGACTTAATCATCAGATCAGGTTCTTGTAAAGATTAAATTTAACTTGCAAGTTTTGACCCAAAAAATAGATAACAACAAACAAATGAAATAAAATAAATAAAAGCTTGTAAAAATAAATAACAGTAGATCATCTTTAATAGTGCTCTAGAAATAAATCACTCTACTCCATTATTCACCCTCCCCCACCTGTAGTACATAAAGCAAAACTTTCATAACATCCGCATTAAACATCTCATTCTCGGTTATTGCGGCGGATCCACGCAAATCCGCGCGATTAGCCTAGATCCGCTGGGATTATCTCAAATATGACAGCTTACAGGCACAAAATTCTTTTGTGCCGTTCCACCATTAGTTTTTATTTGCGGCACATTGTCCTGCCTCGCCGCCGCACCAGGAAATTATTCTCCATTATATTATAACTCCGGTATAAAAGGTAAAAAGTGCAGAAGTACACTTCACTACTACACAGTTTTATAATATAATTTGGCCTTGGCTAATAAACCATAGTGTATTTTTTTAAGTGCCGAAAAGATGGAATTGGAAAAAATATTAAAGTAAGATATCCATCTACAACCTGGTGTACAGGTGTAAATTGGGGGTCTTGTACCTAATGATTAGTGAAGTTTTCTTAAGCGTTTAGCCTAGATCCGCTGGGATTATCTCAAATATGAGACTGTAAGGCACAAAATTCTTTTGTGCCGTTCCACCATTAGTTTTTATTTGCAGCACATTGTCCTGCCTCGCCACCGCACCAAGAAATTATTATCCATTATATTAGAACTTTGATGCAAAAGAAAAAATGTGCAGAAGTGCACTCACTTTAAAATCGGTTAAATTAATACTATGTGATATGTCCGTGCTGTGACAGCATAGAATACAATTTATCACTTTCCTTATACCCATAGGAGTCATTTGAAGCGACTAAGGAAGATATAGATAACAGAAAACGGATAGCAGCGTCCTATGTCCAAAAACTTTATACTATCTACTACGATCACAAAATTATAGGCAAAATTTTCCTTTGTTGGGAGAGGCCTTTGGTTCAACGGAGTACCGATTTAGGCTGTGTGAATGCTGTATTTACATTAAAGTAGTGGTGTAGAGCGGCTTAGAAATAATTGCAAGGTGAAACTTTATTTAAAATTGCAGTGAATTTTTATGTGGTAACCGCCTTATAGCTAAGAGCGTTAACACAGACCACCGTTGCGGCAACGGAAAAAAAACGCTGGCACGAAAACGTAACATATACTTACAAGTTTTGAAGAGCCGAAAGAATCCAGTGCGTCGAAATTAAAAAAAGAATGCCTATGTGAATATACCCTTCAATTTAAATAAATTGTTACTTCTGTACTCTTAACAATTTGACGCTGATGTGATTCATCATTGATTTAGTAATGCACGCTAAACTCACGTTTCGACCTGTGCTTTTAGTGGTATTTTTGTTATTACACTTTTGAACTGTTAATGCTGTTAATGCTTTTCCATTAGTCGCTTTATTTTTGTCTTTTATTCCGGTTGATAATATATTGTCTTTTGGGGACGTCGGACTATTGATTTATGAATTATAAGGGTAACTTGGGTAATTCACTTAGGGTATAATGGATATCTTTGAATCGACTTTTTAATGTCAGCGGTAAAGTGGACGAGTTTATGTCGACTTTATTTCAAGCCGCGTAAATTTTTATTACTTTTCCTTTTGTTTCAGTTGTTTTTCGTGTTTCTTAAATCTTTTTCAAACTTTTAGGATCTCAATCAGACTCGTTTCACGTAGAAGTTAATAATTTAGTTGTGGTGAATACCAAACAGAAGTGGCGCCCTCATTTAAAAAAATGGTTAACTCGTAAATATGGTGAAATTTTCATTTTTCCCAATGTTAGGCACTAGATAGCTCTTTAAATTATTTTATGAACCACCGTTGAAAGTATTTACATTAGTCCGTCTAACTTTAAAACTTTCCTCCGCCAAAAGTAGCCACTTTTGGCAAGTTATAAAGCTAGAAAGATCACTACTAATAGTTTCAACGGCAGTTCATAAAATAATTTAAAGGGCTATCTAGTGCCTAACATTGAGAAATATGGAAATTTTTACCATATTTACGAGATAAGAATTTATTTCTAATGAGGGCGCCACTTCTGCTTAGTATTCACCTTAATGAAAGGTTTTCATTTTAACAAGCTTTTATTTATTAACATTATAACATAATTAATTAAAATATAACACCAACATTTTTTTTAATTAACAATATTGGCAAAAATGTGGTTGCCAGTTTTATTTTCGGATTGGACACCCTGCAACATCAATACTAGAGAATTGTAGGCCAGTTACCTCAGAATGTACTACCCTCGACTACAGTCGCATTGCTAAAAGTTTTCAAAGCTTTCCAGGAGAGACGACCAAAGACCGGGCGCCGGGGAATGATGCTGCACACTCTTCTCTCAGAACAAAGGCGTTTATTCAAGAATCGGGTACTTAAACCCTACCTAACCCTTCTTACAGCCCCGACTTGTGACTAATTTTTATTCCCCTATATATAAGATAAAATGCAAGTTTTTTTCAAGTGCCGAGGAAGCGGACTTGTCGGAGGAAGACTGGAATAAGTGTTTCCAAGTCTAGTTTAGGCGGATGGAAATCTGTATATAGAATTTAAGTACTCTCCGTATTTTGAAAAAATATAATATAAGTTGTAAGTACTTATATATATTGTTTACTTTTTGCGTGTCTCAAATCTTATATAGTGACCTACGTATTTGTCGACTGTATTACAGTCTGTATTTAAACGTATAAGCGCGAAGCGTGAGCGTGTCACTCATTGTTTCAGCTTGGGCTTCAAAAAAGCCTCTAAATAGTATCTCGTCTGGCCATCCTCCTCAACAAGTCGTATTGCTCAACCGACTTTCGTGAAATTTTGGGAGGAAGATTTATAAATTTTATGAAGTTTTTTTTTCAAAGTGGCTGTGCCATTGAGGTTTCAAGATGCTCGATAAATATATATTTAGTTTTAAGCTTTGCAAAGACCGATTCGCGTCTCCTACTGCTCACAGAGTCACAAGTTAATAGCTAAATAATGAAATTATTGTTTTTACAATAAATCACTACAAATATAAAATTAAGCATAATGGTTAAAGGTCAAACACATTATTAATGTATCTATAATCCCGATTATACTCATACACTTACGCCTAAGCTGAAACCTGGCTGAGTAGGATGTAAACGGATAATAATAGAATATAATATTAGTGTAAAGGAATAGGTAATAAAAAAACCTAGTTTTTTTAACATTGAAACTGTTTGTGTAATCACCAGTGTGTGTGCCCGATGTTGAATCAAAATTAAATATATCTTTAAGGTAGAATTGTCAAAATCTAGAGATTTATCGTATGACGCTTTCCGTCTTCATCATGATATCAGGATATTGGTATCATAATATCACAATGGTACGGTTTTTTTATAATATTGCATTGTCATCATATAAGTAAATACTCCTGGTGAGAGTACGCATTGCTAGCGCTTTCACAAGTTAAGCAACCCCGGGCATAGTCCGTACTCGGATGGTCAAATGGTCCCAAAATTTTTTGAGCTCCTCCGTGCTTCTGAAGGCCCGTAAAAGCCGTTGGTCCCGGCTGTCATTGTATGACAGTCGTCAAGCTATGTCACATGCCTTTAGGCAGCTTGAAAAATCTGACACCAGTGTAGGCCACTGTCATACACGAAAAAAAAAGTAAGTGTAGTTTCAGCTAAATCGAATAATAGGAAGTGGGTCTAATTTAGCTAGCAGGATTGGATTACAGATACACATACAACGGGACAGGTAAAACTAAACAATGGCATGTAAAAACGCAAAAAAAAACTTAATTACCTTGCAGATATTTTGGAATGAGTCTCGTTTATTTTTTATAGGGTTTTTTTGGCATTCACAATGCAGTATTAAAGTACTCAAATTAAATAATGAAATAAGAAATGGTAAAAAAATTCCACGTGAGCAGGACTTGATCCCGCGACCTTGGTCTCTATACGACTATGCTCTAACCAACTGAGCCATCACGTGTTCGACCCCACACGCCGAATCTCGCCACCATTTGATATTCCTTCTAGGCTTGCGTCACCTAATACTAACCTGTCTAGTCCTGCTCACGTGGAATTTTTTCACCATTTCTTATTTAATTGTTTAATTTGAGTCTCATACAGTTCGACATCGAATAACACGATAAAAATAGTGTTTAGTCGCCATCATAGTCTCATAGAGATGACAAATATTCAGGCAATTATTTGTTTGATGTCTCTTGTAATTCCCATTTCGTTACAAAAATAACATCTATTCAAACCAATTAATGCCTGAAAAAGCAGCTATTATTCGTCAAAGTAAATGTACAATATGCGTTACAAAAGCAAACTACACAATAGTTTATTGATACCTTGGGTGTTCCGTCTAACAATGATATAATCGAATTCCACGGCATATTTTATACCTACACCTTGTATGTCCCTTCTATTATGGCATATTCTATGCGAGGTTAGGCGTCATACACTATTGTGTGGCGACCTTTCACCTTAGAGCCTAATACTTGCGGGGTCATGTAATAAGCAGGAGGATTATGATGAATAGAATTCTGACAGGGGTCATTATTCATGTTTTTCTAGTATTACAGGTAAATTACGTAGAAAATTCAATTCAGCATTTGCAGTTTGAAGACTTACTTTGATGAAAGATTCTACTATATATATACTAATTACTTATATCAATAAGCTGCAGAAAATAATAATAAAAATTCATAAACAAGTTATTATAAAAAAAACATATTTTATATATCAATGGGTTGTGTTGTTTTTAAGAGATGCCGTGGCCACCTTCCGGCTTCATCATGAGAACAGGTCATTGGTATTATATTGCATTGTCACCCAAGTTACATAACTATGTGAAGTTTCAACTTGATCGAATAATGGTAAGTGGGTCTTATTTAGCTTGCAAGATTTAATTACGGACACACGGACAATGGGACAGGTGAAACTAAATAAAATCTTGAACTAAATAAAAACTAAAAAAATGATATTTAATTATTTGAAAAGAATGTCTGAATGACATGTCAGATTCGTATTGTACCCACATCACATGACGTGGTCTGAATTCTGAGCTTTTAATTTGTAGAGATTAGCAAACACTTAAATTCACTTGCCTTTCAAATCGCGGATATACAAACAATGCACAAAGTAAACGACTTAACAAATAATTTAAAACTTAAGCACAAAATGGCACAAAAATGCATCTTATTTTAGAAACACGCCAAATATATTCAGCCACAGAACTGTATGATGTATGCGTCCAACTTTGCCTGGAACTTTCGGTTCGCTTTAACAATCGCTTACACTTTACCCCTAACACTATTCTGCTGACGGAAGTCGACGTTTCATGAGTTATTATTCAATAACTTAGTTCTCGTCACTGTGAGACCAGTATCACAATGTACGAGTGGAAGTGGATAGTTGAGACTCGCTAGTAGGACATTAAGTAATAAAACTGTATTATACAGCAGCTAAGGTTGGTTGGTAGAGAATGTTATTAGCATTAAGTCCGCCTTTTGCACCATTTTGTTGTAGTAAAAAAGTTTGAATAAATAAATAAATAACTATACCAGAATCTTTAAAAATCATTTACAATTTGGCCTTAAGACAATTTTAGAAGAAAACCCCTTTTTTATTACTTTCTATAAAAAATTAAAAATAAAACAAAAACCCTGCATTTTGTGAAAAACTGTCATAAGTTTTAGAAGTAAATACCAGAAAAAATATTAAGCAATTCTCATCCCGATGTTCCGATTACTAATTAGACTAACTTGATCAATGTGAATTTTGTCTAACTACGTATGTTACGCGGCCCGTATGTTTAGTTTATAGGTACCTGCTTAATAACACAAATGAGATTGCTACGTGGGAGTTATCTTGGGGAGTGTTGGAGTATGTATTTGTTCGCTGTATGCAAATGTTATTCCTAATAGGTACGAATACGAAACTAGAAGCTTTTGAAATGTGGTGCTGGCGTAGGTTGAAACGGATAAGCTGAGTTGAAATAATTACAACTGAGGTGGTCCTGAAAAGAGTAGGAAAGAAAAGGTATATTATAGATATAATAGAGCGTAGACGAGAAAAGATGCGTAAGTTTAGATATGGGAGAACGGGGTGTTACGGAGATGGTGAAGGACAGAAAATTATAGAGGGAGTTGATATACAGAGCCGACCCCAAATAGGGAAAAGGCGAGGAAAGCTCATCTGCTATGATACGAGGATTTCATAAAGACTATCATTAAAGGAAAGATAGAAATGTAAAGAGACCAGGAAGACCGAGGCATAGCTACATGAAACAGATAAAGTCGAAGGTGAACGTCATGTCGTTCGGCTGCCAGATGAGAGAGAAGTCGAAGAGAATAAATACATAGTCCACAAAAAATAGCTCTTAAATATAGATAGGTACGTGTAGTTAATGTAATTTCAAACATCTTAATCTGAGTAATTCTACGACATATTAAGTTTTAGCAAAAAAATCATTTAAAATTTATGGATTTGCTAAATCTATAATAGCTTATCTCTATATTTTAAGTGTTGTTCCTTTTTTATGCTATTTATCCCAGTGTGAATGTTACACTATAATGTTATGGAGAGGGCTATGCTCGGTGGTTCTCTATGTGATCGAATCAGAAATGAGGTAATTTGTAGGAGAACAAAAGCCAGTGACATAGTCCGACGGATTAGCTCGTTGAAGTGGCAGTGACATAGCAAGACGAACCGATGGCCGATGGAGCAAAGAGATTCTCGAATGGTGACCAAGTACTGGCAAGCAAAAATTAGGACACCCACAAGGTGATCAAACGACCTGACCAAGCGGTTGCTGGATAGCGCTGGATGAAGGCCGCTCTAGATCGGTCATTTTGAAAATCATTAAGGGGGGGCTAAATGTCTAGCAGTGGACGTTATGCAGCTGAAATGATGATGATGAATGTTACACCGCTGCAAAGCAAACGATACGAAGTAGAAATCTTTGCAAGATCTCAGGTTATTTTTGACATGAAGTATTTTAGGGCTCTTTCAGACGGGCAATAGTGTGCCAGTGATAGGTAGCGACATTAGGCGACGGTCGGCGGTTGCGAAAAGTCACGCAACCGTCGGTGATCGTTGGTGACAGTCAGCTATGAGTTGCCGACTGTTTCCGACTGCAAACACACTGTTTTTTTTCTGTTTGAGCCCATTGATCTCCCAACATGCGGTATGAAGAGAATTGTGTAATGCCGATACGACGAGTAGGTATTTGCAAAAATTCTATCTGTTTCACGCTGCTCTGCCTCCAACCTGTACCGTGCGATAGAGAGAATTGCAAGTCCTAGAGGTGATTGCCTACTTTTTCCTTCTGAAATATTGTTTAGGGCGATAACGTTTCCACCCCCCTAAACCTATACTTACTTACCTAAAAAGATTGCTTTCTCAGCGTTACTGGTAGAAAAGGCCCCTGGCCTTAAATCCGCCATTTACATGTATTTTAATAAAGTTAAATAAATAAATAAAAAATAAACCTTTACGAAATGAGGCAATTGTGGTGTCATTAAAATCAGTACACCTTAATCTAGGGCTGTAGGGTTTCTTATTTTAGTAATTCAGTTTAGTTTAACTTAAATAAATTAAAACGCTCGAAGTAGTTTTACAGTAAAAAATATTGATATTCAGATGCTAATAACTTTTGTTTTAAGCAATATTTCTTTAAAATAAAAACGTACGGCTCTACTGATCCGATATATCAACAACATGAAAAAAGATATCAAAATTGGACTATGTTTAAGGGCCCCCCTTAAAGATTGGGGTCTATCCAACTTAGTCCAATTTAACCCCAATAAAACACAAGTTTGTGCGTTCACCGCAAAAAAAAGTCCCTTTGTCGTATCTCCCTCGTTTCAGGGCGCTTCCCTCGATATACAACCGAGGATCGGAATTCTCGGCGTCGAGATTTCAAGCGACGTTCAATTTCGCGGTCATCTAAATGTCAAGGCTAAGTTGGCTTCTAAAAAACTTGGTATCCTCGGTAGGGCAAGGCGATATTTCACACCGGCACATCGCCTTCAGCTGTATAAGGCACAAGTTAGGCCGCATATGGAATATTGTTCCCATCTCTGGGCCGGGGCACCTAAATACCAACTTCTTCCTTTTGACCGTATTCAAAATCGCGCAACTCGTATAATCGATGATGAGACTCTCGTCAGCCGTCTCGATCCTCTGGCTCTACGTAGGGATGTTGCATCCTTGTGCATTTTTTATCGCATTTATCATGGGGAATGTTCTGAAGAATTGTTTGACCTAATACCTGCTGCAAAATTTCACCACTACACCACCCGTCTGAAATTAAAATACCATCCACACCACCTGGATAGTTGGCAATCAACCACCGTACGTTTTAAAAGGAACTTCCTGCCACGTACGACCGAACTGTGGAATCAACTTCCTGCAGCGGTGTTCCCGAACCGATACGACATTGAAACCTTCAAAAAACGAGTCTATATCTTCCTGAAAGGCCGGTAACGCTCTTGTTACACCCCTGGTGTTGCAGTTGTCCATGGACAGTGGTGATCACTTACCATCAGGTGACCCGCTTGTTCGTTTGCCGCCCTATAACATAAAAAAAAAAAACGAAGAAACGTTATCGCTTTTGTATGAAAATTTCCAGCTACACAATCCTCTTAACTCCGTGTAGTTTGATCTGCATCAGCGCTTTGCTATGCCTTTAAGATGTCTCTCCTAACACAGCACTTTTTAAAAAGTATTCATTAAAACATATACTTACAGTAAAGTTGTATTTGAACGTTGACTCTCAGCGGCGGCACCAGAATAGTGTTGTCAGCTGTACACGTATAAACTGCTTCGTAGTATTCCCTCGAGAGCTTCGGTATCCTCAGCTCAAGAAGGCTTAGTCTAGAACCATCCTCCACCGGCTCTAGAGTGGCTATGACTTTGTCATCTCGCCACCATCTGAGCCGTGGCATCGGTTTTCCTGGACAGAAAAAAAAAATAAACGAGTGGTGATCACTACTTTTAAGAACATTTGTGCTCTAGGTTGTAATTGGAAAGCCTATGATCAGTATTTTTTATACAACGAGAGACGAGAAAATTTCAATTTATAAAATTATGCGACGATAAATCTAGTAACTTTGCTCGGGACTCATATTTGATAGATAATTAGAGACAAGAAGAATTTTTACATTTTAACATCCGTGACGACCTCCGTGGCGTAATGGTTAACACGCTAGACCGCTAATCCGGAGGTTCTGGGTTCGATCCCTAGCCAGGGCAAGTTGGAAAATGGCCTTTTTCAAATTGTCCTGGGTCTTTGGTGTTTATCTATATATGTATTTATCATAAAATACAGTATCGTTGAGTTAGTATCCCATAACACAAGTTTAAAAAAACTTACTTTGGGACTAGCTTAATCAGTGTGATTTGTCCTTATATATAAAACAAGACTCAATGAGGTTATGGATTTACCAAGATGTAGATAAGGATAGGTTACACAGATTCAGCCAGCCCCAAAGTACGAGTAAGTTTTAAACGTGTAAACATTGGTTTGTAAGATCTGCTGCAGATAAATACATAGTTCGAGCAAAATATTAGTTTTATTAGTCACTAGTGCTCTCTTAGGGCTCTTAGGGTTACTATACACATAAGCGGGCCGACGTGACGGGCAGTAAAATCGAATAAGTATATTATGTCCGACATTAATCGGCACAACCGGGCGGTAAAATCGAATACATGTAGATTAATGTTCGGGAGAAAAGCCGATATAATTGCTTCGGATCGGCTTTGTTCGACAAATACTGCCGAAGCGACAATTCCGACGTCGGCTGTCGCCGATTGTGACCATCACGATCGTGAGCTATCGCTGGCATAAGTACTTTGTCTGTAAGAGCCCTAAGAGAGCATTAATTACTGAAACTAATTATGCCGAGTCCTTAAGGCCCCGGCAGTTCAGAGCCAAGAAAACTGTGAGTGTTTTTAAAAAATCAATGTAATTAAACTACTACAGTTTATTCCTCAAAAATTTTACATAAGAATTTTAAGGCTTTTCTACAGACCCACAATATCCAAAACATGATTGAGCATTTTTGGCTCGATAGAAAAAAGTCACATTTAATTTTTCAAAAACACGCACAGTATTGCAAACTGTGAACCCACGTCGCCTTAAGATTACAATAGAGTTTTAATCCTTGAAAAAGTTTTTATTCGTATTTTAACTTTTTTGACCACATGCATACAATTAACTAATAGGTGATATTACTGAAATGTTCTGCAGTCAGAGTGCAGCATTAGCGCAGATCGTAAACAAATGTTTGTCAATGACAAGTACATCAAACTAGTAATAAATTTGTTAAATTATATGGGAATTAGGTATTCAAATGGCCGTAGGAAGCCACAGCACCACAGCACAGGTTTTGAATGAATTATAATAAAACGATTAAAATTAAATACTTTAATAATCAATAATTGTTGCGAAAAAATATAACATGTAGAATGACAGCAAATTGTTTACTGTACCTATGTGCTAGTGCCGCTGTCTGCGCCGAGTTTTGCGTAATATGTCCTATTAAGTATTATTTTTTTTAGAAAAAATTTATTTATAAAATATTTGTAGCTATATAATAGTTTTACCTCCACTTACAACACAGGTGAGTTTCAGACTTGTATCTTCTACGTAGGGGCCGGCTATGCCTATTACTTCTTTATCTAATTCGTCGAATATTTTAGGCTTTTCTGGTAATTCTGTAAATAAAAAAAATTATGAAATAAAATAATTTGTTATACATGCTGTCGTGTCTGTAAGAAAAGAAAAAAGGTAGAATACACCAGCTGCTTGTCTTCCCGCTCGGATTGTAAAATTCGATCAAGGAAATGGGCGAAAATGCGAATCTTCTTAATAGGCTACCAACCCATCACAATTTTGATTCCTTTTGCCACCTTCTCGCCCACCATCACGCTAAAACTGGCCTGGGCCTTGCCACCCTAGGTTCTGTCGGTCCCGTTAGGAATTAAGACGTGATAGTGTGTATATAATATATAAGTTTTATGTCTTAGCTTTGATCGCTAAATTGTTTAACTCTTTCTTGGGACATTTACTGCCAAAGTAGCAGTAAATTCTTACTTTTTATTTTCTCACTGAGTGTCCTACAAGGTTTTAAGAAGGGTTGCGGCTAAGACGCAGATGAATACGTGATGCGGATATCTTTCGATTCCATTATTTTTCTAAAAAAATGGAAATAAACAATTTGAACACACGCAATGGACATGACATCACGCCATATAGCATCAGTGAGTCCGAGTGTTCAAATTTTAAATTTATTTCTATACTTTTAGCATGAAATTTTAATATGAAGACGTACGCGTAAATAACGTATGTTAAGGTGAGTATAGAAGCAAATGGCCTTGAAGTGGCGCCCTCGTTTGAAATAAATTGTCAACTCGTAAATATGGAGATAATTTCCATATTGCTAATCGTCGGGCACTAGATAGCCCTTTAAATTATTTTATGAACCACCGTTGAAAGTATTTACATTAGTCCGTCTAGTTTCAAAACTTGCCTCCGCCAAAAGTGGCCACGGCAAGTTTTAAAGCTAGACGGATCATCAATAATAGTTTCAAAGGCAGTTCATAAAATAATTTAAAGGGCTATCTAGTGCATGAAGATTAGCAATATGGAAATTATCACCATATTTACGAGTTAACAATTTATTTCACACTTCAAGGCCATTTGCTTCTATATTCACCTTAAGTACACAACGAGTGGTTCCTGCTTAAGTCTACTTGTGTGGTTTGCATTAGCGGAGGCAACGGCAAACTAATTTATATTTTCCGCAACGAAAATTGGCATTTTTTGCGGTTTTCAGAATAAAGACAGTGTGAAAATCTGGTGATTAGCAAATCTTGTAAGTACCTAAATACTTGTGTTTAATTATGGAATCACATTTACTTTTCAAAAACATCATTTCATATAAATAAGTTATAAGTTTGAAGTGTGGTTTTCAGCAGAGTAGAATAGGACCACTCCAAGTCCCGTGGATGTCGTAGAAGGCGACTTAGGAAACACAAGCTAAACAAAGCTTATAAACATTAAGGCCGTACCTGAATTTTCCGGGGTCCAGTGCTGCCCCCATTTAAAATAAATCATTTCAAAGAAAACGGAGACATTATTTAAAATTTTGCTACTATCAAATCCTAGAAAACCCTTCAAAGTATTTTATGAACTACTTTTTACAGTTTAAAGTGAGAACGTTAAGCTTTACTACGCACATTTGCGAAAAACGGCCACTTTTGGCAAATGTGCGTAGTAAAGCTTAACGTTCTTATTATAAACTGTAAACAGTAGTTGATAAAATACATTGAAAGGTTATCTAAGATTTGATAGTAGCAAAATTTTAAATAATGTCTCCGTTTTCTTTGAAATGATTTATTTTAAATGGGGGCAGCACTGGACCCCGGAAAATTCAGGTACGGCCTTAATGAGACCTCTCCAACCCGTCAGGCCAGCGTGGAGAGTGTAGGCCAAATCCTCTGACTGCTCTGGCTAATATATGGCTCTGGCAGTACAGAGAGGGTCGTGCTCCTGCAATGGGGCCTAAAAAAGACCTGGATGATGATGATGATGATATAAATAAGTATGTATTAAAGTCCTTCTAGATTATATCTTTTAGTTTGTTTGTTTGTTAAAACTTTATTGTACACAAAGAACAAATACAAAATTACACGTAATTAGTTCTGCATTAAACCTTAGTTATGAAACCTCATAAGTAAATTAAAAATATGAAAGCTTTTAATTCTTGCGGTGATTTAAAACAAATGTTTTTTTACTTTTTTATCTAATTGTTTCTTAAATTTGAATGAAACGTTCAAGTGGCAGCTTCAAAAGAAAATACCAATACAGTTTTCTGTAATTCCACTCCAATTTAATTTAAAACGTTGTCTGATAGAATTTTACGAGCGTGTAAATTCTTTTAACAAGGATTACTAAAATCCTACACAAGGAGATAAATGTTGACCCGAATTTATCAGGATTAAAGGGTGCTCGAATCAAGTGGCTCTTACGTGATTTGCTTAAACCTTTGTTTAGAGGCTGAACCATGATGACGCTACATTCTTGTCAATAGGCATGATGTTTGTATAGAAAGTATTATAAATTAAATATATTTGAAAAAATATACACTGTCGAGAGACCCCCCCCCGTCAATAACGAAGTCCCTAAGCCCTTTAAAAATGACATGCATCGATATGTATGTTACAATTTCTACCTGTAAACTCCCACTGCAAGTCACGGTAAAAAACTTGGAACTTCTGTCAAACGAAGTTGTAATAGTTTTGTGTGATTAATACACTATCACGTCTTTATCCCTAACGGGGAAGACAGAGCCTAGGTCGACAAGGCCCAAGCCACTTTTAGCGTGATAGTGGACATGATGATGGAAAAAGGAAATTATAATAGTGATATGTGGCTAACCGCATTTGTAAGTATATGATTCAGATTCTTGATCATTTTCTCGATTGGCTTTCACGATCTGCGCGGGACTTGTGTGGTTCGGGACGCAGCTGGTACATTCTATCTTTTTTCTTTTATCTCAGACTAGCATGGAAGAAATTGTGTGATTGAGTCGTTATTTTTGTGTTTGCATTTGTGTCACAATAACATATTCACAAGTAGGTAAGTATCTATATTATAACTCGATTTTTCTCATAATACAAATAATTTATATCTTTCCGTAGAATTGAGTTATATTCAAAGCAATATACGTATGTAACGTATATAATTATCTACGTTGAGCTTGACGTTCGTCGGGTCATTTTAGCATAAAAGCGTTAGTTAAAGTTATTTTGTTTTCTAAGCTTTTGTTTTCAGTAAGTTAGACAGTTTTAATTGAAGCTCATTATTTTAAACGAAAAGATAAAAGGTGTCACAGCTAAATATTTTGTTAGTCTGTAAACTTTACTTAATGGGCATTAAATATTTATGAGATTAGCATAGGTAGTTCATTTTAACTTTGCCTATTTAAGTGTGTGTTAGAACTGCGATTAACTTGTTTTTAGTATTGAAAAGTTGGTTTGTTTTAAACATTACTAATTAATGTTCACCCGTGCTTGAAAAGGATCCAATATGATATTTTTGTAGTGAAAATAATATTAGCAATAAATTTATTTATCATTTATTTAAATCACTGCTATTCACATATATTAGTTTAAATGAAAAAGTAATAATTAAAATCTTTTTTTATATACTGAACCACAAATAATATATATGTATCCCTCTCTCATCTCAGCGTATTCCCAGCTGCAGCTGGGAATACGCTACGCTGAGATGATCCTCAGCTGTAATGCTGCGGTCTTCACACGGTCTTAAGCATAAACTTGGTTGTAAGACCATTGAAACGCATATCATCCCTGACGACGTCAAGCCAGTATTTTTTAGGTCTACTACGTATGTACCCGGCAAAGGCGGCATGGCTCTATTTGTTTAACACGTAACTTGCCAGTTTCCGCAGATGTGAGCGAACTTCTAATCTAAATAACCGTTCATAAAAAGTATGAGATGGAACAAACTTGATAGATATTTTATACTTCTTTGTATAGATACCACAAAGCAGAATAAATCCTCTATAAAGATTTTTTTTTAAACCTTTACATGTGATTAGGAAAATCATTAAATTTAGTTTTCTTATATGAAATTATATCACTAGGGACTTTTCAATATTTACATTATTCAAGTTTTATTTTTCGCCCTGTGTCAACTTGACATTTACGCACAGTTTTGGTAGGGTGTGTGTTGCCGCCTTTATTTTACTTGTAGTATTTAGAGGCTCACATATTTCAAACAAATAGATGCTTAGTCAGCCTTAATTTTTAAAACCAGCTTTTACACATTAGTAAATTTTTGCGACCGTACCACTACGAGTCAACGCCCTCAGTCAAGTAATTAAAATCGAGTTATTATCATTTGAATCATTCCTTTTCACTTGATTTCTGTAAGGGGATTAGCTAAGAAATAGTATTTAAATTACTTTGAAAATTAATTTTTCATATAAACTCGAATACTATATTTTTTAATACTATACCCGTATTATACAATACTATACACGTATTTATAGAAGTACCCGTAACCGAAGGGCATGTATGAAGAGATTAATGAGTGTAGATGAAGCGAAAGAGATCTGTCAGGATCGTAGTAAGTGGAGGTCCATTAGTCTCTGCCTAACCCACGTGGGAACAGCGCTACATTACATCCACTTCTCCAAAGGGCCTCTACGTGTTGGATTTGTATCCCCACGCAAGCCTCGTGGACTCGTGGGATGAAAAGACCCGTAAATCCATATTAGAATTATAAGTAAAAGACACACGCATAGATAAGTATATGTACTTTAAAGGTCAGCGCACACCAAGAGCAGAGCAGAGCAATTTCTGAGACTACTGACTATTACTCTTATGACTATTATTATACATTGCAAAATTGAGTGTTCGTCCAAATTTGATGGTCGAACATGCTCGAGCATGCCGACTGCATGGTCGAGTATGCAATCTGCATGCGCGAGCGCGCTCAAGCAGTCTCGAGCAGCCGCGCGCCGCTCGCACCATTCAGTCAGTGTTGCAGCAGCGAGAAAACTGTCTGGACGTGTTTTACTAATAACTTACAGCGGCGTCAGTTGAAAAACATGGACGAAGAAAAGTTGATCGGTTTGGTGCAGCGTTTTGAATGTTTGTACAGGTCATACATGTCCTAAATGTAAAAAATATAATGTTAACTCCTTCTGATTGCCCACAATACAGGCTTTTGCCTAGTGCGGAAGTCTTTGTTAAGCTCATTATATGTATTGACTTTTCGGTAAATAAATGATTTTATATTTGTATGAATTTTCCGGGGTCAGGTTCTGCCCCCATTTAAAATAAATCATTTTAAAGGAAACGGAGATGTTATATAAAATTTTGTCTTTGTAAAGCCCTAAATAACCCTTCAAACTATTTTATGAACTACTGTTTACAGTTTAAAATTGCTGATAACGTTAAGCTTTTTTGCGGAAAACGGCCACTTTTGGCAAAAATGCGTAGAAAAGCTTAATGTTCTTATTTTGAACTGTAATCAGGCTTCACAAAGACAAAATTTTAAAAGATATCTCCGTTTCCTTTGATATGATTTATTTCAAAGGGCGGCAGCACTGGACCCCGGAAAATTCATGTATGGCCTTAAAAGCATTTCTTGGGAAATAATGTCCCAAGAAATAGGAAAAACAACCAACGCCAGGCAACCCAGACCATTTTCAACGGACTTGCTCGCGCATTGTAGAGCATGCAGCCTGCATGCTCGAGCAGATAAAAATTTGGTCGACCATGCGCGACCAATTTGCAGTTTGGTCTGCGCTGACCCTAAATCATCCCGCTTTTGATCTGGGGCTAAAACAAGAGGACGCAGTAGGTAAACCCATTATTCCCTCTTCAATATAATCAACTGTCGAATATAAAACGGCTCATCTCGAAAATCACAATGTCCTCGATAAGATTACTCCGGGCCAAAGTAATTTCGTGTCCGGGCGCAGTAGCTGCGGTAGGGTAGGATGCTAGGCACACCGGGGCACGACATATTAGGGGTTAACGCGGGTTATCGCAGTGATTAATATAAAACTTCTTTTTTGTACCAATTGAGTATAACAATAATCAAAAGTACATTTTAAATACAGTAGGTACAATTAATCAGTTAATGTTAATTGGACAGCAGTTGATGCATATATTTTTTTTATATATAGTAAAGTATTATGTAGTTACTCGTATATATTATTGTGGCAAGTATAATAGCAAACCACTCAATTATCTCTGCCAAAAATTGTCATTGTGTGCTCTTTCCATACAATAACACCGAAAAGAACCTGGCTCTTGAATTTGTTAGACAGACGATCCAGAAAAAAAGTTATATAGTCCAATTATTTTCGAGCGATGACCATTTGCGAATTGCGTCAAAACCGTCCAATTACGTGTTTATTAAGGTTTTGTAATGATAATGATATTTATTCACAATACATACACATATAGATTACCTATACTCAACATATAGATTTACCTATCTCGAATCTTTTGAATAGACATTTGAAATTAATGAATAAGGCATACTCCACCTAGCAATTTATTATTACAAGCTATTATTAAGCTTGTCCTGTTTATTGATTGATTACATTTATTTTTGGGTCAAATCTTTCAATTTAAATTTGAGCTACTTTCCGATTTCTGAACGAAATTAAATTTTGTATACTAATGTAAATTAGATGACAATGCAAAAATAATTGATGATTATGAAATTATTATAACAAAAAGCTGACTAATGATGGAGCTGGAAGGGGGCAATAGGAATCCTGTAATATAACGACGCAAACCCATCAAGTTTAGGCTTATTACATTTGTCTTGATAAGTACTTAGGTCTCACAATAAGCGCAAAGTTAAGCAACCCTAGGTCACAGAAGACAGTAAGAGTAACATACAGAACGGAATCTCCTAAGGTACGTCCCCGCACCTCTCCCCCGTTCTTGTGCCGCCGCGTGCCGCTATGCAGTGTGTTCTCTCACTCTCGCCCGTCGACAAGGCGAGCACGGGGGAGAGTTGCGGTGACGGGGAATGGGGACGCATATTGCGCGGGACCTTAGGAGATTCCGTTCTGTTTGTACTCTTACTGTCTTCTGTGCCCGGGCGTGGGATGGTTGACCACTTATGGTCACCCATCCAAGTATAGACCATATTTAGATGGGTGGCCATAAGTGGTACAAATTTTTTTCGAGCTCTTCCCTGCTTCAGAAGACATTTTAAGCCGTTGGTCTCGGCTGTCATCATTCTATGGCAGTCATTAAGCTGTGTCAGATGCCTTTTAGGCAGCTTGAAAAATCTAACACCAGTGTTGGCCACTTACACACACTAAGTACTATGTTTTCCTTATTTTTTTTAAGTGTATGTTTGTAAATTTCCAAGTGTAGTAAATAAATAAAATAAAAACAAACAACAAACAAACAAACAATAAAAGCTTGAACAAATTTTTTTTTTCGAAAAACTTATTTTTCCAAGGGCACTGGTAGTGCTAATAACACCGCTGTCCGGACGTCTCTGCAAGCCCTTTATTTTAGCAATATACGGTCCAGAGAAAAAAGTTTAATGTAGGGTAACTCAATTATGGCTATCCCCAACGTGCGTGCCCTTTTATCACTGAGGACTTCGGTCTACCGGAGTTTCAAGTTCAGGGCAATACTTTGGCGGTGAATTACGTTTGCTTTTTTATTGCCTACAAATTTTAAAGTACTTAAATTTTTTTTTCTATATAATTTGCACCTCCTAAAGTATTGTTTCTCGGTATCTCCAGTAGGTTGATTGGTAGATAAAGCCTATGGCTGTAAGTCCGCCTATTAAATGTGTAATAAAGTTAAATATATAAATAACTAAAGAGTATGTAAACAACTGCGATACTTTTAAGGCTTGAAACTACGTTAAGGCCCCGCCATTTCAGAGCCAATAAAACTGTGAGTGTTTTTAATAAATCACTGTTATTAAACTACCACAGTTTATTCCTCAAAAAATTTACATAAACATCTTAAGGATTTTCTGCAGACACCCACTATAGGCAAAACACGATTGAGCATTTTTGGCTAGATAGAATATTCGCCGAGGGCGAAGAAAGGCCCGGAGCCGTGCTCAACGATATTTCGCAGTGTTTTATTTATTATTCTTTTCGTATTATATTTATATTTTTTTTGTAGCCAAAACAGATATCTATCTGTCTCTGAATATCTATTCAGATAATACACTTTTTGGTATAATTTTCATATAAAAAGGTGATTGTATAAAATAGTAATATGTGTTTTATAAAGTCAAATTTAGACAAATTTAGAGGTATGTTTGTGATTTATTTCTATGGAGCCAAAAATGCTCAATCGTGTTTTGACTATTGTGGATGTCAATAAAAAATCTTTAAAATTTTTATGTATTTTTTTTTTTGAGGAATAAACTGTAGTAGTTTAATAACAGTGATTTTTTAAAAACACGCACGGTATTGCACATTGCGAACCCACGTCACCTTAATTGTGTAATAAAGTTAAATATATAAATAACTAAAACGTATGTAAACAACTGCGATACTTTTAACGTAGTTTACGTTAAGCAGACGCCCCGGACGGGTTTAGTCCGTCTCTGTCACAAACTCTCCGTGCGACCGAGACACGTGACCCCCAACGGTTTCAGCTATCTCTATTGCACGTAGGATTTGTGACAAAAAACCAGTGCTTTACTTACCAATTTCTATTTAGTTTCTGTAATTACTAGATATCGTAACATTTGAGTAGCTTCGTGCATAACGGCCCTAAAATGCGGATGATGGAAAAGTTTACTACCTCGATTGATTTTTATTTGTACTATTTACGGAACCTTTGTAAGCTTCGATTCACACTGGAATGGCCGCTGCCGGTAGGTCAATTTTATTGTCAAACTTTCACCTTTAATCCTTTTGCAAAGTGCATAGAATGCTTGAAAAACAATAGTCACGCGGCGCTTCGGGTGGCCACAAGCTGCCAAAAGTTTCTCAAGCTATGCTATGCATTTGTGGACGGCTTAGAATCGAGAGACTTCCTCAGAGAATTGTTTAAGAAAATAGATATACTTTCCTGGCCATCTCAGTACATATTTGAAAACATAATTATACGAGTAGGTATGTAAAGAAAAATATTTCTTCCGTTCATTATATCCTACGTGCAATAGAGATAGCTGAAACCGTTGCGGGTTACGTGTCTCTATTGCACGTAGGATTTGTGACAGAGACGGACTGACAGCTTAATGTATTTTCAAGCCTTAAAGTATGTATACGCGTCGCCACTGGCGGCCGTGTGACCTTTTCGAACTTTTCAAGCAATACCGGTCTTTTAAGTATGTAGCAAAAGTTTAAAATTCTTTCACACTGAAAGTACTCGCCGCGCCGCTGCCATCCCGGTTTGACGAGGATAATACCTTCTTTAGCCGCCTTTACAACATCTGATAGAACATATATCAAAATCTGAAAAAATATATTTTTTCCTTTTCATACAACTACCTGTCAACTTGTATGGTAGACCGAAAATTATTTTTTATATTTCGATATAATGTTCCTTAGGGAAAGTTAATCAGCATCATGGACTGAATTCAGCCTTGAAATAGTTTCAGTATATTTAGTTAGCAAGAAGCAAACTTTTCGTCTAAACGATAAAAAATTATACATAAGACAAAATTATATCATAAGTTCAAAAAATCTTGGACTTTTTCCACCATCGTAACATTACTCTAATATTGAGATTCTTGGAAGGTATAAGAGATTATACCTTCCAAGAAATTCAATACATGTCCATTAGGTAGTTTTCCATCGCCTTCGCTTCGATTGATTTCCCGTACGTGTACCACTATAAAAAATTCACCAATATCCCGCGAGTGCTGTCTCGATTGTTTTATTATCTTACGAGGCTAAAGCTTAATTCATACTGGAATAGAAAAGTCAAAGTCAAAATCCTTATTTAGGTATCTTTGGATGTTTGTAGCACTTAATACTTGTAATTTTTTCGATTTCATAAAAGTTGTTGACGTCATCATTTACTGACAGCCAAGTTTAGTCCCGCTTCCTAAGCGCAATTGCAGAAAAACAGGCAACAAACTGCATTGCAGCATTTTCTACAAATACGAAAACTTAAAATTAAACTGATATTAAAATTAGATATGTGGACTAAAAATACATTGTCATGTCATAATTAAAAATTAGTTAGAAATTGAAAATAATGTCAATTTGTAAAGTTAGTAAATATGCACCAAATGTATCCAAATTATGACGTTTGTGAGTGTACAAATTTTTAAGAGGGATCCGCTCCACGCTATAGTCAAACTTTTTGTCTTTAAGGTAATTATCGGTACTACGAGTAAAATAAGCCTTCTCAAAAAGTAAGTACTTTCTTTAAATAAGCTTTGAATTTACCGTCAGGCATATCAAGGACCGATTCTGGAAATTTACTATAAAACTGTATACATTTTCTCTTAAACGACTTAATGACTGTTTTCAGCCTGTAATACGCAACTAATTAATTTAAATTACGTAAGTTTTTATCTGTGCATCACTTACTTTAGTGAACGAAGAAATATTTTTCCATACATACCTACTCGTATAATTATGTTTTCAAATATGTACTGAGATGGCCAGGAAAGTATATCTATTTTCTTAAACAATTCTCTGAGGAAGTCTCTCGATTCTAAGCCGTAAATGAAGAGAGCCTAAGCAGCAAACCATATTCACTTTTATTTTTATCCACAAAATGCATAGTATAGCTTGAGAAACATTTGGCAGCTTGTGGCCACCCGAAGCGCCGCGCGACTTTTGTTTTTTCAAGCATTCTATGCACTTTGCAAAAGGATTAAAGGTGAAGGTTTGACAATAAAATTGAGCTACTGGCAGCTGCCATTCTATTGTGAATCGAGGCTTACAAAGGTTCCGTAAATAGTACAAATAAAAATCGATCGGGGTAGTAAACTTTTCCATCATCCGCGTTTTAGGGCCGTTGTGCACGAAGCTACTCAAATGTTACGATATCTAATAATCACAGAAACTAAACAGAAATTGGTTACTATGACACAAACGTAAATAGTTCACCTAGAATAGAATAAATCTTTATTTAAATTTAACACATACAGATATTGTGTCATCTCTTACAACAAAATAAAAACATAAAAATACAGAAATTATAATACACTAGCGACCCGCCCCGGCTTCGCACGGGTACAATACTGATACTAATACTACAGAATGTCTTTAAACCTCTAACAAAACGGGCGAAATTTTGTCAAAACAAACAGAAACAAATTAATATACCTAGGTACCTACTAAAACTCAATGAAATAAGTAGATAGATATACTTTTATCGTATGAAATACCTATACTCTTCAGGACTAACAATACAACAAACACTAAGTTCGCAGACGCTCGCGCAACGCTCGACACTTGACTCTCGTTCGCGTAAGTCAGAGGTCCTAACATTTTGTTCATGAAGACGTTGGGAACGCTCCAGCCTTGACTCTCGTGCACGTAACTCAGAGGTTCTCAGATTTTGTTGTGCAAGGCGTTGCGAACGTTCGACACTCGACTCTCGGTACCTGAGAGTTTCTCTGGTTTTTGTTCAGCAAGGCGATGTGAACGTTCAGGTGAAGTCCGTGTGAGTTTAATTCAAAAAGGTCATAGGCTCAGTGTAAACTTTTACTCACGCACGGGTGTAAGTAAAGCACTGATTTTCTGCAATGACCTGAATGAATGAAGTGATTGACGAAGACAATTTTGGGAAAGAAAAAAAAAATAGTTTTTTAGTTTCTGTTGCACTTGCCCCTAAAATACTACTTTCTCAGCATCGCCGGAAAAGGTCATGAACATGTATCGTATTGAAGCCAATATTCCAGTAATTAATTAATTTACGAGTACAAAATTTTACAATAAACTAGCTTTTAAACGGTGTGAAAGTTACAACACGATCTTAAAGGAAAAAATCTACAATGAACCGTTTCTCTTCCCGCTCAAATCGTAAAAGCCAATCCAGGGAATGTTGTAGCTAGCAACCCATCACAATTTGGTTCCCTTTCCAACTTCACGCCCGCTATCACGCTAAAAGGCCTTTGAATCCCTGGTCTCCGTCTACCCCTTTAGTGATAAAGATGTAATTTTGTGTCTGTAGGCATATATGTATATCGGTCCATTACATTAAATACGTTCTTTTAGAAAGATATGAAAAAATACAAAATCAAAATTTTGGATTTTATAAGAACTTTTCAAGACATAGGTTATAATATCAAACTAGATAACTAGTTTTCAGTCATGTTGTGTTTATAATCCTATGGCTACCATAAGGTCTACTACACATTTTTTTAACTGTACTATAAAGTTTCAATACTTAAATAAATCCAGCTATA
This sequence comes from Acrobasis repandana, assembly GCA_963576875.1. Lineage (NCBI taxonomy): Eukaryota > Metazoa > Arthropoda > Insecta > Lepidoptera > Pyralidae > Acrobasis > Acrobasis repandana. The sequence goes on along the minus strand of OY756218.1, from coordinate 19,297,316 downwards.
TCATCAGACTACCAAAAGAACGTAATTCTATGGCATTGTCTTCCAATTTACATGTGTGCCATCATTATCGTCATATAATTTGTACCATCAAAGTGTTGAAGTAGATTAAAATGATTGGTACATTTTGAAACAGACAACTTATTTACACACATATACGACGAACATTGTAAGAAAAACTTGTGAGAATATTACTTTCTTTACAGCCTATACTAAAGGCCACAACTGGACTAAGGCTTCTTCCAAATTTTGTTTTTCGTGTGTGTAGTGTCAGATTTTTGAAGCTGCCTAAAGGTCGGGACAACGGCTTAACATGCCTTCTGAAACACAAAGGGGTCGAGAAATTTTTATGTCGCTTGCGGTCACCCATCGAAGTGCAGGCCACGCCCGGTGTCGCTTAAGAGTCTGTATGACCCTAATAGTACTTAGAGCGATCTTAAATATTATCAATTGTAACGAAATACTTACTTTGAAATAAAAACACAGCAAAGTTCAGGACTAACTATATACTCGTACATTACCTATATGTTTCGAAAACACGATTGCTTAAAATTTTCTCTATAGAAAAACATTGCGTAGTTGCCTCCAAATCACCTCAGAATTATACTAAAACGGAGAGTATTCAAGAAATACAAAAAATTTGCAACTTTGGATTGTAAATGTATTAAACATAAGGCAGTCATCATATGTCTTACTTTTTAAATAACTCTTCAATATTTTTTGTAAAACGAAAAAACCTCAAAACCAAAACCAGCCTCATTGACCTACCGCGATCTTTTCACCGCGCATGGCTCGCTGTCTCGCTTCGGCTAGAGTGAATTTGTGTGCGTAGAAGCGGGAGCAAAACATAGATTATCCACATTAGGCCCAGTTTAAATTGCGAAAGCGCTTAAAGGAGGATTTATTCATTATCACCACGCTGGGTAGACAGGTTGATAATCGCAGTAGATGGTGTACTCTTCGTACAGAAGACGCTGTTCCCGTTCTCTGTTACCTATACCTCCTTTAGTCGCCTCTTACGACACCCGTGAGAAAGGGATGTGCATGGTGGTGAAAAAATTATATTCTACTCTACCGTCACCACACGGCATGTAAGCATGTCTACCTATAGTACGTAAAATAATGAAAAAGCAAATCATAAAAATTCAGCTACTGGCTGACATGTTTCGACCTCAACCGGAGGTCTTCCTCAAAGCAAATGTGACTCGCAACGCGCACACGAAAACGTCCCGAGCAGCAATGGTAAATCATTGATCCTTTGAGATCTCCTTCATATCTTCCAAGTAATTATAACCTAAACATGAGAATAAATGATTTTGTAATTTCTTCTTAGCACATCCTTCTTAGGACGTTGCCCATAAAATATTGGGACTTGTAAGGCCAGAGCCTTACAAGTCCCAATATTTTATGGGCAACGTCACCAGGTTACAAATTTATGGTTGGCTGTGCCAAGCCAAATAGTGGCGGTTTATTGGCGACATCTTGCCAGTTACTGTATGATAGAATAACGTTTTAGGAGCTATAAAATATTTATTAGGAAAACATTCGGGATGAACGATGTATGAGCTTTTGCTGTGAGGATGTTTGTGGAAGTTGCAACAGTAACGTTTCCATAAACTTGGAATTAATCGATGATCTCTGTAATTTTTCTATTTTCAATTTTGTCTAATAGTTCAGTAACAAATTGTTATACTTATTTGTAATACCGCTTAATTCGTCTTTGTAAGACAGAAAAATTGTCACCCAGCTCACATAAGTATGTAAAGTTTCAACTTAATCGAATATTGGGAAGTGGGTCTAATTTAGCTTGCAAGATTTGATTGTGGACACACAGGCAACGGGTCAGGTGAAACTAAATAAAACTAAAATACGACCAATTTTTACGCCCTAGGTACCAATGCTATTATAAATATTATCGACAATTTATTAGAATATTCAGTACATATAAATGGGTAGGCTTTAAGCTAAATAAACACAGGTTTAGTTCAGTGACGCTGACGTGACATAATGCAGATCGACGCGGATTAGCAATGTTTGTATGAAAATATTAAGTTACGCTTTGAAGCCTATACATACAACTAGTGTATTTTTAAATATCTAGTAAATTTATTCCATACTGGTCCGAGAGAAAAGAAAAAAATTTAGCAGCTGCTTCTTGTCTCGCGCTGTAAAAGCTGATCGAGGGACTGGGCGAAAATGCGAATAGGCGATGCGGCTAGCAACCCATCTCTATTTTATTTCCCTTTTCCTTCTCACCCACCATCACGCTACAAGTGGCCTTTGGGTCTTATACCTAACCCTTTGCTCTGTCTGCCCCATTAGGGATAAGGACGTGATAGTAAATCGTATCGTAGTAATAGTAGGTAGGCTTGAGTTGAGAAATTATAGTCATACTACTATAAATTTAATACATCGACTAAAAATTTAATACAAAATTTGTATTGGTAATCCAAGTTTTAATATGTTTAAATTAATTAAGTTTCATTATCACTATGCTGGTCTAGGAGAAGAGAAACATCATCGTAGAATGTACTAGCTGCGTGTCTTTCCGTGCAGATCGTTAGAGTTGATCAAGGGAATGGCCGAGATTCTAAATCATGTCAATATGTACATACATACATACATACATACTATCACGCCTGTTTCCCACAGGGGTAGGCAGAGACTATGGACCTCCACTTGCTACGATCTTGACAGACCTCTTTCGCTTCATCTACACTCATCAACCTCTTCATACATGCCCTTCGGTTACGTGTACTTCTTACCTCTCCCTTTTTCAGAACATCTGCAATATGTACAATAAAATAGAAAGAGACACCTTTAAATTTAGGTATCTTTTTTGGAGACGGCTTTGCCACTTCATAAGCTTCTACTTGTAGGTAATTTCTTTGCATCAGAGTCATCATTTAGTCATCGTAAACCAATTTGAATTGCGAACCGTACTAAAGTTCTCGAATTTATACTAGTGTGGATTTGTATACGTGATTAATGACACTATACAAAGGCTAATAAAGAACCGGGCCTAACTGCTACACCCCTATAGTAACCATTTTGCTCAACCACCGGGCCACATATTGCATTTTGGCGCTTAGCCAATTTTATCTTTATTGGTGTAATTTATCTTTTGTTTTATTACCACATCAAATTGTGCAATCGGTTTTGACCAGTAAGTAATTAATTAGTATTTTTTTAAATCGTGGCAAAAGACAATAAACGGGCAAGTGCGAGTCGGACTCGTACATGAAGGGTTCCGTACCTCCGTACAATGTTTTAAAACGCTAAAAAAACACGTTTTATGTATGACGACCCCCTTTTATTTTTAACTTTTTTTATTTTTAGTATCTATTGTTATAGCGGCCATAGTAATACATAATCTGTAAAAAGTTCAAGTATCTAGTTAATGTCATTATAAAGATCTAGTTGAAAACGCTGAAAAAACATGTTTCTTGTATGACGACCCCCTTTAATTTTTAACTTTTTTTATTTTCAGTATTTGTTGTTACAGCGGCCACAGTAATACATAATCGGTGAAAATTTCATAATAATAATCTTTTCTCCAGCAGCATAAAAGATAAGAGTATTTAATATAGGGGGTACAGACGCCAAGCGTCTAATTCGGGAGTAAGGGCACAGAATAAGGGAAAAGAATGGTAACTCCCGCTCAGGATAATTTCTGATGCAAAGGTTGGCCATTGCCATTCAACGCGGTAACACAGCTAGTATATTGGGCAACTTTGCAGCAGAACGGGGCGGGTTAGAAATAAAGTGTAGATTGTATTTTTAATTGTATTATTATTATATAAAGATAAAATGAATATTTGGTTTTGAAAGAATTGAAATGATTTAGTTTTAATAATATTGTATTTTTATCTATCCCACACAAATTAATAAAAAACACAAATGAGGTTATAATCCAAAAATGTAATTTGTCACTTATTAATTAAACAAAATAACAATTTTAACCAATTTACAAAATAACGAACTGAAATATTACCGACTTGCAAAACAAGAAAAAAAATAAAAAGATAGATTAGACCAAAATGTTTTCCGCACGGTGGTCGAGCAGCAAATAGGCCCGTTGACGGTCGGGCCAAGATATTTATAGAAACGGTGTGCAGTCAGGCGGAAAATATGAAGCTCAGCTTATAGTATTATATTTAAATATATAAACTATTAAATAGTTTTTTTAAAGTCTACGACACAAACAAAAACTATTTTATTTTACTATACAACAGTAACGGGGAACACAAATTGCCGACTGAATGTTTAAGGAGTGTTCAGACTGGCGCAATGGAAGTTCGCCGTTGCAAACTCGAAATAGTCGGCGATAAATTTTAGATGAAACGATTCTAGTCGGTGCTTCTGTATGACAGATAGTCGGTTTTCTGGATAATCGGTTAGATCTAGTTAATAGTTTATTTAACTGTTTGCTTTTAAGTTACTTTAAAAGATCGCAAAGCGGAGTGTTTAGGCACATTTCTTTTTCAATTTACAGTGTTGCAATGAATTAAATTTGCTCACTACTAATAAAATTGATGTAATATAACTAAAGCAAAGATATCTATACTTATATTATAAAGCGGAAGGGTTTGTTTGTTTGTTTGTTTAAACGCGCTAATCTCAGGAACTAATGGTCCGATTTGAAAAATTCTTTTTTTGTTGGGTAGTCCATTTATAGAGGAAGGCTTTAGGCTATATAACATTCCGACAACCACGCGAACGAAGTCGCGGGCACAGCTAGTATAATATAATATACGTAAATGAAATTGAATAAGGATTTATTATTAAAAAAAAAAAGACGAAAAGAAAATTAAACCAACGCGACACTAAACACGTAAAAGACGACTAAAGGAAAAATAGCACTAAAAGATTGTGCTAAAATAGAATTCCCAAGGAGGGTTGACGTCAGGCAGGCGGCCCCGGTTGCAAAATCAAACCAAATCATTTGATGGAAAGTCAGTCAGCTGATCCGAGTTTTTATGGAAAGCTTCCTTTCTTCCTTCCTTGGGGAAATTCGTTCAGTATCATGCACTGAATTCACCCTTAAAATAGTTTCAGTATAATTTGTCAGACGGTAGGTATATACAAAAGTGTATCAATGATCGCCGTAACCACATATAAGTCAAAGATGATTTAGAATTAAAGCTACACTGAAGCCATTTTGACTCAATTTGAAGAACTGTCCCGAGAATAAAATCTCGAAAAAATTAAATTTTGCTAAATATTCGTCCAAATAGTAATTATAATGAGCTTATTAGGGTTCCGCACCCAAAGGGTGCAAACGGGACCCTATTATTGAGACTCCGCTGTCTGTCCGTCTGTCCGTCTGTCTATCCGTCTGTCCGTCTGTCTGTCCGTCTGTCTGTCTGTCTGTCTGTCTGACACAGGGCTCTATCTCTTGAACCGTAATAGCTAGATACTTGAAATTTTCACCGATTATGTATTACTGTGGCCGCTATAACCGCCGCAACAAATAATAAAAAAAATTAAAAATTAAAGGCGGTCGTCATTCAAGAAACGTGTTTTTTTCAGCATTTTTAACTCGATCTTTATAATGGCATAACTAGATACTTGAAATTTTCACCAATTATGTATTAAAATTGTAAAGTGAAAAATTAAAGGAGGTAGGAGGACGTTATACGAGAAACGTGTTTCTTCAGCGTTTTAAAACATTGTACGGTGGTACGGAACCCTTCATGTACGAGTCCGATTCGCACTTGCCCGTTCATTTTTTATTTTTATTTCATGCAGCGCCCGGTCGCCGCGATAATGTCGTAAGAACGCAGTGCTGAAGGCGCCTTTTCATTTACTATTTCCCGTTATGCTTTTTACTACCCATTGTTCTTTTACTATTTTTCAAATCTCAGAATATTTCTACTAGATGAGTTCTTTTATTTGGTTAAATCAGATGATAAAACTGTATAGTATAGCGTTTACTAGATTCTGAAATAAAACGCGGTATCAAAATCGAGTACAATATTTACTTCCAGTACTTAACGCATCAACAGTCCGTGTACCATATGTGGGTTCACAAACAATTGCTTTTTATTGTATTTTGTAACTGGACTGTGAAAGTTAACACATTCACAGTCCAGATTAGAGAAGTTCAGTCTTAATTTGGCACTGATTACGTTTTCCAAGAATACAATGGTAATTGATGTATATTATATTAACGGGACAATAAATGTGTGACTCTCATTTTTTAATGTGAATAATTTTTTATTAATAATTTATGGTACGAACCGTTTTCGTTGGGTCTATGTTTCTAATATTCCGACGACCTCTGTGGCGTTAACACGCTAGACCGCTAATCCGGAGGTTCTGGGTTCGATCCCCAGCCAGGGAAAGTTGGAAAATGGCCTTTTTCAAATTGTCCTGGGTCTTGGGTGTTTATCTATATATGTATTTATCATAAAATATAGTATCGTTGAGTTAGTATCCCATAACACAAGTTTAAAACTTACTTTAGGGCTAGCTTAATCAGTGTGATTTGTCCATATATATTTATTTATTTATTCTTTGAAAAAAAAATATCAACTGTTTCTCTTTTCACGCAGATCGTCAAAGCCAATCGAGGGAATTAGTGAAAATACGAATCATGTTAATAAGCGATGCGGAAAGTACCCATCACTATTTTGATTCTCTATTCCACCTTCTCACTGATAATCACACTAAAAGTGGCCTTTCAGTTATGCAGCCCCGGGCTCTGTCTGCTTAGAGACGCCAAACCCAAAATGCTCTGTCTGCCTTATTCCTGATAAAGACGTAATAGTTTAAAAAGGCTTCTTAGGAGTCTTTCGTGGTCGCACACAGTCGCAGTTTTTAAAAACCAAAATAATAGTTGCATATAAAAATAAAAGGGCAAGTGCGAGTCGGACTGGTACATGAAGGGTTCCGTCCCACCGTACAATGTTTTAAAACGCTGAAGAAACAAGTTTCTTGTATGACGACCCCCCTTAATTTTTTACTTTATCTTATTTTTAGTATTTGTTGTTATAGTGGTCATAGTAATACATAATTGGTGAAAATTTCAAGTATCTTGTTAATGCCATTATAAAGATATAGTTAAAAACGCTGAAAAAAACACGTTTCTTGTATGATGACCCCTTTAATTTTTTATTTTTTTTTATTTTTAGTGCTTGTTGTTATAGCGGCCACAGTCATTCATAATCGGTGAAAATTTCAAGTGTCTAGCTATTACGGTTCAAGAGATAGAGCCCTGTGACAGACGGACAGACGGACAGACAGCGCAGTCTCAGTAATAGGGTCCTGTTTGCACCCTTTGGGTACGGAACCCTTAAAAAACAAACATTTATTTTCGTTAAACATTTTAGTTATCTCTATCTTTTTACTTATTCCATGTCGACAGTTAGGACGAGTTAGTCTGTATTTAATTTGTCATACAGATATCTCATCGTGTACGATGTTATAGATATTTAAGTTTTTTTGTAGGTATATATTTATATTGTTGCTGTTAAGTTTATGAATAAAACAAAAAATAAAATGGTTTATTTCTCCACATTTTATTACCTGTGTTATCACTAAAATTATTTTGAAACTGTCTATTGAAAAGAAATATTACTGTATAGTCATAAATCCCTAGAGACCACGACTAGAGACTTATCTCTAGGGATTAGCGCTTTCTCACTCTAATCCACTGCACTTGTTCGCATTACATGTGATTTTCCTTATTAAATTTATATAGGAATAAATCGTTTTTCGATAAGCTTATTATTGTTTGAGTTGTCAGTATATTATAATGTCACTATATTTTATCTATTCCAAGATCAAAAATAAATTATTTTTTAATGATAAGAGAATAAAACGTTACAAAATGATATAATTGATCATATACAAGTATATTTTGAACGTACATTTAGATTTATTATTGCAGAAAAATTGATATTAAGAGCGCTATTCTCCATGAATAGAATAAGCTATAGACTTCAAGAAACTATGACGTCATGACGTAGTATTTCATATAAATATTGTTTGTTTAGACGTTTAGAAAAAAATATGTGATTAGAATTTTGAAAACTAACAAGAACCTTCATCTTTTTTTTACAATACAATACAATAAATCCTTTTTACACAAAATAAGAAACATTACAAATAACAAAGTTTACGGAACTTATAAATAAATAAGGTACAAGAGGCGGCCTTATCGCCGAAGCAATCTCTTACAGGCAACCATAAAGAGAAGGAGTGCGAAGTATATGAGTAAGATAACAGGTGGCGCAGTTAAAATTAAAATATAAATTACCAGCCTTTTCAAAAATAAACCTATATCCACTGCTGAACTACTTGTCTCTCCTAGGATTTTAATTAGTATAAGTTCGTTCAGACAAACGGCACACCATCGGCTGCCTTTGACTACCATTGACCTGCAGTCGGCCTGTCGACTGTCGTCCATCTGCGAGAACTAGTCGAGCGGTCTCGACGTCGTTGTCGATGTCGTTGACAACGTGCTGTTCGTCAGTATGAGCTCTAAAGAGATTACAAATCATCAACAAAAATACTGACCTATAACATCCAGCATGATTTTGTGGTTTCTTGTCGGCGACACTTTGAAGTCGACCCGACACCTGTACATTGCGCGGTCTGACGCGAGCACGTCAAAGATTCGCAGTGCTGACGGCGCCTTCTCATTCCACTTCGCTCTGCCTGCGAGAACATCATCCGCCCAGTGTGCTGATGCGTCTTTGACTCGCCCGTCGTAGCTGTTAACAAAATTTTTTGTTAAATAATTACATTTTTGCTAAAAAAAAAACGATTTCTTTTTCTTTAAGGAGTTCTTTCCGTATCTGCAAAGTTCATTATTAGGCATTGGGCAATTAGGCATGTCTTCACCAAAGGCTTTTAAATAAAAAAAGAATCATCAAACCAGTTCTTAATTGGTAAAGATATCATACAAAAAATAATTGTGGGTGCAATTGATAACTTCCTCCTTTTTAAGTAGGTTAAAAATGTACAGGCTTTTATTTTAAAAGCACCATTTGCCGTTTCAATGTTTCAGCTCAATAGTGAATAAATATTTAATTTTTACTACACTTACATAAGTATACATTTCAGTTCAATCGGAGAGCAACTATGTGAAAATTGTTTTCAAATTTTGAAACCGAAAATAGAGTTACGAATATTTCTGCTCTTGCCAGGGGATTATTGCTTTAAGTCTTAGTTAGTGTTTTCTGGTTTGTTCTTTAATTTTTGTATTGATTAAAACTCAAGCTTATTCTGGGTGACACAAGATAATTTTCATTCGATTTTGAAAAATAAAAAATATTATATTATATGTAGCTACGAAACTGGGGTGCTAGGACAAGATGGCGAGAGGACCTCGACAGATTTTTTACGAGTGGCAGGTAATTCAAAAAGACAGGGACGTGTGGAAATATAAGAGGGAGGCCTTTGCGCAGCAGTGGGCCACAAGACGTACAGCTAGTAAAAAAAAAATATTAACTTTTTATAACAAACAAAGGCCTGAAAAAAGGGAAGTTTAAGCCTAGCAGTGTAATGTAAGATCATATGATTATTTTTATTAAATTTGTAAACTTCACGCAATGTCAAGTGCTAAATTTGAATCCCTTTCCTTACAAAAACACTATCTATAACCCAATAAATCACACACGGCCCCAAGAAGTGTCTATCTGATGGGATATTATTTATATCTCTCTGTAACCTACAGTCGGAACCTTATTCTGAAAGTGGATTTACTTTTAGGATTAAATGTCATTGTGCAGTATTATAGAAGTAAAAGGTTCTTCAATTTTCTAAACTACAAAGTGTTTTTTCTCATTTATACGAAATAATTAATATTGAAAAAATCTAAATAAGTAAATTGAGGTAAAATTATTGATTTACGAGTATACCTACAGAATTACAATCCAATATCTAAATTAAAAATATGTCTTAAAATTTTTGATTTACATGAAGTGAAATTGTTTTTTCAATAGTTATTTTCATGAAAAAAAGTTCAGTATCATGAACAAAAGTTGCACCAAAAAGAATTGTTGGTGTATAAAAAGAAAGACTTCATAATTTTTTTTTAACAATTTCTAGATATTTATGGCAATAAACGCAAAACCTTCATTACTTCTAGTTGTCCCATATTGTAAAACATGGTACTTTGTAGTCTTTTAATAAGCAGCCAGTATTAAAAAAAAATACTGCCAAAAGTTTTACTTTAGAGTTATGGTTAACTCACTTACTACGGTCGGAAAGATCAACCAGGTTCTGATCGATTTAGACGATCATCATTATGGCAAATGTAAGGAGCGGCGATCCGATGGTATGGTATCGCTGCTCGCTCTGCACCCTCCCAATTATAAAAATATTAGTTAGTATTAATAAAATTTAAATATTTAATTAATATATCTACATCTACACTAATATTATAAAGAGGAAAGATTTGTACCTATTTTTGTATGTTTGTATGTTTGTAATGAATAGGCTCAAAAAGTACTGGGCCGATTTAAAAAATTCTTTCACCATTTGAAAGCTACACTATCCCCGAGTGACATAGGCTATGTGTGTACCACGGGCGAAGCCGGGGTGGACTGCTAGTATCTAATAAAAAGAAAAAAAAATACTAAGAACCCCCACTTATTATTCCAATACCACAAAGCAAGTGAATCACGACTTAACCGCTATTAGGCAGGTCATCAAAAAACCCATTCCTTGAGAGAAATTGCCGTACTTAAATTAGCGTGACCTTCTTCCATAAATAAGGCAAAACAGGCAACTAATAATCACATAATAAATCCACACATGAAACATTATGAGGAGTGGTTCCGTAGAAATGTTTAACAGTTTTATGGCATTTTTAATTTATTTCTTGTTGGAATTTTATTAAGTCGTGTGTTTGTACTGTATGTATGATGTCAAGCAGAATGTTAGATTCAATAAAACAAACGTGATTTAAATAAATTTTATGATTACTTGATATACGATTCTAATCACAAAGTGTAAGGCGTTGCCCTAATAGAACGCGATCATCGTAAGTTCACACAAATACCCGCGACGCGCTTATGCGCGGCCATACATACTCGTATTGATCTCGAACAAGTATCCTTCGTTACTGGCAACCATTGATAAAAATAAAATAAAAAAAGGACCGCGTGATGATCTTAAAGTAGCGTTGTTAGGACAATGCCTTATGCAGTCCGAAAATATCGACTATGTTATATGACTAATTCCTAACGATAAATAAAATAAAAATAATTAAATATATATATGTACATGAATAAACACCCAAGACAATTTAAAAAAGGCCTTTTTCCAACTTGTCCTAGCTGGGGATCGAACCCAGAACCCCCGAAGTGATGCACTAGCGTGTTAACTACAACGGAGGTCGTCAAACCTAGAGAAAATCATGATTTTTTAATATTATAGTAGTATACTGAAGGGTTTTTATTTATTATATGTGTACTGCATGCAGAGAATATACATTTTTCTGCGACAAATTCAATTTTTTTTTAAACCTATACTAATGGTTGTAAGAAAAGGTAATGTTTAAAGTATCATTTTTGCCTAATTAACCAGTTAACATATTATGATACGAGCATTTCTCCATTTTTCTTTGTTAGTCCCAAACTGAACAAGGCAAGTAAAACAAAGTTGTCTAGAAACACGACTTCTCTCCTTTACAAATAGGTCCCAGAGGCGCGCATGATACAGACATTAATCCTCCAAGAGAACTTCTTGAATTTGGGGACAATTTCCTGCGGAACTCAAAAAAAATAGGCAATTATTCACGAACATTAGCACAACATTTCAAAGTCGTTGACATCGTTAATGTACTTCAGCATAATTATTGTGTGCGAGACTGTACCATTCATTCCACCGTTGAATATTCAAGTTTGAATCGTAGGGACATTTGAACAGAAGCGCTTTACTCTATATGAGTGTTGTTTTGTTAAATGTTGTACAAAATTATATTATGTTCATTTAACTAATTTAAGTTAATTTAACTTCCTTTGGCTAGTTAAAATTCAAAACATTACTAGAACATGAAACGTAAAAAAACATACCACACAATATAATGACGCAATTAATAACTCGAAAATATATTTTCACATGAGAACAGCAGTTAAGTAATGAAGAAATAACAATATGTATCTAGAAGAATAATTAAATAATATATATCTTGAAGAATAATTGGATAATCAAAGAACTATTACTAACTATGCCATAAAAATGCTTTTTTAATTTAAATTTGATATCAATGAAATTAAACGCGAAATGCCAATTTACAGTTAATTGCATTGACAATTTGCAGCAAAATAATTTTTAATTTAATATTTGATTATGGTTTTAATCATTTTGCAGCTGTTTTCAAAAATAAATTTATTTAGCTTGTTATATATTGTGTAGGTATATATGAAAATTTTAACAAAATAAGAAAAATAATAATTAACAAATTTGCAATAATAATATGATATTTATAATTATATTTTATATGTAGGTAATTTATATCTTAGTTTTTTTTTATTTTTATTATGTGTGCAATAAAATTATGCGAATAAAAATTTAAGTATCATATTTTGTAGTATACGTAATTTATCATTGCAATATATATTTTTAAGTTTATTAGCAAATATAGGTTCAAATACTTATTACTTAGTAAGTATATACTTAAATATTATGTTGGCTTCACTTATCTCTGTACCACCTGTAAGTTGACTGGTCCGCCGTTTATAATTTTTGTAATAAAGTTGAATAAATAAAAAAAAATATATATTTTTAAGTCTTAAATAAATCATTGTTGTTTATTAATATTCTAGCAAAATATATTTTATATTGAATATGAAAGTACCGCCTCAACCCGTTGGTACTATCATCAATCAACTTCGATTGAAGGTCTAAGATCTATAGAAAATATATAATATTCGTCATAATCCGTCATACAGACGTGACGCGGCTAGATCCAACAATTTTTATGATAAAATATAGCGATACAAATGTGCATGGGCGTTGTAAATTTTGTAGGTAATTTGTTTTATTTTTTATTATTAGCATCACAAGTCTGAATATAAAAATTAACCGGCCAAGTGCGAGTTAAACTCGCGTGGAGAGGGTTCCGTACAATTGATTGAATTCTTATAGGTGTCCTGTAATCTACAAGCAATGAAGTATATTGTGTATTTTTTTTCAAAATGTTAGGCTTAGTAGTTTCGGAGATCGGGGGGGGGGGGGGGGGGGAGAATGGTCAATTTTCGTCTATATATTTGAGATTTTCATATAAAGTTCTTTCATTTGATATATGACACAGTAAGGTTTGCAAAACTTTTTTTTAATTTCCTAATTATTCCCCCGAAAATGACCCTTATTTTAAAAAATATATTTATTTACTTTGCACATATGTGCTTGGGTCATAGGATTACAACATTCTACCATATTTCACTTGATTCGGTCCAGTAGATTCAGATAGCTGTGACAGACGGACGGACAGACAGACGCACGAGTGATCCTATAAGGGTTCTGTTTTTTCATTTTTTGTACGGAACCCTAACAAAGTATACTTTAAAGAAATCATTAGGTCCCAACCCATCTAGCCAGTATGAAAAGTGTAGGCGAATTCCTTTGGCTGCTCTAGCTAAGTATGGCTTTGGTTCTACATAGAGGATCGTGCTCTTGCACTGGAGACTAAAAGAAAACCTGATATTGTGATTTGGTCCAAAGGATTTACAAGATAATTGATTAGAATCATGGATGGTCTTCAAATCCAGAAGAGCTACCTGATGGTCCTACGCTACGATTACTTGGTCGCCATTTGAGGAACTATTTGCCCCAGTGAACATCTTCGTTGCACTCAATGTTCCATCCGCTGCCACTACATTGGGCTAATCTGCTGGGCTATGTCAGTAACTTTTTTTCGTTAACAAATCTTCTTCTTGTATTTAAGAGATGCTCTCTTGTCTGTGGAGTGCTTTACATGTCTCTCTTTCCTTCGCTAAGTTGTTAAGCTCCTTAATGTTTAACATTTCATTCAAAGTCAAAATTTTTTATTCAATGTAACAAATAACTTGTTTAAATATTTTAAAACACACACTACAAATCTTTTAATCAACTTAATAAAACGGTATACTTTTAAAGAATGTTCACGTAAACGGGCGAAATATTTCCATGTGTATCAGACAAAAGACCGAATGTTAGGCACATTAGCTGAATGACAAGCAAAACGTAGTACTTACGTGCAAAAGTAGCTTGTTCCGAAACCGATGACTCACTGCCGGTTGTAATTAATTTTTCTTTATAGCCAGTAATGAAGTAGTTTTCTTTTCCTTGCGTAGGCTTTTTTGTAAGCGGAAGGTAACGCAGTTTTCGCTATCGTTTTCAAAGGTTTCAGTATACTTAACCCGCGAACGGTCGCGCCTGGGTCGAAAAGACCCACGCACGTATTTCTAACTCGATAACTTTTTAAATATAAGTTATTACTTACTGGCGCGCTCAGTACCTTTAAGTTAATATATAGACCATCCGCACACCCTGCCCCGGCCAGTTTGCGCGCGGCATTTGGACAACATGGACGTTTAAAGTGAGTATGGGTATTTTTGACCCAAGAGCGACGTTTTGTGTAACTACTTTTTTATTGCGTAAAAATGTAGTTTCTTGACTTTTATTTGCAGAAATGTCACGTAACGTTTTAAACGATCAGTTAATCGAAAAGTTTTTAGAAGAAGACAATATAGAAGGAGAAGTGTCATCAGAAATTAAAGATAATTTACAATAAAACCTATATTTTGTTTTGTTTGAATAAAATATAACAATTAACTTTTGGGTCTATTAGACCCAGACGCGACCGTTTGTGTCACGAAATTTGACGCGAGTAACGGCGGGTTAACAACCAAGAAATAAGTAAGTTAATCATCATCATTATCATCCCAGCCCTTATTTTATCAACTGCTGAGCATAGGCCTCTTTGATGCCCTCATCCAGGTGCTTTCCGTGACTTTGATTATGTAGTCAAACCATCGCATAGGCGGACACCCGACGCTTCTCTTACCCGTTCTGGGCCACCATTCATTGCTTTCACTCCGTTAGGCCAGTAAAAGTAAGTATATTATCGGTATCTCGACAAAACAACACACAAATAATCAAATGAACCTTTTATTTAATTTGTAGTTTATTTAGTTTAGTGGTAAAATGGATGAACAAATACTAGAGTAATAAACGTACTCTGCTAGAAAGCCAAAATCCTGTATTATTTTTAGATGTCACTAGTATCTGGCCTGCTAGTCACACAATGAATGCTGAGTACTTAGGCTGACGGTGTCCATGAAAAATCATAGATGGCGCTTGTTTGTTCGTTGAAAATGATCGCTTGTACCGCCATCTTGCCCATTACTATGAAACTACCTTTTTACGCTAGTAGTACTAGTAGCGCCATCTAGCTACAACATTGAAACTGAAAATTGAATTACGCTTCAAAGTATGAATGTTGTAAGTCCTCTAGTAATGTTCGTCCATGGTTGTAATAATTTATTTTATAACTTTATTAATTAAAATTTACTAAACCCTCCGCTGTCTGTCCGTCTGTCAGTCCGTCTGTCTGTCTGTCCGTCTGTCACAGGGCTCTATCTCTTGGACCGTAATAGCTAGATACTTGAAATTTTCACCGATTATGTATTACTGTAGTCGCTATAACAACAAATACTAAAAATAAAAAATAGTTAAAAATTAAAAGGGGTCATCATACAAGAAACGTGTTTTTTTCAGCGGTTTAACATGATCTTTATAATGGCATTAACTATATACTTGAAATTTTCACCAATTATGTATTACTATGACCACAATAACAACAAAAACTAAAAATAAAATAAAGTTAAAAATTAAAGGGGGTCGTCATACAAGAAACGTGTTTCTTCAGCGTTTTAAAACATTGTACGGTGGTACGGAACCCTTCATGTACGAGTCTGACTCGCACTTGCTCGTTTCTATATTTAGATATTCCAAAACAAATTTTAATTAAACAAATTTTTCAGATTTTATTTTTTTTGTCACTGATTATGTCATACCTTCCACACTTTATGTCTGGTAACCTCATTCATAAATAAGCAAAAAATAAATAAACACCTAAAGAGCTTCCACCAAAATCTACGTTATTAAAACTGAATCAACAATTACTTATCGGTAGAATGCAGAAAGCTTAAGTACATAAAATTAACATTTATTAATAACAAATAGACTCGTAGCCAACTTATTGGAATTCCAAGTTTATTGAGTAAATAGATTCCGAAAAATTCATCAAAGATAAATATTGCTCGGACCCTGTTAGCAAAGATAAGAATGATCAATAATATTTTGAAGAAATCCCACTGTCACTTGTTTAAATAGAAGGAAATTTTACGCTATTCTAGAAAAGCTTTTGTGTAGAAAAGACAATTTTTTCAAGCTTTTGTTTAATTTGAAATATTTTTCTGGGTAAAACCGGTAAATTTAATTTAACTTACTTTTTCGTGTTCAAATGGTTTTAGAGAATAGTAGTTAATTTTTTTATTTTACAAAATTAAATTTAACTTGCTTTGTGTAGGTATGACAATGTTTATTCGGGTCAAATCTTGCAAGTGAAATTTGACCCACTCCTCGATTTCTGTTCAAAATGAAATTGTGTATGCAAATGTAAATCGGATGACGATGCAATATTATCATGACACGAACCTGATCTGATAATTTAAATAGAAGATGGAAGTCTGTAATCAATCGACTCAACCTCATCAGGTTTGGTCTTACTTATTTAATTTGTATTAATAAGTACCTTCCAATAAAAGCTTGTCCAAAAAAAAATTTACAAAATCTTTTTAAATAATAGCGAGAGCAAGGCCTATCTATACTAATATTATAAAGCGGAAGAGTTTGTTTTTTTGTTTGTTTGTTTAAACGCGCTAATCTCAGGAACTAATGGTCCGATTTGAAAAATTCTTTTTTTGTTGGGTAGTCCATTTATAGAGGAAGGCTTTAGGCTATATAACATTCCGACAACCACGCGAACGAAGTCGCGGGCACAGCTAGTTAATGATAAAGTTTTTGATTTGGCTGATTTAACTGAAGTGAGACATAACATTAACTTAAACAAATCCTTAGAAACATCAGCAAAAATTTTGCTCCATTTTCCTTCCCAATATCTAGAAACATCAGCAAAAGATTTTCCTTTCCACGCTTTATTCCTAAATAGCTAACCAAAGTTTATTTAAAACATATTTTCGTAAAAACGACCGTCCTGAGGTTGGCAGCGAAATAACGGCTTTTATCTTGAAGGAGCTATTACAGATAATTGTCGGCTCTTATCATTGATTTATTGCAATGAAAACCTTTTGTTTTTCAGTAGCTAATAAACAAGCGTACGTTGAGATATATATTCCGTTAAAGGAAAAACACTTTTGCTTACTTTGAGTTACATTAAGTTTTTATTTTAAGAATGAGTAGCTTGGTCTTTCATTTTCATCTAAGTGCGTTACCGTTTGCATCCTCAGCTGTGCTGCTTTGGAGCCCGGGGTGCGCTTCTCCAAATATAACATGCATGTCAATGGTCACTCAAGGATGCCTAAGTCCTAGCGATGTAGAGAAGTAGCCGAAACTTTTAACTAATTTAGATATAGTTTTACGACGGGCTGCCTGCCTGACGTTACCCTCTTTGGGAATGCATTTGTGCGAAAATTTTTACAACCGGCCGCCTGCTGACGTTTACTTCCTTGGGTGCAATTGTAGCTGTAGATGTTTGTGCTTAGTCCTTTAGTCGCATCTTACGACTTGTCCACAGGGAGAGATGGGGTCCTATTCTAGGCCACACGGCCAGTGCCTGCTGTACGAGTATAGCGTGTTATATGTTAATCACAAGTAAATCTTTATTTTTTCAGAATAAAAAGTATCCTATGATAATTCGTATTAAAGCTATCTGCTATATTCAAGGTCCGTTGAGCTGTTTTGACTTTAAAGCATAATTCTAACAAACAGCCATTCAAATATTTCATCATCATCATCAGGTCTTTTTAGTCTCCACTGCAGGAGCATGACCCTCTCTGTACTACCAGAGCCATATATTTAGCCACAGCAGTCAGAGGATTTGGCCTACACTCTCCACGCTGGCCAGATGTGTTGGAGAGTTCTCATTGATGTTTATAAGCTTTGTTTAGCTTGTGTTTCCTAATTCACCTTCTACGACATCCACGGGAGTGGGACTATTCTATCTGCCGGGATTCACACATTTGCATTTATAATATTAGCAAGAAAGACAAATTGACTGCCTCCGCGGTCCAGTGGTCAGGGCGTCTGCCTTGTGATCCGGAGGTCATGGGTTCAAATCCCACTGGGAAGCATACTTTGTGAAAAGTTGTTTCCAGTCTGTTTAGGATATTGCAGGCTTGAATCACCTGATTATCCGAAAAGAAAGATGATTCCGTGCTTCGGAAGGCACGTAAAGCCGTTGGTCCCGAACGCCATCTAGCATTTTTACCTATCCTAGGATTGGTTCTGGTCTACCCTTTGGGTTGCGGAGGTCAGACGGCAGTCGCTCTGTGTAAAAATCCAGTAACCTCGTCAAATCACTCAGGTAAGGTAGCGGACCCCGGGCTCTGAAGCGTAACCGCTGACGATGCAACCGGGAATACGCTCGGATGATGATGATGATGAGTAAGAAAGACAAATTGGTAAACCAGACTGCCAAATGAGCTCTTGGAACTTGACGAACTTCAATTTTTGCAAAATGGTGAATTGATTTTTGCTTTTCTACCATGCTGAACGTAAAATGTACCAGCTACTATAAACTATTTTTCTTCCCGCGCAGAACGTAAAAGCCGATCGAGAGAGGGTTAAAATCCGAATGATTTAGCGAGGTATACGCTAAAAGAGGTAGTTGTGTCTGCCCAGGGTCGCAAGACCCAAATAGCTCTGTCTGCCCTATTAGAGATTAGGACGTGATAGTGTATTACCAGTGATGACTTATAGCTCTCAAATGTGGACAGTTCTCTGAAAAAAATAGACTCTAACTAAGATACATTTTCTCTAAGTTGACATTAAAATAATTGTTATAGATAACTATTTAATTATTCAAAACAAGGTGGCTTAGTTGCTAGAATTCATTATATTCAAATCAACAATTACGCATATTGTTCATTTAAATCAAAGTCTTGGTTACTTCGTAATTTTTTTATATTTCTTGTTGAATTCTATTCGCCTTGTTACATTAAATATTTAGGTTTTTTCATTGTAACAAGCAACTTGACTATATGATTAAAGGAATACATTACATAATAGATGGAATTATGATAATTGAACTAAGTTCTCATAGCTGCAGTAGTCAAGATCTATGTAGGCTCATATACAATCAAGTTATGTGATAACACTAAACAAGATGTTTTCTGAACCAATTTTTTTTTTCAGTGTTACTATGGGTCTCATAAGAAGGTACAAGGTCGTTCAACGCGCTAAAGAGAGGGCTATACTCGGTGTTACTCTACGTAATCGAATCAGCGATGTGAAAATTCGTAGAAGAACAAAAGTCACTGACATAGCCCAGCTGATTAGCTCGTTGAACTGGTAGTGGGTGGGAAACATAAAAGCGCGACGAACTGATGGTCGATGGGGCAAAAAGGTTCTCGAATGACGACCACGTACTGGCAAGCAAAGCGTAGGACGCCCACAAGGTAGTCAGACAACCTGACCAAGGTCTCTGGAAAGCGCTGGATGCAGGCCGCTCTAGATCGGTTAAAGAAATCTTTGGGAGAGGCCTATGTCCAGCAGTGGAAGTTATGCGGCTAAAATGATGATGATGATAATAAGTGTGTGTATAAACACAACTTATTTTTGACATATCCTCTACGAAACATCCATTGAATCTGAATCAATACATTCACCAGTGGTACAGTAAACACGAGCATACTGGCACGGCGATGCATTCTTAACAAGTTTGGTTCAGACTTTAATGAGGCCGACTGCATTTTAAAACAACCTCAAGCCTCGTGTGATAGGTTACGTTCGTGAATTTCGAAGTATCGAGAAATGAACTGACTATTTTGAGATTAGAATAAATTTTTGAAGTTTATAGAGATATATGGTAAGTTTTCTACAGTCACTCCTGAAGCTTGTAGTTAAAATAAATTTTTGAAGTTTGATGTTTTCTACAGTCACTCCTGAAGCTTGTTGTTAAAGGTCCCGTGGGACCGTCGCGAGCGGAGTAGATAGGATCTAGGGCCATACCAAAGGCCATTTTCAGCGTGAAGGTGGGCTTGTAATTGAAAAAAGTAATCAAAATTGTGACGGGTTGCTAATCCGCTAATCGTATCGCCTATTTACATGATTCCTCGAGATTTTCACCCATTTCCTCGATCGGCTCATACTTTCTCGCGGGAAGAGAAGCAGCTTGTACATTCAATTGTACATTCCACTTTATAGGGTTCCGTACCCAAAGGGTGCAAACGGGACCCTATTACTGAGACTCCGCTGTCTGTCCGTCCGTCTGTCACAGGGCTCTATCTCTTGAACCGTAATAGCTAGACACTTAGAATTGTCAGCGATTATGTATAACTGTGCGGCTATAACAACAAATACTAAAAACAAAAAAGTTAAAAATTAAAGGGGGTCGTCATACAAAAAAAGTGATTTTTCAGCGTTTTTAACTATATCCTTATAATGGCATTAACTAGATACTTGACATTTTCAGCGATTATGTATAACTATGCCCGCTATGACAACAAATACTAAACATAAGATTTAAAATTCAGCGCTTTAAAACATTGTACGGAGGAACCCTTAATGTACAAGTCTGATTCGCGCTTGCCCGTTTGTTTTTTCCTGTATCCAAGACTAGCATAATATTATGTATTTTGTACGAGAACAAAAACGTTGTAATCCTCTTATTTATTGTAAGTGGCGTGCTAAACTTCTCAGACGTAATACATCATTCACTCACATGTCTGGTGCGAAGGCGATGTGTTTTTTTATTTCGCTGTTGTTTTCTTATTTATTATTCAAAGGTTGAGTCGCATATAAATGATTTCGGTAAATTTAAATCCTAACTGTAAAGTAACGGAAAATCTTGGAAAACTGTTGCTCGCGGTGTTGCGTGGTCAAAGTGTATTTGACAATCCCATGGGAACCTCACATTTTTTCGGATAAAAGTATCGTGTTAATCCAGGTAATAAGCTATCTACATGCCAAATTTCATTCCAATCCGTTAAGCTGTTTTCCCGTGAAAGCGGTACAAACGTTTAAAATTGCAAATTGCACCGATATTTAGCCCCCTAGCTAATATTTAAAGGCCCATTTACACAGTGCAAGTTCCTTGCCTGTTGCATACAATTTAATTGAAGCAATAAACGATTTGTATGGCTGACGTTCTGTTTAGACCATGCCAGTTTACTATTGCTTCAATTTAATTCTATTCAACAGGCAAGAAACTTGCACCGTGTAAATGGGCCTTAAATCTTGCAATAATACATTATAAATAGAACACTCTCAATCTTTCAGGCATTTTTTTTTTCTCCCAAATTCCAACTTCCCAACTAATATTATAAATGCGAAAGTGAGTTTGTATATATTGTATAAACAAACAAACAAATATACAAACTCACTTTCGCATTTATATAATATTAGTTGGGATTGAGATTGGAATGGGACAAGATACGAAACGACAGAATATTTATTTTTTATTTTGCTTGAAGTGTACTTTCTTTGAATATTCTTTATGCAACAAAGTTCAAAATCATCCTGTTCTCGTATGTGCTCATTTATTATTTGTTACCTAGGCCGACAGAAATGATAAATTAAACAAAACCATATACGAATTACAGTAAACTATGTAGCCAGTAATTATCTACCAACGTCTTCATTAGCTGGACTGGCTCATAAAGAAATCATACAAGTGCCAGCTGGAGGTGAAACTTTCAATTAGAAGCGGAAAATACTACGTGTCTATCAAAGGCTTTACTTGAAGCTAAGTTAAAGTAAAAGTTTATAGCTTTCTTTTTATGTTAGTACTTCCTTTGGTCATTCTTACTGAGGAGCCATTGCTCCGTAGGTCTCTGCCAGGTCATTGGCATCATACCTGGTCTTTTATTTTTTTGAATTATAGATATTTATTTGTCTTCGGCATCCTTGTGTAACCGACCTTTGACATGCATATTATACTTGGAGAAGAAAAAGCGGGAAAGTGCACCCCGGGCTCCAAAGCAGCACTGCTAAAGATGCAACCATCTGCCCCATTATAGTGATGTTATATGATATACAACGAGTTAATGAAATAACGCAAAACCTCTCAGGTTGTAATTTGATGGAATAAATGTAACAAAGAATGGTAAGGGCTTTATTTTGTCAAACACAAGTTTTAATTTTTCTTACTCAAAATAAGTTAGATGACTCGCGAATCGTAAGATCGTTGACATAATTTACCGCCGCGGCAGCGGTTTTCGCCGCTCCGGTGCCGCGCACTTTGCATTTTGTATTAATTTTTGTATTGGTAATTGGTAGGTGTATGTGTGAACGCTCTAATAATAAAATGATCTAAACCCAATGTTCATCAATAGTGTAAATTGATGTTATCGAGTGGCTCTGTGAGCTGTAAACCTCGCGACTCACCCCAAACCCGTTGAAGTATATGATACTCGTATTTGTACATTTTTTGAAATGTCTGAAATATGATTTTCTTAAAGTTTTAAACCCACATATATGTCCGCCATTAAAAAAAAATATTTTACAGGGATCTCTTCAACCGTAATAGCTAGACACTTGAAATTTTCAACGATTATGTATTGCTGTGGCCGCTATAATAACAAATATTAAAATAATAAAAAAAATAAAAATTAAGTGGTTAATACAAGAAACGTGTTTTTTTCAGCTTTTTTAACTAGATTTTTATAATGGCATTAATTAGACACTTGAAATTTTCACCGATTATGTCTAACTATGGCCGCTATAACATCAAATACTAAAAATAAGATAAAGTTAAAAATTAAGGGAGGTCGTCATACAAGAAACGTGTTTTTTTCAGCGCTTTATTCTACGGAGGTACGCAACCCTTCATGTACGAGTCCGACTCGCACTTGCCTGTTTATTAATAATTATCGTACCTACTTATAAAATTTCACGAGAATCTGTTGATAAATACGACCTGTAGGCAAGAGCAAACCGACAGACAGACAGACTGACGGACAAAAGCATTTTTGGCCAATCTCGAAACCAAGACGTACCAAAATCAAGACGATTAGACTGCTAAAATCACAACCCTTCTTTTAAGGTGAAGGTATAGGCAAATGGCCTTGAAGTGGCGCCCTCATTTGAAATAAATTGTTAACTCGTAAATATAAAGATAATTTCCATATTGCTCTTCGTCATGCACTAGATAGCCCTGTAAATTATTTTATGAACCACCGTTGAAAGTATTTACATTAGTCCATCTAGATTTAAAATTTGCCTTTGCCAAAAGTAGCCAAGTTTTAAAGCTAGACGGATCACCAATAATAGTTTCAACGGCAGTTTATAAAATAATTTAAAGGGCTATCGAGTGCATGACGAAGAGCAATATGGAAATTATTACCATATTTACGAGTTAACAATTTATTTCACACTTCAAGGTATTTAGAAGAATAACAACTAAATCAACATATCACTCAAGGTGAACAATTCACTGCTTTCTTACCTTCTCTACTCTCGCCGTAACTTGCTCACTGTATTCTCAATCTGACAGTGATGCATACTTTATGAATCGCTCAAGCACGCATTTGTTATGCATGGTCGTGTAGCGTGTTATGAATTAGCTTACAAAACACCGTTCTACACCAGCTCTGTCAATGTTTTTAATCAAATTATTATTATTTTGCAAAGACAAATTGTATTTTTGTTGTCTTTATTCAGCAATGAGACACCTGATGGCTAAAAATAAAATGTGATGAAGTTATCGCATTTTTAGGTGTAAGATTCAGGTGAATCTTACACCTGATTCCTTAAAAATCTACAAAATTTATATAATGTTTTGATTGTATATTGTGTTCTAAATTTATTTAATGGACCCCGGGCTCTGAAGCGTTACCGCTGAGGATACAACCGGGAATACGCTCGGATGATGATGATGTGTTAAAATTTATTTATTCTTGCGCCGGAACAAATTACTGTTTATCCATATGTTTGAATGAGAGATGAGGCTTTTAGCTTTAAGGCCCCGCCAGTTCAGAGCCAAGAAAACTGTGATTGTTTTTAAAAAATCACTGTAATTAAACTACTACAGTTTATTCCGCAAAAAAATTACATAAGAATCTTAAGGCTTTTCTACACATCCACAATATCTAAAACACGATAAAGTATTTTTGGCTCGATAGAAAAAAAATCACAAACGTTCCTCTGAATTTGCCTAAAAACTTGAAAAGAACAGTAATACAAACATTGACTCTTAAAATCGCAACTTTTCTTGTGAGTTTCTCGAATAAAGAAGAATAAAGGGTAAACTGCAACAAAATTTCATAGAAGGTAAACAAATTTAATGGTTTCTTACCTACTCTACTCTCGTCGTAACTTGCTCACTGAATTCTCAATCTGACAGTGCATGCATACTTTATGAATCGCTCAAGCGCGCATTTGATATGCATGGCCGTGTAGCTTGTTAGCCAGCTTGCGATTCTAGTGACGCTGTTTGTCTATTATTTTTCATGTGTGGAAGTGGCCAACACTGATGTCAGATGTACCGAAATGCTATTTAGTAAGAATTATTTAATACTTTTTTAGATTATATACTAATGGCGACAAGCACAAGGTGTCCCATTATTGGCGAATCCAGTCTATCCGCCAAAGTTTTTATAATGCTGTTGCGACTAGACTTTACTCTTCATAACAGTGATGGCATTTTATTTATTTATTTATTTAAAACTTTATTGCACAAAACTATTGTACAAGTGGTGGACCTAATGTCATATGGCATTCTCTACCGGTCAACCATAAGTCCAAGCAGAAAATATGTGTGGCTGGCGTGATTAAAATATGAATAAAATTTATTCCTATTATTTTATTCCGGATCATTATGTCCTGTATTTTTCTTTTGTGCATTATAGAGTAAACAATACAATACAATACTATTGTATGTAGTACTTATCAAGAATTTTTGTTATTCAAACATAAACAAACGACGGTGTTAAAAAACATCAATATAACTAAATATTCCATTTATAGTCAACAGTGATGTTTAAAGCGTTGCAGTGCAAACCTCGACCGTGGAGTTTCTTTAAGGAAATGCAAATTGCTTTTTGTATTGGAGCCCGTTGTAGAACGTCTTTTTATTTCCCACTTCTCAGTTATAAACGTCGGTTGCGACGCTCGCAGCTCATACAGTTACGTACAAAATAATATAGGGTTCTAAAAAGTTTACAGTATACAATGCAATACCATTTATTGGGGTCTTATTACATAATCCAATGTCGATATTTGTCTGCTACTGTTCTGCCAAGTTCCCTTTTCATCAAATTACATTTTAAGCCAAATTATCTTTTCGTCAAACTTTGTTTACACCAGTACAGTACTGTACCTTGGTACAGTTGTTAAAAAATTATAATGATTCTATAATGATACCAAAATTGCACAAAAGAAAAATACAGGACATAATCTTGAAAACTATTTGTTACTAGGCTACGTTATTCTACATTACATATATACCTAATATACGACGTTGATTGACAATAAATAAGGACAAATGACTCTGATTGAGCTAACCCCAAAAATAAGTTTAATCTTTTATTACGGAATACTATATTATGTATTTATTATAAAATACAGAGATAGTTATTTTTCCATCTTGCCCTGGCTGGGGATTAAACCTAGAACCTCCGGTGTGGCGGACTGGCGTATTAACCACTACGTCATGGACGTCGTCAACAATACATGTAACACGCTAGCGCCATTATACTAAAATTGAATAATTGGGCATAAATTGGGTACCTATTATAGAATAAAACGTCACAAAATAATGCCACTTGTCATTGACCACATCCACTTTAAACGTGGTGTTACATTTATTAATGCAGAAAAACGGATATTAAGAGCGCTATTTGACTCCAAGGAAGTATGACGTCATAGTTCGATATTTCATACAAATCCCATAGGAAATGTTTGTTTTTGACGTTAAGAAAAAAGTATCTGATTTGACTTGTTGTAAAATAGCGTATTACACGAAATGACGATAGATATAAATATTCTTTTAAGCATTTCAATATACCTGAACAATCAAGAGAATCTATTGCCTAGAATTCCAAAAAAGTTTTACACAAAATTGTGCGATTAAGTGATCAGGCCTGAATAACTTTATAAAACTTAGAAAACTAAATTAAATTTCGTACTATTTTAAGTGTATTCTGTAGCATGTTTTTTCTGTTGAAAATCGAAGGTCGGAGATCACTTCAACTAAGTGCCTTGGGCTTTTTATTAAATTTTAAGCCCACTGATCCATTATCAGAACCTTTGCTAGACGCCCACTGCGGTCGACGAGACAATATTGGATCAAAATGGTTGAGTGGTTTGCTGAAAAAATATTTCTTTGTACTTATCACCTTTTGTTGATGAAGGTCTTTAAGGTTACTTCAGTGTGTATTGATGATATCACCTGTATTGAAATACAAAAAATCTTGAAAAAAAAATCTTATGATATATTTTTGCTCAAACCAAAGCTCAAAATATATTTATAAATATATTGAAACCGGTCAAGTGCGAGTCAGATATTTTAAAATATTGTACGTAGGTACGGAACGTATTTCCGTACAATATTACCTACAATATTTTTAAATGCTAAAAAAACACTTTCTTACATGACGAACCCTTTTGATTTTTAACTTTATCTTATTGTTAGTATTTGTTGTTAAGGTGAAGATATAGGCAAATGGCCTCGAAGTTTGAAATAAATTCTTAACTCGTAAATATGGTGATAATTTCCATATTGCTCTTCGTCATGCACTAGATAGCCCTTTAAATTATTTTATGAACTGCCGTTGAAACTATTATTGGTGATCCGTCTAGCTTTAAAACTTGCCGTGGCCACTTTTGGTGGAGGCAAGTTTTAAAGCTAGACGGACTAATGTAAATACTTTCAACGGTGGTTCATAAAATAATTTAAAGGGGTATCTAGTGCATGACGAAGACCAATATGGAAATTATCTCCATATTTACGAGTTAACAATTTATTTCAAATGAGGGCGCCACTTCAAGGCCATTTGCCTATACCTTCACCTTAAAGTGGCAATAGTAATACATAATCGGTAAGTTTAAATTTCAAATGCCTCGCTATTAAGTTTCAAGATATAGCGCCCCGTGACAGACGGACGGACAGACGGACAGTCAGCGGAGTCTAAGTAATAGCACAGAATAGATACTAATACTCCGTACAGAAGTCTCACTCTGCAAAGAAATTCAAATAAATATCTACTCAATGTTGTTAGTGTGGTTTAATTTAGCTCACGTCAGAACTCAGCACCTTTTTGAATAGATACCTAGACATCCATTGCAAGCCAATTTCATCTTGATAACTCTGGACAAACGATTCGTATAACTGAATGTGCCACCCCAAGGCGCCGCCTGCGCGCATTGTAATAATGTAGGTACATTTTCGATACCTAAACGGGGAGTGACACAGGCCTGATAATAGGATCCCGTTGGCACCCTTACGTACAGCAAATATTAAAATACTGTCATTCTCACAAGAGCAAAAGAGATAGCGATCAAAGGGCGGCTAGGCACGAACATCATCACACGAAATTTGGATTTTTACAAATTGTAAACTGTGTTTTAATTTATAAGTTAATTAACCTTGGAAAGATGGTATCGTGCTGTATTACCGAGTGTAATAGCAACAAATACAACCCTTTTAAGGTCACACAAAAAAAAACATTCTGATCACATTTTTAGGGTTCTGTACAAAAAATGAAAAAACGGAACCCTTATAGGATCACTCGTGCGTCTGTCACAGCCAATTTGCTCCGAATCTACTGGACCGAATCAGGTGAAATGTGGTAGAATCATGTTATCCTATGACCCAAACACACATGTGCTAAGTAAATAAATATTTTTTTTAAATAAGGATCATTTTTGGGGGACAAACTAGGAAATTGAAAAAAAAAGTTTTGCAAACCTTACTGTGTCATATATCAAATGAAACGGCTCGTTATGAGCATCTCAAATAATTTTTTGTTATCATTCTAAAATAAATAGTTTTGATTTTATTCATGAAAGAAGGCGAAAATTGACCATTCCTCCCCCCCTGATCTCCGAAACTACTGAGCTTAAAATTAAAAAAAAATACAAAATTTAGTTCATTGTTTGTAATTACAGGAAAATAATTCAATCAATTGTACGGAACCCTCTCCACGCGAGTTTAACTCGCACTTGGCCGGTTTTTTTAATACTTTATGTGTCTCTTTTACCATTACCGTGATTAGATCTCGCACTCGTAATTATGGACTGTTGCTAAGAGGTACGTTGAGCATAGAGTGTGTAGACTCTAACCTCTGAGGGAAACAGGTGGAAACATATGTAGGTATGTAATATACATTACCGTTCAGCCGTGTGGTTCCCGTAGAGTAGAATAGGACCACTCCAAGTCTCCCCGTGAATGTCGTAGAACAAGTTAAACAAAGCTTATAAACGTCAATGAGACCTCTCCAACCCTGACAAAAGACTGGCCAGCGTGGAGAGTGTAGGCCGAATCATCTGACTACTCTAGCTAATATATGGCTCTGGTAGTACAGAGAGGGTCGTGCTCCTGAAGTGGAGATTAAAAAGACCTGATGATTATGTGCCATTCATTTCATTGTAGGGTTTGTGAAATAAAATCTTGTGTTGCTCTGTTGATGGAGAAAAAACATTTAATGCTGTTTATTCCATATATTTAGAAAAAAATATATAACTTATAACATATTATAAGCTGAACTTCATATTTTCCGCCTGACTGCACACCGTTTCTATAAATATCTTGGCTCGACCGTCAACGGGCCCATTTGCTGCTGGACCGCCGTGCGGATAACATCTTGGTCCAATCTATCTTTTTATTTCTTTTCCTGTTTGCAAGTCAGTAATATTTCAGAAAATTGGTTAAAATTGTTGTTTTGTTTAATTAATAAGTGACAAATTACATTTTTGGATTATAACTTTATTTGTTCGTTGGTATTTGTGTTTTTTTTATTTAATTAGTTTGGAATAGCTAAAAATATATTTATCTTGTAAATTTGATAACCTATGTCAAATGTCATTCTTACAACATACTCTATAATAAATTAAAAATACAAGCACCAAAGATGATGTACATTGAATTAAATGAAGCATCATTGGCAAAGGCTTCGTTTATATATTATTATCATTAAATTATACTTATAACCTACCAGAGCTGCTTCTTTTTCTGCTATGGTAATAGAAATAAATAAAAGTATCTAACTTTTTTAATTAATAGGCGCTGTGGTACTAACCTTTCACTGTTTTTTTTATCACTTTGACCTTCAGCTATTTTTCATACCCGGAAAGATATAATACCTACTTTATTCCTACTTTATGGGTCAGCACTACAGTTTCATTCCCATAGCCGTCAAAACCATGGGATGTTGGGGTACAGACGCCAAGCGTCTAATCCGGGAGTTAGGGCGCAGAATAAGGGAAAAGAATGGTGACTCCCGCTCAGGCTCATTTCTGATGCAAAGGTTGGCCATTGCCATTCAGCGCGGTATCGCAGCTAGTATATTAGGCACGTTTGCAGCAGAAATGTCAAGGGCCGGGTTAGAAATATAGTGCAGATTGTATTTTTAATTGTTTTATTAATATTATTATTTTTAAATATATTTTTTTTTATATAAAGTTAAAATGTAATTTAGATATATTTCCGAGAATTGTAATCTTAAAAATTTAAGCGATTTAAAATACTTATGACCCTAACTTAAAATTGTGTAGAGAATAAATGAAATTTAAACTTTATTCAATCAATACGAAGTTTTCTGGGATTATTGTAAAAATAGTCGGTCTTGCCCTCTAGACTCGATAAAAAATGTAAGGACAGAAAGAGATTACCTACTCGTCTATACCGATCCTTAAAACCTTATACATATGTAGGTTTAGAAGTTTATTTGATGGATCAACAGCTGCTTTGTGGGATTTGATTCAGTATATAACATTGGTAAAATATGTCGAGAGCTAAAATAAATTTCAAGCATTACTTAGGATTTAATTTTTGTGTTTTTTTTTGTAAAAATGGATATTAGAGTTAATTAATTTTACAACAGTGTTATTTTGCAGCTAGCTTATAGTATCTACGGGGTTTGACAAATTATACTTAATTAATTTTAATTATTGTGTTCACGGGGTTGGAATAATTATATTTATTTTTAAACACTTTATGTATACCTAAAATTACTTTATTAGCTCTCAAAATGGAGTTTAAAAAAACGTTATCGAAACTACATATCTACTTATAGTTAATAATAAATGAATAATACTTAAATTAATAATTAAAAATATTTTTTTTATTTTGTTTTATCTTTCTCGGTTTGAGTGGTCCCATGAATTTTTATTATTTTTCCTATAAAAACATTTAAATGAACAATTTACCAGTTTGAAGATTCTTCATGATACTTAACTTCTTTTTAAGATTAGATTTTTTTTTAATTAGAATAATGTAGATAAAATTAAATATATACAAATAACTGAAATCACTACTAAACTAAAGTACACTCACCTGTATATAGGAACGTCGTTCTTATACCAAACGACAAGCAGCAGCGCGTCGGGTGGTTGCGGCGACCGAGTGTCACAAGGCAGGATAGCCTCGCCACCGGACACTGCTGACACCTTAACCGCGTCTAGAGACTCGGCTCTGACACTCGGCCGGAGACCTGTTGACAATGCAGAGGTAGGTTTAAACGTTGTTAGAATTACAGTTGGAAATGTCGTTTTAAAGGAGACTATTTTGAGAGAAATACTCGTAAATAGCAAAAGAATATCACAAGGCAGAATGGCCTAGCCGTAAGGCAATGCTACTCGTAATACCTTAACCGCGTGTAACTCGACTCTGACACTCGGCCGAAGTCAAAAACCAATTTAAACCAAACCAACTTCTGTACTGGTTGACAGTACAGAAGTTGGTTGAAACACTGAATTTCAAAAGATAGTTTGAAATTTCGTTTTAACGAAAGACTTCTTTACGAATATAGATACGAAAATCACAAGGCAAAAATCTCGCCGTTTGAGACCGCTGACACTTTAATCGCACCTAGAGAATCAACTCTGACACTCGTCCGGAGACCTGTTGACAATGCCAGTGATGGTTTAAACGAATTATTTTCAGCAAATACTCGTAAATAGCAAAAAAGTATCACAAGCCAGAATAATATTGCCACAAGACACTACTGATATACTTTAACTCGGCTCCGATACTCGACCAGAGACAAAAACCAATTTAAACCAACTTCTGTACTATTGACAGTACATAAGTTGGTTGAAACGCTGTCAGAATTTCAAAGGGTAGTTTGAAATTTCGTCTAAACAAAAGACGAAACCTGCACACTTTTAGACTAGTGCAATAGTTACTATAGTCATTGTGTTATGGCAGATGCCTTTAAGCAGCTCGAAAAATTGGACACCAGTGTCAGCTATTGATATTAACATAATTGATAAGAGAGAGTACCGCCTCTATAGAGAGTTCGCTCTGACATTTGGCTGAAAACCAATTTAAAATAAAGGTATAGGCTCAAATTATACTTGGAATTTAAAAGCACATTTCCAAAGTCGATTGTATGGATAATAAACAAGTGTCACAAAGTATACACATTGTGACACATAACATAGCCTATACATTTTACATATAGAGTAAACTATACATTGTACGGTTGTACAGTCATGCCGCTAGACATCGCTAACGTTGTGAAATGACCGGCCTCTGTCTCTGGATTTCGAATTTCTGTTTGTGATTTTTATACATTGCCCTTTAATTTGATAATGTGATAATAAATAAGAATTGTATCATCATTATTTCAGCCGCATAACGTCCACTGCTGGACATAGGCCTCTTCCAAAGATTTCCAAAATGAGCGATGCTAGTGCATAGTCGCCATTCAAGAACCTTTCTGGCCCATCGACCATCGGTTCGTCATGCTATGTGCCACTGCCACTTTAAAGAGTTAATCCGCCTGGTTATATCAGTTACTTTCGTTTTCCTACGAATTACTTAATTTTTGATTCGATCACGTAGAGTAACACTGACCATAGCGCGTTGAGTGACCTTGAGCCTTCTTAGGAGACTCTAAGAGCCATAAGTCATCGGTAGATTATGTAAGAATTTCATATTCAGATTTAAACCCGAGAACATTTTAATTAATTAAACCTTATTGAAGTGGAACTGGGCGGGTCACATTTGCCGCATGGTGCCCGAAAGATGGGCCCACACAACAACAGCATGGGTACCTACAGACGGAAACAGGTCGAAAGGAAGACCTAGGATGAGATGGAGAGACGAGTTGTCCGCTTTCGATAAAGAGTGGAGGGAATTAGCCGAGGATAGAAGTAATTGGAAACGAAAAGGGGAGGCTTTTGCCCTACTATGGGACATAAATGGCTATTAAAAAAAAACCCTTATTGACGAAATGAGAAGGAACAAAGTAAATCTTTTAACGCATTTCCTCGTTAGACAGACCATCTCCCTGAATAAGGCTAGTTAATCGCGCCATTTGTTTGCTATCGGGCGATTTGAAGACCCAATCGCGAGGAAGGTGTCCTTATACTAATGTTATTCAATTGGATATCTTTAATCCATTTACTAATGGATTTTAGATGTAAGAGTTAGTTGTGAAATATATACTATATTATACTTCCTAGCTAGTTTGAGAGAAACCTAGGATGTACCATTGTACCTGTTACTTCTCCTAATAGAAATCGATCACAGGAATAGCCGTAAAACCTCATTCTTTTGCTTTTGGGTAATTTAAACCTTGATTTTGTCTAACCCGTAAAGATTTAGGTTAAATATAAAATTTATTTTATTTGATAATGGGAACTGTACGAGTATAACCATAATCTAACTGGTACTAATTTCGGGTAGCCAAATAGGTCGCTTTTGTCCCTTGGTTGACGTTTTTCGCTTCACTTGCTCGCTCTTGTGATTGCCACTATACAATTATAACATTATTGCTCTTTGAACCTAACCTACTAGTGCGGAGCGGACCTTTAGAACTGGAGCTACTAAGGATCCCTACTGCCGCTGATGATTAAAACTATTGTTTAACTGTAATGGACTGTATTTAAATAGGGTTCAATACTCAATACTCAATAATTTATTGCTTCCTTAAATGACAAATGAATACATGCAAACTAGACAGCCAGTTGATACATAGATGATTCCACAATTACTTAAGGACCCTGTTGGGCGCTGCAATAGGAGAGAGGAGGAATCGTGTCACTGTTAGTATAGTACCTTGAAGTAAATTAATTAACATTCAGTTTTTATTAGTTTTTATCTGTATAACTATCATTTAATTATATATGTACGTATTTTATGTCCGTCATTTAATAATGTATTTAGATTGTATTGTATTTATAGGTATTTTTACTTTAAGATATATGTATTAAATTTTTTATTTATATTTTTTTATATTTATGTATACGCATATTCATCAATGTACCGTAATTTATATATATTATTATTTATCATTTGTGATTTAAATTTGGTTTTATGTACTAAGCTCGCCTATGTACTAAATCGAAGTATTTGACGTGTGATGTGACAGTGCAATCTGTCACACTAATCGATGTGAAGTGAGCCGCGCCGTCCGTCCGCTCTGACGTTTGTACGGGCAGCGCCGTCTAATTCTTGATGGTATATGCTGTGTTGCTAGCAACATCTACCTTTTATGACTAATTCGGGGTAGCCGCTTCTGTCACAGATTGACGTCTCGCTTCGTTCGCCGTCCTATCAAGACGTTATAATATGTGTTATAGTCTACGTAACAAAAATAAAATATTATTACATAGATGATGATTTGTTTTATTTCATTATTTTATTTTTGTTTAAAAACAAAATTACTGAACCGATTTTAATAAAACAATGGAACTAACTAAAAATATATCCTTTCCAAAAAGATTTACAAGTGATGAAGTGCTGAAGTAATAAACATGAAATAAAACAAATTACACCCAAATTGATCCTCCTAATTTTTTGAATTAGTTTGAAACATAGATAAACAAGGGCAAACATACATAAACAAATTTTTGGCGGGAAGGCAAGGGGATTTTCTTTGATTTATTTTGCAAATTGATTATAGTGGACTTTATAATATGAAATTGGTGTAGTTTGGAACACCTAACCACACTAATTTCATATTATAAACTATTTTATCTACACCCATGCTATAAATACTCTATAAAAGTTTCTGAAACAGTTAGCTTATTACCAACATTATAACAACCAGTGTCATAGTAACCATAATATCATCCAAACGCGTGATATTATATAATGTTGTACTAAATTTCATTATGCAACGCAAAAATTTTTTTTTTATTTCATGCAGATAGAGGGATCGAGCCTCTATCTTTATGATTTAAAAAGGAAAGAACCATTAGCGCCATTTTTGAAACGCGGATTCACGTAAATGAATGATTTTTTCCTTACAAAAAAACGTTCGATTCGTGACTCCGCGTTTGAAAAATGGCACAATTGTCTTGCACGCGCGTTTCACTACCACAGATTCAAAATAAAAAAAAAACCATGTTATTTGAATTTACGTCGCATCCTGCCATTTTTGTTCGTAAATAGCATTTCAAAAAATTATTACTTTGTTGTTTACAAAAATGAGTGATACAAGCATTGATAATACCTACATCATCATATATTTCTAATGCAGCAAAGGACATTTCTATCCAACTAGCTGTGCCCGCGACTTCATTCGCGTGGTTGTCGGAACGTCATGTTATATAGCCTAAAGCATTCCTCTATAAATGGACTTCCCAACAAAAAAAAGAATTTTTCAAATCGGACCATTAGTTCCTGAGATTAGCGCGTTTAAACAAACAAACAAACAAACTCTTCCGCTTTATAATATTAGTATAGATTATTACCAGAAAAGTCGAGAAAACAATATGAAAAGGCGTACCCAGATTTCATTAATTGGACAATATCAAAGAAGTAGTACTTACATCATTTTCTGAAGATGTGATAATAGTATATTTTCAAGAATTATCCGAAAAATTCAAATCTTCATCCCTATGGACCTTTTATTCAATGCTCAAAAGTTCGCTGAGTATTAATCACAACGTGGATATCTCAAAATATTCAAAATTAATTGTCTTGCTAAAACGTAAAGCAGAAGGTTATACCTAGTTATATATCAGCCAGTAATACCGTAATAAATAATATAATTTATTCCTACAGTGAGACGCCACGCCGTCGTCACCTTACTTATTCAAACCTTTTAATTTTTTGTCTTTACTTACAAGTGCAAGCCATAACTCATTCCGTCGTCATCCTTGTTTTTATATTTCACTTTTTTGTGTATTTTCGATGGACTCTCTTCTTGTGACCAGCATTATTAGTTAAGGATTAGAATAGGCACGACATCAAACTCTGTCGTCTTAGGTTAACCTTCAAGCGGGCGCGCGTAGTCGAATCGACCGCGCTTAGTACATTTTCGTTCATATTACTATTATTACCCATTACATTTATTTGTCACTTCTAGTAGCCTGTCGCTATGACATTGGGAGTAAAACAAATAATAAACCGTCGCTCGGGGCGCTCCCCCCACTTCACAGATCGCAATTGTTTTAGTCCCGGTGCAGTCGTCGAAAAGACTACACGCGCCTGTCGTCGCTCAACGCGACATACCCTCGTTCACGCTTATAGTAGTTCTTTGGCAATCATTCAGTATTATCGAATTAAGCTTGGATTTTTTATATAAAATAAGTCGTGGATGGTTATCACAAAGTGTAATACTCGAGGAATTACTAAAAGAAGACGAAGAAGAAAGTGAATCGGAGCTTAGCGACCAAGGCTCTGAAACTAAAAACTAAACCAAAGTTAATTCATTTTTATTCTTATTTTGTATTTTTTATAATAAGACTAGGTATAAATACTAGTCTGCGATATGTAAAAGGGTTTTGTGTTCCTAATTTTTGTTTTGATCCAAAGAATATTTGAGTTAAGTTAATTAGTTTAATAATTGTTTCTTTTTCATAATTTTAATTACTTTTTTTGACAAATTTGACTTTAAAGACAATGATAATATATCTGAGTACAAATAAATAAATAATTAGTGCTTTATTTCTTTTATTCATCCCATACGTCTTTTCGGTTACGCGCGCCCGCTCGCGTTACAAATGACCGCGCGCCCGCTTGAAGGTTAAGGGTTAACTGGAGGGACGAAATCCCATACAAACGTACTTTCGTTTTAATTTCGAAACCATAAAACTCATCGTATTCAAATTTTTTACAAGCATTAAGATGATAAATATCTAGATCTGTAATTAGTTTTGGTTCGAAAATAATAAACAAAAAAAAAGTTATAGCAACTTAAAATTTGCCTTTTTTATCGACGAAATCGAGTAATATTTAGACGCCTATTACACTTATAATTATATTTTCGATCCTTATGGAGACTAATTATACGACTAGAGTGAAGACTCTAAATTCCAAATAATTTAGTTTTATTTGGGTATATATCGTATTTATCGAAATAAACGAAAACTACGAAAACCTTTCGATTCATGGCCTATAACGGCCCGTTTCGCTGGCGTTCAGTGCACTGTCTTTGTCGTACGCGGGGGTGTAGCTCTCACATGCGGGGGTCGGGACGGAGCTACTTGCCCCGCCTGCGCCTCAGTTTTCTTATCAGTAGTCAGTACAGAGATCTCTCGGTGCTGTTCGTAGACGTGTTTTGTTCTTGTGCTTTTTACCGACCAGATAATTTGACAACTTGGATTTTGATAACGGATATTCTGATTTTTGCTTTGTGATTTGGATTGTTGTTTTGTGATTTTTCTCGACGACTTGGATTGATAACGGAACTGATTTTCATTGCGATTTGGAGTGTTATTTTGTGTATTCTCGACGATTGCTGCTTTCTACACGGACTTCTGATTTTGTTTATCCTCTATTATGGATCGATTAGGTAAGTAAATCGCTAGTATAATATTTTAATAAACCTACATAGATACCATAAACCATATATTGGTATGTGTTAGATACCTAATTGCAAAAGTCCTGTTCTCGTGTATAACATTATAAAATCCATTGTCGACATAATTTTGATGTGTACTTATACAAGGTGTTCATGAATAAGCGCAAAATGGGAGAACCGTTTCTTGGATAATCTAGCATAGTACAAAAAACCTATTAAAAAAATTCTAGCACAATTTTAGGAATGGAATAACCCACTTGAATCTGTAGATTGTGCTGTAGTCTTCATAAGTAGCTTTATGTTTAATTCATCTGTATTTTACTAGCAATATAAAATTTATATCGTAGGTACATCTCATGAACACACCTAATTATTGGATACAAGTAGGTACATTACCTATAGTACCTATTGTAAATCCCGTCTAGCGTCAATAATTCTATGATTAGATAAACATACCTATGATGTCGGCCTGCATAATTCATCTCTATGTAATTTATTGGTTTTTAGGTGTACCAAGATCTTCATTCAAGAGTAAATTATGGTTATCAGCCCGTAGGAAAAAACCAGGAAGGAAAGCATGGCGTACTCGAGATCGCATTGGAAAAGAAAATATATGCCCCGTGCCTGGTAGTAGGTACGTGACCAGACCACTCATGTGTAACTTTTCATTATTATTATTATAACGCCATTTCTATCTACAAAGTCTGTCGCGAAGTCACATTCACATTCATTCTGTCTTTCTATAAGAGATCTACCTAACAAAAAAAAACACATTATGTAAATTCTTAGCTTTAGCTTGATACTGATACACTATCACGTCTTTATCCCTAACGGGGCAGACAGAGCCTAGGGCGGCCAGGCCCTGGCCACTTTTAGCGTATGGTGGGCATGAAGGTGGAAAAAGGAAATCATAATAGTGATGGGTTGCTAACCGCATCGCCTATTGATATGATTCGGACTCTTGCCCATTCCCTCGATCGGCTTTTACGATCTGCGCGGGAAGATAAACTATAATATATTAATTTTTTCATGTATTTGCTTCAAGGTGCCACGTATCTGGAATCGCTCCATGTACAATAAATGGGGCAATCATATCCGATCCGGACATATTGGATTACATTGGGTATGTATACATAGGTACATACAATAAGTTATTTACTAAAAGGTGCCTGTATGGTAAATCATCGGGTATAATACAAACAATGTTTGCAGCCCTGCCACATCTGATGCTCAACCTAAAGGAGTAAGACAGCCTTTCACTGCTGTGGCCACCAATGATTGGATAGGACCAGGAGGATCGGTCCTTAACATGGCTCTAATTCATCAGGTGCCACCATCTAATGCTGAAAAGAACAATGATGTCACCATGAATGCTACAGAATTGGAACATCGTTCAGATACGAACGTACCTGAGGGGATTTTTGAGAACGTCGCTTCGGATAATGCTACAGAATTGGAACATCGTTCAGATACAAACGTACCTGAAGGGATTTTTGAGAACGTCGCTTCGGATAATGCTACAGAATTGGAACATCGTTCAGATACAAACGTACCTGAGAGGATTTTTGAAAACGTCGCTTCAGATAATGACATAAGGAACTACAGCGGGTATGCTCTTCTTAGTCACTTTTAACTGCTGTAAAATTTTACTATAAGTGTTAGAACATTAATGAATGCCAATTTAGGGATACCAACTGAGATATTTCGTATTAGTTGATATCATTTTATTTCTCATGAAACATATTTTGTTTAAACAGAAATATCACTCCAAGTTCAACATCAAGCTGCTCGCTAAACATCGACAACGAGGACGACAACAACGAGGACGAAAAAAATATTTCAGGTCGACGTTTATTTGACGTGAAATATTTATTTCAGCAAATGGCAGCTATATACCATAGCCCATTTAGTTGTACGTTTAAAGACTTACTGTTTGTCGAGGAATATATTTCAGGGTTTAAATCAAATTTTGTTTTCAAATGTAGAATGTGTGGGGTAAAAGAAATAATAAAAAATGACAAAAACGATATCAATCAAAAAGTGGTGCAAGCAGTTGTTTGTTCTGGTAGTGGATTCGCTCAGTTAGCAGAATATAGCGCACATTTGAACATACCATGTTTGAGCGAAAAAACCTTTATTAAAGAAAATATGCTGCTAGGGGATATTCTGCATGATGTTGCCCTTGAAAGTATGGTATTGGCCGGCTTAGAAGAAAGAGAACTCGCGATTAAAAATGGTAACATAGATGAAGACGGTGTACCTTTTATAATTGTCGTTGCGGATGCCTCGTGGGGCAAACGCTCATACCGTGGCAGTAATTATAATTCTTTGTCTGGAGTAGCCACTATCATTGGTTTTGAAACGAAAAAAGTCTTATTTTTAGGCATAAGAAACTCTTACTGCTCAATTTGCGCAATGGCAAAGACTAGGAATATTGAGGCCAAAGGGCACAAATGCTTTAAAAACTGGTCGGGAACATCAACTGCAATGGAAGCCGATGGTGTAGTAGAAGGGTTCAAATGCAGCATAGAGATGCATGGGTTAAAATTCACCAAACTTATTGGTGATGGTGACAGCAGCGTAATAAGTGCATTAAATGAAGCCCTACCTTATGGCCACACGACCATGATAGAAAAAATTGAATGCAGTAATCATTTATTAAGAAATTATTGTACCAAATTAAAAAGTTTAGTAAAAAAAACTGAAAACCGTCATGGTTTAGTCCCGATTACTTTGAGAAAGTGCCTGGAAAAAAATATTTTGCGTTTACGCAAAGCTATAAAGGGGGCAGTCGATTACAATTCAAAAATAGCGAATCATACTCTAGTGCAAAGAGTAGCTATGTTGCAAGAAGATCTAAGAAATGGCCCTTGTCACATTTTTGGCGATCATAGTGGCTGCAAACTATATTTTTGTAAGGGCCCACAACCGGGCGAAGAAAATTTGGTTACCAGAATGAAAGAATGCGGTCTGTGGTACGACATTTATTCATCTTTATCTCATATACTAAATAATACGGAAAGTCTTCTAATTGATAAAAACAATAATATTGTTGAGAGCTTTAACGGAATAATAGCTAAATTTGTCGGGGGGAAAAGAATAAATTATTCGTCACGTGGCTCTTATGAGGCACGATGTTATGCAGCTGCAATAAAACATAATACTCAAAGCTTAGTAGAAACTTTGAACAAAACAAATGAATCTAACGAAACAAATGAATTTTTAATAAAGTATGTAGAAAAACACAAGCAAATTTTAAAAAGAAGATCCAGAAGTGACAGGAAAGCCAAACGAGTTAGAAAAAATACGGGAGCTGATGAACATTATGGAGATATTGAGGCCGAGGCAGACTTAGAGGCGACTGTACTTGAAAATAAAAAGGAAATGTTTTTGAAAGGTCTTGATAAGACACAAGGTGAAGTGTTAAAAATAGAAAGGGAAACCATAGGTCAAGCATCAAATCCTGAGTGGGTGAAACAAAGAAAGTTGAGATTAACTGCATCAATGTTTGGCCAAGTATGTAAAATGAAAGCATCGACTTCTTGCAAAAATACAGTAAAAACATTACTTTATTCAACATTCAAGGGATGTGATGCCACACGATATGGAAATAGAAACGAACCTATTGCAGCAAAAGAGTTCGAAACATTGTTGGGAATAAAAATCACACCATGTGGTCTTTTCATTGATGTCGAACATCCCTACCTAGGCGCAAGCCCTGATGGACTAATTGGCGAAGACTGTATATTAGAAATAAAATGTCCATCTGCAGCAGCAGGCATGACGCCAGAGGAAGCTATACAGCAAAAAAAAAATACTTTTTGCATTTTAGGAGAAAAAGGGATTAAATTGAAACGGAATCATAACTATTGGTATCAAGTGCAAGGTCAACTTAATATAAGTAAGAGAAAATATTGTTATTTTGTAGTGTGGACTCCTAAAGGAATGTTATATGAGAAAATAGAACAAGATCAGCAATTTTGGCAGTCTAATCTAAGTTTATTGAAACAATTTTACTTGCAATGCATTTTACCTGAAATTATTGACCCACGATTACCAAGAAAACTACCCATTCGAGATAGAATAATCGAACCAAATGCAGTAGAAGATGAAAGACCAGAATAAAGATAGAATGCCAGTTGCCAGAAAGAGCCAGCTGAAGAA
The DNA here is from genome assembly GCA_963576875.1 of Acrobasis repandana. Classification (NCBI taxonomy): domain Eukaryota; kingdom Metazoa; phylum Arthropoda; class Insecta; order Lepidoptera; family Pyralidae; genus Acrobasis; species Acrobasis repandana. The sequence continues at coordinate 19,256,055 of OY756218.1, read as the reverse complement.
TAATACGTTTATTTATTTTATATTTTAAAACCCGAAAAGCATCACCAAGCATCAACCAGCTTACGTACGTACGTCAGTACCGATACCTATTTGATGTTGACCATTATTTACAGGTATATTGTAAAGTAGTGGCTAGTAATAATTACTAGTAGAGCTGTTCATAATAATAAGGTTTATTATTAAATAAATCCGAAGTACATGTAGCAGAACCTGATTATTTTACATTTTTATATAACGTGTTACGAATATATTTTATTCTTACACTATTTTCTAAAACATATTCCTGTTGGTGTTCATATACTTCTATTATGACTGTAACACGGTCATGTTATTCTGTGTTGTTGATAGTTAGATACCTATTTTTTTATTAATTTATTTTTATAGTATTATCTTTACAATAATGTGTGCACTTTCTAAAACTTGAAACTTTTATGACTATTATGACTGCAAATTACTGTGATATAAAGACAATTTTTATTGTTCTAAGTATAATAATATATTTTTTTTACTAATAAATATATACACTCGACAATTTAAATACTTTTATTATTTAATCTTGCGTTGAACTAGTTAATTTATTTTTTCTGTTAAAAATAGTCCATTTTATCTGGATTATAATTGAAGTAGGTAGGTATGTCATTAATATGCTAGAATTCATTCCAACCTATTCAACCGATTTTATAAAGTTATTGTAATTATCTTCACCGTTATGGTCCTTTTCTGTTGTATAATAAGTATCAGCGAATAACTAAATGATGAAGCGCGCCGCCGCCGCCTGCATTGCAAGTAAACAAAGTACGTACCTAGGTTACATATTTTTTACAACTGTTCTTATCAGTGCAACGAGCCGTCGCGTCGTCGTCGCCACGCGAGAGGGGCTCGCGCGGGTGCCGGCGCGGCGGTGTGACGGATTCTCTGTCTCGTTTTTTTAGCGCCCTTTCTCTTTCTCGACGAAATAGCAACACGACGAAGCGCGTCGGTAGGCAACTCGCTGTGGAGTTCGCCCGCGCCTCCAGTACCACCTTAAGTTAAAATATTGTAAACGATTGAAATAAAATCTTTGAGGTTTACAAAATAAATAATTTTAATCTAATAAAGCCGCTCCCGAATCTTAACTACCTTTTATAGAGGATTCATATCATGGGTGTAGATAAAGTATTGTATGCAACTGTTCGTAATTAGGTATTAAAACACTCATGTGATACTATTATCACACACGAATATAAACCCACATTCGTGTTTTAATACCCCTTATTATATCACAGTTGCATAAATAACTATAACAGATTGTTTATGATTATAAGCATTTATATATGTATGAATTAGTTAAAAGGGGACAGTACTGCTGTAGTGATATTTGTTAAGCGGACTGTGGTTAGGAGCCGTCCGCCACTTAATCGGCTATGAAAACTAGTGGACTCGAATACATTTTTATAGGCTTTATGCAGTACTAAAGTACTCAAATCTTCTTTTTTCTTTCTTATTTCATTATTTAATTTGAGTTCTTTAGTACTGCTTCTTGAATGCCTAAAAAACCCTATAAAAATATTGTATCAGATACCTTACTTGTAATAGTGGGTAGTAGTGTTGGTGACGCAAGCCTAGTGCGTGTAGGAATATCAAATGGTGGCGAAATTCGGCGTGCGGAGTTAAACACGTGATGGCTCAGATGGTAAGAGCATAGTCGTATTGAGACTAAGGTTGCGGGTTCAAGTCCTGCTCACGTGGTATTTTTTCACCATTTCTTATTCCATTATTTAATTTAAATAGATTTGTCGCCACAAGCTCCCTTGAAGAAATCAAAGGCCTAGACCAACCTTTGATTGTAATTTGTTAGAAACAAAGAAGCAACAAAATTAAAATAGGCTCTAAAGGACTTATATCCAGGACCGTAAAATAATTCTCAAAAAAAATCACAGTGATGTTCTTGACAGTCTGGCTAAAAACCACATTTACCAAACACGAAATACCACTTAGTCAATGAAAACTTCCTTACGGAAATACGCGACCACATTTAGTTTTTCACCAAATCATTTATTCACCGTCCATTTATAAGGTGTAGAATGAAGACTGTTAATCGCGTCGTTTGTCTTGCGAGCAATTGGTTTGTTACGTTGAGAGAGGTTTATTCTCTCTCTCACTCCTTTTCATTTTGATTCCTTTTTTTGCCTTTACACTGAAAGTGGCCTTTGGGCTTTAAGGCTCTGCCCCGTCAGGGATAAAACCATGATCAGTATCAATTGTAAGTAACTAAATTCTTTATTGTACATAAGAGACACAAAGGCGGACTTATCCAGAGTAGATAATGCTAAAATTTAGATTGAACATTACAACACTTTCAAGCTTATAAAATACATAATGCAATTACAATTATTGTATTTATAAATATTGTAAATATAGTTTTGACGTGACAACGTCTTATAAATTGGTTAGCCGGGTGACACTTCAAGAAACTGCGTTACGCTCCACTCACGTTATGCGCTCACAATGAGAGCGAGTGAGAGGCACGCGTGCCTTTCACTTTTTATGTCTGTCTCTCTCGCTCTTAGGCGGGCTAACCATGCCCGAGTGGAAGTCAAGTTTGGAGTGAAGTGGAGTGAAGTCGTTGTCACGTAAAACTTTCGCCCGTATACCGACTTTACAGGCAACCAATTTTTTTTATAAATGGAAATATTAACTACTAGCTATGCCCGCGACTTCGTTCGCGTGGTTGTCGGAATGTTATATAGCCTAAAGCCTTCCTCTATAAATGGACTACCCAACAAAAAAAGAATTTTTCAAATCAGACCATTAGTTCCTGAGATTAGCGCGTTTAGACAAACAAACAAACAAACAAACTCTTCCGCTTTATAATATTAGTATAGATTTCGATTATGCCTCTCTCTAATATAAAAAGAAATAGGTAATCATTCAAATTATGATAAAAAACCAATCTTTAATTTTGGAAAAAAATCGCAATTAAATTCGTCAGAATTATCATAATTATCATAAATATCCATGCTGATGAATCGTCATCAAAAAAATTGGGTTTGTTACGATCAAATTTGTTTATTCCGTCTTATTTTTTTATTTTCTTGTTAATTATTTACAACATGACAATTTATTTGGACGGAAACTTACTGAAGACACGCAATGGTTTTATTGCGTTTTATTTTCTTTTCTTCTCTTTTTTTCCATTAGAAGTCCAAATGAGATCAAACCTCAAAGACACTCGTTTACGCAGAAGATTTAAGAAGGGATGGTATCCTTCTCACTTAGATTTAAACTTTATTGCAATAACGACACGGTATATTTCTATATTTAAGTTTTCTAAAGGATAATAATTATAAGAAATATTTTCACCACGAGATACGTGCTCACGCTCCTCAAGTCTGTACCATGAGCACAGAATACAGTAAGAGTAAACAGAAGGGACTCTTCTAAGGTACGCGCAATATACGTCCCCGTTCCCCGCACCCGCACCTCTCCCCCGGTTGTTGACGGCCAACGTGAGAAATCGAGGCGAAAACGGGGGAGAGGTGCGAGGACGGGGAACGGGGACGCCTGGGTGACGCATATTGCGCGTACCTTAGGAGTTTCCGGCCTGTGCCATGAGTGCACTACCAATTATGCTACCGTGACTTTGAATCACCTCGACTAATTTCCTCGTCACATGTACAACTTGGAAGGGACATGCCCGTAATAAATTGAAGCTGGGGCTATACTGGAACACTAAAGTATAATGAAATTGAAATAACAGTCAAAAACCCAAAAAAAAATTTGACAGTCCCATACAAATCGCCAGGGCGGCTGCACACTTGTATGAAATTGCCGCTTTTTTTTTGTTGTTTGGCTGTTATTTTAATTTCATTATACTATGATGATCTTGTATAGACCGTGCTTCGATTTATTCTGGGTATGTACCTTCCACGTTGATATTGTTCCGAGCGTTATCATGCAGCATGCATGCAGTTCCGTCCATATTTAGGAAATAATTTGTTTAGAAGCAATCTACTCGTAGTACTGTTTGTTTGTGAGGAGCTCGGTGGCCCGGTGGGAGTACGCTTTCACAAGTTAAGCAGCCCCGGTCGTAGTCCGTACTTAGATGGGTGACCACAAATGGTACCAAAATTTATCGAGCTCCTCCTTGCTTCGGAAGGCACGTAAAATCCATTGGTCAGCGCTGTCATTGAATGGCAGTCGTCAAGCTATGTCAGATGCCTTTAGGCAGCTTGAAAAATCTGACACCAGTGTTGGCCACTTACAACCACGACAAACAAAAAAAAATCAACATGTCCTATTTTGTCTTTACGGCAGAAGCTCGACCCTCTCTGTACTAACAGAGCCACACTTGGCCAGAGCAGTCAGAGGATTTAGCCTACACTGTCCACGCTAGCCAGACGGGTTTGTTTAGGGCGGGAGCTTTGTGTACCTTGTATTTCCTAAGTTGCTTTCTACGACATCCACGGGAAGACTTGGAATTGTCCTATTCTACCCTGCCAGGAACCACACGGCTTAAATGTGCATGGATTAAATTGAATATTATTGCATACTCGTATTATCTTTGTAAACTGACAAAGCCCTTCTGGCGTTCAGGCGACCAATACTGTGTAAATGAATTTCTTTCGCCGTTTCTTCTGAGCAATAGTAATTGCGAAACGCTTATCAGTAGCTTTTTTTGATAATTTAATATAAATAAACATTACACGTAATGTATACTAAAATTATTGACGTGTAAAAGTGCCTGCAAAGGCCTAATTACTGAATCAATATTTAATTCAGATATTTTAAGTCAGTTAAAAAATCTGACACCAGTTTGCCCTTTACACACATGAAAATAAAACCATGTTTAGAATAGTAAATGCTCAAAATAGCCAAAGCATTATGTTTACACTGAGCTATTGGTCGTTGTAGGTACTTGTGTTTAGTTCGAGGCATTAACCGGTACCGACAGCGGGGCAATTCGGGTCATCACTTCTGGGATTACAGGCCTGGGTTATGTGTAATTGTGTTACGTTTTATGCATGGACACGGAAATGGAGAGATATGTTTTGAGTGCATAGTTGTTAAAGGGTCGACGCGCGACTGAATATTTTTACCAGTGGGAGATTTTAGCTAAAAGTCATAATACAATTACATATGCATGGCATGGCTATACTACATTTGTTTCCCACGTAATTTGCCAGTTTCCGCAAGATGTGCGTGTATAGGTCTATACCAACGGCTTCCTATACTTCACTGTTACATATACTGCAATGAGTATTGTCATAATAATAATCATTACATCTTTATACCTAAAATATTTTAACTTACCTAAAGATATCTGAAATAATTTTTGTATGTATGTGAAGTGTGTATCTCCGCCAATTGTGAACCGATTTTGATGACTCTTTTTAGGGTTCCGTACCCAAAGCGTGCAAACGGGACCCTATTACTGAGATTCCGCTGTCTGTCCGTCTGTCACAGGGCTTTATCTCTTGAACCGTAATAGCTAGACACTTAAAATTTTCACCGATTATGTATTACTGTGGCCGCTATAACAACAAATACTAAAAATAAAAAAAAGTTGTAAATTAATGGGGATCGTCATACAAAAAACGTGTTTCTTCAGCGTTTTAAAATATTGCACGGTGGTATGGAACCCTTCATGTACGAGTCCGACTCGCACTTGCCCGTTTATTAAAGCATTTATCACCAACTTGGCCTCATATTAATTTGGTGAAAATATGACGAAGAACTTCGAAGATATGGAAGCAACTCCGTCTTTGTTTTTTTTTGATAAAAAAATATATATTACTTAAGATACTTGTATTGCTATTCAACGCGGAAATTCCGCCAGTCTTTTGGGTACTTTGCCCTGTGACGGCAGCGATTAAGTCTCAATTTTTTATATAATTTAATAAAAGTAAGTTCTATTTTTAAATATTTTTAGTTTAGTTATTTTTAATTTAGGTTATATTTTAGTTTGTTTAGTTTTAATTTATTTACTTGTTATTTTTACGTTGTAATTTTAGTTTATCACTATTTTAATATGTATTTACGAAATAAATAAATACTATCATTTTCATAACTTAAGATACTCTTGGTTACCAATCCAACTGTAAAGCATGCCCACTGCCCAGGGTTGACTATCAGGCGTAAGTAATTTAGGCTTAAATGATTTATTTAAATCCGCCATAATTTTAGTTATTTATTTTATTAAACTAAGATGACAGAAATTCATTCAGCACCAAAACTCTCGGGTTGCCGCTTCTTACACTCGCCCTGAAGATAATCGTCTAAATCGAACGAAACCTGGTTAGCCTTTTCGTTATGTTACGTGATTGAACCGTTTAACAATAATTATAATAAAGTCATGGTTGAAATTTTTAAGTGAATCGAAATTTAGTGCTTATTTCCATGACCTCTCACAACCATGCAAGTTAGCATTTGGCGTGGTATACAATAAACCACGATAAGGACCACTCCAAGTCTTCCCGTGGATGTCGTAGAGGCCGAATTAGGAAATACAAGCTAAACAAAGCTTCTAAACATCAATGACACTTCTTCAACCCATCTGGCCAGCGTGGAGAGTGTAAGCCGTATTCTCTGACTGCTCTGGCTAATACGAGTATATGGCTTTGGTAGTACAGAGAGGGTCGTGCTCCTGCAGTGGAGACTAAAAAAGACCTGATGATGAAGATAATGATGCATTGCAACTATATTAACACCACAAATGTTACACATCCCTTTTCTTCACTTATCAATATATATACAGGGAGCATTTGAAATCATTGGCATTAATTTAACTTGTTAACATTCTCACTTAAAGGATATTTTTTACGGTAACTATACTGCAATTAGTGCAGTAATTAATTAGTATCTAAAAGTAAGAAAAATAAACAAAGTATCAAAACATCACGCGTCGCGCTTGCGAGAGTGCTATGACCCCGGCGCTGGTAAGTACACTCACCAGCTGTGGCGCGGGCGGCCGGCATACAAAAATAGAATTTAAGTTGCGTGGATAAGGTTTAAAGTCGAGTGGGGAAAGGCGATGTCACACGACCGATTGAGGAAACGAATGTTAGATACTACGGAATCTACGACGACGCAATGAAATTAATACTATTATAATCATGGTACTTTTCATGAGTTTTATGACGATGAGTTTTTTTATTTATAATTGCAGTAATGGTGTCTACCAAGGAGTGTAACGCATGTTTAGAGGTTTTCTTTAATATGAAAATGACGACTTCTGATTGACGTTTTATTAGGCTCAAATTACTTTGTATCATGGGTATAGTAGATATTTAAAAGGATGCCAATGATTTCAATTCAACCCTGTATAGGCGTTGAGCGGTTACAGTAATTACTGTTTACCTACTGTGTTGTAAATTTAACCAAAAGTTACTGATATTTGACACTTTTTAGAGTTCCTAAACAAGGACCTTTAAATAATTGAAATTGTATAATATAACTTATAGGGGCAACGTGTTTCCAAATGTAGACCCCATATTCAGTCTAATTTCTATATGCGATTCTATTAATGTAAATCTAATATCTCTTGATTATGGTCGTTGGTGCCAAACGGTGTGATTGGGCAATCGTTTGGAACAGCTCAGCTACGCGCTGCCAATAATGCCTTCCAAAATATGCTATTTAGATATTGGTCGTGGGGAATTAGAATTTATAAAAAAGGTTTGGCTTGAGCTTGGCGCGGGTCCCTCTTAAAGGTTTTTATATTCAGACATGCCATAATTTAGGTACATTGGTACATATTAAATTAACAAATTGACATTATTTTAAATTTCGTAATTCTTATAATTCAATTTAATTATGACATAACATAACAAACAATGTAATCTCAGTCCACGCATTTAGCTAATTTAAGTTTTTAGTTTGTTAGTTGACGTCTTTGGAGAAAACGTGCAGTGCACTTTGTTGCCGCTTCTTCTGCACTTGCGTCTAGGAAGCGGCATAAACTTAGCTGTAAGTAACGATTTGACGTCAATATTTGTGCAAAACAAAACAAAGTGACTATTGTTAAGAGATTATTATAAATATCCTATGATAATAAAGATATTTTGAATTGAATTGAATCGAATTAGGGCCCGTATTAGTGACTCCTTTAAATTTAGAGTTTTTAGGCCCTCCAGCGTAGAGGTATACAACGAAGAAGGTGGCGAGACGACATCGACAACTTCAAAAATAAATTGCAACAAGCTGCTTCATATATAGATCAGTGATAGAAGGAAAGGAAGCACTTTACCCAGAAGTGGGACTCATTTATTTATTTTATTTAAAAACATTATTTACCAAAACAAGATGGTACAAAAGGCGGACTTAATGCTAATAGCATTCTCTACCAATCAACCTTCGGGATATATAGAAAGTACTCATTATCAGTATAGAAACTTTTTTCGATTGTATGTATAAATAGCAACAAGCTGTTTCAGATATAGATCAGTAATATAAGGAAAGGTAAGACTTTACCCAGAAGTGGGACTCATTTATTTATTTTATTTAAAACTTTATTTACCAAAACAAGATGGTACAAAAGGTAGACTTAATGCTAATAGCATTCTCTACCAGTCAACCTTCGGGATAAAAAGAAAGTACTCATTATCAGAATAGATTTTTTTTTCGATTGTATGTATAAATAGCAACAAGCTGCTTCAGATATAGATCAGTAATATAAGGAAAGGTAAGACTTCACCCAGAAGTGGGACTCATTTATTTATTTTATTTAAAAACTTTATTTACCAAAACAAGATGGTACAAAAGCAGACTTAATGCTAATAGCATTCTCTACCAGTCAACCTTCGGGATAAAAAGAAAGTACTCATTATCAGAAAAAATTTTTTATCGATTGTATGTACAAATGGCAACAAGCTGCTTCAGATATAGATCAGTAATATAAGGAAAGGTAAGACTTTACCCAGAAGTGGGACTCATTTATTTTATTTAAAAACTTTATTCACCTAAACACGATAGTACAAAAGGCGGACTTAATGCTAATAGCATTGTCTACTAGTCAACCTTCGGAATAAATAGAAAGTACTCATTATCAGTATAGAAACTTTTTTTCGATTGTATGTATACATTTTATATTTACATATAAATAAGCGATGCGGTTAGTAACACGTCATCACTATTATGATTTCTCATTTCCACCATTACGCTAAAAGTGACCTGGACCTTACCGCCCTAGGCTCTCTCTGCCCCGTGAGGGATAAAGACGTGATAGTGTATGTAAATGTATATATTATAATATGATATATAGGTAATTATGAATAAATACCTAATAACAGTGATATACTTCATGTTTATAGTATGTGTTTTGATTGTTATATTTTAAATTTAGTTTCAGTTTTCTTTATGTTACAACCACATAAAGTTCTCCAATCGCAAAGGTTTGACTGCCTGTTGTACTTGTTACATTTGTATATGAGTACAATAAAATATAAATAAATAAATACCCTTTGAAATTTTCAAAATTCACACCAGAACAAAATCTAGCAGGGTTCCGTAGCCAATTGCCAAAAAAGGGAACCCTTAAAGATTCGTCATGTCTGTCTGTCCGTCCGTCCGTATGTCACAGCCACTTTTTTCCGAAACAATAAGAACTATACTGTTGAAACTTGGTACGTATATGTATTCTGTGAACCGCATTAAGATTTTCACACAAAAATAGAAAAAAAAGGATACATTTTGGGGGTTCCCCATACTTAAAACTGATACTTAAAACCATTTTTTCATCAAACCCATACGTGTGGTGTGTCTATGGATAGATCTTCAAAAATGATATTGAGGTTTCTCATATCATTTTTTTCTAAACTGAATAGTTTCCGCGAGAGACACTTCCAAAGTTGTAAAATGTGTCCCCCCCCCCTGTAACTTCTAAAATAAGAGAATGATAAAACTAAACAAAAATATATGATGTACAACACCATGCAAACTTCCACCGAAAATTGGTTAAAACGAGATCTAGTAAGTAGTTTTTTTTTAATAAGTCCTAAGTCGTAAACCGCAATATACCATTAGAACTTTTATATTATGTTACTTGCTGCTACGGAACCCTTCCGGGTGAGTTCAACTCGCACTTGGCCGCTTTTTTATATTTTCAAGTATTAGAGAAGAGAAATTCTGAAGCAATAAAATAATTTTGCTTTGGTTTCACAATCAGCCATCTTACGACCAGATTCTTTGGGAATGTATTTCTACGAAAAGTTTTACAAGTGTCGGCCATCGCCCGACGCCAATCCTCTTTGGAAATGCAGTTGTTTCACGAGATGTAGTAGTTGTGCAGTAGTCTCTTACAACATCCACACTAAGGTAAAAGGTTCTATTCTAGGTAACCACCCGATGTCATATAATGTAATGTACTTATTACTATTGCTTGCTATTACTAGTTATTGACATACCTATTTTACGAAGTTATATCATATATTTATACGAAGCTTATTGCTGATGAATCTTTGTAACCTTTTGACGAAGCCATTTCGGATAAATCCTTGTTTTGCGACTAGTAGCTTTTATAATACAATTTGTGAAATTTATGTTATAACATTTTTGAATAATAATATAGTAAGTGTAAGTATTAAATTTCGATAACATTTTGTCTTGTAGAAAGATGCTATATACTCGTAGCTTATAAGCACCGTTGTTCACTATATACATACATACATACATACATACTATCACGCCTGTTTCCCACAGGGGTAGGCAGAGACTATGGATTCTATATAATATAATATAATTTATAATAGTCAAATAATGGTCAATGAATGAGCATATTTTTTTACTTATTGTATTTGGTCTATAAAAAAGACCCGCTGATGATAATACAATACAATACAAAAAATTTTATTGCACCAAATAAATAACATTAAAAATACCAGGGTTTACGGAACTTATAAATAAATAAGGTACAAGAGGCGGCCTGATAATTATGTATTTGTATTGATTGATAATGTATTTGGTTTGTACTTTTTGTACTTGGTATAATATAAAATAAATAAAATAAATATATACGGACAAATCACACTGATTAAGCTAGCCCCAAAGTAAGTTTTAAACTTGTGTTATGGGATACTAACTCAACGATACTATATTTTATGATAAATACATATATAGATAAACACCCAAGACCCAGGACAATTTGAAAAAGGCCATTTTCCAACTTGCCCTGGCTGGGAATCGAACCCAGAACCTCCGGATTAGCGGTCTAGCGTGTTAACCATTACGCCACGGAGGTCGTCAAAATAAATCAAGTCGTCAAATATCATTTAAAAAAAGTACGACAGACAGTAAAATTTGTTTGAAAGTTTCGGTTAATAAATAAATCGTAACACAAATTTCAAATTCCCAAACATTTCTTAATCATTTAACAAACTAATGGGTTTTTAAAGAATGTGTGCAAAGTATACTGAAATACAAAAGATCTCCAAGTTTTAGAAGGAATAAGAAAGAAATTCCGTGTTTCCTGTAGGTCTGCAAGTTTACGAGCAAACATTGGGAACAACTGCTCCCTGCGGACGTGACGTGAGACGTGATAGACAGCTGTGCCAGCACATGTGTGTTTTTCAATAGTCTATATCACGAAATTACACTTTTATGTCTATGCCTGCTAACGAATAAATTTAACAATACTCGTACGATACTTTAGTCTATATAAAAAAAAAAAAACTTGAGATATTTTAGGCTAAAAACAATTAGACAATATTAGTTATAGTTCATAAATATACTAATACTTATACTAATATTATAAAGAGGAAAGATTTGTACCTATTTTTGTATGTTTGTATGTTTGTAATGAATAGGCTCAAAAAGTACTGGGCCGATTTAAAAAATTCTTTCACCGTTAGAAATCTACACGATTCCCGAGTGACATAGGCTATGTGTGTACCACGGGCGAAGCCGGGGTGGACTGCTAGTAGTTCATAAAATAATAAAATTATTTCAATTTAAAGCTTTCAGTTCCTCTAATCTGTTTTTTTTTTTAAACCAAATAGTAGCCGCCATGCTATTTAATCATGGCATGTATTTAAATCGATTTAATTATATTCCCATTTATCTGTATATTCCCATTTTTTGAACAAAATATTCTAGTTTCACCAAAAATACTGAATTGCACACTAATTATGCACACTAAATAAATCAAATTTAGTATACTGTTTAATGATGTTTGCAAAACTGTTTTACTGAACGAATAAGGGTAGTATTTAAACGCAAATCAAAATTACTGATTGCACAGCAAAATACTCTACTGAAAATATTACTAAACAATCTGCAATTTATATTTGTGGCGTAGTAAAATGGATAGAACTTTCCTAGCGTGCGTTGGTCGCAGTTCTAACCTAACCTAAGCTATAGGTTTGCCCTAACCTACTAAAATGGATAGAACTGACCTAGCAGTTCTAACCTAACAACACAAAAACTAGCTGTGCAATCGGTATTTATAATTGTAAAAAAGTGTATAAATGATGAGATTAAATTGATGGGTGATTATTTATTTGATGTGCAATTAATAATATTACATTGTAAACTAGCGGATTTAGAGTGCAAGTTAGTATTTTTGATAAGCACTTCGTATTTTGTGTGATTATTTGGTTTTTTTTTTTGTAGGATATGTTTAGTTTTTTTGCTAAGCAGTCATTTATGTGGTATGCATTCAGTTAATTAGTGAAGTTACCTAGTGTGCTGAATAGTTATATACATGTGCATTTAAAAATATCCCTTTCATCATACGTCCGTGTAAACTAAAAAGTGTCAACTGCCAAAATACATACATCAGCGCATTTGTTTACATGCATAACTTACATCATGACCACAGAGCAATATGGCGTCCACTGCTCCAACGTTTGCGGCAAATTACGCGAGAAATTTGAAAATGCATTTTTATGGCACTTATCGATTGATAAAAATTTTGTGTATTTTAAGAGGTTTATTAGCAGCATAGAATCTAATTGAGACACTTTCCAAAAGTGGGTGTAATACCCTTTTTATGAATTGAAAAAACTAGTTGTGCATTTACAATGTAAATATGGTTCTTAACGTATTTTTATCAAAATCCCTTCTGATTAAAATACGTTAAGAACAATGTGAACCCGAAATCATCCCTGGTTTCGGGTTTAGGGTTTCGGGTTTGGTGAAATATAATATGTTATAAATTTTGATTGTAAAAGCTAATTTCACACAACTTCTATACACAATAAATAACTAACTTTGTCTTATCAACAAGTTTTTCTTATGTATCTACAGTACGATATGGCTTACATACGACGCTTAAATTTTTTTCATTGGTCTGTGACTTACATACGAATATTTACACATGCGCTGGATATACCAGGTGTAAATGAACCGTAGACATATGAGTAAGGGGTTAACTCATTATGTGACTGTTATATTTATATTTCATTTATTTTTTGATTCTTGATTAAAAATAATAACACTAAAAATTTAATCTCGCTAGATCGATTTTTCAGCCCCGATTCCTACTAAGTTTTATCGAAATCGTTAAAGCCGTTTTCGAGATTCTCATTAAATGAGTACCTGTACTCGTATATAAACACGAAAAGCTTGTTTAAGGTGAAGTTAGAAGCAAATAACCATGAAGTGGCGCCCTCATCACTTCGGCTGCTGTAAAATGCAAGTGTGTGTTTTGTTTAAAATGAAAACACATACGGTGCGCTTTCAACAAGCGAAGTGTCAAAATAAATTGTTCACTCGTAAATGTGGTGTTGCATATTTTTCAATGTTCAGCTAGATATCCCTTCAAATTATTTTATGAACCACCGTTGAAACCGGTCGCCATATAGTAAAGTTGAAAAAAAAACAGCGACTTCAATTTCTGGTCTTTTTTATCGGGATATTATTAATTGCACATCTAATAAATAATCACCCATCAATTTAATCTCATCATTTATATACTTTTTTACATCAAATAAATCAACAATCTTATCATAAGTACTGATTGCACAGCAAATAAATACTGACTGCACATCAAATTTATTAGGTTAGGGCAAACCTATAGGTTAGGTTATGTTAGAACTGCGACCAACACACGCACGAGCCGAGCGAGCGAAGCGAGCGTGCCGCGGCAGCGGCCGGCGAGTGCTAGGAAAGTTCTATCCATTTTACTGCGCCACAAATATAAATTGCAGTTTGTTTAGTAATATTTTCAGTTGAGTATTTTGCTGTGCAATCAGTAATTTTGATTTGCGTTTAAATACTACCCTTTTTTATCAGTTTCTCTTCACTAAAACTTACTTTCTGAATGCAAATGCTTGATTTATTGACCAAAAAATTAAAATCTCTATATATTGTGCATAGAATATTTGAGGTGTTTACTTAATTACTCGTGGATTAGCTCATTGAAGTGGCAGTGGGCGGGGCACATAGCGCGAAGAACCGATGGCCGATGGGGCCGAAAGGTTCTCGAATGGCGGCCACGTACCGGCAGGCGCAGCGTAGGACTTCGTAGCGTAGGCTTCCGATCGGTCGTTTTGGAAATCCTTGGGGGAGGCCTTTGTCCAGCAGTGGACTTCCTGTGGATGATGATGATGACTTAATTACTCAAGGATCCTACCATCAGATCTTCACCTGCTGACAATGGGACCAACTTGCATGTATACGCTTTAAAACAAAAAAGAATTTTCTAAATCGGTTTAGATCGGCGAAGTTATCGGGGAACATAAATAAAAGAAAACATAAACGAATCGATAAACTCATCCATTTTTGAAGTCGCGTAATAATAAAAAGATACATAATATTTTTTAGACAAACAGACACAGATCGAACTCATCCTCACCTCAGCAATGATTCATCCCATATCGGATTCGCCGTCAGTTTTGTGTCCAGATGGGGGTCGATTCTAAATCATGTTTGTTTATAGCTGGCAGGCATGACCCTCTAAGGAAGTTATTGGCAGTTTGCAGCCGCCAACGTGTATTGAGCAACGAGGATCATGTCCAGGGAATTAAGTAAATGACTGGATTAAAAATAAATTATTCCGTACTATTAAGAGAATTAGCCGTGTGGTTCCCGGAAAAGTAGAATAGGACCACTCCAAGTGTTCGCGTGGATGTCGTAGAAGGTGACTTAGGGAACACAAGCTCAACAAAGCTTATAAACATCAATGAGACCTCTTCAACCCGTCTGGCCAGCGTGGAGAGTGTAGGCCAAACCCTCTGACTGCTTTGGCTTATATATGATGATTAAGAGAATAAAACTGATATTAAGAGCGCTATTTGACTCCACAAAACTATGACGTCACGGTTGTGATTTTCATACATTTGTATGAAAATGATTATTTTGACGTTTAGAAAAATTAAATTAATGCATACGGGAATTAACGCGAAACGTACCTTTTTCAAGCTGGGACCACGTTCGGTGAAACCTGAGCGAAACGTCAGCAAAATAAATAAAAAAAGGTACGTTTCGCGTTAATTCCCGTATGCATTAATTTAATAATAATGCAACGCGATAGTTTAAAAGTATGTTTAGAAAAATGTGTCAGATTTGACTTTTTTTCATCTAGTGGATTGAAAATTTGATTTTAGGAAACTCTTCTACTTAAAACGAATTAAGTAATTCTACTATACTATTACGTGTTTATGTCTGACGGGATAGACAGAGCCTGAGCCCATATGAATCTTAGGTCTGAATGACCATAATTTATTTTTAAGGAAATATAATAAAGAGTATGTCATAACAAATTTTCCATTTAATATGTTTATTAACAATTTATTATTTTTAAAAACCCGACTGCATGATAAAACAGCAGTAAGCCGGGACAAACGGGAACATAAGTATTACATATTTTTGTAATCATTACATAAAATCCTTTATTATGATACCTCAATCGATAGGGTTTAAATAAAAAGAATTTTGAAGACATTGGTTTTCAAAACGTCTTATAATTTGGCGCCATAAATTCGCCAGTTAGTATTATTTTTATTTCTGATAAACCTAGTGTCACTCCCACAATTAAGACGAATCTAAAATTACCTCTTAAGCTAAAATCAACCAAGCCGTTTAGGCTGCAGAGCGTGCCAAAGAAATATACATACATACATACATACACTCAAAAAACATAATCCTCCTACTGGCGCAGTTGGGTAAAAATTGGGATTTCCGTAAAAAAGTTGTTTCTATTGGCTGGCTAAGTTGAGTACGTATGTGTTTACTTTAAATTTCAATATGAAGATTTTTTTCCCTTCCTTAACGTACCTAATAAAATCATTGGATAAGTACGCTAATATTATTAAAATCTAGCCTTAACTTAGACTGATTAGTAATTTAACATTGACCTATAATATGAGCCCCATATACATATATGAAGATTTATTGAAAAGAAATAAAAGCAATCAGCAAAGAACAGTATAGTTTACTGAAAATAACCTGCCAAAAGCCAGCCTATTTCAGCAAGTACATACCAATCACCTACCACGATACGTGACGAGGCGCAAGCCGTAAAAAGGGGGATAAGTGGGGTTCAGAGGGGGTCGTTGAGAGCACGTAACTTCTGAATTGTGACTCTACCATCGATAATATTACATCGAAAATTTGATATGAATAAGTAAAGAAACTTGACATCCAGAAGTTGACGTATCTTTGACCCAGAGCGTAGATATTTCGTATTTATTCCACGTTCGGAGGTAATGACATTAAGATGTTGCCAAAGTAGCAAGGGAATGGTAGGAAGAGTAAATATGGGTAATAAAATAAGGGGCAGCGGGGTAATCCGGTTAGTTTTGTGTGAACGGTGAGTATGGACTTGTTTTGTTGTTTTATCTTGTATTTTTTGTAGATGAATTCTTTTTTGTGACAAGGTAAAAATAATTTCCTAAATTCATGGCGCGACGACCTTGATGCTTTTCAACGTGGTTGGTTGGCAATGACAACTACAAGTCAGTTGTAATGTTTTTTATTTGATTTAATTTTGGTTTGTTTTTGGTTAAAATATCTTTAGTTTTTTATTCATTGGGTTACGTACCCAAAGGGTGCAAACTAGCGTTGAAAATTCTTAAAGAAACAAATTGTTTTTTTTTTTGGTGAAAGAAACGATATCTCGTTTTTTATTATTTTATTCGTTTGTGGCATTGAAATATTCTGGAAAAAAACCTTCGGAATTTTTCGGAAGATATCGGAAAATTTGAAAAAAAGCGATTAAAATAATCAAGTTTTTATTACTATATATTTTTAACACAATGAAATATAGCTCACTATTGACTAATCAGATAACTCAATGTCGCTGTTTTAAGAATCAGTATTAAGAAATTTTACAATAATACCATGTTACTATTATTTTTCCGTTTCTTTCAAAGTTTTCCATTTTTCCGTTTTATTGATAAAAAAACATGTAAAATTCCATATATATTTTTCTTAAAACTTTCGAATTAAACTTGGAAAAAAGCGAAGGACTGAAAAAAACGGGGAATTTTCCGCTTTTTTCAACGCTAGTGCAAACGGGACCCTATTATTGAGACTCCGCTGTCTGTCCATCTGTCCGTCCGTCACACATTTTTTTTTTTAATTATCTGATCCTGAACCCATGCTCACAAGAGCCTGGGTTTCTCTCTCTGCGATCCTAACCGCCGGTAGCTTGGGCCTTTCCCCACTGCCAACGGGCAACTAGGTTAGGATTTTATAATACTTGTGTTTATTTTTTGTTTTATTTTTTATTTTACTTTTCAGAAATGTATCATAAAACCTAATATTAGAAACAAAATAAAAAATAGTATAATATACGATGTAATAACAAAAAAAAATTATGATATTTTGACTTTGTTTGATCATCATTTTAAAAATGACTAATGCCCCAATTGATATGCAAATCAAATATTTATACATCTAACGGAAGGTTTCATACGTCACCTTTGACCTTTGATTGATAAATTACACACTCAATAAAACCAATAAATTGTCTGAAAAATTCCCGACAGGATGAAAGGGAATAACAATGTTTGGAATAAAATATTTAAATAGACATCGAAAATAGAATAATATATACATCGAATAGTATAACATTGTGCAGGGTAGAAATTAATGTATCTCAATTCCAATTTGCAATTTTGAAAGTGTTAAAAATTTCAATAATGTATTATTTTTTGTGACAGCTTTCAATGTCCCACTGCTTGGTAAGAACCTCCTGTCTCCGCTTCTAATCATCTCAGTTGTTCACTATCTTCAAGATTTCTTAACTTGTCCAAGTGTCTCATTCTAGATCTGCCCTTCTATCTTTTGTCGTATTTCTCTTTATTGGTATATCTATCTCTTTATGGTAACTGCTTCTCTCTGGATTCTTAGGTTAGAGTATAATTTATACTGGTTGATATTCCATCCCTTAGCTACACTGAAATCTCAAAATAACGAATAGAATACAAAAACGTGAGTAAAAGGACTTAGATAAATTTCAACAAATTAAAGTATTTTTTTTTTCTCCCAGATTTCAAATAAGTGTAACCTACTAACTTAACCATACGTCTGGGAGAAATATTTTAGCTGCTTCTTCCCCCGCAAAGATCGTAGAAGCCGTTCGAGGGAATAGGCGAATTATTTTAACAGACGATACGGCTAGCAACCCATGACTAATTTGATTTCTTTTTCCACCCTATCGGTCATCATCACGCTTAAAGTGGCCTTGGAGTCTCGCGGCCCCAGGCTCTGTCTGCCCCATTAGAAATAGTGTAATTTATTTATGGCAAACTTCATGTTTTAATACCAAATTTGGTAAAAGGTTTCTCCATTTATTTGTCAACATTAAATTAACACTCGACTTCAACTTTATTATTATTAAAACATGCGCTTTCATTGCCGCTCGCTACATAAAGCCTTGTGAATGTTTGTTGTGACTTAGGGCCCCTACAAACAAAGCGATTAAGGCTGTCTCAATTTCATTACATGTTATCGCACTGTGCAACGCCGTGAGACGAAATCGCCTCATCTAATAATATAGAAAATACAGATATGACACTTAAGTATTTCATGGTCATTGTTTGTGACATTTGCCTGTTCTGACTACCTATCTATATATATATATATATATATATATATATATATATATATATATATATATATATATATATATATATATACATACATATATATATATACACATATATATATACATATATATATATATATATATATATATATTTGGGTATCCAACAATGATACAATCTATAATTATATCTAAAGTCTAGTTAACTAGTACATATAATTGTATCACCAACTACGATACCATAGTTTAATTATTCAATTTAAATTATACAGGTTTCCTATGAGTAAGTAGCATGTAAGTAGTAGTAAGAGCATATATGTATATATAAAGTAAGGCAGTAAATATTTATAACGAAACATATGATAATAATTAAGAAACACATATTTTTCTTGTTGGACAAGAAGTCTTTAGGGACAGTTATTTTTTTAATTAACTACATAGCAAATGCTGTAGAGGAAAAAATAAAATGATTTGTTACAGTTTGTATTATAAAGTAATTCTGCAAAAATCACAAAACGTAAAACTAAATCTAAACCTATAAGCTAGTTCCAAAAAAACTACATATTTGTTTTTACTTCTGTGATTTATTTAGTTTGAGTCATCTCGTCCCGCCCTCTCCCTTATTTGCTACTGTACAAAATAATTTTCCCTAATTATACTACGTGCCTATTAGTCTCTGGAGTATAAGGAGCAAGTATAAAGTTTTTTGGATTAGGTAGTTGTAGCAAGGAATTGGGTAGATGACTGCGTCAAAAATAAATTATTTGGTACTGTTAAGAGGATAAAGCGTCACAAAGGAATGCTATTTGTCATTCATCATATCCATTTTATAATATTAATGTTGACCAATAGGCATGATGACTGAAAAATTATTTGAGGCCCATCGGTTAGATTATTAAAAATATTGTACACGAATTTTTTTTTATCTGAGGAACAATAAATGACGAAGATACAGCGCATTTAAATTTCGCATGACGTCACTCTTTCGTACGATTTTTACACATCGCTGACGTCACTAGCCCCCCCCCCCCCCCCACTCTGGAACTTAGACACTCTGTATCTTTGTGAATTTTTACTTGTTTGATAAACTGAAAAATATTGGTTCATTATTTTTGGATGATCAAAGTAACGGACTAATTAGAATAATACTTTTTTGACCCAGTCATCATCCCTATTAAACATCTTTTTAGAACTTAATAAAAAATAGCATCTCAGTCGCCTTAAAATTGCTATGCCTACTAAATCCCTCCATTTTCTAAATATTTAGGCTTACCAACAAATGTTTCGTGTCCCAAACAGAATTAATTTAGTTGATTTATGACAAATGTCATTAGCATGTCCTCTTGAATAACCAGCTACATAAAATAGGGTTTTTACTTTATTTTTAACACACTAATATCCTAGTTCGTGTAGAAATACAAGCTTAATGTGGTGTAATAATACTCGTACTTTCTACGTTTAATTACTGTGTTTATTTCGTTACTCAAAAAGAACATTAGGTATATTTATCGTATTTGTCACCATTAGGTACTTTTATTATTACTTTAGAACTCCAAGCCTTTATTTATTTATTTTACTGTTTATACATACAAAATGAAGACTTACTAACCAATTATCTATTTAGTTAACGAGAAAAGGAACATTTAACTTTTTTTGGTTCGTGATCTATATGGAGAATAATTAGAGTTTTGCTGTAATTGTTCTCCACATAGCAAAAATAAAATAAAGAAAAAAATTACAATAACTAAATTGAAAATATGTGATGAAAAAGTAAAATTTTTTAACAACATTTCTGAATAGTGGCCAGTAATGAAGAAATACGCATGCTTTAAATGCATAAATAACATCAGTCGTGGCGAAATTTTTATCACATATTTTTAAATTTAGATATTGTTCCGAACATTTTAATGCTGTATAAATCAATAATTTAAAAAAAAAAACTAGTTTAAGACCTATCAAAATAAGAAACATAATAGACAATAGGTATAAAATTAACATTCTAATCTTTAAGTTCTCTAACTGTATGAATGTTAAGAAAAATACCTTCTCTTTCTATGAGGGTACCAACGCCTGTCTAACAAATACGGACTTTTTCATTAAAAATGACCGTAAGGAAAGCGGTAGAGGAACAATCGGACGCTAGGGGAACGTAAAATGGATCTCATACAACGTCAATTCGAAGGAGCAACGTAAGGACATTTTTTTATTGGACAGGAAACTTTTATAGTGAAACGTGATAGGGTGTTAAGAATTTTGTCCCCGTTTTAGATAAGAATTCATGGTCACCCTCACTGATTAGTTGTAGGGGAAACAATACAATATTGTAATACAATCCATATTGTATGTTTAGATTTTATCGTAGTATCTAGTAAATATGTCGATCGAACTGTTGTTTCGGTGTTAATTTTGGAAAACATAAGTTATATGCTAAATTAGTTTTGGTTTATAATGTATATTTGTTTATTCAATGGATGATGAACCCCAGCTTCGAAGAAGTGAGGGTATGCTATAATGCGTCTCAAAAATAATAAATCACCTGGGATAGACGGAATACCGGATGTGTTTGGAAATATGCTCGTAGTGTCGTTTACTAAAAATTATATGATTTAATTGTTCAAATTTGGACCCACGAGAAACAATCCCAGGAATGGAATACAGGAGCTATATGTCCAATCCACAAAAAGGAGACTAGGAAAAATTGCTTCAATTACAGAGCAATTTTGCTACTTCCAACAGCATATAAAATCTTATCGTATATTCTCCTGGGCCGGTATTTAATATAACAAAGTGCTTCAGTACCTAGAAGGAAATAAAAAATCACCTGTTGAAAATGTTAAAAGCATATATATAAGTTATTTTATAGAAAATGAAAAATACTGGAGAAAAATCTTAGCCCTCTTATTCCTAGGGCCTCTGAGTAAAACTTTATTACAAAGTCTGATAACTTTTCCGATTTTATTAACTTTGAAGCTTACAGAGAAACCGTAAATTGAGCTTTTTATTAATAATCAATGCGGTTTCCATTTCTACGTCCAGAATCAATTTCACAAAGAAAAATCCACAAAATAGCTTGATCAAAATAGTAAGGCTACAAAATTGTAGCCTGTAAGTTTGCACATACAAATTTATCACTTCATCTTTAAAATGTATGAGTATGTATTTATGAGTACCATTCAGAATTGGCGTATGTAGTATATGTATTACAATAAATAATAATAAATACTACTTGCTGTAATTAAGATTATTATCTTTAAACCAACCATGAAGATAATAATACTATAGAATTCGTATCGTCAGCAAATATTTCTAATTTAATATCAGGTTGTTATGATATCATATAGATAATTAAGTCATTGATAATATTTTAAATAATATTGGTCCTAAAATTGAGCCTCGTAGAATTATTTTAGTCACTTAAACAATTTTTGATGTTTTTGTAGAATAATCTCTCTTTTAGAGTCCTCAACCAATTGCTGTTGATTAATTAAATACGATTTTAATACATACATTTAAGGTTTTATTGTGAATATTACAAAACTCTAATTAAGTTGTAAGAATATTCTGCATTTGAATTTAATTTTCAAGTCACGTCATGTAAAATCGTATCCATAGCACTAGCGGTGCCAATGCCTTCTTGATACCCGAATTCCCTTTTATTCAAAGTGTAGTTTGCTTTCAAGTGACTAACTAATCTATATTAATAATCAGCAAGTCATGTTTAATGTTACAGGTAGGTATACCCATCCTTTTTAGGGTTCCGTACCCAAAGGGTGCAAACGGGACCGTCTGTCCGTCTGTCATAGGGCTCTATCTCTTGAACCGTACTAGCTAGATACTTGAAATTTTTACCGATTATGTATTACTGTGGCCGCTATAACAACAAATACTAAAAATAAAAAATAGTTAAAAATTAAACGGGGCCGTCAAACAAGAAACGTGTTTTTTTCAGCGTTTTTAACTTATTCTTTATAATGGCATTAACTAGATACTTACAATTTTCACCAATTATGTATTACTATGACCACAATAACAGCAAATACTAAAAATAAAATAAAGTTAAAAATTAAAGGGGGTCGTCATGCAAGAAACGTGTTTCTTCAGCGTTTTAAAACATTGTACGGCGGTACGGAACCCTTCATGTACTAGTCCGACTCGCACTTGCCCGTTTATTTAATTTGAAATGCAACACCTCCACAGACGATTTTTTCTATTCCACGGATAAAGTGTCACATCCACAGATTCTTTAATTTGTATAGCCTGCCTATAGACTTAACCAAAACCGGATAATAAAATACTTGACCTTTTCTCATTCTCCTTTATATGGTTCAAGTGCGGAACCCCTAGCGGCTTACAGCCGAGCCCATACATAAAAAGGTGTAACTCGAAATCTGTGCCAACGAATTGTCACTTTTTATCCCAGGACAGAGCTGCAATCACTCGGTCCACTGAACGGGTTAATTAATGAAATCTATTAACTTCTCTTCTCCTTAGGGACTAAAATTGCTTGCGTATTTTTTGCACAGTCATCCTCCCTGGACGTTTTCCAACTGGCCGAAATCGCTACGGTTTTTATTCGGAATAGTGCTGCGCGACACGGTTTCAAGATTGTTTATGTTGTGGCCTGAATATAATTTCTATTGCTTTTGGTTTTATTTAAAGATTAAACTGCACTTTTTTATCCGGTAGGTATCAGTTTTAACTATATGCAATTATGAGATAACATTTTGTTTTGATATAAACTTTATATGGAGAGAATTAACACTGATTTTGAGTTTAATATAATAATGTTTCACTATCATCATAGCCACAGGAAGTCCACTGCTGGACATAGGCCTCCCCCAAGGATTTCCAAAACGACCAATTGGAAGCGGTCTGCATCCAGCAGTTTCATGTCGTCTGACCACCTAGCAGGTAGTGTCATACGCTGCGCCTGCCGGTACGTGGCCGCTATTCAAGAACTTTTCTGCCCCATCGGCCATCGGTTCTTCGCGCTATGTGCCCCGCCCACTGCCACTTCAATGAGCTAATCCGCTGGCGCTAATAAAACTATACAAGCTACCATTCATTACTTACTATAAATACTGAAACTTGACAAAAATCACACATAAAAACAATCCACGTAATAATCAAAAACATACGAGTAGTCTGACCAAGTTTAATCTACTTGTAAAACTTTACCGATATATTCATAAAATAACTGCATACCTTAAATGAGTTATATGTATATAGTATAATGCCACTAATTTAAGGAGTAGGTACTGTTTTTTATTTCACTTGCATAAAACCCCTTTAATCATAGGTAATCACGATTTTTATGAATATGAGGGTAAGTGTTTAAAATACTCAACACTAAGATCGATGAACATTGTTACTTTTGGTATTTGAATGAGTGAGCGAAGAAGCAAAGTTCTCCGAGGTCTATTAGGACAATCACATATTTAGGTGTGTGAAGTTTTGTATAGTATATCAAAATAACAAAAATCCTATAAAATATACTCGATAATGAGAGCTCGAATGTATTTGATGTGAACTACATGAATTCGATTAGACGAACCCAATTTTTTGAGTGCAGCAATAAAATGCAGTTTTTAAAATTATATTCACATGAAATATTAAAAAGTTGAAAAGTGGCCGATCAGGACGAAAACATTTATCCTCACTTTTATGGATGAATAAAACTTGTTTTTACATTTTTATACAATTTTTATGCAAGATAAACAATCGGGCCACGACCTAAATAGACCAGTTACATGTGCTTCTGAATTTATAAATTTATCGTTTCACTGTATACAGGTTTAGCTCGGTCGCGCTGAGGTTTAGTTGGGGCTGATTCAAAATTGATTGGCGTGTGTTTGCAGTATTTTTTTTTAATGTTTGTTTTAGTATTCCTTTGCTATGTGCAAACATATAATGTATACAACGTGGAAGGGACATACCCGTAATAAATAAACCACGGGCTATACTAGACCATTATAGTATAATGAAATTAAAATAACACTACAGAAACTAAAAAAAAAATCGACATTCCCATACAAAAGTGTGCAGCCGCCTGGGTGATTTGTATGGGAATGTCGAAATTTTTTTTTGTTTCTCGGCTGTTTGTAATTTCATTATACATTAGTGATCTAGCCCGTGGTTCATTTTATTACGGGTATGTCCCTTCCACTTTGTATATATATCCTTATTACGTTTTTATTCTTTACGTGATAAACAAAATGGGCCACAAGACCTAAATGAACTAGAAACGTATGTGTACGAATTTATAAATTATTGTTTCACTGTACTCAGGTTTTTTTTTAGTTAGGTCGGTCGTTAAAGTTTAGTTGGGGCGGATTCACAATGAATTGGCGTATGTTTGTCGTATTTTTAAACACGTTTGCTTTGTTAAGATTTTTCTTTTCTTCATGTTGATACAAACATATTAAAATACAAAACTCTAAAGCAAATGAGACCAAAATATGACGGCGGGCCACATTAACTATAGACATAATTCCTTCAAATTGTTTTATCCCATTTCCTTGACTAGTTACGACTTGCACTGAAGAAAAATCAGCTCGTAGATTCCACTTCTTTTTTGCAGACTTACGGCCTGGCCACGAGACATTCGCCGGCTTGCTTGGTAATTTTCTATACTGTTGTTTTAGTCGCCAGTAGCCTCGTCGTTCGCGCCGCGCGTATTTTCGCCACGGCGAATGTCTCGTGGCCAGGCCGTAAGACATATTAAAAGCAAAGTTATAAATACTTTCAATATCTCACGATGTCTACTAAATATTGTTAAAGTAAAATCTCGTACTGTTCATAAAAACAGTTCGATTGCTAAAGATATTTCGCGAAACAATTTGTTGTAATATGCTTTGAAGTATCGTATTCGGCTTCAATATTGCGCATATTAATATCACCGGTTATTAAAGCGTACTCACAATGATAGTTAAATTAATACTGTTGTCAATTCTAAATCTAGTTAAATGTTATTAACAATGAAGCGGATTTGCAAGTATTGAAATACAGTGGGAAATTAAGTGGCAACCATGGGCCAACAAGCGAGATAGAGGACACCGAGCTCAGCGTTGGGTGGATGATATCCAGTTATCCAGTTGGCCGCAACTGGATTCAGGTGGCAAGGGAGAGACACAAATGGAAAGATATGGTTCTTCATATCTTTTCATTTGTGTCTCTCCCTAAGTCCTAAAGAGGACAACATAAAGGCTGCTATGGATGTATGGATGGGTTACTCCAGCCATATACCTATACAGGATTTTATTTTCAGTGTGCATTAGCAAGATCTGAGTAAATGTTTCATATTATATCATTGACTGACCAGTGTTGATGGTAGACATACGGTAAAGGCGTTGGCTATGCGTCTGTGGGCACTAGTTCGATCCTTCCTTACTAGGCATGACAGACATATAGTTCGATCCTTGCTAGGCATGAGTTAGTACTCACGGTACGGTATTTTTGAACTCGCATCACCTGCTTCCGGTTAAAGTAAACATCAAAGGAAACCTGCACACTAGTTCACTAGTGTGGTAATGTCTGTTGTCACTAGATTCATTCACAGTCATTGAGCTACGTCAGATGCCTTTAGGCACCTTGAAAAATCTGACACCAATGTTAGCTATTAAGGCCCCGTCAGTTCAGGGCCAAGAATACTTTGAGTGTTTTTGAAAAATCACTTTCAAAGTTTATATTTTGACTACGAAAACCAATTATCATCATCATCCGATCGTACTCCCGGTTGCATCGTCAACGGTTACGCTTCAGAGCCCGGGGTTCGCTACCTAACCTAGGTGATTTGACGAGGTTACTGGTTTTTTACACAGAGCGACTGCCGTCTGACCTCCGCAACTCAAAGGGTAGACCAGAACCAATTCTAGGATAGGTACAAACGCTAGATGGCGTTCGGGACCAACGGCTTTACGTGCCTTCCGAAGCACGGAATCATCTTTCTTTTCGGATAATCAGGTGATTCAAGCCTGCAATATCCTAAACAGACTGGAAACAACACAAAGCATGCTTCCCAGTGGGATTTGAACCCATGACCTCCGGATCACAAGGCAAACGCCTTGACCACTGGACCACGGAGGCAGTCAAAACCAATTATAACCCTAGATATATGCAATTTCTTTAAAAATACAAATTTTTAACCGACATCTGACATGTCGACAAAATAAAACGTACAGCTATCCTTACGATGTATCCTTTCACAGTGGTAGTTTAAAATGATCGTACACGATTACAAACTTAGAGTTTTTAATTCAATGCCTGCATTGAATTATCCTAATCCTAACTAATATTATAAATGCGAAAGTGAGTTTGTATATTTGTTTGTTTGTTACCTTTTCACGCTTTATCTACTGAACCAACCTTCTTGAAAATTTGCATACACATAGGTAGGAGTACTGAGAAGGACATAGAGTACATTTCATCGCGGAAAAATGTAATGTTCCCTTGGGATACGCGTGCGAAGCCGCGGGCATAAGCTAGTTTATTATAATTCAATTGTTGCAGGTCGCATCTAGTTAGGATTGAACTCTTGCTTCAATTCAATTCACCCAGCCCACCATCAGTGTCTCCACACCAGAGCTCTCTCCTTGTGACGGTAGTTTGTGTAGTAATGTGTCTGATTGTGTTGACTTTATTGACCCTCCATGTAATACAATAGTATTTTCTGACAGTATAGGTCGCAATATGGGTTGCATGTTAAACAAAATTCTAGATAAAACTTGTATAAATTACTGCTTCCCGGATGCAACCTATACTCAAATTTTAGATAAAATTAAATCAACCAAACTGAATTGTAAATCTACTGTTGTATTATTAATAGGCGATAGTAACAAAGTAGGAAAGAAAGAAATAATCAGCTGTATGGATTATTTATCTGAACTAGAAGTAAGCAAAATAATATTATGTGCGTTCCCATATCTACATTGCCAGTCTCCAAAAACTAACAAAATCATTCACTATCTCAATACTTTGATACATAATATGACATGTCGTTATAGTGATAAATTAGTGTTTTTTGACACTAACAATTTTATAAGTGAATGTCATGTGACAAAAGATAATATTTATCTTTCAAAATATTTTAGACATAGGATTGCTACATTGATAGCAAATAATATTAATTTTTGGACGAGTTTACATTGTAAACAAGATTCTAGTTTTAAGACACCTACAGACTTACCAAGTTTATGTAACGGTAATTCTGTAGACTTGACGACAGATTTAAACTGACCATTCAGACAACGGGAAGGCCTCATGAATTAAGAATACTTCATCAAAATTTAGAAGGTCTTTCCAGCAAAGAATTTTTAGTAGAATTAGTTTTAAAAGAGATGGATGTGGACATTTTATGTTTGACTGAACATTGGCTGCATGAGAGTCAGATGATGTTCAGCCTAAACAACTATAATATTGTTAGCTGCTTTAACAGAAAGTCTGCTCAACGAGGGGGTTCTATAATTTTTATAAAAGATTCTTTCCGTAGCAAAGAGCGGAAGGATATTGTCAGACATTCTGTTGAGCGCTGTTGTGAGGTGGCCTGTGCCGAGCTTGATCATCATATAATTGTTTGTGTATACAGTCCACCAGATAGTAATTTCAAAAGCTTTTTAAAAGCAATGGACCAGGTTCTTAAGTCCTGTTCAACTAGTAAAAAGAATTTAATTATTTGCGGTGATTTTAATGTTGATATTTTAGTACATAATCCAAAGAGCACACAATTCCTAAATCTTTTTAAGTGTTATGGATTAGAAAACTTATTTTTTGAGCCAACCAGAATTACAGCTACATCTGGCACATGTCTTGATAATTTTTTTAGTAATATTCAATATTGTGATAAATCTGTTATCAACAAATTGCCTTCAGATCATTCTGGTGTATATGTAGCTTTTGTCAAAGAGTCCACCAGTAATTTGAGAAAAGATAAGATCTTGTGTAGACCGATTACTTCTAAAAACATAAAAAAACTTAAAAATAATTTAGATAACAAATTATTATCAGTGGTATATACAGGAAATAATCCTGACGACCATTATAATAAACTATTTAGTACTGTTTCCTCTGAGTATTCTACAACATTGAAACAAAAAAGAGTAGTAGTTCATAGTAAATCACAGTTTAGTGACTGGGCTACTACCGGCATCTACATAAGTAGAAACAGGTTATATGATTTATATGCCCAAAAACAATATAACTTTAATCCTTCTTTTATAGAATATGTTAGAAATTATTCTAAAATATTAAAAAAAGTTTGTAGACGAGCCAAGTCGAATAGTATTAGCAAAAAAATAAATAATGCTCCTAATAAAATTAAAGAAACATGGAGTGTCATAAATAAGGAAACAGGTAAAAATAAAACCAAAGAAAATATTTGCCGAATCAAATGTAGTGGTAAAAATACTTCAAAAACTGAAGAAATAGTAAATATATTTGATGATTATTTTACTAACATTCCTTTGGAACTTACTTCTAATGTGAGTTCTAGCGCCCAGCGTGCTGAGGCTTTGCTTAAGAGTAATGTTAGCCCTTGTGATTCTAAATTTAATTTTCAGCATGTTAGCCCTAGCGATATAATAGATGCTTTTAAACAGTTAAATTTAAAAAAATCAGAAGTTCACTGGGGCATGTCAGTAGCCGTAGTAAGTCATATTATACACATAATTGCTGCCGATTTAGCTTTCATATTTAACGAATGTATTGATGAAGGCATATTTCCTAACTTAATGAAATGTAGTAAACTAATCCCCTTATTCAAAAAAGGAGAAAAAACAGACCCTGGCAACTACAGACCTATCTCTATTTTGCCAGTTTTGAGTAAGGTGTTCGAAAAGATAATGCTCAATCAAATGCTACTTCACTTTAAGACCAATAATCTTTTCCATAGCCAACAATACGGCTTTACTGCTGGAAAATCGACCACCGATGCAGGAGTAGCTCTTATTACTGATATCTACGACGCGTGGGAAAACAGAAATGATGCAATTGGATCATTTTGCGATCTTTCTAAAGCATTTGATTGCGTTGATCATCCAACACTTTTGCTCAAATTTCGTCAATACGGTTTTGATGATAAGTCAATTAAATTAAT
Organism: Acrobasis repandana; assembly: GCA_963576875.1. Classification (NCBI taxonomy): domain Eukaryota; kingdom Metazoa; phylum Arthropoda; class Insecta; order Lepidoptera; family Pyralidae; genus Acrobasis; species Acrobasis repandana. Next base: position 19,226,002 of record OY756218.1, on the reverse strand, counting down.
AGAATCTTACTTAACAGATAGGCTTCAAACTGTTGATATAAACGGCGTAAAATCACACGGGTCTAATGTGAAAATGGGCGTTCCCCAAGGTTCAATTCTAGGACCGTTCCTTTTCTTAGTTTATGTCAATGACTTGCCTTACATGGTTGAGAAAGAGGCTGACATGGTGCTGTTTGCTGATGACACCTCGCTAATATTTAAAATAGATTGACATAACAGTGATGCTAGCGCGGTGAACAGCACCTTATCCTTATCTTTAATTTCTGATTGGTTTTCGGCCAATAACCTTCATGTTAAATGCGAACAAGACCCAATGCATTCGATTCTCTCTTCCTAATGTGAATCAAGCCTGCGTTGACATACTAATTAATGGTCAGAAACTCGATCTGGTTGAAATTACTACCTTTTTAGGAATCACAATTGATTCGAAACTTCAATGGGGCGCTCATATAACTAAACTTTCTAATAGACTTAGCTCTGCGGCTTACGCTGTTAGGAGAATAAGACAATTGACAGATGTAGCAACTGCTAGACAAATGTACTTTAGTTACTTTCACAGTCTAATGTCTTACGGGATACTTCTATGGGGGAGTGCAGCCGACATTCAGACTATTTTTCTTTTACAAAAAAGAGCAATTCGTGCTATTTACGGTTTAGGATCGAGAGACTCACTGAGGGAATTATTCAAGGAAATAGGTATACTTACTTTTGCATCACAATTCATATTTGATATTATAATGTATGTAAGGAAAAATATTTCCTTGTTCAATAAAGTAAGTGATTTTACAGATAGAAATTTACGTAATAAGAATGACTTAGTTAGTCCGTATTACAGGCTGAATACAGTCAGTAAGTCTTTTATGGCGAAGTGTATACTTTTTTATAATAAATTGTCAGAATCGGTCCTTGATATGCCAGACAGAAAATTCAAAGCTTATGTAAAGAAAGTACTTTGTGAGAAGGCTTATTATAGGACCGATGACTATCTTAAAGACAAAAAGGTCTGGCTTGAGCTTGGCGCGGGTCCCTCTTAAAGGTTTGTATACTTAGACATGTCATAATTTAGGTACATTGGTACATACTAAATTTACAAATTGACATTATTTTAAATTTCGTAATTCTTATAATTCAATTTAATTATGACATAATAAACAATGTAATCTCTGTCCATCTATATAACTAATTTTAAGTTTTTAGTTTGTTAGTTGACGTCTTTGGAGAAAACGTGCAGTGCAGTTTGTTGCCGCTTCTTCTGCACTTGCGCCTAGGAAGCGGCGTAAACTTAGCTTTAAGTAACGATTTGACGTCAACATTTGTGCAAAACAAAACAAAGTGACTATTATTAAGAGATATTATAAATATCCTATGATAATAAAGATATTTTGAATTTTTGAATTTTTTTTGCCTCACAGTCGCATAGTAATAGAGACAATTGACCACTACTCCACCGCTTAACATTTTTTTTGCATAAAAATAAAAATGCGTGATTTCTATTCGAACATTGATTGAATGAAAATTCCTCACATGCGCCACGTAATAGCTAGCAGTAGTTTTCGCCATTTTATTTTGAATCCTATTCATCAGTTTTTTATTACCATTTTGTGAAGTGCTAAAAATTATTCTATGAGCAAAGTCCATATGCATCACAATACTAGGAATTCGTCCCGGACTGTCAACTCTCGATAAATTCACAATTAAACACAATCACTTCTTTATCCCTAATGAGGCAGACAGCACATGGGCCTTTCGGCTCCAAGCAGACAGAGCCCAGACCCAAAGGCCACTTTTAGCGTGATAGTAAGTGAGAAGATGGAAAAGGGAATCGAAATAGCAATAGGTTGCTAACCACATCGTGTAATAACATGATTTGCATTTTCATATTGCCTCTCTCTCACACAGATACGTGGGAAGAGAAGCAGCTGGTTCATTCTAAGTTTTTTCTTTTCTCCCAGACCAGCATGGGAATAAACCGTACAACAATAGAGTTTCAGCCTAACCCATTAGTTCCCGCTTTCATAATTTTGTCATTGTATAATTTCGTCACTTTATGTCAGATGCCTATAATAGGAAGCCTGAACATTCTGACACCAGTGGTGGCCAGTTATACATGAGCTCACCACATTGATCCAAATCATCCACACACGAAAGAAATGTATCAATAATAAAGAAGATTTAAAGTTTCCATGAGATTGTCAAAAAGAGAACTTCACAGACTAAGCTCTGGGTAACCGCTTGTTGTTTTTTTTTATATACCAGTCTATATCAGTGGTCTCTGGTGGACAAGCCCCTTTCAATAGAGGGAGGATATGCCCATAATCACCACTTAGGGCAGACGTTACTAGGAGTGGTGGTGACAAATAGTATTCTACTCCATCCTCACTTAAAAATCAGTAATCCTAAATTGCAGAATTATAAGGCAGGTGTATACCTACCTCGTTACACTTGTATAAGTGTAACTGCTATCTACTTAGTAAAACAGCCGGTGCCTCGAGTGGAATACACGCCGTATTACCCCGCCCTTATTGCCGGCTGGTACAAGTCACAAGTTTAAGTGTTTGTTGTTCGTTTTTCGTGTTTGTAGGCTGCCATCACATTTTTTTGTTTCGGATTTTTATATATTAGTCTAGATTGATAACCTAAAACGTTAATGCATTATACGTTTATCCACGATACTACATTACGTATAAGCACTAACAAATTTTATTTTTTGGACAAATCACACTGATTGTGCTAGCTCCAAAGTAAGTTTAAAAATTGTGTTATGGCATATTAACTCAACGATACTATATTTTATGATAAATAGATATGTAGATAAACACCTAAGACCTACTACAATTTGAAAATGACCATTTTCGGATCGAACCCAGAACCTCCGGATTAGTTGGTCTAGCGTGTTAACCATTACGCCACGGAGGTCGTCAAATATCATAGGCATGAAACAAAGATGAGGTTATCTAACTGTAGTTATTACTTATATGTATATTAATATTGTTAACTATCTTGAGAAAACTATTTAAATAAGCCGAGATCAGTCTGCTGTGACACAAGTGTGACAATGTACCTATATATAGTTATCACACTTTTCCGCGCCTAAAAAGAGACCTTGGGTTTGGTTTGCATCGGTTATTACCAGAGATCGGATATTCCAGTGCATATTTACCTAAAGTTGGGATGTTGGCTATTATGGAAAGCGCTTTTTTATCAAAATATCTTGCGATCCCGAGAAATTCTAATTTAAGTGTGTATTACATAGAGACATAATGATCGCAATTTGATATAAATGACAGTTATAAAGTTATATAATAAAAGTTTCTTAAGAAGCCGCTTCCATATTTTGGTAGCCAAAAACTAACTTTAGGTAAATATGCACTGGAATATCCGATCTCTGGTTATTACCCTCTATTACCGAGTTGAAAGATGCATTTCGTTTTTCGTGGCTGCGTGCAATGCATCACGCTGCTACGAAACCTCGTAGCGCTGCTCCGGTTTTTTTGTAGCACTGCTACGATATTTTGTAGCCCTGATACGTTATTCCGTAGCCTAGATACATAGTTTTATACAGCGCTGCTACGGAAATTCGTAGTCTGCTACAGAGTTTCATAGTACAACCCGATGTTTACTCTTCTTGGGAATGTATTTGCGAAGTCATCCTTGACGATGCAGTTCTTGCAAGAGATTGTGCTTGGTCCTTTAATCGTCTAAAAAGACATCTAAACAAAGAGATAGAGTAGAAAATACTAGGCTGGAAACCACACAGCATAAAGTATCTTTGTTATATTTAAGTTTATAACTTGGGCCACAATCTAAGCGTTTAAGCCGCCACGTTAACATGCCGCTGCGGTGCGTCTCTTCTCTATCATGAATATTTATATCTACGGCATCAATGTACTGCGATATTTAACATCTACACAACGGCAGCTTTATTTTAAATGGTCCCGTCAGCTATTTTAATTATCTTTGTATCTCTCGCTCGATCAAAGTGCATGCCTATGAATTTAAATTACATTTCCACGTGCATACGTATTTCTGTTTTACACTGTTTATTTCTGAAAAGGATTTGCAGGTATTTTAATTACCGTTTGTCGGGCGACAGGAGAATATTTTAATTAAATGAAGGATGTTGAACTTTATTTTGATGAAATAATAGTCGGATATTGTTTAAAACTGTAACAAAATTAAATGAAATTTGTTTGGCTCTCAATGTTTATTTAATTTTTTTTTTTCGTTTTCCGGAAACTTGCTTGGATAATGTTTCTTATTATTAGAGAAAGGATACTCGCATGCATATTTACCTAAAGTTGAGATGTTGGTTATTATGCAAAGCACTTTTTACCGTAAATATTTTTTTACCGTAATTCCGTTAAATTTAAATTTAAGTATATACTCCATGAGATGTAATGAACCCAATTTGACGTAAATGACAGTTGTCCTATTGCAATGTTATATGGTTGCCCGAAAGCTCGGGATTTTATTTTTAACTAGCTGCGCCCGCGACTTCGTTCGCGTGGTTGTCGGAACGTAATGTTATATAGCCTAAAGCCTTCCTCTATAAATGGACTACCCAACAAAAAAATAATTTTTCAAATCGGACCATTAGTTCCTGAGATTAGCGCGTTTAAACAAATAAAACAAACAAACAAACTCTTCCGCTTTATAATATTAGTATAGATAAAAGTCTGTTTCCATAATTTGTTAGCCAAAAATTTACTTTAGGTCAATATGCATCCAAGTATCCGAACTCTACTTATCACTGATATAGCAAGATAAAAAATCTACATACGTATATTTATGTTTTTTTTCTGTACAAAAAGTACTTATATGTTTTATAGCGCGAACCATCCCTCACATATGACTTGAACAAGGACCGCAATATATAACGAAACAAAAGTGACAAAAAATCCACCCTAGATCGCAGATAGTGTACACAATTTTCCGTGACAATACCCCGTGTATTCGCTCGCGTGACTCAAGGATGAGTGCTGTGTTTCGCGACAATTCGTTTCGTGTATGTTATCCACACGTTGTGTGAGATATTATTCTAGAATATTGAAGGAGGTGGGTCCAAATAAGTGACACAGGTATAACTGTGAACTATTATAGGGACTAAAGTTCCTAAAGAACCGCCCATGCAAAATTCTCGGTATACTTAACACGAAAAAATCTCTATAGCTAAATGTAGAACTCGACTGAACTTTAAAGCCCCCTTTATTGGCAAAATTGTAAACTAAAACTAACTAAACGCATCATACGAGACTCCAAATCTTTCCCTGTTTTAAATAAGAGAGTAAAAAAGTATTATCTTTCCTTAACGTAATGAATAGTATACCTATATACTATATATGTATTTATTTATAGTTGATTATTTATATGTATATATATTTATGTATAATATGTGTGTATGTTTATTGATGTATTGTATATGTATGTGTATGTTTAACATTTTAGATAAGTACTTATATGTATTTGTAACTTTAGTTTATTTTGTACAAGCATACTACCTGTTATCTTCAATTTTCCTCTCCTGGGTCTGCTGGAAGAGATTTCTTATAAAATAAGCAATACCTATGTACTCTATTTATTTACTTTGTTTGTATGTTGTGTACGTGAATTTTGAAAATAAATAAACGCTTAAACAACTGTTGTTGCAGTATGAACTTTCAGTGATAAAACCTCGCGTGTTCGCTTGCGTGTCTCACGGATGAACGCTGTTTTTCGCTTACATCGCAGCAATTTGTGCCGTGTGTGTTACCCACAACATTTTGTTAGACTGGATGTGAATTCTATTGGATGTTTTGTAGTATTAGTAGTTAGTCTTAAACTGCGGACTTCAAAGATATAATTCTTAATTTATAATGATGTATATTATCTATCTATATGTATAGGATATTCTCAGTCCATTTAACTTATCAAGTGATACAAACATACAAAGATAAATAAATTATTTTCCCTTTGAATTTGAGAGGACTTTGGATACTGATAAAGTACCTAAACCTGTCAAAGACGACAATTTGTGCCTTGTGTATTTTACCACTTGTAGTTAAACGATCGCATTCGTAGATTACCTGAAAGAAAAGAAAAAAAACATAATTAAAATATTAATTTTATCATTATAAACATGTTTGACAATATTTCTTTATAAAAACAGCAAAAAGTGATTTTAAATATTTTTGAAGTAAAATACAAACATATACTCTCTCTCTCTCTCTCTCTCTTTCCCTCGCCTTGTCCCATTTCAGTTGGGGTCGGCTCTCCTCGTCAACCTTCGCCAAACTGTTCGGTTTTGGGTCGTCGTATCGTTTATTTGGGCTTTCTTTGTATCTTTGTTAATGACAGACATCCAAGTTTGGGGTCGTCCTGGCTTTCTTGGACCGGTATCTATGTTTAACACTTTTCTGGTCATGTGATTTTCAGGCCTTCTCATGACGTGTCCATACCACAACCACAACACAAGATGATATTACCACAACCAGTGTATAAAGTATAGAAAGTATTCCATCACAACGAGTTGTGAAACTTGCTTGCGATGATGGCCGGAGGTTTCTCATCACGTGTTTGGATATACAGACGCTGGGGTGATAAGATTTATAGGCCACGTGGGATGGGAAAGTTAAAATTTTCTAACCGAATCACCCGTTGAAATGAATACATAGTTTTTCGCCCATTTAAAATGAAATTATTATAAAATTTCAAACATGCGTATATTCCTATTTATTAAGTGAAACATGGTCACTATACAACCCTTCGCGACAGCGCACCTATCTGATGAATTTAAGGACCTGCACAGAATTGCGGCTCTTAGTTCAACGACTTTATTGTCAAGTACAAATTTTGTTATATATATATATATCAAACTATATTATATATATATAAAACATTTTATTTTCGTACATTTTACATCACTTCACTTTCAGCCCACATCAACCCACTGTTGGGCATAAACCTCCCTTTTTTTGCGCTATTCTATACGGTCCTGTGCAAGTCCAATTTACTACTTTCCCACTGACCTCACAACATCGTCTCACTAACGGGCAGGAGGTTTCCCTATTGGTCTGTTCTCCCACTCTGTTACTGCTTTGGTCCTCTGACTGTCTTCTCTTTTAGCCAAGTGTCCCGCCCCTTCCCACTTTAACTGCGTGATCCGTCTACCTACATCTTCGATTTTTGTTCTACGACGAATTTCTATCACGATCCAGGAGCGTGATGTCGAGCATGACGCGCTCCATCGCCCTTTGTGCAACTTTAATTGTGTGCATGTGCTGCACGCTTACAAAGGTAAGCGTCCATGTTTCAGCACCGTAATTGAGTATGGGTAGGACACATTGGTTAAATACTTTGGTTTTCAGGGGAGTGAGAATTTGAAGACATTGTCAAGTTTTCCAAAAGCAGTTCATCCCAGCCGAACACGTCTCCCAATCTCCTTCTTCTGCCCATCTGCATCTAAAAATAAACGATGTCCAAGATAGACATAATCGTTAACAACTTCCACTTCTGCAATACCTACGATTACTTATGTTAGGTAAATTAATGGTACGATTTGTCATAATCTTAGTCTTGGACATGTTCATCCTTAGATCGACCTTCAGGCATCCTTCTTGCAGTTCAGAGAGCTTCTCCTGGAGCTCAGAGACGTTCTCGGCCATGATGACGAGATCGTCAGCAAAACGCTCATGATTTACCTACATGAATAGGAAAATATAATAAAAATTGAAAGTTAAGAAATTAAAACACACAACTCAAATATTTAGCGAATTAAAATATTTAATTTCACAGCATTCCCTTAAAAAAAACTCAATATATAAATTCATATTCGTTCAACTTCAAACATTATACAAAATTTAATGTTCCTTCCACAACTCCAAAAGTTTACTGAACTCAAAACCTTCGAAACAGACTCAAAATGTTTAATTTCATTTCACAACACTCTCTAATGGTGGCACTTTGCTAGTTGTATTCGCTTTTGGGTGTTTTACGTTATTTGGCAAAAAATAGCAAATGCAGCTATAGGCAAATACGTCCATCTACACATGGCAGCCAAATCACAAACACACAAACAAGGTCGACGGTGCGCGCGCTTATAAATATGGCCATAGTGTAGACGGTATATTTGCGCATTTGCCTATTCGACCTCTTTGATGTGCGTCACCGACAAGCATCTGGATACGCGTGTTTGGCCTTATTTGTCAAATAGGCAAATAAGTCCAAACATACTGTCTACATATGGTAAATATTTGTCAAACATGCCAAGTACGCAAATACAAATAGCCAAGTGAAGTTCCACCATAGCATAATAAATATCAGTTGTGCGTATCCCAGTCACATTCACCACATAAGTGCTTATTTCGAGCAATCTCATTCGCCCACGCCTTTATAGCTCATTCCCATTTGCCCCATAGATTCTCCCCACAGCTTGGTTAACGGAGTTTCGACATTGTGATGTCCCAATATATTTTGTACATTATGTCTTTTCGTCATTCCGTCTTCGTAATTTTGGCTCAACATAATTTAACGGTTCATTTGTCCCATTTTGACAGAATGTTATGTTAGTTGATAAGCCAAGCGATGAACAGAGAAAATTGTGCTGTGCAAAAAAGCATAAAATATACTTAAGGCCATACATGACTTTTCCGGGGTCCAGTGCTGCCCCTATTTGAAATAAATCATTTCAAAGGAAACGGAGATATCATTTAAAATTTTGTCTTTGTTAAGCCCCAGATAACCCTTCAATCTGTTTTATAAACTACTGTTAGTTTAAAGTGAGAACGTGAAGCTTTTCTTCGCACATTTGCCCTAAGGTGCAGGTATAGGCAAATGGCCTTGAAGTGGCGCCTTCATTTGAAATAAATTGTTAACTCGTAAATATGGTGATAATTTCCATATTGCTCTTCGTCATGCACTTTAAATTATTTTATGAATCACCGTTGAAAGTATTTACATTCGTCCGTCTAGCTTTGAAACTTGCCTTCGCCAAAAATGGCCACGGCAAGTTTTAAAGCTAGACGGATCACCAATAATAGTTTCAACGGCAGTTCATAAAATAATTTAAAGGGTCTAGTGCATGACGAAGAGCAATATGGAAATTATCATCATATTTACGAGTTAACAATTTATTTCACACTTCAAGGCCATTTGCCTATATCTTCACCTTAAGTGGCTGTTTTTCACAAATTTGCGAAGAAAAGCTTCACGTTCTCACTTTAAACTGCAAACAATAGTTCATAAAATAGTTTGAAGGGTTATCTAGGGCTTACTAGAACAGAATTTTAAATGATATCTCCGTTTCCTTTGAAATGATTTATTTCAAATGGGAGCAGCACTGGACTTCATGTATCACCTTAATCACAACTGGTATTCTAAATATGAAATATAATTATAGTACTTTATAACCTTCTATTGTTTTTCAATTCTATGAAAGGAATTTCGCAGAGTGGTGCTCAAACTGAGTACACGTGGCAACATCGTTGATTGCCGGCTATTTTTACCTTGTAAGTTTCTGGCTAAATAGGTATCCTGCCGTTAAGTCCTAAGTAAATAAGGGTAACCCTTCTTAAGATTGGGTCAATGATTGACACTAAGTATACAGGCTTGAAAGTAGTGGTTTCTTTCTTCTTTAGAAACAGAGAAACAGCTTTGTCTCACATTTTGCAATAAGTAGTTTGTATTTAATTTGAAAAAGGATATTATAGCTTTTTAATATGCTGACAATTGTAATCATTATCATCATCAGGTCTATTTTAGTCTCTACTGCAGAAGCACGACCCTCTCTGTATTACCAGAGCCATATATTAGCCAGAGCAGTCAGAGGATTAGGCATACACTCTCCACGCTGGCCAGACGGGTTGGATGGACCGGTCTCATTGATGTTCATAAGCTTTGTTTAGCTTGTGTTTCCTAAGTCGCCTTTTACGACATCCATAGTAAGACTTCGAGTAGGTCTATTCTATTCTGCCGGGAACCACACGGCATCAATTGTAGGCTGCCATCCATTTTCTCATCATTTAATTACATTTTATTTTATATTTTCATTCAATATTAGTATATTACATGGCCCGACGGAGTGATGGTAGGTGGAGCAAGGCACTGATTGAATGATGGCCCAGAACGGGTGAGAGAAGCGTCGGGCATCTGCCGTGCAATGGGTTGACGATATAATCAAAGTCACGTACCGCACCTGGACTAGAGCAACACAGGACCAAGATAGGTGGCTTCGACGAAGAGTTGCCTATGCTCAGCAGTGGGCGGAAAAAAGACTGGACTAATAATGATGATATTCCAAGGTTATACCAAAAAACGAAGTGATCTTTAGATTATCTAAGAATAGGCATTTAAAGATTCGGATTCAGCGAATTGGGTCATTCTACGTCAGTATTGAGGAGTCGTACACTGAAATAGGAGAGGATTATAGTGATTTAAGAACTAATTGTACTGTAGTCAAGTTACACAATGTGTGATATTAAGTAGTTAAATTAAGCTACTTTTACAGTTTGTGTATATTAAATTTATTTTTGGACATTCTTTTTCTGTTATTAACAGACCTTAGTTACTAAGAATGAGGTCAGGTAGATTAATCGACTTCATTTCGAAAATGGACTGATTGAAATAAAACGAATGTTTTTAATGAAAGGTTAGCTAGAATTAGACATCCAATACAAATCACTAAGAATCTTATGATGTATTAATTTGTCTAGAAAAGAAAGACGTGGGTGTAAGTTACTCTACTTAAGCTTTTATTAATAGTCTCTTATCGGAAAAGTATTGATGTCTGCTTATACAACGTGAAAGGGTACATACCTGTAATAAATCGAACCACGGTCTATACTAGATCATAATAATATAAAGAAATTAAAATAACAGCCAAAAAATTTATATTTCCATACAAAAGTGTGCAGAAACCCGGGCGATTTGTATGGGAATGCCGAATTTTTTTTAGTTTTTTAATTATTATTTTAATTTAAATATACTTTAGTGATCTACTATAGCCCGTGATTTGATTTATTACGTGTTTGTCCCTTCCAAGTTATATAAATGGGCTTTCTAAGATTTTCTGTCACATTCTTTTTGAAATGTTTGAAATAGTTTATTTAAAAAAAAGAAAGATAAAATAATTTACAAATAAAAATTTTTATTGAAACGAAATTTTAATAATAAACATAATTTTTTAACGAAACCATATTTACGTAGGTCCCTTTTTTTTTTAACTTGATGCCTTAAACACTTTTAAGTTCACAATTAGTGCACTTGAAAGGGCACCTGTTTCAATATGAATAACTTTTAGCTGTTTGGTTGCATTCTTAATTGTAACATTGCGGAATACTGAGTCCACTTATCTGCTTTTTCTTCTTCATTTTGACGGTATTGAAAAAAACTTGTTATATAATAATAATGCTTTCAACATTTTCACAGTTGTTTCATTCTAAGCACGGCAACTTACGTAGTTTCACATATAAAATTTAAATCAAATATAATCGGAAAACTGTTGAAACCCAATTCTAAACTGAAAATACATTCAAAGTTTCCGAGCTCCAAATGTCGCCCGAAACTAAGCACAGACGGCACGTTTCGATAACTTAAGCCCACGTGAATTAATTCAAATATCATATTCAACATTAGCAGTACGAGCGTGTGAGCGCCCTTATCTCGTTACAAAATTCCAAGTCAGCGTTCCGACCATTCTCCGCGAAAATTTCCATAAGACAACTTCACTTTGGTAGAGTGGTGATTAGTCGAGTCGCTCGAGTCTTCGGTAAATAGGTACTTACTTGTTTTAGTAGAGTTACATAGAGGAAACAAGAGTTAACATTAAAAAGCAATATAATATTCTGCTCGCACAATCAAACATTTATAAAGATTATACAAAATGAGTCCCATTTTTAGGGTTCCGTAGCCAAATGGCAAAAAAAGGAAACCTTATGGATTCTGTGTATCTGTCTGTCCGTCCGTATGTCCCAGCCATTTTTTTCCGAAACTATAAGAAGTATACTGTTGAAACTTGGTAAGTAGATGTATTCTATAAACCGCATCAAGATTTTTACACAAAAATAGAAAATAACAATAAACTTTGGGGGTTCCCCATACTTAGAACTGAAACTCTAAAATTTTTTTTTCATCAAACCCATACGTTTGGGGTATATATGGATAGGTCTTCAAAAATGATATTGAGGTTTTTAGTATAATTTTTTTCTAAACTGGATAGTTTGCGCGAGACACTTCCAAAGTGGTAGAATGATAAAATTAAAAAATATATATGGATATACATTATCATAAAAACTTCCAACGAAAATTAGTTTGAACGAGATCTTATAAGTAGTTTTTTTTAATACGTCATAAATCGTAAACCGCAATTTACCTTCCATTCAATCAACTCAAATATAAAATATGGGCTCGCATATAGTTACTCGTAGATGTAAATACCATTATTTAAGTATCTAATTATAATGTTTACTTATCAATAACTTAATTTTAAAAATACACTATTATTAAAACATCGATCAAAGTTACAACAAACTACAAGAACTTTTATATTATGTTACTTGCTGCTACGGAACCCTACATGGGCGAGTCCGACTCGCACTTGGCCGCTTTTTAGAAAAGTGTTTCATTATTAACCTACATAATTATATCGCAAATATTTTAGACATGTTTTTTATATTGTGTAGACATTGACTACATCGTGATTAGTTGATCAAAGGTTTTAAATCTTTGATTAACTTATTCATTTTTAACAGATTTTGACGAAAATTGGCACACAAGTTCCTAAATACATTTAAATTTTTTAGTCAATTGCGAATTTTGGAGGAGAAATAGGGGGGTAAAGGGGTTCTTCTGTTTGCTGTTGCGTTACATATGGACGGATTTCACTGAAATGGCTTTGTTAAGCCAAGGGATTGGGAAAACGTCGGTTATTGCATGGTTATAAGAGCTCGCGAGGTCTACTGTCCCCACAGAACCACTAGTTTTATCAGCGTGATAACCATCTTGCCCCACTGAATACAACAAAAAATTTACTTTCAAAGTTTTGGAATAGATAATGGATCCTATTCACTTAAAACATGTAAATTGAAATAGTTTCTCAGTTTCTTATAAACAGGCAAGTGCGAGTCGGACTCGTACATGAAGGGTTCCGTAACACCGTACAATGTTTTAAAACGCTAAAAAACACGTTTTTTGTATGACGACCCCCTCTAATTTTTAACTTTATTTTATTTTTAGTATTTGTTGTTATTGTGGTCATAGTAATACATAATTGGTGAAAATTTCTAGTATCTAGTTAATGCCATTATGAAGATCAAGTTAAAAACGCTGAAAAAAACACGTTTCTTGTATGACGACCCCCTTTAATTTGTAACTTTTTTTATTTTCAGTATTTGTTGTTATAGCGGCCATAGTAATACATAATCGTTAAAAATTTCAAGTGTCTAGCTATTACGGTTCAAGAGATAAAGCCCTGTGACTGGCGGACAGACAGACAGACGGACAGACGTACAGACAGCGGAGTCTCAGTAATAGGGTCCCGTTTGCACCCTTTGGATACGGAACCCTAAAAACGATTCATCATGACACTGATTACGCTATTGAACTCGCTTATTTTGATGGAACAGTATCAACTAAATATCATCTATCTCTTACTTTCACGCCGCACAAAAGCAAGATGGAGTCAATGCATGTAACTTGTTTTCAAATACAGATGTGACTACAAAATTATGTGACACTTACGAACTTGCCAATTAAGTATTTGGCGACAACCCTGTAGACAAAGTTTGAGTTTAATATTTGTGTATAATTTGACGCGTGTGCACGCTCGGAAGGCAATATTAATTTTAAATGATAAATTGGTGTGATTAAGTTGCGTAGTTCCTCGTCTCTAAATTCAAGTTTGGATTCTCGAAAACTCGTTGAATTGAAGTCTAATTTCCAGTATTATGTTAATGAACAGAAAATAATTTGTCATGCTTAAAGTAATTGAGAGAGGCCTATTCCCAGCAGTGGGAGGTTTAAGGCTGTGCATGATGATGATGATGAAAGTAATTGACTAAGCGAGCGGAGCAATGTCTTGTTTTGAAATTGGCCAAAAATGATTTTGTCCGTCTATCTGTTCTCGCCTAAAGGTCGATTTTGATGAAAATTGGCACACAATTTATTGATTTTCTTTTTTTTTTCTCCTAGGAGCTCTGTGGCCCCGTGGGAGTACGCATTGCTAGCGCTTTCACAAGTTAAGCAACTCCGGGCGTGGTCCGTACTAGGATGGGTGACCACAAGTGGTACAAAAATTTCTCGAGCTCCTTCGTGCTTCGGTAGGCACGTTAAGCCGGTGGTCCCGGTTGTCATCATTTCATGGCAGTCGTCAAGCTATGTCAGATACCTTTAGGCAGCTTGAAAATTCTGACACCAGTGTTGGCCACTTACACACACGAAAAAACAAATTGATTTATTTTTATTGATATATTTTTATTTTTATTGATATATTTTTATTTTTATTGATATATTTTTATTTTTATTGATATATATTTATTTATTTTTAGAATATACCTCAATTTTTTGTACCTTTGAGCCTGGTACTGTCCGGGGTGGTATATTTGACTTATAATGATATTTTTAAATATTTTTAGGAAAGTTAGTCTTAATTTAGCTTATAATATTTAATTTGTTTAGTTTTAATTTAGTTCCGTTTTAATAGAATATCATATACTAAATGAATTTTTAAAATATTATGATTTTATCGAAAAAAATTCAGTATCACGGACTGAACTTGCTCCAAAAACGTTGCCGGCGTTTAAAAAGTAACCCTGTATAATAAGCCGGAAAGTATTCAATGACAGTATCACAAACACCGTAACGCAAGCAAATCTTTTAATAAAATGCAATCTTCGTAGCGAAATACTCGAGCGTTCCATGTTACAGGGAACGGAACATTGGGCGTAATTATATGCAAATTAATGTACAAAAGCGAACATAGTCGAGTAAAACGTTTCACCTGCTACGACTTGCTTGTTGCCTTTCTTAATATATTTTAATACGGACCCAGTTAAATAAGGACTTTGTTATAATTTCTCTCTTCCATGCTGGTTTGGTAGAAAATGAAAAACTTAGAATATACCAGCTGCTTCTCTTCCCGCGAGGGAATGGACGAAAATGTGCATCATGTTAAGAAGCGATGTGGTTAGCAACCATTATTTTGATTTTTTTTCCATCTTCTCGCCCGCCATCACTCTAAAAGTGGCTTTTGAGTCATGTGAGCCTGGGCTCTGTTTGTTCAGATCCTACTCACTTTGCAAGACCCGAAATGCTCTGATTGCCCCATTAGGTTTAAAGATGTGATAATGTATGTTACAATTCCTGTTGTAAAGTGTTGCTTCGAGAATTCCATCAAATGCCTCTTTATTTCTTTTTATTGTCTTACAAGGGTATATATGGTGCTTCAGAAAGGCAAATCAACATTTCAAGGGCATGCTCAGTCATACAGCCCAAAAAAATAACAAAATTTAGTGGATTCAACTTTTTTCGTATTTTGAAATTCCTTTCCTTTGTAATAAGTTGTTAGATCATCTAAGTTCAATATCATGCTATTATTTCGCCTTTTTCACCCGTATAGTCATAAGAGTTCATATCTTACCCAAATGTGGGGAATCGATTGCACCCAATTTCTTCAAAACCGAAACATATTTGAAAAGATGTTCGTAAATTTTACCCAACAAAACCCCTAAACTTTAGAATTCCATGGGTTTAAACTAACAAAACTTCAAAATGTTACACACCTCATGAATATTTTCCCAAATCAGTGCGAAGTTACGAAACGGAGGGTCTGATTCGAAGCAAAACTACATCGGGTTGATTATGGCAGTGCCCGAATTAACATTTTAAAGGGTGCGTTGCGATGCCTTGTGTTTGTTTAAGCCTTTTAAAGTCCCCACCTGAGGCTGAAGCGAAGTCAAAGCCGCTAGGATATAGTAGTAAGATCAGCGATTAAATAAATAATATTTGGGATAAATTTTAGGGTAATTACTTCACTTTTTGGAATCACTCTATATCTCTAATTCAAAACCAAAATACGCGATCTCAAAACATCTGCGTGGGAAAAGAAGCAGTTGGTACATTCTACGTTTTTTCTTTTCTCCCAGACCAGCATACATAGAAGAATACGAAAATAAAGCTATGAAGAAAAAAACATAAAGCTAGGAAGTACGGCAAAATTGTGCTGTTAAATAAACATTACTAACATAGTTTAAAAAGAAAAATATTTATTGATTTCATCATCAGGTCTTTTTTAGTCTCCAATGCAGGAGCACGACCCTTTCTGTGCTACCAGAGCCATATATAAACTAGAGCAGGCAGTGGATTTGGCCTACAGTCTCCACGCTGGCCAGACGGGTTGGAGAGGTCTCACTGATGTTTCTAAGCTTTGTTTAGCTTGTGTTTCCTAAAAGGCCTTCTACGTTAAACGACATCCACGGAAAGACTTGGAGTGGTCCTATTCTACTCTGCTGGGAAACACACGGCTAGTTATTATTTATTAAATTTTTATTGACCACAATGGAACAAAAAACGTAGTTAAAGCTAATGCATTAATCTACCAGTCTACCTATAGGAAAAACAGAAAAAATATTTAATTCACAGAATATTGATCATGTTGTTCTGAAGAAATAAATAAATTCAATTCAATTTAAATTTTTGCAACACGGCTTCCAGAACATAATAGGACCAACTGTATCTTTTCCTGTGGATATCACCTGAGAGGCGATTAAATGAGTAAGCACAGACAGACATATCGTGCTACAACTGCATTCATACTCGTAAGGAGGGTTGCTGTGGCAGGCAGCTGTGGGTCTTAAAACTAAAACCATCGTTACATCTCTTCCGGATATTTCTTCTCAATTTTGCATCGTCTTCGGAATACTTGGGTAACCATTGACATGCATTAATATATTTTAAGACAATAAGCGGGTAAATGCGACCGGGCTTTGAAGCAGCACAGCAGATTAAGTAACCGGGAACGCGGTGAGATGAAGTTGTCTTTTACACGCTTATTTCATCACCAAGCTTAGACAAGCAGTCAATCGTCTCCCAGACCACTGTCGGAGAATCAGAGTACGGGATCCATTATTCAAAGGCAACATTCGTAAGTATTCCGAATAAACAGCATTCTCAATTATAAAGACGCGCCTATCGTTTCAAATGCAAATTTCCGGGCCCCTGAATAAATTAAACAATTGCCAAATCGCATCGCCACCCGTCGATATTTATAAAGGCCTAAATTATATTTGTTTTTGGTGTTTGGAGTCGAATTGTTTTAGTGGAAGTTTATCCGTCTTATTATAAAAACAGGTCTTATTTTGTTACCTACTTGGTTTAAATCATTATCCGCCGAAATCAAATTTTAATTACTAGATGTCAACTTGATTTGGGCGGTAATGGTTTAACCATTACCCCGTTTTTTATTAAGACGGTATCTGTTTATGGAAATTGACGTTTGCGTGTGTTTTGTGACGTCACTGTTGCATTTTATTTATTATCTAGTGTTTTTAACCGACTTCAAAAAAGGAGGAGGTTATCAATTCGACTGTATGTTTTTTTTATTTTTATGTATGTTTGTTACGCGATATCTTCGCCAATTGTGAACCGATTTTAATGATTATTTTTTTATTTGAAAGCCTTTACTACAAGATTGGTCCCATTTTAATTTGGTGAAGATATGATGAAGAACTTTGGAGAAATGGAAGAATCTTCTTAAAAAAAATTAAAGTCGGTTTTTTTTATTGTTAAAAATTTATTTTTTATATCTACACTGTTGGTCTCGAACAATATTTTTTGTTTACCATTTGGGTTACGAAGGCCAGACGGCAGTCGTTCTGTGCAAAAACCAATAAACTCGTCAAATCACCTAAGTTTGGTTAAGGACGAACACCGAAGCGTCACCGATGAGGTGAAACCGGGAATGCGCTCGGGTGATGATGATAATGATGATGCCGCCGATGTCAACCCTCCCGGGCTCCGAAGCAGCACAGCTAAGGATGCAACCGGGAATGCGCTTAGAAGAAGAAGAGATGTTTGAGCTTAGTCCTTTAGTCGCCTCTTACGACATCTACAAGAGGAGATGGAGTGGTCCTATTCTAGGCCGGAAGTCACACGGCTATTATTGTTTTTTTTTCCGTGTGTGTACGTAGCCAATACTGATGTCAGATTTTTCAAACTGCCTAAAGGCATCCGACATAGCTTGACGACTCATCTCATGATGAAAACTGAGTCCAACGGCTTAATGTGCCTTCCGTAGCACGGATGAGCTGAAGCAATTTTGTATGCCACTTATGGTCACCCATCCAACTGCGGACCAGGCCCGGTGTCGCTTAACTTGCGCAAACGCTAGTAATGCATATTACCACCGAGTCACTGAGCTCCTGAACGGCTATCATGAATAAATCTAACCTGTCAATTACACTAAACTGACATTTGAACGAATAAATAATGCCAAGAATATATGAAATCGAAAATATAATCAAGAAGAATTCGTAGAACTACTAACTAGTTTAAAACTCTTAAGAGTTTTCAACAAATAAATAATGGACGAATCTCGTCTCAAGGAGTATTTTTCTTTGTAAAATACGAACATTTTCGCAATTTTGTTGAGTGTAGGTAATACCTGGGCGATTTTAGGTCAAACACTAAACAAGTATGTTTGAAAAGTTATTGGATTGCTATACAGATAATAGAAATATCTACGCTTTTTAGTCAAATATAAAAAAAAAAACATGTCAATTTCACCTAAAGATAGTGAAGACCAAGTGAAATCGAGACACGTAGCTGGATAAGTTCAAAACATTTAGTTATAGTTTTACGACCGGCCGCCTAACGTCAACCCACTATGGGAGTGCATTAGGTGAAAAGTTTTACAACCGTTTTCCGCCTGTATCGAACCTTCTTGGGAATGCAGCTGTAGCACGAGGTTTTTGTGTTAGTTCCTAAGTCACCTTTTACGACATACATATATATTTTTTTTATTAGAGATTTGAGTGCGTTTGACCTCTATCTAGCCTGATGGGAAGCTAAGGTGAGGTCTAAGGTGTAACACGCAGACTCAAAAAATGCCTATTCACTCTTGCCTTGAAAATCCCTAAATCATATATATGGGGAAACATCGACGCAGGGAGGGAATTCCACACCTTATCACACATATGTAAGGGCGTCCGCTACCTTAAATGGGCGCACGTGACGTGTTCAGTGTATCTTTGCCATAAACTCTACGTGAGACGCACACTGCATCACGTGACGGATTCTGCTATCCCTTTCGCACGTATAGTTTGTGATAAAGACAGACTAAATACGTCGCGTGCGCCCGCTTAAGGTAGCGTTCCGTAAATCGTAAACGCTCTCAGGGTTCCTTGTCAGGAGTCATTCATAGTCATAGTCAAACCCTAGAAGCACCCTAAAACCTTAGACAAACATTTAATCTAAACTACCAATATGGTGCATTCTACAAAATAATGACTCCCAACACACAAACTAAGTATTCAGACGTTACGTAATATCAGCCCTGTCACCTTTAATCAATCACGTCCTAATGGATGAACCGGGGCCTTTGATTATCTCGGTATAAAATTATACGATATAAGTAGTAGCACAAAAGCCCGCAACGGGTAAACCTCCGTTATTTTATAAAGGCTAAAAGTTAATCTATGTTTGTTTACGTATTTGAATCTATTTCATTTATCCTATCACACTATTTATTTATATAAATATACATCAAGTCGTATTTTTTTATTTCAATATTAAAAATTGGACCCGTATCTCACACCTCTTCAGGTCAAACCTGAAAATCGGTGTATTGCTCCTGGGCAATATTACCAATGAGTTGTGTCCTTTTTGTATTGCTGTAGCTCACACTTTTAAAATTGTGCAGCTAGGTATTTTTAATAGTCCTGTTATTTCAATTTTTTTGTACATTTTTTGTATGTATGTGTGTTATAGCAGCAAATAAATGAGTTTATCTATCTATCTAGTTTGTCAGATACTTTGTGTAGTTCTATCCCATGGAATGGAACGGCACAAAGTGTCTGGTAATGTGCGACGTGACTTCTAACATTATTATGAACAAAATTTACATGAAACTAAGCTAAATACTATGACAGCATAGGGACCCAATTTGATACAACTTTACTACCTGACATCTACCAAAGCCACCACGACCCAACTTTCATATTCGGGGTTTGTTCTTACCTGTATTGGGTCTATACATAGATAAACTTTCAGCCTTTATATAATAACGGATGTCTGCCCCTCGCAGGCTCTTGCTCTATAGTTACATTATGTGGGAACGGAACGTGTATTTCACTATAGGAGCAGTGATAAATTAATTTATTTTAGATGTACGATGAAAATATAGATAGATTACTGATTATTTTTTCAATAAATGTGTATTTATTTTCTCCTGCAAGAAAACTAAAACACTGACATACACTACCACAAATTAATCCTTATTATGCCAAAGAGCATTTTGGGTATTGCGGCCCTAAGCAGACAGAGCCCAGGGCTGCAAGAACATAGGGCGGGAAAGTGAAAAAATGATCAAAATAGTAATTAATTGCTAGCTTGGCTGATTATAAGCTATGACGTCACCGTAAATTTACAGTGGTGCCCTCTATAGGCCCTAAAGTAATGAACTTAAAATTAACTAAATAGAATCAAACCGTGTAAGGTATTAAATGAAAGGGCTTAAAAAGCACAATAATATACATTATTATCTGATGCTCCCAGCTGTGCTTGCATTAACTGGATAAACTTACTTTCAGTATGATTATTATGCCGTGGGGTTCCCGGCAGAGTAGGACCACTCCAAGTCTCCCCGTGAATGTCGGAGAAGGCGACTTAGGAAACACAAGCTAAACAAAGCTTATAGATCGAGAGCTGGCACGAATTTTTGGATAGGTATTTGAGGCAAGTTGAAAACTTGTCACATACCTCTCCTATTATACCCCAACAAGGAACTGCAGACCTAGCTGGTGAGTAGCGGGGCTAAACCATTTTGATTTATTTAGATTGACCTGGCGGGTAGAAAGTCCCATCAAAATGACCTGTCTTTTTGATATTCTTATTTTTTAGTTATAAGTAATATTAAAATTTCTAGTTGCCACAAATACCTTTTTTATATTTTTTTGAAAAATAATTTTGCTCGCGTCTGGCAATATCAAAGCCCCGCGACTAAATCGTCTGGCTTATTGATTTTTTATTCTTTAAACATTAAGCCTTTCTTTTTTGGTCATTGTCAGACTTTCTGTTGAGCGCTGTTGTGAGGTGGCCTGTGCCGAGCTTGATCATCATATAATTGTTTGTGTATACAGTCCACCAGATAGTAATTTCAAAAGTTTTTTAAAAGCAATGGACCAGGTTCTTAAGTCCTGTTCAACTAGTAAAAAGAATTTAATTATTTGCGGTGATTTTAATGTTAATATTTTAGTACATAATCCAAAGAGCACACAATTCCCAAATCTTTTTAAGTGTTAAGGATTAGAAAACTTATTTTTTGAGCCAACCAGAATTACAGCTACATCTGGCACATGTCTAGATAATTTCTTTAGTAATATTCAATATTGTGATAAATCTGTTATTAATAAATTGCCTTCAGATCATTCTGGTGTATATGTAGCTTTTGTCAAAGAGTCCACCAGTAATTTGAGAAAAGATAAGATCTTGTGTAGCCTGATTACTTCTAAAAACATAAAAAAACTTAAAAATAATTTAGATAACAAATTATTATCAGTGGTATATACAGGAAATAATCCTGACGACCATTATAATAAACTATTTAGTACTGTTTCCTCTGAGTATTCTAAAACATTGAACCAAAAAAGAGTTCAAGAAAAAAGTTCATAGTAAATCACAGTTTAGTGAATGGGCTTCTACCGGCATCTACATAAGTAGAAACAGGTTATATGATCTATATGCCCAAAAACAATGTAACTTTAATCCTTCTTTTATAAAATATGTTATAAATTATTCTAAAATATTTAAAAAAGTATGTAGACGAACCAAGTCGTATTAGCAAAACAATAAATAATGCTCCTAATAAAATTAAACAAAAATATGGAGTGTCATAAATAAGGAAACATGTAAAAATAAAACCAAAGAAAATATTTGCCGAATCAAATGTAGTGGTAAAAATACTTCAAAAACAAAGTATTTGATAATTATTTTACTAACATTCCTTTGGAACTCACTTCTAATGTGAGTTCTAGCGCCCAGCGTGCTGAGGCTTTGCTTAAGAGTAATGTTAGCCCTTGTGATTCTAAATTAAGTTTTAAGCATGTTAGCCCTAGCGATATAATAGATGCTCTTAAACAGTAAAATTTTAAAAAATCAGAAGATCACTGGGGCATGTCAGTAGCCGTAGTAAGTCATATTATACACATAATTGCTGCCGATTTAGCTTTTATATTTAACGAATGTATTGATGAAGGCATATTTCCTAACTTGATGAAATGTAGTAAACTAATCCCCTTATTCAAAAAAGGAGAAAAAACAGACCCTGGCAACTACAGACCTATCTCTATCCTGCCAGTTTTGAGTAAGGTGTTCGAAAAGATAATGCTCAATCAAATGCTACTACACTTTAAGACCAATAATCTTTTCCATAGCCAACAATACGGCTTTACTGCTGGAAAATCGACCACCGATGCAGGAGTAGCACTTATTACTAATATCTACGACGCGTGGGAAAACAGAAATGATGCAATTTGATCATTTTCCGATCTTTCTAAAGCATTTGATTGCGTTGATCATCCAACACTTTTGCTCAAATTTCGTCAATACGGTTTTGATGATAAGTCAATTAAATTACTAGAATCTTACTTAACATATAGGCTTAAAACTGTTGATATAAACGGCGTAAAATCACACGGGCCTAATGTGAAAATGGGCGTACCCCAAGGTTCATTTCTAGGACCGTTCCTTTTCTTAGTTTATGTCAATGACTTGCCTTACATGGTTGAGAAAGAGGCTGACATGGTGCTGTTTGCTGATGACATCTCAATAATTGCCCCCACCTTACGCGGTGAACAGCACCTTGTCTTTAATTTCTGATTGGTTTTTAGCCAATAACCTCATGTTAAATGCGAACAAGACCCAATGCATTCGATTCTCTCTTCCTAATGTGAATCAAGCCTGCGTTGACATACTAATTAATGGTCAGAAACTCGATCTGGTTGAAATTACTACATTTTTAGGAATCACAGTTGATTCGAAACTTCAATGGGGCGCTCATATAACTAAACTTTCTATTAGGCTTAGCTCTGCTCTGCGGCTTACGCTGTTAAGAGAATAAGACAATTAAATACTTTTAAACTATCGCGTTGCATTATTATTAAATTAATGCATACGTCATGCTTGACTGAAGTCAAGCTGGGACCACGTTCGGTGAAACCCGAATGAAACGTCAGCAAAATAAATAAATAAAAGGTACGTTTCGCGTTAATTCCCGTATGCATTAATTTAATAATAAGACAATTGACAGATGTAGCAACTGCTAGACAAATGTACTTTAGTTACTTTCACAGTCTAATGTCTTACTTATATGGGATACTTCTATGGGGGAGTGCAGCCGACATTCAGACTATTTTTCTTTTACAAAAAAGAGCAATTCGTGCCATTTACGGTTTAGGATCGAGAGACTCACTGAGAGAATTTTTCAAGGAAATAGGTATACTTACTTTTGCATCACAATTCATATTTGAAAATATAATGTATGTAAGGAAAAATATTTCCATCTTCAATAAAGTAAGTGATTTTACAGATAGAAATTTACGTAATAAGAATGACTTAGTTAGCCCGTATTACAGGCTGAATACAGTCAGTAAGTCTTTTATGGGGAAGTATATACTTTTTTACTTATAATAAATTGCCAGAATCGGTGCTGTCTCTGCTGTGCTGTTTCTGTCTGGCATATGCCAGACAGAAAATTCAAAGCTTATGTAAAGAAAGTACTTTGTGAGAAGGCTTATTATAGGACCGATGACTATCTTAAAGACAAAAAGGTCTGGCTTGAGCTTGGCGCGGGTCACTCTTAAAGGTTTGTATACTTAGACATGTCATCATTTAGGTACAATGGTACGTACTAAATTTACAAATTGACATTATTTTAAATTTCGTAATTCTTATAATTCAATTTAATTATGACATAACAAACAATGTAATCTCAGTTCATCCATATAACTAATTTTAAGTTTTTAGTTTGTTAGTTGACGTCTTTGGAGAAAACGTGCAGTGCAGTTTGTTGCCGCTTCTTCTGCACTTGCGCCTAGGAAGCGGCGTAAACTTAGCTGTAAGTAACGATGTGACGTCAAAATTTGTGCAAAACAAAACAAAGTGACTATTATTAAGGCCGTACCTAAATTTTCCGGGGTCCAGTGCTGCCCCCATTTTAAATAAATAATTTCAAAGAAAACGGAGACATCAGCATTTACTACGCACATTTGCGAAAAACGGCCACTTTTTGCTAATGTGCGTAATAAAGCTTAACGGTCTCATTATAAACTGTAAACAGTAGTTCATAAAATACTTTGAAGGGTTATCTAGGACTTGGTAGTTGCTAAATTTTAAATTATGTCGCCGTTTTCTTTGCAATGATTTATTTAAAATGGGGGCAGCACTGGATCCCGGAAAATTTAGGTACGGCCTTAAGAGATATTATAAATATCCTATGATAGTAAAGATATTTTGAATTTTGTAGCTACAACATATAAAAAATGCATATTGCCTCAAATACAATTAAAAAAAAAAAACTTTGAGAATAGAGTTGCTTTAGCCCGCTACTCACCAGCCAGGTCTGCAGTTCCGTGTTGGGGTATAATAGGAGATGTACGTGACAAGTTTTCAACTTGCCTCAAATACCTACTCAAAAGTTCGTGCCAGCTCTCGGACCATTATAAACATCAATGAGACCTGTCCAATCCGTCTGGTCAGCGTGGAGAGTGTAGGCCAAATCCTCTGACTGCTGTGGCTAATATATGGTTCTGGTAGTACAGAGAGGGTCGTGCTCCTGCAGTGGAGACTTCAAAAGACCTGATGATGATGATGATGACTTGAATGTACTTTTGATAGGGTAATTTTTTGCACTTGATTTTGCTTCTATTTTATTATTGTTCGCTATTCCTAAATATTAATGAAATATTTTCTATTTCGCAAAATTTCTGCGGTTTAATTTGTCAAACAAATGGTTCCGGATGGCGGTGATGTGTGTTACTTCCGTAGCGGGTTCGTTTCCTGCGAGATACACGTAGTTATTTGTCTAAAGATAAGAGGGCCCTTTTATGTTGCTTATGATTTTATACGGAATTACGCCTTTGACTTTGACCTTCACCGTTAGGATCTAAAAGAATAATGAAACATATCATAGTGGCATTTGTACATATAACGTGTAAAATAAACGGGCAAGTGCGAGTCGGACTCGTACATAAAGGGTTCCGTGCCACCGTACAATGTTTTAAAACGCTGAAGAAACACGTTTCTTGTATGACGACCCCCTTTAATTATTAACTTTATCTTATTTTTAGTATTTTTTGTTATAGCGGAGTCTTAGTAATAGGGTCCCGTTTGCACCCTTCGGGTACGGAACCCTTAAAATGAATTTGGCCTCCCATACAACTTGACCTTGAAGAAAATATTTTTCATATTTTGATCTATGTTCTTTGGGGAAAGTTGTTTAGTATCATTGACTCAATTCTGCATTTAAATAGTTTCAGCATATTGTGTTCACGATTATAGAGAATAATCCGGCCAAGTGCATTAATAGACCACGTGCAGGTGTAGGGTTCCGTAGTCAGTACTTGTTTTACGTAACTTACAACTGTCAAACTAATTTTTAATTCAATTTGTATAAAATTTTCCTTTTAAATACTTGCCACTTGAAATATACATACATACCCATGCCAAATTACAGCTTTCTAGTAGAGTCTAGAGTCTCTAAGTAAAACCGAGAACAGAAACTATAAGGGTTCCTTTTTTACTACAGAACCCTAGAAATTAGATATTCAATAAATATTTCATTTCTACTTCTTGGAACCCAAACTATGCTCAAGCAAACGTGTTCAGGTGTTCTCTCAGATTCAATTTGCTCAGGCACCCGCTCCGTGCAGATTCCTGTATGAACTCTAGCAGCAAACACGGCTCAACTTGCCAGTTTATAACTTATGAATACCAACAATAATTGCTTGGAATTTAGTTAGTACTAACTTAGTTCGAAGCTTGTAGAATAATTGAAAACTGTGCTAATTTGTTATATTCATCTTCTTCCTTTACGTTCGTTTATTTGGTTATAAGTTAACTGTTTTGAATAAAAGTGCTTTGTTAGGAGACTAGCGCCATCTGCGTGTGATCTCCACAAACACGGGCAAGATTATCGATTCATCGATATTCCGGCTGTGCCCCGCCCTGCGCGGATTGTCTTTGCCCGGCCAGAAAATAATCATTGTCTTTGCGTCAAAGTCTAGACTGACATTGTGAATGACAGGTTGCGCCGGTCCCGTCGCGAAAGAGAAAGCCATGCCGGCATTATTTTGTATTTGATATATTGCGAATATTTCGTGAAGAATTGTCGCTAATTGATTTGTGCCCAATTTGTTTGGAACGGCGTGGAGCCGAAATCGTTTGTATTACGTAAAGAACAGTGATTTGTGTCAAATGTAAAACGCGTGACATGCCGTCATTATAAATTGTTGGTTTTTACCTATTTCCCGTGTGGAACGGAAGTATTTGTTATGTGAATAAAATTGACTATAAAAGAAACTGGTTGTGCTGTGTTGAAGTGGTGTTATAAATACGACGTATTCGTTTGGGGCGACATACATGAGCTCATGGTTAGGTTAGGTTTAGGGACCCCATTTTCTTCACCACTGACTTGGGACCCATGGTGGGACCTAAGGCCGTCGCGAGCCCTGAGGAGGACCTCGGGCTCGACGCGAAGGCCAGGCGAGGCTGACTGAAGACGACATGGAAGCGGTAAGTTTTATCTTTGATCGTTTCCCATTTGTAATTAGTGTAATTACTTTTAATTAGAATTAAGTTTAACTCATAATTAGGTTAGGAGGTTCCCTGGACCTTATCCAGGGTGGTAGCAGACTGCGTAGGTTTGTTTGTGTGTTTGTTTGTTGCCGGTGGGATTGCCGGACTCGTACCCAGAGCGTAGTTAGTAACATTTCTTGGTAGCTGAACGTAATCTTAGCTATCTGCGCCAACATTTTTGGTAGCAGAGCGTAGTTAGTAACATTTCTTGGTAGCAGAACGTAATCTTAGCTATCTGCGCCAACATTAACTATTCTTTGTATGTCGATATTAGAGATCCCTTCTGGGATAGGTACACCATTTGTAAAATCACTTTTGTTATTTTATTATGTGTAACCATCGCTGATGTACAATAAAAAATTTTAAATAAATAAATAAATATAAATTTCCTAATATTAAAATTTTGTTTTTTTTTTAGTTAGTTTACTTTCAATTTAGTGACTTGTTAGTTTTACGATGTATTTTTAGTTTTCCAATATTTTTTAATATGTTACTAGTAAATTTAAAAAAATGATTAATCTCAATATTATATCATATTGTGTACGTAA
This sequence comes from Acrobasis repandana, assembly GCA_963576875.1. Lineage (NCBI taxonomy): Eukaryota > Metazoa > Arthropoda > Insecta > Lepidoptera > Pyralidae > Acrobasis > Acrobasis repandana. Next base: position 19,198,418 of record OY756218.1, on the reverse strand, counting down.
GACAAATAATTTTTCCTTCTTACTCCTTCTGACTTTTGCTCAAGTTCTTGTTTGTTTGTTTGTTTGTAATAACTTTATTGTACTAGAAACATGCATATAAAATACAAAAAATTGAAAGAGCCAATATACAATGGCGGACTTATCCCATATAGGGATCTCTTCCAGTCAACCTGCGAGAGGACATTTGCTCAATTAACAGGTAGAAGGAAATACGTACAAAATAAATAATAATAAGAGATTATACTTACATCTCTACATCATCATAAACATACACAAATACTTAATATTCATAAACTTACATACATATACTACTTTATACATACAAAAATAGATACTTTATTACTTAATTCAGCCCAAATGTGACGCAACATCAATTAAACAACAAACAATCTTACTTTAAATGAATCAAGCGATGGTGCCATTCTAACATCACCAGGAAGAGAGTTCCAAAGTTCTTATATGGAATCTCTACTTTCCCTATAACTTCAAGATTACGTTGGACATGCAATTTGACACTTTTCCTAAGTAGTTTATGTAGAGGCTGAAAAAATAAAAATTTCCGACACTATTTACGATGATTAACTACTTAGACTTTTCTACTTATATGTTAGAAAACATTCATTTATTATTATTCATAAAAATCTATAAAACATTTTATTCTTCGCATCCTTATAAAGATAGCTATTAATATAAAATATGTATCGTTATATAGATTTCTCATTATTTTTAGGTCAATTATAAATGATTTTAATGTATTAACACAACTAGTCAGTTAGTATCAAAAGTCCATTAAATTCAGATCACGTATAAAGCAAATATCTTAACATTTCCAACGATTTGATCATTGATAACAAAACTTCAGATGTACCATCATCATTCATTACATTAGTTAAAAGTGTAAGTGTAATCAAGTATGATTAACCAATTTATTTTTATTATTACAAAACGATTGTGGGATAAGTCTGCCGTTGTAGGCATTATTTTGATTTATTAATATACTAGCTGTGCCCGCGACTTCGTTCGCGTGGTTGTCGGAACGTAATGTTATATAGCCTAAAGCCTTCCTCTATAAATGGACTACCCAACAAAAAAAGAATTTTTCAAATCGGACCATTAGTTCCTGAGATTAGCGCGTTTAAACAAACAAACAAACAAACTCTTCCGTTTTATAATATTAGTATAGATGAAGTACTCTTAACCAACAACATATTTATTTGAATAAAGATTAATATTATTATGTTGATACAACTTAAACAAATTATTTCGACCAAATTAGGTACCATAAAAACGGTTTTTGTGAGTTAATCTTAAAAGATAGACATATACTATCGCGGACTGTTGTTTAGATCATTAAAAGAGCTATTATTCTTTAATACATATTTTTTGTGTATCTTGAACCGTTTTCACGGCGCACGCAACGGAAGGCTTCAAAGATGAAATAATTTCTCCCGTTTTTTACACATTTACCACTATATCTTTGCTCCTATTGGTCGTAGCGTGATGTTATATAGCCTATAGCCTTACTCGATAACTGGACTATCCAACACAAAAAGAATTATTCAATTCGAACCAGTAGTTTCGGAGATTAACGCGTTCAAACAAACAAACAAACTCTTCAGCTTTATAATATTAGTAAGTATAGATAATTTCTCCCGTTTTTTACACATTTACCACTATATCTTTGCTCCTATTGGTCGTAGCGTGATGTTATATAGCCTATAGCCTTCCTCGATAACTGAACTATCCAACACAAAAATAATTATTCAATTCGAACCAGTAGTTTCGGAGATTAGCGCGTTCAAACAAACAAACAAACAAACAAACAAACAAACAAACAAACAAACAGACAGACAGACAGACAGACAGACAGACAGACAGACAGACAGACAGACAGACAGACAGACAGACAGACAGACAGACAGACAGACAGACAGACAGACAGACAGACAGACAGACAGACAGACAGACAGACAGACAGACAGACAGACAGACAGACAGACAGACAGACAGACAGACAGACAGACAGACAGACAGACAGACAGACAGACAGACAGACAGACAGACAGACAGACAGACAGACAGACAGACAGACAGACAGACAGACAGACAGACAGACAGACAGACAGACAGACAGACAGACAGACAGACAGACAGACAGACAGACAGACAGACAGACAGACAGACAGACAGACAGACAGACAGACAGACAGACAGACAGACAGACAGACAGACAGACAGACAGACAGACAGACAGACAGACAGACAGACAGACAGACAGACAGACAGACAGACAGACAGACAGACAGACAGACAGACAGACAGACAGACAGACAGACAGACAGACAGACAGACAGACAGACAGACAGACAGACAGACAGACAGACAGACAGACAGACAGACAGACAGACAGACAGACAGACAGACAGACAGACAGACAGACAGACAGACAGACAGACAGACAGACAGACAGACAGACAGACAGACAGACAGACAGACAGACAGACAGACAGACAGACAGACAGACAGACAGACAGACAGACAGACAGACAGACAGACAGACAGACAGACAGACAGACAGACAGACAGACAGACAGACAGACAGACAGACAGACAGACAGACAGACAGACAGACAGACAGACAGACAGACAGACAGACAGACAGACAGACAGACAGACAGACAGACAGACAGACAGACAGACAGACAGACAGACAGACAGACAGACAGACAGACAGACAGACAGACAGACAGACAGACAGACAGACAGACAGACAGACAGACAGACAGACAGACAGACAGACAGACAGACAGACAGACAGACAGACAGACAGACAGACAGACAGACAGACAGACAGACAGACAGACAGACAGACAGACAGACAGACAGACAGACAGACAGACAGACAGACAGACAGACAGACAGACAGACAGACAGACAGACAGACAGACAGACAGACAGACAGACAGACAGACAGACAGACAGACAGACAGACAGACAGACAGACAGACAGACAGACAGACAGACAGACAGACAGACAGACAGACAGACAGACAGACAGACAGACAGACAGACAGACAGACAGACAGACAGACAGACAGACAGACAGACAGACAGACAGACAGACAGACAGACAGACAGACAGACAGACAGACAGACAGACAGACAGACAGACAGACAGACAGACAGACAGACAGACAGACAGACAGACAGACAGACAGACAGACAGACAGACAGACAGACAGACAGACAGACAGACAGACAGACAGACAGACAGACAGACAGACAGACAGACAGACAGACAGACAGACAGACAGACAGACAGACAGACAGACAGACAGACAGACAGACAGACAGACAGACAGACAGACAGACAGACAGACAGACAGACAGACAGACAGACAGACAGACAGACAGACAGACAGACAGACAGACAGACAGACAGACAGACAGACAGACAGACAGACAGACAGACAGACAGACAGACAGACAGACAGACAGACAGACAGACAGACAGACAGACAGACAGACAGACAGACAGACAGACAGACAGACAGACAGACAGACAGACAGACAGACAGACAGACAGACAGACAGACAGACAGACAGACAGACAGACAGACAGACAGACAGACAGACAGACAGACAGACAGACAGACAGACAGACAGACAGACAGACAGACAGACAGACAGACAGACAGACAGACAGACAGACAGACAGACAGACAGACAGACAGACAGACAGACAGACAGACAGACAGACAGACAGACAGACAGACAGACAGACAGACAGACAGACAGACAGACAGACAGACAGACAGACAGACAGACAGACAGACAGACAGACAGACAGACAGACAGACAGACAGACAGACAGACAGACAGACAGACAGACAGACAGACAGACAGACAGACAGACAGACAGACAGACAGACAGACAGACAGACAGACAGACAGACAGACAGACAGACAGACAGACAGACAGACAGACAGACAGACAGACAGACAGACAGACAGACAGACAGACAGACAGACAGACAGACAGACAGACAGACAGACAGACAGACAGACAGACAGACAGACAGACAGACAGACAGACAGACAGACAGACAGACAGACAGACAGACAGACAGACAGACAGACAGACAGACAGACAGACAGACAGACAGACAGACAGACAGACAGACAGACAGACAGACAGACAGACAGACAGACAGACAGACAGACAGACAGACAGACAGACAGACAGACAGACAGACAGACAGACAGACAGACAGACAGACAGACAGACAGACAGACAGACAGACAGACAGACAGACAGACAGACAGACAGACAGACAGACAGACAGACAGACAGACAGACAGACAGACAGACAGACAGACAGACAGACAGACAGACAGACAGACAGACAGACAGACAGACAGACAGACAGACAGACAGACAGACAGACAGACAGACAGACAGACAGACAGACAGACAGACAGACAGACAGACAGACAGACAGACAGACAGACAGACAGACAGACAGACAGACAGACAGACAGACAGACAGACAGACAGACAGACAGACAGACAGACAGACAGACAGACAGACAGACAGACAGACAGACAGACAGACAGACAGACAGACAGACAGACAGACAGACAGACAGACAGACAGACAGACAGACAGACAGACAGACAGACAGACAGACAGACAGACAGACAGACAGACAGACAGACAGACAGACAGACAGACAGACAGACAGACAGACAGACAGACAGACAGACAGACAGACAGACAGACAGACAGACAGACAGACAGACAGACAGACAGACAGACAGACAGACAGACAGACAGACAGACAGACAGACAGACAGACAGACAGACAGACAGACAGACAGACAGACAGACAGACAGACAGACAGACAGACAGACAGACAGACAGACAGACAGACAGACAGACAGACAGACAGACAGACAGACAGACAGACAGACAGACAGACAGACAGACAGACAGACAGACAGACAGACAGACAGACAGACAGACAGACAGACAGACAGACAGACAGACAGACAGACAGACAGACAGACAGACAGACAGACAGACAGACAGACAGACAGACAGACAGACAGACAGACAGACAGACAGACAGACAGACAGACAGACAGACAGACAGACAGACAGACAGACAGACAGACAGACAGACAGACAGACAGACAGACAGACAGACAGACAGACAGACAGACAGACAGACAGACAGACAGACAGACAGACAGACAGACAGACAGACAGACAGACAGACAGACAGACAGACAGACAGACAGACAGACAGACAGACAGACAGACAGACAGACAGACAGACAGACAGACAGACAGACAGACAGACAGACAGACAGACAGACAGACAGACAGACAGACAGACAGACAGACAGACAGACAGACAGACAGACAGACAGACAGACAGACAGACAGACAGACAGACAGACAGACAAACAAACAAACAAACAAACAAACAAACAAACAAACAAACAAACAAACAAACAAACAAACAAACAAACAAACAAACAAACAAACAAACAAACAAACAAACAAACAAACAAACAAACAAACAAACAAACAAACAAACAAACAAACAAACAAACAAACAAACAAACAAACAAACAAACAAACAAACAAACAAACAAACAAACAAACAAACAAACAAACAAACAAACAAACAAACAAACAAACAAACAAACAAACAAACAAACAAACAAACAAACAAACAAACAAACAAACAAACAAACAAACAAACAAACAAACAAACAAACAAACAAACAAACAAACAAACAAACAAACAAACAAACAAACAAACAAACAAACAAACAAACAAACAAACAAACAAACAAACAAACAAACAAACAAACAAACAAACAAACAAACAAACAAACAAACAAACAAACAAACAAACAAACAAACAAACAAACAAACAAACAAACAAACAAACAAACAAACAAACAAACAAACAAACAAACAAACAAACAAACAAACAAACAAACAAACAAACAAACAAACAAACAAACAAACAAACAAACAAACAAACAAACAAACAAACAAACAAACAAACAAACAAACAAACAAACAAACAAACAAACAAACTCTTCAGCTTTATAATATTAGTATAGATAAATGACTGTAACTATTAAATGTACAATAAAGATATACAACAACAACAATCATTCAATTAAAATCAGAAGTGGGAGAGATTTTTAATTTTTGTATCCTCTCTACCATCGCACCTTATGCCATTGCCACAGCCTAGAGAATTTAGCTTTACATTTGGAACCAACATTGTTGACCTCACTACGGCTCGGGACGTCTTCATGTATGCGTTGCGAGTCACAACCTGAGAAAGGCCTCCAGATGAAGTCTAAACATGTCAGACAGTAGCTGACTTTTGACGTGAATTACCCGTTGAGTGCCATGTGGTTCCCGGCAGAGTAGAATAGGACCACTCCAAGTCTTCCCGTGGATGTCGTAGAAGGCGACTTAGGAAACACAAGCTAAACAATGCTATAAACATCAATGAGTCATCTTCAACCCGTCTGGCAAGCGTGGAGGGTAGGCCAAATCTTCTGACTGTTCTGGCTAATATATGACTTTGGTAGTACAGAGAGGGTCGTGCTACTGCAGTGGAGACTAAAATAGACCTGATGACCCGTTTATGGCATATTAATAACAGTTTTAGAGTTCATAATTTCTTTACACATACGTTACATTAATGGAACGAGCGTCTCATGATTTTTTCGATAAGGTATGAGCTTTCTTCAACTTTGCATTAAGTAAATACGAATCATGTTAAAAGGTGATGTGGCTAGCAACCCAACAGATTTTTTTTTCAGCTTCTTACCCACCATCATGCGAAAAATCTCCTTTGGGCCCTGCAGCCTTGCGCTTTGTCTGCAAGTGGAAAAACCCAAAATACTCTGTCTGCCACATTAGAGATAAAGATGTGATAGTGTAGTATAGTATAGTATGAGCTTCTTTTGTAAAGTGGTAAATTAGTTGGTCAGTGTCAGGTAATTCTTGTTGTTACGTATGACGCGTAAATTTGTGCCTATCTTGTTGAAAAAAAATGTATGCAGTATATGTGTCCCATATATGGTCGAAAAATTTTTTTTGAACTCGTTGAATAGCAGATACTCACCGTAACTAAGATAAAGTGCTTTTTTTTCAGCTTAAACTATATAGAGTAGACAGTCCCTAATGTTCAATCGACATTCATCTGAAGTTAGAAATAGCACAAAATATCTTAGACGTGATTAAATATTTTCTTCCTCTGTTTGTATTATATATTAAAGTTTACAAACTTACAGATTTCAATATGCTAGGGAAAGGTTAATCCAGACTTTCTTGACAGCAAATAGATGGATCTGAAGTTCTTTAATCGTACGTATGACGTTAAATCTGTCAATAAATATTCTGTCAATAAATATGCTTGCTTGATCTTGATCTTTCTCTTTTTCTAATTTCTTTTGAATAACCCTTTTTAGCCAACTTTTATCTCTAAACCCACTATACTAATAGACGACTTCAACCAATTTTTTAATTGATTTATAATATCTTTTAGATTTAAAGCATCAGCGTGTGCGATGTCAAATAAATTATCCTTATTCTTTTTAAAATCCCTCTCGCATTGTTTATTAATGCAGGGTGTAATTTTTACCATTTTTTGAAGCTTTAACCAGACTTGATATTATATCTGCCACTTCTACCTTTTCACACATTTATAGTATAGTCACAGAATACATATGGTATTATAGTAGCCTTTTCCCAGAAAATCACACACTCCAGAATAACAAGATTTGCACTTTCACTAACAGTCAATTTCACTTCGTGAATAAACATATACCTACTGCGAGAACTGGACCATTAGGAGGTAATTTTACAGACGTTATATGTTAATATACCTCACTAATCATGGAAATACTATTTAATGCACTTCTACGTTCTACTGATATCTCCGACATGCAGAATAATCTATCTATATTTAGGAGCTATGCTCTTGTCGTTAGAGTATGAATTATGTTCCATTTGTCACTCTCATCCGCCAGCTGTTTTACTAAGCTGTACCAGGCCTGTGTCACTCCCCGTTTAGGTATCGAAAATGTACCTACATTATTACTAAGCGCGCAGGCGGCCCCTCGGGGTGGTAAATTCAGTTATACGAATCGTTTGTCTATAGTAATAAGAATGAAATTTGCCTGAAATGGATGTCTAGGTATCTAAACGAAAAGGTGCTGAGTTCTGACGTGAGCTAAATTAAACCGTATCGATAACAACATTGAGTAGATATTTCTTTGAATTTCTTTGCCGAGTGAGACTTCTGTACGTAAGTACTGGTTGTCTGGTTGTTATTCTGTGGCTGTACAACAAGGTCGGTAAAAATTCATTTCACGAATATTAGGGCCCAATAAACAAAATTAGGACCTATGCGTCAAAAAGTAAAACTTCGAATAATTAGGAATACCAGTATACTTTCTTTTTATCGAGGGTGTGGAGTCAGATTTTTTAAGCTGCCATAATAAGGCATCTGATATGGAGTAATTACTTTTATGTAGCGACAACACTAATTTTTACACACTTACACTAGTGCAGGTTTTCTCACCGCAAGCAGGTATTGGTCGATGGAGATGGCTTGTTTAATGTATATAAATCGGAGCTTAGAATTTGCATGTAGTGCGATATCTTAAAAATTATAACGTCTTTGGGTTCGGTCGTCTAAATAGCTTCGGATGAGGAAACGGCGTTGGTGTTTTCAATTTAAAACGTATTTTCAAGCGGCGAGTGTTTTTATTATTTCTCCTTTTACCTTTCACAGCTCTTTGATAAACGTTTTGCTTGAGGTTAAGTTGTTTGTACTTAAACGTTATTAAGTACAACAATAAAAAAAAATTGAAATCATATTTCTTAACTCAAATATAAACATCTTTTTTGTAAACAAGAACTGTAAGTACTTAGGTATATATTTTGAAAACTGCATTTTTGTACCAGTTTATTGTGAATTTACTGTAAACGATAGCGTCGGTTCCGTGACTATAAAAGTAATATAAATACTTAAATATTTCATTAAACATTCATTTCTAATTATAGGCTTTAACTGAAATTAGAGTGAGATAGATAATATGCATTTTACTACGTGTATCACGAGTACAGCAACCTAAGGAGAAGTTAATAATGGAATTTCGAGGAGGAAAGCTTTGGGAGATGTGCGCGCGCAATTATTTTTTTTGCATTTCATCTTCTTGTTTGCAAAATTTCATGATATTAAAATCAATTATACTGAAACGACACCACGGACCCGAGTGCTCCAGAAAGTCAATCAGAGCCCTCGTCCTCGACTCGGATACTGAAACGGTTTACCAACATTCGATTGGTCCATGAATGGTTGGTCAAAATTATCTTTATCCCATTAACTTTTCCTCCACAGCACTTTTCACCCACGAATGTTTCGCCAACATAATGTTATGTTACCATTCACTTTTCACCCAAAGAACATTTGACCCATGGACTTTTCGTCAACTGAACGGTACGTCAGCGAATGTTAAAGCGCCTTTATCGGTCGTGGAGACACAAGAGGAATCTCAGGACTCTCAGCTTTGCACTGCCTTAATTGACTGTGCAGAAAGGAGTCGTTAGAGCTGTAAATAATTGCTTCAGGGGTGCAAATGTGTTAGGGTATCACGCCGCGAGTAACTTAAGAGAAAGGTCAGTACACCTCTCGAGACCACTGAGTCGCTCACATATGTGTTGGCCCTTTACTAGAAATATCGTTGGCTTGATTGAGGGGTTGATAAAGTAGTCGGCAATCCACCACCTGCCAAACAAAAAGCCTTCTTAAAGACCAGGATGATAAGACCCGTGATCCTCAAGGACATACAAAAAGATTAAAAACATGGTATAATAAAACAAGCCTACGTCACGAATGTCACGATAGTGTTACCACTGATTGCTCTTTTCAGTAAATTTAAGGACTCAATTCTCTTCTCAATTAGTTATCCCAACTTCTCAAATATTATAATATAATTATAAATGCAAAAGTGAGTTTGTATATTTGTTTGTTGGTTTGTTTGTTACCTCTTCACGCTTTATCTACTAAACCAATCTTCTTGAAAATTCGCATACACATAGTTAGGTACTGAGAAGGACATAGGGTACCTTTCATCCCGAAAAAAGTATTGTTCCCATGGGATTTGGGAAACGCGAGCGAAGCCGCGGGCAAAAGCTAGTTGAATATAAAATACCATTTCGTTTAATTTTTAATAAATTTATGTTTTATAAATTTATATTAGTTCATAATTGGTTTGTTAACTTAAAAAATGCATTTTGCTCAGGAAATTCAATCACACACAGTGACAACACTCTCAACTGATGACGTATTCTTGAGCCAACCACGTGTCACGGGAAAATAATACCTTCTTTTATGGATACCATACCTTGTAATACCATGGATTAAATTTTAAAACTTCATGCCGCTCATTTGTTTATAATGTAAACTAATGCTGTATTAGTCAATAAATGGAGAAGTCAGTACTAATAACGGTAATCCTATTATGGAACCGCACAGAGCTTTGACGACTACAATAACAGAACAGCGGATTATTTTGCAAACACAAAGATTATGAGAATATTAATATTTAATATTTTGTGTTAATTTTCAAAATCTCCGTGTCTATTGTTAGTTAGTCTTTCATTATCATCATCGTCATCAGCTCTGTTTTAGTCTCCACTGCTGGAGCATGACCTTCTCTGTACTCCCAGAGCCTTATGTCAGCCAGAGCAGCCAGAGGATTTGGCCTACACTCTCCACGTTGGCCGGACAGGTTGAAGTGGTCTTATTGATGTTTATAAGCTTTGTTTAGCTTGTGTTTCCTAAGTCGCCTTCTACGACATGCACGGGAAGACTTGGAGTGGTCCTATTCCACTCTGCCAGGAACCCCCCGGCAAGCCTTTCATGCTGAATCTCAATTTATTTATTGCTTTTCATATTATATATTTTTAGATGATATACATCCGTTGCAAAACCTAACATAAATACGGCAAGAGATCCAAGAGCCAAGTTAACCCGACACTATACCGAAGATATCCCGGAAATCAGTCTGTACGAGATTAGGATGGCTCGCAAACAGCTTAAAAACAACAAAGCGCCGGGCGAGGACGGAATCACAGCAGAGCTTTTGAAAGCGGGCGGAACGCCGGTACTGAAAGTCCTTCAAAGGCTCTTTAATCCCGTTCTACTCGAGGGAGTGACTCCAGAGGCGTGGAACGGGGATGTGGTGGTTGTGTTCTTCAAAAAGGGTGACAACACTCTCTTGAAGAACTATAGGCCCATCACACTTCTTAGTCATGTCTATAAGTTGTTTTCGAGAGTCATCACGAACCGTCTCGCTAACAGATTTGATGCCTTTCAACCTCCCAAACAAGCCGGGTTCCGAAAAGGCTATAGTACCATGGACCACATCCATACGCTGCGGCAGGTTATAGAGAAGACGAGGGAGTATAACCAGCCGTTATGCTTGGGGTTCGTGGACTATGAGAAAGCCTTCGATTCGATCGAAACATGGGCCGTGCTTCAATCTCTCCAGCGGTGCCGTATTGACTATCGGTATATCGAGGTGTTGAAGTGTTTATACAACAAAGCCACTATGTCGGTCCGAGTACCGGAGCTCAGTACGAAGGCTATTCCATTGCAAAGAGGCGTGAGACAGGGAGATGTCATATCTCCAAAACTGTTTATCGCTGCTCTGGAAGATGCCTTCAAGCTTCTAGAATGGAAAGGACTGGGCATTAACATCAATTGCGAGTATATCACTCACCTTCGATTTGCCGATGATATCGTTGTCATGGCAGAATCGATTGAGGACTTAAGTACGATGTTTGAAAACCTAAATCGAGTTTCCCAACAGGTTGGCCTGAAAATGAACATTGACAAGACGAAGCTCATGTCGAACATGCACGTAACGCCTTTACCTGTTACTGTTGAGAGCTCCACCCTCGAAGTTGTAGACCAGTATATCTACCTGGGTCAATTGATCCAGGCAGGAAGTTCCAGCTTCGAGGAAGAGGGCTTTCGACGAATCCGACTCGCCTGGGCAGCGTTCGGGAAGTTACGCAGTGTCTTCTCGTCCAAAATACCCCAGTGCCACAAGACGAAAGTGCTTAGTCAATGTGTGTTACCAGTGATGACTTATGGCTCTGAAACGTGGTCCCTTACTATGGGCTAGCTGGCTATATAAGAAGGCTCAAGGTCGCTCAACGGGCTATGGAGAGGGCTATGCTAGGTGTTTCTTTACGAGATCGAATCAGAAATTAGGAGATTCGTAAAAGAATAAAGGTCACAGACATAGCCCAGCGGATTAGCTCATTGAAGAAGCAGTGGGCGGGGCACATAGCGCGAAGAACCGATATGGCCGATGGGGCAGAAAGGTTCACGTACCGGCAAGCGCAGCGTAAGACACCCACCTGCTAGGTGGTCAGACGACCTGAGCAAGGTTGCAGGAAAACGCTGGATGCAGGCCGCTTCCGATCCGTCGTTTGGGAAATCCTTGGGGGAGGCCTATTAGAAAACATAGGTCCAGCAGTGGACTTCCTGTGACTGATATGATGATGATGATGACATTATATATTGTATATTATTGTTTTTTTAATAATAAAGAAATTGCTGGTTCTAAATTAGGTAACACCTTCTCAAATTGGAACCAGCAATATCTTTATTATTTAAAAAAAATACATTTCATTAGAAATAAAATGTAAGTCAAACACTTTGAATAACACTTTAAACAGACTTTGAATAAAAACTAATTGACACTATCTAAAAACTATCAGACAAATTGATCTTGACTTGGATGATGACATAAGATTATAGCATTGATAAATACTAAATAAAATCCGCATGCCGTTCCATTGTTTTCTGTTGCAATGCCCTATCAGGGTTTATGTTGTACCTACTAAATGAAGAAGTGACTAAGTAGTGTAGTGATGTACAATGAGAAAAGCAATAAATAAATTGAAATTCAGCATGAAAGACTTGCCGTGTGGTTCCCAGCAGAGTAGAATATGACCACTCCAAGACTTCATGTGGATGTCGTAGAAGGCCACTTAGGAAACACAAGCAAACAAAGCTTCTAAACATCAATGAGACCTCTCCAACCCGTCTGGTCATCGTGGAGAGTGTAGGCTAAATCCTCTGACTACTCTAGCTACCTGGCTCTGTAGTACAGAGAGGGTCGTGCTACTGCAGTGGAGACTCAAAAAGACCTGAATGATGATTGATAAAAAGACTTAATTTCACACGGTTGCGATACGTACACACGAGTATTTCCTTCCAAGAATCCCAAATAAAACACAAATAAATAAACGTAGCTAATAAGGATCAATTGTGTCAGGATAGCGTCAGCTTTGTATCATTACGTCACTACTCGCGTCAACCATGTCAGTCGATTACCGGAAAGGAAAATAATTGGGCTGAAGCAGGGATTCCAAACGCGGAACAATATTGACACAAGACATTGAAAAGAAAAAAAATACAGCTTTGTATGCATTACAAATCAAATTGTAACTAGCTGTGAATTCAGTCTATGATACTGAACAACTTTCCCCAAGAAACACATCGAAATATGATATTTTTTTTGTTTTCCATACAAACACGATTGTTCAAGTTGAATGGGGGGAAAAAAATATTTTTCATTTAAAACAATGAACAAAAGAGAAATAAATGTTTTTCTGCATTATGCGTTCACGTTTTTATCCAACTCACATCACATTTAAATGCTAAGAAAGATTGAAAGATATTTTAGTTATTTTACTTACTAATAAGTAACGCGTGCTACATTATGGTGACATACCTGTAAAAGAAAAATAAAATGTGTAATACAAGTATATTATAATCAAACAATAATGACAGTTGATAAAAATGTTGTAATAAACCCACAATTATTTTACAATATTTTTGGCTGTATGGCTATGTAAGGAGCGACGTTGTGAGGTAAATGAAATGAATGACTGCTCGAATAATACTGACTATATTAGACTGAATAACATATTATATAAGTGGTACAAAGAGTATATATAGGTACTTAACCTAACCCTACAGCCAAATGATATGCGAATCTTAAATTACTATGTATCAGCATTCGAATTGTTAAAAGAATTATTTCTGCTTGTATTATTTGAATAGAAATTAAATCCTTTTTTTTTGTTTTAATATAGTTTTTAAGTCTTGTTCCTTTGCACATTAAGTAAATAAAACAACATTTCTGTACTCTCCATGTTGGGATGTTTACATGTACCTATTGTTTGACTTATTTGTTTGTTTGCTATTGCTGGCCCAAAAAGGATCAGTTATTCCATAAGCTTTTAGCTTTTGTGCAAATAATGCAAAGGTAATATTTTTTTGTTTTTGAATTCCTTAAAACTGATGTTAATTTTGTATTATTACATTTTAAAATACCACTTGTACATGATAGGTACTAAAAACATAATTTAAGCCCTTAACATTAGTATTCTGTACAAGATAGTTTGTATATAAAAATGACAAGAGCTGTTTCTTAGAAATACTATTTTAAGGTTGTTTCCACACAACTAGCCGTGGCTTGCAATACAAAAGCAAACACAACATAAATTTTCTCAAGTATTTTAATGACATTTAAATATTTATTTTATTAGAAAGTCTTTTAAATAGAATAGAATATGTGAGCAGACATATTCACAACAAAAAAAAAGGATTGCGTGGTTTTATGAAACCACGGTAAAATTGAAACTTTTTTCACATTATAAACGCGCCGCCATATTGGCCTCGACTGCTCTCACGAGCGCCTTTCACTGTATCCCTACTCCGCGGCCGACCGTCACGCGACATGCAACACACAGACGAAAAAGTTTGCGACGATGTAATAAGAGTTTCACTTTAAAAATTAAGCCTTCTAAAAGTACCTGAATAAAAAATATAGTTATATATATAAATATAGTTGTTTGAGAGCAGCCTTATTCTATGCATACATTTACTCTTTTCACTTCGGTTTGTCGCCACATGAGGACACTAATAAGAAATGTTTGCTGGAAAAACGTTCACTTTGCATTTGACATCCCGAACGCTTGTAACCACTATGCTTTGCGAACAATGCTCCGCATTTTAATTAAGATCGAAAATGAGTGTTTTATGCAGATTTATCAATAAAATTTTTTTAACGAAGTGAAACTTTATTAATATTTTAATAATAAAGTTTTAGATTAGGGTAAAAAGTTTGTTTAGTTCCACAGAAATCAGTTTCAAAGTGAAATCTTTGTCTTGTTAGATAGTAGCTACACGACCCGGCTACTGCGTTCTGAGAAATGTACTACACAAAGGACAACCTTATCAAATTCCATGCATTTTGAGCTAAATTAATTTGTGTGCTTCCACTACCTATATTTCACGCATACTAATAATTACTCTTGTAGTAGTTACTTTCTACCTGTCACCAATTAGTTTATACTCGTATATGGCCTAAGCCCATGCCGCTTCATCATCTCATCTCAAGTCGTCCGACTACCTAGCAGGTGGGTGTCCTACGCTGCGCTTGCCGGTAAGTGGGAGACATTCAAGAACCTTTCTGCCCCATAGGCCATAGTGCTTCGCGTTATATGTCCCGCCCACTGCCACTTCAGTGAGCTAATCTACTTGGCTGTGTCAACTGTCAAATGCGAAAGGCTTACAAGCTTTTATTTAGCTTGTCCTGTTTGTTGTTGTTTATTTGTTTAGGTCAAATTGAGAAGAATAAAATAAATTGTATTAATGTGAAATGGAGAAAAGAGCCGTGTGATTACCGGCAGAGTAAAATAGGACTACTCCAAGTTTTCGCGTGGATGTTGTAGAAGGTGACTTAGGAAACGCACAAGCTAAACAAAACTTCAATGAGACCTCTCCAACCCGTCTGGCTAGCGTGAAGTGGCGTGCGTGAGCAGCTTGGAGAGTTTGACTGCTCTGGTTAATATATGGCTCTGGAGTCTGACTGCTCTGGTAGACTAATATATGGCTTTGGTAGTATAGGAAGGGTCGTGCTCCTGCAGTAGAGACTATAAAAGACCTAATAATGATGATGATGATAATGGAGTAAAGAGAAAACTATAATACATTTTAATTTAACGCATAAAAAGTTTCGAGCTTTGTTCTAGTTATATAGAAAATTTGGTTTTATACGTCAATATAAAGTTAAACACGCAGATAAATAGTTCATATTTTAATACACAAAAGCCACGAAAACTAATAATGGACCCAAAATGAAACGCCAAAGTTGAGTTCATCAAAAACCACCGATCGAGGAGTTTGAACAAAAGCCTCGAGCCGGATAGTTAGGAAGTTATTATACTAATCCTTTTCCCCGGTCCTATATAAGCCATACCTATTTATGTTTAGCTTTTAAAAGCGAGTGAAAAAGGCGTATTATTTAACATGCTTGCCAAGCATTTGGATTTAAATTCCGGGGCCTCGTAATGAAATGAGAATATAACGGCTATGATAATGGATCTAGACCTCCTTCCATTTTCTTTATGGGCCAAATCTGTTTCTCTTCTTTCGCTAAGTTCACCTACATCTGTGGATTTGAGTTGAATATACTTTACCCCTTTTTGACTCACTTGGCTCATAATCGAATGCATTTACTTTGTTCCACAAACATACATAGGTATTGAATGTCTAATTACACCTAAGAACTTTGCTTTGCTCATTCAATCAGCGCATAGAACTAGATGTTTTTTAAAAGACAACAGAATGCGACAAATACTACGAAGCCTGTCATTCTCACAAGAGCAAAAGAGATAGTGATCAAAGTAACAATGTGGCAAGTTTTGGTACAAGACGTGTTAAGACCTTGGCAGCCCGGCACGAACATAGTCACGAAAATTGGATTTTTCATATTGTAAACTGTGTTAATTTATAATTTATCGTACCTTGGAAAGATGGTAGCGTGCTGTATAACCAATTGTTTGTGTAGTAGGTACAAATACAACCCATGTAAGGTGACACAAAATTGTGTCATTTCTGTTCACATTTTTCATGACGTTATAAATAAGACACATATGTGTCTTATTTTATACTTTAGATATTCAGACCAAAAATATGAAAATAAGTAGAAAAGCTTAATACATCACAAAACAAAAACGATGAACTTTGTACAAAAATATTTTCATGATTTCATTACAACAAACGTAGGTAACTTAGACTCGTTAATTTCACACGAGGATGGCCTAAATCATTTTGTGGATGAGATCATTCAATTCTATATACAGTACAGTCACACATAATTATAGGCACGTGTTTATTTGGTTTTCATTTTGGAAACACTGGATTTTGGTATTAAAAATAGATGTCAGTGGTTTTTTTAAATATTTAAAAATCTAAAAATCTAAAACACATTAGAGATACAGAAATAAAGTTTTCATTAAATGACGAAAGATCTCAAAGTATACCGGGTCTAACAAAATATACTGAAACTATTTTAAGGGTACATTCAGTCCATGATGTTTCAGTATATTTTGTTAGACGTTATATAGAACACTTATGTGTGTATGTAAATGTAATACTTATATTCGACATAAAATATACATACTATTTATATTTCTTGTCGAATATAAGTGTTCTTTTAAACAGAACTTCTTGTATGTGAGTTGTTATATGTAAGCTTCTGCCAAGCTTGCATTAACTGGATAAACATACTTTTCAGTAAAGTATTTTCCCGACGGGCTTTAGTTTTTTAAACTATATCTTGTTATTACAAATGAATTTTAAATATAGTATCAAATGTGCAGTTGCTCTGTAAATTCTATTCACGCTCAATATGACGCCTCGTTTCACGCTCCGATGCGGTGGCGTGCGGCTAGAGACATGGCTACAACATAAGTTGCGTTTAACGGAGCGGTAATGAGAACGGACGATACGATAAATATAACGATATACAGTATTTTTCATACTTTGCGAGAAGTTGCAGCGACATTTCTATTAAAATAGGAAAATTTATTGTGACGTTTTGTAAAATAATCTATGACTTCCGTGCATACTGCGTTAGCTCGGCTCCATTTTTTTTAAGAATACTCAGTGTGTTATACTTATTTTTAACCGACTTCAAAAAAAAGGGGTTATCAATTCGTCGGAATCTTTTATATTTTTTTATGTATGTTCCCCGATTACTCGAAGACGCCTGAACCAATTTCAAAAATTCTTCTTTTGTTTGAAAGGGTATACATTCTAGCTAGTCCCATTGAAATTTTCTTAAAATCGGTTGTGTGGTATGTTTTTAAACGAAAATAACTAGAAAAAATACGTCGTCAAGTGAACAATTGTATGAATTAGCTTTTCTGGTTTTGAAGTCGGTTTTTAGTATTGAAATTATAATTATTTTTTTTACAAAAAAAACAACCGACTTCAATTTTTTTAAGGAGTTTCTTCCATAGCTCCAAAGTTCATCATATCTTCACCAAATTAAAATAGGACTAACGTGGTAGTAAAGGCTTTTAAATAAAAAAAGAATTATCAAAATCGGTTTACAATTGGCGAAGATATCGCGTAAGAAATATACAAAAAAAAAAAAGACATACAGTCGAATTGATAACCTCCTCCTTTTTTGAAGTCAGTTAAAAAACATCAATAATTATTGTAAATTGGATTTGGCACTCGTTTGCAAGCTTTACATGTTATATTGTGATAACATTGTACCTCTATTAGGCATTATATTATTGTAAACTGACTAAGCGACCAATACTGTGTAAATTAGTTTCTTTCGGCGTTTCTTCTTTTAGCAGTGGTTGTTGCAAAACGCTAGTAGCGGTAGCTTTTTTTAATTACAATAAGTTAAAATTTAAATATATCTATATATGTATTTATTATAAAATATAGTATCTATCGTTATATATCGTTGAGTGAGTAGCCAATAACACAAGTTTCAGAACTTACTTTGGGGCTGGCTCAATCAGTGTGATTTATCCATATATATTTATATTTATTATATAAACTTTACACGTTATGTACACTATTTAATTGACGTGTGCCTGCGAAGGCCTTATTACTAAATAAATATTTGATTCTTTGATACTGGTTTTGCCTTAGATTCAATGTCTTTTGAAAAACTTACGGTCATAAAACCGTAAATCTATAAAATCATTAGCCGTGGCCCATAGTGTTGCTCGCGAAGGAAAATTCTTCATTTTAATCCGTGGGAACCTCAGAGATTTTCGAGTTTTTCCCCACAATGCCATGTGGTGGCCAAACAAAAACTACGACAATCATTTTAGTCGACACTACGGTGCAGATGCCGATCTACGAGTATTCACGTAGTTGGCACACAAAAGGTTAAGTGTATCTGGTCAATATTCCCAATTATATAGAAAACAGACCAATAACTCACGAGTAATGTATAACAAATCCACTGACAAAGAACGACAACCCAACAAAAACTTAAAACGTTTCTATTATTTATGAGCTACGGAATCGAGTTAGATCATATTATCGGAACTAACTGTACAATCCCAATTCTCCAAAGCAATTTGGGGGATTTTCGCCAATCGTGATATTACTCGCCCTGTGGCATTACTCTTTGTAAAACATTTTAATGGGACAAAGCAATTCCGAGTCGTTTGTCCGTGACAATGATTTTGGGACCGCTCTATTGAAATTGTAATTGGCTTGGATGTTCAAATATTAAATACATTCCGCCCTAGTTTACCTTTGACCCAGCAATAAGCGTTCGACAATAGACGTCAATCATTGATTGCTCGATGTATACTTACCGATTGATTATGCATGAGATCCTGGAGAGGATTTGTTTGAAGGAGGAGCGGGATGAATCTTGAAGCTACACTTTGATACATCAAGGATAAAGGTTATCTCTATATACCAGATGTGTGACCGTTTTGGAATAGACAAGCTCTATTGCCTTAAAAGGGCTCCTGAGGCCAGTTTCTAAATTTTGCTCCCGCTTCGCACACAAATTTACTCTAGCCGAAGCAAAACTGCGAGCTGAGCGGGGGGGGGGGGGGGGGACGCGGGCAGCACGGCAGGTCAATGCAGCTGGTTTACGTGTTTGTGGTTTTTTAGGTTTTTTTTTCGTTTTACATAGAATATTTAATATTTGTTAAAAAAATAGGTCATAATATATGCCTTATATTTAATACAATCATAATCCAAAGTTACAATGGCTTATTTATTATATTTCTTGAATACTAGCCGTTTTAGTATAATTCAAAGGTGATTTGGAGGCAACTTCGCAATTTTTTTCTATCGAGAAAATTTTAAGCAATCGTGTTTTTGAGACATATAGTGACTAGAGTTAGTCCTGGACTTTGCTTTGTTTTTATTTCAAAGTGAGTATTTTGTTAATATTGATAATACTGAAGATCGCTCTAAGAACTTTGGTGTTATACGGGCTCTTAATGCTCATTAGAGGCCGTTCAAGAATTACGTAAGCACCAAAAGGAAGTATGGGGGTCTTTGATTTGCTTATATTAATGACATAGAGGGCCTCTAGACTTCCATTACATAAACAATCTTTTAGTCACTTTTTAGGGTTCCGTACCTCAAAAGGAAAAAACTGAACCCCTTACAAGAGCACTTTGTTGTCCGTCTGTCTGTCTGTCAAGACCATTTTTTTCAGAAATGCGTAGAGTTATCAAACTTCAGTTCATATCAAATACTCAAGTCTATTGTTTTTTAGAGCTGTGAAAAAATCAAACTTCTAAGCCAACGCAATCAAAAGATGCAGCCGTTTATGCCGCAAATTTTTGACACTCGCAAGTAAATCAAAACCTACTTCCTGTTAACTCAGAATCTTGAAATTTTGTACGAAGCAGCGTCTTATAGCACAGATAAAGAAAAAATTGTGAGAAGCATAAATTTTTTATTACATCATATTATAAAAATATTTTTAATAATTTTAAACTTACTTATATACCTACAGGTTTGTACGGAACCCGCGGGGCGCGAGTCCGATTTGCACTTGGCCGGTTTTTATATTTCTTGGCAATGTTTTGTTATTTTAAAAAACATAAGTAGATTTTATAAAAAAAAATATATGAATGCTTACGTATAGGAGAGGATAAGAGATTTGCTAACTATTGTTGACATAGAGAACGGGGTGATTACAAATTCTGCTTACGTAATACTTGAACAATCCCTTAAGATGATAGTGGTCAAGAAAATAAAAATGGTGATGGGTTGCTAGTCGCCTAGTAACATGACTCTTTTAGAATGTTTACTGTAATAGCCAATCAAGGGAATTAACATTGGCACTTACGTTGACTTTTTACATAAAATTAAAATATTATTACTCGTAATTCTTTTTTGTTGCTGAAAAATTCACAAGAATATACATAGGTAATTATAACTATATAGTCCAAGTACAAAACAATTAAAAAAAATACTCCTCGGCTCGTCGACGCCGCTGGTGACTGGCTCATATCTCGCGCAGAGAATTTCAGTAGCCATTCAGCTCGGGAATGCAGCCAGTGTTCTTAGCACCATGCCACATGAACAACATTTAGATTTTTAAATTCAGTTTTATTTTTTAATTTAGTAATAAATTTAGTGTTAGTAAGATAAATATTTTTGTAACTTTTTAAAAGAAAATGTTATCGTTTTCAATCAATAAATTAACTATTTCTAATAAATGCATCTTTTATGGAAAAAAATATACATAATATCTAATATTATAAATAACAATAATATATAACAATAATATATAACAATAATATATAATATAAATAATAACATCCACTGCTTTAAATTTTCATTCATCCAGCGTTACATTTAAACTCCGTAATTGATTAAGACGTAAGCGTCCTTGCGAGAATCCCGCCCAGTGCGTGAGCCCCTTTAAAAGTATTTCACGTAGTAATGAGCCTACCATTAAGTTAACTAGGTGCGTTTTTTACAAGGAATTTTCGTAAATTCCGTCCATTTTTCACCCTGACAGAATGGGGATGCTAAAGTTGGCGTGATAAGCTGTCTGTCGTGTATGTTGAGAATCATTATTTTGGTATTATTAAAGAGTTAGAAGGAAATAATTATGTGAAGTAGGTGTACTTCGAGTCCTATAAATATTCCATGCATATTGTAATGCTATAAGTTGTTATAATTTTGTGAATTTTCATACCTTTTTAACCCTGGATAAAAAAAGGGGTGTTATAAGTTTGACGCTAATGTCTGTCTGTCTGTGGCATCGTAGCGCTCGAATGGATGGATGGTTTTTTTTACGTGAAAGCAAATTTCTTTTCGGTGGTTTTTAGCTATGTTTATTGAAAATCAGTTCAGCGGTTTTAAAGTTTTTGGGGATTAAGTCTTGAAAGACAGGGCTTTCTCTAGCAAACAATAGATGGCACTACGGATATCTAATCACAAGATGGCGCTCTTGACAGTCAGGGGTTTTATAATTTGCCTAGCAAATAAACTTGTTCACCATTACAAAAATGGGAATGCTAAATTTGGCGTGATAAATTATCTGTCGTGTATCTTGAGAATCGCTATGTAGTCTAGAGGAGCTCGGTGGCCCGGTGGGACTACGCATTGCTAGCGTTTTCACAAGTAAAGCAACCCCGGGCGTGGTCCGTACTTGTATGGGTACCACAAGTGGTACAAAAATTTATCGGCTCCTCTATGCTTCGGAAGGCACGGTAAAGCCGTTGATACCGGCTGTCATTGTATGGCTGTCGTCAAGCTACTCGTATGTCAGATGCCTTATAAGCTTGAAAACGCTGACACCAGTGATGGCAACTTACGTACACGAAAAACAAATAAAAAAAACTATGTGGTACCTATTATCTAAGAATGGAGTAAAACGTAATTAATATAAACAATGTTATAATAAAGCCTTAATTTACGTTGTAGGTAAAATATTTCTTTGCGTTTATAGTCAAATAAATAGGTGTATAATTAATCATTGAAATATATGTTATTTATGGTAACTCATAACATCTTTTCTGAAAGGTAAAAAATGTGATATTGGTAGATAAGATTTTTTGAGTATAATAATAGTTGAACCCGTAAAGGGGTTGCAACGTTCACAGTTTGGGGCGAGCGACAATTAAAAAATAACCTTAAATACGTTGTAAAATTTGATATTTTAAGTTGATAGTGGATATTTTTTCATTCTAATATGTCTCCTTATTTCAGTGATCTTCAAGCATTACAAGTACACTAGAAGGGAGAGGTCTTTGAACCCTCTCGGATACGTTGAGATTACACATTTCGAGCATCGTTATGCTTTACGTACGAGTAAATTGCAGAGAAACAATTAATTTTAATTTTATGTTCAGCTTTAGTGAAAACTCTCCAATTTATTCCTGAGCTAATTTTAAAGTTTTATGTAACAATCATATTTTGTTATAACGAAGAAACGTACATAATAAATAACACTGCCGAAAGACAGAGGTAATGTTTTTGAGTATATATTTTTGGATTTATGTTTTTAGAAAACTACATAATGTTATAAATGGAAATTATAAAAAGTAAGTAATCCATTCGTCATAGGGATTATTTTTTTTTACCGTAGTTTAAGAGCTATGTATTATAAATATATGTATTATAATAATAACATGAAAAACAGTCCACCTACAAGGACGCGACTTTTTAATACAAGAAAAAGAAAAATTATAATAAATAACTATTGTATTATCAATAAAAATCAATTTTGCAATTTAAGTTTCCACAACTGCGCAAAAACGCTACGGTGACTTTCTGTCACGGCCACGGCAGTTATTGTCAAATTCCGTCACATACAGGTAATACGGGCGTATACAGAAAGTCCGATCTAGAGCGGCCTGCATCCAGCGCTTTCCAGCAACCTTGGTCAGGTCGTCTGACCACCTTGTGGGTGGGTGTCCTACGCTTCGCTTGCCAGTACGTGGTCGCCATTCGAGAACCTTTTTGCCCCATCGGCCATCGGTTCGTCGCGCTATGTGTCCCGCCCACTGCCACTTCAACGAGCTAATCCGCTGGGCTATGTCCGTGACTTTTGTTCTCCTACGAATTTCCTCATTTCTGATTCGATCACGTAGAGAAACACCAAGCATAGCCCTCTCCATAGCGCGTTGAGCTACCTTGAGCCTTCTTATGAGACCCATAGTAAGGGACCACGTTTCGGAGCCATAAGTCATCACTGGTAACACACATTGATTATAAACTTTCGTCTTAAGGCACTGAGGTATTTTGGACGAGAAGACACTGCGTAACTTCCCGAACGCTGCCCAGCCGAGTCGGATTCGTCGAAAGACCTCTTCCTCGAAGCTGGAACTTCCTGCCTGGATCGATTGACCCAGGTATGTATAATGGTCTACAACTTCGAGGGTGGAGCTCCCAACAGAAACAGGTATGGGCACAACATTGACATTCGACATTACTTTCGTTTTGTCCATGTTCATTTTAAGGCCCACCTGTTGGGAAACTCTATTAAGGTCTCCGAGCATAGTACTTAAGTCCTCCATGGATTCTGCCATAACAACTATATCGTCGGCGAATCGAAGGTGAGTGATATACTCGCCATTGATGTTGATGCCAAGTCCTTTCCATTCCAGGAGCTTGAAGGCATCTTCCAGTGCAGCGGTAAACAGTTTCGGAGATATAACGTCTCCCTGTCTCACACCTCTTTGCAGTGGAATAGCCCTCGTGCACTGCTCCTGTACTCGGACTGACATAGTGGCGTTACTGTATAAACACTTCAACACTTCGATATACCGATAGTCAATACGGCATCGCTGGAGAGACTGAAGCACGGCCCATGTTTCGATCGAATCGAAGGCTTTTTCATAGTCCACAAAACCCAAGCATAGCGGCCGGTTATATTCCCTCTTCTCTATAACCTGCCGCAGCGTGTGAATGTGGTCCATGGTGCTAAAGCCTTTACGGAAACCGGCTTGTTCGGGAGGCTGAAAGGCATCAAACCTGTTCGCGAGACGATTCGTGATGACCCTCGAAAACAACTTATATACATGACTCAGAAGCGTGATAGGCCTATAGTTCTTCAGTAGGGTGTTATCTCCCTTTTTGAAGAACAAGACTACCACGCCCCTGTTCCACGCTTTTGGCGTTACGCCCTCGAGCAGAACGGAATTAAAGAGCCTCTGAAGGACTTTCAGTACCGGCGTTCCGCCCGCTTTCAGAAGCTCTGCTGTGATTCCGTCCTCACCCGGCGCCTTGTTGTTCTTAAGCTGTTTGAGGGCCATCCTAATCTCGTATAGGCTGATGTCCGGGATATCTTCCGTATAGTGTCGGGTCAGCTTGGCTCTTGGGTCTTTAGCCATTTGTCCACTGGGTTGTGCGACTGAGGTATACAGCTGTCCATAAAACCTCTCGATCTCTGCCAGAACCCCTTCCTTTGTCGACACCACGCCACCGTCCTCCGTCTTCAGCTTCATCAATCGACTTTGCCCAACTGACATAGCTCTTGCGAACACTTTGGAGCCTTTGTTCTGCTCGATCGTCTCCTTAATACATTCAGTATTAAAGGAGCGGATATCGTGTCGCAAGGACTTTTGTATACGTCTGTTGAGCTGCCGATATGATTCAGCATCTTCGGAGGTCTGCAGCGGCCTGGAT
This sequence comes from Acrobasis repandana, assembly GCA_963576875.1. Lineage (NCBI taxonomy): Eukaryota > Metazoa > Arthropoda > Insecta > Lepidoptera > Pyralidae > Acrobasis > Acrobasis repandana. Next base: position 19,172,842 of record OY756218.1, on the reverse strand, counting down.
CGTCGCTCTGCCATCAAGTCTAGAGTCTGAGCAGAGATTTTTTGAGGTTTTCGTTTGGGGCGGGACCTGAACACCTTTGATCCCACCGCTTGGACAGCTTCTACCAACCCTTGGTTTAACTCGTCCACTGTAGCGCAATCCTGAAGGCCTTCGAAGCGATTTGATAGTTCAAGCCGGAAGTTCTCGGAGTTTTCGATTTGGACCCGCGACGGTCGGAGCGTTGACTTCATCAGCCGCGACCTTTCGACTTTGAGACCAATATTTACGATGCCTCTTAATAAACGGTGATCGCTCCCGGTTTTGATTCGATTGATCACTGAGACATCGTTGAATATTCGTCTCTTTGTCGTTAGGATGAAGTCGATTTCATTCTTAACAGGGGGCTGGTTTTTCTTTCCTGGACCCAGCCAGGTCCACTTTCTTTGCGGCGACTTTTTGAAGAAAGAGTTCATCGCAAAGAGTTCCTCTTTCTCCAAAAAATCTGCCAGCCTACGACCCCTGTTATTTCGCACTCCATATCCGAAATTTCCCAGCCTAAACTCTCCATCGCCTCGCTTGCCCAGTTTTGCGTTGAAATCCCCCATAACAACCGTAAAATAGGTTTCAGAAGTATGTATGGCCCTACTGATGTCCTCATACACCTCATCCACCTCTTCATCGGAGTGATCCTCAGTTGGCATATATACCTGTATGACCTTCAGCGAGTATCTTTTGGATACTCTGAGTATCAGGTATATTACCCTACTAGAAACACTCTCGATGGTTATGACGTTGTTTATGAGGGACCTGTGGACGAGAAACCCGACACCATGCTGGGACTTCTTTTGGTCTCCTTCCCGGTGATAGAGTAGGTTACCAGACTTCAGGGTTGTCGTGCCCTCGCCCTCTCTTCGGACTTCAGACAACCCTACAATGTCCCACCGTAACCTACTTATTTCCTCTTCCACCTCAGCTAGTTTCTCGTCTGTCCTCAAAGTGCGTATGTTGTGTGTTACCAGGGCCAGTCGTCGACAGGAGTGGTAGCCGGATCTCTGCCGGAGATTCTTCGCACCCCCTGCCCCGCCGTTACCATGACCGCTACCGGAGTCAGGAATAGCAGGGCTGCCGGGGACTGGGGGCCTGGGTTTTTTTGTTTTTACCATATGGGAGGTAATTGGCCTTAAAACACCGCGCTGGCCAGTGCGAGTTGGCGAGTCCACGCTTTTAAAGGGGATTTAGTCCCTTATGGCTTGTGGTAGCCGGTTGGATCATGGTTATTGCCGCCCGATATTCGGCATAATCTTCCCTGCTTGAAGGCACGTAAAGCCGTTGGTCCCGGCTATTATGACAGTCGTTAAAAGAAGTACACTGGATTTCATTCATGGTACACTGAGGTACACTACAGGTACAGGTCGCGTCATGTAAAAAGAACGCTGGCGTCAAGCTGCGCATAAGGCGATTTATCGATCTATTTAATGAATTAAATAGATCGATAATTTCTTCCCTGCTTGAAGGCCGCTCTAGATCGGTCATTTTGGAAAACCTTGGGAGAGGCCTATGTCCAGCAGTGGACGTTATGCGGCTGAAATGATGATGATGATGATGATGATACAGAAAGTCCGTCAAAAAACCACGTTTAATTTTGTACGTAATCGGAGGAGAGTAGAAGACGCTATTCACAGGGCGTTTTCATCATATACAACGTGGAAGGGACATACCCGTAATAAATCAAACCATGGACTATACTAGATCACTATATAGCCAAAGAACAAAAAAAAATTGGCATTTAAAATTATAGTAGTAAATATAGGTTTAAGTTCATATACTAGATAAGTAATTATTAAAATGTTATTTTAGATCCTACTTTGGCCTCACTTGTCTCTGCATCACCTGTCGGTTGACTGGTAGAGTAAACCCAAGGCTTTAAGTCCGCCGTTTATATTTTTTGTAATAAAGTTAAATAAATAAAGCAAAAATAGTCTGCAGACAGTCTATCACGATCGCAGCAAGCCTACCTCTCTGAAAAACAGTTATAAAAGTTGTTAACGTAGAATATAAAAGTTTATCAACGTAGAATTCAAAAATTAAATAATAAATAAATAAATATATAAGGACAAATCACACAGATTGAGCCAGCTCCAAAGTAAGTTTAAAACTTGTGTTATGGGATACTAACTCAACGTTACTATTTATAATTAAGAGAACTCTTTTTTGACATCAGTTTTCTAAAAAACAAAATCTAAATATTGCTCCAACCTGACTATTGTTAAAAACTGCATAAATGTATATAAGATTATCGTGTAATCCATACATACAGACAGATTCTCTTTTGTGTTACTCTTTTCTTATCACCTCCAATAATTTTTTGATAAATTTACTAAATGTATACATATATAGAAACACGATTTTTACTGTTTTGTTATAAAAATAATTACAAACCCAAAAACTTAGAATCAACCCGCAACAATTTACAAACTATTTCTAAATCCTATACATCACTTGCACAGAAGACATTTTTTCTAAGTTCGCAAGGCCGCACGCTGACCTACAGCCGTTATCTAATAAAAGTTATTATACACTATGCCTCATAAATTTCGCCGTGTATCCGACAAAGATCACGCACCTTTTTGCCGCTGAGCCTAAACACGAATTAATGACAAGACAGATGTATAACTTTTCCATGCTGGTCTGGGTGAGAAAAGAAAAAAACTTAAAATGTACCAGCTGCTTCTCTTCCCATGCAAACCATAAAAGCCTATCGAGGGAATGGGTGAGGGTGCAAATCGTCTGGGTAGGCGTAGTCTTTTTCTACCTTCTCGTCCACCGTCACGCTTAACGCTACGTCTTGCGGCTCTAGGCTCTGACTGCTTAGAGCGAAAATGCTCTGTCTGCTCCATTAGAGACACCTAAGGATATTAAGGAGAATAGTTTGCAGATGAATAACTTCTCACGTTTTCTGTTTTGCATGCCGTCATAGAAGCTTGAGGTCAGGTAGGAAGCCAGTCGTAAAACTATCGTCGTTTCAATGGTTCCAGGTCCCTTTTTTTACCACTTCTAATGGTCTTTGACATACTTGTGACATAACTTTTTGAGAAGAAAAATCTGGAAAGCATAGTCTGAGCTCCGATGCAGAACAACTTAAGATGTCACCGGAAATGCGCTAAGAAGATGAGGTCAGTTAAGCTGAAAGCGCCTGCCGCATTAAAGACTAGGGTGCAAGAAAGGTGCCCCCCTGTGGGATGTATAGAGTCATTGTAGGACGTTGTCTCCACAAGCGAGGGAATCACGACGAGTTGACATAAGTCTCTACATCAAATCAAAAAATACCTTGATGATATCGCCACGTGGAGACATGTTTAAAAAGTCAGTATAGAATCAGGTTGTACGACGATTATACCTCTATAGTCGCGATTCTATCGCCCGTGAAGACAACATCTTAGGTTTGATTACCCAAGGCAGTCTGCAGGAACGGTCTTCTAGTCGATATTGGAGATTGGTGGATCTTTTCGTCACAAAAGGGCTTTAATAATCCAATTTCTATTTTTATACCCAACTGTAGAGTCGGGTATTAAAATAGACTCTTATTAACTCGAAAGAAGAAATAGTGAGTTACTCTTCTACATTCGTTTTATGTTATGACACAGTCGAGTAACTCTTTCACATGCAAAATACATACGACGCGGCAGCAGCACGCAACCGATTTTGAAAAGGTATACTGCAACAAAATGGGGTGCGAGTTATCGCGTGACCTTCAAATAAAAACGTAAGATACGATTTATAATCGTGACATACTTTTTTTGGGTTCTGTAACTAAAGGTGTACAAGAATTTTAGGCGTCAATGCCTGTTCTTTTCTCGACGGATTACATCTTTTAAACTATGATACGGTATTATTTTTTAATAATAAATTCCGGGATATCTATTGTATTATCAATAAAAATCAATTTTGCAATTTAAGTTTCCACAACTGCGCAAAAACGCTACGGTGACTTTCTGTCACGGTCACGGCAGTTATTGTCAAATTACGTCACACACAGGTAATACGGGCGTATACAGAAAGTCCGTCAAAAAACCACGTTTACTTTTGTATGTGACGTAATCGGAGGAGAGTAGAAGACGCAATTCACAGGGCGTTTTCATCATATACAACGTGGAAGGGACATACCCGTAATAAATCGAACCACGGACTATACTAGATCACTATATAGCCAAAGAACAAAAAAAAATTGGCATTTCCATACAAATCGTCCGGGCGGCTGCACACTTTTGTATGGAAATGGCAAAATTTATTTTTGTTCTTTGGCTGTTATTTTAATTTCATTAAACTATAGTGATCTAGTATAGCCCGTAGTTCGATTTATTACGGGTATGTCCCTTCCACGTTGTATAAAATTTAAAAGATATTGTAATTTTATTCGTATATTTCGCAAAAACCATGTATTATTTAAGTAATAATTAAATCAAATATGTTTCTATACGCCCTTATCTGATAGGATGACAACAACAAACTAAAGTTTATATTTTAAATGTTGTCCAAAAATCTATTGTAAAACATTATTTTGGGCTAAGTTTGTATTATAATATTTACAATTAGGTAAAAGCATAAATAACATAACAAATATAAATAACAAAAACTAAAAGAAGATACGTAATTTTTAGTACTTTCGCAATATCACTTAAACCGTAAAGAGGCGAGTAATATGATATCAGCCGTTTTTATAAAAAAAAAGTGGAAAATTAAAGATACTCCGATAAAAGAAATGTATACTTGGCACGAAACCCTTAATTTGCGAATTCTACTCGCTCTTCGTCGGATTTTTCTGAAAATTTCCTGAGTAGCAAGGACTCGAGAAACTCGAATTATTGTGCTTGTTAAAACTGTAATTGACTCGCCTGTTACTTGACTTACAAACTTTTAATTCCCTTACTGGGTTGTACCGGTAGTGGATGAAACGCTACTGTTATAATATTATACGGTGAATATATCATAAATACGTCGCATTTTTCAACATATTTTGTCAAAAATTAGCACATTCGTTCCTTGATTTACTCAAATTTTATTCAATTCGTTGAAAATTGGTGGGAAAAGGCTTTTTGCCAAAGCGTTATTTATTGATAAATTTCAATCAAATTTAAGAGGAACACTAAAAACTTCATTCTACGTTGTAAAAAAATGTTGCAAAAACAGGAGGGGAAAAGAGGGGGAAATTGGCTGTAGCGTTATATATAGACGGATTTCACTGAAACGGCTTTGCTAAGCGAGGGGAAAGGGGAGAGTATTAGTTATTGCATGGTTGAGCTTCCGAGGCCTACTGTTCTCACAAAACCACTAGTTTATTAAATTTGTTACGCTTTACGCTCTTTTTACGCATCTATGAAAAGGGCTTGATTTTTAAGTTCTTCAAAAAGCGCGTAAAAGTATTTCTTCAGGGTGGGCAAAGCGCGTGTGATATCGTATTAGTAAGGTAGGTAAGGTTAACCTGCACACTAGTTCAGTAGTGTTGTCACTAGATGGCAATCATTGAGCTACGTCAGATGACTTGAGGAAGCTCGGAAAATATGACACTAGCGGTATAGTCTGACCACAACCGCTGTACTGCGCCTGAGATATGCAAGCGGCGAGACGGGGGCTGTCTATGTCAGACGCACATGAGATAGAATATCCAAAGATGGATCGTGCTTTATCTCGAGATGTCAAGGCTGTCATTTTCAAAGTGGCCGAATATTTTAGGAAAAGAAAAGCAGACAAAGGTAGTTTCGAATATAAAAGTGATTTTCGAAACGTTTTATTTTTCCAATAAATTACTTATTAAAATTAATTATATTGGTTTTTTTATTTGTGCTTCAAAAATCGTGTTCAACCATAATAAAAATTGGATATACAATGTATACAGCGTCAAAATATTGTACTTCGATATCTTAAGATCTATCCGACAGTATGAATCTCTTGTGAGTCCATGATCTTTCCTCCCCGCGCATACCTTAGGCGCGGTACAGCGCTGTTGGTCAGACTATAATAGCAGCACACTCGATAAGAAGAAGATAAAAAAAGCACAAAAGCGGATAATATTTAACTTCTCTTATCCAAAAGAATAAATTTAACTCAGCCGTAATACTAACTACAAATTATATTCCTAGCGGCAGCTGTTAAAAATAAACAGTTGATTTAGAGCGCTATAAAACGGAACAAAATGGTAGTCAGTTGTAGACTTAGGTATTCGCAAGGAAAATTTATTATTTTCGTCATGTCTTTTAAAAGAGCCTTTTTGTACGAAAATTGTCACGAACAGTCTTCACTTAATTACTGTAGACTACTTCACTTTTTATCAGTACTTACAGTTCGTCTTTCTACTTAAGTAACAAAAAACGCTAGTTTAAGCAACCTCGGGCGTTCTCCGCTCTTGGATGGGTGACCGATAGTGGCACAAAAACTTCTAAAACTACTCCGTGTTTCATAAGACACGTTAAGCCATTGATCTTGGCTGTTCTTATTGTATCGCAATCGTCAAACAATGTCAGATGCCTTAAGAAATCTGACACCAGCATTGGCTACTTATTTCAAACACAAAACACAACAAGTTACTAAACAAAAGACTAAAGTTACTCAGATCCGTGTTCTGTGTGAATATGAGCAGCGTAAAGTTAAATCTCAGCAGGAATGCTGCTCAGAGCGCGGACGCGGACTTAGCCTTTCCTCAGTTACCGTACATACATAACGATAAGTTCGTGATTTTACAGTTATCACAAAAAAATAGACCAAAGTTACAAAAAATCGTATTCTAGTACGAATGTGAGCAGCATAAGGTATAATAAAGTTATGGTTTAGTTAAATCCTATTAAGAATACTGCTCAGAGCACGACCGCAGGCTTATCTTGTCCACAAATACCATATATTTACAAGGAAAGGTCATATTTTTACTTTATTTATTAATTTAATATTTATTGCACGGTAATGTAACGATTATGATACAAAAGGTAAAACCTAATGCTAAGCATGATTGTCTACTAGTTCACCTTTCGGACGTAGCAGAATAATTAGTTGCAAATAATCGTGTTCTGGTGTGAATATAAGCCAGCGTAAAGTAACGTTATGGCTCAGTTCAATCTTAGCAGAAGGTATGCTACCCAAAGCACGGACGCGGGCTTAGCGTATCCTCGGTTACCTCACATTTATAAATGATAAGTTGGTCTTTTTACTTTAGTAAAAGAACAAATTATAGACTTAAGTTACAAAGAGTCGTGTTCTGGTGTGAATATAAGCCAGCGTAAAGTAAAGTTATGACTCAGTTCAATCTCAGCAGTAGGTACGTATGCTGCCCAAAGCACGGACGCGAGCTTAGCGTGTCCTCGGTTACCTTAGATTTATAAGGATTACTCGTAGTTTGTCCCTGGCGACGCTTTTGAAATATTCTGTGAGAAAATAGTTAGGATGTTGAGGAATTTTAAACATAAGTTATTTTACTGTATACGTTGCAGTATTTGTGTGTGCTTTTGCAATAAAGTGTGTGAATGATAATGATAATGGCCGCCTGCCCAGTACGGGATAAAGCCGTGATGAGTATATTTATGTATAGTTTAAACCACGTACTAACATATACCATTGTTTTTTATTAAGGCAAATAAATTATTTACGACTTGAAAGATACTTAACGCGAAAGCCTCGAAATAGACTTTCTAATAACAGAAGCTATCTGATTTATCGTAGACTTTATGTACGAGTAATTACAAATTGGAAATCTGTCTGAAAAAAGAGATTTCGGAATGGGCTTGAGTACATTAGCTAACGAAAAACATCCCTAGAGTGTATTGATCACGCGTTTATTTTTTTGTAGGCAGTCCAAGGGAGAAGTACCTATGTATTAGTGAATCTTTTTTACATAAATAAATACCTACATCACACTAAACATGGCTTTTGGCGACCTTCGTGGTCTAATGGTCATGCCAGGCTGTCACACCGGAGGTCCTGGGTTCGATCCCCGGTCAGGCTAAGATGAAAAATTTATCTTTTTCAGATTGACCAGGGTCTTGGATGTTTATCTATATATGTATTTGTGATAAAATAAAGTATCGTTGAGTTTATCCTTTGACAAAAGTCTCGAACTTTCTTTGGGGCTAGCTCAATCTGTGTGATATTTCCCTAAATATATATATTTAATTTATTTGAGTCTTAGTCTTATTCAACGGACAAGAATCAATGGAAAAAGAAAGGGAAGGCCTTTGCCTAGAAGTGGGATACAAATACAGGCTATTAAAAAAATTGTCTTAAGGCCTTGGCTCCTGTCTGCTCCGACTAACATAAGAGGGCGCCTGATCCTGATAAGCTAAATTTTGCTCCCGCTTCCAAGCACACAAATTTACTCTAACCAAAGCGAGACAGCGAGCGAGCAAACGGGGAGGGAAGAATCGCGGCGGGTCAATGAGGCTGGTTTACGCGTTACTGGTTTTGTGGTTTTTTTCATTTTACAAAGAATATTTAAGAGTTGATGACTGCTTTATGTTTTGTACAATTATAATCCAAAGTTGCAAGGGCTAATTTATTGTATTTCTTGAATACTAGCCGTCCTACTATAGTCGGAGGTGATTTGGAGGCAACTTCGCAATCTATTTCTATCGAGATAAGCAATCGTGTTTTTGAAACATATAATGACTAAAGTAAGTCTTAACTAAAAACTTTTATGTGTTTTTATTTAAAACACATAAAACACATTTTTTTAGTAAAAATGTTTATGTATAATTTTAATTTGTTTTTATTTCAAAGTGAGTATTTTGTTAATATTGATAATATTTAGATCGCTCTAAGTACTATTAGGGTCACACGCGCTCTTAATCGTTTATTTCTTCAAAGCACATACTAGTCTTTTACATTTATTTTTCCAACCTACACTAAGACTGTTTTCTATGGAATGCCCATTACGTACAAACTATATTTTCTTTTCCGCTGGAAGTCGCGACAGAGAACATATTGTGCAATCTACAAACAAATTATTTTCAGTCTGTGGAAGTAACTTACATTTACATCTCACAGATCATGCAAAAGCATACAAACCCTTAAAGTTAATCGGATGAAAAGGTTGCCCGGCAAGAAAATTGCGTCTTAATAAGTGCAATAAAAAGTTTTATGATATTTTTGAATATGATATGTTTTTACGTTTTCAACCCCCATTATTTAGCCATTTTGAATAATTTCGAAATACTGGCTCCACAAAAAACCTACGTAATTATCAAACCTGCTCACAAAATTTCCCGAGAATCGGTTGGGAAATGCGACCTATAGGCGAGAACAACCGGACATTGGAATTCAGACACACGAAAGTATTTTTGCTAAAGCTGAAACGGAGACCTTCGTTCGTTTTGTTTTACTCGCTTTACACGCAAAATAAACTGTATTACAAATTAATTTGCGTTCGCGAAATTTTATGAAGTACTTTGGTTAAATTTTTTAAAGTTTCATTAAATATATCATTTTTTTTATTTTAATTATTGCGGAAATATCTTACTTCTTAATTATAGCTTTAAATATAAATTCAGAAGTTGTTTTAATAGTAATTAACGCTGACGGTAATAATTTGTTAGTGGTCATATAAATATTGCTTCTCATTCAATGTGTTTGTTGCTGGTGTCAGTTATTTTAAAGGTTTATAAAAAGAACTATGGTAACAATCTAAATGTGGCATCAGTTTGGTGGCAGTCACTCAAAAAGATCAACGTGACTTACAAAGTAGGAGACTCTAAATATTTTCGGCCATTATTGTAAGTCGAATTGAAGTTTGCGATAATTTTGCATTTTCCTCAAAACTATATCTGTCTGTGCCGTCACATTACATTGCCAGATGCTTTCGGAATTCATGTCATGTATGCAGTTTTGAGTTAGGGTCAGTTCACAACGAGACGCGACGCGACACGACGTAGCGCGCACTTTGGAAGAAATATAGAACTTGTTACTAGGCAAAAAGATACTAATTTCAGCGACAGCCCGCTTTGCCGCGCTGCGTAGCGATGCATAGCGAGGCGCAGCGGGGTCTCACTCTTTTTGTCTAGTAAACAAGTTCTATATTTCTTTCACGTGAGCACTACGTCGCATCGCGTCGTGTCTCGGTGAGAACTGACCCTTAGGGTATTATACGAGAAGTATAATTTCAGCTTGCCAAGTTTTTAGCTTGTCTCAAATACCCAAAAATTTCTACCAGCTCTCGGCATACGAGTAAGTCTCGTATTTGTACAAACTATTTGCTAGGGTACTATTGAATAGAATATAACCAATTTAGACGAATACCAATATAGAATACAAGCAGCCAGTTCCAGAGGACGGCCACGGATCAGAGGGTTCGACGATATCCGGAGACAAACGAGACAAATTGGATGGCAAAAGCCAGAGAGTGCCAATCTTGGAGATAAATAGAGGAGGCCACATTTAGAAATGGGTATATAAGAGCCACTGATGATGATGATTTCTGCTTTTATATGAAAATGCCGACATACGATTTTAGTAAAGGGAACACGACTACTTTTTCTTTATAAAAAGAAAAAAATATTATACAACGGAAAGTCTCAGATATATAGGGTTACTTTTAAAACACCGGCATCATTTTTGGAGCAAATTCAATCCATGATACTGAAGTACTTTCCATAAAATCAATTGAAGAAAAACGAAAAAAAAAATCAGCTTCCTATACAAATTGGCGCTACGCCAAATGGATTTTTTATGGGAGGATAAAATATTTTTATCGATTTTCGATAATTGTTTTTATGGAAAGTAGTTCAGTATCACGGACTGAAATAGCTCCAAAACCCGTTACCGGTGTTTAAAAAGTAACTTTGTATATAAATAGAAAAACAACAAAACTCAGTATTAAAATTAGCATCCACATATGAAAGCTGAATTCACAAAAATATAGAATCCACGTAGTCGATCCATGAAATGAGTGGTTGATCTCGAGTTATTGGCCTGAAGTTTGAAATTTTATAGCTGGAAGACGCCAGTGAGACATATTTCATAGAGCGGGACGTTAAACTCATAAAATGATATTCATTGCTGGTTTTCAATAAATTGTTCCGAAGGTATTGAATAAGAGTATTAGCCGCAGAGGTGCCAAATCTTCGTTATTTTCTTTCTAATCATATTTTGTGTGCAATAAAAGTGTTGGTACCTACGTACTTTCAGTTTACGCATCGAGTATGCGTTGGTCTGGACGCGTTTCGTGCGTCGTTGATTTGTTAACAGGGCCGTTTGAAAACAGGGCCGATTTACTGGTACTCGTACAGGGGCCCAAACTCACTTCTCTAAAAGCCTCAGGGCTGATTTCTATATAGGTACTCTGCCTAATTTTAATACTTTCTGTAAGCAGCCAGACCAATCGGATGGGCCAAACATCCTGCCAAATACACATACTGTAAAACACGTATAAACGTGTAGGCTGTATGTAAAAAAGAATATTTATTTTATAAAAAAATTAAATGTAACAGCTGCTTCTCTTCCCGAAAACAGATCGTTAAAGCCGATTAAAGAAATGAGCGAAAATACGATTCATATTAATAGGCGATGCGGCTAGCAACCCATCACTATTTTGATTCCTTTTTACCTTCTCGCCCACCATCACGCTGAAAGTGGCCTTTAATTCTTGCGGCCCTGGGCTCTGTCTGCTTAGAGCCACAAAATCCAAAATGCTCTGTCTACCCCAATAGGGATAAAGGCGTGATAGTGTGGTTTGTGTGTATAATTAATGAAATACAATAATAAACATTTTTCTTGATTCTTTTTTTTTTCAGATTTCTTTTTCAGATTTAATAGGGACAAAGAGTTTGAAGAGTTGTATTTGGACTCGTGACCATTGGACTAGTTCTACCTACCTCAAAAATCATAAAGACGTAATAAGTTATTAAAGTAAGAATAAATATCTTAATTTCAATTTTAGAAAAGAGATTTTAACCTGATTTCAGGCAAGAAGCGATATCGAATAACAAAATAAGAAGCAGGAAGCTCTCGAGAGCCCAAATGACACTCGAAAAACTGCAGTACTCCTCTTAATTGAAAAAGCTTTTACCGTTCGTTCTATTTCTGTTTTTAAAAACTCCGATTTTAGATATCGAGAGAAAAAGTTAAGCCATTTCAAGTAAGAAAAATAATTAATTTGATGGCCCAGTGGGAGTAAAAACCTACTATAAGCAGGCCTGTGTCACTTCCCGTTTAGGTATCGAAAATATACCTACATTATTACTAAGCGCGCAGCGGTCCCTCGGAGTGGTAAATTCAGTTATACGAATCGATTGTCCAGACTAATAAGAATGAAATTCGGCTGTAATGGATGTTTAGGTATCTAAACGAAAAGATGCTCAGTTCTGACGTAAACTTAATTAAACCATATCGCTAACCACATCGAGTAGATCTTTCTTTGAATTTGTTTTATTGAGTGAGACTTCTGTACGTGGGTACTGGTTATTATTCTGTGCTACAAGACCTAAACGAGGCAAATGACTGGGGAATCGCCGTGGCCAAATACTGGTCAAGTTTGATTTAATTGAATTAATGAATAGCCTTTCGACTCGAGAAGAAAAAGTAGGTAATTATTGATTTATACAGCATTATAATGCTCCGAACAATATCTTAATTAAAAATATGTATCGTATAATTTCGTCTCGAGTGAAATTCAAACTCACGACCCTCACATTTGTACTGTGAGTGCACTTCCAATTGTGATACTGTGAGTTCGAATCAACCTGACGAATTTCCTCACCACATATTACTTACGTATTTAAAGCATGCGTACTTCTCGAATTTCTTCATCACATATTTTTAGTCTAGATTTAAGTAGGTACCTAGTACTTAAGCAATAGATAATACCTCTAAATTACCTCCAAAGTAACTATAAACTTATGTAATGGGTTACAAACTCAACGATACTATCATTATCATCATCCGAGCGTATTCCCGGTTGCATCGTCAGCGGTTACGCTTCATGTCGTGCCCGGGGTCCGCTACCTAACCTAGGTGACGAGATTACTGGCGACTGCCATCTGACCTCCGCAACCCAAAGCGTAGACCAGAACCAATCCTAAGATAGGTACAAACGCTAGATGGCGTTCGGGTCCAACAGCTTTACTGCCTTCCGAAGCACGGAATCATTTCTTATCGGATAATCAGGTGATTCAAGCCTGCAATATCCTAATCAGACTGGAAACAACTTTTACAAAGTATGCTTACCAGTGGGATTTAAACCCACGATCCCGGATCACAAGGCAGATGCCTTGACTACACTGGAGCTTTTCTTCGCACATTTGCTAAAAGTGGCCGTTTTTCGCAAATGTCAAAGAAAAGCTTTACGTTCTCACTTTTAACTGTAAACAATAGTACATAAAATAGTTTGGAGGGTTATCTAGGGCTTGAAAGAATTTTCCATTGAGATTTATTTCAAATGGGGGCAGCACTGGACCCCGGAAAATCGCATTGCAGTCTTTTCTATTTTTACTGCTTACTTTATCCTGTGGATTGTGATCTATTTTTTTTCGGTTAGAAAGACTGCATTGTGATTTCGCGAGACCGGTATACCCTTAAGGGTTGCTACACACTTGTTCGGGCTGGCATTGTCTGTTCGGCAGTATATGTTGAACAACAAAGCCGACCCCAAGCAAATATATCGATTTTTTTCCCGAACTTTCATCTACATAGGTATATTTGATTTTAGTGTGTAGCAACCCTAACAAGTCTTGTTTCTGAGGAGATTTAACTCCCATGAAAATTTAAAAATCGCTTTGTTTATCATAGCTTCAGATGTTCTCTGATTTCAAACATCAAAAGGAACTATATAATAAACAACGTCAGATATTCACGGAAAATCGGAGTTTATTTATGAATATTGATATTGGCAGATTTCATGAAATATATCATCGCTTTGGTAGAGTTCGTTGACAGTGTACAGAAATAGTGAATCAAATCAATTATTTATTTTATTTTTCTTGTGTATAAGTGGCCAATACTGATTTGATTTTTCAAGCTGCCTAAAGGCATCTGACATAGCTTGATGACTGCCATACAATTATGACAGCCGGGACCAACGGCTTTATTTTACGTGCCTTTCAAAGCACGAAGAAGCTCGAGAAAATTCTTTGTCACTTGTGCCCAACACTTGCAGAAATGGTTTGAAGAAATCACGTTTTTATCTCTTACAGGGTAGACAGTTAGATACAATCCAGGGCATTACGACCCAAAAATGAAATACGCTTTAAAAACCCCTTGTAAAATGAGCTTAGTAACAGCACTAGAATACTGCGGCACCAGGCAATTTGCTCGATAATTGTCTGAATTGTAAGCAATTGTAAGCAAAACTGTGTTTGTTGAGGAAAGTTTGCATTTATTTCACTTAGGATACGCGAGTTACATTCAACACTTGCAAAAATGGGTTCAAGCAATCACGCTAATGAAAACAAGCCACGCTGCCGTCTCGTAAATATTCAACGGATATTCTAGATCGGACACACGGCTGGAAAGATACGAGAGCATGTTTGGAAATTTACGAGTACGTTGACTGTCAGTGTATCCGCTGCTCTAGATGCGTAGCGTAAGTTCCTTTCCTTTTTATAATATGTTTTTAGTATACGAGGATGAGGAAAAACAGAAGAATAATAAATTAACCCCTAGAGAAATCTAAATATAGATAAAACATATACAATATTAGGCCAATTTTTATCAAGTGTAACTTGATCTAAAGACTTGAAGTCAAGCATTTGGCCGAGGATCGGAAGACATGAAAAATACTCCACCGACAAGAACATAGTTCTTAAATATAGTGATGATAATGTAACTTGGTGTATTTAATTTTTTATATGTATGTCAGTCCTCGGTATCTTTTTACAAGGTTTGTGTCCTTGCACAAATCATAATGATGTCAAGGTTTAGAAGGATAGTTGTAGCGGGAGTGAGGAAATATGATCGACCGCTACAAACCCCATACATCCTCCCGCCAGGCATGGCTTTGTGGCTGGGGAACCGCAGCTCTGACGGTGTATTGTTAAAGGACGTATATAATTTCAGGTCGCAACCAGAACTCTGATATTGAGATGTTGGATACTAATAGCGCCATCTCGTACACTTCGTGTAAACTATGTTGTAGCTTCGTTGGTGATTGTAGTTTCTCAAAGTGGCGTAGAGTTCGCCACAATTGTTATCATTAGGCAATGCCTCTTTGACATTTATAAAGAAAAAAATAGTTTAAAAAATAATAGAACATGCTTAAAAATAATATTTTTATATATAGGTATCATATGTAATTTGATGCTCAACAAACTAAAAAGACGTATGTATCTATCACCTTATTTTATCGCGCTATTCAACAAAAACTTTTACACAGCTTGTGTTAAAGAAGTAAAATGGTAATTTTTCAATTATTCTGAGTAACTTTAGACGATTATGTTTCTTTTTTAACTGTACTTTATTTTACGCTGCATTGTGGGGTCGAAGTTTGGAATCATATTTCTTTTTATCAGTACCCATTTACAAGATACCAAGTTTTCTGCCTGAATTTTATTTATTCGCTTCGTAAGTTGGAATTTCTTGAGTTCGTTAACTTACGTGAACCACGATAGTATAGTTACGGAGCGATGTCTCCTTTTTATGTCAGTTAAACAAATATTTCTTATTTATTTGTTTATAAGTTTCATTGTACACAGGAGAGACACAGATATAAAAACTGGAAAGGAGTCATACTACGGAAGACTTATCTTAGTAATTGTGAGGAATATTTACATAATATGCGTTTGGGGCAGAAGTTGTACAAAATTAAAGACATAAGATTACAGAAAGATTCTGTACACGAAATATGGTACTTATATAAATATTTAAGCACAGGTTAAAACTAATAGTTTTGTTAAAAAATTGATATGCTAAACATTTTGGCGCACTGCAAGCAAACCGCAGGCCGAACGCAAGTGAACAGAAACTAATAGTTTTTCAAACCATAGGACGATTAAATGTGACGTTCCACGGGTAAAGGTACCTTATGGACGGTGGCACTTACGACATTGTGTTTATTCAAGCTAAGGTAATTGTACGAATTGTTTTTCTAAACGTCCTAAGCGCCAACGTCCATAACGTACCTTTACCCGTGGAACGTCACAAATAGTTTGTAGTCTGAGTGGAGTATTAAAATAAACTGAAAACGGTGTTATATAACAGCCCCAGTGAGTAAGCTGTCAAAATAAGGAGATTTTCCCATCATCAGGATTCATGTTCTTGTCGGTTAAGTGAGTATATTCCATATTGTCTCCATATTTGACAAAAATTTTACCCTAATTGGCTTTCACGATCTGCGCGGAAAGTAAAGCAGCTGGTAACCAGCTGCTTCTCTTTCCGCTTTTTAAAGTTTTTTATTTTTTCCCAGATCAACATGAAAGATTTGGAAAACAGGCAAAGTTGTATAAATAGGACGGTTGTATTAGGTCGTCGTACAAATGAGGAACAATTCTCTAACTTGTACGTTTTTTCAAGGAAAATATTCCGATTAGCTGATTCATCACTGTCACCGGGAACCACTGAAGCCTGAAAAACGGCCAGGGAGAGCTTCCCTTTGTGACGTATGGCTTGGATCCTGACCTGATTAATCTGGATATTTACCTCTCATTCCAAGAGAGGTATTATATTTTTTTTTTCACACGGGAATTTACGCACATCTGTAGCCTCAGCTACAGAATGAATATAACTATTAACATACAGAACGGAAACTCGCAGCGTTCCCCGCAATATGGCGTCCCAGCACCTCTACCCCGTTCTCGAGAGCGTTCGATGGCTTTAAACACTGAAACTCACACATTGACGTACGCACGGGTGTGCACGGATGTACAGTTTCGTTTGTAGCAGTAGAAGACATAAATGTTACTCTGCTTGTATGAAGCCTGTGCCTCAGCTTGACTGATAAGGCGACATAAGGCTTTCTCTTAGTCGGTATTACCTTCATCCACTTACAATTTTAAAGTCACACACTATACTACGGTATTCCTATTTTTGAATGCAAATAATAAATTGATATTATACGAATGTGCGAAAAAAATAGGTTTTTAAAAAAATATTTTTATTCATACAATATTTTATAGTGAGGCCGAAGTAAAGTAACTAATGAAAAAAATGTGATAAGCCCAAACTCGATGGGCTGCGTCGTTTTATTACAGGGTTTCTATAGCCACCTTCCGGCTCCATCATCAGATCAGTTTTTTGTTATAATAATATTGCATTTCATCTGATTTACATTAGCATACACAATCGCATCTCAATCGGAAACAGGGAAGTGGCTCAAATTTAACTTGTAAGATTTGACCCAAACAAATAATAAAAGCTTGTATAACATTTTCACGTAAAAAACTTGACAAATGGGGATTGTCAATTTTTTTTTAAACCCTAATTTTTAATTTTTTGAAGTGAAAACTTTTACAGCGGCGTTGTGCACTTTTTTTGTAATGGGTAAAAAATGTTAAACTCGCGTCAGGACACGTGTCCTGATCGAAAATTCGTAAGACGGATGGAGAGTAGACAGCCGGCACGGCGTAGGAGAGAAAGTTTCCCCCTCTTTTTCTACGGCGCGGCGAAAATGTATGCCTGCGCCTGCTGTTTCGTTTAGCTGAGAGATAAACTTTTTAATGTAATATAAATTGTCATGTTTGTGTACGATAGCGCAATAAATAAATATTGTGTTCTACCACATAAATGATAGTACTTTTATACTGATAATTAAAGCAATTCGTGCAAAATTATTCCCTAACCATTCCAAAATATCAAAAATGCACAACGTTAATATTCAAGTTTTCATTTCTGCCGGCACTCCCGGAGTGCAAACCGTCGTTTTTATTTATATCAAAATATAGCGTATTTCAAGAATCTTATTTGAATATTTTGTCCTATTACGGCTTAGTTACATTTTTATAAAAAAAAAATGAACAATCCCCATTATCTTGCATTACAGATACGTGTTAAATATGGGATTCTCATACAAAATTTAAGTACAAAGCAACGGGAAGAGCTAAAACATTATCTGATGTTTGCTTCTCGCTGTTCATAAATAAGGAACGGGGGTATATTTTGACATAGCTCGATACGGTAGCTATTTTGAGTGTGTTATGACTGAGTGACATCTCATATCGCAGCCACTACAGTTATAAAAGGAACAGAACTATAACCGGTGTAATAACGTCTAACAAAATATACCGAAACTATTTCAAAGGATAATTCAGTCCATGATACTGAATAACTTTTCCCAAGGAACATATATTGAAATATGAAAAATAATTTTTGGCTTTCTATACTAACTCAGTTCTCTGTTCAAACGTCTTCATTAAGTCTATCACCCTAAAGCATTTTATATAATGACAATGTGTCAAAACTAATAATATGAGCGGGGTTAAAAATATATTAAACAACTTGAGAAATAGAATTTTTCGATTTTTACACAGTATTTTAATCTATATATATATATATATATATATATATATATATGTATAAAAGCGAAAATCACTCACTCATCACGAAATCTCGAAAACTACTTAGCCAATGAAGATGAAATTTGGCAGGAAGGTAGATTGTGACTAGGAGACGTCTATTAAGAAAGGATTTTTGGAAATTCCATCCCTAAGGGGGTGAAATACGGTTTGGCAGTTTGTATAAAACTTCGTAATTTTAAAAGTGAGGCACATAAAATTTTTAATGTATTTTAGTAGCTAGTAAGAAATAATAATGCATTTATTAGATTTTTCAATTACATCCCTATAGTGGTAAAATAGGGGTTGCAATTTTGTATGAATCTTCGTTATTTTTGAAGCAAGACACATGACATTTTTGAATAAGTGGTTAGTTAAAAAGAATAATCCATTGATTGGATTTTAATAAATTTTGACCCCAGTTTAAAATAAAAAATAATATAAATTGTAGTCTACGCGGTCAAGGCCGCGGGCAAAAGCTCTTATAAAAATCGACTTACTGCATCCATAACTTTGTAGATAATACAGGCCCAAACTTCGCAAATTTCTTTAACGCAGTCTACATTATACACAGCTCCTATAAATGTATATGAAAATACTTTTTTAATAATAACACTTCTTAATTGGCCAGAGGTTGACCCATAATAAAATGTGCCCTGTCATCCCATTTTGCTACAAACCTTTTAATAAAGTGTCAGACAGACGCAACCTTCCCACTTATTAATTCAACGGTACCCGATAAGCCCTTTACGGGATGATTTATTTGTTTACTCCATGTTTACCCCTATATGCTTATTTAAAAGCCATGCTGTGTTACCCCCTGTTATTATTTCGCCTTTGTCATTTATAATGAAGTGTTTTATTAGCATTTTGTCTTACGTTCATTATGTTTCGTAGACTTAGAACGGCACTGGAAGAGAAGCGGATGTAAAAATATGAGAAAAGTCTAAGGTAAAAACAGTAGTTATATAACAGTGAATGTTACTACTGCGTAGTCCTAAATAAAAATATTTTTAAAAATCATCTCCTGCAGATGATTTTTGGCTAGGCTAGTTAGGCTGGTCAATATTCATTATACTTCGATACTTTCCCTTTCGATATATATACATATAGGTGTACATGTAGTATCGTATATTATGCGTTAGCAACCACATTTTGAGATAAAAAATATTTTTATTTTGTTTGTGACGGTAGTCTGAAATTTGACCGGTCAATCTCGCCTCGTCCAGCCTCATTTAGTTGAGATGGTTACTAGCTGCACACAAATATTTTACAATAATCCTCAGGGTCTGCATATAAGCAGTGGGGAGGGAAGGTTACTATATATCTCAGGGAAAATATCTCATATAATTTTGATAGAATTTCACTTCAGGTAAGTTCGTTTAATCATAAATTATACTTCGATACATTCCCTTTCGATATATATATATATATATACATAAATACATATAGGTATACATGTAGACTTTTGGAGCCATTAGATCAGGGATATCGTAAAATATTGTGATAGTGCATATACATAGAACGTAACTTATATTTATAAATTAGTTACGGTTAATTGACATTAAATATGAATTTTATTTCTGGTAACATTTATAAAAAGAATGGCGCAGTATTTTTTAAGTATACAAAAATCTATTTCTATTTTACTAAGTATTGTTAGTGAATTGTTCAAGTTTGATTTTGTCATGAAATCGTAACTATACAGATTTAAGTAAGTAAGTAATGAAACTATGTAACAACATGTTACAAAGTATACTATCCTTCTACCTAAATTAAGTTTTTTTTTCTTGTATGAATGACAATGTACCAGTTAAATATGTAAATTCTATAAATTTAGGTTAAAAGTGCGGTGAATAATTTAATAAAGCATAATACAAAAGGTCAACAACTATGTTTTTTCGACCATTACGTAAAGGAGTGATGCCCTTACAGTGTCGTATGCAAGTGGCGTATTTTTCGACTATACACGGCGTATCGCAGGCATGCAGGCAGATTATTGAATAAAAAAATTAAAAAAAAACTTGAATAAGTATTCAAACTTTTTTTTTACCAAAATATATATTATATTTTACCAAATTATTAATATATATTACAGACAAAAAACAAAAAAAGGAGTTTATTTTACTCATTAATGAAGCAATATTCATTGCACGTGATAAAGAACATGAAACTGTAGGTACCTACTTATGTAAATACTATTACTAGTATTTTGACCACTGTCTAACAGCCTATCGCCAGAGAAATATTTTTATAAGAAAGAATAGTATTCAAATTTATTTATTTATTTAATTTGAATTGAATTGTAAAATTATATACACTCGTACAATTCTGAACAGTTGACATTCATTAACATTTTATCAAATAAAATATCTACACAATGAGGTCTGCGTTGCAGGAAAAAAATATAATTTAGGTACTTTTCGTCATTGTAAATCAAATGAAGTCTAATGAAGCTGCCTGCGCTCTTGCTGAATCTCTGCCCTGGGATTTGGAAGCTAAAATTCTTGCCTCAACTTTTTACTGGTGTGAGGATGAGCGCATCAGAGGACAAAGACCAGCTCCGAGAGAAGTAGCGGCTCACAAATCCAGGCTATTCGTACAAGCTGTAAACGTATGGGAGGAGAGATTGCGGCACCCCCGTGCGGGACATAAAACTGTTGAGGCAATTCAACCAGTATTGGCACAGTGGTTGGACCGGCGGCATGGCGTCCTAATCTTTCGGCTAACACAGATCTTCTCGGGACATGGTTGTTTCGGGAGGTTTCTGTGTAAAAAAGCTATAAGAGAGCCAACCACAGAGTGTCACCATTGTGAGAGTGTCAACGACACAGCCCAGCACACACTCGAGGAATGCCCAGCCTGGGACCAAGAACGCCTCAATCTGAGTGCAATTGTGGGTGCTGACCTCTCACCCCCTGCTGTGATTCGAGCAATGGCTGGAAGTGGAAGGTGCTGGAAAGCCATGCAAACTTTTAGCGAGACTGTAATGGCAGCCAAGGAGGCAGCAGAACGCAAAAGAGAGGCAGTGGCTTTAGTAGAGACGTCAAAGATCGGGCAGAAGGAGGTGCACTTATGCTCAACTCCAACCACCCTGAGAATAGCCAACGGACGCCAGATACGGGGTTAAGTCTGTCGTCCACCTGGCTGGGAGTACGGACATGTGTCCCTGTTCGTCTCTCACTGTTGTGTTCAAGGGCCAATTAGCCTGGGGTAGAGTGACCTAAAAAGGTCATTGCCATGGCTGAGAAGAGTGGATGATTGGTGGCAACTCCACCGCTCCCACCTTCCCGGTATTGGCTTGAAGGGGCATCGAGGTGTTTTTAGTGGGTCCAAGTCCCACATAATCTGTTCCACTGTCCCCGCAGCGGAACGGTATGCGATGGCATTTTCACCTCGTGAAAAAAAAAAAAGGTACTTTTCGTCATATTTCAACATCAGCATATTCAGCATCAGTAATTAAATACACTTCGTAGAAACATCTATGATGACGTAAATTGTAAATTACAATTTACTGCCAAAAATACCTAGTGTCAAATTATATGGGACGATGAATGTATAAACAGGGGGGTTACTCAATAAAACAATACGGCAGTAATACGATAGTGACGTCATATTTATAAGCCAAACCAAATTAGACTTTATAATTATGTATTAAGGGTTAATGTTGCTTGACACTAAAACGTGGATACGCAGTAACGTACGTCTTGCGTACCGCTTTTAGAGTAACCCTACAGAAAGCAGATGCTTAATATTATAAACTGTAAAAAAAATGTTTTTTTTTTTTAGTTTTTGAGTAAACACTTAGTAAATGAAAAAAAGTGTAAAACACTGAAAACAATTCAAAGATGAATTTATTGCATCCGTCTTATAGATCTCACCATTCGTTGTATACTTTTTACAAATAAACTGTTCTAAATTATCGCATTTTCCAGTGGCTACCTACGGCATTTGAAAATAAAAATTTTGCGAAGTCAAAGTCAAGTATTTTTTTTTATTCAATGAAGGATAAATGTATCACTTATTGAAGGTCATTATTTTTGATTATTTATGTGCAAAAGCTACAAACTACTACCGTTTTGGAACGACCACTGCTGGGAAGATTACGCTTAAAGAAACCCAGTTCAGTGTAGGTCCCTACCCAGCCTGATGGGCTTTATTGCATTACAGATTTACACTTATTCTTATCATATATTTACATTATACATAAAAAAAATGCCGATAATCTATTCTTATAACATAGAATCAAGAATCAAATATTTATTGCTAACCAAAGCATTACATTAAATGACCCTCTAAATTTTTAAACAACTGTTTTTTAGGTCAGTCCGTTTAACTTTTAAGCTTCTGTTAAAAATAATACTTTTAACAATCATTCAAACGTTTTTTCCCATTTATAATACCTGCTAGTAGGAACACGTGTTCTTAGCACATGTCATGTCACCCTCCGAGAAGCCATGACCTGTGGTTTGTCGGGTCGAACTCGAGCCGTCTCGAGGTCATCACGTGTCTTGTTGTGAATTATTAATTTAATGTGAATACTAAAAAGAAGTTTAGCATTAAAAAAAAAATTAAGTCGTAAATATGATGATTTCTATATTGCTAATCGTCAGGCACTAGAGAGCCCTTTAAATTATTTTTCATCTCATCCATTCGAAAAACGATGTTTTCATCCAAAATATTTGGGGCTAAAGTCACTGGTAATTCTCTAGACACTGAAAAGTAAAAAGTAAATTCCCTAGGCGTTAAAACACACTTGAAAATCGAACACGAATGTAGAATCAAAAATAATATTGGCAGTCAGCAAAAAAAAAGGAGAATTTAGATTTAAAATTATAAAAAATAGCAAAGGCGTTGTTTTGAATAAAAGTGCTTTGTTAGGAGACTAGCGCCATCTGCGTGTGATCTCCATAAACACGGGCAAGATTATCGATTCATCGATATCCCGCCCTGCGCGGATTGTCTTTACGTCAAAGTCTCAACTGACATTGGGAATGTCAAGTTGCGAGAGAGGACATTGTAAAAGGACTTGCCTTGCGCTCCGGGGTTGCGATAGCCATGGCGGCATTAATCTTGTAATTTTGATATATATAGCGAATGTTTCGTGGAGAATTGTCGTTAATTGTTTTGTGCCCAATTTGTTTGGAACGGCGTGGAGCCGAAATTATTTGTATTACGTAAAGATCAGTGATTTGTCTCAAATGTAAAACGCGTGCCATGCGGCCTTGTAAATTGTTTTTTGTCTATTTCCCGTGCGATACGGAAGTCTTTGTGAATTGACTATAAAAGGAACTCATTTGGTGGCGTGAATGCCCATAAACCTATAAACAGTGATAAGTGATTGAATCGGAGTGAGGGACATTCCATGTTACGTTCCGCTGTAAGGTTATGTGAATAAGAAGTGTCAAGAAAAGGAAGAAACTTTTGGTGCTTGTTGGAGTGATGCTATAGAAGTGGTGTTATAAATACGACGTATTCGTTTGGGGCGACATACATGAGCTCATGGGGAGGTTAGTGTAGGGACCACATTTTCTGCACCACTGACTCGGGATCCATGGAGGGACCTGAGGCCGTCGCCGGCCCTAAGTAGGACTTAGGCCTCGACGCGAAGGCCAGGCGAGGCTGCCTGAAGACTGCGTGGACGCGGTAAGTTTTATAATTAATGTAATTACCTCTAATTAGAATTAAGTTCAACTCATAATTAGGTTAAGTTAGGTTAGGATAGGTTCCCTGGACCTCATCTGGGGTGGTAGCAGACTGCGTAGGTTGTTTGGGTGTTTGTTTGTTGCCGGTGGGATTGCCGGACTCGTACCAAGAGCGTAGTTAGTAAAATATCTTGGTATCAGAACGTAATCTTAGCTATCTGCGCCCACAGCGTCGTATTTTTTTAAAATTGGAATCAACACCTTTTACATGGATGACTGGAGGTCAAAATTTTTTGGTTCTCTTGCTTCAAAATAATATATTATTAAAAATCAATAAAAACGCGCAAATCGCGCAATTGTTGTCTTTGATTTAAATAGTAATTTTATTATGGAAATATTAGGTTATTTTTACTTACCTATACTATTTTAAATGTGAATAATTTCTTGATGAGGTCAATAATAAATAAGTATGAAGTTTACGTATAATATACATATTAAAATATATAAAGGAATACACAAGGAAAAAGTAATGAAACGATTCTAATGACTAGAAAATGTATAAGATGTGGAAAATATAAGAAAAATATTTTCATAGTACTTCTTCAGTCAAAGCGCCACCAAATAAAAGTTAGTAACTGACTGTTAAACTCTGATTAGGTATATGTAGGTATTCTCCTTTCGTTATAGGTATATATTTGAATTTTTTTTGTGATTACTGAAAAATACTTTGGTCTTTTATAATTTAAAATAAAACTGTTTTCGGGCACATACATCTCTGATTCAAATAAAAAGAAAAAAACTTCGATTTTCACATTTACTTTTTTGCAGCAGGTAATTTACTGCTTATACATAAGGCAATACATACGGCTGCTGCGTCGCCAGTTCCTTTTCCTTTTAACTTGGCTAGACACGTTGCCGCGTATTTAGGGGCAATCAAAAAAACTGATGTGGTGTCTCAAAATACACTAAGAGTATAAAGAACGGAATATTCTAAGGTACGCGCAATATGCGTCCCCGTTCCCCGCCCCCGCACCTCTACCCTGTTCTTGTGTTTTCGCCCGCTCTCGCCCCTCGACGAGGCGAAAACGGGGGAGAGGTGCAGGGGCGGGGAACGGAGACGCATATTGCGCGGGACCTTAGGAGATTCCGTTCTGTATACTCTTACTGTCTTCTGTGGTGGTGTTGTAGCTACGTATAAAATCTATCACATGTATCCAAAATATACTCGTAATTACACCTCTTGATAAGTAAAGATTCAAAGATTTTGTTGCGTTCGGACCGCGCGCGGCGGTGAGGGAAGCGCCGACATTTTGGGGTCGCTTTGCTGCGTCACAGAATTTCTGTTTAGCACAAGTTTTGAGTCTCAAACTCTTACCAAGATCTATATATTCCGTATATATAATTTAAGGATGAAATAAGTTATAGTGAATATTATATATATGGTATTCAAGTAAAAAAAAAAAAACCGGCCAAGTGCGAGTCGGACTCGCGCACCGAGGGTTCCGTACAAACCTGCAAGGTTTAGTATTTGGTATAAATTTCAATTTAATACCTCTACGCGTTTATGAGGAAATGGGTAGTAAGTTTAAAATTATTAAAAAAAAATATATTATGTGATGTAACTAAAAATTTATGGTTTTCGTAATTTTTCCTTTATCTATGCTATAAGACATGCTTCGTACCAAATTTCAAGATTCTGAGTTCACGGGAAGCACCCTGTAGGTTTTGATTCCCTTGCAAGTGTCGAAAATTTGCGGCATAAACGGCTGTATCTTTTGATTGCGTTGGCTTAGAAGTTTGATTTTTTCACAGCTTTAAGGGACAGTAGACCTGAGTAATTGATATAAATTTCAGCTTCATACCTCCACGCGTTCCTGAGAAAAAGGGTCTTGACAGACGGACGGACGGACGGACAGACGGACAACAAAGTGATCCTATAAGGGTTCCGTTTTTTCCTTTTGAGGTACGGAACCCTAATAACGAAATAATTAAATGCTAATAGTAGTCTTGCGGTCCTGGGACTGTCTGCCCCGTTAGAGATAGAGACGGTTTAATGTGTATGTGTATTATAAATGTGGAAGTATCCCCTAGGTCAAAGTGAAGCTACGAATTTGTTTTTTTTTTAGATATTGAGAAACAGAAAAATTAAATTTTACCCTCAGACAACCTACATTTTATACCCGGACTTTCTCAAAAAGATTTCTTTACAAAACGCGTAAGTTATATAACTTCAACACCTACAAACTAAAACTAACTTAAAGGCAAACCGTTTTGGGATTTATTTGCTGACTTCTTAACAATGACTTGGAAGTTAGCGATTTTATCGTCTGCGAGGCTAGCCCTCCGTCCTGAGCAAATATTTTACGCTGCCTGTTGACATAATGTTGCTCATATGTAATTTTGGTCATAACTTTCATCCTAACATTGGTAGAAATCGTTGAAGTTAAGAATTTGCCTTTTGTATCTAAAAAGCTGCCCTTCCATGCTAGTCTGGGAGAAAAGAAAAAACTA
This sequence comes from Acrobasis repandana, assembly GCA_963576875.1. NCBI lineage: Eukaryota > Metazoa > Arthropoda > Insecta > Lepidoptera > Pyralidae > Acrobasis > Acrobasis repandana. The sequence goes on along the minus strand of OY756218.1, from coordinate 19,146,255 downwards.
AGAATGTACCAGCTGCTTTCTTTTTGCGCAGATCGTAAAAGCTGATCGAGGGAATGAGCGAAAATGCAAATCATATTAATAGGCGATGCGGCTAGCAACCATCACTATATAAATATTTTTTTTCATCCTCTTGGACTGGTTAATTTTTTTATTAATTGACTAGACCTAAACATCTGATATTTTTTTAAGGTATCGAGAAATGTTATTTCTAACCACAGAAAAATATTCTAGCGTTTTAAAAAATTTCATCCTTTCCCTTTTAGGGACACTCTGAAACGTCATCTCGCGGGAGGTGGTGAGCTTTCATTCTGTGCGTTACTACGTCTTACATTAATTCTGTGCACAGCACTATCGAAGTACCATACATTGCAATGAGGCACATACGATGTTGAGTAATTAATTATAATAAACTGTCGAAGTGCCGCACATCGCAATAAGGAACATACGATGTTAATAAATAAAGATATTAAGGAATTCGTTTATCGTTATAGCAAACTTTCCAGTCTACGTCAGTCATTGTTATATTACTTTACTTTATGAATACAGTAGGTACATTTGAACTTCGAAATTCAGTAGGACAGTCATCATTATAACCCAAACAACAACACGCGCTTCTCAAACACTCTCCAAGTTACCCTACAATTCGATTACTTCCAACCCCTCGTCTGAAAATAATTGAATTTTGCAAATTTGATCAACGCTCCGACACACTACTAAATTAATCCACAAATTAATACCTAACTCGGCCGTGTTACACAAGGGCACATATCTTGACCCTGTTACGTGACCCTCAAAATTGAACACATTCCTGTCGGCCATTTCTGGCTTATTAAATAACCCGCTGACAGCGATAATGAAATGTAAGCAAGCGTAAATCCGGCCCGCATTAAATATATAGGTACTCGTGTTGCAAAACAAAGACATTACAGAAAATAACACTTTTTACTACGAGTATTACAACTGATAATTATTATGATACGAGTATATGATGAAGTCGTAATTCGTCCAGCATTACTGCTGAGGATGTATCCGTGAATATGTCGCGGATACATGGTCAGCAGTAATGCTTCAGAGCCCGGGGTCCGCTACCTAATCCTAGGGGATTTGATGAGGTTACTGGTTTTTACACAGAGCGACTGCCATCTGACCTCCGCAACACAAAGGGTAGACCTGAACCAATCCTATTATAGGTTTAAACAAACCCTCGATGGCGTTTAGGACTCACAGCTTAACGTGCCTTTCAAAGCATGAAATCGTCTTTCTTTTCGAATAATCAGGTGATTCAAGCCTGCAATATCCTAACCAGAATGGAAACAACGTTAACATAATGTATACTTCCTAGTGGGATTTGAACCCACGCCCTCCACATCACAAGGCAAACGCCTTGACGGGAACCTCAATTTTTTTCGAGAAAAAAGAATCCTGTATTTTAATCCAAAATTTCCGATATCGAAACAAACATCCATACAAACGTTCGCATTTATAATTTTTAAGAGGAAATCGATCGGCCGTATTTCCATACAAACGTAGTCCCCTGATTGCCCGCCGGATAGTGCCGGTAGAGCAATGATTTTTTTTTCAAAAATATCTATAAATGTTTTCCATGTCCCTATGTTTTCTTTTTTTTCATAGTTCATCACATCAAATCATTTTAAAGAAAACGGAGACATAAGTTAAAATTTTGCTTCTACCAAGTCCTAGATAACCCAAAGAGAACGTTAAGCTTTACTACGCACATTTGCGAAAAACGGCCACTTTTGGCTAATGTGCGCAGTAAAGCTTAACGTTCTCATTATAAACTGTAAACAGTAGTTCATAAAATATTTTAAAGGATTATCTAGGACTTGGTAGTAGCAAAATTTTAAATGGTGTCTCCGTTTTCTTTGAAATGATTTATTTAAAATGGGGGCACCACTGGACCCCGGAAAATTTAGGTACGGCCTTAACCTGATAATATCTTAAGATTTTCCACTTTTTTTAAACATCTAGTAAACAAATATCACGGGATTTTTTATAAAAAGAAAACATAAGAACACACGCATAGGTTTCCTTAAATTTTAAATAAAAAAATAAATTAAATTGGTTAAGTTTTAGAAGAGAAACTACGAAACGTTGATTTAGTGCACTTTTCGTAGGTATTTTCGGTCCGAGCTACAGTTGTCTCTATTGCACTCGCTCGATTGTTGTTCGGGCACAGCGCGACAGCAATAGATTGTACAAATACCTATTTTTAAATTCTCTCGACCTTAGAGTTTCCTCTTAATAGGTTTGGACTGAAGGTATTTTCTGTATTTCACTTATTCTGTGAATCGGGGCTCGTACGTAAAATGTAATATACTTGATAGCTACCCAAACATGAGCCGAAGTTGTAAAGTGTACACCTGTGTTCGGTTACAATGCATATTTTGGGTTAAAATTGGAATCAATCCTTTTCGATGTCGGGATTCAGTCAAAGTATTAGAAAAACGCAGGATTCTTTCATGAGTGGAAGATAAAAGTTGAAAACTTGATTTTAGGTATTGAGGGGCAAGGGGATTATTAAATATATTATAAAGTTGACATAAAATATGAAGATATAATAATTTTTTATCATGTTCTATATCAAATACTTAGTTTAACCCTTTCACCGCGAGAATTTATATCAGTTGTCTTGCTCCCAGCGCAAGGAATTGTAAATATCCATAGTTTTTGGTCGGATTAATCCGACGTTCGCGGTTAAAGGGTTAATATAGATAAAACCATACAAAAAAAATCTAATTAATGTCAACGTGCAATAAAAACATGATATGTAAACGGGCAAGTGGTAACAACAGCTCGTCAGCTGCCTGGTGTGTTATTTTAAAACGAGGGAGTTAGCTAAATACACAACGTGTAGTTTTCCAACTCACCGGTTGCTGTCCTTTACACTGCATCGTATTTTTAAAACCGTCATGTCAGCGATAAGTACCTAATAATGTTTTACGCAGAAAATATCATTTTGTCTATGTTTTTTCAAAGAACTATTTTACGACCCTGGATAAGAGTCCTTTAGTTTTTGTTTCTTTATTCCTAACCCATTACCAAACAAATTTCAATCAAAGGACCTACAGGTCCTTTAATTACTTCAAAGGAGCTTCTGGCGACCAATCAATACAAGTCCACTTACGAGGTTTTCATAGCCGATTGAGTGGCAGACGGCATCTAAAGACCACCATAGTCCGCTTAATAAATATCACTACAGCCGTACTATGACTGTCCACTTTAAATATCTCACATAGTTGTTCAAGAGGATAAGCATTTATAACGCCAAACTACACCATTTTATTATTATAAAGTCCACTAGAATCAATTTGCAAAATAAATAAAAGCAAACCCCAACTGAACCCCTTGATTTTCCGCCAAAAACTGGGCCACTTTTGGCGTAATTAGTGCGTGTGAGTTAAAAAATTACATTAAAAAAAAACTCGATATAAAACTCTTTAAGGTGAATACCAAGCAGAAGTGGCGCCCTTATTTGAAATAAATTAACAATTTTTATTTCAAATAAGGGCGCCACTTCTGTTTGTTCACAATTACTCGTAATTATGGTGGTTTATATAAATAAATTGTTAACTCGTAAATATAGTGAAAATTTCTATATTTCTCAATGTTAGGCACTAGATCGCCCTTTAAATTATTTTATGAACTGCCGTTGAAACTATTATTGTTGATTCGACTATTATTGGTGATCCTTCGGCAAGTTTTAAAGCTAGACGGATCACCAAAATAATTAAAAGGGCTATCTAGTGTCTATCATTGAGAAATATGGAAATTTTCACCACGTTTAAGAGTCAACAATTTATTTTAAATGTGGGCGCTACCTTAAGGCAGTTTGCTTCTAACTACACAATTTCTTAAATGCCTATTTGATGTATTTTTAGGCAATTTTGTTTAGCATTACAAAGTGAAAACTTAATGAGAAGCATGTTTAATACAGTAAGTAATTACAGATTGTTTCAAAGATCGAATTTGGCAAATCATATTAAATACAGAGGGCTTAAACTGTAGCGTTTTTAGCGAAATTCGACCTAATTGCATATTGTTTCTTGAGTTCAATATCGAATATATTAATAAACAATTCGTTTAATGAGCGGGCCACGCGATTTCCCGAGTCGGGGAAGATTTATTGTTTTTAGGGATTTTCTTGTTTCCAGCGTTTATGTATCGCGCTATTGGAGAAATTTTACGCAAATACTTATTTAATTTTATATAAATATTATGAACAAAATTAGGTACTTCTAAAGCTGTAGTTAGTAAATTCTGTATACATTTAAAGAGCAAAAAGTTAGGGTGTATACATTTTTAAAGATTGTTTATTCATGTTAGTGCCAACATTTATGGAGCTGCAGATTTTTTTTTTCGCGATTTCTGGGGTCGTCCTATAGTAATAGTTGTTCACATTGGTTAGCACGTTTACTCCCATTCGTTAATACCCCTTTTTGTTACACGTTGAACATTATGAGCTGTTCCGGCAGGAACATGCTGTGCTTGCAATAGTGGGATAAACGTACTTTTCAGCAAGAATCTTTCCGTACTTGGCTTTTATTTTCAAAAACTATATTTTTTTATTTTCTTAAACTTTTAAAAAGTATCACATATTAGCTTCCCATCAGGCTAGATAGAGGTCAAACGCACTCAAATCTCTAATAATAAAAAAATATATTAACGTTTGGTCACATTATACTACGAGTAGGTATACTAATCGTATTTCAGGTATCTTTAACAATCTGTAAATGAATTTACAATTGAAACCGATGTAGGTACTTTTGCCTTATCCACTTCACACGCTACCGATCGATCAAGCTACCTATAGTTATAGGTATTTTCCTATAGCAAGTACTGCTTGTATCCGATTAAATGAACGTACGATAAACTAGTAGACCGCTCTAAACTGTATACTGGCAACCAACCCTTAAATTGGATTCATATTCTTATTCAAATTTAAATTAAAAAAACGTTTTTAACTGTACTTCTCGCCTATCAAATCATGGAGTTCTGAGAGTAGATTTTTGAGTTATCATTAAACAAACATTTAGTCATATTTATTTTCAATCATCCGATTGTGTTGAATGTAAAAAAATATATACGAGTATCTATCTATGAACCAGCTCTTACATATTTAATAGTAATTATATTTATATTTATACACGGTCCAACAAAATATACTGGAACTATTTTAAGGGTAGATTCAGTCCATGACACTGAACAACTTTCGCCAATTAACATAATAGCGAAATACGAATAAAAAATTTTGGCCCTCATTCTGTATAAAGAAGCATTTTTTTTCATATTTCGAAATTTTGTTCCTTGGGGAAAGTTGTTCAGCATCATGGACTGAACCTACCCTTAAAATAGTTTTAGTATATTTTGTTAGACGTTATATACAGGATGATTACGAACCTCGTAGCAATCAAGGAAAGTACTCTTACATAATCTGTCATATGTATGTATCTTGTTTCATTATAAAAACAAAGATATCAGCCGACAAATGTTCAACAGAAACTTAACAATGCGTTACCAAAAATCTTCTATTTTAATGTCACCACCCTCTACCGGGCTCGTAGCAGTCGGTGGCTGTTGAGCCCAGAGGGCCACGACCGCGCAATTAGTAAAGTCGGTAGGTTAGTCATTTATTGGAAATTTGGGAGAAAAAAAATGACAAGAAATATAAACTAATATAAATATAAAAAATAAAGCGGCAAAATTAAGAGGCACCACTACGAAACTACCTTCTTTTGAACTAGTAGCTCCATCTAGTTACAACATTTAAACTTTGTCCATGGTTAAGGTAAAGATAAGTAATTATATTATATAATATATACCGAGAATTGTCATGCTGTATAAATCAATAAATAATTATAATATTGTTTAAACTGTTAGCAAAATTTAGGTATCGATGGTTTTCGTTAATGTGCTTAGGGTTGGTCATTGATCAATCAGGAAAAATAATTTATCTTCTTTCTCTTAATTGTACTTAACTTTCGTTTCAAAATATATTATTCTGCACAATACCGATGGAAAAAATCAACGAAGCCTAAAATTGACTTTAAATTTAGCATACTCATGAAAGTCCTTTTATAATGCAATTAATCAAATAGGCCATTATGTCACACCATCAACTGTATGAGTAATAAGCCTGAATTTAGGCTCAACGGAGCGTAAAGTTATAAATTATACGATAACCCGTAAAAAATATGTTTTATATATACATATTATACAACATGGAAATTGTAGGAGCGATCGTAACTGGCACCACAAAATATTATAATATTATGCTGGTATGTCGATACAATGTTTATTATCTTTTTATATTTATAGACGTAGGTGCGACTTTTGTAAGAAAGGTGCGCGCAAAATTTGTAGATTACTGAATACAGGAATAAAGGAAAGCCAAAGAGAAGGTGAATGAAGGTTATGGAGGATATGGGTAAATCAAAATGTGACAAGTATCATGAAAAAAGAAAGAGGGAAATGAAAAGACTCACATGCTGTCCCGACTCCACCTAAAGTGGGAGAAGGAGAGGAATAAGAGAGTACGCACTTTTGTTAATATATATTTATATTGATCACGACTTTATTCCTTCTAAGCAAAGTGCTAAAGAGACTGTGCGTTAACTCTGAAAGAGAAGCCTACCTTTGACCAATTAGTCACCCAGCGAGAAGAACTACCACCTGGCCATAATATAGCCTGGTCCACCTGGAAGTCTCATAGACTACGAACCCAGGTGAGCCATTGTAAAGATAATTTGACCAGGTGGGAAAAAGACCGCTCGCAGAATATTTGTGAATGTGGCTTCGCTCTACAAACGATTGCGCACTTACTTTCGTGTCCTATGTGCACAAATATCTACTTTTTTTGAGACCTAGGCGAAGCCAACTATAGAGCTCTTGACGTTGCCCTTTACTGGGGCATCCGAATATAACTTGAAAGTACCATCGATACGCTAAGGAGGAGATGGGATAGACGAAAGCCTATAGGCATAAGAACCAAAGCCCACGCGATTGTGGCATGCTTTTTATTTTTTGCTAGTCCAGCATAGAAGATTTTTATTTAAGGATGAAGTACAGATAAAAAATATTGATTTTGCACTAGGTACGCAATCTGATAATATATTTTCTATTCTCTGTGAGCCTATAAAAGCATATTAATAGAATGTATCAGCTGTTTCTTCCTCTACAGAGGATAGGTGTTAAAATGTTACGGCAATTAGTATGAAGCGTACCCTGCACAGCTTTAACTTATTTTATAGCTAGTAAAGTTAACTATGAGGTTCCTGAAACACGGGAATCATGGCAGACGCATGTAGGACGCCAACAGTCGTCCCAAGCTTCTGAAAGGATTTGGACTAAGACCCGCAGCAGTTCCCCACGCAGGATTAGCCCACGAGACAGTGGCTTTGTGGAAAAAAGTCAACAAGTGCTTTTTGAAACACAGAAGTGCTAGCAGGCGCTCCCATTTCAATATAACCCGTATGATACGATTATTTTACATGATAACCGCTGTACAATCGAGGTCCTCTCACATTGATGAGCCATAAGAAGGATACACTTCACTTACCTGCAAAATTAACGCTGGCGAACAGAATAGTCCACAGCGACAGCACTCTTGGACTCCAAGAGAACTCCATCTTCTCCCGAAGCCAGTCACAAAACAAAATATTCTGAACACTTCACAAATTCTCCGAGATTACATTTCCACGGTAATCGCTTATTTATCTCGAACCCCTGAAACAACGAAAAGACCAATTGAAAATTTGTAAATTTTTTTTCTTCTTAATTACTTTGAACGAGGACTTCTAATGTTGAATGCAACTAGATACGTTACTCTAGTATGGTAGGATCAAAAACATTATTTTGTTTTATTTGCTACTTGTTTATTTTGTTTTTCGTGTCTGTATAGGCCAACACTACAGATTTTTTAGCTGCCTAAAGGCACTAGATGCTAGTTATTTCTAGTTTTATACAAAACCTCCGTAATTAGTCAAGTCGTCGGTTCTTATTAAATAATGTACATTATAGGATGACCAAAAGTCTCTATTTGGAATGTCCTAGTATCATGACTATTGACATGTTTTTATCATTTTAATTACCTCTTAATGGTTCATTGTTAGGTATAATTTACTACTTTTTTGTTAAAAAAACTCTATCAGTACAGATGGGGTGTGAGTTCGAATCTCACTCGTGGCCAAACTTTTCATCACATATTTTAAATTTAAGTATTGTTCCCAGCATTATAATGTTGTTATCACTATCATCATAATGATACGCCTCTTCCAGCACGAAACATATAATAGAAGTCCTTGCCTCAAACTCTAATTGACTTAAAAGTTGTCTATGAGTATGATAATTATTTGCAAAAGCTATTATGTAACGAGTTTTTGTAACTTGACGCTGTTTTCTTGCATAAGTACATTAAAATTTTACTCGAGTTTCCTCCTTGAGAATTTGATTCTATTCTTGACCTTTTGAGGCTTTTGGCAGAGGTAATTACATTAAGGACGTGTCTATTAAAAGTTTTCAACAGGTTTACAATTCTTGAATAATATTTTTAAAGCTCCACCCTTGAAATTGTCTACCTGGGTCAATTGATCCAGGCAGGAAGTTCTAGCTTCGAGAAAGAGGTCATTCGACGAATCCGACTCCGCTGGGCAGCAACGTTCGGGAAATTACGCAGTGGCTTCTCATCCAAAATACCTTAGTGCCTCAAGGCGAAAGTGTTTAATCTATGTTTGTTACCAGTAATGACTTTTGGCTCTGAAACGCGGCTCCTTACTATGGGTCTCATAAAAAGGTTAAAGGTTGCTCAACTGGCTTTAGAAAATATGCTGGATGTTTCTCTACGTGATCGAATCAGAAATGAGGAGATTCGTAGAAGAACGAAAACCACTGACATAGCCAAGCAAATTAGCTCTTTGAAGTGGCAGTAGTCAGGGCACATAGCACGATATAATATAAAACGTATGTCTTAACTAGTACTTTTCAATAAAGATTTTTTCGTAGATTTCAGGTATTTTTATCATCATGTAAAAGATGGTTTATTCTATCAGAAATTTTAAACATGAAGTCTATTTGTTTATTAAAATAAATGTATTCTATCTATATAGATACTGTTTTTGCATCTTATTTATTAGGTTATTTTAACACGCAGTATTATTCCTATAGAATCAATACAGAGTTTTATGCCTGTCAAACTAATAACAATGCCAATAAACAGGAATATAGAAGTTATGTGCTATTCCGATTTGAACGATATCAAAAAAGTTTGCTCAATTGTATTTTTGTAGCTATTTTTATGCATCGGGGAAGGAAAATTATTTTTGTCATGCTTTAGCTTTTATATGTATGTATACGTATATGTTAGTGACCAACACTGGTGTCAGCTACCTAAAGGCATCTGACGTAGCTTGACCACTGCCTTACAATGATGACAGTAGGGATCAATGATTTTACATGCCGTCCAAAGCACGGAGGAGCTGGAGAAAGTGCCACTTGTGGTTACCCATCCAAGTGCGGACCACGTCAGTGTCACTTGACTTGCGAAAACGCTAGTAATGCATTCTCTCAGCAGGCCACAGCCATAATGATTACAACAAAAGAATACAATCTGCACAATTACTTGTAAAGGCAGTATAATAAAATTGCAAATAAATCAGTTTTATTTAGTATTATAATAACAAATTTAAAAAAGCGGCTAAGTGCGTGTCGGACACGCCCATGAATGGTTCTGTAGCAGCAAGTAACATAATATAAAAGTTCTAAAGGTAAATTGCGGTTTACGATTTATCACGTATTAAAAAATAACTATCTATGATACCGAGACCTCTATAGTTTTAATTGAAAGTACATACTTTGAGGTATATACCACATTTTTTTCAGAATTATTTTAGTAATATTTCAAAAGTTACGGTGGGGGGACACCTTAAATTTTAACTTTGTTTAGATTATCTCAAGACTGGGGGGTTTGATCTACATAGTTTCAAAGCAATTTTTGTTGAATTTTAAAAGACCTTTTCAACGATACCCCACACGTTGGGGTTAGTCTAATTTAATTTTTTTAATTTACTTTTCGTTGTATGGGGTTGGCTGAAAAAAAATATTTTTTTCATAATTTTAAAAAACAACTTTTGGAACTTCAATATCTATCTCTCCACCAATTTTCGTGACAATCGGTGCAGCAGCGGCGGAGTGCGAGCCCGGACGGACATGACGAAACTATAAGGGTTCCTTGTGGACTATGGAACCCTAAAAACGTAAAGCGTACAGAATGAAATACCGCCTGTAATGTAATTGGGTAAAAAGTGCTCATGACGCGACAAATAGCAGCAATTCCTCTTTGGATAGCCATGGGGTTCCTTTAAACCAGTCATGCTCGTAAAACCCACTAAAACGAATAAAATATTCTTTGGTTTCTGGATACATATTATACCAAGAAATGTCGCTTTCGACAACGACGACAACAATCGCCACAATACTTATTTATATATTGCTATCAAGACTCAAGGTCGCTCAACGCGCTATTGAGAGGGCTATGCTCGGTGTTTCTCCAAGTGATCGAATCAGAAATTAGGAAATTCGTAGGAGAACAAAAGTCACTGACATAGCCCAGCAGATTGGCTCGTTGAAGTGGCAGTGGATGGGACAGTATGACGTACCGATGACTGATGGCAAAAACCTACCTACAAGGTGGAATACAACCTGGCCAAGGTCGCTGGAAATCGCTGGATGCACGCCGCTCTGAATCGGTCATTTTGGAAGATGCCTATGTCCGGCAGTGGACGTTATGCGGCTGAAATGATAATGATATCGATGACAAAACTGAATACAAAGCATATTTTACACACTACAGTCTAACAGGCGACCTCGCAACATGGATTTGTTTTAGTATTAGTGAGAACTTTCTAGAAAATAACTAGAAAAAACAGAAAGAAACATTTTTGAGAAACGTGTTACAGGGAATATATTTCAAGCAAAGGACCTATTTTCCAATCCAAGCGAAATAAAGTACGCACTCCTCGCATGAAACCACTGAAATTCTCTTTGGGACACGACCTTTCTTCAAAGGCCTATTTCTTTTTTTTTACATATTACCCGATCCAATGGATGGAAACGAGAAATGTTCTAGTGACTGAAGACTTTATACGGAAATGGGAATTGAAGCAAACATTTGTATTGTTCAATGTTATGATACGAAATTGGATGAATGTGAATTATTGAAAATTGTAAGACGTCTCTTTGTATAACGCGGGCGTGAAAGCCTTCTTGATTGTAGGTTTAATAGAACAAATAATATATGAATACGGTGATGATATTTGGTTTGCAAGGAAATTGTTTGGTTGGTAAAAATAAATACCAAAACGTGTTGACAAAAATATATAATTAATTATTTATTTAATAGTAAATAATAGTACCAACCTAATATATTTTCCGTAAACTTTAACTCAATAATTCAATTTTGAAATATCAAAATTGCATACCTATTAGTCTTTGATTGATTGATTGTAAATCAATTTAAATGGAATTTGTCTTTGGTTTATTATCTTCAGCTTATTTAAGTACTAGATTAACAAGTAGGATACTTTCTCTCTCGGAAAATATGAAGTTCCCGTGAGATTGTCAAATAGCGAACAGCCAATTTGACAACGTCACAGTTAACAGTGTATAAAATAATGCAGGTTTAAAGTATATTTTGTAAAGTGTAAGAGAAAACTTTAGGTACAAATTTTATTACTATCGCCAAAAACTTGCCTTCTTATATAAAAAAAACGACGGGTTGCACTCCGGGAGTACCGGCAGAAGTGAAAACTTGAATATTAACGTTGTGCATTTTTAATATTTTGGAATGGTTAGGGAATAATTTTGCACGAAGTACTATAATTTATTGCGCTATCGTACACAAACATGACAAAAAGTGCACAACGCCGCTAAAGAAGTTTTCACTTCAAAAAGGTTTGGGCTCGTCCGGGTTTTGAACCCGGGACCTCTCGTACCCTAAGCGAAAATCATACTACTAGACCAACGAGCCGGCTGACAGCTTTGTCGAAATTATAGTATAAATACTTCCTCTCCTTAACCATTACAAAAAAAGTGCACAACGCCGCTAAAGAAGTTTACACTTAAAAAAAAAAACAAATAAAAAAGATAACTACTGATACAGATACACTAGCATGCATTTATACCTAACGAGGCAGACAGAGCCCTATCTCTTACCGTTTTTCGACTTCTTTTACTTGGCTTTACTTTAAATAGATGGCTGTCTGTCTGACGTCTTCGACGGCAGTAATGCCCAAGACTTTCTAAAGGTTCCATTTACTCTGAAAGGATTTTAAAATACTAGTTTAGGTTTTGGAGAGCTGCCAGTAGTAATGGTCTTCTATTTATCTAATGCTTCAGCGTTTCCGATTCGCACATACGACAGGAAGTCTGCTGTATTGCTGTGTAGCTTTGAGTTTTGTTATATCTACCGATCTTTTACCTTAGTTCTATATATTCAAGATTTCTTACGTTAGTTGGTATATCCAAGTAACGTAAAAATTTCAGTTATATGAAATAATTGAGAGCTATAGCTTGATTTTTGACATAACATTTTGTATGTTTTCAATATGGCAAAGATTAAAATATGACTAAATTTTAATTTTTCTAAGATGATGATCATCATCCGAGCGTATTCCCGGTTGCATCGTCAGCGGTTACGCTTCAGAGCCCGGGGTCCGCTACATAACCTAAGCGATTTCACGAGGTTACTGGTTTTTACACAGAGCGACTGCCGTCTGACCTCCGCAATCCAAAGGGTAGACCAGAACCAATCCTAGGATAGGTACAAACGCTAGATGACGTTCGGGACCAACGGCTTTAAGTGCCTTCCAAAGCACAAAATTATCTTTCTTTTCAAATAATCAGGTGATTCAAGCCTGCAATATCTTTTACAGACTGGAAACAACTTTTCACAAAGAATGCTTCCCAGTGGGATTTGAACCCATGACCTCCGGATCACAAGGCAAACGCCTTGACCACTGGACCTCGGAGGCAGTCGCAAAAAGTTTCTAAGATGATAATAGAACGAAAATCAACCAACAATAATATGAATTGACGAAACTTTTTTCAGCGTATCTTTACATCAATAGTCGTTTGAAAAAGCTGGTAGTATTATCTATGCCTATTGCCTGTTGCCTTTTTTTGAAAGAATTAGTAGCTAAGCTGTCAGCTGTTAGTTACACTTCGTAATACAATTAAACAGGTTTTGTGTTTTTGAGGTATTATTTAGTGTATTTGGTACCGTTAAAGTTTTAGCCCTGCATTTAGTCGCAATCTAAAACTTATAATATATGGAAATAACTAGGAAACTTTCACGAAGCGACAAATCTTTACACAATTTTAACATTTGTTGGTACCACTTGCGACAGTTTACTTCCATGAGGTTTATGTGGCAAGGGACTAAGCAATCAGCAAAGGCAGTTATAGACAGAAGTTTAAAGTAAGATAAATGGTTATTGTCATTTTGCGTTCCGAAAATATTAAGATTGATTATCAAATCTGTATTATTATATATTGAAATCAATACAGATACTTACCGAAAGGTATCAATTAAATTTTGTATCCTGCATATAGTCCGAATTGGAGATATATGTAGGAAGGCACAAATAAGTCTTTAGTCAGCCATAATTATATGGTAGTTTAGTAAGACGAATGGTCAACTAGCGCACCGCAAATATAAAGATTGTTTATCAGACCTGTATTATATTGAAATCAAGACCTAAACTACTTACCTCAAGGTATCAATTAAAATTTTCATCCGGCATAAGGTCCTAACTAAAGGTCCATGTGCAAAGGCACTAAGAAATCTTTAGGCAGCCATAGATGGCAGTTTAGTAAGACGAATGGTCGTTGTCAGCTCGCGCTCCGGAAATATGAAGATTGATGACCAACCTGTTTTGTATTGACCCGCGTGTACTAATAAAGGCTTTATTGCGTGATATTAGTAGTGATCCTCTACTAGCTGTTACAATACATATGTTGGTTGCTGGCCAGTGATGGATGGTTGAAAATATAGAATAAAAAAATTTAGTAGGTACAAGAAACTGTTTAATTTTTTTTATACATTGAACATAACTTTGAACAAAACAAACATAGTGATTTTTAGTTTATTTGGTAGAAGTATGAAAAATATACATATTATCTGTTTTATAAATTATGTTGCCTAGATTATAGTAATTAGATTAATAACTTTACACCAGGCCAAATAAGTACGGTTTAGAATCTAAAGCAGTATAATAGGCAAATTCTCATTTGTCTTGTTTAAAAGTCTCACTTTCCTAACCTTAAAAATTAAATTATGTTTACGATCTCGTAATGGGTTTTTACAACTATAACATCATTTCAAAGTCCATTTTCACCCCAGAAATCATAATACACCTCAACCACGGCCATTATCCTACCTACAAAGAACATCATCCTGGTTTGTTACGTATAATGTAGATCCTCGAACAAATGTGTGGTATAAAATAAAAGAACAAGGGTAAGAGAATTATGGGATTAAAATGTATCTAGTGAAAATTTCAACCTCTCCAACTCATCTGCCAAATCCTTTGACTACCTTGGCTAATATATGGCTCTGGTAGTACAAAGAGCTTGTGATGATGGTGAGTAAAAACTGCACAATGTCATAACAGTACGTGAGTTTACTTCATTGTTGCTAACTCACTTCTGTAAAAAGCAATAGTAATACTTACCTTTTTTGGTGTAAAACCAATAATTTTTGAATAATAAATATATATAAGTTGAAGTAATAGTCTTTCTATAGACTCTTCAGAAAAACCGTGGAAACCATTTGCTCTCCGATATCCATTCAAATTTTTGTTTTGTTTTGTAAAGCTATTGGCTCCTCTTGAAAATCAATAAATAAAAAAATAAATTAAACTATTTGACAATAAAAAATAAATCACACCATAACAATTGATAATGCTTTTATACTTAGGTACTTACTTTTAATGTTTGTGTTATAGCTGTACTTACACAATAACACAACTTAAAGAAGTTGTAATGAATTAGACAATAAATGTTATTTACTTTAACAAGCATTTCTTGTTAAGCATTTAAAAAAAAAGTTATTACCAATTCAAATCACTTACATTACTTTATCAACTCATTTTCCAGTTTCCGCTTGCCGCTCATAAAATGCACCACCGTATTAAGGTGATGTTAAAAATTCAAGAAAAAGCCGTGTTACCCAACTGCTACCCTCCAGGGCACACTTAGCGAGACCGGAGCGAGTGGTGTGATGAAAATTCTTAATGACTCTGAAGAAACAACAGCCAATGAGGATCCGAGGGGATTTCTTTGATGTCCACGGTTTACCGATTCGAATAATAGGCTTTTCTTTTGTTTTTCTTTTTTTTCTTGCAGATTTTTTACACGAGCACGATTGTGTTGTCGCAACTTATTGTGTAATGAAATTCTTTTTCACATTAATAAATAATTATTGCAACGTAATAATATAACATTATACTATAACTTACTGTTTTTATTTTTAAAAAATCTTACATGGCTAGTTTTAAAAATGTTCATAAAAGTATGTCTAACAGTGACCATGATGGCAGTAGTATCGTTTAAATATTTAGGTCAAAATAAAATTAATCGCGTTAAGTTCCGTAATATGAATAACAGTCATTGTGTCCGCGAAAATCTAAAATCAGTTATTCATAAAAATAAGCAATGTTGGAGAATTTACGACAAAAATAACTGATATGACAAAGAGATAAAAAAAGAAATACAAATCGGAAGGATATATAGAAGAGGTGGACAAAGCACAAATTATTGAAATGCAGAATTGCAAATATCGTTCCAACTATAATATTCCCAGAGAGAATTGATGAAGAGATATTCCCAGTTCTGCTTAATAATTCATTTGGGAGCGGAAAGAAATCATTCGAGTTTTATTGTCTCAGCATTATTGAATCGCGCAAGTGCAGAAGCGCATCCGAGGGGTATTTCCACTCATATTCTGTGATCTCTAATAGTGTCATTTTTATGTCTGTATATTTTTATCAGGTTTGATCCATCTGTAGAATAAAATAATATGACTACGTTCGGACGATTTACAACAGTGGTTTATACAAAACACTTAAGCTTTAAATCTCAAATATTACTTAATTACGAATTAACAAAATTAGCTATATAACTAGATATAATAACAGTAAAGGTCTAGTTCTAAAAATGCAAATAAAGTAAAAATATGACAATGTTAAATTGCATAATTTTTTTTTTTATATTTCTTAATGCAATTTAACATAGCCATAGATAGAAATTATAATAAGATACACTATCAGGTCTTCATTTCTAACAGAGTAAAATTTAAAATAAAAACGGTCCTATGCTCTATAGGGCCATTTTTATCTAAAAGGCCACTTTTAGCGTGATGGTGGGTATGTAGATGGAAAAAGGTACCTAATGAAATGGGTTGCTAGCCGCATCGCCTATTAACATGATTCGGATTTTTGCAATTCCATCGATCTGGTCTTGATCTGCGCGGGAAGAAAAGCCGCTGGTACATTCTAAGTTTTTGCTTTTTTTTTCAATCCAGCATAGAAAATATTATTTATTAATGGCTATTTTTATATGATCCGTTTCCATTCTTAAGTTAAAGTTCCTAGTGGACTCACCCTGAGTTGGCGCGAACTGCATCTCAAAGACAAATAATTGCGAGGAATTTCTAAAGGGAATACGAAATTTAATGCAAGCCCCGCAAAAACGGTTCGATGCAAATTCAAAAACAATGCAAGGAAATATTTTAAATAATCCCTTTGTTGCTGTTGGTGCTTTCATTGATTTAGTGGTTTGAAAAACGGATTAGTAAACTGGCTGATAAAATAATATACAACAACATACTGTACAAGGATGGTTTAAAATTTTGTAGATTTTAAAAACCTTTTTTTGCTTAATAAAGAATCGAAAAGCAAGTCAGATTAGTATTCTGAGGATTCCATAGTCCATACCATTGTACAATATTTAAATACCTAAGGGAACTCTTCAATTTAAACTATTTATCTCCTTTGGATAAGATTTGAAGCAGTTCCAAATACGTATCATAAATAAAATTAATAGAAATAATTTGAACCTTCTGTACTGGACTATTCATTACTTAGTGTTTTTTTTATATAGCTGTGCTCACGAAAAACAAACAATATATAATATAAAAAAATGCTAAAAATTTTCACTAATGGGACAGGTTTATGTGTACTCGTTATAAACAAGCACGTAAAACTAAAAGCGTTAAGCTAGTCTCAAACTCCAAATAACTTTTCCTTCAAAATTACCTGTGAATTCACAAAAAAATCTAATTGAACTTATCAAAGTTATCTAAACGCGACACCTGCATAAAATACAACGTCAAAACCTTTTTCCGAGCTTATCGCAAAGTAGATCTCTTTATAGTGACGACTATCTATGCATTTAATCCACTTTCTCTTTTTATCTCAAGACGAGAAAAAGGGCAAAAAGGTCCGTGTCCTTTGTCTGACCCCAGATAAGGATAGCCTTTTGTCTTAACGTTTATTAAACAAAAATACACCTGTTCAGTCGTCAGCCATTGCCCAGATTTCATTAAATTCAATGGACGGTGCCGTAATTGGAGATTTTTTGTTGGTCGTTTCACCCTGATTGTTAAATCTGCAACGATGTGGAAGTATTAAGTCAAAAGCAGACAGAGAAATGTAGTTTCCGAAAAATTGTAGCGTTTTTGGTTTAACTAAAAGTAACTGTGACATTTATACTGTATTTTGTATTTATATTTTGTCGAATAACGTATAGTTCTTTTAAATTATATTTTGTGTTAGTATTTATAGCCGTTGGTAGTTACTTAAAATATCTTAAATAAATAAACAAGAGTTTTTCACAAAATTTTAATTTCAATAGATACACTATCACGTCGTTATCTCTAACGGAGCTGACAGAGCCCTAGGATCTGTCATGAAACCCAAAGGCCACTTTAGCGTATAAGGCGATTCCCCCACTGGAAACGCGCCCCGCCGCGGTGTGCAGATCGGCAGATTCCACGCGCGGCGACGGAGGCGAAGATCTGCCTCGGCAGCCCCGCGCAAAATATTCACTACAGTCGATCATCGTGGAGAATGGATACCGAACTTATTTAAGAAAGCATCTTGAATGAGTGCCGTAGAGTTTTTTTTTCTTTGTCTTCTATACATAAGTACTCGAGCGGTACTGCGGAGCAATGTGTTACCGTGCGGCTACGAGTAGCACCGCGCCCCTGCGCAGACTGGCAGAATCTGCCCGCGGGACGTGCTCCCGCGCGTTGACGCGTTTTCAGTGGGTTGGACTATATGCGTGTTTTCTATACAAACTGAATACTTGAGTATTACATTCTGTTTTCTTTATTTTCGCTTTAACTAAAGTGCAGGTTTTATAAATATGATTTTGTTAAATTTATAGTTCACATAATTAAATTCTATTAATATTATGAATCATAGAGTTCAAAGGTAGAACAGAATTCTGTTAATAGTATTATTAGATACATCATTAATAATAAAATTCGAAGTTATTACGTAAGAATTTCGTTTATTGCTACTTCTAAAACATATAGAATAATTAATCGAACCGTTCCATCGAATACCAAATTTCTATTGCCAATTTAAAATCTATCAATTTTCATTTATCTAAGTATCGCAGTAGTTTGCAGTACTGAACTTAATTACTAAAAAGTTTTCCATACTGACCCATTCAATATTGTTTATTTATTGTTGTGTTTTTGTTCCTGTATTTGAGTAAAATGAAGTAGTTAAATACTTTTAACTTTCATGCATTTCCATTTCATATTTTGCGTTGTATTTTTAACATAACATAGGCTTCAATGTTTTCCAGTGAGTTTAGTTTAGTATTAGTATATCTAATAGTTTTTAATAAATTGAAGTAGACCGGTGGTCATGTAGTGCAAAGGCAGCTATTTACTGAAATTATGATTGCCAGGACCGCGCTTGTAATTTTGAATATGTACTATAAGTAAAGGAGTTGCGAACGCATCACTACGAACAAATTCACTGTGTACTACGCATGCGCGAAACCGAACGTGTCCGAAGACTGAGCGATGCCGCCCGAAGCTACCGCCGCCGGCGCGCGGGCCACGGGTCGCGCCACGCCTGTCCTGGCAGTGCTCGGATCCAGCGTCTCGTAACAGGACGTGTAGAGAATATATCGGTTCACATGTTTCCACGCGAGTTTACTGAGTTTACGAGAATAAACTATTTACTCACATAAGTACTCTGTTTTTATTAATGACTGTTCCGTGTCGTTTCTTAACAGTACCTTTTTAAGTTATTCTGTTTTATTTGGAAGAACCTATTTTAAAGTCAAAAAAATTCAAAAAAATTCAAAATATCTTTATTATCATAGGATATTTATAATATCTCTTAATAATAGTCACTTTGTTTTGTTTTGCACAAATGTTGACGTCAAATCGTTACTTAAAGCTAAGTTTACGCCGCTGTTACAGTCAATGTTTGTAATTTTATATAAATTGCAAGTATTTTTATTTTTTAAGAAACGAATTAAAACTCAACTTAATGACTACTTAACCTACATATATAAATAATAACCCGTGGTAAAAAAATAAATAAATTAGGTATAAATATTTTGAAATAAGCCGAGTGGTTTCCGGTAGAGTAAAATAAGAACACTCCAAGCCTTCCCGTGAATGTGGTAGAAGGCGACTACGAAAATACTAGCTAAACAAAGCTTAGGTCTACTTAGACGGTAGTTAGCCGAACGGAGAGGTCGTAGTACCCGGCTGACCAGATCTGTTGGCTGCTAACAGAGAGTGCAGTATTGCTATAGTCGATACTAAAAAATACCTGATAATGATGATCTTGAAATATTTTAGTTTAATATACATAACTGGTAATCCATAAGAATAAAACACACATGCGCCATCTTGTTATGAAGAAGATACTTGAATTTAAGTTTTTAAATGTTTAGTGAAAATGTATATAGTATGTTCTAGTATAAGAATGTATCGGAATTAGTGGCAGCGGCAACAAAGGTAGTATTTCACTGCTAAACCAGTAACATCTCGTCTCGAGGCAAATGGGACGTCAGCCGCACGCTTGTTGACGATAGAATCGCTTTGATTTTCTAACAAATTCTACGAACTGTTGCTTGTATATTTAGGTTGTAGAATTAGTTCACAATGAGCGAGTTGATCGTGCGAGAAGAATTCAGTGTATTTTTTTATTACTTATCAGAATTAAGAATACAATGATCAAGAACAGGGTAACTGAAAAAGTAGTTGGCGAAGTTGGAAGATTAATTTTATTTTTTGGTTAAAACTAACGTAGGACACAGATTTCTTGTGATAAAAGGATTACTTACGTAGAGAGTCAGCTACTGGCCGTCATTAATTTTTCGACCTCATGGAGGTATTCTTTAGGGCGAATGTGACTTGAGACCCGCGCACGATGTCTCTAGTCGTACTGATGTTAGCGGTGTACAGCGCGGTCGGCACGAGCGATCGCCCGCGCTTGTAATGTCAGTACAGAGATTGATGCGGGTCGTTAAGGCCGTGCCTGAATTTTCCGGGGTCCAGTGCTGCCCCCATTTTAAATAAATAATAACAAAGAAAACGGAGACATCATTTAAAATTTTGCTACTACCAAGTCCTAGATAACCCTTCAAAGTATTTTCAGTTTAAATTGAGAACGTTAAGCTTTACTACGCACATTTGCGAAAAACGGCCGCTTTTGGCTAATGTGGGTAGCTGTTGTTGTTTATCGTGTGTGTAAGTGGCCAACACTGGTGTCAGATTTTTCAAGCTGCCTAAAGGCATCTGACATAGCTTGGGTAGTAAAGCTTAACGTTCTCTTATAAAATGTAAACAGTAGTTCATAAAATACTTTGAAGGGTTATCTAGGACTTAGTGGTAGCAAAATTTTAAATAATGTCTCCGTTTTCTTTCAAATGATTTATTTAAAATGGGGGCAGCACTGGACCCCGGAAAATTTAGGTACGGCCTTAATTCCCTGCGTCGACAACTCCCGTGGATATGCTGGGAGCCTCATTCTCATCTTCTTCATCATCAGCTGGTGATGTTGACGGTGTATGAAAAAAGCTCACTGTGTCAGAGACTATCGGCTGCGTATGGCTTCTACTATGTGTCTCTTGAAGTAAATAAATAAAAAAAATTGACTTGCTATTGATAAACGCCTAAAATGGAACAGTTGATAGGTCGCCGGACCAACGATTGGTTGTTTTATATCTTGTTACTTCTACTAATAATGTAATAAACTGACTTATTTATAGTAGAGTCATCTAGGAGCTAAAATCTTAAGCACCAACAGAAGTGATTTGCCTCTCTATAAATAAGATTTTGGAGGATTACTGACTCAACTACAAGCGAAAATAGTAAGTATCTTCTTTTTCTTATCGAGTCGAAATGGTTTTACTGTAGCTTGGATCAAATTAGTATCAATACATAGTATTAAATAAAGTCGCTACCCGCCGTCTGTTCCTCTCTTTTAAAATGGTTTTCATTAAGTTTACATGTTCATGTTTAATTTATACCTCTGTAAAGCCGGGGCAGTCCGCTAATTCAGTATTATAAGAGTAAGTATTATATCTACGTAGGTATTTTTCTTGGCGCTAACGTATAACTGAGACTCTACTCGACTAATATGAATCCAGTTTTAGAATTAAGCCCGCTTTTGGTTGTGTCACTTGTATTATTCAGGGGTTTAGTCTACCTTGCAAGTTCAACGTTCCGTTTGGGGTTTTAATTCGCGCTGCCAATAATGTTAGAATTTTAAGCTCTTTATATACCTAACGATAAGCCATTGTAAATAAAAAGTTAAAAGGCATTTTAGCACTTTTAAAAGTAATATGATACGATGATTTCTATTTTTTTTATTTTCGGGTTTAAGTAACAATGCCAATGATTTCAAAACAAAAATTTATGTATACCGTACTGTGACTTTGATCATTTTGACATTGGAAATGACGGTTTGAAAAACTTTTTTGTATTTAATTTTTTTTTCTCAGAAAACCGTATCTGTCACGAACTGAATATCATGTTCTTCAAATATTTTTCGCCTTTCTAAACCACTCTCTGTATAATCTACGTCTTCCAGACAATTAACGAAACCATCAGTCTGCATGTAAAAATAGATTATAGATTCCAGTGTTTTATCGTTCATTTCAGATTTACGAAATCAAGTTTCCCGAAGAGTACAGGAAAAGTAATGCCAACATTAAATTTTAATCCCACAAAGTATGCTCCCCGCGGGGACGGGATTGCTGACTTACTCGTATAAATTGCTTAGCGAACTATGCACTAAAATGATTTGAAATCATTGAAAACATTTTGAGATTTTTCTACTACAGTTTCCTGATTTTGTTCTCTTTTTAAGCGACTTTTTTATGTAAGTATGTCATCATCATAACTTGAACCGTTTTTGAACCGATATAGAAACTTATTTTTTGTTTTTAAGGGTATATATACATGCAAGTTGGTCGCATTGTCCCCACGTAAAGGTCTGATGTTGGGAAGATCGAGAGAATCTCCTCTAATATTCAATGCACATAGTAATTACATATAGTAATTTTAATGTTTTTGTCGAGAAATCAACCATTTGCATTCGGAAAGTGAGTTTTGGTGAAGTGGAACTTATGAAGAAGACCAGAGATTGAAGTCGCTCTTTTTTATTTAATATTATGTTGCATAAAATGGATATCAAAGACAACTCTCTCTTAAGCTTAGCCTTTTGTTGAGAACAAGAAATGCAATTTTTTTCCTTAAAAAAATAAATAAAAAAATTAATCAAATTTCAAATATTCATTATTTTGTACGTTTTGTATGTTCAAATGTTCATTACATTGTACCTTTACAAACCCGGCCACATTACAATCACAAAAACTACGGAAAGAATCGAACGTAACGGTCTGATATTTGAATGCAGTATTTTATCTTATTCAAAAACATTCTTCCGAATATGCTTAACACGGAATGTTACGAAATATCAAGAAAATCACCACCTTATCAAACAAGCGTAGAATTGCGATCGTGTAAACGTAAAACATATTTGAGATTCACCCTTTTCCCTCAAGTGCCAAGCCCTAAATCCTTCCTCTAATCACATCTGGGAGGAGTCAAAAAACGCTCGGCTCTCTGTAAACAGTCCATTACGAAAAACGTTTGGTTTGGTCATAACATATTGAGAGTATGGAAATACAGCGTACAAATATAAATAATAATAATAAATAAACTTTACTACTCAGACTCACACACAACAAACTCAAAAGTTCCCAAATAATGAACCCCAGCAACTTAGCTAGAAATAAATAACGTAACAAGAAATTAGAACAACAACGAAATTAATAACCTTCCTGATAAATTAATTAATACACTTGGTTTAGGCCAATGTATATCAGTAAACCAGTTTGATTTCTAAACTGATAAAAGACAAGAAAAAATAATAATAAATAAATAGATAAGGTAAAATCACACTGATTAAGATAGCCCCAAAGTAAGATGAAACTTGTCTACTAACTACTACTACTAACTCAAAAATATTATATTTGATAATAAATACATACATATATAGGTATAAACAACCAGGACTCAGGGCAATTTGAAAAAGGCCTTTTTTTAACTTGCCCTGGCTGGGGATGGAACTCAGAACCTCCGAATAGGCAGACTAGCATTTTGACCATTACACTACGGACGGAGGTCGTCAAATATAGGAACATACAAATATTAACATCTTTGTCCATTGTTCCAGTCCAAGGAAGTGCATAAGGCAAATGAACGGCATCCAGACGCTAGACCAAATTATTATATTTTGTTTTTGAATAGTAAAAAGCGACACCTAGATTCAACATCTGTCACCGATACTAATCTCATAAGTCTTCTTCTTGTATTTAAGAGCCACGCTCTTGTCGGTGGAGTGCTTTCCATGTCTCTCTTACCTCCGCTAAATTCTTAACTTCTATAAGTACATGTTTTCACATTTCATTTATCTTATATTTGATTTAAAAAAATCTAGGTTTTCCTACTCATTTTCTTTATTCTGTCTTGCCTTTAATTATTATTTTAAAGAATGCATCGTCTCGTAGACCGAACATTTTGTCTCTTTCATGTAAGTATAAAGTACTATATCATAGGCAACGCTTCTACCAAAAAGTTTTCCGCGATATAGCAAACAAACTGCAAGAGGTGACTGCCTACGCTGGTACGGTCATGTCTTGCGGAAGCCGGCAAGTTACGTGGGTAACAAATGTAGTATAGCCATGCCGCCTCCGCCTGGCCCCGGCAGGCATGGTAGACCCAAGAAATGCTGCCTTGACGTCGTCAAGGATGATATGCGTGCCAATGGTCTCACAACCAAGCATTCTGAAGTCCGTGCGAAGTGGAGAAGGAAAAGCCGAAAAGCAGACCCCGGGTTTCACAGCATTAAGGCTGAGGATGCAACTGAAAATACACTGAGATGGGAGAGAGAGAGCTTTTACCAAAAAGTAATACGTTATATAGTTAACTAAATTCATCCAAAATATTCACATAACATCTTTTTGCATTAGTTTTGACAAAAAACGAGTATACGCTTGAATCATTAGAAAGTCAAATACAGATATGATAAGATAACCAAAAGTTACATTTCGTACGAATATCAAAGAGTTTTTCTTCTATATTCTTTGTGTTTTGTGCAAACGTTCGGTTTGATGGATAAGTCGAACAAATTGCTCGTCGCCGGCAGAAACCGCCGTGATCCGGATTTTTAGGGGCCTCTGTTTGGAAATATTGGTAATTTGTTTCATAAAAGCTCAGAGGTTTAGCGATTTTGCCGCATGCTATTGCAAAATTAAATATGAACGTACTCTTAGTAGTGGTACCTACTTAAAGAATATGTATTCTGTATTGGGTAATTATGATGTACCTACAGATTTCTCCGTAAAATGGAAAAATAGTTACTTTTCGTAAGTATCTAACTTTTGTTTTATTTTCATGTTTATAACCATAGTATGTATATATACCTTTGTGCATATAACAACCTTAATTTTTGAAACAAAAGCTATAGGTATTGTAATACTATTAATGAAAATCACAGAAATATTGTCCCAAACAATGTAAAATATTATAAAAGCATACAAAATACAAGCAATTCCGTTTTATTCTTCGCACAATTGCAATTTCGCAAAATGCAATGCACAGCAAAATAATAGACTGGAGTACATTACAAATTTACTTTTTCGACCAAACTTATTGTTCAGGCAATTGTTTCAATGTTCAACCATTTATCGACATGGGCTCACTCAAATTGAAAATCTGTGTTTTTAGGTCGGGCACGCTCACGTTTTGTTAAAATATTTTTATTTTTAATGCTGTGCTACTGTTAAAATATTTTGTAACAAATTTTATAATACAAACTGTGATTGTATGCTTTTTAATTTCCGGTAGCATTTTGTTGAAAGTTTTATAAATATTTATTTCATTCATCATCATCATCCCAGTCCTTCTTTCGGCCACTGCTGAGCATAGGCCTCTCTTCGTCGACGCCACCCATCTCAGTCCTGTGCTGCTCTCATTCAGGTGTGACCCGCGACTTTGAATATGTCGTCAACCCATCGCATAGGCGGACGCCTGACGCTATCTCACCTTATGTTCCTAAATTAAGTTTTAAAACTAAGTCAAAATTACTAAATAAAGTTTTAATAGCTCAGTATATTCGTCCGTGATATTGTACTCCTTTAGGTAAGTACTTATTTTCAGAGTTTAAAAAAGTAGACTGTAAATAAATTTACGGGTGACTAAGTCCATCAATATAAATAACTTTTACTAACAGATAACCGGCTGTCATTGTATGGCAGTCGTCAAGCTATGTCAGATGCCTTTAGGCAGCTTGAAAAATCTGACACCAGTGTTGGCCACTTACATACACGAAAAACAAACAAACTAATAGATCAATGCTGGTATTGTGATTCGTATTCACAAGCTGAGTCACTTCAACAAGTATGGTATTCGACCAAACATTTACCACCCGCTAAGTATATCAAAATTTATATTCGTCCATTAATTTAATAGCACTGCATTGAGCAAAGGTGTAAGAAATATGCAAGAATAGGGTTCCATGAAACAAATGGGCTGTCAACCGCAGGTGCGTCGTGGCGGAGTTACGCGTTTACGCGGAACGAATATCGCGTTATTCGGTAGGCAGGCTAGGTTGGCGTCACACCTGAGACTTGGAATTAATGTAGCTCTGACTCACGATTAGGTTATTCTACCTGGTACCATACAAAATATAAATATAAGTTGGTATAAGGAATATGCAAGAACAGTGAAACAAATGGGCTATAAACTGCAGATGCGTTGTGCGTTTACGCGAAACGAATTTTGCGTAATTCGGTAGGTAGGCTTGGTTGGCGCCATACCTGACATATGAAATAAATGTAGTTCTGGTATAGGTACCTTGGATGGAAATATGACTTTGAACAATTACCATATCTTGCTTAGAAAAACAGGATTTTTGAAACAAATGCTTTGTCACGTTGCAGATTACGCGTTTGCGCAGAATCAATATCGCGTAATTCGGTAATTATTTTTGAATAAATAAAAAGACAGCGAAATAAAAATCATAATTCATATGGTATTTAACACCAAATTTAAACTGTATATTAGCAGTGGGCCTCAAACTGTGAACGTGCAGCTTTACAAACTCGGCAATATTTTTTTGTAGTACGCCGGAAAGAATTAAACGTAAAGGTTTTTAAAGAAAGGGCAAAAGGAACCTCGGTCTTATTTTTTAAATTGAAATTCTACTTCTTCTTCTTAGCGAGTCAGAATGGTTAATATTATCATATCAGTGTAGACTAATGTGTGGCCACACTTCTGTTTGTTCTATTGCAGCTTAATATAAAAAAATAAGTAACATATGTACTCGTATATGTTGGTATACTATTATTCTGCAATTGTTTAAAATTAACAAAAAGTTTTTAGAGAGCGTGACAACATGAATAGGTACGAAATACATTAAATAGTGAATGCTGTTACAGTCAGTTTCAGTGAATGTCAGTTTAGATGAAATAGTTTGTTCTGATAATCTCAAAAAAACGCTCAACAAGTTTTTTTGGGATTTGTACAATTTTGTTTTACCTTTTTAGAGATCCAAACACCCTAGTCGGAACTCTTATAGTTCCGGTTTGTTCGTCTATCTGAGTCTTACCCCAGAGCACGGCCCAGAGACTATTAGTCTAGATAGAAAGTTGTAATTTTGCATGAACATACCTATGCAAAATTATATCTAAAATGATATTATTTTATAGTGTCTCCAACCTTAGGACTATAATTGAAAGCGTTCGGATCACAGATATAGATGTGTATCTATTTCTGTGGTTCGGATACATAGAGAAGTCCCCTTTTTGGTGGAATTATTAATGATATGACAGCACGAGACCTGACACTGCAATGATGATTTGATACAGAAATAATATTAAAATTTTCTGACATACACGATCACGTGATGCGCCTCGATATTTTAGAAATGAATAAATATAAATCTGTGTCTCAAATGCGGGGCCATAGCATGGCACCGTTGATAAACCCAGATAAAGATATTAGGATAAGTCCATCCCGCTCGTTATAACTGCGTAAAGCGAAATAGTAATGGATAATAATGCTTAATCACCACTCGATAAATGCTATCGCCGGGGATAGTATACATACCTAGGTACTTGTATGTACGCAACTAAGTGAATAATTAGGTGCGACGTCACCTAAAATGCTAGCAAATACAACATTAAAGTAGGTAATATTGTTTTCCATAGGTCAGGATACGAATTGATAAAGTAATACTAAAACAGCTCTGTTATAAGAGATTAGAGTAAGCCCCCTGGTCCTAGGCCTTCTTTGTTTCCGGGAGCCACCCGAAAGAACCCTTTTTTTTGCGATCTATTAGATAAGTTTTGTAAAAATATTTTCTCATAAGCAAATATATCTAAGAGTCTAAGTTTTTAAAATAAAGATGGTACCCTATTTCATTTGCAATGACACGGTACAAGGTTGTTTTGTGCAGGCGTAATACAACAAAAGATTTGGTAAATTTTGGCACACCGCCAAACCCGGGAGAACAAATTAAAGTATGAACAGATACGTCGCCTTTACTTATTTTCTGTACAATAAAACAAAAGTCAGAGAATGTCCCTCGCCGAGAGTTTCGGCCGATAAGGCTCTCGACGACAGCACACCTGTACAGGTACATACTCACGAGAGCCAACGAGACTTTTTAAATGTACTTCCACTTTTTCATAAAGTATTAAATAGTAAATTTATAATTATTGGATAAAACTGATTATTTAAAGCCACTTTACAGAATTAGAGGTAAGTAACTTTTAGATTTTATTCTATGAAGGCAATTTGTATGAATAGGGTAGGTCTATTTCAGATGGCATTTCACCTTAAGAAAATTTGTGCTAAGTCTCCTTACTACATTTACATCTAATTCGAGCACCAGAATTAAAATAAAAAAAAATATATATTTATTTCAGATGTCTAAGATCCATACCTAATAAAATAATATATTCAAAATAAATTTACAGAAATAAAATTTAAGAAAGCAATAATAAAATGTCACATAATAAAATTAAAATATTCAAAATAAATTAAGACTTGAAAATAATTTTAGCTATCCTTCTGTAGGTATTTTTATTGTTTGTGGGAATTATTTGCTGAATAAGTAAGAAGGTTCGTTAGCTCGGTGAGATGTGAAACCTCGTAAGTCATTGTTCTGGGAACTCGATACGGATAGCAGATACCCAATAAGCTAGTGTGAATATAACTACATCTGTATGGCGATTGGAGGTGGAATGTGTAGTAAATCTTTGACCTTGAGTGGACGATCTCCATGGCATATTGGCAGGCCTGTGTCTCTCCCCGTTTAGGCATCGAAAATGTACCTACATTATTATTATGCGCGCAGCCGGCCCCTTCGGGTGGTAAATTCAGTTATACGATTCGTTTGTCCAGAGCAATAAGAATGAAATTGGCTTGCAATGGATGTCTAGGTATCTATGCGAAAAGGTGCTGAGTTCTGACGTGAGCTTAATTAAACCATATCGCTAGCCACATTGAGTAGATATTTCTTTAAATTTCTTTGCTGAGTGAGACTTCTGTACGTTAGTATTATTTATTCTGTGATATTGGTAACGATAACGCTAGTTTGTCACTCGTGGGTTCTGGGTTCGATTCTCAGCCTGCGCAAGTTAGAAAACGGTTTTTTGTTTAATTTTCCCAAGTCTTCGGAAAGTCATGTTTATCTATCTATATATGTATTTGTTATAAAATATACTATCGTTTAGTTAGTATCCCATAACATAAGTTTAAAACTTACTTTGGGGCTAGATTTTTCCTTATCTATTTAATATATTAATTTATTTAGTTTGAAAAGAAATTCGACCATATTTAGAACATAGTGTAAAGGAAAGCTTTAAGTCAACACTCAAAGCCTTAATAATCTCTCTTAGGTTAGGTAATTAAAAAGATGATAAAATTAAGTATATTAATGTTTTACTTTTTACACAAAATATAAAAAAGATATACGGTTGTGCAGACCAAAGTTATAATATTAAACGCTTTACAGTATTTTTAGAGAAATTATACCCAACGCCAACTTGGACTTCTGAAACTCCAGTAATTTAATCATCGTAAGAGGAAACCCATGTCTTACTTAGCTGAAGATAAAATTTAAAGCGATACATTTTCCATACGATATAGCAATCAGCATGTATACAGATGTTAGATTTCTAACTTTCAGTAAGGTATTAAAAGGTAAAGGTAAGGTGTAAGTTAATTTAAGTTTTTTCTCGATGGAGCTGACATGTCTTAAGACAAAAGCTTCTAAATAAATAAAAATAAAAAATAAACGGACAAGTGCGAGTCGGACTCGTACATGAAGGGTTCCGTACCTCCGTACAATGTTTTAAAACGTTGAAGAAACAAGTTTATTGTACGACGACCCCCTTTAATTTTTAACCTTTTTTATTTTTAGTATTTGTTGTCATAGCGGCTATAGTAATACATAATCTGTAAAAATTTTAAGTATCTAGTTAATGCCATCATAAAGATCTAACTAAAACGCTGAAAAAACACGTTTTTTGTATGACGACCTCTTTTAATTTTTAACTTTTTTAATTTTAGTATGTTGTTATAGCGGCCACAGTAATACATCATCGGTGAAAATTTCAAGTGTCTAGCTATTACGGTTCAAGAGATAGAGCCCTGTGACAGACGGACAGACATTAGAGTCTCAGTAATAGGGTCCCGTTTGCACCCTTTGGGTACGGAACCCTAAAAAAGTGAGTATCAATTGTACGCCTTGTTAGCACAAACATACATATACAGTTCAGTCAATGATACAGTACATAATATCCAAAAACAAGTATTTAAAATCAATAAAAATATTTCATCCTCCAATACAAAATCCATTTGACTGAGCGTCGATTTGTATGGGAAGCCTAAATTTTCCATTTAACTGAGCGCTGATTTGTATGGGAAGCCATTTTTTTTTTGTTATTCGCCAGTTATTTTTATGGAAAGTAGTTCTGTATGGACTAAACTTGCCCGAGAAATTAATAAATAAATAAATTAAGTCAAAAGCAGACAGAGAAATGTAGTTTCCTAAAAATTGTAGCGTTTTTGGTTGAACTAAAAGTGACTGTGACATTTATACTGTATTTTGTATTTATATTTTGTCGAATAACGTATAGTTTTTTTTAAAAGTATATTTTGTGTTAGTATTTATAGCCGTTGGTAGTTACTTAAAAATCGTAAATGAATTAGAGTTTGTCACAAATTTTTATTTTAATAGATAATAAATAGATACACTATCATTTACCCGTGTGGTTCCGGGTTACAATAGGATCACTCCATCTCTTCCTGTGGATGTCGTAAGAGGTGACTAAAGGACTAAGCACAAATATCTCGTGCTACAATTGCATTCCCAAGGAGGGTTAATGTCGAGCGGCGGCTGGTTGTGAAACTTTTCGCACAAATACATTCCCAAAGAGGGTTGACGTCAGGCAGGCGGCCGGTCGTAAAACTATAGCCAAATCATTTAAACTGTTCCTGCTATTTCTTCACCATTTCGCAAGGTCTTTGGCATCCTTAGGTGACCATTTATATGCATGATACATTTGGAGAAGAAAAAGCGGGAAAGCGCACCCCGGGCCCCGAAGCAGCACAGCTGAGGATGCAATTGGGAACGCGCTTAGACGAAGAAGAAGAAGAGGAATTAATATTATGTTAAAAACTTTATGTTTAAGAAGATTTCATAATTTTCTTTGTCATCTTCTGTAGTCATCTATAGAAACATTATAAACAAAAAAAAAACATTGTTGAACTATGTTATGACAAAAAAAACACTAAGTTATTAGAACTAACAATATTATGAATTAAAAATTTAGGATAATCAAGGGGATCCGTGGGACACGTCGAAAAGTTTGCCTTTAAAACAATTAAAACTTTAAAAATTACACTCTATTTTGAGAGTCGAACGAAATCAGGTCAACAAAAATCGATTTTAAAGTTCACGTAACACGGAACGGTTTACTAACTAGTATTTTATGAAATTTACATGTATTACGGATTACAACAGGTCATAAACAGTCATAATCCACTAAAGAAACTAGCTTTTATAAAGCAATTTCTACACTGTATATTTTTTTTAATGAAATGGCAGTAAAAATACTTTATGCATTTTTGCCATATTCAACAGAGAGGTAAATTGTACCGTGTGGCTTCCGGCCTATAGGACTCCATTTCTTTTTCAATATATCGTAAGACGCGACTTAAGGACTAACCACAAACATCTCGTGCTCCAACTGCATTCCCAAGGAGGGTTGACATCGGGCGGGGGTCGGTAAAACTTTTCGCACAAATGCGTTCTTAAAGTGGGTTGACGTCAGGCTGGTAAATCAATGGATGCCAAGACACATAACGTCTGAAACTGAAACTATTTTAAAGCCGAATTCATCCATAATACTGAAAAACTTTCCCTAAGGAACATATATCGAAATATGCTTTTGATACAGACTCGGATCAGCTGATCGATTAACTTGTATCGGAGGCAAAGTAAATATTTTTCATACTTCATCTTCATGGACTGAATTCTTAAATATGGACTTAAAATAGATCAGTATATTTTGTTAGACATAACATTTGAAAGAGGTATCGTGAATTCGTAGTACCTACATGCAAACTACTTGTATCCAATATTATGAAGTTCTAAATCTAACAATTTTGTACCCCGCATTTTATAAAACGATATTAACTCACTGACACGAACTTTTAAACGCAATATACCATAAAGATAACTTAGCATCTTTTTAATAATACGCCAGCCAACTATGTAATTCTCGGTGTACCTTATTAAAATACAAAATGGGTAAGTTTGTTGAATGCGAGTTACGCGCGGCTTAGCTTTTGTTTATTTAATGGATGTTATGTGCATCGTACAGTCGGCAACACATCACATTTAATGTGTTGCCGACTGTACTATGATTTAGAGTAAGTATTCTGTTACATTTAACAGAATACTTACTCGCCATTCTTATTATGTTAGCGAGCTACCTGACCTAAGATTTTTCCTCGTCTATTCTCTATTATATCTAGAATGCACCTTTTTTTTCCTACTCTGTCCAGGCCGGGACCTTCTCATTTGTATTTTTTTCAACTCAGATTATCCAGTTCATCCTAATTTTACACTTAATTAATGGGTCATTTTCCAGAATCGCGAATAATAATTGGTACTTCATGTTAATAAACTGATAGTAAAACCAATTGTTAATTTCATTCACTTGGTTGCACAATTTTGTGTGAATGCTACGAGTACCAATCGTGAAAAATACAGGAAATATTTTTTCCAGAGCGCGTAAGTTCTGTTGCATAAAATTTATTTACGCTTCTTTCAGCTTTAGAAGACACGCTAAGGTTCAATTCATGTCAGGTGCAAAAATACCAATAACTAATATACCTAGTCCTTTTAAATATCAAACTTATTTCATTCAGACAAAGCTAAAATAAACGGGCAAGTGCGAGTCAGACTCGTACATGCAGGGTTCCGTACCTCCGTACAATGTTTTAAAACGCTGAAGAAAGAAGTTTCTTGTATAACGACCCCCCTTTTATTTTTGACTTCAATCTTATTTTTAGTATTTGTTTTTATAGTGGCCATAGTCCAATACATAATCGGTGAAATTTTCAGGTATCTAGTTAATGCCATTATAAAGATCTAGTAAAAAATGCCGAAAAAACACGTTTTTAGGATTCCGTACAAAAAATTAAAAAACGGAACCCTTATAGGATCACTCGTGGGTGTGTCTGTCCGTCCGTCCTTCACAGACAATTTTCTCCGAATCTACTGGACCGAATCAGGTGAAATTTGGTTAGATGGTGTAATCCTATGACCCAAATACACATGTGCAAAGTAAATAAATATTATTTTAAAATAAGGGTCATTTTCAGGGTAAAAATCAGGAAATAAAAAAAAAGTTTTGCAAAACTTACTATGTTTTATATATCAAATAAAAGGATCATATGGATCTCAAATATAATTTAATTATTAAAATATAATTTTGTTGTAATTGTAAAATAAATATTTTTGATTTTATTTAAGAAAAAAGACGAAAATTGACCATCTCCCCTAATCTCCAAAAGTACTGAACCATATTTGGGAAAAAATACAAAATATAGTTCATTGCTTGTAGATTACAGGAAAACCTATAAGAATTCAATTAATTGTACGGAACCCTCTCCATAAGAGTTTAACTCGCACTTGGCTGGTTTATTTGTATGACGACTCCCTTAATTTTTTTACTTTTTATTATTTTAGTAAGTATTGGTTGTTATAGCGGCTACAGTAAAACATAATCTATGAAAATTTCAAGTGTCTAGCTATTGCGGTTCAAGAGATAGTGCCCTGTGACAGACGGACAGACAGACAGACAGACGGACAGATAGCGGAGTCTCAGTAATAGGGTCCCGTTTGCACCCTCCGTGTAAGGAACCCTAAAAATATGTTAAAAGCGCAAAATTTAACGAGAATCCGTTGAGAAATGCGAATTGCAAAGTGAGAACAGCCGAAAAACCGAACATGTGGAATTCAGACACACGAAAGAATTTTTGCCGAAGCGGAAACGAAAACGCTTCGCTCGCTTGGTTAATAAGTAAGTAATAACGTACAGAATGGAAACTCGCAGCGGCTCCCGCAATATGGCGGCGCCCCCGCACCTCTTCCCCGTTCTCGGGTGCGTTTGATGGATTTGAACACTGAAACTCACACATTGACGTGTGTACGGATGTAAAATTTCGTTTGTAGCAGTGTTACGCATAAATATTACTCCACTTGTATGAAGCACCATACCTGTAGCTACGTGTTCGTCAGTCACACACATGATAAACAAACAAACACAGGAGTAAAAGTTGCACGCCTCATAAGCGGAGCGTTGAGGTAGTGCTCTACTCTCGCCTTACAAAAATCAAGTGATTTTTCGAACTAAAAATGTCGGTATTTATTTCTTATCGTACTTGTAGAATAATATTTACACACAAATGTCAAGAAAAAACACTAGTTTCAACAGTCATGATATTTTTAAAGGACATTTTGTTCTTTAAAATAATAAAACAAGTGTTTAAGAAAATTATTTCGTGGACGTCCGTGTGTCTGTATGTATGGAAACTGGCGTGGTCACGATAACGCCCGAAAAACTTAACAAATCGAACCTTTCTTTTTTTCATACGCTTAAGTATTATCTAAAACTAAGTCCTTTCGAAAATCACGGTCTAATTAAAAGTAGTTTCATTATAATTAGCAATAAACTGAAATCCACCTATCGTTGGTATATCTAAATCTATGTAAATAAGGTTCATTTACATTGACAATACATGCGCAGTACCTTTCTTTTCTGTGTGGGCAATGGCGCGAAGATTTAAAAGTATTTTTTTTATTTTGTTCATAATACACCGATAAATATGCAATATTCAAGTTCTGTTTTTTTTTTGTGAAAATTGAGTGACCGCTATGAGGCGTGCACTTTTGGATTTTCTAAACTTATTTTGAAATATACCTACCTACGTAGAAACTCTCCATTATATCCCTAATTTTCTAGTAGCTCTGGAGTAAGTTAATGCAGTATTTTCTTACACATGGTATGGCAACTTTAGAATGCAGAGCACACTCCATGTTTAATAAAACAGATCTTGCTTTAGCCGCTGCATTTTTATGTTTAACTTTTTATAATCAACGTTGTTGAGGTTGTTCAGTATCATGGACTGGATCAAATATTTTTTAAGATAATAATAATTTCATCAGCATCATTTTTAAGATCTTTGGGGTGGCAGTAACTCTCTCTCTCTCTCTCTTTCATCTCAGTGTATTCCCAGTTGCATCCACAGCTGCAACGCTGCGAACCCTGGGGTCCGCTTTTCGGTGGTAATAACACACCTGGATAAAATAAAATATAAGTACATTATCGGCTCATTGAAACTTGCTGACATACCCAAAAAATTAGAGAAAATCACTTGAGGTGGTACGGGCATGTAATGCGTCGAGAGAAAGACCACATGACTCGTAAAGTGATGGACATGCAGAAGGGCAAGAGAGGAAAAGGATTCCCTCCTACTACCTGGAGTCGAATCATCGTCAATAATATGAAGACGTTGGGTATAAGCCCAGAAATGGCGAAAAACCGTCAAAAGTGGCGTGAAAGTATTAAGCCGAACCCGTGTAGGGAAATTGCACGGAGAGAAAAAGATGATTTGTAAGATCTTATTATCAATGTAATAAATTCGCCATATATTTATTTATTTCTACTTCTTATCGTGTCGTTGGCTCAAACTTTAAATTTTATTCTTCCAGTACGTTTATTATTTACATGTATTGTAATAAAGTTAAATGAATAAAAACTTAAATTAAAAACGTTGCCACTATTACACCTTCCCCCGAAGTAGAGTATAGGTCAAGCATAGTATAGCTAGTGGGGCGCAAAGGGCATGAAAGAAGGTGCTACATAGTCTTTAAGCATATTTACTAGTTTTATTGTAATAGCAAACACCATTGACAATAAACGTTTGATGTTAACTGCATATACGCAGATGACAAATCTAGCAGAACGTTACCCGCTTTGTAACAGTTGTGTATAGTGATATGACGCCGGAAATATTCTATATTTACGGGAATTTTCCCATTGTAAATTTACGGGAATATTCCCAATATTCCCCTATATTTCCATTTTTAGGAATATTGTCGGGAATGTTTGCGGGAATATTTCAAAAGTTTCCAGGGATTGCACTGGCGTAAGCCTCAAGATTTGTAATGTGCATGATTTTCCAGGGCAATGTGTAAGTGGCCGACACTGGTGTCAGATTTTTCAAACTGCCTGAAGGCAGCCTCAGCACTTATATTATACAATAACATATGAAGCCAATTCGACTCGAAAGAAGAAGCTCTTTGGAGTACATGTAGACTGTTGACTCACTGTATTTTACAAGACGTGAAAATCCACATACAACGTATATGTCCTGAGGAGTACTTGGAAGCTGTACCTCTTCAACGAGACGAGTTACTTTCGTGAAGTATTCTCGGAGCTTGCCAAAACGTGTAGGTACAAACATTTTTGAGGTTTGAAAGTTACAGTAGGTACAGTTTGCTATGAAGATAAAGTTAAGGTACTTCGGACAGAAGAATTTTTTTATAGGAATGTTGACTGGGTCAGAAAAGTATTATTCTATAATTAGTCCGTTAGATTATTAAAACAATAATGTACCCATATTTTACAGTTTATCAAAAAAATAAAAATTCACTAAGATACAGAGTATCTTAGTTCTGAGAGTGGGGGCTTGTGACATCACCGATGTGTAAAAATCGTACGAAAGGGTGACGTCATGCAAAATTTAAATACGCTGTGTCTTCGTCATGTATTGTTTCTCAGAGAAAAGAAAAAATATGTGTACAATATTTTTGAATAATCTAACCGATGGGCCAAAATATTTTTTCAGTCATCATGCCTATTATAATTACTTGCTCTTAGCTATGCAGTTATGTTTTGAAATTTAAATTAACTAGCAAATGGCCCTGTTTTTACATGGCCATGTATTTGAACGGGTAGACTAAGCGAGCGAAGCTCTCTGAGCATACTTTAATAGTTCGGCGTTTGTATGTGTGTACGTACATGCGTACGTACGTACGTTACTCATTGTGTACCTATGTATGTATATGGATATGTTTGTTCGATGATAACTAGAATATTTTCGATCAGAGCTTCATGGAACATACATAGTATGCGTGTCTAAATAGCCAAGTTCGAATATAAGCCAAAATCAGTCAAAGGGTTGTCGAGATACGGGGTTGGCAAATTCACAAGCAAACTACTAATGTAAATGGCAATCTGCCCGAAAAAATGCTTATCAAATTAGCAAAAACTACATAAAATCGGCACAGTAGTTTCAGAGTTTATCGAGTACCTACAGACAGACTGATGGTCAGATATAGATAGAGCACTTAAACACTTTTTAATTCGTTTCTTCCTGTATTGCCACAACC
This sequence comes from Acrobasis repandana, assembly GCA_963576875.1. Taxonomy (NCBI): domain Eukaryota; kingdom Metazoa; phylum Arthropoda; class Insecta; order Lepidoptera; family Pyralidae; genus Acrobasis; species Acrobasis repandana. Next base: position 19,108,660 of record OY756218.1, on the reverse strand, counting down.
AAGAAGCTTTTATGTTAAAAAGCATGTTTTAAGCCTCTCTTTTCCAACCCTGTCTTTTACTCTAAGACATCCGACTTGATTAAATATTTTGATGCGCGACTTCCTAGCCAATCCAGGCATTAACCAAACGCACCCTCTATAAATATTAAAGGCGCAAATTCTAGCAAATTTAAATATCAAACAGAAATATTAATTAGTTATACGAAAATTCAATTCCTGCCAGCGCCAGCGTCCGATCGCCGTTAATTTTAACTGAGGTTCGGAACTCGCCCTCTTTGTGTGTTATTTTCATTTTTTGGATAAAACGTAATAAAATTGCACTATTAGCCTGGGAATCCATTTGATGAAATTCAGATGATAATTTTATTTACATTGCCGGTTTTGTAATCATGCAATTTTTACTGATTGGTCGCAAAGCACGTAATGTGTATGAAATCAGCATCTTTAATTAAGCATTGTGTACTTAGCCTTAAAGAACGAGACTCCATTGAACTGTTTTAACAACCAATATGATTTAGATGTCACTAAACAGATATAACAACGACGAAATGTCATTGGTTGAACCAAAGCACATCAAGCGGTCCCATGAGACCGATTTAGGCCATTTCAATGATTGCATAATAAACCTTAATTTCACAAAATAGAGTCTACTTTTGAATGACTGTGGACGGCGCTAACGCTTACGCGAACATATCACCAGTTTCAATGAAGTCTCGGAGAATTGCTAGATTTACTCCTTAAAAAAACATTTTTCAATGATCATAACATTTCACTGCATCATTAACGCTCCGATATTCACATAACGTTCATTGAAACACGTACCATTAACAGGGTCAGTCCAATCATGCTAATGAAAACAGGCCGCTTACTCTTGATATGCAGGGGGGCTATTTTCTTAATGGCGGAACAGATTTAGCAACGCAAATTGTACAGGTGTATGCGGTTTATACGTTATTTGGTTACAGTTAAGGTGAAGATATAGGCAAATGGCCTTGAAGTGTGAAATAAATTGTTAACTCGTAAATATGGTGATAATTTCCATATTGCTCTTCGTCATGCACTAGATAGCCCTTTAAATTATTTAATGAACTGCCATTGAAACTATTATTGGTGATCCGTCTAGCTTTAAAAGTTGCCTCCGCCAAAAGTGGCCACTTTTAGTGATGGCAAGTTTTAAAGCTAGACGGACAAATGTAAATACTTTCAACAATGGTTCATAAAATAATTTAAAGGGCTATCTAGTGCATGAAGAAGAGCAATATGAAAATTATCTCCATATTTACGAGTTAAAAATTTATTTCAAATGAGGGCGCCACTTCAAGGCCATTTGCCTATATCTTCACCTTAACATAAATGGATTGACTTTGTAAGATTGGGGCACTTTGGTAATTCGGGGATCAAGTCATGGCTGTAGTTTTACGACCGGTCAGCGACATCAAAATTCTTTGGGAATGCAGTTGTAGCATGAGATTTTTAGTCGTTTAGTCGCCTCTTATGACCCATAAATTCGAGGCCGTATATCACATGACTACTAATAATAAATATTCGGGGGAGGTCTAATTTGCAGTGGGCTTTAGCAGCTGAAATAAATAAATAAAATCCAAACAAAAAAATATTTCATAAAGATTATATCAATCTAAGCATAGTAAAAAATATTCTTTTCTATTACCTGAAAGGTGCTTAAATCCTGAAAACGGAATATACTAAGAGATTCGGGACAATAAATCAACGACAGTGTATGAATGGCTGAGAATGCGAAACCATTGTTCAGTCGTCATGATACGTCAGTTTCAGAAGGATGAAGCGTGAAAAATGTATCGTATCATTCACTATTAACTGTGACATGTTTGAGACTATTTCCCCGACTTCGGCTGAAGGAGGGTTATGTTTTTGGATTGTATGTATATATATTTCTTCAGCACGCGCTGTAGCATAAACGGCTTGATGTATTTTAGTTAGATTTATTTTGATTGAATGATATAACTTTGCCACTCCGAGCGTGTTCCCGGTTGCATCTTAGGCATATGCATTTGCAGTGGTATCTTTTCAGTTTATTAATTTTTATAGAAAATTTTTTACACCTTCGCGTTTTTTTTTTCTTTTTTACAATTATCTACTTGTTTCCATAAAGGAAAACAATGTTTTAGTACCAAAATATGTTTTATCTCCTATATTAACCAGTGACTCTATGAGCTGTAGACCTCGCGAGTAGCTCTAAACATATTATACAATTCAAATGAATATGATTAAACACTTCGCACGAAGAAAAGCATGATTTTTTTAAAGTTTTCAACCTCCATATTTCCGCCATTTTAAAAACCTTCGTAAAACTGATTCAACAAGAAAACTTATAACTCTATTTAATGATCGAACCTGTTCACAAAATTTCGCGAGAATTGGTTGAATATGCGATCTGTAGGCGAGAACACCGGAAATCTGGACATCCGGAATTCCGACACATATTTTTTTTAACTGAAACTGAAATGGAGACGCTTTTCTTGCTTTGCTCGCTCGTTTAACACTTCCACTGCTGAAAACGCACCGTATGTGTTTTCTCTTTGGAAAAACACACACGTTGCATTTTTCAGCAGTGGAAGTATTCAGTGCCCTTCAACCCTCCATTTTTTCCACCATCTTAATCATTATTAGTTATACATTTTTTTTCAAAATCATGCAGTAAATACCCTGTGACACACAATATCAAACATAAAAAAATATAATTCTATCGTAAATGACCCGGAAAGTGTTAAAATATTTGAATAACCGTATATTTACCAGGAAACTTGAGGTGTTATAACTTCAGGTTACGCCCCTAGGGAGAAATGTGAACTTCCGAAGGACAGTTTAATTAACAGAGTTAAATTAATAAATGAGAGAGCGTTAGTCAGTTCTGTCAGATCTACTTATTAAAACAACTGAGACAGAATATGAATAATAAAGACATTAATAATACAATGTAAGTTGGAAAGAGTAAGGTATAGTTAATGGATTTAGGCGTTATCTTCCGGAAGTCATATTTACATGGCACTTGATTTCGATTATTTTGTGTACATCCGCCATTATTAAACTGTCGTACTCGCGACACCTGTTTCACCTCTACAGTATTGTATTTTTAGGGTTCCGTACCCAAAGGGTGCAAACGGGACCCTATTACTGAGACTCAGCTGTCTGTCCGTCTGTCCGTCTGTCTGTCCGTCTGTCACAGGGCTCCATCTCTTGAACCGTAATAGCTAGACACTTGAAATTTTCACCGGTTATGTATCTGTAGCCGCTAAACAATAAATACTAAAAATAAAAAAAAGTTAAAAATGAAAGGGGGTCGTCAAACAAAAAACGTGTTTTATCAGCCTTTTTAACTAGATCTTTATAATGGAATTAACTAGAAACTTGAAACTTTCACAAATTATGTATAATTATGGCCGCTATAACAACAAATACTAAAAATAAGATAAAGTTAAAAATTTAAGGGGGTCCTCATACAAAAAACGTGTGTCTTCAGCGTTTTAAAACATTGTACGGAGGTACGGAACCCTTCATGTACGAGTTCGACTCGCACTTGCCCGTTTATTATCATTCGTCGTTTGACCACCGAACGATGAGAATAATCAACATCTGGTTTTGTGCCTGAAGATGCCTCGTGAAACACGACGTGCTGCGAGTACGACAGATAAATAGTGGCGGAAGCACAAAATAATTGAAATCAAGTGCCATGTAAGAGTAAGGTATACTCGTACAAGGATACCTTACTACATTTAAGAACAAACCTCATATCGGTGTCTCTCTTGTCGAAAAAGTTTTTATTTATGATTTACCAATTTATGATATGTAAGTATCAGAATTATTTCTCATATCGACATTAATTGAAAAAAATATTATCTTTCTATAGCTTATTGCTTAATTGCGTAGTATAATCTCTGTTCACGCCTACCTAAACCCTACAATGAAATGAACACATATCAAAAAATCTTTGTAGTCCTATTTTTTAAGTACCTAAAGTATACACTTTTTTCCTTCTCAATTTGCAAGTGCCACGCCTAAGTAGCTCTCTGTAAAACCATTTAATACTGAAGAAATACAAAAGTCTGAAGAAACTCAGGATTTTTATTCAACGCCTAGAAGCCCCAAATGTCCCGAAGAGACACTCTCTACGTTGATTACAATATTAGTTTTTAATAAAAACGTCGTATCAAATACACAAAAAGGCCGTCAATATTTTTATCTCATCAGCTACAAAAACCATCACAAAAAGGAATATAAAAAGAAAGAGTTGACGCTGAGGAAGACTATTTTCCACATAAAACTGGAGTTTGGTAGTAGACCACAACCGCAAAAATCCATCTTTATTTCACCGAAGCGATCTATATTTATTTGGATCATTTCCATGCAATATGATCTTTATTACGCAGCGGTGGTTGATTAATTTTCTTCTGTACCTCCACAAATATCTTGATTAAACAGCTGTTTGTATATCCGTCACTTAAAGCGGTCACCTCTTTATTCCTGACAGGGTAGACAGGACTAGGACAGTGAGACCTAAAAGCATGTTGAGCTTTATGGCGGAAAGATAAAATAAAAATTGTAATGGGTTACCAGCTGCATCATCTATGACGTGACGTAAATTACTGATGATTCTCGATTGGGCATTATGAGAAAAGAAGCAACTGGTTTATTTCACGTCTTTTCTTTGCTTTCAGACCAGAATAGAATAATAAAAAAAAAACTGTATAAAAGATAAAAACAAACCGTCAGTGTAATATCATAAATCCATCAGTATTTCACCGACGCGATCCATATTTATCCGGATCATTTCCATGCGATACGCTCTTCATTACTCGGCGGTGGTTGATTAATTTTCCCCTGTGCTTTCACGAATATCTTAATTAAACAATTATTCTTGTATAAAATATTTTTTCTGATATATTACAGAATAATATGCGTTTTAGTATTTGATCGTCTTTTTTATGACTTTCCTTTGAACTATAAACTCACGATCAGATTTACAAGCTTATATCCCGAAAATCCCTTGACCAATTTGGCTCACATTACAACCAGAATATATAAGTCTTCTTTACTCGCCTAACATATTTTATCTAGTTCCCATCAAGAATATAAGTTATTATCGAAAATACATTAATTTATAGATACATACACTTTAAGATAAATACATATAAACACTTTAAATACCCGAGTAGATTTATTTAAAAAAAATATGCATAAAGTGAATCCGTCAGTATAACACCGTAGCGATCCATATTTATCCGGATCATTTCCGTGCGATACGCTCTTCATTACTCGGCGGTGGTTTATTAATTTTCCCCAGTGCTTTCACGAATATCGTGATCCAACTGTTCTTGTACAAAAGGAATATTCTGGGTTAAATAAGGTCGCGGACAAAAGCGTTGCGTCAAATAGAATTAAGAAGTGAATAGCAGTGTTTTGCCCTATATTACCGCTTTATCATAGTGGCCAGTAACTAGTAGCTGAAGAATATCTTCTATTAATTTAGAATAAATAAAAATTAATACTTTTTTTGCGTTTGAATAGATTACTTGAACAACGGGGACATTGTCTGAACGGGGCAATCAAAGGGGGTAATCCATAGATGTGTGTGTATAAAAGTATACACGATTACACGCACAACTTTGTTCTCCTCATTTATGGGATTAATGGCCTTGTCGTTGAAGTATGCGCCAGACTTCTCGATCTTCCGCATTGTGCTCTAAAGCTGTATTTTGTTTTTTTTTTATGTTTCGCTATTTCTGTACATTTGAGATTTAATTAAAGTTTGACTGCTATTTTAGGCGGTCGCTTCTTAATATTATACACACAATACACTCTAATTAAATCAAAAATTACTTTAAAGAGGAATCAGTATTTTCTGGCTCACCATCAAACAGAGTGACAAAACAAACGCAGTATTTTGATGCTTTATTTTACTGTATTTGAGGCTCGGTCGCTATTCCAGGCAGTCGAGTCGTAATTTATTCGGGAGCCGAATTATTTGCTAAATATCTCCAGCATAAACATATTGGTATAAAATACCGACAGTGTGGAAACTATACTGAAAAAACCGACCAAGTGCGAGTTAAACTCGCGTGGAGAGGGTTCCATATAATTGATTGAATTCTTAAAGGTTTTCCTGTAATCTACAAGCAATGAACTATATTTTGTATTTTTTTCAAAATTTTAGGCTCAGTACTTTCGGAGATCAGGGGGGGCAACGGTCAATTTTCATTTTCGTCTTCTTTAATTAATAAAATCAAATTTATTCTATCATCATCATTTATTTTATAATTATAAAAATAATATATTTGAGTTCCTCATAACGAGCCCTTTCATTTGATATATAACACAGTAAGGTTTGCTTTTTTTTTTAATTTCCTAATTTATCTCCCGAAAATGACCCTTATTTTATTTACTTTGCACATATGTGTTTGGGTCATAGGATTACACCATCCTACTAAATTTCACCTGATTCGGTCCAGTAGATTCGGAGAAAATTGGCTGTGACAAACGGACGGACAAGCAGACGCACGAGTGCCTATAAGTGTTCCGTTTTTTTCATTTTTTGTACGGAACCCTTAAAATAATATTTTTCATTCCAAAATAGAAATGTCGAGCATTGTACAAAGGTCAAGATGTGTAGAAGTACATATTTTGTTATAGAATTAAAGTAGTAATACTTCATATCTGTTTGTTACATCCACAAATTGTAAAGAGAAAATAAATTATTTATTTATTTATCTAGAATCATGTTTAAGTACGTCATTCATTTTAGCCACATAACGTCCACTGCTGTACATAGGCATCTCCTAAAAATTTCCAAAATGACTAATCTAGAGCAGCCTGCATCCAGCGCTTTCCAGCGACCTTGGTCAGGTCGTCTGACTACCTTATCCTAGTGTCCTATGCTTCGCTTGCCGTGGTGGTCGCTATTCGAGAACCCATGCCCCATCGGCCATCGGTTCGTTGCGCTAAATGTCCTCGTATAGCTATGTGTTTAAACACTTCATTATTATAGATCTTCAACTATGCTGGCCTGGGAGAAAAGAAAAAACTTAGAATGTAACAGCTGTTTCTCTTCCCGCGCACATCGTAAAAGATCAAGGTAATGGGCGAAAATGCAAATCATGTTAGTAGGCAATGCTGCTAACTATTTCGATTAATTTTTTCACCTTCTCGTCCACCATCACGCTAAAAGTGGCCTTTGAGGCTTGCGGCCCTGGGCTCTATCTGCTAGTGCCGCAAGGCCCAAATTATTATGTCTACTTTAGGGATAAGGACGTGATAGTATGTATGTATTATTATAAGTCAGACCAAAAAAATATGCATTAAGTATCTGGGTGGCGCAAAAGTAAAGACCCTATTTGGTTCAGCTATAACATTTTTTCTAAATTAGAAAACTAGATTTAGGTTTTTTTAAATGTATATTTGTGCCATTAAATTTCGTACCATTAGGATTTAAAGATGATGTCTTTTAAATGGTGACCTCCAGAGTTGATACACATTTGAGCCCTATTTATGACATTTTGCATAACTTGCCGTAACACTTCCTGCGATATGTTCGTTATTTCTTGACGAATGTTTTCTTTTAGAGCTGCGAGAGTCTGTGGCTTGTTCACATACACCCGAGATTTCAAAAAACCCCAAAGAAAGAAGTCTGGACTGGTCAGATCGGGTGATCTTGCAGGCCAAGGCAAATCGCCAAAACGAGAGATAACTCGGCCTGGAAAAGCGTCCCTCACTAAGTCCATAGTGTCGCGCGCTGTGTGTGCCGTAGCGCCGTCTTGTTGAAACCAGATGTGCTCCAGCCCCAATTCGTCCAAACTGGGTATCAAAAACTCTCGTAACATGGTTCTGTAGCGTTCTCCAGTGACAGTTATCGCATTGCCTCCAGCGTCTTCGAAAAAATAGGGCCCGATCACTCTGTCAACACAGATGCCACACCATACAGTAACTTTTAGTGGGTGTAGAGGTGTTTCTTGAATAATGCGCGGATTATCAGTGCCCCAGAACCGAGTATTCTGCTTATTGACATGCCCTGAGAGATGGAAATGCGCTTCGTCACTCATAACCAATTTTGAAGGAAAATCATCCTCTTCAAGGTTGAGGTTTATGACGCGCTGGCAGTAATCTAGACGAGCTCGGTGGTCAGCAGGCAGCAGCTGATGAGTCATTTGAGTTTTATACGGGAACATCTTTAAGTCTTTCACCAAAATACGCTGCAGGGTCCGTCTGGAAATGCCCAATTGCGTGGCACGTCGCCTCGTTGATGTTTCTGGACACTCTTCCACATCTTCGCGCACAGCATCGATATTTTCAGCTGAACGGCCTGTTCTTGGTCTCCCAGACTTAGGTCTATCCAATGTTGAGCCAGTTGCTTCAAGGCGTGTGGCAAAGCGTCGAATTGTGCGACCAATCGGTGCCGGACGGTGGTGAAATCGTCGACGAAATTCACGTTGTGTTCTTATCACTGATGAATTATTCCGTAAGAACATTGACACAATTATTCCACGTTCTTGGGGAGTAAAACGGTCCATGTTTATTTTCAGTGTATTTTACATTTGTTCACTACACAATTTTCAACAACAGAATGACAGAAAATGTCATATAAAAAAAATAAAAGTATTTTCTTTAGTGCGAGTACTTTTGCGCCACCCAGTATATTCCCTATTCATCAAAATTATAATTCGATCAGAATATAACGTGTGTAGATGAAAAAATATTAGGGAATATTTTTATTCCCAGCAAAGTTTTCAGTAATATCAGAGTTAGAAGTTTGATGAGCAAGCCATAATATATGTATTTGTATATACCTATGTTAATTTGCTGCAGTAGAATGCATGCAAAATTAATATAACACTTGTATTGTATCATTAGGTACTCAATTAATGCATACGGGAACAAACGCGATACATACCTTTTATTATTTATTTTTGCTGATGTTTCGTCCGAGTTGTACCGAACGTGGTCCCATGGTCACGACGTGGCAGCATATCTGTGTTTTATTTAATTTGTGACCGTGGTTGGAACTCGCAGTCGATGTTTGACTTGCATGATTACAAATCACACTCAATGTAGGTATTTGTTTTGGACAGTGCACAGTGAACTTGCACATGTTTGTTAACTTTGTGACCATTCTGTCATTCCTCTGTTTGAAACCCTAGTGATCTTTTCTCAGAAAACATGTCAATTAGAAAAGTTACAAAATGAATCAAGAGAATATTAGAATTCTAAATACTATGTACTAATCTCTTCAGTTTCATTGAATAATAATCGCTTCCGAGACACGTTTATGTGTATTGGAAATTCAGGGGGGGGGGGGTCCCCCTTTTTCAATTTGTGGGTACAAATTAAGGAAATCAGGAGTGAAGACTTCGTTTGATCTCTTAAGTACGAGTGTTACATAAATTAAACGTTCAATAAGCAAGAAAAAGTTCGGTTTCTAGTGAACTTTTATTTCTTGAAAACATACTGAATAACCTAAAGTTTAAACTTTTCAAATCATTAATCTCAATCATTTAGAAATGTTCTACTGATTCAGAGTTCCGTTAGAGCCCAAATCTACTTAAAACCATTAGAATTTCAAATCATTCGTGTTAATTTGGAGTGCTGATTTGCAAGGCCTATCAGTAGACACGCCGGCTCAGGATTAGGTACTACGGACTATGACCCAAATAGACTAAAAGCTTCTTGTCTAATGTCCATGATGCAAAGTATATTATTACTAATCTGGGTTTCTTTCGACGTATCTTTCCGGCAGTGGTCGTTCCGAAACGCTAGTAGTTTATAGCTTTTGCACTAAAAATAATATAAAAATCATTTCAATAAGAGATAATTTATATATTTCGAACTAAGCTATTATCAAAATTAATACGTGTCACAGTTAAATTTGTCGATATAAATTTTTTTCGAAATACGGTATGTCGAAATTCAATGTTGTAGTCAAATTTATCCTACACTGAACAATTTTTTTTTGACTTTGACTGATTCTGGGATAGATTCCTATATTGTCTGATTTTTATACTTCCTCCAAACCAAAACGTGAAACATACATACATTATGTATGTAACTATCACGGCTGTTTCCCACAGGGTTTGACAGAGGCTATGTGCCTCCACTTGCTACGATCCTGACAGACCTATTACGCTTCATCTACACTCATCAACCTCTTCATACATGCCCTTCGGTTACGGGTACAAGAAGTACCCGTAACCTTTCCTACGTGAAAGCTTTTTTTATTTATGCATACTGACTAACGTTAGTTTAATAATTTTCAACTCTCGTATTACTAGGCATTGTAGCTCTTAGCTTAATAGACGACCCCCGTGGCGTAATGGATAACACGCTAGACCACAAATCCGGAGGTTCTGGGTTCGATCCCTAGCCTGGTCATGTTGGAAAATGGGCTTTTTCAAATGGTCCTGGGTCTTGAGTGTTTATTTATATATGTATTTATCATAAAATATAGTATCGATGTCAACACAAGTTTAAAAAAAAACTTACTTTGGGGCTATTTTAATCAGTGTGATTTTGTCCTTATATATAAAAAAAATACTGTCATCATCGCCTGTGTACCGTTCCCTGTAGAAGGTGGTAACAAGAAGATAGAAATAAAAGAGAATAGGCCAAATACTCAACATTTATTAATTTATTCTCTAGGGTCGCGAGCTCTATTTCGCACCGTAACGCTACTTGTAACGAGTCAAACCACACTGTCCTCGGTAGTGGTAGGCAGCAGCGCAGACGCTCCACGTAGTAAGTGACTTCAGTGGGGTTTCCTCGCGTGGCGGCGGAATGCAGCAAGGAAGGAAGACTGGCAGGCTACAGAGATGCTGTGCTCGGCAGAAGAGGCCGGCCGCAATAGCTGGTCTAGTAGATGATCCACGGTGACGCCTGACCCAGACGGAAGAACCCTGGAATCCACCGATTCGGCCATTGAGAAGAAGTACTTTACGCAGCACTGTCAAGGCGACATCACTTTCCAAGCAAGCAGATGGAATGACTTTTTAAGACAATCAATAGTGATAATGATGAGGCAATTGAGTTTATCTAACCACAAGTATTTATTAAAAAGAAAACAATAATTTAATAGCTAATAGATGACCAATGAAATTGAGGTGGGTAAGAAAGGTACCTACATGAAATGATGAAATCATGATCTAGCGTTGAAAACACCACTAACTAAATGATTTATACTTTAAATATCGGAGGCAAATCATAATTATGCAATTACTAACATTATTTTTGCGTTATTTACGCAATAATAGCAAATTTATAGAAATATTAAGTTTACTTTTTTCAATGTAGGGTAAACTAATAACATTCATCTAGACCTGCCTTAGGATTTGCCTCTTCGAAAAGAAAACAAATTGCAACACTCACCCGGTATCTCGGGGTAACACAAAATCACAATACTTTTAATATTTTTAATAAATAAGTTTAATTAAATTTTCAATTTCAAACCAACAGATGCTTAGCTAGTCAGTAATGACATGAAGTTAGTTGCATTGCCTCCCGCGGTTCACATCGTTCAGACGTTCATTCTTGACTGCACTTGAGAGCGCAGCCGCAGACCATTGTAACTGAGTTTTCTTAGAAGGTGAATCGAATAAAAATAAATATTGAGTAAGTTAGATTTAGTTTGTATATATTGTTTTAAGGTTGTACATAGTTAGTTATTAAGTTAAATATAATTTTAGTTAAAGTAGGATTAGTATGTAAGTAGATTTGTAACGAATACCGTTACACCTGTAATGACGACAAGCACTTCGTAGCTACTCTAAATGCGAACATACTCGTAGGTTTCGGGAATCCGTTAGAGCCCAAATCTGCTTAATACAAGTACCATTAGAATTTCAAATTAGGAGTGCTAAATTGCAACTCAAATAGATAGGAAAACCTTTTGTCCTCTCACTCTGATCTTAACGCGTCCCCAGCTGTATTCTTAGCTGTGCTGCTTCAGACCCGGGTGGTGAAGAAGAAGAAGCAGAAAAACAAAGGATTTGGCTGTGGTTTTACCTCCTTGGTCAATTCATTTGTACAAAAAGTTTACAACCAGCCGGCGCCCGATATCCAATGATGCCAAAGACCTTGCAAAGTTGAGAAGAAAGAGCCAGAACAGTTTAAACGATTTGGCTATAGTTTTACGACCGGCCTGCCTGACGTCAACCCTCCTTGGAATGCAAATGTTGGACAATATGTTTTTGCTTAGTCCTTATGTCGCCTCTTATGACATCCTCAGGAAGAGATGGAGTGGTCCTATTCTAAGCCGGAAACCACACGGCAGTAAATCTGTCTGTCTATCATATCGTTTATATCATAAACATTAAACAAAATAATGAACAGCAGCTTCAATTTAAGGAATAATACAAACACAATCGGAATGACTTCCATTATTTCATTTTGTAACATAAACGCTCTTCGTGAAAAAAAATGCAATGTGAATATATTTTTATGAACTTAAAAAAAAGTTATGCTGCTTCGTCTTTAGTAGGTCATCATTTCGTTATTTTGTTTGTGAAATAATAAAAACACAAATAACACACAGCTCAGAAAATATCGTTCAAATACTTGGTAATGAGAATTTATTGTCGGCAAAACAATGATTAAAAATATAAAACGAAAACCCGATACGAAAAAATCTCTTTTTGCTCCTCAATCTGTAAAATTACAATTTAAAGACGAAATAATACTTTCGCTTTTTTCAACATCTTTATTTGTCATTGTCAAAAATATTTCGGTAGAAAAGTTTGAGTGAGAATAAATTGATAACTCCAAAATATTCAGAACCACTGACTAATATTAATTTGTAAGTAATTAAAGCTTAACTAAAGTTTGACAAGGCGTTCAACAAAATAGAGGTATAAATAAACATAGAAGTTGCGAAAATTTGTCGGGCGTAACTATCTCGGTCGTTATTTTCCTTTGATGACATTTTCAAATTAGTATGTAACTACACAGTGAAGCCTAATTACATAACGGTAAGTTACCTAATTCTTTGTCCTTGGATATAATTTGAAATTGAGTAGTAGTAGGGGAGAGAGAAAATGTTAGTACAAAATGGCAATCGTCAAGCTATGTCAGATTCCATGAGGCATTGAAAAATCTGACACCAGTAGTATTATTGTCCACTTAATTACACACATTGGAGAATGTTTATCTTTTTTCACAGTAACACATTCACGGACAACAGACCACGTTATGTCATAGTGTTAAAAGCGGCCGTAAGTGTTAAAAGGTAAACAATAAAAGAATAATAATAAAGTAAGTACTTCCTTAGTTTCTTTATATTTTTGTTATGTTTAACTAAATCCTTTTGATTCCACATCTACCAAAGAAACCTTACCTGAAACAAGAAAAAAGTTTTATTTAATATAAACATACTGATATAAAAGCAATAATACGAGTAACATTCAATATATTTTTTTTAAGCAATAAAATACATTTTTTTTAAACTTAAGAGCCATGCAAAAGTTTATTTAAAATATAAAATACCTACTTAGTGTACTTAGAAGCTAGCGGCTGTTTCGCCGTTAAAAAAACGCGACATTTAATAAATTTATGTATAAGATATATACATTTTTTTTTATTATACATTGTACATTGTTCATGAAGTATTATATAGTTAAGACATTGATAAATGTCTTAAAAAATACGTTCATAAAATTGAATAAAACTGATTCTCCGAAACCACTTTGCAGAATTTAATCTCAATTTGTAGAATGACAGTAACTTTCAGATTTTTTTTATGAATCGTGTGTTGGCTTCCGCCAGGAACTGATAAATATTTATAACTTAAAAAAAAAAAAAACATTTATTGCCAAATTAGGTACAGTTTCTTATCACATAATCTAAATTAAACTATAATAGGTATATACAAAGTGGAAGGGACATACCTGTTATAAATTGAACCACGGGCTATACTAGATTACTAAACTATAATGAAATTAAAATAAGAGTCAAAAAACAAAAACAAATTCGACATTCCCATACAAATCGCCCGGGCCGCACACTTTTGTATGGAAATGCCGCAACTTTTTTGTTCTTTGGCTGTTATTTTAATTTCATTATACTATAATGATCTAGTATAGACCGTGGTTCGATTTATTACGGGTATGTCCCTTCCACGTTGTATATTAAACTTTCAGTATCATGCAAAACTTATGGCAAATTCGTAGTCTTTAAAAGCAAATAAATGGCTTTGCTTGTAGGTAAAACGCGTCAAAAATCTATTTTGGGAGGCAAAATTTTTTAGAGGCAGAATAAATCATTTTTTTACAGCCAGAAAAAAATAAACCATTTTTTTACATTGAACATTTTTTTCTGGCTCTAAAAACTAATCTTTAAACGTTCCTACTACAGTAGCGTGCCAAAAATCTGCTTTATTGCCTCGAGTCGTCGAATTGACGTTGGCAGAGAAGCTGACATGCCAAAAGTACAGAACAACCGAAATATCGCTTCAGAATTTATACGAGCGGTGTTCCCGAACCGATACGACATTGAAACCTTCAAAAAACGAGTCTATATCTTCCTGAAAGGCCGGTAACGCTCTTGTTACACCCCTGGTGTTGCAGTTGTCCATGGACAGTGGTGATCACTTACCATCAGGTGACCCGCTTGTTCCTTTGCCGCCCTATAACATAAAAAAAATAGTTTTGAAATGTTTTGTTTTTCAGGTATTTGGCAAACACTGGTGTCAAATTTTTCAAGCTGCCTAAAGGCAATGATGGCAGCCGGGACCGGGAAGCACGGAGGAGGAGCTTAAGAATTTTATACCACTTGTGATCACCCATTCAAGTTTTGAGATATTATCCATATTCAAGATCAGTAATAATCTCCGATCGATACCTTAAAAAAAGCTGAGTCAAATACAAAATTAAATTATAACAATTATAATAAATAAAAAACCACTAACTTTTACACATTTGACCTCCTATCTTAGAATGAATGAAAATGAAACGAATGTTTCTTTTTATTTATTATTACTTATTTATGTATATGTACTTATTTCTTTTTCACCATATTTCTATTCGAGTTTTGCACTTCCTTCGTTATTTTCCACATCACCCGGTCGGTTGGCAAATGAGGCCTTAGGCACAGCCTTAGGCTTTAAATCTACCAACACACTCGTATTTGTGTATAAAGGTAAATAAATAAATAAATAATATTGTCAATATATTATGACCATTATGAAATAATCCTGAAGAAAAAATATGTTTTATAATTTAGAAAGCTTTTTGTAAAACGAATACAGTTTCAAGTTACCCGCCCCATTCATGTAACGTATTCATATCGAGACTGTTGCTAGCCAAACAACTTATTATGCTGTTAAAAATGCAATTTAAACCTTGAATAAGTTGCTAGTTTAGCTACATATAGATTTTTTGTTGCCTTTATTTTTTATTATTTGCTTTTATTATTTTTACGACCTCCGTAGTGTGATGGTCAACATGCTAGTTCACCAATTCGGAGGTTCTGAATTCAATCCCCAGCCAGGGCAAGTTTAAAAATGGTCTTTTTCAAATTATTCTGGGTCTTGAGTGTTTATATTTATTTATTATAAAATATACTATCGATGAGTTAGTATCCCATAATACAAGTTTAAACTTACTGGTATAATCAGTATGGTTTGTTCTTGTCTATTTATTATTATTATATTTATAAAGTCGTTAAAGGTTAGAGAAATGGTCGATGGCACAGCGATGCGTGGAATACAGTCATCGTTCCTGCGCTTTACGTGACCGTAACATAAATTATTGCTTTAGTATTTATCTCTAATGACATAATGCTGGCTACTTTAATATACAGAACAAGCGCCATGCAAACAAAATTAAAGCAAATTTCCGGTTTCCTTCCGTTATTCCACAAACTCTGTTATCTTAAAAAATACATTAAAGATGCTCCTTCCTAAATGATTGATTCACGATACTGCTATATTGTTTTATTAAAATCGAGTTTTCGCGTAAAAATCATGAGAAAATACTGCTGAAGGATGACTGTGGCCCAGCCGGCCTTCTAAACTTTTATTAATAAAAGAAGAAGTAACTGGGAAATTCCTTCAAACATTCGCCGACGTGGGAATAATAAGAAAGTAAGAAAAATTGACGATGGCAGGGCCCAGAAGTTAAACCGTTGGGTCTAACAGTTGGGCCACGAGACGAGCTAAGATGTTTTTAAACAGACAAACCGTATTGTGAGGCGATGAGGGAATTCTGCATTCTTTTTTATAAAACTTTTTTTTTTGCCTTTTAGATCCCATTGCTGGGCAAAAGCCTCCCCTCTTTGTTCCATTTTTCGCGGTCCCGAGACGTGCTCTACCATTCTTTTTTAAACTGTGTAAGGTCGTCCGCCCATCTCTTCGTTGATCTTCCTTTCCTTAACCGTCCGGAGTACAGTTGGTAAACTCAAAAGACTGCACGTCAGTTTTACATAGTGCGACATATATCCCGTGATATTTAAACGATTTCGTATCCCCGTACAATGTTTATAAACGCTGAGAAAAACACGTTTTCTTGTATTTTCCGCTTTTAATTATTAACTTTGCTTATTTCGTTTTTCGTATTTGTTGTTATAGCGGGCACAGTAATATATAATCGGTGAAAACTTCAAATATCTAGCTATAACAGTTTAAGAGATAGAGCCCTGTGACAGACAGACGGATAGATAGCGAAGTCTCAGTAATAGGATCCCGTTGGCACCCTTTGGGTACGGAACTCTAATAAAGAACCAATTAAATTAAATTTAACCACTTATGTCGGAATGAATACAGTGTCACTAGTACTGGTAGTACAACGGGGATGCCCGGTTCAAAATTTATCAATGCGAATTTCGTGGCCACACAGATACCGGCTGGAAGGATCCAAATAAACGTTTGCAAAGAATATATTAATAAAATACAATCTCTGCTGTGAGAGTTCATAATTTTTATATTTTGTTTTCTTTCTTTAAACACCTTAACTTTTAACTACTTCATCATTAATATATATGTATTTATAGCTTAGTAACAAATTAAGCATATATTTTTAAATAAAATTAAAAAATATATGCCTAATTTGTTACTAATCTATAAATACATATAGTAACGGTACAGATTCAATCTTTTCCTAAGCCAGGAGCTCAAAATGACTGGAATAAAAGTCTTAACATTGATTCATTTGTATTCTTGGGACGTAGGTTCACCTAATACCTAACTAGACTGAGTCGTGCTTGAAAAATGACCAAAATAATATTTCAAGTTGACAAATTATTTAGAATAACCTGAATAGGTGGAAAATAATAGAGACTAGAAAAAGGAGATTTATAATCTTCCGTGGTAGTCTGGAAGCTTAGGTAAACGTAGAATGTTAGAAAAAAAAATACAGTGAATGATTTCTAGCCTTATTATTTCCTAAAATTCATGAAAAAGATCATCTAAAGAAACTTCAAGAAATCTAAGATGATCGCCCATTCCTTCGATTAGATTTTACGATCTATGTGGAGAATAAAAGAGTCGGTACCTTCTATATAAGTACAATACATATATAACGTTTAACAAAATATACTAAAACAATTTTATGAGTGAATTTAGTCCATGATTCTTAACAACTTTTTCCAAGGAACATATAACGAAATATAGTAAATAATTTTTGGCTTTCAAAGTTTGATCAGCTGATCAGTCAACTTGTGTAGTATCATGGACTGAATCCACCCTTAAAATAGTTTCAGTATATTTAGTTCGACCCTGTACATATTTTTTAATTTTTCCACCGAATTAAATTAACGGCTCATAATAAGCCATCATTATCAAAACTTCGGAACACCGTAAGACGTTTAACAAAAACAACCACGCTAGTAATTTTAAATCCTATTAAAATTTGGTGTTCCGTCAAAACTTATGACGAGTATTCGTTATGAACATTTCCTACTAGCAGCTGGCAATAGACTTCCGGTTTTTCTGTTCGGTAGTCGGATCCGGTAGCGTGATCGGATTATCGGAACGCGCTCGCACCATATATTTTTATAGAGATGCATTACACGTCCGTTTTGGTAACCGGATCGGTCTTCCGGGCCAGAAACAGTGTGATTTCCAGTTTTATAATATTGTCGCGAACGAGATAGAATCTTCCCGAACAATATTCGCGAACGAATACTACGATAGAATGGTGCAAGCCAAATTGGCCCATATGTCTTGTGTCATAAAGTCTAGAGATGCTTAACCATGTTACACTCACACACATACCCGGCGCCTGGATGCTTCGAAACACATTCGTCGACTATGTAGAATATTCGACATTAATGTGGACCTATTCGATGGCGCATATAAATAGGGAACATTGGGTGCGCCACGGCAGTTCAATACGAGCTATCAAAGCGATCACTTCGAAGCGAAGGAAACCTACCTTAGTGCGACAAGTGGAAGTACCTGCGACTACCTTGGCGAGATACCTGGACCTCAGCTGCTACGCGACTTGGACCTTGGACGTTTGGAAGACCATCTTCACGTGTCATCTTAGGGTTCCGTAGTGAATAAATCCCTCATACGAAGTTTGGCGTTTCTCTCCAAATACAGAACCCCAGTTTCGTAACAATATTCACAGTGGTCTTAAATTTAGTACAAATATTTTAAGAAGTGATTCCATAATTATGAACCACTTTTCCCATTAAATTTATATCAAAATATTTAAAAAAAACCACTTTACATTTTCCATTTGTATGAGAACCAAAATTTTTCGTATTTCTATATAGGTTTTAGGTCATTGGGAGTATTTTTTCTAAATAATAAACTGAATCACCCTTTCAAATATTTTTACTTAATTTTAAAGCGCCTTGCATACGAATGTGTCAAACCGGACGTGTACCTATTCAGTGAATCCGATCCGATGACGTGACCGGTCCGGACCAGACTGAACGTCTATTGCCGCAATGTTCCCGGGCCAGTGGGCTGTAAAGAAAAACTGCGCTTGTAAATGGAATTGGCATATTTTATGGTAATGTTAGAATGTACTAACGGGCTCGCAATTTTGTGGTTATTACGTAGTACTTTGCGGGTCGTCAATCTTACGTTTTAGAGTTATAAAGTTATAAATGATATTAATTTGACTGCCTCCGTGGTCAAGGCGTTTGTGTTGTGATCCGGAGGTCGTGGGTTCAAATCCCACGGGGAAGCTACTTTGTGAAAAAGTTGTTTCCAGTCTGGTTAGGATAGTGCAGGCTTGAATAACCTGATTATCCGAAAAGAAAGATGATTCCGTGCTTCGGAAGGCACATAAAGCGTCCCGAACGCCATCTAGCGTTTGTTTAAACCTACACTAGGATTGGTTCTGGTTTACTTCTGGGTTGTAGAGATCAGACGGCAGTCGCTCTGTGTAAAACCAGTAACCTCGTCAAATCACCTAATGGCAGATAGACCGACCCCGGACTCTCAAGCTTTACCTCTGAGGATGCAACCGGCAATATGCCCGGATAATGATGATAATGATAAATGATATTAATTAGTGCGCATAAGCATGGCTGGTGTATGTCACCAAATAGTCATCATGTTATAAACATGAGATAATGGTGTTTTAAATGCTCCAAATGTGTGTAGAATTCGGACAACTTTGCTTTACTAAAACAGCCGAAATTTGAAAAAGTAATTGAACTGAGGATTGAAAGGTAGCCTTTTGATCCTAGGGTCTGCCCTAGGCTCTGTCTGCCTAAGCGATAAAGACGAGATGAATGTTACATACTGTGTTTAAGGCTGCAATGAATGGCTACCGTTTGCGTGCAGCATGACCTAGCGGCTATCACTGATTGAGGTCAAACGTTACTGGTGCTCTAAAAAGAATTCAAGCAAACAAATTGTTTGATTGTACGAGTACAGTTGTTTGGAGGAATTGGCACGAAAATTTTCGCTTCTGACTAGTTTCAATATTTATCTAAAATGTTCTTGCATGTTAATTTCGGAGCAAAGAAAACAAACCAATTGCTTTTGTTTGTGTGCATATCGTAAAGCTGAATGAGGGAATGGACTACAATCTAAATCATGGTCAACGGGTTATGCGGTTAGCAACTCTACTCTCTAACTATTACGGAATACTGTGGATCGCAAAATGTAATCATCACTTTCTCTACTTCTTATTTTTATGTTAATTATATTCACTGTTTCATTTTCACGCTTTTCCAACATGTCTGCAGTCTATGCTTATATTTCTTCTTCTCTTTTTGTATCCTAAAGTTTTTATTAATCACTCGTTCGACGGGCTAACGTTCTTTCATTTGACGGTGATGACTAAAAATCAGCGTTTTCTCCCTGGACAAGTGTTAGCTGAGTTATTGCATTTTTTGTCACTGCTGTACAGTAAATGTCTATGAATATTTTTTTATTTTTGTCTTTTTGTGTCTTAATTTATGTATATATTTATATTTCTTATCGAAACAAACGGCCAAGCCCAATACATATTTAAAAAGTAAAATCACGCTAGTGTCATAATAGTGTTTGGGAGTGTCAGTGTCATTCAGTGAATTCAGTTGCCCATGTTTGGCGGAAAGTTCTTTTCTTACTTATGATTGGCGGAAACGGTGACATTTGACGTTATTGTCAGTGACGTATAAATACCATAAAGGCGACTCGTATTTTTTAATGAATGAACTCAGAGCTTTAACCGATACAGACGCGAAATAAGGTCAAACAAAGGTCATACGTTTGTTTGTAGAAATATCCGAAACCAAAAAGAATATTTTTTTATTTTTGTCTTTTTTTGTCTTAATTTATGTATATATTTATGTGCCTCAGTTACACAAATAAAGTGATAATCTATCTATTTAATTAGATAAATAATCTAGTTAGATAGATACATAAAATAAAGTGATTTTCTATTTAACTAGATAGATAGAGAATCACTTTATTTTTCGGGAAAAGGTATTCAATAATCGTAATTATAATAATAATCGTAATAAGATGTTCCTCATTACGATTATTTCATACCTTTACCTACGCACTCACCACGTTATTGAATATTGAGTCTTTGGACCCTACACTCTGTCTGCTCTGTAAGCGATAAAGACGTGACGTATGTTACATATGAACATGATAAGTATTATATTATATTATATGTACAGGTATGAAATAAATTTTACACACTGAAACACTGGTGTTTAAGGCTGCAATGAATGGTTACCGGTCGCGTGCAGCACAACCTACCTATCACTGATTGAGGTCAAACGTTACTGCTGCTATAAAAACAATTCTAGCGAACAAATTGTTCGATCGTACAACTATTTGAAGTGATTGGGCACAAATTTACTTCCTCCTACGAGGAGAAAGTAAAATTGATAATTCCTAATAAACTAGTTATCAATTTTATATACAATGTGTTTTACGTCGATAGGAATATAAGGCTCCGAATAATTTTGTTTTATTTTCGAAATTATACGGAATTCGGCTCCGTGGGTGCTTATATATATATATATATATATATATATATATATGTATTTATTATAAAATATAATATCGTTGAGTTAGTATCCCATCACACAAGTTTAAAACTTACTTTAGGGCTAGCTCAATCGGTGTGATTTGTCCTTATATAACTATTTATTTATTTATCTATAAAAAAATAATTAAAAATTTAAGCTACAGCGAAGAACTAACATTTCGACTCGATATAAAAGAAGAAATCTATTAAAAACTATTTTTTTTAATTTACCAAGAGGAGTTTTGATTTACAAAAATAATTTCAGTATGTTGCTGATAAGCAATACTGCAACTTTAAAGGTTAATTAGCTTTAAGACAAACGCCTAAAAACATTTTCTACAAGAACTTTGAACTGTGACAAAAAAGCAGCAGTTCTTTCTAAAGTGGATTTATACGAAACAGTTAAAACTGAGTTGGAAGGTGGAGCGGGTAATTCAATTTGCAAGACATTAAACTTGAGAAACTACTATCCGGTACAAATTGGAAGAAAACCTAGCTGTAAGTACGTAATATGGTAAAAAGTTTGTGCATTTAGAAGTCTGGTATGATCCCTAAAGTCTTAAAGAATATTCATCACAGTTTTTATTATTTACGTTCGCTTGTAAAATTCATATGTTTTTTCTTTTTATAGTTTAAAATTTTATTCAACTACAATTTTAGCTGCCTTAATGCATCGGACGTAGCTGTAAGACTGTCTTTCTATTTAAGACTTACAGGTTTTCATGCATTCTGAAGCCACTAGAAGCTTAGAATAGGTAGTAGTGTTTTATTAGTTTACCCTTTTTGTTATTTATTTGTTTGGATCAAATCTTTCAATTTGAGCCACATCCGTAGCAGCCTTCATGTCCATGACATAGCAAACAAACTGCAAGGGATTCTCTTAAGGGTTAACTGGAGGGACGAAATCCCATACAAACGTACTTTCGTTTTAATTTCGAAACCATAAAACTCATCGTATTCAAATTTTTTACAAGCATTAAAATGATAAATATCTAGATCTGTAATTAGTTTTGGTTCGAAAATAATAAACAAAAAAAAAGTTATAGCAACTTAAAATTTGCCTTTTTTATCGACTAAATCGAGTAATATTTAGACGCCTATTACACTTATAATTATATTTTCGATCCTTATGGAAACTAATTATACGACTAGAGTGAAGACTCTAAATTCCAAATAATTTAGTTTTATTTGGGTATGTATCGTATTTATCGAAATAAACGAAAACTACGAAAACTACGATTCATGGCCTATAACGGCCCGTTTCGCTGGCGTTCAGTGCACTCTCTTTGTCGTACGCGGGGGTGTATGCGGGGGTCGGGACGGAGCTACATTTTTTAGCGCCCTTTCTCTTTCTCGACGAAATAGCAACACGACGAAGCGCGTCGGTAGGCAACTCGCTGTGGAGTTCGCCCGCGCCTCCAGTACCACCTTAAGCTGGTACGGTATGTCTTGCGGAAACCGGCAAGTTACATGGGAAACATATGTATGTGGTATAGCCATGTTACCTAAGAAATTCTGGCTTTACGTCTTCGAAGATTAAAGTGCGTGCCAATCCAATGGTCCTACAACCTACATCCTACAACCAAGGATGGTCAAGACCGTGCGAAGTGGAGAAGAAAAAGCCAGAAAGCAAGGATGCAACTGTTGCATCTCAGCTGTTATGCCACGAAGCCCGCCGGGGTTCGCTTTTCGGCTATTTCTTTTCACAGTTCCTGGAAATACGCTGCGATGAGAGATAGAGAGAGAGTATAATACTTACGTACTTACAATAATACCCTCCTTGACTTTGTCTTTGTGTCTTTTTAATATACACAATTATATCACTTTATATACCTATTTATTTTAAACAATTGGGATTGTTCATTTTTTTTTAAACCGCTAATTTTTATTTTTTTATATCAAAATATAGTGTATTTCAATAAACTAATTTGAATATTTTGTCATATTACGGCTTAGTTAAATTTTTATAAATTATTATAAAAATCACGTCAAAGATAAAGTCGTGTCTTATCGGAACAAACGGCCAAGCCCAATACATATTTAAAAAATAAATTCACGCTAGTGTCATAATAGTGTTTGGCAGTGTCAGTGTCATTCAGTGAATTCAGTTGCCCATGATTGGCGGAAAGATCTTTTCTTACTTATGATTGGCGGAAACGGTGACATTTGACGTTATTGTCAGTGACGTATAAATACCATAAAAGCGACTCGTATTTTTTAATGAATGAACTCAGAGCTTTAACCGATACAGCCGCGGAGTAAGGTCAAACAAAGGTCATACGTTTGTTTGTAGAAATATCCGAAACCAAAAAGGCAAAAAAATTACCCACAAATGTTCATTAACTCTTTATCTCGAAACGAGTTTAAAAATAAAGCCTTCCAAAAAAAATTAACAATGCTCATTACGCAAAAAACTATAAATTTTATTCAGTTTAAAATTAAATTTATAATATTAAATTATTACTACTTACCAGCTCTCAAAACTGTAATACGAATTATTCCAGCTAAAACGTTTTTGAAGGCCTCGTCTAATTTACGAATCACAGCAAGTGACAAGCCTACTAATTGCCTCATTTCGCAAAGCATTCATTCATTGAAGTCTCCGTAATGAGGGTATATATCAAAATCACTATCCATCAGTCTGTAACTGGCACTGCTAGTAATTTTGAACAAACTGTAATTTCGAAAGTGTAAACACACATCGCTTTTCGTCAAATAGCAATAGGCTTTTAATGCAAAGCTATCCGAGGGTCAAAAGCTCGACTTTACTAGTTTACTGTATAGAAAGCGTTTTAATTTATGGTGGTATTTATTAATGGTCAATGTGGTCTAATAATGGGCTAAGTAAGTAAATTAAATTATGTTCTTTTTACTAATTTCATAATTTTAACGATATCTTTATAAAAAACTATTTAAGGCCGTACCTGAATTTTCCGGGGTCCAGTGCTGCCCCCATTTAAAACAAATCATTTCAAAGAAAACGGAGACATTATTTAAAATTTTGCTACTATCAAGTCCTAGATAACCCTTAAAAGTATTTTATGAACTACTGTTTACAGTTTATATTAAGAACGTTAAGCTTTACTACGCACATTTGCGAAAAACGGCCACTTTTGGCTAATGTGCGTAGTAAAGCTTAACGTTCTCAATATAAACTGTAAACAGTAGTTCATAAAATGATGATGATATATTTAATCACTAAACTTTGACTCATGATTCATATAAGTTCTACAATACCGAACTTTTTAATTAATCGTTTTCTCAATACAACCATTTTTAAAAGAAGATACACTATTACGTCATTATCCCTAATGGGGCAGACAGAGCATGTTGGGTCTTGCGGCTCTAAGCATACAGAGCCTAGGGCTGCAAAACCCAAAGGCCATCTTTAGCGTGATGATGGGTGGGAAGATGGAAAAAAATTATAAGAATAGTGATGGGTGGCTAGCCGCATCGCCTATTGATATGATTAGCATTTTCGCCCATCCCCTCGATCGGACTTTAAGATCTGCGCGAGAAAACTAGAAGCAGCTGGTACATTCTAAGTTTTTTCTTTTTTCCCAGACCAGCAAAGAAGAACCCTTAATTAAGGCCATACCTAAATTTTCCGGGGTCCAGTTTCCCCATATAAAATATATAATTTCAAAGAAAAGGAGATGATGTCTCCGGTTTCTTTAAAATGATTTAGTTTAAATGGGGGCAGCACTGGACCCCGGAAAATTCAGGTACGGCCTTAATGATATTTACAAAGTTCATTTTCCCTCAGCAAAGAAAAACTCAACTCCTAATAAACTGCTACTCGTACAAGTAACACAGCGATAAGTTATCTGGAACAATTGGCAAAAACCATCTTTTATTCTCACCTTAAAAAGTATCCTAAAAGAAACTTCTATCATCCTTTTTTGCGGATAAACCGCGAGCCCTTTCATGGCAACATTGTGCGCAAAAACTGGCCAAGGGCGAATTGAACTCGCTCACTGCGGGTTTTTTGACGTGACAACGTCTTAAATTAGGTTGCGGCTGGGAGTCACTTATGAAAAAGTGTAACGCTCGGTAACGTTACGATGAGTCACCGAACGAGAGAGAGGCCCGCCGAATGCCTTGCGTCTCTCTCCCACTCAACTATGATCGGTCTGCCGCCGTTGTCACGTAAAATCTTCGCCCGTAAAACCGACTTTACAGGCAACCATTTTTTTTTTACTTGTATTAAAGTTTCAGTGTTTCCCCTTTAACGATTTGTTTACAATATATACGAGAACTATAGACATAGCTATACACATATCATAGCTATAGACAAAACACATTGAGTAAAAAAAACAGATTTATGAAAAACACAGTAATATTGATATGAATACTGTTAAATTATAACTTCATTATTATTATTATTATTTATATCTATTTAGTTTAGTTTTTATATGCATATTTATAGTCAGTTTAATTTTAGTTAACCAATGTTAGGTATGAATAAAATAAATATATGAAGGGAAAAAAATAACCGTAATTTCGTTGATAAATAACACTCCGACAGTTACTTACCATAAAGACCTTTTAAATTCATTATTGTAATATTTCTTGTAATATTTATGTTTCATATACCAAAAATTTAGTTAAATATTTTATAGAATTATCACAAACCAATGTAAATACATAATAATAATTTAAAATTTCATTTACGACTTATAGTTTCATTTTACCATAATAGTGGTGCTGATCCCTAAAAACAAACGTATTCGGACAAAAAATATACGTCTTACTTCTTGTCCCTTGTCCCACTCAGATTAAATTTCTTCGGGACATGGGTGAGAGTCAAAACGACGTGTAAAGTCAAGAGCCTTTTGAGCACCCTCGAGCATCCAGAGGACATCTTGACGGGAAATGTCATTACTTGGTGTCACCAACACGGTTTTGACCCGGTTGGAGAAGTCACTTTATTAGGTCGATAGGTTTGAGTGTTAGTATAAAATGTTCGTTGAATTTCGATTGGACCGTTTACCGGTGATATTTTAGAGATAGCGTGCTGTGAATTGGCGTCGTTTAGGCGTTATGTCACGCCATTTATGTGAGTGTTCCTAAATTGTGATTGGTAAGGATTTAGATATATGTTTAACGGTACTTATAAAGCTAGTTGTAGCATTTCATGGGCTTTTTAATGACTCTACGGGTAGAATGTTTTTATGCTACGCGCAAATGGCTATCAAAGATTGTTTTTTAAAAAATATGTTATACGAACATTAAGAAAGGCGTTGTCTTCCATGCTGGTCTGAAAGAAAGGATTAATGTACCAGCTGCTTTTCTTCCCGCACAGAGCGTAAAAGCCGATCGAGGGAATGGGTGATAATGCGAATTATTTTAATACGAGTAGGCAATGCGGTTAGCAGCATTACTATTTTTATTCCTTTTTTCTATCTTCTCGCCCACCATCACGTTTAAAGTGGCCTTTGGGTCTCGCGGCCCTGGGCCGTACCCAAAATGCTCTGTCTGCTCTATTAGGGATAATGATTCGATAGGTAGTGTATGTATGTACGCAGGAAAGGCGTGCATTTTTATTTTGTACGGGTAAGGAATAATAACTGACAAATTTAATTTTTTTTATAATATAATTAAATTTAGAAACAAAAACATTTCCTCAACGAAAGTGAGACAGCTAGTACAATTTTTTAGGGTTCCGTAGCCAAATGGCAAAAAACGGAACCCTTATGGATTCCTCATGACTGTCTGTCTGTATGTCCGTCCGTATGTCATAGCCATAAAAAAAAATCCGAAACTATAAGAACTACTCGTATACTGTTGAAAATTAGTAGGTAGATGTATTCTCTGAACCGCATTAAGATTTTCACACAAAAATAGAAAAAGAACAATAAATTTTGGGGGTTCCCCATACTTAGAACTGAAACTCAATTTTTTTTTATCAAACATATACGTTTCGGGTATCTATGGATAGGTCTTCAAAAATGATATTGAGGTTTCTAATATCGTTTTTTTCTTAACTGAATAGTTTGCGCGAGAGACACTTCCGAAGTGGTAAAATGTCCCCCCCACCTGTAACTTCTAAAATAAGAGAGTGATAAAACTAAAAAAAGAAGAACATGTACATTACCATGCAAACTTCCACCGAAAATTGGTTTGAACGAGATCTAGTAAGTAGTTTTTTTAATACGTCATAAATCGTTAAACGCAATAATTACCTTTAGAACTTTTAATTACTACATAATACTTATAAAGTCTAATTATGTTTATTGTTTGAAATACCCGTTTGATGCGTTTGGAATATAATTATTTATATTAAGAACTTTTATATTAGGTATGTTACTTGTTGCTACGGAACCCTTCAAGGGCGAGTCCGACTCACACTTGGCCGCTTTTTTTCTGAAATATAAGTAGAACAAGTAACACTCGTTTCCATTTATAACTCGTGAATCAAGTCACAATTCGCGCTGACCTGCGGCCTCATTCCGACCTCCACATGTAATAGCCTCCCTCTTACAACGTACGTCACATATTTGCTAACTTTTTGCGTTTCGGTGGTTTTGTGTTCATTTTTGAGAATAACGTGTTAAGACTGCCACAGTGGCATAAAGTGACTATAAGCAGGCCTGTGTCACTCCCCGTTTACGTATCGAAAATGTAAGTACCTACATTATTACTATGAACGCAGGCTGCCCCTCCAGGTGGTAAATTCAGTTATACGAATCGTTTGTCCAGAGTAATAAGAATGGAATTGGCTTGCAATGGATGTCTAGGTATCTATACGAAAAGGTGCTGAGTTCTGACGTGAGCTAAATTAAACCATATCGCTAGCCACATTGAGTAGATATTTCTTTGAATTTCTTTGCTGAGTGAGACTTCTGTACGTTAGTATTATTTCCGGCGTTCTAGGCGAGTTCCCACATAGAAGATAGTAGTAGGTGACTAGTAGAGCAGGAGATAGAGGTGGAAGATATACACTCGCAAATACAGATTATATTAAATTTATGACTATGCTTTGATTAAAAATATTTATAAAGGTACAGCAATTAAGATCAAGTGATCAGCGTAAGAGATGATGGTGGAATGAGTCAAAATCAGGAGGGGTGAAACCAAGAGGGGTGCGTAAATGATTTGAAAGGAAATTTGAAATGAATAAACGGGCAAGTGCGAGTCAGACTCGTACATGAAGGGTTCCGTGCCTCCGTAAAATGTTGTAAAACGCTTAAAAATACTTTTTTTTTGTATGACGACCCCCTTTAATTTTTAACATTTTTTTATTTTTAGTATTTGTTGTTATAGCGGCCACAGTAATACATAATCGGTGAAAATTTAAGTGCCTAGCTATTACGGTTCAAGAGATAGAGCCCTGTGACAGACGGATAGACGGACAGACAGCGAAGTCTCAGTAATAGGGTCCTGTTTGCACCCTTCGAGTACGGAACCCTAAAAACGGACAGGATGAGATGAAGAAATGAGGTTTGGAAAGATGCAGCATGCAGGTAGCATGCTGCATTGTTACAATAGTACCTTTAAGTAGGACGTGTGCAAATGGCAAAGAATTAAAATGTTATGGCAAAGCGACAAGAAATCAATCACTATTTTGATTCCTTTTTAACCAACTTCAAATAAGGAAGAGGTTATCAATTCGACTGTACTTTTTTTTTGTATGTTTTTGACGGGATATCTTCGCCAATTATGTAGCGATTTTGAAAGCCTTTACTACCAAGTCGGTCCCATTTTAATTTGGTGAAGATATGATGAAGAGCTTTGGAGATATGGAAGAAACACCTAGAAAAATGAAGTCTGTTGTTTTTTCTTTTTTGTTAAAAATTTAATTATTTTACCTTCACGCTTACGATCATGCCAATAGTAAATAGATAAGGAAAAATCACACTAAATGAGATAGCCCCAAAGTAAGTTTAATCTTGTGTTATGGCACAGGCCGGAATCTCCTAAGGTACGCGCAATATGCGTCCCCGTTCCCCATCCCCGCACCTCTCCCCCGTTTTCGCCTTAATGACTCACGTTGGCCGTCAAGAACCGGGGAAGAGGTGCGGGTGCGGGGAACGAGGACGCATATTGCGCATACCTTAGGAGATTCCGTTCTGTTTACTCTTACTGTATTCTGTGGTTATGGGGTGCTTAAATTTATAATATAAACATAAATAGGTAAACACCCAAGACCCAGGACAATTTAAACTGCCGTGTTGATCATTACACCACCGAGGTCGTCAATGCCTTTGCGTCTTGCGGTCCCAAGCTCTGTTAACATCGTTGGGAATAAACACGTGATAATAAATCAATATCTGCTTATGGAGACTCTACTGTGCACTTAAGCGTCTTTTCACTTAATAAATCAATACTTTATTATGGAAACATCAAAATCACTTCACCCTCAATTTAAAAAGCCAGAGTCACGGTGATGTAGGAAGGAGCGTGTTGGGAGCGAAAGCAATGCGGCTGACGTGAAGTGTTTTAACAGGAGAGGTAGCTATATCAAGAAATCCTATTTATCTACATTTTACTGCTAACGAACTACCTATACAAATAAGAAGGTGCAATGGACCGCTAATCCGGAGGGTCTGGGTTCGATCCTCAGCCAGGGCAACTTGGAAAATTGCCTTTTTCAAATTGTCCTGGGTCTTGGATGTTTATCTATATATGTATTTTATTATGAAATATAGTATCGTTGAGTTAGTATCCCATAACACAAGTTTAAAAACTTACTTTGGGGCTAGCTTAATCAGTGTGATTTATCCAATAAAAATTGAATTAATAAATTCAAACGCTTGTTATTAGACTTTTTTTGTAAATAAATGGTATTATGTATTTCACAGATGAATACATGTGTAATAAAAAAAATGTAAAATAATTTACTATTGATATTTATATAACTATGCCAATTTTCTGTAATTATAAAAAATGTATTAACTCTGCAAATTGTGATTTTGTATGCATGCGCTATTATGCAACACAGTAATCTTGAAACATGTATGCCTAACACGCATTTTACCTGTGATAAACAAAATAAATGTGACGTTCCACGGGTAAAGGTACGATACGGACGGAGGCACTTACGACATTCTGTTTATTCAAGCTAAGTTAATTGTACGAATTGTTTTTCTAAATGTCCTAAACGCCACCATCCATAAGGTACATTTACCCGTGGAACGTCACAAATTATTATGATGACTAATAATTAAAGTGGTTCTGTGAGAACAATAGACCTGGCGAGCTCTGATACAGATACAGATACAGATACACTATCACGTCTTTATCCCTAACGGGGTAGACAGAGCCAAAGGCGGTAAAGCCCAGGCCACTTTTAGCGTAATGGTGGGCATGAAGGTGGAAAAGGGAAATCATAATAGTGATGGGTTGCTAACCGCATCGCCTATTCATATGATTCAGATTCTCGCCCATTCCCTCGATCGGCTTTTACGATCTGCACGGGAAGAGAAGCAGCTGGTACATTCTATGTTTTTTCTTTTCTCCCAGACCAGCAAAGAAGAAGAGCTCTGATAACCATGCAATAACCGATACTTTCCCCAATCCCCTGGCTTAGCAAAGCCATTTCAGTGAAATCCGTCCATATATAACGCCACAACAAACATCCCCCCCTTTCCTCTTCTGCTCCCTCCTTTTGGTTATTTTTGAGTCTTGAGTAAAACAAAGTCTTAGTGTGCAATTCAATTTAATTCATTAAAATATCTTTATTATCATAGGATATTTATAATATCTCTGAATAATAGACACTTTGTTTTGTTTTGCACAAATGTTGACGTCAAATCGTTACTTACAGCTAAGTTTATGCCGCTTCCTAGGCGCAAGTGCAGAAGAAGCGGCAACAAACTGCACTGCACGTTTTCTCCAAAGACGTCAACTAAAAAACTAAAAACTTAAAATTAGTTATATGGATGGACTGAGATTACATTGTTTGTTATATATGTGCCTCAAGTTTGGTGAAATCCGTTAATAATTAATGCTACAGCTAAGTTCCCCCTTTTCCCCTAATCAAAAATTACGATCGTTAAAAAAAATTCAATTAAGCACGGAACTTGTTTGCCAGTTTTCGTCCAAATCGGGTGAAAAATGCTATCTGTAGGCGAGAGCAGAGACACGGGACAAAAGCATTTTTGGCCAATCTCGAAACTACACACTAAATGCGAAAGTTTGTTCCGCTTTCAAGCCAAAACGGATTCATTGGTGGAAAACGGATTCAAATTTAGTGACGGGTTTTTGCATTGCCTATTGTTTTTTTAGGGTTCCGTACAAAAAATGAAAAAAAGGAACCCTTATAGGATCACTCTTGCATCTGTCTGTCCGTCCGTCTGTTACAGCCAATTTGCTCCGAATCTACTGGACCGAAACAGGTGAAATTTGGTAGGATGGTGTAATCCTATGACCCAAACACATATGAGCAAAGTAAATAATTTTTTTTTAAATAAGGGTCATTTTCTGGGCATAAATTAGGAAATTGAAAAAAAAAGTTTTGCAAACCTTACTGTGTCATATATCAAATAAAAGGGCTCGTTATGAGGATCTAAAACATATTTATGTTATTATTATAAAATAAATAGTTTTGATTTTATTCATCAAAGAAGACGAAAATTTACCATTCCCCCCTGATCTTCAAAACTACTGAGCCTAAAATTTTGAAAAAAATACAAAATATAGTTCATTGCTTGTAGATTACAGAAAAACCTATAAGAATTTAATCAATTGTACGGAACCCTCTCCACGCGAGTTTAACTCGCACTTGGCCGGTTTATTTTAATAATTTTACGGCTTTGGATAGGTACAAGTCCTTTAGAGCCTATCTTTAACCCTAGATAACTAAACATTCGTCTGGCAGACTACGCGACCCCTTGCATAAGTCTAGTTCATATACTTCCGCGTACCTCCTGCTCGCAAGCCTTTGTCTACCTTCATAATTAGAGTAAAAAGAGGCACAAATGCTGCGTTTGTACAAATAATTGTCTTTATTTGTGATTTATAACCACCGCGTCGTTTAGATGACAAGAGTTTAGTTATAACAGGTGTAGATTTTCAAGGGTATCTAAATTGCTTTTTATTTATATTTCTATTTTCAAAAAAAACATCTAATAGATGTTTGTATTATAATTAGATAACATAAACAAACTAGGAAACAAATGGAAACATAGGACTAGTTAACGAAATAGACAAAGAAGAGGTTAAAAAAGCACTCGGTATAATTAAGAATGGTAAATCAGTTGGCCCAGATAATATTCCGATTGAAGTATGGAAAATATTAGGAAATGAGGGGATAATTTTTCTTACTAAAATATTAAATATGATTTTGCACGGAGAAATTATACCTAACGAATGGAGAAATAGTTATTTAGTTCCAGTATATAAAGATAAAGGGGATATTCAAGATTGTAATAATTATAGGGGGATCAAACTCATGTCCCACACTTTAAAATTGTGGGAGAAGATTATAAAAGGTAGGATTAGAGCTGAAACAGAAGTAGGTATCTGAGAACCAGTTCGGCTTTATGCCCGGGAAAGGAACAACAGACGCAATCTTCGCTGCCCGACAATTAATGGAGAAGTACAGCAGCAGTGCATTGGAACCTCCATATGATTTTATTTGACCAAGAGAAGGCCTATGATAGAATACCTAGAGAAGTGTTATGGAGATGCCTTCAACAAAAACTGATTCCACTTGAGTACATCCGGTTGATCCAAGATATGTACCAGGGAGCGAGTACACGAGTCCGATCCACAGCAGGTATAACGGACAGGTTCGAGGTAGGTGTTGGATTACACCGGGGTTCTGCGCTAAGTCCATACCTGTTTGTGCTGGTGATAGATGCCCTAACATCTCGCATACAGGATGACGCTCCCTGGTGCATGTTTATCGCAGACGACGTCGTGCTTATTGAAGAGGAAGGGGAAAGAATCCAAATCAAACTTAACGAATGGCAAAAGGCGCTGGAAGAGGCCGATTTAAAAATCAGCCGATCGAAGACGGAATATATGTTTTGCGATTTTGGGGGAACTTCCAGCGCTACTACTGTAAAGATTTGTGACACCTCGCTGCCAGTTTGTACGGATTTCAAGTACCTCGGATCAGTCTTACAGAGCGACGGAGACGTGGATCGAGATGTCACCAAAAGGATTAACACTGGATGGCTTAAGTGGAAACAAGTTACTGGAACAACTTGCGATAAGCGGCTCCCATTGAAACTAAAGGGAAAGATATATAAGACAGTAATAAGACCTGCTTTAATGTATGGAGGGGAATGTTGGGCTATGAAGAAGAAAGAAGAACATAAGTTACATGTAGCAGAAATGCGGATGCTTAGGTGGATGTGTGGGGTGACGAAGATGGATAAGATCAGGAATGAATATATAAGAGGGAGTTTAAAGGTAGCACCAATTGTAGAAAAGTTAAAAAGCTACCGTTTGACATGGTACGGTCATATCATGAGGCGGGATGCCAAACATCTGGCTAACAAAATGGTTAACTTGAAGGTGGATGGCCATAGAGATAGAGGACGACCTCAAAAGACGTGGGGGGAATGTGTTAAGCGGGACATGATGGACAGGGGGTTAGTACAGATATAATAAATTATAGAAAACGATGGAGAGAGTTGACATTTAGAGCCGACCCCAAATAGGGAGAAGGCGAGGAAGATGATGAAGCATACTAGGAAATAATATGAACTTCATAAAAACGGTTATTTTTTAATGACTAGGGTTTAATAGTAAGATGTCATTCATACTACTAATTGTTTTCACCTTATTCTCATATACCTAATATTACTGATGGATTTATAAATGGAAACATATGTTCTAAACTGAAAGTAGAAATTTTTTGTTTATTTAAGATTGATATTACTCTGATAAAAGTGACAAGACAATTTAACTTCTGTGGTGATGACTAATAATTGGAAGGTTGAAAGTCAATACAATATCAGCATTGATACTGATGTCTCGTGCCAATCTTTGGGTTCTGAAGATGATTTTTTAGTACCAAGTAAAAGACAACAGAACCCAAATTATTGATTCGGATGATTTTATATTGTCAAACATGAAAAGAAACGTACTACATACTACGTCGGATGCTACAACGTAGCATACGACATGTATTTTAGCAACTCTTCGATTTTTATCCAGTAAAACTCATCATAAATGGTCATATGCACTAAGATTACTCCTACTTACGAGTATGTTATTATACGTCGCGAATAACATCAAAAATAATAAAAAGAAATAGTAACACGGTGAGATTTTGTTTTGAAATTGACGAACCACCTCATGGAGCCTTGGTTGCGGCAACTTGTTCGGACGGTAACTTTGAGACGTGACATCAAGGACATGTTAGGAGATATCCTTGATGAATCATATGAAGAATCTGCTCCATTTCCTTATGTATAAAATATTACAAAAAAAATTATATGTTTGCCCATCGAAATTGCTAAGGAAGACCAAACGTTGATGCCTTAGATGTAAAAATGCAATTTTTGACACCCATAATGTAGATGTGTATAAAAGGTATGTGGCATCATTAGTATAAAATTATTTCTACTTGTCTCTATTCACAACGAGCCCTTTATACGAATCATATAACAATTTCCTTCTCACGTTAAATTATGTTGATAATATAAGATTTTTTAATAAGTAGCCCGCTAGACGAATGTTTAGTTATTGTGTAACTCCCAGGAAAGTTTAGTTATCTAGGGTTAATTTTGTTCTTTATTCCTAATCCTTACCTAACCTTATCCTAAAAAGTTACAATCAAATGGTGGTGTAGACCTTTGACTGCTTCAAAGGAGCTTCTGACAACAAATCTATACGAGTCCACTGGTTTTCATAGTTGTTTTAGTGGCGGACGACGCCCGAAAACGCTCACACAGTCCGCAAAATAAATATCACTACAGCCGTACTATGACTAACCACTTTAACTATTTCACACATTGTTCATGAGCATTTATAACACCAAACAACACTAATTTCATATCATATAAAGTCCAATTTTTTAATAAATGGGGTGAGAGTGGAGCAAGTGAAAGAGTTTGTATATTTAGGGTGTAAGTTTACAAAAGATGGCAAGCACGAGGGTGATGTGGACAGAAGAGTGAATGCGGGTAACCAAGTGAATGGAGCGTTGCATTCCTTTATTACCAGCAGGAAGGTATTAGATAAGGCACGTCTTGCTGTTCATAAAGGAGTACTAATAACTACTTTAATGTACGGTAGTGAGCGTTGGGTATGGCAGAGAAAGCATGAAAGCAGAATAAATGCAGTTGAAATGCGAGCGCTGAGAAGTATGTGTGGTGTCCCTTGAAAGACCGAATAAGAAATGATGTTATAAGGGATCGGTGTGAAGTGAAAGAGGACGTAGTGACAAAAGTAGAACAAGGGATGTTAAGATGGTTTGGGCATTTCGAAAGGATGGATAAAAATAGATTAACAAAAAATATTTATAAGGTAAGTGTGAAAGGAAGAGCGGGACAGGGTCGACCTCGGCGAACGTTCTGCGATCAGATTGCAGACGTTCTGAAAAAGGGAGAGGTAAGAAGTACACGCAACCGAAGGGCATGTATGAAGAGGTTGATGAGTGTAGATGAAGCGAAAGAGGTCTGTCAAGATCGTAGCAAGTGGAGGTCCATAGTCTCTGCCTACCCCTGTGGGAAACAGGCGTGATAGTATGTATATATAAAGTCAATCAATTTGCATAATAATATAAAGTAAACCCCAACCTAACCCCTTGACTTCCCACCAAAAACCACCTTGCCTATTG
The DNA here is from genome assembly GCA_963576875.1 of Acrobasis repandana. Taxonomy (NCBI): domain Eukaryota; kingdom Metazoa; phylum Arthropoda; class Insecta; order Lepidoptera; family Pyralidae; genus Acrobasis; species Acrobasis repandana. The sequence goes on along the minus strand of OY756218.1, from coordinate 19,072,483 downwards.
ATTCCTCAGATTATTTTTTTGTTTCATGGCTCATACTATCTACGTACAAAGAAAAGTTCATTCGGGTAAATTCTTTATTATTTCTTCCATATTAATGTTGTAACTTCTATGTAGTTTATATTGACATTCTGTAAAATCCAGTGACGTGAAATTAAGTAATACTGCATCAAGCAAAACATAGAGAACCCTACTTAGAATCCCTACCCATACTTCTGCTTGCTATTCCCACTCTTTTTCTGTTAGCGGTGAAATTATGGAATTCACGCATTATACGAGACTCCAAATCTTTCCCTGTTTTTAGGAAGAGAGTAAAAGAGTATTATCTTTCCTTAACGTACTGAATAGTATACCTATATACTATATATGTATTTGTTTATAGTTAGGTATTTATATGTATATGTATTTATGTTTAATATGTGTGTATGTTTATTGTTGTATTGTTTTTGTATATGTATGTTTAACATTTGAGATAAGTACTTATATGTATTTGTAACTATTGTCTTTTGTACACGCCTACTACCTGTTTTCTTCAATTTTCCTCTCCTGGGTCTGCTGGAAGAGATTTCTTATAAAATAAGCAGTACCTATGTACTCTATTTTCTTACTTTGTACGTTCCTTTGTTTGTATGTTGTGTACATGAATTTTGTAAATAAATAAATAATGTTAAAATCAATGTCACGCTCATTTAGTAAGGGCGTCTTCAGCCGACGTGTTGAGATCGGAACCAATGTGGGTGACGTGAAGTGTAATAACGGTAGAGATGGCTTCTAGTGCCTTGTAGGGTAGGATAGGAGTTTTCTGAAGTTGACGCCATACTATTAGACACGTAATTTGAGCTAAAATTACTAGCATATTTTTTTAAATTTTCTTAAAATAATATGACGTACAAAAACAGGCAGGATAAGGAAATCGATCGCCGTATCAAAATCGCCTAGAAGAGTTTCTGGTGCATGTAGGGGCTAATGACTCCTCTGTGTCAGCTCCACATGTATATCCCTGCAAATTCTTACTTGTTGTTAGTTGGAATAATGAAAATGGTACATATACCTTCGTTTGAAAGATTATTATATGCTGTGTTCTTGATGTATTTATATCAAACAAAGTTTATCTTATTATGTAACACATGCATGGAAAACCTAGAAAAAGGATTTTTTTCCTTTAGATTTTTAAAAAAAGAATTTCAATGTGCATTTTTCGAATAAGCGCCATAAACTACTTTACACAGCTAGTAAAAGCCAAAATAATTTTAAAATCAGTGTCACGCTCATGTACTAAGGAGCGTCCTCATACTTCTCATGCGACGTGTTAACAGTACCAATGTAGGTGACGTTGAGTGTAATAACGATAGAGATCCTTGCTAGTGCCTTGTAGGGTAGATGAGAAATTTTTAAAGTTGACGTCAATTGAGTAGCGACACGCAATTTAATCCAAAGATAAAGCATAGTATAATACTATTATACCTATTTATTATTTTCTTTTTCTTTTCTTATGGGGAAAAACGAATAACAAAACTACTGGTTTCCATGTTTCTATTCTTATTTGTGTTTGACGGTGTGCTTTTGAGGGTGTGTGTGTGTGTGAGAGGGGTTATGTGGGTTGGGTGTGGTATATTTTTATGTGTGTATGAGGCTGTGTGTAAATAAGCTTAAAGTAGGCACGTGATTCGTCGATCCGCGAGGAAGAACAATCAATGAAACGCTGTTGATCAGGGCTATTCGTTTGTTAAATGAGGTGACCCAAGAATATCCAGACTTAGATTTATTTACATGTTCGCTCAATAAATTCGCGGACATTGCAGGTAAATGTATGAGCTGTAAATAGTTCTTATGTTATATTGTCGCATAGGTGAAAACTAATTCTATGTACCTCTAGTTTCCGGCAGAGTAGAATAAGATTACTCCAAATCTTCCCGTGGATGTTGTAGAAGGCGACTTAGGAAATACAAGCTAAACAAAGCTTGGTTATCAGTGAGACCTCTTCAACCCGTAAGGGTTGGAGAGTGTAAGTCAAATCCTTTGACTGCTCTGCCCAAATATGTCTCTGGTAATACAGATAGGGGTTGTGTTCCTGCAGTGGAGACTAAAAAAGACCTGATGATGCACGTAAGCATGAGTTATTTGTGGTTCCGCGAGGAAGAACAATTGATCAAGCGCCGTTGACCAGGGCTCTTCGTTTGTTAAATGAGATGAACGAAGAATATCCAAAGTTAGATTTATTTATATGTTCGCCGACAAAATTTGCGAACATTGCAGATAATTGTATTAGTTGTAAATAGTACTTATATTTTATTGTCGCATTAGTAAAAAAACTGTAATGACAATGTAAAAGTGAGTTGTAATAATAAATAAATTAATGTTATTTACTTTTTGTTGTGATTTTGTTTTATCAAGAAAAACCTGAAATAACAAACTACTTAACCCTACAATACCTGAAATTTCCTGCGCATAATAACCGTAACCGTAAATAATAATTCAAACTAAAGGGTAGACATAAAACAGGCTGAGTTCTAATTAACGCAAGCATCTAGCATGTAATTATAACACATTAAGGATCTAGTTTAAGCAAACAATAACTTAGCTGTTGTTTTGATACCTCCTAATTTAACTTAGAAAATAAAGGGTTAATCTAATAATTAGAAAAAAAAATCCTATGTACAAGTAGTATTCTGCGTTATCATATTCAAGTAGGTTATAGGGTTAAAAAGCATGTTGATATTTTGATATTAAAATTTATTTTGAAAGAATAAACAATATATTTTTGTTTTTATGGTTCCGTACAAAAAATGAAAAAACGGAACCCTTATAGGATCACTCGTGCGTCTGTCTGTCCGTCCGTCTGTCACAGCCAATTTTCTCCGAAACAACTGGACCGAATTAGGTAAAATTTGGTAGGATGGTGTAATCTTATAACCCAAACACATATGTGCAAAGTAAATAAATATTGTTTTAAAATAAGGGTCATTTTCGGGGGATAAATTAGGAAATGGAAAGTTTTGCAAACCTTACTGTGTCATATCTAATGAAAGGGCTCATTATGAGGATCTCAAATGATCTCCGAAATTCAATCAATTATACGGAACCCTCTCCACGCGAATTTAACTCGCACTTGGCCGATTTTTTAGCCTTTAGTGTCCCACAGTAAGGCAAAAGCCTCCCCTATAGATTTCCACAAACTTCTATCAGTGGCGATAGTTTGCCAGCTCTTTTCATATTAAATTGTATTAAAATTATTAAATCGTCAGCCCACCGAGTTCGAGGGCGGCCTCATTTCCGTCAGGGTGGCGACAAAAACAATAATTACATAATAAAAATTATTATAACAAGTATTGTTTCCCTTTGTGGTTGTACATTCTGTACGTGTCAGTCATTTTTATTTAGGTAGGAGGTAGGTACTTATCTTATATATCTCACTCGTACATATTATATTTCAAGTCTTTGTTATTTTTAGACAAGGAGTGGAGGTTTTTTTTTATTTATTTAATTTATTGCACTATAAAATTAATGCACAATAGGTATAATCTTAACGCTAAGCGCTGTCTACCAGAAAATACCTTTGGGACGTATAAGAGAGGTTAAGAGTAATGTACTGACAGAAATAGGCTTTTGCGGACAGAAATGGCTTGGTATAATAATACATATGGTTTTAAAATGTTACAGTAGTAGCCCGCCCTGGCTTTCCTGATAGATGATTGATTCTTTGAGTCACGAGCATGTATTAAGCAGGTAAACCTTTCTAAATAAATTCTTTACATGTCAGTGAAAACTGCATCAAAATCGGTCCAGTAGTTTCAGAGTTTATCGAGTATAGTATAGTATCTAACCCCGCAATTTATATATTTTCGTCTTCACAAATCAGAGTATAGTATAGTATCTAAGTGCCGCGCATAAGTTTTTTACTTACCTATATACTCGTATTTACATTCGATTGTTGCATAGTAGTTAAAGCTTGTAAAAATATTTATCACTAGCTGTGCCCGCGACTTCGTTCGCGTGGTTGTCGGAACGTAATGTTATATAGCCTAAAGCCTTCCTCTATAAATGGACTACCCAACAAAAAAAGAATTTTTCAAATCGGACCATTAGTTCCTGAGATTAGCGCGTTCAAACAAACAAACAAACAAACAAACAAACAAATAAACAAACAAACAAACAAACAAACAAACAAACAAACAAACAAACAAACAAACAAACAAACAAACAAACAAACAAACAAACAAACAAACAAACAAACAAACAAACAAACAAACAAACAAACAAACAAACAAACAAACAAACAAACAAACAAACAAACAAACAAACAAACAAACAAACAAACAAACAAACAAACAAACAAACAAACAAACTCTTCCGCTTTATAATATTAGTATAGATTTGCAGCTCACTTGGTGACGTACACGTCTTACTCAAACATTATTCAGAACAGTAATGCGATAAATAAATACATCTCAAACAAATTCGACGCAGCGACGAATCTCACCAAAACATTCTTCAATATGCATGAAATAAGTCAATCATGAGTAAAATCATAAACGCGAAACCCTTTTAGGGATTCGTCTCCAGAAATGTATTGCGAAATTACATTTTCATAAAGACGGAATGTGGTTGCGACGAGCAATGCATGTTACATCTTCAGAATAAATTGGGCGTTACTCGAAAAGTGCTATCACCCTATTATTCTTACTCACACCTTTCGTCACGGCTAGGGGAATATCATTCTTCATCCGGCTCTTTGCATCTCAAATCTGCGTAATAAAATATTTTTGTAATCTTTCTTTGTTGGAACACTTTTCTTTTTATTGAGGAAACATTTGACGGAGTGGAGGTGTAGTGGTCTGTTAGAACTGAAAAATTACTTTTCCATTTTGTTTTGAGTTAGTGGTTTTTATTTATTGATTTATTTTATCTTTATGTACTAAATTAAAACTACAAGTTTAGATAAAAAAGAAACACACTCATAGTTAAAACACATCAAATACAAATAAGCCTTATGTAATGTTAAACACATTACATAAGGCGGCTAATCCTAGGTTTATGTTCACACCCATCTTTAGCCGTAACATATGTTTATAAACAATATATAGAGTTATTGTATTAAAACATATATACTTATGTCTAAATACAATGTAGGATCCTTGATGCCAGTACAAATATTTTTCCTTCATTCAATTTATTAAGAGAAAAGACGCGCGTGAACTGTTTTCTTAAGCAGATATCTATTCGAAATGGACGGAACTTTTTACATGTGATTGTATCATTTATCATATTATCATTTTTTTTTTGTAAAACTTTAACAAAATAAAAGTGTTCTACCAACCAATACTAAATAAACTTAGTTTTTATGAGCTATTAAGTTATCTTCAAATTAACACGAAGATTAAGAACTATCTCCGAGTCTACGCCGACTGTAAGTGTATGTTTAATGATTCAACGATATGATGTCTATAAAATTTAATAAAATTTCAAAATTTGTTGTTCAAGTAGATGAGACATATGCATTTTTGTATACGAGTTAAGTCGCCCAAAGGTTCACTCAGGGTTATAAGTGAAAATTTTGGGTTGTACGAATATTGAATAGAAGCAAATAACTTTTGTATTTAATGATCATTGAAGGTTATAAATCAATGTAACTCAATGATCCACTCAAAACTCCAGCAATTGAGTCACAGAAAACTGAGAAATTTCAACTTATAAAATACTTCCCTCGGCCCTCGAGACAAATTAATCACGTTGGATATTCTGAAATTTAATAATTTACTTTGATTGACCAAGCGAGCGAAGCGTCTCAGTTTTGAGATTGGGCAAGAAATGCTTTTGTTCGTGTGTCTGTTCTCGCATACAGGTCGCATTTTTCAACCAATTTCGACTAAAATTAACACAAAAGAATTTTGATTTATTAAAATTTTTCATAGGGGAAAAATAGGGGGGAAAAGGGGGAAAAAAAGGGGTAAAGGGGGGAAAGGGGGGGGAAAGGGGGGAAAGGGGGGAAAAGGGGGAAGTTTGTTGTAACGATATTTATCGACGGATTTAAATTAAAAAGACGCACACTTAGGAAACACAAGCTAAACAAAGCTTATAAATATACATGAGATCTCTCAAACCCAGCTGGCCAGCGTGGAGAATGTAGGCCAAATCCTCTGGCTGCTCTGGCCAAAGTATGGCTCTAGTAGTACAAAGAGGGTCGTGCTCGTGCAGTGGATACTAAAACAGACCTGATGATAATAATAATAACTTGTTACTCGCTATAACACGCATAAAAAAATTATATCAAAAGTTATATTTTACGTTAAGTTAAGTTTATGTACTTTGCAACTGACGTGGTGGGGACTACTACGTCACTACTCATAAAAACATTACCCTGACTTTTGTGAAGTAAGTTAATACGCTTTAATATTTCTTTTTATATGTTTAATATTATTTTATTAACTAGAATTTTGTTGGTTCTATGGCCAGAAACAGGCATTGTTCAAAAGGAAACTAATTGTATAAACAACATAGGCTAAAATCAAATTATTGTAAATGATTATGGCGGATTTTTGGCGCCAAATTGCGCGCCATATTTTTTTTTTTCTTTTCAAAACCTATCGAGTGGGGTGGGGTATCAAATTGAAGAATTTTATTATTATAAGGATTACAAAAATATATACAATGTATATTTTTTAATGAAACTTGAAATGAGAAATGCTAGAAAACAACATATGACATCGCTTCCCCAAGCGTATTCCCGGCTGCGTCCTAGGCATAGGTACTGCTGTTGTATCACGCAGTCGGGTTTTTGTTTTTTTTAATAAATACTGTAAGATATTCTTGATGATAGTGGAACTGTTATAATAACAGGTTGCCTTTGAATTACGGTCGGACCCAGATTCACAGCCTTAGAGTTCACAGCACTACCACAACTCTGAAGCTGTCTCCAAAAACGACAAAACATTAATATGTAGTGCCTTCTCTAATTGTACATATTAGCTCTTTGAAGATAGTATACCGATTTGCGGGGAACGTTGAGGAATTTAATTTCACGGCAGGAGGTGAGCTTCCGTTCTGTATATTAATATTAATTCAACTGTGATTCACGGCGCTGCCTTATCTGTGTAAAATATTGATGTTCGTGGCATCTGCCTTTGATTTATATTTTAAATTTTACGTATGAGGAAAAATAAACTCTTTATAATTCTGCATTGAGCATTCTTGATTTACCTATCATTCCTTTAGCCATTTTTAAGATGACCCAAAAAAGAACTAATAATACTTACCATCATAATTATTATCGACCGCGGTGGTGTATCGGTCGATATGGTAATGGTCGGAGGTTCTGAGTTCGATCCCCAGCCAGGACAAGTTGGAAAATTGACTTTCTAAATTATCTTGGGTGTTTGTCTATACCTATAAGTATTTTCATTAAATAAAGTATTGTTGAGTTAGTATCCCATACATAACACAAGTTTAAATTTACATTGGGGCTAGTTCAATCAGTGTGATTTGTGATTATCTAGGTATTTATTTTATTTATCATTTTAGCCACAAAGTGTGCAATAAACTGCTAGACTTAGGCCAAGCAGTTCCAAAATTACTAATATAAAGGTGCTTGTCCGCATCTAGGGTTTTTCAGCGACCTTGGTCAGGTCGTCTGACCACCTTGTAGGTAGATAGGTGTCCTACGCTGCGCTTGCCAGTACGTGGTCATCATTTGAGAACCTTCCTGCCCCATCGTCTATCGGTTCATTGCACTATATAATATGCCTTTATTGGATACTGTTACCAAAGCGTTATTTTTGGTTGTTTTACATCTATTGGCTTAATTTTCGTTTTCAAATAATGTAAACTTTTCTCAATTTATATTCTAATATAAGTTTAGAAATAGTTACTTATTCATAAACCTAAAACTATGTTAATTTAAAATAAAATAGAAATGAATAACAGAAAACTATTTTAACTTATCATTCGATATAAATGGATATATTAATTTAAAGCAATTAATTATAATTCACCTTTTCAAAATCTGTTAGTAATTATTCAATGTGTACCTACTCAAACTTAGATAAGCCTATTCACCTCGAAAATAGTTTAACTTAGTAATTACTTTTAACTATGCGATAATTCGCTGAAATACATTTAATTCGCTAACGTAGTCGAGTCTAATCTAACTTTTAGGGGTGCCGAACACAGTACGGCTATACGAGTTTGACGATAGCGTGGTCGCCTTGATTAGGGTTTTATCACACTGGTAATTTTCGCGCGTCTGTCTTGAGAGGTTAATTGGTTTATTACTTATGACGGGATCCCATAGTTAAGTAATTTCATAGAGAACGTTCTCTCTACCCGAAATAATCGTTTGTCCACTTAACGAAAATTTAAGCAGAAATTTAATTAATAAATTATAAATAAATTAAAGATAACATGGTAGCATGGAATAAAACATGGAAGGGTTTTCTTACTGACTTATAAATAGGCTCATGTTTAAAAGAACCAAGAGTAAAATGCGTGCTAACTGGCACAATTTACTGTAAGTATGTGCATAATTTATAATTTGTAAAAATAAACCGGCCAAGTGCGAGTTAAACTCGCGTGAAGAGGGTTCCGTACAATTGATTGAATTCTTATAGGTTTTCCTGTAATCTACAAGCAATGAACTATATTTTGTATTTTTTCAAAATTTTAGGGTCAGTACTTTCGGAGATCAGGGGGGCCAATTTTCGTCTTCTTTCTTGAATAAAATCAAAACTTTTCATTTTACAATAATAAAAGAAATATTTGAGATCCTTATAACAAGCCCTTTCATTTGATATTTAACATAGTAAGTTTTGCAATTATTTTTTTAATTTCCTAATTTTTCCCCCGAAAATGATGATATTTACTTTGCACATATGTGTTTGGGTCATAGGATTACACCATCTTGCCAAATTCACCTGATTTGGTTCAGTTTTTTAATTTTTTTACGCAACCCTAAAAAAGCAATTATGATTTATTTATCGAGCGAGCGAAGCGTCTCAGTTTTGAAATTGGCTAAAAATGCTCTACCTAAAGGTCGATTTTGACAAAAAATGGCCACAAGTTCCTTGTTTTAATTTTTTATTTGATTGCGATTTTTGAGCGGAGGAAAAATAGGGGGGGATAGCCCTTAAATCGTGCCCTTGACTAACCTAGCCCTAATTGTTCACAGCCACGAATACATCCAATATGGCCAGATTACCCGATAAGAAACTCCACATATTTCCAATTCTCACGGTTAGTATGTAATTAAAACTAGATAATGATAGGTTTTAATCGTTTTTAAGGGCGTTATTAAAAGATAATCATCGTCACTATACTTAATAACATATATCAACATATGAAACAAATAACAAAAAAAAACATTCTGTTAACAAGAGATAAGTATCAACCTATCCTCTTGTTAACAAACGAATGTTTTTTTTGTACAATGTTTTATGCAGTAGGCTCAGATCTTTCTTTAATCTGAGGCAGTAGGACAATATTTAACTTGATACGTGTGCACTCGTATGCAATAAGGTTATCTGTTTTAAAATATTGAAACCACTATTCATCTACTTGCTGGTATCTGATTAAGCAAGCTATAAGGCATAGTTATACTAGTAGCTCTGTGAACTTTAGACCTCGCAAGTCTGTCTTTGCATAGCCCCCCATATACCTACTAACCTCCTAAAGTTTATCGGATAAAAAATTTGTACGGACAAAAAAGTATCATCTTAAAAAAGGTAACAAAAAAAACAAGTTACAGATTAATAAATAGTTACTACGTAACAGATACATCACTCCCATATTATATATAATAGCCTACAAAATCTTAATAATAATACCTGCTGCTCAGAACGAGAAGAAATGTTCCTTAAGTACGCGCACAAAGAGTCGAGACTGTGTTGCCAGCCGTGCGAGTCACGTGCCAATGCGTCATCGTAATCGATAGCTGTGCTAAGGGTCTTTGTTGGCTTTTTTTCACGAATTTTTATTACTGCACTTCACTTATTAAATGAAGAAATTTAACAAATTTATCCATTCGAAATAAATGTCATTAAAAAATAGTAATAAGGACATATAATTATCAAAGAATATATCATATTATTGATAGTCATAAAATATACCTATGTACGAAAAAAAAATTCATACCGAAATGCTCTCATATAAATATTCTTTCGACATAGTTACGTCATTAATGAAAATTGGAAAAAATGAGCTATAGATTTGTTTATTTCGTGTTCCCGTGACGTAATTAATATTTCTTTGACAGGCCGGCCGGACTATAATTAACAAGTATCGGAATACTGCAATTGCTTTGAAATCATTTTGAGAAGTTATGTCAGTTTTTATCACGTTGTAATTAAAAAGAGCCGTGTTTTTCATTACAAAATTGTATTTGACCAATTTAGATTGTTATATTATAATTTGAGAGAAAAATCATGTTTTCTTTTTAGTAAAACGTTATAAATGTGAAGACACTTGGTTTTTGGTTCCTTTGTAGCATTTAAAAAAATAAACTTTTATTTATTTTCAGCGTTCACATCTACAGAAAAACAAAGTTTGTTTGTTTGTAATAACGTTATTGTACTAAAAACATGCATATAAAATACAAAATTTGAAAGAGCAAATATACAATGGCGGACTTATCCCATATAGGGATCTCTTCCAGTCAACCTGCGATATATTGAGAGGATATTTACTCAATTAACAGGTAGAAGCAAATGCGTACAAAATAAATAATAATAAAAGATTATACTTACATCGCTACATCATCATAAACCTACACAAATACTTAATACTCATAAACTTACATATAGGTACATATACTACTTTATACATACAAAAATAGATACTTTATTACTTAATTCAGCCCAAATGTGACGCAACTAGAGAAGATTTTTACAATCTTACTTTAAATGAATCAAGCGATGGTGCCATTCTAACATCAGCAGGAAGAGAGTTCCAAAGTTGTAACAAAGTTTATTGTATTAATTACATTGCACTACTTATTAATGTTGCACACATTCAAATCACGTGTTTAGCTGAATGCTGATTAAGGACGAAAATCATGACTAAAATTGCACTTATCCAGCTTTAGTGCCTCCTTATATTTTCGTACCATCAACTAGAAACGCGTTAGGAGTACGCATGGCATACCGTTTACCTGATGAAAATAAGTCATTGTAGCCTATGAATACTTTCAAGAAACGTGCGTTTATATATCAAAAATCATATAGTTATATGTTTATATAACTATATAAATAAATATATAAATATAGGCTTTGAATCAGAGTCAAGGTTAAATAAATTAAATAGATTATAAAAGATCCTTCTTTTTTATAAATAGACAAATTACAATGATTGACCTAGCCCTAAAGTATTTTTTTTTAATCTATTGTAATGGGATACTAATTAAACAATACTAATTTTATAAAATATACATAATTACATATATAGATAAATATATTGATAAAGACCAAAGATGGCCATTTTCCAACTTGCTCTGGATGGGGATCGAACCCAGAACCTCCAAGTTACAAGTGATGTTCAAGAGTGATTACCAATAGGTACGCCTCAGATGTCGTCAACCCTTTATTGAATCTGCGTTAGGGAAGCAGAAAAACACATTTTATATTTCTTCCAGAAATTCATGGAAAAACAGATCATTATCTCTAATACTCACATTAATTTAAACCCTAAATAGGTCAGACCTTATTACAAAGCTTATAATGAATTACATTTCACACCCTCAAATTACGTATCATTACTTTATTACGTCGGGTTTCTTCAACAAAAGCGGCGGGGACGCCATTTAAAACATACATAAAAACGGCTTCTAAAAACAAAGCGATCTCGTTAAGTGCCGTTTTTTCTCGTACCATCAACTAGAAACGGGACTTTCCACACGCAAATTCGAAATTACAAACGTTCTATGTTGTGGTTTCCACAGAGTTTTCAAATGACAGAGGCGACACGAATAAAATGTCTATTAGCGTATGTAGCTGACTTTTAAGCCCTTTGATAAAATGATACGGGTCGGCTAATGCGACCGCAGCAGTGCTTATGTGGAATTAGTGTAATATCGGAGGTTCTCACGCGAAGATAAGGACGTTTGTAGTCGTGTAATTTTATGGAAATGCAGCGGAATAAATCAAGATAATTTGTTGGAGCGAGACACAATAAGACGGAGCACTCAATGAATATTGTATTGTTTTAATTTCGTTTAAGTATACATAGGGATACTTAAACGAAATTAAGGACAAGGATGAAATTAAAACATAGGTCTAGTACGTATATTTATAGACTTAATAAGTATCCTTTGTTAAATTATTTACTAAGCTCTTTTTATATTGTATAGTTTTTATTACAGCATAGTTGTATATTTTTTTTTTTAATCGTGGTTTCAGCCGCGAGTAATATGGGTAGATAAAATTATCACAATGCAACATTTATTAAATGCTTGTTTTTTTGTCTTTATCACCATGTAGACGAGTTGTTTTAATAATAGGTATAAGTACATAAAAAAATGTACTCATAGAAGTTTCACAAAAACATATTAGGCACCTATGCATTATTAGTAAATCTGTGGTATAATTTTCATTATTATTACAAATCAAGCTTACAAGGAAATTATAGCTACTCGTATTTTTGTAATAGGTTTTCTAATAAAATATGATGGACATTGGTTCGATGGTCAAAGTCGTAGCTAATTTGATTGGTATGATATTATTATACAACTTGCAGCAACATAGTAGATAGCTTATTGGCATTAATGATATTTGAGTACTTCGTGTTTTATAATATTAATACATTGGTAGTCATTGAAAATTTGACAAATGGTTCGCCGGCACTAATAAATGTATAGAAAACGCAATTCAAAATGCTAATCATGTTGAGACAAACCTAATTAATATGAGGTTTTTTAACCCTCGACGAAAAACTCTTTTCTTTTTCGTCGTTTGACACGTCTATATGTGCCTGTGTTACAGTATGTCTGTCGGTGACATCGTAGCTCTTAAACAAATAGACCGACTTCAATACGGTTTTTTTTTCAATCGAACGCTTTGTTCGTCCATGTCGAGATAGATTCTTAGCTATGCTTAAAAATTGGTTCAGCCGTTTAAAAGTTATTGGGAGTGAACGCTGGAAAGTAAGGGATTTTTCAATTTTTTTGGTAAATAAATTTTATACGTCATACGATCTAGAAGCAAAGGAAAATGCAGAATTCACCACCAACTGCACAGTTTTGTATTTTGAATTTCTAAAGCATCAGAAATTTACGTTATTTCCCTAAAATCGGGAAAATTCAAAGAATGCAACAACACCGTCTCAATTGCGGCCTGTCTAGACACAGTCACGGCGCGGCATCGACTGTCGGCTCCTTTGATCGCCGCAAAGAAACCGCCGCCACCTGAGTTGCCATGTAAGATACAATTTAAAGTTGAATTTTATTTTAATTTCATATAGGGGTAATTTTTTGTATATATTCTCTGGTGAGAAACCGATAAATAGAACCTACACAAGCTACTTAACATGGCTTTCACGGCTCGGACAGGGTTTTTTATATATTGTATATATATATATATAAATTATGTATATATTTATTTATATAACTATATTGTCTTATATCTATTTATTTATGATGTTATTTATTTTGTACATTTAGTATTTTTATTGGTTCTATTATATTTATTAATAGGGAGTGCCTCCGCTGCCGGCGCCGGTTGCCGAATGGGCTGCCGGTGCTGGATTCTGAATTGGCTACTGGCGCTGGCCGTCTAACTTCTATTATACAAAAGGCAGTAGGGACAATAAAATAAAAAAAAACATAAATTGACGAGAGAAAACATTTTAAAACCACTTTCTTCCTTGCTGGTCTGGGAGAAAAGAAAAAATATAGAATGTACCAGCTGCTTCTCTTCCCGTGCAGATCGTAAAAGCCGATCGAGGAAATGGGCAAGAATCTTAATCAAATCAATAGGCGATGCGGTTAGCAACCCATCACTATTATAATTTCCTTTTTCCACCTTCATGCCCATCATCACGCTAAAAGTGGCCTGAGTCTTACCACCCTAGGCTCTGTCTGCCCCGTTAGGGATATAGACGTGATAGTGTATCTGTAAAACATTTTAAAACATTTTTTATTAAGGCGGATTACGAAGAGAACTGTTGAAACTTCATGTATTTCTGTTCACTAGAACTTTGACCTGAAGTGATTCTAAGCATTAAAACATTTTTTGTAGGTATGTTCGGATACTTCACAAGGTCTTCTTAAAATTTTAAAATAAATCAATATATCATTTTAAAAAAATGTTAAGAAATTATATCTAAAAATTAAATATAAATTTCTCAAACTCTAAATATAAATTTACAAAATTTTAAAGGTTGACAGGGAGAGAATGCCTTAGCATTAAGTCTACCTATTGTAGCTTTTGGCTCAATAAAGTTTAAATAAATAAATAAATTGAGGAAAAAATATTTTTACACAAAAATATTAGTATTGTGATTCCAACTTATTCATTTTCGATACAAAAAATTAGTTATTAAAATAATTCATAAAAACTGATAAAATCTACATTCCACGTTCATTCCCCGCCCCCGCTTCACAGTCAAACGAAATATGTAAAAGCATGAGGAGTGCTTTGCGGATCGCCCCGCACCTCATCCCCTCAGATTCTCTTCGTATTCCGCCTTAGGAATCAATTGCATGTTTTTTTAATTAATTTTTAACTACCTTTATATTTTAACTGCGCCACCTATTATCTTACCTATATACTCTTCTTTTTAGTTGCCTGTAAGAGATTGCTTCGGCGATAAGGCCGCCTCTTGTACCTTATATTATATAATGTTCTTTAAATTTTGTAATTGTAAATGTTATCTGGTGCAATAAAGATTTTTGTATTCTATTAATTCAAAATCAAAAATAAATTTTCGTCTTGCCATAAAAAATCCGTTCGGCAGTGGGCTGATTTGTACGGGCGCGGTCGACTTTTTCTTTTTATTTCTGTCAATTATTTTTATGAAAAAATTTTCAGTATCATAGACTGAACTTGCTCTAAAATAGGCTGGTAAATAAAAAACATCCTGTAGATTAGTTCGTGTAGTAGCGTGCAGGTAGGTGAGTTCGAGCAGGTACTTACTTACCAATTCAATAACATTGGTATTGCCCTACGTCATCAATAACTCCACGACCTTCCCAAAATATTTGTCCATCAATTCGACGACACGAGTACTCGACTCGAAAATCGATTAGTGGATGTCAACGAAACTACTCCACTCACTAATCGGTTCCATTATGTGATGACAAGTGTCATTCGTTGATTGCGTGGGGCAATCAGTTTGGGATTCGAAAATAGGTTCGAGTTATTGTTGTCGAAGACACACATATCCGTTGTCCTCGGCGAGTGCGTGCGATCACGTGAAGTGGCTTAAAATGCGAAAATCAACCCTTATTATTAATATGCGATAAACGGGTAACTGACGTAAAAAAGTCTACTGGCTGACATATTTCAGCCTCATCCGGAGGCCTCCCTCAGAGCGGATGTGACTCGAGACGCCTTACACGAAGACGCACTGATTTGTTTGTAACCAAAACATATCATCATTCATCATCATCATTTCAGCCGCGTAGCGTCCATTGCTGGAAATAAGCCTCTCCCGATCTAGAGCGGCCTGCATCCAGCGCTTTCCAGCGACCTTGGTCAGGTCGTCTGACCACCTTGTTGGTTGGGTGTCCTACGCTTCGCTTGCCAGTACGTGGTCGCCATTCGAGAACCTTTTTGCCCCATCGTCCATCGGTTCGTCGCGCTATGTGTCCCGCCCACTGCCACTTCAACGAGCTAATCCGCTGGGCTATGTTAGTGACTTTTGTTCTCCTACGAATTTCCTAATTTCTGATTCGATCATTCAAAACATGTCAAACCTACACAATAGGGATCTGGACTGGGTTCGAAAAATTGTATTTTATTTAGTCCACTAGTTAGAATACATATCTAAAAACAATGGACTCATATTTTTCTGTTTATCAAAGTACCTAGTGAAAATTCACAAACATACAGCGCGTCGAAGTTTCGAAGTAGGGGTGATTGACGTCACCGTCAAGTGAAAATCGTACGTGATCGTAACATCATGCGGAATTTAAATGCGCTGTATTTTTGTAATTATTTGCTCATCAGAAAAAAAATACGTTTACAATATTTTTTAATAATCTGTCTGATGAGCTATAAATATTGTTAAGGTCCACGTTCGTGTTATCTACGTTATGGCGGAAAATTAACACGCGACAAAATATCAAAGCTTTTACGTCACGTCGCGTCACGTTTATCTTTTAAGTACGACAACGTGTTACATAAAAGTCGATACTTTTTCTATTTGACAAATTGTGGTAAGTAGTTTGTTTTTTTACTTTTTCGTTCACACAGCCTTTCCATTCACTGAAAGCTCAAAATAACGGGAAGTGGTACTTTATCTAGATCTTTTCCGTGATTTGTCTTTTGCGCAACTACCTAAGCTCGGCTGTTCCATTTAGGCTTAGTTTACATTACCGCGGAATTGAGACGAATTTTAAGAAATGTGTAGAGGATTATAACTTTTATGATCTAGGATAATACAGTACAAATTAGCATGAAGAAAGAAACTTTGCGGGAATTCTCGCATATTCCGCGGATGTTCTTTTTGTTGACACAATTTTATACATTACTGTATTAACATAGGTATCAATATGCCTTGTAGATTTTTAAACTTTGTTTCCATTCCGCTGCAATGTAAATTGAGCCTTACGTTCCTACTTTAGTTTTCATGCCAAAGCAATGCAACAAATGTTTGAACCGTAAGGGCATCGCAATGCATATAATAAAAAAGCCTTAATTCTACCAAAAAATTACAATTTATTTCTTTAGACATGTTTTTTCTTCATACATTGTTGAAAGTTGCCTCTGCGGCATAGACTTCCCCTAGTTTTTTCCATTTTTTCCTATTTCTTGCCTGTCTCATTCAGTTAGAACCGCACTTGTTAAAGATGTCTGGTCTGACAAACTATCGCATATCGCATTTCATACACTTGATAAAAACTTTTTTCTATCCTTTTCAAGAAACCCCATGCTTTAAGCTCTTACGAAAACTTTTACAACAATCTCGTTCGACAAGATTTCCCAGGGTAAAACTCTTCAGATACTTTGAACTAGGATGATGTAAAATACGAGTATAGTAACCTTTTGTCAATCAAGTTTCTTATCAAGTTAGTGAGAATAACTCCGAATATACTCTACTGTAGACTATACTTATACAGGTGACTTTTTAAACACAAGCCAAAGTTTTGGAGCAAGTTCAGTCTATGTTACTGAACTACTTTCTATAAAAAAAGTTATTAAAAATAGATAATATTTTTTTGTCCTACCATATAAATCCGTTTGGCTGAGCTGAGAATAAATTTTGTATGGGAAGGCAAATTTTTATTTTAGTTTTTCGTTAATTGTTTCTATGGAAAGTAGTTCAGTATCATGGACTGAATTTGCTCCAAAAATTTGGCTGGTGGTTAAAAAGTCAGCCTGTATGTATACTTACGAGGTTAGGTACTCGAAGTTAAGAATAGTGCAATAGGTTGTGTTTTCGCATAAACACAAATAGCGTTAGAGTACAAAAATGTGAATCATGTTACTAGGCGATACGGCTAGCAACCCATCACTATTTTGATTTCTTTTCTTTCGATCGTGAGTCTGGTTAGAGCTACAAAATCCAATAAGTTCTGTCTTCCCCATTAGGGGAGTGATAGTATGTGTATGTTGTACAAAAAAGAAGAAATGGTAGGTAGTAGGAGATTTTAGTATTTGACTGATTATTATTTTATGTATATACTACTCGTATTTATTGATGGTGAATGAGGAATTAATTATGTCCTGATCAAATGATGTATTTAGTTAGTATTTTTATCAAAAACACTTTTCAAAAGCGGCCAAGTGCGAGTCGGACTCGCCCATGAAGGGTTCCGTAGCAGCAAGTAACATTTTACGATTTATGACGTATTAAAAAAACTAATTACTAGATCTCGTTCAAACCAATTTTTAGGTGGAAGTTTACATGGTAATGTACATCATATATTTTTTTTAGTTTTATCATTCTCTTATTTTAGAAGTTATAGGGGGGGGGGGAGTACCAACATTTTACCACTTTGAAAGTGTCTCTCGCCCAACTATTAAGTTTAGAAAAAAAATATATTAGAAAGATCATATGGGTTTGGTGAAAAAAATTTTTTGAGTTTCAGAAGTATAGGGAACCCCAAAATTTATTGTTTTTTTTTTCTATTTTTGTGTAAAAATCTTAATGCGGTTCACAGAATACATCTACTTACCAAGTTTCAACAGTATAGTTCTTATAGTTTCGGAAAAAAGTGGCTGTGACATACGGCAGACAGACATGACGAATCTATAAGGGTTCCGTTTTTTGCCATTTGGCTACGGAACCCTAAAAATGGGTGTAATACCATATTATCCGTTACTTTCTTCTTAACGCATTCCTTCACCGTTTTCTCGGTAGTAAAATACTAATTGCGAAAAACATTGTTTCAGTAATTAACGTATTTCCATTTTTCATGTCGGCGTATGGACCGAGACGTATAATTAAGTTAAAAGCGTACATAAGCGGTGTGCTAATCTTAATCAGCACTTTCCATAATTTTGTATGCGGTAAATATTAATGATAGCTAAAAATGTAGCGTCATTTTTATTGCAATATTTTTACACGTATGGAAATTCAAAAATATTGCTTACGCATGTTTTATTTTTGACGGGCATTAGAAATAAAAAAGGTAATACCGCCACAATGGACTTTAGTATTAGAAGCATAACTAAAACAAATAAGGTATAAATCAGGGAAGTATTAATAATGGTGACGCGAAAATTTGGATGTGCAAAGAACGGCAGCACGAAGAAGCGTAGATGCGAAAAATGGAATGCGTGAAACAGGCAGGTTTTTCTTAAATTTACCTATTTAAAACCCATATTGTAGTCTTCTTTGAACGTGTTAGTGGTCAACCGTGGTGTCCATTAATTTTTTATTTCTCATTTCAGCGTATTCCCAGTTGCATCCACTTTCTTCTGTGAAGCCTGCGAACCGCATTCAGGCTTTACTTCTCCACTCCGTACGGTCTTGAGCATCCTTGGTAGTAGACCACGCACGCATATCATCCTCAGTCCCGGATCTAGACTTTTTTAGAAAGGGCAAATGTAAATATGCCACCCCATGTATTTCCGGCGTGGTGACGGGACGGGACGGGGGGGGGTGCAAATAGGAGTAATTTGCCACCACACGCCCCATTATAAACCTTTTATTCTTTAATTTGAACTGTAGTGTAAATATGCCGCCCCATGTTATTTCTGGCGTAGTGACAGAAGAGTAGGTGAAGTTGGAAAAGAGGATCGGTGCAAATATTCCATTTTGCCGCCCCTGCGATCTTGCCGCCCGGGGCCCGGACAAATTACAGAAGAGCGAGATAGTTATGATAAAGTACAACTAGGTACATCTATCAAGGTTCATCCCATACTACTAGGTATTTTACATGACTGTGTTTACAAACTGCTGTGGAACTGTTGTTCTACCACCAAATTGCTACGCAGTTTGGTAGACTTTTTAAATCAAATTGTAAGTTTTGACGACCTCTGTGGCGTAGTAGTTAACACGCCTGTCCACCGCTCTGGGAGGTCCTGGGTTCGATCCAGAGCCAGGGCAAGTTGGAAAGTGGCCTTTTTCAAATTATCCTGGGTCTTGGGTGTTATGGTGTTTTTCAAATTGTCCTGAGTCTTGGTGTAAATTATTGTATCTTTGAGTTACTATCCCATAATACAACGTAGTTTTGCAAGCTCAGTCAGTGTGAAATGTCCTATTATATTTTTATTTTTTTTATTACTAGCTTTTGCCCGCGGCTTCGCTCGCATATCCCAAATCCCACGGAAACGTTACCTTTTTGAGGGATTAAAGATACCCTATATCCTTCTCAGTACTCCTAACTAAGTGTATGCGAATTTTCAAGATGATTGGTTATGTAGATAACGCGTGAAGAGGTAACAAACAAACAAACAAACCAACAAATATACGAGTACAAACTCACTTTTGCATTTATAATATTAGTTGGGATTTATAAGAGTTTTGTAGGTTTTTTTAATTAACAAATCCAAGCCACATAGTTGTACAGATAGTGTTGTACTCGATTAGTGGCCCACTGTACAATCACGACTCACTCGTAAATTCGAAAAGCCCCGAGAAACTTTTACGGCTGCAGGAAGAAAAGATGTAAGAGATGACATAAAACGGGGACGTGTAAGAATAATGTAAAGGTTTCAATTCAATTCTAAAGCTCTTGTTAAATTAATGGATTTATTTTATTATTTTTCTATGTGTTTTGTTTCTAAACGCCGTCGAGGACGTTACAATAATTTAGATGGAAACCGTTAAGTTAGAGAGAAAACAAAGATGTCTGGCCATGTTAAAATCAAGCCCAAGAAATGCTAGCTTGACGGCGGCGCCAACGATGATATTCAGACAGACAGACATATTTATTTTTATATATACTTATATAAACCGCCTGTTGTCGGACTGGAATAATTTGTCTAATGGTGTACCTCAAGGAGGTATCTTGTCGCCTTTGCTTTTTTCCCTTTTTATAAAACTTCTTTCTACTTCCATTGGCTGCTCTTACCATTTTTATGCCGACGACCTGCAAATTTACACTCAATCGTCAATCGATGAAATTGATTCGGGAATAGCGCGCGTTAACTCGGCTTTGTCAACTATCCTGACATGGTCCAATGAATTTGGTATACAAGTCAATCCGTCAAAGTGCCAAGCGATAATAGTAGGTAGTTCAAGACAAATCTGTCAGATTGACTTTGAGGTTATCGCACCTGTCACATTTAACAATTGTAGTATCCCGTACTGTAAAGCTGTGAAGGACCTTGGCTTCCATATCGATTCTACACTTAGTTGGATCACTCAAGTGGCTGAAGTCAGTCGTTCGGTCACTGTTGCCCTTCAACAGCTTAACCGCCTTCGGAACTTCCTGCCAATTAAAACGAAGATACTGTTAGTCCAAACATTAATATTACCTATTATTGATTACGCTGATGTGTGTTACCCTGATCTCAATGCAGATCTTCTCAATAAGCTTGATCGTCTAGTTAATAATTGCATTCGATTTATTTTCTGTCTTCGCAAATATGATCATATAACTTCATTTCGCTCGGAGCTTAAATGGCTTCCCATCCGTGAACGCAGACAAATGCGAATTCTGTGCACTCTCTTTTCTATTTTTTCTAATCCAAAATCTCCTGAATATCTTAAATGCAAATTTCAATTTCTTTCCGACACTCATGATCGGCAGCTTCGTTCTACTGATACCCGCCTCCTTAGTATTCCTCTTCATTGCACAAATTTTATGGCAAACTCTTTTACTGTTCAAGCTTCACGACTCTGGAATGCTTTGCCCGTTGACATCAAAGAAATTTCCACAAAATTTTCCTTCAAGAGAAAAGTACACTGTCATCTTCTACGAGTAAATTAGTCTCATTTTCTTATCTACATCATCATACATTGTAGTTATGTGTGTATTTGTATTTATTTAATTATGTATATGTATATATATGTATATTTTATATGTATGCGTATATATATCTTTATTATGAGTATATTTGAATGTATGTGATTATTGTATATATTATTTGGTATAAGTATGTAATTATTTAATTATTTTGCGCCGCAACGAATTATGTTTATCCCTATGGTTGACTGGGAGAGAACGCTTTTAGCGTTAAGTCCGCCAATTGTAACACAATTTCATTGTTAAACAATAAAGTTTAAAAATAAATAAATAAATATAAAACACAAAATAAAAGTAAACTTAATACATAGATGAAGATAACACAGAATTTTTGATAAAAATTAAAAAAAAGTTTGGAAAATCCAAAAGTGCACGCCTCATAGCGGTCACTTAATTTTCACAAAAAAAAACAGAACTTGAATATTGCATATTTATCGGTGTATTATGAACAAAATAAAAAAATTACTTTTAAATCTTCGCGCCATTGCCCACACAGAAAAGAAAGGTACTGCGCATGTATTGTCAACGAACCTTATTTACATAGATTTAGATATACCACCGATAGGTGGATTTCAGTTTATTGCTAATTATAATTAAACTACTTTTAATTAGACCGTGATTTTCGAAAGGACTTATTTTTAGATAATACTTAAGCGTATGAAAAAAAGAAGGGTTCGATTTGTTAAGTTTTTCGGGCGTTATCGTGACCACGCCAGTTTCCATACATACAGACACACGGACGTCCACGAAATAATTTACTTAAACACTTGTTTTATTATTTTAAAGAACAAAATGTCCTTTAAAAATATCATGACTGTTGAAACTAGTGTTTTTTCTTGACATTTGTGTAAATATTATTCTACAAGTACGATAAGAAATAAATACCGACATTTTTAGTTCGAAAAATCACTTGATTTTTGTAAGGCGAGAGTACAGCACTACCTCAACGCTCCGCTTATGAGGCGTGCAATAATGCTTAGCCAATTCATAGAAAAAAAAAATGCGTGCCATGATTAACTCGTAGAAGCCTTGTGAGTTCTAAAAGGAAAAGCCGGAATGTGGTCCCCTAGCGCCGTAGACTATATCCAACGATGTAAACAGGAACAGGATTAAGTAAAAGAGAGAGAGAGAAGCTATATGTCTTATTCTTTTGAATACCTTTGAAAATCTGACATTAATTCTAGTTACTGTATCCTCGAAAAGAAGTTAGGAACTGTCGAAAAACACGTGCTGAAAACACCCAACAAAGATCATCATTTAACCTCATTCTTACTCGCAACAGCTAAAGAGGGTACCGATTCCCATTGTCCCGAATCAACAAAAGGTCCTATTAAAAACCCTATCTGAATAAAATGGCCGTTTTAAAACAGCACTCTAACGCTACTCGCGTACACGCGAAAACACAACTTATGACACTATCCATAGCATTGAGAATCTCTTGAAGGCTGCCGCATTTTTCTTATCAAATTAATAATGAGAAATAATAGAACCTCCGTATCGGAACGTAGTTTATGGAGGATTAAACCTTACAGCATTGCGATAAAGTTACTTTTTAGGTGCAGATTAAAGTAAGTATATCATTTTCAAGTGGAGTATAGTTTCGAGTTGGGCAGTTTAGATTTCACGATAACGGTTTTAATATGAGCCGGAAGGGCGGCCTCTACCAGCTAGTAAAGAAAATAGTGCAGTTTATTAGGGACTAATATTTGCTTTCTGTTTTCCTTGCCGTTAACTGAATGGTAGTTGGATTTGCTGCAATTTCATTTTCCCCTCTATTCATTTTAATTGAGGAGCCTTATATAAGGCTCTATCTATATCTTTCAATAGAGTTAGCGCCCCTTTTTCCCACGCGTTTAATAACCTAAAAGTTAACTGTACGAAAATGAAAAACTAGGTATCATAATAAGAATATTCATTTAAATATTTGTGACGGAAAAAGTTGGTAACAGAATCTAATCATCGGTCACAGAGTAGGTGTAACCCTTGTTATTATTAAGTATTATGTGGTATAACCTTGATCATTTTGATATATAAAATATACTGCGTCACGCAACTGCTGCAAAATTCATAATAACATATTCAATCACATTTATATGTACATAATTGGCCCAGAAAAGCTCACTAGGGTGTTATTTGGCAAGAAAATATTCTCAAAGTAATTATCGTAAGTGAGCTACCCTCCCTGGGCAAATATAATTAATGTATTTACCTCACTTTATTAATTAGTAGAATAAAGGCTGACTAGGTGTTTTGCTGTAGCAAATTCAATCCGAGAGAATCATTTATCAGAGCTTTGAAAGCTTATGGAATGAATGCTAAATATTACATGTAAATATTTTTATTCAAGTAAATTATTTATGCTTTTATCGCACGTTTGGGAGGCGTAAGAAAAGACAAGCAAGAAGTTTGTCTTTGTAAAATATTTAATTAGTATCTCCATTTTGCTATAACGTTATTCTTGAACAAGTGGCGTCCGCTGTCAGGAGTACTCTGCGACCAAAAGATGCCAATTAGAACTAAAGGCAAGGTCTATAAAACAGCCGTGAGACCAGTTTAAATTTATGGCAGTGAAACGTGGCCATCAAACGCAATCCACGGGTGGATTAACCCAAAAGGACAAAATGCGTAACAAGTACATACGGGGGAATTTTAAAGTAGCGCCTATTGTTCAAAAACTCTCTGAATCGAGGTTGAGATGGTACGAGCATGTAATGCGACGACTCGATGACCATGTAGTTAAGAAGTGTGTTTCCATAGCAACAAAGAACAGAGGGAAGGGCAAACTGCCGATGACATGGATGGCAGAAGTCCGAAAAGATAATTATAAAGCAGCTAGGCCTAAACAGCGACAGTGCCTTTAATCGTGAAAAGTGGCGCTGCATGATTAAAAGGTGAGACCCCGTATAACAGGAAAGAGCTAGGAAAAAATATAAGAGTTATTATACCTTTTTCTCGTCTAAGCGCTTTCTCGGTTGCATCCTCAGCTGCTGCTTTGGAGCCCGGGGTGCGCTTTCCCGCTTTTTTTTTTCTCCAAATATAACATTCATGTCAATGGTCACCCAAGTAAGCCAAAGACCTTGCAAAATGGAGAAGAAATAGCCGGAACAGTTTAAATGATTTGGCTATAGTTTTACGACCGGCCGCCTGCCTGATGTCAACCCTCCTTGGGAATGCAATTGTACAAGCACGAGATGTTTGTGCTTAGTCCTTTAGTCGCCTCTTACGATATCCACAAGAAGAGATGGAGTGGTCCTATTCTAACCCGGAACCACACGGGTGAGAGTTATTATACCTGTCACTTCGATTCGTCAATTGGATCTTCCGAAATCTTTGGAGATCCAATTGACGTACAAATCTGTAGACGCAAGCGGAGCTGGATCGGTCATACCATACGTTGCGTCGGCCTCACGACCATATTCCCCGTAGAGCCCTTGATTGGAATCCACAGGGTGTAAGCTTGGCCGCCGCAAACATACTTGGCGCCGCACGTGCGCACCCGTCATCTCAGAAACGAAGCAGCTTGGATTATCCTGAAGTAAATCAATAACGCACCGGCTGACAGATCGAATCCGCTAGTTTTTAAGATCAAATACTGTTCGTCAAATCAGAAACTGTTTTCTATTTACGTATGAAATATAGATCTGTGACGTCAAAGTTTCTTGGAGTTAAATAGCGCTCTTAAGACTGCAGTCCTCGACCGTGGGAATTTTTGATTGAACACCCGAATCTATATTTTCTATCTACATATACGCATTGCGCTGTATTGTACATCCACCATGGAGACGAATTTAGACGAATTCAGAAGCGCAGCGAGTGGTATGCCTTATCAGCGTTTTCGTCCCCATATTTATTTAAAAATTTCGGAGAACTTTAAATTTTTCTATCTTTTTACAAAAGATGAATTATTTTTATTTATTTATTGTGCGTGTTCAAGCATGAATCAATCTTCATATATGTGTATTTTTTATTATTTAACTCAGTCGTATGCGCAAGAAATCCGACGACGTATTCGTTTATATTTACTTCAAAGTTTAACCTTTTTAACTAAGTTTTTGAATGAATTAATTTTTTTTTATTAATATCTTCTCATTTACTTTTTAGGATATCTCTTTGTCTTTATTTATCTGTAATTTAAACACAACTTCATCATTTAAATTCCGTGTAAACAACAATGACATGAACGTCGCACACCGCAAAAAATCGAAACACGTATCAGGTTATTTGGAATACATCTTGGAATAATACTGGCAGTCAAGGTGTCATATACACGTTTTTTGCATTGAGAAATCTGGAATCAATTGGGGAAGGTACATCCTTTCTTGCTCTTAGGAAATCAAGTTCAAAATGGATGTGATCAATGACAAGTGACTTTATTTTGTGACTTTTTGTAACTTTTTATCTTCACATCGTAGTAGGTATTTTTTGTACCCAGTCCACATCGCTATTGGCGTCGTGTAGTGTCTGCCTTTTGCCCTGATTCTTAACAATAACAATATGTATGTACAAGTGAAGTTGTCCCTATCGTAAAATTGGTTATGGTCTACCCTTTGGGTTGCGGAGGTCAGACGGCAGTAATTGCTCTGTGTAAAAACCAGTAACCTCGTCAAATCACATAGGGTAGGTAGAGGACTCAGGGCTCTGAAGTGTTTTTACTGAGAATGCAACCGGGAACACGTTTGGATGATAATCAAAGTAAAGTGTGGTCTACAAAACTTTATTTCCTAAAACCTATTAATTTTTAACAACTGCAAGAACCACAAAGAATCACACTCATACACCAAAACATAAAACACAGTAACTCCACTAGCAATGTTCCTGTGTAAAGAGTATTTTATTACTATAAAAAAGAGTTATACGCATATTTATCATTTTTATGTTACAAGAAAAACACGGCGGAAAATTGCAAGGGAAAATACGCAGTGCGTAATAAAAGGGTGGCAACATTGGATTAGACCGAGATCGGTAACATACTGTTTGTTATTGCCGTCGAGAAATAATGCAAATTTTTACTTCATTTTGTACTTATTCAACGTAAGCTTGTTGTACTGTAAGCTTGTTTTGCACATTACTTTGTTTGTAACACGTCTCAACTGAAGGCCATGATAATATAAACATATAACAGCGGCGTTGAAAAACGTTTTTTGCATTCACTGGTTTTTGATTAAAGATGCTTGAAATGTATTTTATATACTATAGTAACGTCACATAGCCTTTAACCAGCTGGCGGTCAAGACTACTCAAGACGCTTCCAAAGATACTGAAAATGTTTAAGGTGTCATGAATATCATTAAAGATAAAAGGGAACAGATAGATACTGGACTGTCTCTGTGGTCCAGTGGTCAAGGCGTTTGCCTTGTGATCCGGAGGTTGTGGGTTTAAATCCCACTGAAGCATACTTTGTGAAAAGTTGTTTTCAGTCTGGTTAGGATATGGCAGGCTTGAATTACCTGATTATCCGAAAAGTAAGATGATTCCGTGCTTCGGAAGGCACGTAAAGCTGGTCCCAAACGCCAGCTCGCGTTTGCACATGTCCCTAGGATTGGTTCTGGTCTACCCTTTGGGTTACGGAGATCAGATGGCAGTCGCTCTGTGTATAAAAAAACCGAGAAACCTCGTCAAATCATCTGATTTGACGAGGTTTCTCGGTTTTTTAGGTAAGGTAGTGGACCCTGGGCTCTGCAGCGTAGTAACTACTAACTATGAAACCGTGAATACGCTTGGATGATGCTGATACAAGGGAACAGATGGCCATTCATATTATGTACATACATAGCAGCAAAACACAACCCTCATTTTGGCTTCGTAATCGGGTAATAAAATAAACAACTTTAGATTTGGTTTCTTCCATGCTAGTCAAGAAGAAAAGAAAAAGCTTAGAATGTTCCAGTTACTCTTCTCGTACAGTTCAAAAAGGCGATCGAGAAACTGGGCGAAACTACGAATCATGTTAGGAGCCCGTACTACCCTAAAGTTCTTAGAGCGATCTTAAATATTATCAATATTAACGAAATATTCACTTTGAAAAAAAAACACAGCATAGTTCAAGACTGGAAAACAAGATTGCTTAAAATTTTCTCGATAGAAAAAAATTGCGAAGTTGCCTGCCTGCCTGAATCACCTCAGAATTATAAATATATACTAAAACGGAAAGTATTCGGGTAATACAATAAATTAGCCTTTGTAACTTTGGATTATAATTTTATTAAACATAAGGCAGTCATAATATGTCTTATTTTTTAAATAACTCTTAAATATTCTTGGTAAAACCTCTAAACCAAAACCAGCCTCACCCCGCATGGTCTCGTTGTCTCGCTTCGGCTAGAGTAAATTTGTGTGCGTGGAAGCGGGAGCAAAACTTAGATATAGGCTAGCGACCCATTACTGTTTTGATTCCTTTTTCAACCTTCTCGCTAAAGTGGCCTTTGGGTCTTGCAGCCCTAGGCTATGTCTGCTTAGAGCCGCAAGACCCAAAATGCCCTGTCTGCCCCATTAGGGATAAAGACGTGATAGTATGTATGTATGTACAACTATGGGTCTTGCGTCCTTAACAAATACAAACAAACACTTAAGGAAGCTGTTACAGGAAATGCCGTTAGAAAAACCCTTATCAAGCGAAGAGCCACTACGCCATCGTCCGAATGTAGATATCTCTGCAGTATTCAAAAACCGATGAACAATGCAGCCGAAGCAAAAGAAAACAAAATAAGAGGATTTATCTGCCAAGATTTAAGTTGCTGACCGCATCTGAATTCGGTCGGTGCCGTGTTTTTGACATTTTAGTTTATCGTGCTTTTCAAAGGAAATAGATTCAGCGGAGTAAATAAAACATACTTTTATTAAGTAACCTAACATACCATTCGTTGCCTGTTGTTTATTATTTTCTTTACTTATAAGAAAGTTAACCGTTATTAATATGGACAAATTTTTGTATAAAACCAAATACCGGGATCCCAAATGGTTTTCTCAACACTTTTGTACAAGAAACTAAATTTTTTCTCGCGATTCCGGTATTGTTCTTACAGAAATAGTGGATTAAATTAAGCCTTGGCGGGCTCTAAGTTGCCTTTGAGTCATGCGGCTCTGGGCTCTGTCTGCTTATAGCCGTAAGACCCAAAAGACTCTGTGTGCCTCGTTACGGATAATGACGTGAAAGTGCATCTTGGCGAGCTTTGTCACATACACAGGATATATAGGCTGTAAATATTATGTTGTTAAAACAATATTTACACCCTGAATTTAAAATAAAGAAGTGTAGATACAGATACCACAGTATACTATATCACGTCTTTTCCCTCTAAAGGTAGACAAAGCCTAAAAGCCACGTTTGGCGTAATGAAATGAGGAAAATACATATTTAATTATAACTTATTCATGTAGGTATATGTAATATGAGAACATATTGTAAATTAATGTCACATTCATGTTACATTTATTACACGGGCAATTCAATATAAATTTAAATCTTTTAGGTGCAGGAAATTAATAAAATTAAATGTTCATTGAGATATGAATTCTGAATGTTTACAATCAAGCCAACTCCTGGAATTTTCGTGTATATTAATTTTTAACCGGAACAATAAGTAATACCGTTTGCTTCCAACTTTATGTAGAATTGTAAAATATGTAATATATTATCGATGGTATAATAAATAATACAAGATATTCTCTTTCATTGACAGCTGGCCACGTGACTAGCCCACGAAAACGTCATTAGTTGGGAATTTTGCCATTTAACTAAAACCAATCATTAACTATGAATTTAATATAAAATTAAAATAACGTAAATAAAATTAAATATGCTACAAGGCGTAAAGGTAATTAATAGTTTTAACGCGAGGGCGCTACTTTGAATCCAGAGCGAAACGAAGGATGCCACAATAGAATCACGAGCGTAGCGAGGGATTCTACGGTGGAATCCTGAGTGAAGCGAGGGATTCAAGTATGTCGCCCGAGATAAAACTATTACCGTACACCGTCTAGCAAATTCTTCTTTTCATCTCCATCAATGAGAAAAAGCAAATATATACCTATAGCGAAAGTATAATATCTACATATACCTAATCAGAGTCTAACAGTCAGTTACTAACCTTTATTTGGTGGCGTTTTCACTGAAGAAATACTATGAAAATATTTTTCTAATACCACCACATCTTATACATTTTCCAGTCATTAGAATCGTTTTATTACTTTTTTCTTGTGTGTTAATTCTTTACATATTTAAATATGTATATTATACGTAAACTTCATATTTATTTACTATCGGCCTCATCAAGAAATTAGTCACATTTAAAATAGTTGTAAAAATAACCTAATAGTTCCTTAGTAAAATTACTATTTAAATCAAAGACAACAATTGCGCGTTTTTATTGGTTTTTAATAAATTATTATTTTGAAGCAAGAGAACCCAAACCTTTTGACCTACAGTCATCCACGTAAAACGTGTAGTATTCCAATTTAAAAAAAATACGACGCCTTCCCTATATTTTATAATTTTAAAACGAATTCTTCTTTTTTTTAGCTGACTGCCAATATTATTTTTTATTCTACATTCGTGTTCGGTTTCCAAATGTGTTTTAACGCCTAGGGAATTTACTTTTTACTTTTCAGTGTCTAGAGAATTACCAGTGACTTTAGCCCCAAATATTTGGGATAAAATCATCGTTTTTCGAATAGATGAGATGAAAAAAATTAAACAGGTGAATCACACGATATACGAAATAAGTCCTTAAATTTACTGAAAAGAACAATCAGTAGTAACAGTTTTCGTGATATTCGTGACGTAGTCTTGGGCTAACGAGGGAATTAAAATCATTGTTTTATTATACTATGATATTATCTACCTACAATATAGTATTTGCATATTTTTGTTTAGTGATAACTCAAGAAGCTTTGAATTTCATGATAATCTTTGATAGAAAATTAGATAGTATAAAAATAATTTATAAGTTCAAATATGCAATATAATGGCATTAAAAAAACATACATTTTAATTTAAATTTTGGCAATGCACTATTTTTAAAGCAATTTTATATTAAGTAAGTATATAAACGGGCAAGTGCGAGTCGGACTCGTACATGAAGGATTCCGTACCACCGTACAATGTTTTAAAACGCTGAAGAAACACGTTTCTTGTATGACGACCCCCTTTAATTATTATTAACTTTATCTTATTTTTAGTATTTGTTGTTATAGTAGTTATAGTAATACATAATCGGTGAAAATTTCAGGTATTTAGAGCCCTGTGACAGATCGAATTAAAAACGCTGAAAAAAACACGTTTTTGTATGACGACCTCCTTTAACTTTTTTATTTTTAGTATTTGTTGTTATAGCGGCCACAGTAATACATAATCGATGAAAATTTCAGCTGTCTAGCTATTACTGTTCAAGAGATAGAGCCCTGTGACAGACGGACAGACAGACAGATGGACAGACGGACAGACAGCGGAGTCTCAGTAATAGGGTCCCGCTTGCACCCATCGGGTACGGAACCCTAAAAAGTATATAAAAAAGTAGTTTTAACACAAAATTCTTGAAACAAGAATAAACGTGTTACAGCATTTTAAGAAAATAACGTTTCTTTAAACGTTTATCTAGAACAAAACACGGATTTTTCGCTACGTAAATAACACAACAGCCAGTACATTATTTGTTTGAGTACGAATGTAATTTACGAATGAAAATGGGCTTAGGGCGCGGTTTCTGGTGATTCCAGCCGCGTGTTTACTTGTTTAGAGTTTTGTGGTATGACTAAAGGCACAGGCCGGAATCTCCTAAGGTACGCGCAATATGCGTCCCCGTTCCCCATCCCCGCACCTCTCCCCCGTTTTCGCCTCGATGACTCACGTTGGCCGTCAAGAACCGGGGGAGAGGTGCGGGTGCGGGGAACGGGGACGCATATTGCGCGAACCTTAGGAGATTCCCTTCTGTTTACTCTTACTGTATTCTGTGCTACAGGTTTAAAGAATTAAAACATTTATGTTTTGCTATAGTATTTCGTTCATTCTTAAAATATCGAAGCTCGGGTTTACAATTAAACAGCGAATAGATCAATAAATAATGCTCTTGTTTTATTATCGCTCATATCGCTCATCGCTGTTTTTTTACTTTTTGGCATTTATAAAACTCCGTAATAATGCGACCTCTTTTTGAATTAACTTGCGACTGCCAGAGCGTGTGTTGAAACCGTTCTCAAGTGAAGTATGAATGAATGAATGAAGCGTATTAGTCACTGCCGGTGTACCGGTGTGGTTCCGGGTGAGGACCACTCCATCTCTTCTTGTAGATTTCGTAAAAGAGGACAAAAGGAATAAGCACAAACATCTCGTCGTAAAACTTTAGCCAAATCATTTAAACTGTTCCTGCTATTTCTTCTCCATTTTGCGAGGACTTTGGCATCATTTGGGTGACCATTGACATGCATGTTATATTTAGAGTAGAAAAAGCAGGAAAGCGCATCTCAGGCTCCGAAGCAGCACAGCTGAGGCTTTTATTTCAGCAGTTGATTCACTTGTAATGAAGAAAAAAGACCCAAAATCCATTCTAGCCTGATTTACATTATTTTACAAAGGTGAAGAAGGACCACTCCAAGTCTTCCCGTGGATGTCGTAGAAGGCGACTTAGGAAACACAAGCTGAACAAAGCTTATAAACATCAATGAGATCTCTCCAACCCATCAGGCCAGCGTGGAGAGTGCAGGCCAAATCCTCTGGCTAATATATGACTCTGGTAGTACAGAGAGGGTCGTGCTTCTGCAGTGGAAACTACAAAAGACCTGATGATGATGATAAAGGTGTAATTTTGAAGAATATATGACTAGTATTAATTTAGTAGGTATAACGAAAATTTATTTATTTATTTAATTAAAAAACTTTATTTTTCCACAATAAAAAATGGTACAATTGCCGGACTTAACGCTAAAAGCGTTCTCTCCCAGTCAACCATAGGGATAAACAGATACGATTCATGTAGCGGCGCAAAAAACTAGATACAAAATAAAGTATTAAAATATTATGAAAATTACAGAGTAATGACCAAAATGTTGTTGTTTATTAAATTAAAATAATTACTTTATAGAATATGGTATACGATTTAACGTTCTAGTACGGCTCGTGGTACGTTTTCTTCTTAAGAGGAAACGTCAAGGTCTAGAGAAATGAAAAATAGGTATTTGTAAAATCTATTGCTGTCTCGCTTTGCCCGAACTATACCGAGCAAGTGCGATAGAGACATACTGCAGCTTAGACTGAAAATACCTATTAAAAGAACAAAAATTTAACGATTCGTAGTCCCCTTATTTCTTCTCCAAAACTTTTCCAATATAAGTCCTTTTTTCATTACGAATTAACAAAGACTTGAGCGGTGTTCCTATGTTTTAATTCTTTTATATTATCTTGTAAAATTCGTTTGCTGGATGTTTGAACACAGCAAAAAATCTGGCCAATTTTTTTAGGTTTTTGTACGTTCATCACCTTTAAATAAATCATTTATGAAAAAAAGGAAAACATATGGACATGCTAATAGTGGCTATGGATATTCAGGAAAAAAAATATAACTCTACCGGCATTATCCAGGGAGGAAACAGGGGACTACGTTTGTATGGAAAAACGGCCCCTCTGTTTCGTCTTAAGGCCGTACCTGAATTTTCCGGGGTCCAGTGCTGCCCCATTGAAAATAAATCATTTCAAAGAAAACGGAGACATTATTACAAAATTTTGCTACTATCAAATCCTAGATAACCCTTCAAAGTATTTTATGAACTACTGTTTACAGTTTATAATGAGAGCATTAAGCTTACTACGCACATTTGCCAAAAGTGGCCGTTTTTCCCAAATGTGCGTAGTAAAGCTTAACGTTCTCACTTAAAACTGTAAACAGTAGTTCTTAAAATTGAAGGGTTATCTAGGCTTTGGTAGTAGCAAAATTTTAAATAATGTCTCCGTTTTCTTTGAAATGATTTATTTTAAATGGGGGCAGCACTGGACCCCGGTAAATTCAAGTACGGCCTTAATCATGAAAGACAGAATTAATGAAACCTTTTCATGTACTCGGTCAACGGAAATAGTTGCGTAACCGCGTTGCCGAGTTCACGTAGCAGCTAGCAACGAAGAACCAAATATCTATAGCACAGAAATATGAGCGTAAGACAACCTACTATGTCATCGGATGAACTGGCCAGAAAGAAGGCTTCAAAGAAGATAACAACTATAATATAAAAAAAATAGCTAGAATAAGTTACGACTTCATGCATGTGATTATGATGGTGATGAGAATATTACGAACTTCACTACTTTTGCTTATGCTTTAGTTTGTGAATTTTAAAAACTGAATTTGGTTCAGAGATTGCATTATTATTAAAATAATGTATACTGGAATTAACGCGTTATTTCCCGTATGTATTAATTTAATTACCTATGATGATCTGAAAAAATCTAGACATGACAGTCAAGGCGCGTTACATTTACAAGCAGATAGTCAATAAAATGCGTCCGCGGTCCAGTGGTCAAGGCGTTTGCCTTGTGATCCGGAGGTCATGGGTTCAAATCCCACTGGGAAGCATACTTTGTTAAAAAGTTGTTTCCAGTCTGTTTAGGATATTGCAGGCTTGAATCACCTAATTACCCGAAAAGAAAGATGATTCCGTGCTTCAGAAGGCACGTAAAGCCGTTGGTCCCGAACGCCATCTAGCGTTTGTATCTATCCTAGGATTGGTTCTGGTCTACCCTTTGGGTTGCGGAGGTCAGACGGCAGTCGCTCTGTGAAAAAAACCAGTAACCTCGTCAAATCGCCTAGGTTAGGTAGCGGACCCCGGGCTCTGAAGCGTAACCGCTAACGATGCAACCGGGAACACGCTCGGATGATGATGATGAGTCAATAAAATGCGTGAACGCGTGTTTGCTATAGCGTGACTTTTATTTTCATGCTCGACTGGAAGAAAATAAAAATCTTAGAATGTACTAGCTGGCTTTCTTCCCGCGCAGATCGTAGAAGGCAATCAAGGGAATAAGTAAAAATGCAAATAAAGTTAATACGCGATGCAGCTAGCAACCTATCACTATTTTGATTCTTTTTTCTACCTTCTCGCCCACCATCACGCTAAAAGTGGCCTTTGAATCTTACGGCCCTGGACTCTGTCTGCTTAGAGTGGCATGGCCCCTGAATGCTCTGTCTGCCCCATTAGTGATAAAGACATGATAATATGACTTTTATTGACTGTTTCATTGTTAAGACTTTTTTAAAATCTTTAAAAAAAGTCTAAATGTCGCATTGTATGGAGTGTCAAATCTGTACTCGCGTTAGTTTGAGGCCGGGACTGTTTGTTAAATCATACCTTACCGAGACCTAGCTCCGGCTCTGTGGAAGTTTGCTTACTTAAATTATATTAGGACTCGAATTACTCCATGTGTATGTAGTAAGACCTCCACAATGTTTCAACGATGTACGCTTATGTGTACATAAGTGATTACATCAAACAATCAATTATTGTACAGTGTACGTAGTGTAGTTAGTAACAAAGTTGTACTCGTAATATGTACCTATTCAACACAAGATAATTAAGCTGTGCTGCTTAGGAGCCGACCACACTTTCCGGTTTTTACAAGCTTTTATTGAGCTTGCCCTGTACCCTGTATGTTGTTTTTTTTTTTTGTCAAATCTTGCAAGTTAAATTTAAGTCAATTGTGATTAAGATTAAATTTTGTATACTAAAGTAAGACAATGCAATATTATTATAACAAGAATCTGTTCTGATGATGGAGTCGGAAGGTGGCTATAGGAACCCTGTAATAAAATGACGCAGCCCTATCGAGTTTGGGCTTATTACATTTGTCTTGATAAGTACTCAGGCCTGACAAAAGAAGCTTGTACGAAAAAAAAAATATTTTCAATTTTTTTTTCTGATGAAAGTGATAAAGAAATGATACTAAGTAAATAAGAAAATTATGAATTAATTTAACGATATGGCTATGGTTTTACGATCAGCCACATGACGTCAACCCTCCTTGGAAATGTATTTGTGTGAAAAGTTAAGCAACCACCAATACGCCGCTGCTGCGGCGCTGCGCCATAGGGTTTGTTACGCTACTGTAAAATCGTTCAATTCAAAATGGCCTGAACTTTATAGCAGTTTGCCGCAATTTTAGAACCAATTTAGCTGAAAACATTCATCAAACACATTAAACTAATTGTACTTAATGGTTCATTACGTTAACAGGAGTATCTTTACAAAACAATTCTGTATTTATTTATTTAACTTCATTACAATAAATGTAAATGGCGGACTTAAGGCCAGGGGCCTTTTCTACCAGTCAACCAACGGGTGATCTTTTTTCTATACTATGCAATAAATGTTACATCACATTATATTATCAACATGTAGTAACTATTTGAGAGATGTCCCATGTTAACAATCCCATACTGGTCCCAAAACAGAGTTTTGGACTGGGTCATAAAATGATTATTCTATTTAGTCAGTCATATTATCCAAAAATCCGCGGCTCCGTATTTTTGGTTTACCAAATTAGTAAAAATTCACAAAAATACAGCGCATCGAAGTTCTGGAGCTTGTGACGTCACGGCCCTGTAAAAATCGTACGAGACCGTAACGTCAAACGAAATTTAAATTTGCTGTATCTACGTCATTATTTGTCAGACAAACATATTTTTAGGGTTCCGTAGCCGAATGGCAAAAAAACGGAACCCTTATTGATTCGTCATGTCTGTCTGTCCGTTCGTATGTCACAATCGCTTTTTTCTGAAACTATAAGAACTATACTGTTGCAACTTGGTAAGTAGATGTATTCTTTAACCACATTAGGATTTTTACACAAAAATAGAAAAAAAAACAAAGTTTGGGGGTTCCCCATACTTAGAACTGAAACTCATTTTTTTTTTATCAAACCCATACTTGTGGGGTATCTATGGATAGTTCTTAAAAAATGATATTGAGGTTTTTAATATAATTTTTTTCTAAACTGAATAGTTTGCACGAGAGACAATTCCAAAGTGGTAAAATGTTGGTCCCCCCCTGTAACTTCTAAAATAAGAGAATGATAAATCTAAAAAAAAAATATGATGCACATTACCATGCAAACTTCCACCGAATACCCACCGTCCGACTCGCACTTGGCTGCTTTTTTCAGTCTACATTTGTACTCCGTACGGATTAAGAGTGTGTGTAATTCACTATCTGTTTTGTTATGAATTAATTAATTATACTAACTGAAATATTGTTTATTAATTTATTTTATGAACCTTTCATATTTCACAATAAACAATCGTAAACAATTGGCGGACTTCTACCATTTTTTTGTTTATAAATTCACTGTTCCTTGTTTATACTTATAATTTTGCTAACAAATGATGGACTGATACTTATGAAAGAACCAAATAGTGGTTACAATTTAATGTATTAAACAAGAATCCATATGACTCGACGTATCATCAACAACAAAAAGCAAATATAACCCAAAAAACTTGGAAGCATAAACACTTATATGCTGAAAGAATAGCTCAAGCTCTAAATTACCGGCATTACGACTAACAATAAAAGGAGGCAAATAAAACAATTTCATTTTACTGTGGCCTGTGGTACAGTCGCGAACAAAGACGGCGCGCACGGTCAGATCGCGTGTCGCCACTCTCGACGTGTGCACGCACGGGTACACTTAGAAATAAAAGTTAAAAGAGTTAAATGTAGGTTAATTTCGTTCTTACCGCAGTGACACATTTTATTTTAGAGGCATAGGACTGTGAAAACCGTAGATACTATCTATTAGGGTGGATTTGTGAAACTGAATCATCAAAGTTTGTATACAAAGATAGAATATAGTTTTAAATAAACTGCGTTAAAAAATTGTAAAGAATACTAAAACATATGTTGCATAATGCCTAAATATATCTCTATCATCATCATCATCATCATCATCATCATCATCTGAGCGTAATCCTGGTTGCATCTTCAGCGGTAACGCTTTAGAGCCCCTCCAGTACCTAACCTAGGTGATTTGACGAGGTTACTGGTTTTTACACAGAGTGACTGCCGTCTGGCTTCTGGGCTCTAAATATGCCTCTATCATATAGAAACTGCGGCCTTTTTTGGCAAGTTCAGTAAACGAACCCAAAGTTTTTATTCCTAAATTAAGTCAAATTGATTGACACCAAATACTAACCGTTTTGTCCCTGACCGTACAGCACAAAAGTACCGCCAAGGCCACTAAACACCATGGAAATAATAACGGTGTATCGTGGCCTGACGATCGGAAACTGGCCTTTCCAGGTATTCAGTGTACTATTAAAACTAATTACTATTAATTTCTTAACTAGGGAACTTCGTAATAGAAATAAATTACATTTTCAATACATTTTTTCCATGCTGGTCTGAAAGAAAAAAAAAACATAGAATGTACTAGCTGCTTCTCTTTCCGCGCAGATCGTAAAAGCCGATCGAGGGAATTGGCAAGAATCTGAATCATATCAATAGGTGATGCGGTGAGCAACCCATCACTATCATGATTTCCTTTTTCCACCTTCATGCCCACCATCTCTCTAAAAGTGGTCTGGGCCTTGCCGCCCTAGACTCTGTCTAACCCGTTAGGGATAAAGACGTAATAGTGTATCTTCAAGACATTTGTCTGGCATTCAAGTGGGCGATACATAGCAGTCCTAGTTAAAGTCATTCTAATATATTTAAATCATTTTGTATTTGATATAGACCTGTGATTTTAAAAGAAGTTTTATCTCTTATTAAAATCGCGGGTCTGACTTTTCTCTCTAAGTTTCATATCTGCCTTAAGCATTTAGTAATACGTAATTACGCAATTTCCCTTCACAGATCTAAAGCCGGGCTTACACATTGTAAATTTTGTCCCGTAAGTTAAGCCCTTACCGTTTGCTTGCGGAGTGTGGTCGCGATCCCTTGCTACAGAGATAAGTACTACAAATTACCTGTATATCTTAACTGCCATGTGTTTGTTTAGAGCTGTATTTGGAAGTTTGAATATGGTGAGATAGCATCGAGTTTGGTTTCCATTTAGTAACTTACGAGTACCTTCATGGGAACTGAAATTTTAGTGGCTGAGGATGCTAAGGTGAAAGACTGCCTCCATGGTACAGTGGTCAAGGCGTTTGCCTTGTGATCTGGAGGTCGAGGGTTCAAATCCTGTTGGGAAGCATACCTTATGAAAAGTTGTTTCATATTGCAGGCTTGAATCCACTGATTATCCAAAAAGATGATTCCGTACTCGGAAGGCACGTAAAGTTGTGGCACAGAAGACAGTAATAGTGTTACATACAGAACGAAATCTCCTAAGATCCCGTGCAATATTCGTCTCCGTTTCCCGTCCCCGCACCACTCCCTCATTCTTGCCTTGTCGAGTGGCGAGAGCAGGCGAACACAAACCTATTGACGTTGGCATGGTGGCACACGACAATACAAGAACGAGTGAGAGGTGCGAGGATGGGGAACGGGGACGCATATTGCGCGTACCATAGGAGATTCCGTTCTGTATGTAATACTCTTACCTGTCTTCTGTGGCTGTGGGTCCCGAACGCCATTTAGCGTTTGTTTAAACCTAACGTAGGATTGTTTCGCGTCTACCCTATGGGTTTAGAAGGTCAAATGGCAGTCGCTCTGTTTACAAAATCAGTAACCTCGTCAAATCACCCAGGTTAAGTGGCGGACCCTAGGCTTTGTAGCGTTATCGCTGAAGATGCAACCGGGACTACGCTCGTATGATGTTGACAAGGATGCTAAGGTGGATATGTGGTGTGACGAAAATGGATAAGATCCAGAACGAAAGGTTGAGGAAATTAGAAGGTCGCTCCAATAGTGGACCAGTTGAAAACCATCGTCTGCCTCGTGAAGAGAAGGTATGCCAAACGGACACGAACCAGGGGCATAAAGACAATTATTAGAGTAGAGTATAAACATCACACAAAACAAAGACCAATAAGATTATTTGCCACTAAAAACCTCAAGATGGTTTGGGCATTTAGAAAGGATGGATGAAAATAGATTAATAAAAAATATTTATAAGGTAAGTGTGAAAGGAAGAGCAGGACAGGGTCGACCTCGGCGAACGTTCTGCGATCAGATTGCAGACGTTCTGAAAAAGGGAGAGATAAGAAGTACACGTAACCGAAGGGCATGTATGAAGAGGTTGACGAGTGTAGATGAAGCGAAAGAGGTCTGTCAAGATCGTAGCAAGTGGAGGTCCATAGTCTCTGCCTACCCCTGTGGGAAACAGGCGTGATAGTATGTATGTATGTATGTAAAAACCTCAAACTTTCAAGCGTTCACCCCCAATAACTTTTGAACGGCTGAACCGATTTTCATCAAGCATAGCTAAAAACCATCTCGATAGACAAGGCTATCGATAAAAAAAACCACGTCGAATTCGGTCTGTTCGTTTAGGAGACACAATGCAAAACACAGACACGTCAAACTTATAACAACCCTATTTTTCGTCGGGGTTTAAAAAGAGTGACTTGAGACGAGGAATGGGAAGACCAAGGATGAAGTTTTTCCAACAAATTAAGGAAGGGTTAGGAGTAAGATCCAAGACATTAAAAAGATGGCAGAGGAAAGAGAGGAATGGATGTTTCTCCACTTTACTCCACCGACAAGAGCAAGCTCTTAAATTAAAGAAGTAGAAAAGACACTTACGTATCTCATCTAATGCCTGACCTGCATTTTTTTATTATTTGTCTAACTTTGACTTTTTGATAGTTATTTATTTTAATCATCATAATTTACCTATGCCAAATATTAAAATAGTTTGGAAAATCCAAAAGTGCACGCCTCATAATCTCATTTTTCGCAATTAAATTGATTTTGATTGTTTTATTGCTAACTTAAAACGAAGAAAAGTATGTGTCGGCTTTAACGCACGACTGGAGATTATTTTTAACTTCCCGCTGAGAAAATTGAAAATTTTCAAAATTCGGTACGTTATTAGTTTCACCCCGTTTTTGAAAAGTCGAGTTTTCATCAGATCTCGACGTTTAAAGGTCTCAGGAATCTTCCCTGACCACTCACGAGCAAGTGTCATGCACCCTATCCGTATGTGTGTGTGGGTGTGTATGTGACCCGCTTATAACTGTTGAACAACTAAACCGATCGGAACCAAACAAGTAGCTTTCCAAAGAGTTCTATACAAGTCAAATTTCCTGTGAATTTAAACCGATTCGGACCGGTAGATTTTGAGAAATCTCAAAAAAACTAAGCAAAAACAAGAAAAAAGACACAAGACTACGTCACGAATGTCAAGAAAAGTGTTACCACTGATTGTTCTTTTCATTCTCAATTAGTTAATGCAAATTAAATAAAATATTAACTAACTTATCGCTTCTTTTACATTTATTCGTCTTTCATATTTAATAAAACAAACAAAATCACAACATTCTTTATTCAAATTTCTTTTTACTTCTTTTCTTACTTGCCAGTTACACATTCGTACTCATCATTCATAGGTATTAACTCTTTCAACAAACCTCACATCCAAAATTATTTTTAATATGTCACCTGTATTTTTATAATAATAATTACGATTAAACTACATTGAATTAGACCGTGATCTTCGAAAGGACTTAGTTTTGGATAATACTGAAGCGTATAAAAAAATGGACTTGATCAGATAAGTTTTTCGGGAGTTATCGTGACCACGCCAGTTTCCATACATACAGACACACGGACGACCACAAAATGATTTTATTAAACATTGTTTTTATTTATTTAAAAGGCAAAATGTCATAAGTGTTGAAACTAGTGTTTTTCCTTGACATTTATGTGTAAATATTATTGTACAAGTGCGATAGAAAATAAATAGAGACACATTTAGTTAAAAAAATCACTTGATTTTTGTAAGGCGAGAGTAGAGCACTACCTCATGCGCTTCGCTTATGAGGCGTGCAAAAGGTTTTGAAAATATTTTGATTTATATATAGATTTTTTGATAATAACACTACCCACATTTTATAATGGGTAGTATTATTATCAAAAAATCTGCGTTCACCCTCAACAAGACGACATCGCTGCTCTTCAGTCAGTCTGCGACCACGAAAGATGTAACTCTTTTTCCAAACGTTAGACAAAACAATAAAAAAGGTTCGTGCTAAGTCCCGATATATATATAAATTATGTGTTCAAAGCGCGATAGTTTTAAAACCAAAATATTTTGAGTATTTAAGTATTAGTAAAATCCTAGTAAAACCAGAAATAAATTTCCTAAACAAGGTTTCAGCCCGCGAATAATATAATTTTAGTCGTTGTGAGTAAATACTAATATTATTACCACCCTAACATTATCGTAAGGGCTTCGCCCGTGGTCGTAATTACTGAAAATAGATGTCATTATATTGTGAATATTTCAGTTTTATATGTAACATATGGTGACCCCATTCGAAAGATAGTATGTACTTAACGTAGTTTTTGAAATAATTATATTTTTGTTAGAGAATCATGCACGGTATAAATAACGACCAATATTACAATAGGCGATGCGGCTAGCAACCCATCACTATTTTGATTCCATTTTCCACTTTCTCACCCATCATCACGCTAAAAATGGCCTTTGAGTCTTGCGGCCCTGGGCTCTGTCTAGATATGGAGCCGCAACACCCAAAATGCTCTGCCTGCTCCTTTAGGGATAAAGACGTGATAGTGCACCTACATTATGTCTCAACCTAAAAATTATTGAAAATACAGTAATATTTGTATAAATGATACTTATGCCTATGATGCTTCATTTAATTTTGCCGTAAATCATCTTTGGTGCTTTAAAAATCATCATCATCATATCAGCCACAGGAAGTCCACTGCTGGGCATAGGCCTCCCCCAAGGATTTCCAAAACGACCAATTTAACATATATTTAAGAACATATTTTTAGTTTACTATAGAGTTTGTTGTAAGAATAACAAAGTACGAGTATTGTGTATGGTTACAATTATTAAACAAGGTTTAGAAATGAAAATAACGTACCCTTTTTAGTATTTCTCGGAGTCAAGTTTATTTTAATTATGCCCTTAGGCTAATAAATGTTGAAAGATATACTTGTTAAGATGTTATAGCGGTCGCCATTTTTTCTGCCATTTCCGTAATTAACCATAACGAAGTCGTAGCAATTGCAAAATTAAAATATCTTATACGCACCCGGGCTTTGAACTGGAAAAAAAAGCGTGGCAAAAAAAATAAAGGCTAAGTAGAGAAACATTAGGTAAACAAAAACAGACCAGTAGGGAAACCACCGACGCGTTGGTCAGATGACATTGTAAGGTTGACGGGAAAGCAGTGGATTAGACTGGCACAGGACCATGGAAAATGGCGCGAAAAAGGGAGGCCTATGCCCAACAGTGGGTTGATGTGGGCTGAGAAAAGAAGAAAGAAAAGAGAAACATTATTATTATTTTTTTTTTTTTTTTCTTTTTATTATCACATGAAAGATCTTACAAAACAATCAGTTGACTTAGCATAGAAAAACCACGAAGGTTTGAGATTATACTAAGAATTAAGTTTACGCCAATCAATATACAAATCTTATATAAGACACAAACAATAAAAATATACGTATATATATGTAGGTAAGTAATACACCATGACACATACAGAAAGAGAGGATTTGGACAAATACATACTGTTCGGTTATTATTTATTTATCTCCACAACCTGCATATATATTTTGAAGGGAACTAAGGAAGTGCTCTTTAAGTTTATACTTAATATTTTGTTTCGTCATTTTATCCCTTAAATCCATTGGTAGTTTATTAATGAGCCGACAAACAATATAATCTGATGTTCGTCTACCGTATTCATTGTTTACTCGAACCGGTCCGCTCCTCAGTTGACGCCGAGCTACTGATCGCGTGTATACAGAGTGTTCCGGTTGTGGCTGATTATTGATTATAAAGAATAGTTTTTTTAATAAAATATATTTTACTTGTGAATGGACGGGCAATATAATATAATATTAACAAAGCCTGTCCTCCTATTTTAAGCCATATTCCACTAACGGCCATTCTGCACCTCGAATACTCAATGAAATTCAAAATCGCCTGCTAAGCGGATCCATAGAAGCATGTTTATCGTACCCACCAAGATGCCAATAAATTGAGATTTATGTGCTAAGCCGTAAGTCGTAAAATAGGACGGCACTTTACAGCGCACTGATAAGACACTTGTACCTCTATACTGGCTATAAGTTTTAGTGTTAAACTACCACTAACACTATGGGAACTGGCAGCAATCATTTGTGCAAGGACTTCTTTCCATCTGCGATCACCATTCTGCCAACCCAGCGTGGTGATAATAGGCAGTTAATTCACCTTTTATTGGGAGTAGGCTTTAGCAGTGCAATAGTTTAGACTCGTAAATAAACAAGTAATGATTAAAAAATATTGATAAACATGCTTTTATCTTAAACAATGAAAATTATTTTTTCTTTCTTTTTTAAATAAACTTGTTTTCAGCTTAGTACGCCAGTATTCAAACAATGAACATAAAAAGTTTAAAGTACTCCAATTGAGCCCCAGTCTCAAACTCGGTGGAGTTATGTTGTTTTATCACAGACATGACGTGGCCACCTTCCGACTTCATCGCCATAATATTGCATTGTCACCAAACTTACATACCTAAGTATGTGAAGTTTCAACTTGATCGAATAACGGGAAGTGGGTCTAATTTTACTTGCAAGATTTGATTACGGACGTAGACAACGGGACAGGTGAAACTAAATAAAAGCTTAAAAAACTAAAAAAAATCAACGGGCAAGTGCGAGTCGGACTCGTACATGAAGGGTTCCGTACAATGTTTAAAAACGCTGAAGAAACACGTTTCTTGTATTTTCTTTGGTTTTTAACTTTATCTTATTTTTAGTATTTTTTGTTATAGTGGCTATAGTAATACATAAATGGTGAAAATTTCAAGAATCTTGTTAATGCCATCATAAAGATCGAGTTAAAAACGCTAAAAAAATACGTTTTTTGTATGACGACCCTCTTTAATTTTTAACTTTTTTTTTATTCTTAGTACTTATTTGTTGTTGCTGCGGCCACAGTAATATAATACGAGTACATAATCTGTGAAAATTTCAAGTGTCTAGCTTAATAGCTAGATTCGAACCGTAATCGGTTCAAGAGATAGAGCCCTGTGACAGACGGACAGACAGAC
This sequence comes from Acrobasis repandana, assembly GCA_963576875.1. Lineage (NCBI taxonomy): Eukaryota > Metazoa > Arthropoda > Insecta > Lepidoptera > Pyralidae > Acrobasis > Acrobasis repandana. The sequence continues at coordinate 19,027,765 of OY756218.1, read as the reverse complement.
AGCGGAGTCTCAGTAATAGGGTCCCGTTTGCACCCTTCGGGTACGGAACCCTAATAATAACTTACTCTCAGGGTTTGACTCTACTAAACCGAAGACGATACAAGAGAAGCTTCATCGCTGAATGTCTAATCACATTCTTTACTTCTTTGCGTTATACACACGCACGGTGCGATTTAAATAGTTCTAGTTTTCATTTGAACCTTAGTGGACATGAGAAGTCGTTGAAGGCTTTGAGCGGAATAAAACATGCTTCACCTCGGCTTTGGAAGTAAGCTTACAATTTCCTCCATCTCCGTTTTCGTGAAAATCATTATTTTTTGATTTTCACGATGATTAAAATCATTATTAAAAATACAATATGTAAAAATTAAGTTTTTAAGAAAAAAAACAACCGACTTCTTTTTGATTGAGGAATTTTGTCCATCTCCAATGTTCTTTACAATGTTTTTACCAAATTAATACGGGCCTTGCAAGTGCGAGTTAAACTCGCGTGGAGAGGGTTCCATAGAATTGATTGATTTCTTATAGGTTTTTCTTGTAATCTACAAGCAATAAACTATATTTTGTATCTTTTTAAAAATTTAAGTCTAAATAGTTTCGGAGATCAGGGAAGGGGGGAATAGTCAATTTTTGTCTTCTTTCATGAATAAAATCAAAACTATTCATTTTACAATAATAACATAAATATGTTTGAGATCCATATAACGAGCCCTTTCATTTGATATGACACAGTAAGGTTTGCAAAACTTTTTTTTTAATTACCTTATTTGTCCCCCGAAAATGACCCTTATTTAAAAAATATATTTATTTACTTTGCACATATGTGTTTGGGTCATAGGATTACAACATTCTACCAAATTTCAACTTATTCGGTCTAGTAGATTGGGAGAAAATTGGCTGTGACAGACGGACGGACAGACAGACGCACGAGTGATCCTATAAGGGTTCCATTATTTCATATTTTGTACGGAACCCTAAAAAAAGACACAAATAAATGTTCTTGGGAGAGTCGAAAGTTTTTGTCCACTTTGGTCACCATCCATATCGATATTTACGTTAGCATCACGAATACTGTTCGTCAGCTTATCCAGGGGTTTGGACAAGAATAAATATCTTTAAAATTAAATAATGAAATAAGAAATGGTGAAAAGGTCGCGGGTTCAAGTCCTGCTCACGTGGTATTTTTGCACCATTTCTTATTTCATTATTAAATTTGAGGACTTTAGTACCGCATGTAAAAAATCCTAAAATCCTATAAATATAATATTAAATCCTAAAATCCTATAAATATAATAATAAATTTTATAATTTAAATATGTCCGTATTTAAATATTTCTGTTATTATTGGTAGTAAATCATGCATATTATCACTTTTTTAATTGTAGTTTTCTATTATCTACATAATGTAATCGCACTGCCGACGTACAAGTCGACTCTGCACCCCCTAGCTCTATGGGTTCTTTGAATCACAATCAACATAGAACAAAAAACTGTAAAAAGACTTATTTATTGTGTTTTTTCGCTTTCTAAGAAATGGCTATTCTACTAAATTTACTTTACCTACGCGTGGCCGTTGACCTCCCCGCTCACCGACTTAGCCCGTCAATTTAATCAATTTTTCTAAGATTTCGAGGTGGGTTCAGAGCCTGCAATACTGTGCGTGTTTTTGAAAAATCACTGTTATTAACCTACTACAGTTTATTTCTGAAAAATGTTACATAAGAATTTTAAGGCTTTTCTCCAGACACCCACAATATCCAAAACATGATTAAGCATTTTTGACTTTATGGAAAAAATCACAAACATACCTCTAAATTTGCCTAAATTTATTTTAAATAAGACCAAAGGTCTTGTCAACACAAAACAAATAAGCCGAAACAACGGGGTTGCGTCGTTCTATTACTGAGTTCTTATGGCCACCTTCCAGCTTCATCATCAGATCAGCTCCAAGTCATCATAATATTGCATTGTCACGCGCGGCAAATTTCAGCTCAATCAGTTGAAGATATCTGCTTCAAAATTGAGTTGCAAGATTCCACCGGAACAAACATACATTGCAAGTTAAATAAAAGCTTGTAAAAAAGATATTATTACTTTATACAATCAGCTTTTTATATGAAAACTATACCAAAAAATGTAAAATAAATTACTAGTTAATTTCGCTACACAAAAAATTATAAATATTGTACAAAAAAAAATATAAATAAAACACAGTGAAATATTCGTCGAGAGCGCACAAAGGCCCGAACCCGAGCTCGATGATATTTCGCTGTATTTTTTATTATTTCTTTTGTATAATATTTTTAAAAAATTGTGTTTTATTTTCATATAAAAAACTGATTGTATGAAGTAGTAATATATAGTAGTTATATTATAAAAAGTTGTTCAGATTGAGGGATTGAATCATCTCTTTTATATATATTTATCGAACGTAAATTTACACTCATTATAATGTCTTTTCTATATTAGTGAGGCCGATAACAGGTAAAACAATATTAATAGAGAAAGCATAAATATTATAAAGCGTTGTTATTCTGTCCCTTGACGGTAGGAAATATTTTCTTATGACAACTGCCGAAGCTATCTTACATTCCACTTCGATGCGCATCGTAATAAATTGACAAACGGACATGCCTAGGTATCAAGTGGGAGTAATGTTTGATATATTTTGCAATGTTTATTAAATATATATGCCAGACAGAAAATTCAAGGCTTATATATACCTATCGCAGTTGGATGGTATAAACCGCTAATTTACAAAACCTTACTTGGTGCACCCGCACCAAGCTCAAGCCAGACTTAGATGGGCGCCTGATACTAATAAATCTAAATTTTGCCGCCGGTTCCACGCACACAAATTTACTCTAGCCGAATAGAATAGAATCATTTATTTGCATGATTTAGTACATAACCAAATAGAATCGAGATAGCGAGCTATGCGGGGGCGAAAGAAACGCGGCGGGACAGTGAGGCTGGTTTACGCGTTTCTGAGTCATTTGAGGTTTTTTTCGTTTTACAAAGAATATTTAAGAGTTATTTATAAGGTAACACATATGAAGACTGCCTTTTGTTGAATATATTTATAATCCAAAGTTACAAAGGCGAATTTACTGTATTTCTTGAATACTTGCCGTCTAGTATGAATTCGGAGGTGATTTGGCGGCAACGTTGCAATTTTTTCTATCGAGAAAATTTTAAGCAATCGTGTTTTTAAACATATAATGACTAGAGTTAGTCATGAACTTTGCTGTATTTTTTTGTGAGTATTTTGTTAATATTGATAATATTTAAGATTGCTTTAAGTACTATAAGGGTCATAGGCAACGCGGTCTTAAGGGCCCAGTCCTTATTTTTAAAGATTTTGACTGCTTTTTCGGAGCTGATTGGAGCCAAACTATCTTAGTAACAATATGTTAAGATATGTAAAATTGAAGTTTATTTAAGTATTAAAAAAGAAAATTAGACAATTTATTGATTTTCATTGTAATAGTTTGTTTAATTCCAAATAACCTGAGACGTGTTTCGATTTTTTGCGGTGTGCGACGTTCATGTCATTGTTGTTTACACGGAATTTAAAACATGAAGTTGTGTTTAAATTACAGAGAAATAAAGACAAAGGAAAATCCTTAAAAGTGAATGAGAATATTTTAATCAAAAAAAAAATTCATTGAAGAACTTAGTTAAAAAAGGTTAAACTTTGAAGAAAATATAAGCGAATACGTCGTCGGATTCCTTGCGCATACGACTGAGTAAAAAAAAATACACATAGATAAAGATTGATTCATGCTTAAACACGTACAATAAATAAATAAAAATAATTTGTCTTTTGTAAAAAGATAGAAAAATTTAAAGTTCTCCGAAATTCTCAAATAAATTACGGGACGAAAACGCTGATAAGGCAGACCGCTCGCTGCGCTTCTGAATATGTCTAAATTCGTCTCCATGTTGCATGTACAATACAGCGCAATGCGTATGTGTAGATAGAAAATATACATTCGGGTGTTCAATCAAAAATTCCCACGGTCGAAGACTGCAGTCTTAAAGAATGGCATAATTTAGGTACATTGGTTAGTACATACTAAATTGACATTATTTAAAATCTCGTGTATGTATTCTAATAATTTAACAAGCAATGTATATGTAGTCCACTTATGTTATTTTAAGTTGTAAGTTTGTTAGTTGACGTCTTTGGAGAAAATGCTTTTTGCGCTATTTCTGCACGCTTCTAGGAAGCGCCACTAAACTTAGCTAGTAACGATTTAAAGTCAACATTTTTGTAAAACAAAAAAAGTAACTTAATAAAGTGATATTATAGTAACAAAAAGGCAAAAAATACCTTAAATAAATAAGTATCTTTTTAGAAAATCAGTTTCCATATAAACTTGATCGCTCAATTACAAAATAACAATTTATTTTTTCGTGTTTTTATTATATATGAAATTGCCCTTTATATATTTATCATATAACATTACGTTAGAGATAGTGAAGCATAGTGCGAGGTATCAGGCAACTAAGCTATTCAATAGATTGCCCGTGGAATTGAGAACCATACGGAGTCACAATTTATTTAAAGCCAGGTTACGTGCTCTTCTGTTAGAAAAGTGTTGTTATAATATTAAAGAGTTTTAGATAATTGTAATAATGAATGATTACAGAGATTACTAGATTTTTTTCTTCTCCCGAATTTGCTGAATTTATACTAAATTTTATAAATTGTTTTTATTGTATTTTCTTAATCTGTACATATTTAGACACAATTTTTATTGTTTTATGAATTAATGAACTGAATTGAGTTGAAATAGAAATCGCGTGTTTAAGCATTCAATAAATTTATCAAAAAAATAATTTTATCTGTCTGTATGTACACGCCAATCTCTAAAATTACAGAACAGATTTTTACACGGTTTTCAGTAATAGATTAAGATCATCTTGGAGGTTTCATTAAAATTTGATGTCAGGGAAAAATGTTATCGTAATTTATTTCGCACTCGCCTGTCAAAAATTCGTTATAAAAAATCACTAGAAGCACTACATTTCACGCGAACGAAGTCGCACTATGGTTCAAATTTAATTGTTTCAGTTAGTACGTTCAGAGAAAACCAGTCTGTATGATAAATAAGTACATACAGATATCACTGTACACATAACTTGTATTAAGGTGTTTCATTTTTCCTTTAAAGTTTGCAACCCAACAAAGTTTAAAGGCAAGTTACCCGTCATAACCTCTTTAAAATAAGTAGGTATTAATGCAGACCATTTCAGCGGCTCAAAATGCACTATGCATTTTCCGCACTAAGCCACACCTGGTATAAAATGATAATAAAGTCGTAAAACGTCCCATAAGCTGCCCAACTTACTAAATTATGACGTGCAACTTGTGCGGTGCATTTAGTTGCCTAACTAAATAATGAAGTCGACACCATTAGTGTAATGCACTTCCAGAAGTAATGGGAACATTGCAGCTACTGAAAAAGTCATGAATTTTACTTTTCAGCTGTACTTGTTTTATTATCAAGTATTATCCATAATGTTTCATGTTTGAAAGACCGTCGTATAGAAAAGGACCAGATGCTTCTGTACCAGTTACTAAACAGTCTTATTGACTCCCCATTCTTGTTAAGTCATATTAAAATAAGGTGTCCCCGAGTTAATGCAAGAGATAAATCACTTTTTTCATTGTCTAGTGTTAGAACAAATTACGCTAGCAATACATTTTTGTATAGAGCCTGCAACAATTATAATAATAATAGGTTGAGGAAAAAGTCTTTTCGCATTTTATATGAAAATTCAAATCATTTTTAATATAGTTTATTTACATTTAACTAAAGTATGTAGGTACCATTTTGTTCGATAACTTTTTGCCATTTTATAGGTAGAGACATGATCCCATTGCTGCAAAAAACTGCGTCAAGTAGTTTTGGCAGTCCTCTCGTGATGTTAACCTGACACTGCCTAAAGAATTCTGAAGAGACCGAAACAGGTGAAAATCTGTAGGTGCCAGGTCAGGACTATACGGCGGATGCATTAACACCTCCCAGCCAAACTCTCTTAATTTTTGCTGAGTGGTTAAAGATGTGTGAGGTCTAGCGTTATCATGATGAAAAACCACACCCCTTCTGTTGATTAATTCCGGCTGCTTTCTCTCAACTTCTTGCTTTAATCTTATCAGTTGTTCGCAGTAAAGTTCTGAATCGATGGTCCTGCCTGGTGGTAACAGCTCATAATGCATAATGCCCTTCCAATCCCACCACACACACAGCATCACCTTGTTGCGAGTTAACCCGGGTTTCGCCCCAGTCTGTAAAGCCTGACCGGCCTTTGACCATGACCTTTTTCGCACGTTCTTGTCGTGCGTGATCCACTTTACATCACCAGTTATCAATTTCTTCAAAAATGGTTCGGTCTCATTACGTCATAATAAAGAATCACAAATGAGTACACGATTCATTAGGTTTCTTTCAGAGAGCTCGTGAGGTACCCAAATATGGAGCTTTTTTGTGTACCCATTTTTTTTAAATGCGCCAAAACTGTTTTGTGGTCAATTCCCAGTTCCTTAGCTACGACGTAACTACTGATATGCCGATATTGCTCCACTTTTTCAAAAAAAGTTCATACATACTGTATGCGAAAAGACTTTTTCCCAAACCTAATATATTTAGTAATGTAGATCATTTTAATTGCAAGCTTAAAAAAGGACAGGAAATGGTATATGAGTAAATTTAGCTGTAGTATCAATTTCCTGTACTTTTAAGGTGTTTTGTTTTCTTAGGTAATTACTTAAGTATAAAATAATAATTCAAAGTTTTGTTATGTAAATTTATTTATCGTCTTTATTTGGTCTGTTCAATGTTATTATGTCAAATTTACCTGTGGAAACTTCATAGATTTTTGTACTGTATATATTTTTCTATGTGTATGTAATAAAAAATTGCTTGTTTCCCAAATAAATAAAATAAAAATAAAAATATTATTATAAACTAAGTATTAGTATTACTATAAACTGGTGTGAAACTTATTTTAACTGAAGACTAAATTAGAGACAATATCATTGTCATCATCATCAGGTTTCATTTAGTCTCCACTACAGGAGCACGACCCTCTCTGTACTACCAGAGCCATTTTAGCTAGAACAGTCAGAGGATTTGGCCTACACTCTCCGCGCTGGCCAGACGGGTTGGAGAGGTCTCATTGGCCGTGTGGTTCCCGGCAGAGTAAAATAGAACCACTCCAAGTCTTCCCGTGGATGTCATAGAAGGCGATTTAGGAAACACAAGCCAAACAAAGCTTATAAATAAATATAGTATATGTATATTCGATCGACTTTATTTTATAGTTCAATACATTATGGCCTATAGAGAGCACTATTTTGAGTTTAATGTAAAAATATGTACATACATACATTCTTACATACATAGCATCATCATCATTAGTTGCCTAACTAAATAATGAAATCGACACCAATAGTGTAACGCACTTCCAGAAGTAATGGTAACATTGCAGCTACTTCATGAATTATTATTAGACAGGCACTGGCCAGCAATAGTTTGTACAAACATGTGACAGTAGCCCACAATATAATTTAAATCAAATTGAAAATAAAATACCCTTCAATAAACTCTCAATTACTCCGGCAGCGAATCCAATGATTTAGTTTGCTGCATTTGCCGGTATTTCGATTTTCTGAACGTAACGCCCGATAGTTCATTAGCCATTAGCTGCGCAGGAAGCGAGTTTAAATTTTCCTTAGAGTACGCTTTTCTCTTTTATTCCATTGAATAAACAGTTTCCACCAAATTAATATTTGCGCTTTTAGAAAAGTAGTCTTTGGAACAAAATAATTTGTTGGTAAATATTTTATTTATTACGTGGCGTAATGGTCAACATGTTAGTCCGTCAATCCTGAGGTCCTGGGATCCCCAGCCAGGGCAAGTTAGTAAAAAGTAAAAAGCGTTTTTATTTTCTCCAGAAACAGAATAACAATTATAACAAACCGTGTAACACTTTTGTTGGAAAATTTACATTTTCAAATTATCCTGGGTCTTGCGTGTTTACCTAAAATAGTATCGTTGAGTTAGTATCCCATAATACAATTATAAAAAAAACTTACTTTGGGGCATTACTCGTGTGATTTATCCTTATTTTTTTTTCTTACGTCTTTTGGTGTAAAAATAAAAAAAACTTTTATTTTATTTTATTGAATCACACTTAATCATCATCAGGAACATTTCAGTTGCTTGATTATAATACCTACGTAAATAAAATTATTTCCGCCAAATATTAAACTAAACACTTAACTTTAGTCAAATTACTTTTTCTATAATATTTTAAGAAAGGTTAATTAAAAACTGTTTCCGTAACTGTTATGAAATCAGTTAATGTAATCAAACCAAAGTAAACTCTATCAAAATTTTGCGCAATAGAAAACATCTTCCTGTATGAAATGCCTAGTTAGCTTTTACATGTGCGCTTTATAAAACAGATAGAAAGGGATGCAAAGTAGCTGTATGTTCTGTGTTTCGTTGATCTAAAGACCTTGTTTCTTTTTAATTTTTTTTTGTCGTTTGATTCTTCTTTTTTAATTATGACAAAAACCTTTTTCATTCAATCTTAAAAAACAAATTTAGTAATTATTTTGTTAGAAAAACGATTTTTTTATTTAATTTTTTTTTCGGAAGCTTTCTTTGTAATAATCTAATTATTGATTTCTCAAGTATTGACAAATAATACCCTTTACAAGAGTTAGTTCAAAAAAAAAGATTAGTTTTTAGTATGTCATTAATAATCTCAAATGATAAGTTTTATTATATTTTTTTAACAAAACAGCACAAGTTATTTCACAAAACATTACAAACACCGCGTACTTACCTATATTGACAAATCCACAAAACAGTAGAAGCACTAGAACACACATGAGTACTATTTACAAAGTCTTAAAACTATCCATATCTTAATCGAACATTAACTTTTAAACGAAACTTAAAACTGACACAAAGTTTCAACACGCACAAAGTTTCATTACAATTAAGTTTTTTTTATTATATAAAGGTTGTTTCACTTAGAAGTGACAGGTAGTACGCGCGTTAGCGAAAGCGGGAAATATTTAGAAAAATCCAGTACGCGCTGGTTCGATCTGGTCGGCGGGTGGCCAATTACTGAAGTCTGCACGCAAGCCCGCGTTAAAGGCTGTACCGCGCATGCTCAGATGCGATTGACACAGCCTAGCTTATGTACTAACACTGCACAAGCGAATATTCATAAGTTAGTTTTTAGTTTTGTTTTGATAGATGCCCCTCGTGGGCATTGCCGCTCGAAAAAGGCTTAGCACTAGGGGAATATTTTCCTTCGTGAACTTTACAATTTCTCGTATGAGAAAGGTAAGGGTGAACGCGATCGACTTTACGTTATACGGTTCGAACTTTGGTAAAGAGTGCTGTAAGGTTGTGGTGCTGAATGAAAACAAGTATTTTCGTTCAAGCTTTTGATAAATCGTTTAGAAATGAATGAAACAAGAGGGAACAAACTTTAATCATAGTTAAAAACTTCGGTTGAAGAATCGCAGTATTCATCACAAACCTTCACTCCTTAAATCAGTGATGCTTTAAAATAGTTAAAACCTTTAATGTACCAAAAAAATATTCATAAACAAGATACAAGTACGTTTAAAAAACTAAAACCCGACTATCATTTCTGCAAATCTTAATTTGAATTCTGAATAATCCAATCAAATGCAAACTCGGCAGCCATTTACAACTAACAATGTATATATTTCTGAAATATGCTTACTAAGTAAGACCTTTCATTTGATATCCCACTCTATAACAGATCAAAAAATTTTTTGAATCTTTGTTTTATGTAAAACATTCATCATATTTATTTTATAGATACAAAATGTTACCTATATCACCCGGAAGATAATGACGAATCGGTTGACATCTCATTTGTAAAAATTGGATAAGCATTAAGGCCGTATCTGAATTTTCCGGGGTCCAGTGCTGCCCCCATTTAAAAAAAATCTTTTCAAAGAAAACGGAGACATTATTTAAAATTTTGCTACTACTTGCTTATTTTATGAACTGCTGTTTACAGTTTTTAATGAAAACGTTAAGCTTTACTACGCACATTAGCCAAAAGTGGCCGTTTTTCGCAAATGTGCGTAGTAAAGCTTATCGTTCACACTTTAAACTGAAAACAGTAGTTCATAAAATACTTTGAAGGGTTATCTAGGACTTGGTAGTAGCAAAATTTTAAATAATGTCTCCGTTTTCTTTAAAATGATTTATTTTTAATGGGGGCAGCACTGGACCCCGGAAAATTTAGGTACGGCCTTAAGCTAAACAGTTCGGATAATACAATAGAACGGACATACAACCACATACGAACATAGTACATACATATACTGCTAAAATCATAAATCATAACCTTTTATTTCGGCTTTGCAATTTTTTTTTCGCTAACCTATGTTGACCCATTGTTGGGCAAAGGCCTCCCCTCCATAGTGGGGGAAAATTCTGAACTGTTAATAGGTTATTCAGTTAAAATCTTTTTTTTCAAAAATCTTTTTCTTCTTCTTGTTTTCCTTGAATCTAACTAATCATTCATCGAAGCCCTCAATCCACTTTTCAAGGTTGGAGGGTTTAATTCCATCTCAATGAGTTTCCAAACTTAACGCTGAGATAAATTTATCACTGACAACCCACTGAGAGAAAATACGGGGAAATTTTCACGCTCAGAAACAATGAAAATAGAGGTAGATATCTCTAATATGTTCCCTTTTTTTCATTTGGACAGTCTTAGCTATTTAAAGGCTTTATGGCTAGCTAAAAACCTTCAAATGTTCTTTACAATGTAGGCTGTGCAAAGATTCAAATATTTATTAGGTAATAAGGAATATGCATGTAATATCAATCCGGCTCATATTTTTATTTTACAATTTCTATTAATACGTTACCACGCCTAGTTAATTATTTTTTTTACTGACTCTTATTTGGATTAGAAATAAATTATTGAAAATATGCAAATATTGCGCGGGAACTATCGACAAACAAAAGGGAAATGACGACAAAGTTCACAAAAGGGAAATGACAAGTTCGGGTGCGTTCGGAAAGACTGTCCGTCCATGTAGTTTGACTATCGATGACATTCGAAATGTATGTACTTTTATATAGAGGTTTAACAAACATCACTGGCTGACAATATAGAAAGTACCCAAAAAAGAAAAACATGCGTTGACAGCTTCTGTCTCTAGCGGATATTGCAGACTTTGACGTCATATTTTAAAATGGCGTGTTTTAGTTGTTATAATCTACTTGCTATTTTCAATATTTATTTTCTACACCATATACATGTTTTTCGGCACTGATTCTCACTTCTCGACGAAGACTATTGATAAAAATATAAAAAAATGCATGCATACTCTCTATTGGGCCTTAGCAGGAACATTTACACATCAATACATAACTAGGCCTTAAGTCTGCCTGTTACATTTTTTGTAATAATGTTAAATACATAATATTATAAAATTAGTTATACCAGAGAAACGTTCCTATTATAACATGATTAAAATATTATATTGGTTTGCACTGTCAGTAATGAGATTATGAGCAGTATTAGTTATTCAGTAGGTCTGAACGGAAATTCGGCAGCCATTATAAATTATTGCATTCTGGATACTGCAACTGCATGTGTGTACACATGCAAGTTCCAACAGTTGTGACCTCAGTGGCGTAGTGGTTAATACTCCAGTTCGCCAATCCGGAGGTTCTGGATTCAATCCCCAGCCAAGTTGGAAAATGGCACTTTTCAAATTGTCTTAGGGTTGAGCTAGTTAGTATCCCATAATACAAATTTTAATTTCGTTTGGGGCTAGCGCACTCAGTGTGATTTATCCTTATCTATTTATTTATTTATTTATCTCTGATAGGGCAGACAGAGAGAGAGAGACAGATTTTGGGTCTTGCGGCTCTAAGCAGACAGAGGCCGTAAGACTCAAAGGTCACTTTTAGCATGATAGTGGGCGAAAAAGCAAAAATAAGGAACCAAAATAGTCATGCATTGCTAGCCGCATGTATTAACATGATTCGTATTGTCACCCATACTCGGTCGGCTTTTACGTTTTGTGCGGGAAGAGAAGCATCAGGGAGATTCTTATTTCTTTGTACTCTCCCAGACCAGCGTGGAAGAAAATTAAACCTCAATTTATTTTGTAAATTCATACTAAATAACTTAGATACTTAAAACATTAAGTTAAACACAAGTTGTAGACTACAGGTTATTTACAGGAAAATAGAAACAATTTTGCGTTGTTTTATAATCACATAATCCGCTTAGCTTTAGCCCTAATAATCTGTTGCTTGTAATAAGAGTATTGTATGATGTCGGCCGCTGTAACAGAATTATTATCAAAGTTCAGTTTCTTTATGAAATTCTTTATTTTTTGATGTAGTCCTCCAACGGTGTAAAATGAGGCCTAACAAGTTTTTTTTCCACACAACTTAAAAACCCCTGAGATTCAAACGTTCACTCCAAATAACTCGGAAGGACTGAAGCGCTTTTCATCAAACATAGCTAAGAACCATCTCGACAGACAAGACTTTCGATTAATAAAATTGCATCAAAATCGATCTATTCGTTTAAGTGCTACGATGCCACAAACACATAAAATACACAGACACACGTAACACTCATAAGATCCTTCCTGTTTTTAGTCGAAGGTTAAAAATGAACGCAATGTATCAAGTCGTACATTTTTTTTCTATACTGATCATATTATATCTTTAGATTCCAATTTCTTCAGATTTTAATACAACAGAATGCCATTTTTAAGGATTTACATGTTTTTTTCAGAAGTTACGAAATAATACATACATACTATCACGCCTGTTTCCCAGAGGGGTAGGCAGAGACTATGGACCTCCACTTGCTACGATCCTGACAGACCTCTTTCGCTTCATCAACCTCTTCATACATGCCCTTCGGTTACGGGTACTTCTTCGGTCTCTTTTTTTTTAGAACATCTGCAATCTGATCGCAGAATGTTCGCCGAGGTCGACCCTGTCCCGCTCTTCCTTTCACACTTGACTTATTAATATTTTTTGTTAATCTCTTTTCATCCATCCTTTTTACATGCCTAAACCATCTTAAAATCCCTTTCTCTACTTTTGTCACTACGTCCTCCTTCACTCTACACCGATCCTTTAAAACATCCATTACGAATTAAATTGATACCTAACCTATACTTAAAAGTCCCTGTTACCTTAGACAGAATCAATCATTCCCATTCAAACGTAGTCTACATAGCTTTTATTTTAAAACGACATATGAACTTAAGGTGACGTGGGTTCAAAATTTGCAAAACTGTGCGTGTTTTTGAAAAATCACTGTTATTAAACTACTACAGTTTATTCCTCAAAAAAATTACATAAAAATCTTAAGGATTTTATACCTTTTTATACGAAAATTATACCAAAAAATGTATTATCTAAATATCTATCCGTTTTGGCTACAGAAAAAATTATAAATATAATACAAAAAAAATATAAATTAAACACTGCGAAATATCGTCGACAAGGGTCCGACTCTTCCTTCGCTCTCGACGAATATTTCACTGTGTTTTATTTATACTTTTTTTTGTATTACATTTATAATTTTTTCTGTAGCCAAAACGGATAGATATTTAGATAATTCATTTTTTGGTATAATTTTCATGTAAAAAGGTGATTGTATCAAATAGTAGTACGTATTATAAAGGCAAATTTAGGCAAATTTAGAGGTATGTTTGTGATTTTTTTCTATCGAGCCAAAAATGCACAATCGTGTTTTGGCTATTGTGGGTGTCTGTAGAAAATCCTTAAGATTTTTATGTAAATATTTTGAGGAATAAACTGTAGTAGTTTAATAACAATGATTTTTAAAAAACACGCATAGTATTTCAAATTGTGAACCCACGTCGCCTTAATAGAGAATATTAGTGTATCATAGGAATCATATTTGACCATAAGTATGGAAAACTTCTACACACTTATATTTACTTTCAAATTTATATATTGACCGCCGAAAACTAGTTATATGCCTAGATATATGCAATTTCTTTAGAATACGCATGATGACTGAAAAAATATGTTTGGCCCATCGGTTAGATTATTAAAAAATATTGTACATATATTTTTTATTTTCTCTGAGAAACAATAAATAACGAAGATACAGCGCAGTTTAATTTCACATGACGTCACTCTTTCGTACGATTTTTACACATCGGTGACGTCACAAGCCCCCACTCTGGAACTTTGATACTGTGTATCTGTGTGAATTTTTACTTTTTTGATAAACTGAAAAATATGGCTACATTACTTTTGGATAATCTAATTAACGGACTAATTAAAATAATACTTTTCTGACCCAGTCATCATCCCTATTACAAAACACTGCCGGAATCTGACATGTCATTTCAAAATAAAAGCTAGACTACGTTTGTACAGAAAAGTCTAGGGTAAGGGGACTCTTTAAGCCCAAATACACATTGCAAGTTTCTTGCCTTTTGCATACAATGCGTTAAGTTTAGACCATACAAGTCATCTGTTGCTTCAATTTAATTGTAGGTGAAAAAAAATTTAACTTGCTGTGTGTAAAATTTAGTCTTTTTACTAGGTACTTTACTGTGAACTTTTTTACAACCAAAATCAAACACACTAACAGCCCTGTTCAGCTGATCGTGGATTATGAGATTTAGTGAGTCGCGTTGGCCCTAAATTGTCATTAAGGCATCATTTTGTCGCACCGTTTGCCGGGTCAGCCCGAGTAAATAATCAAGTCCATGAATCTACGGTGTTAGTATACACTCGATATTGCCATCTACATAGACTATTCATCATCATCCGAGCGTATTTCAGGTTGCATCCTCAGCGGTATGCTTCAGAGCCCGGGGTCTGCTACCTAACCTAGGTGATTTGACGAAGTTACTGGTTTTACACAGAGCGAATGCGGACCGACCTTTGCAACCTGCATTTACAGTTACAAGGAGCAATGTGAACCCACGACCTCCGGATCCCAAGACCTTGTACCACACGATCTTAAGTTTTTTTTAAATAGGATGCTTCAAATCCGGAAAAAGACATGTACAATCCAAAGAACATTGTCAGTTCATTGACGCTAAAATTAATCCAGCAACGGGACATCTTTTAAATCGCTAAAAGCTTCAACATTCCCTTTTATCAGAACGATTGTACAAAACCACTCAACCCTTTTAAACCCCAATCCGAAGTGCGTCCGGTCGTTAGCAACATTAATGGAATCTCGCCTACTCTTCCGTGAAAATAACAAGGAACAAGGATTTCGGGACTCAATCTGTTGACAACAAAAACATTATTGGCGACGCGATTACTAGTTGCTTAGTGTATGCATAGCAGCATAGGGACGGTAATGGTCGATCTGATAATCCGTTTTGCACGGTATCGAACGAACAGTGGCGTAATAGGACGTTCTTGCACACGACGCGTGTATAGATTTTGGCAATCGCTAAAATAATAAAAACCGGTCAACTGCAAGCCGGACACATACATAAAGGGTTCCGTACTTCCGTAAAATATTTAAAAACGCTGAAAAGAACACGTTTCTTGTATGATAACCCCCTTTAATTTTTAACTTTTATTTATTTTTCCATTGATCCCTGTCCATTGCAGCCTGCTGCTACTCCCTCATAAACGGTCGATGTCGTCCCGCCATCTCCTTTTTGGTTGTCCTCTACTCCTATGGAAAAATAAAGGAGAGGCCTTTTTCCAGCAGTGGGACACAAACACATGCTATTAAAAAAAATGTTGTTATAGCGGCCACAGTAATACATAATTGGAGAAAATT
Organism: Acrobasis repandana; assembly: GCA_963576875.1. Taxonomy (NCBI): domain Eukaryota; kingdom Metazoa; phylum Arthropoda; class Insecta; order Lepidoptera; family Pyralidae; genus Acrobasis; species Acrobasis repandana. The sequence continues at coordinate 19,011,916 of OY756218.1, read as the reverse complement.
TTAAGTGTCTAGTTATTACGGTTCAAGAGATAAAGCCCTGTGATAGACGGATGGACAGACGGATAGACTTACAGACAGACGGACAGACAGCGGAATCTCAGTAATAGGGTCCCGTTTGCAACATTTGGGTACGGAATCCTAAAAAAAGACTGCACTCGAATTTTTTCTTAATTTAAATTCCATATAGATATTGTTACACCCCAACTTAATTATTAATTTTAGGCGACTCAAGGGTCGACAAGAAACTCAACAAGTTAATAAGGGTCAACAAGGGCCAATAAGGAATGTTGAACATATTTAACCTATTGTTTTTTAAAATTTAGGATGAAAAATATAACTTTTTTTCATAAAACTATTGATACGTTATTGCAAGGATGACAATGGCGTATCAGATATCCTGGATGAATGGATTGTTCGCACATTATACGTACTTATTACAGCTCAGTGTAATGCTGTAGACTATGCAAAATGGAGAAGAGTTAGTTGAAACAGTTGAAAATAATTGCCTGTAGATTTACGACCAACCGCCTGCCTTACGCCTTCTTTGGAATGCATGTCTTGCACAAGATATTTGTGCTTATACATAGGACAGACTAAACGCACAATAGCGGAAAGAGTCAAGGAACAAATCGCAGCTGTAAAAAACAGACAGACCAACAAGTCCGCAATAGCTGAACACCTTATGGACACCAATTGCAACCACTGGATTTAACCACACCAGCCAAAAGTGTTATCGTCCGATCGTTACTATTATAAAAGGATAGTACCAGAAGCTGTTGAAATTAAGAAGCACAAACCTTTCAACAGGGAAGACGGATTTAAATTATCATCTACATGGAACCCAGTGATTGTATAAGTAAAAACGCATAAGTCAGTGTCGAACAAACAGACAGATACAGTTAGTGCAGTGTGTACCGGGGTTAATACGTAAATATAAAGACAATGTGGGTAGTGACACTAATAACATTATAAAATGTGGGTAGTGTTATTATCAAAAAATCTGCGTTCACCAAGACGACACTGCTGCTCTCCAGCCAGTCAGTCTGCGACCACGAAAGATGTAACTCTTTTTTTGAAACGTTAGACGGAACAATAAAAAGGTTCGTGCTAAGTCCCATTATATATATATATATATATACGGAATATATATATATATATACGGAATATATATATATATGTCGCATCCGGTTATGAATACGGACACAAAACGGAACGCAAGCGCGCCCCTAGCGGCGAGATCGCCGCAACTAAGTTTCCGGTGCGCTTCGACAGAGTCGTGATGTTTCGTTCGAGCTCGGTGTGACGCAGTTTCGATCGAGCCTCCGACAAGTGAAGACGTTGTCACGGAACTGTCCCACGTTTCGTTATTGTGAATTCAGTGTTGATTTGTGGTTACTAATCAAGAATAAATCAAGTGATTATTTTGTTCGTACTCCTCTTATTGCGCGATACCTACGTCAGCCCACATTATGTCGGAGGAAACCGGCCGAAATCCTTTCTGCTGCGACATCAGAATTGGGATAAAAGACCTGGAGCTCACATCAGAGTTAAGATTATGACCTGTAGCTCCTCAAGTGAGGTTTAGACCTGGAGCTTATATTGAAAGTAAGATCGAGTAAGTGCCTTATGCAGGTGGAACAAAAAAAATGTTTAGCAGTGGTGTGACTGACCTTTACGCGACTTTGCCACGTGTTCAGAGTTTAAGCTGTTTTAATCAAGAGATATCAAAGACATCGTTGGTGATTTTTGAGTGCAAATGGTTCAAAGGAGTGAAGCAAACCTTCAGCTAGGGTCCCTAGTAATTATTTTGATGCCCGCCATATGGAGCTGGCTACGCGTTGCCGCGAGATGGGAGCTAGCAGCAGTACGCAGCTGGCGCTGGAAATTTCTGGTGAAGTGAAGTGCGAGATCTACCTGCATCTCGTGTGTGAGTTTCTGTGCCGAAACGTTGTCTTCGATCCGGTGAGCAATTTTCATTTTGTTATAATTATGGTGTCGAGTGCAAGACCAAGTAGACCACCACTCTTAAATTACGGGGGAAACGGCTTTGTTTGTTACTACTTGACGACGTAAAGTAAAAAAAAAAAAATAAGAAACACACTATTAACGTTGCGTATGATGACTACATAACTTTTATTTTATTTGAGTTACGAGTATGTTGTGTTAAGTAAGGTCAGGATTGACCGAGCGTAATTAAAATACTTTCAAAGGCAAGGGAGATCATTGAGGAAATTGATAGCAATAGATCAAGGCTCATTGCACAATGTGAATTTGTGGAATTGCGTTGTTTGTGTAGTTGTGACGGAAACTGGAGTTGTAGCTCTAGCTAAGTTTGGGTTTCTGGAGGAAACCGCAGTGAAGCGAAGTCGGCGATCACAGGTTGGTGATGCGCGTGCCTAATGATAGGTTTCAGGAGGAAACTGAGTCAGATGGACGTGGCAGCCATGGCCTGGTGATGCGCCTATGGTGTACATTGAAATAACGCAATTCTGAATAAAACCTAAGTAGATTTAACGTTTTGATATTTGAACAGTTCAATGATCTCTTACGTCTCAAGTTACTGTCCTATTTTACTATCTACTTAGTGAATTCATGACAAAACGGTTGACTAAACAAAATTTTATTTCTTTAGTTTCTTAATTGAGTAAAGACATTAGAATACGGATGAGAGAAGTGTAGAATTAGATTTGGCTAGTATAGCAAATAATTTCAGAATGATCCGTAACTGTTGGTAAGTGATTCTATGTTCTTACTAGATTTTATTGCAAAACGAGACTGTGCTTGTTGAAAACCAATAAAATGTGAAGCAAGAGTAAAGCTGGACAAAAAGACAGTGTCGTACCGGGTCATACCTGTGTGGTTGATTGTAAGGACACACTCGTCTGGTCTAGGCTCTTTAACGAGTTCATTTTAATCTGAACACAGTATCGTACCGGGCCATACTTGTGTGGTTGGTTGAGAGGACATACTTGTTCTGTGCAGATTGACAGTGTGGGTGTTAGAAAAGTTGGTAAAAACGTGTCGTACCGGGCTAAACCTGAATGGTTAGTTGGAAGGACACACGTATGTTTAGCAGGGTTTATTTTTGGACTATAGCTTTGGTACTGATTGTTCACTGGCCTGAGTGGCACTAGTCGAGTCGAAGTAAAAGCTTAAGTGAAACCTGTGTGATAATCTGATGATTTTGTTTTAACTAATAGAGTTTAGAGATATGACAGTTAAGATTTTGTTTATGAGATAGTGTTAACTGTGACAATATACGGTCAGGTGGAGCGGATAATGAGTACCCTCAAGTCAATGTTGACAGCGGTAGAGACGTGTGACGATAAATCGTGGCAGGATTCGCTAGATGATGTGCAACTCGCTTTAAACTGTACTATTAATCGTGTCACAAAAGCTAGTCCGTTAGAGCTATTAATAGGGAAGGTAGCTCGTCCGCTGGAATTGATGGCCATTGATAACGATGACGTCATAGACCTTAGTAAAATTAGGCAATCTGCGTCTGAGGACATACAGGCATCCGCGAGTTATAACAAGGCACGTTTTGACAGCAATAAAGCGGCAGTGAATAGGTTCTCGGTGGGCGAGTACGTTTTAATAGAGAATGAAGAACGTAACCAAACCAAATTAGATGTAAAGTTTCGAGGTCCGTTCCAAATCACAGAAGTTCTTGATGGAGACCGATATGTTTTGAGGTCATTGGTTAACAAGCGTACCTATAAGTACGCTCATGATCGTATTAGGAAGATGCCTGAGGGCCAAGTACCTATTGAGATTGTAGAGGAAGATGATATTGATGACGCGGAAACATCTGATTGAATTACTCGATCTGGTTATCGATTCGGGGGCCGGAGACTGTACCAGTATATCGTAGCCGTAGCCTGATAGAAATCGGTGTCATCTCCTTGAGAAGTCCGTGGGTAGGCGGTAGGCGGTAGTACTGGGTAGTACAGTCGGATCTTGCCTAGTAGCATAGATCATAGAGTCACAGTCTGACTCGGGATTCCCGAGGGGAAGTCCACAAAATAAAAGGTTTTGGAGCTAGCATGATAGTTAGAGGGCCACGGATGCGATACCAGGTGTGCGCCTGTAGTAAATTCAAATCGATCAAAATTATTCCCTTTTGAGAGTATTTATAGTAGCTTAATGGTACATGGTCTCAGTAATCTTCGGTATTTATTAGATTTAAAATATGTTTGATTACCTATGCTGTAAGATAACTAGTATTGAATTACGGAGTAATAAGGAATGTTTGATTTCATTTCGTGTCTGCTTTAGATTGATTTAGAATGTATAGTGATAGTAAATATTGTCACCTAATAGTTGATAATGATTAATAAACCATCTAAAGTAGATCACGACTCTTTATTTTTTTTAGTAGAACGAAACTTTACGAAATAGGATGGCCGAACAGAAACTGTGGTGTTCTTTCCTCTTTCAGATTAACACCCGAGGACGTGTGTCACGCAGGATGGCAGTGTCGCATCCGGTTATGAGTACGGACACAAAACGGAACGCAAGCGCGCCCCTAGCGGCGAGATCGCCGCAACTAAGTTTCCGGTGCGCTTCGACAGAGTCGTGATGTTTCGTTCGAGCTCGGTGTGACGCAGTTTCGATCGAGCCTCCGACAAGTGAAGACGTTGTCACGGAACTGTCCCACGTTTCGTTATTGTGAATTCAGTGTTGATTTGTGGTTACTAATCAAGAATAAATCAAGTGATTATTTTGTTCGTACTCCTCTTATTGCGCGATACCTACGTCAGCCCACATTATGTCGGAGGAAACCGGCCGAAATCCTTTCTGCTGCGACATATATATAAACGACGATCTCCGTGGCGTAATGGTTAACACGCTAGACCGCTGATCCGGAGGTTCTGGGTTCGATCCCCAGCCAGGGCAAGTTGGAAAAAGGCCTTTTTTCAAATTGTCCTAGGTCTTTGGTGTTTATCATAAAATATAGTATCGTTGAGTAAGTATCCCATAACACAAGTATAAAAATTTTACATTTGGGCTAGCTTAATCAGTGTGATTTATCCTTATATATTTAAAAAAAACGACGGGTTGCATTCCGTGAGTGCCGGCAGAAGTGAAAACTTGAATATTATCGTTGTGCACGAATTGCTTTAATTATCAGTATAAAAGTACTATCATTTATGTGGTAGAATACAATATTTATTTATTGCGCTATCGTACGCAAACATGACAAAAAGTGCGCAACGCTGCTAAAGAAGTTTTCACTTCAAAAAGGTTTGGGTTCGCCCGGGATTTGAATCCGGGACCTCTCGCACCCTAAGCGAAAATCATACCCCTAGACCAACGAGCCGGCTGACAGCTTCGTCGAAATTATAGTATAAATACTTCCTCTCCTACGCCGCACCGGCTGTCATTCCGTCTTAAGAATTTTCGATCAGGACACGTGTCCTGACGCGAGTTTAACATTTTTTACCCATTACAAAAAAAGTGCACAACGCCGCTAAAGAAGTTTTCACTTCAAAAAATATGTATTTATGTTAAGTCCTTCAGATGCCTCTTACAACGTTAACAAGAAGATCGACAAGAGGAGTATTCTATTCCCAGAAATCACAGCTTGAGCCATTGCAGCCGGCCTTTAAATAAAAGAAAATAATATAACAATTGGAGCGTACCAGGTCGCAACGTGTTGACAGATTTTCGTCATAATAATCCTTACTCCTTATATGTTTGCGTAAGGATGACAATGGCGAATCAGATTATCCTTGTATTGTTCACACATCACACGTATTTATGGCGGCTCAGTGTATTTAAGCTCCTTATGAACGCTCGTGGCCTTTCGCACGTTAACACAGTCGCAAATCATTGACAGGAACATTGTTCTAGCCGTGTAGTTCCCGGCAGAGTAGAATAGGACCACTCTAAGTCTTCCCGTGGATGTCATAAAAGGCGACTTAGGAAATACAAGCTAAACAAATCTTATAGTGATCAATGTGATCTCTACAACCCGTCTGGCCAGCGTGGAGAGTGTAGGCCAAATGCTCTGATTGCTCTGGCTAATATATGGCTCTGGTAGTACAGAGAGAGCCGTGCTCCTGCAGTGGAGACTAAAAAAAGAGCTGATGATGAAACATTGTTCAACATATCACTGAAGTTCAATCGAATTAGCTGTTTAACAAATTGGCTAAATAGTTATTGTTAATTTACAAAAGAAATTTCAAAGAAAAGCTCAAAACATTTTTACTAGAGAAGTGTTTTTTAGAGGTAGTATCAAGGAGTTTCTGAAATGACACGAACGAAGTGAAATGTTTTATAATTATGTTCTTTACATTTGTTTAAACATATAATAGTGTAACCTCTAAGAGTGTAACATTCTTTGAGTTATTCTAATGTGTATTAATATTATCAATAATTCATAAGCATTAGGCTAAGTGTAGATAAATCAACAAAAAAAATATTTGTTATGAAATAAATAAATGAAATGAAACAGATTACGTGATCTGATTATCAAAATTGACACAAATTATGGAAGTCTCGTCATCATCATGTCGTATGGCATGTTACTGCATAAAACCTAAATACTTAATGGCAGGTTTTTTAGCCAATGAAGTCTCGTTTTACACTCTCATGCAAGCAAACATGGCGATCCGTTGAGATTCCATTTAGCACCGTACATGTGCTAACCGGCGCAACTAGTTCTAACTGTACAATGTACATCCTGGCCTCCTTAGGGTCATTAAAGACACAAACTTTATAGGCTATAGTGATTTGGGGTATAATGTCAATCTTCTTCTTCTTCCTCACCTTATCCCACTTTACGTGGGGTCGGGACAGCATGTGAGCCTTTTCCATTTTCCTATATCATTTGTCAAGGCTTTTGTTCATCTCGTCCTTAACGCACTCCATCCACCTTTTCTTAGGCCTTCCTCTGTTCCTATTTCCTGTAACCTTCAAATTCAGCACCTTTCTGGTAACGTGGCTCTCCTCCCTCCTCATTACATGTCCATACCATCTTAGTCTATTGCTTCTCAACTTTTCCGTTATTGGGGCTACCTTTGTACTTCCACTTACATACTCGTTTTTAATTCTATCCTTTCTTGTCACTCCACTCATCCATCTTAACATTCTCATCTCCGCTGCATGCAGTCGTCTTTCATCCGTCACCTTGGTAGCCCAACATTCTGAAGTCAATACAAGTATATAAAATGCCTTGCAGCAATTAAAGCAAAATGTCACAAAGAATAACGGATTTCATCATAATATGGGCATATTATGATGAAATCCGTTATTCCATCGATTGAGGTGAATATATAAGCAAATGGCCTTGAAGTGTGAAATAAATTGTTAACTCGTATATATGGTGATATATATATATTTCCATATTGCTCTTCCTCATGCACTAGATAGCCCTTTAAATTATTTTATGAACCACCGTTGAAAGTATTTACATTAGTCCGTCTAGCTTTATAACTCGCCAAAAGTGCATGACGAAGAGCAATATGGAAATTATCACCATATTTACGAGTTAACAATTTATTTCACACTTCAAGGCCATTTGCTTATATATTTACCTTAAGCAAGCCATATAGATATGGCGGTGTTTAACAATGTCAAAGCAAAAATAAACGGGTAGGTATTTAATGACAAACAAACGAAATGATCCGCGTAATCATTCACGCATCGATTTATTATTCACACTCCGGTTATGAACGAGGAATTGTCGCAGAATGCCTGATTGCGTTTTGTTCATTTCCCAGTGTTATGCGTTTAGTAATTTATCTATGCTTTTGAATTCTAATCATAAAAAAGGGATGTTTTAAATATTTATATAGACGACGACAGGAGGTGTGTACGAGTAGGTATGCCGGTCTTATCTTTCTTTTTGAACGTAACTCCAATCATCATCATCCAAGCGTATTCCCGGTTGCATCGTCAGCGTTTACGCTTTAGAGCCCAGGGTCCGCTACCTAATCTAGGTGTTTGACGAGGTTACTGGTTTTTACACATAGCGACTGCCGTCTAACCTCCGCAAACCCAAGGGTAGACCTCAAAGTATGCTTCCCAATGGGATTTGAACCCACAAGCCCCGAATCACAAGGCAATCGCCTTGACTACTGGACCATGGAGGCAGAACGTAACTCCAAATATTCTTGTAATAATTCGGCGTTTGTATGTATATTTGAAAAGATGTTGAAGATCCCAAATTTGAATTTTAAATGCCACATTTGAAATTTGGCAGGTGTTACTTAGATTTATCTTAGTTTAAACACGACCCAAGTCTATTAGAATTGAAAAATAGGGTCTTATAGATGTCGCAAGTTTATTGTTTAAGTCAAAGTTAAATCAAAACATTTCGAAATACTTATTTGTGCTATCGGACCATTGGGTACAATATACAAGGCACTCTACGTATCCTTAAAATATTTCTCAAAGTGACTTCATCCGTATGTTCAAAGCCGCAGCGAAAAAGCAACACGATATGTTATTTTAGGTGCTCAGTCGCCGCAGGTGAAGGCGCGATACGGAATCCAATTTGTATCCCTGTGTGGCCTTAATCGAATTACTATACCGACGCTTCCTGATATGAAATGTAACTTAAACTACATAATGTCTCATATTTCTTAATTTTGTAATCTTTGTTCTTTTAAAAATAAAAACATAGTTGAACCGACCCTAGTTTAAATATGTTTTTATTTTATAGAGGCAAAAAGAGTATTTTGGATCGTATTATCTGGACTCTAAGCAGATAGATCCTAGGGCCGTAAGAACCAAAAGCCACTTTAAGCGTGATGGTGGGCGAGAAGGTGGAAAAAGGAATCAAAACAGGGATGGTTTGCTAGACGCATCAAATATTAAGAGCCCGTATTACCACAGAATAGGATACTAGTACTCCGTAGTATTACTAACGTTCTTAGAGCGATCGAAACTATTATCAATATTAACGAATTACTCACTTTGAAATAAAAACACAGCAAAGTTTAGGCCTAACTCTAGTCATTATGTTTCAAAAACACGATTTCTTAAAATTTTCTCGATAGAAAGAAAAATTGCGAAGTTGCCTCGAAATTACCTCCGAATTATACTAAAACGGCTAGTATTCAAGTAATACAATAAATTAGCTCTTGTAACTTTTGATTATAATTGTATTAAATATAAGGCAGTTATCATATGTCTTATTTTTTAATAACTCTTGAATATTCTTTAAAAAACTAAATAACCACAAAAGCGTAAACCAGCCGCATTGACCCACCGCGCCGCCCCCGTCCCCGGATATACTCGCTGTCTCGCTTCGGCTGCAGTAAATTTGTGCACGGGGAAGCGGGAGCAAAATTTAGATTCTAGCCTAAGGCGCTCTTAACGTGATTCGCATTTTCACCTATCGGCTCCTACAATCTACGCGGGAAAAGATCACACTGTATACATTCTAAGTTTTTTCTTTACTCCCACTAAAACATGGAAGATTTTTTCAACTATTAAAAGCAATGAAGCTTTATTACTATAAATCCGTAAGCACTGTTTGATTTTCATTAAAGTCGGCGGATCAGCTCTAATCCTTAGCCACTAATCCCATAGTTTTTATACGACTTCCGCGAACGATGAGTCTGTGTTACCGTGATTTGATTTGTAAGATTATGTTACTAGCGTTATACTTTATTTTAATCTTCTACAGTAGAATAAAACTCTTGTATAACGTCTATAACTATATCGAAATATGAAAAATATTTTTTTGCTTTCCACACAAACTCGAATCCGTTAATCAGTCAATTTGTATCAGAGGCCGAAATTTTATTTTCATATTTCGAATTGTTCCTTTGGAAGACTTGTTCAGTATCATAGACTGAATTCACCCTTAAAATAGTTTCAGTATATGTTGTGTTAGACCCTGTATACAGGGTTACTGGTATATAATGCTTAACCTCCTAGAGGCGACTTAAGTATATCAAGACCAACAGCTTTTGCTCTATGACTTTGTATATTGTTATTGTATATGTATGTACATTCGATCACCGTATAATAGGAATAAAGAAGTATCATTTGGAATAAAAGGACATTCCTATGACTGTCTGCACTTTAATGACAATAGAGAGAACTGTAACTGTGAGACCATAGAGAGTGTGAACTCATATAAATACTTAGGTGTCACGGTAGACTGTCACTTTAGTTGGAATCTCCATGTCGATTTGGTGTGTAATAAATTGAGATCAGTTCTGAGTAAACTTTACAGTCTGAAGTATGTAATATCTAGGACTATTATGTATATATTATATTACGCATTAGCTGATGCAGTAATATCATATGGTCTGGGAGCGTACGGACTTACCTTTCCTGTTCACTTAAATAAAATTAAAGCTATTCAAACGCGAATGCTGAAACTACTGGTTGATAATAAGGTCAAGCGATCAGTTGAGAGTTATGAAAATTTATTTAAAATATGCAAAATATTACCAGTAGAAGTGAAGGTGAAAATGGCTATTTTTCTTGAGCAGTTTGATAATAGTGAGCATAAACGGGAAAGGAAGTTTACATACCCAACCCGACTATCTAAAAAAATTACATTTTTCGTGCCTAAAGTTACAAATTATTACGAAAACCGTGAAAGGAGATATGTCACACCAGTCTACATGAATCAATTGCCACAAGAAGTAGTAAAAAAAGTGATTAAGGCAAGAAGTAAAAATAACTTAAAGACTATATTAAAAAAACACTATTTGTCTTTATGTCCTTAAATATGTTGTGGTGTAGATATATTGTGGAACAAATGTGTAGTAAATGAATAGAGAATAAAAACACTTTGTTTTCTATTCATATTAGTTTATGCAAGAAATAATTAAATTTTAATTGTTCTTGATAAACCTATTTCCGTCCGTAAATTAACGACTTTTTATATTTATACTTTTACTAACCTACAGCCTAGTCCTTGCGCTGTAGGTTCAGGCGTAAATAATAGATATGTACATTGTACCTACTGTCGCATTTGTGGAGAGATTTGCATTCCTCGGACCGGTTATGTGGTGCGATGCTGCTGATGTAGGGTAAACTATAATTATTGTTGTCAAATAATTTAGTAGCCTTATTGCTATGTGACGGGTCTGGCAGGGCCAGTTTTTTTTTATGAGTGCAATGCGTGTTTATGGGCCAAAAAGACAATTATATAAAAATGTCCTTTTGACGTATATGTGTATGTGTATATGTATGTATGTCTCTGTGGTATAATATACATACATATCACACGGAAACACTATACTGCGTACAAATATATATAAATAAAATAAAAATTGTTGAAATAGTGATGTGTGTAACACTAATTAATAAATGTTGTTGTAATAACTTCAATAAAAGTAATTAGTTAAGTAAGGTGAAAGGTCGCCAACTGTAGTTTTGATGACACATAAATGAACATGTACTTACATTTTACGAGTATTGTTTCCCATAGATAGTTTAACTGATAAAAATAAAAATAGAAATAAGTACATATAGCTGCGTAAGTTATCCACGAGAACAACTGCCGACAAACTGCTGCGCAGTTTGGCAGATACTGTATGTTGTAATTGTACTGTTTTTATAATGAATAAATCTTTAAAAAAAAAAAAAAAAACGTAATACAAGTTTTCAATTCAAGTTTGCATATCCATCAAACGTTAAGTCTATGTTTCATAGACACCACCGCGTGCGCTGCCACCGTGAGCGTAGTACTGCCGCATGCCGATTGCCATAGATTTAAGACGAGTACATTGAAACCAGTAGTGTTAACGCCACATGTCGTCTGCTGCTGCTGTCTGCAGTTGGTGGTACTACTGATCTGCGGTCGGGCGACACGTCGTCTGCGGTCGAGCGACGTGTCACTAGCTGTGAAAGCTATATACCTTTTGTCATGTCCTACGTCTGCCCTACGTCATGTAACATAGAGGACCAACGACAGAGGGATCGCCATAGCCACATACTAGTAGAAGATGATTTGAAATTGAAGCTACAATTCGACTCGATAAGAAGAAGCCGTCTGCAGTCGGCTCCGAACTTTACCTTAACGTAAAAAATCATGCTTAAAACTATATATATATATATATATATATATATACTATAGATATATACTATATATTTATATATATATAACATCGCCTTTCACATGTAATAAATTGACATTCAATTTACTAGAGTTTAGATCTGGTTTGATAATGTAGTAATAAGGACGTGGACTAAAAAAATGTTTTTGGCTCACCAAGTAGATTATTGAAACATATTGTATACGTATTTTTTCTTTTCTCTGATTAGCAAATAATAAAGACGATACGGAGAATTTGAATTTTGCATGATGTCACGATCTAGTAAGAGTTTCACTAGATGGTGACGTTAATCACCCACTCTGAAACTCGATGCGCTGTATCTTTGTGATTTTTTGGGTTTCGTACAAAGAATGAAAAAACGGAACCCTTATAGGATCACTCGTGCGTCTGTCTGTCCGTCCGTCTGTCACAGCCAATTTGCTCCGAATCTACTGGACTAAATCAGGTGAAATTTGGTAGAATGTTGTAATCCTATGACCCAAACACATATTTGCAAAGTAAACAATTTTTTTTTTAAATAATGGAAATTTTTAGGAAATTTAAAAAAATGTTTTGCAAACCTTACTGTGTCATATATCAAATGAAAGGGCTCGTTATGAGGATCTCAAATATATTTTTGTTATTATTGTAAAACAAATAGTTTTGATTTTATTCATGAAAGAAGACGAAAATTGACCAGTCCCCCCCTGATCTCCGAAACTACTAAGCCTAAAATTTTGAAAAAAATACAAAATATAGGTCATTGCTTGTAAATTACAGGAAAACCTATAAGAATTCAGTCAATTGTACGGAACCCTCTCCACGCGAGTGTAACTCGCACTTGGCCGGTTTATTAGAACTTTGACAAGCTGAAAAATATTCAAAAATAATGGACCCGCCATTAGTGATGAATAATTTAACTGACGGGATAAATAGAATAATATTTTCGGACCCAGTCCACATCCCTATTGACAACCAGCCCGGTAAACTCTATCAATTATTTTTAAACCATTAACAAAAGCGATGACTGCGATGCGTGTTGTTAGATTAGGACTAACTACAATTGGGTTTAACATAAAAATATTTTAATGTAACAGAGGGATAAAGAGGGTCAAGAGAGATAACTACACCTGAGCGCTGCCATATGTATACAGAGGAGTCCACTAAGTGGACTCAGCTTCTGAGGTCAGAATGCTGACTATCAAAGGAAGCCAACCTATGGTTGTCAGCCCTTTAACTAACATATTATTCCAGGGAAGTATGATGCGGTCAAGTCCACGATCACCTTTAAGAGGAAACCCTTTTTCGAATAGGACATATTACGCAAAACTCAGCGCAGATGGTGGCACTAGCACGTACAGTAAACAATCTGCTGTCATATTACATGTCATATTTTATCGCAACAAATAATTATTATTTTAATTTTGATAGTTTTATTATTATTCACTCATTGTCAAACAATTGGTAACGGTCTGCGCTAGTGCTGCACTCTGGTGGCAGAACATTGCAGTAATATCTCCTATTAAGAATTCTTTTTTTTTTTGAAGCTGAATAGAAAATAGGTACAAAGTAGGTAAGGCAAACATTGAACAATATGGAATAACAGCTAAGATATTATTGGACTATTATCAAAGGCCGGTCTGTGCCGGTGTTTTTTTAGGAACAGCGGAAAATTACAAAGCTGCCAGTGTTATCTTAAAAAAATATTGCGCTTCTCGTGTATTGGGTAGAGCGAGCTGTGGAATTTAGTTGTAATGAAAATTCTACATAACACCTTTCAAAAATGATCTTTCTTTCTTTTTTCTTTACACCTCTATATTGTTAGACTAAAAGTCTCTTCCAAAATCGCGCAAAAATGCGCAGGTGATTATGGGCAAAACCTTCCTTTTTGGCGGGTTGGTGATTGCAGTAGGTGATGAAAACTCATTGCACCGAGGACGATGCTGCCTGTTCTCTCTTATTAAAACCTACTTTCTTTTTCTTCTAATTTTGTATTTAATCTGATGACGTCACTTAGTGTTCCAAATTACATTCCGTCTTACGTTGGTAACTTTAAAGTGCTTTTTCTAAAAAAATAATATATCTTTACCTTTTCTTTCCTCTCTCCTCCCCTCCCCCTCTTCAGATATTTTTTTAACAATTTAAATTATATCCAGAAATCATAATTTTTTTAAAGATAATGATTCCTGGATATAATAGGTTGGGGAAAAAGTCATTTCGCATTTTATATGAAAATTCAAAACATTTTTTAATATAGTTTATTTACATTTAACTAAAGTATGTAGGTACCATTTTGTTCAATAACTTTTTGCCATCTTATAGGTAGGGACATGATCCCATTGCTATAGAAATTTTGGGGCTTCTGATCAAGAAACTGTGTGAAGTAGTTTTGGCAGTCCCGACACTGCCTAAAGAATTCTGAAGAGACCGAAACAGGTGGAAATCTGAAGGTGCCAGCCAGGTCAGGACTATACGCAGGATGCATTAATTTTTGCTGAGTGGTTAAAGATGTGTGAGGTCTAGCGTTATCATGATGAAAAACCACACCCCTTCTGTTGATTAATTCCAGCCGCTTTCTCTCAACTTCTCGCTTTAGTCTTATCAGTTGTTCGCAGTAGAGTTCTGAACCGATGGTCCTGCCTGGTGGTAACAGCTCATAATGAATAATGCCCTTCCAATCCCACCACACACACAGCATCACCTTGTTGCGAGTTTACCTGGGTTTCGCCACAGTCTGTGAAGCCTGACCGGCCTTTGACCATGACCTTTTTCGCACGTTGTTGTCGTCCGTGATCCACTTTTCATCACCAGTTATCTATTTCTTCAAAAATGGTTCGGTCTCATTACGTCGTAATAAAGAATCACAAATGAGTACACGATTCATTAGGTTTCTTTTAGAGAGCTCGTGAGGTACCCAAATATCGAGCTTTTTTGTGTACCCATTTTTTTTTCAAATGCGCCAAAACTGTTTTGTGGTCAATTCTCAGTTCTTCAGCTACGTCGTAACTACTGATATGCCGATCTTGATCCACTTTTTCAAAAATAGCATCCATTTTATCCGTAACAGGGCGACCAGAGCGACGTGCATCTTTGACATCAAAATTTCCGGATTGAAAACGCTTAAACCAAATTTGTGCTACTCTCATAGACACTGCACTAGGTCCATAAACATTGCAAATTTTTTTTCGCGGCTTGCTTTGCATTTTTACCTTTTTGGTAGTAAAATTTTAAAATGTATCTAATTTCTTCATTAGATTCACTCATCTTGACGGTAAGAATTTGGAATAATCTGCTTTAAAATTTAAACTTTTAAATGATACCAAAACCATCCAGGTACAAATAGTATAGCCAAAGTGGTTTTATTACAAGTTCATACATACTTTATGCGAAAAGACTTTTTCCCCAACCTAATATAATACAGTGAACTAAATACGTATTTAAATGAAAATAGGGCCTCAGTGCATAGTAGTCCTTGTGTCTTGCAGCTTACACCAACATTTTGCGGTCAACTGCATGAGACATTCGTGCTATGGGTTTCCTTGTCTAATTTCTCTGCAAAGCCTACGGCGTTGTCTTATCAGAGCGTGAAAACACAATCATCGCAAGTACGCGCGAATTTTACTTGTACGAACGCGTGATCACACATATTT
The DNA here is from genome assembly GCA_963576875.1 of Acrobasis repandana. Taxonomy (NCBI): domain Eukaryota; kingdom Metazoa; phylum Arthropoda; class Insecta; order Lepidoptera; family Pyralidae; genus Acrobasis; species Acrobasis repandana. The sequence goes on along the minus strand of OY756218.1, from coordinate 18,996,255 downwards.
AGTTAAGTGTCGCTGGAAAAAATCCCACTTTACACGAATCCATTGTCAAATTATTCGTAAAATTTGAAATATTTACATAAATATTCTCAATACTTCCGTAAATATTCCCAATGTTTCCGTTAGTATTCCCCTAAATTTTCATTTTTTTGAAATAATTCTGGAAAAGTTTACGGGAATATTCTCTAAGTTTCCAGGGATGGCACATCACTACACATGTATATTGATTTCGAATAGGTGTCGTATTCAACGTTCGCGCGACTGCAAAGTTATACGAGTAGTAGGATCACGCGATGGTCGCATCTGTTATTCGCGCGACAATCCCATAGCTACGATACATGAGGACAACACCGATCTCAAAAAGATCTCATAGCAGGCACACACAAACATACTAGCCACGTTCACGTTCTATAGACAGGTGTTACGTTGAATAGCACTGACCTAACTTTGTATGAGTTTTATTAAATAAAATCCATGCCCCTTTAACTGGATTTTTATTGCACATTACTACCACACCTCACCACCCACACTTTACAAATTACAAAAAAGCCACGACATGGATAAAGGTGGTGAAACAGTGACTTCTGGGAATTCTGAAATTCTGAGTTAGTTGCGCAGCCAGGGCAAGTAGGAAAATGGCCTTTTTCAAAATGTCCTGGGTCTTAGTTCTATGTATTAATTACAAAATGTAGTATCGTTGAGTTAGTATCCCTTAACACAAGTTTAAACTTACTTTGAGGCTAGCTTAATCAGTGTGATTTGTGTCTCTATATTTATTTATAAATAGGGACTTTAAAGTTCGCTTCACCCTCTTGTTCAATTAGTACAATTTATTTTTTAAAATTTTTGAAGCTGTCAATTAGATAAAAAACATGACACGCAAAATGTTAAAATAAGTGTTTACTTTCTTCATAAAAAGACTTAAGTAAAACACAAATAAAGCCCATCACAAATAAGCCTTAGGTGTGTCTCAAATTGTGAATTAAGGCTTTACGTTGATTCCCGAAAGCGGCTTACTTCTGAAGGAATACCTGTAAAGGCTAACAGCCTTATATTATCGTTTTATAATCAAGTAATTTCTATTTAGATATGTCTTCATGCTTGCCCTTTGAATTATAATACTACATTCTTTTAATTTACATTTGAAGTTATATTGAAATTTTGATCTTGAAAAGATTTGGTAAGTACGTTTGATTTTATACTTCTGCCTTCCTGTTTGATATGTAACTGTCCTCTGTCCTACTGGTCGACGAGAAGAGATCCCTTTTGAGATAAGTCCACCGTTTGTTAATTCTGTTCGTTATTATGTATGTTTATACACATTTTCATTTCAGTAGTGGTGAGAAATTGTATACTATGCTGCCGTCACCACACAGATTTTTCTAATATATTACATGTTAGAAAAAGCCGCGTTTATTTCGTCATCAGGTCTTTTTTAGTCTACACTGCAGGAGCACGATCCTACCTGTACTACCACAACCATATATTAGCCAGAAAAATCAGAGGATTTGGCCAACACTCTTCACGCTGGCCAGATATCAGCGCCATCCTAGATTAGATTCGTAGAGCTATAGTTAGTTCCACGAAATTGTTCCGCTTGAATAAACGTAAAGGTGGTTAACTATGGTTATATAGATTATACTTTATTACCTACTATGAGAAACTATTATTATCAGATTATTTTTTAAATTATTTTTATTAGCCTGTCGATGTGCGCTACCCCTGTATAAGGGTCTCCCCTTTCTTTTTCCACTGAACCCTATTCATCGCAGCCTGCTGCCATTCTTTCATGAAGCTGTCTATGTTGTCTCGCCATCTCCTTCGTGGTCTCTCTCGACGCCTGCGCCCTTCTGGCACCCACAGGGTTGCCTTCCGGACTCATCTCTCAGGTACACATGCCCCGCCTAGTCCCACTGGCTAACAAAATAAAACCCAACAGTATTGAAAGATCGTCACCTGTGTGGTTCCGGGTTAGAATAGGACCACTCCATCTCTTCCTGTGGATGTCGTAAGAGATGACTTAAGAACTAAGCATAAACATTTCGTGCTACAAGTACATTCCCAATGAGGGCTAACGTCGGACTAAGGCCAGTTGTAAACCTTTTCGCACAAATTCATTCCTAAAGAGGGTTGACGTCAGGCAGGCGGCCGGTCGTAAAATTACAACCAAATCATTTTAACTGTTCCGGCATTTTCTTCTCCACTTGGCAAGGTCTTTGACATCCTTGGGTGAACATTGACATGCATGTTATATTTGGAGAAGAAAAAGCGGGAAAGCGCACCCCGGGCTCCGAAGCAGCATAGCTGAAGATGCAACTGGGAACGCGCTTAGACAAAGAAGAAAAAGTATTGAAAGAGCGTTTTGATAACACGTCCTCCTCCTCCGTCAGGTAACACGCTCAAGAGTGCTATATTTGATATCGGGAGTCACACAACGAATGATTTGCGAGTTTGACTATCTTGACGCCAACATCGACATCTCCAGTCAAGAACGCAGATCACTATTGCGTACCCTATCCAGTCTTCATACTCCTAGTATGTGTTCCATGGCTGGAATACCTTGGTCTAGACTTTTAACTTTCAGTCAAAGATAAGCTATTTTTGATAGCTATCTATGTCCCTTTGCTGGGCAAAATCCTCCCCTCCGCGCTTCAAATAACTCTGTTATTTGCTTTTTCCTTAAATAAATTCTCAACTGGGCCGACCATTACTTTCTCTAGTAGACCATCTGTAGGATAGATAGATAGTCCAGACAGTAGCGATGTGAGCCTACGTTTCCTGTGGCATACAATAGACGTGGCCAGCCCAATCCAACTTTACCATATATACGAGTACATTTCACTGGTCATAGTTACCGTAAATTATATTATAAATTATACTTTACCACATGACTTCTAAATTTGTTTATTACATGAATTTGTCCAGAACTAAACTAAACTACACCTTATTTTTTTTTACTTTGTTTAAAATTATCTTTGGATACAAGCTTGTTTTTTAGAAAAAATATTTTGTGGGGTGATTCACTTCATCATTTTGAACAAAACCTAATAACTGTACATCGAAATACGAAAAAAAATCCCATAGGGCCAAGCACAAATCACGCAAGGTTTTTTCTTCTACTTTTTGCCGAAGTGAAGATTTATGTTTAACGAAACTGAAAAAAAAATACACATCTCCTTATACCCCTACCTCTCCCAACGTGATCTGTCGTGATTTTTTCGTAACCCCCCCCCCCTTTCGAACCTCGCGTGATTTGTGCACAGCAATTTGTATGAGAAGTGATTTTTTTTCGTATTTTGATATAAACTTATCGGGAAAGTTGTTTAAAATGATTGAGCTATTAACCACTCAAAACATTTGCACTGGCAAAAGTTACCACCATAGAAATAATACATTTTAGTTGGAGCGAATAGAGAAAAAAATATGAATTATTTGTATGGAAAATCAGTTAGCAAACGGACCTAAAATTTGCACAATTTTGTTAATTCCCTTTATATAATCAGTGCGAAAAAAAAAATGCTAAATGCTACCCATTGTTCCATATTATTTGAACATCCCGAAAATGGAATGAAGTAGGTAATTAAATTTTTAAAACGCTGTCGCGTGTCCGCCGGCTTAACAAAATGAATTATTTTAATGAAGCCTTAACCGCAGATACTTTTTGTAAAAAATAAAAAGCTATAATTAAAGCCTGTAATGACTTGAAGGGCAGACGTTTAAATCATTAAAATCAGATTATCACTAATGACACTCCAACTATTAACATAAAATATTATCAATTTTTTATATATTTTTGTATGTTTGACTTTTGGTTTAATTTTTTTTTCAGTTTTTTTCTATTCTGTGGTGGTTATATCCTACAACTGGACAAAGGAGAGAGACGGGAGAAAGACGAGTGAGAGAATAAGAGGGAGGCCCCTTATTCCCTCAATCGTCTCTGTCCGTCATTGACTTACTTGACTTATTACTTTTCAATTTACAATAGACAATATGCATGAGATTCAGAAACGAACAAAAAAATGATGTGTATACTTCATTGCTAAAGAAAAATACCCATATATATATCTTTTCAATTTAACGTGTTTCCATTGAGAAATTAATTATTTAAAAGCTGTATTTTTAAAATTCCCTCGTAAAATTCCGAAACACCACGTGACGTCACGAAACACTGTCAAACTTAATTTTCTAAATAGTCTGTGCTGTCAATCACAAATTAAAAGGAAGAAGACTATCTGTCACTGTCAATAAGTCATTTGTAATTTGCAGTGTTACCAGATTGGGTATTTTTTTCGCAATTCTGGGTAAAAATGGGAAATTTTAGAGAAAAAAAAAATCTTTTGGAGAATTTTGGCTATTTTTTTTCTTAAATAATATACATTTGTTTAATAAATTACGGTAGTAGTACATTATCTATAGTAGCAGACAGCTAGTCTACTACCTATTAAATTATAAATAATTGAAGTAGGTACTTACAATACTACTGTGTAGTTTTGCAAAGGATGACATTACTCATTTTGCTCACAATATGTATTTTTTGTTAACAATAGGTGTACATGTCGCAGTTGAATGGTATAATCCGCTAATTCACTAAACCTCTAGCTGTTTGGCATTACAGCTCGGTTTTGTAAAACAGCGATCCCTAATACGCGGAATGGAATGAACGACTTGTATTCATCCATGCGGCTAGAGAAGTTGTTGAACATTCTATCTAAAACAACAGTATAAACTACTTAAACACGATACATCGTCTCTTCTCATCGCCTTACACCACGTTTTCCTTACATTTGCATCTTTGGGCATATGAAAATATATTTTGTCAGGTGCAGTTACGATGTTAGTTTTGCACATAGGAACCATACAATATTTATAATAAGATTTTGTGCGCCCTTCCATTTGAAATGAATTGATATTAAAAGCTTTAATCACTTACTTATAATCACAAATTAGATAGTATTACTTATAAAATAAAACTGTGAATCCAACACTTCGTTGTTTTGTTGATAATATTTTGAATTTGTAATTTGCACTCGACTGACACTGACATATAAGTGTCAGTCGATCAGTCGTCAATGTATCTATGACATTGACAATGCACGGTGACGTCACAGAATAAAAGCGCAAAATGGCACCGCGTTTATAGTCGTCCAAAAATAATAGTAGTTTTAATTATTTTTTTAAGCTTATTTAATAATATTCTGTAAGTGTTATATTTTTTCCGGTTATATAATAACTTATTGAATCGTTTAAAAAAATAAAAAAATAACATGAATGGGTATATTCATGTTATTGTTGTTTTTTTTTTACATACAAAATAAATATACATTTTAAACATACAAAGAACAATTCATATTCATATAAATAAATATGCAATCATATTAGTAGTAGGTATGTACTCGTATCTTAGTTTCTCTTTAAACTGTAATGTAGCACAGCGTGCTACGGTTCGTAGCAGCGCTACGGCGTAGCTGGTTGTAGCGATATTTTGATTTTTAGTTCGATTTGGCCGGTCGCCTTCACGCCTCGTTGACGTTTTGTGGACCCTGAAATTGCCAGTTAACCGGTAACTACGGTTTTTGACTATTTTTATATTTGTTATTATCAATATCAAAAAGTAACAATATGAAAACGAAAACAACAAAAAGCATTTCAAAAATAATACAACAGGTATGGCGTTAGGTCCGCGACTTGTAGGTAAATTTATTTTAACTGTGCAAATAAAGTTTAAATTAATCAATAAACTTGAGCTTTAACTCTTACAACAACTATATTCCCAAGGAGAGTTGATGCCGGTCGCAAAACACAGCCAAATCGTTTTAATATTTCCGGCTTTTTCTTCAATACTTCACATTGTCTTTCCGGTCCCTGAGACTTTTGTATAATAAATATATATATAGTTATGAATATACGTGTATATATTTTTTTTGTATTTATGTAGGATAAGTAGAATTAACATAATAATAGAAATACACAAATACCTATATTATATAGATATTTGTGTATTTCTATTAGATATGTAGGTAGGTCTACATGTGGTAAGTGTTCTTAGCATTTCAGTTCTTGCACTATTTCCGAAATGATCTCATTTAAGGACCACCTAAAGGTTGACTGGTAGAAAAGGCCAACAGCCTTATGTCCGCCTGTTACAATATTCTTTAATAAAGTTATATAAAAATAATAAATAATACTCTATTTATTATATTATAGGTATTATATGATATCTATATACGAGTAGTATCGTTGAGTTGGTATCCTATAACACAAGTCATGATCTTACTTTGGGGCTAGCTTAATCTTTGTGATTTGTCCGTATATATTTATTTATTTATTCAACAATTATTTTAAAGTTTATTTATTTATTGTATTAAACAAACTTTATTGTACATCAACGATAGTTACACTTAATAAAAAAACAAAGGTAATTTTACAAATGGTGGACTTATCCCAGAAGGGATCTCTTCCAGTCAACCAGTAGGGCCAGGCCTGTATCACTCTCCATTTAGGTATCGAAAATGTACCTACATTATTACTATGCGCGCAGGCGGCCCCTCCGGGTGGTAAATTCAGTTATACGAATCGTTTGTCCAGAGTAATAAGAATTAAATTGGCTTGCAATGGATGTCTAGGTATATAAACAAAAAGGTGCTGAGTTCTGACGTGAGCTAAATTGAACCATATCGCTAGCCACATTGAGTAGATATTTCTTTGAATTTCTTTGCCAAGTAAGACTTCTGTACTTTAGTATTATTTATTCTGTGGTAGGGCAGAGGACAGGTTACAAAAGTAGGAAGGCAGAAGTACGTACAGAGCAATGAAAAAGAAAAACAAGAGTAATCCTAAAGCTTAAACACTACGAATACACTACATACATACCTAAAGAATACACTACATATAATACAAAAATAAATATTTTATATAACTCACTTTATGACTCTTCAAAGAATTTCTGAACTCTTGATTTAAAGGAGCCTAGTGATTAAGAAGTTAAGTTATAAAACTAAATAAAATTCCATTATACATTGAAGAGTGTAAATCTCATTGTATACAAAATATAAATTTGAAACACTAAAATTTTCGCTAAACAACGTTTTTCGTTTGTAAAATATCAATTCAGCTTTATATGTTGGCTTCACTAAAAAGCTTGTTTAAATATGTTATTTAATTTATTTAAGTTTAGTATCTGCATGTAGTTTCTTCAGATTAAGTAAAATTTAGTACTAACATTTATTCATTTTAACTTTCATAAATTTTAACTTAAAATTTTATATTACTTCTTTTCTCGCGCAGATCGTATTGCCGATCAAGTGAATGGTCGAAATGAAAATCACGTTAATAGAAGATGCAGATGCGATTTTCCCGAGCTCCTCCGTGCTTCGAAAGGCACGTTTAGCCGTTGGTCTTGGCTGTCATCACTGTAGAACATCAATGTAGCAGTCGCCAAGCAGCATCAGATGCCGTTAGGAAGCTTGAAAAATCTGACGCCAGTGTGGTTTACACACACGAAAGAGAGAAGACTATGTTGATTTCTTTTTAGGGTTCCGTACCCAAAGGGTGCAAACGGGACCCTTTTACTGAAACTCCGCTGTCTGTCTGTCTGTCCGTCTGTCACCGGGCTATTTCTTGAACCGTAATAGCTAGACACTTGAAATTTTCACCGATTATGTATTACTATGGCCGCTATAACAACAAATACTAAAAATAAGATAAAGTTAAAAATTAAAGGGGGTCGTCATCAAGAAACGTTTTAAAACATTGTACGGTGGTACGGAACCCTTCATGTACAAGTCCGACTCGCACTTGCCCGTTTATTTTACATTGGATCTTGCGGTCCTGGGCAGTTGGGCACTGACTGCTAAAAGCCGCAAGACTAACAATTTTGGACAGACAAAAATGTTGCCAGTGTTAGACAATACACATAAAAAGAAGTCAACATTAAAAACATTGTGTACTTGTTTATCACACTGTAATAAATCAAGCTTACATACAACCAAGCCGTGATCCGTTTGGAGGTCACTCGACCTTCGTGCCGACCGCGGCGAAGGTCACAACTATTAATTATTTCAACCGGAATGAGCACTTGTGTTACTTCTCTTTTATATAAAACAGGCAGTGTACAATACAATACAATACAAAAATCTTTATTGCACCAAATAAAAAACAATAAAAAATTACAAAGTTTACGGAACTTATAAATAAATAAGGTACAAGAGGCGGCCTTATAATTTATGTTATAGTGTAAAAGCCTTTTAAAGTACAGGTATTTTTGTTGAAGACCGATTCATCAATGAGTGCCATTTTTAGGTTCTCTATTTTGTCTCAAAATTATTTTATCCCTAATTAGCTGATGCCCGCGACTTCGTACGCGTGAAATTCAGTGTTATCGTGCACTTTGGTTGGCGTATATAAAAATTTTGTTACTTAGTGCGTAATTTACAGCCCGAGTTTTTAAATGCGATTCGGCACATATGTTACTCGTATGTATATGTATATCTTTATACACGACGATAAAATTAAAATAAGTTTGGAATATCCAAAAGTGCACGCCTCATAATCTCATTTTTCACAATTAAATTGAAATTACGATTAAACTACATTGAATTAGACCGTGATCTTCGAAAGGACTTAGTTTTGGATAATACTGAAGCGTTTAAAAAAATGGACTTGATCAGATAAGTTTTTCGGGAGTTATCGTGACCACGCCAGTTTCCATACATACAGACACACGGACGTCCACAAAATAATTTAATTAAACATTGTTTTTATTTATTTAAAATGTCATAAGTGTTGAAACTAGTGTTTTTCCTTGACATTTATGTGTAAATGTTATTGTACAAGTGCGATAGAAAATAAATAGAGACACATTTAGTTAAAAAAATCACTTGATTTTTGTAAGGCGAGAGTAGAGCACTACCTCATGCGCTTCGCTTATGAGGCGTGCAATAACATTATTTGTTTTATTTTTGCTTTGTCTCACACATATATAGATCACATTACTTATTCACCTGCAAGCAACGTACAACTGCCTGTGGGAAAAACATTTAGACTTAGATCGACCTGGGACATTTTACGGTTGTCTCGAAACTAGCACTTATGCGAAATTTTGTGCACTATAACTGGGATGGGATGGGACATTGTTGGGGATCAGTGGTGTATTTATTTTGTGGTATGAACAGTTTGACCTGAACTGAATCCACTGAGAATCGCTGCTTCTAGATAAAATAGCATTTTTGTTAGTAAATTTTGTAGGGCAGTTAAGTTTTCGAATCAACCCTTCTAGTGATTTTTAACAGGCAAGCGGCGTATTAAAAATATCTTGAAATTATTATAACTTTTTTTCCTGACATCCGATTTTGATGAAACTAAGCCAATATGTTGCCCCGAGTTGGCTTTATCTATTATTGAACGGCGTTTAAATCCGTCCTGTATTTTCGAAGATTAGCGTGAACATACAGACAGACAGACAGAGTTTTTTTTTTAAATCTTTTTTGTATTCAGTTACTCTTTTCCAAACACTCATTTTTTCATAAATTTATTAAATGTACAGACACGCGATTTTTACTGTTTTATTATATGTATAGATAGTTCTGGTCTACCCTTTGGGTTGCAGAGGTCAGACGGCAGTCGCTCTGTGTAAAAAACCAGTCTTCTTCTTCGTCTAAGCGCATTCCCGGTTGCATCCTCAGCTGTGCTGCTTTGGAGCCGGGGGTGCGCTTTCCCGCTTTTTCTTCTCCAAATATAACATGCATGTCAATGGTCATCCAAGGATGCCAAAAACCTTGCAAAATGGAAAAGGAATAGCCGGAACAGTTTAAATGATTTGGCTTTAGTTTTACGACCGGCCGCCTGCCTGACGTCAACCCTCTTTGGGAATGTATTTGTGCGAAAAGTTTTACAACCGGCCGCCGCCCAACGTTAACCCTCCTTGGAAATGCAATTGTAGCACGAGATGTTTGTGCTTAATCCTTTAGTCGCCTCTTACGACATCCACAGGAAAAGATGGAATGGTCTTACTCTAACCCGGAACCACACGGGTGTAAAAACCAGTAACCTTGTCAAATAACCTAGGCTAGGGTAGCGTCTCGGGCTCTGAAGCATTACCGCTGAGGATGCACCCGGGATTGGGCTCGGATGATGATGATGATGATGATGAAAACCGAAGTGCAAATTAAAACAAACAAGGTTCTCTTAAGTGCCTATAGAATAATCAATTTTTTTACAAAAAAAAACAACCGACTTTAAATTTTTGAGTTTTTTCCATATCTTTAAACCGAAATGGGACCAATTTGGTTGTAAAGGCTTTTAAATAAAAAAAGAATAATCAAAATCGGTTAAAAATTGGTGACGATATCGCGTAACAAACATACATGAAAAAATATACAGACGAATTATTTTTTTATTTATTTTTATTTTTATTGATAAGTTCCGTAAACTTGGTAATTTTTTATTTTTTTTATTTGGTGCAATAAAAAAAAAACTGGAATAGTTTTATTTTAATAAAATGAATTTGACGTTCAACTGAATTGGTAAGACTCCACAGTGCTTAAAAAGGCCAAGCTCGTTGTCATGGTATTTTAATTTTAATTTTAATTTTATTAGATACAATCGTTTTCAATATTTTAAACTGCAGTCTGTACACGTTATTTAAGTGAGTGTTGTATGTCCTCCCATAACTACTTAGGCCATATATGACATGAGACATGAGAATAACCTCCTCCTTTTTTGAAAATAAGTATTTTTCATTTCATCTATTTGAAAATCGATGTTTTTATCCCTAAATACCATCTTCACGCCCACCAATGCGCTAAACGTGACCTTCGGGTTTTAAGGGCCTAAGCTCTGTATGCCCCATTAGCAATAAAGACGTAATAGTGTGAGTGTGTGTGTGTATATAAGTAACTAGAATTAACTCCAGTCTATTTTTATAGTTACTTTTGAATCCTTCGTTTCGCTCTGGCTTCAGTAGCACCCTCGCCTTGAATATACCTTTATGTCTTGTAGCACAATCTACTAATATGCGTCCAAACATTTTTTGAGTATTGGTGCTGAATTCACAGATTTCTTTATAATATTAAGAAGTTATATTGCAAATAATATGTCCAAAAATATATGTTTTTACGTATTCTGAAGAAGAGTAAACAAAGAGTAGGCCGTCTTGACAATCTGAAAAGGAGATGGAAGTTCATGTTTTTATTTTGTTTTTGAATTTAATTACTTGTAAATAACTCTTTCTATAGCCGTGTGGTTCCCTGAAGAGTAGAATAGGACCACTCCCAGTCCCGTGGATGTCGTAGAAGGCGACTTGGGAAACAAAGCTATAAACATCAATGAGACCTCTCCAACCAGTCTGGCCAGCGTTGAGAGTGTAGGCCACATACTCTGACTTACTTTGTCTAATACATGGCTCTGGTATTACAGAGAGGATCGTGCTCCTGCAGTGGACACAAAAAAAAAGACCTGATGAAGAACTCTTTCTTCCATGCTGGTCTAGGTTCTTCCATGCTGGTCTGCGAAAAAAGAAAAAACATCAAAGTGCCAGCTGCTTCCCTTTCCGCGCAGATCGTAAAAGCCAATTGAGGGGATGGGAGAGAATCTGAATCATATAAATAGGCGATGCGGCTAATAATCCATTACTATTTGATTCTCTTTTACCATCTTCACGCCCACCAATGCGCTAAACGTGACCTTCGGGTTTTAAGGGCCTAAGCTCTGTATGCCCCATTAGCAATAAAGACGTAATAGTGTGAGTGTGTGTGTGTATATAAGTAACTAGAATTAGGAATATAAGTATAAGTTTTGACCGTGTGCTGTGCCGTATGGCACAACTCCCCTTCTCTCCCACTCCAACGGATGTCATAAGAAGTGACTAAGAGAAGTATCGGAGAACAGTCAGAAGCGTCCTCCGTGCAAATACTGTATACCATCTTCTGTGATCACCAACCCATCTGCCCAGCGTGGAGATTTTGGGCAAATCCATCCTATTGGGAGAACCTTTTAGTTCAGCAGTGATCTTATATAGTGTACGGGTGCTGCTTTGGCTCCGTACGTTTAATATATTATTAAGGATTGGACGTCAAAGATGCCAGACAAACCTAGTCGCTAAGACTGTATAAAATCAAGGACAATGATCGACCCACGCGTAGCATTAATGCCCTACGTCTTAAAACCCCAACTCATTCGACCAAATTCTACTCGAAATCCTTTACAGTCCAAGCTGTCTACCTCTGGAATGCTCTTCCTCGTAGAGTTCGTACTGGAATTTAACTTATATTGGAATAAGCTTATGTATGAATATATATGTATTAATATGTACTGTATTGTACCCTGTATTGTATTGTATTGTATTGTAAAATCAAAAACGATCGAATTTGCCAAATGCTTTTATTACACTAAACAAACCGGGCAAGTGCATATCAGACTCGTACATTAAGGGTTCCGTACCTCCGTACAATGTTTTAAAACGCTGAAGATAACACGTTTCTTGTATGACCCACTTTCATTTTTAACTTTATCTTATTTTTGGTACTTGTTCTTATAACGGCCACAGTAATACATAATCGGTAAAAATTGTAAGTGGTAAAGCCCTGCCCTGCCCTGCCCTGAAATCTGCGGCTCCACGCTCCGCGACGGTGCGCGGTGCAGTGGATTCACCGCCTTTGAAATAAACATTATTTGAATTTTCTCTCATACCCTCGATCGGCTTCTACAATCTGCGCGCAAAGAGAAGCAGCTGGTAAATTCTAAGTTTTTTCTTCTCTGGTAGACATGGAAGTATAAATAAGTCAGACTAAATTTAAAACATACCTATTTCAGTTTCGTTAGATTTCTCGTCCTTCATATTTAATAACTTTGTATGTTCGTGCGTCAAAAGAACACGGTTCTGTCACGTTCAAAATGACACTAATGCTCACAACTAACTCATTGAATTATTAAATTTTAATAATTAGCGGTGTTATGATCGTTATTATTTTTAAATGAAAGTCACGTGAAAAGATCCCTTTAAATATTTAGATACAGTGTGTTCTCTTTATGGATGAAATGATCCAAATGCAGAACAACATTTGCAAATAACGGATTTTCTAGCTTAGTAAAAAAAAATACTTTTTTTTATACAGTACCAGTGTGTTCTGCCCACAATAACATATGGTGCCGAGACATGGACTCTCACAAAGGGAACCATGTATAAGGTTGCGGTTGCGCAGAGAGCCATGGAGCGAGTCATGCTCGGCATCAAACTGCAAGACCGAGTTCGCAACGTGGAGATCCGACGTCGAACGAAAGTTCATAACGTGCTCTCCAGGGTTGCGGCTCTAAAGTGGAACTGGGCGGGACACTTGGCTCGAAGGAACGATGGAAGGTGGAGTAAGGCCGTCACCGAATGGTATCCTAGAAATGGGAAACGTAGTGTAGGACGTCCGGCGGCTAGGTGGGTTGATGACGTCAGGCAGGTTGCTTGGAGGAACTGGATTGCGATGGCCAGTGATAGAGCAGGGTGGCGCAGACAAAAGGAGGCTTATGCCCAGCAGTGGGTACTTGAAGGCTGTTGATGATGATGATGATGATACAGTACAATAGCCTTCATAGCCTAAAATAAATACAGGACATAATTTATGGCTAACTCTTTTACCCTACAAGCTTCAGGACTCTGAAATGCTTTACCACATCAAACGAATTTTTACTTAATTTTATTTTAACAGAAGAGTACTCACTTATAAATTAGTTGTTTTCTTTAGACGTTATATATTATGCATACTGTATACAGTATTATATATATGTGCAGGTATACCTGCACATATATATAATACTTACAATTAGTACTTTCATCGTGATTTTTTATTGAAAGTAGTACTCGTATGTGTGTGTAGGTATACTTTACGTATGACGACTACATATAACGTCTAACAAAATAAACTGAAACTATTTTAAAGGTGGATTCAATCGATGATACTGAATGCCTAAAGATACGCCTCTTCAACCAGTTTGTCCTGCCTACGATAACTTATGGTGCCGAGATATGGACTCTTACAAAGGGAACTTTGTGTAAAATCGCGGTAGCACAAAGGGCCGAGCGAGCCTTGCTTAGTATCAAATTGCAAGACAGAGTTCGCAATGTAGAGATCCGTCGTCAAACAAAGTTTATGATGTGCTCTCTAGGGTTGAGAACCTTAATTGAAGGGGCTACACCTGGCTAGAAAAAACTATGAAAGGTGGAGTAAAGCTGTCACCGAGTGTGTACCTCAGTAATGGAAAACGGAGTGTTGGGCGTCTGGCGGCTAGGTGGGTCGATGATATCAAATGGAGTGCTGGAAAGACCTGAATCACTAAGGTTAAGACAACAGGAGACTTATGCCCAGCAGTAGTGGGTCGAATATTTAGAAATAATGTTTCGAATACCAGTAGAGATTGAGTAGATTTATTTGCTTATTTCGCGCGGCACAATTTTCTTTGTTTCTCTCCATGGTTGACTGCAAGAAAATGCTCTTACCATCCGCCATTTCCAAATAAGTGTAAATAGTGTTCCAAATAAATAATTGGAACCATTTTTTTAAGGGCTTATTAAATCAAGTAAAAAAAAACACCCTCTTATAAAAATGGTTCCAACACGTGCCACAAGCAGCACTGATCGAACAGCAAAGGTATTATTAAAATAATTAATCGTTATCATTTATAATTACGAATAATTCTTATAAGTCCTATTATTTGCTAACCGACTAAGAAATATGAAAGATGGCGGCTCTGCGTAGCAACAGACTTGACGTCATTACTACTTAAGCTCTACATTTATCATACAAAAAGCGGTAATTCGTGAGACATTGGTATTTATTACTAATATTTAGTTCTATGATTAGACGTCGTGAGCTCTATCATCATCCGAGCATATTCCCGGTTGCATCCTCAGCGGTAACGCTTCAGAACCCGGGGCCCGCTACCTAATCTAGGTGATTTGAGGAGGCTACTGGTTTTTACACAGACTGCTGTCTGACCTGCGCAACCCAAAGGGTAGACCAGAACCAATCGTAGGATAAATTTAAACAAACGCTAAATAGTGTTCGGGACCCACAGCTTTGCGTGCCTTCCAAAGCATGGAATCATCTATCTTTCCGCATTATCAGGTGATCCAAGCCTGAAACAAACAATCAGACTGGAAACCACTTTTCACAAAGTACGACTATACTTTCCAATGTCATTTGAACCCACAACCTGCGGATCACAAGATAAACGTCTTGACCACTAGATCACATAGGCAGTCATCGTGAGCTTTTACGACTATGCAATAACCAACACTTTCCCCTTTCCCTGGCTTAGCAAAGCCATTTCAGTAAAATACTATATATAAAGTTACAGCAAACCCGCCTTTTCCTCCCTCCTGTTCTTTTGGACATTTTTTACAACTTGTGTAGAATGAAGTCCTTAGTGTGCCTCGCAAATTTGATTGAACTCCGTCAGTAAATAAATACAGCAAAGTTTACTTTCCTTTGCCCTTTTTCCCCTTTTTCTCCCCCAATCAAAAATCGCGTTCGGTTAAAAAAATTAAATAAACCAAAAACTTGTGAGCCATTTTTTGTCAAAATCGGTTAAAAAATGCGACCTGCAGGGCCAGGAATAGACAGACTTACAAAAGCATTTTTGGCCAGTATCGACACTGAGGCGTTTCGCTCGCTTCACTCGTTCGGTCAAAAAGATAAACAAGCTCCGATATTGAAAATGGTACACAAAAAGGAACAAACGGATCACGATTCACTCAACAGAAAATGTTAATGGAAATCCGGCCATTGTGCTGCAAAAACAACGGGATAGAGTTTTTGCCGGCCTAATCTGCTCCGTCCTAATAAAAAGGGAAAACAGTGTCATCCATTGTCATTATTTACAGTCTCTTTTGGGTGAACAAAGCAGCGGTGACAGATCGATCGTTGCCTCGATAATATTCTACCGATTACGTAGACAAATTAAGAAATAGATAAACTATTGTAGCAATACAAGATTACGTTTCTCATTTTCCCTCAAAAATCGTTGTCGTAAAGAGACCAGAGGAAAAAAAAAAACGGTTTGTCGCGATGAATCTGACATATGCTTCTTCTTCTTCATATTCTTCATACGTTCCTTGTTGCATTCTCAGCTGTACTACTTCGGAGCCCGGGGTGCGCTTTCCCACTTTTTCTTCTCCAAGTATAATATGCATGCCAATGATCACCCATGGATGCCAAAGACGTTGTGAAGTGGAGAAGAAATAGCCGAAATAGTTAAAATGATTTGACTACAGTTTAAGTGGTCCTATTTCACTCTGAAGGGATCCACACGGCGTAAAATTGATAGTAAAAAGTACTAATAAAAAGTTTTTCAACATTTCACTGTTCGACATTTGCATTGCATATACATATTTGGATTGTCTACTTTCATAACACATCAGTGAACCAAAGCGTCGGGAACGGCTTATTGAGTGTAGAAAATCATGTGAACAAGCCTTACAATTTTATAGCAATCGCAATCCATCGAGCTTGAGTATGTACTAAGCCTTATTTTGACGACCATTTACCTTTCACCATCATCATCATTGGCAGCCTTCTATATCCCACTGTTGGGAATAGGCCTCCTTCAATGTATGCCACCATTTACCTTTACTGAGATATTTTTACAGGAGTTTAGCACATCTCATTTTTTTCATTTTAAAAGTGATTTTAAATGTATTAAGTTATGTCATGATGGTGACGGCAGAGTAGAATACAGTTTGTCATCCTTTAACACCCACGGGTGTCGTAAGAGGCGACTAAGAGAGGTAACAGTAGAGAACGGTCAGCGGCGTCCTCTATATAACGACATTCACCTACTACGATCACCAAGTTACGTGGTGATTATTGGCAAATTCTCCCATTATCAGAAGAGGTCTTTAGTCCAGCAGTAAACTGATGTGAGCCGTGTTCCCGACAGAGTAGAATAGGACCATTCCAAGTCTTCCTGTGGATGACGTAGAAGGCAACTTGGGAAACACAAGCGAAACGAAGCTTATAAACATCAATGAGTTTAAAAAGGCAGTGCGTGCACACTATCTCCGAAAACTGTCAGAGATTATATATAAAATGTTTATGTAGTTTATGTATGCGGTTTATTGTGGAATAATTTATACATATTTATATATTTTTTTTAAGTTTATATGCGATATATATGTATGTCTATACTTACATTGTAAAATATATATATATATATATATATTTTGTTTGTACTTACCTCAAAAGATTGCTTTCTCAGCATCATCTGTTGGTTGACTGGTAGAAAAGGCCCCTGGCCTTAAGTACGCCATTTACATGTATTGAAATAAAGTTAAACAAATAAATTAATAATGAGACCTCCCCAACCCGTCTGGCCAACGTGGAGAATGTAGGTTTATTCCTCTGACTGCTCAGGCATAATATATGGCTCTGGTAGTGCAGAGAGGGTCGTGCTCTGAACTGGTTTGAGCTGTAAAGAAAATAATGTTATTATTATGAAAATTACAATAATATGTATTCTTAGAAGAACATTGTATCCCTTGTGTCATGAGGTAGATTCGTTGAGTGGTAAATTTGTTAAAATGTTCGGTTATAGAAAATAAATGTTTTTATTTCATCATTTTTACCCGAAGGGTGCAAACGGGACCCTATTACTGAGACTCCGCTGTCTGTCCGTCTGTCCGTCTGTCACAGGGCTCTATCTCTTAAACTGTTATAGCTAGACACCTGAAATTTTCACCGATTATGTATTACTGAGGCCGCTATAACAAAAAATACTAAAAATAAAAAAAAAGTTGAAAATTAAAGGGGGTCGTCATACAAAAAACGTGTTTTTTTCAGCGTTTTTAACTAGATCTTTTTAATAACATTAACTAGATACTTGAAATTTTCACAGATTATGTATTACTATGGCCACTATAACAACAAATACTAATAATAAAAATAAGTAAAAAATTAAAGGGGGTCTTCATACAAGAAACGTGTTTCTTTAGCCTTTTTAAACATTGTACGGTGTTACGAGTGTTAGGGTATTAAAGTAGATTCACTATTATTTGAGGTACCATTAATTAAACTATCAGATATCTACAAAATAACAGAATAATAGAAGTATATCATATCATTGTTATAAATTTATACACTATCCTTAATGGGGCAGCCAAAGCATAATTAGGTATTGCGGCTCTAAGCACAGAGCCCAGGGCCGCAAGACCCAAAGGCCACTTTAAGCGTGATGGTGGGCGAGAAGGTGGAAAAAGGAGTCAAAATAGTGATGGGTTGCTAGTTGCATCGCCTGATGATGATTTGCATTGTAGCCCATTCCCTCGATCGGCTTTTACGAACTGCGGGAGAAAAGAAGGTGGTACATTATATATTTTTTTTTCTATTTTGTCCCAGACCAGCATGGAAGATGTAATATAAGATGAGTAAGAGATTTATATTTTTACAAACATGGTGGTGACTCTACCTCTATAATATAGCGGACATACATAATTGTACTCAAATTAAATAATGAAATAAGAAATGGTGAAGAAATACCACGTGAGCAGGACTTGAACCCGCGACCTTAGTCTCAATACGACTATGCTCTTACAAACTGAGCTATCACGTGTTTAACCCCGCACGCCGAAGCACGCATTAGTAACTTACTTGTAATAGTGGGTAGTAGTATTAGGTGACGCAAGCCTAATCCGTGTAGGAATATCAAACGGTAGCGAAATTTGTACTTTAGTTGTACTTTAGTCTTGAATGTCTAAAAAACCCTATAAAAATATACATATTTGTTTCGAGTCATAATAGCATGCAAATATTACGTTGCCTAGTGGTTGAAAAAGTCATCTAGCATTATGAATAATCGCGTAAAAAGATAATGATACTTATTATTCATAAAGTGCTACGTAATGCCATTTTGAGTACAATAGCAGTATGTGGCGGCCCCAAACTGTTTTATTCGAAGTTTTAAGGATTCATAAAGAGAATTAAAACACGTCATTTTTTACCATAAAGCAAACTGAAATACTCTATTTAACTTAAATAGCTGGTATGAAAATAAAAGTTTGTAGAGATAAAGTATTTGAGTGGAGTTTTTGTTATATTGGGTAATGTCTGCCTTAAATTTTATTTTAAGGTGTGTTCAGACTAGTATTTTCTAGTGTTTAGGTGAATCAATGTCGCAGGAACGAGAAACTGCACGAGAACTTACAGGAGTGATTGTGTGGAAGATTTCAATAAGGACTGCGCATAAAATTTTACAAAAACCGGTAGAGAAAAACGAACTGTAGAATAGAACAGCCGGATAATCGAAGAGGCTAAAATGGAAACGCTTCGCTCAAATTTCGCGCTCGCACGGGTAAAAATCATATTTTTGCAGCGATTGGACATTATATAGTTATTAGCTTTCGACTATCCACACCAAAAGTAGCGTTGTCTGGTTGACTCTTAGTTGCAATAATGGCCCGATAGGTCAGTGGTTGGTAGTACTAGTCGCTGAGCGGAAGGTCGCGGGCTCGGTTCCCGCACCACACCGATATTTGTCTTATTTTAAAATATTTATGTTGAGTTGCTCAGCCAGGGCCAAGGGGAAGGTATCAACTATTGCATGTTATAGGAGTTCGCACGGTCTACTGTCCTCATGGAACAACTAGTATGTATAATGTATATATTTACAAAAAAAAGTATGCTTAAGTAGTATAATACCCATAGTACAAGCTTTGCTTAGTTTAAGACTAGATATGGCGCTATGTGAAAAATCTGAGAAAATTTATTTATTTATAAATTTGTATACAGATCAGAAGTATTTGTACACTAATCGCGACAAAGTCAAACTAGAATAAACTTGTCAAAATTGATATTTCCACCTAAAAGACATCTACTGTTAAAACTCTAAAAACCCCTTAACAAATTCTGTAGGTAATCATCGTAGCTCAGTAATATTTGATGGGCTTCATGATCAATAATAATTTGAGTCAGGCGAGCATAAAGTGATTACCTTAAAGTAAAACATTAAACATTTATTCACGCAAAATGTTTCAGAGTTTACGTTCGATTTATATTGGATAAATATTTGATATTATGCAAACATTTGGTAAACATACCTATTAGTTACATTGCAAATTCTCATGTACGCGACGAAAATAAAATATGCAAACTGGCACGCAAAGAGAAGCAGCTGGTACATTCTAAGTTTTTTCTTCCTCTCCCAGACCAGTATGGAAGAATATCGATGATACCTTTGCAACAGAAGTATCATTGGAAGCTTCTAGCCTGTTCGCTTATATGCCAACTAATATTATAAATGCGAAAGTGAGTTTGTATATGTGTTTGTTTGTTACCACTTCACGCTTTATCTACTGAACCAATTTTCTTGAAATTTCGCATACACATAGTTGGGAGTACTGAAAAGGACATAGGGTACCTTTCTTCCCGGGAAAATTTACTGTTCCCGTAGGAACTGGGATACGCGAGCGAAACCACGGATACAAGCTAGTAGACTATAATGATGCTATGTGGTGTTACTTGTTTTTTTTTCTTTCTTCTCCTATGAGTGTCATGAAAGGCGATTAAGGGAGATACCCCCTTATCTTCCAGTTAGGCCCCATCTGTCAGCACGGAACAGCACTTTCCTATGCTGCAATCCTTTTATTTCGCTTAGAATAGTTATTTGCTAGAGCGAGAGAGAGCGATGTAACGCTTCAGCATGGCCGGTGGTTAGTCACCTTTTACGACACCCATTGGAGAGGAAACAGAGACCTGTGTCCTTTGTGTGTGTGTGTCAAACTTTATAGCATCTACTGGTATCACCAACCCGCCTACCCAGCGTGGTGATGACGGGTAAATCCTCCCTTTAAGGGAAAGGCCTTTGGTTCCGCAAAGGACGACACAGGCTCTTTAACTAAAACTATGCGCTACCTTTTCTTGAAAGAAAGTGTCAATTTACAGTGAAATGATAGCCACTTCATTAATCAAGCATTTTCTCAGGATTCGAGTTTTTCACCACCCGTGATTAATGCGTACCACGCCCAGAATTCTAATAGACCAAGAGCCACAGAAGAGCCAAACCTTTCTTATTTTCTTAATAATCATTTGTATGTGAATAATTAATGTTAGTATGTACTGTTGTACTATAACATTTGTATGTGTGTACAATAAAGTGTAAATAAATAAATAAATACTTTCAGTTTACGCATCTCGCTTGTTTGAAAACAGGGTCGATTTACTAGTACGGGAGCCCAAACTCACTTTCACCATGCACCTTAAATTCCTCATAGCTAGTATACTAGACGTCTTATTTTTGGCTAATTATCTTAACATATTTACCCGACTACGGCGTAGCTAAAAGGAGTAATATGTTCAACTGTTCCCTGGTATCTTCCATTAACAACTAGTAGGTGATCACTGATAAACAACTAGTCAAGTGTTGAGATTCTTGTACAAATTTCAGAATTCACTACAGAAATTGGCAGCCATTTAGATTTCAATTCTTTGTAGGATATTGAACTTGGCTCCCATTTTCATATTAATGTTTTTGGTAGGTTACCTGCCATCTACTGAAATCCTCCCTTAATTGGAAGTAGCCATTAGTCCAGCACTGAACTAAAGGCTATTTCCAATAAAGGGACTACCTAAGGTACCTTTTGGATACTGAAGGCTTCAAATGAAATACATTGTAAATTCAAGGAATAACGTGAATGCTGCGCCCAGGTTTGAAAACACATAAGTCGTACATTATGTGGGCGAAGGGTCTTTGTTACTTAAAATAAAAAAAATCGTTGATCAAAATGATGATAATATATAATATAATATTATATTATATTTTTGTAATTATACACAATATTTTTTTAAGAGCACAATTTTTATCCCAAAGTTTCTATTCCACAATAAATACAGATAAAAATTCACGTCTTTATCCTTAACGGGTAGACAGAGCCTAGGCTTAAAGTAAAACCAAAGGTGCTTTAGCGTGATGATGGAAGTAAAGGTGGAAAAAGGAATCAAAATAATGAAAAATTGCTAGCTTCACCTCATTTTGGCTTACTTCTCCGTTTGGCTTCTATGATCTGCGCGGGAATAGAAGCAGTTAGCAATATTCTAAGTATTTTGTAAAAATGAGCCTTAATTCTTAATCACAAACACTGTCAATTTTTAAAGAATAAGAATGTAAGGACAGTATACGAGTACATATTATTATCTACAATATGTATCTCATTCATTATTAGATAGAAATAAAACTTCGATTCTCAATGCGAACAGAGCTTTAGGGGTGAAAACGGTAGCTAATTAATGATTGTTTGTAAGAGGGAAACGCCGTGCCGCTTAGTGGGTCGATTAAACGGCGAAAGTATAGGCGTGGCGGTATTTTGGGGAAGGAAATCGCAGGTAATAATGCGAACTTACTGAAGTACCTGCTTATATAACAGTACATATGGGATGATTTTTAGTGCGTTTTTCAGTGCTTGTTCTGTTTATGATGTTGATAAGTTATCCCTCTCGGTACTACCAGAGCCATTCTCGGCCAGAGCAGCCAGTGCACTTGGCCTAAGCTCTTCACGCTAGCTACGGGCTCTCCCGTAGCCAGCGTGAAACCTCACGTGACCTCTGTCACATTGATGTTTATAAGCTTTGTTTAGATTGTATTTCCTAAGTCGCCTTCTTCAACGTCCACAGAAAGGTACGCATTGGCACGCATTTCATCCTTAAACGACGTTAAGCCAGCATTTCTTGGATCTACCAAGTCTGCCGCGGCCTGGCGGACATGGCTATATATTTATATCCCATTTAATAAATTTAAATCATCCCTGCGCAAACGGCTGCTAAAAAAAAGATTTTATTCAATTAAAGAGTTTTTAGACCATAAAGTTAAAGACTGCGAATTCGATGCATGAACAATTTGATTTAATAATATTTTAACAATGTGTGAAAAATTTGCATGCTATTGAATATGGCTAAATAGGTTAAGCTACTGTATTTAATTGTATTTTCCCAACACCTGTATTGTACACCCTATTTATTGCAAATAAAAAACTTTTCTTATCTTATCTTAACTTGTCAGTTTCCGCAAGAGATGCACTCTTACACTTTATAACTTTGTGACATATAGATATAAATTTATTTACATAGCTTTATCACAAACAGTTTTTTTATTAAGTGCTGTCAACTGCGTAACACGTTTCCCGTATCACTTAAAGTTTTAATAAAGCTGCTAAAGGAATTTTAATAGCGCCACTTTAATTAAGCCACGACGTCGGCCGGAGGCTTAGCCTTTTTTTATCCTGCCTTTATTTATTAATTAAAACCGTGATGGAACAAGGAATTAATGGATGAGCTATGACTTGCCACTTTGGTTTTGACTATCCGATTTTGAGTAAGTAACAAACCCTTGATAAATGATTGAAAGTTTCAGATATCACTAACAATATCTTTGACAGTCAACAATTTTTCATCACAATTTGACGCTTTCATAATACCTCATTTGCAAAAAGATCCATTTTGGAAAATTGATGCGTGGGTGGATTTATGAACAAGATGGAGGAGATTTTACAATCGGCTTGTCTTTATTTTGTATAATTTATTAAACGAATGTTATTAAGGCAAAAAGGCATAAAGTAAAACCTACCTAAAGTTGTTTTTCTTCGTCTTACTAAACTATTGATTATTCTCATAAAATACCTATGTTCCTTCTTAACTTTATGACCTAGGTCATAAAGTTAAGTACTTAAGAATTTTTTTGCCCAAATGCTAAAATATTTCCATTTTCTCTCATAAATATCTACAAGTCACACTATTAGTCTCGCAGACTCACAGCTTATCATTCAGCGGTGGTGGCCTAGCTTAGACACTAGCTCTGCGTCTATGAGGCACGATTTCTATCCTCACTAAACGCGACTTGTTGGTACCTCTGAGTTTGTATGTACTAATATACTTACGGTCATTTTCAACTAACACAACTTGCTTCCGGTAAAGAAAAACATGGTAAGGAAACCTGCACACTAGCTTCATTAGTATGAAATAAATTGTTGTTACTGCTGCGGCAGCTCGAAAAATCTGCCACCAGAGTTAGTAATATGTGTTATCAGCGGCGGCCTTAAAACCATTGCGAGGCCCTTGTCCTTTGTATGTCAATCGAAAGTTTTCTTATGTTGTGAGATTTTTCGATCTGCCTAAAAGCATCTGATTTAGTTCAAACTTCAACGTCTATCATCTAGCGACAACAAGTTCACTGGTACGTAATGACTGTTTTCAGTCAGGGTGCAACTTTATTTTATTTATTATAATTTTTTTTATTTTTTTATTATACCTAAGAGCGACGCATCAAAATACAAAATTAATAAAACTAAATCAGCTCGGGTGGTTGCGCGAGGCCCCTGCAAGAGCGAGGTCCTGCGCGATTGCCCTGCTCGCCACCCCCTTAGGCCGCGACTGTGTGTTATTACTAAATCTGGTGGCAGATTTTCGATAAGAAAGACAGCTCATCTAGACAGCTAAGTCCACCCGCTTACTTTATTGCATATAAGCCAGCCCGTCGCAGATGTCCCTTACTCTGTAATTGCAAGTGTTCCTGTCCTCACTTTTAGATGTGCCAGATGTTTACAAGCACACAGTCTTGTAAGATGTTCACTGCTTTATTTTTCTTACAAAGTACGTATTTTAATTTATGAGCTCGGTTCTCTGACCTGAGTTTTGAAGATGGAGGTTGAAAGTAGCTTATGATGTTGAAGGTGCAGTATTTTTATGCGGTTTTTTATTATTAGTATTCAACGGGTTTGCTGCATGACAAATATTATTTGTGTCGTACTTTTTACAGAAGTTTTGGGATACTTAATTTCTTCTTTTGTTATTTAGTAGCTTCTGCCAGCGACATCGTCCGCGAGCTCTTTAAAACCTAAAAGAATTTTAAGTGAAATTAAAAATAACACAAACTTTAACACATCTAAACACTAAAATAGCGCAAAAGTACAAAAATATTCAGAGCACGCCACATCAAATTCCACAGAAACTGTTTACTCTGTATTACAACTTTTGTCTTCTATTAGTTATGAAATTGCAAAATTTGTAAATTGTTTGCCCGAAAATTGCCATTTTCCGAGCGACAGTTTTCAGTTTAGGAATTGAATTTTTAAATTAGTTCAAGCAGAATGTTCGCGAATGTTCGCAACATCGACACGGCCCAACTTTTGCCTTTATTTTTATAAGGCTGTGTTTTCATTTTTATGCATTTTGGGGGAGCGCTTCTGAGTTTAAATCAAAACTAGGGCGTACACTGTGAATTTAAGATAGGTATGTATTTCATACAAGTACATTTATTGCTATTTTATGACGATTGATGTGAATTTCATCAATACAAAATCAGCAATGTTTGTAAAATTATTATTTCGATCAGGAATTTCATCAATACAAAACCGGCAATGTTTGTAACATCAGCATTTCGATCAGTATTTTGTAATTGTGAATGACAGGAATCCCGTACGCTGCCACTTTTGACGAAAACACAAAATGAAGCTAGACAGACCACAATGATATTTTTACCAGCTAAATTTTTGGAGCAAGTTCAGTCCATGATACTAAACTACTTTCCATTAAAACAGTTGACTAAAATCTATTAAAGATTTTCGTCCACCCATACAATTCGTTAAGAGCGCTGATTTTTATGGGAAGACGAAGTTTTTTTTTCACATGAAAGAGCATAATTTGCATGCTGCAATGTTTTTGTCAATTTCATACACAATGAAAACACGCCTGAAATCTTTGTCCGCTGATGGCTATTTATAACTTTTCTAGTTACTCCCCGTTACTAGGTGTAGTTCTTGGATTTGTTTTTATTCCGAATAACGGATTCAAACATAAACTTTCCTAGAATATTTTTTATTAAGACCTTAGTTTTATTTTAAATATTTTTTGTTTTTCCTTTTTAGTTAGATAGTTTAGTAACCCGTTCCGTTTCTTACTCGCAAGTGATAGACACGTATAAACACATATTATTAATGTTGAAAAAATAAACCATTTTTTTTTATTTCTAATACATAATTAGAATCCATACACACATAATCTTTTCCGTCATCTTTCCCTTCTCCCACTTCAGGCGGGGTCTGTTCTCCTAATTTTTCTTCGCTAGGTTGATCCATACGTATTATACGCAACAGTTTGTATAAGAGTGTTCAAAAAAGACGAGTGGCGCGGGTTATGGTGCGAGCTTAGCAAGCACCATAATAAAGGCGCCACGAGTATTTTTTGACGTACTTATACAACGTATATATTATAGTATTTTTCTTATTTTTAGACTAATTGTAAATCACAAAACATCATTCCGCTACTATTCCATTTTACCATTGGATTTAACGATCTACGCGGGAAGGGGAGCAGCTGGTACATTCTATGTTTTTCTTTTTTCCCGGACCAGCATGTAAGATAATTATTATGCTACAAAAAAAATTGAGTAGTTATGTATCTATTGTGTATCTATATGTCCAGTAATAAATAAATACAGTAATAAAAATGAATGTGGGACGAATTTACTTTATAAAATAATACTGGGACTTTACATATACTTTTTTGTGAAACGAATTAACTTTGGGACAAATCCACAACAACCCGTTTATTTTTATTAAGGCATTTTAATCAAACAATCCGTTCCGGCTATTTCTTCTCAATTTTGCAAGGTCTTTGGCATCCTTGGGTGATCATTGATATGCATTAAAAGCGGGAAAGCGCACCCCGGGCTCCGAAGCAGCACAGCTGAGGATGCAACCGGGAACGCGCTTAGACGAAGAAGAAGAACATACGAGTAGCGCTAGCCAATAACCTATTTATGCTGCTGCAGCATACACCCCCTTACGGATAGAATTTCCAAAAATTACATTATGAGATAAGTCCACTGTTGTCAATTTACTCTATATGTTGTTTTTATCTTTATTTGTTTTCTAAGTACAATAAAGTTATTACAAACAAACAAACAATTCTTTATTAGCGGACGACTCCTAGTCATGATCTACCTTCCTGCCAAATTTCATCTTCATTGGCTAAGTAGTTTTCGAGATTTCGTGATGAGTGAGTGAGTGATTTTCGCTTTTATATATATAGCATATCCGAGCGTATTCCCGGTTGCATCCTCAGCGGTAACGCTTCAGAGCTCGGGGTCCGCTACCTAACCTAGGTGATTTGACTAGATTACTAGTTTTTACACAGAGCGAATGCCGCCCGACCTCCGCAACCCAAAGGATAGACCAGAACCAATCCTAGGATAAGTTCAAACAAACGCTAGATGGCGTTCGGGATCCTCAGCTTTACGTGCCTTCCAAGGCACGGAATCATCTTTCTTTCCGGACAATCAGGTGATTCAAGCCTGCAATATCCTAACCAGACTGGAAACAACTATAATGCTTCCCAGTGGGATTTACGTAATTAGAATGACTTAGTTAAGCCGTATTACAGGCTGAATACAGTCAGTAAGTCTTTTATGGGGAAGTGTATACTTTTTTATAATAAATTGTCAGAATCGGTTCTTGATATGCCAGACAGAAAATTCAAAGCTTATGTAAAGAAAGTACTTTGTGAGAAGGCTTATTATAGGACCGATGACTATCTTAAAGACAAAAAGGTCTGGCTTGAGCTTGGCGCGGGTCCCTCTTAAAGGTTTGTATACTTAGACATGTCATAATTTTGGTACATTGGTACATACTAAATTTACAAATTGACATTATTTTAAATTTCGTAATTCTTTTAATTCAATTTAATTATGACATAATAAACAATGTAATATCTGTCCATCTATATAACTAATTTTAAGTTTTTAGTTTGTTAGTTGACGTCTTTGGAGAAAACGTGCAGTGCAGTTTGTTGCCGCTTCTTCTGAACTTGCGCCTAGGAAGCGGCGTAAACTTAGCTTTAAGTAACGACTTGACGTCAACATTTGTGCAAAACAAAACAAAGTGACAATAATAAAGATATTTTGAATTTTTGAATTGAATTGAATTTGAATTAGAACCTACTACGGGTGCAATTTTCACAAATAAACGATTTATTTAACTAAAGGCAAAAAGAAACTAAAGATGTAACTTACACCTCGCGGTGTAAGGAACATAATTTATTTCATTCGCAAGTTTACGCTGCTATACTCCGACGATACAAAATAAGTTAAAGTTCGCCTTTCAGTAACATAATACATAGATAATTTCTGAGCCAAATAAACTTGGCAACTTTTAACTTCGGGCTGTTCTCAAATTCACAAAGGTGTTGTATCTAAAAGGAAGTTCCGATGTTTTAATATGTGCTTTACTAACTTGAATTTAAAATTTCATTTACACTGACTAAAGGTGATATTGACGTCCCCGTGCCGTATTAGTAACTACGCCAGTACGCTACTCGGAGGTTCTGGGTTCGATCCCCGGGAAAGTCAAGTTAGAAAATGGCCTTTTTGAATTGTCCTGGGCCTTGGGAGTTTAATATATATTAATAATATATATTAGACTCCTTATTAAATTTTTATACATAAAAATATAGTATCGTTGAGTTAGTTATACCATAACAAAAGTTTTAAAACTTACTTTGGGGCTAGGTCAATCTGTACGAGAATAATATGTCCCTCTAAGTTTAATTTATTATTTACATTCCTTTCTATACAGAAAGGAACCAGCTACCACAGTAGGTATACACCTACTGTGGTAGCTGTATACCTACTGTGGTAGCTGGTTTAGAAATAATCGATAAATTTATCAATGCATCAAAAAATAAAAATCACTTCTTCCTTCGGATAACGGTAAGTAGGAAAATTGAACTAAGAAAATTTGACCCAAACAAACTTATATTGCAAATCAAATAATATACACTTTCATGTATTTTGAGGAAAACTGAGCATTTTGGCTTTTGCGGCTCTAAGCAGATAGAGCCCAGGGCCGCAAGACCCAAAGGCCACTTTTAGTGTGATGGTGGGCGGGAAAAAAACTACATAGTATGTTCGTGCTTAAATTTAGGACACACTTAGATAAAAATTCACTTGTGCGGGTTAAAAGCTAGTCATTACGAAAGTCATTGACCTATATTGAATACAACATTGCTTTTAAAGTTTCCGTCTTGAATATTCCTTTACTCTCTATTCAACTACTGGCACATTACTAAATTATTTAAAAAGCGAATACTGAGTTGGTATTTACTCTTTGTGTAAAACGGGAAAACAATTAATTTTTATTTATGTTAATTAGAATTAATACACACATAATCTTTATTCTTTATTGTTTAAAAACACTCCGTGCACTAACAGTTTCCCAACGCGTGCATAATCATAGGTAAAATCTCAATATTAACTAATTAGACAAATAACAAAAACATACATTAACAAATTTCTTAAAATTGTCGTAAAAAATGTCTATTGGCATCCGAGCAATCAAGGCGTTGAGCAATGTAATGGCTTGGCTAGTGAGCGCATACTTAGCGAAGTCTCAACTTACCGCGGCCGCGTAAGCAGCGACTTGTAACGCAACTGCCTGAAAATACATGGAACATAAAAACTACACCGTCCGTGATAAATCTTCTTCTTCGTCTTTTCCTTCTCCCACTTTAGGTGAGGTCGATTCTCCGAATTCTTCTTCGCCAGGTTGATCCATACACACATAATACTATTTTAAAATAATTCATTCATTCATTCCATAACATAATACAATTTAAGTGCCATGTACTAAAAAAAGTTAGTCGATGAAGATTTTGTAGAAAAAAATGGATGTTTAGATATAAATAGAAACCAATATATTTCCAATAATTTTTATATTTTTACAAAACTAAAAACCGACTTCAATACCAGAAAAGCTAAATATTCAAACAATTGTATATACAGTAATAGAAGACGACATATTTTTTCTAGTTATTTTCATTTATAAAACAAACCATACAAACGAATAAAATTTCTATGGGACCACTTGGAAAGAATTCCCTTTCAAACAAAAAAAAAATTTTTAAAATCTGTCCAGGCGTCTTTGAGGATTCGGGGAACATAAATAAAAGGATAAAATAAAAGATTTTTGAGATAAGTAGTATACCTTTGTACAACTTTTATTTTATGTATTCTCTGTATACATTGTCCGTGTACATAATTTGGTAAATAAATAAAAGATACCGACAAGCTCCTCCTTTTTTAAAAATCGTCAAAATCCACAGACCTACCACTACTAGACATGCATAGTGCGTGCAAATTTTGCACACGTCACAGAACACACTATGGTTACTAACTTATAATAAGCTCAAATAAACCTAAATCACCTTTTAAATGGTAAAATCCCTAAAATTAATAACTTTCTTTGATCGTTTTGTGGTTTGTTTGGCCCAGATTTTGACAGTCGGCCAGCTTATAGCAGCCACGCCGACAGAGACAAAAACCATATCAGCGTTTCTTTCACACTCACGTTGTACTGTATTTGCCAGTCTCTTTCTAGCAATATCGTTGCAAGTCTAGTAGTAGTAGGTCTGTGTCAAAATCGGTATAAGTAGGTTAAAGTGGGATAACCGTAACCGCTTCTTGTATCCAAATGTTAAGCTTCACAATTCTACTAGAAATTTTGTCACGAATCCGCACTTCAATTCTCCATTTTTCTCGTGAATTTAAATCCGCTCGGATTGTTTTTAATTGATAGATGTGTGTTTGTTAGCATAAAACAAGTGATATGATTCATTTAATTGTGTTAGATTGCCTATTCAATAGCGGAAAAGCAGGAGAGTGGCTTCGTGTATCTTAATAGCTTAATTCTACAAAAACAGAATTTCTCAAATTTTAATTAAGAACGTAATAATTTGTAGTACCCCTAGACTATAATTATAAAAGCAAATATTTAATAACAGGTATGCAAGTAATTTTGTTTGTCTAGAAAGCTTTACGTGAAATTCCAACGTCAAATTCCCAGAAATTCGTGCTCTGAGAGAATGCAGCTGAAATGAGTTCAGTTAGAAATAAGTTTCGAGCTAACTTTTTGGAAACTATGTTAATCAGAGGACAAATGACTTGATTGCCGGCCGCTCAGTTAGTACGCGCAATACTGTTGCCAACTTTGAGGACTAACTTATGTAATCATGCTAAGTTTATTTCAGAATCTTAGAACATAAATTACTTTAGTGCTTATTCTTCTTGTATTTAAGAGCCGCGCTCTTGTTAGTTGAGTGCTTTCCGTGTTTCTCTTTCCTCCGTTAAGAGCAAACCTCAAGGGCTAAAGAAATGAAAAATAGGTATTTGTAAAATCAATTGCTGTCGCGCTGTGCCCGATCTACAACCGAGCAAGTGCGATAGAGACATACTGCAGCTTGGACTGAAAATACCTATTAAAAGAACAGAAAATCAACGATTCGTAGTCCCCTGATTTCTTCTCCAAAACCCAACCAATATAAGTATTTTTTTCATTAAGAATTAACAAAGACTTGAGCGGTGTTGTTATGTTTAAATTTTTTTTATATAATCTAGTCAAATTTGTTTTCTGGATGTTTGAACACAGCGGGAAATCTGGCAATTTTTTAAGGTTTTTGAACGTTCATATCTCTTTTAATAATAAATTTATGAAAAAAAAGATAACGTAGGGACATGCTAATAGTGGCTGTAGATATACAGGAAAATATAACTCTACCGGCATTATCCAGGGAGGAAACAGGGGACTACGTTTGTATGGAAAAACGGCCCTTGTGTTTCGTCTTAAGGCCGTGCCTGAATTTTCCGAGGTTCAGTGCTGCCTGCCGTTTTTCGCAAATGTGCGTAGTAAAGCTTAACGTTCTCACTTTAAACTGTTAACAGTAGTTCACAAAATACTTTGAAGGGTTATCTAGGACTTGGTAGTAGCAAAATTTTAAATGATGTCTCCGTTTTCTTTGAAATGATTCATTTTAAATGGGGGCAGCACTGAACCCCGGAAAATTCAGGTACGGCCTTAAATTCTGGCTTGAAACTATGTCAAGCGGATGCCCGCGACGGGCGGCCGTCGTGGGCTTCCCCTCGTATCTACGCACGTGGCCCCACGCGCGGATTCTGCGAATACGCGACATTGCGGATACCCTTCGCGGAGACCAGATTACGGAGTGTCAGCTAATTCAATTTTAACAGAGTACATTAACAGTCTTTTGTCGATGAAGAATTTAATGTATTACCACATAGAAATATGTATGGCATTGGGTCGTCTGATTATAATTATCTGCTGTATAGTCTTTGCTGAACAAGCCCGAGCAGCTGGCGGGCACCGCGCGTGCCCCCGCGACGGACACCACACGAAGGCACGCGATGCACGAAGCACTTTTGTATGGATACTCTTGGGCGTCCGCGTAATGCAGTTTAAATCCTTAATTTTTTTTTTACATTGCGCGGGAAGAGGAGCAACTGATATATTCTACGTTTTTTCTTTTTTCCCAGATATGCATAGAATATATCATCATTATCATATCAGTCCACAGCTGGACATACTCGTAGGCCGATCGGGAGCGGCCTGCATCCAGCGTTTTCCTGCAACCTTGCTCAGGTTATATATATATGTTATATTATCATAATTTAAATTAAATAAATTATTTCATAACAAGTATAAAATTAATTACTTATGTCAAATAAAGAAAAAACGTAGAATATAAACTTTGTAAATTTTGCAATAAACCTTTCTTCACCGCATTACTGCGAATATTGGAAAGATTTTGTATTGCAATACAAAATCATTCCAATTTTCGCAGTAATGGCGCAAACTACATCAATTTATACAGTAACAAAAACAAGCAAACAATTTTCAAGTCGGCGCCGCGGCACGAACGGGGCACTCAACGAATTTCCACCGAAAATTTACTCATTATTTTCTAGTTAGTACTGAGTGTTGCTTATTTTTAGTTTGAAGTTCTAGTTCTGAAGTTAATGGGTATGGTTTACTACACCTATATATAGCGAGTTAATTTCATATTGTGATAATATTATTTAGGTTCTCGTTCATTCTTTTCTTCTGATTTTATGATCTGCAGGATGAAAAGCAACTGGAACTTTCTACGTTTCTTTTCTCTCATCTCAGACTTATTTCTTTTTTTGTTAGCCAATTAAGTCCCACTGTTAGGCAAAAGCCTTCCTTTCTTTCCATACATCGGTCCCTTGATATCGCCCTCCCCTTCTTCTCAAAATAAGTCAATCTTCCGACCATCTTTTTCTTGAGCATCCTGGTTTTCTTCGGCCAACTGTAATTCAATTTGTAGTAATGTGTGCCCATCTTCTGGGGTGTATACGACATTTTATTAATGTCTTAGGAAATTTAAACAAACTGCAACGAATATAGTATTGCAAGAAAATCAGCGCATTGTTTTTTGAGATATATTTTCGCTGACCCTACGACCTTTTTGTGCTGTTTCAGCATGCATACGCACATCACATCGCTAAAAACCAGTATGCAAATAACATTATGTCATTCATGTATTTGTGTGTGAGTGTGTATGTGCAGTTTACACAAATAAACGTTGTATCTATCTAATAAATTTAACTCAAAAAGCTGGCGACCACGTAGGTAATGGATTGAATTGCTCAGATCAGTATATTTAGCGTTAGCGTTAAGCTTACATTTAACCTCTATTGCACCTGACTTGAAAACGCCGATAGATTACCTGTACAGACAAGTGAATGGGTATTCAGTCGACAGCAAAATACCATTCAGTGCTATTTCAGTATTTAAACAGAAAGGAAATGCTAGGATAAAACAATTAATTGCAGACTATCGTCTTTCGTTTTATGTCTAAGTTAAAGTAAATTGATTATTAGTTTATCATTAGTTTTTTATATAAATAAGGTTACTAACGAACTTCCATATCCTACATATATAACATTACTGCTATTTATTATTCTAATAAAAATTGAATTTTCCGTATAAAAGTTTATACTTACAGGAATAGGTATCTATTTTTTATTTTTAATACCTCAAAAATATGGGGATGGAAGTAGTAAACTCGGTGAAAACGAAGTTCCTTACTGCAAAATCGAAAGCTTGACTTTAATGAATTTTCGAGTTTTAGTCAAATCGCATGCAGTTGAGAATCGGCTCTTGGATTATAAAAACAAAATCCATTGGTACCCACCAATAATAATAATTTATAATCATGCGGGGAGGAGTTGAAAAGAGCTCGGGCGTCGCCCTCACCACGTAGCTCGGCCCTCGGCCTCGCTTTCCGCTCGACTTACGGTCTCGCGGTACACACTTGGAAATTGTCGTTGTATACTCTAATGACTTCCCTGATTCCCTTCCTTCTTTATACTCGTATCTATCAAAAGCTCACCAACGGCGTTCCCGCAGTCACCTCCCACAAGGTTTTTCAATGTTGTGGTGACAGAGCGTTGAGACCGCCAGCCGAACCGCTTCTGAAAGATATAATTGTCCCATGAACATCCTCCGGCGAAGTCGTGAGGGGGAAATGGGCAGCGTCGGCGGGTCAGGAAGATCTCCGTCAAAATAAAGAATAAACAAGTAGTTGGAGGAGTGCAGGGTTCAATGAACTTAATTTTTTCTAGCTACAAGAGCCAGTATAAATTAAGTTCATTGAACCCTACCCTCCAAAACAGATACTGTCATTCACAAATAACCACATAAAGTATTAATGCACCCTTATAATCACTCTAAGTAGCACGATGTCACCTAAGGGCTGGTGCACACCTGTGTCCATTAGCTTAACAATTATTAATAGTTAGCACTTACCACCAGCTTTCCCCATCAACTGTGAAGAGCTTTTTGAAAGTTATTTTCCCTAATAAGCGTT
The DNA here is from genome assembly GCA_963576875.1 of Acrobasis repandana. Taxonomy (NCBI): domain Eukaryota; kingdom Metazoa; phylum Arthropoda; class Insecta; order Lepidoptera; family Pyralidae; genus Acrobasis; species Acrobasis repandana. The sequence continues at coordinate 18,961,561 of OY756218.1, read as the reverse complement.
GGTAATGGTAGGGAGATTTCACTTTGAAGAAAATGTTGATGGAACTTTTTTTAAAAAGTACTTATATTTACGTATTTTAAAAATATGCAGGTATATTTTGTAATTGTAATGTAAGCTAAAAATTACCAAAAAAACAGATTTTCCACAAAACATTTTTAAATCTTATTTCAAATGTCGGCGCCACAGTGGTATTATATACTTCTTACCATGTCGATGGTACTTATTTTTGTGGTAATTATTTTTGGTTTCTTCAGTAAAGGGCAAGGGCCCTTTCGTTGGCTGCGACTAGGTCCTCCAGAGTACAGGTCTTTGGGCACATAGGACACGAAAGTGAATTCGCCATTATTTGTGAGAGAAGCCACACTGACAGATATTTTGGGAGCGATTTATTTTTTCCCACTTAATCAAATTGTCTTTGCAGCAAGCCACCTTGGTTCGTAGTCTATTAAGAGACTTCCAGGCGGACCAGGAAAGATCATGGTCCGGTGGTAATTCTTCTCGCGATGGGACAAAGTTGGTCAAACGGTGCCTTCTCGAGTCTAAAAGCCTAGTCCCAGTAATAAACAGTGTAACCCCAGTTTTGTTTAGTTTTCAGGTGCTTTTTGAAAGGTAACTGACTTTTTCAACTTCACTGGTCTGAGAGAAAAGAAAAAAATAGAATGTAAAGGAAGGTATACTGCAACTTTTTCTTCCATGTTAGTCTGGTAAAAAAAGACTCAGAAAGTACCTGCTTGCCAAACCGGTATTGCAGTGAATGACAGGTGTTGTGATGATTTATGTTTTTATTTATGAACTAATACTTAACCATAGATATAAGTACTTATATAATGTCAGATGAATATTAACCTAATTTTAAGATTGAATGTAGACAATATGCTTCCGGACAAACCTTCGTGGTTTATGGGTGCATATAATTGTAATTATTGTTATTTTTGGATATAAATAAATGAAAAAAATAAAAAAATAATAATAATTAAAATAAATTTTTTTTTACATTTCAAGAGCTAGTTATTAGGGATTTGTTTTTACAATTTGTAAGCGTTTTTAAGTACGTATGTTCTTTTCTAAGGTCATTCTCCAGTATTTTTCAGCTAGCTTATTATTATCGCGTCACCTTTTTCTACTTGCTTTTTGACAAAATTAACACCGAATGTAAAAAAACATTACTTGTTTTGTTCTCTGCCTAATTAACGCGTCGCTTTTTTAAGTAGAAGGAAAGCGAAAACAAAACTGGGAAATTACTGTCTAAACGATAAAACAGAAATGAAAATATGTGGTGTGGTAATATTTTTGTAATTTTTAAACTAATGATTAAAATAAATACTTATATTTTTTATACTTTTCAAGAGCTTTATTTTAACAATTAGTAAGCGTTTGCATAATGATCGTATGGGTTGCGGACAGACGTAAATAAATGAGATATCATTGAAATACGGCGGCAAACTAAATGTAAAATTTATAAAACATAGTAAGGGTAAGAGTTATAGACCTATTTGATTATACAGCCGCAAATTTTAAGGTAATATATTCTTTCCTAAGCGATCAATCAGAAATGCGAATTTAGCTTTGCATTATTATTTTTTCAACGTTTTACATTAATGATTAGGTTATTCTACATTTTAAGCGTTCAATATTACCGTTTGTTAAAATGAGCTTTTTACTTTAAGTAAGTTAGATGGTATGGGCATTATTTTATCTGCTATAATGGTCAACAGACATAATATTGTATCTCACAATATCATATGTAATACTCATTGTTTACTATATTAGTCACGTGCTAGAAACTTTGTTTCCCATAAAGTTAATTTCAATTACATCATTTGTTATCATCATTGTAAGCCGTAATTATCATATGCCATAACATCATTTGCCATCGAAATTATAACCTATAATTATATAAAGGAAAACACCTATAGATTAGGATATGTTAGAACTGCGACCAACACACGCACGAGCTGCCTTTTTTTACATTTAAAGCGCTGGATATTCATAGATTTTTTTAAAATTAGTAGAGGTGTATTATGTGTCCCTTTGTTAGAAAAAGCTTCTTACTTTGTGTAAGTTAGATACATACATTATTATGCCAGAAAATACCTCTGAAAATTGGTAAGTTAACAAGTAAACTGCCTCATACCTAACGCCGCCGGTCAATTGCGGCACATAATGAAATATACCGGCAGCAGCTTACAGCAGGTATTGCGCATAATTGGACTTTATGCAGAACGCCGCGTAATTTAAATTTCATTATGGCGCCTTACCCGCCGAATCTCGTCGGAACAGAGGCGTAAGCCTACTTTTGTTTCAGTTTACCATACGGTACGAAAATTAACATTCAGGTGCTCTTTGAAAGCAAAACAGGTTTTTTTTTAATTCTTTTGTTTAAAAAAATAAAAAACTTAGAATGTACCAACTACTTCTCTTCTCGCGATTGTAAAAGCGTTTCGAAGGAATGGTTAAAATTCTGAATCGTATCAATAGGCAATACGGCTAGCAACCCTTCACTATTTTGGTTCCCATTTTCACGGCGCACAATCTTTTTTTCTCTGTTTAACCCTATTGTTGATTGGGACAAAATGCTCCGCCGGATTAAGTCCGCCATTTGGTACTTACCATAATTAATTTGGCCTTGGTGTACTGGACTAAAAATGTACCACTCCATTTTTTCGGGTGGGACTAAGCACAAGTTACTTGTACCTACAATTACTGCATTCCCAAGGTGGGTTGACATCAGACAAGCGGCCAATCGTATTATTTGTTACAATTCTTTCGTTTTCATTTTTTCTCCCTAAGGATAAACCAGTAATTGATTAGGATATAACCACCGCTCTGGTTGGTATTTGGTTCAAAGAATATCCATCGCTATACAAAGAGGAAACGCAGCCAGAATAATGGGTACCTTTGAGCCGGATACAATCCAGAGTGGCATTTAGGATTCGTTTCTTTTTAATTTTAGATTGTTAAATTTATTGTATAATATGTACTTAATATAAGTTTATATAATTACTTAAAGAAAAAGTAATTAATTGAAAAGTTTTTTTGAAACCAAGCTTTAATTTCAGTCTGCCCCGTCAGGGATACAAATATGATGATGTATCTATATATGAAAGAGTAAAAAATTATGTGATCATGATTCCCTTAATTCATACGAGTACTGTATTTATAAATCATTTAATCATTTCAAAATCAATACGAAATTCACAACAGTTTTGTCAATAAGAAATAAATTAGTCAAAAATACCACCCCGAATTGTACCCGGCTCAAAGGTACCCATAATGCTTGCCGCATTTTCTCTTTGAATTGCTATGAATACGGATAGCCTTTGGACCAGGTACCATCCGGAGCGGTGGTCATATCCACGGGACTTAAATCGCCCTCTTATCTCACTAACAAAGTGCTTTGCCTCGGAACACCATGATCCTGCTGTCTCTACGGCAACCGGAACGAATTCATACTGGTTAGACAAACCCGAATATTTTAAATTTTTTATGTTCAGCTGCCACCTTTGCAGCCGCACCAGGCGATCGCATAGTGTTAGTTCCCTTAATTTACTTCTAAAAACTGCATAAGTAGAGTCTGATGCTGATACATTTAATTTTTACAAGCTTTGAGCTTGCCCTGTTGGTTGTTTTTTGAAAGCTCAAATCTTGCAAGTTAAATTTGAGCCACTTTTCGGCTTCTGAATAAGATGAAATTTTGTATGTAACTGAATCAGATTGCAATGCAATATAATTATGACAAGAAGCTGATCTGATGATGGACCCGGAAGGTGGCCATAGGAACCCTGTGATTGAGATGAAATTTTGTATGCTAATGAGAATCAAATGGCAATGCAATATAATTATGACAAGAAGCTGATCTGAAAGTGAAAAGTAAAAAAAATATTTCTGTGCCCCTGAATCAGCGTAAAAAACTTTTTTAGACCTAGTCTAGCATAGAAGGTTTAGGCACAAAAATATCAATAAAGCTACATGTTTGTTTATTTGTCACGCATTATCGGACAAAATTATTATGAAAGTGCTGATTATATTTCCAATAACACGGTTTTGTTTGTTAGTGTGGAATATCAAATAACAATTTGCTTTATTTACATAATAGATGTCCATAATAGACTCAGTGTAGGTTTATATTTGATAATACCTATGTAGTACTATGTTTTAGTCTCACATCATACAACAACTGCATTTGTGGAGAGTTCTTCTTCTTCTTAAGGGCCGCTTCATTCCTGAAGATTGACAATCAGCTCTTTAAATTTTGATTTGTCCATGGCAAGCCTAGTTGTTCTAATGTTTTGATACCTGTCCATTGTCTGATGTTCTTCAGCCAAGTTATTTTGCGACAACCCTATGCTCTCCGGAAATTTTTTCCATCATTATTGTCTGGAGTAGATGATATTGTAAGTTTTTTAACACGTGATAGATATGTAATTTTTCTTATTTTAATGGTTTCGAACCATTAAAATTAGAAAAATTACTCTACTTTTTTTCCCAGGCGCTCCAGAACTTCAACATTAGTAATGTGATCCGTCCAGCTTATACCTAGCATTTTACGGTAAGACCACATCTTAAACGCTTCTAAATTCTTTCGGAGTTTTCATCTTCTTTTAAGGTGCACACTGTGGAGAGTAACGCAAGTATATTCTCAAGGAAGATTGTCAGTAAGCCTAATTTTATTATTTTTATTATTCTGGCTATTAAAGATTCCTTTGCACAGTTTTTGGTCTTCAAGCCATCGCTTTTAGTTTATTTCCAACAGTATCCTATTACAGAGACTCCGCTGTCTGTTCGTCTGTCTGTCTGTCCGTCCATCTGTCACAGGGCTCTATCTCTTGAACCGTAACAGCTAGATAAAACTTTCAGATTATGTACTACAGTGGCCGCTATAACGCCTAATACCTTAACTAAGTAAGTAAGTAAGTAATTAATACTTTATTGTACACCAAGAATAGAAAAAATATACAATAAGAATAAAAAATACATTAAAATAAAGAAATATACTAAGATAAAGTTAAAAATTAAAGAGGATCGTCATACAAGAAACGTGTTTTTTATTCAGCGTTTATAACTCTATTTTTACAATGGCGTTAACTAGATTCTTAATTTTTTTACCGATTATGTATTACTGTAGCGGCTATAACAACAAATACTAAAAATAAAATACAGTAAAAAGAAAGGGTCGTCCAACCTTTGTTATAAAGTTAAAGAGTGCCATATCTACATCAGTATCACTCACTCGTTGAAACAAACATTTGTGTCTCAACATTTGTTTGTCTAATAAATAGCTGGTGATTTGCATGGAAAGAGGAGATTGTGATCGGCACCTCAGTTTGAGAGCGAATACAAAATCCGATTTATATTAGATTCGCCATTCAATCGTAAAATGACATCTCGTTCTCGATGATGTTTGAGTGTTTTTCGACTGTTACTTGATTTCAGATTAGGTATGTTGTTAGTATTCTTCAAAAAGGGAGATAACGCTCTATTGAAGAACTATAGGCCTATCACGCTTCTGTGTCATATATACAAGTTGTTTTCGAGGGTCATCACGAATCGTCTCGCAAACAGATTTGATGCCTTTCAGCCTCCCGAACAAGCCGGTTTTCGTAAAGGCTTTAGTACCATGGACTACATCCATATGCTACGGCAGGTTATAAAGAAGACGAGGGAGTATAACCGGCCGTTATGCTTGGGGTTCGTGGACTATGAAAAAGCCTTCGATTCGATCGAAACAAGGGCCGTGCTTCAGTCTCTCCAGCGATGCCGTATTGACTATCGGTATATCGAAGTGGTAAAGTGTTTGAACAGTAATGCCACTATGTCAGTCCGAGTACAGGGGCAGTGCACGAGGGCTATTCCACTGCAAGGTGTGAGACAGAGAGACGTTATATCTCCGAAACTGTTCACCGCTGCACTGGAAGATGCATTCAAGCTTCTGGAATGGGAAGGACTTGGCATCAACATCAATGGCGAGTATATAACTCACCTTCGATTTGCTGACGATATTGTTGTCATAGCAGAATCCATGGAAGACTTGGAAGTACCATGCTCGGAGACCTTAATCGAGTTTCCCAACAGGTGGGCCTCAAAATAAACATGGACAAAACGAAAGTAATATCAAATGTCCATGTCGCGCCCCTACCTGTTTGTGTTGGGAGCTCCATCCTCGAAGTTGTGTTATTTACCTTGGTCAATTGATCCAGGCAGGAAGTTCCAGCTTCGACTTGACTAAGGTCGCTGGAAAGCGCTGGACGCAGGCCGCTGTAGATCGGTAATTTTGGAAATCCCTGGGAGAGGCCTATGTCCAGCAGTGGACGTTATGCGGCTAAAATGATGACGATGTTATGTTATTAGTAGCATTATTTATCAACTCAAAAACTTTGGACATCTCGTTTTCGATTATGTTTGTCATTTTTTTGACTGGTACTTGATTTTCGGATTTGGTATGTTGTTAGCATCGAAAGTTGTTAATATCATTATTTATCGACTCAAAAACCTGTGAGATAACGATTGTTAGTTGTGCTGTAATTTATAATTAGTTTTACAATATACAAATAAAGCCTTCACTTTAAAGATTTTTTTGTCTAGGTAAGGCTAAGACTCTAAGCCATGGCACAGATTCAATATAAGCACTAAAGTACAGAACGGAAGCTTACCCACTGCTCAGTGTCCCTAGTGATACAAAAATTAAGGTTTAAAGGTTTTGACTCTGGCAAAGCATGATAGCCCTACGTCATACTCACACGCGGACTCTTGTGTACGCACATTGTATCTATATTCGTGTGACAATTTGGCCCAGAAAGTGAAGAGCTTTAGTTCTGTGTTCATAGCTAGAATTTAGTGTTGAAAGCCATCCAAATCAAACATTAGTGGTGATATCTTTTCGGCTCACTTAGCATGAGCTCGATCAATTAAACAAATTTCTACTCGACTGAACAATACATTATTGATCAACTAGCGCTCCAGGCCTGAGGTAATGCGGAACGTAAACAAGGTTTCGTGTATACAATTGTACTATAATTAATGACTATGTGACATTCATTACGTAAATGGTAATTATCAAAGAGAAGCCTCATGTGTTTATATTTTGCGTAGTAGCTATTGCTCTACGTCGTTACCGCAACGCTGCGTAGCGCTTGTGAATTTTAATAAAATATATTTTTAAGTACGTAAACGATAAATGTATATTGTACGATGCAAGAAAACCTTGCGGCCATTTTATGTAGTTATGGTTACTTATTGTCACCATTTCACCAGACTTCCACTGCGGAGCGTAGGATTCTTCCGAGGATTTCCAAAATTTACTATCTAAAGTGGCCTGAATCCAGCGATTACCAGCGACTTTGGTCAGATCGACTGACTAACCTGTAGGTGGATGTCCTTTGCTGCGCTTGCCAGTACGTGGTCGCCATTTGAGGATCTTTTAGCGCCTTCGGTGATCCATTTGTCGCTTTACACACCACCCTTAGTACTGATTACTAAATTTTCAAATAGTATATAGTACTGAAATTAATTCATTATTTTTTCTCCCATTCAGTCATCTTTGGGTGAAAACTACATGTATGATCTTTATACATGATAAAGTCGAAAAGCGCAGCAAAATATACAACCAGCCCCCGTAGCATGGCACCAGCGACAGTGTTTATCGAGCGCTATCGTCTATCACTGTCTTGCTCTATGTAATAATAACAAGCGGGATAGCAATAGTCCTTCGCGCGATATAAACTTGATCTGGAATTACCACACGCTAAGATGAAGAAAATAGTAGATTAGGTATAAGTACACGGACGGCGGAGAAAAAAGAAAAGTCTCAGATCATATGAATTTGAAGAGATTCGATGGCGAGGATGCTAAAAAATGATGTAATTGAGCCGAATACGAGGATGCTAAGAATGTGATATAATTGAGCTAAAGGCGAGGATGCTAAAAATGTGATGTAATGGAACTGAAGGCGAGGATGCTTTAAATATGATGTAATTGAGCCTAGGACGAGGATGCTAATGTATGATATAATTGAACCAAAGGCGAGGATGCTAAAAATATGATGTAATTGACCCGAAGGAGAGGATACTGTCTGATGTTAGTCTTTCTTTATCACAGCTTAAAGTATCTTTAAGTTGCTAAGAATATTCTAAGCGCAGCGTAAGCTGGTGTATATTCTATTCTAACCCGGAACCACACAGCCTAAGGGCTGAAATCTATTAACATCTATCAATATAGCTGATAAACCCTTACTAATTATTACTACTAATTATTTTCCATTTTCATTTTCCGTATAAAAGTAAACACAATATAAAACACCCTTTTACATTAATTTACATCGACCATCTTGAAAGAGTTCTAATAAAATTTCCCAGAGAGCGTGTTTATTAATTAATTTCCTCTTGAATGCAGAAAAATGTGAAAATATTTCTTCCCGGAGGTATCGGGGCTCGTTTGAGTGAATTCTTTGAACGTTTTTGAATGCCGTTAATTAATTAGAATCGGACTTACAATGGACACGGACTTGAGTGTCCATTGATCTTTGGTCCGAAAATTCGCTCTCGTTGATTAAGTACTCGTAATAATCTTTGAGTTGGTTCACTAATTGTTTATTGCTTTAAACGATTCAGTTTTGCTTAAAAATAAGATTTTGGTTTAAATGAATCTAGAATATATTTTAAGATAATAGGTCTTTACCTATGAAATTGCGGCTCTGCAGTAGCTCGTAGGCTAGTACTTCAAACCGACACCCTCATATAGACAAATACCTATCCCTATCTATAATAATGTACATACATACATATAATGTGTTTTATAAACACTTATTTACTTTTGTAGGCGAAATAAAAGCGGTATTGCGTTGCTCTGAAAAGAGATTATTTTTATTAAAATACAACTTCTATTTTACATTACAGTGTTTCCAAACATAATAACAGAACTTACCTGAAAAGAGAAACAACATTTAAGCTATAATTTCACAGTATTACACTTATTTAGTTTATTTTCACCGGTATCAGTTAAATTCAATTACAATACAAATATAACCTTATTGTTGACGACACAGAAAACGTCAAAGTCTAAGCGCGCCAAATTCAAATCGAGTCAAGCGCGGTAACTTCAAATTTAATAAAGTGTAATATACTTTATTTACATTCATACAAACTATCACACCTGTTTCCCACAGGGGTAGGCAGAGACTATGGACTTATGTATTACTTACTTACTTAATCATTTATGTATCACTTGCTTATTTCTTTGTTTAGTATAGTCATTCGAATGTAACCTTCCATGCTGGTCTGCCAAAACAAAAACCTCAAATGTACCAGCTGCTTCTCTTCCCTGCGCAGATCGTAAAAACTGATCCAGGAAATAAGCAAAAGTCCAAATCATGTTAATATGTGATGCATCTAACAACGCATTATTATTTCGAGTCCCCTTTTTCTACTATCATGCCCATCATGGGTCTTACGGTCTTAGGCTTTGTCTAACCCATTAGGGATACAGACGTGACAGTGTGTCTATCAAATGTATAATCTAATTAACATCTAATAATATCATTAAAAAGCACGATGCATCGTCTAAATTACATACAATACCGTAAATAGAACTGAAAACCACCAGCACAAAGTACAAAACCACTAATGCCCGAAACAGATCGAAATACTCGTAATGAATGTATTCAAGTCTAAATTAGAACACTCTAGACTATAAATCATAATCTACGTGCCATGTCGCCTATCCGCTCCCTAGGGACGGACGCTTGCAATATTAAATTCAATTTACGTGTCTTGATTAGTTTGGCGGTATAATGCCCTTTATTAGATGCAGGCTTCTGTTGTAATACTGAGGTGCTGGGTTGTGAAGACTCAATTTGGAGTTGGGTATTGAAGTTGGTACGCTGAGGGAAATTTCAGTTTAGAGGGATCTTTTTGTTATTACCTAATAGTTTTGTAATTAATCTTAGTATTCAATCGTTTAATTGCTTTCGGCTTTTTCTCTACTTTTAATGCATGCATATCATTTTTTTGCCATGTGGTTTGCGGCAGAGTAAAATATAATCATTTCAAGTCATTCCGTGGATTTCGTAGAAGGCGACTACGGAAATAAAAGCTAAACAAAGCTTGGACTTCAGTGAGACCTCTCCAATCCGTCTGTCCAGCGTGGAGAGTAAAAGTCAAATCCTCGGGCCGTTTTGGTTAAGTATGGCTCTGGCAGCACAGAGTAGGTCGTGCTCCTGGTCGTGCTAGGGTAACTTGGAAAACGTTTTTTTTTCAGTCTTGGGTTTTTATGAATTACACCTTTGAGTAAATATCACATAATACAATTTTTATCTTAATTTAGGGCTAGGTTCTTTTTAATTAGTCCTTCTCTATTAATTTATTTGCCTTTCTGTACAAATACAATTGTCTTTATAGTGTATACATAGTACCTGGTACTATGCATAAATATTTATCTACTACTGTACTGTACCCACGTACCTACTTTACTGCGTACAGTACTTTACTACAAGTACGATTTCGAAGCACGAATAATCTTAATACCCAGCTGCCATGGAATACACGAAGCGTTATACTAAACCAATGTCCCATTTCAATGCCAATTGACCTACCTTCGGCACATAAACAGCTTCAAGCGATTCTGAGTCTTATTACTAAGGTGTAAGACCCAGCGTCTTAGTCCAATTTGCATTCTATACAATTCACGCTCGAAGCATCACTTCATTCGTTCATTTCGTATTCAGATGGTTTAATTGCATTGTCTGTCTTAAACATAGAGTAAGAAGTAAGGTAATAGAAATCTTATAGTACTTACTAAAACTTTTGTTGGGAATATGTCAGGACGTTTTTGCATTTCTCTTGGAAACTGTAGGTTTATAACCATCGAGGTATAATTCTCTAGAGATCTTACGCTCCTACATTCACAGCTTCGATTCTGATTCCATTTACGCAAACTAACGAACAGTAATTACAACGAAACACTCGAACGCACACATAGACAAAGATGCATGCGATTGGTCGCGACGAGGTCACGCTTCGTCGTCGGTCGTCAGGTGGGGTAGTCAACACAACGAGCGGTGAGGAACAACGCGGATGGTACCTAATGCAGTACGCTACGCTAAAATAAATAACCTTGTTTACGTGTTACTTTTTTTTTAGTAACTAATTTTTATTTCTGTATGGCCACCACTTCACGGCACATGACGGCATTTTTAATGAATCGATTATCGCAAAAACACAGCAGTATTCTCAAAGGAAACTTCTTGCGACGCAACCGCACGACTCGAGTGTCACGGCGAACTGTCGCGCCGCGCTGTTCATATTTTAAGCCCCGCTCGCCGCGGTACATATCGCGTGAAATGATTTTTCGGGATTACTTACGATTCTAGGGAATTATATTTCGATGTTAATAACTAAATTTTAAATTAATTATAATCTAAGTTTGATTATAAAAGGGATTTATGTTCGAATTATTTTCTTTATTGCTCGACGACCTCAATGGCGTAATGGTCAACACGCTAGTCCGCCAATCCAAAGGTTCTGGGTTCGATCCCCAGCCAGGTCAAGGTGGAAAATGGCCTTTTCAAATCGTCCTGGGTCTTGGGTGTTTATCTTTATATGTATTTATTATAAAATATAGTACCTATCGTTGAGTTAGTATCATATAACACAAGTTCAAAACTTACTTCGGCTAGCTCAATCAGTGTGATTTGTCCTTATATGTTTATTTCTTATTATTATTTTTGCTATTTAGAATTTTATAGATCAAAGGCCTCCTGTTTTTGATTTCCTTGAGTAAGATTTTTAGTTATATATTCATATCGATTACTTTATTTAATTCCTTTAAAGATTAAGTAAGATTTCATGTAGTAGATGAGATTTCATGTAAAAGGTCAAATAAACGAAGAGGTGGAGCTGGCTTTTAGTTATGTAGATCTTTAGAGGAGACACGTGTATATTGTATAGTAAACCATCTAATATCACCTATCTTCGAATGAGTAAAAATCAAATTTAATAACATCGACATGGATAAAAATGTGAGCATAAAAATATAAGTAACTAGCACGTTGCAAATTTAACTATCTATACCTTGTTATTACTTGAATTATTCAATTACTCAAAATATTATTTAAAAACTCAGGAGCTCTTATCGTTCCACTTTGATGTTATATATATTATTATTCGCATAAGTACTTAAAGTTGTGTAAGTAAACCTTAGTGTTTAGAAAGAGTGTAACAAAGAATATAATTAGCGATAGAACAAAATGAAAGCAACTCACGTGATATGCTGATTCCAAATATAAAAAATAAACAAAAAAACGTCTTCAATTACTGGTTTCCTTCATCAGTTCCACTTTACCAAAATCCACTTTCTGAATGCAAATGCTTGATTTATTGACACAAACAATTAGAAAATTTGAGAAGTTCCCCTGATTTCTTGAGGATTCCAACATCAGATCTTCACATAGTGACAATGGGACCAACTTGCATGCATACTCTTTAAATCAAAAAAAATATTTTCTACATCCGTAAAAAAACAGAAAAGTTATTGAGGAATATATATAAAAAGAAAACAAATATAAAAAAAAAAAACATATAATAATGTAGGTATGTCAACATCATCCGAGCGTGTTCCCGGTTGCATCGTCGGCGGCTACGCTTCAGAGCCCGGGGTCCGCTACCTAACCTAGGCGATTTGACGAGGTTACTGGTTTTTTTACACAGAGCGACTGCCGTCTGACCTCCGCAACCCAAAGGGTAGACCAGAACCAATCCTAGGATAGGTACAAACGCTAGATGGCGTTCGGGACCAACAGCTTGACGTGCCTTTCGAAGCACGGAATCATCTTTCTTTTCGGATAATCAGGTGATTCAAGCCTGCAATATCCTAAACAGACTGGAAACAACTTTTAACAAAGTATGCTTCCCAGTGGGATTTGAACCCATGACCATAATGTAGGTATGTACAGACGGTTCATCAGATACCTGTGCCACCTCACGTAATGCACGACGCGCGCGGTGGCACAGGTACTCGTATCTGTTTAACCGTCTGTACATTTGAATCAAAAAATCTTGAAATCGATACTTTTGAATCATTTTCTTTTATTTCCCTTAGCTTAATGTTAGGTACAGGTTGCAAAATACCTGCAAAATAGCTTCGGCACTCGGAGCCCAGGGTGCCTTTATGACTTTTTAATCTTCAAAAAGAAAAATACCTGGACGTACTTGTAACCTTTATTTATTCCCCTTCTATTGTGTTATTCTTACTCTATGTTCTATTGCGTTTGGGATGCAAGCAACGTGTTGTCTTGTAAAGCGTACCAGCTCTGATTGGAGGGTGGCGTTAACTTGTTAGCAGGCTTGTCTGACGAATATAGTTTTGCTATTTCTTTTTTTATCTTAATGGAGAAATAACAAGGCCAGTTAACACTGCCTAACTTGTAGATAACAATAACAAAGATGACTGGGCAAATGTTTTATTTTTGTTTATCAAACTTTGTTGTTCCAAAGTAAAAAAATACTTTTAACAAATGGCGAACTTAATGCTAAGAACATTTTCTCCCAGTCAACTATAGGGATAAGCAGAAAAAATTGTGTGGCGCAAAAGCTATAAATATAGGTATACTTACATCAAAAATACTAAGTACTTTATACACACTAATATATTAGAATCTCATTGTACTAATGTTATTTTAAGTCTCTAAATCTGTTTATACTGTTTTTCTTTTTCGTATACAATAAAGAGGTTTTTTTTCTATTCTATTCTCATATATAATATAAATATATCAGAATAAATACCTACTTACACAATACATACAATAATAAATATACTTGGGGCGTGGATTTTCCTCTCAAAAGAGATTTTGGTAGAAATTTCTCTAATGTCAACGGTTAAAGCATTCCAGAGTCGTGAAGCTTGAAGAGAAAACGAGTCAGACATGAAATTACTCCGAAAAAGGGGGATAAAGAGCTGACATCTCTTATTAGAAAGAACAATAACCGATAGAGCTACAAGTGTCAGTGGTAATCCTACAGGTTCGTCGAAACAATAATACCCTGGTATACCTAGTGAAATATCTGACTGCCTCCGTTGTCCAGTGGTCAAGGCGTTTGCCTTGTGATCCGGAGGTCATGGGTTCAAATCCCACTGGGAAGTATACTTTGTGAAAAGTTGTTTCCAGTCTGTTTAGGATAAAGCAGGCTTAAATCACCTAATTATCCAAAAAAAAAGATGATTCCGTGCTTCGGAAGGCACGTAAAGCCGTTGGTCCTGAACGCCATCTAGCGTTTGTACCTATCCTAGGATTGGTTCTGGTCTAGCCTTTGGGTTGCGGAGGTCAGACGGCAGTCGCTCTGTGTAAAAAAACCAGTAACCTCATCAAGTCGCCTAGGTTAGGTAGCGGACCCCGGGCTCTGAAGCGTAACCGCTGACGATGCTACCGGGAATACGCTCGGATGATGATGATGGTGACCTAGTGAAATATCTAACTGTAAGCTATTGAATACTAGTGGTTCTGTGAGAACAGTAGACCTCGCGAGCTCTTATAATTATGCCATAATCGACACTTTCCCCTTTTCCCTAGCTTAGCAAAAACATTTGAGTGAAATCCGTCCTTATATAACGCTAGGTACAGACAACTTTTTCTCCTCAACCAAAAATTGCGATAAACTAAAAAATTAAATTTATTATAAAACTTGTGTCAATTTGCGTCAAAATCGGTAGAAAAGTGTGTCTTGACTATTGAAAGCGTGAATAAACAGACGAACAAAAGCATTATTGCCCAATTTCGAAACTTGCAACAAAATTAAAGAAGCGAGTGAAGCGAGACGCTTCGCTCGCTTGTTTAATTTTGTTTTGTTCCACTATATTCAGGAGTCATTGTTCCGTATTGTTTCCAGCCTAGAATATGTCCACACCACCTTTTCTTATGGATATTGTAGAAGCTGACCTTGTTTAATAACTGCATTCCTTAGGTAGGTCGTCATTTGTAAGTAAGCTGGCCTATATCAGTAAAAAAAATTTGTCCGTGGTACTGCTATTAGTACCTATTTATTATTCAAATTTTTGTGGATGTCGTTTATGGCTCAATTTGCATTGTCGCGGAAATGAAGCGAATTTTTAAAACTCTACAATGCATATTGAACCCTATGTCAATGTGGTAATGATTAAAATTGTGTCAACTAAAAGAACTTCCGCTGAATTCCGCGGAATACGCGGGAATCCCGCTAAGGTTATTTCTTCATGCTAATTTGTACTGTATTCTCCTAGAATGTAGACATCATTATCCTCTGTAAACTTAAAATTTTCCTCGATTCTGTCGCATTATAAATTAAGCCTAAGGCGATGAACTATGCCCACTTGCACTGACATCTCGTGCAATAACGGCGTTGTTGACCAGCAGCGGCCGGTAGTAAAACTTTTCACAGGAACGCGTTCCGAAAGAGTAACACGTAGATATGTTATTTAATAGCCCGGTCTAATACGTACAAACATATTACTTACATTAAACGGAAGTCGTAAATTGGTAAAAAATCGCCGTATCATAAAGAAACATTACACCTATTTTTTAGGCAGTCGTGTAAAAAAATCTGGTTCTGTTGTAATAATAGCTATTATTCGGTATTAATAACCAGTTTTTCCATACATTTTTCTGTACAAATCACTGCATTCCTATTTATAACAGCATTTATGAGATTAGTAGGATCAGGCTGTAATATCAGAAGTTCCGGGAAGTTTCCCCGCGAACTTTTTCTCATAACAGTTAAAGAGATTACGATATTGATAGCGCAAATAATATTAAGAAAATGCGCTCTTTTGTTGTATAGCTTATGTAGGTCAAATCTTTTTTCTCTATGAATTAACTTTTATATCCAAGGAATACAAAAGCTGAACAAACATTTATCTAGGCTATACGGTGTACACGTTGCGCTCTACATTAAAAAAGGCCCATTTAGACGGTGCAAGTTTATTGCCTGTTGCATACAATTTTATTGAAGCAGTAAATGACTTGCATGCAGACGGCTTCCGTGGTCTAGTGGTCAAGGCGTTTGCCTTGTGATCCGGAGGCTATGGGTTCAAATCCCACAGGGAAGCCTACTTTGTGAAAAGTTGTTTGACTTGAATCACCTGATTATGCGAAAAGAAACATGATTTATATATATATAACGGGACCTAGCACGAACCTTTTTTATTGTTTTGTCTAACGTTTCGAAAAAGAGTTATATCTTTCGTAAACAATAAAAAATGTTCGTGCTAAGTCCAACGGGACTATATATAACGATATATATATAAATCATGTGTTCAAAGCGCGATAGTTTAAAAACCAATAAGAAACATGATTCCGTGCTTCGGAAGGTAAGTGAAGCTGTGGGTCCCGAACTTTATCTAGTGTTTGTTTAAGCCTATCCTAGGATTGGTTCTGGTTTACCCTTTGGGTTGCAGAGGTAAGACGGCAGTTGCTCTGTGTAAAAACCAGTAACATCGTCAAATCACATAGGTTATGTAGCGGATCCTGGGCTCTGAATCATTACCGCTGAGGATGCAACTGTGAATACGCTCGGATGATGATTAAAGGACTTGCATAGTCTAAACAAGACGTACCATTTTTTAATCTATTGTACTGGCACGTGCAATACGTGCATGTGCAAGACAGTAATTAGACGAAACAAAACTTAAAAGCAATTATCGCCTGGCCACAATAATATTAGTGTAAACGCTAAATGCAAGAAATAATTGCCTTTTGTTATAGTGTAAACAAATGCTCACACACAATTCTTGAAGGACTATTATTGTATTCAATTTTTGAACTTGAAAGTTCAAGAAAATGGTATCATCTAATTAGGTCTTTTTATTAAAAGAGCCGTTTACACTAATGCAAGTTTTGCAACGAAACTTGCACAATAGATTCAAGAATTGTACGTGTTGTTTAGACCATGCAAGTAATTTATTCAGCTTCAATAAAATGGAACCCGTCTGGCCAGCGTGGAGAGTGTAGACCAAAATCCCTGACTGCTTTGGTTTATACTCGTATATGGCTCTGGAAGTACAGAGAGGGTCGTGCTCCTGCAGTGGAGACTAAAAAGACCTGATGATTATGATAATGAGGCAAGAAACTGCACCGTCTAAATGGGCCTTAACAGTACATCAGCTACAAAACATGAAAAAATGTAATACATTTAATTTTTCTCTGATTTATGTGGCATATAAAATGACTTGTTGCTTTGTAACCAGCTATATTTACTTTTTCTTCTTGCATATAACTTCGCACCTCACCTGTTTTCGTTAAACATCTCCAAGTACCTCGGTTGCCTGGAAGAGATTGCAGCTGCGATAAGGCCGCCTTTTGACATATGTTTTCTTTAATCTTTTACTCTGTATTATTATGTTTTGGTGCAATAAAGATCTTAACTAACTAACTATATTTGTCTATCAAATGTTTCATTTAAACCGTAAATTTAAACTAACGACCTTGCAGCAAAGTGATTAGCTGATTTAATCAAAACAAGATAATTATTTTAAATGGGTCAGTACGGTCAGTTATCAATAGCATCTAAAGCAAAACCATGTTGCATCCATTTGTTTAATTACTATGGTGGTTAAAGACTACCTTTACTAAAACGAACTGGCGTACACAGAACTAAACACACTAACAAAATGAAGCATATATTCATGCTTTTAAAATTTGTTCACAAAGTAAAAGTTATTGAATTGTGGGTAAAAAATATTTTATTTTTAAAGGCTTTTTACGGCATTCGAGATGCAGTACTAAAGTACTCAAATTAAATGATGAAATATGAAATGGTTAAAAAATACCATGTGAGCAGGACTTGAACCCGCCACCTTAGTCTCAATACGAGTATGCTCTTACCATCTGAGCCATCACGTGTTCAACCCCGCACGCCGAATTTCGCCACCATTTGATATTCCTACACGGATTAGGCTTGCGTCACCTAACACTACTACCCACTATTACAAAATATTTTTTCTTTTTTTCAGTACACACACACAAACATATACACTATCACGTCAGAGGAGACAGAGCATGTTGGATATTGAGGATTTGAGCAGACAAAGCCCAGCGTCGCAAGAACCAAAGGCCACTTTTAGCGTGATGATGGGCGGGAAGATGGAATCAATGAATCAAAATAGTGATTGATGAACCGGATGAAGAAGAACAAAAATTTTTGTCGCTTTTTTTGTTTAAAATTATTTTAAGGGGGTCCGTAGTCCACAAGGAACCCTTATAGTTTCATTATGTCCGTCCGTCCGTCCGTCTGTCCGTCCGGGCTCGTACTCCGCCGCTGCTGCACCGATTGTCACGAAAATTGGTGGAGAGATAGATATTGAAGTTCCAAAAATTACTTTTTAAAATTATGAAAATATGTTTTTTTTTCAGCCCTCCCATAAAACGAAAAGTGAATTTAAAAAATTAAATTGGACTAACCCCAACGTGTAGGGTATCGTTGAAAAGGTCTTTTAAAATGCAACAAAAACTGCTTTGAAACTATGTAGATCAAACCCAAGTCTTGAGATAATCTAATATAAAGTTAAAATTTGAGGTTACCCCCCACCGTAACTTTTGAAATATTACTAAAATAATTCTGAAAAAAATGTGGTATATACCTCAAAGTATGTACTTTCAATTAAAACTTTAGCGGTCTCGGTATCATAGATAGTTATTTTTCAATACGTCATAAATCGTAAACCGCAATTTACCTTTAGAACTTTTATATTATGTTACTTGCTGCTACGGAACCCTTCATGGGCGAGTCCGACTCGCACTTGGCCGCTTTTTTATTATATTGAAAATCTAGCAAAAGAGATATTCTTGGCTCACATCTTAGAACTCCGTTATATAAAATACTAGGTTTTGCCCGCGGCTTCGCCCACGTAGACTACACAAATTAGATTGGTTTTTTTTTACACTGGGGTTGCAATTTATTAAAATCCAATTAATGGAATATATTTTTTTACTAATCAGTAATTTAAAAATGTCATGTAACTCGCTTCAAAAATGACAAAGATTCATACAAACTTGCAACCCCTCTTTTACCCCTATAGGGATGTAATTTTCAAAATCTAACAAATGCATTATTAATTTCTTCTAACTAATAAAACACATTAAAAACATGTGTTCTTTAAAAATTACGAAGTTTCATACAAACTGCCAACCCCTATTTTACACCCTTAGGGATAGAATTTCCAAAAATCCTTTCTTAGCGGACGTCTTCTAGTCACAATCTACCTTCCTGCCAAATTTAATTTTCATTAGCTTAGTAGTTTTTGAGATTTTATGATGAGTGAGTGATTATATATACAGATTACATAAATTTACGAGTACAAACCAGTAACAAACAAAACAATTACAACAATTATGCAAAACGGATGTTCGTTGAAGTTCCGCGTCTGTAATCAAAGAGACCGCCTTCTGTTAATGACTGCCACACGAGCTGCAACGCAGAATTACAAACCAACCCGCGGTTTGACGCTGATTGACGTAATTCCGACGATTTCTTGGTACTAAGTGTTTGTGGTTGAAAAACAACAGAAAGACTATGTAATGTTCTTTGTGATTCATTGACCAAGCGAGCGAAGCGTCTCTATTTCTAGATTGGCCAAAAATGCTGTGGGTGTATCCCACTAGTCTGTTCTCGCCTACCGGTCGCATTTTTCAACCGATTCTGACATAAATTTGGTAGAGAAGTTCCTTGATTTATTTTAATATTTTAGTCGATTGCGATCTCTGATTGGAATTGAAAATACAGGTGGGGGGTGTGACGTACTGCAACGTCACGGCAAGGTAAAGTAACACTGGCAACGGGGCACGTCCTTACACAGTGTGGTCTGATAATGAAGTGGCATCTGTCAGTTTTTTTTTTTTTTTTTAGGATTGACATATATAGGTTGCCTCAGACGGCATATCCTACTCCACCGGACAAGGTTTGAGGAGCGGGCCAAGGGCCCGGCTTCCTATATTTATATACTACTAGCAAAAGCGCAAAGGGCTCCCAAGGGGGAAACCTCGGCTTTGGGCGTGCTAGGGGGTATGGCAAATTTTGGGGTGCTGCAACACCCATGTTTTGCCTGAAGGGCCGAAGCTACGGTTGCCAGAAGGGCCTAATCAGGACACATCTGTCAGTCGGCGCCTGCCATATTATATACCAAACGCCGCCCACCAGTGTTGCCAGTACGTCACACCTCTCCCTTTTTATAGAGAGTTTAGTATATTACAAAATTTCTTATTCACTGAAAAATCAAGGTTTATTTTTCAATTATTTAAATGTACTATGGTTGTAAATTATTCACTATTTAGTACCTACTCATTATTACTATCACAATTCTTTTGAGCCACAAACTACCAGCGCTTAGGAAGGGCTACCGCCGAGAACAAACACCGAAAGAAGCTCATCAAGAGTGGGTGGCATGGGTTATTTGCAAAAATAACAAGTGAGTGACACTGAGTATAAATTGCCAATATTAGACTCTATTTAAGAAAATAGTCTAATACTTTAATTAAAAATTTTACTGTTGAGTATTATCCGATGAATGTCGTATATAATAGTATATATATACGACATTCAAATAAATAGCTTGTAACAACTTATAGCCGTGTTAATTCGTAACATTATTTATAAATTCAAATAACAATTATCTTATGGATATCATATACTGATTTATACATATCATATCATACTATCTCATCAGCTGCTTGTAGTTATGAATTATATATGCAACAACAGCATCAAATTATCTTATGACTCTCTCTCTCTCTCTTTCTGTCGTCAAGTTTGAACATGTGGAGTGTGGAATAAAACTGCTTTGTAGTGTGATATAGAAGAACTTCATCAATTATAACACCGAATACTGCGCCCGCAGCGTTCATCAAAATCAAAATAAAATATTTATTCAGTAATTAGGCCTTTGCAGGCACTTTTAAACATCAATAATTTTAGTGTTCATTACGTGTAATATTTATTTATATCTTAATAATATTTACTTAAGTTTTTTGTTTAAAATCTACAGATACTAGCGTTTCGCAACGACCACTGCTGAAAAGAAACGCCGAAAGAAACTCATTTACACAGTATTGGTCGCCTACGCGCCAGCAGGGCTTTGTCAGTTTACAAAGATATTATGCCTACGAGTAATACAATGTTATCACAACATAATATGTAATGCTTGCGAACGAGTTGAAGACTTGATTGACATAGCGTTTGCTAGGTGCAAGTAGTGTCGTCTTATAAGTAAGTTATTTGAATTCCTCTATGAGGTGTAACTCTTTCTGTTTTCATCGTAAAACTATAAAACAATTTACGTCCTCCATTTATAATTTTGTTTTCTTTACTTTGGACATTCATCATTAATTGTAGACCCTTAAAATTTTTAGTTACTAAAACCAGATTGCATAACATATAATAACACAAACTGTGTCACAACTTATGAGGCTATTCTTATAAAGGCGTTATTTGTGATATTCTGGCAATTGAAAACAATATTTAGTTGGTATTATTATGACCAACTGACATTGTCAGTTTACTACCTACATAATTACTTTTAGTACCAACTTATTTTGTCAGTTTACTACTTGATCAATTTTAGTACCAACTGACATTGTCTGTTTTCTAAATAATCACTTTGAGCAACAAATGACGTTGTCAGTTTACTAATTATTCATTTCTAGTACCAACTGACGTAGTAAGTTTACTAATTTTTCACTTTAGTACCAACTGACGTTGTCCAGTCCACTAAATATTCACTTTTAGTACCAACTGACGTTGTCAGTTTACTAATTATGCACTTTAAGTACCAACTGACGTAGTCAGTTTACTAATTAATCACTTCTAGTACCAACTGGAATTGTCAGACTACTAATTAATCATTTCTAGTACCAACTGACATTGTCAGACTACTAATTAATCACTTCTAGTACCAACTGACACTTTCAGACTACTAATTAATCACTTCTAGTACCAACTGACATTGTCAGACTACTAATTAATCACTTCTAGTACCAACCGACATTTTCATACTACTAATTAATCACTTCTAGTACCAACTGACATTTTCAAACTACTAATTAATCACTTCTAGTACCAACTGACATTGTCAGACTACTAATTAATTACTTCTAGTACCAAGTGACATTGTCAGACTACTAATTAATCACTTAAAGTACCAACTGACATTGTCAGACTACTAATTAATCATCTAGTACCAACTGACACTGTCAGACTACTAATTAATCACTTCTAGTTCCAACTGACATTACCAGTCTACTAATTATCTTTTAGTACCGACTGACGATGTCAGTCTACTAATTTACTTTTAGTACCGACTGACGTTATCAGTCTACTAATTTACTTTTAGTACCTACTGCTTACTACTTATCTACTTTTACGGTTTACTGCTTATCTATATTTTCTCTCAAAACCAAGTTAAACCCATTGTTTTAGCTGATGAGAATCTCAGTTCTTTATGTTCAATATTCCAAGAGAAGGTATTTGTATAAAACTATTTTCTATTTTTTTTTGTATAATACTTATATACATTTATTTATTTTATTTTTCGGAAAACTAGCAACTGTTTCTATGTTACATAATTTTTTTGTTTTCCTTAATTTTAGTCCCAAACAATTTCATGGTTTACAACTATTCTTGTTTTTCATATTGTTAGTACCAACCAATTTCATGGTTTACTAATGTTTGATTTTCCATATTGTTATAACTAAACAATTTCTTGATTTACTTAAGTTTTTTTTTTGGTAACCTCTGTTGCCTGGCCATACCATAAGATTATGACCTAAATATTTTAATATTTCGAATAAAAGTAGTAATTGCTACTTGTGATTTTTTTTTTAATATTGGAGTACAAGATATATACCTTAAAGTTCAAAATTAATCGCAAGCTAAACTGCGAGACATAATTCGTTTCTTAAAATTTCTTGTCCTAAATAAAATCTTGTACATAATAAGTTCTAACATAGTAAATGTATATATTCAATTTAATGTTGTAAAATTAATTTTAAGAACGAAACACATATTTTTTTTGTTTTTAAATTAAAATAAAATCTAAACATTAGTTAATACTTGCTTATGTATGTTGTGATATTAATGCAAGTATGTACATGGGAATCGTCTACCAGAGGTCAAATGTAACAACGTTCACAATATTTATTGTCATGGTCATGGTGGTGGTGCATTTGTTCTTAAATTATTTAAAATTTACATCTCACCTCATAAATAATAGATCCTTAGTGTTACAGGGTTTTGTAAAATATGGCTGCCAGATAACATGACGAAAATGCATACCTATTTGCAGTTTTAGCACTTGTATTATGCGAAAAAAAGATGACTGTACGTCTTGACTCGCACTGTATACACATCATATATATTGCACATGCACAACTGCACTTGGCGGCCGCCTGTTAACAACTGTCAGTTTGAATGACAGATTGTCTGAATGCCTTTATTGTCCGGTATATATTGTCACATATGAGGCGTACCCTCAATACACTGTAAAGTTTCACCACATCGTAAAGGTTAATATTCAACTGTTTTACTCGAAAAACTCACTTATATATGCCGCTATTGCGTGAAAAGACCAATTTGTTGAACGATTGATTGAACATACCATATTATTACATATAGTTGTGTAACAAAGAATTTTGACTTAGTCTTTAGACTTAAGACTCAAAATATTATAGGGGCCAAGATATTATCTGCTTATAAACAATATGTCCATTATTTTCTTTGGCACGCGGGTTCTAAACTGTAGTTTGGAATTAATATAATTTTTCACATTTTTAGTTTTTTCCATTACAGGAAAATTACAATTATCCTGACATGCACCAGATCCACCATATTACTAGATGGTATTTATTATAACCATACATCTGCGTAACCGGGATAATATAATATCTCAGTAAAACACTCGTTAGATAAGTTTCTTTCCTTTTCTATGTATATTCAATGTATATATAATGCGTGTCTTTTTGGTACCAGTAGAACTGATTGTCTATTTATGTATCATAACTTCTGCAATTAAATGCGGCAACAACATTATATTTTTATGAACTTATTCAATTTAAAAGATGCTGCTAGCTAGGAATAGTGTGTAGGCTAAGCGAGTAGCCAGTACTTTTACATTATAGCCCTATCTAAAATAATTTCATTTCCACAATTTTTCCACTGCTACCATATTGTCAATGGTTACAATGTAACAACCAAACATAAAAATCATTTGAGGATAACTAGAACTAGGTACCCTCTTTTTTATTGCAACAATGTAGGAAATATTTTTGATGATACTGTTAACGTTCAGTTCACATGTTTTTTTCTAATATTATAATACACACTGTACCTATATTATAATGCACATAGGAAAATTTATTTCCTATTTAATAATTGTCACAGCTTCGTTTTGATTAATTAAAATGATATTCGCAATTATAATTGTGATTTTGTAGTTTCAAATATACGTGTGAAACACTCTATATACTTACTTTTAAATTGTCATGCCGCAATAATGCTGAACTATATACATGAGAATTTACGTGAACCATATATTTTTGTTTACTTTTCCCAGACATTAAAAAAGTCTAGAACTAAGTAGTGATTAATTAGACTATGAAAGTTTTTAATACTAAAATATCTACTGTTTTCAAGTGTTGTATTGTAATAAACTCACACATATTTGTACCTGTTCCAAGAGTACACTAGTATACCAATGATAATATGTACGTATTGTGAAATAAAAATAATTATTTTGGTTTGGTTAAACAGCAATGACAAATCCAGTGCCACGGTAAAATATTTTTCGTTGTACCAATGATTTAAAATTACTATTGATTATTATGTCTATAAATGCTGCAAATTAGGATGAGTGTAAGCACTTTCCTTGTCAACAACAACGACCTTCATAGGGGTAGATCCCCTATTCGTTCCTTGACTACCTAATTGATTTCAGGTCAAGGAATAAACAATTTTATAACTAAGCCAGCGCATCGAAATTCAAAGTTTCACTTTCCTGCTATTGTTGTTATTGTTTTTACAATTATGTTAACTAATCCTACCATGTAACGAGTGTTTAGAATATATAAAGATTTCCTCACACTTCTGACGTGGTAAGACTATAATTATACACTAAGTAGACTTTTATTTCACTAATTCCATTCCTTTTCCTTTTTTTTTCTTTTTAAGAAAAAAATCTACCTTGCAATCGTCGCCACGTGTGACGTACTGCAACGTCACGGCAAGGTAAAGTAACACTGGCAACGGGGCACGTCCTTACACAGTGTGGTCTGATAATGAAGTGGCATCTGTCAGTCTTTTATTTTTTCGAACGAAGTATTACGCTGTATGCTGAGGGCATTTTACAGCTCACTGGGCGCGACGGGTTAGGCGGGACCAACATTTGCCATAATGGCAAGATGTTGTCCACACCGTTAAGTGACAGCACAAATGGCTCCCACCGGGTGGGAACGAACCTCGGCTTTGGGCGTCACTGGCGATCGGCTTTGACCAAGTGTCAAGCGCCTGAAGGGCTGACTGGCTAGAAGCGACCGGGTACCGTGCGGTACCTCGTGAACGCGCCAGTCCTATATCTGTCAGTCGGCGCCTGCCATATTATATACCAAACGCCGCCCACCAGTGTTGCCAGTACGTCACAGGGGGGATTTAGGAAGTTTGTAGTAGCGTTATTTTATTTTTTTAATCAATTTTAAAAAGCACACTAAAGTCTTCATTCTATACAAAATGTGAAAAAAATCCAAAGTAGCGTTATTTGGACAGAACGGATTTAAAATTTTGATTTTCTTTTAAAAATTAATACCAACCAGACTAAGTAGTCCTCTCCGTCTTCATAAGACGAATCCGTAGACACCAGATTCGACCACTTAGGACCAAGGGAATACAAGTAATCGGTTATTTTATTCAAAAGTCGACATAGGTACGCTTATTAGAAAATTAAAGCAAAAAAAATCGATTCTTGCATTATAAAGCATAAATAGCTATGCTAATGGAGAAGTGTTGGTTATTGCATTGTATATAAGGGCTCGCTAGGTCTACTGTTGTCACAGAACCACTAATTTGTTGTTAGGCAGCAGACGGCAGTTGCTTTGTGTAAAAACCAGTAACCTCGTCAAATGAACTAGGTTAAGTAGCGGACCCCGGGCTCTGAAGCGTTACCACTGAGGATGCAGCCGGGAATATGCTCGTATGATGATGATGACTCGGAGAACTGGAGAACTTTACTCATCATCGGGTCTTTTTTTGTCTCCACTACAGGAACACGACCCTCTATGTACTACCAGAGCCATACTTGGCCAGAGCAGTCAGAGGATTTGGCCTACACTCTCCACGCGGGCCAGACGGGTTGGAGAGGTCTCATTGATGTTTATAAGCTTTGTTTAGCTTGTATTTCCTAAGTCGCCTTCTACGACATCCACGGGAAGACTTGGAGTGATCCTATTCTACTCTGCCGGGAACGACACGGCTCTTTACTCGTTTCATTTTAATGGTATAAAATGTGACAAAGAATACAAAAGAAATAATCATTTGAACCATCGTATTATTTTCGCTCAAAATTACTTGAAACTACCACAGTTACTCCACATTACAACACATACAATACCTAAGCAGATACCGTAGCTAGCATTAATCAACTAGGTCCGGGTAGTCTCGACCAATAAGGTTGTATATAACTCAGCAAATCTAATTTGGCTCGCCCGACCCCCTAGCGGAAGGGTTAAATGTAATACAGGGTGTTAATATCGCAGGTGCTACCTCATTGTTTGGTTTGATATTGATAAAATTTTATCGTGTTTAATTTGATTAGTTATTTTTGTTATATACTTACATTATAACTCGTTTTCCCTATTGGGAAATTTAAAATGAGTTCTGAATACTTTCCAGCTTTCATCTCAAGGAATATATTTTGGTCTTTTATTTGTCACAATGTGGAAAATATAGTAAAGGATATTAATTACCTTTACATAACTTTTTAATACCTTTCATGACGATCTGGGAGAAAATAATAAACTAAGAACGTACCAGCTGCTTCTCTTTCCGCGCAGATCGTAAAATGAGCGAGAATCTGAACTTGGAAATAGCCGATGCGGTTAGCAACCCATCAATATTTAGATTCCCTTTTTCCATCTTAACGCTCACCATCGTGGCCTTTGGGTCTTGCGGCCCTGGGCTCTGCCTGCCCCGTTAGGGATTAAAACGTAAAAATGTACCTGTATCTTTATAGACAACTTTAATTTTTTGAAATAATATAATAACTACCTATATTTTTTCGAACATGTTGTGAAATGCGGATTGTTAATTGTTTTTTGGAAATCGTTATTTCAAAATACATTTCGAGATACAGAGTTAATGAACAGTTGTGGGTCATTCTTTGGTCAAAATAATCAATAGTTATGGATATTTTTACAAACAAACGTGTGACCTTTGTTTGACCTTACTCCGAGGCTGTATCTATTAAAGTTCAAAACATTGAAAAATATGCGTAGCTTTTATGGTATTTATCCGTCTCTGTCAAAAACGTCAATGTCACCGTTTTCGCCAATCATAAACTAAGAAAAGAAGTTTCCGCCAATCGTGGGCAACTGACTGAATTCACTGGATGACTTTTTTAAAGGAATTGGGCTTGGCCATAAGGGTTGATAAGACACGATAAAATAATTTATAAAATTGAACTAAGCCGAAATATGACAAAATGTTCAAATTAGTTTCTTGTAATACGCTATATTATGACTTTAAAAAAATCGAGGGTTAAAAAAAAATTACAATCCCATTGGTATCTAATAGTTATACAGGCTGACTTTTTAACCACACCAAAAGCGTTTCAATTTCCGACATTTTGTTCAACATTCGAGTCCCAATAAATTAGCACGCCACTGTACTTGTCCATTGTACAGTACGCACAAAAACGAACTCCTTCAACTAATTAACTGGCATCAGAAACCTCCCTTTGTGTAGCCATAACGCGGTCCACTATGCGATGGCACAAGATATTTAAGACAACTTCAACATAATATTCTGAACTCTAAAGTTTTACACACTACAGATCATATTCGTTTGAAAAGGGTTTCGTCTGTCGAAAATTTTCTTTTGACTTGCGGTAGGTAGATACTTGAAAGCATTATAAGCGCTTTTGACCACGAATTACGGAAGTTAAAATTTGACACCATTGTCTGTATAGCGTCTTCCTTTGAAGTAAACCTATTATTAATTTCGGTGCTAATTTATT
Source organism: Acrobasis repandana (assembly GCA_963576875.1). Taxonomy (NCBI): domain Eukaryota; kingdom Metazoa; phylum Arthropoda; class Insecta; order Lepidoptera; family Pyralidae; genus Acrobasis; species Acrobasis repandana. The sequence goes on along the minus strand of OY756218.1, from coordinate 18,933,334 downwards.
TTCTTTATATTTTCACCGATAAAGCCTTTTATGTTTGGAATATAAACAGCAGGCAACACGGTGTATATCTATTCTATTTTATATAAGTTGTACGTGCGTATTTCAGAGAGTCATTACTAGGAAAAAATGCACACAATAGCGATTTAGGCAGATAATTAAGTTAATTCTGGTTTCTTTAAATTTTTGAAATTGTTTAATGGCGTTTTTTTCATTTATAAAGACTTAATTTAATTATTTCTTGACCTAAGTACCTAAACGTACTCTTGGACATATGTGATAACTTCCCCGCAACATTATCTGGGTCTTCAGTATTCAATTTAAATTGACCTGGGTAGTGGGTGTTTATTTATATATGTATTTATTATAAGTATGATTATAAAATATTGTATCGTTGAGTTAGTATCCCATAATTCAAGTTTCAAATTACTTTGGGGCTAGCTCAATCAGTGTGATTTGTCCTTATCTATTTATTTATTTATTTTTCGCTGAAAAAAAAATCGAGTTGTCATAATGTCCGCCTTGCTTTACAGCCCGAGACTTGGTGCCTCTACCGTAAGCACATACGTACCTTAGATAAATATCACTTACGCTGCTTACGAGATATATTTAATGTAAAATGGCAAGACAGGGTACGCAACAGCGAAGTACTAAGACGTTGTCTGATGAGAGACTTGCAAAACGCGTGTTTTATCAGGCCTGTGTCACTCTTCGTTTAGGTATCGAAAATGTACCTACATTATTACTATGCGCGCAGGCGGCCCCTCCGGGTGGTAAATTGGCTTACAATGGATGTCTCGGTATATAAACGAAAAGGTGCTGAGTTCTGACGTGAGCTAAATTAAACCATATCGCTAGCTACATTGAGTAGATATTTCTTTGAATTTCTTTGCTGAGTGAGACATCTGTACGTTATTATTATTTATTCTGTGGTTATATTCAGAACCTGCACATGGAAAACGCTTGCAAGGAGGCCAACTTCTCAAATTTGAAGATGTACAAAAGCGGCATATGCAAAATTGTAAAATAAACATCTATCGTTGGGAGAAGTTGGCAGAAGGACGTGATGAGTGGTGCCGGTTGGTTAACGACAGCGTTCTCGAGTTTGAGGCCAACCGTCTGGCGGTATAAGACAGAAAGCGAGACGAACTAAAGGCTAGACTACCTACAGCCTACCACTATAATTATGTAAATGGAGTCTTGACGTGCGCAATATGTTAAAGCACGCTTACCAACAAATTGGGCTACACAAGTCAGTACAGAGCCCACCAGAGAAGGAATTGAAACGCATGACAAAACAGTCGCCGAGGCCAAAACCGGTCAGGATATCATCATCATCATTTATTATAATTAAAACTAAATATAACAACAATAAATTAAATCTAATATTACAAACAACAAACATAAATTTATATTCGGACAAACATTCGTGGTTTATGGGTGCATAGAATTGTGATTCATGTTATTTTTGGATATACCTAAATAAATGAAAAAAATATACATATGAAAAATTTAACCCAAATCGCCACCGTCAGCAGGCAAGGTCCCCAAGAGACTGGCGGCATTTCCACATTGTATGGCCAGGCTAAGCCTTTGGCCGAAATGCGCACCAGCCCTTGGGTCCCCAGAGACGTCGATCAAACGTGCCGAGATCTCTTCAAACAATTGACATCATTTATGTATTTATTTATTGTTGGTCATGAGTTTGGTCTTCGACATATTCATCTGCAGGCCAACCCAAAGGCTTGCCAAGCAAAGATCTTTTGACATTTCAGAGTTTTACAGCAATACCAGTGTAGACAGACCTTATTCTTATTTGCGTGTCGATGGTTTGTTTTTGTCTCTTTATATTTTGTCAGTCCAGTAGAGAGCCACTTTGTCGGTGTTGTCATTAGCCGCAAGTAAATCTTCTAAGGCGAGGTGGTAGGGGGCAAGGAAGTAGGTAGTCGTAGTCAACTCATAGTCGTAGTCTGTGGGGAGAAACCACACTTGCACGCTTCAACAGACCTAAATGGAAAAAAAAGGCTTTTGCCCAACATTGGCGGTCGTGGATTCAAATCCCACTGGGAAGCATACTTTGTGAAAAGTTGTTTCCAATCTGGTTAGGATATTGCTGGCTTGAATCACCAAAGAATGAAATGAATATGCTCGGATGATGATAACGCTTCTGCCTAACATTGGGACAAAAATGGCTTGATAAAATTTAATACTAATAATGTACTCAGCTAAAATGAATGATAGATAGCAACAATCTTCTTCTTCGTCTAAGCGCGTTCCCGGTTGCATCCTCAGCTGTGCTGCTTCGAAGCCCGGGGTGCGCATTTCCGCTTTTTCTTCTCCAAATATAACATGCATGTTAATGATCACCCAAGGATGCCAAAGACCTTGCAAAATATAGATTGTTTTACGACCGGCCGCCTACCTGACGTCAACCCTCCTTGGGAATGCAATTGTACGAGCACGAGATGTTTGTGCTTAGTCCTTTAGTCGCCTCTTACGACATCCACAGGATGAGATCGAGTGGTCTTATTCTAACCCGGAACCACACGGATAGATAGCAATAATATCAACGTATTTTTTTGCGGTCTATAGTAACTATAGACCGCCAACTGTTGACCCATGGATTTTCTGTTGAGCAGTAGCTACTAAAAATCTTTTTGTGAAATACATTTACACAAAACTGGTTATTTTGAAAATAGGTAGGTACGTGCATATGTTTACAAACCTTGATACCGAGTGTATTCCAGGTTTTATTTTCGAGCTCACAATGTTATTACATAGGTCTGAAAAGGGATTTTCAGGTCGTTGAAATCCTGTACAAATACGGCTGGCAAATATCAAAGGAGTTTTAGTTAACGTGTGAATGGATTGCTAGTTTTCATACTCTGATGGTATTTTTGTTTAAAGGTTTATTGTTTAAAACTTTACTGTAGGCAAAAAACAAATACAACATTTAAAAACATATAAAAAACATGTTTTTGTTTGGTTAAAATATACTTATGTTGGTAGAATTTCAATCTGCACTCTGCACTACAAATAACTTTGAGTTTTGCTAAAATGATTGCATAGAATTACATTGCCTTTTTTTCAAGCTTATTAACATGAACTAAGATTATTTTTATGCTGGTCTTGGACATAAGATCCGCTTCGGATTGGAGGGGCATACCAACCGGTGTCTCACAAGGCGGCATTCTTCTATTGAGAATTACTCCTATTTTATTTTTAATATTTATCAATACTCTTTCCAATCTTCTTAACTATTCCTACCATTTTTATGCCGATGAGTTGCAGCTTTACGTACAATCTGATGTTGAGCACATAAAAGATGCCATTGTTTTACTGAATGCAAATCAAAACCGCATAAAAGAATGGTCAGACGCGTTTGGTGTTGCGGTCAATCCAACTAAGTGTAAAGCCATTATTGTGGGAAGCTCAAGACAAATACCTCAGTTAGACTTCAACTCTACGACACAAATAATACATAATGGTGAATGTGTTCCCTTTTCTAATTCAGTAAAAGATCTTGGTCTCTTTATAGATGACAAACTATAATAAATTGGGATACACATATTTGCTGAGGTTAGTCGAAAAGTGTTTGCCTCAATGCATCACTTATATCTTCTTAAACATTTTCTTCCTTTCAAAACCAAATTGATGCTGGTCCAATCTCTAATACTTCCAATCATCGATTATACTGATGTGTGTTATCTGGACCTAACTGAAGCCCATCTCAATAAATTAGATCGCCTTGTAAATAATTGTATAAGGATCATTTTTTGTCTACGTAAATAAATAAATAAATATATAGGGACAAATCACACTGATTAAGCTAGCCCCAAAGTAAGTTTTAAACTTGTGTTATGGGATACTAACTCAACGCTACTATATTTTATGTTAATACATATATAGATAAACACCCAAGACCCAGGACATTTTGAAAAAGGCCATTTACCAACTTGCCCTGGCTGGGGATCGAACCCAGAACCTCCGGATTAGCGGTCTAGCGTGGTAACCATTACGCCACGGAGGTCGTCATAAATATGAAATGACCACATGATGTAAATATGACCACATCTCTGCTTATCGTTCGGAGCTTAATTGGCTGACTATCCGACAGCGCAGAAACCTTCACATATTGTGTCAGCTACATGGTATACTTTATAGTTTGTTTGTTCCTGTTGAACTTCCCAATTTCAGCTCTTATGCTCCACTCATGATAGGGTTCTGCGCTCTTCTGATAAATTAACTCTTTTGATTCCTTCTCACCGTACTGGGTTCTCTCAAATTCTTTTGCCGTTACGGCCGTACGACTATGGAATGCCCTCCCTGACAACATTATGAGAGCACAATCGCGGGATCATTTTAAATCACTTGTAGTTCGACACTTCCATGAGCAAGCTATGCTGTAGTAGTCTATGTATGTTTATTTATTTTGAAATATTTACGTAAGTATATATTTGGAGATATTAAGTATATTATATCTATATTTTATATATAACTTATTATATGTTATTTAATTTTATATGTAGGCGTAGTTTATGTATCTCTTCTTTATAAATAAATATAAATAAATATATACGGACAAATCACACTGATTAAGCTAGCCCCAAAGTAAGTTTTAAACTTGTGTTATGAGATACTAACTTAACGATATTTTATGATAAATACATATATAGATAAACACCCAAGACCCAGGACAAGTAAGTAAGCTAGTAAGTAGATATATTTTTTCTCATTCCTGTTTTGTATACGCTTGCACCCCATTTATCGCCTTCTCTTAAACGTCCCAAAGGTATTCTTTGGTAGACAGCGCTTAGCGTTATATACCTATTGTACATTAATTTTATAAAGCAATAAATTAAATAAATAAAATAAAAAACTTAGAATTTACTAGCTGCTTCTCTTCCCGTGCAGATCGTAAACGCCGATCGAGGGAATGGGCAAGAATCTGAATCATGTTAATAGGCGATGTAATGCGGCTAGCAAGGAATCACTATTTTGATTCCCTTAATTCCATCTTAACAAAACAAATAAAACTAATGACTGAGATATTCTTTCTAAAGTCTATGGTAATAGTGATTTAGCGATTTTCCAGTAGTTATGGCGGAGTACATATTAGAGATAGCCCAAAAATGGGTAAAAAATGCTATATATGCTACGAACAATAATTCTCTAGAATCGGAAGTAATCCCGAAAAGTCATTTCACGCGATATGTACCGCGGCAGGCGGGGTTTAAAATATGAACAGCGTGGCGCGACAGTTCGCCATGACACTCGAGTCGTGCGGTTGCGTCGCAAGGAGTTTGATTTGAGAATATTGCTGTGTTTTTGCGATAATCGATTCATTAAAAATGCCGTCTAGTGCCGTGAAGTGGTGTAGAAGCCATACAGACATGAAAATTAGTTATTAAAAAAAAGTAACACGTAAACAAGGTTATTTATTTTAGCGTAGCAAACTGCATAATAGGTACCATCCGCGCGTTGTATTTCACCGCTCATTGCGTTGACTACCCCACCCGACCGACGACGACGCGTGACCTTGTCGCGACCAATCGCATGCATCTTGTCTATGTGTGCGTTCGAGTGTTTCTTTGTAATTACTGTTCATTTGTTTGCATAAATGGAATCAGAATCGGAGCGATGAATGTAGGAGCGTTAGGTTTCAAGGTTTATTTCGATGGATATATGTATTTTGAGAAAGTATTTAACACTTTAAACTTACGTTCTAACTTACGTTTATTTTACTCGATTTAGGCTCACGCTGCATGGAATTGGCCATAGAGGTAGGATTGTTTATCTATAGGTACATAGAGCGGCAACTCCTATTTAAACAAGCAAAAAAAAACGAGACCAATTTTGAATGTTTGTTTACACGTTGTGTAAACTTCCTACCCTATTCATATTTTCCTAACCTTCTCTACCCTATTTACCCGTAAGAAAACCTAAATTTCCCACTTAAATCAAGCGCAATCATCCGTATGGCCAGAAAATGTGATCGTCTATTATTGATGATGGACCCGTACGTTGTGATATACATCTAATTAAAGGAAGACAAATCATATAAACTATTTACGTTCAAAAGGACGGAAGTTATGATATCAATTTTTAATTTTGTAATTAATTATTTTATCACTTAGCTTTTGGTTCATTCGAAGACCACGGTGAAACCGGACGTGTTGCGATGACGTCACGACGCTGCGACGACTCCGTGCATCGTCGTCTCTTACATGAAATTTCGGACATTCACGTTACCGCAGCATCAAGAAGCTTTGATAGTCCCGTCGACTCCCGTAGATGCATGAAAACAGTTTTACCGACGAGTTTATATACGTTTAAAGTACGTCCGCAAGTAATTATACATAAAATAAAGTAATAACATAAAATATAAGCTTAAAATTAGACAAAACGACCAAATTATCTCTGGAACTCTTGCCTATAATCACTTGATAGGGAGACAGGTATTAAAGCCTATATAATTCCTAAAAAGGGATTTATGACGCGGGTCTCCCATCCAGCCTATCAACCCGCCCACACAATAGTCGGTTCCGAGGCAGAATTAGATGGTACGGTGGTCAACGTGTACCCGACTATATGTGTCCTGCAACCAGGCTAATCGACCTTTGACCTAGATCCCTAGAATCCCTAAATCCTATCCTACTTCGCCTGCAGACGACTTGTATCCCTACATTTATGACGCTGTTGATTCTCCTAGGTCGCCTAACTAAATACTAACGTGATTATTAACAAGTTTCCATCCTCCGCAATACAGTCGACGTATACTTTGGCCCTATACTTAGCGGCTGTCTACTTAGTTCCCATCGTCGCGTAGACTTTAAACTACGTACGACACTACGTAGAATTTAAACTGTCAATAATTACAGCTATTATTCCCAATACAATATCACAGTTCTCTGACAATTTGGCCCTAGATGTGCGGCTGTCTACACATAGCTATCCATCGTTGCAGCGATTTAACGCTGTTCTAGACAGAGATTGCTATATTGAATGAGATATAAAAGCTATACAAAGTCTGACATTTAAAGACCATTTATCAATATCTATTCTTCGTGTACTTAACAAGACTAAAGTTATGGTTTTTGAAAGGGATGATAGTTCAACAGAATGCAATATTTTAATAAATGGGGTGAGAGTGGAGCAAGTGAAAGAGTTTGTATATTTAGGATGTAAGTTTAAAAAAGATGGCAAGCACGAGGGTGATGTGGAAAGAAGAGTGAATGCGGGTAACCAAGTGAATGGAGCGTTGCATGCCTTTATGACCAGCAGGAAGGTATCAGATAAGGCACGTCTTGCTGTTCATAAAGGAGTACTAATACCTACTTTAATGTACGGTAGTGAGAGTTGGGTATGGCAGAGAAAGCATGAAAGCAGAATAAATGCAGTTGAAATGCGAGCGCTGAGGAATATGTGTGGTGTTACCTTGAAAGACCGAATAAGAAATGATGTTATAAGAGATCGGTGTGGAGTGAAAGAGGACGTAGTGACAAAAGTAGAACAAGGGATGTTAAGATGGTTTGGGCATTTAGAAAGGATGGATGAAAATAGATTAATAAAAAATATTTATAAGGTAAGTGTGAAAGGAAGAGCGGTACAGGGTCGACCTCAGCGAACGTTCTGCGATCAGATTGCAGACGTTCTGAAAAAGGGAGAGATAAGAAGTACACGTAACCGAAGGGCATGTATGAAGAGGTTGATGAGTGTAGATGAAGCGAAAGAGGTCTGTCAAGATCGTAGCAAGTGGAGGTCCATAGTCTCTGCCTACCCCTGTGGGAAACAGGCGTGATAGTATGTATGTATGTATGTGTACTTAACACAGCGTTATCCTACAAAAATCAACAAGCGCCCCTACGATTGTGTAATGGTGATGTAAGTAATTAATCATTTATATATTTTAGGCATCCAGTATATGGTGCCTAGTGCTTTCAAATAAATCAGTAATAATAATTTGTTGAAGTAGCAAAATCTGCAGTACGGCCATAACGAAGTCCTAGATTGATTATCCTTGAATTTAAAATGACAGCAGCTCATAAAAATCATCTGGATCCACTCTTAGAGAATTTGCTGGATAAATAAATGAGTTTGTGCGACATAATTTCCACAGCGCGACGTAGTCTAGACTTTACAACCTCGCCCTAACTCCAAATAAGTAAATAATAAAAATCATGCAAATACAAATTAATATAGATAATTTAAATAAAGTTTTATACGACCTTAATGTCCTTTGGGTTTATAGTTACCACGTATTACATTGTTCTCGTTACTCGCACATTATTACATGTTGTTTTAATTTAGGATTTTACGCGGAGAACGAATCAGATAGACGAAATTTATATATATCTATACATCGCGAGCCGAGCTGACGCATTACATGAGATCTCAATATAGGCAAGACGTGCGCACGCGCAACCCCAATCGCCTCCTAAGCCCGTCTCTCCAGAAAATCATCCCTTCTCGCACGTCCTGTATGTTAAAACCACGCCCACTTCAACCTCCCTTAAGGCCTTCTGTACTAGTCCCACTCTTCCCTTCAGGTAGAATCACTCTAACGCGAATCTCAGCCTATCACTGTAAAAGCATGTTTAATTAAACATTTTATCGATTTTCAGGTGAGTATATTATTTTTATAATTATATTAACCCTGTGATCAATCATATCGGTTACAGTTGTCTATGGAATGAGTCACTTTCAGTCCCTGGTGCAGCGGGATAGAAAATTGTAAAATCATTTTTAATAAAAATTCTTTAATGTTTAGTACAAAAAATCTAGTGATTAGGACACAAATAGCTGCTATAAGGATGATTTACTGTGTTGTACCGAGCTTGCTGATCGAATTTAATAAATGAATCACAATGTTTTTCTTTTCACAGATAAGTTTAATTTTGTATTTTTTTTAATGATTGAACACACTTATACTTAAACTTTGTATACTAAAAGATGGAAAAAATTGTCTTATTTTATATTTTGTACTATAAAAATATCTTGAAGCGATTTGAATATAAAATTTTATAAAATACGTGAATTTCCGCCAAGTTTTAACCGTTATTTCCTATATAGCCGCGTACAACACATGTATACGCACGCACACTAATGCAGCAAATTTTTGGTCTCGCCTTTTTCCCGCTGATTTACGGTCGGACCCGATTTCCAGTCTACGTAGTGGATTCTATGTCTATGGATGGAATTGATATCGACGCGACGAGCAGTTTAATAACATGATATAACTTTATGTAGAACTGTACAATGTCATAAGATACGCAGCGCGGTGGCTGTACGCGCTGTTCATTCTATCAAGCGTTTTAATTTCTTACGACGGACGTTTGTACATAAAGTTTATAATGTCTTGTTATAAAACTGCTCGCTGCAGCGTTGCTCGTCAATTCAGTGTATTTAGCGCGAACCTTACCGTTTACAGTATTCGTATACCTAACTTAAAGATTATTTTTAGATTGCCTGGAAGAGATATCTTACTGGTAGGCACGTATAGGTACATATATTATTTACATACAACATAAATGAAAATATACAATACCGTCCTAAATTTTAAATTAATTACAAAACCAACATATAAAAGCATCTAAAAGTATAAATAAAATGCTCTTTATAAAGATCCAAAAAATAATAACAATATTGAAAAGTATCCCTGGGGCTATTGTGAGAACAGCTAAATGAAACGCATGAAAAACGTAATAAATGGATTTGGTACATTGACAAGCTTATGAAATGGACTAAAGATTCTTGTTAAAAAAAATAATGGTCATCATCATCATCCGAGCGCGTCGGGAACACGTTGCATCCTCAGCGGTAACGCTTCAGAGCCCGGGGTCAGCAACCTAATCTAGGTGATTTGACGAGGCTAATGGTTTATTCACAGATCGAATGTCGTCTGACCTCCGCAACCCAAAGGGTAGACAAGAACCAATCCTAGGATAGGTTTAAACAAACGCTAGATTGTGTTCGGGGCCCACAGATCTGACGGGACCATCAGATCTCGTAACACAAGTAATTATTTACATTTAAGTAATCCCGATCACAAATTGTTAATGTCATACCATGGTGCAGAAATAAATTATTATTGTTATTTTTATTTATTTTTTAATTTACGTGCCTTCCAAAGCACGGAATCATCTTTCTTTTCAGATAATCAGGTGATTCAGGCCTACAATATCCTAACCAAACTGGAAGCAACTTTTCATTAAGTATGCTTCCCAGTGGGATTTGAAGACACACGCCTTGAACACTGGACCACGGAGGCAGTAAAACAATGAATGGTCATTTAAATATAATTTTTGGCTAGCAAAAAAGCCTTAGTTAGGATATTTTACGCGTTTTTATTTTAACTGCGTGTACAGAAAGAGTACTTTTTATTCCAATGTAATGCAATTTGGACAAATGTAATGCAATGATTTTTTGACACTGGCGATAAAAAAACAAAACTCAAGCGATAGTAAATATAAGAATATTGGTAAAATTTATACTGCATCATGGATAGGCTTAGCAAAACTAATTCACCAAAGCTGCTTTGGAGTAATCTTGGATATATTTTGTGACCTAATGGTCACAAAATAACTTGCCTACCTTATTTCTTATTACTTATCCCATTGAAAGACCAACTTGGCTAGCGCATTCAATTTAAACCTTCGATCAACTATACAACTAGATATTGGGTTGGCGCTTATTGGCGCACTCCCGGCGGTAAGCTCTTATTATATTTAGTCAGTCAAGGAGAAAAACACTTTGCACGTAGTGCAATAAAGTTGACTTTACAGTGAACGTTATTTACAGAATTTTGCTTTTATTTTGTAGAAAACGCGTTATCTAGTGGTATTGCTGATCGAAGATTTAAACTAATGAGTGAGACTATCTTCTCTCCAAATTATATCATATCAATGATTTGACGATTTGCCTGTGGCTATGGCGGAGTACATTGAAACTTGTACATCAAATTGGTAAGTTGAATGAACAAACTTTTAATTTCGTCTAACTGCACCACAAAATATTTATTAGGGTGCCCTTTGCCACCTTTTAACAGATTCCAGATAATTTTTACTAAATTTTATTCACTATTTTATACGATTTAGTAAAGTTCATTTGCTAAATTGGTGTGCCACAAAGGCCGCATCTTTTCAAACCGCGCCGACAGCATCCCACCCAATTGAACGAATAGATACCATAATTGTGCCTACATAACTCAATTTCATTTTTTGGAACTAAAATGAATGATGGCGATTTTTCTTCCTAGCGTCCTTTCAGGTCTTTCTAGTTAGAACTATCTCCGTCCATCGCTTATAAAATTTTCGGAGGTCGTCACTTCATCGTGTTCTTGGCCAGTAACGATTAAATATTTTTCTCTCGTGCCACTCCATGCCACGGTTTTTCAGAGGTGTAGCTAGGCGTGGACGAAGTAGGCCCCTGCCCAAGGCCTCGCCGTTTTTAGGGCCTCGTGTGTGAAGCGGATGAACTTTTTTTTGGGAAGCCTCGCGTCTGGAAGCGCTTTTTCTACTAGCCAAAGGGACTCGCCAGAACTGTGACTCCTATATTTGCATCCCCTACGCCAGAAATAACTAGGGTTGATCTTGGGAATGAAAGAGAAGGGGTCTTGCTGATGCGCCTTCGCCGTCGTCTTTATTAGTCCACGCTACGCCTCTGTGGTTTTCCCTAGAGATCATGACATAAGGTTCTTAAAAAAGGACGTGTAAAGATTTAGGCGTACCACCAATAAGCATCAGATAGGTAGTATCCTTATTCGTAGCAGATAGGGCATATGCCTATATGCCTATTTTTATGTATAAAAATTAAAAATGATTTGCTTTTAGACCTATTAGTAGTGCCTGTAATGTAATTTTAATCCATTATAACTATGACGTCACATATGATTCCCATAGTTTAAGTAATCTAGCATGTCTCGCGGTCAGAAATCGAATTGATGACTAGAGATGCATAAAAAATTGACAGTACTTTTTATTGGAGAGCAGTGTACTTGTGTAACTTTCTGTTTGAATAAAGTCATACCTAATATTAATCTTATGACATGGGTAAAAGTTTAACATTTTGAGCCAAACAAAATATAAATATATCTTTACAATGACTACGCTGATATGTTTGCTATAATATATAAATTTACGCTTATTAAACTGAATTCGTCAAAACGTGAATTAACAATAACCCAAATTCTCCTGCTCAAATAGGAAGATGCATGGAATTAGAAGCAATGCAATGCAACCATAATTATGACGCTCTTCAATCAAACGCCAATCTCGCCGTATCTCCAGTAATTAATTGGATTTCGGAGCGCTGTAAGCTAACAGCTTTTGATCACCTAATTTCTGTTGAATTCATAACCTATTAAGATATTTTTAAAGTGAAAACTTATTTAGGCGCGTTGGGAATTTTTTGAGATGGAAAAATAACCATTGATCTCGCGATACTGTTACCGTAACCGACACCAGCTTCTTCAAGTTTTCACTTCTGTCGGCACTCCCGGAGTGCCAATTTTTTTTGTATAACATACTATAAATACCTATATGGTCGACACATACTTTATGAAATGGCTCAGACCATCAATATATTTTGGTCACATACTTGACAACTGGGATATCGAAAACAATTTCAACTACCTTTTAAATTTTCAATTGATATTATATTTTGTATTGAAATAATTAATAGTTTTCTGACATTGCAGCATTGTACCGGCAAAATTATTAAGACTAATGCTTCCTATACACAACACAACATGGCACCCAATCTGCAGTAACAATCTCGTGTTATACTGCAGAATTTTGCTTACACTATTGTGAAGGCGGCATAAGTCTAACAAACGCATGGATTCGTCGCGATATGTATGCTCTACTGCTATTTTAATTCATTTAAGGGCCCAATCCTTATTTTTAGTGATTTTGACTGCTTTTTCGGAGCTGATTGGGGCCAAACTATGTTAGTAACAATATGTTGAGATATGTTAAATTGAAGTTTATTTAAGTATTAAAAAAGTGAATGAGACAATTTATTGATTTTCAATGTAATAGTTTGTTTAATTCCAAATAACCTGAGACGTGTTTAAATTTTTTGCGGTGCGTGACGTTCATGTCTTTGTTGTTTACACGGAATTTATTAAAACATGAAGATGTGTATAAATTACAGAGAAATAAAGACAAAGGAAAATCCTAAAAAGTGAATAAAAAATATTTAAGTAATTTTTTTTTATTCATTCAAAAACTTAGTTAAAAAGGTTAAACTTTGAAGAAAATATAAGCGAATTCGTCGTCGGATTTCTTGCGCATACGACTGAGTTAAAAAATAAAAAATACACATATATGAAGATTGATTTATGCTTAAACAAGTACAATAAATAAATAAAAATAATTTGTCTTTTGCAAAAAGATAGAAAAATTTTAAGTTCCCCGAAATTCTCAAATAAATATGGGGACGAAAACGCTGATAAGGCAGACCGCTCGCTGCGCTTCTGAATTCGTCTAAATTCGTCTCCAAAGTGCATGTACAATACAGCGCAATGCGTATGTGTAGATAGAAAATGTAGGTTCGGGTGTTTAATAAAAATTTCCCACGGTCGAAGACTGCAGTCTTAATGTAAAAGTGTATGTAAAATATGTAAGGCCTAAATAAGCTAATTAGATATTATATTCTTCCATTCTAGTCTGGTAAAAAGAAAAACCTAATATTGCATATTCTGTAGCTTCTAAAATAGCTAATTCTCTTCCAGATCGTAAAGGCTGATTGATGAAATGGGAAAAAATGCGAATCATGTCAATAGGTAATACGGCTACCCATCAGTATTCTGATTCCTTTTTCCACTTTCTTGCCATAACGCTAAAAGTTTCCTTTGATTCTTCCGGTCCTGGGTTTTATCTGCTTAGAGTCACAAAACTCAAAATGCTCTGTCTGCCGCATTACAGATAGTGATGTACCGTTCCCGTACCCCAGATTTCCGGGAACGCCGGGAATGTTCCCAAAAAATGGAAATGTCAGGGAAAGTTGTAATTTTATTTATCAGACATATTTTTTATCACTGTAAATATATTTCACTTACGTAAATGCATCACTTGATATGGTTATAATACAAATACATATATCCAATAGTCCGTAACATTCCCTAGTAATACGTTACCTGGAAACGTTCCTAAAATCCCAAATTCCCCGGAAACGGTCCCAAATTCCCAGGAATGGCACATCACTTATTACAGATAAAGATATGATGTGTGTGTGTATATTATATTCTTCATAGATAAATAAATAAAAATAAATATATAAGGACAAATCACACTGATTGAGCTAGCCCCAAAGTAAGTTTTTTAAACTTGTGTTATGGGATACTAACATAACGATACTATATTTTTATGATAAAAACATAAATAGATAAACACCCAAGACCCAGGACAATTTGAAAAAGGCCATTTTTCAATTTGACCTGGCTGGGGATCGAACCCAGAACCTCCGGATTGGCGGACTAGCGTGTTGACCATTACACCACGGAGGTCGTCAACTTCTAACAATAATAATAATAGACCTTGTAACAAACTAGTTTAAACCGCAAGTGTAAAGTTTCAAACATCAGAACTTGCGAGTAATTTCTAAGAAATATGCGAAATTCTTATCCGTCAACAAGGAACAAACAATTTTAATTATCCCATAGCGATTAATATCCGCCTGTCGTTTCCAGAGCAAAAACTCAATTAGCGAAGAGCAAACCCTAAATCCGCGAAGTAGAGAAACACTAATTTCACGCGAGAAGACAAGCCTGCTAAGACGTAGTGTGACACAAAGAGCTTGCTACCACATCGGTTCTCTGACTAAGGAAAAAGTAAAGCCGCGACAAATTGGTTGTTGCAACAAGATTTATTAATATTTGAATGAGCGAGCGAAATGAGCGAAAAAATCACAGGCAACCATTAATTAAATTGAAACTTGAAAATATATATCGTAAATTAAAATAAAACCGGCCAAGTGCGAGTTAAACTCGCGTGGAGAGGGTTCCGTACAATTGATTGAATTCTTATAGGTTTTCCTGTAATCTACACAAGCCATGAACTATATTTCGTATTTTTTTCAAAATTTTAGGCTCAGTAGTTTCGGAGATCAGGGGGAGGGGAATGGAAATGGAATATGACACAGTAAGGTTTGCAAAACTTTTTTTTTAAATTTCCTAATTTATACCCCGAAAATTACCCTTATTTTAAAAAATATTTATTTACTTTGCACATATTTGTTTGGGTCATAGGATTACACCATCCTACCAAATTTCACCTGATTAAGTTCAGTAGATTCAGAACAAATTGCCTGTGACAGACGGACGGACAGACAGACGTACGAGTGATCCTATAAGGGTTCCGTTTTTTCATTTTTTGTATGGAACCCTAAAAATGCTTAAATTAAAACGACGACCTCCGTGGTGTATTTGGTTACCACACTAGTCAGTCACTCCAGATGTTCTGGGTTTGTTACCCAGCCAGGGCAAGTAAGAAAACGGCGTTTTTAAAATTATCTTGTTTTCTGTAAAAAATGTCTTGGATGTTTATTTATATTAAGTATATGTTTTTGAAATGAAAACTTCTTAAGGCGCAGGCATTTTTTTAAAATGAGAAAAAACCATTGAACTTGCTACGCGACACTATTTCCGTAACCGACACCTCACGTAATTGTTCAAGTTTTCACTTCTGTCGGCATTCCCGGAGTGCCACTGTTTTTTTTATTATATTATAAAATATAGTATCGTTATGTTAGTATCTAATAATACAAGTTTTAACTTCATTTGGGGCGAGCTCAATCCTGATTTGAACTTATCTAGGTATTTATCTATCTATCTAAACATGAACCGATTCAGTCAAGGTGTTGCTGAAATTAATAGTATTATCACAGCAAAACATTACTATTTGAAAAATTCACTGGGTTAGTTATATTTCAGCTCCTAACTATTATCTACAATTATTTTGCATATCACGAAGAAAGTAGTGATATTTATGAGACGATTGTGACGCCAATGACACTTTATTTTGAGTCACTCCATGCTTTACTCCCTTTATCCTCAGAGAGAGGAAGAGAGAGTCAGAGCGAAAGAGAGAGCTGAAATATAAGTTGTTGCGGGTGCCATGCTGCTAGTATTTTGTGTAGTAATGGCTGGATTGAAATTGTCGCCGCAGTGTCTTTACTTTGTTTTCCACTCGAAGACTTAGTACAGAACGCGCTAACAAACGTTACTCGGCAGACAAACAGGCTCATTACCGCCGCCGACTTGCTCCAAGTCGTCACATCCATTGCTCCGACGTTAACTTTGCAGTTTTATGCTGTTTTATGCCCGACGCCGATGCACTTGTTCTTCTCCACTATTTGCTAAATACTCCGTACTATTGTATACCTGTACTTTTTTGAATCATTTTTGAAGTAAAAAAAACTTTTATAGGCGCGTTGGGTATTCTTGTGATGGGAAAAAGTTGGACATTGAACTCGCGACACTGTTACCATAACCGACACCTCACGTTATTTTTCAAGTTTTCACTTTTGTCGGCACTCCCGGAGTATTTGTTTCTGTTGAATTGAATTTGACCTTGTTAGTAATAAAGTAAATAACAGTACATTTATAGTACAGCGGGAGATGAAAAATTATAGATTTCATAAAAATTGCATTTTAACGTGACGGTAGTTGTGGTAGAGCCACACTCCCGGCAAAACTCAGTTTTGCTAGTAGCATGAATGGGCCGGCTCGTCCGGAGAAGTACCACACTCTCACAGAAAATCGACGTCTGAGTAGAAGCTTCACCGCTTCTATGCTTCGTTCGGTGAATGAGAGAGCCGGAGTCCCCCTCCCCGATACCCCCCTTCCCCTCCCCCTCCCTCTGAAAGGCCGGTAACGCTTTTGTTACACCCCTGGTGTTGCAGTTGTCAATGGGCAGCGGTGATCACTTACCATGTTCGTGACCCGCATGTTCGTTTGCCGTCCTATGACATAAAAAAAAGACGGTGATAAGTATTTTTGGTTATTTATTACCATAATGTGTGTTTTACATTCTCACTTGACGTGCAGCAAGCTAAAACGCGATTTGCAGCCCGGGAGAGTATAAAAACACAAGTATATTTAAATACTCGGTAACTCCAAGTACTTAGTAGATAATGTTTAGACGGTATCTTTCAATACACGTTCGCATTCTAAACAGTATAACTTTAGTAGACCTCAAAGTCTTAACTCAAAAAACTCGGAAAACCATACATTTAAAAACTCTGTAACCCTACTAAGACCAACTGGTAAACAAACATGCTCATTACCGTCGCCGACTTGCACCAAGTCGTCACATCCATTGCTCCGACGTATACTTTGCAGTTTTATGCTGGCCCGGCGCCGATGCACTTGTACTTTCCCACTTTCAAGGCATTGTGTGACTACACTTTTTCTTATGTATTGTCATCTGTTTTGTGTGTTTTTGCGTACTAATTGAATGGCATTCGTTTTTTATAGAAGAAAACAAAGGCTGACTTACTGGCATATAAACGCATAGCGAAAAGTACAAGAGCTATGCACATCGAGATAATACGTCGTATGTACGTATATAGTCGTACTATCACGTTGACTAGAAATGTGATTTTTTCCATAAAACTCACTTTCATAATTTTTATTTAATTCAACATAATTACTATTACATTGAATTTTTAATAATCGGGATTGGCAATTTTGATGGGTCAAGTGCGTAAAATTTTGACAGTAAAATTCGATAAGCTCAGGCATTAGTAGTAATAGGCTGATATTTTACGTATATCTATACTAATATTATAAAGCGGAAGAGTTTGTTTGTTTGTTTGTTTGTTTAAACGCGCTAATCTCAGGAACTAATGGTCCGATTTGAAAAATTATTTTTTTGTTGGGTAGTCCATTTATAGGGGAAGGCTTTAGGCTATATAACATTCCGACAACCACGCGAACGCAGTCGCGGGCACAGCTAGTCATCATATATTTTATTTATTATATATATATATATATATATATATATATATATATATATATATATATATATATATATATATATATATATATATATATATTCTTCTTTGCTGGTCTGGGAGAAAAGAAAAAACATAGAATGTACCAGCTGCTTCTCTTCCCGTGCAGATCGTAAAAGCCGATCGAGGGAATGGGCAAGAATCTGAATCATATGAATAGGCGATGCGGTTAGCAACCCATCACTATTATGATTTCCCTTTTCCACCTTCATGCCCACCATTACGCTAAAAGTGGCCTGGGCTTTACCGCCCTTGGCTCTGTCTACCCCGTTAGGGATAAAGACGTGATAGTGTATCTGTATCTGTATCTTATATTTTAAAGAGAATAAGTACCTTTCTGGTAATGAGAAAAATATCTTACGGTTGGCGCATTTATCCCTAAAATAGCTTATGAATCCAACAGTAGGTAAGGTGCGAGTACCTAACTAATCAGAAGCTCTTCGCCTACAACGCTCCGAAATTCAATTAATTACTGGAGATACGGCGAGATTGGCGTTTGATTGAACAGCGTAATAATTATGGTTGCATTGCTTCTAATTTCGTTGCATCTTCCTATTTGAACATCGGGATTGGCATGTTGGTAATTCATGTGTAGGAAAATTCTGTTTAATAAGCGTAAAATTAAACTTTAGACATTAAAATGTTATGGGACCTAGATGTTTCATGAACTAGGTATATTGTTTTTATTTTATTTTATTTAAACTTTATTGTACAAAATACAATTTGTATAGCACAATAGGCGGACTTAATGCTAAAAGCATGTTTTATTACTTAACACTTAAGTTTCAGTATTTCTCATCGGTAGTATTTTTTATCAATAATGATATTTAATAAACGGGCAAGTGCGAGTCGGACTCGTACATGAAGGGTTCCGTACCTCCGTACAATGTTTAAAAACGCAAAAAAATCACGTT
Source organism: Acrobasis repandana (assembly GCA_963576875.1). Taxonomy (NCBI): domain Eukaryota; kingdom Metazoa; phylum Arthropoda; class Insecta; order Lepidoptera; family Pyralidae; genus Acrobasis; species Acrobasis repandana. The sequence continues at coordinate 18,914,405 of OY756218.1, read as the reverse complement.
TTTTGTATAACGACCCCCTTTAATTTTTAACTTTTTTTTATTTTTAGTATTTTTTGTTATAGCGGCCATAGTAATACATAATCTGTGTAAATTTCAAGTATTTAGTTAATGCCATTATAAAGATCTAGTTAAAAACGCTGAAAAAACACGTTTTTTGTATGGCGACCCCCTTTAATTTTTTTTTTATTTTCAGTATTTTTTGTTAGCGGCCACAGTAATACATAATCGGTGAAAAATTCAAGTGTCTAGCTATTACGGTTCAAGAGATAGAGCCCTGTGACAGACGGACAGACAGACAGACAGACAGCGGAGTCTCAGTAATAGGGTCCCGTTTGCACCCTTTGGGTACGGAACCCTAAAAATGATTCTCACATGTAAATAGCTTGCGGAGGTGTAGTTTCGAAATTAATCTCTCACCTCCAAAGCCATATTTGTTCGTTCGAACACAGACGAGTCTCAACCTTATAACATTGACATAAAAATATTGGTTCCTTGACAAAAAAATAACCTTGAAAGGAGGGGTTAAATGAAATTAAAATAAGGTCAAAATAAAAAATAATTAGTCGTAAGGAAGACAGGCAGGAAAGCTGTTATTCGACTGAAGGCCACGAGGGGTACGGCAAACTTTTTGCCCGTTTGCCAGTCGGTTGCGATTTTCAGAAAAAGATGAAACTAGATGAATAGATTAAAATACGAGTTTAATAATATTTTGCACGGTTTCATCCTACTTTCGATCGGTTTGGTAGTTGTAATTTGTTTATCTCAACTCGACTACGGCAAATTCAAAAGGAACGGTAATGATTTTAGCAGTCTATGTAAGTAAGTATATGTATGAGAATATTAACGAGTATATCCGTTCCACCGTAGCATCAGATATATCCAATTTTCACAAATGAGACGACAATCGATTCGTCATTATCGTCCGGGTGACATAGGCTACATTTTGTATGTACGAGTATAAAATACATATCTTCTCTCCTTACCATATATATTTCTATATCGTCAGGGTCGGTCAAAGGCGGATTATCTTTAAGGTAAACTAGGCACGTGCTTAGGGGCGCGAGGTAACAAGGGGGCACGCGGAATTTTAAAACAGTAGATTAAAACTACCAGCTATACAGAGTGACAAATTAAAATCTCTACCACACATGTAGTATGTAACGCTAACTATAGTCATCAATGTTTACTATTACCAGTATTACTAACTTTAAATTTATAACGTGGCCGCTACAGGAACGCCATAAGGTCGGTCGGTCATTTCTGGGCTTATGCCCTACGCCTTATATCTTGGAGATGGTTCGACTCCAAATAGTAACAGGTCATTCCTTTTCTCTCTTGCCCTTCTGTATCACTTACTACGCATTACATGCCCGTGCACCACCTCAAGCGATTTTTCATTAGCTTCTTGTGTAGGTATGTCAGCAACCTTGAATGAGCCGAGAATGTATTAATTTTTTATTTTATAATTATACCGTTTATAAGACGTGTAGTTTCCGGCAGAGTAAAATAGGACCACTCCAAGTCTTCCCGTGGATGTCGTAGAAGGCGACTTAGGAAACACAAGCTAAACAAAGCTTATATAATAAAGCTTATATAATAAAGCTTATATAATAAAGCTTATATAAATGAGACCTCTCCAACCCGTCAGCGTGCCAGCGTGGAGAGTGTAGGCCAAATCCTCTGACTGCTCTAGCTAATATATGGCTCTGGCAGTACAAAGAGGGTCGTGCTCCTGCAGTGGAGACTAAAAAGACCTGATCATGATGATGATGATGATGATCATGATGTGTATACCACCAGCCCAACCAATGTGCCATCTTGGTCAACACCAGAGAAAATGCAGTACATTTTATCTAGTTTTCATTCAGTTTTTGGTGCTGACAAGGTGATAATTATTATTACTCGTATTACAACAAAAGTATTACCATACAACAGGTCACTACAAAAACTGTTAAAATTAATAATACTTTTGATTGTAACATTATTTGCACATAAAAATGCAGAGTGACGTCAGATTCGTGTAAAAATCACACCTCAAACTTCTCATGATGAAAGTGTTATGAACGTTAATCTCAACACTACCTCACATGAAGTTAATACAGCGATAAAATGTCTGTTTGGTGCATTTTAATTAACCATTCGGTTGTGTAATGAGCCGCGCCAATTATAATGACATCGCTACCGAGCCGGTTCGTGCTTTGAATGCTTATATGGAGTACTCAATACGGTACGAATGGACAGATCATTCTTTACATATTCGGTATATATTTTCATACCTGAACATTTTATCTGATGGATAATATGACTCTAGTAAACATACCCATTTTTACCCAACTACGGCAGGAGGAAGGGTAATGATTTTAGCATTCTATGTATGTATGTATGTATCTATGTATGTTCCACCGTAGCATCCAAACCACTCATCCAATTTTTACAAAAGAGATGTCAATCGATTCGTCATTATCGTCTGGGTGACATAGGCTACATTTTGTGTGCAAAAATATTATACAGCAAGTTACATAAAAAAAAGTGCGAGAAAAAAAAAAAAATTGTTTTTATATCAAGTGGGGTGTCAAATGAAAGAGGAGCAAATGTTGAGCATAAAAGAAAAAAACTTAGTCCAAAATAAATAAAAACAAAGCCCCTAAAACTCAATTAAAAATATCCTAACGTTAAAATGATACTACTAGCGACATCTCTTAGAAGAACAAAGAAATGTCAAAGAAAAGATGTTTGTTACGCGACTTGTTTATAGGTCATACATAAATTTCCCGGTTTCCAGTGCTGCCCCCATTTTAAATAAATCATTTCAAAGGAAATGGAGATATCATTGAAAATTTTGTCTTTGTGAAGCCCTATCAATACCTTTGATAACCCTTCAAATTTATGAACTACCTTCTATTTACAGTTTTAAGTGAGACATGGATAAGGTAAGGTTAGGACAAGAAAAAAGAGCACGGGGGGTTAAGAGGGCGGAGCCACCCGCTATTTAAAAACTTTTAGTAAGACATGGATAAGGTTAGGTTAGGACAAGAAAAAGAGGGAACAAGGGGTTTAGGGGGCGGAGCCACCCGCTATTTAAAACATTTAGTAAGACATGGATAAGGTTAGGTTAGAACCAGAAATGAAGAGAACAGGGGGTTTGGGGGGCGGCACCCCCGCTATTTAAAAACTTTTAATAAGACATGGATAAGGTTAGGTTAGGACAAGAAAGAAAGAGAACGTGGGGTTCGAGGGGCGGAGCCCACCGCTATTTAAAAACTTTTTGTAGGACATGGATAAGGTAAGGTTAGGACAAGAAAAAAGAGAACGGGGGGTTAAGAGAGTGGAGCCACCCGCTATTTAAAAACTTTTAGTAAGACATAGATAAGGTTAGGTTAGGACAAGAATAAAAGGGAACAAGGGCTTTAGGGGGCGGAGCCACCCGCTATTTAAAAACATTTAGTAAGACATGGATAAGGTTAGATTAGAACCAGAAATGAAGAGAACAGGGGGTTTGGGGGGTGGAACCCCAGCTATTTAAAAACTTTTAATAAGACATGGATAAGGTTAGGTTAGGACAAGAAAGAAAGAGAACGTGGGGTTCGGGGGGCGGAGCCCCTCGCTATTTAAAAACATTTAGTAAGACATGGATAAGGTTAGGTTAGGACAAGAAATGAAGAGAACGGGGGGTTTGGGGGCGGAGCCCCCCGCTATTAAAAAACATTTAGTAAGACATGGATAAGGTTAGGTTAGGACAAGAAATGAAGAGAACGGGGTGTTCGGGGGGTGGAGCCCCCCACTATTTAAAAACATTTAGTAAGACATGGATAAGGTTAGGTTAGGACAAGAAATGAAGAGAACGGGGGTTCGGGGGGCGGAGTCCCCCACTATTTAAAAATATTTAATAAGACATGGATAAGGTTAGGTTAGGACAAGAAATGAAGAGAACGGGGTGTTCGGGAGGTGGAGCCCCCCGCTATTTAAAAACATTTAGTAAAACATGGATAAGGTTAGTTTAGGACAAGAAATGAATAGAACGGGGGGTTCAGTGGGCGGAGCCCCCGCTTTAAAACTTTTAGTATGACATTGATAAGGTTAGGTTAAGACATGAAAGAAAGAGAACGGGGGGTTTGGGGGGCGGAGCCCCCCGCTATTTAAAAACGTTTAGTAAGACATGGGTAGGTTTAGGTTACGACAAGAAAGAAAGAGAACGGGGGGTTCTGGAGGCGGAGCCGCCCGCTATTTAAAAACTTTTAGTAAGACAACCTAAACTTCCTAAACTTATCCAAGTTTAGGTTAGGACAAGAAAGAAAGAGAACGGGGGGTTCGGGGGTTCTAACTACTTGAGCTATACTAAGTTTTCTTTGGTCAAGTTTAACGTTATCACGGAAAAGTTTAAAATAAAAAATAAGATTAAAAAACTGCAACCCGACTACGGATAGCAAACTCAAAAATAAAAAACAAGTTTTACCTAGTGTTTCATCTTTTGGCAGTTTACATCAACAACACTGCAATATTTATAAAAGGCCGTGGTCACGACCACGTTATGAAGAAATAAATTGGAGGATTCAGATAACGCACGACCACGTAAGATAAATACATATATAGATAAACACTCAAGACCTAGGACAATTTGAAAAAGGCCATTTTTCCAACTTGCCCTGGCTAGGGATCGAACCCAGAACCTCCGGATTAGCGGTCTAGCGCATTAACCATTACGCCACGGAGGTCGTCAAGATATATTGAACTTACGGCGAAACCTTGTAAGGACGCAACGTACCGGAAGCTTCTTTTCCCACGCAGATCGTAGAAGCCGATCGAGGGATTACAATGCGAATTGTGTAAAAAGGCGATACAAACAGCAACCTTTCACCAATTTTAATGCTTTTATGGAATTTAATTAATTATTCAGCTTTCAACTTTTACTTAAACTAGCACGTAATAACTTAGAATTAAAAGGCATTTTTATTTTTACATATTTTAGATATCAAGATTTAACGCAACGTCAAAATTATCCCACTTAGGTGGATGAGGTGACGTGAGCCTTATTGATATGAAATTCACACTCATTTAATAAGTAAATTATATGTAAATACTGCATTAGGCATGATGACTGAAAAAATATTTTAGGCACATGGGTTAGATTATTAAATAATTAAATTTTTAACAAAAAAAACAACCGCCTTCAATTTTTTAAAGGTTTCTTCTATATCTCCAAAGTTCTTCATCATATCTTCACCAAATTAAAATGGGACCAACTTGGTAGTAAAGGCTGTCACATTAAATTAAGAATCATCAAAATCGGTTAACAATTAAACAAGTAAACAATATATCGCGTAACAAACATACATAAAAAATAAAAAAAAAACATACAGTCGAATTGATAACCTCCACCTTTTTTTGAAGTCGTTTAAAAATATTGTACACATATTTTTTCTTTTCTGTGAAAAACAATAAATGACGAAGATACAGCGCGTTTAAATTTCGCATGACGTCACGGTTTCGTACGATTTTTACACAACGGTGTCATAAGCCAGTCTGGAACTTAGCTAATCTGTATCTTTGTGATATTTTACTTTTTTGATGAACTGAAAAATATGGGTACATTATTTTTGTATGATCTAACTAACTAATAATACTTTTCTGACCCAGTATCATCCCTATTCTATAATTTCAATTACTCTGCAATCTGGAATCCAATTAATGACTAGAGATGCGTCGAGATTGATGGTACGTTTGATTGGAGAGTAATCATTATGGTCCTCCTGTTTGAGTAGTTTGTTGGTTTTTCGTGTATGTAAGTGGCCAACACTGGTGTCAGATTTTTAAGCTGCCTTAAGGCATCTGACATAGCTTGATAGCTGCCATACAATGAGTAGTGAGCATAAGCTTTCTCGCATTTAGTATAAAAGCAGGCAATTCCACTTTAAAAGTATCGAATTTCAATATCTCTTTGAACCTTTTCAGTCCGAAATTTTTATCATGGCATATATTTTGAAATACATAATATAAACGTCAGATTGTCCAAGTTGATTTCGGAAACTTCGCTCACTGGTTTAAATATATTTGGGTAGTAAACAAACAAAAGAAGACATCAAAAGCAAGTACCGGGCTTAGCAACGATTATTCATCCAGATTCTGCTACACAATACCTTCTTTCTGTGCATCCAGTAAATCCCTAATTTACCTCCGGGCGGAATTAAACGCTTGTATTAAATGGAATTCGGGATACAATAGCCCGGAACCGTTGCGTCCAATGCGCCCGTTTTGTCGTAGAGCTTCGATTATATTTAATGACGAATGGTTTATTCTGATAATATAAATGTAACATGGATTTATCTATATCTGACGGCTTTGTAAAAGTATTTCAGGTTTTGATAGATTTTGACAATTGCACTCACCCTAATCGGATCTCTAAATAAGTAAACCGTTCACAAAATTTATTATAAATTTATCTTACGTCAGTTTTAATCAAATTATTTTAACAATTAAACGTAAAGTTTGTTTTAAACAAAAAACTTTACGGTCAGTTGTTAAATAATTTGATGTGTTACTTTGTAAAAACGTTGTTGTTTACATAATCATAAAACAAAAATACAAGCTATAACAAGAAAAAATTACAAAGGATGGATAAGAATCTCTTCCAGTCAATTTTAAAATGAGAGGAAAATTTACTACATAGGGTAGAGAGTGGGTACAGCAGAGAAAGTAGACATAAGAAGTATGTACTGATAATCTTTACAGCCATCAGTTCACTGCTTGATTAAAGTCACATCACATCTTAATCCTTAACGGCAACGGTAGGCCCGGACTCCACCAAAGCGATGTGCGGAGATGTTCGAAGCGGAGACGAGAAGAGATGTTTTTCAACCCACCAAAGCTGAGCGGAGATTCTACTGACTAAACTGTAGCGGAAATCTGACACGAAAGCCAGACGTCTCCATGTTACTTTTACTAAATCAGTATCTTCTTTTACTTGAAGAAGATGAAACAGAGTCTAAAAAAGCAGAATTGACCACCAATATAAGCAAAAGAACTCATCGATTTTGGAGAAAAAGTAATTTGGAGACTCAGTACATGCCGCTCACATCTCTTCTCGTCTCCGCTGCGTCCAGTCAGCCGTCGCCAGCTTGCGAGACACAGCTTACATCACCGCTAGCTCGGTCGCGCCATACAAATATGATACATCTCCGCTCGGTGGTATCTACTGAAGCTGAGTGGAGAAGAAATGTGTGAATAACGAATTTCTATTAGTTGTTTAAAACACAGCTCCTCTCCTCTCGTCTCGTCTTCGCTTTGGTGGAGTCCGGGCCTAAGATTCAAAGGCTACTTTGAGCGTGATAGTGGGCATGAAGGTGAAGAAATGAATATCCTATTTAACCTAATTAAAGTTATCTGCAAATAAAATGATAAAAATAAAACTCCATACAAGGCAGACTAATCAGTACAATAACCATAATTCACATTGTTTTCGCCACAACATTCTAACTTTGTACTCTAATCGGCAAAATATGTAAATTTAACGAACGAAATTAATTTTCATCACCAGAATAATAGCATTTAATGGCGTCACTTCAAGCTCATGCCGTCTTTTAAGATATTAATTTTGTCAACGGCTATAACAAAGTTTATGGCCCTTTCAATATATTACTTAATTAATTCGAGGTACCTAATATAAGCGGCGTTACTGCCAATTTGTGCAGGTACTCGTTTAAGACTGTATCCAGAAAGTCATTTAATTCGGGAAGGTGTAAGCACTTAGGGTACAGTATATCAGCTAACACATAATTTCTTTTTATTTATTTAAGCATGTTTTTTCTTTAATCCTAGGTATATTCAGTTCGCAATAGGTCATGAAGAGTACCACCTATACTAATTTTACATTCATCATCATCTTCGTCAGATTTCACTCATTGCTGGGCATAAGCCTCTGTCTTCTGTCCCGGAAAATCGGAATCCTGTTCTTTCAAGCAACTTCATGACATTGATCTGAATTCTGCATTAAATATTTTTTGCTCGTAAATAATTATTTATATATCACTTTTGTCATTTATTACCATCTCGTAGTTTCTGGAAACCAGAATAGAAAGCTTCGGTTCTGGATCAGCGATACAACCATCTATGCTGTACGTTACGTACAGACGTACGTAACGTACAGCATAGATGTAAACGAGATCTATCCCACGGGAAAACGTTCGCGTAAGACTTAATCAAGATTTTCTCATAATATATATTTTTGAACGGGAGCGAAGCGAGCGCGATATCTTTCTAAGAAGACAGTAACATACATAATTAATAAATTAAAACGGTTGACTTACGTAATATAGTCAACCAGGTTTTGATCGATTTAGTCAATTCAAATTCAAATTCAAAATATCTTTATTATCATAGGATATTTATAATATCTCTTAATAATAGTCACTTTGTTTTGTTTTGCACAAATGTTGACGTCAAATCGTTACTTACAGCTAAGTTTACGCCGCTTCCTAGGCGCAAGTGCAGAAGAAGCGGCAACAAACTGCACTGCACGTTTTCTCCAAAGACGTCAACTAACAAACTAAAAACTTAAAATTAGTTATATAGATGGACAGAGATTACATTGTTTATTATGTCATAATTAAATTGAATTATAAGAATTACGAAATTTAAAATAATGTCAATTTGTAAATTTAGTATGTACCAATGTACCTAAATTATGACATGTCTAAGTATACAAACCTTTAAGAGGGACCCGCGCCAAGCTCAAGCCAGACCTTTTTGTCTTTAAGATAGTCATCGGTCCTATAATAAGCCTTCTCACAAAGTACTTTCTTTACATAAGCTTTGAATTTTCTGTCTGGCATATCAAGGACCGATTCTGACAATTTATTATAAAAAAGTATACACTTCCCCATAAAAGACTTACTGACTGTATTCAGCCTGTAATACGGGCTAACTAAGTCATTCTTATTACGTAAATTTCTATCTGTAAAATCACTTACTTTATTGAACATAGAAATATTTTTCCTTACATACATTATATTTTCAAATATGAATTGTGATGCAAAAGTAAATCATCTTCAGGGCGAGTGGGATGACGACCCGACAATTTTGCTCTCCGCTCAGCACTGAGTTATGTAATACTCTTAGTCTGGGATTGAGTTCTGCATTGCGCGTCGCCGCCTAGTCGGTCTTTTCCGACTATATTACGTAAGTTAACCTTATTAAATTTATTAGTTATGAAGTTATTTCACGTAAGTTTAAAAAAAAAACATTAAAATACTTACATGTTTTTCTACATTATATCAAAGGAAATCAATTAATAGCATGAGCGTGAAAATTTTTAAAATAAAATCGGAGGGAGGGGTATTTAACCCCAAAATATTCCTCCTGCATACGCCTTTTACTCTTTCATCAAGCGTATTTCATATGCAACGGTTACATGAACCGCTCGGTAAAATTATAATCTTTCAATTAGTGGGCTTATTGTTTTATGGTGATTCAACGAATTGTGAATATTTATTATGACATTAATTAGCAATAATAATAAATATGTGTGATTATATTTACTGACACCATGCGTCATGAGAGCTATATGGTTCCCGGCAGAATAGAATAGGACCACTCCAAGTCTTCCCGTGGATGTCGTAAAAGGCGAGATAGGAAACACAAGCTCATCAAACATCAATGAGACCTCTCCAACCCGTCTGGCCAGCGTGGAGAGTGTAGGCCAAATCCTCTGACTGCTCTGGCTTATATATGGTTCTGGTAGTTCAGAGAAGGTCGTACTCCTGCAGTGGAGACTAATATAGACCTGGATGATGATGATGCGTCATTGAAATACGTTCTCTTTTCTCCAGACCTTTAGTGTCTTGGATCGAGCCTAGAGTAATAATTAGTACAAAGGAGGCCCTGAAGGGGCTCATATTCCTTGTACATAATTATCTAGGTATTGTAGTTCCTTGAATTTTTATGTTAATATTGTTTAGGATCTTAAATTTCTTGCCTATTTTCTGTAGGTGACTAGGTATTATGTAACTTTTTGCATGCAGAAAATCTTTAGTACTCTGCTGTACCATACAATCACGTTTTTGAGTGTAGTGGTCCAGGGTTGTGTCTTCTCTGCAAGGAATAAAGACGTGATTGTGTGTATCTTAACCTCTAAAGAATCCTCCTTACAGCCATTCCAGGAACTTCCGTGATTTGTCCTTATTAACAAGCGGGATCATTACACAAGGCATTTTAATTCAGCTCCTTACAAATTACGACTCGTCGTCACTCTATTACTTTGCGGTAATAGCAAGGGTGAACTTTATGGACGTAAGGTATTTTTTACGAGATTTTATGGCGACATTCTGTATTTTTATGGGATATGTGGTTGTTTCGTACGTTATCTTTGTTTTTACGGTCAAAGAGATGTAAAGGTTTGTCTTTTTTTAAATTATGATTTAGTCACACTTAAATCAATAAATAGATAAAAATAATAAACCGGTCAAGTGCGAGTGGGACTCGGGCATGAAGGGTTCTATTCCTCCGTACAATAAAAACACACATTTCTTGTATGACGACCACCTATCTTATTTTTAGTGTTTGTTGTTATAGCGGCCACAATAAAACATAATCAGTGAAAATTTCTAGCTATTACGATTGAAGAGATACCGCCCTGTGAAAGACAGATAGACAGTAGAGTCTCTGTAATAGGGTTCCGTTGGCACCCTTTTGGAACTAATAAAGAAGAGGCAGACTGGCGTGATATAAATGGAATCGAATAAATAGTCATAAATTTAATAATGATTCTTCTTTGCTGGTCTGGGAGAAAAAAAAACATTGAATGTACAACCTGCTTCTCTTTCCGTGCAGATCGTAAAAGCCGATCTAGGAAATGGGCGAGAATCTGAATCACATACATAGGCGATGTGGTTAACTGCCCATCACTATTATGATTACCCTTTTCACCTTCATGCCCACAATCACACTTAAAGTGGCTGAGCCACTAAGCCACACTAAAAAGCCTAGGCTTTACCTCCCTAGGCTCTGTCTGCCCCGTTAGGGATAAAGATGTGATAGTGCATCTTTGTAATAATATAATAATAGGTATACAACGTGTCACAAAAAGAGGGTATCAACCCGAAAGGGAGTTAACGTACTAACCAATGTAAACAACTTTTAGTATGGAATCATTCCTGAAATTACAAAATAGTGTCAGTTAGTGAGTGTTGAGAGTTAATAATAATAAATAAATATATACGGACAAATTACATAGATTGAGCTAGCCCCAAAGGAAGTTCGAGACTTGTGTTATGGGATACTAACTCAACGATACTATATTTCATAACAAATACTTATATAGATAAACATGCAAGACCCAGGTCAATCTGAAAAAAAAAATTCCATCTTGACCTGACCGGGTATCGAACCCGGGACCTCCAATGTAACAGCCTGGCATGGTGACCACTAGGCCACAGAGTCGAGATTTTAGATTGTATTTTAGAACATTAGTTAACGCCCTAATTGCTGCTGCGTGCAATAGCTAAGTTGGCCAACAATCCGAGATTTGTGACTCTGACATTAGGGTTGAGTCGCAAACTTGAAACATTTCCGTTCCCACCGCATCTTTACAACCGGGCCTTTCATTGTTTTGACAGATTTCCACCCGCGTCTCCAAAAGATTCTGCAATTAACAGTTTTCAAACTTTTCTCTTAATGACCGAGATAAGAAATTTGACGCGATGGGTCGAAGTTACGATAGCTCAGTTGGATGACTACTACCATTCGAAGTGTAATGTCATAGATTCGGTTTCACTCGTATCGAATTTTAATAAGTACTAGGAACCGATTGAATAACGTGATTTACTGAAAAGGCCCACCATATCATTTTCCGACTTTATCACGTGAGACAACCGGTTTAAATTAATTGACTATGGAGCTTTAAACCTATAATTATTGGAAACCAAGATGGCCGCTGATAAGTCAACTGCATGAGATTAATCGGTCCCAAAATCCAAATCAAGACACAATTTTTTTGCAACGCTTAAAATCTAGTATACATGAAAAACACTGCCTTTGAAATTATTACGACTAGATATAAACACCTCGCGAGCCCTCGCAAAGCCTACGCTTTTTACTAGATTAAATAAAATTTTATAAATAGTTTTTTTTATTCATATCAAACGAAGCGAAATACAACGTGATTTTTTTGTATTCATATATGTACATACATACTTGTTACAGCTGATAATTTTAAAAATTATTGAATAAGGTCGGCAACACGCGCATTGACATATTTTGTGGGCCGTATGCCTGTTTGTTTGATGTATTTGGTTGGTAGTACCTATATAATAACATCAATGCTAGTATCAAAACAATAACCAAACAGAAACGGAAATCAAAATAGAATTAATTCTGAAAATTAAACAGGAAATCGTGGGATTTCCACAGTAGGAAATAACAGTAACTGGATAAGGAGATTGGGGCGAACCAATGCTATTAGTGTCGGTAGCGGGCACGTTGTAGGTATGTCTATTTCCAGGGATAAAAACGTTGTTTTTAGTTACCGGTATATCCCAGTTTTAACTACGGTTTTTTTTTCTTTTCGCTTACTATTAGCAGTTACTTGCCGAGTTCTTTTTTTATATCTAGTTCATTACAATCAAAGCTTTACTTTACTTTTTTACTCACCTGATAAATAAGTATATATTAACTACCATGCTGGTCTGGGAGAAAATAAAAAACTTAATATTCCAGCTTCTTCTCTTACCACGCATATTGTAGAAGTCGATCGATAGAATGGGCGAAAATGCGATCATGTTAATGCAGCTAGCAATCTATCACTATTTTTAATTTCTTTTCCACCTTCTCACCAACTATCATGCTAGAAGTGGCATTTGGAACTTGCGGCCCTGAGCTCTGACGATTAAATTATTTTTTATGTATTTTTTTACATTCCTAACTTAAAAGTTGACTAATTTACCTTCAAACTTTTTACCCTCGTTTTAACCCTTAAGGGGATGGCTTTCCAAAAATTTCATTCTTCTAGACCTAGCGGTTTCAGCCAAAAAGCTAGTAAAGTTTCCGGTCCGCTTGCCATGTCAATAAAAGTATATAATGCCCTCTTAGATCTGCTAAGAGCAGAGGAGAAAGACTCAATTTTTAAAAGATTAAAAGCACTGTTTGTAGATAAAAATTATTACACATTGGACGAGATTTTTAAAGATAAAGATTTGAAAAAGTATAAAATGCATGACGAATGACAGAAAAAAAAAATTATAAAAATAACCTTGACCTTCAAAAAAAGTATGACATTTAAAAATATTAGATAATCAAAATAGTAATAAATAAATTAAAAAATAAATAAATATTAATAATAAATAAAAAATTGTAAATAAATGTAGCTAGTATTTAAATACGTAAATAAACACTGCAATTTTTTTAAAACAAATTGACTTTATTTAAAAAACTACCAGACAAATTATTTTTTCTTGGATAACTACATAAATTTAAAATATATAAAAATCCGCATGCCGTTCCATTTTTTTCTTTTGCAATGCCCTATCAGGGTTCATGTTGTACCTACTAACTAATGAATTGACAATGTAGTGTAGTGTAATATATGTACAATATGTAAAGCAAATAAATAAATTGAAAGTTTCAGCTGTGCGTTGATTGATCAGTCAATATGTCAGCCATTCAGTTTTTTCTTTTAATATACTCGTATATATATAGATAGATAAGTACTTGTACTTGACGAATTTTTTGAACTTTGATAACTATTTCCGGACTTTTTCCACACAAGAAAAATACGGTAATTCAATATTTCTCTTGCAATCTTAGGAAGCTTTTATCAAACTGGAAACTTTGTGTGACTTCCATTATGAAGTTTTGTGGAGAGCAGAAGAGCTTTGGATGTTATAACAGTAAGTATGTGAATATTTCATTACCTACCTTTGATCACTATATTGAAACTGATATTGATGGTTTTATTACAGAAATCTTCTATGCTAATCTGCGAGAAAAGAATAACAATAATATGTACCAGCTGCTTCTCTTCCTGGCAGTAAAAGCCGATCAAGGAAATGGGCGAAAATGCGAATCATGTAAATAGGCAATGTTAGCTACGCAACTCTATTTTGCTTCCTTTTTCCAACTTATCGCACACTATCATGCTAAAAGTGGCCTTTGGGTTTTATGGCCCTGGGCTCTGTCTGCCCCTTTAGGGATAAAGACATAATTACGAAAATTATGAAAGAAGTCAAGTAGGTATCAAAGAAAACTTTATTATATTTCATTATTAAAAAGAACGCTTGCATTCCTAAACAACACAATTAGATAAATAAAAAATGTGGATAGTTATAATTTTTTTACACAGGCCAAAAATATAAGGTATTTTTAAGGTACCTACAGTAAACATTAATATTTTAAACAAAAAGTTAAAAATAAAATTGAGTAATCAAAAAGGTATTAAATGAGCACAAAATTTTGTAAGATTTTCTGTAAAATAAAAATAAACCGGTGAACTGCGAGATAAACTCGCGGGAAGAGAGTTCCGTATCTTTTTTTATACCAATAACAATTGCTCATTTTAAATAATAGAATAGACTTCTTATAGATTCTCTTGTAATCTATAGGTAATAAACAATTTATTATCTGTATTTTTTTGTCTCAAAAATTAAGGTTGGACTTATAAAAAAAAATTTGCCTATTTTCTTAAACAAATTCAAAAATACCGATCTAAAAAAGAAGAAATATATTTGAAATTCTTAAAAAAAGTTATTTCATTTGGTTGTCAGACGATATGCTTCCCAAAACGTTTAATTTACCCCCCTTATGTGGCTCCCATATTTGAAATCATTCATTTACATGATACGTCCGTCTTTGGGTCACTGACTTACACATGTGTGCCAAATTTCAGCTTAAGGCGCCCCTTCCCGTCTTACTTTCGAACTAATAGGTATTTTGTGCGCTATTTCTAGGTTTCTATTGAAATCAAAAATCAAAATTTGGAGAAACAAATTCAGCACTCGTATAGGCCTCCAAAAATCTGCTTTTTTGCTCAAATTTTACCTAAACTTCGACCGTTCATAAAGTACTTTTATGAGTATAAATTGCAAAAGTAAAGAAAATATTTTAATATACCTAAACCTCGAAAATGTAATCAAGATTCTAAATGAAAAACATTAATTTCACATACTTGTAAGGCTTACTGAAAAACACGTATTACCTGAAACAAGTTTTGTGAAATTTCCGTACCCGTATTTTTCGTATAATGTTATCGCGTTCTCACTCGCTGCTGCATGAAATTGCTTTGCGCTGGATGAAACAACAAGCTTTTCTCAACCATGCTCGCATTGACGATAGACGGGCCAGGAAGCGTCCTCTTAAAAGGTCCAGTAGTTTCGTGGCAAATTAGCTGTGACAGGCAAACAAGTGGGTTATCCTATCAGGGTTTCGTTTTTAAGTACATTTTGAGGTAAGGAACCCTTACCAAAAGATATGGTTTTCTCCTCCTTTCCTTTTCTAACTTACAAGTACTTTGTACAAACTTCGTACAAGGAAGGACATTCGAAGATGAGTATCTGAAACCGTTGAAAGTTGAAGCATCCTTCCTCAATGAACTCGGCCGCTACCCCGAACTTATCCTTTGATATAAAATACCACTAGACTTCAGGATTCCCTTAGGATTTTTAAGGGGAAGTCCACTCGGATCTTATGATCCGTTCAGATCATACGTCTTTACGTAAAATTGTACTCTTGAGTTAACATAAATCACAAATCTGCTTACGAGGAAGTGTAATCTTGTACAGTACAATCCTATTAAGTGACCCCATTCCACTCAGTATTAATACAAAGGCAATCAAATTACTTTAGTCTGTTTTTTTTCCTTATCTAATTAAAATATTAAAAAACCTTTTTGGATATAGTTCATTTCTGAAGAAACTAAAATGCTATACAGTGTGGAAGGGATATACCTGTAATAAATCGAACCATGGGCTATACTAGATGACTGTAGTATCATCATCATCATATTAGCCACAGGAAGTCCACTGCTGGATGATATGATGATGATGATGATACTATAGTATAATTAAATTAAAATGTCAGTCAAAAAAACAAAAAAAATTTGACATTCCCATACAAATCGCCCGGGCTGCTGCACACTTCAGTATGGAAATGCCAATTTTTTTTTTGTTTTGTTGCTGTTATTTTAATTTTATTATACTGTAATGGTCTAGTATAGACCGTGGTTCGATTTATTACGGATATGTCCCTTCCACTTTGTATATAATACTCCACGAATTACACAAAAAAATAAATATATAAGGACAAATCACACTGATTAAGCTAGCCCCAAAGTTTTTAAACTTGTATTATGGGATACTAACTTAACGATACTATACTTTATGATAAATACATATATAGATAAACACCCAAGAACCAGTACAATTTGAAAAAGGCCATTTTCCATCTTGCCCTGGCTGGGAATCGAACCCAGAACCTCCGGATTAGCGGTCTAGCGTGTTAACCATTACGCCACGGAGGTCGTCAACGAATGCACATAAAACGAATGCAATAAAGAAATAGGTATGTATTTTTCTACCTGTACATTTTACCTTATGGATCATATGTCTCAAGTGAATATACCCATTTTGTAAGAAGAAGTAAACTCGGAGGGTTGTGTAGATCCCGAATCAAGATATATTGAACTTACGAGTATGGCAAAACCTTGCAAGGACGCATTTACATTTTAACAGGAGCCATCTTTTAGTGGAATGGATTGCAGCCCTATATTTTGGGACAATAAAAATAAACCAATATGGGTTTATTGAGGTATTTCTAGTTCAGATGTACTTTATATTTTTTTTATTGAGAAAATATCTGTAGTAAAGAATCCTTTAGATTGAGGCAATTTTGGTTTGATGGGACTTTAAAAAAAGTCTTATTTCTTAGCGTATTAAAGTGGCAGTGACCGGGATACAAAGCGCGACAAACCGATATCCGATGAGACAAATTCCATGTCGTTTTCATACTCAACATCATACTCTACAGGAACTTTTGAATACGAGTACAAATCGACTCCTTCTCTAAGGGTGTCCACTACCAGGGCTATGTCACTCCACGTTAAGGTTTCAAAATGTACCTACATTATTACTAAGCGCGCAGGCGGCCCCTCCGGGTGGTAAATTCAGTTATACGAATCGTATGTCCAGAGTTATAAGAATGAAATTGGCTTGCAATGGATGTCTAGGTATCTATACGAAAAGGTGCTGAGTTCTGACGTGAGTTAAATTAAACTATATCGCTTACCACATTGAGTAGATATTTCTTTGAATTTCTTTGCTGAGTGAGACTTCTGTACGTTAGAATAATTTATTCTGTGCCGCTACGTTAAGCGGGCGCGCGCGATGTGTTCATCCTATCTCTGTCACAAATCTACGTACGACAGAGATAGCAGATCCGTCACGTGATGCCGTGTCTCTATCACACGTACGAGTTTGTGACAGAAATAAACTGAACATGACGCGTGCGCCTGCATAACGTGTAGCTGACGCCCTAAGCTACGCTAGTAATATATAAGTCAATGCCCTAAGCGCGTTATTATGAAACCTTGGCTGTTCTGCTTCCGAGCCTACGGTTCGCTTTCCGGATTTTTTTTTCCAACGGTAAGTGAAGTAGAAAAAGTAAAGGTATATCTGCTATTAATTTACATGTTCCTTAGTTGTTAAAACCTCATAGAGCCTGCAACAAAGTAGTTAACTAGGTAGACTAATGAACTCCTTACCATTAACTCATTTAACTGCTATAACCATAAGGCATATTCATGACGTCAATGTATATTTTATTAGCGAGCCATTTGTGATTAAAAGGTTTTACAAGGTTATATTAGAATCAACCTGAATTTAGATTGTCGTTCTGTATTATCCGTTGAATGAATATGTCGTTATTGCCTAAATAGTCTAGTCGACAAGTTCAAAGTTGTCTTATTTCTTGATAATGGTGATTGGTGCTAAAAGTGAGAGCTCATTCAATTCGGAATGACGTCTAGAAAAATTATTCAAAATGTTTTTGTAGCAGATAAAAAATTCTTATAACGTAAACAAAAACAAAAAATAATAAAAGAAGACATTAATTTTTTTGCCAATAACGCTAACTATCCGTAACTAACTAAACCGAATAATTTTAACTGTTCCGGCAATTTTTTTTCCACTTCGTAAGGTCTTTGGCATCCTTGGGTGACCATAGACGTGCATGATATATCTGGAGAAGAAAAAGCGGGAAAGCGCACCCCAGGCTCCTAAGCAGCACAGCTGAGGATACAACCGGGAACGCGCTAAGATGAAGAAAATCGCAAAAGTTATCCGTGCTAACAAAAATTTTAATAAGAATCTTAAAGAGAAGAAAAGTAAAAAACAATGTAACTCCCAAAACTTGTGATAATGTGCGTAGTAAAGCTTAATGTTCTCACTTTAAACTGTAAACAGTAGTTCATAAAATACTTTGAAAGGTTATCTAGGAATTGGTAGTAGCAAAATTTTTAATGGTGTCTCCGTTTTCTTTGAAATGATTTATTTTAAATGGGGGCAGCACTGGACCCAGGAAAATTCAGGTACAGCCTTAATAGAGTTTGGATATTCGTATTACCCTAAGTTTCAAAGCATCAAATTAAATCAGTAACTACCCGAATATAGAATATCAAGATAATTTCTAACACCATTCCGACATAATACCTGATCCCCGTGGCCGTCAAATTCGCTGCTCAGGTATGTTCTAATGAAATCCAAGCTCAGAGCAATACCGAATAACAATTATAATTAAAACAACGAAATACCTTGACCTAGATTATTTTAGACTAAATACATGTAATATAGGGGCCTTATGCCTAATTATTTGTTAAAAAAATAAAATTTGAAATTGTCAGGTGATGATTTTCTCACAATTTATTATAAAGTTATGAAAAAGTGTAAATATTAGTAACAGAAAAAAAAATCTTACGCTTACCTCAGAAAAAAACTTTTTTTTTCTTTATTATTTTACCGTAATAAATGAGGCGCACATTTAATACAGTAAGAATAAAATAAAATCTTCTAAGAGTTCTGGAAAATAAAGAAACTATTTTTTTTTAACGTATTACTTGTTAGAATATTAATACTTCCAATATCTACTTTAATAATTATAACTTTGATCTTTGTAGACGATCTCCGTGGCGTAATAGTCAATACGCTAGTCCGCCACTCCGGAGGCTCTGGGTTCGATCCCCAGCCAGGGCAAGTTGGAAAATAGTCAGTTTCAAATTTTCTTAAGTCTTGGGTGTTTATATACTTATATGTGTAGTGTATCTATTATAAAAAATAGTATCTTTGAGTCAGTATCTCATCACACAAGTTTGAACTTACTTTGGGGCTAGTGCAATCTGTGTGATTTGTGATCCTCATCTAGTTACTAGCTGTGCCTGCGACTTCGTTCGCGTGGTTGTCGGAACATAATGATACATAGCCTAAAGCCTTCCTCTATAAATGGACTACCCAACAAAAAAAGAATTTTTCAAATCGGACCATTAGTTCCTGAGATTAGCGCGTTTAAACAAACAAACAAACAAACTCTTCCGCTTTATAATATTAGTATAGATTTATTTATTTGTCGCTGTTACTGGTTACTAACGCTACACGTGATTAGGTTAAAATTAAAAAAAAAAACTTTTTAAATTATGTAACATCTCTTTTCTAAGGTCAGTTCCCATTTATATTATCAACCATTGTACCATCGAATGGCTATAAATCATTTGTACAGTCCAGCGTTCAAGTAAAATTGATGTCAGTGCAATAACACAACAGAGCAGTACAGTAACAAACAGAGGAATATCATTTGAGGAAATGAGTTCAAATATAACATTTATGTTATGCGGGTACTTTGAACTGTTGTTACTAAGTTTTTAATTGCCCTTTATGTTGATATTCCAGTGATTTTATAGCTGATTTTATAGCTAATTTTCTTAGTTATCATAATGCTATACGATCAACGAGAGAGATGTTTGTTTGAATAATTATTATTTAATTTTCCGATTAGATGTTCTACGTATTTCCTTAAAATTTTTCTGTTTGAGAAAAAATACGCTACATGTATATTTGTGATGCATGCAAGTATAAGTATATGATTGCAATGTACCTATGTTATTCGAAAAGTAAACTACATTTTGTGACGAAAGATTCTGTATCGAACTTCGGCATTCAAAACCTTCCAGTTTTATTATGAGATCAGGTCATTGATACCATATTATTGCATTGTCACCCAACATACATAAGTATGTAAAGTTTCAGCTCTATCGAATAATAATTTGGTTATGGACACACAGACAAAGGGACAAGTGAAACTAAATAAAAGCTTAAAATACAAGTTTATTTGCTAGGCAAATATAAAAAAACCCCCGACTGTCAAGAACGCCATCTAGTGATGAGTAGCGGAACTACCAATTCGACTTGATATTCGTAGCGCCATCTATTATTTGCTAGAGATAGCCTTGACATTCAAGCGTTAACCCCTAATAACTTTTAAACGGCTGAACCGATTTTCTTCAAATATAGCTAAGAACTACCGCAAGCGAACTTGCTTTCACGTTAAAAAACCGCACCGAAATCGGTCCATCCGTACCAGCGCAAAAATGCCACGCAGACAGACAGACTGACAGACCGAACAGACGTTAGCGTCAAACTTATAACACCCCTTTTTTGTCGGGGGTTAGTAATATTTTACTCAGAGATTGCTACAAATGCTACATAAGTAGGACCTTTTACTAATCTCTGTCTTCAATAAACGTCACGGAAATACTTTGTAAAGCGTTGCAATGACAGGAACTTTATTTCACATTTAAACAAAGGCTAGATAAACAATGAACGATGCTAGTCGATAGATTAGTCAGTGCTTGTTTATGTTAGCCTAGCGGTAGCGGGTGCAAATACGAATAAATAAATAGGGACAAAACTTGTAATATGGAATAGTAGTTCAACGATAATATATTATATAATAAATACATATTCTACCTTATAACTGAGGAAATATCCTCTCAATCTATCGCAGGTTGACTGGAAAAGATCCCTGGGATAAGTCCGCCTTTGTTGTACTCTTTCGTATTATGTTGTCTTTTTTACTTAATTTTTTGATAAATTAAAGTTATTACAAACAAACATACACCTATAGAGGTAGATAAACCCAAGTCCCAGAACAATTTGAAAACTTCCCAACTTGCCCTGGCTGGGATCGAACCCAGAACCTCCGGATTGTCGGACTACAGTGTTGACCATTACGGAACGGAGGTCGTCAAAATGATGTTAAAAATACGATATTTTTCTTTTTACATGCTGGTTTGGGAGAAAAGAAAAACTTTAAATATACGTATCTTTAAACGTTTAGGATATTTTCCAGTTTTTCCTCATCTAGACATCTGCGCCTTATTTTCCAAATGCCAGACATCTACGATAACAATCTTAGTTGACACTTCAATACGTAACGTCCAATTTTTCCGCAATTTCGCGAGGTTCACTTACTTATTTGTCATCCCTTAGAGAGAAACGAGTACCTTGTTAGCATTGTTAGAAAAGATAGTCCTGAACTTGTTACGCATTTTAATATTTGATACTTAGTCGTCCGCGTCGCTTTTCAAACTGTTATATCCTGATTGACTACACTGAACCGGTTTAGTTGGAGGATTAAATAACATTTAGCTGACATTGTGTCCACTGATTAAGTCGAATCGGATTTCAAATTAGTTAAATCTGTTCAAATATGCAATGTATTTCCACACAGATTCTTGAATGAAATATATTCGAAATCAATCAGATTATGTGAATTGTTTTACTAAAATGGAAATTTCAGACAAGCATGAAACTCACAAACTAACAAGAGTACCTACCTCCATATAATACGATTCTGAGAGCGTGGGGGTACCAAAGACAGGGGTTCAATAAACGGTAGCGCAAAGCACGGAGGTGTGAAATATAGTACATTACAATATAAGTGCGTTATGGTAGTTATAACACAGGAAGCGGAATTTCAGCCCGAGCCGAAGACAAGGGTGTAAGGAGCTGAGTGTGTTTAACGAATATACGCACGTATATCGTATGATGTTTTTCAACATACTTGTGAGGAAAAATACTTAATAAACTGATATTTCTGATTTTAAATAAACTCAACCATAAAACTGTGATGCACACTGTTGCTTTCCCGCCGTTTTACTTTTAAAAATCAGCACGGTGCGCGCCCTACTGGACAGCGCCGCAAGGAATGCGAATTCGAATTTGAAAAAAAAAAATACAATATTGAAGCAACGATGACGTTCGATGTCTTATTTATACTTTTTCTTTGTCTAACCTTCACCTTATGTTATCTAACTATCTCGCTTGCACTGTCAAACTTTCTTACTCTCTCATTCATACTGGATTTACCAGTAATTCTGTCCCTTTCTTTCGCAATAGCCAATCGTGAGTTATAGAACGTGCACTAAACAATTCACTACTACAATAACTCTCAAATACAAACAGGTAAGAACTCACAAAAGTTATAGAATCCTGACAAAACCCTGTTTTTGCAACGTAGCATAAAACAGCGTCCCATTCCCGAAAAAAACCCACTTAATTTCAAACGCTCTGAATTATTCCACGAGCGTATTCCAACACGTTTTAGTTTCAAGAGTTATTGTAAGTAGATTAGGTTTATACTCTCACAATACAATTTTCCGGAAGGGTGGTTGCCATACGAACGCTGCGAATTTCCAATAACCACACTAGAGAAGTCTGAAATCGAGTACGTTTTGTTTGCATAGCTACGATAACACTTTATCACTTACTGAATAACGAGGAATAACAGTGTCCTATATACATTTGGCTGGCTTATGGAAAGAAAGCAATCTTGTGGGTTTTGTATTAAAAAAGTGTAAATGTTCGCATTTTGTTTCATAGTTGGCTTCATGTGAAAAGTAATTTCGCTTTATCCTTAGCTTTACTGATATTATAAATATATGTAAGGTGAACCTTTTGGATTAGTTGCATAGCTTTTTTATGTTTGTAAATCTTGAGTAAAATATTTTTGATACATATACTTAAGTATATAATTCCAAAAGGCACAAATGTGCCTTTTGGAATGCCTTTTGGAATAACTTATTTTTAAAACTCTTGAAATATTTATGAAACCCATTCATTAGAATGGAATTAATATAAGTATTAACATACAGAACGAAAACTCGCAGCCTCTCCCGCAATATGGCGTCCCCGCACCTCTCGTTCTCGTTCTCGGCTTTGAACACTGAAAATCTCACATTGATGTGCTCACAGGTGTACGTACACAGATGTATATTTTTGTTTGTAGTATTAGGCATACATGTTAGTCCGCTTATATGAAGCGCCATTCCTGTGCAAATAGTTAAAGGTTTGTAAGAATATTCTGTTTTTTAATAATACATAGGTACGAATAGACCTCAGATTTTTGGTAGGTATAATGGATGTTGGCCAAAAATCAGGTGCAGAACATATTTTCTATTTTCAACCAAAAAAGGTCTGTATCTATTATAACTTTGTAGATTTGACTCCTCTCTCTCTCATCTCAGCGTATTCCCAGTTGCATCCTCACTGCTGTATTGCTGTGAAGCCTAGGGATGGCTTTTAAGCTTTTTCTTCTCCACTTCGCACGGTCCTGGGCATCGTTGATTTTAAGACCCTTGGCACGACTTTGTGGCGTTGACTCTTAAAAGTAGATGAAAGAGAGGCAGACCGAGAATATAATGGTTATTCCAATTCAAAAATTAAAAAGAAGAATTGGAAAAATGGGTTCCGTAGCCAAATGGCAAAAAACGGAACCCTTATGGATTCGTCATGTCTGTCTGTCCGTCCGTATGTCACAGCCAATTTTTTCTGAAACTATAATATAAGAACTATACTGTTGAAACTTGGTAAGTAGATGTATTCTGTGAACCGCATTAAGATTTTCACTCAAAAATAGAAAAAAAACAATTCAATTTGGGGGTTCCCCATACTTAGAACTGAAACTCAAAAATTTTTGATTCATCAAACCCATACGCGTGGGGTATTTATGTCTTCAAAAATAATATTGAGGTTTCTAATATCATTTTTTTCTAACCTAAATAGTTTGCGTGAGAGACATTTCCAAAGTAGTAAAATGTTGGTCGTCGTCCCCCCCCCCCCCCCCTATAACTTCTAAAATAAGAGAATGACAAAACTAAAAAAAAATTATGATGTACATTACCATGCAAACTTACACCGAAAATTAGTTTGAACGAGATCTAGTAAGTAGTTTTTTTTACATACATACATACTATCACGCCTGTTTCCCACAGGGGTAGGCAGAGACTATGGACCTCCACTTGCTACGATCCTGACAGACCTCCTTCGCTTCATCTACACTCATCAACCTCCTCATACATGCCCTTCGGTTACGTGTACTTCTTACCTCTCCCTTTTTCAGAACGTCTGCAATCTGATCGCAGAACGTTCGCCGAGGTCGACCCTGTACCGCTCTTCCTTTCACACTTACCTTATAAATATTTTTTATTAATCTATTTTCATCCATCCTTTCTAAATGCCCAAACCATCTTAACATCCCTTGTTCTACTTTTGTCACTACGTCCTCTTTCACAGTTTTTTTTAATACGTCATAAATCGTAAACCACAAATTTACCTATAGAACTTTTATATTATGTTACTTGCTGCTACGGAACCCTTCATGGGTGAGACCGACTCGCACTTGGCCGCTTTTTTTTTCATTGTCCGATATCTTTATTAAGAAATCTGAAAAATAAATCTTCTCGTATTTTCTTTAGTTTAAGAAGATTTAAGCGTTCCTATTCAAGCCAACATAAAGTGTTTCAAACAGAAGTCGTTCTTTGAAAGGTTAACATTCACTCTCGACTAAAGAGATCCTCATTGACTTTTTAATTTAGTCTTAGCGTACCTAATTAAAAGAATATAATTGTAGAGAAAAGCATATTTATTTTACAAAGTGAGACCAAATGTTGATCCAAAGAGTGCGTAACTGAACTTCAAAATACAAACGTGCGAAGAATTGTGGTGAAATATCGTAGTTACGATAAACTGTTGGTCGACAGATTGCTTGTCATCATCATCATTATTTCAGCCGCATAACGTCCACTGCTGGACGTAGGCTTTTTTTTTGACGCGGAGAAAATCCCTTCGGATACCTTACCGGTTACGGGACACCTGTAAGGTTATGTGGTGCTACCACTAAAAACTCCGCGGTGTCGCCTCTCAGCCGCTATCGGCCGGGGCCGTGTGCTTCTCCATGCTCCACAGCCCCGGCGCGGCCGGCCGCCATCTAAGCAGCCCCGGCTCGCCAACAGCCTCACGGCACCCTCGGCTAAATCAGAAGGGCCGGAGCAACCGTCGCCTTGGCCTCTCATCCCAAGGACAGGCGCGCTGACACGACACGCACCTGCCTTGCACTCCGGAGGGCGACCACCTGACGGCGACCGGGGCCCACACAGCCGGCCGCAGGGGATAGGGAGAGCGGCAACGTAACACCGACACTCCTCCTCCCCTGCGACCCCACCGATGCCGTGCCAAGCGCCACGGCCGCGCTTGGTCGCGGAGGATAGGGCGAGCGGCAACGACACACCAACACTCCTCTTCCCCGGCGACCGAGGGAGTTAACCCCTTCCCTCACAGCCAGGCCATTCCCACCAGGAATGGCCTCCACCGGGCCCGGGGAGGGCTTAGCCTCTACCCGGGCAATGGGTTCTACTTAGCTTCCCCGCGGATGCCCAGCCAGACTGCGGGTACTGAGCCTCCCCCCCCCCATCGCGATAAGATGGGAACCCGGGCGGAAGGATGCTGAACATAGGCCCCTCCCAAGGATTTCCAACATGACCGATCTAGAGCGGCCTGCTTCCAGCGCTTTCAAGCCACCTTGGTCAGATAGTCTGACTACCTTGTCACCTACAAGGTGTACAGATTGCTTGTGCTATTAATTAAAGTACGAATGAATGGTAGTGCTATAAACTGTGTAGCGAAGGTAAGAAAGTAGAAACAGACTCCTTGAGTTTCATTAGATGCCTTTAGATAGCTTGAAAATTTATGATCACACACGTAATAGACTTGCAAATTTGCTAGACGTGCTTTGTTTATGTCTTGTGGGTGGCCTTCGACTTTGTCTGTCGCTAAAGGATCAACGGAATACCAACCAGTCCGTCCAGCGAAGTGATTATAGGCAAATCCTTTCTACTGAACTGGGTTTCTTTCGGCATATCTTCCCAGCAATGATCTTTCCGAAACGCTAGCTTGTAGCTTTTGGATTAACAATTACGTTAAAAATAATGACTTTCATTAAGTGATATATTATCCTATATTTTTGACTTTGACTTTTTCTCATAATGAGAGGCCTTTAGTCCAGCAGTGGACTGATATGGGCAGTAGAGAAGAAGTGTTAATTCTCATTAAAGTGCGTTTCCGGTTGCATCCTTATCTATGCTGGTTCGTAACCCACGCAGTGTTGAGTGCATTTCCCGGCTGTGTCTTCTCCGCAGATGCTAAGCATATCAATTGGCACCCAAGAATACCAAAGACCGAGCCAAGAACCTGAACCACGGATATGATTTGACTCTAGTTTTTTACCACCGGACGCCAGACTCACGTGAATCCTTTTTAGGGTTCCGTACCCAAAGGGTGCAAATGGGAGCCTTTTACTGAGACTCCGCTGTCTGTCCGTCTGTCACAGGGCTCTATCTCTTGAACCGTAATAGCTGGACACTTGAAATTTTCATCGATTATGTATTATTTGGTTATGTGCGCGCCGTTTTAAAGCTGCCGCTTATTCCGACTGTACTGTCCAAATAAGTAACTTCTCAACATCTATCTGAATTTGTTTTAATTTAATTCTGAAAAATTAAAATTCAAAACAATAGCGCCACTGACGTCGGCCGGCACCGTTGAAAATGGAAAATTTAATTTGTTTCACTGAAATAACGTGTAAACAAGATTAGCTTTATTTAAGCGTCCTACACAAATACTTTGATCTCGTTAGCGTTGTCGCTAAAACGGAGTTTATTAAACGAGTTACAATGGGATGCAGTCGGGTTTAGCATAATACAAGCGGTTACACTGATTTAATTATTCGCGTGGTTCTGCTAGCCTAGTGTGAACTTTAGTCTGTTGTAGGTCAAATTTAATGTGAAATATTACTGAAACCCAGTGGCTATTTCGTATATTTTAAATTACAAAACAGGTGCCAGTGGTTTGTTTCGTGATATCTCCAAAAACTTGCTCTGAATAATGTAAAACGAATATCAGATAATATTTTGAGCATTATGTTACTATTAGAATAAACCGGTCAAGTGCGAGTCGGACTTGTATATGCAGGGTTCGGTATCTCCGTACAATGTTTTAAAACTCTAATAAACCCATTGTATGACGACCCCCTTTAATATTATAGCGGCCACAGTAGGTTCAACATAATCTGTTTAAATTTCAAGTGTCTAGTTATTACGGTTCAAGAGATAGATAGACTGATAGACAGCGGTGTCTCAGTAGTAGGGCCCCTTTGGCCCCCTTTGGGTAAGTACGGAACCCTTAAAACCATTTATTTACTGTTAATGTTAGATACTGCAATAAATTTTTTGGTGCCGTGAGGCTTTCGGCTTAGAATAGGACTACTCCATCTCTTCATGTGGATATCTTAAGAGGTGACATAAAGACTAAGCAGAAAAATCTAGTGCTACAATGGCATTCCCAATGAGGGTTGAAGTTATAAACTTTACGCACGCATGCATTTCTAAAGATGGTTGACGTTAGGCAGACGGCCGGTCGTAAAACTATAGCTAAATCGTTTAAACTGTTCCAGTTATTCCTTCTCGATTTCGCGTTGTCTTTAACATTATTGGGTTACCATTGACATGTACGAGTATAATATAGTTGGAGAAGAAAAAGCGGGAAAGTGCACTAGGCTTCGAAGTAAAACAGCTAACGTAAAGACTTCAGTAAAGTTTTTGAATAGAAAAAAAAATGCTTTTTTGATCTCGTGCCTGTAGTAGTATTTCCTATTTATAAGATTAATTCCTAAAGGAATCACCTTAAAGAATTAATCTTCTCTCTTCATTAGTGCGCACCTACATTATAATAAATATTATAATTGTGTACTTATATGGATTTAAATTATCTGAAATAAAAATTATTATTATTATTATTATGAAAAGAAAGCTTAGTACATAATTTCACATTTCTAGCCCTGGTAATTTGGCTATGTGTGATATTAGTCAGTTAGTTAATGTCACCTTTGCCTTTCCCAAACCATTACCCTACCATTCCCAAAGAGGGTTGACGTCAGGCAGGCGGCCGGTCGTTAAACTATAGCCTTATCATAACTGTTCCGGCTATTTCTTCTCCATTTTGCAAGGTCTTTGGCATCCTTGGGTGACCATTGACATGCATGTTATATTTGAAGAAAAAGCGGGAAAGTGCACCCCGGGCTCCGAAGCAGCACAGCTGAGGATGCAACTGGAAACGCGCTTAGACGAAGAAGAAGTTAATGTCACTTTTGCACAAAAGTACGGTAAAAACTTTTCTAATATACTGTATACAACTAGACAGATACACATTAAAAATATCCTATTTAGGTGGCGTTTTTTTTGGCAGGAAGTCATGGAATTCGTTTGGGGTTTGTTTTAAAATATTTTGCAAATTGGTGAAATTTTTCAGCAGGTATTAGGTCAAACAATTCTTCAGAGCATTCCCCATGATAAATGCGATCTTAAACTTAAAATAACATTAACATGAAAGATTTTAATTAAGTCTTTCTAAATATACATTTTCATGTTCATGTCAATCATGAAGTCCCCACAAATCATACTTACCGCTGATTTCCTAAGATCCAGACTATAAGCACAGTTAATTCCTACAAGTTGCGGAATAACAAAGCCTTGGTATTGGGTATTAGATATTGTTGGAAACTTACAGCTGTCTGGAACTTAAAGATTATGATGGATGGGCCACTCCTTTGTCTGTCAACTTTACACATCTACTAAATTAATAACGATTTTCTGTAAGGTTGGTCTGGAACATTGTTGGGAATTTGTGGCTTTAAGCCCTGACGCAGAAAGAGAGGCTATAATTAGAAAGAATAGGTTGACATGTCTGCTAATTGTCTGACTGCCTGTAGCATCGTAGGCTCCCAACAGTATTAAACGATTTAAATGTAAGGAGTCTTTTTACTGTTTGCTTATTTTTCAAAGGTGACTTAATTGAACATGGCCTTATAGTTGTAAGATCGCTTGGCTTAGTTACTTCTTTCAGTATACGTCGATCATATATTTATAACAAATATATATATTAGACATAAGATTCTAACACTCCCGTCACTATACCAGACGGGTTGGAGAGGTCTCATTGATGTTTATAAGCTTTGTTTAGCTTGTGTTTTCTAGGTTGCCTTCTACGACATCCATGGGAAGACTTGGAGTGGTTCTATTGTACTCTGCCGGGAACCACACGACTAATCTTGTTACAAATAAAATATTTATCTTTAGAGCACTTTTAGGATACTTTAGCTTGAAGAAGACTCAAATTATCCTATTCAGGTACATAGCATGTATCGCATAATAACAATTACCGCTGATTTCCCAAGATCCAGACTATAAGCACAGTTAATTCCTACTGGTTGCGGAATAACAAAGCCTTGGTAGTGGGTATTAGATATTTTTGGGAACTTACAGCTGTCTGGAACTTAAAGCTTATGATGGATGGGCCACGCGGTCTGTCAATTTTACACTTCTACTAAATTAATAACCTTTTTCTGTAAGCTTGGTCTGGAACATTGTTGGGAATTTGTGGCTTTAACCCCTGACGCAGAAAAAGAGGCTATAATTAGAGAGATTAGGTTGACATGTCCGCTATTTATCTGTCTGTCTGTAGCATCGTTGGCTACTCCTAACGTAACTAAAGTAATTTGCTAGAGCGAGAGAGAGCGACGGAACGCTGCAGCACGGCCGGTGCTAAAGCGTTCCGTCGCTCTCTCTCGCTCTAGCAAATGATGCTTCTGAGCGACAGAAAAGGATAGAAGCATAGGAAAGTGCTGTTCCGTGCTGATAGATGAGATCCAACCCTAATAGTATTAATCATGAATAACACACAAAATCCCCACAAATCATACGTACTGCTCGCTGATTTCCCAAGCAGACTTTAAAGCACAGTAATTCCTGCAAGTTGCGGAATAACAGAGACGCCTTGTTAATGGGTATTCGATATTGTTAGGAACTTACAGCTGTCTGAAACTTAAAGCTTATGACGAATTGCCCACTCCTTTGTCTGTCAACTTTACACTAAATGATTTTCTGGAGGTTCTGTTGTAGGAAATTGTAGTTTAGGGAATATGTGATATTTTCAGTTGGTAAAATAATACTACTGACTGCCATCTAATAATGACAGCGAGACCAACAGCTATTTACCGCTGTATTAATAAAAAATTTGCTCTCCTTAATAAATTATATAGGATGTGACAAAATATACTAAACTATTTTAAGGGTGAATTCAGTTCGTAATATTGAACAACTTTCCTCAAGAAACATAATAGAAAAAAAATATGAAAAGGCTTAGATTAGACAGACAAGCGACAGTTCGCGTCAGCATCCAGGGCCAGGTCAGCGGCCAGGGTCGCGGTCGCCGACTTGCATACTGTCGGCTGTAAGAGTCCTTAGTGCTTTTCACTTCCAAAGCAATAATAAGTCTGAAATATTTTAAGCCAGTTTGGTCACTTATTCAAGTGTAAACTACGCTCAGGGTTGCTTAACATGCGCAGTCAATAACAGCGCGTATCCAGTTGTATGCATTGTTTTAAAAAATAAACGGGCAAGAGCGAGTCGGACTCGTACATGAAGGGTTCCGTACCACCGGTCAATGTTTTAAAACGTTTCTTGTATGACGACCCCCTTTAATTTTTAACTTTATTTTATTTTAGTATTTGTTGTTATTGTGGTCATAGTAATACATAATTGGTGAAAATTTCAAGTATCTAGTTAATGCCATTATGAAGATCAAGTTAAAAACGCTGAAAAAAAACACGTTTATTGTATGACGACCCCCTTTAATTTTTAACTATTTTTTATTTTTAGTATTTGTTGTTATATCCGCTACAAATAATACATAATCGGTGAAAATTTCAAGTGTCTAGCTATTACGGTTCAAGAGATAGAGCCCTGTGACTGACGGACAGACAGACAGACGGACAGACAGACAGACAGACAACGGATTCTCAGTAATAGGGTCCCGTTTGCACCCTTCGGGTACGGAACCCTAAAAACTAATTCAGTTTCTTTGAGAAGCTTCTTCTATATCTCCAAAGTTCTTTATCAAATCTTCACCAAATTTATATGCTACTAACTTTGTGGTAAAGGCTTTCAAAAATAATCATCAAAATCGATGAAGATGTCGCGGGAAACACAAACAAAAAAAACCGGGTCGAATTATGAAGTCAATATTTTGTTTCATTTCTAGAATTTGCTATGGTTATCACTATCTTGTGCTAGTTGAGTATGTGAACACTAAACTTGCCCGTATTGATCGTCATTAAAATAGCTTCAGATTATGAGTGGCACATATCGACGCCACAGACTGTCGATAGTAAACTCTTGATGATGTCTTCACTCGGCTAACGTGAACGATGTGATAACCTGGTGGTGTTTTGATGGCATATTCAGTATAAACGTTGGTTGTTATACGGTAGATTTCATGATGTAGTAAGAGATTCGCAGTATTAATAAGTATGCGCGATAATGAACTTAACCAATAATTGATTAATTTAAAACGTTTGGCTCACGTGATATAGTCGGAAAAGACCGACCAGGTTTCGATCGATTTAGACGATCATCTTCAGGGCGAGTAGCAGCGGCGACCTGACGATGTCCCTGTCCGCTGAGCACTGAGGGCTGCCTCGCGCGTCACCGGCCGCGCCTCCGCTCGCTGTGCTCGACTCGAAACGATGAATACTGGTAGTTCCGCTGATACCGGCGAGATTCTCAATCTTGTATGCGGTGTGTCTTCGCAGATTTGACTCTGGTGTAACTAAAGCACTTGAGTGTACTGAGCTGACTGTGTCAATACCTCTTGTTGATGTACCTCCCGAGTTCTTTAGAGCTTGCAGCACGGGTTTCAACCGTCAACGGGAGTCAACCACTTTAAATTAATCAATTATCGATTTATCTCTTGTTAGTTTTAATAAAATAACTTAACCAATATATGTAAAGTCGCCGTATGGTTCCCGGCAGAGTAGAATGGGACCACTTCAAGTCTTTCCTTGGATATCGTTGAAGGCGAATTAGGAAACACAAGCTAAACAAAGCTTATAAACATCAATGATACCTCTCCAACCCATCTGGCTAGCGTAGAGTGTAGGCCAAATCCTCTGACTGCTCTAGCTAATATATGGCTCTGATAGTACAGAGAGGGTCGTGCGACTAAAATAAACCTGATGATGACGAAGAAAAAATAAAAATGTTGAGAGCTTGACGAGAATGCAGTCTTAACCAGTATATCGTAAATCGAACGATGTGGAGTGAAAAACAACGTGAACTTACTTGAAAGTTGTCAAATTCCACCATCATTTTTGTAGTTTTAAATAATTGACCCATATCTACCAAAATAAGGCAAAGAGAAATATTTTCTGGTTTTGCTTTATTTTGCGCAAAAATTGTTTTAACAAAAATATGTCACTATCCTACGCGTTTATTTTTAAAAAGAATATAGAATTTGAACGAGGCTGTTGCAAAACCGAACAGATTTTTCGTAAAATATAATTTTGTTTGGTGACAACTCTTCAGTATCAAAAATATTTAACATTATGACTAGCTTTTCACCCGTGTTTGCTCTGATTCTGATATGCTTATGACTTGATCTAGGTAGATGTATCAAATATGTTCATAATAAATAATTTATACGTATTACATAGAAAACAAATAATTTTCTCAAATACAAGACAACACACACATGAACAATTACAAAAAGAAAAAATAAAGACACACATACATATGTATGTATATTAGGGATAAAGACGAGATAGAGTATTTACTATCACATCTTTATCCCTAATGGGGTAGACATAGCATTTTGGGTTTTGCCGCTCTAAGCAGACAGATCCCAGGGCCGCAAGACCCAAAGGTCCTTTTTAGGGTTCCGTAGCCAAATGGCAAAAAACGGAACCCTTATGGATTCTTCATGTCTGTCTGTCTGTCCGTCCGTATGTCACAGCCATTTTTTTCCAAAACTATAAGAGCTATACTGTTGAAACTTGGTAGGTAGATGTATTCTGTGAACCGCATTAAGATTTTCACACAAAAATAGAAAAAAGCAATAAATTTTAAGGGTTCCCATACTTAGAACTGAAACTCAATTTTTTTTTTATCTAATCATATATTTATCATATCTATCCATAGATACCCCACACGTATGGGACGTGTAGGGTATCTATGGATAGATCTTCAAAAATGATATTGAGGTTTCTCGAATGATATTAAAACATCGATCAAAATTACAGTGAACTACAATAACTTTTATATTATGTTACTTGCTGCTACGGAACCCTTCATGGGCGATTCAGACTCGCAATTGGTCGCTTATTATCATGATGGTGGGCGAGCAGGTGGAAAAAGGAAACTATGAAAAAATTCCTGCATAATAGGCCTAGTTTGTGACGATATTTGACTCTGTGTACACCTTACTGCAATTTTTTGTTCTGAAACCGGTTTGTGAACTTTAATATGTTGCAAGGAAAACTACCCATAATGACCACTCTAACAGAAATATAAAAACACTTCATCGAAACTTGAAACTCCCCAGCGGTATCATCTAACAGAAAGTGTAATGAAGACATAACCCGTAAGGAAAGACGCTGCCAATTAACGGCACTACCTCCATTAACCGTGCGGCGCTTTACCGGCGATAACCGGATCCCGGCAGTTGCGACACGGTTAATCCGGACAAATGAGACGCGAAAGATGACATCTAGTCGTTAATTGGGGGACGAAATGAAGTGGGCTACTGACAGTTAATAATATAAATAGGTATGTAACTAAAGGAAACTAAACGAGATAGAAGTTGCAGCAGTTCAAGAATTGATAATAGGACAGTGGGCAAAGAACTATCTAATAATTATTTAATAATAATAGTTGCAACTCGATCAGTCCTTCTGTGACATCATGCTGAGTCAGGACCTTTTCACTATCTAGGTCACTTCTCAAGGTACAATCACATTGCATTACTACATACCTACTATAAATTCTATACTAGATCTTTGATAAACATTATGTGACTTATTCATGTATCTGTGGCCTGTGTGTGTGGATAAAGATTTTATCTATCTATCTATAAATGTAAACAGATTTTTTTATGAAAAGTGCAGGTATTTGGACCTAAGGCTAAAAATACTCAATATTTTCCTATGACGTTATTTGGCAAGAATGAAAGTATTCATGCGGTGTCATACTGGTGATAACCGGATCTCGGCAGTGGTGACATGGTTAATCCGGACAAATGAGACATGAAAGATGACATCCATTCGTTAATTGGGGGACGTTGGATTGGTGACAGACAGTTAATAATAAAAATATGCTTCCTACTCGTATAATATAATCTATACTAATATTATAAAGCGGTAGAGTTTGTTTGTTTGTTTGTTTGTTTGTTTAAACGCGCTAATCTCAGGAACTAATGGTCCGATTTGAAAAATTCTTTTTTTGTTGGGTAGTCCATTTATAGAGGAAGGCTTTAGGCTATATAACATTACGTTCCGACAAACACGCGAACGAAGTCGCGGGCACAGCTAGTACCTAAATAAAATTAAACATTAATTCAACAAGATATCAGTTGATGCAATTCATGACTTGAATTGATGACTTTAGGCCACTGAACGTGTACTTTAATCTCTCTCTTTAATCATCATCATCCGAGCGTATTCCCGGTTGCATCGTCAGCAGTTACGCTTCAGAGCCCGGAGTCCGCTACCTTCCCTAGGTGATTCGATGAGGTTAATGGTTTTTTTTACACAGAACGACTGCCATCTGACCTCCGCAATCCAAAGTGTAGACCAGAACCAATCCTAGGATAGGTAATAGGAATGTGTACTTTAATGAAATAATAGCTAAAAGTAAGCTGATATAGTTTTTAGAAGTGCAGCTTTTTTAACGTAAGGTTAAAACCATCCTCAGTTTTTACGTACCTACTCCTTAGAGAATTAATAACATTTTATAACAGAAATTTTTTAGGAGAGTTGCCGCTATATCGGCAATAATCGGACCGGTCCCGACAATTGCGATACGGTTAATCCGGACAAATGAGACGCGAAAGATGGCATCCAGTCGTTACTTTGAAGACCAAATTAAGTAGGCAACATTTTGTATTATATCTACGCTACGTTTGTGGTTCTACTTTCCTCTCATCTCAGCGTATTTTCAGTTGCATTCTCAGTTGTAATAAAGGGAAGCTTGAAGTCTTTCTAGCTGTTTCTTCTTCTCTTCGTCTTGAGCATCCTTGGTTGTTAGACCATTGCCACGTATATCATCCCTGACGACGTCAAGCCAGCATTTAAGTCTATGGTACTCTGATACTATGAAATTACGAAGCAGACTTAACACAGAAGGCGTGTACATCTCCTTATCATTCTCAATTTTGCGTGTTCCCTTACATCCTCGACTAATCTTCTTACACATATTTGGCAAATAAAATCTTTATCTTCAGAGCACTTTTAGAATACTTTAGCTTGACGAAGACTTAAATTATTCTTTTCAGGTACATAACATGTATAACAACAATCACCGCTGATTTCCCAAGATCCAGACTATAAGCACAGTTAATTCCTACAGGTTGCGGAATAACAAAGCCTTAATAGTGGGTATTAGATATTTTTGGGAACTTATAGCTGTCTGGAACTTAAAGCTTATGATAGATGGGCCACTCCTTTGTCTGTCAACTTTACACATCTACTAAATTAATAACGATTTTCTGTAAGCTTGGTCTGGAACATTGTTAGGAATTTGTGTCTTTAAACCCTGACGCAGAAAAAGAGGCTGAAGGGAAGCTTGAAGTCTTTCTAGCTGTTTCTTCTTCTCTTCGTCTTGAGCATCCTTGGTTGTTAGACCATTGGCACGTATATCATCCCTGACGACGTCAAGCTAGCATTTAAGTCTATGGTACTCTGATACTATGAAATTACGAAGTAGACTTAACACAGAAGGTGTGTACATCTCTCTATCACTCTAATTTTTGCGGGTTCCCTTACATCCTCAGTCGTATTCTTTCGAAGTCGTGTTCAGCTCGTCAAATTTTTCTTGTTCACTTAGCACGACCATTGGTATTCCATAATTTACATGTGTGTGACTAAAACTGTTAAGTAAAAGTAGTTTTAAACTTCTGGTAATGGCAGAGTGGAATAGGATTTGGCATCACCCCTTTCCTATACCACGGGTGTCATAAGTGGCAACTAAGAGAGGTAACAGAGAATGGATAGTAGCGCCCCCTGTGTTACTAATATATATATTTTTAATATCCTACCTATTTGTCCCGTTGCTGGGCAACTGAGCGATGTGTGTGACGTGTGCGACTGAAATACGTAGAAACCAGTAGATAATGTCGCCGCGACACATTCTCTGCGGCTGCTGTCTGCAGTCGGCTACGATCACCATAGATTAATATTGTATATGACGATCACCGTATTTACTTTAAACCAATTTAAAAGTTTAATAGTTATGAAAAAAGCTTTCAATTTTATCAATACTTCTGTTTCAATAAACATTTTAATTAACCAAATATTGCCATGCCAAAAATAATCAGCGATGCATCTCTGCTCATTTTAATTCAAATGAAGCGATTTTAACCCTGCAACGGTATCGAAATCCATTTGCCTTCAGTTAACCCTTTAAATCAGAATTGACGAGCCTTTACAATGAAATCTATTAAAATACTACGGACTAATTGAATACGTACTGTATAACTTTTTAAAAGAGCTTACATATTTCGAGTTAATTTTATACTGGATTAAATTTGCATGTCATTGTTTAACAAAATACGGGTTATCTAAAACAAGCTTGGATATTTTATCTGGAATTCGATACTTATAAATATCCTTTTTAGAGATCCCAAGTCCCCATGTTAAAACGTACGTAACTTTAACCTCCGTGGCGTAACGATTAACACATTACTTCGCTAATCTGGAAGTTCGTGGTTCGATTCTCACTCCCCAGCCATGACAAATTGGAAAATGGCACCATTCCACCATCAGACAATATGACGTAGACAGGGTTTCCAACCATTTGTGGTTGATGTTCCACCTCTCGATTCGCCTCCTCCTTCATTGTGCGAACCGCTAAGGTGTGGAATAGGGATGAAGACTGGGTCACAAAAGGATTATTTTTTATCGATCGATCGCGCTACGTGCTCCCGAAACAAGTATGAATTTTCCTTTTGAAAAACAGACAAAAAAAATTTTTTTTTTTTGCTTTTTTGTGTTCTATTAGTGATTCTGATTCTGAGATTTCGATAAAGCTCAGTGTTACATAATCAACCTGTATGTAGTATCGTTGAGTTAGCAAATATAGTTTCGTTGAGTTAGCAAATATAGTTTCGTTGAGTTAGCAAATATAGTTTCGTTGAGTTAGCAAATATAGTTTCGTTGAGTTAGCAAATATAGTTTCGTTGAGTTAGCAAATATAGTTTCGTTGAGTTAGCAAATATAGTATCGTTGAGTTAGCAAATATAGTTTCGTTGAGTTAGCAAAAACTTACTTTGGGATAAGCTCGATCAGTGTGATTTGTCCCTATATATTTATTTATTTTTATTCGGAACTCTAATCTAAGCTTAGCAAGAACACGTACTTGGCCATTTATGTAATTATTCATTCAGAAAATCTGCATCTATATTGAATATAATTTTGTGCTCTTTTTTATGGGAAAATGGAAAATGAGAGTACATCTGATTGTTTTTTAATTTTGATCCGGTTTTAATTATCGTGTACTTTTCTCCACAAAACAGCTCCATTTTCGTGTGTTTACCCTTTATAGGAGTTATTTTTTATTATACTTGCCTTGTTTAGTTTAAAAACAAAGATGCTGTTTCTAAAATCTTGGGGTCTCCGTCTCCGTGATGAACAAAGTGCCTCATTCCTTTACCATAGGTATGGCGCTTTATACAAACGGATTAACATAACACAAATGAATCTAGGTATACTATGCATCCGTGCACACATCAATGTGTGAGTTTCAATGTTCAAAGCTATCAAACGCATCCGCGAACGGAGGAGAAGTGCGGGGACGCTGGGAGTTACCGTTCTGTACGTAGTACTTATATTAATTCTGTGCTTCAAAAAACGTTACAAGGCGTTTGGTTCGTACATAATTCTTGTTCCTATAGATCCTATATACTTATTATTATCAAGTTTCATAATATCCGAACTATGCCGGACGAAATCGAAGGTCTCGTAATGGTTTTTCGCTATATGTATAGCCAGTTTACTCCTACCTCATTTTTAGGGTTCCGTAGTCCACAAGGAACCCTTATAGTTTCGTCATGTCCGTCCGTCCGTCCGTCCATCCGTCTGTCTGTCCGTCCGGGCTCGTACTCCGCCGCTACTGCACCGATTGTCACGAAAATTGGTGGAGAGATAGATATTGAAGTTCCAAAAGTTGGTTTTTAAAATTATAAATAAAAGATTTTTTTTCAGCCCTCCCATACAATGAATAGTGAATTTAAAAAATTAAATTGGACTAACCCCAACGTGTGGGGTATCATTGAAAAGGTCTTTTAAAATGCAACGAAAACTGTTTTGAAACTATGTAGATCAAACCCCCCAGTCTTTAGATAATCTAATACAAAGTTAAAATTTGAGGTGTCCCCCACCGTAACTTTTGAAATATTACTAAAATAATTCTGAAAAAAATGTGGTATGAGGTAAATAAATGTGGTATATGTGTGTGTGACTATAGCTACAAATAAACATCTTATCTATCTATCTATCTATCTATACCTCAAAGTATGTACTTTCAATTAAAACTATAGTGGTCTCGGTATCATAGATGGTTATTTTTTAATACTTCATAAATCGTAAACCGCAATTTACCTGTAGAACTTTTATATTATGTTACTTGCTGCTACGGAACCCTTAATGGGTGAGTCCGACTCGCACTTGGCCGCTTTTTTAAAAATAATACATAGTTTACGTCTGTACAAACGTAAAAAGCTTACACGCACACACTATCACGTATTTATTCCTAATGAGGCGACAGAGCAATTTGAGTTTTGCGGCTCTAAGCAGACAGAGCCCAGGGTCGCAAGAGCCCAAGGCCATATTTAGTATGACGGTGGGCGAGAAGGTGGAAAAAGGAATCAAAATATTGATTGGTTGTTACTCGCATTGACCGTTGCCCATTCCCTCGATCGGCTTTTACAATATGTGTAGGAAGAAAAGCAACTGGTACTTACATTAGTTTTTTTATTACCATACCAACATGGAATAACAAAAAAGCATGACATTACTTAACTCGAGGATTATTGTACTAGCCAAACAGCTTTCCTGGTAAAGCAGGTAATTTACTGCAACACTAGACATTACTTAAAACGGCCATAAAAAATGTCCAGATTACAGCAACATTCGCGTCACATAAAGAGCAGTAATGGCCGCTGTAAATATTGCTACTATTTCGCGGGCCGTGGCTCATTTTTGCTGAAATGTGCTCGCGCGTGCCACGTACCCAAGGCCAAACCTTTTTTTGGGCATAAATGGACGTTGTATTTTATTTCTCATAATAAATAAGAATTCAAAGTTGTTTGAAAGCAAATAAGAATATATAACTTTTAAACAACTAAAAATCTGTCTCTCCTTCTATCCTATTTCTAAGGTTTTAGTAGTTTAGAGTTTAGAGATCAGTTTTAGTCTAGACGCGATGACAAAAGGCTATTTAGTTAGACGTCACGTTGATACTAAAACCTGATGATTTTTCTAAACATACAACGAGCTAGGAACATATTATTGTTTATAAATGTCGAGTTCTACTTGATAGGGCTTGATCATCATTTCAACCGCATAACGTCCACTGCTGGACATAGGCCTCTCCCAAGGTTTTCCAAAATGACCGATCTAGAGCGGCCTGCATCCAGCGTCAGGTAACTTCCCGAACGCTGCCCAGCCGAGTCGGATTCGTCGAAAGACCTCTTCCTCGAAGCTGGAACTTCCTGCCTGGATCGATTGACCCAGGTAGGTATACTGGTCTACAACTTCGAGCTAGGCTTATAGGGCTTATATTGACGTGACAACGTCTTATAAATTGGTTAGCCGGGTGACACTTCAAGAAACTGCGTTACGCTCCGCTCACGTTATGCGCTCACAATGAGAGCGAGTGAGAGGCACGCGTGCGAGAGAGACAGACATAAAAAGTGAAAGGCAAAGTCGTTGTCACGTAAAACTTTCGCCCGTATACCGACTTTACAGGCAACCAATTTTTTTTTTTTTATATTATAGGGCTTGATAATCTTTGATTTTAGGTGTTGCAATACTTGGCTCTATTTATCCGGTTAGACATAAAGTCGTGATATATAGTTTATACAAAAAACGTTAAAAGCATAATATTACTCAATCTTTTTGTATTTGACAATGAACATTAATTAATATCTTATTGTATTCTATTCGTACATACTTCTGCCTTCCTATGTATTATAATGTATTATAACTGTTTTCTGTTCAACTGATAGACTGGAAGAGATCCCTTTTGGGATACGTCCAACTTTAGTACCATTGTTTTTGAAACTATTTGCAATAGCTGTGTGTTATATGTACAATAAAGTTTTTATAAATAAAAAAATATAAACATGAAGTAACAATAAATATTCGGATTAATTAACATTTAGCCAACAGCTTTGGTAAATTATCTTTCAAATGCATGTAATTTACTGCAACACTAGATATTACTTAAAACGGCCATAAAAAGTGTCCAGATTACAGAAACATTCGCGTCACATAAAGAGCAGTAATGTAAATATTGCTACTATTTCGCGGGCCGTGGCTCATTTTTGCTGAAATGTGGCTTCTTTTTGCGCGTACCACGTATCTTGTTTT
Source organism: Acrobasis repandana (assembly GCA_963576875.1). Classification (NCBI taxonomy): domain Eukaryota; kingdom Metazoa; phylum Arthropoda; class Insecta; order Lepidoptera; family Pyralidae; genus Acrobasis; species Acrobasis repandana. Next base: position 18,873,353 of record OY756218.1, on the reverse strand, counting down.
TGGGCCATTATAGGACGAAATATTTTATTCCTCGCAATGAAGTAGATTAAACAAATTTGTACTGTTTTGGTTAATGGATACAAACTTTAAGTTTAACTTGTACTGATATGACTGTGAACGACGCAGAAGAAGGAAAACGATAAAGTCCATGATCAGTACCTACGTGTAAAGTAAAGTACCTATGTACTTGTACAAGACGCGAGTTATATGTATATAATTTGAACATTGAAGGAATATAAACAAACTAGCTGCTAGCGGCCCGTTCTAGCTTAGCACGGGTATGTGCCTTGTTTTTGAATCACTCTACTGTTGAAAACCATAATTTGGTTATCACTAACGTAAAACAAATTATCATAAATACGATCATGAACATCGCCGACGTTTACGGACAAATTACACAGATTGAGCAAGACCCAAAGTAAGTTTGGGACTTGTGTTATAGGATACTAACTCAACGACTCTATATTTTATAACAAATACATATATACATAAACATCCAAGAGCAAGACTCAGGTAATTCTGAAAAAGATCATTTTCCATCTTGACCTGACCGGGATCGAGCCCCGGGATTTTTGGTGTGACAGCCTGGCATGATGACCTAGCTAGGCCACAGAGGTCGTCAAATTCATAGTGCAGGTCTTCATTTCTATGGAAAAGAGAACTCTGCTTTTTTTAGGCTGGTAAACATCATGAATTCAATTACATGCGATGAAAAGTCGCCGTGTGCCGAACTCAACATCGATCGATTTAACTCCTGAGCCGCTTGATAAAGGACTCTCCTTTATTGAACTTTCCATTCACTCAGTTTTCAAGTAAGTAAAAAGTTGAGACGGAGCGCATAGTCGCAACAACAATCACGATACTATCACATACTATACTTATACACGCTGAATTTTCATTGGTTTAGGAAATCCATATACGTAATCCAAAATTATGTACGAACTAAGATAAAAAAGTTGCGAAAATGATTTTTGATCAAGAACACGTAGTTACCCGTCTTTCTCAAAACTTCCGCGTGACCCCGATAAACTCAAATACAAATACACAGGTACTTGTGCCAAACTATTTATTAATCTGTGCTCGCGCGGCGAACGAAGGACTTTTTGAAATTGGAAATATCTTTTTCTTTGCTCCAGTGTAGGCTCCGATTTCACGAAAAAGTGCGATCTCCTTATATCTCGGAGAGTTGTAAAGATATGATAAAAAAAAACGGGCAAGTGCGAGTCGGACTCGCCCATGAAAGGTTCCGTAGCAGCAAGTAACATTTTACGATTTAAGACGTATTAATAAATAACTATCTATGATACCAAGACCGCTATAGTTTTAATTGAAAGTACATACTTTAAGGTATATACCACATTTTTTCAGAATTATTTTAGTAATATTTCAAAAGTTACGGTGGGGGGACACCTCAAATTTTAATTTTGTATTAGATCATCTCAAGGCTGGGGGGTGTGATCTAAATAGTTTTAAAGATTTTTTGTTGCATTTTAAAAGACCTTTTTAACGATACCCCACACGTTGGGGTTCGTCCAATTTAATTTTTTTAATTCCCTTATCGTTGTATGGGAGGGGGCTTAAATAAACATTTTTTCATAATTTTAAAAACCAACTTTTGGAACTTCAAATCTCTCTATTAATTTTCGTGACAATCGGTGGAGTAGCGGCGGAGTACGAGCCCGGACGGACAGACGGATGGACGGACGGACATGACGAAACTATAAGGGTTCCTCGTGGACTACGGAACCCTAGCTCGGCTCGCCCGGCTCAAAAGACAAGAGCTGTAATGTGCAAAAATAAATATTCGAGAAAATCATAAACGATCATAGGTGTGGCCGAAATAGTGGAAAAAAATTTGAGTTTGGCGCTTGATATTTTGGAAACGAAGAATGATATCAAAAATTTGAGAAAAACTCCCCTGGACAATTTTGTCAGCTACAATTTGAGCCTTAAATTAAGACGGGTTAAGGAGTTTGCCCTGTAGCCTAACCTTTTTGAAAAAAGTTAAAAAGTCAGGACGACATTTTTTCGAATTCCGTAGATTCATTTCCAATGTGATCGATAGTAGTGTGAGGCACAAAATCTGTGAATTTTTATGCTGCTACCGTTTTTACTTTCGAGTTTTAGTCAACATTTTTCTTTTCTAGAAGGCCGTTTTGGTTTATGCGTGTGTTATTTATGTATATAAGCAATTGTTAAGTTATAAGTATGTAGCCAAGTAAACAATTTTTATTTTTTTCTCTCTTTCTTTTTGATTTTTTATTTTGAGCTACCGAGCTAATTGGGTCTTACTAACGATCCTTATGAAGTGGCCTTCGGCCATTTCTGAGATTAGCATATACAGACAAATAGATAAAAAGACAAAAATCTAACAATCATTGCTTTGGGTTCTATGGTATATTGTTATAAAAATATTATTAGGCCACTAATATTTTTTTTCCCCATATATCTTTCAGTGTACAGACAACAATCAGTTAAATTTTTAACCGAATGCGGCAAAGCCGAAAAGGAGGGTATATGTATTGGACCTGTATGTTTGTCCCTATAATTCTATGTATAGTAACTACTAAACGGCTTAAACGATTTTAATAAATTATACATGGTTAGATTCGTCTTAACCACTAGAGTAACATAGGATATATTAAAATTATTATAAATCAAAATAGCGGATTTTGGCGCCAAAATGCGCGGCAATTTTTTTTTTTTTCAAATCCAATTAGTGAAGTATTAAATTAACGAATTTTATTCAAGGATTACAAAAATATATGCAACTTATACTATGTTTTAATTGTAATTTGGAATGAGAAATACTAAAAAACAACGATTTTTATGTCCGGTTCTATGTTCCCTAGTAACTACTAAATGGCTACACCGATTTTAATAAATTATACATGGTTAGATTCGTATTAACCACTAGAGTAATAAAGGGTATATTAAAATTATTGGAAATCAAAATGGCGGATTCTTAGCGCCAAATTGCACGGCATTAAAAATCTTTTCAAACCTATCGAGTGGGGTTTTAAAAATAGTAAGGATTACAAAAATATATACAACGTACTTATATGATTACATAAAATTTGAAATGCTAAGAAACAACATATAAAATCGCTTCGCCAAGCGCATTCCCAGTTGCGTCTTACCTAGAAGCCACAGAAGACAATAAGTGCCTAGGCATAGGTAAGTACTGCTGTTGTATCACGCAGTCGGGATTTTTGTTTTTATATGTGTATAGTTTGCATTTATATACAACTATGGCCTTAGCAATTTCAATGTTTCTTGTTGCAGAAATTGCAGTGTCTTAATTTTTTTTCCATTCACACGTGTGAGCATTCGAGTGTAATAAATATAGGGAAAAGTTGTTTGGTGTGGGGTATCGTAAACTTGAAATAATAAATAGTGGGGAATTCAATAATAAAAGGTTACAAGAAAAACGAGATCGTTTTTCTTGTAACCTTTTATTCTTATTTTATTTTTATATATTTATATAATAGGTATTATTTACCCTTCGGCTACGTGCACGTGTAACTTTCCTGTCAGTTGGTAACTACTTATTTTTATTGAAACAACTATTTTACTTAACAATTCAGCGTCTTCATAAGGATAATATATAGAGTACACTTCATATATCTTCTTCTTCTTCATCTTAGCGCGTTCCCGGTTGCATGCTCAGCTGTGCTGCTTCAGAGCTTGTGCAGTGCATTATTTTAAATTTCGTAATTCTTATAATTCAATTTAATTATGACATAATAAACAATGTAATCTCTGTCCATCTATATAACTAATTTTAAGTTTTTAGTTTGTCAGTTGACGTCTTTGGAGAAAACGTGCAGTGCAGTTTGTTGCCGCTTCTTCTGCACTTGCGCCTAGGAAGCGGCGTAAACTTAGCTTTAAGTAACGATTTGACGTCAACATTTGTGCAAAACTAAACAAAGTGACTATTATTAAGAGATATTATAAATATCCTATGATAATAAAGATATTTTGAATTTAGAGCCCGGGGTGCGCTTTCCCGCTTTTTCTTCTCCAAATATAACATGCATGTCAATGGTCACCTAAGGATGCCAAAAACCTTGCAAAATGAAGAAGAAATAGCCGGAACAGTTTAAATGATTTGGCTATAGTTTTACGACCGGCCGCTTGCGTGACGTCAACCCTCTTTAGGAATGTATTTGTGCTAAAAGTTTTACAACCGGACGCCACCCGACGTTAACCTTCCTTGGGAATGCTATTGTAGCACGAGACGTTTGTGCTTAGTCCTTTAGTCGCCTCTTACGACATCCACAGGAAGAGATGAAGTGGTCCTATTCTAACCCGGAACCACACGGGTAAACTGTATTTATATATATATACCTATATATACTCTGAAGTCGAATCATGATATAATAAAACAAGATATTCTCTTCCCGTGACGGCTGGTCACATGATTAGCCCAAGAATACGTCATTAGTTGGGAGTTTTGCCGAAGTATAGACGAAATAGTTGAGTTAGTTAGTATTTTAATTTAGTTTAAATCTGTATGTTCAGTGAAAACGGGGTTAAGTCAAAAATCATAGTTTTGAGATAAACGAGTTTAAAGTTTCAAAAAATTCCTACTCATTTTCTATGGAAGTTTTATAATTTTTGGTTTCTATTATTGATAGATAATACCCATTCCAATAAAATACTGAAATAAATTTTACGTTATGTCTTCTTTTTTAATATAAAAAAATTAAAACCATTGAGTTGTGTCGTTTGACACCAAAAAAACAACATTTTATTTGTGCCAATTAATATAAGTCACATTATAACATTTTACACATTCTGCTTTGCTTTAGTGCTAATTTATATACATTTACTGTTTTCATAGACAAATGAGATATCTTATAATACAGCGAAAAGTCACAAAATTAAACATGTTAATTTCGATGACAGCATTTGAAATATGCTGGTTTTATTTTGATAATGTCGAAAAAAAAAGAGTTATATCACACAAATCTGAGTACCCGTCCTGTCCGTCCGTCCTTTTTAAGTGTTGTGATTCTGTTTATATCAATTTACACTACTACAAATTAAAAATATAGTTTAGTTCAACTAGTTTGCATTGTAATTGTATTGAAAAACACAAAAAAAGTTGTGGGAACTTGAAAAAACCGATACTTACATCACTTTTTAACGAATCCTAACTTTGGCATTTTAAGCCCTACGGCTATGAAAATAAGACAGAAAAATAGCATTTTTTTTCTGATTCAGAATATGTAAGAATATTAAAACCGATATTACTCGAGTTAACTTAGTTTTCACTGAACGTACATAAATTATCTAATTGAAATTTACTAAAAAGAACAATCAGTGGTAAAACGTATCGTGACATTCGTGACAGAGTCTTGGGTTATCGCGGGAAGAGAAAACCTTGTTTAATTACACCATGAGTCGAATTGTCTATTTAAATTTTAACCCCCTAAAAAAAAGGGATGTTATAAGTTTCACGCTAATTTCTGTCTGTGGCATCATAGAGTTAGAACGAATGGACCGATTTCGATGCGATTGTTTTTCACGTGAAAGAAAGTTTCCTTGCGGTGGTTCTTAGCTATGTTTGATAAAAATCGGTTCAGCCGTTTAGAAGTTATTGGGGGTTAACGCTTGAAAGTCAGGCCTTTGTCTAGCAAATAAAAGATGGCGCTACAGATATCAAGTTCCGCTATTCATCACGTCACTGTCAAGGTTTTAACAATTATTAACTATTATACTCATCACGTCACTGTCAACAATTATTAACTATTAAAAAAAAGCTACCGATAATAGCATTTTGCAACGACCACTACTGAGAAGAAACGCCGAAAGAAACTCATTTACACAGTATTGGTCACATACTCGCCAAAACGGCTTTGTCATGTCAGACCCATTTATAATATTCTACAAATCAGCTTTTCAAGGTTTTTTTTACTCTTTAAGAAATAAGTGACTAAACCAGTTCAATATTTATGACTGTAGTTCATAACCAATATGCACTAAAATAAAGATTAAATACACCAATAGAGTCAGAATATTAGAAAAAATCTGAGAAAATGGAGAGAGAAAAACGTAGAATGTAGCACCTGCTTTTCTTCCTTTGTAGACCGTAAAAGCCAATCGCTAGCAACCAGTTATTATTTTGATACTATTTTTACGCCATCATCAATAACGCAATATGTGGCCTTTGGGTCGGCCGCAGGCTCTGTCAAGCTCGTTTGAGATAATGGTTTGACAATGTGTCTGTATCCGTATTAGTACAAAAAAAAAAACCGGTCAAGTGCGAGTTGGACTCGTACATGAAGAGTAAGGTACCTTCGTACATTGTTTTTAACGCTGAAAAAACACGTTTCTTGTATGACGACCCCCTTTATTTTTTTATTTTATCTTATTTTTTGCGGCCACAGTAATACATAATCGGTGAAAATTTTAAGTATCTAGCTATTACGGTTCAAGAGATAGAGCCCTGTGACAGACGGACAAACAACGGAGTCTCAGTAATAGGGTCCCGTTTGCACCCTTTGGTTACGGAACCCTAAAAATTTAGATATAAACGTGAAATAATGCTTATCACTCATCACGTATGTACAGAAAATCGTCGTCTATTTCAGTTAAAACTAATTGCGTCAAATGTGTTCGCCATTACATTCTCTATTAGAATAGTATAAGGGCTAAAACTGTGTGTGTTTTCATACGCTGCATTATCTGATACGTCTCGGTGCTAACTAGGTTCATGCGTAATTAACAAGCAGCTGTTACGTGTATTTTAGACAAGCATCTATCTACGGTTTTGTGCATAGTAGTTTCTGCTTATAAGCTTGTATGAATGCATTCATACTAATTGCCCTAAAATGTGAACTCGCGATGTATGTTCCGTGCCGTCTGGTTCCCGGCAGAGTAAAATAAGACCACTCCAAGTTTTCCCGTAGATGTAGTACAAGGCGACTTAGGAAACACAAGGTAAACAAAGGTCATAAACATAAATGAGACCTCTCCTGCCCGTCTGGCCAGCGTGGAGAGTGTAGCCAAATTCTCTGCCTACCCTGACTAATTATGGCTCTGGTAGTACAGAGAGGGTCGTGCTGCTGCAGTGGAGACTAAATAAACGGGCAAGTGCGAGTCGGACTCGTACATGAAGGGTTCCGTACCTCCGTACAATGTTTTAGTATAGGGTAGGGTAATAAGGTTCCGTTTGCACCCTTTGGGTACGGAACCCTAAAAAGACCTGGTGGCCTGGACTTCTGATGATAACCCATATCTCAGCAATGTTTTGACGGCTCTTGTTCAAATTTTAAAGTTACTTGGATCTTTTTTAAATGCCTACTGATTTTCATGAATTTCCGATCTAAAATCTGAGGTTATTGTCAACAAATGAATGTTTGCTTGTTCTCCAAGTACAGAGAACTTCGCTTGTTCGTTTAAATCCCCCGCGTGACGCAACCTTTGACGACGTCGATAACGTTCCGCTTAGACAGAATCAGAAACAGAATTTATTGCAAATCACTATTTTACAAGATCTTACTTAGATTATAACACAACTGACGCCCTGCCAGGGCAAAGCAAACATAACAGACCACTAGATGCCATATTACTTAAATAGGTATATTGAATTACATTATTCAAAATTTACAATTATATAAAGTAACCTTTTTCAACATAAATAAAAATAAACCAGCCAAGTGCGAGTTGAACTCGCGTGGAGAGGGTTCCGTACAATTGATTGAATTTATATAGGTTTTCCTGTAAACTACAAGCAATGAACTATATTTTGTATTTTTTTTTTAAATTTAAGGCCCAGTAGTTTCGAAAATCGAAAAAACCCCCCCCGTTTCGAAAAAGACGAAAATTGACCATCCCCCGGTCAATTTTCGTCTTCCTTCTTGAACAAAATCAAAACTATTTATTTTAAAATAATAACAAAAATATAATTTAAGTTCCTCATAACAAGCCCTTTCATTTGATATATGACACAGTAAGGTTTGCAAAACTTTGTTTTTTAATTTCCTAAGTTGTCCCCCAAAAATTATCCTTATTTAAAAAAATATTTATTTTCTTTGCACATGTGTATTTGGGTTATAGGATTACACCATCCTACCAAATTACACCTGATTCGGTCTAGTATATTTGGAGCAAATCGGCTGTGACAGACAGACGCACGAGTGATCCTATAAGGGTTCCGTATTTTTATTTTTTGTACGGAACCCTAAAAATAAATAATCATGATTTATATATTCAGCATAGGGATAGACTGTAACAAACGGAGAAAGAAATGCAAATCATGTTAGGAGGCGGTGCGGCTAGAAACCCACACTGTTTTGAGTCCTTTTTCCACCTTCTCGCCCATAATTATGCTAAAAATGGCCTTTGAGTCTAGCGGCCCAACTCTATCTACGAGTACACTGTTAAAACTTATGTGATTTTACTAAAAAATATGTAATTTTAGATGCAAAAAATTACATAAACTTGTTAAAATCCCGAAAAATCTGGGAAATTTACGGAAAAATATATAAAAATTACAAAAATTATGTAAAATTTTATATATTTTTCCGTAAATTTTCCAGATTTTTCGGGAATTTTACAGGTTTATGTAATTTTACGAACGCGGCACCCACCTCGCCGATACTTTCTTCATACCCAATTTTTCTTCTAATATGTGTTGTACCCTCTCGATTGCAACATATACAGCATCAACGATTTCTCGAAGTTTAATTCGGCGGTCGGCTAAAACGATATTTTAAATTTTCTTAACCATATCGTCTGTAGTCACCTCAACTGGCAGGCCTGGGCGATCCTCATCAAAGACGGTTGTTCTCCCCCGCTTAAACTCGTTATACCAATATCTGACGCTTGTCATAGAAGGAGCACATTCATGGTAAACCGCTTGCATTCTTACTTTTATTTCATCACATGTTTTTCCTTCCAAAAATAAGAATCTTATTACAGACCGATACTGTTCTTTCTCCATTTTAAAAATTTTAAGTTCACGCCTTCACTGAATCGTTGTCTTGTGTATGTGTCGAATCGTGTAATTTTCCCGCCTCTGAAAAATGGCTTAAAAAGGTGGTATACTTATTTGCGGCCAGTGATATTAATATATTTAGAAAACGGGTACTTATCAAACAGCCCTCGTATTGCATGTAAAATTACATAATTTTTAACAGTGTATATGCTTAGAGCTACAAGACCCAACATGCTTTGTCTTCCCCATTAGGGATAAATACGTGATAGTGAATGTATGTATGTAATTTTACCCGTGTGGTTCCGGGTTAGTAAAATAGGATAACTCCATCTCTTCCTGTGGATGTCGTAACTAAAGGACTAATCACAAACATCTCGTGCTACAATGACATACCGGAACACTTAAAATGCGAATGATTTATTCAAAGTGTTCCGGCTATTTCTTTCCCATTTTACAAGGTCTTTGGCATCCTTGGGTGACCATTGACATGCATATTATATTTGGAGAAGAAAAAGCGGGAAAGCGCACCCCGGGCTCCGAAGCAGCACAGCTGAGGATGCAACCGAGAATGCGCTTAGACGAAGAAGAAGTTTATATACTGTGTACTTTTTGTATTTTTAATAACACTTTAACGTTGCACTGATAAATCACTCGTCATAGACCTAGGACGTAAATATTGCACGGTTGGAGTCGCGTAAATTGACATGGGCCAGGATTTGTGGCAGCCGTCCTATGGCGTGGACCCCAATAATTCTCGAGTGGGCCAAATTCACGAGTTTTCAAATGGCCGATTTGGCTATTGTATCTCCCGATTTGTGTCACATTATATTCAAAATGTGGTTTTTTTAATTGTGCAATTACATTTTTTAAATTTTGAATGTTGGGCATTAAGATACGTTTACACTATCAGTTCTCATCGTTTAATTTAAAATTTAGTTTATGTAAGTGGTAATGAATTGCAGCCGCATCGCTTATTAAATGATTTCCTTTTACGTCCATTCCCTCGATTGGCTTATGCGATCTGCGCGGGAAGTGAAGAAGCTGGCACTATCTAAATTTTTTCTGTACTCCCAGATCAGCATGAAAGAGTTTGGATTAAATAAATAAATATTAGGTCCTTACATATGAAATTGCCGTTCAGTATCGAAAAAGTGAAACAAGTTTTTTTAATGAAATTATTTTTTAATCAATCGAAGTATGCGCCGTTGTTATCGATACACTTCCGCCATTTTATAGGCAGATCATTGATACCTTTGGAAAAAAAATCCTGGGAGCGAGAGTCTATGAACTGTTTGAAGGCGGTTTTGACTGCCTCATCAGATTTGAAATTTTTCCTTGTAAAAAGTTATCCAAATTTTGAAAAAAGTGGTAATCGGTTGGGGCAAGATCTGGAGAGTATGGTGGGTGACGCAGAGGTTCCAGTCGCAGCTCCTCCAACTTGGCGATCGTTTGATGTGCAGTGTGTGGTCTAGCGTTATCCTGAAGGAGCAGTGGGCTAGAGCAATTCATCAGTCTCGGTTGTTTAATGGCGAGCTTTTCCATCATTGTTTGCAATTGTTGGCAATACAAGTCTGCAGTAATCGTCTGGCCTGATCTCAAGAAGCTGTAGTGGATAACACCAGCACTGGTCCACCAAACACTAACCAGAATTTTCTTTTTGGTCAGTTTTCGCTTAGGGCAAGGTTTTGCCGGTTCTCCAGGGTCAAGCCATTGTGATGATCGCTTCCGATTGTCGTACAGGATCCATTTCTCATCACAAGTCACGATACGGTTTAAAATCCCCTCATTATTGTGGTGATTAAGCAAAGAAACGCAGCAAGCAACGCGTGTTTGTTGGTTTGCTTCAGTCAATTCGTGCGGTACCCACTTTTCGAGTTTTTTAATTTTTCCGATTTGGCGTAAGTGGATAAGTATCGTTTTGTCACTTACGCCGAAGGCTGCTGCTAATTCAGAAGTGGTTTGAGATGGATCCGCTTCCACTATCGCCTTCAATTCTTCGTTATTCACTTGACTATCAGGTCGTCCACGATGCTCATTGTGTAAATCGAAATTTCCAGAACGGAAACGTTGAAACCAAAAACGCACCGTTCGTTCGTTAGCGGTGCCTGGTCCATACACGTCGTTAATTCTTCGAGTCGTTTCTGCAGCACTGGTGCCACGGTGGAACTCGTATTCGTAAATACCGCGAATTATCAATTTGTCCATAGTTGTTGTTAAAGCAATGTTGAAACTCAAACAAATGATGTTAAAACAAATGAAATACGAATTTTAAAACAATATTTTTCTGGCTTTATTTCGAAATAAATTTGAATTTGGAATTCCTAATAAAACGCAAGATATTTGATTTTAAAGTTGCCAGTATTGAAAATCGGCAATTTCATATGTAAGGACCTAATATTATATTTTATAACAAATATACTTATATGAAGATAAACTTTTATCTAAAAAAGGTCTTTACCATCTTGACCTGACCGGGGATTGAACTCAGGACCTCTGGCCTGACATGACGACCACTAGGCCCCAGAGGTCATCGTGCATCCTTAGCTGGGCTGTTTCAGAGTGGTCAGCTTTATCTTTTTCAAGTATTATATGAAAATAAAAATCCATCTCCTCCTTCGACGACCTCCGCGGCGTAATGGTTAACACGCTACACCGCTAATCCGGAGGTTCTGGGTTCGATCCCCAGCCAGGGCAAGTTGGAAAATGGCCTTTTTCAAATTGTCCTGGGTCTTGGGTGTTTATCTATATATGTATTTATCATTAAATATAGTATCGTTGAGTTAGTATCCCATAACACAAGTTTAAAAACTTACTTTGGGGCTAGCTTAATCAGTGTGATTTGTCCTTATATATTTATATATATTAGGTCCTTACATATGAAATTGCCGATTTTGAATACTGGCAACTTTAAAATCAAATATCTTGCGTTTTATTAGGAATTCCAAATTCAAATTTATTTCGAAATAAAGCCAGAAAAATATTGTTTTAAAATTCGTATTTCATTTGTTTTAACATCATTTGTTTGAGTTTCAACATTGCTTTAACAACAACTATGGACAAATTGAAAATTCGCGGTATTTACGAATACGAGTTCCACCATGGCACCAGTGCTGCAGAAACGACTCGAAGAATTAACGACGTGTATGGACCAGGCACCGCTAACGAACGAACGGTGCGTTTTTGGTTTCAACATTTCCGTTCTGGAAATTTCGATTTACACAATGAGCATCGTGGACGACCTGATACTCAAGTGAATAACGAAGAATTGAAGGCGATAGTGGAAGCGGATCCATCTCAAACCACTTCTGAATTAGCAGCAGCCTTCGGCGTAAGTGACAAAACGATACTTATCCACTTACGCCAAATCGGAAAAATTAAAAAACTCGAAAAGTGGGTACCGCACGAATTGACTGAAGCAAACCAACAAACACGCGTTGCTTGCTGCGTTTCTTTGCTTAATCGCCACAATAATGAGGGGATTTTGAAACGTATCGTGACTTGTGATGAGAAATGGATCCTGTACGACAATCGGAAGCGATCATCACAATGGCTTGACCCTGGAGAACCGGCAAAACCTTGCCCTAAGCGAAAACTGACCAAAAAGAAAATTCTGGTTAGTGTTTGGTGGACCAGTGCTGGTGTTATCCACTACAGCTTCTTGAGATCAGGCCAGACGATTACTGCAGACTTGTATTGCCAACAATTGCAAACAATGATGGAAAAGCTCGCCATTAAACAACCGAGACTGATGAATTGCTCTAGCCCACTGCTCCTTCAGGATAACGCTAGACCACACACTGCACATCAAACGATCGCCAAGTTGGAGGAGCTGCGACTGGAACCTCTGCGTCACCCACCATACTCTCCAGATCTTGCCCCAACCGATTACCACTTTTTTCAAAATTTGGATAACTTTTTACAAGGAAAAATTTCAAATCTGATGAGGCAGTCAAAACCGCCTTCAAGCAGTTCATAGACTCTCGCTCCCAGGATTTTTTTTCTAAAGGTATCAATGATCTGCCTATAAAATGGCGGAAGTGTATCGATAACAACGGCGCATACTTCGATTGATTAAAAAATAATTTCATTAAAAAAAACTTGTTTCACTTTTTCGATACTGAACGGCAATTTCATATGTATCGTAACCTAATATGTATCGTTGAGTTGGTATCTCATAACACAAGTGTCGAACTATGGAGATGTATATGGTATACTACCTATACTACTTGAACCTACAGGTGCACAGTTTCAAAACGAAAACAAAATACCTTTCAATTCCGTGCAGTTTCACAGTAAATTTAAAGTAAAGCTTACATTTGGCACACGATAATGTTGAATTTTCTCACTCGTATATTCAGCATTTCATTGACAGTGCTTACGATTGTATTTTGAAACTGCTGCTGAATTCATTTTGTACCTATTTACTATTGTTTTGGTTTTTAATGTTGGTTTTGATCACAGATCTGTATTGGTCTGTGGTTTTGATGCACGTTTGATGGTGTACAATATAACAGTAATATGTTGTGAGTTTTCCTTTTAAAAATGAAATGATAAGATATTTCTTATATCGACTCTTGTACTTATATATTGATTCAGATATACCTTACGATCTCTGAACTCGCGACCTCTTTATATATCTTGCAGCAATCCCTTGATTGATTTTACGTTTTTGGTTTCCAGTGTATCTGATGCTGGGGCTACTCCATTATTTCCAGTGTACTATACTAAAATACATATAGCATACTATTGTAGAGATGAGGCGACTTAATGAAACGAGTGTTGACTTGATACTCCTCATTTATTCAATATGTTTAACAGTTATATAGGTTATTACAGACACACACTTATAACTATGCTACACCACTACACTATAAATAAATAAATAATACAGTAAGTTTTTAACTTGTATTATAGGATACTAACTCAACGATACTATATTTTATAATAAATACATATATAGATAAACAATCAAGACCCAGGACAATTTGAAAAAGGCCATTTTCCAACTGGGGATCTTACCCAGAACCTCCGGATTGGCGGACTAGCTTGTTGACCATTACGCCACGGAGGTCGTCAATATATATACTCGTATACTATCCTGCTGTTATCAAAATTACGGGATTCATCGCGTTTGGTTTTAATTTGGGCGTACACCATGATGGCTGTAATATCATCGATATACAGATACGAGTATCTCGATGACATTACAACCTTCATGGTGTCTCACTATGTCAGTCTTATTTTTTTTTTGACCAAGTGTGCAAAGCGAACCAAGGTTTCCGTTTCAGTTCCCTGCAGCAGCGTGTGTACGAATGCCAGTTTTCCGGTTGTTCTCGCCTGCAGGTCGCAGTTCTCAACTGATTCTCCTGAAATTTAGTGAGCAGGTTCGATAATTATGTAGACATTTTTTGTCGACCCAGTTTATCGTAATTTTTCAAATTGGTGGAAAATATGGAGATTAAAAACGTAAAAATATAATATTTCAGCCATTTCGAAAAAAATTCAAAAATGTTTTTGTTTCTCTTATGACGCGACTTTTTTGGCCGAAGAACTTTCTCATCCGATAAACTTGAAAGTTTACAGCTCACAATAGAGCCACTAGTATATTTCATGGAATAATATTGACACTTGAAACGCGTTAGTCAGTACAGAAACATTTGTGACTCGAGTAAACCAACCTTGTTTTGATACATAAATTGAAAGCTGCTACCCCTTGCTATTACATTACTCGTACAATGAAACGCATACATTCTCTACATTATCGCAGCATATTAACGCCCTGTTTACGAGGCGCAAATGTTCACCGCACTAAATGCTAAATTTACTGCGCGATGGTAAACTTTTACGTCGCCATTACTGCTGTCAATTCGTAGTTATCACTTCATTGTGGAATGAAGACGAATGGTCAATGCTAAATTTACTCACGACGACCCCACGTGGTGTAATTGTCAACACGCCTGTTGTCGCCTGTAGTCTGCCAATCCGGAAGTTTGGGTTCGATCCCCAGCCAGAGCAAGATGGAAAATAGCCCTTTACAATTTGTCCGGGGTCTTGGGTGTTTATCTATACAAGGGGGCATCAACCCGAAAGGGAGTAAACGTACTAATTAATGTGAACAACTTTTACTACGGGACTATCCCTGAAAACGCGAAAAAAAAATCTGCAACTTCTTACATTTTGGCACGGTAGGTATTTAATTTTGTATGGAACTGCAGATTTTTTTTTGCGATTTCAGGGATGGTCCTGTAGTAAAAGTTGTTCGCATTGATACTACGTTTACTCCCTTTTTTACAATTTGTATATGAATTTATTATAAAAATATAATATCCTTGAGTTAGTAACCCATAATACAAGTTTAAACTTACTTTGGGGCTAGCTGAATCAGTGTCATTTGTCCTTATTCTTATCTATTTATTTTAGTTTCAGTTATATAATAACTTTTTTCCAGCTCTTTTTATAGTCACTAGCTACAATAATAATCAGAATTACTATCACGGGTTGTCTGACGGGGTGGACAGAGCTTAAGGTGAAGATATAGGCAAATGGCCTTGAAGTGTGAAATAAATTGTTAACTCGTAAACATGGTGATAATTTCCATATTGCTCTACGTCATGCAATAGATAGCCCTTTAAATTATTTTATGCACTGCCGTTGAGAAACTATTATTGGTGATCCGTCTAGCTTTAAAACTTGCCGTGGCCACTTTTGGCGGAGGAAAGTTTTAAACCTAGACAGACTAATGTAAATTTAAACTAAATTTAATTTAAACTAAAAACTTTCAACGGTGTTTCATAAAATAATTAAAAGGGCTATCTAGTGCATGACGAAGAGCAATATGGAAATTATCTCCATATTTACGAGTCGACAATTTATTTCAAATGAGGGCGCCACTTCAAGGTCATTTGCCTATACCTTCACCTTAAGGCCATAAAACCCAAAGGCCACAATATTTTGTGTGATATTTGGAGTTAAGGTGGAAAAAATGAATCTCCTATTTAATGGGTTCCTATTCTGGTCCATTTCTGGAGTAGCTGGTACATTTAAAATGTGCTCCGCACTCAATGTTATTTGCTGCGTGGTAGTAAACTTTTATTGTCATTTTGTAGTTATCACTTCATTGTGGAATGAAGACGAATGGTCAATTCTATTTCATTTTAAATTATGTAATGACTTTTTTCTTGCTCTTGTGTCTGTATCATTTTATTCTTCTTCTTTTTCTTCTAATTTTTAATAGCCGACGTGATAGCGAGAGAGAAAGAGACAAAATATGGGTTTTAATTAGATATCTCTCTGAGAAAGTACCTATAGCTCATTAATGAAAACTTAAATAAAAATGAGAGACAGAATTATAAATAGTGGTTTTTTAAAATGATTGCAGTAATTCCTGAAGTAGATTTTTCTGTAATTTAGGAATTCGTGTAGTAAAACTTCTGGTTATAAGTAAGAGAGAGAGATTTCAACTACAATTCAGAGTTCCAAGAGATCGACCTAACAAATTAATCAGTACACGACATTTCAATTAATAGACGCAACCGACAAACTACCAAGAAAGTGTCCCCCAGAACTGAACTCAAACAGTATCCCTGTTTGTGTCACCCGCATGCCGTACGAACCACTTTTGTTTACACATGTCGATACACTTTAACTTCCATACACTCTGAGTAACTTCTTTTTCAAAATTTGCATTAACTCTTTACACGGACATAGCCCAGCGGATTAGCTCGTTGAAGTGGCAGTGGGCGGGACACATAGCGCGACGAACCGATGGCCAATGGGGCAAAAAGGTTCTCGAATGGCGACCACGTACTGGTAAGCGAAGCGTAGGACCCCCACCCACAAGGTGGTCAGACGACCTGACCAAGGTCGCTGAAAAGCGCTAGATGCAGGCCGCTCTAGATCGGTCATTTTGGAAACCCTTGGGAGAGGCCTATGTCCAGCAGTTGACGTTATGCGACTGAAATGATGATGAAAAATGATTAACCCTTTAACCGCGAACATCGGATTACTCTGACAAACATTTTCGTGCCCATTTCGCGAGCGTCGGATTTATCCGACCAAAAACTATGGATATTCACAATTTCTCGCGCTGGGAGCACGACAACTGATATAAAGTCTCGCGGTTAAAGGGTTAATAGTCATAAAAAAATTACGATTAGTTTTTCATTTTATTGGTTCAAGTACACTTGGAAGTTTACAAACGATACATTTAAAAAATTAAAACATAGTTCTTAGGTGCTACTTATTTCGCTTCTTTTACGCTAGAGGAAATGGGAAGGTACCTAATTAGCATGTATTTACAACACAGAACTTAATAAATAAATAGACATGATACCTAAGTAATTTAATAAACATACATAAATATACTTATATAAATAAATACATATTCATAAACAATATACTCGTATAATAAAAACATATGTTCATATTTTTAAATATATCAGTATGATATATACAGATAGTAATCTTTTACTCGTTTCTTAAACGTCGTTATGATCGCCGAGATGTTCGATTTTCGTGTAAGTGGCCAACATTGGTGTCACATTTTTTAAGCTGCCTAAGGGCCTGTGTCCACGAGCACGGTTTCTACATGGCACCGGCGGTCTTCCCACACAGATGGGCAAAGGTGCAAATCATGTTCATAGGTGAAGCGGGTAGCACCCATCACTATTTTGTTTCCATTTTCCACTCGCCCACCATCACGCTAAAAGTGGCCTTTGGGTTTTGCGGCCCTGGAACCAAGACGTGATAATGTATCAATGTATTTACGTAGAAATGTTTACTTTGTGTTAACTGAAATCATAGGCAAGTCTGTATAATTTCCCTCAGTTGAGGTCAATTGAAGTCTCACTCAGCGAAGAAATTCAAAGAAATATCTACTCAATGTGGCTAGTGATATGGTTTAATTTAGCTGACGTCAGAACTCAGCACCTTTTCTTATAAATACCTAGACATCCATTGCAAGCCAATTTCATTCTTATTCCTCTGGACAAACAATTCGTATAACTGAATTTACCACCTGCGCGCATAGTAATAATGTAGGTACATTTTCGATACCTAAACGGGGATCTGATCATAGATTGATTATTTTTAAAATCGTTTTGTATTAAAAATTTCAGTGATAGTGTGATGAATAAGTAAAAAATGATTTTTCCAAAATACTGAATCTACAGCCGAGCGCCACAGAGTAATCAATTATTATTACAAATGTTTTCATGTTACTACGAATTTTCAATAAAATTGCGTATATTTTCAGTTTCCCGCGAAGCAGGATATCGAAAGTCATTGTTACCATAGAGACAAGTGATCTCAAAAGGTAAAAACGGTACCCTTATAGGATCATGCACTTGTCTGTCCGTTCGTCTGTCATATCCAATTTACTTCGAAACTACCGAACCAATAAAGTTGAAAGTTGGAAAGACATAGTTTATGTAAGTCAGTGACTCAAATAAGGAAGTATAACGTGAATAAATAAATTTAAAAAGCCACTTACTCGTGTAGTAAATGAAACATTAAAGAAAATATTGTGTGACTTCAAATAAAAAAGCTTTTTCATTTTTTTAGAATTATTTCTCATTATTATTTCTAGATCGGTATTTTTTTTTATTTGTTTGAGAAAATAGGCGAAAATTGACCATTCCCCCAACACTCACCTCCGAAACCACTAAACCTTAACTTTTGAAATAAAATATATATATAGTTCTTTATCTATTTCCCAAAGAGGGTTAACGTCAGGCAGGCGGCCGGTTGTAAAACTATAGCCAAATCGTTTGAACTGTTTCGTCAATTTCTTTCCCACTTCGCAAGGTATTTGGCATCCTTGGGTGACCATTGACGAGCATGTTACATTTGAAGAAGAAAAAGCGGGAAAATGCACCCCGGGCTCCGAAGCAGCACAGGTGAGGGCGCAACCGGGAAAGCGCTTAAATGAAGAAGGAAAGTTCTTTACCTATAGACTACAGAAAAATCTAGGAGAAGTACGAAACCCTCTTCATGCCAGTTTAACTCACATTTAAGCGGTTTTTTTTTTTAATTGCCACACGATACTATCCCTACCTATGATCAGTATTAGAAAAAGACGAATTCATACAAGCTTTTATTTGTAAGGCTTAACCTATAACATATCAAGATAAATTTAATAATCCTTAACTCGATGGGGCTGCGTTGTTTTATTACAGGGTTCCTATAACCACTTTCCGGCTCCATCATCAGATAAGCTTCTTATCAAAATAAATTAAATATCAATTTACATTTGCATTCTAAATTTCATCTCAATCAAAAACCAGGAAGTGGCTCAAATTTAACTTGCAAGATTTGACCCAAAAAACATCAAACAGGGCAAACTAAATAAAAGGCAAGTTTCCAACACAACCCTACGCGAATGGTTATTGCCGCCCTAGAATCTCAAGATCAATTCGTAGCCGGAGCCGTGTGATTACTTAATTCCACGGCGAGTGGGCAGGGACCCTAATAAAGATAACGCGGAATGAGTGAGCTCTACTTAATTTATGAACAAGTGTCGCCAAAGCCCGGGGTGCGTCGTGCAATCGATGTTGTTAGAAATAATGCCACTTGTCGTTGAGATAAGGCTTTTGACCTTTCCTGCTTGTAGGATTGTTTTTTTTTTCGTGTGTGTAAGTGGCCAACACTGGTGTTAGATTTTTCAATTTGCCTCTAAAGTCTGACTTAGCTTGATGACTGTTATACAATGAAGATATCAACGGCATAACGTGCCTCTCGAAGCACGCATGTAGGATAAATTAATACAAGCACCTTTTCAATTAAAAACTGTTTTTTTAAGCTGGTCTGGAGGAAAAGAAAAACGTAGAATGTACCAGCTGTATCTCTTCCCGCGCAGACCGTAAAAGCCGATCGAGGAAATGGGCAAGAATCTGAATCATGTCAAAATGGCGATGCAGCTATCAACTCAGTACTATTTCGATTCCCATTTGCCTTTGGTCTTACGGCTCTAGGGTAAGGTAAGGCTCACTTCGGATAAGAGAGATCTCAGAATGGAGAAGGCAATTGTAAACCCTTCGATCAACAATACAACTAGATATCGAGTCGGCGGAAAAATATGACTCTCAAATAAGCACACACTCGGCGGTGAGCTCTTATTTTGTTTAGTTCAGTTAAGGAGAAAAACACTTTATAGGTAGTGTAATAATGTTGATTTCACAGTGAATGTTTATTGATATTCAAGCCGACAGAATTTTGTTTTGATTTTGTAGGTAACAAAACATCTTCAGTGTACACACACTAAATGATTTATTGGGGTTTGCCCTCTTACCATACAAGGACACCAATAAGAGCCTGGCTCTTAAATGTAAGTATAATAATTATTCTTTTTTTACCTCTATCTAGCCTGATGGGAAGCTAAGATGAGGTCTAAGGTGTAACACGCAGACTCAAAAAATGGCTATTCACTCTTGTGAAATAATGAATTATGACGTCATTATTACATCAACTTTTTTTCTAACACAAACATTGCCTGGAGACTGGGGAGAAAATCTTCAGAATTTTATTTAAAACACATTTTAAAGTTCGCACCGGATACACATGTTCATAGAAACTGCAAACATACGGGAAAATAGCTCGAGGGATACTTGGCTATGTCGATGATTTTCTTTACAAATATGCTTCAGAATGGAATAACGCAACTTTTCTGAAAACTTTTACTTGTTATTTCTAAAACAAACTGTATGATAATATTTTATTACTTTCATATATAAAAAGGTAAGAAAAGCCAAATAGAAAGGTACACGAAACACTGTAATGAAAAGCTAAAAGAAATCGACTTTCCTTTAGGACTTGGCTCGTGTTGTGATGCGGTATGTTCAAATCATAATTCAGACCATACAGCCATAATAGATAACTTGTATTTAAAAATAATAACTACACTGCAAGAGGCTGCTAGGCTATGTTATGTAGGTAGTACCGGTGACAACAAAAAGAAGGCCAGTCGTTCTATTGTAGGTTGGAATAAGCACGTCCGTAGTGCACATCAGGATGCCAGACAGAAGTTTTTGAATTGGGTGTGGTATGGACGACCTAGAGAAGGTCCCTTGTATATAGACATGTATGAGTCTAGAAAATTGTTTAAAAGTAAATTAAAGTACTGTCAGAATAACCAGGAACTAATCAAAATGGATATCTTAGCATCCGCACATAGGAGTAAAGATTTCCGGGGATTTTGGCAGGAAACAAAAAAGATGTGTCCTAAGACTGGCGTCCCGGTGAGCATTGACGGTGTCAACGACCCGAAAGGCATAGCCAATATGTTTAAGTCCCACTTTCAGGTGCAACCACCATCAATTGTTAAGGGTGGAGAAAATGTAAAGGCTGAGGCGGTAGTGTCCGGCGTGCCAGAGCGCGTCACAGCAAAAGAAGTGTTCTCAATTATAAAGAATATGACGAGAGGCAAGTCGCCTGGACACGACGGCCTTAGCATAGAGCATTTTCAGCACGCAGGGCCGCACTTGCCGAGATTACTGGGTATGTTATTTACGATTTGCAAGCGGCATTCCTATCTTCCAGCTGACTTAATGAGATCGATCGTAGTACCTATTGTTAAGAATAAGACTGGGGATATTTCCGATAAGTCCAACTATAAACCGATATCATTGGCCACTGTTACATGCAAGGTGCTGGATGGCTTGCTTGAGAAACTGCTGAAAAAACATCTAAAATTACATGATGCCCAATTCGGTTTCCGACCGGGGCTATCAACTGAGTGTGCAATTATGTCTCTCAAGCATACCATTAAGTACTACGCAGATAGGAACGCCTGTGTGTATGCTGGCTTTCTTGACCAGACTAGGGCATTCGATCTGGTTAGGTACGATATACTTTGGCCTGAGCTTATCGAAGCGGGTGTACCAAGTGACGTCATAAGTGTATTTAAATACTGGTATGAACACCAGACTAACCAGGTAAAGTGGTTTGGTCAGCTTTCTGATGAGTACAGATTGGAGTGTGGGGTTAGACAGGGTGGTTTGACGTCTCCTTCACTCTTTAATATGTACATCAATCGGCTGATTGTTGAACTGAGCAACACAGGTGTCGGTTGCTCAATTGACGGTCAATGTGTCAACAACATCACGTATGCTGATGACACTGTGTTGCTGAGTCCATCAATCGCGGGTCTCAGAAAGCTGATAGTGCTCTGCGAGAAGGTTGCAGAGTCCCATGGCCTTCTTTTTAATAGTAAAAAGAGCGAGTTCATGGTCTTTCGGTCAAGGGGTCACAAAGTCGAACACACTCTACCGGTAAGATTGAATGGGGAGGAGTTGGTCAGAGTGTCTTCTTTCAAGTATCTTGGCCATGTGGTTACTGAGGACTTGAAGGACGACAGTGATATAGAAAGGGAAAGGAGGGTGCTGGCAGTCCGATGCAATATGTTGGCATGTAGATTTAAACGGTGTAGTGCAGAAGTTAAGATAACTCTTTTTAAAGCCTTCTGCCAATCGCTCTACACGTGCAATCTATGGGTCAATTATACGCAGAGAGCTTACAACGCGCTCCGAGTACAGTATAACGATGCTTTCAGAGTGATGATGGGGCTCCCGCGATTCTGAAGTGCATCGAATATGTTTGCGCAAGCGCACGTCGAGGGCTTTCATGCCGTACTGCGAAAGCGAATCGCGTCGCTTATGCACAGAATACGTGGGAGCACCAACACTATTCTGAAGATCATTAGTGACAAAACAGACTGCCCAATTGTGAGGCACTGGGTGCATACGCATGCGCATGTCCCAGGGCCAAACAATAGGGTAGGTAAATATTTAAATTAAAATTAAGTGAGAGTTACTAACATAGGTTTTAAGATTTTGTATTATTTTTAACAAACTATGGACATAACTGGTCTGAAATAACGCATTTTATTTTATTATTTATTTATAAATATAGCAGTGAATTGATAAATAATATAATAATAGAAGCTACTTCTTCTGCGGTGATAGTATAAGTCAAGTATATAGGCTGATTTTGCATCCCTAGGTATAAAAATGTTGTTCTCCTATACAAAATCCATTTGGCTGAGCGCCGATTTGTATGGAAAGCCGAATTTTTTTTTTCGTTTTTCGATAATTGTTTTTATGGAAAGTGGTTCAGTATCACGGATTGAACTTGCTCCAAAAATGTTGCCGGTGTTTTGAAAGTAACCCTGAATTTAATCTTTTTAAAAGATTATTTTTATTTAAAAAAATCCAAAATTTCTCAAAGCTGGCTAATCTACTTTATTATACGCGCGGCTATTGCCCTCCCCGCTCTCCGACAGCCGCCCGCCACGAGCCCTGCAGTGGGTGGTGACATTCAAATGGGAGATTTTTGGTTTACATTTTTGGCTGATATCTTTGACTTTTATTATGAAACAAGATATGTACATATGACAGAATATGTATTTTTTATTTCGCTTAAAGAGTACTTTCCTTGTACATATATGATAGCGGTAGCAGAAATGAGAACAGCAATTTTAATAGCTACGAGGTTCGAAATCACCCTGTATTAGTGTTAGGGTTGGGACACATCTTTTAGCACGGAAGAGCACTTCCTTATGCTGCTATCCTTTTCTGTCGCTTAGAACAGTCATTTGTTAGAAAGAGAGAGAGAGCGACGGAACGCTTCAGCACGGCCGGTGAAGCATTCCGTCGCTTTCTGACAGATGTGTCCCAACCATTAGACTTATTTGATAGTTTTAGAATTTAATTTAAATACTTCGCTACTTTTTAATTTAATAATTCCAAGCTAAGATCGTAAAGTCGTAGCTTGCTACGAATAAATACTTCGTAGCAGCTACGACGACAGCTACGTACCAAATTACAACTGTTACAACTACATGAATTCGTACATATTATGTGTCCCAGCTGTATAGGATAATCGCATCTACATATTCATACATATATACAACGTGCAATTGATATATGCGTAAATACAATAGGGGAAATGATAGGGAGAGTAATTGATACACTTCAGAATATATATATATTTACTTTCTACATAAAATACTTTATAAATTCATAATATATTAGAACAATATACATCCATACCTACCTAATTATACATTCCTTGTTGTATAATATATTTGTATATATTCATATATAAAATAAACTACTAACAAATAATGGTACTTATCTCAATTATCACACTTGTTATCTAGTATTAACAACGAATAACTAAATTAGGTTATCTAACTCCACAATTTCAAAAGCATGAAACAGTAATGTGTTTAAATTAACAGCTCATTCATCATTTATTTCGTATCGTTAGTGAATCCTCGCAAAATATGTGAATTACCTTATAATGCCCGTTAACTTTATTGCTAACTCTACATTCACACTGGGCATTCCAAATATGCCTGCTTTGTTCAAATACCACAGATGTAAATTAATGATAGTACTAGATGCGACATGTCATATAATTTGCGATGGACTGACTTTTTGTTTACAAACTTTCCTTGTATGAGGTACGAGTACGAATGCATAAAAATTTGAAGACAGCTACAAAAAGTTTTAAAAGAACTGTAAACATTTAACTGCACATGAGCGTATAAATACTTTGCATTCTTTCGCCTTGTAGTATTCAAATCAAAACTGGATCATTCTTGGAGCTCTTGTTTCCACACATTCGTCTAGTTGACGCATTTGGATGGATAGAGAAGCCTTTTAATGCCATGCTGCAAATCGTTGAATAAATCAGAATAAAAAAGGATACACTACAATGAATATTTACAAAAAAAAAAAAAATGCGACTAATCAAATGTAAGTATTTTTTTCTTTTAGTTTTTCGACTTACTTTCAAGTCAAGCAAAGAAGTTACATATGAAATATTCGAACACGGTTTACTCACTTTATGTAGTTGAAAAAGTACATAGGTATAACTGCAATCGGTTTAGACGTTCATCATCAGGGCGAGTATTAGGAGCAATGACCCGACGGATTCGCTACTATAGGTAAACCGCTTAAATGAGTCCTCGCCCGCGGAATACAGGAGCGCGGGGGTATGACGAAAAAGGGGGACGAAAGGGCGCGCCGCGCGCCCGCCGCCCGCAACCCTGTCGTCCCGTGCCCCTGTATTCCGCGGGCGAGGACTCATTTAAGCGGTTTACCTCTAGTCTAGTAGACAGATCGAAACTTGTTGGTCTTTTCCGACTACACTACAAAGAACTAAAGGTGGGTTGCAAACCCATCAATATTTTGATTCCTTTTCCGTGTTATAATAAATATATAGTGACAAATTACACTGATTAAGCTAGCCCCAAAGTAAGTTTTAAACTTGTGTTATGGGATACTAACTTAACGATACTATATTTTATGATAAATACATATAAAAAAAACCGACAAGACCCAGGACAATTTGAAAAAGGCCATTTTCCAATATTCATACATAATTAATATATCTATACATATTACGTTATTTTTATTATATCTTATATTTTCCTCTCCTGGGTCTGCTAGAAGAGATTTCGAAATAGGCAGTACTTCTGTACTCTATTTTCTTTTCTTACTTTGTTTGTTTCTTTGTTCGTCTTTTGTGTACATGAATTTTGTAAAATAAATATTTTTTACTTATGCTGTCCCTCTGTTACCTCTATTCTGCAGCGATGCACTATTACCTATTTACTAGAACAAGATATATTTTCACCCGATTCCCGACTTTAAAGCATCGTAATAAGATATATTAAAGTGTCAATGTAGAATGGAAGTCTGTGTACCTCAGTCATTGTTAGAATCTAAAGCATAGTTCGGGAACTATACTGTTAGCAACTTTATGTAATCTATGTATTATATACGTATAATATAGACGGTCGAGTTGAAAAGTTAGGGTCTTAAACTAAAGATTAGAATATTGTGTATACCTAACAGAAATTTTCAAAACTTTTTGTGTCTCTGATGGATTAAAAGGATCTTCTACTTGTATTTAAGAGCCGCACTTTTGTCGGTAGAGTTCTTTACATGTCTCTCTTTCCTCCGCTAAGTTCTTAAGATGATACACGGAGTCCAGTGCTGCCCCCATTTGAAATAAATTATTTGTGAGGAAACGGAGATATCATTTAAATCTTGAGCTAGTAAAACCTAGATAACCCTTCAAACTATTTTATGAACCATTGTTTACAGTTTAAAGTGAGAACGTTACGCTTTAGTTTGCATTTTTGCCAAAAGTGGCCGTTTTTCGCAAAAATGCAAACTAAAGCTTAATGTTCTTACTTTAAACTGTAAACAGTGTTTTTATAAAATAGTTTGAAGGGTTATCTAGGTTTTACTAGCTCAAACTTTTAAATGATATCTTCGTTTTCTTACAAATAATTTATTTCAAATGGGCACTGGTACTCCGTGTATCGTCCTAACTTGAAAGAATAGCAAAATATTTTTTTAAAACAAAATAACGATTACAATATTGTGTATATCGATCATTTGATATATCATTTCCCCGAAATTTTTATTTCACTGATACCTAGATAAAAAATCTAATTTTAAAAACCGTTTGTTCGTTAAGCTATTCTTAGGGATTATAATAAAAAAAATACCAATTTTCAGTTTCTTTTCTTTTTAAATTAAAAATAATGTTATAAAAAATTTAACAAATGTTGAAAATAGAGGCAGTTAGTAGAGATTTGTATCTTTGAGCCATTTCTGTTCAAATATCATGTAATTTTCAATACAAAGTGATCATTCCCTTATCTCACTTCTTCACTTGAAAGCCTATTCGTTTTGAAACAAACTTTACTTGCGGCTCTGTGAGCTGTAGACCTCGCCAGTCTGTCTGTCTGTCTGGAAAATTTTCACAATAACCCCGCCATTTAAAAATAAAATCCACAACGGAATCTATCGAAAAAAAATATCGAACCAGCTCGCAAAATTTTTTGAGCATCGATTGAAAAATGTGACTTGTAGAACAGCCGGCAGCCGGGCAGCCATATTTAAATTTTTGGTCAAGTTGAAATTTGGCTTCGCTCGCTCGCACGGCCAAAATGTATTACCATATTAAAAAAAATTTAAATGATAAAAAAAATATTTATTTAGCATCAAATATTATCTTTTAGTCACTTCAAACTTTAAAGCAATCCATTTAACACTATACAGTGTCTAACAAAATATACTGAAACTATTTTAAGGGTGGATTCAGTCCATGATACTGAACAACTTTCTCCAAGGAAGATATATCGAAATATGAAAAATAATTTTTGGCCTCCAATACTAATCTACTGATCAGCGGGTCCGAGTTTGTATGGAAAGCAAAAAATATTTTTCATATTTCGATATGTGTTCCTTGGGAAAAGTTTTTCAGTATCATGGACTGAATTCACCCTTAAAATAGTTTCAGCATATTTTTTTAAGACGTTATATAAACAAATACCGTGCCTATAAAATAACAAAACAGTGAGTCGAAACCATGTTAAAAAAATACCTTATCATATGAAACGGCCATCATAATGCGAATATAATATTGACGTGAAAAATATGAAACTCCAACGAACACGTCCGTTAAATAAGCGTCTCTGCAACCCCCATTTATCATCGGATTAACTTGATCCCCGTGTATATTATTTTTATTTCCCCCCGGGGACGAATAGTGCCCATTCGGATAGATGTCCGGCAAAATAATGCGTTATAATTATGGCGTAGCGTTGACTATTTTCCTGATTTATACTGGGTTGTTTACGAGTATAGTGGTTTGGGTTTACAGGTTATGTGAGAGTTGAACGCCGTCATGTCCTTTTGTAGCAGCTGTAGTGACATACTATGAACAATAATTCTCTAGAATCGTAACAAATCCCGAAAAATCATTTCACGCGATATGTACCGCGGCGGGCGCACTCGAGTCGTGCGGTTGCGTCGCAACAAGTTTCCTTTGAGAATATTGCTGTGTTTTTGCGATAATCGATTCATTAAAAATGCCGTCATGTGCCGTGAAGTGGTGTAAAAGCCATACAGACATAAAAATTAGTTATTAAAAAAAGGAACACGTAAACAAGGTTATTTATTTTAGCGTAGCGTACTGCATAATAGGTACGATCCGCGCGTTGTACCTCATCGCTCGTTGCGTTGACTGCCGACCGACGACGATGCGTGACCTTGTCGCGACCAATCGCATGCATCTTTGTCTATGTGTACGTTCGAGTGTTCCGTTGTAATTACTGTTCGTTTGTTTGCCTAAATGGAATCAGAGTCGAAGCGGTGAATGTAGAAGCGTTAGATTTCTAGAGAATTATATTTCGATGCTGTGTATAGTAACCCTGCCCGTTACATGATGTCGATACATCGGTTATCATTCGGAAACGCCCCCAAGGGTGATACTTTTGAATAATATATCGCACTCTATTGTAAAACAACATCTGAATAATCTCCAAGGAGTGTTCAACTGGACAGCCTTTTATAACTGTATTTATTTATAACAGCGAATTGTTAGGTTAAATTTTTTCCTATATATACTTTTAAACTATCGCGTTGCATTATTATTAAATTAATGCATACGCTTAATTCCCGTATGCATTAATTTAATATTTTTTTCTTATGTTCGATTTAAGGCTACTTAAATCGCTAATACACAGTAGTGTATTAGCACGAGTATTCTTCTGAACTGCATTAGCTAGTAAGCTAATGCAGTTCAAAAGAATACTCATACTTAGTTTTTATTCCTATGCTAAATCGATAAGAACAATAAAAATTAACTTTATTGTGTTATAATAAACAAATACTTTACAAGAACTTGAAATAATATGGGCACAAAGCAATCTTTTCCAGCCAATGTTTGAATAACTTTTTTTTTTCTTTTAATTTTATCTCCCACTGTTCGGAAAAGGCCTCCCCTATTCTTTCTCCTGTTGAATAACTATATAAATGAAATAAAAAACAAGTTTTTTTTTCATTTACAGTAACATCTTTATTTGTACAGAATGAAGAACCATCATTTCACGATTGTAGCTCTAACGTTACACCCAGTTTATGCTTAATCTTTTTAAAAATAAATCATTACTAATTAAAATTTTAATATTTTACCAATAAAAATAAATCCCCTTGATCAATAGCAATCCAGGTTGCAATGAGACATTTTTAATCCACGCTGAAAAATGTGCCAGAAAATATGCGAGCAAAAACATTAATTAAAATAGGTCATGCCTCCATGAGGCACGGTAAATTCTGTGGTTTTTGACAAAAAATACCAAAGTTAAATACATTAGTATTTTTTTTTAAGGACAAGTGCAATTGGAACCAAAAATAACTAACTGATTCTTTCAAATACTTGGTTGGCTTGAAGAGATTCTTACTGGGCCTAATAAGCCTGCTTTTGCCAGTCTGTACCTATGCTTTTTTATGTAATAAAGAGATTACAAGCAAACAAACTAGTTGCAATTCGTTTGAAATATGATATGATTACATTTTGTATATTTTCGTTTTGAATAGTAAAAAAAGTTATATTATTGTATTGATTAGTAAATATATATTGTAAGGTATATCTTTTGAAAATTGGGATAACAATGGTAATTTGAGTACAGCAGAGTGAACTTCTGCAAATTGTTATTACAAAATGCAATAAAGATTCTGATGGATTTCCTCTAAAACGATATGGCGACTTAAAAAACATTGTCGTCACATACACGATCTAATCAAATTTAATACCTAATATTTTTTTTTCGTATTTGTAAACGATATCTTGAACTAAATTGAATGCAAATAAACGGGCAAGTGCGAGTCGGACTCGTACATGAACGGTTCCGGACCACCGTACAATGTTTTAAAACGCTGAAGAAACACGTTTCTTGTATGACGACCCCCGACGATTAATTATTAACTTTACTTATTTTTAGTATTTATTGTTATAGTGGTCATAGTAATACATTATCGGTGAAAATTTCAAGTATCTAGTTAATGCCATTATAAAGATCTAGTTCTAAACGCAGAAAAAACACGTTTTTTGTATGACGACCCCTTTAATTTTAAATTTTTTTTAGAATTTGTTGTCGGCCCCAGTAATACATAATCGGTAAAAATTTCAAGTGTCTAGCTATAACGGTTCAAGATATAGAGCCCTGTGACAGACGGACAGACAGACGGACAGACAGCGGAGTCTCAGTAATAGGGTCCCGTTTGCACCCTTCGGGTACGTAGCCCTAAAAATATACTGGAAAAACTTACCCTCTTTGAACACATGACCATTGTTCATGGCACACATAATTATCCTCCTAGCCTATCACAGACGTATCATTACAACTATCCTAATCCAAATCAAGCCACTTCCCTCAATTACGAGAGCGCGTCACTAAAACGCCTTAAGCCTCCAGACCGGCTGGACAAATCCGAATGGACAAATTGACCACGACATACCGAAACCGTAGCCACTAGACCACTGCGCATTAAGGATCGTTTACACTGTAACGTAACAACTATTATATTATATTTAAAATTTGACGCGTGACAGAATCAGTTTTTTTTCTCTAGTTTGATAATGTATTCTACTGCTGGACAAAGGCCTACCTTTTCTTCTTCCACTGATCTCTGTCTAAAGCAGATTATTGCCTATTTGAAGTTCTCGCCACCTCCTGTGGTCTACCTCTATGCCTGCGCCTTTCTGGCCCCCAAAAGGTAGTCATCCAGACCCACCTCTCACTCTCTTTTTTTCATCAGAGACAGCATCCATCATCTTTAAAACGAGCGTGAAATTTGCAGGGAAAAATGTACTTGAAACTTATAGCTGATAAAAAAGCACGGATGGTTTAAATCCCGCACGGTGGAAAATTCGACCGGAACACAGATCAGTTACAAAACACAATGGCCGGTTACAGGAATCTATTCCGGCGTAATCCAGAAAGGTCGGCGGGAGCTATTCAATAACCACTTACGAGTCGCCGTTGATAAGAGTGGCGCATGGGGATTGTTCCTAGTTGTATATGCTAGTCCACCTTTTTAGAAAAAACTTTTTTTTTAGAAAGATCTGTCTGTTTACTTCTTAATTCTTTCAATAACGAATTCTAGCTGGAATCAATCGATTTTATATTTCTTTTATTTATGTTAAATTGTCTTATCAAGTATTATACTACCTTTTATTAGTTAGGTAGCTAGTTCTTCATGTTATGACACCTGTTTCGATCATACTGGATCTCTCTTTCCTTGCCATAAATTCTGTTATCTATCTAGGGTGTCAAAAACGTTCAAATTACAAGATATTTGTATACACGTTGCATTTTTCAGCAGTGGAAGTGTTAAAACAACTTATATTTATTTATTTTCATGTAAAAAATATTACTGTGGCACAGAATACATAAGAGTTAAACAGAATGGAATCTCACAGCGTCTCCCGCATATTGGCGTCCCCGCACTTCTCCCCGCACTTTCTGCGCCTTTCTGTGCTCTAAACTAGAGTTTAGTTACTAGCCGCACGCAATACACGACGTGTCTTGGTCTGTCTGAACTGAACTGTCAATCAATAGTAACCATCCTCGTGAGAAGATGCGCATATAATAATTGTTTATCCACCGATTACAACAAAGAACACATATTTCATAGATTTCTAAATGATGAAAACAGAATTAGCAAAGCAACAATATAATTTCACGTTATTACCCAGCAACCATTTTGATATATATACCCTTCTCGCTCTCTCGCATTGGCGGGAGATACACAAGAGCGAGAGGGGTATTATCAATCGGCAGCAATCCGGTAATGTTACATAGGCTCCCCGCTCACAGGTAATCACATACACGCAGATGCCAATTAGATTTCCGCGGGTTATAGTGCTATAATGCTAATAATGCCATTGTTGACAATGACAACTTGACAAGCCGTGCGTGGAAGCGTGATAAGATAAACATTTGTTTATTTTTATTGAATTTATTCAAATAATTACCGTATAGTTTTGCGCCGAATATGCAAATTACTATATTACAATAGTGAACTAGTGAATTTAGTGCGTTACATTATAAATGACTCAATAATAATCAGTAAAGTGAACTAATGGTGAAATGGACAATGTACATAATCTATACTAATATTATAAAGCGGAAGAGTTTGTTTGTTTGTTTGAAGGCTTTAGGCTGTATAACATTACGTTCCGACAACCACGCGAACGAAGTCGCGGGCACAGCTAGTAAAAAATATTTGTGAAGTGATATTATGTAGCTGTTTCCGACTTTTCTGTAACATTTAATACATATAAAACAGAATACTTTTTACGTCATAGTGTTCGCAAATCTCCCGGTATGGAAAGATATACCTAATCGTAAATATGTCGAACTCGTTAGTAGGTAAGTATTAAATTAATTCTGCGGTGCGACCCTAAGTATAAAACTCACATATCAACGTGTGTACAGATAAATTGTTTCGTTTGTAGTAGTAATAGGTATATATGTTACTCTGAATCAATGAAGAGTCATACCAGTGACTGTGGTACAAAATTATGAATTTTCTAGCTTTCAAACTCAAAATGTTAGTTTTGTACTCCGTATCATAACTTTACTTGCTACAACGTAGCGCAAGAATAGAACAGCTAAACCAGGCTATCGTGCTAAAAACGGACACAAAGGTGATATTGGATCTAGTGGTGCCACTTTCAGGCTTTCACAGTGATGGAATGCCTGTATTCAGGTGTTAGTGTGGAAAATTTTAACAGCAGGCAGTGAATAATCGGGGTTTAAAATGCAATTGTGGCTTTTTGAAGCTGGAAGTTGATTTTGTTGGGGAATAATAGTATATTTTAGTTATGTTATCGAAATTTATACTAATATTTATGAAAATACGAGTATTATAATGGTAATGGTAGAGTAGAAAACAATTAATTTCTACCCCTTTCCTGTCCCAAGGGTGTCGTAAGAAGCGACTAAGAGAGATATAAGTAACAGGGACGGACAGCAGCATCCTCTATACATACATACACTATCACGTCTTTATCCCTAATGGGGCAGACAGAGTATTTTGATTTCTGCGGCTCTAAACTCTAATCAGACAGAGCCCAGAGCTGCAAGACCCAAAGGCCGCTTTTAGCGAGTTTTGGGTGATAAGGTGGAAAAAAGGAATCTAAATAGTCAAGGAGTCAAAGGAATCAAAGTAGAAAAATCATTTTCACGAATACCCTAGATGGGCGAAATTAAGCAGCTGGTTCAGTTTTTTTTTGTTTTTTCCCAGACTAGCAGGAAAGAAACAACAAAGAACATTCACTAAAATTATATATCCACCTGCCCAGTAGTGCCAAGCGTGGTGATTATGGCCAAATCCTTACTTTAGTGGTGGGGGGCCTTTAGTTCAATAGTGGATTGATATAGGCTGTAAAGATGATAAAGGAGAATCACAAGTAGGCCAACCGACTTAGTGGTCAAAAAAATCAAAATTGTCTCAGATAGATACACTCGTTTTGGACATTCCACCGCATTCGTCACAGTCTTACTCCAAATCGTTTAGTCTTGACGGCAAAGCTTTGGAACTCACTTCCAGCTGATGTAAGGATGGCACCTTCACTGGATTCATTTAAAACTAGATTAGTCCTCTCTGGTTGCGTCATACTGAATTAAGTACTTATCTTTAATATGTTATTAAATATATACTTATGTATATAGGATATATACTTTATGTATAGTTTGTTTATGTGTATTGCTATATGTATTTATGTAAGTATGTTCGTATATATTTATGTATGTAGATATGTAAGTATCTTGTAGTTAAATTTATACGTACCTTCTACCTTATATATAACAGAGTAATCTTCCTCAATCTATCGCAGGTTGACTGGAAGAGATCCCTACATGGGATAAGTCCGCCTTTGTATATTTGCTCTTTCGTATTATGTTGTCTTTTATTTTTAAATTTTTGGTACAATTAAGTTATTACAAACAAACAAACAAGGGGATAGGTCTCGTGGTAAACCCAGTGAGAACGAAGTTCCGTACTGCAAAATTAAAAAATTCTGACTCCAAAATCCATCTTGAACTCCAAAATTTTTTAGATTTGGATTCCGCGTTCGTAGACTAGGGTCCCTCTACGTAGAGTACTTCATAGAAGAACTTCTTACTAAAAATAAACTTACTAAATATTAATAGAAAATCCAGTACATTTTCGTTCGTCCCCCAGTCTGAACGCTTACCCATTCGACACTACAGTAATTTTTCTTTAGCACGAAAGAAGCTTAACTCAATGCAATCCTGTCTGTCAGGTCGTTCTTATAATAAGAAACATTTCAATTTATGCAATAACCGTTTTTATCCGACCCAATGAAGTGGGGACAAAATGGATTCCGTTTTAGTTCAATGCATTTTCTCTGTTCCCGAGAATTCTCGGTTTATTTCGTTTTGCCTTCGGTTTGTTACTTTCTTTAAATGTTCTTTGTAAGGAAAAATGTTTGTTATTATTGCTTTGGTGGGAATTGCTTTGGGTTGCAAATATACTGGTGTCGAGAAAATATAAATAAACGAGAAATAGCTCGTACAAAATATTGATATGGTAAATTCTTAACTCTTTCCTTTTCTTGGTCATTCCAAAACGCTAGTAGTTTGTAAACTAAAACACTAAAAATTATGACCAATGACCTTCCATGAAGGTCATTGATTATGACCTACAATAAGTGACATGATGTATCCGTCATTAAATAAAAATGTTTGACTTTGTCTTTGACATTAAGAAATAACATTTTGAAACTGTTAACAAAAATGTTAATCACTTTCTGCTTATTTGTTTTACTTGTTTAGTCAATCTTCAATTCAATCTACATCCAAAATTTTTTTTTTCATCATTACCAGTGTGTTGACTGATACATAAAGCTTAGTATTTTTTTTCCTATCTAGATTTTATTCTAAATCACAATCTACTTAAGTAAATTTTTCAAAACTTAATTCTACACGTTAAGTTTCAAATAAAAACTATATCCTACTTACATAAATATAGCTATAAACATCCAATACAATCTCGCCCGAAACATTATTACCGACAGAAATATCTGAAATAAAATTAATATCGTACCCAACTAATAGTGGCGAACTTAGAAACGAGTTACAACTGCTTTTATCTTTTATTGGCCGCCGCACACGGCCTGCAAACCATATTGGCAGCGAAAACTTTCGATATTAAGGGCATTGCAAACGAGCGGCTGCAACGTCATTCAGATTTTGATTGTTTTTCGTGTCTGTAAGTGAAAAATCTAACACCAGTAGCCAACACAACATTTTTCAAGCTGGCTAAAAGCATTATAACTACCATACAACGATGATAGCCAGGGAATTAGCCGCTCCACACGGCCTGCCTGATATTGGCTGCGAAAACTTTCAATATTGTTATATGGGCATTGCAGACGAGCGGATCAAACATTCTGAATCATTTCATTTAGATAACAGATACAACCATCTTTAATTTTTTTACTAATCCACAAATAACATAGATGCAAGTTTGTCAGGGGCTTCAACCATGTTATTTATAAGTCACTGTCGTCTATCTGATATCAACTCACACTGAATGTGAACTGAGTACTAATTTTCGAATATGAAACGTAAAGCTGGACGTCATATGTTCAAGATTTATATCAATGCTAATCTGGGAGCACAGAACAAATATACCAGCTACTTTTCCCACGAAGGTCGCAATAGTCGACTAAAGGAATGTGTGTAAACATAAGAATCTGTTTTAAATAAGCTAGTTAAGAGCTAGCGACCTGTTACTATTACTTCTTTCCGTTTACTACCCTTATTTTGCTTAGCGTGATCTTTGGGCCCTGCGACTCCTAGCTGTCTACTCCTTAAATGTGTATTTGTGTCGATAACCTAACTATCCGTAATATTAGCAAAATTATAAATCAATTGACTTTTTAATCTGTAGACATTTTAACATTTTTTTATACTATAAAAACTGTAACTGTAACTAAGCACTATTTAGGTATATTAATTGAAATAAAATTTTCTGTAATTGTAAAAATGTTAAGAACCGCATGTATTAATTAACACTGCAAATTATGATTATTTATGTCTAATGGTGCAACATAGTGATCTTGAATTTTTATACCTAACACCTAAATTAATAATATATTATATTATTTGTTATAAGGTATGTTTGAAGATAATATATTATATTATTTGTGATGCCTAAAGTTCTGGCTAAGTTAATGTTTAAAAAAAATACGCGCGTTCCACTTGCTGACAAAACGCCGGTCTGCGCCCAAACTTCACATGTCCAACTGTGGCTCGAACTCGAACGCGCACTTCATTAATAATTCCTCGATACCGCTCCGGTTGAATCACGGCTGGGGTTTAAGTGGCTTGTGTGTTGATCTAGATATGTGTAGGCTTGCATAGGGTTCCTAGATAGAAAACATGCGTCTGTGAAGTGTTAACGGTTACAATACAATAGGTCACTGCAAATTGAACTAGGTGGAATATGGGAGAGTAACTCATCACACTTCTGAAATTTAAGTTCAATTCCTTTATTTGATTTGGCTGGAGCCGTGTGGTTCCCGGCAGAGTAAATAGGACCACTCCAAGTCTTCCTGTGGATGTCGTAGAAGGCGACTTAGTAAGCACAAGCTAAACAAAGCTTATAAACATCAGTGAGACCACTCCAAACCGTCTGGTCAGCGTGGAGAGTGTAAGCCAAATCCTCTGGCTACTCGGGCTTAAATGGCTCTGTAGTACAGGGAGGGTCGTGCTCCTGTGGTGGACACAAAAAAAAACCTGGATGATGATGATGATTTAGCTGTGGTTATGATTATCACCGATTATTATTATCTTATATTATTATCTTCTTAGGAGAACAAAAGTCAGTGATATAGCCCAGCGGATTAGCTCGTTGAAGTGGCAGTAGGCGGGACACATAGCGTGACGACCCGATGACCGATGGGGCAGAAAGGTTCTCGAATGGCGACCACGTACTGGCAAGCGAAGCGTTGGACGGGTGGGTGTCCACACGATCTGACTAAGGTCGCTGGAAAGCGCTGGACGCAGGCCGCTCTAGATCGGTCATTTTGGAAATCCCTGGGAGAGGCCTATGTCCAGCAGTGGACGTTATGCGGCTGAAATGATGATGATTATCACCACCTGCTTGCCTTACTTTTATGCGAAAAGTTTTACAACCGGCTCGCCATGCACTACGTCACCTCCTTCGGTCAGCTGTTGTAGCACGAGTTGTTTGGACTGTCTTTTAGTCTTACGACATCTACACGGGCATTTTATAAGTTGTTGTTTACGACATCCATACCAGACTTATGTTTGGATGTAGTAAATGTGGTAGTCGTGTCTTGTCGGTTTTAGTTTTACGTGTGTATTTGAGTATCTGTGTCACCATAGCTCCCAAATGGATGAACAGATTTTGATTAACACTTTACGGGACTATAAATTCACGTGATAGTTAATTTTAATCTATTAATCTAAAAACCCCTCCACTCCACCAAAGATGAACCTAGATAAGTATATTTCCTTTTTAAATATTTACAATAAACAGACTTGCTTATTCTCCTATGAATTGCTTCTGTCTGCGTATTGCATTGCACAAAACAATGCTTAGAACTAATTAAAATGCAAGTTAAAATTCAAACAATGACTTTTTACACTCTGCTATTTGTAACGTAACAGCTGACTAACTTTATTCAACTGAACTAAATGACATTCCCAGGAAATTAAGTCCAAACTAAAGAATTTAAATATTGTAACCTTTAGAAAAGGCCTTTACCCGTTCCGGGTTAGAATAGGACCACTCCATCTCTTCCTGTGGATGTCGTAAGAGGCGACTAAAGGATTAAGCACAAACATCTCGTGCTACAATTGCATTCCTAAGGAGGGTTGACATCAGGCAGGCGGCCAGTTGTAAAACTATAGCCAAATCATTTAAAAGTGTTCCGGCTATTCCTTCTCCATTTTGCAAGGTCTTTGGCACCCTTGGGTGACCATTGACATGCATATTATATTTGGAGAAGAAAAAGCAGGAAAGCGCATCACGGGCTCCGAAGCAGCACAGCTGAGAAGCAGAAATCTGGTTTTGACAACCAATAGTATTATGATGCCACTAAATATTTCTAAATATTCTATCTCTATGATCTTCCAAGTGCGAAAAACGAGTTAATTTGGTATTTTAAACAAAAAACAGCCTTGCTCAGATTCAATGGAGTCATGGCTTTAAGCTGATAACCAGGATTTAAACCTAGTGACTATTGCTAACCCACCATCTCATCATCATCATTATTTCAGTGGCATAACGCCCACTTCCGGATATGCGCCTCTCCCAAGGATATCTAAAGCGGTCTGCATCTACAAGGGGCGATTTGCTTTCAGAGCAGAATTTTTTTGCAGGCTCTATCACTTAATTAATTTGAATCTCCTTTATTCAAACATAGTTGCCAAGCCAAGTTGCTCTTTGAATGGCGAAAGCGCCTCGTTTCGCTATTTACGTCCACCCACGATACCCAAGGGCACTGAAACGATTTCCATACGAGAGTTTTTACATAACATTAAAAATATAACGCGTTTTGAATAAAACTTCTCTTTTATGGATGCGAGACTTTAATATTTCCATTTCAAATGGAAATAGTGTCGAGGGAAATGATGTTAAAGCTTCGGGGCGGAATCAAAACGCGCGCATTATTTTTAACGTCCTGGTTATTATTATTTTTTCAATTGATATATCTGCTTTTTTTGCCATATGTTCGGGTATTAGTGCATGAGAAATTAAGACTAGTATACAAGTGATATTGTTATGCCTATATGAGGTAATTCAAATTAATTTAATTTATTATTGACACACGAGGAGTCCTTACTTTTTCTTACTTCTTGTGCGGTGCTACTTAGTGGGTATGGCCTCTAACATTTTCTTTCATTTTGCTCTGTTTGTGACCTCCTTCTTAAAGATTTTTTCCTGCTTATTGTCCCAAGATCACTGTCCTACCACAGGTTTCTGGGTCTTCTTCTGCGTCTCTTAGTGATGCTCTTGACAGTTCTGGTGTAGTTCATTCTTTCTAGACGACCTACCCTTATAACGCACCACACTTCACCACCCTAAGGATGCCTCCTTAGGTAAATGGTCTGATTATGATCTTTTAGGTCGCATGAAAGTCGTCCTTTCGACCTCCTCAGGTAATCTTTAATATGAATGTAAGACGCCGCAACGTCAAATCGGCGGCAGCCTTGCACTCATTCTAAATTACCCGTTTTCATATCTGGGAGCACGGCAGTGCCCCCGCCAAGTCGAGCGCGAAGCAAACACTGCCGTACATATATACATATACATACTTTACTGGAACCATTTCGCCGCATTTTCAGGCCCCTATTTGAGAACCTCTGGATAAGACCAGAACGCAGAAATTTTTGTCATCCAGTAAGCTATAATCACATACTTAATATCCAAAATTCCAAGTCTGTAGGTCATTTAGTTCCAAAGTTAAGCGAAAGCCAAGTTTCGCATTTATGACACTCACTCACTCACTCATGATCATCAGAATAGAACTAGTACTTCCCATAAACTGAGAGAGCTGAAATTTGGTACAGAGTTAGGGTTTAATGGCCACATAAAGAGAAAACTATAAAAACTAGGATAATCGAAGATCTGGAGTCAGGGTCTGGTGACCCTGATTAGAAAACACAAGAGCCCAACCAAACTATTAGAGATCGACATACCGCCATTCAAAAAATATTCAACTTGGTGGGCCGCTTCATTTGATGTAAAAATCGAAGGTTTTAAGTATCTGATGAAGAACCCTCAGCTGGTCTCAGCTGTATTAGAGATATGGTAATGCCCCCTTCTACTATTGGTACATAAAAAAATCGACTGTCATTGCAAAAATCCAGCGTAGTGGGACACATCTTCTAATTTAATCTAGCCTATAGCATCCCACTGCTGGGCTAATGCCTCCCCTTCTGCTTTTAATACACATATCAATAAAATTAAAGGAAAACTTTGGATATGACTAGACTGGCTTTTATACTTACAAGTTTACAAGAAGAAATAGTCGAACGATTAACTTTATTCTACTCGAACATTACACAAATTAGACATGGGTAACTCCGGATTCGAATATTTAAATGAGCCGATTCATCAACAGGAGCCCATACCCGTACTGAATCCCGGTAATTGTTATCGGCTCCCGCGAGTTATTAAATCCGCACCAATCTTAGTCCTGCAGGGAATCGGCACCTGTCGGGTCACGAGCCGCGATCGAGAGTTAATATTATTCTGTATTGAAACCGGTACCAGAAAGGACCTCTTTATTCTGTAGATTGTAGCGAAACTTAGCGGACCTCGGAGCTGGAGCCGATAAGGGAGTAGGAATCATTAAGATGAGTCGGTACTGGATGCGGAGTAAGATTCAGTGAGCCGAAACACTCCTCGGAGTCGAGATTACCCCTGTCTAATACAAATTAAATAAATAAATTACACTAAAATATTAATTTCGCTCAAAATTTGGTCAAAATATAATGCATTGGACTAAGAGTGGCGGAAAAAACTGTGTAAAATAAGAAAATCTAATAAAATAAATCAATATGCCCACGTTTCTACAAAAAGAAGTGAAATCCCACCAAAAACATTTTGTAAAAAACTAGCCAAGTCTCGATGGAGCTGCTTGTTTATCTCTAAAAAGTAATGAAATCTAGACAAAGTCGTTCCAAGTCTAAGGTTCCTTACTGCGATTTCTTTATTATTGTAGTTAATGTTGTGTGACTTGGCCGTTGAAGGGTACACAAGGGTACAAAACCAGGTGGTCCATGACACCATTGCACCAATCTGATTTGACGCTTCAAAAAGAAGAGAGCAGAAGCCAGCATTGTCAATGCTGAAAGCATGTGTTGCACAATCAACAACAGCCTAAAATGAGACACTAGCGTCCAATTACCAATACCAGTATGGGCTATTATCTCGCTTAATAAACATAGGTAGTTACAACAGATGTAACATTACGTGTAAACAAAATTGACTTATACCCACTAACGTATAAAGATTGTTCAACGGCCAAGTCACACAACATTAAGAAATCGCAGTAAGGAACCTTATACTTGGAAAGACTTTGTCTAAATTTCATTACTTTTTAGAGATAAACAAGCAGCTCCATCGAGACTTGGCTAGTTTTTTACAAAATGTTTTTAGTGGGATCATAATTTCTTTATCGAACTTTACTTTCCAAACATATTGACGACCTCCGTGGCGTAATGGTTAATACGCTAGACCGCTAATCCGGAGGTTTTGGGTTCGAACCCCAGCCAGGGCAAGTTGGAAAATGGCCTTTTGCACGCCTCATAAGCGAAGCGCATGAGGTAGTGCTCTACTCTCGCCTTACAAAAGTGATTTTTTTAACTAAATGTGTCTCTATTTATTTTCTATCGCACTTGTACAATAATATTTACACATAAATGTCAAGGAAAAACACTAGTTTCAACACTTATGACATTTTTAAAAGACATTTTGCTTTTTAAATAAATAAAAACAATGTTTAATAAAATCATTTTGTGGACGTCCGTGTGTCGGTATGTATGGAAAGTGGCGTGGTCACGATAACTCCCGAAAAACTTATCTGATCAAGTCCATTTTTTTTATACGCTTCAGTATTATCCAAACCTAAGTCCTTTCAAAGATCACGGTCTAATTCAATGTAGTTTAATCGTAATTATTATTATAAAAATACAGGTGACATTTCGTTTGTGTTGTATATCTATATATGTAGATAATAACAAGGAAAAACTTAGCTCCGTTTACAACGCTTGCGTGGTATGGTACTGAGTTAAAAAAAAGGCGCGTATCATTTTTTATTCGAAAAAATCATAATAATAATAATTAAATAAAAAAGTCTTTGAGAAATTAGTGGTCCAATAATTTCTAGAACTAAAAAAATGTCTCTGTCCTATCTTTTATTATAAATTTATTTTGTTTCTTTATTTCATTTTATTAGTGTTGTTTTTTTATTAGTATTATTATTTTTATTTTATTTTTTTATTATTATTTGAATTTTTTTTCTCGTTTTTGCTTAGTTTTTTTGAGATTACTCAAAATCTACCGGTCCGAATCGGTTTAAATTCACAGGAAATCTGAGTTGTATAGAACTCTTTGGAAAGCTACTTGTTTGGTTCCGATCGGTTTAGTTGTTCAACAGTTATAAGCGGGTCACATACACACCCACACACACATACGGATAGGGTGCATGACACTTGCTCGTGAGTGGTCAGGGAAGAGTCCTGAGACCTTTAAACGTCGAGATCTGATGAAAACTCGACTTTTCAAAAACGGGGTGAAACTAATAACGTCCCGAATTTTGAAAATTTTCAATATTCTCAGCGGGAAGTTAAAAATAAAAGTTAAAAATAATCTCCAGTCGTGCGTTAAAGCCGACACATAGTTTTCTTCGTTTTAAGTTAGCAATAAAACAATCAAAATCAATTTAATTGTCAAAAATGAGATTATGAGGCGTGCACTTTTGGATTTTCCAAACTATT
Source organism: Acrobasis repandana (assembly GCA_963576875.1). Classification (NCBI taxonomy): domain Eukaryota; kingdom Metazoa; phylum Arthropoda; class Insecta; order Lepidoptera; family Pyralidae; genus Acrobasis; species Acrobasis repandana. Next base: position 18,831,036 of record OY756218.1, on the reverse strand, counting down.
TCAAATTGTCCTGGGTCTTGGGTGTTTATCTACATATGTTTTTATCATAAAATATAGTATCGTTGAGTTAGTATCCCATAAAACAAGTTTAAAACTTACTTTGAGGCTAGCTTAATCAGTGTCATTTGTCCGTATATATTTATTTATTCATATTATTTACCTAAGGAACCTTAAAACTCACCCAAAATGACTTGATGTCTCCGTCTAACATCAAAAAACATTTGAGTAACATCGGGACAAGAGCCATAGCCATAAAAAGTCGCATCGAAACTTTCTTTTTTCGACAGATGCTACGATATTAGGGAAGCGATATTTCTTTATGACGTCATTTAAATAAAGACCCACTAAACCAACAATGGTTATAGGTACTCGGAAGTTCGTCAAGATCGACGAAACGTGCAAAGTTACGGCGTTTACATAAAAATTGAATTAAAATCACCCCAATTTTTGACGATCGAAACATTAAATGTTCATGACTTTAAGGTGTATTTGTTGAAATACATTTCCTTCCTCCAATGTGCAAAGCATAAATATTTATTTAAAAAAAAAACAGTAGTAAAAATTCAATTTCAACGAAATAGCCGAAAAAAATACAAGGCTTGTGTTACGGAAATGAAAATGGTGATATAGATGTGTGAACTGTGGACTTTCGCAGAAATACCACGTGAGGAAATCCCGCATTCGCGGAAGCCTTCCTATATAGGTGACATTAATTTGTCATGGATATGAAGCCTTCCGCGAATACGGGAGACAAATTCTAAGAGAATACGCTGGTCCGGTCACGTTCTCTGGAAACTGGCAAGTTATGTTCTTCATCTAAGCGCGTTTCCGGTAGCATCCTCAGCTGTGCTGCTTCGAAACCTGGGGTGCGCTTTCCCACTTTTTCTTCTCCAAATATAACACGCATGTCAATGGTCACCCAAGGATGCCAAAGACCTTGCAAAATGGAGAAGAAATAGCCGAAACAGTTCAAATGATTTGGCTATAGTTTTACGACCGGCCGCCTGCCTGACGTCAACCCTCTTTGGTGGGTTGTTTCCTGAGTCAAAAATAAATTATTTGGCAATGTTATGAGAATTAAATGTCACAAAATAATGTCACTTGTCATTGATCACATCCATTTTTAACGTGATTTTAGATTTATTACTGCAGAAAAACGGATATAAAGAGCGCTATTTGACTCCAAAAAAAAACTATGACGTCACAATACTATATTTCATACAAATCTCATAGAAAATGTTTGTTTTGACGCTTAGAAAAAAGTGTCTGATTTGAATTGTTGGAAACTAGCGAATTGTAGCTCGAGATGTTTGTGCTCAGTCCTTTAGTCGCCTCTTACAACATCCACAGGAAGAGACGGAGTGGTCCTATTCTAACCCGGAACCACACGGGTGACCCAGAGCCACACGGTTGACCACATGTTGGTACGGTCACGTTTTCTGGAAACCAGCAAGTTATATAGTAAACAAAAGGTTAGCCCGGTCACCCCTAAGGCCCGAACAGAAGGGGAAGAAACGTTGACTTGAGTCAAGTCAAAGTAAATGTATATATGTGCATGAAACACTGTACATAACACATGTCATAACAATTAGTAGGTGTGCATGTTTAGCCAAAGTACAATGGCATGAAAAACAATTTTATTTTTATTTACGACTAGTCGTTAGTTTATCATATTTTGTAATATACGTAATTTATCCATTCCAAAATATATTTAGAAGTTTATTGCAAGTATAGGTTCAAATAATAATAAGTAGTAAGTATTAAAATGTTATTTTTGCTCCTACTTTGGCCTCACTTGTCTCTGCACCACCTATCGGTTGGCTGGTAAAGAAAGCCCAAGACTGTCCGACGTATACATTTCTTGTAATAAACTTGAATAAATAAATAAAAATATTGATCAAATTAAAATAACAAATTATGGAGAAAGAATTGAAATGAATTTTGTAAATAAATAATAAAAAAATAAATTGGATAGGTATTAAATATATTATACAACCTTGGGGACCTTGCTTGCTAACGGTGGCGATTTGGGTTCCCATTTTTTTATATGAATTAATGTTTGTTGTTTTTAGTATTAGTTTTACTTGTACGTAGTATATTATTACTCTATGGTTTTACATATAATTTATTGCTGTTAATTTAGTTTAGTTTTAATTAGGTTCTTTCATATCTTGCTTCATAAAATAATAAAAATACATTATATATGATATTCATCAAAGTGCATCCAGAGATCATAAATATCATAATAATTTAAAAGCTAAGCATTATACTACACTGTACTTTTATCTGTTGACTGAGAAACGGCTGGCTTGTACAACATTACAAAACAATTAAAGTTTCCCTTTGTGCGAATAAAAACTGCACGGGTAACTTTGTGTTAAGGGTAGTGCACACAATGAAACACAGTTTACTTTAGTAAATATATATCTATTATAATATAAATTGTTACAGTTACTTGTAATGTTGTATAATAAAAAATAATATAAAGTATCTCTAAGAACTAAAACTAAAAAAAATACAAATTATGTAATCCCACTAAAATACTTACAAGTTTTAATTTATAAAAAAAAATATATATTATTTAGCTTTATATAAAGTAAAAAAAATATATTTAATTAATCTATTCATTATGCCAGGTCTTACAAAACATACTAAAACTATTTTAAGGATGAGTTCAGGAAATGAAACTGAACAACTTTTCCCAGGGAACATGTATCGCAACATAAAAAATAAGATTTGGCTTTCCATCCAAACCCGGATCAGCTGTTCGGTCAACTTGTATGGGCGGCCAAAAATAAGATTAAAAAAAAAAATTTCGCGGCTTACGTGTAGCTCAAAGGCTACCCCCATCGCATCTCAACTTATACTGTCATATCATATCTTCTCACGTGTTAACATTATTAGACTCAAAATTAATTCAAACAACTTTAGGGCAGTAACGTCTAGTGAAGATATGACAACAGAAACATTATAAGAAAGAATATAATGTCAAACTATGGTTATGATAAAAAAAATATGACAAGGTAATTCATTATGACAAGCAATATTATAAATTATAAAACCGGGCAAGTACGAGTCGGACTCACGCACTAATGGTTCCGTATAATTATCTATACAATATTAGACACCAAAAAAATCACCTTTGTTGTATGGGAGCCCCCCTTAAATGTTTGTTTTATTTAAATTTAATTATTAATTTTTAAAGTTAATATACAACTAAGCCTCTACTTGTTGCCGTTATTAATATCGAGCAAAAAACGATAAAAAAATCATATTGTTGTATCGGAGCACCGTTCAAATACTTATTTTATTAATTTTTTTGTATTTTTCGTATAATCTATACTAATATTATAAAGCGGAAGAGTTTGTTTGTTTGTTTGTTTGTTTTGTGGCGTATCGGACCTGCCGTACGCCAACCTTCTTTGTAAATAATCTCATAGAGATGACGACATCGTCGAGCGCACGTCTAACAGTGCGCGCGCATGGATGGCCCCCTTCATATCGAACCTGTCAAATCGGCCGTCACGGAAAATTCCCTTGCATATATTTTATTAATTATTTTATATCAAAACAGTGCAATAACTCATTGTTAATATATAAATAAATACATAGCAGCATACCAAATACTTTCACTGCTATATTGGTGACCCCGACGTGATACCGCAACCGTACTTCGCGAAGATGGAAAAGGATGAAAATTTTGGAATTCCAACGGCCGAACCAACTCAAGGTACATTTCAACAAACATTTAAAGTCGGCGTCAAAATTCCGCCATTCTGGACTGACCGCCCAAACCTATGGTTCGCACAATTAGAAGGTCAATTCATATTAGCCGGTATAACAGCCGATACTACCAAATTTTATACTGCGTGTAGTTACTTAGAACATCAGTATGCCGTTGAAGTCGCAGATGACATTGAGAACCCGCTCAAAGAGAATAAATACGAAACGCTCAAGAAAGAGTTGGTGAAGCGTATGTCAGCCCCAAGAGAGGAAAAAATCTTACAGTTCCTGAATAAAGAAGAAATGGGCAATCGTAAACCTTCGCAGTTCTTAAGGCACTTAAGACATCTGGCGGGCCCTCAAATCTCAGACGAATTTATACGCACGGTATGGTGTAATGGCTTACCTTCGCAAATACAGCCAATTATTGCGTCGCAGACCGACTCACCACTAGAGAAATTAGCTGATTTGGCTGATAAAGTAATCGCTATCGCCTCGCCCGCTTCCCAGGTATGTGACGTCAGACCAACAACTTCTTCAGCTGACCCGTATTTAGGTATAATGGAGAGTATGGCCAAGCAAATAGAGGAGCTGCGCAGTCAAGTACAGTAGCTAGCCACGCGAGAGAGTCGGCCCAACTTCAGACGATATCGGTCTAGTTCGCGATCCCGGTCACGTGGTAATGGCCTATGTTTTTACCACCGCAAGTTTGGTGCTGCGGCCTTCAAATGCACAACGCCCTGCGCATATAAAAAGCCGGAAAACTCCAGCGGCAGCCACTAGTGGCGGCAAATGACTGCCCGCAAGGAAACGGCCGCCTCTTCCTTCGTCGTCGACAGGAAGACCCGGGTAGAGTACCTCATTGATACAGGATCTGACCTCTGCGTATTCCCCAAATCGATGGCCAAAGGGTTCCGTCCTCGTACTACGTATGAGCTGTATGCAGCGAACAACACCCGTATTAATACGTACGGATTTCTGGATTTGTGCCTTGATCTTGGCCTGCGTAGAGACTTCCGCTGGCGCTTCATCGTGGCTGAGGTATCCAGGCCCATCATAGGAGTTGACTTCTTACAGCACTACAATCTTCTGGTAGACTGCCGACAACATCGACTGGTTGACGGACTCACAACGCTTTGGATCACAGTCCCATGTCGTCACAGCACTTCGCCAGAGACCGAAGCAGTCAAGACCATCAGCGGTGACTCCAAATACCTGGACTTGCTAAAGCAGTACACAACCCTCACCACGCCAGCAGGTAGGCCCACAGAACCCAAGCACAATACTAAACATCACATCCGCACGACTCCAGGACCTCCAGTGGCAGCTCGTCCTCGCAGATTGGCCCCTGATCGCCTAAAAATCGCAAAGCAGGAGTTTGATGCTATGTTGCAGAATGGAACAGCACGACGTTCGGAAAGCTCATGGTCGTCCCCACTCCATCTCGCTCGTAAGAAAGACGATGGCTGGCGCCCATGCGGTGATTACCGTGCTCTCAATGCGAGAACAATTGCAGACCGCTACCCAATTAGGCACATCAACGACTTCACTTACCAGCTGTCAGGTGCCAAGATCTTCTCGAAAATTGACATGATCAAGGCGTATAATCAGATCCCAGTCGAAGAAGCTGATATTTCGAAAAATGCCATCACAACACCGTTCGGGCTCTTCGAATTTCCGTACATGACATTTGGTCTACGAAACGCAGCTCAAACCTTTCAAAGGTTCATCGATGAAGTACTGCAAGGCTTGGATTTCGCGTACGGATATTTGGACGACACCTTGATCTTTAGCAGGTCTGAAGAGGAACACCTTCAACACCTGGAAATCTTGTTCGAGCGTTTCAAGGACTACGGCTTACTGATTAACGTGTCCAAGTGCGTTTTTGGCGTTGAGGAAATACAGTTCCTAGGATATTCTGTTTCCACAGATGGTATCAAGCCCTTAACAGAAAAGGTAGAAAGTATACAAGCCTATCCTCCTCCGTCAACAGCTAAACAACTTCGACGTTTCTTGGGCATGTTCAATTACTATCGCAGATTCGTACCAAAAGCTGCTGAACTTCAAGCACCGCTCGACAAAGCCCTCACTGGCAATATCAAAGGAGCTACTCCCATTAACATGACGGAAGAAATGTTATCAGCTTTCAACGCTTGCAAAAACTGCCTATCTCAAGCTGCACTTCTTGCACATCCAGATGTCAACAAAGAACTGGCATTATTCACTGATGCATCCGACGGAGCCATTGGTGCAGTTTTGCAGCAGAACAACAACGGCAGCTGGGAGCCTCTCGGTTTCTTTTCCCGCAAACTTTCGTCATCACAAAAGAAGTATAGCCCATATGATGGAGAGTTGTTGGCTATTTACGAAGGCATCCGATACTTCAAGTACATGCTGGAAGCTAGAGTGTTCACGGTTTACACAGATCATAAACCCATCACATTCGCTTTCACCACCAAAAGAGACGGATGCTCACCCAGACAGTTCAGATACCTCGATTACATTTCACAATTCACCACTGACATCAAATTCATATCCGGTTCTGACAATGTCGTCGCTGACGCTATGTCCCGCATTGAACAAATTTCATCTTTCATCAACTTCGCAGATCTTGCAAGAGATCAGGAGCAAGACCCTGAACTGCAAGACCTGTTAAGGCAGAAATCATCCCTCATCCTCAAGAAACTGCCTGAGAACAATTTATACTGCGTCATCTCATTAAATCACCCACGTCCATACCTAACCCCTTCCTACCGCAGGAAAGTCTTCGAGAAGATGCACGGTTTGAGCCACCCCGGAACCAAGGCAACCGCTCAACTCATCGCCGAACGCTTTATTTGGCCTGGGTTGCGCAAGGACTGCACCCGCTGGACTCAGCAATGCACAGATTGCCAACGAAGCAAGATCTCCCGTCATCTCTCTTCCCCTTTTCAAACTTTTCCTGTACCTTCAGAACGTTTTTCCCACGTTCATCTTGATCTCATTGGTCCTTTATCCTTTTCCAAAGGGTATAAATATTGCCTCACCGTCGTCGACCGTTTTTCCCGCTGGCCTGACGCCTATCCCCTGGCGGACATCACTGCAGAAACTTGTGCCAGTGCCTTTTTATCCAACTGGATATCGCGCCATGGTTGTCCTTCCACCATCACTACCGACAGAGGACAGCAGTTCCAGTCACACCTATTTCAAGCCATTTCGCGACTGATTGGTGCAGAACATCGCCCCACCACTGCCTACCATGCGCAGTGCAATGGACTGGTGGAGCGTCTCCATCGCCAGCTGAAGGCAGCCATCATGTGCCACAACAACCCGCAGTGGACAGAAACCCTCCCTATTGTGCTGTTGGGCATACGAGCAGCTTGGAAGGAGGACCTCAGCGCGTCGGCTGCTGAGATGGTCTACGGCGAGCCTCTGTGACTACCTGGGCAATTCTTTACTCCATCTTCAGCCAGTCATCTGGATCCTGTGGACTACGTGTCACGCCTAAGGAAACACATGGCTGGATTGTCTCCTGTGCCTACATCAAATCACGGCAACAAAACTTTCTACGTGCCAAAGGACATACATACGTCGGATTACGTATTTCTACGCCGGGGCCCTGAAAGACGAGCCCTTGAATCGCCATACGTTGGCCCATATAAAGTACTGCACAGAGGAGCCAAAGCCTACAAAATTGAAGTCCAGGGCAAAGAAATTACTGTCACTGTAGACAGACTGAAGCCAGCGTATCTTACTTTAGATGATAATAAAACTTCAAACAAGACAACCGTCCATCCTTCTTCAGCACCTGAAGAAAAGGATCCTCCACGGACAAGGAGCGGACGTGTAGTCAGATTCCCCGCTCATCTTCAGCACTATCGACCGTGAACCGGTCTCAGCGGGGGAGTAATGTGGCGTATCGGACCTGCCGTACGCCAACCTTCTTTGTAAATAATCTCATAGAGATGACGACATCGTCGAGCGCACGTCTAACAGTGCGCGCGCATGGATGGCCCCCTTCATATCGAACCTGTCAAATCGGCCGTCACGGAAAATTCCCTTGCATATATTTTATTAATTATTTTATATCAAAACAGTGCAATAACTCATTGTTAATATATAAATAAATACATAGCAGCATACCAAATACTTTCACTGCTATAGTTTAAACGCGCTAATCTCAGGAACTAATGGTCCGATTTGAAAAATTCTTTTTTTGTTGGGTAGTCCATTTATAGAGGAAGGCTTTAGGCTATATAACATTACGTTCCGACAACCACGCGAACGAAGTCGCGGGCACAGCTAGTTAGTTATATAGCGGCAACAGAAATTCATCATTGCGCTGTCTAGCTATCACGGTTCATGAGATACAAGCCTGGTGACAGACAGACAGACGGACGGATGGACAGTAGAGTCTTAGTAATAGGGTCTTGTTTTTACCCTTTGTGTACAAAACCCTAAAATATTAGTGAATCAAGGAGATTCCGTGTATTCCGGTCCTTACCCACGTCCAACATTTTATCCACGCCGCAACAAGTATTCAAACAAAACGAGGTAAGGGGAATGCTTCACTGTTACATTTTTATACGCCCGGCCTCAAATTGTTACTTTACGTTGTAGTCGGTTAAATGGTTTACTGCACTGAAATATAGCAGCTTTAGTCGGAATACTTAGCTTTAGTAACATTTTCATTTCAATCTTCAAAAAATAAATAAGTGCAGTGAATAAATTAGTTTTCCTGGGTTTCTGGCCTAGAAACTTTTTCTGTGGATATCATAAGAGGCGATAAACATCTTACACATAACCAAAGAGTGTTTTCGTAAGGTGATATACGCACATTAACATGAATTGACTGTGGATTAACAAACTTACAAGCAATTTTATTTCCTTAAAACAAATTTTATAGTTATTGATACCTACTCTTTGAACTTAGACTACAACAATACAGGTCAATATCATTTTGTACAAAGTTCATACTTCCTACTAATCCTACTGATATATAAATGTAAAAGTTTTTGAGTTTGAATGTTCTATGTAATCTAAATAAACTATTTAATTTTAAAATGTCTATTACGAAATCATGCAAAAATGTCTTGTCGGATTGGAGAAAAAATTGTATGTCTGTAGCTTTTAATGTTGGTCAACTCATACCCCAAATCCAAATTGCTCCGTCTGCCCCATTAGGGATAAAGACGTGATAGTGTTGTAACGATGCTGCATGCATCATGTTTAAACCTCCTTTCTTTATCTCGTCCTGTCCGTTTTTCATTCTTCATTTCATTTCAAATTCCCTTTCATTCTATTTTCAAATCATTGACTGATCCCTTTTCACTCATTCCACCATCATCTCTGAAGCTGATCGCTCACCTCTCTTTTATACTATGTACCAGTCAGTATCAGAAATTAAATTATATATAATCTGTGTTGTTATCGAGTTTATTCTCCACTTCTCCTCCTACTATCTTCTATGTGGGAACTCGCCTAGAGCGCCGGGACAGGTCGAGGTCCCACAGTGTATTATATTTATCCCGGTAAAATATCGTGTTACTGTGGAACTCTCAATAACTGCTGCCTCTTTGACTACACAAGCAACGCCGCGAATACCGGCTAGACAATTATAATAAACGGGCAAGTGCGAGTCAGACTCGTACATGAAGGGTTCCGTACCACCGTACAATGTTTTAAAACGCTGAAGAAACACGTTTCTTGTATGACGACCCCCTTTAATTATTAACTTTATCTTATTTTTAGTATTTGTTGTTATAGTGGTCATAGTAATACATAATCGGTGAAAATTTCAGGTGTCTAGCTATTACGGTTCAAGAGATAGAGCCCTGAGACAGACGGACAGACGAATAGACGGACAGACAGACAAATGGACAGACAGCGGAGTCTCAGTAATAGGGTCCCGTTTGCACCCTTCGGGTACGGAACCTTACAAATTATAAAATAATATATTTTTTTTATTAAAAACAACAACCGACTTCATTTTCTTCCATATTTCCAAAGTTCATCATGTCCTCACCAAATTATATGAGATAAAATTAAATTCAAAATTAAAATTAATATCATCTCAATAAGTCATCAAATTAAGTTCACAATTGGCGAAGATATCGCATAACATATATCAAAAAAAAATACAAAAAAACATATGGGTCGAATTGATAACCTCCTCCTTTTTTGAAGACGGTTAAAAATCAAAAGCGTTCGCTCATCTAGCTATCTTGACAAACTTTTTAATTTTTACTCACATTCACTTCACCACTTTCACTTTACTAAATAATATTTAACTAACATACTCCCTAACTACTGAAACTAGTTAGTAAATTGACACGGTCAATCTCAGACTAAGTTTCAGTAATAAATTACTGCTAGTTTAATTAGTGCCGACAGTTATAAATTAAGTTGCCAAGTTAGTGCGACTTAATCAGGCATAACTGGGATCATATTAGTTGCAATAATTTGTTGGTTGCATTCGGAAACAGATGGGGTATTAATCAGCTCACAGTTAAAGTTTTTATATGGGTAAACTTCTATATGTAGAAGTATACGCATACATTTATTTTGTAAACTATGGTTTACAAAAAAAAATGCATTTTTGTATTCATAACTTCGATCAATAACACAACTAGATATAGGGTCGGCGCAAAAAATATAGTTCGCCAGATAAGAGCGCACTCCCGGCGGTGGCTTTTATTTAGTTTTTCAGTCAAGGAGAAAACACTTTAATCGTCGTGTAATAAACTACCCAGAAACTACCCAAATAAACTAACAATCTAACGGAAAAAGTGACATTAAATTTTTATTTTTGAAATAAATTTTGCAAGTACACGTTAAGGCCGTACTTGAATTTTCCGGGGTCCAGTGCTGCTTCCATTTAAAATAAATCATTTCAAAGAAAACGGAGACATCATTTAAAATTTTGCTACTACCAAGTCCTAGATAACCCTTCAAAGTATTTTATGAACTGCTGTTTACAGTTTATAATGAGAACGTTAAGCTTTGCTACGCACATTTGCCAAAAGTGGCCGTTTTTTGCAAATTTGCGTAGTAAAAAGCTTAACGTTCTCACTTTAAACTGTAAACAGTAGTTCATAAAATACTTTGAAGGGTTATCTAGGACTTGGTAGTAGCAAAATTTTAAATGATGTTTTCCTTGAAATGATTTATTCTAAATGGGGGCAGCACTGGACCCCGGAAAATTCAGGTACGGGCTTAAAAGAAAAACATTTTGCGTTTTACCTATGGTTCGAAATTTACCATGGATTTTTTATGGGAAATCGTCGCTTCGTTTCAAAACTTGAACAATAGAATAGAAGGGTCGCTATGAATGGTAAACGGTCATCGGCTCCTAGACACTCGTGACTTGAGGAGGGTGACTTCCGGTCCCTTCACCTTGAGAGGTTGCTACGATTTATAAGAGGTACTCTAACGATCGATTTAACATCACGGCGAATACCATGCAGAAGTGGCGCTCTCATTTAAAATAAATTGTTTGATCTTTAATGGTAATAATTAACTTTTTTTGTTTGTTTATTTTTCAGAATGGTAATGATATTTACTGTAAATTTTAAATAATATTAAATCATCATCATCGTCGTCAGCTTTCAGGGACCCACTGCTGGCCATAAGCCTCCTTCTGTCTGCGCCATCTTAATCTGTCCCTGGCCATTGCAATGCAATTCTTGCCAGCAACTTGCCTAATTTTAAATAAATAAGAATAAATATATATAATATATGTACTAACAAATATTATACTATTTTTAATAACCAAAACTTTTCGGGGGGTTCCTCGACGACCTTCCGGCATGAAAAATTCAAACGTAAGTCGTTAATAAAATTAACTTTAACCGTCAGGCACTAGATAGCCCTTTATATGTGACGTTTCACAGGTAAAGGTACCTTATGGACGCTGGCACTTACGACATTGTGTTTATTTAAGCTAAGTTAATTGTTAGAATTGTTTTTCTAAACGTCCTAAGCGCTAGCGTCCACAAAGTACCTTTACCCGTGGAACGTCACATATTATTTTATGAACTGCCGTTGAAAGTATCATTGGTGATCCGTCTAGCTTTAAAACTAGTTTCAGCTAAAAGTGGCTACTTACACAGACTATCACGTCTTTAACCCTAAAGGGGCAGACAGAGCATTTTGGGTTATGAAGCAGACAGAGCCCTGGACCAATTTTTTAACTGGCATGAAGGCATGGCTGCTATCTAACGCGTTGACAGTCCATACTGTGTTTTATTTGAAGTAAATGGTCTATACTCCTGACCTATATAACTAAGATTATGTATTAAGGCGAATATCATGCAGAAGTGGCGCCGTCATTTGAAATAAATTGTTTGATAGTAAATATGGTGAAAATTTCCATATGGCTAACTGTCAGACACTAGATAGTCCTTTAAATTATTGTATGAACAACTGTTGAAAGTATTTCATTAGTCCGTCCAGTTTTATAACGAGTTTTAGCCAATAGGTAGAATGTAACTAGAATGTAACTGCTTCCCTTCCCGCGCGGATTGCAAAAGCTGATCAAACAGCTGAAAATGTGAATCATGTCAATTTCAATCATCATTGCCAAAAGTGGCCGTTTTTAGCAAAAATGCAAACTAAAGCTTAACGTTGTCACTTTAAATGTAAACAGTGGTTCATAAAATAGTTTGAAGGGTTATCTAGGTTTTACTAACTCAAAATTTTAAATGATATCTCCGTTTCCTTACAAATAATTTATTTCAAATGGGGGCAGCACTGGACTCCGTGTATCGTCTTAATAGGCGATGTGGCTAGCAATTATCACTATTTCGATTCCTTTTCCCACCTTCTCGCCCACTATCACGCTAAAAGTGGTCTTTAGTCTTACGGCTCTGGGCTCTGTCTGCTTAGAGCCGCAAGTCTCATATAGCTCTATCTGCCCCATTAGGGACCAAAGACGTCATAGTGTATGTATGTATACTTAAGAACGTATAAATAATAATATGTAGTGTTAATCATGTAAAAAATGCGTGGTAACAATTATTTTTAATATAAACTTGAACTGAAATGGAGATCAGAGTTTTCGCTACATTTTAGCGTCTCACGTGAGACTTCATTTCGAAGGTAACTTTTAAAGAACTTAATAATAACGAACTCAACGCGAAATACGAGTATCTCCCGAACGTGGGACATATTCTGATTTAAATATCACGGACGACCTCTGAAGTTTATAATAAAGGGCGAGTCTGGTGTTCGATGCCAAACATAATAAACAAGGAAGGTAATCTAACTAAGGAAGAACTCCGGGAGTGCCAACAGAAGTAAAAACTTAAACAATTACGAGGTAACAGTGTCGTGAGTCAATGGTTTTTTTCTTATCTCAAATAATGCCCAACGCACCTAAATAAGTTTTCACTTCAATAAATAAATATACATCTTATATCTAAATATATATAACTCAAAGGTGACTGACTGACTGACATAGTGATCTATCAATGCACAGCCCAAACCACTGGACGGATCGGGCTGAAATTTGGCAAGCAGGTAGATGTTATGACGTAGGCATCCGCTAAGAAAGGACGCGAGCGAAGCCGCGGGCAAAAGCTGGTGTATATATATAGCGGAAATCATACGGATTGAGCTAGCGCCAAAGTAAGTAGTGTACAATAAACAATAAAACAAACAATAAACAGTGTACAATGACCCGGCGGCGGGTGTACGCTTTACTAGCAGTTATATATGTTTACAATTCATTCGTTAAAATGGTTTACATACTGTTGGCGCGACCGAAAGATGGCTGTGGTTCCATAAAAAAAAAAATATCTTGCTGGCGCGCCAACAGTTTGTAAATTCCTTTCATTTCTTTATTAGCACACAATACAGATAACAACCATATTTTGATAAGTACATTAGATTTTTCCGTGTTATTATAAAAACAGGACTAAGTTTGTTACTAGGTTTAAACCATTACCCGCCCAAATCAAATTGACATCTAGTAATATCACACTATCTCACCTTTCAATGTCGACTTGGGCGGATAATGGTTTAAACCTAGTAACAAAGTTAGTCCTGTTTTTCTAATATTAGGTTAGTGTTGATCTAGATTGTTTATGTACTCGTATGCCTAATAGTCTAATTAAAGGAAATTAGACTATTAGGCATACGAGTACATATCTAAATATGTATGTCTAAAAAGTCAAAATATCCATTGGACAAACGAACTGTAGTAAGTAACCCGGCCGTGATCCTTATTTGGATTAGTGATTATACGTGACATAAAATACTGTAGTGTAATGTAATTTTCAATTAAAACGACTATGAGAGCAGTTTATCAAATGGGCATGCTGTGTTCGCTCCAAGTAGGTTGGCAACTTATATGCTCTAATTTGTATATGCTTAGGTTTGTGTGTTGTTCAGCCAGTTAGCGAACCAAATAAATTTAAAAAAAAATACCATTGGCACCGGCTGTCATTATTATTTGGCAGTCGTCAGGCTATGTAAAACCATATACAGTACCTTTAGTAAGGTTTAAAAATCGAATACCAGTGTTGCCACCCCGTTGTACAGTTGACCATTGACCTGCACCATGAATGGTGCAAACGAGACTAACTAGTTTCGTTAGCACCACTAATATTAATACAACTACTTCACCATACTTTCAATGGTGCAAAGGAGGCCACACCCGATAAAAAAACAACATTCGTACAAAACTTAAATCTTCAATATTGTATCTCCCAACTGGGCCCATAACCTGATAGTTTTCAGGCAGCAATCAAGCTGAAGAACAATGGACATTAGTATACAATGTGGTTAGTCATCACATAATGATAATTTAAAAACATGCTGTTGTCATCTAAAAAAAACAAGATTTACTAAGGGAATAATTACGAAATCGCGAACAAAAATTGCTGCTCCATAGTAAATTACATCACTACCGCATAAAAATGTATGAAATAGAGAATTTTCGTTTCGCGATTTTAAAATTATTCCATTAGTAAGAGTTGTTCATGACCCAACAAACACATTGTATATTTGCAAATATTTATTTCGACATTGATACAATTTAGGAGGTGACCGACCAAAAACCATAAAACCAGTTTGGTATAAACTTTTTTAATTCAAAATATATCAAAAGTTTCGTTTACATTGCTCCAACACAAAACGTAAACTTCTCCTTTTTCTATACTACGACACAGGGTCCTACCAGTAATGCGCATGGGATTTCCCGAAAGGTCCGCCTTCTAAACGTGTTAGTTCGCTTTATTGAATATTGGGAATATGACGGTGTCCTACGGGAGCCCATATCGAAGGAAGTCTGTTGCATTCTCAGCGGATTTTTAGAAGACTTTACGCGGGCAGGTAATGGATTTTGGATGTGGATAGCGCGTATATGAAAACCTGAGGGTCGCCCAGGAATTTCAATTTGTGTAAAAATCTTGGCTGCGATAGTAAAAACGGTTTTATAATATTGGTAACATAAGCCAAATTTTCTTGGGATTTCAAGAAAAACTAACGGCAAATGGAACGAAACAACGTATGTGAAAATTTTATGGTTCGATAAAACGCTGAACTCCTCCCAGAAAACTAAATGCAGAAAATACTCTTCCTAAAACTCCATATCTCGGTAATTCATTAGATGACTGATTTGCCCTATCATATTCGACTTTAATTTATTTTTTGCTATATTTATACAAACGAAGTTCCAACAAACATTTTTATTTTCCTTCTTCTTCTTTTTAATTTATGAGCTTGCTCTTGTCGGTTGAGTTAACTGGATTACCTATCGTTCATAAATAATACATAAATAACTAAGAAAAGTCTGAGAGATTCGCACGCTCGTTTTAAGAAACAGTATTGTGTATAAGAAGGACGTCAAGAATGATTTCATATAACTAAAATAGTAGACGTTGTTAAATAGTAGAATCAAACAGGGAATGCGTAAAGAAAGATAAGGGTAAGAAGAGAAAAACGGACAATTTGACAAAGGATAGAATGAGATGGAAAAACCCCACATGACTGTGGGATCACCATTTCCTGTTTAGGGTTCCGTAGTCCACAAGGAACCTTTATAGTTTCGTCATGCCTGTCCGTCCGTGTTCGTACTCCGCCGCTACTGCACCGATTGTCACGAAAATTGGTGGAGAGAAATTGGACTAACCCCTACGTGTTTCCTATCGTTGAAAAGGTCTTTTAAAATGCAACAAAAACTGCTTTGAAACTATGTAGATCAAACCCCTCAGTCTTGCGATAATCTAATACAAAGTTAAAATTTGAGGTGTCCCCCCACCCGTAACTTTTGTAATATTACGCGTACTAAAATAATTCTGAAAAAAATGTGGTATATACCTCAAAGTATGTACTTTCAATTAAAACTATAGCGGTCTCGGTATCATAGATAGTTATTTTTTAATATGTCATAAATCGTAAACCGCAATTTACCTTTAGAACTTTTATATTATGTTACTTGCTGCTACGGAACCCTTCACGGGCGAGTCCGACTCGCACTTGGCGCTTTTTATTTTTTGTGTTTTCTATTCCGGTTTTTCTTCTGTTTGTCGTGCATTAAGGCCGTACCTGAATTTTCCGGGGTCCAGTGCTGCCCCTATTTAATGTGAGAACGTTAAGCTTTACTACGCACATTTGAGAAAAACGGCCACTTTTGGCTAATGTGCGTACTAAAGCTTAACGTTCTCATTATAAACTGTAAACAGTAGTTCGTAAAAAACTTTGAAGGGTTATCTAGGAATTGGTAGTAGCAAAATTTTAAATGATGTCTCCGTTTTCTTTTAAATGATTTATTTTAAATGGGGGCAGCACTGGACCCCGGAAAATTTAGGTAATCTATTAATTTTTAAACCACCGGTTCCAGATGAAAAGGGATTGTTTACGCAAGCGGAGGACCAAAAAGTTACTCAAGAAGTTTTGGGCAATCATTACTTAAATGTTAATCAACGTTAAAAGCTATCTACATCCCAGATTTCAATCCATTCTGATCAGCCGCTTATGCATGATGGAGTCACAAAACTACAAAACCTACACATTTATACTATTAGTGGGATAAATATCAAAACTACTTAGTTAATCATTTTTGGGCGTCCAAACAAAATTGTAATAGGTATACGCAGTTATGTATTTATTTTTTAAACTTGCATTTTTCTATTTGAATTGATTATTATTCATATAATAATAAAAAACAACTTTTGACTACATATATATAAAAAAATACAAAAAGGACTAATTAAAACATATATTTGCAACATAGCACTATACGGATGCGAAACATGGGTACTCTCCCAAAAAGACAGTGACAGGCTAGCAATGTTGAAGAAGAATAGCGAAAATAACATTCCTTTCAGTCCAATAGTAAAATGTTGGACTGAAAGGAACACTAATGAAGACCTGTTAGAAATTGTAGGAGAGAAAAGAGGACTGATGGGTGAAATTGGAAATAGAAAGAGGAAAATGATTGGCCATTTGATACGACATGACTCATTGTTTAAAAATATACTGGAAGAAAGGACAAAGGGTAGAAGAGGTTAGGGAGACCAAGAAAGAGTTATGTGACCATCTAAAAGAAAAGGCAGGAGTCATGTCGTATCAAGTGCTTAAAACACAAAGCAGAAGATCGAGAAGTCTGGCGCATACTCCACCAAACGGAGCGTTAAGCTCTTAGATGAGAAGAATAAATAATGCTTAATTATCTACAAGTTCATATGTACGAGTAAATGATCTTATGATGTTTCTGTATGTCCTAAGTGTGTTTTTGATTTCAATCAAATTTTGAAAATGCTTTTTCTCAAATCAAGCTTTTAGAGTTTAAATTTTAAATGTAGAGGTATAATAAAAGATGTGCAAGTTTTTTTATTCATAATATCAATTGACTATAATAGATATCTAATCTAGTATTTATTCAAACCCTACTACTGGATCCTTTTTGCTTAAAAGCCCGCATTTATTCAACGTTATAGAGAAATTGTTTCATATTCATCAGTTTCAACAAAGTTATGAATTCAAGAAGTTAAGAATCAAAAGTACGCACTTATTTATTCAGTTACAATAAAATCTAAATTCAATAATTCTCCAACTCTGGCCTCTGCTTGGCGTGCATTAATCTATTGATTTCCGAACCACCGGCTCCAGATGGGAAGGGAATTGTTTACGCACGGGGAGGACCAAAAAGTTACTCAAGATATCAAGTTTCGGGGCAATTAAGATAAAACCCCCATGAAGAGACATTATCGCCGGCTGAGGCCGTGTTTATTATTAATAGGATATCAGCCGGGGAATGAAGTGACATTTTTAAGTTAGGGCTCACCGGTACTTTGCTAATTATGCTGATGGAATAAGCTCCGGTAATTATTAATGTGTGGTATACATGGTTTATTCAGCATTTATTTGCATATAAATATTTCTTTATTAAATGGTCAATACCTGTGTCAAATATCTATATACATATAATAAAACAGTAAAAATCGCGAGTCTGTACATTTATAAATTTATCAAAAAATGAGTGTGGGCGATTAGAAAAGACTAAGTAAATATAAAAAAGATTAAAAACATTTTTGTCTGTCTGTCTGTATGTTCACGCTAATCTTCTAAATTACGTGACGGATTTTAAGGTGGAGGTATAGGCAAATGACCTTGAAGTGGCGCCCTCACTTGAAATAAATTATTAACTCGTAAATATGGAGATAATTTCCATATTGCTCTTCGTCATGCACTAGATAGCCCTTTAAATTATTTTATGAACCACCGTTGAAAGTATTTACATTAGTCCGTCTAGCTTTAAAACTTGCTTCCGCCAAAAGTGGCCACGGCAAGTTTTAAAGCTAGACGGATCACCAATAATAGTTTCAACGGTAGTTCATAAAATAATTTAAAGGGCTATCTAGTGCATGACGAAGAGCAATATGGAAATTATTACCATATTTACGAGTTAACAATTTATTTCACACTTCAAGGCCATTTGCCTATATCTTCGCCTTAACGCGGTTTTCAATAATAGATTAGGCTCATCTCGGAGCAACATATAGGCTTTGTTTCATCAAAATCGGATCTCAGGGGAAAAGTTATCATCATTTTAAGGTTATTTTTTCCCAGTCATCCTGATTATATTTATTAGTATTTATATTTATGTATTCATCTATTGTATTTTATGCATGTTAGTATATATGTATAGTTATTAAATGTTTAAAAGTATATTTGTGTATAAGTATACCTATGTGTTTTTGATTATATATATTATTTATATTAAGTTTGCTTATTTCTGTGAATTTTATTACGCCAGCCACACATATTTTCTGCTTGGTCTAATGGTTGACCGGGAGAGAATGCCATATGGCATTAGGTCCGCCACTTGTACTTTTATTTTATTGTGCAATAAAGATTAATTAATAAAAATACATAAATTTTTATTACGCCGCTCGATCGCCTGTTAAAAAAATGCGTATATACATCGTTTTGATGAAAGAACGCAAAACCCCTCAGGTGGTACCTCAGCCCATGTAACTGAACAACTTTTGTTCAACAACTTTCACGAAATCCAAATGTGAGGTTTTGCGTTATTTCATTAACACAATGTATATCACTAAAAGGGTCGATTCGAAAGCTTAACTGCCCTACAAAATTAACAAAACTACTATTTTATCTAGATGTTTGTAGCCTGCAACTTTGTTCGCGTGAAATTGAATTTATTATATATAGAACTTCTGTTTGTGAGTAGATGAGTCGATTCCTATTTTCGCGGCGCAACATACCTAAGTTTCTCTGATTCTGTATGGCGTATTATTGGGATACCTTTTATATACCTACACGAACGTCAATTCACTGTCAAATCTGGAAGTATATGCCATTAGTTTTGAGTGATGTTGGGATTCTGTAGTACTTATTCCAGCGTCCTTTGTCGTGAAGGAAAAAAATTTAAGACAATCTAAAGATATTTAACGCTTTTTGCGACTTTGCGAAATTGATGTAACTATAGAAAGGGTAACAATAGTCCTCTCAATTCTATTCAAGATATCGTCTTTTCAATTGGGGATTACTTATTAAATAGCCATAGGGCATTACTATTTCCCTTCTTAACAAATTTTACTTCAAAATAAAAGAAAAATGTACGTACAGCGAGGTGTGCATAATATATACGTAATGATTGAAAACGGATACCCTGGATCTCCCAAACGGCATTTGGAAAAACGACAACAACGATTTTCGTCAAAATTATAGCAAAGCAATTAAACCTTATGTGTAACATGAAACCAGGACAAAAAAAGGTGTTTCAGGATTTGCTGTCTAATAGTTTGGGATGTATGCACAATCCCAAACAAAAAAACCGTCAAGATCGTTGCTGGACATGAATCGTAAGGAACGTTAAATTACTTTTTTCAGGAATTCATAAATGAGAAGATCAGGCATCAATGCCTTCCTGGTAACTTGAACTTGGGGATCAGCTGACGAGATCAATGAAAAAAATCAAGCTTGACAACCGTGAAATTTTGACCATTCAGATGCCCAAAATTTTTCTAATGTTTAAGCGAAATTAGAAAAAAATACGGTCAGTGGGCAAGTGACTCTTCCGGAAACACTTCAGAAATTCGAATTCAGGAAATTTACTTCAAAAGTGGCAGGACATGCGTACGTAGCTACGTGTCTTGAACGCTAAAATGAAAGTCTAATTTGGTTTGACACCAAAATAAGATGCCTGTCATGTTATTTTACGAAGTAAAGGTCCTCATGGATGTTTGGAGTGTACCACATGAAGAAAATTCTACGTTACGTGTACGCGCTTTACTTCAAGAATTGACCAAGCCGCTGCATTAAATGGAAACATTGTCACAAATTTTTGGGAATTGAGTGGTCAGCATTTGAGTTCATATAGATACTGCATGTCGTCTTCACTTAAAATTACTCTCAAACTTGGTGTACCGATAATGATTTTTAGAAATCTTTCTCAGTCTAAATTGTGCAATAGAACTCGACTTAATATAACTAAGTATATTACAAAGGTGGTCGTAAGCCGTGTGGTTCCTGGCAGAGTAGAATAGGACCACTCCAAGTCTTCCTGTGGATGTCGTAGAAGGCGACTTAGGAATCACAAAAAAATCAATGAGACATTTCCAACCTGTCTGGCCAGCGTGGAGAGTGTAGGCCAAATCCGCTGACTGCTCTGGCAGTACGGAGAGGGTCGTGCTCCTGCAGTGGAGACTAAAAAAGGAACGTCATCGAAGCAGCGATTCTCAGTCGATTTAGTTCAGGCGAAACTGTGCTTATACCACAAAATAAATACACCAGTGATCCCCAACAATCTCCAATCCCAGTTATGCACACAATTTTCTATAGTAGCTTACATCGCGACAACCGTAAAATGTCCCAGATCTATCTGAGTCTAAATGTTTTTGGGCAGTTGTACGTTGCCTGCTTGCGGGTAAATAAGTAATGCTAAAATATATAGAGGTAGGTATGAGACCAAGCAACAATAAAACTATGAATGTCATGGTATTTTTGTCGTTGTGTAATATACGAGTAATGTATGATGCCATGTGGTTCTCGGCAGAGCAGAAAATAACCACTCCAAGTCTTTCCGTGGATGTCATAGAGGACAATTTAGGAAACACAAGCTAAACAAAGCTTATAAACATCATGAGACCTCTTCAACCCGTCTGACCAACGTGGAGAGTGTAGGCTAAATCCTTTGACTGCTTTGGCCAAGTATGGCTCTGGCAGTACAGAGAGGGACGTGCTCCTGCAGTGGAGACTAAAAAAGACCCGATGATGAATGTATGTGCCGAATTACAATAAAAAACACGGACTGTAAATTACACACTAAGTAACTAAATTTTTCAATTCGCAAAATAAAACTGAATTTTACGCGGACGAAGTCGCGGGCACCAGCTAGTTATTAAATATACCAAAATGTATCTGAGTAGAACTTTTATTTATTAAAAATAACAAGGATAACGGTGCCGTTATCTTAGGAAATTGCATCTAATAAATAACAAAAGTGGCTGGCATGTTGTGGAGAAGAAATGCAAAGGAAGAAATAGGAAAATAAAGATATAGAGAAAAGGGAAATGCCTTCGTCCAATATTGGACTAGAAGTATGATATCATTATCATCATCATCATAATCAGCTACTTCTGTTTCTATCTGTTTAAATGAGTCAATAACGACATGACTTTAGTTATATGTCAAAGCAATCTCGTTCTTCTCCAAATCCGTGCTTTCTTGTTTAGCCACTTGTGCCTGTCTGCCCCGTCAGCGATCATTCGCTGACGGAGCAGACAAGCACAAGTGCTTTCAAAGCAACTTTGCTTTGACATATAACTAAAGTCATGTCGTTATTGACTCATTTAAACAGATAGAAAGAGAGTCTGTTTAGTGACATCGGAATGTTATTATTTATTTATTTAACTGCTTTGACCTAAAACTAAAGTCATTTCGTTATTGACTCATTTAAACAGAAAGAGAGTCTGTCTAGTGACATCGGAATGTTATTATTTATTTATTTAACTTTATTGTCCATCAAATACAAATTGTACAGAACAATAGGCGAATTTAATGCCAAAAGCACCTTTACATCATTACATCGGAATGTTATTGGTTGTCAAAATATATCAAATCCTCGCTCATCTCTTGTGGAGTCTCCGTCTAAGCGCATATAGATTACGGTTATAGAAATATTGATAGTTACTAGACCAGCGCCTGTTTAAATGGCGTACCTACGCCGTTCCGCCCACCCGTTTAGTCTGGCAGAGAATAAACCTGAATAAATTGTGCATTGTGCGTATTTTTCTAGATTGCTCCTTGAGCTCCATAGACACAATAAAGTCAGTAAACTGAACGCATAATCATACATCATTTTTCAAAGAAAATTTAATCGCGATATCATAAATATTTTACCCTGGACGGTATAGAGGATCGAAAACCTTTCCCACCATTACAATACTTTGAAAAGATTAAGCCAAACTTGGAATTCCGAAAGGGCGACCCTAGATGCTCTATAAAAATGTGGGTGCCCTTTATTGGACGTCAAAATACCCGCCTCAGGCCATCTGGTACGATTAAGATGAATTTTCGCCTTTGTGTCGTATAGAAATGTTACCAACTTCCCGATAATTTGATAGGTAAATAAGTAAAAAGTATGTCTAAACTAGAAATCACTGTATAACCTACTTATTATATAATCGGAAGTCTACATCATCATCATTATACTCCAAAAGGGTTAAGTTTTGCATAACACAATATAAGGTGAAATCAATCCATATTACAGTCCCTTTAGCCCCTTGAGAGGACAGCCTCTAATTAACAGTAAATCTGTTTATAATGTGCATTAACTAGCATCCCGAGAAACTACATCATGAGATCCTACAAATATATTTATGTGTGTATATAAAATTAATTTCGTGCCTTAGCAATGTATGGGGCACGTAAGTTTTTAATTACACCTAGATTTTTTTATGAATTTTTTTGGACCCTATAAAGTTATTACAATTCAGTTTAACACTAGATAATATCTTGCCATGTTAAGAATTTAAAAAAAAAACATTAGATAGGTTAAGTTTCATGTAGTTAATCAATTTTATTAAAATTGGTTTACTATTGTCCAATTTATTTTATTATAACGAAAGTCTATATACGAAAATAAATACCCGCTGAAGTCACGCCCCGTTTCACTTGATATCCCCCTCTTAAATATTTAATTGGTTTCGTTTATGCTTTGGACTGTTTGGACAGGGATTAAAATAATGAGAACAATGCCGTCTTTTATGTCTGCCATTGGATAAAGATTTATAACTTTAATATAAAAACTAATTACTGGTAAATAATGTGACATAAGAACATGTTTGGTCTATCAATACAATTTTCCATGGACAGACAATTCTTGCGATAATGGGCATCCTCACGGGAGTGCTGCCTCCATTTGAAATAAATTATTTGAAAGGAAACGGAGGTATCATTTAAAATTTTGTTCTAGTAAGCCCTAGATAACCCTTCAAACTAATTGCGATTATATACTGCGAAAACGGCCACTTTAGGCAAATATGCGAAAAACAGCTTCACGTTCTCACTTTAAACTGTAAACAGTAGTTCATAAAATTTATTTCAAAAGGGGGTAGCACTGGACTTCATGTATCACCTTAACACACACTTGATAAGAAGTACGTGGCATGTTCAGTATATATATTCTGAACGAACATGCCCCAATGAAATGCGTAATTTTTTTCCTTGAGTGAAGTGCGTTATATTGCAGCCAATTTATTACTACTATGCCTGGTGGGAAGATCTTCCCTTTGTAGAGGCAGCGATGCATAAGCTGCCGCCACAAAGGTTAGATCTTCCCGCCAGGAATGGTGAGCCGGAGAACCGCTTCTCCGACTTTGTTGTTTCGGAAGTTGTGTTCATGCAGCAGTAATTTAGGCTTTGGCTTTTAAATTTTTGCTTGTGAAAGTGGCGTTGCTTGTATAAAGAAGCGAACGCTATGCTTTGCAAATAATGCAAAAAAAAATTATATTGGGTATTTCCAAAAGCTTGAAAACATTTTCATATTCTATAGCAGTATTTAGTATATTTCTTCAATTTTCTTTCTATCTTAATGAGGTTTGTTAATTATATCATACACTTATTAAAACTTATGTAAGATAAATATAAATATAAATATATAAGGACAAATCACACTGATTAAGCTAGCCCCCGTAAATAAATTATTTATTATTATAAATTAATTATGAATATTTATACGATTTACTCACTGTGGGGTTGCTACTCTTAACACTCGCCTTTATGATGAGCGTCTAAATCGATCGAAACAAGTCAGCCTTTTCCGATTACACTACGTTAGTAAACGTTACAACATAAATTCATGATTATCATACTCTTTTCATTCTTCGTTCGCTAAAGGGCAACTTCATTCAAAGGCACCTTCGCTAAACGGCAATCTCTACGTCAACTTCTAACGTATCGGTTTAAGGTAAAAAATTTTTTTTATCAAAATGTTGTAAATTATTGTGAATTCTTAAAAGCTATTCTAAATTCACGTATTACGCGATCGTCAGGCTTTACCCAGCGAGACTATTAAATATCAAAGGCGGTGCAAACTTAGAGGACGCGTCCAATACTTTGATCAAACTGTTTAACAAAGAAGACTGACAACGTTCGCTGTATCCGATAAAACTCGAGTGTCTCCGCAAAATTTCAGCGAATTTACATCGTGTCCTGAAACGAATGTATCTTTAGTCCTGGTCCGCAATTTAGGTAAAGTTTATTTATTTATTACTTTTTTTAAAGATATTGTTGCATTAAACTTTCTTATTGGTATAGATATATCAAATGGAAATCATAAGAGGGCACGCACCATTGTGGTACTAGTAGTAGGTCGTCGTTTTGCAGGTTGCAGGAAAAAACTGGATGCAGGCCGCTTTAAAATCGTATATGTTCTGGAAATCTTTGAAAGGCTAGTCTAGCAGTGAATTTCTAGCATCTGAAATGATGATGTGAATGATAAAAGCACGAGATGGTAGATAGAAACTTTATTTTATACTACTAGCACATCGTATGCGCAAATTACCTTTATGATTAGTAACTTATTAAATTATCATTGTATGTTTTCCCTTTCGATTTATAAATATAAGTTATATATGTAGTTTCGTATAGTTTACGTTCGCCGATCCACATTATTTTGTTTGTGATGGTAGTTTGATACGGTATCTGACGTTTAACTTGTCAGCCGCGCCCCGCCAAGCTTCATTCGTATTTTTGTGCTCGGCCGTTCGATTTGAAAGTTAACCGTTGATCGCGTTATAAACGCCAATATTTCAACTGCCGCAATGTTTACTGCCGCAAATATTTAATCGAGCTATAAAGCAAATAGAACTCGGGCAGTACGTGGAAATCACATAGGGATTTTCTACTCTAATTTCCAGCTCCTACAGCTAAGCAGGCAGCGGAAAAGTCTGACATTAGTGTTGAGGCTGCGCAGGGCGCGGTTGACAAGTCAAACGTTTTAGGCGCCAAATTGCGCGGCATAATTTTTTTTTTTCTGTTCAAGACCTCCCGAGGGGGATATCTAACTAGAGGATTTTATTCAAGGATTACAAAAATATATGCAACTTATATGTTTAAATGTAATTTGGCATTAGAAATGCTAATAATTAAATTTTTAACATAAAAAACAACTGACTTCAATTTTTTTTAGGACTTTCTTCTTTTTCTCCAAAGTTCTTCATCATATCTTTACCAAATTAAAATGGGACCAACTTGGTAGTAAAGGCTTTCAAATAAAAAAAAATCATTAAAATCGGTTCACAATTGGCGAAGATACCGCGTAACAAACATACATAACAAAAAAATTTAAAAAAACATACAGTCGAATTGATAACCTCCTCCTTTTTTGAAGTCAGTTAAAAAACAACTATTTTTATGTCCGGTTCTATTTTCGGTTCTATGTTCCATAGTAACTAATAAATGGCTATACTGATTTTAATAAATTATATATGGTTCGATTCGCCTTAACCACTAGAGTAACATAGGATATATTAAAATTATTGGAAATCAAAATGGCGGATTTTAAGCGCCAAAATGCGCGGCATTAAAAATCTTTTCAAACCTATCAAGTGGGGTTTCAAATTAAAGGATTTTATTCAAGGATTACAAAAAGGCATGTATTTAAATCGATAGCTGTATATTCCCTTTTTTCGAATTAAATATTTTAAAGTTTCACCAAAAATACTGAATTGCACACTAATTATACACACTAAATAAATCAAATTTAGTATACTATTTAATGGTATTTGTTTTACTGAACGAATAAAGGTAGTATTTAAACGGAAATCAAAATTTCTGATTGCACATCAAAATACTCAACTGAAAATGGTACTAAATAAACTGCAATTTATATTTGTGGCGTAGTAAAATGGATAGAATTTTCCGTGTGTTGGTCGCAGTTCTAACATAACTCTATAGGTTTGCAACCTAGTAAATTTAATGTGCAGTCAGCATTTACGATGAGATTGTTGATTTATTTGATGTAAAAAAGTATATAAATGATGAGATTAAATTGATGGTATGATAATTTATTTGATGTGCAATTAATAATATCCCTTGCAAAAATTTATACAACTTATATGTTTAAATGAAATTTAAAATGAGAAATGCTCAAAAAACATCGCTTCGCCAAGCGCATTTCCAGTTGCGTGTTACCTAGGCCACAGAAGACGGTAAGTGCCTAGGCATAGGTATCACGCAGTCGGGTTTTTGTTTTTTTAAATAATTGTTGTATGTTTCTTTCTGTGTAGTTGTAATCTGTTTTGTGTGATAATTAAATAAAATATCCATATATCTCAGGGGAAACATATCGGAAATTATGTTAGAACTTTATACATCAGGTCGTTCACTTGTGGCAATTTTTCACCACATATTTTTAATATTGTTCCGAGTATTTTTATGCTGTTTAAATTAATAATTCTTCTTATTTTACATCAACTAATGCAGTTGCTTGTAAAAAGCATACTAAAAAAGATTTTGTGGGACAGATCGTAGATAAAATAGGACGCCGCAAAATTCTCTGAAAGATCGTCATTCGGCAACCAGCAACATCGCAAATGATAAATTAACGAAGTTTCCAGATTCAATACACTTCATTATCTCGCTTTTGTTGTTAGGAACCGCGATTGGTACTTGTTTACTTGTATCGGTTTTGATCTATGGATGTCATAACATTGTTTTCCAAGAATTTTATGAGCTTCGAGTTTTCTGATAAATTGGTAAAATTTACAGTATTAGCCATGAACATGGGTTTTAGAGTTTCCTCTATATACAGTTACACTTATGCAGTTCCTATGTATACAGTGTTACAGAGAGGCTAAAAGTCCATTAAAAGCATGCTCCGTGATACTAGACAAGACAATGTAATAAGGTATAAATATTTCTATATTTGGCTTCTTCTTCTTCAATTTAACAGCTTATTCTTGTCGGTGGAGTTAAGTGGAGATGCCTCAATTCCCCTCTTCTCTACTATTTTAGACTTTCTCCATTTTTAACTCATTTTTTAGTGAATGTAATACGGTGGTTTCCCTATTTGCCTTCCGTACCGCAGTGCTTGGGTTTGAGAGAAACCCTTCCAGATCCCGCATCTTCGGCCTTCTGCCAATACTCTCACCGTCAACACTGCTGCCTAGTAACAGAGGAAGGAGAAAAGAATAAGCATTCGCATCACACAAACAACTATCGATACCACAGACCTCACTAGACAATCACGGATATAAAGCATAGTAAAACGTACTAGGCAACTACATGTCTCTTAAGGGTCGGCACCATATAAACTGGGTTTGCGCGGGCAACAAGTTTGTACAGAAAGCGTTTGATTTAAGTCAAATAATGTCCTCTATCTATGTGTATACATAGATAGAGGAAGAGTTGGGACAGTAGACGAAAAAAAGGGTTTTTTAAAATATTTTGTAGTTTTCCTATAAACAAGCATTGAATTTACCCAAAAACATGCAAAACGCACTTTGCGCGGGCAATAGTTATGGCTTAAGTAGAAAAGATCACTAAGAAAATTACATACCTAGTTATAGGTAAATAGACTAGCCAGTAGACAAAAATCGTATTTTTTAATTTTCATTCAGAAAAAGTAAGATAATTGTAAAGAAACCTGAAAGAAATATTTTAGAAAATCTTGCTACAAACTGGCTTGTTTTTCTGCGTAAAGAAATATTCTAACAAGGGATTGCATATATTTTATAAAAATAAAGGCTATTTTGAAACATTATTCTTAATATTTGCTTACAATGCAATCACGCAATAATAAAAAAAATAATTTTAAAAATTGGATGTTTTGCAACGTTTTTGACAGAAATCTCTGAAATTGCGGCCATGATTCTTCCATACAAATTCAGTTGCCCACCGGCCGTTCAGGAAGGAGGCCGTGTCGAATTTTTTTAAAAACATCCATTTTCAAATTACGTAAAATTGCATTACTGTCTAAAATATTTCAATAAAAAACTATGTACAAACTGCCAAATTATGTCATACTTTTGCTACACTATGGTACAGTTTTGACATTTTGTTGACGTTCAAGTAAAGATGTAATGCTATCGCAGATACGGCATCGCACATTTTTTTTTTTTAATTTTATTGAAAATTAGGTCAATGAAAAAAATAATTTGGTTTGATTACCTATATTTTTTAATTGGCGATTAGGGTGAAAATCGGATTGGAACTTTCTCGGGTCGCGGAATCATATTAACTGTTTTTGTAATAAAAGGTGCTGTTTAATTAGGGTTTTACAATTATTTTGAGGGGTAATTCAGTCTGAAATTTTTAACAACTTTTCCCCATGAATGTATATCAAAATACGAATTGACATTATGCGTAATATATCGAACCACAGGCTATACTAGATCTATACTTGGCTTGGCAGGCAGGCTATAGTAGGCTATTTATCTACACTAATATTATAAAGAGAAAAGATTTGGTTGTTTGTTTGTTTGCATTACATGGCTCCGAAACTACTGGACTGATTTAAAAAAAACTTTCACCGTTGGAAAGGTACACTATCCCCGAGTGTCATAGGCTTTGTGTGTACCAAGGTCGAAGCCGGGGTGGACTGCTAGTATAGTATAATGATATTAAAACAACAGTCAAAAAACAAAACAAAAATCTGCATTTTTATACAAAAGTGCAGCTGCCCGGGAAATTTGTATAGGAACCGATTGTTTCGGTGTTTTTACTGTTTTTAGGGTTTTGCTTGTCTGTCTGTCCGTAAGTCACAGCCAATTTGCTACGAAACTATTAGAATGATTTAGTTGAGATTTAGTACCTACACTTATGTAACTTAGTGACCTAAAGATAGACGTATAATGTAAATAAATGAAATTTAAAAAAGCGGGCCACTTATTGTGCGTAAATTAGACATTAAAAAAAAGTTTTGATAACAAAATCGTGTGACATATCAAATGAAAGAACTTTGTATGACAATTTTAAATATATTTATTTTTTATTATTTCTTAGATTGGTATTTTTAAGTTATTTAAGAAAATGGGCGAAAATTTACCCCCCCCTACTAAACTACTGGACCGATTCAGTTGAAATGTGGTGCACATAATGTAAATTTGTGACCCAAAGACGGAAGTAAAATGTAGGTAAATGAATAAATAAATAAAAAATGGGGCCACTTTATGGGAGATAAATGAGACATTAAAAAAAGGGTTTTGTGAACTATATCGCGTAAAATATCAAATGAAAGAGCATTTTATGATAATATTAAATATATTTTTCTATATTTTTTAAGTTGATGTTTTTGAAGTTATTTTTGAAAATAAATAATAAAAATACACTTATCTCCGAAACCACTTTACCCAATCTTTAAAAAAAAACAGTTAATAGTTCTTTACCTATAGATTACAGGAAAACCTATAAGAAGATAAAAAATAAAAGGGTGCAATAATGCTAATTACTGCTTCATTAATCAACCAATTTTTTTAGCTGATTTCAGGAAAAGATTTCTTTTTAGTGCTCTTTGTTGATTCGTTAAAAATATTGTACAAAATCAAACAGTCAAGTCATTGATTGAGCACGTACAGCTGCTACGCCAAGACTGTTGATCTGTTCAACGTGCAATCCTTTTTTACTCTCCGTACTTACATAATAAGGTGAATAGAAGTGAAAGGTGTTACGATTGCAGATGGTCGCTGAACGTATTGTTTCACAAAGAAAATTCAAATGTGTACATTTTCTGTCAGTGGAACACAAAACGTGTAGTTTTCCAAGTCACCGCTCGCGTAAAATACTATTTGATTGTATTTTTGAGAACGTCATGTCAGCGATAAGTAATATTGATTTACACAGAAATATCATAAATTTGTCTATGGTTCCCTAAAATTTCAACTTAACCAAAATAAACCGGCCACGTGCCGTGACGGGCCACGTGCAGTGTAGGGTTCCGTAGTCAGTACCTACTTGTTTTATGTAACTAACAACTGCCTAACTTTAGGTCTCCATTTAGTTCATGATACTGAACAACTTTCACCAAGGAACAAACGAAATACAAAAATTATTTTTGATCTCTTACACACAAGATTTGGCAAAATGTAATATTTATGTAATATATGTATGGTAATGTAAGGACAAATCACACTAATTAAGCTAGCCCCAAAGTAAGTTTTAAACTTGTATTATGGGATACTAACTCAATGATACTATACTTTATGATAAATACATACATAGATAAACACCCAAGACCCAGGACAATTTGAAAAAGACCATTTTCTAACTTGCCCTGGCTGGGGCTCGAACCCAGAACCTCCGGATTAGCGGTCTAGCGTGTGATTACCT
Organism: Acrobasis repandana; assembly: GCA_963576875.1. Classification (NCBI taxonomy): domain Eukaryota; kingdom Metazoa; phylum Arthropoda; class Insecta; order Lepidoptera; family Pyralidae; genus Acrobasis; species Acrobasis repandana. The sequence goes on along the minus strand of OY756218.1, from coordinate 18,800,034 downwards.
ACATCTATTGTCCCGTTTACACATTATTAACTCTATGTAACTTCATCTTGACATTTTTATCCCCCTAGCGGGAAAATTTTGCATATTTCAGAGCCAAATCCGACCACGTGGCTTTGTGCATACAGTCCTTAAACTTTTGTTACACTCTGTATGAGAAATACAGAGAGTGTACTTTTTTGCCGTCTCTAAGGTACGGTAAAGGCATGATTTCCATTAGCCAAACAAACAGAAAACCTTTTCTATCGTTGGAAAACAGCATCTGCTCCGGCGTTATTCGTACAAAAAGTCGCGAAATGCATACAATTCTCTCAAAGGCGTGAAAGACAATACCATATCAAAGTAAAGGGGCAAAGTAAGAGCGTTTACTTGCCGAGTACCAGGAATGCAAACATTGCAGCAGGTAAAGCGAGCAGAGAGATTGTACCCGAAACTGAAACGACAAATCTTCACAACTTTACTCAATTCAATGCCTACCTTATAACTGCAATGGTAAGGTCTGTAATCTTATGAAACAGCTGGAGTGGAAAGAAGGTCGGATGCTCACATTTATTCGGAGTTGGAATGCGGCTGTTCCGTGATATGCTAAGCAAAAGCCAAGCAAACAAATTGGGAGCAACACGTACGTTTGAGTAAACGCCAGATAAATACATATTCAGGATGCTGACGAACTAAGTGAAGAAGCAACAGTATTTTATTGTACAGTCACAAAATATTTTCACACAAGGAAAGAACTATAATCAAATCACAACATCATTCTCAGACATACTACATGTCAATATTATTTTATACTTTTTACTTTTTAGGGTTCCGTACAAAAAATTAAAAATCGGAACCCTTAAAGGATCACTCGTGCGTCTGTCTGTCCGTCCGTCTGTCACAGCCAATTTGCTCCGAATCTACTGGACCGAATCAGGTGAAATTTGATAGAATGTTGTAATCCTATGACACAAACACATATGTGCAAAGTAAATAAATATTTTTATTAAAATAAGGGTCAGTTTCAGGGGACAAATTAGGAAATTAAAAAAAAAAGTTTTGCAAAACTTACTGTGTCATATATCAAATGAAAGGGCTCATTATGAGGATCTCAAATATGTTTTTGTTATTATTGTAAAATGAAAAGTTTTGATTTTATTCATGAAAGAAGACGAAAATTGACTGATTGATTGACTGTTTGATTGATTGATCTGATACTGAGCCTAAAATTTTGAAAAAAATGCAAAATATAGTTCATTGCTTGTAGATTACAGGAAAACCTATAAGAATTTAATCAATTGTACGGAACCCTCCCCACGCGAGTTTAAATCGCACTTGGCTGGTTACTTATACTTTTTATCGGCCAGGCAGGATTTTAATAAAGAAGCTTTGTACAGTTGATATAAATCATGATGAAACTTCTAACGCGCTCTCTTAATCTTGGACGACTTACAGGATGCCTTTGTGAGCAAATCAGCCGTCATCTTCTCAGTAGGCATATAAGCCAGTTCAATTATCTTATTATCAATAGCCTCATGAATATAATGATACCTAATGTGCACATGCTTAAAGCCTTTATGAAATACCGGATTAGTGGTAAGCTTTGCAGCGGACTGTTTTATCAATAACAGTATTACACTGATATGTCAACTCAGCAAGAATCGCACGGACGTATACCACCTCTTTGGCAGCTTCAAACATAGCTATAGGTATGCTCCGCTTTCACGTGACCCAGCTGTCACAGGGAGAGAATACCAGGCAAAATATATTATTATAGGGTATATCCCATTCATCGCGGACGACTATATACGTGGCGAATGGGAATTTTCAATGTTTGATTCCCATTATCAGATTATTATCAGCTATTCTATTTAACATAACTGGGGATGAAATAATATCCGTTCCATTTGCCACCAATGGTATCAAATGGGAATTTCAACTCTGTCCCATTCGTCCCTACTAGTCCCTAGTGACAAATGGAACCTAAAAAAACAGTCATTTCTATTCGACCCCAGTAGGAACGACGGGGTGGTAACAATCGAAACACACAAAACTAAAAATTGTCCCATTCGTCCCCACTGGGGACACCCAATGAGGACGAATGGCATATACGAATACCCTTATTTTAAAATGACCTAAGCATTTTCACCAAAGCTAATACGGGGAAGCTCGCGTTCGCTCGGTCAATAACATGGCCTTAATTTATATATATTCGATACGACTGCCCATGTATACGAAATTGGCATCACAAGGCATATAATTACCAAATTTATTGGACCGAAAGAAAAGTTTATTTTTTGGAGTACGGCGTGAGTGCTTTCCTCCCGCCGAATCGAGGTCATTTCCTACGGAGCCTTTTAATATTTGTCGTATAAAAATTGCACTTTATTGACGTGGCTCGAGGTCGAGTACAGCGCGAATTTTCTATGATGTCGCCGTTGTATGTACATACACTACTGGATCTGTGAGCTGTGAACCTCGCGAGTTTTTGCATAGTTTATTACTGAATAAATGTTCACTGATCCACCATAGCTCCGCCATTTTGAAAAGTTTCCAATATAATTGTTTATTGAATATATTGTATTAAAAATTTTATATTTTTGAACCTGGTCACAACTTTTACGAGTATTAGTTGAGAAATGCACCCTGTAGTCCAACTCGTACACACTGTTCCGCTGTCTAGATGTCATCCTGGACATCTAGACAGCGGGACAGCCGGGCCAGACATACAAACGAATGTTTGCCCAAGCCCAAGCTATATCAGAGACGTTTTGCTTGCGCTTGGGGGCTTATCGGACATTAGGGAGACGTGGGTTCACAATTTGCAATACTGCGCGTGTTTTTGAAAAATCACTGTTATCAAACTACTACAGTTTATTCCTCAAAAAAATTATATTAAAACCTTATTTTATGAAAATTATACCAAAAAATGTAATATCTAAATATCTATCCGTTTTGGCTACAAAAAAATAATTTAAATATAATACAAAAATAATAATAAATAAAACACAGTGAAATACGGGCTCTTAGCCCTATCCATATACCTAACATTCCCACGGATTGATCACACATTGCGAAACCTTTAAGAAGAATATATGAATCACTCGTGGAAACTGCTGACATGAAGCCACCTGCATTGTGAAGTCATCCTGGGAACAGCTCTGAACACGCAGAGCGAGTCGAGACTTTGATGGTGAACCACACGTCCGTCGTGGTGCCTCCTCGCTGATCAATCGCTGATCATTAGAAGTAAGTTTGATCAATCGCTGATCACTAGTAATAAGTGCTTATGTACTATTCGCCTTTTTAAAAACCTCCGCCGACGCCGGCGTAAAACTTCATGTTCGAGTCAAATTATTTTGAATGCTAGTTTATAACGATTTTAAAAACCGCTTTAGTCTAATTGTGTGAAGTGTGATTTGATTTATACAGACAGGGTCTTACCAAATGAAACTATTGTTTAGAGTTAATTCAGTTCATGATATTTATTTATTTAAACTTTATTGAGCCAAAAGCTACAATAGGTAGACTTAATGCTAAAGCATTTTCTCCCTGTCAACCTTTAGGAGAAGAGAAACAGATAGAATAGTTGGCGTCTAAAATAGATAGAAAGAATCCAGAAATCCTGTTATGTTCTCTTTGTGTAAGTTGTATGTATGTATTTAAGTATTAGGTATGTTTATTATAATTATTGTATATAAGTATGATTATTGTATTGACTACCCCCGCACTACCTAATTTCCCATCATTTTTTCTATATAAACGAGGTTGCCTGGAAGAAATTGCTTAGCGATAAGGCCGCCTTTTGCGCATTTCCTAATTTTTAAGATAATTATGTTCTGTTTTTTACTTTTGTGCAATAAAGGGTATTGTATTGTATTGTATTGTATTGTAAATAATAAGTACTTTTAAATAATCATACATAAATATCGTATAAAATAAATACTATATTTATACATACAACATACTATATACATACATATATATATCTATATATATGTATGTATATATATATATATATATATATATATATATATATCTATATATCTATATATATATCTATATATATGTATATATATATATATATATATATACATATATATAGATATATATATAGATATATAGATATATATATATATATATATGAAAATCTGAAAGAAACGATGAATTCTCCTAATTGTTGAAAGATTCAAAAAGTAAATCATGCACTTTTTTCTTGTATAAATGTCTACTAGATATTTGTCTGATGTCCTCGGGCAATGCATTCCAAAGCCGTATGGCTTGAGAAGTGAAGGAGTTGGACATGAAGCTAGATCGATAAAAAGGAATTTGAAGATTGAGCGTGTTACTGGAGCGAAGTTGCCGATCATGCATGTCCGCAAGATATTGAAACTTACATTTCAAGTATTGCGGAGAAAAGGGATTTTTAAGAATAGAGAAAAGAGAACATAGAAGTCTCTGTTGCCTGCGCAGTTGAATGGGAAGCCAATTGAGTTTGGAACGGAAAGCAGAAATGTGATCATACTTACGCAAGCAGAAAATAAAACGGATGCAGTTGTTAAGAAGAAGAAGGGATATGTTACCTGAGTTTCTATAAAATGCATTTTTTAAGGACTGTATGCACATAGCCACGTGGTCGGATTTGGCTCTGAAATATGCAAAATTTTCCCGCTAGGGGGATAAAAATGTCAAGATGAAGTTACATAGAGTTAATAATGTGTAAACGGGACAATAGATGTAGGTAATCATAAATTGTAACCTAGAAGCTTACTTGTTTCTTTTCGTCAAGACTTCCAGTCCGCGATACTTATTAAAATTTTCAAATCAATCAAATCAAAGAATTATTTTGTTTGAATTATTATTTCTGAATTAAGGCCTTGGCAGACGTCATTATATTGTACTTAACACTTTAGTAGACAGGCTATCAGTAGAAAAAGGCTAAAGTCGAAAATACAGTAGTGTGCGTGAATGCAAGACATTTATTTAAAAAGCGAGTTTAAATATATTTGAAATTCATATAGTACTTTCTAAAAAATCCAAGTTATAGTTATTCGAATCTTGCTTAAAATTTATTACTTTTTCAATTTATTAGTCGACCTCCGTGGCGATTCCTTTACACGCTAGTCCGTCACTCGGAGGTTCTGGGTTCGATTCCCAGCCAGGGCAAGTTGGTAAATGGCCTTTTTTAATTTGTCCTGGTTCTTGGGTGTTTATTTTATCCCATCAAAAACATAAATGTAAAAATGCCAAGTTCAAATTCCGACAAAACAATTGAAATTTAAATAGCTGCCAAGTTATGTAGGTAGAGAAACCTGAAATTTATTCATAAGAATCTCAACATTTGACTTGGACAAAATTAAGATTGAAAGCACGGTCACCCATCTTTTGTACACTTTTGTATAAAAATGCAGTTTTTTTTTTGTTTTATGACTGTTGTTTTAATATCATTATACTATACTAGCAGTCCACCCCGGCTTCGCCCTTGGTACACACAAAGCCTATGTCACTCGGGGATAGTGTACCTTTCCAACGGTGAAAGTTTTTTTTAAATCGGTCCAGTAGTTTCGGAGCCATGTAATGCAAACAAACAAACAACCAAATCTTTTCTCTTTATAATATTAGTGTAGATAAATAGACTACTATAGCCTGCCTGCCAAGCCAAGTATAGATCTAGTATAGCCTGTGGTTCGATATATTACGCATAATGTCAATTCGTATTTTGATATACATTCATGGGGAAAAGTTGTTCAAAATTTCAGACTGAATTACCCCTCAAAATAATTGTAAAACCCTAATTAAACAGCACAATTTATTACAAAAACAGTTAATATGATTATGCGACTCGAGAAAGTTCCAATCCGATTTTTACCCTAATCGCCAATTGAAAAATATAGGTAATAAATCAAACCAAATTATTATTTTCATTGAAAAAAAAAATGTGCGATGCCGTATCTGCGATAGCATTACATCTTTTCTTGAACGTCAACAAAATGTCAAAACTGTACCATAGTGTAGCAAAAGTATGACATAATTTGGCAGTTTGTACATAGTTTTTTATTGAAATATTTTAGACTGTAATGCAATTTTACGTAATTTGAAAATGGATTTTTTGAAAAATTCGACACGGCCTCCTCCCTGAACGCCTGGCGGGCAACTGAATTTGTATGGAAGAATCATGGCCGCCATTTCAGAGATTTCTGTCAAAAACGTTGCAAAACATCCAATTTTTAAAATTATTTTTTTATTATTGCGTGATTGCATTGTAAGCAAATATTAAGAATAATGTTTCAAAATAGCCTTTATTTTTTTAAAATATATGCAATCCTTTGTTAGAATATTTCTTTACGCAGAAAAACAAGCCAGTTTGTAGCAAGATTTTCTAAAATATTTCTTTCAGGTTTCTTTACAATTATCTTACTTTTTCTGAATGAAAATTAAAAAAATACGGTTTTCGTCTACTGGCTAGTCTATTCACCTATAACTAGGTATGTAATTTTCTTAGTGGTCTTTTCTACCTAAGCCATAACTATTGCCCGCGCAAAGTGCGTTTTGCATGTTTTTGGGTAAATTCAATGCTTGTTTTTAGGAAAACTACAAAATATTTTAAAAAATCCTTTTTTTCGTCTACTGTCCCAACTCTTCCTCTATCTATGTTTATACATTATTTGACTTAAATCAAACGCTTTCTGTACAAACTTGTTGCCCGCGCAAACCCAGTTTACATGGTGCCGACCCTTAATATATTGATACAGTTTCCTTGTCGAAACTTGTTTAGTATAATAGACTAATACTCTTAAAATAGATAAAGTATATTTTGTTAGACGTTACATCAAGCATTATGGTGTAACTTTTTCTTTTATTATATTAATAGCTTGACGCTACTGCGTATTTAGCCAGGAACAAGTTAATAAAACGTAAGAAATTCTTTTTTCCTAACAAATTACAATCAAAGGTTGCTGAGGCCTTTGATTGCTTCAAGGGAGCTTCTGGCGACAAATCTATACGAGTCCACTGGTTTTCATAGCCGATTGAGTGGCGAACGATGCCCGAAGACGCCCACACAGTCCGGGAAACAAATATCACTACAGCCGTACTATGACTGTCCACTTTAACTATTTCACATACGAGTATTATTCATGAGCATGAGCATTTATAACACCAAACAACACCAATGTCATATTATAATCAATTCAGTCCACTAAAATCAATTTGCAAAATAATTTAAAGAAAACCCCAACTGAACCCCTTGACTTCCCGCCAAAAACTTCCATGGTCTAACTTGCTTGTTGCTCATAGACCGCAATAGTTATAAACAAAATATACTGAAACTTTTTTTTTTTTTTATTAGAAATTTGAGTGCGTTTGACCTCTATCTAGCCTGATGGGAAGCTAAGATGAGGTCTAAGGTGTATCACGCAGACTCAAAAAATGCCTGTTCGCTCTTGCCTTGAAAATCCCTAAATTATATGTATGGGGAAACATCGACGCAGGGAGGGAATTCCACACCTTAGCGGTTCGCACAATGAAGGAGGAGGCGAATCGAGAGGTACGATGAGGAGGAATATCGACCACAAATGGGTGGAATCCCTGTCCACGTCGTGTTGTCCGATGGTGGAATGGTGCAGGGGGAATGAAACCCGAACGAAACGTCAGCAAAATAAATAAAAAAAGGTACGTTTCGCGTTAATTCCCGTATACATTAATTTAATATTTTTTATACTTCAATATATGTTCCTTGGGGAAAGTTGTCCAGTATCATGGACTGAATTCACTTTTAAAATAGTTTCAGTATATTTTGTCTGACATTATACTCGTATAAACCTTTCAAAATTAAACGTAAATACGAATTTACTTACAACGAGTAAGTAAGTCGGCAAAGTAAGACCCCTGAAGTTTCCTCCAATTTATTCCCTCATTCCGTGACTCACCAGATATTTGATTGATCGCGCGTCTTGAGCATCCGCCGATAAACTCGCCGATCACTTCATTTGGCGAAAAAGCCCTTGTTTAAACTTAGCGAAGTGATTCGGCAGTTTCAGTTCGACGTGTGAAAGGAGGGAAATATGGTTTACTTTGTACAGATTTAATTTTGACAACATTATGAAAAGGTATTATACATATAATCATCGAAATATAATCTGTAGAAATCTAACGCTCCTACATTTACTGCTTCGATTCTGATTCCATTTACGCAAACAAACTAACAGTAATTACAACGAAACACTCAAACATACACATAGACAAAGAAGCAAGCGATTGGTCGCGACAAGGTCACGCACGCGTCTTCGCTGCGTCGGTCGAGCACACGGCTTCCCTGAGGTCAGCTGCTCGACCGACGCGGTCGGGTAGCCGGTTCAGGGGCCGATTATTAAAATGGTTATTTACTCACATATGAAAGGCGAGACCTGTGTTTTTCATGTCTGTATGGCTTCTACACCACTTCACGGCGCATGACGGCATTTTTAATGAATCGATTATTGCAAAAACATGGCAATATTCTCAAAGGAAACTTTTTGCGACGCAACCGCACGACTCGAGTGTCATGGCGAACTGTCGTGCCGCGCGGTTCATATTTCAAGCCCCGCCCGCCACGGTACACATCGCGTGGAATAATTTTTCGGGATTAGTTACGCATCTAGGGATTTATTATTCGTAGCATATAATATATTCTCTCGTGTAAATATGTCAAGATTAAGGCGTAAAGCATGGTCTGGTGGCACTTTCATTTGAAATAAATGTTTATGATTTATTTTGTCTATTCTTTTATATTTATTTATTCTGTATCTTTTCTGGCTCAAAGACTTTCCATAACTATTCAGCGTGGAAATGCAGCAAGCGTTATGGGAACCTTCGGGCTGGGAACGATGCGGAGCGGAATTTTGACGAAGCATATTGCGGATATTTTTCTGTTTACCTTTTGACGAAGCACGTTGCGAATATTTTTCTGTTTACCTTTTGACAAAGCATGTTGCGGATATTTTTCTGTTTACCTTTTGACGAAGCATGTTGCGAATATTTTTCTGTTTACCTTTTGACGAAGCATAATGCTGATATTTTTCTGTTTACTTTTTGACGAAGCATGTTGCGGATATTTTTCTGTTTACCTTTTGACGAAGCATATTGCGGATATTTTTCTGTTTACCTTTTGACGAAGCATATTGCGGATATTTTCTATTTACCTTTCGATGAAGCATGTTGCGGATATTTTTCTGTTTACCTTTTAACGAAGCATGTTGCGGATATTTTTCTGTTTACCTTTTGACGAAGCATGTTGCGAATTTTTTTCTGTTTACCTTTTGACGAAGCATGTCGCGGATATTTTTCTGTTTACCTTTTGACGAAGCATGCTGCCGATATTCTTATGTTTACTTTTTTGACGAAGCATGTTGTGGATTATTTTCTGTGACCCATTGACAAAGCATGTTGCGGATCAATATATTGTATTAGATCGTAAATAGTTAAATTAAAAATTTATTTATACATTAAGTAAATCTATTTGGAATAAATTGTTTAATCATAAATAAGGTTAAATTAAATAATTCCTGTCTTTTTTTGTCCACTTCGTAAGACTGGCATCCTTGGGTGACCAATGACATGCATAATATCTTTAAAGAAGAAAAAGCCAGAAAGCGTACACTGGGCTCCAAAGCACTGGAACCAGGAACACACTAGGATGAGAGAGTGTGAAAGTAATATTTGAAATGTTGCTATCTTTTAGTCATTATATTACAGCCCTTAAATTTTTTTATTGATTTGAACAACCGTTGAAAGTTTAATTCTATGACACGCATATCTGCCTTTTATTACTTGTCCTAATATTTCGTACTTTCATAGTTTGAAGTGACAGAAATCAAAATATCTGCAACTACACAATTCAATTTTGCTAGAGTTGGGAGCGGAGTTCTTGGAATATTCGTACTATGCAAGTTATTGACATTCCTCCGAGGGACGCCCAAGGCATACATCATATAATTGAAACATAGCATCTGAAAATGCATAACATTACTTAATAGTAAAACTATCTTAATGTGCCTAAGTGTATGAGCAAAATTAAGAATACAGCTAGTTTGAAACAAGCACGAAGTTTTTGGAACGAACACAGTCTTCAAAACCGACGTGAAATAATCTTTTTAATCGACTTCAAAAAAGGAGGAGGTTATAAATGACTGTAGGTTTTTTTATGTATGTTTGTTACGCGGTATCTTCGTCAATTGTGAATCGATTTTGATTATTCTTTTTTTATACTACCAAGTTGGTCCCATTTTAATTTGGTGAAGATATGATGAAGAACTTTGGAGATATGAAAGAAACTCCAAAAAAAAAATAGAAGTTTTTGTTAAAAATTTAATTATTGGTGTCAGCAACGCAATTATAACTCACCTAATATATAGGTACGGTTGATTTTACAATGATCCATTTTTGGGGTGGTACGCATTGCTATAGCGCTTTCTCGAGTTAAGTAACCCCGTGCTTGCTAAAAAACGCATATCCGCTTACTTTGGTACTTTTCTTTTAATTATCATCATCCGAGCATATTCTCGGATGCATCTTTAGTGGTAATGCTTCAGAGCCCAAGCTCCGGTACCTAACCTTGGTGATTTGAGGTTACTGGCACAGAGTGACTGAAGTCTGACCTCTGCAACCCAAAGGGTAGAGCAGCCAATTCTAAGATAGGTTTAAACAAACGCGTTGGGGTCCCACAACTATATGTGCCTCACGAAGCACGAAATCATCTTTTTTTCGGATAATCAGTTCTTGAATCATCAAGCCTGCAATATCAACAACTTTTAACAAAGAATGCTGCCTAGTGGGATTTGAACCTCACAAGGCAAACGCCATGACTAGACCACGGAAGCAGTCGAAACTTTTCTTTTATTATTTGTCCCTAATATTTCGAAGCATATCATAGTTCGAAGTGAAAGAAAGCAAAATATCTGTAATTTCACAATTCAACATAAAACTTCAATTTTACTAGAGTAGGGAACGGAGTAACTGGAATATTCGTGCTATAGAAGTTATTGCAGGCATTCCTTCGAGGGACGCCTTGGGCGATTTGCTTGCGTATGGCATACAAAACTGAAAAATAACATCTGAATATGGGCGTTATTGCAACTACTTATTTATGTCTAGTTGTGATGATTTTATTAACGTTACAATACGCATGATGACTGAAAAAATATTTTTGACCCATCGGTTTGAATATTAAAAAATATTGTACACGTATTTTTTCTTTTCTCTGAGAAACAATAAATAACAAAGATACAGCGCATTTAAATTTCGCATGACTTCACGCTTTTACACATCGGTGACGTCACAAGCCCCCACCCTGGAACTTTGATACTCTGTATCTTTGTGAATTTTTACTTTTTGATAAACTTAAAAATATGGGTACATTATTTTTGGATAATTAACTAACGGACTAATTAGAATAATATTTTTCCGACCCAGTCATCATCCCTATTGAATAGGGATGTGGGCAAGGTAAAAATGTATTATTCTATTAAATCACAATAACTATCTTTTTTGTGGTTTGATCTTCCAAAGACTATGGAGTCATATTTTTCCGTTAATCAATTAGTGAAAAATCACAAAAAGATAACGTCACTGCACACAAATCGTACGAGATCGTGACGTCATGTGAAATTCAAATATCTTTTCTTCAATATTTGTTATTAAGAGAAAATAGAGAATAGGACCACTCATTCTTTTCCTGTGGATGTCGTAAGATGCGACTAAATGACTTAGCACAAATATCTCGTGCTACAATTGTACTCCCAAGGAGGGTTAACGTCGGGCGGCGGCCGATTGTAAAACTTTTCGCACAAATACATTCCCAAAGTGGGTTGACGTCAGCCAGGCGGCCGGTCGTAAAACTATGGCCAAATCATTTAAACTGTTTCGGCTATTTCTTCTCTATTATGCAAGGTCTTTGGCATCCTTGGGTGACCATTGACATGCATGTTATATTTGGAGAAGAAAAAGCAGGAAAGCGCACTCCGGGCTCCGAAGCAGCAAATCTGAGGATGCAACCGGGATCGTGCTTAGACGAAGAGAAAAAGAAGAGATTTGTTATTCAGAGAAAAGCAAATTTATATACGTGTAAAAATTTTTTTTTTAAGTCTACTTGAGCCAAAAATATTTTTTTCTATTCACATACGTCTAGGGTTTCTTAACAAAAGCTATGATAAATTTTAAGTAATGCTTTTACTGCAGGACGGTAGACTGTCGTTATTTGTATCATCAGCATCGGTAATGGTTTATTTGGCTAAATGCCTGCGGCGTAACCCACGTGGTCAAATTTTTCTCTCGGACAATCTCACGGGAGCCCTACATTTTCCCGGAATCAAAAACGTTCTATGTGTTCATCCAGATAATAAGCTAATATCTACCAAGGCAAAAACAGTTTTACTATTCAAACATCCATACAAACTTTGGCATTAAAATATTATAAGTATATTCTTACTTTCTCTTGTTTTTTTCTTTTTTAGGGTTCCGTGCCCAAAGGGTGAAAATGGGACCCTATTACTGAGACTCCGCTGTCTGTCCGTCTGTCCGTCTGTCACAGGGCTCTATCTTTTGAACTGTAATAGCTTGAATTTTTTACCGATTATGTACTCGTACTACTACGAACACTATAACAAAAAATACTAAAAATAAGATAAAGTTAAAAATTAAAGGGGGCGTCGTACAAAAAACGTGTTTCTTCAGCGTTTTAAAACATTGTACGGAGGTACGGAACCCTTCATGTACGAGACCGACTCGCACTTGCCCGTTTATTTTCTACAACTATTGTTCAAATACACAAATAATAATATCAGACATCCTACCATCATTTCATCGGTAGATCTCTTAGTGCACGTGTGTAAATCGTTTTTTAATCAATTAGAAATAAAAAAAAACAGTAATGCCTAATAAAAATGAAGTAGGCATTTTAATATGTCAAAATAAGTCAAAACGAACAATTGCAAATATGACGCAGCTCGTATATTTTAATTAAACCGGCCCCGGGCGCATTTCTAGCTAAATTGCATTTGCTCCTGTACGTATTTTTCGCATTATGGTTTTTAAAGCTGGACATTCAGGCGCACACGCCTTAAAATTTTGTTGATGAATTCAATGTTTAAATAATCTGATCTAAGTAATGGAATGGTACAGTAAAGCATGATGCTTAAATCTCTAACAACTAGTGGTTCTGTGAGAACAGTAGACCTCGCGAGCTCTTATAGCCATGCAACAAACCGCCACTTTCCCCTATCTCCTAACTCAGCAAAGCCATTTCAGTGGAATCCGACCATATATTATAACGCTACGGAAACCTTCTCGTTTTTTCCCCCCTCCACTCCCCCTACTGGTTTTTTTTTTCAAATATCTTGTAGAATGAAGTCGTTGTGTGCCTCTCAAATTTGATTGAAATCCGTCAATAAATAACGCTACAGCAAACTTCCGCCCTATTTTCCCCTCTCAAAAATCACGATCGACTAAAAAATTAAATAAATCAAGGAACTTGTGAGCCAATTTTGGTCAAAATCGGTTCAAAAATGCAACCTGAAGGCGAAAACAGATAGGGTAAAACCCGGATAGTCGCCCTATTCGACAGGTGAGTTAAGTTTCAGAATAAACCTTTTGAACATATTCCTTTGTCGAGAGAATATCCTCCATAATACAATATCAATATAAAAACACTAGGTTTTACTTGGTAAGCAAAATTACGTCGAAAACCCTTTGATAACTAATAATGTGGATGTAGCACCAGCGCTCAAAAAAAATTTAAAAAGCGAGTTCAGTATGCAAGACGACTGGAATAGTTTTGGCCCATCGGTTAGATTTAAAAAAAATATTGTACATATATTTTTTCTTTTCTCTGAGAAACAAAAACTGACGAAGCTACAGCGCATTTAATTTTCGCATGACATTTTACATAGCGGTGACGTCACAAGCCCCACTTTGGAACTTAGATGGTCTGTATCTTTGTGAATATTTACTTTTTTGGTATAATAAAAAATATGGTTCCGTTATTTTTGGATAATCTACAAGAGAGGTAGGGTAAAACCTGGATAGTTGCGCCAGGGTTATAGTTGCCTTGATTGCAATAACTCTAGTTTCGCAAATAAAACACATGTTATTAAATTTATCTATCGAGAGACTTTGCATCTACAACTAAGTTGACATGGGACGATGCACACACGATTGCAGGATAGTTGTCCTCTTTTTCGACAGGGCATCTATCCTAAACGGAATTTACATGCAATTGGCAACTATCCCCTATATGGTATAGTTGTCCTAAAATTTAGAGGTCCGCAAAAATCGCTAATACTCAGGAAATATCAAAAATAATGTTTATTCCTTTTATAAATTTTAAGATAATAAACCTAAGTACCTACCCGTTTGTCAAATAAAGTATCTTGCTTTTTACAAAGAGATATAAAGTAATTTTAAAAAAGTGGGGCAACTATCCGGGTTTTACCCTAGACGGACAAAGCCTTTTTGGCCAATCTCGACCCTAAGACGCTTCGCTTTCTCAGTCAATAAAAAATATCATATGGTATTTATCAGGATCCAACTACTATCCGCTCTAGGCTCTAGGATATTTAGTTTCCAAGCCCACCTCACTTGTGGTTCATGCTACTAAAGAACGCTCTGGCCATCTACCAAACTGCATCGGAACAACGCTATAGTCCAAAACCTCTCTAAATTCCTAACAAAACGTCAAGAACAAAACGTTCCTAACAAAACGTCCTGGGTCGTGGGGTCCCACGACCCAGGACTCCGACCAGAAAAGTCGACGACCTTCTTGGTCTATCTTTTCCTCTCCGATTGTCAATTTTCCTTAATTTCACTTTAATCCAGCCTATCAATGTGTTGGAAGTAACTTAAAATTGAATTTCGAATAGAAGCATGCAATGCTGCGCAGTCGGAGATAATGGACGGAACGAAATCCTCTTGCACTAAAATCGCGGCGTAGGCATGCTATAATCCGAGCCTCGCTAGTAGCAAAGCTTTATGTTGGCTACTGGATGTGTCTTATCGAATTAAATCAAACATAGAATGTTGACTACATTTTTTTTCATGTAGTTTAAAGGTTAAGAAATGAGTTCTTTAAAATTGTTAAATTTAACTTGGCAACTACTATATTAATTATAAGTAAATTGTTAAATTTAACATGGCACCTTTATTAATTATAGATGCCATGTTAACTTTAAAAAAAATACGAACTTTTTTTTAAACGTTTAAAATACATTAATATAACAGATAAAACCGATCCGTGGCTCCGCGATCACTATGAATCTCTTTCAGTCGAACAATTAGACAAAGAACAGTATTATAATACATTATTAGGAAGGCAGAAGTAGTATACAAGTATAAGAACAAAATACAATATACGTACATGAAGTATTCCCTACCACCGTACAATGTTTTAAAACGCTGAAGAAACACGTTGCTTGTATGACGACCCCCTTTTATTATTAACTTTATTTTATTTTTAGTATTTGTTGTTATAGTGGTCATAGTAATACATAATTGGTGAAAATTTCAGGTGTCTAGCTATTACGGTTCAAGAAATAGAGCCCTGTGACAGACAGACAGACAGACGGACAGACAGCAGAGTCTCAGTAATAGGGTCCCGTTTGCACCCTTTGGGTACGGAACTCTAAAAAAATTAAGCGTATACACTACGAATATAATTCATATTATACAATTTTAATCTATATACCTAAATATTTAATTCAGTTTATGACTGCATAGAATTTCTTGACTGAATTTTAAGAAGGAGCCTAGAGATTGAGACATTTTTATCTCCACTGGTAATGAGTTCCACAAATGCGCAGCGAGCACAGCAAAGGACTTCTCGTAGGTCCGTGAGGTATTCATTATCAGGTCTTTTTAAAGTCACTACTGTAGGAGCACGACCCTCTCTGTACTACTAGAGCCATACTTAGCCTTAGCAGCCAGAGGATTGGCCTATACTCTTTACGATAGCCAGGCGGGTTGGAGAGGTCTCACTAATGTCAAAGTATACCTTAGCTTTGTTTTGCTTGTACTTCCTAAGTCGCCTAAAACTAAGTACCTACTGAATTTAAAAAAAAGTCTTATCAACATAGACATAGTGAAATTTAAGATTTCTAACTCTTTAGAGATCCCTTTTCTTTTTTTTCTGACTGACTTATCTAGTAAAATTGGTATACTAAGTCAATGCTTGAAAGTCATTATCGGTGAATATTGCTACTTTAGCTCACGAGGTCACCCACCCGACTTTGTACTCGACTAAATAAATTATGTTCTCAACGAAATGAGGTTTCATGGTTCAGAAGATTATAATTATGATCCTAGCAAAAACCGGGAAGGAGTGAATCACTTGGAATATTTTTCTTCCTAGCCTTAGCCTACTTTGAGAAACTATCATCATCATTATCAGGTCTTTTTTACCCGAATGCGGCAAAGCCAAAAAGGAGGGTACATGTATTTGACCTGTATGTTTGTCTCTATAATTATATGTTCCCTAGTAACTACTAAACGGCTAAACTGATTTTAATAAATTATACATGGTTAGATTTGTCTTAACCACTAGAGTAACATAGGATATATTAAAATTATTGGAAATCAAAATGACGGAGTTTTGGCTGCAGGAGCACGACCGTCTCTGTACTACTAAGGCCATATATTAGCCAGAGCAGTCAGAGCAATGGGCCTACACTCTCCACGATGGCCAGACGGGTTGAAGAGGTCTCATTGATGTTTATATGCTTTGTTTAGCTTGTGTTTCCTAAGCCTTCTACGACATCCATGGGAAGACTTGGAGGGGTCCTATCTACTCTGCCGAAATCCACATAGCTAAAGCCTTTAATGCCAACTTTTTAATTAATTTAAAACGTTATAGGAAGATAATATAGTCGGTATAAAGATAGGTAATAGGAGCAGTATAAAATGTGTATTACATGTTTTCCGATGCAAGCAAAGTATACAGTGTGTTCCTTAGGGATTTTTAACCAGGTTTAAAGAGCTGTACTAGTTTAATAATAAAAGGCTATTCTGTAACATTGGGTTTCTGTGAAGCTGATGAAATATTTTTATTGCTGACAGATAATTCTCCTAAAGGTTGACAGGGAGAGAATGCTTTAGCATTAAGTCTACCTATTGTAGGTTTTGGCTCAATAAAGTTTAAATAAATAAAATAAATAAATAATTTAAACTTTATCCCCTTCAATGTAAACAGAACCAAGGATCGCAAGACTTAGGGTTGGGACACATCTGTCAGCACGGAACAGCACTTTTCTATGCTGCTATCCTTTACTGTCGTTCAGAACAGTAATTTGCTAGAGCGAGAGAGAGCGACGGAACGCTTCAGCACCGGCCATGCTGAAGAGTTCCGTGGCTCTTCTTGAGAAGAGATACAGCTGGTACATTCCTTGTTTTTGTTTCAAACCACCATTTTTATTCTCTTCTTGCGATGGCCCAAGACTACTTCATGATAAGTGTTTCCACTGATTGTTCTTTTCAGTAAAATTAATAACTTTCTGAATTAGTTCATGAATATAAAATAAAAAATACCAATTTAACTATTCGTATATTGTGTGATTCATCTATTTAATTTTTAATAAATTTATATTTTGAATAATTAGTTCATAATTTGTTATGTAAAAATAACATTTTGCTCGGTTAATTCAATCACACATAGTGGCAACACTTCCAACTGATCACGGGAAGAGAATACCAGGGGAACCATGCGAGAGGTGACTTAAGTTTTAGAATAAACCTTCTGAACATATTCCTTTGTCGAGAGAATATCCTCCATAATACAATATCAATATAAAAACACTGGGTTTTACTTGGTAAGCAAAATTACGTCGTGAACCCTTTGATAACTAATAATGTCGATGTAGCACCAGCGCTCAAAAAAAAATTAAAAAGCGAGATTTTTAAAATATATTGTTCCTTTAATTTTTTTTTCTCAGAGGAACAACATTGACGAAGCTACAGCGCATTTAAATTTTGCATGACGTCACGGCTAAGTACGACTTCTACATAGCGGTGACGTCACAAGCCCCCACTCTGGAACTTAGATGCTCTGTATCTTTGTAAATATTTACTTATTTGGTAATGTTAAAAATATGGTTCCGTTATTTTTGGATAATCTAAAAGACGGACTAATTAGAATAACACCTTTTTGACACTGTCGTCACCCTATTACTAGTTTTAGGTATCATCACCACTTCAGCCGCATAACGCCTACAGCTCAACATAGGCCTCTCCCAAGGATTTCCAAAATGAGTGATCTAAAGCGGCATGCACCCAACGATTTTCAGTGACCTTATACAGGCTGACAATAAATAATTTATTCACCGGCAAAATTTTTGCTGAACTACTATAAAAAAAAAGTTATTAACTATCGATAAAAATATATAAGCCATATATGTACCTTACATATTATGTATAGTCCAAGGGACTAGATAATATTTTCTACTAACTAGTCTAAACTCCTTTGAGACCACTTTGCATAGACGATGTCTAAGGGTTCTGCAAAAGCAAACTGCGTGAAATATAGGCTTTCAGTCACGATTTGTTCAATTTACTACATAAAACGATACACCTTCCATACAGTTCCACTGTCTACCCGTCCGGCTATTATACTATTTATAAATATGCAATGGTAAATCATTATTAGTTTATTGCACTCCATAATCGTTATATAAAATTGAATTTTGATACACAAGCATCAATTTATTATATAACGTCTAACAAATTTTGAGGGTGAATTCAGTCCCTGATACTGAACAACTTTCCCCAACGAACATATGTCGAAACATGAAAAATATTTTTTTGGCTTCCCGCAGAAATTTGAATCAGCTGATCGGTCAACTTATATGAGACGCCAATAATAATTTGTATTAATTTTATTACATCCTGTATTTCTATATAATGTGACATCTTGATAACATATTACATCATTGCGTTAACCGTAAAACTGTACATGAAACTCACCTTACCTTTTTATGTCTGTTATTTTATGTTGTTTTAAAAAAACGACTAGATATACTTGACAATCAAGTCAAAATGCGACTATTTGATAATACATACATACATCACGTCTTTATCCCTAATGGGGCAGACAGAGCATTTTGGGCCTTGTGACAAAACCCAAAGGCCATTTTTAGCATGAAGGTGGAAAAAGAATAAAAACAGTGATGGGTTGCTAGCGGCATCACCTATTAAGATGATTCATGGTTTCGCCCAGCCCTTCGATGGATCAGCACGGGTAGAGAATTTTCGGAAAAATTACAAAAATTGAAATCCACGCCCATATACGGAGTAACTTTTAATTAACTGGCAACATTTTTGGAGCAAGATAAGTCCATGAACTACTTTCTATAAAAAAAGTTATTAAAAATCGATGAAAATTTTTCTTACTCCCATACAAATCAGCGCTCAGCCAAAAGTATGGAAGGACGAAAATTTTTTATCTATTTTTATTAAATTTTTATAGAAAAGTAGTTCAGTATCATGGACTGAACTTGCTCCAAAAATTATGCCAGTTAATTAAAAGTTACCCTGTACAACGCTAAAACAAACTTTTCCCTGTTTTTCCCCCTCCACTCCTTTTGGATATTTTCGCACTACCCTCCTTACTACAGACATTGATCTTTTCTTCTTACATTGACCGCCAATTTCAGTTATCTAAATAATCTAAAATACTTATAGACCTATAATTTTTTTTACTGTGTAAATATTCCTCAGTTCGCCACCCTAAGCGTAAAATGCAATCAAAACAGTCATTATATACTGTTTGCACGGAAACTAAGTGAAGAATTAATATGAAAGGCGATATTAAGGTGTTTGCAACGGCAAAGGAGCTTCATTCCTACATATTTTAATGAGCAGCGCATGAACTGTGCAGTACTACACATCGCGGCATCTTAATGTTACTGACACAGACTTAATAGGATATAGATAACACATGTTAGGTATAAAGATTATAAAAAGTAGAGCATCAATTTCTATGCCAAAAGTAATTTAATAACCCCATTTTAATGCTTGTTATATGGTGATTTAAGATGATGTAATAGATGTAGAAGGTTCAAGGCACTAGAAAGAGATAAAGATATTCTAGTATCTGTATCTAACTTCACTAACATGCCTTCAAGCTGGATTTCCTATTCCCTTCTTTCCATATACAACGTGAAAGGGATATACCCGTAATAATCAACCCACGGGCTTAGATCACTATAGTATAATGAAATTAAAATAACAGCCAAAAAACAAAAAAATAATTTGGCGTTTCCATACAAATCGTGAGGCCGGCCGCACACTTTTCTATTATATGAAAATGGCAATTTTTTTTTTTGTTCTTTGGCTTTTATTTTAATTTCATTATAATATAGTGATCTAGTATAGCCCGTGGTTCAATTTATTATGGGTATGTCCCTTACACGTTGTATACTAGGTTCAGTTCAGTCCGTAATCATTCAAAGCAAGTAAGATTGTAAATCAATATTATTAAGTGACCTATCTGTAAAAAATTGCACACTAAAAAAATATTCTGTAAGTGTATCTGAAGAATAAAATCGCCAGTTTTAGCCTAAATGGTTTAAATACGCCATACTAGTAATAGTGGCTCTGTGAGCTGTAGACATCGCGAGTCTATCTTTCTTTGCATAACCCCTCACATACTGATCCCTTGAAGCCTATAGGATGAAAAAAGGAAAAAAAGTTACGTAATAAGGGTAATAAAAAAAATTATAACGTTTTTTAATATTTTTCCAAATGGCTGAATATGTTATTTTTCACGCTTTCAATACGCCATTTAAAAGAAATCAAAAAAACTGACTCAATACCACTGGTATGACTCTCCATTGATTCAGAGTAACATATATACCTACTACTACTACAAACGAAACAATTTATCTGTACACACGTCGATGTGTGAGTTTTATAGTTAGGGTCACACCGCAGAATTAATTTAATACTTACCTACTAACGAGCTGGATATATTTACGATTATATCTTTCCATACCGGAAGATTTGCGAACACTATGACGTAAAAAATATTTTGTTTTATATGTATTAAATGTTACAGAAAAGTCGGAAACAGACTACATAATATCACTTCACAAATATTTTTCATTATGTCCATTGTCCATTTCACCATTAGTTCACTATACCGATTATTTATTATTGAGTCATTTATAATGTAACGCACTAAATTCACTAATTCACTATTGTAATATAGTAATTTGCATATTCGGCGCAAAACTATACGGTAATTATATGAATAAATTCAATAAAAATAAACAAATGTTTATCACGCTTCCACGCACAGCATGTCAAGTTGTCATTGTCAACAATGGCATTTAGCACTATAACCCGCGGAAATCTAGTTGGCATCTGCGTGTATGTGATTACCTGTGAGCGAGGAGCCTATGTAACATTACCGGATTGCTGCCGATTGATAATACCCCTCTCGCTCTTGTGTGTCTCCCGCCAATGCGAGAGAGCGACAAGGGTATATATATCAAGATGGTTGCTGGGTTATAACGTGAAATTATATTGTTGCTTTGCTTGCCTGTTTTCATCATTTGGAAATCTATGAAATATACGTTCTTTAGAGTATTAGGTGGATAAACAATTATTATACGCGCACCTTCTCGACATGATAGTTACTATTGGTTGACAGTTCTCGAGACAACACACGTCGCGTATTGCGTGCGGCTAGTAATTAAACCTTGGATCTGTCAAAGGCTCACAAGTGCGGGGGAGAGGTGCGGGGACGCCAATTTGCGGGAGACGCTGTGAGATTCCATTCTATTTGACTTTTATGTATTCTGTGTCAATACTAAAATTCTGCATAATTAACAAACCTGCTCATGAGAATCGATTGAAGAATGCGATATGTAGGCGAGAACGAGCGGTAATCTGAAATTCGGACAGACGAAAGAATTTTTGCCGAAGCTGAAACGGAGACCTTCGATCGTTTCGCTCACTCGGTCAACACACTTATTTACATTGTCTAGCTATTTGTTAGTCTGTGACAACGAACCTGTTCACTTAATTTTCTCTCTGAATGCGGACCTGGGTGTAAAAACGTTCATGAATGTGCTTAGGAAAATTGAGACGCAAGACAATATTTTTATGCTAATTTAAGAGGATGCAATCCGGAACGAAGACATACTGTTTAGATACTTGAAAAATAAGGAATATTATAAGTTTGACGTGTGTTGTGTATTTATATGTTTGTGTGTCTGTCTACATTTTAGCTCCTAAAAGAATAGACTGATTTCGATGCGGTTTTTTTTTATTCTAAAGTAGGTATTATCTATCGAGATGGTTTTTAGCTATATTTGATGAAAATCGGTTTAGCCGTTCAAGTTATTGGGGATGAACGATTTAAAGTCGGGGTTTTTTTTTTCGAATTTTTCGGGCAAAAAAACTTGTTACACGTTTATTAGTTTATGTTTTAATTTTACTACTTTTTAAGTATATGTTTCTCGAAGGTACATTAAACTGGTAGTAAGTAACAAAGTAATCACAAAATCAAGGATATGCAAAGTGTTAGGCATTTTGTGATAGTAAGGATTTAAGTTCCCTTTTTTAAAAAAGTTTTGTTATTATTTTTTAAATTTTAATAAATAAAATAAAACAAAAAATTAATAAAATACCAAAATAATGTTACTACATGAGAATAGCAACGTGGTCCCATTACCGTGCCTCTGCTGCCTTCTTCTTTTGTATATTCTGCTTTCTAACGGTTGTTAATGTTATTTCTTTATAATAAATGTTCTACTTACTGAAATTAACACATCATTATTTTATTCTTCCATAACACATAGGCTTCTATGAATAATCATGAACATAGTCATAAACATACCATAATCATATGTTATTCATGAACCTTCTAACTATATTCATATCATGGAAAGCGTAATAAAAAATAAATATTCCGCCATATGTACCTTGTTTCATATTAGAAACCAATCAGCCAAAAAATGCATACCAAAAATCCCCCATTTTATGTCACGCTGCCGCAACTGGACGGGCAGGGGCCGGTGAGCGGGGAGGGCCACGCATATTAAGTCAGTAGGTGAGCTATTTGCTCGGGCAACCCCCAGTATGGACCCGGGTTAGAATAGGACCACTCCATCTCTTCCTGTGGATGTCGTAAGAGGCGACTGAAGGGTAAAGCACAAACATCTCGTGCTACAATTGCATTCCCAAGGAGGGTTAACATCGGGCGGAGGCCGGTTGTAAAACTTTTCACCCAAATACAGTGCCAAGGAGGGTTGACGTCAGGCAGGCGTCCGGTCGTAAAACTATAGCCAAATCGTTTAAACTCTTCCGGTTATTTCTTCTCCAACGCACCTTGCGTTGGAGAAGATATTTGAGACACCCTTTGGTATCAATGGGTGACCATTGACATGCATGTAATATTTGGAGAAGAAATAGCGGGAAAGCGCACCCCGGAGTTTCGAAGCAGCACAGCTAAGGATGCAACTATTAACGCGCTTGGATGAAAAAGAAGTAGGTGAGCTATTTATAAAAAAATGAAAGACAAAAAGTTACAAAAATATAAGTAGTTTTTTTACGGTTTTGGGTTTAGTGATTCTGATTCCAAGATTTCCATATAACTAGATGCAAAATCAACCTGTGCATGGCATAATTTATTTATTAAATGTTTTAAGGCGCCCCTAGTATACTTTTAAGAAATTTATTGCATAATGTTGTAAGTATCCACTCTCATTCAAGTCTAAGCTTTACGTCCCATCCCATCTCATATGACTATAAATAACTGGGACTTGACCTGACGTACATCCTAATTCATTTACTAGATCCACGGCACTCAAGTCGTACTTAACTATTGAGGATAATACCGGCTTGTGCAGGATTATGAAGCAACTTGCATGCTAATATTACATTGACAACTTGCATGCATACAGATTTAGCTATTGGATGTAAGAGAAATTGCTTGCAAATAGTGCAAATTACATATTTGCATGAATTTCCTCTTCCAAAGGTTACTAAGGGAGGTATACTCGTAGTTAACAGATAACGGGCAGAAACGTTCTCTTTGCAACGATTTAATATCATCTACTGTGATATAATTATAAAATGTGATATATTTAATTATAAAATGTGATATAAATATATTTAATTTCAGATATATTTTTTTAATTATGTAATTTATAAATATTTTAATCACGCCAGCCACACATATTTTCTGCTTGGTCTTATGGTTGACCGGTAGAGAATGCCAAATGGCATTAGGTCCACCACTTGTACAATAGTTTTGTGCAATAAAGTTTTTAAATAAATATGTATAATAAATAATAATTAAATAAGTATATAGGGGCAAATCACACTGATTCAACTAGCCCCAAAGCACAGTCTGAGCCCCAAAGTAAGTTTTAAACTTGTGTTATGGGACTCAACGACACTATATTTTATTTTACTTTATTTACCCAGGACAATTTGAAAAAAGCCATTTTCCAACTTGCCCTGGCTGGGGATCGAACCCAGAACCTCCAGATTGGCGGACTAGCGTGTTGAGCATTACACCACGGAGGTCGTTATAATCAATCCGCCTGCGCAGCATGGTCAATCATCATTTACCATTTCAGCGTCCACTGTTGGACATACGCCTCTCCCAAGGATTTCCAAAATAACCGATCTAGAGGGGCCTGTATCCAGCGCTTCCCAGCGACCTTGCTCAGATCGTCTGACCACCTTGTGGGTGGATGTTGCTTTGGGTGCCGGTGCGTGCTCGCCATTCGAGAACCTTTTTTGCTCATCATCCATCGGTTCGTCGCGCTATGTGTCCCGCCCACTGCCACTTCAATGAGCTAATCTGCCGGGCTATGTCAATGACTTTTGTTTTCCTATGAATTTTCTTATTTTTGATTCGATCACGTAGAGAAACACCGAGCATAGCCCTATCCATAGCGACCTAGAGCCTTCTTATGAGACCCACATTTAAGAGCCATAATGTCATCACTGGTAACACACATTTTATACACACTTTCGTTTTGAGGCATTGATACCTCAGTGCCTCATTTTACTTATTGTACAGTACTTTGGACGAGAAAACACTTCGTAAATTCCCTAACATTGCCCAGCAGTCAGATTCGTCAAAAGTCCTCTTCCTTGAAGTGGAACTTCCTGCCTGGATCAATTGACCTAGGTAGATTAGATGTATTGGTCAACAACTTCGAGGGTGGAGCTCACAACAGAAACAGGTAAGGGGCGTACTCGTGGTGATTATGGGCGTAACTACTCCCTTCATTGGGAGAATTACCTGATAAAGGTTATAAGTAAGGACAATCCTAAGGACCTGATTTGGAGCCATTTTTGGATAGGGCCTAGACGGCGGTCAGAATGTTCGGTAGGAATGGATTTCGTCCAATGTGGTTTTAGAATAATAATTTACTTTTAGTCAATTTTGCTTGTAATACAGGAGAAGGTAAGCGCGAAATATGGTTTTCGGCCTAAATAAAATAGGACCATTCCATCACCTCGTGTGTAAGCGTAAATATCTCATGCAAACTGCTTTCCTAAGGATGGTTGAAGTCGGCTATTGGTAAGTAGTACAACTTTTTACACAAATGCATAATGAACGTGTCAGAATTAAATTAAATTGAAAATTTTACTTACTCAGATCCCCTTAATCGAAATAAATTCACAAACTCACAATATTTTTGAAAAACCATACAATGACATCATAGGTTAATCAAGAAAAAAAAAGCGGCCAAGTGCGAGTCGGACTCGCCCATGAAGGGTTCCGTAGCAGCAAGTAACATAATATAAAAGTAAGGTAAATTGCGGTTTACGATTTATGACGTATTAAAAAATAACTTTTTATGATACCGAGACCGCTATAGTTTTAATTGAAAGAACATACTTTGAGGTATATATCACATTTTTTTCAGAATTATTTTAGTAATATTTCAAAAGTTACAGTGGGGGGACACCTCAAATTTTAACTTTGTATTAGATTATCTCAAGACTGGGGGGTTTGATCTACATAGTTTGAAAGCAGTTTTTGTTGCATTTTAAAAGACCTTTTTAACGATACTCCACACGTTGGGGTTAGTCCAATTTAATTTTTTAAATTCACTTTTCGTTGTATGGGACGGCTGAAAAAAAAACATTTTTTCATAATTTTAAAAACCAACTTTTGGAACTTCAATATCTATCTCTCCACCAATTTTCGTGACAATCGGTGCAGTAGCGGCGGAGTACGAGCCCGGACGAACAGACAGACGGACGGACGGACGGACATGACGAAACTAGGGTTCCTTGTGGACTACGGAACCCTAAAAAAGATTTTCTCTTAACATTTATGGGAGTTACTAAAAATATTTTTTTAAATTTTATTTTATCACTGTCAACATGATTAAAATACATACCCATCAGCTTTCTAGTACTAATAGTCTCTGAGTAAAATTGCGGACAGACAGACTCACAGACATGGTGAAACTATTCCTTGTTTATGGATCCCTAAAAAATAGTTATTCAATAGAGAACGACAGCAGTTATCCATAACAGGATAATTGGAGTGATAATAATTAAAATGGCGAAATCCCTGTTGCGTCGATTTATAGGTTTTCATTGCAAATTAACCTTGTTTAAAGGGATTACCTGCTGGATGGCTGTTTTACTAAAATAACGCGACTATCCGAAAGATTAAATTGCCAGCATCATAAATAAAATGGAAAAACGGTGGGACACACATTAATGTTAGTGTAGAAGGATATATACATATAAGTCATTTTATATGGATAATCTGAACAAAACCCTTATATTGTCTCTTTCACTCTTAGCGGCATTTACTGATGCTAGAACAGGACTTCGCTGAATGTCAAAAGTAAAAAAGTAGCCTTTTTTATGCTGAATAGGACAACATTTAAATGACATGACTTCTGTTCAATAATACCTACACCTAATAACTCCAATATCTCTAATTACAGTAGTAGTGTAGAAAGAATAGAGAAAATCTTTTTTTTTAGATATACTGTAGGTCTGTATGTACTGACTTGTAAGTAAGTTTTACACACATCAGCCATAAAGTTTTAAAGTTTCTTCCAGTATTTTCTTTTTCTTCAGTTGACAGTATTGTACTCTGGTTACCCGATCTTCGGCATCCTTAAGTTGTCATTAGCATGCATTTTGAAGAAGAGAAAACCCAGGCTCCGAAGTAAAACAGCTAAAAAGACGACCGGAAACATATAAAAATATAAGGAGGCTTTAACCAAAGAGAATATAATTACGGAACGCTCAGCACCGGCCATGCTGAACCGTTCCGTCGCTCTCTCTGAATCTAGCAAATGACGCTTCTGAGCGACAGAAAAAGATAGCAGCATAGGAAAGTGCTTTTCCGTGCTGACAGATGTGTCCCAACCCTAACTAGTTATGTAGTTAATAATTTATGTTGTAGTTCCATTGTGCTGTTAAGATCCACAATTGTTTTTTTTTTAAATTTTAGCCCATTTTACTCAAAGAAAATGTAGATGTATCAGCAGCTTTTTCTATGTTTGTTTGTAATAACTTTATTGTACTCTGAAAACACATAATTAAAGACAAAAACAACATATATAGTAAATTGACATCACAAATGTATTAAAATTTGATTCCCAATAAACACCACTACCAAAACCCTGGCCTCTGTCAGTCTCGGGGGATAAAAACAAATTGTATTTGTTTATATAATACACCGCAATAGGCGGTGGCTCCTTTGTCTGATAATAATATACTTACCGCTATTTTTGTTTGTTTGTTTGTTTTAAATTTATTGTACTCTGAAAACACATAATAAAGGAGAAAAACAACTTATAGAGTAAATTGACAACAAAAATTTATTAAAATTTGATTCCCAATAAACACCACCACCAAAACCCTGGCCTGTCAGTCTCGGGGGATAAAAACAAAGTGTACCTATTTGTTTGTATAATACACCACAATAGACGGTGACTCCTTTGTCTGGGGTCAAGACACTCCAACCTCGAACAGACAACTAGATGTCGCAAAAATGTGTTTGAATACATTACAATAGAGAAAACACTTTATTTTCCCAAGTTGCAATATAGAAACTTGTATTTTTAGTATTTTACTATCTTAAGTTTAAGTTTTGAAACTTGATCGTCGATCGTATATAATGATAAGGTGTTATAATATTACTAAAATTATATAACGGAAGGTTCAGTTTACTATATTAATTACTATCTGTAAGAAGGTTTCATGGAGATGATGACATCAAAATATGTTTTAGCTTGCCGTGTGGTTCCCGGCAGAGTAGAAAAGGACCACTCCAAGTCTTCCTGTGGATGTCGTAGAAGGCGACTAAGGAAACTCAAGCTACACAAAGCTTATAAACATCAATGAGACCTCTCCAACCCGTCTGGCCAGCATGGAGAGTCAAGAATGCATCAAGAATTTACAAAATGTGTGGTGAATGCCATGTAGAGGTGGAATTAGACATAAATTGTTAAAATATCGTTTTAGCCGACCGCCGAATTAAACTTCGAGAAATCGTCGATGTTGTAAATGTTTCAATCGAGAGGGTACGACACATATTAGAAGAAAAATTGGGTATGAGGAAAGTATCGGCGAGGTAGGTGCCGCGTTTACTCACGGAGGAGCAAAAACGGAACCGACTGACTACTTCGGAGCAGTGTTTGGCCGTGTTTCCCAACATAAAAAAATGGCTCGGTGGCAATCGATTTGGATCAAATGACGAAGTCATTGCCGCCACAGAGGCCTATTTTAATGACTTTCCAAAATCATACTTTTTGGATGGTTTATTGAGTATAGGTGGAACAAATGTATAGAGTTAAAAGGTGACTACGTAGAAAAATAAATGCATATATACAAAAAAATTTTTTTTTTTCCATAAACGGGTACTTATCAAACAGCCTAGGTAGACGGACTACCATACTACCAATGAAATTTTGAACGGTTATTAAATAATTTTTGAAATGATGCGCCACTTCTGCTTGATATTGTAAGTTCTTCTTCTTCGTCTAAGCGCATTTCCGGTTTCATCCTCAGCTGTGCTGCTTCGGAGCCCGGGGTGCACTTTCCTGTTTTTTCTTCTCCAAATATGATATGCATGTCAATGGTCACCCAAGGATGCCAAAGACCTTGTAAAATGGAGAAGAAATAGTCGAAACACTTTCAATGATTTGGCTATATAGTTTTACAACCAGCCGTCAACCCTCTTTGGGAATGTAATTGTAGCACGCGATGTTTGTGCTTAGTCCTTTAGTCGTCTCTTACGACATCCACAGGAAGAGATGGAGTGGTCCTATTCTAACTCGGAACCACACGGGTAATTGATATTATAAGTTCTTGATGCATATAAATAAGACGCGAATGACTCAAAGTTTTTCCTGTATGACAAAATATTGACGACCTTGTAATACTTAAGTACGTACTTATTTCATTTGAATGTAAGAATATTATTTACTTAGCTGCATACCGCTAAATTATAAGAATAGACGGTGTAATTGACCATGTTTTTTTATCACGCCATCTTCGGTTGGTTGACTGCAGTTTCCTTGATCTTAATTTACGAAAAAACACGCGTCTTAAGAGCCCGTCCTACCCTAAAGTTCTTAGAGCGATCTTAAATATTATCAATATTAACAAAATGCAAACACAGCAAAGTTCAGGACTAACTCTTTACATAATATGTTTCGAAAACACGATTGCTTGAAATTTTCTCCTTAGAAAAAAATTGCGAAGTTGCCTTTAAATTACCTCAGAATTATACTAAAACGGAAAGTATTCAAGAAATACAATAAATTAGCCCTTATAACTTTGGATTGTAATTGTATTAAACATAAGGCAGTCATAAGGCGGTGACTCTCTGCACCGCACACCGTCGCGGAGCGGGGCGCGGCAGATTTTTAACATCGTATGCAAATAGCTCAGTTTGTATAGAAAACACGCCTACTCCCACCCACTGAAAACGCGTCACCGCGCGGGAGCGTCAGTATGTAGAAACCGCGCTCCGCGACGGTGCGCAGTGCAGTGGGATAACCGCCTAATATGTCTTACTTTTTAAATAACTCTTAAATATTCTTAGTAAAACGAAAAAAACCTTAAAACCAGAACCAGCCTCATTGACCTACCATAATTTTTCACCCCGCATGGTCTCATCGTCTTGCTTCGGCTAGAGTAAATTTGTGTGCGTGAAAGCGGGAGCAAAACTTAGATTATCCACATCAGGCCCAGCCTTAAATCACAAAAGACTATAACTTAAGAGAAAATCGATGGGCCGTATTTTCATACAAGCGTAGTCCCTTGATTCCTCACCCGATAGTGCCAGTAACGCAATGATTTTTTCCATAAAAATATCTAAGGATATATTAACATGCCCTTATGTTTACTTTTCATATGTGTCTTTGGTCCGAGCCAGTGGCGTAGCGTGGGTTCGCCGCCCGGGGCCGATCGGTATTTGCCATCCACCATCATTTGGGGCCAGTAGGCAAATAGGAGAATTTTCCTTTAACAGCCGCCCCATGGGGTAAGGGCAACAACGGCCGCGGATAGTATAGTCACAGAATACAGTAAGAGTAAGCAGAACGGAATCTCCTAAGGTACGCGCAATATGCGTCCCCGTTCCCCGCACCCGCACCTCTCCCCCGGTTCTTGACGGCCAACGTGAGTCATCGAGGCGAAAACGGGGGAGACGTGCGGGGACGGGGAACGGTGACGCCTGGGTGACGCATATTGCACGTACCTTAGGAGATTCCGGCCTGTGGTATAGTGTCAAAACTCATGGGATAACATTTAGCCGCCGCCTCCCTTTGTATGCCGCCCGGGGCCATGTGCCTCCCGGCACCCTCACGCTACGCTACTGGTCCGAGCTGCAGTTGTCTCTATTGCAAGGCGCGACAGGTTGTTCGGGCACAGCACGACAGCAATAGATTTTACAAATATTGTATTAAAGACAAAACAGTTAATATCTAGTTTATTTAATTATTTATTTGGGCTCTTTCGTGACTAGAGTTATCTTCCCTTGGGGTCGTTTCTTGTTTTTATCTCGGAGTAACTTCTTTTCGTAACCGTATATTGAGTAGTATGGCAGGGGCAACACCGTCGACGAGACTGGCAACAGATCTGAAATAAAAAAAACTAAATGAATTTATAAGAAGTTTTTATACGCACTTAAAATTGACCTTCGTCAAAGACAGACATGATTAACTTAATCCACTTATAATTTATACTTTAAAAATATGCTTAGAAAAAGAATTAACAAAAAAACTATCCATAAATTAACCACCTAAAAGACTCTCACTAATTCTTTATTCACTGAGAATAAAAGAAAAGCTCTAACTCCCCATCTTATCATTAAATGTTTGTTACACAATTAATTTAATCATACTGATTGCCCGGGCGGCTGCAAACTTTTGTATGAAACGCCGATTTTTTTTTGTTTATTGACTGTTATTTTAATTTCATTATACAATAGTGATCTAGTATAGCCCGTGGTTCGATTTATTACGCATATGTTAATTACACGTTGTATAATTATTAGTCCACCATTTTTTCGTCGACGACTAGAATATATACAAATTTTCCCAGTAATTCAGTAATTAAATCCTTTTTTTGCAAATTTTCATGCTATCATAACTAATTCAAGTAGATAGCTACTTAGGTGTATGCGCTTATAATTCTAGATAAAATCAACTTCCGACATTATCTTTATATCAGTTACATAACTGACCTGCCACCTGCTAGACTACTAAGCACTTAACTTTTCCATCGCAAAACAACTATCTCAAGACATAACATTATTGTTTGCGTGCGTAAAGATAAAACCATGTTCACACTGCATTATACTTATATAGTAATTTTTAACAATTTAGCTCCATCTGTGTGTTTTGTTTTTACTTAATTATTTATTTATATATATTTCTTTCCAGTTTGTAATTATATTTCCAGATACACACTTAATTGTAAACAGCTCAGCTAAGAATATAATACGATTGTTTATTAAAAACAAAAACTATATATTTTTATTTTGTGATCAGAAACGGCTCAATAAGTAAGCTCTTTACAAGTAAAATAAGAAACGCCTTACAAATCTCACAATCATGTGTAAACTCGTCACGTATTGTTTTTTTTTAAACAAATTCTTAATTTATTGTTCCATCCAGACTATAGAAAAATAGAATAATTTAGTTTTTTATCCTGAATTCTTTTCATATTTTAATAATTTTTTTTTATAATTTGAATAATATAATTTTAAAATTTCTACAATAATTCTATCATCATTATCACTATCTATATTATTCTAGATTTGGCATGTGATGACACCAGTGATCATGGTGGTCCCTTACTCATGTGATATCATGGGAGTCAGGCTCAAGGTTGTCCAAAGTTATTAGGAGGGCGATGCTGGGAACGCTACATAATACAGATAAAGTCAGAAATACATGTAACAATTTTTAATTGATTAACATATATTTACTAGACATTTGCTCGTATAAACTCGGCCTATTCTCTCGACCGTGGCCCGCGACACAAGGCCGGTAGAGCACCTCTTACCGCACAATCAACTAGCGAGCACTCCGACCTGCGGGTTTAGGCTGAGACTCGACTGAAAATGAGCGAGGATATGCTTGTGTTTTAACAACCAATGACATATCTTAATTAACACATCTAAAGAGATACAGATAGTGTAAACTCGGCCTATCCTCTCGACCGTGGCCTACGACATACGGTCAGTAGAGCCCTCTTCAACTAGCGGGCACTCCGACCTCTTCTGAGCGGAGATAAAATAATTAAAGGGCACGTAAACACGTCTTATAAACAGACATCAATTAGTCTGGCCTTTTTATTTGACCTATAACAATAAAATCTCTGTCTAGATTATGATTTGACTAGTGTGTTTAGGGGTCTGTTGTTATTTGTAATAAGTGCATGTATTTTTAATTAAATTATTATAATCAATTCTATGACTAAGTGATCAACTTTAAATTATGTAAAAAAGATTCTGTGACAAAGTACATAATAGTGTCCCTAATTTTATATTCATATCATTCTAATTAGTAGGTAATTATAATATTCAGAATCATTTATGCATAAATATTAAATAAAGCGCGTATATCTGCCTCATATATTCGATAAACTGCAAAAATATTGAGCCAATTTTAATGTGATTTCATTAACATGCAAAGCATTTCTCGAAAATATATTTAGAAATGCAATATGACAATTAACATAAAAAAAGTAACTTTCGTAAAAAAAATTAGAAAAAAATAAAAATATTTTAAAATGTTTATTTCAATGTGCCATTACCACGTTACATGTAAACGTAGATATACATACACGTATAGTATAGTTAAAATTAACACAGGTGTTACAAGCGCATTGCAAGCCAGAGTATTCGAAAGTGCTCCAGCCAAGGCCCGTGCGCCGGCGCAGCACAGCAAACCACTTTTATGCTGGTTATTTACATATTTTACCGTAATTATGTGCGACTGGTCTGATAGAGCTAGGTCATTTCTTATTTTGTTTGTTATTGTATATTTTATTTCAATTTTTAAAAAGTTATAAATGTTTTTAACTACACATAAACAGTTACATTTCGTTTTATGTATGAGTATACTCCAAGATTTTTAACAGTCTAAGCAATAAGAATTTTGAAGTTTATAATTTATTTTTTCTTCCATGCTGGTCTGGGAGAAAAGAAAAAACATAGAATGTACCAGCTGCTTCTCTTCCCGCGCAAATCGTAAAAGCCGATGGAGGGAATGGGCTAGAATCTGAATCATATCAATCAATAATATCACCATCACGCTAAAAGTGGCCTGGGCCTTGCCGTCCTAGGCTCAGTCTGCCCCGTTAGGGATAAAGACGTGATAGTGTATCAGTATAATTTATTTATTTATATTTATAGACAAATGGAAGAGAATTCAAACTTCACCGACAAGAGCATAGCTCTTAAATTTAACGTCTAATTAATGAAAAATTAATTTTGACTTTCCATACAAACTCGGATCAGCTGATCGGTCAACTTGTATGGGAGATCAAAAATTATTTTTCATATTTCGATATATGTTCCTTGGGGAAAGTTGTTCAGTATCATGGACTGAATTCAGCCTCAAAGTAGTTTCAGTACCTATATTATGTTAGGCTCTGTATAGATAGATAGATAGAAGTTTATAAAGAGAGAACCAATTTAATAATAAAATTTAAAAATTTACCACAATCTTGGTTGCAAAATCAAGTCATACTCATAGTACCTACATAAAATTATCTACCTATCTGCTTTATTTAGTAAACATTGTGTATGGAAGGTCATTGATTATATACTATTTTACTGCCTCATGGGCAAAAAATTTCTAAAAAATGTGAAAAATGAGGTAATAATGTGTAGGTATCTAGTAAAACCCCTATCTTTAATAATTCAAGTACATATATAAACACAGACATATTTCTTATATGGTGTGTTTCCCAGGGAAGGATTTCGAACCATTTCGGGACTCTTAGACGTGTGCCATTAGAATTCCGCAAAGCTTTATTAAACACAGAGACGGCAATTCAAAAAAAAAAAATTACAATATTTTTAGCAAATAAATATTACAAATTAAATAGTCCCTATATGTTACGTATGAAATTATCCAGTTTTATTCAGTGACAATATAAATTTATCCAATAACAGTATAGTTACAAATATATTATAATTTTGGCGAAAATTTCCCAATTTTATTATTATATTTTTTTTTTATATTTATTGTACAATAATGTTTTCCATTTGAATATAAAAGTTAAAACTTAATGCTAAACATTGTCTACCAATTTATCTTAGGGACGTAGCAGAGAGGGTAGCAAATGGGGTGCAAGATTTAATTTCAAAATATTAAAATAAAAAAAGAAGATTATTTAATAAAAATAATAAAACTTAAGTAATATATATGAATAGATATGAAATCAAGGCTATACCTATATTCATATATAAATTCCATAAATCCGTTATTATAAATAAATAGATAAGGACAAATCACACAAATTGAGCTAGCCCCAAAGTAAGATTAAACTTAATGATATTAATTAATAGTATTATTTTATCCGTTTATTAGCTCTATTCGAATTTAATTAAAATGCAACCAAGTTCTCACCGGGTTTGAGTACATTATCCGAATCTCGCCGATACAACATCCCTTCGCTCCAGGCGAAAAAATATCCGAAAAGCACGAACACCAAACAAAAATTCATTCTTGAAATGGCACAAATATACCAGGATCACAGATCTCGACAGGAGGTATATTTCAACTTGTATTTATTTGACACTCGCGCGCGCGAACACTCGATTCACCGAATAAAGTATCTGAACGTATTGGTGACAGTCGATGCGAGTGGCGTTGGGTGCTCGGAAATCTAATATGAATACGCTTTTGGTAGATGCGGTGGTGTCGGTGTGTACCGTTGCGGGATCAGCGACTTTTCTGTAAATAATTCGAGACGTGCCTAATAAAATCGATACTCGAGTTGCATTTGGAATTTTGTGGAGGCTCGACTTTGTTTACTTCAAGTTACGCTGGCGGATTTCCTAACTGATTAAGGTTTCGAGCCTCGTTTCGAGAATTTTCTAGGATTTCTTTTCACATTGGGAACGGAGTAGACATATCTCCAATAAGCCACATCAGAAACTTTTTTTAGCGTCTGTGCAAACATTTTGTATAAGATTTTTATAAAAGTGAAATTATAATCAAATTAAAATAAAATAAAGTATTTTATTTTATATATATAAATATATATATACTTATTTTATATATTTGAATGTTTATTTTTTATTTATTTAAGATTACATTATGTCTCTATTTAGATGATTTAAAACAGTGATAAGTAAACACTAACTATAAAAATATAAGAAAAGATTTTATTAATATTAAACTTATACAAGTAAAAGTACATAAGTACTTCGACGGTATAGCTTTTTTTTAATGTCTAATTTACCAGAAGTGGCACTCATATTTGAAATTTATTTGTTACTAGCTTTAGCCCGCGGCTTCGCTCGCGTGTCCCAGGGAAACATTACTTTTTTCCGGGATGAAAGGTACCCTATGTCCTTCTCAGTACTCCTAACTACATATGTGTATGCGATTTTTCAAGTAACAAACAAACAAATATACAAACTCACTTTCGCATTTATAATATTAGTTGGGATTGGGATTTGACGGACGTTATACATCAGTCTTTGGGTCTCTGACTAACATTTGTGTACCAAATTTAAACTTAATATTTCCAGTATGGAACCCTAATTAAGCATACATACTTACAGGAATATTCCAGACACTTTTCTTTGATTATGTTTTCCTTCCGAGTCAATCTCCTTAGCTCGTCGTGAGATTAAATTTAATGTGAAATTAAAGACATCGCCATCTAATCATATTTATAACGAAGCTTGCATAATTTTAGTATAATATAATGCAATGATAAGACGATAATGAGTTGAAATTAGATATTAACCTAATTACAACCGAAACGAACTAGCAGCTCAACACAGTTATTTATGCATGTGTTTTATTTCAAATAATTATAAACTTTCCCGAAGAAATGTTCTAACGCTAGTCTGCCACATGGAGGATCTGGGTTCAACCCAGGGCAAGTTGGAAAATGGCCTTTTTTAATACGGATGTGGACAATTTTTTTTTTGGCTCATTAGGTAGATTATTAAAAAATATTGTACACGTATTTTATCTTTTCTTTAATTAGCTAATAATAACGAAGATACAGCGCATTTAAATATCGCACGAGGACACGATCAATTTTTAATTTTATTTTATATTATACAAAATTGACAATCGCCTTTGACTTTTAAAATTATGACTGCATCGAGTAGAGAAATATTTTGCAACTTGTTGCTTCCGCATCTTTGTTGCAATATGCTAACATCGACCTACTCGCTCTTAAACCAGACTGTTATGTAGTGTCTGGTTGTGTTATAAATATTTTAAAAGGACTATAGTAAGACCTACGAAGAGATAGATGGGCTGTGTGTGAGTATAAAATGGACTACAAGAGATTGTTTTATTTTTATTTTAATTGGTGTCCCATTGCTTGGCAAAAGCCTTCCCTTATTCCTTCCATTCGTCCGTACTCAGAGCTACAGTTAGTTATTTGTTTATTCGACCTCTGTGGCCTAGTGGTCATCATGCCAGGAGGTCCCGGGTTTGATTCCCGGTCTCAAACTAACTTTGGGGCTAGCTCAATCCGTGTGATTTGTCCGTATTTATTTATTATTATTTATTTATTTTAATCTAAAATAATTATGCAATAATTATAAGAAAAAAACAATTGTGTAAGAAAGCATAAACTTAAAGGTTTTTCTACTGATGTTGACTTTCAAAATTTAAAAAGAAACAGATAGGTACACTAGAATCTTAGAATTTCTTGAAAACTACTACAGAACTGCACCTTTGCTATCTCATCTTCCAACATTTCCCTCAGGATGCATATCCGCCATACCTTATCTAGGATAGTCGTCAATAGTGAATGAATAATCAACCTTGGCTTTGCCAAGAATCGAACAACTATAGATGCTATTTTTACACAATGATAAAATATTTATAATAATGATAGTACTATCCTTTTGCACAAAAATATTTCAACAATGTTTTTTACATGATTATATTCACTTAGCCGTGTGGCTTCCTATATTGCCCTGGATTTTCCTGTGGATGTCGTTAGACGCAATTTAAGGACAAAGCACTTGCTTCTTGTGCGACAACTGCATTCCCAAGGCTGGTTGTCAAAATGTTTGCACGAATGCATTCCCATGTAGTTAGAGATTTGGCCACGGAATAAATAATACTAACGTTCAGAATTCTCACTCAGCAAAGAAATTCAAAGAAATATCTACTCAATGTGGCTAGCGATATGGTTTAATTAAGCTCACGTCAGAACTCAGCACTTTTTCGTATAGATACCTAGACATTCATTGCAAGCCAATTTCATTCTTATTACTCTGGACAAACGATTCGTATAACTGAATTTACCACCCGGAGGGGCCGCCAGCACGCATAGTTATAATGTAGGTACATTTTCGATACCTAAACGAGGAGTGACACAGGCCTGATTTGGTTGAAGGTAACATTTTCAGCCAAATGAAGACTAATAAATGTCTTACATACATGCTATCCCGACCCCACGTAAAGTGGGATAAAGTGAGTAAGGAGAAGATGTTCACTTACACAACTCAGCGGATCAGCTCGTTGAAGTGGCATTGGGCGGTACACATAGCGCGACGAACCGATAGCCAATGGTAAAAAGGTTCGAAAGACAACCACTTACTGGTAAGCAAAGCGTTGAACACCCACCCAGGTGATCAGACGACCTGACCAAGGTCGCTAGAAAGCGCTGGATGGAGGCCGCTCTAGATCGGTCATTTTGGAAATCCTTGGGAGAAGCCTATATTCAGCAGTGGACGTTATGTGGCTGAAATGGTGATGATGATGGTAATGATGACAAACTATCAAACGGATACACAACTTGTAGATTAAATTTTGTAAAATACACGACGACAAACTTGAATTTATGCTATGACGCATAAACTCGCGATCAAAATGAGGTGTATGTAGTAAAAACATCCAAAGATGATATTAACCGTAAAAACACAATAACCGTGCCTCTATATGGTGGGATGATATCACTCGTAGAATAAATTGTGAGTCAACGCGGGGGCGGCGATGACACTGACTGTTACTTGGAGCGTTTCCTATATTACGATTTATTATTATAACTAATGATAAGATACAATCGGTTTTCTTTACTGTGTTTGCAAATTTATTCCCCAAAACATATTACTACAATCAGTTTACTAAGTTTGGACCTGGCGTCGATGACGTCACTGCTACGCATGGGTATGATGTGCAAAAAAAGCATTATTAAGAAAATTTATGAAACTTGAATTTTAGTGAAAACTATGTATGTTGTGCTAGATTTCCTAATTGGAATTATTTTTAGTATAACTTGTCACATTCTAGCGAGATCTAATCTTTTAGTAAACGGGTTAAAAAATTCTATTAGTAGATAATAATTAGATTATACGACCGGTCAAGTGCGAGTCGGACTCGTACGTGAAGGGTTCCCGTACCCCTTACAATGTTTTAAAACGCTGAAAAAAGCACGTTTCTTGTATGACGACCCCCTTCAATTTTTAACTTTATCTTATTTTAAGTAATTGTTATAGCGGCCACAGTAATACATAATCGGTAAACGTTTCAAGTGTCTCGCTATTACGGTTCAAGAGATAGAGCTATGTGTGATAGACGTGCGGACAGACAGACGGACACAGCGGAGTCTCAACAATAGGGTCCCTAAAAAGTTACTTGTACAAACGTAAAATCAACTGGTCAAATAATCAAACAGACATTGTCTTCTTCCTTGTAAAAACCTGTTACCTCGTCAAATCATCTAGGGTAGGTAGCGGACCCCGGGCTCTGAAGCGTTATCACTGAGGAAGCAACCGGGAATACGTTTGGATGATGATGATAATTGTCTAATTTCTTATCTCACTTTAATTAAAGTAAGAGGTTGATATTAGTACTACCTATTTCACCCCTTACTTCTATCAATATCATGGACTGGACTTACTGTGCTAAGGCCGTACCTAAATTTTCCGGGGTCCAGTGCTGCCGCCATTTAAAATAAAACGGAGACATTATTTAAAATTTAGTTTTTATTAGTTTAAAGTGAGAACGTTAAGCTTTACTACGCACATTTGCGAAAAACGGCCACTTTTGGCAAATGTGCGTAGTAAAGCTTAACGTTCTCACTTTAAACCGTAAACAGTAGTTCTTAAAATACTTTGAAGGGTTATCTAGGACTTAATAGTTGCAAAATTTTAAATAATGTCTCCGTTTTCTTTGAAATGATTTATTTTAAATGGGGGCAGCACTGGACCCCGGAAAATCCAGGTACGGCCTTAACAAGTATCCCGTTAATATTTTTCTTTATTAAAAACCATATCCGACTTTGTCCAAGCGGTGTTATGTTATGGCGTTAGCAGAAATCCGGTTATTGGCAAACTTCCTAAAGCAAGTCGAGTATAGTACCTACGGCGAAGACCGTGATTAATCAGCCGCAATATATGGTATTACAAAGCTTCTACCGCTACCTCCTATGATTGTTTTGATAACTATTTTAAATTGTTTATTTTTTAAGAATCATGGGTAT
Organism: Acrobasis repandana; assembly: GCA_963576875.1. Taxonomy (NCBI): domain Eukaryota; kingdom Metazoa; phylum Arthropoda; class Insecta; order Lepidoptera; family Pyralidae; genus Acrobasis; species Acrobasis repandana. The sequence goes on along the minus strand of OY756218.1, from coordinate 18,759,888 downwards.
TTTCACCCCAGTCCTTTAAGAGGCTTGCGTGGGAATAATGTAACACGTTGGAGGCCCAAATAAATATTTGGAGTTTATCAAAAAACTGTCATGTAGACTAAAAAATGTGTTTAGCTCATCAGGTAGATTATCCTATTAGATTCTTTAAGTAAAGTAATTAAAATCATGAATTGAAACTGCTGTAAAAATTTATGTAAGTATTGAAAGTATTCCGGTATTTCCTTCTTTCTTTATTAGCCTCCACCGCTGAACTAAAGGTCTCTCCCATTAAAGGGAGGTTTTGCCCACAATCTCCACACTGGACAGACGAGTTGGTGATCGCAGTAGATGGTATGCTATCGGCGCGCTAAGAAGGCGGCATCGGCTTTTACAAAAACGCGGTTTTTGTGGCCCGTCGACTGCATGCACACCAATTTAGCAAATAAACTATATATTACCTGTCATTATACTTTTCTAATTTCGTCCGAGCAATGTCGCGAAATCCGGTCATTGAGAAACTTCCTAATGTGTACTAAGAATAAGGTGAGGATGTCATGAATCACCCGCAAAATATGGTATTATAAAGATTGTAGTTTTACCGCTACTTAGATTAGTTATATATCCGTTTTGGTGTTATGTAGAGATATTTTTAATGGTTATTATAGTAGGCATCCCACTCACATTCCAAAGCATGCTCTAGAATGGTCTCCAATGGTCATCCATTGGAGACCATTCTAGAGCATGAATGCATGGTCGACTAAAGCATGTCTGGCTGTGAATGCAATGCAATGAAGACAATCGCGCTGTCTTGACCTGAAGTGTAGCGTGTTGCTCAAGCCTGGCTTGAAGTAGCGGTCCTCTGCCCAGCCAGGGGACATAGGCAATAAGACTCGTATAAGTGAAGCGTGTTGCTCAAGCCTGACTTGAAGTAGCGGTCCTCTGCCCCAGCCAGGGGACATAGAACAGTAAAACTCGTATAAGTGAAGCGTGTTGCTCAAGCCTGGTTTGAAGTAGCGGTCCTCTGCCCAGCCAGGGGACATAGGACAATAAGACTCGTATAAGTGAAGCGTGTTGCATAAGCCTGGCTTGAAGTAGCGGTCCTCTGCCCCAGCCAGGGGACATAGGACAATAAGACTCGTATAAGAACAATTTAGCTTCGCCTTATAGATACCAAAGTACGGATTACTGAGCTGCACTTGCGGACAAGGATTGCAAATGTGGGTGCTTAAACAGCAAAACTGACATGGGACTAGGCGGGACATGACGATTGACGAAAATGGCGTTCTTCTGCGTACCAGAAGGACGACGCCATAGAGGCAAGAACCAGATGGCGAGATGACCTTGATAAATTCTTATCTAAATGGCAGGAAATAGCGACGGACAGACGATTGGGTGGAAGAATAAGGGAGACGCCTTTGCCCAGTTGTGGGACATAACCGCCACAGACTAGTAAAAAAACTTGTTTAAGTAATATTCATGAAATAATAACTTAATCTGATTTATATGTGGTTTGCGTTTGACAATGAAAAAATCCTAGTGTATTAATTAATGTATCTAATAATTGTAATGTGTAATAATTTAAAACTTTAGCCCACTTTTTCGTGGCTCTATAATTATGAATGAAATCACCAAAATATTTTAATGTATTTGAATCCACTAAAGTAAACTAAAATAAACCTATTATTGAGTAGACATTGCCGCAACGTCCGGCAATAATAGTTAGACTTTAATCTATACATTTCTAAGTACCCTCTAGATTAGTTTAAAGGCACTCAATATTCTATTTCTAATTTAGGCCCCCGCCATTTTGCATTTGCCATTCCACTAACCGCCGACATGTGGTACGTTTGGTCACCTGGTAAGTTTGCTTGTTTCCAAATAGTCTCAATTCCAAATTAGGGTCCATGAGACCTATGTCACGCGTGACGTTTCGGTGCTTCGTCGGAGGGTTAATAATGGATGAAACGTTACAGGTTCACGTTCGGATTAGCATACGGCTTATGTCTATAGCACAAGATAAATAAGTTCAGAAGGCTAGATGCACCAACTTCTTTACTGGTGTGAACATTTGACAAGGGTAGATGTTTATTGAACATGGAGTACTAATACAGACTTTTAAATCATCACGAACCTTTTCAAATCAAGACGTACGTACTATTTATTACAATAATATATTAACATCCCTGGGGTTATTTGTGCCTTGCCCCAGCAAGCACAATTACAAAATATATATTACTTCGGAATAGAGGTGCAAATTGAATTGGTTATGAAATTATGACTTTTATTTTATTTGTATGTGGATTAAAAAACTATATAAATGAGATTTTATAATTTATTTTAAGAAGATATTTTTTTTATAAATTTTTTTGGATGTAAATTTCAAAAAATTTGATTTACTTTTTGGTAAATTTAAGCGTCTAACAAAAGCCAAAATGTTTAGTCATGTTCTAGCACGATAAGTAACCACGAATATAAATTTATTTAAAATAAATTAACTTGCCTACGAACATATTTTTAAGAACTTTTCATACATGACATTTCAAATATGTTTTTGTGCTTTCTGCGGCTATAACGTAAGAAATTGTACAGCTAGCCTTTTGTTCATGCGTTTTCAAGTATTTTGTGTAAAAAGCATGTAAATGTTGCCATTTAATTTGCCTTTGAAGAAGATGCCTTTGTATTCGTTGTATATTAAAGCAGCTCGTGTTAACACGTAAAGTGGATTAGGCAAATGAAGTAAGAAAATAAAATTCATCCTGCACTTTAAAATCTTTAAATTATTTACTGGTAAAGTCTTTGCCCACGTGTAGGGTTGCAAAATAGGGGATCGGACAGGTTTCACCCAAAAAATCTTTATTGTAATTAGAAATATTGTTAATTAAATAAACTGACCAAAAGATAAATATTTTTGTGAAATAATAATGATTTATATTTTTAAATCAAGAAATAAAATGCGTTAATTGCAATATTTTTAATCTGTTCGCCACCTTGAACGAAACACCGATCACAGGGCATTACGTCATTCGTTTGTAATTGTCATTTTTGACGGCTGGGGTAACCTCAAAATGTCAACCATAGATGTCAATATTACTATGTGAATTTGTGGCCTCCATTACTGCCATCCTTTTCACCACTTGATTGTTTGATGTTTACTCACACACAGATGACGTCACGCGGCCAAGTTGACAGATGGGAGCGTTTACGCGGCATTTTTATGCATTCAAATTTTTAATGTAATTTATGTATATTTACAGCCTTATTAAAATAAAATATTTTTTTTTATGGTAATAAATAACCATTCTATTACTTTCAAACACTTTGTGAAAAGTTGTCCGATCCCCAATTATAAAAGCGGCCAAGTGCGAGTCGGACTCGCCCATGAAGGGTTCCGTAGCAGCAAGTAAAATAATATAAAAGTTCTAAAGGCAAAGTGTGGTTTACGATTTATGACGTATTAAAAAATAACTATCTATGATACCGAGACCGCTATAGTTTTAATTGAAAGTACATACTTTGAGGTGTATACCACATTTTTTTCAGAATTATTTTAGTAATATTGCAAAAGTTACGGTTGGGGGGACCTCAAATTTTAACTTTGTATTAGATTATCTCAAGACTGGGGGGTTTGATCTACATAGTTTCAAAGCAGTTTTGGGTTGGGTTGAAAAATAAATTGGACTAACACTTTTCGTTGTATGGAAAAAAATCATTTTTTCATAATTTTAAAAACCAACTTTTGAAACTTCAATATCTATCTCTCCACCAATTTTTGTGACAATCGGTGCAGTAGCGGCGGAGTACGAGCCCGAATGGACAGACGGACGGACGGACATGACGAAACCATAAGGGTTCCTTGTGGACTACGGAACCCTAAAAAGCCGGACTTGGCACTAAATAAGACCGAACGTTTAGCTCTAAAAGCCGAAATGGATACAGTGGTAGGGCAAGTCAAAGTTCTAGCACTGCCTAAAAAACAACCTCACCTGCTTTGCCAAAAAGCTTAACAAAAGTTGGACGGGGCGGTAGTTCTAGCGAAGCTTAAAAAAAAGATTCATCCGCTTTGCCAAAAAGCCTAACAAAAGCCGAACAGCCTGACACATAAATATTTGGCTGGATGCGACCCGAAAAAGCCAAACATGTCCGGCTAACAGATGGCAACCCTACCCACGTTTTATTTCAAAAAGTTTAAATCGATCTGCTTACAAAAAAATCATCAATTTATTTCAAAAGCATTTAATTTCAGTGAAGCTACAAATAATGTCTGTATATTTCTGTTTTGCCGTGTGGTTCCCGGCAGAGTAGAATAGGACCACTCCAAGTCTTCCCGTGGATGTCGTAAAAGGCGACTATGGAAACACAAGCTAAACAAAGCTTATAAACATCAATAAGGCCTCTACAACCCGCCTGGCCAGCGTGGAGAGTGTACGCCAAACCTCTGACTGCTCTGGCTAATATATGGCTCTGGTAGTACAGAGAGGATCGTGCTCCTTCAATGGAGACTAAAAAACACCTGATGATGATGATATTTCTGTTGAGAGATACGAGGTAAAGATATTCATGTTATGTCTGGTTTACATTTTAGCGTATTTTACAGTCAACGAATTAGTACCTACATTAAATACAATACGAGACGTAAGAGACTGTTGTGCTTACTAAAGAAAGCTTGACGGTCTAAAAAGTATTGCATTAGCAATTTACATTACTATTTCGTATTACAATAACGCAAAATGCTAACACAATACTTATTTAAACCCAAAGGTTTTCACCAATCCACTTGATTGAACCCCGATCGAATACCCTTACAGAATAAAAGAAGATGTGAATAAGCATTGAAACCTCTCGACATTGCAAAGACAATACAACTCGATTGCCCCCACATAGAAACAAAGGCGAACAACTGAAACATTTTCCATTTTGTCCCATGACCTGTATTCAAGTAACACAAAATTTCTCACATAATATCTGTGACTACAGGTGCAAATTACAGCCCTGCGGGGTAAAAGGACCCTTGTATCACGTATATCGTGGCCAGTTTCGGCCGAACTCCTGAAATTTATCCGGACACTGCCGTCTCTTAATAGCAGGCAAGAGGATAGACGGGTGAGGAGGTCATCTTACGCTGGCCTGGAGTAGCAATAATATGACTGTCAGGGGAAATAACAAAGCTTCATGTGTAGTTCCAGAGTTATAGCACCGTATGAGCTAGTTTGCCACCTAAATAAGTCAGAACGTTAATTTTGAAAGACTCCGATTAGAAATTCATTCGAAACTGATCGATTCTAGTGAAGCTGAAAACAAACATTGTTTAACTAAAACTATCTCAATCACAACACGGTTGTACAAAACAAAGTAAAACACCGAAAACGGGCTATTCAAAACGAATAGATCGGACATTTGGTGAAATAAATATCCGGTGATGTTTTGCGAATATCGAACGTGGATTTATTGGGGTAGAGTTGATATTTGTCTGGGTGTGCGTGCAGCGCCGTTCCAAAATGTAATGAAAGGCGAACTAACATTTTTATAGGGGTTTCAACGACTCGGGGAGCGGTAGCGAACGTTTTACATTTAAGGAATCCGCATTCTATTATATGCGGCGTAACACATCGTCGTTTATGTGCGACAACTATCTTTATTCAACGTTTATACGTCTGCCATGTTTATTTTAACGGAGCTAAGATTGTGTGTTTAGCGATTTTCGCTGCGCATAAGATTCTCTCGCTCGCTCGCGAAAAGTTTTACTGTTATGAGCCTTTAGTGCTGTAAAAGACTCCTTCTTTGTCTAAAGTCTTTAGCTTTAATAATCGAGTTTCCATCTTTGAATCTTTTCATTTGTTGTTTGAGTCGCGAACTCGAGTCCAGACCCTATGTTATTCACAGTTGGATCTACTCGTAAAAAACTTTAAAATATGAAGAATTAAACTAAAATTTGTATTCTTCTATGGGAGTGGAAGTAGATGGAATCATAAAAAAAATTACGACGATAAAAAATTTTGTGTATAAGTTACGCTACAATGAGACCTTAACTTCGAGTCTCAAAATAAAGAATAATATTCTCCACTTTACAACACTAAGCCTTACATTTTAGATACTAACGTCTAATATAATTCTCATTTGTGCAAACCTCTTTAAAATTGTAATGTGCGGTTTCTAATTGTGGCACTTTGAATTTGAAAAGTAAACTCAGATTGTATATAAAAAGTGAGTAATATAATTTACCGAATTAACCTCAGTAAAGCAAATTATTGGTGAGACAATCTCAAATATAATTTGTGGATTAAATTTACTTTGGAATAAATCCTATACGTTTTATACTTTAGTAAGTGGGTATGTCTAGATTTGCACTTTATTTGTCTTCGAACATCGCTCGAATAACTACTAAGAAGTATATTTGCCAAAAATAAAAATAAAAACGGCCAAGTGCGAGTCGGACTCGCCCATGAAAGGTTCCGTAGCTGCAAGTAACATACTATAAAAGTTCTAAAGGTAAATTGCGGTTTACGATTTATGACGCATTAAAAAAACTACTTACAAGTTTGCATGATAGATAATATACATCATATATTTTTTTTAGTTTTATCATTCTTTTATTTTAGAAGTTACAGGGGTGGGGGGGGGACACACACATTTTACCACTTTGGAAGTGTCTCTCGCGCAAACCATTCACTTTAGGTATTATTAAATAAATAAAAAATTTGAGTTTCAGTTCTTAGTATGGGGAACCCTCAAAATTTATTGTTTTTTTTTTATTTTTGTGTAAAAATCTTAATGTGGTTCACAGAATACAACTACTTACCAAGTTTCAATAGTATAGTTCTTATAGTTTCGGAAAAAAGTGGCTGTGACATACGGACGGACAGACAGACAGACAGACATGACGAATCCATAAGGGTTCCGTTTTTGCCATTTGGCTACGGAACTCTAAAAACCCTGACTCACTTCTAATAACTTTTGAACGGCTTAACCGATTTTCATCAAACATAGCTAAGAACCATCTTGACAACAAGGCTTTTAAGGTGAAGATAAAGGCAAATGGCCTTGAAGTGTGAAATAAATTGTTATATCGTAAATATGGTGATAATTTCCATATTGCTCTTCGTCATGCACTAGATATCCTTTTAAATTATTTTATGAACTGCCGGTGAAACTATTATTGGTGATCCGTCTATCTTTAAAACTTGCCGTGGCCACTTTTGGCGGAGGCAAGTTTTAAATCTAGACGGACTAATGTAAATACTTTTAACGGTGGTTCATAAAATAATTTGAAGGGCTATCTAGTGCGCGACGAAGAGCAATATGGAAATTATCTCCATATTTACGAGTTAACAATTTATTTCAAATGAGGGCGCCACTTCAAGGTCATTTGCCTAACTCTTCACCTTAATAAAAAAAATATTAACTAAAAGTCGCTCGTTAGTATAAAGTGACTCGCCAGATAGCTTGTTTTTAAGCTGATTTTATTCTTGAGTCTTTGATTCTAAGCGTCTTCTATTTAGCATTTAGTTTAGCTACAGTGTGCCAAGAAAGCTCTAAATACTCAATATTTCCACATATTGGATTCAACTTGCACTTTAAAACTAGGCTCGTAGCAAGCAGCAACTAAAATATCGCTCTTTCGAACAGTTGCATACGCTCAGGCTTTTCAATATTGCCTCTGAAATATTAAGTGCACCTCCTCGTAATGAATATTCGGTACATATGCACCTAACATGCAGAATTTAGGCAGCGTCGGCCTCTTGGCGAACGAACATTGCTGATATTATTTTGTTTATGGGCGTTATGGGCGTTTAACTGCGACTTTCGAGCATTCGAGCTCCTTTGTGCTTTGGAAGGCACGTAAAAGCCGTTGGTTCCGGCTGTCATTGTATGGCAGTCGTCAAGCTATGTCAGATGCCTTTAGGCAGCTTGAAAAATCTGACACCAGTGTTGTCCACCTACAAACAAACCGCGACTTCTCGATATTCTATCGATATCAATATTCTGTGGTATTATATGGTCATTTGTTTCTTTTTTTTTTTCAATTTTGAAAAGATTTTATATATAATCTAAGAAAAAGTGGTCAGATCTCATATAGAGCCTAGATTCTTTCGTTTCGCTACTGTTAAGAAGATTTCATTCGTTCATCGTGTGTGATGCTTGGCCGTTTTATTTCACACACGATGAACGAATGCCTATGAAATCTTCGTAACGGTAGCAAAACGGCCAAGCATCACGTTATGAATCTCTCCATGAGATCTGACTATTTTTCATAGATTTTGATTAAGGTGTAGTGTAGAGCTTGTAGGTTTAGAGTGTGTAGTCTTTAGAGCTTGGCTTTTGCCGAGATCTGATAACTCGACTCGTCTTGGCAACATTTTACATGAAAATGTTTTTGGTGGGATATCCATGTCTGGTTTTGTTTTCCTTTTAAAATGTCCGAGCATTTTCCATCCCAATATCTGAATTGACTTGCATACAAAAAAATTCAACAACCGAAGCCAGCGAAATAATTTTAAAAGCTTTTTCAGGAAAATCTCCCTATTACCGAATAACCATAATCAACTCGAAATCTGATGACTGGCAACACATGCAAAATCAAAAACTCGATTGCGCGAATTCGATCAAAAGTCACACGCGTAAGATACCAAATGATATCGGACCGTGTTCGATAAGGCTATACGCAGTCCGATTCGCTCCCACCAAATGTATTTCCAATTTTTCCGACATACACCGGAATGTAATAGAGAGTATTTTGCGGGGTCCTTTTCTTATTTTTTACGAGCGTGTGCCCGCTGGTATTACGTCGACATGTGGCCAGAATCTCGGTTATTATTTCTGGAGGGGGGCGGGTTCCTACACTACGCTTTATTTGACCCGTCTCGTTTGAAATACGTACGTAAGCTGTTCTCGGGCTATATTCATAGTCTTACTTACAAATTGTGGAGCTGGCCTCGTATAAGTTTGGATTTTTCGTAATTCTTTTGTACTTACTGTAAATATTTAGAAATAGTGTCTCATTCTTGAATGTTATAATTTATTTATAACTTTTGTTAAGAATGATTGCAACTTAAAATAAAAATATGTATACCTAAGTACGTTTAAGAATAGGTACTTACATAAGTTTTAATATATGTATGAAAGGATAAATACATACATACATACTATCACGCCTGTTTCCCACAGGGGTAGGCAGAGACTATGGACCTCCACTTGCTACGATCTTGACAGACCTCTTTCGCTTCATCTACACTCATCAACCTCTTCAAACGTGGCCTTCGGTTACGTGTACTTCTTACCTCTCCCTTTTTCAGAACGTCTGCAATCTGATCGCAGAACGTTCGCCGAGGTCGACCCTGTCCCGCTCTTCCTTTCACACTTGCCTTATAAATATTTTTTGTTAATCTATTTTTATCCATCCTTTCTAAATGCCCAAACTATCTTAACATCCCTTGTTCTACTTTTGTCACTACGTCCACTTTCACTCCACACCTATCCCTTATAACATCATTTCTTATTCGGTCTTTCAAGGTAACACCACACATACTCCTCAGCGCTCGCATTTCAACTGCATTTATTCGGCTTTCATGCTTTCTCTGCCATACCCAATTCTCACTACCGTACATTAAAGTACTCCTTTATGAACAGCAAGACGTGCCTTATCTGATACCTTCCTGCTGGCTGGCTATAAAGGAATGCAACGCTAAAGGATAAATGAAAACTTTTATTACACCAATACAAGAAATAAAATAAACATCGCACAAATATACATCTTCATAAGATAAGCATACCTAACCTACCATGAAGAATATATCTCTCTCTTGCCAATTTCCAATTTTTTAATTTTTAATACATTTTGTCATTTTTAATCCATATTAGGGATTACTCATACAAAAATAACGGACACTTAATATTAGGTTTATCCAAAATGTATAAATTGACAAGACAAACAGCATCAAAGTTTCGGAGTCATTTGTGAAATCGCCCTGCCAAAATTGTACGAAGGCATGACGACATGCGAAATTTCCGTGCGCTATAAGTTTGTTACTATTTAGTCGGGATAAAGAAACATATTATTCCAGTTATGATGTCTATTCATTTCATTTGTTTGACATCTTTTGTTTTCTTTGTTTTTTTTTCAGTTCACTGATTTTCATGTCCTGTATTCAATATGTCCTTTTATTTGAAATGTGCCAAATGATAACACGTTGTATACAAGGTCTTTTTAATACAAAAAGCATAAATATTTTAAGTCCATGATCATTTTAAACAACTTTTCCCAATGAATGTTTAACATAACACAAAAAATAAGAAAAAGTCTCATACAAATCGAAGTAATAATTGGAAGAAGAACAACTTTCGATACAAGTATCTATGTTAGGAAAAGTTTTTTAAATTTAATTGACTGAATTGCCCTTCAATTATTTCCACTTAGATGTTGCCTTCACGAATTCATCGCGTGATATTTTTTGTCGTGCCACCTGTCGTGGAGATTAGGTCATAGAGTCAGTGTAGAATTCTACACGACCTAATGGGCGTTTTTCCATTAGCCGGCCCGGCACCGGTGAGTGGTACAGTACTGATACGGACTTCAGCACGACGACACGTTAAGTACAACGCGTAAATATAACAATGGTATCGTCAAGCCGTCGACTATATTTGTTATATATTTTACATCTACGCAAACGACGCCAATACCAACATAGAGACGTCGAATTTTGGATTCATCCAATACTAAAAGTCAGATACCTACAAGGAACATATTTTACCCTATTTGAAAAAATGAAAATGCACCCCAGGAAATTCCGCCCGCCCCGCGCACTCACACACGCACACGGCTACAATTCATATACAATACAAATGCAATTTTGCCGAGCCGGCATCGAGTGGGAAGCTTGCTACCCCGGTGCCGGCGACGGCGCCGGCGGGCCTCTACGCCGGGCCGACGCCCGTGCCGGCTAATGGAAAAACGCCCAATCTTCACATGGTGATATCATCGCGGCGATATGACGAGCAAAACGCGACTCGCTGCGAGCGTGCTGCGTACAGCTGCGATACGCTGCGAGCATGTCGCGTTTTGCAGCGCGGCATTCCTCCCACCGTGACGAGAGCCGCCTCCCTCGTCTTTCTCCGCGCGTATGACAGACAGCCTCTCGCGACGACACGTCGGTATATCGCGGCGATCTATTGCGAGTCGCTGGCGGATATATCGCCGCCGCTTGAAGTTTATCCGGCGATAGAAAAGCGTGCTCATCGCCGCTCATCGCTTTGTTATTAAAGTGGCCCCTGAATGCATTCGACACAAATATGAAAAAAATATTAAAGTCGAAAAATAAAGTAGGTATGCAACTACCTCTACATTATGGAATACCCACTCGTATGTATAAAAAACAATCATTTTCATCGACATAGTACCGTGTTGGAAGCATAATATTTCCGAATATAAATTGTATAAATAACACAATATCTTACGCCACTTTCAGACTGAACAAAATCAATCACTTCTTTTCTGATTTTCGTTCGAGCGGTTCATAAATCATACTCCTTTCCTTCGCAGAACCCTCGGCTCGACAGAAACTGCATTAAAACAATACATTTGAGTCTAACGTTGTTATGTTAGATCTTTCAAAAGCAGTATTTTTGTTTAATATTTATTTCAGATCGTTTAGCGATACTGTGGTGATCCATGCAATTATAGAATACTACCTTTCGCCCGCGGCTTTGTCCGCTTTTTTTTAAACTGGTGTTGTAATTTATTAAATCCAATTAACATGTGTCTCGCTTAAAAAATGACGATGATTCATACAAACTTGCAACCCCTATTTCACCCCTATTGGGATGTAATTTCCAAAATCTAACAAATGCAATATTATTTTCTATTAACTACTAAACTAAAATACATTAAAAAAATTTAAGTTTCTCACTTTAAAAATTACTAAGTTTAATACAAACTGCCAACCCCTATTTCACCCCCTTAGGGATAGAATTTCCGAAAATCCTTTCTTAGCGGACGTCTCCTAGTCACAATCTACCTTTCTGCCAAATTTCATCTTCATTGGCTAAGTAGTTTTCGAGATTTCGTGATGAGTGAGTGATTTTCACTTTTATATATATATATATATAGATAGATAGAAGATTGTAAAATATCAATATTGGAAAGAGAAGCCGTGTAACAGTAAACACTATGCATTTACTGAAAAATGATCATGAAAATTAACACACATTCTTGCAACTCTAGCGCCATTGTGAATGGATTTGGAACTACCAACCTGTTTTAGCTGGTCACTTTTGCAACTGTTCCCCCATGTTGAAATGGTCCTCCTTACCTCTATACTCCATGTTTTTCAAGCTGCCTTACTTCTGACTCGGCCTAAGGAAAACCATTTAAAAATGACAACCGAGGCAAACGGCACGGAGGAGGTCAAGATATTTTATGCCACATCAATCCACGTGCAGTCCACGCCTGCCCAAACCTGATAAGTATACAATTTTGAATCATGATTATAATTATTTTATCAAAACTATCGTGAGATAACTCCATAAAAAATTAGTAATAAGACACTCGCTCTGAAGATGATCGTCTAAATCGATCGAAACCTGGTTGACCTTTTCCGACTATATCACGTGAGTCAACCGGTTTAAATTAATTTATCATGATTATAATACCAACAGAGTGTGACACACAATGTATGTATTTTTTTTCTTTGTAACTGGCTTAAACTTGGTCTTATACAACGTGTTAATAAACTTACGCAAAACCTCTCAGATGAACTGCATGAAACTGCCACAGCCCACGAAACTGAACAACTGTTGTTTTACAACTTTCACGAAACCCAAAAAAAATTTGAATTTTTATACAAACTGATCAGCTAATCGAGTCAATTTGTATGTAAATCCGAATTTTATTTTTTTACTAATTTATCTTTATATTTCTTTTATCTTTGGTACTAATAGACTTCTAAAAATATGCTTTCGACAGAAAAATTAATATTTTAACAGTATTTATGAAATACTTCAAAGACTACGTCGATTTTGTTTTGTTCTTGAGTTTTCTAAGCTCTGATAGTCTGGGATCTAGCGACAAAAGCATTTTAGAAATTTAAAATTGTAGAAGCCACTTTTCGATTAGGTTTTCAGCTTGTTGGCAATGTGGGGTAATGTTTTCTTGGTATAGGGCCAAAAGTGGCTAGATTGCTTGCTTCAGAAAAATTAAGAGGCCTCTACTATTATATTGCTCGTATAACTTAAACTCCTTTTTTACGGTTAAAGAGAGAAGTCGTATGTTTTACATTAATTTATTATTTCCTTAAAGAACGAGCAAGCGAAGTTTAGAGCTTAGAGTCTATATTTTGTTCTTCTGTGTGAAATTGTGTGAGTGTAGAGTTTACCCTGCACTATATCCTATTTCTGATTCTTATTTTCAGCTGCAAACCGTCTTGCTAAGTATGGTTTTGACGACCTCCGTGGCAAAGAGGTTAACAGTTCGCCACTCCGGAGGCTCTGGGTTCGATCCCCAGCCAGGCAAGTTGGAAAATGATCTTTTTCAAATTGACCTGGATTTTAGGTGTTTATCTATATATGTGTATTTACTGTATATAGTATTATTAAATTAGTGTCCCATAACAAAAGTTTCAACTTAGTTTGGGGCCAGCTCAATCAGTGTTATTCGTCCTTATACAGGGTTTTACAAAATATACTGAAACTATTCTAAGGTTGGATTCAGTCCATGATACTGCACAACTTTCCCTAAGAAATATATATCGAAATTCGAAAAATATTTTTTGGCCTCCCATACAAGTTGACAGATCAGCTGATTCAAGTTTGTATGGAAAGCAAAAATTTTCTATATGTCAATATTGGGGAAAATTGTTAAGTACCATACTGAACCAACCTTTAAAATAGTTTCAGTATCTACCTATATCTTTTTAGACGTTATACAACGGGTAATGAAAGAACGCAAAACCTCTCAGATGGTACCTCAGTCCATGTAACTGAACAACTTTTGTTCAACAACTTTCAAGAAATCCAAAAAGAAATTCGGATTTTCATACAAATTGACTCGATCAGCTGATCAGTTTGTATAAAAATTTAAATATTTTTTTTTAGTTTCGTGTAATTTGTTGAACAAAAGTTGTTCAGAGACATGGGCTGAGGTACCATCTGAGAGGTTTTGCGTTCTTTCATTAACACGATGTATATTTAATTATTTGGGCATTGAGACCTTTGGCGCAGGGTCAAAAAGACGTGACCGCAAGACCAAAGTAGTAGAGTCACCAGTAACTAGTGAATTGTACACTGAATACTAAAAAGTTTGACTTGTTACAACCCAAACCGGTACAAAAATACAACTCCGAATTCATCCGCATTCATTTCATCGAAACTACAAAGCGAGTAAATATCCTGAAACGTGTGTCGTTATGTGGAGGGCATAAAGGTCAAAATGTCAAAGCGGGGTGTATGCGGGCAGCAGCCTGCGGCTAGCGGCACCTTTGATCCGCCAGTGCGTCTAATTTCCTTCACTGGGTCACCCGAGAACACTCCACCTCATTTTTGTATTATGTTGTAAGCTGCTGTTAGCTAAGAAAGTATTATAAAGAAACAACAGATGAACTCTTTCTTATATTTAATATTTTAATTTAAAGAGTAATCTATATAAGTATGTAAGGGAAAGGAACGTAATACGTTAGGCTTTCATATAACTTTGATTATTTTATTACATGTGGTGAAAAGTAAATTAAATTGGAAAAGGTCAGCTTGTCGCACGTTTGTTTAAAAGAGACAACAGTGTGTGAAAAGAAACAACAGATAACTATTTCTTATATTTAATTGGGTAGATGACTGGGTCAAAAATAAATTATTTGGTACTGTTAAGACAATAAAATGTCCTAAAATGAATGAAAAATGAAAAATGTAAAATGAATCATATTAATTTTCAACATGATTTTAGACTTATTAATGCAAAAAAACTGATATTAAGAGCGCTATTTGACTCGAAAAACCTGTGACGTCATGGTTTTGTATTTCATACAAATCGCATAGAAAATGTTTGTTTTGACGTTTAGAAAAAAGTGTCTGATTTAACTTTTTGTCATCTAGCGGGATTCATCTTGAGAAACATTTTAAAGTTTTTCGTTAATTTAGATAAAAGCTTGTTTAAAAAAACATCATAAACAACATACGCCATATGTTTTTTGGGGAATATCATCAGTAACGTGGACTAAAGTAGCCTAAAATTAGCATTTTATGTTTTTGTAGAGATTGTATCTGCAT
Source organism: Acrobasis repandana (assembly GCA_963576875.1). NCBI lineage: Eukaryota > Metazoa > Arthropoda > Insecta > Lepidoptera > Pyralidae > Acrobasis > Acrobasis repandana. Next base: position 18,744,663 of record OY756218.1, on the reverse strand, counting down.
CGAAATAATGATGAAAAATGTTAAGTCAATTACGGTTAGGTTATTAAAAAATATTGTGCATATATTTTTTCTTTTCTCTGAAAAACAATAAATAACGAAGATATAGCGCAGTCAAATTTCGCATGACGTCACGCTTTCGTACGATTTTTACACATCGGTGACTTCACACGCCCCCACTCTGGAACTTAGATACTCTGCATCTTTGTGAATTTTTACTTTTTTGATAAACTGAAAAATATGGGTTTATTATTTTTGGATAATCTAACTAACAGACTAATTAGAATAATACTTTCCTGACCCAGTCATCATCCCTATTCTATGAATATGAAGTTAAGGAAGTTCGTTACAGAAAATAAACATCCGGTGCAATTTCCACACGTGTAAACATAATAATATACAAAATTCTACTAACAAGGTTAATAAAAAATGGCAAAGCAACGCAAACATAATTTCTTCTTCCTAGGCAAATGGAAATATCGTGTTCCATTATTTCAATAAACATTTTATTACTCTTGATATCTGTCAATAAGGAAATAATGCTCCATTTCTGAATATAAGATTCGTTACACCATTCGATAATTAGAATTTTATTTTACATAATGCATTATACACGGTGACTTTTCATTGGCTTTGGAGCCGAAGGCCACTTCATAGGGATCGTTAGTAAGACCTAATTAGCTGCTAGTGAAAATAAAAATTCAAATCAAAAAATGTTGACTAAAACTCGAAAGTAAAGACGTGAGATCAATTAGTAGCGTCAGAGCCCGTCGTCGCCCGCGCGAATACCTTATGTTTTCGTATAAAATACGGACGCAAGTACGTGGTCTCGATCGAAAATCATTTTCCCAACTTTTTTATTTTATGTCGTACACAAATTTGGATTATGTATATGAATAGAGAAATTTATTTACGACATTTTTTTCCAAAGCCAATGAAAAGTCAGCGTGTAGACATCCAACTCGTTCGCGCTAAGTTGGCTGGTCCGTGGAATGCGCGTCTCGTCAGCGGAAAACTTAGTGCGAACGGCTAGTGCATATACATTCACGTCTTTATCCGTAATGGGGCAGACAAAGCATTTTGGGTTTTGCGGCTTTAAGCTCAAGCTATCATTATAGGCACGGACACCGGCAAAGTGCTTTTTCTTTTTATGAAATCTATGCTTATATTATGAAGAAGAAAGATTTGTTTGTTTGCATTGAATAGGCTCCGAAATTACTGGACCGATTAAATCAATTCTTTCACCATTGGAAAGCTACACTATCCCCGAGTGACATAGGCTATAAGTGTACCACAGGCGAAGCCGGGGTGGACTGCTAGTTTCTTATAAGCAGCTTTTATTACACGTTATCATAGATATACCCATTTTTTTTATATTGGCGTCTTTTCCCATTTCTATGGCAACTACCGAGAGGAAGTTATCTAGTTTGAGATGGTTAAAGTCTTATTTTCCTATTTGTGGAACAACATATTCCAGTAAAGACTACTCGTAAATGAAACTAATTTTATCTTGAGATGAACCGAATAAAAATAATATGCAGGTTTAAAAGAGAACAAATAAATTAAGTTACAAATTAAGCCAAGATTTTCAACAGCAGGTTACAAATCGGATCCGATAAATCGGGAGGTGTAATAACCTCCTCTGTAATCAATCCGGCAGGCATTCGACGTATTTATATCAAAACCGAAATTTATCTGTTGGTCCGTGAGTTTAGCTTGAAATATGCATGAAGCTATTTTTAAACATTTAATTTTTTCAGAAATATTTCCTTTTATCACAATACTTGTATTTATTTAATCGCAGTGTAAATAATAAAAAGCAGGCATATTATTGCTGGAAAAATATCAGTAACTGTAAACAGTAGTTCATAGAATAGTTTGAAAGGCTTAACAAAGACAAAATTTTAAATGATACATCCGTTTCCTTTGAACTGATTTATTTCAAATGGGGGCAGCACTGGACCCCGGATAATTCATATATGGCCTTTAGGCCGTACCTGAATTTTCCGGGGTCCAGTGCTGCCCCCATTTAAAATATATCATTTTGAAGAAAACAGAGACATCATTTAAAATTTTGATACTACCAAGTCCTAGATAACCCTTCAAACTATTTTGTGAACTACTGTTTACAGCTTATAACGAAAAGTTAAGCTTTACTACGCACATTCGCCAAAAGTGGCCGATTTTCGTTAATTTGCGTAGTAAAGCTACGTTCTCACTTTAAACTGTAAACAGTAGTTCATAAAATACTTTGAAGGGTTATCTAGGACTTGGTAGTAGCAAAATTTTAAATGATGTCTCCGTTTTCTTTGAAATGATTTCTTTCAAATGGGGCAGCACTGGTCCCCGGAAAATTCATATATGGCCTTAAGTATAATACTCGTATAGATAGCATTCCTCCAGTCATGCAAATCCCCTCATTTCGGCTGGACGTGGGAACGTCTAGGTGTTCCTCATAAATCGTTACTCGGCGATACGGGGCCTACCTAAATTTCCTTAAGTGCCGGCTAACGAGCCCGGTCCAATATACACAGGTTTATGTGCCGGCGACATGCGAAACGGGCTTGTTTGCTTTAATTATTGCGTTTTTCTTTGTTTCAAGTGGCAAGAGAGGAAATATACGCTGTGGTTACGGGTAATGTTTCTGAAAGCGAACTCAGTCGATTTAATGTTTTTTTTTTTTTGCTAATTTACCCTCTATAAATAAGTAAAATAGAAGTAAATTAGAAATAACCAGATAAAGACAAATCACAGACAGTTTTGATTTTATTCATGAAAGAAGACGAAAATTGACCAGATTCAAAATTTTAGGCTCAGTAGTTTTGGAGATCAGGGGGGTGCCCTGATCTCCAAAACTACTCGGCTCGTTAGCCGGCACTTAAGGAAATTTAGGTAGGCCCCGTATCGCCGAGTAACGATTTATGAGGAACACCTAGACGTTCCCACGTCCAGCCGAAATGAGGGGATTTGCATGACTGGAGGAATGCTATCTATACGAGTATTATACTTAAGGCCATATATGAATTTTCCGGGGACCAGTGCTGCCCCATTTGAAAGAAATCATTTCAAAGAAAACGGAGACATCATTTAAAATTTTGCTACTACCAAGTCCTAGATAACCCTTCAAAGTATTTTATGAACTACTGTTTACAGTTTAAAGTGAGAACGTAGCTTTACTACGCAAATTAACGAAAATCGGCCACTTTTGGCGAATGTGCGTAGTAAAGCTTAACTTTTCGTTATAAGCTGTAAACAGTAGTTCACAAAATAGTTTGAAGGGTTATCTAGGACTTGGTAGTATCAAAATTTTAAATGATGTCTCTGTTTTCTTCAAAATGATATATTTTAAATGGGGGCAGCACTGGACCCCGGAAAATTCAGGTACGGCCTAAAGGCCATATATGAATTATCCGGGGTCCAGTGCTGCCCCCATTTGAAATAAATCAGTTCAAAGGAAACGGATGTATCATTTAAAATTTTGTCTTTGTTAAGCCTTTCAAACTATTCTATGAACTACTGTTTACAGTTACTGATATTTTTCCAGCAATAATATGCCTGCTTTTTATTATTTACACTGCGATTAAATAAATACAAGTATTGTGATAAAAGGAAATATTTCTGAAAAAATTAAATGTTTAAAAATAGCTTCATGCATATTTCAAGCTAAACTCACGGACCAACAGATAAATTTCGGTTTTGATATAAATACGTCGAATGCCTGCCGGATTGATTACAGAGGAGGTTATTACACCTCCCGATTTATCGGATCCGATTTGTAACCTGCTGTTGAAAATCTTGGCTTAATTTGTAACTTAATTTATTTGTTCTCTTTTAAACCTGCATATTATTTTTATTCGGTTCATCTCAAGATAAAATTAGTTTCATTTACGAGTAGTCTTTACTGGAATATGTTGTTCCACAAATAGGAAAATAAGACTTTAACCATCTCAAACTAGATAACTTCCTCTCGGTAGTTGCCATAGAAATGGGAAAAGTCGCCAATATAAAAAAAATGGGTATATCTATGATAACGTGTAATAAAAGCTGCTTATAAGAAACTAGCAGTCCACCCCGGCTTCGCCTGTGGTACACTTATAGCCTATGTCACTCGGGGATAGTGTAGCTTTCCAATGGTGAAAGAATTGATTTAATCGGTCCAGTAATTTCGGAGCCTATTCAATGCAAACAAACAAATCTTTCTTCTTCATAATATAAGTATAGATTTCATAAAAAGAAAAAGCACTTTGCCGGTGTCCGTGCCTATAATGATAGCTTGAGCTTAAAGCCGCAAAACCCAAAATGCTTTGTCTGCCCCATTACGGATAAAGACGTGAATGTATATGCACTAGCCGTTCGCACTAAGTTTTCCGCTGACGAGACGCGCATTCCACGGACCAGCCAACTTAGCGCGAACGAGTTGGATGTCTACACGCTGACTTTTCATTGGCTTTGGAAAAAAAATGTCGTAAATAAATTTCTCTATTCATATACATAATCCAAATTTGTGTACGACATAAAATAAAAAAGTTGGGAAAATGATTTTCGATCGAGACCACGTACTTGCGTCCGTATTTTATACGAAAACATAAGGTATTCGCGCGGGCGACGACGGGCTCTGACGCTACTAATTGATCTCACGTCTTTACTTTCGAGTTTTAGTCAACATTTTTTGATTTGAATTTTTATTTTCACTAGCAGCTAATTAGGTCTTACTAACGATCCCTATGAAGTGGCCTTCGGCTCCAAAGCCAATGAAAAGTCACCGTGTATAATGCATTATGTAAAACAAAATTCTAATTATCGAATGGTGTAACGAATCTTATATTCAGAAATGGAGCATTATTTCCTTATTGACAGATATCAAGAGTAATAAAATGTTTATTGAAATAATGGAACACGATATTTCCATTTGCCTAGGAAGAAGAAATTATGTTTGCGTTGCTTTGCCATTTTTTATTAACCTTGTTAGTAGAATTTTGTATATTATTATGTTTACACGTGTGGAAATTGCACCGGATGTTTATTTTCTGTAACGAACTTCCTTAACTTCATATTCATAGAATAGGGATGATGACTGGGTCAGGAAAGTATTATTCTAATTAGTCTGTTAGTTAGATTATCCAAAAATAATAAACCCATATTTTTCAGTTTATCAAAAAAGTAAAAATTCACAAAGATGCAGAGTATCTAAGTTCCAGAGTGGGGGCGTGTGAAGTCACCGATGTGTAAAAATCGTACGAAAGCGTGACGTCATGCGAAATTTGACTGCGCTATATCTTCGTTATTTATTGTTTTTCAGAGAAAAGAAAAAATATATGCACAATATTTTTTAATAACCTAACCGTAATTGACTTAACATTTTTCATCATTATTTCGATGCAGATACAATCTCTACAAAAACATAAAATGCTAATTTTAGGCTACTTTAGTCCACGTTACTGATGATATTCCCCAAAAAACATATGGCGTATGTTGTTTATGATGTTTTTTTAAACAAGCTTTTATCTAAATTAACGAAAAACTTTAAAATGTTTCTCAAGATGAATCCCGCTAGATGACAAAAAGTTAAATCAGACACTTTTTTCTAAACGTCAAAACAAACATTTTCTATGCGATTTGTATGAAATACAAAACCATGACGTCACAGGTTTTTCGAGTCAAATAGCGCTCTTAATATCAGTTTTTTTGCATTAATAAGTCTAAAATCATGTTGAAAATTAATATGATTCATTTTACATTTTTAATTTTTCATTCATTTTAGGACATTTTATTGTCTTAACAGTACCAAATAATTTATTTTTGACCCAGTCATCTACCCAATTAAATATAAGAAATAGTTATCTGTTGTTTCTTTTCACACACTGTTGTCTCTTTTAAACAAACGTGCGACAAGCTGACCTTTTCCAATTTAATTTACTTTTCACCACATGTAATAAAATAATCAAAGTTATATGAAAGCCTAACGTATTACGTTCCTTTCCCTTACATACTTATATAGATTACTCTTTAAATTAAAATATTAAATATAAGAAAGAGTTCATCATCAGAAAACGGAGACATCATTTAAAATTTTGATACTACCAAGTCCTAGATAACCCTTCAAACTATTTTGTGAACTACTGTTTACAGCTTATAACGAAAAGTTAAGCTTTACTACGCACATTCGCCAAAAGTGGCCGATTTTCGTTAATTTGCGTAGTAAAGCTACGTTCTCACTTTAAACTGTAAACAGTAGTTCATAAAATACTTTGAAGGGTTATCTAGGACTTGGTAGTAGCAAAATTTTAAATGATGTCTCCGTTTTCTTTGAAATGATTTCTTTCAAATGGGGCAGCACTGGTCCCCGGAAAATTCATATATGGCCTTAAGTATAATACTCGTATAGATAGCATTCCTCCAGTCATGCAAATCCCCTCATTTCGGCTGGACGTGGGAACGTCTAGGTGTTCCTCATAAATCGTTACTCGGCGATACGGGGCCTACCTAAATTTCCTTAAGTGCCGGCTAACGAGCCCGGTCCAATATACACAGGTTTATGTGCCGGCGACATGCGAAACGGGCTTGTTTGCTTTAATTATTGCGTTTTTCTTTGTTTCAAGTGGCAAGAGAGGAAATATACGCTGTGGTTACGGGTAATGTTTCTGAAAGCGAACTCAGTCGATTTAATGTTTTTTTTTTTTGCTAATTTACCCTCTATAAATAAGTAAAATAGAAGTAAATTAGAAATAACCAGATAAAGACAAATCACAGACAGTTTTGATTTTATTCATGAAAGAAGACGAAAATTTACCAGATTCAAAATTTTAGGCTCAGTAGTTTTGGAGATCAGGGGGGTGCCCTGATCTCCAAAACTACTGAGCCTAAAATTTTGAAAAAAATACAAAATCTAGTTGATTGCTTTTAGATTACAGGATCAATTGTACGGAACTTTCTCCACGCGAGTTTAACTCGCTCTTAGCCGGTTTATTTCCTTCAATTATTGTTTTTAAGAACGCATCGTGTCGTATTTGATGACCGAACATTTCCCACTTCTTTTTTCCATGATTTGTAATATTTGCCTTTTCTCTTCCACGTTTTCTAGTACCTTTTCCTTTGAATGTAATATTTATTTTAATTTTTTTTTTTAAAAGCGAGCATACTCTGCGAGCTCAATTTACTTTCTAAATTTTATAATGAAAGATGTGTGAGACATGATGTGTTTAATTAAGCACCGTTCCTAGCAAAGTCCAATTTAAGGTAGAACTCAACAAAAGCCTTTATTTTCTAAAGAGAAACGATAATTGTATTTCAGTTTCGTTGCTGTAATATCAAACGGAACATTTTCATGCGGCCAGTTACCTCGAATTTTGGATGCGTATCTTTGAGTTTCAATTTCACAGTGAACCAGTTAGGTACACGATAGCCAAAATCTAAATCTTCTACAAAGAGGATTCTAGAATAAGTAAAATATAGACATGACATCGGGACCTAAATCTTAATTCAATTATTGTCTCCACGAAATCATAATTGGGATCGTTCAAGTATTACGTAAGCAGAATTTAAGCCATTTTTAACCTCCCACCCCCCTTAGCAAAAGCTATCTTTTAAACATTGATACTTACCTATATTTTTTTATAAAATTTACTTAATTTTAATTGTTTTCATGAGTAAAGTGCTATTTTTTCACTGTCTGTTTAGTTTCAAATCAAAATTACAGAAATTTGCTAATAAGTATATAAAATAACTCAAAAAAAATATTATTTATTGGAAGTCCAAAGCCCCTTTTGTCATCAAAAATAAGCAAATCAAACCCCCACCTCTTTTGGTGCTTACGTAATGCAGCCCAAACATGTGACTCAAACAGACACCCTTTATTTTTCATGATATGGTATCATAGAAAAAGATGTCCATATTAAAATACATAGTCATGCCTTCGAATATGCTTCGATCGTTTTACGCCTGTGTAATAATTTTATATTAATAATTATATATTACAATTTACTGTAGCTGTCTATGATAAAGACAAGGTTGTTGTGAACTCGCCTGTAAGAGATCTTAGCCTGATATGATTGCGCCATCAAATATTTTTAATCATTGTGATGCAATGAGCCATAATAAATTTTGTTCCAATTTTGTTTTTTTTTTGTGCTTAAAAATTTAATTTAGTGGCCGATTTATAAAAAAATAAGCAATGCCGTGTCTATACAAATACATAGACTGACTACAAATATATAGAAAATACAGATCAAAGTAGCAAACAATCTGCTATTTTGACAGCTGAGAAATACAGAACAGGCACCAAGTTGATTGCATTTGATTTGTGCTTAGGGCGATGGCCTTTTTTGGGTTTAACTAAGATTGTTTGATCCCAATAATATAATGCTCCAAGCAAAATAATTTCAGTTTTTAATAATAATTAAGGATGAAAAGTAATTTAGATGTTGTTTCGGGCACTATAATGCTGTTGTAAATCAATAATTCATCATCATCATATCAGCCACAGGAAGTCCACTGCTGGACATAGGCCTCCCCCAAGGATTTCCAAAACGACCGATCGGAAGCGGCCTGCATCCAGCGTTTTCCTGCAACCTTGCTCAGGTCGTCTGACCACCTAGCAGGTGGGTGTCCTACGCTGCGCTTTCCGGTACGTGGCCGCCATTCGAGAACCCTTCTGCCCCATCGGCCATCGGTTCTTCGCGCTATGTGCCCCGCCCACTGCTACTTCAATGAGCTAATCCGCTAGGCTATGTCTGTGACCTTTGATCTTCTACGAATCTCCTCATTTCTGATTCGATCACGTAAAGAAACACCTAGCATAGCCCTCTCCATAGCCCGTTGAGCGACCTTGAGCCTTCTTATGAGACCCATAGTAAGGGACCACGTTTCAGGGACATAAGTCATCACTGGTAACACACATTGATTAAGCACTTTCATCTTGAGGCACTGGGGTATTTTGGACGAGAAGACACTGCGTAACTTCCCGAACGCTGCCCTGCCGAGTCGGATTCGTCGAAAGACCTCTTCCTCGAAGCTGGAACTTCCTGCCTGGATCAATTGACCCAGGTAGATATACTGGTCTACAACTTCGAGGGTGGAGCTCCCAACAGTAACAGGTAAAGGCGTTACGTGCATGTTCGACATGACCTTCGTCTTGTCAATGTTCATTTTCAGGCCAACCTGTTGGGAAACTCGATTAAGGTCTTCAAGCATCGTACTTAAGTCCTCCATCGATTTTGCCATGACAACAATATCGTCGGCAAATCGAAGGTGAGTGATATACTCGCCATTGATGTTAATGCCCAGTCTTTTCCATTCTAGAAGCTTGAAGGCATCTTCCAGAGCAGCGGTGAACAGTTTTGGAGATATGACATCTCCCTGTCTCACGCCTCTTAGCAATGGAATAGCCTTCGTACTGAGCTCTTGTACTCGGACCGACATAGTGGCTTTGTTGCATAAACACTTCAACACCTCGATATACCGATAGTCAATACGGCAAAGCTGGAGAGACTGAAGCACGGCCCATGTTTCGATCGAATCGAAGGCTTTCTCATAGTCCACGAACCCCAAGCATAACGGCTGGTTATACTCCCTCGTCTTCTCTATAACCTGCCGCAGCGTATGGATGTGGTCCATGGTACTATAGCCTTTTCAGAACCCGGCTTGTTCGGGAGGTCGGAAGGCATCAAATCTGTTAGCGAGACGGTTCGTGATGACTCTCGAAAACAACTTATAGACATGACTCAGAAGTGTGATGGGCCTAAAGTTCTTCAAGAAATCAATAATTAAAATATATGAATTAGGTTGAATACCACTCTTCTAAATTAGTAGGTATAGTGATGAAGAAATACGCATGCTTAAAATGCGTTAGTCATTGTGATGAGAAAATTCGTCAGGGTGATTCGAAGTCACGATAGCACAATTAGGTATTTTACTGGGTCAAAATTAATTATTTGGTACTGTTAATAGAATAAAACGTAACAACATAATGCCACTTGTCATTGATCACATCCACTTTGAACGTGATTTTAGATTTATTAATTCAGAAAAACGGATATTAAGAGCGCTATTTGACTCCAAGGAACTATGACGTCATAATCCGATATTTCATATAAATCCCATAGAAAATGTTTGTTTTTGACGTTAAGAAAAAAGTATCTGATTTGACTTGTTGTAAACTAGCGTATTGGAAGTACACTCACAGTACAGATGTGAGAGGCGTGAGATCAAATCCCACTCGTGGCGAACATTTTCATCACATAGGTATTTTTTTACATAACGGAAAAATATGAAATTTTACATAATTTTTGTGATTTTTTGCATGTAAAATTACATATTTTTTAGTAAAATGACATAATTTTTAAACAGAGTAGTAATGCTATGTACATGTACATAGGTATTTTTTAGTATGTAATTATTTAATTATTTTGCGCCGCAACGAATTATCTGTTTATCTCTATGGTTGACTGGGAGAGAACGCTTTTAGCGTTAAGTCCGCCAATTGTAAGACAATTTCATTGTTAAACAATAAAGTTTAAAAATAAATAAATAAATTTTTAATTTAGATGTCGTTCCGAGCATTTTAATGTATAAATCAATAATTAATAATTACGGAGCTCGGCCCAGTGAGAGTACAGTTCGTTCTTTGAAATGGTTTGCATACTGTCGGCACGCAACAAAGGCTGTTTCAAAGAAAAAACCTTTTTGGCGCGCTGACAGTCTGAAAACAATTTGGGCAAACGAACTGTAAGCATTACTACACTTTTAAAAATTATGTGATTTTACTAAAAAATATGTAATTTTACATGCAAAAAATTACATAAACCTGTAAAAATCCCGAAAATCTGGGAAATTTACGAAAACATATGTAAAAATTACAAAAATTATGTAAAATTTCGTATTTTTCCGTAAATTTTCCAGATTTTTCGGGAATTTTACAGGTTTATGTAATTTTTTTGCATGTAAAATTACATAATTTTTAACAGTGTAGCGCTTACATAATTTAAGCAGCATGGTCGCTAATTGGATTGGGGAACATAAGTAGCATAAATAATTTCGAGGTCCTCCATGCTTCGGAAGGCACGTCAAGCCGTTGGTATCTGCTGTCATCATAAGATGACAGTTGTCAAGTTATGGCTAGATGCCTCTAGGCAGCTTGATAGATCTATCACCAATATTGGCCACATTAATTTATTTTATAAATAACCGTTAAAAAGTAATAAAAAGTCAGTCTAGCTTCAAAACGCGTTTTCGCCATAAGTGGCCACTTTTGACGAAGACACTTTCTAAACTACACGAACTAACGTTTTAAATTTAATGTTTGTTCATAAAACAATGTAAAAGGCTATCTAATGCCTGACGGTTTATCACCTCATTCACGAAGAAACAATTTATTTCAAATGAGGGCGCCACTACTCCGATGACCTCCGTGGTGTAATGTTCAACATGCTAGTCCACCAATCCGGAGGTTCTGGGTTCGAACCCCAGCCGGCTGAAGTTTGAAAATGGCTTCTTCTAATTATCGTGGGTATTGGGTGTTTATCTATATATGTAATGTATTTACATATTATAAAAAATAGTAAAGTTTAGTTAGTATCCCATAATAAAAGTTTAAAATTTATATAGGGCTTGCCCAATCAGTGTGATTTATCCTTATTTATTTATTTACTACTGCTCGGTATTTGCTCCGTTTAGTTTAAAGTACTTCTAGCTACATCTAGATCAAATATTCATAGAATTACACCAAAATAAGTCATCATCAACATCATCATCAGGTTTTTTTAGTCTCCACGACCTTCTCTGTACTACCAGAGCCATATTTTAGCCAGAGCAGTCAGAGGATTTGGCCTACACTCTACACGCTGGCCAGACGGGTTGGAGAGGTCTCACTGATATTTATAAGCTTTGTTTAGCTTGTGTTTCCTAAGTCGCCTTCTACGACATCCACAGGAAGACTTGGGTGTGATCCTATACTGCTCTTCCGTGAACCATACGGCTAAAATAAATAAGTATCACTTTACTATTATTTCACAAAACAATTGTGATTATTCCCTTCCAATTTCAATAAAAATCTAGGGTCGAAAAGGAGAGCTACACGGTTAACTGATAAATAACTCGACCAAACGTACATTTACGTCAAAAAACGTACCATCTCTTCTATAAATATACCTTATAACTATGCATTTAAGAGCTACAATACGTCAAATATGTGTTTCATCATTTTAGACGTTGCCAGGACATTGGCAACCCTAACACGCGCGCCGCGCTACGATTTATACACAAATGCGTCCAGTCGAGTCCGCCATATTTATTTTTCCGTTTCCTAATACGCCTACTGAAATATTCATGTGGTGACCGGGCCATCTGTCTTGCTGATGTCTCCTACAATAACATGATGTAATGCCTCATCTCACTGCAAACGCCTACGATGGATGGTCGTGTGTCATAATAGGCGGGTCGAGGTACTTTATACCGTGGATGATGCACAGTGTTAATTACTGGCGACATCATCTCGCTGACTGCTTATTTTTTAAATACTCATGTTTAGAATTAATACGAAATTTAGTTTTATTGGTTCAATCTCGAAAAACAGCAACTTTTTACCAGCTTTTATTTATCATGCCCGGTTGCATTTTGGGTCAAATCTTGCAAGTCAAATTTTACCTCCCATACTAGCTGATCCGAGTTTGTATAGAAAGCAAAATGTTTTTTCATATTTTGATATATGATCCTTTGGAAAAAAATTCAGTACCAGGCGGACTAAATTCACCCTTAAAATAAATTTAGTATATTTTATTAGAACCATCATCATCTTCCTTACCTTATCCCACTTTACGTGGGTCGGGACAGCATGTGAGTCTTCCATTTTCCTCTATCTTTTGTCAAGGCAATATATAAGTAACTAGGTATATTTATTTAATTTTTTCACTTGTCTTTAACTTTGCGCCTTGCTTGGTTTCGTCAAACATCTCACCTTACTCGGTTGCCTGGAAGAGATTACAGTTGCTACGAGTAGTAGGCCGCCTTTTGACATTTAATTTATTTATTCTATTAGTCTGCATTTCATAATGTTTTGGTGCAATAAAGATTTAAACTGACTACGGCCGTAGGACCCAAAGGCCACATTTAGCAAAATTGTGGGGTTGAAGATGAAAAAAGGAAATCAAATTGGTGATAGGTTACCGCATCGCCTATTATTATGATTCAGTCAGATTCTCGCTGTTGAAATAAAAGCGGCTCAATTCTGAAGACAGATGCCGCCGCACTGCAGACTTTACACGTAAATTTCTTTATTCCCCGCCAGTCCTGCGGGTTTGATTCAATTTGCAAAACTCTTAAACAATTTCTCAGCACAATTTTTCACGACAAGAGCTTTAATTATTCTGTTGTTGTCCAATCAGAGACCGGGTTAATATTCAGCGTCCGTGCGAAATGCAAACCGTAACACAAACCGAATTAAAAATCAAGATGGCATGTTTTGAAGGGGTCCGTGGAAGTTGGTGAGGGAGCCAATTCATTGCGAATACCAATTTCATTTTAACCACGGACCTCATTCCGCGAAATTTGGTTACAAAACGACTGAGACAACAAAGAAAATTAGACCGCGAAGAAAAATAAATGCGGTGGAACGACAGAGCATACAAAATTAGAGAGTAGAGGGCGATTGTACTGCTGTAGTCGCTCAGCTCGGCTCCGCTAGATATGTGGGGATTTTCTTTTGATCCAATTTTTTGTCTGATAGTTTCAAAGTGCGGTGATAGGAAGTACAGAATCTTCTTCTTAACGCTACATGAATTTTCCGGGGTCCAGTGCTGCCCCCATTTTAAATTATTTAAAAGGAAAAGGAGATATCTCTATAAACTAATGTTTACAGTTTAAAGTAAGAACGTTAAGCTCATCAAAGTCAAATCATCTTACCGCATTCCTGGTTGCATCTTCAACTGTACTGCTTTGAAGCCCGGGGTGCGCTTTCCCGCTTTGTCTTCTCCAAATACAGGACGATTTTTTACTCCAAGCCAAAAGTTTGGAGCAAGTTTCTTCCATGATACTGAACTACTTTCAATAAAAACAATTAACGAAAAACGAAGAAAAAATACTCTGACTTCCCATATAATCAGCGCTCAGCCAAACGGATTTTGTATGGAATGACGAATTTTTTTTATTGATATTCAATAAATTATTTTATACAAAGTAGTTTAGTATCATGGACTGAATTTTCTCCAAAAATTTGGATGTTGGTAAAAAAGTCACTGTATAATATAAATGTTAATGGTGACCCAAGAATGCTAAAGACCTAGCCGGAACAATTTAAGTGATTTGATTTACGACCTATAGATTTACGACCGGCCGCCCGCCTGATCTTCTTTGGAAATGCAGTTGGTACAAAAAGGTTTACAACCGGCCGCCGCCCGGTTTCAACCCTCCTTAGAAATGCAGTTGTAGCACGAGATTTTTGTGCTTGATACGGCGGCGCCGGCGCCGCAGCGGTGTGGCATAATGTAAAAATCTTTTAGTCGTAATTTTTATTTCTATTAATAAGTTGACTAGTTTATTACTGTGATACAATTTTTCGACTTACTACGTCCTGAAGAGGTATATTTTTCAGACACATTGGAGACGTAAAATGAAATTTTGTGCAAAATATGTATGCGCAGAGTATCAAAGAATCAAATATTTATTTAGTAATAAGGCTTTCACCAGGCTGTGGCACGTGTGCTGTTTATTTACATATAGTTTTTTTAACTACCTTTTAACTGAACTGAACTACTGAGAAGCGCTTACAGTTCGTTTATATAATATGAACAAAACACTACTAAATGTTAAACTGTATTAACAAACAAGTTTCAAAGTTGACTAAAACTCTCTACAACTACATTTCCTGGTAAGAACATAATCTCCACATTACCGTAGTGTCCGCTACACTCACGTAATAAGCTGCTAGTGTTATTGTTCATTTAGCTGCAAGTCGCGTGCTCACTTAAGGTAAGCGGGCCGATAGTCGACCAGTACCATTAACGGACCATCCATTAGGGCATGGCGCACTTGCTTGCGATTTGTTTCAGCTGTTCCAAGCTCTCGGAAACGTTTTAAAGTACATTATTCTTTATTTCATAATTTGAGTTATACTCGTATAACAGTGGAGTGCAGAGCGCAGGGTGAAATTGAACGTGAATGCTGGAGAAATTGGATTTGATACAGATAAAAATATTTTCTGCTTCGTGTTAAGTGAGAAGTTTCATAGCAGAACATTGAATTCGGTTTTATTAGGAAAATATTTTATTGAACATTGAGAGAAAACATAATATATGATGATAGCCAGTGTGTTTTGATTGTGTGTAGTTTATTGTTTCGATTTTTGGATCTCTATTCGATTTTGCACTGCCCTGTTTTTCTCCACATCTTTGGTTGGTTGACTAGTAGACAAGCCTTAGGCTTTAAGTCCGCCATCACACTTGAATGTAAGTTGAATAGGGACTAGGTACCTAGACATTAAAAAATAACGCACTGGAAAATGTAAGCCTGCAAACAATAAAGGTTCTATGATTATGTAATTTTCTATTCTATGCAGTTCATCATACATGGGTATTATGAGTTTGTGACTTTTGTCTCTGTCTGTCTAATCACGTACAAAAACTGTCTTAATTGCTTTTATTATAAAATTCCTGTTTAACTGTTTCAACTCAAAACGCAATATCACAAGCAATATGCTTGTGTTTAGAATTAAATTCACAGATTACAAGGAAGTAGAGCGGTCGGAACGTCCTTTTTACTCTAAATCGGATCCAATCAATCCTAACTGCGATTACATCTTCCGATTTCCTAGTTAGAATTCCTTTAAATTGGATAGTGTAATAACCGTTTAAGCTTGTGTTACCTCGGACTAGGGTCCGAAGTATAGATGTTTCAGGCGTCGTTTATCGTGAACACGAGGCCTAAAAATTATTGAAAATATACTATAAATAAAAGTAAGAATTTCGAAAAGAACAAGAGCGTAGAGATTAAACTTCCTTTCCTTAGACAATAAATCAATAAAGGCATTCAATCTTGCAGCGAATATTGGTCCGTTGCGACCGTCTGTTCTGACTCTGTGATATTTGCATGAAAAATTCGGGCCTTGGGCGTTCAAAGATAAATTACACAGGTCACGGATGTGACTCTTCTTCATGCAATGTACGGTTCGCTTCTTTAGTAGATTTTTATTTTTGTATTTACGTTTTACTTCCGTCTTTAGGTCACTAACTTACATATGTTTACCAATTCAATCGTTCCAGTGGTTTCGTAGGGGCGAATGTTCTATTTCATTTATTTTTGGCCTATTTTCTTTAAATAACTTCAAAAATACAGATCTAAGAAATAATTAAAAATTGATATATTTAAAATTCTCATAAAAAACTCTTTTATTTGATATATCACACGATATTGATATAAAACTTTTTTTTAATGACTAATTTGCCTACCATAAGTGGCGCCCTCTTTTAAAATTCATTTATATACGTTCTAGCTCCATCTTTGAGTCACTGAGTTACTTATGTGTACAACTCAATCGGTCCAGTAGTTTCGTAGCAAATTGGCTGTGACAGACGGACAGACAGACAAGTGAGCGATACCTTTTAAGGTAAGGAATCCTAAAAAAAATTTTTTTTTGACTTGTAAAACATAAATGTCATTCGTTTGGTTGACATTTCTGTACCCTCTGTGTTCTATTGTTGAAGTGCCAAGATAAATAATGAGCGAGGGCCCTGGGCTGGTTATTATTGTCATCGATCAACATCGGCCGGGTATTCTTTACGTTCGCACCTTATTGTAGGGATGTTTTACGGGAAACGAGATTTTTTCCCTTTGTGAATATTTAGCTCCCAGGTAATTGCTTAGTAATTTGCATAAATTTTGAAAAGAGGTTGAAAGTTTATTTGTAAGTAGGCAAATATGGTTTTTGAAGCATTTTGTAAATGATTTTATAGTACTTTTATGCAAGTAAAATTGTTTTTAAATGCTTTTCTTATGTATTTATCATAAAATATAGTATCGTTGAGTTAGTATCCCATAACACAAGTTTTAAAAAATCTTACTTTGGGGCTAGCTTAATCAGTGTGATTGTATATATTTATATGTATTTATTTCCTTTTTCAACTATGGTTGCATTGCAAACGCATAATAGTTATTCGTGTAGTAGGCAAAAAGTCAAGTAATAAATATTCTACCATGTAACGCTTAAGAGTCCCCTTGCCCTAGACAGAATCAGACTTTTCCATACAAACGTAGTCTAGCTTTTATTTTAAAATGACATGTTCCGAAAAACTTTTGTAATTTCAAAGAAAATTGTATGTATCTAGGCATATAACTGGTTTTCACAGTCAAAATATGAACTTGGGTCAATATTATAGTCTTATTTTAAAAAAAAAACATGTTATTGGCTAAAAAAATACATTTATCTATATGAGGTTACAGATAAATGTCATTTTAACCAATGATCTGAAATGAGCCAAAATGTGCCATAGGTACAGTACCTGTCACATACAGTGTTTGTAAAAATCTGTTGTTGGTTGTTCGAATAAATAAATTAATAAAAAAAAAACGAGAATCGATTGAGAAATGTAATCGTAGAGGACCTGTACAGGAGCACAGAAAGCATACAAAACTATTTCATACGGGAAAGAGCATAAATAAAAATTTTGACATTTCTTCAAACCAAAAAAGTTCTATTGGACCACCTGGAAAGTATACCCTTTCAAACAAAAAAAGAGTTTTCCTAATCGGTCCAGGCAACTTAGAGAAATCAAGGAACATTTTTTTATTTATTTATTTATTTAAACTTTATTGCACATAAAAAAAGTGTACAAATGGCGGACTTAACGCCTTATAGCGTTCTCTGCCAGTCAACCATTGGACCAAGTAGACAAATAATTTGGGTGGTGCGACAGAGTGTTTAAACAAAATTTAAAAGTATCTATAAATACCTACAAGAATAAATCAAGAATATACATAAATATTAATTTTAAAGAAATATATACCAATACAATAACTATAGATAAAATAAATATACAAAATATATAATTATGTAAATATAATACATAAAGAACTAATTATATATGTATGCGGATAGATAAATACATGTATGGATGACTACTAATTACCGCGCAGGGACACGACGAAAAGAAGAGACTTCTTGGAGAAACCGTTTTTGAACCGCCCATTTAAAAGCGTGACGACTAGGTAGGTAGGTAGTTTAAAAGTGTAACATGCATGAAAAAAGATTCCGATGAACCTTCATAATGAGGATAACCTCCTTTATTGAAGTCAGTTAAAAAGCATTTTTGCCAATGTGAATACAAACACTTCGATCCGCTGGGAGCTTGCTTGGTCCAAAAACTTACCTATGCGATTAATTACAGCTCCATTAATTTACAATTATGATCTCAGCGTTCCAAATTGAATCTCGACATAATGTGGAGTATAAAATTACATCTAAGTAGAAACGAATATGGTCAGACTGAGCTTATAAAGTGGTCTGCGGTCAACGGGTCACCTCGCCTTGCCTTTTTAATATTACCTTGGGTTAAGTATTTATAAATTTTAAGTGAAAATAAACGAAAAGGTACAAAGGTCGCTTTTGATAATATTTTTTTTTTTAAATTCTAGTCATCGGAAACAGCACTGAAAATGATCTTCTTCTTCTTCTTATTTAAGAGCTTAGTGGCTCTTGTCGGTGGAGCATGCGCCAAACTTCTCGGTTCTCTGCCTTACTTTTTAGTGCTTGATACGACATGACCCCTGCTTTTTCTTTCAGTTGGTCTACATAGCTCTTTCTTGGTCGTCCTGGACCACTTCTACCTTTTATCTTTCCTTCTACTGAAAATGATAAGCAAGCAAAAGACGCCATTTTGTTTACTTGGTCGACATATTTATCCAGTTATTTTGGTTGAACAACCAAACTACTGAACCGATTTTGGTAAAATTTCTATGAGATAAATCTGAAAGTTTATCCTTTTTAACAAAAAAGAATAACTGTTTGAATTGGTCTTAAAATGACGTCTCAGAAGTACGTCATTTATAGACCAATTTAAACAGTACAGTAACAAACATACAAAAAATATATACTTAACAAAATTCAACTGAAATGTTTTAACATTTCATTTACCTCCCTTTATTGAGGTCGCTTAAAAATATTTTGTATTTTATTTTGTATTATATAGGTATGTGTATATGTATTTATGTGTATCTGTAAATCTATATTTAAGCATATGTATGCAAGTAGATATGTATAACGTATGTATATAATGTTTGTAGTTACATGTGCCTCTCGCAAATTAATTTCTGTTTTTTTTTTAAGGCTAAGTAACTGGTAGTGAATGCATTAGCATTAATTCCACCTTTTGAACTATTGTGGTCACTAAATATTTGAATTAACAAATAACTTAGCTGGTCAACGTGGAAAGAGTCCCGATTTTTCTGGCGCCTACTTGAAACGCATTTTTTTACGTCAAAAATATTGTGCAAATCAACCAATGATGAAGATCAATACAATTCTAAAATGTATGAAAGTAAGTAAATAAAACAAGGAATGTTTGCGAGGCTCTTCAACAGTGCTGTAGAAGTTTCCGTAATGGGGATGGATCGGAGTTTGATTCCCAGAAGGCGCAGGCACTCTCCGGTAAGAGCTTTCGCTACACTACAGAGCTTGTCCCGAAAACAATATTTTGTCATTCAATAACATTTTCAGGAACAGTTTTAGATATATTTCAACTTTCACTTCTTGATTTTATAATTTATTAACTACCTTCTTAATTAAGTAAGTGGGTTATCTGTGTGGGGACTTTTTTGTATTACAAATTAATATATAACGTGTCAAAAATATACTAAGAGTTTTAGGTATTGAAAAACTTGCCTGAAGGACCATAATTATATCAAATTATGACAAAAAATATATTTGCTTCCCAAATAAACTCGGATCAGCTGTTCGGTCAACTTGTGAAATGTTGTATTTTATATATTTTTTTAGTTTTCGCTATGCATATATTATTTAAGACAGTTGTTTGTATCACGGGCTAAATTCACCCTTAAAGTAGTTTCAGTATTTTTTTAAACCCTGTATAATTTTGCTTTGTAGAAGAACCTGCACAATTAAATAAGTAATTTATCATCATCATCATCAGGTCTTTTTTAGTCTCCACTGCAGGAGCACGACCCTCTCTGTACTACCAGAGCCATATATTAAACCAGAGCAGACAGAGGATTTGGCCTACACTCTCCATGCTGGCCAGACGGGTTGGAGTGGTATCATTGATGTTTATAAGCTTTGTTTAGCTTGTATTTCCTAAGTCGACTTCCACAGAAAGACTTGGAGTGGTCCTATTCTACTCTGCCGGGAACCACACGGCAAAAGTAGTAAGTAATTTATAAGAACAAAAATAACATAAAAACTTTAAAAATAATAATAATAACCGACTTAAATCGAAATGCACAAAAAATAATTATTTTTTTATATCCGATGTCCCTGAAGTTCTGGGTAAAAAATCTCTATAATACTCATTATTTATATGGAGTCGGTGCCAATCTTTCGCCTCAGAGTCCAGTTGCAAAGAAGTTAAACATGTACGTACGAGTAATACCACTTCGTAGCTCCCAAATCGATGAACCGATTTAGATTTTTTCTTGTTACAATAGAAATATTAATTGCAGATAAAATATGTTTTTCACATTATTTCGATTCCCGTGGCGTATTCTAAAGTACTTCATGAATGATTTCAATGTAAAATAGGTACTTAGATTGGCACAGACTCCAAATAAATAATGAGTATTATAGAGATTTTTTACCCAGAACTTCAGGGACATCGGATATAAAAAAATAATTATTTTTTGCTTTTTAGTGCATTTCGATTTGAAGTCGGTTATTATTATTATTTTTAAGTTTTTATTTCACAGCTTTTAGCAGGTAGAGAACTAAGCTCATTGCATTTATTAAATATTATTATTATGACGTGGAGCGCAGAATGCTGCCCTTGATTTTAAGCTGGGCTGTCACAGTTCACAAACTTTAGGGAACAACTCTTGATAGAGTTGTTATAGACCTCGGTAAGAAAAATTTTGCTAAAGGGCAGGTTTAAGTACGTAGCCCTTAGTAGAGTAAAGACTATAGATGGTATTGCTTTATGGGATTTAGATAGCAATAAGCTTCTAAATAGGCCGCATGATGACAGATCACTGCGAGAAATGTTGAGGTTGCGAAATCCATCCACCAATTAATTGAACCATACTGTCATTATGACAACCTCTGTGGCTTAGTGGCCACCATGCAAGTCCGCCACGCAGAGGTTCCGGGTTCGATCCCCGGCAAGTTGGAAAATGGCCTTTTCAAATTGTCCTGAGTCTTGGATGTTTATATATACATGTATTTGTTATAAAATATAGTATCATTGAGTTAGTATCCCATAACACAAATTTCAGACTTACTTTGGGGCTAGCTCAATCATTGTGATTTGTTCCTATATATTTATTTGTATATTTATTTCATACTGCGATAATAATAAAAATATGAAGCCAGCCACGTATCGCGGGTGCTTTCTCTGTTTCAGGCGCTTAAGCAACGAATTTATGACATATAATACATATTGCTCTAGTGGGCCGTATGCTTGTTGCCCTCCTGGCATCGTGGACGGCTGTGTTACCTTGTCACAAGATGCTACAAATATATCTGCAGTTGGTATATAAAAAAACACTAATCAAAAACTTTGCACTTTTTGCAAGTAACTTGCTGTCTTTCTTTCCGGATTTTTATTCCCCAGATCCAAAACCCCTTCATCAGATCTTTATTCAAATTATAAGAAAATAATCTTATAAGCTATTCTTCCAAACAAACATTAGAAAGTGATATGAGCATGTACGAGTATCAATTAATATTTAAGCTGCAGTTGTCTGTTGAGGAATTCGGTCTCCAGCTCCAAGATCTTTTTTCTGGTCTTAAAAAAATTGCATGAGACCAGCCTTGCAATGCATTCTTTAAAACGAAATATATATTTTTTAAATCGGTTCACATTTGACGAAGTTATGAGGTAACATACACAAAAAAAATATATTTATATTTGAGCTGCAGTTGTCTGTTGAGGAATTTCAGTCTCCAGCTCCAAGATCTTTTCTCCGATCTTAAAAAAAATTACATGGGACAACCTTGCAATGCATTCTTTAAAACGAAACACATATTTTTTAAATCGGTTCATATATGACGGAGTTATGAGGTAACATACACAAAAAAAATACGTACACGTCGAATTGATAACCTCCTCCTTTTTTTGAAGTCGGTTGAAAATAAAACAACAATCTACAATAAACATTGTACTTCCAACACGTTGAAAAAACAGTCTCTATTCGAGGACACAAAATGATTGGACTTTAACTCAAAATAGAGTTATTTCGTGAAATTCCAATCATTTCGTAGTACTCGGATAGAGACTCGAATTCACCGGATTGTTCGCTTTAAAATGACCAACATTTGTTCGCAGTTGCACACTCGCTATGACTTGTAGTGGCCACATTCTTCAAACTAAACTAGACAATGCCCACATGCCGGAAAGTTACGTCGGGAACGCACTAACAACTCTAATTTATGTAGTTGACTGTGAGCAACTTTTAGATAGAGACTCGAATTGACCAGCCAGATCGACTGCATCCGCGGTCCAGTGGTCAATGCGTTTGCCTTGTGATCCGGAGGTCATGGGTTCAAATCCCACTGGGAAGCATACTTTGTGAAAAGTTGTTTCCAGTCTGTTTAGGATATTGCAGGCTTGAATCACCTGATTATCCGAAAAGAAAGATGATTCCTTGCTTCGGAAGGCACGTAAAGCCGTTGGTCCCGAACGCCATCTAGCGTTTGTACCCATCCTAGGATTGGTTCTGGTCTACCCTTTGGGTTGCGGAGGTCAGACGGCAGTCGCTCTGTGTAAAAACCAGTAACCTCGTCAACATTACTTTTTTCCGCGATGAAAGGTACCCTATGTCCTTCTCAGTACTCCTAACTATGTGTATGCGAATTTTCAAGAAGATTGGGTTAGTAGATAAACCGTGAAGAGCTAACAAACAAACAAACAAACAAACAAACAAACAAACAAACAAACAAACAAACAAACAAACAAACAAACAAACAAACAAACAAACAAACAAACAAACAAACAAACAAACAAACAAACAAACAAACAAACAAACAAACAAACAAACAAACAAACAAACAAACAAACAAACAAACAAACAAACAAACAAACAAACAAACAAACAAACAAACAAACAAACAAACAAACAAACAAACAAACAAACAAACAAACAAACAAACAAACAAACAAACAAACAAACAAACAAACAAACAAACAAACAAACAAACAAACAAACAAACAAACAAACAAACAAACAAACAAACAAACAAACAAACAAACAAACAAACAAACAAACAAACAAACAAACAAACAAACAAACAAACAAACAAACAAACAAACAAACAAACAAACAAACAAACAAACAAACAAACAAACAAACAAACAAACAAACAAACAAACAAACAAACAAACAAACAAACAAACAAACAAACAAACAAACAAACAAACAAACAAACAAACAAACAAACAAACAAACAAACAAACAAACAAACAAACAAACAAACAAACAAACAAACAAACAAACAAACAAACAAACAAACAAACAAACAAACAAACAAACAAACAAACAAACAAACAAACAAACAAACAAACAAACAAACAAACAAACAAACAAACAAACAAACAAACAAACAAACAAACAAACAAACAAACAAACAAACAAACAAACAAACAAACAAACAAACAAACAAACAAACAAACAAACAAACAAACAAACAAACAAACAAACAAACAAATATACATACTCACTTTCACATTTATAATATTACTTCGGATTGGGATTGGGATAATAACATTGCTTTGTACATGATTAATTAAATACAAAATATAGTTACATATTTTGTGAAACACCATAAGCACCTTGTCAGGAATTGCAGTAAAACGAGAGGTAGGTAAACTTATTTAATTTTTTCTCTTGTGTGACTGTTTTTTAATAAGTTTTAAAGGTTTTTATGTTCTTGGGCAATGTATTGCATAATTAACACGGATATAGAGTAAGGTCCAGACTTATGTAGTTCTAACTTTGGTAATATTGTACTGTCAGTTGTGTGCGCGAGTCCAATCGACGCGGGACGACGGTGAACTTTTGATAAAAACTATTTTTTTTTTTGTAATAAATTCACACTACTCTATTATGTAAATACTTGGTAAGATAAGTATTCTGAGATTTATGATACTATACAATGAACAACCCTTTCTTTAGGGCTAGTCCACGGACACGCGGCGCGACACGCGGCGTCCTCAGTGGTCGGATAATTATCGACCTTATTGTTGCCGAGCAAGACCGATTTTAGCCTGATCTCGTGTAGCATTTATTCGCGCACGCGCCGCGTGTCGCACCGCGCGTCGCATCGCGTGTCGCGTTGCCTGTCGCGCCGCATGTCGCGTCGCGTGTACCGTAGATGCACACTTAGAGTTGCAAACTCGCTTAGACTTGCAGTAACCACATTATTAAAACTGAGCTAGACGATGCCTACATGCCGTTAAGTAAAGGTGGTAATGCACTAACAACTTTTTGACCGAGAAAGGGAAAGCGCGAGAAGTGTCTCCGTTTCAGGAGGGTTACTCCACAAAATAATACGATAGTCGTCCGATAGTGATGTCCTATTTCTATGTCAAACCAAATTACTTTATCATCATGTATTAACGCTCAATGTTACAACACAATACCCTTTATAGCACAAAAGAAAAATACAGGACATAATAATATTAAAAACTAGGAAATGCATAAAAGGCGGCCTTATTGCTAATAAAGCAATTTCTTCCAGGCAACCTCGCTCAAATAGAAAAAGTAATGCGAAATTAGGTAGTGTGGGGTGATCAATATAATAAACATACTTATATACAAAAAGTATTATAAACATACATATGTATACATCATACTTAAATACATACAACTTACACAAAAGTTACTTGACACTGAAACGAAGATACGCAGTTACGTAGGTACGTCTTGCGTAACGCTTTTGGAGTAACCCTACAGCTTAGGCAAAAATGCTTTCGTATGTCGCAATCGCACCTTCCCCGTTATGGCCATTGCTAAAAATCAGGGTATTACTTTTGAGGCAATATCACCCCTGAGTTTTTACCTAGGTATTTGTCTTGCTGCAGCATACACATGCAACATTCAATCAAAATTCAACAATATTTTTTCTGTAATTCATTAGTTGCAGTTAAGTCGTTTTTTCACCAATGTGTTTCCCTTAAAATCAATTTGTATTACAAAAGCTTTAGAGGCAAATGTTCTAAACGTTCATATTAATTATATTTGGCGTAGACCCAAACTATTATGTTGAGGCACCTAAACTCCGATAGGGAGGGATGCACTGACCCCATCCTATTATTTAAAATATTATCTACAGACATAGACGGGCAACACTAGAGGACTAACAATTTTTTTGGTTAAACTAACGTAAGACACAGACATGTAATTAATATAAGCGAGTCACTCACGTAAAAAATCTGCTACTACACCATCCACCGCACTGTCATTGCGAGCGCAGCGGGCAGACGCCCGCGTCGCGTGCGCCGCCGCCGCCCACGCGACGCGCCGCTAACATCAGTGTGGTTCGGGACGTCTTCGTATGACATCGCGCATCACATTCGCCCTGATGACGACCTCCGGATGAGGCCGAAACATGTCGGCCAGTAGCTGATTTTTTCCGTTAGTGACCCGCTTATATTAATTAGTAAGGACTAACAATCTTCATACTTTGAAGCGTAATCCGATTTTAAAGGCCCATTTACACGGTGCAAGTTTCTTGCCTGTTCCATACAATTAAATTGAAGCAATAGAAAACTTGCATGGTCTAAACAGAACGTCAGCCAAACAAATCATTTATTGCTTCAATAAAATTATATGCAACAGGCAAGAAACTTGCACTGTGTAAATGGGCCTTTAGTTTAAATGTTTGTATCTAGATAAAGTTTTATTAAGTTCGAAAGAAGGTAGCTTCACAGTGGTGCCGCTTAATACCTGAAAGATGACGGTTTAAGCGTTCATGTTCTACAAACAAGCAAGCGCCATCTCTGATTTTTCATAAATATATATAGCGACATCTAGAAATAATACAGGATTTTGGCTTTCAGGCAGCAGAGTACGCTTTTTGTATAGGGTTGTCAGTTCTCTTGTATGTTTCGTCCATGTTACATATAAACATGCGATCTTTGCTTCGTCTGGAGCGACTAAGGGCGTCCACTACGTTACGACCTGGCCACGGGACATTCGCCGTGGCTTGCTCGGTACTTTTCTATACTGTTGTTTTAGTCGCCAGTCGCCCCGTCATTCGCGCCGCGCGTATTTTCGCCACGGCGAATGTCCCGTGGCCAGGCCGTTAAGCGGGCGCACGTGACGGGTTTAGTCTATCTCTGTCACAAACCCTACGAAAGAGATAGCAGAACCCGTCGCGAGAGGCCGTGTCCCTGTCGCACGTACACTGTTAAAAATTATGTAATTTTACATGCAAAAAGATTATGTAATTTTACATAAACCTGTTAAATTCCCGAAAAATCTGGGAAATTTACGGGAAAATATGAAATTTTACATAATTTTTGTAATTTTTACATATTTTTCCGTACATTTCCCAGGTTTGTCGGGAATTTTACAGGTTTATGTAATTTTTTGCATGTAAATTACATAATTTTTAACAGTGTACGCACGGAGTGTTTGTGACAGAGATAGACTGAACCCCTCGCGTGCGCCCCGCTTAACGCATCGGATGCCCTTATTTTTATGTGTATAATCAATGTATCACTGTAGATAAATATAAGGGCCTAAATTGCTCAAATTAGAAGAAAAGCACGATCAATGCTCAACAAGGGACCCTCCAAAATATTTCGACAATGATTTGAACTTTCTTATTAACAATCTCTATTTCTGATTCAGCATTATTATTATTTCAGAGATTTCCACCTAAATTCGAACTGAAATAAATTCAGTTTCCAAGTATACTAAATTTACTGATTTATTTTATCGTTACATTAGCTATGTATCGTTACCTTTATGAAAACATTGTATACTTGTTTAAAAAGAAATATAATTTACCTGCTGTTTCTCTTCCCGAGCAGAGCAAAGTCAAAATCGTTTATTTATCTTTGGATTTTGTATTAAGTGTTTGTAATTGTCAATTTTTTCTTTCGATTTCATAGAAGTTGTTGATCACAAAAATAAATTGAGGAAATAAGCAAAAATATCAGTGTGTTGCTGATACTTTTATTTCTCATACATAACTACTTTACGCACATAAATTACCAGTTGCTTGTGGTTCCTCGGGCCAAACAAAGGCTACCGAAAATCGTTCAACGTCTTAAATGGCAATACAAGGGCCCTTTCAAATGGTAATTTGATTGTACTCAGTTTGCAGCCTCAAAAGAGTGAAATATTCTTTTCAGGGCCTGGACGCGCGGAGGAATTATTAATGGCCAAGAAACTTTGTGAAACTTCACACCACGTCATGGGTTATGGGAGGACGGCGTTTCAAGATTTTATTTCCTGGGAAATACTCCAAAGTTTTCCTTTTAAAATTTGCCTTCACATCAATCAAGTCACATCAACATGGACTATTAAGTAATTGTGATCAGTAAGTAAGTGATATATATTTACACAGAAAAATACATTAAAATGTACAATTGGCGGTCTTATCGCTAAAAGCGATTTCTTCCAAACAACTGATGACTAACACGAAATGCTCTAAATTTGTGTGCTATAAATATTACAACTCATAATTGTGAGACCTCGACTTGTCCCGGCGCTCTAGGCGAGTTCCCACATAGAAGATAGTAGAAGAGGTAAAGAATAGACTCGATAACGATGGATTATATTAAATTTATTATCTAATACTGACAACTGTTACATATAAGAGAATATATTTAATTTATTAAGGTACAGCAGATAGGATCAAGCAAGTGATCAGCGTAAAAGATGATGGTGGAATGAGTAAAAAGGGATCAGTAAATGATTTGAAAATGGAATGAAAGGAAATTTAAAATGAAATGAAGAATGAAAAACGGACAGGATGAGATGAAGAAAAGAGGTTTGAACAGGATGCATGCAGCATCGTTACATAATATTTCATCGTCAGGTCTGTTTTTTATTCCCCACTGCAAGAACACGACCTCTCTATACTACGAGAGCCATGTATTAGCCAGAGCAGTCAGAGGATTTGGCCTACACTCTCCACGCTAGCCACACGTGTTGGAGAGGTCTCATTGATGTTTATAAGCTTTTTTTAGCTTATATTTCCTAAGTCACCTTCTATGACACCTACGGGAAGACTTGGAGTGGTCCTTTTCTACTCTGCCAGGAACCACACGGCACAAAACTTCGTATAAAAGACATAAAACTCCGTATTCGGTCGTCGCTCGTTCACCCCTGCGACGGTCACTGCACAACCATTACCTAACCTACCTTCCGTGGCTAATTCAAGATAGGTAGCCAAATTGGTCGCTTCGGTCACTTGGTCGATGCTCGCTCGCTTCGCTCGCTTGCTTCTGTGATGGTCATTCACTGCACAACCATAACCTAACCTACCTTCTATGGCTAATTCAGGGTAGCCAAATTCATTGGTCGCTTCTATAATACAACACTTAGGAAATGTGAGTTTACAGCATGAAAAATTAGAAAATCCAATTAGGTATTATAGCACCCCTTTATTATGATACAAAATTTTTAAGACTGAAGATGATTACGTAAAACAAATTGAGGATATTCGAACATAATGGTTCCTGAAGTTTATATCAAATATGTTATGGATGATGACATTCCGACAAGAATTTTAGGAAAAGAAATGGAGTACCCAAAGAGACTTTAGGCTGACAGCCGGTCGTATCAACCATAGCCAAATTGTATTAATGGCTTCAGAAAGAGATATCAATTTTATTTCGCTGCGAGCCTATATTGAACTAACTAGTAGTTCGCCACGAACTAAGACCTCGCGATTATAGTTCCCTAAGTAACACCTAGATGGTGCTATCCAAAGAAAGTTAGAACGCGCTACGGTTTCATTTGCGGACATTTTTATTAATATTTCAAAAACTACTGAACCGATTTTGATGCCCAACGAACTTAAAAATTCTATTGATATTTCCTACTTGTTTACCAAAATCGAAATGGGACCATCGGTTCGGCAGTTATCTCGGTACAAACATACATACATACATACACATACATACAAACAATGTGTTTTGGCCCCAACTCGATTTAGAGATCAATAAGATTTGAAATATGCGTTATGTATATTATGAGAAACGCTTCTAGTTTCCTCTTTGGACCAAACCAAGTGGCCGAATGAAACTCCGTCACAACGCCGTGACGACGTGCAAAGGGGGCATGGGCCCCCAAAATTCGTGGTTTACTCAACCAATGTATTTTTTACGATAACAATAAATTTCATCTCATCGAGCAGTGTTACGAGCGAGTTTATGGCAAAAATTCACTCACCGACACCTCCTCGACTTAGTTTTGGGAACATAATTTCAATAAGTGGAGTTTCACACAGCTGCCTCTGACGTTACTGCCTACTGAACAATTTTAAAACTCAGTTATACAGACTGTGTTCGTCCAATGGCATTTTCTTCGTGATTGTACGGTTTATAGATGTTATATCGCAGGGTAATAAACATTTTTCCTATCGTGCGGACAGGCCTTATGATTTGACAGCCTCTTAATATGGACCATAGAAACAGTATTTTCGAATTAAGGCCGTACCTGAATTTTCCGGGGTCCAGTGCTGCCCCCATTTAAAATAAATCATTTCAAAGAAAACGGAGACATCATTTAAAATTTTGCAACTACCAAGTCCTAAATAACCCTTCAAAGTATTCTATGAACTACTGTTTACAATTTAAAGTGAGAACGTTAAGCTTTACTACGCACAATTACGAAAAACGGCCACTTTTGGCTAATGTGCGTAGTAAAGCTTAACGTTCTCATTATAAACTGTAAACAGTAATTCATAAAATACTTTAAAGGGTTATCTAGGACTTGGTAGTTGCAAAATTCTAAATAATGTCTCCGTTTTCTTTGAAATGATTTATTTTAAATGGGGGCAGCACTGGACCCCGGAAAATTTTGGTACGGCCTTAAGTGTTTTTCCATTCAGATTAAAAATAAACGTTTTACTTTAATTATGACTTTAATGCAAATTAAGCAATCTAGCGTTTACTTTTGGCATTACAATAAAGGCAGATATTTAGTTGCAATGTACCAAACAATAATTTGGATTAACAAGCGCAGAAATGTAAGGTACGATAATTGCTACAAACATGAAATAAACAGATAACACAAACTTTATCTCAATAACGAAATAAAAATATTTTAAAGAATTCTAATCTTCCAATCAAAAGGCTAAAAGAATCTAATAATAAATATTACTTGCCTTTATCACCAGAACCACACAAACGACTGAACATTTTGAAACGATACTTTAGATAATATAACCGCGATATAATACGATAGGTTATATCTCTGCTACTAAATGAGATGACTTTTGTACACGACTTCAAATTTTCTGCTACATAAACACAAATTCAAATTTATTTTTATGAAATCCATGCAGACGTACTTATCGAGATGGCTGTACTTATTTTTAACAACGACCCTTATCGGGTAATTTTTAAGATACAATTTATCTTTCAGTATTTGAATAAAAACTATGATTCAATAGATTTTTAGAACCTCGTCTTCGACTTTAACACAATAAATTCAAGTTAGAAAAGCACCTACTTAGCAACATCTGCATCTACTCCACTTCATTTATCCCAATGCGGACCACGCCACAAAACAAATTTTTAGTACCTTTTGCAAATTAAAAGTATGTTGATGATCAATTGTTAGAAATAATTGATCAGTTGATAAATATTTTACCTAATGTCATATCATATAATTAGATTATTAACCTACCAATATACCAGAAAAATAGGGAGCCCTATCCATTTCCAAACAGTTACACAGTTTGGAAGTTTTAGTACAGTTTCATAACTACTAAATAAAATCATAAGAAGAATGGTTTTGTGCGTATTTTATCTGTTTGTTCGTTGGCTACTTTTAAATCACATGACATTATAAGTATAGTTATTTCTACAGGTACATTACTAGCTTTTTAATTTTATTTCATTTTTATTGTCATGTAGGGCATCATGATAAAAGTGGCTTTTGGGTCTTGCGGCACTTTTACACGTCAATAATTATACTGTATATTACGTGTAATGTTTATTTATATCAAAATTATTTTTTTCTTTGTTCAAAAGCTACCAATACTAGCGTTACGCAACGACCACTGCTGAGAAGAAACGCCGAAAGAAACTCATTTACACAGTATTGGTCGCCTACGCGCCAGAACGGCTTTGTCAGTTTACAAAGATATTATGCCTAATACAATGTTATGACAACATAATATGAAAAGCTTGCGAACGAGTGCCAAATCCAATTTACAGAAATAACTTACACTGAGCGCGCTGATCAGTCCCTACTGGCGGCACCCGTTCACGAGTTGACGCGTGGCTCTGTCTGCTTAGAGCTGCAAGACCCAACATGCTCTGTCTGCCCATTAGGGACTATATCCCTAGGAACTAATCACTAGGGACTAATCACGTCTATCATGATAGTGTATCTATGTATGTAGGGCTTCTCTACATTCATTTCGAAAAGAAATCAATTCCATATACCTAAACTTGGATGTGGTGGATATCACATATTTTTTTTGTTGCATGATTCGATAAAATTCAATATCAATTTGTCTTCACGCAAATTTACATATCACACGTTTCGATTGATAATCGTGTTTTGAATTGAAAAGTGAAGCCAAATGGGACGAAAAATTTGAAAACGTGATTGTAATGAAAATTGAAGGAAGTATATTTCCTGAATGGAATGCATTTTCAGAGGTTGTACATGTTTTATACACGAATTTTTTGTTAATGCTACAATTTGAAAAATATTCTAGCAAGCTTTTCAGTATCAATATCAAAGTCAAAATTATTTTTTTATCTTTGGAAACTTGTATCACTTGATAATTCTCAGTTTTTACGGTTCCGTACGCAAGGCACCCTATTACTGGGACTTCGCTATCTGTCCGTCTGTCACAGGGCTCTTTCTCTTGAACCGTAATAGCCAGATACTTTAAATTTTCACAGATTTTGTATTAGTGTGGCTGCTGTAATAAAAAATACTAAAAATAGCATAAAATTAAAAATAAAGGGATCATCACACAAGAAACGTGTTTTGTTCAGCGTTTTAAAAACGTTACGGAACCCTTCATGTACGAGTGCGCTCGCATTTGACCGGTATTTTTAATTCCTTTCAAAATAATTGTTAAAGTCAAATTATTTACAATAGCTAAGTTTAGTGCTGCTTTCTATATAGGCGCAAGTGGAGAAGAAGTGACAAACTGGCCGACAGAAAAAAAAATATTATATCCATCTAAGCCCGTTTTTTACTATAACCAGGCCTGTGTCACTCCCCGTTTAGGTATCGAAAATGTACCTACATTATTACTATGCGCGCAGGCGGCCCCTTCGGGTGGTACATTCAGTTACAGGAATCGTTTGTCCAGAGTAATAAGAACGAAATTGGCTTGCAATGGATGTCTAGGTATCTTTACGAACAGGTGCTGAGTTCTGACGTGAGCTAAATTAAACCATATCGCTAGCCACATTGAGTAGATATTTCTTTGAATTTCTTTGCTGAGTGAGACTTTTGGCGCTATAATATAATTAATTCGTTCTACAACGCAAGCTGCCGTCAAAAGATAAAGACGTGACTCTCCTTTGTACATATAGCTGTAACCGAAAACACAACAATAATTACGACTTCATCCTCCAATTTACTTCCAAACTGGAAAGTACACAAACGTCACCTTCAAAAACACGGCATGTAACAAAGCTCGCGACGGGTGAAGTCAACGCTTCCAAACAAGACGCGTGTACGTGTGTATACGCGTAATCGCATTCACAACTCGCAACTTTGGCTCAAGAACACAGATCAAAGAAAACGGAGAGAAGAATGAAGACGATTTATATAAAGTGTTTTGATTGTTCTGTTTTAAATTTAGTTTACATTTTATTTATTTGTTTTACTTTATTACAAACCATGTAATAGGCGGACTTAAGGCTCAGGGCCTTTTCTACTAGTCAACCTTTTTTATAAATTTTCTTTATATACGAGTATATTCTTTATAAGTTTTATTTAAACCCACTTAAAGCTCTGCAATCGACATTTGTATATTAGGTCCTTACATATGAAATTGCCGATTTTCAATACTGGCAACTTTAAAATCAAATATCTTGCGTTTCATTAGGAATTCCAAATTCAAATATATTTCGAAATAAAGCCAGAAAAATATTGTTTTAAAATTCGTATTTCATTTGTTTTAACATCATTTGTTTGAGTTTCAACATTGCTATAACAACAACTATGGACAAATTGAAAATTCGCGGTATTTACGAATACGAGTTCCACCGTGGCACCAGTGCTGCAGAAACGACTCGAAGAATAAACGACGTGTATGGACCAGGCACCGCTAACGAACGAACGGTGCGTTTTTGGTTTCAACGTTTCCGTTCTGGAAATTTCGATTTACACAATGAGCCTCGTGGACGACCTGATACTCAAGTGAATAACGAAGAATTGAAGGCGATAGTGGAAGCGGATCCATCTCAAACCACTTCTGAATTAGCAGCAGCCTTCGGCGTAAGTGACAAAACGATACTTATCCACTTGCGCCAAATATGAAAAATTAAAAAACTCGAAAAGTGAGTACCGCACGAATTGACTGAAGCAAACCAACAAACACGCGTTGCTTGCTGCGTTTATTTGCTTAATCGCCACAATAATGAGGGGATTTTGAACCGTATCGTGACTTGTGATGAGAAATGGATCCTGTACGACAATCGGAAGCGATCATCACAATGGCTTGACCCTGGAGAACCGGCAAAACCTTGCCCTAAGCGAAAACTGACCAAAAAGAAGATTCTGGTTAGTGTTTGGTGGACCAGTGGTGAACAGTTCATAGACTCTCGCTCCCAGGATTTTTTTTCCAAAGGTATCAATGATCTGCCTATAAAATGGCGGAAATTTAACGATAACAACGGCGCATACTTCGATTGATTAAATAATAATTTCATTAAAAAAAACTGGTTTCACTTTTTTGATACTGAACGGCAATTTCATATGTAAGGACCTAATATTTGTTTACAATAAAATATAAATATAAATAAATAAATAAAACGAAGTCATAGATGAATTATGTGAAAGTTCTTAATATGTAAAAAATCTTACTATTTAAAAGTGATACTTCAATATTTTTTAACGAAGTAGAAGTCTCACATATGTATTATAATTTATGTATTATGTTCCGCTCGACGCTCTGGAAATCATCCTGTAAAGTTAGTTATGTATATGAAATAAAAAAATAAAAAAAATTATATATGTATAATTTTGAGACCTATAAATAAATAAAAAATGATAAGCAAATCGTTTCCTTGCGGAAAATCACTCGACAGGCTTGCTTTAGCTGTATTTATCGTTATTTTTTCATTAGCGGCGTACAAACTTGGCATAATGATACTAAAGAAACAGGATACAGGATTGTACAGGATATTACAGACACATTGCTTCTTCGTTCAGTTTACTTACCAGTTAAGAGGCAGCCTTGAGATCGTACAGACGGTTAATCAGATACCTGTGCCACCGCGCGCGTCGCGCACTACGTGAGGTGGCACAGGTATCTTAACTTTTCTCTGTACTATCTCCAGAAGGCACGATAAAAACGTATAGGGTCTTAGTTACTTATTAGGGTTCCGTACCCGAAGGGGGCAAACGGGACCCTATTACTGAGACTCCGCTGTCTGTCCGTCTGTCCGTCTGTCACAGGGCTCTATCTCTTGAACCGTAATAGCTAGATACCTGAAATTTTCACCGATTATGTATTACTGTGGCCGCTATAACAATAAATACTATAAATAAAAAAAAGTTGAAAATTAAAGGGGGTCGTCATACAAAAAACGTGTTTATTTTTAGCGTTTTTAACTCGATCTGTCACAGGGCTCTATCTCTTAAACCGTAATAGCTAGACACTTGAAATTTTTACCGATTATGTATTACTATGACCTCTATAACAAGAATTACTAAAAATAAGATAAAGTTAATAATGATTAAAGGGGGTCGTCATACAAGAAACGCGTTTCTTCAGCGTTTTAAAACATTGTACGGTGGTACGGAACCCTTCATGTACGAGTACGACCGAGTCATACAAAAAACGTGTTTATTTTTAGCGTTTTTAACTCGATCTGTCACAGGGCTCTATCTCTTCAACCATAATAGCTAGACACTTGAAATATTCACCGATTATGTATTACTATGACCACTATAACAACAATTACTAAAAATAAGATAAAGTTAATAATGATTAAAGGGGGTCGTCATACAAGAAACGTGTTTCTTCAGCGTTTTAAAACATTGTACGGTGGTACGGAACCCTTCATGTACGAGTCCGACACGCACTTGCCCGTTTATTTAAAGTAAATTTCGTAATTTTTTTTTTCTCAGTTAAATCTTCGAAAAAATCACACCAAAGCCCTATCTCTTTTATTTCTTTTATCAACGCTCAAGAC
Source organism: Acrobasis repandana (assembly GCA_963576875.1). NCBI lineage: Eukaryota > Metazoa > Arthropoda > Insecta > Lepidoptera > Pyralidae > Acrobasis > Acrobasis repandana. The sequence goes on along the minus strand of OY756218.1, from coordinate 18,708,943 downwards.
AAACTTCATACACGACTTACCCTCTCGACTCGACATCAAAGGCAACTAATATATGCTAATACAGTCAGTCCTCTGTGCCCCCATTACGAAAGGTCGACTTAGATATTCTCGTTTTCAACTGTTGACTAATTAGTTAAGTGTTATATAAACACGCTTATAATATGCAGTTACGGAAGTAATAAAAGTATAATCCAGAATATATTTCTTCCCTTTCTTTATCAGTAGAACAGTAATCATCATCATCCGAGCGTATTCCCGGTTGCAGCATCCTCAGCGGTAACGCTTTAGAGCTCGGGGTCCGCTACCTAACCTAGGTGATTAGACCAGGTTACTGGTTTTTATACAGAGCGACTGCCATCTGACCTCCGCAATCCAAAGGGTAGACCAGAACCAATCGTAGGATAGATACAAAAGCTAGATGGCGTTCGAGACCCACACCTTTACGTGCCTTCCGAAGCATGAAATCATCTGTCTTTTTAGATAATCAGGTGAGCCTGCAATATCCTAATCAAACTGGAAACAAAGTTATATTTATTCACAAAGTATATTTCTCAGTGGGATTTGAACCCAGACCTCTGATTCACAAAGCAAACGCCTTGTCCATTAGACCACGGAGGCAGTCAATCGGTAGAAAACAGTACAAAGAAATTTTCGAGAACATTAATTTTACAGATTCATGTTCATTTACCAAACAGGTAATTAAAATAAAAGCCAATTTATTACAGTCCAATTCTCATCTGGAAAGTGCCTCCGTCACTTGTAAGAATCTTGTTTTACTTCCGTCAGCGTCAATCATTTCCGAATTTTAACTGACAGCTATGAAAATTCTACCGTTTTTCGGTCCGTTTTATGATAAAATGGTATTCTATTATTTCTATTAAATGCTGATGTTCATTGCTGCTTTATTTTTGTTGATTAAATACCATCGCTGTTTGTCTGTCTGTCTTACTTTTAATCAATAAACAACTGACTAGATTTTACGCTTTTTTTATTTTCCAGAAAAGAAAACATGGTCTGGGAGAATAGAATAAACTTAGAATGTACCGCGGCTGCTTTTTTTCCCGAGCAGATCGTTAAAGCATATCGAGGAATGGGTAAAAATGTTAATCATGTTAATAGGCGAGACGGCTAGCAACCCATCACTAAAAATGCAGTGTTATTCTATGTAATTGAGTTTGGATTTTTTCCTTTAGGCTTCGTTTTTTAGTAGTTCATGGATTGAGTTAACCGACTTCGGGCTCCAAAGCAGTTCAGCTTAGAATGTTACCAAACCAGCTAGGTAGCGGACCCCGGGCTCTGAAGCGTTACCGCTGAGGATTCAACCGGGAATAAGCTCGAATGATGATGATGGTTTGAGATTACGAAAAAAAAAATTATGCGTGAAAAGGCAATATTTCTGTACAGTGCACGGCACACACAAACAACCAACCTCTCACCTCAATTTTTAAATAAATAAATCTACATCTACACTATCTACATCTACACTTCTACACTAATAATATTATAAAGAGGAAAGATTTGTACCTATTTTTGTATGTTTGTAATGAATAGGCTCAAAAAGTACTGGGCCGATTCCGAGAAAATTCTTTCACCGTTGGAAAGCTACACTATTCCCGAGTGACATAGGCTATGTGTGTACCACGGGCGAAGCCGGGGTGGACTGCTAGTATAAATATATAGGGACAAATCATACTGATTAAGCTAGCCCCAAAGTAAGTTTTAAACTTGTGTTATGGCATACTAACTCAACGATACTATATTTTATAATAAATACATATATAGATAAACACCCAAGACCCAGGACAATTTAAAAAAGGCCGTTTTTCCAACTTGCCCTGGCTGGGGATCGAACCCAGAACCTACGGATTAGCGGTCTAGCGTGTTAACCATTACGCCACGGAGGTCGTCATGCATATACCTTTCCATTCTATCAAAATTTTGGTTCCGTCACTGGTAACTGCACAATGAGCAAGGAATTTGAATACAATTTCAGACCGTTAGAAACTGCTCAACTTTAAACGCGTTTAGAAATACCTCAATCTTTGAAGTCTGGCTTAGCGCCTTCTAGTCTGACTTACTTTTCCAATAATTCATCTAGACTCCAATGAATTCATTTCGAATAAAAATAACTGAATCTCCATGTACAGATTAAGATATTTTTAACGTTGGATTGGAGTACTCCATTCTATCAACGATGTTATTGACATAATAAATTCAAAATAGTCCGACAAAGCAACGTTCACGGTGAATGGCGAACGATTTTTGCAAAATCCCGTATGAAAATTTTACAGCTGCGCTATTCGCGGCGGAAGCAGGCTTCGCTCGCAGCAGATCCGAGTTTCAACTTCGAATGCCAAATTTTCCCTTCCGGTAGGTAAAAATTTACAATATTTTATACTAAGGTTAACAAATATTTTGATATACGAGTATACACAATAAGGAATATGCATGTAATACCAATCCGGTTCATATTTTTTTTACAATTTCTATTAATGCGTTACCACGCCTAGTTAATTGTTTTTCTTACTGACTCTTATTTGGATTAGAAATAAATTATTGAAAATATGCAAATATTGCGCGGGAACTTTTGACAAACAAAAGGGAAATGACGACAAAGTTCACAAAAGAGAAATGACAAGTTCGGGTGCGTTCGGTAGAACTGTCCGTCCATCTAGTTTGATTATCGATGACATTCGAAATGTATGTACTTTTATATAGAGGTTTAACAAACATTACTGGCTGATAATATCGAAAGTACCCAAAAAAGAAAAGTTTTGCACGCCTCATAAGCGGAGCGTTGAGGTATTGCACGCCTCATACGCGGAGCGTTGAGGTAGTGCTCTACTCTCGACATGTCAAAAAACCCAGTCTTTCGAAACTTAAATGACGTTTTTTTTTTTAATATAACACTTACAGGATAATATGAGTGCACTAATATGAAGTTAAATAATCTGTCTAGCACATATGGTACATTTTATAACAATTAATTTGTTTAATATTATAAATAATAACATTAAAACTAATCATTCTTGGACGTCCGTGAGTCTGTGTTTATGTGACCATGTATGTGGCAGAGAAATTGGTCGAAAAATTCATCTTACCGGAATACTTTTGTTTTTAATATATAAAGTATTACACTGTGCTGATTCCTAATTAATATTAGCGTTCTAAGTACTGTCGTTTAATTATAATTTATAAAAAATCAATTTAATTGTGAAAAATTAGATTATGAGGCGTGCACTTTTGGATTTTCCACACTATTTTTTTTCTAACGGGATGTCAGCGGATACAGATCGGATATTGCAGACTTTGACGTCATATTTTAAAATGGCGTGTTTTAGTTGTTATAATCTACTTGCTTTCACAGCAAATATATCCAGAAAAATACGCAAACGCCTTATAAAAACGTATATCTTGAGCATAGCACTTTATGGATGCGAAACATGGATATTGAATAAAAAAGATAGTGACAGGCTGCCAGCTTTCGAGATGTGGTGCTGGAGGAGAATGGAAAAGATCAGTTAGATGGAAAGGAAAACCAATGAGGAAGTATTAGAAATAGTAGGAGAGAAAAGAAGACTGCTGGGCGAAATAGAAAATAGGAGAGGGAAAATGATTGGTCACTTAATACGACATGACTCCTTATTTAAAAACATACTAGAAGGAAAGATAAAAGGTAGAAGAGGTCCAGGACGACCAAGAAAGAGCTATGTAGACCAACTGAAAGAAAAAGCAGGGGTCATGTCGTATCAAGCACTAAAAAGTAAGGCAGAGAACCGAGAAGTTTGGCGCATACTCCACCGACAACAGCCACTAAGCTCTTAAATAAGAAGAAGAAGAAGAATCTACTTGCTATTTTTAATATTTTTTTTCTACACCATATACATGTTTTTCGGCACTGATTTATTTTCTGCGGCTATTTCTCGACGAGGACTATCGATTAAAAATATAAAAAAATGCATGCATACTCTCTATTGCACAGGTTTGAATCGTGCTCAATAGCGTTTAGGTTGACAGTAAAGAAAGTGTAGTCATTGTCCTTCACCTTAATAATAATTTGTTTATTTCGTCAAAATGCCTATTTATTTATTTATTTGTACACACATATACATGTTTAAAGTACAACAGGCGGACTTAATGCTGAAAGCATTCTCTAATAGTCAAACCTTTGGGTCGATGTCATTCTACTTCATCTTCTTTTTCTTCTTCTTCAATCTTCTCCACCTACTGTTAGTAACAAAACTTACGGTCTAGTGCTAGTAATGAGTGCGTTCATACAAAATCCCAACTAATATTATAAATGCGAATGCGAAAGTATTATAAATGCGAAAGTGAGTTTGTATAATTGTTTGTTTGTTTGTTACCTCTTTACGCTTTATCTACTGGTACATGGTATGGCTGTCGTCAAGCTATGTCTGATGCCTTTAGGTACTAGCTGGGAAAAGCTAACACCAGTGTTGACCACACTAAAAACAAAAGAATAACAAAATATAAAATGACTCAAAAAAGACTCCTCGCATTTCCACTTAACTTTTTAGATCATCATCAGGTCTTTTTTAGGCCCCATTGTAAGAGCACGACCCTCTCTGTACTACCAGAGCCATATATTAGCCAGAGCAGTCAGAGGATTTGGCCTACACTTTCCACGCTGGCCAGACGGGTTGGAGAGGTCTCATTAATGTTTACAAGCTTTATCTAGCTTATTTTCCTAAGTCGCCTTCTACGACATCCACGGGAAGACTTGGAGTGGTCCTATTCTACTCTGCCGGGACCACACGGCTCATTTTAGATACATACGATTTATTTTATTCACTTGAATATCTGAAACATGAAGGAAAATCATATTTTCCATTCATTCGACATGGCGTAAGTGCATGAAGTTCCAACGGAAATAATCCTCGCAAACCACGGAACTCTATTCACAAGGTACTTTTCCATTTGCTGATCCGAGATTATTTTACAGGGATTTTGTACTTATCATTTAAAACATTTTTATTTCCATGCCATTTCTTAAGCCGACGTAGGTTCACAATTTGCAATACTGTGCGTGTTTTTGAAAAATCACTGTTATTAAACTACTACAGTTAATTCCTCAAAAAATTTACATAAAAACTTTAAGGATTTTCCACAGACACCCACAATAGCCAAAACACGGTTTAGCATTATTGGCTCGATAGGAAAATATCACAAACATACCTCTAAATTTGCCTAAATTTGCCTTTATAATACATATTACTATTTTATACAATCACCTTTTTATATGAAAATTATACCAAAAAATGTATTTTCTGAATATCTATCCGTTTTGACTACAGAAAAAATTATAAATGTAATGCAAAAAAAATAATAAATAAAACACTGCGAAATATCGTCGAGCACAGCTCCGAAACTTCCTTCGCTCTCGACGAATATTTCACTGTATTTTATTTATTATTTTTTTGTATATATTTATAAGTTCTTCAAAAACATGCACAGTTTTGCAAATTGTGAACCCACGTCACCTTAATGCAATTGATGAGGGAAACCGGGACTTTACGTGGAACTCAGATGTTTAATCCGCCAGGCCACGGCAGACGTAGTAGACCCAAGAAATGATGGCTACGTCAAGGATGATATGCGTGTCAATGGTCTTACAACTGATGTCCGAACAGCCTGGAAACAAATATGTGGTCACGATCCTCAGCATTGAGGGACCGACGAAGAAGAAGAAGGTCTTACAACAAAGGATGCACAAGACTGTACGAAATGGAGAAGAAACCGAAAAGCGGTACAGCACTACAGCTGTGAATGTAACTGAGAATCCACTGAGATGATCATAGATGTGCCGTGTGGTTCACATCATCTGTTCCGTAGATGTCGTAAGAGGCGCTAAAGGAAGGTTGACATCAGGCAACGTCCGGTTGTAAAACTTTTCGCATAAACACTGGATGTATCTCCTAATTATTATTTTTATTTTGCATCCTTCGCTATACTGCCTGGGATGCGTTTTCTGGTCTGCGCTTCTACTTATTTTACAAAAGGGTACTGAAGATCGTACGGGCTATAAAAAATAAACCGGCCAAGTGCGAGTTAAACTCGCGTGGAGAGGGTTCTGTACAATTGATTGAATTCTTATAGGTTTTCCTGTAATTTGCAAGCAATGTACTATATTTTGTATTTTTTTTTAATTTTAGGCTCAATACTTTCGGAGATCAGGTAGGGGGAATGGTCAATTTTCGTCTTCTCTTTTGAATAAAATCAAACCTTTTTATTTTACAATAATAAAAAAAAATTGAGATCCTTATAAAAAGCCCTTTCATTTGATATTTAACATAGTAAGTATTGCATTTTTTTTCCTAATTTTTTCCCCGAAAAGACCCTTATTTTTAAATAATATTTATTTACTTTGCACATATGTATTTGGGTCATAGGATTACACCATCCTACCAAATTACACCTGATTGGGTCCAGTAGATTCGGAGAAAATTGGCTGTGACAGACGGACGGACAGACAGACGCACGTCGTTCGTTCGCACGTTTTTTGTACGGAACTCTAAAAAAATATTATCACGTCTGTATCTCTAACGGGGTAGACGGAGCCTGGGGCCGTAAGACCCAAAGCCTTTGGGTCTTACACATCCTGTCCCCAAATGTGGCCTGGCTACACTTAGCGTGATGGCGGGCGTAAAGATGAAAAAGAGAGCCAAACTAGTGATGGGTTGCTAGCCGCTTCGTCTATTAACATCACACAGATTCTTGCTCATTCCTTCAATCGGCTTTTACGAGTACGAGATCGTAAAAGCTAACGTAGATGCGTGGGAAGAGAAACAGCTGGTACATTCTATTATGTTTTTTACAGATCAGAAGAGAAGTGCGGGATCGAAATACGCTTATTTATACACTTTTAGTGATTTTTTTACATTAATATGGAAAGTGCTGTAAACGCGACGGAAGCGTCGCGACGAGCGCCGCACTTCGTTCTATCGGCGCTTTGGAGGAATAAGAAATTGTATGTCTCGAAGCGACAATGAAACAGCTGTACTGTACATATTTTAACAACTTCACATAGCTTTTGTTCGGGTGAATATCCTAAAAATATATATTTAAATATTTAATGACGATATGAGCCGATCCTCTTACACAAATATATCAGACATCTTCATTATCGCCAAACACAGGCTGACTTTTTTAACACTGTACAAATTTTTGGAGCAAGTTCAGTCCATGATACTGAACTACTTTCTATGAAAAAAGTTATTAATAAATTGACCATTTCCCCTGATCTCCGAAACTAATGAGCCTAAAATTTAAAAAAAAATACGAAATATAGTTCATTGCTTGTAGATTACAGGAAAACCTATAAGAATTCAATCAATTGTACGGAACCCTCTTCACGCGAGTTTAACTCGCACTTGGCCGGTTTTATTACTTTAAAAACTACTTTTTTTAGGGAAATCTCTTCGACTTACTGACTGCTTATTTAGTGTTCTTAATTAAATGTTTAACTCCGGTCTAAATGAAGCCTCCAAATAATACAAAATACTCCAAATATAAATAAATATCTCCAGAAGAAATCTGTAAGGTATTAGTTTTGACCTTAAAAACTAAACTTTTTAGGGTTCCGTATCCAAAGGGTGCCAACGGTAGCCTATTACTATTACTGAGACCCCGCTATCTGTCCATCTGTCCGTCCGTCTGTCACAGGGCTCTATATCTTGAACCATAATTGACACTTGAAATTTTCACTGATTATGTATTACTATAGTCGCTATAACAACAAATACTAAAAATAAGATAAACTTAAAAATTAAAGGGGGTCGTCATACAAGAAACGTGTTTTTTTTTTCAGAGTTTTAAAATATTGCATGGAAGTACGGTTCATGTACTAGTCCGACTCGCACTTGACCGGTTTATTACAGAAATCTTGTCGACTTCTTCATTCATGTCTTTGCTCAAACTTAGTGTTCTTAATTAAATATTTAACCCCGGTCTGAATTAAGACGCGCAGTCCTATTCCGGAGTTGGTAACCCTTACGAGCTGCTAAGTGAGTTGTAAGTGAATGTAGTGGTGAGGAGGGATTGCTTTATGTTCTCATTTAATACCCGTGATGTCTACATAATAGTCGCCCGCAGGTTTGCACGATGTTCGCGGGAAGTCAAAATTACACTTTTCCGATCGTATAGGTATATAATGAAGTGACGTACAGTCACTTCACTATACACCTGCAATCCGTAGGTGAATTATACCAAGCGAGCTTACAATGACCTCTGCATACTGTATAATAATACTTTTAGGGTGATTTTGGGGCTGCCATGATACTGTAGCGCCTCGGACATGTTCGCACAGATTGTTTTTACACAACTATGCGTGAGCGGGGCCCAGGCGCCTCCCTGGTGCATAGAGTGCGAACTGCGAACGTAATTCTGAAGACGATCGCTGACCAACTGGACTGTACTTACCTTCGGCACTGCTGCGACAGGCATGTCGCAGTGTCCTTTATTACACAGGCACAGATAATATTATAGTTTAAGGCCGTACCTAAATTTTCCGGGGTCCAGTGCTGCCCCCATTTAAAATAAATCATATTAAAGAAAACGGAGACATCATTTAAAATTTCGCTACTACCAAGTCCTAGATAACCCTTCAAAGTATTTTATAAACTACTGTTTACAGTTTCAAATGAGAACATTAAGCTTTATTACGCACATTTGCGAAAAGCGGCCACTTTTGGCTAATGTGCGTAGTAAAGCTTAACGTTCTAATTATAAACTGTAAACAGTAGTTCATAAAATACTTGGAAGGGTTATCTAGGACTTGGTAGTAGCAAAATTTTAAATGATGTCTCCGTTTTCTTTGAAATGATTTATTTAAAATGGGGGCAGCACTGGACCCCGGAAAATTTAGGTACGGCCTTAAGTTGTATTTAATTCAATGTAAGTAGTAATGATTTGTGACATTTAAATATTCTAATTTTAAATGTGATAATTGTATGTGTAAAATGTGACATTTTATTTTTGCCAATTTAAAATTTTATTTCTGTGAATTTATTTTGAATGCATTCTTAGACATCTGAAATAAATGAATTTTATTCACGAAGCTTGTTGCTGATGAAACTTTGTTACCTTTTGCCCAAGCCTGTTGTTGTAAATAAATAGTAAATATTTTATTTTTATCTATTGATATTTTATTTTTATTATTTTTAATACTATTTTGACCACTAATTTCATTTTTTCTTGATACTGATAGGTATATTTTATTCATTATCATCATTAGGTATTTTTTAAGTCTACTGCAGGAGCATGACTCTCTCGACCAGATCCATATATTAGCCAGCACAGTCAGAGGATTTAGCCTAAACTCTCCACGCTAGCCAGACGGGTTTGTTAGGTCCCATTGATGTTTGCTTTTTACCAAGCTTTGTTTAGCTTCTGGTGCCTAAGTCACCTTCTACGACATCTACGGAAAGACATGGAGAGGCTATTCTACTCTGCCGGGAACCAGATTGCATGTATATTTTATTCATAGAAATATAAATAACAAACTTCAAATGAAGTTTTATAGAATTATTTTTTCAAACGTAGATAGAGGTAGATAGAGTAAATGACTAAATAGGTGTATTCTCGCCTTACCTGTGTGGTTCCGGGTTGGAATAGGACCACTCCATCTCTTCCTGTGGATGTCGTAAAAGGCGACTAAAGGACTAAGCACAAACATCTCGCGCTATAATTGCAATCCCAAGGGTTAACGTCGGGGCGGCGGCCGGTCGTAAAACTGTAGCCAAATCATTTAAACTGCTCTGGCTATTTCTTCTCCATTTTGCCAGGTCTTTGGCATCCTTGGGTGACCATTGACATGCATGTTATATTTGGAGAAGAAAAGCGGAAAAACGCACCTCGGGCTCCGAAGCAGCACAGCTAAGGATGCAACCGGAAACGCGCTTAGACGAAGAAGAAGGTGTATTCTCGCAAAATTTTCATATTTAGTCATCTATATTGTATATCTTTCAAGGTTTGATTTTAATACTAAAAATAAGAATAATTATTCCCATTTTATATAGCAAACGGTCATAAACGTAATATCTCGCTCCTACTTCAAATATGCCCGGCATTTCATTTTGCAAAAGCCTATCAACACAAATCTCTCATAAACGCCGCTCAAAGCATTTTTTTGCTAAAATGTATTTAATTTGAGAAATAGCCGCATAGTTAGATCTTTATTGCACCAAAACATTATAATACTAAAAATAATAAAACATAAAATAGATGTCAAAATCGAGGTACTTTTTAACATTGCAAGAGACAACAAAATGCAAGAGAGGTCTTCGCTGGTATGGTCATTTCTTGCGTAACATATGTATTGCCATGCCGCCTCCGCCGGGCCCTGGCAGACGTGGTAGACCCAAGAATTGCTGGCTTGATGTCATCAAGGATGATATGAGTGCTAATGGTCTTCATGAGTACAAACTCAGTGGTACGCTTAGTAAGGATCGAACACATTAGCTGAACGTAGTATAGTAATTTAGTTGAATTAGATATTGATGCATTTCTGATGTGTGGTTAGGTTTCATAAATTATGTACTCGTACGACTACGTTTTACTAATACCACCTACCACTAAGTAACTAGATTTAAAGTTACTAGGTAATGAAGTTTAAAAATGAGTTTTGATGAGATGTGTGTACATAATATAACATTCACGGTTTGCGCTGTTGACGCCATATTTGTTTTGGGGACAACAAGTGCCACAGTGGCCTAAAACTGAACTAAATTTGAATCATTTGGCTGATTCTTGGTCAATCATCTTCAAAGGGCTAAATTTCAATAAGTCAAGTTGTTAAACGTTGAGTGATTCTAGTTCAAACTAACGGCCTAGGTTACCAATTGAATGCCGATGTTCAAGCTAATTAACCAGATGGCTGTGATATACGAGTATACCTACTCCCAGTATATGCAAGTAGTATACTTTACAGTATTTTTGTTTCATTTTTACGAAATTTTACCGTGCAGTATTTTAGTCTCGCCTCACACGGAGTCCACTGATGCTGAAATTGTGGCGAATAGACTCTAAACCATGAACGCTAGAGGGTTCATCTATATTATAAACTAGTAGTCCAAGATCGCAATGTATGATTTCTACTTTCATTTGAATTTTATCAAAAGTAACGTGAGATTTTGACGACCTCCGTGGCGTAATGGTTAACACGCTAGACCGCTAATCCGGAGGTTTTGGGTTCGATTCCCAGCCAGGGCAAGTTGGAAAATGGCCTTTTTCAAATTGTCCTGGGTCTTGGGTGTTTATCTATATATGTATTTATCATAAAATATAGTAGCGTTGAGTTAGTATCCCATAACACAAGTTTAAAACTTACTTTGGGGCTAGCTTAATCAGTGTGATTTGTTCGTATATATTAAAAAAAAAAAAAAAATACAAAGCGACGCCGTCATTTCAATTAGTCACAGCTTTTGTTAGTTATATAGAAATTAAGATTATGTTCTGATACAAGATAGTTTTTCAAATGCGCATTTTTTTACAGCAATTTCAAGTCAATTATACTAATTACATTTAGCAACAAAAAAAAACACGCTTTACTAAAGATCTGAAACTTATCGCTAAATTAACTTTTGATCAAATCAGACAGAACCAAATAAATCTGGCACCGTGCTACAAAATCAATTTGCGTTGCAGCCACATTTTGCATTAGCTTTTGATCAAAACCCAGATGAACGTAGAAATAGTGCAGCAAAATCTTACACTAAATGAACCCTCCACCGGCGCCGTACTGCAGAATCAATTTGCGTTGCGGCCACACTTTATATTGGCTTTTGCTGTTGCGTGTAGAGTGTGTAGACCCAAAACGATTTCGTATACTTTGGAAAAATTAACAGATTGCTTTCAAAAGTAGTAGTTGCCATCACCAGTAACAAATTGGCTGAAAAGCTGCTTGAATACCGCTAAGGACATATGATAAAAAAATAAACAACTTAACTTTTCATGATAATTACTTAAGTAGTTAGTATCTAGTTTGCCCCGAATTGTGAACACACAAATGACACCTCTTGACTGATTAGGCTGATGTTCGACCTTAACAATTCTAAAATATTTTGAAAGTTTAAAAACATCCATATTTAACGGATGCAGGAATAGTCCTCAAGCGAGAGAGGTAGTAAAAATTGCAAGGCGTGATGGAAAAAGCTTGTAAAGTACTGAGATATTCTCAGTGTAGAATATTGGGCAACTAAATTTTTTTATAAATAAATAGAACTTAAAAAATTAAAGTGGTCAATTAAGTGTTTGACGTCGGAAAGAAGTCTGCTAGATTAAAGTTGGACTGGGCGGGTCACTTTGCCGCATGATTCCCGAAAGATGGGCCTACCTACACAACAAATACATGGGTTCCTTCAGACGAAAACAGGTCGAGAGGAAGACCTAGGATGAGATGGAGAGACGAGTTGTCCGCTTTCGATAAGGAATGGAGGGAAACAGCCGAAGGTAGAAGTAATTGGAAACAAAAAGGGGAGGCTTTTGCCTAACTAATGGGACCTGATTGGCTAAAAAAAAATCAAAAATAAACTTAAAACCATTATCTTCACAAAAGACTAAACGACGGAGCTAGACCGAACGTTAACACCACACAGGCCAGATTCTCACGTCCAGCGAAATAACGCTTATACGGCAGCTACCAAGTATTTTTACTTTAGGTTTCCATGTCCCTTCTTTCTTGCAGCTGAAGCAAGACAAAATGAATACTTGAAATGTATGAAAAAGTCCAGAGTTGAAGGATGATGAACAAATCCTTGATCATGGTTCTGATAATCTCTAACTTTCAAGATGTTCTTAGTGTAGCATTTATCTGAGTAAAATTTGAAAGCTCTTCTCACGAGTAGACGAACAATACTGTGTAAATGAGATTCTTTCTGCGTTTCTTCTTAGCAGTAGCGCAAACACTATCATCGGTAGCTTTTCTTTAAATAGTTAAAAATTTAAATATAAATAAACATTACACGAAGTAATGTATACAAGACTAACTGACGTGTAAAAGTGCCTGCAAAGGCCTAACAAACAACTGAATAACAATGTTGAATTTTTGAATAAATAAATAAATAAATGAAACATAAAACTATTATCTTCACGAAAGACTAAACGACGCAGCCAGCTATTACATTAACACCACACAGGTCTGCCACATAAATCCTCACGTCCAGCGAAATAACGCTTATACGGCAGCCACCAGGTACCTTCTGGATAAGTTCGCTCTAACGGTCGACTTTATGCGCATTAAAATATAGAGATATATAACTGCGCTAGCATATCGGCGTCGTTTTAGCACTTGCAAGACCACTTTAATTTTATTTAAGTATGTTTAGGGAAAAAATACTTACGGTAGGTAATTCGTTAGGAGTATTATTTATTCATTATTTTATTTATTTTAAGGTGATGGCGAGACGACATCATCCGCTTCCTGAAGTAATAGATTTGATTTCTTTCATTTTTTTAAGTCGATCGCATTTTTGATTGGGGAAGAAATAGACGGCAAAGGGGGACTTTGCTGAAGTATTATTTATTGACAGATAACAATCAAATTTGAGAGGCTACATAAGATGTCGACAAAAAAATTTCAAAAGGGGGGAGAGGAGGGGGAAAAGGCTCCCCTTTTCCTCCTCCCACTCCACTCCCCCAAGCTACAGCAAACTACCCGAGTTTGCTGAAGCGTTAATAGCTTTGCTAAGCAAGGGGAAAGGTAAAAGTATAGGTTATTGCATGGTTTTTTGCGAGGTCTATTGTTCTAACATATCCACATATTTTTAGGAGAGCGAGACGACTTCAACCGCTCCTTAATAAAAGGAAAGAGATGCATTTTCCTAACTGTAAGAGACATAGCTATTAAAAACGACATTTCTACCGCTCTTATTAATGGAATACTAGAAATGAGTAGATGAGACGTAATAAATTTTGAGTTAAAGCTTCTTTCAAGATATGGCCGAGACATGGAGTACGAGTACTTGTATCGAACACAGAAAAAAATTCTGCTTCTCTAGCTACTCCCGAAGAATATTTAAATAAACTGAATGCATACGACGTCTAAATTTGCGCTCACCAATAATATAATTGAGGACAGAGAAAGAACACAGAGGACCGCTGTCCGATTGATTGATCAATGGCAGTGTGGGTAACGGATTGAGTCAGCGCCGCATTATGTATGTGGCCGCTGGAATAACATTTCACTTATTTTCCAGTTGGTGATATAATGGCTTTTTCTCTCTAAGGAAAAATCAGGAAGCAATAAAACTACTTGGCTGTAGTTTTACTACCGGCAGTATTATTATTCCTTACGTCAACATCTCTTGTGAGATGATTTTTAACCTACTTCAAAAAAAGGAGGAGGTTGTCAATTCGTCGGAATCTTTTATGTTTTTTTTTTATGTATGTTCCCCGATTTCTCGAAGAAGCCTTGACCGATTTAGAGAATTCTTATTTTGTTTGATAGGGTATACTTTGCAGGTGGTCCCATAGAAATTGAATCGAAATTTATTAAGTAGTTTGGTTTATAAACGGAAATAATTGAAAAATATATCGTCTAAGTATACAATTGCTGCGTATTTAGCTTTTCTGTGGCTGTCACTTCACTGGTAATGAAGTCGGTTTTTTGTTTTGAAAAAAATATCATAAATTATAGTCTTGTAATTTATGAATACTTACTAAATTATTGATTTATACAGCATTACAGTGTTCGGAACAATATCTTAATTCTTCTTCTTCTTCTTCCTCACCTTATCCCACTTTACGTGGGGTCGGGACAGCATGTGGGTCTTTTCCATTTTCCTCTATCTTTTGTCAAGGCACTTGTTACATTCCTTTTATACATATCGTCCTTAACGCACTCTATCCACCTTTTCTTAGGCCTTCCTCTGTTCCTATTTCCTGTTACCTTCAAATTGTAGCACGATGTTGGTGCTAAGTCCTTTTGGCGTCAATTCTAGGCCGAGAACAACGGCTAAATCAAAAAAATTAAATACAATCTAGAATGACATATAATAATCTCAAAAAAAAACATTATTCAAAATTAAAATTAATACCACGTAAAGTTTATATTTCCATAATATTTATGTTTAAATACCTAACGTTCCCAAAAATCGTACCTTAAGTTGTAGGATTTTCCCGCAAACTGCCAGTGCAATAAAATAGAAAGGGACGCCTACAACTTTCGGTATCTTTTTTCGCCTTTGCCACTTCGTAGGCATTCTAGATTGTTTATAATTTATTTTGGAATTAACTAATAAGCCGCTGGTAAAAGTTCCTAATTCTCCTTTTTCTCGACATAAAATTGAAAGTCCTACGGCTAGTTCCAGCTTCCAGAATAAGTCTCCAGAACCCGAATGTTTGCCGACTACGGAACTCGGCACTAATTTGTCAACCCTCATTAAGTTATCTTCGTCGCATTCCGTGAGATTTTAGTTCACATTGTCTCACTCTTGTTGCCACGGCCGCCATTTTCGCCGAAAAGGTTTTTCGTGTTGCGCATTATGATTTAGTTTGCTCGTCCTAATTTTCTGCTTGCCGGCGAATTCGCTTGTTTTTTATTTATATTACGTCCGTCCATTCTTTGCCAGAGTAAATTTGAACAAAGTCGCCCTTTTAAGTGTATTTGTGGTGGACAGCATGCCTGGGTACGCTTTTTTGGTAAAGTGATCAATTTTATATAAGCCAGTTTACGAGTAGTTTTGTATAAAAATTCATAATACCTAACTAGTAATTATAATTGCCATATTTGGGTTTTTGGGCATATTGTTACGCCTCAACCATTCTTACATGGCTGATTAGCTAACTATTTCCGAGTAATAACAGAGCGAAAGTAAAAAATTATAGTGACCACAGTCTTAAGGCAAAAGCCAGTTTAATAAAATTTAAATTTTAATAAATTGTTCCTACATGTTATTTTTATATCGTGCAATGTCTGACGGGCACACAATTCGAAAAATGTATTTACTTTCTACGCTACAGTATTTATACGGATCGCCGTAACTTTAAAACGGGTTGATGCACTTAACAGCGTTTGTGTTGTAACCTGTAACAGTTAGGCCGACAAACACCGCAGAATAGAAATGTTTGTTTTAAAACCCGATACTAGTGCTGCTTCTAAACTTTTTGGTGCACTGCGCTGCGATTCGTGATTCTTTGATGAAAACTTTACCATGACCTCTACAATATGCTACGTTAGCTGGCTCACTTTTTGTGTGATGATAAGGGTCATTTCATACCGAGACTCAACGCGACGCGACGTAGCGCGCACTTTTGAAAAAATATAGAACTTATTTACTAGCCAAAAAGAGTGAGATTTCAGTGAGAGCCTGCTAACGGGATGGTGGAAGTAAAGACGGTAAAAGTTAATCAAAATAGTGATGGGTTGCTAGCCACATCGTCCATTGGCATGATTCAGATTCTCGCCCGTTCTCTTGATCGACTTTTACGATCTAAGCTGGAAGAGACAGCTGGTACATTTTACTTTTTTCTTCTCTCCCAGTAACTAACTGAATAGTTCACTGAAATTAAAATTGAACATTGAGCAAATAAAGGGAAATAACTAATAAATGAAAAGTAACCCAGGTTCTGGAACATAGAATGCATCTCAAACATTAACTTTTCCTCAGAGATTTAAAGGTGACCGACTTCGTAATTAAACCTGCAATTTATTAAGTTGTTAATTAAAGTAAGTCGGCGAGTTCTGCTGCTAAGTGGATAAGCTGGATTAAGGTGTTCGGCAGGCCAGCATTATCATCAGAATTGCTGCTGGAAAAGTTAATAGGATCAGAATAAAAGTGTAAAATATGAAGTGGATTCGTGTAAAAATGCCTTTATTATATGAAAAAAGATCAGTATAGCTTCGTTCACCTATCACGGTACCCGACGCTACGTTAAAGTGGCTACACACGTCACATTTTAGCATACAATCTGCAGTATATTTGGTGCTGTACTGCAGATAGTACTGTGTATAGACGTGTCGTATTGTGTTGTAGCCCACTTCTTCTCCATTCAAGCCAGTTGCATCCTCAGCTGTGCTACTTCGGAGCCCGGGGTGCGCTTTCCCGCTTTTTCTTCTCCAAATATTACATGTCAATGGTCCCCAAGGATGCCAAAGAGCTTGCGTTGGAGAAAAAAAGCCGAAAGAGTTTAAATGATTTGGCTATAGTTTTACGACCGGCCGCCTGCCTGACGTCAACCCTTTTTGGGAATATATTTGGGCTAAAAGTTTTACAACTGACCGCCGAACAACGTTAACCCTCCTTGGGAATGCAATTGTAGCACGAGATGTTTGTGCTTAATCCTTTTGTCGCCTCTTACGACATCCACAGGAAGAGATGGAGTGGTCCTATTCTAACCCGGAACCACACGGGTAATAGTGTTGTAGACCACGACACATTTTAAATTGTCAAACTTGCTTCGTTCTCTCATTCACACACACATAAAACATGATATGCTTGTAGACCAGACTGCCTCCGTGGTTCAGTGGTCAAGGCGTTTGCCTTGTGATCCGGAGGACGTGGGTTTAAATCCCACTGGGAAGCATATAAAAAGTTGTGTTCAGTCTGGTTTGGAAATTGCAGACTTGAATCACCTGATTATTCAAAATTAAAGCTGATTCCGTACTTTTGAAGTCACGTAAAGCTGTGGGTCCCGAACGCCATCTAGCGTTTGTTTAATGCTATGTTATGTTACCTATCCTAGGATTGGTTCTGTCTTTGGGTTGCGGAGGTCAGACGGCAGTCGCTTTGTATAAAAACCAGTAACCTCGTCAAATCACCTAAGCGTAGCGACGGGCTCTGAAGCGTTACCGCTGAGGATGCAACTGGAAATGGTACACCCGGATGATGATGATAAAGCTAATAAACCAGACCATAACTAATATTTAAAAAAATAAACCGGCCAAGTGCGAGTTTAACTCGCACTTGACCGGTTTATTTTTAGTGAGTATGTAGAGGGTTCCGTACAATTTATAGAATTCTTAAATGTTTTCCTGTAATTAACAAGCAATGAACTATATTCTGTATTATTTTTTTTTAATTTTAGACTTATTAGTTTCGGAAATCAGGGGGGGAATGGTCAATTTTCGTCTTATTTAATGAATAAAATCAAAACGATTTATTTGAAAATAATAACAAAAATATATTTGAGATCCTCATAACGAGCCCTTTCATTTGATATATGACACAGTAAGGTTTGCAAAACTTTTTTATTTTATTCCTTAATTTGTCCAAATTATTTTAAAAAAATATTTATTTACTGCACGGCACATTATTTACGGCACATCTGTGTTTGGGTCATTGGATTACACCATCCTACCAAATTTCACCTTTTCACTGAATAATAAAAGTTGGTGTGTTTATGATGATATCCAGCCGGGGAGGACTGTCGCTGTGAATCAACGCACATTTACGACTGTTTTGTGGTTTGTTGTTCCGGCGGTAGGGTTAAAGATGTATGTGAGTAATAAAACCACGTGTTTAATGTTAATATTAAACAATGCGCTGAGTATGTTAGAAGAACAGAATTAATAAAAATATTAACATACAGAACGGAAACTCGCAGCGTCTCCCGCAATATGGTATCCCCGCACCTCTGCAACACTGAAACTCACACAGTGCGCACGGGTGTGCACGGATGTAAAGTTTCGTTTGTAGTAGTAGTAGGCATAAATCAATGTTACTCCGATTGTATGAAGCACCTTACCTGTGGTAGAAGTCAACTTTGCTATAGCCGATCCTTCGTCACGCTGCCTTTGTACTTTTTTTTGTAAAGATTTATTTACGGCTCTAGAGCCTTTAGACCTTTATACCAGACCTTATCTAAAGTTTTTCGTTACTTTATTCCTAACAAGTTTTAATAAAAGGTTGATGTAGGTCTATTAATTGCTTCAAGGGAGCTTCTGGCGACACATCTATACGATATATCCACTGGTTTTCATAGCAGATTAAGAGGGTGATGGTGCTTGAAGACGTCCACCACAGTCCGCTAAAGAGCCGTATTCTGACTGTCCACTTTAAGTTTTACATATTGTTCATGAGCATAAGCATTTATAGCACCAAACTTTTACTTCCTAATTAATTAATTTTATTTGCGGAAAACAGCCACTTTTGGCAAAAATGCGTAGAAAAGCTTAATGTTTCTCACTTTAAACTGTAAACAGTAGTTCAAAAATAGTTTGAAGGGTTATCCAGGGCTTTACAAAGACAAAATTGAAATGATTTATTTCAAATGGAGGCAGCACTGGATCCCGGAAAATTCATGTATGGCCTTAATATGCGCGCAATTTCAAAAGTTGCAATTCAAGTTGAAGAGTGTCTGAAGTCAGTAATAAATATATTAATTTATATTGATACAGGTAAACAGTAAAGAAATACAAAAGTAACTCCAGCAAATTCAACCAACAAAGATCAAAAAGAATTAAGTTTATTCCCCATTCACGTTTACAAAACCTCATTACACAACAAATAAACAGGCTTTAAACGGAACGTGTGCCGTATGTAGAACATAAGAAAACAAAACAGTCGATACGACCAACGACAAATGGAACAGATAAGATGGAACTCTTTACCCGAATCCTTGGAATTGAAGGAAAGGAAATTGAAAAACACTGCGCCGTTATCAGGCTGTATGTACCCTAAGGCGGAAAACACACAACATGGCACTTCACTTGTTGCGAGTGAAGAGTACGATTCTAACCTCCATGGCACAAACCTACTAAACCGTACGCTAGTTTTTTTTTATATAGCTTGACACTACTGCGTATTTAGCCAGGAACAAGTTAATAAAACGTGAGAAATTCTTTATTCCTAACAAGTTACAATCAAAGGTTGGTGTAGGTCTTTTATTGCTTTAAGGGAGCTTCTGGCCACAAATCTATACGAATCCACTGGTTTTCATAGCCGATTGAGTGGCGGACGACGCCAGAAGACGCCCACCAGTCCGCAAACAAATATCACTACAGCCGTACTATGATATGACTGTCCACTTTAACTATTTCACATATTTTTCATGAGCATGAGCATTTATAACATCCAAAAAACCAAATTTCATATTATAAAGTCCACTAAAATCAATTTGCAAAATAATTTAAAGAAAACCCCAAGCGAACCCCTTGACTTCCCGCCAAAAACTCCCGTACGCTAGTTACTCGTTCAATATAATACAATACAAGAAAGTTTATTGCACCAAATGACATTTACAATTATTTTTTAAGGTCAACATATAATATAAGTAACAAGAGACAGCCTTATCACCGAAGAAATCTCTTACAGGCAACCATAAAGAGAAGGAGTGCGTATATAAGTAAGATAACAGGGGGTAGTTTAAATTATATACATATTCTATTAAGTACCTATACCATTCTAACGAACATCCCTAAAATTTTCTTAATACTTTCACAACAACAACCAACCATTTATTTATTGCAAAAAAAAACTGATGGTCAATAAGTAAGTATAGAATCTACAGGTGATTAGTTACAAGCGGAATGCAGATCAAATTATTACTATTTATTTATTATATAATAATATATAAATAATAGATATATAATTATATATTAATAACCAATGAAATATGGTCGCAGGAAGAAGTTGAATACGCTTCCTGAAGTGCGACAGTATAAAAATCGTTATGGAAACATAAACATTTCGCAACAGTCAATAAAAATAAGCCAAGATTAGCAACGTAGATAACTTCAGCCTGTGTGCTCCAGACCTAAAACATAAAACCGAGTTCAATCCTTCCAAG
Organism: Acrobasis repandana; assembly: GCA_963576875.1. NCBI lineage: Eukaryota > Metazoa > Arthropoda > Insecta > Lepidoptera > Pyralidae > Acrobasis > Acrobasis repandana. Next base: position 18,688,198 of record OY756218.1, on the reverse strand, counting down.
ATAATGTGATTAAAGTAAATCAGCCAATTTCAATAAGTGCTTCGTAAATTTACATATTTTATTGGGATGGACCGTAAATCCTCGAAGGCACATGAGATTGACATCGTAAATATTCTTCCGCCTCTATTTTCAAATTAGTTTTTTTATCGGTGGAGCATTGTTCCTACATTTTACTGGGCAGCGGGCAAAAAAAATATTCCAAATCAACGGCGGACTGGCAATACTTTCTCGTTATATAAAGTCTGCGTTAGGTTTTTACTGACTTAGACGGTTGTCTATTTTTTTTTTATAGGTGACGCCGGGATTTTTAGTATGTTATTTTTTAGTAGGTACTAAGCCTTTTTTTGTCTGTGTTCTTCTACTTGCTTCTATGAACTTTTTAAATGGAATGGAATTATCTTTTTTTAGAATATTACATTTACTTATAAGTATGCATAACTTGCTCAAATTGGATGCAGGCCTGCCTATAATTTTGAAAATCATTTTAAAGGGATTTTGGGAATCCTAAGTTAAGCTATGGAGAGGAGCTCGGTGGCCCGTTAGGGTACTCATTTTTTTGCGCTATCGCAAGTTAAGCAACCCCGGGCGTGGTCCGCACTTGGATGGGTGACCACAAGTGGCAAAGAATTTTCTCAAGCTCCTCCGTGATTCGGAAGGCACGTTAAGGCGTTGGCTGTCATCATGACATGGCAGTCGTCAAGCTGTACCAGATGCCTTCAGGCAGCTTGACACCAAATCTGACACGAGGTGTTTGTGTGGCTAGCAAAAATACAACAGCTGTGGACATGCTGCGATAGAACTGATATTATTGATAGCATGCAATATATCTTAATAGAACATAGAGCCACAATTAATCTTCTAATATTTAGCTCTATAACGCTATCTAAAACAAAATACGACGTCTAAAAACCTTTCCAAAATAACAGCAATCAACAAAACAATACCCAAACGCGTTAAAAGCAAAACAAGTTGATCAGCACACATTCGCGACGATACATCATAATAATCCCATCAGATACCCGACATATTTGTATTCAAGCTGCACTTAACGAGCTCCTTACATAAATTTAGCAAATCCGCGGAATCTCGAAGCGCGGCGAATAAACGCGTACTCAAACACCCGTCACCCGACCGTGATTGTGACTACGATTTGATGAATTGCTTCACTTTTCACTCCCTCCTTAAAAACGATCGCCGACGTAAAATGGACCATAATTCAAACAGTAAAAGCGCACTTTGCGCTGAAGGGTGTAATGGGTATATATAAATAAAGGGTAAAATGTGATCAGCATCCTCAACAATTTAAAGAATGGAGTCGCAACAGCCACGTCGGCACTAATTAAATCTTGTACTAATTTTTGGTATGCTTACGAGTAGCGATGCTTACTGCAATGGAAATGCCTAGGTATGTAAGATGGAGATTCACTTTACACATTGTTGGACACTAAGCCAGACACAATAGAAATAACAATTGATTTACGTATATAGCCTATAGTGTATAGAAGTTGTTTTGCATTCGTTATACTCGTACATGTCAAGATCTCTTTTTATGAGCGTGTCTTTGGTTATTTATAGAAATTTCTCATGGTAAAAGCTTCCTGAATTCTTGAAAGAAAATTTTCGTGAGGCTCTCAATTTGAGGACGAAAATTTGTGTATGCTTGTTCTGTTTCGGTTTGAATGGTGTCAAACCTTCTTTCGTTAATACTCGCACGTAAGTATCTACATGTGAGTGGTATGGTATTAGCGTTGCTATTTACTAGTTTACAGTTGACATAATGTGCAAAATTTGTATCAACTCGTATTTAAAAAAAAATGGTTGCCTGTAAAGTCGGTATACGGGCGAAAGTTTTACGTGACAACGACTTCACTCCACTTCACTCCAAACTTGACTTCCACTCGGGCATGGTTAGCCCGCCTAAGAGCGAGAGAGACAGACATAAAAAGTGAAAGGCACGCGTGCCTCTCACTCGCTCTCATTGTGAGCGCATAACGTGAGCGGAGCGTTGAGTGGGAGAGAGACGCAAGGCATTCGGCGGGCCTCTCTCTCGTTCGGTGACTCATCGTAACGTTACCGAGCGTTACACTTTTTCATAAGTGACTCCCAGCCGCAACCTAATTTAAGACGTTGTCACGTCAAAAATTAAACCTTTTTATAATAAATAAGTACTTAGTTAAGGTCAAATCATACAGGTTGAGCTAGCCCGAAAGTAAGTAAACGTCTGGTATATGATATTAACTCATTGAAACTGTATTTTATGTTAAATTCATATACACCCAAGACTCAAGATAATTTTAATAAACCGGGCAAGTGAGAGTCGGACTCGTACATGAAGGGTTCCGTACCTCCGTACAATGTTTTATCGCTGAAAAAACACGTTTCTTGTATGACGACCCCCTTCAATTTTTAACTTTATCTTATTTTTACTATTTGTTGTTATAGTGGCCATAGTTATACATAATGTGTAAAAGTTCAAGTATCTAGTTAATGCCATTACAAAGATAGATTAAAAACGCTGAAAAAAAAACACGTTTCTTGTATGACATAATACATAACCGGTGAAAATTTCAATTGTTTAGCTATTACAGTTCAAGTGATAGAGCCCTGTGACAGACGGACAGACAGACAGATAGCGGAGACTCAGTAATAAGGTCCAGATGGTACCCTTTGAGTACGGAACCCTAAAAATGCTCTTCTACCAAATTGCCCTGGCTAGGGATCGAACTCAGAATCTCCGGATGGTGAATTACCTTATTCTTACGTTTTCTTGTGTAAACATCATTTAATTAACGTTTCGTTACTTTTACATTAGGTAAGATGAAAGAAATGAGGAATAGAATCAACTTTCAGCGCGCTTACTACGTAATTTACAATTTCCTTCTTTTTAGCAATTGATGTAATGAAAAAGTAGATGCGTCTTTTCTGCTAACCGCATCATCCATAAAATAAATAGATAAGGCTATCACACTGATACATTAATGCTTGTAGAAGGTATCTGCCTCTAGACATCTCCATTTTGATTTGGGAGATCAGACTTTGCTTTGATAGACAAAGGCCAGGGCTACAGGATCCAAGAGCCATACCTAGAAAAATTCCCTCTAAATTAAAATGTTTGTATAAAATAATCTCGGTAAGTACCAAAAACAATCTATAGCGTATACCTACTTTCATTTCTTATTTGTTGACATGCGTTCAAAATCAGCGCTTCGTTGAGCACTCCGTATAACGCGTGAAGAATATGTACTCGTATGAATGGACTCTTAAGTTAATCAGCAAATTCCACCATTAGATTTTTTATTACTCATTAGAACAAATCTTCATCGTTTTCCTCTATGTTCATATCATTAAACCCTTCATTTCCCAGCGCCATGATACAAAACCACGTCTAAAAACTACTCCAAAAAAAGTCAATTAACAAAAGAGAGTCTAATTTCGCTGAACAAACGGTAACAGGCTGGCATTTTCCTTCTACAGCTCGAAACGGCTCGAACTGTACTTTTACAAGCTGTGAATGCGTCTAAAACAAAGTTTTCTAATTATTTTGATCCGTCGTACCGTGTTACAAGTTGCTATACACAATGTCTGCTACTTTGGTGTTATTGCTGCTGACTATTACTAGATCTTTCTTATTTTCTTTATCAGCTAAGGCTGATAAAAAGAAAGAGTCATGATCATGAATCATGAGTAGAAGACTATTCTATAATAGCCTCCGTGGTCCAGTGGTCAAGGCGTTTGCCTTGTGATCCGGAGGTCGTGGGCTCAAATCCCACTTAGAAGTATAATTTGTTAAAGTTGCTTCAAGTCTGGTCAGGATATTACAGGCTTGAATCACCTGATTATCCGAAAAGAAAGATGATTCCGTGATTTGAAAAGCACGCAAAGCTGTGGGTCCCAAACGCCATCTAGCGTTTGTTTAAACCTATCCTAGGTTTGGTTCTGGTCTACCCTTTGGGTCAGACGGTAGTCGCTCTGTGTAAAAACCAGTAACCTCGTCAAATCACCTAGGTTAGGTAGCGGGCTCTGAAGCGATACCACTAATGATGTTATACGTTCGGATAATGATGAACAGTCTTCCGCTGGACTTAAAGTTTGCACATAGAACGCTATCCGTACTTTGATACCTATATCAGGAATACTGACGCTGATGTAGGGTGGCGTTAGAATTTAAATGCATTTAGGATCCTTGTAAAGTATTTATTCCTACATTAGTATATCTACACAGCACTAAGATAAAATGTTGTGACATCAAGCAAGTGATATATTATTACACCTTTTCTCCCCTCCACTCCCCCCTATTGGAAATTTTCTTGCAAAATCTTGTGTAGAATTAAATCCTAAGTGTAAATAGTGTAAATAACGCTACAGCAAAGTCCCCCCTCTTCTCCCTATTTCTCTCCAAATCAAAAATCGTGATCGACTAAAAAATTGAAATCAAGAAACTTGTGTGCCGAATTTCGTGAAAATCTGTTAAAAAATGCGACTTGTAGACGAAAGCAGACAGACGGACAAAAGCGTTTTAAGCCAAACTGAAACGCTTCGCTCGCTCGGTTAATAATGTTGTTTACTAACCTTCGATTCGAAAAACTAAGTAATATTTCACATAATAAATTGATAAAAAACATTGCCCATTTCTCAAGCCGTAACTACTCACCTTTAAAATACAACTGGAGTATATTTCCGCATTCCTCGTTGTTTCCCGTTTTATAGCCCCATAAGAGCGGCCCTAATCCAATATTTCCGGTTCTGTTTTATGCCTGCCAACTTAATAGACTCATCATCATCATCATTTCGGCCAATTTTTGCACGGCCTCGTATCTTTGCGTATAAAATTTATGCTCGAGGAAAATATAAATATTATGCTACGACCAGTGACGGAATTGCAGCTCTAGGCGCCCTGGGCCCTGTATCAGCCGCCCCTTTGTATTAATTGAGGAACTTGGAGGCCCAGTGAAAGTATGCACTGTTAGCGGCTTTCGCAAGTTAAGGAACCCTGGGTGTGATCCGCAGTTGGATGACCATAGAGCATAAAAATATTTCGAGCTTCTTCGTGCTTCGGAAGGCCCGACTGTAGGGCAGTCGTCAAACTATGTCAAATACATTTAGGCAACTTAAAAATCTGTTACTAATGTTGCCACACACACGAAAAAAAACGATCAATTTTTTGCCTGTCGCGATGCATGAGCCAGGAGGAAGGGGGGAGTGCGAAAATTGGCCGTGTAGTGTTAGCCAACTTCCTAAATGGTCCACCCTTTTATAGAGATATATGCATATGATGGTGGATCTATGCACAAGCGGAGGCATCGATCTTCTTCATCTTTTGCGTTTGCGATTGCATGCTCGGATTTCGGGAAATAGCCAGAACAGTTTAACCGATTGGGTTATAGTTTTGCTACTGGCCGCCTGCCTGACTTCAACACTGTTTGGGAATGCATTTGTGCGAAAAGTTTTACACTGCCCAACGTCAATCCTTTGGAAATGCAGTTATAGCACGAGATGTTTCCGCTTATTCCTTTAGTCGCCTCTTACGACATCCACAGGAGCGGTCCTATTCTAAGTCGGAAGCCACACAACTACGAGCGGGGGCATCGATTGGCCGCCCCTAATATCTAGTCGCCCTAAGCCCGGACCGACTTTTACAGTCAAGGAATTTAAGTAGCCCGTAACACGCCCTCGCAAATATTTTGACTGTAATGAATAATAGGCGTCTTGTTTTGATGTTATTCTAGGTATTTTTGAATTCGTTTAATTAAAATTGTTTTGAAATAGACGCTGTAGGTAGGAGTCAGTGTTAATAATTGGATGTAGAGTTCTGTGAAATAATTGTACCTAGACAATAGGGATGATAACTGGGTCAGAAAAGTATTATTCTAATTAGTCCGTTAATTAGATTATCCAAAAATAATGTACCCATATTTTTCAGTTTATCAAAAAAGTAAAAATTCACAAAGATACAGAGTGTCAAAGTTCCAGGGTGGGGGCTTGTGACGTCACTGATGTGTAAAAATCGTACGAAAGCGTGACGTCATGCGAAATTTAAATGCGCTGTATCTTCGTTATTTATTGTTTCTCAGAGAAAAGAAAAAATACGTGTACAATATTTTTTAATAATCTAACCGACGGGCCAAAAATATTTTTTCAGTCATCATGCGTATTAGCTGTTGTATGAAAGGCTTAAAGTTACATGCTTATTTCTGTTCCAACTGGTGTTCGAAGTATTTTGGGTTATTGACCGAGCGAGCGAAGCGTCTCAGTTTCGAGAATGTCCAAAAATGCTTTTGTTCTGTCTGTTTGTCAGTTTGTTCTCGATTATAGGTCCCATTTCTCAACCGATTCTCGTCAAATTTATAAGCAGGTTCGATACTTATATAAAAAAAAATGTCGATTAAGTTTTTGGAGTTTTTTCAAAATGGCGGAGGTATGGTTGTTTAAAACTAAAAGAATCGTATCTCAGCCATTTACAAAAAAATTCAAATATGTCATGAACCTTTTTTGTTACTCTTATTAACACGCAACTTTTTTGTCTGAACAACTTCTTTGTCTTAACAACTTTTTTATCCGAGGGGTGAGTCGCAAGGTTTACAGCTCACAGAGCCACTAGTGATATTTATTTTTAGCAATCACGGAATACAAAACAATAATTAATTAAACTTCATGTCAGTGAAGCCACTGAGTTTAAGGTTAATTAATTATTGTTTTTAGGGATTACCTAAAAAACCTAAATGCTTAACTTTATAGCATACCTATACTTGTACGTAGTATATTATTACTCGGTGCATATACCTATATCTAAATAAATAAATATCGCGCACAGCACGCACGTAATGATAGATCTTATAGCTACATCTGAAACTTCTTGTATCATAAATGGAATTAGTTTTTTTTATGGTTGCCCAGAACAGGTGAGAGAATCGTCGGGCGTCCGGTTATGCGATGGGTTGACGATATAACCAATGTCACGAGTCGCACCTGGATGAGGGCAGGACAGGACCGAGATGGGTGGCGTCGACGAAGAGAGGCATATGCTCAGAAGTGGGCGGAAGAAGGGATGGGATGATGATGATGATGAATTATACCTACTTTTCATATCAACTAACAACTTTACTTGTGTACCTACATATCATCATCAGGTCTTTTTAGGGTTCCGTACCCAAAGGGTGCAAACGGGACCCTATTACTGAGACTCTGCTGTCTGTCCATCTGTCCATCTGTCCGTCTGTCTGTCCGTCTGTCACAGGGCTGTATCTCTTGAACCGTAATAGCTAACCACTTGAAATTTTCACTGATTATGTATTACTGTGGCCGCTATAACAAAAAATACTAAAAATAAAAAAAAACTTAAAAATTAAAGGGGGTCGTCATACAAGAAACGTGTTTTTTTCGGTGTTTTTAACTCGATCTTTATAATGGCATTGACTAGGTACTTGAAATTTTCACCGACTATGTATTACTATGATCACTATAACAACAAATACTAAAAATAAGATAAAGTTAAAAATTTAAGGGGGTCGTCCTAAAAGAAACGTGTTTCTTCAGCGTTTTAAAACATTGTACGGTGGTACGGAACCCTTCATGTACGAGTCCGACTCGCACTTGCCCGTTTATTTAGTCTCCACTGCAGAAGCACGACCCTGTCTGTACTACCAGAGCCATACTTGGCCAGAGCAGTCAGAGGATTTGGCCTACACTCTCCACCCTGGCCAGATGGGTTGGAGAGGTCTCACTGATGTTTATAAGCTTTTTTTAGTTTGTGTTTCCTAAGTCGCCTTCTACGACATCCACGGGAAGACTTGGTCATATTCTTTTCTGCCGGGAACCGCACGGCTATGTACCTACATAAATCACTTTCTTTTTCTCTTTTCCTTATTCTAAAAATATTTTATATTACACTCGCAACACGGTGTAATTAACAGTATTTAAACACGTCGAAATTAAAAATTCCAAATGAAGCGCCCACACAAGAAATCTCTTTAACATTAACATTTTAGGCAAAAATTTTACGAGAAAACGATTTAATAACAAAATTAACAGGCAGGATAGGAACGTGACAAAACCCTCCGAAAAATTCGTCCAAAATTAACCGAGATTAATAAAATCACGTGAGGCATATTTAATTCAGGCTTTCAGGTGCAGCCTCCACCATAGACTTCTTATAAAGACGGATGAGTCATAGATATGGCGAATGAAAGTCAAGGATCTCATTAATACCATGTCTGGCAACGGAAGAATAGAATAAAATCTTAGCGCGTTCCGGGTTACATCCTCAGCTGTGCTGCTTCGGAGCTGGGGGCGCGGTGTCCTTTCCCGCTTTTTCTTCTCTAAATATAATATGCCTGTCAATGGACACCCAAGAAACGGCCGCCTGTCTGACGTCAACCCTCTTTGGGAATTCAATTTGATTTGAATTTGAATTTTTGCTTAGTCCTTTAATCGCCTCTTACGATATCCACAGGAAGAACAGGAAGGGATGGAGTGATCCTATTCTAGACTGGAAGCTACACGGCTAAAGGAGAATTTAAGAACTTACATACATACATACTATCACGCCTGTTTCCCACAGGGGTAGGCAGAGACTATGGACCTCCACTTGCTACGATCTAGACAGACCTCTTTCGCTTCATTTACACTTATCAATCCTCTTCATACATGCCCAATTTAAGATACTTCACTTGCAAAAACATATCAAGAGCATTCGTAAGAACTTAGCGGAGGAAAGAGAGTCGTGGAAAGCACTCCACCGCCAAGAGCACGTCTCTCAAATACAGGAAGGAGAAGCAATAACAGTATTTTTGATCAGAACAACTGTTAATGTTTTAACGTTAAATATAGACGTCCAGCTTAGAACATGGTGTGTTGAATTGACAATTTCTTGTTGAATTGATTATTTCCTTATACACATCAGCCATAGTTATGAGGTTATTATTATTTATTATTGAAAATAGAAAAACTGATAGAAATACTGAATCGGAATAAGTTTTTGGAGGTCTAAGTTTCAAGATAAATGTATTAGGCACAAACTCGATAGGGTTGCGTCGTTTTATTACAGGGTACCTATAGCCACCTTCGGGCTCTATCATCAGATCAACTTTTAGTTATAATAAAATTGCATTGTCATCTGATTTACATTTGCATCTCATCTCAATTACCTTAATATTAACAATGTATTGTTAAATGTATAAATGTAACATACCTCTAAATTATTTGAATAAAGATTATTATATTGTTATGTCGGGTCGACACGGGTCCATGGGGACCCGGTCCTTTGAGGCGTTCATTATTATTATCAATTGAAAACTGGGGTGTGGCTCAAAAACTTGTAAGATTTGACCCAAACAAATAAGCGACAAACAGGGTAAGCTAAATAAAGGCTTGTAAAAAATTCGAGCACCGCGCTCTTGTAATTTTCAAAACGATTTTATCCGATAGTTTAATTGTTCTGAGAATCAGTATTGAGCTATGATAGAGTGAACGCTTAAATTTTTTATTTATAGTAATTGATTCCCAGAACGAATTAACTATCGGCAGATTTGTTTTTAAATTCATAAGTACGCGATCGTGCTAATTTCCACATGTGTTGTGGATGTAATTGTTCTATGTATAGCGAGCAGTGTGTGTACTTGTACTAGGTTTAGAGAGATTATCGGAGATACTTCAATAATGGATAGATAGATAAGGGCAAAACACATTGATTTAGCTAGCTTTAAAATAAGTTTTAACTTGTGTGATGCGGTTTTTTTTTTACGTGAAAGCAAGTTCCCTTGCTATTTTGCACGCCTCATTAGCGAAGCACATAATATGAGGTAGTGCTCTACTCTCGCCTTACAAAAATCAAGTGATTTTTTTAACTAAATGTGTCTCTATTTATTTTCTATCGCACTTGTACAATAATATTTACACATAAATGTCAAGGAAAAACACTAGTTTCAACACTTATGATATTTTTAAAAGACATTTTGCCTTTGAAATAAATAAAAACAATGTTTAATAAAATCATTTTGTGTACGTCCGTGTGTCGGGACGTATGGAAACTGGCGTGGTCACGATAACTCCCAAAAAACTTATCTGATCAAGTCCATTTGTTTTTCATACGCTTAAGTATTATCTAAAACTAAGTCCTTTCGAAAATCACGGTCTAATTAAAAGTAGTTTAATTATAATTAGCAATAAACTGAAATCCACCTATCGTTGGTATATCTAAATCTATGTAAATAAGGTTCGCTGACATTGACATTTTTTTTTTTTTACGGCGTTTAGCATCTGCCTTTTAGCCATTCTTAATTTCCATTCTTTTTCTGGATACAATGTTAATCTTTTAATTTTTCTTTTCTTCTTGACATTGACAATACATGCGCAGTACCTTTCTTTGCTGTGTGGGCAATGGCGCGAAGATTTAAAAGTAAAATTTTTATTTTGTTCATAATACACCGATAAATATGCAATATACAAGTTCTGTTTTTTTTTTTTGTGAAAATTGAGTGACCGCTATGAGGCGTGCACTTTTGGATTTTACAAACTTATTTTTTATTGCACGCCTCATAAGCGAAGCGCATGAGGCACTTGTACAATAATATTTATACATAAATGTCAAGGAAAAACACTAGTTTCAACACTTATGACATTTTTAAAAGACATTTTGCCTTTTAAATAAATAAAAACAATGTTTAATAAAATCATTTTGTGGACGTCCGTGTGTCGGTATGTATGGAAACTGGCGTAGTCACGATAACTCCCGAAAAACTTATCTGATCAAGTCCATTTTTTTTATACGCTTCAGTATTATCCAAAACTAAGTCCTTTCGAAGATCACGTTCTAATTCAATGTAGTTTAATCGTAATTATTATTATAAAAATACAATTGAATAGAAGAATTAAAAATAATTTTGGATGTGAGGTTTGTTGAAAGAGTTAATACCTATGTATGATGAGTACGAATGTGTAACTGGCAAGTAAGAAAAGAAGTAAAAAGAAATTTGAATAAAGAATGTTGTGATTTTGTTTGTTTTATTTCTTAATTTGATGGTTAATTCCATAAGTATATTCTTTCTTAAAATAAAAAATAAAAATTGAAAAGGCGGTTGACCCTGCAAGCTATCCCTACAACTTCCCGCTATCTACACTCGAAGCATAGACTATGGAGCAGATACTATACTAGTACTCGAAGCGTGTCAAAGTAAGCTCAGAAGTGCAGTGTTGAGCTCTGCGAGCTCAACACGTCGACATCGATGATTTTTGAGCTTCGACAGACGTCGATTTTCTGTGAGAGTTTGGTACTACCCCGGACGAGCCGGCCCATTTATGCTCCTAGCAAAACTGAGTTTTGCCGGTAACGTGGCTCTACCACAACTACAGCTAAGCTAAAAACCACCGTTCTTAGCTAAGTTTGATGAAAATCGGTTCAGCTATTTAAAAGTTATTAGGGGGTTAACGCTTAAAGTCAGGGCTTTCTCTAGCAAATAATCAAAGAGCAATAATGTACCTTATGTACCTTCCAAATAATAAATGATGCTACGGATGTCAAGTCATATCGGCGTTCTTGACAGTCGGGGTTTTTTTTTAATTTGCCTAGCAAATAAACTTGTTTCATAAACAGTATAAAACGGCGTGATATACAAGTATTTGGGAGATTGGTTCTTTCCCCCAACTTTGCGAGTTCCCAATTTTGGTTTAAAAAATAACACATTCTGTTTTCCAACTTTTCAAATGGTCTATGGCATGAGCCCGTGCAGTGCGTAAAATATGTATTAAACAGTGTTCATAAAAAAGGGTTAAAGCTAACGAGTTTTGTCTCGTGCCCGCTGTACTAGTCGCCAGGGAGGTCATTAAAACTTCGCTCAGGTAACGCTAGGGGCTAGTACGCTGGTTGCAACAATACCCGATATTTTTATTGTGCAAATAAGAGAGAAAAAATGGAACATATTTTTATTCAGTGACCATTACTAGTATTTGACGTTGGAAAAAACTCTGCTGGACTGAAAAAAACTGCGGATTCCACGCAGATAGAAAAATCAAAAGGTAAACCTAAACAGTACAAATACTGTTTTCAACACCCTTGCTCGTAAAGTGGATCTAATTTCACCGGTTTTAGATAAACAGGCTGACTTTTTATCCACCTGCTAAATTTTTGGAGCAAGTTCAGTCCATGATACTGAACAACTTTCTATAAAAAAAGTTATTAAAAATCGATAAAAATTTTTCGACCTCCCATACGAATCAACGCTCAGCCAAACGGATTTTGTATGGGAGAACGAAAATTTTCAGGTGGATAAAAAGTCAGCCTGTATAAAGCAGCCCATAAAACACACGTGTGTTAGAAACGCTAATAGTGAAGTTATATTCTATAAATCACGATTTGTTATTGCTAAAGAAAGGTACAGAATTAATAGTCAATCCAGTATGAATGAGAGAGTAAGAAAGTTTGACAGTTGTGTGTGAGCGAGATAGTTAGATAACATAAGATGAAGGTTAGACAAATAAAAAGAATAAATCAGACATCTAACGTCATCGTTGCTTTAATATTTATCTTTGTATCTAACATATATGCTTCAAATTGTTTTTTTTTTTTTAATTTTGAATTCTCATGCCGCGCTGCGCCGCGCCGACCAGTAGGCCACGCGCCGTGCTGATTTTAAAAAGTAAAACGGCAGGATAGAAACAGTGTGCATCACATTTTTATGGTTAAGTTTATTTAAAATCAAAAATATCATGTTATTAGCAAGTTTTCCTCGCAAGTATGTTCAAAAACGTCGTATGATATACGTGCGTATATTGGTTAAACACACTCAGCTCCTTACGCCCTCGCCTTCGGCTCGGGCTGAAATTCCGCTTCGTGTATTATAACCACAATAACGCACTTATATCGTTATGTACTATTATTGCACAAAGGAGATACAAAAATAAAAATAAAAAAACCAGAAAAATGATACAAAGGCGGACTTATCGCATAGGTAGCATTCTCTTCCAGTCAACCTTCAAACATCTGAAGATAAAGTGGTCGGTAACAAAAGATGAATCTATTGCTCAACTATGGGACCTAGATTGTCAACTGAAGAAAATAGTGGTACATAGAAACAAAAAGTTGCCCAAAAAGGTTGGGGCAAAAATCAAAGGTAGGGTATATCTTTATATTCCCTACACACACTCCCTAAGCCAAAAGTGGCCGTTTTCCGCCAAAAATGCTAAGAAAAGTTTAACGTTTACTTTTTTAACTTTAAACTTTAAACAATAGTTCATAAAATAGTTTGAAGGATTATTTAGGGCTTGATCAAGGCAAATTTTTAAATGATATCTACGTTTCTTTTAAAATTTAGTTCAAATGGGGGCAGCAGTGGACCCCGAAAAATTCATGTATGGCCTCTGAGGCCATCCGGTATTAATTCTCTTCGTAACGTCCAGATCCACGTCTCCATCGCTCTCGCAAGAGTGATCCCAGGTTCTTGAAGTCTATTTTGTCTATACTAAAATATTCTATCGTGATTCTAAAATAAAGTCATTGTTATTGCCATTCTCATCGCTAAATACTATAAATGATATTTCTTTGAAGTCTGTCTCCGCGACAATTTGCAATACTCGTTGCGTTTTCTTTGTCTTTTTTTATAATGATTATAACAAGATAAATTACATTTTATAATAATGGAAAATGAAACTGTGATTTATCATCAGATATTTTTTATTACATTTTTGCCCAATTAGATATTTATTTTGGGTGCATTATTTGCTGTTTTCCCTGAGTTACTTTTATACACTGACTTTATCATATAACGTATAACAAAATATACTAAAACTGTTTTAAGGGTACATTCAGTCCATGACACTGAACAACTTTAACCAAGGAACATATATTGACATATGAAAAATATTTTTTGACTTTCTATACAAACTCGGAGCTGATCGGTCAACTTGTATGAAGGGCCAAAAATTATTTGACCTAATTACTGAATAAATATTTGATTCTTGATTCTAGATTCTAGATTCACTTTTTTAAATCTTAAAACACATACTTGCAGCGAATAAAATGCAAAACCAACGATTAAAACTGTACATAATCATTTTTTGTGGCAAAATAAAAATATGCAGCAGTATGAAGCATGGCACATGAATGTGTTAGACAATAAAGTCCCTCTCGTTCACACAGCAGTGCATTCCAATTTACAATATTTTCCGACTCAGCGAGCAATGATATCAAAAGTGCATCGATGCGGCGGACTTTCGAAAGGGTCCCAAAACAACCCTCTCATATATAGATAAATAAAGATATACAGATAAATTAGTCTTCTTTTTCTCACATATACGTGTAATAACATATATGTACTGATACTATTTAAGGGTACATTCAATCCATGATACTGAACAACTTTCCCCAAGGAACACATATTGAAATATGACATTTTTTTTTTGCTTTCCATACAAACTCGGATCAGTTGATATCGAATCAACTGATCCGAGTTTGTATGGAAAAATAAAAAATTTAAAAAATAGCTATCGGCCTCTCACACAAGTTATCGAACTTGTGTGAGAGGCCGATAGCTATTTTTTAAATTTTTTATACTTACCAAATCCAGGATGGACATGATACTTATCAAATTAAACGTTCCTCTTCATGTTAAAAGTTGTGACTAGCAACTCGAATGTTAGCAGTAATACATTATTTTTGTTTAAAAACAATATTTTACCACTGTTATTTTTTATTATTATTCACCACTTATTTTTTTTTAATTTACCTCAAAAGCGGAGGAGCTTCTCGTGTCTTTTTTGTTTTTATTTTTTGTATGTTCCCCCATAACTTCTTCGTTGTTGAACTGATTTAGAAAATTCTTTTTTTGTTTGCAAGTTGGCCCCATTGTCACCAGGTAAAGATCTGAAGATGGGATTCCCGAGATATCGAGGGATTCCTCTAATATTCTATGCACGCATATGGTAGTGATTTCGATGGTTTTTTAGGGTTCCGTACAAAAAATTAAAAAAACGGAACCCTTATACGAGTAGGACCCAAACACATATGTGCAATGTAAATAAATATTTTTTTTTTAAATAAGGGTTATTTTCAGGGGCAGATTAAGAAATAAAAAAAAAAGTTTTGCAAACCTTACTGTGTCATACATCAAATGAAAGGGCTTGTTATGAGGATCTCAAATATATTTTTGTTATTATTGTAAAATGAACAGTTTTAATTTTATTCATGAAAGAAGACGAAAATTGACCATTCCCCCCCCCCCCCCCCTGTTTTCAATCAATTGTACGGAACCTTCTTCATGCAAGTTTAACTCGCACTTGGCCGGTTTATTTTTTAAGAAATCAAGCATTTGCATTCAGAAAGCGAGTTTTTTTGATGAAGTGGAATAAAGGAGATAGATAACCAGAAGTCCCTTTTTTTGTTTAAAATTATCATTCAAGCACAACTCTTCGATTAATAAAAACAACCAACAGTTTCCTACATTTAGCTCATTCACACAACAGCGCACTCCAATATTCAATATTTTCCGGCCAACGGGCTTGCGGGGCTTTGGTACCGCTCTTACATTAACACGTATCAAAGTGAGGCAGGCATCGATGCACTGCCTCATTGCATAAAAACGGACGTTCAAAAGAGCGCCGAAATAACCCTCCCATCTACCGTCATACTTATAACAAATAAAGACGCGGCGCAGGCAATTATATTGCAGCATTCATCATCATCACTGTAGTAAGTTAAACCAGTAGGTGCCAATTCCATACAAAATACTGGAAGAGACGTAAATAGCAAAACTGTAAACTAAATACATATTAGTAGCAACTGCTCACATAGCTGGCAGCACAAAAATTGGTTATCGTCAATTTACGGACATTTGCATATGCTAATCCTAACAGCTATTAATAATAATAATAAAACACTTTATTGTACCAAAACACTAGAAAGAGACAATACAAAACAATACAAATAAGGTGTACGTGTGTATATTAGGCGGCGTTATCGCTAAGGCAATCTCTTACAGGCTACCTTTGGGTGACAGGATTGGCTGAAAAATAGTAAATAGGTGGTGCTATTATGAGACTATTATAAACGTAATTATATGGTAATATCAGACAGTAAAAAATAAAGCGAAGAAATATAATAATAAATAAATATTACTGCTATAATAAACAATTATGACTGGCTTGAAACTAACTGATTGCATTGCTCAGTTTTTAATTCAATTTTCTCTCTCTCTCTCATTCTCAGCCGTTACGTTGTTAAGCACACCCAACATTGGTACACATATCATCCCTGACGACAACAAGCCAGCATTTTTTTAGTCTACCACGTCAGCCGGGCTCCGGCGGAGGCTGCATGCATAGCCATGGGTCCATGGCTATACATTTGTTCCCACTTAACTTGCTGGTTTCCGCAAGACATGAGCGTACAGCGACTCTCTTGCAGTTTGTCTGCTATGTCACGAACATGAAGGATGCGGGTGTTTCTCACGCGGTACATCCACCAAAAATAAAATCGTGCGATCAATTTCTACGATTAGCTGCTTACATAGGTACTTCACAATCATTAGAATGTCTGATGTCTGAATATATTCCAGGGATGAACTATTCTAGACGGGAAGATCTGCCATTTGTGGCGGTCGAGCACTACCTTTAAAGTTTTGTTTTCTCCTGTACTCAACTCTTTAGTATATATTTGGTGGACATGCAACCTAGTAGTAGTTTCCACAGCACTCCCTGACCCTGACGGTCAACGCAATGAGACACAGATGTCAAGTATGGATAATTAAAATGTTTATTTACTTACATATGAAAGGCGAGTCCTGTGTTTTTTTTTTATGTCTGTATGGCTTCTACACCACTTCACGGCACATGGCGGCATTTTTAATGAATCGATTATCGCAAAAACACAGCAATATTCTGAAAGGAAACTTTTTGCGACGCAACCGCACGACTCTAGTGTCACGGCGAACTGTCGCGCCGCGCGGTTCATATTTTAAGCCCCGCCCGCCGCGGTACATATAGCGTGGAATGATTTTTTGGGATTTTTCGGCTACTATAGATTATATTTCGATGTGTACACAACTCTTTAGCATATCTTTGGCGGGAATGCAACCTGTAAGGTAGTTTTCACAGCACTCAGCCTCTAACTGTTCCCCGTCATAGTATCTACGTACTGAACTATGGTAGCTATATTAGTTCAGGCGTGCCACTGCATAAAAAGCTTTTACTGCATAGCTCCCGGTTTCAATATTTGCATTCCATTTCTGGTTACAATTTCAGAGCCGTACGAAGGCAATTCTTGCCAAGTTTCTTATTGTTCCGTCTGTCTTTTGTGCGGAGTTATGTTCCGTTCAATTGCATATGTATTGTTATTGCCGCTGTTATTTTTATGAGTATACCTACGTTTAAACTGCTGCCTACGTGTAAAAGTTTCTGGGCCTCCCATGCCATCATCATCATCATTTCAGCCGCATAACGTCTACTGCTAGACATAGGCCTCTCCGAGGGATTTCCAAAATGACCGATCTAGAGCGGCTTGCGTCCAACGCTTTCCAGCGACCCCAGACAGATCATCCGACCATCTTGTGGGTGGTCCCACCGCTTCGCTTGCCAGTACATTGTCGCCTTTCGAAAACCTTTTTGCCCCATCGGCCATCGGTTCGTCACGCCTCCTATGTATCCATAAGCAAAGATAAATAATTTTTAAAGAGGTCATTAGATGGCGATTTTTACTTATTTTATTTATTCAACCTTATTACAATATACCGGTCAAGTGCGAGTTAAACTCGCGTGGAGAGGGTTCCGTACAATTGATTGAATTCTTATAGGTTTTCCTGTAATCTACAAGCAATGAACTATATTTTGTATTAGTTTCAAAATTTTAGGCTCAGTAGTTTCGGAGATCAGGGGGGGGGGATGGTCAATTTTCGTCTTCTTACATGAATAAAATCAAAATTGTTCATTTTACAATAATAACAAAAATATATTTGAGATCCTCATAACGAGCCCTTTCACTTCATATATGATACATTAAGGTTTGCAAAACTCTTTTTTAATTTCCTAATTAGTCCCCCGAAATTGACCCTTATTTTAAAAAAAATATTTATTTACTTTACACATATGTGTTTGGGTCATAGGATTACAACATTCTACCAAATTTCACCTGATTCGGTCCAGTAGATTCGGAGCAAATTGGCTGTGACAGACGGACGGACAGACAGACGCACGAGTGATCCTATAAGGGTGCCGTTTTTTAATTTTTTGTACGAAACCCTAAAAATTGAAAACTGTCAACAGAAAGTTGGTCCAGAGACAAGTGAATCAAAGGTAGGAGCAAAAATAAAATTTTAATACTTACTTACGTAGATTTGAACCTATATTACTTACCTCTCACAGGTTTGCTTGTAATTTGTGTGCTGCCATCTCTGTGAGCAGCTGGTACCAATAATTTGTTACCAAGTTTCTTCTATTTACGTGCCTTCCAAAAGTTTGTATGACGTTGGCACCAACTACCATAAGTAATGTACCTATACAAAATTAGTTGTTTTTCCAACAAATTAAGGAAGTGTTAGGAGTAAGGTCCTACCAAGACATTAAAAAGATGGCAGAGAAAAGAGAGGAATGGAGGCATCTCCACTTAACTCAACCGACAAGAGCAAGCTCTTAAGTTAAAGAAGAAGAGAAGAAAGAAAAGCGCTGTCCTTTAAGTTGCCTTTAAATATTTGTGTCATCAAATCAATATACCTAAAATTTTACTTAGTACCTAACTAAAGTAATATAGAGCAATATAAATAAACCAACTAAAATGCCTTTGCAATATTAATCTTGTAAAAATACAAACCCGATACAAATCGAATTGAGGCAAGAATTCAATTCATAAAATGTCTGTTACATTTATTTTGTAAGAAAAATTGTAAGTGGTTTCTAGCTACATTAAAAATTACGTAAGTGTATTGGAATTGAATTGAAAACGCATAACATTTAGGTACTTCATAAATATTGATAAGTAATAACGAATAATGTGATTTATGTTCACAAAACCAAATAGAGCTTGGCAATTGGTGCCTAGTGCCTGCTTATTGAAACAACTATGTCGATACTGTCTTATAGTTCAGAAACTTGAAAGGATAAACATTAATATTCGAACCATGTTGTTATAAAATTATCAGAAAATCAGAATAGGGTACAGGAGTGTAATATGGTCAGCTGGTTAATATAGTCACTTTCCCTTTTTTAAGTATTTTTAGGGTTCCGTACCCAAAGGGTGCAAACGGGACCCTATTACTGAGACTCCGCTGTCTGTCCGTCTGTCATAGGGCTCTATCTCTTGAACCGTAATAGCTATACTTGAAATTTTCACCGATTATGTAATACTGTGGCCGCTATAACAACAAATACTGAAAATAAAAAATTAAAGGGGGTCGCTATACAAAACACGTACTTTTTCAGCGTTTTCAACTAGATCTTTATAGTGGCATTAACTAGATACTTAAAATTTTCATAGATTATGTATAACTATGGCCGCTATAACAACAAATACTAAAAATAAAAAAAAGTTAAAAATTAAAGGGGGTCGTCATACAAAAAACATGTTTTTTTACCGTTTTAAAACATTGCACGGAGGTACGGAACCCTTCATGTACGAGTCCGACTCGCACTTGCCCGTTTATTTTTTAATATACCTTATTATTGCAAGACTTTTTGTGCCATTAATATTATAGTTTGACGTCACTCGCGAGCTTTATGAGATATATTCACTGATCGAGTTTATTATTTTTTATTACTCGTTTTTGATTACTTTACTGCTTAGTTTTAACTGCTGAATTAGTTATTAAACATGCCATTTATAATTTTTAACTTACCAAAACTGCTATTTTCAACTGCATCTTTAAATCAGTGCCTTTAAGAACTACGTTCTTGTCGTTTAAGAACTACGTTCTTGTCGGTGGAGAAGTTTCCATGTCTCTTGAGCCATCCTTTTGACCTCCTTATACGACACGGTGTCAACTTTCTCCTAATGCACACTTATGTATAGTAATTTTAAGGCCGTACCTAAATTTTCCGAGGTCCAGTTCTGCCCCCATTTGAAATAAATCATTTCAAAGAAAACGGAGACATCATTTAAAATTTTGCAACTATCAAGTCCTAGATAATCCTTTAAAGTATTTTATAAACTACTGTTTACAGTTTATAATGAGAACGTTAAGCTTTACTATGCACATTTGCCAAAAGTGGCCGTTTTTCGCAAATGTGCGTTGTAAAGCTTAACATTCTCACTTTAAACCGTAAACAGTTTAGTTCATAAAATACTTTGAAGGGTTATCTAGGACTTGATAGTTGCAAAATTTTAAATGATGTCTCCGTTTTCTTTGAAATGATTTATTTTAAATGGGGGCAGCACTGGACCCAGGAAAATTTAGGTACGGCATTAATGTTTTTGTCAATAAATTGTAGCCACTACAGAATACGTCGCGCTGAAAATTCATCACCATATTGGGTCATCAACTTGCATCGCACGCGCTATTCGTCTACAACTCCAAATTAGGAAACATATCGGGACACGGGAGCAGTGTCGCACCGCGCCAGCCAATCAAAACACAGGAACGAGAACATTACCTTATTTGGCTGTTTCTTATCTGTTTGTCCCTAACCACTGTATATAAACCCGAATTTTGTAAATAAATTATTCATTTGACTATCGACTCAGGAGCATAGAACACGCATTATTATTTACCTCCAGCTAGGTACACGTACCCTACTACACACACCATCGTTAGCATCCATAAGCTACAAAATCAAGCATTTGCATTCAGAAAGTGAGTTTTAGTGAAAAACTTAAATATTTTATACTGTTATTTTCGGCGTATGGCGCGCGTGGCTTGCTTGGTACTTTTCTTACTTGGTACGTTGGGATCCCCGGAGGTGTGCACACCAGACATTTAAATTAGAAAATTAAATATTTAAATTTAAATATTTTCTATACTGTTGTTTTAGTCGCCAGTCGCCTCGTCGTTCGCGCCGCGCGTATTTTCGCCACGGCGAATGTCCCGCGGCCAGGCCGTTAAGGTGAAGATATAGGCAAATGACCTTGAAGTGGCGCCCTCATTTGAAATAAATTGTTAACTCGTAAATATGGAGATAATTTCCATATTACTCTTCGTCATGCACTAGATAGCCCTTTAAATTATTTTATAAACCACCGTTGAAAGTATTTACATTAGTCCGTCTAGCTTTAAAACTTGCCTCCGCCAAAAGTAGCCACGGCAAGTTTTAAAGCTAGACGGATCACCACTAATAGTTTTAACGGCAGTTCACAAAATAATTTAAAGGGCTATCTAGTGCATGACGTAGAGAAATATGGAAATTATCACCATATTTACGAGTTAACAATTTATTTCACACTTCAAGGCCATTTGCCTATATCTTCGCCTTAATGAGAAGTTATCTTACAAACTAAGAATTTATAAATATCCCAAAACTACATTAAAAAAGGGAATTGCAGAGCCACGACCAACAAATGGAGTTAGTGCAATGTGCGCGTGGTGTGGCATATTCGTGGTCATCCATTTAATTTGCGGCCACGTCCCAGGTTTGCTAAACTTGGTAACGTAATAGTTGATAGTAACGCGTACTTCCACCGAAAAAACAACTTCTCAAAAGATGATAAATACTTGCGTTTATATGTTTTCTTTTCTATGATATACATGTTAAATACTAATGGTTACGTCACTCGTTACGCGGATCCTGCCTACGATCACTCGCGAGCTCCATCCGCTGATCCGCCGACTGATTCCAATCAATCGGAAATATATCCGCTGATCCGCGCGACAGAATTGATCCGTATACCGTGCGTAATCCCAAGTTGGTACAGATGACGTGATTCACATATGAATAAGTTGATCCAAAATTGTATGCCTAGCATTTTGGATCAACTTAGGAACAAATGGTCGAAGACTAGAAAATAGGGATGTGGACTAAAAAAATTTTTTTGCTTGTCAGCTAGATTAATAAAAAATATT
Organism: Acrobasis repandana; assembly: GCA_963576875.1. Classification (NCBI taxonomy): domain Eukaryota; kingdom Metazoa; phylum Arthropoda; class Insecta; order Lepidoptera; family Pyralidae; genus Acrobasis; species Acrobasis repandana. Next base: position 18,666,233 of record OY756218.1, on the reverse strand, counting down.
GTATACTTACGTATTTTTTTCTTTTCTCTGATTAGCAATTTATTTTTTTTATTATTTCTTCTTCTGTTTTGTTTTCTTTGTTTCATTTTAGTTTAGTTTACTATTTCGTTCACTTATACTTTAGTTTAATTATAGCTTTAACTTTATTATGTGTACAATCAAATTTACATCAATTAGCAAATAATTATGAAGATACAGCTCATTTAAATTCCGCATGACCTCACGATCAAGTACGATTTTCACTTGACGATGAAATCACCCCCACTCCGAAACCTCAACACGCTGTATCTTTGTGAATTTTCATTACTTTGATAAACCAAAAAATATGGGTCCATTATTTTTAGATAATCTAACTAACGGACTAAATAAAATACAATTTTTCGGACCCAGTCCACATCCCTATTCCTAGGTAAAACCTCCTCTTCCTTGCGTCATAATCCTCATTGTTAAGAGTCATAATCTCTATGGAACACCTTCTTGTGTACTGTGTTCAGTCCTGTGCTCTGCAGCTCGTACAGCATCGCTGACTTTGGTCTCGAGTGTCGAGCGGTTGGACTAATGCATGGGACTGCGTCTTCTGGATCTCTTTCCCGCTACTTTGCCTGTAAACAGGAGTTTCTCAAGATTGTCTCTACGTTTGTCATTCACTCTGCCGTTGCCGGGCCCAACCCTGGATGAGAAAAGAGGAGGGTTGACATGAAAACCATCATTGTAAACGCCTAGTATCAGGCCAAGATAACGGCTTGAGATGCCTAGTAAGGTAAATTACTCTCTAAAAGCATTGCCGTGTAAGGATGCGGGTACCCACCACGAATATCTTCCCATGAAATCTCTATACTGAGTAAAACAGGTACAGTAAAATGCATGTGACATCAGTAATTTTTATTTAATGAGTGGTCTATAAAAAAAACAGTGTTCTATATATACATAATAAAAATTATTTCTATTTCTAATAAGTAGATTCATTCTTTAAGGCGAAGATGTAGGCAAATGGCCTTGAAGTGTGAAATAAATTGTTAACTCGTAAATATGGTGATAATTTCCATATTGCTCAACGTCATGCACTAGATAGCCCTTTAAATTATTTTATGAACTGCCGTTAAAACTATTATTGATGATCCGTCTAGCTTTAAAACTTGCCGTGGCCACTTTTGGCGGAGGCAAGTTTTAAAGCTAGACGGACTAATGTAAATACTTTCAACGGTGGTTTATAAAATAATTTAAAGGGCTATCTAGTGCATGACGAAGAGCAATATGGAAATTATCTCCATATTTACGAGTTAACAATTTATTTCAAATGAGGGCGCCACTTCAAGGTCATTTGCCTATATCTTCGCCTTAAGAGAAGAGAAGGTTATAAATTTGACTACGAGTACTTCAGACCAGCCTGTTTTTTTTTCACCTTTTTTTTGTATAATGTTTTCGCTAATTGTAAACCGATTATGATGATTCTTTTTTTTTTAAAAGCCTTTACTATCAAGTTGGTCCCAGATGAATTTGGTGAAGACATGATAAAGATTAAAAACACTCATCACAGAAAATAAAACAGAAAAAAAAAGGAATTTTTTTGTTAAAAAAAAATAATGTTTATAAGCTACCGGATGATTAAATATCATAGGTGCGCAGGCTCTAACAGTCAGATTGTTTTTAAATTACGTAGATAAACTAAATACGGAAGAAGGAACGAGACGGAATATGCAATCATTCTACTAGAACATTGGTCAGATGCAACCCCTATGGTCCCCATTGCACACCTCACATAAACATCCCGCCCTGAACCCCGACCAGATGAGTCGGCGGGCCGCGGGAAGAAATGTGGAAGTCATTATAATAAATTCATATGCCTACACGGTTATTCGATTCGCCTGTAAATTTGCAACGAGTAAAAGCGCCCGTGAACTGGCGAAGTTACGGATGGTTCCGTATTTTCATATATTTTCCGCGTTCGTGTCACGTCACTAAATATCTTCTTTTTAACCGACTTCTAAAAAGGAGCAGGTTATGAATTCGACTAAGTACATGTTTTTTATGTATGTTACGCGATATCTTTGCCAATTGTGAACCGATTTTGATGATTATTTTTTTATTTAAATGCCTTTCTAGTTGATCCCATATTAATTTGGTGAAGATATGAATTATTATGTAATTGCTCGCAAAGTTTCGATTGTAGTAGTAGCAGGCATAAATGTTACTCCGCTTGTATGAAGCGCCATACCTGTGCTATAACCACACGGCGTTCGTGCCTAGAGCCCGTCCTTATGGGGGCCCCGACTTGTTAACATACTCACTTCAAGGATATTTTTTACGGTAACAATACTGCAATAGGTGCAGTAATTAAAAAGTATCGAAAAGTAAGAAAAACATAAACAAAGTATCAAAACATTGCGCGTCGCGCTTGCGAGAGAGCTATGCTATGACCCCGGCGCTGGTAGGTACACTCACCAGCTGTGGCGCGGGCGACCGGCATACAAAAACAGACTTTAAGTTGCGTGGATAAGGTTTAAAGTCGAGAGGGGAAAGGCGATATCACGCGACCGATTGAGGGAACGAATGTTAGGTACGACGGAATCTACGACGACGCGACGAAATTAATACTATTATAATTAATTTACTTTTCATGAGTTTTATGACGAGAGAGTTCGGTGCGATGCCCGCCTCGGCCGGACATTCCCGACCCGACCTCATCCACAATTTTTTTTTTCAATAACCGACTCCATTGTCACCATTGAGCAGAATGGCCGATACCAACCATTGTTTCGTGCAATTTTTATGTCTAATATTTCTTACGTAGTAACTAAATAACGAGTGTGTGAAGGTGTAAATATTGTACTAGTGATTAATACGAAGTTCAAAGTGATAAGTGCGTTATTAAGTTAGTGAACCTGCTGAAAGCCCCGGTGAGCGACATCCAATTCATATCATATAAAATAAGTACCTAAGCATCTTATTACAAAAGGTCTTGACCACAATCTATGATTTCACCGAAATACGAGTATGCATGTATGTGAGGTATTATTTTCCTAGATTTAGGATGCATGTTTTTCCAATTTGTATATTTTATGAATGGTACCCCTGGGCAGTGCCCAGCGCTAGTTTCGCAAATTTGGTAAAATACGAACCCATATTAAATTTTTTGGCGTTTGATTAGGATGGTACCTCGTAAAGTAGCTATTTTGAATAAAAACTTACTAAACTTGAATTTCTGTTTTTAAACTAATATTTCTCTCAAGTAGATATATATATCTATCTACATTTAAGAGCTATGTTCTTGTAGATATACTAAAATTATATTTGGACCGAGCTTAAATCATCTTTTATAAGGTGTAGTTTGGGTGCCCCAAGCGTCGGCTTTATCCGACGACATCTCAGGACAAATAAAGGTGATGTCCAGTCCACATCTGCAGGACTCATGGTCATGGGCCGCATTGTTAAAGTTAGTAGATCGTTCAAAAAAAAAAATAGGTACCTGCTCTGCGTCCCTATTGCGCAGTTAACATTACATTTAATACGATGTAACAGTTTACCCGCTTGTTCGTTTGCCGCCCTATAACATAAAAAAACATACCAGCTGACTAGAGTACATAACGAGTGCAGAATGAGTGGCATTACAAGCTGAAAACAAATAGCCAATGCAAAATGTTAAAGGAAAAAGAAGTGCCAGAGACTTAGCCCTGCGAGTCAAACAAAAAAACACAAAGAAGATATCAGGACCTATAAAAGATACAAGAAGATTAAAAAGAAAGCGTCAGAATTATCAGGATCTAATCGCTATCTCTGACGCTGTGAGGCAAGATGCAGCTAACACCGCTCTTCGAAAAATGCATCATGAAGAGAAGACCATCGGCAGCAAAAATACGCAGTCCATATTCCTTCCTTATTATATATTACACACCAAGTATAGTATCTATTACCTCATGTTTACTTGTTGCTGGAATACGGTAGACTCTAACTTCCCTTTACTTTCCCAATTCCCAGACTGCAATTCCCCACACACTCCATATCCTATATACGTGCTCACCTGGTTTCTCGAGCCTGGTACAGGTCTAACGCGGTCTGACTTGGCTGCGCTAGTGAAACGGAGAAGATATGTACCCATATCGGCCCGTTGCTAGAAAAGCAGTCACGTTCACTCCAAGGTAGACTTAGTTCCTACGCTCTTGCTGCGAAACGCTGGCTGGGTGAGCACAGAACTGAACTGAACTGAACTTTTCATGAGTTTTATGACGATTAATTTTTATATTTATAATTGTAGTAATGGTGTCTATCAAGGAGTCTAACGCATGTTTAGAGGTTTTCTTTAATATGAAAATGACGACTTCTGATTGACGTTTTATTAGGCTCAAATTATTTTGTATCATGGGTATAGTGGATATTTAAAAGGATGCCAACGATTTCAATTCCACCCTGTATATAATAGATATTGCACAACAGAAATCCCGAAAGAAACCACTATCGTTATCGTATACCCATATCATTAATGACGTTAGTATAATTCGTTTTCTTTACTCTCCAAAATTGCCCCGCCCCAGCAAAGATAGTTTGAGACAGCGTTTTATGACTAGGACAGATACCTATGTTATGGATGCTTCAGGAATCTTGAAAGCTTTGACACCAGTGTCACTAACACATTCTAAATAAAGAAAAATATCTCACCGCTGTTGGGCAAAAGTCTACTTAAGACCCCAACGCCCTCCAAAGCATCTGAGTCCCTCCATCACAGAATACAGTAAGAGTAAACAGAACGGAATCTCCTAAGGTACGCGCAATATGCGTCCCCGTTCCCCGCACTCGCACCTCTCCCCCGGTTCTTGTGGGCCAACTTAGATAGATAGATAGATAATGCCTCCATGAAAAAATCTCTATGTTATGTAGTATTTATTACTCGGGAGAAAGTACGATTCCCTCGTGTAGTTTGTAAATTAAAATGTGATTTTAAGTCTTTATGTTTATAAATCTACCCTCATTGTGTTCAAGCCCTCTCCCCCAAACCAAAATCCTGGATCCACCACTGTTGAAACAGTATAACTGTTCAGTGACAACAGCCCATCTCGATCAGGTTCGTTGGAGTATCGCCCGGTGGGCGACTCTTTATCACAATATCAACGTGCAACAGAGGCAAGGCAACATGCAACGGATTCTATCTCTTTCGCACGTAGAGTTTGTGACAGAGATAGACTGAACACGACACGTGCGCCCGCTTAACGTAGCAGAAAAACATACTAAAACCATTCAGTGTACGTGACTTTGACTGCTATTATTTAACAAGGTTAATTATTTCTAAAGATAAATCACAATAAAACATGGCTATGCACTTTACGGCACACAGAAACGCATTGGGACGGAAACATCGTTTTAATTGCTTAAATGAACATTAGTGGGACTTGTAAAACTATAAATGTTCGCTGCAGGAGCCATCTTGGATTAAAACGTGTCCGCCGCAGCCGTTGTGGCTGGAATGTCTCGGTATCTTGCTGGGCTCTTACGTCAGGAATACGACTGGTAATACACCTGCAATTCCTGGTGCGGGGAGTAGACGTTTATTGTTATTGTATTTAAACGTAGAGGAGGTTTATTGGATGGTGTGGTATGGTTATCGCAGTAGATGTTATTGTTATTAAAAGTCATATTAACCTTTTATGTTGGTATTGGATGTTTGGTCAAAAGGAATAATTTAAAATATACCAGATTGTTCTTTTTCTGCTTAGCTTTACTCTGTTTTCTGCTAAATTAGCTCACCACTATTCAGTGGTGTACCCTTAGTGGTCGCTATAGTATGTATATTATAGTTCGCTGACGTCAAAGCAGTTTTACAAACACTCGTACTCCTTGAATACAAAAATATTTGCAACAAGTAAACGCTAACTCCTTTTTAGCTAGAGTCCCGCAACGTAACTAGATCGTTTACTTTCATTTCGTTGGATTCAATCTCGAGGGACACGATTTAATATAATAATCTGCTGTTATTTATTCTTTAAATTTATATTTTCTTAGAGAATTTCTGTAAAAGAAATACATTTTTAAGATAATGAATCTAATTCATGCCACAGCAATGAAAACGTAATAAAGAATGATAATGAAATTATTCGCAGGAATAAATATTTTTTATGTTCCAAAAGGCGATTACGAGTATCTTTATTTTGGATAGTCCGAAATACAGAGCTAGTCCCAATAGTGCTACCAAGTTTTTCCTACCAGTAGGACTACTGGGAATGTCTGACCCAATAGTTATACTAAAATTCCCAGTAGTCCTACCAACTTATTTTATCTAAAAATTATAAAGTTGATTCTTAAATGCAAATAAGTTTTCAGTTACAGATACACTATCAGGTCCCTAACGGGGCAAACAAAGCTCAGGGCCGTAAAACCTAAAGGCCACGTTAAGCTCATTGATTTAACTCATTAACGTCAAGAAGTTAGTCACATTTTTATTTATTAAGGTGAAGATATAGGCAAATGGCCTTGAAGTGTGAAATAAATTGTTAACTCGTAAATATGGTGATAATTTCCATATTGCTCTTCGTCATGCACTAGATAGCCCTTTAAATTATTTTAAAAACTGCCGTTGAAACTATTATTGGTGATCCGTCTAGCTTTAAAACTTGCCGTGGCCACTTTTGGCGGAGGCAAGTTTTAAAGCTAGACGGACTAATGTAAATACTTTTAACGGTGGTTCATAAAATAATTTAAAGGGCTATCTAGTGCATGACGAAGAGCAATATGGAAATTATCTCCATATTTAACAATTTATTTCAAATGAGGGCGCCACTTCAAGGCCATTTGCCTATATCTTCACCTTAATAAAAAAGTAAAAGTCAGGGATAATTATCGGGTTTGACAACTTCCCCCCCCCCCCCCCTTCTGCTTCCTTTTTACAAGCTTTTAGAACAAGTTTTTATCATAAGGTTTTTTACAAGCTTTTATTGAGCTTGCCCCGTTTGTTGTTGTTTATATTTTTGGGTCAAATCTTGCAAATTAAATGTGAGCCACTTCCCGGTTTTCGATTAAGATAAAATTTTGTATGTAAATCAGGTGACAATACAATGTAAAGAAGTTAATCTGATGATGGAGCCGGAAGGTGGCTACCTATACGAACCCTGTAATAAAACGACTCAACCCCATCGACTTTGGGCTTATTACATTTGTATCTTAATACTCGTAAGTACTTAGGCCTCACCATAAAATCTTGTACGGAAAAAAATTTTTTTTTTCGATATTAGTATTAAAGTAAACAATACTCAGGTTTCTTCAAAAGCCCATCATCAAGTATGCATCAAAGATAACATCAGTCAAATAACATTCCCCCATGTCAGACCCCAAACATTTAAACGCAGTTAAATTATTCATTGGCTCCACGGGTCCCCAAAACTGTGAAAGATATGAGCTACAAATCCGTACCCGTGTCGTGGAAGGCACATGCCTGCCAGATTTATACATGTCGTCTGAAGGAACGTCTCCGTCTCACGCTTTTATTGAAATTGGTAGCATTACCATAATAATATTAGAGGGATTGGCAGCTATCGACGGAGTGTAAAAATCTCGCCCAATGTTCCCTCCGAATAATATAATCTACATATTCTGCAGTACCACCATTACTGGGATTCAATTACCCAGTCTTTTATTTCGCCAGCTTTACGCGTTCGCCATTGAATTGTTATGGGTGTAATCAACGTCTCGAGGATTTTAACTCGATCCAATTTATTTGAACATATACCTACACATTTGCAGCAGAAATGAGTGAAATGCGAACGGGATGGAATGGTTTTATTTTTAGTTCTGCGTTTCACTGTATGTACACTTAATTAAATGTACGAATAATATTGTGGCTGGCGAAAGAGATGGTCCAAGCCTGAACGTAAAAAAAATATGAACAGGATTGGCATAAAATTGTGATATTTAAGAATTAAAGTGTATTTGTTTATATTATAAACACAAGCACAATAAAATAAACGTACAAGTGGCGGACCTAATGCCATATGCCATTCTCTCCCGTTCCCGTTCATTTCTTCAATTTTAATATGCATTAAAGAATGACTTTGAGTTAAGGACAAAGCCGCAATGGGAGTAAAGTGCCCTTTACTTACGTTACTTTGTGGTGCTAGATTTAAATAAAAACTTATTTAAAATATTAAATTAATAATGTATGGTGTCCAGGACGCTGGCCACGTTTTCTCTCTAACGAATCAGATCTTTTGCAGTCTCCACTGCAGGAGCACGACCCTATCTGTACCAGAGCCATATATTAGCCAGAGAAGTCAGAGGAGTTGACCTGCACTCTCCACGCTGTTCAGATGGGTTGGAGAGGTCACGTTGATATTTATAAGCTTAGTTTAGCTTGTGTTTCCTAAGTCGCTTTCTACGACATCCACGGGAAGACTTGGAGTGGTCCTCTTCTACTCTGCCGGGAACTACACGACTAATTAAAATTAATGCATATACATCGTGTTAATGAAAGAACGCAAAACCTCTCAGATGGTACCTCAGCCCATGTAACTAAACAACTTTTGTTCAACTACTTTCAAGAAATCTAAAAAAATATATTTGAATTTTCATACAAACTGATCAGCTGATCGAGTCAATTTGTATGAAAATCCGATTTTTTTTTGGATTTCGTGAAACTTATTAAACAAAAGTTGTTCAGTTACATGGGCTTAGGTACCATCTGAGAGGTTTTGCGTTCTTTCATTAACACGATGTATTCATTACAAATAGCCAGCCTTCTTGTCACTAGCTACGATCAGGCGCAGTTATCTCTTGAATTTATTTTTCTATTCACGATATTTTCAATCTAGTGTGGGAGAAAAAAAGACGTAGAATTTACCAGTTGCTTGTCTTCCCGCGCAGATTGCTAAATCTGAGCGAAAAGGCAAAAATCATGCTAGGTGACGCAGCTAGGAACCCATAACTATTTGGATTCCTTTTGAGGGCGCCTGATGCTGATAATCGAAATTTTGCTCCCGCTTGCACGCACACAAATTTACTCTAGCCGATGCGAGACAGCGATCCATGCGGGGAGGGAAGAATCGCGGCGGGTCAATGAGGGTGGTTTAAGCGTTTCTGGTTTTTGAGGTGTTTTTCGTTTTACAAAGAATATTTAAAAGTTTTTTAAAAATAAGACATATGTTTAGTCCAAAGTACAATTTTTATCCAAAGTTACAAGGGCTAATTTATTATATTTCGTTTTGAATACTAGCCGTTTTAGAAAAATTCGGAGGTGATTTGGAGGATTTTTTTTCTATAGAGAAAATTTTAAGCAATCGTGTTTTTGAAAAATATAATGACTAGAGGTAGACCTGAACCTTGCCGTGTTTTTATTTTAAAGTAAATATTTCGTTAATATTGATAATATTTAAGATCGCTCTAAGTACTATCAGACATCACGCTTAGAGTGGCTCTTGGATGTTGTGGCCCTAGGCTCTGTCCACCCCGTTAGGGATAAAACCATGATATTGTATATAGGTATGTATGTACTAATAAGATTGTTTTTTTGTTTTTGTTTGTTTGTTTGAACTCTTTATTGCACATTTCAATACATATAAGCAAATTAGGTACAAATAGTATGCATTACAAAATAAAAATGTACCACTGTCGTAGTCGTAGGTAGACTTATCCCAGTGATTTTTTCCAGCCAGCTAGGTGTCTGAAAAAACAGAAAAAAAGCAACTGAGTAGCGTAAACACCTTAAAGTGCAACAAAAATCTAACATTAAATAATAAGTAGTTCCCCATAGAGCTCCAATTTTCCTATACCGCATAATAAACTTATAATCCCAGCTTTATTACAGTATTTTCCCGTTACCATTTTCCTCTCAAGCACAATACGGTAACGGAACATCCGCCAAAATCACACAATACGGACAATGTGTAATGCATAGTAAACGTATTTCACGTCACATCGTGCGTGTCACGGCTCGCGCACTCCGCCATTACTCATAACGACCCAAAAAGGACGGTATCGCACCCTTGCGTCCGCTGTTTTCGTCCATTTAGCTTGACTTACAGTTGTTTTTTTATGTTTAAAACGTTTTAAAGCTGAACCGACTCTTTCAACGAAGTTTTAATGGAGTAATTCCATTATTTCTAGTCTAAAGAGATAAAATCTCAAAGGCCACGTGGTAAAAAGTAATAGAAAGAAGAACAAACAAAACGATTGGACGAACAATTGGCAGCACTTTACGTGTCTTGCAACCTGAACACCTGCGATGAGATGGAATCCTAGATAATGCTGCCATTATTCTACACCTTAAGTTTTAAACTATGCCACGATGGTACCAGCTTAGTTTTCTCTTCGTGCGACCTTCCATCCAGAATACCCAGAAGTTCCTAAAAGTTTTAATGTATTTTATTTCTGGGCTTTAACGATATGCCCGAAAAGAGAAGCAGAAAAACATTCTACGTTTTTTTTTCTTTTCTCCCAGTCCAGCAAGGAGTTAAAAAAACTAACACTGGTCTAAAAGGGTGAGATGTAAAGGGCAAACGGGCACGCGATATATTATAGTATGAGAAAGAAAAATAAACACAACTCTTGGACGAACAAATGGCAACACTTTACGTGTCTCCCAACTTAAACGTCTGCGATGAGGATGAGATGGAATCCTAGATAATGTTGCCATTCTTTTACAACTTAGGTTTCCAAACTGTAACCGACTGTATCTACTTAGTTTCTTGCTTGTCCGTCATCGTTTTCAGAATAACAAGTTTTTCAATTTAGTAAAATAAAAAAATAGTTTTCTTTTTTTTTTGTTTGGGTATTGTATGACCTCCCAGTTTCCAATTTTTGGTTAACTATATTGACTTAATGTTAGGCAAAGTTACCCATTTCCTTCCGAACCTCTATACTTAGGTTTATCTCTTGCCAACATTTATAAAATTTGCGGACTCCGTCTCATTTAGGGCCTCTCAAATGTTTTATTGTTTTTTTAACGCCACGGTTGCACATCAAAATTTCCTCATGGGTTAGTGAAGAGCACATAATAAATATAAGTAAGACCAAGTTACGTTAGTACGCGTACTTATAGGTAGTAATTCTGTGACCAAGTCTAGAATTTAATTGTCTGTGTATTTTAGTGTCATATTTACTTAAAAAGTCCACAGATGAAACCAAACATGACCATGTTTGATTTCAGAATTGGTTACAGAATTGCTATAAGTATGAGCAAAAGCACATAGGTATTTGGCACACAGAAACGCTACGTCGTGCTTTAAAAAAGGCCATTTAAATCAGTTACATATAAATTCTATTTCCTACTACTATAGTACTTTACTAAGGTACCTCCTCTCAAGTAGTACTCCTTGAGAGGCGAGAGAAACAATCTCAAAACATATTCTGCTCTAAATTTTATTTTTTACATGCTTTTATTTAGCTTGCCCTGTTTTTTATTCGTTTTTTTTTGTCAAATCTTGCAAGTTTAATTTGAGCCACTTCGCGGTCTCCGATTGAGATTAAATTTTGTATGCTAATGTAAATCAGAGACAATGTAAGTAAGTAATTAACACCTTTTTGCACCAAAACACATATAAATAATATTCAAAAATATGTACGGGATACATTATTATTGCCAAGGCAATGCAATATTATTATAACAAGAAGCTGATCTGATGATGGAGCCGGAATGTATATGAAATCTGTAATAAAACAACGCAACCCCATTGAGTTTGAGCTTATTACATTTGTCTTGATTAGTACTTAATTAGGCCTCGCAATAAAATCTTTACGAGAAAATGACTTTTTTTGTAAAAAAAACTTATTTTAGTTCAATCTGCGAATGTGCATTCAAAAACACATTTCTAAAAGTTTGAGAAACACTTTACCATTATAATTTCTTTAAAAACAGTTGTCCTACATGTTACTTAGCACTGAACGAACATTGATTGATGCAGAACGCTGCAGAACGTTCTAGATGTTCCGAACGCCTCGCCGGCTCTTTTAGGAATTTTTCAATTTGCCCCTTGGGAGAATAGGAGTTACGTATGGGCTATTTGCTTTGGCTCGGATCGTAGGAATGAAAATTTACAGTCCCGGTGATTTCTGTTCCACTTCACTGCCACTTCACGTATGTAAATTGTCGGGAACGAGCGATAAAATTGTGATTTTCAAGTACATTTTCCGAGTAATCTATTATGCGTTGTATGTTTTGGAAACTGTTTATTATTGTAAGTACTGAAAGGAGTCATGCTGAAGATATAGTTAAAAGTAAAAACTCAAATATGACTACGGGAAAATTCTTGTTAAAAAGTATATTTATCCAGTTAATGCAAGCATAGCAGGGTGTAACAGATAATAAATGATATATTTTTGGAATGTGCTAAAATCCCTTTCATTTGATACCAAACACTGTATGATTGAATTTTTTTAATTCATTTCACAAATTTAATTATTTAGTTCATTACTTTTTGGCCTATGGAGGACGCCATATTGAATTTAGAGTGACATCACAAAGCCTATGACCAGCGGACAGCCGAAACGCTTTAATGCTCAATATACCACTTCTTCTTATCTTCCATGATACCCATGGAAGATATACGAGGAAACAGATGAACAAACATACATATATAGCGGCGAAACACATAATCCGCCTTTAGGCTTCACCGTAGCCGGGTAAAAAGCAACCATTCTAAAACTGCATATGTATAAGATATTTATTTACCAAAATAACAAAAAGATATATCACAATAAATACATATACAATACCAAAAAAATAGCTAGAACTTATACTACAAATTCACAATAAAATAAGAATTTGACATTGCTTGGTCACAAACTGAATTTAAAAAAAAAAAATATAAGAATATTTGCGCGTAAACAATAAAAATGATTTTTTTTTTTATTCGGTGGTTTAATTAAATATGTTTTTACGTTTTGATTATTTCATCGTATTCTTTCTAAAGAAAGAAAGATGATATAAAAATAAAGTACCTAATCCCATAATCCCTATGCATAACCTAACCTAGTTAATTCCATAGGCTATTTTTTACATTGTTATACGCAAGACCTAAGTCTGGTAGCTATGGCAACACACGTGTGGCCACAAAGAACCTGCTACGATTAGATTCCTATGCTAATGACCCCGTATCGCAATTTGGTGAAAATTTTCTAACGCCAAGGGTAAATTAAAAATACATAGATGCGACGCGACCCTTCTTGTAGGCACAGAATACAGTAAGAGTAAACGGAACGGAATCTCCTAAGGTACGCGCAATATGCGTCCCCGTTCCCCGCACCCGCACCTCTACCCGGTTCTTGTGAGCCAACGGGAGTCATCGAGGCGAAAACGGAGGAGAGGTGCGGGGACGAGGAACGGGGACGCATATTGCGCGTACCTTAGGAGATTCCGGCCTGTGTTGTAAGTTTCAGTAAGTACCACATACGACCACACATTGTGTTACAGGTACGTGAACTATATTTGTGTCCTACAAATATCAATAAATAATTAAACATATAGGGACATATCACATAGATTGGCCTAGCCCTAAAGTGGGTTTAACATTTAGTACGTATGTTTACATTTCATTTAACTCAACGATACTATATTTCATGATAAATACATATACCTATAAATATAAATGAAAAAATAAATATAATTTTAAAAAAGCCAAGAACCGTGATAAACCGCTAGTTTCCAACAAGTCAAATCAGATACTTTTTATTAAACGTCAATACAAACTATAACATTTGTATGAAATTGCAATCCGTGACATCATAGTTTCTTGGATATTTTATAGGGTTTTTTAGGCATTCAAGATGCAGTACTAAAGTACTCAAATTAAATAATGAAATAAGAAATGGTGAAAAATAGTTTCTTGGATTCAAATAAAGTTTTTAATATCTTTTCTGCATTAAAAAAATTTTGCATTAGACTCAGCATGAAACAAAAATAAAGTGCAGTTGCTGAACGCTTTGAACTCTACGAACAATAATGGCATATTCAATCATTGAATTCGTGCATTTCTTTTTTGTATAGAAGTTTTTTTCAAGTGTTTTGGTGCAATAAAGTGTTATTATTATTATTATATTACTATTATAATTCAATGTTTGAACTTGAACCAAATAAAATCTTGAATTGGATTTTGAATGCACTTGTTCTGACCCTAAGTGCGTTTACACATAACGCCGCCGCGGGTTGCGCTGGCACCAAGTGAAACCGATGCCGCAACGACATATGTCGCAGTTGGATGGTATAAACCGGTATAAACCACTAGCTGTTTGGCATTACAGCTCGGTTTTGTTAAACAGCTGAATATCGTTCAGCTGGATTGTTAAAGTGTCACGTTTAACAAACAAGCTAACCACGTTTAGACCGCAGAATAGTTTATTTGTAGGCATGTTATAAACAAACAAATTTATGATGGGGCATTAAAATAAAACCTCAATTCAACTTCTTACTATGTAATCTAGTCTCCAACATCATAGAATACCAATAAAGAATTAAACAAAGCTCGATGCAAGTGGATATAGAAAAGTTTGTTAACGCGACATAATCGCAATGGCGGCGGTGTAGCGGTTTCTCTCGGCCTTCATTTGATTCACGTAAATTCTCCATCTTGCTGGAAGGCGGGCGTCGAAATAACTATATGGGAACCAAGCTGAAGATCTGCTTTATTTTTCCTAACTATTTGCAGCCCAAAATCGTAAACGATGTCTCCGATATCTCTCGATGAAAACAGCTTACTCTCGGAACGCTGTACAGAATTCCGAACTAAATCTACAATCTTACGTCTTGCGCCGCGGCATTGATGAATACAAATCGTTTATGCCATTCTGCGTATGAGGTGCGAAACCGAGCTGTAATGCCAAACAGCTAGAGGCTTAGTGAATTAGCGGATTATACCATTCAAATGCGACATATACAACGTGGAAGGGACATACCGATAATAAATTGAACCACGGTCTATACTAGATTACTATAGTATAATGAAATTAAAATAACAGCCAAAAAAAAAATACTCCATTTCCATACAAAATTGTGCAGCCGCTCGGGTGATTTATAAATCAAACCACGGTCTATACTAGACCATAATTGTATAATAAAATTAAAATAACACCAAAAAAACACAAATAATTTTCGGCATTTCCATACAAAAGTGTGCGGTCGCCCGGGCGATTTGTATGCGAATTTCAATTTTTTTTTTGGTTATATGACTGTTATTTTAATTTAATTATACTTTAGTGCTCTAGTATAGCCCGTGGTTCGATTTATTTCGGGTATGTCCCTTCCATTTTGTATATACATATTATCACGCCTGTCTCCCATAGACTAAGAATCTCCACTTGCTACAATGCTTGCAAACCTCTTTCTCCTCCTCATCACTTATTATTCTTTTCATGCATGCTCTTCAGTTTTGGGTACTCCTTACGTCACCTTTCTTAAAAACATCTGCAATTTGGTCACAGGAAGTTCGACGAGATCGACCCGTTCCGGCTCTTCCATCCACATCTGCAACAAATACTAACAAATTCCAGGCACGGGCCACGATGGCGTAATGTGTAAAATCTCAGATCATATAAAGGAATATTATATGATCTGAGATGTAAACGCTCCTACGAGTATTACTCGCTCGCTGAATATTTAAATTGTCTTTACCATACGAGTTCATCTTTCGATGTCTCGGTAGTTTGCTCGCCAACCATCCTAGCCACTCCTAGCAAACCAACACAATCGTAGGCAATATTCTACAGCAGAAATTTCAAGATGCAGACTACATTTCACTTAGTGGTCTGAAAACAGTATAATCACGCAGCGACACTTGAAAAGTTTTGTTTAGTACATTTGCTGTGAAAGAGATTTAAAACAATTAATAAAACTGATTAAATTATTTTTGTAGCTCCTTTGTTTTCTCAGTATACCTATATGAAGTTTATATGAAGTCAATGGAACTGAGAAAACTCACTAGTTCGATGGAACTATTTGCCGATGGAACTAGTGAGAATGATTCAAAACTCTGGATCATTTTGACTCTAAATTCTCTAATCAATGTGTTCCCATTTTGCCACTTTAGGTATATAGTAATTATATTTTTATAAAAAGGCTGTTTCGTGATTTTAAAGTTGGTCTCATGACACAGAATTAACATAAGTAGTTACTATTTATTAGTACCCGTGGCAAGTTGTTAGTGTTAATAAAGTAGGCTAGAAATAAGTGTTGTTACAAGCAATTAGTATACTTGTCATAATCCGAAAAAAACGTGTGTTCCGTCAAAAGAATATTGCAATCTAAACAAAGAATACAATGTACAAAAAATTAAAAAAATCTCAATGTTGTCCACCACTTAATACATCATTACCTACGTAGCTTATTAGCAATTATATCTTTTGATAAAATATAATTGTAAAACATATTACGAGGACTCTGGACTACGAGAAAACATTTAGGTATTATTACGGCATTCACAATATTAATATTTTCATTTATATTCATTATATAGACAAGCTTTTCACCAACGAAATTAAAATTAAAAACATTTATCTTTTCATTCCAATTTATATCGTCATTAATCTCCATCGCAACGTTTATTAAAATATGCAAATCTATTTTAAATCGCATCTTACAATCCGCTAGATGACAACAAGTCAAATCAGACACCTTTTTAAACGTCAAAACAAACTGTTTCTATGGGTTTGTATGAAAAAGAACAGTGACGTCATAATTTTTCGAGTCAAATATCAGTTATTCTACATTAAATAATCTAAAATAATGTTGAAAATGGATATTATCCATGACAAGTGATACTATTTTGTGACGTTTTGTTCTCTTCACAGTACCAAATAATTTCTTTTGACCCAGTGATCTAACTTTTGCCCGCAACTCCGTTCACGTGCGGTTAATATGGGAACTTATTTTTATTTAGTTATTTTGTCACGCTGGTCTGAGAGAAAATAAAAAGAATGTACCAGCTGCTTTTTGGCGCATTTCCTAGTTTAGTTAAGATAATTATGTCCTGTATTTTTCTTTTGTGCAGTAATATTGTATTGTATTGCTTTTCTTCCCGCACAGATCATAGAAGTCGATCGAAAGAATGAGTGAAAATGCAAATCATGTTAATAGGCGATGCGGTCAGCAACCCATCACTATTTTGATTCCTTTTCCACCTTTTCGACCACCATCACGCTAAAAGTGGCCTTTGGGTCTTGCGGCCCTGGGGCTCTGACTGCTTAGAGCCGCAAGGCCCAAAATGCTTTGTCTGCCCTATGGGGATAAAGACATGATAGTATGTATGAATGTATGTAAATATTTTTAAAGCCTATACATAGTAGTATAATAATATGTAACCTTTTGATGAAGCCTGTTGCCGATAATTCCAAATAGATATATTTATTTATTTACAATATTATAATTATAATATATTATATAATTTACTTTATTGTACAAAATACAATTTGTATAGCACAATAGGCGGACTTAATGTTAAAAGCATTATCTGACAGCCAACCTTTGGGTTGTTAGAAAACTCAAAATGGGTACAAAATATATATTGATAAGCATTCAGATATATATTTACTTAATTATTATATAATTTACCTTAGGTATATTGGGATATATCCTTGTTAAAGTACACACATTATCGACAGAAATTATTTATTTATTTTCGCATAAAATCAGTACACACTGATTTGATGTGAATATAAATAAATTATTTCTGTCTATAAAATTTCATAGATTTATAATGTTAGTGAATAGTTTTAAAATTTAAGTCAGCAATGGAGAATATGCATGCATATTTTTAATATTTTTAATCGATAGTTCTTGTCGAGAAATAGCCTCACAAAATAAATCAGTGCTGAAAAACATGTATATGGTGTAGAAAATAAATATTAAAAATAGTTTTAAAATTAAAGTCAGAAAACCGTAATAAACATTATCATTGCGCAAAATGGGCCCACGAAATTTATACTATTAGCAAAGCTTGACTTGGGTAGTGTCGAACCCCCACCGCCGCCTATAAAACGGGCCTTTCAGTCATGAGCGAGCCCATTTGCCTCTCGTCCGTCGCCCGGTAAGGTTGGTTTCGACATTGCGTAAGTCCGTTCCTATTTATCAATTTTGTTGTGTTGATTTTTGCTTTGAATAATAACGGTTGTTTTTGATATCGAAATTCGTGCTAAATATTGTTTAGTTGTTTTTCTAAAATTAAATTATTGTTAAAGCTGCCACAGTTGTATTTTTTTTTAAACTTAATTACTTAAAGTAGCTTATATCAGAAGTGGGATAGATCTCCACTCACAATTAGCCTTGAAATAGAAAACAACCGTTACTTTTAAAGCAAAAGGAAAAATGCCACGTGTGTCAAGTGAACGTCGCGGCAGGCGCCGCTCACGATCGCGTGATGATGTGCGGTCGCGCCGTACGTGTTATGATAGATCGCGTTCGCGTTCTCGTCGAAATAACTCGCGTTCTCGTGGCGATAGGTCACGCTCGCAGTCTCATGTGCAGTCGCAATCACGTCACACCAGGTCCCGATCGCGTAATAATAACACGCATTCCCGTCGCGGTCGTTTGCATCGTAGTGACAGTAATTACTCGTGTGAAAGGTCAAGGTCAAGTCCGATTAACTCGCGATGCCGCCGAAGCAAATCACGTCCTTATCCTAGTGATGACTCAGTGAAAGTTGCGTTAGGTACGATTATGTCGCGGTTAACGGCTATTGAGGAAAACACAGCCGGTAGTTCGCGTGTCCCGTCATCCCTTCGTGACAACACACCTCCTTTAGATAAAAGCAGTGCGTCTGCGACCCAATTACTTGTTGATGCGTTGGGTACGTTAACAAAAAACAAATCTAGCAACTATTACGTGTCAAACTTTGACCCAGCTATAAATAATTTCGAGGTGTGGTGTGATGAGGTGGAGAGGGCTAGGCTCGCGAATCGTTGGGACGATCTTGAGTGTTTTTCGCGCGTTGCTCATTGTTTAAAGGGTGATGCAAAGACCTGGTTGAACGAGTGGGCTACGAATGACCGCTCGTGGTCGAACTTTATTAAGGAATTTAAATCGTTATGTCCGCAAAAAAGGAATTACGCGCAGATTCTTCATGAGGTTATAAACTCCACGTCTGAGAAGTTTCAGTCGTATGCAGAGTATGCGCGTCGTTCTTTACTAAGGTTACGTGTAATAAAGGGGTTAAGTGAGGAACTTATGGTACAAATAGTTATCCATGGTATCAGTGATGTACAGGTTCGTGCCGCGGCTACTAATGCTGACTTAACGACAGAAAACCTGGTTTCATTTCTAGCCACCTATGTTAAACCTACCCGTAAAACCGATAATCGTAACTTTGATAAGCAGACATCAAATTCCAGTTTAGTTAAAAAGCGTAATTTTAATAGTTCCGGAAAATCCGATAATAAGTGTTTCATTTGCGACCAAACTGGTCATTACAAAGATAAATGTCCGAAGAAGCGTAGCACTACCGATAAAACCGTTATAAACGCAAAACCTGTTTGTTCTTTCTGTAAGAAAGTAGGCCACAAGGAAAGTGACTGTTTCGCTAAGGCTCGATCCGAGACCCAAAATAACAGTCAGCGAAAAGTTAATTTGTGTACTGAGCTTTTAAACGCAAAACAGAACAACGATGTAAGTACAGCCGTAATTCAAGGTATACCGGTTGATATCCTTATAGACAGTGGCGCACTTGACGTGTCCTTAATATCCTCTGCTGTGATACATCATTTTTCTGGTTCGCGGAAACAGATAAACCGTTCTTTGAAGGGAATAGGTGATAAAGGTTTTGTTGCCCGCGAGTACATTACTCTTACGGTCGAGTTTAGTAATATAGCACTCGAAGTCGATTTTGTCATAGTACCCGCGTCATACATGAATACGCCTATTATCATAGGAACAGACGTTCTCAACCGCGATGGCGTTACATTTATTCGGACAAAACACGGTCAGTACTTAACTCACGCACCGGATAGTGTACTAAAGGTCAATACAGTGACTGAGCTTGATAAAATAAATACACCCCTTGAAGGTGCAGAGCTGGCCAAGTTGATGGTTGTCATAGGGGAGTTTTCTCAATTTTTAATATCCGGTACGGCAACTACGACTGTAAAGTCTGGAAAAATGCACATCAACTTGACTAGCGACGTACCTGTGGCATACCACCCGTATCGTTTATCTTACCAAGAAAAACTTAAAGTTCGGGAGATTTGTCAAGACTTGCTAGACAAAAAGATTATTAGAGAGTCTGATTCCGAGTACGCAAGCCCGATCATTTTGGTCAAGAAAAAGGACGGTTCAGACAGAATGTGCGTAGATTTCCGTGCACTCAACCGCATAACGGTTAGGGATAGGTACCCCTTACCCTTGATCGACGACCATATTGATCGGCTTGGGGGCTTGAAGTTCTTTTCGTCGTTAGACATGGCCTCAGGGTTCCATCAGATCCCTATTGATGAGGGCTCAATACACAAAACCGGCTTCGTGACTCCTGAATCCCATTTCGAGTATTTGAATATGCCGTATGGTTTGTGTAATTCTCCCACTGTGTATCAGCGTATCATAAATAGCACATTACGTAAATTCATAGAGGCTGGGACTGTACTGGTTTATATTGACGATGTCCTCATAATAAGCATGACTGTCGATGAAGGCATTACTTTGTTACGCGATGTCATGAGGACACTAACTGAGGCCGGATTTTCTATTAATTTGCGGAAGTGCTCCTTCCTTACCACAAAAGTAGAGTACTTAGGTCGCATAATAAGCCATGGTCAGGTTAGGCCGAGTCCACATAAAATTGAGGCCTTAGTGAATTCACCTACTCCGACTAACGTTAGACAAGTAAGCCAATTTTTAGGCCTTGCTGGATATTTTCGGCGTTATATTGAAGGTTATGCGACAAAAACCGCTTGTATTTCGCGCCTCACCAAAAAAGATGTAAGATTTGAATGGGGGCCTGATCAAGACCAAGTCCGACAAGAAATCGTTAAACAATTAACTAATGAGCCTATACTTGTGATTTTTGACCCGAACCTTCCTACTGAGCTGCATACCGATGCCAGTAGCGCTGGCTACGGTGCTGTGCTCATGCAAGTTCACGCGGACAGTGGTAAACGAGTGGTAGCCTATTTTAGTAGAGTTACTCAAGGTGCAGAGGCAAAGTACCACTCGTATGAGTTAGAAACGCTGGCGGTCGTCAAGGCACTGCAACATTTTCGCCATTACTTGATCGGTATCAATTTTAAAATCATAACCGATTGCAATGCCTTGAAGGCCACCGAGCGTAAGAAGGACCTCCTACCACGGGTCGCTCGCTGGTGGATTTATCTACAAGACTTTAACTTTACAATTGAATATCGCAAAGGCATGATGATGGGTCATGCAGATTATCTCAGCCGAAATCCACCAGCGACGCAGGTCTATAATATTGAACGACCACTTAACTGGGCACAAATAGCCCAGTCGGCAGATTCTGAGACCTTCGATCTCATACAAAAATTGAGAGATGGTCTTCTGGACTCAAGTCGGTACGTTTGCCAAAACGATGTTCTTTACTACCGCTATTCACCTGTGGGTGAGGAATCGAGGTTGCTATGTTATATCCCTAAAGGACACAGGCTCAGTTTATTGCGAGTCTTTCATGACGAGCATGAGCATATAGGGGCTGACAAGACTTATGACCTTATTCTAAAACATTTTTGATTCCCCGGCCTAAAGCAATTCGTTCAAAAATATACCTCCCACTGTCTGATCTGTATTTCTAAGAAACGTGTCCCAAGAGCACCTCGGCAACCTATTACGTCATGGGAAAAGTCGGATATCCCTTTCAGTACGGTCCACGTTGACGTACTAGGCCCATTACCAGAGTCAAACGGTTATAAATTTGCCCTTGTTCTTGTTGACTCTTTTACCAAATTTTGCCTTCTGTATCCTATGTACAGACAGGACAGAAACGAATTAAAAAGCGTTTTTCATAGCGCAGTATCTTTATTTGGAACGCCCAAATTAATTTTTTGCGACCGTGGTCGTATGTTTGAATCTTCTGCATTCACTGATTGGGTAAATGAAATGGGTTGTGACATACATTACATAACGCCCGAAATGCATCATTCGAACGGGCAGGCCGAACGATATATCAGGACAGTCCTTAATATGATTCGTGTAGAGAGTAATAATAAGAAGTCTAACTGGTCTGATACTTTGAGTAAAATTCAGTTAGTTTTAAATGTAACAAAACAAAAAACAACACAGTATTCCGCTCTGTACCTACTTATCGGTACTAATGCGACTACTCCTGTCATACGTGCTTTGATCCGCGACATTGCCGTGGAAACCTCCAGCCCTAACCGTGAAGCCATGAGAGAACTTGGCAGGAGGTCAGCCAAAGCATCGCTCGACAAGAATCGAGACAGCCAGGATGCACGAGTGAATCGTCAGAGACATCTGCCCAGGAAGTTCCAGGTTGACGATCAAGTATTTGTGATAAAGTACTCACAATCTGCTGGGAAACTTGATCCTGGCATGAGGGGTCCATACCGCGTTATTAAAGCCTTACCAAGTGACCGGTACGAGCTGAAACTACTGAGCGGAGCTAAGGGCAAGACGTCCCAGGCTGCTGCTCAATACATGGTACCCTGGAAGGGCGAATGGTGTCCTGAGAGCTGTGCCGCATTTTTTGAAAGTAAGTTCTCAATGAACTTTTTAATGTGTCTTTATGTTACAGTAGCACGCATGATTGTGTGTGAGTGCGCGCGGATGTGAGGCATGTGGCTGCCTTGCTAGTGAGGACAGGCTACCAGCGGGCGAGGCCCGGTTATGGTGTGGTCCCGAGGCTGCCGGTGCTCTGGTGTATGGAGCTCTGGCAAACGCACACTTGGCGTGTGCGGCACGCAAGTGGCAGGCGCTGTCCTGGGAGACATGTACGCTGTACATGTGGCGGGTGCTGTCCCGGCGGGTGTTGTCCCGGTTTACGTGTTCTTTGAACGCGTATCAGGCGCAGTCCTGGCAGCCGCTGTGCTGGTTCACGTCTACAACGTGAAGGGGGGAACTTGTACAAGTTCAAGTATGAGAATGAAAGAGACATTTGTTGTGAAGATGTATGCATACTGTTGAATGTGAAGCGTTTTAGTTTTGTATCGAAAGTGTTACTCTGTATGAGGGCCTTGTATGTGCGATGTATGACAGATTAGGCAATGGTGTACATCGTAACAGGCTATTAACGATTTGTTGCTTCTTATGCAGATTGCGATGATGACCACTCTGGTGACGATGCTGGTGGGCCATCGGAGGCCCCTGCTGACCTCGTCGACGCTGCCAGCGAGGACGCCGAGCGCACTCCCGCTTCACCTGCCTATCCTGCCGCAGAGGACTTCTCCAGTGCAGCCGAGGACGGTGCACAATCAGGAGGGCCGTATTAGCAGAGCTTGACTTGGGCAGTGTCGAACCCCCACCGCCGCCTATAAAACGGGCCGCTCAGTCGTGAGCGAGCCCATTTGCCTCTCGTCCGTCGCCCGGTAAGGTGGTTGGTTTCGACATTGCGTAAGTCCGTTCCTATTTATCAATTTTGTTGTGTTGATTTTTGCTTTGAATAATAACGGTTGTTTTTGATATCGAAATTCGTGCTAAATATTGTTTAGTTGTTTTTCTAAAATTAAATTATTGTTAAAGCTGCCACAGTTGTATTTTTTTTTAAACTTAATTACTTAAAGTAGCTTATAATACATATAAAGTGACTGTCGCATAATTCAACGTCAACTATCGGCCAATGTCCGCTATGACGCAGTGTAATGTAACACAGCAGCCACTAATAGGGGATCGGAAAACTTTTAAAACAGTGTTTGAAAGTAATTAGAATGGTTATTTATTACCATAAAAAATAATATTTTATTTAAATAAGGCTGTAAATATGCATAAATTACATTTAAAATCTGTCACCTTGGCCGCGTGACGTCATCTGTTTGTGAGTAAACATCAAACAATCAAGTGATGAAAAGGATGGCAGTAGTGGAGGCCACAAATTCACAGTAATGTTGACATCTATGGTTGACATTTTGAGGTTACCCCAGCCGTCAAAAATGACAATTGCAAACGAATGACGTAACGCACTGTGATCGGTGTTTCGTTTAAGGTGGCGAACAGATTAAAAATATTGCAATTAAAGCATTTTATTTCTTGATTTAAAAATATAAATCATTATTATTACTACACTACCTCATGCGCTTCGCTTATGAGGCATGCAATAGCATGTAAATTACAACACGCCATTTTAGAATGTCAAGGTAATAATATTTGGTACACAGTACATTATCCGCCGACATAGAAACTTATTATGACAACTTAGCTAGAGACAGAAGGTCTGTTCTTTTTTGGTACGTTCTATATTACCAGCCAGTGATGTTTATTAAACCTATATGAAAGTACATACATCTTGTATGTCATCGATAGTCAAACTACATGAACAGTCCTACCAAACGCACCCGAATATAGACTTTGTCGTCATTTCCTTTTTGATGAAAAATAATTAGCTGAGCGTAATAAATAGAAATTGTAAAATAAAAATCAGAGCCAAATTGGGATTACATGCATATTCCTTATTGGTATAAATTAACGTATTGGCGTAAAAAGAGATGTAAGTAACGAATACTTAAATCTACTTTGCGGTTGATTATGCTTCTGTAGTCTTATAGGTCGGCTGATTAAAGTCGGTGTTTCCATCAACAAATTGCTTGGCTGGTCAATCCAACGCGGACAGAGCAAGAAAACATCAACAAACGAAAAACAAGAGAATTTCGCCGTAGCAGTCAGATACCTTTTGTGCTCCTTGCCAGGAATGTAATGCCGACTGCAAACGAGATCTCACCCTTATAACCAAGGCATAGGGATTTTCTATAAACGCGAAGATAAGTTTGCGACGGAGCTTGTCCGGTTCTGTGACAAAGGAACAATGCCTGACCCGGATATTTGGAGGAAAGTAGCGAAGTCGAGTTTTTTCGGACGCCTCTCTGTTTGAGGTACCTACATTAGAAGTTGATAAAATAGTGTTCGATATTGTACCTAATCTCAGATCTTACAGAAAAATTGATACTAAGAGCGCTATTTGACTCCAAGAAACTATGACGTCACGTCGTGCGTTTTTCAGACAAAACCCATAGTAAATATTTATTTTGACGTTTAGAGAAAAAGTATCTGTTTTGACTAGTTGGCAACTAGCGGATTCTTAAGGCCGTACCTAAATTTTCCGGGGTCTAGTGCTGCCCCCATTTAAAATAAATCATTTCAAAGAAAACGGAGACATTATTAAAAATTTTGCTACTATCAAATCTTAGATAACCCTTCAAAGTATTTTATGAACTACTTTTTACAATGTTAAGCTTTACTACGCATATTTGCGAAAAAATGGCCACTTTTGGCAAATGTGCATAGTAAAGCTTAACGTTCTCATTATAAACTGTAAACAGTAGTTCATAAAATAGTTTGAAGGGTTATCTAGGACTTTGTAGTAGCAAAATTTTAAATGATGTCTCCGTTTTCTTTGAAATGATTTATTTTAAATGGGGGCAGCACTGGACCCCGGAAAATTCAGGTATGGCCTTAAAGCTACAAACTGGAAACGTATATTTCCCAAACTAGTTTGTATAAACTTTCAAATAATGTTCTATCTCATTGCTATATTCAAAGTGTAGCTCCACAAGGAATATCTCGGAACAATCTGCAGTATTACACAGAACATAGTGACGACCCGCACTATGCTGTCGAGTCCCACAGTCACTATATTAGGTGATTCTTTATTTGGTGGTGCAAGTCACGAGCTTACATTTTTAAAGTACTTTCAAATTTAAACCAAACTGACTAGACTGACTGTCTAATGTGATAAGATTAGAAGACTATTTAAAGCGACAACAACATTAACCATAACAAGTTCTTCTGTAAAAATATTTTTAAAAACAAGCTTTTATCTACAACAGTGAAGCAGCGAAAATCGAGCCCTTATAAAAAAAGAAGCAGAAAAAATCTACGAAGTATCAGAAACTGACACCGAAACGGATACTGAATTAGAAGAGTCTTATCCGAACCAAACTATCTTACGACGTAGCCTACAATCGACACGTAGTAAATTTAGATGTCGCAAAAGACCCAGACCACTAACCCCAACATCATCATGATAGTTACAGAGAAGACTTAAGTAGCAACGCGACGGACGCTACAAACAAAGCAGTCTTTCATCCTTCCAAGTATATTATTACACACCAAGTATAATATTTATCCTTCCCATACTGATTTGATGTCTGGATTCGGTCAGTTCTTACAACTCCTTTTCTCTCCCACCTCCTGACTGCGGATATATCTTACACTACTCTATCCCTATCTACGAGTCCAACTGGTTTCTCGAGTTATGTGAGTGATATAACGAGGTTTGGCATCGCCACACTCAATGAACTGTGGTCGGTACTCGTATCGGCTTTGGTCTGTAAGCGTGATGATGCACTTTCCAAGGTAGACCTCGTTCATACGCTCTTTCAGCGTAACTGCTGGCTGGGCGGACTAAGAATAGAAAAAGTGAAAAGTCCTCCTCAAGACGAACCAATTCAGCCCAAACTCGGGTTATGTTGTTTGGTTATGTGTTGATTTATCACAGACATGCCATAGCCACCTTTCAGCTGCATCTTGAGATCAGGTCATTGATACCTAATAATATAGCATTGTCACCCAACTTACATAAAGGTACCTATGTGAAGTTTCAGCTCAGTCGAATAACCGGAAGTGGGTCTAATACGCATGATGACTGAAAAAATATTTTTGGCCAATCGGTTAGATTATTAAAAATATTGTACACGTATTTTTTCTTTTCTCTAAGAAACAACAAATAACGAAGATACAGCGATTTTAAATTTCGCATGACGTCACACTTTCGTACGATGTTTACACATCGGTGACGTCACAAGCCCCCACTCTGGAACTTTGATACTCTGTATCTTTGTGAATTTATACTTTTTTAATAAACTGAAAAATATGGGTGCATTATTTTCGGATAATCTAACTAACGGACTAAGTAGAATAATACTTTTCTGTCCCAGTCATCATCCCTATTTAGCTTGCAAGATTTAATTACGGACACGTAGACAATGGGACAGGTGAAATTACATAAAAGCTTGTAATAAATTAGACTAATTTGGCCAATTGGAATACCTACAGGTATTCCAATCTTAATGTAGTATTTTAATATGGTATATCTTTTCAATACAATCAGCCAAATTTGAGTCGGACTACCAAATTTATATAGTTACCCCCCGTTAATTTTTTTATTTTATTTTCATTATAAACCTAAAAAGTAAAAAAATATACAAAACGCCGCTGCGGCAACTTTTACACCACACGCCACATAGTAGAAGATTCTTTGCAATACATCCACAGTTCTCTTTGACTTGCATGAAAATGTAGCGTACTTGTTAAAGTCACCTAGCTTCAATACTCGCTTGTGTTACAGCAAAATGTTTTTAACAGAAAGTAATCTTTATAATTTGTTGAAAAAATAAGAGTGTACTAACGTCAAATAAAATAATAATTGGATAGAAATTTATCATTATTAGAGACACGGTCAGAGACAACGAGTTTCATGCGATTTATGATTACACATCGCATGAATAGTGAGATTTTTTACAGATAGCTCAAATAATTACTTATTTTTGAAAATTATAGTACCTAACTATTTTATATACTGTTATTTATTTTATAGAATGATTATAACTCACAGTTATTCGTATTTTGTCGTATTGTCGAACAAAATAATGATAATAATAATAATAAAACACTTTATTGCACCGAAACACTAGAAAGACACTAGAAAACACAAATAAGGTGTAAAAAACAAAAGAGACACAAAACATTATTTCGTTATTTTATTTGTGCATAATTTGACTAAAAATAATAATCAAGTACATATCAATTTGTTACAAAAAAATATCAAGAGCCATATAACAAAACTCAACTCTCAAATTTTTATAAGAGAAAAAGAAAGAGTATGGAAACGTGTTGACTATTACGTCACGGAGAAGGTCGTTATTATAATATAGGTTATTGGTAGAAGTTACTCTCCCATAGTATTATAGTTCTCTGGTAATCTCCAAGTATGATAACGGATTACTTTCTGTCCATTTCTATACAGACATCGTGCTCAAGGTAACCTCAGATGTTCGATTGTATAAGGGCAGACAGATTAATATCGTCTGTTTTTTATCCGACCCACTCATACATCAATAAAGAGCTGATTACTATGTGTAATTTCAAGATTGATACTACGTAAAGAAAACCAGACGCTCCACAGACCGAGTTATTTGAATTTCATAACCAGATTTGAAATCTTGCGTGAACTTTCATTTTTCTTTCGAGGCGATCTAAAAGATAAGAATGTTACTCGTAGAATATATCCATATATATATCCTCCACATCGCACAAATTTTATGGCAAACTCTTTTACCCTACAAGCTTCACGGCTCTGGAATACTTTACCCGTTGACAATAAAGAAATTTCAAGTAATTTTTCCTTCAAGGGAAGAGTACACACTCATCTCCTTAAGTAGTTGCTCTTTTTCTCTAATAGCTCACCATTATCATTCTTTGTATATAAATTTTATATGTATGTATATTGTAGGTATATTATGTATTTATATGTAAGTATGTATGTTTAGGGTTACAGGTACATTATATTGTTTTGTAAGTATATATTAGAAATGTAGTGATTGCTTCCATACTAATAGCACAGAATACAGTAAGAGTAAACAGAAGGGAATCTCCTAAGGTACGCGCAATATGCGTCCCCGTTCCCCGCACCCGCACCTCTCCCCCGGTTCTTGACGGCCAACGTGAGTCATCGAGGCGAAAACGGGAGAGAGGTGCGGGGACGGGGAACGGGGACGCGTGGGTGACGCATATTGCGCGTACCTTAGGAGATTCCGGCCTGTGCTAATGGTTGTGATATGGGGATCCATTTTACATATCCGATCGTAAAGGTCGCGGTTGCAAAATATCCAAATGCTATTTAAGTTTATTTATCTGCTTCAGTACAAAGGCCTTACACCTTGAGATAGCCAACGATCTGACTACCTAGAACTTCATTCTATGTTTGCGGCGCTTTATACGAGTATCTCGCAGAGGTAAACCTCTAAAGCTCTATTGCGACAACGGTACGAATTTTGTCGGCGCAAACAACGAAATTACCAAGTTCCTTAAATCAAATAACGAGAATATCGCTGGTTTTGCGTCCAATGAAGGCACCCGGTTCAGGTTCTCCCCAGCTTATTCCCGTCACTTTGGGGGTCTTTGGGAGGTGGGTATTAAACCGGCAAAATACCATTTAACTCGAATATTAGGCGACAAACATTTAACTTTTGAGGAATTGTCCACTTTATTCACACAAATTGAGGCAATCCTTAATTTCAGACCATTCACTCCTCTATCATCAGATCCTAATGATCTTGATCCTTTGACTCCCGCGCACTTCTTGATCGGTAAACCATTCACGTCGTTACCGGGCGAGTGTCTGTTAGATGCCGATATAAACAGACTGGATCGATACCACAGAATACAGTAAGAGTAAACAGAAGGGACTCTTCTAAGGTACGCGCAATATACGTCCCCGTTCCCCGCACCCGCACCTCTCCCCCGGTTCTTGACGGCCAACGTGAGGTGCGGGGACGGGGAACGGGGACGCCTGGGTGACGCATATTGCGCGTACCTTAGGAGTTTCCGGCCTGTGTCGATACCAACTTCTTGAGAATAATATGGCAGCACTTTTAACGAATACCTGTGTGAATTGCAACAAAAGAACAAGTGGCGAACACGTCAAAGAGGACTACAAGAAGGCAACTTAGATTATTGTTTTTTTTTTCTTTTATGATGGTAAAATCTAAATGCGGTTAACAGAATACATCTATTTACCAAGTTTTAACAGTACAACTAGTTCTTATAGTTTCGGAAAAAAGTGACTGTGACATACTGACGGACAGACAGAAAGACATGACGAATCCATAAAGGTCCGTTTTTTGACATTTGGCTACGGAACCCTAAAATTAAAGGGTCGTCATACAAGATACGTATTTTTTTAGCGTTTTTAAACAATAAACGGACACCAAGGTACGGAACCCTTAATGTACGAGTCGGACTCGCACTGACCGGTATTTTCCTTTCTTAAACCGGCTCGTACATTCTATATTGACTTATTCAGAGTTAACTTTAATTTTAGAAACTTTAAAGGGGAAAATCTTTGAAGGTAGTAAAAAACTTTCCTTTCCAAAGTCCCGGCTGCACTTTATTATGCATTGACGAGACTCTGCATCTCTAAAGATAGCTACGAGTAAGATGGCTTACTCTAGTCCATATTTAATGAACGCCATGTTTACCTACTTTGTTGCAGTATTGATGAGGATATACCAGAAAAAACCGGTCAAGTGCGAGTCGGACTCGTGCATGAAGGGTCTCATCTATTTGAAATTAATTCATTTACGTTATCTTTAGGTCACTGACTCACATAAATGTACCAAATTTTAACTCAATCGGTCCAGTAGTTTCGTAAGCCAGTAGCAAATTGGCTGTAACAGACGGACGGACAGACAAGTGAGTGATCCTATTAGGGTTCCATTTTAACCTATTGAGGTACGGAACCCTAAAATCGATTTCATCATCATCATAAGTTCTTTTTTAGTACCACTGCGGGATCACGACCCTCTGTACTACCAGAGCCATATATTAGCCAGAGTAGCCAGAGGATTTGGCCTACACTCTCCACGCTGGTCAGATGGGTTGGAGAGGTCTCATTGATGTTTATATGCTTTGTTTAGCTTGTGTTTCCTAAGTCGCCTTCTACGACATCTACGGGAAGACTTGGAGTGGTCCTATTCTACTCTGCCGGGAACCATGCACACGGCTACACAATTTATATAATGTTCATTATTTTATTACGAAGAAATATACGCATAATTATACTAGTGTTTTTTCTAATTTTTATAAGCTCCAATTTCACATACATGTAATATTAATTAGTTACATGATATAATTTTTCTTTTTGTCTCAAAGAGCTATTATGTAAAACTAGAGGAGACACCAAATATCACTCTTTTGTCCCGTTTAATTGTAGCTAGCTCTATAAACTTCACGCTTGCTAGCTCTTATATGCCTCTTACTTTCGGCATTCTATAAGCGAAACCCAAACGAAAAAATGGCAAAATGTCTTGGTGTGTGTTAAAATACTATACGGATAATTCAAGGATCATAGCAAAGTGTAAAGGAATAGCTTTCATCGGTAAGTAACCACTTCAATTATTTAATGGTTTGCAACTATATGTAATGTAACTGTATATATAAGTTAAGATAAATAGATAATTTTTAACCGTCTTCAAAAAAGGAAGAGGGTATCAATTTGAATGTATGTTTTTTTATTTTATTTTTTTATTATTTTTATGTATGTTTGTTACGCGATATCTTCGCTAATTGTTAAGCGATTTTATTGATTTTTTTTTTTATTTGAAAGCCTTTACTACTAAGTTGGTTCCATTTTAATTTGGTGAAGATATAATGAAGAACTTTGGAGATATGAAAGAAACTCCTAAAAAAATTGAAGTCGGTTGATTTGATGGTTAAAAATTAAATTATTAACTGTAAAATATTTGCATGTCCGTCCGTACTTAAGGTAATACATTACTATAATAACAACACATTAAAACACTGTATGGTGGTGTGTTTTAATGATAAATTAAAATTCACGCCGTACGTATTCAAAAATAGAACAGGGGTCTATATATTCCATGTACAAAGACCTTGTAACTACAGACTGGAAATCAGCGGAAAAAAGGCGACACCAAAAATCTGCTGCATAAGTGTGCGTGCGTATGCATGTGTTGTACGCCGGCTACATAACATAGGGAAAAATGGTCGAAACATCGCGGAAATTCATGTATTTTATAAAAAGTTATATAATCTTAGGTATTGTTATGTTACAAAATATAAAATAAGACAATTTTTGCCATCTTTTAATATACAAAGTTTAAGTGTATAAGTGTGTTCAATTAGTAAAAAAATTACAAAATTAAACTTACCCGTGAAAAGAAAACATTGTGAATTTTTCTTTAAATTCGATCTGCAGCCCGGCACAACACAGTAAATCATCCTTATTGCAGCAATTTGTGTCCTTATCACTAGATCTTTTGTACTAAACATTAAGGCTGTACCTAAATTTTCCGGGGTCCAGTGCTGCCCCCATTTAAAATAAATAATTTCAAAGAAAGAACAAAAATGAGAACGTTAAGCTTTACTACGCACATTAGCCAAAAGTGGCCGTTTTTCGCAAATGTGCGTGGTAAAGCTTAACGTTCCCACTTTAAACTGTAAACAGTAGTTCATAAAATACTTTGAAGGGTTATCTAGGACTTGGTAGTAGCAAAATTTTAAATGATGTCTCCGTTTTCTTTGAAATGATTTATTTTAAATGGGGGCAGCAGTGGACCCCGGAAAATTTAGGTACGGCCTTAAAGAATTTTCATTCAAATTGGTTTTATATTTTCTTTCCCGCCGTACCGGGGACTGAAAGTATTATAGTATATTCCATAGACAACGTGTAAACAATATTCGAAATTGGTCTCATTTTTTTGCTTGTTTATTTTAATTTATTTATTATTATTATATTGGTATTTATTTATCTCAAGTCTTCTACAAACTTGGTAATTGTGTGGGGCCTGAGCCAACACAAAGAGGCTTTATTTGAATTAAGAGGCTGATAGAAACTTCCTGACTATTCTACATGTATTAAGTATTACAGCTTTTTGAATAAGTATGTAAATAGATGAATGCAGATCAAGAGTGTGAAGATGTGTATGAAGTGTGTGAGGTACGACGCCGGTCGTAGAGATAACTATTGGTACTGTTTTTACGGTGTTGACGCGCCATTGAGTCTTGATTTCTATTGCTAGGTCGGTGTATTTAGCTATCTTTTCTGAATTGGTAGTTTCTAGGTTATGTGTATTACAGACTGCGATATCTATTAAATAAACGGATTTGGTATTTTTGTGTAATATGGTTATGTCTGGTCTATTGAAGTGTACTGTTTTGTCAGTCATTATTATTATTATTATGTCGGTACGCTTTTTAGCCACGGGTCCATGGGGACCCGGTCCTTTGAGGCGTTCATGGGGCCAAAGCCAACATGAAGAGGCCTTTTAGTACCTTTTTATCTAAAAAGTGAGATGACTGCATCTATGGAGGTCTATTCCTTAATGTACCATTGAGATGCACTAACGGACAGTCCTCCATAGCTGCCGAACTATTGCCAGGGAGGGAATAACTTGGTTTGGGCTATGTGGATGGGATGATAGTGGACCGGATAACTGGGTTATGGAGTGAGATACGGACATCTACCTAAAAATCTCTCACAACAATTTTAGCCTGGTAGATGGTGACTTGCTGCTCGTTGGCTACACTGCTTGTGGGCACCCTAACTAGCCACGAAGATGCGGCCAGGGCGCAACACAATGTGAGCAGCTGAGGGTGTCGAGAGGTTTACCCCCGAGAGCGGATTTCCCCGTTATTACGCCATTACGTGCAATACACTTCCAAACAGGAGCTTATGTTCTGCTCTTGCGACTCCACTCTGGCCGGCCGGTCAAGGCAAGACAGAGGCGGGGGGTGTGTAACTGTGTGTATGTGTGTGTAAGCGCATGTGTGTATGGTCCCCTTATTATTATTTATTATTATTATTTAGGAGTTGCCGCTCTATGTACTTATAGGTATAACAATCCTACCTCTATGTCTATGTCAATGTTCTTTCTAGCTCTATTTATAATATTCCACTATTCATATGTATGAATCCTAAATAAACATGACTACAAGACCTAGACGACTGTACTAAATAAACACATAGAAGACCTATTTAGTCGTGAATAACACTAGCAAAGCATTCGTTGATATTTTGGGTAAACGTCCTCGAATAACATCGTTGGACCCATTTTGACCCAGCTGTAATGAGAAGTCTAAATAAAACAGTTGAATGTGTTAGAATTCCTCAACATGTATACTTTACTCTGGCGAATAGTACTCACCTAAAAGCTGAAAGCGAATTCCGTACTTTAGAATTATGCCGTACAGTTAACTTGTTGTGCTTTGTTGTCCAAAATAAAACACAGTTTACTCGTGCAGAGGTACCTTTATTAAACTAACAGGATACCTTTTAGGTTTTAAGCGGCGATGCGGCAAAATTAAAGATTCTGTAGATATGAACGTCACGTGAGATACGTATATACAGTAGTTCAATATCATGGACTGAACTCGCTCCAAAAATTTGGCTGGTGTTTAAAAAGTCATCCTGTATGTATACTTATATGTTCTTACTTTCGAAACGCATCATTTGTATTTTATTTTATTTATTTTAATTTATTTTATAATTTGAAAAAGAAATAGCTGAACCAGTTTTGCTACTTGCAAATTTTGTAGAACCAATACTGAAATACTAGTAAACGTTTTAATTACCAGTAAGTAGCCCTGAGTTCAGCAGTCACTCGATTTTGGTTGTGTAGCAAATATTTTAGTAGCAACCAGCAACCATTCTTTTTCTCAGTGTTATAACTTAATAGATACTTAGGTGCTCAAAATATACCTGCTGACACAATACAGGGTGTAACAAAATATACTGAAACTATTTTATGGGTGAATCCAGTCCATGATACTGAACAACTTTCCCCAAGGAACATATAGGTATACAAATTGACCAATCAGCTGATCCGAGTTTGTATGGAAAGCCAAACAATATTTTTATATTCCGATACCTATATGTTTCTTGGGAAAAGATGTTCCGTATAATGGACTGAATTCTCCCTTAAAATAGTTTCAGTATATTTTGTTAGACATTATAGAGGTATATGGAATATCTCGGTCAATATACATGAAATGACTTTTGTAACACCACGTACGTGCATAACTTTATTCTACAGGAATAAATGAATTAAAATTTAAAAAACTATTTATCTGAGTAACTTACTCGGTCTTAAAGCATTTAGGTACTTTAAGTACTCGTATACAAATATATACTTATTCTGTAGCCCAAGCAAGGCATGAAAAAATGTGTCAACTTTTTTGTGTTTTATCTAGAACGTATTCTTTTATTAGGACTAAATATGTTTTTGTTATAAAATACGAAACAAGTTAAGACAGACTTTCTTTAGTAATCGCTATTATTTTATCCAATTTATTAACAACAAACAAGCTGTTTCCAACAGCTGCGCTCGAAATATCAATAGTACAGAACAAACAGTTAAGAATCATTGTTCACAGAATCGCGTTAAACATCGGGACAGAATTACAGTACACACAGTGAGCTAAAATGTACGCGACGTGACATTTTAGTGGCGGAATATACTAACGACGTGTTTGACTTTGTACGGGCACACTCAAAATGGAATTCAAAATAAGACGTAAGTCTACATGAAGCAATGTTACTGCGCTTATGTTTCAGATCTTAAAAGAAACATATTCTATAAGGATAATATAATAATACGACCTTGCAGTTTTAAATGTTTAGATAATTATCTTACGTGTTTTGAAAATTGGTTTGAAAATAAACTTGCCATTATTGACGTTAGTAACTGATATCTTACAACAAAAACCGGTCAAATGGGAGTCGGACTCTAATTTACTCTAAATAATTTTAATCTAAATTAAACTTTATCTTCTTTTTAGTATTTTTTATTATAGCGGCTACAGTAATACATAATGGGCGAAAATTTCAAGTATTTAGTTAATGTCATTATAAAGATCTGGTTAAAATCACTGAAAAAAACACGTTTCTTGTATGACAACCCCTTTAATTTTTAACTTTATCTTAATTTTAGTATTTGTTGTTATAGCGGCCATATTAATACATAATCGGTGAAAATTTTATTACGGTTCAAGAGATATAGCCTTGTGACAGACGGACAGAAGGACAGACACCCACCTAAAATTTTTTGAACGATAAAAATTATTAATCTAAACGTTTGCAGCATTTTAGCGTTAATAACAATTCGTAGCAGCTATGCTATTCTAAATATCAATCATACAACTAAAATTTCATCGTCGGGGCAAAATGACCGCACATATATAAGAGACGTGACATTTTAGTGGCGTGTCGAGCTAACGAAGTGTTTGACTACGTATGGACACACTTCAGAGCAAAGTGTCGACATGGAATTTAAAAATACACTACATTTACGGTAAAACGTAGTTACAAAGTATACTTTTTGCGGGTGAATTTCGTTTCTAAAGAAAATAAGTAGAATTGTTACCTTTTCGCCCACTACGCTACAAGTGGCCTTTGAGTCTTGTGGCCTGGGCTCGGTCTATTTCGAGCCGCAAGACCCAAAATGCTTTTTTCCTATTATCCCATTAGAAATGAAGTGATAGTATGTATGTATGGTGCCATTTGTATGACATTTTATACTAAATTTGGTTTGAAAGGACATGAACAAAGAAAGAAAGACAAGTAAATATACTTTGTCATATTGAAACAAAATTTGATAAGTACCTATTTAAATTTCTTGTGGCTCAATAAAAATATTCGGTATCATTTCAATCTACTAACTCAGTTGTCAATATTTAGGTGAGATGTTTCTTTATCAGAATAAAATTCACACCTCAATAACACATCACTTATATCAACATCATTTCATCATTAGGTTCATAAATTCCCATCAGGCTAGATAGAGGTCAAACGCACTATAATCTTTAATAAAAAAAAAATTAAAAAATTTCAATAGCAACACGTTATATTTATGTTTTTTATAATTTTACAGGGAAACAGCCAAAGATATATACAACGTGGAAGAGACACACCCGTAATAAATCGAACCACGGCCTATACTGGATCACTAAAGTATAATTTTATTAAACTAACAGTCAAGAAACAAACAAAAAATTCGTCATTCCCATACAAATCGCCCGGGCGGCTGCACACTTAAGTATGGAAATGCCGAATTTTTTTTATTGTTCCTTGGCTGTTATTTTAATTTCATTATACTATAATGATCTAGTATAGACCGTGGTTTAATTTGTTACGGGTATGTCCCTTCCACGTTGTATAATTGGAAACAAAAAGGGGAGGCTTTTGCCTAACTATGGGACCTAAATGGCTAAAAAAAATACATGTTTTATTTTTTATGAATTTAATGTATTGGCTACACAGTACTGTAGTTTTAATTATAATTATTATAATATTTTTTTTCATAATAATCTCGCTGAGGCTTCATTAAGGCCATAGCAGAAAAACCAGTGCTTTACTTACACCTGTGAGTAAAGATTTACGCTGAGCTTATAACCTTTTTGAATAGCTGAAACCCCCCACATACCTACTATTATGTATTTTTTGTATTATAATATCTGTACTTCTGTGTTTTTATTTAGTTGTAATAGGTTGTGTGTGTGTTTAAGTTTTAATTCAAATAAAGATTATGCTTTTCTATTCTACAAAATTACAGCTTACACAGCGAGCTAAAACGTACGGACGTGACATTTTAGTGGCGCGGCGTACTAACGACGTGTTTGACTTCGTACGGACACACTTCAGGCTGAGTGTCGACACGGAGTTTTAAAAATACACGACACTCTTCGCGAAACAAAGTTGCGCTGTTAAAGTTCTTAAAAGCAATAAACTTCTTGCTCTGTAATTTTGTTTCAGAAAGGAAATTTTATGTTATTAAAACTAATGTTTCATCTTTATGTATGACCCTAATTTCCCATAATTTTTAGGGTTCCGTACCCCAAGGGTGCAAACGGGACCCTATTACTGAGACTCCGCTGTCTATCCGTCTGTCCGGCTGTCCGTCTGTCTGTCCGTCTGTCTGTCTGTCCGTCAGTCACAGGGCTCTATCTCTTGAACCGTAATAGCTAGACACTTGGAATTTTCACCGATTATGTATTACTGTGGCGGATATAACAACAAATACTAAAAATTAAAAATAGTTAAAAATGAAAGGGGGTCGTCATACAAGAAACGTGTTTTTTTCAGCGTTTTTAACTTGATCTTCATAATGGCATTAACTAGATATTTGAAATTTTCACCAATTATGTATTACTATGACCACAATAACAACAAATACTAAAAATAAAATAAAGTAAAAAATTAAAGGGGTCGTCATACAAGAAACGTGTTTTTTCAGCGTTTTAAAACATTGTACGGTGGTACGGAACCCTTCATGTACGAGTACGACTCGCACTTGCCCGTTTATTTTTTTCTATTTAAACGAGGTTACCTGGAAGAAATTGCTTAGCGATAAGGCCGCCTTTTGCACATTTCCTAGTTTTTAAGATAATTATGTCCTGTATTTTTCTTTTATGCAATAAATTGTATTGTATGACACGACACAGGTTTTTACAACAACAAACACAGGAATAATTATTCTGTTACACTTAGGATGATTTCTTTTCCATTCTGGTCTGGGAGAAAAGAAAAAACTTAGAATATACTAGCTGCTTCGCTTCCCGCGCACATCGAAGAAGCCGATCGAGGGAATGGGCTAAAATGCGAATCATATCAATAGGCGATGCGGCTAGCAACCCATTACTATTTTGTATATATTCGTGGCCATCATCGCGCTATTAGTGGCTTTTGGGTCTTGCAGCCCTGGCCCTGGGCTCTGTCTGCTTAGAGCCGCGAGACCCAACATGCTCTGTCTGCCCCATTAGGGATATAGACGTGATAGTATATCAGTGTATTAGAATTGTTTGGATAAGTAACTTTACTGTTATTGTCTTTGCCTTTGCCTAATTAATTATGGAGTTATCTGACGTTTGTAGTAATAAAATAATAGTAATTTGTATTGTATTAGAAATAAAATTATTATATATATTAATATATTAATATTGATAGCGACCGCATATAGCACAAGGTAAATTGGGTATTTTACTGCGTCAAAAATAAACTATTTGGTACTGTTAATAGAATAAAACGTCACAAAATAATGTCACTTGTCATTGATCACGTCCACTTTGAACGTGATTTTAGATTTATTAATGCAGAAAAACGGATATTACGCTATTTGACTCAAAGGAACTATGACGTCATAGTCCGATATTTCATACAAATCCCATAGAAAATGTTTGTTTTTGACATTAAGAAAAAAGTATCTGATTTGACATGTTGTAAACTAGCGTATTGGACATGAAGCATCTAAGAAAAAAATCAGGGAACAAAACAGGTATTATCTTCACATATCCTAAAGCTCTATATACACAAACGGAAGCCAAGCAAAAATAAGCGATTCCGCTTCAGTACTCGCACCGGGAATTCCGAACTTAATTTTCAAAGTATGTGCTCGGCCTAAAATAGGAACGAAACATAGGCTTAGGTGAGTAAGAGCGCTGACGAAAATAAAACGAAAAAACTCGCTACGATAGGAGTTCGGAGCCATGACTACTCATGTTTGTACTGGGAATACCACAGGGAATACTAAACGCTCAACTACCTCTATATATAAGCAGGAGATTAGATTCACTGCCTCGAATTTCGATATCACATAATAATTATTAAACCCAATCGAAACCAGCCTAAGTGAAAAAAGCGACGAAATATATTTTTTCAGTCAGCATCACTGATGTTCTAATCATAACCATGATTAGAACAAAAAATATCCTATATTTTTGTCAAAAATTATTAAGGAAAAAACCCCTCAAACATAAAACTTTTTGAGGAATGCCAGTCTTGCAAAATCGCAACGAAATCTTTTCCATCTTATAAAGTTTTGAGATCACAATTCACATTAACACATTGTAGGACACACTAGGTCTATTCTTCTTCTTAGTCGTACACTCTTGACAGAGGAGTGGTCATGATTATGGATTCGGTTGTTCGTCCATGGCCTCTGCTTTTGCTATTTTTCTCCACGTAACTCTGTCTGCGGCTTTATTGGAGCATTCCGTTGCTGGGCACTGTGTTACAGCTTTGACGAGATCTAACCACCTCATTGGAGACCGACTACGTGAACGCTTGCCTTCAATTCGACCCTGAATCACCAAACGTTCCATCGAGTTTTTTTTCCGGGTGACATGGCCGAAAAATTTGAGGATTCGTAACTGCACAATCGACTACTACGTACTACGTCTATACCTAGGCGTAAATCAATTGTTATTTCTATTGTGTCTAGTTTAGTGCCCAGCAATGTGTTACAACACAAGTCAGTTAAAAAATAAAATGACTTAGCAATGCCACGACAATATGTTTCTAAACATTCTTAACTTTCCTCAGTAATGTGATCATGTTACGGCAGTACACACAGACACAATATACAGGGTCCGTCACTCGAAGTGTTACCAATTTAAAATGATGGTACTTGGTTATAAAAAACACGGTTTATTAAAAATTTTGACAAAATGCTTAAAGAAACATTGAATTTTAAATTTTAATTTACATAAAAATTGTGTCACCATAATATCAGACTAGATAATTATATTTTAGATATTAAGGACATGTTTTTATACTGCGTA
The DNA here is from genome assembly GCA_963576875.1 of Acrobasis repandana. Classification (NCBI taxonomy): domain Eukaryota; kingdom Metazoa; phylum Arthropoda; class Insecta; order Lepidoptera; family Pyralidae; genus Acrobasis; species Acrobasis repandana. The sequence continues at coordinate 18,625,813 of OY756218.1, read as the reverse complement.
GACATTGACTACATCGTAAATTAGTCGATCAAAACTTTTAAATCTTTGATCAACTAATTTACGATGTAGTCAATGTCTACACAATTTATAAACATGTCTTAAATATCTACAATATAATTATCTGGTTTGATATGGTAATTTTTCTAAAAATGAGACTAATTTTTTAATAATCTTTAAAATTGTTTGATTGTGCGAGCGAGATAGCCAACCAAGTGTAAAATGCCTCTTAATAATTTTGAAATCATTTTGAAAATGGATATGATCAATGATAAGTGTAATTTTTTGTGACGTTATATTTTCATAACATTACCAAATAATGTATTCTTGACCCAATACAATAAACAGACTACTCTACCTAATAACAATAAACAGATAATAAGAGGTTGCCTAGTTGTTCAAACAATGCGAAATATCAAAATTTCTTAATCAAGAAAAGTTCCCTGAACAAATGAATAGTTTGCAATACTCAGCTTATTCAGTTACCTTTGTAAAAGGTAAAAGAAAAAAGTACAATCATATCTTAGTATTCAAGAGTCGAGTTTTCTTAGTTTACAAGGCAGCTGTGCGCCAGCCTTAAAATTCTGAGACTAACTTCTGATATAATGACGTTGATTAAACTTGAATTTTAATTCTGCCTTTTAGAACTCCGACCAACCATCTGACTATTTTTATTTTCGTGTTGTATTTTTTGAAATGTTGAAAATTTTAAAATTAAAAGCTGAGGAACTAAATTTTCGCACACGTGTTCAGTACCTATACTAGGTAAAGTCTAGGTCATTCATACTCGGCACAAATTTTGAGTAAAGAGAATGTTTTTATTTTTTTACTTTTGTAAAAAAACAGTTTTTCAAACTGCCAAAAACGAGTGGTTACTAAAACAATAAAATGGTACTAAAACTTTTGTTTATTTTGGAAACGACATGCATACACAGGTACTTATAAAAGTAAAAATGCTTGTAAAAAATCCACTCTACTTTCATATAATAATAAAATTCTTCTATACTGGTCTGGGAGAAAAGAAAATACTTAGAATGCACCAGCTGCTACTCTTCCCACGCAGTTACGCAGATCGTAGAAGCCGATCGAGCCACTTACAACATGAAAGAAACATTCTATTGTTTCTTAACAATCTACTTCTTATCACAGTTTCTAGATATAGACCTAGATGTTTTATTTACCTTACCTCGAAGCACATGCGTACATTTTGACAACCGCCAGTTTTACTACGATTATTACAGTTTTACACTTTTATTTCATTTATTTAAAACAGAAGTAATATTCTTTAATTCCATTGTTTGTTAACAATTTTCTTCGTATCTGACTCATTAAAATTTACATCGTTACACCCGTATTTTTCTCGTTTTCTAACGTACACGCGTGTGTTTTGAGAACCGCCAGTTTAATTATGATACATATACGAGTACACTTTCCTTTTAATTATAAAAAGAAAAAATAGTAATATCTTTGAATTCCATTGTTTCTTAACAATCTTCTCCGTATCAATCTCATTAAAATTTACATCGTTACACCCGTGTTTTCCTTGTTCTCTACCTTACCTCGAGGCACACGCATATATTTTGACAACCGCCAGTATAACTATGATACATACACTTTCGTTTCATTTATTAAAAACAATAGTAACACCCTTTAATTCAATTGTTTCTTAACAATCTATTACATATCTAATTTAAGTTTACATCGTTACACTCTTGTTTTCCTCTTTACTTACCAGACCTCGAGGCACAAGCGTACATTTTGACAACCGCCAGTATAACTATGATACATACACTTTCGTTTCATTTATTAAAAACAATAGTAATACCTTTAAATTCCATTGTTTCTCAACAATCTACTTCGTATCTCATTTAAGTTTACATCGTTATACCCCTGTTTCTCGTTCCCTACCATACCTCGAGGCATACAAGCACATTTTGAGAACCACCGTATAACTAACACAGTTACACAGACTGTAACGTCTTGTGACCCGAAACTCCGAGTCATGCACATTTATTTGTGTTTCGTGGGACAACTTGCTAAACTGCTATAGTGGTACAACTTCATTCATCTATTTGTGCAATAGCCTTTTGTTTACCATTATACAGGCTGACTGTGTTTGTTTTTGGACAATATTATAAACGAAACAACAAATAATACTAAAAAGAAATCTTTTTCTAAAAACTGCATGAAAATTGGTTATTTAATGAAGCAGCATTTCAAATTTTTATTTTAGTAGGCATGATGAAAAGTGATGCGCTATCTCATGCATCGTGCATGCACGCATTCTAGAGAAATCTAGACAACAATCAGCGTATTTAATTTAGTAAGGTTACGTTACGTGACTGCCTCCGTGGTCCAGTGGTCAAGGCGTTTGCCTTGTGATCCGGAGGTCATGGGTTCAAATCCCACTGGGAAGCACACTTTGTGAAAAAGTTGTTTCCAGTCTGGTTAGGATATTGGAGGCTTGAATCACCTGATTATCCGAAAAGAAACATGATTCCGTGCTTCGGATGGCACGTAAAGCTGTTGGTCCCGAACGCCATCTAGCGTTTGTACCTATCCTAGGAATAGTTCTGGTCTACCCTTTTGGGTTGCGGAGGTCACACGGCAGTGGTCTGTGTAAAAACCAGTAACCTCGCCAAATCACCTAGGTAAGGTAGCAGACCCCGGGCTCTGAAGCGTAACCGCTGACGATGCAACCGGGAATACGCTCGGATGATGATGATGATGAAAAGTGATGCGCTATCTCATGCATCGTGCATGCACGCATTCTAGAGAAATCTGGAAAATAATTTATTTATTTTTAAACTTTATTGTTTAACAATGAAATTGTCTTACAATTGGCGGACTTAACGCTAAAAGCGTTCTCTCCCAGTCAACCATAGAGATAAACAGATAATTCGTTGCGTGCGTAATCAGCGTATTTAATTTAGTAAGGTTACGTTACGCGCGAAGACGCTACAGTAGTACGCTATGGGCTAGATTCATGGATACAAATACAAATGCCCTTATACATGACTTTAAATTATATTACACTAGCGGTTGTTGCGTTGCCTGCGTAACCAAAGGGTATTCGACATTCCCACGGGAATCTCACATTTCTCTAGGATACCAAACCAAGTATCCTATTGTGTTGCTATCGTGCAGACATAAGAATGTCTTGCCTTGTGGCTTTCGGACTAGAATAGGACTACTCCCTCTCTTCCAGTGAATGTCGTAAGAGTCGATTAAAGGACTGACCATAAACATCTCGTGAGATCTCTTGAACCGTAATAGCTAGACACTTGAATTTTTTACCGAATTATATATATATATATATATATATATATATATATATAACAACAAATACTAAAAATTAAAAAAAGTTAAATATTAATGGGGGTCGTCATACAAAAAAGTGTTTTTAGCATTTTTAACTAGATCTTTATAATGGCATTAACTAGATACTTGAAATTTTCACAAATTATGTATTACTATAGCCACTATAATAACAAATACCAAAAGTAAGATAAATTAAAAGTTTAAGGGGGTCGTCATACAAGAAACGTGTTTTTTTCAGCGTTTTTAACTCGATCTTCATAATGGCATTAACTAGATACTGGAAATTTTCACCAATTATGTATTACTATGACCACCATAACAACAAATATTAAAAATTAGATAAAGTTAAAAATTAAAGAGGTTCGTCATACAAGAAACGTGTGTCTTCAGCATTTTAAAACATTGTACGGAGGTGGTACGGAACCGTTCATTTACGAGTCCGACTCGCACTTGCCCGTTTATTTTTTATACACAAATATATAGGTATAGAGAATTCAAGAGACTCATAAAAAGTCCAACGGCGTAAAATATTCTAAACTTTTCGTAGGCAGCGCGGAACAAAGTAGACGCCGCGTTTATTAGCGGTATTGCGGAAAATCCCTGATTTTTCCCACCTCGGGAAACACGGCGCTGGAGCCGACGGTGTTCCAGCAAAATATTACATTATGTAGATGAGGAATATATTAAACACACGCCATGTTATCCGTGAATATTTAAAACACAGACAAATTGTGCCGTTCGAGGCACGCGCGAGAAAGGGAATAAAATTCACCCACACGCTTCGAGTTCAAAACGCTGGTAGAATAGAAGTAAAGCGTTTAGGTGTAGGAATTCGCGATATTCAATTCAATTTAATTGTTTTTATTCGGATTACTATGATCCATGATTTGTTAGTATGACAGTAACTTAAAACTAGTGTTAGTACTTATAGCTACTATACGGTATTACTATCACCCATGGACCAGTAGCTTTTCCATGCATTTTGGACTCTTCGCTCTATCTCTCGATTTTGTCTATTTTGGAAAGAAGCTATCTGGCCCAGGTAGAGGTATTCCTCGACATAATGTATCTCATGCCCGTTTACTTTAATTCTGACTTTGGACCTGTTGGTCATTGCTAACTAAAGCTAATTAAAGCTAATTAAAGCTTACAAACATTAATGAGACCTCTCCAACCCGTCTGGCCAGCGTGGAGAGTATAAGCCAAATCCTCTAAGTTAAAGTCAATTTTTTTTATTTAATCTAGGATAAATATATCACTTATTGAACGTAATTATTTTTAGTGCAAAAACTTGCTCTGGCTAATATATGGCTCTGGTAGTACAGAGAGGGTCGTGCTCCTGCAGTGGAGACTAAAAAAGACCTGATGAAATATGTATATATATATTTATATATTGTAAGTATATTTCAATTGTTTGTGTAATTACTAGTACTCGTAGCATTAGGTATTTTATTTGTTTGTATGTGTTGTAACAACGTTCCACCCAAAGAGAATTATCTCCTCTGGTTTTAGGGTTGACTAGAAGAGATCCCTAACAGGGATAAGTCCACTTTTGTGCTTATGTTGTATCTTTATGTCATGTGTTTTTTATGTACAATAAAGAATTTACTTTTGAAAGAGTATCTGATTTGACCTGTTGGGAACTAACGCATAATTCAGTTCTTCACGGCCAGTGTTCCGCGCGTCGTAACAGGAGATCATAATTTTTGAAAAGGTCCCTTCGGTTTGTTACGTGGCCTGTATACAAAACCGCTTAACTTTTTAACGTTCGATTTTGCCGATATTAGATTTGTGAGGCGTGTACTTAATCTGTTTTCGATTAGCCAGCGATTTTTCCGGATTATATCGGTTATTTCATTAATAACGTTTCCGAAACAACTAAATTGGTTACATGATGCGAATAAATCATGTATTCTTATTTTCTGAACGGTTTAAGTGGATTAAGTATACTTACAAAATATTTTTTCATTTGCAAATTTTTTTTACAGAAAGTTCATGTCATTTCCAAGAAATAAATAGACAAATATAAAATATCATGTCATAAACCTTTCATTATATTTTTTTTGTATATCGACGTGATTCATAGAAAAAAGTTGTTCAGTAACGTGGACTAAACATATTCCAAGAAATTCTGGAATTACTTTGGTTTGAATATAATAAATAAAATGAACAAAAAACTTTTAAGAGGTAACCATATTTTTTCATGATTAATTCGAATAATAACCTCACTGATTCATATTAGACATTTGAGATACGTTAATACGGCTACGTTGCAGAAAGCGACACAATATTTTACTAAAAAAATCATTTAAGGTGAATACCAAGCGAAAGTGGCGCCATCATTTGAAATAAATTGTTAACTCGTAAATATTCACCATATTTACGAGTTAACAAGTTATTTCAGGGGATTGAAGGGAATTGAAGATTTGTGGCATACCTACTGCCCCAATTTTCATTTTTTTTTCAAAATCGCGGCCAGCTATGAAACCTTAATAAATCGATAGCTGGCATTCATGGCAACAAAAAATATTAATGCGATAACTCTCGTAAAGTGTCAGGTTTCCGAGATATCAGCCGTCAAAGTTGATCACGTGACATCCATAATTGTAAGCTAGGGTATGTTTTCGAATGTATTAAGATGTTAAAAATAATAACTATTAGAACAAATATGTATGTTGCATTATATCTGGATGTTAAACATTTATATATTTATATAGGTAATCTACTTTTTGAACTTAATAACTTATTTTGTGACCGTCTAATCTTGTGTAAATGTAATATCTTCATTTGATTTAACTATCAATACGACAGTTAATGGGGTAAGTAAATAAAAGAAAAGTATAAATATGTAAACAATGTATTAAATACGATAGGTATTAATCCACAAAAGTAAAAACGTCTTGAAGGGGACGTTTGGGCACCAAACAAGCCAATAAAAATCAGTCAAACTTAACGATCCAACAATGAAAAATAGCGCGCTGCGCATGTAAATCATACAGAGAGGCGTTTATTCCCGCATAGAAAGAACGCAGGTAGCAAGCAAACTGAGTGTGCAGCAGTCGTACGTAGATAGATGTGGCGCGGGCGCACCTCCCCCCGCTGCACCCATCTGCAGTGTGTAGGTGTTTCGCTCGCACCTTCGAATGGTTTATGTATTTTATTGTATTGTTATATATAACACCTAAAGAAAACAATAATGAACAGTGAAGGGTACGCCACTCTTGACTTTTTGCACCTTACGTAGCTTCTTTCCATATAAAAACTAATGAGAATCTTATTGTATAGCAACGCGGGGCGGCCGGTTAGCGGCAGCGTGCTTAGTGGCAGCGGTGGCAGCGGGGAGTAAAACAAGTAGCTGTTCATACATTTTGGTAGCGATTACCACATTTTTAAGTTTAGAATAGAGTTTTATGTTTGAACATGCAGTAGTGTAGCTGTAACATTGTATCCCTATCATCAACAATTATATAAAAAACAATTAAATACAAATAATTACAGTAAGTGGAAACATGGCATGATTCATACCTAGTTTTAATATCATTATCAATTATTTTATAAATATTTACCCATTGTTATTCCAAATATATGGGTTTATATTTCTGACACTTTACGAGGGTAGGTGTCTTTATATCTTTTGTTGGTATTGATGTCAGCTATCGATTTATAAAAGTTCCAAAGCTGGCCGCGATTTTGAAAAAAAATCAAAATGGCGGCAGTAGGTATGCCACGCTCTATAGTAAAATCTTCAAACCCCTTTCCATATTTCTCAATGTTAGGCACTAGATAGCCCTTTATTATTTTATGAACTGCCGTTAAAACTATTATTTGTGATCCGTGTAGCTTTTAAACCCGCTTCCGCCAAAAGTGGCCACTTTTGGGTTTTACTACTAGACGGACTGATGTTATACTTTTAACGGTGGTTCATAAAAAAATTTATAGGGCTAACTAAGGGGACAGCTATATAATGAAGGCGCGTCTTCAGCTTGGTATTCACCTTAATCTTATTTTTTCCAGTCAATAAATAACTACGCTACTATTCGTCGATAAAGAGCAAAACGAACCATATACAAAATAAATTTTTTGAAAAATAAATTAAGTTACGAATTTGCTCCTAAAACTTCGAAATTTCTTTGAGATGACCTTCAAATAGTAGAACGCGGCAAGATAAAACGAATTCGGCGGGGGCCGGATTAGTGACAGAGTCCTTTTAATCCGATATTATTCACGGAGATTACAAAGAGATATTTCACTTTGATGGCGAAAAGATTCAACTGAGTCCGGCTCTGTAACTTTAAATAAAATTCGCTTGTAATGGATTGCTCTATTTTTGGGTTGGTTAACAAGTTAGGAGTTTGTAAAGACTGTTATTGACGGTCATTTTAAATTACACGATTTCAGGGGTCAGTTACTGGCCAACCAAGCTCAAGAAGATGCCTTTAGGAAATCGAAAAGTCTGTCACCAGTGTTAGCTATTAAATTAACACACTCGATAAGAGTGAGAGATATCTCAAGAAATCTATATCACAGAAGTAATAAGAGTATTACATACAGAACAGAATCTCCTAAGGCCCCTTGCAATATGCGTCCCCGTTCCCCGTCCCCGCACATCTCCCCCGTTCTCGCCTTGTCGAGGGGCGAGAGCGAGCGAACACACACGCATTGTGTAGTTTCGTTTGTAGTAGTAGGCATAAATGATACTAACTTCTATGAAGTGCCACACCTGTGTCTATATGTAAAATACATTGACTTTTATATTCAGCTTTTATTCAACTTGCAATGTATGTATGTAACTATGTTTGTTTGGGTGCAACTCAATTTTGAAGCGGATATCTTCAACTGACTGAGCTGAAATTTTGCGCATATATGTAAATCGCGTAACAATGCAATATTATGATGACTGGGAGCTAATCTGATGATAGAGCTGAAAGGTGATCATAGGAAATCTGTAATGAAACGACGAACCCCATCGCATTTTGGCTTATTTGTTTTGTCACAAGACCTTTTGTCGCATAATAAAAGCTTGTACAAAAAATGATTTTTTTTATAAACTTATTACTGTAGTAAAATAACTTCTTACGTCCATAACACGTGACTACTCACTTTTAATAACAAACTACTAACCTGATAAGTATTCAGTAATTCTCTGCTCGGTCGCGTCATACCTTCGCGGAATGAGCATAACACATATTGCAATAAAAAGAACAACACAATAGCATCAATTCAATGACTAAATATACCAAGGAAATTTCTGGAATTCCAGTGTCACCGCTCCTGTAGCAAATTGCAGTGTAATACCTGATAAGTATTCAGTAATTCTCTGCTCAGTCGCATCATAACGTCGCGAAATGAGCGTAGCACGAATTGCAATAAAAATAACAACACAATAGCAACAATTCGGTGACTAGATATACCAAGGAAATTTCTAGAATTCCAGTGTCACCACTCCTATAGAAAATTGCAGTGTAAATACCTGATAAGTATTCAGCAATTCTCTGTTCAGTCGCATCATAACGTCGCGGAATGAGCATAGCACGAATTGCAATAAAAAGAACAACACAATAGCAACAATTCAGTTACTAAATATACCAAGGAAATTTCTAGAATTCCGGTGTAGCCGCTCCTGTAGCAAATTGCAGTGTAATACCTCTTAAGTATTCAGTAATCCTCTGCTCGGTTGCGTCATTTCTTCGCGGAATGAGCATAACACAAATTGCAATAAAAAGAACAACACAATAGCATCAATTCAATGACTAAATATACCAAGGAAATTTCTAGAATTCCAGTGTCGCCGCTTCTGTAGCAAATTGCAGTGTAATACCTGATAAGTATTCAGTAATTCTCTGCTCTGTCGCGTCATAACGTCGCGGAATGACCATAGCACGAATTGCAATAAAAAGAACAAAAAACATTGAGACCTACTTACGTACACAATAGCAACAACTCAGTGACTAAATAAATATACCAAGGAAATTTCTAGAATTCCAGTGTAGCCGCTCCTGTAGCAAATTGCAGTGTAATACCTGTTAAGTATTCAGTAATTCTCTGCTCGGTCGCGTCATATCTTTGCAGAATGAGCATAATACACATTGCAATTTGCCGCCGCGGCGCAGCCACCCAAGTGCAGTGCTATTTCAATAACTGGCTGCAAACCGGGAAAATGTGGGAACATTTGGGAAATAACCTGTATTAACGAATACTTATAGTGATAATTAATGGTTCTTCTCTCTCTATCTCATCTTTGTTCTCTTTACAGCGCTTCCTTACACGTAATTAGGTATACGAGTATAAGTAAGTAATACTTTATTGTACACCAAGAATAAAAAATATACATTAAGAATAAAAAATACATTAATATGTACAATGGGCGGTCTTATCGCTGAAAGCGATTTCTTCACGTACTTCGCATTTGTTTGTAGCAGTGGGATACATTAGATTAATATAAAAAAAATACTAAAACAATTAACACCTTGACTGCCAGCATGGCATATACAATATATAAAAACAAAACAAAAATTTACATTAATATGTACAATGGGCGGTGTTATCGCTAAAAGCGATTTCTTCACGTACTTCGCATTTGTTTGTAGCAGTGGGATACATTAGATTAATATAAAAAAAATACTGAAACAATTAACACCTGGGACGTGGGACGCGACATGCGTCGACACGGTTGCCCCTTCTCGCCTCCAAGCCACAGTGTTAAGGGCTGGAGCCGCGGCAGCAGCCGCAGAAGACGCCAAGCGGCGCAAATATTCATCCTTATCTAATGAATATATTTTTGTTCCGCTTGGCGTCGAAACTTTTGGTCCGTGGGGTCCAAGCACAAAAAAAATTATTAAAAAAATTACTCCTCGTCTCGTCGACGCCGCTGGTGACAAGAGGGCTGGCTCATATCTCGCGCAGAGAATTGCAATAGCCATTCAGCGCGGGAATGCAGCCAGTGTTCTTGGCACCATGCCACATGATCAACTTTTAGATTTTTAAACACAGTTTTATTTTTTAATTTAGGTTTTAATTTAGTTTTTTAATTTAGATTTTAGTTTAGTTTGATGTAGTTTTAAATAAATAAAAACTAGGTTCTTGCTATAAAATGTAAATTTTTTTAAGGAATAAACTGTAGTAGATTAACACCTTGACTGCCAGCATTGCATATACAATATATTATAATTGTACTTAATACGTAATACAAACAATTATAATATATTATATTATTGGCGGTCACCTGACCGCCATGGCGTTTAAACACTTAATTTTTAAATTGATTATTTTAATATTATTAAGCAAGGAACATACCTATATCGAAATATGAGATTTTTTTCTTGAGTTCCATACAAACTCGGATCAGCGGATTGGTCAAGCAAGTTGCATGCGAAGCAAAAAAATTTTTTTCATGTTTCGATATATGTTCCTTGGGGAAAGTTGTTCAGTATTATGGAATGAATTCACCCTTTAAATAGTTTCAGTATATTTTGTTAGACCCTATATATACTCGTAATGTAGGAACTGCTAACAAAAATTAAATTAAATTGTACTCCAAGTCCGTACGATTGCTCAACTGATTCCTAGAGCTTATGAGCCGAGGCAGTTTGTACTGTGAGTTGATTTATGACTCGCTCCCTAAGACTGCAAATACAATAACGAGCAATTTATCATCAGGCACGGGAACAAATTTTTAAGTTACGAGTACTGCAAGTTCGTTTTATATTAATTTCTAGATTTACCAAACATTTACTAAATTATATATCTTATGAAAAGGATAAAGCAACACAATACAGATATTATTTATTTATTTAATTAATCTTTATTGAACACAACGGTACAAAAGGTGGACTTAACGCTAATACATTCTCTACCAGTCAACCTTTAGGAAAAACAGAAAAATAAATTTTATTGCGATAGGCGCTAAAACAAAAACCTATAATACATACACACTATCACCTATCCCTAACGGGGCAAACAGAGCCCTAGGATGGTAAGGCCCAGGCTACTTTTAGCGTGATGGTGGGCATGAAGGCAGAAAACGGAAATCATAATAGTGATGGTTAGCTAACCGCATCGCCTAATCATAATTAATATTATGATAGTAAGATTTATATTCTCGCCCATTCCCTCGATCGACTTTTATAATCAGCGCGGGAAGAGAAGCAGCTGGTACATTCTAAGTATGTTTTTTGTCCCAGACCAGCAAAGAAGATTGTTTTTGTTTTATTTCCATTCATAAGTCCAATATAAAACATTTACCGGTAGGCTAGGTTTTTCTAAAACTTAACCTAAGCCACAAATAAAAAAAATTACATCCATTCAAGGTTACTTTTTCTTGACTATGGCTATGGTTGTAAAATTTTTGATTTTATAAAGTGCTAAAGCTCATAAAAAGGATATAGCAACACAAACCACGCATATCATTACTAAAGATTTTGCAGGACTTGTCACCCCTAACGAATACCTATAAAAGCTAGGACATGGGGCTCTATACTCGCTTCTACCTTAAAGACCTTTCTAAAGATAAATTAAACTACCTTTTAAGACCATCATTTAGTTCTTCTTTTCATTTGGTAGTTCTATGTAAGTATATTTATTATTGTATGTATTATGTAAATAGGTATTCACATATGTGTATTGTGTATGAAGTTGTATTTTAGATGTAAGTATCATCATCATCCGAGCGTATTCCCGATTGCATCGTCAGCGGTTACGCTTCAGAGACCGGGGCCGCTACCTAACCTAGGCGATTTGACGAGGTTACTGGTTTTTACACAGAGCGACTGCCGTCTGACCTCTGCAACCCAAAGGGTAGACCAGAAAAATTCTAGGATAGGTACAAACGCTAGATGGCGTTCGGGGCCAACGGCTTTACGTGCCTTCCGAAGCACGGAATCATCTATCTTTTCGGATAATCAGGCAATTCAATCCAGCAATATCCTAACCAGACTGGAAACGACTTTTCAGAGGCAGTTTAGATGTAAGTATATATTATTGTTTTTGCGCCGCACAATTTTCTCTGCTTATCACTATAGTTGACTGGGACAAAATGCTCTTAGCATTAAGTCCGCCATTTGTTAAATAAATAAATAAATATATAATGACAAATCACACTGATTAAGCTAGCCCCAAAGTAAGTTTTAAACTTGTGTTATGGGATACTAACTAAACGACACTATATTTTATGATAAATACATATATAGATAAACACCCAGACCCAGGAAAATATGAAAATATTTTAAACGTATATTTTTACTTTGGAACAATCTAGTTTGATAAATAAATAAATTATCTAGCATGTAGAGTAGCAGTTGTTAGCCTGGGCCGACCACAAGCAGCTTAACTGGTCTTGCTTCCTCATAGTTGGTAAGGTGTGGCCTGGCTGCACGCCAGTTGTTCCGAAACTTGTGGCAAATAAACGTTGGTTCCTAAGTACTTTATGTCTTGTTCATACTATTATAATAAGCTGAAACTATCTAGGTATGAATTCAGTCAGTGATACTGAGCTCTCCTTAAAGCATTATTTATTTTCCATAGAAATCCATAGCGGCGTCGTGGGTCGGGTCGCTGGATACCCTGTATGGTTGAGTTCAGCGACGGCTGATACACGCTTGAACTCGTGAACGGGTGCCGCCAGTAGGGATTGGTCACCTCGGATAGGTTAAGTGGTTTATAATAACGGATTGAGTTACCCCTTCAAGTATATGTCGGGGGTAAATTTGCTATCTGTTGAAACAACATCAACTATCTCTCTCTCTCCCTCTCTTGCGCGCATCCCTTTACGACTATAACCACAGAATAAATACTAATACTAACTATAACGTAGATATGTCCCGATGGAGCGAGTTTTAAAAGTCAATAATCAGAGGATTACATTTAGTTCTGACTTAAATTTCTGTAACCACATCATTCAGGTTTGCATAAGAACACTATGATTCTGGGTTTCGTACTTGGCAAAAAAAAAATTTCAAATGTATTTGCTGTGAAATTATTATATATTGCTTTGGTCAGGAGCCAGCTCGAAGGTAGTGCAGTCATATGGGATCCCCACGACAAAAAGTATTGCCTCATGTTGGAACGAGTACAAAATAAGTTACTGCGTTATCTTTATATGTGGTTTTACAAGGTGTACTCGTATTACCCGCATATGTGTCCGACTTTATTTGTCATAGGAATGGTAGGGTATAATATATAATACTTGAAATTAGGAGGGAAATGGCGCTGGCGCCTTACGTATTTAAGATTCTCCTGAGTTAGAATATACATAATAGATTAATTTTGCTATTTGCGCCGAACTATTTTTTTTCTGTTTATCCTCATGGTTGATTTTTACTTTGGAACAATAAAGAGTTATAAATTAATAAATAAAATAATGCGGGTATATTAGAACGCGTGGGTTTCTTGGTCACAGAAGTGTATGTGGGGCGGCGGCGACAGCTGTTGTGTTGTGTGTGCCGTACGGACCGACAAAATTCGTCAACAGGGTATACTACACTACACACACTCATCGTGTACTCTGAATAAATTCAAAAGGGTGGCATATTTTGTTAAAAATAAGCAACTTCTATCGCATTAGGTTACCCTGTAAAGATAGGTAGAAGTTTGTAGAAATAAAAAAATAGGCTACAATTTTCTTTCAATATTTCGGAGTTGTTGGAATTCTAGTGTAAAGACATATATTATAATAAAATTTATCTGTTTTTTTTCCAGAATGCTTAGTATTAGAATAGATGGCCAGATCTTGGCTCTTTGTCGCAGCAGGTGAGGCTCCTGGCTCCAAGCCAGACGTTTTGTGCTCATGGCCAATAAATAGTGGTCGGCCCTATCCTGTGTAGCTATCTAAATTTACGTCTTTATAAACTTTGATTAAAACTAACGTGTGATAAAACATTTTAAATATTTACCCCGTGTGGTTCCGGGTTAGAATAGGACCACTCCATCTCTTCCTGTGGATGTCGTAGAAGGCTACTAAAGGATTAATCACAATTGTATCGTCGTAATGCAATTGCATCAATCGTCGTGCTACAATTGCATTCCCAAGGAGAATTAACGTCGGGCGGCGGCCGGGTGTAAAACTTTTCGCCAAATACATTCCCAAAGAGGGTTGATGTCAGGCAGGTGGCCGGTCGTAAAACTATAGCCAAATCATTTAAACTGTTCCGGCAATTTCTTCTCCATTTTACAAGGTCTTTGGCATCCTTGGATGACCATTGACATGCAAGTTATATTTGGAGAAGAAAAAGCGGAAAAGCGCACCCCGGGATCCGAAGCAGTACAGCTAAAGATGCAACCGCGAACGCGCTTAGATGAATAAGATTTACACCATGGAACCTGGTTTGAAACCAGGTTGGCCCAAGCTTATCATAGACGTGACCCGTTTTAATATTTATTATAAACTCGTTAAAAACGCTAAAAGTGGCCTTTGGGACTTACAGCTAAGGGCTCTGTGTACCCCGTTAGGGATAAGACGTATTTAGATATATTATACAGCACTAAATGTTGATTTTTATAATTACGTGAGGGCTATGAAAACTTTTATTCTTAAAACGAATTCATTTTACTCCAATTAAGCAACATTTTTATTACTATTATGGAGTTTGTTACCTGCCCCGTTAGAGATAAGGACGTAAGGTATCTGTTTATCAACGGAATACAAAATTCACAACAGTAATAAAAAGTGTTAACAAAGAAAAATAACATGTTCTATACCAACTTGCTTTAGTAGTAAGGAATTTTACGGTTTCCAGACTTAACTTAATAACTCACTATTTTACACAAGGCGCCGTGTTTCTCAAAGAATATTATAATATTTCCCTGTAATCCTTCATATTTCTGGGCTATACTTACAGATAATAACGTTGGATAATGCTGGCTATCTTCACGGAGCTAATATGTAGAGAGTAGACAAGGAAAAATGATCTCGCTTGTTTGATGTTTCTGAAGCAACTTGTTATTGATGAACACGGCCGGAAGAATTTAGGAAACACGCGTGATTTCGCGCGCTGGAAGCTCTTTGCAACTTGTCTATATAACACGGGCAAAGATAATATAATTACACGGGTAAGTAATACAAACAGACTAATGGATAGTTTATATCGCAAACGGTTGAAAAAATAATTTATATAAATAAAATAAAGCAGTAGAATTACCTGTGTCAAAGAAGGCAAAATTGCACCTCGCATGACTAGTAAAGTCAGTGTGGACATAAAACAGTATTTTTTTATCAAAAGGTCGAAAACTTGGACTTTTATTATGCCGTATTACCTGAACAACGTAGCTACGTTAAAATCATTCGCTCTTTCAGATATGGGCAAGCAAATATTCTTCATCCAGGCTTGAAAAGGGTATGACGATGTTAGTTTCTCGATCTAAGCGCATTTCCGGTTGCATCCTATTTGCGTGCATTGAAGGTGCCTTTGAAGGTTTTTACCTCTACAAAGATAATATTCATGTCAAAGGTCACTCATGGATGCAGAAGACTGTACTAAGTAAGTGGAGATAAAAAAAGACTGAAAATGATTTGTCTGTCGGTTCTTGTTGTTTATCTCAGTGGCAGCTAAGGCGTTAGACGGTGCAGTAATCTGGAGTAATCCCGGATCGCGACGCTACGTGTAGAGAATTAGGGTCCGTCTACATAGACCTGCTCAGACTGCAGAACACATTTTAAACTTATATAAAATCTTTTCGGATTACCGTTTTTTTTATGTATATGGTATTAATGTATAAACAAGACTAGGAATAAAAAAAATTCTGTCCAAATTGTTTGGTCAGTTAATATGAAAAAGTTCCCAGTTTTATGGCAATCCCAAATAAAAGTCGGTAAGCACAACGATTCTTCATTTTCTTAGTTACACGCTTCAGAAAATTCAGTCTGTAAAAAAGTTGCCCCAAAGAAAATTCAGTCTTGCAGTGTCTTGATTATCTGTTATTCGTAAAATGGTTTGGTAAAAACATTAACAATTTTTAACATTGGATTGACCGCAGATGATAAAAAGAAACTATTCCGTACATTTTGACACTTTTTTGGCAATAAATAGACCAAACAACCAATAAAATTATTTTATATCGTTGGGAATATTCTTTATACACATATGACCTACCTGTACTTGAATAAGCTATCCATTAATGGTATCTTCTTTGTTCAAGTCTCTGCTCTCAAAATAGTACACTTACTAAATTATCTAATTTATTACCATTATACTTGTATTATTAAAACTAACATGAGATAAATTCATAATGAATATTTTTCACGACTTTTTCCGACTTCACTACTTGAGTAAACCATATAATATAGAAGGACAAATCACACTGATTACGCTAGCCCCAAAGTAATAATGTATAATGGTATAATGCTTGAAAGCTTGAAAAACTACTACATAGGCTGTAGAAATATACGTAAACAAAATCTGCTAAGATGGCAAAGCCGATACCATACAAAATAATCTCAATGAAATGAGGAGTCCCAGAAAATTGCCGTCTTCCTTCGATAAAGGAATAAATGTCAAATCTGATAAGGAATCTGGACGTTATCAGGTTCGGATCGGAGCGAACAGCTGAGCATTAGAGGCTTATCAAGCCTTTCTATCTTTTGATTCCGATGCCTTTGGTTGCGAGAGCAAATACTCTCGACCAGATCTCTACTTTGTACGAGAAACTTCCTTACTGTAGGCTAAGACTAAGTAGGTACTCGTATAGGTTTTAATTTTGGCTACGGGAAAATTTGGCTACGGTTAGCGTGTATCATTTCAGCTCCACGGCGTATCATCCTGCTGCAAATGGCATCATTAAGGCCGTACCTAAATTTTCCGGGGTCCAGTGCTGCCCCCATTTAAAATAAATCATTTCAAAGAAAACGGAGACATCATTTAAAATTTTGCAACTATCAAGTCCTAGATAACCCTTCAAAGTATTTTATGAACTACTATTTACAGTTTAAAGTGAGAACGTTAAGCTTTACCACGCACATTTGCGAAAAACGGCCACTTTTGGCAAATGCGCGTAGATAAGCTTAATGCTCTCATTATAAACTGTAAACAGTAGTTCATAAAATACTTTAAAGGGTTATCTAGGATTTGATAGTAGCAAAATTTTAAGTAATGTCTTCGTTTTCTTTGAAATGATTTATTTTAAATAGGGGCAGCACTGGACCCCGGAAAATTCAGGTATGGCCTTAAGCACTTTTATCGCCAGCTGAAGGCCGCTATTATGTAACATGTGTTATGCAACGCGGATCAATTTGGACAGAAGAACTACTTAAACTGAAAAGGTAATCAAAATAAAATTTCTAGTGAAACACTTTTTCCTAAAAGCTGACTGGTAGAGAATGCATTAGCATGAACCACCTTTTGTACCATTGTGATCAATAAAGATTTAATTAATAAATAATAACACAATAACATTTTCTAGTGTTTTCAGGTCGCATTACGACTATTAATTAACCTTAGGGAATGATTAATATTGATTTGCCATTATTTTATAAAGAAATTACTAAACCGTTATCTTAGCTCATGTACAGCGCACATAGCTCCGTTGGGATTTATTATGATCGCAAAATTGGTGTTATGTCCTAAACAAATATAAAGGGGTCGGTCTCTGTAGATTATGGCTGTGTTGCCAGTATTTTTCACGGAGATAATTCTGAGCGCTGGCATTATTGTGGTTGAGTTTACCTGCGGCTTACCCACGCCCTTTTCTGGTACAATTTTCTTAAATTCTTTTTAAGGTTATGTTGTATAATATACACGTTACAAATTTAGTTTTTGCTCTCAATTTATAAGTATATATTATATACATCAGTGTGCCCAAAATGTTAGTACGAATCAAATAAGAAGTATTTTGGAATAATATACTTACAATTAATAATATTCAATCAAAAATAATTATCGAGTACATAAACTAATGGTTATCAGACGACTATATAAATTTTATAAAATAATATTAGCTTACACAAACACCTGTAGGTGTTTGTAGAGTATAGCTAGTAGAATTAATTCTCAGCAGAAGAAACAATGAAAACTCTTGATACTTTAAATTAATTCACTGTTTGTATTTACTGCACTGTTATAAAAATTACAATTTAAAATAAAATTATAACTTTAATTTTAGGTAGAAATTCTCCTGATTTTATGTCCAGGAAAAAGAATGGAAGTGCATAACCAAAATGAGAAAGAATAATGGAATGTGCATTGAGTTTGAAATAGTAGATTGTGCTACGAGTACAAGGCATAAAGGTAATAGTTTTAACGCGAGGGCGCTACTTTGAATCCAGAGCGAAACGAAGGATGCCACAATAGAATCACGAGCGTAGCGAGGGATTCTACGGTGGAATCCTGAGTGAAGCGAGGGATTCGAGTATATCGCCCGAGATAAAACTATTACCGTACACAGTGTAGCACATTCTTCTTTTCATCTCCATCTATGAGGAAAATTTGCAAATATATACCTATAACGGAAGTAGAATACCTACATATACCTAATCAGAGTTTAACAGACAGTTACTAACCTAATTATTAGGTGGCGTTTTCACTAAAGAATTACTATGAAAATATTTTTCTATGACTATCACATCTTAAACATTTTCCAGTTCATTACTTTTTCCTTATGCGTAATTCTTTATATATTTAAATATGTATATATAGGTACGTAAACTTTATACTTAGTCTATCGGCCTCATCAAGAAACTATTCACATTTAAAATAGTTTAGGTAAAATAACCTAATAGTTCCATAATAAATTTACTATTTAAATCAAAGACAACATTTGCGTGGTTTTATTGGTTTTTAATAAATTATTATTTTGAAGCAAGAGAACCAAAAAAATTTCACCTACAGTCATCAATGTAAAACGTGTTGTATTCCAATTTCAAAAAATTACGACGCCGTTGCCTATATTTTATAATTTTAAAACTAAATTCTTCTTTTTTTTGCTGACTGCCAATATTATTTTTGATTCTACATTCGTGTTCGGTTTTCAAATGTGTTTTAACGCCTAGGGAATTTACTTTTTACTTTTCAGTGTCTAGAGAATTACCAGTGACTTTAGCCCTAAATATTTGGGATAAAATCGTCGTTTTTCGAATAGATGAGATGAAAATGAAATTTGGAATGAAATGAAGTTTCGAAACGCGAACTAGATGACATGATGAAGAAATAAGGTGGATAACAACATGCAGGTGGATGTTGTATTGTTACAGTCATCTTTGAAGCATAAAAAAAAACTAAGGTTCGATTTACTTAATTACTAAAAATAGGTCAACTTCAAGCACTCTCTGTTGGCGTCCAGCGGAAAAAATATCGCTGTCTTTGTGAAAGAGAAAGAAAAATTAAACTTCAGTTCTAAAATCTGAGAAATGTTTTAACATTAGTAGTGTAAGGATTGGTTGGAGAATACTCTGTTTTAGCACATTTGCGGGATTCGGGGGATTACGAATGAATCTAAACCGTTAATCGTGGACTTAGGACTTCGCTCGCTACGTCTCGGATTAGAGACGGACTCTTGTCGAACAATTTTATACGGTTTTAATACATTTAGTGCTTTCAATCTCGCGAAGATAGTGGTCCTGACAGTGTGGTAAAAGGAATATGGTTTTTTTTTATATAATACACCTTGATATTTTTTTATAAAAATATATTATCTATATAACTCAATTCAATAACCTAACTAATAATCATCATCATCATCAACAGATCCTTTTTGTTCTGGTCCTGCAGGAGCACGACCTATTCTGTGCTACGTGCTAGAGCCACATTTAGCTAGAGCAGTCAGAGGACTTGGCCTACACTCTCCACGCAGGCCAGACGGGTTGGAGAGGTCTCATCGATGTTTATAAGCTTTTTATAACTAGTAACAACATAATGTTAATAGAAAAATAATAAGTTCGTTTGTTTATAAAGCTTTATTGTACACAAAATACTAACAAATACAAAAACAGAAAAGTAAAGATAAAACGGCGGACTTCTCCGTATAGAGATCTCTTCCAGTCAACCGGCCAGTAATTGTGGGGAATGTTATTTATAACGTAATTTTAAAAATAAGTGTTATTTTTAACTAAAAAGTAATGAATGCTGACTGAAAACTTAAATCAAGAATTTATCAAAATAAAGTATTTATTTTGTAATTAGGCCTTTGCAGGCACTTTTACACTTTAATAATTTAAGTGTACATACGTATAATGTTTATTTATATCTAAATTATTATTTTTTAGTTTAAAAGCTACCGATACTAGCGTTTCGCAACGACCACTGCTAAGAAGAAACGCCGAAAGAAACTCATTTACATAGTATTGGTCGCCTACGCGCCAGAAGGGCTTTGTCTGTTTACAAAGATATTATGTTAATTTATCTATCTAATGTTATCACAACATAATATGTAAAGCTTGCGAACGAGTGCCAAATCCAATTTACAAAAATTAGTTACACTGAGTAGTCTTAAAAAAACGGAGCCGAACTGACCAGTCCCTACTGGCGGCACCCATTTACGAATTGACGCGTCTAAAAATGTACAAGAACACAAACTAACACTTAACACATTTACAATCCAGTTACCAAAATAAAAACACAATCAGAAACAAGGGTCACAAATAACTCCATTCCACAAGGAAGTGTGCTTGGATGCGTCCTGTTTCTGATTTACATAAATAAACTCTCTAACATACTAAACACAATGTGTGTACTTTTCGCTGATGATATTTCCATACATTTCAAATGCCCAAATGATGAAGAAAATTCCGCTTTGAATACATTTGAATGTATTAAAAAATGGCTTTCAGATCACAATCTCCAAATCAATACAAATAAAACAAAATTTATTAAGTTTAGACCACATCAGAAGAAACCCATTGATTTAACCAATGTCAAAAATATTCTAAATATCGAAGAGGTTCAGAATTTCAAATAACTAGGATTAACAATTGATACCCATGTAGACTTTAAAACTCACGTCGGTCAAATAAAAAAGAAGTTGTCTCAATCCGTATATGCTTTAGGAATATTAAAAACTAACACAAGTTCTAATTGTGCTCTCTCAGCCTATTACGCATATGCGCACTCCTGGCTGCGCTACGACATCATGCTGTGGGGGAACAGTACAGACGCACACGACCTGTTCGTAATGCAAACGAAGTGCTTGCGCATTATGGTCAACATTCACCAACCGGAAAGCTGCAGACCCCATTTCATTAAGAATTAGATACTAACTGTTCCCTGCATTTATATATTTGCAATGGCACTATTTGCCCGCCAAAATATATATTAATATCAATCATATAGTAACAATAGACGCAGTAACAATAAATTAGTATTACCAGAACCAATATAGATGTAAAAAATTGTCCATATTATAAATCGATACAAATTTACAACAAAATCTCCGATAGAATAAATAAACCGGCCAAGTGCGAGTTAAAGTCGCGTGGAGAGGGTTCCGTACTTTGATTGAATTCTTATATGTTTTCCTGTATTCTACAAACAATGAAATATATTTTATTTTTTCAAAATTTTAGGCTCAGTAGTTTCGGAGATCAAGTGGAAAATGGTAAATTTTCGTCTTCTTTCCTGAATAAAATCAAAACTATTCATTTTACAATAATAACAAAAAAAAATATTTGAGATCCTCATAACGAGCCCTTTCATTTGATATATGACACAGGAAGGTTTGTAAATCCTTTTTTTTTTAATTTCCTAACTTTTCTCCCGAAAATTAACCTTAATTTAAAAAAAAATATTTATTTACTTTTCACATATGTGTTTGGGTCATAGGATTAAAACATTCTTCCAAATTTCACCTGATTCGGTCCAGTAGATTCGGAACAAATTGGCTATGACAGACGGACGGACAGACAGACGCACAAGTGATCCTTTAAGGGTTCCGTTTTTTAATTCTTTGTACGGAACCCTAAAAATTAAGCAAAAGATCAATCATTTAAATAAAAACTTAAACAACTTCTCATTCAATCCTGTTATTACAGTATTTCATTTTTTTTAAGATAAAATTATAAAGATAATATATGAAATTCTATATAGTAGTTTTTTTAGGTATTGTACTTTTGATTTTAGAATAAGTTACTTTTAAAATAAGTTATAAAGTGTTACGCCCTTACAGAGCCCATGTATTATGCAATAAAACAAAATAGTACTTAGGGCATACGGACTTTATAATCATTTTTCAAATAATCTACGCTAGTGCCATTTTTAGGGTTCCGTAGTCCACAAGGAACCCTTATAGTTTCGTCATGTCCGTCCGTCCGTCTGTCCGTCTGTCTGTCCGGCTATTTCTTTTCCAAAACAAGGTCTTTGGCATCCTTGGGTGACCATTGATATGTATGTAATATTTGGAGAATAAAAAGTGGGAAAGCGCACCCCGGATACCGAAGCAGCACAGCTGAGGATGCAACCGGAAACGCGCTTGGATGAAGAAAAAGATTACCGTTTCCAAGTGTTTGGGAGAGGCCTATGTCCAGCAGTGGGCTTCCTGTGTTTGATGATATCAAAAAAGAAGGATGTTATTAATTCGACTGTATGTTTTTTTATGTATGTTACGCGATATCTTCGTCAATTATGAACCGAATTTAGGGATTCTTTCTTTGAATATTGGGCCCATTTTAATTTGGTGAAGATATGATAAAGAACTTTGGAGATATGGAAGAAACTCCCCAAGGAAAATTAAGTCAGTTGTTTTTTGTAAACAAAATATAAACTTTTTTTTACTAGCGTTTTGAAACGATGCCGAAAGAAACTTAGTTCCGTACCAGCCAGCCTAGGTTCCATACATTTATGTTAAGCAAAACAGCACCTTACCTAACTACTTAATGCATACAACATGATTAACGTAGCTACTGTACAGAGAGCATGCACAACCACAGCTTAATAAAGTTACATCCGCTGCGACTACATGACAAGCAAAGAACTATATTGTGGCACTAAGTATACTTACACTGTGGCTTGTTTGAGAAATTATTACAAATGTCATACGAGTATCATAAAAAGGTGCTACAACCATAGCTTAATACTCTTATTAATTCTGTGGCTTAATAACTTTACGTATGCTGCGATTATATTACAAGCAGAGAGGTATTGCGACACTGTGCTATGTATGATTATACTGTGGCTTGTTTGAGAAACTGTATACTGTGGCTTGTTTAGCCGTGTCCTTCCCGGCAGTGTACAATAGGACCAATTCAAATCTTTTCGTGGATGTCGTAGAAGGCGACTTAGGAAATACAAGCTTAACAAAGCATAGAAATATCAGTGAGACCTCTCCAACCCGTCTGGCCAGCTTGTAGAGTGTAGGACAAATCCTCTGGCTGCTCTGGCCAAGTATGGTAGTACAGAGAGGGTTGTGCTCCTATAGTCGAGACTAAATAAAGACCTGATGATGGTGATGATTGTTTGGGAAAACAGACTTTACATGACAGCAAAATCACCAACTCCAAAGGCCTTGAAATCCATTTAAATAAACGCCTAACACCAACCTCGTTTTGACTGACTTGCACGAAACAAGAAACAGTAGTTACATTCTATGTTAGTTCTTTGGTAAATATCAGACCAGTCCAAAATCTGTAAGGTTATGTTGTTTTATGACAGAGATGCTGTGGCCACCTTCTGGCTTCATCATAAGATTAGGTCGTTGGTACCATAATATTGCTTTGTCACCCATCTTACTTACATAAGTATGTAAAGTTCAGCTAAATTGAATAATTGGAAGTGGGTCTTATTTAGCTTGCAAGATTTGAATACCGACACACAGACAACGGGACAGGTAAAAAACTAAATAAAAGTTTGTAAAAAATAAGGTTATGTTATAATATAATTAAAACTCACGTATATAGAGTACAATATAGAGAATAATTTAAATTATCTCTTACCTTGAGAATAATTTTCTAAAAATGTTTAACAAAATATCCTTCTCTCTTTTATACACATCTGAATAACTAAGCATCCTTTGACACTGTATTAGAAGCAGATACGATTAGATTAAGAAACAACACTAAATAAAGTTATAAACTGTGACAATGTTTAAGAAATATCGTAAAACATTTTACGGTCTGCTGATAAAATTCGTCGTTTTAAAATGTATGAACTGAAAATAGGAGCATGTAAGTTGTGACATTATTTTATAAGAATACGTGTCCGCGTTATAAAGAACATGAGGTGCTACGGCGAAATATTACTAACCGTCTAATATAATATTTTTAATACAGTGGATTTTGGCGCCCTTCCTTGGCTGAAGACGATAGAAGGCAAGAAATACTGTTGTTTTAGATCGCTGCCACTATATTGATGCAAGGTGCTGATGATTATTTTGGATGTATCCTCAACAGAAATCCCGGAAGAAACCATTATAAAACCAATATTTCTTGTGCGCCCAAGGGCCCCAGCGTATTTAAAGACGGAGTTGAGTCAATAGATAATGTGTGGAACACTTCCTTGAAAGTAATCCTGGCAGCGCCCATGGTCATGTGAAGATCTCACTTAATATTTAGTTCAAGAATACGGAAAAACATGCAAGTTCTACGCGAAATAAATCATATTCCTTGAAGATAAATGTATGCACACAACATTGCTGAGAGTGTATGTACAATAAATTAACCTATGTATACATCAATCCAAGTTCCTCGACGTCAACTATTAACCCTTAAGCTATTAAGGAGATCCAACACGAAATGGCAGCCCATGTCTGTGGCGAGTATCTCAGTATTGACGGTGTAATCGAGTCGCCGATATTCGCAATAATCGATTTCGGATGATTGTCTAATGGCATGCATTCGATTTGAAACGGTTGTGCTGAGGTATGTCCTGTGTGTCCAGAAACACTGTTGTCATAGTATGTTCTGTTTATCAAAGACATCTAATACATACTTGGTACAGTACGACGATATATTTGATAAACGTTACATACTATGTTACTGTTTATCAAAGATATCGACATCTTGGTACAGTAGGAATTAGTTTATATGAATGTCGGTATCATTATATGGTAAGAGACGCACACATTGACGATTTATTTGATAAGCAGTAACATACTATGTTACTGTTTATCAAAGATATCTACATACTTGGTACAGTAGGAATTAGTTTATATGAATGCCGGTGTCATTATATGGTAAGAGACGCACACATTGACGATTCATTGGCTGCGATCATGGAGTGGCTCTGGTGTGCAGATTTTCTCAAGATATTTTTCTTCACCGAAAGCAGGTGGTGGCAGTTAAAAATAAGTTTAAGTCGCGCCTAGTGAGGACATAATAAACAAACGGACAGTCAGTGTCAAAACCACGAGAATTATGAAATAGGAATGTTGTCCAACAACAAGGTTGTTTACAAATAAATAACTGATTGAATTGCTTTTACTGCCATAAAGTAATCGTTAGCTAAAAACTAAAATAACACACCTAGTTTGTTTTTATATGCACATAAGTAAATCAAAAAAATAATAAGCAAAGAAAGAGAAAACGAATTACCTCAAATACCAACAAAGTAAATTACAATTTGTTTCCTTAAATTTATTTAGGCTAGGGTTTGTTGTTACAAATTCTTGTTGAAATTCTTTCCCTCTGAACACTTTCCATGCAGTCCACATTATAAAGTTTACGCAGCGACCTTACGACTATGGTCACCGTTTGTACCCAACTTTACTTTGATAACGCGAGCGTAAACGCTCCAACACATAAATTGCGAATCCCTAAATTTGCAACAGCTTAACCGGCACATTTCGGGAGTTGTTAACACCTGAACCAATTATATGCAATTACCTTCCGCTTGATTACGTTCTTAAATAGCTCGGGTAGTGCTTACGATAAAAGCGGCCACTTTATCCAGGCCTACGGGAACGTATTATTTGCAGAGATTTCTCTATTGTTATTAAGATAGGAGAAAACACGGGATACCAAAGTATAATGGCCGGGTAATAAGTGTGGGTGTTTGTTTATACCACATTGCAACCGGGTGAGATTAACACGTTCTCGGAACTAGTCGGAATTAGATTTTACTGTTAGTTGTCGGAACCTAATAATTGGCGTTCAGCAACGTTCCGTGTAATCGCCGAGTCAGCGAAGGTCTGTTAAATTAAACGCCAGATATCGGGTCCACAGTTGAAGAAATTAGGTACCTACAAACAATTTATAACTGCCGGCAACAGTTGTTTTAAAACGACTAACTCGACGACTTTGTTTACTTTCGCGTCTTCAAAACTCTCGTTAAACTTACCGTTCGGCGCATAAATTTTAAATTTGCAACTATGTATTAAATCGATATTGGCTTGTCTTTAGTTACATTATGGGTTGTTGCAGAATCTGATCCAATATATTTTAGTAATCACGGCGTATGTTAGAAGTCTGAAAAATACTGCTAAAATTTTCTCGTTTCAATATTTCATACTTTAACGTAAATTTCAAATAAATTGGCTAGCTTTTCATGTCAATTTTGTTTATACATGAAATATGTTTTGTTATATCGTAGCATCGTTGATAGAGTTAGTTACTCGTATATGGACCTCTATTACAATGTAGAATCGATATTAGTGAGCCGCCACACTCATAGAGAAGCGGCTCACATCCGAATTTGCAACCATGATGGTTGCAAATCTATCTCCAATCTTGACGCTGCTGCGGAAAAGTTGCAACCACATATATTAAGGCGACGTGGGTTCACAATTAGCTATTCTGTGCGTGTTTTTTGAAAAATCACTGTTATATACATTTTTTGGTATAATTTTCATATAAAAAGGTGATTGTATAAAAAAGTAATACGTATTATAAAGGCAAATTTAGAGGTATGTTTGTGATTTTTTTCTATCGAGCCAAAAATGCTCAATCGTGTTTTGGCTATTGTCGATGTCTGTAGAAAATCCTTAAGATTTTTATGTAAATTTTTTGAGGAATAAACTGTAGTAGTTTAATAACAGTGATTTTTTAAAAACACTCATAGTTTTCTTAGTTCTGAATTGGCGGGGCCTTAAACAATTCTTCAGTCAAGAGGTTTTACCTCCTAAGAGTCTCCCTTTTACATTAATCTACACTTTACAATACTTAACTGTCATCCTACTAAATAGTACCGTGTCGCCCCGGCTTAAATTAGTACGCGTACGTATTATACATGTAACCCTTCCTCTTGAATCACTCTATCTATTGATGAAAACCGCATTAATATCCAATGCGAAGTTTAAAAGGTCTAAGTAAGTATGAAAAGTAATGAATAAATATCATCGACATTTTACTAATAGTATAAATGACTTCAAATATGAAATAATCCTCGGAAAAGTACTAAGAAACCCCAGATGTGGCACGTTAAGGCGCACTTAAGCGTGAGAGTGAGACAGATGACAGATCGAGAGCAGGGACGTAGTGGCGACGTGTGTGACCTTAATGCAGCACATTTATACTTATGGAAGTAAGAACAGGCAGCCTATTTTTCCACAACACAAAACTATGTTCATACTATATTTTTATATATATTTTTATTAGGCATTCAAGATGCAGTACTAAAGTAAATACTCAAATTAAATAAGAAATGGTGAAAAAATGCCACGTGAACAGGACTTAATACGACTATGCTCTTACCAACTGAGCCATCACGTGTTCAACTTCGCACGCCGAATTTCGTGCTGGCTGTCTCAGGAGACGAAAACATATTCCAAATATTGTTTCAAATTTTAACTAGGTACCTACTTAGATGATATAAGATATATGACAGCTCGAGACCAGGGACTCATGCATGAGAGATCTCTATGTTGACGTGTGCGACCTTATGTAGCACATTTATTCTGATGAGGACAAAATTAGTGAAACGCTCTTGAAATTTAACCCCGACGGGGCAGATCTAGGCCGTGAAGCTCAAAGGCCACATTTAGTGTGATGATGGGCGCAAAGAAAGAAAAAGGGAATCAAAGAAGATGGGTTACTAACTATATCGCCTACTCTCATCGACTCTCTATTTAATTTTTCCCTCAGACATAATAAAGTGTAGGATAAACTACAATATTATAATGAACATAAACTATGTACTATATACAGCGTGACTTTTTATTAACCGGTAAAAATTTTGGAGCTAGTTCAGTCCATGATACTAAACTACTTTCTATAAAAAAAGTTATTAAAAGTCGATAAAAATGTTTCGTCCTCCCATACAAATCAGCGCTCAACCAAAAAATCGATAAAAAATTTTCGTCCTTCCATACAAAATGTATGGAGGGACGAAAATTTTTTATCGATTTTTTATAACTTTTTTTATAGAAAGTAATTCAGTATCATGGACTGAACTTGCTCCAAAAATTTTGCCGGTTAATAATAAGTCACCCTGTATATTATACATATTATAGTATATTTTATCAAAATGTGCATGCGTGGTGGAAGTGAGATATATGACAAATCGAGAGCATCAGCGAGGAGTGTGAGAGGTCGCAGTGCGACCCTAATGCTGCACATTTATTCTGATGGCACCTGCGCGGTACGAAAATAGGCAACATATTTTTTAACCAAATAAAATTATGTGTTTACAAGATCGGGTGGCTGAAATCGTTTGAAAGTTAAAAAAAATTACAAAATGTTAACAAAACAAAAAAGAAATACAAATAGAACATTGTTATCGACTAGCGATAATTTTAGAACGTGCTTTCATCATCTATACGAACATTTTTTACGAAGGGAATAATTCCGAATTCGCAAAAAAAATTCGCTGCTCCATAGTAAATTATGTACATACATACCTACTGCATAAAAATGTATGGGAGCAGCGAATTTTTTTTTTCGAGATGTCGCAGTTATTCCCTTAGTAAAAGTAGTTCGTGTAGATGACGACAGCACCTTCTTAAATTATCGCTAGTCGGTAACCAAATACGTTGTATAATCTCAAAAATATTATCAGTAATTTGCCATACTTCGCTTCAGTCGAAGCGGACCATTGATAGGTTCTTTCGTAACTGTCTCAGAAAAAATATTGATAACTTAATGCCAAAACAAACTATACCAAAATTACACGACCGAACTTCGACGAAATTACGCCTGCAATGCCATATTACTAGGTAATTCAAGTAAGTTCGGTATAGTATGTTGCTAGCAACTTACGTCACGGTCACGTTTTTCACAAAGAAATAAATTAGCCGCGGAACTTCAGCCGCGCTACTTTACACAGTGTGTTTAGACACTGAAGGCCCATATACACAGTGGAAGTTTCTTGTCTGTTGTATACAATTAAATCAAAGCAATAAATGACTTGCATGGTCTAAAAAAACGTCACTCATACAAATAATTTATTGCTCGAATTAAATTATATGCAACAGGCAAGAAATCAGCCGGCCGCAAGTTTTAAAGGACTTCAAAAAACTCATCCAAGGATTGGTTCTAGTTTTACCTTTTGGGTTGTAGAGATCAGACGGAAGTCGCTCTGTATAAAAACCAGTAACCTCGTCAAATCACCTAGGTTAGGTAGCGGACCGGCTCTGAAGTGTTATCGCTGGGAATGCAACCGGGAATACGCTCGGATGTAACGTTAACTGAACTTGGTTTGAATTTTGTACACTAGACATTTAAGTTAAAAGACATAAATTGTAGGTAAATAAACGGGCAAGTGCGAGTCGGACTCGTACATGAAGGGTTACGTACCTCCGTACAATGTTTAAAATGTTGAAGAAACACGTTTCTTGTATGACGATCCCCTTTAATTTTAAACTTTATCTTATTTTTAGTATTTGTTGTTATAGTGGTCATAGTAATACCACAGAATATAATTTCTCGAGCTCCTCCGTGCTCCGGAAGGCACGTAAAAGCCGTTGGTCCCGGTTGTCATTGTATGGCAGTCGTCAAGCTATGTCATATGCCTTTAGGCAGCTTGAAAAATCTGACGCCAGTGTTGGCCACTTACACACACGAAAAACAAACAAACAATACCACAGAATACATAAGAGTCAAAGTAATACATAATCGGTGAAAATTTCAAGTATCTAGTTAATGCCATTGTAAAGATCGAGTTAAAAAACACGTTTTTTGTATGACGACCCCCTTTATTTTTAACTTTTTTTTTGTATTTGTTGTTATAGCGGCCACAGTAATACATAATCGGTGAAAATTTCAAGTGTCTAGCTATTACGGTTTAAGAGATAGAGCCCTGTGACAGACGGACAGACAGCGGAGTCTCAGTAATAGGGTCCCGTTTGCACCCTTTGAATACGGAACCCTAATAAAACTTAAGTTCACTAACAAACTGTATTATTGTTATTCGGACAGTCTAAGTACATAAAACATTTACGATACCCGTACCTACGTCCCATCCGTAGAGTCGTAAGTACCCACTGACATAGGTAGGAGTTCAAATATTCAGGTGTCCCTGCCGGCCGCCTCGTTATGAAGCGAATTCAAATTCAATTCAAAAATGTTTTTCGACGTCTCAAATTTAAGGGCGCGGTCCTTATTTTTAGTGATTTTGACTTCTTTTTCGGAGCTGATTGGAGCCAAACTAACTTAGTAATAATATGTTAAGATATGTTAAATTGAAGTTTATTTAAGTATTAAAAAAGTAAATGAGACAATTTATTGATTTTCGTTGTAATAGTTTGTTTAATTCCAAATAACCTAAGACGTGTTTAATTTTTTGCGTTGCGCGACGTTCATGTCTTTATTGTTTACACGGAATTTATAACATGAAGTTGTGTATAAATTACAGAGAAATAAAGACAAAGGAAAATCCTTAAAAGTGAATGAGAACATTTTAGTACTTTTTTTTGAATTCATAGAAAAACTTAGTTAAAAAGGGTAAACTTTGAAGAAAATATAAGCGAATACGTCGTCAGATATCTTGCGCATATGACTGAGTTAAAAAATAAAAATACACATATATGAAGATTGATTTATGCTTAAACACGTACAATAAACAAATTAAAATAATTTGTTTTTTGTAAAAAGATAGAAAAATTTAAAGTTCTCCGAAATTCTCAAATAAATATGGAAACGAAAACGCTGATAAGGCAGACCGCTCGCTGCGCTTCTGAATTCGTCTAAATTCGTCTCCAGTGTGCATGTACAATACAGCGCAATGCGTATGTGTAGATAGAAAATATAGATTCGGGTGCTCAATCAAAAATTCCCACGGTCGAAGACCGCAGTCTTAAACCTTATCATTATGGCTATTTGCTTCGAAATTTTAAATGTACTTTATTACTTTTTAAATATTTCTTCTCTGTTTAGATGTTTCTGGCAGTAATAAAGAGAAATACGACTTCGGCCTATTTTAACCGACTTCAAAAAAAAATTTTTTTTTTTTATATTTTCCCCGATTACTCGAAGACACTGGTACCATTTTTCAAACGCGGAGTCCCTAATAGAACGTTTTTTTGTAGGGAAAAATTATTCTTTTACGTGAATCCGCGTTTTAAAAATGACACTTATGAACCGATTTAGAAAATTCTTTTTTTTTTTTTTGAAAGAGTAGATATACTTTCTAGGTGGTCACATAGAAATTTTATTGGGTATTGTTTTTTAAACGAAAATAACTAGAAAAAATATGTCATCTAAGTATACAATTGTTTAAATATTGAGCATTTCTGGTATTAAAGAAAATGAAAAAAAAAATCAAAAGGTAATTATTACTTTTATTTTTGTTCGATATTGCAGTATGAGCACAAATGCCAAATACTTTATACGTATGTACTTGTTTTTCGTTAAAAACTTTCTTCCTGTAATATAATGTGTATGACGAAAGATTGCTTTGTTTAACGTTGTTAAATTATTACGGTAATAATACCGTTAATTAGGGTTAAATAAGCCCAGTGCTAGCTATGGGCTGTTATTGTGTCTTAATATTTTTATTTATTTATATCTTTATTGACTACAATGGTACAAAAGGTAGACTTAATGCTAATGCATTCTCTACTAGTCAGCCTTTAGGCTTTTTGTTTTCCATTATATGATTCCCTGTCTTAAAAACCAGTAACCTCGACACATCACCTAGGTTAGGTTGCGGACCCCGGGCTCTAAAGCACTACCGCCAGGCCTGTGTCACTCCCCGTTTAGGTATCGAAAATGTACCTAGCTACATTATTACTATATGCGCGCAGGCGGCCCCTCCGGATGGTAAATTCAGTTATACGAATTTTTTGTCCAGAGTAATAAGAATTAAATTGGCTTGCAATGGATGTCTAGGTATCTATACGAAAAGGTGCTGAGTTCTGACGTGAGCTAAATTAAACCATATCGCTAGCCACATTGAGTAGATATTTCTTTGAATTTCTTTGCTGAGTGAGACTTCTGTACGTAAGTATTATTTATTCTGTGCTACCGCTGAGAATGCAACCGGGGAATACGCTCGGATAATAATGATAATGATTCCCCTTTTCTCATATACAGATAATTTAGTACATCAATTTACATTTTATATTCAATTCGCGGTTTATATTTCAAAATTTCTTCAAAAACTTCATATATTAAGTCTAAATTAATTTCGCTCATGAATGTCTTCAGCCGATTATTATTCATATCCTAATAACAAGGCCTAGTTTCATTAAATTTCTACATCATGAGTTTGAACTAAATTGACGTCTCAATTGCTCTCATACTTTACCATTTTCTAAGGTAATTTTAATATTATTTTCAATTTACATTTACTTTATAACTTTAATACTGAAATATTATTAAACTTATAAAGTAAATATTTATTCACATAACATCTTAGTTTAGTTATTATGCTTAAGTTATTATGCTTTGTGTAAAGGTTACTACTATGTCAAATCTAAAGACGAAAACTTGGGAGGAGAGTTTCCTCTTTATTACCTCTATGTTAAGTATCACAGGTCAGGTAAATGTGATGATGCCATAAACATAATGTAAGTAAAGCTTCGCCTTCCCAAAGCTCCAAACGAGCGTAACTGCCTGCCTTGAGCTGTAAACCGTGTCATTGCATAGCAGAAAGCCCGTAAAAGCCAACCGTATTCCCGCGGGCCAATACCAAGAACCTCTAACAATCCGCTACCCAGTAGCCACATAAAACATTTACTTAAAAGTTACGGGACGCCTCAACCGCAGGTCGCGTTGCACTAAACACTCGATTTTTCCTCCCATACCGGTACACACCGCTCATACATTTTAAATAAGAATTACCCCGCCAAGTAAAGGAGACACCGAGGAAGTTACCCAGTGGCGTCTAACCATTACTCCGAGAAATGCCAATTTAAACTTGTAACGAGGTTTGCCGCGAGTGGCTGTGGAACGAAATTAAAAACTCCACAGACTCAACGCTCGAATAGCTTCGGTGACTGGATGGGCGCCTAGTAACAGGCCTAACTTTCATCCTCACTTTGTTACGTACTTCCCTCACGGCAATTTTCAGCCTTTTCAAGGGAGATCACGAGCAAAAACCGTGCCAACTAGTTTAACCCCGCGGCCCCGCACTCCTTTCAAATATAACAATTCCCTTCCTAAGTACGCTATTATTCTTTGAGAAACTTTTGGTAAGTTGATTTTAAGTCTTTATTATAAAAGTGGGTATATTTTAAACTTAGTTGAAATTCAATGAGCATGTTTGAAAAATACTGAGCTACCACAACACTCGTATATTTTCAAACTTGTATCAAACATTTTATTACAGAGCGTTCCACATGAAACGTATCTCAAAATTCAAAAGCACTAACACAGTTTAGCACTTCACGACTGCTTGTCGAGGGCACGTAAAGACCGCTGAATAAGTCCTAAAACTAGCAGACCTATATACCACTTTAAAAACAAACTTGGAGATGCTGCGGCATGTTTCGAAACAATCCAGATGTTAAGACAGGACGGTACGTGAGCCGAATGGATATTGCGACCCGCAGTTTTGTGCCCCTAGCCCCAATAGTTGTAGATAAGGACTGTTATTGAATATTAAACTCACAAAATAGGGTATTAGGGACGGCAAAAACCGATGGGTTTATTATTGAATCACATTTTATATGTTTGAATTTATCGGTTTAAGGTTAAACAGGTTTTAGAAATTTGAGGAAACTGAGAATCTATTACTTGACTTGTGAAGGTTTACATAAACAAAATCAATAGAGTCGTACTGGGCCCATAACTTTAACCAAGATTAAACGAATTTTCAGAGAAGTCGCATAGTTTTATAAAACAAAATATAATAACGTATAATTTACGTAGAAATAACTTGTGCTTATTCGAAACACCGCAAATATATATTTTTATGAAACCTTTATATGAATGATTTTAACGTTTAATTAATTTTTGAAACTTTATTTATAAAAGGTACTTTCAATTGGCCAATCCGACGTTATACTTCTACTGTTCTGCTGTTTTCTATACTTATACATATTTATTTATGATAGTCGCTAACGATTTTTATGATAATTTGCTTCAAAGTAGTTCGTATAATGTATATTCAAATTAATATTATATGCCTTTATAAATATTAATTAGATTTCAGTATGTCCAAGTAATAACTGCAAGAATGACTATAATTTGATCAAAGCGATCAAATTCATATAACCTAGAAATTCTTAATTAATATTAATTTATTTCACACAGACTTGTATCTGAATAAATAAATGAGATATCAAAAGCATTTATAAATAAATGTAATTAAGTAATTTAGGCCTGTCAGCATGGAATGGACTGTGTTAATTACATCAGATAAACTAAGTTAGTTTATTGCAAACTTTCTGATTAATATGTTATTATGATTAGTGCAAAACAAAACCTTAACTAGTTGGGTTCTTTTAGAGGTCAATGTCGAGTCAACGGCCATGTTAATTGCTTAGGGTTAAAACCAACTGATTAGAAATATCAAAGTTATAAACTAGTTTTAAAGTTTACTTTTCTAAATGATATTCTATCATGTGCTCTATTTATTGCGACATTGCCTTGTGATCCGGCAGTCGTGGGTTCAAATCCCACTAGGAAACATACTTTGTGAAAAGTTGTTTCCAGTCTGATTTGAATATTGCAGGCTTGAATCACCTGATTATCTAAAAAGAAAGATGATTCCGTGTACGTAAGCTGTGGGTCCCGAACGCCACGCCGCAAGCGTTTGTTTAAACCTATCCTAGGATTGGTTCTGGTCTACTCTTAGGGTCGTGGAGGTCAAAGGGCAGTCGCTCTGTGTAAAAAGCAGTAACCTCGTCAAATCACCTAGGTTAGGTAGCGGACCCCGGGCTCTGAAGCGTTACCGCTGAGGATACAACCGAGAAATACGCCCGGATTAAGATAATGATGATCCATTTATTTCGAAACAACAGTATATAATAGCAGTCCTAAAAAATCATACCTAATATATATTTTTTTCTTTGCCTTGGGAATTAGGAATGTAATAAATGTAACTAAACTAATCCTATATATTTGAGCAATGAATAAAAGATGTCAATGGTCAAAAAACACACTCAGGATATCTTCACATTGTCTGTTTTTGGAAATAATAGGTACCTACTTATCATTAAACGTTGGCGTGCATTTTTAAACAACATATACTTGTACACTATTAAGTCTTTATCCCGAATGGGGCAGAGAAAGCCCTATGGCTTTTTCGGCCCTGGACAGACATAATCCGGAGCCACAATACTAAAAAGCACTTTTAGCAACCATTGACACGCCTTTGCGTGTACGAAGAAGTATGTATTTAGGAATATTCAACATGCCAGGACATTGTAATAAGCAATATGCATTAAATGTGCAAAATGTACATTACAGCTAACAGCCATGAGCGTCGCCGTGCAAATTTCCGCTGGAACGGATCACGTGGTTATCGCGTCCCGTCATGCAAACTGAAATGAGACTGACACAGGTTATCTAGATTATGTAGCATAGGTGGAGCTACAAAAAAAATATCAACACGCGAAAAAGAAAAAAGTATGTAGGAATATTTATCACGGCAGGACATGGTAATAAGCACTATGCATTTGATATGCAAAATATACATTACAGCTAACAGCCATGAGCGTCGCCGTGCAAATTTCCGCTGGATCGGATCACGCGGTTATCGCGTCCCGTCATGCAAACTGAAATAAGACTGACACATTTATATACATAGATTTTAACTGTAGGTGTAAAAAAACAGGTGTAATTTAATAAGTATTAAGTGGAATGTTGTTTAATTAGATGGTTAAGCTTGATCAAGGGAATTACCATTAACCTGGGAATCTTTCTGAATAAGTGACTGACTAGCAACTTCTTTTGAGTTTTGGAACCTTGTCTAAATCCACGCCGCCGTAAGGGATAAATACCTACCTACATGAAAAAGAAACAACTGTGCCAAGATTTTTCAGATAGTTAACGAACTCTATGGCACGGTTGGGAGTACGAATTGCAAGCGCTTTTTTCTCGAGCTTCTCCGTGCTCCGGAAGGCACGTTCCTGTGGTCCCAGCTATCATCATTGTATGACAGTCGTCAAATTATGTAATTTTTCACTAGCTAGGGATTGAACCCAGAACCGAGTGGCAGTCTGGCGCGTTAAGCACTACACCAAGGTTCTCGTCTCGTCTTTTATGAATAAATAAAGATTAAGAGATATCGTTTGATATTGGGTTTAGTGGCACTTTATCTAAAGCTGTTAGTTTCAGCTTGGTTGATAAAATTAAATTACAGTCGTTAAGATTTGTAACAAGCCTTATTTATGGCAGCCAGAAAAATCTAATAGTATTGTTTACCATTAACAGATTCGAAAAACCGGCCAAGTGCGAGTCGGACTCGCGCAGGAACGGTTCCGTGTACCATTATCTATACAACATTGACACCAAAAAATCACATTTGTTGTTACAAATACATAGTAATGTACCCTTCAATGTTTATTTTAATTAAATTATTTATTTTTAAAGTGAATATACCTACAACTAAATATTCTGTGAATATTTCAAGCGTCTACCTGTTGCCGTTATTAATATCGAACAAAAAACGGCAAAATTATATTTATTTTATTTCATTTTTATTATTTGTTAACAACAAAAATACGTCAGTGGCAACAGAAATACATCATCTGTGAAATTTCAATTGTCTAGCTATCACGGTTCAGTCCGTTCATGAGATACAGCCTGGTGACAGAAAGGCAGAAGGACGGACGGACAGGTGGACTAGTCTAAGTAATAAAGTCCCGTTTTACCCTTTGGGTACGGAACCCTAAAAAAGAACAGAAATTTACTACAGCAAATAGCACACAGTTAGTAGATTACTACAAATAAAAAATAAGCGAATTTCTATATTTCTGTAATTTAATTTTTTTTATTTAAAAATTTTATTGAGCCAAAAGCTACAATAGGTAGACTTATAATGAGAACGTTAAGCTTTACTACGCACATTTGCGAAAAGTGGCCGTTTTTCACAAATGTGCGTAGTAAAGCTTAACGTTCTCACTTTAAAGTGTAAACAGTAGTTCATAAAATACTTTGAAGGGTTATCTAGGACTTGGTAGTAGCAAAATTTTAAAAGCTGTCTTTGTTTTCTTTGAAATGATTTATTTTAAATGGGGGCAGCACTGGACCCTGGAAAATTCAGGTACGGCCTTAAGTCAATTTCTGTATTTTCTGTACCTCATTAAAACTTATCCCAAGATATGTAAACATAAATGAACAAGCATAATTTCATTAAACTTTTTTGATCGCAATCCACCTTCCATCGGATCCAATCTAAATTCGCTCAATTTTTTTACATAATCGCCGATATTCAAGACAAGGGGGGAGTGGGCGGAGAAGAGAATTGTAATAAACGGTTTATCGAAGGAATCAGGGAGATTCCCTGGAGACACAGGAATTAAGGAGCCGCTAATGAGATGTTGATTGCATTCGCGTTTGTCGCGCTCCTTCCCGCATTTCTTTTTAATACTTTTTCTTTATTTTCGCCGCCAGCTACAGTTGAAATGCAGAATGCGTCCGACGTTGTTGTCTGCCCCAGATTTATGCAGATTTTATTAAACGTTTTTTTTTCCATTTTCTGTTGTTACAGTTTTATGGAGAGTAAAATTAATAAACCTGATTTTGACGACTTAATTAACTGTTCCCCTTTTTCGTTCACAGGATGTTTCTAGAAAAAATTACCTTAGCTTCAAAGAATTAAGGTATAAGTTCGGAGCCGTCTGCACAGCAGCAGCATACGACTTGTCGCGGCGACGCTACTGGTTCCTATGTATTTCTATGAAATAGCTTTCGCAGCTAGCGACACGTCATTCGACTACACGTCCCACGCCCGCAGACGTATTGTTCGGCCACAGATCAGTAGTAGCACCGAATGCAGACAGCAGCAGCAGACGACGTGTCGCGGCGATACTACTGGTTTCTATGTGTTTCTATAAAATAGCTTTTGCAGCTAGTGACACGTCACTCGCCCGCAGACGACGTGTTGTCCGGCCGCAAATCAGGAGTACCACAGACTGTAAACAACAGCAGCAGATGACGGATCTCGGCGACACTAAGTCTACTGGTTCCTATGTATTTCTATGAAATAGCTTTCGCAGCTAGTGACACTTCATTCGACTACACGTCACTCGCCCGTCGTCCGGTTGAAGATCAGTAGTACCACCGACTGAAAACAACAGCAGCAGACGACAGTCGCGGCGACACTACTGGTACCTATGTATTTCTATGAAATAGCTTTCGCAGCTAGCGACACGTCTCTCGCCCGCAGACGATGTGTTGTCCGGCCGCAAATCAGGAGTACCACAGACTGCAAACAACAGTAGCAGACAACCCGTCTGGCCAGCGTGATGAGTGTAGGCCAAATCTGACTGCTATTGCTAATATGTGGCTCTAATGGTACAGAGAGGGTCGTGTTCCTGCAGTGGAGACTGGAAGAGACCTGAATGATGATGATGATGAGTCTTTTAGTCTTATCTGACGACAGCAACGAGAAGAGATGGAGTGTTTCTATTCTTAGCCGGAAGCCACGTTGCACAAAATATGATACATAAATATACAACTGGTAATCCACTAGACTGAAGGCATTAATTATTTATTTCGACTAATTCGTAGCTAAACCCAAAATAGTCGCGTTCCCGCCAAAATAGATCGTAAATGTTTCCGCTTTTCGTAGGGCAATAGGTACAGTCAAAGAGAAAAGTTTATGACCAAAATAAGAGGTTTAAATCTATTTCACCTGTTTTTGGTCTTGGCTGTTGTTCTATATATGTATTTATTATAAAATATTGTATCGTTGAGTTGGTATTCCAGAATACAACTTTAAGCAGCTCAATCAGTGTGATTTGTCCTTATACATTTATTTATCGACAGAAAATTTTTTACCATTACCGTGACCTTTTTTACCTTTAGCACCTATGTGGCACATTACATTTATATATAATTTATTTATCCCAAATTTATAAGAATCAATAAAACATTATGTAACAAAAGCTAATTTACTAATCATAATTTATTGGTTATTTACATCATATTTTTAAATCATTTGCCTTTTGTACAAAAGGCCTAAAAGTGGCTGTTTATAATGATGGTAATGACAAAGGCCACAGCCTCTAACATTTCTCTCCATTTTTATCTGTCCTTTGCGACCCGTCTCCACAACTTGCCAGCCACGTTTGTAGTATCGTCTTCCCAACAAGTTTTAGGCTTTCCTGGGTTTTGATATCGTCGGCGTCCAAGAATAGGGATGTGGCCAGTCCACAGTTAAAAATAAATTGTATTGTACTCATAAGAAAATAAAAAGTCACAAAATAATGTCACATTGGTCACATTAATTTTGAACGTGATTTTAGATTTATTAATGTAGAAAAAAAATAAGTTTGAGTCCAAGAAACTATAACGTCACAGGCCGGTATTTTATACAAATCCCATAGAAAATGATTTTGAAGAAAAAATTATTTGATTTGACTTGTTGGAAACAAGCGGATTGGATTTACTTATTATACGTGCATCGCATAAAGTGAAGTTAAGAAAAAAAAATTCCATTTGTTGGAAACAAATCTATTCACCTATGAATTTGATAATCTGCTTTCGGTGCAGACTATACCAAGGTGATCTCAGCTCAATACAAATCTGACCTGAACGAAACGCCCGGGAATGAGCTGATGGAATTGAATCGGGGATGGAACGCTGAGAAGCTTCTTTCAGACTTCAGACATTCAGTTCGCAGAATTCATTCGAACCACTCGGGATTTATGTAAACGATTAATTTAAATAAAAAAGTGAATTAACTCCGTGCTGGTTTGCAGACAAACAACAGACATAAATCTATGCACAGATCTATGTCTGTTCTTTACCCAAACTTTGAAGTACCTACTTCACCTACCTAGTTAGGTTAGGGACATACTCTTGAATAACACCTACATATCTTCTCTCTAAAATGCACGAAACAAAGCGAGCCTTTAAGGGGATACATGAAGTCCAGTGCTGCCCCCATTTGAAATAAATTATTTCAAAGGAAACGGAGATATCATTTAAAAATTTGTCTTTTTTCAGCCCTAAATAACCCTCCAAACTATTTTATGAACCTGTTTACAGTTTAAAGTGAGAACGTTAAGCTTTTCTTAGCATTTTTGCCAAAAGGGCCGTTTTTTGCAAATGTGCGTAGTAAAGCTTAACGTTCTCCCTTTAAATTGTAAACAGTAATTCCTTTGAAATAATTTATTTCAAATGGGGGCAGCACTGCACTTCATGTATCTCCTAAATCCCAAAACCTCCAGGTCTAGTAGTACCAAGATGCCACAAGAACCGAAACCGGATACACGACAGTACATTCTCGTCAGGCAAGTCAGCAACTACGAGTAACTTCCTCGGTATTCCGGGATCGGAACTTGAGACCCTGCTCGGTATCAACAGTTCAGAGAACTGAATAACTTGACAGGTTTCCCTATACATGAAACGGTTTCAAAGTTTGAAGTATGCGGGATCTGCCCACACATCAAAGATTTTTCGGCGAAAACTTATTTCTTTCGTAAATTTATTAATTTAAATCCAACGTATATGTAAATCATGGAAAAATACCCCAGACTAGTATGAAAGAATTATTCATATAAAGCCACTTAAATGCATAATTCTTCCAAACTGGTCTGGGAGATAAGAAAAAATCTTAAATTGTACCAGCTGCTTCTCTTCCCGAATGGGCGAAAATGCATGTTAAGGATACATAAATTTTTCGGGGACCAGTGCCGAAAAATTTTGTATCCCCTTAATAGGCGATGCGGTCAGCAAAGCAACCCATTACTCTTGTGATTCCACCTTCTCGCCAACCACCATCCAGCTAAAAGTGGCCTTTGAGTCTTGCGGCCCTGGGCTCTCTGCTTAGAGCCGCAAGACCTAAAATGCTCTGTCTGCCCCATTAGGGATAAAGACGTAATAGTACGTTTGTATATATGAATGAAATAAAAAATTAAATGCAAAGTTAGTTATATTGCAAAAAGGAAGTTATTTGTTATTGATTTACACGTAGGCGGCTCTACTTATTGGAAATTATCATTATCATTTCAGCCGTATGATGACCACTGCTGGACATAGGCCTCTCCCAAAGATATCCAAAATAACCGATCTGAAGCGGCCTGCATCCAGCGTTCCGAAATAAGAAAACCTAAAACTCCACATAACATTCATAATAATAAATTTATGTAATAAAATTAAATAATAGTAATAAAATAATTAAGCTAAAACTTCAAAACCATCCTATCTAATCGAAAACCTGTAGGCCCCAATTTTGTTACCTCAACTATTTGTTATTTACCTAAGTTTCTATACTTGTGGTGTATTTGGTTTAAAAGATTACACTGCCTGTCTGAAAGTGATAAAGGTTCTTGTATTCTATACCACTAATTCGATAATTCAGTGTGTTATATGTAGAAAGGTGAAATAAACGTACGAGAGGCTGATCACGGCTTTGATAAGGCTAAATGTTTTAATTTCTTCGTAAAAAGTCCTTTGGTAAAAACCGTATTGAAATTCGATCCAATAGAATCTAACTCATACAACAGATACATTATGTTATTTAGGGACTTCAATTTATTATTTAGAGAAGTATTGGTATTCACCATCACTATTATCATCTAATCTGCATGATCCCACTGCTGGACTCAGGCCTTATTAGGGTTCCGTAGCCAATTGGCAAAAAACGGAACCCTTATGGATTCGTCATGTCTGACTGTCTGTCTGTCCGTATGTCACAGCCACTTTTTTCCTAAACTATAAGAACTATACTGATGAAACTGGGTAAGTTGATGTATTCTGTGCACCGCATTAAGATTTTCACACAAAAATAGAAAAAAAAAACAATAAATTTTGGGGGTTCAACTCAAATATTTCCAAAAACTCAATGCGAAGTTGAGAAGAAATGAATGATTATTTTTTCTATACAGTTTAAATGATTTGGCTATCGTTTTATAAACGGCCGCCTACCTGACGTCAACCGTCCTTGGGAATGCAGTTGAAGCCCGAGAAATGTGTGCTTATTCCTTAAATGGCCTCTTAGACATCCACATGAAGGGAGGGTATTGATATTGATAATGTACGAGTATAAAGTAAGATGGTTGTCTTTGGGCAAATAAACTTTATTTTATATATTTATCACTACAATACATCTCGAGAAATAATTATTTCCAGCCACATTATTTCACAGAGCCTATTCATTTGGAAACGATAAATATCAATATTAACGATTGTTTAATGACTACAAAGAACATAATTGGAACTGC
The DNA here is from genome assembly GCA_963576875.1 of Acrobasis repandana. Classification (NCBI taxonomy): domain Eukaryota; kingdom Metazoa; phylum Arthropoda; class Insecta; order Lepidoptera; family Pyralidae; genus Acrobasis; species Acrobasis repandana. Next base: position 18,582,937 of record OY756218.1, on the reverse strand, counting down.
TAGAAGCGGAAACAGAAGCGGCGGAGCCAGATGTTCGCCAATTACCGGGTCAGCTCATTAAATAACTTCGCGCAGCTTTTATCGCACTGTCTATGTAGCTTAAGAGTCAGTCGACCTAACTAGGAGTCAAATTAAATGTTGTTTAAATTGCTATTCTTAGGATCTCGCCAAACCTAAAGTACATTCCAAGCAGTCTTATAAAAGAAATTGGGTTATGATTGCATGATATGTAATAACGAATAAAGGACCGAGGAAAATTATAGTCCACTGACTAATTGTAGCCTTTGAACAGTTTTTTCTTGTGGATTAGTATAAAGTGCAACATCTTTGACAACCTCCGTGGCGAATGGTCAACACGCTAGTCCACCAATCCGAAGGTTCTGGGTTCGATCCCCAGCCAGGGCAAGTTTGAAAACAGCCTTTTTCAAATTGTCCTGGGTCTTCGGTGTTATCTATATAACGTCTAACAATATATACTGAAACTTTTTAAAGAGTGAAGTCAGTCCATGATACTGAACAACTTTCCCTATGGAACATCTATCGAAATATGAAAAAATATTTTTGACTTACAAACCCGGATAGGCTGATCGGTCAACTTGTATGGGAGGACCAAATTTCTTTTTCATATTTCGATATGTGTTCTTTGGGGAAAGTTGTTCAGTGTCATGGAATGAATCCACCCATAAAATAGTTTCAATATATTTTGTTAGACCCTGAATATCGCAGTTGACATTGAGGGGCTAGCTGAAGTGTCAAGTGTGATTTGTCCTTATCTCCTTTTTTTATTAGCCTATTACAGTGTCCCACTGCTGGGCAAAGGCCTCCCCTTTCTGTTTCCAGTCTGTCATGTGGAGGGCAGTAGTTTGCCACTCGCCCATTTACTTGTCCAAGTCTGCCTCGCTTTCAGCGACCACTCGGGATCCACTTAGTAGCCATCCTGGCCCACCTATCTTCTTGCATAGGGCATACGTGCCCCGCCCAGTCCCACATCAGCTGTGCTGCTTAATGCCTACATCCTTTATTTGAGTTTTGAAGCGCAGCGTGGTGTTCCGAATACGATCATGCATATCTAACTATATCTATCCTTATCTACTTATTTATTATTAATTTATCTTACATGGAAACTACTCCGCCGATAAGAACGTAGTTCTTAAATTATAGATAGATATCTTTGTACACCTATTTAATCTAAAAGTAGAATCAACACGGTTGTCGAGCATTTTAATTTCAGAAGCCACATTAGGCATAGGCATGTCCGTCCGTGAGCATGCCACGATATTTCAATTAGCCTATTTAAAGGAAACTATTAATATTAACGATTGTTTAATGACTACAAAAGAACATAATTGTGACTTCTAAGAGTGGAAACAAAAGCGGTGGAGTCAAATGTTCTCCAATTACCGGGTTCTTCGCGTAGCTTTTTTCTGCCCACTTTAACTATTCTATTTTACATATTATTGTTCATGAGTCATCATCATCATCTGAGCGTATTCCCTGGTGGCATCCTCAGGTATCGCTTCAGAGCTGGGGTCCGGTACCTAACCTAAGTGATTTGACGAGGTTACTGGTTTTTGCACAGAGCGACTGCCATCTGACCTCCGCAACCCGGAGGGTAGACCGGAACCAATCCTAGGATAGGTTCAAACAGACTCTAGATGGCGTTCGGGACCCACAGCTTTATATGCCTTCCGAAGCACGGAATCTTTCTTTTCGGTTAATCAGGTAATTCAAGCCTGCAATATCCTAACCAAACTGGAAACAACTTTTCCACAAAGTATGCTTCCTAGTGGGCTTTAAACCCACGATCTCCGGATCACAAGTCAAACACCCTGACCACTGGACAGCGGAGGCAGGCATATTGTCGATGAGTATGAGCATTTATAACACCAAACTACACCAATTTCACTTTATAAGGTCCACTAGAATCAATTTGCAAAAGTAATTAAAGTAAACCCCAACTGATTTTCTTGACTTTCCGCCAAAAACTCCTTCGCGCAGCTTTTATCGCACTGTCTGCCGACTTAAGTACGACTCAAACTAAATGTTGTTTAATTTAGGTTCTCTCTGTTCGCTAAGGATCTCGCAGAACTACTCAGGAATCAAATATTTATTCAGTAATTAGTCCTTCGCAGGCACTTTTACCCGAAAGAAACTCATTTACACAGTATTGGTCGCCTACGCGCCAGGAGAGCTTTGTCAGTTCACAAAGATATTATGCCTAATACAATGCTATCACAATATAAATGTGAAGCTTGCAAATGAGTGCCACATCTAATTTACAGAAATAAGGAACACTGAGTAGTCTTCTTTCTAAAAAACGGTGCTGAGCAGACCAGTCCATAACAAATGCCCAATGTTTGCAATTTCAAAATTTCGTACCAACTCCGGTAAACGCTCTCCGCTCAGTCACTTCAAAATTAATATCTGGTTTTACTTTCAAAAGAATAATTCGTGCACTCTTGATTTGAAATTGTATGCAACATTCTTAAATGTTTGTTCAAAATTGTATTTTTTTAAGTAATCTGTGGTGAGCGAGATCAGCTCTTTGAAGTATGTTTGTAGCAGCAAACCTAATCCGGACAAGAGTTCCTAAACAATACCTAAATCAAAATAATCGAAGGGCCGCTATAATGAAAGGTGATGTCGAATAACTTCTGTCAGTCTAAATAATGACTACGTAAATACAGAAGTGAGTTTCCGAAATTACAAAGTACTAAATAAAATCACAACTGTAACGAACTTTCTTAATACAATCAGAAATATTATGCGATACACTTGAGGCGGAAATTGTTGCTTTCCCACTGTATCCAAAGCACTTTTTCCATAAGTTTCTGAATCATATCAACATTTTACATAATGTTACAAACGTACTTGAACTAGGTACACAATGTGTATAAAACGAAATTTTTTATACATTTTAAACATATTTATCTGATATTTAGTTGCTTTGATTTTAAAAATACTTACAATCCTGGCTCAGCGACTCTTAAGCCTCCAGCGCGAGAATCTTTAAAAACAGATTAAAGAAACAATTAACACTACTCGTATAAAAATATCTGTGCTCTGTACATATATCGAACCGAACTGAAATGAAATTTATTCGCTAATTGCATCTTATCATCATCACCATCTTCCTCGCCTCCTCCTTATTTGTGGTCGGCTCTGAATGTCAACTCTCTCCATCGTTTTCTATCATTTATTATATCTGTACTAACCCCCCTTCTCGCTAACTACATCTATAGTATCTGAAAGCAAAATTGTATTTTTATTCTATTTAATTTAATTGAATAAAAGCAACAAAGTGTTGACTAAAAAAATCTACTTCAATAATTAAATTTTTAACAAAAAAAACAACCGACTTAAATTTTTTTTAAGAAGTTTCTTCCATATCTCCAAAGTTCTTAATCATATCTTCTCCAAATTAAAATGGGACCAACTTGGTAGTAAAGGCTTTAAAATAAAAAAAGAATCATCAAAATCGGTTCACAATTGGCGAAGATATCGCGTAACAAACATACATAGAAAAAATAAAAAAAAATAAAAAAACATACAGTCTAATTGATAACCTCCTCCTTTTTGAAGTCGGTTAAAAATAAAACGGATTTTTCACGTTGCAGTTTTTCCAATAGACAAGGCACTAGAGGCAACGAGAGCACACTTTAAAATGTCGAGTGAAACAATGCAATAAATGAGTTTGTTTTTGTCGGGGCTGGCGCGGCTGGCCGGTTGTCGGGGACTCCTGCAGGCAAACCCTCCATCGTAAACTTGATTTGCGCTAAACAGTATAATCAATCGAACGAGTCATGAATAATTCGGGGAACAGCGTACCACTAAAACCGAGTATAAAGAGCACAGAAGTGCACATAATTGGAAATGACTGTGACAATAGGTTATACTACGAGTAGTTTGCAGCTGTTGTGTTAACTGTTTTTTTACTGACTCACAAAATAGTCAGTTCTAAATTTCTATATTCGACGCAAGTATACACAATTTTTGACACTCCTTCGTTGGTTTCTCGTAATATCTCGCATCCATTCGAAACCTACATTGTGTCCGCAGGTCATATGAAACCCTGTATCACGTATTTTACACTGTTAAAAATTATGTAATTTTACGTGCTATAAATTACATAAACCTGTAAAATTCCCGAAAAATCTGGGAAATTTACAGAAAAATATGTAAAAATGACAAAAATTTCATATTTTTCCGTAAATTTCCCAGATTTTTCGGAAATTTTATAGGTTTATGTAAAATTACATATTTTTTTGCATGTAAAATTACATAATTTCTAACAGTGTAGGGATAAATAGGTGATATATACGATAAGGTCGACATAGCATTTTGGGCACTCAAGCAGACAGAGCCCAGGGCCGCAAGACCCAAAGGCCACTTTCAGCGAATAAAAATGGTGATGGGTTGCTAGCCGCATCGCCTATTAACATGATTCTAATTTTCGGCCATTCCCTCGATCGGCTTTTGCGACATGCGCGTGAAGAGAAACAGCTGGTACATTCTAAGATTTTTCTTCTCTCCCAAACCAGCATGGAAGAAACCAGTGTTTAATTTATTTTTTTTAATTGTTAAATAATTTTAGTTTAATTGTTTATTTGAAAAGTGTGAATAAGACTTCTAAAAAATCCTGTCCTTGAACTTTTTACCTTTCCCTGACGGGAAGTCACTAGCCTAAAGGCACGTGCCCCACCTGTCTCTAGTACTTTACAAGTGCCTACAAATGAGCACTCATTGGTTGAAGTGTCCATTCTGTAATTACTTTAATTGCGTAAAAAACTTCGAGCACACGCCCCTCAGCCGTAATGAATACACTTTATACGCCCCAAAAACATTTCAACTCTATTGAATAAACTTTAATTTTGATAAAGTAGACTGCGTCTGCCGCAGCTTCGTTGTAACTTGTAACTGAATTGTGTAAAGAATTTTTAAGTACTTTTACAACTTGCATGCAAAAGCCTTATCATTGTTGTAAATATTTAATTTCAGTACCTGATTTGAAGCGGAAGCGTGGTACTTACATAGAAAATATCATGTTCCCTTTATGGGTTGTGCCATAACGTTCTCATAAGCAGTTTTGTCAAAATTGAGTTTTAAATTACCTCCGATCATCGACGTACCAACGTATGAAAAGGAGGAGAATTTTGCGTTGTATCAGCAAAAGACGCCTCATTTTGCCTATTGGATTAATTTTATTTTTTAGTTCAATACTTTATGGCCTATAGAGGGCGCCATATTGAATTTACTGTGACGTCATATAGCCTTTAACCAGTGGACAGCTTCAATGATTTCAACAATATCTCATTTTTCAAGGCATCATGGATATTATTTAAGAAATGAGAGAACAGATGAACATTCATACATACATAGCGGCTAAATACATAACCCTTTTGGCTCCGCTGTAGTCGGGTTAATACAATGAATACATATCTCAGTTTCCTATATATTTTCGCATAAAATAACACTTTTCTCTCTACAAAAATAAAAGATTTACCTTTTAAAATTTTCCCGGAAGGAGGTCTGGTGAACCATATAAAAGTTCTTTTCCGTTTGTGTTCACTAATTCGAGCCATTCATCTAGGCCTAACAATGGCGAATGGTTGAGTTCACGCAAATGGTTTCAACGGTGTATTCTAAAGAAAATCCTGTGTATTACAAATTGCGTCAATAAAGGTTATGTGGCTCGGAACTTTACTGGTTTGTATCACGGAAAATTTGTGCGAGTTAGCGTTCGTGCTTTGTTTTCTCCTTGATATCACCATAACAGTATTTTTTCTTGGGTTTCATTTAATTTCACTTGACAAAGTGAATAATGAGGATTGTTTGAAATTACATGCGAATATATGTTGACGTGTGGTCCGGGTTAGAAATGTTAGAACAGGACCACTCCATCTCCTTCTGGTGACGTCGTAAGAGGAGATTAAAGATCTAAGCACAAACCTCTCATGCTTCAATTGCATTGCCGTCGAGCGGTGGCTGGTTACAAAACTTTTCGCACAAATACATTCCTAAAGACGGTTGACGTCAGGTGGGCGGTCGGTCCTAAAACTATAGCCAAATCAGCTATTTCTTCTCTACTACGCAAGGTCTTTGGCATCCTTGGGTGACCATTGACATGCATGTTATATTTGGTGAAGAAAAAAGGGGCAAACGCACCCTGAGCTCCGAAGCAGAATAGCTGAGGATACAACCGGGGACTCGCTTAGATCAAAAAGAAGATCTATGTCTACGTAAAAATACAGTATTATTTTTAAGTTTTTAGGAGTGGCTCAAATTTTAATATGAGAATTCGGTTTGTGTACGAAATATGATGTGCTCGAAGTATTTCTAATTTTATAGTGAAGAGGCGTATTTAGTTAAGTTAATTTATTTTGGTAAATTTATTTAGCCGAAAGCTAAAATATTACGTTACATTACGAGTCTGGGTTATAAAATATTATAGTAACTTAGAAAAATTAATATTTGTAATCCTTATTTTGTACGTACATATTTTTCTTTTTCAACCTAAAATATGCTTCGTTATTTAACATTATCCAAGTTATCTGTATCTATATATATTAAAATGAATGTTTGTCTGTATGTCCTTTATAAAATCCTAAACGGCTTGACCGATTTCGATTAAAAAAAATTGTTTTTTTCGTTATAGTTCAGGGATGGTTTAGGAAAAAAAATTGGCATAGCAACGCATGCAAGGTACGGTTAAGGCTTACCTTAACCGTACGTACGTTTTACATATTTTATGTTCGATAACGAAGCACGTGTATTTTTTTTGAAATCGAAAGTACTGTTTACGATTAAAGTCGATGTTCAAAATACGTGTTTTTTAGCGTTTTAAAACATTGTACGGTGGTACGGAACCCTTCATGTACGAGTCCGACTCGCACTTGCCCGTTTATTTTTAACAGTGTATGTCGCCTTAGAATCTAAGCATATATTCGTATCTAACCGTTTCACAGTCAAAATTGAACTTGTAAGAGAAAGTGTATCAATTCATATCTGACCACCAGTAGGGAAAAATTCTACACCCTTATATATTTCTTTCAAGTTCATGTTTTGACGTCAAAAACTAGTAATATGCCTAGATAAATGCAATTTCTTTGATATTACATAATTTTGCCAAAATCTAACATGGAATTTCTAAATAAAAGCTACACCACGTTTGTATGGTAAAGTCTGATTATGTGTAGGGTAAAGGGGACTCTTAACTCATAATTGTTACATTATATACATATAATAATTTATTTTTAGAGAAGCTTGACATTTTTAATCACAACAAAATAAAAGCTAGACTGCGTTTGTAAGGAAAAGGGTAAGAGGACTCTTAATTCGTGCAACTTTAATTTGTTTTCGGTCATGCAGCATGCGGGCACGAGATCAGACCTCATCATTTAATTGTCAGGATACCAACAAAAGAGCTCGCTCTCGAAGGCTTTGTCCCCAGTTTTATCTTAATTGTTTGAAGAAACTCGATCGTTTGGCGACAAGATGCTTTTTATCCCTTCCCGAGGGCAAACACTGACGAACTTTGAATTAGTTTTCGGTTTGATAACAGCCACTCGTTTTTTCAGGGCAGTTTTAACGACAGCCCCGTTATTACGATATTTCGGATCGAGTTTTACGGGTTTGCCGATTTATTTTACACTGACCGTTTTATGATTTTGGGGGACGTTACGTTTTAGTACCGAGTGATCAGGGATCAGCTATTATGTTACTCGTATACCTGTAGTACCCAAACAATCGATATGTTGAGAAGATTAAGTTACGGGTTGGATTATAGATATTGGTATTTTTATGTAGGTTTGGTAGAAGCGGCCGACAAAATATGTAAGGTTACGCCCTCGTACCTTTTACACTAGTAAATATTATAACTACGTCACAATATCTATGGTTTCTCAATTGTTGTCTCAGTTACAGTTGATCAGGTTTCACGTGGCTAAAATTTAAAAATACAGATGTCTTTGCTAGTCTAGGAAAAAAAACAGATCAAGTGCGAGTCGGACTCGTACATCTCTCTACTCGTACTCGAAAGGTTCCGTACCTCCTTACGACATTTTAAAACGCTTAAAAACACGTTTCTTGTATGACGACCCTTTTAAACTTTTACGATTTATGACGTATTAAAAAAAACTACTTACTAGATCTCGTTCAAACCAATTTTCGGTGAAAGTTTGCATGGTAATGTACATTATATATTTTTTTTTAGTTTTATCATTCTCTTATTTTAGAAGTTACAAGGGGGGGAACATACATTTTACCACTTTGGGAGTGTCTCTCGCGCAAACTATTCAGTTTAGGAAAAAATTAGGTATATTAGAAACCTCAATATCATTTTTAAAGAAAAAAAAAATTATGAGTTTCAGTTCTAAGTATGGAGAGCCCCCAAAATTTGTTGTTTTTTTTTCTATTTTTGTGTGAAAATCTTAATGCGGTTCACAGAATACATCTACTTACCAAGTTTCAACAACAGCAAGTTCGTATAGTTTCGGAAAAAAGTGACTGACATACGGACGGACAGACAGACAGATAGATATGACGAATCCATAAGGGTTCCGTTTTCTGCCATTTAGCTACGGAACCCTAAAAAGACTTAGAATGTATGTACCAGCTGTATTTTTATCGCGCAGATCGTAAAATCCGATCGAGGGAATGTGCGAATATGTGAATAATGTTAATAGGCGATGCAGCTAGCAACTCATCACTATTTGACTCCTTTTTCTTTCTTCTCGCCCACCATCACGCTGGCCTTTGGGTTTTGCGGCCCTGGGCACACTCCGCTTACAACCGCAAGATCTAAAATGTTGCATCTGCCCCATATAATGTATATTTCTAAGCTTACATCATGGGTCTTATAATTCTTCCATGCTAGTCTAAGAGAAAAAAATGTATCAGAAAAAATATATGAGTACATAGTAGAATATACCAGCTCTTTATTTTCCCCGCACAGATCGTAAAAGCCGATCGAGGAATTAAGAAAAACTTCCTAGTAATGTTAATAGGCGTTGTAGCTAGCAGCCCATCACTATTTTGATTCCCATTTCCCACCTTCACAATCACGACGCAAAAATGATCTTTAGGTTTAACGGCTCTGGGCCCTATTTACCCCGTTAGAGATAAAGGCGTGATAATATCAATATAGATATAAAAACCTTCCAATTTTCGCTACAGGTTTTTATAAACTTATTTTATCTTACCTCGTTTAAAAGGTAGGATAAAATAAGTTTATAAAAACCTGTAGCGAAAATTGGAAGTTTTTTTTATAGGTTCAGTGATGTATTTCAATGATGTAAACGAGTTTGATCCGTATTCGATAGTGACCGGCTTAAGGGATTACCAGCAAGCGGTAACCACCGGCTGACCGGCGCGCGCTACGAGTTTTTACCGGTTCCGATAATGGATACTAGACTTTATGTTACAACATTAAAACTTTAAAATATTATTGAAATTGCCTTCTTATAAAACTTACAATGTACTAGCGGCTTCTTTTCCCGCGCATATCGTAAGAGCCAATCGAGGGAATCAGGCGATGAGGCCATTTTGATTCCCATTTTCCTCGTTAACAGCCGCTATCGCGCTAAAAGTGGCTTTTGGGTCTAGGCTCTGTCAAGGGTGCCCCTTGTTTCACACACTGAAATTTCATAGAATTTCGATTCACAGAAAATTTTTCATAGAATATTTAATTCTTAAATAGAATATTTAATATTTTTATTTCAAATATTATTGTTTCAAAGACTATTTACTTGAATGAAACACAATTTATAGAAACACAGTTCAATGAATTTTACAATCTCATATTTTCATTTAACAAACTAATCAAACAGTAGAATATTTCTTTAAAGAATATTGTTTGTTCGGTATAATCTTTCATAGAATTTTATTTTACTGAAAATTATTATTAAGGAAGTATTAAGTGAAAACATTGTTTAATCAAATTAAATACCATATGATAAGTTAGAATACATTATAAATCGCTACCACAATATAGGTTAGGGCAAACTTATAGGTTAGGTTAGGATAGAACTGCGACCAACTGGAAACTTAGAATAGGGCAAACTTATCCTTACTTACTTACTAATATTATAAATATGAAAGCGTGGATGTTTGTTACCTTTTCACGCAAAAACTACTTGACGAATCATCATGAAACTTTGTAAACATATCCTGGGAGGTACTAGAAGTAACATAGGGTACCTTTTATCCCGGAAAAGTGTAATGTTCCCGTGGGATACGCGAGCGAAGCCGCGGGCAAAAGCTAGTAGGTTATAAATATTATATTAACTAAACTTATTAAAAATAATAATATTTAATTTGATATTCTGATATTAGAAACATCACAAAAGTAAATGTTATTTGTAATAAAATTCTATGATTTTAAATTATTCATAACAAACATTGTAATTATTGATTTTCTGTGCAACGAAAATCTATTATTAAAAATTCTTTATACTGAGTAACCCACAAATGATTATTCTATGACATGATAGTCGACAGTTGGCGGCCACCTTGGAAAAATTTCTATAAATAACGAAAATCTGTTAAACTTTTGTCTGTACAAGAAAGTACACCCCTCTGTCAACCCTTTTAGTGATAATGACGTAATAGTGTAATCAGTATTAAAATTGTACAAACGCAGTGCGCATTGAAAAATCGCGTATCTACAACTTTTAGAATGTTTACTTTGGAAATGTTGGCGCTTTGTAGTGCTCTCGGTAAAATTTTTATTCCCTGCCTACCTATATACCCCTGGGGGAAACAGGCGTGGCTTGGTAGTTTGTACCGAATTTTTTTATTTCCGGTAAAAAGTTTTGGCAAATTAAAGGATCTGGCAGCATCATATCGTTGTTATTAGCTAATCTAAGATCTAAATGTTCACCAACTTTGTTGCATACTGTGAGCAGAGGGAACGTATTTTTTTACCCGACTGCAGCGAAGCCAAAAGGAAGGGTAATGATTGGCAGTCTATGTATATAAGTATTTATGTGTATTCCACCATAGCATCTGAACCGCTCTTCCGATTTATACAATGTCATTCAATTCGTCATTACGGTCTAAGTGTTCCATATCGAGTGGCGTACCAAATGAAAGGTCTTAATTACCACATTTCAAAAATATATACTTTATTAGCCATAAATATAATTCTAACTTTGTAGTAAAAATTTTCCCGTAATCGGGTTTTAGTTTTTTAGACCGATATATTCTTAATTATTATATTTCCAATCTTAAATACAGTGTATACCTATTATAAATTGATGCCCAGGTTTAACTATGTGTCTGTCTGTACTCGTTAAACTCTGAAACTACTGCCCCGATCTTTATGCGGTTTTTAGGGTTCCGTAGCCAAATGGAAAAAAACGGAACCCTTATGGATTCGTCATGTCTGTCTGTCTGTCCGCCAGTATGTCATATTTTTTTTCATCAAACCCATACGTGTGGGGTATTTATGGATAGATCTTCAAAAATGATATTGAGGTTTTTAATATATTTTTTTCTAAACTGAATAGTTTGCGCGTGAGACACTTCCAAAACGGTAAAATGTGTGCCCCCTCCCCCCCCTGTAACTTCTAAAATAAGATAATAGTAAAACTAAAAAATATATGTGATGTACATTACCATGCAAACTTTTACCGAAAATTGGTTTGAATGAGATCTAGTAAGTAGTTTTTTTTACTAATACGTCATAAATCGTAAACCGCAATTTACCTTTAGAACTTTTATATTATGTTACTTGCTGCTACGGAACCCTTCATGGGCAAGTCCGACTCGCACTTGGCCGCTTTTTTACTGATATTTTGAGGATTTCTCTCGGAAGGTTCATATGTTTTATACATTCCCATGCGAAGACAATACTATTTCAATTAATATAAAATAACTTTCAAAAACGAGCAACATGTGTAACAAAAATATATCAAAAGTACTTTGTAATGAAAGCAGACATGGACTTCAGAATAATTATCATTCATATTTCAACATAAACACGTTCTAATGAAAACAAATACGGGTTTTCGAAATAATTTTCATTCATTACCAACAACGTTGTTTAACTACCTGTTATCCTTAAATTCCCCTAGATCGTCCTGAATAAATAATTCAACTTCTGCATGTCCGCAGTTCATATTTAACTTTTAAACCCTTGCCTCTAATGTTCAGCTGTGGCGGGAAATAATAATAGTACAGAAGAATAACTCGTGTAATAAACGCGAGTGACCGCCAATTCGTAAATAATCGAGAGAATTTGAAAAGTGCGTGTTGGTCATTTCTAATACTGCCTACACACGACACAACATGGCACACAACCGTAGTACAACATGTTGGATTCGCGGTGGAATGTTCTCTACATACGTAGCAATTAATTGCGATCACAACTTCGATCACAGCACAATGGTGTTAGAACTTTCAGAGATGGCGCAGTAGATATTAGTATGTTAGAATTTGTAGAGAAGTCGTACTACATACATAGTTTCTCATTCTAAATAGATTAAACAAACATAATACATCGATTTGTTATACTTATTGAATTTTAGAAAAATATACACAATTTATTTTTATTTCTTCTTGTGTATTCTCCCGCCAATGCGAGAGAGCGAGAAGGGTATATCAATCTGTGTTCAAGTTCATCATCATCTGAGCGTATTCCCAGTTGCATCGTCAGCGGTTACGCTTCAGAGCCCGGAGTCCACTACCTAACCCTAGGCGATTTGACGAGGTTACTGGTTTTTCAAGTTGTTTGCCGGGAACTATACGAAGAGTCGCATCTGTGACCCTCTTATTTGTGGTACAAAGTGATTCATCTACCCTCTATGTAATTGTGTCGGCGAAAACAAAATTTACGCGAGTCTGGCCAGCTTCCAAATCGCTAACGGAGGTCGTAGGTCACCTGCTCTTAATGTTGGGACATACTCTTTGGCACGCTCCTAGCGTGGCGTCACATGCTAATTTTATTCAAAGACTAACATTAGCGTACTGGAAATATTCGGCCTTTGTAATATGGAAAAAGTTTAACATGTGACTCAGGGTTGTGGAGTTATGCGCATGTAGTTACAACTTCGTGGTGTCTCTTTAACCTCTCTAAAAGGCTTTCGGCAAGGAAATGCATGTTACTTTAGTGGAAGCAGTTCAAAGTGCGCCATTTGTTATGGTGATTTATATCCTAGAATTAAGAACTGTAGTTAGTGCTTAATGCAACTCTGCGATTGTTTTATACACACTTAAAATGTTATTGCCTTTGAAGGCATTTAAAATGTTGTACTCGTAAGTTCTTAGCTATGTGCTAACAGCCTTGGTTTTAACTATTATATCGTGATGAGGTACGAGTACGATAAAGGACAGAAGGAAATGGTAGATAAAGACTCACACATTGTCCCTAAATTACCAACGTTAAGAAAGATATTCTTACAAGAATATACATTGGAGACTTTGTTCGTTGAAAAATGACACATACATCGCATACTGTCCTTCTTTTGGCCACTAACTTACATGAAAAACAAATTAACAACAGCCTGGACATCTGCTACTGCAGGGTTCGAAGAATAATACGGTATTTGACTATTGTAGGGTTTTGTTGGCAACTCAACATTAATTTATTATTTTGTATTTTTCTTTGATGGCAACTTTGTTCGTTTCCACCCTGTTCGATTGTTTGTGCCAATAAAGTAACACGTTAACATGATCTCGTGGATTTTTATTAATTATCCAGCGCAGTCCATTCAGCTTTCCAAACATAACATTACAGTGTTCCTTCATGACACAATAATTCAGAACTGAAGCACCACAAAACAATGAAAAGATGGCGGACTGAAGGGCTCGGCTCGGCGTCTCGGCGAACGTCACGTCGTGTACGCAGTATGACCATGTACCATAGAGTATGACTTTGACTCTTATGTATTCTGTGGTATGACGCTGCAACCGCGCCACTTGCTTCCTGCGTCGAAAAGTGGCAACTCGCCTGCCTGCACGCGCAGAAATGGCGGGATTGTGTTACAAATTGAGGGTAACACGAGATTGATTACCACACACTGATGAAATGTAAAATATGTTGCATACATACACCAAATGCTAATTGCAGCTTCATTTAATAACCAATTTTCTTGCTGTTTCCTGATTTGTTTTTGTGTTATTTGTTATTTCGTATAAAATAATTGTCTAAATACAAAACAAAAGGTTCAAAACAAACAATGTTTGAAGACAGACACACAGACAGATAATCATTTATACTAGATTAGTAAACAAAAAATATATAGCATAGTAAAATCTTTAAAATAGTTTGGAAAATCCAAAAGTGCACGCCTCATAATCTCATTTTTCACAATTAAATTGATTTTGATTGTTTTATTGCTAACTTAAAACGAAGAAAAGTATGTGTCGGCTTTAACGCACGACTGGAGATTATTTTTAACTTCCCGCTGAGAAAATTGAAAATTTTCAAAATTCGGGACGTTATTAGTTTCACCCCCTTTTTGAAAAGTCGAGTTTTAATCAGATCTCGACGTTTAAAGGTCTCAGGAATCTTCCCTGACCACTCACGAGCAAGTGTCATGCACCCTATCCGTATGCGTGTGTGGGTGTGTATGTGACCCGCTTATAACTCTTGAACAACTAAACCGATCGGAACCAAACAAGTAGCTTTCCAAAGAGTTCTATACAACTCAGATTTCCAGTGAATTTAAACCGATTCGGACCGGTAGATTTTGAGAAATCTCAAAAAAACTAAGCAAAAACAAAAAAAAGACACAAGACTACGTCACGAATGTCAAGAAAAGTGTTACCACTGATTGTTCTTTTCATTCTCAATTAGTTAATGCAAATTAAATAAAATATATAACTAACTTATCGCTTCTTTTACATTTATTCGTCTTTCATATTTAATAAAACAAACAAAATCACAACATTCTTTATTCAAATTTCTTTTTACTTCTTTTCTTACTTGCCAGTTACACATTCGTACTCGTCATACATAGGTATTAACTCTTTCAACAAACCTCACATCCAAAATTATTTTTAATATGTCACCTGTATTTTTATAATAATAATTACGATTAAACTACATTGAATTAGACCGTGATCTTCGAAAGGAGTTAGTTTTGGATAATACTGAAGCGTATAAAAAAAATGGACTTGATCAGATAAGTTTTTCGGGAGTTATCGTGACCACGCCACTTTCCATACATACCGACACACGGACGTTCACAAAATGATTTTATTTATTTAAAAGGCAAAATGTCTTTTAAAAATGTCATAAGTGTTGAAACTAGTGTTTTTCCTTGACATTTATGTGTAAATATTATTGTACAAGTGCGATAGAAAATAAATAGAGACACATTTAGTTAAAAAAATCACTTGATTTTTGTAAGGCACTAGCACTACCTCATGCGCTTCGCTTATGAGGCGTGCAAAAATATATAAAATCCGGGCTTTAACTAGAGGCCGACTAACAAGCCTAA
The DNA here is from genome assembly GCA_963576875.1 of Acrobasis repandana. NCBI lineage: Eukaryota > Metazoa > Arthropoda > Insecta > Lepidoptera > Pyralidae > Acrobasis > Acrobasis repandana. The sequence goes on along the minus strand of OY756218.1, from coordinate 18,567,494 downwards.
CTAAAACCTGGACTATTTCGATCGTTAAGTCCTCTAACGAAGGCTATAGGCGTAGAATTGTAACGATGCTGCAAGTTTCATTAATCCAGATTCTGCATGTTATATAATTATCCACCTGATTACTCCAGGGCAACCGAGCTGCTCCTCTGGCTGCTCTGACAGTACAGAGAGGGTGCTCGGTGCTGCAGTGGAGAGTGGAAAAATTTCGGCATTCTAATACAAAAGTGTGGCTGCACACTTTTGTATGAGAATGCCGAAATTTTTTTTCGCCCGGGCGATTTGTGTGGAAATGTCGAATTTTTTTTTGGTCTGTTGACTGTTATTTTGATTTCATTATACTTTGGTGATATAATATAGCCCATGATTGGATTTATTACGAGTATGTCCCTTCCACGTTGTATAGCATTACAATGCTCGGAACACTACCTAAATTAAAAAATGTGATAAAATTTGATGCAACTGAAATATTATGCCACTCAAATTGTGATCGCAAACCCAAGAGTAAACTTGTATAGTTGCTTAACATGTACAAGGCCATAATAGAGCGTATGACCGCTGGGCCAGCGAGCCCTGTTAGACACTAAAACTAATATAACCAACAACTGTTTTGACAGGTCAATTTTACCGCTCTGTGTCCACTGCACAACCGCAGAGCAGTGTCGGTTAACTCTAAAATGACAATTTCCCTATCATGGCGACGCAACCGTTTCAGTTCACGATGCTTTGTTAATTAAATTGAATTGTATTGTGTGCATTTTGAGTTTAAACGTGTTTTAGTTCTTTTTTCAATTTATGCAAACAAAAATGTATGCATGTTAACTCAGTAAGTTAACATTTGTACACATAATCAATTAGTGTACCTGCCTAGTAAGAAGTAAGTAGAGTCACAGGCCGGAAACTCCTGAGGTACGCACAATATGCGTCACCCAGGCGTCCCCGTTCCCCGTCTCCGCACCTCTCCCCCGTTTTCGCCTCGATTTCTCACGTTGGCCGTCAAGAACCGGGGGAGAGGTGCGGGTGCGGGGAACGGGGACGTATATTGCGCGTACCTTAGAAGAGTCCCTTCTGTTTACTCTTACTGTATTCTGTGGTAGAGTACAGGAAAACGCTGGATCCAGGGCGCTATCTATCGGTCGTTTTTGAAATCTTCGAGAGAGGTCTATGACCAGCAGTTGACTTCCTGTGGCTCATATGATGAAGTGATGAATGAAAGCGAGAGAGAGAGAGAACGCGTATACTCAATACGCGTTCTCTCTCTCTCTTACTCTCTCACTTTCATCTTAGTGAGAGAACCTCAGCTAGATCTACAGACCATGGATCAAGATAGACACAGCCTCTGTATGAATTAGCGTGTCGATCTGACTTCAAATTGACTTCATTTAGGATCGTCACTATGTGTATGTCAATTTATTAGATCGGACATTGAGCTCTCTACTGTAAAATACCTAAATCTGCTAAGGAAGTAATAAAAAAGATTCCTTCTTAAAAAAGAATCTTCTCTTCTTCTTCGTCTAACGCATTCCCGGTTGCATCCTCAGCTGTGCTGCTCCGGAGCCCGGGGTGCGCTTTCCCACTTTTTCTTCTCCAAATATAATATGCATGTCAATGGTCACCGAAGGATGCCAAAGACCTTGTAAAATAGAGAAGAAATAGCCGGAACACTTTCAATGATTTGGCTATAGTTTTACAACCGGCCGCCTGCCTGACGTTAACCCTTCTTGGGAATGCAATTGTAGCACGAGATGTTTATGCTAAGTCCTTTAGTCGCCTCTTACAACATCCACAGGAAGAGATGGAGTGGTCCTATTCTAACCCGGAACCACACGGGATTATCTTATTTAATATTGTATTGAAAATTGGCACGTCAAGTTTTCATACTATTATTATTTATTAGTGGACGATGAAAATTACCGCACATGAGTCAGATAGTACTATAATATAAACTCAGAGCTACAAGTCGAGTCATGCGGTGGCACAGAATACAGTAAGAGTAAACAGAACGGAATCTCCTAAGGTACGCGCAAAATACGTCCCCGTTCCCCGCACCCACACCTCTCCCCCAATTGTGGGCCAACTTGTGTCATCAAGGCGAAAACGGAAGAGAGGTGCGGGGACGGGGAACGGGGACGCATATTAAGCGTACCTTAGGAGATTCCGTTCTGTTTACTCTTACTGTATTCTGTAGCGGTGGTCGAACCTGCGACACTGGTATGACTCTTCATTGATTCAGAGTAACATATATACCTACTACTACTACAATTTATCTGTACACACATCGATGTGTGAGTTATACTTAGGGTCACACCGCAGAATTAATTTAATACTTACACTACACAACCTACTAACGAGTTCGACATATTTACGATTATATCTTTGCATACCGGGAGATTTGCGAACACTATGACGTAAAAATATTCTGTTTTATATGTATTAAATGTTACAGAAAAGTCGGAAACAGCTACATAATATCACTTCACAAATATTTTTTATTATGTCCATTGTCCATTTCACCATTAGTTCACTTTACTGATTATTATTGAGTCATTTATAATGTAACGCACTAAATTCACTAATTCACTATTGTAATATAGTAATTTGCATATTCGGCGCAAAACTATACGGTAATTATTTGAATAAATTCAATAAAAATAAACAAATGTTTATCTTATCACGCTTCCACGCACGGCTTGTCAAGTTGTCATGTCATTGTCAACAATGGCATTATAGCACTACACTATAACCCGCGGAAATCTACTTGGCATCTGCGTGTATGTGATTAACTGTGAGCGAGGAGCCTATGTATTTTTACCGGTTTATACTGCTGTCGATTCATAATCCCTCTCGCTCTTGTGTATCTCCCGCCAATGCGAGAGAGCGAGAAGAGTATATATATATCAAGATGGTTGCTGGGTAATAACGTGAAATTATATTGTTGCTTTGCTACCTGTTTTTATCATTTGGAAATCTATGAAATATGTGTTTTTTGTTGCAATCGGTGGATAAACAATTATTATATGCGCATCTTCTCACCATGATGGTTACTATTGATTGACAGTTCTCAAGACAAGATACGTCGTGTATTGCGTGCGGCTAGTAACTAAACCCTAGTTTAGAGCACAGAAAGGTACAGAAAGTGCGGGGGAGAAGCGCGGGGACGCCAATTTGCGGGAGACGCTGTGAGATTCCATTCTGTTTGACTCTTATGTATTCTGTGCCTGCGAACTTTCGGTTATAGGTGGTGAATGAGCAATCATCTCATATATTATAGCAATCAACTCATACCTTATGTAGGTAGCACTAATTTAACCTACATTTAACTATCTGTATAAGCAACCTTACGATTGAGTTACTCTAAATTTAATGATTTTACCTAAACGCTAAGATCACTTTCCAATTGATATAATAACATAGTTAATTAAGTTAACTATGTTATTATATCAATCTTAATTAAGTTAACTTTGTTATTATATCAATTGAAAAGTGATCTTAGCGTTTAGGTAAAATCATTAAATTTAGTGTAAAGAAATCACTCGATAGGTTTGGTTATATCCTTTTCGGAGTTCCTCCCGACTAGCTAGCTAGCATCCCTTTAGCTCATCTCAACTTAACTTCCTGAGGCTGGGATTCTTCTGCACCGCGCACCGTCGCGGAGCGCGGGATGGCACAGATTTTAACATGCAAGTATCTGAAAACGCGTCAAGGCGCGGGAGTGCGCCCCGCCGCAGATTCTGCCAGTCTGCACGGGGGCGCGGTGCTAGCCGCACGGTACACATTGCTGCGCAGTACCGCCCGTGTTTTTATGTATAAAGGACAAAGAAAAAAGAATTCTACGGCACTCATTCAGGATGCTTTCTTGAATGAGTTCGGTATCAATTCTCCACGAGTTCCACGACAATCAACTGTAAAGTGAATATTTGGCGCGGGGCCGTCGAGGCAGATCTGCGCCTCCGTCGCCGCGCGCGGAATCTGCCGATCCGCGCACTGCGGCGGGGCGCGTTTCCAGCGGGGGAATCGCCTTAGCTATGTGCGTACAGGCTTAGCTATGTGCGTACAGGTGGCGCTATTAAACCACTAGACTACTACCGCTTCATATCATTGTTAGCGACGTGAAGCCAGTGTTTACCATTTCCGACCATCGTTGGATAACAGCGGCACAATGACCAATTAATTCCTTTATCATGACCATTGGCATCACAAATTCTTTGTTAATTAAATTGTGTAAGGTTCCGATGTGATACAATAACGGTGTCAATGGTGCGGTGTGAGTGACTGCCGACCGGATAATTAATTAACGTTTTTGCTTTCATGGATACAATAGGCAAGGGATGAAATTTTATTAAACGCTTGAATATTTTTCTGCTGTTAGGAATAACATTTATAATAATATTAGATTTTTCTGTTAACCTAAAAAATAATTCATAGTAAATTATTGAATATTATTCCTCATCATCATCATCATCAGGTCTTTATCAGTCTCCACTGCAGGAGCACGACCCTCTTTGTACTACCAGAGCCATATATTAGCCAGAGCAGTCAGAGGATTTAGCCTACACTCTCTACGCGGGACAGACGGTTGGAGAGGTCTCATTGATGTTTATAACTTTGTTTAGCTTGTGTTACCTAAGTCGTAGGGCAGCTAACACAAACACAAGTAGGTACATACAAAACGATTAATTAATTAACAACTCCTCCAACAACGATTGCAACTCCAATCCAGATTAGGCGATGGAGTTATGTGACAGACAAACACACAAGTGGGTCAGTGGCCGTTGCATCCCGCTGGGAACTGCTTAATTTGTGTCACACGCTAACCTAGCTTGCTCCAAAAGCCATTCGGGACATCGTTTTCATTATTTTTCTTTTTCGAAACAGAATGAAAAGTAAATATGTACAACAATCGACCTTGTACAAACTTAAGAATAAACAAGAGAGAATCTGAAAATATAAAGTTATTAAGTTTTACAAGTTGGCGAAGGTTATGTTATGACGTCATGATCACACTGTTTTTCTAGTAATCATAATTTTTTTTCGATTCAATAAATTAACAAGATCTATATTTTACGTAATTAATCAAACTACTACTAATACTAGATCACTAATGTATAGTAAAATTAAAATAACAGTCAAAAAACCAAAAAAAAAATTCGACATTCCCATACAAATCGTCCGGGCGGTCGCACACTTTTGTATGGAAATTCCGAAATTTATTTTTGTTCCTTGGCTGTTATTTTAATTTCATTATACGTTATTATTTTATTTTTACGGGTATGTCCCTTCTACGTTGTTTAAGGATTTTTAGCGGTAAAACCGCCTGTTATACATAGATTTTAATCATTAACACTGTATATTCTATTCATTCGTCTTTACAATACAATACAATACAAATTATCTTTATTGCACCATAATAATTCATAAAATAAAAATAACAAACACAAAGAAAATATTGGTACAAAGGCGGACTTATCGCTAGATGCGATCTCTTCCAGTCAACCTTTAATGTACAAGTCAATCAATAAACGAATTGAATCAAGTAATCATTCACTCAATTGTTCATATTTGTAACTTTGACATCTTCTGTGCATTATTTCGAAGACGAAGGGGCACATAACTTCGATGCCACTCTGCAATAATTTAGACGTATACGGATTTCCAGCTAGAACTATGTGCATCAGTCATTGTGCTCTAATTAATGGTGGAACATCGAGATCCATCAATGCCTGGCGACGACAATCGTATCAAAGGGGCATATTATGTTACGAACCACAGCCGTGAGGCGGCTGACAATGATGTCGTGAAGGGAAGATCACTCACTTGCAAACCAGTCTATGAAGATAAAGGTACAATATAGACGATTTCTTTAAAATCCGACGGGGGTGGCGCATCAAAATGCTACGAACTTGCCGGAGCCGGAAGGTGGCTATAAGAACCCTGTAATGAAATGACTCATGACCCCATCGAGTTTGGTTATGATTATTACAGTAAGTCTACGAACAACAATTCTCTAGAATCATAAATAATCCCGAAAAATCATTATAGCGATATGTACCGCGGCGGGCAGGGCTTAAAATATGAACAGCGCGGCGCGACAGTTCGCCGTTACACTCGAGTCGTGCGGTTGCGTCGCAAGAAGTTTCCTTTGAGAATATTGCTGTGTGTTTGCGATAATCGATTCATTAAAAATGCCATTATGTGCCGTGAAGTGGTGTAAAAGCTATACAGACATGAAAAACACAGGACTCTCTCTCCTTTCATATGTAAGTAAATAAACATTTTGATATTGTGCCTCACCGCTCGTGGCGTTGACCGCGGCCCTGTCGGTTGAGCAGCCGGCTTCGGAGAGCTAGCTGCTTGTCCGACATGACGCGTACGTGACCTTGTCGCGACCAATCGAAAGCGAAATTACTGTTCGTTTGTTTGCGTAAATGGAATCAGAATCGAAACGGTGAATGTAGGAGCGTTAGGTATCTAGAGAATTATATGTCGATGCAGTAAGTACTAAGGCCACACAATATTGCACAAAATATTTTTTTAGTTTTTTGCCCTCATGAAATTTATATAAAAAAACGGGTAAGTGCGAGTTGGACTCGTACATCAAGGGTTCCGTACCACCGTATAATGTTTTAAAACGCTGAAGAAACACGTTTCTTGTATGACGACCCCTTTAATTTTTAACTTTATTTTATTTTTAGTATTTGTTGTTATAGCGGCCACAGTAATACATCATCGGTGAACATTTCAAGTGTCTAGCTATTACGGTTCAAGAGATAGAGCCCTGTGACAGACGGACAGACGGACAGACAGCGAAGCCTCAGTAGTAGTACTCAGGGTCCCGTTTGCACCCTTTGCCAATTTAATAAATTCAAATTCAAATTCAAAATATCTTTATTATCATAGGATATTTATAATATCTCTTAATAATAGTCACTTTGTTTTTTTTTTGCACAAATGTTGACGTCAAATCGTTACTTAAAGCTAAGTTTACGCCGCTTCCTAGGCGCAAGTGCAGAAGAAGCGGCAACAAACTGCACTGCACGTTTTCTCCAAAGACGTCAACTAACAAACTAAAACCTTAAAATTAGTTATATAGATGGACAGAGATTACATTGTTTATTATGTCATAATTAAATTGAATTATAAGAATTATGAAATTTAAAATAATGTTAATTTGTAAATTTAGTATGTACCAATGTACCTAAATTATGACATGTCTAAGTATACAAACCTTTAAGAGGGACCCGCGCCAAGCTCAAGCCAGACCTTTTTGTCTTTAAGATAGTCATCGGTCCTATAATAAGCCTTCTCACAAAGTACTTTCTTTACATAAGCTTTGAATTTTCTGTCTGGCATATCAAGGACCGATTCTGACAATTTATTATAAAAAAGTATACACTTCCCCATAAAAGACTTACTGACTGTATTCAGCCTGTAATACGGGCTAACTAAGTCATTCTTATTACGTAAATTTCTATCTGTAAAATCACTTACTTTATTGAACATGGAAATATTTTTCCTTACATACATTATATTTTCAAATATGAATTGTGATGCAAAAGTAAGTATACCTATTTCCTTGAATAATTCCCTCAGTGAGTCTCTCGATCCTAAACCGTAAATGGCACGAATTGCTCTTTTTTGTAAAAGAAAAATAGTCTGAATGTCGGCTGCACTCCCCCATAGAAGTATCCCGTAAGACATTAGACTGTGAAAGTAACTAAAGTACACTTGTCTAGCAGTTGCTACATCTGTCAATTGTCTTATTCTCCTAACAGCGTAAGCCGCAGAGCTAAGCCTATTAGAAAGTTTAGTTATATGAGCGCCCCATTGAAGTTTCGAATCAATTGTGATTCCCAAAAAGGTAGTACTTTCAACCAGATCGAGTTTCTGACCATTAATTAGTATGTCAACACAGGCTTGATTCACATTAGGAAGAGAGAATCGAATGCATTGGCTCTTGTTCGCATTTAACATGAGGTTATTGGCCGAAAACCAATCAGAAATTAAAGATAAGGTGCTGTTCACCGCGCTAGCATCACTGTTATGTCGATCTATTTTAAATATTAGCGAGGTGTCATCAGCAAACAGCACCATGTCAGCCTCTTTCTCAACCATGTAAGGCAAGTCATTGACATAAACTAAGAAAAGGAACGGTCCTAGAATAGAACCTTGGGGTACGCCCATTTTCACATTAGACCCGTGTGATTTTACGCCGTTTATATCAACAGTTTGAAGCCTATCAGTTAAGTAAGATTCTATTAATTTAATTGACTTATCATCAAAACCGTATTGACGAAATTTGAGCAAAAGTGTTGGATGATCAACGCAATCAAATGCTTTAGAAAGATCGCAAAATGATCCAATTGCATCATTTCTGTTTTCCCACGCGTCGTAGATATTAGTAAAAAGTGCTACTCCTGCATCGGTGGTCGATTTTCCAGCAGTAAAGCCGTATTGTTGGCTATGGAAAAGATTATTGGTCTTAAAGTGAAGTAGCATTTGATTGAGCATTATCTTTTCGAACACCTTACTCAAAACTGGCAGAATAGAGATAGGTCTGTAGTTGCCAGGGTCTGTTTTTTCTCCTTTTTTGAATAAGGGGATTAGTTTACTACATTTCATTAAGTTAGGGAATATGCCTTCATCAATACATTCGTTAAATATAAAAGCTAAATCGGCAGCAATTATGTGTATTATATGACTTACTACGGCTACTGACATGCCCCAGTGATCTTCTGATTTTTTTAAATTTAAATGTTTAAAAGCATCTATTATATCGCTAGGGCTAACATGCTTAAAATTAAATTTAGAATCACAAGGGCTAACATTACTCTTAAGCAAAGCCTCAGCACGCTGGGCGCTAGAACTCACATTAGAAGTGAGTTCCAAAGGAATGTTAGTAAAATAATCATCAAATATATTTACTATTTCTTCAGTTTTTGAAGTATTTTTACCATTACATTTGATTCGGCAAATATTTTCTTTGGTTTTATTTTTACCTGTTTCCTTATTTATGACACTCCATGTTTCTTTAATTTTATTAGGAGCATTATTTATTTTTTTGCTAATACTATTCGACTTGGCTCGTCTACAGACTTTTTTAAATATTTTAGAATAATTTCTAACATATTCTATAAAAGAAGGATTAAAGTTATATTGTTTTTGGGCATATAGATCATATAACCTGTTTCTATTTATGTAGATGTCGGTAGTAGCCCATTCACTAAACTGTGATTTACTATGAACTACTACTCTTTTTTTTTTAATGTTTTAGAATACTCAGAGGAAACAGTACTAAATAGTTTATTATAATGGTCGTCAGGATTATTTCCTGTATATACCACTGATAATAATTTGTTATCTAAATTATTTTTAAGTTTTTTTATGTTTTTAGAAGTAATCGGTCTACACAAGATCTTATCTTTTCTCAAATTACTGGTGGACTCTTTGACAAAAGCTACATATACACCAGAATGATCTGAAGGCAATTTATTAATAACAGATTTATCACAATATTGAATATTACTAAAAAAATTATCAAGACATGTGCCAGATGTCGCTGTAATTCTGGTTGGCTCAAAAAATAAGTTTTCTAATCCATAACACTTAAAAAGATTTAGGAATTGTGTGCTCTTTGGATTATGTACTAAAATATCAACATTAAAATCACCGCAAATAATTAAATTCTTTTTACTAGTTGAACAGGACTTAAGAACCTGGTCCATTGCTTTTAAAAAACTTTTGAAATTACTATCTGGTGGACTGTATACACAAACAATTATATGATGATCAAGCTCGGCACAGGCCACCTCACAACAGCGCTCAACAGTATGTCTGACAATATCCTTCCGCTCTTTGCTACGGAAAGAATCTTTTATAAAAATTAAAGAACCCCCTCGTTGAGCAGACTTTCTGTTAAAGCAGCTAACAATAATATAGTTGTTTAGGCTGAACATCATCTGACTCTCATGCAGCCAATGTTCAGTCAAACATAAAATGTCCACATCCATTTCTTTTAAAACTAATTCTACTAATAATTCTTTGCCGGAAAGACCTTCTAAATTTTGATGAAGTATTCTTAATTCATGAGGCCTTCCCGTTGTCCGAATGGTCAGTTTAAATCTGTCGTCAAGTCTACAGAATTACCGTTACATAAACTTGGTAAGTCTGTAGGTGTCTTAAAACTAGAATCCTGTTTACAATGTAAACTCGTCCAAAATACAGAAGCAACTTATTGATCCAGCAATTGGTGTGAAGTAATGTCAGTAGCCGTTTGGTTCCCGACAGAGTAGAATATGACCACTCTAAGTCTTCACGTGGATGTCGTAGAAGGCAACTTAGGAAACACAAGCTAAACAAAGCTTATAAACATCAATGAGACCTCTCCAACCCGTCTAGCCAGCGTGGAGAGTGTAGGCCAAATCCTCTAGCTGCTCTGGCTATTATACTTCTCTGGTAGTACAGAGAGGGTGGACTAGTGATGTGCCGCTCCCATTCCCCATTCCAAAAAATGGAAATGTCAAGGAACGTTTTAATTATATTTTTCAGACATATTTTTTATCACTGTAAATATATTTTACTAACGTAAATGCATCACTTGATATGGTTATAATATAAATACAAATACGTATATCCAATATTCCGTAACATTAAGTTTAAAAAAACTTACTTTGGGGCTAGCTTAATCAGTGTGATTTGTCCATAAATATTTAATTATTTATTTATTCCCTAGAAATACGAGAATGTTCCCTGGGAACGTTCCAAATTCCCCGGGAACGGCACATCATTAGTTGAGAATTAAAAAGACCTGATGATAAATGTCAGTAACGGTATTGTAGAAAACTCTTCTCTAAATTACAGTTCAATGAACTATGATGATTCATTCAATAACGTCAAGTATAGAGGAATGTAAAGTCTCTAACACTTGACGATACGTCAAGTGATAGAGGTGTTGCGCGTGCGCAAATGAATATAACTACATTTTGTTGTTTTTTTTTTTTTTTAATTCCAGTGCGGTGATAACTACAGAGTTTAGTTGGCGTGCGCTGCTTGTTTAGACTATCTCTGTCACATATTCTACGTGCGATAAAGACATAGGATCATGCGACGTATTCTGCTATCTCTTTTGCACGAGATTGTGACAAAGATTGACCTGAACGCGTCGCGTCATTTCGCAGCGCACAAAATATAAATCGTAAAAAAAATTATGAAGAATATTAAAAACTTTAGTGCATGCTCCTATTTACCTGTATCATAAGTTGATCATTCTTTTATATATTTTCCATATCTTCTCCTTTTTTTTTCATCATTGTCAACGTCACATTTCTGCTTTTACTTAAGCACCGCTGTATGCGTCCCATTAACTGTAGTGGGTGTCTTTTTGTGTCCAAGGCGACATTTTGTATACGATAATGAATCGCTTTGTCTTGGGTTTAAGGTGTTAATCGCTTGCTATATTTCATGAGTCGAAATAGAGGACGCGTACTTGCAATGCCGTTAACTTTAATTATTCTTAATAATACATTTAGGAGAGAGAGTCTTGACACAATAACAGTAAGGGTGAGTGCCAAGGGTCTGTCGTTAACGTCTCATTGTTTGTGTGCATGTGGGTGTAAGCTGAATTTATTATTCGGCTGAAATACTAGGAATTCGAGATAGAGTAGGTACTGAAAGTGATGCCGCGTGAATTCCGAGAGATAAGGGCGTTCCACAGTTGTATAACTCGTAGCACGTTGTAGCACTTCGTAGCTCGCTGTAGCAAATTTGATAGCCGAATCGTAGCACGTTACATTGAGGCGCTCGAAACTAGGTCGGAGCACGTGCGTCGTAGTTCGCGTTGTAGATCGTAGCACGTTACGTTGAGGCGCTCGTAGCGAGGTCGTAGCACGTGCCCTGTAGCTTGCATTGTAGATCGTAGCACGTCACGTTGAGGCGCTCGTAGCGAGATTTTAAACTGTAGGAAGACCATCGCTAGACATATATTTTTTATTATTTGACGACCTCCGTTGCGTAATGGTTAACACGCTAGACCGCTAATCCGGAGGAGTTGGAAAATGGCCTTTTTCAAATGGTCCTGGGTCTTGGGTGTGTTTATCTATAGGTATATATGTATTGATCATAAAATATAGTATTGTTGAGTTAGTATCCCATACCACACGTTTAAAACTTACTTTAGTGCTAGCTTAATCAGTGTGATTTGTCCCTAAATATTTATTTATTTATTTTATAGACATAGCAAATGCCGACCTGGCTCAAAAAATTTAGCACTGGCGTATTTAGCTCATACAGGTCTCATAGTGTGCAGTTAAATCCTAAATTTACAAACGTTTACTCTGCACTGACTGTAATGCAATCCATCCATGCGATTTCCCCTAAATGTAAAGCCTTTTACTGGAAAAAGATTTATTCTATTTTGCAGTTGGAAATGTGTAAATAGGTACAATAAATCCTTTATTCGAAGCGTATTTTTCAAGTTAGGTTTAGAAATAACTAACATGTCTTTTGTTTGAGATTTCTAAATCAACTTGAATACACATAAAAGAAATAGATAAAAGTAAAAAAAAGCTACTAAATTAAACTATTTAAATCTATTTAAACTTTCAAGCATCGATCTGACATTATTTTAGTATTTTATTTAATTTTTTGGTTTTCTAGATCGATAAATATAGATTTTTAAAAATTTTCATGCTAATTTTTTAAAATATTAACTAAACTAAGTAAATATACTAGTTTAAATTAAATTTTAAACTATTCAAAAATTCTTGAAAAATTAACTCACGTCATGCCTCTGCAGCGTGGTTATATGGTGGCAAGATCGCTGATTTAAAACTTTTTAAAGAAAAATGTACCAAATCAGAATAGTAAAAACCTTTAAAATAATAACAGACAACAGACAGAAGACTAGCTGTACATGCATCGTAAACATAATCCATCTTATTATAAAAACAGGACTAACTTTGTTACTAGGTTTAAACCATTAACCTAAATCAAGTTGACACTGACAGGTGAGAATAGTGTGATATTACTAGATGTCAACTTGATTTGGGTGGGTAATGGTTTCTAACAAAGTTAGTCCTGTTTTTATAATAAGACGGAATAACTTTTTACCTATAACCTTCTTAAGCAGCATCAGAAGAAAAAAGAAAAGTAGCCAAAACTTTTAAATAAAGGAGACAAGCAACAGACAGAAGTGCAACTAAAAATGCGCTGCAGTCGCGGATCCGCTGGTATTAAAGTCTGAGTAGGCGGGCTCGGACGTAGCCTTCATATATTTACTACGGAACATCAAGATCCTAGCGTTTTCAAATATGTTTTTTGAAATATCTGGCAACCCCCCAACTCTCAAGCGTTTACCCCTAACTTTTAAACGGCTGAAACTGATTTTCATTAAATATAGCTAAAACCATCTTAAAAGACAAGGCTTTCGATTAAAAAAAAACGCATTGAAATCTGTCTATTCGTTTAGAGCTACGATGCCACATACATACACAGACGCATATTTTTAATTAAAATACTGTTCTGAGCATTGTAATGCTGTATAAATCAATAGTTAATAAATTATTTGTTAAGGCAGAATACGAAGAGAATCTGAGAAGGTAAGGTGCGGGGCGATCCGCAAAGCACCCCGCATGCTTTTACATATTTCGTTTGACTGTGAAGCGGGAGGCGGGGAATGAACGCGGAATGTAGATTTTATCGGTTTTTATGAATTATTTTAATCTAATTTTTTGTATCGAAAATGAAGAAGGCGGGCTTTTGGAATCACAATACTAATATTTTTGAGTAAAAATATTTTTTCCTCATTTTATATTCTTATAGTTTTGGAAGAAAATCAATTTTTAGATATCATTTCTTAACATTTTTTTTCAAACTTATTTGTGCCGACGTAAATGTTGTCAATAACACTAATTAATGTCATTATCGATTTCATTATATCTTTATGTCCTGTGTAATATACAAGTTTTTCAATTTGGAGTACAGCGAAATATATACCTAGGGTCTAACAAAATATACTGAAACTATTTTAAGGCTGAATTCAGTCCATAGTATTGAACAACTTTCCCTAAGGAACACACATTGAAAAAAAAAGTTTGCCTCTCATGCAAGTTGACCAAATCAGCTGATCCGAGTTTCTATGGAAAGCGAAATGATTTTTTTCATATTTACATATTTGTTCAGCATCATGGACTGAATTTACCCTTAAAATAGTTTTATTATATTTGGATAGACGTTATATAGGTATACGTATCAGCTGTGGTGTTAACTGCGAGTAGCTAGTCGTGATGTAAACTGGGCCCGGGTGGAAATCACGTTAATTTCCGAGTTTTCGGACATTTGCACTGCTCAGTTATCACATCGTCATCTGTTCCTGATCTACTAGTATATGTGTAGTGGTATGACAATGTAAGTCAGATATCATTTGAAAGAAAGAAAAATAATTTACATATAAGTATATTCTATCCTATATATCCTATATGCATGTATATATATAAATGTGTCTGATTTGACTTGTTGTCATCTAGCGGATTCTTTTTTATTTAATATATATCTATATAATTTAGTCTAAAGTCCAGTTATCGGCAGTCTGGACAATATATCACGCCAGTGGAGAGTTGCAGCGGGTACTTCATATGCGACTGCACCGAATGGGGAAAGTTTGGGGACAGTTTAATTTACTAGTCCACATGAGGGCGAAATACTAGAAATTAATACCATGGGGGTTAAGTTTTAGAAATTAATACACTGCTGGAATACTGTTCTCTGATTGCATATGAAATTCATCGACAAACAAGTTATTCAAATTAAATTGTTAATTTTTTGAGAGTTGACTTTAAAAATGATGCACTATAGCCCCTGAAGGTAAATCCGGATTACGCATATTGTAATGTACACATTGATGTTTATAATCTTTGTTTAGCTTGTAATTCCTAAGTCGTCTTTTATGAGTACGGGCCAGTACGGGTAGACTTGGAGTAGTCCTATTCTACTCTGCCGGAAACCGCACGGCTTCATTACGTACATCATTACATAAGTCCACACTGTTAGTTTATCCTGACATTCCTAACTCTGTCAGTCACAATAAACATAAGTCCCGGAGAGTATTCAAATTTAATTCAATTCAATTCAAAATATCTTTATTATCATAGGATATTTATAATATCTCTTAATAATAGTCACTTTGTTTTGTTTTGCACAAATGTTGACGTCAAATCGTTACTTAAAGCTAAGTTTACGCCGCTTCCTAGGCGCAAGTGCAGAAGAAGCGGCAACAAACTGCACTGCACGTTTTCTCCAAAGACGTCAACTAACAAACTAAAAACTTAAAATTAGTTATATAGATGGACAGAGATTACATTGTTTATTATGTCATAATTAAATTGAATTATAATAATTACGAAATTTAAAATAATGTCAATTTGTAAATTTAGTATGTACCAATGTACCTAAATTATGACATGTCTAAGTATACAAACCTTTAAGAGGGACCCGCGCCAAGCTCAAGCCAGACCTTTTTGTCTTTAAGATAGTCATCGGTCCTATAATAAGCCTTCTCACAAAGTACTTTCTTTACATAAGCTTTGAATTTTCTGTCTGGCATATCAAGGACCGATTCTGACAATTTATTATAAAAAAGTATACACTTCCCCATAAAAGACTTACTGACTGTATTCAGCCTGTAATACGGGCTAACTAAGTCATTCTTATTACGTAAATTTCTATCTGTAAAATCACTTACTTTATTGAACATGGAAATATTTTTCCTTACATACATTATATTTTCAAATATGAATTGTGATGCAAAAGTAAGTATACCTATTTCCTTGAATAATTCCCTCAGTGAGTCTCTCGATCCTAAACCGTAAATAGCACGAATTGCTCTTTTTTTTAAAAGAAAAATAGTCTGAATGTCGGCTGCACTCCCCCATAGAAGTATCCCGTAAGACATTAGACTGTGAAAGTAACTAAAGTACACTTGTCTAGCAGTTGCTACATCTGTCAATTGTCTTATTCTCCTAACAGCGTAAGCCGCAGAGCTAAGCCTATTAGAAAGTTTAGTTATATGAGCGCCCCATTGAAGTTTCGAATCAATTGTGATTCCTAAAAAGGTAGTACTTTCAACCAGAAATGATTGGACTTTCATCAAAGGGTGATAAATGAGTTAAAAATTTGTGGCGACCTTTACGCCATTTCGAGGAACTACAAACCACAACAGCAAAGTTGCAACATAGTCCACAAGAAGCATACGAGATGGTGCTAACAGTATCCTGCATCTCGATATCAGAGTTCTGGTTGCAACTTGATAGAATAGAATATGGTTTATTAGCGAAATATGTACAGTTACAATTTTACAAATTGGTACATTCATTAATCTAAATATGACGCTAATCCGACGTCTACTCAGCGTGTGTCGAGGCATTTTACAACACCCCGACGCTGGTCTACCGGGGACACCGGCCAAATAAGAAGTACCACTACACACTGCAACGACACGCCGAAGCGTGTACGTACATTTGATTCGACATGACATATGATTCTATTTCGAAGCACCACTGCATGCAACAATATCATTATTACGTACAGTGATACCTCAAAACAAAATCACATAATAACAAGACTATGTAAATCGATTATAAATATATATACAAATACATCCTCCGAAAATACACCGTTGGAGCCGCTTTTCCCTAGACACAACACCAGGCAGGCCAGGCATACCTGGCGGATATGTACCAGGGATGTTACCAGGGATATCTTCCTTTCGTGACGGTCGAGCATATCACCTCACTCCCGTTACAAGTTAATACAAATAAAAAGTTGTAACTCCACTTACTTTCTATATTACAAGACTGTAATAAGTTAACTCGGAGAAGTATGAAAATGAGCTGCAGACAAGTTTTACAAGAAAAAAATGCCTCCCATTTAGGAGATGCGAAAATTTGCGAGCCCATCAACGCAGGACCGCATAATTTTGGTCCTTCTTACCACAAAAAATGAAAGTCTAGAAGTGTAACTCCTTATAATGTTACTTTCTATTTTTGTACAAGATATCCGGTTTCATACAATCTACTTACATAGGTACTAACATTTTAAAACTAATATCTTGGTTTTTTAGTTTTTTCTGTACTTAAACACTGTTTGTTGACCCAAATAAATGAAAAAAAAAATACTCTTATGCACATAGGTCAAGTACCTACAAGGACATCCAATAACATTAGAATGTCCTTCTAAAATGTGCTACCAGATTCATATAGCGGCCAAACGATCATCCAAGGATGCCGAAAATCGTTCGAATTGGAAAAGAATAAGAAGCCGGAAAGCCGACTCTAACAGCTTAAAAGATTGTAACACATAAAAAAACTAAATCACTTTAGAATTACCATTTTGATACTGCTAACTCGATCTACATTCGCATTCGTCAAATAAAAGGACTAGGTGGTGATTCAACTCATTTATTTTCTTGGTACATCATTCATAATTTATTTAATAAAAACCAGTAGCGCGCTAGCATGAGAGATACAGAATGTGCCTTTAAACGCTATCTTGAAAGTACTACGTGAATGAAGTATCACATCTAGCTCTATTTAATTTGTGATCTTACACTGAAAACGGGGGACCTCCAAACAGATAATGATCTCATTTACAGGGATCAGAAATTATCTTTTACCTTTTTTACAAGTTTAAGCATTTTGTTTTGTGTTTAATATCCGAGGACGACATTTTGTATGAAAAATAAATGTGGGCTACGCGGAAGTGGACGGACAAAGAAAAACTTGACGCCCTTTGTTTATAGAAGATACTAAATTCTGAACGTTTTTTATGACGTTTTGCTGTGGCTGGTTATTTTACGGCATATATGGACCTTCAAAAGTAACCTTCTACCGTTGTCATAACAAGTTTAAGCGCGGTCGTCTAAATTTGGGGAATGAACAAAGAAATGGTCTCTCTAAAATCTAAATCTGAATACTGGGCCCCGCGGAGTACTGCTTCATCATGACAACGCGCCAACCTTCGACTTGCTGGTCTCCACACCGGTCAAAGTTTTGAGTAATTCGTTACAGTCTACAGGTCTTTTAGTCTCCACTACAGGAGCACGACCCTCTCTGTACTACCAGAGCCATATATGAGCCAAAGCAGTCAGAGGATTTGGCCTACACTCTCTACGCTGGCCAGACGGGTTGGGGAGGTCTCAATCTCTCAATGATCTCGTATAAGCTTTGTTTAGCTTGTGTTTCCTAAGTCGCCTTTTTACGACATCCACGGAAAGACTTGGAGTGGTCCTATTCTACTCTGCCAGGAACCTCACGTCTAATCTGGCACTATAACTTCTTTTTATTGCCTATAATAAAAATTCTACTGAAAAGGGAACAGTTTTCATCCCCAGAAGACGCGATAACAGCGTTCGAGAAGGTCGTAGAAGAGGCGGACTGGAAAAACTGCTTCGAAAATTGGTTCAGACTCATTAAACTTTGTATAGAGACCTATGAGAGTTTTTTTTTAAGATTTATTTAAAATAATAATTCATCCATTCGTAACGTTATATGTATGTTGATTGATTTCAACCGTACCCAATATCCGATCCGGTCCGGTCTTACCACTACCCCACTACGCATTAACAGAACAAACTTACCTTAAATTCCTTGTTTTCGATCCCAAAATAATATCAATGTAAACATTAGTGTACAGAATGTAAGTATTTTGAAACATTATGCGTGGTGCAAGTTCTCGACAGAAAAAATATTTTTTGTTTAAATAAAGTTTTAGATTTTATCTGACTTAAAGAAAACTAATTTTTATATTCATAACGTCCAAATATTTTAGTCTTATAGTATTGGTATGGTAACTATGATTGAAATTGTCGAAAATTATTGTTTCATCAAAAACGGTTTAGAGTCATTGTAAAATAGAGTTTTCTGTATTCTCGGCATATTTCGTCAAAAAATTGTAAAATATATAGCATTAAGTAGGCACAAGACATTTAAAAAAGTGAGTAAAACAGGTGACCTGGGGTCTTACTCCAGAAACTACACGACATCGACACGTAGCTACTTCTCCCCGTTGCAGTGTCTAACAAAATGAAAGCTACAAAACAATGATATTATTGATGGCAAAGCAAATGCCATTATAATAATTAAATTTTTAACAAAAAAACAACCTTCTTCTATTTTTTTAAGGAGTATCTTCCATATCTCTAAAGTTCTTCATCAAATCTTCACCAAAATAAAATGGGACCAACTTGGTAGTAAAGGCTTTCAAATAAAAAAAGAATCATCAAAATCGGTTCACAATTGGCGAAGATATCACATAACAAACATACAAAAACAAAAATAAAAAAAACATACAGTTGAATTGATAACCTCCTCCTTTTTTGAAGTCGGTTAAAAAGAGAATAATATCGGTCACCAGTATTATTATCAAAAATCCTAGCTTTGTAATTTTCTCTCGCAAATTCTTTTTTGGGGCATATTGCCAAGAACGGAGACAAGTATTATATTGCGTTCAATTTGTCGATCGATACTATGTAATTCGATATCGATAAGTATCGCGAATCGCTTCAACCTGTCGTTTGTATAGGCGCGTAAACAACGCGATCCATCAGCCAGTTGGCACCCTCATGAATAATACCTATCCTGTTCAGGGAACTTTTACAAAAGATTTATTTTCTCCAGCCACGATCAGAATAACCAGCAAAGATTGATTGATTTCAAATAAATATGAATGAATACGAATATAATGGGAAGACGATCCCTTTTAAATATGAAATAAAACGAATTATAAAAATAAATGGGCTTTGTGATGAATGAGTAAAACGATTGTTTGTTGTTTTATTTTATTCAGTATTAGCTGTATTGCCTGCGACTACATTACTCCCCTCGGTGGTGTCCCCAATTACTCAGGTAATTACTCGTAATAAAACGATACTAACATAGAGCCATACTATATTCATCATATTCGTTTCACGAAAATTTGTAATAGGTGCACATGCATATTACATTGTAGTCACAGGTCTTATTTTTTTACAAATTTTACTTTAATAAGGCACTGTGAATTCGGAATATACAATGAACCCATCAATTAAATTACCTATTTATATGTCAAAAAAATAAAAATATAAACAAAAAATATTTATAATTAGCTTAAACAGAATAGAGAGTATGCATGCATTTTTTTATATTTTTAATCGATAGTCCTCGTCGAGCAATAGCCGCAAAAAATAAATCAGTGCCGAAAAACACGTATATGGTGTAGAAAATAAATATTAAAAATAGCAAGTAGATTTTAACAACTAAAACACGCCATTTTAAAATATGACGTCAAATTCTGCAATATCTGCTAGAGACAGAAGCTGTCAACGCATGTTTTTCTTATTTGGGTACTTTCGATATTACCAGCCAGTGATGTTTGTTAAACCTCTATATAAAAGTACATACATTTCGAATGTCATCGATAGTCAAACTACATGGACAGACAGTCCTACCGAACGCACCCGAACTTGTCATTTCCTTTTTGTGAACTTTGTCGTCATTTCCCTTTTGTTTGTCAAAAGATCCCGCGCAATATTTGTATATTTTCAATAATTTATTTCTAATCCAAATAAGAGTCAATAAGAAAAATAATTAACTAGGCGTGGTAACGTATTATTAGAAATTGTAAAATAAAAATATGAGCCGGATTGGTATTACATGCATATTCCTTTCTATATTTACCTACATGTCAATATTTATAACTTTTATATACCTACCTGTTGCAGACATGGGATGAGGGCTGTTTAAAAAGATATAAGTAAACTAGCTTTTGCCCGCGGCTTCGCCCGCTTAGATTCGGGGTATGAAAAATAGATGTTGGCCGATTCTCAGACCTACTCTGACAATATGCTCACAAAATTTCATGAGAATCGGTCAAGCCGTTTCGGAGGAGTACGAGAACGAACATTGTGACACGAGAATTTTATATATAAGATAAACGTTTAGGCGAATACGTTTTGTTTTATTAGGGTTCCGTAGTCCACAAGGAACCCTTATAGTTTCCTCATGTCCGTCCGTCCGTCTGTCCGTCCGGGCTCGTACTCCGCCACTACTGCACCGATTGTCACGAAAATTGGTGGAGAGATAGATATTGAAGTTCCAAAAGTTGGTTTTTAAAATTATGAAAATAGTAGATTGTGCTACAAGGCGTAAAGGTAATAGTTTTAATGCGAGGGCGCGGATAAAACTATTACCGTACACCGTGTAGCACATTCTTCTTTTCATCTCCATCTATGAGGAAAATTTACAAATATATACCTAACGAAAGTAGAATACCTACATACAGCTAATCAGAGTTTAACAGACAGTTACTAACCTTTATTTGGTGGCGTTTTCACTGAAGAAGTACTATGAAAATATTTTTCTAGGACCTGTGTAGTGACCACATCTTATACTTACATTATCCAGTCATTAAAATCGTTTCATTACTTTTTCCTTGTGTGTTAATTCTTTATATATTTAAATATTAATATTAAACGTAAACTTCATATTTACTATCGGCTTCATCAAGAAATTAGTCACATTTAAAATAGTTGTAAAAATAACCTAATAGTTCCATAATAAAATTACTATTTAAATCAAAGACAACAAATGCGCGTTTTTATTGGTTTTTAATAAATTATTATTTTGAAGCAAGAGAACCAAAACATTTTGACCTACAGTCATCCACGTAAAATGTGTTGTATTCCAATATATAATATGTATATAATATAAAAAATTACGACGCCCTTGCCTATATTTTATAATTTTAAAACTAAATTATTCTTTTTTTTAGCTGACTGCCAATATTATTTTTGATTCTACATTCGTGTTCGGTTTTCAAATGGTGTTTTAACGCCTAGGGAATTTACTTTTTACTTTTCAGTGTCTAGAGAATTACCATTAACTTTAGCCCCAAATATTTGGGAAAAAATCATCGTTTTTCGAATAGATGAGATGAAAAATGTTTTTTTAGCCCCCCTCCCATACAACGAAAAGTGAATTAAAAAATTTAATTGGACTAACCCCAACGTGTGAAGTATCGTTGAAAAGGTCTTTTAAAATTCAACAAAAACTGATTTGAAACTATATAGATCAAATCCCCCAGTCTTGAGATAATCTAATACAAAGTTAAAATTTGAGGTGTCCCCCCACCGTAACTTTTGAAAATATAACTAAAATAATTCTGAAAAAAATATGGTATATACCTCAAAGTATGTACTTTCAATTAAAACTATAGCGGTCTCGGTATCATAGATAGTTATTTTTTAATACGTCATAAATCGTGAACCGCAATTTACCTTTAGAACTTTTATATTATATTACTTGCTGCATGAAGGGTTCCTTCATGGGCGAACCCGACTCGCACTTGGCCGCTTTTTTTTTGTATTTTTCCAAATGATTTGAAGTGACAACAAATGTTTTGCTAATAAAAAAGTATTAGTGAAAACAGAGAACAGTACAAAATTAGCTCGGTTTGCCACACTACCTACATTAATTGGGATTTTTTTTCATTTTAGGCATTTTGCTTGATATACGTTTTGTTCTTTAGGCGATTTACAATTTAGGTAATTTGCTTTGAAGACATTCATTTTACTCATTTCATTGCTTCGTAGACGAATTAAAAGTTAGACACTCTGATCAGAATGGACTTGGCTTATAGTGCTTTTATATACAGATACACTATCACGTCTTATTCCCTAATGGTGTAGACAGAACCTAGAGCAGCAAGACCCAAAGGCCACTCTTAGCGTGATAGCGGGCCAAAAGTGGAAATAGGCAAGCGAGGGCGAGAAAAAGTGAAAGTACCTACCTAAATAATGAGACAAGATTGTTTATCTTGACTCCTTATTTACTATCACTTATTTCTCATCATTCAATAAACATACTCGTACACTTTACATGTCGTGTCTGAACAGGGGAAATGGTGCCTTTTTGCCAGGTAATTAGCGCTCGCCACACGCCGGCGCTGCGGCCTGCGGTTTTTGTTAGCGATGTGACTTTGTTACCGTGACGAGTTCAGTTACAGTCACAGTAGCGTTAGTTATTTTATGTGGACTGTCAAGTAGACTATAGGTATATAATAGACAATCATAGAACAAGTGGTTCGGTAAGAACAGTAAACCTCGCGAGCTCTTATCACTATGCAATATCCGACATTTTCTCTTTTCTACTGGCTTAGCAAATCCATTTCAGTGAAATCCGTCCATATATAACGCTACAGCAAACTTTTTCATCCCTCCAGTCTCCGCTTTTGGATTTTTTGCCACACCTTGAGTAGAATGAAGTCCTTGTGCCTCTCAAATTTGATCGAAATCCGTCAATAAATAACGCTACAGCAAAGTTCCTCCCTTTTCCCCCCTATTTCAACCCCAATCAATTGCCACAATCTACTTTTACATTGTAGAAATTATGTACGCAGTACGAGTAGATTGTAAGCATCAACTGATGAACGTTGCCTTTTTGCTCTTAGATTGCGAATATTGCGATGCATGTACGAGTGAAGACATTTGTTCTTGCGCGTCAGGTCCATGATTTTTTTTTATTTACACAATACATTTAATACATTAATGTTTTTTTTTTTTTTATATAGTCCATGACGTTATGTTTTCTCAAAACTTCGCCTTACATCGCCCTCTTACGCTAAATATCGTCTGAATCAAGTGGGAATCGACTTCATTACATCTCTACTTTATACCGACTGGTGTCGGCTACTCCGTAATATTACCGAGTAACCGACTCGTACTACTGTAGGTACTTATAACTCGGTAAAATTATCTACTTAAGTCACAGGAATTGGGGTGACCTACCAACTAAGTTATGCGTCTGAACACTTTCTCATCTTTAATGTAATTCGAAAAGACTATATTGATTCGCCGAGACGGCGCGATGGTCGTGACAAACCCGCGGTGAAGCGAGAAAAACTTAATTTTCTCGCAAGCGGCGGACGCCTGCCGATATATCTAATACCCTTGGGTGCGACCCGGCGGATTGACTATCGACTCATATTAAAGTTATTTACATAGAAATTGCGCTGTATTTTGTTTAGAATTCATGTCAATGTCACATCATGGATTTAAGCTGGCCGGTTAGGTTTACGAGAAGCGCATGCGATGCTCTAATAATGTAATTAATTACCTACTTTAGGGCGGCCACATATTATCAGAATTTTTCTGACAGAAAGATTCTGATAATATGCGGCCACCTTTATTCTCTATACAAACAAGAATTTATACCATATACTTCTACAATAAATTATCATGTCTTTATTATTTTAAATAATATTCTCAGCAGTGGTTATTGGGAAACGCTATCGGTAGCTTTTATTTAAAATTTTAATGTAAATAAAAGTTACACGTAATGTGTACTAACTAAATTTATTGAATTGTAAAAGCGACAACAAATAACTAAATAAATATTTGATTCTAGATTGATACTTTATTTCATTCTTGATTTTTTATCCCATGGGGCAGACGGAGCATTTTGGGCCGCAAGACCTAAAGGCCACTTTTAACGTGATAGTGGGCGAGTAGGTGGAAAATGGAATCAAAGTAGTAATTGGTTGCTGGCCGCATCGCCTATTAACATTATTCGCATTTTCGCCCATTCCCTCGATCGGATTTTGCGATCTGAGAGGAAAGAGAAGCAGTTTGTATATTCTAAATTTTCTTCTTTCTCCCAGACCACTATGGAATACGATTTATATGGCGCTATACTATAATACAAAATAATTCAGAATAAGCAAGTTTGATTGATATTAAAAACATTCATTATAATTTTAAACAAAAAAAAGCGTCCTTTATGTCCTCTTCACCAAAACTGTCTATCTGAATGCAAATGCTTGATTCATTAACAAAAACATCAAAATCAATAAGTGAATATTTGAGGAGTTCTTTCGATTTCTCGAGGATCCCGTCGTCAGATCTTCACCTGGTGACAATGGGACCAACTTGCATGTATACGCTTTAAAACAAAAAAGAATTTACTAAATCGGTTCAGATCGGCGAAATTATCGGGGAACATACATAAAATCAAGACAAAAAAACATGCATACATTCGAATTGAAAGCTCCTTTTTTTTAAGTCGCTTAAAAAATAGGTACAAGAGTCAAAATCCAACTCATTACAATTAAGCAAAATTTATTATTCCTGCCTATTGAACATTCAACAATGACTAACAAAGACGCCATTTTCAATAGCTCCAGCCATTCTGCTAGTGAAGAATAAATAAATATTCAACATTTATTCATAACTTGGAGTAATAAGTCCGTCACAAAGGACCGGGATAAAAGAATGAAATTCTTAACGCTTCTCAGGACGGTAGAAAAACCAATTTAAAGTTATGACGCTGTTTACCGAAACTCCCTTTTTTCACAGATATCACTTCTTCAAATATAATTAACTGGTGGCAAGTTCGCTCGATTCTTCGATCGTGAATGGAAAGACATCTCATAATATACTTGTGACTTGATATTATTTAATATTTTTTTAATCTGACTCCATGTATAGTAGAATAGGACCACTCCAAGTCTTCCCGTGGATGTTTGAGAAGGCGACTTAGAAAATACAAGCTAAACAAAGCTTAATCAATGAGACCTCTCCAACCCGTCTGGCCAGCGTGGAGAGTGTAGGCTAAATCCTCTGGCTTCTCTGGTTAAGTATGACTCTGGTATTACAGAGAGGGTCGTGCTCCTGCAGTGGAGACTAAAACAGACCTGATGACGAATCGTGTTAATGAAAGAACGCAAAACCTCTCAGATGGTATACCTCAGCCCATGTAACTGAATAACTTTTGTTCAAGAACTTTCACGAAATCCAAAAAAAATAATTGAATTTTCATACAAACTGATCAGCTGATCGAGTCAATTTGTATGAAAATCCGATTTTTTTTTTTTCGGATTCGTGAAAGTTGTTGAACAAAAGTTATTCATGGGCTGAGGTACCATCTGAGAGGTTTTGCGTTCTTTCAATAACACGATGTATACAAGATCATTATAGTATAATGAAATTAAAATAACAGCCAAAAAACAAAAAAAAACGGCGTTTCCATACAAAAGTGTGCAGCCGCCCGGGCGATTTGTATGGGAATGTCAAATTTTTTTTTGGTTCTTTGACTGTTATTTTAATTTCATTATACCTTAGTGATCTAGTATAGACCGTGGTTTGATTTATTACGGGTATGTCCCTTCCACGTTGTACATTTAAGAAATCGGTCTAATCCTTTCGAGCGGTACGATGCCACAGACAGACAGAGAGACAGACGTTAGCGTCAAACTTATAAAACCCCTGTCTTTTGTCGGGGGTTATAAATGTGCGTAATAAGTGGACGGCGGCTACACATCCACCTTTGGAGCCAAAGCTAAATATTGAATGAGTTGAAAATATTTAAACAAGGTGGATGTAATGGCCCTGCAGCATATCTTTGACGGAAGAGTCCATATGACGTTCCTACTGCAATGGGTCTAATTCAGTCGTCTTTTTTAGGGTTCCGTACCCGAAGAGTGCAAACGGGACCCTATTACTGAGACTCCGCTGTCTGTCCGTCTGTCACAGGGCTCTATCTCTTGAACCGTAATAGCCTAGACACTTGAAATTTTTACCGATTATGTATTACTGTGGCCGCTATAACAACAAATACTAAAAATAAAAAAAGTTGGAAATCAAAGGGGTCGTCATACAAAAAATGTGTTTTTTCAGCGTTTTTAACTAGATCGTTATAATGGCAATAACTAGATACTTGAAATTTTCACAGATTATGAATAACTATGACCGCTATAACAACAAATACTAAAAATAAGAAAAAGTAAAAAATTAAAGGGGGTCGTCATACAAGAAACATGTTTCTTCAGCGTTTTAAAACATTGTACGGTGGTACAGAACCCTTCATGTACGAGTCCGACTCGCACTTGCCCGTTTATTTATTTAATTTCTGTCTGAAATATGTGTTGGTAATATAATTTCTGTATTAAATATATCATATACTTACAGAAGTACCTATTTTATATTCAATGCTCAGAATCATTATTTTTAATAAAAAAAAATTGCGCACTTTCACAAAAATCCGAAAAAGCACTTAACACACCTATTGGAGCCAGAATAAATATTTAGGAGAATAATGTCGATTCAAGCGAAACGCAGGTACTTATTCTTTAAAAATACACTTTTAAAGTACCTAAAGAAATACCTCAGCCTATAATGGAATATGTAAGCACTTACAATTACAATTTTAAATATCGGATTCTGGAACGCTATACGTCTTTATCCCTAAGGAGGAGACAGATCCTAGGGCCGCAAGACCCACTTTTAGCGTGATGGTGAGTAAAAAGTATATTTATTTTCTCCATTAATCTTAATTAAGCAGTAAAAATACAAATTGGTAGTGTTATATCGATTAAAGGAGACTGGAGCCTGAAGAAGGCAGAGCCTGTGTCACAGTACTCCAGTGCTCCCTCACCCGTACACTTGACGCGTTTTACGAGTACACCATATTACACATCTACAGTTTATGTAGGTACTAAAAACTTAAGTCTATTCCTGGTTCAGATACAATAACATTATAGAGAAATGTGTACACATATGCATTCACATGATAAAATTATAAATCTACTAAGTAGCTTTTGCCCGCGGCTCCGCCCGCGTAAATTCGGGGTATGAAAAATAGATGATGGCCGATTCTCAGACCTACTCAATATGCTCACAAAATTTCATGAGAATCGGTCAAGCCGTTTCGGAGGAGTACGGGAACGAACATTGTGACACGAGAATTTTATATATAAGATAACATAAATCGTTATGATTTATGTTATTGATTTATAATATTTAACCATAGTTTTGCAAATAACTATGTGAACTTACATAAGGATAATAATAAAGTGGGAAAATATTATAAAAGACTGTTTATTTTGGTGGGATAATTAGGTTCTCCGTCTCATTGTAATTAAGGGAGTTTAGATACTTTGTCAAAGTTAATTTACATAAATAGTAAGGTAGTTGCAAGATTTTAAGATTAGCATAAATTTTATTGTAGAGAAACGGACCCAGAAAGCAAAAGAAGAGTGAGAAGTGGAAATATAAAGAGTCAAAACAATGATGGGTTGCTAACCGCATCAACTATTAACATAACTCGTAATTCTGTTTTTCGCCCATTCCCTCAATCGGCTATTACGATCTGCGCGGGAAGACCATCTTTACTCCAAGACCAGCATGGACAATTCTATATAGATAGAATAAAGATTATACTTATTTTATTCTATCTATATTTATTATTATTGCAGCGAATAAAACTGAACTTACTCGTAAATAGGTATCTAATTAAAAAAGTTCCCAGCATAGTCGTTTGCAAAGTATTGAAAAACGAACGGAGATATTCGATCTTTGCTTAAGAACAAAGTAATTTCAAGTCTGATAGGGCGCCGCTGGCTGGAGATTAAAAATAAAAGATGTGAGTGCAGCTTTAAACTATAGTTAAGATAAGCCAAGTTAAAGTGTTGCACCGCAGTGCTATAGAAAGTTAAGACGGGAGTTAGCTAGCCTTTAAAAATAAACTTGTGAGTTTGCCAACACCAACAGGTTATGAATAGTGGTCGAATCGAGCGCTTATTTGCTTAAACTTCACGCGGGTACATAACACAGCGTTGATACAACCACCAACCTGATAAAAATAAATATAATTCCCCCTAATTCTACGCTTGTTATTATGGTATATACAGTGTAACTTTTAATTAACTGGCAACATTTTTGGAGCAAGTTCAGTCCATGATATTGACCTACTTTCAGTACTTACTCCCATACAAGTCAGCGCTCAGCCAAACAGATTTTGTATAGAAGGACGAAATTGTTTTATCGATTTTTAATAACTTTTTTATAGAAAGTAGTTCAGTATCATGGACTGAACTTGCTCCAAAAGTGTTGCCAGTTAATTAAAAGTCAACCTGTATAGAGGTCGATTCTAGACGCTAGATACTATCTAGTTTTGCCTGGAATTACTATAAGTACCTGGTGCTGACTTTGTTAAAAATGTTACCTACTTATAAAAATTTAGAGCGACAAACTAATAATATTTTAATTTAATATTGCTTACGTACTTTCAACGGGGCAATTACTAACAAGTTAGCAATGGTAAATAACACATAGAAGGACAGCAGGACGCCTATAGAATCAGATTGATGTTTGTATCAACCTGTGTTATGTACCCGCGCGAAGTTTAGGCAAATCAGCGCATGATAATCTAACTGTCTGTTATCTGATCTGTGGGTTGGTTTATTGAATACTCTCCCCTAGGTTTTTACTTTATTTTCGGTTTCAAAATCATTACATACCTGTTGTATGACCCAAACCTTAAATGGCAGATGTTTTTATTTATAACCCTTGGTTAGTGAAATAAAGTGAAAGTGTATTTATGTGCTTCTGACACATCACGACTTCATATTGTGCATGCAGATATTTGGAGACACCGAAGAGTAATATATGATACGAATGCCGAACAAGTAACAAGTAAGTAACTTGCAGGCAAAACTTATAAAGACAACAAAGGGTATGTTGCATAACAGGCTAGGTCATGAACACTTCCTTAAAAATCAGAAAAAATATTAAAAACCGATTAAGACGATCATATATAGTAATCTTGATAGTGTACAAAAATACATTTTTATTATCGTATAATGGCGATACTGACATGGCGTACGCAACCTGATTAAACGTAATTAGCAGTTACTGTCAATGTCAGGTCAGTTGACTTATTGGGTGTCGGCCATTTTGGCGGAACTCACCTAACCCTAATTACGATATTTTGATCCAAATGTACCATAGAAAGGCTACGAATTTATCGGATATACTTATTAGGCATTGATACCGCAGGCAGGTAGGTGTCCAGGGACCTAGCCGGCTCCCCATACATTTCTGCAACAATCCCTTTGCAACATATAATTATATTAGGTAATCATACTTTTCGTAAGTCTGAGTGAGCAAAGCTAAACCGTAACTATTTCCTATCTACAAAATTCTAGTAAGCTACGCTTAGCTGCGGTTGGTAACATTGTTACTCAAGAAAGAGATAGTTAAGGAAAATAACACTTAATACCGTACTAAATGAGATAAGGACCCAAATAAACAAGTTTATTTGCTAGGGAAATTAAAAAAAACCCCGACTGTTAAGAACGCCATCTAGTGATGAGTAGCGGAATAACTGATACGCCATCTATTATTTGCTGGAGAAAGCTCTGACTTTCAATCAAGCGTTTAACCCTCAATAACTTTTAAACGGCTGAACTGATTTTCATCAAACATAGCTAAGAACCACCGCAAGGGAACTTGCTTTTACTTTAAAAACACCGCATCGAAATCGCCCAATCCGTTCGAGCGCTACGATGCTACTGACAGATACAGACCCTTTCTTTTCGGGGGTTAAAAAGCGTACAAAAATCACGAGCTTATTATTTTTAATCGTTAAAATATTAAAAGAAAATTAATTCATACCTAGTTTTTATCTTTACAAGCACATTTCTTAATCACAAAATTTCAATCCAGAGATAAGTAAATAACTATTGTCCTGAAGCTCTGAAAAAGCGAACAAGAACAAAGGATTCGCGACTTTGTAAAACAAATAAAAATAAGGGCAGCCCAAGAACAAACGCTCTTGTTTTCGAGTCCTCTCTCAGGATTGATAGTACAGACGAGAATGACTATAATTAAAAATAATACTCAACGTTGAGATCGCAGATAGCTAGTATTATCATAAAACAAAAGTTTTATTATTCTTTCCACAGTCTCAGAAGCTAGGTATCTAAAAATTCAAATTACTGCTACCGTAGTTAATCGCGCGGCAAAGAACTTTCCCTCATCTGCATAAAAGAGAGGAAAAAAACTATGTTAGTCGCTAATTGCCAATTTCAGTCGCTGAAAATCGGCCTGGAGCAAGCAACTGGAAACTGCAATTATGATCACAGCGAAAACTTTCACTGAGTTATTAAATTATTTAACATAAATCGCGTAGTTTAATTGCCTGAAAATTACTTGTATCGTGGTGGCGGGGCTCGGCGCAGTAAGACTATGACAATCTAATTATCATGGAGTTGCGAAAGTATTATATTACGAAAAGAAATAGTATGTCAAAACTTATAACGTACCTATGTAGTCGTTTTGAAGCAAAATAATGTAAGTACCTACCTATTTAGCTAGCTCTACCGACAACCAACAGACGAAATGATTTAAATAATTATATTTTCGACATTGCAATATAAAGATAGAAATAAACTTCATATTGGTACCAATAAACTGCAATTGATAAGTGGTTATAGAAATAAAACTAAAACAATAACCAAAATCTGTAAAAAAGTGACCACTAAACAATATAATGATTTGTCAGTCAGTCTTCGTCTGTATTCGTGTATATCCACAGACTTTGATATGTCAGTAAGTATCAGTCTAAGTATCATACTTGACATAATCTGAGTACAAGTAAAACAATAGTTGAAATCAATGGTTTTAAGCTTTCAACAGAAACAAACGTCCACTTGCTTTGAAGTAGACAACGCAAACACAAAACCACTTCTCGTGCGGAACACCGAACGTCACAATAGAGGTAGTGAAACGGACGGTCGCTTCCAATGCAACAATGCCGAAAACAGGCGAAATACGATGGCAGAGCATCAAATTAAAGCATAGACCTAACAAAGCCGCGCAATTGTCTGGCTCTTAGCCTGGCTGTGCTGCAATGAGGAGCGGAAATCAAGTGGTTACTACAGCGCACACAATCTATGTCAGCGGGGAAGACACACTCCCATTGTTTCCGATCGCTTTGTTACCGTTTGTTTATTTATTTATTTACAAAATTCATGTACACAAAAGCCAGACAAAGTAAGAAAATAGGGTAAGTACATCTCTTCCAGCAGACCCAGGAAAGGAAAATAGAAGAAAAAAGGTAGGCGATTCTTTCAGGTCTCGTTCTTAGGTGAATTAGAGAGTTAAGTTACTGCAAATAATAATGTTAAAATGAGGAGCGGAAATCAAGTGGTTCCTACAGAGCACACAATCTATGTCAGTGAGGATGACACGCTCCCATTGTTTTCGATCGCTTTGTTACCGTTTTTTTATTTATTTATTTACAAAATTCATGTACACAAAAGACAAACAAAGTAAGAAAGTAGAGTAAGTACATCTCTTCCAGCAGACCCAGGAAAGGAAAATAGAAGAAAACAGATACGAGTAGTCGATTCTTTCAGTTCTCGTTTTTACGTGAATAAGAGAGTGAAGTTACTGCAAATAATTATAAAATGTTGAAATGAAGAGCGGAAATCAAGCGGTTACTACAGAGCACACAATCTACTCGTATGTCAGTGAGGATGACACGCTCCCATTGTTTTCGATCGCTTTGTTACTGTTCTTTCAAGTTTCGTTCTAACGTGAATTAGATAGTGAAATCACAAAAAAGAGCGACAATAAGAAATAGTAGTCCCAATGTGCTATGCTAAAAGGAGAAGGGAAGGAAATCAAATAAGTAGCGCCGACAATCTGTGCTCGGAGGAAATTAATTGTGTGTAAATAAAAAGACTGGGTTTTTAAGATTCTAATCATTTTCTTCCTGTCATCTCCTACTGAAAGCCGCGGTTTAAAGAACTTTGTTTTAATAATACTTGATCCTTAGTCTGAGAATAATAGTTTGTTTTCTATTTTTTCTTGTTGATTCATCGGATATAATAAGAACAAACCCGAGCAAGCCTTGTTAGCACGCTAACAAACAACTGACGCGACGGTGACGGGGCCGACTTATCCACGGTTGTAACTTTTTCTCGACCCCTTTTCTGTTTTTATTATTTCACATCTAGCTGAACCTTGTATTGAAAGTTCTCCTCTTGAACTAAACCCGAGTAGTGCTATGTTAACGCGCATCCCTTCATTTCAACCCCTCAAATTATAAGTTTTCCCTTTAACCCCTTAAGGGGTAAAGTGAAATAGAAAATGAAATTTAATTGTTGTAGGTACAGTGGGGTGATGTTTAATTTATACATATACATTTGTAGAGGTAGAACCGCGGGTGGTATGAGGGAAGAGGTTCTTATTTCCGAATGTAACTAGATACATCTAAGTAGATTGAAAAAGCCAAAAAGCGAACCCCGGGCAATGCTAATGTAATGATGCAACCAGGAATGCGTATATTCTCGGGCTAATCACGTGACCAGCTGTATCATGCTGCTGAGAGTCTGCAGATACTGGCTAAGTTCTGGTACAATACGAGGACCTTGCATTTGGTGTATTATCGTCGTAACGTATCGCGCGAGTTTCTGCGCCAGCATCCACAAGATACTCAAAAGCCTCGAATACAACACTGTCGAATCTATGGATGAAAAATAAAATATCTTCGAAAGTTCGCCATATCTCCTACAAAATCCACAAATGTCTGCTAGCATCTCAAAATGCTCTACATTTACGAACACTATTTCGCGGGGTTTGAATTGTGTCAGGTCTAAAAATATAAGTCATGTTCCATAGGATTGTACAGTTAGCAATATCATTGTGTATTGGTGTGTGAAATTGCACAGCATCTAGGGTTGCCAGATGGACAATATTCTACGGGATTGTTTCGACATTTCATCTGATGTTCAGAGTCCCTAAAAAATACAATCCCGACAAACAAGATTTTTAATTTATATAAACATTTCAAATTATCCGCGCAGGACCCGCGCCTGTAAATACAATTATACCTACCACGTCGTGGTAATACTAGTATGAACATAATTTGGATTCTAGAAGGCATCAAATTCCAGTTTTTACCCGATATCATCCCGACTTTTAGACTCTTCCCGCGCAGATCGTAGAAGCCGATCGAAGGAATAGGCGAAAATGCAAATCATGTTAATAGTCGATGCGGCTAGCAACCCATTACTATTTTGATTCCTTTTTCCACCTTCTCGCCCACCATCGCGCTAAAAGTGGTCCTTGATTCTTGCAACTCTGGGCTCTGTCTGCTTAGAGCCGCAAGAGTCAAAATGCTCTGTCTACATAGGGATTAGGGATAAAGACTGTATGTATATATAAATATATGATAGTATATATGTATGTCATCCAACTTCTTGAAATTATGTCTAGATTCAGTTTTCCCATCTGGCAACCCTAACAGCATCGGGCGCCCGTCGCCCCCGTCGGCCGTCGATTCACCCCATACTGGGATATTCCTTGTTAAATTCGAGTTTTCGTGGTCTTCTTTATTTAATTTATACTTAAGTCCTTTATCACTGATTGTTCCTCTTTCAACGGTAGAGTAACCGCCAAAGTTCGGCCTTATTTTTTAGCGCTTGATATAACATGCATGTGCCGTATGGTTCCCGGAAGAATAGAACAGGACCGCTCCAAGTCTTCCCGTGGATGTCGTGTCGTGAATTAGGAAACACAAGCTAAACAAAGCTTATAAACATCAATGAGACCTCTTCAACCCGTCTATCCAGCGTGGAGAGTGTAGGCCAAATCCTCTGACTGCCCAGAGAGGGTCGTGCTCCTGAAGTGGAGACTAAAAAAGGCCTGATGAAGATGAAAAAATGCATGACTCTGCCGTTTTTAGTTACTTAGATACTTAATTTATATCTGTGTATATAATATGTTTATGTATGTTGACTTCAAAAAAGGAGGTCCGTTTAGGGTTCCGTATTTTATGTATGTTCCCCGTTTACTGGAAGACGCCTGGACCGATTTGAAAAATTCTTTATTTGTTTCAAAAGGTATCTATTTTTCAGGTGGTCCCATAGAAATTTTATTAAATTTCGCTTTTCTGGTATTGAAGTCGGTTTTTGTTTTGAAAAAATGTGTAAGTATATGTACTTATATATAAGTATTGTACATTGTACAGTTACTTAACAATACTTTTACCTAAGTTTGCACATAACAATGAGTGAAAGTTCAAAACCATGGATGTCGACTACATATTCGGATTTAGGGTCCTCTCCAAAAATAACTAAGAAAGTACATAGGTACCTATTAAGTATTTTTAAGATACTTTTTAGAATAGGGGGTGTGATTTGTCCTATATAAAAAAAAAGTACTAATTTATTATTTTTTTTAATATGTAAATTTATTTTATTTTTCTTATTTTAATAAAACGCTTCTTTATTTTTAAGAACTTTTTATGTAGTAGGTATCAGTTATCATCCATTCATTCACCCGTGTGGTTCCGGGTTATGATAGGACCACTCCATCTCTTCCTCTTCGACATCGTGGATGTCGTAAGAGGCGACTAAAGGATTAAGCACAAACATCTCGTGCTACAATTGCATTCCCAAGGAGGGCTAACGTCGGGCCGCGGCCGATTGTAAAACTTTTCGCACAAATACATTCCCAAAGAGGGTTGACGTCGGGCAGGCGGCCGGTCGTAAAACTAAAAGCTAAATCATTTAAACTGCTCCGGCTATTTCTTTTCCATTTTGCAAGGTCATTGGCATCCTTGGGTGACCATTGACATGCATGTTATACTTATTTGGAAAAGAAAAAGCGGGCAAGCGCACCCCGGGCTCCAAAGCAGCACAGCTGAGAATGCAACCGGGAATGCGCTTAGACGAAGTAGAAGAAGTATCAGGTATCATCCATCACTTTCATGATCAAGACTCTGCATGTACCTACCCATCTGGATCTAACGAAACTTGACATAATACTGTACTAGTTGGTACATTATTTAGGTAGGTACTGTAAATTACGTTATAACTTGGACGTCGGCCTGGGGCCCTTCGTGTATTCAGCAGGGTCCAATTACCACGGTACCTACTTAATTAGGCAAGCAAACATGCTCAAAACTCTCAAGGTGAGTTTGCAATTTTGTGCTTTTATTTTTCATCATTTAGTCCAATGTGAAATACAGGAAATACACCTAGATTTAGCGCTTTTATATTTGCCCGACTACACCAGAAGGAGGGTTATGTTTTTTAAGTGGATTTATCTATGTATGTTTGTATGTATGGGATGAATATATTATGTATGTATGATGATTATTTTTATAATTGATAGCATTTAAGTACTACCTCGTTTTGGTCCCATTATACTAATTTGGTAAAGATATGATGAAGAGCTTTGGAGATATCCATGGAGATACGGAAGAAACTCCTCAAAGAAAATGAAGTCGGTTGTTTTTAGGGTTCCGTACCCGGAGGGTACGGAACCCTAAAAACGGGTACAAACGGGACCCTATTACTGAGACTCCTCTGTCCGTCTGTCCGTCCGTCTGTCTGTCCGTCTGTTACAGGGCTCCATCTCTTAAACCGTAATACCTAGCTAGACATTTGAAATTTTAGGAGCTCAGTGGCCCGGCGGGAGTGCGCATTACTAGCGCTTTCGCAAGTAAAGCGGCACCGGGCGTGGTCCGCACTTGGATGGGTGACCGCAAGTGGCATATATTTGATAATTAACTTTGGGTGTAATTATCAAATATATGCCAGATATACCATAAAGATGGGTGACTGTATAATTAACTTTTTACGATAACCAACCAGTAAAAAGAAAAAATCGTAGTCAGCAGCAGCACCCACCCATTCTTGGTCTTTGTTAAGTTAAGTTTAGCACCCTCTTCCGACGTCTTTGGAAACAAATGAGTAGCACAGGTGCTAAATGCTAATGCTAACAGGTTATCAGGACTACTAAGTATATTATAATTTGTTATGCTAACACTACTGCGCTGCGACTACTGCCTTCTGACTCCTGCCAAGTTCTGCATGATTCCTACTCTCACTATGTGCCGGCTCTCTTATTAAATTGAACCAGCAGCGACGACAAACAGAAGAAAAATCAAGAAGAATGCTGAACAAGTTTATTTGCTAGGCAAATTAATTAAACCCCTGACTGTCAAGAATGCCATCTACTGATGACTAGCGGAACTACCGAAAGTTCCACTACTAATGGCGCGCGTGATGTACCTACAGAAGCTGTACACCCTACGAACAAATAATTCTCTAGAATCGTAACTAATCCCGAAAAATCATTCCACGCGATATGTACCGCGGCGGGCGGGGCTTAAAATATGAACAGCACGGCGCGACAGTTCGCCGTGACACTCAAGTCGTGCGGTTGCGTCGCAAGAAGTTTCCTTTAAGAATATTGCTGTGTTTTTGCGATAATCGATTAATTCAAAATGCCGTCATGTGCCGTGAAATGGTGTAAAAGCCATACAGACATGAAAAACACAGGACTCACCTTTCATATGTAAATAAACATTTTAATATTGTACCTCACCGTTCGTGGCGTTGACCGCGGCCGTGTCGTTCGATCAGCCGGCTTCGGGGAGCCGGGGAGCGGGAGCTGCTCGACCGACACGACGCGTACGTGACCTTGTCGCGACCAATCGCATGCATCTTTGTATGTGTGTGTTTAAGTGTTTCGTTGTAATTACTGTTAGTTTGTTTGCGTAAATGGAATCAGAATCGAAGCGGTGAATGTAGGAGCGTTAGATTTCTAGAGATTATATTTCGATGTGTACACCACATAGCGCTATCTAATATTTGCTAAATAACTTTTAAGCGTTAATGCCCAATAACTTTTAAACGGCTGAACCGATTTTCATCAAACAAGCTAAGAACCACCACAAGGGAACTTGCTTTCACTTTAAAAAAAACGCGTTGAAATCGGTCCATCCGTTCGAACGCTACGATGACACCGACAGACAGACAAACAGACCGACACTGGCGTCAAACTTACACCTCTCTTTTTGTCGAGGGTTAAAAAGAAACTATAAAATAAATAATTCCGAGACAGTTGTTGGTGTGTGTGTGTGAGTGAACGTGAAACGGAACGTAATATTATAAAGCCCTGTTTACACTTAAAAAGAACACTCAAAAGTTTTTCGAAGGAAACAAAATTATTTTCTATAATAATGTATACAGTGCCTACGTTCAGATTAATATTATATTACAAGTTAAAATACACAATAATTTTGCTCAAAAATCACTAGTTTTGCTTCGGTCTACGCCAGCCAGCAGAGTATTTGAGTCGAGTGGCGCATGGCGTTTATCTATCACTCAATTTGAGTTCCACTTTCCAGTCCTTGTGCACAGGCCTTAATAAAAACAAAATTCCTGCGTCTCCCGAGAAGCTCCGGGAACAAACGTTTTGACATTCAACTATTTTGTTGTGTTGTGTTATAGTTAACTTTTCGTAAAAAATAGTGATTTAATTAGTTCAATGTTGTTATTTGTACTGGTGCAATGAAGAAATGTTTACTAAAATGTTATCGTAAATGCTAAATAACCGTGCCTTTTTTGTGACAGTGAAGCTTCAAAAATAAACACATGATACTTTCTTGGGTCGGTCTGCATTTGTTTTCATTATGACGAAGCGAAGAAGAATACTACATGCGGATAAAATTATACAAAACGTTATTCATATATTTTGTTTGTTAATGTTTTTGCAATTGAAAGGTTAGTATTTTGTTTATATTTCAATTTTGCTACCTTCTTATTTGGCTAACATGAAATGCATGAACTCTATAATGTAGAGATGTCGTTATATGTATTTACATATAACATACATAGACATAGGAAAACTAGCAATAATTTTCTCAGTAAAGCAATTTTTATTCCCTATATTCAACTGTTTATTATCATCATATCAGCCACAGGAAGTCCACTGCTGGACATAGGCCTCCCACAAGGATTTCCAAAACGACCGATCGGATGCGGCCTGCATCCAGCGTTTTCCTGCAACCGTGCTCAGATTGTCTGACCACCTAGCAGGTGGGTGTCCTACGCTGCGCCTGCCGCTAAGTGGCCACCATTCGAGAACCTTTCCGCACCATCGGCCATCGGTTATTCGCGCTATGTGCCCCGTCCACTGCCACTTCAATGAGCTAATCTGCTGGGCTATGTCTGTAACCTTAGTTTTTTATTATATTTTCAGGTTATTACTCTGTAAGTAGTAATCCAATACTTCTGTACTCAACTGCCGCAGACATTAGAGTGGTTAATATTCCGAAGTACTTGAAAGCCACGGCCATCATAAAAGACTTGGAGCAGGGCTCTGCTGTGGACTTCATTTACAGAAAGAGCCTCGTTTGTTGGTCCGACCAGACAGCAGAGCTGATACAATGCATGCATTACAACGAAACTCATTCAGGGGAAAAGGTAAATGATATCTTATTTTTTTTGGCTGCATTCACAACTGTATTTTACTTTTTAATATAAATCTTAAATCTAGCAAGTTCTAATAATGTCTGTGACACACAGGACAATTATTAAGTAATATTTTTCCTTATTTACAACTTAATACCTAGTTGGAATAGAAGAACTACTTGATAGCTACAATTTTTTTTTTTTTATCTATTTTTTTTTTCCGAGGCTTCAGTTCACTTGGTGTGACTATGCCAGCCTCATGGGGGATTTCGATTAGATAATTTCTAGTTTCTGTGCAACATCACAGCTCTTTACAAAATGTTATTGCCTCAAAGTATGTGACTAGTAGAAACCATTTTAATGTGGATACACTACTAATATGTTGAGAATAATTGAGTATTGAACAATCAAATATTATAATTGACTAGGTACTATATTCCTTACTCAAGATAAATAGTCCAAATTGATAAATTCTCTAATTCTTAAAAATCTCAAAACAATGGTACCGTTTATAGGCACTTTGTCTGGCTTATCATTTGTTGTGTGCAAAGTCAAAGATTTAATAAAGCACAATTTAATACATATTTGAAATAAAGCAAACCTATTTAAAAATCAGTCTTCTAATGAATTAAACATTTAATATCCATTTGTATTTCCTCAAATAAGAAGTTGTTTCTGCCACAACTAATATTTTTAGTTCAAATAGCCAAAAGGAATTTATGATTTAATTTGACTGGTTTTATTACAGATGAGCATTGTAACAGAAGGGTTGATATCACCCACTGGTATAGCCATAGATTGGTACACAGACAAGATATACTGGACAGATGGCGAGACAAACAGAATAGAAGTCATTAGTTTAGAACAAAAGCATCGGAAGGTGCTGTTTTGGTCCGAGGTTGACTTGGCTCGGGCTATCGCTGTAGTTCCTAAAGAAGGGTAAGAATTCATACAGTCAATGTTTGTTAAATCATTTGTCCATCAGACGAACAATACATAGACGGTGGTCTATGTATTGTTCGTCCAGTCAAAATATTAATCAAAACAAAATTTATCATAGTTAACAAGTATCCCATATACCCTTTCACCGCGAGACTTTATATCAGTTGTCGTGCTCCCAGCGCGAGGTATTGTGAATGTCCATAGTTTTTGGTCTTTGGTCGGATTAATCCGACGTTCGCCGTTAAAGGGTTAAGACATTATAATTGTCTACCTACAGTCTTGTAAGTATCTCGAAATGTGTAATTTTAAAACAAATCTAATTATTAGCTGAGGCTTCAGTTCATATGGTGCAGCCTCATGGGAAACTGAGATTATAATATACCTAGCATCTAACATCTGTGCAACATCATACATAGCTCTCCAGAAAAAGTGATTGTTAATGCCATGCCATTTGTTATAAATGTAATCTTTTATTCCAGCTTAATGTTTTGGACAGACTGGGGTGAAGTTCCAAAAATAGAAAGATCTGGAATGGACGGAGACCCATCCAGTCGACGAGTCATAGTGAAGAGTAACATTTATTGGCCTAACGGCATTACTATAGATTACAACAAGAATTTAATTTATTGGGTGGATGCAAAACTCCACTTTGTAGATGTGATAGACTTTAATGGAGACAATAGGAGGAGAGTGGTCAAAGGTGGATTGGAGTACCCTTATGCTTTAACTACTTTTAGTGATAAGTTATATTGGACTGATTGGAAGACTTGGTGAGTTACACATAACCATTTATTGATTGATTTGCAATATTTATTTGTTTGTTAACACATATGTGGGTGATTGATTTGCATTATTTATTTGTAGTTACATGTTGCAATAGGAATCATCGTCAAACATACCTTTTTTAGTATTTTTTAACT
Organism: Acrobasis repandana; assembly: GCA_963576875.1. Classification (NCBI taxonomy): domain Eukaryota; kingdom Metazoa; phylum Arthropoda; class Insecta; order Lepidoptera; family Pyralidae; genus Acrobasis; species Acrobasis repandana. The sequence continues at coordinate 18,526,563 of OY756218.1, read as the reverse complement.
TAAAGTTTTGTACAAATTTTAGTAGTTTAAAGTACAAGTTTTTATGGTTCCATACCTATTACTAAGGACCACTGTATTTAAATTAATGCATACGGGAATTAAGGCGAAACATACCTTTTTATTTATTTTGCTAACGTTTCGTCTGGGTTTCACCGAACGTGGTCCCAGCTGTATGCATTAATTTAATAATAATGCAACACGATAGTTAAAAGTATTTACTCCACTGTCCGTCTGTCTATCTGACACCAGGCTGTTTCTCATGAACCGTAATAGCTAGTTGAAATTCACAGATGATGTATTTCTGTTGCCGCTGTAACAACAAGTACTTAAAACAGATTAAAATAAATTTTTAATTTAAGTGAGGCTCCCATTCAATAAACGTGGTTTTTTATAGATAATGGTACGGAACCCTTCGTGCGCGAGTCCAACTCGCACTTGGCCGCTTTTTTTGTTTGTAACATTATTTATTTGTTTGTTAACACTTAGGTATGTGGGTGATTGATTTGCATTATTTATTTGTAGTTACATGTTTTACATATGGATCATCGCCAATCATACCTTTTTACCAGCTTTTATTTACTTTGTTGTTATTTGTTTGGGTCAAATCTTGCAAGTTAAATGTGAGCCACTTTCTGGTTTCTGATAGAGATGAGATTTTGTATGCAAATTTTTTTTTAAAACTTATATTTACTTTATTTACAAAATCTTTGACCTACACTACAATATTTTAGATAAGATTTGACTAAAATAATCTTTTTTGGGCTATGTCCACTAGTAGACTTTAATTTTACTATGCAAATTTATTACGAATAATGTAGCATTTTTATTAGTTCAGCATATCTAATACAAGGACTATTAAAGGAAAAGAAACCACGAAACGTTACAGGTCTCTTTACACATGGGACATCGCGTCCAGTGGTCCAATCAAGGAGATAGTAAAATCAAATCCAGTTCCCGTGGACATTAAAGTGTACGACGACAGTCGGCAGCTGATGCCTGATGGGGAGCACCCTTGTAACATCAAAAATGGTGGTTGCTCACATCTATGCCTGCTGTCACCAGCGAATCCAGCAGGTACTTACTTACATGTCTTTGTGTCAGCTCTAGGCTGGATAGCTTATTGGTGGGTTGTATAATTATTTCTAAAAAAAACATGGTACTTAAATATAAAAGATTATAAATATTCCATCCATGGTAAATCAGTCTGGGAGAGAAAATACTTAGAATGTACCAGCTGCTTCTCTTCCCGCTCAGATCGTAATAGCCGATCGAGGTGAAAAGTTAATAGGCGACGCGGCTAGCAACCCATCACTATTTGATTCCTTTTTTCATCTTCTCGCCCACCATCACGCTAAAAGTGGCCTATGAGTCTTGTGGCCCTCCTGGGCTCTGTCTACTTAGAGCCGCAAGACCTAAAATGCTTTGCCCTATTAGGGATAAAGATGTGATAGTGCCTATAAATAATAAAAGAGTATGTTCAAACCACTTGCATGACATCAGCTACGTTTTTTTTTGTATTTCAATGTTGCAGGATATATCTGCGCATGCCCCACTGGCGTGAAGCTCATAGACAAGAGCAACACCACCTGCTACAACGCTCCACAGTCGCTGCTCCTGGTGGCACAGCGCTCCATGATCTCCAAGATATCTCTCGACTCACCCGACTTCACTCCGTACACTCTACCGTTGAAGGACTTGAAGAAAATTCTGTCTGTTGATTTTGACCCGAAGACTGAGTACATTTACTGGGCTGACAGTGTGGTAAGTAAGATTTATTTTGTCTTATGCAAGAAGGTCACGTTCCTCGGAGAGTGCGTGGCGGGCGCGCGGCAATACGATGACATTTCGATCGTACTCTGCCACTCGTCGCATCGCCGCGATGTTCATAGAGTCAGTATAGAATTAGGTGGCACGACGATTATATCGTCGCGATTCTCTTGCCCGTGGAGAAAACGCCTGAGTAAATAAATATATACGGACAAATCACACAGAACGAGCTAGCCCCAAAGTAAGTTCGAGACTTGTGTTATAGGATACCAACTCAACAATACTATATTTTATAACAAATACATTATAGATCAATATCCAAAACATTTTCCGGGACCTCTGGTGTGACAGCTTGGCATGATGACCACTAGGCCACAGAGGTCGTCAAATAATAAAATTATAGAAAAATAAAGAAAATTATTATACAATTAGTAAACCTACTTTTCATCCCAAATGTTTTTTTGCAGTTGAAGTCCATATCTCGCGCTCGGCTAGATGGCAGCGAGCAAACCGTAGTGATCCACAACAGCGGTGTCGCGGACAGCATAGCCATAGACCCGCTGGCTAGGAACATTTACTGGACGGACCCCGTCACTGACACCATCACTGTTGCAAGGCTGGACGGCAGTGCTAGGAAGGTAATATAATAAAAGAATTATGTATATTATAAAGATAGATAAATCGTTTATTTGTGAATTTTAATTCATCATCATCATGTCTTGTTTAGTCTCTACAGCAGTAGCACGACTCTCTTTACTACCAGAGCCGTATATTAGTTAGAGCAGTTAGGATTTGATTGTAATTGATGTTTATTCGTCGTCTTATGTTAGATTACGTAAGTATAATATTATTTAAGGTTTTTTTAATCCCCCCAGGTACTCATCCACGACGAGCTATACGATCCCCGCGCTATAGCTCTCCACCCCACAGCCGGCTGGATGTTCTGGTCGGACTGGAACGAGAAGAAACCTAAAATAGAACGAGCAAACTTAGACGGCACGGCCAGGGTGTTGCTGGTGTCCGAGAAGCTGACCTGGCCCAATGGCATCGCTCTGGACCTCGTCAATAACAAGCTGTATTGGGGAGATGCGAGGACAAGGAAAATTGAGGTTAGTTTTGTAGTGCGGCTCGGGACGTCTTCGTGTGAGCGTCGCGAATCACATTCGTCCTGAGGAGGACCTCCGAATGAGGTCGAAACGAAATATGTCGGTCAGTAGCTGACTTTATACGTGAGCTACCGGTGAATGTAAACTATCGCATATTAATAATGTCTGTGTATCACGTTACGTAATTTTAACCAAAAAGTTTTATAAGCTTTTATGACTCTGTCTCTTGCTTGGCGCTCAGTCTGGCTGGAACGAGATGAAACCTAAAATAATCTAGCCAACTTAGATGGCACAGCTAGGGTGTTACTGGTTTCGGAGATACTGACCTGGCCCAATGGCATCGCTCTGTACCTTGTCAATAACAAGCTGTATTGGGAAGATGCGAGGAAATTGAGGTTAGTTTTAGTTCAGCAGTGCGGCTCGGGACGTCGCGAGTCACATTCGCCCTGAGGAGGACCTCCGGATGGGGTCGAAACATGTCTGATTTTTTGGAAACGGAAGGGGAACGGGGACGCATATTACAAGGGACCTTAGACCTCTCGCCAACGACGACTTTTTCAGCGTCAGCATCGCTACTAACGCGCGTTAGTCGCATTTGCAACGCGTTGCAGCATCGCGACTGTAGCGATGCAAACGCGCGACCGTGTCGGACGACATCGGGGAGAGAACGGAGGGAGGGTGGCGCGTGAGGAGAACGGAGTTACTGTATCGTGTTTACGTGGGCGACTTACTTGCGACCGCATCGCGACTGTATCGATGCGAACGCGCGACAGAATCGCTACAATAAGTCGCCGTGGGCGAGGGGCCTTAGGAGATTCCGTTGTGGATGAAATACTCTTATTCATTTCGCACCGAACACAACGACAAACTCTGATATCGAGATGTAGGACACAGCCAGCGCCATCTCGTAGGCTTCTTGTAAACTATGTATTTCCGTGTCTTCATTATTGTCACAGGATTTATTGTAGTGGCATAGATTTCGCCACATTACCATATCTATATTTATTCCACTTTGTCCAGGTGTGCAATATGGACGGCACAGGCCGCAGAGAACTACACAGCAGCGATATTCTACATATATTCGGCCTCACATTACTAGGAGAGCACCTGTACTGGTCGGACATGCAACGACGCACGCTCGACAGGATCAACAAAAACACGGGTATGAACTGGAAATTATTTTTGACTATAAATGAAAAAGGTACTTAGTTCAAAAGTCTGTAAAAATATGTAAAATTTAAGATCGTAAAAAAATCGTTTTAAAAAGTAAGTTTTAAAGACAAGTGAAAAAGCCATTTTCTATTTCTGCCGTTGATATCCAGACAGAAAAAAATTAAATGACTACATCTAAAAAAGCGGTCAAGTGCAAGTCGTACATGTAGAGTTCCGTACCTTAAGGGTTGGGCCACATCTGTCAGCACGGAACAGCACTTTCCCAGCATAGGAAAGTGCTGTTCCGTGCTATCCTTTTCTGTCGCTCAAAAGCGTCATTTGTTAGAGTGAGAGGGAGCGACGGAACGCTTCAGCACCGGCCATGCTGAAGCGTTCCGTCGCTTCCTCTCGCTCTAGGAAAATGCTGTTCCGTGCTAACAGATGTGGCCCAACCCTTATCGTTTGTTGTAATAGCGGTATACACATAATCGGTAAAAATTTCAAGTACCTATATATTAATACCATTATAGAGATTGAGTTAAAAACGCTGAAAAAAACACGTTTCTTGTATGACGACCCCCTTTTTGTATTTATCATGGATTTAAAGGTTGACAACATAATAGACTTGGATTGGAATGATGGCGCCACCAAATATTTTTTAACCTATAGTATTGACGGTATGGTGCCGTAAAAAATGTAGTACCTACCAGAAGTTTTATTTATTTTATATTTATTGCACAATAATCTAACGGTTATGATTCAAAAGGTAAAATTTAATGCTAAGCATCACAGATCTGTAGTGCTAAGCATTGTCTACCAGTTCACCTTAGGGACGTAGCGGAAAAGGTGTAAATGGAGTGCAAAATTAATTACAAATTTTTAAAATAAAGAATGATCTTTCTCCAATATGGCGAAATTTACTAACTTTTTTGTCCTATATCTATACGTTATTACATCCCACAGGCCTAGAAAGACAAACGGTGGTGGAACAAATGGCCAATATGATGGGAGTTAAGGCCTTCCGGCGCGGTGAACCAATCGGATGGAACCCCTGTGCAGACAGCAACGGTGGTTGTTCACACCTGTGCTTCAATCGACCCAAAGACCATGTCTGCAGCTGTCCGTTAGGTAAGAATACACTCTAAGCCCTTTTAATAAGGATACATTTCATCTGTGTGAACCAGTCGGCTGCAATAATTGTGTGGACAGCCACAGTGGCTGACACACCTGTGCTTCAATCGACCCTAAAACCGTGTCTGCAGCTGTCCGTTAGGTGAGAATGATCTCTTCTTCCTTGCAATACAGTAGATTTTGACTGTTTGAACCAATCTTCTGGAAACCTGCAACAGTGGCTGCTCGCATCCCTGTTTCAACTTTACCACTAGACATGGGTAACTCCGGATTCGAATATTTAAATGAGCCGATTCATCAACAGGAGCCGATACCCGTACTGAATCCCGGTAATCGTTATCGGCTCTCGCGAGTTATTGAGTCCGCACCGATCTTGGTCCCACCGGGAACTGGCGGCGCCTGTCGGGTCGCGAGCCGTGAGTGTATTTCAGCTCCACCGCGTCTCGGGAGGAATCGGGAGTCGGGAGTCAATATTATTCTGTATTTAAACCGGTAATGTATTGAAACAATAGCGAAACTAAGCGGACCTCGGAGCTGGAGCCGATAAGAGAGTAGGAATCATTAAGATGAGTCGGTACCGGATGCGGAGTAAGATTCAGTGAGCCGAAACACTCCTCGGAGTCGAGATTACCCATGTCTATTTACCACGTGTATCACCATTGTATCTACTATCTATGTGTATGTACAAAGCTGACCGTTAGCTTATAAACATGCTATCAGCTTTTGAATAAATCGAACTCGTAACACAAGAGATCGACATGTTAAAACATGAAGTTACAACTGACGTTGTAGATTCTGTAAAGTTATGTGTAAACAAACTTTGTGCTTCTTTCTGTAGGTTTGGAGCTGAGCACCGATAGAAAGACATGCATAGAACCTGAAGCGTTTCTGGTGTACAGCCGCAAAAACGTCATCGGTAGGATAAGCATAGAGAATGAGGACAACGATGCTGTACTGCCTATCAAAGAGCTCAAGGAAGTCAGGTGGGTAGACTTTTCGTATTTTATTATTTACATTTTTTAAATCTCATTTTAGATTTTGAGATTATTACCAGAGAGGCGTAGGTAGGAGGCGTAGTAGTAGTGCCACTTGGAGTCAATAGACTCAAATGATTTGTTATTATGGACAAGGTCGCGGGATAGCGAGATCAATGGCGAGATTCCTTTTTTTCAAACAAATCTTCCTAAAATTCGTTGTATCAAATGATACTGAAGATATTGTAACCACTCTAAGTAACTCTTCATTTTAATTCCTCTCGATAACTTACAAAAATCTCAGAATAAAAATAAACAAAATCACATTGTACTCGTATGTAACAATGCATTCAGAAAATGTGTATGCTGCTAACACGGCATGTAAGGTATCTATCTCTTTTTACCGACGTAAAAGGAAAGATTAAGTATCGTTTGATGATAAATTGCGCGAGAGACAAATATCCCATGTTAGCCCTTTCAGTACGTAATCCAATCCCACAAAGTGGCACTACCTGCGTCGATCACTGATTATGACATAGGCTGGATATTTACTTACAGTCGATTTCATTCTTTGTGTTTGAATAAAAATCATACTTAACGACCATTTTGTATCGCCGTCCTTTTTATCACCAGTAAATATAAAAAGTACCACGATAGAAAATCAGTTTTCGAAATGCAATGTAAAGCTCCCTGATACTGTTAAATATGTCCTTAATTTTCGTTTCTATTTTAGTGCTTTAGCTGTACACGTTTCCGGATTGAAACTGTATTGGTCGGACAGCAAAACGAAAACTATCAATAGGTGCTCAATAAATGGGACAAATGTAGAGAGGATATTAGAATGGACCGGCTTAGTAGAAGGTAAGTACTTATTATATATTTTTGGAATCTCTTTTATAAGAAGGAAGTCTTTATTTAGATTTTAAGTTAGTTTAGATTCGAAGTTTAGATTAGTTTTTTTTTTATTTCCGGATAGCGTGAGGAGCTTACGCTTTCGCTTTGATGTCATGTGACCTTGAAGTTAAAGTGCAAGAGCTTAGCAAAGCCATTCCAGTAAAACCGTCCATATATAGGTTGACTTTTTATTAATCGGCAAAATATTTGCAGCAAGTTCAGTCCATGATACTGAACTACTTTCTATAAAAAAAGTTATTAAAAATCGAAATTTTTTTATCGATTTTTAATAACTTATTTTATAAAAAGTAGTTCAGTATTATGGACTGAACTTGCTCCAAAAATTTTGCAGGTTCATAAAAAGTCACCTGTGTAACGCTACAGCAACTTCTGTTTTTGCAACACATTGTGTAGAATGAAGTCCTTAGTGTGCCTCTCGAATTGCCCCCTTTACCCCGGGTACTTCTTCCCTAATCAAAAATTGCGATCGCTTCAAAATATATATAATCAAGGAACTTGTGTGCCAATTTTCGTCAAAATCGGTTGAAAAATGCGATCTGTAGGCGAGAACAGACGGACAAAATTATATTTTTGACCAATTTCGAAACTGAGACGCTTCGCACGTTTCAATTATTATTATAGAAAGAGTACAAAGGAAATACATTTTCTCGTGCATATCAATTATTTTCTTTATTATAGGGCTAGCCATTGACGAATCGGGACAGAACATCTACTGGACCGACACGGCCACCCAACGTATTGAAGTGGCTAGATTGGATGGCTCGAGCCGGCGCACTCTCATTTGGCAAACGCTGAAAAAGCCTAAAAGTATTGTCCTCGATCCTAGGAAAGGGTGAGTTATATCATACGTTTTGTATTGTAATGTACTTGTTAATATTTCCATTGAGGGAGCGAAGTCTGCTAAATAATTGCTAAAATATTCATTGTACTCTGAAAGCGCTAAAATTAATGATTAGCTTAAGGGGATACATGAATTTTTCGGGGTCCAGTGCTGCCCCCATTTGAAATCCTGAATTGACATTATTGCAAAAAACTATTTTATTAAAACTAATGTGAGATAAATTTATAAGTTAGTCAACTTATAAATTTACGTAATATAGTCGGAAAAGGCTAACCACGTTTTTAGACGATCATCTTCAGGGCGATTCGAGTGTTTTAAGAACGGCGACCCGACTGATTTTTCCGACCGTTGCAAAAGACTTTCATAAATAGTTTTACAACAGCAAATATCAAACATTATTTCCATTTTCTAGATTCATGTACTGGTCGGAACTCGGCTCCAAAACCATAAAGCGAGCCGGCATGGATGGCTCGTCGCCCACGGTGCTAGTAGAGCAGGTCGGCCGCGTGCACGCTCTGGCCATAGACTATGACAGGCGCGCCATCTACTGGGCCACGCTCGACCCGCCGACCATAGAGTATGCCTTCCTGAATGGAACTGGCAGAAAGACGCTGGTCACCAATGTGTCTATGCCGTATGCGCTCACGCTATATTCAGACAGAGTGTTTTGGGGTGACTGGAATACAGGTATGTATTGTCCTTAGTACAAATCATAATCATAACGATCAGCTATCGAGCATCGGTTGATATGTCTTTACAACATTACGAGTATTATCTTGAAGATTCTGTTCTGCCAGTTACAGATACACGATACTGCTATTAGTTTTAATAGATGTATGCTTATGAGGATTTTGTTTAATTATAGGAATAGGAAAAAAGGGGAAGGGTGTCGTGCTAAACCCGGTGGGGACGAAGTTCCTTTCCGCAAACGCTTTATGAACACTTAAAATTTAATTCAAGTTTTGTAAAAAAATATTTAAAAATGTATTCCAGGTGCTATCTCTTCCTGTTGATGTCGTAAGAGGCGACTAAAGGATTAAGCATAAACATCTCGTGCGACAATTGCATTCCCAAGGAGGGTTGTCGTTGTAAAACTTTTCGCACAAACACATTCCCAAAGAGGGTTAACGTCAGGCAGGCGGCCGGTCGTAAAACTATAGTCAAACCGTTTTAGCTGATCCGGCTATTTCTTCTCCACTTCGCAAGGTCTTTGGCATCCTTGGGTGACCAAGTGACATAAAAGCGGGAAAGCGCACCCTGGGCTCCGAAGCAGCACAGCTGAGGATGCTACCGGGAACGAGCTTAGATGAAGAAGAAAATTGCACAGAATATTAAACTTTTTTACTAATTCGTATGTCATCATCAAATCATGTCAACAGGTCTCGTCGAAGCGGCCAAGAAGCTCGACGGTGGTTCCCGCCGCCGTCTCCACACAAATCTCGACTACATCTCCGACTTGAAGGCGTGGGCGAGGAGAGGCGGCTCCAACCAGTGCGCCGTGGACAACGGCGGCTGCCAGCACTTGTGTCTGCCCACGCCGCACGCGGACTACCGCTGCGCGTGTCCTGCGCACTACCGCCTGAACCGGGATAACCTCACTTGTTCTGGTGAGTGTTATTCTCAAAGTAGACCTAAGCACCTACAACTCCGTGATATTTAGTCAGACATGGTTCGCTGAACATCAGAAGGGCTGATCCCTTTTGGTACATTGGACAGGAACTTATTCATATTTACTCAGAGTTGGTAGTTTGATTTCACAATAACCGAAATATTGTGTTCTTACCTGACTACGACAAAGCCAAAACGAAGGGTTATAAAGACAAGGCGTAGGAGTTCGGGGGTTGTTTCTACATTTTATAGATTAGGTTAGAATAAGCCAATGACGAGCTTGGGGGGTGCCCCCTCGCTTTTTAAAAACGCCTGTTAAGACAAGGCAAAGGTAATTTTAAGACGTAGAGAGAATGGGAGTTCGGAATATACCGCAATACATATGAAAATGTAAAAAAATACAGTTTCCACCTTTAAGTTTGCTTTCTGTAGTTGGATTACAGTTTTTTATTTTAAACTTATTTTTTTTTCGGTATAGAACCGGAGGAGTTTCTCCTATTTGCCCAGAAAAACGCCATAGGGAGATTGTACGTAGCGAACGGCGAGTGTGCCGACGCGTTCATACCTTTGACCGGCCTCAAGAACGTCAAAGCCATCGAGTACGACCCTACCAACAAGTAAGTGCACGGTACCTTCTAACGATGAGGCAAAGTTCTTATGACTAGTATGCCTACATACATACAGGGTTACTTTTAAAACTCTGGCAACATTTTTGGAGCAAGTCCATGATTCTGAACTAATTTCTTAAACTTTCCATAAATAGAATTATCGAAAAAATAAAAAAAAATCGGCTTCTTATACAAATCGGCGCTCAGCCAAATGGATTTTATATGGGAAAGCAAATTTTTTTTATCGAGATTTAAGTATCACGGACTGAACTTGCTCCAAAAACGTTGACGGTGTTTAAAAAGTAACCCTGTATAGGGTTTTGTATCTAATTCTGGTGTTTTTTAAGGTATCTAAGGCATTTTATTTATCTTAACAACTGCTATCTCTTGAGATATTGGATCTTTTTCTTGTTTTAACGATTTCTTACGATATTTTCCTTGAAAGCAAATTGTTATCAATAAAAAAAAACGTACACTCTAACACACGTAACGTAACTCTTTCTCCCCCTCGAATCCAGATACAGTATACTTTTCGCTGTGGTTTTCTAATGCTTACTCAGAAAGATAATTACAAATATAGCTATTTCTTAATTTGCTGTACTATTTTCAGAACTTTATACTGGATAGACGACGATTCCCACTCTATCCGCAGCGTCCCCATCTCGTACTCCACCACGTCTGTCAGCACCGACTCTTACGTAGTCGTGGAGCGTATCTCCCAACCGTTCTACATGGTCCTCGATATACTAGGGCAAGCGCTGTACTGGACAAGCCTAGATTCGGACTGTATCAACGCGACGTCTGTTCGGAACAACACGTTGACTGGCGTTATTGTGAGGGGAGAGAACATGATGCCCAGGCATTTGGCGTTCCATCAGACTAAAAGGTATTTGTATTTTAGATGAGGCTTCTCAGTAGATATGTATTTGTTTTTCTTGACTTGAATTTTATATTATTTCTACTCTATGCATTTGTAAGACATTGCAATGGTTTTTAAAATTATATTATACCTGTATTTTAGTAAGAGATTACCTTTAGAATTTGCTTGGATAGGCCTAAATTCTGAATATAAGATTTTATAATATACTAGTACCTCCATAGAGCTACAATTTTGCCTACTACTATCATCATATTACTTTAAAGACTACACATGTTGTTTCCAAAAATGTTTTAATTTACACATGAATTTAATTTCTTTGCAGGTTCCTAATCTGGAATGACGTAGGTCTAGGTGCCATAATGAGATCTAACGTAGATGGCACAGGCCGCGTGGAACTCGCTAGAGCCACCAACGCGACCGCACTCGCGCTTGACCAATCCTCTTCCGTTGTGTACTGGGCTGTCAATAGCAAGATATACGCAGTTGATCTACACTCTGATAACAAAACGTAAGTATTAAATTTCAACGCACAAATTAAAAAGTTGCTAGTGTGTTTGTTTCCTTATAACCGAATATTAAAAAGGGTCAAATGGTTCCTGTGACAAATAGGACTATTTGTCTCCTGACTCGTTTTAATTATGTGTCTATTTTATTGTTCTTTAGGTTGTCTTTTAGTTTTAAAATTGATTCTGACTGGTCATACGTTTTCTAACACTTAATTTGCTTTCTGTATTCCCACGGTCTGGAATTTACATAATGCTTGCAATATTTGAAGGTATGGACGTGAAAATATATTGAAAAATGTTTTTTTTTATCTTAATCTCATGTCGTAAAATTCAAATAATAATCTTTTCATCTCATCTATTCGAAAAACGATGATTTCATCTCAAATATTTGGGGCTAAAATCACTGGTAATTCTCTAGACACTGAAAAGTAAGAAGTAAATTCCCTAGGCGTTAATACACATTTGAAAACCGAACACGAATGTAGAATCAAAAATAATATTGGCAGTCAGCTAAAAAAAAGAAGAATTTAGTTTTAAAATTATAAAATATAGGCAAGGGCGTCGTATTATATTCTTTTAAAATTGGAATGCAACACGTTTAACGTGGATGACTGTGGGTCAAAATGTTTTGGTTTTCTTGCTTCAAAATAATAATTTATTAAAAACCAATAAAAACACGTAATTGTTGTCTTTGATTTAAATAGTAATTTTATTAAAGAACTATTAGGTTATTTTTACAACTATTTTAAATGTGACTACTTTCTTGATGAGGCCGATAGTAAATAAATATGAAGTTTACGTATAATATACATATTTAAATATATAAAGAATTAACACACAAGGAAAAAGTAATGAAACTTATAGCAACCCATCGCCCAGTGAGGGCCTCTCGCGGTTGCTTGCCCGCGCGGTTCAGAGACCCGGCGTAGTACCTCGTCTTTCCGCTAGGCGGCCGCTCAGCCAGTCGTCGCAAGCGCGCCGCGCCGTGGGTGGCGCTTGTCCGCCACCCGAACTCTTACCGAGAGTATTTACATCGCCGTCTCTCTGTCGCTCGCCGCCGCTGAGTACCCGTGCCGCGTAACACGCACAGTTTATAAAATTTAAGGATTAACTCACGAATTTATGTACTGTAAACTGGATAATAAACCGCAGTAAATTCAATCGTACGGTTTTATTCCCTGAACCTACCTCATATATGGCGCTCAACGTGTTTCGTGCAGTGTTAAGTGAATATTTTATTCCCTGAACCTACCTCATAAACTATTCTAATGACTGGAAAAAATATAAGATGTGAAGGTCCTAGAAAAATATTTTCATAGTACTTCTTCAGTGAAAACGCCACCAAATAAAGGTTAGTAACTGACTGTTAAACTCTGATTAGGTATATTTAGGTATTCTTCTTTCGTTATAGGTATATATTTGCTTTTTCTCATAGATGGAGATTAAAAGAAGAATGTGCTACACGGTGTACGGTAATAATTTTATATCGGGCGATATACTTGAATCCCTCGCTTCACTCAGGATTCCACCGTAGAATCCCTCGCTATGCTCGTGATTCTATTGGTGCATCCTTCGTTTCGCTCTGGATTCAAAGTAGCGCCCTCGCGTTAAAACTTACCTTTACGTCTTGTAGCACAATCTACTATTAGAACGATTTGATATTGACGTAAACATATAATGAGGAGTATTACACACTCGTTTGTAATATCCCTCTTTATGTGACAGTGTCATAAACTATTAGTACGTTTTTTTCAGCCGTATAATATGGCAAGGCGGCTGGGTGGGCACGCTGGCGGCATACGGCGGAGCGCTGTACATGAGCGGAGCCGGCGGCGAGCGCGCGCTCATGCGGCTGCCGCTGCATCGGCGGGACGCGCCCGCCGCGCCCGTGCTGCACGTGGCGCGTCTCGCTGCCGCGCGGCCTGTGCTGCAGGTGAGTGTCAACTACTAAACTTACTCGTCAACCAGCTGGCGAAGGATTCAGATCTGGACATCTTTAACACTAACGTTACGTTACTTATCAATTCTTTGCTAATAACTAATAAATGCCATTTTTTTAATGTTATTTTAATTTTATTATATTAATCTCGTGGTTCGATTTATTACAAATACGCATATGCCAGTGGCTAATATTAGTTTTGGATCATTTAATGTGGCCTACATTTTGCGATGCTTGCTTTGGTGTAAGGAAAGTGCTGATATTAAAATGTACTCTGCGTAATAGTTTCATTTATTCTATTGCTATCCGTGGGAACCTTTTATTGTTATACCTATTTTTGTCTCTCCAATATAACTCAAATTTTTGTTTTGTATTATTATAGCTGCAAGTTCCCCTTGAAAACAAATAAAAAAAAACCAAAAGACATTCCATTGTACTCGTACAGACCATCAGCAGTCGCAAATGTAGTTTTATATTTATCAGCCTAATTTCTTGATCAGTATTTTATTGCACCCCAAGATTAAATCTTTTACTAGTGTTACATAAAATTCTTACACAATTTTGTTTTACCCGTTTGTTTTAAAGAAAATGTATGGGCGACCAAGGTTGAAAACACCAAGAAAAAGAGCGATTTGAATAGAACTGAGCAAAGTTGAATTAAGGGCGATTGATTTTTATTTTCTGTGTAGGTGCCCGTTGATCACCCGTGCGCGGCGCATCCGTGCGGGCTCGCGCCGGGCGCGTGCGGCGTGGGCGGTGCGTGCGGCTGCGCGCTGACGTGCGCGCCGCCGCCGCACTGCGCGCACCAACACTTCCTGTGCGACCAGTCGCGACATCCGGCTGCTACGAGAGCCTATTGCATCCCTCAAGCTTGGAAGTGGGTATTTTTGTCTGTTGTCTGTGATTGTCTAATTCATAAGAGATCAGACTCATAAGTACCCGTAACCGACGGGCATGCACGAAGAGATTTATGAGTAGATGAAGCGAGAGAGTTCTGTCAGGATCGTAGCAAGTGGAAGTCCATAAACTCTGTCACCACATGGGTACTGTAGGAAACAGACGTAATTCTTTTATCGTTCTAAATGATTTTAGCTATGATGCGATATTTTTGGGTCATTTTCAACCGTACCTACAAAGCATCGCGTCAGTATCATCATGTAACATTTTGTTGATAGATGTGACGGGCAAATGGACTGTCCTGACGGGTCGGACGAGACGTCGGCGGAGTGCGGCGCGTGCGCGGGCGGGCTGCGCTGCGCGGACGGCGCGTGCGCCGCCTCGCTGGCGGCCTGCAGAGCGGGCGCGTACTGCGCACTCGCTGATATGCCCGAGGCTTTTCGGTGAGTCACTCAGAACTTTGGAATATTCTAGATTCTTTTACCTATTTATCTGAAAGCAAAGACCAGCTGCTTAATCACCACAGAAATTGTAACAAAGGGCCAAGGAAATACTTTTAGCCATTTGATTATTTCTAATTCACATTTTTTAATTAAATACTTACCGTCTTTACTGTGTGTACAGACTTGAGTGGCGTAAGTTTGAATCTCACTCTTGGCGAGAATTTTTCTTCACAGTATTATTAATTTAAATATTTTTTCGAGTATTGTCTATTTAATCGTAAATCAATAATTAGCCACCATCTTGCTAATTTTGGCCTGGGTGAAGTGTACGGTCTGCGTATTGGCGTTGAAAGAACCGTACCCGTGTGGTTCCGGGTTAGAAAATGACCACTCCATCTCTTCCTGTGGATGTCGTAAGAGGCGACTGAAGGACTAAGCACAAACATCTCGTGCTGCAATTGCATTCCCAAGGAGGGTTAACGTCAGGCGGCGGCCGGTTGTATAACTTTTCGCACAAATACATTCCCAAAGAGGGTTAGCAGGCAAGCGGCCAGTCGTAAAACTATAGCCAAATCATTTGAACTGTTCCGGCTATTTTTTCTCCATTTTGCCAAGGTATTTGTCATCCCTGGGTGACCATTGACATGCATGTTATATTTGGAGAAGAAAAAGCGGGAAAGCGCACCCCGGGCTCCGAAGCAGCACAGCTGAGGATGCAACCAGAATTGCGCTTAGACGAAGAAGACAAGTTGAAAGACCCATGGAAACAAACTCGAACCGCCCTTTCACCTGGCCGGTTATTAGGGCGGTTCAATCAATGGGTCATGTATCGATGAATCGATAAAATGGCCCATTGAGCAAGACCTAATTAAAATTTCCCATCATACCTTCTAATGATATTTTTCCTTTCGTAGATGTGACGAACGGCTTTGCATATCGCCACATCTGCAGTGCGACGGGACGCAGCACTGTGAAGACGGAACTGATGAAGCTCCTGCGGCTTGTGTCTATGTACAGAAAGGAAATGTAAGTTCGATTTTTTTCTTTTGTATGATAATAGTAGTTCACTCTCCTTGAAAAAAAAATGATGTTTTTCATGATCACAAAACATACGAACGAGGGAGATCGCCGTCGCCCAACTCTGTCGCACGTATGCTTCACCTTTTTGTGAATGATGATATGTGGGCGTTCAAGCAAAAAGGGTCCAGTAGTGGGGTATTCAATTAAGACTAGATTCGGTATCTAGAATAGTCAGTCAAAATATTTTTTTATTTTATTGAAAACTGAAATATATTTTAATTAAAATCTTTTATAAAAATTGAAATAAATTGCTATATATATTTTTAGCATTATTTGTTAAGTAGGTACTTATTTTTGGTTTACTTATTCATAAATTTTATTACGCCAGCCACACATATTTTCTGCTGGGACTAATGGTCGACCGGGAGAGAATGCCATATGGCATTAGGTCCGCCACTTGTACCTTAATTTTAATTGTGGAATAAAAATTAAATAAACAAATAAAAACTTGATTCCAGAAAAAGTATTTTCAAAGTTTATTGTTATAATTAATTAATAATAAATTAAAATCGTGAAATACAATATTTTTACCCAACTTCACTAAACCAAATATATCTCTGAAACTAAATGCTGTCTAGACCCGTTTTGCTTGGACATATAAATATTCCTGTTCGCTCTTCATGTAAGTCTCATTTTTTTTTTCTTAAGGTGCCACCGACGGGCAAACAGTCAAGCGCGTTCGTGGTATGCGGAGCAGTAGTGGGCGCGGCCGGCGTGGCGGCGGCGGCGTGGGCGGCGCTGCGTCGCTGGCGCCGTCTGGGGCGCCGCCCTCCGCGCCGCGCCGCCCGCCCCGACGCCCGCGCGCTCAAGCCGCTGCAGCTCGTGTGTACTGATGAGCGAGCGCGTCCGCTCGGCGCTAGTTGCACTGAGTGAGTATTAGCATTTATCTGCCATCTAGTATAGCCTACTTATGGTTGGGACACATCTGTCAGCACGGAACAGCACTTTCCAATGCTGCTATCCTTTTCTGTCGCTCAGAACAGTCATTTGCTAGAGCGAGAGACAGCGGAAGAACGCGTCAGCACCGGCCATGCTGAAGCGTTCCGTCGCTCTCTCTGTTCTGAGCGACAGACGGATAGCAGCATAGGAAAATGCTGTTCTTTGCTGACATATGTGTCCCAACCCTTACAGCTCTACGTCGCCCGCGATAATTGAATAACGTTTAAAAAATTATATTGAAACTATTTTGAGGGCAATTCAGTCCATGATACTGAACAACTTTCTCCAAGAAACATGTGTCGAAATATGAAAAATATTTTTATTTTACCTTACAATCTCTGATCAGCTGATCGGTCAAATGTTATGGGAGGCCAAAAAAAATTTTTTTCATGTTTCGCAAATATAAAAAATCTTTTTGTATAGCAATACATCTATAAATTATAAAAAAACTATTTAAATATTTAAAACTCGTCATTGTACCTACCGATTTTGACCTTTTCCCAGTAGACTTACTAATACCACTGGGAATGCTCGGCACGGCAGAGCTGTAATAATCAAGAATGTTGTTTCAGGACATCGGAGAGCCTGTGCGGGCGCTACCCGCGGCCCACCGCCAACCCGCCGCCGTCGCCCGCCACCGCCAGCGGCGACGGCCACCCCGGCTCGCGGCGGCGCGCCTACAGACACTACCGGGCCATGAACAGGGTGCCTCCCCCCACGCCCGCGTCCACCGACGCTTGTGAGTCGGAGCCCGAGCCTAGTGCCCGCGCGCCACCACCCTCCCCCGCGCCCTGCCTGTATTCATAGCTATCTTACTGATATAGGCATCGACTTAATCACTAGCTACCTAATCACCGCCAATGGCGACGGCAACCCAGGATCGCGACGTCATACCTACAGACATTACAGGGCTATGAACAGATGCCCCTGCGCCCTGCCTGTATTGATAGATATATTTTATATATTGAAATGTGCAATCTACCTAACCTAAACACTACTGACAATATTGCGGTAAATACAGAGTAACTCGTACATCAATTTCAACTGCTCTAGCGTTTGCGCACTAACACTTTCTTTTAGGCGTTGCCTCCACGGGCAAGAGAATCGTGGCGTATATCGACACGATTCGTCGAACCACATAATTCTATACTGACTCTATAAACATGTCTACATACAGCGACATCATCAAGGCGATTTCATGTCTTATGTCAACTCATCGCGATTCTCTTGCCCGTGGAGGCAACGCCTTACATCATGACTAGTATTTTACACGAGTCCAGTTAGATAGGCGTCTATTTGGCTGCCCGGTGTATTTTGGTTACATTCGGTCATAAAGTCCATATCCTACATTCTGATATTCTCTTTCCGTGACAGCTGGTCATGTGATTGGCCTAAATATACGTTTTGTATGTGTGATTGAATTACCCGAGCAGAATGCATTTTTTACTTAAAAAACCAATATACATCGTGTTAATGTAAGAACGCAAAACCACTCAGATGGCACCTCAGCCCATGTAACTGAACAACTTTTGTTCAGCAACTTTCACGAAATAAAATAAAAAAATCGGATTTTCATACAAATTGACTCGATCAGCTGATCAGTTTGTATGAAATTTATTTTTTTTATTTATTTCGTGAAAGTTGTTGAACAAAAGTTGTTCAGTTACATGAGCTGAGGTACCATCTGAGAGGTATTGCGTTCTTTCATTAACATGATGTATACATTTATTAAAAAATTAAATAGATGAATCACACGAGATACTAAATAGTTAAGTTAGTTAGCATTTTATTTTATAATTATTAACAAATTGAGAAAGACCTTCAATTTACTGAAACGAACGACATTCGTGACGTAGTCTTGAGCCATCGTGGGAAGAGAATACCAGGCGAAGTATATTATTGTACCATGGTACAGTCAATAGCTCATTCGAGTGACTATTACATACAAATGTGTATACTATGTGTGAATTGTGTGAACATATTAAAAAGTATTGAGGCGATCAAATAGGAAATAAAAATTATTTATCATCAAATTGTGGATGAGGATTGATTCTCACCAAGACGATAAAGGGAGACGCGACATACGCACTCCTTCATTAACAAGATAATATAGGTTTCTATGACGCAGAGTACGTCGCATAACACGTTTCAATGTGAACCAATCCTTACATTTACTTGACGGGTGAAGCCAAACGAGCGTAATTTCTGCTGCAGAAATGAGTTGCAGAATTTTTGTACTATAAAAAATTGGTTGTCTGTAAAGTCGGTTTACGGACGGTAGTTTGACGTGACAACGTCAAACATTCTCTCTCGTTCGTGTCGCTTCGCGCTTCGTAGCGTAACGGGACAATGACGTCATCTTTTTCGTGCATGCAGCCCGTAGTATCGAGTTATTAGACGTTGTCACGTCAAAAAGTAATTGGAACTATATAAGGCTTTTGCCCAACTATGGGACGTAAATAGCTAAAAAAATTACAACCCATCTTCTGTCGCCGTATGGCGCAAACAAGATTTCAAGACAGAAATTCCGCTCGTTTGGATTCAACCTAAAAAAAGTAATTTAAAAATACTCTGTGCATTTAAATTAGAAGTAATTGACCTGTGTGGTGAAATCAGAAATTGCAATGGTGCTATTTCACTGTATGTGCCTCAGTATTACATAAGCTAAAGTACGTTTGTAAAATATTATTTTGTAAATATTAATTAAGAAAGTTTTGATATGTTGTTTTAAATATTAAAGCTTATGTTAGGTCTAATTCCTTAACCTTGATTTGAGTAGTTATATATTTTAAACACATTTTAATCTAATCATTATTTACCTTACAGTGCCATCATTATCTTTCAGTTTATTGTATAAAGACATTTCAGCTAAGCTATTCGCTTGTGCTGTGTGTTCGTTTGTTGAACAGTTTTTGAACCACAATGGTATTTATTCTGACGCAATATATACCTCTATAGTTTGAACGTAGTGGCAAACCGCATAACTGAGATTAATGAAAAATGTGTAAAAAGTCGATCTGCATTTACATACCTTATTGCATCAACTGTAATTTTTTTTACTATCCTGTGGCTGTTATCTCCCACAACTGGGCAAAGGCCTTCCCCTTATTCTTTCACTCGTCTTTGTCCGTCGCGTCTTCCTGCCATTTAGGTCAGAGTTTATCAAGGTCATCTCGCCATCTATTTCTTGGTCTGGATCTATGACGACGTCCTGGTACCAAGAAGTTCGCCATTTTTGCCCATCTATCAGACCTCAATCGACACACATCCCGCCCAATCCTACTTCAGTTTTGCTGTCTTGCTTAGCGCCCACATCTACAATTTTTGTCCGGAAGCGCTCAGTATTCCGTATCTTATCTATAAGGTCTATCAACTTACATATATATTTATTTATTTATTTATTTTATTTACACAATACATTTAATACATTAATGTTTACTCCATTTGCTCCAATGCCATCATAATCTCTTTTGAGATTTACCGTATAAACTTAATATAGAAATAGTTTAGCGGGTTTATCGAAAGTGATTTCCTTCTACGAACCTTTGGATAAATATAAATTTGATAAGAAAAATGAATAATGTGGCATCATCGCATATGTGTGCAAGTTTAATAATCGAAAAGTTAAGTAATCGAGTTGTCTTTTTGCCTTTTGGTGCCTACGTGTTAGCCTCATTGCCCCACTTCCCCCTTATTTATCTCTCAGTGTCTCAGTTATGCTGTTATCTACAATAAAGTTAATAAACCACAAGAAAGGTTTATACATCACAATTACATACAACCAGCGAATTAGAAAACAAAATTGTGATATATAAATTGCCATTTAAAGTTATTTGAAAAATGTAAAATATAAGTCTTTTGCATATAATTTAAGAGGAGTAGTGATGATGAACAAAATAAATTATACATTATGTTTATGGCAGACTAGATCATTCTTGTATTGTACTGACTGAAATTTCTAAATAAATAAACTTTTGTACCTGTTAATTATCTGGTTTTTTATTGAACAATTAAGATTATATTTTATCACATTGCCGAACCATGACGTCGAGTATTTAAGTATGTAACTGTAAATAATAATTTAAAATTAATACTATACTGAAACCATTTCGACTCTACAAGAAGAAGTAACCTACCCCAGTGGCGGATTATCTTAAAGGCAAAGTAGGCACGTGCCTAGGGGCGCGTGGTATGAAAGGGGCGCCGCATGGGAAAATTCCCACACCCCGTTTGCCTAGAGGCGGCAAATGTGTTAATCCGCCACTGACCTACCCATTTCAATACCTAACCTGGTTATTGAAATTGATGAAAGTACGTATAGTACATGTAGAGTATAAGTACAAGAGTAGTCAGATGGTTCTCAGATAGAAAACGTCGTCTGGGTGTGTGTGTGTGGGCTACCTCTATAAGCTTGGAGCATAGGGGTGCCATGACATGAACTTGCAATGGTGTGCCTGCTTTAGTCACATCACAGCTCACAGCACAGCCCAGGCTACTTATTCTAAAAGCTTCTTACACCGGTCGGTATATACCGTCGCCGTCCCGCCCGATACGATATCGGTTGTCACATTCACATATCTCTTTAGGCAGCTCTAGAAAGGAAAGCAAGAAATCTGAAGATATTTCCAAACCTAACGTAGAAAAAAAGCGGCCAAGTGCGAGTCGGACTCGCCTATGAAGGGTTCCGTAGCAGCAAGTAACATAATATAAAAGTTCTAAAGGTAAATTGCGGTTTACGATTTATGACGTATTAAAAAAAACTAATTACTAGATCTCGTTCAAACCAATTTTCGGTGGAAGTTTGCATGGTAATGTACTTAGAGCAACACGGAAGGGAGTAGCCTTAGAATATGTCTGGCCCCACACGTGTAAGTTTAATGAAAAATAATTTTTGAGTTTCAGTTCTAAGTATGGGGAACCCCCAAAATTTATTGTTTTTTTTTTATTTCTGTGTGAAAATCTTAATGCGGTTCACAGAATACATTTACTTACCAAGTTTCAACAGTATAGTTCTTATAGTTTCGGAAAAAAGTGACTGTGACATACGGATGGACAGACAGACAGACATGACGAATCCATAAGGGTTCCGTTTTTTGCCATTTGGCTACGGAACCCTAAAAAATCTGTTTAGCTGTTTTGTGTTATTGACAAAATCCATAGAAACTATTCACTCACTACCACTAGTCTTCTTTTTGATGTCGGTAAAAAATTCTCCGCTTTACCGTATTTTTAAATACGGGTGTACATTTAAATAAAAAAGTAACAAATGCCAAATCTATACGAATATGTCAATGTCAGTCGGCGAAACATTAACTGTTAAAAATGTGTGATGTGTGTTGAATTTAGATTTTAAGTTTTTGTATTTTAAAGTATGAAAAGTAATCATTGTTGCAAAAGTAATTTATCATGGAACTCCTATCAATATTATGGAATATTATTTTAACGGGACTTGTTATTTCACCCATAATATTTCTAGCGGTAAGCTTTTGTTTATCGTAAACATTGGGCCGTCAAATACACGTCATACTTATCTTGTGATTTCAATGTGATTATTCAAAACTATATCTAAATTTATAGAAATATACAAACCAAACGATAAATTCCTATTATTTGCTTGTATGTATTCCATCTTACCTGTTTTATCTTATACGATTTTCCTTTGCCTAACTGTGGGACACATCTATAGACTAGGAAAAATAGACTGATTTTGTTCCAGATATGTTTAGTACTGTTTCTCATAACAAACCCGTACCCAATGGTTAAAAGGTACAAAGAAGAGGAAACATACAGGGATAGCAAAACTAAGTCAAGATGTAAATTCCCTGATCTCGACCAGCCCTGCAGCGTGAACTTAAGTGTGGTGGTGCCAGCTTACAACGAGGAAGACAGATGTAAGACTAACCTACTACATACTACAATTGTTTGTTTGTTATCAATAAAAAAAAAAGATACATGCATCTTCATGGCTACTGTCTTATACTGGCTGCTCGTTGGCTAAAATCTACCAGGCTAAAATTTTTGTAATATATTTTTAGGTAGATGTCCGTATCTCACTCCAAAACCCAGTTATCCAGTCCACTAGCTTTTGCACTAAAAATAATGACCTTCAATAAGTGATAAATTTATCCTACATTAAATTTAAAAAAAATTACTTTTGACTAACATCCCATCCATATAGCCCAAACCAAGTAAATCCCTCCCTGGCAATAGTTTGGCAGCTATGGAGGACTGTCTGTTATTGCATCTCAATGGTATATTAAGGCCGTACTTGAATTTTCAGGGGTCCAGTGCTGCCCCCATTTAAAATAAATCATTTCAAAGAAAACGGAGACATTATTTAAAATTTTGCAACTACCAAGTCCTAGATAACCCTTTAAAGTATTTTATGAACTACTGTTTACAGTTTATAATGAGAATGTTAAGCTTTACTACGCACATTAGCCAAAAGTAGCCGTTTTTCGCAATTGTGCGTAGTAAAGCTTAACGTTCTCACTTTAAATTGTAAACAGTAGTTCATAGAATACTTTGAAGGGTTATCTAGGACTTGGTAGTTGCAAAATTTTAAATGATGACTCCGTTTTCTTTGAAATGATTTATTTTAAATAGGGGCAGCACTGGACCCCGGAAAATTCAGGTACGGCCTTAAGGGATAAACCTCCATAGATGCAGCCATCTCACTCTTTAGATAAAAAGGTACTAAAAGGCCTCTTCCCGTACCGACAATAATAATTCATTTCAAAATATGTATAACAAAATCCTTAAATTGCATTATCCTTAAAATTATTCATAAACTAGCTGACCCGGCGAACTTTGTTTCGCCCGTTCCCGTTCCTTTTCCCATATTTTCTCACCGTTTAAACCTTCCCTGGACTATGACAAACATTTCAAGACCAAAATTAGCCAAATCGGTTCAGCCGTTCTCGAGTTTTAAGCAGACTAACGAACAACAATTCATTTTTATTTATATAGATAATAATATTTAAGGATGTCATTACTAAAAATGCTGGTATATGTAGTACTTAATTAAAACTAAAAGTCAATAAGTTTCAATGTACTTAGTTATTAATACTTTTAAAGGCTTCTTTTAGTATGTTAAATGTTCATTGACGTCAGTTCATGTATTCCTGAAGAAATGTAAAATATAAATTCCTGAACATGGTGTTTTTTGATTTTAAGAGAATTTTTGAGGCAAGGTTACTTGTGTGAATAGACATTTTACATCAATCAGTCATTTCTGGACATATTAAAATGCTCATCTAAAAAACGTTATGAAACAATTTACCTAGATGAAAACATACAATTTTAATTATTCAATAACCAAACACTAGTCAAAATCCTAATGTAATGTAGTTCATTCACATTGAGCATCACTTTCCTCTCTCCTGGCAGTAAATAAGAAGACTTTACTTATTGTTATATCATTCTTTACAGTACCTTCAATGTTAGAGGAGACAGTAGAATTTCTCGAAACGAGACTGAATGAGCATCCTTCATACAAATATGAGATTATTGTTGTGAGTGACGGGAGCCGAGATAAGACTGTGCAGGTGGCAGAGTCTTTTGCTGAGAAGTATGGATCCGAGAAGATTAGATGTTTGGAGCTTGTCAAGAACAGAGGAAAAGGTGGAGCTGTACGATTGGTAAGTACACTTCTTTTTTTTTTATAAATAAGAACTGTTAAAGCAGGCTTACCTCAAGGGTCTATTTTGGGGCCCATACTATTCATAGTATTCATAAATTACTTTATTGACCATGTTAAGACTAAAATACCTAAATCTAAACTAATAGTCTATGCAGATGACACAAATGCAATTGTCTCAGCATCAGACACACAACAGCTTAAAGTAAAACTTGAACATCAGTTCAATTTTTCAAACACTAATTATCAAATTAGTGTTTTTCAAGACTGGTTCTATGCAAACGGCTTAAAAATCAGTGCTAAAAACACCAATGATATGTTATTCCAGACTAATTACAGATAAGAAGAAGATATAAATGTTAATATATGAGAAGACAAAGCTCAAAATTGTGCAGTTGTAAAATTCTTGGGAGTCCATATTGACGAGTATTTAAATTGGAAACCAGAGCTAGAGGAAGTGGAAAGTAAAATAAACTCTGCTTATTATGTTTTGAGTAGTTTGAGAGATGCAGTAGATATCAACCACCTCAAACTAGTGTTTACCACTTTAGTGGAGTCTAAGTTAAGATATAGTGTACTCTTTTAGGGGGGGGGGGGGGGGGGGGAGCGACAACTATAACATGGACATGTGAAATAAATATTAAGTATTTTTTTCTTTTAAATAGTGTGATTTTAGCTGAAACTAAACGCTTTTAGCATTAAGTCCGCCAATTGTACAATTTTTTTATTGTGGAACAATAAAGTTTTTTAAATAAATAAATTTTAACATCAACACCTTCTTAGCATGTCGATACCCCTTATTTACAAGTTGTGAAATGTTTTCTAAAGCATTATAGTTATTGAATGAATCCTAACTAGGAAATAAGAAGATGTAATCACAGTTATGACTGATTGGATCCGATTTAGAGTAAAAAGGACATTCCGACCGCTCTGCTTCCCTGTAATCTGTGAATTTATTCCAAAACGCAATAGATGGTAAGCATTACCTTATAATAAAAGCAATAATGATAGTTTTTGTACACGTCGCCGTCGGTCACGCGCCTCAATTTAGTATAGTGTGATCACTAGCTAACAATTTTGGAACCTGTTCCTAGTTAGAGGATAGTGTATTATAATAACCGCTTAAGGTGAAGATATAGGCAAATGACCTTGAAGTGGCGCCCTCATTTGAAATAAATTGTTAACTCGTAAATATGGTGATAATTTCCATATTGCTCTACGTCATGCACTAGATAGCCCTTTAAATTATTTTATGAACTGCCGTTAAAACTATTATTGGTGATCCGTCTAGCTTTAAAACTTGCCGTGGCCACTTTTGGCGGAGGCAAGTTTTAAAGCTAGACGGACTAATGTAAATACTTTCAACGTAAAAAAATTATTTCACATTTCAAGGCCATTTGCCTATATCTTCGCCTTAAGTTATTGTATATTTTAAAGGGTGTCCAAAGTTCCCGAGGTGCTACAATTTTGTTCGCCGATGCCGATGGTGCGTCAAAATTCGAAGACTTGACAAAACTGGAAACGGCTTTAAAGGAATTGCTGAAATGTGACCCTGTGACACAAATGAATGAGATCAGTGAGAAGCATGCTTTAGCCATCGGCTCCAGGGCGCACTTGGAGAAAGAGTCGCTGGCCACAAGAAGCGTATTCAGGTTCGTTATTTTAATCAATTAACTCTGTTTACCCCATCTTCGCAGATATTATAATTACTGATTTTTTTTCAAAACAAAAAACCTACTTTAAGACGCCTCGCCCACGGCGACTTTTTGTAGCGATTCTGTCGCGCGTTCGCATCGATACAGTCGCGATGCGGTCGCAAGCTGTGTACCCTCGCACGATTCACCGCGATGCAAACGCGATTCAGTAACTCCGTTCTCCTCACGCGTCACGCTCCCTCCGTTCTCTCCCCGATGTCGTCCGACACGGTCGCGCGTTTGCAACGCTACTGTCCCGATGCTGTAGCGCGTTGCAAATGCGACTGACGCGCGTTAGTAGCGATTCTGTCGCGCGTTATACATAATAAAAATAAGATTCCGACAAATTGATAACCTCCTAAATGCTCTTCTGAAGTCGGTTAAAAATATAATTTTTTTTAGTAATTTATGAGATTAGCCTGTACAGGCAGATATATTCCTTAATTGATAATGTGGGAGAGGCTTTAGGTTTGTTAGATGATGATGATCCACTGCTGGACATAAGCATCTCCCAAGGATTTACCAAAATTACCGATATAGAGTGGCCTGCATCCAGCGCTTTCCACCGACCTTGATCAGGTCGTCTGACCCCTTTTCGGATGGGTGTCCTACGCTTCGCTCTCCAGTGGTCGCCATTTGAGATAGAACCTTTTTGCCCCATCGGCCATCAATTCGTTGCGCTTTGTGTCCCGCCCACTGCCACTTCAACGAGCTAATCCGTTAGGCTACATGTTGTGTAACACGTTCTTTTTATATCACAGGAATATCCTGATGTATGGATTCCACTTCCTCGTGTGGTTATTCACTGTGAAAGGCATCAAGGACACGCAATGCGGCTTCAAATTGTTCACGAGAGAAGCGGCTAGGACTTGTTTCCAGAATTTGCATGTCAATAGATGGTATGGCTTTTTACTTTGTATGCAGTCGTGGTGGCCCTGAATTAATGTGCTAACGTATTTCACGCAAAAGACATTATGTAGATAATGAAACAGATAAGCCTTTATTATGTAAGCTATAATGCACCACTTAGTTGCATACGAGTATTTACTATGAACTCTTTTCAACGCAATAGTGTGTCTCTGAACAAACTTCATACAAAAAGTATGTAGTAAGTTCATCTATTAATATATTATCAATCTCTTTATTCATTTTCGGTCTAAGATTAGGTTTTTTTATAAAACATTTAAATAGAAAGTACTTATAATATAAAACATACCTACTTCAAAATATAATATCTTATATTCTGAAATAAAGATATTATTATTTTATCTTACAAGCTGGTCTGGAAGAAAAGAAATATCATTAGTTACCATCTGCTTCTCTTCTTACGCAGATCGTAAAAGCCAATCGAGGGAATGGACGAAAAAGTTCATCACTAATTTCGTTCCCTTTTTCCACCTGCATGCCTGCCTACTATCACTAAAAGTGGCCTTTAGATCGAACGGACTCTGTCGATCCCGTTAGAGATGAAGACGTGAAAGTGTATAATTTCAAAGTGCCTTTGCCTACAGAATCGTGTCTTATTATAAAACGACCATTTTTCACACATAAAAATTGACATTGACAGACGGATAATTTTTTGAACCAAGTCCCAATAAGGGTTAGGACACATCTGTCAGCACGGAACAGCACTTTCCTATGCTATCCTTTTCTGTCGCTCAGAACAGTCATTTGCTAGAGCGAGAGTTCCGTCGCTCTCTCTCGCTCTAGCAAATGACTGTTCTGAGCGACAGAAAAGGATAGCAGAATAACTGCAATATACTAAGCGGTACATGTTTTCAGGGCTTTCGACGTGGAACTGCTGTACATAGCACAAACATTAAACATTCCAATAGCGGAGATCCCCGTGCGCTGGACAGAGATCGAGGGCTCCAAGGTGACGCCGGTGCTGTCCTGGATCCAGATGGGCGTGGACCTCGGCCTCATCTGGCTCAAGTATATGATTGGCGCGTGGAAGATCAAGAGTACTAAGAAGATAGGATAAGTCCAAACTGGCTTATGCCATTCATTTTTATTGTCTACTATTTGCTTGATAATAAATCAAATATCTTAATTATTTTGGGTCTTTTTTTACTTAACTAGGCATTGTTTTTAATTTTTTATTAGGGTTCCGTACCCAAAGGGTGCCAACGGGACCTTATTATGGTCCGAGAGCTGGCACAAATTTATTTGAGGCAAGTTGAAAACTTGTCACATACCTACTTTTAGTTATGGTTGAGCCACGCTACCGGTGAGAGAGCCGGAGCCCCTCCCCCCTCCATCCGACTCTAGACTATATATGACTTTATGCAATAAGGACATAAGGCCTAGTTTCGCTTGCACCATTTTGATTTATTTAGATTGATCTGGCAGGTCGAAAGTCCCATCAAAATGACCTGTCTTTTTGAGAATCTTATTTTTAGTATTACTATTTCAAGTTGCCTCAAATACTTTTTTTATATTTTTTTGAAAAATACTTTTGCACGCGCCTTGCAATATCAAAGCCCCGACTAAGTCCAAACTGGAGGTGGCTTTGTGGGTCGGGCGGGACGCGGGATTCTAATAAGGTTGAGCGCTCATAGCGATGGCTGATCCGTGCGTCAACTCGTGAACGGGTGAACAGCCAGGGGGACTGGTCAGCTCGGCTTCGCTTTTTTTTTTTTTTACTGAGCATTCCTTCTTTCTTTTACTTAGCATTCCTTTTTCGCTCGTTCGCAAGCATTATTATATTGCACCTATTTTGTGAACTGACACCCAGAGCGTTTCTTCTCAACAGTGGTCGTCCCGAACCGCAAGAATCTGTAGCTTTTCTTTAAAATAGTTAATATAATAGTTGTCATAAGTAAACTTATTACTGCCGTGTGGTTCCGGAGTACAATAGGACCACTCCAAGTCTCCCTGTGGATGTCGTAGAAGGCGACTAAGTAAACACATGCTGAACAAAGCTTATAAACATCAATGAGACCTCTCCAACCCGTCTGGCCAGCGTGGAGAGTGTAGGCCAAATCCCCTGATTGCTCTGGCTAATATATGCGGCTCTGAGGCTTGAAACTACGTCAAGCGGACGCCCCGGACAGGTTTAGTCCATCTCTGTCACAAACCCTACGTGCGATAGAGATAGCTGAAACCGTCGCGGATCACGCGTCTCTGTCGCGTAGAGTTTGTGACAGAGACGGACTGAACCCGTCCGGGGCGTCCGCTTGACGGAGTTTCAAACCTGATAGTACAGAGAAGGTCGTGCTCCTGCAGTGGAGACTAAAAGAAGACCTATGATGATGATGAATAGTTATTACATATACACTGTATATACTGTCCTACTATCAACATTGCTAACTTTATAATTGCCCCGTTGAAAGTACGTAAGCAATATTAAATTAAAATATTATTAGTATGTCGCAATGAGCACCAGGTACTTATTGTAATTCCAGGCAAAACTAGATAGTATCTAGCGTCTAGAATCTACCTCTATACAGGTTGACTTTTTAAACATCAGAAAAATTTTTGGAGCACGTTCAGTCCATGATACTGAACTACTTTCTATAAAAAAAGTTATTAAAAATAAAAAAACTTCGTCCTTCCATACAAAATCCGTTTGGCTTAGCGCTGATTTGTATGGGAAGGCGAATTTTTATTCGGGTTTTTCGTTGATTGTTTTTATGGAAAATTGTTCAGTTAAAAAGTCAGCCTGTATATCGAAATTTGAAAAGTATTTTTTGGCTTTTCATACAAACTCGAAATCAAAAATCAAAATATTTTTTTATTATTATTACAAGGCATATGTGTGTTGAGTATTGATTGAATTACATACCTAATGACTTACTAGGGCAAACAATAAAATTAAACTTACATGTGTTTGTGATTTTGTGAATGAGTGGTAAGCAGCGTGTGTAGACGTCTTATGAGTTCAGTCACGGCAAGCGTGTCGGCCAGGCGGCGAGATACCTACATAGCGGTGACGGTAAAAAGTGGGTGATATATGATTTTTTTTTTTATATATTATGCTATATGTACCTTGGAGAAAGTTGTTTAGTATCATGGCTAAATCCTTAGATTTATACTCTTAAAATAGTTTTAGTATATTTTTTTAGACCCTGTATACATTACATAATGGCGTGAAAAAGTGCTTGATCTATAAATTTTTTTTTTTGTTAATAAAACGAAAATACGTCTGCCATATACATATATTTCAATGCTTAATATAAACATATAACAAATTATCATAGCCGGATTGTCGAAGGATTTCCTCGATAGAACTGTTGAATCTGTTCCTATGATATCCCGATAAATACTCGATAAAGGAAACAATTGTGGCGTTTAAAGACAGGTATAAAATTTATGCCCATGCATATACTTACACATGTATGTAAGATTTATGGGTAGACTACAAAGACGAGAATGTGGCAACGTGAGTTTAATTTTTTTCTATAAAAATCCGCTAGATGACAAGTCAAATCACAAGTCGATTTAGTATGAAAAACACAACCGTGACGTCATAATTTTTTCGACTCAAATAGCGTTTTTAATATCAATTTTTCTGCATTATTAAATCCAAAGAACAATAAATAAATATAAAATCACGTTGAAAATGGATATGATCAATGAAAAGTGACACTATTGTGTGACGTTTTATTCTCTTGGCAGTACCAAATAATTTATTTTTGACCCAGTCATCTACCCAATTACATGAATATCTTAAAGATACGGCCTTGGTCTCGGATTTAGAGTAGGTGGCACGGCGACTGATACATAGTCGCGATATTCTCGCCTTTGAAGCAGACCCCTTCAATAGATTGATACAAGCCATTGCGGGTATTTTTGATGAAATCATGGCTTTCATACATTCGGAAATATACGGCGTATTTGCATATAGTTTTTAACCACCAGTTAACATTTATAATCGTTTAAATACCTATGTACAATACCCGGCACATAAGTTGAACCAAAATGGCGGTCACTGCGCACACTTTTGCCTCTAATTATACCTGCGCAGCGCCGCCATTTTTATTTAATAAAAACACTATTAAGTCGGCTTTCAAAATCTTATCAAAATCGCTTCATCTGTACAGGAGCTTCGATGCCACAGACAGACACACGTCAGACTTATAATTATAGCATACATCTTGTTATGTCGGGGATTAAAACCAGATAACAAAGCACGTATACAATAAGGACGAGTGAGACAATACATATAACATCTAACGAAATTTACTGAATCTATTTTGAGGGTAGATTCATTCTATGATATTAAACAACTTTCCAAAAGGCACATGTAAATAAATATGAAAAATATTTTTTTTATTTCCATACAAACTCGAATCAGCTGATTGGTCAATTTGTATAAGGTGGTCAAAAAAATATGTTTCAAATTTCGATATATGTTGCTTGGAGAAAGTTGTTCAGTATCATGAACTGAATTCAGCCTTAAAATAGTTTCAGTATATTTTGTTAGAATCTGTGTATATGTTGCAGTCAAAACTCTTAACCAGTCAAAAGTACTATTGACTAGCAAAATCAGTCAAAAGTACTTTTGCTCAAGTGGTTTTGGCTGAAAATTATTGGTTATTAGTACTTTTGACTGCAAATTTGCGGTTAAAAGTACTTTTACTTTTAAAAGCGCTCTTTCTTTTCGTAGTCACTCATTTTTCTTCTAATATCAGAACGTTCTCCACTAATAATGAGTAATATAAAAGTTTATATGTGCGTTTGTTGTTATTTTTATCGACCACCTTAACTTTTTAAGAGTTTTGACTAATACAACCAGTCAAAACCACTTTTGACGGAATCACTTGGTCAAAAGTACTTTTCACTGTTAGTCAAAAGTATTATTATAAATATATAGGGACAATATCACACTGATTAAGCTAGCCCCGAAGTAAGTATAAAACTTGTGTTATGGGATACTAACTCCGATACTATA
The DNA here is from genome assembly GCA_963576875.1 of Acrobasis repandana. Taxonomy (NCBI): domain Eukaryota; kingdom Metazoa; phylum Arthropoda; class Insecta; order Lepidoptera; family Pyralidae; genus Acrobasis; species Acrobasis repandana. Next base: position 18,494,548 of record OY756218.1, on the reverse strand, counting down.
TTTATGATAAATACATATATAAATAAACACCCAAGACCCAGGACAATTTGAAAAAGGCCATTTTCCAACTTGCCCTGGCTGGGGATCGAACCCAGAACCTCCGGATTAACGGTCTAGCGTGTTAACCATTACGCCACGGAGGTCGGAGGTTAGGTTATTGACTAAAGCATACGGTCAAAAGTACTTTTGACTGATTTTGCTAGTCAATAGAACTTTTGACTGGTTAAAAGTTTTGACTGCAACATATACCGTGCCATCGTTACCATATGCAAAAGCGCTTAAAATGAAGCTACGCATACAAAGTAAGTGCTTAAAATATAACACCAATCTTTATGTAAAAATTATATATATATTTGCATTTCAGTAACAATTACAATAAAGTTTTGCTTAAAAAAAACGTACTCTCTCGCCATATTATGCTTCAATAATATTTTACAGACAAATAAAGCTCTCAAATTATTTTGAGCATGTAAGTGCTTTTAAAATATCCACTGCTCAATTGACACGCCGAAGTGTTTTAACAATCATAGAATCTAGATAAAATTTGGCATTGTGAGCGAGTTTTAAAACAGTTATATCAAGAAACTATGCACTTTATTTCAATCTAATAAAATTTTACTGCAACAATTGTGATTAACAGCAACAAAAATCACGACATTTTCTTATACAACTTGTAACAAAAAGGGGGTATCAACCCGAAAGGGAGTTAACGTACTAACCAATGTGAACAACTTTTACTATGGAACCATCCCTGAAATAGTAAAAAAAAGTCTACAGCTCCATACAAAACATTTTTGTTACACGTTGTATTATTATAAATTTTGACACAATGAACAAAACATCAGATCTATGATATAATAACATTAAGTATTAGGTAGTTCGTAAAATTAAATAAATTGGGACTTTAAAGAAATATGTTCAGTCCCTCCAAATTCAGAGTTCAAAATGAAATTGTGACAATACTTCTTATTATACCTACATATACGTAGGGATAATATAATCAGGATCACTTAATTAAATCATGCTATATAACATTGAGTTGCGTGTTTCTATCTAGAATAAAAGATCTACTAAATAGGTACCCCCATGTTAGATAAATTGCTAAGTCTATGTTAGATATTCATAAGTCTACAAACGGTGGAAACAGTAAGAAATGCTGAGGGGCATGCATTGATTGAGGAGAACTGTTATTTTTTTATCTAGAATAAATAAATGCGTACCCAGTATAAAGTCTTGATTTATAGAGTGTTTCATAAAAGTGTAGAACTTGTGCACATACCACGGGCAATAAAATTACTACACGTTTTTGACACTCCCTGTGAACATTGAATTACCTAAAACTGTAGCGGGTGCCGTGAACAGCAACTGCGATGGTTACGGGCTACGGCCAGCACTGGACGGAAGAGAAACACCCCGGTTAATAAACAAAAGATATTAGTAAATATTTTAAAATCAATTATATGTATTACTTTTTGGGTATGTACAATCCAGCGCGCTAACAAGAAGGAATGTAGGTAATTAAAAAGACACCAGCTAGTAACTTGTAGCTTTTGTATAAAAATATTTTAAATATAATGATATTGAATATTTTTTTTGACTTTGACTTTGATCTCTAAGTTCATATCACCAATACAATGTTGCATGTCACGGATGACTAAATGTGTGAGACTCTACATGACTTATGTACCACCAAAAATGTACCACATTTTAACCCTTTCACCGCAAGACTTTATATCAGTTGTGCTCCCAGCGCGAGGAATTGTGAATATCCATAGTTTTTGGTCGGATGAAACAGACGCTCGCGAAATGGGCTCGAAAATGTTTGTCGGATTAATCCGACGTTCGCGCAAAAGGGTTAAGCAATAAATAAACATTTCATTTCATAGGATGTGGACTAAAAAGTATTTTTAGTTCATCAGATACATTATTAAAAAATATTGTATACGTATTTTTTTCTGATAAGCAATTACAAAGATACACTACATTTAAATTCCGCATGACGTCACGATCAAGTACGATTTTCACTTGACGGTGACGTCAATCACCCCCACTTCGAAACATCCACGCGTATCTGTATCTTTGTGAATTTTCACTACTTCGATAAACCGATCCATTATTTTTAGATAATCTAACTGACGGACTAAATAATTTTTTTTTTCGGACCCAGTCTATATGTCTATCTATTGTTTCGGTTGGGGAAATTACGATTGAGGAAACTGGGAAAAAACCTAATTATTATTATATTAGAGATGTGACCACAGGAAAAAGTCCTGGCTTATTAATTTTGCACTTGATAAATAGGTGATATGCTTGTAAAGTGATTTATAAAAAGCTGCAAATAAATCTCCACAAGATATTGATCGTATGCAAGGTCTTTATAAAAATGTATGAGTATTCTATCTTGTATCCCAGCGTATAAGCGGCTAACAATAGTTTAAATTTAGATATGCAAATGCTTATAAAATATGGATTATTGATACCTACTAAACATATAAGTACACTGATTAACGCATTAAAAAATAATTCACCGATTATATGTATTAGCTTTGCTTATACAATATTTTTTTTTTTGCATTATTCTGCGACAATAATACATTTTTACAAATATCGTAACTTTTCCAACATGGAATAATATTCATTTACAATAAAATACTTTCACATTCATATTATATGAAATTTAATTTCCTACTCTTTGAAATATTTGAAGTAAAATTATTTAACATTAACTAGCATACATTACAAGTTTGCTATGTGGAAGATTTTTAATTTTAATACACCAATATTAATTCTAAATATACATTGCCATTAAACATGTTGAAAACACCTATGACTTAGCCATAAGATTCATTATAAACATGTAGTTTGGAGTGATGTTGTACATCACATCATTTAATTCTTAATAGAAATAAATATTCATACACTATTTTTTGAGGAAATATGGTAAATACAAAAGTGTACAAAACATCATTTCTTACTTAACATATAATTTACCATGTTTGGTAAATGCTGTATAAAGATTAAAAAAGATTTATTTTACTTTATACCTTTAATCCAAACACCATTTTCAAGAATTGTTCATAATGTATTGTGATAACTCCGTCTTGGTCTGTGTCGTACTGGCGGAATGACGATGTCAGAGTCTGAAAATGACATATGCTTTTAATTAAAAACAAAATGTTTATGTTGCTTGTTGCACTACGTAATAATAATCTGGTCCAATAGACAATATGCAAGTGATTTAACTTGTTTCCATTGAGAAATTAATTATTTAAAAGTTGTATTTTTCAAATTCCCTCGCAATTTCCGAAACGCAACGCTATAGGCGGAACGAAATGTGACGACACCAAACATTGTCAAACTTAATTTTCTAAAGTCTGTACTGTCAACCACAAATTAGAAAGAAGGAGACTATCTGTCACTGTCAATAAGTTGTTTGTAATTTGTATGATTGTTGAAGGTTATTTTCATTGTTTTGCTAAATTATTAGTGTTCTTTGAGAATTATTAGCTGAAAGCCTGACTCCTGGTGAAAAAAGACTTGCTACAATGATGGAAAGCGGTTTTGTAATGGCACAGTCAGATAATCTGCCTAAAATTGATGTGTTTATGATGACTACGTACTTCGCAAGTAATTCCGATTTTACATTATCTGAACTCAGAGGAGTAAAAGCTGCGAGGTTAATAATTTATAGATATTTAATAAATTTCCATTTTTCTCAGTTGTTCTTATGAGACGAGTCAATTAATTAATTATAACCTAAAATATGGTATTACTATTTTTCATTTTCTTTTTCTATTGACACTGACATTGAAAGTGTGCGGTGACGTCACAGAATAAAAGCGCAAAATGGCACCGCGTTTAAGTTGTCCGAAAATATAGTAATTTTAATTATTTTTTTTAAGTTTATTTAATGATATTCTGTGATGCTATATAACTTATAGAATCTTTTAAAAAAATAAAAAAGGGACATGAATATACCCTATTGAATTTACAAAGCTTTTATTAAGAACATTCAATTGTTATTAGTTATCTTAAATTAGAAATGTAAAATTAACATTATCTTCCATGCTGGTCTGGGAAAAAAGATGTACCAGCTGCTTCTCTTCCCACGCAGATCGTAAAAGCCGATCAAGGGAATGGGCGAAAATGCGAATCGTGTTATTAGGCGATGCGGCTAGCAACCCATCACCCTTTTTTGGGTTTTGAGGCCCTGGGTTCTGTCTGCTTAGAGCCGCAAGACCCAAAATGCTCTGTCTGCCGCATCAGTGATAAAGACGTGATAGTGTATCAGTAAAATCAACATTTTAATTGATACTTACATATAAAGTAACACAGCACTGAATAAAGTCATCAAAAAGGATGGTCCCGCGGCCAAATCTGTCAAACTTCTGCACCATTATATTGACCACTTCATCGGACAATCTGTATCCAAAAGCAGTAAGTGCATTCTTTAGCTCTTGCTTGTCAATATTGCCAGAGTTATCCCGGTCAAAGGAGCGGAAGCAGTTTTGCCAGTCACTAACATATTTCCACAAAGCTCCAAAATCTTCGAATGATATTACACCCCTATTTTGCTTATCAAACATACCTGAAAATTAATAATAAGTAGTCATTATTTTACAACAGACCTAAAATATTTTACCAAATATAATTTGAGCCAATGGACAGAAAAGAAGAACAGACCGGTGTGTTCATTAAAATCAAAATAGACAGTCCAAGACCATGTCACAATTTTTACATATTTTTATTTGTTGTTGTATATCTTTAGTATACATAAATAGGTAGTCATAGAAACATTAATTTCTATTCTCAAAGATCACACCTACAGTAAATAGCAATATATCCTACGTATTTCAATTAAATTAAATTGACAAAGCATGTCACCGATACTTATTTGTAATTTGTAACTAGGTAAGTACAACTTTTGGCATACAATGTTGTGGATACTTTTGTACAATTTTTAACAAAGCTTGTTCGTGTTGAATTTAAATAAATCTTTGTGAATATTGAACTCTACATACATATACATATGGTTCAAACTCACCAATCATAAGACGCACTGTCTCAGGGTTGAATGGGTTCCATGTGCCATTTGACAATGCCAACTGTAGTTCATCTGCTGAAATATATCCACTTCTGTCCTTGTCAACCCTAAAATAAACAAGTCATTTTTATTAACAAATATTTAATATAAATATAATATAAATAAATTGTTATAACTCATACATCCAAATCTGTTTGGACATTCCAAAGTTATGATGGAATAAAGAAAACTCAAGTATATCCATGAACCCCTAAAACATTACACACCTTTAGTAACAAGATATAGTTGAAAAAATTAAAACACGACTACGGAACTTAGTCGGGCATACATACAGGTCAAACGCATCCTTCTTTTAGGTTTTGCCGCTGTCGGGCAAAAAGGAATATTAAAAAATATGTTAAAATATGTATATAAACCATTATACCTTCTAAAAATGTCCCACAGGAACTCTCGACTCGGCATTGGTGATTGGAACGCCATTTTATCTGGAATTACAAATTAATATATGTCACGTGTTAGACTGATTTCATTGAAGTGCTGATTCTTTCTCTGATCTAAATATGTCTCTCTGATCTAATGTTCAAATTAAATTTAACCATTCTTATTATTTTTATTATTCTATATGGGCCCAGATGAACGAGCATATTTTTAAGTGATTCGGATGATTAAGTGATGAATATTATGAATTTTGATTTTCCGTTGTCTCATGAATTTAAATTAATTAAATTTTCATACTTTCCAAAATAACATGTGGATGTGATGAAAACTAATAAAAAAGCTTAAGAGGCCTATTACATTTCGAACGTGATTTTCGCACATTTAGACCTTTAAATTCTGAGAAACTGAAAGACTTTCACAACTTTGATTTATTGAATAATAGAGAATAGTTATTAGTAAAGTTTGTAGTGACCTCGTTTTTCTCAGTTTTTTCTTATCTATTTAAATAAAGCCAAAATTCCGAAGCAAAATTTTCACAAATTGCGCGTGGAGCTCTTTTTCGAGCTTAGAATTGAACAACTGTTCTTATGGAATTGAAATGAAAAATATATAATAATATCTCTTAAATAGTGGTTAAGTTCCTAGCGCTCTCGTAATTTAAAAATATGTATAGAATATTTAGAAAAAAAAGTCCGTTCAAAACCATAAAACCACTAAAAACGCTCAGAACTAACTGGAAATTTCTCCTTACTGCAATAATATTATTACTTAAAATATATACTAGAATAAATTTTAATTCGTACGGAATTAAAAGTTCATACTTTAAAATAATAATAATTAAATGAATAACTTTAAATAAACGTAATTGCAACTGCGAAATTAGTATATATTTCGATGCATCGGCCGTGTGAACCCAGTACTGCGTGAGCGCTCTTTGACGTTGGACCTGTGCCGATTTTAGGTGATTGTATAAAATAGTAATATGTATTATAAAGGCAAATTTAGGTAAATTTAGAGGTATGTTTGTGATTTTTTTCTATCAAGCCAAAAATGCTCAATCGTGTTTTGGCTATTATGGGTGTCTTTAGAAAATCCTTAAGATTTTTATGTAAATTTTTCGAGGAATAAACTTAGTAATTATTATAAATAACAGTGATTTATCCACGTCACCTTAATAAAAAAATAAATGTTATATTATGATAACATTGTATTAGGCATAATACCTATCTTTGTAAACTGACAAAGCCCTTCTGGCACGTAGGCGACCAATACTGTGTAAATAAGTTTCTTTTGGCGTTTCTTCTCAGCAGTGGTCGTTGCGAAACGCTAGTACCGGTAGCTTTTAAAAAAAGAAAAAAAATATATGAGTAAACATTACACGTAATATACATACACTAAAGTTATTATTATTGAGTGTAAAGAGCCTGCTAAGGCCTAATTACTGAATAAATATTCGATTCGAATTGAATATCATATTTGTTTTATTTAATTAATTTTGGATGATAACAATTTCAATAGACATTTACGAAGTTGTAAAATTTTCATCTCCGAAATAATATTTCTATGCGAAAGTTGTTCAGTTTCGTTTACTAATCACGCTCTTTCAGTTTTTGCCAACATGTCCCTTACAACCTGTATAATATAAATCCATAACCTGTTTTTTTTTTTGTAAAAAACCAGTTTCAGTTCTTTCCCTGATTATTGAATAATAAATAATAAATAAATATATACGGACAAATCACACTGATTAAGCTAGCCCCAAAGTAAGTTTTTTAAACTTGTGTTATGGGATACTAACTCAACGATACTATATTTTATGATAAATACATATATAGATAAACACCCAAGACCCAGGACAATAAAATTTGAAAAAGGCCATTTTCCAACTTGCCGTGGCTGGGAATCGAACCCAGAACCTCCGGATTAGCGGTCTAGCGTGTTAACCATTACGCCACGGAGGTCGTCAATTACTTGTCGCTATTAACAATTCTTATTTTCTTGAAATATTGTGAATAATAAAATACGATATAATTTCGAAAAGAAAAAGTATCAAAATCGTTCAGTGGTAGCTACAGCACACCGTCGTGAACTCGTGAACCCGAGTGCCGGCCGCCGTGCTAATATACCTAATCTTTCAGAGCGCAATATTGTGAAAGGCCTCTTAAGTAAGCAAGGAAATTCAATAGATGGAAGCTTGGCATACAGGTTGTGCATGTCTTAGTAAAAAGGAAACTTCTATGGTGACATGACGGTACAAATGAATTGATGAAATGACTGTATAATACGTAAAAAAGCCCTTGATGATTCAGTGGTATTGGTGAAGGAACAAGTCGTTCCGCAGTAAATGATGATGTCACGAGATAGGTATATACGAATGTGACGAAAACAGGCCTTCTTTCATAAGGTATTTATCAAAATATCAACACTTCTCGATTATTTTATGATACTGATAGCAGTACCTGTCTAAGGTAAAGAGTAAAATGTAAAAATATAAGGTAAAATGTAAGTAAACAATAGACTTTCGATAAACCTGTTGTTGCAACATTTCTGTTTAGATTGCATGATTAGTTAGAAATAGTGAGATAGTAAATAAGTACCACTAACCTGCAATTACACTTCCAAAGTATAATCGTTTTTAATCTGAACGAGGAAGCAAAATTACTATTACTCGTTTACAAGTACACAAAATTATATTATAAATTCCAGTATCCAGTACATAGGGAAAACTAAAAACTTTGCCAACCAAACCCAAAGATCAAACCTGTCTCCATAGATTAATATTGTATATACTGTACTGTAATAGATAAGAAACTGTAGCTTTAACATTACATCAAACCAGTGGCGCCATCTGGTAACATGCTTTCGCAACACCAAAGTACTAAAAGATGAAATAAAACGGTGAAAAAATGACTCCGTGAGCTGGGACTTGAACTGGCGATCATAGTTCAAGTACGACTATGTACCATAGCTTAAACAACTGAGCTATTAAGTGATTAACCGAACATGTCGAATTTATCCATCATTTAATATTCCTATCAAATAAAAAAATGGTGTAAAAAATATACTGCGTGAGTGGGACTTGAACTCGCAACGTTGCTCTTATTTTTCCAATGCTCTAATCAACTGAGCTATCACGTGTTCTACCTCGTATGGCGAATTTCTCCACCATTTGATATTCCTATTCTATAACACGCATTAGGAGTTAGGTCAGCTGATTCGTGACTAAATGGCGTTTTAATTAATTGTTTTATCAAAATTCTGCAATGTTTTAAGTTTCATAGGCATGCCTGTCTCTGCAAAAAGAATATAATCACTACGTTTTAAGAGACGGGACTCCATACAAAAAAACGAACTCCATTTGCAGTGTTTTCCAACACCAACATTAGGTAACAAAACGTCAAACGTGACTTGTTAGAGCTTGACGCTTATTTAGATTGTATCGATATCAATACAAATATATTCAATATTTTTATCGATATCGATACTACAGGATTGATGCGTAATTAGAGACAAATTATTTAGCTTTATTCAACTAAAATTGTACATAGTATAATAAATATAATTGACACCAATAGAATATGACAATAGGGGTAAACATCCCATGGCAACGTTCCATAGATACACATCATTCACCCCCTCTTAGGATGTCTGGTAATCCTCCAGGTAGGCAGGTAGATGTCTGATGCGCGTCGAGCGCCGAACGTCAGGTTGGGGTGTGCCTGTTGACCGTGGCTCCTCTGTCGTTGTTTTCCCAGGGTCGTTCACAGGTTTAGATGGTTCCTCGACCTCAGTCTCAGACACATATTCGTCATCCGAGGGAATTGGTGCCAGATGTCTATTTGAAATTGTGCCTTCTCTTCCATCAGGATATCTAATATATGAATAAGTCGGGTTACTTTGCACGAGGTGTCCTTCTTCCACTAAAGGATCATATTTGGATTGGCGCACACTTCTTTTTATTAGAATGGGTCCTGGAGTAGTCAGCCAAGCAGGTAAAGATACTCCATTTGGACTCCTTCGAGGGTGGCCGAACATCCTTTCATGAGGAGTAGCGTTGGTGGATGTACACAGCAACGACCGTATTGAATGTAAGCTTATAGATAGAACTTTTTCCCAGTCTGCTATCTCCAAACTCCTGGATTTCAGACTTAATTGGATCGTTCTCCACAAGGTAAAGTTAAGGCGTTCAACTTGTCCGTTGCCTTCAGGATTGTAAGGAGTGGTCCGGCTACAAGCTATTCCGAGAGACACGAGATATTGGGTAAGTTCTTGTGACAAAAACGACGTCCCTCTGTCCGAGTGAATATACATAGGTGTTCCAAATATATAAAATATTTCATTCAAGCAGTGGATAACTGTACTTGACGTCATGTTTTTGCATGCAAAAGCAAAAGGGAAGCGACTATATTCGTCAATGACCGTCAGTATATATTTATTTTGCGACTTTGACGGGAGTGGTCCTTTAAAATCAATATTAAGCCGTTCTAAAGGAGCCGTTGCTTTAATAAGCTGTCCATTTGTATTCGCATATCGGGGCTTAATTTCGGCGCAAACTTTACAATTGGCAGTCATTTGACGAATGTCATTAATCGAATATGGAAGGTTTTTCGATCGTACCCAGTGATTCATACGAACTATTCCAGGATGACAGAGGTTGTCATGTAAGGTTTTAAGATTGCTTATGTTCATATGCGCACAGACTCTGGTTAATGCATCGGCCACAAAGTTTTCTTTACCAGGGCGATAAATTATGTTGTACTTAAAACAGGACAATTCTAGCCTCCAACGTTCAATCTTCTCATTCTTTATTTTACTCGAATGGACTTGGTTAAACATAAAAGCTACCGACTGTTGGTCTGTTATTAAAAGGAAGTACCTGCCGATCAGATAGTGGCGCCATTTGCGCAAAGCTTCAACTATCGCTGCGGCTTCTTTTTCAATTGCAGATTGTCGCCTTTCTGATTCATTCAGGGAACGTGAGAAATATGCTACAGGCTGGCCCTTTTGAGAAAGAGAAGCAGCAAGGGCATTTTCTGAAGCATCAGTTTCGACAGTAAACATTTCATTTTCATCGATAGCAGTCAGTGATGCTTTTGCTATATCGGCTTTCATTTTATTAAATGTAATCATTGCGATGTCAGAAAGAGGGAAAGTACTGATAGAAAGTAGTGGTTTAATTCTTTCCGAGAAGTTTTGTAACCATCTCGAGTAGTGAGCGAATAGTCCTAATGTTCTTTTTAACGCAGCCGCATTCTCGGGCGCAGGTAAGTCGAGCAAGGGTTTCAATCGGTTTTCATCTGGACAGATAGTATTATTTTTAATAGTATAACCAAGAAGGTTGATAGTTTCTTTATTAAATACGCATTTGTTTTCGCTTAGTGTTAGATTGTACTTAGCGGCAGCCTCCTTGAACTTAGATAAATTAATGTTATGTTCTTCTTTAGTCCTTCCACATACAGTGACGTCATCTAAATATGCAAACGTGCCGCTTAAGTGTTCTTCTTCTATTATATAGCTCAGAGTGCGCTGGAAAGCTGCGACACCGTTGGTTACTCCAAACGGGATTCTTGTAAATTCATACAGTTTCCCATTGGCTTCAAAAGCGGTAAAAATGCGTTCCTTTTTGATTATAGGTACTTGGTGATACGCACTTTTTAAATCAATTTGACTGAAATAGTTGTATTTGGCTGCTTTAGCTACAATCGATTCTATCCTTGGTAATGGAAAAGCATCCAATTCTGTATATTTATTTATAGTTTGAGAATAATCTACAACCATCCTCTTCTTGTGTAGACCTCCACCAGCAATAAGGACTTGCGCTCGCCAGGGTGAGATGCTGGGCTTAATGATTCCAGCTTCTAGCAGCTTAGCCACCTCTGTTTTTATGAAACGCTCGTCTTCGGTGCTATGGCGCCTAGATCTGACTGCGATTGGTTTCAGATGCGGAGAGAGGTTAGTAAACAAAGATACTGGTGGTACTGATGCTTCCATCACATTACAAATTCGTAAAGGTTCCTGAGTTCCTCCAAACTCCAGTTCCACTGAAGAGTGATTTTTAAGGATATCGTGACCGATAATAGCATCTGCGCATAAATTGTTGACAATAAGAAGAGGTTTGTGTTTGTACTGATGTTTCCCAAGTTGAATATTGACATAGCAGACACCTTGGACGTGAGATACGTGGCTTAGAGAAGCCAATGTGATAGTTTGGTTGCTAGGTTTTATCTTTAGTCTTAGTATTTCAGTTACACTCTTATTTATGAAACTAACAGAGCTTCCAGTGTCTATCAGAGCATCTGCTTTGAAACCGTTGATGGTAATTGGTGAGGTAGCCTTCCTCAGACTACACGGAGAAGCAGCGGAGATTGCAGACAGTGCGCCATCAGCCTGAATGTTGTCGTCAGTGACTGCATTAGCTCTTTGTGGTGGTTGTTTTGACCGACAAACATTAGCAAAATGACCCTTTTTGGAACAAAGTTGGCAGGTTCCGTTAGCTGCAGGACATTTGATGCGCTGGTGTACATTTCCACCACAAAAGAAGCAACGTCGCTACGAACTCTGAATGAAGTTGGGCGCTGCAGCTGCTGTGTTATCTGCGACATTAGACTTAGGTAAAGCATTGAGATTTAGTGATGTACTAGTATTGCCCAATGTTTGCGCGTTTATTCCTGCATCTTCAAGAGAAATTGCCAGATTAACAGCTTCTTCTAAACTCAGATTTAATTTTTCTAGTAGTCTCTCCCTTATCTTTTGAGAATTGATGCCTGCGATAAACGTGCCGCGCATAGATTCGTTTTGATGTTCCTCCACCGTAACCTCCATAAAATGACACTCGAGAGCGAGCAGCTTTAATGCCTGACTGTATTCTTTCACCGTTTCGTCAGTTCTCTGTTTATGCGTTGTCAGCATGTGCCTGGCGAGTATTTCGTTTTTGGGTTTCACATATATTTTCTCCAAAACGGCAAAGGCTTCTTTATAAGTTTTGCATGCTCGAATATATGAAAATATCGTTGGAGAGATATGATTAACTAAAAGATTCAATTTCATGGAATCTTTGGCGTCTGGGGCACATTCTACGGTAAGGAAATTGTTAAAAGTGAAATACCAATGCGTCCATTTCAAATCCGATCCAGCAGCGCTAGGTTCTTCATCAAATCGCTCGGGACGAAGATAGCGTGACATATTTGTGATACTTGGTCTTTCAGGTTTTGTTTCGTTACTCATATAACATATTTTATATCACTCGTTCAGATAAAAATTAGTTGAATAAATTGATGCGTAATTAGAGACAAATTATTTAGCTTTATTCAACTAAAATTGTACATAGTATAATAAATATAATTGACACCAATAGAATATGACAATAGGGGTAAACATCCCATGGCAACGTTCCATAGATACACATCAAGGATGACGCATGGATCCTCCCTAGTCTTTTATATATTACTTATATGGAGTTTTTGGCGGGAAGTCAAGGGGTTCGGTTGGGGTTTGCTTTAAATTATTTTGCAAATTGATTTTAGTGGACTTTATAATATGAAATTGGTGTTGTTTGGCGTTATAAATGCTCATGCTCATGAACAATGTGTAAAATAATTAAAGTGAACAGTCATAGTACGGCTGTAGTGATATTTGTTTTGCGGACTGTGTGGGCCCGTCTTAGGGCGTCGCCGTCCGCCACTCAGTCGTCTATGAAAACTAGTGGACTCGTACAGATTTGTCGCCAGAAGCTCCCTTAAAGCAGTCAAAGGCCTGCACCACCCTTTGATTGTAACTGGTTAGGTTAGAATTAGGAATAAAGAACAAAGTTAAAGATAGGCTCTAAAGGACTTGTATCCAGAGCCGTAAAATTATTTAATAAAAAAAAAAATATTACTTATATATATTTTACTTATATATCAGGTCTAACAAAATATACTGAAACTATTTTAACGGTAGGTTCAGTCCGTGATTCTGAACAACTTTCTCGAAGAAACATATAGTGAAATATAAAATATATTTTTAACATATAGAAAATAGATTAACAAAAAATATTTATAAGGTAAGTGTGAAAGGAAGAGCGGGACAGGGTCGACCTCGGCGAACGTTCTGCGATCAGATTGCAGACGTTCTGAAAAAGGGAGAGGTAAGAAGTACACGTAACCGAAGGGCATGTATGAAGAGGTTGATGAGTGTAGATGAAGCGAAAGAGATCTGTCAAGATCGTAGCAAGTGGAGGTCCATAGTCTCTGCCTACCCCTGTGGGAAAAAGGCGTGATAGTATGTATGTATGTATGTATTTTTAACATACACTGACCTTTGACCACACATGCTCCGCTGTCCGCCGACCGCCGCTATACCTAAAGGCAGCTACAAACGTAGCTAGATGTCGCGAGTGTCATGTCACGACCGCGACACAACTTCACACATAACACAACATAATCGCAGTCACAAAATCAACTCACTAATTAGTCAGGTGATATAATAATTTTGTGTCACACTTACTAAGCCTCAGGTAGACCCCCGTCTATTACACGATACACGAAGTTATTAAAATAATAATAAAACGCTGCACTTTACCCTACTATTGATGTAAATGATCTATGCCTAGGCCGATCTGCAAATATGCAAGTCCTTAAAATAACACTTGCGTTTTATTCACACACATCGTAACACTTTACCGTGTCTAGGTATTGTTGTTGAATACCTAAATAATGTGCCGTTTACGTTTACGTTACGCGTAAGATTTCACAGTGCCATGTGAAATCGTACGCGTAATGTATTTGGACTAGATGCAACTTACTACTGACAAGAACTTGGAAGTTTTTATGTTGTTTTTGTTACTATTTAGCGTTCCCACGGTTCATGGCTTTTATGACTCCTTTTGTTATCGCCGCCGGCACAAGCCGACTAAGACTGGTTGTGCACTGCACCGAATCCGATTCATATTCAAATCAAATCAAAACGAGAAAAATTCGGACAGAAAATTCTTGAGTAGCGTTTGTGCACTGCACCCGAATCCGAATCAAATTCGTGAATTTCGAGGCCACCGATTTCGTTAGTGCACCGCCAGACTTTGATTAGATAGGCCGCATTCACTATGTGTCCTGCATTTAACCGCCGTCAGTTGCTGGCACTATTATTATACTTATTATTTATTTACCCCAATCTACCCGTTATATGGAAACATATGAATTGACACGTCTAAGTTTACGTTTTTTGCTGGCAAATATTTATAGAACTAATTATATGTTAAACTAAGCAATCAGACATCAAGCACGATGTCAACATATAAACACCCTTATACATATTATAGAGAGAATTTTTTTTGACTGCTCATTTGAAAGCCAAAACTACTGATTTCGGGGTTCGTCCCCGAACAAAATATTTGTATTGACAAGTTCTTCGATCCCCTTTCAACTTGTTATAACATTTTCCACTAATTAGCATGCCAGGTATTTACCCCAATCTACCCGTTGTATGGAAACATACGAATTGACACGTCTCAGTTTAAATTTTTTGCTGGCAAATGTTTGAAGACCTAATTATATGTTAAACTAAGCAACCAGACATCAAACGCGATGTCAACATATGGACATCCCTCATACAAAACATAGAGAGAATTATTTTTGACTGCTCATTTGAAGGCCAAAACTACTGATTTCGAGGTTCATCCCGAAACAAAAGATATTCGTATTGACGAGTTATTTAATCCCCCATCAACTTTGTATAACATTTCCCACAAATTAGGATGCCGGGTATTTAGCCCAATCTACCTGTTGTATGGGAACATACGAATTGACATGCCTAAGTTTACATTTTTTGCTGGCAAATATATTTTTAACCTAGTAATATGTTAAAATAAGCAAAAAGACATCAAATGAGATTATATCTGTATTTAATATGGCTAATTTAGTGATTATAATATTTTTCATTAAATATTTGAGATACGAGTATATTAATTTATTTATACATAAGATAACCTTTTTATACATTTCTACAGATTATGAGAGGACTCGCACTCGTTTATTAATAAATATTTCAATCTACCCACCAAACGGGTAGATACGGGTATTTACCCGGTATATGCCCATCTCTAGTGACAACGTCCGGTGTTCGTAACCAATATTACCTACTTAAATAAAGGTCATTAATTATCTATAATATCAAACTATCAATAGTACTCAGATACACTATCACGTCTTTATCCCTAACTGGGCAGACAGAGCCTAGGGCGGTACAGCCCAGGCCATTTTTAACGTAATGGTGGGCATAAAGGTGGAAAAGGGAAATCATAAAAGTGATGGGTTTCTAACCGCATCGCCTATTCATATGATTTAGATTCTCGCCCATTCCCTCGATCGGCTTTTATGATCTGCACGGGAAGAGAAGCAGCTGGTAAATTCTATGTTTTTTCTTTTCTCCCAGACCAACAAAGAAGAAATAGCAATAGTATCGATTGTTATTGCAATAGCAGAAACATTATCAATAAATAACACTGTCGATATTAAGTATACATTAATTTCAATATTTTCGGCAACACTATCGGGTGAGACGGGGCAGTGGGCGGGGCGTGCAACGTGTGCTCTCTCCCCGTACCTCACCCGAAATTAGAATACGAATCGAATTCGAGTGGGTGCACAACCGTACGTACAATTTCTACGGCGGCGGCCAATTCGAGTCGGTTTTGATCCGAAATAAAAACGACCCGAAGTAAGAATTCTTGGTTTGAATACGAATCGAATTTGAACCGATTACGACTAAGTGCACAAGCGTCCATGCAATCACTAGGGAGGCCAATTTGAGTCAGAATCGGATTTGATTTGAATATGAATTGGATTCGGTTCAGTGCACAAGCGTCCTTTATGTTTACACATTTTTTGCTTGTTTTGAACGGTATTTTTGTAAGTTAAATATGCCGACAAAAGAAACAAAGACACATCATAAAAGCCGGCGAAAATTGAATCTATGAAGCGTAATCCTTTGTTTTCGAATTCAAAGAAACACCACCTCGTGTGAAACATGCCTTTATTATACCGACCAAAAACGACCAATAACTTCAGTTGCATTTTGCTAGCCTTTGGAATAGAAACCGTAAATGGAAAGACTACACAGACGTAAATTAGTGTACATTCGATTTTAATTCACATTACCTATTGCATGTGATTATGTTTGTATTAAGGTGAAGAGGTAAGCAAATGGCCTTGAAGTGTGAAATAAATTGTTAACTCGTAAATATGGTGATGTATATATATACATATTTCCATATTGCTCTTCGTCATGCACTAGATAGCCCTTTATATTATTTTATGAACCACCGTTGAAAGTATTTACATTAGTCCGTCTAGCTTTAAAACTTGCCTCCGCCAAAAGTGGCCACGGCAAGTTTTAAAGCTAGACGGATCACCAATAATAGTTTCAACGGCAGTTCATAAAATAATTTAAAAGGATATCTAGTGCATGACGAAGAGCAATATGGAAATTATTACCATATTTACGAGTTAACAATTTATTTCACACTTCAAGGCCATTTGCTTACTCTTCACCTTAAGTATCCTTTTTACTTCATCAACAGATTAATTTTGATTTGTGAATGTGCATTATGGTTTTGAAGAAAGAGATGTGTTTATTAACTTTCGCAATACACACTGTAAAGCTACTTGTATTTTTTTTTGTTGACATTATAAAAATAGGAAACAGTGGAGAAAGAAAGGGGAGGCCTTTGCCCAGCAGTAGGATACATCGACAGGCAATTAAAATATTTTTTTATTATTATTACAAGGCATATGTGTGTTGTGTATTGATTGAATTACATACCTAATGACTTACTAGGGCAAACAATAAAATAAACTTACATGTGCTTGTTTGTGATTTTGTGAATGAGTGGTAAGCAGCGTGTGTAGACTTCTTAATCTTATGAGTTCAGTCACGGCAATCAGCTGAGCATGTCGGCCAGGCGGCGAGATACCTACATAGCGGTGACGGTGAAAGGTGGGTGATATATGAAAAAATATTTTTTATATTATGCTTTATGTTCCTTGGGGAAAGTTGTTCAGTATCACGGACTGGACCTACCGTTGAAATAGTTTCAGTATATTTTGTTAAGACCTTATATACACATAAATGTGGACTCAAAAATAAAACATAAATACTTTTATAACTACATACGTATTTAATAACGATTTTGAAAAACATAATAATGCATTTATACTTTTTCACTGCTTATCGTGCTTCATCCAAAGGAATGCCATAAATATTCTTTTCTTGTTACCTACAGAGCAGTTTTTTTTTTAAAACGAAAGAGAAACTTGACTGAGAGAATGAGATAGTAATACCCGCCATCTTGGTCGCCATGAAAAGAGACGCAAACTCCATACAAAATTTATGGTCTTCGTAGTTTCAGCGCACTGGTCTCTGTCTGACACTGTCTGGTCTGACAGAACCATAAAGTACTCTGTGGACAGAACGACGTTCAATCAACGAAAGAATCAAGAAACAGACAGAAGATACGATCTGTCATCTGTCACTCACTGTCAATTTTAGAATAGGGACGTTCAGACTGTTATTATGATGAAAAAGCTAGTCGCCACACTCGCCACTCGCCTTGTGTGAGCTAAACGTCGAGTACTCGAGTCCCTTGTCACAGATTAGACATACAATTTATAGAAAATAAAATGTCAAATGGCAAAATGTCATTTTGTTATGCTCCGATGTTAAAATGGCGGATGTCTCAAGTAATGATCGTAAAATAAAACTCACTAAAAGCGGAAAAGTTGTAAAAAGGCGTACAAAAAATCCCGAAGGTATGTCGGTGATTCCTTAATTTAAATTATTAAAAGTAATAAATCTGAGATCCTTCCTTGAAAGCTTATTTCGGCGTCCTAAATGGGCCGACCGAATAAGCGACTTTTTGACTCTTACTACATTTTTGATACGCAAGATTATTTGAAATAGTTTACTTGAACTTTATTTTGTTTGTATGATATCAAGTAAATAATGAGTAATTTCGATATAAGTACAAGGAGTGTGTAAAGTCTAATCATTACAACAAGCTATGTTACATAGATATTATTATAATACCTATAGATACAGAATTATTCACTTTGTTTTTGTATTCTTAAACTTTTATTCTATTGCATACCAAAAATTTTCATAGTTGTAATTTCTTAAATGTCTAAATTTATACAGAAAACGTCGAGCTCCTTTGTAAACTTGCATAAATTCAATAAGCCTATACCTATTTACTTAAATATAGTTTTGCTAATTGAGGTGGTATAAGTAGACCTTTAACCAAAAATAGGACAACATAACTACCAAAAAAAAATACATATTTCTTTTCAGAATGGCACAAACAAAAACAGAAACGGCTGCGGATTGCTGGGCTCGAATACATAAATGCAAATGGAAAATTAGTGCCTCCAAAACAGCCGGGCCCTGATTGCCACTGCCGGAGAGGTTGCTTTCTAAAAGTCCCAGAAGATGTAAGGTTAAAGACATTTCAAGGTTTCTATTCTATGAAAACTCATGACGAGCAAAATGCATATTTATTTGGACTGATGAGGCAAGTTGATGTTAAAAGAAAAAGAGTGAAAGGTAAAATGAGCCGGCGAACCTGCACCTTTGAATACTTTGTGAGGGTAAAGGGTAGAGAGACACAGGTTTGTCAGACAGCTTTTAAGAATATACATGCCATCACTGAACGAAAAGTGAGAGTACTTTGCAAGAAAATGGATGACGGTGTGATGTTTCCTAGTGACAACCGTGGGAAGAACAGTCATAGACGCTCAGGAGAAGTCCGCCTACCTACTGGAGTGGTGGACCAAATTAAAAATCATATTTATTCTATTGTTCACACTCACAGACTGAAAGATTTCATCAGGTTGGACAAAATTGCAGGCCTTGAAATTAATATTTCCAAAATGTGGAAGGATTATATCAAATCTTATGACCCTGATAACATATCAGCAACTATGCCTAAATCAAAACGTTCTACAGAAACCGAATCTCCTCCTGCTGAGCCTGTGCCTCAGCCCCCACCTCCTCCTCAAGAGCAGTTGTTTGGCCCTATGGCATATCCTGGGAGTGGACATCTGGTTAATATTGCTGAAAACTATTTTCAAAATCAGTACCCTACAACAACATTGACACATACAACTGCAACAAACTTTTACCAGCCCCAAAATGGTGGACAGAGCATGGGAATAATACTGCAACCTGCAACAGCGAGGCCACAGCACACAGCTTACATTGTGCTACAAACAAAATCAGAACCCCAAACGAATCCAGCTACACTGGCCATTGATAATGTTCCATTCAATGAAGTAGATCCACTGGATTGTCCATCTGTTGTTAAAGTAGAGAAAAAAGTGAGGAAAGAGAGGAAGAAGGGGCCTTTAGTGAAACAATGGAGATACACCAATATTTTTCATGAGGAAATCAATGGTGCTGCTCTGGCTGCCATCAAGACGCGACTGGGAATGTACTACGCCGAGAGCGATGCTGCCCGCAAGAAGGCCAAGCAGGCTCGGCCCGCGGAGGCGGCCGCCGTGCAACCGCAGACGCAGCCCGAGCAAATCCGACCTACACACACAGTTACTATTTACACATAGTCAGAACTATTGCATACTCAATATAACACACCATTCAAAATTGACTGATCTATGAATCATATTAGGTATGTGCTATTATATTATACATCACAGTAGGACTTAAGTAAAATGTGGTACAATTTTATATTTTAGTTATATCAACTAGCTGGTTGCATAACAACATAGCCATAATGAAGTGTTCTTTGGAAGGTATTATAAGTAGGAACTATCCAGTGCGTAGAAATAATGTGCATAATAGAATGGGGACATTTTTAATATTAGGGTAACGAAGTTATTTATTACAACATTATTTAGTTGTTTGAACAGGGAGTGTTTGGCCCAGTGTGCCTTCATTTGAAATTAATTCTTCAATCGTAAATATGGTATGTAATAATAACTATAATGCTATGTAACTTTAAGGACTACTGACAGCGGAAAACGCACCATGTGTTTGGCGAAAATAAAAACAAAACACATGCGGTGCATTTTTCCGCAGTCAGTGCAGACTGTTCGGTAAATAGGACCTGCCACATTGTTTTCGATTTCTTTAAATGTTTCAAATGAGGGCTCCACACGCCCCGTCAGCATCATCAAATTAAGAGTAGTGATCCATGCATAGCTATTATTTTATTGCAATATACACTAATATCAATGATCTTAAATTTATTTCATTGTTACATAAGAGTTTATTACCCTAAACTAAAAGCCTCTGCTCTGCCATTCACGGCGTTGAAACGTCGCAAACGCGTATATCCACAAATGATAGATATCTTATATCCCACTCGACTCCAGTGAGGTGAGGACATCTCCACTGGGGACGAAAAGTATACTTTGGGGACGAGTGGGACAAAATTTTTAGTTTCGTTTGTTTTTTGATTGTCACCACTCCGTCGTCCCCACTGGGGACGAATGGGATATACTCGGCCACACTCCGAAGGGCTCTGATCATACATATTATAATAAACGGGCAAGTGTGAGTCGGACTCGTACATGAAGGGTTCCGTACCTCCGTACAATGTTTTAAAACGCTGAAGAAACACGTTTCTTGTATGACGACCCCCTTTAATTTTTAACTTTATCTTATTCTTAGTATTTGTTATAAATGTTATAGCAGCTACAGTAATACATAATCGGTGAAAATTTCAAGTGTCTAGCTTTACGGTTCAAAAGATAGAGCCCTGTGACAGACAGCAGTCCCAGGAATAGGGTCCAGTTTGCACGCTTTGGGTACGGAACCCTAAAAAGGCTATATTGGAATCCCCAAGAAAAGCGTTGGCTGCCCTTAAGCTGGCGAAGACGTACCATGCTGGATTAAATTAAATAAGGGTTTGATCTCATGTCAGCACGGAACAGTACTTTCCTATGCTGCTATCCTTTTCTGTCACTCAGAAACGTCATTTGTTAAAGCGAGACAGAGCGACGGAACGCTTTTGGGGAAGGTACATTATTGCTCTTTGGGAACGCTTCAGCTCCGGCCGTGCGGAGCGTTCCGTCGCTCTCTCGCTCTAGCAAATTACTGTTCTGAACTTCTGAGCGACAGAAAAGGAAAAGTAGAGCATAGGAAAGTGTTGACAGATGAGATCCAACCCTTAATCTGCAAGACTTGGTGTTAGGGTTGGATCTCATCTATCAGCACGAAACAGCACTTTCCAACGCTGCTATCCTTTGCTGTCGCTTAGAACAGTAATTTGCTAGAGCGAGAGCGACGAAACACTTCAGCACCGGCCGTGCTGCAGCGTTCAGTCGCTCTCTAGCTCTAGCAAATTCGCGTAACTATTCAAGACAGATCCAAATGGAGTCTTTGTAAACATCCTGTGCCTCAGATAGACCCTAATCATCTAAAATCTTATCCATGGCTTTCTTTATCATCGCTAGAGAAGACGACAGTCTTCCCCTGGCTAGGATGTGACATTTTGTGCACGGAAAGCGGGCGTAAAACATCATTTGGCCTGGGGGCTAGACGAAAAATAGTCCAAGGTTCAAAGTTTTGACGAGATATAATTAAAACTAAGAAAGTTTTAGTTTTATAATTTTATTTTATACTTAAAATTACGCAGACAGTACACACACGCCGCCCACTGCCTTGATTTTCCTCTCTGCTGATTTTGAGAAGAACTTTGCTTTGACAATCACAGGCTGCTTGGGTAACTTTCCTTTGCCTAGCAGTTTATAGTAACCCTGGAAAAGAAATATAGAGTTTTAACAGAAATCGTCTCATTCTGAACTTATTTTATCAGGTAAAATGCTTTTTGTAGTCTTCAAATGTGTTCACTTGAGGCCAATGCCTCAAGTGAACACAGTATAGGAGGGCAATCCCTCCTATACTTTGAACAAAGTCCATTACTATAGATCACATTAGAAGATCAATGTTACATTTTACATGCAGTTCATAAATCGTTGCTACAAATGCTTTTTTTATTTAAGCATGTGCGTGCACAAATAGCAGGGGTAATGATGAGACAAATGAAAAGCAACAACGGGGCTAGTTGCTGTCAGTGTTGAGCAATGGCCTTTCTCCCTATTCCAAAACCTTCAGTCTTGTACAATGGTACAGCATTTTTTATGACTGAATTTGACTATTTGGCTGAATGACAGCATGCAACAAATAGAGAACATACATAATATGGGTAACTTACAGCCTTAACAATGTTGACGACTGGAACCTTGCCATCTGTGGCACTCGCATACTTCAGGCGAGCCTGTTCTGACACCAGGCTCCACAGTTTGTCCAAGTTCATCACAGGGCAGAAATCCTTGTTCTTTCTTTGATGGTAATTTCTCATACCAAGCTGAAAATAAGTAATCATTACTATAGTAACTAAACTCCGTAATCAAAAACTTATCTGATATCAGTCAGCCAGTATGAAAATCTAATATCCATAGTCAAAACTATTAATGCAAATAGATATTCTGAAATTTAGTAGGTAGTAGACATTTAATGAAAATAAATAAATAGATAGGAACAAATCACACTGATTGAGCTAGCCCCAAAGTAAGTTTGAAGTTGTGTTAAGGGTTACTAACTCAACTATATTTTAAAATAAATAAATATAGGTACCTATATAGAAAACAAATGTCCATTGGAATTGTATGGTTTGGTTGGTCCATTGGAATACATGAACTTAAGACTTTATGGTTTTTATAATATATAGTCAAGCGACACATACCTTTCCGAAGTACCCAGGGTGGTACTTGTCCATGTTGATTCTGTGGTGGTGCTCACCACCGGCGTTACCGCGACCTCCAGGGTGCTTACGGTGCTTGCCTGAAATCCAATATCAAACATTATCTTTAAACCTAGCAATAACAATCATATTATCAAAGAACCGACAGAGCTGTTTTAGGTTACGTTTTACAAAAACATGAATTAATAAATAAAAAGATTAGCACAATCTTTTAAGACTACCAACTCACCGATACGTCCGTGTCCATGGCTCACATGTCCTCGCAACTTCCTAGTCCTCTTCTTTGAGGTGGCCTGCAGCAGAACAACAAAACATATAAATCTAAATTTTCACGTAACCTTACTTAAATACTGCACAGGATAGCACTCTTTAAACAAATTAATGCCATAACACTGCTTTAATTTACTTCAGCATCTCAGATTTCTTCAAAATTTAGCGATTATCAATTTTAAAACACACGAACCATATTTCCTTTCTCGTCAAGGTTTACAAAAAGAAAGAGAAAGAAGACTTTTGTTGACTTGACAGAGAGATGACATTTGAAATTTGTGTAATGTTGCCATAATCCAAATACATTCCCATGCCCTGTTTATTTAAAATTCCATTTTACCATGCACTTAGTATATAACGTAGGTAATATTATATTTAAAAAAAAAGTGGCCAGGCAAGTGTAATTAAAAGTTCTTGTAGGTCGTTGTAACTTTGATCGATGTTTTAATAATAATGTATTTTTTTAAATTAAGTTATTAATTGTGGTTTACGATTTATGACATATTAAAAAAACTACTTACTAGATCTCGTTCAAACCAATTTTCGGTGGAAGTTTGCATGGTAATGTACATCATATATTTTTTTAGTTTTATCATTCTCTGATTTTAGAAGTTACAAGGGGGAGGACACACATATGTGGGTTTGAAAAAAAAAAGTTGAGTTTCTGTTCTAAGTATGGGGAAACCCCAAAATTTATTGTTTTTAGGGTTCCGTACCTCAAAAGGAAAAAACGGAACCCTTATAGGATCACTTTGTTGTCCGTCTGTCCATCCGTCCGTCCGTCTGTCAAGACCCTTTTTCTCAGGAACGCGTGGAGGTATGAAGCTGAAATTTATATCAATTACTCAGGTCTACTGTCCCTTGAAGCTGTGAAAAAATCAAACTTCTAAGCCAACGCAATCAAAAGATACAGCCGTTTATGCCGCAAATTTTCGACACTTGCAAGGGAATTAAAACCTACAGGGTGCTTCCCGTGAACTCAGAATCTTGAAATTTGGTACGAAGCAACGTCTTATAGCATAGATAAAGGAAAAATTACGAAAACCATAAATTTTTAGTTACATCACATAATATATATTTTTTTAATAATTTTAAACTTACTACCCATTTCCTCATAAACGCGTAAAGGTATTAAATTGAAATTCATACCAAATACTAAACCTTGCAGGTTTGTACGGAACCCTCGGTGCGCGAGTCCGACTCGCACTTGGCCGGTTTTTTTTTTTCTATCTTTGTATAAAAATCTTAATGCGGTTCACAGAATACATCTACTTACCAAGTTTCAACAGTATAGTTCTTATAGATTCGGAAAAAAGTGGCTGTAACTGTGACATACGGACGGACAAACAGACATGACGAATCCATAAGGGTTCCGATTTTTGCCATTTGGCTACGGAACACTAAAAACTAAGCTCGTGGAATACGTGCAGTTTTGTATTGCTATACCATAATTATAGATATTTATTTCCGTAGTAGTTTTTTGAATTCAATGTTATGGTATCACTGACTAGTGCTGCGCGTATTGTTCGAGCACTGTGTTCGAGAATTAACTACTGGAAATGATTTAATTAGGTATATCATCCATCAGTTCCATTTACATCACATATTTTTTTTAAACTCTATGTAATTACAATAAAATATCTGTATTTTTTGTGTAATTGTTATGCGACCACGAGTACTACGAGTAGCAGTAACAATAGCAATCAATCAATTATCAAACTTTATTGTCCAAAGTAAAAATATACTTTTAACAAATGGCGGACTTAATGCTAAGAGCATTTTCTCCTAGTAAACCATAGGGATAAGCAGAGAAAATTGTGCGGCGCAAAAGCTATAAATACCTATATACTTACATCAAAAATACTAAGTACTTCATACACACTATTATATATATGTATACATTATATATAAATATATCAGAGTAAATACCTACTTACACAATACATATACTAATAAATATAATAACAAAGAAATAGCTAATGAAAAGAAGAACTGAATGATGATGACTTTATATAGAAAGGGAGTTTAAAAAAGGTGGGCGTGGACTTTCCTCTTAAAACAGAATTTGGTAGAAATTTCTCTAATATCAACGGGTAAAGCATTCCAGAGTCGTGAAGCTTGAAGAGAAAATGAGTTTGACATGAAATTAGTCCGAAAAAGGGGGATAAAGAGCTGACGAGTCTCATTAGAACGAAGTTGTCGATCATGAGTGTCTGAAAGGTAGTTATATTTACATTTTAAATATTGAGGGTAATCAGGATTCGTAAGAATCGAAAAAAGAGTACACAGTAACCGAAGTTCCCTGCGTTGGCGGATAGGAAGCCAATTAAGCTCCGAACGATAAGAAGACACATGATCATATTTTTGAAGACAGAAGATAAAGCGAATGCAGTTATTAAGGAGCCGATCAAGTTTATTGAGAAGGTCTACATTGAGGTCAGGATAACACACATCAGCATAGTCAAAGATTGGAAAAATTAAAGCCTGTACAAGTAAGACCTTTGTTTTAAAAGGCAGAAAATTCCTTAGACGGTTCATTTGCTGAAGACTAAGAGTGATTGTACGACTAATTGCGGCTATATGAGTGGTCCAGCCAAGCGTGGAATCGATGTTTAATCCTAGGTTCTTGACAGAGTTGCAAAAAGGTATAATATTATTATACCTTTACACCCATTATTACACTAAAGTCTAAACATGGCCATCGGGTCCTACAGCCCTAGGTTCTGTCTACTCTGTTAGGGTCTAGAGATAAAGACCTGATAGTGTATCTGTCTGTATCTATTTATATCTTATCATTGTAGGTAATTTCAATTTTCCAAAAATTTTATAACATATATTTAAATATGGTAGGTACCAAAAGCGATACGCAAGACGTACGTTACTGGGTATCCGAGTTTCAGTGTCAAGCAATATTGAGCGTTAATACATTATGATAAAGTCTAATTTGGTTCGACAATCGACATAGATATAGGACGTCACTATCTGACGACTATCGTATTATTTTATGGAGTATCCTCCCAGGGTCTAACAAATTATACTAAGTATAAAATATGATATTTCAAGGGCACTTTCATTAGGTACGTGACACAAAAAAAAGATTTACTTTTTAGAAACTTGGATCAGCTGATCGGTTAAAAATAATGTATGGGTCATTTTTTTTAAACATATTTCTGTGTCTGTTCCTTGAGAAAAGTTGTTCAGTATTATGAACCGTATATACTGAAATAAACTAATAAAAGGGCTTTTTTGAACCTCGATACTCTTTCGGTCGAACGGAACTCGGATCGGTCACTTTGTATAAAAATAATTTTCATATTTTGATAAAATATATCCTTTGGAGAAAGTTTTTTAATATCATGGTATGAATTCATCCTTAAAATAGTATTTTGTTAGATAGACCCTTTATATTATACGTTCGTAAATTGATTTAATTATATTATATTTAATACGTATTGGTTTGGAATGTTTTCAAGATTAAAGTATTGTTTTTACATTAAACCTTTTACCGCATACTGTGACAAATTTGGAACCATTACTATTTTTCGTTGTGAAAGGTTAGTTTCGCCATCAATGAATTCCCTTTCGCGTCAATAAACAAAAGAAAGGTCTGTTTTATCCTAACAACAATAGACTCCTTCCATTTAGTGTTTTAAAGCATATTATAATATCTAAACGATAAACGCCTCGCGTAAACATCTACTTACCTACCTATAGTAAACACCCGTTCTCAATCCCTCGTTCTATGAATAGTTAATTTTAAAAATGTGACTGCATAGCTATAGATTATGACATTATTGTTTGACTACCTTGGACAACTTAAAATTACGACTTAGCATATGTAATTAATTATATTCGAATGCATGTTAACAAAATAGGTTCTTTTATTTACGATTTATACTTTATATACTCATATATACATTACATGCATAGATACATTTTTAGATTTCATATTAAATCGATGTAAATTAGTTCTGACAATTGTATCGCCACACCCAAACTGGGTACATGTAGTACTGCACCGACATTTGTCATCTTATATTATGCAACATGTTAGCGATGAATAAATGATTATGATTAAAACACCGTTTTTTGCCGCCTTTTTATTTTCTCAGAGCGATATATATTGTTTTTGTTACAAAAAAATACATATGTGTTAGTGTTGTAGAAAAATTGATCCTCAACGCTTTTATGGAGAAAAAAGTAAGTACATTAGTATTATCAAGGTTAATTCATCAATCAAAGTTTGTTCCAAATCTAGAACAACATGCAGTAAAGCAGCTTTTTAACTGGCCAAATTTGGAACTTCATGCAACGCGGTGGTGCGTCTTTGGTCATATTTGGAACATTATGCAGTAAAAGTTAAATATGACTATATTTTTTAAATTATTATCATCGATCAAATATTACTTACTTTAGTAATATTTGATCGATGTTATTATTTTATTACATTGGTCAGTTATTTAGTAGGTGTTTTTGAAGTTCTAATTTTTAGTAAGTAGGTATTTTTTTATTTTTTAGGGTTCCGTATAAAAAATGAAAAAAAGGAACCCTTATAGGATCACTCGTGCGTCTGTCTGTCCGTCCGTCTGTCACAGTCAATTTGCTCCGAATCTACTGGACCGAATCAGGTGAAATTTGGCAGGAAGGTGTAATCCTATGACCCAAATACATATGTGCAAAGAAAATAATTTTTTTTTTTTAAATAAGGATTATTTTCGGGGGTCAATTAGGAAATAAAAAAAAATTTTTTGCTAACCTTACGCACTTGCCCGTTTATTTTTTTATTATTTTTATGGTGATAATTATATTATATAGAATTACATATATATTTTTTAATTTAATTTAAACTTTCATGCGGTAAAGGGTTAAAATATGCAGTTCTTAGATCTGCGTCAAAAAATATGATAAATTATTTTCCGGAAACATACCAACTACTCGGACGGAATCGGTCGGAAACATCTCCGAAATGAAAGTGGAATATGACATGTTACAACCCTATTTAGTACGTTTCCAGAAAATGGTTGGATTGTGTGTTGAATGTGCCTCTGACACGTATTTTTGTAAAAATCGTAAATAGTTTGTGAAAATTCCATGATGGTATCATTGTAAAGAGTTTAATTGCTCACAATTGTAAATAATCACTCAAAAATGGAGTTCCGTGAGACGTTATTGGCTGCTCAAAGAAATCAACAAGGAAAATCATCTGTAAGTTTTGATTTTTATTTTTGTATTGCTTTGCATCTCCTTTGCCCATTTTACAATTCGATACATTTCACAGTTGAAACGTCACATTAAAATGGAAATGTAGGTATTTCCTATGATTAATTACGAGTTGGGTGCTAATCTCTACCTTGACAAATTAATTGTTGTCAAATACAAGCAGCTTTCGTTTTGTTGTAGGCCAGTTCGTATTACAAGGCGCGGTTCGATCCTCCCAAGAAAGAACAGAAACAAAAGGATCGGTTGTCTGCGAACATTCAGAAGTTTTTGGCCAAAAAAGATGAAGAAGAGAAACAGAAAAAGCTGGAAGCCCAGAGGAAACGCGAGGAGTTGCACGCATTGCGTGACCCGAAGGCTCTTAGAAAGATCCAAAAGACGCTCAAGGTGATAAAGTCTGCCAACAAGTCCGTATTAGAGGATGCGGTGGACCGGGATCACACGGCCATTACCCTGCAAGGCCCAGAGCAGCCAGATCAAGACGACTACGGCTATGAATCACAGGAGGCAGCTGCTATCTACCAGAAGATGATGCAAAAGTACAGCAAGATACCAGATGAACCCAAATTTCCAACAGCAAGTTAGTGCAATGTTATCTTTGTTTATTATGACTGTTTATTACAGAACAGTTTTAAAACAGAAACAAACATCAGTTTACTTTATGTCATGATCCTTACAGTAATTGTTACTGCACTATTGCAGTAATCATTATTGCTTTTATTTGGTTGAGTATAAGAGCAAGGTTACACAATCATTCTGGCATCAGTCAATTCCATCAGTCTGATCAGAATGATCGGAGAATGATCGCGTAACCCGCTTAATGACAGACTGATGGTTCTGACTGATGAAAATTAAAATTGTTTCAAATGATGAAAGACTGATTGGAGACTGATCCCTTAACCCGCTCGTATAATTCTCGCGTCAATCACCGACGTCACTATATTTTAATACACACCGTACATAAGGTTCATTATAGCTCTTTGCCGTACACATACTTTGTATCAGTCTGATGTCATTCTGGATTGACCATGTAACCTAGAAAAACATCCATCATTCTGGCGTCAGACATCATTCCAGACTGATAGAATTGACTGATGCCAGAATGATAGTGTAACCTACCTCTAAAAGCAGCATTTTTAGTGAAAGTGAATGCTGATTTCAGGCAAAACTGTGAAGAAGGACTTAAATGGTACAATAGAAAGAGTGAAGCATGCACTGCAACATGAAGACGATCCAGTTCCTCACAAGAGGAGGCGGAGAACAGACCATGGAGGTAAATTTTAAACAATTTCCTATACATATCAGTATGTTAGTTGTTGCACTATAGCTAAATAACTCAAATATTCAGTAAAGTATTCTAGTCTAGACAGTATGCGATTAAATCATAATCATATCTCTTCTTCATCTAAACGCGTTCTCGGTTGCATCCTTAGCTGTGCTGCTTCGGAGCCCAGGGTGCGCCTTCCCGCCTTTTCTTCTCTAAATATAACATGCATGTCAATAGTCACCCAACAATGCCAAAGACCAAAATAGAGAAGAAATAGCCGGAACAGTTTAAATGATTTGGCTATAGTTTTACTACCAGCGCCTGCCTGATGTCAACCCTCTTTGGGAATGTATTTGTGCGAAAAGTTTTACAAGCGGCCGCCGCCCGACGTTAACCCCCTTGGGAATGCAATTGTAGCACGAGATGTTTGTGCTTAGTCCTTTAGTCGCCTCTTACGACATTCACAATAAGAGATGAAGTGGTCCTATTCTAACCCAGAACCAAACGGGTGAATCACAATCATCTAGGAAGCATTATTGATGCAGTGACTAAGTGGTTTAGGCACTGGCAGTTAGATCCTCACTATCGCAACTTGTACTCTAAGTTTGTACTTGTGTGTGGTCATTTTCAACTTCCACCACCTGCCTTTAGTGAAGGAAAACATTCCGAGGAAACCTACACTCAGTAAACTACTATGTAATAATCACTCATCATCATAGGTATCGGTAATAATCACTATGTCACTAGATTACAATCATTGCAAAATCTGAAAATCTGTGCTGTTGAAATTTGTTTATTAGTCAATTCACATTTTTACAAAATGTTTAATTGTCCACTATGATTACTATCGTTTAGTCACTTTATTTTCAATGGGGATGTGGACTGGTCTGCGATAGAAGGCTCTGCCCCAGGTCCGCCTGACGGCGTTCGAACCCCACCCAACTGGCCGCCAGGATAAGCAGAGCGGCAACGTAACATCGACTCCTCTTCCCCTGTGGCCCCACTGACACCGTGCCAAGCGCCACGGCCGCGCTTGGTCGCGGAGGATAGGCAGAGCGACAACGTAACACCGACACTCCTCTTCCCCTGCGGCCCCTACCAAAGAGAGTAGGGAGATCACCCCCTTCCCTCACAGCCAGGCCATTCCTACCTGGAATGGCCTACACCAGGCCCAAGGAGGCCTTAGCCTCAACCCGGGCAGTGCTCTCGGTCTTTTTTTGTTTTGACGCGTAGGAAATCCCTTCGAATACCTTACTGGTTACGGGACACCGGTAAGGTTACGTGGTGCTACTACTGAAAAGTCTGCGATGTCACCTCTCAGCCGCTATGGGCCGGCGTCGTGTGCTTGCCTATGCTCCACAGCCCCGACGCGGCCGGCCGCTACTTGAGCGGTCCCGGCTCGCTTACGTCCTCACGGCACCCTCTGCTGCATCAGAGAGGCCAGAGCAGCCATCACCTTGGCCTCTCGGCCCGACAAGGACAGGCGCGCTGACACGACACGCGCCCGCCTTCCACTCCGGAGGGCTATCCGTTGGACGATAGAATCCCGTTTCCACCGTCCAACCAGCCCTCAACCATGCCTGTCGGCGACCGAGGCCCGGGCGGGCCGCAGGGGATATGGGAGAGCGGCAACGTAACACCGACACTCCTCTTCCCCTGCGGCTCCACCGATGCCGTGCCAAGCGCCACGGCGCTATCGATCCTGTGCTAACTCTCGCCAGTTGTCATCAATTTGCACTTAGCCATAAGTTACTGCAGGTGTTTAAGTTGTTTATATGTATGTTTGATTAATGACAAGCACCTTATAACAAGCAATTTATGAAAATGTGTCTTATTTTAGGCAGTGTTGAAATGTGTAAAATTGCCACTTCATAAATTTATAAAATGTTTAAAAATGTCCACTATTATTATTGTTATAGGGCTTTTTACACCAACTTTATCATCCTGTGGTTTTGTACAACACACAGTGCAACTGCAAATATGTTTGTGGTTTACAAATGTAAATTTAACTACAGACAAAGAGCTAACTCCCCCGCCAAAAGAAGCAGACAAAAAGAGGGAAGAACAGAAACCGGACAAACCTAAAATACGGAAGCCCATGCCTCCCCCCATGGACTTCAATCAGCTGTTGAAGCTGGCGGAACAGAAGAAAAGTGAGCCTGTCGAGGTTGCATCTAAGAAGATGACAGCTGAACAAGAGGCTGAAAGGTAACTTATTCAATTTTTTTTTAAATCTAATCTTGTGATTATGTACATATAATTTTATTTGTCCAAAGAGTATACATACATTTTAAATTATATAAAAACAAATCAAAACAAAAATTTTACTTAGGCAATTAAAATATTACTAGCCTGCCCCTTGACATTTCCGCTGCAAAGCAGCTAGCCACATTACCTCGCTGAATAACAATGGCCAACCTTTGCATCAGAAATGAGCAATGTCTTGACTAATTTTATCAACTGAAGGTGCCATTAGTGTGTCATTCACTAGAGTTTGATAGAATCAGATTTTTCTTGCTTCTTTTAAGTCCCGGACGCGTATAACGTCGGTCTGTATATCTGTACTCGAAATATTCTATAACTATGGATTGCAATGTGATTTTCATTAATATGATAATATAAAAATACTACTGCGAACCTCTATACTACCAGAGCCATATATTAGCCAGAGCAGTCAGAGGATTTCACCTACACTTTCCACGCTGGCTAGATGGGTCGGAGAGGTCTTTTGATGTTGATAAGCGTTGTTTAGCTTGTGTTTCCTAAGTCGCCTTCTACGACATCCACAGGAAGACTTGGAGTGATCCTATTCTACTCTGCCAGGAACTACACGGCGAGGTAAAGATACATAATAGTGAATAAATTATAAAGATGCATTTAATTTAATTGTTAGGTTAATGACGAAAAAGCAGAAGCGCGAATACGAGGAAGAGATGGCGCGGCGGCAGCGGCGGCAAGAACGACTCGACGCCGAGAAGGCGGGCAACAGGAAAAGTAGGTTCTAGTTCTTTTGTACGCAAATGAGTTTGTCTGTGTGATCATAAAACCATTTTACCACAATAAAATTTAACATGATAACTAATTTGTCGTGTCATACAGCGAAGTCAAACAGCTGGCAGATGAGAGAGACAAATGGAAGAGAATTCATACTCCTTCGACAAGAGCATAGCTCTTAAATATAGAAAAATAAAAAATTTAAAAATGAAGCTTTGGTATGACGACCACAGATCTGTATATCTCTTGGTCTGAGATGAGAACTATACCATCCAACCATATAGTGAACAAATATTTGTTTACTGTAAATTTTCAATAGTAATGTAATAATCTATGTATAAATTAAATTGTTGTTTTGCTTTCGCAGCTCAGAAAGAAGACCGACCTACGGACAGAGATAAGAAGCCCGAACCATCTGGTTTTGGAAGAATTCCCAAGTTGAATGATAAAACTTCTAGCAACCACTCAAGTGAAAGATCTAAGTCATCCGAAAGAGAAAAATACGAGTCGGAGAGAGCTGAAAAATTACAGAGAGAAAAAGACAGACAGAGACTAGAAAGAGAGAAAGCTATGCGTGACAAATCAGATAGGGAGCGATCAGACAGAGACAAGATTAAAAAAGAAAAATTAGAACAAGAAAGGTTGGACAGAGAACGATTAGATAAAATGAGAGCAGAAAGAGAAAGACTAGACCGGGAGATAGAGCGGCTGAATAGGGACAGGGAGCGGTTAGCTAAACTAGAGTCAAAGTCTTCCTCAGTGGAGAGGACAAGTAAGTCAGACAGACCACAGAGTTCCAGAGAGTCGGGCGGCAAACAGGAGAGCAAGAAAAATATTGATCTAAAGAGTCAGAACACATACAGGATAGACAAGAATCCTGACAAAAAACCCGCTATTCTGAACAAAAACAGCGATGGAAAATATCCCAACGGCTATATCCCAAATGGAAGACCAGTGCCAAAAACGGGTAAAGAACAATTACATAAGGATGTTAGAGATAAAGTTGGAATGATAAAACAGAAATCTTCACTGGACGGATCTCCAAAACTAAATGGAAGGACTGACAGTGGGAAACGTCCAGCTGAAAATGGAAAAGTGCCTTTGAAGAATGATAGACCTTCGCAAAGCGGCAAGGCTCTGCCAGGTTCTAGTAAAGAGAAAATGAGCAATAGTTTCGATTTTGACAAGCATGTTAGTTCTTTGAAAACCACCAATGGTGCCAGGGGACCGGATGGGCGCCAGTTCCCGCCCGGAGATGTCAGGAGAAAAATGCAGTCCAATGGAGTGAAAGGAATGCAGAAACGTAAGTAAATAGTACATGATTATATTTTCGGTTAATACTGTTCTCATCATGACGCCTTTTTTTAGTCCCCACTGCAGGAGCACGACCGTTTGTACTACCAGAGCCATACTTAGCTAGAGGATTTGGCCTATATTCTCCACGCTAGCCAGACGGGTTGAAAAGTCTTACTGATGTCCAAGCTTTGTTTAGCTTGTGTTTCAAGGCGCCTTCTACGACATCTACGGGAAGACTTGGAGTGGTCCTATTCCATTCTACCGGGAGCCACACGGCAGCATACTGTCTTAGTGCATGGTAAATGCCTTCATCCCAGCATTTTAACTCTCTCGTTCGAAGGCTTTCGATGCCCAATCCCTGCAGTAAAAGTCAAGGTCGTCCCTTCATCTCTTTCTGAATGTACCGCGCTTTCGTTTTCCGCTTTGAGGAATACTTATCGTCCGATAGTATGATCAATCTGCCAATCAGTATGTAGATATCAATCGAGTAATGCGCGCATATAACTCAATACTGTTTCCCCGAAACGAACAAACTATCAGACAAAGTGTGCGCCTGGCCTAACCGACAGTATACCTTTTTTTCTGACACTGTCGGGCATGAGGCATGATGTCCTGCCCAGTTGCAGACTTTAGGGCCTAAACTACGTTTAGCGTGAATCCGCGACGGGTTCGGTCTATCTCTGTCACAAACTCCTTGTGGGACAGAGACAGGTGACCCGTGACAGATACAGCTGTCTCTATCGCACATAGGGTTTCGTACTTGCTTTTTGTCCAACGTCCAAGATCTGTGTTTTTTAGGGCAAGGCTATGTTTTTCATGCGGTCTGATCTATAGTAGTGCATGCACCGCTGAGCCGTCGAGCTCATTCTGTTACTGATAGCAACATTTTGTCGAAGGTCGCGCTGTGGACTCGGACTCCGAATACGACTCGGAGATGGACGACTTCATCGACGATGGCGACGAAAACATGGATTACTCTAGGCACATCAAGGAAATATTTGGCTACGATAAGTCCAAGTAAGTTTGTTATAGTGGCTTAATATCCATCTTATTACCCGACTGCGCCAGAAGGAGGGGTATGTTTTTTGAGTCTAGTAATTTTTAGTAAAAATAATTTTAAAATAATCACCTTCAATAAGTGATATATTTATCCTACATTAAATATATATTTTTTTACTTTGACTGAGTGTATGTATGTGTGTGTATTTCTTAGACCCGCTCTGCAGCCTAAACTACTTGGTGGATATTAGCTTGATAGGTGTCTTTAGATTCGTCTTAATTGTGAGAGTGACACTGGGTATCAAACAATCAAGCTATGCTGTAGTAGTCTATGTATGTTTATTTATTTTAAATATTTATGTAAGTAAGTATACAACGTAGAAGGGACATACCCGTAATAAATCGAACCACGGGCTATACTAGATCACTAAAGTATGATGAAATTAAAATAACAGTCGAAAGAACAAAGAAAATTTTGACATTCCCATAAAAAAACGCCCGGGCGGCCGCACACTTTTGTATGGAAATGCCAAATTTTTTTTTGTTATTTGGCTGTTATTTTAATTTAATTACACTATAATGATCTAGTATAGCCCGTGGTTCGATTTATTACGGGTATGTCCCTTACACGTTGTATATTTGGAGATATTAAGTATATTATATCTATGTTCTATGTATAATTCATTATATGTTATTTAATTTAATACGTAGGCGTAGTTTATGTATCTTAGCTGGTAAGTAGATTTTTATTTTTCTCATTCCTGTTTTGTAAACGCTTGCACCCCATTTATCGCCTTCTCTTATACGTCCCAAAGGTATTTTCTGGTAGACAGCGCTTAGCGTTAAGATTATACCTATTGTACATTAATTTTATAGTGCAATAAATTAAATAAATAAATATATCAGAATAAAAAAAGAACAACATGGCGGATTTAAGGCGTCAAATTATGTCTTCAATTTTTTTTAAAATAATAAACCGGCAAGTGCGAGTCTGACTCGTACATGAAGGGTTCCGTACCACCGTACAATGTTTTAAAACGCTGAAGAAACACGTTTCTTGTATGACGACCCCCTTTAATTTTTAACTTTATTTTATTTTTAGTATTTGTTGTTATTGTGGTCATAGTAATACATAATTGGTGAAAATTTCAAGTATCTAGTTAATGCCATTATGAAGATCAAGTTAAAAACGCTGAAAAAAACGCGTTTCTTGTATGACGACCCCCTTTAATTTTTAACTATTTTTTATTTTTAGTATTTGTTGTTATATCCGCCACAGTAATACATAATCGGTGAAAATTTCAAGTGTCTAGCTATTATGGTTCAAGAGATAGAGACGGACAGACAGACGGACAGACAGCGGAGTCTCAGTAATAGGGTCCCGTTTGCACCCTTCGGGTACGGAACCCTAAAAAATATACAGGAAGTTGACATATACAGTGGAGATAGAGGCGACCAATGAAAGAATTACGTTTTTTTTAATAAGTAGAAAATGTTCCTGTCTAAAAAAAATGTGATATAGGTACCGATACATGGACGACGATGATGACCCTATGATGGAGTCCAGTTTTGCGCGGCAGCAGCGGGAAGAGTACATCAGCAAAAAGATTGGTATGTTCAGTACATGTTATTTATAATAGTCGCTAACCGGGTTATAAAAGAGAATGGGTTTCTAAAATCTGGATAACACCAGCAATACCTGGTGGTAGCACATCTAATATTTCTTTTAATTGGTTGATAACTTTTGACAGTTCCAGCTGCAGTCAAATGTAATTTGCAATAATCGAAATATAATCTCTAGAAATCTAACGCTCCTACATTCACCGCTTCGATTCTGTTTCTATTTACGCAAACAAACTAACAGTAATTACAACGAAACACTCAAACACACATAGACAAAGATGCATGCGATTGGTCGCGACAAGGTCACGCACGCGTCATCGCCGCGTCGGTCGAGCAGCCGGCTCAGGGGCCGACTATTAAAATGTTTATTTACTTACATATGAAAGGCGAGTCTTTTTTTTATGTCTGTATGGCTTCTACACCACTTCACGGCATTTTTAATGAATCGATTATTTCAAAAACAGCAATATTCTCAAAGGAAACTTTTTGCGACGCAACCGCACGACTCGAGTGTCATGGCGAACTGTCGCGCCGCGCGGTTCATATTTTAAGCCCCGCCCGCCGCGGTACATATCGCGTGGAATGATTTTTAAGGGATTAGTTAAGCTTCTAGGGATTACTATTCGTAGTTTGCAATATAATAAATCTAGTGATCGTGCTGACTATACCGACATACAGCAGTGCCTTACATTCAAAAATCAACCTTAAATTCATAGACCTAAAGCATTACCACATTTTTACTTGTCAGTACAAGACTATTAGCTAAACTTTTTACTTGTATTGACAAGTAAAAATGTAATTTTAGGTATTCCAAAGTAGAAATATAAGCTTTAGGTCTATGATTTAAGGTTGAAAATAATTTTTCCGTATTTATAGCTAGGATTTTTGTTTTTACATACAGTAGTACATATTTATTTTTTTGATATTTGTTTAATTTACTAAATAATCAATAACGAAATCAGAAATATGGCAGTTCTAGGTTCTGCAAGGGTTTTCTTAAACGCTACGTAACAACGTAATAATTTGTGTGTAATTGTGCTTCAGGTATTATGGAAGATTTAGAGGATATGAAAATGGAGGCGATGGAGAAGAAACGCAACAAGAAAAAAACGCGTCGACTCAGCGACGACTGATGACCAACGACTATGCTGACGGACCACGATTTACGATTGTACATGCCTATATTAAGAGTATTGGATATATTGCGTTTTGTATGTGTATTGTATACATATGTATAGTAGGTACTTTATAAATGAAGTGATTTAGTTGAATTTATAATTGTTGTTTAATATAATATAATCTATCTCCTTCTGTTGTAATTTTGCTTTAATTACATTTTTTTGTAAATTTCAGGGTGTAACAAAATATACTGAAAATATTTAAAGGCTGAATTCAGTCCATGATACTACCCAAGAAATATAAAAAATATTTTTTGGCCTCCTACTAATTAACAGTTCAGCTGATGTGACTTTCTATAGAATTTTTATTTTTTTCATGATTCTCTATATATGTTCCTTGGGGAAAGTTGTTCAGTATCATAGACTGAATCTACCCTTTAAATAGTTTCAGTATATTTTGTTAGACTATATATAAAAATTTGAGGCACTGGACTTGTTTATATGGGGATACATTTGTGATCATAAGAGAACATACAGATGCGTTGTTTAGCAGTCATAGTATTTAGTTAACATTATTGCAGTAATAAAAAATAACTGTGCCTTTACTTAGGTGTCATCATCTTTAAGAGCGATATTTTTCTTTTCTTTTTCTAAGGAAATTATCTTGTCATGTCGTGGCTAATAGATCAAGAGCTGGCACCAATTTTTGGGTAGGTATTTGAGGCAAGCTGAAAACTAATCACATACCTCTCCTATTATACCCCAACACGGAACTGCACACCTGGCTGGTGAGTAGCGGGGCTAAACCATTTTGATTTAGTTAGATTGACCTGGCAGGTAGAAAGTCCAATCAAAATGACCTGTCTTTTTGAGAATCTTATTTTTAGTTATAAGTAATACCTTATTAAAATTTAAAGTTGCCTCAAATACCTTTTTTATATTATTTTAAAAAATACTTTTGCACGCGCCTGGCATAATTAAAGCCCCGACTAAATCGTCTGGCTTATTGATTTTTTTTATTCTTCAAACATTAATCGACAACATATAAAAAATGCATATTGCCTCAAATACCTTTTTTGACGAAAAAAAAACTTAAAAATTTATAGGTTGCTTTAGCCCCGCTACTCACCAGCCAGGTCTGCAGTTCCGTGTTGGGGTATAATAGGAGAGGTATGTGACAAGTTTTCAACTTGCCTCAAATACCTACCCAAAAATTCGGGCCAGCTCTCGGACCATAAGGGTCAACTCACACCTTCGCGGCGTCGCGTCGCGTCAAGTTTTTACGCCTAAAGTATATTTATCACTATAATCCCATTATTAAAATAAGAAATCGCGCGGCGACGTTTGGCTGGAGTCTAACGGTTTAATTTGTTCCTTAATAATGGGATAATAGAGATGAGTATACTTAGGCAAAAAACATGACGCGACGCGACCCTTTGACTTTGCGCCAATGTGTGTTGACCATGGGTGTTGACCCTAATAATATGTTTACATAGGCCCGCCTTTAACGTTTTCAGAATTATGATATCATCACAGCCAAAAGCCATACTACGAGCATTGCTCTTCGAGGACTGTGCAAGCATGGTGTTCTTTTTTAAATTTAACACTGGTAACGCGTTATAGGCGGTCTGTAGGTACATTTAACGCTGATTATCTTCTGTAACTACATAGACGTTGCCTCCACGGGCGAGTTCATAGAGAGACTTCCGTCGCCACCTTATTTTATACTGACTATGAACCAATCTCCACACGGCGCTATCATCGCGGTGAGTTGCTGACATGGATGATTGCAGATCTGCTATTTTATCGCTAGATTTCAACGCTGGTTTTTTTGTATGTTGTAGGGACCATAAAGGTAAACAAGATTTTGGAACAAAACGATTTTGTAAAAAATGTCTTTGAAATGGGACAGCCGTGATGTATTGAGTTGTCAACTCATAGACCTAGATATTTTTTTTACTGTGTCAACTAGTCGCGACTTTCTGCCTTGTGGAGGCAACACCATATTTATAATAAGCTTTGGTGGTTGTGTTGTGTTAGATATTTTGTTATTCTTAGTATATACTGAATGATGAAGATTTTGATTTACATATTAGTGCGTACATTTTCACAGCAGGTTCCTTGATTATTGGTTATATTCCCAATGAAAAATATGGCGCAATAAGAAAAAAATCAATTCCGCGACTGTACGGGGGAGGGCAGACAAGATGTGGAATGTGGATCTTGCTGTAAAAAATTTAACACTGGAGAGAAAAAATATCCTATGTAGGTAACAAGTTCAAGTTGAATTATCTTTGTGACGTTGTAATCCCCTTAGTAACATTTGGTGTTGCCACTACAACCCAGAAAGTAAGATGACCTTTGAATATCAGACATGTTTTAAATCGACGGTCTACTATTCAAAAAAATACTTGTCATCCGCGCGGGTGGTAAGGCCGTTCTCAGGCAGTGTAAAAATATTGTAAAGGGACAATTTTGCAGACGACTATTTCAAACAAAAATAGCATTTTGTAACTTCTTTTGATTTGCATTGCATCTATTTAAGGTATTGGTTACCTGTTACTTCATAAGCTCGTAACGTAATTATTGTGAACGTTTTTGTATAGCTCAGTTGTTGAGAATAAAAAGACAAAAAAATGAATTATTTAAAATAAATAAATACTTTATATTTTAGTTTCGTTTTGTTTTATTCTTTTAAATTTAAAGGTACTTCCAACATATGGTATGACGATACTTGCGATGCGTCAACGACCTATTCTATTAATAACCAATCCAATAGTTTACTATTTCAAAGTAGCCAATAAAGGGGGTGTCTGGGACTCTAGGTCAGTCGATCATCATTCGGGTACAAAACTATCAGAAGATAGATAACTCACGAAAACTCGCGTAAATTATAACTTAGTTATTAATCTGATATCGTACATAAACATGGGTATACGGGGAATAAGTCTGTGCGTACTGTACACTACACCCACTGGTTTATTGACTTCTAGCTTAGATCATTTAATACAGGATAAGCCTTACCTGCGCGTTCCCTTCTGCCGAAGTATAAGATCGCATGCTCTAATACGTTCATAAAAACTAGTTGCGTAATCGATTATGATCATTATGTGCATCGGTAAAGTATCGAAAGGACGTCTACAAGTGCTCGATTAAAAATGCCAAATTGTGCAGTTAACGCATGTAAAAAGAGGTCAAATACTTCTAATCTTAGTAAAGATGGAATAACCTTTCATTTGTAAGTATTTTTTTTATTTTATTAACATTGATTTCTTTTTAAATGTAATTACTTAAAAATCGATATAATATCTTTCAGTTTAGATTACGGCAAAAATAATCGAGTCAAGTTTGCAACTGCTTTCCTGCCATCCTGCAATGAGTGACGAGACATCGCATTATTATCGATGTCGATAAAAATTACATTTCCTTGATATAGTTTTATTTGTGATATAATTTTAATATTTTTAGTTATTTAGCTTTTATTTAGCTTTACCTGTCCCGTTGTCTGTCTGTCTGTAATCAAATCTTGCAAGTTAAATTTGACCCACTTCCTGGTTTCCGATTGAGCTTAAATTTTGCACGCATACGTATGTCGCGTGACAATGCAATATTATGACAACATGGATCTGATCTGATGATGGAGCTAGAAGGTGGCCATAGGAACTCCATGATTAACGACATAACACGACATAACCCCATCAAGTTTGGGCTCGTAATATTCATCTTGACGAGTATTTTGAGTACTTAAGATGGTATCCAGGGTCTGATGATAGGGCTGCAAGGTGGCCATAAGAACTCCGTGATTAAGGTCATAACCCCATCCAGTTTGGGCTCGTATGATTTGTCTTGACGAGTATTTTGTCTTTAGATGGTATCCAGGGTCTGATGATAGAGCTGAAAGGTGGCCATTGGAACTCCGTGATTAAACGACATAAGCCCATCGAGTTTGGGCTCGTATGATTCATCTTGACGGGTTTTTTGTCTTTAGATGGTATCCAGGGTCTGATGATGGAGCTGGAAGGTGGCCATAGGAACTCCGTGATTAAACGACATAACCCCATCTATATATGTATTTATTATAAAATATACAATCGTTGAGTTAGTATCCCATAATACAAGTTTTTTAGTTTTCTGTTTCGGCTATTTCTTCTCCACTTCGCAAGGTCTTTGGCCTACTTGGGTGACCATATTATATTTGAAGAATAAAAAGCGGGGAAGCGCAGCTAAGGATGCAACCGAGAACGCGCTTAGATGAAGAAGATGATAAAATATATATTGTATTATACAAGTTTAAATACTCAAAAACTTGTATTATATTGTAGTATGCTTGAAGCGCCACGTAGGCAGTTTAAAAATAAAACTTGTTAAACTAATTAACAAGTTTTATAGTATTCGTGAAGCGCCACGTGGGCAGTATAAATAATAAAACTTGTAAAACTAAATAGATACTAAACAAGTTAGTATTATTTAAACTGCTCACGTGGTGCCTCACGTGACGTATTAACTTTTATCCCGAATTTCCGACATAATTATATGAAAACATTCCAGAGTTAAAACGAACGTAATTTTTTTTCCCCGAAATATCGATGTCGATTTTTTTTTTGATTGTTCAATCCTTTTGCACTAGGGTGTATTATTACGTGTACATACACATTTGTTTTAGTGTGAGTCTTGCTAGTGTGCAGAAAATAAACTAGTGTGTCAATTTTACGTAAGTGTGCGTTTATAACGACACAAATTATTTTTGTGACTGTGTGTGTTT
Organism: Acrobasis repandana; assembly: GCA_963576875.1. NCBI lineage: Eukaryota > Metazoa > Arthropoda > Insecta > Lepidoptera > Pyralidae > Acrobasis > Acrobasis repandana. The sequence goes on along the minus strand of OY756218.1, from coordinate 18,451,768 downwards.
TTTAGATGTAGTAGTACTCTCCCCCCGCACCAAAAACGGCAGAAAGTTTTGTAAGAAGATTTGTCTGCGTAACTTATCCTGTATTAAATGACCTAAGACTTCTAGTAACGGTTGACAAATAAGATAATGGGCCGCACACAGAGGTAGGTAAGGATTGTTGTAACTTGTACCTATAGGCAGTATAGGCACACAAATAATATAAAAAACGGTGGCACCATTCCGGTCTTAGTTCTATTAGACTTGTTTGTTAGCCTCTAGAATTACCTACTTTACGATCTAGAATAACTCTGTCCGAATAAAAATCTTTAAAAACAACATTGAAAATTGAACTTAACGTCACGTGAATAAAGTTTATATTTCCTTAACAAAAAATTTACATAACGTTAAAATGTAGCTCTCCTAGTTTATTGTACTGACAATGCGGGATAGGGATGCCTATAACTAGGTACATTTTTTGGAAACTTTAGGTATTTAAATATAAGCATTATAAAAATATGAGCTTTATGTGCGTCATGCGTGGCATTAAGTTTAATTTTCAGTGTTGTTTTTTTGAGATAATTACTTTGCTACTTCTACTCAAAGAATTTATAATACAATCTAGAATGACTACGAATAAGAATTAAAAAAAAAAAACAACATTGAAAAGTAAACTTAATGCGACCGACGCACATAAAGCTCATATTTTTATAATGCTTATGTTTAAATACCTAACGTTTCCAAAAAATTGTACCGAAAGTTGCGTCCCTTTCCCACAAAATGTCAGTGCAATAAAGTAGAAGGGGAGAGCTATAACTTTAGGTATAATTTTTGGGAACGGCTTTGCCACTTCGTAAGCATTCTAGTTTGTATAAAAATTCTTTGCTTCGAAACTACTTCGTAGACATTCTAGATTGTATATTATTTCTTTGCTAGCATGCTTACTATACTTGACTATATACTAAGGTCGTGTAATCAAGGCATACATTTTATTTCCTATATAGTAACACTGCATTATCGATGTCAAGTGACAAGTCATTGTCAGATGGTTCGATACTGACATCTGTCATTTTGTCTCCATTTTCGCTCACCTTTGTTGAATGTTGTCGCTCGATCAGTTTTCATTTGTTTTATCAAGGGCATACACAAGGTTCCGAAAGCTATTTATATTTCGCGATCTTTATTTTCAGTTATCCTCAAAATATTAGGCACAGAAGATTTAATAACAAGTCCTAAGTAATAGAATTAAGATATAATCTTGCGTCGGAGGTAAATGAAACATATGTTTAATTTTAGTACAATTTTACAATGTACGTTATCTTATTTTATAACAATGAAATGTTTTATGTGTTTGCAATAAATAACGTAATATGTTCTTTATTTTATGAAAGCTACATTCAAGAATTTGCATGTTTATTTGAAGCAGTAAGTTTGTATAGGTACTATCATGAACTATTTGAATAAAATAATGAAGATCTTTATTTTAGCTATAATAATGAAGTCTTTAACGAGTCTGAGAGATATACCAGCGCTTACAAAAAGTAACGTCCACATAAGAAACGAAATAGAATTATTAAATAAGATAAACAGTATGATATCCCTTGGGAACCAGAATCTACAGATTGTTACAGACTTTGATCATACTCTTACAAGGCATACTTTGGATGATGGCACTGCTGTTCGAACTAGCTTCGGTAAGATACAACAAATCAAAATTGATATTTTGTGGCTCTTCTGTTTTTTTATGTTTATTTATGTGTGTTTATTGTTATTTTTCTGTTATCTATTTAAGCTCTGAACATATTTTCATGTAGCTTTCACTGTTGTGTGGATATATTTTTAGGAAGAGTACCTATATAAAAATATTTTTAGTCATGTGTTTAAAAAAGAAAGTTTAAATAGTTCCTATATCATCTCACTGCTGGGCAAAGTTGAATTTTTACATTAACTATGCAAAAATACATCTCCCTGGTCAGGGAAACATATAAATTCATTTACACCTTTCAGGCAGTGATAAAGGAAGCTTACATATTTATCTGCTAATCCCTGTGATTTGAGTTTTTTTTTCACCATTAACATGGTTGGTGACAAAAAATATGCATGCTCTAGTACTGAAAGTACATACTCATCATCAGGTCCTTGTTAATCACCACTGCAGGAGCAAGACCCTCTGTTCTACCAGCAAAACAGTTTGGCCTACACTCTCCATGCTGGCCACAGGTTGGAGTGGTCTCATTGATGTTTATAAGCTTTGTTTAGCTTGTTCTTTGTTAGCGTGTTTCCTAAGTCACCTTCTACGACAGCTACAGGAAGTCATGGAGCGGTACTATTCTACTTTGCTGGGCGAATCATGCGGCTACAAAGCAATACTAACACGACTTAATCCCACACAAATGATTCGTGAGAAAATAAGTAAGGTCAGGACCTTTTGGCTCTCAGTCCACCTTGGTATTTGTTCATAGTCATTCAATAAATCTGTAAATATCTTTAAATAAATGTGATGTATTTTTTATAGGAATGTTTACAAACTGTCCTTCGGTGCCTCAGAAGTACAAAGATGAAGACTTGAGATTAGCAAACATATACAAACCAATTGAGTGCAACGGCTTGATGAGCGTGGAAGAAAAGACCAAGCATATGGTAGACTGGTACGTGGCAGCAAACAACTTGCTAAAGTAAGGGAATTATTTATTTATGTTTGTTTATTTATAAGCTTTTAGTTGCCAACTGTAGTCGGTGTGTCTTCAGACTCAAAGGCCTTCTCCAGCTTCTTCCAAGCTTCTCTAAATTTCGCTGTTCTCTGCCATACCTTAAAAATGCAAGTAACAAAACTACAACAACAACTAGATATGGAAAAGCGCAAAAACAACTTGATCTTTTTTGGCATAGAATATAGATAAATCGGCAAGTAAGGGAAATTGGTTGTCTAAATAGTTTTATTTTTTCTCACTCTTGAAGAGTATTTGTAATCAATTGTTGACTGTTGTGCTCCAGGACCCCAGTGGCAGGGTACTGCATGTACTACAACGGCAGTTCATAAAATAATTTTAAGAGCTATCTAGTGCCTGACGATTAGCAATATGGAAATTATCACCATATTAAATATGATTTAATGAAAATTGTTAACTCGTAAATTTTACGAGTTAACAATTTATTTCAAATGAGGGCGTCACTTCAAGGCCATTTGCTTCTATATTCACCTTAAACTTGTTACTGATTAACAAAACAATTCTTTACTAAGTAGGTACTTATTTCAATAGCATTGTGCTTTATTATGACTTATAACTTAATTAAGAGCATAGCTAAATCTACTTACCTATATTTTTATTTTACAGAGGTTTGAAATTCCCCAAAGATGAATTAAATGTTGTAGCTGAGAATATGAAGGAGCACTTTAGGTAAGAATTCAGATTAAAATGTGGGTCGGCTTCATTCTTTGAACTACATTACCTACCTACCTTATTATTATTGATCTATACTAAAATAAGCATTTTTATTTTATTTACCTACAGTTGATACACGGTGCAATATTTTAAAGATTGTATGTCAGTTAAAAATCTTAATACCTACCAGCCATAGAAACCAAACAAGTAAATTGGAAGTATTGGAACAAACAAAACAATGTCTTATCAGAACATTCCTGTGTTCTGATAAGACATTGTTTTGTTTGTTTGCAAAATCTATTTGCTCTACTAGTAGGCACAGAATACATAAGTGTAGTAGGTGTCAGTTTTAATCACATTTGTGGTTAAAATAAACAATAATTTGTTGTCATCCTATCCAATAAGAGCGTACAGAAACATATTTCACTTAAATAATACATGTTTTTTTTTTTAAATTTAAGAATTAAGTTACAATATTTTTTTATTTCTTATGCAAACGACCTGTAAGGCGATAAGCACACTGCCACGCATCACGCTGCATGTTGCGTTTTCTGGATGCGTTTCTGTGTGTTGGACTGTGCGTGATTTCTATACAAACGAAGGTACTTACAAGCAACGTTAGAACACGCATTTACGAGCTACGCTACGGTGCGGGGCAATGTGAAAATCGCCTTAATGGCGTTTTCTCCGATGACGTCATACGAAAGTAAACACAGACTTTCTGTATGCGCGTATTACCTGTGTCACCAGTGTGCTTGTGTGTGACGTCATCTGACAAATAACCGCCGCTATCACAGAAATAGAGAGTATGCATGCATTTTTTTAATATTTTTATTCGATAGTCCTCGTCGAGAAATAGCCGCAAAAAATAAATCAGTGCCGAAAAACATGTATATGGTGTAGAAAATAAATATTAAAAATAGCAAGTAGATTATAACAAGTAAAATACGCTATTTTAAAATATGACGTCAATGTCTGCAACATCCGCTAGAGACAGAAGCTGTCAACGCATGTTTTTCCTTTTTTGGGTACTTTCGATATTATCAGCCAGTGATGTTTGTTAAACCTCTATATAAAAGTACATACATTTCGAATGTCATCGATAGTCAAACTACATGGACGGACAGTCCTACCGAACGCACCCTAACTTGTCATTTCCTATTTGTGAACTTTGTCGTCATTTCCCTTTTGTTTGTCAAAAGTTCCCGAGCAATATTTGTATATTTTCAATAATTTATTTCTAATCCAAATAAGAGTCGATAAGAAAAATAATTAACTAGGCGTGGTAACGTATTATAAGAAATTGTAAAATAAAAATATGAGCCGGATTGGTATTACATGCATATTCCTTATTAGCGCATTGGTGCAGTTGTTTTAAACTTAAACATTGATTTTTATTGATAATACAATACAGGCTGACATTTAAACCACCAGCCAAATTTTTGGAGCCAGTTCAGTCCATGATACTGAACTACTTTCTATAAAAAAAGTTATTAAAAATCGATAAAAATTTTTCGTCCTCCCATAGAAAATCCGTTTGACTGAGCGCTGATTTGTATGAAAAGGCGAATTTTTAATTAGGTTTTTCGTTAATTGTTTTTATGGAAAGTAGTTCAGTATCATGGACTGAACTTGCTCCAGAAATTTGGCTGGTGGTTTAAAAGTCAGCCTGTATATATCCTGGAAATATTAATATTCGTTCTTATATTGTAATTAATAAAGTTATTATTTAAAAAAAGGTTTTTCTAAATTCAAATACTGTTTTTCAACCATACATTTACACAGTGCAAGTTTTCTGCCTGTCGCATACAGTTTAATTGAAGCAAAACATACAGATATAATATCACGTCTTTATCCCTAACGGGGCAGACAGCTCCTAGGGCGGTAAGGCCTGGTCACTTTTAGCGTGATGGTGAAAAAGGGAAATCATAATGGTGATGGGTTGCTAACCCCATCGCCTATTCATATGACTCTCGGCCATTTCCTCAATCGGCTTTAACGATCTGCCGGGAAGAAAAGCAGTTGGTACATTCTATGTTTTTTCTTTTCTCCCAGACCAGCAAAGAAGCAAAAAATGATTTGTATGATCTTCGATCATATGTATATGTATTTCTGTGTATGGCTGACGTTTTGTTTAGAGCAAAGAATTTATAATACAATCTAGAATAACTACGAGTAATAATATAATCTAAAAAAAAACAACATTGAAAATTAAACTTAATGCCACGCACATAAAGCTCATATTTTTATAATGCTAATGTTTAATACCTAACATTCCCAAAAAATGTACCTAAAGTTATAGGTGTCCCTTTCCCGCAAACTGTCAGTGCAATAAAGTAGAAGGGGAGAGCTATAACTTTAGTATATTTTTTGGGAACGGCTTTGCCACTTCGTAATCATTCTAGATTGTATACAATTTCTTTGGTTTAGACCATGCAAGTCGTCTATTGCTAAATGTAATGCAATAGGCAAGAAACTTCACTGTGTCATTATCATCAGGTCTTTTCTAGTCTCCACTGCAGGAACACGACCCTCTTTGAGACTACCAGAGCCATACTTGGCCAGAGCAGCTAGAGGATTTAGCCTAAACTCTCTACGCTGACCAAATAGGTCTCAAGACCTACATAATCAACTATGTTAAGCTTTGTTTAGCTTGTGTCATATAAGACAGTAAGAGTATTACTTACAGAACGGAATCTCCTAAGGTAGGATTCCGTTCTGTATGTTACTCTTACTGTCTTCTGTGCTTGTGTTTCCTAAGTGTCACATTACTTAGTTTCACATTATTTCCAGGATTGGCGTCAAGGATATGATTGATTGGAGTGAAGAGAGGGCAGTGCCTGTGCTGGTGTTCTCGGCGGGGCTCGGGGAAAGCGTAGTGGCGGCTTTGGAAGCCAACAAGTTCCTGCGGCCTAATGTCAAGGTACTTAGGCTTGAAACTACGTCAAGCGGACGCCCCGGACGGGTTCAGTCCGTCTCTGTCACAAACCATACGTACGATAGAGATAGCTGAAACCGTCGCGGGTCACGTGTCTCTGTCGCGTAGAGTTTGTGACAGACACGGACTGAACCCGTCGCGGGTTTCAGTTTCAAGCCTTATTTATTATAGAACGTGGAAGGGACATACCCGTAATAAATCAAACCGCGGTCTATACTAGACCATTATAGTATAATAAAATTAAAATAACTGCCAAAAAACAAAAATAAACTTCGGTATTTCCATACAAAAGTGTGTGGCCTCCCGGGCGATTTGTATGAGAATGTCGATTTTTTTTTGTTTTTTTGCCTGTTTCAATTTCATTATACTTAAGTCATCTAGTATAGCCCGTGGTTCGATTTATTACGGGTATGTCCCTGCCACTTTGTATAACTAGCTATCATATATAGGAGTACCGAAGGGGATCTGAGGGTTCAAAGCCCCCCGAAATAAAGACACATTGCGGTTGGTTCATATGTCTGTCGGTCCGTCTGTCTTTCTGTCTGTCTGTGGCATCGTAGCGCTTGAACGGATGGATCGATTTCGATGCGGTTTTTTTTACGTGAAAGCAGGTTCCCTTGCGGTGGTTCTTAGCTATGTTTGATGAAAATCGATTCAGGGTTAACGCTTGAAAGTCTGTGCTTTCTCTAGCAAATAAAAGATTACGCTACGGATATCAAGTCGTATCGGTAGTTCCGCTACTCATCATTAGATGGCGTTCTTGACAGTTGGGTTTTTTTTTATAATTTGCCTTGCAAATAAACTTGTTAGTCGCTTAAAAACAACTGGAGAATGACCGAAATCTCTTATATTTCAGGTTGTAGCGAACTTCCTAGCTCTAGACCCGAACGACGTAGTGGTGGGGATAAAAGACGAGATAATCCACACGCTGAATAAAAACGAGACGGCTATCCAGAACTCGGAGTACTTCTCTATGGTGCGCGCGCGCGGCTGCGTGCTGCTATTGGGCGACAACCTCGGCGACGCGGGCATGGCCGACGGCCTGCCGCGCGCCCAGCACGTGCTCAAGGTCGGCTACCTCGGCAGGAAGGTCGACGAGAACCTCCCACACTACCTCGACAAATTCGACGTCGTACTCGTCGACGACCACACTATGGACGTCGCGAACTCTATACTCGCGTTGATACACTGATCTTTTTTTAGATTTTTAACGAATTTCGAAGGACTTTGACAACACTACCTCGACAAATTCGATGTCGTATTTGTCGGGGACCTCACTATGGATGTCGTGAACTCTATACTCGTTGATACACTGATCTTTTTTTAGATTTTTAACGAATTTCGAAGGACTTTGCCAACATTACCTCGACAAATTCGATGTCGTATTCGTCGAGGACCTCACTATGGATGTCGCGAACTCTATACTCGTTGATACACTGATCTTTTGTTAGATTTTTAATCAATTTCGAAGGACTTTTGACAGTATTGCACGCACGGGTTGATTTGTATATATTTGTTGTGTATTTGTGTACACATATACGGAGATATTTGATTACTATTGTAATTTTGTTGTACAAGTGATCGTTAATTGTTACTTAGAGCTGGATTCTGAATTAGTATCAACTCTGGTGTAGTCAGTAAATTTATGAAATCTAGTTGAAACTAGAGTATAGAATTTAATTCTGAACCCAGCTCTTTTATTTTTAGTTTATTTTCAAGTTTATTTTTTATATTTTATTGAAATTTTCAAGTATAACTTGACTATAAAATGTAGTAATGAACACTTTGTTGTTTAATTTTAGAAATATCACCAAAGCAGTAAATTAAAAAATCCTTCGTTCTCAGGAACTGTTTGGTTCCTTTATTTGTTTACTGCTCAATACCAAGCTCATTAGTTTCTTCAATGGGACTAAAGAGCTTTTGCAACAAGGCGTGAGCGACGTGGGCCGACGTGGGCCACTGCGCCCGGGCTGGCGGTCTACCTGCAGAGCATCATCGCACGTGCAGCGTCTTAGTGGGGCGCCGCAATTAGGCCCCCCCCCGCCCTGCCGGCTCAGAGCTGAATCGGTCTGACAAACATTTTCGTGTCCGCAAGTTTCGCAAGCGTCGTATATGTACGTACATCCGACCAAAAAGAGATTTTCACTATTCCTCGCGCTGGGAGCACGACAACTGATATAAAGTCTCGCGGTGAAAGGGTTAAATTTTTTTGTCTTTGTGAAGCCCTAGATAACCCTTCAAACTATTTTATGAACTAAGTACTGTTTACAGTTTAAAGTGAGAAAGTTAAGCTTTTCTACGCCATTTTTGCGGAAAATGGCCACTTTTGCCAAAAATGCGTAGAAAAGCTATAATCTCGCTTCGCCAGTAGCTTTTTGTACAATTTTTTATGGACACGTTAATAGTTCCTACAATGGATTACAGGAACTTCTTCATCTAAGTGCGTTCCCGGTTGCATCCTCAGCTGTTTTGCTTCGGAGCCTGGGGTGCGCTTTTCCGCTTTTCCTTCTCCAAATCTAATATGCATGTCAATGGTCACCCAAGGATGCCGAATACCATGCGAAATCGAGAAATAACCGGTTTAAACGTTTTTGCTATAGTTTTACGACCGGCCGCCTGCCTGACGTCATTCCTATTTGGGAATAAAAGGACTAAAGAAACTGGTGAGCCCAAATGAAAAAAATTATATGGTATTTCCATGGTACCTATAGGTACTTACTATAATAAAGTACCTATTCTCTTCCAGTGACAGCTGGTCACGTGATTGGCCCAAGAATACGTCATCAGTTGGGAGTGTTGCCACTGTGTGTGATTGAATTACTTGAGCAAAATGCATTTTCTAAGTTAAATAATCCAATGTACTTATATATTTATTAATAAATAAAATTAATTAAACAGATGAATAACACGATATATGAAATAGTTAAGTTAGTATTTATATTCATTAACTAATTGAGGAGACTGAAAGGAAAACTCAGTGGCAAATTGGCAATACATATCTACTTATCGTGACATTCATCATGACGTAGTCTTGGGCCATCGCGGGTAGAGAACCTTGTTTTATTATACCATGTGTACTGCTTATACACATGGTATAATAAATTACCATGTGTATAAGCAGTACACTGCTTATACATAGCTACTGCTGCTGGGGAGCACCTTCTGTAGATTATTGACCTTATATTATTCTCTAGCCGGAATAACCGGGCTTTATTAGTAAAGTACATTTTTTGACGTATGAATGTACCGCGGGTGGGGCGTCAGCTACTTACTTGATACTTTGATACACGCATTTATTAGATAAGAAATTTTTTAATTAGTTAAGGTGAAGTTAGAAGCAAGTGACCTTGAAGTGGCGCCCTCATCCTAACTTGTGCGACTTGTGCAACACTGCGAAAGTGATTTTGTAAATTTGTTTGTTTGTTAGTTACCTCTTCAGGCTTTATCTACTGAACCAATCTTTTTGAAAATTCGCATACACATAGTAAGGAGTACTGAGAAGGACATAAGTACCTTTCATCCCGGAAAAAAGTAATGTTAGTGGGATACGCGAGCGAAGCCGCGGGCAAAAGCTAGTTTAAAATAAATTGTTAACTCGTAAATGTGGTGAAAATTTCCATATTTCTCTAAACATTGAGAAATATGGAAATTTTCGTTTTGCCTAACAAGGCACTAGATAGCGCTTTAAATTATTTTATGAACAACCGTTGAAACAGCTTGAAACCCCCATGGCTCTGACATTTTGACAAATTTCCAAAAACTGAATCCACAAAAAAATCCATGATTCTCGCACTGGCCACAGAGTACTTTATATGCACTTGCTAGGGCTCCTCGTTTCGTCAGATGAGAAAAAATCATTTCAACAAAATTATAAAGCTACGTAAAGTGGGGACGACGAAATGATATATCTGGTAACACTGTCATAATTTTGTAATAAAAGGCGCGAAAACAATACTGATAAGTAATCAATAATTGCTATCTATTTGTGCATTTTCTATTGTGCACTGTGCAGTATCACTTCAATACGTCGCAGTAAGTAGAGTGTTTTATTAAAGTGAGTGATATCCATTTTGCACTATTTGTATTTTATTTATTTAAGTTTATTGCACAATATCTTATATTTGATTACAATAGGTCAAACTTAAACGCTAAAGAAACGCTAATGCATTATCTATCTACCAGTTTGCCTTTGGGACTTGTAAGTAGTACATATTTAAGTAGGTACCTTTAAATGGTTTTTTTTGCCGTGTGGTTCCCGGCAGAGTAGAATAGGACCACTCCAAGTCTTCCCGTGGATGTCGTAGAAGGCGACTTAGGAAACACAAGCTAAACAAAGCTTATAAACATCAGTGAGACCTCTCCAACCCGTCTGGCCAGCGTGGAGAGTGTAGGTTAAATCCTCTGACTGCTCCTTCGGGGAGACTAAAAAGGACCTGATGATGATGGTATTTTGTATTTACCTATTCATTCATAGCACGGCTAATAGGTACCTATATATACTTGTGGTTTGTGGTACATATTAAGTATAATGTATTTTGTATTTAGGACCCTTATTAATTCTGTAATTTAGGTAGGTAGGTACCTATTCACTAATAGGTATCGTATTAGCTAAGTAATTATGTCCATCATTTACTGTTTTAGATAACATGGCTCCGATAACAATCGAAAGTATCGGGCCCTTGGACAAAAATGTTTATATTAGGGACAAAGAAGAGCTTTTGAGGAAGATCAGAGCAATAGTGTCTGATGGTCCACAGCATCTGCATATAGTGTCTGATTTCGACCTGACGCTGACGAGGCATTTCAAAGATGATGGCACTCCTGTGTCGACTACTTACGGTAAGGCAAAGATATAGAACGCTACATAAGACGTATAATGTTACGCCCTTGCCTACGCCGCGTAGTGTATATATATTCTTTGATATAAGTGCGTATGACCCTGATAGTACTTAGAGCGATCTTAAATATTATCAATATTAACGAAATACCTACTCACTTTGAAATAAAAACACAGCAAAGTTCAGGATTAACTCTAACATATGTTTCAAAAATACGATTGCTTAAAATTTTCTCTATGGAAAAAAATTGCGAAGTTGCCTCCAAATCACATCAGAATTATACTAAAACGAAAAGTATTCAAGAAATAGGTACAATAAATAAGCCCTTGTAACTTTGGATTATAATTGTATTAAACATAAAGATAAAAATAAGGCAGGCATCAATGTCTTATTTTTTAAATAACTGAAGTATTCTTTGTAAAACAAAATAAATCTCAAAAACCAGAAACGCGTAAACCAGCCTCATTGACCCACCGCGATCTTCCTACCCCGCATGGCTTGCTGCCTCGCTTCGGGAGCTCGAAGCGGGAGCAAAATATAGTATCAACATCAGGCGTTTAACCAATATACGCACGTATTATTATATATCGTACCGTAGCATACGACGTTTTTCAATACACGCTGCCTACTGGCTGGCGCCACCGCGCGGCGGGCTAGTACGAAATTAAAAAAAAAAGAACCTGAATCTTAAAAATAGCAAATAGTGCGGTTATAAAATATAACTGCACTATTTGCGTTTATAACACACGCGTGTTTTATGAGCTGCTTTACATATCTAAAACCAGTGAAATTAGATCCAATTTACGACCAGTTGAAAAAAAATTTAACAAATAAATAATTCAATAAAGATTTCATAAATAAAATTGATTATAAAAATAAAGTTATACTGATCCAGCGGAGATAGCTTCAACTTTTAACACCTCTTTCATAGAATTAACGAATAAATTTAATCATAATCTAGAAAATACAACTGTAGTACTATGAGCTAATAGTATTTTTCTCAAGGCGGTTGTCCCACTGCACCGCGCACTGTCGCGGAGCGCGGTTTCTACATACTGACGCTCCTGCGCGGTAACGCGTTTTCAGTGGTGGGTGCAAGCGTGTTTTCTGTACAAACTGAGCTACTTGCATACAATGTTAAAAATAGGCCGCGGTGCAGTGGGATCACCGCCTAAACCTGTAAGTTCGAGCATCGATCAAATAGCTGATAGGTACTTACTATATTTTATGATAAACCTACATATAGATAAACACCCAAGACCTAGTCAATTTGAAAAAGGCCATTTTCAAACTTGTCCTGGCTGGGGATCGAACCCAGAACCTCCGAGTGGCTGACTAGCGTAGTTACCAATAGAGGTCGTGAAATACTTTGTATAGAGGACAAGAATCCTCGCAAAGACCTCGCAAGGATTTACTGCCCGGAGCCTCACAAAGATTATACTAAGGCCGCCGCTGTTTGTTGATGACTTGACCTTATATTTTAGATATGTTCAATAACCTCCCCTCGGTTTCTAAGGACTGTAAAGACGCGATGCGCGAGTACGCCAGGATATACAAGCCGCACGAAGAGGATGGCACCATAACGATTGAGCAAAAAACCGCATACATGGTCGAGTGGTATCAGAAAGTCCATGACGTGATGAAGTAGGTACTTTACTTAAATTAATAACATACTTTATTCGATCGTGTAGACACAACTTCTTCGTAGGAGGTAATGACTCCCGATTGCCAGACAGACAAGTACTAGGTACATGGTCTAGGGTGGCCAGGACTGCAAATCCGCCACTGGTTGGTACACCTATCAGGCTATCACCTCCGTTGACCCTTGGTTAACCTTGATTTTATGCAATAATACCCACTCATAATAGTCCACTGATAACTAACTAGTGCTACAATGTCATGTCCAAGGAGGCTATGACCTGCGCGTCAACTCGGGAACGAGTGCTGCCAGGAGGGACTGGTCAGATCGGCTTCGCTTTTTGACTAATAAATATTTCTGATTATATGTTATTTATATTTGTTCGCTTGTTCGCAAGCATTACACGTTAGATAATGTGTTAACATTTTAACTTTATTATAATACCGGTGATTACACTAGTTTACAAAGTTTTTGCCCTTCGCATACTTGCAGCGGTTTCATAAAGAATTCAGAACAAAAAACACATATCTGGTTATAAAAAAAAATTAAGACGTCTAAGTTTTAAAATATCTCATGTCAAAAATTTAATTTTCGTAAATTTTGCTAATTTAAAAATTTTACTATAAATTCAATTACTTTTTCTGGAATTTTTTAATTCAAGTTTATTATAGTGCAAGCCTTCTATTGTACAATTCATTTAGATCAGAGCTCAATTCTTTTACGAATTTGAGTTATTTGCGTTTTTGTATAGGCCATACAATGCACACGGTGCTCAAAGTATGAGAAATGTTATGGCAACTTCAATTTCATATATCTGTGTAGGTACATAAGAATGATAGAAGGATAAATCAAATTTTATTTTGATGAAGAAGAGTGATCTTTTATTTTACAATATAAAAGTAAATTATATGCATAGTAGTTTATTTTCTAAAAAAAAATATAAAAGGGGAAATTGGTAAAATTTGGAAATTTGTTATAACAATACTTCCAATTCTGACATCCTAGAAAAAAATCATAATCAAATCCGTATTTAGCATACAAAAATCTAAAAGAAACAACAAGTTCCAAATACTGAGCACAAAAAATTAAAAATTTTGTAAACTAGTGTTATTTGTAAATTGACAGACATGACAAACAAAGCCCTTTCGCCAGAATTCTGGCGCGTAGGCGGCCAATACTGTGTAAATGAGTTTCTTTCGGCGTTTCTTCTCAGCAGTACTCGTGCGAAACGCTAGTTTCATCGGTACATAGCTTTTCTTTAGATTATTTAATTTTATACGTAACGTATACAAAACTTATTGACAAGTAAAAGTGCCTGTAAAGGCCTAATTACTGAATAAACATTTGAATCTTGGAGCGTTAACGTCAGATGCAGCCAGTTGTAAAACTTTTCGCACAAATGCATTCTCAAGGGTTGGCTTCAGGCAGGTGGCCGGTCGTTAAATCACGGCCAAAATGGTAACTGCCTTTTCTTCTCCACTTCGTATGGTCTTCGATCACCATTGACATGTGTACTTTGGAGAACAAAAAGCCGGAAAGCGCACCCCACCTTGGGTTCCACAGCAGCACTGCTAAGGATGCAACTGGGAACCCGCTAAGATGAAAACATACACTGAACTTGCACTTACAATAGGGTATTTACCGTGTTTGCTTTTTGACAATATATTCTAAGAAACCACAAATAATCTAAAAAGAAATCTTTTTCTGAAAAAGCATGAAAATTGGTTATTTAATGAAGCAGTATTTAGTATTACAAAGGCACGAAGAAAAGTGGTAGCGAGGCGGGAACATCTTGCTATCTCTAACGTACGCGCGAGACCTAATGGCAGTGATGTCACAAGCGCAGTATGTGCATCCTTTTTCTGTTAGCACTTCGCCTGCTGAAAACGCACCGTATGTGTTTTTATTTTCGCAAAACACACACGGTGCATTTTTCAGCAGGCGAAGTGTAAGTTGACAGTTTCCCTTTTTACAAGATTTAAGGAAGGTTTAGGGTTGGGACACATCTGTCAGTATGGAACAGCACTTTCCTATGCTGCTATCCTATTCTGTCGTTCAGAAGCAACATTTGCAAGAGCGAGAGAGCTACGGAACGCTTCAGCACTGTCCATGCTGAAACGTTCCGTCGCTCTCTGTGGCCGAACCTTTAAGTATAGCTAACTTAATTATTTATGAGTGGGTTAAAATACTTAATTATTTTTGTTTTCGGTTTTGGATTAGGTTTCTTCTGTTATGATACGTATATCGTTTGAATTCTAATTGATCTTCACAGAGGAGAAACACTGGCGAAGTCTGAAGTGAAGTACGAGGCGAATAAGCTGAAGGATTGGTTCAGGTACGAAACTACTTACGAATCTATATTTTTAGTACTATTGAATTAAGGTCCTAAGTCCTACAGGTGAGACTTCTTAAGAGCCCGCACTACCCTAAAGTTCTTAGAGCGATCTTAAATATTATCGATATTAACGAAATACTCACCATGAAATAAAAACAGCAAAGTTCAGGACTATCTCTAAACATAATAAGTTTCGAAAACACGATTGCTTATAATTTTCTCGATAGAAAAACATTGCAAAGTTAAGCCTCCAAAACACCTCAGAATTATACTAAAACAGAAAGTATTTAAGAAATACAATAAATTAGCACTTGTAACTTTGGATTATAATTGTATTAAACATAAGGCAGTCATCATACCTATGTCTTACTTTTTAAATAACTCTTAAATATTGTTTGTAAAACGAAAAAAACCTCAAAACCAGAACCAGCCTCTTTGACCCACCGTAATACCCGACGCTCCGCATGGCTCGCTGTCTCGCTTCTGATATAGTAAATTTGTGTGCGTGGAAGCGGGAGCAAAATTTAGATTATTAACATCAGGCGCCCTCTTAAAGACTTATTCTTTAACCACGGCCATGGCTTCGCTATCGCGATTGTTTTTAGCATGTGCACGCGCTTGACATCTACCTACTTAAATACCTAATTAAACGCATTCCTACCTAAGTGCAATAATACCTACACATGTTTTATAATCTAACTGCGTACAAAAAGATTTCGTTGCAAAAATTCGCTTCGGTTCCGCCGCAGTGTAAATTGAGCCTTACAAAGTGCGGAAAGAATAATTTTTACGTTTTTCTGTTTGAGATATGGCGTAAAGGATCTAATCGGGTGGTGTGACAGGAATGACGTGCCATTCCTAGTGTTTTCTGCCGGAATCGGAGACTGCGCCCAGGCTGTTCTGGAAGTCAGTGGCTAGTTGCGAGATAAGGTCAAGGTAAAGTCACCTTTATTGCCTGATGTTACAGATATCACATAGATAAATAAATTACTAACTGCCATTGTAGATCTCATAAATGCAGTGATAAGGTAAATGTAGATACCTACCTAGATTAAAGATACTAGTTACTTTCATATTTGTATTTCGAAGTATGCATTTTGAGTTTGTTTTTCTTTATTGTATAATACCTATTGATTACTTTATCAATTTAGCAAAAGACTATGTAGATACCTAATCTGTTTGTTAAAGATCATCGCTAACTTCTGCAAGCTGGATAAAGGCGAGAAAATAATCGGCATGAAAGGCGCGATTATCCACACGCTAAACAAAAACGAGACTGCAATCCAAGGAACCGAGTACATGGAGCTCGTAGGGTCGCGCGGGAACACTATCCTCATGGGAGACAACTTAGGTGACGCGGGCATGACCGACGGCATGCAGTGCGACAACGTCATCAAGGTATGATAAGGGTTGGGATGGGACACATCTGTCAGCACGGAACAGCACTTCCCTATGCTGCTATCCTTTTCTGTCGCTCAGAACAGTCATTTGCTAGAACGAGAGAGAGCGACAGAACGCTTCAGCATGGCCGGTGCTGAAGCGTTCCGTCGCTCTCTCGCCCTAGCAGCAAATGACACTATGTAATAACATAAAACTAATGTCCAAATTTCACGTTCATAGCTTTTATGGTTTAGGCTGGTCGTTAATGAAATCAGTCACCTCTGTTCTTTTAATATAGATCTTACCTTGGGAAGATGGTATCGTGCTGCATTACCAATTGTTCGTGTAGTAGGTACAAATACAACCCATTTAAAGTCACACAATAACATTTTATTTCTGCTCCCGTAGCAAAGCACCGTATAAACCCAGATAAGGTTTATATCGCGCGATGGAGTACTTCCATCTCGCTCGTTATTATTCCCTAGAGCAAGATAGTAATAGGTGATAACGCCCGATAAACTCTGTCGCCGGTATCCTGCTAAGGGGGCTGGTCTCATTTTTCATTACGCTATATCTATCTTGTACATTTAGATCTATAGCTGCAAGTGCAGAGAAAATGTTAGATGCAGACTTGCATTGCAGTCGACGCACAGAACAAAAAATAATGGCACCGCAAGTAATATGTTGCTTTTTTTCTTTCGATTTCCAAGGTGGGCTTCCTCAGCCGGGAGGTGGAGAAGAACAGAGACAGTTACCGCCAGGCGTACGATATCGTGCTGGAGCACGAGCACTCTGTCGACGTCGTCAACGCCATATTGAACTTGATGCTTTCATTTATATAAAGTATTTAATTATTTATGGCATTGTAATAATTGTAATAATATAATAAGAAAGAAACAGAAATAATATAATTAGTATGTTACGTATTGTAATATTGTTTATGAAATCATTAAAGAGTTTACCATGTACCGTCTTGTCATGTGACTTAGCCCCTCGGCTGTATTGTATACTTACTCGTAGTTAGGTTTTCAGGATTTCTACGAAAATATTGATCTGCTGTAAATTAGGTAGGTAACTTAACTAAACTAACTTTTAAACTCTCCGTGCGAGTATGTACATATCTAGCCTGAACGGAAACTATAGTTAACTCATAACTATAGTTTACGTTTAGGCTTGTATCTTGAAAAGGGTAGGGTAGAGAGAATACGGATGTGGACTAAAAAAAATAAAAACCTGTGGCAGTCGGGGACTGCCGCGGTAAAGCTATTGCATCCGACGTTAGACGATGAACGGCTTTCAACGCCGCGCCGCTGTGCCGGTCGGTAGACGGAGTGGGGGTGTTAGGTTTTATTTTCGTTACGGAATTTCTTGATTCGGTCGCCGCGCTCAAAGCCCGCGATAAAAGCTATGCAATAGCTTAAAATTTTGGCTCAGGTTTTATTAAAAAATATTGTATACTTACGTATTTTTCTTTTTTCTGATTAGCAAATAATTACAAAGATACATTGCATTTAAATTCCACATGACGTCATGATCAAGTACGATTTTCTCTTGACGGTGACGTCAATCACCCCCACTTCGAAAGTTCGACGCGTTGTATCTTTGTGAATTTTCCACTACTTTGATAAACCAAAAAAATATGGTTCCATTATTTTCGGATAATCTAATTAACGGACTAGTCCACATCCCTATACTTAATTCAATAAATAAAAGAGTTAGGTAATGAAATTAAATATTTTTGTTATTATTATAAAACAACACGTAATATTTATGGTAATGTATTTTCTAGTCATTGTCGAGTCCGAGTCACCGAACTTATCAAGTATAGAACAAGCGCGATATCACAAAACATAAATGCATATTTAGTACAAACGAATCTCCTAAGAACATTGAAACATCGTACGCCTGGCATCGCCGATAGATTATATCCAATACAGTATAATTCGCGTTCAACATCGAGAAACATTTCGTAAAAAAAAATACATTGCTGATTTAATAATTGGTGTATCCTCCAGAAGACTATGGGATTGGCTTCCAAGTGAATAAATGAATATAACTATCAGTGAACACATACGATACGAATAGCTAACGACTTTGACTAATTAGCTGAGTGGTCGCCATTTGTGCAAAAGTTAGCAATCAATATAGATTGAGAGCTGGCACGAATTTTTGGGTAGGTATTTGAGGCAAGTTGAAAACTTGTCACATTGACAAGAGGCGACTAAAGGACTAAGCACAAACATCTCGTACTCGCATTCCTAAGGAGGGTTGACGTCAGGAAGGCGGCCGGCCGTAAAACTATAGCCATATCATTTAATTTTATTAAAATTTCAAGTTGCCTCAAATACCTTTTTTATATTTTTTTGAAAAATACTTTTGCACGCGCCTGTCAATATCAAAGCCCCGACTAAATCGCCTGGCTTTTTAATTTTTTTATTCTTTAAACATTAAACTACAACATATAAAAATGCAGATTGCCTCAAATGCCTTTTATAGGTTGCTTTAGCCCCGCTACTCACCAGCCAGGTCTGCAGTTCCATGTTGGGGTATAATAGGAGATGTATGTGACAAGTTTTCAACTTGCCTCAAACACCTACCCAAAATTCGTGCCAGCTCTCGGACCAATAGCGCAGAACCGAGAGCTACTCGTATGTAGGAGTGGGAGAGAGGCCTTTACCCAATACTGGGATAATTATAGCTATTAATAATAATAAATTTCTTCCTTGCTGGTCTGGGAGAAAAGAAAACCCATAGAAGGTACCAGCTGCTTCTTTTCCCGCGCAGATCGAGAAAATGGGCCAGAATCTGAATCATATCAGTAAGTGATGCGGTTAGGAACCCATCACTATAATGATTTTTTTTCCACCTTCATGTCGATCACGCAAAAAGTGGCCTGGGCCTTACCGCTCTAGGCTCTGTCTGCCCCGTTAGGGATAAAAACGTGATAGTGTATCTGTAATAATAATAAAAAAAGTTAAAATCTCATAGATATTATTCTCTTTATTCAGTCAATTTAATTATTTGATTTATTTCTACTTTTTCGATGTGATGATAAGCGAATTATACTGTATTGTAAAAAATATCGATATATAGACTAGTAAGCACATGATCAAATGTTTGCCCAAATTCCTAGTCCGGTGGCAAACTAGGAGACAGTAAACAGAATCAGAAACATCTATAAATACAGCTTAAACATAAACACTTGTACTAAAAACTGTTAATCACTAAGTCCAGATTTAAATATGGCAAGAAATTTATCGATTTACATGATACGCCAGAAACCAGCTTAGTTATATTATAATGACTGGAAAATACATGTTATATCACAATATCCTATTAATTTAAATTAACTGAACAAATTAAAAGCTCTAAATGAACAACAGTCTTAGAACATACGAATTATTTACACAAAGATTTGTTTTATACGAAAATATCCTACTGTACATATAACAATCATCGTCCATATAGAAATATATAATTTTTATTATGTACAAACAATAGTAAAATAGTAAAATCTTTTAGGAATCATTTGGTGACGCGGACCTGCGTGCGCACCCGCACCAACTGCACTCCCTTCGACAAGGCACTTCGATTTCTCAAGCACCAAGTATAGTCAATTCGTTCAATGGGGATGGCAGCAAAGCCAATTGTAGATGGCGTGGCCTACGCTTATTCTCGACAAAATAAACAAAGACATAAATTCTATTAGGGATATTATTAATTGCACATCTAATAAATAATCACCCATCAATTTAATCTCATCATTTATATACTTTTTTACATCAAATAAATCAACAATCTTATCATAAGTACTGATTGTACAGCAAATAAATACTGACTGCACATCAAATTTATTAGGTTAGGGCAAACCTATAGGTTAGGTTATGTTGGAACTGCGACCAACACACGCACGAGCCGAGCGAGCGAAGCGAGCGTGCCGCGGCAGCGGCCGGCGAGTGCTAGAAAAGTTCTATCCATTTTACTATGCCACAAATATAAATTGCAGTTTGTTTAGTAATATTTTCAGTTGAGTATTTTGCTGTGCAATCAGTAATTTTGATTTGCGTTTAAATACTACCCATTCTATTATATATTTTTGAGACAAAAAAAAATAATATGAAAGAATAGTCAATATGGCTAGTCCCTGCCTTAAAGGTCGAATTCAGAAGGCAAAGTACTTCAACAAGGGTGAGAAAACATGAATTAGGTAGTTAAAAGGTTATGTACTCAATATTAGGCAATTTCGATGTTTCTATAATGTTTTTTTTTTACAAATTGTCATTGTTTTGAGCATGGTTTCCAATTTTCTAACCTTCGGAAAGCAGATACACTTTATACCCCTTCTTATTTACATGTCAATTAAGAAGGTTTATTTCTATATCTTTACTCTTATACTATCTTTACTCTTATACGAGTATTTTTCAGATTGAAGCTTTAAGATAATGCATATAAAATTAACTTTACTAAGCCTCTATTACGAACAAATCCAGTGATAATACCTATTGGATTGTTATTATTTTCTTTCAAATATTCCCGACATAACCTATAAAATCATTTTAGGAAAATTATCAATGCCAACATTTTTGCAACTAATAGCACTGCAATTCCATATTTCAAAGCAAAAATAACACCTTTTTTAGTAAACCTCCTTTGTTTTGCCATTTAATTGAGACCAAACGTATTTACTCCACTTTGACAGCTGCCTTCCCCATTGGTTGGCATGCCGTCGGCTTGTTCAAAGACGCAGCCTTTGTGCCGCGCCGACGGTATGCACGCCATTTCAACAAATGAACTATATCTTCCTTCACAAACGGATATATATTTTAGCTACATCTATATTCGTGAGAAAAAGCCATTCTTTCAATGTCGCGGTCAGTTGATCAGATCACTGTTAATCATAAATAAAACTTAAGTCGTCATAGCCTACGAAAAATTCATTTGTTATGATATGCGTATCTTATTGTCGATTACGACATTACGTCGTGCGACAAGTATGTAATGAATAGAAAAATTTCGTTTGGAAAATAAAGATATTTTTTTTCCAATACTTTTTAATATATTCCAATATATTTTCGATATTTTTCCTTATCCAAAAGTTCACTATGCTTTGAATTAAAAACAATAATAACAATGAATTACTTCGTTAATCAACATTTACAGTGTATGTTTTTAACTGTGTTTTATAGGAGGTTGAGGATACAATACCGCTGTTAAACTGTTATTTCGTACCACATAAACATGTTTTCCTTTGAATACATATAATAAACAATATTTTCCAATGCGAATAAATATTTCCAAATCCAATTATTCGAAGCGAAAGCACAGAATACATAAGAGTCAAACAGAATGGTATCTCACAGCGTCTCCCGCAAATTGGCGTCCCCGCACCTCTCCCCCGCACTTTGTGAGCTTTGACAGCTCCAAACCAGGGTTTAATTACTAGCCGCACGCAATACGCGACGTGTGTTGTCTTGAGAACTGTCAACCAATAGTAACCATCATGGTGAGAAGGTGCGCGTATAATAATTGTTTATCCACCCAATACTCTAAAGAACGTATATTTCATACATTTCCAAATGATGAAAACAGGTAAGCAAAGCAACAATATAATTTTACGTTATTACCCAACCATCTTGATATATATACCCTTCTCGCTCTCTCGCATCGGCGGAAGATACATAAGAGCGAGATTGTAACATTACCGGATTGCTAATAAGCAATCCGGTAATGTTACATAGGCTCCTCGCTCACAGGTAATCACATACACGCAGATGCCAATTAGATATCCGCGGGTTATAGTGCTAAATGCCATTGTTGACAATGACAACTTGACATGCTGTTCATATAAGCGTGATAAACATTTGTTTATTTTTATTGAATTTATTCATATAATTACCATATAGTTTTGCGCCGAATATGCAAATTACTATATTACAATAGTGAATTAGTGAAATTAGTGCGTTACATTATAAATGACTCAATAATAATCAGTAAAGTGAACTAATGGTGAAATGGACAATGGACATAATGAAAAATATTTGTGAAGTGATATTATGTAGCTGTTTCCGACTTTTCTGTAACATTTAATACATATAAAACAGAATATTTTTTACGTCATCGTGTTCGCAAATCTTCCGGTATGGAAAAATAGAATCGTAAATATGTCGAACTCGTTAGTAGGTAAGTATTTAAATAATTCTGCGGTGCGACCCTAAGTATAAAACTCACACATCGACGTGTGTACAGATAAATTGTTTCGTTTGTAGTAGTCTTAGGTATATATGTTACTCTGAATCAATGGAGAGTCATACCAGTGGCGAAAGTGACTCAGTCCTTGTCCATTTGAAAGAACCAAAAAGACGCGCCAATGATACACTAAATAAATAAATACTGTGTCTATGTACAAATGTTTTTTATTTTATGTACAAAAGTAAATATATTACAAAATACCTAAATAAATTACTTATCGCATCGGCTTTGATGAATGCAACCATTAGCACGCCAATGTGAGACCGATAAGAAATTACAAGTGTTTTAGATGAATCATAATTGCATTATTCATTTCCCCAATGCCTATATACGAGTATGCAATCATCGCCCTTGTCAAGTGCATACTAATCATTATTACTTTTCCATCATTATATTTTTTCATGTGTCTAAACTACCAAACATCAATTTAAATATGTTAGGTACATGTATAAATAGTATTACTACAGAGTAATAATATACTACGTACAAGTATTACTAAAAGAACTGTAAAAAAATATACATGTATAAATTATAAATTAATATAAATATTCATGATTTATTAATTTATATTATGATACTGGCGTTGTGATGGTGATTAATTGGCAACACCTGTGTTGCGGATGCAGGCGGGAGTAAATAGTAATATGTTAAGAGATATTCTACGATTGAATTTGTCGATATAAGTGCGGCGGGTGCGAGCCCGCACGGCCGGGGTCCGCGCACGCAGTCTCGGGCAAGGCAGGTCGTTATATTACACATATAACTACGTTACACGAATAGAAGGAAGCCAACACATCACACAGTCTAAGAGAGACTCTAGATATCCGTACACCGTCAGTGTGCCTCTACAAACGATCAGGTTATAATAAGCGTGAACAACTAAGTCAATATTGATATCTAACTATCCTCGTCATTCATGCATTTTGTATCGCCGTCTCGGTTTCGCACTGGAATCGTATTGTACATTTAATATAGAATTGGTTGTGCGAGCGAGATGGCGCTACAAAATGTGTTCAAGTGTCAGAATTCGACAGATGTATGCAGTTTTCTTTTGCTAACTGGCGCTTGTTATACATAAAGAAATTTAAAATCGTAAACCTACATTTTTTAAAAGCAGACAACTTTTATATTTCATTAGTCTGATATTTGTCGCTTCATATTCCTGATATGCACAGGGACCCTGATAGTGTACCAGAAGACAAGTTTTACTTTATATCCCTAATATAGTGTCGTTAAATTGCATAAGTTACGAGTAAGTACAAATTAATTGAAGTTCACCACTTCTCACAATCACTCAGTTGCTAACACGGCACATCTAGTGAAAACAAGTCTGTTTACCTGCTGAAAGCTAAATTATAAAAAAAACTGTTCAATGATATGATACATATATAAAATACTATGCGTACAAAACACGTTAAGAAATATATGAGAATATTTTGTATACTAGCCAATATGAACATGGAGAGATACAAAAGTAAGCTTAACGATTCTTAATTTTAATGTACAGTTTTCGATCCATTACTGGAGCTTAAAATCTCGAACTCTCGCGTAGATTAAAATACTGATTAAACTTACTACACAACATCGACGGGTCGACAGATCTACACGCTCCAACAGCGGTCGCGTTGCAAGACCCAAAGACTAGATTCGGTTATTGAGACAAGGGAAACATTCAACGGAAAATAACCGACTGTACATTTAGATAATACTTTCGAAGATCTCTCAACAAGCGGTCGCAAGCCCCGACCTAGAGATCAGCGCGCAATCCGCCACTAACTCGAGTAACATAAACGGAACATGCATCTATCTCTGTCGCTCGCGTGAAACTCGGCTATAAACGAGAGAGATAGAGAGAAGTTTCATGTGCCAGCTTTAGTTAGTTACTTGGTCAAAGTCTACGAATGTCTTACTAACATTTTGCACAGATTTAACGCCAATTACACACTACCAAGTACTTAAATGCAGATCAACAAATACACGCACGTACTGTCAGATAATGCGAAATTGCGCGATCGCACAGACCGCCTCAGACTTACAAATATCTTTCAGTCCACATCTGGAGCTGGCCTCCGCCACACTCGAGTCATTGGTCCCTCTAGTGGTACAAAAGCACAATAATATTAGTGTATAACAATAGTTCTAACGACAGATCACAGCCTAGTTTAACATACGAGTGGAGGTAATGAGCACCGCGGCGCGCGCGCGAGGTCACGTGATGGCGGCCACGTCCGGCGGCGGCTTCTGCGGGCCGTCCTCGTCCGTCGACCTGGCGCGGGGAAGGGCTATGACTAATCTGACACTAGGCAGTATCAATGAGATGAGATCAGGTTAAAAAAAAACAGTACCAACATGTAATGGTACTGTTTGCATAAAGAAAAATGGGTGTCGTGGTAGGAACGAAGTTCCATACTGCAAAATCGACAGCTTTATGAACACTTAAATCATTGATGTGTTCTAGAAAAAAATAATTTCCAGACGCCATCTTGAATTTTGAAAAAAACTTTAAAATAGGATAGTTTCTACAGGCGACAGGCGACTTAGGAAACACAAACTGAACAAAGCTTATAAACATCAATGAGACCTCTCCAACCCGTCTGGCCAGCGTGAAGAGTGTAGGCCAAATTCTCTGACTGCTCTGGCTAATAGAGAGGGTCGTGCTCCTGAAGGCTAAAAAAGAGCTGATGATGATGATGAAGTAGTGTACCTGTAGACGTGCGCGGCGCTGGCCTCGCAGCGGTAGTGCGCGGCGTAGGGCAGGCGCGAGCGCGCGCGGCGCCGCCGGGAGAGCACCGCGCGGCCCAGCGTGCCCGGCCGCACCGAGTTGCGGATCGCGTGGTACGCCAGCCTGGCAAGATCATTTATTTGTCAGATTTTCCTATCGTCAGAGATCTTATACAATGTGGAAGGGACATACGCACCTTTATGCTAATATGTTGCAACAGAACTAATCATTATCATTAATTGTTTTGTATTTTATATTATGTATTTATGTATGTATGTGTATGTATGTATTGTATATGTAGATATGTGTATAGTGTGCGTAGAAATACATACTTATCTTTAAGCGCCTATCGCTAATTTAAATTTTTCTGTTTTCCTTAAGGCTGACTAGTAGAGAATGCATTAGCATTAAGTCCACCTTTTGTACCATTGTGGTCAATAAAGATTTAATAAATAAATAAATACCCGTAATAAATCGAACCACGGTCTATACTAAATCATTATAGTATAATGAAATTTAGCAGTTTAAATTCCACATACTTCTTCAAACATTGTCATAACATTTTATTGTTAAGTACACATCGTTATAATTTAAAAGCAATAGAATCTTGCGCGAACAAAAATCTCGTTTGTAGCATTTTACAGGAATCTGACTCGACCTTAGGGTGTCGTGACCCGCTCTTCCAGTACCGTCTATGCGCGTATGCCTCATCTGTCAGCACGGAACAGCACTTTCCTATTCTGCAATCCTTTTCTGGCATTCAGAACAGTCATTTGCTAGAGCGAGAGAGCGACGGAACGCTTCAGCATCGACCATGCTGAATCGTTCCGTCGCTCTCTCTCGCTCTAGCAAATGACTGTTCTGAGCGCCAGAAAAGGATAGAAGCATAGGAAAGTGCTGTTCCATGCTGACAGATGTGTCCCAAGCATAAATAAGATAACGAATTGTTAAATGAACCATTCCAAATAAGGAGATAATAAAAGTAATACCTTGGCGCGAGCGCTGTGACCGCGGTGATGATCACGACGAGCCAGTAGATGGGGTCGGAGATGGCGTGCTGCATGACGCGGAACGTGGACGGCAGGTTGAAGCACACCACGCACAGGCTTTGGAAGATCAGCGTCAGCACGAAGAACGCCAGCAGCGACCCGCTCAGCGCCACCACGTGGATCACCGTCTGTCACAAACACGAGTTCAATGTGTCACTGTCACTGTCAATGTCAATTTGACACTAGAGCGCCGCCACATTGGACTGAGGATACTCGGTGTTCAAATTATTATGACTGGCTGTATTTGCGTAAAATACATAGGTAAAGGAGCAAAACGGTTTTTCAGCACGATTTGCCTTCTAAAATTCGCATCAGCAAAATTATCAGTTTGCTGTTGTTGATCGCGGTGACTTAGGCCTCGTCCACTGACACACGACGCGGTGGCCTTAGTTGTCATATAATTCTCGACCTTAATGTCGCTGAGCAAATCCGATTTTAGCCTAATCTCGTGCAGCATTTCTTCGCGCACGCGCCGCGTGTCCGTGGACGCGCACTTAGGGTCAGCATAGACAGAACGGAGAATACATTGAAATTAGGATCATATCACTATTAAAGTACGAAATTCTATAAATATCTGACGCCTGTTATCTGCATTCATAGAATTTTGTACTTTAGGCCACGCTGTGCTGAGCCTTACACTGCAATGAAACTGGACGAAGATATCACACTGACGTTGGAACGAACTAAAAGAGTGGTCTCTATCGATCGGTACCTCTCGACCACAATAACACGGCGTAACGTTTACACTTTAATTAGTGATTAGTGCGAGTCCATACACTTTCTTCTAGTGCGAGTAGAAAATGTATGAACTCGCACTAATCACTAATCAAAATGTAAACGGGGCATAAAGCGAATTGTTTTGCTTTGCGTTTGCGTTACGGGAACATATAGAAGTCGTAATAATGACTCCAACGTCAGTTTGGTTGGTCATCCCAACACCTAGCTAGAGTTTGTATGTGGCGATTATTCCAGTCCCATGAAGCGACATCTAGTGAAACTTTTTTATTTTATTATGCTGAATATCGGATAAGGCGTTATTTTTTCAGTTGTGCTCTATAAAGCTATTCCTACACTAGTGAAAGAAGATAGAAACTAACAGTTGAGCTATAGTAAGCACCGTAAGCAAAACAATAGCACATAAATGACATCAATCTATCAGGTTTTGTAGCTCTGAATCGGATTCGGCACCAAAATATTTTATTCTAACGTTACACACAGTTGGTTAGTAACTATAATTTTCCGTAATATCTTAATAGTTTTCGGTCAGAGTGTAACTGTGAATATGAATGAATCTCACATCAAGTGCAGAAAGGCAATACGGGGTCACCCTGCGCTATTGTTACCCCTTACTGGCGCTTACGGTAGAAAAATGTGTGGAGGTTTGTTTCCCATCACTAATGGCATTGCTTTAAGAGAAAACTAAGCAATCCAAGGCTGATCCTTTCCTGCAAAGTAAAGAACCAACTGATTGGATTGCTTTAGCTTTCATATAGTACCAGATTGGTGAAAAGTCAGCCTGACAGTCAGTGCATTAAAGGTGTGCACGAAGCACGAAGCCCACACTGTGGCTACTTCACACCGGTGGTTGACACCCCATGTTACACTTACAAGTTTCATGTAAAAACGCTGCATGGAAACACCGAATATATTCAATAAAGATACCATGAATGGGTTATTACTATTTATGGAAGGCTGTACTTCTACGTAAGGATACGTACGTATATAAGTATAACACATATTCACAGCACAATGCGCTTAAACAAGCCGAGAGGTAAATCAGGAAACAAAAGTTTAGTCTATAAGAAATGTCCACAGAAATGCAATTCGAAATCGGGTCTCGTTGTCCAGTTTATGTCATTTACGAATACGCAAAGTTGCATTGGCGAAGAAAGATTAAATTTAGGCTTGAAACTACGTCAAGGGGATGCCCCGGACGGTTTCAGTCCGTCTCTGTCACAAACCCTACGTGCGATAGAAATAGCTGAAACCGTCGCGGGTCATGTGTCTCTGTCGCATGTAGTTTGTGACAGAGGCGGACTGAACCCGTTCGGGGCGTCCGCTCGATGTGGTTTCAAGCATTTGTGATGAGCGATAAAACGGCCGTATGGCGCCTATAGCAAGCGCCCCTCTAAAAGTAGGAGGAGGGATACAAATATTTGATTTTGCCTTGCCGCTCAGGCGTGGGCCGCCAATAGGGATGATGACTGGGTCAGAAAAGTATTAATGTAGGTACCAATATTTTTCAGTTTATCAAAAAAGTAAAAATTCTCAAAAATACAAAGTATCTAAGTTCCAGAGCGGGGGCTTGTGACGTCAACGCTGTGTACAAATCCATGACGTCTTGTTTCTCAGAGAAAAGAAAAAATATGTGTATTTTTTTTAAACATCTAGCCGATGGGCCAAAACCAAATTTTCAACCTATTGCCCCCCCCCTCGCTAGATCCGGAGCTGCGTCGCACCGCTACGCAAACTCACCCAGCTCCTGGTCTCGATGGCGACGTACAGCAGCATGATGACGAGGCAGCACGTCATGGTGCACGTGCCGAACTGCCACAGGTCCACGTGCGTGTCGTGGTACGCGTTGGCGGCCGTGAAGAAGATGACGACGCTGATGTAGACGCACTCGGCCAGCACCAGCCAGAAGGTGTGCGTCTGGTACGTGAGCCCGCGCCGCGACGCCGCGTACAGCCCGGGCCGCTCCGTCAGCAGCGACGCCGGCGCCACGCGGTCGTACGCGCCTGCAACACAACTCGCATCAATACTACTGACGGGTACAATAAGACCTCACCACTCTAGGTGGGAGAACGCATTAGGGTTGGGACACATTTGTCAGCACGGAACAGCAATTTCGTATGTTGCTATCCTTTGTTGTCGCTCTGAAGCGTCATTTGCTACGACTGTTCCGAGCGACAGAAAAATATAGCAGTATAGGAAAGTGCTGTTACGTGCTGACAGATGTGTCGCAACACTTATTAGCGCTTTCTCAAGTAAAGTGACTCAGGGTGTGGTCCGCACTTGGATGGGTGGCATAAAAAATTATGTTGGTTTTTTTTTTTCATTTTTTTTGGTATAGGTATGTTACTTGGGGAAAGTTGTTCAGTAGACTGAATCTACCTTTAAAATAGTTTCAGTATATTTTGTTAGACGTTTTGTCTCTATATACATATACAACGTGGAAGGGACATGCCCGTAACAAATCAAACCACGGGCAATACTAGATCACTAAAGTATAATAAAATCAAAATAACAGTCAACAAACCAAAAAAAATTTTGACATTCCCATACAAAACGCCCGGGCGGCCGCACACTTTTGTATGGAAATACCGAATTTTTTTTTGTTCTTTGGCTGTTATTTTCATTTTATTATACTTTAGTGATCTAGTATAGCCCGTGGTTCAATTTATTACGGGTATGTCCCTTCCACTTTGTATAACGGCGCCGCAGCGATTGCACTTTTCAGCATTTTGACCGGCAATTAGATCAAAATTCACATCAGGATAGAAATGTAAGCGAGGAGTACCGACGCGAACGTACGGAAAGAAAGTCGATATCGACATAGTTTTGGAATTCTGAATAAGTTTTAACTTAAAAATACTGTTACGAAAC
Organism: Acrobasis repandana; assembly: GCA_963576875.1. Classification (NCBI taxonomy): domain Eukaryota; kingdom Metazoa; phylum Arthropoda; class Insecta; order Lepidoptera; family Pyralidae; genus Acrobasis; species Acrobasis repandana. Next base: position 18,421,653 of record OY756218.1, on the reverse strand, counting down.
TGGGGTTCGGTATTTGGAGATAAACGCCAAACTTCGTATGATGGTTTTTTTTTTTATTTACTACGGAACCCAAGGTTGACACGTGAAGATGGTCTTGCTGATGTCCAAGGTTCAAGTCGCCTAGTAGCTGAGGTCCACTTATCTCGCCAAAGTTATCGCAGATACTTCCACTTGTCGCACTTAGGTAGGTTTCCTTCGCTTCGAAGTAATCGCTTTGGTAGATCGTATCGAACTGCTGTGACATGGACTCTATTCCCTTTTCATATGCTGTATCGATTCTCAAAAATTCTACATAGACGAATGTGTGTCGATGACGGGAAACGTCGAGGCATCGGGTATATGTGTGTGATTGCAAAAATCTTATACCGGCCAAACAACTCTAGACTTTATGCTAAAGCTAAGCTTTATGCTAAGCCATAAGGCCTAGTTTCGCTTACACTATTCTGACGTATTTCTCTGGGCTGCTCGCGAACATTCTGTGTCTATCGTTTTCGCAACAATACTCACCTATAACAATGGGCGGCCATGCGGTGAACATGAGATTGTAGGACATAAGGTGTATCTGGTCGATCATCACGTTGGCCGAGAAGCCGCAGTACAGTTGGAACCAGAACACGAGGAACACAAAAGTCTGAAAAATAACAATATATTCAGATACGGAGCAGAACTTACACGATACGTCTCTTGAAAGTTATCAGGCAAAAAGTCTGTTGAAATAGATCGTTTTAAAGTAGATTTTATACTGTTCTGTCCCATATAATGCTTACTAAATAAGTTAAAATGAATCTCTTACATAAGTTGAATTGAGAGCTTTGACATTACAAGTAGTATTTATTTATTTATTCAATATTTATTGCACAATAATCTAACGATTATAATACAAAAGGTAAAACTTAATGCTACCAGTTCACCTTAGGGACGTAGCAGAAAGAAAAAGTATTTACGGACATGTCATTTGTGTTACATTTATTATATTAAAAGTACGTACGTACATATATTCGCAATATGGTGCGGTCGCAGTAGTACTTGGTTCAGTATACATGATGTTTGTCGGTCTTACGGTTGTTACTTATAGGGCGCATTGTCGGTTCGGCGGTATTTGTCGAACGACAAAGCCGACCCGAAGCAGTTATATCGGCTTCTTCCACGGTTATCGTTATCAATATATCTTTTGTACCCATTTTAAGTTTTCTAACAACCCAAAGGTTGGCTGTCAGATAATGCTTTTTCCATTAAGTCCGCCTATTGTGCTATACAAATTGTATTTTGTACAATAAAGTTTAAATAAATAAATATATTCGATTTTACCGTTTGGCTGTGCCGATTAATGCCGGCCCGAATAAGTGTGTAGCAACCCTTACCGAGAGGCTGCGGCTAAGGGCTCTTACAGACGAGCGACAGTTCGCGACACTAGTCGACGACCGAGTGTCGCGAACTGTCAAGCTGCCGCTCTTCTGTCTAAGCTCTTAGTAATTATGATAAGCCCTTAATGATAATGAAGCCATCAGACACATTTTTGAAACCTTCAACCGTGAAAGCGCTAAAACAGACGCCGCGTTAGGTACTCAAATTAAATAATGAAATAAGAAATGGTGAAAAAATACCACGTGAGCAGGACTTGAACCCGCAACCTTAGTCTCAATACGACTATGCTCTTACCAACTGAACACGTCGAACACGTGATGGCTCGGTTGGTAAGAGCATAGTCGTATTGAGACCAAGGTCGCGGGTTCAAGTCCTGCTCACGTGGTATTTTTTCACCATTTCTTATTTGAGTACTTTAGTACTGCATCCTGAATGCCTAAAAAACCCTAAGTATAAAAACGCCGCGTTAGGTGTCATGACTCCTGAATGATATACTTACGGCATTTTTGAGGAAGAAGTAGAGTATCATCCGAGCGAGGCGGTCGTAGCACCAGTGGCCGTGCACGAGCAGCAGGCGCTCGATGAATTTGAACCGGGACAACGCGAAGTCAGACGCCATTACTGCCTGCCGGCCCTCTTGCCCCGACAGACCTGAATAAGCATAAAAAAATTAGTTTAGTGTGGCCTATTTTATGCGGATGCTTGCTTTTGCGTAAGATCAATGCTGATTTTAATATGTGCTCTGTTTATTAGTTGTATTTAGTCTATTGCTATCCGTGGGATGGGAACCTTTTATTGGCTCTCCGATTTCCATTAACATTTTTGTTTTGTATTGTAAAAGCTGTAAGCTAAGCAGGGAGCAACCCTTTGGAAATCAATAAATAAGTAATCTATACTAATATTATAAAGCGGAAGAGTTTGTTTGTTTGTTTGTTTGTTTAAACGCGCTAATCTCAGGAACTAATGGTCCGAGTTGAAAAATTCTTTTTTTGTTGGGTAGTCCATTTATAGAGGAAGGCTTTAGGCTATATAACATTCCGACAACTACGCGAACGAAGTCGCGGGCACAGCTAGTAAATAAAATAAAATTCTGCTCTCCGTGAACGAGCTGTCATCGTGCAGTGTCAGCATTTTTACCCGACTGTCAAGAAAGGTCTTGTATGTATGTTTCTATGTATGTTTGTTTGTAAATTTCTTTATTACCTCGTATCTTCTAAACGACTGGATGGATTTTTACAATCAAGGTATCATTAGATTCGTCTCAAAAACCCAAGTATGTTCAATAGGTGTTTAAAAAAAAATCGACATGGCGGATTTCTGGCGCTAAATTGTAAGTCGTAAATTTTCTTTTAACCTACTCGATTCTCGGCTATTTTGAAACCCTTCTCAATAGGATTATCGAGTAGGGTGTCAAAATAAAAGAAATTAAAAGGATTACAAATATATGTCATATGTTTAAATTGAATTAGAAATAATAATTAGTTCATTTATTAAGATGTATACAGTGGGTTACTCGATTATAAACATATGTTTGTACGTACCGACTCCTACATCAGCCGTCTGAATCATGGACACATCGTTCGCGCCATCGCCTATCGCCAAAGTGGTCACGCTCAATTCTTCTTTCACCGCCTGAAATAAAACAAAAACGGTAACTTTTGTTGTGATCGTAACAATTTTACTACGTCCGCTTCAAGTTTGTATTGTTATTGTGTTGTTAAGTTGACGTTTGTATAATGCAGTGAGAGTGTATTGTAAGAAGTAACCTAGATAGTAAAAAGGTTCTGACTCAGCGTGATGTCATAGACGAGCTGGTCGAGCAACGCTGATAATTCTGCTACGACCAAGGGTGAGGTCGGTAAAGCGTATAGGCACCACGAATTCGAAGCGCTAGCGACAGGAAGGAGGGACATGGGGACACTGCAGATACCTTGACGATGTAGGCCTTCTGCAGCGGCGTGGCGCGGCAGCACAGCACGGCGGAGCAGCGCCGCGCCAGCGACAGGAAGGGCGCCACGAGCCCGGAGCGCCGGTCCAGGATGTACGTCAGCGTGCGCCCGTCCACCACCAGCGCGCGCCCGCCCACGCCCGAATTCATGTTCACCTCCAGGTAGCTCTTGATGGTCGACTCCGCGTGCTCCTGCGACACAAACACATGGTTACTTCATTGATATAGAATATTATGTACACGGTGATTTTTCATCGGTTATGGAGCCGAAGGCCACTTCATAAGGATCGTTAGTAAGACCCAATTAGCTAGTCAAATTAAAAAATTTGAATTAAAAAACGTTGACTAAAACTCTCGAAAGTAAAATTCAAAATTCAAAATCCAAAATATCTTTATTATCATAGGATATTTATAATATCTCTTAATAATAGTCACTTTGTTTTGTTTTGCACAAATGTTGACGTCAAATCGTTACTTAAAGCTAAGTTTACGCCGCTTCCTAGGCGCAAGTGCAGAAGAAGCGGCAACAAACTGCACTGCACGTTTTCTCCAAAGACGTCAACTAACAAACTAAAAACTTAAAATTAGTTATATAGATGGACAGAGATTACATTGTTTATTATGTCATAATTAAATTGAATTATAAGAATTACGAAATTTAAAATAATGTCAATTTGTAAATTTAGTATGTACATATGTACCTAAATTATGACATGTCTAAGTATACAAACCTTTAAGAGGGACCCGCGCCAAGCTCAAGCCAGACCTTTTTGTCTTTAAGATAGTCATCGGTCCTATAATAAGCCTTCTCACAAAGTAAAAACGTGATATCAATTAGTAGCGTAACAGAGTCCGTCAATCGCCGCGCGAGTACCTACGTATGTATTTGTATTCGAGTTCATCGGGGTCACGCGGCAGTTTTGATAAAGACGGGCGTAACTAATAGTCTCGATCGAAAATCATTTTCGCAACTTTTTTATCTCATGTATCACTGAAGACAGTAGGAGTATTACATACAGAACGGAATCTTCTAAGGTTCCGCGCAATATGCGTCTCCGTTCTCCGTCCCCGCACCTCTCTCCCGTTCTCGCCTTGTCTCAGGGCGAGAGCGGGCAAACACACACCCATTGGCGTGTGCACGGCGGCACACGTTACGGCGGCACAAGAACTGTGGAGAGGTGCGGGGACGGGGAACGGGGACGCATATTGCACGTACCTTAGCAGATTCTGTTCTGTATGTACTTTTACTGTCTTCTATGGTCGTATACAAATTTGTGAGCACCCACACCACGACACAATACCTTGTTCCTGGACATGAGGTGCAGCAGGCGGTCGGTCTGCGAGAACAGCGCGGCCGAGTACGCGATGTTGATGGCGGTCTCCGGCTTGTCCCCGGTGAGCACCCACACCACGACGCCCGCGTCCAGCAGCGCGCGGATGGTGCGCGGCACGTCCTCCTGCAGCTTGTCCTCCACGCCGGTCGCGCCCACGAGCGTCAGCGCGCTCTCCAGCCGCCCGATCGACTCGCGAATGCGCTTTTCTCGACCTGAAATTTAATATTCAGTTTAAAACCTGGACTGCATGAGGAGTCCAGGTTTGAAACAGACGTGACTTAACTTTTAAAAATTTCTAAAATACTGTTTCTTTTTTAATTATTTGATTAAATTCGTCATTCTTTTGCCGACACTTTCTGGACGCGTATAGTTTATTTTGTTTGTATGTTTGTTTTTATTTCACTTTATTACAAAACATGTAATAGGCTGACTTAAGGCCCAGGGTCTTTTCTACTAGTCAACCTACAGGTTTTCGTGTGTGAAAGTAGCCAATACTGGTGTCAAATTTTTCAAGCTGCCTAAAGGCATCTGACATAGCTTAACGACTGCCATACAATGATAACTGCCGGGACCAACGGCTTTACGTGCCTTCTGAAGCATGGAGGAGAGAAACTTTTGCCACTTGTGGTCACCCATCCAAGTGCGGATCATGCCTGGGGTTGCTTAACTTGCGAAAGCGTACAGTGCGTATTGCCACCGAGTCACCGAGCTCCTCCTGGACGCGTATTGACGGCGGCGACGATCGACTGAATCAGCAGAAATATGGCGATTTAGGAAAGTCATACTATGGGAAGTAAAAAAAAAACAAATACTTGACATCTAACTCGCATCGGCGCTAGAACGGTCTTGTTTGTGGTATTACTTTATCATTTAAGATGGTCATATAGGACGAGCGATGAAGATCGGTGAAGGTTTACTAACCTTCGCCGTTTGTGTCCCGCCAGCTACTTCTCCCACAGCCCGGACTGCATTGTTTATTTCACCATTACCAGCGAGCGCAGACCCGCGCGCGAGTACTCCGTTATGCGCGAACGGGACTTATCGAACGTAGATGACTCCACTGACCCAGCTGACATCACTGCCAGAGCTGGCTTGTTTCGTTATTACTGACCTTCCCCGAGCTCCATCGCCCGATTGTGTCCCGCCAGCCACTCCTCCCACAGCGCGGGCTGCATCGTCCGCTTGGCCATGACCAGCGAGCGCAGACCCGCGCGCGAGTACTCCGTTATGAGTGAACGCGTCCTTTCGAACGCGGCCGACTCTGCTGACCCAGCTCGCAACGGCGCCAGGGCGTTCAATACGGTCGAGTCTGCACCTTTCACGTATAATACAACCTGAAAAATACCACACCTATGTTGTGAAAAGATTCAAAAAATCAATAGGTTTTCAATAGAACAAAACAGACAAAATGGATTCTACGAGCTTATTTTTAATGAAGTATAAAAATTTTAAGGGCTGATTCTCACTCCATCATTTTGAACAACTTTTCCCCAATAAATGTATATAGAAATAAGAGCAAAAAATTTGACTTCCCATAAAAAAATAAAGTAGTAACGTGATCTTGTTGCTATGAAAATAATTAGAAAAAATATGTCGTCTAAATAGACAATTGTTTGAATATTTAGCTTTTCTGGTATTGAAGTCAGCTTTTGGTTTTGAACAAATATCAATAAATTATTGGATTTACCTGATCGTTAGGCATCCGCAAAACTACAGACATGCACTTTCTGTTAGCGTCGAACTGCTGTATGCGCAACACTTTGATCCGCGTGAGTTCCCCGCGAACGGCCACTTCGACGTCGTCGGGCGTGCGCGCACGCAGTTCGTAGCCGTACGCGAGCGCCGCCTCCGCTAACGCCAACTCATCCGGACTTTCAGCTTCGTAGCGCGCCAACTGGAAAATATACTCCGACATGACTAACTTCTTGCAAGTAAGACAATGTAGCTAAAGCAAAAGTAAAATTTATATTAAAATCTGATCAAAGATCTGATAAACTTTGTGTTTTATTTGCGGAAACCAACGTTAATTCCCACTCGGAGACGCAATTTGGTCCACTAGATCTACTAGTGGGAATAATCGTGACCACTTTTCTTATTACAACTAAAGGGATGATAGAGAATCATCAATTCTGAACTCACGACGGTCGTCTCTAACCAATAGGAGACTGGAATGTTCTGCCGCCAAAGTGCAGCATTAGCGCAGACCGTAAACAAATGTTTGACAATGGCAAGTACATCAAAGTCTTATTAAATTTGTAAAGTTAGATAGCAATTAGGTATTTAAATGGCCGTAGGAAGCCATAACACCGCAGCACACGTTTTGAATGAGTGAATAATAATAAAACATTTAAAATTAAATACTTTTATAATAACAGCAGATTGTTTACTGTATGTAGTAGTGCCACCATCTGCGCCGAGTTTTGCGTAATATGTCCTATTTTGGTAACCAATGGGTCATATTTTTCCGCAACAAATAATTATTATAAAAGTATTTAATTTTAATAGATTTATTATTATTCACTCATTCAAAACTTTATTTATTTAAGTTATTGCAATATAAAATTAATGTACAATAGGTATAATCTTAATTAACTTTGTATTGTACTAAATGATAATTCAGGCACTAACCCAGTGACATAGGGACATACGGCGAAAAGCGACTTTATTTTATACTATGTATTGATGTATGTAAGTATATCATAATAGTATTTTATGACACTGTCACACACGAGTGTAGGTTTAAAAATCGAGCCGCAGGCGAGATTTTTAATAGTATCACAAATGGTTGAAAAAATTCCGTATAACATAAATATTTTGTTCGGGAACCAGTGTTATAATAGTGATTCTATTTTTAAATTTTGGTATTGTGTTTATAAAGTACGTGAATATAAAATCGTTCTAAAGTTTATAATTTGAAATTTACGACATGAGATTCATCATCATCATCATCCCAGCCCGTCTTCCGCCCACTGCTGAGCATAGACCTCTCTCCAGGTGCGACCCGCGACTCTGATTATATCGCCAACCCATCGCATAGGCGGACGCCCGACGCTTCTCTCACCCGTTCTGGGCCACCATTACATGATTAGATAAAAAAAAGATTTGTGATGAAGATTAGCACTTATCTAGATTGATTCACCATTCAGTGTCAAGCCGCGCCCGGCGACAAGCTGCGGCGGGCGCGGCTAACGTAAGCGACACGATTTTATGCTACACGCAATAAAGCTTTTAAGTTAAGTTTTCATTTTGATGGAACTTTAAAACTATTAAGCAAATTTTTTAATTAAGGTTTCATAGTGAATGAAACAATTGAATCAATTAATTTTATAAAAATAAAGATTAAACAATTTTTGGATTCATAAAGCCAATTGATTAACTAATCAATTATACTTATCAAAATATAATTCTCTAAACCTAACGCTCCTACATTCACCGTTTCGATTCTGATACTTTTTTATAATAAATTGCCAGAATCGGTCCTTGATATGCCAGACAGAAAATTCAAAGCTTATGTAAAGAAAGTACTTTGTGAGAAGGCTTATTATAGGACCGATGACTATCTTAAAGACAAAAAGGTCTGGCTTGAGCTTGGCGCGGGTCCCTCTTAAAGGTTTGTATACTTAGACATGTCATAATTTAGGTACATTGGTACATACTAAATTTACAAATTGACATTATTTTAAATTTCGTAATTCTTATAATTTAATTTAATTATGACATAACAAACAATGTAATCTCAGTCCATCCATATAACTAATTTTAAGTTTTTAGTTTGTTAGTTTACGTCTTTGGAGAAAACGTGCAGTGCAGTTTGTTGCCGCTTCTTCTGCACTTGCGCCTAGGAAGCGGCGTAAACTTAGCTGTAAGTAACGATTTGATGTCAACATTTGTGCAAAACAAAACAAAGTAACTATTATTAAGAGATATTATAAATATCCTATGATAATAAAGATATTTTGAATTAAATTTGAATTAAGGTGGAGGTATGGGCAAATGGCCTTGAAGTGGCGCCCTCATTTGAAATAAATGGTTAACTCGTAAATATGGAGATAATTTCCATATTACTTCTTCGTCATGCACTAGATAGTCCTTTAAATTATTTTATGAACCACCGTTGAAAGTATTTACATTAGTCCGTCTAGCTTTAAAACTTGCCTCCGCCAAAAGTGACCACGGCAAGTTTTAAAGCTAGATGGATCACCAATAATAGTTTCAACGGCAGTTCATAAAATAATTTAAAGGGTTATCTAGGGCATGACGAAGAGCAATATGGAAATTATCACCATATTTACGAGTTAACAATTTATTTCACACTTCAAGGCCATTTGCCTACATCTTCACCTTAACCAAACAAACGAAACACTCGAACGCACACATAGACAAAGATGCATGCGATTGGTCGCGACAAGGTCACGCGTCGTCGTCGGTCGGGTGGGGCAGTCAACGCAATGAGCGGTGAGATACAACACTATTATCAGATTTTTCAAACTGCCTAAACGCATTTGACACAGCTTAACGTCTGCCATAGCTGGGACCAACCGGTTAACTTGGCTTCCGAAGCACGGAGGAGCTCGACATTTTTTTAAGCCACTTGTGGTCACCCATCCAAGTGCGGACTACGTCCGGTGTTGCTTAACTTGCGAAAGCGCTAGTAAAGCGTACTCCCACCGGGCCATCGAGATTCTCATGAAGTAAATGGAGGCAAATGGAGTAGATTCATCATCATCAGGTATTTTTAGTCTTTACTGCAGGAGCACGACCCTCTGTACTACCGGAGCCATACCTAGCCAGAGTAGAAAAAGGATTTAGCCTACACTCTCCACGCTGGCCAGACGGGTTGGAGAGGTCTAACTGATGTTTTTATAAGCTTTGTTTAGCTTGTGTTTTCTAAGTCGCCTTCTACGACATCCACAGGAAGACTTGGAGTGGTCCTATTCTTTTCTGCCGGTAACCACACGGCAAGTAAATTAAATGATGTTTACTTGTGGTTGGGTGGAGGTGGTGCTGGTGTCGTCTTGCTCGGCGCGGCTGCCGAACGGCAGGCGCGGCAGCCGGATCCGGAGCGGCGACACCGTCGACGGCGGCGGAGAAGGCGTCGTCGAACGAGATTCTGTCAGTCTTGCGTACCTGGGACATAGCATTTTTAAAATATTTGTTCTAAAAGTATACATATATTCAAAAACGAGGTAACATAGTGATGGTTATCCGTCTAATTAAAACAATATGGTTCTTATTAACATAGTTGTCAAATACAAGTCATTAATATGAAAATAAAAGAAAGTAGGTGCAAACATAGATCCTTGCGGCACACCGGCATTAACTGTCATATAATGTGACACAAAGTCATCATTTAACGGCTCCAATTGAGGTCATTCATAGTGCGAGAATCAAATGTACAGAGCTGCTGTGAGATCCTAGTATAATTACGATTTCTAAGGAAAATTACACTGTGTTAGACTTTGTTAAACGCCTTTGAAACTGAAAGATTTGTTGAATTTTTGTAATGATGTCTCTAAAGACATCATTACAAAAATTCAACAAATCTTGAAGATAATAAAGAAGAGATTAATGACGGCGATTTTTAACCTGTTGCAGTCATCGGCTTGTCTGTAGATGTTCCAAGTTCCACATTCCGAAAACTGCTCTGCTGCCGCGGTATTTTTGGATAGATACATTTTTGATAAGGAAAAACATAGTTACTTGTCATTGGAGCGCAGCGTGCCATTCGATTTGGAAGGCTTGTCGGGTGGGAACTGTTCATTGGTGGAGGTGGATGCGCTCAGCTGAGTGTTGTCCACGTGGGGTTGGCTCACCATCACGGTGTTACACACCGCTAAAATCAGCATGAACTCGCGAACCTGTAGGAATACATATACTTCGTCATAAATGTATTATAATTTTATATTTTTTTTTATACAAAGTGAAATTAAAATAACAGCCAAATAACAAAAAAAAATTGGCTTTTCCATACAAAAGTGTGCAGCCGCCCGGGCGATTTGTATGGGAATGTCAAAATTTTTTTTTGTTCTTTCGACTGTTATTTTAATTTCATTATACTTTAGAGATCTAGTATAGCCCGTGGTTCGATTTATTACGGATATGTCCCTTCCACGTTGTATATGTGATGTTATAAATACCCTAGTGGGCATATGTCTGACTGATCTGATTACTATGTATGTATCGATCTCCGAGAGAGCAGAGCGCCTCAAGCCTCAAAGCATTAAAGCGTCAAATATATACTTACTAGTCTAGTATTTGTTTAAGCTGTAAAAATATCTAAGAAACATTCGTAATGAAACCCGCAAAAGGCTTTTAGCTGCAGTGACAATAATATTGTCCTATTTAATGATTTTGTAAATAATATTTATCAAAGGCTACATGACATTATGTATAAATATAAGAACTTTTTACACCGAATAAATTAGATTGGCACAAAAGATTAAAAAATAAGCACCTACCCTTTGTGTGTGCTGAATTTCAATGTTGTCTGCCAAATGTTGTAGTAATCTGGTATTCGGCGAGACCTTCGTTATAGGGTGCACTATCGGTGGCAGATCAGATGAGGGTTCCGCAGGCGGCCCGGGCGGGTGGTCGTAGTCCACGCCGCCCACGCAGCACCGTCGAAACACCATCTTGTTCTCCGTCAGCGTGCCTGTCTTGTCACTAAACAGGTACTTGATCTGACCCAGCTCTTCCGTTATGTTTAACGCCCGACATTCTATTCGCGTGTTCGTTTCGGGGTCGTACATTTCGACGTCTTGGTGAATGTGGTACACTTGTAGGAGCTTGGTCATCTCTATTGTCACATATAAAGAGACAGGAATCATGACCTGGAGTATTATAATATAAGTCCAAAATATTAGTAAACCTTCTAACGCAGGTTTTTCGGCCGTAGGAATAAGGAAAGGTATGTTCTCATAGGTCTTGGCATCGTTCTGTTTATAATAATTATCTAACCATAACTTGCAGCCGACCGCGCCGGCGCAGCAGAGAAATAAAAGTACTAGAATACACCAAATAACGTCTGTGTTCATTTTCTTTTCTAGACTCGAACATTTATACCTGGGGCCTCCATTGTTTAACATGGCTTTGGTCTCGTGGCCAGCGTAAACGACGATACCTTCTACGAAATCCGTGTTTTTGATTGTACATTCTCTTAAAAGAAGGTTTTCCGAGTCGAGTGGTATTCGAGATCCGTTGGGGTTCGATATCGTGCCGGTGAATCGGTAAATTTTTGTCGATGGCCGGTCTACTTCTACTAAACTTACGAATTTGGCGGGATTGAATTGGTTTTGCTGAAATAAAGAAAAAACAATATTACTTATTGTGTAGATCATACAGGTTTGGAAGAGAATTCGATCGCTATCACCAATCTGACTGTTTCATATCCACCTTCTATATGCAGGAGCAACATTGTTTCGAAGATAATAAAGTCATGATTCACGAAATGCATTTTAAGTAGACCATGAAACCCTTTTCAGAAATGGCACCTGAATAAAAATAAGTGTTGGTGAAAGCAATTCTCACGCTCCGTTTGTTAAAGCTAACCATTCCAAACAACAAACACAATCTTCAAGACAATCACGTGCCCACAAAAATATCAAATTACCGTGTAATCCCAGTGGCCTCAAAATTCACAATAATTGAACAGCTTCCGAATACGATAGACGAGGCTAACGAGTCGAGCTGCTCAACTTTTCATGACCTGATTCGGATGATTTAATTAAATAATACAAAACTAGCGGCCCATCTCGGCTTTGCACGGGTATGTATTGTACAAGTAAACCTTTCGCGAAAAAAAATCAAGAGTAAATCAATTAATTTATAAGTCATTTTATACTTAAAAGAAGCGCAAAAGAAAGCATCAAAACCATGGACAAAAAAGAATGTACAAGTATTTCGAATGAAGCTGCAGGGTTGTTTTAATGTATTCACTCAATTTTGTTTATATCCGGGGACTCGAGGGAATGCTTTTAAATTTTAACGAAAATGGGTATAGACGACAAGACTCACAAAGTGTTTGAGGGCGGGCACGACGATCCTCTGTTTCAAGTTGGTCTCTCCATCGAGGTTGCAAGTGTCCAGGTAGCACACGCCCAAGGGGTTGGATGTATGCAGCAACACCATGTCCGCTGGTACTGCTTCGTTGTTCGACAGGTGGATGATGTCGCCCACGCGGATGTCTTTCCATTTCACTTTCATGTACCGCTCTGCTGATCTGTAAAGAAATAAAAAAAACCTTGATTTTGAATTCAGTGCGCTCACAGTACAAATGTGAGGGGCGTGAGTTCGAATCCCACTCGTGGCGAAATTTTTCATCACATATTTTTAATTTAATATAGATAGATATTGTTCCAAGCAATGTAATGCTGTACAAATCAATAATTAAAAAAAAATATAAGGAATGCATATTTATTGTATGAATGGCAGTTGCTGTCAGATACTTACATAGATAGAAAAATACCATCTGATACCAGTGTTGGTCACTAACACATTCGAGTGTCAGTTTTATTATTTATTGTTTGCGCCTGATGTAGACTCTCACATAATTAACCGAAGTTCTACCGACCTAGCCCAGTTGTAGACATTCACGCGACAAATAATGCATGAATCTGATATATTATACGAGTCCAGTACAACAATGCATAAATCATAGAAAACTTTAAAAGTACCAATTTCAACTAAGTACTGCACGACACTGCACGTGTTTCATTCCATTAATCAATAAACAATAAGGTGCCTATTCAAAGTCCTTGTGTATTTTGGTGACCTAGACGAGGGCGCGGCGGTTTATCTAGCTAGCAGCGCATAAAGATAGACCAAAGTGACCGACAGACAAATCACACAACACAATAAAAGCCTCACAGTGTCATTCGTACATGGTACCGTAACCATAAAGTTTTGATTAGATAAAAAAAAGAATGGATTCGGCAAAAAGTTGCTGTTGCAAATATTGAATTGTGATTTGATTAACTAACAACTTTGTTACACCCATTGCTATTTAACGCCTTCTTGGATATGTCTGTCTGTAATAACATAAGGTTAAAATTCGTTTCTAATAGATTTATGAAATTTTGTTATATCTAAGTGTTGTGGATATGTCGCAGTTGAATGGTATTCGCTAATTCACTAAACCTCTAGTTGTTTAGCATTACAGCTCGGTTTTGTTAAACAACTAAAAATCGTTTAGCTGGATTTTCTAAGATTGCGCAACGTGTTACGTTCATTTAAACCGCTAACCACGTTTCCAAACGGCTAGCAGTTTTGTCAAACATTAGCGGTAATCCGCTGTTTGACGAAACCGTTTAACAATCCAACTGCGATACATGCATGATAAGGATTTGTTGTAGGGGGGTTACCATAATGAAAAATAACTGGGTGTCTATTAGAATACAAATCTTTTTGACATCGAATTTTATTTCCCAGAAAACTATTCTACGATTTTTATCGCTATAGGTTTGCCCTAACCTAGTAAAATAGATAGAACTTTTCTACCACTCGCCTGCCGCTGCCGCGGCACGCTCGCTTCGCTTGCTCGGCTCGTGCGTGTGTTGGTCACAGTTCTAATCTAACCTAACCTATAGGTTTGCCCTAACCTAGTAAACTGGATAGCACTCGCCGGCCGCTGCCGCGTCACGGTCGCCACATTGCCACTTCGTAGGCATTCTAAATTGTATAAAAATTCTTCAGACAGAATTGCTCAACAACTTCTCTAGCCGCATGGATGAATACAAGTCGTTCATTCTATTCCGCGTATTAGAGTTCGCTGTTTAACAAAACCGAGCTGTAATGCCAAACAGCTAGAGGTTTAGTGAATTAGCTGATTATACTATCCAACTGCGACAGATACATAACGTCGAACAAAATATAATGAACCTATTTCAAATCAGTCCATGATACTGAAAAGCTCTACGGAACATATATCGAAATGTGAAAAAGTTATTGGCTCCCCTGGTTGGTCAACTCGTATGGAAAGCCAAAATTTCGATATTCGATTCGTATTTCGATAAGTCATAAATTCTTTAGATGAGATTTGTATTTGATCCAAAATTCATTAAGTATACAATTATGAGCAGAGGCTGGACCATAAAGTAGACACAACACCTGGACGATGATTTTAGTCGTTAAAGAATCCTGACTGATGCTACTTCATGCTAAAATAAAAACACTATTAGGTGTAAACATCGTATACAAGCATAAAAACGATTCTTACAAAAAGCTACACTAAAACAGCGAGTTGTATTCTGCCACATTTGACAATGGCCTATTGTTGAATGAATCTCATATTTTTTCCAGCAAATTGCCGCGATGGTATCACGGCAGCGCGGAGTACCCTGAGTACCGCAGGGGCACGACACGAGGCGTTCGTGAGGGAAAGCAACAGGTCACGAAACAACCGATAAAGATAACAAAACGAAAGTGATTGAACCGCGATAACGGCTATACTTTTGCAACTCATTTCGTTTGAGGAAACATTTGATTCTCAGTACGGTAAAAATAACTGACATCAAAAATCGCGATACCGTTGTTTTTGATGATGATGATGATAATTTATTTTAACTTGCTGGTGTTGTAGTGAATTCTATGACCCGCAGAAGTTAACTAGGCACCTCGCTCTGATGAAGAAATCAACTTGGCACCTGCGATGAATGTTTTTTCATCAGAGCGAAGTGCCTTGTTAACATCTGCGGGTTGTAGTAAGTTATGATATGACGCTATGAGTAAAAATCTCAATTCAGTGAAATAGCACAGGTCATGGTAGTACATTATGAAGCTTTTAGTCCAGCCAACACTACAGAGAGTGTTTTTATTTTACCATATTTCTCTCTCTTTATAAGCTTGCTAGTGAAATGTGTCGAACATCTGACATGTTCAGGGTATTCTAAATTAGACAAGACGAAGACATGATAAACGAACTTTAAAAGCCAACTTTGGAAACAACTGAAGATGTTATTTTAATTTCAAACGCAAACATCATTGAAGATCTGTTATGAATGATATTAGAAAGCGAACTGTGTCTAACGTGACCAATTACTGAGGTAATAAGCAAGACAATGGGCAGTCCCAAGAGTTGCGGCTAAACGCAAAACAGCGAGTGATGCAATGGAGAGGCGAGACGCGTGACCAAAGAGATGGCCGTGACGGGTCGATCCTCAGCAGAGTTACACGACTCAGCCATAGATCAATGAGTCTTGAAAACGAGCTCAAAAGTTGAACAGTAATTTATCAGCTGTATCTAATGACAACATGTCCGCCCGTAGACCCAGCGGGACCCTTTGCTTAAACGAATTAAGACCTATTTAGTCTAAGTATCAAATTCAAGAAATTCAAAACCAAAAATAACTTTCCTCTCTACCTCTCACTCCAGCTTACCTTCTAGACGTCAGGACTTTTAGTGTTTTACTCCCTAAGCATCCTGAACAAGTTTCTGAAGGAATTGCTTAGATCCCCGCTCACGCACACTACACCCCCTGCGAGTCATTCGTTGACATAAGTAGAAATTTAAACATATACAAATCGGTATGTAGAAATTGATACTAATTCGACCAAATACCTAGGTCTTAATTCGTTCAAGCAAAGGGTTTCGCTGGTCTCCGGACATAGAGACAACAACTATGAAATCAAGATTTACCTAATTGAATACGAGATCAAACCTCTTGATAAAATGGAGTGATATCTCCCGTTGTATATTCTACAGTTTGTATACAGGGTTTAACAAAATATACTGAAACTATTTTAAGGGTGAATTCAGTCCATGTTACTGAACAACTTTCCCCAAGGAGCATATATCGAAATAAAGTATATTTTGTTTGACGGTTTTGTATGTGTAAAGTGTGGTTGCTCGCACATCTAGGAATTGATGTGATGTGATGTCATCGGCTAGCTTCAGCTATTGTTTTTATAGCTAATAGATACGTAATTATGATAAACTGAGCTCCATTATCAATAACCTTACATGGGTTGTTGTTAATAAGAAAATTATTTTCATTTATAGACAAGTCTCACCCTCAGTTGCAAGTTGTTGTAGTTAGGATGAGCTAGCAACTGTTACGTGTACCTACTATACAGAGGAATTTGCGTCACAGGTTTGTCCTATTCTTGGGAATAACCTGATATAACTTGACTAAGTTATTATTTCTTGTACTTATTATTCTGAGACCAGGTAAATGTTGTTCATAAGGTCCATGGACTGGACTCATGAATATTTAGGGCAGCATTGTATTTACGTCAAACGTCAAATATGTGATATGAATCTACTTCCGCAAGAAGCCATCGCAAAAGTGTAGGAATGTGGGCGTACGAGTACATATATAGGTGTACATGTACTCTTACACGAAGCCTCTTTACGCACTTCAGGTGTAAGTGGGTGGAGCGGTGACGTCTTTCGCATAGCGTCACCTTTGTTTATATCAGGGGCTTCCAGGTACAATAAATAATAATATAGGTATAACGCCGCTGAAGCATGCATGACATGACTATTTAACATGTCTGTTATTTCTGTAAACCAACGAATCGCTTTAAAAAATTCCAAATTGTTTTACTTGCATACCAGGAAATAAGATTTATGAAGGTAATATATAATATAAGTCAATGGATATATGTGATCGTAATGCAATCAGATAAATATTCAATAAATGAGTCATGCATGCATGATGTCTGGTAAATCCTATGTAGAACAGTTGTATTTTCTTTTGTTATAGTTAGTGTATTTACATACTTATAGAAATATGATAAATAGCTCGGGACATATTATAATGAATAGAACTAAGGCTTTAAAGTACATAGATTTTATGAAAATATGTAGAGGTAATATACCTACAATGAGCAGCGTGGGTTTTGTCCAAGACACAGATTTTAATTGATATTGTAGACGGCGGCCTTAAATGTCCTCTGTTGTTTTAGCTAACAGCCGTTATTGTAGTCTGAAACAATTGACTATAAAACAATGATTTTTTAATGATTTTATTTTTGAGACGGTTTTTTTTTTTTTAAACTAAGCCCATCCCACTCATTTATTTGGGATTAGTTGATATGACGTACGCCTACGTGATTTACGACTACTATTATGTATTTGTATTGTAATCACAGTACATTAGTAATATCTAATAATTTACAAACAGTCCAAACAACATTTAATATACTGTAGTGCTGAAACTAATACTTTCTATAGATTGACTAACTCGTTAGCCTCACCTATTGTGTGACCAAACAATAGCTCAGCACTTAGTAAACAAACTAAGTATCGCTCGCAGATGCCTGTGACAAAACCGTAGAAAACATCTTAATTTATTTTACGCGTGTGAGAACAGTGTTGCTGCTCTGCTATTTTATTTATGTAATCTGTCGAACATGTTTTCAGAATTACGTAAAGTTTTGTTAATAAGAAACTAAAAGTTTCGTAAGTGTAACTGATGAAATTTTTATCACTGCATAAAGTTTTTAAGGCTTAGTCATACTGTCTTCTGTGGCTTAGTCTAACCTTGATTTATAGCTGATATTGAACAAAAGATGTTTAGAGTCATCTCTTAAGATTCAAACAGCTAATGGTAGCTAACTAGGCCTAAGGTATCGTGTGACAAAATTATTAATCAGTGGTGCTGCAGATCTCTTCATCACTACGAAATTAAAAGGAAATCTTTTCATCATTCGTAAATAAAATAAATCTGATAGCAAAAAGAAAACGTTAATGCGCTTATTCATTATCATTGTGTATGTGTAAGTAAATATTGTTTTAGTTTTGTCTCATATACACAAAACAAAGGATAACTGGATTATAGATATGTTAAATTATACAATGTGGCGACCGTTGACGGAGTCTTTTTGTCATGGAACAGTACAGACAAAAGTTACGGTTTGTCAAAGAATGAATAAAGCAGTGACGTAGCTCTTTGGACAGATACATATAGAGTGTTGTCTCAAATGATGTAATTACTAATTTCATCATCGAAGGACTTTGGGCTACTAATAGGTAAAATACCTGCGTGAGTCACCGTACTAAAACGGATTGACACTGTTTGTACAACACTGCTGCCCAGCGCCCATTCCCCGAGAGTTGCGTGGAAAAGAACTGGAGTGTCAATGTGTCATCAAGTAGTTACCTACATTTAGTACTTGGATTTCCTTTACAAATAAGAAACTAAATTGCAAATATTCCAACATTATTTTTTCATAGAACGCATGATCTCACTGCTTACAAAATAAAGATTTTTGTGAACAGTGAACTTTTGAACCTATTGAGATTTGAAAATTTCAACTACGTTGATGATTTGATATGGATCATACATACATTATAGACATTGTCATGTTGTTCCAGGTTGTGCTCAAATGCCAGTGGTAATAAAAATATTTTCTTAAACGAAGACCAAAATCTAAATTTCACTGAATGTTTATATGTATACAGGATGGGTGTTTAATTAAGAGGTATACACTTTATTTTCAAAATTTTATTATTTTTAAATAGGTATAATAATGTAGTATTTAAGGCCGGAAAAAAGAATTGTGCAAAATAATGTCAGACAAATGTGTGGACATTTGTCTAGCAGCATGGCAGATGTGAACCCTTTTCAGATCGTTGTTCATTTCATTTTCACACATTTCCTGCGTTATTTCAGTGACAATGTGTCTAGGATATTTTGTATTAATTGTTACAGATTCATTGGCCTGTTAGCATAGATACGTCCCTTTAGATAGCCCCTACAAATCCATGCTGCTCAAATTTATTCATAAAACGAGTTAATGTTAGCTGCGAAGGAAAGTGATGTAGTCTACCAAAAATTGGCTGAAGTTTTCTTAGTTTCCACAATTCATGATCGGGCTGAGTAGATTTTTTTTTATAATTAAAACAGTCAGTAAAGCGCCCCATAACAAATTTGCCGAATCTACACAAAATATTATTTATGAAACAGCTGTCATATTTGACGCCAAATCACAGGCCAAATCAAAGAGGCGGCAAAAAAATTGTATACTTACCTCCAAGTTGCCCAGCCTGTATAACCATTCAAATTATTTTAAGGCGAAGATATAGGCAAATGACCTTGAAGTGGCGCCCTCATTTGAAATAAATTGTTAACTCGTAAATATGGAGATAATTTCCATATTACTCTTCGTCATGCACTAGATAGCCCTTTAAATTATTTTATAAACCACCGTTGAAAGTATTTACATTAGTCCGTCTAGCTTTAAAACTCGCCTCCGCCAAAAGTGGCCACGGCAAGTTTTAAAGCTAGACGGATCACCAATAATAGTTTTAACGGCAGTTCATAAAATAATTTAAAGGGCTATCTAGTGCATGACGTAGAGCAATATGGAAATTATCACCATATTTACGAGTTAACAATTTATTTCACACTTCAAGGCCATTTGCCTATATCTTCGCCTTAAGTTTGACACTAACTACACAAGTTACTATATGTGGAAATAGATGAAAAATGAGAATTCTATACAGGCACAACTTTTATTTTTATTTCTTAAAAATGGGTAAGTATACAAATCTAACGTATCTATTTACGTTAATATTTTCTAGGTGCGCCTAATTTGGATTGCGACATTTTACGCTGGTCATCGGTAAACGAGCTACGTTGATGGATAAAAACAAACTGGAAGCAGTCAGAGACAAAATGTATAAATACAATTTTATTACAGGAACGTTAACGTGAATACCTAGATGTTTTCTTGACTGTTTAAAATAACAACTGAAATACCCCGCCTTTAGCGATATCAATATTTACGTGTAGCAATGACCAACGTTACAAAACTACGCTTGTGTAACAATTTACATGTAACATTTTATCAGAAACGTGAAATAACCAAGCTACATTCATTTGCGGATTACACTCGTTGGAGCGTTCACACATTCCGGCGGCGCGGCGCGTGACAATTGCATACAGAATGCAACGCACGCGGCACCGCAACGTAAACCCCTGCCGCGGCGGCGGCGGAATTTGTAACCGCTCTTTCACTCACGCACACGTGAATAAACTCTACATACATGTCATGTAAAGTCACTTTCTCTAAGATAAGAGAGATTGGGTGAGGCGTGTCTATGGGTTAGTAGGCTCTCGGGTACGTCACGCTGTGACTTGGCGAATCTTCGGCATATCAATGTGAAGGCCACCACATTCACAATCGGCCTTAGCCGGACTGCGCTAGAAACTTCGCTACAACATCCGGTAATAGCTGAGCTACCTATTAATCTTAAACTCGCGGATACGACAATAAAGCATTTTTAAACAAATTCATCCTCATTTACTTCATTAGTGGTGTAAATATATCTATAAAGATAGATAGCTATAATATTTATCGTCATTACACATAATAACACCATAACAAATAATCTTTCTGAATATTTTCTTCCAGTGCGCAAATTTTACATTTCACATAAGATCGGAAATGGAAAAAAATATCTTCGCTTTTTTGGGAATTTTATCAGCTCATGGGCACTAATATGTATTCTGTGTCATGGGGAAGAAAATCTTATTGTATGCTTTTAAATTTTAAATTTATTTAAAAGTTCGTGTACGCTTTGTTAAGCTATTTCCCTGACACAGTTCCCAGGCACAAGCTGTGATAATTTGCATTAAAAGTGGGGCACAGGGCGAGGGCGACCCTGCCCCTGCTCTTGTTACTAACTAGCAGTTGGTGTGGCACATGGGGGTAGAGTAAAACCATGTCGTGAAGCGTAGAGCAGATAGAAGCAGTAAATCCTAAGCTGATTATAAAACTAGAACATTTTTTGGCTATTTCGCACACAGGCTGTGAGCCTGTGACAATGAGCATACAATGAAGAGCATAGGGCGTCCCTGCCCTTGTTTGGTGTGGCATACTAGAGCATGTCCGCTCGGCGCCGCGCAGATCGATCAAGGTTTTCAAGTTCATGTTTTATGCAACTTCGCATGTGATTCGCAATTGCAGAAAAGTGCAAAATTCACTGTTATTATGTAAATTGGTAAAATTACTACTTGACCTTTCACTTGCATAACTTATCAATGCTGAATATATTTGTACTAGCGGCCCGCCCCGGCTTCGCACGGGTAGGTATTATACATATAAACCTTTCTCATGAATCACTGTATCTATTAAAAAAAAACCGCATTAAAATCCGTTGCGTAGTTTTAAAGATCTAAGCATACATAGGGACAGACAGTGGGAAGCGACTTTGTTTTATACTATGTAGTGATAGTGATAGTAAAACAAAAAAAAGAAGCATCAAAATACCTGTACTCGCATTACCTAGACTTTTCATGCAAATTATTTCTGTAAAATTAGCATTCATTATGTAGGTATTTTATAGCATAAACACAATTTAGATTTTTTGTGACGTGTCTATCGTTTAGCATGTAGAGCTTTGAGGGACTAAAAATGAGCCGGTAACACGCGTTATGCTTATTTATGAGCGGTAGGTCGGTGGGTTTCGCACGCGTTGGCCTTGATTCGGCGTTTACGTAGCCGGGTCATGCACACTTCTCAGGCTGGAGATAGAAGATTAAGGCCAGATTTTGTACTCTATTTAAGTCTATTAGGACATGGTCAATTAAACTTACTTATGTATTTGAACTAAACTACTTTAATAGTTCTATCTATATTTAAGAGCTACGCTCTTGTCGGTGGAGTATAAATTCTACCAGCTGTTTTACTTCGCTGTACGACACGACGTTCACCTTCTCCTTTATCTGTTTTATGTTATGCCTTGGTCTTCCTGGTCCTCTTTTCCCTTCTATCTTTCCTTCAATGATGATCTCAGGATATGATAGTCTTTATGAAGTCGTCGTATCAAAGCAGATGACCCAACAACCTTTTCTTGTCTATTTTCTATTATATCCAGAATGCATCTTTTCTCTCCTACTCTTTTTAGGACCTCCTCATTTGTAATTTTTTCAAAGCAGCTTATCCGTTCCGTCTTACGCCAGCACCTCATTTCAAATGCATGCTTTAATAGTTATGTAAGTACACATTATCATCATCATCGTCAGCTTAGACGACCTCCGTGGTGTAATGGACAACACGCTAGTCCGCCAATCCGGAGGTTCTGGGTTCGATCCCCAGCCAGGGCAAGTTGGAAAATGGCCTTTTTCAAATTGTCCTGGGTCTTGGGTGTTTATCTATATATGTATTTATTATAAAATATAGTATCGTTGAGTATCCCATAACACAAGTTTAAAACTTACTTTGGGGCTAGCTCAATCAGCGTGATTTGTCCTTATATATAAAAAAAAACACACTGCTGGCCATAAGCTTCCCTTTTTCTGCGCCATCCCGTTCTGTCCCCGGCCCCTGCGAATGCTGCGATACAGTTCTTTCCAGTGACTTGTTTTACATCGTCGCCCACCTAGCCGCTGCGCCGCACGTCCCACATTGCGCTTACCATTTCTGGGATTATCTGGGATGGATTTACTTCACCTACCATCGATCCTTTTTAGCCAAGTGTCCCGCCTAGTTTCACTTATGAGTAAGTACTCATAAGTGAAACTGGGATTACCATAATAATAACAAACTAAAAGAATTTTCTAATAGGCAGGTAAATATAGATATGTTACGGCTAAAGATGGGTGTGAACATAAAGTTAACGTTAGTCGGCGAAAAGGTTTATCTTTCAGGGGATGTTAATGTAGTGTTTCTTCCATCTCTAACCGCAGCCTCTTGGCTAAAACTGTAGAAACGAATAACAACAGGCAAAAGTTAAAAAGTAAAGGCAAAAGTAATGTTAAGTTTATGTCCACACCCATCTTTAGGCGTTACAGATAAACCTTTCAGCAAGAGTTTTCATTCGCTTTAAGTGGTCAAGACTAATTATTTTAAGTGGTCTAGAAGACCAAGATTCGAATATGACGGAACATTCGGACGGAAACAAGAATAAATATCGAATAACGATCAGATCCACAAGTATGCAACATCCAAGGGTGTCCAAGGCAAAAAAACATAATCAAATCCAAGTTCATTTCATAAATATTATTCAAAAAGGCGTGTCAAGTTGTCTTCGGCCCTAATTGCCCCATTCGATATGAAATCGCGTTTGCCTTGTAGCGGGTCGCTCTATCGGAATGTAGGTGTAAATGTGAAGTTTACACACATCACTCATCGAACTGACCGTCGATTGGCTCTTAATGACATTTTAACGATTGGTTTGCGGTTTGAGTTCCGATTCAATCGAACACTTTCAATGAATTTACTTTTAATTTACCGTTCCTTTCAGCACGATAGGATTTTTTCTGTTTTGCCAAGGATTGCAAACTATTGATGGGCAGATTCGACCTTTACCATGATTGCAGGTCAAATGATACTTAAAATAATAATGAAACCGAAAGTATCTTTAAACAAGGTAGTAAGGTAGACATCAGTCGTATTTTGTCTTGTGAAATAGACAAGGTAACTAAAAATCCTGAATACTATCCCGGAATACTACCTGCTTACCAGGAAAGCAGGTAGGTCAATCGCAATCGATTAATTTAATTAATCAATATTAATTGCTAACCAATGTTAGCAATTAATATTGACCACAGACCATGGAATATTGACTGTTTCCAAATTTACGCCATAGCCTATGGAGCCTACCATTAATCCTTTTATTTTGTCTACTTTGCTGTTGAACACACAAATAACAAAGACTTTATTTATTATCTAATAAATTATGTCTGATAATAATAATTTCTGGTCCTACATATCCAGAAACTAGGCCCTGCCTGAAAGACATAAAACAAATCAAAGTATGTGAATATTGTAAGTATTTACTTTTATTTTTTCTAATAATGCTTATTAAATATAAAGTACTTGAATTGTCACTCGTCACTCCATTTCTTATAGTAGGTAAGTACTACTAAATATAATTTTATAAGGTCTAGTTCTAGACAAGACAACATATAGCCACTGTATTGTACCTATCTACCTATCACCTGTGTAAACAAACCCAAGACATCATAACGTGGTTGACTCGTGTTTTGAGTTTGGTGAATTGTGCGATTATAAATGATAAAATATTTTATATTAAAACCTTGGCCACAAGAAAAGAGCTATAAAATGCAAATATAGTTATACATACATACATTACTGACATACAATCAATATAAGTACATACTAAGGTTGATGAAGATCGTATCCAAATACAGGATAAACCCGGAATAAGGATAATTAAAATCCGATAAGCCAGCCGAATCACTTTTCCTTTTACCACATCCTGGATTTTGGGTATAAAATGAAGTCATCAATATGGTCAAACGTAATATAATTATGCTGAGTCTGCCGGTACCGTTATTTCGCTTTCTTTTCCGACGCGTGCTCGCCGCAGGAGAAACCGCGTCCGACATGTATGCCGAATGATTCGATTCGATGCAGATCCGCAAACATAGTCTACTCTCAAACGGCAACGCAAAGCCGGCAGACATTGCCCATAGAGCCCGGAATCGCCGCTAATCCGTCCCTGGGAGCATTATATTTAATGTTCTATGCTGGCAATGCAGTCTGTGTCTAGTCTAATAATTTAACTTTGTATAATTACGATGAGCTAGCGTAAGGCTACTAATTTCGCTCTGCTTTTACTTTACATCAGGATCGAAATTGTCTCTTTAAAATGCCTCCTAAAATGTTACGTAGTGAGTTAGTGACTATATGTACTTATTTCAACACGATAAGTAGGCTTATCTGATAAAAGATAGGCTGCGAAACTGATCTACATTGCCGTTGTCAGTTCTAATGAATGAGCTGAAAGAGAACAGAAGAAAAATCTTAATAAGTAAGTACTCTACATACAGACATATTGCTTGAAATTTTGGGCGTGAGAAAAGCCTTGAAAGTCCTACGCTCTGTGAACAAACCGCTTCGAGTTTGGCCTACTAGTGATCATCTTTGTAACTGATTACGGCTACAAACTATATAGTTGCATCACTAGTGTTACCGGCATGTTAATTTTAATAGTTTCTTGGCCCTTTGGATACAAATGTTAGTAATGTAAAAAAATAAATAGTCAGTTTTAGTGAAATTTTGCGCTCTAGTGGTCTACTGTCAAACTTAATTGAATGAAATCTGAAAGTGTAACTGAGTGAGCGATACAGTTTGTCAAAATATAACTACTGGCAGTCATTACAAGTGTCATAAGAGAATTAGCAGTGACATGTGAATGTGAGTCACGTACAATACAAAATGCGAGGAAACGTAATGAGGTCGCGTATAACACGGCACTTACGTTAGTGGAACGTGTTTCCCACGTCACATAACAACGGGAGAAGGGTACAGTACACGTTGACGGTATCCAGCCTTCGATACTCAGCACATTCTATTCAACATACGCTACTCATTTAAAGTATTCAGCGATTGATATCTTCTTGTTTTAACTTAAGAGCTTGCTCTTGTCGGTGGAGTTAAGTGGAGATGCCTCCATTCCTCTCTTCTCTCTGCCATCTGCCATCATTGATATAGGAGTACCAAAAGTAAGAAACTCCACCGACAAGAGCGGCGGAAATTTTTCTTTGAATAAATGAAATTATATCAAAAGATATATGGGGTAAAGGACTTAGGTACATCAAAAAGCTTTTCACTTTTTAGAAGATACAGTTGTATGTACTTATCACCTTATTACTTATGAGCGCAGATAACAAATTTACGACAACCGAAAAATACTGGATTTCACACGGTGAAAAGTCAAGTCGAATTAGTGTATAGTAGAATGTATCGTGATAACTTTGTACATGCAATTTGTTTATGGCACAATGCACTTTGGCGGAAATGACAATTGATATGATTACGTTACACTAAATTTTAGTATATGTAAGTAAATAATGTGAAGAGGCCATTGAATTATGGCAGACATATTGTATCTAGAGGTATGAATTAATATTCTTACTGTTTTCTGTGCAAGAGGTTAGTAACATAGATTTGATCTGTGCTAGAGGTAATATCGTACACAGTTAACTTAGATAAAACAGTTTTTATAGAATTTGATAAATTACAATACTTAATGTGTGTAGGTATAAGCTTCATACCACTTATACTTAACTAGTTATTTTATTTTAAAAAAAAAATTATATGTTTGAAAGATTTTTGAAAGATTATATGTATGAAAAACATTACATTATATTGCATATTTGACCTTTTTAAAGTTCATTTACTTATTTAAACGGCTACATTTTACAACATGCTGCATTCTGATTTTTCAGGTCTCATAATTTTTTTAAAACGGGCGTTAAGTGCGCACCGAACAGATACGTCCTCTGCCTTGATTGCTGGTTCAATGTTAATTGGCATCATTTCCCTGCAAAAGGTCGGTGGCATGATTTGTTGCTGTGATAACATTTGAGCGATCGAGGCTCGAGTTTTATATACCAGGAAGTGAATGTAGTGTCGCGGCGATCTCGCAGCCTCGCCCGACTGCACCTCAGGCAAAAAATGCACCGTACCTTGGAGGCGCCTTGTCTCGCGGGACGCATTGTGCTGTGCCTTGTACTACAACCGGACGCTAGGACGGCCTTCGGATGCCTTAAGGATTTAACTAGTTCCGAGTTCTATTGTGTTCTTGCGCATGCTGCACTTACAATTTCAAATGTAGGCTTATTGAGAGTTCCGTCACAAGAAGTACCTCAGGATTAGGTCGATTGTCTTTTGTCTGAGCACTCCTGTTATTGTATGTAGATTGCCTTATATTGCGTAGCTCCATATATGTTTACAAATTCTGAGCTTGTTAATTTTTCTTGTTTGTGCTGGTTATCACTGTAATCTTGTTGTTATCATGGTAATCTTTATGTCATTACTGTCGTAAAATAGATTTCAATCTTCGATTCACGGTCCATTCACACAATATAAGTAGATTGCTGGCATAGCATACCAGATACGCGTGAGGTTGATGGATTTCTGACACAATATCTGCGTGAAATGAAACGCATCAATCATCACCATGTTGGCTACTGTGGGGAATGCACTAATGACTAACCCATAGAGAAATAAAGTAGGTACCAGAAAAATTATAATAAGAAAGGAAAAAGTCAAGTAAAATTATGCAGACCGTAACATCAATGTTACGGACTGCATAATTTATCATTCTTCTTTTTCTTTGCGTGTTGAGGACTTTTCTTTTATCTCTTTATATTTTATCAGCCCAGTGAAAAGCCACTTTGACGGCGTTATCACTAGCCGCAAGTAAATCTTCCATGGTTTAGGTGGTAGGGCACTCGGGGCAGGAAAGCAGGTGCGCCATAGTCTGTGGGAAGGAACCACACTCGAACACGTTCCGTGGGCTATCAGCCATTTTCCACCTTGACAAAAGCTCACCACAACGATCTACTTAGGTTCGCAGTCTTAGTGACTTTCAAGCAGGCCGGGGAAGATCTCGTCCAGGTGGCATCCGCCCAAATGAAGTGACACCTAGTATAATGATGACACTATCTCATCGGTCAATGTCAACTTGATTTGGGCGGATAATGGTTTAACCCTAGAAAGTTAGTCCTAGTTTCATATTAAGACGTTTATAAAAAACATAGAGTGAAAAAACAAGGACTTATAGGAGGTACCTAGTTTAACCTATTCATCAAATCACGCCTAGCTTCAAGTGATCTAGAGAAATCGGCGCAAAAACTTTAATAAAAAGAGAATACTAAAGTTGATCATGGAGATACCGGTTTTGTTATTATAGTTATACTAAATAAGACCACTTTAGTAACCTTGTGATTATTTATATCTGCATTGAACAAAAGGTAGACGTGGCGAGATCAAGACTGCAGGAAATCAACTATACAAACAATACTAGGCATTGGAGGAAATCGTTGGTATCGATAACAGTATGAAAAGTTAGATATTATAATACACACGAGTAGACAGCCTACTTTCCTTATTATGTCATTAAAGTTGATATCAATAATACATTCAAATTCACTGAATAGATTTGTGTCAACAAAAGAAAATAAACAAGAACGTCTTCATTATTTGGAATAACAAGCAGGACCAAATAGTGCAATATGGGTTGTGTGACAGACAGCGCCTGTGCATACGAGGTGTTTGCCCCCATTCTCATATTGCATGGATGACATCTGCATACAGATAGTCCCAGTGCTAGAGAATATACTAGGATTGGAGAAACGCCAATATTTTTAAGCACATTCCCTAACAAAAAAGAATGCAAATGCATATATCGTACTTATTTAATAGTTATATAAGCATAAGCATTGCATACCGTTAAAAATGCCAAAAAGTGTTCAACAAGGAAAACAATATGGAGTACGGACTATATTAACTATCATATTGTCCGCACTCCACACAGAACACATAAGATTCTGTGTTCTTGGTACTCCATATTGTTTTCCTACGATAAGTCGTTTATAAATAAATAAGTTATTAATATGAATAAGTAATATATTAACTATTTCTTATTTCATTATATAATTTGAGTACTTTAGTACTGCATTTTGAATGCCTAAAAAACCCTATAAAAGTAATATATTTTTATATAAATGTACCGACATCATGAACGATAGAGGTAATTACCACAGAATAATAATAAAATTTAAATAAAGTATGGTTGGTTACCTAATGGAATAATGGTATTGACATAGAATAAATAATACTAACGTACAGAAGTCTCACTCAGCAAAGAAATTCAAAAAATATCTACTCAATGTTGCTAGCGATATGGTTTAATTTAGCTCACGTCAGAACTCAGCACCTTTTGTAAAGATACCTAGACATCCATTGCAAGCCAATTTCATTCTTATTACTCTGGACAAACGAGTCGTATAACTGAATTTACCACCCAGAGGGGCCGTCTGCGCGCATAGTAAAAATGTAGGTACATTTTCGATGCCTAAACGGGGAGTGACACAGGCCTGTTATTACGAGTATAGTTGCTATCCACTCAAGGGGTTGTAGTTGTTGTTGTTTGTTGTATTTAGCATTGACTGGACTCTATATGCATGTGCAAAAGGTAAAAATTATTGAGTAAATAATGATTTATTTATTTTTAATTAGTTTTTAGTGTAGTAAGAAAGAACTTTATTTTTATGATAAATAATTAATGTAATCACAGCTTTTTTTTAAATAATCTGCACAACATCTTGGTAATGATTTTTGTGAGAAAATTTGCATTTTGTGAAACACTTGTTGCATTTTAATTTTATGGTCCCAAAAGGTTAAGGATTTGAACCATGTTATGATTGTTTAAAAAGCGATATAATTATATCAATATCTTTTTTAAACCGTAACAATAAATTTGAGTATGGTTCAGGAGCGGTCGGTAGACCAGGCGGACTAGCTCTTCAAGATATCATCTTTTTATTTAAATAGGCTTTGGTTCTATTCGCAGTTAGGTAAAAACTGATCAATTGTTCTTCTCGAGTCGAAAGGCTAAATAAGTTAATTGCATTTCTGTTTCTAGGAGATCCAAAAGCAGTATTCCAAGGTCGTCGTGAAAGCGAAATCAATTATTGCCAATACTTGGTTCTGCTCGTAAACACAGCCGGCAATAACGTTTATTAGTTCGTCGAATGTCGTCATTCGCACGGAGGCCTTCGGCGATCATTCAGCTTGTTAAATCACATCTGTATCGTTTTGTCAATTTATAATAAATATTTTAATAACCTGTGATGTGCTGACGAACAAGACGCTTTTTAATTTAGGACCAATTGACGATACATATTGTCCTTTATAAATGATATACTGTGGTTATGTCGTTTATAATTCTAAGGTAAGGGTAGTGAAGGAGTCAAACAAACAAAAACTTAAGAAATTCGAGAGTTAGGCGATAAATTTGGATTTGGCAAGCGCTATGGCACAGGGGTAATGTAATGACTTAGGAGTACTATTTGTACGTAGTAACATAGCGAGGGATAATAATATTAGTCTGGTCATTGATATCTAAAGAATTTTTGAAAATAATCGCTCGGATTGTTTTTAAGATTGCATTATGGCCTATCATTTGCAGTATATGCGTCCTTTCAGAGCTCTTGGAACAGATTCTTTTGCTACTTTAAAATAAAAGAATATGTAGTTTTTATTTGCTTTCAAAATAATTACGCTCCTTTTGTAAGCTAATAGGAACTACTCGTAAACAACATTGATTTAGATAACAAACGTGCAATATTTACAAGTGCCGTAGTAATCTGGTAAACCTCATCCAGAGGTATACTCGAAGATAAGCTGAATCATGCTCAGTCACAGTGAGCTGACGAGAACCGGTTCAATTCGAGCATTGAAAGGGGAAAATGATTCTAATGTCATACAGCATACTGCAAGATCACGGCCACTCACTGGCTTAATAGGTAGGACCAATTAGTGCTCCTTATTCAATTGCTTGTTTGTGATATTTTGGATATAGACATTGAAGACGAGAACATGGAGTTTGCTCATGTGAATGTTGAACGCGAAGAGATAAGTATCCCACGCCCATTGTCAAAGACAAGAAATTGTGTGAATAGAAAAACAAACGTAGGGATAAGAAACGATGTTGACAGGCTAACTTACAGTACCACGAACGAAAGAAGGTGATGTGCAAGTAAATTGCTAAATAGCACGGAGTATAGTGACACAGGCAGCTTCAGGAGTCAGTGGTTAAACAAGAACTGTGGTGTACTTTTGAAAATCCGGAAAGTTTACTACTTATATAAATAAAATAAAATAAATATATAAAAAATAAAATCATTTATTTCGAACAACTAAGATCCATATTAATAAAAAAATTAAAACATGTCAATACTGATCAGAAAACATTAAATTGAATTAAATTAGACGCATAAAGATTAAATAATTTAAATAATAATAATAATATCTAGTTATATATCTAGTTATATAGTTGTATAATATGTAGTAGTATTAAAGCTTGTAGTAAATTTTATCCGGAAAAATAAATGGTTTAGCACGATATTTTATTTTTATTATCGACATAAGAACCCGTTCAGTCCTTGCATTTATGTTACGTAATAACTACATATTGCACAATAAATCGATGATACATTAGCTCACGATGAGCATTCGAGGACATACAACAGAAATACTCTTGTTGGCATGGACATAAATATCTGTGGTATGAATACTGCTTGTCATCTTATTACCTACTTGATGGCGTACTATACAGACAGTCGTAAAGCAATTGCTAATCCAATAAAACACTACAAAGAAATGAGTGTAAAGACCTAAACCAATATTGGACGTGTCTGACAACAGATTATTATATTAACAGACAATTATACCTATTCAATGTAATAACATTTGCGTAGTAAGAATGATGATGTGAGGAAGAACAAAAAAAAACATGCAGTAACAGTTATCATAATTAAACCTAAAGCAGCTTAATAATATTATAGAGATCGTATACCAGCAGTTCTCAAGTGATATGATTGCGGGATTGCTGCTAATGAAAAAACCTAAGGAAGTAAATATGACTATTTATTTCTTCCAAAATGTCAAAACCCACGTTTTATAATTTTATGACATGACCTACATTGAAATTGGCCGTAATTATGGAAACTCTAAAATATTAATTATTTAATAACAGATTAAGGAAAAAGCAACCGTGATAATTCCTCGCGCTAACTGCATCGATCAGCGCTGGCCGTGCATCACGGAACTCGCTTGGCCGCTATGAATATTCTATCGTCAATCCCCTGACGGATACGTCACGACTCACGATTGCTCCAATATTTATCAAGCGGAAACTTCTCTAGAAAAGCAATCAACGAGCGAACGTTGAAAAATATAATAAAATTGTAAGGGAAGCAGAAAATAACAACGCAACAAATACCATTTTAAATTGGTTTTAAAAATCGATTGTGGTATCTGCTCTACTATAGAGCATGAAGTTCACTGAATAATTCAGTTTACAAAGAACTCTCAGACATCAATATTTGTATTGTAATTGTAGAAACAAAGGGTACGTGGTTATTATCAGGCAGTAGGTACACCGCTTAACGATGCATTTTGACTGCGAATGGATCGTGACCCACCGAAATAAATCATAATAAGGCAATGGTTTTATTCTTACAATACTAAAATAATAAAAGCGTCGAAAACTGGTGTTAATAGCCGAGCTTCTCGGAACACGTTTGTTTTGTTTCCAATCACGATCATGACGAAGCTGACGTGCTTCTAAAGGAGCCGACTGGCCAAAGAATACTTTTTTAAAACATGCATTCAAATTAGAACAAGTTCTGGAGTAAACAAGTTAAAAGAGCGATTTCTAAAGCAAAATAAAACGGCGTAACTTTTACCAAATTTTAGATTATCGAAACGTTACGTTTAGTGTCTATATTTCACAACATTTGAACTTAATCAGTGACATTGTAGAAATATTCGGTATGGTATACAAATTCTAAAAACCCCAGACGAGGTCCAGTCATTGACATTTGGTAAATGGTAGTCTTTGACTCCAGTTAATTGTCCCCTGAATGAAACGCAGTCGACAGTAGGGGACATTCAGGGCAAGGTAATTAAAGCAGCTCAAGATTATTGACGACACGTATTCACACCACAATCTTTTGTAATACCCTTAATTAGACACGATCATAACTCGTTTGTTAACACAATATTGGAATCAACATCAATTAGTGCGTCGGATTTTCAAATGTGCCTGAACATAAAGTTAACATGGGTTTATGTTTTCGTCAAAACAAATAAGATTGTAGAAAACCACGATATACTTGTACATTCAACACATGTAATATTAACATTAGCGACAATGTGTTCACCATTTTCCATATAGGCAGCACAGTGCGAAGACATTGTTTAGAACTCTAGTGATTAACGCTTGTAGCGAGTTAGAACAATTATCGCGAGTCGGCACTAATTAGCCACGAATACGGTATTACGTAGTAGGAAATATCGGCTCTTCTCTAACGAGCTGTGGTTGCTGCTCATTACATTACATACACCTCAAATATGTAAATATTATTACTTACACTAAGATTTTTCAATGATGTACGTCGAATGAATGTGATAACTATCTTGAGATTTTAAGATTAACAGAAACAATGAAAAATAAAAGGCCTGACCCTGTCAGGCCTAGTATATTTTTTACAATTACAAAACTCATAAATGGAGAAATTTTGAAAACAAAAGACATAAAACTAGGAATATAACTTAAATTAAAAATCAATAATGTAATGATGATTGGCTTTGGGGTATATTATAATAAGCATGAAATAATTGTTTAAATTAGGGCCATCTTAAAGCTAAATGCCAAGAAACATTTGGAAAGACGCAAGATGAAGACAGAAGAATAATTATACTAATCATAGTTTATTCATTTCATCGAAGTACTCGTAGTCGTAAATATTTTCAAATGTCTTGAACAAAAATAAATATTTTTTTTTTCCATGGTGTATAGATGTTAGATAAGGAGTACCATCTCATATGTTGGGAACATTTGCAAGTGTCCAGCTAAAACAGTAAATAATACTTAGTTTATTCTTCTTCCGACCGACGGTATGTAACTTTGATGGTGCCATAAGCTTTTACAACAAAGTACTACGAATATTATACTGCAATGGGTGGGTTTATTGTGTACTTACAGATTGATTGATTAGTTTGAGTAGTACCACATTTAATCCGCCAAGTGAATCGTCATAAACTGTCACAGTCAGAGATCTAGATCGTGTTACAGTGTTGCTCTCTAATAAAATTCTTATAATTACGAGTGTTATCCTTAAGTAAAATGTTATTTCATCTTCAGAAAAATATTTGTGATACAACTTTTTCGCCTTCTTCAACAATACTGGCGTGGCTCAATGGTTTTTCCGTGGTAAAACCATGGTCGGTGATCTTTGCCATGGTAACGAACTCCGTAAATGTTAGTTGAGTTTTTCCTGTTCCATTTACTCTATGTTATCAGTATATTTCCAAATTTTGGATTTCATGGGAGCGATGACGTTATGGAATTTTGCCTGCACACTATCTCGTAATTCATTCTTTATGAGCTTTGGGATCGCGGACTTTGGAGCACCTCTCGAAGAGACTTCATTTGAGGCAGATAAAATACCGAGACCTAGTCAGTACGCCAAACGTTTCAACAATTACTTTTTTAGGGTTCCGTACAAAAAAATAAAATATGGAACCCTTGTAGGATCACTCGTGCGTCTTTCTGTCCGTCCGTCTGTCGCAGTCAATTTGCTCCGAATCTACTGGACCGAATCAGGTGCAATTTGGTAGAATGTTGTAATCCTATGACCCAAACACATATGTGCAAAGTAAATAAATATTTTTTTAAGATAAGGGTCATTTTCGGGGGACAAATTAGGAAATTAAAAAAAAAAGTTTTGCAAACCTTACTGTGTCATATATCATATGAAAGGGCTCGTTATGAGGATCTCAAATATATTTTTTGTTGTTTGTAAAATGAAAAGTTTTGATTTTATTCATGAAAGAAGACGAAAATTGACCATTCCCCCCCCCTGATCTCCGAAACTACTGAGCCTAAAATTTTTAAAAAAATACAAAATATAGTTAATTGCTTGTAGATTACAGGAAAATCTATAAGAATTCAATCAATTGTACGGAACCCTCTCCAAGCGAGTTTAACTCGCAATTGGCCGGTTTATTCTCCTCTATAAACTAAAAAAATATTTCAATACATAAATACACACCATCTTCGACTTGCTACGATCCTAAAATACCTCTTGTTTCATCGACACTCATCACTCTCTTCATGCATGCCTGTTACGGATACTTCTGACCTCTCCTTTTCTGAATGTCTGCAACCTGGACGCAGTTAGCAGTACGTTCGTCGAGGACGACCCCGACACACACTTCCACTCACGTTTGCGTCGTAGACGCTAAGTTTGGTTTCATTCATCCATTCTAAAATGCCCAAATCATTTCAACAATCTCTTCACACCGCAAAAAAATATTTAACATGTTAAAATTAGAAGTTCCCAAGTACTCTAATTTGATTTCGGATATTTCTCCTAAACGAAAAAAATATGTATTAGCATCAATGATCTATTCGCAAATGGCAATGTCCTTCCTCCGCGGCAGGATAAGGTCAGCCCGCCAAGGCCAGTATGAAACAGGCAATTAGTGGCTCATTACTTAGGTTTCATACTTACATACGTGCCTTTCGCAATACAACTAGCCAAGATAATAATTAGCGTCTATCTTTACAGGCTAGCGCGATTAAATAGGTTTCTATTTAAAAGAATCCTAAGAATGTAAGGCATCATCGTAATTGTTTTAGTATGTAGTTACTTACGAGCACTTGGCCTTTTCTTCATAATAAAGACGGAGGTTCGCGATTGTGATTGTCACAGTTAATCTCTGATCAGAAACTGTCATAACAGTCATAAGTTCAAGTTTCATCACCTTCATTTCAGCCGCATAACGTCCACTGCTGAACATAGGTAGTGCTATATCTGTTGTGCCCTTAGATCATTTAATGATCTAAGGTTGTGCCCTTGCAGGGTTCCATGCTGTACATAACTATTTATAGTGATTTTGTAAACCTTGGTTGTGCCCTTGCAGGGTTCCATGCTGTACATAACTATTTATAATGATTTTGTAAACCTTCACCACACATAGAAACAATAAACGAATTGAATTGAATAGGCCTCTCTCCCAAGGATTTCCAAAATAACCGATCTAGAGCGGCCTGCATCCAGCGCTTTCGAGCGACCTTGATAAGGTCGCCCTGCGCTTCACTTGCCAGTACGTAATCACCATTCAAGAACCTTTTTGCCTCACAGGCCATCGGTTCGTCGCGCTATGTGTCCCGCCCACTACCACTTCAACAAGCTAATCCGCTGGGCTATGTCAGTGACTTTTGTTATCTTACGAATTTCTTCGTTTCTGATTCGATCACGTAAAGAAACACAGAGCATAATAGCTCTCTCCATAGCGCGTTGAGCGACTTTATCCTACTTATGAGACCCATAGTAAGGGCCTAAGGGCCACGTTTCAGAGCAGATATTTACCACTGGTAACATTGATTATCACAGGAATTAATTATCTAAGAATTTCCAAAACGGCCGATTAGAAGCGGCTGACTCAGCGTTTTTATAGAGTGCATCTGGTTGCATTCTCCAAACTCCGAGAAAAAAGTAATTGTGAGCAGGAATCTATATTACAATAGTACAGTGCATGTGACCTGTTCACAATCTGCAAAGGGCATATTTGGCAATCCGATAACCTTAGCAGGTGGGTAAAGCGATAAACTCTGAGGTGTATCGTTGAAACACAGCAAAGTTCATCTACAAACATTGTGAGTCAGGTTTGGCGGCGGGCCATAGGAAACACGACAACTTTGTCACAGTGCTCGGGTACGTTTACGATATTGATATCCACCTACTCGTACATCCGTAGGTGTTCTCTCATTTAGCACCACACTATTAACCTACATAACGGACGTTTTATTTTTATCTTGAACCATGCTGATTTCATGCAACATGTTTACGAATATAATTAATAAACAAAGCATATGGTGCACACCAGGCGTCTCGTGATTTACATTATTAGGGTTCGTAACAGCTATATCCGCTTTGACATTTCAATAATACTTAAGTATGCGAAATATTTCTTCGTCGAGATATTGAGCTAATATAGAAGTTGGTAATTTATAGAGGTAATCAGATAGATGCATTAATATGATAAAACAATATTATTTGGTTTTATATATGTATTTTTTTTTAATGGTAAAAATATTAGTAAAAGAATTGAGCAATAAGAAAGTGAAATTCACTCCGATTGTCTATGCATCTAATATCACGACAATCATGTATATATTTAGTTAATAAATAACCTAAAGTAACTTGTACTTATTTAGTTATTATATTACAGCCCCTTCTGAACACCAGTTCGACTGCATATTGAGCACGATTTAATTTTCAGCAGGTAATAAGTCAATCTAATCTAATCGCAAAGCATTTATGACGTGAAAAGAAACAATCACCTAGACTTGAAACGTCACGAACTTACGATGTCGTCGTAAAAACAGTAAGGTTTTGTTTGTACCTAAGAGCTAGTACTGTTTCTAGTAGATAAAAACTAACAGAATTTTTATTTTAATGTAGCATAATCAAGATCTTGTGGCTAAAGTGATAGTGACGATGTTACAAGACTATTCCAGAATCCACTAGATGACAAAAAGTCAAATTAGACACTTTTATATAAACGTCGAAACAAACATGTTCTATGGGATTTTTATGAAAATCAGAACAGTCATAATTTTTTCGAGTCAAATAGCGCTCTTAATATCAGTTTTTCTGCATTAATAAATTTAAAATAATGTTGAAAATGAAAATGATCAATGCCAAGTGAAACTATTTTGTGACGTTTTATTCTCCTACCAATATTAATACCAATATTGTGCCAAAAATTTATTTTGGATCTAATCATCTATCCAATTTAAGTTTTGCTTTTATCAAGTCAGATATATCTTTTCTGCCTGGTCGTATATCTCGTACCTACCTAGTCTAACCCTCGGTGTAGGTCTAGTAGGGTTTGCTGTTAGAATAATTTCGCAACAGAAAGAAATTACCAAATATAGCTCAACAAAGGAGATATAACTAGAAGAGAACATATTTTAAAGTTAGATGTTCCAAAGTGGCCGAGCAAGAGTTTGCACAAGTGTTGCCTATGCTGTGCATTACGTACGGGCCGGCCGATGGCGCACATAATATTAATCAGAAACACTTGTGTTAGGTGATTAATGGTATTCTGTACAGTAACCTTTCCGTAATTAAAATGTTACGTCTACTACGTTTAATCAAAGAACATAAGATATGTTCTTTGATTCATTACTTTTTTACTTACTAACGGTCAAATATTTGAACGCATTTTGAGAATTTGAATCCTTTAATCGCCCAATCTTGTCCATTGAGGGTGGCATAATAAAAATACACGAAGCCGATAACGACGTCTACTAAATGGATTGACAGGCTTCCATTCACCCTTTATCCGGCCAGCCATTCATTCTAACTTTGCTGCATATTTTAGAAAACCATTCGCAAATAATAATAATCACGTGACGATGTCGCTGTCGAGGTAATATGTATTTTAAATTTAAAATAATCAAGGACGGCATGAGATATTTTTTTTGATTACTTACTTACATTTATGGACAATTAAATATGCCATCAATGTACGATTCATTCATATTGATTTTGATTACATCATTAACCTCGCAAAAATTGCGAGATGTAATGATGTCCTCGACAGAGCAATGTATGTATTTTATTTATTTAAGTTGGTAATATTTATAGATACATTATTTTCTTATGTATTATAGATATATAATATATAATTTATTTTAGATTTATAACTTTAAATTAATTTTATTGCGATTGTACGTTGACTTTTGCCCGTTATGTCCATTTATTGTATTCTTTCGCCGATACTTGGTTGACTGGAAGAGATCCCATAAAGGGATAAGTCCACCATTGTAGAAAATATTTTGGTCTATTAATACTTATTTAACTGTAACTATTCCTTGTGCAATAAAGATATAAAACAAACAAACAAACAATTGAAAAAGGCATATATCTACAGTAGCATTGAATAAAAGTGAATTCTATAGCCACATCTATAGTATATTTAAGGAAGCTATTATTATCACAGAATAAATACCAGTACTAACGTACTATTATCCCGAGGAATGGACTGAACAATACAATGTGTAAAAGAAAAATATGCATTGAATTGAATGACTGTAATAATAATTCTAGATCAAAATAATACACAGGATCGGTTAGACCTTGTACACACGGACACAGCTGTTCAAGATAAATACATCGACTTGGACCTTCGTGCGCCGTAATAGGTGACACAAGATCAAATAAGGCTATACTAGCATGAACCAGGACAGGCCTTCATTGCAATGTTTTTTTAGAGAAAACGGAAATTAGAGCAATTTATCTTTTTTGATTAACCTATCTTGTCCTACACCTGGGCACAGGTCTGTCTGCCCTGTCTGCCCTAGATTTTCTGTTATGTTAAATATAAAATATATTAACAAGAATTAATTTCAGAAATTCTAGTTTAAGCTCAAAATCTTGCATATAAATTGCAAGCAGGCTAAGCAAAAATTTATTTCCTAAACTGGCCAGGACAATGAAAAAAAGATGGAGAAGTGACGCTTTTAAGATTAATAATGTAAATATTAAGATTTGTAGTATTTGTAGTCAGATTGAGACTACTCTTCCTTACTGTACCATGTCTCGATAGCTACCTACCTATATGGTAGTGTGATTTATGATTTGTGACCAAATATCTAATCTTAGTGAATCCCTATCTCAAATGAAATTGAACATATAGATGTGCAACCGGCCGACCTACAATCACACGCTCTACTATCGCTCTACCAATAAATAAAACTAGCCTAGCCCCAAAGTAACTTTAAACTTGTATTACGTTACGAGTATGGGATACGAACTCAACGATACAATATTTTAAATACATAGAGGTATATAAATAAACACCTAAGATCCAGGGCAGTTTGAAAAAGACCATTTTCCATCTTGCCCTGACTGGGAATCGAACCAAGAATCTCCGTAATGGCGGACTAGCGTGTCCATTACGCCTCGGAGATCGTCCAATCTTTAAATAACATGAAGAACAACTCTAGTGTCAACAGCACAACAAGTTATTTAGAACAATGACGACTATCACTAGTTAATAGTCGTCGTTAACTACATCGTGGTAAAACACAACTTTTATTGCATTCATTCGTTGTAAACTCTTATCACGAGAGTAAAGGTTTTAACAAAGTTGTGAGTGTGCTTGCTGTAAGCATAATAAGGAAGTCAATTTCTTGCTCGTCAGCTCATAGGCCTGTGGACCCATTTTTGAAACGCGGAGTCACTAATCATCATCATCATCAGGTCTTTTTTAGTCTCCACTGAAGGAGCACAACCCTCTCTGTACTACCAGAGCCAATATTAGCCAGAGCAGTTAGAGAATTTGGCCTACATTCTCTGGCCAGATGGGTTGGAGAGGTCTCATTGATGTTTATAAGCTTTGTTTAGCTTGTGTTTCCTAAGTCGTCTTCTCCGACATCCATGAGAAGACTTGAAGTGGTCCTTTTCTCCTCTGTCGGGAACCACACGGCTTTAGCTAGGAGTCACTAAACAACCGGTTTTTTGTATGGAAAGACCATTCGTTTAGTGACTCACCGTTTCAAAAACTGCACTCCTGAGGTGGTGTCCGCCAGGGCTTCTGTACATAGAACTCTTGCGCTATGATGTAACATTAAAATGTATACTTAGCTGTAAGTACTAACATCCCAGTTTACATACAAAGTGGAAAAGACATCATTAGCATAAGATCTAATTAATAAATGATACCAAAGGCTATACAGGGGTACTGGTATCTAACGCATAACCTTTTTGGTGCAAGTTCAGTCCATGATACTGAACAACTTTCCACAAAAAAAAAATTCGGCTTCCCATACATATCAGCACTCAGCCAAATGGATTTTGTATGGGAAGACGAAAATTTTTTTTTTCACAAATAAGGTTATGCGTTAGGTACCAGTAACCCTGTATACTAGACCACTACCACAGAAGACAGTAAGTGTTCACTATATTAATTTAAAAAATTATAAAATAAACGGGCAAGTGCGAGTCGGACACGTACATGAAGGGTCCCGTACCTCCGTACATTGTTTTAAATCGTTGAAGAAACAAGTTTCTTGCAATGACAACCCCCTTTACTTTTTAACCTTTTTTTTATTTGTTGTTATAGCGGCCATAGTAATACATAATCTGTGAAAATTTTAAGTATCTAGTTAATGCCATTACAAAGATGTAGTTAAAAAGTTAAAAAAACACGTTTTTTTTATGATGACCCCCTTTAATTTTTAACTTTTTTTTAATTTTAATATTTGTTGTTATAGCG
The DNA here is from genome assembly GCA_963576875.1 of Acrobasis repandana. Taxonomy (NCBI): domain Eukaryota; kingdom Metazoa; phylum Arthropoda; class Insecta; order Lepidoptera; family Pyralidae; genus Acrobasis; species Acrobasis repandana. Next base: position 18,380,223 of record OY756218.1, on the reverse strand, counting down.
GCCACATTAATACATAATCAATGAAAATTTCAAGTGTCTAGCTATTACGGTTCAAGAGATAGAGCCCAGTCGGACAGACAGCGGAGGCTCAGTAATAGGGTCCCGTTTGAACCCTTTGGGTACGGAACCCTAAAAAGTAAAATAAGTTTCAACAAACGTAATTTTCAAACAATAATTACGTTCCAAGCAGCTGAAATTTTAAAATTAATTTTCTCGAAAACTAGGTACAGGGTGGATTTCTATACTCGTAATTCTTTGCATCCCGTCATTCAACGAGATCTATGTACTTACGTACTTTACGTTATATTCATGTCAATGCCGTCATTAAATATTAGTGCAAGTATGTCTTTTCCACGTTGTATAAGTAACCCTAAGCCCCTAAGTTACTGTAAAACTTAAGTTAAAAATCCTTGTCCATTATTCAATTAACCATACTTTATTTGAAATTTTTATAAAACCTTTAAATTAATCTAAATGACTTATGTATGTTGGTATAAATGTGTATGTGTAGCTATGTAAGTATAATCGTATAGTTAAATCCGAACGAACCTGCTATAACTCAGTAAATATCCTTGTAGGTTAACTGGAAGAGATCTCTAAATGGAATAAGTCCGCCTTTGTATATTTTCTCTTTCGTATCATGTGTCTTTTAATGTTTTTAATAATAATAATAATAAATTCTTTATTTCAGACCATGGTCCATAAAATATTAGTAAAAAACAAAGTACTTATCCTAGTGTTAGTAATTTGCGAGACAAAAACAGAAAATTAATTTATGAGGTGTACGTACACCTCTATGCGCGAGCAGATCTGCCCAGTGCCTCACAAACGGCCCATCAATTTTGGCTGCTAGGGTACTTTTATGTCATGGAAGTCCTACATTAATGATATGGTCGGTCACATCATGAAATGATCAATTCTACGATTTGCCCACGACATACACAAGGTTAGGAACGTACAATATTTCATAGCAACCATCGCCTTGCATGCATGCTTCCATAGTTGGAATGGAATAGTATAAACGATTTCATCTATTAATCTACATGCCATTGTTCTCTCAGCATGACGATTATACACAATGGGTGCCGATTTATTATTGATTTTTTTTATTTTATTTCAGACTACGGAGTTTTATAACGTCTAACAAAATGTACTAAAACTATTTTAAGGGTGAATTCAGACCATGATACGGAAAAAGTTGTATAGTACATAGTATCTCAATGTATATAACCCATAACCTTCTCTTTTACCTAAACTTCCTTTTATCTCTTACGACACCCGTGGCACAGCCCGTGGGAAAGGAGTAGTGACAAATCGTAATCTACTTTGCCGTCACCACACGGCCAAACAGTTTCCATATGAACGCCTACTATTAATTTATCAGCCCGTTTTCAATGAATTACACAATCACTTCCGCAATTGTTATCTTATCTTAACGTCACTAAACTTTAAGAAGAATTCGTGTTTCAGTAATGTAAAATTTTTTTGGTTAAATTTTGTCAAAAATCTCTATTTTTTTTAAATCTTTAACCCATTCGTTGTTGTTATAACTACCTGCCCCGGCTTCAAATTAATGAAAGAACGCAAAACCTCTCAGATGGTACCTCAGCCCATGTAACTGAACAACTTTTTCTCAACAATTTTCACGAAACTAAAAAAAAATTTGAATTTTCATACAAACTGATCAGCTGATCGAGTCAATTTGTATGAAACTCCGATTTTTTTTTGGATTTCGGGAAATTGTTGAACAAAAGTTGTTCAGTTTCATGGGCTAAGGTACCATCTGAGAGGTTTTGCGTTCTTTCATTAACACGATGTATGTATGTCGCAGTTGAATTGTATAATTCGCTGTTAGATAAACGCTAGCAGTTTGAAAAAATTGCTCGGTTTTGTAAAAACTGCCGTATGGCTGTGTAGCGTTTTAGTTAAATAACTGAATCTTAATACGTATAATTGCATAAACGTTTTGTATTTATCAATGCCGCGAGTTTTTGTAAAACTGCAATAAAACGTGAGATTGTATATTTTAGTTCTAAATTCTGTATCTTGTGGCTCTCTGTGTACAACAATACTTCCGATAAAGTAAGTTCTTTACCGAAACGTATAAATATGTAACACGTGATGACCCTAACTCAAGTGAATACAGTGATTTTAATGACAATTTTAATAAAATGTTGCCAGAATTGTATGAAAGTCAGTGCGAGATACTTAAAAAAGCCGTGGTCTAAGCAACTTTGAAGTTTATAAAACAAATATAAATAACTTTTAAAATATATTTGTTTGATAATAATTTGAATAATTTACCCATTCATTTTTATTATTTCATCATGTGATATGCCAGATGTCACACTACACCAAATCTTTATTAAGCCTGCAGAAGATATTCTCCATTATGTTTAAACCTAGTGAGCAGTTTTGTTAAACGTTGTTACGATTGACAATCCAACTGAACGTTGCTTAGCTGTTTTATAAAATCGAGTTATTTTGCCAATTTCTAGCGGTTATGTAAAACCGCGAAGTATGCAATCCAACTGCGACATACTTACTACTTATACGCAAACCTTCCCGTAGAAATATTTGTATTATTTAAAATATATCCTGTACACTTTTTCGGGGGAATAATTACTGTATGGATAAGGAAAATCCGTTCAAGATGACTCACATTCTATAGATTACGCTGTACGAGCTGTACTGTCAAGCAGTACTTCTACAAACATACATACTATCACGTCTTTATCCCTAATGGGGTAGACAGACCATTTTGAGTCACGGCTCTAAGCAGACAGAGACAGAGCCCAGAGTCGCAAGACTCAAGGGCCACTTTTAGCGTGATGGTGGGCGAGAAGATGGAAAAAGGAATTAAAATAGTAATGGGTTGCTAGTTTTCGCCCATTTCCTCGATCGGCTTCTACGGTCTGCGCGGGAAGAGAAGCAGCTGGTACATTCAATTTTTTTTCTCCCAGACCAGCATGGGAGTTTTTTATTATACCTCCACCTCCATATTATACTCTATTTACATATACTATTTTCTTTACTGTTATACACTACTAGCTGTGCCCGCGACTTCGTTCGCGTGGTTGTCGGAACGTAATGTTATATAGCCTAAAGCCTTCCTCTATAAATGGACTACCCAACAAAAAAAGAATTTTTCAAATCGGACCATTAGTTCCTGAGATTAGCGCGTTTAAACAAACAAACAAACAAACTCTTCCGCTTTATAATATTAGTATAAATTATTTGTTACACCACAGAATAAGTACTTACAACAACGTAGCCGACTGATATGATGGATAAACCATCCAATAATTCACACTACCTAGACTCAAGCGTTTCGCGGAAGTCGAATCAATATGACATATCACGTCACGAGCTGCACTTTCCGTGTATCTATCTTTTAACAATATTTTTTTATTTGTTATTAAAAGGAAAGATAGAAGGGACAGGACTTCTAAGGAAAGGACCCAAGGCCGAGGAATAGCTATATGAAACAGATAAAATGTCGTACAGCAAAGTTAAAAAGCGGGCGGATACTGCTCTATGCCTTCTAATTTTGTGCAAATGTAATCAGCTACCTACTTTTATAGATTATTCAAGTTTCGTTTTGTTATTAACCGAATACTTAAGTAGGTACCATCGGTAAATTTTAACCACATTACCTCGCCTTTTGTATATGGGTAATATTGTCATAGATTAATAATAATAATTCATTTATTGCTTAGATTAAGTGTTTCGCAGTGATATACATATATGCATGTGAAGTGAAGGTCTACAATGTTGTGCTAGGGGTCAAGCAAGGCAAACACAAAATTTGATACACTGACCACTAACATAGACTAGATTGGTTAACGAGCGATAGATTGAAACGGTACTGTACTGTACAATGTACATATAAACCTTCACAGGTATTTCTTATATCTACACATATCACATAGTATGCCTGGTGGTGCAAATGTTTATTTTTACACCTACATAGTCAGGCCCTACCCCTGTGGAAAACAGGCGTGATAGTATGTATGTAAGTATAGTAGGCGTGATAGTATGTATGTAGTCAGGCCCCTAGGCGCAGAAGCGTGCCCAACCTTGGCCTCAACGCAGGCGGAACAGTTAAACCCGTTTTTTACGCTTTCATCCAGAACCTTGACCACTGACATACAGGTCGATTAGTGCGGCATGTGTGTCGCCGGCCCGTGGTGTGGTGCGTGGTGCTTCTGCTTCGGACTCATTCACTATTCATGCAGTGATTACAGTACTGTAGCAGCTCCTAATGGATTCTATCCATTTTATATTGTACTTACAGATATTTTTATTTATAGATTTAATAAAATCAACATATTTTTTTATTTTGTTGTGATTGGATATTGGGGACCGTTCAAGTATGACATAAGCACCAAAGAGGGGTGGGAGTCTTTGGTTTACTTATTTTTGATGACATAGGGGGCGGGGGGTCTGGATCTGGACTTACATTAGGTAAGCAATCTTTTTTAGTTAGGTACTTTTTTATATTTCTCGTTAAATTTTTGTAAATATGATTTGAAATTAAACAGACAGTAAAAAATTCTACGAACAAATACACTTGCTCAGGAAAACAATAGTAAACTTAAGTAGATTTTATAAAAATAAATCAATGCTTACGTAAGCATAAGATTTGCTTACTTTGTTGACAGGGGGACGGGGGTTAAAATGGCTCAAATTCTGCTTAGGTAATACTTGAACGATCCTTCGTCGATGCAGCTAGCACTATTTGATTGACATGTGAAAAACGTCGTACTCGTACTGCTCGAACATCGTGGATACCTGCTGAGATATTTATTAATTTTATTTGAAAAATGATTGAAATTTAAACGAGTCAAACCACTCGTTAATTTATGTTTAATTGATTGCTCTATTAAGGGATTTGTTTGTTTGTAACAAGATTTTTTGTATGACAAAAAAAAAAAAATTAGTTGGGGGCCCAAATGAAGGTTTAACCGGAATGAAGTAAAACGCGTAAATATGGCTCTCCGTGGTTTGTCATCGTACATCGGTTATTGCTTAGATCATTTAATACATGATCTAAGGGTTATTGCGAAATTCTCCCGTTTAAGGTGACGTGGGTTCACAATTTGCTCCGTGCGTGTTTTTGAAAAATCTCTGTTATTAAACTACTACAGTTTATTCCTCAAAAAATTTACATAAAAATCTTAAGGTGACGTGGGTTTACAATTTGCAAAACTGTGCGTGTTTTTGAAAAATCACTGTTATTAAACAACTACAGTTTATTCCTCAAAAAATTTACATAAAAATCTTAAGGATTTTTTACAGACACCCACAATAGCCAAAACACGATTGAGCATTTTTGCCTTGATAGAAAAAAATCACAAACATACCTCTAAATTTGCCTTTATAATACGTATTACTATTTTATACAATCACCTATTTATACGAAAATTATACCAAAAAATGTATTAATTAAATATCTATCCGTTTTGACTACAGAAAAAATTATAAATATAATACAAAGAAAATAAATAAATAAAACACTGCGAAATATCGTCGAGCACGGCTCCGACCCTTCCTTCGCTCTCGACGAATATTTCACTGTATTTTATTTATTATTTTTTTTGTATTATATTTATTATTTTTTCTGTAGCCAAAACGGATAGATATTTAGACAATAAATTTTTTGGTATAATTTTCATATAAAAAGGTGATTGTATAAAATAGTAAGAGGTATTATAAAGGCAAATTTAGGCAAATTTGAGGTATGTTTGTGATTTTTTTCTATCGAGCCAAAAATGCTCAATCGTGTTTTGGCTATTGTGGGTGTCTGTAGAAAATCCTTAAAATTTTTATGAAAATTTTTTGAGGAATAAACTGTGGTAGTTTAATAACAGTGATTTTTCAAAAACACGCACAGTTTTGCAAATTGTGAACCCACGTCGCCTTAAGGATTTTCTACAGACACCATAGAAAAAAATCACAAACATACCTCTAAATTTGCCTAAATTTGCCTTTATAACATATTACTATTTTATACAATCACCTTTTTATATGAAAATTATACCAAAAAATGTATTATCTAAATATCTATCCTTTTAGGCTGCAAAAAAAATTATAAATATAATACAAAAAAAGTTATAAATAAAACACAGTGAAATATTCGTCGAGAGAGAAGAAAGCCCGGAGCCGTGCTCGACGATATTTTGCAGTGTTTTATTTATTATTATTTTTTGAATAAACTGTAGTAGTTTAATAACAGTGATTTTTCAAAAACACGCACAGTATTGCAAATTGTGAACCCACGTCGCCTTAAGTGAATGACTTAAACGGTGGAATCCCGCAATAACCGATGTAGGATGTTACCAACTTTTGGGCGCACGCTTAACCCGGAAAAAAAAGATTGCTTTTTTTTACTTTCGTCATTTCTGAAGTGAAAGCTCTATAGGCATGTATGATAGTTTTTATTATGTTTTTTTTTCCGGGAAGCACGAGTTGAAGTACAGTTACACATGTTAGGGGCCTCTGTAGCCCGGGGCCCCGTATCATTGATACGGCTGATACGGTAGCTACGCCCCTGATGAGGGAGCTCTTAACATTAGATATATACCTATACGTTTGTAGCTTATGTGATTGTTCAATTTACTAAATTTTCTAGTAGTTGTAGTGGTAGATATAATATTACTTAGGTATACCTTATATTTATTTTATTTAACTTTACTATACATATATGTACTTTTAAAACTTTATTATATTGTAATTTGTATATACTAGCGGCCCGCCCCAGCTTCGCACGGATATGTAAAACCTTCCTCATGAACCACTCTATCTATTTAAAAAAATCCGCATCAAAATCCGTTGCGTAGTTTTAAAGATCTAAGCATACCTACATAGGGACTACGGCTAGTATTATAGTATCTGTGATAGGGACAGACAGACAGCGGGAAGTGACTTTGTATTATATTATGTACTCGTAGTAATTATACCTAAAGCTAAAATATATACAATATAATAGGTAGACTAAAGGCTAAAGCATTCTCTCAAAATATAATAAAGTATCTAAATAGAAAGGTTTTCTAACCATGCTGCATAGAAAAATAAGACGTATCTTTTACGTTACTCCGCCTTCTGTTTTTATTTTTGAATCCATTCATAATCCAGTTTGTAGTTCAATCATACTCGAAGGCGTTAGTGAATTGATTGAAAAGCTTCGTGTAAATAAATTGGCTAGGCGCCAATTTAGCGTTTATAGCCAGTCATTACGGGCCGGGTCTATTGCATGCATGTGTAAAAAATCATGTAAACAAAACGTAAAGTCATTGTAGAAAAATATGTTAGGCACGGAGTCACGGTTCACGATCCAACCCCGCATTCAAGGTTGAGCTGTGCATTTGACGGTGTCGGCCTTGCCCAGCTTTCACTGCCCAATCAATCGGTGTCGATGTAAATGTAACCGCAGGTAGGGTTGCCAGACGTCCGAGAAAGCTGGACAAAGTCAGGCTTTTCGGTTGCGTGTCCGGTCAAAATAGACGGCGTCCGGCCTGCCCGGCTTTTGTTAGGTTTTTTTAAGACCATTGGCGAGAAAATGAGTAGTCCAGTGGTGTGGTGGCAGGTTTTTATTGTCTTCGTAGTGGTTCCTACAGAGAGGCAATGTTTTCTTGGCAAGAGATTTTTGACAAAGAAATTAGTTATTTATTTAAACATTTCTCACGTCTTGGTTACCAACTCTACCCGGCTCACCTTACACTAACGTTTTTCGTGTTATTTTACTTACAAGACTAAAAGAATTAAGGATGTCCGGCCTTTTTACCAAAATATCCGGCTAAACTAGCCGGTATATCCGTCTTTTTGGTTTTAAGACCTGGCAACCCTAACCACAGGCGAAAAATTCGAACCTTCGAAGAGACGAACGGCGGCATTTTCCTGACGACCTTTACGATATTTCTTGACTATCAATCACACCACCTGAACCACTTCAAATATTCCCATCCAATTTCTAATAACATTTACTTTTAGCCATAACAAACACTATTAAATATTGAAATCGATTAGCGCCGCGCCGCAAAGCCGAACTCATCACGCAAGTTTTCACATGTAATTAAGGACAATGGATAGAGGTGTAAAGCAATATATAAGTGAATGGTGTAAAGTACTTCGTTTTGTGTTTGAACCTCGGGGGAAAAAAGTCTTTATTGACATAGTTATTGCTTCGCATGTCGTTTGGTAAGATAGGAGTCCCAGTGGCCGCTTGGCCGCCCAACTCGTAACAGAGCAAACATCATGAAAATTTCAGCGCCGTTTCATGGAATAATAGAGTGATGGAGTTGGTTTGCTCGGCCATGAAATGCTCTAGTGCCCCGAGCTACCTCCCCACGGGCTAGCACGTTATGTCTGCGGTTAATAAATCATCACAACTAAAAAGTCTTACTTGGAGTTTACATTACTCATGATTTACATTTAGGTTAGTTTGTGGCAGTATCTTTATAAAATACTTATGCTACGCAACGCTAAACATATGTAGAACTTTTGAAAATATATAATTTAAAATAAAACTACTTCCTCCAAACCTTTATAGACGTAATTTAATTCCTATCTACTGTTGTCGAACGAAACCTTGGCTCAAAATTATAATTTTGTATAAGGAATGTGTGCATGCAAATATAACATTAACGTTTTAAATATTTTTAACAGTAATTTTCATTCAGAAGTAAATTAACACGCAAGTCAACACAAATACCAAGTTATTTTTTTTTATTTGCAGTATACTTGACTCTGCGAAGTATGTAAGTATACTCTAAAGCATTTGATTGCAATGATCATCCGACACTTTTGCTCAAATTTCGTCAATACGGTTTCGAAGATAAGTCAATTAAACTAATAGAATCTTATTTAACAGATAAGCTTCAAACTGTTGATATAAACGGCGTAAAATCACACGGATCTAATGTTAAAATGGGCGTACCCCAAGGTTCAATTCTAGGACCGTTCCTTTTCTTAGTTTTTAGGTCAATGTTTTGCCTTACATGATTGAGAAACAGGCTGACATGGTGCTGTTTGCTGATGACACCTAGCTAATGTTTAAAATAGATCGACATAACAATGTTGCTAGCGTGGTGAACCGCACCTTGTCTATAATTTCTGACTGGTTTACAGCCAATAACCTCTTGTTAAATACTAAAAAGACCCAATGCATTCGACTCTCCCTTCCCAATGTGAAACAAGCGTTGACATACTGATAAATGGTCAAAAGCTCGATCTTGTTGAAAGTACTACCTTTAGTAGAGCGCTCATATAACTAAACTTTTTAATAAGCCTAGCTCTGCGGCTTACGCTGTTAGGAGAAAAAGACAATTAACAGATTGTAGCAATTGCTAGACAAGTGTACTTTATAGTTACTTTCACAGTCTAATGTCTTGCGGGATACTTCTATGGGGGAGTGCAGCCGAGTGTTTTTAAAAAAAAATGGCACTCCTAAAAATGTGTTGTCCACCAACTTCGACAATAAATTTCTCAGCAACCTTATCACTTTTCACTCGTAGATTGAAAATGTCTATTAGAGAAATTATTAATAATTATGTTTTAATAAATAAGTTCGTGAAAACCATTGTAAAAAATGTAATTAATGTCAAAATTAAATTATTAAATTAAATTTTTAAATAGATATACTAGTCAATTCAAATTAACTTGCAGCCAGTACATGAACCATCGCTGCATGGTTCATGTACTGACAGTCAAATCTGTCTGAAAATACCTTCAAGATGCTGCTAGGGCTGGCACGAACCCGGCGCACCAAGGATGTGCACCGTTTACGCATTATTGTGTAAAAACAATCCATGCGGTACTCGGCAAACATCCCCGACGCACTGCAGAATCGAGGCAGCCCCAACAGCATCCTAAAGGCATTATTAAATTGAACTCGCAAAGCGCTGTACTGTTTTTGGGTATAGTCCACCCACAGGCTGCTCGTGTAGAAGGATGTACAAAATGCCCTAAAAAGCGTTATTTTGACACCCTCCGAACATCGAGCAAACCTGCGTGCGATCATATTTGCCCTAACAGACAGCGCCCGGCGCTCCCTTTCTATATCCGCATCATCCTACAGGTCAGCGGTAACTATGTGTCCAAGATATTTAAAATGTTCAACCCTTCTCAATGGTATATTATTCAACTTAATAGTTGGTATATTATCCACACGCTTACCGCCGGTCCGAAAGACCATGCATTCACATTTTGACACATTGTACACTAGCCCACGCTTACGTGCAAAGCTCTCACAAATAGCTAGTAGCTTGGATAAACCACAATGAGAGGCGCTCAGCAGCACGATATCGTCAGCAAATACTATATTATTTAGACAGACTCCATCAATATGACAACCTACATGGGTGCTACTGAGCTCCTCTACCAGTGCGTTGATATATAGGTTGAAGAGCTTGTAGTGCGAAGCTTAGCTGTAGCTTAAGCTGTAGTGAAAAGCTTGTGCGAAGTCAGCCCCCCCTGCCTCACCCCACACTCCATCCTATATGGATCCGAATAGGTGCCTGTCCAACGAACCAAGTTAACCTGGTTTTCATACCAATACTTAAACAAATTAATAAGTTCATTTGGCATAGAAGTACTGCTTAATTCTCGCCACAGAATATCATAACATACCAGGTCAAAGGCTGTTGACAGGTCCAGGAAACCAGCAAACACTGGTGTTTTCCGATCCGTATAATACTTAACGGTTTGCTTCAGGCTCAGAATTGCAGTCTCTGTAGATTGTCCAGATTTGAACCCAAATTGGTTATCATGGATATTTAGGTATTTATCTAGCTGGGCACTAAGCAAACCGTCCAGTACCTTGGCTATGATAGTTGCCAACGAAATCGGCCTGTAGTTACGCTTATCACCAATATCGCCGGTTTTGGACTTCACGATTGGCACCACCACAGTTTTCATCATTGCAGAAGGTATGTAGGAGTGCCCAATACATGGCGTGTAAAACATTGCTAGGACTCTAGATAATAACAAGGACTAGAAAACAAAAAAATATTACTATTCTGTCCCATTTTTTAGTCTTGGCAACATTAAGTAATTTCAATAACCCCCGCCTGCTTCTTCCCGCTTGTTTTTTGACATATTGCGTTATGTTGTGTTGTGAGGTTAAGTGGTGCTAAAAAAGTTTCCATTAAAAACGGCTCATTGACTGGTAAGTATTAAGTTTATTAGTTTGTACTTATTCTGTAGTTACTTTTTAATTATCAGTGAATAATTTTTAACACACACACATTATTATATTTCATATAAAATTATTGCCAGCAAAAGTTTAAGGTTATAATCCGTAACATCCATTACGTAACGTTACTTAAAAGCGGACCATGAACGTTATTTAATCTATTAGTATATATTATAAAGCGGAAGAGTTTGTTTGTTTGTTTGTTTGTTTAAACGCGCTAATCTCAGGAACTAATGGTCCGATTTGAAAAATTATTTTTTTGTTGGGTAGTCCATTTATACAGGAAGGCTTTAGGCTATATAACATTACGTTCCGACAACCACGCGAACGAAGTCGCGGGCACATCTAGTGGAATTATAAAGACGTGTTCTCATAAGTTATTTTTTATGCCCGACTTCCAAAGGAGGGTTATGCCTATGATCCTGCTCGTTTGTAAAAAAATTTGTATTTATATGAAATTATTCCGTGGTGCCGCCGTGTCATTAAACAGGCTGACTGGTAAATCACGTTACATATTGAAAGGGGGCACTCAGTACTCGGTTCCCGTCCAAACATATAAAAAAATAAGAAAAATCGATACAAAATTTTTCGTCCTCCCATACAAAATCCGTTTGGCTGAGCGCTGATTTGTATGGGAGGACGAAAAATTTTTGTCTTTTTTTTAATTTTATTTTTATACAGGCTGACTGGTAAATCACGTTACATATTGAAAGGGGGCACTCAGTACTCGGTTCTCGTTCCAAGTGTATAAAAAAATAAGAAAAATCAATAAAAAATTTTCGTTCTCCCATACAAAATCTGTTTGGCTGAGCGCTGATTTGTATGGGAGGACGAAAATTTTTTATCGATTTTTCTTATATGTATTTGGAACGAGAACCGATTACTGAGTGCTCTCTTTCAATATGTAACGTGATTTACCAGTCAGCCTGTATATTTGGAACGAGAACCGAGTACTGAGTGCCTCCTTTCAATATGTAACGTGATTTACCAGTCAGCCTGTATAATTTAAAGTAATATTTTAATAAACAGATGTATGTGACGTTCCACGGGTAAAGGTACCTTATGGACGGTGGATATTAAGACGTTTAGAAAAACAATTCGTACAATTAACTTAGCTTAAATAACACAATGTCGTAAGTGCCACCGTCCATAAGGTACCTTTGCCCGTGGAACGTCACATATACATATTACTTATGAATTACATACTTTTTAATCCTTTATTTAGAAGTTCTGCTTAGTTTGCTGTTAAATAAATAGTATAACGTGGGTTGTTGGGAACATATTGTTAACTGGCTTTTGCCCGCGGTTCATACCGGTTTACCGCGGTTATACCGCGCTCACGCAAGTATTACTTACGTATGGTTACGTGTTACGTAAGAGCCTATATTCTTCTCCAAGATATATCTATCTCTATACCAAATCGATTCAGCGGTTGAAGCGTGAAGATGTAATTAACAAATATAGAAACTCACTTACACATTTATAATATTAGTTGGGATTATACAGGCTGACTTTTTACCCACCAGCCAAATTTTTGGAGCAACGTCTGTCCGTGATACTGAACTACTTTCCGTAAAAATAATTAACGAAAACTGAAAATAAAAATCCGGCTTCCCATACAAATCAGCGCTCGGTCAAACGAATTCTGTATGGGAGGACGAAATGTTTTGATTGATTTTTAATAACTTTTATAATGGAAAGTAGTTCAGTATCACGGACTGAACTTGCTCCAAAAATTTGGCTGGTGGTTAAAAAGTCACCCTGTATTTAATAGTTATTTTAATAATTTTACTATTTTTATTTCAGGTAATAATATTATTTAATAAATATAAATGGCTCCTCAAACGGGAGCACAACGTGCAAAGCGGTTTAGAGAAAAACTGAAGCAAAATCCAGAAAAATATGATGCGTACAAGAAAAAGCAAGTTTCAAGGGTAAAAAGATGCCAGAAAAAAAATATTTATTATTTTTTTACATATTTGGAACGAGAACCGAGTATTGAGTGATTTACCAGTCAGCCTGTATTTACATAGAATGTGGTTACATACAAAATGTTCAGAATAGAGCATCATAGAGAACGAGTAGGAGTTATTGAATATTATGTACATTGTAAAAGCAGCTTTATAATCCTATTAGTAACTTTGTGATCCACTTAAGTAACTGTCCTATTAAAATGTGATTTAAATTTAAGATTTCTTTTATTTGTATAGCTTAGGAGCTGTCTTAGAATTCCAATATTGTTTTACTTCTCCAAATGTAATTATTTGTTACCGTCAAATTGTGATAACTTTATCGCTACGTTAAATATAAGATATTTTGTAAGGTGTTACGGGCACAAAAGTGACGTAATGGATGATTATCCGCGAAATACCCACCGGTTTATGAGTAATCTTTAAATTCATTGTTTATTTTTTGAATAATATTATTTTATTAGTTTAATAAACAACTTTGTTATTACAAACAAATAGTTTTATTTGTATAAATGCCAAGTTAAAAAAGTTACTTAATGGAACGAATTGTGGATTACTCTTGGAAACAGATACATTTTTTTGGTGTTTATTTTCATATATCTATACAAATTTTATAAAACATAGCTAATTTATTTAATTATTTATAAGTTTGGTCCGCTGGTATGGTCCGCTCTTGGATACCCATCCATCAATGTTATTATTGTATGGTAGCAGCGATATGGCGGTGCGATGATCAAGTTACGGTAGAACACATTTTACCGCAGCAGCAGCGGTGCCGCCGCTGCGGCATCGCACGCATGGATTTTGAATCTTTTAAAAGAAAAAAAAAAACTATCCGTTATTTTCGAAAAGCTTAGGAAAGGCCTACGTGCAGCAGTGGACACAAAATCATCGTCGCAGAGTACCTACGTAGGTATAAAATAAATGACACATCGGTTGAAGCCGCGAGTAGTAATCATAATAAAACAGAAAATAAAAAATGATAGACCGTAAAAACCAAATACGAGTAAGTAATCTCCGCCAAGTCGCTAATTAATAACTTTGGTCATCGTGCTAGCAGTTTAGACCGAATAAGTGGGTAAACACATTAAGTGAAAGTGGTCGAAAAATTGTCGAGGCTCGAGGCTCGCTCGAGTCGCCTGCTGCCGGCTGCAAGTAGGTCGCATAATGCTAACGCGGATTCAATTGATGACGTTCATCTGCGATTACTGATGCAAAGATTAAGGGTCAGTTCACGCCGAGACGAGAGGAGATGCGACGCACCACGCGCATTTTTTAAAATAGCGATACAAATAATTAAATTTTTAACCAAAAAACAACTACCGACTTTATTTTTAGGGTTCCGTAGCTAAATGGCAAAAAAAGAAACCCTTATGGATTCGTCATGTCTGTCTGTCTGTCTGTCCGTTCGTATGTCACAGCCACTTTTTTCCGAAACTATAAGAGCTATACTGTTGAAACTTGGTAAGTAGATGTATTCTGTAACCCGCATTTAGATTTTCACACAAAAATAGAAATAAAAAACAATAAATTTTGGGGTTCCCCATACTTGGAACTGAAACTCAAAAATTTTTTTTTATCAAACCCAATCGTGTTGGGATATCTATGGATAGGTCTTTAAAAATGATATTGAGGTTTCTAATAAGTCAAGTAACAACAAGTAAGTAACAACGTCTAATAGTAAGTAAGTAATTGCTTTATTTGTACCAACAAAGACACACAATACAATTAAAAACAATAAAATAAAAACAACGAAATTAACATAACACATACACGCCAGTCAGGCTGTTATTATGTGTCGCAGTGATACAAATAGGCAGCAGCTCAGCGCGTATCTCACTACAAGAGCAAGGCACTGATTTTCAGCTGCCGCCTGTGGGCTCTCGCGAATACGTGCAGCGAAACGGTCATGCCGCACTATAGTAAGTAGGTATAGAGTAAAGCAACGTAATATATGAAAATAAACAGATATTTTTTTTTTATAAAATCAGGCGAGGGAATCCCAAGATGAAGGGTATAGATAGGAAAAAATAGTAGAAGTTTGAAATTGTGTGCTAGTTTACATTATAATAATATACTTATTGATACCAATATAAATACTATATGAGAAAGTCTCGTTGACCAGGCAACTAAGATGCTTTTTGGATGTCTAATAAAGATAACTTTAAATGTTTTTTTAAAGTAAATTTAGAAGTGAATGATCTTAAAGGTGGCGGGATGTTATTACAGCACTTAGTTGCCTGGTAACGGAAACTGCCTTCAAAGGCGACGGTTTTGTGAACATGGTTCATTAATGGACTCTGGTCCGTCGTTTACTAGGATTGCAAAATTTGAGCTTTGAGAATAGGTAAGCCGGCTTGTTAAATTTTAAAAGATCAAACATCAGAGTAGCGAGATGTAACGTACGGCGTGCCTCCATGTTTAACATACTCGCTTTGTTTAAATAAGGCGTAATATGAGTACGCGGTGGAATAGTAAAACAAAAGCGACAGCAAGCATTTTGTACACGCTGGATCATTCGCCGTGTCTTATATAATAGTCGATGGCCATATACCAGATCACCGTAGTTAAGACGAGAAAGTATAAGCGTCTCACAAAGAGTTATTCTGACTTTTTCAGATAAATATTTACGGCGGATAAATATTTTCAGATAAATAGTTAACTTTAAGGCGGTAGAAACAATTCTTGACTAAGTTCAACACATGACTTTCAAAGCGCATCTTACCATCGAAGATAACACCTAGGTTTTTTGCCTCACTGACCTTCTCAATATTATTATTCAGAATTTTAACAATAGGGTTGTTATTAATTGCTTCAGTTTGCTTCTTTGAGCCGATAACCAAAAATTTAGATTTGGATGGGTTGAGTACTAAGGCGTTGTTAACAGACCAAGCAGCGACACTGTCCAAATCTGCATTCAAACCTTGCAACGCCAAATTGATGTTATCAGGGCTTGCAGAAATATACAACTGCACGTCATCTGCGTAGAAGTGAAATTTGCAGTTATTTATGACGTTTTGTAGGTCAGCACTATATATACAAGAGAGGACCAAGAATCGATCCCTGGGGGACGCCACGGTTCACAAGTTTAGGTGTTGAGACAGTGCAAGAACCGTCTTCTGAGAGCAGCCTCACGGACTGAGTTCGGTCACTCAAATAACTATTAAACCATTTGACGGAACTAGAGTCAAACCCGTAAAAAGAAAGCTTCGATAAAAGGAGTGGATTATTAAGGCTGTCAAAGGCGCGAGAATAATCCAACATGGTCAGTATTGTACCAGCACCGCTGTCTTGTGCAGCAAGAATATTATCAGTTACGTCGAGCAAAGAGCTGACTGTTCCGCGATGCCGACGAAAACCTGACTGGTGAGATGGTAATATATTATTGGCTTCCACATACCTCGAGACCTGTTCATGGACAGCCTTTTCTGATACTTTGGATAGAAATGGGAGGATACTTATTGGCCGATCCTTACAGTCAGTTGGTTGGTTAACTTTCGGTATTGGAGTTACTAATGCCGTCTTCCACTGTTGGGGGAATGAGCCAGTGGTAATCGATCTGTTAATTATAATAGTAATGGTAGACAGCGTATGTGGGAGAGTAAGCAGCACCATATCGCGACTGATACCGTCACTCCCAATAGCATTTGACTTAATTTCCATGATATATTTTGCTACTACTTCCTCACTTACTGGTTGTAATTTGAATTCATGTAAGGGTGAAAATCTATGATGCTCATAAAAGGACAATTGAGAAATAGGCACATTTTCAGGAACAGGTACATTAAGAAAATGGTCATTGATGTCATTGGCGTCGTTAAAACAATGCGGCAAACAGTCATTCTTGGAGGGGTCGGTCAAGATATGCTGCTTTAAGTTTTTCCAAAATAGACTAGCGTTATTAGTATTGGCATTGACCAGTTGATCGTAGTATACTCTCTTTTCATTATCTATGGCCTTCGCAACAACATTTTTAAGATCATTATAATATTGTTTATGGGTTTCTGATTTGGATTTCCGATATTTATCATGAGCTTCATCACGAAGACTTATCATAAACTTAACCATGTCAGTTATCCACGGCAGAGATTTATTATTGTTTGCTTTAAATGTAATAAGTGGAGCATGCTTGTCAAAAAGAGACAACATAAGGGAATTAAATTTTTCTACCATGCTATCAACTGTAGGCAACAATGCTATAGATTCCCAGTCAGTCTCACGAAGGTCTATTTCAAATAGTGACATATTTATTCGTTATTAATGGTCTGTATGTGATATATTTTGGTGGACTTTTAAGCTTCGGTAACGCAATTGTGCAGTTAATCATTGAATGACCAAGTGAACCAGTAATGTTAGACACTGAGATATCACGCACTTTACAGTTAGTACTAATACTAATAACTCGATACTACGGGCTGCATGCACGAAAAAGATGACGTCATTGTCGCGTTTCGCAAGCGAGAGCGCGGCACGAACGAGAGAGAGGCATGATCGGCTCGACCGATCGGCTCAGTTCGGAATGTTTGACGTTGTCACGTCAAACTACCGTCCGTAAACCGACTTTACAGACTTGTTCTGAGTTACAGACAACCATTTTTTTTCTAAATTGAAAAGCTTGCGCAAGAGACACTTCCAAAGTGGTAAAATGTGTGTCCCCTACCTGTAACTTCTAAAATAAGAGAATGATAAAACTAAAAAAATATATGATGTACATTACCAACTTCCACCGAAAATTAGTTTGAACGAGATCTAGTTTTTTTTTATACGTCATAAATCGTAAAATGTTACTTGCTGCTACGGAACCCTTCATGGGCGAGTCCGACTCGCACATGGTCACTTTTTTTTTTAGGAATTTCTTTCCTATCTCCAAAGTTCTTCATCATATCTTCACCAAATAAAAATGGGACCAACTTGGTTGTAAAGGCTTTAAAAAAAAGTATCAAAATCGGTTCACAATTGGCGAAGATATCGCGTAACAAACATACATAAAAAAAACACAGTCGAATTGATAATCTCTTTTTTTGAAGTCGGTTAAAAAAACTTTAAACAAAAAGATACACTACACATTTCATCAGAAGAATTAGAAAATGGTCCGCGGCGTAATGCAACGCGCGACGTCGCGCCACAGAATACAGTAAGAGTAAGCAGAACGGAATCTCCTAAGGTACGCGCAATATGCGTCCCCGTTCCCCGCAGCCGCACCTCTCCCCCGGTTCTTGACGGCCAACGTGAGTCATCGAGGCGAAAACGGGGGAGAGGTGCGGGGACGGGGAACGGTGACGCCTGGGTGACGCATATTGCGCGTACCTTAGGAGATTCCGGCCTGTGGTCGCGCTGCAATGAGTCTCGCGGCGGCGCAGCGGTGGCGGCGGCGCGCTGCGATGCGCGAAACCACTGGCCTCAAGCATCGTCGCGTCGCGTCTAGGTGTGAACTGACCCTTATATGTAGTTTCCGGCATGGCCTCTGGACTCACTTTCTGGTCGAGTCGAGGTTTCAAAATATCACGGTCATGGTCTAATCTCAGAATCTGGGCGATTTTGATACGGGTTTCTCTTGTAAAACATTTTCCAGGGAAGGTTTACTTACATTACATGCATGTATTTATAATGAGTACATCATTTGCGAAGCCGTGCCGGGCCGTTTAGTGTCTGACTAAATTACCAAAGCTAATCAGCTACAGTTCACATATTCTTCGAATACTTAACGACAATTAATAAACGACAATAAATATTACTAGCGAGCGACCACCTGAGGCGACAATAAATGAACGAATATTTACGAAACAATACGTCAAATATTTCGACATCAGAATAGACTGTTTGCGATAATGGCCATTGTCGCTTTATTGATGAACAGAATCCTTCGAGGTTTGTAATGACTAATAGCAATAACCTATTATTATAACCCATTTAACGACACTGGCAGGATGAAGATTAAGGTTAAGGTCGGTATGTTTTACATTTAGGCCCCATTTCCGTGCTTGTGGGTAAACTTCCTTTTATGTCTAGTATATTTTATTGTATCTGATGTTTTTTTTTTTCAGTTGGATGGCAATTTAGATCAAATCGATTAACCGAATTGGGTAGATGACTGGGTCAAAAATAAATTATTTGGTACTGTTATGAGAATAAAACGTCACAAAATAGTGTCATGGTCCGAGAGCTGGCACGAATTTTTGGGTAGGTATTTGAGGCAAATTGAAAACTTTTCACCTCTCCTACTATACCCCAACACGGAAATGCAGACCTGGCTGGTGAGTAGCGGGGCCAAAGTAACCTATAATTTTTTTTAACAAATGTATTTGAAGCAATATGCATTTTTTATATGTTGTAGTTTAATGTTTAAAGAATAAAAAAATCAATAAGCCAGACGATTTAGTCGGGGCTTTGATATTGCCAGGCGCGTGCAAATGTATTTTTCAAAAAAATATAAAAAGTATATTAAAGTAAATATTAAAAATATAAATAACTAAAAAATAAGATTCTCTAAAAGACAGGTCATTTTAATGGGTATTCGTATGGAGACATGATCGGCATACATGGAAGATACTCCACCGACAAGAACATATTTCTTAAATATTTGATGATATAGAAAAGTGGGAGCGTGATGAGGACAGATCGCTATTTCTTTCGTACGTGCGAAACTTAGTGGCAGTGACGTCACATGTCTCTACGTTCATCTTTTTTCTGTTACTTGACCGTTTTATTTTCCTTTTTACCACATTTTCAAGGCTTATACATAACTTACTTCTTTTTGAGCGGGCAAAAAAAATCTTTTTGTTTTCGGTTTTAGATTATGTTACTTTTTTTATAAGAATAATAAAAAAAATCGTCAAGTACAAAAACGACATAGTTTAGCTTAGTTATAGTACGTAAGTACTAGTACTTATTCTGTGGTTATAGAATAAAACTAATAGCACAGAATAAGAACTAGTACTCACGTACAGAAGTCTCATTCAGCAAAGAAATTCAAAGAAATATCTACTCAATGTGGTTAGCGATATGGTTTAATTTAGCTCACGTCAGAACTTAGCAACTTTTCGTTTAGATACCTAGACATCAATTGCAGGCCAATTTCATTCTTATTCGACGACCTCCGTGGCGTTATGGTTAATACGCTAGACCGCTAATCCGGAGGTTCTGGGTTCGATCCCCAGCCAGGGCAAGTTGGAAAATGGCCTTTTTCAAATTGTTCTGGGTCTTGGGTGTTTATCTATTTATGTATTTATAATAAAATATAGTATCGTTGAGTTAGTATCCCATAACACAAGTTTAAAACTTACTTTGGGGCTAGCTCAATCAGTATGATTTGTACCTAAATATTTATTTATTACTCTGGACAAACGATTCCGAGTATAACTGAATTTACTACTCCAAGTGGCCGCCGCGCGCATTGTAATAATGTACGTAGGTATATTTTAGATATCTAAACGAGGAGTGACACAGGCCTGGTTATAGTAAATACTCCTAATCGATCACACTGATATAAATTTTTAAAGTCAAAATCTCCATAGCCTTCCCCTTTATCTGTATGGGCCTGATTTCATACATAACCATGTTATTCTTAAATGAGTATCAAACGAAAATGGACAACTACATACACTTTAAACATAAGATCATTGTTAACCAGTAGATTAAACATCTCCAAGGTTCTAAAGGACAATATTGCATCATCAGTAATTCAAGCAACTATTTATTTCTACTCATTCCAATGAGTTCAATGTCCTAACTAATGTGATTACCTGAGCAGAGTGCTATTCAATGTTTGAAGTTCTATACATGCCTCCAATAAAGAAGAACCTGATACAAAATAAGGAGTTACAGAATTGTCACCATGACCACAGAATACAGTAAGAGTAAAAAGAACGGAATCTCCTAAGGTACGCGCAATATGCGTCCCCGTTCCCCGTCCCCGCACCTCTCCCCCGGTTCTTGTGAGCCAACGTGAGTCATCGAGGCGAAAACGGAGGAGGTGCGGGGACGGGGAACGGGGACGCATATTGCGCGTACCTTAGGATATTCCGGCCTGTGCTACGACCATAACTTATCTACTTACTTATTTGTTCATGTCCAACGTACACCGACTTTTACCCTACTACAGCGAAGCCAAAAGGGTGGTTTTGTGTTTCGGCGCTATGTATATATTGTATGTTCATCTGTTACCTCGTATCTTCTAAAGATATCCATGATACCTTGACAAATGAGGTATCGTCAGAAGCGACTTGGCAGTCCACTGGTTATAGGCTATGTGATGTTACACTAAATTAACAGTGGCAGCCTCTATAGGCCTTAAAGTAATGAACTAAAAAATAAATTTAAGCATACCGTGTGGGGTATCAAATGAAAGGGCTTTAAAAGCACATTTTAAAAATATACACATTATTAGCTGTTGCCCCCTGCTGTGCTTGTATTAACTGGATAAACATACATTTCATAAATTCATATTTTATACATATAATTTAACTAACGCAAGATGAATTTATTAAACTATGAACATGATTTTACTCACGTAGTGTAAAGCACTGACCGCACTTCAGTGCTTTGAGTACAGCGAATACGTAGGCTCGCCGTTCCTAACACTCGCCCTGAGGACGATCGTCTGAACCGATCAAAACTAGTCGGCCGTTTCCGACTACACTACGTGAATACGTAGGCTCGCCGTTCCTAACACTCGCCCTGAGGACGATCGTCTGAACCGATCAAAACTAGTCGGCCGTTTCCGACTACACTACGTGAGTAAAACCGTTTGTAATATTTGATAAAGTTTAATTTCGAATAGCACTATGTGAGTAAAGTGTATTAAATAAATAAAAAAAAAATAGTCTAGAGATAACAACACTAGAGACTTATGTACACCATCCTTTGAATAATAGATACACTGGAATGCAAGCTATGGATGGGTATTGTGTAATTGTGTATAATTCTGTATTATCTTATTTTGTAATGCTTATTAGACAAAAATAAAATACACATAATTGATTCCATCCTCCAAAAGTTTAACAAAATCTGTTATTTTTTATTGATGACCATTCTAGTTACATATTTCAATGGTCATCACTGTCATCAGTCATCAATAAAAAATTACTTGCATGTTTTTGGCTAGATTACTCTATCTTTATATTTATTTATTTATTTATCTTTGTCTACGAACAATAATTCTCTAGAATTCTAACGCTCCTACATTAACCGCTTCGATTCTGATTCCATTTACGCAAACAAAAGAACAGTAATTACAACGAAACACTCGAACGCACACATAGACAAAGATGCATGCGATTGGTCGCGACAAGGTCACGCATCGTCGTCGGTCGGGTGGGACAGTCAACGCAACGAGCGGTAAGGTACAACGCGCAGATGGTACCTATTATGCAGTACGCTGCGCTAAATTAAATAACCTTGTTTACGTGTTACTTTTTTTTTAATAACTAATTTTCATGTCTGTATGACTTCTACACCACTTCACGGCACATGACTGCATTTTTTTTTAATAACTAATTTTCATTAAATTAATGCATACAGGAATTAACGCGAAACGTACCTTTTTTTATTTATTTTGCTGACGTTTCGTTCGGGTTTCACCGAACGTGGTCCCAGCTTGATTAATTAATTTAATTCCCGTATGCATTAATTTAATAATAATGCAATGCGATAGTTTAAAAGTATTTATAACTAATTTTCATGTCTGTATGACTTCTATACCACTTTACGGCACATGACTGCATTTTAAATGAATCGATTATCGCAAAAAAACAGCAATATTCTCAAAGGAAACTTCTTGCGACGCAACCGCATGACTCGAGTGTCACGGCGAACTGTCGCGCCGCGCTGTTCATATTTTAAGCCCCGCCCGCCGCGGTATATATCGCGTGGAATGATTTTTCGGGATTATTTACGATTCTAGAGAATTATATTTCGATGATCTTTGTACAAATTTTAACATGGGTGTGTGACATGGTAGGTTAATCAAATTGGGAATGCCATTTTTTATTTTTTTCTATAAAGCATACATTCTGCAGTGTAAAAACATTCAATTAGTTAATAAAGTAGAACTGTTTCTTACTGTAATGTTAATTGAAGTAGGACTGAAATTTTAATACAAATTACATAATATATTCTGAACTTCTGATAAGATAAGACGTTGGTTATATTAAATAAAATTCTTAATCGTTAGTCTATAAAAGTCTCACCATCATTACTGTTTTGCTGATCACTACTATCACTACTTTATTTAAAGTCTAAATCAATAAAATTCATACGTATTTAGATTTTTTTACTAAGCCATCATTGCAGTAAATAGATTTATGATTGATGGGGATCTCTGGTGAACCCTGTGGCATTTAATGAGTTAAAGTTGAAATAGATTATTATTATTAAGTGAGAACATGAAACACTAATGTATCCAGTAAAACTATTAACTTAAATTCCAGATTTTCCAAAACTGGCCTCAGCCCACATCCTACAATATTTTGGCAACATAGCCCTTTATAATTTATAGAATAGAATTTCATTTATTGCCTTAAAGACCCACAACACAAAACAGTAAAACCTATAACAATCACAAAAAGCTAACCATCATAGGCATGGTGAAAGGTAAAACACTAAGAGGAAGTTGTCCAACTAGGTGGTCAGGCCAGGCACAGGCACACTCCGCAGTTTAGGTATGAAGCTAGGCCGCCGCTCCAATGCAGCTTACTCAAAAACATAGTTGAAATTGTATAAAAATTAACACTAGACATAAAGGGATACGGACTGTTGCTTAGCAGGTGTAAGGTAAATTTTGGCTCGTTTGGTGGAAGCAAGGCTAATAAGTCGAAGGTCATTTGCGAGTGTTCCTTCTGTACCTTGGTATTTATAATAATTCTGTGTCTGAATGCTCCTGCATTCAGACACAGAATTATTATACTATACAGAATAATGCAACAAGGGGACAGATATTATTGACTATTTCTTAAAAATGTGAAACAAGCCTCAGATACATCAGTGAGAGATGTAGTGTTAAAATATACACAGACCTGTTCCACTGTCTTTCTGTCTGTTTTATTCTCTATTCTAATGTCATAAGGCAGAAAAATATAAAGATTTATTTTCTTGATATCCCTTGCATCCAATCTCTCTATTTTTAGGAAAACTGGGAATATTTGACATGTAGTTATCATATAGGTAAACAAATGATCAGTCGGTTATGAGTTATTACTTCTAAATAGGTATATAAATCCTTTCCATAGATTAGGCAATACAATAGCATTAACTTCTCAGGGACCAAAGCGGCCTGTTCTGGCCGAAGGTCGAAAGTTTACTTAGAATCGGCCGAAAGTTAATAAAAAGTTCAGGCAAAAAATAACTTACAATAATTCTAAAATAGAAGTCAATTTTCATAAGCAACTCATAAATCTTCATTATCTAATCTATTTTTTTAACTACATTTAATTAGACACTTAATTGTAAAATACTCACTTTTTGTAGACCCTGCAGAAGGAGTTGTTGATTCTCTTATCAGAGAGATGTCTCCTGCGGTCCTCGAACAAGTCCTTAATGGCAGTGACGGTGAGCACAAACAACACAGGCATCATCGCAATCTCCTTGCCAAATGCGCTGATCTGAGGCACCCAGTTTAGCAACACTATGAATATAAAGTACACATTTGCAATCCTATGGAACTGCTCAAATAAGTTCTTTGGTAAAAATGACAACAATGTGTATTTCGTAGTCCTGATTTTGTTGTCACATCTGTTTCCATTTGGATGGTCCTTTGGAGGCGTTTTTTCAGGCACTAAGTGATTAGGGGTGACAATTAATACACGATTGTCCACAGAGGGTGGTTGTCTTCTCAGAAACCAGGTTAATGTGCGATGCCATACTCCCACTGATGAGTTCCGGCGTATCGTGTAGATGGAGTCGGAGCGTGAAGCTTGGCGCGAGTGCGCTCGCACCGAGCTCATCCGGGGCAGGGCACTGGCTGGCGCCGGCTCCCGGTGCCCTGGCGGGAGGATGAAGTCGGTGCGACTACCGGTGCGGCTGTGACCGGGCCCCGATGTGGATCGCGCGCCCTCCACGATCTGGCCATGTGAGAGCGCGCGCTGGTGCCCACGAAGGGCAGATTTGAGTGGCCGCGCCGCTGCCGGGTTCCCCGCCAGCATCGGTGTCCCTCCATGACTGACCGATCTTGAGTGACCTTTCGTTTTGGGAAATAAGTACGTCTGCTCCGGTGCTCCCGGTAAACTTGGCACTACGGAGGGAGTCTCGCCGCTTCCTTCTGTTGACATTTTTATTCATTTGAATAACTTTTACTGTACTCTTTCCTTTCATTAAAACCACTATCGACTAAGTCGTTGCACTGTTTATATTGATAAGCTCGGAGAAAATAAGCCATAAGAATCGAAACATATGGATATAAGTCATCTGTTCACTGGTTCACACATTAAATGCTAGTTATCCATTCCGCTGTTAACACAAAACACAGGTGCCAATATGGTCTTGAACTAAAGGATTGTACATGAAACACGGATTTTTTAAACCAAATTAATCATTCTTGATCGCCACAACGTGGACGATCATTTGGTACGTGTGTGGCGAAGAATAAAACTACCGAACAAAACTTGAAAACAAGCAATTGTTGACTCGACCGACTGATTGACACTGACATGACAACTGGACTGACATAATAAACTAAAAAAGTGACAAGCAAGACTAACTAATGGAATAGGGAAGTACATAATGAATAATCGACTACATAGCAGTTGTTGCTCGTTTGTTACCAAATAATTTATAATACAATCTAGAATAACTAGGACTACTACGAGCAATAATCTCAAAAAAACAACACTGTAAATTAAAAAAACTCATATTTTCATAAGGGTTGGATTGGATCTCATCTATCAGCACGGAACAGCACTTTCCTATGCTGCTATCCTTTTCTATCGCGGAGTGTAATGCTTGTGTTTAAATAAAAGAAATTGTATACAATCTAGAATGCTTAAGAAGTGGCAAAGCCGTTCCAAAAAATATACTTAAAGTTATAACTCTCCCCTTCTACCTTATTGCACTGACAGTTGGCGGGAAAGGGACGCCTACAACTTTAGGTATTTTTTGGGAACGTTAGGTATTTATACATAATCATTATGAAAATATGAGCTTTATGTGCGTGGCATTAAGTTTAATTTTCAGTTATTTTTTATGAGATTATTACTCGTAGTTATTCTAGATTGTATTACAAATTAAGTATTACGAGTATATTAAATTAACATAAAGTTCTGTCCCTTTCCCGCAAACTCTCAGTGCATTAAAGTAGAAGGAGAGAGCGATAACTTTACATTATCACATTTTTTCATCACATATTTTCAATTTGAACAATATTCTACATTATTTCTTTTAAATAAATTTCAGATTTCTCTACAGAACTTGGCACTCGCTCACTCTCCGCGCTCCCATTCATGTTTAAGTATAGGACCTATACCTATACTATAGGTCGCGTCATGTAAAAAGAACGCTGGAAAAAAGTAGAGGGGGTGCGTTTGCGCATGGATACACTCGCGGTATTATTTTCACTCGCGGCTTGGTATAATTGGTTAATGGTTATTAAATAAAAGAAATTGTACACAATATAGAATGCTTACGAAGTGGCAAAGCCGTTCCCAAAATATATACCTTAAGTTATAACCCTCCCCTTCTACTTTATTGCACTGACAGTTTGCGGGAAAGGGACGCCTATAACTTTGGGTATATTTATTATTATTCGTAGATACGTTGAAAATTATATTAGGTATAATATTCATTATATAGATCAATAAATAGCCTAATGCGCAGTATAGCAAATGAAAAATGATAACGATATAATATAATATGATAATGATACTTGATAACCAGCGTTCCTTTTAAGTGACGCGACCTGTAACTTAGTGCGGTTTATAATACGCATTGTAGCCACTACAGAATACGTCGCGCTGAAAATTCATCACCATATTTGGTCATCAACTTACATCGCACGCGCTATTCGTCTACAACTCCAAATTAGGAAACATATCGGGACACGGGAGCAGTGTCGCACCGCGTCAGCCAATCAAAACACAGGAACGAGAACATTACCTTATTTGGCTATCTGTTTGTCCCTAACCACTGTATATAAACCCGAATTTTGTAAATAAATTATTCATTCGACTATCGACTCAGGAGCATAGAACACGCATTATTATTTACCTCCAGCTAGGTACACGTACCCTACTACACACACCATCGTTAGCATCCATAAGCGACAGTGGTGACCGCCGACGACTCCACGTGTCACGCGACACGTGGACCACCAGCTCCAGCGTCAACCAACGCGACGTCCTAAGCAAGTGATGTAGAAACACTCACCGAGCCCACATCCTCCGCACCCACGTCCAGCTGCCACCGGAAGAAAATTCTGCCCGGCTGCGCGCCGTGCACCAGGAACTCCAGCTCATCTCTACGCAACCAGCGTTACTTTTATCGTGCACTTCATTTCACTGGCACTGTATGTACCAAGCACTACGATGTCCACGACCGTTCAAGAATATCAAGAGCTCGTCCAGAGTCTTCGAAAACTATCACAAGAAATCGCTCACCTCAAGAAAGTCAGATCCGCCACTTTGTCAAACACCGGGTACAGCCATCAACATCGTCAGTCGAGTCATCACCGTCCGGCACGTTTTCATCACCGCTCACGAATCCCACTACCGCGTCCCACGTCACCTGCCCGTTCTACGACGACCTGCCACAAGGAAGCTAGAACTCTCGCATCGACAGACAACAGCGACGCCGCCGGAACATACCGCCTATTCGTCACTGATAAGAAGACAGGCTTATCATTCCTCGTCGATACCGGTGCAAATATTTCCGTCCTACCACGCAGAGCAGGCCAGCAATCGACGCCTCTACCTTTCAAGCTGTACGCCGCGAACAACACTACGATAAATACCTACGGAGAAAAAACGCTCGAACTCGACCTCAGCCTACGCCGTCCATACAAATGGAAATTCATAGTCGCCGACGTCTCGAAGCCTATCATCGGAGCCGACTTCCTCAAACACCACCAGCTCGTCGTAAACCTTACAAATCGAAGACTTGTTGATGGAATCACGAATCTCCAAATTCACGCTCCAGTCTGAGCCTCAAGCACTCCGACTATACGAAGTATCGACGTTCAACAGTCATACCACGACATACTAGCTGAATTTCCCGGCATCACTCGCCTAACACCGACAAAAGTTAACCCGAAAACAGCTGTTGAACACTACATCGAAACTCAAGGCCCACCAGTCTTCTGCCGCGCTCGCCCGATCCCGCCTCATCGCTATGAACAAGTACGAAAACTATTCGAAGATATGATGCAACAAGGAATATGCCGCCCAAGCAAAAGCCCTTGGTCATCACCACTCCACATCGTACCTAAGAAGAATGGCGACATCCGTATCTGTGGCGACTACCGACGACTAAACGCCATCACGAAACCAGACCGATATCCCGTACCACGTGTTAAAGATTTCACATACCAACTCTCCGGCAAGAAAATATTCTCTACCATCGACCTAAATCGTGCCTACCACCAACTATCAGTTCGTGAAGAAGATGTTCAGAAAACTGCGATAATAACACCAATGGGATTATGGGAATTCCCAAAAATGGTACCAGGTTTGAAGAATGCCGGTCAAACTTTCCAACGGTACATCCACGAAGTACTCAGAGGACTCGATTTCGTCTTCCCATTCCTCGACGACCTACTGGTAGCTTCCTCGTCAGAAACTCAACATCGCGACCATCTACGACAAGTTCTCCGACGACTTGAAGAAAATGGCCTCACTATAAATCCCGCCAAATGCAACCTCGGCAAGACAGAAGTTAAATTCCTTGGCTACACAGTTTCACAAAACGGCATCAAACCACCCGAAGAAAAGGTCAAGGTCATCACAGAATATCCACGTCCAAAAACAATAGAAGAACTTAGAAGATTTCTCGGTATGGTCAACTTCTACCGTGAGCACATACCGAACGCCGCCGTCATACAAGCACCGCTTAATTCATTTCTACACAATTCGAAGAAACGTGACAAAACACCAATCACTTGGAACGACGAAGCTACGAAAGCATTCGAGGCATGCAAAGCAAGCATCACCAACGCTGCTCTGCTCGCCCACCCATCGCACGAAGCCACTCTCGCTATTTTCACCGACGCGTCGGACACCGCCGCCGGCGCAGTACTTCAACAAAACATAAACAACACATGGCAACCACTTGGCTACTTTTCGAAAAAATTCAGCGACGCACAGAAGAAATATTCGACGTACGACCGAGAACTACTCGCAATCTACATGTCTATGAAACATTTTCGAAAAACATTCGAAGGACGACAACTTATTATTTTCACTGATCACAAGCCACTGACATACGCAATGAGCAAGGTACAATCCGCGACCGCGACACCACGGCGAACGCGACAATTAGCCTTCATTAGCGAATTCACTTCAGACATACGACACATCCATGGAGAAGAAAATACCGTTGCCGACGCACTTAGCCGAATTGAAACAATTACCTATCCGTCTACCATCAACTTTGAAGAACTGTCACGCGCACAAGATCAAGATAGCACTATTCCATCATTACTACAACAGCCAAATCTCGCGATCAAGAAACTCACGATTCCCGGTACAAACATCGCTACCTACTGCGAAACGTCGACATCGCAAATTCGCCCTTATGTACCAGCGAACTTTCGCCGAAAAGTCTTCGACGCAATTCACAACGTAAGCCATCCCGGAATTCGCAGTACGAGAAAAATAATAGCACAGAAGTACTTTTGGCCGTCAATGAACACGGACATTGGATTATGGGCGAAAACTTGTATTCCCTGCCAGAAAAGCAAGATACATCGACATACTCAAAGCAAACTAGCCGAATTCCCGCCTACGGACAGATTCGAGCATTTGCACGTCGACATAGTCGGACCTCTCGAAACCACCGCTCAAGGACATCGCTATCTCATCACCATGATCGACCGAACTACGAAATGGATAGAATGTGTACCAACAGACCATATAACAGCCGAAAACGTCGCAAAAGCAGTGTACGACCACTGGATCACAAGATTTGGATGTCCGATCACCGTAACTACCGATCAAGGCCGCCAGTTCGAAAGTGAACTTTTCACCAAACTTATGAACCTCATGGGCTGTCAACGGAATCGAACTTCGTCCTATCATGCTCAATCGAACGGGATCCTGGAACGTTTCCACCGTTGTCTGAAAGCTGCACTCCGTGCCAAGCTCACCAGCGCAAGTACCAATTGGGTCAACGAACTCGGAACAGTACTACTGGGACTTAGAACCGCCCTACGCGAAAATGGAGTTACGCCCGCGCAACTGACCTATGGCTGCAACCTACGACTTCCTGGAGACTTCTTCATCACCTCGCCATCACCAGAAAACACCCTGGACTACAACTTCGTCGAAAAACTACGAAAAATAATAGACGACAACAAGCCACGAAACGCAACGACGTCACATCGAAACAGCAGGCGTATTTTCGTTCACAAGGATTTGAAAACATGTAGTCACGCCTTCATCAGGACTGATGCAGTTCGAAAACCACTCCAAACTCCATATGAAGGCCCATACAAAATACTTTCACGAACCGACAAGCTATTCAAACTTCAATTACCGAACCGACAATCTACTATTTCGATCGACCGACTGAAGCCCGCCTACATTATAGAAGATTTTCAAGATAGTTCACATCAAGACACTTTACTCCCGGATTCGTCATCACAAATCATCATCACACAGCACTGCAATCCCATTCCAACCGCAATCGCCCGCGCGTTAAATAACGTCAATGACCCGCGCCGCCGCGTGCCAGCAGCGAGCCGCCCGCATCGCACACACCGCCCGCGCGATCCAGTTTACGCATCCCGGCCGCGCCTGATACAGCGCTTCTTCCCGCCACAAGACAAACTCGCTCCGGAAGGAACATCAAGTTACCGGTACGCTTTCGCTAAGGAGGGAGTACTGTAGCCACTACAGAATACGTCGCGCTGAAAATTCATCACCATATTTGGTCATCAACTTACATCGCACGCGCTATTCGTCTACAACTCCAAATTAGGAAACATATCGGGACACGGGAGCAGTGTCGCACCGCGTCAGCCAATCAAAACACAGGAACGAGAACATTACCTTATTTGGCTATCTGTTTGTCCCTAACCACTGTATATAAACCCGAATTTTGTAAATAAATTATTCATTCGACTATCGACTCAGGAGCATAGAACACGCATTATTATTTACCTCCAGCTAGGTACACGTACCCTACTACACACACCATCGTTAGCATCCATAAGCGACAGCATTAAATTAAACGGAATTCACAATGTGTACAAAAATCATCTGCTATATACTACTACTAATACTACTAAAGCAGAAGAAATATTGTTTGTATTGTATTACAATGTAATGCCCAATTAAATAAAACGCGTCAATAAACACTACTCTCCGTGGTTTATCATCGTATGTACATCGATTATTGTGGGATTCCCCCGTTTAAGTAAATAACTTAAACGGGGAAATCCCGCAGCCCGCGAAAACCGATTTAAGGTGTTGCCAACTTTTGAACGCACGCTTTATGCGGGAAAAAAAGAAATTGCTTTTTTTGACTTTTGTCATTTCTGAAATAAAACAAAAGGGAAGTTTTTATTAATTTTTGCTTACACACGTCGGGGCCCCCCATGGCTCGGGGGCCCTGTATAATTGATACAGCAGATACGGCGGTAGCTACGCCCCTGGTAACGAAACTGACGAACAACTGTGTGATGGTTTTGTAAGTAGGTGTGTGATTTGTAAATATTATTTTGTTTGAAAAAAGTGCTCCTGCTTTGTCCATGTTAATAAAGATATAAGAACATAAAAAAGATTTTTTTTTAATTTGACAAGTACCGTAAAAAAACATTTCAGTAATAATATAATATAATAATCGACTTTTAAAACGGGCTATTTAAAATAAAAATTATTTTAGTCGAGTCAATGTATAGCACTATTCAAATTCTCAGGAAGGCCAACATAAAAATAAAGATACATGTGACGTTCCTTTTTACTACATCTTGCCAGTTGCCACAGTCTTATTAAGTTTGAAAAGTAAGTAAGTAAAACACGTTAAGTATGCGGAATTAAATCAATACCATTTCATTCCATTCGCTGTCGAAACTGGCGGGCCCTGGTGTGAGGAGGCCAAAAAATTTATCGCTCATTTAGGGCGACGCCTGCGTAACAATCGAGGCGATCCTCGCTCCGGAGCATACCTGACGCAACACATTGCCCTCGCCATTCAGCGTGGCAATGCGGCTGGCGTTATGGGTACTTTTGAGCCCGGTATGCTCCGAGGTGGGCTCTTCGATTAGCATTATATTTAATATTTTTATTATTATTCCTTCTTCTGTTTTGTTTTCTTTGTTTGTTGTTTGTAATATTAGTTTTAGATTTAATTTATTATTGTTATATTATAAAATATTTAGTATAAAATTGTAATTTTGGTTAGCAATATTTAATAAAAGTCATGGGAACCAGTGTGAAATATGTATTTGAGTTGATAAAAAAATAATTACTATAAAGTAAGGTGAGGAAGGAAATCAATACTTATTTATATATTTTTGATATAGTTAGTAGCCTGGGCAATGAATGATTGTGGCAGGACCGTAGAGAATGGCGCAGAAAAAGGGAGGCCTATGCCCAACAGTGGGTTGATGTGGGCTGGAAATGATGATGATGAAAAAGATTTAACAAAAATATGGGTAGTAGAACTGGTAGAAGAATGGAACGTATTATTTACTGTCAAATTTTGTCATGTTGGTAACTGTTCGTCGACGTCACCGATGGCGGACATATTTCTTCGGACATTTTGACATTTATCTCCCGGTTACTAAGTCTGATTCTTGTTGGAAATATAATTCTTTGTTCTATTCACCATGGATGAAGAATATGATGCGATTGTCTTGGGTACTGGCCTCAAGGAATGCATTCTAAGTGGAATGCTCTCCGTCTCTGGAAAGAAGGTATTGCACATTGATCGTAATAAGTACTACGGTGGAGAATCTGCGTCAATTACCCCGTTAGAAGAATTGTTCGCAAAGTTCAACGCACCGGCGCCGGACGAAACATACGGTCGTGGCCGCGACTGGAACGTGGATTTGATACCTAAGTTTTTGATGGCCAATGGCCTTCTTGTTAAACTGCTTATCCATACGGGCGTTACCCGATATCTGGAATTTAAGTCTGTGGAGGGCAGCTATGTCTACAAGGGTGGTAAAATATCTAAAGTTCCTGTAGACCAAAAGGAAGCGCTGGCATCCGATCTTATGGGTATGTTCGAGAAGCGACGATTCCGAAATTTCTTAATTTATGTCCAAGACTTCCAAGAAGAAGATTCTAAGACCTGGAAGGACTTCGATCCTAGCACTGCTAATATGCAGTCCTTGTATGAAAAGTTTGGTCTCGATAGAAACACTCAAGACTTTACAGGACATGCTCTTGCCCTTTACCTGGATGATAGTTACTTGCAGCAGCCAGCTATCCAAACAATCCGCCGTATCAAGCTGTACTCTGATTCACTTGCCCGGTATGGCAAATCCCCATACTTGTATCCTATGTATGGTCTTGGCGAGCTCCCACAGGGATTTGCCCGTCTCTCTGCTATATATGGAGGCACCTACATGTTGGATAAGCCTATAGATGAAATTGTTATGGATGAGTCTGGGAAAGTTGTTGGTGTACGCTCTAAGGATGAGATTGCAAAGTGTAAACAGGTGTACTGCGACCCCAGCTATGTCCCTGACCGTGTTCGTAAGAAGGGCCAAGTCATTCGATGCATTTGTTTGTTAGATCACCCAATTGCCAGCACAAAGGATGCTCTGTCTACTCAGATCATTATTCCCCAGAAGCAAGTAGGCAGAAACTCTGACATTTATGTGTCCCTGGTCTCCTACACACATCAGGTGGCTGCTAAGGGCTGGTTCATAGCCATGGTTTCCACTACTGTTGAGACCAATGACCCTGAGTCTGAGATTAAACCAGGCCTGGACCTGTTGGGTTCAGTCAGGCAGAAGTTTGTGTCTGTTATGGACTACTATGAACCCATTGATGATGGCAGCCAGAGCCAGATCTTCATATCCGAGTCTTATGATGCTACAAGTCACTTTGAAACTACATGTTTAGATGTCCTTAAAATCTACAAGCGTGGTACTGATGAAGACTTTGACTTCTCCAAAGTGAAGGTGGAGCTCGGAGAGGAGGAACAGTGAACACAATGCCCCTCATAATTATATATGTACATTGCTTGTTAATTTTAAACTTACAAACTTACTGTTTTGGCAACAATTCATAATTTTATGTTCATTAGGGATCTCTGGGTAAAGATTTATAAGAGCTTAGATGTATTGGCAGTAGTATAATTGTATATGTGCAAACGCTCTGATTTTTCTATATGTTTTGTATTACCAAAAATATTTCAAAAAATAAGATTATTATTTAAAGGAAGTTATTGATCATTTAAGATTGCTTTTATTATGTTTAAGTATACTGAGCTATTACGAAAATGATCTGCACAAGAGGTAGGTCATTAGTATCGAAAGACATGCATTCCATTTGGTACATTGTTAGATCCTGTGACCATATCATACTTGTAATAAATGTCGAAATTACGAATGCTCACTACATGTATATGTTTTGTGTAAGATCATGAATAAAGTTACAATATAATATGTAAACATTGTTTTATTTTACATCTGTTTTCAGTGAAGTCAATAAACAGTGAGGAATGACTGTACATGAGATATTATTTCATGAAGATAAAACAATAAATAAATAGGTAATTTAGATAAGACAATTTATAAGTTCACAACATATTTCAAAGAGTACAGGTTGTCGTCTCTGCAGCCTATAAATATGTAGTCTCCGTAGACTGCAGGTGACGAGAAGGTCTCATGGGGCAGAGGGTGCTCAGCAACCACACTGCCGCTCTCGGCGTCTATGGCGCATATCTTGCCGTTGTTGGAAACGGCCAATAACAACTTGTCACTCAAGCCGCAAGGTGTGGAATACACTGGTGAAGGCAACTCAGTCTTCCAGTTGAGTGACGGCTGGAAGTTCTTGATAAATATGCTGTAGACATGGTGGTTGTGGCAGCCAAATACCATTTGCCATTTAAGTTTATCGATCTCCCTTATGTAGAGCGACGAAAATATATTTCCTTTGGCACCTTGGTATTTCCAGATCTGAAAAAATGTTTTTTTATGTACAAACTACAAAGTAAATATTGGGCACCCCTGTTTAGTTAAATAAAGGCTCTGGACACTATTCCCGTACGTAAGTATCCTTGCGAGCGCCTGGTAAACTAAATATATATTAGTACAGGTCGCGTCATGTAAAAAGAACGCTGGCGTCAAGCTGCGCATTAGCGATCTTACGATCTATCGATCTATTTAATGAATATTATAACTAATATATTTAAAATGTACCTACATATAACCAATTATACCAAGCTGCGAGCTTAAATAATACAATAGGCCTAGTACCTACGAACAATAATTATCTAGAATCGTAAGTAATCCCGAAAAATCATTCCACGCGATATGTACCGCGTCGGGCGGGGCTTAAAATATGAACAGCGCGGCGCAACAGTTCGCCATGACACTCGATTCGTGCGGTTGCGTCGCAAGAAGTTTCCTTTGAGAATATTGCTGTGTTTTTGCGATAATCGATTCATAAAAAATGCCGTCATGTGTCAAGCCATACAGACATGAAAATTAGTTATAAAAAAAAAGTAACACGTAAACAAGGTTATTTATTTTAGCGTAGCGTACTGCGTAATAGGTAAGATCCGCGCGTTGTATCTCACCGCTCATTGCGTTGAGTGCCCCACCCGACCGACGACGACGCGTGACTTTGTCGCAACCAATCGCATGCATCTTTGTCTATGTGTGCGTTCGAGTGTTTCGTTGTAATTACTGTTCGTTTGTTTGCGTAAATGGAATCGGAATCGAAGCGGTGAATGTAGGAGCGTTAGGTTTCTAGAGAATTACATTTCGATGCCTAGTACCTTCGTGCGCGAGTGTATCCATGCGCAAACACACCCCTTTACTTTCTACCAGCGTTCTTTTTACATGACGCGACCTATACCTACCAACTGCTCACATAGATGGCAGCACACAAATTAGTAGCAAATCTGCGAAAGGTAGTTAATATACATAGGTTCAAATACTAGATACAAATACAATTTGCTCCTACTTTGGTCCCACTTGTATCTGCACCACCTTAAGAATTGCGTTCTCTAAATGTTTTTTAAATAGGTCACTAGATTACGTTTTTTACTTATTAAGTTTATTCAACTTTAATACAAAAATTGTCAACAGTCAACCGAAAGGTGGTGCAGAGACAAGTGAGACCAAAGTAAGAGCAAAAATAAATTTTAACCTACCTTTCGCAGGTTTGCTAGTAATTTGTGTGCTGCCATCTATGTGAGCAGTTGGTACTAATAAGTATTTATTTAGTCTACAAGTTTGCTATTTACGTGCCTGTCGGTCTGTCTGTGGCATGGTAGCGCTCGAACGGATGGCCCGATTTTGATGTGTTTTTTTTGTGAAAGCAAGTTCCCTTGCAGTGGTTCTTAGCTTGTGAGCATGTTTGATGAAAATCTGCTCCACCGTTTGTAAGTTATTGGGGGTTAACGCTTGCAACGGCTTTCTCTAGCAAATAATAGATAGCGCTATCCGTAGCGCGACATGATATCAAGTCGTATCGGTAGTTCCGCTACTCATCACTAGATGGCGTTCTTGACAGTCGGGGGTTTCTAAATTTGCCAAGTAAATAAACTTGTTTTATCTATTCTCATGTCGTAAAATTTAAATTATTATGTTAAAGAGTGCATAAAGTGTATATGTTAACACAGTTAAATAACGAAGTCGACGTGTCCAAATATTCAAAATAATTATTATAAGTAAACTACTTTTTTCTTCTTCAACTTTGATCTTTTATTTGATAGCGTAAATTCTAGTTTATGAGATTAGATAAAGTAGTGAATGACACTGCACATAGTGTGTGTATTATCACATTCGTGTGATACTATATAAACTTATATTTATATATGTACCTTGATGCCTTTCTCTACGGTGCGGCAGTGCACCTCCCCGTTGACCTCCGCGAACACGACGTACTTGTCGCGGTCGTAGAGCACGGGGCTGGCGAACACGGGGCTGGAGAGCGCGCCGCGCCACGCCACGCCGTTGGTGCGCGTGTGCACGCACGCACACACGCCCGACAGCGTGCCCACGAGCACGAACTCGTTCTTGGCGAGGACCAAGTCCGCGGATATCGCTTGCTCGGCTATGTCGATCACTTCACGGATTTCTCCCGTCTGAAATAGGTATTTCAGTTTTTATTGATTAGAGCATTTTATTTATAAATTATTAAAATATCATTGTAGATAAAATTTAACTATAAACTGAAATTATTGCTTAAAATACATCACAGTAAATTTATTTTAAAGTATGTACTTACATACAAAAACTAACAACCTTATAAGAATATTAAAATAAAAACGTGTAACTATTAAATATTAGAAATTAAATTACTTTGAAGGATTTCAATATACCAGCTGCATCTCTTCCCGCGTAGATTGTAAAAACCGGTCGGAAGTGAGCAAGATTCGAAATCATATAGTCTAACAAAATTATTACTCTTCAAAATTACACAATACGTCATGAACATGAAACATTCCTTTTTAACTGACACGCCCATCATGCTTAAAGTGGCTTAGGTACTATGGCTCTCGGTTCGGTCTACCCCGTCAGTGATAAAGAAAACTATGTATGCATAAGTAAATCTTCTTAGTGTGTCGATGGTACTTTAGATGTAGTCTTATCCTATAGTTTAGATGTAGATATTGCTACGACCTTTGCGCTTGTGGGTCTTACCTCTTACGATCTGGGCGGTTGACAAATTGGCCGCCCCTTAAAATCTGCCGCCCTAGGCTCCTGCCTAGTCAGCCTGCTGGTAAATCCGCCACTGCTTATAAGTAAATATCTTTGTACGTATAATTTACTGGCGTTCGTGAAATAAAACCTACCATCCTATCAATACATCGAATCCTGCCGTCATAAGACGCCACGTAGACCACATCATTGCAGCACACCGCCCTGCTTTTGATCATGGAGCCGACGTTGATCTTCCACTGCTCCTTACAGTCCTCGAGCGTGAAGCAGATGATGGTGCCGTCGTAGGCGCCCACCACCGCCCGCGCGGGCCGGGACTCCGGCTCGAAACACAGCACGGACGCCTCCACGCGAGCCTTGAGAGACACCAAGCCTTGAAGGATGCCTGTGATTGCATCCATGACGATAACTTTGCCAGAATGACTGCCCACTATCACGTACAGATTCCTGAAATAAATCATCATTGAAGAATTGTAAG
The DNA here is from genome assembly GCA_963576875.1 of Acrobasis repandana. Lineage (NCBI taxonomy): Eukaryota > Metazoa > Arthropoda > Insecta > Lepidoptera > Pyralidae > Acrobasis > Acrobasis repandana. Next base: position 18,341,593 of record OY756218.1, on the reverse strand, counting down.
ATCATTATAAATTTATGTACTTACAAACATTTTGGAAGGCAGTTCAGTTATGCTGAACAAAATTTCCAATGAATATATGCCAAAAAACAAACATATTTTTTTCATCTCATACAAATTAAGCAGTCATGTAAATAATAAATAAATATATAGGGACAAATCATGCTGATTTAGCTAGCCCCAAAGTAAGTTTTAAACTTGTGTTATGGGATACTTACTCAACAATACTATATTTTACGAGTATAATACATATATAGACAATATCCAAGACTGAAGAGAATTTGAAAAAGGCCATTTTCCAACTTGCCCTGGCTGGGGATCGAACCCAGAACCTCCGGATTAGCGGTCTAGCGTGTTAACCATTAAGGCACAGAGGTCCTCAAAATGTGATTTAATATAACAAAGAAACATATTATGACAAAACAGTTACCATGTCGTCGGGCACAGCACTGGTGATGCATCTACACATTTACCAGTGTCATAACTCCAGAGGACAACCAATTCTACAGGGGTGCCTATATTATCCAGATATACTTTCTTGAAGGATGGGCTAGTTGTTAGTATGCTAGTTCCATCGGATCTCGTTCGCTTGGTTCTTCTTTTGGCTTTAGGTTCAGCTCCACAAATTTCCTTTTCAGCAATCTGCATGATTTCTTCAATAGTCTTTCTTTGAGTCATCAGGTATGGGAGGATTAACTTTCCAAACTTTGGGCATGTTTGAGACAGCTTGTTGCACATAGTCACAGCCAGGAATGACGTACCACCAATGGCAAAGAAGTCCTTATTCTTTATATCATTATACATCGTACTTGCACTCATCACATCTTGCACTTCTTTCAAAAAGCTTGCTCTTAGAGAGCTTGATGTCTGTGGTGTCTTTATCATGTTCTCATACATCTGAGATATTATCAGTTTTGATATCTTTCCATGGGGATTGGTGGGCATATTGTTGACTCTAATTATTTTGTCTGGCCAATGTTTATCATCAAGTTTACATTTCAGGAAGTCAGTCACCTCCTGACTACTCATGGTTTCTGAGGAGAAGTACACTACTAACAGCCTTGGCTTGGGGAGCCAAACACATGCAGATGTTTTTATTCTTGGACATTGCATGATGGTTGCCTCAATGAATTGTAAATTTATTTTGTGACCAAATCTCTTAATGACGTCATCTTTCCTGCCCCTGTAATAAATTGTACCATTTTTGATTTCAGCCATGTCTCCTGTGTCTACAAACCTCAATGAATTTTCTTCTTCAGTGCCATTGGATGAATTTAGAATAATACATTTTCTTGTTTTGCTGACTGAAATACAATGAAAAAGGTATTAAATTAAAGTTTAATTAATATACAAATAAGTAAATCAAAAACTTTTATTAAGGCTGTACCTGAATTTTCCGGGGTCTAGTGCTGCCCCCATTTAAAATAAATCATTTTAAAGAAAACGGAGACATCATTTAAAATTTTGCTACTACCAAGTCTTAGATAACCCTTAATACTATTTTGTGAACTACTGTTTACAGTTTATAATGAGAACGTTAAGCTTTACTACACACATTTGCCAAAAGTGGCAGTTTTTCGCAAATGTGCATAGTAAAGCTTAACATTCTCACTTTAAACTGTAAACAGTAGTTCATAAAATACTATGAAACGTTATCTAGGGCTTGGCTGTGCAGAATTTTATATGATGTCTCTGTTTTCTTTGAAATGATTTATTTTAAATGGGGGCAGCACTGGACCCCGGAAAATTTAGGTACGGCCTTAAAATCTTACTCACCTAGTAATATTTTCCCTATGTGTTTATCATCCTTGTCTGGTTCCAGCACTATCTGTGTCTCTGAGAGGCAGTCCCCGAGCGGCACCTCCTTATCAGACAGGATGCGGCTGAGGTCCAGCTGCGCAGCACACGCCCAGCAGGACATCTCAGTCACTCCATACAAAGTAAATATCTTGGTCTTGTTCTCCCAATGCTTCAATTCCTTTAACCTTTTCACCCCATTCAATGGCTCTCCGCCCAAAGCTAGTATTCTTAGTGTGGAATTAGCACTCAGTATTTTATTATTGATGTCCGCATTAGAAAATTGAAAAAATTTAGAAGGAGTCACTTGCCAAAATGTAACAGAATGTTCTGGATTGTTGGGAAACAATATGTCTGCTTTTTCAGGTGCAATGAGAAGTGAGGCTCCATTCATACAGGCCAGCAGTATCTCTATCATAGATGGATCGAAGGTTAGCGGTGTTGAAAAATATATTATATCTTGAGGAGTGATGTTAAATAATTTAGTCAAGTCGTCCACATTTGGTTGAATACATTGTATGGGTACTTGGATGTGTTTAGGCCGACCCGTGCTGCCAGAAGTCATAGCTATGAAGGAGTGCTCGTGAATATGACGGCTGGTAGAATCATACTCAAAATTATAAAAATTTATGTCTAAATCAAATACATGCACAGTTTTGTCAGGTTTCCTGCTGAATAATCCTGATGAAGTAGTAGGCTCTCTTTGATTTACTGTAATAACTACTTTGAATTTCACTTCTTTGGTGAAATTTTCTATATCTTGTGTTGGGTCCAGAAACATGAATGTGGTGGAGCATTTGTGGGCCCTGGAATCACAGGGAAACGTTTGCTTATTAATTTCAGATTAATTACAACCAGACCACTACTTGAACAGGGCTTTAAAAGAAGAGTACGTACGCAGCGATAACGCACGGAATAATAACATTTCTCTCGGACACAAGGCCGATGATGCCCTTGTTGCACTGCAGTTGCTGCATATTCTGCGAGATATATTCGCAGACACCGTACAGCTCCGAGTACGTGTAGGTCTTGTAGACCCCATTGCCGTAGTGTCTCACGGCGATGTTGGAGGGTCTTTTGGCACAGGTTCGCACGAAAACATCATAGTAACCCCGCTTTTCTTTCATCTGTTTTTGTTATGGTTTACTTGTTCGATTTATTAAATTCACCAAAGTATATTTCCACTAAGTGAGGAGTGACATACGGCATAGTAAACTGATGATGATAATGATAATAAATAAATTGTAAATAAATATTGTATTTATTTCTAATGGTTCTATTTACGAACTGATAAATCAAAGTTAAAAGTTGTTACTGTCAATGTCAACGTCAGTCGTCAACAATTTATGTGTATTTTTTAGTACTTTAATACGGCTATGGATAAACGTTCTCTTAGTGACTGTTGGTCTATCAAATCCTTAGATCATTTAATACAGGATAAGTTACGCAGACAAATCTTCTTACAAAACTTTCTGCCGTTTTTGGTGCGGGGGAAGGGTACTACTACATCTAAAATACACACACAGTCACAAAAATAATTTGTGTCGTTATAAACGCACACTTACGTAAAATTGACACACTAGTTTATTTTCTGCACACTAGCAAGACTCACACTAAAACAAATATGTATGTACACGTAATAATACACCCTACTGCAAAAGGATTGAACAACAGAAAAAAAATATCGACATCGATATTTCGGAAAAAAAAATTACGTTCGTTTTAACTCTGGAATGTTTTCATATAATTATATCGGAAATTCGGGATAGAAGTTAATACGTCACGTAAGGCACCACGTGAGCAGTTTAAATAATAGAACTTGTTTAGTATCTATTTAGTTTTATTATTTATACTGCCCACGTGGCGCTTTACGAATACTATAAAACTTGTTAATTAGTTTAATAAGTTTTATTATTTAAACTGCCTACGTGGCGCTTCAAGCATACTACAATATAATACAAGTTTTTTAGTATTTAAACTTGTATTATGGGACACTAACTCAACAATATATATTTTATCATCTTCTTCATCTAAGCGCGTTCTCGGTTGCATCCTTAGCTGTGACGCTTCCCCGCTTTTTATTCTTCAAATATAATATGGTCACCCAAGTAGGCCAAAGACCTTGCGAAGTGGAGAAGAAATAGCCGAAACAGAAAACTTATAAGCTTGTATTATGGGATACTAACTCGACAATATATATTTTATCATCTTCATCATCTAAGCGCGTTCCCGGTTGAATTCGTAGCTGTGCTGCTTCTCCTCTGTTTCTTTTCCAAATATAATAAAGTTATATACCCAAGGATGCCAAAGAACTTGCGAAGTGAAGAAGAAATAGCCGAAACAGAAAACTAAAAAACTTGTATTATGGGATACTAACTCAACGATTGTATATTTTATAATAAATACATATATAGATGGGGTTATGGGGTTTTGTCGTTTAATCACGGAGTTCCTATGGCCACCTTCCAGCTCCATCATCAGACCCTGGATACCATCTAGAGACAAAAAACCCGTCAAGATGAATCATACGAGCCCAAACTCGATGTGCTTATGTCGTTTAATCACGGAGTTCCAATGGCCACCTTTCAGCCCTATCATCAGACTCTGGATACCATCTAAAGACAAAATACTCGTCAAGACAAATCTACGAGCCCAAACTGGATGGGGTTATGTCCTTAATCACGGAGTTCCTATGGCCACCTTGCAGCCCTATCATCAGACCCTGGATACCATCTAAAGACAAAATACTCGTCAAGATGAATATTACGAGCCCAAACTTGATGGGGTTATGTCGTTTAATCATGGAGTTCCTATGGCCACCTTCCAGCTCCATCATCAGATCAGATCCATGTTGCCATAATATTGCATTGTCACGCGACATACGTATGCGTGCAAAATTTCAGCTCAATCGGAAACCAGGAAGTGGGTCAAATTTAACTTGCAAGATTTGATTACAGACAGACAGACAACGGGACAGTTAAAACTAAATAAAAGCTTGTAAAAAAATTAAAATATTTCGATATTAAAATTATATCACAAATAAAACGATCAAGGAACTGTGATTTTTATCGTCATCGATAGTAATGCGATGTCTCGTCACTCAAAAAGCATTGTGATAAGCGATTATAGATCTTTTTGGTATGGTTATGGCAGTAAATAAGATAAAAAATCGCTTGGGATGGCAGGTGCAAGCAGTTGCAAATTTGACTCGATTATTTTTGCCGTAATCTAAACTGAAAGATATTATATCGATTTTTAAGTAATTACATTTAAATAGAAATCAATGTTAATAAAATAAAAAAATACTTACAAATGAAAGGTTATTCCATCTTTACTAAGATTAGAAGTATTTGACCTCTTTTTACATGCATTAACTGCACAATTTGGCATTTTTAATCGAGCACTTGTAGACTTCCTTTCGATACTTTACCGATGCACATAATGATCATAATCGATTACGCAACTAGTTTTTATGAACGTATTAGAGCATGCGATCTTATGCTTCGGCAGAGGGGAACGCGCAGGTAAGGCTTATCCTGTATTAAATGATCTAAGATCAAATCAGGTGCACTTTCATACAAATTGTAGGAAAGAGACATGGTGCAAAACAGATATAAGAGGCGCGCAGCACGCTGATGGTGCGGAACAAGTGCGCCGCACCTGCGCCGTTTCCGTCTGGTCTGGCTTGCGCCGTACGTATCGTATCGTATCGTACGTTGCGAACGCGAAGGATCTGCAACGCTCGTTGCGTTGGTTGTCTTGATCCACACGTTTTCGTTGACAAATTACAAATGTCTAAGAATGTTCATCTTGTTTTGTCCTGTTTTTTTAATTCACGATATGGGACACAGACCTACCGTTTCTTTTCTTATCTAACTAGAACAGAATTGAAACCGGGTGCCCGTCACACACACGGCGTTCTTAGGCGGCTATCCCACTGCACCGCGCACCGTCGCGGAGCGCGGTTTCTACATACTGACGCTCCCGCGCTGTGACGCGTTGTCAGTGGGTGGGAGTAGGCGTGTTTTCTATACAAACAAAGATACTTGCATACAATTTTAAAATCTGCGGCGCCACGCTCCGCGACGCGACGGTGCGCGGTGCAGTGGATCACGTAACGTAATCTAGCGCTTGCTGAGAGAGTACTTATGTATATTTCAGGATATTTTGCGCGCATATGTATATCGCGTGACAATGCAATATTATGATGACTTGGAGCTGATCTGATGATGGAGATGGAAGGTGGCCAAAGGAACTCTGTAATGAAACGACGGAACCTTATCGAGTTTGGGCTCGTTTTATCGTCTTGACGAGTACTTAGGCCTTACATGGTCTAATTGAGCTGGAAGATTAATAAGAAAACCGAAATAAAACAACTTGACCCCATTGAGTTTGGGCTTATTTGTCTTGTGTTGACAAGACCTTTGGTCTCACAATAAAAGCTTATACAAAAAATGATTTTTTTTATAAAAAAAGTTATATTTCATAATGTAAGTACAACCTACTAAATAAAACAAAAGAAATGGGTCAAATTTAGATTAAAAGATTTGACATCCACTAATTTACTAACATAGTATCTTACTAACGGCAAGATAAATGAAAGCCATTGCTTGTAATAATGAAAAAGCTTGTCCAATTATTTTATTTAGTTATGTACGACTCCCCATGTATTACTTTTTTTGGGAAATTTTGGCAATGTAACACTGGCAACATTAAAAATCGGTCATGATAGCGTTTGTAAAATGTTTAATTTTATTAGACGAAATATTTGTTCTAATATAATAGATTTTGGATTACTTACTGGTAGCTAACTTTTTGGGTTGTAGCTAATCGTCTAATTTCGGCATTTTAAGGCACTATTTTACACCCGAAATCCAGTGAGTGAGTGCCTGCGTGCCTGTCGCTTAGCAAAGAGAATATAATAACTTGGTCGCTTAGCGTCAAATTGGACACTGAGGCGGGGGGCGACTTAGAGTCCAACAGTTGGCTGATATTTTTTGGACGCAAATTGCGTTGCCGCGCTCTATCTAGGGAGTATATAATCAAAGGTGTTATGATGTAAAATGTAATAATACATTTCTCATTCTTATTACCAGCACATCCCTGCCAAAGGGGGTCACGGGTTCGAGTCTCTTCACGTCGAGATTTTTCATAATAACTACATTTCTTTTTGTAAATGTATTTAGTATAGGCTACGACCTACGACCTTTGTCTTTTACGCACGCACGGGATGATAAGCAGCTCATTCTATTACTCTATCCCCAGACCAGCAAATAGAAAAATTTAAGATATAATGGTGATAAAGTTGGTTAGTCAGCCATTTGTTTTGGACGATTGGCCCGAAGTGCCAACTGTGCCATCATAAATCTCCAGTTGGCACAGAGCTTTATGTTTCAGTTTAGCGCCATGGCTGCGCAGACTTCAGTATGTACGAATATTTTTCAAGGATTTGTACAATGGATTCTGTGACAATGGCTAGCTACGAACACACGACCTCCGTGTCGTAATGGTTAACACGGTAGTCCGCCACTCTGAAGGTTCTGCGTTCGATCCCCAGCCAGGGCAAGATGGAAAATGGTCTTTATCAAATTGTCCAGGGTCTCGGGTGTTTATCTATACAGGGTAAACACCGGCAGCGTTTTTGGAGCAAATTCAGTCAGTGATAATGAACAACTTTCCATAAAAACAATTTTAAAAATGATAAAAAATTTCGTCCTCCCATACAAAATCCATTTGGCTGAGCTACAAATTGTATGGGAAGCCGAAATTTTATTTTAATTTTTCGATAACTGTTTTTATGGAAAGTAGTTCAGGATCACGGACTGAACTTGCCCCAAAAAGTAACCGTTGTATTTATTATGAAAAATGGTATCTTTGAGTTAGCATCCCATAATACAAGTTTAAAAATCTGACACAGTGTTGGCCACTTACACACACGAAAAACAACAAAACAAACAATACAATTGGGGCTAGCTCAGTCAGAAAAAATAAAAATACTAGGTACTTACCCTACCTCTAATTACCTATTATGGCTTACATTTAGACGACGATGATCTTACACGCGGTATTTAAAAAAATATAAGATTTTCTTTTTTAGAGTTCCGATGTAGGGACTTTGGGACGGAACTGGGTCACGCTAAAAAAAAACAAAAAAACCAAACAAGCTATTCTGAATTACTACCGCAAAGGTCTTAGAGCTGAAGACAGTATTATCAATATTAATGAAATACCATCTTTGAAATAAAAATACAGGATCAACTCTATATAGTCACTATAAAGAGACTAGACAAATTAAAAATTCAAAAACAAGTGCAACAACAAGTGCAAAACAAAACAAAGTGACTATTATTAAGAGATATTATAAATATCCTATAATAATAAAGATATTTTGAATTGAATTGAATTGAATTCCCCGACTTTCAAGCGTTCACCCCAAAAAAGTTTTGAACGGCTAAACAGATTTTCATCAAACAAATGTAAGAATCATCGAGGCTATCGATTGAAAAAACCGCATTGCAATCAATATTTTTGTTTAGGAGCTACGACACGACAGATACACAGATATACAGACAGACAGACACGTCAAGCTATAACACCCGTCTTTTTCGTCGGGGGTTAAAGATAGGTAGTAAACATGTAAAATAATGGAAAATAAAGTTTTCATGTTGCATGTGTAACTTTTAAACTCTACTCTGAGCGTGGCCCGACACGCACTTGGCCGATTTATTTACGGGTAGCTAAGGGTCGAAGCATTTGTACCATGTGGCTTCCGGCCTGGAATAGGACCACTTCATCTCTTCCTGTGGATGTCGTAAGAGGAGACTAAATAAATAAGCAAAAACATCTCGTGCTACAACTGTAAAAGGAGAATTTACATCGGGTGGCAGCCGGTTGTAAAACCTTTCGTACAAATGCATTCCCAGAGAAGGTTGACCTCGTAAAACTATAATAAAAATAAATATATTAAATCATTTAAACTGTTTCGGCTATTTCTTGTCTACTTCGAAAGGTCTTTGGCTTCCTTGGGTGACCAGTGACGCATAATATATGTGACGTTTCACAGGTAAAGGTACCTTATGGACGCTGGCACTTACGACATTGTGTTTATTTAAGCTAAGTTAATTGTTAGAATTGTTTTTCTAAACGTCCTAAGCGCCAGCGTCCACAAGGTACCTTTACCCGTGGAACGTCACATATTTGAAGAAGAAAAAGTGGGAAAGCGCACCTCGAGCTCCAAAGCAGCACAGCTGAGGATGCAACCGGAAACGCGCTATGATAAAGAAGAAGAGCTAAGGGTCGAAGCATCTCACGCCACGGATCACAGTAGTATTTTCATATTAGCACTCGTTCCTTTGATCGATGAAGATAATATGACAATCCGGCTAACCTAGATGGCCGCAAGTTAAGCAGGACCAATCGCAATAGCTAAGCACTGTTAAAGCTGTCTGTCTCCCCTGGGGGCCTTAGGACCTTAAGTCAAGTAAGTCCAGCAAGGAGCTTAATGGCCCGGTTGTACGCATTGCTAGCGCATGGGTGACCAAAAATGGTATTAAAATTTCCCGAGCTCCTTCGTGCTTTGGAAGGCACGTAAAGCCGTTGGTCCCGGCTGTTATCATTGTATGGCAGTCGTCAAGCTATTTCAGATTTCACTGTACAAAATTAATGCTACAATCTAGCAAAACAGAATTGTTGCGAAAGAGTGTTTTTGGTCGAGCTCCTGTCATATACAACAAATTACCTAAACAACTACAATTGACTCAAAGTACAAGACACTTTAAAAAGACCCTCCATGATCTACTAGCTCAGAAATGTTCCTATAAATTGAATGACTTTTTGAATGATAAGCAATTAAAATAATGTTTTTATTATTTTTTAATGATAATGTAGTTTGTATGTTATGTAATTTTGTACGCCTATGGGCAGGAAACAGAGTGCTGTATCATCTATATTAAATTGTCATCTTTTGTAACTTGTTTCCATAAATAAAGAAGTTTGAAGTTTGAAAATTCTGACACTAGTGTTGACCACTTACACACACGAAAGACATAAAAAACAGCTTAGTCAAGTCCTTTGATCGAACATAACGATCGATACTCCAAGGGAATATTCAAACATTAATATCAACTTTTTGATCAGCATGGAATATGAGACTAACTAGCCGTGTGGTTCCCGGCAGAGTAGAATGGACCACTCAATCTCTTCCTGTGGATGTCGTAAGAGGTGACTAAAGGAGTTAGCACACACATGTCGTGCTACAATTGCATTCCCAAGGAGGGGGGTTAACGTCGCGCGGTGGCCGGTTGTAAAACTTTTCGCACAAATAAATTCCCAAAGTGGGTTGACGTCAGGCAGGCGGCCGGTCGAAAACTATAGCCAAATCATTTAAACTGTTCCGGCTATTTCTTCTCCATTTTGCAAGGTCTTTGGCATCCTTGGGTGACCATTGACATGCATGTTTTATTTGGAGAAGAAAAAGCAGTACAGCGCACCCCGGGCTCCGAAGCATCACAGCTGATGATGCAACCGGGAACGCGCTTAGATGAAGAAGAAGGAATATAAGACTAACTAACTTGTTATCTCGCTGATTTTTGCCTTATGTTATTTCAGGGTTAAAACAATACTTATAGGTAACAAAGAGCTGTAAGTTTTCCTAAAAGTTATAAAAAAAGCGGCCAAGTGCGAGTCGGAGTCGCCCATGAAGGGTTCCGTAGCAGCAAGTAACATTATATAAAAGTTCTAAAGGTAAAATGCGGTTTACGATTTATAACGTATTAAAAAAAACTACTTACTAGATCTCGTTCAAACCAATTTTCGGTGGAAGTTTGCATGGAAATGTACATCATATATTTGTTTTTTTAGTTTTATTACTCTCTTATTTTAGAAGTTACAGGGGGGGGGGGGGGACACACATTTTACCACTTTGGAAGTGTCTTTCGCGCAAACTATTCAGTTTAGAAAAAAAATATATTAGAAACCTCAATATCATTTTTGAAGTATGAGTTTGAAGAAAAAAAATTGTTTTTGAGTTTCAGTTTTACGTATGGGGAACCTCCAAAATTTATTCTATTTTTGTGTAAAAATCTTAATGCGGTTTACAGAATACATATACTTACCAAGTTTCGACAGTATAGATCTTATAGTTTCGGAAAAAAGAGGCTGTGACATACGGACGGACAGACGGACAAACAGATATGACGAATCCATAAGGGTTCCGTTTTTTGCCATTTGGCTACGGAACCTTAAAAACTAGGTGGACCGTGCTAACCTTTTATGATAAGTTCTTGTGAGAACTTTAAAATGTCCTGTAATGTATGTAAAATCTTGAAAACCAGTAATAAGCAATATATTCGAATTCTAAAACAGTATGTATGGACAGTGGAAGTAGAGACCGGATACTTGGAAGACAGCTTCGAGAACAGCACCAGGTGCTGGCAGAACAAAACGCAGGCGATGCGGCGGTGCTGACCTAAAACGTGTTCGGCAAATGAACAGGCCCAATCAATTAGGGGCGGTCAGCGATCCGCCGGAAAAGAGGGCAGCGCGCGCGCTCTCCGAGGAAACTCGGAAAATGGCGGGGCGCGGGAGGGTGAGGGGGTGAGGGTGCGTCGAGAGCGAGCGGGCATCGATCGCGCGGGGAGGCTCAGTCCGCCGGGGCGGCCGGCATGAGCGCGCGTGTGATGCGCTGCCGCTGAGATGGCCGGCGCTCGGGCGCTCGTGGTCTGGTGCTGCTGGTGGTGGCTCACGACCGCAGCCGGTAAGTACAGCGCTCTTCTCCCAACCCTCGCTCGAACAACTCCCCGCGCCGATCAGCTGTTCGCGGCGGCTATTTCGCCGCTTGACTTTTCACGATTTCCCCGGTCTTCAGTAATTTTCGCAGCTTTTTCAAGAAGTCTCGCAGTTTGCGTGTGCACTTTTATTTTAATTACACCCCTCGTCTGCTTCTAAGTTGTTACTTCGAGGGTTGACAGTTCAATTGTATTATTTAAACCGGTCTTTGACTCATGTTTATAATTTTGTAGCCGACTGCTTACATTTTTTAAGTTTTGTAATATTTACGAGAACTTATTTAGAAGTTTGAGTAGGTCATCATGTAAAATAGGTAATAGTTGTTGAGTAGTGTAGGGGTGAGTATGGTGACGTTTGTGCCGCATGCAGTGTCGGCGGGGCCGTCGCGAGCCGGCACTGTCGTCCTTGCTCGGCCGCTAGTTAAACAAACCGATATTACGTAATTCGAATAATGCGATGGCTAAAAGTGACACATCTGCGTAAATATTGATCATAATCACGCCACTGTGGCTCGAGGAAGTGGGATTACTGCAGCGTGCATCGCAACACCTGCCCGCGAAGGACGGACGTAATCTATCGGACGATAATTGTTGAATACACAGACCATTCAAACACCATGTTATCATTCCAGACATATATAGCACGCTAGTAATAATGCCATTGTAAAGAAACTAGAAAAATATCAAATTAAAAAAAGTTCGAATAAAGTTCTTAAACAAGTACTTAAAAAATTTATTATATATACTCAGATTAATTAATTTATAGGGATTATAATTAATTTAGTTATTATTAAAGTATGATTACGATAAAAATTAAAAATAAACGCATCATTATCTGAGGTCAGAAATTTCTATGAAAAGACTTCAACGCGTATGTTGGAATTTGAGGCCCATATGATATTCCAATTTCTTTTGAAAAATCAAAGATTTGTTAATTTTGATGGACCTAAAAATAATGGTAGTGACATGCTAACTGGTTAGAAATTGTTTATGAAAGCTTAATAATAAATTATTTTTTTCTCATTGCATATTATTATGTTTATCGACTCTACCTGTGGTAGTCATTTCTGTTGGACCTAGAAAATAAGTTCGTTAGTGTGCCACCGTGCCAAGAAACTGATATATGTGTGTCCTTGCAGTATAAAAAGCAATGGAATAGTCGGTCTTTCATCTGAAATATGATAATTTGTGTTATGTCTTTAATAACCGATAAATGTTATAAAGTAGATACAAATGTGCAAAAAACCAAATATTGTTTTAAAAAGGCAACTACGTTCGTCGTATATTTATTATAATCACTTTTTAAATGTTGTTACTCAGCTCTTATTACTTAGATAGTTTATGTAATATCAACGTGGACGGGACATATTACTATAGTATAATGAAATTAAAAGTCAATAAACCAAAAACAAATTCAACATTCCAATAAAAATTGCCCGGGCAGCTGCACACTTTTGCTATTTTTTTTGTTTTTTGGACTGTTATTCTTTTTTCCATCTCATTATACTTTAGTGATCTCACTGTAGTATAATAAAATGGAAATAAGAATGGAACACATACGTAAAATATCGAACTACGGGCTATTGCTAGGTAGTTAAATGTTGTATTATGTACTTATGTAAGTAATATATGTCCCATAAGTACAATATAGAAACACATTATACAATTTTAGCCATCAAGTAGAACACTTCAACCCAGAAACGTCAACCCTTCCAATACGCGGAATGGGCTGCAAATTTATCAAAGTGGAGCATCAAGTGAGGAAAAGCCATCATTTCCGTCGTACATTTGTCAAGCTGGGCGACGCTGCGGTAGACTGGCGTTACTCTTAATTTAACATTATTTTTCCATTTATTCGAACATTACCGCACATACATATATAGCTACAGACTGACTGTCAAATGAAATTGTAGAAATACTTATTTAAATTCATATACAACTTTGGTCATTCGTATAGTTGTGTAGATAAAAATGCTCGTTTCTTGTGATTTTTATAGTTTTCTGAATTATTCTTTTGCAAAAAGTTTATATACTTAATAAGAAACGATTTGTTTATTTTGAGAAAAAAAGAAACTTGAAATCATTAACTACGTATCTTTTTCCAAATCCCATTGAAGTATAGTAAAGTCCGAGTATTATAAGAACTAAAATATACATATATATAAGTATTGTAAACCTAATTAACATCTAAATCGTGTATGTACTAATATAATACGACATTTTCTTGATACCTTCGATGATTTTGTTTATTAGCGGACTATTTTGCCTCACAAACCTATGGAAAACAGGCGTGATAATATGTATGTATAAACTTATTATTATAATTCCATACCTAATAATAAATGCACCGTTGGAATGTTTCTCATTTATTGATTAGCTATTTTCATTTTAGTATAGAGGAATAAAAGGCATTTTGAATGAAAGGATATAAAAATAAAGAGTTATCTCTATCTGAAAATGAAAAAACAATCCCTCCTTCGACTTCTTTCTTTTCGGCTTAGATTACTTAAGTTTTGTGTCGAAGTATTGTTTCTTTCCCAGTTTTTGGGAGTCGCCGACAGCCTACGTAAGCTCCGAAAGTAGAGTCCATTGAATTTTTATCGCGCCTCCGCCCGAGACGCTTCCAATTTTTATATTCCATTGCCTGCGTTATCTGAATATTGACTACTTCGCCAAATTTATCACTAGGGAGAGAGAACGAGAACGGAAAATATCTTGTCTTATAACTAAATATTAAATTCGTGACGATAATTTCTAAATAAATTTGAATAAATGCTGATTTTAATATGTGCTCTGTTTAAAAGTTTTATTTAGTCTATTGTTATGCGTTGGAACCTTTAATTAGCTATCCGATATCCATTTAAATTTTTGTTTTATATTGTAAAGCTGTTGGCTCCCTTTAAAAATCAATAAAAAAAAAACTTAGATAATAAATCAAAGGCTGCAAAGAACTTAATTTTATGTAGTTTAAAAACTATATATTAATTTTAAACAAAAAAAAGCGACTTCAATTTGCATATATACCCTTTTAAAACAAAAAAAGAATTTTCTAAATTTGTTCAAAAACGGAGAAGTCATGGGGGACTGAGGGGGGAACATAGTACATTAAAATAACATATGTATACAGGGTCTAACAAAATATACTGAAACTATTTTAATGGTTAATTCAGTCTATCATACTGAACAACTTTCCCCAAGGAACGTAAATCGAAATATGAAAAAAATTTTTTTGCCTCCCATAAATGTGATCGATCAGCTGATCTGAGTTTGTATGGAAAGTCAAAAAATATTTTTCATATTTCGATATATGTTCCTTGGGAAAAGTTGTACAGTATTATGGACTGAATTTACCGTTTAAATAGTTTCGGTATATTTTGTTAGACGTTATATAACATTCGAATTGAGAACCTCATCTTTTTAAAGTCGCTTAAAAATATAGAGGCATTGTCACACAGAAGTGGTATTGCTTGCTCTACAGATCAGACATGTTTGCATGACTTATGGACTAGGGTTACATAGATAAACAGCCAAAGAATAGCTTTAGATTAGACTTCTTTTTTGTCTAAGCGCGTTCCTGGTTGCATCCTCAGCTGTGGTGCTTCGGAGCCCGTGGTGCGCTTTCCCGCTTTTTCTTCTCCAAATATAATTAACATGCATGTCAATGGCCACCCAAGGATGCCAAAGACCTTGCGAAATGGAGAAGAAATAGCCGAAATAGTTTAAATGTTTTACGACCAGCCGCCTGCCACCAGCCGCCTGCCTGACGTCAACCCTCTTTGGGAATGTATTTATGCGAAAAGTTTTACAACCGGCCGAGACCCGACACCGCCTCCTTGGGAATGCAATTGTAGCACGAGATGTTTGTGCTTAGTCCTTTAGTCGCCTGACATCCACATGAAGAGATGGGTGGTCCTATTCTAACCACACGGTTAATACGAGTAGTTACCGAACCACAAGGATAGCTTTAGATTAGTCGCTAGTGTAGAAGTGAACATATATTTTGTCGAGAATTCAGATGTTACCACAGAATTAATAATACTAACGTACAGAAGTCCCACTTAGCAAAGAAATTCAAAGTAATATCTTCTCAATGTGGCTAGTGATATGGTTTAATTTAGCTCACGTTAGAACTCAGCATCTTTTCGTATAGATACCTAGACATCCATTGCAAGCCAATTTCATTCTTATTACTCTGGACAAACGATTCGTATAACTGAATTCACCACCCGGAGGGGGCGCCTGCGCGCATAGTAATAATGTAGGTACATTTTCGATACCTAAACGGGGACAGGCCTGATGTTCCTCATTTGATTACCTAATAAAAAAATGCATAATCAATAGTTAATAGACAAATATAAGACAAGGATATCTGGAATGTTACTCGTACATCACATTCTAAAGTGCTTGGCTTTTACTCATTGTCTAGTCTCAACATTTATTGCAGCGGTTACATGACAATTTGAATCTTTGTAGTTGCCGTCGAATAATATAGTTAGTAATCACTTTCCTATCTTATCAGACAAATCCTATGTATAGAGAGTAATCCGATAGATAACGGAATTCTGCGGAATATGCCGAGCTAAACTAAAAAAACAGATGCCTATATTTTTTCACGTATAAAAAGTGTAATTTCAAAGACATATTTTTGGTTATCATCCGTTACAATCATATTTGGCACTTGTGCAAGTGTGGAACAAGTTTCGTCTCCTGCATGGTATAATAAAACACGGTATTCTGTTCCCGTGAAAATCACGGGATTGGCCCAAGAATACGTCATCAGCTGGAAGTGTTGCCACTGTGTGTGATTAAATTACCCGAGCAAAATGCATTTTTGCTACTTTGGAGACCAGGATGCGTTTTCGTGTTTTCTCTTCTTCTTCGTCTAAGCGCGTTCCCGGTTGCATTCTCAGCTGTGCTGCTTTGGAGCCCGGGGTGCGCTTTCCTGCTTTTTCTTCTCCAAATATAACATGCATGTCAATGGTCACTCCAGGATGCCAAAGACCTTGCAAAATTGAGGAGAAATAGCCGGAACAATTTAAATGATTTTGGCTACAGTTTTACGACTGGCCGCCTGCCTGACGTCAACCCACTTTGGGAATTTATTTGTGCGAAAAGTTTTACAACCGGCCGCCACCCGACGTTAACTCTCTTTGGGAACGCAATTGTATCACGAGATGTTTGTGCTAAGTCCTTTAGTCGCCTCTTACGATATCCACAGAAGGAGATGGAGTGGTCCTATTTTAACCCGGAACCACACTGGTAAGTGTTTCCGGATTTTCTCTTCTCCAAACATAAATAGATACATGCCAACAGTAACCAGACGATGTTAAATCTATTTATATAATGTATAAACATTTCAAAACCAAAATCAGCCAAAAACTCGAGTACGGCCCAGCCGTACTCGAGTTCTAGCGAGACAAACAAACAGCAATTGATTTTTATATATAAAAGATAGATATATATATATATATATGGATATGGGTACATGGATATATGGATATACAGATTTACTAGCTTTTTCCCGCGGCTTCGCTCGCGTATCTCACGGGAACATTACATTTTGACTATGTCCTTCTCAGTACTCCTAACTATGTGTATGCGAATTTTCAAGAAGATTGGTTCAGTAGATAAAGCGTGAAGAGGTAAAAAACAAACAAACAAATATACAAACTCACTTTCGCATTTATAAATATTAGTTAAGATTAGGATTAGGATAGGATATAGTTAGGATAGTTAGGATTAGAATTAGGAAGTTAGGATATAAACGTTTAATACTTGTAATAGTAAGAGGATGAAATTATTGCACCAAGAGTTAGGCCAGCAGGTCGGTATTGATTCCAGTCAAACATTTTCGTGGAACCGCGAGCGTGGGAGCGGCGTTCGGAAACACAGAATAAATATCATAACCTCGTATCGAAGTGTTGACCCAGCTCTGAAGATGCACCGCCTCCAATAGCGGACATGGCGCAACCATTTCTTGGTTAGATACAGATTTGAAAATGTGACAAGTTTATTATTCCATTTGAGTCACAGACCTACCACTACTAGACCTGCATAATGTGTGGCCACTTTAGTGCATCTCTTTCTATCTTTGATTATTGCCTCCACCCATATTTTGCACACGTTTTGAACACACTATGGTTACTAACTTATAAGTTAGTAACCATATAATGCCACCAATTATAATAAGCTCAAATAAAACCTTAAATCACCTTTTAAATGATAAAATTAATAACTTTCTTCGATCGTTTTGTGGTTTGTTTGGCCCAGATTTTGACAGTAGGCCAGCTTATAGCAGCCACGCCGATAGAGACAAAAACATATCAGCGTTTCTTTCACACTCACGTTGTACTGTATTTGACAGTCCCTTTCTAGCAATATCGTTGAAGTCTATTAGTGGTAGGTCTGTGATTTGGGTAATTATTTATTTATTTTTAAACTTTATTGTTCCACAATCAAATTGTCTTGCAATCCGCTAGATGACAACAAGTTAAATCAGACAATTTTTTCTAAACGTAAACACAAACATTTTCCATGGAATTTGTATAAACAACAAAACCGTGACGTCATAGCTTTTTTGAGTCAAATAGCGCTTTTAATATCAGTTTTTCTGCATTAGTAAATCCAAAATCAAAATTCATTGAAAATGGGTTTGAGCAATGATAAGTACCTTTTGTACCTTTGTGTTCAATAAAGATTTAGTAAATAAATAAATAAGTGTCACTATTTTGTGACGTTTTATTCTCATAACAGTACCAAATAATTTATTTTTGATCCAGTCATCTACCCAAATTGGCGGACTTAACGCTAAAATCGTTCTCTCCCAGTCAACCATAGTGAAAATTATTCAGTTACCTACTGTTAGACTGCATGCTGTATGGATGGTAATTTATTCAAGAACTTTTTATTAGAAATATACAAAGGTAAATAAATAATAAAAAAATATACAAAGGTAAAAAAATAAGTGAAAACTTGAACAAAGTGGTGTCGGTTACGTAACAGTGTCGCAGTTCAATGGTTCTTCACCATCTCAAAAATTTCCAACGTGCGTAAAGAAGTTTTCTCTTCAAAAAAACAATACCTACATCTATCAAAAATACTAATCTCTTCTAATATTTAGAAGAAGTAATTATATTTACACTATTAATTAAAGTTTGTGTTATCAAATAAGGTTCTATAGAATTCTAATGAACATTATAAGAAAGTAAAATAACCATAATCGATCGGAAGGCATCGATTGGCCCGTAAATATGGAAACGTCATATTTTTTATAGCGGTGATAAAGTCTAAAGAAAGACTGTATTTTCGAAGTACAGGGCGGAGTTATACCGTTAGCGCATACATTATACATACAGTTATTGATTGATCTTAGGGGGAATATTTACGGTAAGTGCCGGTTACATATGCCTACCTAATTCTAAAAAAGCGGCCAAGTGCGAGTCGGACTCGCCCATGAAGGGTTCCGTAGCAGCAAGTAACATTTTACGATTTATGATGTGTTAAAGATGTTTTTTTTTAATGATGTTTGTGTTAATGATGTGTTTTCTTTGCGCCACCGTTTCTTTTTCACGTGCTTACATTTCTCTCCATCCACTGGTTGTCTGGAAGAGATCGCTGTCAGCGATAAGACCGCCCATTGTACCTATGTATATATATTTGTGTTTTGTTAATTTTTTATTTTTAATTTATTTTTTTAGGTGCAATAAAGAGTTTTTCATTCATTTCATTCATTTATTCATTCAATATCTATGATACCGAGACCACTATAGTTTTAATTGAAAGTACATACTTTGATATATATACCACATTTTTTTCAGAATTATTTTAGTAATATTTCAAAAGTTACGGTGGGGGACACTTTAAATTTTAACTTTGTATTAGATTATCTGAAGACTGGGGGGTTTGATCTACATAGTTTCAAAGCAGTTTTTGTTGCATTTTAAAAAACTTTTTCAACGATACCCCACACGTTGGGGTTAATCCAATTTAATTTTATAAATTCACTTTTCGTTGTGTGGGAAAAAAAATTTTTTTTCATAATTTTAAAAACCAACTTTTGGAACTTTAATATCTATCTCTCCACCAATTTTCGTGACAATCGGTGCAGTAGCGGCGGAGTACGAGCCCGGATGGTCAGACGGACGGACATGACGAAACTATAAATTCCTTGTGGACTACGGAACCCTAAAAACGGATATGAAAAATGTTTTATAAGTAGATTGCTCAGGTTATGCTCTTATGAGCTTAATGCTTGAATTTTTTAATAGTTATAATTATTTAGAACATTCAAGCAACTGAAATTCAATTTAAATTTGGACTTTCTTCGTTAATTTCGTTGCGCTAATTACTTTTTGGACTTGTATTTGCATTATAATAAAGCATATTAATAGCTTTGCTGAGCAAGGGGATTGGGGAAAGTGTTGGTTATTGCATGGTTATTAGGGCTCGCGAGGTCTACTGTTCTTACAGAACCACTAGTAAGAAGATTGCTCAAGATTATACTTATAATTATAACTGTTTAAGTACATACATTAGAAAATGAATAACTACCTGCTAAGTCGGAAAAACAGAGTATAATATTATCTTGTATTTTTCTGTATTACTATATTTCACCATTGATGAAGGACAGAGCCTACAAAGCCAAAAATGTGTAATCATATATATGAAAGGTCATGAATCAGTAAACCATGATTTGAGGGGAAAATATGTATGTACAAATTATACGAATTCATATTCATTCATATCATCTACCAACAACGATGTAATGAGGTTAATACGGGTTTAAGATTATTAATTCGCTACATTTAAAAGGATTCTCTTTATAGCTCCATCTTGAGCATTATAGTTTTTTTTATTTTTTGCACTGACTGTGTTTTGTTACTCAGTTCAAAATTCAGTAATTAGGTCTTTGCTGACACTTTTACACGTCAATAAATTTTGTATACATTACGTGTAAAATTAATCAATTATTTTAAAGAAAAGCTGCGTTACTAGCGTTTCGCAACGACCAATGCTGAGAAGAAATGCTCTGTTAGATAATTTAAGTGCTTTGCGATTAATTAATTATTGCACAATAGTATCTATTTACCTGCCATTCACGGAAGCAAGTTCTTTTGTAAGCGTCAAAAAAATCTTAATATTGGTAGGAATAACTTGATAAGAAGACCCGGGTAGGCACTAAGCTCGAATATTTTATCTTCCGGTTCATCGGTTACATTTTCTACTATAGTTAGACTTAGATCAAGGTGAGAACGGTCTGATTTATTACTCCGACCATATTTAATACCTTAGTAACACCAACTTGTGTAATAATATACCTACTTAAGTAAATGTTATTGCGCGCTGTAACTGTTGTTATAAGTTAAAGTTTATGGAGCCGCAGTTAGGAATGTTACAGTGTCGTAAATAGTTAGTCTATAATAGACAAAATTCTCTATACTAAATGGATAAAGTTTTAGTTAGGGTAAATACCCTAACTAAAACGATAGATAGTAAGATAGATAAAATAGATAGATATTGACTATCAAGACTTTAGAAACTTTAGTCAAGTAATATTACATAACTTTGATAAAGTGAAGAATTCGCTACAATTCATTACAAAAAAATCGTAGGTATGCAAATACTGAAATGTTAAGAATTTTATTATCAAAAACTTTTCTCTAAAAATTAACCAAAGCGAATGAACCTTATATTCGAAACGACATGGCATGACAAGACTTGCATAACGAAATTACACGAATGAAGATAACAGTAATGTAATCACTTGCATGACGAAAATTTCAGCTGTAGAAAGTAAAACCGAGAAGTTCATCGTCCCAAGCTTTGGAAATAAAAGAAAAAGAAGATCGCGTGCCGCCCGCCCTTACGGAGCGGGACGGGGGCGGCTGACGTACTCGCGACCTTTTTACTTCACCCCATCTATATTTCACATAACCCGCAAATAAATTGCCATTGAATCATTCATCACATTTCACGCTATCTATGTCTGGCTTTATTTGTCGTTTTAGTACATAGTTTAAAAAATCTCTAGGTTTTGGTATAATTTTATCCACTTTTTACTGGCTTTGTTTGTCGTTTTTAGTGAATAGTTTAAAAAAACAAACATTCTCTAGGTTTGTAATAATTTTATCCATTTATTACTTGATTTATTTTTCGTTTTCAGAGAATAGTTTAAAAAACTCAACTTTTTCTAGGTTTATAATAATTTTAATCGTTTATAGTAAATAATTTCAAAACTAAATATATTTTTATAGATTTGTTCTTACTAGTTTTTTTCCAAAAATTCTAATACTTACTTAAAAGTTTTAATTGTTTGCAAATATTTATTAATCTGGTTTGTTATGATATGTACTCAAATTGGAATGTTAAACACATTTTATATTTTCTTTATACTCTTTTATTACCGTCAGTACAGCTTTGTCAAATGAAATTGTGATCCTTTTGGTGCACAATAAGAAAGTTATATAAGTATTTTTCTTATTCTACATACTTATATTGATTTTATTAATTCACAATAACATTTTGAGAGTTTTGTAAAAACTCAAATTGTTTTGAGTATTTTGCTACTTTGTACTACCATAAACACAAAAAATGCTTGTCTTTACATATTTTTTGAATATTTACGGCTTAGATTAGATCATAAACCTTTCTATTCTCTTTAGCTTTTATTATTTATGGCATGATATGTTAGGAAGGTGCAATAACAGGCACATAAATAAAAATACCCTTCCGATAACAAAAGACTTTGCATAGGCCAAAACGTAAAAGTTTTCAGTGCACTATAAATCTGTCGATGCCCTACGTTGCACAATTGCCCCTCCCGTTTACAACCTGCCGTTATAAATAGGTATTTGCAGACAACTGATATTTGTTTGTTGACTCAGAAAGTGAGTACGTGGTGATAGGGGATTTTGAAAATTGCTGCGTGGTTGTATTGTCGTGATATTGTAATTTTCTTGCTGGATATTCTGTTTATGTTGTGTTTGCTTACATAAATGAAGGATAGAAATATCTAAGTCTTTTGGTCGAAATTTTAAGTTAGACAATATAAGATTCCAAAAGTGGAGAGGTCAGGAACTATATTGTAAATTAAATAATTACGAAAGAGTTTAAATCCATTAAGACAGAAAAATATGTGGCACAAAGTACTTGTAAAACGAACCAATCTTAGTAAGGCTGGTAAAACAAGATCTATAAAAACTCTCTTTTCATCTCGTCAGCATATATTTCATACGCATAAAGTTAAGATTTTAAGAAACAAAGCAAAAGTTTCTGAATCGGAGCAATTATTTGGACATGATTAATGATACTAAGCGAGGCGCGGGATGCGAAAGTTTTAGATTCCAGACGGTAACTCCCCAACTTGGTAAAGTTGGCTCTCCTTGAAACTCACGTAATTGTCGACCTAACATCGACTTATAAGACACCTCAGCAATTATTAATGACATCGTAACCCAGTTACGTAATACGGAAGTTATACCTTTTACGGTAGTTTCTACGTTATAAGTTATTATTGACGTTTTTATTTCATACGCGTCACACAACTCCGTTTACGGCAATCAATCAACCAAATTGGTAGAACATACATACACATTGCTACGGTCTTCATTCAGTACATAATAGCTTTTGAACATTCTAAGCAATTTGCTACAATGCCTACGACGTAGCATCTGCTACAAATTAGCTACGAATAGTAAGTAGACAGCTATTTGTTACCTTATATACCTGTTAAAATCAGTAAACTTTCCGGAACTACCTCTCGTTTTAGATGACTTTTTTCTAGAATTCGGACTCGTTACAGAGAGGTCAAAAGACGGCCAATAAGGTTTAAATAAATTTAATTAGCATTCTTCTGCTATCTTTATATAACCATATAAAATACTAAGTATCATGAGAACACCTTTACTTTTTACTTCAACTTTTTATATTTGCAATATTATATAATAATAATTAATAATTTCGGAAGCCATAATGATTATTATAGGACCGATGACTATCTTAAAGACAAAAAGGTCTGGCTTGAGCTTGGCGCGGGTCCCTCTTAAAGGTTTGTATACTTAGACATGTCATAATTTAGGTACATTGGTACATACTAAATTTACAAACTGACATTATTTTAAATTTCGTAATTCTTATAATTCAATTTAATTATGACATAATAAACAATGTAATCTCTGTCCATCTATATAACTAATTTTAAGTTTTTAGTTTGTTAGTTGACGTCTTTGGAGAAAACGTGCAGTGCAGTTTGTTGCCGCTTCTTCTGCACTTGCGCCTAGGAAGCGGCGTAAACTTAGCTTTAAGTAACGATTTAACGTCAACATTTGTGCAAAACAAAACAAAGTGACTATTATTAAGAGATATTATAAATATCCTATGATAATAAAGATATTTTGAATTGAATTGAATTGAATTGCGCTGCACTTGTACCGCAACATGTTCAACGTTAAACTATTTCATCACTCAATATCCCCTTGGGGCCGCGTAGATAATGAATAATTTAACTAAACTCAATGTTTTTCGTGTCACAAATATCATGTAATCATTCCAGGTTGCGTCGCGTTCCTCATTAAATAAACTCAGACACGAGCCGTATCATAGGCCTTACCCTGGCATTGACACTGATTAGTTAGGTTATCCTGCTTATAAATTATACAAACCACGACGGCACGTTCTGTCCCATTTCCATGAAAAGTCACTTTGTTGCCGTTTGATTTGCGTATATCCGAAGCAGTTTTATTTACATGTAACATATTCTATTTGCTTGTTTGCGACCATTACATTCATGGAATTAGATATAAATAATGTAACGGAGAGCTATAACGACGTCAATGAAGTTTTAATATACGCATTTTCCGCTCATTCCGTAGTCAAAGTTTTACATTACGACAATGGTTTGGAAGAATTCGCTGTTGTGCTTAAAAATAACCTCAATACACGTAGGTAAGTTTCGTGCGCTACATGTACGTAAATCTTTAAGCGGTTTTCCACAACAGGCGGGTGTGGCTACAAAGACGACCTAATTGCGGCGACTGGCTGTCCATAATTTACGTGGGCCCGTGTGTGTTGTGTAGTTACTCTTCACGCCTCCGCGTCTACTATCCATGTTGAAAACCGCATTTTATGTTAAACTTGAAAATCACATCAAATGCAATAGTTTTTTCATATGCAAGACCCATGTGGATCCTGGCAGATCAGAATAGGACTCCAAGTCTTCCCGTGGATGTCGTAGAGGGCGACTTAATAAACACAAGCTAAACAAAGCTTATAAACATCAATGAGACCTCTCCAACTCCTTTGGCGTCACAGCCAGCGTGGAGAGTGTAGGCCAAATCCTCTGACTGCTTTGGCCAAGTGTGGCTCTTAATACAGAGAGGGTCGTGCTCCATGCAAGACTCAAGTGACAGATAATGTCTCCCCGTTTCAGCACGTTTTGCAACCGTAGCCGTGCTGCTTTGGCGCCTGAGGTCCTTCGATTCTTTCTTATCCAACGATGATTCTCTAATCTGGTTTCAGATTTTCTAAGCTGCCTAAAGGCATCTGACGTAGCTCGACGACTGTCATCTAGTGACAACTGTAATTATTACACACAAGTGACTATTGTGCAGATTTCCTAACGATGTTTCCTTCGCTGGAAGCGGTGGTCGTTGAAACATCCTACATGAGTCTACAAACTCGGAGGTACAAGTCGCGCCTAGTAAGGTCAAACTCGAGCCTTACAGGCGGACAGCCAATGCCTGAACACCTTCGATCCACTTATACTCGTATCCAAAGATGATAACGTCAATGGTCTCACATCCAAGGATACCAAAGTCCGTGCCAAGTCTTCTCCGTCTAAGCGCGTTCCCGGTTGCATCCTCAGCTGTGCTACTTCGGAGCCCGGGATGCGCTTTCCCGATTTGTCTTCTCCAAATATAACATGCATGTCAATGGTAACCCAAGGATGCCAAAGACCTTGCAAAATGGAGAAGAAATAGCCGGAACGCAGTTTAAATGACTTGGCTATAGTTTTACGACCGGCCGTCTGCCTGACGTCAACCCTCTTTGGGAATATACTTGTGCGAAAAGTTTTACAACCGGCCGCCGCCCGACGATAACCCTCCTTGGGAATGCAATTGGAGCACGAGATGTTTGTGCTTAGTCCTTTAGTCGCCTCTTACGACATCCACAGGAAGAGATGGAATGGTCCTATTCTAACCCGGAACCACACGGGTAATAGTTACCGAACCAAGTAAAGATGTAAAAGCCGGAACGATTAAAACGAATTGGCTGCTTACAACCGGCTTTTCGTCAACCCTCCTTGGAATAAGTGTAGGTAGTGCACGTACGAGTAATTGTGTGTACGTGAGGCCTGGTGGCGGTGGCCAGCTGATCGATAACTTTGGGCCGGTGACGCGTCGTCGCCGAGCAACCGCCGAGCTGTGGGGTTGGAGCCCACGTTCCCACGACACCACTAACAATTTATTATCAAAAATTTTTTTTTTTGATGAATTGTTAATTAAAACCTTCGTCACTCATTTGAGGTGAGGAGGATATTTTTTTCTCCGTACAAGTACTACAATTATTTTATTAAAACTACCGTGAGATAAATCCATAATTGATTAATTTAAACCAGTTGACTCACGTGATATAGTCGGAAAAGGCCGACCAGGTTTCGATCGATTTAGACGATCATCTTCAGAGCGAGTGTCAGAAACCTGGTCGGCCTCTTCCGACTATATCACGTGAGTCAACCGTTTTAAATGAATACCGTTGTAAATAATAATACTACAATTATTATTATTTCCAAGAAACATATTTGATGCTCCTTTTTTTGGGCTCAGTATTCTCGACTTAGAACCGATATGTTGACGTATGAAACATTGGAATTTCGTTTTTATTTTCTCATGTTTTAAATAAACTTTTAGATGATATAGTCAGAGTGCATCAGAGAAAACCAAAGTAAAATCTTTAGCGTTAACGTTAGTAGAGTTTGGTTTAAAGTAATCCAGTTGTAGAGTCAAAATTAAGTGCAACTTTTATTTCTATATTAATATACTTACATAGAATGGATTTGTGAGTATCTTCATTTGGGTCTCACTTTATTTCTTACTGCAAATAGATTACTCATATATTATCACTTTAAACTGAGTATATAATAATAGTAATTTGCTTTTCCACCATAAATAAAATATAAAATTAAGTTCTTCCGGCAGCTGCCATACAGCCTGCATAAAATAGAATTAGTTATTACAGGTGTATTTTAATTTCAGGCTTTATTTCTTGGCCGTGAAACGAGGTCAGACTAGATTCAGCCGGCACTGCAATGCGCCCCCCGCAGCAAACTATATCTGCGACTTTATCTCTTGTGCGATAAGATCGGGTTTGCTTTGGCCGTCCCGGATATTCTGCAGTGGTCGGCCACTGATCTGTCGGACATTCTCACAAAGCTTTACAAAGCAAAGCTGCGCTTGACAGCCATCGCCCACGGCGTTTGTGAGGTTTGTGCCTTTGATACAAAAACCGTCCACAGTATCCATTTCGGTTTTAACTCAGCAGTAGGCGAAAGGGCTGAGATGATGGTGATGATACTAATTATAATTACATAACAAAATAATTAAGCGCAAGTCTAAGTCGATTTAAATCTAGCCAGTACTTCTTCTTCCTCAGCTTATCCCAGTTTACGAGGGTTCAGGATAGCATGTGTCTTCTCTATATCCTTTTTTAAGGCACTTGTGACATTAATACATAAAAAAATTAAAAATTGTTTGGAAAATCCAAAAGTGCTCGCCTCATAATCTCATTTTTCACAATTAAATTGATTTTGATTATTTTATTGCTAACTTAAAACGAAGAAAAGTATGTGTCAGCTTTAACGCACGACTGGAGATTATTTTTAACTTCCCGCTGAGAAAATTGAAAATTTTCAAAATTCGGGACGTTATTAGTTTCACCCCGTTTTTAAAAAGTCGAGTTTTCATCAGATCTCGACGTTTAAAGGTCTCAGGAATCTTCCCTGACCACTCACGAGCAAGTGTCATGCACCCTATCCGTATGTGTGTGTGGGTGTGTATGTGACCCGCTTATAACTGTTGAACAACTAAACCGATCGGAACCAAACAAGTAGCTTTCCAAAGAGTTCTATACAACTCAGATTTCCTGTGAATTTAAACCGATTCGGACCGGTAGATTACTAAGACTACGTCACGAATGTCAAGAAAAGTGTTACCACTGATTGTTCTTTTCATTCTCAATTAGTTAATGCAAATTAAAAAAAATATTAACTAACTTATCGCTTCTTTTACATTTATTCGTCTTTCATATTTAATAAAACAAACAAAATCACAACATTATTTATTTAAATTTCTTTTTACTTCTTTTCTTACTTGCCAGTTACACATTCGTACTCATCATACATAGGTATTAACTCTTTCAACAAACCTCACATCCAAAATTATTTTTAATATGTCACCTGTATTTTTATAATAATAATTACGATTAAACTACATTGAATTAGACCGTGATCTTCAAAAGGACTTAGTTTTGGATAATACTAAAGCGTATAAAAAAAAATGGACTTGATCAGATAAGTTTTTCGGGAGTTATCGTGACCACGCCAGTTTCCATACATACAGACACACGGACGTCCACAAAATGATTTTATTAAACATTGTTTTTATTTATTTAAAAGGCAAAATGTCTTTTAAAAATGTCATAAGTGTTTAAACTAGTGTTTTTCCTTGACATTTATGTGTAAATATTATTGTACAAGTGCGATAGAAAATAAATAGAGACACATTTAGTTAAAAAAATCACTTGATTTTTGTAAGGCGAGAGTAGAGCACTACCTCATGCGCTTCGCTTATGAGGCGTGCAATATGTATTTAAATCTAGCCAGTAATATTAACGAAAAATAAATCGACAAGGGGAGGCCTTTGCCTAACTATGGGACCTAAAAGGCTAGAAAAAAAATCGAACTTGTAAAAATCAAATATGATAACTGAATCATGTGTTAGGCAGAGTTTATCGGTTTTATGAATTAGGTATTTTACAGTCAGACTATAATAGGAATGAATGGAGTTATCAAGAAAGGAAAACCAACATGATGAGGACAAATTTTAATGAGGTTTTTGATAATAGTTAAATTCTTGATTGTGAATAATTTAAAATCATGACCAAAGTCCTTGTAACTGTAGGTAAAAACAATCCTACTAATAAACAATACTTGAATGTAGCCGATGAATTTGTGAATTAATTTCATCTTCAATTTATCACATTGTATTGGAAATAAGTCTAATTTTATTTAACTATAACTACGATTGCCTAAAGTGAGTAGTACATTTAAACTGTCAAACAAACTATTTGATAAATGCGTTAATTTAAAATAATAGTAGTCATTATGTAATCGACCCTCCTCCAAGTAACTAAAGGTATCCAATGTCTCACTTAAACAATTTTTTTAATATTTATGTAAATTAAACTAAGAAAAACATTTTATGTTAGAACTAAGTACCTACTTAGGTACTTTTCTTATCAATGATACTAACAGGATTTGACGGCGGGTCCATATATCTAGTTTATGTAAAAAATGTGCGCAGAGTTCAATAAATAACATACTCGTAGATGATCAATAAAACCTTGATTGAAAAAACTTTTTGGTCTTTCATAGCGAGCGATCTGGCTGCCGCGTGGTTCCCGGCAGAGTAGAATAGGACCACTCCAAGTCTTCCTATGGATGTCGTAAGAGGCGACTAAAGGGGAGTTCCGTCACTGCACATGAACAGACTTCCGATGGGCAGCAGCGTCGGAAGTGCGATAGTGACCCCCCACTGCGCTCGCCAACCCGCCTGCCAAGCGTGGCGAGTATGGCAAAACCCCTCTATGAAGGTACAAAATGCGACCAGGCCCCCAGTACCCGGCAGCCCTGCTATTCCTGACTCCGGTAGCGGTCATGGTAATGGCAGGGCAGGGGGTGCTAAGAATCCCCGGATGGGATCCGGCTACCACCACCGGCGAAAACTGGCCCTGGTAACACACAACGTCTGCACTTTGAGGACAGACGAGAAACTGACTGAGGTGGAAGAGGAGATGAGTAGGTTACGGTGGGACATAGTGGGGTTGTCTGAAGTCCGAAGAGAGGGCGAGGGCACGACAACCTTAGAGTCCGGTAACCTACTCTATCACCGGGAGGGAGACGAAAAGAAGTCCCAGCATGGTGTCGGGTTTCTCGTTCACAGGTCCCTCATAAATAACGTAGTGACCATCGACAGTGTTTCCAGCAGGGTAATATACCTGATACTCAGAGTATCCAAAAGGTACTCGTTGAAGGTCATACAGGTATACATGCCGACCGGAACACACTCAGATGCGGAGGTTGAGGTAGTGTATGAGGACATTAGTAGAGCCATACACGCCTCCAAAACCCATTTCACGGTTATTATGGGGGACTTTAACGCAAAACTGGGGAAGGGACGCGATGGAGAGATCAGGGTGGGGCAATTTGGATATGGTAAGCGCAATGACAGGGGGCACAGGCTGGCTGATTTTCTGGAGGAAGAGGGACTCTTTGCGATGAACTCTTTCTTCAAGAAGCCGCCACAGAGGAAGTGGACCTGGATGGGTCCTAGTAAGAATAACCAGCCCCCAGTCAAGAACGAGATAGACTTCTTCCTGACAGCGAAGAGGCAGATATTCAATGATGTCTCCGTGATCAATATGATTAAAACCGGCAGCGATCACCGAATTGTAAGAGGCATCTTGAATATCGACCTCCGACTTGAAAGGTCAAGGCTTATGAAGTCTACGCTCCGACCATCACTGAGCCAGATCCAAAACCCCGAAAGCTTTCAATTTGAACTCTCCAATCGCTTTGAACTTCTCCAGGATTGCATTTCAGTGGACGAGATAAGCAACGGGTTTATAGAAACTGTTCAAGCAGTGGGATCTAAGTTCTTTAAGTCCCGCCCTAAAAGTAAACCTCAAAAAATCTCTGCTCAGACCCTAGACCTTATGACACAGCGACGATCCATGCCGCTGCAAACCTCCGAAGACGCTAAGTCATATCGAAAGCTTAACCGACAAATTCAAAAGTCCTTGCGACACGACATTCGCTCCTTTAATACTAAATGTATTAAGGAGACGATAGAACAAAACAAAGGTTCCAAAGTGTTTGCAAGGGCTATGTCTACTGGGCAGAGCCGATTGACTAAGCTGAAGACGGAGGGCGGAAACGTTGTGTCGACGGGGGAGGGGGTTCTGGAAGAGATCGAGAGGTTCTATGGGCAGTTATATACATCCGTTGCAAAACCTAACATAAATACGGCAAAAGATCCAAGAGCCAAGTTAACCCGACACCATACCGAAGATATCCCGGACATCAGTCTGTACGAGATTAGGATGGCTCTCAAACAGCTTAAAAACAACAAGGCGCCGGGCGAGGACGGAATCACAGCAGAGCTTTTGAAAGCGGGCGGAACGCCGGTACTGAAAGTCCTTCAAAGGCTCTTTAATTCCGTTCTACTCGAGGGAGTGACGCCAGAGGCGTGGAACGGGGGTGTGGTGGTTCTGTTCTTCAAAAAGGGTGATAACACTCTCTTGAAGAACTATAGGCCCATCACACTTCTGAGTCATGTCTATAAGTTGTTTTCGAGAGTCATCACGAACCGTCTCGCTAACAGATTTGATGCCTTCCAACCTACCGAACAAGCCGGGTTCCGAAAAGGCTATAGTACCATGGACCACATCCATACGCTGCGGCAGGTTATAGAGAAGACGAGGGAGTATAACCAGCCGTTATGCTTGGGGTTCGTGGACTATGAGAAAGCCTTCGATTCGATCGAAACATGGGCCGTGCTTCAGTCTCTCCAGCGGTGCCGTATTGACTATCGGTATATCGAGGTGTTGAAGTGTTTATACAACAAAGCCACTATGTCGGTCCGAGTACAGGAGCTCAGTACGAAGGCTATTCCATTGCAAAGAGGCGTGAGACAGGGAGATGTCATATCTCCAAAACTGTTCACCGCTGCTCTGGAAGATGCCTTCAAGCTTCTAGAATGGAAAGGACTGGGCATTAACATCAATGGCGAGTATATCACTCACCTTCGATTTGCCGACGATATCGTTGTCATGGCAGAATCGATGGAGGACTTAAGTACGATGCTTGAAGACCTAAATCGAGTTTCCCAACAGGTTGGCCTGAAAATGAACATTGACAAGACGAAGGTCATGTCGAATATGCACGTAACGCCTTTACCTGTTTCTGTTGGGAGCTCCACCCTCGAAGTTGTAGACCAGTATATCTACCTGGGTCAATTGATCCAGGCAGGAAGTTCCAGCTTCGAGGAAGAGGTCTTTCGACGAATCCGACTCGGCTGGGCAGCGTTCGGGAAGTTACGCAGTGTCTTCTCGTCCAAAATACCCCAGTGCCTCAAGACGAAAGTGCTCAATCAATGTGTGTTACCAGTGATGACTTATGGCTCTGAAACGTGGTCCCTTACTATGGGTCTCATAAGAAGGCTCAAGGTCGCTCAGCGGGCTATGGAGAGGGCTATGCTAGGTGTTTCTTTACGTGATCGAATCAGAAATGAGGAGATTCGTAGAAGAACTAAGGTCACAGACATAGCCCAGCGGATTAGCTCATTGAAGTGGCAGTGGGCGGGGCACATAGCGCGAAGAACCGATGGCCGATGGGGCAGAAAGGTTCTCGAATGGCGACCGCGTACCGGCAAGCGCAGCGTAGGACACCCACCTGCTAGGTGGTCAGATGACCTGAGCAAGGTTGCAGGAAAACGCTGGATGCAGGCCGCTTACGATCGGTCGTTTTGGAAATCCTTGGGGGAGGCCTATGTCCAACAGTGGACTTCCTGTGGCTGATATGATGATGATGATGATGATGATCTGGCATCGCCAATATCGCCATAATAAAATAAAGAGGTGTTCCAAGTATTAATACTTTCGGAATTGATTCAACAAAACTTATGAGCATGGATATCGGAGGGTGGACTTGGCAGGGCCACCATGTAGCGACAGGTTGTCGTCTCCCCTCCGACTGTCGGTGACACGTAAGCGACCTGCGTTGCGTTGTTTATTCAATAGCCATATTGACACGTGTGCGACTGCCAATAAATCGTGAGTGGATTACGCTGTCTCACGATTTAATCTGCCGATGGGGTCACTAAATTTATTTAAATGTAATTGAAAAGAGCAGTCAGATTCACCCGTTACATTGCGTAAATAATTTTAATGGCTTACCAAATTGTGGATCTAATCAAATTGACACAAAATATTGATATTTTGCGAATAGGAAATACGAATAAGCTGTAAGTTACTGTTGACAGTTCTTATAAGGGAATCAGGAGCGAAAGCAAATACTCGAAGACATCCATACTCTGTTCCAAACAACAATTAGAAAAAAGTGTGAAGCGTCAGCTACAAATAAACATGTAGTGTAGTGAAATGACCGCTCGTCCGTTTGTCCGGCTCTTGCAAACGTGTTGTACACACACGTGCTCTCGCACCGCATCGTTATCGATGTTTGCTCAGGATTCGGCTTAGCGCCGGCCCACGGCCATTGTCAAGTTCAAAGTGTCATCCACACTTCCCACTGTACTGTTATATATTTTTGAATAAGTATTTATTTCAAGAACATCAAAGTTGCAGTTAGTTTTTCAGTTTTTCCACACCTGACGAACATTTCTAGCTCCAACTTTTATTTGGAATGACCCTAGAGCATCGATAATGATAACATTATCGATATGAACATGTTTTTTTTATCGATATAAACGTGTTTTTATCGTTATTTTTGTCTTTTCTTCTTTTTGCCACGTGACAGATGCAAATTAGGAAACTGAAGCTGCGCCTAATTGTAAAACAGCACACCTGCTTTATCGAAGTTCAAGATCATTTAGGATAAAAGTTAGTGAAGCGATCTTCACCTGATGTCATAGATTTGAATAATTTTTTTTCTCTGCAATACATGTTAGTATTTCCATAAATGAATGCGAACAAGTAGGCAAAGTCAACGGTAGAGATATGTAGGTATATCGATATTATATTCTAAAGATATTCTAAGTAGGTTCTTAGGCGCCGGATGTTGTTTGCAAGTCGGGACAGCCAAAGGGTAAGCGAAGGACGGAGCGATATTAGAATTTCAAATAAAATTAGAATTCTCATGAAAAAAGGTGCTTACGGCATAAGCCGGCGATATTTCATGAAATGCTTGAAGCAAAGTAAGACGAAACTTTTCTATATAGTTATATTTTATAGACGCTGGGCTTAAACGAAAGTTCTAAAGATAGCTTAATAATAATGTTTGTTTTAGATTTTTACCTTTTTATTTTTATATTTTTTTAAAGGTCATAATATGTTTACCTATTAGTTGTGTTTTGTTGTGAGTTGTGTTGTGACCTACCAACTTAAACAAACATCAGTACTTATAGATATTTTGATATGCTAGACAAGGACACAATCCAGTCAAATTAAGCAATACCAGTATTGCTTAATTTGACTGGATTGTGTTCTCCTTGTCTAGCATAGAATTAATGGCAACATCACACATTTGGTAAAAGCAAGAATTAGGGTCAAGCCAAACGAGCAGAAATTTTTGAGTGTGAGTCGCAGAAAATTAGTCTGACAATTTCTGTTTTATAGAAATTCACAACTCATTATTTATCACCGTATGCCACAAAAAGGACTTTCGTATGTAATGTAACCGAACGCAGCAGAAATAACGCAGCTCAAAACATTCTGCTTGGCGCTAAGTATTAGTGGTATCTAGCTAGCCAAGTGGCAGGCCGGTAGGGCACGGCGGTGCACGGGGGCGCAGGCAGCGGCGCGTGTCGGCCACCTGTCGACCACCGCACCACCGGTCGCCTCCCCTGCGCGCGCGCTCATTACCCGACCGAATATTCCAAAATCTGCATACGTAATGCACCAAATTAGCTTAAAAGATTTTTGCTTCAAAGTAATAGGTACTATATTAACTAAAGAGGAAAAATATACGATAGGTATAGTGTCAATATACTAAATAAGAATTACATTAGTATTACTTATGTATTCTTTGCTAAGATAGGTATTGTTAGTAGGTCGGTATGCTAGGTATACAGGAAGGAAAGTAAATTATTTCAAAGAAATTGCCATAGTTACAAATTGATAAGTCAGTTCCTACTAAAAAGTACATTTACCTGCTTATGATATGAATATCAGCTAATTTTCCTCGACAATTCACGGTTTCCATGAGATCATTTTGCGTTTTTTCTTCATTTATTCTATTGACTAATTAATTAAGTAGTTACTTTATTTTTAGATAGTAATTTCCTTAATTATTTAGGTAATAAGTACCTACGTAGTATCTCATATAGCAAAAGTAGAAGTTTTAGCGAGAAAATGGTGCGAAAGTAAGAACAAAAGGAATGAAGCAGCGTCTAAACGGCGAGGCGGGCGGTTTGTTTTAATTAAATCGAGATTAGGCCTATTTTAGGGAAATTAACGTCATGCTCTATTGAAATTAATGCTGAACCGCCGCAGATTACTGAGGCTGTGAGCTTACGGTTATACAACCTAATATATTTGTGATTTAATTAGAAGTGTTAACAAGAATTAATGTAACACTCATTTGATTTTGATTAATAAATAAACTTAAAATATTTTTATTTCCACTAAATGAAATGTGTAATATTAACTTTTTTTTTAAAGTTAGTTATAGATACTGAGGTACATACCTATAAGATTGTACCAGGCCAAAGATAATATTATTATAGATGGTGCTACACCTGTGCTTGGTGTATAGTACACTAAGCTGTACACCAAGCACAGATGTAGAGCTATCTAATCATGTGTTTTTAAAGTACAATAAAGTTATTTCAAACAAACACTATAATAAAGTGTTTGTTTGAAATAACTTTATTGTACTTTGAAAACACATGATTAAAGACAAAAACAACACATAGAGAAAATTAACAACGGCGGACTTATCCCATAATGGAATCTCTTCCAGTCAACTGGCTAATAAGTACGAGTAGATAGGACAATTACTCTCAAGAAGGGTAGTGTAGTACATAGTATTTACAATGTGGAAGGGATATACGCGTAATAAATCGAACCACGGTCTATACTAGATCACTATAGTACTTATAATGAAATTAAAATAACAGCCAAAGAATGAAAACAATTCTGCATTTTCATACAAAAGTGTACAGCCGCCTGGGCGATTTGTATGGGAATGTCAAATTTTTTGTTGTTTTTTGACTACTATTTTAATTTATTTATACAATAGTCCTCTATTATAGCCCGTGGTTCAATTTATTACGGGAATGTCCCTTCCACGTTGTATAATAGTACACAGTAGTATTTTTCCTTCGTGGTAAAAGTAAAATTCTGAACTGTTTAAAATTATGTTATGCAATCGATCGCGTTAGGGGCATTTTTTATAGCGCAGCAGTATTTGTCAGAGTCAAGTTCAGCTGCATCAGCACAAAGCAGGATACAATGTGACCGCAATAAGTACCGGAGATCACGGCTGGCGCAATATCGCCTGATGTCGTTGTTTTCCTGGTACTGGCAGTCGATCGACAGCGATTATATTGATCGGAAGACTTATTCTTTTATGGCCGAATGTAAAAACTTAATCTTCAAAGAGTTTCGGGAAAGGACCAATCGATGTGTATACTACATCGACGTCAAAACTTCGAGAAAAGCTTTAAATCTTAATCGGATACTAATGTTATTTGTAACCACAAATGTTTATTAAGAAAAAAAAATACAAATGAGATTAAAATACAAACTAAACCTTAAAATAAAACCTAATCTAAATTATTAATTTAAAAGCCTGAAAGATTACGACCGTGCGGCATGGTGCCAAGAACGCTGGCTGCTATGTAACTATTTGTAACTAGTTCTACGATTACAATACAGTCTCTTGTTCATTTATAGTTATGAGAATAGTTACCAAAATACGGTGAACTACTGCAACAAATTTTATATTTTGTGATAGACTTGATAAGCTTGTCCAAAAATATGTCTATTTTAGTGCTTATTGCCTAATTCGCTTAAACTTTGAGGAGGTCAAGGATAAAACAGCCGTTTCCGAAATTCTATAAAGAAGCTTTTTAAACGTTCAACGGTGAAATATAGCCTCGGTGTAGTCTTTGGGTTGAGAAGCATAAAAAAGTGTAATGAAAGCCGACACGGCAAGGCGGCGGCACGCGCGGCGACATATGTCACGTCACCGAGTCGAGCCGGCCTTTTTGCCGCTGCTACTCATGTTTTACTGGAATTAACGTTATTAGTTTTCGATTACAGTTTTTATCGCCGGTCCCGTACAGCCACTAACTCGTTTTACTTGACTCATCCATTATTAGGATGAGACGTGTAAACAAACGATCTGCCGCACCACGCTAATTTCAATTTAAATTTTACCAGTAATGTTTTCCCTAAGGGCGCTATTACGACGAAATAGCCCATAATATTGATGTAATTTGGCCTTTTAGCTGACTTAAATTTAGGACGAATGTTGTTCGCAATACAGTTAGCGTGCCTAACAAATTATTCTAGAGAATAAAATTACATTTGTTTGTTCAGGAATAACAAACAGTTACAAACTAAAATCTTATGCAATACGAATATAGGCTTATATAAATAAATTTTGTATCCAACCACGTTTTACTTATATAATATTCATCATATTACAGTCAGTTTAATATTCTCTATCAGTAGATAGATATCATTCTAAAAGCTTTTATTTAACTTGTTTGTATGTATGAGGTTAAAACTCAGTAAGTCTACCGAATTATCCTTTCAAGAATCAAATTTCAAAATTTGCAAACCTTGTTTTACCCACTTGCTGATTTTGATGATCCGATTAGGCTAAAATTATATTAAAAATAACAATGGAATACTTATCATTTATAAAGCTATATATCATAAAGCTATAGGCTCTGTATAGGAAATTTGTGGTATCTGTATATGAAAATAAGAATTCAGTAACGAAACGATACCATCCCATCGAAAACAAACTTTTCATTTCATTTGTATGTTTCTCTACATCAGATTTTCACAAAATCTTTGCGAAATTTATCCATTGCACATTGTTTTAACTAAACATTTACTATTAAACATTTACAATTTACAAATATGTACCTGTGTGTAATGTGTACAATTGTTAAATTTTATTAGGCAAAGAAAAAAGTGAATTCTTGCTTATAACTAAAGACAGTAAGTCGTCAAATGTCACCCATAATTATGGTCACCATATGGTCAATTTGGTGGCGGGTTTCCACGTGCCGCTCCCGTTACGAAGGTCTTCAGTTAATTGTTATTTCCCCTCCAAGTTTAAGGTAACAAGAGAAGTCTATTTCACAGGGCATCGAGTTTCTATCGAGTCGGTATTTGCGCTCAGTTTCAAGTGCGCAAACGTAAGTGTATGGAAGTAAAAGCAAATATTTTGCATGTACAAAGTGTAAGGTTAGATATCACTGTTTGCTGAAGTGCTTATATATGGTGGCAAGAATCTGCACGTGAAACTAAATTATATACATCGTGTTAATGAAAGAACGCAAAACCTCTAAGATGGTACCTCAGCCCATGTAACTGAACAACTTTTGTTTAACAACTTTCACGAAATAAAAAAAAAACGGATTTTCTTCCAAATTGACTCGATCAGCTGATCAGTATGAATGAAAATTCAATTTTTTTTTAGTTTCGTGAAAGTTTTTTAACAAAAGTTGTTTAGTTATGAAAGAACGCAAAACTTCTCAGATGGTACCTCAGCCTATGGGCTGAGGTACCATCTGAGAGGTTTTGCGTTCTTTCATTTAACACGATGTATATATATTGCACGATGTATATATGTTGGAGTTGCTGCTTTATTTCTATGCTCATCAACCGTCTTTTCACTACCTAAAAATAAACAAACGGACAGACAGACAGACAGACATGACGAATCCATAAGGGTTCCGTTTTTTGCCATTTGGCTACGGAACCCTAATAAGAGGGAGAGAATCTTAGAACTTAGAATGTTGTTTTGGGTGAAAGAGAAAATACCTAATTGGATATAGTCAATTCCTTAACTACTGATAGGTAGTTTAAGAGGAAATCGAAGGTCCATATTTCCATACAAGTGTAGTCCCCTGATTCCTCGCCGGATAGTGCCAAAGGGTTAAATACTTTTTTCAAAATAAAAACGATGTATATAAGTATAAGCATGTCCTTAGGTTTTCCTTTTTTTTAATTTTTTTAATTATTAAACGAGACACGAACCCTTATGTAAGCTTTATGTCTAGTTTGTTTTCGAAGGTTTAGAGACATTAAGAATTCCTTACCCTAGACTTTTCCATACAAACGTAGTCTACGTTTTATTTTGAAACGACATGTCAGATTTTGGTAAAAATTTGTAACTTTAAAGAAATTGCATATAAGTATCTAGGGTTATAATTGGTTTTCACAGTCAAAATATGATCTTGAAAAAAAATATGAGGGTGTAAAAGTTTTCCATACTGATGGTCAAAACTGATATAATACACTATATTCTCTTTCAAGTTCATATTTTGACTGTGAAAACTAATTATAACCCCAAATGTAATGTAATTTCTTATAGTTTCAAATTTTACCCCGTTACTTTTTTATTTTTTTTTAGTTTCAAAATAAAACGTAGATATGTTTGTATGGAAAACTCTGACTCTGACTAGGGTAAGGAGACGATCTAAATTGTTGCAAGTACATACCTTATTGGTTACTTGCTTAATTAAGTACCTAAATTCTGTTTAGTCATTTCATTTGCCTGATGAATTTGAATTCATGAAAATAAACAAAACAAAGCTAATGTTGTAATCTTGTTTACTAACTTGGGGTTAATTAATGGTGCCCGCGGACCGCGGACAGCTGACGTCGACGCGACGTGGGTTCACCGTTGTTCCACCCAGTTAGTCTCATTCATACCTTAATGAATCGCAAATTACCTACCTGCTTTGAGGAATTATCCCACTAATTACCAACACCTATTTCTGGCCTATTCTTAGGTTTCTGTTTTCTTATGTTACTGTCACAACGTCATATTACATACCTAGGTTAATAATAAGACGATTCGACAATGTAGTCAAATGACCATTGACGTCAATGTCGATCCCAGCGGTTCTGCCCAGTAGATAGGTTTGATTTATACATGGAGTTGGATTCATTCAATGAACTTCCGGTTAAACTTGCTATAGATAATACATGGGTTCTTTTATCATAATTATCCTCAACTTTAAATTGGTTTATTGTAGGTTATTTATATAGGTATAACATTCCTTCAAATACTATTTATGTGACTGATGCCTTAATACATGACATAAATGGTTAAAATTACTGTCATATTACACATATCGTATCGCATATAGTCTTTAAGCAAGCCTGAATGTCTAAGAAGCTTCCATTTACAATTCATCAAATGGTCGCTATCCAGAGCCCTGTCTCCTCGGTTACAGCCTGAGCGCCGTAAAATGTATTTTCCACGCAATCGTCCTCGTAAACACATCTCGTCCCACGCCATCCAGCTTTGATAGCCACCATTGGATTCCACTTTCGGTAATAAAATATACCACAGTAGTTGGATAGGGGTGCGACGTACTCATCTATCAATATGAACTCCTTTTACTATAGGTACTTATATTGCTTCCTATATGTGGCTGAGATGCGTATGCTACTCGTAAGATGGATGTCTGGGGTTACTAAAATGGATAAAACCCTAAATGAGCATATTAGAGGCAGTTTATATTATAGGTGGCGCCAATCGACAAATTTAAAGCAATAGCCTTACCTGGTATGGCCAAGTAATGAGAAGGGACGCCGAACATCTGGCAAAAAAATTATTGACTTGAAAGTAGACGGGTGTAGAGAAAAAGGAAGACTGAGAAAGACGTGGGAAGAATGCGTGAGATTTGGATGTGGGGGAACGGGGGGTTAGTACGGAGATATATAAATAAATAAATATATACGGTCAAATAACACAGATTGAGCTAGCCCCAAAGTAAGTTCGAGACTTGTGTTATGGGATACTAACTCAACGATACTATATTTTATAACAAATACTTATAAAGATAAACATCCAAGACCCAGGTTAATCTGAAAAAGATCATTTTCCATCTTGATGATATATACGAGGGCTGTTTGATAAGTACCCGTTTTCTAAATATATTAATATCACTGGCCGCAAATAAGTATACCACCTTTTTAAGCCATTTTTTAGAGGCAGGAAAATTAAACAAATTGGGCATTCTTTTGTTTTTTTTCTCATTTGACAACGATTCAGTGAAGGCGTGAACTTAAAATTGTTAAAATGGAGAAAAAACAGTATCGGTCTGTAATTAGATTCTTATTTTTGGAAGAAAAAACATGTGATGAAATAAAAGTAAGAATGCAAGCGATTTACCATGAATGTGCTCCTTCTATGACAACCGTCAGATATTGGTATAACGAGTTTAAGCGGGGGCGAACAACCGTCTTTGATGAGGATCGCCCAGGCCAGCAAGTTGAGGTGACTACAGACGATATGGTTAAGAAAATTAAAAATATCGTTTTAGCCGACCGCCGAATTAAACTTCGAGAAATCGTTGATGCTGTAAATGTTTCAATCGAGAGGGTACAACACATATTAGAAGAAAAATTGGGTATGAAGAAAGTATCGGCGAGGTGGGTGCCGCGTTTACTCACGGAGGAGCAAAAACGGAATCGACTGACTACTTCAGAGCAGTGTTTGGCCGTGTTCAAACGTAACCCGAAGGAGTTTCTGCGTCGTTTCGTGACCGTGGACGAAACGTGGGTCCACCACTACACCCCGGAAATGAAAGAGCAGTCGAAGCAGTGGATTTTACCGGGTGAACCTGCTCCAAAGAAAGCAAAAACCGTACCATCGGCTGGAAAGGTCATGGCGACCGTTTTTTGGGATTCGCATGGTATTATACATATTGACTATTTAGAAAAGGTAAAAATATAACAGGGCAGTACTATGCCAATTTATTCGATGAATTTGACGCCGTGTTGAAGGACAAACGACCCCATTTACAAAAGAAAAAAGTACTGTTTCATCACGACAACGCCCCGACTCATTCGTCCAGAGTTGTGACGGTTAAATTAGCACAGTTACGCTACGAACTATTGTCTCACCCCCCGTATTCTCCAGACTTGGCCCCATGCAATTTCTTTTTGTTTCCCAACCTAAAAAAATGGCTCAGTGGCAAGCGATTTGGATCAAATGACGAAGTCATTGCCGCCCAGAGGCCTATTTTAATGACTTTCCAAAATCATACTTTTTGGATGGTTTATTGAAGCTTGAGTATAGGTGGGACAAATGTATAGAGTTAATTATGGAAGAAGTTGACATACAGAGACGGCCACAAGTAGGGAAAAGGCGAGGAAAGAAGAAGTTATTATTTTCTATATAATATATATATATATATTATATAGAAAATATAAAATTGACAAAATCAAACCTGATTTACTGAAAACCAAACAATTGTTTTCTAAAGAATATTATAAGGCCCGTAGCAATAAATCTAATTAATAAGTACTACCTAGGTTATCTAAACATTTTTATGGTAAGTATTTTTAATAACAATATGATTTATAATTTGTAATTTAAATTATTTCATATGATATATCAATAAACCAAATGTTTTAAGGACTACTCAGTACAACCATCAGTATCAGGACGTTAAGTTCAAAACTCTTCTTACTATTACTCATTCTCTACAGCAAGTTACAAAGTCTAATTTAAGCTTACTGCTGTACTGCATGCAGTAGCCAACTAACATTATCGCAAACATTTCCTACCCTTAAAGCCTTATCTGCGTGATTTAGAACGAGAAGCAGAAGCTTTACGAGGCATAAGAC
Organism: Acrobasis repandana; assembly: GCA_963576875.1. NCBI lineage: Eukaryota > Metazoa > Arthropoda > Insecta > Lepidoptera > Pyralidae > Acrobasis > Acrobasis repandana. The sequence continues at coordinate 18,299,174 of OY756218.1, read as the reverse complement.
CGAATGCATTCCGTACAGAGATGCATTTACGAAATTTATGACTGGGAAACGCATCTACTGCGCGATAACATTTTTATTAGCTCCTACTTTTATTGCTTAAACGGTAATTAAGGCAAGTTTCAAATACAAACATCATTAGCGATTACTACATACGACGGTCTCCGCACGCAAGCGGGGCTAAAACGCGTCACCTCGATAGAAAATTTATGAAAAATTGTGTAGTGCAATGACATCTAAATGGCTCTATTTTTCTGCATGAGGTAATGTTTTTCATTGCATTTTTAGGCGACTTCAAAAAAGAAGTCGAGCTTCTCAATTCGAATGTATATATGTTTTTATGTATTTCCTCAACTTCTCCGTATTTAAACCGATTTAGAAAGTTCTTTTTTTATTCGTTGGTCCCATGAGTCCCATCGTCCCATTGTCACCAGGTGAGGATCTGATGATGGAATCCTCGAGAAATCGAGGGAACTCCTTAAATATTCTATGCACACATACTTATATAGTGATTTTGATGTTTTTGCCAATAAATCAAGCATTTGCATTCATTAAGTGTGTTTTGGTGTAGTGGACCTAATGAAGAAATTGAAATTGAAAGTCGTTTTTTTTGTTAAAATTATATTACACTTATCTACGTATACAGTAATTTAACAATAGCGCTGGTGCCAATCAATTTGTTCCATTTCATTTATATGCTTGAATGAAAGTACTTCTGTGATGCTCGTTTTGCTATGTTTATTTCAATAAATTTTCACTATTGAATTTTCAAATAAATAAAACCTGGGTAAATCTTAAATTCAGCCCCTTGATTTATTATTCAATTCAGTGTTTGTCAACAGATAAATAAAAAGTTTTTCTGTTCTGTGAAAAGTCGTCAAAGCAAGTGATGCAATACAATACCACCGGCTGACAGTAGGAACGGCGTTTACGAGGTAATCTGGAGCACCTCTTTGTATCTCCCGTCTTTGTAGGCAGACGCGGCGACGACGCGGCGCCCTATCTTTGCTTAGGGCTGCGCTGATCCGGTTAGATAAACGATGTTTATCGATATTGATATATGATGGCCTGAAACTGTTTAGTAACGCAAGCAGTTATTTTTATAACAAAAATAATGTAAATCAGTTATAAAACTTATTAACTTCAATTTAAAAATTCATAAAAATTTTGAATGAAATGCTTATTGGCTCAGCACAATACTTAACTCATCACATCACCAAGCATCGCAAGCTTTACATGTTTATATTATGATAACATTGTGTTAGGCATATTATCCTTGTAAACTGACAAAGCCCTTCTGGCGCGTAGGTACTTAGGCGACCAATACTGTGTAAATGAGTTTCTTTCGCCGTTTCTTCTCAGCAGTGGTGAAAACGAAACGCTAGTATAACTAGCTTTTTTTTTTAAATTAATAATATAAATAAACATTACACGTAATTTGCACTAAAATTACTGACGTGTAAAAGTGCCTGTGAAGGCCTAATTACTGAATAAATATTTAAACCGAATCAAATTATGAGTATACACTAGAGAAGGCTTATGTCTAACATCGGGGTTTTGAGTACTGATGATGATGACTACTACTATATGAGAAGGTAAAAGTTGTGCTTTTGTAATGTGTAATCATAACCAAAGAGGCAGGATTGTCTATACCGCTTGTACCTATATCATAAACATGTTATCGTGAACGACCAGCCTACTCGGCAGTGACATCCCTAACGAAACTCTTCTGCCGCTGTAGGCGTTGCAAATTGGAACTTGCACCTTACATAAGCGTTCTTCATTCAAACGATAACCTAAAAAAAAATTATTACAGTTAGAACTAGGAGTAAATTTTTGGCACCGAAATATAAACACCGAAAATACAGCATATTCTGCAAAAAGATTGCTCTGAAAAAGCAAGTTCTCACAAAAGTAGAAAGTTGAAGTTGAAAGAATTGTATATCTGCAAACTAAATAATATAAGTCTCTATACAATCTTCGATAATCGTGTGTCACACTGCTAAGAATACGATCGTCGGCAGCTTATGACAACGGCGTATTATCCGATAATAGTAATAATTAAAATTCCAATATCCGCTTTACCCTTTGTAATTTACTGTTACTGTAATTTGATGTTAGGACGAGTCACCGTGTTCATTTCCTGTTGGTATTTAGATCTACGTCTCGGAATTGGCGTGCGTAGACGTGCTACGCTATGCGTAGCAATGTTCCATTACAGCAGCGGCACGGATGACATGTCACTACTATATTTACTTACACAGATCTGTATGGTCTGAGGTAACTAGCAATTACAATTGGTATAATAATAATATCGTAAGTCTAGATTAACCGGAAAGTAAAGACTATGGTAGGCACATGATAGATTTTTTTCACTTTTACAAATTTTATTAGTTAGGTGCATTTATAAAAAAAACAAATGTTTGGTAACTTTTCTTTTAATGAGCGTTTGTCATATATTTTTAAATTATAAAAAGTAATTTAGTTAAGATCATTTTGTAGTCATTCTGATGATGAAACTAAAAAGCAAACATTAAATATTTAATATTTCCTTTAAAAATATCAGCGTTGCCCTTTGAAATTTTGACTTAGTATCAAACAAATGTAAAAATCTTATTGTATTCAATCGTCAAGACAATCCTGCAAACAGCAGCCTCGCAAGTTTTTCAGAACTCCCGGATCGATAGCGGAGGCTGCCAGCGTCGTGTTCCAGTCTTATTGATTGTTCTCGGGATGTAGGCCACTACAGTTCATAGCTCGTAAATATTTACAGCTACTAAACCAATCGTTTGGCGATATCGCTCGTATAATTTGGGGAGTTGGGAAGATTTTGGGCGTCTTGGAAATGATAAAATAATTACAGGATAATTATGACGCTTTGTAGATATACCACTACCTATATACAGAAAGTGAAGATCCAAGCGCTAAGATTTAATTAATTTTATGGGACTAAATGGCTAGAAAATCAAAAAACAAGTCTAGCTAAACCAGATATTGGATCGATGTAGGCATCACGATCTGAAGCAAATCAAGAAACAATAAAATTTTCCAATATCAAAACTGTTAACAGTAATTACTACACATTTTTAGACTATTCTTTAAATAAAAAAAAAATTTGTTATAACAAAAAAAAATAGGACTAGGACTACGCAGAGATACCATGCATCTCGTACTCAAATAAACCTGACGTGTTTTATTGTTACAGCCACCGAGCTAGACTTGCTGGGCGCACTGTCGCTGCACAACACGTCGCACGGCGGCGTCAGCGTGGCACCGGGCATGCAGCTGCATAGCACCGCCTATGTCTTACAAGGTAAGCGACACTGCATGACAAATGTTGCAGTGGGCGACTCTACCGGGCGTGGCGCCGGGCATGCAGCCGCATAGCACCGCCTATGTCTTACAAGGTAAGCGACACTGCATGACAAATGTTGCAGTGGGCGACTCTACCGGGCGTGGCGCCGGGCATGCAGCCACATAGCACCGCCTATGTCTTACAAGGTAAGCGACACTGCATGACAAATGTTGCAGTGGGCGACTCTACCGGGCGTGGCGCCGGGCATGCAGCCGCATAGCACCGCCTATGTCTTACAAAGTGAGCGACACTGCATCACAAATGTTGCAGAGAGCGACTTGGTCGTTGGGTTCCGTACCCAAAAGGGTGCCAACGGGACCAGTTTTCAGAGAAAAGAAGGAAAAATACATAAGTTTTTTTAAGACATTGTACGGAGGTACAGGACCCTACATGTACGAGCACGACTCGCACTTGATAGGTTTTTTTACTGTGTAGTTATTTCTATATCTGCACGCAGAAAAAATATCTAGGTCTGAGATAACTACATTAATACTGGTAAGTACGAAAGCCCGTGCGGATAAACGAAAAATATATATAGGATAAATAAAATAATTCTTACAAAGGAACTTGTTCCAGCTGTTATAAATTATGCTACATAGAGAGGACAGTACAAATTAGCAGTTGTCTACGAATTTACCGCTTCAAATACTCCGTGTCTATGAAGTTGTGAAATACTGCTGTTAAAGTTTTTTAGCTACGAGTTCCCGTGATGTCGTAGACGCTCTACGAAGCTACGGAGTGGTGAAATTGTCTCTAACAATTGTCATCTTGGTTGGATATTTATCCGATGAGTTGATTTTTGTCGTTTGTTATTATATTATTTGTTAGAAAGACCAGTTTGGCAAAGATATGGTATGACTTATCTTCGCCAAACTTTTTTTCTTAGGTATCTAAGATGAGTAGGTTGTTTGTTAAATATTTTGCCTATTTCGTACTTATTATTTAAAGTACGAGTAGATTTAACTGACAAATAATTTTGCAAAATCTTGTTAAAATAACAATAAGTTCCTAGTATATTTCTTGAAAGTAAAATATGTTAATGATGGAGGCTTTATTCCTACTGCAGGGATTGGGCCTCTAAGGCCCTCGGTCGAGAAAGTTGGACTGGAAGGGAGGCCTTAGCTCTGCAGTGGGACAGTATAGACTGAAATAGAAAAGATAGACTAGGTATAGGATCGTGAATATTACTTGAAAAATTAAGTTTTTTTGCAATTTTTTGCACCCTCAGCTATGCTGCTTCGAAGCCCGGGGTGCGCTTTTGCGCTTTTTCTGCTTCAAATATAATATGCATGTCAATCTTCTTTCGTCAGGTCTTTTGCATCCTTGGGTAACCCCCATGCAAAAGACCTTGCGAAGTGGAGAAGAAATAGCCGGAACAGTTTAAACGATTTGGCTGTAGTTTTACAACTAGCCAACTATCTTTGGGAATGCATTTGTGCGGAATTTTTTAAAAAGTCGCCCGTCGTCAACCCCCCTTGGAAATGCAATCGTAGCACGAGATGTTTGTGCTATGATACATTTCTCTCATATTATGACTTAAAATTCCTAAGATTTTTACATAAAAATTAAAAATACGCTAGATTCTTTTGTAGTTTCGAGCCAACCAAATGCACAACGTATTTGAAATGGTTTTTCATCCATTATGGATCGTAAACACATTCTGGCTGAATGTGCAATCCATTTGAGGTGCAATTCCACAAACCTGTCCATTAGCAGCTCGACTTGAGCCGCGCCTTCTTTTAGGTACTTTCATGTTTTATATCACTTTACAGGCATGTCGACTCGGTATTTATTTATTTATAACCGACGGCCACAATAGCATAGGCCTAATTGCATGACGTCATCGCTGTAAGACTTCCTTATGACTTGACGTTATTGTTTATATACCATGCTTACCATAAGAAATATCTAAGTCTAAAATAAGTATTATTTATAAATGATTTTTTATTCTTAGAAACAGAAGTGCAAAAAGCCAGTACAGCCAGTTCTCGTAGACTGACGTAATCTGCACATAAAAATAAATAAATTGACACACTCACACTGATTAAACTAGTCCTAAGGTAAATTTTGGGGACTTGGGGATCAAACCCTCCTCAAACCTCCGTAGTGGCTGTCTGGCGTATTAACCACTACGCCACGAAAGTCGTCAACATATAAATTTAAAAAATAGTGATTGCACTCAAATCAGGCGAACAAAGTTACAGTTATAGCCACTTGTCACTGTCTAACATTAGGTAAAGTACTCGGTTTTCGCTCATCGTATATAGGCAAATACTCATAATTGGACATCGCCACCGTCAGTAGCAGCTCGCAAAGCAAATATTAATTCAGAGCAAGAGTGTTTACATTGCGACCGACATTTGTGACCGTAGAGCTCGCAATCGATAGACAGGTCAAGCTTACGCGGCGCCTGCCACGATAGTGCGAGCAATATCCCGCACACCGACCCGGCCGCGACATTGACAGCCCTATTATGGTTACAGCTGCGATGCTACGTTTTAAATTCATATCGTTGGTGCAGAAACACGTGGATTTTTACGTTGATGTACATCAGGCCAAGCTTACTCGGCGCCTGTCACGATAGTGCGGGCAATATCCCGCACACCGACCCGGCCGCAACATTGACAGCCCTATTATGGTTACAGCTACGATGCTACGTTTTAAATTCATATCGTTGGTGCAGAAACACGTGGATTTTTACGTTGATGTACATCAGGCCAAGCTTACTCGGCGCCTGTCACGATAGTGCGGGCAATATCCCGCACACCGACCCGGCCGCGACATTGACAGCCCTATTATGGTTACAGCTGCGATGCTACGTTTTAAATTCATATCGTTGGTGCAGAAACACGTGGATTTTTAAGTTGATGTACATCAGGCCAAGCTTACTCGGCGCCTGTCACGATAGTGCGGGCAATATCCCGCACACCGACCCGGCCGCGACATTGACAGCCCTATTATGGTTACAGCTGCGATGCTACGTTTTAAATTCATATCGTTGGTGCAGAAACACGTGGATTTTTACGTTGATGTACATCAGGCCAAGCTTACTCGGCGCCTGTCACGATAGTGCGGGCAATATCCCGCACACCGACCGCGGGCCGCTACGTTGACAGCCCTATTATTGCTACAGTTGCGATGTTACGTTTTAAATTCATATCGTCGATGCAGAAACAGGCAGATTTTTACGTCAAAATACATCAGGCCAAGCTAACGTTCACAAACGTTGGATGAAACAAAGACACTAGTTTCTCGCTTTATTTTATCTCACTATACTTTACAGTTCCAAAATTTATCCTTTTGATACGCAATCTACCTTGACGACATCAAGCTGCATAATATTACTTATGTTTACCACTTCTGCTGAAACCTGACAGAGATAGCATGGTCATTGGTCAGGCATTCTGTTTCCTATGTAACTTAGCGACTTCAGAAAAACGTTACCATACTTAACAGCGTAGGCGACTATCTTGCCGTTATAGTAATCTGCTTTGTCGTGGACATGAAGGTTGCCGCGAATGTGAGAGTTCCTTACACGGTTTGTCTGCGAAACAATATCTAACATAGTTTTTTTAAGTTCAAGGCATGCAGCTTGCGACACCCCCGGCACTATATAGTAGGCGTAAATAAAACGAATAACAAACGAGAAACCGAACTTGATATTGACAGCTCTTGTGCAATAAAAGAGTAAAAGACCTAGATTTCATGTTACATGACACATCAGGTCAATTTAATACTTGAGTATTGTAGGGATTTAGAATAATCTATGAACGAACAATCACTCATACCAACCTCGATATTGACAGCTGTTGTTACCACATCTACTGCAATCGAGGTACTTATATATGCTATACTGGATTTAAGTTCATTTTAAATTCAGGAAACATCCGTCGCAGCAGTTGAAAGACCTAGTTTCATGTTGTTTGACACACCAGGTTCAAGCTTGAATACTTGAGAAGGGAGACGAAAATATTATTCCTCCCTACTTAATATGAACGAGCTACAAAGGAGCAAGCACTGGCACCTTCGATATAGACAGGTGCTAGTTTTGGTGTGTTCAAATTTTAAACAAGTTACGCGACTTGAATTGGAAGACCTACATTTTTATGTGACATAACAATGGAGTGGTCTGGACGGCTGCCAGAATAGTGCAATCTATGTTCTACACGCTTGGAAGACTCTAATACGATTTCAAGTGAACATGAATGTTCTTATTAAACTAAGAGCCTGCACACGTTACATAATTTCCTTTGGATACTTATCACGATTTGAATATTTAAGGTGAATATAGAAGCAAATGGCCGTGAAGTGTGAAATAAATTGTTAACTCGTAAATATGGTGATAATTTCCATATTACTAATCGTCAGGCACTAGATAGCTCTTTAAATTATTTTATGAACTGCCGTTGAAACTATTATTGGTGATCCTTCTAGCTTTAAAACTTGCCTCCGCCAAAAGTGGCCACTTTTGGCAAGTTTTAAAGCTAGACCGATCACCAGGGCGCCACTTCAAGGTTATTTGCTTGTAAATTCACCTTAAGGACTTTCTCATAGTTATACTCTAATGAATGTAAAATAAAATACTAACTTAACTAGTTTGTATATCGTGTGATTCATCTTTTTAATTTTTAATAAATGTTTATAATGAATTTATTATTCATGATTGGTTTGCTATGTTAAAAAATAAACGGGCAAGTGCGAGTCGGACTCGTACATGAAGGGTTCCGTAACACCGTACAATGTTTTATAACGCTGAAACAAAAAAAACACGTTTCTTGTATGACGACCCCCTTTAATTTTTAACTTTTTTTATTTTTAGTATTTGTTGTTATAGTGGCCACAGTAAAACATAATCTGTGAAAAATTCAAGTATCTAGTTAATGCCATTATAAAGATCTAGTTAAAAACGCTGAAATAAACACGTTTTTTGTATGACGACCCCCTTTAATTTTCAACTTTTTTTATTTTTAGTATTTGTTGTTAAAGCGGCCCCAGTAATACATAATCGGTAAAAATTTCAGGTGTCTAGCTATTACGGTTCAAGAGATAGAGCCCTGTGACAGACGGACAGACGGACAGATGGACAGACAGCGGATTCTCAGTAATAGGGTCCCGTTTGCACCCTTCGGGTACGGAACCCTAAAAATGCACTTTGCTCGGGAAATTCAACAATGCACAGTGGCAACACTTCCAACTGATGACCTATATTCCTGGGCTAATCACGGGGGGACTAGCTTCACGAGAAGAGTATACCTTGTTTTATTATACCATGATCAACCAAAACAGGCGTAATATTAATTAATTACTGCTATATTTCTGTGAGGACCTCAAAGCGCTGTCACCGCCCAGGCCTGGGGCGTATCTTCAGCCCTGCGCCTGACGTTTGACACTTGAGTCATCAACGGGACAATGCGCTCTCCGCAGCGATCCGGCGATCCCCACAAATTAGGGCTGACACCCCTGGACAATTACTCGTCTGCCTAATGGCGGGGATTATGTTACTCGTAAGTGAAACTCCAATGCAGGCCCGCTGGGATTGCTAGGGCTGTAATCAGTCAAAGCGTGAACAAGTGTTACTTGAATTTTTACTTTTTAAAAATTTAGAATTCTATGTATATTTATCTGTCATATGGAAATTTCAACCGAATAATTTAACCAGATAGGACAACATGGTTGATACTTGATAGTATAATTTTGTCTACTTTGTGACACTTTTCAGAACGATGTCGATACGTCACCATGAGTACAGAAAAGTGCATCATATCAGCCAAGGAAGTCAACAGCTGGATTTCCAAGACGACTGCTTGGAATGGAAGTGGCTTGCATCTATCGTTTTCCTGCAAGCTATTTGCTATATGTACTCGAAAAGTAAAAAAAAACCAGAATGTCATACGGGCAGGGTCACAGAATTTGAACATAATATAAATAATATAGAAGCTCGGTGGCTCGGTGGGAGTACGCATTGCTAGCGCTTTTGCAAGTTAAGCAACGCCAGGCGTGGTCCGCACCTGGATGGGTGACCAAAAGTGGCACCAAAATACTTGAGCTTCTCCGTGCTTTGGAAGGCACGTGAAGCCATTGGTCCCAGCTGTCATCATTGTATGACAGTCGTTAAGCTATGTTAGATGCCTTTAGGCAGCTTAAAAATCTGACACCAGTGTTGACCACTTACACACACGAAAAACAAACAAACATGTTATAATTGTCCATGAAACAACCCTATTCCCCATTGGTCAAATTTAGTGTGACATCGGCGCAAGTTAATCACTGGTTACGGTGAGGGATTGCGGGATATTTGCCGGGGATTAACTCGCCGCTCGTCGATAATGGTCTCTCGGACACTCGCACGACTTCGGGGATTACAACCAATTTACATGCCCGTGTGAAATGCAATGAGCCTCTCCTGGGGATTCAGATTGGCCATTGGGGATTCAGAGGAAATTGAATATTGCTCGGAATTAGGTTGCGCTCTGGAGAAATGAAACATGAATATTTTATTACAGTTAGGTTACCTCCACTTTGGATGTTCAAAGTTACGGAGTTTGTCGTTTCTAACTTGAATAGTTTAAGCACAGAGGTCTAACTTAGACATAGACAAGACAATCATCAGTAGTGCAATAGATTACATATTCATTGAAGGGCATCGTTTTTTAAGTACACGTAAGTTTAGCCTTTACTTGCATGCACGCACAGTCAATCGCAATAAAATATTAAACATCTTCGGCGGTACATTCTAACCCCTGACTAGTGAAGCGCATCGGTTCCCTATCGAGCCAAGTCACGACGTCTTCATCGCTCTTTCATAATATTATAACCCCCTAAAGTCAAATAAAACCGTATACAGTTGTGGGGCAAAGATAATGCATTAGGCGCGAGTCGTAAATGACCACCCTCAAAACTCGACTAGTTCAAACGTTCAAACTAGCAAATGTTAGATAAAAAAAAGGTTAGCTACTGTTGAGCCCGTCATAAAATAAACTTTCAATTTTGCCTACATACACATGCCTATAACTTTAAAAAAATATTGACGTTTATTAACTGTGATTGAAAGAGAATACTCTTGATGAATGTCCAGTGGAGGGAAACAAAGGTTCGGAGGAATGGAATGATAAAGAATGCTGCTGAAGCAGCATAGAAAGCATTTTTGATATGTTAACGAGCTCATTGATAGCGCTAACTTGCTCAGTGAGCTAGATCAGGTGCATCGTAAGCCAAATCATGTGAAAAATTCGCACCACTGACTCGTTGTAGAAATATTGTTCTCAACCTAATAATTAAATAAATTTCTGTTTTTCCTAAAGGTTGACTGGTAGAGAATGCATTAGCGTTAACTTCACCTTTTGTACCATTGTGGTCAATAAAGATTTTAATAAATAAATAATATGAATCATAAATAAACAAATATTAATAATTATAACAATACATTTTTACAACCAATTTTTTATATATTTTTGAACGAGATTTGCTATCTTTTTAAGGTAATTTTCAAACAGTACGTACACACTCTATCAAAATGGGATAGGTACATTTGCTATATGTACAATTGGATGTATCCTGACTGTATCTTTAGCTTTTGTACGTTTACAAACTTGAATAACTAGCTAATTTAAAAGAAAAAATATTGCACCAGCTTCTAAATGGAAGATACCAAGAAAATAGGAAAAAAATAGTGAGGTTTAACATTGGATAGGTATTTTTATGCTACACTAGCATACACACCGTCAATACCTGTAATTTTCCAATTCATATAACATGTTCAATGCGAAACCTGTTCCCTATAATTTCTATTAAACATTTGTCCTGTAAACGTGATCCGGCGATTTAACGTTAAATTACTGCAATTTCCCAGAAACATGGAACTAATCCGCCATATGCGAACAAGCGATAAAGTATTGGCAATAAATAAGTCCTCCGCGGGGGTCCAATAAAGTGTTTACATAAAGCGCGCAAATATTTGCGTGTCGCCAGATTTGAATCAATCGGGGGGATTTAATTAAACCAAAACACGCCGGGTTGGGGTTTGGGAGATAATGTGCCATTGTAACTGCTAGTATTAATAATTTATTGCCGACAGAGTTTCATATTGTCGCTAAGGAAAGATCTATAATATGTACAATATGATATGGCAAAATGAACTCTCTACTTTTTCTTCGTCGTGGCGATTGTAGGTATATGTCTCCTTAAAATATTGTCAATCGATTAGAGATGCACGTAAGTACTTTACAAAAAAACTTATTTTGAAACAAAAAAGTACTTACGTAATTCTATTCTCTGATTTTATCATTAATTTCTTTGGCATCAGTTTGTCGCAACCGCAATTAGTTCTTACATAAGTTTTATTTATATTGCAATAAATAATGTGTAAATTGGTCCAATCTGCGAAATGACGAATGCTTGTCAAGCGCGCACGCGACCAGTCGACTTAAACGAGCGAGTAATAAAGTGCGCAACCGATGGGGTGGACGAGACAGGATGACGGAATAACGCAGCACGTGGATGACGGAATAGCCCCCTGCGGCGAGGGTAAATCACGCGAAAGGGCCCCAGGGCGCCCACTGAACAGGGAAAACTTCAGTTCAAACGTCAGGGTACGCTTTATGCCATTCATGAACTGTGCAAAAACTTTCCCCAGCAAAATATAAGTAAGTACAGTTAAAGTTAAAATGCATGCTTTTTACGTTGCAAGTAAATGTAAGCGCTTATTGTTTATAAACATAAAACGTACATATAGGTACGTCTTATATTATTCATCCCATATGCAACAAAAATCTGTAGGTATTAGGTATGCAGAGATCGTGTGCATATGAGAAGTAAAGTAAATATTAACATGGGAACATTTTATAGGAAGATTAACGTAGTACGTTCTCATTTACATTTAAACTCAGCCCATTTAAAATATTCAAAATGTTATTATATAATCCTATCGACATTTACCTACTTATACAATTGTAAGTAAAACTTAATCAATGTAGGTATAACTAAATCAGTCAAATATTAGATTGTGCGCAATAAACTTAAATAAATAAATATTTCGAGCCAGATCATCAAAATTTTACACATCATTAACTATCTAGCATAGTTACTACCAAACCCCTCAGACAGAAGGCATGACAAACGTTGGTAGGTCACGTGACCTGACTCGCGAAATTGCAGAGAAATACGCTTGCCCCACGAAAACAAGAATCCAACTTTTGTTCTACGAGTACATCAACCAAAAAATAATACTTACTAAGTACCGGTAACTTTAATTATTTCAAACAAAAAATAAGGACGAAAAATCTACTTATCTAACGATAAAAATATTACTTGTTTTAAATTTTGTTTATTTTATCGATCCCCTTTTCGCCGTCTATTTTTGATTTGCCGCCGACTGTACCAAAGCGGATGATGATGATAATTGAATATTCTAAGTATTCCTTGTCTGAATATTTGATAAGCCAAATATTTTCCTTATTTACAGCCCGAGTATTATTACAAGCGGCTATTCGAAAAGGGGTGCATATTAAATTCATAGTCGCGATCGGGCAACTGTAGTAACTGTAAGTAACTCTTTGAATTTTCATCCAGTTTTTTGGTAACTTTAACTTTTGCAATGTGTGATATGAAAGAAAACCTCTAATTTGACTTGACTATACTGCATCTTTAGGTATTAGAAGCTCGGAAAAGCAGTTCATATGTAGTAAGGTTGCGTAGACTATATTTATATATATATTAACTAATTAACTAACTGACTCTAAAAGTGGCCTTTGAGTCTTGTGGCCCTGGGCTCTATCTGCTTAGAGCCGCAAGACCCAAATTGCTATGTCTGCCCTATTAGGGATCAAGACGTGATAGTTTGTATGTATATATGTTAATGAACCATGTTTTTGTCATTACAAAATACAAACATAGTTGAAAATATATAGATAAGGACAAATCACACTGATTGAACTAGCCTAAAGTAAGTTTAAACTTTTATTATGGGATACTAACTCAACGATAAGTAAAGAAAGAAAGAAAATCTTTAGTTATAAAGTACTATATTTTATAATAAATACATAGAGTCATAGACCCAGGACAATATGAAAAAGCCCATTTTCCAACTTACCAGAATCTTCGGATTGGCGGACTAACGTGTTGACCATTACACCAGAGGTCGTCAAAAGATTTTAAATATTGAAAAGATTAAATAAAAAAACCGGCCAAGTGCGTGTCGGACCACGCATAAAGTAGGGTTCCGTAGTCATTTTTGGCACCGCGCTGTTTTGCTTTTCTTGCATTTCAACCTTCATTCAGTCCTAACAGTAAAATATTTAAAAAAACTTTTTAAGTTTATGCTGTGCTTTTGGAAAAAGTATATATTTTTATTTTATTTATAATTTCAAAAGTATTCATCACAGGATACCCGAAACAATTTTAAATAAGAGTTTCCGCGCCTGTTTCTTTACGTGAGTGATTTGAAGTTTATAGGTCCAAGACTTTAGAAATTACAGGGGGAGACACCGTGTAAACGACTTTGGCGGGCTATATCTCGCAAATGGTAAAGCTGATAAAAAAGTGTTGTATGGAAACCCTACCTTATTTTCATAGTACTTTTCAACGATACCCCACACAAGGGGGTGCACTCAAAAAAATAATTCACCCCCCCCTTTACATGTATGGGGAGGTACCCTTAAAAAGGGGTAATTTAAATTTTTTGTATTTTTAAAAATGAGATCTATATGTGAAGTATCCTCGAACCAAGTTACATGCAAATCAGTCCATAAACGTAGAAGATATTCTGCTGTGACAGACTAGGACGGACGGACAGACTGAAAGATCTTATAAGGGTTCCTTGTCGAACTACGGAACCCTAAAAACCGGGCAAGTGCGAGTCGGACTCGTACATTAAGGGTTACCTCCGTACAATATTTTAAAACGCTGTAAAAATATGTTTCTTGTATGACGACCCCCTTTAATTTTAAACTTTTTCTTATTTTTAGTAGGTATTTCTTGTTATAGCGGCCATAGTAATACATACTTTTAATCGGTGAAAATGTCAAGTATATAGTTAATGCCATTATAAATATGGAGTTTAAAAACGCTGAAAAAAAACACGATTCTTGTATGACGACCTCCTTTAATTTTTAACCATTCTTATTTTTAGTATTTGTTGTTATAGCGGCCACAGTAATAGCTTCTCGTACATAATCGGTAAAAATTTCAAGTCTATAGCTATTTCGGTTCAAGAGATAGAGCCCTGTGACAGACAGACAGACAGACGGACGGACAGACAGCGGAGTCTGAGTAATACCGTACCCAAAGAGTGCAAACGGGAGTCCCGTTTGGGTACAGAACCCTAAAAATAAACATGTTAAAGAAGCTTAATATTTCGAAAACATACAAATAACTTACGAGTATATCTACATATTACATAAATTATATGTTCAAGAAAATAAACTCTTCGTCCCAAAACCATGCCCTTAGGTGACGTAAGTGGAGGAGAAAGTTTGAACATCGGGACAGTTCGTTGACTCCCGCCCATACGATAATATCGTACTATTGCCTCGAGATTGAAGGAAAACAACTGAGAGGGTTCGCCGAATTCTGAGTAAGACATTACGTAAGCTTCTGAGAATAACTGTGATCCACTCAAATACAGATATTGTGTAAATCTCTCAAGTAAATTGGATTGAACGTGTTTGGATTTGTTTGTTCCTTAATCCTTTATTATCCCTAATTGAATAGTATGTTAATACGTCTGTTTAGATAGTTAAAATATATGTTGTTTTGTCTGTAACACACATTATACAAGTGAAAAATTGTGTCCTATTCTTATCAAAATTTTGATTTCATACACAATTAATTCTTTACTATTGGCTACCTCTATCTCGTGTGAAGTGATAACATAGACATTAGACACATAATAAAATCAGGTTTTCTTAAATCTCAAAGCTTTCGTTGCTACGCCGGCACTGCTACGAGCTACAACGCTACGCGCTTTCAGCTACGAAATCCTATATACAGGGATAACAAGTAATTAATAGAAATATTTTTAAAAAGATGCTTTTATCTAAATCAGTTAAGGTGAATACCAAGCAGAAGTCGCGACCTCATTTGAAATAAATTGTTAACTCGTAAATATGGTGAAAATTTCCATATTTATCAATGTTAGTATTTTATAAACTGCCGTTGAAACTATTATTGGTGATCGGGTTTGGGTTTTACAGCTAGACGGACTAATGTAATGGTGGTTCATAAAATAATTTAAAGGGCTATCTACTACCACAGAGTAATAATATACTACGTCTAGTACCTAACATTGGGAAATATGGAATTTTTCACCATATTTACGAGTTAACAATTTATTTCAAATGACTTCTGCTTGGTATTCACCTTAACTAAAAAGTTTAAAGTGCTCCTCAAAACGAATTAATCAAACCCAAACTCGGTGGCGTTATGTTATGGAATCACAGAGATGCCGTGGCCAACCCCGGGTTCATCATGAGATCAGGTCATTGGTACCACAATATTGGATTGTCACCCAGCTTACCAAGTATGTGAAGTTCAGCTCAATCGAATATGAGAAGTGGGTCTAATTTATCTTGCAACATTTGATTACGGTCACACAGACAACGGGACAGGTGAAACTAAATAAAAGCTTGTAAAAAGGAGTACACGTAATCATTTTAGCCAACGACACTTACGCTATTTAAGGGCGGGCATACTTGAATTTTCCGGGGGCCAGTGCTGCCCCCATTTTAAATAAATCATTTCAAATAAAACGGAGACATCATTTAAAATTTTGCTACTACCAAGTCCTAGATAACCCTTCAAAGTATTTTATGAACTACTGTTTACAGTTTATAATGAGAACGTTTGGCTTTAATACGCACATTTGCCAAAAGTGACCGTTTTTCGCAAATTTGCGTAGTAAAGCTTAACGTTCTCACTTTAAACTGTAGACAGTAATTCATAAAATACTTTGAAGGGTTATCTAGGATTTGGTAGTAGCAAAATTTTAAATGATGTCTCCGTTTTCTTTTAAATGATTTATTTAAAATGGGGGCAGCACTGGACCCCGGAAAATTTAGGTACGGCCTTAATTGTTTTCTTTGAAATGCTACAAAGTATATTTATTTTCCATTATGGAGAGAGCGGGAAAATCTTAAAATAATAATTGTAAAGCAGAACAGCTGCTAAATCTGAACCTGCCATCAACTGAATGATAAATAGCGCAGTTTCCTCATCTCCCCTCGCCTAAAACGTTATTTAATATCAATTAGTTTGCACTGCCTGTCTCTAGTTGGAAAATCAACCAATTTAACGTGACCTGTCAGTATTAAAGGTGGTTGGTATTTGGTAAAGATGTTCGGCGTTCTTTACAATGTGGAAAGGGCAGCCCCCGGCATAATACGCTAGGGGTAAGGGAATCTCATAAAATTGCTTCATATTTCACTTGACTGTTGCTGAAATAACATCGGGGAAAGGTTTACAATCCAGTGAGTGCTATTCTTGTTGCGTCCATTATTTTAGTTTGTAAAAATTGTTACGCAATATGATAGATGACAAACATGATCTTTTATAATGCTTTGTGATTATCAGATACCCCTCAAGTTAATTCTTAAAGAAGAATTACAGTTGAATGTGTCATGTAAACCCTTCTAAGCTTAGTAAAAGCTAGATGAATACAGCAAATAAGCGCGTTTCAAGTAGGACAATGTAAAACAAAAAAAATGTTATTCCCGGATTCAGAATCATTTAAAGAAGATTTAGTACTCTAAAATTAATTTATTATTGCTTTGTAAATTCAACTAAGTAATATGAAATGATACATTACGTATGTCGATGCAACTTTCACTGCAATGCAGTTATTCTATGAACACCGCAGAATGTTTTGGCAGTGAAATCGTTTCCCCAATCACATTGCTGCGTGGAGAAAAGTTTTAACTTGTTTATGCACTTTTCTATGAAATGTTCTATATAGCTAACTAGGTTAACCTACATTTCGAAGCTTTTTTTATTTATTTCGTGTTTGATAATCTACTTACTACTTTCAAAATGCTTTTGGCATTGCAGTAGAAGAATTGGAAAGACTGCTATGTGCATGGATTCAGAATTAAGACACTCGAGTCGTGCATTTACGTCGCAAGAAGTTTCCTTTGAGAATATTGCTGTGTTTTTGCGATAATCGATTAATTAAAAATACCGTCATGTGCCGTGAAGTGGTGTAGAAGCCATACAGACATGAAAATTAGTTATTAAAAAAAAGTAACACGTAAACAAGGTTATTTATTTTAGCGTAGCGTACTGCATTAGGTCCGCGCGGTGTTCCTCACCGCTCGTTGCGTTGACTGCCCCACCCGACGACCGACGACGACGCGTGACCTTGTCGCGACCAATCGCATGCATCTTTGTCTATGTGTGCATTCGAGTGTTTCGTTGTAATTACTGTTCGTTTGTTTGCGTAAATGGAATCAGAATCGAAGCGATGAATGTAGGAGCAAGTAGGAGAGAAGTTAGATCTCTAGAGAATTATACCTCGATGTTTGCTACCCTGATACCCGACACCTAGCCTAGGGCTTAGTCATAAAATCCTTTGACGCGTATATTAAAAACCCACCTAGTTATATACCACCGATGAAATATAACGAATTAAGGATACTAAAAAAAAGGATTTGTCGCCATTTAAAGAATGACGGAACAACGCCCTTTCCTCCGTAGGTGTTGGTTAATTGTCTATCAGTATAGGTAATATTACTGATTGGTGCATTTAGTAGTCTTGGGGCCAACATTTGCGGTAATTGCTGCAATAAATACGATCTGATTGTTTTATTTAATTTTAATGTATGGAAGGCAATCATGAAATATGGGTCTACGCCGGCTGGCAGATCGCCAACTCTGAGCGATCGTTGAAGCCAAGGACTCCTGGATCACGATACTGGGCCGTGAGCAGATTTTTATCACAATTTATTGCACCGCAAAACTGTTAGAAAAGGTTAAAAGTGAAATGGGTAATTTATGTGTCTAACTGAAATTAGTTTACCGTTTGAACTTTGACTTGCTATTTTATATTTCACAAAAAGTTAGTAAAAACTTATTGAAATAACTTTATGTTAAAATTTTATATTTTGTTTATGTTTTAAACTCATTTTTTTTTATTTTGGCTGACTTATGTAACAGAGCGGTGGCGTGGGGCAAATTGGTTTGTCATCGCAAGTGCTACGCTGTCGACGAGTCTACAGTGCTACGAGAGAAGCTACGAAAGAAGCGTAGACAGCGTAGTACAGATTACTACAATCAGTACAGATGTGCGTGGCATCTGGCATTGGCATTAGCATCCGATTTGTCGTAGACTCGTAGACGATATTTGTAATAAAATCTAGTTTCTGAGTATATAAATTGGTCATCGTAGCTCTCAATCTTGGTCAATATAAAATACAGCATTCCAATCCAAGTAGCTCTAGTGGGCTGTTGCTTCTAGTTCAGTTATACGTTAAATATGGCGGATTCAAAATTATAACAATATAGGTGAAGTATTAAATATTTATCATGAGGTATTAAATATTTGTCATTAACATGTTATTGTTAATGTTATTTGCAGGTGATTCCCGGTCGTTACAAGTGGAGGGCAGTGCGTTCGACCGCGCCGCCGAGCTGCTGCGGCGCTCGCCCGAGTTCACAGTGCTGGCCTCGCTACGACAGGAGCCCGCCAACTCGGGCACTATCCTTTCCTTCTCACATGGCTATAACAGGTACAATGCAACTTAACGTACCAAACTAATGTCATTTTTAAATTCTCTTTTTGTTACTTTGGGATTTTAATGGTTGGTGATAATATTACGAAACGGGAAAATTACCCATTATTTTGAGGAACTCATCACATATTCTTAACCATTGTTGATATTTTATTACCTTGCCGAGCATTTAAAACCCCTTTAAATTATAGTTTATGTAATCAAAACTTTATTATGCATCATTTTACGATATAATTATGAAATATGGTGTCATATTAATGTTTTCATTGATTTGATGTCGAGTAGAGAGTTTGGGATGAACTGGCGAGGCGGCGGCGGCGAGCGGCACGCGGCGGACGGGGCGCTGCGGCGCGGGGCGCTCCTGCTCACGGTGAGTTCTAGATCTCAACATCGCTGCGCGCGCACGCATCTTGCCGCTAGGCTGCATGCGTGCGCGCGCATAGGGGAGAATCATGTATCTTGGAATGTCCTGTGCCTCGGAATGTCCTCCTCGATCCATCCGTTGACCTAATGCGCTCACTGTGACCTCTGCATGGATGTTTGTGTGCGCGGGCGGCCGGTTGCATGCGCCTTCGCGTTCCCCCGCCGCCGTCCGTCTTGTGTTCTGTGTCTTGACGTGTTGTGTTTGTATCTGTCCCGCCCTACCGACCCGCTCTCGATGTTCACCTGGATGTTGATGTTACGTGCGACCGACCGCGGCCGCCCCGAGGACACCGCCGGGCTACTCCGCACTTGCATTCCAAGCGACATGGGAATCCGTACTGTCTCGTTTTATGTTCGACGACGGACGATTCGTCGCGGTCGTCGCTTCGATCCGAAGGATCGCCCGTGGAGTCGCCCGTCGTTCGTCGTCTCTCCCAAATTACTCAGCGCCAAGTCGGACACAGAGACGCTCGCCTCTCCGTAGCGATCTCAGATACCTTAAGACTCGGTCGACACCGAACGCGATTCGTTCCGAGGTACATGGTCCCCTATCCTGACCGAGCGATATTGAGATGTAGAGCGAGCCGAGGTCCGCTCGCGGCCGGTCGCGCCCCATTCGCGGAATATATGTGTTGTTTGCTTTGTTTATGTGTACCTCGGAACAGTTCGCTCGGGCTCGGCGGAGACATTCCGAGAGGCAGTGCGATGTGTAGTGCAGCAGTGTTGCGGTGCGCAGGTACCTGGAGGTGCAGTCGAGCGGGCGCCGGGACGAGGTGCGGCTGCACTACGTGGCGGCGGGCGCGGCGGCCGCGCGCGTCGAGACCTTCCCGTTCCGGCTGGCGGACGGCGCGTGGCACCGGCTGGCGCTGGCCGTTTCCGGCGCGCAGGCCACGTTGCTGGTGGACTGCCACCCGCTGTACCGCCGCCTCATCGCGCCGCCCGACAGGAACTTCACCCAGCCGCAGCTCGCGCTTTGGGTGGGACAGAGAAATAGCAAGCACTCTTTATTTAAGGTATGTGATGTGGCTCACGTGGCAGATCTTTCGTATTCGTAACATTTTATTAATAATACTTTTCTAGAGCATTCTTTGTTATTAATCTTTTTTGTCTTCGTGCTGCATGTAATAGCTATCCAATATGTCCTTTACAGGGTGCACTCCAAGACGTGAGACTAGTGAGCGGTCCGCACGGCTACTTAGCGCAATGTCCGGGGCTGGACTCGGAATGCCCCACTTGCGGACAATTCGCGCTACTGCAGGCCACAGTGCAAGAGCTTACAACGCATATCCATGACCTTTCTCTTAAGGTACGCACTATATCTTTAGAGTGCCGTTACACTATATTTTATAAATACAACATTTACAAAAAAAATTGCTTAGCCAAATCAGTTATACTCGTATAGTGGTGGGTGGCATATGGAAATCAGTACGTTTATTTGTTTTTGTTCAAACGAACATTTGGATTTGCAGCTGGTAGGGACCGAGGCGAGGCTGGCGCGGTTGGAGCAGTGCGATTGTCAGAAGTCATGCTACTCCAACGGGACCGTCCACGCAGATGGCGCCACTTGGCAAAAAGACTGCAACCGCTGCTCCTGCGTGGTAAGTATATTTTGAAACTCCCCAAAACAATTGTCAGCCAAATATAGCCACAATTTTTATATGTTCTCATACGTAAAAAAGTAGATATACTTCTTTTCAGGGCTAACTTATGATATCGACTTTCAGCACGGCGAAATAACGTGCAGGCCAGTCGAGTGCGACAGAACAGATTGTAAGAATCCAGTCTTACATCCAGGAGAGTGCTGTCCTACATGTTTAAGTGAGTACAGATACAAACTATGCCGCTTCATTCACTATCAACTTTAACTTTATTTCCAAACCAGCAAAATACATCGTTACGCTCGCGCTACTAAACTGGTAGTACACTTCTTGTTATTAAACTGCTCGTCGCGTCGCTGCCAATTCAGTGAAGTGCGAGCCTTAGATAAGCAAATAATCACCTTTGGTTTTGACTTTTCAGAGCACTGCCTACTGATGGGCAACTTATACGAACATGGCGAGCGATTCGTGCCCAAAGAATGCGCGGAGTGCGTGTGTCACGACGGGCTGATGCAATGTACGCGCGTGGACCCCGAGACCGCCTGCCCGCCGCTGCCCTGCGACCCGCCCGATCAGTTCACCGTGCCGGGCGAGTGCTGCAAGTTCTGTCCAGGTGAACACTATATTTTCATGCTGTGCTCTACGATAAGGTTTCAGTTGCAGTATGTGGTACCCCTGCTATTTCAAGAGCTAGCCATAGGTCTACTTACTATTAGGAGGTATGTAAGCCAGTTTGCCACACTTGGTCAAAGACTAACAATAGTTTAAAAACTTGTTCATAGAAATCTGATTGAAACTCTACATATGTCTAAATAGCTAAGCTATTTGCGATTACGATACAACAGCTCATTCGTAGAATGACTGATCTGCTTTTCCATTCCAGGAAATGCAAAATGACATAACTATATCATATTATTTTATATATTATACACATTAAACACGTAACTTTGCTGTGTTTTTATTTCAAAGTAAGTATTTCGTTATATTGATAATATTTAAGATAGCTCTAAGAACTTTAGAGTAGTACGGGCTCATAACCGATGTAAAATGTTACATTTGCAGGCGTGGACTATTGCAGTATGGGTCACTCGTGCGACGAGAACGCAACCTGCATGAATCTCAATACCAAGTACACGTGTACGTGCAACCAGGGCTTCCAGGGCGACGGCCTCACTTGTCAAGGTTCGTCACATTTTCTCATTAGGTCTTCAAGTGCGAGGCTTTTCATTCATCACATCGCGGAGCTCTTGCAATCTTATGTTTTCGTCTAACGGTATAGAAAAATATACAAATGATTAAACTACAATCTTTTTCCATCCGTTTAGACAGTAGATTTGTACTTTATATTTCAGCGCTCGGTACTGTGTTTTGATACTCCACAGCACAGTAGGAGATATAGAAGTTAAAAACTCGTTAGTCGACACAAATTCAAGTCAAATACGAGTATCAACTCGACTTTTGCCTAGTATCCATGACTTTTCTTACGACTTGGCTCCATGAAAATTAAAAATAAGCAGCTAAATGTGCATTTTCCAGATGTGGACGAATGTCAAGAGGCGGGTGGCATTCACGGCCACCATTGCCACTCCAACACGCGGTGTGTCAACGTGGTAGGCAGCTACGTGTGCCAGTGTCTGCCCGGCTACGTCAGGCGGGACAAGTTCAACTGCGTCGAGGTAAATAAAGCAAGTTTTGATCAAAACGCGTTGGCTTCGCTCGATCGTCGTCATCAGTACTAATGATCATTGCTCTAAATAGGTATCTAATTATTGAAAAAAAATATATAAGTATGTATAGTACCTATATTATTCTCAATTTTAGTTGTGTAAAATTTGGAAAGTGACAAGACAAGATAAACCTTTGCTGGAATAAATATGATAAAAGTAGAATTCGTAATAATTTTAGAAAGATTTTAAGTATATTATGAACAATTTTTAAAACTGCGTCTTAGAGGTTTATTGCTTGTTTGTACCCTAGTTGCAAAGCCTGCAGTGGTGCAGTGCTTTGTAAATTTTCGGGATAACTTGTTATAATGTGCATCTAATATTGAATACAAATATTTTATGGTGTGTAGGTGGACGAGTGTGCAAGTTCGGCACACGGCTGCCATATGCACGCGGAGTGCTCAAACACGCCAGGCTCCTACACATGTCGTTGCCGGGACGGCTATGCTGGCGACGGGTACAACTGTGCACGTCAGTATCATTTAACTTTATTCTTATTCATCTGCTGTCTAGAATCACGGAACTTTATAAACTCTTTTGTATTTGATTACAGCGATCTGCACAGGTGGTTGCCTAAACGGCGGTGTGTGTGCGGCGCCTGAGCGCTGCGATTGTCCGCGCGGCTTCGGCGGAGCGCGCTGCGAACGCGACGTCGACGAGTGCGCCGCGCTCGCTCCCCCCGCGTCGCCCGCGTCCCCCGACGCGCCCCCCGTGCTGGCTCCACCCGCGCACCCCGCTGCGCACGCGCCGTGCGTACCACGCGCGCTATGCGTAAATACCCCCGGATCATACTATTGTGTTTGCGGTGACGGATATAGAAGAGATCCGCACCAAGATCACTGCGAAGGTAATATTGTCACCGAGAGCCAAACCTTTGCTTAGATTTTCAGTTGAACTCTGTCGAAATTCTAAAAGTTTCATATTGTTCTAGAAAAAGTTTGGATATAGTATATGTAATTCGTTTGAGATGATCGTTTACTTAAGCACAAATAGGTACGTAATATAATTAGTACAAAAGCCTAATATTTCAGAACTCTTTTTATGTACAGACGTAGACGAATGTGCAGAAGGTTTCCACACGTGCCACCGCAGCGCGCGCTGCGTCAACATCGACGGTGGCTTCCGATGTCAATGTGAAACGCAACCTTGCGAACTCAGTGAGTACCTACAATTTTTGTTTTTGCACATGAACCGCGAGTAATCTTCAGAGAGATCAAGCGTCTATCATGGTATTCATGGCACTAGTTCTCTCATACCGCACAGTGCCCAATTAATTCACATATGGCTCCTTTCCATTTTGAAGGTGTTCTGGACCTCGACACAATTTTTGTTCCGCCACGTTCTAATATTGAATATTTATGCAACGTTACGCGACGAATTTATCAATAATTACCTTTATGGTAACAACTGGCTCGTAGTATCTACTTAGAAACCAATCTATCCTTAAGATAGTTTCAGTATATATTACGCGTTATTTAGTTAGTTTAGTTTTTATTATGTCAGCATTACATAATAGAGGTATACAAGAAAATTTGACGTTGGTATTTGCAGGTTGTTCGTGGCAAGGCAAGGTAATGTCGGACGGGTCGCAGTGGGCAGAGGCTGGCGGCTGCCGGCGCTGCTCGTGCCGCGCCGGCGTGGCGGCGTGTGAGCGCGCGCCGTGCGACTGCGACCTGAGGGATAACCGCACTTCTGCGGTAAATGCATTTACTATTACCATCGTTCATCACATCATCATCATCATCAGGGATTTTTTTTAGTCTCCACTGCAGGAGCACGACGCTCTTTGTACTACCGGTAAGTAGTAGGTATATATGTTACTCTGAATCTATGAAGTGTCATACCAGTGCCAGCGTGGAGAGTGTAGGCTAAATCCTCTAGCTGCTCTGGCATATATGGCTCTGATAGAACAGATAGGGTGGTGCTCCTGGAGTGGAGACTAAAAAGACCTGATGATGATGACTGGCCTTGACACGTCACTGCCATTAGGTATCATGCATATAAGAGAGATGTCCCCACCTCGCTCCCCTCTCACTTTTCTTTATACGAATCTTTGAAATGCCAATTGCTGCTTCATTAAATAACCAATTTTTATGCTGTTTTCAGAAAAATATTACTTTATAGTATTATTTGTAGTTTCGTAGAAAATATTTTTCAAAAACAAACAGTGAAATACCCTATTCTCCGTACATGGATTGCAGTCGCTAAGCACGGACGCGTCGCTGGGGCTTGCGCCGGCGTCGTGCTGCCCTCACTGCGAGCCGCGCTACCACTGCCGCCACCAGGAGATGCACCACGTCACCTTCCGCAGCGGTGAGCGCTGGCTGTACCAGTGCCAGATCTGCGAGTGTCTTGTGAGTTCATATCATGTCATCATGATTTTTAAGAAGCTTATATGAATTGATTGGTACCAATTTTTGAAGTGAAAACTTCTTTAGGCGCGTTGGGCATTTTTGAGATGGTAAAAAATCATTGAACTCGCGACACTGTTACCGTAACCGACACCTAACGTAATTGTTCAAGTTTTTACTTCTGTCGGCACTCCCAGAGTGCCACTGTTTTTTTATTTATATTGGTTTGAGTGCACAATTTCCAAATTGTTCAAAGTGTTTATGTCCAAATTGACTAGACTTAGACTTTGAAGATTATTAAGACTTCAAATTGAAATATAAATAAGGTCATTTTGAGGGTGATGAGGGCTTATGTGTAAAAAAAAAACAACGAATCATTAGAATTCATAAAACGATAAATTATTTTACAATAGAACTGTAACCATGACCATTTTTACGACTTTCCTAGAAATAGTAAGACTGTTACTGGAAATAAGTACTTAATAAGATTTGTAAGAAGAAAACTTAATGAAGTTTTAAAGACCTGTTAATTTACCTGTAACTTTATTATTTTCAGCTGGGTGAAGTGGACTGTTGGGAGCCGGAGTGTGAAGAGGCGGGCGGCGGGTGCTGTGCGCCGCCGCCGGGCGCGCCGCCGCACCGCCTGCAGCTGGCGGGCTGCGCCGCGCCGCACTGCCCCGCGTGCCAGGTGCGACTCGCACTCTGCTAACCCATACCCACCTGCTTACCTTACTAATAAATCCTACACACGCAAGTACAAGTTCACCACGCTAACTTGGCGCATGTCAAATGACCACTATCTATCGCCATCTTCGCTCTGTAAGTAAGACAAAGTTGGCAATAGAAAATGTGCGTCAGGCTGTCCCTCTGGGCTGTCCGATGTGCGTCAGGTTATGACAGTAGGGTAATATTAGTGATTTAACCGAATTACGTAGATATCTACAATGAGGAATCGATGTTGATTTCTCGTATTACTTATTCATACTTATTCATTAAAACTGCGCAGTTTTTCTGCAGTTAGATCGCTAGGTGCGATTTATTCTTGCGTGTGTATCTCCATGCATATAACAGTACGAACAATATTGCCTTCAAATATTGACATAATTAAATCCAGTTGCTCAAAATGGAAATAACTATTTTATGTTATTCTTTATTTTATTTTTTGAAAAGTATGCAAGGGGGGCATTCTATTCCCTCTATATTACTTTACTCCTTGCATCTTGCCATCGGTCGTGCCACTCGCGCCCGTAGCGCATCATCCCTTGTGACCGATGACGTCATCAGTCACGTTGAGTGGCGCGCCACGCCTTTCCTATCTGGCTTGCACCTTAGAAAGATATTTATAATGAAAATAAGTTTAGTCAGTATTGTTTGTCGATATAGGTACGTGCCCAGAAATCAGGAACATGTATTTTCTTACTGGTTAAGAAAAATGATGTGTTTCCTCATCATTATGGCTGGTGCTAACTAAAGAAAAATGCTTAACTAAATCTTTTGCTTCAATTATGACGTAATTAACTGCTCCATATGCCCAACTATTGTCATAATAACGTTTTGCCATTTCAATTTTATTGCTATTTTAACCACTCTTAACCAATATCTATTGGTCCGCTCGTGCTTCCATACAACCAAGTCACAGTGAGTAAATCGCATAATTGCTTTATTACTTGAAGACCTATGACGTGACCAGCCCCCGTAGCCGACGGCGACTACCTTTATCGAGCGCCACCAACTATAGCTTGCTTTACGTAATAATAAACGAGCGAGACGGCACTTGCCCATCGCGCGATATATAGGTACTTTGTCTATGGCTTACCTACGGCGCCATGTTAGACATAGGGGTAGATTTTCCATTGGAAATCTTCAAGTTTAACTAAGTATGTGACTGCAATCATGATTTCACTTTGGCTTGGCTCGCTTCCAGCGTCCATGGAAGCCGCTTTCGACCGGTCCGTGTGAAAGCCTCGTTTCCGCTTGTTGCAGGGCGGGCAGTGTGCTACTTTGGTGAGCAATCTCGCGTGTTGTGTGCATCGGTAACCATCCCCACTCTTCTTATTCATTCATACATTTGCTCTATTAACACGTGTTTATTTTAATGCTTCGATCTTTGTTTCGCTCTGTTAAAAAATATTGAAAAGTTTCTTTTAATTTTTATATTTTGAAAATGAATGTTGGCGCCCATAGCACTAATACATATGGCGAATCAAAGATAAGCTCATTTCTCTAAATGTCATTTTCTGTTGCATGTGTTATCATTTTATCCATTCATCACGCATGATCATTATTTTTATTCGTGACTTTGCAGTTTGCAGGCATGAATGGTGAACATACGTTTTATCTTAGTGTATATGAGATATTTTAAAGACATTCGTTCATTCTTTTAGTTGTTAAAATCACAAAGTCCCATACAGTAATGTCGAATTTATTATTCAAATTTATTTTTATTGATGATTTTATCAAATCATAAACATGTCACGAATTCACAATCGTGGTAGTTACCCTAGTTACCATATGTAGTAATTAGTAAACACGTGTAATTAAAAATCAAATTCAATAGTCGTGTTATTTTGAAACAATATAGTTTTTGGATAATAATTATTAGTAGGTACCTATGTTTAGTGACTTCGACACGTTTATGTTGTGTATAATATGTGATATTATAATATTTTGACAGAGTTGCATTCAGCCCTTTTACAGCTTTTTTTTCATTATTAGTTATTAATGAGTTGGAATAAGATCTGCAGCTGTTAGTAAAGTATACAAGTTTGGTTTTCTACACTAAGCAAGGATATGTATACTTCAATGTCAATCAAAGGTTTTGGTAAAAAGTGTCAATCTCATATTTATATAAATTAATAATGTAATAGCTAGCTGATGAAGAGCTGACCGCAACTCGCGATGCGATGTATTCGTGTGGATGTGTACTGACTGTGTGGTTGGTGTTGGGCGCGACAGAACGCACGGCACGGCGACGGCGCTGGCGCTGCTGGCGCTGTGGTGGGGGCGGGGCCACGCGGCGCACCGCAAGCACCGCGGCGCGCGGCGCTAGAGCCGCCCTGAGCGCAGATCCACCGCATGCACCTATTTATTCTAGATAGATCTAATGTTAACCAATTGAGGCGGGCGCGTGACCCTCTCGACGGCCTTAACTTAGCGAGCGGAGACCCGCGCCCGCTTGCGCTCCGCCCGGAACCGCCTTGTGATATAATACGGGAGGGGTCGCGGGGAACTCGATTCGTATTTCGTTATAGCAATATATAGTGTTAACGCGTAGGTAGGTAGCATGGCGCGGCGCCGCCGGACGCGCGCGGCCACGTTAGCGCCACGTGTAAGCGGTTCCGGCGCACAGCGTCCTATTAATTCGTGTTTTTGATTTCGCGCGGCATTTATCAGTACGAATTTAGGCGGCCTCAGTTTGTAACGGTAACCTCGTTTTCTTGATAATCTTTGATCGATATAAACTAAAATTTCCTAGCTCGCAGTATTATATAGGTGAACTTAATTATCCAGTAATGTTACTACGGTTATTGTACTCGACCCTCATAGAGTTCCTATTTATAAGACGCACATTAATGTCTCGTGAAATCAAGACACTCGCTTCGGCTCTGCTCTGATCCGACACGAGCATATCATATTGAAAGTTGTGTAATATCAAGTTGCGATGTAGCATATTATGTCTGTGTGCGACGCGTGAATGTGTGGTTGTCTCGTGCGGCGCGGAGCCCGCCGGCTGCACGCCGCGGCGCCCTCGCAGCGCCTCCTCTTTATAATCTTCCAATTCTAAATTTAACGATAATGTCGATCGCTTCAAATTATTATATTAGAGTCTTAACGGTACTATTTAGCTATTGTTGTGAATATAATATTATAAAACATGGTGGGGCGTTGCGAGCGAACTGCGGGGAGTCAAGCAGCGTGCAAGACGGTGGTACAACGGGAGTACCTACTCGCTGCAAAATGAGCAGCCTCTGAACAAAGCCAAAGTACCTATTATTCTGAAGATCTAATTTTCACTTAAAAGTGTAGGTACGAAACTGTCTTAAGTACCTACCTACCTATGTATTTATTTTTTTAATATACCTACTAAATTCCTAAACCCTTCACCTTTTATTTTTTAGTTAGCATAAAAGTAAATTTGTAATAATTATGAAACTAAAACTAACTTATCTATGCAAATTTACGTCTCAATAATGTTTCTCAATAGAAAATATAGGATAACTGGATAGATACCTAAATAATCAACCGTATATAATATACGAATGTATACTTTGAGGCTTTGTTCAGACGCAGAAGTTTTACTTGGCGAAGTTTATAGTGCGCCGAGCGCGTTAGAAGAGCGCGCATGCGCCGTGGGTGCGGCGCGGCTGCGGCGGCGAGGCGCGGTGGCTTCTTCAATTATTATATTACGTAATATTTTAATACTAGAGATAGTTATGTAAATTAGTAGCGTAGCGGCCGCCGGCCGCCGCCGGCCGCGACCGTGCGCCTGTTGTACGACCATTTTCAGAATATAATATAGTTTTTGTTTGTCTTTATATAGAAACCGTTTTCTTGTATAATTTAAAATAACCAAAAATAGGTACCAAATATAGAAAAGATATGATTGTTTCTTAATTTTCGAGAAGCATTTTAATGCTTGCATGTTGTATTGTGTTCAAAAAATTAAGATTAAAAAAGATACCCAGGACTAAGTATTATTCTTCATTACCCTTACCTGAGACCTTTTAGCAAAATGTATACTTAATTGCTACACAATGCACAATGGACTTTTATACCAAATTTATTATCTATAACTCAGCTACTAGAAATTAAAAACTTTTAAATAACGTAATAGTAAGAATATAAACGCAACAAATTTAACGGAATTACAATAAATTACATTGTTTAAATAAGCTAAATGCGCTAATATAACACTTTATTTAGGTGATGTTTCGATTTCGTGAGTATCACAAACTAAGGTAATTATTAATTAGGTATTAAAAATAGCAATGTAGCTGAGACTGAAAGCTTAGTAGGTTTACTGTGTGTAGAATTTAAATGTAATCGATGGCGTGTCCCGCTCCCCGAAACCCCGCTCTTTGGGTTAAAAATACTTGTGCTATAAAAAAATGAGCATCGACATTTGTATAACTTAACACGACATCAACATATTTGTAATATTTGTGAAATGATATCTCAATTGACTTTTACCTAAATCTGTAAACATTTTAGATCTTTTTTATAGTAGGTATACATTTTCCTTTTAATAATATTATAACTTATAAATTGAAAGTAAACCTAAAGCACTATTTATATTAACTACAAATTGTGACTGTATGCCTAATGACCCAACATAGTATAATCTTTAATTATACACCTAATATCCATTTTACCTGTAATTGACAAAATAAATGGTTGTAATTATGAAAAAGATAAGTTTCAGCGACGATTACTATTCAATTTTGAAGTGAATGACTGTATATTAGAATTGGATAATCTTGAACAGTTTTGATACTCATCGATATCGATATATAACTTACACTGCCTAATGTCACACACAAACATATTTACAAGCGTATATATTGAGATAATACGTATAAAGTCACAGACAAACGCTGCATGCAGAGAGAGCAGACACAAATCAGCAACTGAGCTATCACATACTGATCTGCGAATTTCAGATGCTGATTTGTATGCAGTGTGTTTTGTCATGTTGACATATCAATAATAAATTTTTGATGAGGTATGTAATTTATTAAATCTTTCGCGACTTCGGCTTTGTTCTATTATCTAAGGTTCTATTAGTTAAAGTTGTCCGTATAGATGACGACAGCATGTCCTTAAATTATCGGTATGTCATGATGGCCAAACATATTGTATCAAATCAGCATTTCAATTTCAGCATGTATCATGCACTTAACTGAATGAAGCTGACACACGCGTGCATGCGCGTGACGTATTTTATACGTATTACTTTTGTAGAAACAAATGTGCTAGCGTAATATACAACGTGGAAGGGACCAATGGACATACTCGTAATAAATCAAACCACGGACTATACTAGATCATTATAGAGTAATGCAATTAAAATAACAGCCAATAAACAAAAATAAATTTCGGCATTTCCATACAAAAGTGTGTGGCCGCCCAAAATCAAATATTTTGTTCAGTAATTAGGCCTTTGCACGCACTTTTATGCGAATGTCGATTTTTTTTTGTTTCATGACTGTTATTTTAATTTCACTATACATTAGTGATCTAGTATAGTCCGTGGTTCGAATTATTACGGGTACGTCCCTTCCACTTTGTATAGCACGGGCGTCCTCCTGTCTACATGATACCACGTCGTTGCTAGACTTTTCTTACCCTTGTATTCATAAAAAAGCTGCATTCCTTAAATCAGTTATATGGTATAGTGCTACTGATTTAAGAAGCATCGTTTTCAATCGCATAAAATAGTCAGCACTCCTCAAATTGGTAGCATACTTACTTACTTCTTCTTCATGTATATAAGAACTGCGCTCTTTTTAGTGGAGTGCTAATATGAATATGACAGATTTAAGAGAGCAGATTTTTTAATGAATATGAGGGTAATTATTAATGAAGCGAAGCGCCTGTAAATGCATTTGTGTATTGACGACTCTACACGGGCGTGTAATTTACATTTGTGGCGTAGGGTTAGGAATGAGGGTAGGAGAGGTAACGGAGACAAGTGGCGGGACTCCGTGCGCGGTGAGGCAGGCGATGCGCAGGGGCTGATGTTGGGGCTTGTTGGCCTCGCGACGTTCCACCACGTTGATCACCAGGATGTATGCGGTTGTGAACAGCGTTATTCCCTACCAGAGAACAGTATGTTAACATTTTATGCTGTGACATTCTTTTATAGACAATTAGATACCTACTCGTGAGCTAGATTTAGTCTGTAATGATTATTACATGTAGGTACATCGTACATAAGGCAAATTTTTTAGAACAAATTAATTCTGATTACATTCTCCAAGAAAAAAAGATAAACCTACTTGTTTGTTTGTTTAAACTCTTTATTGCACATTTAAAAACAAATTACAAAATAATATGCATTACAAAATACTTATTACTTGTAGTTGAAAAATATTTCTATTCCCCATTAAAAACCCCGGTTAATACTTCAAATTTAAAATGAAATGTCAGTTTTTAGGGTTCTGTACATCTAAAGCAAAAAAAAGACGGATCCCGGTAATAGGATCATACGTGTGTCTGTCTGTAACAGCTAATTTGCTCCGAAACCACTGGACCGATTGTGTTGAAATTTAGTAAACATTATGTCAGTGATCCAAAAGAAAGAAAAAAAACTTTGAAGTTATTTAACACATTGGATGTAATTTACCAATCCCCACTTCATCTCCGAAACTAATAAGCCTAATATTTTGAAAATAATAATTCAGGAAATTCTCACAAGGAAATTACACAAGTTAACTTATAAGGAATATATGGTATTACGGACTAAACTTGCTATAAAAAAGAGGTATTGTTAATATTTAGTCAAATCATTTATTTATCTCTGCACGTTTGTATCGCTAGACAGTTGTCAATTTTTCTTTGAAATCCATAAAAATTATTGACGTCAGATAATTAACTTACAGCTAAGTTAAGTGCTTTTAAAGTTCTAATATAGGTAACTTACCATGATGATGACCAGCGCCGATCCCAGCGAGCTCATCGAGTTGACGAAGTTACGGAGTTCAACCACCGCCAGCTGCAGGCAGCCCGAGCCGTACAACGGGGACTCGCATATTTCAGTTCTCTATGGAAATTTGTCATAGGTACATGCGTCAATATGTTATGGTTGAGCAAACGTGATAAAAATTGGGGATAAATATAATGACCACCATAATATATACCAATCAGCAAAAAAATAAACCTTAACCAAAAAAGAAAACCTAAAATTACAACGGTTCCACTTATTTTAGTCATGACTGCACTTTCAATTGTACTTTGAAACCAAATTTAGTAAATGATCACCTTTTAATAAGCATATTATTGCGCTTGTTCTACCTAAAATAACCGTTTGATTGCCATATAATGTTAAGGGGTCAGCTACGTAGTGTCGAATGACGCCGCAGCGACGCACGTTGTGGCGAAAATATTTCAGCGTGGTTTACTCGGACGAAAACTTATGGAAACGAAACCCATTAAGTCGAATGACACCGCAGCGAAAAACGTTATGGTGAAAACACACGTACACGATGATGTATCCATTTATGTCCACTAAGAACAATTTATTATATGATAAATAGTAGTAATATTAGTCCCTTTTTTTACCTTTCCATACCACACTTTACCGCAGCACGACGGCGGCAGCGTGCGTCGGTGCTTGAACCAGTCGGCGTACGACATGACACCGCAGCATTTTAGCTGTAAAAATTAAGGGTGACAAACATGAGGAATTGTCTATAGAGTAAAATTATTTATGTAAATAGTCATCTTTTTTCGAACTAGATTGCAATTGAATTTGCCAAAGAAATTCGCACGGTCCACGCTTCAATAGTGTGCGAGAAAGTTCTTCTAACAAAAATTAAACAACGTTTAATAAATAACCTCTAGTTGCATGGCGGCAAAGGAGCTGCGCACGGAGGGGTCGTAAGCGTCGTATGCCATGGCGCGCTGCATGCTCGCGTTCAGCGCGCTATGCTCGCGCAGCGTGCGCGACAGCGCGCTCGTCGCCGACAGCCCAGTAGCTAGTAGTATCAAGCTTACTGTCGTCAGCGCCATCAACTGTATATTAAGTTTTTTTTTTATATAAGGACAAGTCACACTGATTAAGCTAGCACCAAAGTAAGTTTTTTAAACTTGTGTTATGGGATACTAACTCAACGATACTATATTTTATGATAAGTAAATATACAGATAAACACCCAAGACCTAAGACAATTTAAAAAAGGCTATTTTCCAACTTGCCCTGGCTGGAGATCGAACCCAGAACCTCCGGATTAGCGGTCTAGCGTGTTAACCATTAAGCCACGGAGGTCGTCTAATCTATTTTGTTTGCATGTAGAAAAAGAAGAGTTATTATATGAGACCATATCAGGGCTTGTCCGCCAAGTCCAGCAAAAAAAGGGCGACATCTCAGACATAAAAAATTACAGGCCTATATCGTTGGCAACAATCTTGTCGAAGGTGCTCGACGGTCTGCTTGAGGGCTATCTAAAAAAACACCTGAAATTGCATGATGCCCAATTCGGTTTTCGAAATGGGCTTTCAACAGAAAGTGATATTTTTGCTGTCAAGCGTACCGTCGAATACTACACTACTAGACGTACTCCTGTGTATGTCTGTTTCCTATATTTGTCTTCAGCTTTCGATATGGTGTGCTACGACATATTGTGGAGTAAATTAAGAAGAACCGATATGCCAGCTGAGCTTGTGGCATAACTTGAGTATTGGTACAATAATCAAATAAATTCTGTTAAATGGGCAGGCGCGTTTTCTGATCCTTATGGGCTTGAATGTGGGCTGAGACAGGGGGTTTGACCTCACCAAGTTTGTTTAACTTGTACATAAATGACTTGATAGTTGAATTGTGCGACATGTATGTTGGTTGTCATGTCGAGGGTGTTTGTGTCAACAATATAAATTATGCTGATGACATGGCAATTCTCGCGCCATCGGTCAGTGCTGTTCGCAAACTATTAAGTGTATGTGAGATTTTTTCAAGCAAACATGGACTAAAATATAATACAAAGAAAAGCCAATTCATGGTTTTCAAGGCAGGAAATAAATGCCCAGAAAATGTGCCTCCTATAATATTATGCTCAATGGTACTGCTCTCTGTAGAGTCTCAGAGTTTAAATATCTTGGTCACTACTTGACTGAAGATAGCAAAGATAATAGGGATATTGAGAGGGAGCGGAGGGCGTTGTCGGTGGGGGGAATCTGGTGACCCGCAGGTTTGCACGATGTAGCAAGGAAGTCAAAATTACATTGTTTAAAGCTTACTGTCAATCTTTTTATGCCAGCAGCCTGTGGACCTCATACACCCAACGCGCCTACAGTGATCTTCGTGTCCTATATAATAATGTATTCAGGGCCCTGT
The DNA here is from genome assembly GCA_963576875.1 of Acrobasis repandana. Classification (NCBI taxonomy): domain Eukaryota; kingdom Metazoa; phylum Arthropoda; class Insecta; order Lepidoptera; family Pyralidae; genus Acrobasis; species Acrobasis repandana. Next base: position 18,263,959 of record OY756218.1, on the reverse strand, counting down.
TGGGGCTGCCGCGCTTCTGCAGTGGATCAGGGATGTTTGCAGAAGCACGTACGGATGATTTCTACGCCATAATGCGGAAAAAGGTGCATTCCCTGATGACCAGAATGCGTGGCAGCTGTAATGGGATCCTGAAGATATTAGCAGGGAGAAATGACAGCCATATGCAGTCCCACTGGGACTGTCTACTACAAAGCCCTTTTGTATATGTCCGTAACTAACATCTAGATTTAAGATAATTATGTACTACTAACAATATAATATGGACTTGGTCTGAAATAAATGAATATTATTATTATTACAGCCGTTCCTGCACCACTACACCACTGACACCCCTGTAACTTGCAGAATAAGCTAGAAGCCTGTTTGTTTTTAGATCAAAAGAACGTACTTACTATTCTTGTAGTAAATAAGTGATTATTTGAAAATGTAGTTAGATAAACTAGATATTAAAATAATCACTTATTTAACTTATAGTAAACACCAAAGTTGGGGCAAAGTTTAGTTCATTACTCAAGTTTCTCGTATCTAATTTAGTTCATGTTCAAAAGTTGGGAGCAATCGGCGGCCACAACAGGAATAATTGTTATTAGATCTGGTATTTTATACAGCACCGCCCGTCTATTACAGTGTAGTTACAATATACCGTAGTGATCAGCGACGTAGACTTGGTGTAGTAAGGCACCAGCGTGGCGAGCCAACAGGCGGGCAGGCACAGCAGCGCGCCCGTGATGAACAGCGCGCTGGTAGTCAGCTCCGCGCCTAGCTCCGTCGTCCAGAAGTAGTATGACATGCGCAGCAGGCTCCATAATGTAGAGAAACATAGCACGGCACCGCCCGTCTTTAACACAATACAATGCCCTTTATTGCAAAACAAGTAATAAACACAAGACTTTAAAAATCTAAAAAATACACATAATGCGGCTTTAGTACTAAGCAATTTCTTATTTTTAAATTAGATTATTTTTTATGTTCAGAATAGATGAATGAACCTGTGTTTTTATGTTACAAAATACGAGTATAAACGCCCATTTACACGGTGCAAGTTTCTTGCCTGTTGCATATAATTAAATTAAAGCAATAGAAAACTTGCATGGTCTAAAGAGAACGTCAGCCATAGAAATCATTTATTGCTTCAATAAAATTGTATGCAACAGGCAAGAAACTTGCACTGTGTAAATGGGCCTTAAGGCAATATGTAACTCATACGTCTATTGATAAAAGAGATTTTATATGAAATCCATCAAAGCTAACTCTGTAATGTGTAAGTTTCTCTTTATACGTACGATACGTGTTACTAAAATGAGAAAGTTCTGCTATTTGGATGCTTGTTAGTTTACTCGATCGAGCGGTTGATTGAATGCAACTAAGGGCTCATACAGACAAGCGGCACGTTGTTGACCACCTATCGACGGCAGCCGCCTACAGGTGGTGACGGCTGCCGTCGACAAAGTCGTCTGTATGAGCCCGTAATCTTGTACCTATATTAGCCTGACCATGGTTCAAGAAAGGTTCCGATCTGTGCTAACAATACATTTGCCTGAATTTGGTTCTCGAGCTAAACTTTTATAAACCATAGATATATTAATTACATTAAAGTTTTCAACAAACTCACAAGCAGTAAGCCGGCACAGATGAACAAAATCATTGAACTACTTCTCATTTTTGAGGAAATACCTACAACAACTTTTGATTTAATTTTGTTTTTTCCTATTTGCAGTCAGAGCAAAGAGAAAATAAGTCAGAATGACGTGTGTGTCATCAAATTCGACTGACAGTTTCAGTCAAATTTAAAGAAAATTTTAGACATTCTTCCTCTTTCGACGAACGTTGCAGAGCGGCAACGCGTGACACCACAGAATAAATTATAATACTAACGTACAGAAGTCGCACTCTGCAAAGAAATTCAAGGAAATATCTACTCAATGTGGCTAGCGATATGGTTTAATTTAGCTCTCGTCAGAACTCAGCAATTTTTTGTATAGATACCTAGACATCCATTGCAAGCCAATTTCATTCTTATTACTCTGGAAAAACGATTCGTATAACTGAATTTACCACCCGGAGGGCCCGCCTGCGCACATAGTAATAATGTAGGTACATTTTCGATACCTAAACGGGGAGTGACACAGGCCTGGTGACACCGTGGATCGAGTGAACCCCAGCAGCCAGAAGCTTCATAAAGTACGAGCATTTTAGGCTCTCATGAGTTAGTGCGACCAGATCTCTTTCAACTTACCTAACAAATCTGACATCAGTTACTCAATATTCTCCCAAACATGTTAATTAATGTACGAACACATTTGGAAGAATATTAATCAACAAACAATGTGATTGAATATATTTTGCTTAACTAAACTCTAAACTTGTATTTTGTTTGGGTGGACCGATGGACAGAAACAAATAAACTTGTAATTAAAATACAGCCTACACCGCAGTCAGATAAATGCATCGGGTATCGAACCTAAGACTTCCAGGTTTCCGACGAGCGGGAACCGAGGTACAAATACGCTAGAGAGGCCGTTGAAGCATAAGACATCAACGAGCACTCTCGCCAACCAAACTGGCCAAGGTCACCATGTTTTTTTTTTTAAGAATGATATATATTGTATATATAGTTTCTTTTCTGTAGAACTATATCTTACTTCTACGCTAAAATTCTGTTAAACCATCGAATAAAAATGAATAGTTCCTAATAAATCAGTTTTTTTTAAAGGAATAATACATTTTTATTTTATTTATTTATTTCCAATACAGCTCGTATAAATACATATACAATATCACGTCTTTACTCCTGATGGGGCAGACAGAGCATTGTGGGTCTTGCGGCTCTAAGCAGGCAGATCCCAGGGCCACTAGATCCAAAGGCCACTTTAAGTATACTGGTGGGCGAGAAGGTAGGAAAAGGAATCAAAATAGTTATTGATCGCTAGCCGCATCGCCATTGAATTATTATAATTTAATGCGCATGGCCTATTAGCATGCTTTGCATTTTTGGCCATTGCCTCGATCGGGTGTTACGATCTGCACGGGAAGAGAAGCAACTGGTACCTACATACCTACTACATTCAACAATTTTTATTTCTCTATTTGTCTCTATTTGTCTAAAAAGGCTTATCTCCTGCGGTTTCACTAAAATGTAAACCTGATTTCAAGAGGCAGTGCAAACCAGGGCGGGGCCCTAGACTAGTGCATAGGTAATCAATCGCTAACATGATCAATACCGAACAATGAAGTAAAGAGGAATTTTGTTAGTAATTTATTATTACCTGTAATAAAAACGAACTGATTTGACACGCCTTGTCTTATTTAATGCATGACTATAACACATGTAATCCATGACGAATCATGCATTAGTTATTTATTGTTGTTATTTATCGTATCGAATTTCCCATAAATATATCACTAAGATCACTATATTAGTACTTACAGCTTTTATATTTTGAGCACTACTCGATTGCGGCTAAAATCATGAATTCATATCTGATAACAATGTTTACTTTAACTCTCTGTGCCATAAATATTGGGGAGTGCCAAGTAGGCCTGATCTGGGAGTTTGGAGAAGACGAAGACCCTGATCATGAAGTGATTTCCACTGCTGAGGGCAATGTTGGATTTACGGAGAAATCGAAAACGATACCTCTCTCTGTGAGTAAATTCACGCAAGCTAAAAATGCAGTGTAAAAAGTCCGCCTTTGTACATCGATTGATCTGGGTCTTTTAAACAATACACCCTTTATTGCACAAAATATAAATACATGGCATAATTATCTTAAAAACTAGGAAATGCGCAAAAGGCTACCATGTCACTAAGCAACTTCTTCCAGGCAACCACGCTCAAATAAAAATGTTATTGGAAATTAGCTTTTATGTATACACACCCTTTGACTTGTATGTGTTTTTCAGGTCCCGGAGTGTTCTAAAATTAAGTACATAAAAGTAGTTGTCAGAAATTTGATTTCGACCCCTCACGTCAGTTTCGACAAATCCACCCTGACCGTGACCATCGCATACCAGCTTCTCCAATTCAGCCCCTCGTCATTCACCATTTACGCTAAGGGTCGTAAGAAACCAAATTGTTAAAAAAATAACTATACTAAGTAATACATTCAAATATATTATGCATAGACTACTTACTTCATAACATGTCTTACAATAACTACACTGCCGTGGCTCAGCTTATCGGGCTACATCATTTAATAAAATTTCTACAAATACCACTTATTTTTTTTCTTCTATCCTCAATCTTGGAGTGGTCGTATTCTACTCTGCTGGGAACCACACGGACACGCGACTTAGCAAACACAAGCTAAACAAAGCTTGTAAACATCAATGAGACCTCTTCAACCCGTCTGGCTAGAGTGAGGGGTGGGTATACGCCAAATCTTCTAGCTGCTCTGGCCAACTATGGCCCTGGTTGTACAGAGAGGGTCATGCTCCTGCTGTGAAGACTAAATAAGTTTTTCGAAAAGAAATCACATTTTCGTACAAGCTTTTAATGTAAGGCCTAAGTACTTATCAAGACAATTGTAATAAGCCCAAACTCGATGGAGTTGCGTCGTGTATTAGTATTACAGGGTTCCTATAGCCACCTTCCAGCTCCATCTTCCATTCCAGTTTCTTGTTATAATAATATTAAAAAGTTATCTGATTAAGCATACAAAATTTCATCTCAATCGAAAACCGGGAAATGGCTCAAATTTAACTTACAAGATTTGACTCAAAGAAACAACAAACCTGTTGATGATCCTCAATCTTTATGCCATTGAAGTTCAAACAACATCCTAATCCGGTCGGTGACAGCGATTATTCAAATTGGCACCTGCTTGTCCACCACTGAGCAGGCTTCAAGAGGGTTCTGTAAGTATAAATGGCCAAAAATTGCACAAAAGTTGAGATAATCCATACTTCTATACTATTATAATAATAACAATAATACAGTACTCCTGGACACGGCACGTATTGCCAGGAGGTTTCTCTCTCTGCGGCCCTAATCGCCGGTAGCTTGGGCCTTGCCCCGTTGCCAACGGGTAGCTAGGTTAGGTTTTTATAATGTATATATATTTTTTTAGCATGTTTTATATTTTACTTTATACTATTTTACTTAAAAAATGAATAAAGAGAATAACAATAATATAAGTTAATTCAAACAAACCAAGTTAATCCTCCTGGCAATAGTTCGGCAACTATGGAGGACTGCCCGTTAGTGTATAGACTTCCATAGATGCAGCCATCTCACTTTTTAGATAAAAAGGTACTAAAAGGCCTCTTCATGTTGGCTTTGGCCCCATGAATGCCTCAAAGGACCGGGTCCCCGTGGACCCGTGGCCATGGATTTGATTGTTTGTTTTTTTGCATTAAATAGGCTCCGAAACTAGTGGACCGATTTAAAAAATTCTTCACCGTTGGAAAGCTACGCTATCCCCGAGTGACATAGGCTATGTGTGTACCACGGGCGAAGCCGGGGTGGACTGCTAGTAAGATAAAAGATTGTTTCTATGTGAAAAATACGATTACGGTTTTATAATTAATCGGGATAAGATAAAGATAGGCTGTAAGTAAGGCTATACTGATCTAAACGTGATAAACAGATTAATGTAGAATAAGAAAGCACTAGTTATAAACAATAAAGCTTATGCCCATCAGTAAGTACCTGAGAGTTGTTGATGATGGAACATATTTCAATGACAATGGTTGGATATTCTTTGTTCCAGTTGTTTCGAGTCTGGTTAGGATATTGCAGGAAAAGAAAGATGATTCCGTGCTTCAGAAGGCACGTAAAGACACTGTGGGTCCCGAGCGCCATCCAGCGGTTATTTAAACCTATCTCTACCCTTTGGGTTGTGGAGGTCCAACGGCAGTTGCTTTGTGTAAAAACCAGTAACCTCGTCAAATCACCTAGGTCTCTACCTGACCTAGGTGTTTTGACGCTTCAGAGCCCGGGGTCTCTACCCCGGGCTCTGAAGCGTCACTGCTGAGGACGCGACCGGGAATACGCTCGGATGATGATAATGATAGTTGGATATTTTTTTATTTAATTTAGGTACTTTTATTTATTTAAAAAACTTTATTGTTCCACAATAAAAAAATGGTACTTGGCGGACTTAACGCTAAAAGCGTTCTCTTCCAGTCAACCATAGGGATAAACAGATACGAATCATGTTGCGGCGCAAAAAACTAAATACAAAATAAAGTATTAAAATATGTGCATAATATAATATATGTCTACTTAACACTATATAAAATAATACAATACTTAACCTCTATTACCTATTGACAAGAAAGATTACGATCTGCGTAGGAAAAGATGCAGGTGGTTCTACATTTTATCTTGTCTCCCATGTTATTTTAACATTATTTAAATAATTTGGGTAAATAATAACAATTAAAAAAAATACTTTATTAATATGCGATACACGATGCAATGCGATCCTCAGGTAGAATATGACTCGCGACGCGTACACGAAGACGTCCCGAGCCGCACAGTTACATTCGCCCTGAGGAAGGCCGGCCAGTACCTAGCTGACTTTTTACATGAGTTACCTGTGTAGGTATCGCATATTAATAATATCTTTGTCTCACATTAGTTTAAACTAAGAAATAAGTACTAAGTAATACATTCAAATATATTATGCATAGACTACTTACTTCATGACATGTCTTACAATAACTACACTGCCGTGGCTCAGCTTATCGGGCTACATCTATCATCTAATAAGATGTAAGTAAATATGTTTTGCAATCATGTAAGTAATCATTCGTTAATTTTTTTAATCTTACGAACCGAAAGTTGTATTTTAGAATAAGGCACAGCATTCTCATTTCAGTGTTCATTTTCATTTCGGTTGTGCATTCAGTTTTGCACGATTATAGGAAAACCTGTTATTGTCAAAAAATATTTAAGTAAGTAACTATTATTATAATTGGATGAATTGTTGGTGTTGACTATCTGCGATTGCGAGCATTTGATACTATTTTATTATTATTGTGAAATATTAACCTATGAAAATGGGCGAAAATGCAAATCATGGCTAGCCACCATCACTACTTTTATTTTGATTCCTTTTTCCATTTTTTGTCCACTATCACGCTAAAAGTGGCTTAGCTGGAAGACCCAAAATGCTCTGTCTGCCATAGGGTACATTGGTACATACAAAATTTCAAATTATTTTAAATTTCGTAATTTTTCTAATTCATTTAATTATGACATAACAAACAACATTAGTCAACATTTGTCAACAAAACAAAACAAACTGATTATTATTAAGAGATATTATAAATATCCTATGATAATAAAGATATTTTGAATTGAATTGAGTACAAGAATAACCTAAATTTAATTGGTTTATCCATATTACTGCATCAAATACCCACCGTAGAGGGTTTACTGGTTCTTCCAGTGATGCGGAGAAAACAAATGGCTTCCAGGATAACAAATTATTGTCAGAAAATCAAGTCTTATACATAGTTATTATAAATGTGAAAGTTTATAAAGATGTATGTATGGATGATTGATTCGCTTTCACGCTAAAACGGCTGAACGAATTGGAATCAAATCTAGCACGTAGATATATAGCTTATTATCTGAATTAACACATAGGATACTTTTTATCTCAGAAAAATGTGACGTTGGCGTGGGACTGTCAAATACCCTTTGACCACGAGAGCAACGCCGCGGGTCGTTGGTTACTTTACTTTATTACTACAGTTGGTTATTTTACTATTAGGAAAACAAATTAACAATCCCTGAAATTCGGTTGTTTTCTCGACAGCGCCGTTCATTTGGCGCCAAAAGAACTAATTTTCACAGTAATGTAGCTAATTTCTAAATGCCTTATTGGGCAACTTGTATCTGATGTTTTCATACATTTTGGGATGCATTCCTATACAATTTGAAAATAAATTCTTAGTCTAGTACCATTTTATTTATATCTTTTTTTTTTGAATGTTACTAATCTGAAAAATATGATTCTGATATCCTTTAAATTCTTCGTCCGTTTGTAAAGAACGGTCTGAAAAATATCCTGTATACCAATGAGAAGATCTTTATGGTGAAAAAAAGTTTAACCAACAAGAAGGTTTAGGTCAGAAGTTCGTTATCAGCCTTCTGTAGTCAATGTCTTGCGTCCTCATCATCCGTCTAGTATGATAATTTGGTTGGATGTTACCTACAAGGTTTGCCAGGAAGGCGTCAAGGTCAAGGTAAGGCACATAATTACCAAAATAACATATTGGAAGCGGTGGGTTAACCATTAAGCAAAACGCTATTTGCCGGAAAATACTGGGTTTTGCAATAGGACCCAACACCCCCACTTTCCATCCCATAAAGCTAAATGTATCCTAGATTGGCTGGAACTGCTGGAAGTCAATTTGCCACGCTTCAGTCTTCCCTTTGAATTATTCTTTATGGACTGAATTTAAGCTATGGGCATTCGGAAAGTCTTGCCCAAACCTGGATTCTCTCAAGCAAGCCCTATAGAAGATTCGACCATCCATAGATGAATATCCCCAGCGTCTAGTCCTGCAATAAAAAAAGACGGCCACTTTAAATGTCTTAAAAAAAATATTTATTTAAGTTATAGTATATAAGTTTTACTTCGTCTCAAAACTTATGAATACACGAGGTTACACCTACCAGTAAGGGTACTGAGGGGCCTTTCAAATAGTTCCTTATCAAAACTTAACTTTTTAAATTAAATTATATGTTATTTTTAATATAACAAGGTGCTTTTAAATCAATTATTTTCAACATTGTTAGTTCCTATTATAATCATTTAAACAATTACAATATATTTTATAATGCCACTCATGACGAATTTGAGCATTTTCTTATTATTAAAAATAAAAACGCCGTGTTATAAATACAAAATGATAGGCTTTGAAACAACTACTTGTATTTCTACTAGTTGTGCTGCATTGTGCAGGAAGTAGCCATGAGGTCACTGTTGGTAACTCGATTTTCTTGGGCGTTTTTCTTTGTTTCTCTCTCGATTGTAAACGTTGGGAAGTGCCAATCGAGTCTAGTGTACGAATTTGGCCACGACTTTCCTTCCAGCATAGTGGTTGCACATACTAATGGGACAGTCGGACTTCTGGAAAGAGTGAAAACCATACCACTCGGTGTAAGTAGTTTAAAATAATTTAATAATTTCTCGTGAGACCTCTGCACGAATGGACACTTGTTCTCCCTGGCAGCGTCGTAGTGGGCCTACGTTCGTGATAGAGCTCGAAGATGGTCTAACTATGCTTTTAATACATAATAAAGTGAATGTACCTAATGTAAATGGGATATGAATGGAGGCGGACTATTCGTTTGGAGAGTTTAACGTACCTACTATATAGTTACCTTTTCCTCGAAGCAATATGGTAATTATGGTTACTTACTTGGGTAAGGTTGTAAGGAATGTGAGGATTAAATTATGTGTTGTTTTGATTCTTGAGTTATTTTTTAATAACTTATGAACTTACTCATTATTAAAACTCATGTCATGTTTACAGGTCCAATACTGTTTCGAAGTGACTTACGTCAATGTGGTAATAAAAAACATGGTCAGCACACCCCAGGTTCTTTACGATAAACCTAACTACGCCGTCACCATCGCATACAAGTGGTTCCAGTTCAGCCCCTCCAGCTATTTCATCTATGCCACGGGTTACAGAATCCCAGAATGCTATGAAAACGAAAATGGATTAACTCCGACAGATTATTAATAAACAAATCAAACTGGTTTCAAAAAAACGACTTTTAAATCCTGTACATCAATGTTGGCTTTAGTAGAAATAAAATGCATGTCTTGATTGAATATGTTTTCATTTGTTTGTAGTACGTCAGTAACCAATACTTCGCATTACAAAAATTCTTCCTCATATCACATCTTCCAAAAAGAGAGCAAATAACGTGGGATAGTGATAGCACTTTGTAAGTTGATGGCAGGCAGGAGATGTCAAGAAACACAGTCAGATTTGTCACGTGATTTTCAGTCGATAGCATTTAGGTAAAAGTGCATTGAACGCAATACCTAAATAACGTACTGATAAATGGTTTCTGCTAAAGCTTGTTTTTACGGGAATTTGATGCGAACATATTTTTTCCACTCGAACGGCCAAGAAACTAAATATTTACTATACTTAGTTACTTCTAGTGATGTGCGGTCCCCGTTCCCTAGATTACCGGGAACGTTTCCGGGACGACCGTCGTGGCGTAATGGTTAACACGCTAGACCGCTAATCCGGAGGTTCTGGGTTCGATCCCCAGCCAGGGCAAGTTGGAAAAATTGCCTTTTTCAAATTGTCCTGGGTTTTGGGTGTTTATCTATATATGTATTTATCATAAAATATCGTTAAGTTAGTATCTCATAACACAAGTTTAAAAAACTTACTTTGGGGCTAGCTTAATCAGTGTGATTTGTCCGTATATATTTATTTATTTATTAATGTTCCCAAAAAATGGAAATGTCAGGTAAAGTTGTAATTTTATTTATCAGGCATATTTTTTATTACTGTAAATATATTTTACTAACTTAAATGCATCATTTGATATGGTTATAATACAAATACATATATCCAATATTCCGTAACATTCCCTAGAAATACGGGAACGTTCCCTGGAAACGTTCCCAAATTCCCCCGGAACGGCACATCACATTTTACTTCCGAGGAAAGGAGAAAAAAAGCCTACCTATGGATAAAAGGGCATGCATGATAGTATAATAAAGATATCTTTTTATAATTTTCAAATTAATTAAAGTATGATATTGTAAATAAAACAATGAGAAAATACTATGAATCTAAAAATTTGCTTTTCTTTGAAAGAATTAAGGAGTAAAACTGGATTTTCTAGAAAGAAAGAAAAGAAAAAAAAGACAATGTACCAGCTGCTTCTCTTGCCGCGCAGATCATAAAAATTGAAAAACTTTCTTCCAGCAAATGTAAAAACGATGCCAATTCAAACTCTTATTCTTCCTATTCTGGATTATGGTGATGTGTGTTACTCTGACTTGAATTGTGACTATCTAAATAAACTCGACAGACTTCAAAATAACTGTCTTCGGTTCATCTTCGGCCTTCGTAAGTACGACCATGTGTCGGCTTACCGTACTCAACTAAAGTGGTTGCCCGTTCGTCAGCGTCGCCGGCTGCATATTCTTACAACCCTCTTTTCCATTCTATTTGACCCTAAAACTCCATGGTATCTCAAATCAAAATTCACTTTTCTTGGTAATACTCATGTAAAAAATCTTCGCTCTTCTAGCAATCTCCGTCTCGCTATACCAAATCACCGGAGTGGGTTCTTTGAGCGTTCGTTTACTGTTAAAGCTTTGGAACGCCCTACCAATTAATGTCCGGAAGGCCCGTACTCGTGTAGCGTTCAAGAGTGCAGTGCGTGCTCATTATCTTTGTGAACTTTCAGATAGAATATAGATATTATGATATAATATGTAGTTTACGTATAGTTTATTATATTATATATTATAACCATGTATATTTTGAATGTAGGTTATTATATATATATATATATATATATATATATATACATATTATATTGTTACTGCTATCCTCATAAGGTAAATGTGACAATATCTACATAACTTGCACCTCCTTCTAAAATTTTCTTTTTCTCGGCATCACCAGTGGGTTGACTGGTAGATAAAGCCTATGGCTTTAAGTCCGCCTATTACGTTTGTAATAAAGTTAAATAAATAAAAATAAATAAATAAAAGGCCATCGAGGGAATGGACTAAAAATGCGAATCGTGTGATTAGGCGATGCGACTGGCAACTATTTTGATTCCTTTTTCCATCTGCTCGCCCGCACCATCACACCAAAAGTGGCCTTTGGGTGCTTTGGGTCTTGCGGCCCTGGGCCGTCTGCTTAGAGCCGCAAGACCCAAAATGCTCTGTCTGCCTCATTAGGGATAAAGACGTGATAGTTAATACTTGAAGATTGAAGTTTGGCCCTATTCAGTCAGTCGAACTTGTAATGTTGACTTCTTACGAAGGTTTTCTTTTTATTAACCTATGCTGTTTTACCTAACAATGGTTAGGCAAAAGGTTCTCCCATTTGACGACCTCCGTGGCGTAATGGTTAACACGCTAGACCGCTAATCCGAAGGTTCTGGGTTCGATTCCCAGCCAGGGCAAGTTGTAAAATGGCCTTTTTCAAATTGTTTTGGGTCTTGGGTGTTTATCTATATATGTATTTATCATAAAATATAATATAGTAGCGTTGAGTTAGTATCCCATAACACAAGTTTTAAAAAAACTTACTTTGGGGTAGCATAATCAGTGTGGTTTGTCCTTAGGTAAGTATATATTTATTATTATTATTTGAGGGTCTATTAAAAAAAACATAAAAGGTAACTAATATAATAAATGAATGCATACAGAAATGTCTTACCGTTACGAGTTAGACAGAGCCGTGAGTTCACGTAAAAACTCAGTTAAATTACCTGTAATCCACAAATGGTGTCAAATCCACATTACATTCTCGCATAAACATGGGGCCAGCCCAATCTGATTGGGCACACAGATTGGGCTGGCCCCATGCCAGCTCAATCTGTGTGAATTATCCTGTATTGATTTTTATTATTTAACCATTATTCAGGTCACGTTCCTAATACTTCCATTATGTAAGTACTACAGACCATATAGAGAACTAATTTTAAGTAGGTATCTACTGTAACAAAGGTTTAGTATACTTAACTCGTATCTTGCATACTTATACAACGTGGAAGGGACATACCCGTAATAAATCGAACCACGGGCTATACTAGATCACTGAAGTATAATGGAATTAAAATAACAGTCAAGAAACCAATAAAAATTCGACATTCCCATACAAATCTGGAAATGCCGAATTTTTTTTTGTTCTTGGCTGTCATATTAATTCGTGCAAAATTATTCCCTAACCATTCCAAAATATCAAAAATGCACAACATATTCAAGTTTTCACTTTTATTTTATTTCTTACAATAAAAGTTTTATATATATATATATATGTGCACTTTACAATGTTTCATAAACCAGATTTGGTTTTTTCGAACATCGGATACCGTTATCGGTCGCTTAAATTTATATATTTAATTATTAACACGGAGTTAAAATAAGCTAAATAAGCAATCACTAAATGAGCTTTTTTAACTTCTGCCGGCATTCCCGGAGTGCAACCCGTCGTTTTTTTGTTTTCCATACTAACACGAATCAGCTGGTCGGTGAATTTGTATGGGAGGTCAAAAACTATTCTTCATATTTCGAGGTATATTCTTAACTCGGCCTTAAAATTGTTTTGGTATATTTTGTTAGTTTTAAAATAGTTATACAGGGTGTATTATTGTGCTTTTAGGCAGCTGGAAAAATTGACACCACTGTTGGCCACTTACATACACGAAAAAAAAACAGGGTGTATAACTATTTTATAAACAGTATTTAATTCTCTAAATGATTTTTCAATAGTATCTACTTTATTTTTGGATACTGATGTACCTTTAGTATACATTTTGAAAAAAAATATTTATTCATTAAAAAGTAATTACCTATACTAACTACCACTACAAAAAGGAATTCGGCAGGAAACACCAACCAAAACCAATGCATGCAAGTGATGTGTTAAAAAGGTGGGTTGTCATTTGTGAAGTGGTAGTCAACACGTGCACAGAGTATATAAAATCCATTATTCTTACCGTTACTTTGCTATTTAATTTTGATAAACTACTTGTTTCATTGTGTGTAGTACCACCCGTGACGAATTTAACAATTTTCTCATTACTAGATAAGTTTTAAAAACGACTCTTATAAAAAGCAATGGTGTGTTTATGTATATAACTACTCAGATGTCGTTTGGGTCTGTTGCATTGCGTACATAATAACCATAACAACAATGAGTAAATCATTGTTAACTAGGTTTTTCATAATTTTGTCCATTCTTACTATTGTGAAATGTAGAGCAGAGCAAGTGTTTGAATTCGGCATGGACTATCCGTCCAAAGTAGTGATTGCAGAGGCAAATGGAAACATGGGGTTTTTCGAAAAAATGAAAGTTGTATCTCTTTCCGTAAGTGTTTACTTAATATGAAAATTAATAACTAAATAATAATAATAATATATAAATTATCTAATGCTGATACTGACATTAATCAAGTATCAAAAACATACGCTAGATGGCGTTCGGGACCCGCAGCTTTACGTGCCTTCCGAAGCACGGAATCAACTTTTTTTCGGATAATCAGGTAATTCATGCCTGCAATATCCTATGAAAAGTTTTTTTCCATTCTGGTTAGGATAACCAGACTGGATATGCTATGATATGGTATGCTTCCCAGTGGGATTGGAACCCACAACCTCCTGATCGGACGGAGTTTCTATTTGTCATCATCAGTTCATTACCAAAACATTAAAATTAGAAACCTTTTCAGGTTCCGGTGTGTTTTGACGTGTCTTACGTCCACGTAAGTCTGAGAAACCAACTAGCGACGCCCAGTGTCTCCTTCGACAAACTAACGAATGCAGTCACTATCGCGTACAAATGGTATCAGTTAAGCACATCGACGTACCACATCTTTGCCAAGGGGTCCAAAAGTCCGATGTGTGGCACGGGCACATCTAGATAAATAAATTAAAAGTCGATTCAACACATCAAATAAATTTCTAAGTATAGGACGTGTGTGCAATATGTACTTGAATCGTGGACATGGACAAATTATTCAAGAATTGAATTTGTTTTTTTTTTCTTGGTGATTAAATAGTTTCTTACAAATCTGTTTTTTTATACTGTTTTTTTATCAAAGAGATGTAAAACTAGAGGAGTCACCCCTATCACTGTTTTGTCCAGTTCAATCGTAGCTATCTCCATAAACTTCACGTCGTCGCTTGCTAGCTCTTATACGCCTAATACCAGCCTAATACTTTCAATAGTTTATAAGTGAAAACCAGTACGAAAACATGCTAAGCATAATGAAAAATGTGGTGTGTAGTTATTAAAAAACTGTAAGAATAATTCAAGAAACACGGCAAAGTGTAAAGAAATAACTTTTCATTGGTAAGTTACCAGATTTCAATTTTTGGAAATTAAATACGTAGGTATGATACAATTCACGCCACCATATATTCAAAAGTAGAACAGAGGTCAATGTTTGAGATCTGGTCTTATATTCTATGTCAATGTACTTAACTATCACAAAATTTAAGTAAGACCTTAAAAGGTAACTGGGACACTGGTATCAACTGTTAAACCTCGAACGAGTATACGAGGTACGCCATATATGTGGCACAGTCAATTCTTAATTATCTCTTTCTTCATCTAAACGCGTTCCCGGTTGCATCCTCAGCTGTGCTGCTTCGGAGCCCAGGGTGCACTTTACCGCTTTTTCTTCTCCAAACATAACATGCTTGTCAATGATCACCCAAGGATGCCAAAAACCTTGCGAAGTGAAGAAAAAATAGCCGAAACAGTTAAAAACGGTTTGGATATAGTTTTTCGACCGGCCGCCTGCCTGACGTCAACCCTCTTTGGGAATGTATTTGTGCGAAAAGTTATACAACCGGCTGTCGCCTGACGTCAACCCTCCTTGGGGGTAATGCAATTGTAGCACAAGATGTTTGTGCTTAATCCTTTAGTCGCCTCTTACATCCATAGGAAGAGATGGAGTGGTCCTATTCTAACCCAGAACCACACGGGGAGTCAATTCTTTAATTATATCAATAATTAAAAAAATAAAGAAGAAAAATTAATTGCCACAAATGGCCACACTGTAAATAATAAAAATGAATTATAACCTTCGGTTATAATAAACGTAAGTACCTATATGGATCTTGCTTATACCCGTGAAGATATTACGAATCTCGTCATCATCATCATACCAGCCACAGGAAGCCCACTGCTGGTCATAGACCTTGAACCTAAGTACTCGTATACCCTGCGTATACCTATTTTAAATATAAATTCAAAAAAAAAATATATAGGAAATTTGGTTAAAAATAACGTGCGATGAAGATGTGTGAATACTTTTAAACTATCGCGTTGCATTATTATTAAATTAATGCATACGGGAATTAACGCGAACGTCGTATAACTGAGTCAAGCTGGGACCACGTTCGGTGAAACCCGAATGAAACGTCAGCAAAATAAATAAATAAAAGGTACGTTTCGCGTTAATTCCCGTATGCATTAATTTAATAATTCATGTGTGACATGAGAAAGGAGGCGAAACCATCTTAATTGTTTTTTTATCTCATAGATTTTAGGGTCTACGAGATTTTCTATCTTTGCATAGACTTTTCTAGATCTTTGACTCTCCCATAACTCAGCTTTGACTTTTTCCAGTTCTGCTGTTAGTCAGATTTGACTTTTATATTCTGTCAAAAACACAAAAGCTTGGAGAAAATTAATATTCTAAATTATCATCTTGCTCTCCCTGTATTAGTTTTCTTCTTGTCTTGCTTGTAAAAATCTAAAAGGACATACAAAAATAAATATTATTATCTAATTGAAGTAAGTAGACATGTACCTAACCCATCTATTTACATTCTTACAAAACCCACTTCCACCAGTGAAAATCCCCTTTTACATGCCACCTCCGATGCGGCCCGTCCGGGCCCCTTGAATACAGACGAATCTCAACCTTATTTCACATTGACATAAAATTATAGGTTCCTTGACAAAAAAAAATGATCTTGGAAGGATACGAAAACATGGACCGCACAATGGACTTACCTAGTCATACCCCATAGACAGTATAATATAAGAACAAAAATATTCCTCCTCATCGTACCTCTCGATTCACCTCCTCCTTCATTGTGCGAACCGCTAAGGTGTGGAATTCCCTCCCTGCGTCGATGTTTCCCCATACATATAATTTAGGGATTTTCAAGGCAAGAGTGAACAGGCATTTTTTTGAGTCTGCGTGATACACCTTAGACCTCATCTTAGCTTCCCATCAGGCTAGATAGAGGTCAAACGCAATCAAATTTCTAATAAAAATAAAAATAAAACAAAAGAACAAATCATAGGTCTGGTCAATACTGGTCGTTTGTCAACGACATCATCGTAAAAACATGAGGAATTCAATCAACATATTATATAGAAAACATTTTGACCTCTCATTTAATATGAGTGAAGTTATAAGTTTGATGTGTGGTGTGTCTGTCTGTGTCATTTTAACCCTTAAACGGATGGATCGATTCTGACCGTTTTTTAGTTTAAAAGGTGGCTTGATCGTGAGGTCTTCCTCTTCAGCTATGACTTAAGAAAATTGTAGTCTGAGGTATTTTTAATACGAAATTTTAGTTATTACTTTATTACTATAAAACAACCTTTTCTTTTATAATATTAGAAAGACAAAAGCAGATCACAGAATGCATCCGCTGCGCGAGCGATATTGCGATGAGTTGTTGAATGATCCGACGCTGCAGTCGCCGCCGCCGATACCGGAGAAGCCGCGGCCGCCGCGCGTGCGTCGTCCAAGAGAGTTCAAGCTGGTAAGATGATTGCCATCGAAACATGATTGATGAGACCAAATCGGTCAAGGGACCGATTCAGTCTCATCTAATCGCCTAGCTAATTTCATGTATTTCCAGTCAAAGATACTCTTCGAACATACATAAACGTTCTTTTGGTCAAAAAGCCCTAGAATAATACAAATATATGTGCCCTGACTGCGTGCGTCAGTGACACGGCATCACGCGTAAGATTCTGATTTCGCACGTAATGTTTAAACTGCTTTATTTTCATTTTCAGCCGCCAAGATTTCCGTTATTGACAATTTTGTTCTATGAAAATTGGTGCAACCACCAAAAACAGGTAAATAGCGTCGATATTGTTGTTTTGGATTACAAATAAACTTCATTTTTACTTTATCTTATTAATTTTTTTTTAAATAGTTGCAAATGTCGAAGCACAAAGTTGACGACAGTCCACCAGAGTTGTTTCCTGAGTTGTACCTAAAGCCACGAAGATTGAACTACTACGCCCGCCAGTTAGAGGAGAATATGGTTGTTAATAAGGATCTGTTGAAGAGAATCAACATGATACAAAGAACTGGAGTAAGTCGACACATTTTTAACCTCCGACGAAAAATAAGGGTGTTATAAGTTTGACGTGTCTGTATGTTTGTCTTCTTATCTTATCTTGCATTTGGGGTCCACATTGGGAAGCACGTTGAACTTTTGGGTTATATTGTACTTACCCCCTTGCCTTACTCACCCATCTCGGGATTTCTGAAGAAGGGCTGCATAAGCTTTAGAATATCACCTGGTGCGTAGTGCCTGTAGTCCTTTAACTCAGGATATGCTGATCCGAAGAGGTCCATTCGCTTACCAGCCATCGAGTCGCAGCTATACATAATGTGTCTCATTGTCTCCGCTGATTCCTCACTTGCCCGACATTTTGGGCCATAAACAAGTCTTATTTTAAAAAGATGACTGCGATTGTAGAAGTTTCTAGTCAATGCTCCCAACAGAGTTCTTGTCTGTTAAATTTAACCTCTTGTGCCACTTGGCAAAATCCTCGCCAAGTGTCTCTTTAGAGTGGCTGTGTCCACGTATGTCTCATCCTGTGTGTCTGTCTGTGACATCGTAGCTCCTAAACGAATAGACCGATTTTGACGAGATGGTTCTTAACTATGCTTTATGAAAATCGGTTTAATCGTTCAAAAATTATTGGGGGTTAACGCTTAAAAGTCAGGGGCTTTTTAATTTGTCAGGCAAATAAACTTGTGTCGTAAACTGTGTAGAGTCACATCTATCTCAACTTGTTAGGTGAGCTCAAGGTATGTAAATTATGTATATTGGACGCCTACTGCGTAGCATAGGTGTAGGAAGATGATCGTTCAGAAAATAAAGAAAAAAATACAGTGGCACTCCGGGAGTGCCGACAGAAGTGAAAACTTTAACAAGTCGCAAGCTATTTGTCACCGCTTATCACCAGCTCGCCACAAGCTGCCCTGCGTTCACTGACTGCACTGGGAATCCAGTTGGCGATAGGGATATTATTATTACAGGGATTCGTGGACTGTTGGAATCGGAGGGAGTCGAACAGCAAGTTCAACAAGCTGCTGTGCAAGCAGCGGCAAGGCATCCTCGACGAGATCCGCCACAAGAACCTCTACTTCTACTCCAGACTTCTGACGGCAGTAAAGTGCATTATTTAAGACCCATTTACGCAATGCAAGTTTCTTGCCTGTTGTATACAATAAAATTGAAGCAATAGGTGAGGGTAGACTAAAAGAGCTGTGTTCGGCCCATAGCTAAAAAGAACAATGTTGAGGAATTAAAAGATCTAAGACCAATATCGATTCTCTCGATATAATAGACAGTAATAGAAAAAATAGTATTAGATCAATTACTTCAGCATGTAGAGCACAACAAAATAATACCAAAATATCAGTCGGGATTCCGTAAAGGGCACGGGACCGGAACTGCACTTCTACACGTAACAGACGATATAACCAGTGCATCTGATCTGCGTCTAAGTACAATATTAATTCTTCTACAATACTCCAGAGCCTTTGATTGCATTTACCCAGACCTTCTTTTAGCAAAATTAAAGTATTATGGTTTCTAGTAGAACATAAGCATGGTTTAAAAACGTTTTAACGAACAGAGAACAAATGGTTGTAACGGACAATAGTGACGGCAGTAAACGATTTTCCTCAATAAAAACACTTTTGCGAGGTGTACCTCAGAGATCTCTTTTAAGCTCAATTCTTTTTAGTATTTTCACAGCAGATTTACCCGATTGTCTAAAAACGTGCAATTATCATTTATATGCAGACGACACCTAGATTTATTATTCATTCGAAGGAAACAAAACCAAAGAAGCTATAGAGATAAATAATAATGATCTGTATAATCTTCACAAATGCTCAAATGTTAGTCTTAGGAACCAAACATCAGATTAAGCGTGTCGTAGATAGTGACCAGAAAATCAACAAAACGGTGTAGTATTAGAGCGAGTTAAGTCAGCGCGTAATTTAGGCTTGATTCTGGAGGAGAAGCAGAAATATGTTGAACACATAAATTATAAAATTAGGGATGCATATTTTAAATTTAAAGTTTTATACTAGCTTTTCGGGCGCTGCGCGGGCTGCAAGCAGCCCGCGGTTTTTCGTGCAGCTGTTGAAGTTGGTTGGAATCTTATTTCCAGTTGCGAGAATAGGTAAGGTGCTAAAGACAGTATAAAAAAAAAAAACGTATACGGGCCGCCATCTTGGAATCAAATTTTGTTTGCAGTTTTGAGTTCCGCGGGGCGCTTTACCCCAGCATACAAAAATTTAGACCCCTTCGATGTTTCAATAGGACGTTATGAACGAATAAAGTTAAAAAAATTAAAATCCAGACGCCATCTTGGATTCCAAAAAAATGTCAGATTTGGATTCCCCGGCGTAAAAAACCCTTAAATTTTGAATTTCAGTCAAATCGGAAGCAGTCGAGTATTGGCGGCCATCTTGGAAAATTAAAAAAAAAAACGCTTAGCGCTTGGTGGGAGTGACTCGGCCTACGGCCTCGTCACGCAGCTCGGCCTGCGGCCTCGCGGGAAGCTTAGTTTTCTAACTAACCGTTTTTGCAGGCTGTACCTCGTCCACATTAAGATCTGATGATCTTCAACATGTCCGATTTTTCTGGTACTCACTGGAGCACCCTCTACACGACCATACATCAATCATTACCCCACCCACCCGGGAACAGGTCAAACAACTATGTCAATCAGTGAGTCAGTCAGTGGTAATGTAGGTTTATATATATATAACTAGCTTTTCGGGCGCTGCGCGGGCTGCAAGCAGCCCGCGGTTTTTCGTGCAGCTGTTGCAGTTGGTTGGAATCTTATTTACAGTTGAGAGAATAGGTAAGGTTCTAAAGTCAGTATAAAAAAATAAAAACGTATACGGGCCGCCATCTTGGAATCAAATTTTGTTTGCAGTTTTGAGTTCTCCGGGGTGCTTTACCCCAGCATACAAAGTTTCAGACCCCTTCGATGTTCCAGTAGGACGTTTTGAACGAATAAAGTTAAAAATTCTAAAATCCAGACGCCATCTTGGATTCCAAAAAAAATTTCAGATTTGGATTCCGCGATTCAAAAACCCTTGCATACTGAATTTCACTCAAATCGGACGCAGTCAACTATTGGCGGCCATCTTGGAAAATAAATAAAAAACGCTTATCGCTTGGTGGGAGTGGCTCGGCCTACGGCCTCGCAGAACAGCTCAGCCTTCGGCCTTCGGCCTCAGGCTTCGTTTAGGGACTTGGGGGGGGGGGGTTCTGGGGGAGGGGGGAGGCCAGGAGGGGTTTGGGCTTTGCCCTCGCCACGCAGCTCGGCCTGCGGCCTCGCGGGGAGCTTAGTTTTCGGCTTTTGGCCTCTGGCTTCGCTTAGAAACTTGAGGGGGGGATTCTGGGGGGAGGGGGGAGGTCAAGAGGGGCTTGGCCTTCACCCTGGCCACGCAGCTCGGCCTGCGGCCTCGCTTTCCGCTCGACCTACGGTCTCGCGGTACACACCCGGAATTTGTCCTTGTATGGCGGCCATCTTGGATTTTGAAAAAAATCAAAAAACAAATGACAGTCGTCAAATTGCTTACAACCCCCTACATTTTGGAAAAAAAATCACACCCCTAACCCTTACCGTTTTTGCAGGCTGTACCTCGTCCACATTAAGATCTGATGATCTTCAACATGTCCGATTTTTCTGGTACTCACTGGAGCACCCTCTACACGACCATACATCAATCATTACCCCACCCACCCGGGAACAGGTCAAACAACTATGTCAATCAGTGAGTCAGTCAGTGGTAATGTAGGTTTATACTTATATATATAACTAGCTTTTCGGGCGCTGCGCGGGCTGCAAGCAGCCCGCGGTTTTTCGTGCAGCTGTTGAAGTTGGTTGGAATCTTATTTTCAGAGAGAATAGGTAAGGTGCTAAAGTCAGTGTAGAAAAAATAAAAACGTATACGGGCCGCCATCTTGGAATCAAATTTTGTTTGCAATTTTGAGTTCCGCGGGGTGCTTTACCCCAGCATACAAAATTTCAGACCCCTTCGATGTTCCAGTAGGACGTTATGAACGAATCAAGTTAAAATTCTAAAATCCAGACGCCATCTTGAATTCCAGAAAAAATGTCAGATTTGGATTCCTCAGCGTAAAAGACCTTTAAATTTTGAATTTCAGTAAAATTGGAAGCAGTCGAGTATTGGCGGCCATCTTGGAAAATTAAAAAAAAAACGCTCAGCGCTCGGTGGGAGTGGCTCGGCCTACGGTCTCGCCACGCAGCTCGGCCTGCGGCCTCGCGGGGGAGGTCAGGAGGGGCTCGGGCTTCGCCCTCGCCACGCAGCTCGGCCTTTGGCCTCGCGGAGAGCTTAGTTTTCGGCCTTTGGCCTCTGGCTTCACTTAGTGAATGGGGGGGGGGGTTCTGGGGGGAGGGGGGAGATCAATAGGGGCTCGGGCGTCACCTTCGGAATTGTCCTTGTATGGCGGCCATCTTGGATTTTGAAAAAAATCAAAAAACAAATGACAGTCGTCAAATTGCTTACAACCCCCTACATTTAAAAAAAAAATCACGCCCCTAACCCCAACCGTTTTTGCAGGCCGTACCCCTTCCACATCAAAATCTGATGATCTTCAAAATGTCAGATTTTTCTGGTACTCACTGGAGCACCCTCTACACGACCATACATCAATCATTACCCCACCCACCCGGGAACAGTTCAAACAACTATGTCAATCAGTGAGTCAGTCAGTGGTAATGTAGGTTTATATATATATAATAAAATTAGACCATTTTTGAAAGAAGAAATTCGTCTTCTATTGGTAGATCTACTTGTGCTCTCCCCTTTCACCTATTGTAGTTCAGTCTTCGGAACTAGAGTAAACAAAACTGTTAAAAAGGCAATTCAAAGGGTCCAGAATTCTTGTATAAGATACTGTTATAATGTACCTAGAAGAGACCATATCACTGCATATATTTAAATAAGAAGGCATTTTGAATATAGCAGGCGAAAGGGAACTTATGTATGCATGCTCTGTACAAAAAATAATCTGGAACAAAAAAACCGGAGTATCTATTTGAGAAACTTCATCGGGTTAGTAATGTAAATAATTTAGGCCTACTGTCCACCACACAAAATGTGTTAAGGTAAGGATCCCTACTCACAATTTCAAAAAAATACAAGACATGTTTTAAATGCACTGCAGCAAAAATATAGAATGATCTGCCTCCTCTTCTAAGAAATAAAACTAGTGGAGAATGTTTTAATGTAAAA
The DNA here is from genome assembly GCA_963576875.1 of Acrobasis repandana. NCBI lineage: Eukaryota > Metazoa > Arthropoda > Insecta > Lepidoptera > Pyralidae > Acrobasis > Acrobasis repandana. Next base: position 18,240,720 of record OY756218.1, on the reverse strand, counting down.
TATAAAATAACTTTATTAAATAGACAAATTGCAGCAGAAAATTTAAAACATGCCTTTAGAAAGAATTAAAAAAAACAGCATAGAGTACACCCTAATTATGACATAGATAGGTACATGTAGTCAAACTCACAATTAAAAAGTGTGTGTGTTTGTGTGAGGGTGTATGGTATGTGTATGTGACACATACACCCTCACACAAACACACACACGCTATAATTCTAATTCTAGATAACATTGCGTATATTTCATTTAACTAGTAGGTTCATAATAATAAGAATATTTTATATCAACACCGATAAAATTGATAAGTTTAAGTTTAGCCCCCCATATACCTATTACTAGTCTCCCGCATTAAATCTCAAGGAGAGGAGGTGCCTGATAAACAGTGTCACCTAGAACCTTTAGTCCAAGGTAACACATGCTGAGGCACTCCTTTGCCAAAAAGCAATTAAGAAACTGTACCTAATTTGGCAATAAATGAATTTTATTTTTATTTATGACTTGTAGGGTCTAATAAAGAAAAGGTCAACCATCATCATCATCGTCAGGTTTTTTAGTCACCACTGCAGGAGCACGACCCTCTCTGTACTACCAGAGCCGTACTTGGCCAGAGCAGCCAGAGGATTTGGCCTACACTCTCCACGCTGGCCAGACGGGTTGGAGAGGTCTCATTGATGTTTATAAGCTATAATTCGATTCACCCACTGGCAACGCGCCCCGCCGCGGTGCGCGGAATCTGCCACGTTTTTACGGAATCTGCCGCGTTTTTAGTGGGTTGGACTAGGCGTGTTTTCTATACAAACTGAGATACTTGCATACAATGTTAAAATCTGCCGCCCCGCGCTCCGCGACGGTGCGCGGGGCAGTGGGATCACCGCCTAAATGTCAACCATACAAATCAATATTGCTTCTAACAGGCAAGAAACTTGCAGTGGGACTCTGTTATTTTTATCAGCAGTGTTTAAATGAATATAATATCGATAATTTAGAATTGTAACCAAAAACACAATATAATATAATAGCTTGGTCATAGAAATCAGAGCGGGCCAATAATATACGCTCTTTATCTTATCTGGCTCAAGGAATTTCCAATGCTATACAGCGCGGCAATGCCGCCAGCATCATGAGAACATTTGAGTCGAATACGATACGGGGTGGTTTCTTGGATGAATAAATTTGACGAAGCATGTTGCGGATTACCTGAAAATTTTGACGAAGCATACCTGTTACATATATGTTGCGGATATATTCTGTTGTTTCAACCGGTCAAGTTTGAGTGGATATAAGGACTTTGCTTGAAATACCAATCCCGCTCATATTTTTATCCCTTATGATAAAGACAGAGCCTGGAGTCACAGAACTCGAAGGCCACGCTCAGCAGCCAATGTATTTTTAATGGAGATATTTTTCAGAGATCAGAGCAGCCACTGACTAAAGAATTAGATGAACAGTGGCAAGACACGAAACATAAACTCATCCTGGGAGCGTCGTAAGTAAACAATTAATGAAATATCTAACAGATAGACCACCTATTTCTTACCGAGCCACACGCCATCCACTGCACTGTACTTTTTCTAGTTCAGAGAATAGCAGTCATTGCCTTAGCAAATGTCAAGGGTGCCTATTTGACGCAAAAGCTCCCTATTTGATCTCGTAGTACCAAAATTAATCACGCCTTGCCGTGTCAAACAATACTTACTATGTGTACTTACTTATTACAGTCTACCGTTCATATTGTTTAAGACTGGAAAAATAGACCAGGATATCAAAGACCCAGCCTTTGATAAACCACCCAATGTGCAAAGAAAGAAGTAAGTTATACCAAAGATAATTACTAGTTACCTACACTAACAAATAGTTTACATTGTAGATTTTTTATTTAGAAAAAATAGAACTAGATATTTTCTGTGTCAATGAGTTTTCTTAGCAGTAATCGTTCCGAAATGCTTATATTTTTTTGCTCTTTTCTTTTAAGTTACAATAATGAATTATAGAAATATACATATAGGTATGTAATTAATACATAATTTCAACTGACGTTAAAAAGGACCTGGGAAGCCCTGATTACTGAATACTTAATATTTATAGACACTTTAATCTTGGTTGTATATTTTCATTGCAAATTATAATAAAATTAATGCTTCACTTTTGTATTTTAGACTTATGATGGAAATCTGGGTGCGGGGCGGCTCCAAGATCGGCAAAGTGACGATCGAATTGTTCAACGAACTGGTGCCTAAGACTTGCCAGCTTTTCATGAACCTACTGAAAGGTGATGCAAATGAGCATGCGTACATGGGCACCAGATTTTTCAGGTTAGATTAAAACATTTAGGTTGCATATATTAAAAATATATGCAATATATCCTTTATTTTATATCACACTAGATAGATTCTGAATTTTAAAAATTGAAGGTATAGTTTTAATCCGCCAATTTTGATTTTTTAAATTTTTGATATACCAACCCAGTGTCATCTCAGAATTAAGGCGACGTGGGTTCACAATTTGCAATACTGTGCGTGTTTTATAAAAAAATTATAAATATAATACAAAAAAAATAATAAATAAAACACTGTGAAATATCGTCGAGCACGGCCCCGGGTCTTTCTTCTCTTTCGACGAATATTTCACTTTGTTTTATTTATTATTTTTTTTGTATTATATTTATTATTATTTTTTGTATTATATTTATTATTTTTTTTTGTATTATATTTATTATTTTTTTCGTATTATATTTTTTTTTTTTTTTGTATTATATATTTTTTTTTTGTAGCAAAAATAGATAGATATTTAGATAATACATTTTTCGGTATAATTTTCATATATAAAGGTGATTTTATAAAATAGTAATATGTATTATAAAGGCAAATTTAGAGGTATGTTTGTGATTTTCTTTTATCGAGCCAAAAATGCTCAATCGTGTTTTTGCTATTGTGAATTTCTGTAGAAAATCCTTAAGATTTTTATGTAAATTTTTGGACGAATAAACTGTAGTAGTTTAATAACAGTGATTTTTCAAAGACACGCACAGTATTGCAAATTGTGAACCCACGTCACCTTAAGAAAAATCTAACGACACTTCTCAAGCTAAAAATCTATCAATCCTTTTCGGCTGCAGAGCGTGCCAAAGAAATATAGATAGGTACGTACCGTACATACAGGTACACTCTAAAAATATAACCCTCCTGCCGGGTAAATAAATAGTTATTTTTCTTCTTTGGCTGCAAACAATGGCTTTCATCGTATCCAACCATATTTCCTTAGTTGGTCTGAAGTTACGTTTTGTAATAGAATAGTTCCAGAGCTGTACTGCCGCGGTGGAGACGTGACCAAGGACAACGGCTTCGGTTGCTACCTACCTGAGGGCGTCACCGAGCCTATGGGCGCAGAACACTTCAAGTTGAAACATACCGTTCCTGGTATTGTAGTAATTGTAATTGCTGAATGAAACTTCCCGGGTCAGGTCTTATAACTACATATAACTTCTAACAAAATATACTATTTTATTTATTTATTTAACTTTATACACAAATACAAGTGTAATGGCGGACTGAAAGTCTAAGGCCTTATATACCAGTCAACCAACCGGGTGATGTTGAGAAAGACAAGGGTAGTGCAAAAACTCAAAAAGAAATGGTGAAAAATGAACCAAGTATACTTAAATATGTAATAATAAACCATAAGCTACATACAAATAATACACACTATTATTATACTAAGATATACTACTCACATATACTACATACACTGAGAAGAAAATGTGCTTTCACCTGTTTTTTAAATGAAAAGCGGGTTTTAGCCTTCCGAACATCAACTGGACAACTACTATATATATTTTAAGTGTAGATTCAGTCCTTGATACCTGTGTTGAAACTAAAGAAAGGAACTTTCCCCAAGGAACATATAGCGAAATATGAATAATAACTTTTGGTCTCCCATATAAGTTGACTGATTGGCTGATCCGAGTTTGTATGGAAAGCCTAGAATTATTTGTCTTTCCTTGGGGAAAGTTGTCTCGACTGAATTTAACCTTAAGTAGTTTTAAAATTTTTTTTAGACGTTATATAAAATATGTAGTACTTTGTTCGATTTCTAATGACCGTACGTACCTAACCTCTTACTAACTTAACCAATATCATCTAATAGCATTAAAATTTACAACATCTAAAAGATATTAGTGAAATAAGTGAAAGCACATCCTTGTAACAACGAATATTTAATATCAGTTTGCAAATAATCTTTGAAATCAACCGTAGTTTTCGAGAATTCCAGCTGCTTTAAACATAACTGAAAATTGATAAATATTTTGTTAGAAAATGACGTTTTTGAAACTGCTTTTTTTTTAATTTTTTATGATTTTACGAGTATATTAATGTAGTGGTCTATATGATGGCACAGGCAATGAGCCAATATTGTAGTGTGTAGAATATTTTCAGTAGGTAATTGTTCTATTGTTAGGATTATTATTCGTAGGTTAGAACACAAACTTCAAATTCATATAGTCGTGGAGGTCCTCTACTTCTCCTTTTATTTCAGGAGTTCTGTCTATGGTTGTGACCGATGACAACGAGGTTTGCGGACAGTTCAACATCATATTCAAGCCTCTGCCGCAGTTTGACGGCAAACACGTCGTGTTTGGAAGGGTAAGGGATTTGTTGACGCGGAATAGACTTGAGCCGCTCCCAATCTTAATATCTTTACGGGTATAAGCAAGATCCATATAAAAAAAAATGAACGGTTATAATAAACGTAAGCATTATAACCGACGGTTATAATTCTTTTTTTATTATTATTTACAGTGTGGCCATATGTGGCAATTAGGTTTACTTCTTTATTTCTTTAATTATTGATATAATTGAAGAATTGACTCTCCGTGTGGTTCCGGTTTAGAATAGGACTACTCCATCTCTCCCTGTGGATGTTGTATCTGTGCGGCAGCCGGCTGTAAAACTTTTCGTACAAATACATTCCCAAAGAGTTACATTTAGCCACTTAACATTTAGTCACTTTCTCTCGCTATAGCAAATGACGGTTCTGAGCGACGGAAAATAATAGTATAGCAGCCTTAGCAGCATAGGAAAATGCTGTGCTGGGCCGACAGATGCGTCCCAACGTGCTTTGGTCATCCAGTGTTGTCCATTTAACTTTGTAGGTTGTAGGCGGACCTGCGCAGGCGCTAGAGCGAATCAGCGCGCTAGGGCTGCCTCTCGGGACCACCACGGCGGACTGCATCATCCGCTACTGCGGCTACTTCACCCGCACAGGGCAGTACCGCGAGGGCAGCCCTAACACCATCAAGTTCCCGCCGAGGAAAGGGACCAAGAAATGAATTTATTTTTATTTGTTAATTTCATGTAATTTTTTAACAATTTTTTTTCGAATGTCGTATTGAGAGGTAGATATTTATCTACATGTTTTTGTTTTATATTTTCCTATTTATTGTAGACTGTTTCTTTTTAATTTTTTTTTAATCCTTTTAAATATATATTTGTTAATTTTTATTTAGAATTCTTGTTATCATTTCCAATGTAAAAATTGTTGCGCATTGAAAGCAAAATCAAAGACAAGCATCAATTTAATATTTTATTTAATAAATTATAAAGAATCAATTTGAGAATTACTGTTACCGACGAAGCAAACGATTGATCAAGCTTAACAGTCAGTGTATACGTTAATGAGTCCACATTCAACATACATGTCATAACATAAAGTCACTCTATTTTCACAAACAATCCACACGCTAGTATTAAGGCGATTAGCTGGAAAAAAAAATATTAACTTTAAAACAATATTGGTATTTTCACTTTTGTCAGAATGGAGTGAGGTTGATATTAAATTCATCATCAACAGGTCTTCTTTAGTCTCTTAGAAACAAATGTATAGCCATGCCGCCTCCGCCGGGGCCTGGCAGACGTGGTAGACCCAAACAATGCTGGCTTGACGTCGTCAGGGATGATATGCGTGCCAATGGTCTTACAACAAAGGATGCTCAAGACCGTGCGAAGTGGAGAAGAAAAAGCCGGAAAGCGGACCCCGGGTTTCACAGCTGAGGATGCAACTGGGAATACGCTGAGATGAGAGGGAGAGAGAGGTCTTCTTTAGTCTCCACTGCAGGAGCACTACCTCTGTGTTACCAGAGCCATACTTAGCCAGAGCAGCCAGAGGATTTGGCCTACACTCTCCACGCTGGCCAGACGGGCTGGAGAGGTCTCTTGATGGTGTATTTTCTAAGTCGCCTACTACGACATCCACGGGAAGACTTGGAGCGGTCCTATTCTACTCCGCCCAGGACCACACGGCAATGATATTTAATTAACCACTTAAAAAGTGCTCGAGCATTTTCCGCCTGATGTGAATTGACCAATAGTCTTTTCAAAGAGGTCAAGATGATGCGACTCACCATAATGACAGCCACGATGACGGCCGCGATGCCCACGTACACTGCGTTCTGTCGCAGGAAGTCTACCACCTTGGTCAGGCAGCCGTCCACGTGCATCGTCGTAGGGTTGGGAGACGCCTTGCAGTCTCGCAACTGGAAGATCATTGTAAATTAGAGACCATACATTAACATGATTAATTTTTCTTGCTTTACTGCTACTTGCATTTCTGCTTTTTATTTTAGAAAAAAATATGTTTAATTTTATATTTTTATAATGGAACTTGTGGGACAAAAGAGTTGCACATGTTCTATGAACAAAAAGGCAATGGTACTAGTGGGAATGATTAGTTTTGCTACATAAAGATATCTAGTTTTACCAGGCCTGTGTCACTTCTCGTTTAGGTATCGAAAATATCCCTACATATTAGGTCCTTACATATGAAATTGCCGTTCAGTATCAAAAAAGTGAAACAAGTTTTTTTTTAATGAAATTATTATTTAATCAATCGAAGTATGCGTTGTTGTTATCGATACACTTCCGCCATTTTATAGGCAGATCATTGATACCTTTGGAAAAAATATCCTGGGAGCGAGAGTCTATGAACTGTTTGAAGGCGGTTTTGACTGCCTCATCAGATTTGAAATTTTTTCTTTGTAAAAAGTTATCCAAATTTTGAAAAAAGTGGTTATCGGTTGGGGCAAGATCTGGAGAGTATGGTGGGTGACGCAGAGGTTTCAGTCGCAGCTCCTCGTAACTTGGCGATCGTTTGATGTGCAGTGTGTGGTCTAGCGTTATCCTGAAGGAGCAGTGGGCTAGAGCAATTCATCAGTCTCGGTTGTTTAATGGCGAGCTTTTCCATCATTGTTTGCAATTGTTGGCAATACAAGTTTGCAGTAATCGTCTGGCCTGATCTCAAGAAGCTGTAGTGGATAACACCAGCACTGGTCCACCAAACACTAACCAGAATCTTCTTTTTGGTCAGTTTTCGCTTAGGGCAAGGTTTTGCCGGTTCTCCAGGGTCAAGCCATTGTGATGATCGCTTCCGATTGTCGTACAGGATCCATTTCTCATCACAAGTCACGATACGGTTCAAAATCCCCTCATTATTGTGGCGATTAAGCAAAATAAACGCAGCAAGCAACGCGTGTTTGTTGGTTTGCTTCAGTCAATTCGTGCGGTACCCACTTTTCGCGTTTTTTAATTTTTCCGATTTGGCGCAAGTGGATAAGTATCGTTTTGTCACTTACGCCAAAGGCTGCTGCTAATTCAGAAGTGGTTTGAGATGGATCCGCTTCGACTATCGCCTTCAATTCTTCGTTATTCACTTGAGTATCAGGTCGTACACGAGGCTCATTGTGTAAATCGAAATTTCCAGAACGGAAACGTTGAAACCAAAAACGCACCGTTCGTTCGTTAGCGGTGCCTAGTCCATACACGTCGTTAATTCTTCGAGTCGTTTCTGCAGCACTGGTGCCACGGTGGAACTCGTATTCGTAAAAACCGCGAATTTTCAATTTGCCATAGTTGTTGTTATAGCAATGTTGAAACTCAAACAAATGATGTTAAAACAAATGAAATACGAATTTTAAAACAATATTTTTCTGGCTTTATTTCGAAATAAATTTGAATTTGGAATTCCTAATGAAACGCAAGATATTTGATTTTAAAGTTGCCAGTATTGAAAATCGGCAATTTCATATGTAAGGACCTAATATTACTATGCGAGCAGCGGCCCCTCTGAGTGGTAAATTCAGTTATATAGTTACATATAGTAATAAGAATGAAATTGGAATGGATGTCTAGGTATCTAAACGAAAAGGTGCTGAGTTCTGACGTGAGCTAAATTAAATCACATCGCTAACCACATTGAGTTGATACATACCTATTTTTTTTAAATTTCTTTGCCGACTGAGACTTCTGTACGTGAGTTCTGGTACTTATTCTGTGGTTTTATGTTCGGCCGCCTAGCTGATGGCAACACTCCTTGGAATACACTTAGTTTTGTGAAAAGTTTTACAACTGATGTCAACCCAGCTCCCTCACTCTCAAACTGAGCTCTCAATGCATTTATAGCACGAGATACTCGTATCTGTGCATTACCCACATAGACTAAACAGGAGTTAGCCATTTCTTACACAGTTAATCCAAGTATATGCAACCCAATTATAAATTAAGAACATAAAAATAAAATGCAGAATAAAAGTAAGCAGTAGCAGTAACTGACCTTTCCAGGGTACGCTTCCTGGCAGCAACTCTCCGGAATGTTGTCGTTCCAGTCCCTGTAGCTCTTGACTCCGCAGCACTGGAGGTAGGTCTGCGTGTCATCCCAGGCCTTGGTGTATTCGTGCTTCACGCCGTAGTACGGGATGGCGGCGTACAGCTCCCGGTCCAGCGTCGAGACCGCCTTCTCGCGGAACACGAACTGCAAGATCCCTCCCACCAGCATCACCACGAATATGATGAATACTATGATGTAGTACTGAAAATGAACAGAGAAATAAATATACAAAAGTGTAGTGCTCACTGTCTTCTGCGATATAACGATGTAGCAATGCGTTTAATCCGTTAAGTAATATACAGATTAACTAGGTAAAGTGGAAATATCTGCTACTTTTCACACTTAAACTAGGTACGTACTCTTAACGTATTCGTATTCTAACGGTACATATTGATTGAGCTAGCCCCAAAGCAAGTTTAAATTTGTATATGTATCCCAATACAAGTATATATATATATGTATATACATATATACCTTGTGTTGGGATACTAACTCAACGATACAATATTTTATAATAAATACATGGATAGCTAAAACCTCAAGACAAAAGTTTGAAAAGACCATTTTCCATCTTGCCCTGGCGGGGGATTAAACCCAGTACCTGCAGTGTGGTGGACTAGAGTCCAATATGCCACGAAGGTCATCAAATGTTGATATTGTATCAAATAAGTATACTAATAACTCAGGAACTAAGTACTAGCAACGAAGGTAAAAAAAGCAACAAAAATTTTGCGATCGCACTAAGCATCTATCAAATTAATCAAGTACTACCTGTTGGTAAAAACAAAACAAAAATACCTTTACAACAGCTAAATTATTACCTTCCGGCAAAAGGAAATAGTTATGTAAAAAATATTATAAGTATAGAAAATTCTCAAGAGATTTATGACAGTGAGTTCCTTGTCTTACGATGAGTTCATATCAATTAAAAATATATATTGCATAAAGGTACACACATACACGGTGTATACAGATTATATGTACTGGTTTACCACCGTGGTAAATTAAATTAAATGGTTGGCAAGATGGAGGGGAACCAAACGAATTGACAGCACTAGAGCCAAACTAGGTCGAGCCTGTTTTGGATGCTCATCCACCAGGCCCCAAACCATCCCGCCACAACTCATACATTTGTAGATAGGTACACACTTATTACCCAAACTAGTCTTAAACTGTTTTTTGGGAAAACTAATAATTACTTGGCTAATTAGGGGTAATGAAGATAATTAGGTTAACTTCTCGGAAGTAAAGCGTTGCCTTATAGCACTGTAACGACACTTCTGCCACAGTTAGGATAGACCTGAACTGGGTTCCTTTCGGCTTTCGGCGGTGTATCTTCACAGCAGTGGTCGTTCCGAAACGCTTGTAGTTTGTAGCTTTTGTACTAAAAATAATGACCTTCATTATGTGATATATTTATCCTCAAAGGATAAATATATTGAAGGTCATTATTTAAATGAAATTGCCGATTTTCAATACTGGCAACTTTAAAATCAAATATCTTGCGTTTCATTAGGAATTCCAAATTCAAATTTATTTCGAAATAAAGCCAGAAAAATATTGTTTTAAAATTCGTATTTCATTTGTTTTAACATCATTTGTTTGAGTTTCAACATTGCTATAACAACAACTATGGACAAATTGAAAATTCACGGTATTTACGAATACGAGTTCCACCGTGGCACCAGTGCTGCAGAAACGACTCGAAGAATTAACGACGTGTATGGACCAGGCACCGCTAACGAACGAACGGTGCGTTTTTGGTTTCAACGTTTCCGTTCTAGAAATTTCGATTTACACAATCAGCCTCGTGGACGACCTGATACTCAAGTGAATAACGAAGAATTGAAGGCGGTAGTGGAAGCGGATCCATCTCAAACCACTTCTGAATTAGCAGCAGCCTTCGGCGTAAGTGACAAAACGATACTTATCCACTTGCGCCAAATCGGAAAAATTAAAAAACGCGAAAAGTGGGTACCGCACGAATTGACTGAAGCAAACCAACAAACACGCGTTGTTTGCTGCGTTTCTTTGCTTAATCGCCACAATAATGAGGGGATTTTAAACAGTATCGTGACTTGTGATGAGAAATGGATCCTGTACGACAATCGGAAGCGATGATCACAATGGCTTGACCCTGGAGAACCGGCAAAACCTTGCCCTAAGCGAAAACTGACCAAAAAGAAGATTCTGGTTAGTGTTTGGTGGACCAGTGCTGGTGTTATCCACTACAGCTTCTTGAGATCAGGCCAGACGATTACTGCAAACTTGTATTGCCAACAATTGCAAACAATGATGGAAAAGCTCGCCATTAAACAACCGAGACCGATGAATTGCTCTAGCCCACTGCTCCTTCAGGATAACGCTAGACCACACACTGCACATCAAACAATCGCCAAGTTAGAGGAGCTGCGACTGGAACCTCTGCGTCACCCACCATACTCTCCAGATCTTGCCCCAACCGATTACCACTTTTTTCAAAATTTGGATAACTTTTTACAAGGAAAAAATTTCAAATCTGATGAGGCAGTCAAAACCGCCTTCAAACAGTTCATAGACTCTCGCTCCCAGGATTTTTTTTCCAAAGGTATCAATGAACTGCCTATAAAATGGCGGAAGTGTATCGATAAGAACGGCGCATACTTCGATTGATTAAATAATAATTTCATTAAAAAAAACTTGTTTCACTTTTTTGATACTGAACGGCAATTTCATATGTAAGGACCTAATACACTTGATCTCCTTGGCGGCGCCGCAGCAGCCCAGCAGAGACAGCAGCATGATAGCAGCGCCCATCACCACCACCACGCCCAGTGACGCCACGAACATGTTGCTGAGCAACCATATCCCGCGGATGAAGTCTCATTGCTACTCACCGTGAGCAGCATACACTTGACCTCCTTGGCGGCGCCGCAGCAGCCCAGCAGAGACAGCAGCATGATAGCAGCGCCCATCACCACCACCACGCCCAGTGACGCCACGAACATGTTGTTGAGCAACCATATCCCGCGGATGAAGTCTCATTGCTACTCACCGTGAGCAGCATACACTTGACCTCCTTGGCGGCGCCGCAGCAGCCCAGCAGAGACAGCAGCATGATAGCAGCGCCCATCACCACCACCACGCCCAGTGACGCCACGAACATGTTGCTGAGCAACTATATCCCGCGGATGAAGTCTCATTGCTACCTACTCACCGTGAGCAGCATACACTTGACCTCCTTGGCGGCGCCGCAGCAGCCCAACAGAGACAGCAGCATGATAGCAGCGCCCATCACCACCACCACGCCCAGTGACGCCACGAACATGTTGCTGCTGAGCAGCGCGGTGGAGAACGACCGCTGCGACCACACCCATATCCCAAGCGCGAAGGCGATGATACCGGCTATCTGCGGATACAAAAATGAAATCTTTATTGGCCACAATCGTACAAAAGGTGGACTTAATGCTACTGCATTCGCTACCAGTCAGCCTTTAGGAAAAATTTAAATAAATTAGGTACCAGACCTAGGCCCAGACCTATATTGTATCACTGCTGGACGAAGGTCTCCCTCTTCCTTCTGTCTATCTCTAACCAGAGCTACCTCCGACTTATCAGAGGTACACCTAGAAAGCGTTAGCGCGATGACCTGAATGCTTAATTCCAACAAAGAGTAATAATATACTAGATTCCAGCGAGATTGGTCGGAAGCAGCTCCGAATCAATCAATTTTTTTTAAATTCAATTCGTACATAAGTAACTAAGCCTATGACCAGCGGTCATCAATAGCATAATGACGACAAAGATGTAAATACGAGAGCTTAGTGCAAATATTTTCTGCGAAATTCCTTTTGGGCAAAGAATATATTTCTAGAATATTTTGCTTCTCTGTTCAGTCGTGAACTCTGTCAACATCACGGAGGTCAACGTCATTTGTGTAAACATTCAACTAAGTACGTTTATATCGATCGCCAGTCGCCAGCGGTAGAGCGAAGGAGTCGCAGGTAGCAGCATTTACGTGACCACTTACTACGAAGGGTGGAGAAACGGCCGCTGATACGATCTCGAAGTTGTAACGACTCGCCCCCATTCTTGTGAAGTTGTGACCGCGACACCACGGGCGATACATTCAATTTATTCTTATATTTAGTGGCGTAGCTACTACCATCAGTGGCACTTGGTGCGGTGATCCGCACCAGTTAATAGTACCCCGGATGTATTCTTTTCTTGGAAAAATCTTAATATGCCGCCCCATTTCCAGTTATTTCTGGCGACCGGGGGGCGGGGAGGTGGGCCATATCGGGTGAAACCCAGGGCGGAAGAAACCGGGTCCGCAGGTCCGAAAGGTGGGCGAAAAGTGAAAAAAGGGAATCAAAATAGCGATGGAGAGTCGCATTCTGATTTTCACCCATTCCCTTGATCGGCATTTACGGTCTGCGCAAAAGAGAAACAGCTGGTACCTTTAAAGGTTTGTGTGACTGGTTTTTTAAAATTTACTCCCAGACCCTTAAGTATTTTACAATTTGCCCTATCTTATTGTATTTTTCTTTTTAGATAAATGCGGCAATTTAATATTATTATTGAAATAATGTTTTAGGTAGGCACAATCAAGCCAACATTTTATTGGGCGATTAACGATTACTCTCTTGGCCACTTATCTATATGTACTTACATGTCGCGCCAAACTCCTAGATCGCTCTAAAGTTGCCTCACTCAGGTTACAAACAGGGACAGAATATTTACCACAATAATATTTTTTTCAGAATGATTGCATGAATGTAGATATCTTAGATTAAATTTAATCTGAGGTAGATATGATATATATACACAATACACAAAAAAAGCAAATTCTATCTGCTATGGTATCTGTATTTTACTACTGCGACGCGAATCGCCTCAACTTCAGAGCGATCTAGAAGTTTGGCGCGACCTGTACTTAACTATTTTTATTTAAGGCCCGTCTCACCATACTACACAGTGTTGTATCTGTGTTTGCTTCATTAGAAATTAATCATTAGAAAGAAACGTATAAAACTAGGTCAATGTTAAATTACTTATTAGTCTTAGTTTAGGCTAGATTGTTATATTATTAGCGTACTTGTTTATAGTAGGTACGTTAAAAAAGGGAAAAAAAATATTAGAAACAAACACACATACAACCCTGAAAGAAGAAATAAATAAATGCTTGTTAATTGATCCTTACTTCTTAAATACGGGGTCTAACAAAATATACTGAAATTATTTTAAGGGTGAATTCAATCCATGATACTGAACAACTTTCAGAACAACATATATCGAAATCTGAAAAATATTGTTCGCCCGTTATATTTTAGAGAACAACATTTTGCTCGTTGCGCTTTTACTAAAGTCCACACATAGTTATTACTTAAGATTATGACTAAAGTCTTAGTCTATACAGTCTCACTCTTGATGTCAATACTATTGAGTAACTTCGATACACAGATCTGTATGTTTCGATAGTATAACAAGACAATCAAGTCTAGGCTTATTACTCGTAATAAGTTCACTTACAAGAGTGACAATGTTGATGGCTATCAAGGAGTACTTGAGACACCGGCCGCAGCTGTCCATGGCTCCTCCCATACCCATGGCTATCCTGAAAACAACAGGAACACTGATGATAAAAATATAAAATATAACAGGCCTGCCCATCTCGTCCTCGGTCTACCTCTCTTTAATGTATCCTTACGATTTACGTGCATTTGGTAAAAAAAGAATGGAAAGTGTTCCCTATCCTTGGTCACAGTGGGACATAAATGGTAAGAAAAATAAACGGGCCTGCTTGAAGAGATCTCATTTCTAATTTATTGTAAACTAGCTGTTGCCCGCGACTTCGTCCGCGGTGACTTTTTAGCAGTTTTATCGAACAAACTTTTGTCGAGTAACTTTTTTAATTGTTTGTTGTTTAATTTTAGGTGAAGTTTAAAATAAAGTAGTAATGCGTCATCAGGATTATGACTTGTGAACAGTTACTTGAAATATTATGGCGCCACTGAACCGGAATCTGAGCCTTAAGTTTAATCATCGCGTTTACCATTTTCAACAATATAGTTCTTTATTTGTTCGCTGTTTTAATTAATTTCTTAAAAACAGGCCAAATCGAATATACTGATTACGGAGTCAAATACATAACACATAACTTACCCATTTCTTTCAACTTACTTTTCCTCACTAAATAATAAAATACACATTTATTCAACTAAATGATCGGTTATTCATAAATAATATTTAATATTTAGTAAACATTTCAAGCGATGACTTTTCAAAATCTCGAAAGCCACGAACAATGCCTCACCTCCAATAAGCTTCGCCTTTTGCCTTCGTCCTTTCGACCTTTGCATTGCTTTTGTTTACAACCAGTCCAGCCTTCGACCCCAGCCTTGGTATTACGTGGTTCATGTTCTTTTATTTTTGTTAATTAAGATATAAATCAAGCACCTGGGTGATGTGACTCAAATATGGCGGCTAGGACGCATTATTCACGGGTTTACCCTCTATCTACCCTCATATCTTTCTATAAAACTGTCAAGTATAAAACAATGACATATCTGCAAAGATATAGTACCTAGGTAATATTATTCTTCGGCTAGGTCTGCTCGGTTGGATATATCTGAAGTAAACCTTTAGTACCTAATGCGTGGTAATGGTAATGCTTTTTATTATTTCGTTTTTAGGGTTCCGTACCCAAAAGGTGCAAACGGAACCCTATTACTGAGACTCCGCTGTCTGTCCGTCTGTCACAGGACTCTATCTCTTGAACCGTAATAGCTAGACACTTGAAATTTTCACCGATTATGTATTACTGTGGCCGCTATAACAGCAAATACTAAAAATAAGATAAAGTTAAAAATAAAAGGGGGGGTCGTCATACAAGAAACGTGTTTCTTCAGCGTTTCAAAACATTGTACGGAGGTTCGGAACCCTTCATGCACGAGTCCGACTCGCACTTGCCCGTTTTTTATTTTTGTTTGACGTGTGTATCACGTCTTTATCCCTAATGGGACAGACAGAGCATTTTGGGTCTTGCAACTTCAAGCAATCAGACCCCAGGGCAGCAAGACCTAAAATCCACATTTTCGCCCATTCCTTAAATTAGCTTTTACGATCTGCGCGGGAAGAGAAGCAGCTGGTAGGTACATTCTAAGTTTTTCTTTTTACCAGATCAGCAGTGGAGATTAAAAGTCGACAAGGTGACTTTTAATCTCCACTGCTGATCTGCAATCATAGATGCATGCAAAATAGCACATCAATTTTGGGTGGAACTAGGGACAATGGAGCAACTGACTGAAGTACTGAATCATACTAAATTAATTAAAGAAAAAAACTGAAATATGAAATCACATAGAACTTTAGACAAATACATGTGAAAATAAGTACAACTCTTTTCCCGCGCTAATCCAACTTGCCTTCCTGGTAAATGCAGTAATGATTATCCTATTGAGAAGATAATTACAAATAATTCTGCTAGTTAACTTTTGCACTTACCGAACATTATAGAGGTAGTTACTACACGCGACTCCGCCTACGCAATAATTAGCGGCATGATGTCCCTAGTACATAACTCGAATTTTTACGTTGTGTCACCGTTGCGGTATGTGTGTCAATACTAGGCATCAACGCGTACACACACACATCAATGGGCTGACTGCGGAGTTGTGGAGTCATTATTGCACGATGCACGAGAAATGCGCGGACGCAACTCAACTCCCCAAGGCGACTGGATAACAAGGTCCGACGAGTGAACTAATCCCTTCTCTTAATGATACACAGCAAGTGAAAGTTGTATTAGTTCAGTTACAATCTCAGTAATAAATCGAGGAATATATCTGTGCAAATCTCGTTGTTTATTTCGTCGGCTTAATGATAACTTACAAACGTTGTTTTATAAATTCTAAGAAACCTGTTAGTCGCCAGGGCAACGCTTGTTTCAAATCAAAACTTACTCGTGGCGTTGGCTTGTGGCGCGAAATCCGACACTATCTTCTTTAAAACCAATACAAAACGGTTTCACTTTACCATAACTCTTACTTTTACGTCACAATTCTGTTTACTACGATGTGTTCATTCACTATTGTTGTGCGGGCGGCAAGCGGCAACGCGAACGACAGGTGGTGTCGGTGAAGGCGATGCAACTGGTTTGCTTTGTAAATTGTAATTTGAATCGTGTTGGGCACGCGACGTCCCCACCACCGAGCCCTGCCATGGGACAAGCCTCCGAAGGTTTTCTTGGCATATTTATGCGTCCAACTGGGTCAGCTAGCTTTATGTGCAATTTCAATCTTTTATTGCTGTAGGTTATCGCTGTATCCTGTTACATTATGAATCAGAGCATTTATGAACACATTCTAACTGTGTTCCTACATGAGTAGATGAGTACCCATATGAAAAAACTACTACCTAACTACCGAGTAGGTACTTGTACCCATATGAAGGTGTAGCTTGGCTGCTTCTTGGCTGTTAGGTTCTATAACGTTTATTAATTTGCCTATTTACTTTCCTCTGACAGCTCTGGCTAATATATGGCTCTGGTAGTACAGAGAGGGTCGTGCTCCTGCAGTGGAGACTGAAAAAGACCTGATGATGATAATGATAATGACTTTTGAAAAGCCAGACGATGGTCAAAGGCTGTTATGTACTAGTACTAGAGAAGACACCACATATCACATTTTGCCGTTCAATTGAAGCTACTAATCTCCATAAACTTCACTTAGTCTTAGTTCTTATACGCCTAGTAGGTACTTTAGACAGTTTTTAACCGAAAACCATAAGAAAAAAAATGGTAAACATAATTAAAAATGCCACAAATCGCAATGCCTAGTATTCTAAGAATACGGCAGTGTAAAAAAATAACTTTCCGTCGGTAAGTAACCAGATTTCATTTTTTGAAAATATATATATGATAAAATTCACGCCACCATATAAGTATTAAAAAATAGAACAGGGGCCAATGTTTGAGATAGCTGGTCTATATATGTCCCTTTATTTGACCAATAAATAAATTGAATCGAGTCTTGGTACGTATGTTACTTATTATTTGATATTGAGCTGTTGGACCGAAATAACGAAATGCAGTAAAACAAGTTGTATATAGTTCAACTAGTATTACCATGCATGTTGACTTTAAATATTTATTAAACACAAGTAAAGGTTGATACACTAGGAAGTTAGTTAATTTTATGCGGCAGTTGCTCATACATACATACTATCACGTCTTAATCCCTAATGGGGCAGACAGAGCATTTTGGTTATTGCGGCTCCTGGTAGTTTTTTCTTTTTTCCTAGACCAGCATGGAAGCACTGCCTCATTTCCTGATGAAATTATTATTTATTAACAACTGTCACGCGCAGCTCGATCAATGACCCAAAATAGGACAAATATCCCCGAAATAATTAATGAACGACAATCTGATAAGGGGTGGAATGCACCAAAAATGTGGGGAGTGTCCCAAGTCAAGTAGATACAACCTCATTAATTCTACAGTCGTAATAGTGACCATCACGCGCACCCTCAATTCCAGGGGAAATGATTTTAGCTCGACCTTACGGCTACTGTACACGACTCGTAAAACGGGCGTTAAACCGTTTCAGCACCGCTGTTATCTAGGACATAAACAGCCTGGTCTCGGTAATGAGTTTACTCTAAACGTAGGTACCTATAATAACTCAAGAAACGACTGCACAATGCTGCAAGTCGTAACGGTTGATAGCCAGGATTCCTCGAAAGAAAAATAACTAACCGGACACCACAACAACAAAAAAGACCCAGAGGAAGGCCCAGGAAGCGCTGGATAAATGGAGTCGAGGAAGACCTAAGGAAATTGAGAAAATACACAGCAAGGAGAAGACAGGCAGACAAACCAAAATGGCGATAAATCAATTGCGGACCCCCAAAGGGTTGTAGCAAGGAAGAAAGTTAGTAGTACCATAGGTAGTACCTACTACTTGTACTATTATGTATTCTGTGGTAGTACCTACAGGCTGACTTTTTATTTATTTATTTATTTAATTTTATTGAGCCAAAAGCTACAATAGGTAGACTTAATGCTAAAGCATTCTCTCCCTGTCAACCTTTAGGAGAAGAGAAACAGATAGAATAGTTGGCGTCTAAAATAGATAGAAACAATCCAGAAATAATAAGTACTATTAAATGATCATACATAAATATCGTATAAAATAAATATACTATATTTATACATACAACATATTATATACATACATATATACATATATATATTTAAAGATCAGAAAGAAACGATGAATTCTCCTAATTGTTGAAAGATTCAAAAAGTAAATCATGCACTTTTTTCTTGTATAAATGTCTACTAGATATTTGTCTGATGTCCTCGGGCAATGCATTCCAAAGCCGTATAGCTTGAGAAGTAAAGGAATTGGACATGAAGCTAGATCGATAAAAGGGAATTTGAAGCTTGAGCGTGTTACTGGAGCGAAGTTGCCGATCATGCATGTCCGCAAGATATTGAAACTTACATTTCAAGTATTGCGGAGAAAAGGGATTTTTAAGAATAGAGAAAAGAGAACATAGAAGTCTCTGTTGCCTGCGCAGTCGGATGGGAAGCCAATGGAGTTTGGAACGGAAAGCAGATATGTGATCATACTTACGCAAGCAGAAAATAAAACGGATGCAGTTGTTAAGGCGGTCCAGCTTATTGAGAAGATCCACATTAAGATCTGGATAACACACATCAGCATAGTCAATAATGGGAAAAATCAACGTTTGGATCAATGTGATCTTAGTTTTAATAGGGAGAAAATTTCTGAAGCGGTTAAGATATTGAAGTGAATAAGTAACGGTCCGACTAATTTCAGTTATTTGAGCAGTCCATTTCAACGAGGAGTCAATAAAAAGACCAAGATTTTTGACCACTGGTTTAAATTCAATAACGGCACCATTGTATACTACTGGTAAAACAGAAGTTAAGTTAATTTTTGCCAACTGCTGAGGACTGCCTAATATCATTGCTTGACATTTGGATGGATTTATCCACCTGCTAAATTTTTGGGGCAAGTTCAGTCCATGATACAGAACTACTTTCTATAAATTCAGGTGGATAAAAAGTCACCCTGTATAATAACTATGCCTCAGAAGAACGTTAAGGTGAAGGTATAGGCAAATGGCCTTAAAGTGGCGCCCTCATATGAAATAAATTGATAACTCGTAAATATGGAGATCATTTCCATATTGCTCTTCGTCATGCACTAGATAGCCCTTTAAATTATTTTATGAACTACCGTTGAAAGTATTTACATTCGTCCGTCTAGCTTTAGAACTTGCCTCCGCCGAAAGTGGCCACGGCAAGTTTTAAAGCTAGACGGATCACCAATAATAGTTTCAACGGTAGTTCATAAAATAATTTAAAGGGCTATGTAGTGCATGACGAAAAGCAATATGGAAATTATCACCATATTTACGAGTTAACAATTTATTTCACACTTCAAGGTCATTTGCTTATATCTTCACCTTAAAGTACACAAAACATAGATGTTCACAGATCATGTAACGTTTTGAAAATTTAGGGCTGTGCCTGATGCAAAATCGGATAATCTAAATTATGCTACCACTTCCACGCACACACAAATTTACTCTTGCCGAAGCGAGACAGCGAGTTATGCGGGGTAGGAAGATCGCGGTGGGTCAATGAGTCTGGTTTAAGCGTTTCTGGTTTTTGAGGTTTTTTTCGTTTTACAAAGAATATTTAAATTATTTAAAAAATAAGACATAATAATGATGGCTGCCTTATGTTTAATACAATTATAATCCAAAGATACAAGGGCTAATTTATTGTATTTCTTGAATACTTTCAGTTTTAGTATAATTCTGAGGTGATTTGGAGGCAACTTCGCAATTTTTTTCTATCGAGAAAATTTTAAGCAATCGTATTTTTGAAATATAATGTATAGTTAGTTCCGAACTTTGCTGTGTTTTTATTTCAAAGTATTTCGTTAATATTGATAAGATTTAAGATCGCTGTAAGTACTATCAGGGTCATACGCGTTCTTAAGCAGAATAAGTTCTTACACACAGACACGGCTCCACGTTAAAGTTATAACACCCTTTATGCATCAGCCGGGCTAGTATGGCCGCGGCGACAAATTTTATCCTTGCAATTTGTCACAGGTGTTAAAAATTAAAGTTAGTAAACATAATAAGACCTGTTATTTTTGGAATTTCAATCAAAATACCAGCATAATACAGATTCTTTTATTAGCTTTTTGTTAATAAACGGTTACTTTAACTCAACAGAAATTGGTATAAACGTCGCATGCTGATTGTCGTTAGATGAGCATCTAACTAAAATAGATTCTAATGATTCTGAAATTGAGCTTTGGTTCATCGAAACAGTTTATTAGCTGCGAGTGCGTTTCGTAGTAAGAGTGGCGCTACACTACGTTTATCTAACAACACTGTGTTTAGAAAATTCTACCAAACAATGACGCATCTTAGCGACTTATTTTCTATACAGATAGCGGCCGAATGCTCGATCGCAGAATCTGCACAAATTTTACACATTGCGTAAATGAGTCTTGGAAAAAGCTCTTGAGTTGTGGCAGATAAGGTGAATTCTGTCAAAATTCGGTCGCATAATGTTTGGCTGATGAACCGTCACCCTTACACAAATTAGTGAAAGTGCTAACCCATGAACGGACACAAAATCTCAAGCATGCTGAAAACTTTGCATAAATCGGCACTCTCAGTCCTTTTTTATAGTAAAACAATATCACTCTCGATTGTCCAGTGATAGAAGGGCTCCGCAATGGCCACTCATAACAAGCGTACGCCACAATGCCATACTAATAATTATTTTAAGTTGCTTACGATCATAGCAAACAGTACAAGTGACCATTGCGAGCAAAATATAAAAATCTATGTTACAAATAAATATACCCAGATTTCATTTACGTAAAACATCTCGATAAACATGAAAGCAAAAACACATCCTGATATTTTGATACTATACCACAATATTTAAACACTAGTAAAGTAAAACAAATACTTTTCAATAATATCTCGTAATCAAACTGGAAAATAATAATATATTACATGTTTTGCGCTAGAATACAACAAAATACACTTATACAAGCTACGATCTACGCTGTGGTTACATCCGTACCGACAATAAATTAATGCCAATGCATGAGTTACATTCTTATAACGTTAGATTCCCTAATTTAAACATTAAGAACGTATTAACTATGCAGCCATACTACAGAACACTGTCTAAAATCAACCCACCCCATTACCACTTTACAAGTGTGATGTTTTCAAGCTTTCAGTGGCTTTCCTCTAGAAGATATCCAACAAACACAAGAATTAAGTTAAAAATACGGAAACATTGAATTTCCATTGCGCAATTTTTAAGCAGGTCCAGTCCAGAAATAGATGCAGAAGTTTCGTGAGCAGAAGTCCACAGAAATAAGGCAGGATGATGCAAGCGAAACTAAGCCTTGCCTTATAGCTTAAAGTCTTAGAGTTGTTTGTCTAATTTTTTACTCCGGTGCAATTACACATACATACCCGGCCCCTAGATGTTTCCTGCTATCGAAAGTAATCGAAATACATTCGTCAACTATGGAGAATATTCGAGAATGTAGGCGTCTTTGCCGGCGCATATAAACAGCAAACCGAGTGTGCGCCACGCTAGTTCAATACGAGCTACAGAGCAAAGCGATCATTTCTAAGAGAATAGAAGCGAAGAACACCTACCTAAGCACGACAAGTGGAAGTACCTACGACCTTCGGCGAAAAATTTGGACCTCAGCTACTGGGCAAATAAGACTTTGGACATCAGGAAGACCATCTTCACTTGTCAACCTAGGGTTCCGTAGTGATTAAATACTCTCATACGAAGTGTGGAGTTTTTCTCCAAATTCGGACCCCAGTTCCGTAGCAATATATTTCTACGTTTTGTGTCCTGCGTAATTCGCCTACTTTTCTTGGCGAATATGGACTTGCTCTAAAACTGCGCACTCGATAAAAAAATATTCTGTATGCTATTGCGATATTCATGCATTTTCCTCTTGTATCACTGAGCTTTGGAAACTGGCCGGGTTAGAGATTAACTTCAGACATCGTTGTTTAGTAAGGCCGATGGAGGCCTTCCCGCCTGCGTAGCTTCCCGATACACAAATGGGGTTACATTCCCGCTTACAACTATAACCTGATTAAATATTATCCACACATGTATGCCAAAGTAACAGGTGAAGTTTATAGAAGATACAACAACGACGGTATGTAACAAGATCCTGCTTGGTAAAACAAAATAAACAATGTATCCTAAATATAATAGTCAAATATATTTAACACGTTGGCTGCCCAATGGCCGCATGGATAAGTGGATATATGTACACAGCCCTACACTACATTCAGGGAGCAACGATATCGTCGTAATTAGACAGGTACCATGAGCATCATCGGTGAAATCGAGATAAATGTAAATATTAAGTATATTATTTTATTTTGACGTCTGTAAGTTTCACAGACCAATTAAAAAGCGAAGTCAACGGTAATGCTCGTGGCAGTCAACGTGTCAAATGTCCCAACATAACGCCAAAAATGTGACTTTTTATTATGTATAAACGGGCTTACCGTGCCCGTCCTGCCAAATACCATGATATCGATTACTTTTTTAGTACTTATCCGCACGACATCACATTGTCAAGGTAAATAGAGTTCTATTCAAACGATAACATAGAGCTCAATATTATTAACATAGTAAACAATAGTAACATCGTGATCCCACAATATCATGCGCATTTGGAGAACGGGCTTGGAACCACAAAAATAATGTATTAATTTCTTTTCCATAAAAAAAATATACAGGCGAGCAAACAAATTTATTATTTATTGTACATCAAGTAATACAAAAATAATATTGGAATGAAATCGAAATAAAAGGTGAACACGTACAATAGGCAACAACACAGCGGAAGCTACGCAGTACAGTCGGAAGGCAGCCCCCGAGCTAACAGAGTCCACAGTTGTTTGAAAGCAGATCCATCGTTTAATGTATAAAGTAAAATTATATTATCCGTTAAACATCAGTTTCGCAAAATTAAAAAAAAAACAGCTGTAACTCTGTTTGCTCTTTATTTGTTGGTATTTAACTTGTGTTTTCGAATTCAGAACCATCATGGAAGAACCATTTTGGAAAATAATCCACGACATTCGGTATGCATTTATTGGGAAAGAGCCTATCGTTTTTTTACATGTATGTATTTCCCGTTAATCACCGAATTATCGATAAATTTATGTTATTTGGGGAAAACATTTTTCCTAACAATGATTTTCAGTTTAGAGCTGGTAGAGCATTTTTTAATATGTAAAGTAATTACCATATTCAATATCAGCGAGCGTTCAGCGTTGCATTAATTCCATTAGAGAAATTAAAACAGCCTCATCATATTTGCACATATGACCGCTTGTTTTTTATGTCTGAATTCACTAAGTTTCAATTCCAACAGGGTCCGTGAAGAGTAAAAACTCATGAAAAGTAGGCCTATAGATAGACGCGCGACACACTCGATTCTCACCGCAAATACCGCTGGAATTACACATGTATGTAAGACATATAGAAAGTCATTACAATAATATTTTGTAAAACTTATTCATGGACGAAAAATACAAGAGAAGTGACAACCCATACAAAAAAGCGTACTCTACTGTGAGAATGCTAAAATATTGTATTATTCTTAGATCATCATCATCATCATCCGAGCGTGTTCCCGGTTGCATCGTCAGCGGTTACGCTTCAGAGCCCGGGGTCCGCTACTAGGCGATTTGACGAGGTTATTGGTTTTTACACAGAGCGACTGCCGTCTGACCTCGCAACCCAAAGGGTAGACCAGAACCAATCCTAGGATAGGTACAAATGCTAGATGGCGTTCGGGACCAACGGCTTTACGTGCCTTCCGAAGCACGGAATCATCTTTCTTTTCGGATAATCAGGTGATTCAAGCCTGCAATATCATAATTATAAACAGACTGGAAACAACTTTTAACAAAGTATGCTTCCCAGTGGGATTTGAACCCATGACCTCCGGATCACAAGGCAAACGCCTTGACCACTGGACCGCGGAGGCAGTCCTGTATTATTATTCTTAGATGTCGCTACTATTTTGCCTACTAGCCATACAAAGGATCCTGGGAACTTATGCTGACAGTGTCAACAAAAATCAGAGATGGTTAGATAGCGCTTGTTTGTTCATCCATCTTTCCGAAATTAAGCGGCACCGCTACGAAACTACCTTCTTTCGAACTAGTAGCTCCATCTAGCTACAACATTTAAACCAAAAATCGAACAGCTATGTTCAGTGAAAGTGTGTTTGGAATGGCTTCAATAATATATATTTTTTTTATTTGATTCGCAAACTGGTTGTTACAAAATTAACAAATGATAAAAGTGAGATGTACAACCTTCTAGGAGCGAACACAGCATGCAATATATAGTAAGGTCCCAAAACAAAAAGGAATCTAAGTTTTAATCTATTTAAGAAAACAACTAATGGAATTATTAATTGAAAAATGCTATTATAATGTTAATGATTTTTTTTAAATTAATTGTTACTAATATTATTTAAATTGTAATTATAATTATATTATTAATAATTTAAAAACATTAAAACTTTGCATACCTACGCAAGAAGGTAAAATGTAAAAGGAAGTGGTAATTTTTAAGATCTGTATGTACCTACATTTTATGCAAATAAACGTATTGATTGATTGATTGATAAAAAAGTATGAAGGTTGCCAGTCCCCTTGTGATTTTCGTCCATGATAGAATGGTTATTTTCTCTTTACATACACCATGTAAATGTGCATTGTTGCCATATTTACAGAGGTAACTATATTACTGATTATGAACACAAATCATTAATAAAACCGCGACCTAAAATTTTGATTTTTATTTTTAAATAATTTATTTCATCGACAATCTGGTATGCACATCATTAACTATCGAAACACGCGCGCATCACTATTCCGTCGGCAACAACAAAGTTGAAGCACCGCACCGCGTGTGTACACGCCGCTATCGAGTAGCCATCCCCGGCCCCGCCCTCTTTCACACCCCGCGCCCGCACTTAGTCAAATTCGCATTGTTGCGACAGTCGCGCGCGACGCTCTCTGTGACTGCTGTGTGGCTGTGTTGTACCCTACGTGTCGTGAAGTCGCATATCGCGGAAAAATGACGGCCGCGTATTCCTGGTGGAAATGGTACGCTTGTACGCAATAAGTGGTGACAGTTTGCGAGGAGCAGTAGAAATGTTCCCTAATCGGCCGAGGCTGTCGCGACAGGTGATGCTTGCTGCCACGCAACGACGCACGCGCGGCCATGCCCAACCGGTTTATTCCCTATTGCGCTCGTGAATGCGTCCGAAAAAAAAGGTTTACTCCTATGTGTACCGTAAATAAAAGTTTATTAATAACTTAGTAAGCTTTATTTAAGGGAGTCTCGGATTTATCTAAAATAATAGGTAATGCTTCGTATTATTAGCTCTGTGAATATGGCAAGTGTGCAAATTTACACGGTGTATAAGGTCACAGCTTACTTTTCAACTCGTAAACGGAACGTAAACGTATCAACTCGAGCAGCTCAGTATTCTTTGTATAAAACTCCCTACTGCAACGCACACTATTCGGATTCGCAACGTAAACGCCTCGCCTCGGGACCAGCTCACGAACCGCTTTGCTGGTCGGTCAACTAGCGGTCCCCGCGCTTGCGGCTCGTTTTTGTCATATGATATGGATAAATAAATAAATTGATACGGACAAATAACACTGACTGAGCTAGCTCCAAACAAAGTTTAAACTTTTTTATGGGATACTAACTCGACGATACTATATTTTGTAATAAAAACATATACCGTCTTATTATAAAAACAGGACTAACTTTGTTACTAGGTTTAAACCATTACCCGCCCAAATCAAGTTGACATTGACAGGTGAGATAGTGTGATTTTACTAGATGTCAACTTGCTTTGGGCGGGTAATGGTTTAAACCTAGTAATAAAGTTAGTCCTGTTTTTATAATAAGACGGATATAGTCTAAACACCCAAGACCCAGGACAATTTAAAAAAGGCCATTTTCCAATTTAACTTGCCCTGTCTGGGATCGAACCCAGAACCTCCGGAGTTGCGGTTTGGCGTGTTAACCACTACGCCACGGAGGTCGTCACGAGATGTAAAATGGCAGTCCTATTTATTATTATAAGTTGAGAAGTGCATGAGCAAAATTCGTTGCAAGTAGTTAAGTCCACTTATGATCCCACTTAAGTTCATCACTTTATTAATCAGTTAGTAAGCCTAACTATCGCATAAATGGATACGCATGCAATATATGTCGAATAATACTTCCCACAGTGCAACGAAAATGCAGAGAAATTCCACTATGCACGTCCTACGCATGAAAAGGGTATGAAAAGGGTATACGGAGAGAAAGATGTGAGTTATTATTTCTTTCTCTGTCCATTTATGCTGTGGATATTTGTGTTGATAAATCTACGAACACGATCAGTCCTTGGTTATGAGCGGATTTGTTATAGGTTATGCTGCAGATATGGAATTCTTTAAAAACACTTTAGAGTACGTTTCGATTGAAGAGAGCTTTGTGACGTGAGCGTAGATTCGAATCACAATCCGTTAGTTTCTAACAAAAAAAATCAGATACTTTTTTCTTAACGACAAAACAAACATTTTCTATGAGATTTGTATGAAATATCGGACTGTGACGTCATAGTTTCTTGGAGTCAAATAGCGCTCTTAATATCTGTTTTCCTGCATAAATAAATCTAAAATCACGGTCAAAGTGGATGTGATCAACGACAAGTGACATTATTTTGAGACGTTTATATTCTCTTAACAGTACCAATTTATTTATTTTTAACCCAGGAAACTACCCAATTGATAAGTCAACTCACGCGTCACTAAACTGTACTCCTCCCAGCTTCACTTCAAACAAAACACACTGACTGTGGCTTCACAGAAGTCGAGCGAAACTATGCTGTTTTAACAATCAATAAGAGCGAATGCACAAGGCGTATATTTTACGCGCCGATGACGCGTTATACGAACACGCTCACGGCGTTGTAGATGACCAAAAAGCAGATTGTCGCATTTGTATCGATAGAATGCGCGTAAGAAGCGCGTACAAAATACGTTTGTATCATGAATTGTTAGAAAGAATTTGTATCGATACAATTTTTTTAACGTGTGAAACGGTTTACTGTCTGCGTCTGAATAGGAATTACGACTGGAAGAATATTTTTGGCCCATCGGTTAGATTATAAAAAAATATTGTACACGTATTTTTTCTTTTCTCTGAGAAACAAAAATTGACGAACATACAGCGCATTTTAATTTTGCATGACGTAGCGGTGACGTCACAAGCCCCCACTCTGGAACTTAGATGCTCTGTATCTTTGTGAATTTTTACTATTTTGATAAACTGTAAAATATGGGTCCATTACTTTTGGATAAACTACAAGACGGACTAATTAGAATAATACTTTTCTGACCCTATCGCCTGCCCTATCCCGTTTACGGCGCGTACACGTATGTATCAGCACGTCGTCGGCGCGCAAAAAATACGCGGTATGCATACGGCCTAAGATTTCGTTTTTATTATAAGACAGATGCGTGTATGTATATATCTTTAGATGCATCAGTAACGAAAACTTAAAGGCGGTTAAAATAGAGCACAGGTCCGCCCGGCGACTACGGAGCTACCTCCCTAGCAGCGTTTGCAGACGAGAAGAGTGTAGGCCGGGGCGGGGCGGCGGGCGGGGTCAGCTGCGCGGCGCGCAGTGGGAGCCGGGCGCCGCGCGCGCGCACTACGGCCGGCGGCCCGCGAACACGTTCGTGCGCGACAGGTAGCCGCTGGGGGGGCCCGACGCTGCAACAAACACCATTACTCCAACTACTTCCCCAAAATCACGAAGAGATTCGAGAAATAGTACATTACTGCAGAGGCCGGGAAGTCAAGTTTTGCCGGACGAGCAAAGTTTTCAAGGCACAGCGTCAGCGAGACCTTGACAATAATTACGAGTCCGGCAATCCCAATCCCGCCGAGATATGTATAGTGCTTTTCTCAATAAATGTAAGGAAATAATGAAAGATGTAATGCTGGAAACAAATGAGTATAATATACTATTATCACTACGTAGTTTATACTACGTATTAATTCAGGTTAAATAGATGAACTGACAAGCAGCGGCCAGGAATGAATTTTCATACTTACTTTCCTGGCCTAGGTAAAGTAATGCATGAGCCAAGAATTACAAGCTTTGTGTTTTCTTTGTAAGGGAGGCACCCTTATTGTTGTAGCCCACGTCAAGACTTTTTTGTATTTTTTGGTCTTTTATTATTTTTAAGTTGGCAATTAAATAAATTATAAAAGTAGCAACTTATTTTTTGTTTTTTTTCTTATATTAAACCCACAATCAGGCATGGAATAAGTTTTGTTCATTAATTAAACCTTAATTTCAAAGCCATAAAGTACAATTTAATACTTTAAATGTACTTATGACTGTGACAATCCTAGATTTAACATTATAATCCATATAAATCCAAGTCTAAGCAATAATATAATGCTACTTACCCTGGGCGGGGAAGGGCAGGCAGTTGGACTTGAGAATTTCTTCATGATTACCATATGCACAAAATTTCACCACTACAGTGTTAGCCGAGATGCCAGTGATCTCAGCCTCATAATACTGAAACAAAAAAGTTACAGTTCGGTACTTGACTCGTTATTTTTTATTACCAGTGTTGGCCACTTACACACACGATAAACAACAACAACATTATTCATATCAAAAACTAACATAACTTAAAACCTGAAAACAAAGTTTTTTTTTAATCTGCTCAAAGTCTTTAAATCTGGTGGAAAGAGAAACTGTCAAGTAACAGAGACGTTGTTCACACCAAACGTAAAGTCCGCTGCTGACTGTGAGCATGCTCACTGTCAGTATTGTCGGTATGGTCGTTTTGGTGTATAGGAGAAGTTAAATAATATACAGGTGACTTTTTAATCACCAGCCAAATTTTTGAAGGAAGTTCAGTCCATGATATTGAACTACTTTCTATAAAAATAATTAATAAATATCGATAAATTTTTTTCGTCGTCCCATACAAAATCCGTTTGGCTGAGCGCTGATTTGTATGGGAAGGTGAATTTTTATTTTAATTTTTCGTTTATTGTTATAATGGAAAGTAGTTCTGTATCATAGACTGAACTTGCTCCATAAATTTGGCTGGTGGATAAAAAGTCAGCCTGTATATTAAAAAGCGACAAACTGCGTTACGCTTACGCGCTCTCTGTGTCGGCGGCGGACTATACGTTTAGTGTGAACGTCACTGCCACTCACTCACCCTGGAACAGGTCAAATCAGTCGGTCAGTGAGTGGTAATGAAGGTTTATACGAGTATACACGGTGACTTGCCATTGGCTTTGGAGCCGAAGGCCACTCCATAGGGATTATTAGCTAGTCGAAATAAAAATTCAGAAACAAAAACATGTCGACGAAAACTCGAAAGTAAAAAAGTGAGATCAATTAGTAGCGTAACAGAGCTTACAGAGCCCGTCGTTGCATAGTACCTACATATTCGTATAAATGACGGGCGTAACTACGTGGTCTCGATCGAAAATCATTTTTGCAACTTTTTTATCTTATGTCGTCCACAAATTTGGATTACGTATATGGATATAGGAATTTATCTACTATACGACATTTTTTTCCAAAGCCAATGAATAGTAAGCGTGTATAATAAAATAATTTTATGTAGATGATATGCTCCCTTGACAAACCTTTGTGGTTTTTGGATTGGATAAAACTTGGTATTACTGTTATTCTCTGGAAATAAATAAATAAATAAAAAGTGTAGTAACATAAGACATAGCCATACATTATTATCCTCCCAGTAGAGCGCGAGGCAGCGGTCGCCCTGCTTCCAGCTGATGTCGGCCACGCCCAGCATGGCGCGCGCCTGCTCGTTCACAGCCGCGTTCTGGAAGCCCAGCAACGAGCCCGGCAGGAACGGGCCCGCGCCGCGCATCGCACTCTGGATCGTACAATACACCGGCTCATTATTATTATATGGGAACTAATTTTTTGAGCTGTTATTTAAATATTCGAGATGTAATGATGATCTGTTGGAAAACATATTGAGCAGTTATTTAATTTAATGGCGGTTGATTAAGGCGAAGATATAGGGAAATGGCCTTGAAGTGGCGCCCTCATTTGAAATAAATTGTTAACTCGTAAATATGGAGATAATTTCCATATTGCTCTTCGTCATGCACTAGATAGCCCTTTAAATTATTTTATGAACCACCGTTGAAAGTATTTACATTAGTCCACCTAGCTTTAAAACTTGCCTTCGCCAAAAGTGGCCACGGCAAGTTTTAAAGCTAGACGGATCACCAATAATAGTTACAACGGTAGTTCATAAAATAATTTAAAGGGCTATCTAGTGCATGACGAAGAGCAATATGGAAATTATCAACATATTTACGAGTTAACAATTTATTTCGCACTTCAAGGCCATTTGCCTATATCTTCACCTTAATTATTGCAACAGTAAAACATGAACAGTAATAAAAAACCATTTAGTCGGTTATTTTATCATATTACTAGTTCTATTCATTTTACTAGGTTAAGGAAAACCTATAGGTTAGAACTGCGACCAACACACGGCTGCTAGTTCGGTTTTATCCATTTTACTAGGTTAGGGAAAAAAAATATTCAATCTCGTTAAAAAGTTTTTACCGCCCATTTAATTATTTTCCTGCTAAATTATATATTCACTGATCCAGTTCATTATTTTTTATTACTCATTTTTGTTTACTTTACTGCTTAGTTTTAACTGCTGAACTAGTTATTAAACGAATGATGAAGCCATTTAGCCTGCAGAACATGCCACAGAAATACATATACTTACATACATACACTTGAAAATCATGTCCCTCCTTGGCGCAAACGGGTAAAAAGGGACAATTTGAAGAATTATTCTTATGAAGAATGTCGCTGTTACCTGCATCTCCTGCGGGCGGGCGCCGTAACCGTACTGACGGGTAGGATAGGGCGCGCCGGCCGCTAGGTAATTGACGCCGGCCGGGTACAGGGCGTTCGGCTGCTCCATGTACCCGTTAGGCGCCTGCTGCCGCCGTTGGTAGCCCTGCTCTTGGTACTTCTGCACATCGTTGTTGTTCCTGAACGGCGGGATCTCCTGCATGTTCTGGTTGTACGACTGCTTCTGTTGGTACTGCTCTGGGTGCTGATAGCTACGCTGCTGCTCTTCCACTCCTCTCTGCTGACCGAGCATGTTCAAGTTTGCGGTTGCTTCCACTAAACTATCCATGTTAGAATTCCCACGGTAGTTTTGCTGAGGCTGCATTTTATTGTCGCTCATATTCCGATCGTTTCTCATATTCCTATCTGAGTATGGAGGTGGCTGGTTTTGATATGAATTGCCGTACGGCAAATTCATGTTAACGTTAGTGTTGCTGTTGTTCTGTGGAGGAAGTTGATGATGCTGCTGATGCTGTTTATTCTTCTCTTCCAGCTTCTTCTGGAAGCGTGGAGGTTTCTCAGTTATCGACTGATACTTACGGTCCTCTCTGTGTGATGAATGATGGTTGTCATTTGAGTAATGTCCCCTATTTTCAGATCTCTGTCGACTACCATTGTCATACCTGGACGACTGTGCACGAGAATTACTTTTGGCACCATTCTTCTCCCTCTGTCCATAATTCCTGTCATTCCTATCATCTGCATTTGAATTATACTGCCGATTATTCCTATCCTTCTCTGGTACATTTGGCAGTTTGTCTTCTAGAAAATCAAATAAACTTATTTTTCCGGAAGGTTTGACCGGAATGCCATCATCATCATTTGGTTCTTTGTTTCGTCCTTTTCGTTTTGGTTGGTCAGTTGGCTCTTTTTGAGGTTTCTCTTTATTCCTATTTTCTGAGTTATCTCTTTTTTGTAATATTTTGAGAGCTCTATCAACATTATTTTTAGTATATTTGAGAGCATTTTCAGCCTGTTCTTCTGAGAAGCCTGCATCAACAATTTTCTGGACATTTGCATCTAGCAGAGGTTTAGTGCCACCACCAAATACCTACAAAAAATAAATACTTACAATATTATTTTTTATCAAGTAATAAAACTTACTTGAAACAAATTTAAAATACTTTACCTTCTTAACACCGGAGAGTCTTTGTGCCTCTGCAATGGCACCTTTCCTCTGGGCCTCGAACTCTGCATTGTCCTGCTTGGCAGCTTCTTGCAGACTCTTAAACTGTTTATCTACAGTCTGTGCTTCCAAGCGCTGTCCGAATGGGATCCATGGAGGTGGCCCGCCATCTACTCCTATGCCCCCTAAAAGTGTTTTTTTCATTAATATTTATTTATTTACTGACAGTTTACATAAATTGTTTTCTTACTGGGGAGCATACTTTGTGAAAAGTTGTTTTCAGTCTAGTTAGGATATAGCAGGCTTGAATCACCTGATTATCCGAAAAGAAAGATAATTCAGTGCTTCGGAAGGCACGTAAAGCTGTTGGTCCCGAACACCATCTAGCATTTATACCTATCCTAGGATTGGTTCTGGTCTACCCTTTGGGTTGCGGAGGTCAGCCGGCAGTCGCTCTGTGTAAAAACCAGTAACCTCGTCAAATCACCTAGGTAGGGTAGCGGACCCCAAGTTCTTAAGCATAACCGCTGACGATACAACCAGGAATACGCTTGGATCATGATGAATTTACATAAATAGTTTTATTATACATATATAATTTAGCTATTCGTGTCCCACAGCTGGGCAAAAGGGGAGGCTTTTGCCCAGAAGTGCAACACAAATAGCTTAAAAAGATATACTTCCTTCCACAATTCACTATTCTATATTTATCATCATATTATATACAGCTTTCAGGTACCCCCACTGCTGGGCATAAGCCTCCTCTTGTCTACGCCATCTTGCTTTGTCATTGGCCATCAATTTTTGTTAGATAAAAATTAGAGATGAAACGGATAGCAGTTTGGCAGGATACCGGATATTCGGCCGACCATGTGGCCGGATGACCAGATATCCGGTCGCCGGATATCCGGGGAAACTTAGCCGTTTGCGTAGGCGGCGCACGAATGATCGGGTGGACTCGGTTCGATTCGGGTCTTGTCGAAACAAAGTTTGCCAAAATCTACCTTTTAGCACCTTGCAGCAGTGTGTATAGCGAAAGACTTTTTTCTGAAGCTGGCCTTATTTATGAAGAGAAACGCAACCGCCTGCTACCTCTCAATGCAGAGAATTAGTATTTATTCATCATAATTTGCCCTTAGTGCAGTATGAGTACTAATTCATTCATTTTCTTTGTAATACATTAATTTGATTGGACAGGTCACATGATTAGAGGGCAAGGATAAATGGACAGAGAGAATAACACCATGGTACCCGAGAGAAGGAAAAAGGAAAAGAGGGAGACAAATAAGGAGATGGGAGGATGAGATAAAAGAGGTGGCAGGGAAGACGTGGCCAAGAAGGGCAAGGGAAAGAGATAGTTGGAAAGTCTTGGAGGAGGCTTATGTCGGAAAAGACAATCCAGGGAAAGAGTGACCATTGTATTGTACCTGGAGTGAAGCTATAAAATAAAATAAATAAATAAATAAAATAAAGACTTACTAAAAAAAGCAAATAATTACTCAAAAATATGTTTCTTTTATCCAGTTTTTTTTTTATTCGGCCGGATAGACATCCGGCCGAATAAAAAAAAACTGGTATAATATTAGCTATCCGGTATTCGGCCAGATAGTATTACGGCGGCCGGATAGGCCGGATACTGGATAGTTACCGGATATCCGTTTCATCTCTAATAAAAATACTACTTATATGTACATATTTTGTATTAGTAGTATTTTACTTCTGATTTTTCTATTATACTACCTACTTATTACTTTGCTTTTGCACCTTCTGTTTTTCTTGTTTGTTTATGGCTTATGTGTACCTAATAAATTACTTAGGTACTAAGAAAGAAAGAAAGAAATTGTCATAGGTATAAACAAGTTGGTAAAATATAATATTATGGCTGCTATGTTTTGCCATTGTATACAGCATATAAATATTTATTAAGTCATAAATACATACAAATTTTCCACACATTTTTTCCTTAACTTCCAACTAATCAATCCTATCTGGAATGCTCCACCCACAAGCTACTCCTGCCCCCATATGCGTATAAAACACTGTTAACTTCCATAAACATGCTTACCTCTAGTGTGCTTGGCAAGACTTCGGTTCAGTTCCCATTTCTCAATCATGTGAGACACCTTCCCACCTAGAATTGATATAACACTCGGCGAGAGCCAAATTACTCCATGACATACTTCCAGGCCCTCGTGCTTCAGCAACAACTTGGTTCCTGGAGGAGTGTTGATACTGAGGCTCGGAATAGGACTCGTTTCCAAGCCAGTGCACGTAGACTTCCCATCGTGCAATGTCAGCTTCAACATACGAGGTGCATGTGATGATTCTTCATTGGCTTTGGGTGCAGACACATTTCTAATTTTCTGAATTTGAACTATTATAGGCCTTTCGAGCTTAGACGGATCTTTTGTGAAGTCTTCAGGGAAAGCCGTGTCCCCGATATCCCGCAGATCATACTGGAATGACAAGAACACCACTGTATTACTGTCCTATCCAATGTGACAGCAGTCTGGAAACCACATACGAAAAAATACTTATATTTATACTTACATCTAAAGCTCTTTTGCTAAGTATATTTACATCTTGTATTTGTCCATTTTCACTAATACTATCGATACCTTCTTGACTCAAATACCTGGAAATCCAAAAAATATTGAGCATCAAAGAAAACATAATAACAGATTCAATTTGGATTTATTCAACAAATAATTACCAGCCTAACTCCTGAAGACTGTCTACGAGGGACATGTTTTCATTTGAGGCTTAATTACACCATGTCTTTACGAGAAATTGGCGATAAAAATAATATAAAACCCTCATAAAACCCACAGGCATACGGTTTTCTGACATGACATGAATGACACAAGCAAGTAGCAGAATTACATTACAGGTAAAATATATGAATTGTCTATGTTTTAACTTTTAACTTTTTTTTTTAGATTCTGTTCTGTGCGACGGTGTGGTTAGGTAGGTACGTCGTTACGTTCTAGGTCCGTGAAAATACGGAAGTTTCTAAACGGGTGTATAAATTTAAAATGTCAAAAGTTCAATAACCTCAAAATGATTCTGTACTTGTCAAGCCCGATGCCCTGATAAAAATTGATTTGATAAGATTATACATCTTCAATTACCGAAATCTTCATTATTCAGATTAGTTTCAACATAAACTGATAGGCCCTCAAATATATTGCTACTATTACAACATGTCTGTAAGTTACCTCTAATTTCACTTCACATCCTTAACATTAATATAAGTCTTCCCTTCTACGTGGCTGGCTTACTGTCTTATATTTCGGCTTGTAGAGTATCGGGGTAGTAAGCTAAACATACTTTTCGTTTTCATTTAAAATGAGATACAGTTTATCTGTGATCCCTGACATGTAGTGAACTATAGTGTACTTTTTATTTACTTTGCAGACACACGTTTTCAATGTAGAAATGACATGCGAGGGTTGCAGCGGCGCAGTGGAGAGAGTGCTCAACAGACTGAAAGGACAAGGAGTAGAAAGTGTCTCAATAAGTTTACCCGAGCAGAAAGTCGTAGTCACATCATCTCTAAGCAGTGACCAGCTGCTAGAAGTTATTAAAAAAACAGGCAAGAAAACAACATATGTGGGCACTCAGTAACCTTGTTGACGACGGATTCTACACAAATGTGATGATAGGATATGCATGTAACATAATATTTACAATTACATAAGTCAAACATACAAAAATGTACATGTACTGTACAAGTTTTTTTTTATTAAATGTCTAAGTTTTGTGATGTTATGTACACTAGATTATTTTTTGTTTTAATAAAAATAGTATGTTACATTATCGTCACAATGTGTTGCTCTCGGAAATATTTTCTAAAAGATATTATGTAAAAGAAGATTTATAGTTTATACAATATTTTAATAAATAACTAAAATAAATGTTTTCAACATAATCTTGTAGTATCTCAAAACAAACCAATCCTCGATCAACAGTTTAATCTTTGCTCATTACATCCTCAAGTGTAGTGATTCGCAAGTCGACAATGTCAACCGCTTCATGCAGAGCATTCAAGTGATCAACAATAGCATTCACCGTGGGCAACACATCAGCACAGTCACATTCTTTAATCTTATTTTCACATGAAAATGTTTTGTTGATACTCTTGTGCTTCTTCAAAAGTGGCTCATTGCTCTTGCTATCATCAAGTATTTTGAACCCACTGTTTATGGGGAAACTCCGTTTCTTCCCCACCCATTCAATGGTCCCACTAGTATAACACACATCATTTTCTTTTAACTTTATCATTCCAAACAAGTCTTCCTCTTCTCCATGTATGATTGTTCCCCGTTCTGTACCAGTGCCAATAGATTTGTTCATAACAGAGGGTATAGTATAAGTAGTGCGGGTGGGCGGGGGACGTGGGATGTGACTGATATGTCCTACACTGTAGGAACTCTCTCCAGATGGAGCCTCAGAAACATGAGACAAATTAACACTTCTTGGTAAAGATTTATTTGAACTGCTCACTGTAGCTTGCGGTGTGGGACTCATATGGGAGTGCTCACATGACTTGCAACTAATAACTGTACTATTAGCATTAGGTTCTTGAAAGCTCCCCGAGTCCGCCAAGTCATCAAGGTGCACAAATGTAGCCACAGGATATCTGGTGGTGTGATAGCACTGATACCAAGCCCTTACACCCTGATTTGATGAGTAATAATATTAATTTCTAGCATCTATGTAGATACTCTAATAAGATGCTGATCGTTTGAGCATAAGGTTTAAATTACAGTTTTCTCTGAATTCAAGTTTTTGCAAGACTACTGAATACTTCGTTTCAAGATGCATCAATGACCCATCCTGAATAGGGGAATGAGAAGTAATTTTGAGTAGAGTATACTTTTTTATTATTGTAATATGTATTTTTTCAAATTCACTAATTATACTTACATCTAGATATAAACTTAAAATGTATCAAATAAAACTACATCTAAAATACATGAATAATTAATACTATGTCTCAATACTATGCACTAGCACTATTATCTCTATGTGACCACCTGGTTTTTTCCTCTTGAAGTGAAAGTCAGCTTTGAAGTTTGAGATTTAGACCTAGGCACAGAGGACGGATTTTGTGAAACATTCTCTTTTACATCACTCAGTTCTGTAAAATTTGTTTTCCATGTAAAAACCTGTAACAAAAGATATATGTACATGTACATAATCTTATACAATATATATCGCTCTTTGCCACAAATTAGAAAGACCATAACTCTTTGTGGGGCTTATTACAGCATGTGGGACTTGCAAAGAAACATTTAAAATTAGACTGCTGTATCTTAACAGGTTATGGGCCCAGCATGGTTTCCCTGCTGACAATGGTAGGTAATCAAGTGTAATTATCTGTACAGTGGTATAAATTATATTAGTGCCTGTATTGTTTTTACACAAGTAGAGCAGTACTACTTGTGGACAATGAAGAAGGACAGAGAAAGAATAGAAGCATTCAATATGTGGTGCTGGAGGAAAATGGAGAAAATAAGCTGGATGGATAGAATAAGCAATGAGAAGGTGTTAGAAAGAGTGGGAGAGAGAAGAAATATTTAAAAAGTATTGAAAATAGAAGAGGGAAGATGATTGGACATGACAATCTATTTAGAATAATATTTTAAGGAAAAATAAAGGGAGACGAGGAAGGGGAAGACTAAGGATGAAGTTTTTCCAACAAATTAAGAAAGGGTTAAGAGTAAGGTCCTACCAAGGCATTAAAAAGATGGCAGAGAGAAGAGAGGAATGGAGGCATCTCCACTGAACTCCACCGACAAGAGCAAGCTCTTAAGTTAAGAAGATGAGCAGTACTGTACTTACAAGTCTGTCATCACCAGCAGATGCAAAGGCATCCCCACTTGGTGAGAAAGCAACTGCATTCACGGCTCCATTGTGTCCACTTAAAGTGAATATTGGGTGTCCTTCTAGTAAGTCCAGAATCTATAAACAAACATACATAAAAAATATTTCATTGACATAATGTATAAACATTACAGATACATTATCACATCTTTTCTTTACCCCTAACTAACGGCCCGCCCTGGCTTCGCATGGGTATTTATTATACATATAAACCTTTATTAATCACTTTCTATTAAAAAACCGCATTAAAATCCGTTACGTAGTTTTAAAAGATCTAACATAGCATACATAGGGACAGACAGACAACGGGAAGCGACTTTGTTTTATACTATGTAGTGATACTTACATAATTGATACACAATGTCTAACAAAATATAATTAACTATTTTAAGGGTAGATTCAATTCATGATACTGAACAACTTTCCCCAGGAAACATATATCGAAATATGAAAAAAAAAAAATCCATAGAAAATTAGATCAGTTTTAAAGTATGTTCCTTGTGGAACGTTGTTCATTG
The DNA here is from genome assembly GCA_963576875.1 of Acrobasis repandana. NCBI lineage: Eukaryota > Metazoa > Arthropoda > Insecta > Lepidoptera > Pyralidae > Acrobasis > Acrobasis repandana. Next base: position 18,201,444 of record OY756218.1, on the reverse strand, counting down.
ACTGAATTCAGCAGTTTCAGTATATTTTATTAGATCCTGTATAAGGATAAATAAATCCATAACTTTAAAAGTAATATAACTCACAGATCACAATGTATTTCAAAATTTTAATTGTTTGTCAGGTCAGTTTACTGACCAAAGCAGTTTTAATACCAAAAAAAATTACTGAATGAATACATTATTCTGTTTTCAAAAAGTAACCATAATAAACATAACAAAGTTAGGAATCTAATCTCATTAATTGAACCAGTTGACTCATGTGATATAGTCAGAATAGGACATTGACATCTTTGGGTCGCCACTGACACTTGCCCTGAAGATGTTCATCTTCAAAACCTGGTCGACCTTTTCTGACTATATCACGTGAGTCAATCATTTTAAATGAATTAATTATGGAGTTATCTCACAATAGTTTGAATATTTAAGTTTCAAATAATTCCTACCTTCATTTTTCCATCTTTACTTGCAGTCAAAATATAGCTTCCACTGGGATGGAATGCCAGCTGGGTCACTGCCTCATTATGTATGCTGAAATCCACATATATATCAATACTTATTGCTCCATCTAAAATTTAACATGGGCTAACTTCTGCCAAAATTTAAATTCAAATGAGCAGCTTACAGCTAATGTGTTTATTTATAGCAGATTAGTCTAGAGATTAAAAATTGTGAAATGCGGAGTCCAATAAAAACGATATACTTTATTAGCTAGGAATAATTTTGGGAATAGGTAAGCAAGTTTTTTTACCTGTAATATTGTACCAGATTGTGTGTTCTTGTGTCATACAGCTTGACATTCCCATGTGAAGTGCCAATGGCTATATAGCAACCAGATGGGTGCCATGCTAGGCACAGTCCATATCCTTTCTGGTCTTTAAATGTGTGTATACACTCTCCGGACTCTGGGTTCCACAGCTTAGCACTCTTGTCATCAGAACAGGATGCTATCACTGAGCCATCAGCAGACATCCGCGCACTCCGTACCCAGTTTGTGTGCCCAACAAATGATGCTATGAATTTATGTTTATCACTTGACCACAGTTTCACAATTTTATCATCTGAAGCTGTTACTATCTGAAACGAAATAGTAGTAATATAATGATAAATTTATAATTTCAAGAGCTGTGATGTTGCACAGAAACTAGAAATTATCTAATTGAAATCTCCCATGAGGCTGGCATAGTCACACCCAGTGCCGGTTGTAGCTGTACCAGCGCCCCGGGCGAGATTGCCTCCCCCCCCCCCCCCCCCTTCTCCAACTGCAATTCACTCTGACTTAGGCTGGTCACACCAGTTTTGCATGTTTGATGTAGAGTTGTTGAATTGTTAATTTACCAAAACGGTCAGTATGTAACCAAATAAACAGCTTTTCTTTCTTTTCTTTTTAGTAAGTAGAATCACTTTGTCATATAATATTAATCTTAATATGACCACACTAAATGTTAATACTTTTGATATAATAATTATTTTTCTTTTATACATGTCTAACAAAATATACTGAAACTCTTTTAAAAGGGTTAATTCAGTCTAATACCTATAAGAAATATTTTTTTGCATTCCATATTGTTTTTTTATATTTCGGAATATGTTCCATGGGGAACATCATTCAGTATCATAGACTGAATTCACCCTTTTAAAATAGTTTCAGTATATTTTGTTAGAACCTGTATAATACATAGGTATCTCTAAGATGGAACTTACTTTAGATCCGTCTGGACTAAACTGAACGGACCTCACAGTTTGAGAGTGAGCTTTGAACACGCCTGTACTACCAGTAACAGTTGGTACCCAAATCCTAACAGTTTTATCCCTAGAAGCAGATGCCATGTATTTTCCAGACGGTGAGAATGTCACATCCATGACGGCTTCTTCGTGGCCTTGGAATTTGTAACTTTTCATGTGTCCACGAAGATCCCATAGCTGCAATAACAAAGTACAGTTAAAGCTCATATAAAGCATACACAGTTTTCAGAAACATTGCAACATAAAACCTGTCACTTGTGACTATTATACAAATACTTAAATAAGGACAAATCACACTTATTGAGCTAGCCCCAATGCTCCAAACTATGTTTAAACTTGTTTAATGGGATACTTACTCAACTATACTATAAAATAAATACATATATAGAAGCCCAGGACAATGTGAAAAAGGCCATTTACCAACTTGCCATGGAATTTGCCTTTTCCAACCCAGAACCTCCGGACTTGACGTTTTAACCACTACGCCACGGAGGTAGTGAAATATTGATGAACACTTACTAAAATACTGTTATCCAAAGAACTGGAAGCAATCTGTTGTTCGTTAAGACTATAAAATAATGCCGTAATACTATTCCGATGGCCTTTGAGCTGCTTTTCTAATGAAGGCTCTAACAAATCAATCTTGGCCTCCAGTCTGTGATCCTCCATTTCTTTATTAGAAATAAGCGTCTATTACGTCTTACTGAATGTGAGCATTGGTCTTATATTTTTATAACTAATCTAACTTTCTGCTTCGGTTTATAGGTAGGTACTTCGGATTCAAATTTTAAACAACACAAATGATTCAAAGATCAAACTTTTGACAGTTGACTTGACATTTACCAAAAGAATTGTAACCGGCAAGTGGCAACACCTATAGCGGTCTACAACGGTCTACACACGGCCTGATATCAGAGGCGATATCGGGTCGGTGGAGGGGAGCGCCCTAGATCGCTCCCGATTTCGCGTCGTGTGTAGGCAAATCGGCAGCATAATTATTATTATTGCCCCTAACTCTGAAATCGGTTCGGGCGAGCTCACGATTTAGGGTCGAAAATCGTGCAGGGAGCGTTGTTGTGCCGTGTGTGGCGAGATCGGGCCGATTTCGCCGCAGTACGCGTGCGTGACGGGCGGCGAGAGGTCGTTTTTCCTTTCAAGAATTTCAAGGGTGCCTGCGTGTGCGGCGCGGCAGCGAGTTTATTTCGAGAGTTAAAGTTAAAATGTCCAAAGAATGCGAGGCATGGACGAAGACTTTAGAGTTATATAGGGATTTGCCGTATTTATGGGACAAAAAACATAAAGAATATTTTAATAAAGATATGAGACAGGAGGCATTAAAAATGCTCCTCCAAGTTTATAATGAAGAGGTTGGCAAGGAGACGAGCCTAGCTGATTTTAAGAAAAAACTTGAAAATATGCGCACTTCATATGGAAGAGTCTCTGGGATCATTTTCGACATTAGTTGCGGTGATATGACAGCACTAAATTTTAAATCCTCATAACTTTGATCTGTAGCCAGGAAACGTAGAGTAGCTGTAAGTCGCTCTCTTGGACTTATGGACTCTCGCATCAAAGTATCTTGTTTCTTTATAAATGGTGTTACCATACTGAGGAGCTCTTCAAAACACTCTATGTCCATTCTTAAAATTTTTTTTAAATCTGGTGGTTCTAAATGCATCATTATATTAATGTGGCTCAATTCCTCTCGTTTTAACAACCAAGTTTTTGCCCAGGTTCTTCTTTTTTGTTTTGGTTGCACCGCCGTAGCAATTGCCAAAGCGAGGCCTATTCTTTGGTATTTTGAAAGCGTTGGCGGCATATTGACGCGCGCTTCACTACACGGTCGGTTGCGTACTAGCAGGCAGGGACGTGTGTAGAGTCGTGCCCGATTTTACCCCCACTATCGCTCTCCCAATATCGCCTCCGATTTTAGGGCCGTGTGTAGATACCTTGTATAAATATTGTTCATGTCGTGGATATTAATAATAATGTGCAATGTGGCCCATGTGGGTGACCATGCGGCACTAGCTACTCTGTTATCTCGTCTGTTCTTGTACATATGTGAATGTGTTTTTTGTTCTCAATTATTAATAAATGTTGTTTTATTCGATGCTGTTGTGGAAGAAAAGTAAAACTTTTCCCACGCACAGTAGCGGCGTTAGGGTAGGACGTGGTTGGGCGACCGCCCAGGGCGCCAGATACAAGGGGCGACAGGGGACTCATAGACTCTTATTTGTATGCACCCCCCCTCTCTCACTTCGTTTCCAATGGGGCGGCAAATTTTAAGAATCCTATATCGTAGTTGCGAAAGAAATAAATCCTATAAGATTGAAGCCTAAGTCAGTCTGAATTGCAGTTTGGGGCGGGAAAATGTCGCCCGGGGCGCTGGTAGAGCTAAAACCGGTACTGCCCACGCAGATCCTAAAAACCGATCGAGGGAATGGACGAGAATCTAAATCATGTTAATAGATGATATGGCTAGCAACGGATAAGATTCGGGAGAAGTTTTATAAATTAAAATTATTTATATTGTAAACTGAAAGATTTTATTTCTTATGTTTACAATCTTCTTCATCTATACGCGTTCTCGAAACCCGGGGTGCGCTTTCCCGCTTTTTCTTCTCCAAATATAACTTACACGTCAATAGATACCCAAGGATGCCAAAAACCTTACGAAGTGGAGAAGAAATTGCCAGAACAGTTAAAATTATTCGGCTGTAATTTTACGACCGGCCGCCTGCCTGACGTCAACCCTCTTTGGGAATGCACTTGTGCGAAAAGTTTTACAACCGGCCGCCACCCGACGTTAACCCCCCTTGGGAATGCAATTGTATTGTAGCACAATATGTCTGTGCTTAAGTCCTTTAGTCGCCTCTTACGACTTTTATTTCTTATGTTTACAATATTAAAACTAAACTAAAACAACAGAGTGTGATGTGGTGCCTATTCTATGTCATAACATAACTAATATTAATAATGGTTGTTCACACACAAGTGGGACCCATCGGACTGGCACAAAAAATGACAAATATAAAAAACAAGGGTTACGTACGACGTACGACTGTTACGAGTTATTTATGGCTTGTTTTAAAACTAAATTTTTCTTTTTTTTTCCGGACTGCCAATATTATTTTTATTAACTGACTGCGCCAGAAGGAGGGTTATGTTTTTCGAGTGTATGTATGTATGTATATTTCTTTAGTATGCTCTGCAGCCTAAACGGCTTGATGGATGCTCGCTTGAGAGGTGTTGTTAGATTTGTCTTCATTCTGAGAGTGACCTATTGACACTCAGAATGAAGACAAATACAGGGTCTAACAAAATATACTGAAACTATTTTAAGGGTGGATTCAGTCCATGTTACTGAACAACTTTCCCCAAGGAACGTATAGCAAAATATGAAAAATATTTTTTGACCTCCCATATAAGTAGACCGATCAGCTGATCCGAGTTTGTATGGAAAGCCAAAAATTATTTTTCATATTGAATATGTTCCTTGGGGAAAGTTATTCAGAATCACGGACTGAATTCACCCTTAAAATAGTTTCAGTATATTTTGTTAGACGTTATATATCAAAAATTAAAAAAATCAAAATAGTGGATTTTTGGCGCCAAAATGTATGTATTTAATTTTTTTTTTCAAAAACATATTGAGTGTGGTATCAAAGTAAAAGATTTTGTACAAGGACTACAAAAATATATACAACTTACGGTTCAATACCTAGTAATTATTTGTCCCGAGAAAAGGAATATTATGGTTACCCTAATAGAACGAGACACACGGCTCTGTCTGTACTGTACTACATATCTCGCTCGGCTCGTTTTTAGACTCGAGTGCGCAGTCCTGTTTGAATGGTACGTACATGGCTGAAATAAACTTCTCATGCGTGGGCTGCTTAAAAAAAAATCTAGTTGCTTTTTGCTTGACTATGGAATATTTGTCCGATTCTTTTCCACACGAGGTGTATTTCATGTTTTGAATACGATTTTAGGAAATATTTCTAATAGTTCATGAAAAATCAATTAATTATTAACATATTTAAAATAGTTATTTCATAGTTAACAACATTTAAAATGTTGGAAATAAGTAAGTATAACTTTTCTTGAATTTTTTAATTTAATTGCATGCTTTTGTTACCGGGTGTACTCAGTGTCACTTAATTTTTTTCTTTGTAGCTATTGCGATCATATGTTTTAATTTATATGTTTCAGTGACATGATAAAATCTTAGCTAAAGATATTCTATGGGGATAACTTTCTTGAGGATTATTGGTAAGGACATTAATCTATTTAATTTACCTTTGGTCTAATGTTTGCACAATATTTGTGCCAATTGCAAATTTGGAGTGGAATGAATAGAATGCTTTCTATCATGTTTCTTTCATAATTTGACATGTTTTATTTAAGCTTACTGAACTATTACAATACTATTGGTAAAAGTAACTTCAAACACCATCGCGCAAAATAACCCCACGAAATTTATTAAAAATAACTGCCGCATGACGCAGCTTCAACTATTTTCGACTTGTAATCCGGAGGTCGTGGGTTCAAATCCCACTGGGAAGCTGTGGGTATTACAGGCTTAAATCACCTGATTATCTGAAAAGTATTCGTGCTTCGGAAGGCACGCGAAGCTGTGGGTCCCGAACGCCATCTAGTGTTTGTTTAAACCTATCTTAGAACTAGTTCTGGTCTACCCTTTGGGTTGCAGTGGTCAGATCGCAGCCGATCTGTTTAAAAACCAGTAGCCTAGTCAAATCACCTAGGTTAGGTAATGGACCCTGGGCTCTGAAGCATTACCACTGACGATACAATCGGAAATACACTCGGATGATGATGATGATGCATCAACAGTCTGCCAATGTCCGCTAAGACACAGTGTCATACAGCATTGGTCCAGCAATTGGTATGTAGAAAAGTCAGTAGCGGTATTGGAAAACGAGATAAATTTTTTGAGGACTGCCTTCTTGAATGTACTTTTTATTGGGTTATTTTTTGCTCTGGATTATGCTTTCATAAAACTATATTTACCATACACACAGGTGTGTCAAAAAGCAGCCATGAACATTGGAGCTGTGGCTGGCGAGGCTGGAGAAGTGGCCTTGATAGCTGATGACTTGAGCCGTGCTGTTGAGCTCACTCTGAACCCCAATGTGTCACAAGATGCACGCAACCAGGCCTATAATGCATGTGAAAGGTAAGTTCATCAGTTAAATTAAAATTCAGTTCAATCTTACCTTTATTATAAAAATAATGAAAATGTAAACACACTAAATTGTTTAGAATGCAAGAAAGGTTGTCTATTGTCTTTCACCCCTCAAGCACTAAGCGGCCTGATCCGGCTGATTTCGAGTTAACTTTCGGCCGGTCTGGTGCCTGAGGGGTTCATTCATTTACTAGCTTTTTTCGCTGGTGTCCTTTAGGTATCTAATCATGGGACCAAATACCCGAAGTTATTCTCCAATGTCCCCCTTAAAAACATTCTAGTTACCTCAAAATAAAAACGAATATGGTTTAGAACGAAATTTAATTATGTGTTTATTTTCAGCTTCAAAGAGAATTCTCCATGGTGTGCCCAGGCTGGCCTGCTACTGGCCAGTGGAAACCAGTATTCTGCAGTTGTCAAACACTTTGGCCTGCAACTTATGGAAAACACTGTCAAGTACAGATGGCCCCAAATAACACAGGCTGAAAAAATATTTATAAAGGTGCTGCTTATTAAATTTTTTTCAGTAGTTGCTTCTTTTTTTACTGACAACAATAAAAGTCCGCTAAGCTAATCATTGCTAAAATTCTAATTTTATTTTAATAAGACTACTTTGTAATGTTAAATTAATGCATACGGGAATTAACGCGAAACGTACCTTTTATTTATTTATTTTGCTGACGTTTCATTCGGGTTTCACCGAACGTGGTCCCAGCTTGACTGAAGCAGCGATGACGCCTACGCCTCCCCCTGCCCGGTGTGATCTTCGTCCACCGTCATATTGTTCATTTTCCAAGTACCGTCACACACTACACTCACAGTGTCCCTATTCCGTAACGCAACCGTATTCTGGTGGTTAACCGATTGTGCACCAAACCGGGGTTGTGTTTTGTTAATCACTGGATTCCACACTGCTGACAATTTAAGGCCATCTTCTCGGTTGAAATTGTTAGGATGTTTCTTAATTTCAATCGCCTCACGTACCATCCTAGTGCGATAGTGGCAATCGCCAGCGAGGACTTGCGTACGATGAAATTCAATCCAGTGATTAGCGCCTGCTTCGAGTAGATGTTCTGCGATGGCCGATTTGGTGATTTGTCGGTTCTTTACAGCGGCGATGTGCTCCTTGATCCTCTCAGCTATAGTCCGCTTCGTTTGACCTATATAGGAAGCACCGCAGCTGCAATCCACCTTATAGACGCCTGGAGTTTGTAGTGGCAGCACATCCTTCGGAGTGCCTACCATGTTGATTACTTTACTACATGGTGTGTATACTGTAGGTATAGAATACGCTCTCAACATGGTTCCGATCTTATCTGTTACTCCTCGGACATAGGGCATGTATGCCGGCTGCCTACATACATCCGGGTGCTTGCGTCTCCTTTTCGGTAGTATGTGCGTCCTGTTCAACTTGTAACCGTTGTTCCTGAGTACCTCCTGAACATGATTCAGCTCGCTTTCCACATGCTCAGGGTCACAGAGGTCAAGTGCCCTGTTTTTAAGTGATGTCACAACGGATTGCAAGTGACGCGGGTGGTGATGTGATGTGGCATGTAGGTACCTGTCTGTGTGTGTAGGTTTCCGGTACACACAGTGAGACATGGACCCATCGGGTCTAACGGTTATTTTGACATCCAGGAAGGACAACGATCTGCCTGTCCGCACATACTACCGAAAAGGAGACGCAAGCACCCGGATGTATGTAGGCAGCCGGCATACATGCCCTATGTCTGAGGAGTAACAGATAAGATCGGAACCATGTTGAGAGCGTATTCTATACCTACAGTATACACACCATGTAGTAAAGTAATCAACATGGTAGGCACTCCGAAGGATGTGCTGCCACTACAAACTCCAGGCGTCTATAAGGTGGATTGCAGCTGCGGTGCTTCCTATATAGGTCAAACGAAGCGGACTATAGCTGAGAGGATCAAGGAGCACATCGCCGCTGTAAAGAACCGACAAATCACCAAATCGGCCATCGCAGAACATCTACTCGAAGCAGGCGCTAATCACTGGATTGAATTTCATCGTACGCAAGTCCTCGCTGGCGATTGCCACTATCGCACTAGGATGGTACGTGAGGCGATTGAAATTAAGAAACATCCTAACAATTTCAACCGAGAAGATGGCCTTAAATTGTCAGCAGTGTGGAATCCAGTGATTAACAAAACACAACCCCGGTTTGGTGCACAATCGGTTAACCACCAGAATACGGTTGCGTTACGGAATAGGGACACTGTGAGTGTAGTGTGTGACGGTACTTGGAAAATGAACAATATGACGGTGGACGAAGATCACACCGGGCAGGGGGAGGCGTAGGCGTCATCGCTGCTTCAGTCAAGCTGGGACCACGTTCGGTGAAACCCGAATGAAACGTCAGCAAAATAAATAAATAAAAGGTACGTTTCGCGTTAATTCCCGTATGCATTAATTTAATAATAATGCAACGCGATAGTTTAAAAGTATTTACTTTGTAATGCTTTTGTTATAAGCATACTTGAAGCTGTTTCATATACAAATTCGGTGTCACAAAATAAACACTATTTGGTTATAAAACTCACACAAAATTCAATTACGTTTTTTTGCAATTTCCAAATAACCATAGCTTAATTAATTATCTAGTTGCATTGAGTTGATTGAGAACCTTCGGTATACCTACTTAATCAACTCAATGTATAGGAAATGCTGTGGCAAATTGTAAAAAGAAATCGTAACCAGATCCGTCCAGCATACAACTCAATATGAAACAACTAGGTTTATTGAGGATATAAAAAATCATCATCTTAGCTTCCCATCAGGCTAGATAGAGGTCAAACGCACTCAAATTTCTAAAAAAAAAAAAAAAACAATTTGAAATATTGCTAACTAATAAGTACATTAATACATGCCTAATATATGAAATTACATTACATTACAGGGTTACATAATCATTGTCCTTTGTTTTTAGTTGTTTGATGTGTTAAAAGTACCTACTGTCTTAAATTCCTTTCTTCATTTCTATTCCTAAAATATATAATATATTAAATTTCTTTTATCTATATTCAATTATTTAAAAAAATATGGGCCGAATTGTCTGTGCTTTTTGCTTAAATTTTTGAAAAGTATGTACATAACTACAAATTTTTTTTTGTAGGAAAATGCCATGAAGCTTCTATACTTAGGTGGATGGGAGACTGGTCATTTGAACGACGCTCTTGCTCGCGTCATCGTCGAGATGATCAAGCGGGAGTGGCCTCAGCAGTGGCCCACGTTGCTCGCTGAGCTCAGTGATGCATGCGCAAGGGGACACGCTCATACACAAATTGTGTTGCATGTGTTCTTGAGATTGGTGGAAGATGTTGCTACTCTGCAGGTAAGCTTTGAAAACATCTTAATAATACATCAACACATATAAATAAAATTACCTGTATGGTTCTGGGTTAGAATAGCACCACTCCATCTCTTCCAGAGGATGTCGTAAGAGGCGACTAAAGGACTAATGACTTAGCACAAACATCTCGTGCTACAATTGCATTCCCAAGGAGGGTTAACGTCGGGCCGCGGCCGGTTGAAAAACTTTTTGCATAAATACATTCCCAAAGAGGGTTGACGTCAGGTAGGCGGCCGGTCATAAAATTACAGCCATATCATTTTAACCGTTTTGGAATTTTTTTCTCCACTTTGCAAGGTCTTTGGCATGCTTGGGTGACCATTGACGTGCATGTTATATTTAAAGAAGAAAAAGCGGGAAAGCGCACCCTGGGCTCTGAAGCAACACAGCTAAGGATGAAACCGGGAATGCGCTTAGATGAAGAATATGACACATAAATAAAATTAAAGTGTCTGTTTGTTTCATCAAATTAGTTAATTTTCTAAATTCATATTAAAGTCTATTTGGTGCTTATAACAAAAACACAATTTATAATTTTTTATGTACCGGCTACTCTCCGAAACTTGTTATAAGGAGGCTACTTTTACACGCGGACGAAGTCGCGTACACAGTTTAACAACAATAAATGATGCCAGTAGTGCTGTTACTATTTTTGCACCAGAGAACAAAGTTCTCAGTCTTTACATTGACAATCCAGTGTGTTTTTGTATGTATGTTTGTGTAACTATAGCTCAATTACCTAACTTTGATTTTTCCTACCACTCAGAACTTTCAAGTTATTTGGTGGGCAAGTAAACGAGACAAAACTAAATTTGACATTTGAACATGAACCAAACCAAACGCGGGGCAGAAGTGGGGCAATATTAATGTTATTATTCTTTCATATAATCTATACTAATATTATAAAGCGGAAGAGTTTGTTTGTTTGTTTGATTAGTTGTTTGTTTAAACGCGCTAATCTCAGGAACTAATTCTTTTTTTGTTGGGTAGTCCATTCATAGAGGAAGGCTTTAGGCTATATAACATTACGTTCCGACAACCACGCCAACGAAGTCGCGGGCACAGCTAGTTTATAAATAAAAATAAATATTTGACTGTATGTCCTTTATAAAATCGTAAACGGCTTGACCGATTTCGATATTTTTTTTTATTGTTTTTTTCGTTATAGTTCAGGGATGGTTAAGGAAAAAAAAAATTGGCGTAACAACGCGCGCAGGGTACAGCTAGTAATTTATAATTTTAAAGGTTTGATATTCTACCCTCTTAGCATCATATACTTTTAGAGCAAAGGTTGTACTATTATGTGGCTGTGGCAAGGTTAGTGAGTCTAAAATATATCCAGGTTGCAGTATCTATGTATTTCATAATACGAAGATTTTGTTTATATTATTATGTCATATGATATGATTGAGTCATTGGAGTCTAGCAGTCACGCTTACTTACATAAAATACCTACCTAGTTGCAAGTGCATAGTGATAAGGAGTTTGTTGTTAATTCATCAATTTCATCATTCACGCCTCACGAATATTCACACATTAGTGTTGTGTGCACTTTTGCACATGGCGATATTTGGTGGTTACATACTTCTAACATTTATTACAAATTTAAGAACTGAAAATGTTGCAGTTTTATTTATTCTTCTTATAAAGAGTTAGTGTCAGATTTTCCAAACTGCTCGAAGGCATCTGACGTAGCTCAATGATCATCATCATCTAGTAACAACAGTCATTGGGTATTTTACTGGGACAAAAATAAATTATTTGGTACTGATAATAAAATAAAACGTCACAAAATAATGCCACTTGTCATTGATCACAGTCATCCACTTTGAACGTGATTTTAGATTTATTAATGCAGAAAAACGGATATTAAGAGCACTATTTGACTCGCCGTGATGATAGTCCGATATTTCATACAAATCCCATAGAAAATGTTAGTTTTTGACGTTAAGAAAAAAGTATCTGATTTGAGTTGTAAACTAGCGTATTATACACACTAGTGACCTAGTGTGCGGTTTTCCTCTCGATATTTTCCTTCACCGGAAGCAAGTGCTGGAAGTTGAAAATTACCATCATCATCAGGTCTTTTTAGTCTCCACTGCAGGAGCACGACCCTCTGTACTACCAGAGCAGTCAGAGGATTTGACCTACACTCTTCACGCTGGCCAGACGTGTTGGAGAGGTCTCATTGATGTCTATAAGCTTTGTTTAGCTTGTACTCCCTAAGTCGCCTTCTACAAAATCCACGGGAAGACTTGGAAAATGACCAGTACGAACTCAAGGTACAAGTCGCTCCTAGTGAAGATCAAACTCTGCCTCATAGACACACAGCGAGTGCCTAAACTGTTTGACCAACACGCTTCAAACTTCTTCGTCTAAGCGCGTTCCCGGTTGCATCCTCAGCGGTGCTGCATCGGAGCCCGGGGTGCGTTTTCCCGCTTTTTCTTCTCCAAATCTAACATGCATGTCAATGGTCACCCAAGGATGCCAAAGACCCTGCAAAATGGAGAAGAAATAGCCGGAACAGTTTAAATGATTTGGCTATAGTTTTACGACCGGCAGCCTGCCTGACGTCAACCCTCTTTGAGAATGTGTTTGGTCGAAAAGTTTTACAATTTGCCGCCGCTCGACGTTAACCCTCCTTGGGAATGCAATTGTAGCACGAGATGTTTGTGCTTAATCCTTTAGTCGTATCTTACGACATCCACAGGAAGAGATGGAGTGGTCCTATTCTAACCCGAAACCACACGGCTGCGCGCCCCTTTGTGTTTGTCGAAAAACCGACAAATCTCGGATCGATCCGCGCAAGGTTTATAATGTTCGTAGCGTGCGCGGTTCCTGCGCGCGAGACGTCCAACCCAAAAGAATTGTGTTACATTGCATGATACATTGCAGCGGTGTGGACGGCAAATTCTACCGCTCCGCGTACAGTGCGCGCCCCTTTGTGCTCGTCGAAAAACCGACATTAATCTCGGCTCGCTCCGTGCACGGTTTGTAACGCTCGTAGGGTGCGCGTGAAATGCGCAGTTCGTGTGCGCGAGACGACCTAACCAAGAGAATGATGTTACATTGCATGATACATTGCAGTGGTGTGGACGGCAAATTCTTTCATTGGATGATACATTACTGTTACGTTACAGCGGTCTGTACGCGCCTTTTACAACTTATTTAACTTGAAATTCAATTTGGAAGGCCCGTTGAACATACTCATTATTAGTGTTTAGAGGTCAACGGCCGCGCGTATAGTAAAGTTAGTAAGTTAGCAATTTATAAAAAAATTGGGACAATTTTTTTTGGGAGGTTTTGTGTTCTATTAATGATTATGATTCGAAGATTTCAAAATATACGTGTAGCTAGGGGGTGCAACATCAACCTTATAATAATATAGGTAATAGTTTATTTAAAGAATAGAATAGAATCATTTATTTGCATGATTTAGTACATAACCTGCATGCAGGCGTGCAAATATTAAACTTATAATTATATTAAATTATATTATTGTTATTCACCAGACGTTAGAGCAGCATCAAAGGAGAAAAGACATCTACCAAGCGCTAACAAGCAATATGGCGGAGATCTTCTCGTTCTTCATGCGACTGATAGAGCTCCACGTCCAGGAGTTCAGAGAGAAGACAGCCGCCGGGGACTACGGTGCTGCCGCCAGCAACGGCCGCGTGGTGCAAGTAAGTTGTACTCATAAAATGGTTCCTATAACATCCGGGAACCGTGGCGGAAGCTTTCAGAGCACCTGCGAAGGTGCTGAGCTTCCTCCAGGAGCTGGGCTGGTTTAAAAGCTGAGGCCGGCGCCGACTCCCCACGCAAAACGGGTTCAGAGCAATGGACCAAATTGTCGAAAAATTTCCTCAAGGGAAGTAAGAAGTAAGTAAGTTCTACTAATAGACGTAGATTTATGTCTGTGTAATAAGACCACCATAGTGCGACAAACAATACGATAACGGTCACCCTCACAAGAGTAAAAGAGATAGCGATCAAAGTGACATGTGGCAAGTCAAGACTTGAAAACGTAAGACAACGGCAGATACGTCTTGTACCAGGTACAAGCCTGCAAGACGTCTGAAGGGCACAAACATCGTCAAACGAAAATTGAATTTTTAAAATTGTAAACTGTTAATTTATCTAACCTTGGCAAGATGGTTTCGTGCAGTAGGTACAAATGCAACCCTTTTAAAGGCACACAAAAACATTTCATTTCTGGTCACATTTTTCATTACGTATATCTTGTATCTTTATATCTATGTATCTATCACAGAATTATTATTAGTAGCAAGGTACAGAAGGAACACTCTTAATTGTTTTTTTTTGTCCACAGGTGGTATTGCTCACGCTGACCGGCTTCGTAGAGTGGGTGTCGACCAACCACGTGGTGACTAACAACGGCCGTCTCCTGCAGATACTGTGTATCCTGTTGCAGGATGACGCGTTCCAGTTGCCGGCCGCTGAATGTCTGTTACAAGTAGTTAATAGGAAGGGCTCGGTGAGTTTTGTCCTTTCAGCAAGATGTGGCACTTCATCCATGGAAGACTTAAGTACTATGCTCGGAGACCTTAAGGTAGTACTGGAGGCGCGGGCGAACTCCACAGCGAGTTGCCTACCGACGCGCTTCGTCGTGTTGCTATTTCGTCGAGAAAGAGAAAGGGCGCTAAAAAATGTAGCTCCGTCCCGACCCCCGCATGTGAGAGCTACACCCCCGCGTACGACAAAGAGAGTGCACTGAACGCCAGCGAAACGGGCCGTTATAGGCCATGAATCGTAGTTTTCGTAGTTTTCGTTTATTTCGATAAATACGATACATACCCAAATAAAACTAAATTATTTGGAATTTAGAGTCTTCACTCTAGTCGTATAATTAGTTTCCATAAGGATCGAAAATATAATTATAAGTGTAATAGGCGTCTAAATATTACTCGATTTCGTCGATAAAAAAGGCAAATTTTAAGTTAGTAACTTTTTTTTTGTTTATTATTTTCGAACCAAAACTAATTACAGATCTAGATATTTATCATCTTAATGCTTGTAAAAAATTTGAATACGATGAGTTTTATGGTTTCGAAATTAAAACGAAAGTACGTTTGTATGGGATTTCGTCCCTCCAGTTAACCCTTAATCGAATTTCCCAACATGTGGGCCTTAAAATTACTATGGACAAAACGAAAGTAATGTCGAATGTCCATGTTGTGCCCCTACCGGTTTATGTTGGGAGCTCCACCCTCGAAGTTGAAGACCACTATATCTACCTGAGTCAATTGATCCAGGCAGGAAGTTCCAGCTTCGAGGAAGAGGTCTTTTGACGAATCCGACTCGGCTGGGCAGCGTTCGGGAAGTTACGCAGTGTCTTCTCGTCCAAAATACCTCAGTGCCTCAAGACGAAAGTGTATATAATCAATGTGTGTTACCAGTGATGACTTATGGCTCTGAAACGTGGTCCCTTACTATGGGTTTCATAAGAAGGCTCAAGGTCGCTCAATGCGCTATGGAGCGGGCTTTGCTTGGTGTTTCTCTACGTGATCGAATCAAAAATGAGGAAATTCGTTTTAGAACAAAAGTCACTGATATAGCCCAGTGGATTAGCTCGTTGAAGTGGCAGTGGGCGGGACACATAGCGCGACGAACCGGTGGCCGATGGGGCAGAAAGGTTCTCGAATGGCGACCACGTACTGGCAAGCGAAGCGTTGGACACCCACCCACAAGGTGGTCAGACGATCTGACCAAGGTCGATTGAAAGCGCTAGACGCAGGCCGCTCTAGATCGGTCATTTTGGAAATCCTTGGGAGAGGCCTATGTGCAGCAGTGGACGTTATGCGGCTGAAATGATGATGATGGCACTTCATAGAAGCGGAGTATTATTTATGCCTACACTACTACAAACGAATCTATACATCCGTGCACACGTCAATACGTGTGTGTTCGCCCGCTCTCGCCCCTCGACAAGGCAAAAACGGGGGAGAGGTGCGGGGACGGGGAAAGGGGACGCACATTGCGCGGGACCTTAGGAGATTCCGTTCTATATGAAATACTCTTCTGTGCGTTTAGTGAGAGTTTCAATGGGCGTAGCACCAGATGGGAGCAATGGGTCTCCTATTTGCTAATTTTTTGCACTTAAATGTGTATGAGTACAATTCACCAGAATTCGTCAGCAAAATGGATATCATTAAATTACCTAAATTATTGTTAAATTTATTGTAAAATTACATAAAAAAAAAGAAGTTAATTAACCTGTTCAGTTCTTATAAAGATTTAGTGGTCCTCGCCCTATTGCGGAAAATTGGAGGTAAAGTGGCACCGCCTATTACACAAATTAAAAACATTTGGTGGCGCCATCATTTCAGGATTTTCAGGTCCACTATCTTTGTTGTTGACCTGTACATATACTTTTAAAGCTATTTTTATATGAGGATAGAAACTATTTTCTTGAACTTTTTGCAGAGATCATTATGTTATAATATATTTTTTTTCAGACTAAGGAGCGCAAGCCGCTTATGATATTATTTAGTGAAGACGCAATAACTTGCATCCACCGCGCCGCTGTGGCCAGCATCAGCGCGCTCGACGAGAATCATTATTTGTTCCTAAAGAAGCTGTCACAGGTTTGTTCTCTAAAATTATAATTAACACCTATTAATTATTTATTAATTACCTAAAGACACCATAACACACGCTGTGTGGCTCCCGGCAGAGTAGAATAGTACCACTCCAAGTCATCCCGTGGATGTCGTAGAAGGCGATCACAATCTAAACAAAGCTTATAAACATGAATGAGACCTCTACAACCCGTCTGGCCAGCGTGAAGAGTGTAGGCCAAATCCAGAGCAGTCCTTTAGTAGTACAGAGAGAGGCGTGCTCCTGCAGTGGAGACTAAAAAAGAACCGGACGATAATGATGAACCAGATTCACAAATTTTGATCGAAGCTGGGCTAAGTCAAGTGAAAATCGTACTTGATATTTAACTGCGCTGTATCTTTGTAATTATTTGCTAATCAGAAAAAAAAAAATTATGTATACAATATTTTTTTAGTCCACGTCCGTAATATCTGCTCGAGAAAAGAGCAATCTCATTTAAAAGTTCATTTCATTTCAGGTGTTAGCTGGCCTCGGTCAACAGCTAACAAGTATGTGGAGCACCGCGAGCGGGGTGGAGTCGTGGATGCCCGTGCTGTTGGAGACGCTGCTGCTGCTGACGCGGCACCCGTCGCTGAGCATCGTGCACACGGCCAACAGCGTGTGGCTGGCGCTGTTCAAGCACGAGCAGGTGTGCAAGCTGCCGCAGTTGCTGGCGGTCGTGCCGCGCTGGCTCGAGGCCACTGCGCCGAAAGTACTCAAGGTAATACGAACGAAAGTCGAAAAGAAACGTGTTATGATGTGTTATTTTTAACCGACTTCGTCGGAATCTTTTGTTTTTTTTATATATGTTCCCCGATTACTCGAGGACGCCTGGACCGATGGGTCCCAAAAATATGTCATCTAAGTATACAATTGTTTGAATATTTAGCTTTCTGGTATTAAGTCGGTTTTTTGTTTTGAAAAAATATCAATAATTATGTTTGTTTATATATATATACTCATATATCTACTATTTTATAAAGCTAGACTTACCACTGACTGATTGACTCATTGACTGACAGTTGTTTGACCTGTTCCCGGGTGGGTGACTGGGGGAATGACTTAGTGGAATATATAGGCTGGGGGTCGAGTACCAAAAAAATATGAAAGTTGAAGAAGCAGAAACCTGATGTGAAGAGGTTTGGGCATTTTATGAGATGGGAAAAATCCATTAAACTCGCGACACTGTTACCGACACCTCTATATGTTTTCACTTATGTCGGCACTCCCGGAGTGCCACGGTCTTTTGTATGTGTGTGACGGCTACAAATAAACGTGTTATCTATCTATTTGTTTGAAGGTGACATACCCAACGTCGAGGGTGAGCGGCGTGAATGATGCCGTAGCGTACGCGTGCATGGACTACGACAGCGAACAGGAGTTTGCTGTGTTCTTCAGCCGGTGTCGTACAGAAATCTTGGAAAGTTTCAAGTGAGGTTATTTTGCTGGTGGTACCCAATGCGTTTAACCTTGTGGTCCTCGGCAAAGTAGAATAGGACCACTCCAAGTCTTCCCGTGGATGTCGTAGAAGGCAAAACATAAGCTAAACAAAGCTTGTAATGTAAACATCAATGAGTCCTCTCCAACCCGTCTTGCCAGCGTGGAGAGTGTAGACTAAATCCTATGACTGCTCTGGCTATAATATGGCTCTGGTAGTACTGGCTTTGGTAGAGAGGGTCGTGTTTATGCAATGGAGACTAAAAAAGACCTGATGATGATCCAATGCAATATAATAGAGCTATAAAGGCGAAATGGAGCCGAGAAGTTGTCATAGAATCTACTAAACGATACAACGACAACCCATCTATTTTTGATTTGTCTTGGCATGTCCTGTACTTGGGTTTAAGATGATATCTATTGTTTATGATGACGCCAGAAATGTAACTATACTTTCCGATATGCAATAGAACCTTGTACCAAAATGTTTGTTTGTTTGTAATATCTTTATTTTACTTTGAAAACACATACTTAAAGACATTGACAACGGTGGACTTATTACTTAATGTATTTTGTGAAAACAATTTTATTCCATTGTTATATGATTTGTCACAGACACTGCATGTCGGCGGCGTCTCTAGTCACGTGGTCGTACGTGGAGCAGTGGACACGCTCCGCGCTGGACAAAGTGGACACGTGTCCGCCGGAGCTCGAAACTACGCATCCGCTGCACGTCGAGTGGGAGGCACTCTCGCAGGTAAACTGTCATTTGTTTAGCGTCTCTAGTCAGGTGGAGCAGTGGACACGTGTCCGCTGCACGTTGAGTGAGAGGCGCTCTCGCAGGTATATATTTTATTTGCATATTTTGCTATAGGACTTTAGATAATGTTTTCCAGTTTTACCTCCATGGTGTAATCACCACGGAGGTAAAAAACTGTAAAACCTGCGAGAGCGCCTCTCACTCGACGTGCAGCGGATACGTGTCCACCATTAGGTCAACATGCTACTCTGTACTCCGGAGGTTCTGGGTTCGATCCCCAGTCATCACAAGTTGAAAAAATAGCATTTTTCAAATTTTCCTGGGTCTTGGAGGGCTCATCATAAATCGTTGAGTTGTTTTTTTGTTTTTCGTGTTTGTAAGTGGCCAACACTGGTGACAGACTTTTCAAGCTGCCGGAATCGTTGAGCCATAATGCAAGGTTTTTTTTAACTTACTTTGGGGCTAGCTCAATCTGTGTGATTAGTCACGACATTTGTTGTGAAATTTTTTTCATTTTAGATGATGTCATTTTGTGATAAGTAGTACATAGTAATAAACTCTTGAAAATATTGAATAATTAGCTAGAGAGCAATGCAAACAAATGACTGTCTTTGTTTTCACAGGTGTGTTTTTGTTTATCGAACCCACGACTCAAGCTAAGTGTTTGGTGTGGGCCTTTGACTGTTGTATAATACTTCTTTATGTTATTTATTAATTAAGGGAATTAATAGGCGATGCGGCTAGCAACTTATCACTATTTTAATTCCTTTTTCCACCTCCTTTTTCCTCGCTAAAATTGGCGTTTTGGGTCTTGCGGCTCTGGGTTCTGTTTGCCCAGGGCCCAGGGCTCTGTCTGCCCCATTTGGGATAAAGATGTCATAGTTTTATTGAGCCACCTGGCTAGCTTGAAGTGGATCTAATTTACCAGTTTTAGATATATAAAGCAGCTCATAAAACACGCGTGTGTTATAAACGCAAATATTGAAGTTATATTCTATAACCGCACTATTTGCTATTAATATGCTTTATATTGTTTTTCTTTTCAAATTTCGAACTGACCCGCCGCGCGGCTCCAGCCAGTAGACAACGCGCCGCGCTGATTTTAAAAAGTAAAACGGCGGGAAAGCAACAGTGCATGACTGTTTTATGGTTGAGTTTATTTAAAATAAAAATAAAACAGTTTATTAGGTATTTCTGCTCGCAGGTGTGTTGAAAAAGTTGTACGATATACTACGTATATTGGTTAAACACACTCGTCTCTATTACGCCCTCGCCTCGGCTCGGGCTGAAATTCCGCCTCGTGTGTAAAACCACTATTGATGTACCATGCGTCAACTCGTGAACGGATGCCGCCAGTAGGGACTAATCAGCTTGGCTCTGCTTTTTTTAAGACAACTCAGTGTAACTTATTCCTGTAAATTGGCTTTGGCACTCGTTCGCAAGCTTTACATTATTATATTGTGATAAGATTGTATTAGGCATAATATCTTTTTAAACTGAAAAAAGCCTTTCTGGCGAAGATTGTATTAGGCATAATATCTTTTTAAACTGAGAAAAGCCTTTCTGGCGTTTAGGCGACCAATACTGTGTAATGAGTTTCTTTCTGTCTCAACAGTTGTCGTTGCGAAAAGCTAGTATAGGTTGCTTTTTTTTTTAAATTAGATATTTGATTATAAATAAACATTACACGTAATGTAAACTAAAATTATTGGCGTGTAAAAGTGCCTGCAAAGGCCTAATTACTGAATAAATATTAATTTGATTTTTTTGCAGGTGTTGGACGTAGTGCTGTCGCGGCTGCTGCAGGCGGAGCCGCGCCCCGGCGTGGTGGAGGGCCTGCAGCTGCTGCAGCGCTGCGTGGCGTGCTCGCCGCCCGCGCCGCTCATACTGTCGCTGCTGCTCTCGCTGATCTCGGCGCTGTTCGTGTTCCTCAGCTGTGCCTACAGCCAACTGGCTGGTGAGCTATATAGACTATATTCAAAGGCGGTGTGGGCCACCGCCCCGGTCTGCAGGGCCTCGCATGTGTAGCGGATAACCTTTTTTTAAAAACGCCTCGCGCCTGAAAGCGAATTGTTTTACTAGCTAAAGGTCCTCGCAGAACTACCTCGCCCACATAAAACTTTGATCTTGGGCCGCCACTGACTATATTATATACAACGTAGAAGGGACATTCCCGTAATAAATTGAACCACGGTCTATACTAGATCACTAAAGTATAATGAAATTAAAATAACAGTCAAAAAACCAAATAAAACAGGTTTATTTCTAGTGCAACGGTAGGCTGCCCAATGATGAAACCTACAATATGCAACTAAAAACATGTTTATGTATGTAACAATATTTATTTTACTAGAAGAGACACGACAGCAAAGTTTATTTTTACAAGCTTTTATTTAGCTTGCCCTGTTTGTTGTTTATTTGTTTTTTTGGGTAAAATCTTGCAAGTTAATTTAAGCCACGTCCCGGTTTCCGACTGAGATGAAATTTTGAATGCTAATTTAAATTAAATTTTTTTGTTGTTGTTTTTCGTGTGTGTAAGTAGCCAACACTGGTGTCAGATTTTTCAAGCTGCCTAAAGGCATCTGGCACAGCTTGACGTCTATCATACAATGATAACAGCCGGGAACAACTGCTTAATGTGCCTTCCAAAGTATGGAAAAATATGCCGGACTGATTTAAATCAGATGACAATGCCATATTATAATAACAAGAAGCTGATCTAAGGATGGAGCCGGAAGGTGGCTATAGGAACCTTGTAATAAAACGACAAAACCCCATCGAGCTTGGGCTTATTATATTTGTCTTGAGAAGTACTTAAGCCTCACAATTAAAGCTTAAACGAAAAAATTATTTTATTTTATTATTGAATCGTGTGTAATTTATTGTATTATTAGCCGTGTTGTTCCCGGCAGAGTAAAATAGGACCACTCCAAGTCTTCCCGTGGATGTCGTAGAAGGCGACTTAGGAAATATAAGCTAAACAAAACTTCATTTAAACAAACATCAATTAGACCTCTCCAACCCGTCTGGCTAGCGTAGAGAGTGTAGGCTAAATCCTTTGACTGCCCTGGCTAATATATGGCTCTGGTAGTACAGAGACAGTCGTGCTCCTGCAGAAGAGACTAAAAAAGACCTGATTATGATGATGATATTATTGAATTGTATGTTGTAGTGGTTAAAGTGCTTCGTATCGGTCAGGTCCGGGCGTGGGCGTGGCGGGCGCGGAGCTGCTGCCGCGCGTGCTGGACAAGATCTTCGCGGCGCTGGTGTACGAGGGCCGCGCGCCCGACCAGCGCCGCTCCAGGCACGTCAAGAACGTGCGGCGCCACGCCGCCGGCCTGCTCGTCAAGCTGGGGTACAAGGTACGGACTAAATGTTACTAGTGGTACTATGGCCACAGGTATGGCACTTCATAGAAGCAGAGTATCATTTATGCAAACTACTACTACAAACGAAACTACATATACGTCCGTGCACACGTCAATGCGTGTGTTCGCCCGCTCAACACCCTCGACAAGGCGAGGCGCTCGATATTGCATGGGACCTTAGGAAATTCCGTTCTGTATGTGTACGTCACGGGCGAGAG
Source organism: Acrobasis repandana (assembly GCA_963576875.1). Classification (NCBI taxonomy): domain Eukaryota; kingdom Metazoa; phylum Arthropoda; class Insecta; order Lepidoptera; family Pyralidae; genus Acrobasis; species Acrobasis repandana. Next base: position 18,178,721 of record OY756218.1, on the reverse strand, counting down.
AATCGCGAAGAATATATATTTAAATGTGTCTTGAATTATTTTTACAGTATTTTAAAACATACCAAGGCATTTTAAATTATGTTTACCATGTTTTCGTATGGTTTTCGCATAAATTGTCAAAAGTACTAAGCGTATAAGAACTAGCAAGCGACTAAGTTAAGTTTATGAAAATAATTACAATTAATAGGACAAAACAATAAATGTTCGCCGAGGTTGACCTTTCGCTCTTCCTTTCACACTTGCCTTATAAATATTTTTTGTTTATCTCTTTTCTTTTCTAATACTCAGTTAGTGCAATAAAGAAGTTTTGTCTTGTCTTCTCTAGTACTTCAGTACATAATAGCTCTATGGATGATGATGATTTGTTGCAGTACCCACTGCTGCTGCTGCCGGTGTTTCCCCGGCTGCTGGAGCTGTGCCGCTCGGCGCTGGCGCGGCCCGACCTCAGCGCGGTGGAGAGCGTAACGATACAGGAAGCCTTGTTGCTAGTCTCCAATCACTTCTGCTGCTATGAAAGACAGAGCGCTCTTGTCGCACAAGTAAGATACAATATTTGATAAAGATACATTTTTTTGCCAAACATGTGTTACAAGATATTCACATTTCATTTCGCCATCGTACTTTTAAACTATCGCGTTGCATACCTTACGTTCTTGTACCTTATAATATTGATGTTTACAAGCTTTGTTTAGCTTGTATTTCCTAAGTCGCCTTTTACGACATCCACGGGAAGACTTGGAGTGATCCTATTCTAGTCTGCTGGAAACCTCACGGCATACTATCGTTCGTTCGTATATTGATAATTCTGTATGGTTTGAAGGTGCTCGGCGACTGCAGTTCCCGCTGGGCGGCGCTGGCGCCGCACGTGAGCAGCGCGGCCGGGCTGGCGCGCCTCGTGGGGCTGGACGCGCCGCCCAGCGACTGCCCGGAGGACGAGTGCGGCCGGGCCCGGCGGACCTTGCTGCACGCGCTCACGCTCACCTTGGGCGTCGTCAAGAGGACACAGGTCCCCGCAGACCCTGACAAGTAAGAGGAATTAACATTAACCATTTTTGAAAGGAAATCTTAAACTCAGGGCTAGTGTTGGGGGAAAACCGAGTTAGGTGGCGCACAGTGGGCTGAAAATGAAGCTCCATAGGCTTACGTCGCCCAAAAATTTAGTAACTAATTTAGAAAAAAAAAATATGCCAGCGTGTTGCTTGACTGATTTGCAATATTTTGTGTCATGTAACTTTTTTTAATAAAGCTAGTATTTAATGAGTTATAAGCGATTTTCTTTTTTTTGTATGGAGATGAACAGTTTTTATTAGTTTTATTCCGAAGTTCGAGCTTTAGTGTTAAATATAGCTTATTTGATACAATATAAGATACAAAAAGTCATTTTTTTAAGAAAGTTTAAGAGTTAGGAATTAAACAAAAAAAACTGTTCATCTCCATACAAAAAAAAAGAAAATCGCTTATATCTCATTAAATACTAGTTACTAGTATTTAATGAACTTAACTAGTACTTTATTAAAAAAGTTACATGACACAAAATATTGCAAATCAGTCAAGCAACACGCTGGCATATTTTTTTTCAAAATTAGGTACTAGATTTTTGGTTGAAGCTAAGTCTATGGAGCTTTATTTTCAGCCCACTGTGTGGCGTCACGCTGATAATGACCTTTGCGACTGCGGTGCCATTCAGACGACGACCACCTTCTGTCTACGAGATAGGGTGATGTACGGTGTCCACCACGCTCCCCTCTTTTCTTTATACCAATATTAAAAATACTTATTGCTGCTTCATTTAATAACCAATTTTCTTGCTGTTTGAGAATAAGATTTATTTTTAGTGTTATTTGTATAAATTTTCCAAAATCAAACGCAGTCAATTATCCTTTTAGATATATGCATCTATTTATTATTTCGAATATTCTAACTCACATATTCGTCCACAGAGCATCACGAGGCGGCTTTAGTGCGGGCGTGACGGCGTCCGGCAATCCAATATGGCGGAACCCGTGCGGCTCGCACGTACTTCCTTTATTCCCACACGCACTGTCCCTCTGCCGAGCATTACACGACCTCCATTTACCGACTGCGGCCGGGCTGAGACACCCCGAACACGCGCGAGCTTTGGCCCCGCCGCCGGCGGAACTGAGGAACCTGCTGGGGCCGAGGGACCACGACGTGTCGGCTGTGGCGACTACCTCACAAGACAGAATGCAGAACTTCTTGCACACATTACATGACAACGTAAGTAATCTATTTGTTTGTTACCGCGACACCATCTTAAATTCCATCTGTTGACAGCAAAAGATGATTAATTTACCATTTCGCTGCCGGATATTATCGGGTCATTCAGAATTGATTGTATACGCAAAAACACCTAATACGCATGATGACTGAAAAAATAATTTTGGCCCATCGGTTAGAATATTAAAAAATATTGTACACGTAATTTTTCTTTTCTCTGAGAAACAATAAATAACGAAGATACAGCGCATTTAAATTTCGCATGACGTCACGCTTTCGTACAATTTTTACACATCGGTGACGTCACAAGCCCCCACTCTCCAACTTTGATACTCTGTATCTTTGTAAATTTTTACTATTTTGATAAACTGAAAAATATGGGTACATTATTTTTGGATAATCTAACTAACGGACTAATTAGAATAATACTTTTCTGACCCAGTCATCATCCCTATTATCCTGATACGATTTAGCTACACTGACTTGCGATTGATTTGTGCGAAATAATTTAGGCTTAAATCATTTTTAACATAATTAGTCGTACATATTTGTTAGATGATTTTTTTATCAAACACTAGCTGTGCCGGTGAACTTCTTTCCGCCAGTTTTCGTTCCTTTTTCCATATTATCTCACCATATAAATACCACCCTGGCCTGGACTACCACAAATATTTTAAAATCAAAATTACTCAAATCGGTCCAGTCGTTCTCGCGTTTTAGTGAGACAAACGAACAGCAATTCATTTATATATATATATATATATAACACCAGAGACCAGTAAGCTCTTTCAGTGTTTGCATCGTGTTATAAAAAAATACTCGACAATGATAAATTCGCTAAAAGTGGCATTTGAAACTAGCGGCCCTAGCCTTCTCGACCGCCATTGACAAATTCAGCGCATATCTATTGCACGCGAACACATTATTGCATTATTTCTGTAGGTGTGTCACCTAGTGGGCGCCGCAGCGGCGACGCTGGGCCGCGAGTTGTATGCAGCGCCAGGTCTGGCCAAGTACCTGGTGGGCTCCCTACTGCACGGCCTGGCCGCGCTGCCCGACCACTGGCTGCGGCCCATCCTCCGCAACGCGCTCAAGCCGCTGCTGCACCACTGCCCGCCCGCGCACGTGCAGGACGTGGCCATCCCGCTGCACGAGCACGTGGCTCCTTGCAGTGAGTATTTTATACAAGATGGCGCAGGCTCCGGTTTTCACCTAGGCCTACACCATACACGAAGACATGCTGATGTTGGTGATGATGCGACGGAGACACTAGACCACGTCACGTAGAAACTGATTTATTGTTGGTTTATTACATTTTGTAGAGTTGGGTGTGACGGGTCCTTTCTCGATCGCCGTTCGATAGTCTCTCTTTGATTGCTATTATTATTTTTAAAATTTTAAGATTTTTTTTAATTAAATAATTTTACGGCTCTGGATACAAGTCCTTTAGAGCCTATCTTTAATTTTGTTCTTTATTCCTAATCCTAACCTAATCCTAACAAGACAATCAAAGGGTGGTGTAGGCCTTTGACTGCTGCAAAGGAGCTTCTGGCGACAAATCTATACGAGTCCACTGGTTTACATAGACGATTGAGTGGCGGACGACGCCCGAAGACGCCCCACAGTCCGCAAAATAAATATCACTACAGCCGTACTATGACTGTCCACTTTAACTATTTCACACATTGTTCATGTCATGAGCATTTATGACACCAAACAACACCAATTTCATATTATAAAGTCCACTAAAATCAATTTATAAAATAATTTAAAGCAAACCCCAACCGAACCCCTTGACTTCCCGCCAAAAACTCTAAAATTTTAAGTAAAATTAGCTGACGCGACCTATATTGTGTGTAGCCGCATGCAGCCGAAAAGTGCGAGCATGGCTCGTACACGAGTCTTCACCTATCTCTTGGGTTCAGACCCGTATCATCATCATCATATCAGCCACAGGAAGTCCACTGCTGGACATAGGCCTCCCCCAAGGATTTCCAAAACAACCGATCGGAAGCGGCTTGCATCCAGCGTTTTCCTGCAACCTTGCTCAGGTCGTCTGACCACCTAGCAGGTGGGTGTCCTACGCTGCGCTTGCCGGTACGTGGTCGCCATTCGAGAACCTTTCTGCCCCATCGGCCATCAGTTCTTCGCGCTATGTGCCCCGCCCACTGCCACTTCAATGAGCTAATCCGCTGGGCTATGTCTGTGACCTTAGTTCTTCTACGAATCTCCTCATTTCTGATTCGATCACGTAAAGAAACACCTAGCATAGCCCTCTCCATAGCCCGCTGAGCGACCTTGAGCCTTCTTATGAGACCCATAGTAAGGGACCACGTTTCAGAGCCATAAGTCATCACTGGTAACACACATTGATTAAGCACTTTCGTCTTGAGGCACTGGGGTATTTTGGACGAGAAGACACTGCGTAACTTCCCGAACGCTGCCCAGCCGAGTCAGATTCGTCGAAAGACCTCTTCCTCGAAGCTGGAACTTCCTGCCTGGATCAATTGACCCAGGTAGATATACTGGTCTACAACTTCGAGGGTGGAGCTCCCAACAGAAACAGGCGTTACGTGCATATTCGACATGACCTTCGTCTTGTCAATGTTCATTTTCAGGCCAACCTGTTGGGAAACTCGATTTAGGTCTTCAAGCATCGTACTTAAGTCCTCCATCGATTCTGCCATGACAACGATATCTTCGGCAAATCGAAGGTGAGTGATAAACTCGCCATTGATGTTAATGCCCAGTCCTTTCCATTCTAGAAGCTTGAAGGCATCTTCCAGAGCAGCGGTGAACAGTTTTGGAGATATGACATCTCCCTGTCTCACGCCTGCAATGGAATAGCCTTCGTACTGAGCTCCTGTACTCGGACCGACATAGTGGCTTTGTTGTATAAACACTTCAACACCACGATATACCGATAGTCAATACGGCACCGCTGGAGAGACTGAAGCACGGCTCATGTTTCGATCGAATCGAAGGATTTCTCATAGTCCACGAACCCCAAGCATAATGGCTGGTTATACTCCCTCGTCTTCTCTATAACCTGCCGCAGCGTATGGATGTGGTCCATGGTACTATAGCCTTTTCGGAACCCGGCTTGTTCGGGAGGTTGGAAGGCATCAAATCTGTTAGCGAGACGGTTCGTGATGACTCTCGAAAACAACTTATAGACATGACTCAGAAGTGTGATGGGCCTATAGTTCTTCAAGAGAGTGTTGTCACCCTTTTTGAAGAACAGAACCACCACACCCCCGTTCTACGCCTCTGGCATCAGTCCCTCGAGTAGAACGGAATTAAAGAGCCTTTGAAGGACTTTCAGTACCGGCGTTCCGCCCGCTTTCAAAAGCTCTCCTGTGATTCCGTCCTCGCCCGGCGCCTTGTTGATTTTAAGCTGTTTGAGAGCCATCCTAATCTCGTACAGACTGATGTCCGGGATATCTTCGGTATGGTGTCGGGTTAACTTGGCTCTTGGATCATTTACCGTATTTATGTTAGGTTTTGCAACGGATGTATATAACTGCCCATAGAACCTCTCGATCTCTCCCAAAACCCCCTCCCCCGTCGACACAACGTTTCCGCCCTCCGTCTTCAGCTTAGTCAATCGGCTCTGCACAGTAGACATAGCCCTTGCAAACACTTTGGAACCTTTGTTTTGTTCTATCGTCTCCTTAATACATTTAGTATTAAAGGAGCGAATGTCGTGTCGCAAGGACTTTTGAATTTGTCGGTTAAGCTTTCGATATGACTTAGCGTCTTCGGAGGTTTGCAGCGGCATGGATCGTCGCTGTGTCATAAGGTCTAGGGTCTGAGCAGAGATTTTTTGAGGTTAACTTTTAGGGTGGGACTTAAAAAACTTAGATCCCACTGCTTGGACAGTTTCTATAAACCCGTTGCTTATCTCGTCCACTGAAACGCAATCCTGGAGAAGTTCAAAGCGATTGGAGAGTTCAACTTGAAAGCTTTCGGGGTTTTGGATCTGGCTCAGCGATGGTCGGAGCGTAGACTTCATAAGCCTTGACCTTTCAAGTCGGAGGTCGATATTCAAGATGCCTCTTACAATTCGGTGATCGCTGCTGGTTTTAATCATATTGATCACGGAGACATCATTGAATATCTGCCCCTTCGCTGTCAGGAAGAAGTCTATCTCGTTCTTGACTGGGGGCTGGTTATTCTTACTAGGACCCATCCAGGTCCACTTCCTCTGTGGCGGCTTCTTGAAGAAAGAGTTCATCGCAAAGAGTCCCTCTTCCTCCAGAAAATCAGCCAGCCTGTGCCCCCTGTCATTGCGCTTACCATATCCAAATTGCCCCACCCTAATCTCTCCATCGCGTCCCTTCCCCAGTTTTGCGTTAAAGTCCCCCATAATAACCGTGAAATGGGTTTTGGAGGCGTGTATGGCTCTACTAATGTCCTCATACACTACCTCAACCTCCGCATCTGAGTGTGTTCCGGTCGGCATGTATACCTGTATGACCTTCAACGAGTACCTTTTGGATACTCTGAGTATCAGGTATATTACCCTGCTGAAAACACTGTCGATGGTCACTACGTTATTTATGAGGGACCTGTGAACGAGAAACCCGACACCATGCTGGGACTTCTTTTCGTCTCCCTCCCGGTGATAGAGTAGGTTACCGGACTCTAAGGTTGTCGTGCCCTCGCCCCCTCTTCGAACCGTATATCGGCAAGTAACATAAACGACTTCAGCGACGAATTTGGACTTGAACATCAGTGGATATCGGAAGTTTTGGAAGACTCTTTGTGTTGACATTTGGTTCCGTAGTGAATAAATTCCTTAAGAAGAGTGTTTGCGTTTTACTTCGAACCCCAGTTTCGTAACAATATATTTGTTTCATTTACAAGCTTAGATAGATCTACTGTTAATAATAATTAACTCTCATTATGTCATTATAGAAATAAGCTAGTGGTAGAAACGTTTTGGGCAATGTATAATTTATAAATCATAAGCCTATGTAAAATATTTAACCTGTTTGTTTCTCTAAATAAATAAAATAATAGAATTCCGACTCAGTAAGAAGAATAAATTAAAAAAACTAAAAATTACCAAAATCAATTTCTGATCAATAATGCTCGAGTTATCGTCCAACAAACATAAATATATATATATATATATATATACATATACATATATATAGGGACAAATCACACAGATTAAGCTAGCCCCAAAGTAAGTTTTAAACTTGTGTTATGATGGAATACTAACACAACGATACTATATTTTATGATAATTACATATATAGATAAACACCCAAGACCCAGGATAAACATACATACAAACACCAGATTGTCCCAAGTAGGAACTTCGAACTTTGTAATAATAATTTGGCTTTAAAGTACGCATTTAAAGAAAATTGTGTAGGTATTTTTGTTTTTGTACTCTCATAAATTATTTTTGTGTTATTCAGTGCTGATGCACCTATCACAACGCTGGGAATACATCACATCGCTGTACGAGTCCGGCAAGCTGGAGGAGGAGGGCGGCAGCGAGTCGCAGGAAGTGTTGGAGGACATACTCGTCAGGCACCTCACCAGGGAGTACTTGGAGGTGCTCAAGGTGAGATACAATGTACAGACGAAAGATAAGATACCTGTGCCAACTCACGAAGTGCGCGGCGCGCGCGGTGGCACAGGTATCTGCTTAACAGACTGTACCACTTCTGTTTTAGAACATGACCTTAGTTCGGACCCTTTTTTAGACAAATCACACAAATTAAGCTAGCCCCAATTTAAGTTCGAATCTTGTGTTACGGGATGTTACTTGTGTTAGCATTTTTGCGGAAAACGGCCATTTGGCAAAAATGCTAAGAAAAGCTTAACGTTCTCACTTTAAACTGTAAACAGTAGTTCATAAAATAGTTTGAAGGGTTATCTAGGGCTTCACAAAGACAAAATTTGAAATGATATCTCCGTTTCCTTTCAAATAATTTATTTCAAATGGGGGCAGCACTGGACCCCGAAAAAATCATGTCTCCCCTTAAAAGGCCGTATTTTAGAATAGGAGAAATAAACATTGTTTCAGGTCAATATGCCACGGTTCTAAGATTAAAAGAAATTGTAACATTTGACTTTTTACGACTTAAGAGGCATATTACATTTCGAACGTGATTTTCGCACATTTAGACCTTTAAATTCTGAGAAACTGAAAGACTTTCACAACTTTGATTTATTGAATAATAGAGAATAGTTAGTAAAGTTTGTAGTGACGTCGTTTTTCTCATTTTTTTCTTATCTATTTAAATAAAGCCAAAATTTTCACAAAATGTGCGTGGAGCTCTTTTTCGAGCTTAGAATTGAACTACTGTACTTATGGAATTGAAATGAAAAATATATAATAATATCTCTTAAATAGTGGTTAAGTTTTTAGCGCTCTCGTAATTTAAAAATATGTATAGAATATTTAGAAAAAAAATCCATTTAGAACCATAAAACCACAAAAAACGTTTAGAACTGACTGGAAATTTCTCCTTACTGCTATAATATTATTACTTAAAATATATACTAGAATAAATGTTAGTTCGTACGGAATTAAAAGTTCATACTTTAAAATAGTAATAATAAAATGAATAACTTTAAATAAACGTAATTGCAACTGCGAAATTAGTATATATTTCGATCCATCGGCCGTGTGAACCCAGTACTGCGTGAGCGCTCTTTGACGTTGGACCTGTGCCGAAATTTTTCGCGCCAAAAGTTCGATTGTAAAGCGTAGACTAACTAGTTTGGATCATGTAAGTATCCTTTCTAACTTGTTATACTGAACAATTATTTTTATTAGTATGGAATGCTTTGTTTATTTTTCGTGTATGTGGCCAAAACTGGTGTCAGATTTTTCAAGCTGCCTAAAGGCATCTGACATAGCTTGACGACTGCCATACTATGGCAGCCGGGACCAACGGCTTTTACGTGCTTTCCGAAGCACGAAGGAGCTCGAGAAATTTTATACCATTTGTGGTCACCCATCTAAGTACGGACCACGCCCGGGGTTGCTTAACTTGTGAAAACGCTAGCAATGCGTACTCCCATCGGGCCACCGAGCGAATGCTTATATGCTGACTCGTAACAATTTATTTTATTACGAATCTTTACTTAAGGCTATACCTGAATTTTCCGGGGTCCAGTGCTGCCCCCATTTAAAATAAATCATTTCAAAGAAAACGGAGACATTATTTAAAATTTTGCTACTACCAAGTCCTAGATATCCCTTCAAAGTATTTTATGAACTACTGTTTACAGTTTAAAGTGAGAATGTTAAGCTTTACTACGCACATTTATTAGAATTACTGCTGAAAAGTCAATGCAAGACGCGGCCAAAGAGGAACAAGAGTATGCAATATCTCGTGGTGACATCAATGAATGAATGGTGAATATTTGCTGTATGGACTGGTCCGAATTATGCTATGAAAGTAGTGAGAGTGTATAGAGATGATGATTTTCGGAAAACCGAAATGTTACCTAAGTTGACGCGTTTTTACCATGAGTGTATGCTTCCGGAAATAATCGACTCTCGAAAAGCCAGATCGATGCCACTGAGGGACATTGTTTTCTTATTTCTTTTTTAAGGCGACGTGGGTTCAGAATTTGCAATACTGTGCCTGTTTTTGAAAAATCACTTTTATTAAACTACTACAGTTTATTCCACAAAAAATTACATAAAAATCTTAAGGATTTTCTACAGACACCCATAATACCCAAAACACGATTGAGCATTTTTGGCTCGATAGAAAAAAATCACAAAAATACCTCTAATTTCCCTAAATTTGCTTTTATAATACATATTACTTTTTTATAAAATCACTTTTTTATATGAAAATTATACCAAAAAAATGTATTATCTAAATGTACCCGTTTTGGCTACAAAAAAATTATAAATATAATACAAAAAAAATAATTAATGAAATACTGCGAAATATCGTCGAGCACGGCTCCGGGCCTTCTCTTTCGACGAATATACTATATATTTATAATTCTTTTGTAGCTGAAACGGATAGATATTTAGATAATACATTTTTAGTATAATCTTATATATAAAATTCTCGTGTCACAATGTTCGTTCCCGTACTCCTCCGAAACGGCTTGACCGATTCTCATGAAATTTTGTGAGCATATTGAGTAGGTCTGAGAATCGGCCAACATCTTTTTTTCGTACCCCGAATCTACGCGGGCGAAGCCGCGGGCAAAAGCTAGTTTTCAGTGTTTGTATAAAATATTAATATGTATTATAAAGGCAAATTTAGGCAAATTTAGAGGTATTTTTGTGATTTTTTTCTATCGAGCCAAAAATGCTCAATCGTGTTTTGGCTATTGTGGGTGTCTGTAGAAAATCCTTAAGATTTTTATGTAAATTTTTTGAGGAATAAACTAGTAATTGAATAACAGTGATTTACCCACGTCACCTTAATAAAAAAATACATGTTATATTATGATAACATTGTATTAGGCATAATACCTATCTTTGTAAACTGACAAAGCCCTTCTGGCGCGTAGGTGACCAATACTGTGTAAATGAGTTTTTTTTTGGTGTTTCTTCTCAGCAGTGGTAGTTGCGAAACGCTAGTACCGGTAGCTTTTAAAAAAAGAAAAAAATATATAAATAAACATTACACGTAATACGAGTATACATACACTAAAGTTATTGAGTGTAAAGAGCCTGCTAAGGCCTAATTACTGAATAAATATTTGATTCTTGATAAGAATAGAAGATGATATAGTTATAATAAATATCATGTATGTAACAAATATCATATTTGTTTTATTGAATTAATTTTGGACGATAACAATTTCAATAGACATTTACGAAGTTGTAAAATTGATGTTCCTTTAAAAAATACAATAATTCGTATATCAATGCCAAACATTTTGGAAATAAAACAAAATCGGCGTCTCCGTACTAAATTATTATTTCAATTGGCAAGTTTTTTTTATGAAAACGGCGACTTTTTTTAATTCGAAATAATATTTCTATGCGAAAGTTGTTCAGTTTCGTTTACTAATCACGCTCTTTCAGTTTTTGCCAACATGTCTCTTACACCCTGTATAATATAAATCCATAAACTGTTTTTTTTTTTTTGTAAAAAACCAGTTTCAGTTCTTTCCCTGATTATTGAATTACTTGTAATTGAATTACTATTAACAATACTAATTTTCTTGAAATATTGTGAATAATAAAATACGATATAATTTACGAAGAGAAAAACTATCAAAATCATTCAGTGGTAGCTACAGCACACCGTCGTGAACTCGTGACCCCGAGTGCCGGCCGCCGTGCTAATATACCTAATCTTTCAGAGCGCAATATTGTGACAGGCCTCTTAATCGTTTTGTGATTTTTCCCCTTTATCTTTCTGTGTATAAAAAAGTACCGTGTACCCTTTTTAACAGTTTCAAAAAAGGTGGCATTGACGTGTGCACGGATGTATAGTTTCGTTTGTAGTAGTGTAGGCATAATTGATACTCCGCTTGTATGAAGTGCCATACCCGTGGCACAGAAGACAGTAAGAGTATACATGCGCGTTCCCCGTCCCCGCACATTCTCTCTCCGTTCTCGCCTTGTCTTAGGGTGAGAGCGGGCGAATACACACTGCACTATACCTGTGGTAAGGTGTTTAGTATTTGTCCCACAGATCTCACTAGTGGACTCCCCGTTGGTCGCGGAGTGCTCGCCGGGCCCCACGGAGGGCATGGAGGAGGACCCGCTGCCCGCGGCGCGGCAGCCCGACACCGTGTCGGAGCTGGGCGCCGCGCTGCTGCAGAACGCCAGCGCCGGGCCCGCCATACTGCACACGGTCAGCATTCACATACAATATACATCGTGTTCATTAAAGAACGCAAAACCTCTCAGATGGTACCTCAGCCCATTAAACTGAACAACTCTTGTTCTACAACTTTCACGAAACTAAAAAAAAATTTGAATTTCCATACAAACTGATCATGCTGATCGAGTCAATTTGTATGAAATTCCGAATTTTTTTTTGGAAGAGCTAGGCTGCTTCTTTTGCAAGGAAGCTACCAGCTCTGAAGTCTCCTGTCCTTTAAGTAATCTTAAAACATGAATATTTTATAACTGCAGGTGCTGCGAGCATTGATGTGGAACGACTCGACGTCCTCCCTGCGAGCATGCGCGCTCGCCATGCCGGCTCTGCGCGGCGCGCTGGCCGCGGGGCTGGTGGGGCCCGGCGAGGCCACGGGCGCGCTGGCCGCCGTGCTGCACGCGCTCCGGACGCACGGCCAGCACGACGCCAACCAGGCCGCGCTGCTGGCGCTCGCTGTGCAGGTACTCTATCTACTACGGTATCAGTATACAGCTGCTGTAGCGAGGCCAGGGATATAAGCAATGCTGTACTCATTGTCCACACCGTCTATCAATTATTAGATTATTACGTTTTTTTACCCTCGATTTTTCACGGAATGTTTTAAACAGCCATCAATTAAGCCTTTACCATGTAGTTTTTCCCTTATTGATTGGCTGAAAACTTTGGAGATATGGAAAAAACTCCTCAATGTCTTCTATGTTAATTTCGATAGAAGTTGTTTTTTATTTACAACACCCGTCGTTTCGCAGGCTTACGAAGTGCTACGACCACGGTTCCCGGGTGTAGCGAACGTACTGCGGGAGATTCCCGATGTAGACGAACACGATCTACAACGATTAGACGATAAATTGTGCGCCCACGCCGGCAAGCCTAGCAAGATCGACAAGAGCAAGCGAGACCTCTTCAAGAAGATCACCGCCAGGGTATGCAATGCACACTGTACAATCAGTTTTCAGTTAGACAAATATTTTTGAAGTGAAAACTTCTTTAGGCGAGTCGGGCATTTTAAAAAAAAAAAAAACCATTGAACTGGCGAAACTGCTACCGTAACCGACACCACCTTGTTCAAATTTTCACTTCTGTCGACACTCCCGGAATGCCATTTTTTCTTAGTGTTTGTACAGAAGTAATGCCCACAGTTCCAAGAGCGAAGCGATTATTGTCGTCGAGAAAAGGGCATTACAAGTGTGAAACTTCATGTGATCTATGTCACTGTAACATGCTATCATTTAAACGGTCAGCTAGATAAAGAAAGAGGTTTTGTCCAGCTCCAAAATATATTTAGTCAGCAAATTAAATATATTGAGCAGCTTTATGGTCAGCAAAAATAATTTGATGTCATAGCAAATAAAATATACTTACAGCAATATTAATAATAGCGATCTGGATTTTATCAAATTTTGGCAAGCTATATTTATTTAATTTTCTAATGGTCACCGTACAACCTAACCTACCTTCTTTCTTTTCTGGTGACTAATCCGGGGTAGTCAAATTGGTAGCTTTCGTCACTTGGTCTAACGCTTGCTCGCTTCACTCGCTCTTGTGATCGCCAGTGCACAACCATAACCTAACCTTCCTTCTGTGACTAATTCTTCTATTAAAATGCATACGTTTAGAGATTATAGCTAAATAATAACTTTGAGTTACGACTAGTTATGGCTATTTACCTCTATGAAATCATCCTAGTTAGGCACCGTAAATAATCAAAATAATAACCAAAGAATAGCACATAACTCCTCAGTATTCATCTCTTATTATCTTACTTATCTCAGCGCGTTGCCGGTTGCATCCTCATGCAACCGGCAAAGCGCTGAGATAAAGAATAACCAAACAATAATTACATAGTATTTTTATTTTAATTAAAAATTAGAAGTATAGGTAGGTATAGCAACAATACTAGGTTTATTTGATCCTGTATGGTTAAAGTTTCAAGACGAAATTTACATATTTTATATCCTTTACAGGACAACTTTAAATTTGTATGGTAGTATGGTTTAAAAGACATGAAAACTATTAGAGGAAAACTATGGAGGTGAATAGCAAGAGACAGAAACGACTGGAAAATGTTGGAAGAGGCCTATGTGTCACAAGACACGCTGGACACACAATCCAGCAAGAGGGCTTAATAATAATAATAATGGTTTTTAGGAAAATCTATGCCTTATCTATTTCCAAGAAAAAATACTTTTAGATTTCCAGTGAGCTTAAGGACCGTATGCACAAAGCCACGTGGTCGGATTTGGCTCTGAAATATGCAAAATTTTCCCGCTAGGGGGATAAAAATGTCAAGATGAAGTTGCATAGAGTTAATAATGTGTAAACGGGACAAAAGATGTAGGTAATCATAAATTGTAACATCAAGACTTCCAGTCCGCGATACTTATTAAAATTTTCAAATCAATCAAATCAAAGAATTATTTTGTTTGAATTGGCAGACGTCATTATAATGTACTTAACATTTTAGTAGATAGGCTATCAGTAGAAAAAGTAAAGTCGAAAATACAGTAGTGTGCGTGAATGCAAGACGTTTATTTAAAAAGCGAGTTTAAATAATTGTGAAATTCATATAGGACTTTCTAAAAAATCCAAGTTATAGTTATTCGAATCTTGCGTAAAATTTATTACTTTTTCAATTTATTAGTCGACCTCCGTGGCGATTCCTTAACACGCTAGTCCGTCACTCGGAGGTTCTGGGTTCGATTCCCAGCCAGGGCAAGTTGGTAAATGGCCTTTTTTAATTTGTCCTGGTTCTTGGGTGTTTATTTTATCCCATCAAAAACATAAATGTAAAAATGCCAAGTTCAAATTCCGACAAAACAATTGAAATTTAAATAGCTGCCAAGTTATGTAGATAGAGAAAACTGAAATTTATTCATAAGAATCTCAACATTTGACTTGGACAACATTAAGATTGAAAGCACGGTCACCCATCCTAACTGTGACTAAGCTAGAAGTTGCTTAACCTGTAAAAGCACGGTCGTTCATCCATCAATTTTTGAATTTATCGTATGCGAAGTGGAGCGAAATATTTGCACAAGTGGTTTTAATTACTCGTATTTTTAAAATTTGTTAAAGCTCAAATGACAAAGAACCCTTAGAATAGAGAATCTGTTTCGTTTCACGCAGCTTTTTACGGTTCCGTAGTAAACAAGAAACCCTTTTAGTTTCGTCATGTCTGTCTGTCTGTCTGTCCCCAGTTTTACTCATAGACTATTAGTACTAGAAAGCTGTAATTGGGCATGGGCATGGATATGTGGTAATAAAAACTTGAAAAAAAAAAAGGGTGGTGTGAGACGTCGTTGAATAGGTCTTTCAAAAATATTGTAAGATTATGAACACCCTTTTTCGTTTTAGGAATCCGTTTGTGAAATATTTGGTTTTTGATTGCAAATTTTTGTTAGAATCATGTGTCTCCCCTCTGTCAGTTAAACGGTTGTATATGGACATTTAAAAAAATTCACGGCAGTAGTATATAACGTCTCCCTGTACTAAAACTAATTTAAGGTGGATTCAGTTCATGATACTGAACAACTTTTCCTAAGGAACACATAATTAAATATGAAAAGAAAATGTTTGCTTTCCATTCGACCTCCGTGGCGTAATTGTTAACACGCTAGACTGCTAATCCGGAGGTTCTGGGTTCGAGCCCCAGCCAGGGCAAGTTAGAAAATGGTCTTTTTCAAATTGTCCTGGGTCTTGGGTGTTTATTTTATCCCATCAAAAACATAAATGTAAAAATCTATGTATGTATTTATCATAAAATATAGTATCATTGAGTTAGTATCCCATAATACAAGTTTAAAACTTACTTTGGGGCTAGCTTAATTAGTGTGATTTGTCCTTACATATTCCATACATATATTACATAAATATTACATTTTGCCAAATCTTGTGTGTAAGAGATCAAAAAAAATTTTTGTATTTCGTTTGTTCCTTGGTGAAAGTTGTTCAGTATCATGGACTGAATTCAGACCTAAAGTTAGGCAGTTGTTAGTTACATAAAACAAGTAGGTACTGACTACGGAACCCTACACAGCACGTGGCCGGTTTATTTTGTTTAAGTTGAAATTTTAGGGAACCATAGACAATATTGGTTTTTAAACTATCGCGCTTTGAACACATGATTTATATATATATAACGGGACTTAGCAGGAACCTTTTTTTATTGTTTTGTCTAACTTTTCGAAAAAGAGTTACATCTTTCGTGGTCGTTGGGTTGGGTTCAGTGGTTTCGGAGATTAGGGTATTTTTATTATTTATTTTCAAAAACACCAACTTAAAAATAGAAAAATATATTTAATATTATCATAAAATGCTCTTTCATTTGATATTTTACGCGATATAGTTCACAAAACCCTTTTTTTAATGTCTCATTTATCTCCCATAAGTGGCCCCATTTTTTTTAATTTATTCATTTACTTACATTTTACTTCCGTCTTTGGGTCACAAATTTACATTATGTGTACCACATTTCAACTGAATCGGTCCAGTAGTTTAGTAGGGGGGGGGGTCAATTTTCGCCCATTTTCTTAAATAACTTAAAAATACCGATCTAAGAAATAATAAAAAAATATATTTAAAATTGTCATAAAAAGTTCTTTCATTTGATATGTCACACGATTTTGTTATCAAAACTTTTTTAATGTCTAATTTACCCACAATAAGTGGCCCCCTTTTTTAAATTTCATTTATTTACGTTATACGTCTATCTTTGGGTCACTAAGTTACATAAGTGTAGGTACTAAATCTCAACTAAATCATTTTAATAGTTTCGTAGCAAATTGGCTGTGACTTACGGACAGACAGACAAGCGAAACCCTAAAAACAGTAAAAACACCAAAATAATCGGTTCCTATACAAATTTTCCGGGCGGCTGCACACTTTTGTATGAAAATGCAGATTTTTTTTTGTTTTTTGATTGTTATTTTAATATCATTATACTATACTAGCAGTCCACCCCGGCTTCGCCCTTGGTACACAAAAAGACTATGTCACTCGGGGATAGTGTACCTTTCCAACGGTGAAAGTTTTTTTTAAATCGGTCCAGTAGTTTCGGAGTCATGTAATGCAAACAAACAAACAACCAAATCTTTCCTCTTTATAATATTAGTATAGATAAATAGCCTACTATAGCCTGCCTGCCTAGCCAAGTATAGATCTAGTATAGCCTGTGGTTCGATATATTACGCATAATGTCAATTCGTATTTTGATATACATTCATGGGGAAAAGTTGTTCAAAATTTCAGACTGAATCACCCCTCAAAATAATTGTAAAACCCTAATTAAACAGCACCTTTTATTACAAAAACAGTTAATAGGATTCCGCGACCCGAGAAAGTTCCAATCCGATTTTCACCCTAATCGCCAATTAAAAAATATAGGTAATAAATCAAACCAAATAATTTTTTTCATTAACTTAATTTTCAATAAAATTCAAAGAAAAAATGTGCGATGCCGTATCTGCGATAGCATTACATCTTTGCTTGAACGTCAACAAAATGTCAAAACTGTACCATAGTGTAGCAAAAGTATGACATAATTTGGCAGTTTGTACATAGTTTTTTATTGAAATATTTTAGACTAATGCAATTTTACGTAATTCGAAAATTGATTTTTTTGAAAAATTCGACGCGGCCTCCTTCCTGGACGCCCGGCGGGCAACTGAATTTGTATAGAAGAAACATGGCCGCCATTTCAGAGAATTCTGTCAAAAACGTTGCAAAACATCCAATTTTTAATTTATTTTTTTTATTATTGCGTGATTGCATTGTAAGAAAATATTAAGAATAATGTTTCAAAATAGCCTTTATTTTTATAAAATATATGCAATCCCTTGTTAGAATATTTCTTTACGCAGAAAAACAAGCCAGTTTGTAGCAAGATTTTCTAAAATATTTCTTTTAGGTTTCTTTACAATTATCTTACTTTTTCTGAATGAAAATTAAAAAAATACGGTTTTCGTCTACTGGCTAGTCTATTCACCTATAACTAGGTATGTAATTTTCTTAGTGGTCTTTTCTACTTAAGCCATAACGATTGCCCGCGCAAAGTGCGTTTTGCATGTGTTTGGGTAAATTCAATGCTTGTTTTTAGGAAAACTACAAAATATTTTAAAAAATCCTTCTTTTCGTCTACTGTCCCAACTCTTCCTCTATTTATGTGTATACATTATTTGAATTAAATCAAACGCTTTCTGTACACACTTGTTGCCCGCGCAAACCCAGTTTACATGGTGCCGACCCTTAATGATACGAAAAATCATTAAATATGAAAGAAGGAAAGGAATAATCTTCATGCCAACATGTGGCTTTTAAGCTAATAAAAAAATAATTTCAAATCTGTCTATTTTCTGATAATTCTTGATTAGGTTGCTGACTAGGTGTTGTTGCTGGTTATTTTTTACGGCCGATAAAATATATTAACCTGTCAAAATATTTACCTAGCTTATTTTTCTTGCTGAGCAAATATTAAAAATTAATACCATCTAATTCAAAAGTTATAATATTTTTCGTATTGCAGTTAATCGGTCGCAACGTGGGGCAGCTGTTCAGAAAAGAAGTGTTCATCCTGAACCTGCCCTCCATGCAGCCGGAGAAGAAGGAGAAGCCGCGCAGCGCCGTGGACGCACCCGGCGGCGCCGGGCTCGAGGGGCTGTTCGCCAACGGGACCACCTAGCAGCCATGTCTAGCCGCAATTTACACGTCTGTGAATACTTTATATATTATTAAATTATATTATTAATGCCCGACGGACTTTGATTGCGCTTCTGCATCCTGACATTAATGGCTGATCCTTTCACCGCGAGACTTTGTATTAGTTATCGTGCTCCCAGCGCGAGGCATAGTGAATAGGCATAGTTTTTGGTCGTATTAATCCGACGTTTGCGGTTAAAGGGTTAAACAGGAATGTAGATATTTTGTAGAAGTAGACCTTACGCTAAGATGCTGTGAACATTTTAATTGACTTTATGCGACGAAGACTCCAAACGATCTACTTTCCTGTTCAGTTCACTTGTTAAAAGGGTAGCGTGTTCAACTTTATTAGCAGCATATATGATCGAAGGCAGCTAGGGAGAAATATAAACAAATTGGAGAAAGTATGTAACAAATAAATAATAAATAAAAATGTTTATTTCGTTAGCAAAAAAAATGTTTTTACAAACATGATTGTGAGGACTGCTTAGCAAATAATGAAAAAAAAAGATAAAATTACATTTTTGTTTTTCACAAAGCGACAAATAATAATATTTTATACTGTTTAAATTATAGGATAGGTAATATAATATTTTCAATTTTATACTAATTTGAGTCCAAACACCATTTTAACAAATAATTCATAGGCCAATGTTGTCGGAATGTTGATGTTAATTTCTGGAACAAAAAATACAACTGTTACGTATTACTATCATTATCATCAGGTATTTTTAGTCTGCACTGCAGAAGCACGATCCTCTCTGTAGTACCTACCAGAGCCATATATTGGCCAGAGCAGTCAGAGGATTTGGCCTCTCCACGCTGTCCAGACGAGTTGGAGAGGTCTCATTGATGTTTATTATCTTTGGCTTTGTTTAGCTTGTGTTTCCTAATTCTCCTTCTACGACATCCACGGAAAGACTTGGAGTGGTCCTATTCTACTCTGCCGAGAACCACACGGCTAAATATTACTAAGTTACAAATAAATATACTGTATCCTTCCTTTAATCTAGCAGGGAGAGGCCTTTAGTCTAGCAGTGGACTAACAGGCTGATAAATATACTGTATACACTATGAAATAGCTAATCAAGAACGGAAACTAAATTCCCGATTAAACCATTTAAAAATCTGACACTTGTAGAATGCAAGATTCTGGTTAAATAATAAAAGATACCGTAGAAGCCTTGTGGTTTCTAGGCGTGTGGAAACTAGTGTGTAAGAATTACTGTTGTCACTAGGTGACAGTCATTGAGCCACGGCTGATGCCTTTAGGCAGCTTTAAAAGATCCCGCCTTTAGGCAGCTTTAAAAAATCTTCACTAGTGTTAGCTATAGATAGATAGTGGCGGCGCAAAATCAAAATTTTATGTGGGCGAGATAGAGAAGAAAAAATGCGTTTTCAGGGCGTCCTAAAAAAAGGTTATTCGTTTCACATGCGAGACCCTGCAAGGCGCGAGGCCGTGGGCGGTCCCACATCGCCTACGCCTATTGACATACTCGATAAGTAAGACGGTGTAAACAGAAACCAAATAAAAAATATTGATACACTATTACGTCTTTATCCCTAACGGGGCAGACGGAGCCTAGGGCCGTAAGGCCCAGGCCACTTTTAGTGTTATGGTGGGCATGATGGTGTAAAAAGGAAATAGTGATGGGTTGCTCACCGCATTGACTATTGATATGATTAAAATTCTCGCCCGTTTCCTTGATCGGCTTTTACGATCTACGCGGGAAGAGAAGCAGCTGGTACATTCTATGTTTTTCTTTTCTCCCAGACCAGCCAGCCAGCTTATTAGGTTAATAATAACATTAAGGTCGTTAAGTTAGTTGGATTGGGTGAGAATAGTCAGTGAAACGTATTCCCGGTTGCATTCTCAGCGGTAACGCTTCAGAGCCCGGGGTCCGCTACCTAACCTAGGAGACTTGACGAGGTTACTGTTTTTCCACACAGACTGCCGTCTGTCCTCCGCAACCAAAAGGAAACCAGAACCAATCCTAGGATAGGTTTAAACAAAGTCAGTGAAACTACTGTAAAGCTATATTGTGACAATCCGCTAGATGGCAATAAGTCAAATCAAACACTTTTGTCAAAACAAACTTTTTCTATGGGATTTGTATGAAATACAAAACCGTGACGTCATAGACATTTGGAGCCAAATAGCGCTCTTAATATCAGTTTTTCTGCATTAAAAAATCTAAAATCAAGTTGAAAATGTATATGGTCAATGACAAGTGACACTATTTTGTGACGTTTCATTCTCTTAACAGTACCAAATAATTTATTTTTGACCCAGTCATCTACCCAATTGATCATTCTCACTCGGCCGGCGGAAAATACTCACATTTAAAATGATGCAGCACTGAATAAAATTATCAAAACGTACTGCAGCCCGGCCATCTTTAGCGTAGTTCTGGGCTATTACATGGACGGCCTCGGTGGATAATCTGATTCCCATTGAGTTCAGGGCATTGTCACAGGCCGGAAACTCCTAAGGTACGTGCAATATGCGTCACCCAGGCGTCCCCGTTCCCCGTCCCCGCACCTCTCCCCCGTTTTCGCCTCGATTTCTCAAGTTGGCCGTCAAGAACCGGGGGAGAGGTGCGGGTGCGGGGAACGGGGACGTATATTGCGCGTACCTTAGAAGAGTCCCTTCTGTTTACTCTTACTGTATTCTGTGGCATTGTGTAGTTCCTGTGTTTCAATACTTCCGGAGTTGTCTCGGTCAAAAGAACGGAAGCAAGTTTGCCAGTCGTTAATGTACTTCCAAAGTGCTCCAAAATCTTGGAAAGATATTCCTTTGTTTTGTTGGTCATACATTCCTGAAAAAAAAAACAATTGGGTAATTATACACTTAAGTAAGTTAATAACTTAACATTGATTCTGTGACTTACTGTACAACAATGGGATTTTCACTTTATTTGAACTAGTTTACTAGGGACGGTTTAAACTTCAGTACATATCCCGAATTCCCGACTAAAATATATCTCTTTAATTAAAGTACCTTTCAGAATAAAGATAGGTAAACTAAAAAGAACAAACAACACTTAAATTAACTAAAACGAATTAAGATGACCAAGCAGAAGTGGCACCCTCATTTGAAATAAATTGTTAACTCGTAAAAATGGTGAAAATTTCGATATTTCTCAATGTTAGGCACTAGATAAGCCCTTTAAATTATTTTATGAACTGCCGTTAAAACTATTATTGGTGTGGTGATCCATCTAGCTTTAAAACTTGCCTCCGCCAAAAGTGGCAACTTTGAGGCAAGTTTTAAAGCTAGACGGACTAATGTGAATACTTTCAACGGTGGTTCATAAAATAATTTAAAGGGCTATCTAGTGCCTAACATTGAGAAATATGGAAATTTTTACCACATTTACCAGTTCACAATTTATTTCCTAATTAAAACTAAAAACAAACTTAAAAAATTATAAAAAGAAATAGGAAATGATTAGCTTTGTACACTGATATAATATATATATGTCCAATGTCGTTGGGTCTACATAAAAATAAACCGGCCAAGTGCGAGTTAAACTCGCGTGGAGAGGGTTCCGTATAACTGATTGAATTCTTATAGGTTTTCCTGTAATCTACAAGCAATGAACTATATTTTGTATCTTTTTCAAAATTTTAGTCAGTAGTTTCGGAGATCAGGGGGGGGGGATGGTTAATTTTCGTCTTCTTTCATGAATAAAATCAAAAGTATTCATTTTACAATTACAAAAAAAAATATTTGAGATCCTCATAACGAGCCCTTTTATTTGATATATGACACAGGAAGGTTTGCAAAACTTTTTTTTAAATTTCCTAAGTTGTCCCCCGAAAGTGACCCTTATTTAAAAAAAATATTTATTTACTTTGCACATATGTGATTGGGTCATAGGATTACAAAATTCTACCAAATTTCACCTAATTCGGTTCAGTAGATTCGGAGCAAATTGGCTGTGACAGACGGACGGACAGACAGACGCACGAGTGATCCTATAAGGGTTTAGGTTTTTTTATTTTTTGTACGGAACCCTAATACGGATGTGGACTAAAAATATTTTTAGGTAGATTATTAAAAAATATTAGCAAGGCCTTTGCCGCAGTCGGATAAAAATAAATCAATACTCAATACATAATAAATAAAATTGAAGTGTGTGTAATAAATAACAATTTTATAAATGCATAAAATGTCTATTATCTATGCGGTACTGATAACAAAACAATTTATGAAAAAATGTCTTCCTGTCTGTTTGTTCTAGCTAATCTCCTATTTTAACCTACCTACCTATTTTAACGGGCCTAGTTTCATTGGCAGATAACTACCTAATGAATTATTAAGAGTAAATTAGGCAACTTTTAATTAAAAAAGGGTTACGTGCAAACATTTTTAAAACCGAGACCTAAGTCCTCGCCAATGAAGTCGCAGGCGCAGCTAGTTATGTAAAAAATGTAAAACTCTAAAATATGCAAAACTTACCAATCATTAGCTGTACGGTTTTCATATCGAAAGGCGTCCAAGAATGATGATGATAATGAGAGAATGATAAAGATATGGAAGTGGATACACTTCCATCTTTGTCCACGCTAAAAAGGAACTGGTTTTAAATATATAGTTACTTATGACATTAATAAAGGAGCTATGTATAGAATTACTGACCTTCTGAGTATATTCCAAAGAAAATCTTGGTTTTGGCCCATTACGGGCACGGGCATTTGTGGTGGGTACCCTACGGCCATACCGGGCATATTCATCTGAAAAGAAATTTGATTAAATAACACCAATAAAATTTAGAGAAGACTTTTATATCCAGTAAATAGTAGTAGTAAAGAAAATTTAGCATTATAATATTTTCAAATTGTGTTCCAAATACACAATTGAGAGCAAAGGGCACATCGAATGGGCAAAACGGCGGGAAGCTCGGTATTTATTAGACAATAAGTAGGTAAAAATAATGTCAACTGTGTTATTTTTCTGTATGCTTAATGATAATATCAGGAAACTAGGAAAAATATAAAATATTTTCTGGACTTTCTACAGGTAATGTCCTGTGTACCTATAATGATAATAGTCAATTTTATTTAATTATATAATTTCATAATAATTATATTGAAATATACATTGTATTGTATATACAAAGTGGAAGGGACATACACGTAATAAATTGAACCACGGGCTATACTAGATCACTAAAGTATAATGAAATTAAAATAAGAGTCAAATAACCAAAAAAAATTCGACATTCCCATACAAATCGCCCAGGCGGCCGCGCACTTTTGTATGGAAATGCCGATTTTTTTTTTGTTCTTTGGCTGTTATTTTAATTTAATTATACTATAATGATCTAGTATAGACCGTGGTTCGATTTATTACGGGTATGTCCCTTCTACGTTGTATACCTACCTACGTAGGTACCTATACAGTATTTGTCTACTAGGTAACTTTGTCCAGTGAAGGCCGTACCTGAATTTTCCGGGGACCAGGGCACCAAATGTGGCCGTTTTTCGCAAATGTGCGTGGTAAAGCTTAACGTTATCACTTTAAACTGTAAACAGTAGTTCATAAAATACTTTGAAGGTTTATCTAGGACTTGGTAGTAGCAAGATTTTAAATGATGTCTCCGTTTTCTTTGAATTGATTTATTTTAAATGGGGGCAGCACTGGACCCCGGAAAATTCAGGTACGGCCTTAATATGGAAAACTATGGAGCCTTTAAGCGATTTTTACGTGATGTTGTTAAGTTATGAAGGCTTCATCAAAATAAAAGTATTCGACCTTGTGCCTACATAGGCACATAGCGGCGAAAGACATAACCCTTCTTTGGGCTTCACCGTAGTCGGATAAAAAAATCAAGTGTTCTGGCGGACGTGTGCGGCGAGTTGTCGTGATGCCAAAGGTGCCGAATTCCTGACTTCGGTCGCTTGTCACGCCAAGCTGATAATACTGTGCTGAGCCAGGCCTGTGTCACTGCCCGTTTAGGTATCGAAAATATACCTTTTACATTATTACTAAGAGCGCGGCGGCCCCTCCAAGTGGTAAATTCAGTTATGCGAATCGTTTGTCCATAGTAATAAGAATGAAAATGGCCTGCAATGGATGTCTAGATATCTAAACGAAAAGGTGTTGAGTTCTTACGTGAGCTAAATTAAACCATATCGCTAACCACGTTGAGTAGATATTTCTTTGCTGAGTGAGACTTCTGTACGGAGTACTCATATCCTATTCTGTGGCTGAGCTAAGGCACAAACTGACACATAGGTACCACTCAGAATTAACTGGTTTTTTTATCCTCTAGCACCACAACAGTAGCGATATGCCCGGTCTTACAAAAAAACGAGGCAACCATTTGTTTCTGCGTCCTGCGCGCACGGCGACATTTTGTTGGTGTTGGTTCATCATCAAAGCACCATACAGTCGATTGTCGTCTGTTTCGTCACCGGTGAGTATCGTATACTTAAGTTTTTCTCTCACCTCCGTCGAATTTCTCTTAAGTATCATAAATCGGCACCGGTGGCGGTCTATGTACTCGTACTCATCAGTCAATTTAAGCGGCACCCATCTTGAACAACGCTTACGAAGAGAATGGCCATCGTGAATAATGGTTTGCTGATCCAACAGGATCAGCAGCTTTCCACCCAGTTCTCGTTCAAGCTCTATTAATTTTTCAAGTAACTATTTACATAAAAAAATTCTCTAGTGACTGCGGTTGGCGGCCGACCTGACCTCGCTTCATCTTCAGAGCTCCCCGTGCTCCTGCAGTAAGAGACTAAAAAGACCTGATGATGATGATTACGTATATAAACCTACAATATCACCGACTCACTCACTGATTGACGTGATTGTTTGCCCTGCTCCAGGGTGACAGGGGTAATTATTGATATACCGTCGTGTAGAGTGCTCCAGTGAGTACCAGAAAAATCTGACATCTTGAAGATCACCAGATCCTGACGTGGAAGGGGTACGACTTGCGAAAACGGTTAGGGTTAGGGGCAAGATGTTTTTTTTAAATGTATGGGGTTGTAAGCAATTTGACGACTGTCATACGTATGTTTTTAGATTTTTATCAAAATTTAAGCTTGCCGCCATAATGGACAATTTCCAATTGTGTACCACGAGACCGCAGGTCAAGCGGAAAGGCGAGGGCGAAGCCTGAGCTTCTCCTGACCATCCCCCCCAGGATTTTAGAATTTTAACTAAATTCGTTCATAACGTCCTAGTGGAACATCAGAGGTCTGACATTTTGTATGCTGGAATATTGTAAAGCTCCCCGCGGAACTCAAAACTGCAAACAAATTGTGATTCCGAGATTTTTTGATGTATCCTTTACTGACTGCAGTTTTTTTTCCCATTTTCTCAACTGGACATGTACTTCAGCAAACTTCAACAGCTGCATGAAAAACCGCGGGCTGCTTGCAGCCCGTGCAACGCCCGAAAAGCTAGTTTATTACTAAATACATAAATGTTTACGATGGTCTATAACTTGCCAGTATCAAATTATTAAGTGTATCTAATTACTTTTGGCATAGCGTGTATACTCAGAACAATAAAAACCAACGTGTATATCTGACGGTAGTCGGGACCTTAGATTTTTATTTTATGGCGGAACCCTACGAATAATTTGATTGACAGCCTCAGAATACTGAATGATTGACAGCTAAAGTTTCATAACCACAGTATTCAGTACCGTCTGGATTATATTTATAAAGTTGTCTCGTGCTTGTCTCTCAGTTTTTCATTAATTTATGCCTACTTCAATAAATATCATATCAAACTATGAGGTAATGATTGTTTAAAATAATAAGAACACATTAGATACAGCATAATAAATAAATAATTTATTACGATAAGAAAAACAGCGGACTTTTAACAATATTATTTATCGTACGTGTAAACAAATTGCCTGCCTAAATCTAGGTTCTTCCCGTTGCTGACTAGCTCGACTTTGTTGGAAGCCACGTCCACTTTTAATACTGCAGCGTTTTCCAAAACAATACATCTGGTCTCGTGGTCCCCGGCCACGGGGATCTTCCTGGGGCCCATGACGGGGTCGCTATACCGCCACAACTTCAGGCAGCTCGCGTCTATAAAAAAAATAATAACATTTTAAAAATAAACTAGTTAATGGATTCAGGCGTTACCTTGCGAAAGTCTAATTAAAGTTACATGGCAATTGATTTCTATTATTTTGTGTACTTGCGCCACTACTACGAGTACGACAGTTACTCGGCTGTCATTGTATGGCAGTCTCCAAGCTATGTCAGATGCCTTTAGGCAGCTTGAAAAATCTGACACCAGTGTTTGCCACTTACATACACGAAAAACAAAAACTATTTACGAGTTTTTGTTTTTCGTGTATGTAAGTGGCCAACAGTGGCGGAAGTACACAAAATAATAGAAATCAAGTGCCATGTAAAAATAAACTGTTTGAGCGGTAAATATTTAATGCATACTGCAAGGAATGATACATGAAGAAAGAGAAAAGTGTGAACAAAATCTTGAATAGGATGCAACTGTAATTTGTACATTGGAGACAAAAGTAACAATTAATATTACAAATAAATCGGCAAAATGCGTAGAGTAGAGTTCCGAAGTTACACGTTACACATGGAAACTTTATTTACCTTAAGGCCCCGTCAGTTCAGAGCCAAGAATACGTTGAGTGTTTTTGAAAAATCACTGAAAATAAACTACTACCGTCTTATTATAAAAACAGAACTAACTTTGTTACTAGGTTTAAACCATTATCCACCCAAATCAAGTTGACATTGACAGGTGAGATAGTGTGATATTACTAGATGTCAACTTGATTTGGGCGGGTAATGGTTTAAACCTAGTAACAAAGTTAGTCCTGTTTTTATAATAAGACTGCTACAGTTTATTTCTCAAAAATTTTATTTAGGAATCTTAAAGCTTCTACAGACACCCACAATATCCAAAACACGATTAAGCAGTTTTGGCTTGATAGAAAAAAATTACAAACATACCTCTAAATTTGCCTAAATTTACCTTTAAAAAAGATATTACTATTTTATAGTAATCACCTTTTTATATGATGTTAATTTCGCTACACAAAAAATTATAAATATAATACAAAAAGAAACAGTGAAATAACTTCGAGCACGGGTCCGGGCCTTTGTTCGCTTTCGACAAATATTTCGCTGTTTTTTTTTTTAAACCCGCACTATATTATTATTAACCGCCTTATTTATGTAACTATTTATCTCATTTTATCGTTTTCTTTGCGCCACCGTTTCTTTTTCACGTGCCTACATTTCTCTCCATCCACCGGTTGTCTGGAAGAGATCGCTGTCAGCTATAAGACCGCCCATTGTACCTACGTATATATATTTACAATTTGTATTTTTTTATTTATTTTTTAGGTGCAATAAAGAGTTATTCATTCATTCATTCATTATATTGCGGGCTCTGAACCCATCTCGCCTTAATTTAATATGTTTACTACCCATTTTGCCTGCATTGTACATCGCCTGGTAACAATCTAACGATTATAACATGGCGATGTCGCACTACTATCGACTTCACCTTAGCTACTTATATAAATTATTTTTTGTTTTTAATATTAGTTTTAGATTAAATTTATTGTTGTTGAATTTAGTTTTAATTATATGAATAAATAATTTTTAGTCCTTAGCTACAGATGGTATATTAGAACACATCTCCGACTGACATGTATTGATAGTATTGATACAAGGTAAACTTCACAATTGCCAAACCTACTCTGTACGAGCCATGCTCGCACATTTCGCCAGCACGCGGCTTCATACAATGTAGGTCACGTGTCAGCTGTTTTTACCTAACATTTTGGATCTAATAATAAAAATGAGACACTATCGAGAAAGGACCCGTCACATCACACCTAACACTACACCATGTAATACTTCAAGAAACAGTTTTTAAGTGAAAAAAAAAACCGGCTCGAGGGCCCAAAAATATGTACGGTGCTATGCTCGTACATACTCCTTACAAAAAACAGACAAGGAACGTAAAACAAGCTTGTACCTACAGGACAAACTTGTATGTATCGTTTGGTTTTAAGACGAAACACGGAGTCCAGTGCTGCTCCCATTTGAAATAAATTATTTGTAAGGAAACGGAGATATCATTTAAAATTTTAGACTGTTTACAGTTTAAAGTGAGAATGTTAAGCTTTAGTTTGCATTTTTGCCAAAAGTGGCCGTTTTTCGCAAACTTAAAAATAATCAATTTGCTAAAAGAAAATAAGAAATAATTATACATATTCATACATACCTACATATAGGAATATAAAAATATAACAAGTTATCAGCAGAATTCAAGCAAACAGGAAATAAAATATATAATTAATTAATTTAAAACTGTTGACTCACGTGATATTCGATAAATTAATATAAAGATAAAACAAATACCTAGTCGGAATTATTTCTGACCAGGTATAATTAACCGTTTTAAATTAAATTATTAAAATAATGATGTATTTATAATACAAAGATGTAAGATTATGGCGTGAGGCGATAAACGGGCAGACAAACCAATTAATATCGTACACGTAAACTTATGCTCCATGAATATGTTAACGCTATAGTGAACTAATAACGTTACATCCAATTTGTCAAACCATCCTTTAGTATTGACAAATTAGATGTATGTATGTTTAACGGAAAGGAGACTATATACCAAATAGACGGTTACAATAGTTATTCGCTGACCGGACCGGATCCAAAGTGTAATGGAGAGAGGAATATTACTGCACGTGAGAATAGAATGTGAGAAAGTAAAGAATAATATTGCATACAATAATATTGCATAGTATCCCAAGGCGAAATAATTCAATACTGATTGGAGATAATAAAATAAATAGATAAGGACAAATCACACTAATTGAGCTAGACTCAAAGTAAGTTTTAAACTTGTATTATGGGATATTTTATAATAATAAATACATACTAGATAGACACCCAAGACCCAGAACAATTTGAAAATAGCCATATTCCAACTGCCCTGGCTCGGGATCGAACCCAGAACCTCCGAATTAGCGGACTAGCGTGTTGACCATTTATTTTTACAAGAGGATATTGAAGTGCCCGCCGTGACAGCAAATAGGTAGGTATTTAAATAAGTTTCACCAACTCTTACCGTGTTTGAGTAAAAGGGAAAATACTCTAAAAGAAGGCACATTTGGGAGGGGCGCGCGCAGCACCATAGGAGTTAGGGGTTTTATTAAGGATGTACTTGTGTGGTCATAAGGAACGTTTGTGCACAAATATCAGCACTGTGCACACGTACGCACGTACAGTCAAAAAAAAATTCGGCCTTTCCAAGAAAAGTTTTTTTTTGTTATTATAATAATATATCCGACAAACATTTTCGAGCCCATTCCGCGAGCGTCGGATATATCCGACCAAAAACCACTCCTTGTAAAAACCGGATTTTTCATTTAATTTCTTGTATTCGGATAAAAAAATAAATCATATTAGATATATAAGTAGTGTAGTAATAATTTACAATGGCAATTACTTTAATCGCATTATTAGAAAATTCAGAAAAATTTTTCAAAAGTTTGACGAATTCACAGATATTTTTTTTATAACTTTGTATTAAGACCGTACCTAAATTTTCCGGGGTCCAGTGCTGCCCCCATTTAAAATAAATCATTTCAAAGAAAACGAAGACATTATTTAAAATTTTGCTACTACCAAATCCTAGATAACCCTTCAAAGTATTTTATGAACTACTGTTTACAGTTTATAATGAGAACGTTAAGCTTTACTACGCACATTTGCCAAAAGTGGCCGTTTTTCGCCTTTCCCTGACTTTGATTGGTCGACGCAAATATCGTCACCAGTGTTGACAGAATTTGACAACTTCGTTTGTGGATTATCGCCCGGTATTAAATTAGATAGTACCTCCACGGAATTACAGTACACCACGTGTAATTCCCTCGACATAGACTCGGCTCGTCAATATGCAGAACTACTTTATGTCAATTCTAATATACAAATTAATAAATGTTTTCAGATGTCTAGCTATTACGTTTCAAGAGATAGAGCCCTGTGGCAGACGGACAGACAGCGAAGTCTCAGTAATAGGGTCCTGTTGGCACCCTTCGGATACGGAACCCTAAAAAAGAGGTTCGATTTTTTACGCATATGTCAATTCGCTATAGTTGCTAACAAGTCAAAATAGATACTTTTTTTCTAAACGTCAAAACAAATATTTTTTATGGGATTTCTATGAAAAACGCACGGCGTGACGTCATAGTTTCTTGAAGACAAATAGTGCTCTTATCAGTTTTTCTGCATTAATAAATCTAAAATCTCGTTTAAAATGGATATGATGAATGACAAGTGGTATTATTTTGTGACATTATTGTAATTAGTGACATTGTTTATTTTTGTAGACACTACCCTATTACACGTTGTATACCAACCTTTTATCGCTTTGACCTCTCTGACGATCTTCGCTTTGACCTTCTCCACGGAGTCCCCGTCGACCAGGTTGACGGCCACCGTGAACAGGCCGTTGCGCGGCGTGGGGTTGACGAAGTCGGCGCGCACGGCCGCGTCGGCCGCGAAGCTCACGTGCGGCTGGCCGGGCGCGCAGTCCTCGCGGGTTTTCTCGGGGGTGCCTTCGTCGTCCGTGTGCTTCACTTCGATTGAATCCAGCTAGAACCATCAAAGCCATTAGCCGTATGGTTCCCGGCAGAGTAGAATAGAACCACTCCAAGACTTTGTGGATGTCGTAGAAGGCGACTTAGGAAACACAAGCTAATCAAAGCTTATAGACATCAATGAGACTTCTCCAACCCCTCTGGCAAGCGTGGATTGTGTAGGCCAAATCCTCTAACTGCTTCAGCTAATATGACTCTGGTTGTACAGAGTCGTGCTCCTCCAATGGAGACTAAAAAAGACCTGATGTTGAAAAGATAGTTTCGTAGACATTTATCTGATGTCAACGGGTAAAGCATTCCTTGTGGCCTTTTGTTTGTATTACTGATTGTTTTACTTACATCTAGCGTGCTGAGAAGGTACTGCTTGTTGTCCAGCAGAACTTGCGCCTCGTCAAACGGCAGCCCGACGGACAGGGCCTCGGCGCCCACGCGCTGCACGCTCTCCCTGGTGGCCTGCACGAACGGCATCACCCTCTTCGTGTACTTCTTCAGCTCGGCGACCTTGCCCAGTTCAGTGGAGATTGTCTTGTTGTCAGGGAGCCCACCCGCCTTCGACAATAAACAATAGGGTAGTATACAGAGTCAAAAATATTTTGTTTTTGTAATGATACGAGAATAAAACGTCACAAATGTCACTTGACATTTATCATATCCATTTTGGACGTGATTATTGATTTATTAATTCTGAAAAACTGATAATTTGACTCCAAGAAACTATGACGTCACACCGTGCGTTTTTCATATGAATCCCATTAGAAATAAATCATTTGAAAGGAATCGACGATATCATTTAAAATTTTGTCTCTAATAAGCCCTAGATAACCCTTCAAACTATCTTATGAACTATTGTTTATAGTTTAAAGTGAGAACGTGAAGTTTTTCTTCGCACATTTGCCAAAAGTGGCCGTTTTTCGCAAATGTGCGAAGAAAAGCTTCGCGTAAGCTCACTAGGCAAATCGTTTAAACTGTTCTGGCTATTACTTCTCCACTTCGTAAGGTCTTTGGCATCTTTGGATGACCATTGACATTCGCATTATATTTGAAAAAGAAAAAGGGGGAAAGCGCACCCCGGGCTCCGAAGCAGCACAGCTGCAAAGCGGGTACGCGCTAAGATAAAGCAATAAGATACTTACCCCATTGAGTTGTCTCAGCGTGGTCAATATTATATGTTGCCACTTGGGGTACTCTTTCGCGACCCAGACAGTGGCCTTATTAGGTTTCCTTTCAGGCTTCGGCGCCTCCCCCTTCTTGGGTTTCTTGACCGCGCAGTGGTTCTTCAGGTGGATGCGGAAAGAGTGCGCGGCGTCCATGAGGTAGTTGCTCGCTTTAACCGCGACTTCGTCCACGTCGCTCGCGAGCGGCCAGCTAGCGTGGAGAATACTGGTTTTCTAAAGAAAAACAAATTATACGTAAAAAAAATTAATAACAGACTCCGAGAAAATTCTTACTGAATTATCCAACTAATCTAAACTCGGCAGACATTTTCGGATAATAATCTAAATATACTTGAAATTTGCTATTTAAGACCTTTCTTTTAATACCTCACTCGATATTAAAACAACAAAAAAATGTTTTCGCTCACTCTTTTATGTTTGCAACATTAGTTTTATCTTTTTTGTATGTAACATTAGTTACATTTATTGCACACAAATAGGGATGATGACTGGGTCAGAAAAGTATTATTCTCATAAGTCCGCTAGTTAGATTATCCCAAAATAATGTACCCATATTTTTCAGTTTATCAAAAAAGTAAAAATTCACCAAGATACAGATCTCAGTATCTAAGTTTATTTATTTATAAAACTTTATTGTTCCAAAGTAAAAATATACTTTTAACAAATGGCGGACTTAATGCTAAGAGCATTTTCTCCCAGGCAACCATAGGAATAAACAGAAAAATTATGCGGCGCAAAAAAGTAATAATATGCTAAGCTACCAATATAATATTGATAAAGCTTTCGCAGTACAAAAACGAGCAATACGGACCATGGTTCGCATACCTCCATGGCAATCGTGCCAAAAACATTTTAAGGACCTCCAAATATTAACTGTACCGTCTTTATATATATTTGTTTTACTAACGGATTTTATAAAAAATAGAGACTCATACGAAACAGCAGAAGAAATGTTGGATCGAGAGGGCACGCGCAGGAAAGACTTAACCAGTGTTATAGCTCCCACACTTGACATCGCAATTCACTGTCCACGATACCAAACCGTTTTAATGTTTAATAAATTGCCTAACGAATTAAAATTAGTAAGAAAAGTTTCAATTTTCAAAAAAAAGTTGAGGATATTGCTACTGGAGAAGTGTTGTTACTCAATTGGGGACTTTTAAATGGTGTCAGCATCGGTAAAAAATGCCTGATGCGTATACCGCACATTTTTTATAATAATTAATTTAATGATATTTTATAATTTTTGACATGTTTATAATAATTTTTGTAATTTGTAATAATGCATTTAATTAAATTTTTTATAAGTACAAATATATTCAAATACAATGTAATTATTGTTCTATGAATAAATGAAATTAAATATATATAAATACAATATACATAATAAAATATTATTATATAATATACAATACATATGTAGTACATAATATCAAAATGAATATCTACATACACACTACATTCATACCATTATAATAGAAATATACATTAACTAGCTTATGAAGAGAACTGAATGATGACGACTTTGTGAAGAAAGGGAGTTCAAAAGGTGGGCATGAACTTTCCATTTAAAAGAGAATTTGGTCGATATTTCTCTGATGTCAACGGGTAAAGCATTCCAGAGCCGTGACGCTTGAAGGAAAAGTGAATTAGACATAAAATTTGTCCGGAAAAGTGTGATAAAGAGCTGACGTGTCTCATTAGAACGAAGTTGTCGATCATGGGTGTCTGAAAGATAATTGAATTTACATTTTAAATATTCAGGGTAGAAAGGATTTGAAAGAATAGAAAAGAGAGTACACAGTAACCGAAGTTCCCTGCGTTGACGAATAGGAAGCCAATTAAGTTCTGAACGATAAGAGGACACATGATCATATTTCCGAAGACAGAAGATAAAACGAATGCAGTTATTAAAAAGTCGATCAAGTTTATTAAGAAGATCTACATTGAGATCAGGATAACACACATCAGCATAGTCAAAGATAGGAAAAATTAAAGCCTGGACAAGTAAGATCTTTGTTTTAAAAGGTAGAAAATTCCTAAGACGATTCAACTGCTGAAGGCTAACTTTAATTGTACGACTGATTGCAGCTATTTGAGTGGTCCAGCCAAGTGTGGAGTCGATATTTAATCCGAGGTTTTTTACAGAGTTGCACCAAGGTATTATACCGTTATTGAAAATTATAGGTTGGATCGCATTAGTGTCAATCTGTGCAACTTGTCTCGAACTACCAACAATTATAGCCTGACACTTTGAAGGGTAACTTTAATACCAAACTCGTCAGACCAGTTCTTAATTGAAGACAAGGCAAAATTAATGGTAGCAACACACGTGTTGATATCCTCTACAGGCGACTGAGCATAAATTTGGAGGTCGTCAGCATAAAAATGGTGAGAGCAACCAATCGCAGATGAAACAAAATTTATAAAAAGAGAAAAAAGCAAGGGTGATAAAATACCACCCTGTGGTACACCTAAAGGGAGCTTTATCAAGTCCGACAGGGCACGGTCCATACGAGCTGATTGCTGTCGGTCGCCTAGACAAGCTGAAAACCAATCCACCACTGAGGACGAGAACTGCAGATGACTAAGTATGGCAAGGAGAATCTCGTGATCAATCATATAAGTTCCGGGGGCTTGTGACGTCACCGATGTGTAAAAATCGTACGAAAGCGTGACGTCATG
Organism: Acrobasis repandana; assembly: GCA_963576875.1. Classification (NCBI taxonomy): domain Eukaryota; kingdom Metazoa; phylum Arthropoda; class Insecta; order Lepidoptera; family Pyralidae; genus Acrobasis; species Acrobasis repandana. The sequence continues at coordinate 18,143,441 of OY756218.1, read as the reverse complement.
CAAAATATAAATGCGCTGTATCTTCGTCATTTATTGTTTTTTAGAGAAAAGAAAAAATATGTGTACAATATTTTTGAATAATCTAACCGATGGGCCAAAAATATGTTTTCAGTCATCATGCCTATTGTAGCCTATGTCACCCGGACAACAATGCCGCTCAGAGATATTGGAGTAGGTACATTACTAGATCTTTGATGCCGCTAGATGACAAGTAAAATCAGGCACTTTTTTAACGTCAAAACAAAAATTTTCTATGTGATTTGTATGACAATCAGAACCGTGACGTCACAGTTTTTTGGAGTCAAACAGCGCTCTTAATATTAGTTTTTCTGCATGAACAAATCTAAAATCACGTTTAAAATGGAAAATACCACGAGCCCTATGTGTAAGGCCACTAGCTTTACGATAGCTATTTAGCAGTAACAACAAACAGTTTTTAGAAATTATACTCGTGTGGTTCCGGTTTAGAATAGGACCACTCCATCTCTTCCTGTGGATGTCGTAAGAGGCGACTAGGCGACTTTGCAAGGTCTTTGGCATCCTTGGGTGACCATTGACATGCATAATATGTTATATTAGAAGAAGGAAAAGCGGCAAATCGCACCCCGGGCTCCGAAGCAGCACAGCTGAGGATACAACCGGGAACGCGCTTAGACAAAGAAGAGAATAAAAAGAACAATCAGTATTCAGAACACTCACATTTCCCGTCAGCTCCCACACATGCTCGGCCACATGCGGACAGATCGGCGACATCAGCTTGGCTTGCGTCTCGATGTAGCGCGTCACCAGATCTGCATGCATGCCGCCCTCCGAACACAGCTCCCTGTTAGAAATTCCCATAGAGGTAGGATTGTGTACCTATAGGTACATACAAAAATGGAGGCATCTCCACTTAACTCCACCGACAAGAGCAGGCTCTTAAGTTAAAAGAGAGGTACATACATACAGGGTAATTTTTTAAACACCAGCCAAATTTTTGGAGCATGTTCAGTTCATGATACTGAACTACTTTTTTTTTAAAAAGTTATTAAATTTCGATAAAAAATCGTCGTTTGGCTGAGCGCTTATTTGTAAGGGAAAGCGAAACAAAGCTAATAAACATCAATGAGACCTCTCCAACCCGTCTGGCCAGCGTGGAGAGTGTAGGCCAAATCCTAATCTGGCTGCTCTGGCTGATATAAGGCTCTGGTAGTATAACGAGGGCCGTGCTCCTGCAGTGGAGACTAAAAAAGACCTGATGATGATAAGGGAGAAAAAAGGAATGGGTCAAATGCAAAATTGGGAAACGCATGTCAAATGCGGGGCCCATAGCAATCGCTACTATTGCTACGTGGTAGTCCAGCACTGCTTCATACCATACCTGTATTTGTCGCGAGCGGCTTGCATCTCAAAGAAGCCGGTCTTAAGGGCCTCCTTGAACAACATCTTGTTGTAATTGTCGTCGGTTTGTGTTGTTTTTGTGCTCATCTCGCTAAGGAATACTTTGTCGTGGAAGTTATATTCACCTGCAAATAATTTATAATAAAGATACACTATCATGTTTTTATCCCTTACGGGGCAGACAGAGCCTAGGGCGGTAAGGCCCAGACCACTTTTAGCGTGAAGGTGAAAAAAGAAAGTCATAATAGAGATGGGTTGCTAACCGTATCGCTTACTGATATGATTCAGATTCTCGCCCATTCTCTCGATCGGCTTTTACGATCTGCCGGGAAGAGAAGCAGCTGGTACTTTCTATGTTTTTTCTTTTCTCCCAGACCAGTATTTAAGAATATTTTTAGTTAAGTACCAATCGTCCTCAAATCGTAGAGCATGTCTAATTAATGTTGCTATCTGCAGTCAAGAATTTAATTAACTGTGAAGGTCTTGAAATCAGAAATATACAATATTTTTTTTACTATTTTATAAATCTTAATCACATCAAACAGCAAATTTTAAATAGCAAATGAAATATGTATGATCATTGTTCGTGATCGAAAACCTTCTGAAGGCATCAATCTGAAGGAAATATGAAAAAAGAATCACCTACATATTTATTTTAAGAATTTCATTTTTATTTTCTTTGATTCAACTTTGTTTTATTTATTTAGTATCGACGAGCAGCTTGGAGCTAATATTTCTATTTCACACAGTGCTGAGTTTTAGTTCCTTTTTAACCCCTGACGAAACAGAAGGGTGTGATATTTGGCCTGTTTAATGTTTTATACCTATGCAAAATTTACCAGTGAAAACTTAATAGATTTTTTTATTGTAAGTATATATTTTTCTATGTGTATGTAATAAAATTGTTTGTTTCCCAAATAAATAAAAATAATAATTTTGATGTGTCTGTGGCATCATGGCTCCTAAACGTATAGACCGATTTCGATGGCGTTTTTTTTAATCGAAAGCCTTCTCTGTTCTGGTTCTTAGATATGTTTGATGAAAATCGGTTCAGTCGTTCAAAAGTTATTGATGGTGTATGCTTGAAAGTGGGTGGTTTTTATTTAGTCTGGCAAATAAACTTGTATAGAGCAAGTTTTGCATAATTAAGACTTACCTGTTCTTAAAGTGTCTTTAGTGGCCATTATGTCCTTCACCCATTCGATAAATGTGTACAACCTTAAGATGGCGGCGTCCGCGGTACTCTCAACGAAGTTCGCGTCTTCCACCGAATCGCCCGCGTCCGCTAAGGTCAACCTCATCCCATCCGCACTGAATTTCTCAATAGATTCCTTCAAAGTTAAGAAATTTCCCTCGGACTTGGACATTTTCGCAGAGTTTAACATCAGATGACCGTTCGCGCGGATGCCTTTGGGCCATTTGTCTTCTTCGCCCGGCCAAATGGCACAGTGGTTGAAGATGTAGAAAGTTAAATGGTTTTGGATGAGATCCTTGCCTGATACTCTCAAATCAACTGGATACCTGTTTAAAAGGATTGAATCCTCAGATGTGAAAAGAAGTTAAGAGAGTAATTCAGAATAGAATATGTTAGTAAGAAATATGATGTGTGCATGCTTACCAAAACTGGAATGATCTTCTCATAGTATCTAAGGATGTTTTCGGTATACTGGTCTTTGGGAATTTAGCACTTTGGAAGAAGATATAATCCCAAACCTCGGGGGTCATCTGCTCAGGCTTAATTTTCAGAGCGTTATCTTTGTTACCGCGGAACGTATCTCCTTGTAGGTAATGCGAGATAGTATAATAAGCATTATAGATAGTGGAGTCAGATAGCGATTCTATCACCCATTGCGGATCCCAAGGCAACTTAGTTCCTGTAGGCAAAGAAAAATTAAAGTTACGAAAAACAGATTAAAACAGTTTTTGTGATAACCCCTGTTATTGTATCATTTTATCATGCAATGGCAAATGTTTTTAAGACAATAAATAAAAATGGTAGATAAGATATAAATAGTAGTATTAAGTTTTGTTTTTTGACGTAAAGGTAAATTATACCAGTACATACCGAGACCGTAAGTTCTAGAGCATGCATATTCATGCAGCCACCTTAGCGTGGCCTGGAAATTCTTTCTGACCTCGTCGTGGTAAGTGTTCATGGCGGCCAGCGCGCGCTCCGCTTGCTCCTTCCATTCTGCATTCCCATAGTCAAGGTACCACTGGTTGCAAAGAGCAACCACGCATTCGTCGCCCGACCGCGAGATAATAGTCTTCTCTGGTTCATAATATATCACAGCACCATTTTCCTGTATTAATTTGCTTTGAAGATTCTTCTTAACATCCTGGATTTTACTACCCTTATATTCACCTACTAGTAAAACACCGTCGTAGAAACCTTTAAGGTAAACCATTTCCTTAGCCTGTGTCAACTTCTCCTTGTCATTTTGACTCTGAATCTTGAGTTTATCATACACATGTACTGCCGACAGATTTCCAAACTCGGGGATCTCAAGTATAGGCACAGGCTTGAATGGGAGAATCATAACGTCTTCCAGACCATACTTTTCCCGAAAAGCCGGTTTCTTTTGCAAATCCACGAGTGCAGCATAGTCGTCGGGCGAGTCAGAAGGCACGCTAGTGACAATACCAGTGCCCTTGTCTTCCTTGATAGTCAACATTGGTAAAGCATAAATCTTTGGGTAACATGTGAAGGGAGATTTTAAAGCTATCCCAAGGAGATCTTGCCCCACAATTTCTAGGAGGATTTTAAATTCGCCATCCTTTTCTGTGAAACCCTGATAAGCCATATTCCTAGCGGCACGTCGCGTGCAAATGAAAACTCCGTCTTTGACGGTTTCAAATGCTATGTACTTGATGTCGGGATGGACCCAGCAATTGGTTTGACCATACATTGTCTCGGGTCTAAGTGTGGCGGCGACAAAGCTCACTTTTCTCCCTTTGAATGATCTGAAAGATTTTGCAAAACTGTTAAACACATTCTGATAAATCCTTGTATTTCAAGACATCATTAATTTTTGAGCAACCTACTTTAGAATTTCAGGGAGTGGCTCCAAAACCTCCATTTTGATAAGAGTGTATTCTTGCGGTCCAGCGCCTTCCCCTGTGCTCCTGTCGTGGTCCATGCATGGCTGCTTGTCTAAAGGCGAAAATATGGTGTACCGTTTGCCATACATGATTTTTTTACGATCTCTCAAAAGATAAAACTGCCATCTGATGAATGAATCATAGAATGGATTTGCATCAGTGGTGATGAATTTACGACGCCAGTCAACCTGTTCAAACAAGAATCATCAATAAATAACACAGCAGTGTTATACTCCTATTCAATTTAATTAGTAAAATTTGTAGTAACAGAAATAAATTTACTTACATGTATACCCATTTGCTTCAAATCATCAACAGCACGGGGTGGGAAGTATTCCAGCCAGTACAGCTCATTTGCAAACTCCTTGATTTCCTCATCGGAAATTCCAATACTCCTCATAATCTGCCACTGGTACTTGGCTGACCCTGCTTTAGCCACGGCTTTGCTCTTCTTTCCTTTACTCTTATCTTTGGGAACTATGTCCCCCTGCTCCTGAACCACAACCTCCTCCTCGTCAGGGAATACTGGTGGGCAGCCATATAATTCCATTTCCCTTTTTAGTTTATCAGCACAGGCCTTAATTGGCATGCCAGTGCAGTGGAAGCCAAATGGAAACAGTACCATTTTACCTTTGAGGCGGTGATACCTTGTTGCAAACTACAAAACAACATCTTTCATTTCAATATCTTATTATTACATCTTAAAGGTACATATCATATGTTAATACAGTAAAACCCCGCTTTAAGCGCATATGTTCCACAAAACTCGCATTAAGTAAATATCGCATTTGAAGGGGTTTGCGTTTTAACATAGCCAAAAGTCCATATAAAATATGAACCAATACTTTAATTATAGAAAGACATTGTGCAGTGTTACATTATGCATTTGTTTTATGGAAAAATTTACCTATCTATTTTCTTCTGGGTTGCATTTTCTTGTAAAATATTTTTAATTGACAACATGATCATTATCACTGTCTATGCTCTGCAATATGTCCGAACCTGAAGAAATCATTAAGAGCATTTTGTATTCCCCTGCTTCAAGTGGAAACTTTCTCTTCTATAGCAATGTCTTTAAGCTCTTGTGTCTGCATCTGAACACTTCTCCTTAATGCTTCCACTGCATCAGGTCAAAGAATACACCACACACGCACGTTCGAGTTCGTTTCAAATGCGTTTGTATCGATACCAACACGCACTTACAGCGCATTTCATTTGTCACAAAAAACGTGTTAAATCTGCCAAAACGTGATAAAAACACGCAGACGCGCATCAAAAAGCGCGTCATACGAGCGTAATAAATACGTCATGTGGAAGGACCCTAAAAGTAACTAATAATGTAAGACAAAGTTTTTACAAAATCTACAATAAGTTAAACTTACTTCACACTTTGACAGAGAGAATGTGTGGCCAAGATGTAAGCGTCCATTCATGTATGGGTAAGGGAAAGTACACATGAATTTTTCATGAGGTTTCCCATCTTGTGGAGCTTCAACTTCAAATAGTTTTTCCTCCTCCCATCGTTTCTGGACGTTTCTCTCAATCTCTTGAAGATATTCAACTTTGAATGTACCTTTTCTATCGAGGGCAGCCTAAAGCAAAAACCAATTGGCAAAGGGAATCACAATGTTTTAATTAAATAATTAATTATACAACTAGATATCAAATAAAAACTATGTGCTTATTTTGCCGATTCAGTATGGCTGGTGATGTTAATAAGCTAGAAGTTGGTTGTTTTAGCAATGTAAATAAAATATCTATTACTTATAAATATCAAACACAATTTTATTGTAAAAGAAAATAGTTTGAAATTCTTCAGGAAGACGGAGCTAAGTGCAAATACACCGGGGCCACGCATGCGAATCATACATATACAGTGTGCAACGTTCCAACAGAAAGGAGGTTTGATACATATTGAGGATAGTTTACGTATCAATATAAATGAAATCATTTAAAAAGAAATGAAATCCACATACCATATCGTATTGCTCGTTGATAAAACGATTTATTTATTAAATTTCGACATGAACACACGTTGCACATGCACTTCCAACAACCAACTTTATTCCCTGAGTGACATTGACAATTGACATTGACGTTTAATAAAGTGTAGGTACGTGATAACCGACTACAACAAAAAGATGAATGAAAAATACAATGTACGGTACGGACTATTTAAAATAATATCAAAGAGAAATGGCGAAATACTCCTGATTCACGAGGCAACGTATCTATTTCCCCTTTTTTATTGTAGGCTATTTGTAGTTCACCATCACCAATGTTTGACAAAAAACTATTATCAAACAAAATTGATAATTTTAAAATATTATAAAAATAAACAGGCAAGTGCGAGTCGGACTCATACATGAAGGGTTTCGTACCACCGTACAATGTTTTAAAACGCTGAAGAAACACGTTTCTTGTATGACTACCCCCTTTAATTTTTAACTTTATCTTATTTTTAGTACCTATTAGTTGTTATAGTGGTCATAGTAATACATAATTGGTAAAAATTTCAAGTATCTAGTTAATGCCATTATAAAGATAGAGTTAAAAACGCTGAAAAAATCACGTTTCTTGTATGACGACCCCCTTTCATATATAATTTTATCTTATTTTTAGTATTTGTTGTTATAGCGGCCATAATAATACATAATCTGTGAAAATTTAAAGTGTCTAGCTATTACGGTTTAATAGATAGAGCCAGTGGCAGATTTAAAAATTTGCCGTTAGTAGGCTATTCAATTTTTGCCGCCCCTACTGACCTTTGAAATTTAATACGTTAGTTTAGTTCACAATCATATTAATAACATTTATTCTGAAATTGCAACTTTATGATTTGTGTTCTATCGTCCTCATTACATCGGCTATTTCCCGTTATTAGTATGATTGTGAACCAGGTGATAGTTCTGTTAGTCACTAGATTATTTTTGCAACCCACTATGTAGTGACGAGTATACTGTTGACCTAAAAACAGCAGCATGTACTAATTATAAGGTGGGGAAAGGCACAAAGGCAAGGCAATTTTTATTGCACTTACAGTTTAAAAACAATACGAACAATTTCTATTAAATAACATGTTAACAATCCGGTTAATGGTGACTATGAGATCAAATAAGTTTTACATTATCTTTTTGCGAGATTTTAAATTCACAAAATCATTAATTATATCGTCGTATGAAATCTTGTTCATTAGTTCTCTCGTCAGAGAGTATTATTTTCTTTGATTAGTTCGGACTCTATGCACAAACAAAAGAGATAAAGCGTTAAGCTTTTCTTGTCTTAAAGTAGATCGTAGATAGTTTTTTACCCATTTCAAGCAAGAAAAGCTTCTCTCACCTGAACAATTTGTCACTGGTGTACATAGAGCCATGCGAAATGCTATATCCAAGTTTGGATAAATGTGCTCCAAATTCTGTTTTCGCAGGAACAAAGATACTTACTTACTTACTTACTATCCTGGCACAGCGACCCAAAGTGAGTCTTGGCCTCCAGCACAAGAGCACGCCAGCGCTCCCGGTCCCGCGCTAGCTCTCGCCAGTTGTCCCCAACTTGCAGCTCGCGCAGGTCCGCCATCACCACGTCGCTCCAGCGATACCTGAGACGGCCCACCGGCCTGCGACCGATCGGCCGGCCCAGGTATGCTCTCTTCACTCCCCGATCCTCCTCCATTCTTTCGACGTGCCCGAGCCATCGAAGGCGGTGCGCTTTAGCTTCGCCCATAATGTTAGGCTCGTCCACTAGATCTTGTATTTCGGCATTGCTCCTAATCCTCCATACACCATCCTCTCCTCTCACTGGTCCCAGGATCTTGCGAAGTATCTTTCTTTCCGCTACGAGAAGCCTTCTTTCCTCTTTTAATGTTAGCGTCCACGCCTCACATCCATACAATAGTATAGGACGGATGATCGTCTTATAGATCCGTATTTTTGTGCTTCTGCTGAGAAGTTTGGACGTCAACACCTTATGTAGGCTGCACTGCATCGAAGGGCATTTTGGATGCGGATGTTAATCTCGTCTTCTCTCGTGTTTGTGTCCGTTATAGTGCATCCTAGGTATTTAAACTTCGCTACTCCCTTAAAAACGGTGCCATCCACATGGAGATCCTCTCAGAACAAAGATAGACTTCTTAATGATCCAGAATCTGGTTTTATCAAAATTCTTTGAGAAGAAAGGTGGCATTTAAAGTATACGCATTTCTGAACTAAATCAGTTTCTAAATCATTAGGATACATTTTTTCCAACGAAATGGCTTTTTCCGTCAGGGTCGATGGTAACAACTCACTCATTTTGGTTAGAAATGAAAACTCCTCGTTAAATTCGTGGTAGGCTTTTTGCCGTTTCTCTAACTCGGATACGAGTCTATCTATGAGGACGAGAAACGTGTAACCCTGAAAGTTTCACTTGCAGTCATTGTAATAACTTCTTCAGATGTTTCATCAAATCTTTTTTTTCTTGTCGGTTGTCTTTTTCCAAACTCTGTTGTATATTGCTTCGATACGCTTAATTTCATCACTTTTTCTTCGAAATACTTAAAATTCTCTCGCTATTCGCTATTGGAATATTTTTAAAATTCTTGATCGCATAAGTACCTATATTTTATAGTGCGTTTAGTAATCTTTTATATACGGATTACGGACGTAATGTGTAGGTATACATATAATTAGTTCTTTTTTATTTCTGTAAGATAAAAAAAAAATTGGGCTAAATTTGCCGCCCCTCTAAATCTGCCGCCCTAGGCTCCAGCCTACTTAGCCTATTGGTAAATCCGCCACTGGATAGAGCCCTGTGACAGACGGACTGACAGACGGACAGACAGACGGAGTCTCAGTAATAGGGTGCCGTTTGCACCCTTTGGGTACAGAACCCTAAAAATGAATAATTTGACAAAGAAAGATCTAATTTCACAAACATATTACTTTGTAACTTGGCGGAAGAAAGAGAAACATGGAAAGCACTAAGAGACACTGAGTACTAGAGAGACATTGTCGGTGGAGTGTCAAAGTCAAAATGCTTTGACTTTGACACTCCACCTTTGACAAGAGCCCAGCTCTTAAATATAAGAAGAAGATTACTTTGTACCTATGTAATAATTTGCCTAATATATTATTTAAATATCCAAATGGGGACAAGGCCAACGTCCCTATTCGTTTAGCAAACCCGGTATAACGACGCTTGTGCACAAATCCAATTCTGACTCAAATTGGCCTTCCTAGTGATTGTATAGACGCTCCTACATTTTTGAATATGAATCGAATTTTTCGAAAATTCGATTCATATTCAAACCAAGAATTCTCACTTCGGGTCGTTTTTATTTCGGATCAAAACCGACTCGAATTGGCCGCCGTAGAAATTGTACGTACGGTTGTGCACCCACTCGAATTTGATTCGTATTCGAATTTCGGTTTCAAGGATGAAGAGTGAGGTACGGGGAGGAAAGCACACGTTGCGCGCCCTGCCCCCTACCCCGTCTCGCCCAATAGTGTTGCCGAAAATATCGAAATTAATGTTTAATATCGACAGTGTTAGATTGGTTATAATTAAGTCTTTAAACTTCTTCCTGCAAACTATTTGTTATGTTCCATTATTTTATTATTCTGGCCACCCCATATGGGCTGGCAACACTTTATGAGACCCGCTAATTTTGGTGTCAGAGTAATGTCAATGTCAAATGTCTGTAAAATGGAGATGTGTGAAAAATTGTATTCTATTGTTTTTATTTGATTGAAAAGCTAACTTAATTAGTGTTATTCTTTTAAAAAGTTCAGTAGTAAAGTGAGTTAAAGTAATACCATCTTTTATTTGAGGCACACCAAGGATAAATCTTACACAGTGATATTGATAATGTTTCTGCTATTGCAATAACAATCGATACTATTGATAGTTCTTCTTTGCTGGTCTGTGAGAAAAGAAAAAACATAGAATGTACCAGCTGCTTCTCTTCCCGTGCAGATTGGTCAGGAGCAATTTAGAATACGCTAGTGTAGTGTGGAACCCAACATATGCAGTTCATTCTCAGCGAATCGAACAAATCCTAAAAGCTTTTACCAGGCACCTCGCGTTTTCGGTGCCCTAATGTTTCTCATCGTTGTCCTTATAACGAGCGGCTAAAGCATTTTAATATGATTTCCTTGTTTAATCGAAGAAAAATTGGCGACGTTATATTCCTATATAAAATACTAGCTGTGCCCGCGACTTCGTTCGCGTGGTTGTCGGAACGTAATGTTATATAGCCTAAAGCCTTCCTCTATAAATGGACTACCCAACAAAAAATAATTTTTCAAATCGGACCATTAGTTCCTGAGATTATCGCGTTTAAACAAACAAACAAACTCTTCCGCTTTATAATATTAGTATTAGTATAGATTCAATAACTGCTTAGATTCTGGTGACACATTATCGCTTCTTAATATTAATGTCCCAAGTAGACCACCACGTCATCCTGTACCTAAATACTTAGTGGTCCGCCGTCTAGAACCAATCTGGGTAGCCATGCTCCAGTCAACCGTATGTGCAATACTTATAATATGTTTTGTCGCGACTAGCGATTTGGACATATTTTGTGATAGTCTGAATGTCTTTAAACATAAGGTGCTGAATCTTCTTAAAAAGTAAAAATCATGTTTTTTTTAATTTTTTTTTTAAACATTTGTTAATCTTATTCTGAACTCTGTGGTGAATTTCGTGTATACCTGTCATTGGTATTTACTTAAGAATATTAGTGTTATAGGTATCATACTCGAATTTTGTATGTAAATAGTGTTGGTGTACCTTATTTAATAAAATAAAATAAAATAAAAAAATGTTTTTGTGAAAAATTTGTTGAAAGAGAAAATGATTACGAGAAGGCAAAAAAAAGCTGTGTCTAATAAAACTGTTATAAGTAGTGAAGTGCAAAGTGAATCACAGCCTACGAGCGTCCAATCAGGTGGTCATGATGGCGCCAGCCCTCGGAGCTCCGTTGGCGCCAGCTCTCACAAATCCTCGTAAGCTCGCTTTGCAAGCGGAGCATGCGCGCCACCAAGCCGATGTGGAAGCCGAACGAGAGCGTGCGGCCGCGGAGCGGTTTTGTAGCTGTTCCTAATGTAGGTGAGGCAACCGGCCTTGCAGAAGTCGACGTGAATACGGCAGCGCACGCTGCCTTTGCGTCAGCGCCGGTGCCCCCTGAGGCAACCGGCCTTGCAGATGTCGATGTGACTACGGCAGCGCACGCTGCCTTTGCGTCGGCGCCGGTGCCCCCTTCCCAGCCCACTGCCACTACGACGCACGGTGCGCTCCCTTTGGGCAAATTTACACATGATTGCCCGAGCGCCCCCGGCCTGTTCCTTATGTGAGGCAACCGGCCTTGCAGATGTCGGCGTGACTACGGCAGCGCACGCTGTCTTTACGTCGGCGCCGGTTGCCTGTGCTCTAGTTCGGGGGGAGAGAGTGTTGCGAACTCCTTTTTTATTATTCTTTTTTATAGTATTTGAAATTATATTTTGATATTCCTTTTTGTTTTCTTGAAGGGTGTGTCATGGGTGCTTCAACAGTAAAGATCATTTATGCGTATTATAAAAGGATTTTTATTATTTTCTCTATCGAACCCAGCGCAATAAAATCGATTGATACAAAACATAGAGAGAATTATTTTTGACTGCTCATTTAAAGGCCAAAACTACTGGTATCGAGGTTCGTAACGGAATAAAAGATATTCGTATTAACGAGTTCTTTAATCTCCCATCAACTTTTTATAACATTTCCCACAAATTAGCATGCCGGGTATTAACCCCAATACTCTAATCAAGTGGCATAAAAATTTCTTGAGCTCCTCCGTGCTTCGGAAGGCACGTATAAGCCGTTGGTCCCGGCTGTCACCATTGTATGGCAGTCGTTAAGCTATGTCAGATGCCTTTAGGCAGCTTGAAAACTCTGACACCAGTGTTGGCCACTTACATACACGATAAACAAACAAACAACCCCAATCTACCCGTTGTATGGGGACATACGAATTGACATGTCTAAGTTTAAATTTTTTGCTGGCAAATATATTTTTAACCTAGTAATATGTTAAAATAAGCAAATAGACATCAAATGAGATTATATCTGTATATTTAATATGGCTAATTTAGTGATTTTTCATTTATTATTTGAAATATATTAATTTATTTATACATAAGATAACCTTTTTATACATTTCTACAGATAATTAGAGGACTCGCACTCATTTATTAATAAATATTTCAATCTACCCGCCAAATGGGTAGATACGGGTATTTACCCGGTGCATATCGGGTGTATATCCAAGCGTGGGTAAATACCCGGGTATATGCCTATCTTCAGTGACAACGTCCGGTGTTCGTAACCAATATTATCTACTTAAATAAAGGTCAATTATCTATAATATCAAACTATCAATAGTACTCAGATACACTACCACGTCTTTATCCCTAACGGGTTAGACAGAGGCTAGGGCGGTAAAGCCCAGGCCACTTTTAGCGTAATGGTGGGCATGAAGGCGGAAAAAGGAAATCATAAAAGTGATGGATTGCTAACCGCATCGCCTATTCATATGATTCAGATTCTCGACCATTCCCTCGATCGACATTTACGATCTGCACGGGAAGAGAAGCAGCTGGTACATTCTATGTTTTTTCTTTTCTCACAGACCAGCAAAAAAGAACTATCAATAGTATCGATTGTTATTGCAATAGCAGAAACATTATCAATATCACTGTATAAGATTTATCCTTGGTGTGCCTCAAATAAAAGCTGGTATTACTTTAACTCACTTTACTACTGAACTTTTTAAAAGAATAACACTAATTAAGTTAGCTTTTCAATCAAATAAAAACAATAGAATACAATTTTTCACACATCTCCATTTTACAGACATTTGACATTGACATTACTCTGACACCAAAATTAGCGGGTCTCATAAAGTGTTGCCAGCCCATATGGGGTGGCCAGAATAATAAAATAATGGAACATAACAAATAGTTTGCAGGAAGAAGTTTAAAGACTTAATTATAACCAATCTAACACTGTCGATATTAAACATTAATTTCGATATTTTCGGCAACACTATTGGGCGAGACGGGGTAGGGGGCAGGGCGCGCAACGTGTGCTTTCCTCCCCGTACCTCACTCTTCATCCTTGAAACCGAAATTCGAATACGAATCAAATTCGAGTGGGTGCACAACCGTACGTACAATTTCTACGGCGGCCAATTCGAGTCGGTTTTGATCCGAAATAAAAACGACCCGAAGTGAGAATTCTTGGTTTGAATATGAATCGAATTTTTTGAGGACCAAAATATAATACCAATCGATTTTATTGCGCTGGGTTCGATAGAGAAAATAAAAAAAGAATCCTTTTATAATACGCATAAATTATCTTTACTGTTGAAGCAGCCATGACACACACTTCAAGAAAACAAAAAGAAATATCAAAATATAATTTAAAATACTATAAAAAAGAATAATAAATAAAACCGGCCAAGTGCGAGTTAAACTCGCGTGGAGAGGGTTCCGTACAATTGATTGAATTCTTATAGGTTTTCCTGTAATCTACAAGCAATGAACTACATTTCGTATTTTTGTCAAAATTGTAGGCTCAGTAGTTTCGAAGATCAGGGGGGGGGAATGGTCAATTTTCGTCTTCTTATATTTGAGATCCTCATAACGAGCCCTTCCATTTGATATATGACACAGTAAGGTTTGCAAAACTTTTTTTTACAATTTCCTAATTTATCCCCCGGAAATGACCCTTATTTTAAAAAAATGTTTATTTACTTTGTTTAAATGTGTTTGGGTCATAGAATTACACCATCTTACCAAATTTCACCTGATTCGGTCCAGTAGATTCGGAGCAAATTGGCTGTGACAGACGCACGAGTGATCCTATAAGGGTTCCGTTTTTCAATTTTTTGTACGGAACCCTAAAAAGGAGTTCGCAACAAGGGGTGTCCATATGTTGACATCGCGTTTGATGTCTGATTGCTTAGTTTAACATATAATTAGGTCTACAAACATTTGCCAGCAAAAAATGTAAACTGAGACGTGTCAATTCGTATGTTTCTATACAACGGGTAGATTGATGTAAATAAATAATAAGTATAATAATAGTGCCAGCTACTAATGGCGGTTAAATGCAGGACACATAGTGAATGCGGCCTCTTTAATCAAAGTGATGTGTATCTATGGAACGTTGCCATGGGATGTTTACCCCTATTGTCATATTCTATTGGTGTCAATTATATTTATTATACTATGTACAATTTTAGTTGAATAAAGCTAAATAATTTGTCTCTAATTACGCATCAATTTATTCAACTAATTTTTATCTGAACGAGTGATATAAAATATGTTATATGAGTAACGAAACAAAACCTGAAAGACCAAGTATCACAAATATGTCACGCTATCTTCGTCCCGAGCGATTTGATGAAGAACCTAGCGCTGCTGGATCGGATTTGAAATGGACGCATTGGTATTTCACTTTTAACAATTTCCTTACCGTAGAATGTGCCCCAGACGCCAAAGATTCCATGAAATTGAATCTTTTAGTTAATCATATCTCTCCAACGATATTTTCATATATTCGAGCATGTGAAACCCAAAAACGAAATACTCGCCAGGCACATGCTGACAACGCGTAAACAGAGAACTGACGAAACGGTGAAAGAATACATTCAGGCATTAAAGCTGCTCGCTTTCGAGTGTCATTTTACGGAGGTTACGGCGGAGGAACATCAAAACGAATCTATGCGCGGCACGTTTATCGCAGGCATCAATTCTCAAAAGATAAGGGAGAGACTACTAGAAAAATTATTCAGGCTGATGGCGCACTGTCTGCAATCTCCGCTGCTTCTCCGTGTAGTCTGAGGAAGGCTACCTCACCAATTACCATCAACGGTTTCAAAGCAGATGCTCTGATAGACACTGGAAGCTCTGTTAGTTTCATAAATAAGAGTGTAACTGAAATACTACGACTAAAGATAAAACCTAGCAACCAAACTATCACATTGGCTTCTCTAAGCCACGTATCTCACGTCCAAGGTGTCTGCTATGTCAATATTCAACTTGGGAAACATCAGTACAAACACAAACCTCTTCTTATTGTCAACAATTTATGCGCAGATGCTATTATTGGTGGAGGTCTACACAAGAAGAGTATGGTTGTAGATTATTCTCAAACTATAAATAAATATACAGAATTGGATGCTTTTCCATTACCAAGGATAGAATCGATTGTAGCTAAAGCAGCCAAATACAACTATATCAGTCAAATTGATTTAAAAAGTGCGTATCACCAAGTACCTATAATCAAAAAGGAACGCATTTTTACCGCTTTTGAAGCCAATGGGAAACTGTATGAATTTACAAGAATCCCGTTTGGAGTAACCAACGGTGTCGCAGCTTTCCAGCGCACTCTGAGCTATATAATAGAAGAAGAACACTTAAGCGGCACGTTTGCATATTTAGATGACGTCACTGTATGTGGAAGGAAGGACTAAAGAAGAACATAACATTAATTTATCTAAGTTCAAGGAGGCTGCCGCTAAGTACAATCTAACACTAAGCGAAAACAAATGCGTATTTAATAAAGAAACTATCAACCTTCTTGGTTATACTATTAAAAATAATACTATCTGTCCAGATGAAAACCGATTGAAACCCTTGCTCGACTTACCTGCGCCCGAGAATGCGGCTGCGTTAAAAAGAACATTAGGACTATTCGCTCACTACTCGAGATGGTTACAAAACTTCTCGGAAAGAATTAAACCACTACTTTCTATCAGTACTTTTCCTCTTTCTGACATCGCAATGATTACATTTAATAAAATGAAAGCCGATATAGCAAAAGCATCACTGACTGCTATCGATGAAAATGAAATGTTTACTGTCGAAACTGATGCTTCAGAAAATGCCCTTGCTGCTTCTCTTTCTCAAAAGGGCCAGCCTGTAGCATATTTCTCACGTTCCCTGAATGAATCAGAAAGGCGACAATCTTCAATTGAAAAAGAAGCCGCAGCGATAGTTGAAGCTTTGCGCAAATGGCGCCACTATCTGATCGGCAGGTACTTCCTTTTAATAACAGACCAACAGTCGGTAGCTTTTATGTTTAACCAAGTCCATTCGAGTAAAATAAAGAATGAGAAGATTGAACGTTGGAGGCTAGAATTGTCCTGTTTTAAGTACAACATAATTTATCGCCCTGGTAAAGAAAACTTTGTGGCCGATGCATTAACCAGAGTCTGTGCGCATATGAACATAAGCAATCTTAAAACCTTACATGACAACCTCTGTCATCCTGGAATAGTTCGTATGAATCACTGAGTACGATCGAAAAACCTTCCATATTCGATTAATGACATTCGTCAAATGACTGCCAATTGTAAAGTTTGCGCCGAAATTAAGCCCCGATATGCGAATACAAATGGACAGCTTATTAAAGCAACGGCTCCTTTAGAACGGCTTAATATTGATTTTAAAGGACCACTCCCGTCAAAGTCGCAAAATAAATATATACTGACGGTCATTGACGAATATAGTCGCTTCCCTTTTGCTTTTGCATGCAAAAACATGACGTCAAGTACAGTTATCCACTGCTTGAATGAAATATTTTATATATTTGGAACACCTATGTATATTCACTCGGACAGAGGGACGTCGTTTTTGTCACAAGAACTTACCCAATATCTCGTGTCTCTCGGAATAGCTTGTAGCCGGACCACTCCTTACAATCCTGAAGGCAACGGACAAGTTGAACGCCTTAACTTTACCTTGTGGAGAACGATCCAATTAAGTCTGAAATCCAGGAGTTTGGAGATAGCAGACTGGGAAAAAGTTCTATCTATAAGCTTACATTCAATACGGTCGTTGCTGTGTACATCCACCAACGCTACTCCTCATGAAAGGATGTTCGGCCACCCTCGAAGGAGTCCAAATGGAGTATCTTTACCTGCTTGGCTGACTACTCCAGGACCCATTCTAATAAAAAGAAGTGTGCGCCAATTCAAATATGATCCTTTAGTGGAAGAAGGACACCTCGTGCAAAGTAACCTGACTTATTCATATATTTGATATCCTGATGGAAGAGAAGGCACAATTTCAAATAGACATCTGGCACCAATTCCCTCGGATGACGAATATGTGTCTGAGACTGAGGTCGAGGAACCATCTAAACCTGTGAACGACCCTGGGGAAACAACGACAGAGGAGCCACGGTCAAAAGGCACACCCCAACCTGACGTTCGGCGCTCGACGCGCATCAGACATCTACCTGCCTACCTGGAGGATTACCAGACATCCTAAGAGGAGGTGAATGATGTGTATCTATGGAACGTTGCCATGGGATGTTTACCCCTATTGTCATATTCTATTGGTGTCAATTATATTTATTATACTATGCACAATTTTAATTGAATAAAGCTAAATAATTTGTCTCTAATTACGCATCACAAAGTCTGGTGGTGCACTAACGAAATCGGTGGCTTCGAAATTCACGAATTTGATTCTGATTCGTGTGCAGTGCACAGACGCTACTCAAGAATTTTCTGTCCGAATTTTTCTCGTTTTGGATTTGATTTGAATATGAATCGGATTCGATGCAGTGCACAACCGCTCTAATTGTGCAGTTTGCAGTTTGTCTTCTTTGCCCAAATATTAAAAATAATCTCATAAAAAATTCGCGGCATTTGGCGTTTGCTGTCAATGCTGTCATTTTTGCCGGAAAGGCGGAAACTTTTCGTTTGCCGTTCTTCATCGAAAGACGCTTCAATTTAACCGTCGGGGTCGTTTTTTTATATCAAGTTCATTACAAAAGAAACTAATTTGTGTAATTTTAAGATTTAAAATGGCGCCAAGGTCTACTAAAGCGAAGGTATCGTATTTATTACTTCATCCACTTCGTTATCTATTTTACTTATTGTTCGAGTAGTATATAGAGATAACGTCGTAAATAGTGATTAAAGAATAATAAAATAAGCCAGAAACGTATTGTCATATCGTTGTATTTGCATTTACTTCTTGTAATGAGATTCGCGAACTCGCCATTCATGACATTTTACCGCGTGTTTCATGTATGCAAAAATGCAAATAGGCATGCGTTTTGCCTCCAAAAGCTTTCAATGCCTTTGTAGTAAGTAGACAGTGGTTCATAGTAAGTATAGGTAAGAACATAATGAAGCATATATCGACCAAAGTTCTATAAGGCTAACTGTTGTTGATTATGAGGTAAAGAACTGACTTCTGAATGGTTATAGTCATGTTTTTCTTGCTTGCATATTGTATTATTTTCCATGTGTCGTTTCCTTTTGTAGGTTGTCTTTGGTTGTGGTACCTACCTATTTCTTTCAATCTTGATTCATTTGAACCTTCTCTGCTTTAAACTAAAAAATGTTTTAGCAGTAATTTCAAGTTGTAGCAATTCAAGAATTTTCCTCTTTAAACCTCTAACATGAACCTAATGTTATAATAGTGCATACAGGAAAATGTATTCATAACTAAGTACAGAGAAAAATTAAAGCATTAAATCTATACGAGGGCTGTTGATAAGTACCCGTTTATGGAAAAAAAGAACATTTTTTTTGTATATATGCATTTATTTTTCTATGTAGTCACCTTTTAACTCTACACATTTGTTCCACCTATACTCAAGCTTCAATAAACCATCCAAAAAGTATGATTTTGGAAAGTCATTAAAATAGGCCTCTGTGGCGGCAATGACTTCGTCATGATCCAAATCGCTTGCCACCGAGCCATTTTTTTAGGTTGGGAAACAAAAAGAAATCGCATGGGGCCAAATCTGGAGAATACGGGGGGTGAGACAATAGTTCGTAGCGTAACTGTGCTAATTAAGCCGTCACAACTCTGGACGAATGAGCCGGGGCGTTGTCGTGATGAAACAGTACTTTTTCTTTTTTAAAAGGGGGTCGTTTGTCCTTCAACACGGCGTCAAATTCATCCAATAAATTGGCATAGTACTGCCCTGTTATTGTTTTTCCCTTTTCTAAATAGTCAATATGTATAATACCCTGCGAATCCCAAAAAACGGTCGCCATGACCTTTCCAGCCGATGGGACGGTTTTTGCTTTCTTTGGAGCAGGTTCACCTAAAATCCACTGCTTCAACTGCTCTTTCATTTCCGGGGTGTAGTGGTGGACCCACGTTTCGTCCACGGTCACGAAACGACGCAGAAACTCCTTCGGGTTACGTTTGAACACGGCCAAACACTGCTCCGAAGTAGTCAGTCGGTTCCGTTTTTGCTCCTCCGTGAGTAAACGCGGCACCCACCTCGCCGATACTTTCTTCATACCCAATTTTTCTTCTAATATGGGTTGTACCCTCTCGATTGAAACATTTACAGCATCAACAATTTCTCGTAGTTTAAGTCTAAAACGATATTTTCAATTTTCTTAACCATATCGTCTGTAGTCACCTCAACTGGCCGGCCTGGGCGATCCTCATCAAAGACGGTTGTTCTCTCCCGCTTAAACTCGTTATACTAATATCTGACGATTGTCATAGAAGGAGCACATTCATGGTAAACCGCTTGCATTCTTACTTTTATTTCATCACATGTTTTTCCTTCCAAAAATAAGAATCTAATTACAGACCGATACTGTTCTTTCTCCATTTTAACAATTTTTTCACGCCTTCACTGAATCCTTGTCAAATAAGAAAAAAAACAAAAGACTGCCATTTTATTTTCCCGCCTTTGAAAAATGGCTTAAAAAGGTGGTATACTTATTTGCGGCCAGTGATATTAATATATTTAGAAAACGGGTACTTATCAAACAGCCCTCGTATTGTTCTAATTTTCTGAATACAGTATTCATGTGTTTGGACATTTACTTACTTTTTGTTTTCACTATTTTGTAGAAAACTACAGATGTAAAAGTGGCTGATGAGGTACCAAAAATCAAAGGTAAAGGAAAAACCATTTCGGAGCTAGTGATTGAAGCTAAAGATGAAGATGAACTTGAAGAAAACAAGGAAGCTGTACCTGTATCAGATAAAAAGTCAAAGAGAGGTGGTAAGAGGAAAGCTGCAAACACAAATGGTCAGGAACAGAGCAATGAAAAAGGCGAGGAAGCCGCTCCAGCAGCCAAGAAGGGGAAAAAGAAGGTAGAAGATTCTGATGCAGATGAGGCTTCCAATGACGGAAGTGACAAAAATGGTCATATTGAAGCCAATGGCGACACAGAACAGACAGAAAAACCCGCTGGTAGAGGACGCACCAAAGCTGAAAAAAAAGAACCAGCAGAACATAAAGAAGTAAAAGCTGGTAGAGGCAGAAAAGGTAAACAGGAGAAAACCAATGGTGATGCTGAAAAAGAATCTGTTGATGCGAAGCCAGCTGTTAAAAAGAGAGGCCGTAAAGCAGAGCCTAAAGACGATGCTGAAGAAGCAAAGCCTGAACCAGCAGCAAAAGGGAGAAAGAAAGTGACCAGAGTAGTAAAAGAAATGACACCAGAGAGCGATAAAGAAGATGAAAAGCAGGAAGGAAAGATAACTGAGGAGCCCAAAAAGAAAGAGGTGAAGGGGCGGAAAGGGCGAGGGAAGAAAGCCAAAGAAGAGGTAGAGGAGGAAAGAGAAGAGAATGACGATGAAGACAAAGGAATGGGTAAGTTGTAATAGTTTTTATACTCATACATGTATACATATTTTTATTTCATCCATTTACTTAACCCTTTTACCGCGAACGTCGGATTAATCCGACAAACATTTTCGTGCCCATTTCGCCAGCGTCGGATTTATCCGACCAAAAACTATGGATATTCACAATTCCTCATGCTGGGAGCACGACAACTGATATAAAGTCTCGCGATGAAAGGGTCAAGGTTAAACCCTCAATCATCCTCATCATCATTTAATAAGCTCAGTCTTTAGAAGTGAAAGGCGCTATATGGGTTAAAATAAAGTACTGAAATGCTAAATTGACACCAACATCTCTCTCATCAAATCACATCTTCTCTTCTTTAACTTAAGAGCTTGCTCTTGTCAGTCGAGTTAAGTGGAGATGCCTCCATCATATATACTGTTTGTAAATTACTCAACAAGTAATTATTAAAAAACCAAAAAACTGGACTGCGTGATACAACAGCAGTACTTACCTATGCTTAGGATGCAACAGGAAATACGCTTGGGGAAGCCATGTCATATGTTGTTTTTTAGCATTTCTTTTATTTAAACATATAAGTTGTATATATTTTTGTCATCCTTTAATTTGATACCCCACCCCACTCGATAGGTCTTGGTAAAAACAGATTTTTTTATGCCGCGCCATTTGGAGCCAAAAATCCGCCATATTAATTTCCAATAAAACTAATATAGCCTATGACTAGTGGTTAGGATGAATAATAACCACGTATAATTTATCAAAATCGCTTTAGCCGTTTAGTAGTTACGAGGGAACATAGAATCATACATATTATATGTCGTTTTTTAGCATTTATTCCAAATTTTATACAAGTCGTATATATTTTTGTAATCCTTGACTAAAATCCTTTAATTTGATACCCCACTCAAACGTTTTTGAAAAAAAAAGATTTTTTATACCGCGCAATTTGGCGCCAAAAATCCGCCATTTTGATTTCCAATAATTTTAATATAGCCTATGACACTCTTGTGGTTAAGACGAATCTAATTATAGATAGACGAACAATATATAATATATATTATTCGTCTATATATATATATATATATATATATATATATATATATATATATATATATATATATATATATATATAATATAATAATAATATAATAGACGAATATAATTTAATAAAATCAGTTTAGCCGTTTAGTAGTTACGAGGGAACATAGAAATATAGGGACATACATTCTGGTCAAACACATAACCCTCCTTTTCAGCTTTGCCGTAGTCGGGTAAAAAAGAATAGGTGCCACTGCCACTTGAATACTTTTATTGCCCCACTATTCTTGTGTTCGTAGTTGTTCCTTGGTAAACTGGACGGACACCTATTAGCAAAGAATGATAATAAAAGTTAAAGCAAGCATGACAAATATTCAATAAATTCTTAGCAGAAACTTTAAGAGCCCTAAAACGTTTTTAGACAAGGATGTCTAAAGGTATAAATTGTTAAAAATTAATAAATAATTAAAATTTTTAGGAGATGCAAAGGCTGAAGATGACGCCGAAGAGGTACAAGAGCCCAAGCCTGCCAAAGGCAAGCGGGCTCCGAAGAAACGAACGGCCACGCCGCCCGCCGACGAACCACAAGACGCGCAAGACACGGGCGAACCAAAGAAAAAGAAGAGGGGTAAATATGTGTAGATAAGTGCTAACTAGTGGTGAGGTGTCATTGACAATAATTATTTTGTACTTTATTATTATGGATGAGTGTTCTTTATTTTACTTAATAAATGGTTTTCCAATCATTTATGCTGAATGTTTTATTGGTGATGTTACATTTCAAAATCGACCAAGCCCTTTTTTGTGTTGTGAATTGTTTTATTTAATCTTTTGAAAGAGTAATACTGATAAATAATTATATTTAATTAATAATCCAAGACGCTATCTTTCAAGCTCTTTGCACGATGTCAATCCACAAGAATACTTTCAGAGGCTATACATTAATGGGAACTAAAATAAAATTTTGAAATACTTATATCTTTGACACAGATCTGATTGTACATACCTACTCGTAATTTGCATGAGCTATAGTTACTGTTTTTATTGTTTTAATATGGATTCTTGATACTTTTAAACTTATTGTGAATCTTGGATTGTCTATATTTTACAAAATATATCTTTTACACAAAGATAGAGCTCTGCAAAAATTGTAATTGACACAAAATTACTTGTATATAGATTGTATAAATTGGTTCATAAATATAGTGCTGTTGGCAAACATTGGCGCAAAGGGTCTCAAGACCTGACTCTCAACTCGCAAGAATTAACACATCGCTACAAAACGTGAAGGTAAGTTTTTGCAGTGCTCTTCATTCATGTTGTGCACAGGTGTTATGGATAACTTCATGTTGTGACGTCAACTTTAGAATTTATAGGTACCTATTATACATCATATTTTCTTACACGGTCATATGCATAACTTCTTAAACCATCGAATCACATATTTATAAGAACATATGTAGTTACATCCTAAAAATCGCCCCTGAATCATGGTCGATTTTTAAATATAACGTCATTAGTATGTTTTTTAGTTAGGTATTCTTGAACATGTTATTCTTAAAATATAGTTTCGCGGCATTTCCTTTTCACTAAACCAACTTTGCTTCATTAAAAAAATACTAACAGCTCTATTGCTAATGATATGTTTATAGTAACAATAAAGTAGAATTTTAGTCAAAGCATGATAGATAAACTATAACACTACCTAGAATAAAATATTATAAAAACTTATACCATAAAAACTAATTCGGTGTTTGTATCAAGAGAAACACTAACTAGATTGGAAATGTTTCAGCCTTGTCTGAAGATACTAAAACCGCGCCACTCAAAAACAAATCAGCAACAGACTTTGACTCCTTAGATTTTTCAAATTCGTCAAAGAACAAGCAAGATAAAGATTGGAACTTTAAAATCGCTAGTTGGAATGTCGACGGCATAAGAGCGTGGTTGAACAAAGGAGGTCTTGATTACATCAAATATGAGAAGCCCGACATCTTGTGCCTCCAGGAGACCAAATGTGCTCAAGATAAACTTCCCGACGAAATAGCCAACCTGCCAGGGTACCATGCATACTGGCTCGGTAGCGAGAAAGATGGTTACGCTGGCGTAGGCATTTACACTACTAAACTCGCTATGAACGTCCAATATGGGCTCCAAGATGAAGAATTAGACAGCGAAGGTCGTATCATAACAGCCGAATATGAACACTTCTACTTGATTTGCACATACGTTCCTAACGCTGGACGAAACCTAGTCACTCTCCCTAAGAGACTGAAATGGAATGAGGAATTCCGAAAATACGTTAAAGACTTGGACAAGAAAAAGCCTGTGATAATATGCGGTGATATGAATGTGTCGCATCAGGAAATTGGTATGTATTCGTAATACACATTATTTTTTCAATACAACTGAAAAGTCTGATCTAGAGATTACGTGAGCTTGTGGGAGACAATTTCTCTGAAACTTCAAAATCTTCCCGAAAGGCCGGTAACGCTCTTGTTCCACCCCTGGTGTTGCAGTTATCCATGGGCAGTGGTGATCACTTACCATCAGGTGACCCGCTTGTTCGTTTGCTGCACTATAGCATAAAAAAAAACTATCCTTTCTAATCCCTATCCATTTATGTTTATTTGCCAGGTAAAAAATCCCTGACTTTCGAGCGTTCACCCCCAATAATTTTTGGACGACTGAATCGATTTTCAACAAACATTGCTAAGAACCATCTTGACAGACAAGGCTTTCGATAAAAACAAACCGCATCTAATTCGGTCTATTCGTTTAGGAGCTACGATGCCACAGACAGATACACATTGACACGTCAAACTTAATGAAAAAAAAAACAATATTTCCAGATCTCGCGAATCCTAAAACAAATAAAAAGAACGCCGGTTTCACCGTCGAGGAGCGAACTGGCATGACCGACTTGCTCAACGACGGCTTCGTCGACACATTCCGCCATCTTTACCCAGACAAGACTGGAGCGTACACATTCTGGACGTACATGAAAAATAGCAGATCTAAAAACGTCGGATGGTAAGTATAAAGATTTAATTACATAAAGAAATGGAGATTATGAAGCTTGTGGGATAGCAACAAATACCTACTAAAAATATAG
This sequence comes from Acrobasis repandana, assembly GCA_963576875.1. Taxonomy (NCBI): domain Eukaryota; kingdom Metazoa; phylum Arthropoda; class Insecta; order Lepidoptera; family Pyralidae; genus Acrobasis; species Acrobasis repandana. The sequence goes on along the minus strand of OY756218.1, from coordinate 18,118,198 downwards.
GTCTGTAAAGATTCCTAGGCCAAATATAGTATCTATAAAAAATACAACTTCCTCCACGTTTTTATTACATAGTTAATTACCTATCGAAAAGAAAAAAGACATGCGTCAATAAGTACCTGATTACATAAAAATAATAATAAAAAAAATGCCTTATGCGCGACATGCCTTTAGGGTTCCGTACCCAAAGGGTGCAACGGGACCCTATTACTGAGACTCCGCTGTCTGTCACAGGGCTCTATTTCTTGAACCGTAATAGCTAGACACTTGAAATTTTCACCGATTATGTATTACTTTGGCCGCTATAACAACAAATACTGAAAATAAAAAAAGTTAGAAATTAAAGGGGGTCGCCATACTAAAAACGTGTTTTTTCAGCGTTTTTAACTAGATCTTTATAATGGCATAAACTAGATACTTGGAATTTTTACAGATTATATGTTACTATGGCCGCTATAACAACAAATACTAAAAATAAAAAAAAGTTAAAAATGAATGGGGGTCGTCATACAAAAAAGTGTTTTTTTAGCGTTTTAAAACATTGTACGGAGGTACGGGAACCCTTCATGTACGAGTCCAACTTGCACTTGCCTGTTTATTTGTTTTATTTTTGCTGACGTTTCGTCTGGGTTGCACTGAACGTGGTCTCAGCCTGACTGAATAAGCGATGTCGCCTAGACCTCCTCATTTATTATGATACAACGCGACAGTTTAAAAGATTGACAAAATACATTTTTTTCAGGCGTTTAGACTACTTCATCGTATCGGAGAGACTGCTTCCATTGGTGTGTGACAGCATCATGAGAGACCAAGTGTACGGCAGCGATCACTGCCCGATATCCCTCTTTCTGCACCTCAGTAGCGCAGATAAACCCAAGTAGAGCATCATATCATAAGAGTAACTAATTTAGAGATCTTCATTATTTTCAATTTGTGACGCTACATATATTTTTTAAATAAATAAAAGCGATATTTCCGGCAGCAATTTTTTTACAATACGTTCTTAGTTGATGTCCCTAGTACTACTACCACAGAATAAGTACTAGTAGTCACGTACAGAAGTCTCAGCAAAGAAATTCAAAGAAATATCTACTCAATGTGGTTAGCGATACGGTTTAATTTAGCTCACGTCAGAACTCAACACCTTTTCGTTTTAGATACCTAGACATCCATTGCAGGCCAATTTCATTCTTATTACTCTGGACAAACGATTCGTATAACTAAATTTACACCACTACGAGTGGTCGCCGCGGGCATAGTAATTAATTATAATGTGTAAACGGGGCCTGCTACTACCTACTCCACTTGGTGTTGAAAATGTTTTATACTCTGAGATTTTAAAATTCTTCACCACAGAATAAATACTAGTACATTACGCGCAGATTACACCTTGGGTCCTTGGGATTACATCTGTATTTTCGCTACACACTTATGCACAGCCAGCACGGCAAATGTTCGGGGAAAAAGGCGATATAATTTATATGGGTCGGCTTTGTTGTTCGACAAATACTGCTGGCCCGAATAAGTGTGTAGCAACCCTTATACACAGAATAATTATGAGTACTAACGCCTTAGATGCAGTCAACGGAGACGCCAGACTGGCCGTGGGGTTAACTATTATATGAATAAAGTAAAATATTTTGCCGTAGGGAGAGATGGAAAATACTCCACCGACAAGAACCTTTATAAGGGGATAAATGAATTATCCGGGGTCCAGTGCTGCCCCCATCCTGCTGCTTTTCTTCGCACATTTGCGAAAAACGGCCACTTTTGGCAAATGTGCGAAGAAAAGCTTCACGTTCTCACTTTAAACTATAAACAGTAGTAGTGCATAAAATAGTTTGAAGGGTTATCTAGGGCTTTTTAACTATATATATTATCTAGGACCCCGAAAAATTCATGTAGCCCCTTAAATTAATTGATGATGAGATGATTAAATGATTGACAACAAAAAATGAAAATGCCACGTTCTTTATTAAACTTAAAAACTACAGTTAGGAACTTATACTGTTTTAATAAGAAAATACAAAATCACTGATTCGTTATTGACATATTGGGCCCCTTGCGGCGGTACTTCATATGTGTCTGTAACAGAAACAAGCAATTTTTATACTGCAGATAAAAAGTTCAAAAACCATCCATTATGTCAGTAAAGATTAATCTCAAAATCTACTGAGGCTATTTTGATGCGATAGTCGTTACGCTACCAAGTGGTGGAAACACTTTTTCGAAAAGAAAGATATCGTTCTATTAATAACACATCGCAAATGCTGTTCATAGTTACTGAAAATCACCTCAGTAGATTTTGAGATTAATCTTTACTGACATAATGGATGGTTTTTGAACTTTTTATCTGCAGTATAAAAATTGCTTGTTTCTGTTACAGACACATATGAAGTACCGCCGCAAGGGGCCCAATATGTCAATAACGAATCAGTGATTTTGTATTTTCTTATTAAAACAGTATAAGTTCCTAACTGTAGTTTTTAAGTTTAATAAAGAACGTGGCATTTTCATTTTTTGTTGTCAATCATTTAATCATCTCATCATCAATTAATTTAAGGGGCTACATGAATTTTTCGGGGTCCTAGATAATATATATAGTTAAAAAGCCCTAGATAACCCTTCAAACTATTTTATGCACTACTACTGTTTATAGTTTAAAGTGAGAACGTGAAGCTTTTCTTCGCACATTTGCCAAAAGTGGCCGTTTTTCGCAAATGTGCGAAGAAAAGCAGCAGGATGGGGGCAGCACTGGACCCCGGATAATTCATTTATCCCCTTATAAAGGTTCTTGTCGGTGGAGTATTTTCCATCTCTCCCTACGGCAAAATATTTTACTTTATTCATATAATAGTTAACCCCACGGCCAGTCTGGCGTCTCCGTTGACTGCATCTAAGGCGTTAGTACTCATAATTATTCTGTGTATAAGGGTTGCTACACACTTATTCGGGCCAGCAGTATTTGTCGAACAACAAAGCCGACCCATATAAATTATATCGCCTTTTTCCCCGAACATTTGCCGTGCTGGCTGTGCATAAGTGTGTAGCGAAAATACAGATGTAATCCCAAGGACCCAAGGTGTAATCTGCGCGTAATGTACTAGTATTTATTCTGTGGTGAAGAATTTTAAAATCTCAGAGTATAAAACATTTTCAACACCAAGTGGAGTAGGTAGTAGCAGGCCCCGTTTACACATTATAATTAATTACTATGCCCGCGGCGACCACTCGTAGTGGTGTAAATTTAGTTATACGAATCGTTTGTCCAGAGTAATAAGAATGAAATTGGCCTGCAATGGATGTCTAGGTATCTAAAACGAAAAGGTGTTGAGTTCTGACGTGAGCTAAATTAAACCGTATCGCTAACCACATTGAGTAGATATTTCTTTGAATTTCTTTGCTGAGACTTCTGTACGTGACTACTAGTACTTATTCTGTGGTAGTAGTACTAGGGACATCAACTAAGAACGTATTGTAAAAAAATTGCTGCCGGAAATATCGCTTTTATTTATTTAAAAAATATATGTAGCGTCACAAATTGAAAATAATGAAGATCTCTAAATTAGTTACTCTTATGATATGATGCTCTACTTGGGTTTATCTGCGCTACTGAGGTGCAGAAAGAGGGATATCGGGCAGTGATCGCTGCCGTACACTTGGTCTCTCATGATGCTGTCACACACCAATGGAAGCAGTCTCTCCGATACGATGAAGTAGTCTAAACGCCTGAAAAAAATGTATTTTGTCAATCTTTTAAACTGTCGCGTTGTATCATAATAAATGAGGAGGTCTAGGCGACATCGCTTATTCAGTCAGGCTGAGACCACGTTCAGTGCAACCCAGACGAAACGTCAGCAAAAATAAAACAAATAAACAGGCAAGTGCAAGTTGGACTCGTACATGAAGGGTTCCCGTACCTCCGTACAATGTTTTAAAACGCTAAAAAAACACTTTTTTGTATGACGACCCCCATTCATTTTTAACTTTTTTTTATTTTTAGTATTTGTTGTTATAGCGGCCATAGTAACATATAATCTGTAAAAATTCCAAGTATCTAGTTTATGCCATTATAAAGATCTAGTTAAAAACGCTGAAAAAACACGTTTTTAGTATGGCGACCCCCTTTAATTTCTAACTTTTTTTATTTTCAGTATTTGTTGTTATAGCGGCCAAAGTAATACATAATCGGTGAAAATTTCAAGTGTCTAGCTATTACGGTTCAAGAAATAGAGCCCTGTGACAGACAGCGGAGTCTCAGTAATAGGGTCCCGTTGCACCCTTTGGGTACGGAACCCTAAAGGCATGTCGCGCATAAGGCATTTTTTTTATTATTATTTTTATGTAATCAGGTACTTATTGACGCATGTCTTTTTTCTTTTCGATAGGTAATTAACTATGTAATAAAAACGTGGAGGAAGTTGTATTTTTTATAGATACTATATTTGGCCTAGGAATCTTTACAGACCTATATTTTTAGTAGGTATTTGTTGCTATCCCACAAGCTTCATAATCTCCATTTCTTTATGTAATTAAATCTTTATACTTACCATCCGACGTTTTTAGATCTGCTATTTTTCATGTACGTCCAGAATGTGTACGCTCCAGTCTTGTCTGGGTAAAGATGGCGGAATGTGTCGACGAAGCCGTCGTTGAGCAAGTCGGTCATGCCAGTTCGCTCCTCGACGGTGAAACCGGCGTTCTTTTTATTTGTTTTAGGATTCGCGAGATCTGGAAATATTGTTTTTTTTTTCATTAAGTTTGACGTGTCAATGTGTATCTGTCTGTGGCATCGTAGCTCCTAAACGAATAGACCGAATTAGATGCGGTTTGTTTTTATCGAAAGCCTTGTCTGTCAAGATGGTTCTTAGCAATGTTTGTTGAAAATCGATTCAGTCGTCCAAAAATTATTGGGGGTGAACGCTCGAAAGTCAGGGATTTTTTACCTGGCAAATAAACATAAATGGATAGGGATTAGAAAGGATAGTTTTTTTTTATGCTATAGTGCAGCAAACGAACAAGCGGGTCACCTGATGGTAAGTGATCACCACTGCCCATGGATAACTGCAACACCAGGGGTGGAACAAGAGCGTTACCGGCCTTTCGGGAAGATTTTGAAGTTTCAGAGAAATTGTCTCCCACAAGCTCACGTAATCTCTAGATCAGACTTTTCAGTTGTATTGAAAAAATAATGTGTATTACGAATACATACCAATTTCCTGATGCGACACATTCATATCACCGCATATTATCACAGGCTTTTTCTTGTCCAAGTCTTTAACGTATTTTCGGAATTCCTCATTCCATTTCAGTCTCTTAGGGAGAGTGACTAGGTTTCGTCCAGCGTTAGGAACGTATGTGCAAATCAAGTAGAAGTGTTCATATTCGGCTGTTATGATACGACCTTCGCTGTCTAATTCTTCATCTTGGAGCCCATATTGGACGTTCATAGCGAGTTTAGTAGTGTAAATGCCTACGCCAGCGTAACCATCTTTCTCGCTACCGAGCCAGTATGCATGGTACCCTGGCAGGTTGGCTATTTCGTCGGGAAGTTTATCTTGAGCACATTTGGTCTCCTGGAGGCACAAGATGTCGGGCTTCTCATATTTGATGTAATCAAGACCTCCTTTGTTCAACCACGCTCTTATGCCGTCGACATTCCAACTAGCGATTTTAAAGTTCCAATCTTTATCTTGCTTGTTCTTTGACGAATTTGAAAAATCTAAGGAGTCAAAGTCTGTTGCTGATTTGTTTTTGAGTGGCGCGGTTTTAGTATCTTCAGACAAGGCTGAAACATTTCCAATCTAGTTAGTGTTTCTCTTGATACAAACACCGAATTAGTTTTTATGGTATAAGTTTTTATAATATTTTATTCTAGGTAGTGTTATAGTTTATCTATCATGCTTTGACTAAAATTCTACTTTATTGTTACTATAAACATATCATTAGCAATAGAGCTGTTAGTATTTTTTTAATGAAGCAAAGTTGGTTTAGTGAAAAGGAAATGCCGCGAAACTATATTTTAAGAATAACATGTTCAAGAATACCTAACTAAAAAACATACTAATGACGTTATATTTAAAAATCGACCATGATTCAGGGGCGATTTTTAGGATGTAACTACATATGTTCTTATAAATATGTGATTCGATGGTTTAAGAAGTTATGCATATGACCGTGTAAGAAAATATGATGTATAATAGGTACCTATAAATTCTAAAGTTGACGTCACAACATGAAGTTATCCATAACACCTGTGCACAACATGAATGAAGAGCACTGCAAAAACTTACCTTCACGTTTTGTAGCGATGTGTTAATTCTTGCGAGTTGAGAGTCAGGTCTTGAGACCCTTTGCGCCAATGTTTGCCAACAGCACTATATTTATGAACCAATTTATACAATCTATATACAAGTAATTTTGTGTCAATTACAATTTTTGCAGAGCTCTATCTTTGTGTAAAAGATATATTTTGTAAAATATAGACAATCCAAGATTCACAATAAGTTTAAAAGTATCAAGAATCCATATTAAAACAATAAAAACAGTAACTATAGCTCATGCAAATTACGAGTAGGTATGTACAATCAGATCTGTGTCAAAGATATAAGTATTTCAAAATTTTATTTTAGTTCCCATTAATGTATAGCCTCTGAAAGTATTCTTGTGGATTGACATCGTGCAAAGAGCTTGAAAGATAGCGTCTTGGATTATTAATTAAATATAATTATTTATCAGTATTACTCTTTCAAAAGATTAAATAAAACAATTCACGTAGCCCCTTAAATTAATTGATGATGAGATGATTAAATGATTGACAACAAAAAATGAAAATGCCACGTTCTTTATTAAACTTAAAAACTACAGTTAGGAACTTATACTGTTTTAATAAGAAAATACAAAATCACTGATTCGTTATTGACATATTGGGCCCCTTGCGGCGGTACTTCATATGTGTCTGTAACAGAAACAAGCAATTTTTATACTGCAGATAAAAAGTTCAAAAACCATCCATTATGTCAGTAAAGATTAATCTCAAAATCTACTGAGGCTATTTTGATGCGATAGTCGTTACGCTACCAAGTGGTGGAAACACTTTTTCGAAAAGAAAGATATCGTTCTATTAATAACACATCGCAAATGCTGTTCATAGTTACTGAAAATCACCTCAATTATCTTGACGAAGGCACTTCTATTTAATAGAGCATATGCAGCTGATAGACTGCATAAACTATTCCTTTCCAGCACTTTGAGTCCAGAGCAGAATAAATCAATGCCCAGTTCGAGCCCAGTGCCGAAGTCGCACTCGTCCACAGCTATGTTGGCGTATGTGATGACTGGTTGAAGTTCTGACAGAATGCTGTCCTTCTCAGCATCAGATTTAGCATTTTGTAGCTTGGTGAACAGCTCCTTAATCTTAGCTGAAATAAAAAAATAAGCATGTTTACAAATTATGAAAAATGGACTCGACAGCGATGGATAGACAGAGAAAGGAAAGGGAGATAATTCAATCTTGTCCATCGAAATAAAATTCTCTAGAAACCTAACGCTGCTACATTCACGCTTCGATTCTGATTCCATTTACGCAAACAAACGTACAGTAATTACAACGAAACACTTGAACGCACACATAGATAAAGATGCATCATGCATGAAAGATCAACTTACTAACCTATCTATTTAATCAAATAACATTTTTTTTTCTTACGCGTCGTTGTATTACCATTACACCCGACTGTACCTAAAGGCTAAAACTGAAAACCAGTGTGCCGCCATTTAGGCCAACCACGCTGAGTTTTGGCCTACTTTGCGCTACTGCAGCACATAAATGTATTGTATAGATAGTATTATCGTTGTTTATTGTGAATTGTGATTGTTGCATGTTTATTATTAAGTATTGTTTGTTTTGAACAATAGTTATTTTCTGCTGCAAGTTTAGTATATAATAGCTTCTGCATGTACCTTATATATCTGTGTATGTGATGCAGTTTTCGTGAATAAACGTATTATCTATCTATCTATGCATGCGATTGGTCGCGACAAGATCACGCGTCGTCGTCGGTCGTGTGGGGCTGTCAACGCAATGAGCGGTGTGATACAACGCGCAGATGGTACCTTTTAAGCAGTACGCTACGCTAAAATAAATAACCTTGTTTACGTGTTACTTTTTTTTAATAACTAATTTTCATGTCTGTATGGCTTCTACACCACATAACGGCATTTTTAATGAATCGATTATCGCAAAAATACAGTAATATTCTCAAAGGAAACTTCTTGCGACGCGACGCAACCGCACGACTCCAGTATCAAGGCGAACTGTCGCGCCGCCACTGGTAGGACTCTCCATTGATTCAGAGTAACAAATATACCTACTACTACTACAAACGAAACAATTTATCTGTACACACGTCGATGTGTGAGTTTTATACTTAGGGTCGCACCGCAGAATTATTTTAATACTTACCTACTAACGAGTTCGACATATTTACGATAATATTTTTCCATACCGGAAGATTTGCGCACACTATGACGTAAAAAATATTCTGTTTTATATGTATTAAATGTTACAGAAAAGTCGGAAACAGCTACGTAATATCACTTTACAAATATTTTTCATTGTGTCCATTGTCCATTTCACCTATAGTTCACTTTACTGATTATTATTGAGTCATTTATATTGTAACGCACTAATTTCACTAATTCACTATTGTAATATAGTAATTTGCATATTCGGCGCAAAACTATACGGTAATTATATGAATAAATTCAATAAAAATAAACAAATGTTTATCACGCTTACACTTAGCATGTCAAGTTGTCATTGTCAACAATGGCATTTAGCACTAAAACCCGCGAAAATCCAGTTGGCATTTGCGTGTATGTGATTACCTGTGAGCGAGGAGCCTATGTAACATTACCGGATTGCTTATTAGCAATCCGGTAATGTTACAATCTCGCTCTTGTGTATCTCCCGCCAATGCGAGAGAGCGAGAAGGGTATATATATCAAGATGGTTGCTGGGTAATAACGTGAAATTATATTGTTGCTTTGCTTACCTGTTTTCATCATTTGGAAATGTATGAAATATATGTTCTTTAGAGTATTGGGTGGATAAACAATTATTATACGCGCACCTTCTCACCATGATGGTTACTATTGGTTGACAGTTCTCAAGACAACACATGTCGCGTATTGCGTACGGCTAGTAATTAAACCCTGGTTTGGAGCCGTCAAAGCTCACAAAGTGCGGGGGAGAGGTGCGGGGACGCCAATTTGCGGGAGACGCTGTGAGATACCATTCTGTTTGACTCTTGTGTATTCTGTGGCGCCGCGCTGTTCATATATCGCGTGGAATGATTTTTGGGGATTAATTACGATTTTAGAGAATTTTTGTTCCTAGATCTTGTCTCTATTTCTAAAATTAGCAAAAGTATTTTTCATACTGTGTATGTACTATGTGAGCTGCAGATCTAGTAGACACAAACACAATATGAAAGACAGACACGGGCGCGTTTATTATGACACGAATATCGTCGCGAGCGTCTCAGCGCATTATGTCCTTTTCTCGAAATGTCCTTTATCAAAATGTCCTTTTCTCGAAATGTCCTTTATCAAAATGTCCTTTTCTCGAAATGTCCTTTCGCAGAATGGCCTTTCTTAAAATGTCCTTTTCTCAAAATGTCCTTTTATCAAAATGGCCCTTTTGTAAATTAAATAAGAGACAACTGGTAAAAGGATTTTGGGATAGATTTAAAGGTTCCGTCGACAAAATACGCGCCAGGTAAGCAGTATCTTGCAGTTTCGTAGAAAAGAAATAAAATTTTAATTTCTCTCACCATCTTCATACACTAGATTTTTCTGCGTGGCTAGGCTAATATTTTAATAAAACCTCATGATACAAGTTACATTATAGTATCACATGACTAAGAAATAATTACGTTGTATATTTTAACATACAAGGTCATCGGTTTACAAAAAAGACACTAATGAAAACGGGAGTAGTTTATGGAGATGTGTCAACCGAAGAGTTTGTATTGCATCGGTCACATTGGATCAGACGAAAGAAACAATTTTGAGAGAATCTCCACACAGTTGTGAAGAAAGAGGACTTGCAGTTAAGAAAACAATTTCAAGTTTGAAACGTAAGGTATGTAAAAATTTAGGGCCGATACAAAAAATTTATGAAGAAGCAGTTCAGTAATTAAGAAAAAAATATCCTCATGATCTAGATTTGATACCGGCATTTAAATAATCCAAAAAAGATGCCTTATACCGAGCGCGCAATAATTGGTTACATGAAGATTGTAGTTAGAGTTTAGAACTGACGTTCAAAGCTTTAGTTCAAAGTTTAATATTAAAATTTATAAATATGTAAAGATAAGATTTACGCCACAGGTAGGATTCAAACCCAAAATCCCGACCTAAAGCCAGTTGCTGATCTTACCAACTGAGTTACCGTCCGTGACTTCGAATTACCGCGGCGAATCCGTCTCAGCGCATTATGTCATTTTCTTCTTATTTGATTTTCGGTCTTATTACAGGAATTGCATAAATTTGCACAGGACATAATTTACAAAAAGGCCATTTTCAGAAAAGGACATATTGGTAAAAGGACATTTAAGAAAGGCCATTCTGCGAAAGGACATTTTGATAAAGGACATTTCGAGAAAAGGACATAATGCGCTGAGACGGTCGCGAGGCTGCAGGGCCGCGCAGTCGCCACCTGGTGACCGCGTACCGGCTGTGCTCATCTGCTGTTTTAGTATAACAAGCTTTACACAACTACGTAAAGTTGATTTATTAAAGAATCCCTTTACGCCACCACTGACGCTAACAGACCGCGCGGCGCATTGTGATTGAAGCGTAGCCGCCGCGCGGCCCCCGCTCTGTTAGTTACAAAGAATTTCAACCTTGTTTCCTTGTTAATAAAACATAAATTTCCTATGACTGAACAGCTAGCACGCGGCAACCGCGCAGCCGCCGCAAGAAATTTTTAGTCTCGTCTAAACTGCAGCCTAACAGAGGTGTAGCTAGGCGTGGGCGACGTGGACCCCCACGGCCACGCGGTCTATAGGGCCAACGCATGAAGCGGATGAGTTTTTTAGGATTCCATACCTTAAAGGTAAAAACGGCACACTCACTCACTTGTCTGTCTATGACAGCCAATTTGCTACGAAACTACTGGACCGATTGAGTTGAAATTTGGGAACATTGTAATTCAGTGACCCAAAAATGGACGTAAGTATAACGTAAATTAATAAATTTCAAAAAAGGGGCTTCTTTTATTGCCTTATAAAACTTTGAGTCTACAGAGACCGACCCAGAAGTACTGGGGTAGATGTTGGGAACTAAAGAAAAGGGGCCTCGCTGATGTGACTTCGCCCACGTGTATAGTAGCCTCTGTACACTAAGATAAGATTTTATAAAATAGTAGTACTGTGAATAAATTATTTAAAGGGCATACATTAATTTTTTGGAGCCTAGCGTTGCCCTCATTAGAAATAAATTATTTGAAAGGAAACAGAAATATCATTTAAAATTTTGTAACCATACAGATCTAGATAACCCTTCAAACTATATTATGAACTACTGGTTACAGTTTAAAGTGAGAACGTGTAGCTTTTCTTCACACATTTACGAAAAACGGCCACTTTTGGCTACAAAATTTTAAATGATATCTCCGTTTCCTTTCAAATAATTTATTTCAAATGGGGGCAGCACTGGACCTTAAAAATTCATGTATCCCCTTAATGGTCTTACCATCTTTTTCTACCAAATGTCTGTACCCAACTTCAGTTTTCTTATTGACATCCACGACAATACCAGCACCATGAAATGTTTTGGTTACAGCTACCGCCCATCTCTTCCTAATATTATAGCCTTCCAATGAGTAGCCATGTTCTTTCGCCGCTTTTTTAATTTTTTCTATTAGTTTTTCACAGGCTACTGAGACAAATAGTGAAGACCTTTTCTCTTTTTGTAAGTATTGACTGGAAACAGGAAATTTTAAAAGTATAAAGTAACAATAAAAAAAACCATAAAATTGAGGCCACTTAAAGATAACTGAAATAGTTTTAATATACTTAAGTAGATAATTTAAAATTGAAGGATGTATTTAAGGATAATTAAAATATGTTGGCCTTATTTATCGCATACCATGGCCATACTCCTTTCACTCCCTTTTGCTGTGTTAAGGTCATTGAGATAAATTTTAGTTTAAGGAGCAAGGGTAATAAATAATATACTTAGTAGTATGTATTGCCTAAGGAAAGGAGCAAGGGTAATAAATAATACACTTAGTAGTATGTATTGCCTAAGGCAATCCTTAGGCAATACATACTACTAAGTGTATTATTTATTACCCTTGCTCCTTAAACTAAAATTTATCTTTGGTATTGACCAAAGATAATATAATTACTAACGTAAGCAATACATAGTTCCAATACTAGTGGAAAAGACAGAGGTAAGTACAGCAAGGCAGGGCTTGTTAACAATACCAAATTCACACTAAAAGTAATGTTAAATAACGTTATTTTCGTACAGGTAGTAGTGGTAAAGTTATAAGGGGTATCGATAATAAAGTTTATAACGTTATCTATTAACATATAAGTAACAATACTTTTTTCAATACTTGTAAAATATTATATAAATAGCTCTAGAAGCCTACTAGACAAACTCTCATCAAACAATACTTTTTACCGTTAATATCATTGGTAACGTTATCTGATTTATCGGTAAATAGAGGAAAAATTCCTTTACCCAGCATAACATTATCTTTGCTGATAATGTTTACGCCGTTTGACAGAATTAACTTTACCAGATTTTTAACGGTATTCCAAGCCCTGGAGCAAGGTTTAAAAAAAAATTTTTAGTATACCACACAGGCATAACACAACTTTTAATAAAAATATGTATTAATGATCTAACTAGCTACACATGATAACTTACTATGCAGCTCCAAATATGTTGTCTGACATTGGTGTAATATGACAATCTTTGGCACTGTCATTACTGGCCACAAACACAGGCAACTCATCAGGACTGTCTCGAAAATAACCTATATGAAATTCACTTTGTCCTTTTCTCTTTAGCACAGCCTGTAAAAATGGAAAAAAGAAGAGATGGGTGTCGGTACATCCTATGGGAACGAAGTTCCTTACTGCAAGTCGAAAGCTATATGAAAACTCATAAAAACAGCCTAAATATCGCTCTCAAAACGCTCTAAGCAGCTAGAAAAAGAAATACAAAATAGTGATGGGTTGCTAGCTGCATCGCATATTACCATGATTTGACTTCTCTCCCTTTCCCTTGATCAGCTTTTACGACCTGCATGGGAAGAGAAGCAGTTGGTACATTTAAAGGTGGACCCTGCAAACTTCGAGAAGAAAGTGGACACTGTACACATACTACATAATGCTCATTCAGCAGTTGTTAGTTCTATTTGGAAGCGTGTAACGATGTCCTATATCTATCTATCATCATCATGTCTTTTTTAGTTTTCACTGCAGAAGCACGACCCCCTCTGTATTACCAGAGCCATATATTAGCTAGAGCAGCCAGAGAATTTGGCCTACACTCTCCACGCTGGCCAGACGAGTTGGAGAGGCTATCGATCTATATTTAAGAGCTATGTTCTTGTCGGTAGAGTATGAATTCACTTCCATTTGAATGTCGTGTCTTACAGCAAAGTAAAACAGCTGGCAAATAAGAGAGACATGATGCCATATAATGTATGCGAATTCTTGAATCAGGCCCGACCATCTCAATTTATCAAGTGATTCTCAAACTCATGTGAGCCTTTTTTTAGGAGTAACAATGAAAGAGGTGCAATGCATTGCATTGCAAGTTAACATATTGTTTGTATGAAGTAAATAACAGTAAAACAAAAATATGAGGCATGAATAATAGATCTCTAACCAGAGCAAAAAATCTTACCTGAAATTCTGGAGGATCATAAAAAAATCTCCAATGAATTAAATACAGACTTTTGTCATCTAGTTTCGGTAGCTTTCCAGCTAGCAAATCGTATGGCCCGATCATTTCTAAATTAACACTAGCCAATGTCTTCTCAATCACAGGCACTGAGTCTCCTAGCAATTCGTAAAATTTGAAGAAGTCTGACGGCATATCGACTAAGAATAGGTCTTTCAAAGTGCTATTATCTGAGCTTTTATCTAAGAAACTGATATTTTCTGACAGTATAGGGACTGGATTATTGGAAACATACTCGGTTACTATAGTCGAGATTGAAGCCTCTCCCACGTTCTTGTCTATTTTCCGCTCTTTAGAATCATGTGACGTCTTCTGTTTCTTCTTGTATGGATGGAATAGTTCCGTCTTTTTTTCTTTTTGAATAGTTGGAGGATGTTTATAAGTTTCATGGTGTACTGGATTTTTTTGGTAACACTTCTCACCATACTTACACACTTGCCGTGGATCGTCTACGTACTTTTGCCATTCATCTGACATTTTGTTATCAAATAGTAATATGACGATTTCAAATATTAAAACATTGGATGAAATATAAAACAAAAATAAATAATAAATAAACAAAATTATTTTTAGGTTATGGTTGACTGACAATAATGACAATTTAACACTGACACTGACAGACAGTGACACCTGACAGTCCTCACACTGAGCTGAGACACTACAGACAGGAAGGTTCTTGAATTTTTTTTAAATTTTCTTGATTCTATGGATTGATAGCTTGGCATTTGGCAGGTTTGTGAGTTGAACAAAACTTACAAATCTTCTTACAAAACTTTCTGCCCTTTTTTGTGCGGGGAAGGGTACTAAAACATCTAAAAAACACACACAGTCACAAAAATAATTTGTGTCGTTATAAACGCACACTTATGTAAAATTGACACACTAGTTTATTTTCTGCACACTAGCAAGCCTCACACTAAAACAAATGTGTATGTACACGTAATAATACACCCTAGTGCAAAAGGATTGAACAACAAAAAAAAAATATCACCATCGATATTTCGGAAAAAAAAAATGGTTGCCTTTAAAGTCGGTTTTACGGGCGAAGATTTTACGTGACAACGCGCGCGGCAGACCGATCATAGTTGAGTGGGAGAGAGACGCAAGGCATTCGGCGGGCCTCTCTCTCGTTCGGTGACTCATCGTAACGTTACCGAGCGTTACACTTTTTCATAAGTGACTCCCAGCCGCAACCTAATTTAAGACGTTGTCACGTCAAAAATTACGTTCGTTTTAACTCTGGAATGTTTTCATATAATTATGTCGGAAATTCGGGATAGAAGTTAATACGTCACGTGAGGCACCACGTGAGCAGTTTAAATAATAGAACTTGTTTAGTATCTATTTAGTTTTATTAATTATACGGCCCACGTGGCGCTTCACGAATACTATAAAACTTGTTAATTAGTTTAACAAGTTTTATTATTTAAACTGCCTACGTGGCGCTTCAAGAATACTACAATATAATACAAGTTTTTGAGTATTTAAACTTGTATTATGGGACACTAACTCAAGAATATATAATTTATCATCTTCTTCATGTAAGCGCATTCTCGGTTGCATTCTTAGCTGTGACGCTTCCCCGCTTTTTATTCTTCAAATATAATATGGTCACCCAAGTAGGCCAAAGACCTTGCGAAGTGGAGAAGAAATAGCCGAAACAGAAAACTTAATACTAACTCGAAAATATATATTTTATCATCTTCTTCATCATCTAAGCGCGTTCCCGGTTGAATTCGTAGCTGTGCTGCTTCTCCTCTGTTTCTTCTCCAAATATAATAAAGTTATATACCCAAGGATGCCAAAGAACTTGCGAAGTGAAGAAGAAATAGCCAAAACAGAAAACTAAAAAACTTGTATTATGGGATACTAACTCAACGATTGTATATTTCATAATAAATACATATATAGATGGGGTTATGTCGTTTAATCACGGAGTTCCTATGGCCACCTTCCAGCTCCATCATCAGACCCTGGATACCATCTAAAGACAAAAATCCCCGTCAAGATGAATCATACGGGCCCAAACTCGATGGGCTTATGTCGTTTAATCACGGAGTTCCAATAGCCACCTTTCAGCTCTATCATCAGACCCTGGATACCATCTAAAGACAAAATACTCGTCAAGACAAATCATACGAGCCCAAACTGGATGGGGTTATGTCCTTAATCACGGAGTTCCTATGGCCACCTTGCAGCCCTATCATCAGACCCTGGATACCATCTAAAGACAAAATACTCGTCAAGATGAATATTACGAGCCTAAACTTGATGGGGTTATGTCGTTTAATCATGGAGTTCCTATGGCCACCTTCCAGCTCCATCATCAGATCAGATGCATGTTGTCATAATATTGCATTGTCACGCGACATAATATGCGTGCAAAATTTTAGCTCAATCGGAAACCAGGAAGTGGGTCAAATTAAACTTGCAAGATTTGTTTACAGACAGACAGACAACGGGACAGGTAAAACTAAATAAAAGCTTGTAAAATAATTAAAGTATTTCGATATTAAAATTATATCACAAATAAAACTATATCAAGGAAATGTAAGTTTTATCGACATCGATAATAATGCGATGTCTCGTCACTCATGGCAGGATGGCAGGAAAGCAGTTGCAAACTTGAATCGATTATTTTTGCCGTAATCTAAACTGAAAGATATTATATTGATTTTTAAGTAATTACATTCAAATAGCAATCAATGTTAATAAAATAAAAAAATACTTACAAATGAAAGGTTATTCCATCTTTACTAAGATTAGAAGTATTTGACCTCTTTTTACATGCGTTAACTGCACAATTTGGCATTTTTAATCGAGTACTTGTAGACGTCCTTTCGATACTTTACCGATGCACATAATGATCATAATCGATTACGCAACTAGTTTTTATGAACGTATTAGAGCATGCGATCTTATACTTCGGCAGAGGGGAACGCGCAGGTAAGGCTTATCCTGTATTAAATGATCTAAGGAACAAAATGAACTCTTGTATTGTAATGTAATTTTGAACGCAACTTATCTTTCTTTTTTTTTTCACAAATGTCATGTGAAATGTCATTTCAATTTGCATCAGTGAAGCAGACGAAAATGGATTTTTAAATATTTTTTTAGATAAATAAGTAAACTTGAGCGATTTCTTTAAGCTGACAATCGTTTGTTTCCTCAAAAAATGTAGCAGGTTTTGAGACATAATGTCTGATTTGAAAGTGAGTGAAAAATAATTTGTGGCTAAAAGTGCTCTGGATTCGTTGGTGCGATTAATTTGTTAAAGAAACAATTTTTATACGTGTGAAATGTAGTTGTTTTACTGCGCGAGTTTTCAATTAATGGGTACTTTTATTTACACCACATTTCCTCAAGGACATGATTATAATAAATCATCGCCACTGCAGCCATTCGTCAATTTCTACGGGCAACGAATCATGCTCTTCAACTGGTAAATATTTCTATATATCTCTTTGAGCCTTTCTTTCAGACCAAAGTATATTATTAGTAGTTAAACCTGAATAGCGGCATGACAAGACTCCCATTCGAAAAATAAACCTTTACTAGATAATGATAGCATTGTGAGCATCAATAGGTCAAGTTATTAAACGCAAATCAAAATTACTGATTACACAGCAAAATATTCAACTGAAAATATTACTAAACAAACTGCAATTTATATTTGTGGTGTAGTAAAATGGATAGAACTTTCCTAGCACACGCTGGCTGCTGCTGCGGCACTCTCACCTTGCTCACTCGTCTCGTGTTTGTGTTGGTCGCAGTTCTAAAATAACCTTACCTACAGGTTTGCCCTAACCTAGTAAATTCTTTGTGCAGTCAGTATTTATTTGCTGTGCAGCCAGTATTTATGATGAGATTGTTGATTTATTTGATGTAAAAAAGTATAAATGATGAGATTACATTGAGGGGTGATTATTTATTTGATGTGCAATTAATAATATCCCAAGTTATTACTAGAACGAAAGGTCTTGAAAGAAAGAAACTGATTTTTGCACATGTATTACAGACTCCTAGCAGTAAGTATGTAAGTTTTGTTCATGAACTATGTTTTCATCACTATCCCAGCTTGGGCATAAAACTAGAATGCAACTGCAGTGCTAGCTTATTTTTTATTCAGATAAAATTTTAAATATATGTAATATTTTCATAGTACTTCTTAAGTGACAGATAATGCAACCAAATGAAGGTTAGTAACTGTCTGTTAAACTCTGATTAGGTATATGTAGGTATTCTACTTTCGTTATAGGTATATATTTGCAATTTTTTCTCATGGATGGAGATGAAAAGAAGTATGTGCTACACGGTGTATGGTAGTAGTTTTATCTCGGGCAATATACTTGAATCCCTCGCTTCACTCAGGATTTCACCATCGCTCGCAACACTATGCCTTGTAACACAATCTACTATTTTTGTCAGCTATGGACATTGTTAATCATGGTCACCCAGAATATTTTTTCTTATGGAGTGTGTTAATAGCCAACACTGGTATCGAATCTCTCAAGTTGTCTAAAGGGATCTGACTTAGGTCAGTAGCTGTCATCCACAATCAAACAGTTACAAATAGTCACTTTAGAGACTGCCATTGCAAAGAAAGTCACAAAAAATTAAAGAGAGTAAGTCTAGAGACTCTTGGATTGGATTAGGTATACCAAATGAAGTAATAAAGTTAGGTTTGTCTCTAGCCTGTATTCTCTGAGATAGTAAAGTACCTACATATCTTTCCATTTTCAACATGTGTATATCTTCACTGCAAAATAATACTTATATATTTAATTACAAAATAATACTACTCAAAAAATTTGAAATAATAAGTTTTATTCACAATCTACAAACTTTTTATTACAGAACACCTCATTTATTGTTGGTACATTCACCAATACAGTACTTTAGTCTTTAAAAGAAAAAATCTAAAAATACTTACGCTGTTCATTAAATAACCAAATAAATTTTATGATTCAATTCAAAGTTTTCAGTTTACCAAATACCTATTAGTCGCCATGCCTTTACGTCATACACCCTGCAAACTAAAAAGTGTCAACTGTAAAAAATACATCAGCACATTTGTTTACATGCATAACTGACGTCATGACCACAGTGCAATATGGCGTCCCTTACTCCAACGTTCTTGGCAAATTACATTAGAAATTGGTAAATGTAAAATTTACCTATAATTTTCAGAAAAACCTATGTGAAGTATGGAACCCTCTTCACGCAAGTTTAACTCTCACTTAATCCGTATTTTTATCCGTACATCCGTATTAGGGTTCCGTACAAAAAATAAACAAACATAACCCTTATAGGATCACTTGTGCGTCTGTCTGTCCGTCCGTCTGTCACAGCCAATTTGCTCCGAATCTACTGGACCGAATCAGGTGAAATTTGGTAGGATGGTGTAATCCTATGACCCAAACACATGTGCAAAATAAATAATTTTATTTTTTAAATGAGGGTCATTTTAGGGGGATAAAACAAAATGTTTTGCAAAATTTACTGTGTCATATATCAAATGAAAGGTCTCGTTATGAGAATCTCAAATATATTTTTGTTATAATTATAAAATGAATAATTTTGATTTTATTCATAAAAGAAGAAGAAAATTGACCATTCCCCCCCCTGATCTCCGAAACTACTGAGCCTAAAATTTTGAAAAAAATACGAAAATAGTTCATTGCTTGTAGATTACAGGAAAACCTATAATAAATACTTTTAAACTATCGCGTTGCATTATTATTAATGCATACGGGAATTAACGCGAAACATACCTTTTATTTATTTATTTTGCTGACGTTTCATTCGGGTTTCACCGAACGTGGTCCCAGCTTGACTGAAGCAGCGATGACGCCTACGCCTCCCCCTGCCCGGTGTGATCTTCGTCCACCGTCATATTGTTCATTTTCCAAGTACCGTCACACACTACACTCACAGTGTCCCTATTCCGTAACGCAACCGTATTCTGGTGGTTAACCGATTGTGCACCAAACCGGGGTTGTGTTTTGTTAATCACTGGATTCCACACTGCTGACAATTTAAGGCCATCTTCTCGGTTGAAATTGTTAGGATGTTTCTTAATTTCAATCGGCTCACGTTCCATCCTAGTGCGATAGTGGCAATCGCCAGCGAGGACTTGCGTACGATGAAATTTAATCCAGTGATTAGCGCCTGCTTCGAGTAGATGTTCTGCAATGGCCGATTTGGTGATTTGTCGGTTCTTTACAGCGGCGATGTGCTCCTTGATCCTCTCAGCTATAGTCCGCTTCGTTTGACCTATATAGGAAGCACAGCAGCTGCAATCCACCTTATAGACGCCTGGAGTTTGTAGTGGCAGCACATCCTTCGGAGTGCCTACCATGTTGATTACTTTACTACATGGTGTGTATACTGTAGGTATAGAATACGCTCTCAACATGGTTCCGATCTTATCTGTTACTCCTCGGACATAGGGCATGTATGCCGGCTGCCTACATACATCCGGGTGCTTGCGTCTCTTTTTCAATTAACCTATAATAATTCAATCAATTGTACGGAACCCTCTCCACGCGAGTTTAACTCGCACTTGGCTGGTTTTATTTTAATTGTAAAATATGTTTTCAAAAAATGTTTTTTACAATTATAGTGCAATACTTGTATAAATTAATTTTACAAATTTTGCGAGTTTGACACTGCAACAATCATGGGCCAAAATTGAATACCTACATCCTTTCTCGAACTTTCGCTTTCTTCGTTAACTTCCTATATGTATTCGTAATTTGCGTATACTTAACAAGATCAAGTCATAAAAGTTTTAATAATTTAAATACTTTATATATTTTTTTAAGTTTACAAAAAGCAACGAGATCTATGTACTTACGTACTAGAGAAGACGCCACATACAACAGTAGTGTTCTATTCATCATAGGCTATCACTGTTCACCTCACATTAGTCACTCGCTAGCAATACGCGCATAATACACTCCACGATTCATTAAAGAAAACACTGTCAACTTAGTCAAAAATGCCTTGGTGTGTGTTGAGATACTGCACTAGTAATTCAAAGAATAAAGCAAAATATAAAGGAATAACTTTCCATCGGTAAGTAACTAGATTTCATTGATTGAAAATTAAATACGGACTGCCAAATTTCGGCTGCCATAATGTATGAAGTGAATGATCTGTCAACCGATTGAATAATTCGTCATAGACTAACAAAACAGAAGTGAAATGTAGACATCATAAATATGCCTACATTTCACTTTCTTCATGGATGCATCGAAAAACTATTTGTTTGCTACTCAGTTATTAATGTTTGTAAAACCTTTAAAAATGTTTATATTTATAATTTTTATCTACATATGCTATAAATGCTTTACAAAAGTTTTCTAAAATCCTATAAATCCTTTATAAAATTAAGTCACATCTCGTAACGTCTCACTAGAACCTCCGAGGGCTCAAAAGTTTTGTATGTGGGGGCTGTACCCCTACATTCTGTTACAAAAACCTACAAAATTTCTGAGCCCTTTGAGGTGCCCCGCGCAACTTGAAACTACTATCAGATTTTGGATCCAAGATGGCTGCTTACACATTTTTGATGTTTTATTATGTTTGTCCCTATAATTCTGTTTCCTCGTAACTACTACACGGCTAAATAGATTTTGATAAATTATATGTGGTTAGATTCATCTTAATCACTTGAGTGTCATAGCACAGAATAAATACCAGTAGTAGTCATAGGCTATATTAAAATTTTTGGAAAGCATAATGGCGGATTTTTGGCGCCCAATTGCGCAGCATACGTGTATGATTATATAATACATTAAATACATAGATAGCTAACAAAGAAAAAAAAACTAATAGGTATACAAGTACAAGAAATCACTTTCTTCTAGTGCAAAACATTATGTAAAGAATTTAAGTAAGAATAATAAAAGGTTACCAATGAAACATATATATACAGTTTAACTTTTACCTTTATAAATATGATAAGAAAAAAAAACAAAGAAAAAACACATTAAGAATGCAGCCGCCTCCCCTTCCGTGAAGATCGTAAAAGCTAGTCGTGGGTCTACAATCTAAAAATCTATATGACCATACAACCATCCATACACCCATCCGTACATCCAGCCATACTTACCAACATTCGCGTTTGTTAAAATATATGTAGGATTTAATTTGAACCACGTACTCGTAGGTAGGTAAAAATATATTGACCTTTCTGTACTACTCTCGTGTTTAGTCTATGAGAATGAAGAATGAATGAATAATCGAATCTGGGACATGGCCGTGTAGGAAGACGCCGAGTCTATATATTCATGTCGATGACAAAAAGTGAAAGATTTTACATTTTTGTTAAGTTAAAATAATTATATTAATATAATAATTAGACGACCTCCGTGGCGTAATGGTTAACACGCTAGACCGCTAATCCTGGTTCTGGGTTCGATCCCCAGCCAGGGCAAGTTGGAAAATGGCCTTTTTTAAATTGTCCTGGGTCTTGGGTGTTTATCTATATATGTATTTATCATAAAATATAGTATCGTTAAGTTAGTATCCCATAACACAAGTTTAGAACTTACTTTGGGGGTAGCTTAATCAGTGTGATTTGTCCCTATATATATTTATTTATTTATTTATTTATAATTATAATTATTAAAAATCTATAAAGTGATCTTGTTAAGTCTTTAAAAGCCATGGCAGTCACTTTATGACTGACAAATAAATTGATTGTGTCTGCAATGCTGGCAGTATTACAGGGTGATTTTGAACCTCTGAGCTATACTCTATGTGCAAAATAAAAAATACATGTTCTCTTACAATTACATACCTTGTTTCATTATAAAAACCAAAGATAAAAGCCCTTAAAGTTGTATGGAAGATTCCCAATAGCAATGATCGCTCAACCCCGTCGCCGTAGACACCGCAGTCCTACCTAGCAGTACACCTAAAGCCCGCGCCGCTCGCTTAAAAGCCATTTATTGCAAGGGGATATTGAATAGTAAAAGATAGTATTTTTGTTTGTGTTCTATTCGTGATTCTGATACCAAGATTTCAAAATAGCATATCAAAATCACCCTGTATGGAAGTATAGGAAGTTTAAAATCGAACGATCATCAAGACAAACGATTTTAATTAATATTGTGTAACTTATTGAAAAATACGAAACCCTTAAAATTTATTTCCAACAGGAATAAATTCTTCAAAGTGTTCAGAATTCACCATATTTTTATTTTATTTTAAATTATTATTTAATACCTAACAAAATTATCACTGATAACTTTTCACTTTCTACGCCGAGCGCGGATGCCCAAAATGACGCGGAGATCTACTTTCAGCGTTAAATTAAAACTAGCTTTTCGGGCCGTTTTTCGTGCACACAACTGTTGAAGTTGGCTTGGCTGAAGTACATACATGTCCACTTGAGAAAATGGGTAAAAAATTTCAGTCAGTAAAGGAAACATAAAATGTGTGGGCGGTCATCTTGGAATCAAAATGTGTTTTGGATGTGCGATGCAAAAATACCTTCAATTCTGAATTTTAGTCAAATCGGAAGCAGTCGGCTATTGGCGGCCATCTTTGAAAATTAAAAAAAAAGCTCATCTTAAATGTTATTAGTTTACGACATATTGGCGAAAAACGAAATACCTTATTTTAATAGGTATTGATTTCTTTATAACTTTTGAAAATTTTTATGTGATGTTAATGTTGTTGTTTTTCGTGTATGTAAGTGGCCAGTGATAAAAATAAATGCTTTCGACATTAATAACACATATTTTTAGGAACTGTATCTTTATTTTGTCTAATCTCATGTAAAATTAAAATTATAAACTTAAGAACAATTTTATATTGACGTACTTTAAGAACACAATACGAAAATAGAATCTCATTATGACACTTCTCGAACAAAATAATGTTATAAAATATTTTTTCAACCATTATACGATACAGGTAAATTTTTGTTAGGGCTCTGGATACAACATGTCATTTGAGCCTCATCAAAATGGTGACACCGTTTATGCGTTTTGAGTCCCTAGTTATGACGGTGATCTCCTACTAAATATGTACTTGTTCTCTGCCCTACTGGTCGACTGGAAGAGATCCTGGGATAAATCCACCACTTGCAAAATTACCTTTGTTATTTTATTATGTGTTACTATCGCTGATGTACACTAAAGTTTTTAAATAAAAGAAATAAATAATCTCCTTAGGGATCAATTTATTTTTATTAATGGAACGCTATAGGCGCTGCTCACCATTTTTGTGGCATTACAAACAAGTTTTAATTGCTGTATGATGGCTTAAAAGGATACGTATCCAGGGCCGTACAAAAAAATTAAAAAAGAATTAATTATCTGTGTCCTTAAAATTTATTTTGGCGCCTCATTCTCATAATTTTTCAAGGAATAAATATGTTGTCTTCTATTTGTTGCATACATACTTTTTTGTTTGTAAAAATGTTTGATGGTCATCATCATCATCAGGTCTTGTTTAGTCTCCACTGCAGGAGCACGACCCTCAGTCAGAGGATTTGGCCTACACTCTCCACGCTGGCCAGACGGGTTGGAGAGGTCTCATTGATGTTTATAAGCTTTGTCTAGCTTGTGTTACCTAAGTCGCCTTATACGACATCCGCGGGAAGACTTGGAGTGGTCCTATTCTACTCTGCTGGGAAACATACAGCTACGTCTGATAGTACCTACCTACTTAAAATAGGACTCCTTCCGAGATTTTAGAGATTCATTTTGAGAAAGAGGAAAAAGAACGCGCTCGTGTTCTTTTTCGTGTCTTCCGCTGAATTATCACTGTCAAGGCAACGTTATGATATGACACGACTTTCCTCCGCAATTCAAACTAAGAGCCGACCATTTCAGCCCAGCTTTTAAACAACTACATGCCCCTCACATCCCCATGCATTTGCAGACTAACGTTTTTTTAAAGCTGTGCAGGAGCTGGCTCTTTGTTTGTTGTGATCGGGATTAGGCCGCGGGAGCTGATTTCCCAACTCCACTCGGTGGGATCCTTTTCTACCCCCAGCCACTTTTGCACTTGGTGGTAGGTACGAAACGCATGGAACTTCTTTCCATGCGGTAGCCTCGGTAGCAGGGGGCAAACACAGCAAACGTGCCAGATTTACTTTTGCACTTGCAGCTGTCTTCACAAACAACTGGAACCTCTGGTCGTGCGGTGTCTAAGTACCTGCAACGCCTCCGTAAAGAGCACCTTACTTTTGGGGTCAATATTGTTGCAAATGACCTCACCATCGCCCCTTATAAGATTCCGGTCTAATTTCCAATAACCCTGTACACATTGAGTCTTTTGTCTCTATAACACATTTTGCCTTCTTTTAGTATTTTTGAGATTGTGAGTGAACTAAGTGCGTTTTGAGCTTTAATAAAAGCTTCATAAATGTACAAAATATTTTCAGTAAGCTTTCTTAGGAGGGCAAGTGGTTTTGCCAATGTTTCGCAAAATAAGTGAGTAAAACCTAAAAATTTAAATTTTTAAGAAAAATTGGTCATCTTCAAAGTTCCATTGTTTGGCTTCTATGGGGTCAATAGAGCTGCGATTGGGCTCAAATTGTAGGTAATTTAATACAGTTTAAACAATTAATTTAATGAAGTGTAGAAAACATCGTTCGCAAAAAAAACATAGTTTTGGTCCTGGAGAGTAAATAGCGGAAAAAAGTCTTAAAATTTCGAAGTTTTTCTCGATTTTCCCAGTTTCCACAGGTTTTTCGAACCTGCAAATTTGAATTCACACTACTCTACTGGTATTTATTCTGTGCTCTAACAGACTCACACAACATACCTACCAAAAAATGCAGAACTATATCACGCTTTGCAAATTATTATATATAAAATTATATTTTCTTTATCTGACGGCTTTTAAGTGTAATGTCATATTGAAAATTAAAATGACGTCGTAAAAATTTTTTTCATGTGTTTTGAGGAATGCTATATTAAATTAAGAATCGTAGATTTCCATAATAAGGCCCTCTAGTATCAGTAGTTCGATGATTTAGTCCGACGATCGGACTATAAGACTTTTTAGTATCATCAGTCCGATGATGCTGATCAATACAGATCATCGGAGTACTGAGCCTTTTAGTCCGATTTTTTATACAAAAAAATTGGTACTCCTATTTTTCTTTTTCCACCAGTCATGTCATGTATGTACTGTGTGACGCTCACGCTCACTCCGCACCTCATCATACCTGTGAACCTGTATAACAAAATACGTAATAGACTTCGGTTTGCCTCTCTGGTATTTAAAGTCTTACTTTCCGGATTCTTAATTTTAATAAAAAGTTCCCATTATACCTATCCTATACAAATCGGTTCTAATTTCAAAGGTTAGGTATGCAAAACGCACCCAGTGGAAATCCTGTGTCCAATGACTGATGCTAAAAATACATACACAACACAGCCATATGGCGGAGGATATTGGAAATTTATGAACATGACGTTATTTATTGTTTGAACACAACCGAGACACTCTGAGACCTTTCCCTATTGTCTTTGTGGCTAAAAGATACTACATTACTAGCCGTATTAAAGATTGAGCCTGCTTAAGTATCTTTTACAAAATTACAAGTGTACTACGAATACCTCTTTGTATGTTACAATATCTCACGGAATGAATATTCGTGTCGGCATTGGCGGCGACTGGCTATTGTTCGAACTCGAACTCACTATCAAAAGTATATAGTGAAAAGCTAATTAGGAATACGCTCCTTCATCGCCGATCAGCGAGTACACCTGCACCGCTATATTTAGTAGCATTGTTTGTTGGGCGCACAATATATCGATCAACTGCGAAATTTAGAACAACTGCATGTATCTACAGCGTGCCGCCATAAACCGAATCATATAAAATATACTCTTTGTTATAATAATTCCAATCAACTGCGGTTTTACCATCAGAGAATATTTATGTAAACACCGAAATATTCCTGACATGTTTACTCGTTTGTTGCGAGTAACTTCTAAAGTGAATGAGAACAATGTAGTTTTACTTACATACATTGTCATGATGATAGAAAGATAATGTAAAGTAGGTACTTACCTACTTGGGGAACGTTGATACTACAAGATCCTTTCCTTAGATAATCAAAAAGCTAAACTAATTTTCCTTACACAATTTTCAGAACGGCGCGGTGCGCCGTTTCGCCCTTGATATAATTTATGGGATTCTCTAAATATTTTTTGGAACATTCAGAGGCTTATAACATCAAGGATCGCTTCTGTTATTTTCAGAACAGCTTGTTTTGAATAACGACAACATGATTTCTTTTTCTCGGATACGATGTTTTTGTTTAGAAATAAAGTAGGTAAGTACTTAGTAAAATACGTACATGGAAGAATTTCAATGTCTTCTCGATATTATGAGGATGAAGTCGTAAAGCATTAATTATTTATGTACTCAAGCGGTCTTGCTTGTATCATTCATACGCTATCATTTATTACGTTAATGTCTTTTCCACTTCGTATACCTATCTCATCCTTTCGCAGTTAGCAACAAGTAATTATTAAAAAAACAAAAAACCAGACTGAGTGATACAACACCAGAACTTACATATGCCTAGGACGAAACCGGGAATACCCTTGCGGAAACGATGCACATACGTAGATTTCAATTATTTAGGCGGCCAAAAATATTTTTTTCTGGAAAATAGCTATACGTACAATAGGAAATTAAAATAAACTCCTCTTGATCCTAAAAAAATATAATTATTGATTATGCAACATATTTACATCGATAAAATACAAAAAATAAAAATTATTTTTTAAATTACCAACAAAATAAAAATGTCGTATGAATTATTAGTTACAAGCATAAATATGGTAAAATATCATATATATCTATATCTTAAATATATACCACAAAGCCACGTGGTCGGATTTGGCTCTGAAATATGCAAAATTTTCCCGCTAGGAGGATAAAAATGTCAAGATGAAATTACATAGAGTTAATAATGTGTAAACGGGACAATAGATGTAGGTAATCATAAATTGTAACGTAGAAGCTTACTTGTTTCTTTTCGTCAAGACTTCCAGTCCGCGATACTTATTAAATCAAATCAAATAATTATTTTGTTTGAATTATTATTTCTGAATTAAGGCCTTGGCAGACGTCATTATAATGTACTTAACACTTTAGTAGACAGGCTATCAGTAGAAAAAGGCTAAAGTCGAAAATACAGTAGTGTGCGTGAATGCAAGACGTTTATTTAAAAAGCGAGTTTAAATATATGTAAAATTCATATAGCACTTTCTAAAAAATCCAAGTTATTTATTCGAATCTTGCGTAAAATTTATTACTTTTTCAATTTATTAGTCGATCTCCGTGGCGATTCCTTAACACGCTAGTCCGTCACTCGGAGGTTCTGGGTTCGATTCCCAGCCAGGGCAAGTTGGTAAATGGCCTTTTTTAATTTGTCCTGGTTCTTGGGTGTTTATTTTATCCCATCAAAAACATAAATGTAAAAATGCCAAGTTCAAATTCCGACAAAACAATTGAAATTTAAATAGCTGCCAAGTTATGTAGGTAGAGAAAACTGAAATTTATTCATAAGAATCTCAACATTTGACTTGGACAACATTAAGATTGAAAGCACGGTCACCCATCCTAACTGTGACCAAGCTAGAAGTTGCTTAACCTGTAAAAGCACGGTCATTTATCCATCAATTTTTGAATTTATCGTATGCGAAGTGGAGCGAAATATTTGCACAAGTGGTTTTGATTACTCGTATTTTGAAATTTGTTAAAGCGCAAATAACAAAGAACCCTTAGAATAAAGAATCTTTTTAGTTTCACGCAGCTTTTTAGGGTTCCGTAGTTAACAAGAAAACCTTATAGTTTCGTCATGTCTGTCTGTCTATCTATCCCCAGTTTTACTCATAGACTATTAGTACTAGAAAGCTGTAATTGGGCATGGGCATGGATATGTGGTAATAAAAACTTGAAAAAAAAAATGTGTGGTGTGAGACGTCGTTGAATAGGTCTTTCAAAAATATTGTAAGATTATGAACACCCTTTTTCATTTTAGCAATCCGTTTGTGAAATATTTGGTTTTTGATTGCAAATTTTTGTTAGAATCATGTGTCTTCCCTCTCTGTCAGTTAAACGGTTGTATATGACACACACACATACACTTAAAAAAATTCACGGCAGTAGTATATAACGTCTCCCTGTACTAAAACTAATTTAAGGTGGATTCAGTTCATGATACTGAACAACTTTTCCTAAGGAACACATAATTAAATATGAAAAGAAAATGTTTGCTTTCCATTCGACCTCCGTGGCGTAATTGTTAACACGCTAGACCGCTAATCCGGAGGTCCTGGGTTCGAGCCCCAGCCAGGGCAAGATAGAAAATGGTCTTTTTCAAATTGTCCTGGGTCTTGGGTGTTTATCTATGTATGTATTTATCATAAAATATAGTATCATTGAGTTAGTATCCCATAATACAAGTTTAAAACTTACTTTGGGGCTAGCTTAATTAGTGTGATTTGTCCTTACATTACCATACATATATTACATAAATATTACATTTTGCCAAATCTTGTGTGTAAGAGATCAAAAATAATTTTTGTATTTCGTTTGTTCCTTGGTGAAAGTTGTTCAGTATCATGGACTGAATTCAGACCTAAAGTTAGGCAGTTGTTAGTTACATAAAACAAGTAGGTACTGACTACGGAACCCTACACTGCACGTGGCCCGTCACGGCACGTGGCCGGTTTATTTTGGTTAAGTTAAAATTTTAGGGAACCATAGACAAATTTATGATATTTCTGTGTAAATCAATATTACTTATCGCTGACATGACGTTCTCAAAAATACAACCAAATAGTATTTTACGCGAGCGGTGACTTGGAAAACTACACGTTTTGTGTTCCACTGACAGAAAATGTACACATTTGAATTTTCTTTGTGAAACAATACGTTTAGCGACCATCTGCAATCGTAACATCTTTCACTTCTATTCACCTTATTATGTAAGTACGAAGGGTAAAAAAGCTGGCGTACCAGCTGTACGTGCTCAATCAATGACTTGACTATTTGATTTTGTACAATATTTTTAACGAATCAACAAAGAGCACTAAAATGAAATCTTTTCCTGAAAACAGCTAAAAAAATTGGTTGATTAATGAAGCAGTAATTAGCATTATTGCACCCTTTTATTTTTTATCTTCTAATAGGTTTTCCTGTAATCTATAGGTTAAGAACTATTAACTGTATATTTTTCAAAAGATTGGGTTCAGTGGTTTCGGAGATAAGTGTATTTTTATTATTTATTTTCAAAAATAACTTCAAAAACACCAACTTAAAAAATATAGAAAAATATATTTAATATTATAATAAAATGCTCTTTCATTTGATATTTTACGCGATATAGTTCACAAAACCCTTTTTTTAATGTCTCATTTATCTCCCATAAAGTGGCCCCATTTTTTATTTATTTATTCATTTACCTACATTTTACTTCCGTCTTTGGGTCACAAATTTACATTTTGTGCACCACATTTCAACTGAATCGGTCCAGTAGTTTAGTAGGGGGGGGGGGGGGGGGTAAATTTTCGCCTATTTTCTTAAGTAACTTAAAAATACCGATCTAAGAAATAATAAAAAATAAATATATTTTAAATTGTCATAAAAAGTTCTTTCATTTGATATGTCACACGATTTTGCTATCAAAACTTTTTTTTAATGTCTAATTTACCCACAATAAGTGGCCCCCTTTTTTAAATTTCATTTATTTACATTATACGTATATCTTTGGGTCACTAAGTTACATAAGTGTAGGTACTAAATCTCAACTAAATCATTCTAATAGTTTCGTAGCAAATTGGCTGTGACTTACGGACAGACAGACAAGCGAAACCCTAAAAACAGTAAAAACACCAAAAAAATCGGTTCCTATACAAATTTCCCGGGCGGCTGCACACTTTTGTATAAAAATGCAGATTTTTTTTTGTTTTTTGACTGTTGTTTTAATATCATTATACTATACTAGCAGTCCACCCCGGCTTCGCCCTTGGTACACACAAAGCCTATGTCACTCGGGGATAGTGTACCTTTCCAACGGTGAAAGTTTTTTTTAAATCGGTCCAGTAGTTTCGGAGCCATGTAATGCAAACAAACCAACAACCAAATCTTTTCTCTTTATAATATTAGTGTAGATAAATAGCCTACTATAGCCTGCCTGCCAAGCCAAGTATAGATCTAGTATAGCCTGTGGTTCGATATATTACGCATAATGTCAATTCGTATTTTGATATACATTCATGGGGAAAAGTTGTTCAAAATTTCAGACTGAATCAACCCCCAAAATAATTGTAAAACCCTAATTAAACAGCACTTATTATTACAAAAACAGTTAATATGATTCCGTGACCCGAGAAAGTTCCAATCCGATTTTCACCCTAATCGCCAAATAAAAAATATAGGTAATAAATCAAACCAAATTATTTTTTTCATTGACTTAATTTTCAATAAAATTTAAAAAAAAAAAATTGCGATGCCGTATCTGCGATAGCATTACATCTTTACTTGAACGTCAACAAAATGTCAAAACTGTACCATAGTGTAGCAAAAGTATGACATAATTTGGCAGTTTGTACATAGTTTTTTATTGAAATATTTTAGACTGTAATGCAATTTTACGTAATTTGAAAATGGATTTTTTTGAAAAATTCGACACGGCCTCCTTCCTGAACGCCCGGCGGGCAACTGAATTTGTATGGAAGAATCATGGCCGCCATTTCAGAGATTTCTGTCAAAAACGTTGCAAAACATCCAATGTTTAAATTTTTTTTTTTTATTATTGCGTGATTGCATGTAAGCAAATATTAAGAATAATGTTTCAAAATAGCCTTTATTTTTATAAAATATATGCAGTCCCTTGTTAGAATATTTCTTTAAGCAGAAAAACAAGCCAGTTTGTAGCAAGATTTTCTAAAATATTTCTTTCAGGTTTCTTTACAATTATCTTACTTTTTCTGAATGAAAATTAAAAAAATACGATTTTCGTCTACTGGCTAGTCTATTCACCTATAACTAGGTATGTAATTTTCTTAGTGGTCTTTTCTACTTAAGCCATAACTATTGCCCGCGCAAAGTGCGTTTTGCATGTTTTTGGGTAAATTCAATGCTCGTTTTTAGGAAAACTACAAAATATTTTAAAAAATCCTTTTTTTCGTCTACTGTCCCAACTCTTCCTCTATCTATGTGTATACATTATTTGACTTAAATCAAACGCTTTCTGTACAAACTTGTTGCCCGCGCAAACCCAGTTTACATGGTGCCGACCCTTAAACACATATTTTACTTTGAGAGAATTCAAAGATTATTGGCTATCTCTAGAAGTATTTGGTTTGGCAGCCATCAACATTTCTATAGTTTCAGGTAGGAATGCTTTGTGACAAGGTTTCTTGATTTGTCTGCTTGAGCTGATCAGGGGGTCTGATGTTAATAAAAGCCTATTAAATACATCTAAATTGCATTCCTTTCTAGAAAACTTCCTTGCAAAGTTAAGTCTGTACGATCGAAAATGCTTGTTCCGGGCTTCTGCTGCCTCCTCAGATAACTGGCCAATAAGAAGTAACGAGTGACTTATGATTTGTCCACCATGCATCAGTATTTTGTGCATCGTCGGCGTCATTGGATGCCATCCATACAGGTCCACGTACAATTTCGCAGTATCATATGCGTATAGATCATATTTTGCGACATCAATTTCATGACCACTTGAAATAGTTTCCAATATAACTTTGAGTCTGTAGATAAGCTCAAAGCTAATTCCTGTGACCTCAGATGCCAGTTCAGGGTTTTCGAAGAATCTCCTGCTTGTGTTGCCATCATTAGTATTGCCAAAGTTAGCCTTCGGCATATCTATGTGAAGTCCAGTTTCATTGTGAAATCTGACTTGGATTTCGGACTTTCGTTGTGCTTCCAATGCCTTTTCTTCTGTGGTTTTCCTCTGTCTGTATTTCTGCACAGGTAACTTATATGCCAAATGGAGTATGCTTTCTAAAAACCGAATTATAGCATGTAATACTGATAATCCAAATTCTAGAGCTTCGGAGCTCACATCATTCCTCTTGTTTAAATCGTTGAAACTTTTCGAAGTAGATCCACAGATGTAGCACTTCGAAGTTGATTTCGTGTCCGTGGCCGCGTTACACACCTTTCCGTCTACCATTGTCATTTTGACGTGACAACGTCTTATAAATTGGTTAGCCGGGTGACACTTCAAGAAACTGCGTTACGCTCCGTTCACGTTATGCGCTCACAATGAGAGCGAGTGAGAGGCACGCGTGCGAGAGAGACAGACATAAAAAGTGAAAGGCAAAGTCGTTGTCACGTAAAACTTTCGCCCGTATACCGACTTTACAGGCAACCAATTTTTTTTAGCATATGACCAAACTGATACTCCTGGTTTTTTAAAATGACTTTCGTATTATTGAGCAGCTTAACTGACTCTTGCACATAATTTATCTCGTCCTTTGTCACATCTGTAGACTCTTTTGCATACCGAAATCGGATAGGACGGCAAAATCGTGAAGAGGATGGCGTTGGGTTTTGCCATATTACTTTTTTGTTTTCCTCTCCACAAACAATGCGTAACGGCACAAAAGAACTCAAGAAAATGTTTCCATCTGAGTCAGTGTCATTCTCAAATTTTTGTTTAAACTTGGATTGCTGAGCGCCGTCACAACCCCATTTACAGATAATCGTTAACGACTTCCTTTCTTCTTCATTCAGCGTAATTAGCACCTCTTCCAGGAATATTGATAGGCGTGTCACAGTAAGGTCCATTAAGCATTGTAAGTTGCTCTCTGCCGAAGTATCTGTGACATTCATGGATTCTTCTGGTGGATAACATTCTTGTTTCGCCTTTAGCAACAAGTCGTAGCAAGGGAAATGTTTTGGGTTTGTTGCTCTTATTATGTCATATTGCCGTCTTGAAAGATCAGCTTCCACGAACATCTGAAGTGCTTGCAGAGGCGTCAGTGGAGGTAACATGTCGTCGTCGTTATTCACTTTAGAATAGGCAGATCTATATTTGCTGGCTCGTGTCGGCGAATTAGTAATTTCTTTGAGAACTTTTGAAGCATTCCTTTGCCCAGTGTTTTGTAAAACAGATTGTGCGGCATGGATGATGACGTCATGCTTCAAAGTCGCGCGGACTTCTTCCGTTTTTCTTCTTTTGCTTCGCTCACTTAAATCTTCGAAAGATTTTGCTGGCCTACCTTGACGAGAGGCCGATTCTATCGGAATCTCGAAAGTTCCTTCTAACCAATCTCGGTTGTTTTTTAGGAAAACTTCTTCGTGTTTACTGGCTTTCATCCATCTTTTCATGAATTCGGTCTTGATATAAGAATACCTTTGCTTCAAACACTTTTTAGCATTTTCGGTGTCTCCATAACGTATCAAAAGAAAATCTTCATACGAATCGAGTTTTTCCCTTAAACTTGGTAAATTTTGTCTTTGTACCTGTTGAAACAGGTACTTCCGAGTCACTATTTTAGTACCCGAGGTACCAGACGGACCTAAAACAAAAAATTATTAGATTTAATACAATTTAGCACTAACGTGGTATTTTTCTCAATTTCGACCCCTAAGATTCAAATGCTCTTATTTGGGAAACGCGCGGGTTTCCGCGGCTAATTTTTTACTGGTATGATAGAAAAATAAGTAAAGTATAGAAAAATAAAGAAAACATTGCTCGGACGGACCCTTAAGTTAGTTAAAAGACATATTTAATTGTAAGAAACACAAAAAAACTGACTTATTGATAGAGCTATCTTTGAAAAATTAAAAGTTTATCATAGGCAGTAGAAACTAAAAAAGTTACTATTAAAAAACATAGGTTCTTACCTGAATTACTGCAATCCATCACTGACACTCGAAAATAAGTAGTTAAAAAACAAATATAAATTTTACAAAAGTTGTAAGTTTAGGAGCGCCGAGAACAGACACGTACACGTTAAGCGACTATCGAATTCCGACTACCTGAGGGAAGCTCTTGCGCATCTACGAAGGGTGGGAGGGGGTGCCCATTGTATTCCCGGAACTGTTTACTACCTGAGTAAACGGTTATCTTATCATTAGTTTTTTTTTCGGATAGCGAGTTTTGGCCGCCTAATTAGATGAAATCTACGTATGTAATGTCATATGTTGTTCTTTTAGCATTTCTCATTCAAAATTTTATTTAAACATATAAGTTGTATATATTTTTGTAATCCTTGAATAAAATTCTTTGATTTGATACCCCACTCTATTGAGTGGGGTATCAAATTAAAGAATTTTGGAAAGAATTTTTTTTTATGCCGCGCAATTTGGCGCCAAAAATCAGCCATATTCATTTCCAATAATTTTAATATAGCCTATGACACACTAGTGGATAGAACAAATCTTACCTCGTATAATTTTATCAAAATCGGTTTAGCCGTTAAGTAGTTACGAGGGAACATAAAATCATACATATTATATGTTGTTTTTATTTCTCACTCCAAATTTCATTGCAACATATAAGTTGCATATATTTTTGTAATCCTTGAATTAAATCCTGTAATTTGATACCCCACTCGATAGGTTCTGAAAAGAAAATATTTTTATGCCGCGCAATTATGCGCCAAAAATCCGCTGTTTTGATTTCCAATAATTTTAATAGAGCCTATGACTGTATGACACTACTGTTTAAGACAAATCTAACTATGTATAATTTATTAAAATCAGTTTAGCCGTTTTGTAGTTACCTACGAGGGAACATAGAATTATAGGGACATACGAGTACATACAGTTCAAACACATAACACTCCTTTTCGGCTTGGCCGCAGTCGGGTAAAAAGCAAAACAGGTAGGATACTTGATTTTGGTAAGGCTGCCAGTAAGGCAAATAATGTATGTCTTGTCTGTGCTTGATTTGGGTCTCCTTTCCAAAATATGAAATGGGTTCACTAACAATAGTAGAATAAGTATCACAAACTATAACTTTACGTAGTATGTTAATCAAAATGTAGCATATAGATATACACGTTGAGAGCAAAGCACCATCATACGATATTCTAGCCGTGTCCCAGATACGTCGACATTGCGCTGCAACGGGCAAACGGAAATCGCCTAGCGACAACATTGTTGTTTGGTCTCTCTGCCTCCCCTACTGAAATGGTAACAAAATATTTAAAAAGGCTCGTTCGATTTAAAAAATAAAACATGGAGGTTTATTATCTGTGAAAATCCTTTTTGCGCCTCCTTTTGCGAATCATGATCGTACGCTTACTCTCAGTACAAAAAAACCAGTAAATCAAACACATAACCCTCCTTTTCGGCTTTTCCGCAGTCGGGTAAAAAATCTAGGTCTATGGAAAAAACTACAGGTTGTCAAGTAACAGAACAGGTCCTGTTTTTATCTAAAAGCTCACCAGTATTTTTTATTGTACCACTTAATGGCCTGACTGATAAATACTGATAAAATTGTACCTACACTACATACATATTAATATTGTTCACAGGCGATGAACACTTGACCTTACGATGGAGCATCGCGATGGATGGAGCGGCGGTGATTTGGGTGCGGTCGAGAATTCTACCGATCGCTCGCAAGCCGATCGCGATCGTGTACGCATCGAATTCTACGCTACATATGACGTCATGACGGGTGTGCGCATAGCCGCAACACTCGGCGGCTTTTTTGCGCTCATGGTATTTCTGATCGTTTATAAAAGTCGAAGTAAATCAGTGAAGGCTTTGAATGATCCAAAGATAGTAGAACTAGCCGAGGCTGTCGTGGCGGAAGAACAAGCTGTCGAAGAAGAGCGGCAGCTCAATGCGGCTTTAGAGGAGGCGCTCTCAGAGCGAGCGCGCTCTAGGCCGTCAATTGGGGAAGAGCCACCTTGGCCACGGACTTCACGATTTGCTTCATATGGTGGTGGTTACGGAAGTTTATTAGCACCGCCTAGACGGTTATCAACTCTACGCGGTGATTCACTTCCAGGATCTGCACTTCGGTTTGCCGAAAGGCGGGCTTCAGCAGGCCCGCGTGATCGCCGCTTGAGTTCTGCGACATGTTCGAGCTCTGGAAGCTCGTACTTGGAGCGACGTGGATCCTCTGTGGTATGTGCTTTACCGGATCGTCGATTATCACCATGCCCTAGTGAAAGACTAGCGCCTCTGGCGTCTGTAGGCAGCGTAGGACCATCTTATGCCGTGGAGTGCGAGTTGGCCTCGGTCGGGGCCGACTCTGTGTTTGCTGAAGACGAAGCGGACTCTACGGACGATGAAATTGAGCAGTTCTCGACTGATAGTGGTGGTGGTGAGGCACTGGCGCTAACCGAAGGCACCGAGCTGACCAGTCGGCCAGCACCGATACCGTTGCGGTTGGACCGCGCCTCGCACTCGCGTGAAACGTTGTTCTAGTCTGGTTTGGGGTGGTATGCCAATAAAGCATACCATGCCGGCTGTTACATGTTACTAGCACATTAAAATATCGACTTTCTAGCGTAAATTATTGGTTTCTAATTGGCATTTAACATATCACTTTGACGCAAAATCGACATATCATTTAATTTAAAAAATTACAAAAGGAAGGCACGATGGAGTTCTCTGTAGATATTACAATGAAAATAAAACAATGAGCTTGTAAGACTATTCTAAATACTGCGTGTCTAGCTTTCCTAATTTCCTGCTTCTACGTATTAAAACATGAGTGGGGAATGTCGATATTTTAATGTTTTCAAATTAATAGTGTGTAAATAGTTTGTTTTGTTAATATATTGATGTTTCGCAATGTTGATGTTCACAAACCACGATAAAGTTATTTATAATTGACGTGTTCCTTTATAGCCGGATGTAAAATTTTGCTCATTTTTCATTTGCTGACAGTTGACGGTACGCTGTGCTATGCGTGCCAGTATCACTCATTTGGCATGTTCACCATTTAGTGTTCTTGTAAAAGTATTAGATAAATAAAGATCTGCCGAATTAGTCTTTTATAGGCACTTTAATGTATGTACTTAATAACTATAGGCAAGTTAATAGTTTTTGAAGAATTTTTAACTTCTTTCTACAGCGGCTATTCTGTTTATAAATTTTCTAATTGTAACCGGGCTAACTCCGTGCTGACCCCACTTAAGTGAGGTTGTTCTACCCGAAGTTTGCCGACTCAGCATGGTGTTTGTAAAATGTAGATAGTACTTACTAACTTGTTAGGGTAGATAGTCGTCAGTGCAAAGTCAATTTGAGAATGTGTAAATGTATAATAAATTTGTAGCGTAACTACCCTTAAAAAACGAAGGGCACAGAAGACCAATACGTCCTCAGAACAATAATGAAGTCGGAAGCGGCCTAACAAATTAATGTTGCGCGAACCAACGTCTCTTTCCAAGGAAACTGCCACTATTCTTGTTTTATGGACACCAGAATTTTATTGATTCTAGTGTACCGATCCGCCACAGCCATCGCGGGCCCAGTAGATTGACTCACACAAGTCGTTTTTATTACGATTTAGATTTACGTGTTAGTTTATGTAATGTTCGTTGCTCGAATTAAAAAGAGCTCCCAGTAGTCTGTAAAATGTTGAAATGTATGTAAAAAAATTGTAAATATAAAATACAACTCATCTGTTTTTTTCATTTTTCATGATCACATTTTTGGTTTCTCAAATAAACATTGGCCAGTTTATTAGTGCTGCGTAAAACTATAATAAGATTTAATTTACCTACATATTTATAACATTAAGTAGTCCTGCTTTAAAATTATCCACTGCTTTAAAATAATTCCGGTTTTGCTTCGTGATAATGAGTAACCGCGGTGAGAGCTAAGTACTTCTATATCAACGTAAAGTCGATCAAAACTTTTAATTCTTTGATCAACTAATTCACAATGTAGTCAATGTCTACACAACATAGAAACATGTTTAAAATATCCACGATATAATTATCTACGTTAATAATGAAACACTTTTATAAAAATGAGACACATTTTATGTAATCTTTAAAAATGTTGAGAGATGAGACAGCCGACCAAGTGTAAAATGCCTCTTAAATTTTGAGAAACCTTGATTTTTGAGATGTTTATCTCAGATTTTTAGTCGGAGCTGCAGTAAAAATTTAAGGGGTCGCCATTCAAGAAACGTGTTTTATTTAGCGTTTTAAAACATTTGTATTAAGGTAAGGTACGGAAGAATCCTTCATGGAAGAGTTCGACTCGCACTTTATTAGCCTTATTCGTCATTTATAAACTAAACTTTTAATTATATTTTTTTTTATTAATACCTAAGTAAATCAGAGGTTGCGTCATTTTATTACAGGGTTCCTATAGCCACCTTTCGGCTCCATCATCAGATCAGCTTCTTGTTATAATAATTTTGCATTGTCATCTAATTTACATTAGCATACTTACCTACAAAATCTCTTCTCAATCGAAAACCGGAAAATGGCTGATTTAACTTGCAAGTTTAAACCCGAAAAACAACAATAAACAGAACAACTATGTATATAAAAGTCTATTTATTTTCTACTATTCCAGTTGGCCATAAGAGCTGTATTCCGGCGTTCGTCAATGTCAAGTACGAGTACATGTAAGTATACCACGAAGCCATGGGCAGAACATCGCCCACGCCTCGC
The DNA here is from genome assembly GCA_963576875.1 of Acrobasis repandana. Taxonomy (NCBI): domain Eukaryota; kingdom Metazoa; phylum Arthropoda; class Insecta; order Lepidoptera; family Pyralidae; genus Acrobasis; species Acrobasis repandana. Next base: position 18,078,596 of record OY756218.1, on the reverse strand, counting down.
TCTCCGCCTATGCCCATTTACTACTCTACCTATATTGACGTATTTTTATGGTGGGTTTCTTTGATTACCTACCGTGTAGCCCGTGTGTTGTCCATGGGCAGCCGGGCGCTAATAAATTAGTATAGAAAGAAAAGAGATAAATACGTACTTTGCTTTTTCGTACGCGTGCGTTAGTGGCCGAAGTTATTGCAGATTTTCAAGCTACTTATAAGTGTCGATTATACATAGGCACATAGGCTAGGTAGGTAGGTACCTGTGGTAGGTACACTGGTACTTGCTGAGATCACAAATTTTAAAAGAAGCGGGCAATTCAAAGGAAACGGAAATGGTTACATAGACAAACAAAAGTACCATAGACATATTGGACTGTTTTATATTTTTAAACACGACAGCTGTCATATCATAAAGAATTACATTACATGACAGTCAGTTCAGTGCCTACAATGATTAAGGAATCATATGGAAGTGATACCTACAAAAAAGTGTGGCCGACGCCATATTGAGACGAACTAAAAATGGCGGATTGTAGTGCTTCCAAGAAAGACAAGTTTGTCCTTCTATCGATATCGATAAATAAAATTGAAAGTAATTTTAAATTTGGTATCAGTTGAGTTATCCGTGAAGATTAATGCGGTGGCTACACGCACAAACTATACACGGATCTAAGGATAGGCTACATGGTTGTCAACGGGTGATGTCAGTCGATGTTGACGGATGTTTCCACAGTCTATATCCGTCTTATCTTATTATAAAACACAGATTAACTTTTAGGACTTGTTTAAACCATGACCCAAATGAAGTTGACATTCCATTAGATATGCTTAGGTGAAATGTCATTGGAAAATCTGAACAAATATTCTACCACAGAATTAATATACCTATGTATTACATAGTACATAATAAATGTTCATAATTATTCATTTAGATAATTAAAATTAGTAAAGAGGAAATCTTTTGTACAAATGGCGAACATAATGTTCTTAAGGCATTCTCTAAAGTAGAAAATTAGTTGATATAGTAGTTTTCAGATTACGCTATAAGATTATTCTTTGATTGATAAGTACCAATCCTACAAATATTATAAATGTGAAATTACGGTTATTATTTGTTATATAATCGGTTAAAAACGGCTGATCGGAATTAGATGAATATTGTAACCTAAATTAAAATAATGGATACTTTTTATCCCGAAAATCAAACCCTTAGAGGTAAAATCGGGAGCAAACACTAATGTTAAATGAAACAACAATCATAATCATTTACATGTATTTATCAGTACAAAATATAATTGCTTATCATTGATAATATATTAATAGTAAAAAAAAACATTTTAAAAAACAAGCTTTTATTTAAATGCTAAATCTAAAAATTTAAGAAAACTTTAAAATAATTTAGATATACTATTTATACTTCTTTAATAATTCTGAATACTTAATATTAATCCTATTAAATATATTTATGATAAATTATAACACTATCTATACTAATATTATAAAGTGGAAGAGTTTGTTTGTTTGTTTGTTTAAACGCGCTAATCTCAGGAACTAATGGTCCGATTTGAAAAAATATTTTTTTGTTGGCTAGTCCATTTATAGAGGAAGGCTATATAACATTACGTTCCGACAACCACGCGAACGAAGTCGCGGGCACAGCTAGTATTTTATATAGGAATATAACGTCGCCAATTTTTCTTCGATTAAACAAGGAAATCATATTAAAATGCTTTAGCCGCTCGTTATAAGGACAACGATGAAAAACATTAGGCACCGAAAACGCGAGGTCCCTGGTAAAAGCTCTTTGGATTTGTTCGATTCGCTGAGAATACGTTCCGACAACCACGCGAACGAAATCGCGGGCACAGCTAGTTAATAAATAAAGTACCTTTTGGTGAAACCGTAATAGTATTGCATCATCTTGCAGTCTTACGACATCCAAAGTTCTGTTGAATGCACTCATAAAAATGCAAGGAGCAAATGAATATCTCCTTCACATTTGGTCGTATATTTTCGTTTCCGATTGCTTCTAACCATTTTTTTTTTTCTCCGATATTCACTTTTTGGAACCCTGAAAAAAAAAAAAATATATATAGATAACCTCACAACAACCGCTTTCACGACTCATCATTTTATTTTAAGGTCTATAAAGGTCTGTAATTTATATCAAAGTAACTTTGAATTTTTCTTTGTTGGGGATTATCTCATCAGTCATCAACCAATTTAAAAAATTCTTTAACTTTTGCTACATCATTGAAAACAATATTTACAAAAAGTTTCACATTGTTTTGTACGTGAACAGAGAACAGAATACTCACTGTTGAATATTAGGATTTATTGCCCTAACATAACATTTCTTATCGCTATACTAAACACATCACTAGCCGTCAAAATAACTTTATTATAATATCGAAAATAAAGAGTTATTCTATTCCAATTTATCACTAATCGTATTATTTGGGTGGATAATTATTAAAAACACACCAAAAGAAGTCAATCATCTAATACTTACAAATATTTCAGTTGAAATGTAAACTTAACGATGCAACAACAAACTCTTTTTGGTTTTCCTTGTTTTTTCGTTCCACATCCAACAATACTGCAGTTAGGCATTATGTCCTTTCTTGTCCTTAACTAATTATACACTTTTTACCACGAATGTTGTTCGAAATCTCTGTTTAATCACCAGTAATATTGTTCTGTGTTAATCACTGATTTATTACGAGTACATGCCTATGAAACTTAGAACACTGCAGAATTTTGATAAAAAAATTCAATAAAACGCCATCTAGTCACGAATCAGCTGACCTAACTTCTAATGCGTGTTATAGAATAGGAATATCAAATGGTGTAGAAATTCGCCATACGAGGTAGAACACGTGATAGCTCAGTTGATTAGAGCATGGTTAAATAAGAGCAACTTTGCGAGTTCAAGTCCCACGCACGCAGTATATTTTTTACACCATTTTTTATTTGATAGGAATATTAAATGATGGATAAATTCGACATGCGCGGTTAATCACTTAATAGCTAAGTTGTTTAGGCTATAGAACGTAGGCGTATTTAAACCGAGATCGCGAGTTCAAGTCCCAGCTCACGGAGTAATTTTATCACCGTTTTAATTCATCTTTTAGTCCTTTGGTGTTGCGAAAGCATGTTACCAGATGGCGCCACTGGTTTGATCCAATGTTAAAGCTTTAGTTTCTTATCTATTTCAGTATATACAATATTAATTTATGATTTATTAAATTTCCACAAGGCTTTGACATTTCTTGTACCGTAGAAAAGCCGAACTAAACATGGTGGACCGGCCACAGTAGGTATTCAACCGTACGTTAAAATGAAAAATTTTGCCATAGCAGCACGAACTGACGTATTGTTATCTTTTTTTACATATAGGAAAAGACATTAGTTAGAAAAAGATTACATTGTATCGAAATGTATGATATTTGTATAACTATATATATATATATGTATGTATAGAACAATATGCCGAGTCCACTCTTTTATACGTCATTGAGTACCTATAGCTGAGACCTATAGTGAGTTGCATGCAACTGTCACTGTCAAGTTGGTTGGCAGATCTAGAGAAAGAAAGTGGAGAATATTTTTTACGGATTTTTAGTTTAATTTAACACATATTTTAATTATTGCAAGTGAATTATAGGAGTAAATCATGGACGACGATTTACCGACCGAGTTCCAGGTCATCGTTGTCGGCACAGGTATGCTTTATATTCCTAGAAAAACTACACCGGGATGATGGCAGCCTACTTCCTACTTATCGATCTTATTTTTTCAACTGCTTGATCATCACTGTTGAACTGTAAAATTATTACAAAAATGATATATAAATGATTGGAAAATGAGTTTCAGTGATTCATTTGGTCATGTCACTTCTACTTATTCCATTTGCGATCGTAAAATGAGTCGCCGACCCACATTTGGGCTTAGTCATTAATTAAATATTTGCACAGCACTGCAAGTGACTTTTTCCAACATTTTGTTACGAGTCATATGAAACTTCGACATAAACTATAATACTGCAGCAGCAAAGTACTCAGTACATGTAGAGTAAGTAGAATACATCTTTGTATGCTACTTACTCTATTTTGTAATAATGGCGAAATTGCACTAAATTTGTGTATCTATTGAGTTGCTATTGACTGTGCCATGGACTATTAGGTTTGTGATATCTTTGATTCTTGATTGGCATTTTACATCTTAAAATAAAAATACATGTTGATATGGGTCTAATGATTTGATATAGCATAATGATTCAATTTGTGAGTCTCAGTCACTTTAAAGCATCCATAAGGACTATTTATTTATAGTAGTTAGTAAACCTACATGAACAATTTCTAAATGTGGGCGTTGAAGTAAAAAGATCGCTTGTTACTCGTACATTACCTAGTTACATTACCAGCAATGTACATGGAAAAAATATTCTTTGCACAAAACCGGGTAATGTACTAAGAAACATTCATTCTTTTTACATTATCAATTACATTGCCAGCTATGTGCAAGGAAATAAATATTCTTCCTACATTACTCAGTTTTGTACGAAGAAAAAATTGTTTCTGCTACAAAACCAAGGAGGTATATTATAATAAAACAAATTCGATTCAACGCGGAAATGAGGCCAGCGTTCTTGGCACTATGCCACATGGACACGATTTTTTAGACTAAATTTGTAATAAGTATTTAACTTTTCTATATGTAAACTATTGTATCTTTTCTTTCTTTTTTAAATAAACTTGGTACCCATCAAAATTAAAACAAATTAAACTTAATTATATCATTTATTTCCATTAAAAATAAATAAATAGTAACAGTGAAGTGGTTAAATAAATGGGCATATTTTTTCGAGACAATGTCCCGTTATGAAAGAATGGTCCTCCAGTTGAGACACAGCTCTATTTATCTGAATATTAACTTCGATGTCATTTAAGGTTTTATTTTTTAGTATGGAATTTTTGATTGAACCTGGACTTAGAGACAGCGTAAAATGTTGCGTCATCGTGTAAAACCGATAGTAGATGTGGAAGTGTTGGATATGTATGACCAACAAATCTTTTCATTCTAGAATTCCACCCTTCTGTGTAGTTGTTAGAACGGTGCTGTTCCTTGTGACAACACCATATCTTGTGGAATTCTTTGTTTTTGATGTTGTGTACATATATTTGTTAAACTTAGCAATTTTAGTGTTATTTGAACTCTCGTTTTTATATACTTCCAACCTTCTTCTATGTTTTCGATAGGCAAAATTGCCAGCCCTGCACAAAGGCAATAGTGATAATTACTAACTTTTGATGATTTTTTTATTCCTAAACTTCTAGCTTTTCACTTTAAGCTCTTATAAAAATGAAATTAACAACCTCGTATTACAATGTTTGGAAATATTTTTTTAATAGCATTTCTTGCCGCCAATTCAAAATCAAATGTAAATTGATCGGGTATCAGAGATTTTATCATATGGAATAATATCTCGTAAGTGAATTGCTTTTTATTTAACAGCAGGGCATAGACTAGAGGAATTATATTTGTTGATTCGTCGCCACTGCCTAAATCACCGTAAATAACACAGCTGTTCGAATGGAGAACAACACCCAAATGTACCATCTGCAAAATATTTTTTACATTTGGTCATAAGTTGTCTTGCTTCTTCCGAGGCAAACAAAAATATTTTGTTGTCATCTTCATAGTCGGCCAACCTCCGTATGTGTCCGGAATATGCTCTTTTCAATTTCTTGTACTTTTTTTCTGGCGTTGTACAAACCAGTATGTATATTAGCAAATTGAGGCAACGGCTCCAATATATGCATACCTTGGTTTTTCAAGCTACATATTGATGCATTATATTGCTTTGGTATAGGTAGACAGTTACTGGACACATTTTCCGTAATTAGTCAAATTCTTTCAGCACAATGTTTTTTGGTTGATTTGGTATGCAACTATCATGATGCAGAACACTAGCTGTAACTTTCTCTTCGGACACTGTTAAATTGCCTCGACACATCTTAAAATTCGCACACGCCCAGTATTGTGAACCATTTTGAAAATGCTTTCCTTTATGGTATTTATGGCCATCATATAACAATACTTGGCCTCCTCTTCTGGACGTGATATACACCAGTTCGCTCGTAGTACTTTAGGTGTTGGTATAAATGTATAAACTCTTATTCGAATTTTGATGAAGTTAGATACATTTAAAACATTTGAAGAACAAAAACAGTTAAAATACATATCGCTTGAATTTATAAATTATAAAAAGCAAGACAGATGTTTTCCAAAACAAAATGGTTTCCAACTCAGCATATGCTGTGTTGATTTGTAGAATCACACCATAACTCGAGCGCGTCAGATAAACATGCAGTCGTGTCATGTCAGGATCACAGTACAATATAACAATATCATATTGGTAAATTGATGGTGGAGCCGGGAGGTAGCCATAGGAATTCAGTAATGAACGACGAAATCCTATCGTGTTTGGGCTCATTTGATTTGTCTTGACTAGCACTTTGGTCTAACAATAAAAGATTTTCCAAAAAAATTACTATTTTCTTAATCTGACGGTTTGAATAGTTTTTATTTCAATCCAAAAATCCCCTCTTGGGCTCCCCTACTAATATAGTATGTATAATATTAATAAAAATTTTGGTTATTAAAGTGGAAATATTGATGATTTTAAATGTCCTAGCTTCAAAGGAAGTTCTGTTTAAGCGAAAACTAATATTACAAATACTTTATTATATGTACCTTGTTTCATAATAAAAATCAAAGATACATACCTATCTACCAACAAATGCATAACAAAAAAATCTCCCATTTGTATCTCACTGCCCGCTACTAGAATCGTTATGGGCGGCGAGCGGGGAGAGAAACGGCCGCGCGTATAGCAAAGTCAGTAGATTAGCCATTATTAGAAATTTGAGAATAAAAAAAAAAAGTGTTTTCTTACGGTGTTGTGTTCTATTAGTGATTTTAATTTCGATATAGCTAGGGGATAGAAATCAACCTGTATAGTTCATTAAGAGAGGCCTATTCCCAGTAATAGGAGAGTGCAAATATCATTTCATCATGTATTCGGTTTGAGAAAACTGTGCCTTGTGGCAACCAGAAACCCGTGTGGTTCCGGGTTAGAATAGGACCACTCCATCTCTTCCTGTGAATGTCGTTAGAGGTGACTAAAGGACTAAGCACAAATATCTCTTGCTACAATTGCATTCCCAAAGAGGGTTGACGTCAGGCAGGCGGCCGGTCGTAAAACTATAGCCCAATCATTTTGAACTGTTCCCATTATTCTTCTCCATTTTGCAAGGTCCTTGGGTGGCCATGCATGTTATATTTGGAGAATAAAAAGCGGGAAAGCGCACCCCGGGATCCGAAGCAGCACAGCTGAGGATGCAACCGGGAACGCGCTTAGATGAAGAAGATTCAGTTTGAGAAAATTAGCTTAAGTTGTATAAGTGCATATCAGCTATGTAAGACCTTTTAACATTAGTCATGAATGTTATGCTAAAAATATTTTTTTCCTTTCCATTTCTAATTGTAGGCAATACTATCCTTATCCTAATCCTATCCTAATCCTATCCTAATCCTAACCTAATCCTAATCCTAACTAATATTAGAAATGCGAAAGTGAGTTGTATATTTGTTTGTTACCTCTTCACGCTTTATCTAATGAACCAATCTTCTTGAAAATTTGCATAAATAAATATATAAGGACAATCACACTGATTAAGCTAGCCCCAAAGTTAGTTTTAAACTTGTGTTATGGAATACTAACTCAACGACACTATATTTTATGATAAATACATATATAGATAAACACCCACACCCAGGAAAATTTGAAAAAGGCCATTTTCCAACTTGCCCTGGCTGGGAATCGAAACCCAGAAACTCCGAGTAGCGGTCTAGCGTGTTAACCATTACGCCACGGAGGTCGTCAATACATATACATACAATACAATACAATACAATACCCTTTATTGCACAAAAGTAAAAAACAGAACATAATTATCTTAAAAATTAGGAAATGCGCAAAAGGCGGCCTTATCGCTAAGCAATTTCTTCCAGGCAACCTCGTTTATATAGAAAAAAATGATGGGAAATTAGGTAGTGCGGGGTGGTCAATATAATAAACATACTTATATACAATAATTATAATAAACATACATACATCTAATACTTAAATACATACATACATACATAGTTAGAGTTAGAGACATAGGGTACCTTTCATCCCGGAAAAAAGTAATGTTCCCGTGGGAATTGGGATACGCGAGCGAATCCGCGGGCAAAAGCTAGTTTTATTAGAAATGTACAAACATTTTTCATTTCATTTACAAATACATTTGAAATTAAAATCCCAGTCAAATAATTTATGAATTCTATAATAACATTTATTTCAGAGCTAGTTGAAAAGCTTATATTTGTATTTATTAAGATCATAATTCTCTAATTTCACGTGGCACCGCATTGTATATTTTGATTTCCATGCAGAATACATATTTGCTATTAAGTTCAAGTCTGCCTGGGTACATATAGTTTAGTGGGATTTCTGCCATTATCTTTATTCCACATGTAAATCGAAGATGTCTGGGTACTTCCTTACAAACAGGCACATTTAGAATATATAGAACAAGTTTCCTGCTAGAAATGATACACTGCTTTTTTTTAATGCCATTGATTTATTATTGTTTAAATGAAGTTTTAAAACAACTTAATTTTGTACATATAGGTATGGTGGAATCAATAGTAGCCGCTGCCTGTAGCCGAATTGGCAAGAATGTCCTTCACCTCGACTCCAGTGATCACTATGGTGGTCTCTGGGCTTCCTACAACTTTGACGGGCTGCAAAAGTTTATTAAGGAAGTCAATTCAGACCCCAAGAGACAGCAACAGGTCTATAACTTATCCGAGAAGTGGTACATAGAAAAGTGAGTGATTTTGATCTATAAATAAAATGGCGTTGTTTTTACTAGCGGGTTATTCTCGGGGATATATATAATCGTCGTGTCATATAATTCTATACTGACACTACAAACGTATCGTAACGATATAATCGCGGCGATACGACCAGTAACTTACGACTGAGTCGCGATATTCTCGCCCGTGGATTCAACGCCTTAATGTGACGTAACATTATATTTTTATATAATATTTATAAACTATATATTGTTCGTTCTATGATAGAGAGTCCCCACAAGAAGAAAAGAAGGAAGAAGAAGAGAACAAGACTGATGACAGCAAAGCAGAGGCTAAGAAAGTGTGGAGCCAGGCGTCCTTCGCTGCGGAGTATAGGAAGTTTAACATTGACATGACACCTAAGGTGAATATTCGATGTCATATTTAACTAGAGTCTGAAAAATCACAAATTTTTCAAACTACATAGGAAACAATTTGATTGCTCTGCCAAATGTCTATTTGATTTGATAAGGCTTTTTTATTGAGCATGTCTACAAGTGTATTTCATAATATTTTACATCTCTAGTTGCAATTAGTGCTTGATGTTGGTTAGATTGGCGTACTTTAGAGTTATGTCATAAGTACTTATTATATACAAAATATGAATATAACCACTAGACACATATGGCACTTCATCGAAGTGAAGTATTATTTATGCCTACACTACTACAAACGAAACTATATATCCGTGCACACGTCAATGCGTGTGTGGTCGCCCGCTCTCGTCCTTTGACAAGGCGAGAACGGGGAGAGATGCGGGGACGCATATTGCGCGGGACCTTAGGAGATTTCGTTCTGTATGAAATACTCTTTAAGTCTGCGACATTGCTACCTAGCGCAGATACTATGGGAACCTATTTTCTCAGTTGCTGTTCTCGCGAGGCCCCCTGGTGGAACTGCTGATATCTTCCAACATCGCCCGCTACGCGGAGTTCCGCTGCGTGACGCGCGTTCTTACATGGCTGAACGACCGCTTGATGCCGGTGCCGTGCTCTCGGGCTGACGTATTCGCGACAGAAGCCGTCAGCATCATCGAGAAGCGAATGCTGATGAAGATGCTCACTTCCATCGTGGGCTACAATGAGGAGGAGATGAATAATGAATTTAAAGGTGAGATTTGTGGAGATGCGCTTTCTTATATTGTTTAACGATCGCGTGATACTGGTGTCGTGCTTTAACGCCGATGATAGACCCGTCAGCATTATCAAGAGGAAAATGCTGATGATTACAAAATTATAGTCGAACAGCAGCAGCAAATTGGTTTCTTCTCCACTTTGCACATTCTTGGGTGTGTGACATTGACAAGCATACCATCTTAACAGAAGAAAAGACGGAAAATGAAGCACATTCTTGAGCGCGAAACCATTGCCACGCATACCATCTTAATAGAAGAAATTCCCGGAAAGCGACCCACTTGGCTCGGAATAAGTTGAGGATACAATCGGGAACGCCTTAAGATAAACAGGAAATAAGTCATAGAGTAATTCTTTATCATCATCAGGTCTTTTTTTGTGTCCACTGCAGGAGTACGACCCTCTCTGTACTACCAGAACAATATATTAGCCAGAGCAATCAGATAAATTTTGGCCTACACTCTCCGCGCTGACCAGACTGAATTGAAGAGGGCAGGATTGAAGAGGTCTCATTGATGTTTGTTAGCTTTGTTTAGCTCGTGTTTCCTAAGTCGCCTCCTACGATACCTATGGGTAGACTTGGAGTAGTCCTATTCTATTCTAATTCTCTCTTTGTCACAGGTATGGCACTTCATAGAAGCGGAGTATTGTGTATGCCTACACTACTACAAACGAAACTATACATCCATGCACACGTCAATGCGTGTGTGTTCGCCCACTCTCACTTCTCGACAAGGCGATAACGCGGGAGAGGTGCGGGGACGCATATTGCGCGGGACTTCTGTATGAAATACTCTTATTAAATCTGTGCCTTTGTCGTCAGATTGGAATGACAAGACCTTCAAGGAGTATCTGACGCACAAGGGCCTCACGCCGAACCTGATCCACTACGTGCTGTACGCCATCGCCGGCGGCACCGACGACATGCGCTGCCTCGAGGGCGTCCGGGAGTGCAAGAAGTTCCTCATGAGCCTCGGCCGCTACGGCAACACGCCCTTCCTGTGGCCTATGTATGGCAGCGGGGAGCTGCCGCAGTGCTTCTGCAGGTGAATTACCTTATTTTACTTGGCCAAAAATATGCCAATGAAAGTGTGCCAATAGGAGGCCTTTAACCAGCCGCCGCCCTATTGTGGACCACGAGGGTTGGAAGGAGTAGGAGATGCAAATATTCGATTTCGTCGTCACTCTGACCTTGCCGCCCGGGGCATAGGCCTCGGTTTGCGCATTCTAGATCGGGGGCTGCCTTGGCAAATATGAGTTACTTTACACTGCGAAATCATTAGCCAAGCCGAGCGGCGGCGTGTGCCATGACATGAATGCACGTCCAGTACCGCAATTACTAATGACACCTCCATCACCGCGACCAAACGGCGCGGCAAAAAGTGCACCATCAAGCAGCGGCGTCGCGTCGGCCCGCGACGTAGTGCAATGACCCAAATGTGCATCAACTTGACCAGCGCAAACAAAAATGAGCCACTTTCTAATGTTGCATGCCGCACGTTTCAGCAATTTGAGTTTTGAAATTTGACGATTGTCTTCGTAATTTTGTATTTCATGTAGGTAGGTAGGCAATGTGTACTGGCCACATCAGACTTCTTACGTAAATGGAATACATAACGTCAAAATCTCTCCTAATGTAGCTACTTCATGCTACGAATAGTTATGAGTCATATAAATTACGTGTTAGTATCAAGTCTTTAGCCTTCATAAAGAATCATAAGAAGTTTCTAAGTGCTCATTATAATTTTTATTGCCTAGCACTATTATAGCACCTTTTTTCGATCCTCATTAATAGTTTATTTTTTTACCTATAAGTCCAATATGTTTTGAAGGTTAATGACCGTTAAATTAGATAAACCGACCATGAAATGACGTCTTTACGGTTTTTATGAGTGGGTGTTCTATTTCTTAGGGTGCAAATATTCTCTTTTCACACTTGACAAAATATGTAAATCAGTTTACACTACTAAAGTAACATTACTCAGACTATTTAACACAACCATTAGTTCTGGTTTTAATGAGCACTTTTTATATACCCTTTTTAAGTCTATTGTGAAAGATTTTAAATATTAGCTAATAAATAAAACCTGATTATACTTTATACCCATTTTTTTATCGTTTTTTTTAAAAAATTTGGTTTTTATCCAGTGTGGTACTTACATGTATTTGTACTATCATGTTCATGATTGTCACATTTTTGAGACCATGTGCACATCAAAAGAAAAAATAAATTATAGATATAATAAGTATGATATACGGAGGCATTAGAGCCAAGGGAAGCAAGAAAGGTCATACGCTACAGGCTACAGCCTATGGACCTTCTCTATGAAGGCCATGTGTTACAAGATAGTGGGCCTATAGGCCTATATTTCACAAGAATAAAGGTGCCTTACTTTTATTTATCTAAAAATCAACTCGCACCATCAAGTTTCTCAGGCTTGAAACTACGTCAAGCGGACGCCCGCGACGGGTTCAGTCCGTCGTAGAGTTTGTGACAGAGACGGACTGAACCCGTCACGTGTCTCTGTCGCACGTAGAGTTTGTGACAGAGACGGACTGAACCCGTCGCGGGGCACGTGTCTCTGCCGCACGTAGGGTTTGTGACAGAGACGGACTGAACCCGTCGCGGGTCACGTGTCTCTGCCGCACGTAGGGTTTGTGACAGAGACGGACTGACCCGTCGCGGGTCACGTGTCTCTGCCGCACGTAGGATTTGTGACAGAGACGGACTGAACCCGTCGCGGGTCACGTGTCTGCCGCACGTAGGGTTTGTGACAGAGACGGACTGAACCCGTCGCGGGGCACGTGTCTCTGCCGCACGTAGGGTTTGTGACAGAGACGGACTGAACCCGTCCGGGTCACGTGTCTCTGTCGCACGTAGAGTTTGTGACAGAGACGCACTGAACCCGTCGCGGGTCACGTGTCTCTGTCGCACGTAGAGTTTGTGACAGAGACGCACTGAACCCGTCGCGGGTCACGTGTCTCTGCCGCACGTAGGGTTTGTGACAGAGACGGACTGAACCCGTCGCGGGCGTTCGCTTAACGCAATTTCAAGTCTTATCTGCAAATATATTATTTGGTACTGTTAATAGAATAAAACGTCACAAAATAATGCCACTTGTCATTGATCACATCCACTTTAAACGTGAGTTTAGATTTATTAATGCAGAAAAACGGATATTAAGAGCGCAATTTGACTCCAAGGAACTACGACTGACGTCATAAATCGATATTTCATACAAATCCCATAGAAAATGTTTGTTTTTCACGTTCAGAAAAAAGTATCAGATTTGACTTGTTGCAAAATAGCGTATTAACAATCACAAATTCCTTTATCTGCAGACTTTGCGCCGTATTCGGCGGCGTGTACTGCCTCAACCGGCCCATCGACAAGGTGGAGACCAAGACCGTCGCTGAAGGCAAGACGGTGGTCGCCATCGACAGCAAGTCCAAAACCCTGAACTGCGACCACCTGGTCATCGGCATCAACGAGTGCCCCAAGGAGATGATCTCGCCCGAGCCGGCAGAGAGCTCGGATATCTCTAAGGCTGTGTTCGTGACCAACGGCACGATTCTGTCGAGCGAGAAGGAACCCCTGACTCTGCTGAGATTCCCCCCTCTGAATGAAGGAGACAACGCTGTTACCGTGCTCGAAGTCGGACCAGCCACGGGATCTTGCCCTAAAGGATTGTGTAAGTCTATGATGATGATGAAAATGATCTTTTTCAGATTGACCTGGGTTTTGGATGTTTATCTATAATGTGTTTGTTATAAAATATAGTATCGTTGAGTTGGTATCCCATTACACAAGTCTCGAACTTACTTTAGGGCTAGCTCAATCTGTGTGATTTGTCCATATATATTTATTTATTTATCTTTTCACTATTTTCTAGAAACGGGGGTAACTCACGCTAAAAGTCAGCTACTGGCCGACATGTTTTGACCTTCCGGAGGCCTTCCTTAGGGCGAATGTGATTCGCGACGCCCACACAAAGACGTCCCGAGTCACACTGATCTATCTATCTTTTTACTTAAAAATTACTTGGTAATGAGAAAAAAGCAAGAGTCGATATTATTTGCCATTGATACCAATCAGCCTCCTTTAAACTTTTGAGATATGCAGGTCGTAATAATAAATTTGTTTACTTTGAATTGATTTAATGGTTTGCGAAATAACAAATCAATATTTTTTTTTCGTTACAGTTTTATAAAATTTGTTATTTTTGCCTGCTATTTTCTTGTATTAATGAGCTGCCTACCGACGACCAACAATGTTGGAAACAATCCACAACTTTTCGCTATATTTTAACTCCCAGGGTCACTCAACGTTTTTGTTCAGGTTTTTGTGTTTGCGCCGCGCGCCAACTACCTAGTCACTTTTTATTGGCGTTTTTATCGAGCACTAACATATGAGTCATTCGGTAAAATCGGGACTCGGAATGTGGATAATTATAAGTGTTAACTCGTGCCTAAAATTATAGGCTTTTACGAGTGAAATTGTTATCTTTCATCACTTATTATGAGAAACTTTTTAAGTACAATTTATAGGACTTTGATATTGATCTTTGCTTTACATGTTTATATAATAGATGTACCTTACATTTTATAATAGATGCACCCCCCATGACAAAAATATAGAAATGAAAGAAGAAAGAAGAAAGAAAAATTGTTTATTTGATATATCACATACACACAATTATAATAACAGTTCTCACTATCCAAAATTATATCTGTGCCTATACCAAAATGGCCTCCTCTCAGCATAATGTTGTGGCCGTCCGACCACAACGCTGGTCTTCCGAGGACACCAAACAAACAAACAAAATAAAATAAAAATAAACACATACATAAAATTCAAAATTCAAACAAACAAACCAGGGTGGCGCCACGTTAATTCTGTTTGTTCATAAGCAAAAATAATAATAACAACTGAATAGATTCTATTAATACTAAATATAAATTGAAATAATAATAACAAAGATCTAATAATATTTTCTACTGAGATAATAATAATAAAAAGATTATATTGCTGCAATTTTACAATTTCTGAACACTTAAAATATATTCTTTGAATTTAATTTTAAAGGTTTTAATAGTAAGACAATTTCTAATAGGAGGTGGGATGTTATTCCAACAACTAGTTGCAGCGTATCTGAAACTGCCTCTAAATGCAGCAGTCCTATGTCTTGGGCAGATTAAGCGGTCAGGTTGTCGTGGTAACATGCGAAATTGCAATTTTTTATAAAGATATGATGGACTTTTATTTTTAATAACACCAAAAAGTAATGAAGCAAAGTGAAGAGTACGTCTAGATTCCATGTTCAGAAGATTGTTTTGGTTCAGATAGGGTGTTATATGAGCTCTTCTTGGAATGGGGAAACAGTATCGAGCACAAGAATTTTGCATACGCTGAATTAGTTTTTTCGTACGGCCCAGTAAACATTTTCCAGTCACCACATCTGCATAGTTGAGTTTAGATAATATAAGCGACTCACACAAGTAAATTCGGGATTCTATGCTTAAAAACTCACGGATTTGATATAAAACTTTTAGTCGGTAATAACAATTTCTGATAGTTTCAGCTACATGTTTCTCAAACTGTAGGTTGCTGTCCATTATGACACCAAGATTTCTAGCCTCGGAAACTTGTTGTATTTGTGTACCTTTTAATTTTATTTCTGGTGTGTGGCTTTTAATATTCGATATCTGAGCTTTAGTACCTATGACAATATATTTTGTTTTGCCTGGATTCAGCACTAAACCATTATCATCCGACCACTCAGCCACACGCTCAAGATCCTTATTTATTTTATCAACCGCAGCAATTGTGTTACAGGGCTTAAATGTCTGATAAACTTGGAGGTCATCCGCGTAAAGATGATAATCACTGTTTTTGACACACTTATGTAAGTCGGCGGTATATAGAATGAATAGTATTGGACCCAATATTGACCCTTGAGGTACACCCTTGTTGACTTAACTCATTCTTCGAAACTAATTTTGTGCCATTGCTACAGTCAATTTCCACTTGTTGACGGCGATCGGTTAAATAACTAGAAAACCATTTAATAGTTAGAGCATCAAAACCATAAAAAACAAATCTGGCCATGAGCAATGTGTGATTAATTGTGTCGAAAGCGCGTGAGTAATCCAGCAATACTAAGATAGATCCCTCACCCATATCTCTCCCATTCAATATGTCATCAACCACATCCAAAAGAGCAGTGGCTGTGCTTCTACCAGCGCGAAAGCCAGACTGCTTAGAAGGCAAAATATCATTTGAAATTAAATATTCCACCAATTGTTTGCAGACGATTTTTTCTAATAACTTAGACATGAATGGCAAAATACTTATAGCGCCAAGGTCTTTATAGTCTTTAGGATTACTAACCTTTGGGAGTGGCTTAACTATCGCATTTTTCCAAAGATCTGGAAAGACACCGCTTGCAAGAGACATATTAATTATAGCTGTGATAATAGGTAGTGTACGTGGTAGGGTCAAAATGATCATATCCAATGATATTCCGTCCACGCCTTGGGCATTGGTGGTTATTTGCTTGATAGTTTCCAATACGGTTGCTTCATCCACCGTTTTCAAACTGAATACTGAAGAATTAAATCTATTAAACCATAAGTTGGCTAATTTTTCAATATTTAAGGATTGATTATTAGTAGGAACATTAAGAAAGTGTTTTTTAATGAGATCAGGATTACAAATATTGTGGGGTAAATCAATGTGCTGTTTTTTAAAATTAATATGACTTTTTATATTTTTCCAGAGAGCACGAGGGTTTTTTAAATTCTGGTCTATTTTGTATCGATAATAAGCAGATTTTTCAGCCAATATGGCTACATCGACAATTTTTTTTTTTTTATATCCCATACTGTCCTCCCAATACACTTACTAGATTTTGCAAATGATGTTACTTCGTATTTGCTTATCGGCGTAATGAATCAAAGTGCTAATATCGCATTTGTAACGCCTCAAGTACTCACTTTTACCTTCAAACTTGGCCTGCAAATCGCAAGGTTATTATTGCATACGAGTAGTGGTAATTATTATGTATTCGTTTTCAGTTAACAAAAAGTCTAGTCGCATGCTGAGGAAGTAGTTCGTATTTGTTTTAAAAAAATACTACTTACTTCCCTGTTTTGTGTTTTTGTGTTCACACTAAACGTATAGTCAGCTGCAGAACGTGGGCAGGCTTACTGTGAGCCCCAGTGTAAACGTGAAAATAAACGGTATTTTTTGTTCACACTATGCTTACAATATGCTGTAGCCTACAATACGCCAATAGTGTGAACAAAACAGTCGGCTTGTATACGTTCACACCGTATGCGTACGCTGAGCGGCTGACTATTTTTTACACGCCCTGAGTCCGCCGGCCGAGCTGATTTAATACGCTACGCAGATCATCAAAGCCGATTGAGGGAATGGGCGAAAATGCGAACCATGTTAATAGGCGATAGTGCAGCAAGCCATCACTATTTTGATGCCTTTTCCACCTTTTCACCCGAGATGGTGGGTTCAAGTGGCTTTTGGGTCTTGCTCTTTTGGCCTTGGGCTCTGTTTGCTTGGATCCGCAACGCAATTTTGCACCTGCGGGAAAGCAAAGGCGTGGTACTCTGCCGTTACCATAAGGCGTATCCTGAACTATCTCTATATTCTTGTGTCCTATGTCAGTCCACTCATATTTTGAGTAGATGCGGATTTACTGATTGAATGGTTTGTGTTCCAGTCGTGGTGTACTTCATCACGAAAAAGCTGAAGGACGCCGAAAGCGACCTGAAGCCCTACGCAGAAAAGGTGTTCGACATGTCGGGCGGCGACCAGACTGAGCCCTCCGACAAACCCAAGGTAATTTACAAACAATCCAAGGTTACGAATAATTTAGTGAACCTACCCATATTACGGAAAAAATCGAAACTAAATTTAATACGGCCCGGCCATAAGACTTCGAAGAAGAAGGTCCGTTAACTTAGCAGTTGACCTAATAATTAGAAACACTAGATTTTGCAAGTGTCGTCTAGCCAAGAGCGTCGTCAGCCGATAACCTAGGGAGTGCAATTACCTTATGCTATAAACGGGTCACTCACGTCAAAAGCTACTAAGCTAGTCAGCTACTGGCCGACATGTTTCGACCTCATCCGGAGGCCTTCCTGAGGGTGAATGTAATTCGCGACACCACGCAAGGTGATATAACTGGAAGTATAAGGCGCTCTTATTTTTCCTAGACTTTGTAGCCAACCTGTGTCTATAATAAACCAACTTTCTTGTGGCCTCTGAGGGCTGTCATTGATAACGTCTCGTTATTATCTGTTTCAAACAAAAGTGATGTACAATTATGTATGTATACTGTATTTCTGTTTTGTTTGCAGTGCCTGTGGTCCCTGTTCTACAACGTAGCAGACACCAGCAGCACGGTGTCCAGCGTGGCGGACTGCGTGCACGTGTGCTCGGGGCCCGACGCCGGGCTCGACTTCGACCGCGCCACCGAACAGGTACCAGCGGTAGCTAGGGGGGGGGGGGACCCGGCAGAGTAGAATAGGACTACTCCAAGTCTTCCTGTGGATGTCGTAGAAGACGACTTGGGAAACACAAGCTAAACAAAGCTTATAAACATCAGTGAGACCACTCCAACCCGTCTGGCCAGCGTGGAGAGTTTAGGCAAAACCCTGTGGTTGCTCTCGCAAATATTTGGCTCTGGTAGTACAGAGAGGGTATAGTGCTCCTGCAGTGGAGACAAAAAAGACCTGATGATGTACATTACCATGCAAACTTCCACCGAAAATTGGTTTGAACGAGATCTAGTAAGTAGTTTTTTTTAATACGTCATAAATCGTATAATGTTACTTGCTGCTACGGAACCCTTCATGGGCGACTCCGACTCGCACTTGGCCGCTTTTTAATAATTAAAGGAGGTCCTTAGTAACAAATTATTTAACACAATAATTTGTCTATTTACTCGATATTGAAGAGAACAAACTTTAAAATTTATCACGGGAATGAGGAAACCTGGGAATCCTTCTATCCATCCTTAGCTGCAGTATGTGCGCATTTAAGCTTTTTCTTCTCCAAAGATGTATCCAATGGTCACCCAAGGATGCCGGAGTCCATGCTTAGTAGAGAAGAAAAATTATTTGAATGTGGTTTTACTACCGGCCTCTTGCCTATCTTTCTTCAATGCTGGTCTGGGAGAAAAGAAAAAACTTGAAGCACCAGCTGCTTCTCTTCCCGCGCAGATCGTACAAGCCAATCGAGGGCTAGAATCAGAATCATGTTATTAGGCGATGTGGCTAGCAATAACAACCCATCACTATTTTGATTAGCTTTTTCCATCTTAGCGCCCACCATCGTGCTAAACGTGCCTCTTGTGTCTAACGGCCCTGGGCTCTGTTTATCCCGTTAGGGATAAAGACGTGACAATGTCTGGTTAGGATATTACAGGCTTGAGTCACCTGATTATCCGAAATTAAAGATGATTTCGTGTTTCGGAAGGCAAGTAAAGCTAGGTCCCGAACGCCTTAGATTGGTTCTGGTCTACGTCTGGTCCTTTGGGTTGCAAAGGTCTAAAGGCAGTCGCTTTCTGTAAAAACCATTGACCTCGTCAAATCCCTTAGGTTAGGTAGCTGACCCCAGGCTTTGAAGCGCTACTCGTTCAGGTCCATAATATCCCTTTCCCAAAATGTCCCCTGGTTTCAAAATGTCCCTTCCCTAAAATGGCCCATTCCCAAAATGTCCCCTCCTCAAATACCCTGCCTAAAAATATTATTAATGAACTGACCCGCTCAGACTTCGCACGGGTAGCTAAACCTAAATAAAGTAAATAACATTTATTACTTTTACAATGCATTAGTTTAATACATAAATATAAAACAATTTAAAATATAAAAAGCTTATTTGAAGTGGTCTCCATTGGCTGCAATAAAGTCCTTTAAACGTTGAGGCCAGTTATCAATAGAAGCACGCAGTCTTTCCATGGGAAAATTCTTCACTGCCAATCGTATGGATTGTTTTAGGGAATTATCATGACGTTTAGAGCAAGCCGTACTCTCTAAAACTGACCATAAATCATAATCCAGCGGATTAAGATCGGGACTAGACGACGGCCACTCTTCAGCTCTGATGAAGTCGGAAACATTCGATTCCAACCAAGACTGCGTGGCCCGAGCTTTGTGACCCGGTGCAGAGTCTTGCTGGAAGGACCATTCTTGGTTATTGAACATGGTGTTGTTAAGGGGCTTAACTACCTTCTCAAGAATGGTATCTTGATACACTTGTGCCGATGTTTTGATACCTTTTTCACAAAAGTATGTCACTATAATATATCAGTCACTCCTTCATAGCTAACACCCCACCAAACCATCACTGAAGTCGGATAATGCCCACGTTGCACTCTGTCGACTAATTGGGAAGCTTTCTTAGAGCTTTGAGCATAAATACGGATATTTTGTTTTTAAAAATGTTGCTCAATTGTAAAAAAATCCTTATCTGTAAAGATTTTTTTTCTGTGAACTCCCTTTGCGTACCGCTTCAGTAGTTGTTTCGATTTTACCACCCTATTCTTTTTTAAATTATCAGTTAAGAAATGACCAGTACGTCTCTTATAGGATGCAAGTCCTAAGTCATCTTTCAAATACGTGACATGGTTCTAGGTGCTATCTTCATCTCCTGTGATAAAATCTTTTGCTTTCGGACAGGATTTCTTCGAATTCTTACCCTTACTGCTTTGACCACCTTTTTCGTATGAACACTACGTGGACGGCCAGTTTTTTTTCTGTTACAAACAGAGGAAGTCTCGTTGTACCTATTAATAGCCCGGTACACAAAAATTTGACTAATACCAAGCGTTAGTTTTAAAAATTTCATTTGGCTCCATACCTACTTTGTGTAATGCAATTACAGCGATTCTGTTCTCTTTACCACCCCACTCATTTTTAATATCGCAAAATATTGTACAATGTATTAAAAAAAGGCGCCAAAATAAGAAAAGACAATGAAAATTATATAAAAATAACGGATTCCAAACTCAAATGTAATATTTTGTTTATTTTTAATTGTAACAGTATTTATGGCCAGACTAAGTATATTGTACAACTACAATTACCATACAGACATCCTACTACTAACGTTTACGAAAGAGCAGAAGTACTAAGTGTAAGAAAACTGTTTATATTCAATGTCCTCAAGAAATACCATTCTAAAGTTGTCCCAACCCTACCGGTATTAAACAAAAGAGTAGATCGATGCCCTGTTCCGAGGATTGGTTGTAAAATTGCAGAAAACCACTTTGATGCTGTTGCCCCTAGACTCTATAATATATTGCTGAAACGTTACATTAAAAAACAGCCGATGAAAATATATAAAAATACTGTATTAGAATGGCTAAAAAGTATGGATTATGATTCCGTAGAAAATATGTTATATAACCTTTATTTAAAATAAATTTTTAGATTTAAAAATATTAAAATATTATATTAAAAATCATTTATGTTTACTTTATTAATAAATCGCGTTTGAAATGTAGAACTAAGCGCAACACGCACCTAAAAACACACGCACATGCACCAACATACACACATACAAATCCTCACAGACCCCTACACGCAAACGCATACGCGCACACACACGCACACACACTACTTGCACGCTTTGTTTTCTTTTGTTTTATATAGTCTCTACCTAAATTATTCTTAAATAAATAAGTTAAATACGCACAAGTGTCAAAGCACAGCTTGATATGGGAGAAGACGCTGGTTTTCGAAACACAGTGAAAACTATATCGTAAACCAGAGGCTTCATATATACTAGTATGTCAAATATTTTTAGTGTCAATAAAGATTATTATTATTATTGTGTAAGATTATTTGTATTTAGGAGCTATATGGAAATTGGAGCAGATTTTAAATATTTTCCATACAGACATTTGTTTTATAAAATGTCGTGATTTAAAATTGTGGGGCGCTTATTTACCTAACTTACCTTAACTTCTCTTTATCTGATAATTAATTTACTTTTTTATCTGGTACATAATTTAACGGTTTTATTTAGCTTGCCCTGTTTATTTATATATTTGTTTGTTTGGGTCAAATCTAGTAATTGAAATTTGATCCTCTTCCTGTTGACAGATTGATCTGAAATTTGGTACACACCTTTAGTTCTGATGACAAAACAATTAAATAAATTCTGTTTCATGGTAATTTCAAGATGGCCGCTGCTACAAAATGGTGGTTTACAAATTTTGTCACGACTGCCTCAATATGGGTATCAAATGAAAAGGCTTGACTAGTAAAAGACAGTTCACTATGAAACAAAATTAAAATCCAAGATCCACGATGGCCGCCGCTACAAAATGGCGGTTTACAAATTTTGTCGCGACTACCTCAATATGGGTACCTATCAAATGAAAGGGCTTGACATAAAAACAAAATCTTGAAAATAAATAATGTAGTTTTTTTTTATTTAAACGGTTTTATTGAAAATAATGTACTAAAAGCTAGAAAATAATTCGGTAGGTCCCAGGTTCCAGTCATCGCACCTCTCTCCCTTATCAATCTAAGGCATTGCTAGGTGATATGCCTGACATATCAGCTAGAAGCCGATTCAGCTTCCGCTATCATCTAGTCTTATTCAATTCAATTCAATTCATTTATTAATATTCAGACAATTATAGTCCATCATGTGTTAGTAACAATATTAATTCTTAAAACTAAATGTTAGTAAAACTTATATTTTAAAATTTATATAAATTAATATTTTCTTGCCTCACGGCTTACTGGGACATGCAAGGCGACCCAACTACATATAAAATGTCCATCCATGCGATCCCCTACAACTGCCAGGAGGCTGTTGCCGCTTTCCCGAGTCCGCCGCATCATGGAGGCTGCGCGCTTGCGCATGGTAGCGTGAAAGCCATCCACGTGTGCTTCGGCAAACATGCTTGATGCACTGCAGAAACGAGCCAGCCGCAGCAACGTCCTAAACGCGTTGTTGTATTGAACGCGAAGGGTGTTCAGCGAACGTTGGGAGTACCTAACCCACAGGCTGCAGGTATAAAATGAGGTACAATATGCTCTAAAAAGAGTTATTTTTACCTGCCTAGAGAATCGAGCAAACCTGCGGGCTATCATATTGGCCCTCACCGACAGCGCCCTCCGTTCGCGCTCAATATCCGCATTATCGCTCAATTCATCGTCCACTATGTGGCCGATATATTTAAAGCTGTGTACACGCTCCAAAGCCACTCCGCCCAGTCTCACGGGAGGAACCTCTGTCGGAGTCTCCTTACCTGACTTAAACAAAATAGCTTTACTTTTCTTTGCATTCAATATAAGGCCATGATCCTGAGCGTATATTTCGCAGACGCTAACCAGCTCCCTAAGGCCTCCTATTGACGCGCTCAGCAAACAAACGTCATCTGCATATGAAATATTATTAAAAACATACATCATCAACGTGACATCCAACATGAAGATTGCTGAGCGCCTCAACCAGACCCCTAATATATAGGTTAAAGAGCGTCGGCGAACTCAAACCTCCCTGCCTTACCCCACACTCCAGTCTGTACGAGTCCGACAGACCTTCCTTCCTGCCCATCGCACGTTATTGACCTGGTTTCCGTACCAGAATTTAAAGATGTTGATCAATTCTGGAGGAAAGTTAGCTTCTTTTAATTTTTTCCATAGTATCTTATAGGAAACCCGGTCAAAAGCCTGCGACAAGTCAAGGAAACAGCCATAAACAGGCGTGTTTCTATCCGTGTAGTATCTGACGGCATATTTCATGCACACTATTGCACTTTCCGTAGATAGTTTAGGTCTGAAACCAAATTGATTGTCATGTGGTGTGAAAAAATTATTTAAGTGTCCTCCTGCAAACTCCGCCGGCAAATAAGAATGTCCCACGCAGAGCGTGTACAACATTGCCAGTGTCCGCGGCAGGTGAGACCATCGTGACCAGGGGACTTCCCTCTAGAAATTGACTTCATGGCAGTAGCAACATCTTTTGCTGTGAATCTAGTCCCTAACTGGTCACATCCGGCCTCAGCACTGGACACGTCCTGCTGTTCAGTAGCTAAAGGTAAAACGGTAAACGCATCTTTAAACAAATTTGCTATTTCCTTCTCACCGCTAACACCTTCAACACACTCAGGCAGGCCAGATCCAAGATTCATCTTATTGGTATTTTTCCAAAACGCGTGAAAATCGGCTTTCGAGTGATTTTCGGCTAAGATGTCCATTTTTATTTGGTCCTCATGGTTTTGACACCATTTTAATTTGGATTTAAATATCTTCCTAGTGTCCCGCATCTCCTGATATACAGTGCCCTGAGTAGGCTTGCCGTGCTATAGCCTTAGTTCAAATTTCGACCTAGCCTCCCTATGTGCGTCGCTTACATACCTACTCCATCCTATCACACGTTTAGATTTTTTCTTTAAAGGCCTTGTTCCTCGACTGACAGCCGCCGCATGACTCAAAGCATGCACAACCCTATTATACATCGAGTCAATTATAAGCCTATGATCCGGATCACCACACATTTTATCACAGCGCTTAGAAAACTCTGCGGAAAAATCAATATCGCGCAAAGCTTTATGGCATTCCTGTGAATATTTGAAAATATCTGCAGGAGATCTTTCACCCCATATGACTTTATTGGGTTTTACAGAGTTCTTTTTATTTACGCAAGTTTTTGATTTATTAACATTAAGGTTACACTCAACCACTAATGGTAAGTGATCCGAACCTAGGATGTCGTACATAACATAAACATTATCCACCAAGCGAACAGCTGATTTCGTCGACAAAAAATGGTCTAACCAACTAGTTGTTCCATGGGCGTCACTAATAAATGTAAAAGTACCCGATGTCAGACCTAATTTATCTATGTCAACACATAACCATTCATTGTCCACACAGAATTGTATAAGTTCATTATAAAATGTTTTGTGGGGATGCGCGTTAAAGTCACCAGTCACAAAAACATTCGCAATCTCACAACTGTCTATAATAGCGCTTACCGTACCGAGGCAATGTGTAAACTCCGTCAAGTTGGGTAAAGAATCCGTGGGCATGTACACATTATTCACCAGCACTGGGATAGCCCAGTGCTGGTGAATAATGTGTACAACCTAGGATGTCGTACATAACATAAACATTATCCACCAAGCGAACAGCTGATTTCGTCGACAAAAAATGGTCTAACCAACTAGTTGTTCCATGGGCGTCACTAATAAATGTAAAAGTACCCGATGTCAGACCTAATTTATCTATGTCAACACATACCCATTCATTGTCCACACAGAATTGTATAAGTTCATTATAAAATGTTTTGTGGGGATGCGCGTTAAAGTCACCAGTCACAAAAACATTCGCAATCTCACAACTGTCTATAATAGCGCTTACCGTACCGAGGCAATGTGTAAACTCCGTCAAGTTGGGTAAAGAATCCGTGGGCATGTACACATTATTCACCAGCACTGGGATAGCCCAGTGCTGGTAAATAATGTGTACAACCTAGGATGTCGTACATAACATAAACATTATCCACCAAGCGAACAGCTGATTTCGTCGACAAAAAATGGTCTAACCAACTAGTTGTTCCATGGGCGTCACTAATAAATGTAAAAGTACCCGATGTCAGACCTAATTTATCTATGTCAACACATAACCATTCATTGTCCACACAGAATTGTATAAGTTCATTATAAAATGTTTTGTGGGGATGCGCGTTAAAGTCACCAGTCACAAAAACATTCGCAATCTCACAACTGTCTATAATAGCGCTTACCGTACCGAGGCAATGTGTAAACTCCGTCAAGTTGGGTAAAGAATCCGTGGGCATGTACACATTATTCACCAGCACTGGGCTATCACCCGTCACAATTTTTATAGCACATATTCGCGGGTTGTCGCACGGTACCACTGTTACGTTCGTCAACACACGGCGCCGCCAAAGCAACGCAGCCCCGCCGTAAGGGCGACCACACAACATGCCTGCTCCACTATCCATCGCTGAGGTGCCCGTATACCCGAACTCTTCATCTATGGTTCCAAGGAACTGCAACTCCTCTTGAGAGAGCCAGGTCTCTTGTAGTGCAATAATGTCGCATGTTCGACACAACTTTCTTATATCGTCAATACTGCGTTTGACATTTTTACAGTTATATGTTATTATTTTAGTCCGTACGTCTATTAACATTTTTAATCAGGCCGTTCCCAGACGTTAGTCTGTTTCCAAAAGTATTCTCATAATGTACAAATCGTCTAAATATTATTCCCTTGGGCCACAAGGTCTCATCTAGAAATTTTGGCAATGTTAACACGGGCACAAAGAATTTGTAAGCCTTGTGATTCATCGGTCTTTTGCAAGATATTATTTGTAAGTCAACTAATATCTTGCAAATCTAATATCGTCAACCGTTGATTAGTTTTCTTATAGATATGCGAAATAATATCTTGTTCATCTGTATCTTTGTGAACGTTGGAAATAAACATCGGTAACTGCCTTTCCGCAGCTTTGAACTTTCCATCCTTCTCATCGTTTTTACCCCTCTGCCCGCGATATCTATATTTTTGTCTCGTTTTCTTTTCTACTTTGCGCCATTCGCCGCCGTCCTGTTCATCGGTTTGTTTATTATCGGCAACGACCAGCTGACTTTCCGTACCTACAAGCGTGCTAAGTTCCGTTGGCCGCTTGGGAGAACCGGTTTCGGATGCCGGCCGGCCATCACATTGCATTGCGCTGTGCTCGCGCAAGTCAGGAGCCTCTTGACTACCCTTATGTTTATGATCAATTGATTTTTGTGTACTTTTGCCATAATCTGGTATTGTATCCAATTGAGATGAATTATGAACCCGGAGCCGGGTAGTCATTTTAGAAAAGAGACATCATGGAGAAGAGACATTTTGGAGAAGGGACATTTTAGGGAAGGGACATTTTGGGGAAGAGACATTTTGAGGAAGGGACATTTTGGGAAAGAGACATTTTGAAACCAGGGGACATTATGGACCTGAACGGCGCTACCGCTGAGGATGCGACCGGGAATACGCTCGGATAATGATGATGAGAGTTGATACACAGAGTTCGCAAATCTTAATGGTCCCGCTTAGCAAAATAATAATAAAATGACAAACAGAAATAGTAAGGGGTAAAGCTGGATTTTTCCCGGACAACTTCCCTTAAGGTTGGATCTCATCTATCAGCACGGAACAGCACTTTCCTATGCTGCTATCCTTTTCTGTTGCTCAGAAGCGTCATTATTTGCTAGAGCGAGAGAGAGAGAGCGACGGAACGATTCAGCACCGGCCGTGCTGCAATGGATAGCAGCATAAGAAGGTGCTGTTCCGTGCTGATAGATGAGATCCAACCCTTATCCGCTAAACTATAAGTGGAACTACTCGTAATTAAAATAAAAATTAGATTAAAATCAAACTTTGCGATTCCTATGTGTTCGGGGTCATTACCACTAAACAAAGTAATACGTGCCTTTTCTGACCTCCATATCGGCGATGTTTATTATGTTAGCTATAATGTAAATATTTGATAACATTTAGCTCGTTATTTGTGTTAATTCAATTGGTAACAGCGGCTTAAATAAACAATGATTAGTTGGCTAAAAAATACATGTCGCAACGTTTAAAAAAGTTCAATGTTTAATAAGGTATAACTATATGGTAACTAAATTTCCTTTTGTTTATGTATTGTTTGTAAATATTCAAGAGTACTTGAACCAATAAAATAAAATTAAATTAATCGAGAGAAAACCTTAACAAATGTTATAAGTTATTTTATTTTAAAGGAGAACCTTGGTTTCAAGTGGTGGTGTGGGTTTAGGTCGATTAAGAAGTACGAGTTTAAGACCGTGTATGACCCTGATAGTACTTAGAGTGAACTTAAATATTATCAATATTCACAAAATGCTCACTTTAAAATAAAAACAGCAAAATTCAGGTATAACTGTAGTCATTATTTGTTTCAAAAACACCGATTGCTTAAAATTTTCTCGATAGAAAAAAATTGCGTCTAAATCACCAGTCCGAATTATACAAAATCTGTTAGTACATATTTAAGAAATACAATAAATTATCCTTTGTAACTTTGGATTATAATTGTATTAAACATAAGGCAGTCAGCATATGTCCTATTTTTAAATAACTCTTAAATATCCTTTGTTAAATGAAAAAAAAACAGAAACGCGTAATCCAGCCTCATTGACTTGCTGCGATTCTTCTCTCCGAGCTTACTCGCTTCGGCTAGAGTAAATTTGTGTGCGTGGAAGCGGGAGCAAAATTTAGATTATCAGCATCAGGCGCCCTCTTAAGTAGTACCATATTTGTAAAATATCTTCTAGTACTACTAGACAGCTGGTAATACGAGCTAAACCTAATGTCCGTGATACCAGTACCAGTGGGTGCTAAGCCAACGTCATAGAAACTTTTCGAGGGCGTAAAGTTTGTATGACCAGGCCTGTGTCACTCCCCGTTTAGGTATCGAAAATGTACCTACATTATTACTATGCAAGCAGGCGGCTCCTCCGGGTGGTAAATTCAGTTATACCTACGAATCATTTGTCAAGAGTAATAAGAATGAAATTGGCTTGCAATGTTCTAGGTATCTAAACGAAATGTGCTGAGTTCTGACGTGAGCTAAATTAAACGAAAGTGCTTAATCAATGTGTGTTACCAGTGATTACTTATGGCTCTGAAACGTGGTCCCTTACTATGGGTCTCATAAGAAGGCTCAAGGTCGCTCAGCGGGCTATGGAGAGGGCTATGCTAGGTGTTTCTTTACGTGATCGAATCAGAAATGAGGAGATTCGTAGAAGAACTAAGGTCACAGACATAGCCCAGCGGATTAGCTCATTGAAGTGGCAGTGGGCGGGGCACATAGCGCGAAGAACCGATGGCCGATGGGGCAGAAAGGTTCTCGAATGGCGACCACGTACCGGCAGGCGCAGCGTAGGACACCCACCTGCTAGGTGGTCAGACGACCTGAGCAAGGTTGCAGGAAAACGCTGGATGCAGGCCGCTTCCGATCGGTCGTTTTGGAAATCCTTGGGGGAGGCCTATGTCCAGCAGTGGACTTCCTGTGGCTGATATGATGATGATGATGATTGTATTGTATTGTAGATATCTCTTTGAATTTCTTTGCCGAGTGAGACTTCTGTACTTTAGTATTATTTATTCTGTGGTACGACGTTGGGTATCTGTTAGGTTCGATAATCCGTAGTGTAGTTGTAAAAAAAATGGAGATGGCTCGGCAAAATCGTGGCAAAACCACTAAATTTTTAGTGCCGAATCAGTCAGTCAATTTTTTTTATTTAATGTACGATAAAAATATATCACTATTTGAAGGTCTTATTTTTTAATTATTTTTATTGCAAAAGTTACAAACTACTAGAATTTCTTTCCAAATAGTTGAGGAGCTTGATGTCTGCCTGGGTCTTAAATATAAGTATAAAAAGAGAGAGGTGCCGGGTAACCAGTGCAGCCCCCTTAGCATGGTAACGGCGACAGCGTTTATCGAGCGTTATCATCTATCCCTATCTCGCTCTACGTCATAATAACGGGCAGGATGGCACTAGTCCGTCGCACGATACAAACTTTATCTGGGTTTATCAACGCTGCCATGCTACGGGGGCGGAGATAGCCAATAGTCATGTGTGTAAGCTGGTATTTAGTGTTATGTAACTTTGTACCCATTGTTAGTGGTTAACCTCTCGTGTTACCAGCTCGTAAAGCCCCAGCGGAAAGAGATATTCATTACATAACGCTATTACGGACGATCACGATACCATCCGAATCCAATTAGCGAATTAGGTGGAGTTTGCTAAAATTGGTGGCAGGTGGAATTTTATAGCTCATGTTATTCCCTGATATGGATTTGATCTTAGTTTGATTGATTTTGTAGATATGTATATTGTATGTCCTTTTTTACTTACTTTGTAAAATATGACTGTTAAGTTTTTCGACTTGTTTGTAATAACACTTTAACGTATATCAAAAACTAAAACTGGGTACGGAAAAATTCAAACTGAAAAGTACATTTATCCAGTTAATGTAAGTACAGCAGGGAGCTATTATTGTATATATTTTTGAAATGTGCTTTTTAAGCCCTTTCATTTGATTCCCCACACGCTATGATTTGATTTATTTTATTTTTTAGTTTATTACTTTATGGCCAATAGAGGGCGCCTTGGATTAACTGTGACGTCTCATAGCCTATAGATATATCTATCTATATAAATAGTTTATTTTAACCATCAAAAACACATTATACAATTTATACTAAAGATATAGCGGACAGCCAAGACGATTCCGACAATACCTCATTTGTCAAGGTGTCATGGATATCTTTAGAAGATAAGAGGGTACAGATGAACATACATACAAACATAGCGGCGAAATACATAACCCCCTTTTTGGCTTTGTCGTAGTCGGGTAAAAATAGATTGCGTATGATCGCTTTGCATTTGGATTTTAAAGTATAAGGTGTTTTTGAAAGTATGAACTGCGCAGTTTTGTTTTAATGAGCATTGATAAACTAATGCCGAACCTATTTTGTCAGTTTTAGATAATAATTGCGGTATTTTTGCATAATGTTTATCAACTAAACTAACGACAAGGTCAATACTTGATTCCAAATGTCGTCCCGCTGTTAACTTTTTTACGTACGATGATGAAATAATTGTGAAAACAAATGGGCTTTCAATCTTTAAAGACAGTAAACATTGTAGTTTTAATAAGGATTTTGTTTGTTTGTTTGTAATAACTTTATTGTACTAAAAACATGCATATAAAATACAAAATTCGAAAGAGCAAATATACAATGGCGGACTTATCCCATATAGGGATCTCTTCCAGTCAACCTGCGATATATTGAGAGGACATTTACTCAATAAACAGGTAGAAGCAAATACGTACAAAATAAACAATAATAAAAGATTATACTTACATCGCTACATCATCATAAACATACACAAATACTAAATACTCATAAACTTACATATAGGTACATTACATATACTCCTTTATACATACAAAAATAGATACTTTATTTATTACTTATTCAACCCAAGTGTGACGCAACTAGAGAAGATTTATACAATCTTACTTAAAATGAATCAAGCGATGGTGATTTATTATAATGATATGGACAAGGTCTAGCAGGATATACTGAAACTATTTAAAGGCTGAATACAGTCCATGTTACTGAACAGTTTTCCCCAAGGAACGCATATCGAAATATGAAAAAAAATTTTTGACCTCATACAAGTTAACCGATCAGCTGATCCGAGTTTGTATTGAAAGCCGTAAATTACTTTTCATATTTCGATATATGTTCCTTGGGAAAAGTTGTTCAGAATGGACATGGACTGAAATCACTCTTAAAATAGTTTCAGTATATTTTTTTAGATGTTATTCATAAATCTCAAAATAATAAATCATCCTATGTATGTATTAATTACTATACAATTAACATTGACTTCTTGGGTCAGTGTCAGTCGTATAGATATTGATTACTTTGTACTACTGACATTTTTCTGTTTTATGTAAATAAACCAAATTTATAACTGACGACAGGGTTGCTTTTTAAACACCGGCAACATTTTTGAAGCAAGTTCTGTCCGTGATACTGAACCACATTTCGGCTTTCCATACGAATCGAAAGGATTTTGTATGGGACGACAATTTTTTTTTATCGATTTTCGATAATTGTTTTTATGGAAAGTAGTTCAGTATCACGGACCGAACTTGCTCAAAAAAGGTTGCTGGTGTCTAGAAAGTAAATCAGTTGAGTAAATTGTAGAACCAGTTGAGTAAATTGCAGAACCAGTTGAGCAAATTGCAGGAACAGTTGAGCTAATTGCAGAACCAGTTGAGTAAATTGTGTCATTTTGCAGGCGGAGCAAATCTTCAAAAAGATCTGCCCGGGCGAGGAGTTCCTGCCGCGCGCGCCCGACCCCGAGGAGATCGTGTTCGAGGATGACGTCACGCACGGGCCCGCCTTCCGCCGCGAGCAGGAGGACGACGCCGAGGGGGACGCGCCCAAGGAGTAGTGACCAAACAAACGATAGCGTTACTGATTCCACAGTGCGTTTGAACGTGCGCCTACTTTAAGTTTTTTAATTAAACTTTGAAAAACGAAAGTTGACTCGAAAAAACTATCACTCTCGTGCAACTTGAGAAACAATACGTTTAAAAACGAATACGCGACTACGGAAAAATTCTTATTGAAAAGTATGATATCCAATTAAGGCCGTACCTAAATTTTCCGGGGTCCAGTGCTGCCCCCATTTAAAATAAATCATTTTAAAGAAAACGGAGATATTATTTAAAAATTTTGCTACTACCAAGTCCTAGATAATCCTTCAAAGTATTTTATGAACTACTGTTTACAGTTTAAAGTGTGAACGATAAGCTTTACTACGCACATTTGCGAAAAACGGCCACTTTTGGCTAATGTGCGTAGTAAAGCTTAACGTTTTCATTAAAAACTGTAAACAGTAGTTCATAAAATACTTTGAAGGGTTATCTAGGACTTGGTAGTAGCAAAATTTTAAATTATGTCTCTGTTTTTTTTTAAATGATTTATTTTAAATGGGGGCAGCACTGGACCCCGGAAAATTCAGGTACGGCCTTAATCCAAGCTCGGTACTTTTTTATGTAACATTCCTTATACATATACATTTTTTGCATACAAATTGTAGCTGTAATGAAGAATGGATTGACATCTCATTTGTGAAATTAGATAAGCGGTTGGGATGCTACGATGGAACGCACATAAATATCTACATACATACTTCCTTTTGGCTTTGCCGAAGTCGGGTAAAAAACGCATGTTATACACGAGTCACTTTTAGTTTAAAAAAAAACTTATAAGAAATAATCTAGAAAGGAACGCGAAATCGGCTTTTTATTATTATCTATCTTGCTTAAAAACCGTTATCCTGCTCTAAGAATGCACTGCGACTGTTTTTGAGCATTACTTAGTTCCTAATCTAGGCCTGGTAAGACTTTTATACGATCAAACGCACTGCATAGTTACAGCTAAGGTGTAATCTCAGTAAGATTTATACGCTTTGGTCGCTTGACTCGTGCATTCCGACTGGTGCGGACGTATGTGTACTTTATACAATGACGCCGGTTGTGCAAGATACTCGTAGGATAGAGAAAATTTCTAATTTTGTCACGTGCCGGGTTTAGTACGAATTACATACAGTCAGGGACCGGAATACCGTTCGATATAAAACCGATTTTTTTCAGTACACGAATACTGCATTGCATGCATTATGGATTTATGGATAATTATGTGTATTTATACCGTTGTTGTCGTCACGCACGAAACTCAACTATGAGTCGCAGTTGAGTTTCGTGCGGGACGACAACATCGCGTAGCGGAGTTCAAAGCGCGAAAGGAATTTTACCAGTATTTTGGTATCGATATCTCGATACCAAAATATCAGTATTTATATAGATACTAAAAAAATATCGGTATTCCGGTCCCTGCATACAGTATTGCAGTATGCGGTAACATCACATAGTTGATATGAGTTGAATAGTAAACACGGCAGGTTGTAAGGCTATAGTGATACATAAGGGTGACGACGAGAAGAAAGAATTAGCTAGGTGGTCTTGTAGACGTAGCAAGATCAACTCGTAGCGCGGACGATACAAATATCCAAATTCAGTCACACTGAAAGGATTTTCGACATTAGTGTTATCTATCAATGTTATGTATCAGCATTCCATAGTATAATTTTTATGTATAAGTTTCGATTACAGTTTGCTGCATATCGTAGCAATAAGTCATGGAATGTGCTACTTTTATAAGTATACTGATATGCTCTCTATAGTTCATTCACGAGAGAATGATAACATCCAGAAACCAAAGTATTACATTCAATATATACGAGATTTATGTATGTGCAATTTTGATAGTAGTAGTCGGCTAGGATGCAGTTTTAAAATGTTAGGTTAACATTTTGGACGCACCAGTCTGAGCACTTTTTATTATTTAAATTATGTAGCACTTTAAATTATATTTATTGATGAATGAAAATAATCATGCCTGAGCAGCTTGTGCGTTTATAATTCCATTAAATTGTCATTATTAGAATTATGAGCCTTTTATTCGCATTCCTAGATTATAGTGTGATACCCTTATTCGTGCTGACATTAATCGGCACAGCCGGGCGGTAACATCGAATATATGTAGATGAATGTTCGGGAGAAATGCCGATATAATTGCTTCGGGTCGCCTTTGTTAGTCGACAAGTGTTGCCGATCGACAATGTCGGCCTGAATAAGGCCGCGTCCACGGACACGCGGCGCGGTGTGCGATGCGGGCTGCCGACTATAAATTCTGGAATTTTTTTACGGCGGTCCGCCAGGCGGCCCGCGTGGCTG
The DNA here is from genome assembly GCA_963576875.1 of Acrobasis repandana. Taxonomy (NCBI): domain Eukaryota; kingdom Metazoa; phylum Arthropoda; class Insecta; order Lepidoptera; family Pyralidae; genus Acrobasis; species Acrobasis repandana. Next base: position 18,044,089 of record OY756218.1, on the reverse strand, counting down.
GCCGCATCGCACACCGCGCCGCGTGTCCGTGGACGCGGCCTAAGTGTGTGGCAAGTGGCAACCCTGGATGCAACTGAACAGATAGATTGAATAGGAGATTATAAGAAAAGTCCGGTAGACTGAAAATCTCGTTCGCGCTCTAAAACGAAAAACTGCTAGTACCTACCTCTATAAAGTTATATCAACTACATATATGTGAGCACAGCACACCCTATGAAGCCAGACATCTGCTAACAAGATTGTGAAATGTAACTTCAAATCTCATTATAGCTGTTACTAGTTATGTAACCAAGTTATTATTTGAGTGCCATCATATTTATTTATATTTCTTATTTTTACAAAAAATATTACTTTAAACATCCAGGGTCCAGCAAAATATACTGAAACTATTTTAAGGTAGATTCAGGCGCATGATTCTGAACAACTTTCCCCCTGGGAAATACCTATGTCGAAATATAAAAAAATATTGTTGGCTTTCCACAAACTCTGACTGCTCTGGCTATATCTGAACGACCTCCGTGGCGTAATAGTTAACATGCTAGATCGCTAATCCAGAGGTTCTGGGTTCGATTCCCAGCCAGGGCAAGTTGGAAAATGGCCTTTTTCAAATTGTCCTGGGTCTTTATCTTATACAGGCTGACTTTTAAACCACCAGCCAAATTTTTGGAGCAAGTTCAGTCCATGGACTGAATACTGAACTACTTTCTATAAAAAAAGTTATTAAAAATCCATGAAAATTTTTCGTCCTCCCATAGAAAATCCGTTTGACTGAGCGCTGATTTGTATGAAAAGGCGAATTTTTATTTTAGTTTTTTGTTAATTGTTTTTATGGAAAGTAGTTCAGTATTATGGACTGAACTTGCTCCAAAAATTTGGCTGGTGGTTTAAAAGTCAGCCTGTATATACTATATGTATTAATCATAAAATATAGTGTTAGTATCCCATAACACAAGTTTAAAACTTACTTTGGGGCTAGCTTTATCAGTGTGATTTGTCTTTATATATATGGCTCTAGTAGTACAGAGGGTCGTGCTCCAGCAGTGGAGATAAAAAAGACCTAATGATGATATGATGATACAAACTCGGAGCAGCTGATAAAATTTTATTTTTCCTATTTCGATTTTGTTTCTTGTGAAAAGTTGTTCAGTATCATGGACTGAATCCATCCTTAAGACGATACACGGAGCCCAGTGCTGCCCCCATTTAAAATAAATTATTTGTAGGAAACAGATATCATTTAAAATTTTAAGCTACTAAAACCTAGATATGCAGAGAATGCAGAATGTAATCCTAAGAACAATATCTGCTGTTCCATGGCCAGTTACTAACGCTGAAATTAGTCACGAGTTACAGATGAACACAGTTAAGGAGGAAATACTGAAATGTATCCAACTGAAAACTGGAGGTCCACCCTAATAAACTGGCTGCCGGGCTGACAACACGCTCATATCGGAAACGACTCAAAAGGAAAGATATATTGTTCCTGAATGATGAGTAGAGGCTCTCGCTGGAGGGCCAACTCAAAAAGCCACAACAGACACACAACTGATTTGCTTAAAGCGAAACACCGCTGATCGCAAATAAAAATAGAAGACAAAAAAAAAGATAACTCTTTAAACTATTTTATGAACCACTGTTTACAGTTTAAAGTGAGAATGTTAAGCTTTAGTTTGCATTTTTGCGAAAAACGGCCACTTTTGACAAAAACGCAAACTAAAGCTTCGTTCGTTCTCACTTTAAACTGTAAACAGTGGTTCATTAAATAGTTTGAAGGGTTATCTAGGTTTGAGTAGCTTAAAATTTTAAATGATATCTCAGTTTCCTTACAAATAATTTATTTCAAATGGCACGATTGATTCAGTATATTTTGTTAGACATTAAATAGTAAGACAAAGGAAATAAAAGTTAATATTTAGCAATACACACTTTATTGTAGAGTACACAATGCACATCTGGTCCACTGTCACTAAGTAACTTCAGAGCAGAGGGACTACATAAAATATAAAAATGGAATTCATACTTCCAGAGAATAACAATTTTCATCTTGCTTATGAAATATCTTAATATACAAATATAGAAAAAAATATTTTCTATTAAAACTAACTGAATCATTTTAGTCCATCACATAAATTGAACCATTGAAGTGGAGAAAATGTTATGTATAAATTATATCACATTGTAGTGCATATTTTTTTTTGTTGAATTAAAACAGACGCTTTTCATATGAAAACAGGCCATGAACATTGCCTTCTAGCTGTGCCGAGTATGTCCTCTTCATGAATCTCAGGTCTCCTGAGTAGCTCATCTCACGCAAGCGACCAACAGACCTGGCTCCAAGGTCTTGGCAGCTGTGTTGCATCCCTGTCTGCAAATATGGCAGGAAGCGAAGAACTGACCCTTTATCCACAATACTTCCACTCACTCCTTGGGCAACTCTATGCTTGTCTGTTTCTTTGTGGAAATATCTGCTCATGGCAGATCCTTTACCCTCCTTATTCTCCATGGCTTCCAAGCTTCCCATTCCTCGGTATTTCTTTAGCCTCACGCCATCTGAGAAGAAGTACTCTCCAGGAGCCTCTGATGTACCAGCCAGCAACGACCCCATCATCACTGTGGAAGCTCCTAGAGCCAGAGATTTGACAATGTGTCCAACTGACTGAATACCACCATCAGCAATGACTGGCACGTTGAATTGTTTGGAATATGAAGCCACCTGGTACACTGCTGTGGCCTGGGGGCAGCCACACGCCATCACTTCCTGAGTTATACAAATGGACCCACTGCCCATCCCAACCCTCAGAGCGTCTACTCCAGCATCAATTAGATTCTTTGCTTGCATTCTTGTCACAACATTTCCCCCAATTACTTGTATGTCAGGGTATGTTTTTTTAATGTACTTGATCATATCAATTTGATACGAAGAGTTGCCTTGTGATGAGTCCAGGACAATTACATCGACTCCATTGTCAACAAGAAGTTGCAGACGTGCCTTGTCTGCCTCTCGGGTGCCAATTGCAGCACCAACCAGTAGTTGCTTGTTAGAGTCTTTGGAGGCATTGGGGTAGCTGCGGGCTTTCTTTAAATCAGTTCTAGCTATGAGAGCCACCAGCTCACCAGCTCCATTAATAATAGGCAGTTTGCCTTTTTTGCTTTTCTCCAAGATATAATTGGCATCTTGCAGAGTGACACCAGACTGGGCAGTGATCATTTCATTAATTGGAGTCATCACTTCTTTTAGGCTCAGTTGCGGGTCTCCCTCCCTGAAGTCAATATCTCTAGAAGTGACAATGCCTATCAGCCGACCTCCCAGCTTGCCGTTTTCAGTAATGGGGTATCCAGTAAAACCATTCTTCTTTTTGGCTTCTATCACATCAGCCACTGTATGTTCGGGTCCCATGCATACAGGGTCTCTGATAAAGCCATGTTTGTATTTTTTCACTTTATGCACTTCATTGGCTTGGTATTCTGGTGTACAATTATGATGAATGATGCCGATTCCTCCGCACAGCGCCATCGATATAGCCATATCAGCTTCAGTGACAGTGTCCATAGGCGTTGACACGAGTGGGGCCTTTATATTAATTTTCTTGGTGAGAGGAGATGTGAGGTCTACTTCTTCAGCAGTGAAGTCTATGTATCCAGGCAGCAATAGGAAGTCATTGTAAGTGAGACCCTCACTATTGGCAAATATTTCGGCGGCTGACAGCCCGTCTCGCAAGTCTCCTTCCGCTTTGACCGACATGTTTACTAAACGGACACGTGGAAACAAATACACGATACTATTTCGTAAGTACTCAGGTAGTAATGTTATGGAGGATTTTTACGTATATGTTATGTCGATTTTCAGTCCTTGTTAGACGCCAGCAGGTGCTTCGAACTGGAATTGTACACGTGGTGTGCTCGACGACTTTTCGGTGGGTGAAATGCAGGTTTATTATCAATATTGTTGTACTAACTTTGACTTGATGGAACGTAATTATTATATAGTAAAGTTTAACTTATCAAAAATAAACGTTAAAAAATATTTTTTTACTAAATCGAAGCACGATACCGGCTCGGCTTCTTCACACACACAATTGACAAATGTCAAATTTTAGTTGTCAATTTTATTGACAGATCCATAGACAAATAGCTCGTTTTTAAAGAAATTGACAATGGAATCAAGTGTAGACAGCCTTGAATTTTTGTTAATTTACCGACTACCAAAAAAAGGTTCAATTTGTGGGTTCACTTCTGCTTATTGCGCTGCTATTATAATGTATGACGCATAGCATAGGTCCTTATCTCAGGAGTTGATTATGATTTATACTTACTTACTATTCGGTATAAGCTAGTCTAAGCCATTATATTATTAATTGGGCAATTAATAACAAATTTTGTCTGCCTGAAGTTATACTCGAAGTATTTAGTATAAAATTCCTGTTCTTCTGGTACATTAGGTACAACAATGCTACCTCACCTCTATGGTACATCAATACAAGACAAGGAATAAAGATTAACTTGTTCCTGGCTAAATACCTACGCAGTAGCGTCAAGCCATTCATAAAAAAAAAGATTAGGCTAATGACTAGTATACAGGTGACTTTTTAAACACCAGCAAATTTTTGGAGCAAGTTCAGTCCATGATATTGAACTACTTTATTTAAAAAAAGTTATTAAAATCGATAAAAATGTTTTGTCCTCCAATACAAAATCCGTTTGGCTGACCGCTGATTTGTATGGGAAGGCTAATTTTTATTTTAGTTTTTCGTCAATTCTTTTTATGGAAAATCAATTTAATGGATCATGGACTGAACTTACTTCAAAAATTTGGCTGGTGGTTAAAAAGTCAGGTACTACATTATTACCTAAGTAGCATACTTACTTATTAGCATTAAGATATAGTACCAGCTCTCAGAGATCGTAAAAACCGTTTGAGGAAATGGGCGATAATTTCAACAAATCAATTTGTCACTATCTATTTTGATTTCCTTTACATCAAGCCACCATTAAGTACAGGGTGGGCTCTGTTTACTATCAGTACTTATGTATGTAGTAAAAAAACATAGGATGTACCAGCTGCTCCTTTTCCCGCCCTGATCTTAAAAGCTGGTCGAGGGAATTAGCCTTTTTTTGCCATAGGCTCTGTCTACCCTATAACACGGTAAAGTATATGTATAAGACGTGATTGTAAATATGTATAATATAGAATAATCTATTTAGTATACTTACCTACACAGGCTGTTTCAAAAAAAGCTGGTCGAGTTTCTATGAAAAAGTAAAAAAAAGATCTTTCAATATCACGGACGGAGCATGCCATAAAGGATTATTTCGCTAATTAAGTAAAAACGTTTTAAATTAATCAAATATGGATTTATCTACCGTTAGTTTTAATAAAATAATGATTATTTCGCTTTTCTGAGACACCTGTAGGTATACAAAAATATAAGCGAATAGCGGAAGAGCGGAAGAAAATGAATTCATTTGTTTATTAAAAAGATTTAATCCACATTATTTTACAGTCTGATAAGGTCATTAATTATTATTAAATCTTACATCTATGTTGTATTCTTGGTCGTCGTCAGCAGCTTCGTCGGTTTTGCTCGCTTCTCGTTTCGGAGCATTATTTGCTGTCTTGTCTTCGTTGTAGTTAACTTCGTTTGGGTTCAAAGGCACGCGGGTCGGCCCATCTTCAGTTTTATTGCCGTCATGCTCCAATGTCTGGCCGTCCATACTAAGCTTTTTGTCATCGTTTACATTGTTATTATAATTGGGCTTATTTTCCTGTTTTGTATTTTCATTCGGTTGATTATTTTGACCGTAATTTGGGCCATTATAATAAGGCCTGTGCTCGTATCCGGGTCTGACTGGATGTCCGTGCCCGTGTGGGAATCCAGGTCCAGGTGGCCCATAGTGATGAGGAGGTCCACCACCGTTAGGTTGGAAGGGTCCATAGCCGTGTGTCTCAGGTCCACTACCTTGCTTTTCTATTACATAAATGACAGTTTTTTGATTATCACCGTTCGTTTCTGGGTTCCATGGTGGTGGAGGGTACATGTAGGGATCCTGACGATCTTTATTTATTTGTAGATTTCCTCCGATGTTCAGCATGCCACCGTGACGATGTGTTATACCATTAATAAGAGCTTCCCCTGCATTATGGATACCTGAGCGAATTCTTGTAGCTCCATTTATAATCGCGTCTAATAGTGGCGTCGGAAGTTCTCCATTGCAAACCACCACACAAACAAACACAAATAACATTAAACTTTTAAACATTTTTTATATTTTACTTCTAGTTGTTTTTAGATCTGCACTCGGCGTGCAGCGTCGCAGACGACTGAGGTTAATTTCTGAGTATCTTGTTTAATCATCATATCATAAGGAAAAACCAGTTCTGTTTCGGTATATTACCGATGTGTTTACCTCTACATATAAGTATTTATTTTGAATTATAATGATCTCGAAAAGTCCGTGTCTACGATGCGATTAAAATGGGCACTCTGTCACCTTTGGCTTTGAGAGACCTCAGAATTTTAGTTTTTAGTTATTACACGCTCTTTATGTTAATGTTTTGTGTTGATTATCTACATCTATTTATAGCTTATTGTGGTTTGTAATCTAGTTGGAATTAATTAAGTAGCTTCATCATTGCGGATATCAATATCGTACTGTGCTTCATCAGGGTCATTTCCATGAGCTTCCTCATTTCCGTATATCCTTTCTGACGTAGTATGCGCTCGGCTCGTTGTTGTCAAAACACGTTCATGATTATCACTTGCCGAAGAAGATGGATGTTCCGTTACAACCGCTCCTTGGAAGTTGTTTGGAGGTCGAGCAGTAGCCTGGTTTAGTGGCCTAGTATGAGCTGGTACAAGAAAATCTATAAAATTACCTTGTAATTTCTCAACGTCTATGATATTGCCAAAGGAAGTATGACCATGGTTGTTAAAAAAAGGAGTGAATCGTAATAAATTTGGTTGATGATTCATTGTAGGGAAGGTCAAACCTATTGGCTCCTGTTGGATATTTGCAAAGTTTGGAAATGTATGTGAAAACGGTATCGTTGAAAACGAATGTGTTGCAAACCCGAAACTATTGTAATTGGGCCCAAAGTTTGGCTGCATGACGATGTTTTGATGTTGAGCGCGTATGATTCTTGGCACATTGTGTTGAAACGTCCATGGGTAGAAACTAGTCACTTGGAATTGAGTCACAGTCCTCGATATCACGGTCTGAGATAACATCACAAAAATCATAATACGTATCATTGTAAACTGTCGAAGAAATGTCCACTTGAAACAAAATGACAAATCAAATTCTATTTCACTTTAATAGTTTCTGATTAATTACATGTTAATGGGGTCTGCTAATTAGTAATGTCATTTCGGGTGGTGGTTTTTACTGACTATATTAATCTATCATGGACGTGGTGGGTAGATTTTTATTGTGACTCATAAAGATAAATCAATTCGATATGATACATACACACGGAACTCGGGACTTTTAGAAGATCATTTACTGCATTGCACTGTGCATCTTATTATACGAGTATGTATTAAACGGATATAAACAATTACTAAAACGCCAATAAGAGATACTAATCTCAGTCAGTAGTAACATAGAGTTATATTCATATCTCGCTAGTGTCACGATACCATAGAAGACAGTAAGAATAGTGGGGTAGCGCGGGCGTCAGCCGCCCGGGGGCGGAAGAAATTTTGCCTCCATATTATTTCTGGCGACGGAGAGCGGAGGGATAGGGGGGGGGGGGGGGGTTCAGGATTAATAGGAATCTAAATATGCCGCCGCACTCCTTCGCCCCCATCACGCTACGCCACTGACGATATAGCCTTTACTATCGAATCATAAGCGGGGCTTATCACACGATTATAATTACACCAAAGTATTAATAAAAGACAATTTTGGTTTATATTGTATTCAATAACAATAATGCTAAAATACAAAGAAAATAACGGTGACAGTGTTACAAGATACAATTTTAAGCAATAAATAGCTGTAATCAACATAGGCAGATGTTTTAATCTACTGGGAAAAATGGAATTATGTTAAGATACAGTTTGCATTGTTTATACAGAGACTTTTTAGTATGAGCACAGAATACATAAGAGGTATGAGTACAGTCAAGGGCCAAGATACTTGACCATACTATCCTGTGCATCTTGTTTTAAGACGTTAGAAGTGTATCGATAAAAATTGAGGTCTATGTACTATACAGCCTAATTTAGGTTGTCACAAACGCGGTAAAAAAATCAGAACAGAATTATTTAAATATAAAAACACATTTAATTACAGCTATTTATTTTTCTAAGATAAACTAAGAATAATTTAAAAACCGTGTGATTTAACAAATATCGTAGTAACATTAGTAATGATTAGATTCTTATTTTAATGATTAGATTCTTTTTGGTTTACAGTAAAATATAAAAATAAAATTAATAATAAACGCCGCGAAATAAATTAAATTAATTATTAGGGTTCCATACTTTTAATATTAATAATAATTATATAAAAAAATGCAAGAGAAAAGTTGTGAGAGTTCTCTCACTCACAACCTTTCTCTTCTATTTTAAGCCCAAGGAACTTAAGTATTGAAATAATAAGTAACATGCTGGTCTGGAAAACAAGAAAAAACGTAGAATGTACCAGCTGCTTCCATTCCCGCGCAGATCGTAAAAGCAGATATAGGGGATTGGGCGAGAATCTGAATCATGGCAATAGGCGATGCGCCTAGCAACCCATCACTATTTTGATTCCCTTTTTCCATCTTCATAATGCTACACGTGGTCTTAGGGTCTTACGGACTGAGACTCTGTCTACCCCGGTAGGGATAGAGATATATCTGTACAGAAAGAAATTGCATAAAAAACTTCTAAGTTTTTATAAAAAAACTCACAATTGATTTTAGTAAAATAACTAGTTGTTGCGTGTTGTTCACATGTAACAACAAGACGTATGAGTATGCATTATAAAATAAAACTTGCATGCACTGAATTATTTGTAATCCTTTGTGTGAGGTTTTTGCGGACTATAATAAATAAATACCATAATATTCTATAATTAAATTGATTCGAACAGAGGTAGAGGTCGAGTACCCAACAAAGGGTCATTGCCTCAAAAATTAAACGAGTATGAAAAGGCAACTTCAAGGCCTGTTAACATTATAGTAGGCCCAAGAGGAGATTTTTGGATATACTCGTGCGCGTCAGTTAAACATGCAGTCGTGTACTATCAGAATCACAGTACAATATAACGATATCATATTGGTAAACTAATGGTGGAGCCGGGAAGTAGCCATAGGAACTCAGTAATGAAACGACGAAAACCTATCGTGTTTGGGCTCATTTGATTTGTATTGACTAGCACTTTGGTCTCACAATAAAAAAAAATACTATTTTCCTAATCTGACGGTTTAAAATTTCAAACCGTCAGATTAAGGCCGTACTTGAATTTTCCGGGGTCCAGTGCTGCCCCCATTTAAAATAAATCATTTCAAAGAAAACGGAGACATTATTTAAAATTTTGCAACTACCAAGTCCTAGATAACCCTTTAAAGTATTTTATGAACTACTGTTTACAGTTTATAATGAGAACGTTAAGCTTTACTGTGCGTAGTAAAGCTTAACGTTCTCACTTTAAATTGTAAACAGTAGTTTATAGAATACTTTGAAGGGTTATCTAGGACTTGGTAGTTGCAAAATTTTAAATGTTGTCTCCGTTTTCGTTGAAATGATTTATTTTAAATGGGGGCAGCACTGGACCCCGGAAAATTCAGGTACGGCCTTAAGAAAATAGTAATTTTTCACGATAGGTTTTCGTCGTTTCATTACTGAGTTCCTATGGCTACCTCCCGGCTCCACCATCAGTTTACCAATATGATATCTTTATATTGTACTGTGATTCTGACATGACACGACTGCATGTTTATCTGACGCGCACGAGTAAATCCAAAAATCCGAGGTCTTGGGCTCCCCTACCTGTGCCCCTACTATTACAAAGATTGTATCTTAACGTTTCTTGCAGCTACCCAAATGTTTTGTACGAGCCCTCTTATAGAGAGGTATGTTAACTAACTTATGTATCGGTATATATTATTACTAATCTTTGTGTAATAAAATATATTTTTATAGGGTTTTTAGGCATTTAAGATGCAGAACTAAAGTACTCAAATAATAAAATAAGAAATGGTGAAAACATTCCACATGAGCAGGGCTCTCAAGTGGAATTTTTTCACCATTTCTTAATGACTCTTTTTAAAGATTTTTAAATATTCAAAAATGTATCTTTATTTAATAGGGCTATATAGTATTATTTTTGAACCAGCAAAAAATCTTTCAGGGAGGCAAAAAGTAAGAAAACTGAGTCAAATATTATTCAAAAATTAAAAATATGGAACCCGTAAACATATAACACATTATTCAATTTCAAAATATCTACAATCTTAACATTATTAAGGCACATTTAGCTTAGGTATAGTTTATTAAACACGTATTACTGACGACAATCTGCTTAAAAAAATATGGTAAGTAATCTTAACCTTTTACATGAGTTAATAATTACAGTAAGTAACTGATAGAAATGTACGACTAATAATTCGGTCGAAAAAAATCGATTTGCATTAGTGTGTGTGTCAGATTGCAACTTTGATAAAATAGAAAAAAATTGTAAAGCCCTGCGCAGACAAAGGACTTTAGTTCGAGTCCACAAACAACATTTTAGTTTTTAATCGTTAATTTATCTCTACCGGCATTATCCAGGGAGGAAACAGACTACGTTTGTATGGAAAAACGGCCCCTCTATTTCGTCTTAAATTTGAGACAACTATTCGCTGGCGGTACAGCGCCGAGGTGTGTTATCCTCGACAAGTCTGTGTTTACGCAGGTTTTAACTAGGTGTTTAGGTTTATCCCCTGATAAACCTTTGTGATGTGATACTTTATGAAATTTATGAAGCGTGAAAAATATTTTATGGATTTATAACATGAAAAACACTGAATTTGAAGTAAAGACGCTTAATTGTTTACATTCTCTTGCCTGTAATGTCTGGTTTTTATATTCGGTTATATAAAACTAAGTACACAATAGGTCGATGTACTTATTGTGTACTAGACCTTTACTCCAAAAGCGGCATGACATACGTACGTACGTACCTACGTGCCCGCGTTGCAGTGTCAAGCAATCGGAAGGATGTTTAGCCAGTTTCAGAAGTAACGGTCCAGGGAGGCTCGTCCATTAATCCCGTGGTGTTTTTAGCAACTTTTTAACCCCTTCTGTGATACGTAATGAATTAATTTACCCCTCCCCAGGCTTGATTTCGTGTATTTTTTTTTTGTAAAAAGAATAAGAAATTTTCAAAAAAATTTAAATAAATGGTTGAAAGAAAGAAAGAAAGAAAAATTGTTTATTTGATATATCACATACACACAATTATAATAACAGTTCTCACTATCCAAAATTATATCTGTGCCTATACCAAAATGGCCTCCTCTCAGCATAATGTTGTGGCCGTCCGACCACAACGCTGGTCTTCCGAGGACACCAACCAAACAAACAAAATAAAATAAAAATAAACACATACATAAAATTCAAACAAACAAACCAGGGTGGCGCCACGTTAATTCTGTTTGTTCATAAGAAAAAATAGTTGCCTGGCAACGGAGATAAAGGTAACACACCGCTTTTCAAAATAGAAATCGCACGTTTAAAGAAAAAATAAATACACGTAATATCTCACTACGAACGGGTCCTTGTGATATTTCGTGATTTTTACCGAACACCTTCCCCCTTTGGGGCGTCACATGATTAATCGACCATCCCGTAATTCTAGTCACAATGACACTACAGAAATGCGTTGGTCACTCAGACACATTTACTTCTGAGTTACGTTCTTTCGATGTATCTACCATTAAGTACACAACGGCCTAAGGTTCCTATAACAAAATATAGCACCATCTTAACGTTATATCTCTAACAGTTGTCTCTAACATAGTTATTACTGTCGAACGTATGAAATAGATACATTTGATATAAATTCGGTCTTGTTCTCTACCTATAGCTACATCTAACATGAACATCGTTTAAATTCTATACCATTATGCAACATCAGGTGAACACATGAAAATAAATTAGTTTTTACACCGAGATTCTATTGGAAATTCTAGAGAGAGCTTTACATCACACTCATGTATGATCATTGTCTAAAATTTTGCCTTTTGAACTGTTGGTTTCAACCTTTAGTTTGATTGATCGGGCGACTAGATCTTTTTCTTAGTTGGTCCAATCCGCTAATTCCAACGAATCAAATCTTTTTTTTAACGTCGCAATTTTTTTTTATGGGATTTGTATGAAGTACCGGACTTTGACGTCATAGTTTCTTGAAGTCAAATAGCGGTCTTAATATCAGTTTTTCTGTAGGTACTAATAATTATAAAATCACGTTTACAATGGGTCAACGACAAATGACATTATTTTGTGACTTTTTATTTTATTATCAGTACAAAATAATTAATTTTAACCCAGTCTGCCATTCATCGAACAAAGGAAACTTTATAGTCAGAATCCATAGAAGAAGTGGAATAATAAGTTCACATCGTGCTTAGGCTGTGTTACCAGGCCTACATAGTATGCAATAGCACTAGCAATGTGGTCGCGATGCTTAGCGTCGTTGAACGAAACAGAAGACCGATATGACAAAGTGAACCAACAGTTCAACGGACAAGTTTGAATTTTTCATCTCAAAAATTTATTATTTCATTTTTAAACAAATACAACGTGGAAAAGACATTAGCGTAATAAATGATAGCACATACTAATATTTAATGACGGTATTCAAAGACTCATTGAATTCCATCGAGTAGTTTTCGAGAAAATCAATTTTAAAACTTTAGCTGCTTAAAACATCCTGTACCAACTGTTTGAAATTAGGCAGTAGGCTAAGGTCGGCACGCTGTTGCCGCTCTGGAGGTCAAAATCTCCTAAAAAGCAATTCTTGAATGATAAAGAAAATAAAAAAATTATGTGTATCTCGGGAACGGCTCCATCGATTTCGATGAAAATTGGTAAGTAATGTAAGAGATTTCGGGGGTAAAAACCGATCTAGTTAGGTTTCATTTTCGAGAACCTCTTTTTATTGATGTTTCATCTAGCTAAGCCCTTTTTTGAAAATTACGATTTTTAAATTTTACTGTGTAGAGTGAAGGAGGACGTAGTGACAAAAGTAGAATAAGGGATGTTAAGATGGTTTGGGCATTTAGAAAAAATGGATGAATATAGATTAACAAAAAATATTTATTATAAAAATATATATTTTAAGGCAAATGTGAAAAGAAGAGCGGGACAGGGTCGACCTTGGCAAACGTTCTGCGATCAGATTGCAGACGTTCTGAAAAAGGGAGAGGTAAGAAGTACACGTAACCGAAGGGCATGTATGAAGAGGTTGATGAGTGTAGATGAAGCGAAAGATGTCTGTTAAGATCGTAGCAAGTGATGGTCCATAGTCTCTGCCTACCCCTGTGGGAAACAGGCGTGATAGTATGTATGTATGTATAATTACCTTTTTTATAATTTTAAATGTATAGTGGTCTAGTATAGCCTGTCCTAAAAGTTATTACGCTAATGTCTTTTCCACGTTGTATACTTTTTGTTTAAGTACGGTGAAACAGTTAATTAATTTTATATACTGACGTTATCGCTGATAGTCGATATGGGCGGGCCGTTTTTCTCCGGCCCATGGTGAAGCGGGCAAGGCGGCCGCTTGACGTTGCGTTTTGTTCTAGTCGTTCCCACTTTCGGCCCCCGGTGAGAATTTCTATTAGAAGGGAGTCTAGTGAGGTCGCCGGCCGAGGCCGCCTTGTCGAACACCTTGCGGGTGTGCGGCGCGGGCGGGGGCCGGGGTCAGTCCATCACGTGCTTGATCTTCACGTACAGCACGCACGAGAACAGGAACCCGAAGATGGGGATGACGGACATGCCCACGCCCACCGCCGCCAGGATGATCAGGTGGTCTCGTATGTGGTTCGTGAACTGGCGTATGCAGCCCTGGGAGATAAGGAAACTTAGAAACTTGGACTTAGAGGGAAACTTTAGACTTTTTTAGTCTCCACTGCAGGAGCACGACCCTCTCTCTACTACCAGAGCCATATATTAGCCATAGCAGTCAGAGGATTAGCCTACACTCTCACCTCTGGAGAAGTCTCATTGATGTTTTTTGTTTAGCTTGTGTTTCGTAAGTCGCCTTCTACGACATCCACGGGAAGACTTGGAGTGGTCCTACTCTACTCTACCGGGAGCCACACAGCATACGTTACGTTAGTATGATCCAAAGAAATTATATATAATATAGAATGCCTACGAAGTGGCTAAGCCGTTCCCAAAAAGGTAACTAAAGTTAAAGCTTTCCTTTTCTATTTTATTGCACTGTACGTTTTTTGGGAACGTTAGGTATTGAAACGTAAGCATTATGAATACTTAATTATAGTACATAAAGTTTAATTTTCAATATATTTTTTGAGACTATTACTCATAGTCATTCTAGATTGTATTTAATTTATTTGGTTTGATCAGATCTTAGTCTTTGTAAATGAAGCATGGTAATGATCGATTTTTACGTTACAGAAACAACAGAAACAGTCATTAGATTTGCCAAACACCTTTTCTCATGCACAGTCACTCCATACTGGCGTCGGTAAAAAGCATCCTTTTTCTACGACGTTAGTTAGAGAAGATATAATGTTGAACTGTGACACTTATGGCGAAGATATTAAAATCTAAATTAGCTTGCACCGTGCACGACTCATTTGCCGTGTGGTTCCCGGTAGAGTAGAAAAGGACCACTCCAAGTCTTCCCGTGGAGGTCTTAGAAGGCGACTAAGGAAACACAAGCTAAAAAAAGCTTATAAACATCAGTGAGACCTCTTCAACCCGTCTGGCCAGCGTGAACAGTGTAGGCCAAATCCTTTGACTGCTCTGGCTAATATATGACTCTGGTAGTACAGAGGGTCGTGCTTCTGCAGTGGAAACTAAAAAAAAAGACCTGATGATGATAGGCAGTCTTCCAGCGATAAAGCAGTACTCACATTATAGTAGATGTTCGAAGGATGGTCCCTGGCGCCGCAGCGGTTGGTGACAGTCTTGCAGCACGAGTCGGGCACCAGCAGCCGGGGGTCGTGCTCGTGCCACGCGCTGCGTCGCCAGTCTTCGAATCGCACCGCACCGCAGCATTTGAACTGAAATTCCGAGCAAAATGTCTTGATACACATTTCAACCTAAGGAAAATAACCGAAGTTAGGCGGTGATCCCACTGCACCGCGCACCGACGCAGAGATTTTAACATTGCATGCAAGTATCTCAATTTGTATAGAAAACACGCCTAGTCCAACACACTGAAAACGCGTCACCGCGCGGGAGCGTCAGTGTGTTGAACCGCGCTCCGGGACGGTGCGCGGGGCAGTGGGTGCACCGCCTTACAAAAGAGATGGGAAGGTCTATACAACATCATTACGCGAATGAACGACGTGACCTATCGGATTCGACGTCAACCAAGAGGAGCACTTAAAGTGATGCACATAGATCGTCTAGCACGTTATCATGGCAGCAATACGTCGGAATGGTGCAAGCGAAACTAGTCCTTATGCCATAAAGTCTAGAGTTGTTTCGCCGGTTTTTGACTTCGTTGCACTCACACACACACACACATACGAGGCGCCTCGATGTTTCCCGTCATGGTAACATTCGGCAACTATGGAGAATTTTCAAGAATCTATATCGGCGCATATAAAAAGGGAACAAGTCGATGCCACACCAGTTCCATACGAGCTACCAAAGCGATTACTTCGAAGCGAAGAAAACCTACTTAAGTGCGACACCTATGGTCCCTTGCAATATGCGTCCCGGTTCCCAGTCCCCCGTTCTCGCCTTGTCAGGAGCGAGGACGTGTGCATGGATGTATAGTTTCGTTTGTAGTAGAGTAGGCATAAATGATACTCCGCTTCTATGAAATAACATACAGATATCGCCAAACTTCTAGATCGCTCTGAAATTGCCTCACTCAGGTACAAACAGGGACAGAATATTTACCACAATAATATTTTTCTCAGAATGATTGTAAGAATGTAGATATGATACATATACACAATAAACAAAAATAAAGCAAATTCTATCTGTTATGGGTATCTGTATTTTACTACTGCAACCCGAATGGCCTCAACTTCAGAGCGAACTAGAAGTTTGGCGCGACCTGTATACCTGTGGCAGAGTTCTGACCTGACCCACAAATATACTACTCACTTCAGACTGCATGTTGTCCACAGCGTCGGTGATGACAGTGTCTAAAGCGTAGTTGTTCAGGAACGTGTTGTTGAGCTCGGCGCGCAGCTCGTACTCTACCGCAACTTCGTAGTAGTACGCGAGCCCGCCCGCACCCGCTTCCAGTATGAATGTGATTAGCAGGAAGTATGTGTACTAAAACAGAAATGTAAGGCCATTAAACTTTAATAACACGATGCGCGTTCATGCATTTGTCACTGGGTCGCTTTCTGATTTACTTTTTGTCACATAGATAGACATTAGGGCCGTACCTGAATTTTCCGGGGTCCAGTGCTGCTCCCATTTAAAATAAATCATTTCAAAGGAAACGGCCATGCCATTTATTGGCCTAACGAGCGTGCGCATTTTCTATGGGATTTGTATGAAATATCGGCCTGTGACGTCATAGTTTCTTGGGTCAAATAGCGCTCCTGATATCAGTTTTTCTGCATTAATAAATCTATGATCACAATGGTCGGAATCTGGGTGCTATTTGGGACGATATCTATGGATATGACGATAATCCCGGGAGTTCTCGGGAAAAATATTTATTATTATTAAAAATTTGTGAAATAGTGTTTATTTTAAAAATCCATTTATTTATTTATTCAGTGTTTGGATTTACACTGTAGAGACTTAATAATATAAATTTAGGGTCATCTTAAGAAGTGCAACAGAAAATAATTAAAATGCTCCAGATATGAAACCGATTTTATTTTCTAAATGAAAATATATCAATGGATACTTACTTTTAACAATACACAAATATTTTTAGCGAAATTTTTCCGAGCTGATTACATCTAACAAGTCTTACTTAATAGAAAAAAAATCTAATTGAAAAATATTTTACGTACAATTAAAATACAATTTTCTGACAATATACATTTTTTATTGCGTGAAATATTATACAGAGAAAAACTTTGTTATAGAATGTACCGATTCCGATTCCCGAGAATGTTGGTCATATCCATACTTTTGATAGTAATAGCACTGAATCAATAAAAAGTGGCATTATTTTATGACGTTTTATTCTATAATCATTACAAATAATTTATTTTTGACCCTGGATACTACCCTATTGGGAGACCAGAAGTTACATAAAATATCCTGAACTTCTTCATGCTTTGGAAGGTATGGTAAGCCGTTGTTCCCGAACCAAATAACAAAGATAGCGATAGAAAATGGCCGTTACACTTTAACAATTACGCAAAAATCACTATCCTTATTTGATTTCCGTCTTTCGCCGCCTCTATGATAATTGGCTCTTCTCGATTTTCGGAAATTTATACCACCGAAAGGGAAAGCTTTTGCCAAACTATAGGACCTGAATAGCTAATAAAAAAAAAACAAGGCAGCATTGAACCATCCGGTCCAATAAGCTGCTGGCATTGCCGAAAAATTGATTTTAATCGAGCAAATATCCTCTCAATACATCGCAGGTGTACTGGAAGAGATCCCTGGGATATGTGCGCCAATGTATATTTGCTCTTCCGAATTTTGTGTTTTGTTACAATAAGGGTTAGGAAACATCTGTCAGCACGGAACAGCATTTTCCATTCTGTCGCTCTCACTCGCTCTAGCAAATGACGGTTCTGAGCGACAAAAAAGGATAGCAGCATAAGAAAATGCTGTTCCGTGCTGACAGATGTTCTCCAACCCTAAAGTAAAAAACATATTTAATATAAGATGGGCAGAGGAGCTCTGTGGCTTGCTACGAATAGATTCAAATAAAGGACTTACGCATAGTAAACTGGTTCTATTCTCAGTCTTAAGTCCACAGCAGCCGAGCGCCGACATGGGCACGCCGAGCGCCCCGGCCAGCACCAGCAGGTACGCGATGGCGGGGTACGTGGGCGTCGGCAGCAGCGGCACGAACCTGTGGCGCGACGCCACGGTCCACGCGCCCACTGCCAGCACGCCAATGCCTGCGAACTAAAATGGGGCTTATTATAATAACGTAGGATGCATTTTAATGTTAGGGTTGTTATACACTTATTCAGGCCGGCATTAATGGGAACAGTCGGGCGGTAAAATCGAATATAATTGTAGATGAATGTTCTAGAAAAAATGCGATATAATATTCGATCAAATAAAGGAAAAATTAAACGTGAAAACATATAAGGAGGTTAAGAACTTAGCGGAAGAAAGAGAGACATGGAAAGCACTCCACCGACAAGAGCCCAGCTCTTAAGAGCTTATATTTAAATATAAGAAGTAAAATTGATTCGGGTCGGCCTTGTTGTTCGACAAATATTGCCGAACCGACAATGCCGGCCCGAATAAGTAAGTAGCAGGTTAAAATTACTTTTATGTCATAGAAATTTAATTTCAACGTAATAAACGAGAAACTCGGTGGCCCAGTGCATTATTAGCGCTTTGGCACGTTAAGTGACACTGTGCGTGTTCCACACTTGAAAGTTTGACCACAAGTGGCATATTTACTCGAGTTCCTCCGTGCTTCGGAAGGCACGTTAAGCTGGTAGTCTTGGCAATCACCAAGTTAAGACAGATGCCTTTAGACAGCTTGAAAAAACTGACACCAGTGTTGGCCACATATATACAGTAAAAACGAAATGCAAAACACCCGCCCTCTTCTTATGATCCCTCGTGAACTGATGTATCTGAGCGATTCAAGCGATATCGCCAGTGGTTTCAATAAATAATATAATTAAAAAACCCATAAGAGGAGTTTTCCGTTTTTTAAAAATAACATGTGTCGATAGATTGAAATTTATAATAATAATAATAATAACGGCGTCGGGACGTGACGACCCCATCGCCCACTGGATTTCCAGTGTAGTCAGTCAACGCAGGGCAGCTTGTGGCGAGCTGATGGTGACTGGCGACACCACGGACCCTACCTCCAGGGGGATCATACACACATGCGCTTACACACACACATACACACAGTTACACACCCCCCGCCTCTGTCTTGCCTTAACCGGCCGGCCAGAGTGGAGTCGCAAGGGCAGAACATACGCTCCAGGGTGGAAGTGTATTGCACGTAATGGCGTAATACCGGGGAAACCCGCTCTCGGGGGTAAGCCCCGTGATGGTGAAACCGGAGCCGCACCTCTCGACACCCTCAGCTGCTCACATTGTGTTGCGCCCTGGCCGCATCTTCGAGGCTAGTTAGGGTGCCCACAGGCAGTGTAGCCAACGAGCAGCAAGTCACCATCGACCAGGCTTAAATTGTTGTGAAAGATTTTTAGGTAGATGTCCGTATCTCACTCCATAACCCAATTATCCGGTCCACTAACATCCCATCCACATAGCCCAAACCAAGTACATCCCTCCCTGGCAATAGTTTAGCAGCTATGGTGGACTGTCCGTTAGTGCATCTCAATGGTATATTAAGGGATAGACCTCCATAGATGCAGCCATCTCACTTTTTAGATAAAAAGGTACTAAAAGGTCTCTTCATGTTGGCTTTGGCCCCATGAACGCCTCAAAGGACCGGGTCCCCATGGACCCGTGGCTTAAAAGCGTACCGACATAATAATAATAAACCCGCAGGGCAGCTTGTGGCGAGCTGTTGGGGAGTAGCGACCCCACGGACCTGAGTGCTCCTAGGGGAGGCCCCTGTTCCTCGTCTCCGACTTGCCTTTGTTGGTGGGACGGAGTGGAAACCGATGAGATAACAGGAACCCCTACCTCTGCCTTGCCTTAATTGGCCGGCCAGAGTGGAGTCGCGAGAGCTATAGCTCGTAGGGTGGATGTGAAACGTCAGTGGTTAGTGGGCGTACCTGATGGGACCCTAAGGGAGCAAGTGATGGTTGTTTAAAGCCCAGTGACACCTCTCCACCCTTAAGCCACTCAACTAGTGTTGCCCTTCTTGCTGCACATTATCGTGCAGCCTTTTTTCGGGGGCCCATTGACTGAGGCGGCGAGTCACCACCTGCCTATTTTATCCGTGTTTCTAAACATTGGTCAGGCAGGTGCCATAGTCCTTCCCATAGCCCATGTTCCAATCCACTAGCATTTCATCCCAATAGTCCTAATGTAGTTTTTTTTTTTTTCCATTATTCCTCAATAGTCCTGCACCTACTGGGAATTGTCAGTGAGAACATTGTCATAGTGTCCTTACTGTCATGCCCTAGTAAGTGCTCCATCACAAACTATAGCAAATCTCTCACAAGGCCTCTACATGTTGGACCTGTGTCCCCATGCAAGCCTCGAAAGGTCCGGGATACGTCCCGTGAAGGATAAACCTTAAGAGAACATAATAATAATAAAGGGACTAGCAAAGATCTTGCTGATACGCACTCAATTTTGTACTGCGGGGCCATTGCGGCGTGTCGGGTTGCTCGTGTCAAGTTCCCTGAAGTTGACCGTGCATCTCGGACCGCCGGTGGTGTCGCATGGCAAACGCGAATTGAACGACGTATCAGCACGTTCAGGACTCTCATTGCAAAGGTGTGCAGCCTTAGGGAATATTTCCTTAGCAATGAGTGTGGGTTGCATCGTGATGTTGTAGCAGTAAACAAAGGCCTCACGCCGCTATCCTTGACAAAAGAGAACTGGCGCAAACCAACGGTGCTAAGTACCGAGGATCGCAAGAACGTATGGAAGAGCAAAGAGCTCCACAGGCGGTTCTATCGGGCTTTAACAGGGCCTGATGTGGATCAGCTCGCATCGGTGAACTGGTTACGTTTCGGCGACCTCTTTGGGGAAACCGAAGGTTTTGCCTGTGCAATTGCAGACGAAGTCATGATGACAAACAACTATCGGAGATATATCCTGAAAGACGGTACGGTTGATGTCTGTCGAGCATGTCGACGTCCCGGAGTCGATCAGGCATATAATCTCCGGTTGTTCTCATCTGGCTAACGGCGAGTACTTGCACAGACATAACCTAGTAGCCAGAATTATTCACCAGCAGCTTGTTCTTCGATACGTAACTAAAAGGGACTCAGCTGTAATGCTGTGAAGCCTAAGATCTGTTTCCCAAAAGATTTTATCAGACTATCCTGATGTTGCCAACATTTGACGTACCTACATAATTTGAACGCACTATTGCTAAATCAATCAATTTTACGAAAGCAAAGGGTCAAATGATATGACTTTACGATATGCCAAGGTCAAGTTAATGTAAACTTGTAACCATTGTGTTATTGTTATTCTTTAGTTACTATAAATTGTTATCAGTAGGAAAAAAGTCGTGTTATCCCCATATTATTTTAACTAAAAAACGGATAAACACTTTCCGCGCCATTTTTTTGCGGCAGTGATCTCTGCCCGCGTCCCTCGCAGCCCCCCCCGCCCCCCGCCTGATTTTTCTTAAAATATATACCTAGTCATATATGTTTAATAACGCCTAAGAACATATACTGAAACTGTTTTAAGGGTGAATTCAGTCCATGGTACTGAACAAATTTCCCCAAGGAACACAATATATCAAAATATAAATATTTTTTGCTTTCCATACAGACTCTGATTGGCTGATCGGTCAACTTGTATGGGAGGCCAAAAATTATTTTTCGTATTTTGAAGTAACATTCCTTGGTGAAAGTTGTTATTCACCATTAAAATAGTTTCAGCATATTTTGTTAAACCCTGTATAGTGACGCGAATAGTTACATTATACACTGCCTTCTCATCTTCAGGGCCAATTTTTCTGAATTCATTTTATACTATTTAGATTCAGCACAAGACTGCCAGCGCGAAAACTAGCACGGTCGGCTGCGGCAGCGTGCTAATGACTGGCGCAGAAAAAGAGCACTGTAACTATAAAATATATAAATAACTAATACTTACTAGAAAAACGACGTTAAAAATATGTAGGACACACTTCAGGAAGTTAACGCTGCAGCAGTCTGCATCGCGAGATTTCCGCGGCTTCACCTTCTTCTTTTTCGCTAGAAGGGTGCCGCTCTCTTTCTTTTTATCTTCTGCCATATTTGCCTGTCACCGGCTGTTTGTCTCCGCCAAAGATTTTGCTGGTTTCACCTCCAATCGATCATTTTGTGAACACGCTCGATTTCTGAAAGAAATAAAATTTAAAAGTCAGTCATCCATAAGTGTTCTTATTTTTAACACAAATTAACAACTACTTACGGGATTATGTCGTGAGATTAGCTTCTCCATGTACCGGTACTTATAAGGATTCGCAAGGTATCATTTAAGGCCAGCCGATCAGGTAAAAACGATAACGAATTACATTATTTATTTAATTAAAGGCCCTATAAAATATCTTATAAAAATGGAATATTATACAACATTTAATATAAAATCAGACAACAGAATGTCACATTACTTGATTTATAGTTAGTACAATTAAAATGTATGTATATTTAATAAAAATATTTCAGAATTATGATCGCAGAAAATACATAATATATACAGACCAAATTGTTTACAAAAAGTAATTAGTTGTGTATAATAATATTTCATAATCAGTCCTTGATTTCATCACAATGCAAACTTTTTATAATACTACATACAATACCAATGCGTTGCCAATCCTTTGGATTAAATAAATGATAATAGTAATACATTTTTCAATGGTAATTTATAAATTATAACAAGGCAAAGTTAGTTAAGTCCATTTATGCACTGAATCAATTCCACATAATAATCTATCTACTCGTCATATTGCTGCAGAGTGGTCTCCAACTTGTCTACAATCTTCTTATAGAAGGTGATTTGTTGCTTTAGGAATTTCTGCATAGTTGCCTTCAAATCCGTTGTCCTTTCTGCTTTAAAATGATTTATTTCGGCAAGAAGCGCATAAGAAATAACATCGGTCCTTCTCAATACCTCATTCAACTGAGCCACCTCCATTTTATGTTCAGCTGTCAATCTCTCACACTCTCTTTTCTTTTGTACAGCTCCTTTGTGATTGGCTAGGCAGTCAGGAAGAGAGCCCACAATACCTTTGTATAAGTGAAATTTATCACCCAATGGATCCCAATCATATTTGGGCTGTTCATCATACATTCTACCAATTTCAATGTAGGCGCCTCCTGTCAATTTTATTGCAGAAGTTAACTTCGAAGTTGAAACAATAGTACCTTCATCTAAGCTCAAAGCATTTCCTAAGTTGTAGAATGCCTCTCCAACTTTTTGACAGTCCATTTTGTAAGGACCTTGAAACCTCTTAGTTTGTGCAACACACATATTGGTCACGGCTTTGACTGAGGTGTCCATGCTGCCTATGAATGTGTGGCACTGCTCAGTAATGTGGTCCACTTGTGATTGAAGTAAAGCTTTCTCAGGTACTACTAATGATATACAATAATTTAAGCTCAGTAAAGGATCCCTCTCAGCCTGTCGCTTGCCAGCCTTCCATCTTTTCTCATCTGTGCAGGTCAGGAAGTGCTGCCAGACCTCACATTTTGAAAGCACAGGATGTTTGCACACCCAGTCCACAAACTCCTGGAGCTGGACTCTTCTCCTCTCAATGAGCTGTTCATCATATCTGCCCGATATTTGCTTGTCAGGCAATGGTGGGATTGGTATGAGAGTGAATTTCTCTTGCAATCTCTCATGTAGCCAGTCAAAGTGCTTGTATCTTCTTGAAACCTGTATATTATTGAATGACGGTGTCAGCTGATAAGCTATGAAGCTCTTGATTCCTTTGAATTTAGACTCCTTCTTTGGAGAAGCTACAGTAACGCAGTAAGGTTGAGTAATGGGAGACCAAACATAGCCCTCTTCATCTTGAATAATGAAAACTTTATCTTGGTCTGGTACTTCTACATTGAGTGTTCCAAGCAGGTAGCTTTCGCCTGACACTTTTGAGGAGGGTGCAAATTTGCTTTTCCTCACAGTGCCTACTGAAGATCCAAAGTTTGAACTAGTGTCATCCATGTTGTTGTAGTCATTTATAGGCATTCCAGGTAATGGGGCTAGCTGTGAATTTTGATTATGGTGGGATTTGTGCTGTGCCGGGCCTATTTCAGAGTAAGTGTCGTCATCCCAATCATCATCCCAGCCATCATCCTGTGAGGTAGTGCGCTGGTAGTTGTTGTCACCAGCGCTGTACTGCTGGTCTCCCCAGTCATCAGCCGCCTGGTCATACCTCGGCACTGCTGGTGCTGCTTTAGTATGCGTGGATTCATCTGGGGTCAGTTTTCTAACATAAGCAGCAGGAAACAAACCAGTTTCACCCTTCGAATTCTTTCCCTCCCACCACCCTTCACCAATTTCCGTATTAAGCAGAGTCAAAATCTCTCCAGCCGTAATTGACATTTCTGTTGTTCCCGGGTCACCGCTGAAGTCATATAAGGCTTGTACCTGGGTCGTCATCTTGGACCCTGTTACCTAAAACAATTTAAAACATTTATTAAAGGTGCATGTTTAACTAAAGTACAAAGATATGAGGCAAGTACATGTTTTATCTTATCAGCGTTATCAAGAAAAGTAGAGAATATATACATAAAAGAGATAATACGACGTCCACATCAAGGGGTCTTACTATTATTAGAGCATATTATTTAGGGCGTTGCTCAACGATTCATTGCAAGGCAAGGAGTTGACACATATTCCTAATAGACCCTAATTAAGCTCGACCCGTAATTGTCAAATATAGAGGTACTCTCATTGTACAACGGTTCTTATAATATTGTAGAAAGTGGACTAATGCTATTCAAATCCTAAACAATTGTGTTTAAATACAATAACATGAACCAGTTTACTAGCAAAATTGAATTCACATAACTTTTGTTTTATGGGTTTATGCGATTTGATTTACCAAACACTGAAATAAAAAGGTACTAAACACGAATTATTCCAGTATAAATTCTGTAATAGCTGTAAATTTTACTAATTATCGAAGATATTTTGTACTTTTGTGGTGGAAATCAATGACGTCAATTTTGGAACTAATCCTTGTAACTGATAGTTTTGTAGGTAAATTAGTGGTTCTTGGAGTAACTGTTAGTTAATTATAAATAGTAGAACACTCTTATAAAAACAAAATACGTAATACTTACTTGTAATCACAAATATTAATTATTTCAAGGCGGATACACTGATTGTACAGTCATCTGAATGACAGTTGGTGAGAACTCGTTTTCGTCTTGTGTCGTAGCTAATAGCTATAGTAAGTTTGTTTTAAATTACAAGGAAAACCGCATTGTTTATTGGCTAGTTTTATTAAGTATTAAAAAACAGCCAATCCCTGTATAACAATCAATAGCCGTCATAAGCGGAATATTTCAAATAGCCAATGGCAGCAGCCTTGCAAGCACTTTCAGCAGTTGTTTGTGTATTTTCTACTATTGCCAGAAGATGGCGCAGCAATAAATTTCTCTACTAAAAATATTTTTTACACGACTGCTCTAAAAAGATTGTAATGTTTTCAACTTTTTAGTATGCAAGCCATCACTTCGAAACTTTGGATGTATGATATAGTGTATCGTTGGAATCCGTACCTTCATCATCTCGATACAGATACTATACACAAAAGACAATAGGGCTAGGCAAAGAGCTTGGGCCTAATATCTCTGGGGCTAGGTAGGCTATATTTATTTATAAAAGTGTGGGCAGAGGTGTTTTTGTATTTATTTTTTAAAATAAGACTGACTTGTTTCTCTTTATACAAGCATGTATGGACAAATAAAGTGGAGTATGTTCCAAATCGTTCTCAGGACTTTTTAGAGTAGAGAGTTTTACTTTTAGAGTAGGTACCAAATTTTGCTTCTTGGGAGATTTGACCGACTTCATATTCATAGAAATGTTTTTCATCATGCTCTCAAGTTTTTTGCTCTTTCTCTATTATTTACTTACTAAGTATGTAAATATCAAATCTCTAAAAATCTATTTTGCAGTGCTGCAAAGATAAGTCCGTACTCTAAGATTTCCAAGAAACATAAAAGGCGAGAAGAAGCTTAAGGCCGTACCCGAATTTTCCGGGGTCCATTGCTGCCCCCATTTAAAATAAATCATTTCAAAGAAAACGGAGATATTATTTAAAATTTTGCTACTATCAAATCCTAGATAACCCTTCAAAGTATTTTATGAACTACTGTTTACAGTTTAAAGTGAGAACGTTAAGCTTTACTACGCACATTAGCCAAAAGTGGCCGTTTTTCGCAATTGTGCGTAGTAAAGCTTAACGTTCTCACTTTAAATTGTAAACAGTAGTTCATAGAATACTTTGAAGGGTTATCTAGGACTTGGTAGTAGCAAAATTTTAAATAATGTCTCCGTTTTCTTTAAAATGATTTATTTTAAATGGGGGCAGCACTGGAGCCCGGAAAATTCAGGTACGGCCTTAAGAGTCCCCTTACCCAAGACAAAATCAGAGTTTCCCATACAAACATAGTCTACGTTTTATTCTGAAACGAAATGTCAGATTTCAGTAAAAATTTGTAACTTTAAAGATATTGCACATATCTAGGGTTATAATTAGTTTTCACAGTCAAAATATGACCTTTAAAGAGAACATAGTGCATTATATAATTTTTGACCATTAGTATGGAAAACTTTTAAACCCTTATATTTTCTTTCAAGTTCATATTTTGACTGTGAAAACCAATTATAACCTTAGATATATGCAATTTCTTTAAAGTTACAAATTTTTACCGAAATCTAACATGTCGTTTCGAAATAAAACGTAAACTACGTTTGTATGGGAAAGTCTAGAGTAAGGAGATTCTTAAGTGCTTTATTTGTTTAAAAGAAAAGTCACAACTCATGGCTTCCACCCTCCAGACAAAATCTTTATTCGATATTGTACCGAAGACGGCTCAGCAGGGCTTTAAGGGATTGTCTGGGAACACCGGTGTGTGCGAGTGTTAGCCTTCGTTTTCGTGTGTGTAAGTGGCCAACGCTGGTGTTTCAAGCTGTCAAAAGGCATTTGACACAGAGGACAGCCATGATCAATAACAGTGCGATCTGAACTTACGATCTCCGGACCACAAGGCAATCGCCTTGACCACTGGACCTCGGAGGCAGTCTTGAAATATGAAATATCGTGCGTGTCGAAAATCCACAATGAACAACAACACTTTTTGCTTCTTTCAAGAAGACGACTTCACTAAAACATTAACATACGATGAAGTTCTCTTCAATTACACCTATGACAATCTAAAAGGTGATCTAGAAAAATGTTAGGTCTATGATGTTAGGTAGTACAAAGAGGCCCGGGTTAGTGCTCCTGCAGTGATGATGTTAGGTATTAAGTAGTCTCACTCAGCACGTGTATGCACTTAGGGCGTGTTCAGATGTGCCTCGATACCCCATTTACTTAGACCTCCTTAGGTACCGATCTACACGGTCTCTGTATGCAAATCCTTGATGCAAGTAGGGATCTCAGTCCATTTGCGACTAACAGCAAAGCAGCTGTGATTTATGAGCAAAGCCAAGACCGATCTTCACTGAATCAAACCTACAAACAATAGGTAATAGGTTGGTATAGCTACCTACCTTCCATTCTCGGGGTAGCAATCTTAGAAGTTAATTAAACTGAAATTAAACGATTTATTTGGCGTAGAAACTTTTAAAATGGAACTAATTTAGAAGAAAGACGTTTCCCAATTTTGCTAACGTGGATGAAAGACGATAAATTGGCTTCTACCTCACATTGTTATTTCCTGGGTTTATGGTCAATATGGATAAGATTTTTTTAAATAAAACCGTTCACCTGTAACGGTTTAATTACCTATAGGCGAACGGTAACTAACGGTAACGGTACTTAAATTAAACCCAAAAATAAATAGTCCATTTAAAAAGTGTGAATTGGATGGCACCTAACGGTGGTGGTGATTTGTAGATACATCTACTTATTATTATTTTTTGCTTGGAGACTCGTTGTTTTCCTACATGACATAGAATAGCTTTTGGACGCAATATAATCTTCACTGAAAGAAATACAGGATATGCATTGTCATTTTATCACGGGATATGCTGGACTAGTTGCTACATCGGAGTTCACTGGGACATTGGGCTGGGCTCTGTTCCATATGATATGTTAATATACAGCATTCGAATCAAGCACATACTTTCGAACTCTGACATTTTGTGGATAGCTTTAGGTACCAAGTTTTCAACTCTTTGAGATCGAAATTTCATTAGTCCGAATGAGTAGGCAAGTACCGATCTAGGTAGGTACCTAACAACTTATTTGAAGTACATAAATCGAATAGTTATATAAATATATATAGGTATTATCCCAGTATTACCTATATCATCATCATCATCATCCCAGCCCTTCTTCCGCCCACTACTGAGCAAGGCCTCTCTACGTCGTCTAACCCATCTCGGTCCTGTGCTGCTCTCATCCAGAGGCGACCCGGCAAGACTTTAAGAAGAATGCGAGATTTTTTTTTAAAGTCGGCGAGTAACGCGGACGACTGACGCTTTCCTCACCCGTTCTGAGCCACTATACTGTCAGTTTCTTCCTCCATCTGCCATCACTCCGTCGGAGCCAGTTGCCCTGCCTAGTTCCTGCTTAACATCATGACCGTTGTACCAACATCTCGTAGTACTTTGTGGGATCACTATCCTGCAATCTGATGCCAAGCAAACCACGCTCCATGGCTCTCTGTTCGACTCTCAGTTAGTGCACAGCCTTCGTCAGCGTCCATATCTCAGTACCATACATCATAGTGAGCAGGACAAATAGATTGTATAGGCTGGTCTTTAGGCATTGTGGAGTATCGGTCAATTTAGTAGTTATCCAGTCTATTGAATGCCGTTCATCCAAGCTGTATTTGCATATCAATCTCCTTGTTTATATTCTTCTTTCTTTCTTGTTATTATTTCCTTTCTTGTTCTTCTTGTTTGCCAACTTTTTTAAAATAAAATATGTCAAAAGTTATATATTACAAATATTCTTTTACTGTCTATGCTATTCATCTCTGGAACACTCTACTCCTTTCCATTTGATTCGCCAAAACTTTGAATAATTTTAAAGCCCTAAACAGTACTTAGTTCATAGAATACTTTGAAGGGTTATCTAGGACTTGGTAGTTGCAAAATTTTAAATGATGTCTCCGTTTTCTTTGAAATAATTTATTTTAAATGGGGGCAGCACTGGACCCCGGAAAATTCAGGTACAGCCTTAAGGTTTTCTTACCTACATATTATCTACATATAAAATCACCTATACATCTATGCACGTTTTGGATTACCATTGGTAGCGTATCTCAAATTTTAAAAGTTAGAAATACTTAGTTACTTACTACTCAGAATAGGCACTGAATTTCGTTTTATCAAAATCAAATATTTATTAAGTAATTAGGCCTTTGCAGGCAATTTTACACGTCAATAATTATTATAGTGTACATTACGTGTAATGTTTATTTATATCTCAATTATTTTCTTTGTTAAAAAGCTACCGATACTCTAGCGTTTCGCAACGACCACTGCTCAGAAGAAACGCCGAAAGAAACTCATTATTAAAAAAACACATTATTGGTCGCCTACGCGCCTGAAGGGCTTTGGCAGTTGGCAGTACAAAGATACTATGCCTAATACAATGTTATCACAACATAATATGTAAAGCTTGCGAACGAGTGCCAAATCCAATTTACAGAAACAAGTTACACTGAGTAGACTTAAAAAACGGCGACGAGCTGACCAGCCCCTACTGGCAGCACCCGTTCACGAGTTGAACGTTTACGTTAACGAAGTTTAAGTTAACACTTCCACTGCTGAAAACGCACCGTATGTGTTTTCCTCTTTGGAAAAACACACACGATGCATTTTTCAGCAGTGGAAGTGAAGTCACTAAGTTATACAAAGTTTGAATTTAGTAGGCCGAAAACATTACACCGAATAGACCAGCAATAATTCTGGGAAATATAACAGGAAAGTTTTTGATTGCGTTTAGATAGAGCAAGTTCTGTGTCGACGAAGGCAATAAATATTAAGTTGCTAAGAATCCAATTTCGGCGCTACTTATTTTATAAAGGAAACTAATTAAAGTTGGTCCTTTGTGTGAATTTTAAATGGGCAGATGTTCTGTACACTTGTAAATCTTGGCGGGAATTTAATTTCAGTTTCAAGCCATAAAATAAACAGCACAGAAGGCCAACGTTTTCATTGTTGATCATTGTTGGTGTGACTCAGAATGAAATGATAAGTAAACGAACAATGAATCAGCATGTAACTGTTTACTGGTTGAATCATGACATAGGAAGTTAAGATTAGTACAACATGGTTGTCGTGATTGCAGCTAGGCACTAGGTTGGGTTTTACTGATAATCTGTTATTGATTGATTATATAGGTCCTATTATATAGGTCAGAAAAAACTTTTTACTCCATTTTGTCTGGACTCGGAGCTTGCACAGATTGCTCTACACAGCACTGTACACATATTTGCAAGATACAAACATGAGTCTTATCGTGGTATGTAGAGTGACTGTTATAGGTATTCATTATTTTTGGAGTCGGCGATGACCTTCTGTATTTAATTTTTTCTTCTGCGGACGACAGCGTCTCACGGCTGGGTCGCTCAAGGCACAGGCACTCAAAATGAAATCCGCGTCTTTTCGAGTTTCCCTGCACATTCCTGCTCGAGGCTAAGAAATCTCGCTCGTTACGCTCACCGAGCATTGAAGATTTGTTATTTGCTAAAGAAAATATGAACTTTTGGTGTTGGACTGAATGACTGTAAAGCGTAAGAAATTAATAATGACATTACACATAAGTTATTGTACGTGATTGTACTTACCTATTTTGTATATTCCACATAGTGATAGGCTTCCTTCTGTATTAAAAATGTCCCTATAAACTGTTAATATCTAAGTAGGTACCTCCTATTCATATACCTACTCCTTGTAGGGTGTATGTAGAGTGGAACGATAATGAAAAATATATTTAATACCAATAAAAAGAACATGTATCTGAGTAGGTTCTTGAAGAATTAATAATTGCAATACAAGCAATAGCTACCCAAAGCAGCCAAGTCTAAGGAACATGTCGACAGATTCCTACGCTTACAAGGACTCTTCGTGTGCTTTAAGCTACAGGTATTGCAGTTAAGCACTGCCTTATATAATATAATAATATATTCGACGCTCGCAATATTTTATTTCATGACTTGAAACTTGCTTGATACTATAATTCAAGAAAGAGCATAAAAGAACTGAGAGAATAGTGTCGTAGGTTGGGAACCTTAGTTAAAAGAAGGCAGTGGGCAGTCTTATTAGTAGAAAACTATAAAATAATCAAAAATTCAAAAAGAGCATATCTACTTGTTAGTATTAGTAAGTAAATTTCCACAAGCAAGTATTTAAATTACGCAATAGAAATGATCATCATCATATCAGTCACTGGAAATTCACTACTGGACATAGGCATGCCTGTGTCACTCCCCGTTTAGGTATCGAATATATACCTACATTATTACCTACTAGGCGCGCGGCGGCCTCTTGGAGTGGTAAATTCAGTTATACGAATCGTTTGTCCAGAGTAATAAGAATGAAAATGGCCTGCAATGGATGTCAAGGTATCCAAACGAAAATGTGCTGAGTTCTGACGTGAGCTAAATTAAACCATATCGCTAATCACATTGAGTAGATATTTCTTTGAATTTCTTTGCTGAGTGAGACTTCTGTACGTGAGTAACTGGTACTTATTCTGTGACATAGGCCTAATAGAAATACTTTGTGTAAATTCAGATGTGTGTTTGTTTTTAAAGCGACAGACCTGCGACATCGTAAGTAAATCCTACAAAAAGGTAAGAACACAACCGATTTTTGAATCAATTTAGATCCCCGTGCAATCAAACTTGATTACATTGTCAGCAATTTCTTTTTGCCTTTCATGCTAATGGCGAATTGACGTTCTTCAATTTATATCTTCAGATATTTTTAAGAGAATTCAAGTGAGTTATTCATATTGATTTTAGGTATATGTACAAAATATATCTTATCAAGATTCCGTACCAAAAGACTACAAGACTTTTCTATTTTGACTATCTATTTAATTGATATCGACTTTTTTGTAAATGGGAATGCCGGCAACTAAAACCTGAATGTGCGCTATGACCCATATCATATTATCTACTAGGTGTTTATAATAAATATTAACTTAGGTAAGTAGGTATGTACCCTTTTTCCAAAGAGTTAGTAATGTTCCTTCCTTTTTTCCTCAACCCTTCACCTGCTCGCTCATAAATTATAAACAATAGTAAAACAATTGACTTGGTTAAACAATTCACGCGTTGATAGGTGAAGGGTCATACGGAATAAATAACTTGTGTAAGAATCAAGTGAGAATGCTATTTAGATGTTATTGCCACTACTACTAAATATAAGTATACAAGACTAGTGAAAGATGAGGAAGACAAGAGCACAGGTTCAGTGCCGTAAATAGGGCGGTGCTACCGGTGCCCAGGCAGAGGGTGTAGACTCTGGGGGGCGCAAGATCAGTTCCCACATCAGTTCTTTAAAAAAAATAGATTTTTCTTCTAAAATATTCCATGGTCACTTATTTCTGGTGACGGAGGGGGGGGGGGGGGGAAAGGTATAAGTTAATACGGCTGCACACTAGCACTGCACAGGTTTGATGATTTGTCACATCGACATCCAACAATACATACATTATCATGACTTTATCCTTAACGGGGAAACAGGGTCTAGGCCATAAGACCCGACCACGTTTAGCGAGATGGTGGACATGAAGATGGGAAAATTGAATCAAAATAGTGATTGGTTGCTAGCCGCGTCACTAGTGGTACGGAACCCTGATAAGATATATTTTGTACATATACCTAAAATCGATATGAATAAATCACTTCAGTTCTCTTAAAAAATCTGTGAAGATATAAATTGAAGGACATGAATTGACATACCTACATATACATGATTCTCGCTCATTACCTGGGATTGACTTTTACGATCTGCACGGGAAGAGATGTAGCTCGTACATTCTACGAACGATTTATTAGTAACCAAAACATTGGAAAGTGTTGCCCAGATTTGGAAAGTACAGGACACACTGTGGTGACAAGTGCGATATTAATTTCCATTTTGTTTTTGACAGCATCAGTTAGAATGCTAATCTGCGGATTTATGAATAATTCACTAACGAAGCCCTTCCCCAATTTACTTTTGAAGGGTTGTTTTAAAAACGGCTTCGCTGGATTCATGACAGGTGATACATTTTTTGCGAGTGCCACAAATATGTACAGTACTTTGTATTACGAGTATATTGATCAAAGCTTTCCCTCTTTATTTCTATACATTCTGGTGCCTCGAAGCTTTTTTCAAATTATTTTTCAATCTAATCAATACTAATCATAAATTGAGTCTGTTGGCGTGCATATCTGTATGTATTTTATGTAACTTAGTTGTAAATGTAGTAGGTGGATTTAAAGCCATAGGCTTTATCCAGTCAACTGGTGATGCCGAGAAAAGAAGACATAGGAGGTGCAAATTATGTGACTTACATGAAGAAGAAAATATTTCTATAAGCATATATATACATATACATATATATATATATAAACATACATACATTTAAAATATACACAGATAATTCTACATACATACATTTTATCTGACAGTTCCCGAAGATAATGTGCACGCACTGCACTAAACGCTACATGAGTACGAGCTTTCCGGATGTAATAGTATTGTGTATCTAAATTTGTACAGCCTGTACGATTTACATTCATGGAGTAGAATGTTCTGGGAGAAAAAAAAAATAGAATGTACCAGCTACTTCTCTTTCCGCGCAGATCGTAGAAGCCGATCGAGGGAATGGGCGAGAATGCGAATCGTGTCAATAGGCGATGCGGCTAGCAAACCATCACTATTTTGATTAATTTTTAGGGTTCCGTACCCGAAGGGTGCAAACGGGACCCTATTACTGAGACTCCGCTGTCTGTCCGTCTGTCACAGGGCTCTATCTCTTGAACCGTAATAGCTAGACACTTGAAATTTGCAATATGAATATGTATTACTGTGGCCGCTATAACAACAATTAATAAAAATAAAAAAAATTGAAAATTAAAGGGAGTCGTCATACAAAAATGTGTTTTTCAGCGTTTTTAACTAGATCATTATAATGGCATTAACTAGATACTTGAAATTTTCACCGATTATGTATGACTATGACCACTATAACAACAAATACTAAAAATAAGATAAAGTTAAAAATTAAAGGAGGGTGTCATTCAAGAAACGTGTTTCTTTAGCGTTTTAAAACATTGTACAGTGGTACGGAACCCTTCATGTACGAGTCCAACTCGCACTTGCCCGTTTATTTCCATATTTCTGCCTAAAGTTATGCTTAAAGTGACTTTTAGGTCTTACGGCCCTGGGCTCTGTCTGCTTAGAGCCGCAAGACCCAACATGTTCTGTCGGCCCCGTTAGGGATAAAGACGTGATAGTGTATCTGTACGATTTAGATACACTTAGAGTATAGGCTAATGCCAGAAATTATCGGGGTCATTTTGCTTAGGATTTCACTAATGTGTACAGGTAATTAAAGCCATACATAGGTATGTACGTACAAAACTGAGAGTCACCGCTTAAAAGTTAAAATATATTTATTTATTATTTTATTGGTTCAAGTACCCTTGTAAATTTACAAACAAAACATACACTTAAAAGAAAACATAGTATTTAAGTGCTACTTATTTGTAAAGAAATTTGTTCCAGTAGACCCCGAAAGTAAATGGAAATAAAGTGATAATTGGCGTGTACATACAGAACTACATATTTCTACGATGAAATACAAAATGTTAATATAATTGTATTCAAATTAAAAACAATATATTTTTTTGGAGGCTGCAATCAGAGCGCTGCCGCTTGCAGAAAATTGTTTGTGAGTGTGCTTGCCTAGCTCATAACATTTTATCTGTTTGCAGTAAATGCGTGTTGGTGGCGATAACTGAGATTGGTGTTGTTCATGCTTGTCTACGTAACGTTATGTTCAGGACTACATTGTGGAAATATTCATATTAGTTAACTTGTTTGTACAGATTGCCATTATTTTTTGTAGCGTCCCTTTATAAGGCAGTGGCAAATATATTGCCACTTAAAATTGAACCTTATGCTTTGGTAATAAGGTCCAAAAACATATTTTTTTAAATATACCTACTGCCTTATAAAGGGTTAAAAAGAGCCATATAGGCATTCGAAGCATATAGGTATTCTTAACAAAGTGCCTACTTACACTAAAATGAGTTCTAAAAAATACAGAAATACTTTTTTTTACAACTGCTATTTACTGAAGTTAGGTAACTATGTTTTATGATGTTGCACTTTCACTTTGTATGTTCTGCCCTGATGCCCAGCATCGAGTTCACTGTTACTTCGGTTTAGTTGTTTATTAATATATATTTTACTGTAAAATTGTTTGTAGTCCAATAAAATAAATAAGAAAAAAGTTTTAGTGTAGTTTAAGATTCTTCAATAAGTCTTCTTCTCTTCTTCTTCTAAGCGCGTTCTCGGTTGCATTCTTAGCTGTGCTGCTTTCGAGCCGCCTCTTTAGTCGCCTCTTACGACATCCACAGGAAGACATGGAGTGGTCCTATTTATTGTATATTATTCAGAGCACGATTCCAGTAAATCCTAGACTTTATTTTAGAAAAAAAGAATGCTGATGGAGTATCATACCTAGGTCGTTATAAATCTATATAGGTATCGATACCTACATAGATACTAACTTAAAAACGTATGCACTTGAAATAGGTACATGGTAGCCCTCTACGCGCAGTTCGTACTGCTCGTAGAAAAAAAGCACGCAAAAATATGCTTTCTCAGTTAAAAAGCCTCTACAATAAACGCCTGTTATTCTTTAAATAACGTTTAGATTAAGCGGGTCCATGTTCGGCCTATATCTGGTTATCACCGTGTTCATCCAGCCAGCCTTTATGTCAACTTCCATTATTAAATTAATCTTTCCGCATTTCATAACCACGATATTTTCCGCTAGATGACAAAAAGTCAAATCAGACACTTTTATCTAATCGTCAAAACAAACATTTTCTGTGGGATTTGTATGAAAATCAGAACCGTGACGTCATATTTTTTTTATGCAAAGTTTTTTTCTGCATTAATAAATTTTAATCTACCTCTAAAATCATGTTGAAAATGGTTAACATCAATGACAAGTGGCACTATTTTGTGGCGTTTTATTCTCATAACAGCACTAAATAATTTATTTTGACCCAGTCATCTACCCAATGTCAGCAAGATTAGAAAAGTAGAAAATAGTCGATGACGAAACATGTATGTGACCATATAACATATTAATGGCCACACAGATCAATTTCTCAAAAAAAATGGTACTAAGCCCCCAGTGGCTCCACGGGTTGTGGCTCAAAAATTCTCATGGTGAAAGTACACATGGCAGTACGCATACGTAAATGCACTACAGAGGAAAACATATTACCGACTTACAAAAAAGTTTTGGTAATGATAATTTCTTTATAAACTAAACGAGCCACCGAATTATCAATGCGTAGGCCGTGGTCAACTAAAATTTAATTAAAATTATATTCGACTTAAAAC
This sequence comes from Acrobasis repandana, assembly GCA_963576875.1. Taxonomy (NCBI): domain Eukaryota; kingdom Metazoa; phylum Arthropoda; class Insecta; order Lepidoptera; family Pyralidae; genus Acrobasis; species Acrobasis repandana. The sequence goes on along the minus strand of OY756218.1, from coordinate 18,007,370 downwards.
AGCTCCCAACAAAATGTGCAAATTACTAGCCCGCCGGGCCGCGGGGCTAAAGGGCCAATTTCATTTCCAATTCCCTTTGTAATATCGGCCCTTTAGTTTTCTATTATTTTATCATTCCACAAAATTCCAACTCATTAGATGTTTTCATTCGGAAAATGAGAAAAAGCGAATACCTAATGGAGGAAAATTATGAGTTAAAATTTCGCCCGGCCAATTTGCAGACCTTTGTTTTGGATTTAACTTTTGAGGTTTCTGATGGTTATGTTTTATTTACTTACGTGAGTTGTATATTTTTGATCAAGAAGTAAGCACCTGTCTGTCATAAATATACTACTACTCTACTACTCTGGCTGCTCTGACTAAGTATGGCTCTGGTAGTACAGAGCGGGTCGTGCTCCTGCAGTGGAGACTAGTAAGACATGATGATGATGAGTCTAACTATAGTGGGTCACGTATAGCGCGCAATACTGCAGTTCTAAAATTGGCCGTTTTAAACACAGAATTGCTATATAAATTGGCTAGATCTAAAAAGAAATAAACCTTCCAAATTTCTGCTTTTCCGATGGAATAGACCATTTCAAAGAAGTAATTTGAACAAAAAAATTTTAAGTGCTTTTATTACGTTTTTATCTAAGTTTTAAAGTTTTGGAAGTTCTTACCGGAAGTGCGTCAGCGTCTACCAAATAAATAAATAAAAAAGTATTTTCTGTTTTTACATGCAATTTTTTGTCAGCATTGCGACAAGATACTTAGATCAATGCCTTTGCCCCTCTAATTTCATCAATATTGTGACTGTTACTTAATTCACACTGCCCCAATCCAGTTTTAGGCTATGTTTTTAAGACTTATGTATGTGGTAATACGTCACGAGCGTCCAGCAGAGACAATATGATGAAGGTCAAATGAAATGAAGGTTATACATAGTTTTTCATATAAAAAAATAACTACATGCTTATAATTTTTTTCGATTACTGCAAATAGCTCCAGAAGCCTATTCCTCGAAATAGTTTTCGAATCAGCTACATTGTCAAAAAAATGATGTACCTAATTAATCAAATTTAATTTAAGAAAGAAAATAATTAATCAATAAGGGGATGGGTGGGTACCCTGTCGATTCATTCATATCTTACTGTGTAGGGCAGTTCTTCTTTGTCTAATTTAAAGAAAAGTGGATTAGTTAACATGAGAAAAACTAAATAGATTTCTGTGTTTAAAAGACGAGTAACAGATCATTATTTATCGGAATCATCTTATAGTTGTAATTTATATATATGATTATTATATATTATATTAATTTCTAAATATACATATGTAGCTATTTAAGTATGTATATTACATATGCATATGTATGTTTATGTGTAGTTTGTATAGTTTCATGTTATGTTAATTTCATTTTCTTCCTTTATTCTATGAACACGCTGTATGTCTTTCAGGTATAAACTTCTCTTCTCACAGGAAGAGATTTCTTTTGAGATAAATAGTGCCTTTTTACAACATTTAATATATGTATTCTCTGTTACGTATACAGAGAATACATATAATAAATGCTGTATACATAAATTGGTAAGTAAATTAGTACTTATCTAATTCAATAAATAGTTGATATATTTACATAGATCGAGCCAATCCTTGCGTAAAATGGCGCGTTTGACGATAAAATGGCGCTTTTGACGAATCCTACTCAGTGATTGTAAACCTTTTGTTTCTATGGCCTTGTCCACGATAGGGAAAGTTTGGATAGCTCTCGTCCCTTATTGGACTTCAAATGACGACCTCCCGATGTCTGCGGCTCGTAACAAAGTTTAAAGTGCACTCCGAGGCAAATGTTACGGCCCCAACTCCCAACTGTCCCCGATACACTTTTCGATACGGCAGCAGGCCTGGGGCAACTTCGTTAAGAAACTGTGGTAAAGCTAGTGCAAAGTGTTCTCAACACAATTAAAAAACTTTCAGGCTTTACTTTGTATTTGAAAGATGAAATGTATACATGTGCTAGTGGATTCTAGTTCAATTGGGTTATTTCCTGGGTCAAAAATAAATTATTTGGTACTGATAAGAGAATAAAACGTCACAAAATAATGTCACTTGTCATTGATCACATCCGTTTTTAACGTGATTTTAGATTTATTACTGCAGAAAAATGGATATTAAGAGCGCTATTTGACTTCTAAAAACTATGACGTCACAGTCCGATATTTCATACAAATCTAATAGAAAATGTTTGTTTTGATGTTTAGAAAAAAGTGTCTGATTTGACTTGTTGAAAACTAGCCTACCCAAGGACAAGTACTAAAAGACAACTACTTTAATATAATTTAAAGATTTAGTGACGTCTCATTAGGTAACTTTCCTATAGTATCTACTAATTGATATTCTTTTCCTATTTCCTCTTTTGATAACTTTTTATATTATGGATTTTTTTGTTTTACTTTTGTGTATGTTCATACCCACATCTTATAGTTTTATTTATGTATCATTGTGTTAGGTAATTGTTTTACATTTTACTTGTAATAATAAACTACGCCAATTCCCCCAATAGGGTAGTATCTTGGGTCAAAAATAAATTATTGGGTACTGTTAAGAAAATAACACGTCACAAAATAATGTCACTTGTCATTAATCACATCCATTTTGAACGTGATTTTAGATTTATTATTGAAGAAAAACGGGGTATCTAGTTAATGCCATTATAAAGATCTAGTTAAAAACGATGAAAAAAACCACGTTTCTTATATGACGATCCCCTTTAATTTTTAACATTTTTTTTATTTTTAGTATTTATTGTTATAGCGGCCACAGTAATATATAATCGGTGAAAATTTCAAGTGTCTAGCTATTACGGTTCAAGAGATAGAGCCCTGTGACAGACGGACAGACGGACAGACAGCGGAGTCTCAGTAATAGGGTCCCGTTTGCACCTTTTGGGTACGGAACCCTAAAAAGTGTCTGATTTGACTTCTTGGAAACTAGCGGAATCTTTTATAAGTCTACATTTAACGGTTACCTAAAGGTTGACTGGACGAAATCGCTTAAATGATAAGTCCGCCTTTGTTCCTACTCTATTTCTAATTTACTTTTGATTATAGTTTAATTTTACCCAGTTGGTGCAATAAATAAGTTTATCTTATCTTATTTGTTTATTCCAGAAACATAGAAAAGCCTATTCTAGGGTTTAAATGGCCAACATTTTCTGTTTCATGTCTAGCTCAACACTGGTTAACTGTGAAATGTTATGAAAGAGATCATAACCCATACCCTACGAGAGTAATTAACCCATGAATTTTCATTAGTTATAATGACGGAAACTTTTCAAGAGGTTAAAAGCTTGATGACAACATACGTAAATGGTTCTCTACTTAGCAGGGCACAATTTGCAACTTTGAAAGTGCTATAAACGGTCAAAGTGGCACTTTTGTACCCTTTAATGGCTTAGTGACAAGTGCTAACGTCGATGTAACCACTATTTCGATCCAATAGATCTAAGCTTTTTAGAGCGAAAAAGTAGCTTCTAAACGGTTGTATTTTTACTCGTACTCCGTGAATTTTTGGATAAAAGAACCGAGTATTTTTTTTATATATCTATTTAAGAAAAATAAAACTAAAGCCCTACTGCTAATTGAAAAAGACGGTATTTTTATTTTAATGTCATATTTAAGAATTGTATTTCTCACAAACACTCACTCCTGCATAAAAAAGAAAAAACAATATTAAAGTGAGTATAGAATATTTTAAAGAAAGGAAGATTAGTGTGGCGTCATGTAAAACTACGAACCCGCTGAAATGCTCCTCATGCACGTGATGATATTTGCATTTTTATTGAAACGAGCGATCCTTCTTGCTCGCTCGTTACAATAGGTTAATCTTTGCTTTTAATACTACGTTTAGTTTATGGTAAGTTGGTCATACAAGTAGGATAACTGGATCAATGCAGTCGAGGCGCCTGTTCGTTTGTTGCATGCTAAAAAAACTGAATCGACCTGTCTCTCACTTTACCAACAGCTTAGCCAAAGATTTTTTAGAAATTTGATGACACAAATATGTTACAGAATATTATTAAAATTAACGAATCAAATATTGAAGATTAAATGTTTGTTACCTGATTCGGTTAAGACGACATTTGACGCCATAAAAGTATAATTTAATATCGGTTCACCAATGTCATCGTTATAGATTAAAACTGATTTATAGCACTAAAAGAATTAATTACAGGCATCAATCACTCCAGAAACAACGATCGAAACTTTGGAGAAATCGCCGAAGCCCATTTAGACGAAAGAAAAGTTTTAATCAGCGACCAAAAGATTCATTTCCACGGAAAAAATGTGAACAAGAGGCTCTTATAATCGGGAATTCATCGCGAGTCTGCTGACGGAGATTGATGGAGAATCGTAATGATTTGCTGCCTTCCGAAGACTGAGAGACATGCTAATTGGTTTCGCTATCGACTAATAGGAAAAAAATCTTTAGATGTTCTGAATATTAAATGTAGACGTTGAAGTATTTTTAAGATTTATATAGGTATACTAAACTAAACAGTTATTATCAGATGTGCTTTTAATTATAGAAAGTGTAAATTTATTCGAATACATTTTTTTTGCATTTATTTCCTTGCTGATCGATCTATAAGGCGATTCACCCACTGGGAAATCGCCCCGCCGCCGCGGCGACGGAGGCGCAGATCTGCCTCGACGGCCCCACGCCAAATATTCAGTCGATCGTCGTGGAGAATACCGAACTCATTCAAAAAAGCATCTTAAATGAGTGCCGTAGAGTTCTTTCTTCTTTGTTCTTTATAATAAAAACACGCGCGGTACTGCAGAGCAATGTGTTTAGCACCGCGCCCCCGCGCGGACTGGCGGATTCAGCGCGCGGGACACGCTCCCGCGCGTCGGCGCGGTTTCAGTGGGTTGGACCAGGCGTGTTTTCTATACAAATTGAGATTCTTGCATACAATGTTAAAATCAGCCGCACCGTCGCGGAGCGCGGTGCGGCAGTGGGATCACCGCCTAATAGAAACAGAATAGGTATCACCTTCAAACAGAAAGTACCCAATTAAAGTTAATGTAATATACAATGTTTGAAAATGATTAAAATTTGAATACATTTCTTTTAGATCAAGCATTTCTTGGCTCTATAAAAAATACATGAGAATATACAGGTATATAGTCATTTCAATTCCGTATGCTAGCTAGGTCACGTACTTGTTTGAAAAAGAAACTGCCTACTAATGTTTATTTAAGAGTGCCAAGTAGTTTCCAAATGGCAAAAGAACAACAAAGAGCGTGTTTCGGTTCCAGTACGACTGGGGCCGTCTGAAAGGCTTATCCGCCGGGAACGCATTCATCTCATTAAAAGCGCGACCTTTTGAGCGAATTCCCGTGTTCCTTTAAAGCCATGCGCGTAGTATCTAACTTTTTTGAAAGCTTCTCTGAATGGATCAAAGGAGTCTTATTGTACCGTGGGTTTCCGGATTGGCGTATTTAGGTAAGTACTCTACTTCAAGGGGGCCCGGGTCTACGGCGTTGACTTGAAGGGCGATGTTACCGAATCAAAAAAAAGTTTAGTTTCCTGCCACTTTCATATTACTACTAGTAGATAGAGCGAGGTACAAAATTGATTTATTATATGTAAATAATGAAAAAGAGAAAGTAATAAAAAATAGTACTTCTCTAGGATAAGTAAGGGCATTAAGGACCATGAATGTCATAAAGTGTCACTGCTATGTTTTAAGGTTTGAAAAAAGTTATACTTATTTCTGTAAATTCATAGGGTGGCAAATGTAATGGCCCAGGGTGCCTTACTCTAAATATGCTATTGGGTCTCCAAACGAGTTGAAAGAGTTCAATACTGACCTTGCTTGGACACTTCAGATCTGAAACAGAAATGAAATGTGTTTTAGTGACTGGAAGCGGATGAAACTCTATAAAAGCTGTAGGTACTTTTTATTTGAAAATAACATTATACCAATATAGGGAAAATTGGTGATAGAAGTATAAGCGTTTATAAACTGGCAACTTTTAATAAAGTGTTTTGAAATAATGGAGACAACTTGTATAAAGTTTTTTTAGTTAGGTACTTATAATTTTAGTTTAGTTTATTTTTTTTTAGTATCGTTGAGTTAGTATCCTATAACACAAGTTTAAAACTTACTTTGGGCACCTTTGGGGCTAACTTAATGTGATTTGTCCTTATACATTTATTTCTTCTCCTTCTTCGTCTAAGCGCGTTCCCGGTTGCATCCTCAGCTGTGCTGCTTCGGAGCTCGGGGAGCGCTTTCCTGCTTTTTCTTCTCCAAATATAACATGCATGTCAATGGTCCTTATATATTTATTTATTTATTATTTAGTTTAGTTATTATTAGATAAATTGTAAATATTTTCATTTTAAAAAGGGGATTAATAAATAATGCTAATAAAGTACTTGTGCTTCCATTGTTTTTCTGATTCGTCGACGGTACAACTAGAACAAACCTATACCTATCAAGCAGATACTTATTTACTTAAATCTGTTCAGGAATTACTAAATTCCTGCTTAATCTCCACTATATTATAAAAGCAAGTCCGCAAAAGCAAGCCTGTATCGGAGTCCGAGCATATCGGGGCAAAATCCGATAACCGCAAGCCGCGATTAGTTTCTCGCTCACCAAAGCTGGATATCGGCCACTACACGACTACGCCGATATCTCGGATGTATCAAAATGTAAATTTATTTGAGGACATTGCGAGATTTCGGTTGAATTTAATCCATGCGGACGTAGCTGAAACACAAACGTTTTTTATACTGATACTGATAAATCAGGCCTTAAATCAAAGTGTCTCTAAGCAAGATTTTTCGAATGTCCTTGCTTTGTTTATTTGTTTCAGCATGCATCAGATTAACCGTTTATGTCAACCAAAGCATCCGGTTTAAGAATATATTATACACCAAGCGGTATCATTTTTACTGTACGGTATCATTTCTAAACCTAAGTAAACTAAAATTACTTAAAACCTGCCAATACCGCCGCTGAATATTGAAAGCAACTCCAGGCAGTACTACAAGAAAATACAAAATCCGCAAAAGCAAGGTATCAGAGTCCAAGCATATCGGGGCAAAATCCAATAGCCGCAAGCAACTATTATTTTCTCGGCCGCCATAGTCAGACTCGGACCGGATACCGGATACCGGCCACTACACGACAACGCTGATACATCTGCTATATCAAAATGTAAATTTATTCAAGCCTTGTCAGATTTCGGAGGAATTTAATCCGTGCGGATTTCGCTGAAATACAAACGTTTGACATACTGATATAAATGAAGATCCGAATCAAAGTGTCAGAGATAAGCAAGATTTCTTTTATCTTCTTGTTTTTATGGGTAGGTTAGGTACAAATTTGCACAAAGCAATGCCATTTTTAAACCCACTTAAAAAAGAGGGGTGTTATAAATTTGACGCTAATGTCTGTCGGTCTGTCTGTCTGTCTGTCTGTCTGTCTGTGTTATTGTAGCGCTCGAACGAATGCACCGATTTCGGTGCGGTTTTTTTACGCAAAAGCAAGTTCCCTTGCGGTGGTTTTTAGCTTTGTTTGATAAAAATCAGTTCAGCCGTTTAAAAATTATTGGTGGTTAACGCTTGAAAGTCAGAGCTTTCTCTAGCAAATAATAGATGGCGCTACGGATGTCAAGTCGTATCGGTAGTTCCGCTACTTATCCCTAAATGACATTCTTGAAAGTCGGGGGTTTTTTTAATTGCCTAGCAAATAAACTTGTTAATTTAAGTTTTGAAGCATATATATTTGTTTGTTTGTAGAATACGAAGGTGTAAAAATCTACTTATTTACTTCCTTTTGTAGCGCAGCCATGTAATTTTATCTTTAATAATTCAAAGAAAATATAAAGCGCGTGTTGATTCTGCTGGCTTTTGTACTTTTACTCCCGTTCTGTTTGTTTCTTATTTTGCGGATTTATCAGATCTTCACGTCGCACCCAATGATATTACATTTTACGAGATAATTCAACAGATTTGATTAAAAGCTAAAATAATTAGTTAAATATCGCTAGTATGACTACTTATTTCAAAAGTCAGTAATGTTTAGATTCCCACTACACCAGAGAGATACGAGATTTTCAAATACCTACACGCACCCCGGAAAAGTGTGCTGTCGTACTTTAACAAGTAATTATTAAAAAAGCAAAAACCCGACTGCGTGTAATTTTTTATAACTTAATTAATGAACTAAAAAGATGCAATAGCAGTATGCTAAGGATGCAACCGAGAACACGCTCGGATGGCCAGGTTATAAGTTGTTTATTAGCATTTCTCATTCAAAATTACATTGAAACACCACGTTGAATATTTTTGTAATCCTTTTATAAAATCCTTTATTTTGATATCGATAGGTTTTGAATAAAAAAAAATTGCAGACATATAATTTGGCACCAAAAATCTACCATGTTTTTTATATTCACAGTCTCCATTTAAATCCATTAGGTAAGCCATTTAGGCTGTATGACTTGCCAAAAAAATATATATATATATAAATACATACACTCGAAAAATATAATGATGCAGTCAGGTAAAAAGTAAAAGCACTCATTTGCCCTGATATTTTTGAGCGCAACTGATGAATCTATATATTTTTTTATCTACGCATCGCGCCGCACCGTCCGATATATTTACAGCTTGCCAGAGAGTGTAACAAAAAGGAAATTATTTTTCATCGTCGCGCGTGTTGAGTCGCGCAAAATGGATTCACGTTTGTGTTGAATTGATTTACTTGGATTGTCATAATATATGCTTGAGTAAAAAAAGGAAAAAATCGAGGTATATTCAAGCTTAGGTACGACGGTGGTAACCACAAAACACATGTACTTACGAGGTAACGCTCTTGCCAGGTTAAAATGGGAGATTCACTTTTTAGATTGTTTTTGATATTCAATAATCTTAGGAGATCCGATATAGATTAACAATTTACAACTTACTTTGAGGCAACGTCATTCTGGGTATTATGTCCTTATTTATTAGATATAACGCTTTTTATGGCCCATTAACTATTTTACATTTCCATCTATGTTTTCGAGACAATAATTTACTTCAGACGATGGCGCCAGTGGCGTTAGTGTAGGGCCTTAAAGGCCTCGGATATAAAGTACTCGTATTACTTATTCCAGAGGACAAAGAACCCCTTTCATCTTCATCTTGCATTTTATCTCTTAATTTAATTTACAACTAGATGAATAATTTATTTACGAATTAGAACGTGGTTGCCTTTGTCTGCAAGTTTGTTAATGTTGTTATCTTCTAATTATGACCGAAAATAAATTAAATTTAACGCCATATTTTGAGCGCAGATTTTGAAGATAAGAATCAGTTAGGTACTGTACAATTATACTCAATATTATAAATACGAAAGTTTGTATGGATGTTATTCCCGCTTTTACTCTAGAACGGAAAAACGGATGTACTTAAATGAAATTTGGCAGATACACTTTTTATCCCGGAAAATGTGACGTTCCTGTGAGATTCCGTTTAGCCGTTTTTCCGTGAAAGCGAAACAAACATCCATATATCTATATAATATACAAACTATAAATTTTTTTTTAAATAATAAATATTTTTTTTTTAAATTTTAATGGACTCTAACCTCAAATGGACAGCTCAAATTAACGAAGTCAGTCGTAAGATCCACTTTTCTTTCCACACCCTTAGATGCCTCCAATACTTCTTGCCCTTCGAGACTAGGATTGCTCTGGCCCAATCCCTTATTCAGCCAATCTTGGATTACGCAGATGCATGCTACTTGGATGCAACAGAAGACCTTTTAGATAAACTGGAGCGTTTACAAAACCTGTGCTTCCGTTTCATCTTCGGATTGAGGAAGTTCGACCATGTTTCCAGTTACCGTGTTCAACTAAAATGGTTACCTATACGGCTCCGTAGAAACAGTCGCATTCTTTGTCTCCTTTACAACGTCCTACACTATCCTTCTTTCCCCTCCTATCTACGTGAGCGCTTTTCCTTTTTATATTCTCCAAATTCTCTTTGCAGATCCCACCTAAAAACTGTCCTTAAATACCCTTCACACAGCACCACTACCTTTTCCTACTCCTTCTCGGTACATGCGGTCAGACTATGGAACTCATTACCACCTTCTATACGCGAATCTAAATCGATCTCTGTGTTTAAAAGACGAGTAAAAGATTATTATTTATCGGAATCATTATAGTTGTAGTTTATATATTATATATTAAGTATATTCATTTCTAAATAGACATATGTATTTATATAAGTATGTATGTAACATATGTATATGTATGTTTATCTGTAGTTTCATAGTATGTTAATTTCTTCTTCCTTTATTTAACGAACACGCCTGTATGCCTTTCATATATGAACATCTCTCACGGGCCTACTGGAAGAGATCTCTTTTGAGATAAGTAGTGCCTTTGTACAACTTTTTGTTTATGTATTCTCTGTATATATTGTCCGTGTACATAAATTGGTAAATAAATAAATAAATAAATAATCAACTTTAAAAAAAAATCACAGTCATCCATCTTCGCTCTGCCTGAACAGTGTGAACACACACATTTATATTAGTAGCAGCGAAAATTTTTCGTCCAGACTGAACTTCCTTCAAAACTTAGTAAGCGTGAAAATAAATTTTATATATTATGATAAATTCTGTACGCGTTCAAAAATAATCATAGGCTTCCATCTTCTCTGCTGAATACACACAAGTCTCGGCGAATTCTGTCTGTCTGTACCTAGATGTTATCTCCAAAGGGATTACGATTCTAGTTTAGTTTAGCTCTCAGACTGGAATGCGAAACTACAGATTTATTGAGCTAAGCTAAGCTCCGCAACTTCTTATTGAATTTAAGACTAAACTGTATTACTGTGTAAGGGGGCGTCCATACATTACTTGAGGCATTTAAGTGGGGGAGGGGTCAAGCTAAATCTCACCAAATCTTACATGGGGGAGAGGGGGTATTCTGCAAATTTCACGTAAATATTTATTTCTGTCAGTGCGGTCCTCGGCGTATCTACCACCTCCATTTTAGCGTGGATGGCCACGTCGTGCTACTGAATTTTTGTGTGCAAGCGACAAAGTTTTACAGAATAAAGGGGGAGGGGAGGGGGAAATTGACTTGACCCCTTAAGACTATACACGGAGTCCAGTGCTGCCCCCATTTGAAATAAATTATTCCGTTTCCTTACAAATAATTTATTTCAAATGGGGGCAGCACTGGACTCAGTGTATCATCTTAATTTATGGACACCCCCTAAGTAAGTCATTTCAAACGTATCTGCTAATTTTAGACTTATGTATGATTCGGTTCAAAAATTCTTTAAAAATTTTATAGGTGTTAGGATCCATACGTGCACGTACAGATTTTAGTAATGCATATTTTTATATTGGAAAGGGCAAACATAGAACCAAAATGGGTACAAATATACAGAATGATTAGGTAGGTATTATTTTTCCAGCACGTATTTTATAGCAAGTCAATAGTCCCCTTACCCTAGACTTTTCCATAGAAACGTAGTCTAACATGTATTTTGAAACATTTTTACAAATAAAATATCTTTTCCAACGCGCCACATCGAGGCATCGTACCCAATATGCTGGCAGCATTTCCTCGCTGTATAGCGAGACTTATTCTCTAAGCAAAAAAGCCGCCAGCTCTAGGGTCACCAGTTGCCTCGAGGAGGCGCGTTGTGACGTCCTTAAAAAATAACTTTGCGTCAGGGCCCCAACGTCGTCTCCACTGCGAATGGAAGAAAGATAAAACCGTCTCCCAGACCCGCGTATTTCCGCTTTTTGGCAGCCTCTGCAGTACAAGCCGCCGCTCCACCAAGATTAGACGTTGCAGGCAAATGTGAAGGTGCAGACCTACGACTTAGACCTACTTTACTTAGAACTTTACTCTACTTAGGTTAGTATTTCGGCAGTATTTTGTAATTTCAAATAAATTGTAAATATCTATATAACTGGTTTTCCACAGTCAAAATATGACCTTGTAAGAAAATATAAGGGTGTAGAAGATTTCCATACTGTTGGTCAAATATAATATGATACGCTATATTCCCTTTCAAGTTCATATTTTGACTTTGAAAACCAGTTATATAATATTTACTTCAAACTCAGATTCTGTCTAGGTAAGGGAAATCACATTTGACAAATTTTCCAGCTGTAATATTTACATTAGTTGATGGCGTTTATACACCATATTTTTCTTTTGGAATAAAAATTAGAGCACTGATAAATAAGTTATCTTTTAAAATCTACCAGAATACCAGACGACCATTTCATCTCAGGGAAGTACAAAGCGTTTAATCTTTTTAAGCCACACCTGAATAGCGTCAGTTCTACTCAGCTGAAAACCGGTAGTTCGTTTTATTTGGCAACATACAGCCAGCAGAACAAAGGGGTTGGGAGATTTCAGCTTCATCTATTTTTGCCTTTTTCAGGAATATAGTTGAAAGCATACGCCACTATTCAAAGGGCCCCGAAGCTGATGCAGCATTACGCCTGGATTTTTAGTGATTGCTTGAAATGACTGAGCGAGTATGTTGCGAGTATGTGTATTTGCAAGCAAACTAAATGAGGGCGAGTAAAATGAGTCAGTCGAGTAAATCGATATAATACAACACAGATTATTAATATTATCTTTTAGGTACTACAAATTGTAAGTATATTAATAACAATAATGTGTCGATTCAGAATAAATTAAAACAAAAAAAGCGACACCTAAACACACTATCTGAATGCATAGAATATTTGAGGAGGTTCCTGAAATTCTCGAGGATTCCATCATCAGATCTTCACCTGGTGACAATGGGATCAACTTGCATGTATACCCTTTTATATCATCATCATCATCATCAGGTCTTTTTTAGTCTCCACTGCAGAAGCACGACTCTCTGTACTACCAGAGCCATAAATTAGCCAGAGCAGTCAGAAGATCTATAAAATAAAAACTAATAATTTTGTAAATCGGTTAAAAAACGATGAAGTTATTGAGGAACTATTTTATGGGTGGTTTCGGTCCGTAATGCTGAACAACTTTCCCCAAGGAACATACATACCTATATCGAAATATGAAAAATAATGTTTGGCCTCCCATACAAGTTGAGCGATCAACTGATCCGAGTTTGTATGGAAAGCAAAAAAATATTTTTCATATTTCGATATCTGTTCCTTGGGGAAAGTTGTTCAGTATTATGGACTGAATTCACCCTTAAAGTAGTTTCAGTATATTTTGTTAGACGTTATATAATGGTATGCGTTTAAATTGCATGCACTTCGCAAAATGGGCATTCGATAAAAAATCTTCGCAATTAGTAGAGTACTTTATCAATTATGCGAGTGATGTTATTTCTTACTTATACTTTACTGCTGCTTCTCGTCTGTCGTCAGTATTTACTATGCAGCACAAAGTAAATTGTAGATTGTGCTGTCTTCACAGGGCTTACCATTTTCAGTTTTTGTAGAAACGTTCTAAATCTCGGGCTGCCACTCGCTTACCTACTCGACCAAGATAAGTACTATCATAACTTATAAGATCGACGTGAAATTAAATTAAGACGCATAGAAGCCACTATTGATTCATAAATCAATAGCATCGGAAATCAGATCAGCTTTGCGATTATGCCCACCCAGAAATTATTGATGCTGATAGTCACTATTCGTGCCTCCAGATATGATCTTTGTTATGGACACATTTTTTTATGCACAGAAGCATTTTAAATTCTATAGACTTAGTAAGACAGTATTTCATAACAAAAATAGAGCATAATAACATATTTGAAAGGACATATCGAGCTTATCTGGAAACGTCCCAAGAACGAATGGAATTTTCACTATTATGACGTCATAACAGTAAAGACTTCTATTTTGCTTTATGGCAGTGCAGATACTCGTATACGAAGAAGAAGACCTACGTATACCTACTTATTGCACTTTTATTTACTTCCATAAACCGTTTCTAAGACAATGCTGCATCAAGATGTAAGTACCTACATTTCCCCCCTTTACCTAAAGCGTTTTACTACACAGTTTAAATTATAACTATTTATGTTTTGGTTTAAACTTTAGTACTTACTAAAAGTGGCGAGCTATTTCCCACAAATTGTGTGTTTCCCGACCGAATTTAAACTGTAGTTGTGCAGTGCAACGCTGCAAATACCCATTAGTAACAACTAACGGTAAACGCAAATCTAACTTAGCACCGCTGAAAAACTAACTTCAGAATTGCTTCAAAGCTTTATCTCGTGAAATAAGTTATCATAATGTGTGAAGGGAGGGTTATTTTATGTTTGTGTTGTCGTCAAATGGATCTTCATAACGATTAAGTCTACCTTTTGTTGGTTTATTGTGGTCAATAAAGATTAAATAAATATACTCGTAATTACGAGTATCATTTTTGTAACTTTTTAACTTTAGGAGTAGGTATGAAGCTTTCAAAAGCGTTAACGTCGGGCGGCGGCCAGTTATAAAACTTTTCGCACAAATACGTTCCCAAAGAGGATTGACGTCAGGCAAGCAGCCGGTTGTAAAACTATAGCCAAATTATTTAAACTGTTCCGGCTATTTCTTTCCCATTCCGCAAGGTCTTTGGCGTTACTGGGTGACCATTGACATGCATGTTATGTTAAGCGTACCCCGGGCTCCAAAGTAGCACAGCTGAGGATGCAACTAGGAACGCGCTTAGACGAAGAAGAAATGAAGCTTTCAAATCAAAAGTACATGAATTTTATGTCGCAATTTTTCTGGAATGCCCGCCGGTAAGACGAGGAAGACGTTCATCGGATTCATGTCAAAAGCAATGTAATTATGTTTCGCGTTGGTTCCCACTTGCAAAAACTACAACAACCTTATCTAAAAGAAAATGCCATGTCTAATTCCTTGTTAGCTCCCACCACCAACGTACATTTTTGAATCCTTTGAATTTTCATATTTATACAAACGTATTCGTAATAAAAAGTCAGCTACTATCAGGAATCACGAGGCAGCGCTGCTGGTCGTACGCAAATAGATAAAGTTAACGGGGAATATAATTCAGGACACAAAGCGTTGGTAAAAAATGTTGAAGTTTTGGGTGCAGTGTTGAGATACGAGCTACTGAGTATTTATTTCGTTGTTAAACTGAGTGTAAAACAACGGAATTCTAGCTTTGCGATTGCTAACTCAAGATAATTTTAAAAGAAGAAAATATAAATATTCCGGACACAGATCTGTATTTCCAGAGCTTCAAATAGATGTCGCAAATATAAAGACGTGACGGTGAGAAAGACACAAAGAAAAAGTGAACCTCTTTTATATATCATAAATAGAAAAAAAATAAGTTGAAAAATTTACGAGGTAGAGCAAAGGTAGAGTTCTAGTTGTGTGGCTGCAGTTTGTAACAAAAAGAAGTTGGGACACGACATGACGAGGGTCGCAACTGGTGTGGATGTGTCATGTGTCTCTCACTCAGAGATAATTAAAAAACAAAATGGAAAATTCTTTAAAATTTTACAAATGGGCAATGTGAATGAATATGTAGCGACAAAATTAAAAGTTTAAAATTTCAATATTATCTTAATGTAAGAAACTCATGTAGTTAGGTCTGCGTATTTCTTACGAAATTTCTTTCAGCAAACCCAGGGAAAATAGAATAAACCAAAAAAAAATACCTTTGTTAATTTTTGAACATACGTCATATTTAAGCAATACGCGTATTGCTATCATATATATCATAAAAATAAAATAAATAAAATATATATCACTAAAAATTCATTTTTCAAATTTCATTTTCGTTCGTTCGTTTTATGAAAACAAATATAATATGTTTCGAGCAATTCACCGAACAGCACAGCAATGCTAAAAGTCTTTTCTCAAAGTCAAACTGCAAGCAGAATTCTAAGAAGCATTAGTTTGGTTGGAATGTCTCCATTTGTAGATACATACGAGTTTTCAACAATGCCAATCGCATATTTCGAACATTCCCAACTAAAATGCTCACATTTATCTGTAAAGTTATGTTTTAATATTTATTTATTAGCAGCCGGCTTCTTTTTGATTTCATAGCTTTATTTATACTATCGATGCCATCAAAAAGAAAATGAAATTAGGGGTTTTACCAGGCATGTGTCACTCCCCGTTTAGGTATCGAAAATATACACGAGGTCTACATTATTACTATGCGCGCAGGCGCCCTCCGGGAGGTAAATTCAGTTATACGAATTGTTTGTCCAGAGTAATAAGAATGAAATTGGCTTGCAATGGATGTCTGGGTATCTATACGAAAAGGTGTTCAGTTCTGACGTGAGCTAAATTAAACCATATCGCTAGCCACATTGAGTAGATATTTCTTTGAATTTCTTTGCTGAGTGAGACTTCTGTACGTTAGTATTATTTATTCTGTGGTTTTACGAAGAACAGTAATTTGAATACTACTACTACTTTGTACGTATATATTTGTACTAATTCTGGGTACCAGAAGGACGTCGCAATAGAGGCAGACCTAGAACCACCAAGAACCAGATGGCGAGATGACCTCGATAAATTCTTACCAAAATGGCAAGAAGTAGCGACGGACAGGGACGAATGGAAGAATAAAGGGGAGGCCGTTGCCCAGTTGTGGGACATAACATTAAGTCCGCCATTTACATGTATTGTAATAAAGTTAAATAAATAAATAAATAAATAAAAACATCACATTTGACGATGTCACGTTACGTCTAATCCATCTGACGCACAATAAAATCTCACTGATACATGCCGGAAGACTAATACGCATGATGATTGAAAAAATATGTTTAGCCCACCGGTTAGATTATTAAAAAATATTGTACACGTATTCTTTCTTTTCTCTGAGAATCAATAATTAACGAAGATACAGCGCATTTAAATTTCGCATGACGTCACGCTTTCGTAAGATTTTTACACATCGGTGACGTCACAAGCCGCCACTCTGAACTTTGATACTCTGTATCTTTGTGATTTTTTACTTTTTTGATAAACTCAAAAATATGGCTACATTATTTTTGGATAATCTAACTAACGGACTAATTAGAATAATACTTTTTTGACACAGTCATCATCCCTATTGCAGATGCACTATCATGTCTTTATTCCTAATGGGACATACACAGAATTTTGGGTCTTCCGGCTTTAAGCAGACAGAGCCCAGGACCGCAAGACTCAAGAGCCACTTTTAGCGTAATGGTGTGCGAGAAAGTGGAAAAAGGAATCAAACAGTGATAGGTTGCTTGCCGCATCGCCTATTAAAATGATTCACATTTGCGCCCAATCCATGAATCGGCTTTTACGACCTGCGCGGGAAGAGAAGCAGCTGGTACATTCTAAGGTTTTTCTTTACTCCCAGAGCAGCTTGGAAGAGTAGTTGATATTTTGTTATTCAAAGTTAAAAGTTGTTATTCAAAATCAAGATCTAAAATATGCATACAATTCAATATCAGAAGTGATGACATAGGCATCTTGGATGGCGGTGCCAATAAATCGTTATTGATTTCGAAAGGGCCATACCTAAATTATTCGATAATGGAATAACAGATGTGCTCCTATCGGGTTGTCGTCATCTCGATCATTAATCATTTTATCTCCCGAATGGGCATTTGTTTACTGCTCTCGGGAGTGAGGAAATATTGTGCGTTAAATACTTACGAATAGCTGTTGTGCGTGACTATGAGAATGCTCGGATAGCCGACTAATTGGCACTGAAATGTTTTTATCTACAAGCTTTTTTACAAGCTTTTATTTAAAATATGTTTGTATGCTAATGTAAATCAGATCCAATATTATTATAACAAGAAGCTGATCTGATGATGGATCCACTACATTTTGCAAACTTGGCAATCGTGCGTAACTCCGTGGCGTAATGGTTAACATGCTAGTCCGCCACTGCGGAGGTTCTGGGTTCGATCCCCCGTTAGGGCAAGATGGAAAATGGCCTTTTTTCAAACTGTCCTGGGTCTAGGGTGTTTATCTATGTATGTATTTATTGCAAATATTATGTATGTAATATTCTATTGCTGAGTTAGTATCCTATAATACAAGTTTAAACTTACTTTGGGGTTAGCTGAATCGGTGTGATTTGTTCTCAATCAAAATCTACTCATCTAACACAGACGGACAGACGGACAGACGGACAGACGGACAGACGGACAGACGGACAGACGGACAGACGGACAGACGGACAGACGGACAGACGGACAGACGGACAGACGGACAGACGGACAGACGGACAGACGGACAGACGGACAGACGGACAGACGGACAGACGGACAGACGGACAGACGGACAGACGGACAGACGGACAGACGGACAGACGGACAGACGGACAGACGGACAGACGGACAGACGGACAGACGGACAGACGGACAGACGGACAGACGGACAGACGGACAGACGGACAGACGGACAGACGGACAGACGGACAGACGGACAGACGGACAGACGGACAGACGGACAGACGGACAGACGGACAGACGGACAGACGGACAGACGGACAGACGGACAGACGGACAGACGGACAGACGGACAGACGGACAGACGGACAGACGGACAGGGTCCTGTTTGCACCCTTTGGGTACGGAACCCTAAAAACTATTATGGGGAAAGAAGAGCCTAGGACCTTCGGCTACTCGCTCACAAACGGAATTAAAATGTCGACGGATGCTAGCTGCTATATTGCTTATTTTTTATTTTTTAAAAATGTTGACATGATTCCTCTGTTTACCACCCGTTTTCTGGCTAAGCTTTTGCCAGCTGGGCAGGATTTGTTTTTGACGGAGCGAGCGAAACGTCTCAGTTTCGAGATTGGCTAAAAGTGCTTTGGTCCGTCCAAAAGGGGGAGAAAAGGGGTAAGTTTGCTGTAGCGTTATATATGGACGGATTTCACTGAAATGGCTTTGCTAAGCCAGGCGAAAGGGGAAAAGTGCCGGTTATTTTAGGGTTATAAGAGGTTGCCAAGTCTACTGTTCTCAGTGCCACTAGTTTTACATTTGTTAAAAATGAAAAAAAGTAAAATTTTCATAAATATCTGATTCCATTGTCATACTGGAATAACAAATACGAATGTCTGTTGTTAATTATGTCACAATACCACCGAGCAATGTCAAAGGAAGCCTTGCATTCAGACATTAATATAATTGGCTGTGGGCGTCTCCCGTATCTAATCCGGGCTCAGCAAATATCCCGGGCTCAAGGTAAGGGATGTAGAGAAGTGACACTACATAATGAGCTTTAAAGGTTACTAAGGAAGTCATAGAGGGTCCTTCAATTTATTAGCGAGGGCAACACTAGTATTTACTTTTATATGCATTAATTTTATCTAATAAAGATTTTTTTAATGATTCCACATGGCAACATCGATGTTTCACTTGAATTTAACTAATCTCTACGCCCTTTGCCCTTTGCCTTTGTCTAGTGACTTGGGCACTGATCTGAACATCACAGAATATCACTCTCCTTGTTTAAAAGTCAAAGAATTTTTAAAAATTATAAAAGTGCTAAAAGCTACAACGCGTCGTTGTTATTAGATTCAAAGATTCAAACACTTTGTTAACTATGTGTAATTGTAAGGAAGCTTATACTCCGCAGTGTTCTGAAGACCATGTTTTCTATCTGCTCACAAACAATGCACCTATTGCTATCTTGCTCGCATACCTACATAACATTAGAAAAGTAGAGATTAAAATGGAGTAACCACAGGTGATTTTTCGTCTACTTATATTCACTTTAGTTTGTGTCCCGGAAAAGTCTATTATCTGAATAAATATCAACTTTGTGGCCTAACAAGGCTTATTATAATAACAGGTGGTTATCTACAAATAGGCGTATTACGAAGATTCGACGGTCTTTTCTTCGAGACTAAAGGACTTATTATTCAATTATATTCATGTGACAAAAACAAGAGAAGTTTGGCGCATACTCCACCGACAAGAGCCACTAAGCTCTTAAATAAGAAAAAGAAGACTAAAACAATGTTTCGAATAATATGACGGGGCTCTAATTAAATTATATGTAATGATTTATTGTGTATAAGTAATACCGACATACTTAGTATATATATGTTATGTTAAGGTCCCATCGAAGAACAAACAAAATTTTATCAAATACATTCATGAGAATATTATTGGATGATGGAGTTTTAATTGCCCTGACTTTGACGTATCTAATATTGTGTTTATACGGAACTAGTGGCCCACCCGGCTTCGTAAACCCTTACGAAGCCGGGTGGGCGACTAGTTCCGTATAAACAAATGTGAACAACTTTTACTATATACCCATATAGTAAAAGTTGTTTACATTCATTAGTACGTTTATTTCCTTTCGGGTTGATACCCCCTTTTGTTACACGTTGTATAATATATATAAAACTTCCTCTTGAATCAACATCCACAGGAAGAGATGGAGTGGTCCTATTTTTAGGCCGGAAGCCACGCGGCGCAACAGGGTATAACAACATGATACAAGTTATTTGTCCCGAATTCGCGGCTGTCCAGCAAACTTCCGACGCACCACCCCGTCGGACAGCGACAGGAGAGAATTAATCATCAGCTGTCCCGACACTACAAAACTTCATAACATGTCGTACACCTTCCTGCAGAACTAATGGTTACGTTTTTAAAGCAACTGCAAGTGGCTTGCTGTGAAATGCCTCATCTCAAAACTTCCATTTTCCCCATCACAATAATAGTTAAAACCTCCATAGTTAGAACTGTCAGAAGTTTTTAAGTTTCTTACTGGCTGGCATGAATTTTAAATTAAGGCCCCGCCAGTTCAGAGCACTGTAATTAAACTACTGAAAAAAATCAAAAACATACCTCTAAATTTGCCTAAAGCCTTTTACGTATAACTATTTTATACAATCACCTTTTTATATAAAAATTATACCAAAAAACTTATTATCTAAATATCTACCTATCCGTTTTAGCTACAAAAAAATAATAAATATAATACAAAAAAAAAAAAAAAAAAAAACTGCGAAATATCGTTGAGCACGGCTCCGGCCCTTCCTTCGCTCTTGACGAATATTTATTTCACTGTTTGTTTTTGCTGCTACGGAACCCTTCATGGGCGAGTCCGACTCGCACTTGGCCGCTTTTTTATTTATCTTTTGCTACGTTGGTTGTATAAATATAAGCTTTGCTGCCATCTTGGTTGCTCGTATTTCATCTGGTTAGCTCATTCAAAGTCTATGGTCCCGTTTTCGGTTTCTTATATAAACTACCGACGTGTCATCGCGACGTCGTTACAAATTCCATTACTTATTGGGGACACCTTCATACAAAGATAATGGACAAGATGTTTCTTTTCACACACATCTCACTAATGGCCATTTCGTATCGTACATACCTACTTACTCTGAGTATACAGGTGACTTTTTGAACACCAGTAAAATTTTTGGAGCAAGTTCAGTCCATGATACTGAACTACTATCTATAATAAAAGTTATTAAAAATCGATAAAAAATTTTCGTCCTCCCATACAAAATCCGTTTGGGTGAGCTCTGATTTGTATGGGAAGGTGAACTTTTATTTTAGTTTTTCTTTAATTGTTTTTATGGAAGGTAGTTTAGTATCATGGACTGTACTTGCTCCATAAATTTGGCTGGTTAATAAAAAGTCAGCCTGTATTTACAGTATTCATTTAATTTTCTTTTTATTTATTTGATAACATTATTATGTTATATGAAGTATTCTTCAGATAGAAGCCGAACGGGGGTGATGCGGCTAGCAACCCATCACTTTTTTGATTTCTTTTTCCACCTTTTGGCCCACCATCACGTTAAAAGTGGCCTTTGAGTCTTGCGGCTCTGGGCTCTGTCTGCTTAGAGCCGCAAGCCCCAAAATGCTCTGTCTACCCCATTAGGGATTAAATGAGCACGGAGCACAAATCTCTATGTACTACCACATCCATACTTGGTCAGAATAACCAGAGGATTTGTCCTACACTCTCCACGCTGGCCAGATGGGTTGTAGAGGTCTCATTGATGTTTATAAGCTTTGTTCAGCTTGTGTTTCCTAAGACGCCTTCTACGACATCCACGGGAAGACTTGGAGTGCTCCTATTCTACTCCGCCGGGAACCACACGGAAGCCTACATCTGTATAACCCTTCGACGATACACGGATCACCTATCATTGTATGGGAAAAGAGTGCTTAAACCGTTGAGCTATCAATCTCCCCAATACGTCTAGTAAAAAGTGTTTTTATAAATTGATGTAGCCGACCTCAGCAAATACATGATTGGAAATTTAATTTGCGGTTTCATTTGGCACGCTCCCAAACTGCCCGACAATCTCGGAACTAGGAATTACATTCTTTCAATACTTCCATTTGTACGGCAAATTGTACAATAGCTTTTAGGCTTTTTAATGACTTAATTTAGACTAACTTAATGCAGACTTGTGATTCAAGTATGAAAAAATAAAATAAAGGGGTGACTTGTGGTGTAGACTAAACTTTCCAAAAATGATGGACCCTTATTTTTCAGTTTTTCGATCAAAAAAGTGAAAATTAGTCACCGCTATGTAAAAATCGTACTTAGCCGTGACGTCATGCGAAATTCAAATGCGCTGTATATTCGTCAATTTTTGTTTCTCAGAGAAAAGAAAGAAATATATTATATTTTTTAATAATCTAATCGATGGGCCAAAAATATTCTTCCAGTCGTCATGCCTATTAAATGTAGATAGAGCTCAAACGGTACACTAATCCGTTGGGCGAAAAAGCAGTCACCACTGCGGCGGCGATAGGTGGTGGTAAGATTGCTAGGCCCCAGTATGTTATTTATCTTGTTTACAAACAATACTTACAATAAACTAATTAAATTAGAAACAACATGATCTCATAAGCTCTTTTTACAACAATTAATCAACACACGCCTCATTTCTCAGCGAGAAGACAAAAAGGCTCCCACATTTCCTTGGACAAAAAGTAGAATCGCCCCACTCGGTGTCCAAGAAAATCTCGCGGTAGGTGTTGCTGAGTCACTATACACAATGGCTGTACTGGCACAGGCTTAATCGAAAAATTCCTTTAAGATTCCCGAAACGCCTGCATGATTGAGGAGATCGGAGCCAATACCTGATATATTTTTGAAATGTCGTGAATAGACTGCCGCATTCACGGCCCGTCCGAAAAATTCGGACACTTCATGTTGGGAAGTATTAAATTTTACGCTGTTTCAGTACTGGTGCTTTTTTATTTTCGTGCAAAGTAGGATAATTTTGTAATTTTTTTGAGTACTAGTCTTATGGATCAGGCGTATTGTGTGAGGCAAGTAATAGGCAGAGTATTATTACAGTCACCCATCTGTCCGAGGATCATCAAATACCCCTTGTATTTGATGATCCTCGGACAGATGGGTGACCTTACGTTATTCCGTGACAAAAAGTATTTGAAGTGTAATCCAATCAATTAAATCCAAAACGAGTGTTAATAAGCTATCCACATGCCAAATTTCACACAAATCCGATCAGCCGTTTTGGCTTAAAAGTGTAACAAATATCCGAATGGATGTTTGTTATGCTTTTACTTTTATTCATCCAGATAAATGGATAACTCTTTTGATCTGATAAACGCGTATAAAATCATCAATTCGACGACGGAAAATAATTGGGAAATAAGTACATTTATTTGCCCGTGCTGGGAATGAACCTACACCCTTAGAAGATTAGGATTCTTCCAAATATGATATAAAAATAAATAAATAAAATAAATATAAATAAATATATAGGGACAAATCACACAGATTGAGCTAGCCCTAAAGTAAGTTATAAACTTGTGTTATGGGATATTATCTCAACGATACTATATTTTATGATAAATACATATATAGATAAACACCCAAGACCCAGAACAATTTGAAAAAGAGAAATACGAGAATGTACCCACTTCCATTTTTACATTTGAAATTACTTTCATAATAAGCTTTTTATGTGAAAAGTTGAACAGTTCTGTACAATAAATACAAATTGATGAAGCTAGTGGCGAAGTGGAGTAATGAAAATCGGAAGAGAGCCATGTCTGGCATTGTGTGGTGGATACTTCATATAAATTATGAGACAGGTTTCGCCGTTAATCTACTTTAGTTCTGATATCGAACTCGGTGTTGAAGCTTGATCCACTTTCTGTGAAAGATTTTCTTATCTACAGATCTTCGACTGTAGGTGCAGTTTTACCTGTCAGGTATAACTTCATAGTGAAATTTATATTGGACTTTGAGATTTTCTGATGTTGGATTAGAACTAAGAAAATGTTTATTTTAAGCTTATGTAGGTCCACTGCTGAACTAAAAGCTTCTCTTAATACAAGACAAGGTAATTTCACCGAAAATAATTTATATAATGATTTCTATCTCTGTAATATTTTTATATTTTATTTACACAACGTTTGCACCATGACTACACTCAAAGACAATAAACAGAATTTAAATGTATCGTTTATGCCAGCCAATTAGAAACTTATAGACAAAAACTTCTTAATATGAAGGTTTTAACAATTTCCCAATTAAAATCACCACACATATTTGCACTTGCTCGCTGCTGTTCTAACAATACCTTCCTTGTAAGTAAAGTAATAAATAAATAATTATAAATAAAGCAATGCATATCTTGGGTCAATAGGGTCTCAAGTTTTATTTGTAAAATATAATGTTTTGAATAAAAGTGCTTTGTAAGGAGACTAGCGCCATCTGCGTGTGATCTCCACAAACACGGGCAAAATTATCGATTCATCGATTTCCCTTGCGGGGATTGTCTTTGCCCGACCAGAAAAATATTCATTGTCGTTTGTGTCAAAGTCTCATTGTCTTTACGTCAAAATAATGTACTAGCTTTGTTGAAAGAAAAATGTAACTGGGTGTGGCACCTATCCGCGTGTTTTTAGAAGCACAAGTTTGTAATTTTGATATATAAAATCGAAAGTTTCGTGGAGAATCGTCGGTAATTGTTATTGTGACCAAGTTATTTGGAACGGCGAGGAGCCGAAATTGTTTGTATGAACATTGATCTGTATGTCAAATGTGAAACGTGCCATGCGTCCTTATAAAATAGTTAAATGAACAATAGTGAATAATAAAGAAGAACAAGAAACTGATTGTGCGGTCTTGAATTGGTGTGCTAAATACGACGTATTAGTTGGGGCAAGGCATGAGCTCATGTTGGGTTAGGTTATGGTAGGGACGCAATTCTTCTCACCTACCTTGGGTCTATGAAGAGACCTGAGGCCGTCGCCATCCCTGAGGAGGACCAGGAGATCGACGCGAAGGCCAGGTGAGGCTGCCTGAGGACCGCGGGGAGGCGGTAAGTTTTATAATTAGTATAACTACTTTTAATTAGAATTAAGTTCAAATCATAATTAGTTAAGTTAGATTAAAATAGGTCCCGGTACCTATGTATGTACAGTAGTTATATACAGTATGTATATACCGGGTGGTAGCAGACTGCGTAGTTTGTATGTGTGTTTGTTCGTTGTCGTTGAGAGAACGGAATCTTAGCTATTCTGCGCCCAACATCTTTGGTAGCAGAGCTTAGTTATTGTTACACATATTGTTTGTTTTTTGTTTTTTTTTTGGTTTGTTATTAAGGTAGGGTAAACATTATTTCCCAAGAAAATTTGAAATAAAATAATTTTGTTTGTTTGTAATTAATAAGTATTGGGCCGTCTCAATCATACTATTAGATAGTATTATATCTTGTTTGTTTGCCACTAATAAATACTAGTCCGGGTCAATTTTACTATTAGATAGTATTTTGATTTGTTTGTTTGTATTTGAAAAATTAAAAATTTTAGTTTGTGCCCTTGTCGGACTAGTATTATATCTTGTTTGTTTGCCATAAAATAAATATTAGTCCGTGTCAATTTTACTATTAGATAGTATTTTGATTTGCTCGTTTGTATTTGAAAATTAAAAATTTTAGTTTGTGTCCTTGTCGGACAAGTATTATATCTTGTTTGTTTGCCATAAAATAAATATTAGTCCGTGTAAATTTTACTATTAGATAGTGCTTTGATTTGTTTGTTTGTATTTAAAAATTAAGAATTTTGGTTTGTGCCCTTGTCGCACTTATTTATTCGGTTATTTAAATTTGGTTTGTTTTGTTCTTGTCTAACGCAATGTCGAGGATAACCTTCGCAAGGGCGACGCTCGCCAATGAACTCAGGTGGGCTGCGAGTGCCAGCGCACTCTTGTCCCGTACGGACAGGGACACTGCTATTCTGGAGCGAGCGGAACAGCTCCGTACGAGATTGGCCAATACGGAAGCAGCCATGGCAGTGCTTACCGAAGGTGGTTTGGACATAGAGGTCTGGGCAGGTCATATCAAGGACTATGACCAGATTATGGCCTTTCACGATGATATCGTGGAGAAGGCCGGACACATAAGAGCGAGACAGGCGGGCGCTCCCGCCCCTCGCGCATCCGGTGGACCGGAAGGGCCAGCTGTAACTGGTCGGCTTCCCACCCTTCAGCTGTCCCACTTTGGGGGTAGGATGGAGGAGTGGGTGGCCTTTAAAAACATGTTCGAGTCGTTGGTCGACTCGAGACACGACCTAACGAAGGCGCAAAAAATGGCGTACCTTCTCTCCACTTTGGAGGATGAAGCGCGGTCGCTCATCCAGCACCTCCGTGTGGAGGATGACCAATATGACACGGCCTGGGAACTGCTTAATTCCCGTTACCAGAATGTTCGGCTGTTGGCCGACGCACATGCGGCGCAGCTGTTGGCCCTGCCTCGGGTGGCCAATCGGGCACAACTGCGCCTGCAATTATTAACGCCCGTTACAGTGGCCTGTAACGCGCTGCGTACTTTGGGACTACCGGTGGACCAGTGGTCATTTTTGTTAGTACACATTATTTTGGGAAAACTACCCAACGATATTCGCTCGCGTTTCGAACGCGAGAATGCTGAGCGGGACAGCAATACCCTACCTACCTTTTCCGACTTGTTTAAATTTTTGGAGTTTGAGGCTAGGGCCGCGGAGAGTTCCACGCCGGAACCAGCGCCATCTAGGGCGCCAGAACGCGGAGCCTCGAGCCCCTTATGGCGAGGGAAGCCCAGACAGGCGCGGCCACCGTCACCGCGTGGAATTGGTGCTCGGGTGGTTAATACAGCAGCAGTCGCGAGAGACGCGGACTGTCTGCAGTGTGGCCGGAAGGGTCACACCCTAACCCAATGTAGGGACTGGCAGCGGTTGCCAGGAGAGCAAAGGCGTCGCGTGGCGAGGCGACATGAATTGTGTTTTTGCTGCCTGGGTAGTCACTACGCGCGTGACTGCCGTTCTGCCAAGCCATGCAGTGCGTGCCATGGGCGGCACCACTTGATGCTCTGCATGAACCGGAGCGAGGTTGGCTCCCAGGCAAGGAGGCAGGGGTCCCCCATGGGCGGGGGCGCTCCTGCGCGAAGCCCTCCGCCGTTGGACGGCGGACGTGGCTTCACTCGTCGCACCCCCCCTCGGGATGGGGGTCGAGTGCCGGCGCGGGTCTCGGCGGTCCGGGATCCTGCGCCTACGGGACATGGCCAGTATGTGGCTGGTCGGCCTTTGGATAGGGCCCCCATGGGCGGGGGCCCTAGAGCGGAAGTGAGAGGTGGGACACCTCCCTCCGCGCCGGCTCCTACTCGGAGGACGGAGCTACAGCGGCTTTCCCTGCCGCTTCATGAGTACCCTCGGCTGGAGTACCACCCGCCCTACGCTAGGTACGGCAGGGCAGCGGGTTATGCGCCCCCTCACATGGGGACGTGCACTCGCCCGATGTATTACCCGGGCCAGTGGCACCCCCCAGGTTGGGAGAGAGTGGGGAGCCCATAGCTAGCTTGCTCCCTCAGTAGGACAGAACCGCGGACGGTTCTGCTCCCCACCGCGGTGGTCCGCGTATGGGGACATGGGGGGGAGGCGGTTACTATACGAGCCATGTTGGATTCGGGGGCTCAGAAAAGTTTGGTTACCACTCGAGTGGCACATACATTAGGTTTAGCCGTGGAGGACTCGCCTGTGCCACTTCTTGGAGTTGGTGGTATAAAAGTGAAGTGTTTGACGGGACAGACACTTGTCACCTTTTCGTCGCTGAAATCCTCGACAGTGAGGATCACGACTTCAGCTCTGGTAATGGATACCATTGCGGGTTGGCAGCCCACCACA
The DNA here is from genome assembly GCA_963576875.1 of Acrobasis repandana. Classification (NCBI taxonomy): domain Eukaryota; kingdom Metazoa; phylum Arthropoda; class Insecta; order Lepidoptera; family Pyralidae; genus Acrobasis; species Acrobasis repandana. Next base: position 17,979,230 of record OY756218.1, on the reverse strand, counting down.
GACATACCGCCAGACGTGTTGTCTATGGTGTCATGCCTGGAATTGGCTGACCCATTTGTTCTTCACCCCGCCCCAGTAGACTTGCTCCTGGGTTCGGACGTATTGGGTTGGATTTTATTGGGCACCCAGAAGGCTCTGGGTTCTTCTTCACTGGTGGCAGTGTCTACAATTTTTGGTTACGCCCTGATGGGCCCTGTCTTTGAACATGACTCAATGGAGGAGCCGACAGTTCTTGTGAATGCGTCTTTGGCCAAAACCATGCAAAGGTTTTGGGAGGTGGAGGAGCCACCTATGGTCTCAAGGATGGATCCGGACCACGCAGAATGTGAGGCCTTTTATCAGGCCAATACGGAAAGATTGTCTTCCGGTCGGTTGGTAACCAGGTTACCCTTTGTTGCTTCTCGTCCTAGCTTAGGGCATAGTAGGATGTTTGCGGAGAAACGACTGCTGTCCATGGAACGACGCATGCAGCGTGATCCCGTACTTCGTGATAAATATATAGAATTTATGCGCGAGTACGAGGACTTGGGTCACATGTCTCCAGCTCGAGTTGATTGGAGCTCAACTGAGCATTACTTTCTGCCACACCATGCTGTTGTGAAGGCCTCGACAGGCAAATTGAGAACTGTCTTTGATGGGTCAGCGCCCACTTCGAACGGGGTTTCGTATTTTGCGCGAGGGACGCGCTAGGTTGAAGGGCGCGGTCGCTCGTTTGAACCCGTTCATCGACTCAGATGGGCTTCTTCGGGTTGGTGGCCTGCTCCGGAGGGCGGACCTTCCGTTTGGGAGTCGCCATCCTTTGTTATTGCCCAAGGGCGGACCCTTGGTGCAACTTTTGGTGTCTGATCGACACATTCGGAACGCTCATGCAGAGTGCAGTGCGTTGCTGGCTGTTTTGCAGCGGGAATTTTGGATTTTGTCAGCCCGAAGAGCAGTGAAAGGTGTTTTGTTTCGATGCATCTTTTATTTGTTTTATTGATTGTATTTGTTTGTTTGGCTACCAAGGCTGTCCACTTGGAGGTGGTGTCAGCTTTGACTACGGAGGCCTTCGTCGCTGCGTTAGATCGTTTCGTGTCGCGTAGAGGTCTACCTTCACTCATTCGCTCCGACAATGGCACAAATTACAAGGGCACTGTAAATTATTTAAAGGATGTTTGTGAATTTATTGATAAGAATTGTAATAGTTTAAGTCAAATTGCTGCCCAAAGGGGGGTAACATGGAGGTTCAGCCCCCCAAATTGCCCTCATTGGGGAGGGATTTTTGAAGCCGCGGTGAAATCGGCAAAGACCCACCTCCGCCGCACTTTAGGGGAAACAGCTCTACCGTTTGAAGAGCTGGCCACAGTATTTTGTAAAGTTGAGGCGGTCCTCAACTCTCGTCCTGTCTGACAGGACTGAGCCACCCAGGGAGGGAGATTTGGTATTGTTAAGGGAGGCAAATCTGCCATCATTACTTGGGCGCCGCGGGCGCATTTTGTTTTTTGATTTTTGGCGGAGACGGAACTCCGCGTGTGGCTTAGGTGTTGGTCGAGGGTTCGGTTCTTCGGAGAGCCGTATCCTCTCTCTCTCGCCTCCCCGTAGAGTAAGCTAGCGGTCTGCTTCTCAGACCGGGACGGGGGGATGTTTTGAATAAAAGTGCTTTGTAAGGAGACTAGCGCCATCTGCGTGTGATCTCCACAAACACGGGCAAAATTATCGATTCATCGATTTCCCTTGCGGGGATTGTCTTTGCCCGACCAGAAAAATATTCATTGTCGTTTGTGTCAAAGTCTCATTGTCTTTACGTCAAAATAATGTACTTGCTTTGTTGAAAGAAAAATGTAACTGGGTGTGGCACCTATCCGCGTGTTTTTAGAAGCACAAGTTTGTAATTTTGATATATAAAATCGAAAGTTTCGTGGAGAATCGTCGGTAATTGTTATTGTGACCAAGTTATTTGGAACGGCGAGGAGCCGAAATTGTTTGTATGAATATTGATCTGTATGTCAAATGTGAAACGTGCCATGCGTCCTTATAAAATAGTTAAATGAACAATAGTGAATAATAAAGAAGAACAAGAAACTGATTGTGCGGTCTTGAATTGGTGTGCTAAATACGACGTATTAGTTGGGGCAAGGCATGAGCTCATGTTGGGTTAGGTTATGGTAGGGACGCAATTCTTCTCACCTACCTTGGGTCTATGAAGAGACCTGAGGCCGTCGCCATCCCTGAGGAGGACCAGGAGATCGACGCGAAGGCCAGGTGAGGCTGCCTGAGGACCGCGGGGAGGCGGTAAGTTTTATAATTAGTATAACTACTTTTAATTAGAATTAAGTTCAAATCATAATTAGTTAAGTTAGATTAAAATAGGTCCCGGTACCTATGTATGTACAGTAGTTATATACAGTATGTATATACCGGGTGGTAGCAGACTGCGTAGTTTGTATGTGTGTTTGTTCGTTGTCGTTGAGAGAACGGAATCTTAGCTATTCTGCGCCCAACATCTTTGGTAGCAGAGCTTAGTTAGTAACATATAAAGTAAAGAGTGATTACTCGTAAGGTGATACGAGTACAGTGGTTGTAATAGAATCATGTACCTACCATGCTTGGTATGTTTCAAATACAACAGAAAAGAAAACAAAATAACTTCTTAGGCTTTTTACTACTTTTCACTTACATTAAACTTCTAAAGCACTTTTGCTGTATTTATATATTTTTTTTTGGTGTAAGTATAATAAAGTATTACTTACTAACTTATTGGTCCGGCCCTTCTTGCCACAAAAGGGTATTTATAAGTTTGATTGGCGATATAATTATCGTATCTTCATAACTTATTCTTCTTGTATTTAAGAGCTGCGTTCTTGTCGATAGAGTTCTTTCTATGTCTCTCTTTTCTCCGCTAAGTTCTTAAGTTCCTTATAAGCTTTCACATTAAATTTCTCTTTTATTGCATCTTCTTCAGGGTTTTCCTACTCCTCGCCTTCTTTCTATCTTTCGTTCAATTATTGTTTTAAAGGACGCATCGTGTCGTAGTAGATGATCGAACATTTTCCCTCTTCTATTTTCTATGATTTGTAATATTTGCCTTTCCTGTTCCACGTTCTCTTATGGGTTCCGTTTGTTGCTTTTTCTGTTCAACTTATGTTTTCATTCTCCTCCAACAATACATTTCAAACTTCATAGCATGAAACCAAAATAAACTTGTTGCTTAAAACGGTTTATATCAAAGTGGTGTATTTACATCATTTTCAGCATAACGTCAGAAGTTGCCAAGCGTAAACACTACTAAGTCTGCATTATGTCGGTTAACAAACTTTTAAGTGGTGTATGTAATATTTTGCTTTGTACGACCGATGAGTTTGTTGTAAAACGGAATAAGAACTTCATCGTAAATCTGTTACGCTTGATGAGCAGCCGACATTACATTCTTTACACGGCCCATAGCCATAACAGTTCCAACTGTGGTATCGAGGTCAGCTGATCGAGTTTTCAATTTAAATATAAACCACATGGCCCTCCCTCCTTATTTATAGAATCCTAAACAAACTGTACAACAGGTTAATGTGTATCTTGTGTTCAACCAGTAGTACTTGGCTTACAAGTACAAGTATAATAGGGGTGATGACAGGCTCAGAAAAGTATTATTCTACTAATTAGTCCGTCTTTTAGATTATCCAAAAATAATGGGCCCATATTTTTCATTTTATCAAAAAAGTAAAAATCACAAAGATACGGAGCATCAGTTCCAGAGTAGGGCCTTGGGACGTCACCGCTGCGTAAAAATCGTACTTAGCCGTGACGTCATGCGAAATTTAAATGCGCTGTATCTTCGTAATTTTTTGTTTCTCAGTAAAAAGAAGAAATAGGGAGGTGTACCAAATTTTTCTAATCTATCCGATGAGCCAATAATATTTTTCCAGTCATCATGATGTCTATTCATTAACTAACCCTTCTAGATACTTTTTTTCACTATTTTTTTAAATACAGAATATGTAGAAGGTTTTTACATTTTCATATATTTTTTTTACATAAGTACAATTATTTCGTGGTCCGACACGATCGTATTTTTACTTCTCATTTTCCAAACTCCATGCAGTCAAAACAGAAGGAGAACCTCTTTTTACTCTAATTTAGTTTTAAATACTTTCAGAATGTACCTAAATAAGACGACAATTAAAATAACACCATCCACACCACACCACTCCACACCATTCAGTGAATGTAAAATTTATAAAGTATATCCCATAACTATTTGAATTTGCTGCATCGAGAATATCGCCTGGCTCAGTCAAGTTTTAATAATTTCATCCTTTGTACGCTTCACTTTGGGAGCTTTTAGATCTTTGCAGAGCTAAATGATTTTACATTATAGTGCGTCCCTCTCTACTTCTCATTATTTCTGACAGAAAAAGATGAAGGATCAAAGGCGAGTAATTTGTCCTGAGATGTGAACTGGCTTCACCCTAGTGATAAAGGCCACCTGCTTTATATTCAGGTTCTATTTCGAAGAAAATATATTCGAGATTCTCTTTGATTTTTAGATCGAAAATTGCAATAGTATGTGCAACGTATGTAGTTTAAATTACCGTACAAGCAAAAGGGGCTTAGAATAAGGTAATATTACTTTTTCTTATCTATGTAAAGAATAATAACAAATAGTTATAAAACTTAGCCACCAATATGTTTCCACTTATAGAAAACCTATTGTTCTTAAACCAATTGGAAGGATACAATAGTTCGATGAAACTTAAGCCAAAAACTATACAATATAGTGTTTTGAAAACTAAAGGTTGGTGAAAAAGCATATACTTTTTGTACTTTATAATTTGATGAAAAGAAATCTAAAACACTATGGTTATTTATTAGTAGCTTGGTCCATGAAATTTACGAATGCAAATGTGCAAATTATTAGAATCACGGTAAATATTCAGTTTATTCATAAAAGAGCGTTGTGTTGAGTTGAGACCCTATATTTATTCGATACGATTTGTCTACGTACCAAGAAAAAATAAGACTAACTTAATGTGAAGAAATACGTGATTGTATTGTAGGTACTAGTTTTGTAAAAGCATATTTTCGGTCGCCATTGCCACAATAGTTTTGCTGATAACAATAGAGCGAGGAAAAAACCGCCTTCACTGAATTCACGCCGCTTTTTGCTATTTCCAGAACAATTTTATTTCATTAGTACAGTCGGAAAAATGCACAGTTCCAAGAAAATGTCCAGGTTTTTAAAGGCTATGACAAATAAAAAGTGCCTTATTCTTAGTTTTTTCGTAATACCTATAAAAAACATACATACATACTATCACGTCTGTATCCCTAATGAGGCAGACAGAGAATTTTGAATCTTGCGGCTCTAATCAATATCCCCTAAGCCGTATGTTACATTGACTATATGATTCTGAAAGACATATGAACATTCCTATGTCCAACGCCGAAAAGGAACCATATATCCATCGAAATTAAGTGAGCAGTTTATTAATGACCAATATGAAAGTTTGTTTATTCTTCAAGTATATTAGAAAATACAAAAAAAAATAAACTTTTCATACAAAAACACAAAACATTAAAATCGAAGCCAGAAAGATTTATTAACACAGGTTACACTTCAGCTAAAATTGTAAAAATTGGGTTGAATCCGCAGAGGTGGAATAGTAAAGTCGAAAGCGAACTGTCGAAACTTTAATTAGGAGCTAGAGGGGAAGTTCCCGGAAAACAATCGGAACAATAGCAACTAATCTGAGAAGTTTTACTCGGTTTCCGTGTCTGATGCCGCAATTGATGGCTCATTTATAAGAATACTAGGAGTTTCCTGCGGGATTTAGTTTTAAGGCTGCAACAAATTTTCTTTAGGCTACCACAAGGCACTAGCTAGAAAAGATTGATAGTTAGATATAATAACGGCTTTAAAAATGAATATCAATTTTGTTATTCTCCTAATGAAAAAAGCAAAGGAGGCTATGATGTTTACAAGGGTGGAGAGATACCCACCCACCGACTAAAACAACGTTAATATTATTGTATTTAGCAAATCTCGGGCTGACTAGGGATTTTAGTCAAAGAATTTATCGACAAGAAATAAATATCTAGACTTTGGAGGACGGGAATTAAGTTTGCGAAGATCTTTAATTATAAACTATTGTAGAAGTTCAAGAACACTGCGAGTACGTAATACGATCTCCATCAATAGTAACTTTCGTGAAAAGTTGGTAGGCTGTTTCTAGGGACTTTTGATAATTTTCATAAGTAACAAATAATGACATCGATCTATTTTCTTTCTTTTGAATGTGCAAGCGGCTAACTATATATTTGATCAGGTTAACTATGTGCCTGTTAATTTAAATCTTTAATAATCATTGTAGCGTGTCATTTTTTTTAATTAAAAAATCTGATATCTCCCTTCAATTAAGTAAATATGCATCAACCACACATTTCCACCCAAATTAAAGGTAGTAAGTATATCATAAACTACTTTACACTTACACACATTAACGCTCTAAATATATACTTACTTTAATTTCGGGTGTAAATGTGTTTAGGTATAATAAATCTTATTTTTCAAAATCTTATATTTTTTTGCAGAAATAAGTCCGTTACAAGCAAAGGGCACGGTTGGTGAAATTAGAAGTTATTAAAGTCGACCGCTGTTCAAATCTTATTAAAAGTACAAAGTGTGGGCGTGCTGGGGCCTTTCAGATAACAAGCGACTGTGACTTTGCTTTTAAACTAGGCTGATTGATTTATAAAACGTTTTATAATTTAACAAGATTTAAGAGGAAACACTAAGGTCGAGAAAATTAAAAAATAGGTATTTGTTAATCCTATTGCTGTCGCGCTGTGCTTGAACAACAACCGAGCGAGTGCGATAGAAACTATTTTCAAATAAGGCATTGGTTGCCATACTTGATAATTTAATAAAATATAAAAAAAATTAAGTATTCATATGTAACGTATTTTTTTTATATACATATAATACACATTGGGTCGATGTATTTTATAGCAGTAACTATAGGTAGTTTGAGGAAAAACAGACAATTTTACACCATGAAAAATTATGAGGATTAAAATATGGGAATAGTTTGAGGCTTATTATGGGCCGTGTGGTGACGGCAGAGTAGAATACGATTGGTCTTCACTCCTTACCGCTCCCCAAGGTATCATAGGATTCGACTAAGGGAGGGAAAGGTAACAGACAACGGGCATAGTGTCCTCTGGGTAAAGCTGTATACCATCTACTGCAGTCACCACCCTTCCGTCCAGCATAGTGATTATGGGCAAATCCTGCCTTCATTGGGGAGGCCTTTAGGCCAGCAGTGGTCTAATATAGGCTATAAAAAAGAAGAAGAATACTGTTTGTATGTTTAGTTTAATTGTAACTTTGTTTTAATAATTAAATAGATAAATTTAAGCGACCGATAACGGTATCCGATGTTCGAAAAAACCAAATTTGGTTTATGTTGTTACATAATAGAGATAGATAAAGAGAATTACAATATTTTACTCTATACAATGTTTTGTATAGAGTAAAATATTGTAATTCTCTTGTACGAAAATAAACAAATAAATAAAAATAAATGTATGTCTACATTTAAAAGCCAAGCTCTTGTCGGTGTCATTGTATAGAAAGAGACGCACACCATTGTGTGCGTCTCTTACTATTTTTGGCAAAAATAATGGAGTGGTTTGCCATTGCCTCCTCCAATTTAAACACTAGTAAACCTAATAGTCACAAGGGTGCCGGTTTATAATATACTAGCTGTGCCCGCAACTTCGTTCGCGTGGTTGTCGGAACATAATGTTATATAGCCTAAAGCCTTCCTTTATAAATGGACTACCCAACAAAAAAAGAATTTTTCAAATCGGAACATTAGTTCCTGAGATAAGCGCGTTTCAACAAACAAACAAACAAACTCTTCCGCTTTATAATATTAGTATAGATATATATGAATATCGGTAATAAAGATAGACGGCTAATGGGTTACGACTTACGACGTACCTACTGAGTCGAAAGTTTTAAAAGGTTGAAAAATGAGTGTACAGAAAATGACTACTTCCAAAGTTTAAATGTTCTTTCTTTTAGTGCACGTTAAGCACTAAAAGAAAGAAGGTTTAAACTTTGGAATAATTTGACGTATAACATTTACAAGGTACCAGTGGTAAGGAAATAGCGCTCTCTTCGTCGGGTCATTACACTGGAATTTAAATGGAACTGATGAAGTTTAAATTAAATATCTTCCGAGTCGGGTGAGGCCGGCCTCTTCCGTGTTCGATGGTTCACGAATAATCGTGATGCGATTCCCTCGCCAGTGTTTAGCTCCGTGAATAAAGTTCAAATAAAAAAAAAATACGGAAGAAAGCATATTCTTAAAAAGTTAAGGAATAATTTGTTTATCAATTGTTTAGTTTTTAAAATGAAAATTAAATCTATACTAATATTATAAAGCGGAAGAGTTTGTTTGTTTAAACGCGCTAATCTCAGGAACTAATGGTCCGATTTGAAAAAATCTTTTTTTGTTGGGTAGTCCATTTATAGAGGAAGGCTTTAGGCTATATAACATTACGTTCCGACAACCACGCGAACAAAGTCGCGGGCACAGCTAGTTCAAAATAAAAAGTCAAATATTATAAAATCCTATGACCAGATGTTAGACTAACTTTTAACCGATGTCGGCTTAAATTAATATTAGGTTTGTACATAATTATTGATTTTATTCGATATTGATTAAAAGTTACAATACAATACAAAAATCTTTATTGCACTAAATAACATTTACAATTACAAAATTTAGAGAACAGTGTAAAATATAAGATATGTACAAGAGAACATTAGACTTTATAATTAGAAATTATGTACATAAGAATACATATAGTAATGATTTCGGCCGTGTGGTGACGGCAGAGTAGAATACGATTTGTCACCACCCCTTTCCCACGGGTGTCGTAAGAGGCGACTAAGACAGGTGTAGGTAAAAGAAAACGGGCAGCAAGCGTGCTCTGTACAGACTTTGAATACTATCACAGAATAAATAATACTAACGTACAGAAGTTTCACTCAGCAAAGAAACTCAACAGAACTCAGCACCTTTTCGTATACCTAGACATCCATTGCAAGTCAATTTCATTCTTATTACTCTGGACAAGCGACTCGTATAACTGAATTTACCACCCGAAAGGGTGGTAAATTCATCAACCCGCCTGCGCGCATAGTAATAATGTAGGTACATTTTCGATACCTAAACGGGGAGTGACACAGGCCTGATACTATCAACTGCAATTACCAACTCGCCTGCCCCGTGTGGTGACCGGACAAATATCTCCCTCTATTGATATTGGGAGAAGCCTTCAATGAATTTATATTACAAGAATGACCAATAAGTTCTAGTCAAAAATAGATGGGCTCTTTGTTTACACATGAATAATAAGTTTCAAAGTAACTTCGGTTGCGAGTCTTTACCAAACATTATTTCAGATTGGCACTATTTCTGTTATAAGCTCTCTAAATCTCACATATCCAAATAAAAAAGAAAATCTTACTTATTCCTCAAATTATTTGTGTTTTTATACGAAAGAGCCGCTTTTATGAGGAAAAAAGGCGAAAGGCGCCGATGGCGCCCAATTCCCTTTGTTGGACGACTCCATTATACTTGTAGCGCACTTTGTTTCCCCAATACCCGACTGTTTTGGAACATAATATCTTTAAGAAGGCTATCAATAGTACTTGACAACGTTTGAGGGTTTATATTTTCTCAGAATATTCCCTTTGCCCGCGTTAAATGTCTGCGCGGGCAACATCTAACCTTTTTATTGTCCCAAGTAGACCGTAAAATATTTATCTTCTGTACTGGGCTTTTAATATATTTACAGTGAAATCCCGGCAGAGATCCAATGCGATCGTTCGTTACCAGTTCCAAGTAACAACCAGTGTTTATAGACAAGTAAAAATTGCACGCGTGGTGCATTTCATGTAGTCATATTTGTTTATAACAGATTGAAATTGCTTATTCGTGATGGCTGATAAAGCTAAAATTATTAAGATGAATATGCTGAAACGAAGTAGATTACGTACATACAATTATTGAAAAATATCTTATAGGTATTATAATTATACGAGCAAGATGGTGCGATGACAGTGAGGGAAGGTCAAAGACGACGGACAGACAGGAATGGAAGCGAGAGAAAGAGGCCATTGACCAGCATCGGGACAGAAACGGTTTGTTATTATAATATAGGTATTATAAATAAATATATACGGACAAATCACACATATTGAACGAGCCCCAAAGTAACTTTGAGACTTGTGTTAAGGGATACTAACTCAACGATACTATTCTATTTTATAACAAATACTTAAATAGATAAACATCCAAGACTCTGGCCAATCTGAAAAAGATTATTTTCCATGTTGACCTGACCGGGGATCGAACCCGGGACCTCAGGTGTGACAGCCTGGCATGATGAACTAGAGGTCGTCATTATCATATCATATTTCTGTTTCTGAAATTCATGTTTAATATGATTCTAGATATATGTAAGCTACATGGAATATTTTTGATGTTTGTTACGCTATCACTTCAATCACGTAAAAATATCTAAACTGATTTAGCTGGCCTACCTTAATACAGAGGATGTAACTCATCCTAGGGTCGAGCTTTATGTACAAGGACGTAAACAGAGTAAAGCTAGAATTTTGTTCTATGTACTTTTTGATTGTAACCAGTAATAATTTATGATATTTTTAAAACAAAAACTGACTTCAATACTAGTAAAATGACAGTCACAGAAAACCTAAATATGCAACAATTATATACTTAGACCAAAACCAAACTACTTAATCAATTTTGATAAAATTTCTGAAAGTATTCCCTTTCAAACAAAAAAAGATTTTTTTAAATTAGTCCAGGCGTTTCCGAGAAATCGGGGAACATACATAAAAATAAATAAACGATTCCGACGAATTGATAACCTCCTCCTTTTTTTAAGATGGTTAAAAAATCTTTTACACCTCAATCAGTGCAATATAAATTATTCGATCATAAAACAACACATAAAATACAGGGCGATAAATGGCAAGACGCGCCCCTCGGTGGGCAAACACAGTCGCGTCGATTTTCCTCATCCACGCAATGTTATTTTATAAGGACATTTTTATCTGTACACCGTTAGCGGTCGAAAAGGGTGAGCAAGGGCCTTATCACATTAGCAACTTGAAGGTGTGTTTTCTTTTCAGATGTGGGGCGATTATAAAGGTGCTATTTGGGGCCAGGTATACCAACTCGTATTATATAGACGGCTACACTCCGGTCCGCGTTCCCCCTAATACACTATTTAGAGCTTCGATCATCAATACTACTAGAAATCGTGTGGCGTATAAAAAAATACGGCAAATAAGAGCGCACTCCAGGAGTTGAGCTCTTATTTTGTTTAGTTCAGTCAAGGAGAAAACACTTTATACGTACTCGTAGTGTAATAAGGTTGACTTTATAGTAAATGTTATTAATATTCAAGTGGACAGAATTTCGCTTTGATTTTGACGTTATATAGTTGTATTGTTGATCGAAGATTTAGAGAGTAGATTTAGAATTAGATTTTAGATGTTATTGGTATAACATCTAAAATTATTTAAATTAAAAGCTTTTATATTAGGACATCAAATTTGACAATTTAGAATGGACATCGGTGCTTTAAAATAATATTTTGTTCGGACATAACATGACTACAGGAACGAATCTGTACGTAATTACCTCTAAGAATACTTCAGAATCATAGATATACGATAGTGCTCCCCACACAGCTGTTAAAATGTTTACAAACAAGAGCAAACATTTTCAAAATTAAAAAAAAAATAACTTATTAGTGTAATATTGATGTTATAATTATTTTCCCCTTTCTTCTCATTTTAATTATTGTTATTTAGAACAGTATTTTATTTTTATGTTATTATGTATTTTTATTTTGTTAGAACATGTTTGTAATTTTTAACAGCAGTGTGGCGGGAGCACCAATATAATCAAAGGATGACTTCAAACGGAGTCCCAGAAAAAAAATTGTATACTATTTTTCAAACGTGGCGGAATTTCATTCGAATCAGCAAATACAGTCACGCACAAGAGTCTCTCAAATTGTCAGTGTGCACAGGCCCTAAATGGAATGTTTATTCTATGAGCCGCGCGGGTGTGGAAAGACCAAGTCACTGTTTTACGTGAAGAGGTAGCGACGTTGACAAATTGCGCCGGTTCATGTCGAGGGAAATTATTTTAAACCGTCGGTGAGTAGGTCGCCCTCACTGGCATTTCTGGGACTTGGTCCTAATTGACGGTAAGTTGATTAGGGGAGCAAATTTAAATAGGGGCGCCTTGCAGTGGAATTTTTCAAGAGAACAACGACACAGGGAAAATGTTTCAAATCATCCTAAACAACAATTTGGTTGAAATTGAAATTTATTTGACTTTGATTTATTTGACCCACCCAAGTCACTGAGCTCCCTCGCGAGGCCGCAGGCCGAGCTGCGTGGCTAGGCCGCAGGCCGAGCCACTTCCGCCAAGCACTGAGAATATTTTTTTAATCTTCCAAGATGGCCGCCAATTACTAGTCGACTGCGTCCGATTTGACTGAAATTCAGTATCATTTTTGGATCGCAGATTCAAAATCTGAATTTTTTTAAAAAATCCAAGATGGCGTTTGGAATTTAAAATTTCAACTTAATTCGTTTATAACGTCCTACTGGAACATCGAAGGGGTCTAAAATTCTGTATGCTGGGGTAAATCACCCCGCGGAACTCAAAACTGCAAACAAATTTTGATTCCAAGATCCAAGTGTCCACACATTTTTTTTGTTTCTTTACTAACTGCAGTTTTTTACCCATTTTCTCGACTGGACATGTACTTTAGCCAACTTCAACAGCTGCACGAAAAACCGCGGGCTGCTTGCGGCCCGCGCAACGCCCGAAAAGTTAGTTACATTTTAAAAGCTTGTCCTTTAAAACTACACTGTAAGTAACACTTGACGTCAACATTTGTGCAAAACAAAACACAGTGACTATTGTTTGAGATATTATAAATATCGGAAGATAATAAAGATTTTTTGAATTTGAATTTGAAAAGGGTTGTTTTTATGCATTTTAAGCATGAACTACTTCCTAGTTATACGAGTATAAAAAATAATACAAAACAAAAACAAAATATGCAATAAAATTTCTACCATACATCAGAAACGCTCCAATAGACAGACATCCTTTAAATGTATTTTATTCAAACGTTTGCTCGCGTCGATCCCTATAAAATTGAAACTTGATAGTTGTTTGTTCGGAATGTGACTTTGAATGGGTTATATACAACAGGTGTAGACACAACCTACATATGTAGATTGGCTTATGCATCATAATTTTACATATATACTACTTTCTACGGGCACTACCCAATAGTGCTTGTCTTCGGTGAATTGGGTATTTTACACAGATACAGATACACGTCTTTATCCCTAACGGGGTAGACAGAGCCAAGGGCGGTAAAGCCCAGGCCACTTTTAGCGTAATGGTGGGCATGAAGGTGGAAAAGGGAAATCATAATAGTGATGAGTTGCTAACCGCATCGCCTATTCATATGATTCAGATTCTCGCCCATTCCCTCGATCGGCTTTTACGATCTGCACGGGAAGAGAAGCAGCTGGTACATTCTATGTTTTTTCTTTTCTCCCAGACCAGCAAAGAAGATGGGTATTTTAGTGGGTCAAAAATAAATTATTTGGTACTGTTAATAGAATAAAACGTCATAAAAGAATGCCACTTGTTGTTAATGCCAATGCCATTGATTGCATTCACTTTAAACTTGATTTCAGATTTGTTAATGCAGAAAAACGGATATTATATTAAAAGCGCTATTTGACTCCAAGGAACTATGACGTCATAAATCGATATTTTATACAAATCCCATAGAAAATGTTTGTTTTAGACGTTAAGAAAAAAATATCAGATTTGATTTGTTGCAAAATAGCGTATTAAATGCGCCAGGTGAGGGTCAAAACTATCTAGAAATAATACTGGCAATTTGTAGAGCCAGCGCTGCACTCTGGAGAGGCATAAATCCCAGGGATTTAGTACGGAATTATCGGTGGATTGGGGGATATCCTCATTTTGTCTGAACTCAAATTAAATGAGAAATAGGCGCAATAACGGTGAGCTATTCCAAGCTCAATTCATGTGGCATTTCAATGATGCGTAATTTTATTATCGTCTCATTTTCAACGATGATTAATATTTCGAAAAAAAAACACTGTTACAATTTATTATGGGTTATATCAAGGGTACTCAAACTGACTGCCTCCGTGGTCCAGTGGTCAAGGCGTTTGCCTTGTGATCCGGAGGTCAAGGGTTCAAATCCCACTGGGAAGCATACTTTGTGAAAAGTTGTTTCCAGTCTGTTTAGGATATTGCAGGCTTGAATTACCTGATTATCCGAAAATAAAGATGATTCCGTGCTTCGGAAGGCACGTAAAGCCGTTGGCCCCGAACGCCATCTAGCGTTTGTACCTATCCTAGGATTGGTTCTGGTCTACCCTTTGGGTTGCGGAGGTCAGACGGCAGTCGCTCTGTGTAAAAACCAGTCACCTCGTCAAATCGCTAGGTAAGGTAGCAGACCCTGGGCTCTGAAGCGTAACCGCTTACGATGCAACCGGGAATACGCTCGGATGATGATGATATCAAGGGTACTCAAACTTTTTTCCGTCCCCTCGCAGATTATAAGTGATATCTTCACGCACTCCTATATTTTTCTTTTTATAAAAAAATCTATTTTATTTGACCTAGATTCAAATATTCTGCTTTGCAAAATATTATTATAAAGCTCTTTTAATTTATAAAAAGATTTTTTGACGTATTTTCCATCTTATAAAAGTCGCCTTTCATGTTCAAATTATATGGCCTTAATTGGAAAAGAAGAAATTCTTCCTTACGATCATGAATTTTTCGATATCATTTAAAATTTTGTTCTAGTAAATAAATAAATATATAGGGACAAATCACACTGATTAAGCTAGCCCCAAAGTAAGTTTGAAACTTGTGTTATGGGATACTAACTCAACGATACTATATTTTATGATAAATACAATATATATAAATAAACACCCAAGACCAAGGACAATTTGAAAAACGCCATTTCCCAACTTGCCATGGCTGGGGATCGAACCCAGAACCTTCGGATTAGCGGTCTAGCGCCACGGAGGTCGTCTAGTAAGCTCTAGATAACCCTTCAAACGATTATAAGAACGACTGTTTACAGTTTAAAGTGAGAACGTGAAGCTTTTCTTCGCACATTTGCCAAAAGTGGCCGTTTTTCGCAAATGTGCGAAGAAAAGCTTCACGTTCTTTCATAAAGAGACAGGCTCTTGTCAGTATCTGTATGGAAAGACACGCACACAATAACTATATTTAGGCAGAAATAATGTAAACAATATTATGGCTTAAGTATCTCCAGGTGCCTATATAATCAGCAGAGGCAGGCGATCCGTTTCAATTCATGAAAAATTCAAAATTCATGAGACAATAGTCATAACTATTACTAGGATAACGATATAAGCCTGAGCGGGATGATACAAACTAACGATTATCGTAATCGAATGATATACACACAGTATAAATCATTGAAACAGATTATGTGTGGTGTGCGACAATATACTAATAGAATAATTCACTCTTCACGTAACTGGATTTGTTTTCTGTTTTTACTTACAAAGTTATATTTCTTTCCTCGAAGTAAAATGCCAAAAATAAATCAACAAATATTATTCTCGGTAATTTAAGAGAGCATAAATTTCTTTCCGTAACTTTCCATCCCGCGGATTTCTGGCAAGTTTGTTTGTTGTCATATTTTTACAACAGCGGGGTGCTGCCAGCAATTGTTCGGAAATAGCCCTTAATTTAATTGGAAGGCTCGAGTCGAAGGCCAGCCAGAAGAGTAATTAGCGAAAATGAAACCACAGCTCGAGCGTGAACAACAGAAGTTGTAAAAACAATAAAGCTTCTTTTAAAAGCAATTTTCACGTGTTGAAATTAAAGTAAGAAAAATAAAAATATTATTTTAGATGAATTGGTATTCTAAATGGATGTAGTGGGTTTGCATGCTTCGATTACACCACAGGTTCGTATTCTGTATTAGGTATAGGATGTGATATGTGTTATGTGAAACTCAACGCGGTCATTGCAAGTTACGACTGTTCATGTGCTTGATAAATTCTTTTAAACCCAGACATATTCATCTCATATGTAATATCGTATTGTTAAAAATATACTCGTCTGTCGACTGCTTTGTATCGAAGCTTTTCCGTGAAATATTGAGGAAAATCTTAACGTAACTAAAACATCGTATCTATCAGCCAGCCCTTCTTCGGCAACAAAAGGTTCATAATGTAAACACCAGGGACTGATAGACTGACAGCAGAATAAACTTAAACACCGATTGTTTTAGGAGCGGAATATCCGATTCGCATATAGTAAGTAAGTAAATGCTTTATTTGTACCAACAAAGACACACAATACAATCAAAAACAATAATTAAATAAATAAAGCATATCGTCTTACTAAACAATCAAGTGGTAAAATATCCTAAAGTCCTGGACATGTTACCGATTTATTGCTTGTATTTCGTAAACTAGTATTTTAACTTTACCACGAATTGTCCTTTGGATACGATGTTATTTATTTTTAATCGACTTCAAAAAATGAGGAGGTTATCAATTCATCGCATTTTTTTTAAATGTATGTTCCCCGATTTCTCGAAGACGCGTGGACCGATTTAAAACAATTTCTTTTGTTTTAAAGGGTATACTTTCCAGGTGATCCCATAGACATTTTAACAAAATCGATTAAGTAGTTTGCTTTTAAATCGAAAATAACTGAAAAATATATCGTCTAAGCATACAATTGCTGCGTATTTAGCTTTTCTGAGGCTATCACTTTACTGGTATTGAAGTCGGTTTTTTTGTTTTGAAAAAATATCATAAATTATTTTTTAAGAAAAAAATTTACGTCGAATTTGAAAATTTTACGTGTTTACTTATAACTGAGGTATGTTATCTTGCTATCTAAATCTTCTTTTTTATTGAATATACTTGAAGTTTATTTGGTTTCACCAATTGGATCCTTCGTCTGTAAAATTTTAGTTAAAAGTTGATGAACTTATGTTCATTACACATTTTGCGACTCGGATATTTTACGCCCGAATATACTGGTATACTGGGCCCCAAGCACGGGTGGGTAAAAGGGAGATACAATATCCCCTTTTTTCTTATTCTTTTTTACTATCATCGATTCATAACTCAACGTCACTTTCCAAGTGAATAAAAACAACATTCGGAGCCTCGGCCGGCACGCTATAAAAACTTTTGTCGTAAAACAATGCGTTCGTAAAAAGTATGTGTTAAGTGATCTACATAAAACCTATTATGCTCGGTCTTGAATAGAAAATAGTATTTGTGGTTACATCGGGGGAAAAGTATCATTAGGTACTCGTAGAAGTACGAGTAGAAGTCGCTGCAATATTATTATACTTATAAACTTTTTTCTGGTCTTCTGAGTACCGGGATAGCAAAAATAATTTTCTCTTTAAATAATTGCTACGGTAAGGATACGTTCGATAAAGTAGAAATTAATATGTCACAAGGCTAGGCATGAAGAACGTGGTTGATGAAAGGAGATATTTGTATATATACCTAATCTATAATATGGATATAAATATGGAAGAGATTGCTGTGCAATAAGGCCGCCTTTTCTATACTAACATTTGTGTGCAATAAAGAGTAAAATAAATAATCTATACTGTGGATAGTAACAGAAACTCCTCTAGTTCTCAAAGGTATTCTTATATAATCAAGTCAGTTTAAAAAAAGGAGGGACTGGTCAGCTCGGCTCCGTTTTTTAAGACTACTCAGTGTAACTTATTTCTGTAAATTTAATTTGGCACTCGTTCGCAAGCTTTACATATTATGTTGTGATAACATTGTATTAGGCATATCTTTGTAAACTGACAAAGCCATTCTAGCGCGTAGGCGGCCTATACTGTGTAAATGAGTTTCTTTCGGCGTTTCTTCTCAGCAGTGGTCGTTGCGAAACGCTAGTATCGGTAGCTTTTAAACAAAAAAATAATAATTTAAATATAAATAAACATTACACGTAATGTACACTATAATTATTGACGTGTAAAAGTGCCTGCAAAGGCCTAATTACTGAATAAATATTTGATTTTGATTTTAGAAAGTTAATCTCACCTTTGTTCCTTTTCAGCCAATCGTGATTTTTACGATCTGAAACAAATGAAAAACCGGAGTGAGCAAGGATGACAGCAGAGAAAATTCGACAAGCGCTCGGTTATTGAGGAAATAGCCGAAGAAAATGACAATGGCCCCGGGGTTTAATCGCGTAGCCTTGTGAACTGGCAGTGAGTTAATTTGCATGACAAAGATACAGTGGGTCAGCTAGATAAAGGCTATGCTAGTAACTGTCCCATAGGTTCAAGACTAACTAATCGTAGAAGTCTCTGATTATTTAATAACTTTAGTAGGTTCTCGTATTAGCATAGCAGTTTGTTCTATTTTAATTAGCTTAAATTAGCATTATAGAAATATAACTTACGTAATCTTAATATAACGCAGACAAAGAATTAAGAAGAATATTTGTGATTTTCCTTGGTTGTATTAAGTAAAGATTCCTTTATATAATTCTATATAATGACTGGATCTCTTCTTTGCTGGTCTGGGAGAAAAGAAAAAACATAGAATGTACCAGCTGCTTTTCTTCGTAAAAGCCGATCGAGGGAATGGGCGAGAATCTGAATCACTATTATGATTTTCCTTTTCCACCCTTATGCCCACCATCACGCTAAAAGCGGCCTGGGCCTTATCGCCTTAGGCTCTATTTGCCCCTCAGGGATAGAGACGTGATAGTATATCTGTATCTGTATGACTGGATATCATTTTTATAACATTGTTTGCTCTTCTAAAAAAAAATGGAGGTAGTTAAAAAGTGTTATTACATGACTTTAGAAGTTCTGAAAGTTGTAGCTTTTACGAGCGTATGAGCGTCGTCGGGTTACAACCCCGCAGGATAACTTTTTGGGAAAGTTTCGGAATCTAGGCGTCTGCCTGCTTTGGACGGATACAAGATCGAAATTCGTTTATCCATCGAAATATAATTCTCTAGAAACCTAACGCTCCTACCTTCACCGCTTCGATTCTGATTCCATTTACGTAAACAAACGAACAGTAATTACAACGAAACACTCGAACGCACACATAGACAAAGATGCATGTCGTCACGGGGTCGCGACAAGGTAACGCGTCGTCGTCGGTCGGGTGGGGCAGTCAACGCAATAAGCGGTGAGATACAACGCGCGGATGGTTCCTATTATGCAGTACGCTACGATAAAATAAATAACCTTGTTTACGTGTTACTTTTTTTTTAATAACTAATTTTCATGTCTGTATGGCTTTTACACCACTTCACGGCACATGACGGCATTTTTAATGAATCGATTATCGCAAAAACACACACACACCTGTAAAAATACAGGTGTGTTTTGAAAACATACGGGAAACCCAAAAGAACGAGTAAACATATGCAGCAAGCAAAATAAGCTGGAATCAGGTCAAATGTATCGTTTGTTATGCGCTCCTACTCGTCGGCACAGTCGTCGGCAAAAAGGATTGCGTCGAGGGTCGCGGAGGTAGGCCCAGATTAATTAGGGGTATTTGGTGTAACAAGCTTGCACAGTGAAATTGTCTAAGTAAAAAGCATCAAGAACATCTTTTGAAGTTCTAAGACTCAGTAAACATTGGAGACAATTCTATCTATTAAAAATTCTAGCGCAAAAATAAAAGAGTAAGCTCTTGTAAGTTGCTACAGTATTACATTCATATTAATCACGAATTTATTCTTTACGGAATATACAGGGCCATAAGGCCCAAAGTCTATTTCAGTAATGATAAGTAATTCACAATAAAAAATAACTAAAAAACATATATGTAATGTAGGTAGTCTAAGTTCTCACAATTGTCAGTCTTGAATAAACGTTATCACCGCGCACCCGTGTCTCATTGCGCCGCCGCCGCCCCATACAGTACACTGGCGACGAGGCGGTTATAAATCGCGTGCAATTAAGAAAGAGAAAAGAAAGAAGAATAAATTAAGACAGCTACCATGTCGATAGGTCGTCTCAGTGAATTTGATGTGAAATCCGGCCTGTGGTCATCGTATTTTGACCGCTTAGAGATGTACTTTAAAGTGAAAAAAGTGGCGGATGATTTAAAACTACCGACTATGATTGCGTCAATGGGAGGAGAAGCGTACGAGTTGCTTGTGAACTTGGCGAGTCCTAAGTGGATAGCCTAATGCGTCAACATCTACAACTGACGCCGTCGTCGTTGGCCGAAAGGTACCGTTTTCGCCAAAAACGTCAAGGAGCGGGAGAAGACGTGGCTGTGTACGTAGCGGAGTTAAAAAAATTATCGCGACACTGTAAATTTGCCGCGTATCTTAATGAAAACTTACGTGACCAATTTATATGCGGTCTGAAAAGCGATGTCATCAGACAACGGCTGTTCGCGGAGGATGACGCAATAACTTTTGCACAGGCCGTGAAGTTGGCGAGCTCTCTCGAAGCAGCTGAGCGAGATTCAGCGGTGGTCGACAGGGCGGTGGCAAACGATTCGGAGACCAACAAAGAAAGCGCGGTGCATGCGCTGGCATCTACATCGTCGGGCGTCGGGCGTGGCGGAGATTGGCTACGCGGGCGCGGGGCTGGCGGTAGTCGGAGGCCATATATGGCGGCGGCGAATTCGGCCGCGCAGCGACCCCCGTCGAAGATGGTTAACTGTACAGCTTGCGGTGCTACGAATCATACGTATGCAAGCTGTCGATATCGGGACTTTACATGCAGCAAGTGCCAACGGACGGGGCACCTACGTACGAGTAGGGTGTGTCCGGGTGGCAACGGTCAGACGCAGCGACAAGGGGTACCTACCTACCGTCGCGGAGAGCGGGGGCATAGCGTTAACTTCGGTGACACTAACCACGGACCTAGTGGAGCGGTGGAGGAGTTGGAGGACCTAGAAGAAAACTTGAACCTCATCGCACTCAATAATTATCGAGCAGTAAGTCTACCTGTTTATATAGACAATATCCTTATAGATATGGAGGTAGATACGGGAACTGCAATATCGTGTATTAGTTATAAGACTTATGAACGTTATTTTAAGAGAATACCTATCGAAAGTGACGACACAGTTTTAAGATTTTATAATGGTACGAAGATAAAACCGTTAGGTATAATTAAACCCAAAGTAGGTACGCTATTTAGTTCAAGAAAAATGTTTAGAGTTATTTATTATAGAAAACGGAACTACGTCCTTAATTGAGAAGTGGCTACCTGGTGCTGTAGTAGATTGTAAAGGTCCAAGCAATTTCCTAGTAAAAGATAACGATAGTAAAATAGCACACAGACATATCGATCAGTTAAAACGTAGGACAAGAAATTCGCTTGTAGTCCCCACGGGTAGTGACGGGCCGCTCGTCTCTTCGGCGTCAGTCGAGGACGCTCCCGAGGTCCAGTCGGGGCAAGGGGGGGAGGACCCGGTGACGCCGCCGCTGCCGCGAGCCGAAGTTTCAACTTCACCGGTCCGTAGTGAGGAAAATGCAGATGAAATCTCTGAAGAATTTGCCACACCGCCTACCGCCCCTGTACCGCACCAGTCTCGCCCTGTACGTAAATGTAGGTTAGGAAACGTTAGTTATAAGTGTTAGTCAATAAAAATAGTTTAGTTACAGGTTGTGTTTTCGCGAACTATTGGGATCCGTAGGTTGATATATTGTCACAAATTGCTTATTATTTAATTGTTATAGTAAGGTAGAACTTAATTAAGTGTGGAGGGATGTAATGTAGGTAGTCTAAGTTCCCACAATTGTCAGTCTTGAATAAACGTTATCACCGCGCACCCGTGTCTCATTGCGCCGCCCCATACTGTACACTTTCAAAATTACCACAGTAGTCCGGGTTAAGCCAAACAATATATCGTCTGTTATATCCTGTCATCCGTCGGTAAAAAGGATTGAGTCTTGGAAAGTCATATAAGAATGAAATCGCACTTGCATAAATCAAAAAGAACATAGGAAATATGTTAGAGAAAAAAAACTGCTTAAGTGCGAGACGGACTCGTACAAGATGGGTTCTGTACCTTCTTACAATGTTTTAAAACGTTTCTTGTATGACGAGTGACGACCCCCTTTGAATTTTAACTGTATCTTATTTTTAGTATTTATTGTTATACCGGCTACAGTAATAAATAAATAATCAGTGAAAGTTTCAAATGTCTCGCTTTTACGGTTCAAGAGATAGAGCCGGACGGACAGACAGCGGAGTCTCAGTAATAGGATCCCGTTGGCATCCTTTGGGTACGGAACCCTAAAAGGATTGGAGACTACAGAATACACGGAAATTTTTAGCACAAAAAAGCGTTTATGAAATTTTTATGTTTGTTAAAAACTTTATTGTACACAAAGAACAAATACAAATTACACGTCCACCATCCCAGATTGGGATCTCTTCCAGTCAACCTTGAATTGAAAGGAACATTTACAACACAGGGTAGAGAGTGGGTACAATACACAACAGAAAACAGAAAACCAAAAAAAAAAACATCAATTTAACTACTACTACATTAAAACTTTTAAGACTATTTAGGATTAATTCTAATACAAAGCCAAAAAAATAAATAATATTATACATAAAAAAAATTAAAAAATTGAAAATAATAATCATTAAATAAGTATAAATATATATAGGTATACACTTAAAAATGTATAATAAACTGCATAAATACATCAACTCAACTCTTCAGGCGTTTCCAGGAGCTTCCTAGTTTTGTATTTAAAAGAATGCGGAGACGAGGACATTTTAATATCTGAAGGAAGTTTGTTCCAAAGTCTAGCTGCTAAAACCGAGAACGACATCATAGCACTGAGAGTTTTTTTACACAATATTAAAACGCAAAAAAACGCATTCATAACACCATTAAACGCCGAGATGAGGTCTAATGTATTGTCTGTTATGCGATCCCTACGCGTCGACGTAAAAAGGATTGAGTCGAGGGTCACAGAGGTAGGCCCAGATTAATTAGGGGTATTTGGTGTAACGAGCTTGTGCAATGAAATGGATGGCACCAACATTTCCCAACAACTTGTTGCAGAAATAAAAATATGGAAAACAATAATAATGAATATAAAGAAAAAGTTGTATTTTTGAAACATTTAATACAAGTCATTAGGCAAATAAGTACCTATACGGCTCACCTGATGGATTCAGAGATATTGGAAATACATTACTAGCTCTTTGAATGGATTAAGTTGTTAAAATACTCTATGGAGCCCTGTCACACCACCGTTGCCAACCAAATATATTCACACCTCTTAAGGCCGTACCTGAATTTTCCGGGGTCCAGTGCCGCCCCCATTTAAAGTAAATCATTTCTAAGAAAACGGAGACATCATTTAAAATTTTGCTACTACCAAGCCCTAGATTTAAGTATTTTAAAAAGTATTTTATGAACTACTGTTTACAGTTTAAAGTTAAGCTTTGCTACGCACATTTGCGAAAAACGGCCACTTTTGGCAAATGTGCGTAGTAAAGCCTAACGTTCTCATCATATATTATAAACTGTAAACAGTAGTTCACAAAATAGTTTGAAGGGTTATTTATCTAGAACTTAGTAGTAGCAAAATCTTAAATGGTGTCTCCGTTTTCTTTAAAATGATTTATTTTAAATGGGGGCAGCACTGGACCCCGGAAAATTCAGGTACGGCCTTAACAACCTCAAGCGGTAGCCTCTTTGCTCTTGTGGAAATTATACGATTAAATGCTTTTTAGAAGCCATTTTAGTAATAAAATAACAGTATAATTTAAGTTATATATATTTTTGTAATCCTTATATAAAATCCTTTCTTTTGAAAGCTCACTCGATTGGTTTAGAACAGGGACTGAATAACCCAAAAAATACGATACGAGTATCTTTCAATTGCGGTATGACGTCATATCGAAAAATAGCGATTATCGCTTTATTTCGATACACAAATTTATTTCAGTACCCTAAGTTTTTGTGTACAGATAGAAAATGGTATATTTCGGTACCGGTACTTGAACTTTAATAAATAAAGGTATGAAAGAGATAGATAGAAGAGAAGAACTCGCAAAACGCGACGAAAACAGGTTCTATCAGGTTCGCCGACGCACGCGCTCGTGTCTTACCTACCCTGGATCGCACCCGCACCCCTCGCCCCACGCCCCGCAACGGTCGATACTTTGTTTTTCGGTACCGTTATCGGATAAAGGTTAAATAACGGTATGGCCCTGCCTTTATTTTATTAATGTACACTTATTTTATACCGGTACCGTAACGTTATACCATAACCGCTTTCAGTCCCTGTTAGAATGAAAAAATCTGACATTTTGGATTTTTAATTTACTCACTAAGTGTCACTCTTAGAATTAAGACGAATCTAATGACCTCTCAAGCTAAAATCCTCCAAGCCGTTAAGACTGTAGAGCGTGCCAAAGAAATATATAAGTACATACATACATACACTCGAAAAATATAACCCTCCTTTTGGCGCAGTCGTGTAAAAATCATAAGCAACAGTAACATTGGCCCCAAAAAGCAGCACCATAAAAAATATACCACGACTGTAATTTGTTTAAAAGTAGTTCCAATGTAAGTTCATGATGGAGCTCCAAAACTCAGCTCAACATGCGGACTCGAAGAAAGATTGGATTTAGTTGATGTTTTCTTAACAGAATGTCTTATTATTGAGTCCATTAGGCGAAATGATTCTGGCCCGAACAGAGCCCTCTCGTTAGAGGCCATTCCCTCAAGAGGATGTGTTTTTGACTGAGATTTGTACCTGCAATCAATTAACATAAAGTTACAGACAGTTTCCTATGTTTTGCTCGCGTCGGCTATTTGTGTAACTACCGCCATTTGTTAGAAGCAAAAATAAAACATATGAGAGAGGTTTTGGCTTTTGTTTTATGATGATGAATCACGTTTGTTATACTATCATAAAATGAGCCGAAATATTCAATGGAATATTCTTTTTCAAAGTGAGAAAACAATAAATGTTTTAAGGCGACGTGGGTTCACAATTTGCAATACTGTACGTGTTTTTGAAAAATCACTGTTATTAAATTACTACAGCTTATTACACAATTTCTATTTTTGTATTATATTTATATTTCTTTTTGTAGCCAAAACGGATAGATATTTAGATAATACCTTCTTTGGTATAATTTTCAAATAAAAAGGTGATTGTATAAAATAGTAATATGTATTATAAAGGCAAATTTAGAGGTATGTTTGTGATTTTTTTCTATCAAGCCAAAAATGCTCAATCGTGTTTTGGCTATTTTGGGTGTCTGTAAGAAATCCTTAAGATTTTTATATAATTTTTTTGAGGAATAAACTGTAGTAGTTTAATAACAGTGATTTTTCAAAAACACGCATGGTATTGCAAATTGTGAACCCACGTCGCCTTAAAACATTTATTGTTTTCTCACTTTAAAAAAGAATATTCCATTGAATATTTCGGCTCATTTTATGATAGTATTACAAACGTGATTCATCATCATAAAACAAAAGCCAAAACCTCTCTCATTTGTACCTCTCACCTTGATAGATAGAATCACTTGTTTCTGTTTGTTCGAATTGTCACAGCAAACTTGTTCCGTATCTATTTGACTGATTAAATTAAAATTTGGTACACTTATATTTTTATGCCTATTCATCATCATCATCATCTTCATTACCGCCACCACCACCACCATCATCATCATATTCAGCTCTCAACGACCCACTGCTGAGCATAAGCCTCCTTTTGTCTGCGCCATTTAATCCTATACTTATATATACCTATTACTAGAATTTAATCTTATTTTTGCTTATCCTCACTCAAAGACGACGAAATTATGGAACAAAAAGATGACAAATTTAGTCCATAGAGTAACGAGTTGGACAGAGATAAATCAGCTGCTACATGGCATAGAACAGTCCTAATGGGCCATTAACGAACATTTCGAGGACCGCTCCCTGCCAACTACTTGTAGCTGGCACTGCAGTTTTTGGTTATGTTGGCAAATACGAACATGAAATTTTATAATTGTCGACGCTCAGATATATCGAGAGTGTCTACGACTAAATAAGCCTGCCAACAAAGCTGCTGCGTTTTGTCAACCGATAAAATCGCATTGCTATCACTTGACCGGGCAAGCAAAGCGGCCGTCCGTCTGTCGGTTCTCGTCTACAGGTCGCATTTTTCAACTGATTTTGACGAAAATTGGCGCACAACTACCTTTATTATTAATTTTTTTAGTAAATCGTGATTTTGATTAGAGAAGAAATAGGGCGGAAAAGGGGGACCTTAGCTGTAGCGTTATTTATTACGGATTTAAATCAAATTAAGGACTTAATTCTAAACAAGATATTGCAAAATTCTTATAATTCATTTTAATTATGACATAACCAACAATGTAATCTCAGTCCATCCATATAACTAATTTTAAGTTTTAAGTTTGTTAGTTGACGTCTTTGGAGAAAACGTGCAGTGCAGTTTGTTGCCGCTTCTTCTGCACTTGCGTCTAGGAAGCGGCGTAAACTTAGCTGTAAGTAACGATTTCACGTCAACATTTGTACAAAACAAAACAAAATGCCTATTATATATAATAAATAATATTATAAATATCCTATGATATACGAGTATACGGACGGATTTCTCTGAAATGGCTTTGCTAGGGAAAAGGAGAAAGTGTCCACTAGTTTTGTAATCGTTAACAATTCAATAAGTTGACGAGTTAGCTTGCCGCTTGAATACCAATAAAATCGCAACCGAATGTGTTTCTGCCGTACAGGTACGTTGTTTTCGACAGCCGTAAGAAATCCACTCCGTCAAGAATTTGCTTGAATCCAGCGTTTTGTTGCTTCCTTGAGGTCATTTTATCAAATAGTAAATGGATGACCTACAATGTTTTTCCTAAAGGTTGACTGGTAGAGAATGCATAAGCGTTAAGTTCACCTTTTGCACCATTTTGGTCAATAAAGATTTTAATAAATAAATGCGCTTGCTGGCACGTGATCCACATTCGATTTGACAGTAATTAACAATAATAAATAAATGTGAAACTTTGTATGTATGGATGTTAATTTGTTCCGCTTGCACGTCGAAACGGCTAAACGGATTAGAATGTTTGGCATGCAGATTTATTGAATTGGATTAAATGTATTGAATTTGCATACATACATATTATCACGCTTGTTTTCCACAGGGGTAGGCAGAGGCTATGGACCTCCACTTGCTACGATCCTGACAGACTTCTCTCGCTTCATCTAGACTTATCAATTTTCACAAATTTTTACAAATTATAATTGGTATTTCTAACCTCTTCTTTTTTAATGTCTGTAACCTGTTTGCAGTACGTTCGTCGAGAGCGACTGACCTCTTACTCACTTCTTCTCTTCACTTCCACTCACATTTGGTTCAAAAACCTTCTTAGCAAATCTGCTTTCATCCATCCTTCCTACATGCCCAAACCATATCAACATTTCTTCTTAATTTTATACATACATACATACATATTATCACGCCTGTTTTCCACAGGGGTAGGCAGAGGCTATGGACCTCCACTTGCTACGATCCTGACAGACTTCTCTCGCTTCATCTAGACTTATCAATTTTCACAAATTTTTACAAATTATAATTGGTATTTCTAACCTCTTCTTTTTTAATGTCTGTAACCTGTTTGCAGTACATTCGTCGAGAGCGACTGACCTCTTACTCACTTCTTCTCTTCACTTCCACTCACATTTGGTTCAAAAACCTTCTTAGCAAATCTGCTTTCATCCATCCTTCCTACATGCCCAAACCATATCAACATTTCTTCTTAATTTTTGTCACTATGTCTTTTTCCAATCCACACCGCTCCTCGGATTGAGTTGAATTTGGATTAATTAGGATTAACACATAGTATCCTTATTATCCCGGAAAATGAGATGGTCCTGTGGGATATCAAATAACCTTTGATTACTCGGGAACCGTTAGCCTTGTGGTTTCCGGCAGAGTAGAATAGGACTACTCCAAGTCTTCCCATGCTATAGAAGGCGACTTAGGAAACACAAGCTAAACAAAGCTTATAAACATCAGTGGGACCTCTCCAACCCGTCTGGCCAGCGTGGAGAGTGTAGGCGAAATCCTTTGATTGCTCCGGTTTTATACATACTCTAGTAGTACAGAGAGGGACGTGCTCCTGCAGCGTAGACGTACCTGACGAAGACTCGGGCACCGCCGTGGGCAAAAGCTAGTCTCAAATAAAACTGATCTCTGATACTCGCACGGTTTATACTGTAGAGCCCCTTTAATTGGAAACACTGCCTGCGCCCTGCTTCCTGCATCGACAGCAATAATAGTTCACAAGCGGAACGCAATTTATTTCCCATTGTTATTCGGCCGGCATTCGTGTCAGTAATTATGCCGCAAGTTCCCGGGTTTAGTACTTGACGGTAGTAGCAGAACGTGAGCCGAGCTTTTAAATAGTTACACTAAATAAATGCACTTATCTGTGGATCTTCACCTTTTTGAACCTTCACCAAGAATACTACCAAGTATTCTTGTTCTATTATATACGTTTGTTATGAATTCCTTTTTCATATGAAATAAACTTATGTCCAAATTCCTACCGCACGACTGACAGTAGATATTCAATGTGTTTGTAAGTTACCCCGTGACTGTGTATTTTCGAATTGACGTACATCGTAATCTTATAATTTCGATCTCGCAAACTGCGGAATTTCTACTTCGAAATTAGGTAGCGGAGTTCTTTGTTGGATAAAACTTATGTCAAAAGTTTTGGTCCTTTACTAGAGTCCAAGACTTACTGTATAGAAGAGTGTCTATAGGTTTTCTAGGTACTCCTACACTCTTACGTATAAATATGTCACCGGAAATGTGTTAAATGTATGACAAATGAACACGTTGCAACGGTAACCTATTGATTATTTACCACGAATTAATCACGGAAGGTAAATTAGGTTATGATTGTGCAGTAACCATCATAGGAGCGAGTGTAGACCACGTGACGCAAGCGAATAATTTGACTGAATTTAAAACATTTCCGATTGTTAGTATTTATTGTATTTATTTCATCAATTTTCAAATACCTCTGAACCGGTAGTGAATGTATAATGTATACGTTACTGGAAATGTGTTCAATTCCTTGACGTATAGTATTTGAAAATTGTTGAAACAAATACTATTATAGAAGCAAAGCTTGAGATGAATGTTAATATTTCTACATTGCATCTTTAAAATTTGCATCCTTACTGAGCGATTGCAGTCTGACCTTCGCAACCCAAAGAGTAGAACCAGAACTAATTCTAGGATAGGTTTAAACAAACGCTACATGGTGTTCGAGGCCCACGGCTTTACGTGCCTTCCGAAGCACGGAACCATCACTCTTTTCAGATAAATTTTAGACTGGAAACAACATTTCACAAAGTATGCTTCCTAGTGGGATTTGAACCCACGACTTCCAGACCACAAAGCAAACGCCAGTGGTCAAGGCGTTTGGCCTTGACCACTGGACACCGGAGGCAGTCATGAAATCAGAAATATGTGTAGGAATAACGTTTAAACCAATCCCTTAAAAAAAACCTACGATATTCGCGGCAGGTACTCTACATTTTTTCTTAGCTACAAGGCCGGATGAATGAATGAAGTATTTAGGTGGCCATAAAATCTTAATCACAGACATTTATTATACCAAAAACTTGTGGCTTAAGAAAAGTTTTCTCTCAAAGGCATCTGGGGATATAAAAAGTCTGAAGTCGTAATAATGGTCGCCAACTCGTTGCGGCTGGCCGATTACGAGCAAAAGTTACACAACTTCTAAATTACATTTCACATCATATGAATATCGATGACTGAGCTCTTAAGCTACATGAATTTTCCGGAGTCCAGTGCTGCCCCCATTTGAAATAAATTAATGGAAAGGAAACGGAGATATCATTAATTTGTTCTAGTAAGCCCTAGATAAAATCCTTCAAACTATTTTATGAACTACTGTTTACAGTTTAAAGTGAGATAGTGAAGCTTTT
Source organism: Acrobasis repandana (assembly GCA_963576875.1). Classification (NCBI taxonomy): domain Eukaryota; kingdom Metazoa; phylum Arthropoda; class Insecta; order Lepidoptera; family Pyralidae; genus Acrobasis; species Acrobasis repandana. The sequence continues at coordinate 17,949,076 of OY756218.1, read as the reverse complement.
CTTCGCACATTTCCGAAAATTACCACTTTTGGCAAATGTGCAAAGAACTTGCAAAAGAACAAGAACAGCACTGAACCCCGGAAAATTCTTGTGGCTTAAAACTGCTTTCACACAGAACTGCGGCGCAGATCAGATTTTGAATAAAGTTGGTCTCAGATCAAATCGTTGCGTAGCCGCTTTCTTATCAAAATCTAAAAAAAAACACACTTTAATGCTACGAGTATCTTGCCTGTCTGTGTAAAAGAGGACGCTAAAATTGAAGCATTTATAGATCTCGTTTGCATTCGGCTGGCAAACGCCGGACACAGGGCAGGATCGCAAATCCCGGGACTGTACACACGTTCAAACTAAATCGATGCGGAGGATGCTTTATGTGAGGACGTGACGTTTTCGCGTGTGTAACACGGATGTAGATTTTTTTTATTCGGCTCATTAGGAAGATTATAAAAATATTGTATATTATGTATTCTTTATTATCTCTGATTAGCAAATAATATCGAAGTTACAGCGAATTTAAATGTCACATAACGTCACGCTCAAGTATGATTTTCTATACTATACGGTTACGTAAATTGACCCCACTTTGAAACTTCGATACGCTGTATCTTTGTATTTTTTTACTACATTGCTAAACGAACAAATATATAATTTATTATTTTTGGATAATCCAAATGAATTTAATCTAATTTAATCTAACCAGCCTTTTGGGTACTTTGCCCTGTGACGGCAGCGATTTGGCCTCAATTTTTTATATAATTTAATATAAGTTAGTTCTATTTTTAAATATTTTTAGTTTAGTTAGTTTTAATTTAGGTTATATTTTAGTTTGTTTAGTTTTAATTAAGTTACTTGTTAGTTTTAAGTTGTATTTTTAGTTTGTCACTATTTTAATATGTTTTCACGAATTTTTTTAATAATATTCAATATTGTGATAAATCTGTTATTAATAAATTGCCTGCAGATCAAAGAAAAATATCTAATTGATGGATTCGATATAAATATATTTTTGGACCCAGTACACATCCCTATTTAGATATTGCTCTAACTCATATGGTTACCACTAAGCTCAGTATCATTATATTGTCGATTCATTCGAATCAATAGCTAAACCGGATTGGACGGGCAGCCACAGCGGAGATCCGTCACCGAAGGCCGATCAAGCCGGATTGTGATTGAGGAGTAATGAACCATTTTAGGGGTTTTAGATATGCGTGGCTCTATAATATCACAAAGTGTACTGTTGTACAAATTTTAGCCTTCCCAGAATAAATTAATAATTAAACAAAGTGTAAGGGATATACGCGTAATAAATAGAACCACACGGGCTATACTAGATCACTGTAATATAATGAAATTAAAATAATAGTCAAAAGACAAAAAAAATCAGCTTTGCCATACAAAAGTGTGCGCCCGCCAGCGCAATTTGTATGGGAATGACGATTTTTTTTTATTATTTACTTTTATTTTAATTTTATTATATTTCTTTATCCTTCACGGGGTAAAAAGTGTCAAGGGTTGCCAAACCAAGCCAGTAAAAGAACGCCTTTTTCATAATTGATGAATATGCTTGAGAGAATCAAACAGTGTGATTCTTAGTTCGTAGCAACTGCTACGAAAAGCTTCAAAAGGCTACGATATGCTACGCCAAGCTACGAACAGCGAAACGAGTAAAAGTAAACGAAATAACAATAGGAAATTACTGACAATTTTTTTTAATATCTGCTGGCAGCCTTTTGGGTACTTTGCCTTGTGACAGCGATTTGACCTCAATATTTAATATAATTTATATTTTATTATTTCTATTTTCAATTTTTAAATATTTTTAGTTTAGTCAGTTTATTTAGCTTATATTTTAGTTTTTCAAGTTTTGTATTTATTTATACTTTATTGTACACACATGTTTAAAGTACAACAGGCGGACTTAATGCTTAAAGCATTCTCTAACAGTCAAACCTTTGGGTCGATTGGGGAGTTTTATGTGGGTGTGAATATATAAAGAAAACTTAAACTAAACTAAATTTAAAAGATAATAATCACAACACATACTATAAACATACTATTATTATTATTACATATACACAATTACTAACATATATATATATATATATATATATATATATATATATATATATATATATATATATATATATATATATATATATATATATATATTACTTCATAAAATATATACCTACATTAAAATATATACAAAAATAAATATACAAATATATAACCATAAATAAATATTATGCAATCAAGTCTGTCCTATGTTTAATTGGAAGTGGAAGTGCCTAAAAACTCTAAGTTTAAAGGAGTCGCGACTTATGGATTCAGGGAGAGCATTCCAAAGTCGTACAGCAGTCACGGAGAAAGAGTTATGGAAAAAACCTGTACGGTGAGAAGGAGTGACTAGGGTAAGAGTATTTGAAGAACGCAGGGACCTTGTTGTTTGTTTCGGCAATAATTTTACTAAAAGTTGTTTAACCGATTTTAATTTAATTTTAAACATTGTACCTGTCACTGAATACATATATTTCTTTTATATCTTGTTTTTGTTGGCCTATGCTGTATATTATTGGGCTAAAATGTCTCTCTGCCTGTATAACTAAACATTAAAACAATAGCACTAATCCGCTTTTATGTGCTGACTACTACTCTAATGAAGTTACTGTAGAACTAAATTAAATTAGTCTGTGGTTCCGTCAACAAAGCCTGTATTTATCCGAGTCTATTATTTAAATGAAACTCGAGTAGTAGAACGTTGGGAGTAAATCTTATCCGTGGTTCGTGATAACAATGGGTGGGAGTGAAGCTTGAGCGAAATAAATGGGGGCTGTTTGGGACTGGTGGCGGGAAGTCACGAACATTACCCTCATGAAATCACAGATGCCGATAAGAGCAAAAATACGCACACTATCATGTCTTTCTTCTATTTGTGATAGACAGATACATTTATTTCATTCCTTACTATACTTGATGAAAGTTTTTTAACCTACTTCAAAAAGGAGGTTATCAATTCGACTGTATTCTTTTATGTATGTTTGTTACGCGATATCTTCGTCAATTGTAAACTGATTTTGATGATTATTTTTTTATTTGGAAGCCTTTACTACTAAGTTGGTCCCATTTCAATTTGGTGAAGATTTGATGGAGAAATTTGGAGATATGGAAGAAACTTGTAAAAAAATTGAAGTATGTTGTTTTTTTGTTAAAAATTTAATTATTTTAAATAAGTTTTAGATATAGTTTAGTTTTATATTCATAGTTGTACTTAGTTTAATGTACTGTTACAACTTTTTTGTTTCACAATGAAAATTAAAGCGTTCTCTCAACGTTCAGTCAACAATAGATATAACCATATACATTATCATGTCTTTATTCCTCAAGGGGTAGACAGAGCCCAGGGCCGTAAGACCCAAAGGCCACATTTAGCGTGATTGTGGGCGTGAAGATAAAAAAGATAATCAAAATAGCGATGGGTTGCTAGCCGTATTGCCTAAACATGATTCATATTCTCGCCCATTCGATCGGCTTTCACGATCTGCTCGGGAAGAGAAGCAGCTGGTACATTATACGTTTTTTCTTTCTCCCAGACCACTTGGAAGAAAATGGGATGAAAAGATCTAGATTAGATGTTTCGATAAGAGAATGAAACATGAGACGAAACCTACTAGAGAGTTGGCGATGTGTTAAAATCTATTGCATAATACTAAATAGAGTAGTTACTTGTACTTTTCTCTGCGGAACTATATATTAACTGTAACCCTATTATTATAATATTCTGTTAAATTAAGAACTTAGGAATTTGAGTGCTTCTTTTTAATTGTTAATCAGACTCACATTAGTAGATCATGCTGTGTCACAAAGTTTTGGACTATTTTACTAGATCGAAATAAATAGATGTATCTATTAGATAATGTTAGTTGTAATGCAACTTTGTAAAATGTCTGTTTTGTGTACCTAATAAAGTAAAGTAAAATAAATAAACTGTTCCTTTAGTCAACTACCGTCTTATTATAAAAACAGGACTAACTTTGTGACTAGATTTAAACCATTATCCGCCTAAATCAAGTTGACATTGACAGGTGAGATAGTGTGATATTACTCGATATCAACTTGATTTGGGCGGGTAATGGTTTAAACCTGGTAACAAAGTTAGTCCTGTTTTTATAATAAGACGGCTAGTGTTTTTATTTGTAGAATAGAAGCACGTTTCATGTGTACACCTTGGTTGTACGCCGTCACACCATGAAGGCGGGCAGTTACAGAAAAAAAAGCGGCCAAGTGCGAGTCGGACTCACGCATGAAGGGTTCCGTAGCAGCAAGTAACATAATATAAAAGTTCTAAAGGTAAATTGTGGTTTACGATTTATGACGTATTAAAAAAAACTAGTTACTAAATCTTGTTCAAACCAATTTTCGGTGGAAGTTTGCATGGTAATGTAGATCATATATTTGTTGTAGGTTTATCATTCTCTTATTTTAGAAGTTACAGGGGGGGGGGGGGGGACACACATTTTACCACTTTTGAAGTGCCTCTCGCGCAAACTATTCAGTTTAGAAAAAAATTATATTAGAAACCTTAATATTATTTTTAAAGACCTATCCTATAAATATCCCACAAGTATGGGTTACATTAAAAAAAATGTTGAGTTTCCGTTCTAAGTATGGGGAACCCCCAAAATTTATTGTTTTTTTTATTGTTGTGTGAAAATCTTAATGCGGTTCACAGAATACATCTACTTACCATTTTTTAACAGTACAGTTCTTATAGTTTCGGAACTAAGTGGCTGTGACATACGGACGGACAGACAGACATGACGAATCCATAAGGGTTCCGTTTTTTACCATTTGGCTACGAAACCCTAAAAACGGGAACGAATAATTGTATTAATATCAAAATAAGAAAGATATAAAACGTCTTTAAATAAAATAAACTCGCAAAAAAACAGTCATCGGCTTTTTAATTACGAATCGGCTTCAGCAAAACCGTGGCAGTACGAAATGCGAATTAAAGTAAAAAGACGAGGAAATCGATTAGTCCGTTCCGTTTCTCGTGTTTCAACGAGCAATGCTTTGGAGAAAAAATTAAATGATTAGGAACGAAATATACCACCGCCTTAAACCGCCACCGGCTCAAATGGCGACCATTTTCTACAGCGCCTCTGAAATATACTCTTCTTAAATTATACATGTAATAAGAGCTTCCCTTGTGCCGCCTAGATATATTTGCTGAATACGCGAGAAAAATATTCCTTGATATAATTTTTGTCCTATTGTTCGGCAAAGGGCAAAATAAACTTTTATTACATATAAATCTTCTAGGTGAATTATTCTACCCGATGTGAATACCGCATAAAAATAGGATCAGTAGTTTCAAAGTTTATCGAGTAAGTACAGAAAGACAGACTGACATACGCACCGGTGAATTTAATTTTTAATAAGTACGGATGTACCTACGTACCTTGCAAATGGCCTTGAAGTGTGAAATAAATTGTTAACTCGTAAATATGGTGATAATTTCCATATTTCTCTACGTCATGCACTAGATAGCCCTTTAAATTATTTTATGAACTGCCGTTAAAACTATTATTGGTGATCCGTCTAGCTTTAAAACTTGCCGTGGCCACTTTTGGCGGAGGCAAGTTTTAAAGCTAGACGGACTAATGTAAATACTTTCAACGGTGGTTTATAAAATAATTTAAAGGGCTATCTAGTGCATGACGAAGAGTAGTATGGAAATTATCTCCATATTTACGAGTTAACAATTTATTTCAAATGAGGGCGCCACTTCAAGGTCATTTGCCTATATCTTCACCTTAACCGACGTTCTTTGGCATCATTTACCTAATCTTATGAAAGAAATAAGAACATATTAATTTATATTTATTATTATTATATATTAGCTATTAAAGTTAGCAATTTATGTCGGCTTACCAGAAAGCCGTCTTTTTTAATGATGACTAATTGGCTGCGCTTGCTCTGGGAGAGCCTTGATTACGCAGGGCGCGGCTAGACCTTCACTACATAGTCTTTTTATGATATACGATTTGAGCTTGTAAAATAATCGAAAGACCAGAAAATTGTCACCTAACTTTACGTACAAAAACATAAGTAAGTAAGTAACACTTTATTGTGCACCAATAATAAAAATATACACACAGAAAAAAATAACAAAGACTTTTAAAATGTACAATGGCCGGTCTTATCGCTAAAAGATACGATATTTTTTGTTGAAAAGGTAAAGAAAGTTTACAGTAATTGTCGTATCTGTTGACTTACCGGAAAGCCAGGCATTTAAATGATGACTTATTAGCTACCCTTGCCATGGGCGAGCCTTGATTACACCTTCACTGTATAGTCTTTTTAAGTTACACGATATTTGAAAGTAAAATAAATCAGCTAACTTTATTTGCAGAAACGACTGTAAGAAAAGTTGACAATGTCTGTCGGCTTACCAGAAAGGCGTCCGTTTTAAAGATCACCTTATTGACTCGTTTTGCTCTGGGCTCGCCCAGATTACGCAGGGTCCCAAAATGTTTATATATTGAATTTAAAAAAAAAACATATTTAAGAAAATGTTTACAATATCTGTCAGCTTACCAGAAAGTCAGTCATTTAAATGATGACTAATTGCCTGCACTTGCCCTGGCCCCTGGGCAAGCTTTGATTACGTAGGGAGCCGCGCCCTAGGTACAGACCTTCAGCGTATAAGGTTCGAGCAAATTAATTTAAAAAAGTAAAGTTAGCAATGTCTGGCGGTTTACTAGAAAGTCACTTGGTTTCGCCTGTTCTTGGACGAGGAAACGGATACGTATTACGGTAGCCAATGGAGATCTATGGAGAAGTTCCATATAGGTTGGTGAAAATCGTGTCGTACAGACAAAGTAAGTTTAAATGGGCGTAAATTCCGCTAATAGTGTCATGTTACTATGCCATTATTCACTGCAAACATTTTCAGCGGAAGGCTGAAAATATGACGTCAGCGTAATTTATTCGCAGTGCGAATGTTACGACCTTACCGCGATTTCGTTATCTGTGTCATTTGGGCGTGTGAATGTTTTAAACGAGTACCATTTTACGTGAGTAATTTTGTCTCGAATAATTTTAAATATTGGCAGATTATTTCTGATTTTAAAAGGCACAAAGATATAGTGAAATTAAAAAGCTTTTACACAACTACAAGATGCAAATACTTAAGTACTCGTAATCTTTAAAATACACGACATTGTAGGCCCCCTTAAGTGAGACACTTCAAAGATGAAACTTGTGACTCTTGCGACCCCTGGGTGCCCTTGGCTTTGTTTAACCTGTAACCGATGAAGACGTGATAGTGTGTCCTATGGCTAACTAATTCTCTAAAGAGTATTCCTACACTGATTCTAATCAAAACGCTATAGGTACATAAAAGAAGCACGATCATGTTTAATAAACAATCTAAAAAGGAGTTTTCTTAATAATGTAAACAGGCTGAGTTTTTAACCACCTGCCAAATGTTTGAAGTTAGTTTAGTCCATGATACTGAACTACTTTCTATAAAAAAAGTTAGGTATTAAAAATCGATAAAAAAATTTCGTCCTCGTCCTTTTGTATGGGCGGATGAAATTTTTTTATCGATATTTAATAACTTTTTTTATAGAAAGTACTTCAGTATAATGGACTGAACTTGCTCAAAAAATTTGGCAGGTGGTTAAAAACTCAGCCTGTAGATTTCTTGGGACGTTCTAAGAAAGCTAATTGGACAAGATGACTGTTCTCCATCAGTATTTTGTTTGTCGGTCATTAACCTTTATAAAACAACAATGCAAATATAGCCTTTATAAATACAATCTTAAAAAAATTACAAATCTTAGATGATAACTTTGAACTAAAATAAACCGATCGTTAAAAGATAAACTCAGAAACTGCCAAGACTTTTCGTTTTCACTTTGAAGATTTCTACGGTATATATACAATTATATACGTATATGTGTGCATATCTGAGTAAAGCCGGGATCATCCGCACAGTATTTACGTGTCAAAGTTAGCCGACCATTTTTAATATATAATATACATACACACCTGTAGTTTTGCAAAACCTCGAACAAATTCATTGATGAAATGCATTGACATTTTCAGTTAAATATTCTATGCAATGGAATTCGCCGAGTGATTTGCAGTCGTCGACAATTTAACAATTTCCTGCCGGCCTAGTACGAAGCATATTTGTACAATCACATGCATCAGTTACCGTTTCTAAATCAATTTTAATATTTGTAGTGTATACATGTATCAGTTGATTTAGTTCGTTATTTTTATTATAGCCTCTCGCGTCTACTGTAGGACACAGTATATATTAGATTTGGTCGTATCCCAATATTTAAAAGCAGTGATTAATTTCAAGATTTTATGATTTAAATTATTGATTAGTAAAAGCTACTTATTTCATTAATCTAGCTGTTTCGCGCAATTCTGAGTATAAGATTGGAAGTAGCAATAATTATTTTTGAAAAGTCATAAGTACTAGTAATATAATACTTGATTCGAGATTCAACAGTCCAAAATTCAACGACTTGATATTGCAAATTGAGTAACAAAAATTAAATATAGAAAAATTTTACTTGACATCTGACATTTAAATATCCTCGGGGAAATAAGTACACGACTCCATTAAAATGAATGGAAAACGATTCAGAGAAGGTAAAATAACTTGCCATGTACACAACGACGTAATCAATACTGATTTAAAGTTAAACGTTCTGAATCAGTTGTCTACAGTTCTGTAACGCTAATGGATAGCTAGAATATATAGAATTTGTAGCTCCATAGAATAATAACATACTACGTGTAGCTCTTATCTTGTATCTTTTTACTTTAAATAGCAATTCTTGTGAATATACAGGGTCTAACAAAATATACTGAAACTATTTTAAGGGTGGATTCAGTCCATGATACTGAACAACTTTCCCCAAGGAACATATATCGAAATATGAAAAATAATTTTTGGCCTCCCATATAAGTTGACTGATCAGCTGATCCGAGTTTGTATGGAAAGCCAAAAAATATTTTTCATATTTCCATATATGTTTCTTGGGGAAAGGGAATTCACCTTTAAAATAGTTTCACTATATTTGGTTAGACGTTATATATTTGATTATACAGGGTGACTTTTTATCCACCTGCTAAATTTTTGGGGCAGGTTCAGTCCATGATACTGAACTACTTTCTATAGAAAAAGTTATTAAAAATCGATAAAAATTTTTCGTCCTCCCATACAAATCAGCGCTCATCCAAACGGATTTTGTATGGGAGGACAAAAAAATTTTTATCGATTTTTAATTACTTTTTTTATAGAAAGTAGTTCAGTATCATGGACTGAATTTGCTCCAAAAATTTAGCAGGTGGATAAAAAGTCACCCTGTATAATGAGGATCTTGAAAACGGTTCCAAGAATTTAGATAAAATTTTGCAACTATTTCTAAAAAAAAAAAATAAGTAAATGTTTCCGGGCCGCAAAATCTATATAGTTAGGTCAGACCACAAACTATGTATGCTCAGACCAAGGATCAAAATTTGTGGTAGTTAAATATTATTTTTAGAGATATTTTTTTTCCGTGTTTTTCATCAAGTGCAGCCAGATTTACTTTATCATATTAAATATTACATAATATAGAATGATGACGTGAAATATAAAAAGTAACTATTTTCATATATTTTTCCGCCAAAGGCTCCTGCAAATATGTCGACGAGTGTACAGATATCGCACCCATACATAATAATTTAGACAGTGCTTTTAGGTTCACGTACAAACCATTATTGAACTATATTGCGGACCATTTCACTTTTATGCTTTTAGGGTTTTGGCAGTGATATAGAAGTGCATTATTTAAAGCTATAAAATATTGCTTGCGGCTTTTTGAAGGGATTTAGCGGTTAGTGAGCTCGCCAAAACGCCACTATGAAACTTTAAGAGGCATTTTATACTTGGTTGGCTGGCTCGCTCGCAACATGCCTTAAATATCCACGAACTAATTTTATTATCTAGGTTATTATTGAAACACTTTTATAAAAATCTATTTTATTAATAGGTTATCTTTAAAACTGTTTGATTGTGCGAGCCAGACAGCCAACCAAGAGTAAAATGCCTCTTTAGGCCCCGTCATTTCAAAGCCAAGAATACTGTGTTTTTGAAAAATCACTGTAATTAAACTAATACAGTTTATTTCTCAAAAAAATTACATAGGAATCTCAAGGCTTTTCTTCAAATACCTACAATATTCAAAACACGATTAAGCATTTTTGACTTAATAGAAAAAAATCACAAACAAATGGCCACCTGAAAATTTTTTTACCTTCACAAAATTGCTTTCTGGCATTACAGGATAGCGAATATTTTTTTTAAAAAAGCTCCAGATTTAAACAAAAAAAATATTTATTAACAGCTGTGATAGTTTTTAGTAGAGATGGTAGCGACTTTCCGGTACTTTACGCCACATAATTGTGACTTTTAGGTAAAAATGGTCACTTGGTGGTTACAGAAAAACGTTACGGCGCGTTACATGGGGGGAGGGGGGGGGGGGGGGGGTTAAAAATCTCCAAAAATTGCTTAATGTAATACTTGAACGACCTCACATATTCATAAATATGTACATACAAACGCCGGATTGTCCACATAGACTCAGAGAACTTCGCTCGCTCTTTAGATTATAATATAATTAATATGCGATACCCGGGTAACTCACGTAAAAAATCATCTACTAGCTGTCATGTTTCGTCCCCATCCGGATCATTTGTGTGTGCGTCAGGAGTCATATTCACCCTGAGGAAGGCCTCCGGATGAAATCGAAACATGTCGGCCAGTAGCTGATTTTTTACGTAAGTTACTCGTGTATTGCATATTAATAATGTCTTGTGTCTCACGTTATTTTTAACCAAAAGATTATAATATTAATCAAGAATCATTAATTTGCATTATAAAGGTACAATAGGTATCAGTGACGTTATTAAATATTAGTATGTACATTGTAAAACTCTGCAGACAGGTATGCAAACATTGCTATAACATAATTTAAACTTTTAGTAATTGAATAATTGATCCTGTTATGGTTATATCTCAAGGGGCGCTTAAGGCGAGGCGCGATACATATTTGAGTATAATTTTCATATAAAAAAGTGATTGTATAAAGTAGTAATATCTTTCTTAAACGTAAATTTAGGCAAGTAGGTAGGCAAGGTAAAATAACTTGCCATGTACACAACGACGTAATCAATACTGATTTAAAGTTAAACGTTCTGAATCAGTTGTCTACAGTTCTGTAACGCTAATGGATAGCTAGAATATATAGAATTTGTAGCTCCATAGAATAATAACATACTACGTGTAGCTCTTATCTTGTATCTTTTTACTTTAAATAGCAATTCTTGTGAATATACAGGGTCTAACAAAATATACTGAAACTATTTTAAGGGTGGATTCAGTCCATGATACTTAACAACTTTCCCCAAGGAACATATATCGAAATATGAAAAATAATTTTTGGCCTCCCATATAAGTTGACTGATCAGCTGATCCGAGTTTGTATGGAAAGCCAAAAAATATTTTTCATATTTCGATATATGTTTCTTGGGGAAAGGGAATTCACCTTTAAAATAGTTTCACTATATTTGGTTAGACGTTATATATTTGATTATACAGGGTGACTTTTTATCCACCTGCTAAATTTTTGGGGCAAGTTCAGTCCATGATACTGAACTACTTTCTATAGAAAAAGTTATTAAAAATCGATAAAAATTTTTCGTCCTCCCATACAAAATCCGTTTGGATGAGCGCTGATTTGTATGGGAGGACGAAAAATTTTTATCGATTTTTTATAACGAAAGTCGCTACCATCTCTACTAAAAACTATCACAGGTGTTAATAAATATTTTTTTTGTTTAAATCTGGAGCTTTTTTAAAAAAAATATTCGCTATCCTGTAATGCCAGAAAGCAATTTTGTGAAGGTAAAAAAAATTTCAGGTGGCCATTTGTAATTTTGAGAAAAAAAAAAGTTTCGAAAATGCGTGAGAGAAACTCTCTCACGACCGTTCTGAAGGGTTAAAAAAACAATGTTACGTAACGCGTAGTTCAAACCGGCCCCTGTAACGCGGAAGCAGCATTATATTTTAATTCATTGGTTATTTTTATCACTGTTATAAAATTACATTTCATAATATAAATAAAAAGTCCATGATACCTAACAACTTTCCCCAAAGAACATATATCGAAATATGAACAATATATTTTTGTTTTTAATACAAACTTAGATCAGCTGGTCGGTCATCTTACAAGATGACCGATCAGCAGATCCAAGTCCAAAAAAAATTTTTCGTATTTCAATATATGTTCCTTAGGGAAAGTTGTTAAGTATCATGGACTGAATTCACTCTTAAAATAGTTTCAAAATGTTTTATTAGACGTTATACATATATTATATAATATAATATAAATAATCACTACAAGATGGTAATGCACAAATTCGGAATTACACACTCACGCCCGCAGAACATAGGTTATTTTATTTTTAATTTTTTAATTATATATTAACATAATTCTGAATAGATAATTGTAGAAGCTGGGAGGGGAGGCCTTTGCCCCGCAGAGGGACACAAACAGCTAATTAAAAAAAATTACATAATTATTGATGAATTTTGTCATGACTGATCATCATTATCAATATATTTAAGAACTATGTTCTTGTCGGTGGAGTATTTTCCATGTCTCCCGATCCTCGACAGCCAAATGCTTGACTTTTCTATACGACACGACTTCTGCCTTTACTCTAACTTCATCCATGAACGTCCTTCTTGGCCTTCCTTTTCCTCTTCTTGCCTCGATCTTTCCTGACTTTCTTTTCATGACTGATACTGAAGAATATACTCTTCTCAAAGTGAAATCAAGTTAAACTGTTGTTGATGTAAAGCGTCAAACTCCGAAGTCTTTATTACATCACGAGCGACTCGTGTAAGCTTGGTGTAACGAGATTATGTTACGTAATATCCGACTTTGGAGCTACCTCGCGGATGTAGTGCCGCATATTGGTTATTGAATTACCACCTAATGAACCAAAAATATGTGGCATGACGTAATTTATTAAATTATAACAAAATTAAGGTAGTCAATACTGTGTGCTTCTAGTAATAAAATCGTTTCACGTGATAGCGCACTTGGCCTTGGAGGATAACAAAACGTTTTCTAGAAAACACGGACGGCCTTTATTTCCGATGTTAAAAGCACTACTAGTGCTAGGCACATAACTTAGTTTAGACAACCCCATCGTCATCATTTTCAGACTAAATCAACTTACTGCTGGACATACCTAGTCCTCCCTTTTCGCGCCAATTCCCGCGGTGCTGGGCCAGTCTCATCGACTGCTTTCCCATCAACCTCACAATATCGTCTGACCAGCGATGGTATCCGTCTCTCGGCCACCACCACTGTGATACTACCTTCTCTTCTTGTCCAGGTTCTGCCCATTCCCAGTTTAGCTGCGTAATACATTTACATACATCTTCGACTTTAGTTTTGTGACAATTTTTATGTTTATTAGGAAAAATAAATACTCGTAAATACCTACAATTCAACTTAAACGACAAACTAAACCTTAAAATAAAAACCTAGTTTAAATTATTTGTTTACAAATGCGTACGTATGCGGCATCTCTCTCTCTCTCTCATCTCAGCGTTTCCCAGTTGCATCCTCAGCCATAATACTGCGAAGCCCGGGGTCCGCTTATGCGTACTTATGTCGCATAAGTACGCATAAGCGGACCGCATAAGTTATGCGGCATGGTGCCAAGAAATTCGGCTGCGTTTCATCTTTAAATTTTTGCTAATAATCATAATAAAAGCATCTAACTAGCTATTCTAATTCGTTGAGAAAAAAAGCGGCGAGCCCTCTTGGACAATGCCACATGTTACATATACTTATTTAAAAAACAAAGAAAACAAAGAATTTAACATTGTTTTACGTACTTACTGCCGTTCGTGTGCTCGTAATAAGAAAATAGTTTTACGTGACTGCGCACTAGGCCTCAGAGAATAAACAAAAAGTTTTCCAGAATACACGGACGGCCTTTTATATCCGATGTCCGATGTCTCGCGGCCCTAGGGAGAAGTTCGCAGCTCTTTTCCTAAATGACCTTGGAGGATATTCGAAACCGATTCATGTTATAAGCGAAATAGTTGGCCCGTTTTAATATTACGCGAGAGAGTGCTAAAAACGACGTTTCTTCTGAAAATCCTGTGTGAATACCGTGAACACTTAGTAAGTACGGATAGTATTTTATTTGTTCTATATCTCCCTAGAAATATTGCACCTATAATAATAATTCGGCGTCGGGATGTGACGACCCCATCGCCCACTGGATTTCCAGTGTAGTCAGTCAACGCAGGGCAGCTTGTGGCGAGCTGATGGTGACTGGCGACACCACGGACCCTACCTCCAGAGGGACCATACACACATGCGCTTACACACACATACACACAGTTACACCCCGCCTCTGCCTTGCCTTAACCGGCCGGCCAGAGTGGAGTCGCAAGAGCAGAACATACGCTCCAGGGTGGAAGTGTATTGCACGTAATGGCGTTATAACGGGGAAACCCGCTCTCGAGGGTAAGCCCCGTGATGGTGAAACCGGAGCCGCACCTCTCGACACCCTCAGCTGCTCACATAGTGTTGCGCCCTGGCCGCATCTTCGTGGCTAGTTAGGGTGCCCACAAGCAGTGTAGCCAACGAGCAGCGAGTCACCATCTACCAGACTAATATTGTTGTGAGAGATTTTTAGGTAGATGTCCGTATCTCACTCCATAACCCAGTTATCCGATCCACTAACATCCCATCCACATAGCCCAAACCAAGTAAATCCCTCCCTGGCAATAGTTCAGCAGCTATGGTGAACTGTCCGTTAGTTCATCTCAATGGTATATTAAGGGATAGACCTCCATAGATGCAGCATTCTCACTTTTTAGATAAAAAGGTACTAAAAGGTCTCTTCATGTTGGCTTTGGTCCCATGAACGCCTCAAAGGACCGGGCCCCATGGACCCGTGGCTGAAAAGCGTACCGACATAATAATAATAAATCTTTATTTATCTCCACACATTTCTTTACAATTTTAATAATATTAACTTATCTCAATAATCTTACAAAACATAGGTTTCTTTTTAACTTAACATAATAAGATGGTTTATTTTAGTAGGAGCAGAATATTTAATTATAATATGCAAACTATCCTTCTGGTTCCTACACTAGGCGTGGCCTGTTTTGTAGGCAACCAGTATCTGTATTACCAAATTCTTATTTCATGTAGTGTCAAATATTACTCTGTACCTCACTTGTAACATGAATAAATTTCTTTTGTGTCCATTAGGTACTTCCCTAAGGTTGCCTAGAAGAGATTGTTGTGCGATAAGGCCGCCTTTTGTATAAGTACTAACTCTATACATGTGTGTTTAATTGTATGTAATAAAGAGTAACATAAATAAATAAACACTGTTCACGGGCAACGCCCCGGTTCTCTCAGTTTTTCATCTAGATGAAAAACTGGGGCGTTGCCCGCGTGATCATTTGGGTAGTTGGTCACGCGTCTCATTTAGGATGCAATTTAGTATAGTGTGACCACTAGCTAACAATTTAGGAACGTAACTGTTCATAGTTAGAGTTCCTACAAATTGGATAGTGTAATAGCCGCTTTTCTTGTCATCTGTTAGATGACAAGAAAAGTGGCTATTACACTAGTAGGTATTTTACTTTATTTTATTTCAGCGGTATCGGTATGCGACAAATATAGCATATATCATTTTAAAATGGAGTAGGTTTATAACTAAATTCTTATATATAATTCAATTTTATTTACATTCATTTATAATATGATATTAAAACTGAACTAAATTAAAACTAAATAAAATAAAATATTATAAGCTAAATTAAAACTAACTTTCCTAAAAATATTTAAAAATATCATTATTACTCAAATATACCACCCCGGAGGCTCAAAGGTACCTAAACTAAATCAATGCAATTATGCAGATAGTACTCGTAATAATACGCTTTCAAATTTAAGCTACCTTAGTTTGACCACGTTTTTTTGAAATGAATAAGCCTATAACTTTGACTACAGGTTTGACCCCTTAAACCGATTTAACTAATTCAGCGCTTTAAGTTACAAAAAGGGTTAAACCGGTCGTTACTACGTGAACAGGTGTCCAATACCATTAAGGATCGGTCATAAAGGCCCGGATTGAATCGAAGCTGTTTACACAAGACTTAGCGGGATCGTACCGGTGACGAACGCAGTTTGCGCAATATTTTTAGTGATTGTTATGCTAGAATATACAGTGACAACGAATCAAGCAAACTAAAAATAAAGTAAAAGACCGGTAATGTGCGAGTCGGACTCGTACATGAAGGGTTCCGTTCAAAACGCTGAAAAAACACGTTTCTTTTATGACGACCACCTTTAATTTTTAACTTTATCTTATTTTTAGTAATACATATCGATAAAAATATCATGTGTCTAGCTATTACGGTTCAAGAGATAGAGCCCTGTGACAGACGGACGGACATACAGCGAAGTCTCAGTAATAGGTCCCGTTGGCACCCTTCTGGTACGGAACCCTAAAACGTATTCCTGGTATTCACCAAAAGTAGTTAATTTTTTAATTACCATTATCCTTAATCTAGAAAGATGTAGACGATATAAATCCAAGACTAAAGTGAAGAAGTTTGAAACTTCGTCTATTCATGCCCTGAATCCACTTTTAGTGAGAAAATTAATTTTTGGCTAGAAAGAAACTTTCAAGTTCCCAGTTAGTTTGAAGTACAAAGCTTAAGATATTTTGATAGATTTTAAATTGTATCCCGATGGATTGGACTTCTTATTTGTTATTTGATTTTACAACGTTTTAATTCAAAAAACTAGTTTATATTTCGCTTTAATTACTGTTTCTAGAAGCTGTACCTAAGTAACTATCAAAACGGGGAGTTGTTTTGAAAACTTTTGTGAATATTTTATAAGGAGTATTTTACACTGTGAATGATGCTAAATTTCTATGCTATGAACCAAAACAAGTATGCTTTTCCGATAAATGCCTAAGCGTGGCACTTAAGGCCGTACCTGAATTTTCCGGGGTCCAGTGCTGCCTAAATCATTTCAAAGAAAAAGGAGACATCATTTGAAAATTTGCTACTACCAAGCTCTAGATAACCCTTCAAAGTATTTTATGAACTACTGTTTACAGTTTAAAGTGAGAACGTTAAGCTTTGCTATGCACATTTGCGAAAAACGGCCACTTTTGGCTAATGTGCGTAGTAAAGCTAAACGTTCTCATTATAAACTGTAAACAGTAGTTTATAAAATACTTTGAAGGGTTATCTAGGGCTTGGTATTAGCAAAATTTTAAATGATATCTCCGTTTTCTTTGAAATGATTTATTTTAAATGGGGGCAGCACTGGACCGCGGAAAATTCAGGTACGGCTTTAACCGTATTAGTATCTAATGTCGGAAAGACTTTAAGCTATAATACTATACGAACAGTACTATAGATGATCGTATTTACTATCTCTACAGAGACCGCTTTGCTTATTCTCTTCACACGTGAACTATCTGAACTATTAAAAATATATAAAAGTTATTATAGCAACCCTTTTTTGACATTCTTTGTATACAGATTACAAGTAAACGGTAAATAGATTCCGCGATGACGTCTCAAAAGCATAGCCTGTTTTGAAACATAGTGGTCACATTTTTTTAACGCAGGACCTGTATGGATGACTACGACCCTACTAAATAGAAAATTCATCCAATTGTCGTATTAACAGGTAACATTTTTACTTTTGGCGTGTGACGAAGTCTTATTCTTGCAACAGTAAATGCCGATAAGAGGAAAAGAAACACAAGATGGGTTCTAAGTTTGATTCTCTCTATAAGAAGGTATGTTCAAAGTTCTTTGAAGTAAACGGATCATTTTTTAATCAGTAAAAAAGTTCTTAGTCTATGTTTTTAATTTTTTTATTTAGGTACACACTTTATTAGCCAAACTGTTCATGAGCTTGTTAGAGAGATTTTCTCCTTTTCTACTTCATTAATAAAACAAAAAACATTAGTCTAATCTCGCAAGCCAAATGGACGAAATCAGAAGAGCTACCTTTTAAATGTAAGCCAAAATCACATGACAAGGGTTATTTGTCATCGCGGCTTTTGGCGCAGACAACGGACGAGGGCCTTCGACTTGTAACAGAGGATTTGGTGAAAAAGTATGCCACGAGCATATTCAGACCCTTTTAGAAGAAAAATAAATCACGTCCTGTTCTCATTTTCCAATTTTGAATGCAGGAGTTTTTTTTATTTTGGGTAAGTTCAAGAGAAGTAAATTACTTTTGCAATTTGAGGATAAATTTTGGGGAACTCAAAAAATCTCAAATCTATAATTAACCATACCACTAATGTGTTATTTAGACACATGAAACCAGGGTGCGTTCCTGTTTACTTATGTATATAATAGAAAAATATCCTTTTTTAATAAGTACATTGTAATATTGTTATTTCAGGACATTGTGTTACACTTATTAAAAAAAATTGAGCATAGGGTTGCCATCTCTTTGGCGTTTTCGGGTCGCGTCCGGTCAAATATTTGTGTGGCTTTTGTTAGGGTTTTTGGCAAAGCCAGTGAGCTTTTTTTATTAGGCATCGCCAGAACTTTGAACTCGTAAAGTTTTGATCTTGCTCCACCACTGTATCCATTTCGGCTTTAAGGGCCTTATGAATAAGCGCTTAAGCGCAGAGTCCGGCTTTTTTAGTAGTAACCATATATAAACAGACTAACAAGGTAAAATATTTTTTTTTAAATGATAAAACCTCTAAATTATCGAAAGTGACTTTCATGTTTATTGCCATTTCAACTATACGTTCAAAACAGAACATAAAGAAGGTAACTTCAAAGTGCAGACATAAAAGGCTTGTTTTTTCCACATAGATACATAAAGGGAATACCTTTTATCTTGAAGATTCAGCACTTCGTCACCGGATTTGGAAGTAGATTTATACGAAAGGCTTAAACGAAAGCAGAAGGCTCTAGTCTTGTGATGATATGGCGAACGTGCGTTCTAAGTATACTTGCTGACTGAACATTGTGAGGCCTATAAGTGACAGCTATACATGTATAGCTGCCATTTTCATTCCTCTTTTCGGAAAAAATATTTTCAGTCACAGAATTCAAGGGATCCAAAAGTGTTAAAAGAACGTTTCTTATTTTTTTTTATTAGGGATTTGAGTGCGTTTGACCTCTATCTACCCTGATGGGAAGCTAAAATGAGGTCTAAGGTGTAACACGCAGACTCAGAAAATGCCTATTCACTCTTGCCTTGAAAATCTCTAAATCATATGTATGGGGAAACATCTACGCAGGGAGGTAATTCCGCACCTTAGCGGTTCGCACAATGAAGAAGGAGGCCAATCGAGATATGATATGCTTATACAGACACTCGTAAGTCATGTAAATGTAATTAGGTTATTACTTATTGATTTATATAGCATTACAATGCTCGGAACAATATCAAAATTAAAAATATATCATAAAAAATTTCGCTACGAGTGAGATTCGAACTCACGCCCCTCATATCTGTACTATGAGTGCACTTCCAATTATGCTACCGTGACTTCAATTCACCCCGACGAATTTCCCCATCACATACTACTTACGCATTGCATGCGTATTTCTTCATTCTTCTTCATCTGAAGCAGCATAGCTGAGGATGCAACCGGGACCGCGTTCCCGGTTGCATCCTCAGCTATGCTGCTTCGGAGCCCGGGGTGCGCTTTCCCGCTTTTTCTTTTCCAAATATAATATGCATATCATTGGTCACCCAAGGATGCCAAACATCTAGCAATTTGGAGAAGAAATAGCCGGAACAATTAAAACGATTTGGCTATAGTTTTACGACCGGCCGCCTGCCTGACGTCAACCCTCCTTGGGTATGCTATTGTAGCACGAGCTTTAAGTGCTATTTTTCCTTTAGTCGCCTCTTACGACATCCACAGAAAGATATGGTATATATGTATTTCATGCGTATTTCTTCATTATACGCACTATTTAGAAGTGTCGTATTCAACATAGTTTATATTAGATGAATTAAAAGTCGATTAAAATGAAGAAGGTTTCATTTTAATTATTGATTTATATAGCATGACAGAGTTGATTATTTTGATGATTTATATAGAGAAGCAGTTCTAGCTTTAAAAATAATTATTGATAGGCGTTTAGATCTAGGAATAAATACTCATATAACATATATAGGTTTAGAAAAAGCTTTTGATAAAATTAATTGGAAGATAATGATAGAGGTTTTAAAGGAAGCCGGATTAGATTACAAGGATAGGAGAATTATTTACGAGTTGTATAAGGAACAAGAAGCCGTCATAGAAATAGGGGAAGAGCAACAGCACGCTAAGATTAGACAAGGAGTAAGGCAAGAGTGCCCACTTTCACCACTTATTTTTAATATGTATATAGAAAAAGTAATAAGGAACATACAGAATTCAGATATGGGTGGTATAAAAGTCAACGGAGAAAAAATATTTTTTATTCGTTTTGCAGACGACATAGCAGCCCTAGGTGACACAAAACAAGACATAGAACAACTACTTCAAATAATGGATAAAACATTTCAAGAATTCGGCTTAAAAATAAATAAATCAAAAACCAAAACTATGATCACATATAAAACATCACCAGTAAGAGATTCAGTGCAACTTAACGGAACAACAATAGAACAAGTAGAAAAATTTAAGTACTTAGGAAGTATATTAATAGAAGACTCTAGATGTACTGCAGATATTAAAACCAGAATTGCCATGGCCAAAGGAGCATACAATAGTAAAACGAAACTTTTCACAGCAAGTATATCAAGAAAAATACGCAAACGCCTTATAAAAACGTATATCTGGAGCATAGCACTTTATGGATGCGAAACGTGGATACTGAATAAAAAAGATAGTGACAGTCTGGCAGCTTTCGAGATGTGGTGCTGGAGGAGAATGGAAAAGATTAGTTGGATGGAAAGGAAAACCAATGAGGAAGTATTAGAAACAGTAGGAGAGAAAAGAAGACTGCTGGGCGAAATAGAAAATAGGAGAGGGAAAATGATTGGTCACTTAATACGACATGACTCCTTATTTAAAAACATACTAGAAGGAAAGATAAAAGGTAGAAGAGGTCCAGGACGACCAAGAAAGAGCTATGTAGACCAACTGAAAGAAAAAGCAGGGGTCATGTCGTATCAAGCACTAAAAAGTAAGGCAGAGAACCGAGAAGTTTGGCGCATACTCCACCGACAAGAGCCACTAAGCTCTTAAATAAGAAGAAGAAGATAGCATGACAATGCTCGGAATAATATCTACATTAAAATGATTAGGTTATTGCGTTTTGTAAACACCAGAAAATATCATGGAGAAAAGGTTGAGGATACTATATGAAATTCACGTTCTTATAAATATTGTAAGTCTGAAGCAATAAATAAGGCTAGTCTTATGAAACTTTGCCGCTGCGCCTTATTATACTTTTAGAGCATTTATTATGCTCGTATGTTTTGAAATATCGTTTTCCGATAAATGCAAACAGCGAGCTAATGTTTTACGAGGGAAGCTACGTACGAGTAGGTACTGAGTATATCTGAGATCGCTTATCTATTTGAGTCTTCAAAATTCACTCGATGGAATTGGTTTCTGTACATTCATATGCCAAGAAAATAACAAAATTCGTTAAAATTGACAACTACCTTATTGAAATGTCCGATTCAACGCGATGTTGGTCTCTCTCAGTAAAGTAATACAAAGCAGGTGTCAGGTGCACTTATCATAATTTTTTTCTAGGTGTTAAGACGGCGCCTGAGGCTGATAATCTAAATTTTGCTCCCGCTTCCACGCACACAAATTTACTCTAGCCGAAGCGAGATAGCGAGCCATGCGAGGAGAAAAGATCGGTTTACGCGGTTCTGGTTTTTGAGGTTTTTTTTCGTTTTACAAAGAATATTTAAGAGTTGACGAGTGAGTTATTTTAAAAATAAGCCATATTCGTATCATGACTGCCTTATGTTTATTACAATTATAATCCAAAGTTACAGGGGCTAATTTATTGTATTTCTTGAATACTTTCCGTTTTAATATAATTCTGAGGTGATTTGAAGGTAACTTTCAATATTTTTCTATCGAAAAAATTTTAAAAGCAATTGTGTTTTTAAAACATATAATGACTAGAACCAATCCTGAACTTTGCTGTGTTTTTATTTTAAAGTGAGTATTTCGTTAATATTGATAATATTTAAGATCGCTCTAAGTACTATCAGGGTCATACGCGATCTTAATGCAAGGAAACTATTAGTTAGATTTCACTATTTCAGTTTTTTAGTTTGTGTAATTCTTATCCACCAACAAGAACAAAGTTCTGAAATAAACCGATTCCCTTTACTTACTTTTATTATCTTTAGGTATTTTGTTTTTTCTCTAAATAATAAAAGATTTTTTATATGTGTAAATAGCATAATTACTTAGTACTTAGGTAAGTATGTACTCCTCTTGAAAATATCATTTCCGCCTGAATGGTTTTAGGTATTACATGTCCTTGTCAAAGTTCTAACCAATCACATAGTGGTGCATAAAGTGGACGTGGTGGCATGAACAGCTCGAGGTTCCGTATAAAACGTGTCGCTTGTTCGGTTTAAATTAAAATTCCACCCGTGGACACCCGGATATGTGCAGTTAGAATTTTTTGCTCGCAACTTTACCTGCATTCAATTTGTAGTTACTGACAATGTTGAAAAAAATGCTTATTTATTATTATGTAGCATTATGCCTAGATTAAAAACAGAAAAAATAACAAGCTTAGGTATCATATTTTAAAATAAATTTATTATTTATAACGTGAAATCCTCGGCATTAAGCTTCATCCACCTCCGATTTTAAGCAGACGATAGAATGTGAAGTGAGCAAGTGATTTCTTTTCAAATTTTGAAGCGGACAAATGATTTAATTATAAATAAAAAAACTTACCTAAAGACTACCCGCATACATTTGAGCACTGCATGTTGTTAATAAAAGCATGTCAAAATACCAAATAGGAACTTGCCGATTCACCAATTAAAATAAATACCAACATGACTGCTCATTGCAAAGAATGCACTGAAAATCGGCGTGAAAAATATTCGCGATATTGCCGGCAAGCTTTTAATAAATCACTTTGTCAATTGTTAACGGCTTATGGTCGGCGGCAATATTTACGCATTTTCAGCCACTAGTGGTTTTGATGCTCGTGTGCGTGATGTACGGGTAAGTTGGAAAACGTATGGTCGCCTGACCATGGCAGCCTGTCCCTTTTGAATTGTGATTTTTGGCTTGTTAAAACAAGCTTTGGGGTTATAATTGGATTTAAAGGTATCTAAGTCATAATGAATGAATGAGTATCTATGGAATCAGCTACTGAATATTCGGGAGTCTAAAACCATAACGAAGTTTAAGAAGCAAGTAAAGGATAACTTACTATCCGTCTTTATCGTCCTGATATATTTAGAAATCTATACTAATATTATAAAGCGGAAGAGTTTGTTTGTTTATTTGTTTGTTTGTTTGTTTAAACGCGCTAATCTCAGGAACAAATGGTCCGATTTGAAAAATTCTTTTTTTTGTTGGGTAGTCCATTTATAGAGGAAGGCTTTAGGCTATATAACATTACGTTCCGACAACCACGCGAACGAAGTCGCGGGCACAGCTAGTATTATCATATGTATTTATTATGTACAACGTGTTAATGAACTAACGCAAAACCTCTCAGATGTTACCTCAGCCCATGAAACTGAACAACTTTTGTTCTACAACTTTCACGAAACTCAAAAAAAATATTTGATTTTTCATACAAACTGATCAACTGATCGAGTCAATTTGTATGAAAATCCTAACTTTTTATGGGTTTCGTGAAAGTTGTAGACAAAAGTTGTTCAATTTCATGGGCTGAGATACCATCTGAGAGTCTTGCGTTAGTTCATTAATACGTTGTAAGTATATATTTAAGCTTTATGACTATGTATTTATAAAAGTATATTTACATACGTTTATGTAGATATGTTATTAAATTACTTAGGTATCTTGTATATTTAGATAGGTATTTATTTAGTTTTATTATGTACTCGTCAATTACCTATTTCTTCCCATTTTCTCCCGCGGGTACAATTTTTTTAAATGTATTTTTTGTAAATTTTCAAGTGTATTTATATATCCAACAAAATTATATTAAATGATTACGTGATTTAACCTATGTTAAATAGCCTCATAACTTCGTGCTTTATATGTTAAAGTTTAAAAGAAAGAAATATATTTTCAAGCATTGTAGTAAAACGATTTTCATGCAATTTTATTGTCAACATTATTGACTGAAGTTTCATAGTAAATAGATATATTTACTATACTCGTTTATTAAGGAAAAAAGAAATGAATACAATTGAAATTTAACTGACTACAAACTAAACTTATAAATAAAACCTAATCTAAATTGTTGATTTAGAAATCTAAAAGATTAAAACCATGCGGCATGGTGTCAAGAACTATACTCGTTTTCTGTGAGTTGAAAAAAGTAACCCTTACATTGGTAAAATGAGGTAAAATAAGAGTTTCCGAATTTAAACAATATGATTAACCTTGTTGATATTGTTCTGTATGCAAACTTTACACCAAGAAGCCTCACCAATATTTCGACGTAAAGGTACTTAGTTAGGTACACACTTGAGCCCTTAGGCTAACTTTCAATGGAAAATAGTTTGTGGAAGCTGTACAAAAGGAAGTTACTAACAACAAACGTGTAACGTGGTTATGAAAACATCATGGCGGCTATTTCAACTTCCAGTTATATCTTTGACAAAAGATACGCATGACGATGACGTAAAATCTGCCTGTATATCCCCCTATACAGACAGAGATAAAGGTCACTTTTATTATATTTATTTAAAAAAAAGTAATATTTCTCATGTTAAGTGAATGTGAATCTTTATGAAAAATAAGAGTCCCCGACCCTAGACAGAATCAGAATTTCCTATATTAACTTAGTCTAGCTTTTATTTCGAAACGACATGTCAGATTTTGGAAAATTTTGTAATTTCAAAGAAATTGCATATATCTAGACTTATAGTATAACTGGTTTTCACAGTCCAAATATCAACTTGAAAGAGAATACAGTGTATCATGTTGTATTTGACTATGGAAAACTTCTATACCCTTATATTTCCATGTAAGTTACGGTTAAGTGGAGGCAATGACATTGCGTCAAACCTCTGCAAGCCGGCCTTTCCGGGCCGGAACGAAAATCCCGCCAAACGCAGACGGTTGGCGACCCTGCATTATTACATTCCCATTATCCCCTCTCTCATGGACACAGCATAATGATCCCAGATCTCCATTATGTCAATGTCTGACCCTCGTGGTGAAGCGTAAATAAGTTCGCGAATATTTATGAAGGTAGTTGGAATTGATGTCTTATGGGGTGATGGGATCTGTTCGATAACGTTAGTGTTGGTTGAGATTTTATGGCACTTTCATTTTCTGTTTATTTTACTTAAGAGGAAACATTAAGGTCGAGGAAATTGGATAATAGGTATTTGTAAAATTTATTGCTGTCGTGCTGTGCCTAAACAACAACCGAGCGAGTGCTATAGAGACAATTACTGCAGCTCGGACTGAAAATACCAATAAAAACTAATCAACGTTTCGTAGGCCCCTGATTTCTCCGCCAGAATAAAACCGATTTAATTTAATTTTTCATTAAAAATTTAACAAAAGCTATGGTTGTGTTCCTATGTTTTCTTTTTGCAATATAATCTCATCAAATTTGTTTGCTAGATGTTTAAAAATCGTGAAAAATCTTACCAAGCTCGCGTCTCTTTTAATAATTAAACAATAAAAAACAGAAAACATATGAACATGCCAATAAATCCATTTTAAAAAAATCATTGCTTTACAAGCGCTATTCGGCGAGGAATCAGGGAACTACGCTTATATGGCAAATACGGACAATCGATTTCCTCTTAATAGTTTTTGAGTCTGACATAATGGTATCGAACGAAATAGAAAATACCAAGTTCTACGAATATGGAATGTTTCAGAACACAGCGAGCCAAAAATGAGGGTGGGTGATAAATGTGACCTGACGTTTTCTATATAATCACCCCAGGCGTGTATACAATTTTACGCCTTTTCATGGCCAGGAAGTGGATTTCACGCAGCGGGCGTGGAAAGCGACTTGCGGCTCGGGGACGTAAAAGTTTTATTGCCCGAACACAAAAAATCAATTCTAAGTATGTTCTTCTTTGATTGTGTTTGGAGCCTTCAATTTCAATTTATTTATTGCATTTCATAATGTAGTCATATACTGAGTATGCTACCAATTTTAATGGATTTGACATATAAAACAACGCTTAAATCACTAGCTCTGTACTATACTGGGTTACTTTTAAAACACCGGCAACATTTTTGGAGCAAGCTCAGTCCGTGATACTAAACCACTTGTCATATAAACAATTATCGAAAAACGAAATAAAACTTCGGCTTCCCATACAAATCGGCCGTTCAGCCATATGAATTTTGTATGGGAGGACGAAATTTTTTTTATCGATTTTCGATAATTGTTTATATGTTTCCATATAAACAATTAGTAGTTCAGTATCACGGACTGAACTTGCCCTATAAACGTTGCCGTTGTTTCAAAAGTAACCCTGTACAACTAAATTTTTGAGCAGATTTTTTTTGAAATACGGCGGTCTTGTATCTAAGCAAATATTTTCTCTGCAAAGCATTCAACGAATATTGTTGCGTTGAAAGTTCTGTTAAATATTAGTTAATTTCGTAGAAAGATTTGATAGTAACAGAAGAATATACGTAATTATATATACTTAAACGCAAACTATTATAAAGAAAAGTAATTAAATACGTTATATAACTAAATAACAGAAAACATAGCATTTTAATGGGCCTATTGCCTATGGTAGGCTATTTAAAGTTGTATAGAAACTAGAACTATTTAGAAGTAAGAGAGGTCCGCCTATTTGTGCTTGCTTAGTTAGCAGCTGTGCTACATTGAATGAAAATACGTCCTACATTACATACGTATCTACTACAAAACATATTTGATCGAGCGAGCGAAGCGTCTCAGTTTCGAGAAGGCAAAAATACTTTTGTCCGTCTGTCTGTTCTCGCCTATAGGTCGCATTTTTCAACCGATTTTGACAAAAATTGGCACACAAGTTAAATATTTTAGGCGATCACGATTTTTGATAGTTGACAAGATGAAAAAAATCCAAAAAGGGGGACTGGAGGGGGAAAAGGGGGGGAAGTTTAATATAACGTTGTATATTGATGGATTTCACTGAAATGTCTTTGCTAAGCCAGGGAAAGGGTCGAAAGTGTCGGTTATTGCATGATTATAAGAACTCGCGAGGTCTACTGATCTTCCAGCACCACCAGTGTAACAGGTAGTTAGGTATTTTATATTAATATGTATTATAATTATATTTAAGTGTCGTATTTTTAAGTATACGTAATTTATTTATTGCAATATAATAGGTTGGGGAAAAAGTCTTTTCGCATTTTATATGAAAATTCAAAACATTTTTTAATATAGTTTATTTACATTTAACAACAGTATGTAGGTACCATTTTGTTCGATAACTTTTTGCCATCTTATAGGAAGGGACATGATCCCATTGCTTCTGATCAAAAAACTGCGTCAAGTAGTTGTGGCAGTCCTCTCGTGATGTTAACCTGACACTGCCTAAAGAATTCTGAAGAGACCGAAACAGGTAGAAATCTGAAGGTGCCAGGTCAGGACTATACGGCCGATGCATTAACACCTCCCAGCCAAACTCTCTTAATTTTTGCTGAGTGGTTAAAGATGTGTGAGGTCTAGCGTTATCATGATAAAAAACCACACCCCTTCTGTTGATTAATTCCGGCCGCTTTCTCTCAACTTCTTGCTTTAATCTTATCAGTTGTTCGCAGTAGAGTTCTGAATCGATGCTCCTGCCTGGTGGTAACAGCTCATAATGAATAATGCCCTTCCAATCCCACCACACACACAGCATCACCTTGTTGCGAGTTAACCCGGGTTTCGCCACAGTCTGTGAAGCCTGACCGGCCTTTGACCATGACCTTTTTCGCACGTTCTTGTCGTACGTGATCCACTTTTCATCACCAGTTATCAATTTCTTCAAAAATGGTTCGGTCTCATTACGTCGTAATAAAGAATCACAAATGAGTACACGATTCATTAGGTTTCTTTCAGAGAGCTCGTGAGGTACCCAAATATCGAGCTTTTTTGTGCACCCATATTTTTTCAAATGCGCCAAAACTGTTTTGTGGTCAATTCCCAGTTCTTCAGCTACGTCGTAACTAATGATATGCCGATCTTGCTCCACTTGTTCAAAAAAGTTCATACATACTATATGCGAAAAGACTTTTTCCCCAACCTAATATTATATTTAGAAGTTCAATAGTAATACAGGATATTATTTTTGCTCCTACTTTGGCCACATTTGCCTCTTTTCTGGTAATAAAAGCCCAAGGCTTTATGTCCGCCTTTTACAAATTTATGTAAAAAAGTTGAATAATAAAATAAAAATAAATAAATAAACGGCCGATCGGCCCCGATAGTACTTGAGAAGGGCGTTTTGCTCTTTGGTATTGTTATTGTAACATCATCATCATCATCAGATCTTTTTTAGTCTCCATTGCAGGAGCACCCTCTCTATACCAGAGCCATATATTAGCAGAGCGGAGGATTTGGACTACATTCTCTACTCCACGCATGCTAGACGGGTTGGAGAGGTCTCATTGATGTTTATTGTGTGCTATAATTTGATCTGTGGAAATAAGAATATACTTAATATTTCGTAAAAACATATAAAAATAGTGACAATTTAAGAATACCACGTAAAACTAACAACTAAATTAAAACTGAACAAACTAAAATATAACCTAAATTAAAACTAACTAAAAATATTTAAAAATAGAACTTACTTATATTTAATTATATAAAAAATTTAGGCCAAATCGCTGCCGTCACAGGGTAAAGTACCCAAAAGGCTGGTGGTATTTCGGCTTTGAATAGCAATACTTAAACGCTGTCCGAAATGTGCCTTGGACCCCTCGAGACGTCGACCAGGCGTGCCCAAACGGCATGCCAAAAGTCGATCTCGCTATAATCGACCTTTGGTCGTTTTCAACCGCATGTCATAGCAGTTTAGGTTTATTTCAAATAGATTTATTCTCAGTATCTTCGCCGCGCCTCGCTTGATGTGCGCTGGGCCTTAGTCCACATCCCTATTATGATAGTCAAATATGAATAGACACACAGCTGTCTTTTCGTTACGAAATAAAGTTGAATGTACGACAGATAAAAATATTGGTAGACTTTGCAACGTGTTTGATTTTTCAATTTATTTGTCTGTGAGCACGTGGGGCTGACAGCCGCCGAGCGCGTCCCATCAAATATGTATGATCTCCCGAATTCCGCTCCGGAAAATCTATTGCAGATTCCGGAATAACAACGCGGATTTGCTAAAATATTCGAAAACCAAATAAATGTTTATGAACTTTTAGTATAAAAGTTAACCAAACATATATCTATCTAGTTTATATTAAAGGTGGTTTTAACCACCTTTAGCCGTGTGGTTTTCGGGCCTGTCAGAGTAGAATAGGACCACTCCAAGTCCATGGATGTCGTAGAAGGCGACTTAGGAAACACAAACAAGCTAAACAAAGCTTATAAACATCAATGTGAAATTTCCAACCCGTCTGGCCAGCGTGGAGAGTGTAGGCCAAATCCTCTGACTGCTTTGGCTCTGGTAGTACAGAGAGGGTCATGCTCCTGCAGTGGAGACTAAATATAACGTGTCTGTTTCTCAATTTATCTAAGCACGAGAGGCTTACAAACGCCGAGCGCTTCCCATCAAATATGTATGATTTTCGGAAGTCGGCTCTGGAAAATCTACTGCGGATCTTGAAAAAACACGAATAAATCCATATGAAGTCACCCATTTCCTCTAATAATACAATTTATATAGATTTTAGAATGTAAATAAATATTTGCAGTATTTTTATTATTTATTTATTAAAATCTTTATCGACTACAATGGTACAAAAGGTGAACTTAACGCTAATGCATTCTCTACCAGTCAACCTTTAGAAAAACAGAAATTAATTTAATTACTTACTGTTAAAATCTTCAAAATTTTATTTATAGTTTATAGCCACAAATTAATTTACTTTGAATTTTTCATCGCAGTCGGTGATAGAAAAATACTATTTTATTTTAGTAATAGGTTATATTACAGTTTATCTCAACTCAACCTACAAGTCGAATGATATGAGTAAAATGTGAGACAACTTGATGAACAGGCCAGCGCCAGATCAAGATTTTACCGAAATCCAAACGTTTTATGTCACTAAGTAATAAAGTACCGAGCAGAAATTAAAGATGAAATACCTTGGGGAGGCCTAAATTTTTAATTTTTTTATAAAAAGTTGCAAACTATTTGGATTTGGCCAAACTGAGCGTATAACCCCCCCCCCCCACCCCCCAATAAAACAACCAGTATTCAACCAGTGCTGCATAATCTCAAGTACCTAACACAAATTGGATAGAGAGAGCTAAGGAATTGATTAAAAAGTACATAAACACATTTTAGTTAAAAGATTTTTAGAAATGAGCCGAAAACACGTTTCATTTTAGTTTTGCAGCAATTAGCTTCTTTCTGCGCTATCAATATTTAAATCGCAGTTCGCAGTGTAAAATCTCTGCAATTACTATCCACTTCACCGAAAACCCGCGAAAATCTCACCAAAACTTTCGCGCAACATTTTTACCTAGAAATTACGTAGCGTTTTCAAACTACAATTAGGATGCATTATGAGGTGGGCTAAAAAAGCACTTGCACGTAGGCTGGGAAACGGGCGGATAAAGAGAGGCCAATTAGAGGCTTTTCGAGAGCTATATTTAGTGCCTGCAGGAGCCGCAGACTTGTATAGTGGTGGGCTCTTGTTGAGGCTAATGCATTCACTCCAAAGCTTGAACTTAGTTTGTGATTAACTCTATTAGCGCCTGTCATAATATTTATTAATTGAATTCGGTAGGTAAGTAATTTCTTTTAAAAAATGCAACCGCTTATCGCAGGATTCGCAGGACTACATAATTATCCTTTCCTAGCTTATAATTTGACCGAATGAGGACGGAAGTCGAAATCAGGCTCACTTTTATCACTCATTTTGTTGGTGAAACTTCCGATTGTAGGTAGATTTTTCGGTGGCACTACAAGTTCTAAAAAATCCTACTTCTTTTATTTAGGTGCCCGACCCAGGACTAGATGGGGGACAAACTTAAGACCTATTAGCAAATGCTAAAACCTTTAGGATCAAAACCGGAACACCGAAAGGAATGGAAACGAAAGAGAGAGGCCTTTGCCCAACATTGAGATAACAATGGCACGTTATAAATATTTTTTTAATCTAATCAAGAAGACATTTTATTTACAGCAACGAAAAATTAAATTTCTAAAATACTAAAATAAAGATAAAAACTTTACTTACTGGACTAGCTACTAATATTTACAAATAAAAAGGCCGCGTAGTTCTTTACCCTTTATAAATAAATAAATAAAGTGGGAATAAGCAGACAGGGTCTGAACTATTCTTGCTTTGAGACTTTCGTGTTCCAAAAACTTTCTGGAGTTGCTTACTTACAACTCGTGTGTGGAGTTCTAAAATTAGTTACTGTTTTACATTGACGGCCAAAAACACACGCAAGATTTATTTCGACTGAAGAAATGACGGTAGTGATAATCAACGGATTCAAACGGAACGCTCTAAGTACATTAAATCCAGGAAACTCCTGCTTGATACCACCATATTTAGCTTCGGTAATTGTTTTAATTAAGATACTACGTAGCCCTGATGGAACCTCGATGTACGTAAGCTCATAAAAATATGTGAAATCACAACTTGAGTCTGTAGCTGCTGTTGTACCTGTAACAAAAGAAGAAAATTATATTATTATGACACTCTTTTATTCTACTAATACATACTACTTAGAATCATCGGGAACAGTAGTAGGTTTTAGTTTTTTTGACAATAATCCAAGGGTTTGGAATGGGTTTCAATATTGCTACTCGACACGATTATATTTTATAAATGACTTTAGAAATGTGTAATAGAGAGATAATAGAAGGCTAAAATACTCTAAATCCACATTCATAAAAGAAAAATGCATAAGATGCTTATTTTTGTTTTACAAAATATAGACTAGCTCCGTATCTTTGAATTTTATTTTTAGCTTTAAGGCCCATTTACACGGTGCAAGTTTCTTGCCTGTTGCATACAATTAAATTGAAGCAATAGAAAACTTGCATGGTCTAAACAGAACTTCAGCCATACAAATCATTTATTGCTTCAATAAAATTGTATGCAACAGGCAAGAAACTTGCACTGTGTAAATGGGCCTTTATTGTATATTTATTGTACATACATACATACTATCACGCTTGTTTCCCACAAAGGTAGGCAGAGACTATGGACCTCAACTTGCTACGATCCTGACAGACCTCTTTCGCTTCATCTACTATTTATTTATTGTAAAACATGGCATATTATGGCTTGACGCAACTGCGTA
Organism: Acrobasis repandana; assembly: GCA_963576875.1. Classification (NCBI taxonomy): domain Eukaryota; kingdom Metazoa; phylum Arthropoda; class Insecta; order Lepidoptera; family Pyralidae; genus Acrobasis; species Acrobasis repandana. The sequence continues at coordinate 17,916,366 of OY756218.1, read as the reverse complement.
TTTAGCCAGAAACAAGTTAATAAAACGTGGGAAATTCTTTTTTCCTAACAAGTTACAATCAAAGGTTGGTGTAGGCCTTTGATTGCTTTAAGGGAGCTTCTGGCGACAAATCTATACGAGTCCACTGGTTTTCATAGCCGATTGAGTGGCGGACGACGCCCGAAGACGCCCACACAGTCCGCGAAACAAATATCACTACAGCCGTACTATGACTGTCCACTTTAACTATTTCACATATTGTTCATGAGCATGAGCATTTATAACACCAAACAACACCAATTTCATATTATAAGGTCCACTAAAATCAATTTGCAAAATAATTTAAAGAAAACCCCAACCAAACACCTTCACTTCCCGCTAAAAACTTCATGTATTACGGTTAAGGAGATACAGTCCACTGACAGCATAGATTAATATTGTATATACTGAAATAGATGAGAAACTGTAGCTTTAACATTATATCAAACCAGTGGCGCCATCTGGTAACATCAATGACCTTCCATTGGAATGTCATTGGGTAACATGCTTTCGCACCACGAAAGGACTAAAATATGAAATAAAACTGTGAAAAAATTACTCCGTGAGCTGGGACTTGAACTCGCGATCTCAGTATATTCAATACGACTATATACAATAGCCTAAACAACTGAGCTATTACAAGTGATTAATCGCAAATGTCGAATTTATCCATCATTTAATATTCCTATCAAATAAAAAAATGGTGTAAAAAATATACTGCGTGAGTGGGACTTGACCTCGCAACGTTTGCTCTTATTTTAACCATGCTCTAATCAACTGAGCTATCACGTGTTCTACCTCGTATGGCGAATTTCTCCACCATTTGATATTCCTATTCTATAACACGCATTAGGAGTTAGGTCAGCTGATTCGTGACTAGATGGCGTTTTATTGAATTTTTTTATCAAAATACTGCAATGTTCTAAGTTTCATAGGCATGACTGACAGACCGATGGGATCAGAAACCTAAAAACGTGTTCACCTTTGTGCCCGTAACATAACCGCCAGCGGTGCCCTATATCAACTTAAAGAGGGTTGTTGAAAGAGTTAAATTTTATTTACACACCAAATAACCCTTTTGCGAAAAACAAAGCTTTTGTCAAATTACTTATTTGGGCAACCGCGTGAAGCCCAAATGGAGGTCAGTTAAACGTTCTTTGCTCATTCACACTGCCCTGTAAGTGCATGAATTATTCAAATATTCATTACGACTTTCCAAAACCCTCACCTTTTGAAGAAATGAATTCTTCAGTTGGAATTGGGTTCGTGGTGCCATATGAATCTATGATGCGCGGTTTTTCATCTTCGGATTTAAATTGCAAAGCGGTAAATCACAGAGTAGTGGAAATATATTTTATTGGAGTCTTCTTTATTAAGTATAAGTACTTATTCAAGCTCATACATCATGTTCATGTAGAGCTTTCAAGTGGATTATGACTCGTAAGCTTCAACATTTGTAGTAGAGGGATAACATAAGGCTTAACGTGGCAAACTTACTTTCATAAGAGAAACGCTTTTGCTCTAATATAAATATTAAGTCTGCTACTTTTGTATATATGGAAAGGGTGTAATTTTTTCAAAATATAGGCTTTCTTCCAGAATCCATTTTTTATTTAATTTCTAATTATTCCAATCAACTTGATGAACGTATGCTCTGCCCTAGGTGCTGTCTGCTCCGTAAAATAAAGAGGGCAACAAGTATGTGTCGGTTACTAAAAATATATTTAGTAAATATCTTTTCTGTATGTAAAATTGTGATTGCGTTTCATATTTCTGAAAATCCCAAAGCGAATTTAGGAAATTGACTCTGAAGCGAATTGTCAAAGCAGTCGATATATTTTGCAGCGTGGACGAAATGCTGATATCGCTCTCCTACTCCTCATCGACAGGCATCGAGGAAACCTTCGGCTAGTGTAACTTGAACCCTGTCGCCGCAGGGAGCGTTCTGATCTCCAGGTCAAAGAATCAAATTAAATTTTTATGGCTTGTAGTAACTTTTATGCCGTCGTAATTTGGTTACGGAGTACATGGTTAAGCTACTTTTTATTGAGATCGCGGTCGTGTAGCCTACTGGGATTTATTAACATTAATTTGTTTAACATTGCTTGTAAACGCGTTACTCAAGTCTCTTGTTGGTGTATGACACAATCATATCTGGAAGTTTGGCAAGTGCTGATTTTCTTTAAAACTTTCTTCGAGTCGTAAAAGGGAGTTACAGCTTAAAGTTAAGTTTTGTTATTTAATAAATGTTTATTTCGTACAATTTTCGTCCGTTGTTGATACTGTTAATATTATTTTCTTTAGACAACTTGCTGTTTTTATGGTATTGTTTGTTTGTCAAAACAATACATTTTTAGGGTTCCGTACCCAAAGGGTGCAAACGGGACCCTATTATCGAGACTCTGCTGTCTGTCCATCCGTTTGTCACATGGCTCTATCTTTTGAACCGTAATAGTTTGACACTTGATATTTCCACTGATTATGTATTACTGTGGCCAAATTAAAATTTGGTTTTTTTAAATAATTAGTAATAAACATTAAACGTAATGTACACTTAAATTATTTAAGTGTAAAAGTGCCTGCAAAGGCCCAAAAATATAAAATTTCTGAATTAATGTAATTTTCTAATAAAAAAAATCTATTATACCTACATAGACTCAAGTCGACAGCTTATTTTTATAACTAAGCAGAGGCGTAGCAATGCGTGGGCCCTCGCCCACGGCCTTGCGCGTGAAGCGGATAACCATTTTTTAGGACTCCTCGTATCTTAAAACAAAATAACTGGAATCTTGGTAATGAAAGGGGCCTGAGTACTAATGCGACTTTGCCCATATCCACGCTACGCCTCTGAAGATATAAATACGACTATCTACATAAAAGTAATGGATATACACCGTCTAGTTTCTGGCAGAGTAGAATAGGACCACGGTACTCCAAGTCTTCCTATGGATGTCGTAGAAGGCGACTTAGGAAACACAAGCTAATAAACATAATGAAACCTCTCCAACCCGTCTGGCCAGCCTGGAGAGTTTAGGCAAAATCCTCTGGCTACTCTGGCTAAGTATGGTTCTGTGGTACAGAGAGGGTCGTACTCCTTCAGTGGAGACTAAAAAGTACCTGATGATGACAATGATGACATACAATTTCGTATCAAACTAGTTGTACCTACCTAACTTGTATTTACGTCTTCTTTAAACAGTTTAAACGCGCACGGTGATAGTGTTTCAGCAAATGAAATCCCGAGCACAGAGAATGCACGTCGAGGCGATATCAAATTGCAGAGACAATGTGTTCCAGCTTTAATTGAAAGATACAAATACAGTTTGCAGAAGTATAAAAACTCCTGGCAATCATTTTTATTAGGTTTTCCTGATACATTTTTAACTTAATATTTTTTTGTAACCCACATTACCTTTTTGATATTTTTTTTTACTTTTCTTATTTTCTACGACCTCCGTGGCGTAATGGTTAAGGCCGTACCTGAATTTTCCGGGATCCAGTGCTGCTTCCATTTAAAATAAATCATTTCAAAGAAAACGGAGACATTATTTAAAATTTTGCAATTACTACGCACATTTGCGAAAAACGGCCACTTTTGGCAAATGTGCGTAGTAAAGCTTAACGTTCTCATTATAAACTGTAAACAGTAGTTCATAAAATACTTTGAAGGGTTATCTAGCACTTGGTAGTTGCAAAATTTTAAATAATGTCTCCGTTTTCTTTGAAATGATTTATTTTAAATGGGGGCAGCACTGGACCCCGGAAAATTCAGGTACGGCTTTAACACGCTAGTCCGCCACTTCAAAGGTTCTGGATTCGATCCCCAGCCAAGGCAAGTTGGAAAATGGTCTTTTATAAATTATGGGTTTTAGGTGTATAATATAGTATCATTAAGTTAGTATTCTAAAACACAAGTCTAAAACTTACTTTGGAGCTGGCTCTGTCTGTGCGATTTGTCCCTATATATTTATTTATTATTATTTAGTTCTTCTATTTACATCATCAATACACAACACTTACAATCACAACACAATTAAATTTATATCTTCTTAGTTTTTTAGGGTTCCGTACCCAAAGGGTGCAAACGGGACCCTATTACTGAGACTCCGCTGTCTGTCCGTCTGTCCGTCTGTCTGTCCGTCTGTCACAGGGTTCTATCTCTTGAACCGTAATAGCTAGACACTTGAAATTTTCACCGATTATGTATTACTGTGACCGCTATAACAACTAATACTGAAAATATAAAAAAGTTAAAAATTAAAGGCGATCGCCATACAAAAAACTTGTTTTTTCAGCGTTTTTAACTAGATCTTTATAATGGCATTAACTAGATACTTGAAATTTTCACAGATTATGTATTACTATGGCCGCTATAACATCTACTGTTATACTAAAAATAAAAAAAAGTTAAAAATTAAAGGGGTCGTCATACAAGAAACGTGTTTTTTTCAGCGTTTTAAAACATTCTGCGGAGGTATAGAAGCCTTCATGTACGAGTCCGACTCGCACTTGCTCGACTGGTTTTTATTACATGACATGACTGTCTTGAATATGAATAAATAAATATATCTTCCTCCCGTCTGCCCAGCGTGGCGATGTTCAGCTAATTCCCCCTTTATTGTGAGAGGCCTTTACTCCAGCAGTGAACTTATACACTGTTAGATAGATAGAAGTCTTGCTCTATCTTGTCTCTACCAAAGATAATATAATTACTAACGTCTCTACTTTGGCGACAAGATAAAGGAATAAACGGGCAAGTGCGAGTCGAACTCGTACATGAAGGTACCTCCGTACAATGTTTTAAAACGCTAAAAAAAGACGTTTTTTGTATGACGACCCCCTTTAATTTTTAACTTTTTTTTATTTTTAGTATAACAGTAGATGTTATAGCGGCCATAGTAATACATAATCTGTGAAAATTTCAAGTATCTAGTTAATGCCATTATAAAGATCTAGTTAAAAACGCTGAAAAAACAAGTTTTTTGTATGGCGATCGCCTTTAATTTTTAACTTTTTTATATTTTCAGTATTAGTTGTTATAGCGGTCACAGTAATACATAATCGGTGAAAATTTCAAGTGTCTAGCTATTACGGTTCAAGAGATAGAGCCCTGTGACAGATGGACAGACAGACAGACGGACAGACGGACAGACAGCGGAGTCTCAGTAATAGGGTCCCGTTTGCACCCTTTGGGTACGGAACCCTAAAAAACTAAGAAGATATAAATTTAATTGTGTTGTGATTGTAAGTGTTGTGTATTGATGATGTAAATAGAAGAACTAAATAATAATAAATAAATATATAGGGACAAATCGCACAGACAGAGCCAGCTCCAAAGTAAGTTTTAGACTTGTGTTTTAGAATACTAACTTAATGATACTATATTATACACCTAAAACCCATAATTTATAAAAGACCATTTTCCAACTTGCCTTGGCTGGGGATCGAATCCAGAACCTTTGAAGTGGCGGACTAGCGTGTTAAAGCCGTACCTGAATTTTCCGGGGTCCAGTGCTGCCCCCATTTAAAATAAATCATTTCAAAGAAAACGGAGACATTATTTAAAATTTTGCAACTACCAAGTGCTAGATAACCCTTCAAAGTATTTTATGAACTACTGTTTACAGTTTATAATGAGAACGTTAAGCTTTACTACGCACATTTGCCAAAAGTGGCCGTTTTTCGCAAATGTGCGTAGTAATTGCAAAATTTTAAATAATGTCTCCGTTTTCTTTGAAATGATTTATTTTAAATGGAAGCAGCACTGGATCCCGGAAAATTCAGGTACGGCCTTAACCATTACGCCACGGAGGTCGTAGAAAATAAGAAAAGTAAAAAAAAATATCAAAAAGGTAATGTGGGTTACAAAAAAATATTAAGTTAAAAATGTATCAGGAAAACCTAATAAAAATGTTTGCCAGGAGTTTTTATACTTCTGCAAACTGTATTTGTATCTTTCAATTAAAGCTGGAACACATTGTCTCTGCAATTTGATATCGCCTCGACGTGCATTCTCTGTGCTCGGGATTTCATTTGCTGAAACACTATCACCGTGCGCGTTTAAACTGTTTAAAGAAGACGTAAATACAAGTTAGGTAGGTACAACTAGTTTGTTACGAAATTGTATGTCATCATTGTCATCATCAGGTACTTTTTAGTCTCCACTGAAGGAGTACGACCCTCTCTGTACCACAGAACCATACTTAGCCAGAGTAGCCAGAGGATTTTGCCTAAACTCTCCAGGCTGGCCAGACGGGTTGGAGAGGTTTCATTATGTTTATTAGCTTGTGTTTCCTAAGTCGCCTTCTACGACATCCATAGGAAGACTTGGAGTACCGTGGTCCTATTCTACTCTGCCAGAAACTAGACGGTGTATATCCATTACTTTTATGTAGATAGTCGTATTTATATCTTCAGAGGCGTAGCGTGGACATGGGCAAAGTCGCATCAGTACTCAGGCCCCTTTCATTACCAAGATTCCAGTTATTTTGTTTTAAGATACGAGGAGTCCTAAAAAATGGTTATCCGCTTCACGCGCAAGGCCGTGGGCGAGGGCCCACGCATTGCTACGCCTCTGCTTAGTTATAAAAATAAGCTGTCGACTTGAGTCTATGTAGGTATAATAGATTTTTTTTATTAGAAAATTACATTAATTCAGAAATTTTATATTTTTGGGCCTTTGCAGGCACTTTTACACTTAAATAATTTAAGTGTACATTACGTTTAATGTTTATTACTAATTATTTAAAAAAACCACTGCTGAGAAGAAACGATAAAGAATTTTTATTTATTTATTATTTATTGGCACACAATATTATATATAATAATAACAATATAATATACAAAATTATAGAATAGAAACATGTCTAGTTGCAAAACCAAAAAAATAGTGCGCACAGCATGCTAAATATTGTTTTTTGACAAGGAAACATTTATAAATTTTAAATGCCATAATACAGCTAAGGATATAGAAATATACTTTCAGATACAAGCGTTTGAAGATTATTTATACAGTATTGGTCAGTTTATTTATATTTGATTCGATGCTAGACTAAATAAGATTTTTTTAAATGTTTTCCAGTAAGAACATAACCTGCCAACAAAACCGTTGTTACGTAATAAAGAAACATATTGAAGGAAATAAAACCGTTGTAGCTTCACACACTACATCTCAGGAGATCCCACCTTCTGGTTATAGTCACATAAAATATTTATAAAACGGCCATAACCTTATTGTATGATGAATCCTTGAAAACAACGCGCAATTTCAACCTTATGCCGTGTAAATAAGAGCTGTAACATTGCTGAATTGTGTCACGGAAATAAAATGCTCTTTCTTTTGTCTAGGAATACTTGGATAATGCTGTAGTTACATTACTAATTCAGGAATATTTGGTAGTTTCTGTAAATCTAAATGTATATGTGAGTATGTATCACATTCAACCTGAGTAGTTATTTGTGGAGATAAATAAATAATAAAATAAATAAATATACATAGGGAGAGACAAATGACACAGATTGAGCTAGCCCCAAAGTAAGTTTTACACTTGTATTATGGGATATTAACTCAACGATACTATACTTTGTGATAACACGGACCCGTGTGGTTCCGGTTTAGAATAGGACCACTCTATCTCTTCCTGTGGATGTCGTAAGAGGCGACTAAAGGACTAAGCACAAATATCTCGTGCTACAATTGCATTCCCAAGGAGGGGTAACGTTGGGCGGCAGCCGGTTGTAAAACTTTTCGCACAAATACATTTCCAAAGAGAGTTGACGTCAGGCAGGCGGCCGGTCGTAAAACTACAGCAAATCATAACTGTTCCGGCTATTTCTTTTCCATTTTGCAAGGTCTTTGGCATCCTTGGGTGACCATTGACATGACATGAGATATTATATTTGAAGAAGAAAAAGCGGGAAAGCGCACCCCGGGCTCCGAAGCAGCATAGCTGAGGATGCAACCAGAAACGCGCTTAGACGAAGAAGAAGACAATACTTTGTGATAAATACATATATAAATAAACACCAAGACCAAGGACAATTTGAAAAAGGCTATTTTTCAACTTGCCCTGGCTGGGAATCGCACCCAGAACATCCGGACTGGTGGACTAGCGTGCTAACCATTACGCCAATCAGGTCGTCTTTTTAGATATTAATAAAAAGTTTGATATAAATTTTGAAAAAGCGTTTTATAAAATCTTGATGTCTCGATTCAAATATTATGAATGAGTACCACCAAAGTAGTGAATTTATATTTAAATGTATCCATATTTATGTTTTTATAAACCACAAGGGTACGAAACGAATTATAAACGTAAGGTGATAAAAATATACTTACACTTACGTAGGGTACCTATTACAGAAGAATTTCCCCGAAAAATCTCGTCTAAAAACGTTCATAATGTATGTAACTGTTAAAGCAAATTGCCACCTGAAAGAGACCAACTTTACAAAAGCAAAGTACGGCTAATGTTTTATCACTGTTATGTTAAAAGAATTAGTCAGACTGTGGCAAATTAAGTCATTAAATTAAGATAAAATTGTCTGCAGAGTCAAGAGTCTTTAGTCGTTAGGTTGTATTTAACTAATCTGCGCGAACAACTGGCGTCGACCACAGTACATAGTCCTAGCATCATTCCCATTTTTTAAAATGTTAATTATAGATAGTAACATTTTGACAAACATTGCGGTTTTGAAGCAACGTAGGTTTTGGACGTATAGAAACTTCTATATCTCGTGAATACTTCAATGCTCACGAGATGTACAGGGTCCAACAAAATATACTAAAAGGATTTAAAGGCTAAAGTTAGTCCATGATACTGAACAATTATCCCCAAGAAACATATATCGAAATATGAAAAATATTTTTTGGCCTCCCATACAAGTTAAGGGTCGGCACCATGTAAACTGGGTTTGCGCGGGCAACAAGTTTGTACAGAAAGCGTTTGATTTAAGTCAAATAATGTATACACATAGATAGAGGAAGAGTTGGGACAGTAGACGAAAAAAAGGATTTTTTTTAATATTTTGTAGTTTTCCTAAAAACAAGCATTGAATTTACCCAAAAACATGCAAAACGCACTTTGCGCGGGCAATAGTTATGGCTTAAGTAGAAAAGACCACTAAGAAAATACCTAGTTATAGGTGAATAGACTAGCCAGTAGACGAAAATCGTATTTTTTTAATTTTCATTCAGAAAAAGTAAGATAATTGTAAAGAAACCTGAAAGAAATATTTTAGAAAATCTTGCTACAAACTGGCTTGTTTTTCTGAGTAAAGAAATATTCTAACAAGGGATTGCATATATTTTATAAAAATAAAGGCTATTTTGAAACATTATTCTTATATTTGCTTACAATGCAATCACGCAATAATAAAAAAAATAATTTTAAAAATTGGATGTTTTGCAACGTTTTTGACAGAAATCTCTGAAATGGCGGCCATGATTCTTCCATACAAATTCAGTTGCCCGCCGGGCGTTCAGGAAGGAGGCCGTGTCGAATTTTTCAAAAAAATCAATTTTCAAATTACGTAAAATTGCATTACAGTCTAAAATATTTCAATAAAAAACTATGTACAAACTGCCAAATTATGTCATACTTTTGCTACACTATGGCACAGTTTTGACATTTTGTTGACGTTCAAGTAAAGATGTAATGCTATCGCAGATACGGCATCGCACATTTTTTTTTTAATTTTATTGAAAATTACGTCAATGAAAAAAATAATTTGGTTTGATTTATTACCTATATTTTTTAATTGGCGATTAGGGTGAAAATCGGATTGGAACTTTCTCGGGTCGCGGAATCATATTAACTGTTTTTGTAATAAAAGGTGCTGTTTAATTAGGGTTTTACAATTATTTTGAGGGGTGATTCAGTCTGAAATTTTGAACAACTTTTCCCCATGAATGTATATCAAAATACGAATTGACATTATGCGTAATATATCGAACCACAGGCTATACTAGATCTATACTTGGCTTGGCAGGCAGGCTATAGTAGGCTATTTATCTACACTAATATTATAAAGAGAAAAGATTTGGTTGTTTGTTTGTTTGCATTACATGGCTCCGAAACTACGAGACCGATTTAAAAAAAACTTTCACCGTTGGAAAGGTACACTATCCCCGAGTGACATAGGCTTTGTGTGTACCAAGGGCGAAGCCGGGGTGGACTGCTAGTATAGTATAATGATATTAAAACAACAGTCAAAAAACAAAAAAAATCTGCATTTTTATACAAAAGTGTGCAGCCGCCCGGGAAATTTGTATAGGAACCGATTTTTTCGGTGTTTTTACTGTTTTTAGGGTTTCGCTTGTCTGTCTGTCCGTAAGTCACAGCCAATTTGCTACGAAACTATTAGAATGATTTAGTTGAGATTTAGTACCTACACTTATGTAACTTAGTGACCTAAAGATAGACGTATAATGTAAATAAATGAAATTTAAAAAAGGGGGCCACTTATTGTGGGTAAATTAGACATTAAAAAAAAGTTTTGATAACAAAATCGTGTGACATATCAAATGAAAGAACTTTTTATGACAATTTTAAATATATTTATTTCTTAGATCGGTATTTTTAAGTTATTTAAGAAAATGGGCGAAAATTTACCCCCCCCTACTAAACTACTGGACCGATTCAGTTGAAATGTGGCGCACATAATGTAAATTTGTGACCCAAAGACGGAAGTAAAATGTAGGTATATGAATAAATAAATAAAAATTGAGGCCACTTTATGGGAGATAAATGAGACATAAAAAAAAGGGTTTTGTGAACTATATCGCGTAAAATATCAAATGAAAGAACATTTTATGATAATATTAAATATATTTTTCTATATTTTTTAAGTTGGTGTTTTTGAAGTTATTTTTGAAAATAAATAATAAAAATACACTTATCTCCGAAACCACTGAACCCAATCTTTTGAAAAATATACAGTTAATAGTTCTTTACCTATAGATTACAGGAAAACCTATTAGAAGATAAAAAATAAAAGGGTGCAATAATGCTAATTACTGCTTCATTAATCAATCAATTTTTTTAGCTGTTTTCAGGAAAATATTTCTTTTTAGTGCTCTTTGTTGATTCGTTAAAAATATTGTACAAAATCAAACAGTCAAGTCATTGATTGAGCACATACAGCTGCTACGCCAAGACTGTTGATCTGTTCAACGTGCAATCCTTTTTTACCCTCCGTACTTACATAATAAGGTGAATAGAAGTGAAAGGTGTTACGATTGCAGATGGTCGCTAAACGTATTGTTTCACAAAGAAAATTCAAATGTGTACATTTTCTATCAGTGGAACACAAAACGTGTAGTTTTCCAAGTCACCGCTCGCGTAAATTACTATTTGATTGTATTTTTGAGAACGTCATGTCAGCGGTAAGTAATATTGATTTACACAGAAATATCATAAATTTGTCTATGGTTCCCTAAAATTTCAACTTAACCAAAATAAACCGGCCACGTGCCGTGACGGGCCACGTGCAGTGTAGGGTTCCGTAGTCAGTACCTACTTGTTTTATGTAACTAACAACTGCCTAACTTTAGGTCTGAATTCAGTCCATGATACTGAACAACTTTCACCAAGGAACAAACGAAATACAAAAATTACGACGAAATACGAACTAAATCCACCTTAAATTAGTTTTAGTACAGGGAGACGTTTTGTACTACTGCCGTGAATTTTTTTAAGTGTCCATATACAACCGTTTAACTGACAGAGAGGGAAGACACATGATTCTAACAAAAATTTGCAATCAAAAACCAAATATTTCACAAACGGATTGCTAAAACGAAAGAGGGTGTTCATAATCTTACAATATTTTTTAAAGACCTATTCAACGACGTCTCACACCACACATTTTTTTTTTCAAGTTTTTATTACCACATATCCATGCCCATGCCCAATTACAGCTTTCTAGTACTAATAGTCTATGAGTAAAACTGGGGACAGATAGACAGACAGACATGACGAATTCATTTCTTGTTAATTACGGAACCCTAAAAAGCTTCGTGAAACTAAAAAGATTCTCTATTCTAAGGGTTCTTTGTCATTTGCGCTTTAACAAATTTCAAAATACGAGTAATCAAAACCACTTGTTCAAATATTTCGCTCCACTTTGCATACGATAAATTCAAAAATTGATGGATGAATGACCGTGCTTTTACAGGTTAAGCAATTTCTAGCTTGGTCACAGTTAGGATGGGTGACCGTGCTTTCAATCTTAATGTTGTCCAAGTCAAATGTTGAGATTCTTATGAATAAATTTCAGTTTTCACTACCTACATAACTTGACAGCTATTTAAATTTCAATTGTTTTGTCGGAATTTGACCTTGGCATTTTTACATTTATGTTTTTGATGGGATAAAATAAACACCCAAGAACCAGGACAAATTAAAAAAGGCCATTTACCAACTTGCCCTGGCTGGGAATCGAACCCAGAACCTCCGAGTGACGGACTAGCGTGTTAAGGAATCGCCACGGAGGTCGACTAATAAATTGAAAAAGTAATAAATTTTACGCAAGATTCGAATAACTATAACTTGGATTTTTTAGAAAGTGCTATATGAATTTCACATATATTTAAAATCGCTTTTTAAATAAACGTCTTGCATTCACGCACACTACTGTATTTTCGACTTTAGCCTTTTTCTACTGATAGCCTGTCTACTAAAGTGTTAAGTACATTATAATGACATCTGCCAAGGCCTTAATTCAGAAATAATAATTCAAACAAAATAATTCTTTGATTTGATTGATTTGAAAATTTTAATAAGTATCGCGGACTGGAAGTCTTGACGAAAAGAAACAAGTAAGCTTCTACGTTACAATTTATGAAAACCTACATCTATTGTCCCGTTTACACATTATTAACTCTATGTAACTTCATCTTGACATTTTTATCCCCCTAGCGGGAAAATTTTGCATATTTCAGAGCCAAATCTGACCACATGGCTTTGTGCATACAGTCCTTAAGCGATCAGCTGATCCGAGTTTGTATTGAAAGCCAAAAATTATTTTTCATATTTCGATATATGTTCCTTGGGGAAAGTTGTTCAGTATCACGGACTGAATTCACCCTTAAAAATAGTTTCAGTATATTTTGTTAGACGTTATATGTAGAGTTTCCTATACATCCATTCATGATGTTTCTAGCCACATCTACTCTTTCATTTGGGCTCTCGGTTATCTAAAGATTCGTCATAATACATGAAATATTAGGTCATTGGTGATTAGGCGTTTGGTTATTGTTAGCGATTAGCATGAGATAATTTGCTCGCTTGTCACCTTTGATCAAATCATGGTTCCTCAGGTAAACGTGTAAATAAAGTAAACCGATCATAATTTCAGCCACTTTTCATCCACTAAACCTGGTAGGCCTGAAGATTTCCTAAGATAAATTGGATTTCGGGTCTTACAGCCATAGACACAGTTAGTGTTTTTGTACCTGTACCTACCAAGTTAGCTCTTACAGTACCTATTGCTAATTAATTCGCGTGTTTGTACCAATAGTCTTTTAACTTTATATTAGGTTATTTTTTTAATAGTTCCTACACTCCAGGAGACTTCTAGAATACACAAACATTTTGGAATCAAGTAATGCTGCTTACACTACAACGATACGTAAAAATAATTCAGTTTGCAAGTTGCCAGTAATTACATTTGTTTGTTGTGTTTAGTTCGGCGTCTGAGTTCGGAGTTCAAACAAGATTACTGTTTAAGCTCGTCAATACCATATCTCACTTGTTTTATGGCAATCATAAAATTTGCTACTTTATGTATTCGTGTGTTGTTTGGAGTAGATACAAAGAAGTCTTCGAAAAGCATTTTTTCCATGATAGGGAAAGAATAAAAAAACTTGTTCAAAACCCAGTACTGCCACTTAAGGCCGTACCTAAATTTTCCGGGGTCCAGTGCTGCCCCCATTTTAAATAAATCATTTCAAAGAAAACGGAGACATCATTTAAAATTTTGCAAGTATCAAGTCCTAGATAACCCTTCAAAGTATTTTATGAACTACTGTTTACAGTTTATAATTAGAACGTTAAGCTTTACTATGCACATTTGCTAAATGTGGCCGAAGAGTTTGAAGGGTTATCTAGGACTTGGTAGTTGGAAAATTTTAAATAATATCTCCGTTTTCTTTTAAATGATTTATTTAAAATGGGGGCAGCACTGGACCCCGGAAAATTTAGGTCCGGCCTTAAACTACAACGATACGAAAGTTAATTGAGTTTGAAGTTGTACTTACATATTGTTTCTAGTGCTTAGTTCGGCGTTTGAGTCTGAGTTCGCGCTAATTTACTATGTATTGGGAATAAACTTTGAATATAAATACAATATTTGTGATTACCACACCCACTCTTTAAAAAGTTTATTTTCGAGTGAAGGCACCAAGAAAACATTACTGCAGCTTAGACTACAACGATACATAAAGTTAATTGATAATTGAGTTTACAAGTTGCCAGTACTTGCATGTTGTTTCTAGTATTTAGTTCAGCGTCTGAGTTCGGAGTTCGAACAAGATTACTGTTTGGGCTGAAGTTGAATGTAAATACAACACTTACGAGTATACGAGTAGTTATAAAGTTTGGAGCTCCGGTGTTCCACATGCCTCTGTAGTCCAGTGGTCAAGGCGTTCGACGTGTGATCCAGAGGTCGAGGTTAGTAGTATTTCGGAACGATATTAAAGATGCGCCAAAAGAAACTCAGTTCAGTATAGATCCTTACTACGCCCGGTGATGAAGGCTTTAAGTTAACTTATATACCTACTTCATACTTTAGAAATCTTAAAAAGTAAGGTTAGAAGTTGTGAAACAGAAGCTTAAGAGCCAACCGGCTGTTAAAACAAAGATTTCGTTAAGCATTCATAGCTATTATTTGAACTCGGTCTGGGTGTACAATGGATTTAACTTTTCTGCAAAGTAAGATTTTAAGTCTGTTTTCGCGGCTGCTACCTCTTCCTAACTTGCGAGTAATTAGGAGTGCGACTTTTCTTTTTTTTACTTTGTTCTTTTTAGGCTAGGCAAAAACTTTTTGAATCCATTGCAGGTTTTGTAATGATGATTCTGAATTATATCTTTACAAAACAGGCAATGTACATATACAGGGCCTACTAAAATATACTGAAATATTTTAAGGTAGATTCTGTCCATAATACTGAACAACTTTCCCAATGGAAAGTTTAACATATATGGAAATATGAAAAATATTTTTGGCCTCACATACAAGTTGATCGATCAACTGATCTGAGTTTATAGGATTTATATCTATACTAATATTATAAAGCGGAAGAATTTGTTTGTTTGTTTGTTTGTTTGAACGCGCTAATCTCAGGAAGTAATGGTCCGATTTGAAAAATTATTTTTTTGTTGGGTAGTCAATTTATAGAGGAAGGCTTTAGGCTATATAACATTACGTTCCGACAACCACGCGAACGAAGTCGCGGGCACAGCTAGTAATAAGATATTGGAAGTAAGCCAGTCAGAATCCAGCTTGCGCTTGAATATAATTTACTCATGATAATAGAAAAACGGTTAAAGCCTTTGAAAAAAGCGGCCAAGTGCGAGTCGGACTTGCCCATGAAGGGTTCCATAGCAGCAAGTAACATAATATAAAAGTTCTAAAGGTAAATTGCGGTTTACGATTTATGACGTATTAAAAAATAACTATCTATGATACCGAGACCGCTATAGTTTTAATTGAAAGTACATACTTTGAGGTATATACCACATTTTTTTTAGAATTATTTTAGTAATATTTCAATTTCAAAAGTTATGGTGGTGGTATGGTTTCTACATATTTTCAAATCAGTTTTTGTTACATTTTAAAACACCTTTTCAACGATACCCCACACGTTGGGGTTAGACCAATTTAATTTTTTAAATTCACTTTTCGTTGTATGGGAGGGGGGTTGAAAAAAATATTTTTTTCATAATTTTAAAAACCAACTTTTGGAACTTCAATACCTATCTCTCCACCAATTTTCGTGACAATCGGTGCAGTAGCGGCGGAGTACGAGCCCGGACGGACAGACTGACGGACGGACGGACGGACGGACATGACGAAACTATAAGGGTTCCTTGTGGACTACGGAACCCTAAAAACGTAGAAAAAAGTTGCTGTCCATAGAAAATAGGATCGGAGCCAACAGCAGCTTAAATTCATTAGTATTTTGCAATATGAAACATATGGGAAGTATAATTTTTCATGTACTGACTGGATTGAAAGCAGATTCAGCCCTCAAAATAGATTTAGTGAGATGAAATAGTCTGCCCAGCGTGGTGGTTATGGGCTAACCTTTCCTTTATTGGGAGAGGCCTTTAGTCCTGAAGTGGACTGATATAAACTGTATAGATATGTAGAAGACGAAGTGAAATAAAAATATATATATATGACGTTCTTCATCATCCGATTGGTTCCCGGCGGTAACGCTTCAGAGCCCGGGGTCCGCTACCTAACTTAGGTAATTTGATGAGGTTACCTACTGATTTTTACACAGAGCAACTGCCTTATGACCTCGCAACCCAAAATAGACCAGAACCAATCCTAGGATAGGTTTAAACCAACGCTAGATGGCGTTCGGGATCTTTGGGCTCTGCGTGATCGGGCTTTGCGTGCCTTCCGAAGCACGGAATCTTATAGTTACTTCATAAAATTATTTTAAAATAGTTAATTTTTATATGGTTCTTAAAAAAATAAATTGTGGCTACAGTTACTGATATTGACCAACTTTTAGCGAATTATAAAAAATGGAATCTACAAAAAAGTCTGTACCCAATTCCGATTTTTCATCTGAGAATCGACTGAAGTGGTAACTTAATTTTGTTTTTTAAAATATAAATGAATTAATTACTCGCCTAATTATTAAAGCGAAGCTTAAACAAACAATCGCCTACTCAATTTACCACAAGGAGGTACAAGGGTTCGAAAAAGCGGATCTTAATTATGAAACGTTGCCAACTTTCGAGTCCTCGGCAAACGGCTGGGTTTAGCTGATAATTGCGGAGATTATAACAGGAATTGCTTCGATTTACCAAGAAATTGATAAGTCAGCTTCGGTTTGGGTGTTGGCATAAAGTGCTAAGTATTTGAATAGGTTGTTAAATGCTATAAATGTATTTATTAGTTCATTATTTATCAAACCTAACGCTAAAGTGCTTCCAGTCAACCTTTGGGTTATGCAGAGAAACTTAAGTGTGGATTGCAAGATCAAGAAAGGTAAGTATATCTACTATGTACGGCTAGATGCATGGATGTTTGTAACGTTCTTCTTCTTCGTCTAAGCGCGTTTCCGGTTGCATCCTCAGCTGTGCTGCTTCGGAGCCCGGGGTTCGCTTTCCCGCTTTTTCTTCTCCAAATATAACATGCATGTCAATGGCCACCCAAGGATGCTAAAGACCTCGCAAAATGGAGAAGAAATATGCGGAACAGTTTAAATGATTTGGCTATAGTCTTACGACCGGCCGCCTGCCTGACGTCAACCACCCTCCTTGGGAATGCAATCGTAGCACAAGATGTTTGTGCTTAGTCCTTTAGTCGCCTCTTACGACATCCACAGAAAGAGATGGAGTGTTCCTATTCTAACCCGGAACCACACGGGTATGTGTGAGTGTGTGGTACGGGGATGTTTGTAACGTTTTCATGCCAAAACGGCTGAAGGGATTGGAGTAAAAATTTTCATATGCCTATTATAATATTTTCCATGCTGGTGTGGGTAAAGAGAAAAAACTTCGAATGTAGTAGCTACTTCTCTTCCTGCGCAGATCGTAGAAGCCGATCGAGGGAATGGACGAAAATGCAAATCATGTTAATAGGCGATGCGGCTAGCAACCCATCACTATTTTGATTCCTTTTCCCACCCTATCGCCCATCATCACGCTAAAAGTGGCCGTTGAGTCACAAGTCACTTTTAGCGGCCCTGGGCTCGTTACAAAAACAATATTACCTACCCAACTAATACTAGTCGAATTTTAAATTAATTTAATTTTCTTTTTTCTTACAAATTGAATTTATAGTAAGTGATATAAAGACAAACTAGTATAGCTTTTGAAATAAACTAAAATATTTCCAAACGACGAACGCTGTGAGCCAAAAATTTGGGTAATAATCAAACGGAGTGGAATCATCCTTCGCCTGTCGCCGGCCAACCGGAAAGGGGAGATCAAACAAAGCGGCATTAACGCTTGTGTAAGCAATGGGTGACTTGGGGCACAACTTCTCTCGTCGCGACTTCCAATGTTACTTCCCTGCTTCAATGAACTTAAAGGTAAATGAGAGTGGAATGGTCCGAAATGGTGGTGGACTGAACTGTTGACTAAATAAGCAACGGATAAAAAGATCTCTGTCTTGGCCTACACTCTCCGCGCTGACCAGACGGATTGGAGAGGTCTCACTAATAGATAATAGATAAGGACAAATCCCACTAATTAAGCTAGTCCATGGCTAGCCCCAAATAAAGTTTTAAACTTGTATTATAGGATACGAACCCAGAACCTCCGTATTGGTGGACTAGCTTGATTGACGTTTTTGGGCTTTGCTTAGCTTGTATCCTAAGTCCAAGATCCTATTCTACTCTGCCGGGAACCACACGGCTTATCTTATCTTAGTTAATATGTTTATTTATTAGAATATAATATGATTTTTTTTAAAAGCCTTGTAAACACACACATATTATGAAGATAATTTTGTTGGCTAGAGTTGTATTCCCTAGTTTTAGAAAGAGAGTTTAGAGTTAAAAACCACCGTTTTGTGTGAATGCTGCCATTGGATATCTTAAATATTAGGCTATATATATTAAATTAACTTAGCCGTGTGGTGACAGTAGAGAGAATATAATTATATAGAGGCGACTAAGGGAGGTATAATAAAAGCGGGAGTTTTCGAAGTAGACGTGGCGACGATTTGACGTAAAGGGACTCGATGTCAAAATAAATTCTCTGCACAACGACTTTATACCATCTACTGGAATCGTCTGCCCAGCGTGGTGATTATTGGAAAATCCTCTTCTTATTGGGAGAGGCATTTAGTCTAGCAGTGGACTGTTATAGGCTGATAAGCTATTAGGAAATATCTACACTCTCCACGCTCCACGCACACCAAACGAGTATTATCTTTATTTAAGGACTATATTGTACGTATCGTAAAGGAATTAGAACCGTAAATCGTGCTATCACAGACAACTTTAATTGTATTTTTCCTCAACGTATAACATAACAAGTAAAACAGATTGAAGCCCTTATCAGGTCTCATGGCAGACAGCACAATTAGGCGCAGACGTCGACCACTGTCGGCAGTAAATCCCGGTCAGACCCGTGTGCAAACGTTAATTACGACTATGTCGTGGTAACTGCGATTCGATGTATTAAGGCTAACTGTTTATGTCAAGTAACATACAACAACATAGAAAGTATTGAGATTCCCTTCTGAGATCCTTTCTTCCATTCGTAACTACTATTAGTGTATGTTGTGATTGGATAGTTTAGTAGTAAGTTAAAAAATAAAATAAAATCGTAAACTTATTTTAAGAAGAGATGGAGTGGTCCTATTCTAACCCGCAACCACACGGGTAATGATAAAATGTAAATAAAGAGCTTTGAAACTGCATATTGTGACGTCGCTATAAATAAGAGTAAGTCACATTTTTCATTTTCTTTACTGGCTAGAACAAAAAGCCAAGTATTTTCTGTAAAACTTCGGGAGCTTATTCAAACAACTTTATTTTTCAGTCGTGTGTACACAGCCTTATTAACATTCATACAATGGCAGTACGTGACGGGGCGAACGCTCAGAATATTATTATTTACGAACAAACTTTACCCGACTTCAGAATATAAAGTATGCCTGCTTTAGTTTCTTTAGGTGAACTTTTACAATACAAGAGTGCATGAAAAAATAATACTTGTACTTTTCTATAGTTAGCACTATAATGAAGATTTACTGAGAGCTTACAGATAATTCTGGGGATAATTTTAATGTAATCTGAAAGTACCTATGCGAAATTATGGAAACAGTAATATCGTGAATTTTGTGGTCTACAAACTAAACATACATTTAGAAATCAAATTCCAATGAAGATGAAACATAATATTACATTTCGAATATTAATTCGGACATAACCTATTATATCTAAAACCCTTTTTAGAGGACTTAAAGGAGTAAGTATTAAGAATGTTTTTGGTATCTCTATTTGGACGATATAATATCATAAAAAATATATTACCTATTCTATAATGGAACACGATAAAAGTGACTTCGAATTCCATCCTACGGTCTTCAATTTTATTGCAGCATCTAACAGTCCAAAAAGTCAACAGCGTAAAACCCTCTTTTATAGACGTTATTTATTCCGAAGGCCCTTGGAAGTAATAACATTTGCTAAGAGCGAGGGACTTTATTTAATTTCTAGTATGAGACGAGCGAGGCGAGCCGGGACGGCCTAAGTACGGTACTGGTATCCTTGATCCTTTTACTGAATTGATAAGTTTGGACTATGAGGTGGCTGGACAGAACTGATCCTTTTTGCCCGACTACGGCAAAGCCAAAAGGAAAGGTAATGATTTTAGCAGTCTATGTATGTATGTTGATATTTTCTTGTGTGTGTCCCACCGTAGCATCCAAACTGCTTATCCATTTTCATAAGTTAGATGTCAATCAAATCGTCATTATCATTCGTACATATTGTATGTATAAAAAAGTTTTACCGTGCGGCCTAAGACAAATGTAATAAAAGCCCAAGCTCGATGGGGTAGCGTTGTTTTATTATAGGGTTCCTATGGCTATAGGAACCCTGTAATTTTCCTTTCGACTCCATCATCTGATCAGCTTCTTGTAATAATATAATTGTATTGTTATCTGCTTTACATTAGCATACAAAATTTCATCTCAAACGGAAACCGGGAAGTGGTTCTTTAAGGGTCAGCCTGATGTGAATAATCTAAGTTTTGCTCCCGCTTCCACGCACACAAAACTAGCTAAAACGAGACAGCGAGCCATGCGCGGGGAAAAGATCGCGGTAGGTCAATGACGCTGGTTTTGGTTTTGAGGTTTTTTCCGTTTTACAAAGAATATTTAAGTTATTTAAAAAGTAAGACATATTATGACTGCCTTATGTTAAATACAACTATAATCCAAAGATACAAGAAAATTTTAAGCAATCGTGTTTTCGAAACATATAATGTATACAGTTAGTTTTGAACTTTGCTGTGTTTTTATTTCAAAGTGAGTACCTATTTCGTTACTATTCATAATATTTAAGATACTATTAGGGTCATACGGGCTCTTAACTTGTAAGATTTGACCCAAACAAATAAAATACAACAAACAGCGCAAGCTTACAAGCAAAAAATCGTGTAATAAAAAGCTTATATATATTATATAAATATGATTAATGTTACATTACAAAAAAAATGGGTCTAAAAAAATGCTTTTATATCAGGTGTGGTATCAAATGTAAGGTCTTAATAAGCACATTTCAAAAATATACCATACATTGTTAGCCGTATGGCTGCCAAGCTTGTCAAACTTTTCGGTAAGAATTTTTCTCGTAGTCGGGTTTTAGTTTTTTAAACGTCTTCGCAAACAAGACCTCTAATATTATTAATGGAAACAATGTTATGTTTTCTTTTTACTCTACAAATGTTTATAAAGAAAAAAATAAATAAATAATAAGAACAATAACAATTAGATTAAACTACTAACTAACGTGGCAGTGGGCGGGATACATAGCGCGACGAACCGATGGCCGATGGGGCAGAAAGGTTCTCGAATGGCGACCACGTACTGGCAAGCGAAGCGTTGGACACCCACCCACAAGGTGGTCAGACGATCTGACTAAGGTCGCTGGAAAGCGCTGGACGCAGGCCGCTCTAGATCGGTAATTTTGGAAATCCCTGGGAGAGGTATATGTCCAGCAGTGGACGTTATGCGGCTGAAATGATGATGATGATGATGAGATTAAACTAACTACAAACTGAACCTAAAAATTAAATCTATAATCTAAATAAAACCGGCCAAGTGCGAGTTAAATTTACGTGAAGAGGGTTCTGTACAATTGATTGAATTCTTATAGGTTTTTCTGTAATCTATAAGCAATGAACTATATTTTGTATTTTTTTCAAAATGTTAGGCTCAGTAGTTTACAATTTTCGTCTTCTTTCTTGAATAAAATCAAAACTATTCATTTTAAAATAATAAAAAAAAAATATATTTATTAATATTTATATTTGAGATCCTCCTAACGACCCTTTTGATATATGACACAGTAGGGTTTGCAAAACTTTTTTTATTTCCTAATTTGTCCCCCGAAAATGACCCTTATTTTACAAAAATATTTATTTACTTTGCACATATGTGTTTGGGTCATAGGATTACAACATTCTACCAAATTCCACCTGATTCGGTCCAGTAGATTCGGAGCAAATTGGCTGTGACAGACGGACGGACAGACAGACGCACGAGTGATCCTGTAAGGGTTCCGTTTTTTCATTTTTTATACGGAACTCTAATTATTGATTTAAAATTTAGTCATGTGAATTTCCTTTTACAATTGTTCTTTTCTGTTTTTCTTTGTTCTATGTTATGTTAACATTAGCTTTATTTTAATACTTACTCTCTCTAGGATCTCTATCCTTGTCGTACATACTCGTAAATCTGGGAATAAGTCTCAAAACGGGACTTTTTGTTTAGAAATTATAGTTACTTGTCGTTGGCCGTAAGTTTTCTAAATCCTCCATAAAACAAACGATATAAATGGAAATATATATGTGTGCCATTTGCCAAACACCGTGGCACCTCTGTTCCAGACCAGACCCTATGAGTAATATCGATTATTTCAGGCATAAAGATATATACACGTACAACATTAGATACATTGCAAAGCAAACTATAAGTTAATGATAACAAAAAGATCGTACTAAATAAAAAAAGCTTACATAGTTAATTTATTTGGTATTCACGTGAAAATCAAAATCCACATGGCAAAATTTCACGCTGAAATCCATCAAAGAAAAAGGTTTTTGATGTCGAAAATGTAAAAAGTTTCGTTCATTTTTCATGAAATTCGTTATTTTAAAAGGTCAGAGAATTAATGAATTTGCGGGACAGCTTTGTCTTGTCTAGTCGTTATTGTAAAAACGATCCAATTTAACTTGAAATTGAGAATATAAATATTAATCTTCGGATTATATTTAACGCAATATTTTATAGTATTTTTTAAAGCATGCCAGTTTAAAAAGTTGTTTTATTTTTATTCTAAGATTTAATATATAAAAAATATGTAAAGTTCCGTAATATTATAATTTCAATAAAATTTCGGATCTATCGGATCGGAATATGTACACTGTACATTACAATACCGGCATTGTAACTACCTCTATATTGTAGGACAGTACTTTCCAATAAGAACTAAAAGTTAATAAGTTTGCCTGAAAATCTAAATATCTAAAAGATGATAAAGCGACAGAGAGAATACTTAATACTTACGTATAACTTTTATGATTGATTTCTTATTCAATCAAGAGTATTTACTTTTACCTTACTCGTTACAATATTAAAACTTTTAGCGATCGCAGAGTGAAAACAAATATTTGCTTCGCATAATTTAAGTTATTATGCGAAGTAAATATTTGCTTTCATAATTACATGAAAACATATAAAAATAAATTATGATACGCTTTAAATTGCATATGAGGTCCTTACATATGAAATTGCCGATTTTCAATACTGGCAACTTTAAAATCAAATATCTTGCGTTTCATTAGGAATTCCAAATTCAAATTTATTTCGAAATAAAGGCAGAAAAATATTGTTTTAAAATTCGTATTTCATTTGTTTTAACATCATTTGTTTGAGTTTCAACATTGCTATAACAACAACTATGGACAAATTGAAAATTCGCGGTATTTACGAATACGAGTTCCACCGTGGCACCAGTGCTGCAGAAACGACTTGAAGAATTAACGACGTGTATGGACCAGGCACCGCTAACGAACGAACGGTGCGTTTTTGGGTTCAACGTTTCCGTTCTGGAAATTTCGATTTACACAGTGAGCCTCGTGGACGACCTGATACTCAAGTGAATAACGAAGAATTGAAGGCGATAGTGGAAGCGGATCCATCTCAAACCACTTCTGAATTAGCAGCAGCCTTCGGCGTAAGTGACAAAACGATACATATCCACTTGCGCCAAATCGGAAAAATTAAAAAACTCGAAAAGTGGGTACCGCACGAATTGACTGAAGCAAACCAACAAACACGCGTTGCTTGCTGCGTTTCTTTGCTTAATCGCCACAATAATGAGGAGATTTTGAACCGTATCGTGAGAGAAATGGATCCTGTACGACAATCGGAAGCGATCATCACAATGGCTTGACCCTGGAGAACCGGCAAAACCTTGCCCTAAGCGAAAACTGACCAAAAAGAAGATTCTGGTTAGTGTTTGGTGGACCAGTGCTGGTGTTATCCACTACAGCTTCTTGAGATCAGGCCAGACGATTACTGCAGACTTGTATTGCCAACAATTGCAAACAATGATGGAAAAGCTCGCCATTAAACAACCGAGACTGATGAATTGCTCTAGCCCACTGCTCCTTCAGGATAACGCTAGACCACACTGCACATCAAACGATCGCCAAGTTAGAGGAGCTGCGACTGGAACCTCTGCGTCACCCACCATACTCTCCAGATCTTGCCCCAACCGATTACCACTTTTTTCAAAATTTGGATAACTTTTTACAAGGAAAAAATTTCAAATCTGATGAGGCAGTCAAAACCGCCTTCAAACAGTTCATAGACTCTCGCTCCCAGGATTTTTTTTCCAAAGGTATCAATGATCTGCCTATAAAATGGCGGAAGTGTATCGATAACAACGGCGCATACTTCGATTGATTAAATAATAATTTCATTAAAAAAACTTGTTTCACTTTTTTGATACTGAACGGCAATTTCATAAGGACCTAATACTATGATGGTGCACAAATCACTTTAATATAAAGAAATTATTTGTAATATAACATATACTAAAAAGTTTTGCCTAAAAGAAATGAATGATTGCCAATGTGTGACGCGGCATTAGTGATTTTGACAAAGCCTGTATAATTACGAGTATTACCACTTATTTATATTATTATTACACTAATAAATACTTACGGATGACAACGATCTATTTTCTTAAATAAATTAAACGAACAGACAAATCACAATGTGAAGTGATAATGTTTTTAGATATACTTACCCGACGCCAAAAGAGTGGGGTGTCTGTGTGTCGTCTGTCCGTAGCATCGTAGCTCTTAAGGCGAAGATATAGGCAAATGGCCTTGAAGTTTGAAATAAATTGTTAACTCGTAAATATGGTGATCATTTCCATATTGTGTTAGGTTCGAATTATTTTTACGTTTATATTTAAACATTCTACTCTTATCTATGGTTTACACAATTGACATTTATTATTTATCGATGGCAACACCAGATTTATGTTATTGGTTGAATTTATGGCGGGAAAATGAAGCCGCTCAACGATTTGTTGACGACAGGCGATGTCGTCCGCCAATCAGAAAGCTGTATTTCCCCGCCATAATGGTGGAGTTCTTGGCCAGGAGCTAACGATTAAGGATTCATTCTGCCTTGGACGTTAGATGGTAAAGCATCTAAAAGTAAAAGCTGTGTTATAAATAAATTATTTTAAATAGTGTAAGAAGTATTACAAAGTGTTTTATGTTTGTATAAAATAAACCGAGTTGAACTATTTGGAGTTTTCTTCGAGATCTGCTGCCCAGTGGTTGGAATACCGCTCTCCCGTAGTCTGATGCTAACATTTCAGAAGTGACAAGAACAATTAAAACGTAAGTACACGCCCAATAGAACGCTTTCTTTGTTTGTAGTGATCGCCATTCATTTTGAAAGTTATCATTTAACTACCAGTTTTGGTATTGGTTCATAATCTGTACTAGAATAATTAGCATTACAAACCGTTATCATTTTCAAGTATAAATTCGTACCTTTGTTGATGCTATGTAGCATAGGTACTTAATTTCGTTTTATAATTAGAAAGTGGGTAGTTATTTTATGCTAGTTTTTACTTTTATCGAGTGAATTTTAAACCCTACATGCTATTACGCATTTTTCATGCTTTCTGACCAATATGTTTTGCTTAAATAAGTGAATATCGATCGGGTTCGAATCCCGGTTACTGTACTGTTTGGACACTAGACTTAAAATCTAGTGTGTAAGCTAGGCGTTAACGCTTTAATATTTTAAATTGCATTTTTAAAACTATACAACCATAAATCAGGTAAGTGATATCACTACTTTGTGAACCTTGAATAGCCTCTCTTTGCCAGGGACCGCATACCGATATTTACTAAATACCGACATTTTGAAGAAATTATCGGTTTTCCAGTCCCTGCTCCTTGCATGAAATTAGCTTCAGCTAGGTTAGTTTAGTTTTTGGTTACATTTTAGCGTAGAATGCGTAGGTCGCATTTAAACTGTACTTATAACACGTAGATAAGAGTAAATAACAAGATACACAGCCACATTTCTATTTTAATAGAATTATCTGTGGCAGTTCGTTAAACATTTAAAGCCTTGCTTTAAGTCCGCCGTTTACAATTTTTGTAATAAAGTTGAATAAATAAAATAAATAAACACGGTTCAAGTTTACACAAGGTTTAAGATCAAAAAGTCTATTTTGCTTTGTTTGTATAGTCCGGCCCCAGATTAAACAGAGGTTGAATTATAAGGTTCTCAAATCCTTGGATGAAAGTTTCAGGCTATGTCGGAATCTCCGGGCCGACGCAGGCTCGTGACTGCACGCTCGGCCACGCGGAGCCGTAGTCGCCTGCGAAGCCGAAGCAACAGTCAGCATCGGCCAGAGATGGACATTGAGCTGGGACGCGAGCTATTGAGGATGCTGGAAGACGAAGTGCGACGTGAACGCAATCGCGTCCGCGTCGCCGAAGATCTACGGGAATCATCGCGGCGCGTCAGCCGGCCGGAAGCGGACAACCGTCGTCGCGCCACCACCGAGTCAGCCAGGCGCAAGGATGCGGAGCACCGGGCTGAGGGCCAATCACGGCGGCGCGACAGCGAAGAACGGATTGACAGGTCACGTAGCCCTTCTTTTTCTAAGAAAAACTTACTTGATATATTTAAACATTTGCGGGATGGTCTGGCATCGTCATCCGTTAACCGGAGCACTCTGCAACCATTGCAGAAAATTGATCATAAAAACATATTACCAAATTTTGATCCATCATCCAAAAATCAAAGAATGGACATTTGGCTAAAAAAGGTGAATGAGTGTGCTTCAGTTTACGGTTGGGATTAACGAACTACTACCCATTTTGCAATGCAAAAGCTACAAGATCTGGCCAAGACGTGGTATGAAAGCTTAAATTCCATTTTATTCACATGGCCAGAGTGGCAAGATAAGTTGTTAAGTGCATTTCCGTGTGAACAGAACTACGGCCAGACCTTGGAGGATATGATTAGAAGAAGAAGTAGGTACAATGAGTCCATAGAGGTGTAAATACTTTTAAACTATCGCGTTGCATTATTATTAAATTAATGCATACGGGAATTAAAGCGAAATGTACCTTTTATTTATTTATTTTGCTGACGTTTCATTCGGGTTTCCATAGAGGTGTATTATTATGAAAAGTTAAGTCTGGTGAATCAATGCGAAATAGTAGGTGCTCGCGCGGCAGAGTGTATAATACATGGTATAACAGATAAGACACTTAAATCCGGGGCCTTGGCACTACGTTGTACCCATTCCGACCAGTTGTTACAGTACTTGATTAGTAACAGAAATTATAATCAGATAACCCAGTCGGATCGATCTTATAACAGGAATAGGAATGTCGATAGTTCGGTCACATCCAATTCAGCAAACCCTAAACCTGGCAACAGAGCAACCCACGTTTCTGGGTGTTAAAACTGTAAGGAAAGGGGTCATGGTTTCTTGCACTGCCCTAAACCGGTACTTAAATGTACACGTTGTAACAAACTTGGTCATACCGCGGAGAAATGTTTTTTTAAGTCAGATGACAAAGTACAAGCGAACACTAGTGGTGCAGTGCAGAAAACTATGTGAATTGAATTCAGGGAAGACAACGATGGGATCGACACCCAAGGTGTTAAATATTACAAGTATATTAAAGTCAACGGTTTTGAATTGAGAGCTTTCGTAGATTTTGGAAGTTATGCCACGATTATTAAGGAATCGATTGCTAGGGAACTAGGCCTCTCTCACGAGAATGTCCCTAACATTTTGAAAGGATTTGGCAATGGTCTGGTTCAATCGCTAGGAGACCTGATTCTTGACATCAACGTTGACGGAGTGGAGGGGAGAGTAGTTTTTAAAGTCGTAGAGGATCGTTGGTTAGATGTCCCCGTACTCGTGGGACGTACATTCACGGAACAGGCACATACATGGGCCTACAAAGATAACAATAAATTGCAATTCTTCACGCGCAATATAGGAAATGAGTTGCCTTCTTCTGAAATTGTTGACAACAGTGACGCTTTATTGATGTTTTACCCAGCCCGTACTATTGAGATCTATGGTGCCGCTTCTGTTAGAGTGACGGCTCAATCGAAGTTTAAGGGTGATGTACTCTTAAAAAATTGTTTAGCAGGAAAGCCGAACGAGCAGTATTTCATCACTGGTGGATTTTATCGGGCGGTAAATGGACGCATTAATGTAATGGTCGTGCCGTGTTCGGGATTTTGTCGCATTGCAGCTAAGCTAGTCTCCTGTCGTGCGAAGATCGTCAATGTTGTTAATCAGGTAGTCAATATACCACCAGTTGAGACCATTAGGAAGGAGTTAGATGAAAGTCGGGTGCATGTAGGTGAAGAGGTGCCAACCGACGTTAGGAAATCTCTAATGGATATGTTAAGAAAATATCAGCATTGTTTTGCCTCCTCCTTGAAAGAGCTAGATTGCACAAGCGTTACCGAAATGAATATAGAGCTTAATAGCCAGCGTCCTGTTGTCTATCATCCATACAGGTTGTCACACCACGAGCGGGAGAAGATGCGTTTGATGGTTGGGGATATGTTGGAGGCTGGTGTTATTCGAGAGTCTGTTTCAAATTACGCAAGCCCAATTCTACTTGTGCGTAAGAAGGATGGGTCTTCAAGGTTGTGCGTTGATTACCGTATGTTGAATTCAGTGACCATTAAAGAGCGGTATCCAATGCCCATCATTGAGAATGAGATAGCGCGTTTAGCTGGTCAATCGTGTTTTGTAATCCTCGATCTTGCGTCTGGCTACTATCAGGTGCCTGAAGGATGATAAACGCAATTCTAGGTTCAGCTCGATTTAGTAAGGTAACTGCGTACATTGATGATGTATTAATTTTTGGGAAAGACTTTGCTCAATGTCTTGAACGCCTTAAAGATGTGCTGCAGATGTTTGAAAGGCTCACATTGAATTTATCTGAATGCGAGTTTCTGCGTGATAAGGTGGATTATCTGGGCTACGAGATTAGCGCTAGTGGTATCAGGCCGGGCGAAAAAAAGATTACTAGCGTTGTCAACTTCCCTCGTCCCCGGAATGTACATAACGTGAGACAGTTCTTAGGCCTAGCCAGTTATTTTAGGAAATTTATAGGGAATTTTGCTCAGATATCGTCCCCTCTTAGTAAGCTCTTGAAGAAGGACGCAGCATAGCAGTGGAGCGACTAGCAGGAACGAGCATTTGAGAGCTTAAAGTCGATTTTGGTTGGTAGACCGGTCCTTGCAATATACGACCCTACTGCTGAATTAGAATTGCACACAGACGCCAGCAGATTGGGGACCGGCGGTATCCTTTTGCAACGAACTCAAGGAAGTGAAAACCTTCACCCAGTAGCATTTTACAGTCGGCAAACTTCACCTGAGGAAAAAAAGTTTCCACTCTTACGAGTTGGAGACTCTAGCGGTAGTGTGTTCCCTTCGTAAGTTTAGGATCTATTTGATTGGAAAGGAATTCAAGGTTATAACCGACTGCAGTGCACTGCGATCTACATTCTTAAAGCGCGATTTAATACCAAGGATAGCCAGCTGGTGGCTGACACTTCAGGAATTCAATTGTTCTGTCGAGTATAGGGCTTGAGTAAAGATGAGCCACGTTGACGCGTTATCGGCCGTCGGAATCCGTCGGAAACTCCGGAGTTAGTCGGCGTTGCCGGTTTTATTAAATTTTGTTTCCCTCAACCAGTTAGAAATACCAATAATCAAAATGTGATTAGGGTGCTAGAAGATATTTTCAGTATATTTAGAAACCCTGATCGGCTCGTAAGTGATCGAGGTAGCTGCTTTACCTCACACACGTTCAGTCGTTTCTGTGCAGATAGAGGAATAATACATGTCTTAAATGCAGTCGCTAGCCCCAGGTCCAACGGGCAAGTTGAGCGATATAATCGAACTGTTTTAGATTCCCTCAAGGCTCTGAGTGTTAAACATGGCGAGAAAAGTTGGGATTGTCATTTAGGACGCATTCAATGGGGACTGAATAACACTATTCAAAAAACTATAGGTAGGATGCCGTTAGAGGTCCTGTTTGGAACCCATATGAATAGCGAAATTAATCCCATGCTTAATGACGTCACTTCGAGTAGTCGTAAGAATAATGATTTGTACGAAATACGCGACAATGTAAAAGCTAGACTAGATGAGGAGCAGGCTAAACAAAAAGATCGATACGATACAGGCAGGAAGCCTGCCCATACCTATAATGAGGGTGATCTGGTAAAAATAACAAAAACATGTTTTACTAATAATGGGCAGAGTAAGAAAATGATGCCCTCGTTCATAGGTCCTTACCGTGTGAATAAGGTTTTAGGCAACGACCGCTATATTGTAGCCTTAATACCCGGATTAGTTGACACCGAGCATAGACGGTCGACGACCGTTGCCGCTAACCGCATGAAACCGTGGATTCATGTGACCGCTCTGGAAGTTGACGAAAATGAAGCTAATGAGAGTTCTGAAAGTGATGGCAATGATTCAAGTTAGAATGAATATTTAAAATTGATATGGTAATTGATTTTGCTATGGAAACTACAGAATGTTATACGTTGTTACAGATCAAGTACGCGAGAATCGATCGGTTCGCGGCTTGGTGCAACGAGTGTCAAAGCAAGTCCTTCGGCTGCCATTACGAGCATTAATCGATCGGCTCGGACGGGCGTCGATAGGCGTCCTGATTAATCGATCGTTCAAGAAGTTAGGGCACCCTGATTAATTGATCGTTCAGGGAATTAAGATCAAGTACGCGAGAATCGATCGGTTCGCGGCTTGGTGCAACGAGTTTCAAAGCAAGTCCTTCGGCTGCCATTACGAGCATTAATCGATCGGCTCGGACGGGCGTCGATAGGCGTCCTGATTAATCGATCGTTCAGGAAGTTAGGGCACCCTGATTAATTGATCGTTCAGGGAATTAAGGTATTCTGATTAATCGATCGTTCAGAATATCCTTTCGACTTAGATAAGTTTAATCGCGACTTAATCGATCGGTCGTGATTTTTACTTCATGTTTGTTCACTAGATTTAAGTTCGACAAATCGATTGTTGATAGATTTAGTTTTAAGATTAATAAAGCTTTATTTATTGTTTACCTATATTATAAAACCAGCTTATATCATCTCAATGTTTGTAAGTAGTGATTATAAAATATAATATGATTTATACTATTATTGCATAACAATTTAACTAGGACCTACATTAGTTTCGACTATTATATCTGTTGTAAGTTAAGTAGGTGCAATTAAGGATGTATAATATCTCAGACCATTTTAGGCGCATTACCTGGCCAAGATATCCGATTGTTAGGTTATTTAGGCTACCACCTGGTGTCGTGTGCGGGGACGCACACGATGTCAGGACGGTCGATTGTTAGGTTCGAATTATTTTTACGTTTATATTTAAATATTCTACTCTTATCTATGGTTTACACAATTGACATTTATTATTTATCGATGGCAACACCAGATTTATGTTATTGGTTGAATTTATGGCGGGAAAATGAAGCCGCTCAACGATTGGTTGACGACAGGCGATGTCGTCCGCCAATCAGAAAGCTGTATTTCCCCGCCATAATGGTGGAGTTCTTGGCCAGGAGCTAACGATTAAGGATTCATTCTGCCTTGGACGTTAAATGGTAAAGCATCTAAAAGTAAAAGCTGTGTTATAAATAAATTATTTTAAATAGTGTAAGAAGTATTGCAAAGTGTTTTATGTTCGTATAAAATAAACCGAGTTGAACTATTTGGAGTTTTCTTCGAGATCTGCTGCCCAGTGGTTGGAATACCGCTCTCCCGTAGTCTGATGCTAACAATTGCTCTACGTCATGCACTAGATAGCCCTTTAAATTATTTTATGAACTGCCGTTGAAACTATTATTGGTGATCCGTCTAGCTTTAAAACTTGCCGTGGCCACTTTTGGCGGAGGCAAGTTTCAAAGCTAGACGGACTAATGTAAATACTTTCAACGGTGGTTCATAAAATAATTTAAAGGGCTATCTAGGGCATGACGAAGAGTAATATGGAAATTATCTCCATATTTACGAGTTAACAATTTATTTCAAATGAGGGCGCCACTTCAAGGCTTCACTTCAAACTTCACCTTAATGTTATCAGGATGGTTCTTGGCTACAGTTGTTACAATTTTTTTAATTTTATCACTTGTTTACTTTCCTAAACCAGAAGTCGTGTCATACAGGGAGATCAAATAGCTGTAAGTATAGATTTACGGCTCTTTGATGTATGATCCTGTATGTACTAGTAACTCATTCTTAGAGGTTCATTTATTCAATACATAGGTCACATTACAAATTCAATAATTAAATAAAAAATTACAAATAAATAAGAGACTCCAACACCTCGCCGCGAGGCAGGGTACCCAGAACGTGGGCAGCATTATCCCTCTGCACTGCGATAGAAATCCTTTGTGCAAAGTAGCTGCCGCCCTTGGATAGCGCGTAACATCGCGAAGACGCATTGAAATCTCGGTCACAAAGGATTTTGCTTCTGGGCCCCATGGACCTATCGTCTCTACGGCGAAGGGCACAAAAATATAATTTCCAATGAGTTCTTCATATTTCCTAGGTTTTAGGGCTTCCGCCGAAACAGCCGCAGCACCAGCTCGCATAGACGTTGACGCCACATGCATGGACGCGAGAGTATCAACGCAAGTGGCGTCCCAAATCAGGCATTTGCCCAGCCTTCACGATATCAGTGACATCCCGTCAGGCCTTTTGCCATCTGATCTCAGTAAACCACTCGGTTCCAAGATGGTGGAACGGTTACAGAGACAAGGGCCCTTCGGATGATATATCATTTAATGTACCATGTCGGGATAAAGGACCGGCGCTCCTTTGGCAGGCTAATCCGTGGTGGCCCAACCTCATTCTTAAGTTTAATGACGATACTTAAATTAAATGAAAAAGAAGTGCTTTCTCTTACCTAACACACAGAAATAAACAGCCAGTGCCATGGTGTAAATAAAACAAGTGCAGCGCATTTTTCAGAAGAAAACATTCATAAAGCTCAATAGCAGGTACTCGTGTGGCTGTGCGAGCATGTGGCAACCACAGCTCTTCAAGTTTTCCACTCTCCTTGCCGGCCTTAAGTGCGGCGCGGCCGTTGATAAAGAAATATGTAGACTCAACGCAAATAATCTTAATTTTTCAAAACTAAAAACCGACTCAGTACCTACTAGCACGGGCACTAGTGACAGTCACAGAAAAGCTAAATACTCAACAATTGTGTATTAAGATTGATTAAGAATTGTGTATTTTTCCAGTTATTGTGGTTTAAGGCCGTACCTAAATTTTCCGGGGTCCAGTGCTGCCCCCATTTTAAATAAATCATTTCAAAGAAAATGGAGATATCATTTAAAATTTTGCTACTACCAAGTCCTAGATAACCCTTTAAAGTATTTTATGAACTACTGTTTGCAGTTTATAATGAGAACGTTAAGCTTTACTACGCACATTAGCCAAAAGTGGCCGTTTTTCGCAAATGAGCGTAGTAAAGCTTAACGTTCTCACTTTAAACTGTAAACAGTAGTTCATAAAATACTTTGAAGGGTTATCTAGGACTTGGTAGTCGCAAAATTTTGAATGATTTATTTTAAATGGGGGCAGCACTGGACCCCGGAAAATTCAGGTACGGCCTTAAAACATAACTACACAACCAATTTCGATATATGAGGCGTCTTCGAGTAATCGACGAACATACATAAAAAAAAGATGCCGACAGACCAGAGAATCCTTCTAACAAGGCGATTGGCTTGCAACCTGTTCTGAGTCGAATTTAAACCAACTTAAAAAAAAGAGGAGGTTATCAATTCGTTGAAATATTTTTTTTG
The DNA here is from genome assembly GCA_963576875.1 of Acrobasis repandana. Taxonomy (NCBI): domain Eukaryota; kingdom Metazoa; phylum Arthropoda; class Insecta; order Lepidoptera; family Pyralidae; genus Acrobasis; species Acrobasis repandana. Next base: position 17,881,982 of record OY756218.1, on the reverse strand, counting down.
TATGTTCCCCGATTACTCGAATGCCTAGACCGATTTGAAACATTATTTTGGTTTGAAAGGGTATATATACTTTCCAGGTGGTCCCTTAGAAATTTTATTAAAATCGGTTGTGCTTTTCTGGTATTAAAGTCGGTTTTTTGTTTTGGAAAATATTAATAATTATCCGTCTTAGGTTTACCATCTTGCTTTTGTGCTCTGTAAACCCACTGTGGAAAAACGCACCGGGCATGTGTTTCACGAAAATGAAACATACGACAGTGCGTTTTTCCGCAGTCAAAGTGAACACTGCCTAAGTGCCTACGTAAATGTTTCATATTTGATGTCAAAATATAACATGTCTGACAAAATATAACATCATTGCGTACCTACGTCTGTTTATTTTTAGCTTTTTTGTAAAGAAAGAACAAAGGACGAAATTTTACGCGTGGATACGTGTTTAATATTTCCTTCATGAGATCGCGTTGAGTTTCGAGTCACGTAATGCGATCTTCACTTAAGTTTAAAAGCGCTGAGCAATTAAAGATTATACGATTTTATGTATGAAGTTTGTTTTCAGCAATTTAAATGTACTTTTGCATTAAAAAGGTTGTTCATAAAATAATTTAAATAATAATTTAATAAGAATTTCAGTTATTACCTTGTTTACGATCAAAAACTTTCTTGTTTTTTAGAGTTCCGTATAACCGTAAACAAGGAAACCTTATAGTTATGCCATGTCTGTCTGTCTGTCTGTGGTTTTACTTAGATACTATTAGTACTAGAAAGCTGTAATTTGCCATGGGTATAGATGTATATTTATTACGCAGACAAAGTGGTTAAATAAAATCTTAGGTTAAATAGGTCTTACAAGACTTTGTGAACACGATTTAGGGATCCGTTTGTGAAATATTTGCAATTTTTTCTAGTCACACCCCCTCTGTCAGCTAAACAATTATATTAGTATGAAATAATAAACGGGCAAGTGTGAGTCACTCGTACATGAAGGGTTCCGTACCACCGTACAATGTTTTAAAACGCTGAAGAAACACGTTTCTTGTATGAAAACCTCCATTTTATTAACTTTATCTTATTTTTAGTATTTGTTGTTATAGCGGCCACAGTAATACATAATCGGTGAAAATTTCAGGTGTCTAGCTATTACGGTTCAAGAGATAGAGCCCTGTGACAGATAGACAGACAGACAGACGGACAGACAGCGGAGTCTCAGTAATAGGGTCCAGTTTGCACCCTTCGGGTACGGAACCCTAAAAAAGGATATTTACCGTGATTATTATTATTTTTGAGTTTTTGATATTTTTGTTATGTGCCAAAAACAAACTGTTTCAAAGACATTGACTGATACCGTGAGCATAGTGTGTCGTGACTCGTGATCGAGTTTATAGTGAGAGTGAAGTGCATAGTACCCACCCCAGCCACAAGCATGAAACGCACGACAAAGAGGGGATAGATATATTTGCCTTTGATAGCTGCCTGCACCCACCCGCAAATCTTCAGTTCTTTCGTGAAAATGGCCCATACAACTGGGCCGAAATATCGAAAACTCAAAAATAATAATAATCAAGGTAAATATCCCGTTTTATTTTATACCTACAAAGTGAAAGCCGTTAAAGTTTAAAAAGCTAAACGGTTATATATGGACACGCGAAAAAAATTACGGCACTAGTAGATATAACATAGGTAGTGTAAAACTAATAGTTGGAGAATGAACAATATGACGGTGGACGAAGATCACACCGGGCAGCAGGAGGCGTAGGCGTCATCGCTGTTTCAGTCAAGCTGGGACCACGTTCGGTGAAACCCGAACGTAACGTCAGCAAAATAAATTTAATAAAGCCTCCAAGTGCGAGTCGGACTCGCCCATGAAGGGTTCTGTAGCAGCAAGTAACATAATATAAAAGTTCTAAAGGTAAATTGCGGTTTACAATTTATGACGTATTAAAAAATAACTATCTATGATACCGAGACCGCTGTAGTTTTAATTGAAAGTACATACTTTGAGGTATATACCACATTTTTTTCAGAATTATTTTAGTAATATTTCAAAAGTTACGGTGGCGGGACTCCTCAAATTTTAACTTTGTATTAGATTATCTCAAGACTGGGGGGTTTGATCTACATAGTTCCAAAGCAGTTTTTGTTGCATTTTAAAAGACCTTTTTAACTATACCCCAAACGTTGGGGTTAGTCCTAGGCTAAATAGGGTTTACAAATTGAAGTTATAGTCGACAAATTTTGAACTCCAAGTTGGCATTCGCAACTACGGGACCCTACACGCATTTGGCTGGTTTTTTTTCAAATGAATATTTAATTTCCTGCAATTACTCAAATAAAAGCTTGTAACAGTAAATGACATTGTAGCTGTCAAACGGCAGACGCGGATGATCTGGTAACCGTTTCATTAATTTATGTTGGTACTTCCTAATTAATTACGCGGTGACGACGATTCATTACGGCTGCAAAGAAGATTTATTGCGGATAAAATGTCATAATAATCGTCTAGAATTGCTGCCCGCCATTAGTCGATGAGACTTATCCCTCATAGTATTAAAATAAGTGGACGATATGGCAATTCTTGATGAAAATAATATAGCCTCCTTTTTACCCGATTGTTAACAAGTGCCATTCGATTTGCTGTTAACTAGATGTTTTTGGCCAGCTTTAGAATTATACACAAGTAAAGGATTGATTTCCATTTTCACACAATGAAACCGACAAAAGCTTGGCTCTTAAATGGTGACAGACATTGACCTAAGTTACATTGTATGCAATTTAGGTATTTTTTTTTATATTTCATACCATGCCATGGCTTGGTATTTGTCGCGAAGTAGGAGTGTTTTGTTTCGAGATAGCTTATAATTATATACTATACAAGTTGACTTTTAACCACCGAGCCAAATTTTTGGAGAGAGTTCAGTCCATGACACTGAACTACGTTGTTTAAAAAGTTTTTTGAAAATAGATAAAAAATTTCGTCCTCTTATTCAATATTCGTTTAGCTGAGCTCTGAGTTGTATGGGAAGGAGATTTTTTTGTCGAATTTCGTCAATTCGCAGTTCAGTATCATGGACTGAACTTGCTCCAAACACTTGGCTGGTGGATGTGCTGGTGGTCAAAAAGTCTATTCGTGAAATTTTGTACCCAATATAAAATAAAAAACCAGCAAAGTGCAAGTCGGACTCGCGCACGGAGGGTTCCGTACCATACGTCATAATACAACTAAATATTCTGTGAATATTTCAAGCGTCTACATGTTGCCGTTATTAACATCGAGCAATTATTATAATATACAAAACATATTTTGTTCTGTTTTAGTATTTGTTGTTATAGGGGCAACGGAAATACATCATCTGCGAAAATTTCAACTATCTAGCTATCACGGTTCATGAGATACAGCCTGGTGACAGACAGACAGACGGACGGACGGACAGTGGAGTCTTAGTAATAGGGTCCCGTTTTTACCCTTTGAGAACGGAACCCTAAAAAGAACATTGGATATCTGTCCGACACAGATATTGCACTTAGCCAAGATCAAAATCAATATGGAAAACGATATCGGAAGTAAAATGAATTCGACCTGTTAAATTTCATGATCTGCGGTATTACTTTGAGAATTCCGATAAAATCATAATGGCGGAGGTAATGTCACGATCCCTGAAAGTATTTCCATGTTCGCCTAAAGCCTACGGACAAATTCGCAAATCGGATTATTATTAGAATTCTATTCGCATTTTTCCCGTTTTCAGTTAAATAAAAGGTTGACGATACACGGAGTCCAAATAAAAGGTTGACGATACACGGAGTCCAAATAAAAGGTTGACGATACACGGAGTCCAGTGCTGCCCCCATTTGAAACTAATTATTTGTAAGGAACGGAGATATCATTTAAAATTTTGAGCTAGTGAAATCTTGATAACCCTTCAAACTATTTTATGAAAGACTGTTTGCAGTTTAAACTGAGAGCGTTAAGCTTCAGTTTGCATTTTTGCCAAAAGTGGCCGTTTTTCGCAAAAATGCAAACTAAAGCTTAAGGCCCTACCTAAATTTTCCGGGGTCCAGTGCTGCCCCCATTTTAGATAAATCATTTCAAAGAAAACGGTGACATCATTTAAAATTTTGCAACTACCAAGTCCTAGATAACCCTTCTAAGTATTTTATGAACTACTGTTTACAGTTTAAAGTAAGAACGGTAAGCTTTACTACGCACAATTGCGAAAAACGGCCACTTTTGGCAAATGTGCGTAGTAAAGCTTAACGTTCTCATTATAAACTGTAAACAGTAGTTCATAAAATACTTTAAAGGGTTATCTAGGATTTGATAGTAGCAAAATTTTAAATAATGTCTCCGTTTTCTTTAAATTGATTTATTTTAAATGGGGGCAGCACTGGACCCCGGAAAATTTAGGTACGGCCTTAACGTTAATCATATAACGTAATCTCAACTAAGTGTTGGGTCACATCTGTCAGCACTGCAACAGCGTTTTCCTGTGGTTGTGAGCGACAGAAAAAGATATCAGCATAGAAAAATGCTGTTCCGTGCTGACAGATAGGTCCCAACCCTAAATTGGACCACATTACACATCATCATCATCATCATCAGGTCTTTTTTAGTCTCCACTGCAGGAGCACGACTCTCTCTGTACTACCAGAGCCATATATTAGCCAGAGCAGTCAGATGATTTCGTCTACACATTACACAGTATAGAAAAATGCTCTACTCTTCTTTATCACACCGCGTTTCCGGTTGCATCCTCAGCTGTGCTTCTTCGGAGGTTGGGTTGCGCTTTTTCACTTATTCTTCTCCAAATATAAAAGCTCAAACAAAAAAGAAATGCTCTACTGTAAATAATTTAAATTTATATGTAAATATTTTTATTTTCTAAATAGGTTCAGGCGTTCAGTTCGAGTCATGGGGGAACATACATAAAAAAAAGTTTCCGACGAATTGATAACCTCCTTCTTTGAAGCCGGTTAAAAATATCCACTCTAAGTACTTATGACATTTCAAAAATAAGCAGTCTTTTTAGGCGATCATTACTTTTTTGAATTAAAATTCAAGGCGCACCTTTGCATCCTTTGACAGTCTATTAGGGGTCCCAGTATAAATCTCTATTAAGTTAATTGTGTTCTGCTATCCAGTTAATTGAGTCCCGAAAGGAGGGGACTTGTACTACTATTCATTAAGATCGGCCATCATTCCAATCAGCGGAACCCTCTTTGGAGTTGCTCAATGCTTGTATTTCCCTATAATCCACAGAGTAATCCAAATTCATAGACAGGACGCCACCAGTTTCTAATGTACATACTTAGTAGTGTTTTTGTTTATTTAGCTACCAACTTATTTACTACTCTGTCATAGCTACTTATTACACATGTTTTAAAGGGACATTTTTTTAAATTTACTACGGTGCAGCGGATTTTTTTTTGAGATTTCGTAATTATTTCCTTAGTAAAAAAATTACAGATTTCACGCTTTTGGGCACCTCCGCAGCCTATATCTGTCGTCGTCATCTACCCAAATTTTGTAGCACAATTCAATCTCCAGATATTATTTTCCGAATTTTGATTAAGGCCCCCGAAAAAAAGTAATTCAAATTTTTGTTCGGAAAGTCGGAATTTTTTTAATTTCTCTTTCGACTTTTTAAATTTCTCAAAACTACCCTACCATATTTAAAATTCGTGTTTTTAAAGTGCCATATGATAGATTTCTGCGCTTTGCATATTTTGACACCTCTACCATATCTCCAATTTTGTCCGATCTACGTCCATGTCGCACTTTTGGCTGGATATCGGGCACATACACTGCTGATAACATAAACATATTGAATGTTAAAATATTTGTATCGATGATGACAACATGTACTTAAATTATCGCTAGCTCTATATATTGCGGATGAATCGTAATAAGAAATATTCCCGCAAACTGCAGGAAAATAACAATTTCTCGTCAAACTACTCTTCTATTATTCATCTGACTCTGTGGCTTATTCCTCTGTATAGTGAGGAGGCGGGAACAAATTGAAGGCAATCGTGGAGCAAACAGCGATCGTTCAGTAGTGTTGTTTGTCAATATATCATTGGGGAATCATCGAGGGAATCATAACAATCGGTATCTGAATATGAAAAAATAACGTTTGTGATTTATATTCATATATTTTTAAAGGTTGAATAATGTTTGCTTATAGAGAACATTCTAGGATTCTAGGTCTGACTAGTATTGACTACCGATAGTATATTATCAATAGTATTGTGTTACAATATCGATAGGCCTATCGATACTATTGATGGCAACCAAAACGATTGGATTGCTTTTTGATAGCATCGATACTATTGACACAGTTATTTCAACAAATAATCGATACTATTGATAGTTTTTAAAACTATTGATAGTATTGCACTATCGTTGCTCTTGAATTGTGGTGTAGGTGCTTAACGTGTTACTGTAATGCATGGACTAAAAATAATCATACATTTATATTTATTTTAGTTTCCTTCAAGGCGACTAAAATAAACATAATGTATAATATTTATTTTTGAATTGAATAGAATTAATAAAAAAAAAATATAAATTAAGTATATTTATAACAATACTATTGAATTTTTACAAGCTCTAGTGCATGATAAACATCAATAGTATCGATACTATCGAAAAGCAATACTATCGATAGTTTTAGTATCGCAAACTATCGATATTGTGACTATTTTTCAAGGTCAACTATCGATAGTCAAACTATAACTATAACTCCTCGTGCAACGCTAAGTCTTAGTACTATGTAGTCATAGTAAAGGCATACATAAAGGCATGGAATTTATAGAATTTTGTATGCCTAATGACGCACGGTATAGATTTTAATTCTTTTGTAAAATAGTTATTGCCTACACAAATTTAAATTGAAGAAATATGCAGACTATAAGAAAGTTTTCATTTATCAAACTTCATGTAAAGATAAGAACAAAACCGCTTAGATTTTTGAAGAAATTGTCGTTGGAAGACTGAACATCATACAGTTAGGCTGTAGCGAAAATAGATGAGCTTTTCATTGATAATAATAAATATTTCTATTTTGTTCTCTCAGAGTTTTAATTTAATTATGTAGAAGAATATTATTCACAGAAGTTTCTTTCCCGTTCATAAATTTTAATTATTCGAAACTTCTTCCCTTCTTCATTTAATATTGTTTTCAGTCCATTATATGATATTGTTCCGACCACCCACTTTAACGATTAAAAAGCTTTACCAAACAAGTTTGTACTCGGTTCATAATAATCACATTAATGGTGGAAATTTTCGCTTATCCCTAACAAACACCCAAATCGGCAATTTGTGTTGGAAACACAAACCGGTTCTTTGAATTGTCGAAAGTTTCTAAAAATATGATTATATCGTTATAAGTTTTGTAACATTTTGCTAAAGCGAATATTTGCGTAGAAAATTAGATATTGTAACGTATTTTTTTGCGTTAATATTTAATTTGCAGAAGAGTGTTCGTAATAAGGAATAGTATTTTTTTTATGCTCATATTTTGGATGTATTTATCAAAATAAATTGTATTAAATATCTCCAAACTTTCCTTGTTATAAGATAGGAAGATTAACACTTAAATAAACACAAGAGAAATAGCTTTTTTATACTAACTTATTAAAACAAATTCAGACAAATTAAATAAACGGGCAAGTGCGAGTCGGACTCGTACATTAAGGGTTCCGTACCATCGTACAATGTTTTAAACGCTGAAGAAACACGTTTCTTGTATGACGACCCCCTTTAATTATTAACTTTATCTTATTTTTAGTATTTGTTGTTATAGTGGTCATAATAATACATAATCGGTGAAAATTTCAGGTGTCTAGCTATTACGGTTCAAGAGATAGAGCCCTGTGACAGATCGAGTTAAAAACGCTGAAAAATAAAACGTTTTTTGTATGACGACCACCTTTAATTTACAACTTTTTTAATTTTTAGTATTTGTTGTTATAGCGGCCACAGTAATACATAATCGGTGAAAATTTCAGGTGTCTGTCACAGGACTCTATCTCTTGAACCGTAATAGCTACGGTTCAAGGGATAGAGTCATGTGACAGACGGACAGACGGACAGACAGACGGACAGACGGACAGACAGCGGAGTCTCAGTAATAGGGTCCCGTTTGCGCCCTTCGGGTATGGAACCCTAAAAGCCCCAACTTTCAAGCGGTCACCACTAACAACTTTTGAACGGCTGAATCGATTTTCATCGAACATATTTATCTAAGAACCATATCGACAGACAAGACTTTCGTTTGAATAAAGCCGCATCGAAATCGGTCTGTTCGTTTAGGAGCTACGATGCCACAGACATACACACAGGTACACAGACACAAATACACGTCAAACTTATTTTTTTATTATTATTATTAACACTCCTCTTTTTAGTCGTGGTTTAAAAATAGTATGTAAATAATGAAACGTCAAGATGAGAGAAAGCGTCTGACAATAATTAAATTTTTAACAAAAAAAACAACCGACTTCAATTTTTTTTAGGAGTTTCTTCCAATACTCCAAAGTTCTTCATCATATCTTCACCAAATTAAAATGGGACCAACTTGGTAGTAAAGGCTTTCAAATAAAAAAAAAAAATCAAAATCGGTTCACAATTGGCAGAGATATCGCGTAACAAACAAACATAAAAAATAAAAATAAAAAAAACATACAGTCGAATTGATAACCGCCTCCTTTTTTGAAGTCGGTTAAAAAGACAAACTACTTTAAAAGTAGTACTTATTAAAATGTTATTCTTGAAAAATTACTCTGCAAGATCTAAAGTCATTTGATTTAAATTTATCACAAAGGTCATTTGGATTTTCAATCGCAGTGAAATGTGAAATAGGATTTTTCAATAAAGAGTTTAACGTCGTGAGAGCTTCGAAGGCTTTGAAGGCTCTGTACGAAACGCAATCGACTGGAGGACACTTTGAGCGCCTTGAATGACCGGGCGGAATTTCTTTCTAGTTCACATAGTTCAGAGATCTTTAAATTGCATCATTATTGTGTGCTTCAAAACGAGTACTTGTATCAAGTCTAAGGTTATGAAGTTTTCTGCTAATGTTGCTTTTCTTCACGGCGCTCGTAATTTTTGAAGTGAAATCTTCTTTATGTCGCGAGTTCAATACTCGCGACACTGTTACCGTAACCGACACCACTTTGTTTAAGTTTTCACTTCTGTGTTCACTCCCGAAGTGCCACTGTTTTTTTATGTTTTTTTGAATCGTGACGAATAAGATAGTGAGATAAAAAAAAATTCTTAATATATTTATGACGCAATTCGTGTACTTTTAAAAGAATGTAAATAAAATAGCACTTACTCTTACTGCGTCTTAAAGAGTCTCTACTGCAGAACTGCAGAGCAGATTGATTGCTTATAAATCTTTGATGTGATGAAAAAAAATATTGAGACGATTAGTAAACTTTAAAGTAGATAACACTTATTGGTAACGTAAATACAAAGTAAATATTAGTTTCGAGATTGCACAGAAGCTAAGGTAAATCCAATAGAATACAAGAATGGTATTTTTATATTACAGGTAAATATGAACAATAAATCTGAAGGTTGTTGTAGGAATACAATAAAGTGACAAATGATTTGATGTCACATACGAATATTTTTAAAATACAAAAATTCAAATATGCTTAATCCCGAACGATTTATCTAACTTTACATGTAGGTTCTAAAACATGCTTAGACAAGCGAAAAAACTTTGTATTAAATTTAAAAAAAATGTATGAACTAGAAACGAAGTACTTCTGTATAAGCTGGATGCTTCATCTGCGATGGCATTATTTAATAAAAGCTTCTTGCTGCGACATAAAAATAAGAACAAGGGATATCTTCAAGCAATGCCGGCCTCGTTTGTTACGCCTTTGTTTGTGAAGAAAGCAGAGTTAGAGGTAACTATAAATCGCTTTGAGAGAGATAACTCTACGGCTGCTAATAAGGTTACACTTACGATACGATACTTGTGACATGTAAGAGTGTTTAATTTCAGGAAATGGACTATTTTGCTAAATTTCTCAAGAAATGTATGTAGGCAAAATACATGAAAATAAGAACAAGGGATATCTCCAAGCAATGGCCGGCTTCGCTTGTCACGCCTTTGTTTGTAAAGAAAGCCGAGTCAGAGGTAACTATAAATCTCTTCGAGAGAGATAACTCCGCGGCCGCTGGCAAGATTACACTTACGATACGATACTTGTGACATGTGAGAGTATTTAATTTTAGGAGAATGGGCTGTTTTGCTTAATGTGTGTTATGTGTCCCCTCCCTAGTCCTAAACTATCCTCTAGTATATCCGTCAGTCCTTAGTGAAAACTTCTTGTCGCAACATAAAAATAAGAACAGGGATATCTCAAAGCAATGCTGCCTCGTTTGTCACGCCTTTGTTTGTTAAGAAAGCCGAGCTAGAGGTCACTGTAAATCTTCTCGCGAGAGATAACTCCGCGGCTGCTAGCAAGGGTAAACTTACGATACTTGTGACAAGGAAGAAAGTTTATTATTTTAGGAGAATGGCAATTTTTTTTCATAGATTTTCCATTAAGCATATTTTCTTAAATAACTTCAATTTATCTTAAATTATAAAACTGTTTTTAAAATTTTCCTGGGTCTTGGGTGTTTATCTATATATGTTTTTATCATAAAATATAGTGTCGTTGAGTTAGTATCCCATAACACAAGTTATTTATTCATTAATCAGTGTGATATATATTTATTTATTACTGTTAATAGAATAAAACGTCACAAAATAATGCCACTGCAATAGGTATATTGATTTGGACTTCCTATTGAGTACTTGTATCTTGCAAGATTCATTGTTTTATATTTGTTTTCTGTTACACAGGTTGTAGCAATTTCTTTTTTGTTGAAATTCTTGAAATGCTCTAAGCATTTCAAAAAAATCTTATGTGATAAAAGTGATACAAGTTTAAACAGTAGTAAATTCTAAAAAAATTATAAAACTTATTCGCTAATGGTTTTAAAAATATTTTCTTTGAAATCGTCTCTTTTACGATCGTTTTGTATTTCTGCCAGACGAAAACATAACAGTTGTTTAGAGCTCTGCATTTACAATTCAATTTATATAATTGGCGCTACCTTTGCGAGACGAGTTCAAATTATTTACAATCCAGCTTCAAGACCATGTATATTTCATAAGGGTCTGCTGCAGACTCGTCACTGAGAAAATTATTTAAATTATTTTCTTGCATGTGATATTAAATATGTGTGGCGCTGCGGGGTCGTCTGGGCGTCTGGACGTGCAAATGAGTGTAGTTTGACAATATATTTACCTAGTTTATTAACCAAGCGAGCGAAACGAGTGAAGCGTCTCAATTTCGAGATTAGCCAAAAATGCTTTTGTCCGTTAGTTTGTCCGGTTGTCAGTTTATCTTTTGGTTTGTTCCACCTAAAGGTCGCATTTCTCAACTGATTCTCGTAAAATTTTATAAGCAAGTTCAATATAATACTGATTTTTTTTTTCGATTCAGTTTCTGGTTTTTTTTCATAATGGTGGAGATACGGGGATTTATAATTTTAAAATAGTGATATTTCAGCTATTTCGATAACTTTGTAAATATGTCATAAAACTTTTTTGTTAGGTGGGCTTATTAAAGCGCAACTTTTTTGTCTGAACAACTTTTTTGTCTGAACAACTTTTTTGTCTGAACAACTTTTTTATCCGATAAACTTCAACGGATGGGGGGTGAATCGCGAGCTTTACAGTTCACGGAGCCACTAGTATCTACCTATGGTACGGTTACATAAAATAACTACTTTTCCCCCACCGACCAACCAAAATACACAAGTAGTTATGTGATAGGATAACTTTTGCAAAATTCTACTTTAATAAAAAATTACTACCTTTTACCTACCTACCTTTTAATAAAAAAAAACAATCATATAATTCAAATCCACATACACTATACACATAATACTAATTTAAAATAATTGATGACCTAATTCTATAATTTGATTTAATACAACATATTACTAACTACTTAAATAAATCTTCTGACTCGGCCATTATAAAAGTACAAAATTAGGTACATACCTACTATACATATGTATAAAATTATTACAGCGTTTTCATCTCATAGCAAAAGTAGGTCTTATCGATAGATTAAACATTAAAGTAGATATGTATTTCATGGAATTGGATGTACGTTAAAATGAGTAAAGTTAGAATAGCACTATCGATTTAGTACTCCTGCAATGAACAGTCTCCCTCAACACCCCACCAACTAACCGAACAACGTGTAACATTTTTCTCAAAGCTCCGGTCTAAACTATTGCATTCGTTTCTTTGCTTTAGGGGTTAAAGAATTCAAACAGCTGTTTTTTGAGAAAAGAGGCACTTTCCTACTACTTGGAGTAAGTAAGTACTTGTTGTTTTTTTCCTTTCCGTAAAAACCAGCAACGCGAATATTAATGTTAGAAGATTTTTAGAAGAAAAATGGCTCTGTTTATTCATAATTATTTGTTACTTAACAATAAAGTTAATAATAAAACCGATCTGGAACAATTGGGGCTTCATATCCCCGCCCGCTGGCATCAGAGAGGTGGTGCCATGGTGGAACCTCGCAGACTGATTAATCCGCCCCCTACTCGAACGGAATACGCCAAAAACGCTCCAACTCCGACAGCAAGAGCCCTATAGCTGCTCGGTGACATAATATGCTCGTGCAGTGCAATGACGTGGATGTTTTTAATGATCCTATTAGAATATTTATTAACAATTTGAATACATATTTGAATTATATTAATTACATAATTTAAGTTTTAATTTTGTATTCTTATTAGTTGGTTAGTAAGTCTCTAGTGCAGATATTTTGGTGTATACTGTAAATCTGTATGTAAATTATTAAATAAATATAAAATATAAATAAAATTACATGCATTTGATTGTGGTTTCGGGCGATAACCTCGAAACTATCTTAAAATCTGATTTATACAGCGCATTGAAATTTCGCAAGACGTCACACCTTCGTACAATTTTTACAGGGCGATGATGTCACAAGCCCCCACTTCCGAAATTAGATTCAAAATTATAAAAATTCACAAAGATACAGAGCATTGGTGAATTTTCACAATTTCGATAGACCGAAAAACCGTAAAATAAGTGTCAATTATTTTTGGATAATCTGACTGACGGACTAAATAAAATACATTTTTTTTTCATCCCTATTAATAAGTGAAAACGTAACTTTTAAGTTATTAGTTCACATTTACATTATAGACAAAAGCGTTATCTACGCTTTTGTCTATAAAATATGTAAATGATATAAAATATTTTATAGACAAAAGCGTAGATAATTATAATGTTGTTATAAGATTCTTCGATTAAAATAAAGATTTTGATCGAAGTATAATATATATTTTGATAGTAGTATAATCTTTCAAGTTTCATTGTTTTATTTGTTTTCTATTACAAACGACTTTATGTACCCAGCTTTCAGACCAATATTGGTTCACGCGCGTTATACATATTTATTCTTCACTGAACATTGTCTAACATAGACAGACACGTAAAGGATTTGTGTGCAATGAAGGATGAAGCTCATCGTTCTAGGAAAACAATACCTTTGGAACCAATAATAGCCCAATAATAAATTGGCTCCTTTGTATTGGATCGCATGTTTTCATCTATGATATGTTCTTTTATTGATATGTTCGTTTCTTTTTCTTGATAAGCAATATTTTTCTATATTATAGCGATAAAAGAAAAACCAGACACCTAACACAAAAATATTTAAAATATTCTAAAGTTTTCGTTGCGTGGACCATGCCTGTATTTGCGCATTTTTTGCCACAATTTTCAATAGACGGGCTGCAATCAGCGCAGCAGCTTTGTTTTTTTTATCGCGCATATTAATCAGCGTAAACAATGGTATTTTGCCTGACCGAGTAATAAGTATTATGCGATCGGTATGCGGCTGTGGATTCTTTCAATTGTATTTAATTGGCCATTGTTAAATAGAAGCAAAAATATAAGTAGATGACATTCAGTTTTTTTATTATATTGATTCTTCTTTTTCTTCTTAACTTCGCGTCATCTTTGGTATCTTTGATGACATGCATAAAATTATTGGAGAAGAAAACATTGAAAAGTGCACCCTGGCTCCAAAGCAGCACAGGAAAGGATGTAACCGGGCACGCGGGAAGGTGAAGGAAAAAATAATTAACGTGTTTTATTTTGTATGGTTTTAGTTAGTGTACGTGGGCAAATGCCCCTAATGTTATTATACGAGCTCCTGCCACAAATATCCAATTTAAACAGTTGCTCAGAGGTCTGCAGTGGAGCCCTGCAATATAGTGCGAGGCAGAAGTAATGATGCTAGCATGCATAGAACACGTTATATCTTCTCATATATTTCGTTTTTTTGTATATATTGTACTCGTCTGCAGGATTCCGCTTGGTGGCTTTTAATTCTTCAGTGCAGTTAAGTTATAATTCCCATCCGCTATGAGTAGGCAATAACGACTGCAAACGATGAAACTATACATTGTAACATTTAAAACTTTGGCTAAGACAATTCAGCAAAGAGGCTAGAGTGGTTTGCGCACGCTGTGCGATTACTCCGCTCGTTATTAGAAGCAGTTTGCAACTATGCTTCCCAAGTTTTACGAGCTGAAATGATTGATATCTTTATGGCATAGAGTTTTCAGTTTTTCTTTAGCTTAATAGTTTAATATTTACATTAATTATAGTGATGGGTGTGCTAGAATCTTATGTCTTTTAAAACAGTGGCACTCAACTATCTACACTTGGTAGTCCGAATATTGCTCTTATTATTGGCAGATTTAAGCTACATTACATTAGTTAGGACTTAGAAGGTACTCGTACTTTACTCGGTGATTAGCGTTCACAAATAAGTGGTCAACTCCGATCCTGGATTCGAATCCCAGTCCTCACATGCTCGCTAACAGCCCGGGTCGCACATTTTCCTGCCATCTCGGCCCTAACAAGATTCCCAGCGCTCGTTACGCCAATTTATTACGCCCTTAGAAGGAATTTATACTTTTTGTGATAGTTTCTGCTCCTAGGACTGAATAAATAGACACAGAAGGTCAAACTTCTAGAATGAGTTGATTTGAAAAAGTTATTTGGAGGACCTTCTTCATTTGAAAAATTCAAATGCATTTCCAAAGAGTGTTATTATATTTATTACTCGTGTTGACGTTAGGCATGCGGCCAGTCGTAAAACTATAGCCAAATCGTTTAAACTGTTCCAGCTGTTTGCTCTTCTTCACTTTGCAAAGTGTTTGGAATCTTTGAGAGACCATTGACATGCATATTATATGAGAACAGCTTGCTAAAAGTAGAAGAGGATGCAACCGGGAAAGCGCTAAGATGAAGAGGAAATTGAGAAAGAAATTAAAAACAGTCCCAAAATAGCCTTCTGTACTTATGTGCTAACAGTAGGAAGTGGGATGTTATATGAGAATAAATCATGGTAATATCTAACGGTTGATGGCGTCATTACGATTACACCCATTTCAGAACAATTAGCAGTTATTGCGAAAATATTGCGCTAAGACTGTCATAAATTATAATAACCTTTTTATTATCGTAGTAGGTAGTAAAAAGAAAGGTTTCAACTTTGTAGGAAATATTGGTAGAGAAAAACACAAGGTAAACCAAAAGGTTTAAATAGAAGATCTTAGGAATATCTGTAGGTGGTACCTAATAGTAACTGGACTTATACAAAAAGGGATGTAAAAGTCAGTTCTCGCCTTTTAAGTTGATTATAGGTAAATACAAAATAAATATATTTTACATAAATAATTATGGAATTTAAAAAGATGGCAGAGAGAAGAGAGGAGTGGAATTCTTCACTTAACACCACTAGCAAATATCTAGCAGCTATAGTCAAACACTTCAAAGGAAAGATTGAACGCAGTCAGAATCAATAGGCTGTAGAATACTTCAAACAAAAGAAAATTTTAACACGAGCGCGAATCATTGGAGTTTTTAATGAAGGATAAATTATGTTTGGTCGCATAAAAACTCAGAATTGGTAGTTGATTGAAGTCTAAACGTTAATACAGACTGTAGGTACTGCAAGTGTACCTGCTTTCACATCAGAACATAATAATCTTATTTGTTAGAATAGAACTGACATGGCACGACGCGATACTATTAGGTATGAAATAAAGAGTACTTTTTACTGCCAACAGTGAGCTGAACAATTGTAAACTTTCAACAGTTCCATTCCAACTGGGTATTTGCTTCCTTAAAAACTTTACAGTAACAATACAAACGTGCAAAGCATATTGCCTCACACACTGTTAGCGAATTTAAAAAAGTTATTTGATTGCTATATTTTAAAACAAAGTTTGGCCAAGCTTTGTGTTTTAGCAATAATAACACTGGGCAACAAAAAAGAACATTTTTTTAGCCCAGTGTTACCTATTATTGTAAAAAATAAACTAAACTGTAAAAAGAAATACATATATTTCTGTTTTCTTAATAAACAATTTGTTCCCCCAATTGCATTTATAAGTACTCATTTTTTGTGTGTAGCCTTACACCTTAATGGACACTATAGGCTACACAACATATAGGAATTGGGTTACGCTTATAGCAGCAAAATAATGTAACTTGAGTATAATAATTGGTTTTTAAACTATCGCGCTTTGAACACATGTTCAAAAAACGTTTCAAAAAGAGTTACATCTTTCGTGGTCGCAGACTGACTGGAGAGCAGCGGTGTCTTGTTGATGGTGAACGCAGATTTTTCACCATCAACAAGACGACCACGATCAGTCTGCGACCACGAAAGATGTAACTCTTTTTCGAAACGTTAGACAAAACAATAAAAAAGGTTCGTGCTAAGTCCCGATATATATATATAAATCTTGAGTATAATAAACTAGGTACACTATACAACATGTAAAATTGCTAATTGGGCATGGGCAGGAATATAATAGGTAGGTCTAATTGTAAAACGGTATTGAAGTCAGGAAGCTTTGTTACATTCTAACAATAAAGGATTTCCCGTCATGTATACTACCCTCAAATTGGAGGTACATCTGATACGCTTAAGGCTTGCGGCGTTTGCTTGTTTGCAACTTGATCACTTAGTTGCTATATAAATAACTCGCGTCGTGTTATAATTTTCACTTTAGCACAGAATACAGTAAGAGTAAACAGAAAGGAATCTCCTAAGGTACGCGCAATATGCGTCCCCGTTCCCCGCACCCGCACCTCTCCCCCGGTTCTTGACGGCCAACGTGAGTCATCGAGGCGAAAACGGGGGAGAGGTGCGGGGACGGGGAACGGGGACGCACATTGCGCGTACCTTAGGAGATTCCGGCCTGTGACTTTAGTTTCATGTTCTTTGTTATTAAATGTTACATAATGTAAGAAAAGCCACTGAATGAGGTCGAAACATGTCGGTCAGTAGGTGACTTTTCATGTGAGTTACCCGTTTATAATGTAACATTTTTTAGATAGATTAACATTAATTAAACTGTCTAACTAATGATTAACTAACACAGTCAATTGATCTTTACAATCCGCTAGATGACAGCAATTCAAATCAGATACTTTTTTCTAAACGTCAAAAACAAACATTTTCTATGAGGTTTGTATGAAAATCAGAACCGTGACGTCATAGTTTTGTGGGGTCAAGTAGAGCTCTTAATATCAGTTTTTCTGCATTAATAAATCTAAAATCAGGTTGGATATGATCAATGACAAGTAACACTGTTTTGTGACGTTTTATTATCTTAACAGTACCAAATAATTTATTTTTGACCCAGTCTACCCAAATATTTTTAAAGTTATGCTGTATTAGCTGTATATTTCCTTCAGGGGACTTTGTTAGACTTATTTTGTTTTTAAATTAAAATATTTTTTAAATAAAATATTCGTGCCAAGTCTCGTTATTATAACAAATTAATAATTTTTTTTATAATAGGTATACAAATACATTCGCACTGTCTACAGTCAAGTTTGATTTGTGTTGAATTATTGAGGAGGAAACAATAGTCATTCAAGAATCCAACTGGTATTCTCTCCGAATGTTATTATTTAGCCGGCAAAGTTGTTCGGCCGTTTCTTTTGAAGTTGGCGCCAAGCCATATCCGCTCGTTTTTCCTATTATATTGCGAGTTTGTGTCAAGTTTGTGTAGTGTTTAGCTGCATGCTACGATCACTTCGGATTTCTAGCTCAGAATGTGTCTGGTATTATCAATATTTGTTACTTGTCACAGTATTTTGTCTGATTTGTTTGTTTGTAGTATCTATTTTCTATAATGTACGTAAGTTGCTTTGACTTCTTGGCGTGTTGATGATCTCTTAAAATACTAAGTATTACCAGTACTAGTATTTATTCTGTGGTATTACGCGACCTGAACGGTTGAATGCCGTGGGCCTCCAATTTTAATTTTTTTATCGAATCATTTTTGGCAGATCAGCAAAAGTGCCATAAACACCATCAATATTGCTAGGTACTATTGTCTAGAGATATATAGATCACTCAATCAGATTACAATCCGGGTTTTTAACTCAAGATAGTTTGCAGTCAGCAAACCTTTTATGCAAACTTCGAGTAAAGTAAGACTGAATTTTTATCATACGACGACAGTAAAAAATAAATAATGTGTTTCTCCCGTTTATCCTACTAACGCGGAGGTTGGGGATCAATTACCTAAATAATTGTCTGTGGCGATTTCATAATCCTACATACAAATTATTCAAAGTCTAAGCGGATGACCCTTTGAAAGTATGTGAGCCCTTTGAAAGTAACCAACCACGCGTAAACCGGTGAAGGGATTCGTATCAAATTTGGAACACAAATAGACTATTAAGTTTTGAAGTTTGAGAGCCGCGATAAATAGAGTAGGTATAAGTGGGTGAAGTCAACGTTGATTTTAACATTACTTCGAAAATATACGGTTTGTTTGAACTAATACCTAAACTTTTTAAATTTTAAAGACAAAAGAATTCATCAATTTTCTGAATTCATCAATGACTCAAAATCCACAAAACAGTCTTTCAATTTCTTAAAACAATATAACTAGTATTATTTACTTTTTGAAGGTTTCATAGATTTAGCTGCTAGTAGGTATGGATTTAAATGATCTTCTGCGTTATTAAAGATGATACTATAGCCTTTTATTTAACATGTTTTATTCCTGCACACTATAAAATTTTTGAGAAAATCTAAAATATTCGCCAAAGTTTCGAAGGTCCCACAGTTTTAAATGTTAATAACAAATCTCCAGTCGAATGGATTTTGATATTCTTTGGTTTCTGTGGTTAAGACGAATCTAACCATGTATAATTTATTAAAATCGGTTTGGCCAAATAGTAGTTACGAGGTAACATAGAATTATAGGGACAAACATACAGGCCAAACCAGCGAGATATATGTATGTCGATGGGTAAAACACATAACCATCCTTTTTGGCTTTGCCACAGTCTGGTAATAACTACGCTCTCTCTCTAATAATATCAAGGTCTGGCTTGAGCTTGGCGCGGGTCCCTCTTAAAGGTTTGTATACTTAGACATGTCATAATTTAGGTACATTGGTATATACTAAATTTACAAATTGACATTATTTTAAATTTCGTAATTCTTATAATTCAATTTAATTATGACATAATAAACAATGTAATCTCTGTCCATCTATATAACTAATTTTAAGTTTTTAGTTTGTTAGTTGACGTCTTTGGAGAAAACGTGCAGTGCAGTTTGTTGCCGCTTCTTCTGCACTTGCGCCTAGGAAGCGGCGTCAACTTAGCTTTAACAAAACAAAGTGACTATTATTAAGAGATATTATAAATATCCTATGATAAAAAAAAAACAAAGCCTCTTAATTGTCCTGACGTCATCGTAATAGATGGGACCCATTGTACTTACTGGATTTACAGAGATTAGTGCGGATAAGTGCTGAAAACATACATACTAACAGCTCCGCTATCAGTTTGATATAATAAGCAACGTGTTATGCTTACAACTACCAAATCTTGACTAACTCTATGTAGCCACGACAATCATGATTAAAGTAGAATAAAGTTAAAACTGAACAAACCTTACAGAAACTGTCTATTTCAGGTGAAGATATAGTGGCAAATGGCCTTGAAGTGTGAAATAAATGGTTAACTCGTAAATATGGTGATAATTTCCATATTGCTCTTCGTCATGCACTAGATAGTCCTTTAAATTATTTTATGAACTGCCGTTGAAACTATTATTGGTGATCCGTCTAGCTTTAAAACTTGCCGTGGCCATTTTTGGCGGAGGCGAGTTTTAAAGCTAGACGGACTAATGTAAATACTTTCAACGTTGGTTCCTAAAATAATTTAAAGGGCTATCTAGTGCATGACGAAGAGCAATATGGAAATTATCACCATATTTACGAGTTAACAATTTATTTCAAATCAGGGCGCCACTGCAAGGCTATTTGCCTATATCTTCACCTTAAGCATCCCTTTAATGATTTTCAATCCATTTGCTCTACTGTTGAAAATAATAGTGGTAGATCGCGGTAAAGTTGTAGAAGTTATTTCACTATAAACAATTTGTGATTCTTAAGGACTGTATGCACAAAGCCACGTGGTCGGATTTGGCTCTGAAATATGCAAAATTTTCCCGCTAGGGGGAAAAAAATGTCAAGATGAAGTTACATAGAGTTAATAATGTGTAAACGGGACAATAGATGTAGGTAATCATAAATTGTAACGTAGAAGCTTACTTGTTTCTTTTCGTCAAGACTCCAGTCCGCGATACTTATTAAAATTTTCAAATCAATCAAATCAAATAATTATTTTGTTTGAATTATTATTCCTGAATTAAGGCCTTGGCAGACGTCATTATAATGTACTTAACACTTTAGTAGACAGGCTATCAGTAGAAAAAGGCTAAAGTCGAAAATACAGTAGTGTGCGTGAATGCAAGACGTTTATTTAAAAAGCGAGTTTAAATATATGTGAAATTCATATAGCACTTTCTAAAAAATCCAAGTTATAGTTATTCGAATCTTGCGTAAAATTTATTACTTTTTCAATTTATTAGTCGACCTCCGTGGCGATTCCTTAACACGCTAGTCCGTCACTCGGAGGTTCTGGGTTCGATTCCCAGCCAGGGCAAGTTGGTAAATGGCCTTTTTTAATGTGTCCTGGTTCTTGGGTGTTCATTTTATCCCATCAAAAACATAAATGTAAAAATGCCAAGTTCAAATTCCGACAAAACAATTGAAATTTAAATAGCTGCCAAGTTATGTAGGTAGAGAAAACTGAAATTTATTCATAAGAATCTCAACATTTGACTTGGACAACATTAAGATTGAAAGCACGGTCACCCATCCTAACTGTGACCAAGCTAGAAGTTGCTTAACCTGTAAAAGCACGGTCATTCATCCATCAATTTTTGAATTTATCGTATGCGAAGTGGAGCGAAATATTTGCACAAGTGGTTTTGATTACTCGTATTTTGAAATTTGTTAAAACGCAAAAGACAAAGAACCCTTAGAATAGAGAATCTTTTTAGTTTCACGCAGCTTTTTAGGGTTCCGTAGTTAACAAGAAAACCTTATAGTTTCGTCATGTCTGTCTGTCTATCTGTCCCCAGTTTTACTCATAGACTATTAGTACTAGAAAGCTGTAATAGGGCATGGGCATGGATATGTGGTAATAAAAACTTGAAAAAAAAATGTGTGGTGTGAGACGTCGTTGAATAGGTCTTTCAAAAATATTGTAAGATTATGAACACCCTTTTTCGTTTTAGCAATCCGTTTGTGAAATATTTGGTTTTTGATTGCAAATTTTTGTTAGAATCATGTGTCTCCCCTCTCTGTCAGTTGTATATGGACACTTAAAAAAAACTACGGCAGTAGTATATAACGTCTCCCTGTACTAAAACTAATTTAAGGTGGATTCAGTTCATGATACTGAACAACTTTTCCTAAGGAACACATAATTAAATATGAAAAGAAAATGTTTGCTTTCCATTCGACTTCCGTGGCGTAATTGTTAACACGCTAGACCGCTAATCCGGAGGTTTTGGGTTCGAGCCCCAGCCAGGGCAAGTTAGAAAATGGTCTTTTTCAAATTGTCCTGGGTCTTGGGTGTTTATCTATGTATGTATTTATCATAAAATATAGTATCATTGAGTTAGTATCCCATAATACAAGTTTAAAACTTACTTTGGGGCTAACTTAATTAGTGTGATTTGTCCTTACATTACCATACATATATTACATAAATATTACATTTTGCCAAATCTTGTGTGTAAGAGATCAAAAATAATTTTTGTATTTCGTTTGTTCCTTGGTGAAAGTTGTTCAGTATCATGGACTGAATTCAGACCTAAAGTTAGGCAGTTGTTAGTTACTTAAAACATGTAGGTACTGACTACGAAACCCTACACTGCACGTGGCCCGTCACGGCACGTGGCCGGTTTATTTTGATTAAGTTGAAATTTTAGGGAACCATAGACAAAATTATGATATTTCTGTGTAAATCAATATTACTTACCGCTGACATGATGTTCTCAAAAATACAATCAAATAGTATTTTACGCGAGCGGTGACTTGGAAAACTACACGTTTTGTGTTCCACTGACAGAAAATGTACACATTTGAATTTTCTTTGTGAAACAATACGTTTAGCGACCATCTGCAATCGTAACACCTTTCACTTCTATTCACTTTATTATGTAAGTACGGAGGGTAAAAAAGGATTGCACGTTGAACAGATCAACAGTCTTGGCGTAGCAGCTGTACGTGCTCAATCAATGACTTGACTGTTTGATTTTGTACAATATTTTTAACGAATGAACAAAGAGCACTAAAAAGAAATCTTTTCCTGAAAACAGCTAAAAAAATTGGTTGATTAATGAAGCAGTAATTAGCATTATTGCACCCTTTTATTTTTTATCTTCTAATAGGTTTTCCTGTAATCTATAGGTAAAGAACTATTAACTGTATATTTTTCAAAAGATTGGGTTCAGTGGTTTCGGAGATAAGTGTATTTTTATTATTTATTTTCAAAAATAACTTCAAAAACACCAACTTAAAAAATATAGAAAAATATATTTAATATTATCATAAAATACTCTTTCATTTGATATTTTACGCGATATAGTTCACAAAACCCTTTTTTTAATGTCTCATTTATCTCCCATAAAGTGGCCCCATTTTTTATTTATTTATTCATTTACCTACATTTTACTTCCGTCTTTGGGTCACAAATTTACATTATGTGCACCACATTTCAACTGAATCGGTCCAGTAGTTTAGTAGGGGGGGGGGGGGGGGGTAAATTTTCGCCCATTTTCTTAAATAACTTAAAAATACCTTATAAATAACTTATAAATAATAAAAAATAAATATATTTAATATTGTCATAAAAAGTTCTTTCATTTGATATGTCACACGATTTTGTTATCAAAACTTTTTTTTAATGTCTAATTTACCCACAATAAGTGGCCCCCTTTTTTAAATTTCATTTATTTACATTATACGTCTATCTTTAGGTCACTAAGTTACATAAGTGTAGGTACTAAATCTCAACTAAATCATTCTAATAGTTTCGTAGCAAATTGGCTGTGACTTACGGACAGACAGACAAGCGAAACCCTAAAAACAGTAAAAACACCGAAAAAATCGGTTCCTATACAAATTTCCCGGGCGGCTGCACACTTTTGTATAAAAATGCAGATTTTTTTTTGTTTTCTGACTGTTGTTTTAATATCATTATACTATACTAGCAGTCCACCCCGGCTTCGCCTTTGGTACAAAGCCTATGTCACTCGGGGATAGTGTGCCTTTCCAAAGGTGAAAGTTTTTTTTAAATCGGTCCAGTAGTTTCGGAGCCATGTAATGCAAACAAACAAACAACCAAATCTTTTCTCTTTATAATATTAGTGTAGATAAATAGCCTACTATAGCCTGCCTGCCAAGCCAAGTATAGATCTAGTATAGCCTGTGGTTCGATATATTACGCATAATGTCAATTCGTATTTTGATATACATTCATGGGGAAAAGTTGTTCAAAATTTCAGATTGAATCACCCCTCAAAATAATTGTAAAACCCTAATTAAACAGCACCTTTTATTACAAAAACAGTTAATATGATTCCACGACCCGAGAAAGTTCCAATCCGATTTTCACCCTAATCGCCAATTAAAAAATATAGGTAATAAATCAAACCAAATTATTTTTTCAGTGACTTAATTTTCAATAAAATTAAAAAAAAAATGTGCGATGCCGTATCTGCGATAGCATTACATCTTTACTTGAACGTCAACAAAATGTCAAAACTGTACCATAGTGTAGCAAAAGTATGACATAATTTGGCAGTTTGTACATAGTTTTTTATTGAAATATTTAAGACTGTAATGCAATTTTACGTAATTTGAAAATGGATTTTTTTGAAAAATTCGACACGGCCTCCTTCCTGAACGCCCGGCGGGCAACTGAATTTGTATGGAAGAATCATGGCCGCCATTTCAGAGATTTCTGTCAAAAACGTTGCAAAACATCCAATTTTTAAAATTATTTTTTTTTTATTGCGTGATTGCATTGTAAGCAAATATTAAGAATAATGTTTCAAAATAGCCTTTATTTTTATAAAATATATGCAATCCCTTGTTAGAATATTTCTTTACGCAGAAAAACAAGCCAGTTTGTAGCAAGATTTTCTAAAATATTTCTTTCTGGTTTCTTTACAATTATCTTACTTTTTCTGAATGAAAATTTAAAAAATACGATTTTCGTCTACTGGCTAGTCTATTTACCTATAACTAGGTATGTAATTTTCTTAGTGGTCTTTTCTACTTAAGCCATAACTATTGCCCGCGCAAAGTGCGTTTTGCATGTTTTTGGATAAATTCAATGCTTGTTTTTAGGAAAACTACAAAATATTTAAAAAAATCTTTTTTTTCGTCTACTGTCCCAACTCTTCCTCTATCTATGTGTATACATTATTTGACTTAAATCAAACGCTTTCTGTACAAACTTGTTGCCCGCGCAAACCCAGTTTACATGGTGCCGACCCTTAAGGCTGCTAAATCCTGACAAAGTTCTTTGTTAATCAACAACTCAGTAACCACAACGAGCATGGTGAAAATGCACAGACTCGAATAAAACCGCACAAACTTAGCTGGAACTTCTGAAGTCTCAACTCTGCGTTTGAAGATTACATGCATTAAAAAGCTGTGGTTGGAGTTCGTAGACGAATGTCTTTACAAGAAATTATATCTGTGATCTTATTTTCGTGGAAAGGCTCATGAAGTCTTTTTGGCTCAGCGCTATTTTTGAGCATTGTCGCAGCGATAACTTAGATAATTATCCTGATGCCAGCCCTGGAGTTATACAAAAAAACTATACGCCTACTCTAACAAAATGCGAGTCTCAAATTATCAGGGACATGCTTCTGTGCTTTGTTACGCTTGTCAAGCCATTGGTTTTGATTGTAACATTTGACACTATTGCACGGATTTTACGTATTAATTAGATTTAATGTGCATGTTGTTTATATGCAATACTATTTACTAAGTTCGTAGTTACTAAGTAAGGAAATAGATTAGTAGATATAAAAGTAGACTGAGCAGTTGCATCACCCGCAAAAGTAAAAATAAACGGGCAAGTGCGAGTCGGACTCTTACATGAAGGGTTCCGGACCTCCGTATAATGTTCTAAACCGTTGAAGAAACACGTTTCGTGTATGACGACCCCCTTAAATTTTTAACTTCATCTTATTTTTAGTATTTTTTATTATAGTAGTCATAGTAATACATCATCGGTGAAAAATTCAAGTATCTAGTTGATGCCATTATGAAGATCGAGTTAAAAACACTGAAAAAAACACGTTTCTTGTATGACGACGATTTATTTATTAACTTTTTTTTATTTTTATAATTTGTTGTTATAGCGGCCACAGTAATACATAATCGGTGAGAATTTCAAGTGTCTAGCTATTACGGTTCAAGAGATAGAGTCCTGTGACAGACGGACAGACAGACAGATGGACAGACGGACAGACAGCGGAGTCTCAGTAATAGGGTCCCGTTTGCACCCTTTGGGTACGGAACCCTAAAAACGGGCAAGTGCGAGTCAGAATCGTACATAAAGGGTTCCGTAGCTCCGTACTATAAACGTCATAAACGTCATAAACGTCCTGGCGTACCGTGTTAAGGTGAATATATAAGCAAATGGCCTTGAAGTGGTGCCCTAATTTGAAATAAATTGTTAACTCGTAAATATGGTGATAATTTCCATATTGCTCTTCGTCATGCACTAGATAGCCCTTTAAATTATTTTATGAACCACCGTTGAAAGTATTTACATTAGTCTGTCTAGCTTTAAAACTTGCCTGCGCCAAAAGTGGCCACGGCAAGTTTTAAAGCTAGACGGATCACCAATAATAGTTTCAACTGCAGTTTATAAAATAATTTAAAGGACTATCTAGTGCATGACGAAGAGCAATATGGAAATTATCACCATATTTACGAGTTAACAATTTATTTCACACTTTAAGGCCATTTGCTTCTATATTCACCTTAAAAAAATACTCCACTCACTACACGTTTTAAAACCGGTTACACCTTTGACACTTCATCGCGGAATCTATATCAATATCACTGAAACAAACAAGGTCACTACATCATCAACATTCACATATAGAAACGGATATCTAAATACCATATATAATACAACGTGGAAGGGACATCCCCGTAATAAATCGAACCACGGTCTATACTAGATCATTATAGTATAATGAAATTAAAATAACAGCCGAAAAACAAGAAAAAATTTCGAAATTTCCATACAAAAGTGTGCAGCCGCCCGGGCGATTTGTATGGGAATGTCGAAATTTATTTTGGATTTTTCACTGTTATTTTAATTTCATTATACTTTACGAGTAGTGATCTAGTATATCCCGTGCTTCGATTTATTACGGGTACGTCCCTTCCACGTTGTATATAAGACCTTAAGCGTACGTATAAAGGAACGATTATGCTCAAGGATGAAATTAGTCGCTGTGCAAAGGAACACATACACAACTCATTTATTTTCTCATTCATCATTGAATGAATGAACGGTGTAGCGACCTCTTTCGCCTCGACGTTCATCGGGACGCATCGTGCCACCGTGCCAGATGGGTTCTCCAGAAGTTGGTAACATGTTGGTACTTATATGTGAGTTTTTTTTAGTAGTATTAGAAATCAGGCCATACTTTTTAACCTTTTTTAAAAGCGACTTTAGGCGCATTCTTATCCTGGATTGACATGTAGCTTGTGTATTCGTAAATCTCCGATAACTGCATGCAAAGATTTTTTATAGTTCTATTTAACGCATAGACTGAATTCACCCTTAAAATAGTTTTAGTATATTTTGTTAGACGATATATAAATGTACGTACACTGTATATTTTCTCGATTGATATGGGAATTAAAGTATTTTTTCACATTCCGTACCTATTTAACTCTTGATCCATGGTCTGTGTTGCACTGGGAAAAATGAACTTGGAACAAAAAAATATTTCCCAAGAGTACATATAGGTATATGTATGGGCGTTTGAATTATTTATAATATTTATTACAACCTTATGAAAGTACACGAAAAACCGAAAGGAGGACACTGAATTCTGACAAGAATCAGTCTAGCGGATAAGTTTTATCCGAGCCCATGCTGCCTTAGCTTTTTATAATAGAAGGTAACCTCTAACTTTGGAGCGTCGAAAAAGTTAATAAAACTTGGAAAACAGCCGTAAGTGCTTAACTGTTGTACTTGTAAAATGTCGGGATCCACCGACCAGCAAGTTGGAAACTTGTAACAATGTCATTTAGAACATAAAAAAATGACGACCATTTAACTTTTGTTCTGTGATCAGATCACTTACAACAATTTTATTGGGTGTTTTCAATTTGGCAGTCGCTTTTTTGCGTTACCTTGTTATATTTTTCATCTTCACGCCCATCATCACGTTAAACATGGTGTGACATGGTCTTTGGGTGTTACGGCACTAGGTTCTGTCTAGCCTGTTAGGTAGACGTATTAATGTATCTATATCTGTAGTTACAATAAGGCCCGTAATAAATGAAGATTAACGTAGCTTTATAAAGAAAAATAACCCTTAATTTCACATTAAGGGGATACATGAGGTTCAGTGCTGCCTCCATTTGAAATAAATTATTTCAAAGGAAAAGGAGATATCATTTAAAATGTTGTCTTTGTGAAGCCCTTGGTAACCCTTTAAACTATTTTAAGAACAACTGTTTACAGTTTAAAGTGAGAACGTTAAGATTTTCTTAGCATCTGTGCGGAAAACGGCCACTTTTGGCAAAAATGCTAAGAAAAGCTTAACGTTCTCATTTTAGAGATATCGCGTAACAAACATACATAAAAAAACATGCAGTCGAATAGATAACCTCCACCTTTTTTGAAGTCGGTTAAAAATAACTCTTATTACTCACTATCTAACTCACAATAAAGCGCATATTGTTAGTGTAAAAGCCACCAAAGCAAGACATCATTATGAATTTGAACTTCAAAACCCACTCCCTGTGCCAAATGATCCCTTTGTTCTGTACACTACCAAATACCGCTCACATTGTTTACGTAAATTATTTCGTTCCTCGATCCTTGTTATCGCTTTGAGCAATCTACGGCGAGGATCCTTAATTTCCGGTAAAAGAAACTCAACGTCGTTTATAACATGAAGTTAGATACTCAGTACAGGATACAGCGCTATACTGGAAGTTTAAGAGACCAGCAGAATGATATGTTTGACCACCACAAGCTACATGATATGCTTCGCTTGACTGTCTCCATGGTCCAGTACTCAAGGTGTTTGCTTTGTGATCCGGAGGTCGTGGGTTCAAATCTGGGAAGCATACTTTGGGAAAAGTTGTTTCCAGTCTGCTTAGTATTGCAGGCTTGAATCACCACAATCATGCTGGTTTGATAGCTCGAAAAGAAAGATGATTCCGTGCTTCGGAAGGCACGCAAAGCTGTGGGTCCCTAACGCTATCTTGCGTTTGTTTAAACCTCTCCTAGGATTGGTTCTGGTCTACCCTTTGGGTAGCAGAGGTCAGACGGCAGTCGCTCTGTGTAAACTCCAGTAACCTCGTCAAATCACATTGGTAAGGTAACGGACCCCAGGCTCTGAAGCGTTACGCTCCGATGATGATGATGAAATGCTTCGCTTAAGTGATCTTCCTGCCATTTAAGGTGGTAGGTATGTCTGGAAAAAATCGTAGAACAAAAGTAACTGACTTAGTCCACCGGATTAGATCGTTGAAGTGGCAGTGGGCGGGACACATAGCACGACGAACCGATGGCCGATGAGGCAAAAAGGTTTTTGAATGGCGACCACATACTGGAAAGCGGAGCGTAGGATACCCACCCGCAAGGTGGTCAGACGACCTGACCAAGCTTGAATGCAGGCCGCTCTAGATCGGTCATTTTGAAAATCTTTGAAAGAGGCTTATGTCCAACAGTGGGCTTCATGCGGCTGAGATGATAATGTCTGGAAAACACAGTTACGATGGTGTCTTCAGTTGTTAAATGAAGATTCTTCTTCCTTTATTTAACAAACACGCCTGTATGCCTTTCATAATAATAATAAACGTCTCCACCCTTAAGCTACTCAACTAGTGTTGCCCTCCTTGCTGCACACTATCGAGCAGCCTTTTTTTCCTTTTTTTTTCGGAAGGATAAACCTTGAGAGAACATAATAATACTAATGGTTTTAATTTTTTCTCCAGTATAGGTACATAGACATACAATATATTTGATGAATTTTATACATAATTTATGACCTGAAACGTGGAGAGAACTGGTGCCTGAGCTAGGTAGATACTACCTGTATTACAAGTCACCAGACTCCTTCCACCCTAGGCATAGAACGGTAGGTATAGTACACATGAGAACAGACGTTTAGGTTTAGACTAAATTAACAGAATAAAAGTAAGTAAGTAAGCAGAAAAAAATAATATAGTATTTTACAATTACTAATTACAATAACCGAGAAAGAAGGAAGAAAAATAAAATATAATAAAATTTATTTTGTGCGTAGGCAGTCGAGTGTGGTAAGATGGTTGAGTCGTGTAGACTTGCGGGCGGGCTTGCGTGTGTGTGTGTATTTGTGTGTGTGTGTGTATGTGTGTAGATATTGTGCGAGAATTAGTGTGTCGAAATAGGCGGCAGATGATTTAGTACTAGAGATAAGAGTATGATGAATTTATACGATTACTTTAAGTAAATTTTCTGTAGAGTCGTAGTCCATTTGGCTAGAGCTTTTTTGCATGGGTTTCTACTCAAATGGTATATATTTAATAATTTATTGGCATTATAATAAAGATATGCTATGCGACAACAAGTAAATTTGATTAACAACTCGCAGGTAAACATTTTGTAGATATCCATATAATGAAAATAAGTGCTATAAGAGCCTTCAGCTGCGTATCGTACGTATGACAAAATATAGTTAATTTCCTACAAAGACAGATCTTTTCACACTATATCTTTGTTCAATTGCTGTCTCCAAACGAGTTTCTAAAAAACGCATCGAACAGTGTGCTATATCGTGATATGTCGTCTTGTTATTTCCCATGTTTACTATCGTGTTTCATATATTTTATGGGGTCGTTGAAGGGAAATTGAGAATTTTATGAAGCGTCATATTTCAGGTATATATGGCGTAGCAGGTAGTTTACTATTATATAGTGTTGAAGTATTTTTGGGCATAGTTTTATAAAAAAACATAACCTTTCATACAAGACGTAATCATGTAAAGTGTTATTATATTTACGTTAACACAATTACTTTGCCAAACAATGTCAGATCTAGTAGTAGAGTCACATCATCATCATCAGGTCTTTATTTAGTCTCCACTGCAGGAGTACGACCCTCTCTGTACTACCAGAGCCATACTTGGCCCGAGTAGCCAGAGGATTTGGCCTACGCTCTCCACGCCGGCCACACGAATTGGACAGGTATCATTGATGTTTATAAGCTTTTTTAGCTTGTATTTCCTAAGTCACCTTCTACGACGTCCACGGGAAGACTTGGAGTTGTCCTATTTAATTCTACTTTGCCGGGAACCACACGGCAAAGTAGTAGAGTCACAAAAAACAAAAAGAAGAGGTAAAACTTATGTAAGTAATAACTAGTAATACTCAGGCAAAGCATCAAAGCATAACTAACTTGTTATTTTGCAAGAATATTACAAAAATGACAATGTTTTTGAGACTACATTGAAATAGGCCTTCATTGGTATTCTTTAAATAGTCTTCAATTATCTCTAAGGATGTGACTGGCTGGCAAGGCAACTAAATGAATCGTGCCACGTAACAACTATCCTTACTATGACACCATTGGAAAATTACAAAGAAAAAAATAAGAAATTACGTGTGAGTATTTTAGATATCCCATTACAATGAAAGTAGATCATAAAGTTTTCCATAAGCAAACAATATCGGAAGGAAGGTAAGTATGTTTTAAAAAAAAAGAGGTAGACCTAATGCAAAAACATAAAAATAAACTCTTATTTTTTGTTTTTTATAACTCTATTGTAAATTAAAGTATTTATTCATACTAGTCAGAATGATATAGTCACTTTTACATTATTAATATTCGATAAACGGATAACTCACGTAAACAGTCAGCTATAGCAACGACGCATATACGAAAACCTAATGTATATTAATAATGTCTATGTCTCACGTTAGTTTTAACCAAAAATTTTAATTTTACTGTTGAAATAAATTCTATCTGCTTTTTTTAAATACTATATACGGACAAAAATTTTAGATATAATATTTTTTTAAAATATTATAAGTAAGTACAAAGTAAGTTTAAACTTGTGATAAATGGGATACTACCTCAACAATATTATATTTTATAATAAATACATTTATAGATAAACACCCAAGACCCACCGGACCCACCTACCAGATATTCGCCGACGATATAGTTGTCATGGCAGAATCCATGGAGGACTTAAGTACTATGCTCGGAGACCTTAATAGAGTTTCCCAACAGGTGGGCCTTAAAATGAACATGGACAAAACGAAAGTAATGTCGAATGTCAATGTTGTGCCCATACCTGTTTCTGTTGGGAGCTCCACCCTCGAAGTTGTAGACCAGTATACCTACCTGGGTCAATCGATCCAGGCAGGAAGTTCCAGCTTCGAGGAAGAGGTCTTTCGACGAATCCGACTCGGCTGGGCAGCGTTCGGGAAGTTACGCAGTGTCTTCTCGTCCAAAATACCTCAGTGCCTTAAGACGAAAGTTTATAATCAATGTGTGTTACCAGTGATGACTTATGGCTCCGAAACGTGGTCCCTTACTATGGGTCTCATAAGAAGGCTCAAGGTAGCTCAACGCGCTATGGAGAGGGCTATGCTTGGTGTTTCTCTACGTGATCGAATCAGAAATGAGGAGATTCGTAGGAGAACAAAGGTCGCGGACATAGCCCAGCGGATTAGCTCGTTGAAGTGGCAGTGGGCGGGACACATAGCGCGACGAACCGATGGCCGATGGGGCAAAAAGGTTCTCGAATGGCGACCACGTACTGGCAAGCGAAGCGTAGGACACCCACCCACAAGGTGGTCAGACGACCTGACCAAGGTCGCTGGAAAGCGCTGGATGCAGGCCGCTCTAGATCGGTCATTTTGGAAAACCTTGGGAGAGGCCTATGTCCAGCAGTGGACGTTATGCGGCTGAAATGATGATGATGATGATGACCCAAGACCCAGGATCTGGGGATCGAAACCAAAATCTCCAGATTGGTGGACAAGCGTGTTGACCATTACACCACGGAGGTCGTCATAATCTTTGTAATAAGGGTTTGGTGCGTTCATTTATTTGAAGATACACCAACTACGAATGGTAACATTTCAATAATTGCCAACTTACATTAGTGCGATTGTCCCAACTAAGCACCTGTTGGTAATTCTTTAGAGCCGTTCTCAATTAGAGAGAAGTAATGTAGACTGTTTAATCGATTCGACTCGACATCAAAGAATAATATAAATTTCTTTGAAAGCAGACATTTACGGTGTGCGCATTTGTACAGATGTTCTAGCTTTTGCTAGTCGCAATACTGTTAACTCTTTGACCACGACATCACAGCAAAGGGCGCATTTTTGTCAATGTAAATAACAAAAAATTAAAAAAGGGACTGCAGAATATCAGCGCTGCAGAGCTATGCGCTGCGGCAACACGCTGAGCAGGCTCCTTTTGGCAGCCATTGCGACACGCAACGCACAATTAAGTAGATACTTTGAAAATATTATTGTAGTCTTTTTTTATTTTTATTTATATTTAAAATGTTGAGACTTAAGTATGTAAATTAAGATAATTGTGTCGCATATTGTGTAATGCCAATAAAACTTTTTATTATTATTATTATTAAATGTCAAACAGCTGTATACCGTGTTTACCTGTAACGGAAATTCAATTAAACTAGTGGTTCTCTGAGAACAGGCGACAAGGCGAGAACAGGGGAGAGGTGCGGGGACGAGGAACGGGGACACATGTTGCGTGTACCTTAGGAGATTCCGTTCTGTACTCGTATACTCTTACTGTCTTCTGTGACTGCAGTGTCGCTTAGACCATTGAAATTACCACAAATTGTTTCCATGACACATATTTCCAACAATCAACATTAGGTGAGTTTCTATGACGGTTCATGTTAGAAAAAAATTGGAATCAAAGGGAGAATTTGCCCGTAAATCGATGTATTCCGATATTGTAGCAATATTTCACGTTACATTAGATTTTACAAGCAGCTTAATACATTCGCCATAACCTTCGAGTAACTACATACCTGAATGTAAAATGACTGTAGGTGAGTTTGTTAGATCAGTTTAAATTTTTAGAATTGCCAGTATTGCTAAACTCAACTTTTTTGTTTGTTGTTTAATTAAGAATAATTTCGCAAGAACTCTTTTTTTTAAGCAATTATTAGAGAGTACTAAATAATATAGGTAAGTTTAGTACTAAATTAGTAAATTCGCATCTACTTGAATGTTATCGATTTTGGCCAACCGCCAATATTGTTTAATCTTCCTTTACTATTTTATGTTTCAACATTTATAGCTTTTCTCGCAATGAAAATAATAAAATAACTTGGAACCAATAAAGATTATATAGGCTAACTGGTACAGTTTTGAGAAATTATATTAAACTTTGAGGTTATGTCACAGAAATGATATTGGTACTAACTTAAATAACGGAAGCTCATCCCCTCCCGAGAGATTACGTTCCTCAGTGTCCCCCGCAACTCTGTATAATAATATGATGACATGGAATAAGGTTTATCGCTACGAATCTGACACAGCTTGACAAATGCCATACAATAATTTATTAATGACCTCCAATATAAGATAGTCGGGTAACATTTGTGGGTCTACGGCTGCTCTTCGTTTTACACACAAAAATGCTTATTTAATAATAATAAAAAATAAAAATAAAATAAACTTTATTTGTCGTGTCTCTTAAAATCTAGTCACATACAGGTGTTGTAAAGTTACCTACATCATAGAAATATTTGTTCATTGTATATATAATGAAAATCCATTATTGGCTGTAAGTTGTAGCTATAATGTAAAATCTTATTGTATATAAAGGGCTGTGAATTTATTAAATAAATAAAATAAAATAAAAAGTAAAATAAATAAATTTGTGTGTGACAAGTGATTATTTCAGCTCAGAATGTAAGGAGTTCCAGAGCTGTGTTATGTTCAGTTATAGTCCCTTAATTCTCACAACTTATTCTATGAAATAATTTTGAAAAAAGATCAGGTGTCATCCATTTTCTCAAGCTATACGAATGACACAATCACATTTACGTATAAATGTTATTTCAAAGTAGGTAAAATGGTAAATTAAAGTCTACACGAGGAACATTTGTCACTTTCAAAAACAAAGGACGCTATATCTACATAATTAATATGATCATCAAAGAACACAGAGCGAGAATCGGCTTCGTATTTACACGTGTACTCAACTAGAGGAGAGCATATTTACTGAAATGTGCGGTTTCACGGTTTCACGAATTCAGTCACAACGTTAGCTACTAACATTTAAAAAAAGTTTGGAAAATCCAAAAGTGCACGCCTCATAATCTCATTTTTCACAATTAAAATTGAAATTACGATTAAACTACATTGAATTAGACCGTGATCTTCGAAAGGACTTAGTTTTGGATAATACTGAAGCGTATAAAAAAAATGGACTTGATCAGATAAGTTTTTCGGGAGTTATCGTGACCACGCCAGTTTCCATACATACAGACACACGGACGTCCACAAAATGATTTTATTAAACGTTGTTTTTATTTATTTAAAGGCAAAATGTCTTTTAAAAATGTCATAAGTGTTGAAAATAGTGTTTTTCTTTGACATTTATGTGTAAATATTATTGTACAAGTGCGATAGAAAATAAATAGAGACACATTTAGTAAAAAAAATCACTTGATAAGTGAATTTTTGTAAGGCGAGAGTAGAGCACTACCTCATGCGCTTCGCTCATGAGGCGTGCAATAACAGGTAATAGTAACTATTTTGATAGATATAATAAGTAGTTTCACGTAAAGGTTATTTGCTAACATGTAAAATTAATTTTTAACATCTATTAATAACGTTATAAATTTAAATCAATGGTGGGTAAATTACTAGTCCCTATTGTGAATTTAAGACGTTTGATAAGTCAACCAAGCAAAAATCACTAAATGTGTGTGTTTTCTACAAGATTATGTAGACCATAAGTAATGACACATACATAACCCTATTTATTTAAATTATTTATCGGTATACGTCTGGGTATAGGTACGTGCAGCAGCGTACTTTGTGCTACGACTTTATCCTCGTACCATCTACTGCGATCACCAACCCGTCTGCCTAGGTGATTATGGGTCAAATCCCCGCTTTATTGGGAGAGGCCTTTAGTCCAGAAGTGGACTGTCACAGGCTGATAAAGATAAAGGTATAAATCTGGTAAACTAAAATGAGTTGAGAAAATACTTGTATCTATATAGGATTACTGGTATCTAACGCATAACCTTTTTGGTGCAAATTCAGTTATACAGAAAAACGAAAAAAAGAGTCGACTTTCCATACATATCATCACTCAGCCAAATGGATTTTGTATGGGGAGACGATATTTTTTTCGTTTTTCTATACATAATGGTTTTCATGGTAAGTAGTTCAGTATCATGGACTGAACTTGCACCAAAAAGGTTATGCGTTAGATACCAGTAACCCAGTATAGGTATAAAATAAATGGCATTGAGAGAGTGCAAGAAACTCGAGATATTTTTACTATAATGGCGGCTGCACGCACGTCTCACTCCCCAGTAACATAGCCTTTATGAATGGCTGCTACGCTATCACGTAGTAAAATATATGTGGGGTGCACTTTCCTTTTTGTCAGCGTAGATCTTTTCTGTAGCACGCATGGATGATTGTGATTTCAGTGTGCTGCCATAGATATATTGACATGGTGATGTGACGTCGCCAAAGATGATATGCGAGATAATGGTCTCATAACTAAGGATAATATAGAACACCATGCGAAAATAGAGAGAAAAACAACAGAAAGTGTAGCTGGCTCCAAAGCAGCAGAGCTAAATAAATGTGAAACGGATGTATATCATGTTTAAAACCTGTAACGTAATAGTTATTTATGCAACTGTGTTATAATAAGGGGTATTAAAACACGAATGTCGGTTTATCACACGAGGCGAATCCGAGTGTGATTGATAATAGTATCACATGAGTGTTTTAATACCTAATTATGAACAGTTGCATACAATACTTTATCTACACCCATGATATGAATCCTCTATAAAAGGTTCTGAAACCATAGGGTAGGTACAGTGTTGTAAGAACTGTATGTAAATTCATGGTAAGTTCCATTACTTAATATCTTATACAAACAAGCTATGTATAAGTAATAATATAATTATTTATTGTAATAATTATTTACATTTTGGAACGTACAATTATTGAAATGCTGTAAACAACAAAGTAGAATAGTGAAACGCGCGTGCAAGAAAATGGTGCCATTTTTCAAACGCGGAGTCACTAATCGAACGTTTTTTTGTAAAGAAAAATCATTCTCACATAGAGGATTTATTTTGTACTAGCATGGTTGTAGATAAATTCAATGAAACTAGTTTTGTTATCCTAATTTTATTGTTATATGCCTACATAGTTATAATTAGTTATTATGTTGTAAATTAAACTAGTAGTTCTCCGAGAATAGCAGATCTCGCAACCTCATATAACCGCATGCAATAACCGACACTCTCCCCTGGATTAGCCAAGCCATTTCAGTGAAAACCGTTCATGTAACTATAAAGCTACAGCAAACTTCCTACCTTTCCCGACCTGTAGACGAGAAAAGACAGACGAACAAAAGCATTTTTAGCTAATCTCAAAACTGAGCAGCCCCGTGAAACCTCTAAGATAAGAGAGACCATTGGTGTTTCTTTACTTGATCGAATCAGAAATGAGGAGATTCGTACAAGATCTAAGGTCACAGACATAGCCCAGCGGATTAGCTCATTGAAGTGTCAGTGGGCGGGGCACATAGCGCGAAGAACCGTTGGCCGATGGGGCAGAAAGGTTCTTGAATGGCGGCCACGTACCACCGGCAGGCGCAGCGTAGGACACCCACCTGCTAGGTGTTCAGACGACCTGAGCAAGGTTGCAAGAAAACGCTGGATGCAGGCCGCTTCCGATCGGTCGTTTTGCAAATCCTTGGGGGAGGTCTATGTCCAGCAGTGAACTTCCTGTGGCTGATATGATGAAGGGAACAATTGATACTGAGTGGATAACTTCAACATTGGATAACCAGATGCGGCGAGCAGAGAGATTTTTTGGTTGACGCGGCATCTTTCCCTCCGTAATATGGCACCGTTGATAAACCTAGATAAAGTTTATATCGCGCGACGGACTAGTGCCATCCCGCTCGTTGTAATTACGGAGAGCGAGACAGTGATAGATGATAGCTCAATAAAGGCTGTCGCCGGCATCGTGATCAATAAAATCTGCATTCAAAACACCTAAAAAAGCACTCTATCGCTTTTGGCAATCAAAAATTTAAAATTAAATGCGGTAAGATCTCGTCGGCAAAACAAGAAAGCATGAAATTTGAAATCTGGTCACCGTAGTTATCATGCCGGCAGACTGGCCTGGCGATAAAATCATGTATATTTTAATTAATATTATTGTACATGTTTTATTTTTAAATTCTTCTTCTTCTTCTTATCGAGTCGAAATGGTTACACTGTAGCTTCAATTTCAAATCACCTGTGACCAGTATGTGGCCACGGCGATCCCTCTGTCGTTAGCTTTATTTTTAAATAAAAATAAACAACTTTAATAAATCAAAATGAATTAAAACGTATGAGAAGGCTTCTCGTACATTTTATTATGTAGAGTAAGTACTTATTAGATGTAATTTTTCACAATTTTGTAAAAAAAAAATATTGATCGAAAAGCTACTTTGTTAGGTTTTGAAAACATTCTACAATACTGAAAATGAAAAATGAAACTATGAAATATCTTAATAAGGAACAGTATACATACATATTAAAAACATCATGTACGGTGATACTTGTAGTAGTCTAAAAAACTGTGTGGCAAGCATCAACGCCCCCTTTCGAAATAAATACGTATTTATTTAATAATATTTTAGTTGAAGTTTTTATATTGAAAATGAAGCGAAAACTGCCGTAATGAAATGTTTCACACCGCCAACAGTGCTATAAATCTCACCAACGACGACGTACACTCGTATTCAAAAGTTTATTCCAACTACTGGTCAAACTTAAATGGAATATCGGCGCTTGTTACACTAGTTTTGTTGAGTTTTGTTTGCTTGAAATACGGCTTTGGCTGTCAATACACGATTTTTTAAACTTTGTTTACATTTTTCTGCCATAATAGTTTTGAGTTTCCTTGAATATCGGCTTAAAGTTTTATTGTATTATGTGTTTATTGCTTTATAATAATAATCATTTATTTAGGATAACGTGATCCATATTCAATTTGATCTTAAAAGCTAGGGCGTTAGTAACAATAAAATACTAACCTGGAGGATCTAAGGTCTTAGCCCAATAACTTTGCAGAACCAATTTACCTAAATTTACGTCGGTAGTTGGATGTTGGATATCGAAAGTCGAAATTAGTCAATGAATTGAACTTAAACATAGTTTATATGTTTTGACTAGCCAGGGATAATTGAAATTCGTTTAAACTCTAATAACTTTAATAAAAACTTATTTCCAATGCGCTTTGTTATGCGATTCCTGATCTTATGCGTAAAGGAAATAGGTTGAAAATTAATCATACTGATTACTATAGGATTGTCCAACCTGAAAAGGGTCAGGGTGTGGGATTGGGCGATACATGTACAGATAATAAAGTTTTTAATACGACAGGGACGGAAATACATGGTTATTTTAGGCAAAACAGCCGGTAATGTATTCGTCAAGTCTTGTTGCATTAACTTTTTAATTAATTAAGACAAGTTACGCGTCCGTTTAACGCTATGTTAATTTTGACGTCGCGTAATGCTAACAAAACATGTTCTGTTATGGTTTGTGATGATAATGGGTGAATTACGTATTCCATTACATACAGTAACACCTGAGAGTAACACACATCATGTTTTGTTTGAAAATAGCTTCCTAATTGCTGTAGGTATATGGTTTGTTAAAAGACTTTAGCATTTATACGATTTTTCACAGAATTTTTGTGGCTAGTCCAACTATCCAACTTCCAACTAATATTATAAATGCGAAAGTGAGTTTGTATATTTGTTGGTTTGTTTGTTTGTTACCTCTTCACGTTTTATCTACTGAACTCATCATCATCAGGTCTTTTTTAGTCTCCACTGCAGGAGCACGACCCTCTCTGTACTATCAGAGCCATACTTGGCCAGAGCAGTCAGAGGATTTGGCCTACACTCTCCACGCTGGCCAGACGGGTTGGCGTCTCACTGATGTTTATAAGCTTTGTTTAGCTTGTATTTCCTAAGTCGCCTTCTACGACATCCGCGGGAAGACTTGGAGTTGTCCTATTCTTTTCTGCCGGGAACCGCACGGCTAACCGCATGGCTACTAAACTAATCTTCTTAAAATTCGCAAATACATAGTAAGGAGTACTGAGAAGGACATAAGGTACCTTTCATCCCGGAAAAAAGTAATGTTCCCGTGGGATTTGCGATACCCGAGCGACGTCGCGGGCAAAAGCTAGTATAGTATATTAACAACACGATCAGATAGTACATAACGTTCAAGGAATATAAGTTTTACGAAAAAAAAATTTTTTTTTCGTAAGTGCTTTTATTAAGTGGCCTAAGTTCAAGACAAATGTAATAAGCCCAAACTCGAAGGGGTTGCGTCTTTTTATTACACCTTCCGGCCCCGTCATCAGATCAGCTTGCTTTAATAATATTGCATTGTCATCTAATTAACATTAGCATACAAAATTTCATCTCGATCGGAAAACCGGGAAGTGGCTCAAAATTTAACTTGCAAGATCTTGTCCAATCAAATAAATAAACACCAAACAGGGCAAGTACATGCACGAAGTAAAAGCTTCTAAAAAGCTTGTAATAAGATAGCTGTATTTTATTGAAATCCGTTCATATATACATCGTGTTAATGAAAGAACGCGAAACCTCTCAGATGGTACCTCAGCCCATGAAACTGAACCACTTTTGTACAACAACTTTCACGAAATCAAAAAAAAATTGGATTTTCATACAAACTGATCAGCTGATCGAGTCAATTTGTATAAAAATTCGAAATTTTTTTTTGGTATTCATGAAAGTTGTTGAACAAAAGTTGTTTAGTTTCATGGGCTGAGGTACCATCTGAGAGGTTTTGCGTTCTTTCATTAA
Source organism: Acrobasis repandana (assembly GCA_963576875.1). NCBI lineage: Eukaryota > Metazoa > Arthropoda > Insecta > Lepidoptera > Pyralidae > Acrobasis > Acrobasis repandana. The sequence goes on along the minus strand of OY756218.1, from coordinate 17,841,078 downwards.
CACGATGTATATCGCTACAGCAAACTTCCTACCTTTTCTCCCCTCCACTCTCCCCGTTTGAATTTTTTTTTGCAACATCTTGTGTAGAATGAAGTCCTAAGTGTGTCTCTCTTTGATTGAAATCCGTCAATAAAAAAAAGCGGACAAGTGCGAGTCGGACTCGCCCATGAAGGGTTCCGTAGCAGCAAGTAACATTTTACGATTTAAGACGTATTAAAAAAAACTACTTACTAGATCTCGTTCAAACTAATTTCCGGTAGAAGTTTGCATGGTAATGTACATCATATATATTTTTTAGTTTTATCATTCTCTTATTTTAGAAGTTACGGGTGGGGGGACCAACATTTTACCACTTTGGAAGTGTCTCTCGCGCAAACTATTCAGTTTAGAAAAAAATGATTTTAGAAGCCTCAATATCATTTTTGAAGACCTATCCATAGATATCCCACACGTATGAGTTTGATGAAAAAAATTTTTCGAGTTTCAGTTCTAAGTATGGGGAACCCCCAAAATGTATGGTTTTTTTTTCTATTTTTGTGTAAAAATCTTAATGCGGTTCACACATTCACGGTTATTTTTAGGCGAGAACTTTTTGGCCAATCTCGAAACTTAAATCGCTTCGCTCGTTTCGGTCGCTCAGTCAATTATCCATTAAGACATTTTTAAAGCTTTTTACGGGTCTAGATTATTCCAGACCGTCTGGTTGAACATTTGGGTATAATGTAGCCAACTAACATCAACTCAACGCGTCGAAGCTATTCCCCGAGATCAAAGCTAAACCTGGATTGGCCGAGATACCAGGATATTTCGCCCTCTTAAGCCGGTATTCCGACTTTTAGGACATAATCTTCGACGTAGCAGAGAATTGAGTCATATATTTGAAAATGTGTTTAAGCTCATGACGACTTTTAAGCGCTGCTTTAAATTGATTGTGCTAAGCATAGTACTGACTAGCTGTTACTCGCGGCTTCGCTCGCGTTTAAATATAAGAGTGTGGAAAAGAAGTAGCGTTTTTCTGAAGAAAAAAAAAACAGGTTCTCAGAATCACACGCAGAACAAAGATTTGTTTTAGGATATTACTTTATTTTTTGTTCACCCATTTGGTGTTAAAACAAACAAATTCTGAGCACTGATCAAATGCGAGCATGCAACATATAGCTGGCCATGGGAAAAGCATGGCTTTTCCAGATGCAGTCGTCATGCAACCTGCAATGTTCGCCCTTGCGCTTTGTTCATTGTAATAGCAAAACTAAGCTTTATTGGGAACTGAAGCCTTTCAAATTAGAATGGCAGATCAGTCCACGACCTACACGTCAACTCGTGAACGAATACCGCCAGTAGGGACTGGTCAACTCGGCTACGTTTTTAAGACTATCCTTTCATCCACTTTCGCATTTATAATATTAGTTGGGATATAATAACATAACGTAACGTTTGTAACTTAAGCACCACACGATTCTATCTATGTTAATTATTTCTCAACCTTTGGTGACCAATTATTATCATTGAGGAGTTCGGTGGCCCGCGCGGCGGGAGTATGCATTACTAGCGCTTTCGCAAGTTAACAGACACCGGGCGTGGTCCGCACTTGGATTGGACAAATGGCATAAAATTTCTCGAGCTCCTCTATGCTTCAGAAGGCACGTTAAGTCGTTGGTCTCGGTTGTCATCATTGTATGCCAGTCGTCAAGCTATGTCAGATTTGTTTAGAAAAGAAAGAAAGATAGATTAATCATTGTACTCGTATGTAATATAAGTATAATTTTTGGGGAAGAAAAACAGGCTCTTAAGCAGCAGATATGATGAATTGATGATGCAACCGTAAAAGTACTACGAGTAATTATAAAATATATATCTACTTATATAACTTAGATTTTATAATATAAACTAGTTTGTATAGATTGACATTTGTAAAACATTGTTATCTATCGAAACAATATACGATTGTTCCGATAACTGTCAGATTGGCGAAATATCGTGTATGTTAAATTGATTTTCCGGAACTGTAGCCAATTATGGGAGTAAATCAAAATTACAGCGTTATGGCAACAAAACAAAGTTACCCTGTTTTGCTGCTATGATTCGCTTTGCGTTTGATGTGTTATGTTATGATTTACAAGGCGATGTATTTCACTTACCTATTTAACTCGTCTTCGTTACCAAGTCCACTTTAAAAACCTGCGAAAGATAGAAACAAGAATTATAACACCTTTTATAAAAAAAAAATCAAACAATGTAATTTTTTTTGGCTCATTAGAGGGTCGCGTAGTATCTGTGTCTTTTTTTGAATTTGCCACGCCATTCCAACTGTATTAGGCTCATCGTCTTACTTTCTTTTAGACGCTGTAACATGAATTACAAAAAAACCACCGGTGAAGAGAACTGAATGCCATCTGAGTCTGCAGCGTATGGCAAAAATAATAAAACCACCTTAAAGTTCCCTTTACAAACCTCAGTCAAAAAAAATTATTAAAAAAAAAACGTATGAAATTGATGTATAACAAAAGTGCAGCTCTACCAAGTCTATAAAAAAAGGGATTTCTCAAATTAGTGAACTAACCATGAAAAATACAGTCCGAATGTAAAACGTAATGTGAGCTTGTAGGTATTCTGTATTTTAAATTCCAGTTCTCTACAGAAATTAATAATAATAATTAACATAAAAAAATAAAATACATACAATGAAACTCATGAAAGCAACATGGAGGTTAATTTTAATTTTATACCAATAGCCTAAGTCATGACCATTAACTCTAGAAATATTGCTTCCATCGATGCCATAGAACCCATAACAGTTTATGCATAACCCCTTGAATTGCCACCAGCATATCCTGGCCTTCCAATCTCCTCCCCCTCGATTGTTAATGATATTGTTTCGGTGTATCGGCTATAGTTTGAAGAGGTCTGCCTGTATGGATGGTGGTTAAATGTACAGTGTTATCGCAGTGATTGAGCAAATCAAGGACCACGTTCGTGCTTCGAATGCGACACAAATCTGCGATTGAAATAAACATTGGTGTTTGAATATCATTAACGAGAATATTCGTCGGCTTGTTCCTACAATGTTCCATCATTATACATACTTAGTACCTACCTACTATGTACTGCTTTGTATGTTGATAGAACATTGCACATAGATACGTGTTAATTGACAGACAGAGGAAGATAATAATATTCACGAATGGAAGACAACAGTGGAAAATAATTACAGATTTCACACTCCACGCAACATTAAAGTATTAGGTTGGGGAAAAAGTCTTTTCGCATATAGTATGTATGAACTTGTAATAAAACCACTTTGGCTATACTATTTGTACCTGGCTGGTTTTGGTATTATTTAAAAGTTTAAATTTTAAAGAAGATAATTCCAAATTCAAATTAGGAAAATGCGTGATTTTCATTTGTTTTTCTTACCGTCAAGATGAGTGAATCTAATGAAGAAATTAGATACATTTTAAAATTTTACTACCAAAAAGGTAAAAATGCAACGCAAGCCGCGAAAAAAAATTGCGATGTTTATGGACCTAGTGCAGTGTCTGTGAAAGTAGCACAAATTTGGTTTAAGCGTTTTCAATCCGGAAATTTTGATGTCAAAGATGCACGTCGCTCTGGTCGCCCTGTTATGGATAAAATGGATGCTATTTTTGAAAAAGTGGAGCAGGATCAGCATATCAGTAGTTACGACGTAGCTGAAGAATTGGGAATTGACCACTAAACAGTTTTGGCGCATTTGAAAAAAAATGGGTACACAAAAAAGCTCGATATTTGGGTACCTCGGGTACCTCACGAGCTCTCTGAAAGAAACCTAATGAATCGTGTACTCATTTGTGATTCTTTATTACGACGTAATGAGACCGAACGATTTTTGAAGAAATTGATAACTGGTGATGAAAAGTGGATTACGTACGACAAGAACGTGCGAAAAAGGTCATGGCCAAAGACTGTGGCGAAACCCGGGTTAACTCGCAACAAGGTGATGCTGTGTGTGGGGTGGTATTGGAAGGGCATTATTTATTATGAGCTGTTACCACCAGGCAGGCAGGACCATCGATTCAGAACTCTACTGCGAACAACTGATAAGATTAAAGCAAGAAGTTGAGAGAAAGCGGCCGGAATTAATCAACAGAAGGGGTGTGGTTTTTCATCATGATAACGCTAGACCTCACACATCTTTAACCACTCAGCAAAAATTAAGAGAGTTTGGCTGGGAGGTGTTAATGCATCCGCCGTATAGTCCTGACCTGGCAACTTCAGATTTCCACCTGTTTAGGTCTCTTCAGAATTCTTTAGGCAGTGTCAGGTTAACATCACGAGAGGACTGCCAAAACTACTTGACGCAGTTTTTTGATCAGAAGCCCCAAAATTTCTATAGCAATGGGATCATGTCCCTACCTATAGTAAGATGGCAAAAAGTTATCGAACAAAATGGTACCTACATACTTTAGTTAAATGTAAATAAACTATATTAAAAAATGTTTTGAATTTTCATATAAAATGCGAAAAGACTTTTTCCCCAACCTATTATGTTAAAAATGAAATATAGAAATAACACAATTTTAGTTGCTAAATTTAATTTATTTTGACCGAAAAATATATTTTGTCGTTGCATTTCTTTGGGAACCTCACAGCTGTCGTCTGATCTTTTACCCAATGGACTTATTTTGAAGTCCAATTCAATCTCCATTTTTCCGAATTTTGATTACACTCCCAAAAAAGTTATTCTAATTTTTGTGAAAAAAATCTTTTTATGTGTGTAAGTGACCAAAACTGGTGTCAGATTTTCAAGCAGCCTAAAGGCTAAATTAAAAAATTATTTGGCTCTACTATTGATTGACCCACATGCTAATTATTACATGGATGGTAGTGAAGTATGGATATTGGACAATTGGACATCCTACATTTTTATGCAGGTTCATCTTTTAAACAGAAACGCGACCTCGTATTTTTAAAAGTAAACAAAAATTTACATACAATACGGTTTCATTCTGATCTGTAATAAATTTAAAAGAGTCGAAATATGGTCCGCGCAGGAAAGCTAATAAAATAAATCTCAACGACAGTGCGCGAGCTCTCAGTACACTGTACAGGAACTACATATTGGCTGCTGGAGACGTGGGAAACGTCGCTTGCACGCCTGTATATGAGAGCCTTTTCAGGAACAGACAGCCAAATTTGGCCATCTATCTATATCCAAGAATTACTTTACTCATACTTTTAAGTTCCAGTGCTACTACCCTAATAAATCGTTTCAAAAAATTTAATTCTACCAAGCCTTAGATAACCCTTCAAACTAACGGCCACTTTTGGCAAATGTGCGAAGAAAAGCTTCACGTTCTTACTTTAAACTAGAGTTGGCCGATATATATCAGCGGATACATATCACGATATATATCAATTGATTTTTATCTTGATATATATCAATCAATAGATTTTTTCCTGTCTTCTGAATTATAAAATTGTTGTCAGCAGTAGCATCACGGAAGGTCTCGAAAGAATTTTCTTTACCTTCGGCCTGGTTCAATCAAGGATTAGTAATCAATTAGGAACCCAAAAACCGCATAAATTGGTTCATATCTTCAAGACTTTCAACCAGTCTGAAAGGAGCATCCGTAGTACAGCTGCAGTTCCTTCATACAATGTAGACTGGATTTAGAATCCCAGTATGAATGAGGCCATCATACTCGTAGAAGAAACAGAGGTTGACTGGGACTGGGAGCCAGATGATGATGTCGCACTCATAGATCTATGCTTAAGGCCTGACCCGGAATGATTACTTTATGATTACAAATTATTATTCAAATTTGTTGATTTATCTTACAGACAAATGAAGATTGTTATCAAAATAGGTACTTGTTTTTTGAGTGTTTTTTCAAAAATTCTTTCTCAATTAAACATTAATTCTTTTGTTACTTTTTTAAATAAAATTTTATCATTTTACAAATTCCTTTCACAATTTTATGTGTTTAATCCCCTTACAGAATGAAATTAGCTCCTTTTCTTAGCCTGGATATTTATCCAATGTAATCGGATTTTTGATATTTATTATATAAATCGGATTTCTTCGAACACTGTGTAAACAGTAGTTTATAAAATAGTTTGAAGGGTTATTTAGGTCTTGGTAGAAACAAAATTTTAAATGATATCTCCGTTTCCTTTCGAATAATTTATTTCAAATGGGGGCATTGGACCCCGGAAAACTCATGTATCCCCTTAAGGCCGTACCTTAATTTTCCGGGGTCCAGTGCTGCCCCCATTGCCCAGGGGGCAGCACTGGACCCCAGAAAATTCAGGTACGGCCTTAAGAAATGTGATTGCAAAGGATTTCCAAAACAAAAATTTGGTTTGGTTAGGTTAGGTTAGGTTATTAAAGTGTTAGTTGTATTAGGTTAAAAAGTGAGAACGTTAAGCTTTACTACGCACATTTTCGAAAAACGGCCACTTTTGTCTAATATGCGTAGTAAAGCTTAACGTTGTCATTATAAACTGTAAACAGTAGTTCATAAAATACTTTGAAGGGTTATCTAGAACTTGGTACTAGCAACATTTTAAATAATGTCTCCGTTTTCTTTGAAATGATTTATTTTAAATGGGGGCAGCACTGGACTCCGGAAAATTCATGTACGGCCTTAATGGTCAACACTGGATGATAAATTTCCTTGAATATTCTTACCTACTTATAAAATACAGCTGACTTTTTCCATCAATCTCGATTCACCGCACATTTTCAAGTGTATGCTTTCAATGGAAGCTCAAGCATTGTTGAGTAAAATCGGAACCTGCCTGTATTTATTTCCGTGTATTATTCGATTAACCACCAAAGCAATTGTATTTTCAATTATCTTGATTAACGTGAATTTTTTTAAGTACCTATTTATTTTTGACTGACCGATTTCCATGTTCAAAATTGTAAATAAAAAAAGTGATAATTCGAAAGTAGGTAAGTAGTAAAATTTTATACAATTCTGCCTTTTGAATGAGTATTAAATGAATTTAAATGCCTGCCTATATCCACTCTATACTTCAGATATGGTATATTATTATGATTTCACTATCAAAGGTTACTTCGTTAGGTATACTATGTACCTATGTGTTTGGTTATGTATATTCACAGTTATTCTCAAATTTCAATTCACTAAAGAGGCATTTTAGAGTTCGTTTAAAGTATACCCAACAAAATATATTGAGACGATTTAAAGAAAGATTCTGAACAACTTTTCTCATGGAATATATTGTTTGGCTTTCCATACAAAAGAGTTTGTCGAACAAAATCCGCACCCGCGAATATCGAGTCCAGTGTATTATTCGATTAATCATCGGAACAATTGAATGTGCCGATTTTTGGAGTGAATTCGGTTGTTTTCCACATTTAATCAATTTAATGTGTGGATTGCACTGTATAGATAATTGGGTATTGTTCATCCTTACACGAGCTGAATAAAATACTTTTCTTAAATTAGAAATTTTACTTCAACGATTCAAATTTAGTAATAACTACTATTTTAATATGTTCATCATCATTATCATCAGGTCTTTTTTGTCTCCACAGCAGGAGCACGACCCTCTTTGTACTACCAAAACCATACTTGGCCATAGCAGTCAGAGGATTTGGCCTACACTTGTACCGTTTCAGTTAGTAAAGCCTAGATTTAGGATCTAGGAAGATAGATGAGATAAAAGAAAGACCAGATATCGGCAAATGAGATAGGTATAATGAACAACTATTACATTACATTAGTTACAAAGATTCACAAGAACACTAGGTACAGATTAGGTAGTCAGGGTCGTGAGTTATAGGCACTAGATCAGTTGAGTAGCCCTTCTAGGTAGAAGAACTACTTAGCTTCAGATGCTGCCGAAGACGAAGAGGACGAGCGCCGGCCGCCGCGCCTTATATATGGGCATGGGCCCCCCCGCTGCGCCTAAGAGGAGCGAAGGAGTGCTGGAGCCCGCGCGATGTCACACTTTCCACGCTGTCCAGACGGGTTGGAGAGGTCTTATTTATGTTTATAAGCTTTGTTTAGCTTGTGTTTCCTAAGTCGCCTTCTTCGACATCCACGGGAAGACTTGGAGTGGTCCTATTCTGCTCTGCCGAAAACCACACGGCTGCATTTACATATTAAAATAGTCATTATCAGTTTTATTTGACACCAGTGTTGACTATATTATACTATCGCATAATCATTTCTAACGGGGTAGACAGAGCTCAGGACCGAGGCCTACTAGCCACTTTTAGCGCGATAGAGGACGAATTCAAAATTCAAAATTCAAGATTTAATTCAGTAATGAGGCCTTTGCAGGCACTTTTACACGTCAATCAGTTTATACATTACGTGTAAAAATAATTAATAATTTAAAGATAAGCTTCCGATACTAGCGTTTCGCATCGACCACTGCTGAGAAGAAACGCTATTAGAAACTCATTTACTCGTACACAGGTCACCTACGCGCCAGAAGTGCTTTGTCTAATGTCTGTCAATTTACAAATACTAAATAATGTTAACACATTATAACATGTAATGCTTCACCCGTGTGGTTCCGGGTTTAGAATAGGACCACTCCATCTCTTTCTGTGGATGTCGTAAGAGGCGACTAAAGGACTAAGCACAAACATCTCGTGCTACAATTGCATTATATATATATACCTATATATAATGCAATTGTAGCACGAGATGATATATATATATAATAACACAATTGCATTCCCAAGTAGGGTTAACGTCAGAGTAGCCGGTTGTAAAACTTTTCGCACAAATACATTCCCAAAGAGGATTGACGTCAGGCAAGCGGCCGGTCGTAAAACTATAGCTAAATCATTTAAACTGTTCCGGCTATTTCTTCTCCATTTTGCAAGGTCTTTGGCATCCTTCGGTGACCATTGCCGTGCATGTTATATTTGGAGAAGAAAAAGCGGAAAGCGCACCCCGATCTCCGAAGCAGCGCAGATGAGGATGGAACCGGGAACGCGCTTAGACGAAGAAGAAGAACATGTAATGCTTCGGAACGAGCGAACAAACATAAAAAACGTACCCAGAAATAATAAAATTAGTCAAAAAAGTCAAAAAGCGAAGCCGAACTGACCAGTCCCTGGCACTGCTATCGTTTACGATTTGACGCACGGGTCAGTCATCGTTGACGTGCTAATGCCGTCTCGCCCATTTCAGATTCCCGCTCAAACACGAAAAAACAACTAAATATACTTGCAAACAACTCGACTTACAATTCTAAATAGCATGAATATGTATTGTATTATGTGTATGATGCAGCTACGTGGCTTGGTTGCAGTTCTCATTATGCTAACCAAGTTAACAGGGCGCATCCAGTCCTTAAACTCATTAACTACCCAGTTACTCTCAGATGGCTGTGCTTGTAACTTGTAGGTAAATAGTAATCTGCAACTTGTGCAAGCGCTGTTCTTGCAAGTTTGCCAGTGCTGTGTTGAGATGCTTGGCAATGAGATTTATCTTTGGTCGGATGTATTTGTGAAGATATTATGTAAGTACGCTTTGTTGACGACTGTTTGTGTTAATCATAGAACAATGCATAGATACATGTCTATATATATATATGGGACAGACAGAGTATTTTGGCTCTTGCGGCTCTAAGCAGATATAGCCCAGGGCCACAATACCCAGCAGGTAGAGCCCAGTATATTTTTTCATTTCCTCTAGACCAGCATGGAAAACGGCTTTTAATGGTGAAATAAATACATTTATTTCACCATTAGAAGCCTTTATTAGAAGAAGTCTTTATTAGAAGCCTTTATTAGAAGTCTTTATTCCTTACGGTTTAGACATAGGCTACGCAATGGTTAAAAAATGCATTTATAGAAATACCTAGTAATGAAAATATCTATAAAATTATCATTGCTACCTAGTTTTTTTTCAGTTAGTCATGGTACGGATCGAGCCAGTACCTACTTAAGCTCTCAAATGTATTAAGACAATTGAAAAATTATGGCGCTATTTTTAATAGTCACTAACAAACACAAAAAATGGGTACTCGTACTTGTTACATTAAAGTTGTGTTTTGCTAGAATTTTGGCCGAACTCTTAACCAAACCAATAACCAAATACACAGGGATTTTCCTTTTGATTTGAATTATCAACAACAGGTTTCTTGGAAAAACCCATCTACTTACAAGTACTCGGTTTGTTTAGGTGGCCTTCATTCATTCAAGTGCGAGTAGGACTCTAAGGCTGTCTGTCCACTGAAGCGGAGCTAAGTAGCGGAGCGATGCGTTAAAGTCTGTGGTGAAAGTAATGCGGAGTGGAGTAGCGGACTATGTCTGTCCATAGACGCGGAGCCAGGTAGCGAAGTGGAGATGCGGACATTTTTCCAAACACGCTAATTCGTCACTTAGCCATGGAAAGTTGGAAAACGACCTTTTTTCAAATTGTCTTGGGTTTTGGGTGTTTATTTATATATATTTATTATATAATAGTATCCCATAACACAAGTTTAAACTAACTTTTAAAATGTCAAATAATATGTTTTGATTACTCTTGTATTACTCTTTTGATTATTTGGGGCTAGCTCAATCAGTGTGATTTGTTCCTATCTATTTAAAAATTAAGTTAAAATAACGCTCCGCGTTTATTATACATAATATGAATTTTAAAACTAGTTTTCAAATCCGTGTCCACTGAAGCAGAGTGGATATTTTATGCAATTCGATTAGATAATTTTAGCACAGCTTCGCTCCTCTTTTCTTCTCTCCGTTCCAGTGGATGTGCAGCCTAAGAATTCTAAAGTATATCCATCATTGTTGCCCAGCTGATGTACATAACGATAAAAAATCTTACGCCAAACCTGGTCAATCCTGGCGTCAGATTGTATAAGCTGCCTAAAGGCATCTGACAGATTGACGACAGCTATATAATGATAACATCGGGACTAATACTAATGCGGCTTTACGTGTTTTCTGAAGCACGGAGGAGCTTGAGAAATTTTTGTGCCACTTGTGGTAAGAGCAGGCCACGCCCGGCGTATTTAATTTATTTAATTTACTCGCGTAATAACGAGTAAATTAAATAAGGAGCAGAAAGTACAGTATCTTATCGATTTTGAATTTATGTTTATTGATAAATATGATAGGTAACTTTTTTTCTTCGTGTAAATAATATAATTAGCCACCTCCTATTATATAGTTTTCTTTTCTCGGCATCACCAGTAGGCTAACTATAGGTAAACCGCTTAAATGAGTCCTCGCCCGCGGAATACAGGGGCGCGGGGGTATGATGAAAAAGGGGACTGACAGGGTTTCGGGGGGCAGGCGCGCTGCGCTCCCGCCGCGCCGCCCGCATTCCTGTCGGTTTACCTACAGCAAAGATAATATAATTACTAACGTAACCTACAGTATAGTAGATAAAGCCTATGGCTTTATGTCTTTTTATTACATTTTTAATAAAGTTAAATAAATAAATAAAATCTATACAAATAGAATTTACATATAAACTCTTATCATATCGAAATATTACCTTTATTCGACAGGGAATATATTATGTACAAAATAATAATATTTCCTTGTACATACTTTGCTAGTAAGTAGGTAAGTTACGCTCGTGTACCGGAAAATCTGATACTGCTGAATTGTTAATTAAGTAGACGCTGAAATTAAACAGTCAAGTGTGGCACTTCATAGAGTGTTGTGAGTATTTGGAAGCTTTGAGTAGGGTAAAGTCACGTCTTCTTGTTTTACGCGACAGAAGAGCCTCTGGATACAGAACTAAAAGTGGTAAGTATGGCCTATCGTGTGTTTAGGGTTAGAGAATATATGTGAAAAGTACTAATTAAAAGTACTAATTTCTTTTTGTTGAAAAATTTATGATAAATTGAGGAAGTCGGTGACCCAGCGGTGTAGTACGCATTACTAGCGCCAGGCCTGTGTCACTCCCCGTTTAGGTATCGAAAATATACCTACATTATACTATGTGCGCAGCGGCCTTTCGGAGTGGTAAATTCAGTTATACGAATCGTTTGACCAGAGTAATAACATAGAATAAATAATACTAACGTGCAGAAGTATCACTCAGCAAAGAAATTCAAAGAAATACGAGTATCTACTCGATATAGCTAGCAATATGGTTTAATTTAGCTCACGTCAGAACTCAGCACCTTTCCGTATGACCACCTAGACATCCATTGTAAGCCAATTTAATTCTTATTACTCTGGACAAACGATTCGTATAACTGAATTTACCAGCTGGAGGGGCCGCTTGCGCGCATAGTAATAATGTAGGTACATTTTCGATACCTAAACGGGGAGTGACACAGGCCTAGTAATTAAAGTGAAATTGGCCTGCAATGGATGTCTAGGTATCTAAACGAAAAGGGGCTGAGTTCTGACGTGAGCTAAATTAAACCATATCGCTAACCACATTGAGTAGATATTTCTTTGCTGAGTGAGACTTCTGTACGACGTGAGTACTGGTACTTATTCTGTGCTAGCACTTTCAAGTCAAGCTATGTTAGATTACTTTAGGCAGCTTGAAAATCTGACTGCAGTGCTGGCCACTTACACATACAAAAAACCAACAGTTAGAGAATGTCTCTAATAGTTTTCATCTTATTTAGTTGTAGCTCGTCGAAATTCAGTTTAATTAATAGATATGAGTATTATTACAATATCTTTATTGTATAAAAGTAAAATACAGGACAATATTTATCTTTAAAATTAGGAAATGCACAAAAGGCGGCCTTATCGCTAAGAATTGTTTTCCAGTCTACGCTTCAATAGAAAACATGATGGGAAATTGGGTAGTGCGAGGTGGTCAATATATTAAACATACATACATTAACATACAACTTACACAAAAAAAAGATAACAAGGCAAATTATAGAAACTAAGTAGAAACAAGGGAAGGAGATTTACCTTTCATTAAAATAGAAAATTAGATTTTACTTGGGATTTGAAGCTGGCTAGCGTTTGGGCGCGTCGATAGTACCTAAGTGGTGGTGCTGGTTAATATGTACCATCATTATCTATATATATATCATTACTATCTATCTATCTATCTACTACTAATCGAGGCTGATAAAACATAAATTTTTAAAATCTTTCATTGTAAATACCCGTTATTTACTTAATATTTGTATATTTCAGCTCGTATTTCAACTAAGTAAAGGAAATACATATGTCAATTCAGTAAATTAACATTGCAATGTAGAGTAAGCCCCCACTCTCGGCAGCAAACCTGAGAAACATTAAACAAAGCTTTTACAGCAAATACGACAAATACTCTAGTCACGGAGTTAAGAATTAAATGGACTTGTACGGTTATAACCGTACAAGTCCATATATGTACCCTAAATCATAGGTAGGTGTAACACCTATTATATATTACAGGTGTTACAAGAGAATATATTCTCTTTACTTTGCTTCTTTTATGACCTTTTCAATACTTTCTAAAAATAAACTGCAAACTTGCTTTTTTCGGGTAAAATATTTATGAATTTAACACTGTAGACTTCATATCCTGTATCTATTCACTTATTTCGTTCTCAAATCTGTACAAAGACCTAAATACCGTCTTCAAATATATTTGTGTTAAGTTTCTCGTGTGATGTATAAAGATAAAAGTAAAGCACACACATACTAAATTTTATTTCTAAAAGCAAACCAATTTTGTATTGCTTTGTTTCATAAGTTCTTCTTAGCGTTTAGATGTTTTCTGCGTTAGAGTTAGGATACACCACAGCGATAGGCGTCCTTCGTCTCTGTGTATTAACTTTCACCTGACCAAGTTATCTATCGCCAAACTGGGTTCTCAACCGATTACACTTTAGTACGGCAAACGAGCAAGCGGGTCACCTGATGATAAGTGATCACCGCTGCCCATGGACAATTGCAATACCAGGGGTGTAACAAGAGCGTTACCTGCCTTTCAAGGCCCTCCCCAGAGGGGAGAGACGGGGCTCCGGCTCTCTCACTCACCGAACGAAGCATAGTAGCGGTGAAGCTACTACTCAGACGTCGATTTTCTGAGAGAGTGTGGTGTGTGAGCCGGTCCATTCATGTTACTAGCAAAACAGAGTTTTTCCGGTAGCGTGGCTCTACCACAACTTGGCCACAAATTGGCCATAGCAGTTCACTCCCAGAAGGTAACTTCTCAGCAGGTTGAACGAATGATGCAGTGGCACAGGTAGGAAATGTAATAGAAGCGGAGTATCATTTATGCCTACACTACTACAAACGAAACCATACATCGTGCACACGTCTGCATGTGTGTTCGCCCGTTCTCACCCCTCGACAAGGCGAGAACGGTCCCCCGTTCTCGCGGGGACGGGGAACGGGGACGCATATTACGCGGGACCTTATGAGATACCGTTCTGTATGAAAAACTCTTATTAATTTCTGTGGCAGTGGTGTAGCTCCCCAGCTAGCGACACATCCTCTCCGTGGTCACGTCAGATGTAATTGGAGCAATTTTATGCAGAAAACTGCGTCTGCTCTTTAGTGTAGGTGGTACAGCGATTTTGTTATGCATGCATGAGGAACGTGGTATCAGAGACAATTTATTTATGACCATGAAAACCATCCCATTTCGGCGTTAGGTTTGGATCTAAATTCCTTGAACAAAGCAACCCTCTGTGAACGTTGTAAGCAAGCAGGCCACTGCACTACTATAAATACGGTTCTACTATAAACAGATGGCGTGACTATAAACGACGGGTGTACTCACTGCTGCTCCATAAAACTGTATTTATAGCAGTAGTCATAATATGCCATAAGCGTAAATCCATCAGTTGCATATTTTGATTTCGGCCAGTATTTTTATCATGATTGATGATGAGGTATGTAAATTCGGTTTTTTTAAAGTCGTGTACTGTGTCCGTTTGTATTTTAATTGAAAAGAATATTATATCATTTTCCGCATAGTAAACAGATAAAAAATTTGATTAATTACTCAACGGACACTAATTTGTGATCCTTCAATTTCACAAATACTATTAAGGATTTATTTTTGACTCGTAGTTTTGGCTCGATTTGGTTCTTATCTTCTTGAACTAAGCAACATTCTGTGTACGTTACCGTGTAAGCAAGCAGACCACTGCACTACTATAAATATGGCGATAAATAGACTAGACGGGCGTGACTATGAACGATGTGTGTACTCACTGCTGCTCCATAAAACTGTATTTATAGCAGTAGTCATAATATGCCATCAGTGTAAATCCATAAGTATAAAAGACGTTTTTTTTGGCGTAATGTTTAATACCTAGTCCGTCACACTGAAGGTTCTGGGTTCGATCCCTAGGGCAAGATGGAAAATGGCCTTTTTTGAATTGTTCTGGGTCTTGGGTGTTTATCTTTATATGTATTTATTATAAAATATACTCGCAGTATCGTTGAGTTAGTACCCGATAAGATAATACAAGTTTAATGAAACTTAATTTTGGGTCTAATTTGTTTATAGCAGTAGTCATAATATGCCATAATCAGTGTAAATCCATCAGTTGCATATCTTATTTTCGCTCAGTTATTTTTTGTTTTACTGGACTTTACATAATTATTTACATCTCTCCATCTTAGCACGTTCCCGGTTGCATCCTCAGCTGTGCTACTTCAGAGCCCGGGGTGGGCTTTCTCGCTTTTTCTTCTCCAAATATAATATGCATGTCAATGGTCACCCAAGGATGCCGATGACCGTGCCAAATCGAGAAATAGCCGGACCAATTCAAACGATTTGGCTATAAATTTACGACCGCGACGTCAACACTCCTTAAAAATGCAGTAGTAGCACGAGATGTTGGTGCTTAGTCCTTTAGTCACCTCTTACGAAATCCACAGAAAGATGGAGAGGTTAGGACCTCTCCATCTTCTAGGCCGGAAGACACAAAATTATTAACTTTCTTATTTTATTAACATACATTTGTTTGAAAACAGTTACGAGTATGTTATGTGTATGGTGAGTAATTTTTAACGTTATTTTCTTATCGTTACCTCATAAATGGTTATACATGTACCAGTGTTGGGTAAAGAAAGGCCTCCCCTCTTTCCTTCTGCAATTCCGTATCGTTGGTCTTCACCATCTTGTCCTCGGCCTACCTCTCTTCCTGTATCAATCGGATACAATCATCTATCAATCATTAACAGATGGATACAGGAAGAGATAATTAACAATAGATAGGTCAAATGTAGGAATGGTAATAGTGTGGGATCTAGCAACCTCAGTCAATTTGAATTTGAATAGAACGCTTTCGAAGGATGTATAAATGCAAATTCGGAGCTAACAAATATGTCCAGATTTTCAAAGGATTACGGACAAAGCCTTGTTGGTTTTAGTAAATAGAATAATTTAAATTCTCTCCAACGCTTTTGTGATTGTAAGTAGGTATATGACCTTGTTTGCCTTATTACTGCTTTACTCAACAACTCAAATGTTAATTAGGACCAAGAGATAAATAAAAAAATTCTAGCATAATTCTTTATCTTAGTTATTTGAAAAAAAAACTAATGTATTTTATTGTGAGGCCTAAATACTAATCAATACAAATGTAATAAGCCCAAACTCGATGGGGTTGCTTCGTTTAATTACAGGGTTCCTATAGCCACATTCCGGCTTTATCATCAGATCAGCTTCTTGTACTGTCTTCTGATTTACATTAGCATACAAAATCTCATCTCAATCGGAAATTCGTCGACCTCCGTGGCGTAATGGTTAACACGCTAGACCGCTAATCCGGAGGTTCTGGGTTCGATCCCCAGCCAGGGCACGTTGGAAAATGGCCTTTTTCAAATTGTCCTGGGTCTTGGGTGTTTATCTATATATGTATTTATCATAAAATATAGTATCGTTGAGTTAGTATCCCATAACACAAGTTTAAAACTTACTTTGGGGCTAGCTTAATCAGTGTGATTTGTCCGTATATATTTATATATAAAAAAAATAAAATAAATTGGTAAGTGGCTCAAATTAACTTGCGAGATTTGACCCAAACAAATACTCGTAAACAACAACAAACAGGGCAAGCTAAATAAAAGCCTGTTGCTGCTGCCTGTAAATGCATAATTAAATTGATTTAATAATATATTATAAAAGTCTGATTCCCGCCAGAGTAGAATAGGACCACCCCAAGTCTTCCCGTGGATGTCGTAAAAGGCGATAAGCTTAGGAAACACAAGCTAAACAAAGCTTGTAGGCATCAATGAGACCTCTTCAACTCAGCGTGAAGAGTGTAGGCCAAATCCTCTGACTGCTCTGGCTAATATATAGCTTTGGTAGTACAGAGAGGGTCGTGCTCCTGCAGTGGAGTCTAAAAAAGACCTGGTGATGATGATAATGATGAAAAGTCTAATTTGCATGCTATTAAATATAGCTACGGCTATATTTATAATAAGGCAGACTTATTCCAAGAAGGGAATCTCTTCCAATCAACCGAAATTTTAAAAGGGGACATACTTTTGGAATAGGTGGAAAGTCAATACAATAGTTTCCTCAACACGTTCGGCACGGTGTGGCGGGTAGTGCGCCTTATGCAAATCAAAGTCGTTGGGCGCCCGGCCCGGCCAGTCCGCTGCGATAAGCCTCGTTTCCTCCTGCTAAGGATCCAATATTTATAACTATGCGGTTTTGTAAACTTGATATGCCCAACCCTAATGAAACTTCCCGAGCATGCCATAAAAATTTACGGCTGGGCTGTATGTAAATAGTTTTGGGATTCCGTTTTTATTAGAACATAATAAGGATGTGTTCATAAATTCAGAGCTACACACAAAATAGTGGTAGTAAGGAGGTACGGAAGCGGGGGAAAACAAACACGGATTTATGTAAATTGGTCAAACAACCGACGGGAATTGGATGCTGCAACGAAAAGTAAACTTTCTTTTGTGAAATAGCCAAAAGGACATCACATTGGTAAAAATACCTAACGTTTTAAGGAAGTAGGTATAGATATACATGTGTATACATCGGTACACTTTTGCTGATTTAACCCAATAGGGTTATTGAGTAAAGTACTTTTTCTGGTTTAGGTAACCCTAACGGGTCGTCATACATAATCGCTTAGCATATTGGAGATAAAGGGGGTATCTAGATAAGATCTTCAGGTCTACGTACCACCCATTCATTTCGCTCTTTTTCTACGAAATGAAGAAAATCAGCGGGTAAATCTGTGTGTTGTGAATGTTTTTTTCTGTCAATTTAGTTTAAAGTCTTTTCTTAAATTGGCAGCATACTCACTATTTAACTGATTAAGGAGGCAGATTTTTTCGTGAATATAAGGGGTACCTTTTAGAGGTACTTTTATCTTTTTTTAGGTAACTGGATATATATTTTATTTATTTTCAATTAGAGTCCAAAATAAGCCAAGAAATGCTGCAACCCAAGATATGCTTGACTTATTTTCCTATGTCCCCTGGGTGGGGCAGAGGGCCGCTACAGTGCTTCTCCATCCCGCTCTGTCTTGAGCAACGCGCTTCACTTCGGGCCAAGACAGCCCGATTGTCTTCATCTCCGCCGCTACCGATCGTCGCCAGGTCTGCTTTGGTCGACCACGCTTCCTCTTTCCTTGAGGGGTCCATTCCAATGCCTGTCTCGGAATGTGAGTAGGCTCCCTCCTGAGCGTGTGGCCGATCCATGTCCATTTACGACGCGCTATCTGTTGGTCGATCGGTGTCTCGCCGCAAAGCTGCCACAGACGTTCATTGGATATCTTTTCAGGCCAAAAGATACCCAATATCTGTCGAAGGCAGCGGTTGATGCAGACTCTATAAAGGATGATATTCGTGCCAATAGTCTTACCACCAAGGATGCTCAAGGCCGTGCGAAGGGGAGAAAAAAAGGTCGGCAAGCGGACCCCGGGATTCGCAGCATTACAGCTAAGGATACGCGGAGATGAGAGAGAGAGAGACGTTAGAGTCTAATATGATTTTGACACAACGAATAATATCGATATTAGGCACGAATGAAATTTCTTTATCAACTGAATTTAAAAAAAGGAATCCAACATTTACATCGTAATAATAAAGTCCGTTTTTCTCGAGGCACTGTCATTTCTGCTACGAAAATATAGTCAATTTAATGGACTTTGCGTTGTCATAAATGACAAGTTATTGGACGAGGCCATTAGGGGCCGAGAGTAAATGCAGAAAACATGAGGTAATAAGATGACCTCTGTTTTTCGGAAAGGGTTTGTTTAGTAATTGTGAAATTTTATTGGCTTATTATTTTCATTAACATATTATACGGTAGTCATTCGGTTTAGCAAATCAGTAACAAAGTATTGGAATTTTAAACTAACAACAGGTTCCTAACATTGTTGTTAAAAAATAAGCTCTTCATGAGGCGAACTGAACGTTTTTTATTTAGTTTCACCTGTCTGGTGAAACTAAATAAAAAACTTGTTAAAAAGTCGTCGTTGTCTGTGTGTTCGTAATCAAATCTTACAAGTTAAATTAGACCCACTTCCCATTATTCGATTGAGCTGAAATTTTTCATTCTTATGTAAGTTGGGTGACAATGCAATTTCATGGTACCAATGACATCTCATGATGAAGCCCGAAGATGGCTACGGCATATCTGTGATAAAACAACATAACCGCACCGAGTTTGGACTCAATTGTTTCGACTTGAGGAGCACCTTTAGCTTTTTAGTTAATTATTTTAGAATATTTTTTTAAATGTTTTAGATGATTTAAAATATTTTTAAATAATTACTTCCTTTTTTTTTATGTGTCAACATCAGATTTTTAAGCTGCCTAATTGCAACAGACATTGCTGAAGGTGAATACCAAGCAGTATTGGCGCCCTCATTTGAAATAAATTGTTAACTCTTAAATATGGTAAAGATTTCCATATTTGTGAATGTTAGGCACTAGATAGCCCTTTAAATTATTTTATGAACTGCCGTTGAAACTATTATTGCTGACTTATCTAGCTTTAAAACTTTACAGCTGGGCGAACTAATGTAATACTTTAATGGTGGTTAATTAAATAATATAAAGTGCTGCCTATCTAGCTTCTGCTTGATATTCACCTTAACAACTAATGATTGCTATCTTAGCACGGACTTCTAGACGTTATCCTCCATAGCACACTAAGTACGCCTGCTCAGCCATCGAGCTCTGAGTGAGTATGCTTTTGTAAACTATTCATTAACCCTACGACCTACATAAAGGGCAAATGTCGTCTCGGGTCAATATGTAACATATGAGACAGTCATTGCTGCCGACTATAAAGTGTCAGGAAGTCGTATAAATCTCCGTATTGTTATAGATGTGATCCGCATAGGGTGGCAACTCTACGACGAAAAAGCCGGACAGAATATGGGAATCTGTCCGGCATTTTCGGGTCGCGTCTGGCCAAATATTTGTGAGTCTGGTCAAAACTTTGATCTTGCTCCACCACTGTATTGATCCTGGTTTTTAGGCCTAAATGTTCAGCCTTATTCAGCGCCGAGTCCGGCTTTTATAATTTTAGAGATGGCAACCCTAGATCCGCAGGAAAAATTACTTATTGATGTGTTCGAGTTTCCTTCGGGGAGAATATTTTCATAAGTGATTGCATTTTTACTCTGTTTCAAAGATTTTTTCCACAATTTCATAAGGTTTTGTTACTGATACGAGTATAAAAAATTGATATCTATTGTATTTCTTTTATTCATTTCTTTTTTACTTGTGTATCTATTTATTTAAGAATATTTCACCACACCTTCTTAAGACATGTAATTAACTATATAATAATTACTTATATGAGTTTGAGCTGTTTGAAATAATACATCATCTCATATAATTTTAAATATTTCGTTATATATTTCTTGGGATGTGTAACAAATTTTCTGTAAAATAAGCGCTTAAAAATACCATCTAAAATCAATATAAGTATTATTCTTAATACTTAGAAATAAAATAATTTACAAGAAATATTTGATCTGTAGTTACTACTTAAAACTAACACAGATATTTCTTAGAGAGCTCCTCAGAGCGAAGGCTACAAAGGAAAAGTTGCATCGTTGTCAATTTAAGTGACCAGATTCATGCTCATTGGCCAAAGCTTTTCAGAGCGCGGAAGCCTTGCAAACAAATTGGACGTACTATGATCCAAGAGAAGTACAGTATGCTACGTAAATATTCGTTTGTGAAGTAAACCATGTAATTAAAATCAGTCGCCATCAAAAATTACATTTAGTTATTACTACGAGTACAAATACATAACGAAATGTAATTTTTAAATTAAAGCCTATATGCAAGTAGCTTCCGGCTTCATCACCAGGATAACACTGTGACATCATTATTCATTGAGAATTTTCATGTACTTACTCAATGCAAATTTCAATCGATCACCGGAAAGTGAGTCAAAGTTTCATTGCAAGATTTCATTACAGACAGACATCAGGATGTGTGAAACTGAATGTGACGCAACGGCAATAAAGTTACTGTAAGAAAAGTCTGATCAACTGTATACTAAAAAGGATGTGCTGCATTTATCTCTTTTATTTTATTAATTGAACGCATTGCATATTGAGTAAATACATTGAAAGATAAATTTTCATGTTATTACTCAATGCAAATTTTCAGTTCAATCGATCACCGGAAAGTGAGTCAAAGTTTAATTGCAAGATTTGGTTACAGACAGACAACAGGATGTGTGAAACTGAAAGTGACGCAACGGCAATGAAGTTACGAGGTAAGAAAAGTCTGAGCAACTATGTACCAAAAAGAATGTGCTGCATATATCTCTTTTATTTCTTAGTAGGACGCATTGTTAAAAAAATTGCGATCTATAAATTCAAACGGGCGTCCGTTTTTACAATTTATCTATTTCCACTTATTTCCAGGATAACAATGATTTTAAAATGCAGCCGACTGTCCGCGACTGGCGTTCGTTTGCAAACACTAGTGTAAATTGGAATTCCAGCAAAACCGATTGCCCGCTCCGTGGCTGTTTCACATGAGCTGCACTGAATAAAATACGATACGAGTATGCGGCCGTAGGAATGTCTCTCTACTCTCTATTATTTTTTATGACTATCTTGTTTGCTTTTTTCCATTTTACACAGCATGCAAGTACTTTAATCTTCTTGCTTTTTGTGATCCAGCAATGACATTTCGTATAAAGAACATACATATATACAAGATTTTCAGATATGTCTATAACTAGCATATAATAAAGGAAAAGTATATAAAATAAAGGCTAATGTCACTCTGTGGACTACAACAGATAGAGGTAAGAGAAAGAAGGTAAGGTCAAATATCTGCCAAAGACAAAGGACGTATAAATTGTGCTCTCAGTGTTATTTAAACTACAAAAGTAAAATTAGTGATCTAATTAAAAATAGGACATACAAAACATAACCTCGAAACTCGCCGGCAAGGTACGATCACACTTTCACTCACTTTAATATTGCATTTCGGTGGGAAATTGGACACAAAACATTGAAGGGGGCTGTTAACCGAAATTTTTTGAATATTCTTCATTTGATTTTAAGAGATATTGACCAATTAGATTGTTTTTATTGGAGAAGACAATCACAATCGGACAATTAGTGCAGACAATAATATTTATTTTGACAATTACCATATGACATCAGTTGACATTGACATAATTTGATATCCATAGACAATAACGTTTACATGCAAATAATAAAGTAGGCAAGAGTAATCAAGATTATACTGCCTTATCAGAAATTGGAACATTAGTACAATATGAATAAATCTAAAGATACAAATACACAAACTGGACACAAAAAAAAATTGGAGTGTGCTAAATGTTTTACAAAGATAGAAAATAAACGGTATTTGGATTGTTCAATTTGCCAAAATATTTTACACGTAGATTGCACAAATGTTGCATTTGGGAGGTTTCGTATTATGACCATAGAAAATAAAAGAAACTGGAAATGCGCTGGATGTGTAAGTAAGGCAAAGCAAAGCAAACCTTCAAGTCCTGCAACTGCAACATTATCATCCACGCCCACAAATAAATCATCAGCAATGATGCATGAAAATGTTACTTTGCGGAACAATAAGTACACACCCAACTTGGAAACATCAAACTCTTTTGATTCGTTGTCTGATGAAACTGAAGAGCGGGGAGGACACACCCAAGATGTCTCCAATATATTAAACAGAAGCTGCCCAGATATACCAATTATGTACATGGATAAAATGGAAGAATTAGAGACAGAAAATAAATTATTAAAAGAAAAGTTATTAATAGCTGACAACGAAATAAGTAATATTCTTTCTGAAAATTCTTCATTGACAACTAAAATTAAAGATTATGAATTAAAATTAAAAAAGCTGACACATATTTGCACTAATTCTAGCAATAAAAAAAATAAGTCATTAATAAAAGAAAAAGGACAAATTTTGAATCAAACCATTTTAGACTTATCACAGGACATTTCACTTCAAATGCAACAGTCAAGGAAAACTACACCTATAGAAAATAAAGAGGAAGGCACTAGTCTAGAGTCGGAAAAATATAAACAGTTAACCTTACCTACGAAACCAAATATACAAGACTCAAGAAGAAAAATACACATATTTGGTGGAAAAGAGATAAGAGGACTAGCCGAAAACGTATATATAAAAGTGGCAATTCTATGACAAAACATAACCTCAACTACAATAGAAAGATCACGGATTATTTTCCTATTAAAAAGAAATGTTTTCTTGACAGGCAAACTATTAAAAAAAGGACTATTTTGGATTACTTTTTGCCAGTTACGGATATGAACATGCCATTGGATGCAAAAGATAAAAGGAAAGATGTTGCGAATGGTGTACAGTTTTTTCGCGGAAAATAAATTAGTAGTGTTGCATCAAAATGTTGCGGGGATCCTGTCTAAACAAGATCTATTTACAGTCGCTCTAATGGAACTATCGGAAACCTATAAAGATATAGATTTAATCTGCCTCTCAGAAACTTTTATCTTAAATGGAAATGAATCAAACTTAAAAATTCCTGAGTTCTTTCTTGCAGATTCATTTTCTAGAAAGACTAAAAAACGTGGTGGCGTTTGTATATTATGTAGGGACAACATAGAGTATAAAAAGATAGATTATTTAAAAGATATATCTATTGAAAAGTATTTCGAATGTTGTGGTATAGAATTGACGGCACATGACTGTATACTCATTTGTCTGTATAGAATACCATTTAATAATAAAGATAAATTGACGGATCCTTATCTATTTTTGGATAGATTTGACAAATTACTATTTAAATTAAGGACAAAATACAAGAAAAAAATTATTATTACTGGCGATTTCAACATCGATACACTAAAAAATAATGATATTCGAGATGCTTTTTTAGCTTTGCTGCAAAACTATAACTACACTTCTCACATAACTGAACCAACAAGACAAAAAGCTTGCCTAGACCTAATTGTAAGTAATATTACTAATACAACTGCCCAAGTACATAAATTAGGCCTATCTGATCACGAAACGGCTCAAACCTTGGAATTCCCAATAAACAAAAAAGAAAATAAAATAAAATATTATTTTATATATAAACGAGATTTTAGTAAAGAAAACATTAGAAAATTCAATGAATGTCTTGCAAACCTATCATGGTCGGAAGTTTATGGTGAAACCGATGCAAACAAGGCATTCAACAATTTCTATGAGCTCATAATCCTATTCTACAACTTATGTTTTCCAACTAAGAGAATAAAAGTGAGTACTAATCAAAAAAGTAAAAAATGGGTGACAAAAGGCATTAGTAGGTCATGTAGGACTAAACGATCACTGAGATTTACGTATTATAAAAAAAAGGATATAAATAGTAAAATAAAATACAGAAATTATTCAGCGATTCTCAAAAGATGTATGAATTACTCACAAAAAATTAAAAATATGAAATATTTACATAATTCTACTAATATAAATAAAGCAGCCTGGAATCTAATAAAAAATAATAATGTCATTAAAAATAAATTTATAAATAAAATTGTACGACATGGTGAGGTAATTACTAATCCTACTGACTTAGCAAATGCTTTCAATGACTTTTTTACAGACATACAGACAAAAAATAATATTGCAGAGATGGGTAATTACTAATCCTACTGACTTAGCAAATGCTTTCAATGACTTTTTTACAGACATACAGACAAAAAATAATATTGCAGAGACCACCACGAATTTGTGCAAACCAGTAAATGAAACTTTATTCTTATTTCCCACGGACAGTGATGAAATCGGTAAAATAATAACAGGGCTCAATAATACAAATTCTGTAGGTAGTGATAATTTATCTACATACGTAATAAAGAAATCTAAACATATTTTGGCACCTGTGTTAAGTTTTCTTATAAATTTGTCTTTTGAACAAGGACAATTTCCAGAAAATCTGAAGAAAACTGTCATAAAACCACTTCCTAAAGATAATAATGCAAACTGTTTGGAAAATTATAGACCGATAGCTTTGGTGTCTATCATATCAAAAATTTTTGAAAAAGCTATGTATTTTAGGCTTATTACATTTATAACTAAGTACAATATATTAAACATAAATCAGAATGGATTTCAGAAAGGTAAATCAACTGTATTAGCCATGTTCAAATTGGTAAATGAGGTGCTAAGTCATGTAGACAATAGTACTGAAGTTATGGCGTTGTTTATTGATATGACAAAAGCTTTTAATTATGTTTTACATAAAATATTGCTTGCTAAATGTGATAGGTATGGAATTCGGGGGAAGGCTAATAGCTGGATTAAATCCTTCCTTGAAAATAGGAAGCAGCAAGTAGTAGTGACTAATCTGGATAAGAATCAAAATGAGACTTCATTTATGTCTGGTGAGAAATTAAATAATATTGGCGTGCCTCAAGGAAGTATACTAGGTCCTTTATTGTTT
Source organism: Acrobasis repandana (assembly GCA_963576875.1). NCBI lineage: Eukaryota > Metazoa > Arthropoda > Insecta > Lepidoptera > Pyralidae > Acrobasis > Acrobasis repandana. The sequence goes on along the minus strand of OY756218.1, from coordinate 17,815,267 downwards.
TTACTATACATTAATGATCTTCCAAAAGCTACTGAACACTTCTGCACGTTATTTGCCGACGATCTTTCTGTAGTGATACCTAATTTATCAAATTCAATTGACGCATATAATACGGACATAAATAAAACGTTAAATGACATAATAAATTGGCTTGACAAAAATAATTTACAAATAAACACTAAAAAGACCAAATACGTACAATTTCATAATCAAAGGAATAATAAAAATGCAGATTTAACAATAACACATAATGGACAGACTATTGATGAATGTAATGATGTACAATTTCTGGGAGTTACTTTGGACAAAAACTTAACATGGAAATCTCATATCGATCAAGTATGTAGTAAATTAAATAAATTTTCTTTTGTTTTGTGGAGACTGGTCAATATAACAGAGCTTAAAACAGCCTTGTTGGCGTATCATGGGTACGTAGCGTCTGTATTACGATATGGAATTGTAGTATGGGGAAATTCGACAGAATTGGACAGAGCGTTTATGGCACAGAAAAACTGTGTAAGGTCTTTATGTAAGTTGCCTCAGAGAACTAGCTGTAGACCGCATTTCATAAAACTTAAATTGTTGACACTACCATCCATCTACATTTATGAAATGTGTCACTTTGTAAAGGTACACTCATATTTATTTCAAAGAAATTGTGAGGTAATTTCTAATTATCGTGGCAGATACCCCAACAGGCTTGTGTTATCTAATGTATCAACAGCTTTATGTGACCAAAATAGCTGTCGGATGGCTGTTCGTATCTACAACAGGCTGCCGGAAGATATCAAAGTATTGCCGTTGCCAGTCTTTAAGAACAGGCTGCGTAGTTTCCTGCTGGAGAGGGGTTTCTACTCGATACAGGAATATCTTTGGTCATAGAATTGTTACTTATAAAATACTTATTACTAATTAAATTTTTTAAACGTTAGTAATAACAAATTAGACCAAATACTAATATAATTATAGAATAGAAGATATGAATACAATAAATAATTAAATTAATGATACCTTAATTGACATTTGCATGCCTAGACAGGTTAGAAGTGTGATCTAAAAATTGTAATTAACAACTATTGTAACCACTTTTACAGCAAATAAATATATTATTATTATTATTATTTTATTATTATTATAAGAAATACAGACCGAGAATGAAGTGGTTTGGTTTGATGGATAAAGATTTCGAAAGAGATTGGAAAGAGACAGCAAAGATCAGAAGTAACTGCAAAAATAAATGGGAGACTTTTACGTAACTATAAGATTTTCATAGGTTGGATCTGGAAGGATTTAGGTATATGATTTTATAAGCAGCTGCGAGCTGACAACAAAGGTTAGACTCATTACGGAATTACCTTATAATGTAATAACAAAATTCAAATAAGTCATTGATTTATAGGTAATGTACCTATATGTAATATGTAATCCAAGCAAATAACAATAACCCATATAGGCACTTATCTCTTAATCCAAGGATGTAATCAGAGAAATTGCCTTTCAGAGTGAAATCGGCAAAATACAATGTGTTTATATTTCTAAAAAGTTTCCAACTGAAAGTCTGGACAGGCTTTTAGTTGGTTCTGTTGTTAGCTGATTCAAATTACTCGTACCAAGATGGTTACATGTTGCTGTGCATGTTGGATTTAATCTGTGAACCACTGTGGGTGGCTTCCACAAGACAAATGATGAAGGACAATTACATCTCATTCCGTTATTTATGAAATCTTCCCCATTTTCCTATTTAACAGCCATAAGCTCTTAACAGTGTCATATAATAATACGCTAAAATAAGCACGATAATAATTTTGGCTGAAAAATTGTTGTTTACCGTTCTACTTCTTGTCTAGTCGAATGTTCCATATACTTTCAATTTGTAATGAACTTTAACCAGTATATGGCCGCTGCTTTATCTATTCAGAAAAAAATATATGCTTCAAGTAATTCTTATACGAACATTGTAAATTATTCATCATCGGACCGTGTTCCTGGTTGCATCGTCAGCGGTTACGCTTCAGAGCCCGGGGTCCGCTACCTAACCTAGGCGATTTGACGAGGTCACTAGGTTTTTACACAGAGCGACTGCCGTCTGACCTCCGCAACCCAAAGGGTAGACCAGAACCAATCCTAGGATAGGTACAAACGCTAGATGGCGTTCGGGACCAACGGCTTTACGTGCCTTCCGAAGCACGGAATCATCTTTCTTTTCGGATAGGCAGGTGATTCAAGCCTGCAATATCCTAAACAGACTGGAAACAACTTTTAACAAAGTATGCTTCCCAGTGGGATTTGAACCCATGACCTCCGGATCACAAAGCAACCGCCTTGACCACTAGACCGCGGAGGCAGTCAAACATTGTAAACTATTATCTAGTCATATTTTCTAAGTAGACTTTGTACATTAATCTCTGTAGCCGGCGAAGTGCGGTAAAAAGATTATATACTACTAAAGTAGCGGCCATAAATCAGATTCCACGTACTGACGATAATAAAAAAAATGTGATTAAATGCCGGCCCTGTCTAGTGGTTATGTGCGCATTATGTTAATTTATTTATGAACTAGCTAGAAGAGTAGTAGCTATTTAGGTCCAAGTAAAGTCTAATCTTTTATTAAGCCTCTCAGTTTCGAGATTGGGCCATAAATGGTTTTGTTCCTCTGTCTGTTCTCGCCTATAGGTCGTTTTTAGGGTTCCGTAGTCTACAAGGATCCCTTATAGTTTCGTCATGTCCGTCCGTCTGTCCGTCCGGGCTCGTACTCCGCCGCTACTGCACCGATTGTCACGAAAATTGGTGGAGAGATAGATATTGAAGTTCCAAAAGTTGGTTTTTAAAATTATGAAAAAATGATTTCTTTTCAGCGCCCATACAACGAAAAGTGAATTTAAAAAATTAAATTGGACTAACCCGAGTGTGTGGGGTATCGTTGAAAAGGTCTTTTGATATGCAACAAAAACTGCTTTGAAACTATCTAGATCAAAACCCCCAGTCTTGAGATAATCTATTACAAAGTTCAAAATGAGGTGTCCCCCCACCGTAACTTTGGAAATATTACTAAAATAATTCTGAAAAAAATGTGGTATATACCTCAAAGTATGTACTTTCAATTAAAACTATAGCGGTCTCGGTATCATAGATAGTTATTTTTTAATACGTCATAAATCGTAAACCGCAATTTACCTTTAGAACTTTTATATTATGTTACTTGCTGCTACGAATCCCTTCATGGGCGAGTCCGACTCGCACTTGGGCGCTTTTTTTAACCGATTTTGACAAAAATTGGCACACAAGTTCCTTGAATTTTTAATTTTTTTGTCGATCGCGTTTTTGATTGGGGGAGAAATAGGGGTGGGAACTCACATACAAACTCGAATCAGCTGATCAGTTGATTAGTATTTGAGGCCATAAACTATTTTTCATATTTCGATATATATATGTTGCTTGGAGAAAGTTTTTAGACCCTGTATAGTAGGTAATTGATTTATTGTTCTCTGTCTATAATTAAAACCACAAAACCATAATTTTGTATTCTTTCTCGTCCTTGTAAGTACTTAAAAAAAGTTCCTTGCGTAATTGTATTATGTACCCTTCAATATACGGAACAAGTTATCCTACAAAACACACCATGTTGTAATACAAAAAATATATATATATAATTTGCGAGCTTATTTTTTTACCCCCGACGAAAAAGAAAGGTGTTATTAGTTTGACTTGTCTGTGTGCTTATCTGTGACATTAGCTCCTAAACGAAAAGACCGATTTCGATGCAGTTTTTTATTCGAAAGTCTTTACTGTCAAGGTGGTTCCTAGCTATGTTTGATGAAAATCGATTCAGCCATTCAAAAGTTATTGGGGGTTAACGTTTGAAAGTCGGATTTTTTTTTGTACTTGTGTGGCAAATAAACTTTTTAAACACACCCTTATTTTTCATTAGTACACAAACTTTAAGGGGTGATTCAGTCCATCATTATGAACAACTTTTCTCAATAAATGTATATCGAAATACGAAATGAAAAATTTCACTTCATACAAATCGAAGTAGTCACGTGATCTAGTTACTGTGGGATGTGAAATTTTTTTTTGTATTTTGATATACATTTATTGGGAAAAGTTGTTCATAATGATGGACTGAATCACCCCTTAAAGTTTGTGTACTAATTTAAAAATAAGGGTGTATAAATAGGTCATTTAAATTTCCTAATAAATCATCTGAATTTTGGTGTCTGTATGTAATCAGCGATTTCAGGGAAATCTAATAAGTGAGTTGGTACAACGATCCACGCCGTTTGGGAGCCCGAATTAGGAGGGCTTATAATGTAGTGGGTGGAGCGTGATTTGTAGTTTATATTGTAGGCGTAGTAGACTGTTATAAACTTTGACTAAGTCGGATTATACCTGTTGATTATGTGTTGATAATTACTATGTAGAGACCTGAGGTAGAGACGTTAAACGTACCAAGATTAAGTCCACTGGTTTATCACCGGTTTGCAATACAATACATTTTCTAGTAATAGTCGAGTAAATTTTTCAAAATAGTTAAATTTTAGCTTTCTACCTCCAGCCTCACATTATGATATTCTTCAAGTCTTGCTGAACACCATCTTACCATCTGAGCTTATGTCCGGCCCGATTACGGATCAGTATTGGCAACTCTTTAAAAAATGAATCTATAATATCAATCTGTAGATTCATCATGTACTTAGCACGAATCTCCCAAATCTAATTGTTAATTGGCAAGAATACAATACACATTGTTATATTTCCCTTTTAAACTTTACCTAAAAATGCGTCAAAATTTGTATGAAGCTGCTGTAATGTACGTACATGTCAGATTACTTTTTGATGCTTTGTCCATTTACGTAAACGTAATAAATGTTCTTTAGCGGCTATACGAGTAAAGTGGTTTAATATCTCATTATGCGTTCCAGGCCAAAAGAGTTTGCTCTTGATTGCATTTTCTGCAGGCAAATCTTCCATGCTGGTCTGGGAGAAAAGAAAATACTCAGAATATACCAGCTGCTTCTCTTTCCGAGCAGATCGTAAAAGCCGATCGAGGGAATGAGCCAAAATGTAAATTGTGTTAATAGGCGATGCGACTATATATAGGTAGCAACTCATCACTATTTTGATTTCTTTTTCTACCTTCACGCCCGCCATCATGATAAAAGTGGCCTTTGGGTCTTACGGCCCTGGGTTCTGCCTGCTTAGAGCCAAGATGCTCTGTCTGCCCCATTAGGGATAAAGACGTGATAGATGTATGTATTGGGCGAAAATTGTTATTCGCAAAAATAATATATGTATTGAATTAACCAGTTGGTTTATAAAACCCTTTTTGATTGTCAAAAGACCACACAGCTCAGCTTCGGTAGAATCCCTGTTTTGTAGATAATACAATATGTTCACAAAATAAAAAAAGAGCAAGCCCCGTTCACTTGTGAAAAAATTTCCTAGGTCATACGCTCACCCTTGTGGTACGTGTGTTGTGTTGTGTGTATGTTTGTGGTGTGTGTGTAGTTCTGAACTGTTCTGAACTTGTAAATAGTTTACGAACCAGTTGTGTGAAATAGTTGCCGTTGCGGTAAAGTTTGGTATTCGATTTATTGTGCAACCTTTGGCAGCAGATGTATTATGTAAAAGATTATAAGTATATTTACACTATAATATACAACGTGATGAACTAACGTAAAGCCTCTCAGATGGTAGTTCAGCCCATGAAACTGAACAACTTTTGTTCTACAACGTTCCCAAAATGCCAAAAATAAAATTCGGATTTTTATACAAATTGACTCGATCAGCTGATCAGTTTGTATGAAAATTCAAATATTTTTTTTTTTGGGTTTCGTAAAAGCTGTAGAACAAAAGTTGTTCAGTTTCATAGGCTGAGGTACCATTTGAGAGGTTTTGCGTTAGTTCATTAACACTTTGTATAACCATCTCACTTTTCGGATAATCAGGTGATTCAAGCCTGCAATATCCTAACCAGACTGGGTACAACTTTTCACAAAGAATACTTCTTAGTGGGATTTGAACCCACGACCTCCGGATCACAAGGTAAACGCCTTGACCACTGGACTACGGAGGCAGTTAGTGCTATACAGCACTGGTAACTAGAAAATAATTATTTAGGACTTTCGCCGTCATATTGACGTCTACCAGTGACCGAAGGCAAGAGGGTCGTTTAAATATCTAGGTCAAAATAAAATCAATCGCGGTTAGTCCCGTAATGCGAATAATAACTCGCAAGGAATCTTCGATATCCGATACAGCGACAAGAAAATGTCTTGACATCCAATTCACTCTGCATTTTTCGGTCCCTACGCGAAATATTTTTGCGAATAAATTGTTAAGTCGAGTTTCTAAATACGATTCTGTATAGTTCTACGGTAAATTACCTTCTTACATCGTATTACTTTTTTGGTAGTAAAATTTTAAAATGTATCTAGTTTCTTCATTAGATTCACTCATCATGACGGTAAGAAAAATAAATGAAAATCACGCTTTTTCCTAATTTGAATTTGGAATTATCTTCTTTAAAATGTAAACTTTTAAATGATACCAAAACCAGCCAGGTACAAACAGTATAGTCAAAGTGGTTTTATTACAAGTTCATACAAATAAGACATATGATCCCTGTCTTAAGGACAGTATGCACAAAGCCACGTGGTCGGATTTGGCTCTGAAATATGCAAAATTTTCCCGCTAGGGGGATAAAAATGTCAAGATGAAGTTGCATAGAGTTAATAATGTGTAAACGGGACAATAGATGAAGAGAATCATAAATTGTAACGTAGAATTAGTATACAGCTTACTTTTTTCTTTTCGTCAAGACTTCCAGTCCGCGATACTTATGAAAATTTTCAAATCAATCAAATCAAAGAATTATTTTGTTTGAATTATTATTTCTGAATTAAGGCCTTGGCAGACGTCATTATAATGTACTTAACACTTTAGTAGACAGGCTATCAGTAGAAAAAGTAAAGTCGAAAATACAGTAGTGTGCGTGAATGCAAGACGTTTATTTAAAAAGCAAGTTTAAATATATGTGAAATTCATATAGCACTTTCTAAAAAATCCAAGTTATAGTTGTTCGAATCTTGCGTAAAATTTATTACTTTTTCAATTTATTAGTCGACCTCCTTGGCGATTCCTTAACACGCTAGTCCGTCACTCGGAGGTTCTGGGTTCGATTCCCAGCCAGGGTAAGTTGGTAAATGGCCTTTTTTAATTTGTCCTGGTTCTTGGGTGTTTATTTTATCCCATCAAAAACATAAATGTAAAAATGCCAAGTTCAAATTCCGACAAAACAATTGAAATTTAAATAGCTGCCAAGTTATGTAGGTAGAGAAAACTGAAATTTATTCATAAGAATCTCAACATTTGACTTGGACCACATTAAGATTTAAAGCACGGTCACCCATCCTAACTGTGACCAAGCTAGAAGTTGCTTAACCTGTAAAAGCACTGTCATTCATCTATCAATTTTTGAATTTATCGTATGCGAAGTGGAGCGAAATATTTGCACAAGTGGTTTTGATTACTCGTATTTTGAAATTTGTAAAAGCGCAAATGAGAAAGAACCCTTAGAATAGAGAATCTGTTTCGTTTCACGCAGCTTTTTAGGGTTCCGTAGTAAACAAGAAACCCTTATAGTTTCTTTATGTCTGTCTGTCTGTCTGTTCCCAGTTTTACTCATAGACTATTAGTACTAGAAAGCTGTATTTGGGCATGGGCATGGATATGTGGTAATAAAAACTTGAAAAAAAAATGTGTGGTATGAGACGTCGTTGATTAGGTCTTTCAAAAATATTGTAAGATTATGAACACCCTTTTTCGTTTTAGCAATCCGTTTGTGAAATATTTGGTTTTTGATTGCAAATTTTTGTTAGAATCATGTGTCTCCCCTCTCTGTCAGTTAAACAGTTGTATATGGACACTTAAAAAAAATCACGGCAGTAGTATATAACGTCTCCCTGTACTAAAACTAATTTAAGGTGGATTCAGTTCATGATACTGAACAACTTTTCCTAAGGAACACATAATTAAATATAAAAAGAAAATGTTTGCTTTCCATTCGACCTCCGTGGCGTAATTGTTAACACGCTAGACCACTAATCCGGAGGTTCTGGGTTCGAGCCCCAGCCAGGGCAAGTTAGAAAATGGTCTTTTTCAAATTGTCCTGGGTCTTGGGTGTCTATCTATGTATGTATTTATCATAAAATATAGTATCATTGAGTTAGTATTCCATAATACAAGTTTAATACTTATTTATTTATTAAAATCTTTATTGACCAAATGGTACAAAAGGTGAACTTAACGCTAATGCATTCTCTACTAGTCAACCTTTAGGAAAAACCGAAATTATTTAATTGCGATAGGCGCTTTAAAGATGTACTTAATAATTTACTATTTACAAGTATACTTAAATACATTAATATAATACACTTAATACATATAAATACTTATATAAATATACATACACATATATATATACTACAAATGTTTAAGATAATGACTAATTCTGCTGCGAAAATTTTAAAGAAAGGTGCGTGTGAACTTTCTTCTTAAATAAGTATCTGTTTGAGATACTTTTGATGTCTTCAGGTAAGGCATTCCAGAGTCGCGTAACTTGAAGAGTAAAAGAGTTAGACATAAATTCAGACCGAAATAACGGGAGATAAATTTGAAGAGTATGACTGGAGCGAAGCTCACGGTCATGGCTTTCAGACTGATATTTAAATTTGGTTTTCATATATTGGGGAGAAAGAGGGTTCTTAAGTATAGAGAAAAGAGTACAGAGCATTCTCTGTTGTCGGCGCTGACGAACAGGAAGCCAGTTAAGCTTAGATCGGAAAGAAGATATGTGGTCATATTTACGAAGGCAGAAGATAAAGCGAATGCAATTATTAATGAGACGACCTAGCTTATCAAGAAGATCTGCATTTAGATCAGGATAACACACATCAGCATAATCAATAATAGGAAGAACAAGAGATTGTATTAAAGTAATTTTAGTTTTGATTGGAAGAAAATTTCTATAGCGATTCAGGTATTGTAAGGAATATGTGACTTTTCTGCTGATCTCAGTTACCTGATTTCTCCAGCTAAACGTAGAGTCCATCAGAAGACCAAGATTTTTGACGGATTGAGTGAGTGAGATGTTAGTATTATTTAGAGAAATTGAGGGAACAGAGCTCATATCGATCTTTGCTAGCTGTCTAGAACTACCGATCATGATTGCCTGACACTTGGATTCATTAATTTTAATTCCAAAATCATCTGACTAAGAAGAAATGTTGTTCAAGGACGCATTTAGCTGACTAATACCAGAATCAATGTTTTCAGCGCTGGTTTGTATATAGATTTGCAGGTCATCTGCATAAAAATGGTAAGAGCAGCTAATAGAGTGTGACAATAGATTAATAAATACAGCAAACAGCAGAGGTGATAAGATACCCCCTTGAGGGACACCTGAACAAATATTCTTCCATTGCGACAACTCACGGTCCACTCGAACTGCTTGTTGCCTACCATGGAGATATGAAGAAAACCAATCCATAACTGAGGATAAAAATTTCATATATTTAAGGATAGCTAGGAGAATATCGTGATCAACCATGTTGAAAGCATTAGAGAAATCAATAAGTACAAGAATGGTGATTAACGAATTCTCCATACCAAGGCGAATATTTTCGGTAACGTTGAGAAGAGCAGTAGCGGTACTGTGCCCAGGACGAAAACTTGACTGTAGGGGAGTTAGAAGAAAATTATCAAATATGAACGCGGAGACCTGAGCGTGGGCAGCCGCTTCTAACACTTTAGAAAGATAAGGTAAAATTGAAATTGGACGGAAATTTTTCAAAGCCCGCGGATCAGAAACTTTTGGCAAAGGAGTAACATATGCCTTCCCCCAAAGAGTGGGGAAAGAGCCTGTAGAGAGGGAAAAATTAACAATACGTGTAATGATAGGAATTAATATGTCAATAATATTAACTATCATTTGCCTACTGATATCATCACAGCCAACAGCATTTGACTGTAAGGAGATAATGATTTTCCGAATGTCATCCTCAGCTAGTGGAGAAAATGAAAAAGAGTCTATGTGAAGGTTAGCCACGGAAGAAATTCTGGAAATAGTGCGTAGTTTAACGGAAGCATCCAAAGAATTAGAATTTGTGAAATGATTATTAAAATCGTCGAGGGAAAACGACAAAGAGGCATGAAGAGAAGTTTTTCCTAAATCCAGAGAATGTAAAAACTTCCATACGTTCCATACATATATTACATAAATATTACATTTTGCCAAATCTTGTGTGTAAGAGATCAAAAATAATTTTTGTATTTCGTTTGTTTCTTGGAGAAAGTTGTTCAGTATCATGGACTGAATTCAGACCTAAAGTTAGGCAGTAGTTAGTTAAAAACTAACAACTTTAGGTCTGAATTCAACCTTTTCCTGAAAACAGCTGAAAAAATTGGTTGATTAATGAAGCAGTAATTAGAATTATTGCACCCTTTTATTTTTTATCTTCTAATAGGTTTTCCTGTAATCTTTAGGTAAAGAACTATTAACTGTATATTTTTTAAAAGTTTGGGTTCAGTGGTTTCGGAGATAAGGGTATTTTTATTATTTATTTTCAAAAATAACTTCAAAAACACCAACTTAAAAAATATAGAAAAATAAATTTAATATTATCATAAAATGCTCTTTCATTTGATATTTTACGCGTTCACAAAACCTTTTTTTAAATGTCTCATTTATCTCCCATAAGTTGGCCCCATTTTTTTAAAATTTATTTACCTACATTTTACTTCCGTCTTTGGGTCACAAATTTACATTATGTGCACCACATTTCAACTGAATCGGTCCAGTAGTTTAGTAGGGGGGGTCAATTTTCGCCCATTTTCTTATATAACTTAAAAATACCGATCTAAGAAATAATAAAAAATATATATATTTAAAATTGTCATAAAAAGTTCTTTCATTTGATGTCACACGATTTTGTTATCAAAACTTTTTTTAATGTCTAATTAACCCACCATAAGTGGCCCCCATTTTTAAATTTCATTTATTTACGTTATACGTCTATCTTTGGGTCACTAAGTTACATAAGTGTAGGTACTAAATCTCAACTAAATCATTCTAATAGTTTCGTAGCAAATTGGCTGTGACTTACGGACAGACAGACAAGCGAAACCCTAAAAACAGTAAAAACACCAAAAAAATCGGTTCCTATACAAATTTCCCGGGCGGCTGCACACTTTTGTATGAAAATGCAGATTTTTTTTTGTTTTTTGACTGTTATTTTAATATCATTATACTATACTAGCAGTCCACTCCGGCTTCGCCCTTGGTACACACAAAGCCTATGTCAATCGGGGATAGTGTACCTTTCCAACGGTGAAAGTTTTTTTTAAATCGGTCCAGTAGTTTCGGAGCCATGTAATGCAAACAAACAAACAACCAAATCTTTCCACTTTATAATTTTAGTATAGATAAATAGCCTATTATAGCCTGCCTGCCTAGCCAAGTATAGATCTAGTATAGCCTGTGGTTCGATATATTACGCATGATGTCAATTCGTATTTTGATATACATTCATGGGGAAAAGTTGTTCAAAATTTCAGACTGAATCACTCCTCAAAATAATTGTAAAACCCTAATTAAACAGCACCTTTTATTACAAAAACAGTTAATATGATTCCGTGACCCGAGAAAGTTACAATCCGATTTTCACCCTAATCGCCAATTAAAAAATATAGGTAATAAATGAAACCAAATTATTTTTTTCATTGACTTAATTTTCAATAAAATTAAAAAAAAAATGTGCGATGCCGTATCTGCGATAGCATTACATCTTTGCTTCAACGTCAACAAAATGTCAAAACTGTACCATAGTGTAGCAAAAGTATGACATAATTTGGAAGTTTGTACATAGTTTTTTATTGAAATATTTTAGACTGTAAGTAATGCAATTTTACGTAATTCGAAAATGGATTTTTTTGAAAAATTCGGCACGGCCTTCTTCCTGAACGCCCGGCGGGCAACTGAATTTGTATGGAAGAAACATGTCCGCCATTTCAGAGAATTCTGTCAAAAACGTTGCAAAACATCCAATTATAAATTTTTTTTTTATTATTGCGTGATTACATTGTAAGCAAAAATTAAGAATAATGTTTCAAAATAGCCTTTATTTTTATAAAATATATGCAATCCCTTGTTAGAATATTTCTTTACGCAGAAAAACAAGCCAGTTTGTAGCAAGATTTTACTGATCTTACTTTTTCTGAATGAAAATTAAAAAAATACGGTTTTCGTCTACTGGTTAGTCTAACTATTGCCCGCGCAAAGTGCGTTTTGCATGTTTTTGGGTAAATTCAATGCTTGTTTTTAGGAAAACTACAAAATGTTTTAAAAAATCCTTTTTTTCGTCTACTGTCCCAACTCTTCCTCTATCTATGTGTATACATTATTTGACTTAAATCAAACGCTTTCTGTACAAACTTGTTGCCCGCGCAAACCCAGTTTACATGGTGCCGACCCTTTGTCATTGTTTAACTTATTGTATTTCTTGAATACTTTCCGTTTTAGTATAATTCTGAGGTGATTTAGAGGCAACTTCGCAATTTTCTTCTATCGAGAAAAGTTTAAGCAATCGTGTTTTTGAAACTTATTCTTCTTATTTCGAGTCGATTGGCTTCATTATACAGGGTCTAACAAAATATACTAAATCATTTTAAGGGTGGATTCAGTCCATGATACTGAACAACTTTCCCCAAGGACATTCCTTGGGGAAAGTTGTTCAGTATCATGGACTGAATCCACCCTTAAAATAGTTTTAGAGTATTTCGTTAATATTGATAGATAATATTTATGATCGCTTTAAGTAGTTACTATCAGGGTCATACGGGCTCTTAATGCGTTACCGCTTGCATCAGCTTTGCTGCTTCGGAGCCTAAGGTGCGCTTTGCGGATATTTCTCCTCTAAATATAATTTTCTTGTTATTGGTCCCCCAAAGATGCAAAATACCCTCTAAGTTTCCTCTGGTTGAGTTCAGCGATGGCTGATCCACGCGTCAACTCGTGAACGGGTGCCGCCAGTAGGGACTGGTCAGCTCGGATTACTCAGTGTTACTTATTTCTGTAAAATGGATTTGCCACTCGTTCGCAAGCTTTACATGTTACATTATGATAACTTTGTATTAGGCATAATATCTTTGTAAACTGACAAAGCCCTTCTGGCGCGCAGGCGACCAATACTGAGTAAATGAGTTTCTTTCGGCGTTTCTTCTCAGCAGTGGTCGTTGCGAAACGCTAGTATCGGTAGCTTTTGCACTAAAAATAATTAAAAATAATGACCTTCAATAAGTGATATAGGTATTTATCCTACATTGAATAAAAACTTTTGACTGACTTTACCCGTGCATCGTAGAAAAAAAGCCGGAAAAATTATAAATCATTTTAGTTATGGTTTTGCTAGAAGCTATGAACTGAAGATTACATGGACAATCTCTTTGGGATATAAAGGTCCATGATGACTTCATTTAAAATAAATTATTTCTCCAAAAGGAAAATTTCGTCTTGCATCTGAGTTCAGATAACTATTCAGATTTAGGTAATAAACCAGCATTTAGTAATCGTCCAACAGACAGTTTTCCTAAATTGGTCGCTGTCTAGCTGTCAACATGTATGTATTGTTAGTGTAGTTAGATATAGGTACTTGCGACGGAGATAAACCGATAGTACGGTTCATTGGTTGGGCGCGTTTAATTGGGCGGCTGTCACTTGGGGAGCCCGACATATATTGCGCGGTGGGTGACGTTCTAAGCATAGGAGATCGATTCCGGAAGGATTCTAGATTGGAATTTCAAAGGAAAATAAAGAGGGAAGATATTCCTAACAGCAGAAAAATATTCAAGCGTTATAAAATTCTACCTTTCCCTATTTGTCAATGCAGGAGTCAGAGAAACACAAATCGTGTCTAAACTGTGTAAACAAGTCACTGCTCACATTACAAGTCACCCATGAAATAGGGTCTGGCGGTCAATGCCTTCAAAGTCAAAAGCCTACGTAGGCCAAGTCCTACTTCTTATATTTCCTACATAGTAGGTATATGGACATCATCATCGGTAAAAGACATCGTAGCAATATGCCTACTTTTTAAAATAGGTTAAGCAAAAATCTTCATTGTGGTACTTGCGTCACTGGCCACTTACAAACCATGGAGGAACCTAGCACTGATAAAATATTATGTATCGGAAATATTATGTTGAAGTATGTGATTAAGGGGGATACATGAATTTTTTGGGGTCCAGTGCTACCCCATTTAAAATCTTTGAACTCGGCGTATAGAATTTTTTATGTTCATTCGCTAAATCAGTTAAGGGGATTACTAAGATATAGATTTCGCGAGTTCACAGTTCGGGGCGACCTACTAGTTATTAGTATTCATTAAAAAGTGTTCATGAAAGACTGAACAATATATATAATTAATAAATATATATACACTACAACACTCTGATTGAGCTAGCCCGAATTAAGTTTAAACTTGTGTTATGGATACTATATATATTACATATTATATAGATAAACACCCAGGACAATTTGAAAAAGGCCGTTTCCCAACTTACCCTGGATGGGGATCGAACCCAAAACCTCCGGAGTGGCAGACTGGCGTGTTAACCACTACATATATATATGTGCTTACGGTAGACTTTGATATTCAACATTTTACTAAAACTGAAACTCACAAGCTACAATTCAATTATCAAGGACGATAATTGAATTAACATAAAATTGCTAGTCCTATTAGATGCTGAGGGTCTGTGAAGATTGAGTTAGTGGTTCGCACAAAACCATTATTTAAAAAAGAAAGTTTCAGTGGAACACTTAAGTTACTTCTTTCTTTTGAATATATTTGAAATTCAGATTCTTTTAAAAGTTTTCTTTGAATTTCGTGATGATAGTCAAAGGTCCGTGAGAAGTTAATAACTACTTTGTTATTTTAACGATTATTAGAAATTTTTAACTACGACAGAAAATTATTGTCATGATTTACCTATGCATGGAAAAATTTTGCATAGTACCTAAATAATAGTAGTGATTAATTGCGAAAATGGAAATCTTTGCAAATGTTTGGTCAAATAATACTTAGAGGAATTTTGTTTTTCCTTTTTTCTCTCCCTCTGCCTTTGTTTATTAATATAAGTAATTATTTGGTACTAAACATTTTCACTAGACATAAAAGTAACTGGCAATATAACTATCTACTGCCAGAAGATTTTTCCAACGTTTACTTTTTATAATATCGCTGACAATGAGATAGATCAATATATAATGCCCTTGGTTTATTATCACTCATTACTGTGTTTTGACTCTTTGGCATTGACCGTTCGACCGACCTTTTAAAATCGCATAGCCATTGCTGGAGCGTGTGTTCGTTCAAATTGTTTTGAACTCAAGTACTATAAGTATGAATAAAATAATGATTCGTATTAGTTACTAACCGGTTCAAACTGGCAGTGACAGTTTGAACAAAACAACTTCCAAAAGATATGAAGATAAGGAATACATATTCTAATAATTACATGTATATAGTCAAATCGGCTTCCAATAATATATAATAATAATTAATAAATTAATTAAGATTGATAATTATAACACAAGATAAAGACAGATACGAATACAGACATAATTGGAAGGAAATGGAGCTTTTTTGGGCGTCTCCTCATTTTCTTTAAGAAAACGTTGTTCTATCAGCATCCCATTTTGTTATCTTCAAAAAGCAATCACGGCAGAGCAATCCTCTTAGCAAACAGTGCGCAATCTCCGTCATTACTTTAAGACCTTTGACGACCCGTTAGTTCCCGTTTAATTAAAGCCTTTGTTTATTGTTTTTTCTCTGTTGTCTATCTATCTATATATGTAGGTATATGCAACCAGAAATATTTTAAATTCAGGAAATGTTTACAATTCATTCCAAGGATATGTTTTAAATAGGGCCAAATTGGTCCCTTGAACACTGTTGGCGGCTTGGTCCACTCCCGCCGCACTATAACCACTACATGAGCTGGGTGATCTAAATGACACATGAGAACACTGTTAGCACCATAACCAATATTTGTCGTACATTTCCTTATCGCTATTTAGGAAATGTATACCTACAATTCCTATAGGATAAACATTTCTGGTACCATGTTTAAGAGATAGCGATCGTCAGATTCAACCAATAAGTGTAGTGAAAGCGTTCCCCTCTTATTATGGATAGACGACAATCGTTAAGCTATTTATATATTATATACCTTTAGGCTTTGAAAAATCTAAAGATATTATTGAGTACTAGAACATTTAAAGTTAGAGAAAATTCTTCTATAGATATAAAACAACTTTCTATAGTAAAAATCTTACTAAAACAAAACTAAAATCTATATTTTGATCATGTGGCATTGTGCCAAGAACACTTCATTATTAATCTAATATATTTTCTATAGGGCCACCAAATAAAATGAAGAAATTAGAGATTATTAATTATTAGACTGGAAGGAATACCTAATAAACTTGTAAATACCACTGACTACAATTTTCCCGTTGTCAACATGAATCTGCGATTAAACAAGGTTTACTATCCCCCAACAATACCCGTTGTAATACCTCCGAGATTAATGTCGCTCCAACCACTTGTGACGTAATTGTATTATGCTTTGTGTGTGTTTGAAGTCTGTCACTTCCGGCTTTATGCACCTATATTCATAGATAGGTCTGAGCCGACGTAAGACCTAGGTACGTTACTGTTGAATATAAGGGTCAGTTCACTCACACTGAGATGCGACACGGGGTAACGTGGCACGCAATTTTGAAGAAGTATAGGACTTGTTTACTACACAAAACGATACTAATTTCAGTGACAGCCCGCTAATGATCTCTTCATCTCTCAGAAATTACTATATAGATAAACACTCATTAGATCAGTAGCGAGTAAAGATTGCTTTCTGTGTAGTAAACAAGTTCTATATTTCTTCCAAAGTTCACGCACGCCACGTCTCGTGTCGCGTCGCGTCTCATTGTAAACTGACCCTTAGGGTCAGTTCACACCGAGACGCGACGCTACGCGGTATAAGAGACTCACATGCTGGCCCGACCCCATGTACTAAAGTGGGATTTTTTACGACATTTATTGATATATGTATTAGTTATTTGTCTACATTAGTAATAATATTAAGGCCGTACCTGAATTTCCGGGGTCCAGTGCTGCCCCCATTTAAAATAAATCATTTCAAAGAAAACGGAGACATTATTTAAAATTTTGCTACTATCAAGTGCTAGATAACCCTTTGAAGTATTTTATGAATTACTGTTTACAGTTTAAAGTTAGAACGTTAAGCTTTACTACGCTCTTCAGTTATGTGATGATTTGAGTGAGCAGCTGAACCGATCAAAGTTAGAAATAGATTCTTTCCGCCAATGTGGTGATACGTATGAGCAGACCCTCAGACGTACCACTGAATTAGAAAAGGAGTTGGGCGAGGCATACAGACAAATTAATAGCTATGAGCAAGATGCCCAGATGCGTCAGTCAGCAGAGGTGTCCAGCCTATATGACCAGCTCATTGATAGTGTCGCTATGTCTCCCTCAACTAATTCTCCAGTTATTGATCTCACTAGTAAGACATCATCGAGTAGTATTGATTTAGATATCTCAAAATCAATGATTAGTCATAACCAAGTTAAAAAATATGTAAAACTATCCAAAAAAATTAAGAAAACTAATAATAAATTAAAAATTAATCTCAGGAAATCATGTTTGTTAAAATCCAGTTCATTAAATTGTAAATTGCAGTCAGAGTTAGAGTTATGTAATAAACAATTGGCGGAAAGTCAGGAGTCATATGAGGACAACAGGATTAGACTTGAATCTCATATTATTAAGTTGCAGGAGGACTATTCCAAATTATTCTCTAAGTATGACCTCCAACAAAAACAAAATACCGAACACATGCTGACTGTGGAGAAATTGATTAACAACAGCAGGTACAATCAAGAAACTCTTGATTTATTAACTAAGCAATGTACCTGCGGGCAATTCACCCAGCCCACCATCAGTGTCTCCACACCAGAGCTCTCTCCTTGTGACGGTAGTTTGTGTAGTAATGTGTCTGATTGTGTTGACTTTATTGACCCTCCATATAATACAATAGTATTTTCTGACAGTATAGGTCGCAATATGGGTTGCATGTTAAACAAAATTCTAGATAAAACTTGTATAAATTACTGCTTCCCGGATGCAACCTATACTCAAATTTTAGATAAAATGAAATCAACCAAACTGAATTGTAAATCTACTGTTGTATTATTAATAGGCAATAGTAACAAAGTAGGAAAGAAAGAAATAATCAGCTGTATGGATTATTTATCTGAACTAGAAGTAAGCAAAATAATATTATGTGCGTTCCCATATCTACATTGCCAGTCTCCAAAAACTAACAAAATCATTCACTATCTCAATACTTTGATACATAATATGACATGTCGTTATAGTGATAAATTAGTGTTTTTTGACACTAACAATTTTATAAGTGAATGTCATGTGACAAAAGATAATATTTATCTTTCAAAATATTTTAGACATAAGATTGCTACATTGATAGCAAATAATATTAATTTTTGGACGAGTTTACATTGTAAACAAGATTCTAGTTTTAAGACACCTACAGACTTACCAAGTTTATGTAACGGTAATTCTGTAGACTTGACGACAGATTTAAACTGACCATTCAGACAACGGGAAGGCCTCATGAATTAAGAATACTTCATCAAAATTTAGAAGGTCTTTCCGGCAAAGAATTATTAGTAGAATTAGTTTTAAAAGAAATGGATGTGGACATTTTATGTTTGACTGAACATTGGCTGCATGAGAGTCAGATGATGTTCAGCCTAAACAACTATAATATTGTTAGCTGCTTTAACAGAAAGTCTGCTCAACGAGGGGGTTCTATAATTTTTATAAAAGATTCTTTCCGTAGCAAAGAGCGGAAGGATATTGTCAGACATTCTGTTGAGCGCTGTTGTGAGGTGGCCTGTGCCGAGCTTGATCATCATATAATTGTTTGTGTATACAGTCCACCAGATAGTAATTTCAAAAGTTTTTTAAAAGCAATGGACCAGGTTCTTAAGTCCTGTTCAACTAGTAAAAAGAATTTAATTATTTGCGGTGATTTTAATGTTGATATTTTAGTACATAATCCAAAGAGCACACAATTCCTAAATCTTTTTAAGTGTTATGGATTAGAAAACTTATTTTTTGAGCCAACCAGAATTACAGCTACATCTGGCACATGTCTTGATAATTTTTTTAGTAATATTCAATATTGTGATAAATCTGTTATCAACAAATTGCCTTCAGATCATTCTGGTGTATATGTAGCTTTTGTCAAAGAGTCCACCAGTAATTTGAGAAAAGATAAGATCTTGTGTAGACCGATTACTTCTAAAAACATAAAAAAACTTAAAAATAATTTAGATAACAAATTATTATCAGTGGTATATACAGGAAATAATCCTGACGACCATTATAATAAACTATTTAGTACTGTTTCCTCTGAGTATTCTAAAACATTGAAACAAAAAAGAGTAGTAGTTCATAGTAAATCACAGTTTAGTGAATGGGCTACTACCGGCATCTACATAAGTAGAAACAGGTTATATGATCTATATGCCCAAAAACAATATAACTTTAATCCTTCTTTTATAGAATATGTTAGAAATTATTCTAAAATATTTAAAAAAGTTTGTAGACGAGCCAAGTCGAATAGTATTAGCAAAAAAATAAATAATGCTCCTAATAAAATTAAAGAAACATGGAGTGTCATAAATAAGGAAACAGGTAAAAATAAAACCAAAGAAAATATTTGCCGAATCAAATGTAGTGGTAAAAATACTTCAAAAACTGAAGAAATAGTAAATATATTTGATGATTATTTTACTAACATTCCTTTGGAACTCACTTCTAATGTGAGTTCTAGCGCCCAGCGTGCTGAGGCTTTGCTTAAGAGTAATGTTAGCCCTTGTGATTCTAAATTTAATTTTAAGCATGTTAGCCCTAGCGATATAATAGATGCTTTTAAACAGTTAAATTTAAAAAAATCAGAAGATCACTGGGGCATGTCAGTAGCCGTAGTAAGTCATATTATACACATAATTGCTGCCGATTTAGCTTTCATATTTAACGAATGTATTGATGAAGGCATATTTCCTAACTTAATGAAATGTAGTAAACTAATCCCCTTATTCAAAAAAGGAGAAAAAACAGACCCTGGCAACTACATACCTATCTCTATTCTGCCAGTTTTGAGTAAGGTGTTCGAAAAGATAATGCTCAATCAAATGCTACTTCACTTTAAGACCAATAATCTTTTCCATAGCCAACAATACGGCTTTACTGCTGGAAAATCGACCACCGATGCAGGAGTAGCACTTATTACTAATATCTACGACGCGTGGGAAAACAGAAATGATGCAATTGGATCATTTTGCGATCTTTCTAAAGCATTTGATTGCGTTGATCATCCAACACTTTTGCTCAAATTTCGTCAATACGGTTTTGATGATAAGTCAATTAAATTAATAGAATCTTACTTAACAGATAGGCTTCAAACTGTTGATATAAACGGCGTAAAATCACACGGGTCTAATGTGAAAATGGGCGTTCCCCAAGGTTCAATTCTAGGACCGTTCCTTTTCTTAGTTTATGTCAATGACTTGCCTTACATGGTTGAGAAAGAGGCTGACATGGTGCTGTTTGCTGATGACACCTCGCTAATATTTAAAATAGATCGACATAACAGTGATGCTAGCGCGGTGAACAGCACCTTATCTTTAATTTCTGATTGGTTTTCGGCCAATAACCTCATGTTAAATGCGAACAAGACCCAATGCATTCGATTCTCTCTTCCTAATGTGAATCAAGCCTGCGTTGACATACTAATTAATGGCCAGAAACTCGATCTGGTTGAAAGTACTACCTTTTTAGGAATCACAATTGATTCGAAACTTCAATGGGGCGCTCATATAACTAAACTTTCTAATAGGCTTAGCTCTGCGGCTTACGCTGTTAGGAGAATAAGACAATTGACAGATGTAGCAACTGCTAGACAAGTGTACTTTAGTTACTTTCACAGTCTAATGTCTTACGGGATACTTCTATGGGGGAGTGCAGCCGACATTCAGACTATTTTTCTTTTACAAAAAAGAGCAATTCGTGCTATTTACGGTTTAGGATCAAGAGACTCACTGAGGGAATTATTCAAGGAAATAGGTATACTTACTTTTGCATCACAATTCATATTTGAAAATATAATGTATGTAAGGAAAAATATTTCCTTGTTCAATAAAGTAAGTGATTTTACAGATAGAAATTTACGTAATAAGAATGACTTAGTTAGCCCGTATTACAGGCTGAATACAGTCAGTAAGTCTTTTATGGGGAAGTGTATACTTTTTTATAATAAATTGTCAGAATCGGTCCTTGATATGCCAGACAGAAAATTCAAAGCTTATGTAAAGAAAGTACTTTGTGAGAAGGCTTATTATAGGACCGATGACTATCTTAAAGACAAAAAGGTCTGGCTTGAGCTTGGCGCGGGTCCCTCTTAAAGGTTTGTATACTTAGACATGTCATAATTTAGGTACATTGGTACATACTAAATTTACAAATTGACATTATTTTAAATTTCGTAATTCTTATAATTCAATTTAATTATGACATAATAAACAATGTAATCTCTGTCCATCTATATAACTAATTTTAAGTTTTTAGTTTGTTAGTTGACGTCTTTGGAGAAAACGTGCAGTGCAGTTTGTTGCCGCTTCTTCTGCACTTGCGCCTAGGAAGCGGCGTAAACTTAGCTGTAAGTAACGATTTGACGTCAACATTTGTGCAAAACAAAACAAAGTGACTATTATTAAGAGATATTATAAATATCCTATGATAATAAAGATATTTTGAATTGAATTGAATTGAATTGAATTGAATTGAATTGCACATTTGCGAAAAACGGCCACTTTTGGATAATGTGCGTAGTAAAAATTAACGTTCTCATTATAAACTGTAAACAGTAGTTCATAAAATACTTTGAAGGGTTATCTAGGACTTGGTAGTAGCAAAATTTTAAATGATGTCTCCGTTTTCTTTGAAATGATTTATTTAAAATGGGGGCAGCCCTGGACCCCGGAAAATTTAGGTACGGCCTTAAGTGCATGTGTTGGGAAACTGTAAGTGCACGAAGTATTTTTAAGCAATAAAATTCATAAAATTTTCAACATAGTACATAAACTAGATGACGTTGTAGAAAATATTTGCTATCATCCCCGAGCCCCGAGCAACATGACATACGAGTATTTCGGGTTATGCCAGCAGGATGGCGAACATATTTTCCGGAACCACAGACCACACCGCGTTTTGTGACAGAGTTATGGAGTCCTGCCGTTTATAACTTTATTAATAAAATTTCGGATAAATGTTGATATAATGTATGGTGGTCAGCGTTGCTAAAATTATATAGTTTTCTGTTTTTTATCATGATTTGGCCTTGGTTAAAACCGTCATACTAGTCATACTTGTGGTAAACTGTTTCCTGGGTTTAGCGTGGTCAAAGCGATTGCCTTGTGATCTGGATCAATCAAAACCGTATTAAATACGGTTTCGAAAAGAAATTTTCTTTTCTAAAGAAGAAACAAATTCCACTAACAAGCATCGTAAAATAAATGAAGAATATAATTAAAATTTTATTACAGTCCAACGGGACGGAAAACATGTGTTCTTTCGGTGCAAAGTGAACGTGGTTTTATAAAAATGCATCATCGCAGTGCACTAGGAACCATATTTATATCTCCGGTCCACTGGCAAATAGTGTTCAAGAGTAGATAATAATGTTTAAAATACTTACATAATACGTACGTTCAAAATACATAACAACCTAAGTCACATGTAGGTAGGTAATTAAATAGACCTTATTATATTTTATCTCAAACAGATACACTATTACGCTATTACGTCTATATCTCTATGGGATAAATAAAGCGTTAAGAACAAAAGCGTCTTTAGCAAGATGAAGGTGGAAAAAGAGAATTAAAATAACTGCATCGCCTATTGTTGACATGACTGAGATTACCGCCCATTTACACGATCTGCTTTTACTATCTGCGCGGGAAGACAAGCAGCTTCTCTATTTTACAATATTTCTTTGAATCCATTCCAGTCTGGATATTTTTTCTTTCATGTCGAAGAGGGAAATACTATCAAAAGAAAAATCCTGAACAGACCCGCGGGCAAGTGCCCGTTTGAAATAAAGAAACAATTGCATGGAATGTTTTGTGACAGTGGTATTTTCTTTCTTTTGTGCTCAGTTTATTTTCATACAGCGCGATACATTTTGCGGCATTCGGGATGCCCTCTGGAAGTTTAATGGTTTCCTTTTGTATAGGCCAGAAATATTCCCCAGTAATTCTTAAGTCAGTTTTTATCGTTTCTAAATGAAATTTTTACGTATTGTATTCTTATATACGTAATTGTGTATTCATAAAAACTTAAATAACTATATTAAACTAATTTAAACTAAAGTAAAATAATTAAATTAAAAGCTTAAACTACTAAAGTTAAGGTTAAACTAATATTAAAAAGGAAATAAACCGTTAAAATCGTATCGTAATGCGTGAATTTTCTACGCCTTTGGTAATTTAAAAAAGAAACCAGGATGTCTACAGAACTTCTCATTATTCTTTTGTAGGTGAATTATTGAACCACACCACACCATATCATAATATTGAACTTGACCCTCATTTTCACATGTTATGCATGTTTTTGGTGGGATAGATTCTTTACACAATCACTGACTAACAACAGCCAGTGCCGGCTTTCAAACTCGCAGTGCTTTGATGAATCGCTCGTTATCGGACTCGTATAGTCAGACCAGACAGACACACAGGCCAGCGGACGAAATTGCGAATCGTTGCAAACTAAGCCATGTCCACTCAAACGAACTAAAGCTGGTTTTGATTTGACTGTTCTAAAAGGCACCACATATCTATACTTCTATTCTAGGCACTATAACCAGGCCTGTGTCACTCCCCGTTTAGGTACTTATCGAAAATGTACCTACATTATTACTAAACGCGCAGGCGGCCACTCCGGGTGGTTTGTCCAGAGTAATAAGAATGAAATTGGCTTGCAATGGATGTCTAGGTATCTATGCGAAAAAGTGCTGAGTTCTGACGTGAGCTAAATTAAACCATATCGCTAGCCACATTGAGTAGATATTTCTTTGAACTGCTGAGTGAGACTTCTGTACGTTAGTATTATTTATTCTGTGCTATAACTGACGTGCGAGAAAATAAAAAGCTTACCAGCGGCCTTTCTGCGCATGTCGTTTAGTGACACCGTGGCGTATTGGTTAATACGCTAGTCCGTCACTCGGAGGTTCTGGGTTCGATTTCCAGCCAGGGCAATTTGTAAAATGGCCTATTTCAAATTGTCCTGGGTCTTGGCTGTTTATTTATTGTATTTACTCGTATTATAAAATTTTGTATCGTTGAGTTAGTATCCTATAACACAAGTTAAAACTTACTTCGGGGCTAGGTCAATCAGTATGATTGGTCCTTATCTATTTATTATTATTTGCATACTGTGTGCAAGTTTTCTGACGATGTTTTCCATCATAGGTGAAAATGACCGCTGAAAACATACTTGGAGGTAGCAGTCGGTAGCAGTAGCAGTGATGCACCGCTTGGCCACCGACGCCTTACTTAATCGACGATGTCTGTCGGCTTTCGGCAAGGTTACACGCTCAGTTTGGCATCATTGGCAGATTGACTTGACTGAGCCAGAATGATGGATGATTTTCACGGTTACACGGTCAACCTAGACTGGCAGCAGACTGATAAAAAGTACGTGTACGGTGTTTGGTAAAGTACGGTGACTGTCGCAAGAATGATACGAGCGGGTTATGCGACTGAACTGATGCGAAACTGAGCATATAACGTTGCTCATAGATACACAATATCTGTGGTTTTCGGTTTTCCTAGTAGTACACTGTCAGTTGGTAGAACCTACTCCTAAAACACGAATCCCTCGTTATTGGAATATATGCAGATCCATATACTGACGGACGAGATTGAAATATGCTGCAAACTAAGCTTCGACCGTCAAACGAACTTTGGCAACTTTGATAACTTTGATATTGAATAGTATGAAGGGAATATTTCAAATATTAGTTTTACATGTCTTGTTCATTTATAAAAAAAATTAAAGGGAGAGAAAATATAAATCTATCTATATATATAAAAGTGAAAATCACTTACTCATCACGAAATCTCGAAAACTTCTAAGCCAATGAAGATGAAATTGGCAGGAAGGTACATTGTGACTAGGAGACGTCCTTTAAGAAAGGATTTTCGGAAATTCCATCCCTAAGGGGGCGAAATAAGGGTTGGCAGTTTATATTAAAACTTCGTAATTTTCAAAGTGAGATACGTGAAATTTTTAATGTATTTTAGTAGTTAGTAGAAAAGAATAATGCATTTATTAGATTTTAAAAATGGCATCCCATAGAGGTGGAATATGGGTTGCAAGTTTGTATGAATCTTCGTCATTTTTGAAGCGAGACACATGACATTTTTGAATTAGTGGTTAGTAAAAAATAATAATCCATTAATTGAATTTTAATAAATTGCAACCTCAGTTTAAAAAAAACACCTAATTTGTGTAGTCTACGAAATTTCTTTAGAAATAAGTAGCACCTAAGTACTATGTTTTCCTTTTTTTACGTATTGTTTGTAAATTTTCAAGTGTATTTAAATCAATAATATTTAAATAAAATTAAATAAAGTACACGTAACACATTTTAGTACATGTTTTAGTAAAGTTGAGAATAGAATAAATAAATAAATAAGGACAAATAACACTAAATGAGCTTGCCCCAACTGAGTTTATTTATTATTTTTTTTTTTTTTTATTTCTTACGTTTTAGGAAGACTTACAGCTATAAATACAAAATACATACAAATAATTGGAAATAGAAAGCCATTAAGAATTTAAACTTGTATTGTGGGATACTAACTCAATGATACTAAATTTTTTTTCACTGAGCGAGCCAAGCATCTCCGTTTCAACTTGGGCATAAACTCTTTCGTGTCCAAATTCCGGATGTCCAGATTTCCGCCTGTTCTCGCTCACAGGTTGCATTTCTAAACTTTAAAAATCTCAAAATCTCAAATCACATTGGTTAGTGCGTTAACTCCCTTTCGGGTTGTCCCTTTTTATTACACCTTGTATAGACTGAGAACAATTTTGGCTCCTGGCTTGGGATCATACAACCACACAACGAACTTGCAGAGCGGCGGAATGGCGTGTCAACCACAACCCGACGGAGGTCATCATTTGGGAAAAATAATCTTCAGGTTCTATTTATTACGTATAGAAGTATGCACAATATCTTTATATTGAGCTCGAACTGTTATATTATGTTTGCAATTGTGAAACCACTACCTATGAAGTTCTTTTTACCCGTTCTTATATGTAATTCGCGTACAGTATTTCTTCTGGTGCAAAGCAACATTGATTTTCTTGTTACATATTTCTACCAAAGTGCCAGAACTAAGTTTCTCAGAAATCAGTGTTTACTTAATTCACTTTTAGACAGTAATCGTATGGGTGATCTTATTGGAGCTTTAGCTGTGTTTTACAACTGCAATCCGCCGTAATAGTTGGCAATGGAAGTCTTTACTACTAACTGTGATTCTCCCCTTTTGTACCAATTTGCTCTACTTTGTACCGTAAGCCAAGCCTAATCCAACGTTTTGTTTTGATTAAATTTTCGCGAAGGTTTGGATTTCCCAAGCGGTTGACTGTCTTCTGTTCGTATATTGTTAGTGATAAGTATTTTTTAACCGATGACGAAAAAGAGGGGTGTTTGTTATAAGTTTGATGAGTCTGTGCGTCTAGGAATATGTGTGTCTGTATGTGGCATCGTAGCTCCTAAACGAATAAACCGATTTCAATGCGGTTTTTTTTTTCAATTTTTTTCAAATCAAAGCCTTATCTTTCGAGATGAATCGTAGCTATGTTTGATGAAAAACGGTTCAGTCGTTAATTATTGGGGGTGAAAGCTTGAAAATCAGGGCTTTTTTTTTATTTGTCTGTCAAATAAACTAGTTATTTATTTTTAGTCGTGTGGCTTGAAGTAATATTCTACTTAATGTATGTATTTGTGATTGATGATTTTAGATCCAGTGACCTTAAACACCACTGAAAATGTAACAGAAAAGCAAAATACGCAACAAAAGCAATTATGATATAATTTATAGAAAGAAGTATATTTTTTTAATGAAAACAGTTTTTTCAGATCGGTTAATAAATGACGGAGTTATAAATAACAAACATAAAAAATAATTAGTCATTCTAAAAAGAAGAAGGTTGTTAAATAATTTATTACAACTTTCTCCATTTTTAAATTTTGTTAAAAATAAACAAAAACGATGTAAATAATTAAACATTAAAATTTGCACTATCCCAGTCCCAGCTTCTAATATCCTCAAAACTGATGTACCTGGGTGTTAACCCTAAAGTAACTTCTGAAATAATTATTAGGTCAAAGGTACCGAAACCGCCAAGCCTAGGAACTTATTCCTGGAATGTGCCCCTATGTGAGGCCTCTAAAAAGGGTTTTATATATTAACAAGACGGAGAAACTAAAAGCCCATATCAAAACAAAGGGTTCGTTTAAAATTTAAGATAACAAGTTCAGCTTCTAATTACATGGAAAATTGTAATGTAGGTACCTACTTTTTCTGTTGAGTTTTGAAATACTTAACTTAAACCAAGAAACCATCCTGCATAATTTCGTATTCTTTAATGTAGACATTTATAATAGGTTAGGTAACGGTAAGGCTGCCATGTTTATAAAAAAAGATTTTTTCATCTCATCTATTCGAAAAACGATGATTTTATCCCAAATATTTGGGGCTAAAGTCACTGGTAATTCTCTAGACACTGAAAAGTAAAAAGTAAATATCCTAGGCGTTAAAACACATTTGAAAACCGAAAACAAATGTAGAATCAAAAATAATATTGGCTAAAAAAAAGAAGAATTTAGTTTTAAAATTAAAAAATATAGGGAAGGGCGTCGTAATTTTTTAAAATTGGAATACAACTCCTTTTACGTGGATGACTGTAGGTCAAAATGTTTTGGTTCTCTTGCTTCAAAATAATAATTTATTAAAAAACAATAAATACGCGCAATCGTGTCGTGTTTTTGGCGGGAAGTTAAGGGGTTCGGTTGGGGTTTGCTTTATATTATTTTACAAATTGATTTTAGTGTACCTTATAATATGAAATTGGTGTTGTTTGGTGTTATAAATGCTCATGATATGAACAATGTGTGAAATAGTTAAAGTGGACAGTCATAGTACGGCTGTAGTGATATTTATTTTGCGGACTGTGTGGCGTCTTGGGGCGTCGTCCGCCACTCAATCGTCTATGTAAACCAGTGGACTCGTATAGATTTGACGCCAGAAGCTCCCTTGCAGCAGTCAAAGGCCTACACCACCCTTTGATTGTCTTGTTAGGATTAGGAATAAAGAAAAAAATTAAAGATAGGCTCTAAAGGACTTGTATCCAGAGCCGTAACATTATTTAATAAAAAAAAAAGTGTCTTTGATTTAAATAGTAATTTTATTATGGAACTATTAGGTTATTTTTACAACTATCATAAATGTGACTAATTTCTTGATGAGGCCGATAATAAAGTATGAAGTTTACGTATAATATACATATTTAAATATATAAAGAATTAACACATAAGGAAAAAGTAATGAAATGATTGTAATGACTGAAAAATGTATAAGATGTGGTGGTCCTAGAAAAATATTTTCATAGAACTTCTTCAGTGTAAACGCCACCAAATAAAGTTTAGTAACTGACTGTTAAACTCTGATAAGGTATATGTAGGTATTCTACTTTCGTTATAGGTATATATTTGCTTTTTCTCATAGATGGAGATGAAAAGAAGAATGTGCTACACGGTGTACGGTAATAGTTTTATCTCGGGCGATATACTTGAATCCCTTGCTTCAGGATTCCACCGTAGAATCCCTCGCTACGCTCGTGATTCTATTGTGGCATCCTTCGTTTCGCTCTGAATTCAAAGTAGCGCCCTCGCGTTAAAACTATTACCTTTACGCCTTGTAGCACAATCTACAATTTATTTTTTTACCTAAACTGTCTTGAGGTTTAATAAGTCTCCAGAAGGTATTTATCTTCTTTTTTAAATATTTTTTTTAGGTGGTAGTGTATATAATATTTATTTAGATTGACCTGTTTGTGTTTTGTGTGTGTCAAATCAAGAAATTGAAAATTTACCCTCTTTCTGTTGACCAATTGATCTGTAATTTGGTACACTATAACTAAATCGAATCATACCACGTAGAGAGTATAGTGTAGTCGGGTTTTAGTTTTTAAAACTATATATTTTCTATAACTATATCTATTCTAGAGTTTATTTATTTTCCTATCCAATTTTAAAGACTAGATGTTTTGAGATTTGGTCATTTTGATACATGGACATTTTGACAATTGAACATTTTGATAAATTAGACATTCTAAGAACTGGAAATTTTAAAACCATTGGACATTATGAGAATGGAACATATAAACTTAAACGAAATAAATATATATAGATAGGGACAAATCACATTGATTGAGCTAGCCCCAAAGTAAGTTTAAACTTGTGTTATAGGATAGGAACTCAACGATACTATATTTTTAATTAATAAATATAATATATACCCAAGATCCAGAACAATTTAAAAGTGGCCATTTTCCAACTTGCCCTGGCTAGGGGTCGAACCCAGAACCTATGGATTGGCGGACTAGCGTGTTGACCATTACGCCACGGATATCAAATAAAATTGTGGGGTGTGCAGGTGGTCTAAATAATATATCTTAGTTTTATATGAACTTTTTAATCAGAACACAATTTCAACCACCTTCTTGACATATCTGACCATAAACCAGTGACCCCGCAAGGAACGGACCATAGACAATCTTTATTGAGAGCAGAACCAAAAGGCCTACCCATTCACTTACCACAACATCCTTCCTCTTAAGTTATTAATTACTTTATGTAACAAACACTATTATTTTAAAATTTATATGCACTTACATAACCGACTGAACATAGCCATTTAAAAACATTTAAACTTTTACATTTAAGTATATAAACAATTACAATCATAGTCCTCTAGATACCTAGGTCTAACTCTAGTCCTTTCTGGTCTGGTCCTAGCCTCTTCAGATACAACATTTTCTATAACCTCATTAACATCATTTTCCCTTTCCCAATTTACAGTAGCATAAGTTTCATTACACTTATTCTGTCCTTGATCCTTTTCATTCCTATTATGATTGTAAAACTGTTCCTCTTTTCTAACAGAACTTCGATTTTCTATCCCAACTGGCTGGAAAGGCGCTGGAATCAAATGCCATCTGTTTCTTCTATAATTCACCTCTTTGACTTGTACAAAATATGATCTTGGTTCCTTCGCCTTTCTCACAATAGTGCCATAAGCTCGCAAATCAATAACCCAAACTCTATCTCCTACTTCTAATTCTTTTAAACTAACTACTCTATGTCTCTCATTATAGTTACTAGCCATCTTTTCTCTACCTTCAAGTCTTTTTGATTTAAAATCATTGTGAACCTCTGATCTTACATCTAATCTGTCAGGATAAACTGGTAAAATTTCCCTAATCTTTCTATTGAACATAAGCTCACTAGGACTATAACCTGTTTCTAATGGGGTGTTCCTATAACTCAACAATGCCAGATAAATATCTTTATTTTTCTTGAGTAAATTTTTTGCTATCTTAACTCCGGCTTCTGCACAACCATTACTTTGTGAAAAATAAGGACTACTAGTAATATGTACAAAGTTGTATTCTGTGGCAAATTGCTCAAATTTACTTTTAAATTGTGTTCCACAATCTGTTCTCACCACCTCAGGTATCCCATAGCGAGCAAACGTTTCTTTACAACACTTTATTACAGCTAATTCTGACAAATCATACAATTTAAAAACCTCAATAAATCTTGAATAGTAATCTATAATTACAATATACCAACTACTTTCATATTTAAATAAATCAATACCAATTTTTTGCCACGCTCTTGAAGGTATTTCCTCCAAAAACATGGGCTCTCTATGATTATCTCTCTCTTGGATACATTCTGGGCAATTTTCTATCAAAAGTTTAATTTGTGTGGACAACCCTAACGACCACACAGACTGCTTTGCTCTTTCTCTACACTTAGTAACTCCTAAATGACCTTTGTGGATATCATCTAAAATATATTTTTGCAAACTAGCCGGTATAACAAGTCTAAAATTAAAAAGTAAAAATCCTTCCTGAACAGCAAAATTATGCCTATATTGATAGTAATCTCTTAATTCAACTGGAATTTTTGTCTTTTCAGGCCAACCCTTTTTGTAAAAGAAACTAATTGTTGACAAATCACAGATTTTTCCTGTTCACATTTTATTCTACTTAATTTATGATCTTCTATGCAGCTTTCAGTTACCATATTAATAGACATTTCTTTACTTTCACTCTCTGTACAGGCCAAAGGTGCCCTTGACAATGCATCAGCAACAACTAATTTCTTTCCTGGAACATAAACAACTTCATATGAATATCTCATTAACTGTAACCTAAATCTTAAAAGCCGAGGCGTCAAATCATCAATAGGTTTGGTTTGCAAAATTTGAACTAATGGTTTGTGGTCTGTTTCTAATGTAACTTGTAAACCCACAACATAATCCCTAAATTTATGAACAGCCCAAGATAATGCTAAACATTCTTTCTCAATTTGCGCATAGTTTTTTTCTGTATTGTTTAATGTTCTACTAGCATAAGACACTACTTCTCTGTCCCCCCAACGATTTTCCTGTAACAAAACCGCTCCTAATCCATAAGAACTGCTATCTGCAGAGATAATAATTTTCTTAGATGGATTGTAATGCCTTAATGTTGGAGCGTTGCCTATTAACTGTTTTATTTTGTTAAATGCACTTGCTTGATGTATGTCCCATTTATAAATTATCCCATCCTTTAGTAACTCATTTAATGGTTGTAAAATATTAGTCTTATTAGGTATAAACCTACCTACATAGTTAACTAATCCTAAAAATTGCATTAGCTCTTTTTTGTTACAAGGTACCTTAAACTGTTTTATACTTTCAACTCTATCAGGATCCAATGAAACCCCTTTCTCATTTATAACATGACCCAAATAAGTCACTTGTTCAACTGCAAAAATGCACTTATTTTTATTTATTGTCAACCCTTCCTTACTCAATCTACTTAATACTTCTCTTAACAACTTATAGTGACTTATTTTATCCTTCGTAAATATCAAAATATCATCAACATGAATGACAACCCCTTCCAAATCATGGAATAAATTTGAGAATTTCATTGAGAAATATTCTGGTGCACAATTTAGTCCCATAGGCAAACGGATGTACATAAACCTACCGAAAGGTGTTAAAATTGTAGTAAGTCTCTTTGAAGTCTCACTGAGGTTAATTTGATAAAATCCAGATGTAGCGTCGATTTTAGAATACACTCGAGATCCCTTTAGCCTTCCTAAAGTTGTCTCGACCCTTGGTATTGGAAAAATGGGCCTTACAATATTTTTATTAACAGCCGTATAGTCACCACAAATCCTAACCCCTCCATCATCTTTAGGTACAACTACTATCGGTGAAACAAACATTGTGGGTTCTTCAACGGGGCTAATAACTCCTAACTTTACTAATTTATTTAGTTCTTGTTTAACTTTATTCAATAATGGAATTGGTACCACTCTAGGTGTGGTTTGCACAAAAGGAATAGGTTTATCTATTAATTTTATGGAAAAAGTGTCCTTAAATGTACCTAAACTGTCAAATATACCTGGAAACTCCTTTTCTACTTGTTCCGATGACATAAAATTAGTATTTTTTTTTAAGTGTACAACATAACTGAAAAATATTCATTCTTCTAATCGCAGGTCTTCCTAAAATAGGACATTGTAAATTATCGATAATATAAGCTCGCCCACTGTACACCTTAGTTAAATATTTTAATTTAACATAAACACAGCCTTTAACTTTTAGTGGATTTCCATCCGGCCCTCTAATAACATCATCACATGGCCAAATTTTACATGTTTTGTTTATGAATGAACTTGGAATGGCTACAATATCTGCCCCCGTATCAATCAAAAACTTAACTACCTTCGTGGTCGCTCCTACTTGTGCCTCGACATCAATCTGAAACTCTTCTCCTGACTCTATCCGGTTAATCCTCTTAAAATCTCTGCAGCATCTTGAAAAGTGCCCCGTTTTCTTACACTTGTAGCAATCTTGATTTACTGCCGGGCATTGTTCCTTCGGGTGAATCCCCCATTTTCCACACCACCAACATTTTTTCTTTGTGTTTGACCCGGTGTTTTTTTGCTATTTTATTGATTTCTAAATCGGATACTTTGGCTTCCTCCAAAAATTTAATGGCCTGTTCAGCTTGCGTAGCCATAATTACCGCTTCTTCCAACGTCAAATCAGGCTTTAACTGTAACCTTTCGCTTGTTTTCCCATCGCTTATTCCTATCACCAGTCTGTCTCTGATAAACTCATCCTTTAGCGCGCCATACTCGCAGCTTTCAGCCATCATATGCAATCCCCTCACAAAATCCGCAACGTTTTCTCCCTCCTTCTGCCTTCTAGAGTTGAATCTTGCCCTTTCGTAAACGAC
The DNA here is from genome assembly GCA_963576875.1 of Acrobasis repandana. Lineage (NCBI taxonomy): Eukaryota > Metazoa > Arthropoda > Insecta > Lepidoptera > Pyralidae > Acrobasis > Acrobasis repandana. The sequence goes on along the minus strand of OY756218.1, from coordinate 17,781,437 downwards.
ATTCCTCTTCCTCTTTCCTAAATAATTATCGAAAGCTCTAATCACCTCTTGGTAATCCTTACTATTTTCTAACTTTAATTGTTTTATTAACTGCTCTGCTTTTTCTCCCAGGCAATACAAAAGTAAATTTACTTTTTCTTCCTCCGGCTTCGTATGATAATTAGTTACTAGCATGTAACGCTCGAACCTCTTCCGCTATTTTTCCCACTCGTCCGGTTGAAAAGTGAATTCACTCGGAATTTTCACAACAATTGGCGCAGCCTTGCCACCTGCTTCGTTCGCCATTCTTTTTCCGCACCGCTGCCACCATGTGCAGGTGGTCTAAATAATATATCTTAGTTTTATATGAACTTTTTAATCAGAACACAATTTCAACCACCTTCTTGACATATCTGACCATAAACCAGTGACCCCGCAAGGAACGGACCATAGACAATCTTTATTGAGAGCAGAACCAAAAGGCCTACCCATTCACTTACCACAACATGGGGCGCGTCGAATTTCAATTATCTCAGATTAGGAAAAGATATAACTTTAATAATCTTTACACTTTTGGTACCAATAAAACCGTTTAACTTTATAAAAATTTACTTACTTTTAACTTGATTTTTTCTGGCTTCTTAAAATCTGTTGCGATTAATGAGGGTCAGCCAATCATTTTGGCTTTTCTAGCCGCTAAAGTTCCACATATATAATATAATATTTAATAAAAAACATACAAACACATATAAAATGTAATTTTTAAACCATAAAGTTTATCAAAGTAGAAGTTGGAAACATGATGCGTACTTTTATTAATGCATGTACTAAAAGCTGTATTTATTTACTAATTTTGGCAATAAATATTTATGGAATTGGACAAGTCACACAGTACCTAAATAATTTTAGTTACATTCTTTGTATAGTTTTATAAGAAAACTTTAAACTGCCATTTTTATAAAAAGCTGTGTCAAAGTAAGGCTGCAACTACAAGTTAAGGTTGGTAATGAAAGCCAAAAAGTTTCTACGAAAAGAGTTTCAAACAGAAATAATTTTCAAGTTTTCAAGTAGATTCTTAGAGTAGATTGTATTGCAGCGTGTTAGAAAGCATAGTTGAAAGTTTCTGGTTGTATTATATTTAAAACGTAAAATTGTTTTTATAAGGCTAGAGAATGCTGAATACGATTTATAATGTTTCCTGATTACTGGTGACATGATAGAATACACCTCGGGTGGTAAAAGAGAAAGCTTCAGATCTCTTATTTATGATCTTTGTCTAGGGTGTAAGAAATTAAAACATACATACATACTATCACGCCTGTTTCCCACAGGGGTAGGCAGAGACTATGGACCTCCACTTGCTACGATCTTAACAGACCTCTTTCGCTTCATCTACACTCATCAACCTCTTCATACATGCCCTTCGGTTACGTGTACTTCTTACCTCTCCCTTTTCAGAACGTCTGCAATCTGATCGCAGAACGTTCGCCGAGGTCGACCCTGTCCCGCTCTTCCTTTCACACTTACCTTATAAATATTTTTTGTTAATCTATTTTCATCCATCCTTTCTAAATGCCTAAACCATCTTAACATCCCTTGATCTACTTTTATCACTACGTCCTCTTTCACTCCACACCGATCCCTTATAACATCATTTCTTATTCGGTCTTTCAAGGTAACACCACACATACTCCTCAGCGCTCGCATTTCAACTGCATTTATTCTGCTTTCATGCTTTCTCTGCCATACCCAACTCTCACTACCGTACATTAAAGTAGGTATTAGTAAATTAAAACATAACTGTTATATACTTGATTTCAGCGCCATTGGTTGTCAATATTCATAAGAACTGATGATGACGATGACATCATCATCAGTTCTCTTTTAGTCTCCACTGCAGGCGCACGTCTATCTCTGTACTGCCAGAGACATATTATTAGCCAGAGCAGTCAGAGGATTTGGCCTACATTCTCCACTCTGGCCAGACGGGTTGGAGAGGTCTCACTGATATTTTTCAGCTTTGTTTAGCTTGTGTTTTCTAAGTCGCCTTCTACGACATCCACGGGAAGACTTGAAGTTTTTGGACATTAGTATGAAATAAATAGATTTATTTACCGTGATTATTATTTTTGAGTCTTCGATATTTCGGCCCACTCGCATATATCGAAAACTCAAAAATTATAATCACGGTAAATATCCCGATTTATTCCATACTAATATTGATAGCCATGTATTCCAGTTATTGTTTTCTGTAGAAAGGATATTTATTAGGTATTTTTGTTTGTGTGTACTTTTTTGAATTGAAATTCTCTAAGGAATTTAACGACGCCTACAAGAAAGACTGATGACCAAGAACTTGGAGATGAGACATGACTTTGTTTCTAGTACAATATACAATTTAAATTTTACTTTGGGGCTAGCTCGGTCAGTGTGATTTGTCCCTATACATTTATATATTTTAAACCTCTGCCTCCGTGGTCCAGTGGTCAAGGCGTTTGCCTTGTGCTCTGGAGGTTGTGGGTTTAAATCCCACTGGGAAGCATACTTTTTCAAAAGTTGTTTTCCAGTTAGAATATTGCAGGCTTGAATCACCTGATTATCCGAAAAGAAAGATGATTTCGTGCTTCGGAAGGCACGTAAAGCTGTTGGTCCCGAATGCCATCTAGCGTGACAAGCAAAGATGACATTTATTTATTTTAATAAAATGGCTCAAAACTAAATAAAGGTTTGTTTTCTCAGTGGCGGTGCACGTTCGTACACACGACCTAATGAATATTCCGTTTCGATTTAAAAACACTCTCATCAACCCGCGAGCCGCCGAGGCCAGGGCTTTTACAGTATTATTTATAGGCCAGCGCTTTTGTAGTATTATTTATATTATACGCGTAAGTGCCTACTTTGACATAATGCATGTTTTATTTTTAAAGTTTTTTTACTGGTAAAATATAGGGTTAGAAATTTTGGTAAAGGTTTTTTTAGGAACGTATTGTATTTTTGTTTGTTATTCTTATTTCTAAAAGTTAAATAGGTCTTTAGTCATCGTTGTCATTACGGTCATTCCCCTTTTTGCTACCTAAATAATAAACGCATCACTTTTTAGGGTTCCGTACCCAAAGGGTGCAAACGGGACCCTATTACTGAGACTCCGCTGTCTGTCCGTCTGTCTGTCTGTCTGTCCGTCGGTCTGTCTGTCCGTCAGTCACAGGGCTCTATCTCTTAAACTGTAATAGCTAGACACTTGAAATTTTCACCGATTTTGTATTACTGTGGCGGATATAACAACAAATACTAAAAATAAAAAACAGTTAAAAATTAAAGGGTGTCGTCATATAAGAAACGTGTTTTTTTCAGCGTTTTTAACTTGATCTTCATAATGGCATTAACTAGATACTTGAAATTTTCACCCATTATGTATTCTATGACCACAATAACAACAAATACTAAAAATAAAAAAAAGTTAAAAATTAAACGTCATACAAAAACGTGTTTTTTAGCGTTTTAAAACATTGTACGGTGGTACGGAACTCTTCATGTACGAGTTCGACTCGCACTTGCCCGTTTATTGTACACACTTGATAAAATTAATACCAAATGTAAAAAAAAAACTATCGACTATGCAATGTCTTGTTTTGTGGAAAATAGGTGACGCGTTAATTAGGTAGCGACAAAAACTGGAGAACCCATTACCAGGTTTACAATATATATCAAGCACTGCAATAATTAAGAAATAAACAACCGTAAAGATATAAAATACACAGGATCTTAAATAACTAAATCAACTTAAATTCAAAAGTGAAGTCTAAGTTCGCCATTTTTTTTATTTTTTTTAGGACAAATCACACTGATTAAGCTAGCCCCAAGGTAAGTTTTAAACTTGTGTTATGGGATACTAACTCAACGATACTATATTTTATGATAAATGCATATATAGATAAACACTCAAGACCCAGGACAATTTGAAAAAGGCCATTTTCCAACTTGCACTGGCTGGGGATCGAACCCAGAACCTCCGGATTAGCGGTCTAGCGTGTTACCCATTACGCCACGGAGGTCGCCATTGTTATAATGAAAATTAACCAGTTTCTTCAAAAGTACCTAGGTACTAAAACGTACCGAATATCGAACTGTAATAAGAGAAAACTCGACAAGGATCAAACAAAACTTGCTAACTTAAATTTGAAGACTACGTGCGCCAGATTGAAGATTTCCATTAAAGATAGATTCGCTTAAGAGTCCTCTTACCCTAGACTTTTTCATACAAACAAGACTAGCTTTTATTTTGAAATGACATGTCAGATTTGGGCAGTATTTTGTAATTTCAAAGAAATGGCATATAGCTAGACATTATAACTAGTTATCGACAGTCAAAATATGAACTTGAAAGAAAATATAAGGTAGTAGAAGTTTCCATTTTGAACTCTTGGGTTATATTGGTGATTCTAATAGGATGTCTCTGAGCTCAGTGTGCCTCTTGGCAAAGGCCTTTTCCAACTATTTCCACTGCTTTCTATCTCTGGCAACTCTTCTCCAATTAGGACCAGTAGTGTGTTTCAGTTCGTCATCCTATCTTATATATTGTCTTCCCCTGTTTCTCTTTTCGTCTCTTGGATACCTACCAGTGAGTTAAGGTTTTGCTCCACGTTTCCTGGTTTCTATATTGATGGTCAAATATGATATGATACACTAGGTATATTCTCTTTCAAGTTCTCAAGTAAATCGGCAAGTTTGACCGTGAAGAATAGAATCGCTTATGACTCTATCATTGATTGATGACAGATGATCCCCTTTATTCCGCCAACATTATAAGGTCCGATCCAACCAAACATAAACCTGCTAATGTGTAGAGACAATAACTTATTGTATCACAAAAAATAGTACGAAAAGGCAATGCATACCTAGACGGTGCCATTTACTGAGGATAAAGTTGTGTATGAAAAATCAACAGTTGAACAGTTGAGTTTACTCAACAAGAAAAAAAACTTAGCTTAACTTAAATTGTGAATTCAGCAAATACTCAAGTTTATAACTGCTCAGGTCTACAAGTTTGTTTGTGAAAGATTCGCTCACGACTCCATTCACTTTGATAGATGTCAGAGATTCCTCTCCTCGCTGTGCCCTCTCCTCTCTTTAATGTCCTGGTAGGACCTTACTCCTAACTTTTCCTTTATTGTTGGAAAATCTTCATCCTCGGTCTTCGTTTTTCTCGTCTTTCTTTTATTTTTCCTTCTACTATTACAGGATCATATCAAGTGGAGGTCCATAGCGTCTGCTTACCTCTGTGGGAAACAGGCTTTTGTCCGTGTTTATTGCAAATACAGACAATTGATTTGATTCAGAATAGTAATAGGTACAACCTATTTGCAATAAACACGGGTAGGTGCCATAATATGTTTAGCAAAAGTACAATGGCATGCGAAAAAATTTTCATCATAACTAATTGGCAATTAGGAATTAAAAAACAATTACAAATTAATTTAAATTATTCGTATCACCTACTGACATTATTCAAATTCTCGCCCATTATTTTACTCGGCTTTTACGATCTGCTTGATAGGTAAAGCAGTTTGTCCATACATTCCAAGATTTTTATTCTAATATATATTTAAAAAGAAGTAATTTGAATGAATTCGTGAAGAATACTCGTACATTCGCTAACGTCTCCATCCACTTTGATAGATGATAGACAATCCTCTTTTTATTCCGCCAACATTATAACGTCCGATCCTAACATGAAACCGATAATGTATGGGGCCAACTATTGTATCACAAAAAGTGAGATGAATAGGCAGAAGACAAAATGCCGACCGACACACAAAGGGCTACTCACATTATTATGAAAAATATACAAATGTAGTATAGCAAATGAATAGAGATAAATGTATCTCGTCTTCATACAATAAACGTTGAAATAAAATGGCTTGCTTTCAATATTTATTAACCACACTGACTTCCAACGGCGACCACACCTAATGTATATTTATACCTATTATCTATATCTATATCTATATATACTATCTATACTAATATTATAAAGAGGAAAGATTTGTACCTATTTTTGTATGTTTGTATGTTTGTAATGAATAGGCTCAAAAAGTACTGGGCCGATTTAAAAAATTCTTTCACCGTTGGAAAGCTACACTATTCCCGAGTGACATAGGCTATGTGTGTACCACGGGCGAAGCCGGGGTGGGCTGCTAGTTAGGTATATATTGAACGTAGTGTACGACGTCCGGCGGCTAGGTGGGTTGATATCATCAGGCAAGTTGCTGGGAGGAACTGGATTGCGATGGCCAATGACAGAGCAAGATGGTGCAGACAAAAGGAGGCTTATGCCCAGCAGTGGGCACCTGAAAGCTGATGATAATGATTGAGCACATCATTATAATGCTGAATTTACATTACGAAACTAATGCTTTCTAAAGCATTCTGCCAATGACTTACAGTCATGAATCGCGTCTCTAACAAACAACCTAATTAATTATTTCGTTAAATCATGCATAATATATTCTAATTAATAAAGACAATAAAAACAGAATTGAAATAGTAAGTACGGTAATGTAGCTAGTTCCAGAGATTTACTGTTTGACTTTAACTTGAATGGTAACTTAAATCGCAATAAGTAAAGGATAGATCTTCTCGCGACTTTATCCATCCGACGGATGGTAGCAATCTTCGCTTACAGGAGCCTTAGGTGAAACACAATGCATGAGATCTACAATCAAACCCACCTCAAATAAGACTTGCTCAAATGTATCTTGTCGATCTCCATGGTGTAATAGTCAACACGCTTGTCCACCGGAATCCGGAGGTTCTGGGTTCGATCCCCAGTCAGGATAAGTTGGAAAATGGCCTTTTTCAAAGTGTCCTGGGTCTTGGGTGGTTATCTATATATGTATTTATTATAAAATAAATAGCGGCTCAGGGCGGTGTCCTTTCTCCGTTGCTCTTCTCAATATTTATAAATTCTGTCACTTTTCTTCTTTCCTGTAACTTTCATCTCTACGCAGACGACCTTCAGCTTTACAGGCATTTCCCTGTATCTGATTTAGATGCAGCTATTGCTGCTATAAACGATGACTTGCGCCAGGTCAGCGAGTGGGCCCAGTCTTTTGGTCTTAAAGTTAATCCCAAAAAGTCTCAGGCTATGCTTATTGGTAGTAGTTATTATCAGAGAACCATTGACTTATGTTCATTGTCTCCTTTATATCTTGATGGCTCTCCAATAGCATACACTGATTCTGCTAAAAACTTAGGGGTTATTATGGACAGAACCTTAAGTTGGACTGCTCATATTTCCGAAATTAGCCGTAAGTTACATTATTCACTTCACTCTCTAAAATGTCTTCAAAATTTCTTGCCATTTCAAACTAAAGTCTCCCTCTGTCATTCCTTATTACTCCCACTTCTTGACTATGCTGATGCCTGTTTCCTTGACGCTACAGAAGAGCTTCTTACTAAGCTTGAACGTTTGCAGAATTTGTGTATTCGTTTTATCTTTGGCTTAAGGAAATTTGACCACGTCTCTGACTTTCGCAAACAACTCAAGTGGCTCCCCATCCGTCTTCGCCGGAACACTAGAATCCTTTGCCTCCTCTTCAACGTCCTGTACAATCCCTCATATCCTCCTTATTTGCGTGAACGGTTTTCTTTCGCACGTTCTGCCGACGCTCCTTGTAGATCTGCCCGTAAATCCATCCTTCATTTCCCAACACATAGCACCACTACCTATACTCACTCCTTTTCCGTGCAGGCAGTTAGGCTATGGAATCAGCTACCACCGAGCATTCGAGAGTCTAAAACCATAACGACGTTCAAGAAACGAGTAAAAGATCACTATCTGTATTTATCATCCTAATATATTTAGAAATATTAACATATGTATTTATTGTATATATGCTTTATGAATATATATTTATTTATGTATTTATGTAAGTATATTTATGTATGTTTATGTAGGTATATATCTTGTCTATTTATTTATTTAGTTTTGTATTGTAGGTACACGCCAATTACCTCTTTTTTCCCATTTCCTCTCGCGGGTCTACTGGAAGAAATTTCTTTAGAAATAAGTAGCACCTAAGTACTATGTTTTCCTTATTTTTTTTAAGTGTATTTTTGTAAATTTCCAAGTGTACTTGAATAAATAAAATAAAAATAAATAAAAAAATAAAATAGAGTATCGTTGAGTTAGTATCCCATAACACAAGTTTAAAACTTCCTTTTGGGGCTAGCTCAATCAGTGTGAATTGTCCTTATATATATTTATTTATTTATTTATCTATCTCATTTCGTTTGACATATACAAGCGACGAGATAAAAATACGTATAAATAGTAATTGTAGAGTTTTTGGCGGGAGGTCAAGGGGTTCGGTTGGGGTTTGCTTTAAATTATTTTGCAAATTGATTTTAGTGGACTTTATAATATAAACAATGTGTGAAATAGTTGAAGTGGACAGTCATAGTAAGGCTGTAGTGATATTTGTTTTGCGGACTGTGTGGGCGTCTTCGGGCGTCTTCCGCCAATCAGTCGTCTATGAAAACCAGTGGACTCGTACAGATTTGTCGCCAGAAGCTCCCTTGAAGCAGTCCAAGGCATACACCACCCTTTGATTGTAACTTTTTAGGATTAGGTTAGGTTAGAATTAGGAAAAAAGAACAAAATTAAAGATAGGCTCTAAAGGACTTTTACCGGGGCCGTAAAATTATTAAAAAAAAATGATAGTAATTGTTGTGAGCTCGTGAGTGGATACGCTTTTTTGGCCAGAATAAGTATAAATAAGTAAATATATAAGGACACATCACACAAATTGAGCTAGACCCAAAGTAAGTTCTAGACTTGTGTTATGGGGATATTAACTCAACGATTGTATATTTTATAAAACAAATACATATATAGATAAAAATCCAAGACCCAGGACAATCTGAAGAAGATCATTTTTCATCTTGACCTAACCGGGGATCGAACCGGGAACCTCCGACATCTTCACTAGGCCACAGAGAGTCGTCGTGTATGAGTATGACGTTTCTTTTCTTGTAATTTTGTCTGCTCATTGGGAGAGGACTACTACATCCAGCAAACCTTGAATATCGATGTCAATATTTAAGATAGACTTGCCTTTGATAAATAAATACGAGTAATGTTTCAAATTACGTCTTTATCCCTACGGGATAACTGCTACGGCTTTGAGCAGACAGAGTTCAGGGCTGCGAGACCCAAAGGCCACTTTCAGCGTGATGGTGGGCGAGGTGGAAAAAGGAATCAAAATAGTGATGGGTTGCTAGCTGCATTGTCTATTAACAAAATTTCTTAGTTTCGCCCAGTCCCTCGATCGGCTCTAACGATCTGCACAGGAAGAGAATCAGCTGGTATATTCTAAGTTTTTTCTTTTCTCCCAGACCAGCGTAGAAGAATAAAAATAAAAATTAATTTAAAATTTACAAACACGACTAGACGTTATTTTTGGAATAAAATTATCTATTTTACAACCCACTTATAGGAACGAGTGTCTTTGCCTCATTGCCGTGTACTTTTTAGTGAGGGATATTGGTTTCTATTATATTTATATCAAAAAGATAAATGAGTAAAGTAATGAAGGTTTTATCTCTTTAAAATGGAAAAATACTAACGGGCAGCTTTTCGCATAAATTAATGAATTCTGTTGAAAAAGCGAGCTTTTTAGTGCAATAGCTGAAAATTCACATTTGAAGCTCTTTAAAACTATTTGCGGAGATTTAAAATGAAATTGTAACGAAACGAATGCCCCAGAGCTCGGCTCTCACCGGGAATTCCCAACTTAATTATGTGGATGAAATGCTGCGCGTCACTGTTAGCGTTTTCATATTTTTCTACGGGCAAATTGCGCTATATTTTTATTTGACGTCGACGATTTGTTGTGATGAATAAGGTAAGTTACTTTACCTTTAAAAATATATTTGATTGCTGAATATCTGCGTCTGTATTTAGTAAAAAATATTTCGCTGGAATAAATATTGTATGAATAATTTTCGCTTTTAAATACTCTTATAACATTACTAGATAGCGAATAAGATAAGTTTAAATAAAATTATAAATAAAAAACATACATTATTAAACTAATAAATAAAATTACAAAACTTAAATTAAAAACATATTGTACTACACCGTACAAACATAATAAAATAATAAAAAAATACACAAATAAATATGAACTTAAAATACAAACTTTACTTTGGATCGCTGACACTAGACACTATCTAGAATAAACTTTTTTCATCCGTGTGATGCCGGGCGGGATCGTAGTGCACAGTCAATGACGAGTGACGACGTCACTCTTCTTACTACCTAATATTTATATTTTTGTCAAAGCTATTAGTTTTTATTGTTTATATATATAATTAGTTCATTCATTCTTATGAGAAATAAAGTTATTCTAACCCAATAAGAAGTATAAGATATAGATATATTTTGAAAGAATAGAAAATAACAGATTACGAGTATATTATAAACCGCTTTGATAAAAAAAAAATGAAAATACGTAATATGTTATCACTAACTTAGACAACCGTAAAAAATAAATCTAATTATTAAAAAATTTGGGCTTTAAATTTCTTTTATATGGGCTTTAAATTTGTTACGTTATAAGGTTATTGCTGCTTCAGTGCATAATATATCCTATAACTAAATCAAACTGATGAAGTGTGGTAATTAATAACCCATTGTTTAGAACAATAGAAGAACTAACTAATGAATTATGCGTACTGCATGTTGACAATGACATTGCCGAAATCGTGATAAGTGACATGTATTATTATGGTTGATCAATGTCATTGTGGTTGATAGTTAATTAAGTAAGTACATCTTTTTAGTCTAAATTATTGCTCGCGTTCCAAGTCATGAATTTCCATTATAACTTCTTTTTGAAATCAGTGCTTCAACGATTCAAAAATGCGGCACTTTAGAAACGTTCGCAAAAATCATTAATTCTATGACTCTCGCGTTCTAAAATGAGTCTGCTTAAAAATCATCTTTGCCGAATTGCATTTAGAGCTTTTGTTTCTATAAAAATATAATTAAACGTCTAGTTTTGTTTTTCTTTGTATTTCTAAACCTTCAATATCATATTTTTATTACCTGGCATATTTTTGCGAACCAACTTATTTTAATGGCGACGACAGAGGCTCTAACAATTTTAATTAACAGGGCTGTTAATACAGTACCTAATAAATGAATCCATAATTAAGAAAGGAAAGTGGACAACGTTAACTAACTTGTACATTGTTCTCATTTTTATTTTATGTTGCTACTGAAACATGAACAAAGAATGTCTGTGTTTCATTTTTATTACACTATCACCTCTTTATCCCTAACGGGGTAGACAGATCCTTGCGTCTGAAGACCAAAAGGCCACGTTTAACGTGGTGATGGACGTGCAGATAACAATGTAGTTGACAACACAATCCGTGTTGCTCTAAGTTGCAAGCAGTCAAATGTTATTTTGACTAAATTGTGGGTAGTGCCCCATATTAAGACCACTTTCAGCAGTAGACTTAATAACAAGTCTACTGCTGCAAGTGGTCTTAATATCACACAAAATGCAAGTAGTTCAAAATGTTACTTAGCCTAACAAACAGATCGTGTACTATGGATTTCTAATCGAAAATTTAAAACCAGAATATTTTCTGGTCGATTTAAGTATTAATTGATTACAGACTACTTATATTACACATCTCGATTTTAGAGACTTACGTAATCGGCATTCTCAGTTCGACGAACGAGTAAAAATTTCAAACACGCCGGTCGACGACTATTCGAGTTTAAATGGCTGTGGCACAGACTGTGGCTGGTATTCGAAATATTATATAATACTCTCACTATGAGTACAAGAATTACGATTTATTTGGATATTTTTAATTTAATTATTTCAATTAGAAGTATTTTATTACGAGCGTTTATTGAATTTGTAAAGTGTGTACCTATATGAAAAATAAATAAGTTTGTTTTAAAATTTATTCACTCTAATGAGAATAATTTATAGTTTTTATTAAATATGATTATGTTATAATACCTACATACTGGAGTCCGTCTGGAATCTGGATTGAATATTGACAACTGTTATGCAATATAATGATATTGTATTGTATGAATTGTGTTTAACTATAAAGCACCTTCCTCCCACATATATGCTAAGAATTTATATATATAAACTATAAAAAAGTATTTACAAAAAAATACCCTTTTTGTGTAAATACATTTCTACTCATATGAACGTTTATTAGATATTAACATTAAAATAAAAACGGATGTCTTTTTATGGCTCTTTATCATTGTGTGTCTAATTTCACTATTCAAAGGCCAATAGCTTCATACCGTAATAATAATAACAAAAATAATTATTTCTATTTATTTCTATTGCAATAGTCCAGCATCAGTCCATCCCAAGTTCATTCCATAACCCATAAACCTTTTCCTTATCTTGCAATAGATTCTTCTCCTGCTGAAACCTGTTCAAGGGTATATCTTCCATTGGTATATTCAAGAATGGGTTTTGGTGGGAGCGCCACATCGATCAACTTCTCCAAAGGGCCTCTACGTGTTGGACCTGTATCCCCACGCAAGCCTCCTAAAGGACCGGAGTGAGAAGACCCGTGAACCCAAAGAAGATACAAATAATAAAAAAATACTAAGATAGTTTCTGTTTCAGGATGAGATGCTTAAGAGTGCTCTTACCCTAGAAAGAATCAGAGTTTCCTAAACAAACGCAGTGCTTTAATATTGAGACGACATACTCGTACGTCAGATTTCAAAATTTTATGATTTTAAAGAAATTGTATACTATATCTACGCATATAACTGGTTATCACAGATAAAATATGAACTTGAAAGAAAATATAAGGGTTTTCCATACTAATATGACATAATACACTATATTCTCTTCTCTTCTAAATATGTGCAATTTGTTTTAAATTACTAATTACGAAATCTGATAATATCATTTCAAAATATGCTTAGATTTAAGTGTTGTTCAGCCAGTTAGCGAACCAAATAAATAAAAAAATAAAATAAAATAAAAAAATTATAGGGTAAGGGACTTCAGTCGCCTCTTACGAAATCCACAGTAAGAGATTAATTGGTCTTCCTTCAGCCTGGAACTAGTGATGTGCCGTTCCTGGGAACGTGTCCGGGGAATTTAGGAATTTGGGAACGTTCCCAGGGAACGTTATATTATATATTAAAAAATATGACTGGTAAATAAAATTACAACTTTCCCTGACATTTCCATTATTTGGGAACATTCCCGGGAACGTTTCCGGAAACCTGGGGAATGGGAACGGATCATCACTACCTGGAACACGCCATACGCAAACGTAATAATAATAATATAACATATATCTGTAGGCATTTGAACTCAATTTAAATCAGAACATCCCTTTACTATGTTAGCAATAGCAGATTATTATGAATTAATTATGTTGTACTATAAGACATTAATAGAGACGGAACTTAATACCAATTTGCCTACAAGCTTGATAATTATGAAATTCTGCGATCTCTAATTGGATATGGAATTTCGAGATATACACACGTATTTAATGATTGATTTATTTAATTGGTTTCGTAAGGGAATGTATGGTTTTGCTACTTCGATGAAATTATCAGGCAAAATTAATTTAGGGTTGGGACACATCTGTTAGCATGGTACACCATTTTCCTATGCTGCTATCCTTTACTGTCGCTCAGAACCGTGATTTGTTAGAGCAAGAGAGAGCGTCGGAACTCTCGCTCTCGTAGGAAATGACGGTTCCGTGTTCCATATTGACAGATGTGTGTGTCCCAAGTCCCAAAACTCCCAACCCAACCCTAATGGTATTTGTTATTGCAGGACCCGGCGGCGACGCGCGAGGCAGCGCTCAGTGCTAAACGGCCAGCGACATCGTCAGGTCGCCGTTCCTGACACTCACTCTAAAAATGATCATCTAAATCGATTGAAACGTCATCATCATCATCATTATCATTTTAGCCGCAGAACGTCCACTGCTGGACATAGGTCTCTCCCAGGGATTTCCAAAATGACCGATCTAGAGCGGCATGCGTCCAGCGCTTTCCAGAGACCCTAGTCAGATCGTCCGACCATCGTGTGGGTGGGTGTCCAACGCTTCGCTTGCCAGTACGTGGTCGCCATTCGAGAACCCTTCTGCCCCATCGGCCATCAGTTCGTCGCGCTATGTGTCCCGCCCACTGCCACTTCAACCTGGCTGATCGAAACCTGGTTGGCCTTTATTGACGTTTAAAATAAAATATTTTTTTTTACAGTTTTTGTATTTTATATCAGTCATTAATTAAAATTGAGTGTTCTGAAACTGTGTTCTCGTAGTAACTTTTGTTAATTAGCAATTTAAGTATCTCTTAAAGATGAGTAATGAATCAAGTAAGATAATGGATTGAGATGGATGTGGATTCGGATTATGGACAGTAGGATTGTTTATTCATGTACCGAAGATAATGATTTTATTTGTATGTGTGACTATGTGTTACCGGAAATGTATGAATTGTACACAATTCCAACGAAATATTTTCAATTCCGAACCTACTTAGGACATGTGTAAGATAATGTTTCAAAGTATAGGTTTCAAAGATTCTTTAGTACATTACATACGAGTATTTTATGGGAATTGTGTGTACTTCTTATTGCCACAACGCGTTGTGGCCGTTTTGGTAAGGGCCACGACATGAATATCGCGTCGTGGCCGTTTTACAATAACCACAACGCGTTGTGTCCTATTATTTCGCTCAATAAGCGAATTCGGTCTATGAGCGTAACATATATATATGTGGAGGGTGATATTATGGAAACGGGATGTATGGAAAGAAAGAGGGGAGGCTTTTGTCTAACAATGGGACCAAACTGGCTCACAAAAAAAAATGGTCTCATTGTTAAGCAAAAGCTTCCCTTTTTCCATACATCTCGGTCCCTTGATATCACTCTCCACTGCTTCTCATTATATATAACACAAAAATATGTATATGCTGTATCTAAGCATTTAAAGTTATACATATTAACATATCAACGATGGATAAAATGATAATATTAAAAGGGAAAGCATTTCCTCAAAACAATAGCGTAATATGAAGATATGTAAACAAATACCTACCTATTCCTTTTTATTTGTTAAAATGCGCAACATTGCCGGTATAAATTACCTGACAATATCCTTGAAAGGATTTTTTATTGTAAAAACATTGCAGCGTTTCGAGCAAATTGAGAAAAGCCCTTAGCAATTTCATCTGAAACAGAGTAAATTCGTTACGACGAAACAAACACTGATTCAATAAATTATCCAAGGAGAATTGAATGAGAAGGAAAGCCGTAAGAAACCTTTACGTGGCGATAACAGACAATGGAAAAAGGTAACTGCCTACTATGTACCTAACAAGTGACGAGCTTTATAGGATAATACGTCGCGTACTTATCTACTTGTTTTCTGTAAAATTTATTTGTCCTTTGTCTTCTTAACCACATTTTTTTCTTAAAGGTTATATTATGACCTTCCTGTAATGGTCAACACGCTAGTCCGCCAATACGGAAGTTCTAAATACGATCCCCAGCCAGGGCAGTTTTGAAAATGGCCTTTTTCAAATTATCCGGGGTCTTGCTTGGATCTATATATGTACTTACTTATTATAAAATATAGTATCGTTAAGTTAGTACCTCTCCTATTAAACAAGTTTAAACTTACTTTGGGGCTAGCTCAATCAGTGTGATTGGTCCTTATTTATTTATTACTTAATCACATTCCGAGTGCCTAAAAATACATGTGAAATATCTAAAAAAAAGATTTAGTCGCCAGATGTTAGTAATTACCAAAATAGATGTCACTTGTATAGCTTTTACATGTATGTACCTATAAACTAGTAAATCCGATGCTAATAAGCAAGTTGAAAAATCTGGCACAGGTATTGTAATGGTGGATAAAAACAGGCCAAAAATGTTATAATAATTTTACAGTCAAAATAAAGGTTACGACACATTGTTGGCGTGTTAGAACTCTTACAGTATGTCAGCGATGCGACGGTTCGTGACACCTGTCCCCGACCAGTGTCGCGAACTATTCCCATGACTATTCGTGACCCTGCCCACCTAGCATGGCACAGTTTATAAATCCAGATATAGTTTATTTCGCGCAATGGACTAGTTTCATCCCGCTCATTATTATTATGTAGAGCGAGATAGTTATAGATGATAGCGCTCGACAAATGGTTATCGCCTGTGCCATACAACGCGGGCTACTCGCGACGGTCGGCCAGCGTCGCAAGCTGTCGCTCGTCTGGCTATACGTCTGGCTAAAGCTCGTCTGGATAAGACATAGCAGTCGTATTGATTTATTACTCACAGGCGCTTTAATCTGTCACCTGAGACAAATACGTGTCATCTAAAGTAATTACAAGCCCTGAGGGTCGGGATGATGACGTCACTACTCCGGTACTCAGCGCAATTACCGGAAGTGCCATACCTGGAACAAATAGAAAATATACATTTCAGCGTATTCCTTTTGGTAACTGGAAAATTAGGTGACTCGTATACTCGACTAATGAATGAGTTTGAAATCTGCGAATTGCAAAAAGAATTTTTTTGGACAAGTATGTAAGCAAACAAGTATACGCAGTCCTCTCTTCTCTCTGCCATCTTTCTAATGTCTTGGTAGGGCCTTAGTCTTAACTTTTCTTTTACAGTTTATTTGATGGTAAATGTTTCGTAGCCTATGTATGCTTGAAAATCACATTTTTTTTTTTTAATAAGTACCTAGTTTTATTGTTGTGTGTGTGAGCGTACGATTACTATATGATATTAACACTCACAAATAAGGTTTAGTGGGTTTTTTATTCTGATTGTAACATTAACTCCATTACCTGCACCATGATATACTAGTGGCTCTGTGTATCTCGCGACTCACCCCCAACCCGTTGAATTTTACATGATAAAAAAGTTGTTTAGGCAAAAAAGTTGCGTCTTAATAAGGCTAACAATAAAGTTTTATTACATATTTAATTTTTTTTCGAAATGGCTGAAATATGATTTTCTTAAAGTTTTATGGGTCATAACCCAAATCTTCGCTATTTAAAAAAAAATTGCAAGACTTTTTAGCTTATCTCGAAACTTAGACGCTTCGCTTGCCCGGTCAATTAAAAACAAAACATGTTTCCACGTGTGTCTACTGTATAGGTTCATCAAAAATTTTCAAATCTCATTCGTCTGTTCCAAATCGTACACGTTTTCCCTGGAGGGACGTATAGCATGTAATTAAGGTAACGACACCTAAATTAATGATATTACCCATTACCACTGAGGCAGTTAAATGTGATGTGTGATATGCTATGTCATTTCAATTAACATTTCATTCATTCATTCAATTAACAACCAAAAATCCTTTACAGTATAAAACTCTTTGAAAAACAATACTTATTTTTGAGTTGGGGCGAAAACACATTGTTTGTATGTTTGTGTGTATGTATGTATGTATGTTTGTTCCGCGATAACTGCCGAACCTATGGTCCGATTTTGATGAAATTTAGTAGGCATTTAGAAAATATCAATAGAAGTTTCAATTCGTTGGGCATCAAAATCGGTTCAGACCTTTTTGAAATATTAATAAAAATCGCGAGGTCTAAGTTCGCGGCGAACTACTAGTTACCTAACAAACAAGTCTTTATCCCTAATGGGGCAGACAGAGCCCAGGGCCAAAAGACTCGAAGGCCACTTTTAGAAAAAAAGGAGCTGGTACATTCTAAGTTTTTTTTCTCCCAGACCAACATGGAAGGAAGCAATATTTGACCGAGCGAACGAAGCGAGCGAGGTCTCTAAATCGTGTTGGGGGCGAAAACACATTGTATATATGTATGTGTATTTGTACCGCGATAACTGCCGAACTGATGGTCCAATTTTGATGAAATTTGGTAGGCATGTAAGTAATATCAATAGAATTTTTAAGTTCGTTGGGCATCAAACTCAGTTCAGTAGTTTTTTAAATATTAATAAAAATGTCCGCGATTATGTAGCAAACGAAACCATAGCCCGTTCTTACTTTGGATAGCGGCATCTAGGTGTTACTTAGGGAACTATAATCGCGAGGTCTTCGCGGCGAAATACTAGCTATCTAGTTTTTAAAGTTTAACATAATGAGGCAGTTACATACAATAGCCTATGAGGCTTTTATGATTCTCGTGTGACATACGAGTATTATTAAATGCCCGTTACTACTAGTACAGTCAAAAGTATGATCACCGCGTGACGCCCGTTATACCCGGAAATAAGTGCAAGTATCATATCCGTATTATATCATTTAATTTCTCATATTAAATTTATTTGAAAAATTAAACTGAGTACTTACTTTTTATCAAATTATTTTAATTTGAAAAATTAAACTAAATGGGACACCTTAGTAGTGAAAACGGCAATTACTGCGAGTGTCAGTTACTCTCGGATTTTAGAGCCATTTTTTTATTATTCTGTAAGCATCTATATATAAAATATTGTAGTGCTTTTAAATTTCAAGTTATCTTAGTACTTTGCATCATTATTAAACCTTGGTATCGGTGTTTGTAGTCCTATACCTTTCCTCTCGACAGTTGACAAATGGCATACTGTGAGATAGGTATGACCCTAAATTAATTACGCCGTACGATCACCGCGTGACGCCCGTTACTCTCGGCAATTAGTGCAAGTGTCTCATTTAGTTTAATATCCCAAATGACTTTACATTTTAGAGATATGCTCTGGAATTTTGAAAATTACTATGTCTGCTCATCATCATCATCATTGGCAGTTTTCTATATCCCACTGTTGGGAATAGGCCTCTCTCAGTTAATGCCAACCTCGGCCCCGCGCCTTACGTAACCAGTTTCAACCCGCGACTTTTCTTATGTCATCGACCCACACTACGTTCAACATTCTTCATTATCAACTCGTCTTGCCAGGTGTCCTGCCCAACTCCATCTGTTGTCCATAACACATTTTCCGGCATCCTTAACTTTCGTTCTTTGTCGGATCACAATATTAGCGATTCGGTCATGAAGTTTGATGCCGAGCATGGCTTGCTCCATGGCTCTTTGTGCAACTTTGACTCGGTACACTACCTTTAGGGTTAGTGTTCGCATTATGTTTGCTAATTAATTTATTATCTAAAGTCATTATCATCATCATTTCAGCCGCATAACGTCCAGTCCTGGACATCATCGCGTTTTTCAGCGACCTTGTTTACCTACGCCTCGCTTGCCAGTAAGTACGTGATCGTCATTCGAGGACCTTTTTGCTCCAACGGCGACTTTAGTTGTCCTAAGAAATTCCTGATTTCTTATTCGACCACGTAGAAAAACACCGAGCATAGCCCTCTTCAAACCGCGTTGAGCGACCTTGAGCCTTCTTATGGGACCCATAGTAAGGGACCACGTTTTAGACTCCTAAGTCATCAATAGTAACACACATTGCTTGTAGACTATAGTCTGGAGGCACTGATGTATTTTGAACGAGAAGACACTGCGTAGCTTCCCAAACGCTGGCAGTCAAGTCAAATTCGTCGAAAACCTCCTAATACTCAAAGTCTCGAACGAACTTCCAACATGAATCAATTGACCCAAATAAATGTTGTTTGAGTTAGGTGAAAAATAATAGGAAAGCCCTAGAATTTCCTCTCGATGGTTGACAAATGGCATGATAATTAAAATTTAATATATCATACGATCCCAACATGATATCCGTTACAGCAAAAAGTGCCAGAGACTTTCTAGTAAAAACAACCATCGTGGCGTGGCTTAACTTGAGCAAAGTTGAGCCAAGTAGAGTCGGGGTGCTCTAAGTCGGATCTGGAGTGACACTGCAGTGATATTCCTACCCGCGAAACCAGAAGCTAGCGCAGGAGCTTGCGATTTCTCTGAGCCTCCTTCGTGAGCTTCTGGTTCCGCGGGTAGGAAAACCACTCCTGTAGGTATAGAGCAAAATTGAGCCACATGGAGTCGGGGTGCTGTAAATAGGATCTGTGACATACGAAAACTTTAAGAAATTTTTAAAATTAGAAGTCTAGGTATAACAAGTTATAATTATTAGCAGTATTTATTATAGTACGTAATAATTGTCTTGTTATACGAGGTTATCGTAACATCTAAAGAAAAATAAATAATTTTAGTAATAATTATAAAATTGAGGCTAACAATTTTAGACTAAACTATTATAGTGCAAAAACATCAATTAGACTTGACAATAATTTTGCATTACAAGTTTAGGACAATAAGGTTTGGCGTAATGAAATTAGGAACAAACATTTTAATCAAATTAAAGGGCACCCAAAAAAGTAGTATGTCATCATCATTATCTTAGGCACTACAGCCTCGGGTGGGCCTTGGCCTGGTGAAACAAATCTCTCCAGCCGATTCTGAAATTGGCGTTTTCTCGCCAATTTCTCACTCCAAGCATTTTTAGGTCTTGTTGTACTCCATCCATCCATCTAAGTTTTGGTCTACCGGGGGTCTTTTCCCGTCGGGTTTACTATTTAGGAGACGCTCGGGAGCTCTAACACCGTTTGTTGGCTCTACGTGACCGGCCCATCGGAGGCGACCTGTCTTGATAAACCTCACTATGTTTGGCTCTTGATACATTTCGTAGAGCTCATAGTTGTACCTCAATCACCAGGTGTCACCATCTAGTACTGCACCAAAAATTCAAAGTAGTATGTACTTAATGTAATAATTAAAAGTAAGTTTTAAATTTGTACATTCTTACTTATATTTAAAATTTTGACCATGTTTTAGTTACTTACATATATACATACATAGCGACGGAACCCATAACCCTCCTTTTGGCTTCGCCGTAGTCGGGTAAAAATATGTTATGAGGTAAAAACATACTTCTCTTAGTTTATTCACCTCTTGGATACGTGGCAAGCTATATTACTTAATACAATTAAACATAGACCTAATGGAAGCAGTTACTTCAGCGTGATAATTATCACGCTAAGCTGTGTTTGTTGTCTACACTCGTGCAACATATATGTATGTGAAAGGTTAACGCATACTAAATCTAATTATGTCACAAGACTCAGCAGAAAAGACTGATATTCTTGTATATATGATATATTTACAAATAAAACCTTTAGGCATAACGGGGCGATCCTTCTGTTGGTAGTTAGGTAAATGAAAACAAAAAATATTTAAATATTAGGTAATGGTAGGTTTTTAGCGATATCCATAGCTACGACTATCATTTGTGTGTTAGTGATCTATATGTACTTACAACCTTATCTCCTAAATAGACTATATAAATTATACCAGCAGACTCATTGGAACTGCGTATTTTCTAACATGTTAAAGTTGTTTGTTTGTTTGTTAAAACTTTATTGTACACAAAGAACAAGTACGACGACGACGATTTGACGACCTTCGTGGCGTAATGGTTAACACGCTAGACCGCTAATTCGGAGGTTCTGGGTTCG
This sequence comes from Acrobasis repandana, assembly GCA_963576875.1. Taxonomy (NCBI): domain Eukaryota; kingdom Metazoa; phylum Arthropoda; class Insecta; order Lepidoptera; family Pyralidae; genus Acrobasis; species Acrobasis repandana. The sequence continues at coordinate 17,760,002 of OY756218.1, read as the reverse complement.
ATTCCCAGCCAGGGCAAATTGGAAAATGGTCTTTTTCAAATTGTCCTGGGTCTTGGGTGTTTATCTATATATGTATTTATCATAAAATATAGTATCGTTGAGTAAGTATCCCATAAGACAAGTTTAAAACTTACTTTGGGGCTAGCTTAATCAGTGTGATTTGTCCCTATATATTTATTTCTTATTTATTTAATACAAAATTACACGTAACATCAAGACATCCAAAGGTACAAAGGTAGATTTATCCCAGATAGGGATCTCTTCCAGTCAACCTTGAATTGAAAGGAACAATACACAGTCAACAGAAAACCTCGTAAATTTAACCTAACTATTACTACACTAAAAACTTTTAGGACTAAAGAAATTTTAAGAAAGAAGCTGTCACAGAAAATGAAAGCATTTATTTATTTATTATTACAACACAATTTTACATTGTCATTACAGTTTTCACCAATGCGACAATATAAGATAAGAACTATTTACAACTAATACATTTCTCTGCAATGTTTGCGAATTTTGTCAGCGAACATCAATCTTATAGTAAATCAATCTTAACTCTCGAAGTCTCGATACTCTTTGCCCTGGTCTGGTCAACGGCGCTTGTTAGAGAACATTTGTTCTTCCTCGCGGCACCACGAATAACTCGTGCCTGTGTGCGCGAAGATAGTTATCTGGTACGTACAACTCCAAATATGACAGTAATCTAGGGTTGAATATAACTCCTAATACTTTAAATATGTCAATAAAAACATTTCCCTTCTAAATTGAACTTGAAGTATCCAACCATTCCCAAAACGAAAAATGGATAAATAAAAAAAGAAATAAAAAAATAAGGGATTAATAAAGATTTATTTTCTGGCATCTGATTAAATCACTAGCACAATCATCCTAATATATTTAATTATTTTGTATTTATTGTATATGTATAATATATATTTATTAGTTTATATGTTTAGGTATATATTCGTTTAATGTTTTGTTTATTTATTTTTATCTATACTATATATTATTAGTAGGTCATATTTAATATAAGATTTTTTTTTTTTATTATGTAATTTTACACATATTTTAATCACGCCAGCCACACATATTTTCTGCTTGGTCTTATGGTTGACCGGTAGAGAATGCCATATGGCATTAGGTCCACCACTTGTACAACATTTTTGTGCAATAAAGGTTTTTAAAAATATATATATATATATATTAATTCGTGAGGGTTCCATATGATTGCATCGCTCTCGAGGCCGTTTATCATTAATGCATTAAATAGGGATTTTACAGCCTGTAAGATTGAGAACTGACACTGTCGTATAACAAATCCTAAACTTTGAAATGCTCGCTTGCAAATGTTCACAATGTGAACATGAACATGTTCTCTCGTTAAACCATCTGACTAGAAAAAGCAGTTCTACAGTAAGAATACTGCATCATTGACTTGGTCTGGAAGGATTTCGCCATGGGACTTGCGACTACTAATAGTAATACAGTTATAAGAAATCTTCATCCAAGGGGTATCTACTGATTATAAGAATAGGAAAAAACCAAAGATTATAAAAATCTATTCCAATGCACCTTAATTCCAGTAAATACATTCTGGCAATGTTGTCGGGTTTTACCTGGGTGGAGCCGTGCCGACATGTATTGCCAATTTGTGCGGCGCTGACACCGCAGTACGAAGCCCATGTTGGAACGGCCGGAATTCTGGCTGGAAATTTGGCACGGGCTGAATAGAGGGCCTTAAAATTAAATTGTAAAATACTAGTATGTAGTTCGCCGCGAACTCAGACCTCGCGATTTTTTATAAATATTTCAAAAACTACTGAACCGTTTTGATGCCCAACGAACAACGAGATTTATGTACTTTTTTTTTAAATTTATGGCTTGACGCAACTGCGTATTTAGCCAGGAACAAGTTAATAAAATGTGGGAAATTCTTTTTTCCTAACAAGTTACAATCAAAGGTTGGTGTAGGCCTTTGATTGCTTTAAGGCGAAGATATAGGCAAATGGCCTTGAAGTGTGAAATAAATTGTTAACTCTTAAATATGGTAATAATTTCCATATTGCTCTTCGTCATGCACTAGATAGCCCTTTAAATTATTTTATGAACTGCCGTTGAAACTATTATTAGTGATCCGTCTAGCTTTAAAACTTGCCGTGGCCACTTTTGGCGGAAGCAAGTTTTAAAGCTAGACGGACTAATGTAAATACTTTCAACGGTAGTTCATAAAATAATTTAAAGGGCTATCTAGTGCATGACGAAGAGCAATATGGAAATTATCTCCATATTTACGAGTTAATAATTTATTTCAAGTGAGGGCGCCACTTCAAGGTCATTTGCCTATACCTCCACCTTAAGGGAGCTTCTGGCGACAAATCTATACGAGTCCCCTGGTTTTCATAGCCGATTGAGTGGCGGACGACGCCCGTAGACGCCCACACAGTCCGCGAAACAAATATCACTACAGCCGTACTATGACTGTCCACTTTAACCATTTCACATATTGTTCATGAGCATGAGCATTTATAACACCAAACAACAACAATTTCATATTATAAGGTCCACTAAAATCAATTTGCAAAATAATTTAAAGAAAACCCCAACCAAACACCTGGACTTCCCGCTAAAAACTCATTTATGTACTTACGTACTAGAGAAGACGCCACATACCACAGTTGTGTTCTGTTCATCTTATGCTATCACTGTTCACCTCACATTAGTCAGTCTAGCAATACGCGCATAAAACACTCCACAATTCATTAAAGAAAACACTGTCAACTTAGTCAAAAATGCCTTGGTGTGTGTTGAGATACTGCACTAGTAATTCAAAGAACAAAGCAAAATATGAAGAAATAACTTTCCATCGGTAAGTAACTAGATTTCATTGATTGAAAATTAAATACGGATTGCAAAATTTCGGCTGCCATAATAAATGAAATGAGTGAATGATCTGTCAACCAATGGAATGATTTGTCATAGACTAACAAAACAGAAGTGAAATGTAGACATCAAAAACATGCCTACATTTCACTTTCTTCATGGAAGCATCGAAAAACTATTTGTTTGCTACTCAGTTATTAATGTTTGTAAAAAGTTTAAAAATGTTTATATTTATAATTTTTATCTACATATGCTATAAATGCTTTACAAAAGTTTCCTAAAATCCTATAAATCCTTTATAAAATTAAGTCATAACTTCGTAACGTCTCACTAGGACCTCCAAGGGCTCAAAAATTTTGTTTGTGGGGGCTGTACCCCTACAAGTGCCCCGCGCAACTTGAAACTGCTATCTGATTTTGGATCCAAGATGGCCGCTTACACATTTATGATGTTTTATTATGTTTGTCCCTATAATTCTGTTTCCTCGTAACTACTACGCGGCTAAATCGATTTTGATAAATTATTATATAAATATAAGCCGATTACAAATCTTCATATATGTAATCTAAATAAACATATGTAATTTAGACCCAATACCTACGTGTATGATTATATAATACATTAAATACAGAGATAGCTAACAAAGAAAAAAACAAAAAGGTATACAAGTACAAGAAATCACTTTCTTCTAGTGCAAAACATTATGTAAAGAAATTAAGTAAGAATAATAAAAGGTTACCAAAGAAACAGATATGTGCAGTTTAACCTTTACCTTTATAAATATGATAAAAAAAAAACAAACAAAGAAAAAACACATTAAGAATGCACTAGCCGCCTCCCCTTCCGCCAAACCTAGTCGTTGGTCTACAATTTAAAAATCTATACAACCATACACCCATCCGTACATCCAGCCATACTTACTAACATTCGCATTTATTAAAATATAATATGTAGGATTTAATTTGAACCAAGTAGGTATGTAAAAATATATTGACCATTCTGTACTACTCTCGTGTTGAATCTATATTACCAAAAAGGACATGGCCGTGTTTGAAGACGCCGAGTCTATTTATTCATGTCGATGCCAACGAACTTGAAAATTCTATTGATATTTCCTACATGCCTACCAAATTTCATCAAAATCGGACCATCGGTTCGGCAGATATCGCGATATACAAACGATGTGTTTTTGCCCCAACTTGAATTATAAGCCAGGGATGTTGACTAGGTCAAAAAATATTATTTTATTTAGTCCGTCAGTTATGTTATTAAAAATAGACCCATGTTTCTCAGTTTATCAAAGTAAAAATTTACAAAGATACTGACAGCGCATCGAAGTTTTGGAGTTAGGGTGATTGACGTGACCGTCTAGTGAACATCGTACTACATCGTGACGTCATGCGAAATATAAATGCGCTGTATCTTCATCATTGTTTGCTATTCGAAGGAAAGCAGAAATATGTATACAATATTTTTTTTAATCTACTTGATGAGTTAAAAATAGTTTTTTAGTCCACATGCAATTAGAATTTTATCTATATTTATTTAACCTTTGCCTAGCAATAGAAACTTTAGGCTAATACAAAGAAAAACTTTTATTTAAATACTTGGGAACTGATTTAGAATAGTACTTATATGAAAAAGAAAATGAAACTACTTACCTTTTTTTCTATGACTGAAACTATAAAAAAACATAAACGGAGAGCCCCAAATGCTCTACATCCTAAATCCTAACCAACGCAAGGCAAATGATCGGCAGTTACATAGTAACTTGGGAACTGGACAGTAAGTTTTAACTTGTGATATGGAATTACCTTAACGGTACTATATTTGATAATAAATACAAGATAAGACCCAGAACAATTTGAAAAAGGCTATTTTCCAACTGTCTGAAGATCCATAACTTAAGAGCATGGAGGTCATCAAAGTATTTGAACCAAGTGATTGATAAAAAATAACTAGTAAGAAGAAGCTGGCGATATAAAAAAGGGCTTAAAATATACCTATCCAAGAAATAAAAAATAGCGGTATATCCTTAAAGGTACTTGATAGATACCCATACTTAGAGGGAACATTGACATCTTATTGATGCCAAAGGCGGGACGCGTTGTGAGCGTCAGCTTTTCAACGGGGATGTGTTTTTTCCTTTGTCTTTTTATGTTACAATGTTATCTACTAATAAGAAGTAAGATGGTAGTGTAACAACTTTATCTTATTTGGTTTTATTTATTTATTTATTTTATTTTAATTATTCAAGTACATACACTTGGAAATTTACAAACATACACATAAAAAAATAAGGAAAACATAGTACTTAGGTGCTACTTTTTTCTAAAGAAATTTCTTCCAGTAGACCCGCGAGAGGAAATGGGAAAAAAGAGGTAATTGGCGTGTACCTACAATACAAAACTAAATAAATAAATAGACAAGATACATACCTACATAAACATACATAAATATACTTACATAAATACATAAATAAATATATATTCATGAAGCATATATACAATAAATACATATGTATTTATGTTAAATTACATGCAAAGTTTAAGGCCGTACCTGAATTTTCCGGGGTCCAGTGCTGCCACCATTTAAAATAAATTATTTCATAGAAAACGGAGACATCATTTAAAATTTTACTAGTACCAAGTTCTAGTTAACCCAAAAGTGGCCTTTTTTCGCAAATGTGAGTAGTAAAGCTTAACGTTCTCACTTTAAACTGTAAACAGTAGTTCATAAAATACTTTGAAGGGTTATCTAGGGCTTGGTAGCAGCAAAATTTTGAATGATGTCTCCGTTTTCTTTGAAATGATTTATTTTAAATGGGGGCAGCACTGGACCCCGGAAAATTCAGGTACGGCCTTAATTTAATTTTACTGAACATCTTGAGTATGTAAATAAATCTTAACATCTTATCTTTGACTTTGCTCAGTTTTTCAGTACTACTATCTACAAGTATTTCTAGGCCAAGTTACCTATACCTTAAGTTTAGTATGAAATTGTATTTTGTGAAGAGGAAATAAACGATCTTTATTATTATTATGTTCTCTCAAGGTTTATCCTTCACGGGACGTATCCCGGACCTTTGAGGCTTGCATGGGGACACAGGTCCAACATGTAGAGGCCTTAAGTATATAATCAAAGTGTATAATTAATTTATTGTGCTCTAAGTTGGGGAGTTTACTCAAATGTTGTTTTTTTTACTTGGGGTACTTGAAATGGATTTGGTAGCTCATCCAAATAAAAATAACAATTCAATTATCTACATTGGTGATCGTGGTTCAAGAGCCTGCCCTCGACCGCGGCGAAGGCGCCTGTTATTTTTATAGCGGCCACGTGCCGTGCCAGATGCACACTCCACACCACATACTAATAAACTAATAGGTAGCTTTGTTTGAAGAGGTTTTATTTTTAATTTAATAGTTTGTAAGATTATTATTTTGATAGGTACGTATTTGTTTGTAGAGGCAAGTATACATATACAGATGTTTAAAAAATGTGTATTTTGTGGAGCAATATCGCTCCATGATACTAACATATAAACAAAATCCAAAAAAAAAAAAATTCTTCTAACTAAAGAAAAACAAAAGTAAATCCGTCCAGCAATAGAAAAAAGGGAAGCTTATTTTAGAATATTTCGGTCATTAATTCCTATTTATATCAGACGTCCAGACGTATGATCATAATAATTCGCAATACTGAAATCACAGACCTAGAATTGTTAATGATTGAAATACCAACAGTCAAAACACTTTCAGCGTGAAGTAAGCTCTTTTATCGGGTACCTACGTAACTTTCCTCATGGAACATAGTTCGTTAAATTCTTTATTGCACCAAAACATAATGATACAGAAAAATTGATTATAGAAAACAGATGTCAAAAGGCGGCCTCATCGCAGCTGCAATCTCTTCCACGCAACCGAGGTACTTGGAGATGTTTAACAAAAACAGGTGAGGTGCGAACTTATATGCATGAAGAAAAAAGTGTAATTAATAAAGATACAGACAATACATACATACAAATATAAAATATATACATATTGACATTTAAGTTCACTTTTTTTATAAAATAATTTAAAGTTTTATAAAATCTACCCTATAATGGTTACAGTGTTTTATGTAACTATTTTATAGTGTCTGATTTAATAATTTCGATCAAGGTCGCAAGCGATAACTCTTTGAACTTCGATAAGCAATCGCGATAAAGTTCTCAAAAACTCTGAATTTCGATTTGCAGTAGGTTACTTATTATATTTGAGTAATTTATTCTTACTTTGTTATTTGAGATAATATTACTTTTTTTTTCAATTTGCATAAAACTAGTATTATTCAATTTGCATATCTCTATCCCCATCCGAAACGATCCGCTATCTCGTGAATAAATCAGGCAGATACGAGTTCGAGTATAATTAGGTAGTTATTCCTACAACTAATTAAAATCATAATATTTGTTAGGCTTTTAAAAAAATGCAGATACTTATACAGAAATGCGGAATGCAATCTATAAATTTTCGGCCCACATTCTTGTATTCATTGCAGGTATACCTTGCGAAAATAAAATTACTCAAGATATAAATAAAGTTCCACAAATATATTCCTTCAAGCAATGGTTGACAGCATTGCACAAATTAAGGGAGAAACAGATGTTAATCTGGTGGTCGGATGGTGACATTTTGAAAATGAGTGTAGAGTGTCAACATTAGTGTAACTTTCAGGACGTGAATTTTCGAAAAGTACAGACAGATTATACGGATTATCATCATTCATCATTTCAGCCGCATAACGTCCACTGCTGGACATAGGCCTCTCCCAGGGATTTCCAAAATGACCGATCTAGGGCGGCCTGCGTCCAGCGCTTTCCAGCGACCTTAGTTAGATCGTCTGACCAACTTGTGGGTGGGTGTCCAACGCTTCGCTTGCCAGTACGTGGTCGCCATCGGCCATCGGTTCGTCGCGCTACATATATATAGATAGCATAGCGCGGTACGGATTATATTCCCCATGAAATACTTACTTAACAAAACAGATCAAGTGCGAGTCGGACTCGTACATGATGGGTTTCGTACCTCCGTACAATGTATTCAAACGCTGAAAAAATACGTTTCTTGTATGACGACCCCCTAATTTTTAATCTTATTTTTAGTTTTTGACTACAGTAATACATAATCGGTGAAAATTTAAAGTGTCTAGTTATTACGGTTCAAGAGATAGAGCTCCGTGACAGACGGGCGGACAGACGGTCAGTCTATGCGGAGTCTCAGTAATAAGGTTACAAGGTTCCTTTTGAGTACGGAACCCTAAAAAGTGAAAGAATTCATTTAGTCATGGACAAAACTTGCAGTAAAAAAATGCGAAAAGTACGCATGTAGCCAATGCGAAAAGTATGAGTATTAAAGTAGCGACAGAAAAATGGCTATTTGACTCAACGGTACTAAATACGTTATCCCTCTGTAGCCCCATATATTGTAGCCTTGGGAACGCAGCGTCTGACCACCAGCTGCCTTATACGCCGTTACCTAAATAGTTCCGACGACGTGACGCGCACGCGCAACTTGTAAATAAATACATGTAACGTTTAGCTTGTTTGACAACGTTTTTGTTACATTATTATCAATTGCTTAAGAAAATAGTCAACATACTATACATGTACACCACACATACATATTACTTATATGAGCATGTAGAAAAAGTAAGTATCTGAAGCCAATATGTTTTTTATTCAAACATACTTACGTACTATCACGTCTACATCCTTTAGGTAGACAGAGCAAAGGGCTTTGCTATGCAAGATTCCATTTAGAAAGATTTTATAAGCTTGATCTACTTTTATGACATGTCGGAAAAAAGCAGCTGGAACATTATCTTTTATGCTTCCAGACTAACATGAAAATTTAATTAAAGACTTCTCTCTCTCTAATTTTAATTAAAGTAAAAGCCAGACGTCATGAATGCTTCTCAAGTATAATGCTTACTACTAAATCACAGAATAAATACTAGACTAAATACAGATTTCTACTATTTTACTATGTTTGTCATATTAAAGGTCTGATTTCCAACGTTTGATGCCTTTTTTCATAGAAAACTATTCGCATTTTATATTTATTAAAAAAGCAATATTCCAGTAAACATTAAATCCAGGCGATTTCACGAAACATAGTGGGGGCAATAAATCATAATTTGCCGATAGCTTGCGACGGTCGCCATAGGCAGGAAAAAAGCTTTTGCTGATACAGCCACCGGCTATACTAAAAGTTGCCATCGTAATCATTCTTGCATGGTACGAAACTTTTTAGTTTAGCATTTTACGGTTTCGATTTTGTCTTTTTCAGGCCTTATCCAGTTTTTGTAAGGATCGGCAGTCTCCAGATTGTCTTGTTTCAGGTATCTTTTATGGCTCGTCATTGGATCTATCGCATTTAGCGAGATCATCTTAAGGTGGGATGGGTTCACAATTTGCAATACTGTGCGTGTTTTTGAAAAATCACTGTTATTAAACTATACAGTTTATGTCTCTAAAAATGTACATAAGAATCTTAAGATTTTTTTACAGACACCCACAATAGCCAAAACACGATTAAGCATTTTTGGCTTGATAGAAAAAAATCACAAACATACCTCTCATCATCATCATCATTATTTCAGCCGCATAACGTCCACTGCTGGACATAGGCCTCTCACCAGGGATTTCCAAAATGACCGATCTTGAGCGGCCTGCGTCCAGCGCTTTCCAGCGACCTTAGTCAGATCGTCTGACCACCTTGTGGGTGGGTGTCCAACGCTTCGCTTGCCAGTACGTGGTCGCCATTCGAAAACCTTTCTGCCCCATCGGCCATCGGTTCATCGCGCTATGTGTCCCGCCCACTGCCACTTCAACGAGCTAATCCGCTGGGCTATATCAGTGGCTTTTGTTCTCCTTGAATTTCCTCATTTCTGATTCGATCACGTAGAGAAACACCGAGCATAGCCCTCTCCATAGCGCGTTGAGCGACCTTGAGCCTTCTTATGAGACCCATAGTAAGGGACCACGTCTCAGAGCCATAAGTCATCACTGGTAACACACATTGATTAATGATTATACACTTTAGTCTTGAGGCACTGAAGTATTTTGGACGAGAAGACGCTGCGTAGCTTCCCGAGCGCTGCCCAACCGAGTCGGATTCGTCGAAAGACCTCTTCCTCGAAGCTGGAACTTTCTGCCTGGATCAATTGATCCAGGTAGATATATTGGTCTACAACTACGAGGGTCGAGCTTCCAACACAAACAGGTTGGGGCGCGACATGGACATTCAACATTACTTTCGTTTTGTCCATGTTCATTTTGAGGCCCACCTGTTGGGAAACTCGATTAAGGTCTCCGAGCATGGTGCTTAAGTCTTCCATGGATTCGGCCATGACAACGATATCATCGGCAAATCGAAGGTGAGTGATATATTCGCCATTGATGTTGATGCCAAGTCCTTCCCATTCCAGAAGCTTGAAGGCACCTTCCAGTGCAGCGGTGAACAGTTTCGGAGATATAACGTCTCCCTGTCTCACACCTCTTTGCAGTGGAATAGCCCTCGTGCACTGCACCTGTACTCGGACTGACATAGTGGCGTTACTGTATAAACACTTCAACACTTCGATATACCGATAGTCAATACGGCATCGCAGGAGAGACTGAAGCACGGCCCATGTTTCGATCGAATCGAAGGCTTTTTCATAGTCCACAAAACCCAAGCATAGCGGCCGTTTATATTCCCTCGTCTTCTCTATAACCTGCCGCAGCGTGTGAATGAGGTCCAAACATACCTCTAAATTTGCCTTTATAAGACATATTACTATTTTATACAATAACCTTTTTATATTAAAATTATACCAAAAAATGTATTATTTAAATATCTAGTCGCTCACTACAAAAAATAAAATAAAAATATAAATATAATACAAAAATATAATAATAATAAAACACTGCCAAATATCGTCGGGCACGGCACTGGGCCGTTCTCCGCTCACGACGAATATTTTACTGTTTTTTGGTGCATAAATCGATGCTACAGGTATTTGTGAAAGGTTGTGATCCATCCCCCGCTCTATAAATAAGCTAACGTATATAAAAATCTTATAGTTATATAGCGCGACTGTTAATTGTATAACGATTCTAATCTGCGCTTGGCATGAATAACTGAGGACGTGTATGCACATTGCACCATGTGTGTTTTACATCACATTTATCATGTGATCATGATTATGTGCATCCTTAGACTAGTGAAATACAATGTGTTTAGGTATATTTTAAAAGTAATAATTAAATACTCTCAGGGGTTTGAATTACATATTAGTAGAGCTAATTCAAATAATTAAATAAAACACTGCGAAATATCATCGAGCACGGCTCCGGGCCTTTCTTCTCTCTCGACGAATATTTCATTTTTTTTTTGTATTACATTTATAATTTTTTTTTGTAGCCAATACGAATAGATATTTAGATAATACATTTTTTGGTATAATTTTCATATAAAAAGGTGATTGTATAAAAAAGTAATATGTATTATAAAGGCAAATTTAGGCAAATTAGAGGTATGTTTGTGATTTTTTTCTTTCGAGCCAAAAATGCTCAATCTTGTTTTGGCTATTGTGGGTGTCTGTAGAAAATCCTTAATTTTTAATTTATGTACATTTTTTGAGGAATAAACTGTAGTAGTTTAATAACAGTGATTTTTCAAAAACACGCCTCGTTTTGCAAATTGTGAACCCACGTCGCCCACGTAAATCTTAAATCCTGTCACCCTCGCCTATGTCTATCCCAGTAAACTGAGTACATATCACACGTACTGCGTTTACACAAACGTACTCGTCTCGGATAACTGGCGGCGCGGGCGGCTGAAAGAAGATTCGCGTTTCATTTCTCAACCAAACGACAAAGAACATAGGCACGGAGTTCTAACCCTGGAAACGTTAAGGTGCATTGAATATGTAGGCAGGCGGGCGGGGCTGATATGCGAAATTAAGTGTTTTAGTTAGTAGTTTTTTAATAGAATAGAACAATCTTTGAATTAAATTTAAACACACACAACCTATTTCAACAAACCAAAAACTTTTTTAACCGACTTCAAAAAAAGAAGGAAGTTATCAATACGTCGGAATCTTTTATGTTTTTTTTCTGCACATTATAGGTACTTTTGACTAGATAATATAAAATAAAGAATTATACATAAAATTTATGCAGATTATGTAGATAAATTTATAATTCAAATCAAGCAGGTATTAATTAAATTTAATTCGCTCATCGAAAACATATAATGTAAATAAACAAACATGTAATGAAGTTCGTTCGTGTATCGTTAAAAAGGTCTTTTAAAATGCAACAAAAACTGCTTTGAAACTATGTAAATCAAACCCCCCAGTCTTGAGATAATCTAATACAAAGTTAAAATTTGAGGTGTCCCCCCACTAAATAAAAACAAATATTACTAAAATAATTCTGAAAAAAATGTTGTATATACCTCAAAGTATGTACTTTTAATTAAAACTATAGCGGTCTCGGTATCATAGATAGTTATTTTTGAATACGTCATAAATCGTTAACCGCAATTTACCTTTAGAACTTTTATATAATGTTACTTGCTGCTATGGAACCCTTCATGGGCGAGTCCGACTCGCACTTAGCCGCTTTTTTTTAAATGGGGGAGATATGGGTGTAAAACTTTAAGAAAATCATATTTCAGCTATTTCGAAAACTTTTCAAATATGTCATAAAACTTTTTTGTTACCCTTATTAACACGTAACTTTTTTGTTTGTACAACTTTTTTATCCGATAAACTGCAACGGTTTGGGGGTGGGTGAGTCGCTAGGTTGACAGCTCACAGAACCACTAGCATAAAAATAAAAATCTAAGCATTTTCTTTCCAGACAGGGGTTCTAGTGCACCCTCTTGCACCCTGCTGCCAGCGCCTATGGCCCGGCACACTATATATTTATTCTTTACTCCCAGATCGTTGAGGAAAATGCTTCGTCATTGGCCGTATCTAGGAAACGCTTCCAATTAAGTCCACGATATCAGCCTCGGGCTACGTGGAGCGGAACATCTGCTTATACAGAACCCTAGTCTTCATTCAGTACCGTTGTATACATATGTTTCAGGGAAAGTAAACTTCATGGGTTTACAAATAGTTTTGATTATATAGGTAGGTATATGAAAATATAAAATAACTCGTTAATATGTACAATTGTACAGTTCTAGCAATCCCAAAAAATGAGGAATAGTTTGCATTCTTATAGAAAACGCATTCAATACGTGGAGTGGGTTCAAGCGTAACGTAGGTACCTATATATAATATACAGAGAGGCAAACCTAGTCTTAATGGCTTTTAAATTATTGTTATATAGCCACAAGAAGTCTGTCACATCACAGGATACGTTTTGTGTTGGTTTACTAATGAAAACATATGTAAATTGTGGTCAATGTTTTCCTTACCTACTATGTCAAATTTTATTAATAAAAATTTGTCATGGGAATAAAATAATACTCACCTATCAAATAATATTATTAGTTATTAAACCACATACACATTAAGACAGTACTGAACATATATTTAAAGCCTTTCGCAGGATTTGCAGTTGTCGTAAGTACTTTTGTAACAAACTGTACTTCAGCTGCGTACGATCAGAACTAGAGCGAATAAGTTTTAAACTTTGTTGTGTGATCAGTGTTCGAAGAAACTGTACGTGCTGGAAGCATCTCTTTCCAGCTTAAGGTCGAGACTCAATTGGAGTTGGGTGAGAATGTGCTATATTTTGAAAATCAGTAGCATTTCGATGTCACTAGCTAGATAGATAAATATACAAACTCTGACTCTTTCGATGTTTTAATAACGAAGTATCATTGATTTTGAAATAGCACATTCTCGCCTATCTTCAATGAAGTCTCGGCCCTGTAGTTTGAGTTCCGTAGTTTTTTTTTACACTAACGTAATACTTGATGCTACTATGAAAAAACTATCTATTTTATTATTCTGTTAAGTTTGTCCCATTTCCATCTACATGCCTACCATCGCGTTGGAGGTGGCACTTGGGTCTGTGTCTATCCTATAAGGAACAAATATGTGATAAGTATGTACCTACCTACGAGTACATATGCTCGTAGGTGGTCAATGCGGGTTTGTTGAATCGGTTGAACGTGCAATGTGCATTCTCCGAACTACAGAACAAATAGTTCAAAACGAACGTTTCCGAATTAACGGAAACCTTACGTGCTGTGTTGCCGCTTATCCCTTTCTAGTGCTAATATTTTTTGTTTCCCTCATAGTTACTTTCGTATTCTATTTTACAACATTTTTAAACATAAGTAGTAACTAAAAATCTTCTTTATTATTCCTAAAGTATAGATGTTACAGCTGGGTGTGAACATAAACTTAACATTATCCGGTTAAACTTAGGTTTATTTTTCATGAGAGGTTAATGTTATAGTTTCTTCTATCTTCTAGCCCGCTAAACTAAAGTTTAATAGTACAGCCCCTTGACTAAAAATGTAGAAGCGAATAAAAACGGCAAAATTTTATGTACTTTGATCACGATTTTTTTTTAATAAAAAAAATACAATTGGCCTCATAAAAGATAATTTGGTATTAAAATTAAACTTCCTCAGTATTAATGATAAAACTCTATTCAGTTGCTAAATAAGTAAAAACAGAACATATGTTTTCTTTAATGTACGTCAAGTACGTAGCTAAAAATGTAGAAGCGAATTCATTTCTACATTTTTAGCCAAGGAACTGCGGTTAAACTTAATTTTAGCTGGCTAGAGTTAAGTTTAGGTCCATATCCATCCTTAGCCAATTACTAAAACGTTACAAAACACAAATAAAAAATCAGAAAACAAAGGACATGCCAATATATCCATAGATTTTTTTGAAAACAATATCATTGTTTATTACATGTATTGTAATGTACTGTAATTGCTCTACTGGCTAGCTATCCAGCAAGGAATCCGGGGACTACGCTTGTATGGAAATACGGCCCACCACCGATGAGGGTTCGTTGTATTCGGACAAGCGTTTCCGTTCGATGTAGAACGAATAGTTCTAAACTTTGATGTTGAGACCGTACGTGTTGTCGCCTCTCTTACGAGTTTGTAGTTTTAGTTTCCGCTATACAGTCGTGGTTTATTTTACATTCACACTGTCGTTTTAGAAAGAAGCGATGATGGCCAAGTTCACGAGTTTAATCCTCACAACGCGCAACTAGTTGTTCTGAGATTATTTGTCATTTTCAACTACCAACACTAGTTTCCGGTGTAGGAAAACATCGTGAGGAAACCTGCACACTAGTTTCACTATAGTGTGTTATAATGACTGTTGTCACTTTTTCGTATTTAGTCATATGTTTTTTGGGAAATGTAAAAAAGTGTGAAGATAGTTATTGAACTACGTCATATGCCTTTCGGCAGCTCGAAAAATTTTGCACTAGTGTTAACTAATAAATAACACACACGATAAGAAAGAGGAGAGACAGTCATTTTTAGGGTCCCGTACCCAAAGGGTGCAAACGGGTCCCTATTACTGAGACTCCGCTGTCTGTCCGTCTGTCCGTCTGTCTGTCCGTCTGTCTGTCTGTTTGTCCGTCTGTCTGTCCGTCAGTCACAGGGCTCTATCTCTTGAACCGTAATAGCTAGACACTTGAAATTTTCACCGATTATGTATTACTGTGGCGGATATAACAACAAATACTAAAAATAAAATATAGTTAAAAATTAAAGGGGGTCGTCATACAAAAAAACGTGTTTTTTTCAGCGTTTTTAACTTGATCTTTATAATGGCATTAACTGGATACTTGAAATTTTCACCAATTATGTATTACTATGACCACAATAACAACAAATACTAAAAATAAAATAAAGTTAAAAATAAAGGGGGTATCATACAAGAAATGTGTTTCTTCAGCGTTTTAAAACATTGTACGGTGGTATGAAACCCTTCATGTACGAGTCCGACTCGCACTTGCCCGTTTATTATTAGGCATGACGACTGGAAGAATATATTTGGCCCATCGGTTAGATTATTAAAAAATATTGTACACGTATTTTTCTATTTTCTGAGAAACAAAAATTGACGAAGATGCAGCACATTTTAATTTCGCATGACGTCAAATACATTTTTTACATAGCGGTGACGTCACAAGCCACCACTCTGGTCAAGCCACACTTAGACGCTCTGTATCTTGGTGAGTTTTTACTTTTTTGATAAACTGAAAAATATGGGTCCAATAGTTTTGGATAATCTACAAGACGGACTAATCAGAATACTATTCTGACTTGCTATTATACTTTTATGACTCTGTCGTCATCTCTAATTATCATTCCTGTAATAGTAATAAAGTTCAACCAGGGATTTCGCCGCTGGTTTGTTGGACGTGCGTTCTCCGAACTAGAACGAATAGTTCTTAACTTTGATGTTTCCTTGTTCGAGGAAACCGTACGTGTTGACGTCCCCCTTTTCAGTATCACTTTATTTTTAGTTTCCGTTTTACTTTCGGTTTAATTTTATATTGAACATTGACCTGACTGCGGTTTCAAGTATCTCAAATCCCATCTGATCAGTTACACGTGTTCTTACTTGATAAAAATTCGAGGCGCCCCACGATGTTAGTTTAGTATTATTTTGACCTTTAGTACCGATAAAACCGTTTCACCTAAAATTTTCTTTTGATAATTTTATCTTAGTTATATGAATTTTTGTAACATTTTAGTCGCATTTTAGCCAGTGTTTGTGTAGTTAACGGTGCATTTTACGCCTACTTTACAGAGTTTATAGTGAAAATAACTCACAAAAACAATGTATGGACATGGGTTTACAAACTTAAATATGTATGTTATGTACCAGGAAAACATCTGTCAACCTCGATTAACTGATTGTCACATTCCAGGTGGAAGATAAAATACCTGGAGGAAAATGTCAAACTAGGCTAATGAAGTCTAAGTGGAGAGGACATATAAGTGGAGGGAACTTGCCAACATTTGTGTCAAACTGGGTCAAGATCCTCATTAATAAGAAAACACGGGGGCACCCTTTTCGTCCACCATTCACTCCAAAAGTGGTCTTTGGGTGTTGCGGCCCTCTGCTCTGTCTACCCCGTTAGGGATTAAGACGTGATTGTATATGAAGTTATCAAACACGCCCAATGAAATAAAGTATTGGATTGCACGGATCACCGCCATCCTATTCGAAATAATCGGCTTACAGTCGCATATCGAAACTATTCGGTTCAATATGTTTCGGAAACTACGTATCTAGGTCTAGTATCTACGGAATCAGTATGTATTTTATATTGGAAGACCAAAATCAATAACATTCCGCCAAAAAATACAAATTCATCAATGAATCTGATTCATCGGAAAATCAGAGAAGGATGTTTCTCTCAGAAACTCTAGAAACGTTAGATCAAAAAAAAAGGTTCGTGCTAAGTCCCGACAATATAAATCTAACATCTGAGAAAGTTGTTCTTGGACTGAATATATTTTGTTAGAGGTCATACAGGGTCTTGCAAAATATACTGAAACTATTTTAAGAGTGGATTCAGTCCATGATACTGAACAACTTTCCCCAATGAACATATAGCGAACGATAAAAAATATTTTTTGGCCTTTCATATAAGTTGACCGATCAGCTGTACCGAGTTTGTAATATGGAAAGCAAAAAAATATTTTTCTAATGTCGATATATGTTCCTTGGGGAAAGTTATTCAAAATCACGGACTGAATTCACCCTAAAATAGTTTCAGTATATTTTGTGAGACGTTATATATGATGTATCAAATTCCTTTTATTTCGTATTTAGCCATATGTTTCTTTTAGGAAATGTAAGTAGGTAATTAATATCAGAAACTGAACTTGCTAAAAAAACCGCTCTAGAAAAAATCTTAAACTTTTATGCAGTGATAATTTTATTTTTACAAGCAGATGAACGGATTTATCATGTAATGTAATCGCTTAGAATTTATCATCTCACGCGTGAAAAACTCAAATGTCTGGTAATTTAAGACTTCATGTGCAGAAATAGTTGACTGGAGACAAAACTAAATGAGATGATCGCAAATGTAGCCCAAATAGTTCCTACGTTAAAACAGATTCATTCCACTTTGTGGGTTTCAAACGGTAAGATATAGCAATTTAACATCATTAGAAACAATGTGTTTATATCAACATCTAGTCTTTTTTAGTCTTCACTGCGGGAACACAACTCTTTCTGTACTACCAGAGCCATACTTGGCCAGAGCAGCCAGAGGATTTGTCCTAAGTACTCTCCACGCTGGCCAGACGAGTTGGAGAGGTCTCATTGATGTTTTGTTTAGCTTGTATTTCCTAAGTCGTCTTCTACAACATCCACGGGAAGACTTGGAGTGGTCCTATTCTACTCTGCCGTAAACCACACGGCAAATGTATCATGCAACGAGGAAGGGGCATACCCGTAATAAATCTAACCACGGTCTATACTAGATCATTATAGTACAATTAAAATTAAAATAAAAACCATGAAACAAAAAAATAATAATTCGGCATTACCCAGCGAGAAATAGATCTCGCTGGGTAATGCCGTAATGGGTAATCGTGTGCAGCCGCCCGGGCGATTTGTATGGGAATGTTGAAAATGTTTTTGGTTGTTGACTGTTATTTTAATTTCATGATACTTTAGTGATCTAGTTAGTTTGTGGTTTGATACGGGCATGTCCCTTCCACGTTGTATACTGTAAAGGATCTTTTGGTCAAAATTTTGTGTTTTACCCTTATGGAGTTAAAGATAGTTAATCTTTAACTCCATAAGGGTAAAACACAAAATTAAACACCTTGATGATGCACCTTATCCTCATAAACAAATCATAAGTTATATAAGCACCAAATAAATTAATATTCATAACAAAATCACACTGATAAAAGCATAAACGAACTTCCGCCCTGGAAATCAGATGTAGGGCGAGCTTCCGAAACAAATAAAATTATAATTCGGAAGCTCGATAAGGCTCTGATCGTTGTTATCTAATCCGACAGTAGTTTTTATGTTTGTCGCATAATTGTTATAACATTTGTGTATAGATTACTCCGTAACAATCTGGATAAAAGGAATTTTGTAGCCATATTCTATAATATTATACTCGTAACATAAGTGACATATTATAATATAATCAAAGAAGAATTGGCTTACAAAGAACACTAAATTAAGTAACATAAATATCTAATCCAATATTGTCATTATTATATAAATACTTACATTTGTCTGACAGGCTCTGTCTGCCCGTTAGGAATGAAGACGTGATCTAAATCTGTATTTTAAATACTTACAAGCATTTTCAGAGTACTTAAAACTTAGCCACATAAATCTATTATTGCTTTATTGTATTTAAAAAAATCGAATCTAACTTATCTTACTAAAGTTATGTTTAAAATTAGCAATATATAAAAACTTACCGTATTCAATAAAAAAAAGTTCTGAAACATGATAATAATACATATACTTATTATATTTCAGAACAGTTTTCGATTTCGAATATTAGTACCTACATGAAGTAGATTGGTTAATACCAGTAACGTCACACGAAGATATTCTAGACGTAAAAAATAATAAGTTCCCAAGGGCAATATCTATAAAAACGGGAATATTTTCCCGGCCTCAGATGCTTCGCCAGTAAATCGAGTTACGGGTCAAGGATCTAACAGTTTTTTCGACACCTTTCATATACTTACTACGGTGCCTACCTTTTATATACTTAGTATGGAAATAAATAAAGAAAGTAACTCTCACATTTTTAGTAGAACAGCCCAGTGATGGGCATCTATTATACTAGCCCATCATCATCATCATCTTCCTCGCCTTCTCCCTATTTGGAGTGGCTCTGTATGTTAACTCCCTCTATCGTTTTCTATCATTTATTATATCTGTACTAACCTCCCTCTATCATGTCCCGCTTAACACATTCCCCCACGCTTTCTAGCTCGTCCTCTATCTCTGTGGCCTTCCACCTTCAAGTTAACCATTTTATTAGCCAGATGTTTGGCATTCCGCCTGTTAATATGAATGTATCATGTTAAACGATCGCTTTTTAACTTCTCTACAATCCGTGCCACCTTTAAACTCCCTCTTATTATATTCATTCTTGATCTTATCCATCTTATCTTATACTAGCCCATCTTGGAATCAAATTAGTTTAATTAGCAGAAAGGGTTATAACCGGGTATGAATGGAGAATCGACCCCAGACGTCAAATAAGCTATCGTTTAATCGAGTTATTTGACCAGTCATGCGATGTAATTTCATCAAATATTAACCCTAAAAGGCGGCCGGTTTTCGAGAAAAAAAAAAGATATATAGTTTTTATTTTATTTGTCCTTAACTGCTTAACCGATTTTTTTTGTGATTTGTATATATTATGGAAACAAATTATATATATCATTTAAAAAAAATTGATGCTCAAATATTTTATTAAGTGGTAAATATTTAACTTTTAATTTTTTTATAACTTTTTTAAAATATTTCTGAGATATTTTTATTATTTTATGCATAAACCAATAAGCTCTAACATATATTTTTGACAAAAATATTTACTTGGATCAACAGGGTGAAAATATTTATATGTATATTATTATTATACGAACACGACTATGTTTAATACGATATACAACGTGTTAATGAAATAACGCAAAACCTCTCAGATGGTACCTCAGCCCATGAATCTGAACAACTTTTGTTTTACAACTTTCACGAAACACAAAAAAGAAATCGAATTTTCATACAAACTGATCAGCTGATCGAGTCAATTTGTATGAAAATCCGAATTTTATTTATGACATAGATACCTTTTTCAAACTGTCCTTGGTTTTGGGCGTTGATCTAAGCAAGGTGGTTCAGAAAGGCGTTTAATTATTGATATTTCTTTAAAACAAAAACACAATACCAGAAAAACTAAATATTCAAACAAGTGCATACTTTTAGTTATTTTCTTTTAAATTTGTTTTTAAAAGAAAATAACTAGAAAAAATAGTCGTCTCAGTATGCAATTGTTTGAATATTTAGCTTTTCTGGTAATAATAAAGTTTTGAGAGACACAGTTAACGTCGATTTACGACAGAGTCTCACCGCTATTACTGTGAACACAAATGTGCAATAAAACTGCACCCGCATCGGTTACTGCGGATTACTGTAAAAGAAATGTCTGCAACTACAATACAATTTAGTTAAATAGATTATTCGACAAAAGTAAAAAGGTTTCCGATATTTGAAATGTTTATCTGTTAAATAAATAAATACGGACAAATCACACAGATTATGGCCATACCCAAAGTAAGTTCGAGGCTTGTTTTATGGGATACGAACACAATGTACTATATTTCATAACCAATACATATATAGATAAACATCCAAGACCCAGGACAATCTGAAAAAGACCATTTTCCATCTTGACCTGACCGGGAATCGAACTAGGGACCTTCAGTGTGACAGCCTGGCATGATGACCACTAGGCCACAGAGGTCGTCATTGATTGACTTTTTCAGTAAGATAGCGTTGATAACATATTTCCTTTGGCTGTTTGTTTTAAGTGATTTACCAGGTTAGGTACCAAATAAAGTTTTGAAAGACAGCTTTTAACGTCGATTTACGACAAGGAATTACGTCACTGTTGCCGTGGACACAAATGCGCAATAAAAGGGTTGCACCCGCATGGTTATTGCGGATAATAATGCAATAAATAAGGTTCTTTGGAACTCAAAGTGCAATAAAACACAACTTAATTATTGTATCGTTGTTTTTAAAATGAAAATATCTGATGTAAAATTTTTGCCACAATAATAAAATTGAGATATGAACCCTCAAGTCTGTCCCATGAGTGTACAACTATGCTCTCAAATTATTTAGTGATAGCGTCTTTTCAAATAAGTGGTCGGATAATGTCGATTATAATTTTAAAACACGTATATTATCATGTCTTTTACCCAAAGAGAACTACCAACTTCTCGATGTGTCCCAAAGGCAAACTGGTAGATAATGCATAGCGTTAAGTTTGACCCATTGTAATCAATCAAATATGAGATTGTGTGCAATAAACTTAAATAAATAAATAAATAAATAAAGAGGGTTGACGTCAGGTAGGCGGCCGGTCGTAAAACTATAGCCAAATCATTTAAACTGTTCCGGCTATTTCTTTTTCATTTTGGAAGGTTTTTGGCATCCTTGGGTGATATGCACGTTATATTTGAAGAAGAAAAAGCGGGAAAGCGCACCTGGTCTCCGAAGTAGCACAGCTGAGGATGCAACCGGGAACGCGTTTAGACGAAGAAGAAGACATTATCACGTCTTTATCCTTAACGAGGTAGACAGAGCCCAAGGCCGTAAGACCCAAAGGCCACGTTAGCGTGTATGGGCGTGAAGATTCAGTTTAGAAAAAAATGATATTAGAAACCTCAATATCATTTTTGAAGACCTATCCATAGGCACGTATGGGTTTGATGAAAAAAAGTTTTGGGTTTCCATTCTAGTATGGAAAACCCCAAAAATTTATTGTTTTTTTATTTTTATTTTTGTGTAAAAATCTTAATGCGGTCATCTGCTTACCAAGTTTCAACAGTACAGTTCTTATAGTTTCATTCGTATAGTTAGTGACATACGGACGGACAGAAAGACAGACACATGACGAATCCATAAGGGTTCCGTTTTTTGCCATTTGGCTACGGAACCCTAAAACGCAATCAAAGTAGTGATGGTTGCTGTTTTTTATTTTCTTGACTTTTTTTTTTCCCAGACTTCAGAAATTTTAATCATATTTAAATAAATAATATTTAGATTTTGAGATCTAGTTTTATAATTGGAATTCGTAGTAAAATTATTTTATCAAAAGATTGGCTGAGTAAATGATAACATGTATTCTAATACTAGCCATAAATAAACGAAACGCTATGTAACTTTACTTTCTGTAATGTGAAAAAAGTCTATTAATTTTACAGGTTCAAAATAAGATACTTCAGTACTAAGGTAGTAAAAAGAATGATATACGCATTTTTGTTCGAGTGACATGTCTCAACATCACGTCTTGAGACGACCCTAGACGTGAGACGTCCTTTTGCAACATTAACATTTAAGTCACATTGAATTCTTAGATCATCAGCTAAGAGCAAAAGTCTGCTCGCTTAAATATTAAAATGAAAGGAAAAGCAGTAAAAGGCACGATAAAGAGAGGAGACATTGGCGTGTTTGTGATTTTTATAGGCCTGCGGCTAGCGTGACACGATTTACGGCAGTGGTGTCACGAATGGCACGTAACATAACTCATGCATATTTTACAGAGAAGAAACTTGTGCTGTAGGCATTTGTATTGAAAATATTAAAATAAAAAATCCCTCCCATTGCGTTTATAGGCCATTTTTGGGAAATAACTCATAGAATTCCACACGTTCATCGATCATATTATAACGCATAAAATGTGTACTTTATTCACATCACATATCTTTTTATTTATTTATTTCTTCTTCTTCATCTGAATGCGTCCCGGTTGTTTTCTCAGCTATGCTGCTTCGGAGCCCGGGGTGCGCTTTCCCGCTTTCTCTTTCCCAAATATAATGTGCATATCAATGGTCATCCAAGGATGCCACAAATCTAGCGAATTGGAGAACAAATAGCTGGGACAATATAAACGATTTGGCTATAGTTTTACGACCGGCCACCTGCCTGACGTCAACCCTCTTGGGAATGCTATTGTACTACAAAACCATTGTATTGTACAATTCAGTTGACCGGAAAATTTGTATAGGAATATCAAAAAGCTTTTTGTTAAACTAGGTATGCGTCATTCGATATTACAACTGGTATACATCCATTATAAATTTAAAGATCAGATATTCGGATGCATATTTACATAAAGTTGAGATGTTGGCTATTATGAAAAGACCTTTTTTATAGAAAAAATCCCACTATGCCGGAAAATTTAAATTTAAGTGATGATTATACTCCGTGAGATGTAATAAACCAAATGACACAAATGACAGTTGCCCTGTTTACATAAAATATGTTAACCGGGCAACCCGGAATTTCATTTATAATAAATTTATCTTAAGAAGCCGTTCTCATAATTTGTTAGCCAAAAATTAACTTTAGGTAAATATGCATCCGATTATTCGATCTCTAATAATACGCATGTTATACTTATAAGACAATTCACGTGTATATGACACGTGTCGTTTCTTATACCTACACGTATTCACGTACAATTTTATACTTATCTGGTATGCGTATCCATCCACCTTGACTATCGACATGCCACTTACGCACTATAATTTTGTAACTAATTCGATTTCAAACAATCACGTTCGCACATATCGATGCATAATTAAGTAAACACACATTACCTTGAGCACACATAACGTGAGGTGGCATACCTTTTATATACGATACATAATTTATTTACGGTGCTTGTTCAATAGATTCTGCTAAGAATATACCTAATAAATTATACAAAACTACTAAACGCATCTCTTAGATACGTCGTTTCGTATTTAAGGTAATTTTTAGAATTACTCTACAAGTTTCTATTGCAATTTAACTTACTTTGATGATTTGTGATAAGTAGATGAAATAGGTATATACGTACCTATTTCATTGTTAATTATGATTTTTAAAATCTATACAATGTGACTTTAGCGTAATAAATGAAGGCACATGTAATAATATTTAATGACGATATGCAAAAAATCGTTGATAACCACCGTCGTTTTCGAGAAAATATATATTTATAATTTCAGCTGCTTCCAATCGTGTAATTACTTTATTTCAAAATTACGTTTTTTAAACTTTACTTATTAAACTTTTTTAATAATAGTTATTCGCCTATAACCTCGATGGACACAAATTTCTCACAAGGATGCTACAAATTATATAAATCTAGCCTAACAATGGTATGCTTGTATTCCTGCCCGTACACGTCCGCCCGACTATTTTTGATTGGGTCTGTTTGCGGCACTGACCTGGAAGAAATTTATCGTGATTTGTCCGAGAAACGTAATTTAGGGTCCAGATAAACCTGAAAGCTTTTGCATTCTTTTTTGCACTGAATAGGTACAGCAAAATTCCATGGGTGATAAATAATAATAATTTATATTTTTGAGCCATTAATAAAAAAAAAACAAAATAACTAAAAAGAAAATTACTTAAATTAATAAAATGTGTGTTGAATTCTCCTTTGAAAGTATAATTTCATATTCTAAATATTTCGAACCGTGATATATGTAAAGACATGAAGCTGAAGATGTAATATTTTCGTGTAACCTATTCTTTATAAAAAAATGTGTGGTTATTTCTTTATCAATTTGGTACATGTAGGTATAAAAACTTGTGATTGATTCGAAGGGCATACTCTTCCATAACCGTAGTAGAACAGCACCTTTTAATGTGATTTACCATTTAACATAGGTAACAACATTTATTTGCATGGGAATTTGCGTTTTGAGAAGTCCTCAACACACAGGGCCGGATTAACCATGTCGGGGGCCCCTGGGCAATGCATGGCGTGGCTTTATTTATATGTGGTCAAGCGGGGAGGGAGGGGGGTGGGGGCGAGAGAAACAGAATGGTTTGCCAAAAAAAATCGTGACCTAATCCGTCTTATGGATAATCCGGCACTCCCTCCGTGGTGTAATGGTCAACACGCTAGCCCGCCAATCCGGCAGTTCTGGGTTCGATCTCCAGCCAGAAAAATTGCCTTTTTCCAATTTTTCTGGGTCCTGCGGGTGGTTATCTATATATGTATTTGTTATAAAACCGTTTAGTTAGTATCCTATAACACAAGTTGAAACTTACTTTGGGGTCAGCTTAATTATTGTGATTTTGTTTGTATAAAGTACTGTAGGTAAAGGTAAAACGTGAAAAAAAATATCAAAGGAAAAGTTGTTTATTAGTGTTTAGTGTGTGAAGTAGACGACCTCCGTGGCTATATTACTACTATATTTATTTTATTTAAATTTGATGCCCTGGTTGCCCTATCCTAAATCCGGCCCTGTGACATGACATATAAAACTTTAAGATAAAACGTGGTACATATACAGCTTAGGAATCCACTTGAGAGTTTGTAACAAATTAACATTGCATAGGTCTCAGCAAACAGTGAGGTGAAGCATTACCATTTAGAGTACCACGTGACTCACACATCTGAGACTGTGACATAATCTTGCCTCGCAAAAGTCGCAATAGAGACGTTACAGAAGAATACAACGAGAGAGTCTGAGTTGAGTCTCGAAGAGCGAAGGTATCGAATGTCATCTACTAAAAATAAAAAACATTGAGCCCATTGCTGACTTCTAATCTTGACACTGATGTCGCATATCATATCTAGATATTTTTGAATTGTAAAATTGAGCTGTAAATGTAGCTTTTGGTTGAATAAATTTTCAAATGAAATACTTGAATAAATTCAGACTCCGCTACCACATAGTAGTAGTATATCTAATACTTGTATATATCTTTTATTATTATGCTGTTGGACAGCCTAACGCCTCTAACAGTGTAGGTATATTAATGGCGCAGCCTTAGATGAGGCTTGTACTACTAAGAGACTAGAAGGCATTTTCCACATCTGTTACTGTATTTACTTTGTGATTCTACTCTACCGGCAACCTAACTTCGCAAGGCCGTATCAACTTGGAATCGTTGGCTTGAAAACGTACATTTATTTGTACAAGTAGTATAAGTACTTATCTGATTAGATTAAAAATATAGTATTGTTGAGTTGTATCCTACATATGTATTATTCATACGTTTTAACTTTATAAGAAAAGAATAACAAACAATTTAAACAAATACAATTATAATCACTATATTTCTAACCCGTCCCTTAACATTTCTGCTGCAAAGTTGCTCAATACCTTAGCCACGTTACCGCGCTGAATGGCAATGGCCACACTTTGGTATAGTATTTATAACATAGGTTTAGTGTTACAACGTACTATGATTGTATTTGATTGATTGTGTAACTTTTATTTTGTACATAAAAGTAGCCAAAAATTAACTTAATTAGTACTAAAAAGCAGGGCTTGTTAACGATACCAAATTCACACTAAAAGTAACGTTAAATAACGTTATTTTAGTGTTAACGTTATAAGGGGTATCGATAATACAGTTTATAACGTTATCAATTAACGATGTAAGTAACGATACTTTTTTTCAATACTTGTAAAATATTATATAAATAGCTCTAGTAGCCTACTGGACAAACTATCATCAATTTATTCTGTCAAATATCGAAAAGAAATACAGTGTTATCAATACCTTTTACCGTTAATATCATTGGTAATGTTATCTGATTATCGGTGCATAGTGGGGAAAACACTGTTACCCAGCATAACGTTATCTTTGCTGATAACGTTAACGCCGTTTGACAGAATTAACGTTACCAGATTTTTAACGGTGTTCCAAGCCCTGCTAAAAAGTATAAGTGCAAAATTTAAAATATTAAACTTTTAAGTACAATCATAGTTTTTTGTACCTGTGTGATTTGTACTTACTAACTTAGGTAAATTTTTTTTGACGTGACAACGTCTTAAATTAGGTTGCGGCTGGGAGTCACTTATGAAAAAGTGTAACGCTCGGTAACGTTACGATGAGTCACCGAACGAGAGAGAGGCCCGCCGAATGCCTTGCGTCTCTCTCCCACTCAACTATGATCGGTCTGCCGCCGTTGTCACGTAAAATCTTCGCCCGTAAAACCGACTTTACAGGCAACCATTTTTTTTTTGTTACTTTTACATCGTCCTTTATAATTATCTTAGAATTCAAAAGCACGTACATTTTATGCATTTTCAACAAAATTTTGACGAAATAAAATCCCTAGATACTATAGGAACACACAAAACATTTATATTCCGCAACATTATTTAATCATAAACCACGTAGTAGGTACCTACTGATATGTAGGTAGTTAGCATAGCCAGCCAACTGAAAACAGAACAGGTCATTCGAGTACCCTATATGTATTTGATAAGTTATATTAACTACTAATAATATTGAAATAAATAGTAATATATAATTTATATTAAATGCTGTAAATTGATGAAATTTATGGTGTTTGATTGTATAAGTAACGTCTATGTAGGATTGTAGAAACTTAATATTTCCTTAGTGATTCTGATCCTAAATCAAGAAATATAACGCCTACTACCTGTTTTCTTCAATTTTCCTTTCCTGGGTCTGCTGGAAGAGATTTCTTATGAAATAAGCAGTACCTATGTACTCTATTTTCTTACTTTGTAAGTTCCTTTGTTTGTATGTTGTGTACATAAATTTTGTAAATAAATAAATAAATTGTCTATTTAATTCTGGGATCTAATTCTCTACTTTATTCTCCATGTTAGTCTGGGAGCAAAAGAAAACGTAGGATGTATTAGATGATTACTGTCCGACGAATGACTTCTACCGTTTCTACCCTTCACTTACTTACTATCCTAGCTCAGCGACCCAAAGTAAGTCTTGGAATTTAGCACAAGACACACCAGCGCTCTCGGTCCTGTGCTAACTCTCGCCAGTTGAGTAAGTGACGATTATGGTAAAGGCGATTGGCTAGTACTATAGAACGACCGACCGCTTTAATGGCTTTTCGCCTGCGGGGTACAGGGGCGCGGGGCTGTGACGAGTAAAGGGACCAAGAGACGTGCGAGCGGCGGGCGTGAATCACGCCCGCATCTCCCTCAGTCCCCTAGTTGTTATAGCTCGAAGCTTATGACTCGTTAAAGCAATCTGTCTTTAGCAATCTATCACTATGTTAGATGAACCTATTTCTGATTTCTGATATCCTATTAGAGACCTACAGTCGCTCGAAAAGTTTTGCGAACCTTGGCTCTATCTACATCGTCAGCGACAAGGAAATGATAGTATCTCTTTATTTATTACTATGATGTCACTTGAAGTGAAGTGTGTCACGTGAAGACGGAACTAACTGGCTCGTTGATAGCTAATTCTCAAGTATAGTAATAAAGCAATCAGCTGTGAATGCTGTGATTTATTATTTTTTTAATATAATATAACAAAATCTAAATCCATCAATGTCAAAATGACATTTTATATTCTAATTTTTATTATTATATTACAGTTAATAGGTGTAGAATATAACCAGTGCAGAATTACTGGAGTCTATTTTGTCTATGATACTAATTACATTTTCCAAGAAACATAATGTGAATTCAGGAAAAAATATTCATCTTCTTATACCAAAAAATCAGCTAATCGCACGTTGTATTTAGCATACATATCCGAAAATTTTAATTGAATGAAACTGATGCTCGTGGTGAAATGGGTATAACTTGTTAATATACCTACCTTGTTAATATCCAACTTTTTCTTTCCCACTTTACACGTTTTTGGCACCCTTGGGTGCCCATTGACAAACATTATAATCAACTTTGGAGAAGAAAAAACCGGAAAGTGCACCCTGAGCACCTTGTTAAAACCAAGGTTTTTCTTTCCCACTTTGCACGGTCTTTGGCACCCTTGGGTGCCCAATGACAAGCATTATAATCAACTTTGAAATAGTTAAACAGAAAGTGCACCCTGAGCTCCAAACATACACTGGTAAAGATGCATCCGGAAACGCGTTAAGATGAGACGAGAATATCTGAGATAAGTATCTGCAGCTAATTTTAAACATTTAAAACCTGACTCGGTGATAACCTGTAGGAATGATCATCATACAATACAATACAATACCCTTTACTGCACAAAAGTAAAAAACAGGACATAATTATTTTAAAAAGTAGAAAAGGCGGCGTTATCGCTAAGCAATTTCTTCCAGGCAACCTCGTTTAAATAGAAAAAAATTATGGGAAATTAGGTAGTGCGGTAGTAATCATCATCATGATCAGGTCTTTTTTAGTCTCCACTGCAGAATCACGACCCTCTCTGTACTGCCCGAGCCATATATTAGTCAGAGTAGTCAGAGGATTTGGCCTACACTCTCCACGCTGGCTAGACGTGGTCTCATTAATGTTTAAAATCTTTGTTTAGCTTGCGTTTCCTAAGTCGCCTTCTACGACATCCACGGGAAGACTTGGAGTGGTCCTATTCTACTCTGCTGGGAACCACACGGCTTACCCTATAGGTATACACTTACTTAAATACAGATACGTCCCTAACGGACCCTAACGGAGTAAACGGAGGCTATAGCCGTTAAACTCAAAGGCCACGTTAAGCGTGATGGCGGGCTAGAAGGTAGAAAAAGGGAATCGTAATAGTGACAAGTTGCTAGCCGCATAGCCTTCAGAATATTATTTCCCTCCCCATTTGTAAACCGATCACTATACGGTTATGATATTTCTTTTTCAGAGAACTTAAAACATAAAGTATACATGCATAAATCTGAAAACACGATTTTATATGACATGATTCAGATTCTCGCCCATTCCATCAGCTATTAAGTAGCTGGTAAATTTTACTTCTTTTCTTTTCTCCCCCACCAGCATGGAATAAATACTTGTTTTTATACAATAAACTTAATTAAACCTATGACATAATAGTCACATTTATATCTCTCAATTGACCTTAACAACTGATCGCGAAGTCGCGACTCACACAAGGCCGTTATTGCGTAGATTGTTTTTGTTGCAACTTTTTACTGTACTATTTAACTTTATTATTCGTGGATCTGAATCAAAACACTCGATACTCGAGGGAAAATGTTGTTGTTGTTTTGAGCTCCTTCGTAGCTATCTACATATGTACCTATATCCATGTGGAATATATAATATGACTGGTGGTTCTAGTTCATTTGTTTTACAAAAAAAAGTTGTATAAATAACTTTGAGAGGTTTGGTTTGAATAACAGTGTATACCAACCTTAAAACAAGTTTATTTGCCAGACAAATTAAATTAAAAAAAACCCTGATTTTCAAGCGTTCACCCCCATTAACTTATGAACGGCTCAACCGATTTTCATCAAACATAGTTAACAACTATCTCGAGACAAGACTTTCGTTAAAATATGTACAATGTGAAAAGAAATAAAATAAATTGAAATAAAAAGTTTATTCGTTTAGGAGCTACGATGCCACAAAAAAAAACATACAGACACACAGACAACACCCATCTTTTAAAAATAAAAGTAGTCTGTTAATACACTGGAAAAATATTTCTGTACAAAACTTTTACATATAAAACGAGTTAATAAAATAACGCAAAACCCTTTAGGTTGTAACTCAGTCCATGAAACTGAACAACTTTTGTTCTACAACATGTCAAAAATATAATTCGGATTTGTCATACAAATTAACTCGTTCAGCTGATCAGTTTGTATAAAAAATTAAATTTTTTTTTTGGGTTTCGTGAAAGTTGTAGAACACAAGTTGTTCAGTTTCATGGGCTGAGGTACCATCTGAGAGGTTTTGCGTTAGTTCATTAACACGTTGTATACGTAATACATAAGTAATACATATATCATGTCTGTGTAGAAGGAGACTATGTACTCATGTATGTTTAAAATGTATATCATATTTTTAACGAGTATTGTATGTAGATTTCTACACATATTTAAATATGAATGTAAGTACATATGTACATATCAGTTGTTATAGTAACTTTGCAAGCACTCGCTAGTTTATTTTCAAATCTAGCGCGGTTATTTTTAGATGTCGAAACGTTCAAGAACAAACATAGACAACCTTAACACTAATTGCTACGTTGAAATCGAAGTGTGACGCATCTAAATCTTTACGCCTATTTTCTATGGAAAATGACTCAATGACCATTCCCTTTAGTACGTTTATTAAGGCCATACATGAGTGGAGTGAGAGCATTTTTGCCAAAAGTGGCCGTTTTCCGCAAAAATGCGTAGAAAAGCTTAACGTTCACACTTTAAACTGTAAACAGCAGTTCATAAAATGGTTTGAAGGGTTATCTAATCTAGGGCTTTACAAAGACAAAATTTTAAATGATCTTTCCGTTTCCTTTGAAATGATTTATTTCAAATGGGGGCAGCACTGGACTCCGGAAAATTCAGGTACGGCTTTAAAGGTGTTATTCATGATCTACGGTTTAATTATCTTTGTTCTATGGAATTAAGGATTTAAAAATTGTTTTTATTTTTACAAGCTTTTATTTAGCTTGTCTGTTTGTTGTTTATTTATTTGTTTGAGTCTTATTTTGCAAGTTAAACTAGAGGTTGATTTTGCACCTCCTATATAATCTTAACGTAATCAGAACCACTAATAGTATACAAACCGTATGAAAAAAAGGTTTACTTTTTCTAAAAAAAATCTCCCTTATCCCTACGCTCTACTAATACTTATTATAAATCCTCTGGAAAAGGGTATATACCTTTCATCCCGAAAAAAAGTACTGTTCCCGTAAGATTTGCGATAAACGACTCATCAAAAACTACTGATTACTTTTACACTACTACTATATATACTAATTACTTTTATACTCTCATAATTATATGCGAGCGAAGCCGCGGGTAAAAGCTTGTTTCTAATAAATGGTTAACCTGCTGAATTTACTATACGCGCGGCCATTGCCCTCCCCGCTTGTCGACTGCCACGATTTTGCATGCATTTGTCGGCTGTTATCTTTGATTTTTAGGGTTCCGTACCCAAAGGGTGCAAACGGGACCCTATTACTGAGACTCCGCTGTCTGTCCGTCCGTCCGTCTGTCACAGGGCTCTATCTCTTGAACCGTAATAACTAGACACTTGAAATTTTTACCGATTATGTATTACTGTGGCCGCTATAACAAAAAATACTGAAAATAAAAAAAAGTTAAAAATTAAAGGGGGTCGTCATACAAAAAACGTGTTTTTTCAGCGTTTTTAACTAGATCTTTATAATGGCATTAACTAGATACTTGAAATTTTCACAGATTATGTATTACTATGGCTGCTATAACAACAAATACTAAAAATAAAAGAAAGTTAAAAATTAAAGGGGGTTGTCATACAAGAAACGTGTTTCTTCAGCGTTTTAATTTAAAACATTGTTCGGACGTACGGAACCCTTCATTTTATTCCTTTTATTATTATGAAACAAGATACATATGACAGAATATGTAGAGGTATTTTTATTTCGCTGAAATTTTTCTTGAGCTACGAAGTTCAAAATCGCGCTGTGTATAGCAGTTTGTAGGAATTTTTATAATGTTGTAATTTATTCACATTTGCAAATGAATGCTGTTAATAATAAGTACCTATTGTGATGGTGATTTTCCGCATGCAAGAGATGAAATCATGCTCATATTATATTCAATATTATCATATAGAGCTATACAAATGAACATTGGAAATATTATTTAAAAACTTTTATACGTAAGTGAGTATTACGAGTATACACTCTCATAACATTTATGACAGTGCTAAAATCTTAGGACATATAAATCTTTTTTTACTAGTAGTTCGCCGCGAACTTAAACCTCGCGATTTTTTATTAATATTTCAAAAACTACTAAACCGATTTTGATGCCTAACAAACTTGAAAATTCTATTGATATTTCCTAGATGCCTACCAAATTTCATCAAAATCGGACCATCATCGGTTCGGCAGTTATCGCGGAACAAACATACATACAAACAATGTGTTTTCGCCCCAACTTGAATTCGTCCGACCTTCGCTCGCTTTGCGCGCTCGGTCCACTATCTTTAGTTAAGATGGTTGCTTAAGGGATCAACCATCGCTAGATATTTTTTTTATGTAGATACCTAAATCATTTGAAAGCGACATAGCTTAAGTACATTTGTCTGGAAGAGGAAGCACATTGAGATCTTTCTGAAATATAAAGATAGAAATGCAAAAGATGAAGTCGCGGGTCATTACTACTTATATGATATAATCTCTTATTTTATTCAACGTCAGACCAAAAATAACGACTGTTCCAAAATACTCGTAAATAGGTCGACTTAAAATCTACAGTTAATTTTATTTACGACTGTATAAAGTACAGTCGCACTCGATATTTATTGCTCATTTTGCTATTATCTCTAAGTTATTTTCCCTATAAATACAGAAATGTTCGGAATTGAGTTATCTGCAGAGAATTACATTTTATGGCTATCCTTGGCAGTTGGCACGTGCTACAGGGTTGATGTCGGTCAGTGGTAAGATTTATACTGGATAGAAAAGATATACATATGGGGCAATGACCGCGTGGGAATAGAGGAACAATGGGGCCTTTTATGTTTGGTCAAAATTGGCTAAAGTAAATACTAAATAACTTAGTTAACAGTCCCGGAAGATTTTCGTTAATTATCATATTGAGTTTGGGAATACAAATTTTCCATTGTTTTGTTTAATAAATTGGTTCATAGTTCAATTTGACAATAATGTTTAGAAGTAGTCATGAAGACAGGTACTTAACATAAATTAAAACTGATACCTAACGATGAAAACAAAATTATTTATCTTATCTGTAAAAATTTATAAAAATATATCAATACGAGTATTACATACGGTAGTTTTCTTTTTATAATGTAATCATGTTTATTAAGAAAAAAATAAATAAATACAATTGAAATGAAAATTACACTACAAACTAAACCTTAAAATAAAACCTAGTCTAAATTATTTATTTTCAAATTTAAGGATTTTGACACTGCCGCATGGTGCCAAGAACACTGGCTGCGTTTCCTCTCGAATTCTTTGCTAATTCCTTGAGAAAAGAACAGCCAGCCATACGGTAGTTACCTCAGATTTAACTCCGCCCAATTCAGATTTTATAAATCCAAATTACTGTACAATTAGCTACAAGTCACGCATAGAACTATGAGTAAAAAATAGAATTTATGTCAACGCTATACAATAGATAAACCGAACTACCTACTTATTTCCTAATAAAATAAACAAATGTCAATTGATTATAATCTTTTAAGATTTATGCTTAGATACCATATTGTTTATGGTTGAAGTAGAATAACAATAGACAATTCTTTTTATCGCACTCCCATTTTTATTGGTCCGACCAACCGCAGGGGAGAGGTCGAAAGCTTAATGACTTTTTAAGCTTTTTATTTCAACTTTATCTTCTTTAATGAATTACTTTTCCCTTTGAATAGCTGCCGGTGATAAAAACCATCTGTTGCCAATTTTTTTGTCGTAACAATTGTAGGAAATTAAATTGTGTGACTCGGATCTCAACATACCTAATTTGGGATGTTTTTTTTAAATATTCAATTTCATTAACCTAATAATTATATAGTATAGTTGTTTATATTTAAACGTTATCTAAAAACATATGTTTTCAATGTCAAATGAGATAACTCACCTTAAAATTTTGAATAGTTCTCAACTATATTGTTTTCGATTGTACATAAAATCCACTCAGCACTTCACTCACTCCAATATCGACACAAGGTTTTTTTACATTCGACTGAAACACATAAAAATCATTAAACATAAACTACTTCGGCGCGTACTTCGCACTTCATAGTCACTGAATAAACCGAAAGGCGCGTGGAAACCCCAACAGAGTTGCCGGCACACTGACTTGTAGAATCCACTTGATCGCCTTTACTACGCAACAATCTGATTGTACACTGCTGTTATTTCGTCGCACAAACGTATCCAATGCTAGGTAACAACGCGACCATCTAACCAGAATGGTAAGTTATGCAGTAATGGATAAGTGCATAGTAATAGAAGCGATAGAGTCGTTCCTAAAATTTAGTAGCTCGGTAAACAATTTTCATGTCAACACTGAAAACGCGTCGTCTGCTGTCGGAAGTTTGTGCCCGGTCTTTGGTCATTTGGTTCACTAATTCGAGCTAATTCTGAAAGGCAACGCTACTGCTAACTTTGAAACTACGTCGTTTCAAATTCACCAACTAATGGTCACTTAACTAAGCACCTTTTTTTCACTGGTAAGTATTTTGAATAAGTCGAAACTATTTTGACGAATTGTATTATACATTGATGACTTTTTTTCCTATAGGTATATCCGCTAGTTTCCAACAAGTCAAATCAGATATTTTTTTCTTAACGTCAACACAAATTTTCTATAGGATTTGTATGAAATTTCGGACTGTGACGTCATAGTTTTATTGGAGTCAAATAGATCTCAATATCAGTTTTTCTGCATAAATATAAATCTAAAATGTCGTTCAAAATTTTTAAAGTTAATTTTCTTATAGTACAAAATAATTTACTTACGCTTTTCCCCAAAGAGCAATAATGTACCTTCCCCAAGCTTATCCCCAAAGAGCCTTATGTTTATCCCAGTCCACATCCCACAGCCAGGAGGGTCAGGTCAGAGTTGCTCACTCGTTCATAAGCATAACCAATAACCGGTGGTAATATTGTACTCTCTACAGCTGGACAAAAGGTCTCTTCAATATAAGTGAGGATTTGTTCATTATCTCCCCTTATGGAGTGAAGAATAGGGAATCTGTATAGAATTAGCTTTAACTGATCTCTAGATAAATAGATGACAAGTAAGAATGAAAAGAGAGTATAAGGGAAACTGGATCCAACTGAATGATTGGATCCAGGTTTCCTAATACTTAATAATATACTTAATAATAATACTATTAATACTTAATAATATCTACTCTGGGCGTTCTCTACTTCTCTGTCATCTTTAACTTATTCGCCTTAAACACCCGTTGCAAAGAAAATGCTAAGTATATGTATATGAATATATGGTATTATTCATACATTCTTTTATATTAAAATCAATGGCAAAATTTCCAAGATAAAGCGTTGCGCTCTTTACGACTAAGATATTTTATATAGGGAAAATCGCGAACGATATTTTTTCCGTCTCTTAGTACGATAATATTCAAATGAAAACGATTTCCCCTTCGTCCATAACTCGGCTGCGAGATTTTTGATAAATGGTAATCCTGGGAAGAAAAACATTTGGGGTGAAATGTTTTACACTCGGATTGACTGGCGACAGAAGTGCGGCGGCGTTATATGCGATACAATCCAAATCATGCGTAAACAAAATGTACGTCATGAGATCGCTACGGAAAAGATGTACATACCATACGTGTGTGTAACTTTTTTTTTAAAACTAATTAAACAGAAAAACCTGGGGACTCCCCCCGCTCTGGCTCGTTTCTGGTGCAAAGAATGGCCAAAGCTATTCAGCGTGGTAACGCGGCAAGTGTTCTGGGCAACTTTACACCGGAAACGCTAAGAATCGGGTTGTAATATTTTTTTTTTTTTTTCATATTAATTTTTTTTTATTATTTTGTTAGCTTTTGACCACGATGGTGTAATTTTGACATGTTTTGTAAAATGTATTTTGTGAATATAATTCAATTAATTTAAATTCTTTAAATTAAGTAAACTTTTTATTTAAAAAAATAGACCATTTCAATATAATTCTTGCTTTACGAGTTTACAATAGGTAGACAAAAAGTAAACATATTTATAGGTACTTATATTTATTTCTGTTTATTTGCTTTTGCCTTTTTAGGTTTTCGTGTATAATGTGTTTGTAAGCATAAGTTTAATTACACCAATTCGAAACACATTTATTGTGTAAATAAATGTCTTCTCTTATAAATGTCGATTAAAATACTATCAATATAGCATACACACCTATCATGTCTTTTTCTATCCCATTATTACATAAATAAGTCGCCTCTTTCAATTCTATTATTAATTAATAAGTTTATCTAAGTGTTCTCACAAACTTATTGAGTAGGCGTAACCAATTTTCCAATCGTAGTACAAACGACATTTGAATAAAATTACGATCTCAATCCAGATTGGGATCTTTATGATCTAATATATACCGAAATGTATAAATATTTGTTCAAATGACAAGAAACGACCCATCATTTTCGGTTGAAACAGTTTATTACCGTTTTATTTTGTGGTCCTCATGAAATACACCTAGCATTATCACAGCCTCAGGAAAATTATTATCACATCAAAACTCAAAACAAATCCATAAATATATTTCTATACCAAAAATGATAATTGCGACCTGAGATTGCAACCCTGGTTTGATGATTGTTGTTGGCGACATAATCTGTTGCCAATGCTAATGAACGATCTATAATAAAGTTATGTACCTACTTAAATACGTCTAAATCATTTCAGCCGCATAACGTCCACTGCTGGGCATAGGCCTCTCCCAAGGATCTCCAAAATAACTGATCTAAAGCGGCCTGCATCCAGCGCTTTTCAGTGACCTTGGTGAGGTCTGACCATCTTGTAGGTACTCCTACACTTTGCTTGCCAGTGCGTGTTTGCCATTCGAGAACCTTTTTGGCCTCATCGGCCACCGGTTCATAGCGCTATATGTCTAAATACGAGTCGGTTGATATTGAGATAAAGATAACTTCCAAAATAATGTGAAATAGAGCAATAAAAAGTTTCGAACATAAAAACGGTAACAAAGATAAAACAGATTGTCTGTGGCCATAATAATAACACTATGAGGTAATAAAAAATTGGATAGCTCAATAAGCATTCAAAGGGGCCTACAGCCATTTTAAGGGGCATCACACACTAAAACACACAAAAAGTTATGTATGTAGTAGAGTCGCGAGTTTTATGTATTTAACTAATGAAAATAAATAATTATATATCCCACCCACGCCACACTTGGTTATAAGCTCTAGTTTCTTGTAAAAAACGAACTTGAAGCAAAAAATTACCGTCATATTTTTTTTCATGCTCCAGGTAACTAGAACCTAGGGCCACAAGACCCAAAGGCCATTTTTAGCGTGATTGTGTGTGGTGGAAATAGGGAATCAAAATAGTGATTTGACGACCTCCGTGTCGTAATGGTTAACACGCTATATAGACCGGTAATCCGGAGGTTCTGGGTTCGATCCCCAGCCAGGGCAAGTAGGAAAATGGCCTATTTTAAATTGTCCTGGGTCTTGAGTGTTTATCTATATATGTATTTATCATAAAATATAGTATTGTTGAGTTAGTATCCCATAACACAAGTTTAAAAACTTACTTTGGGCAAAGATAATATAAAGCTTAATCAGTGTGATTTGTCCCTATATATTTATTTATTTAGTGATGGGTTGCTTGCCACATTGGCTATTGACATGATTCAGATTTATGATTTACGTCACGCCCATTCCCTTTCTCGGCTTTTATGATATGCGCCAGTTATTACAAAATTCTAAGAGTCTTCTTTATTCTCACTCCAGCATAGAAGAGTTCAGCTACTCAACCTGTGACAGAGACATGGCATCACGCGACGGAGTCTGCTATCTCTTTCGTAGGTTCATCGCGTGCGCCCGCTTAAAGGCATACTTGAATTTTCCGGGGCCCAGTGCTGCCCCCATTTAAAATAAATCATTTCAAATACTTTGAAGAGTTATCTAGGGCGTAGTAGCAAAATTTTAAATGATGTCTCCGTTTCTTTGAAATAATTTATTTTAACGTAGCGGACGCCTTTAGACAATACAATATAACCAATCTATCATAGCTATCGCTTTTATATCAGTCTATGAAAGGCGAGTTCGACAAACCATAGATAGCCGAATTAAATTACGAAATCGCGTAGGTGGCTCTTGAACCTCCGCATATGAATGAATTGTTGTTCATAGCCAGTTTACAATGACCTGCCACATGTCTACCAATCGGAAGCGTTTATTGAGTTAAAAAAAGGTAGAACGAGTCTTGGATTAATGGTCGTACGTAATTTTGTCAGTGTTCTACTTGAGATAATGCCTACTTACTGCAAACGAAGTAACAGATCTGTTTTGTGTATACCCTACTATGAGTAGAATGTGCCGGTTGATGCACAGAAAGTTTGTAAAAAATACGAAAAGTTGCCATCGTCAATTATAGGTCTTTGGGATCGCTCTTGAAATAAGTAGATATTAATATGAAAGAATAGTTTAAATAATAAATTAATGATGTTCTATGTCCATGATACTAAACAACTTTCCCCAAGGAAAATAATATCGACATGAAAAATATTTTTTTGCTTTCCATACCAATTCGGATCAGCTGATCGATTAACTTGTATGGAAGGCCAAAAAATATTTTTCATATTTCGATATATGTTTCTTGGGGAAAGTTGTTTAGTATCATGGACTGAATTCACCCCTGTATAATAATGTGCATTGTAACGTCAACTCAGAAGCAAACGTCACGTAGTGATGACATACGGTACGAAAACATTTCCGTCACGGCCGCGGAGAAAAATGACTGAAAGTTATAAATAGAAGAGGGGAACATTCACTACTTTTTATTTTGTTAAGGTTTTCAGAACGGCAACAAAAAATATAAGTACGAAAATAGTCACTACGGCACTTGGCAAAAGTCAGCAAATTTTAACACAATCATTTTATGTTTCGGTATATATTAAAGAATTTTTTTAATATACTTATACCAAATGACATAAAAAATAATTTTGCACCCGATAAAAATTGCAGCAGTCACAATGATTATTATAAAAAGATTTTATGGGATTATTTCGATAACAGTTAATTTGTATATTTTGATATCAGTTACAAATTAACTGATATCAAAATAATACAAAATTAATCGTAAAATTGTACAGTAACAATGAATAAACCTGCCTTTAAATATTTCTGTTTTATTAAAAATACTTTATAACATTTGCACCTGTGTTTTAGACGAGTAAATATAGACTATTTGAGGTTGCGACCATTCTTCCTTTGATCATTCTTTATTCGTTCATCATTCATCATTCACTCTTCCTATTTAAGTACCCAAAGGTTGACTGGAAGAAATCGCTTTAGTGATAAGCCCGCCTTTGCACCTTCTTATATTTTAATTTTACTTCTTGTAGTTGGTGCAATAAAGAAGTTTTATCTTATCCTATCTGTCACCATCCTTATACAAAAACTGGAAAAGATAGGAGTGCGAGGTACGCAACTTTCCATTTTTAAAGATTATTTATCGAATAGGATGCAAAGGCTTAAACTTGAACAGTTTTGCAGTGAAGAGGTGGGCGTATCTTTTGGCGTACCACAAGGTAGCGTTCTTGGTCCTACCTTGTTCCTTATTTATATAAATGATCTGTGTAATCAAAAACTCCCCAATGCAAAAATTTTCTGCTACGCCGACGATACTGCTATCGTGTTTACTGCAAAATCTTGGGAAAGTGTAAAAGAACACACAGAAAAAGGCATGGCTGTCGTTGCAGTTTGGCTAAAAAATAATCTA
This sequence comes from Acrobasis repandana, assembly GCA_963576875.1. Taxonomy (NCBI): domain Eukaryota; kingdom Metazoa; phylum Arthropoda; class Insecta; order Lepidoptera; family Pyralidae; genus Acrobasis; species Acrobasis repandana. Next base: position 17,719,031 of record OY756218.1, on the reverse strand, counting down.
CTTACACTAAATTGTAATAAAACAAATTATGTATGTTTTTCTATACAGAACTCGTCACAACCATTAACGATTTAAATATTAAAATTCACACTTGCAATTATAAACTTTTGACTAATCAATGTAAACTGCCCTGCTATAAGTAAAAAGACACAAGTCAAATATCTAGGTGTAATATTGGACCAGAGGCTGTCTTGGTACCCGCAAATTGCGCTTATATCCTCAAGGATCAGAAAATGCTGCTGGCTTTTTAAAAATTTGAGATATATAGCCCCCAAACCTAAATTAGCCAGTGATACCAAGAAAACAAAGAATCTCTTAATTGACGTGTAGAAATCTTTGGTGCAGTCTATAGTTACCTACTGTATCCCTGTTTGGGGAGGCGCATATAAAACTCGCTTCTTAGAAGTAGAGAGAGCTCAAAGAAGTTTATTAAAGTAATGTTTTTTAAAAAACGACATTTCCCTACTTAAACATTATACCAAATTAGTAATCTATTAACTATTAGAAAATTGTACATCATACAGCTGCTCTAAAAAAGCACAAGTCCTTGACCTTTAATAAAAACCAATTAAAGAAAAGAAGAAAGCACGATGTACTTAAAGTACCATTCACAAAAACCGACTTTGCCAGTATACAATATACTAAACGTTCTTGCTACCTATACAATAGAATTAATAAAAAACTGGATATATACTCAAAAATTTATCATGATGTTGAATATAAATTAAATGAGTGGATAAAAACCTAAAACTATTTTGAAACTGAATCGCTGTTAGAAATAGGTAAAATGTAATATAAGTAAATAAAAATATAATAAAAAATTAAAACTACGGATTAGCACACACACAATTGCACTAACAAATACATAGATACGCACGCATACACACCCACACACCCACATTCACACACACACACACACACACACACACACACACACACACACACACACACACACGCTTTGTAAAGATCTTAAGTAAGTACAGTAGATAAAGAAGAGCGAAGCCTCCTGGCACAGGCATCTTTGATTGCCTAAAAGGAGACTTCAACACCTATAGACGTAAGATCACCTCTGTTAACGTAATAAAAACATTTTAATTTATTTTATCTTTTCTTATCTTTTTTTTTTTTTTTCGATACTGTTTCACTGTCTTCTTTATCTAAGCGCGTTCCCGGTAGCATCCTCAGCTGTGCTGCTTCGGAGCCCAGGGTGCGCTTTCCCGTTTTTTCTTCTTCAAATATAACATGCATGTCAATGGTAAAGATTGCTAAAGACCTTGCGAAGTGGAGAAGAAATAGCGGGAACAGTTAAAATGGTTTGGCTATAGTTTTACGACCGGCCGCCTGCCTGACGTTAATTCCTTGAGAATGCAATTGTAGCACGAGATGTTTGTGCTTAATCCTATAGTTGCCTCTAACGACATCCACAAGAAAAGTTTTTTTCTATTCTCCTATTCTAACCCGGAACCACACGGGGGATTTCACTGTCACTAAGAATTATTAAGTTTACGGATTTAGGTTTTTCATTTACATTTACAAATTAATAAATTAACAGTATTAATTTTAACATACTCGTAGGTAGTAAGAGTTGATAGCGATATCATTATATAATATTTAAAAAAATTAAATGTGTAAAGAATTTCGTTGTTTCATCAACATATTCTGTTTGCACAATCACATTAACAGAGAAAAAAAAAGCACCTAGACTAATCTTAGTGATAAGAAAAGATAGGTTCTTTTTAATTGTTTTAATTTGCATGTCAATTGATTTTTCACGTTTTAAATGCAATCATCATCATCATCAGGCCTTTTTAGGGTTACGTAGCCAAATGGCAAAAAACGGAACGCTTATGGATACGTCATGTCTGTCTGATTGTCTGTCTGTCTGTCCGTCCGTATGTCACAGCCATTTTTTTTTGAAACTATAAGCACTATACTGTTGAAACTTGGTAAGTAAATGTATTCTGTGAACCGCATTAACATTTTCACACAAAAACAGAAAAAAAACAATAAATTTTGGGGGTTCCCCATACTTAGAACTGAAACTCAAATTATTTTTTCATCATACCCATACGTGTGAGGTATCCATGGATTGGTCTTTAAAAATGATATTGAGGTTTCTGAAATCATTTTTTTTTAAACTGAATAGTTTGCGCGAGAGACTTCCGAAGTGGTAAAATGTGTGTCCCCCCCTGTAACTTCTAAAATAAGAGAATGATAAAACTAAAAAAAATATATGATGTACACCATGCAAACTTTCACCGAAAATTAGTTAGAACGAGATCTAGTAAGTAGTTTTTTTAATACGTCATAATTCGTAAACCGCAATTTACCTTTAGAACTTTTATATTATGTTACTTGCTTCTACGGAACCCTTCATGGGCGAGTCCGACTCGCACTTGGCCGCTTTTTATTTTAAATCTCCACTGCAAGAGCACGACCCTCTCCGTACTACAATGCAATAAGCTAGTATTTTTTATTTTTATTTTAGTTTGGTGGTTCGAACACATACAGTTGGGGAACTGTTGTGGTTACTATTCGTTAGACTGTGGCACGTATATGTACCATATATTAAGTATAGGTATACATGATGTGGCGATGTATAATATTCACAAGTTATTGTTTCATGCAGTTCAAGATTTGTTTAAGCCTGTTTAAAGATTCCGATTTGATCGATTTAAAAGGAAGTAAGTATGTTTTTTTAATAAAATATTTGTGTGAAATCGTATAGGTGAGAAGCTAAAATTTTAAACAAAAATACATTCAAGTACAGGCATACAAGGCACCTGAATCTAGAATCAATAGTGAATCGAATATTATAATTTACACTCACATCATCATATCAGCTGCAAGAAGTCCACTGCTGGACATATACATCCCCCAAGGATTTCTAAAACGCACACTCACATATAAAATCAAGTATTTTTTTCAGGATTAGTAGAGGATCGCCGTCTTTTCATGATTTCGGGTAAATTAAGAATGGAAACAATTAATATAATTCCTATAACGGTAAAATTATACTTTTTTTAATTGTTTTTGATCGAAGAGTATATTTTAATTTCATTATACTATAATGATCTAGTATAGACCGTAGTTCGATTTATTATGGGTATGTTCCTTCCACGTTGTATAAAAAAGTGCTATTTCAGGTAATGTAGCACGTACGGCACATATATAACGTCTAACAAAATATACTGAAACTATTTTAAGGGTGGATTCAGTCCATGATACTGAACCACTTTCCCCAAGGAACATATATCGAAATATGAAAAATAATTTTTGACTTTCAATACAGACTCGGATCAGTTGATCGGTCAACTTGTATGGAAGGCCTAAACTTATTTTTCATATTTCGGTATATGTTCCTTGGGGAAAGTTGTTCACTATCATGGACTGAATCCACTCTTAAAATAGTTTCAGTATATTTTTTTAGACCCTGTATAATACGTGTTCATTATAGCTCTGTTTCTATATTTTGGAAATTTCTTTTAGTTGCCCAAATGTCAATCTGTTTCATACGTTGGTGTGACAGTGGACGGTATCGATAGCAAAAAAAGACGCAAAGCAAAAGTCAACTTAGATCCCACAATGTCTTTTGTAACTATTCAACACCCAGAAAAAATCGTTACAAAAGTACCTTCCTACTGGGTCTTCGTGCAAGCAAAAAACAAATGTGAAAATGGGAAAAATGAAAAAAATAAGGAAAATGGGAAAAATAAGGAAACATCAGATACGAAAGAACTTAAAGAAAATGATGAAGATATTGAAAATGGTACACAAGATACTCAATTACAGGAAAAAAATAATGATGAATTTAATTGGCCAAAAACTGAGGAATCCGAACAGAATGATGGAGAAATTAAAACACCGGACATTAAAAAACCTGAACAGAGTAATGAGGAACAGGAAATTTTAGATACTGACTAATGTACTATTTACTACAATTTTGAGAACACGTGTGAACGATGAGAAATACTACTAAGATTGAGCAAAGAAAATATAAAATCATTACTAGAATACCTAATAAAATTATAGAGAAACTCGTAACAGCGCAAAAGCAACAGTAGCAATAAATGGATAATAAATTGTTATAAAAGTTACATTAAAATAACATATATACTTAGTTTTGGTTTCTTTTAAATACGTCAATATTAATAGTCAGATTGGATAATATCGATAAGTTATCAGATATTTCTTCCCCTACTGTCTTAACAAAAGCCAGTAGTAACACCAGATTACTATTATTTTTATATTTGTTTACTTTATTAAAAAGAGTAGTTTCTTAATTGATTATCCCTGCCAATATTTTATGTCTTTATAATTTTATTAATGACTTCATGAAGAGGAGAATTTTATAAAATTGTAGCGCGTGCTCTGTGGTACTAGGAAAACCTCCAAGTATAGGTTTGTCTATTTCATATCGAATCTTAAAATGAAAGATATTTGTATGGCTAGAAAAATTGATCACTAAAGTCTCTGTGAGAGATATGAACATGTAAATTGTACATGCCATTTCCTTTGTAGATTATGCGCCGCTTACACTAGAGATACAATATCTGCATATTGTTTATTATTGCGAAAACTTACGCCTTGGACATGCTTAGATGTTAACAATAATTTCAAGCTTTTTTTATTAGTCATACCCTTGCTTACTTTTAGCTAGGCTGCGTCCCTTTTAGTGATCCGTCAGTAAGCGTCTGAGAATTTTCCCCCAATTAACACCTTCCTGATAATATCTATTTTGAATTTACTGTTATTACTAGGCGATTCCAGTTTACGTTTTACTTTCTGTCTCATTCAGAGAACAGCTGATTATATTTTGATATATTCTACGCTCCTGCTCCCAATTTCAGTCTCCGGTTAAGAAGTAAGATTTAATCGATTGTACATCCAAGAATTTGTAAATAGGAGCACACTATTATTTACAAAAATGTGGCGGTACTAGAGGTGGTAGAGTCTCAGTTTCCCTTTTCCTGCAAATTAACATTTCTGTTTACAAATACTCACAACTCTTTTAGTGATACCAAAACCTAAAACAAAATAGAAAGTAGAAAAACAGGAGTAAAGGATTGGTGCTATAGAAAAAGTTGTCCATGTACATAGCTTGAACTACCTTTTCTGATCGACACTGTATAACGATTGCATGTAAGGGCTTAAACAGCATAGTATCTACACTTTTGTAGATTCCCTTGCCTGAGTTTACACGGTTTGCGATAAGATAATACTATTTGCCATGTTCGTCTGGGAACAAATAAAACCTTACTAGTGATCCGACTACTTGTCATCTCAGGCAGATCGTGAAGGTCGATAGAGAAATGGGCGGAAACTTTGGGGAAGGAAGAAGGAGAGTTATGTTTTTTTATTCCGTTTTTACTACATTTCCACTCATCATCATCCGAGCTTATTCCCGGTTGCATCCTCAGCGGTAACGCTTCAGAGCCCGGGGTCCGTTACCTTACTTAGGTGATTTGACAAGGTTACTGGTTTTTACACAGAGCAACTGTCGTCTGACCTCCACAACCCAAAGGGTAAACCAAAACCAATCCCTCAAATAGGTTTAAACAAACGCTAATGGCGGTCGGGTACTACATGCCCACTATCAGGTTGGAAGTATTCTTCGAATCTCATGGTCTTCGTCTGCCCATTGAGGGATACAGACGTTATTAGTTTTAATGTATGTATAAGTACGTAAGGGCTGTAAAAGCACGGTATCTACAAAGCACTCGATTTCCAGAGTCCCGCACGTCTTGCGATAAGATAACCCGCACTCGTAAGGCAGGCAATCAGAGGGGGCTAATGTACCCTTATGCTGACTGCGACTGCCTCTGGAGGTTAACTATGTTATCGCGAAAAGACCTTTATTAAATTACATATGCGCTGAAATATTACTTACATATCTTTATTTAGGTAGTACGTATTTTTTTTCGCAAATGGCATGTCTATTTGCGATAAAGTTAGACACACACATATGAGAGTTCCCACTTACATTTGAGACAGGCACTATAATGGACTCTTAGGGTAAGAGGAAGGGTGGTCGACCAAAGCAAACATGGCGACGATCGGTAACAGCGGAAATAAGGACAATCAGGGTATCTTGGAGTGAAGTGAAGCGTGCCGCTCAAGACAGAACGAGATGGAGAAGTACTATGGAGAAGTAATATGTATGTGGGGTCTGCCCCACCCAGGGGACATAGAACAATAAGTCAAGTAAGTTGTGTAAGTACTTTTTATTTAGTTTTACCTGTCCTATTGTCTTTGCCTGTGTGTCCGTATTCAAATCTTGCAAGTTAAATTAGACCCACTTCCATTATTGTACTGAGCCGAAACTTCACATACAATTTTTTTTTAAATACTTTATTACAAAAATTGTAATAGGCGGACTTAAGAGTCCTTACCCTAAACAGAATCTGACTTTCTCATACAAACGTAGTCTAGCATTTATTATGAAAAGACATTTCAGATTTCGGCAAAATTTTGTAATGTAAACAAATTGCATATACTCGTAGTATATTTAGGCATATAACTGGTTTTCACAGTCAAAATATGATATTTAAAGAGAATATAGTTTATTTAAATATTTGACCATCAGTATGATAAACTTTTACACCCTTATATTTTCTCTCAAGTTCGTATTTTGAGCGTCTAAAACTAGTTATTTATTTATTTTATTTAAACTTTATTGAGCCAAAAGCTACAATAGGTCGTCTTAATGCATTCTCTCCCTGTCAACCTTTAGGAGAAGAGAAACGATAGAATAGTTATATGCCTAGATATATGCAATTTCTTTTAAATTACAAAACACTGCAGAAATTTGACGTCATTTCAAAATAAAAGCTATACTCTTGTATGGAAAAGTCTAATTTAAGGGACTCGTAAGGCCCAGGGCCTTTTTTATCAGTCAACCTACAGGTGTTGCTGATAAAAGCAAATTTTAAACGCTGTTCTAAAAAAATGCGCGCTGGAAAAAAGTCTGAATATTCACATACCGTGTAACTTTTCTAACGATGTTTTTCTTCGAACGTCATCTCGTAGTCATAATGGATGGTCTGAAAAGAGCTCTTTTTTATATAAATGCTCCAGAGTCAATGGCGCGTGTAAAATGGCCCAATGGTCACATTAAGTGGACCGTAAGCGACCGATAATGATAAACACTGTGAAGAAAATACATACTAGCGTTTTACTTGGTTGATTCCCTTTGCCACTTACACCACAACAGCCTTCGACTCCGGCGTCAGAAGACCAAAAGGCAGACAGATCTTTAGGTGTATAACCCGTAACGAATGAAGACGTAGTAAGTGTACATGTATATACTTATGTCGTATACAAAGTAGAAGGGACATATACGTAATAAATCAAACCACGGGCTATATACTATTCACTACAACCAGTTTGTTTTAATAATACCCCAATTCCGTTTTGCCCTAGTGTCAAGGATCTCGGGCTCCACATTGACACAAACCTTCGTTGGGACGTTCATATTGCCGAGCTCTCGGGTAAGGTCACGGGGGCCCTTCGCTCTTTATACAGGTTAAAAAACTTTCTTCTCCCTATTAATATTAAGACTATGTTGGTGTATTCACTTATTTTCCCCATTTTAGATTACGCAGATGTATGTTGCTCAGATCTGAATTGCAACTTTCTCAACAAACTTGATAGACTTCAAAACAATTGTCTCCGATTTATATTTGGACTACGGAAGTACGACCATGTGTCGGCTTACCGATCTAAACTTAAGTGGTTACCCATCCGTCAACGTCGCAATTTGCATATTCTCACTACTCTATTTTCTATACTCTTCGACCCAAAAACTCCGATGTATCTTAAAAACAACTTCACTTTCCTGGGTGATACCCATCTCAAAGTTCTTCGTTCTTCCAACAATCTCTTTCTTAATATGCCTCGCTGCAGGAGTGGGTTTTTCGAACATTCATTCACCAGACAAGCCGTGAAGCTATGGAACGCCCTTCCCGTTGATATCCGCAAAGCCCCTAGTCGCCAAGCATTTAAGAGTGCTGTGCGCGCTCATTATCTTCACAAATTGTCATAGAGTATTATAAATATTTATGTTGTTTATGTAGGGTTTATGAATTTATAAAGTATTTATGTATTTTTATATGTAGGTCTATGAATGTATAAGAAAGTATATATATGATTATGTGTCTTAGGTAAATGTTTAATAATGGTCAAATAGCTAATTTGAATGTACTAATCGTCCAAAATTTGCTTTTATCCGCACCACCTGTAGGTTGACTGGTAGAAAAGGCCCTAGGCCTTAAGTCCGCCTGTTACATTTTTTGTAATAAAGTTAAATAAATAAATAAAAAAAAATACTAGATCACTAAAGTATAATGAAATTAAAATAATAGCCGAAGAACAAAAAAAATTTTGACATTTTCATACAAAAGTGTGTAGCCGCCTGGGCCATTTGTATGGGAAAGACAAATTTTTTTTGCTCTGCTGTTATTTTAATTTAATTATACTATAATGATCTAATATAGACCGTAGTTCGATTTATTGCGGGTATGTCCCTTCCACGTTGTATATGTATGTACTTAAGCATACTATTCCCATGCTGGTCTGGGAGAAAAGATAAAACTAAGAATGTACTAGCTGCTTCTCTTCCCGCGCAGATCATAAAGGCCGATCGAGGGAATGGGTGAATATGCGAATCGTGTTAAAAGGCAATGCGGCTAACAAGCCATCACTATTTTGATTCCTTTTCCATCTTCTCGCCCACCATCACGATAAAAGTGACCTTTGGATCTTATTTCGATTTAGTTCTTGGAAATTTATCAAAATTGCGGAGATGTGGGGTTTAAAACTTTAAGAAAATCATATTTCAGCTAGTTATTTTGAAAAAATTTCAAATATGTCAAAACTTTTTGTTACCCTTATTAAGACGCAACTTTTTTGTCTGAACATATGAACTGAACACATGATAAACGTTGCAACACGTTGCAGTGTTGGGGGTGAGTCGCGAGGTTTACAGCTCTCACAGTCACTAGTTTTATATGGTGATGATAAAAGTTACTTTTTTTTTTTTTTTGACTGTAAAATTCATTGTTATATATTTTGACTTATTCAATTTATATTTTTCCAATTATTAACTCTTTATTGAATAATGTAATAAAATATCCGCAACATGCTTCGTCAAAAGGTAAACAGAAAAATATCCGCAACATGCTTCGTCAAAAAGTAAACAGAAAAATATCCGCAACATGCTTCGTCAAAAGGTAAACAGAAAAATATCCGCAACATGCTTCGTCAAAAGGTAAACAGAAAAATATCCGCAACATGCTTCGTCAAGTTACTTACGTACGATACGAGTAATTTCGATTATCTTCGTACATCCACGTTATGAATCACCACTTACATTCTACCTAATAGACAACAGTCACTTTGAGGAAATAAAGGTGTGCTAACAGGTCTCGTTTAGTTGGTTTTGCCGACAATAGGCGCGGTGACATACGATTGCTACACATAAACCTAATAAGGCAAAATGATTGCCCCTTTGACGAGTAGAGTTATAGTGCGCTTGAATGGCGCTATTCATTTGTTGTAAATGAATGGCTGTTATTGTAGTGTTGGCTATTCCAAATGTGGGTTAGTTGGTGATTGTCTCCAAATATATAGAAGTCAGTAATTCCTTCTAGTGACTTTTGAGAATACTTACTATTGCACGTTAAATTACTTTTCTTAATAGTATATTAATAACTATTTAGGAGGCGCTTGAGAGGCTCTATAGTCGATTTAGGAGACGCTTGGGAGCTCTATCATCTACCTTTGTAAACCCGACGGGAAAAGACCCCCCGGTAGACAATTCAGATGGCTGGATGGAGTACAACAAGACCTAAAAGTGCTTGGAATGAGAAATTGACGTGAAAAGGCCAAGGATCGAATCGGCTGAAGATATTTGCTTCACTAGGCCAAGGTCCACCCGAGGCTGTAGTGCCTAAGATGATGATGAATAGTATATTAATTGGTCCTTACTTCTTGTGTCTTTCTGTAAAAGCAGGGATTTCTTCAATTCTACGCGAAATTTAATATCTACAAATACAGATACATTATCACGTCTTTATCTCTACCGGGGCAGACAGAGCATTTTAGATTTTGCTACTCTAAGCAGACAGAGCCCAGGGACGCAAGATCCAAAGGCCACTTTTATCGTTATGGTGGGCGTGAAGATGGAAAAGGAATACAAATAGTGATGGATTGCTAGCCGCAACGCCTATTTAACATGATTCGCATTTTCACCCAGTCCCTCGATAGGCTTTAACGATCTGCGTGGGAAAAGAAGCAACTGGTACATTCTAAGTTTTTCTTTGCTTACCGACCAGCATGGAAGGAAAGCAGTTAACATAATTATAAGGTCTTCGTCTAAATCCCGGTTGCATCCTCAGCTGTGCTGCTTCGGAGCCCGAGGTGCGCTTTCCCGCTTTTTCTTCTCCAAATATGACATGCATGTCAATGGTCACCCAAGGATGCCTAAGACCTTGCAAAATGGAGAAGAAATAGCCGGAACAGTTTAAATGATTTAGCTATAGTTTTAGGACCGGCCGCCTGCTTGACGTCAATCCTCCTTGGGAATGCAATTTGTACGAGCTGAGATGTTTGTGCTTAGTCCTTTAGTCGCCTCTTACGACATCCACAGGAAGAGATGGAGTGGTCCTATTCTAATCCGGAACCACACGGGTAATTTAACATAATATACCTAAGATATATTGAGTAAAATATTTAAAGTCAGCACACGTAGGTACGCTACTTAACATGAATGACCCAATCAGCGTCTTCATGGTCAACTTGGGAACTGAGTCAAGACGTTCGTTAGGATAGCGACGTTGCAGGGCAATTTTAAATCGGACTAACTTTTCATTAGCCTTATTACAAAGAAAATTCTTTTTTAGCCTAGCCTAGAATCGGTCCTCTTAATTTCTGCATGTGAATTACACATTCAAGCAACTAAAGGAAGAAGAAGACAGCACAAAAAATCTCCTACTACAACTGAATTTCCAAGGAGGATTGACGTCGGGCGCAGCCTGTTGTGAAACTTGTTGCAATAATGCATTCCCAAAGAGGGTCGTCACAATGTCGTCAAATTGACGTCAGGCATGCGGCCGGCCATAAACCTACAGCCAAATCCTTTAACCAGTTCCGGTTTGCGTGGTCCTTTGTCTCCTTGGGTTGCCATTAACATGCATATTATATTAGAAGAAAAAGCCGGAAAGCCCACCCCAGGCTTCAAAGCAGCAAGGGTTCCAAATTTTGTTTTGCGATACCCGACAGGGTTCATAGTGTGCTATTTTAATACAGTGACTTTAAGTAGTTAGAACTGATGTACATTATGAAATGCAATAAATGAATTGAATTGAATTGAAGGGATTCTACCGGAAACAGATGAGAAGGAGGACAGAGAAAAATTTGGGTCCCGTAGTAAACAAGAAACCCTTATAGTTTCGCCATGTCTGTCTGTCTGTCTGTCCGCGGTTTTACTAAGGGACTATTTATACTAGAAAGATGTTATTTGGCATAGAATGAATATTAAAACACGCCCACAAAGTGGTAAAATAAAATCATAAAAGAAAAATTTGGGTAGCTCCCAGACATGTCAAGTGTAAATCATTTATTTCTCTACTAACCTATGTTGTGGACTTGTAGAGTGTCGTAAAATAGGCTTTTAAAAAATATCGCGACTTTGTAACACCATTTTTCGATTTAGAGATCCGTTTGTGATAAAACTATCAGAGCTAAGTAGGATTTACAAAAGAGTTATAGTCGACCAACTTTCAATACAAATTCAATTAAAAATCAAGTCGTTAAACCGTAAGGCGTCAACTCTAAGACGGCATTTGCAACCACGGTTATTTAGTGTATGGTTTTTCACAATTCGCTGTCTATCGCAAACGCCAATCAACCGCGTGTTCACATCAGCCATTTCCAGATCCAGGCAGAGTATTGGCGCTCCGCCATCATTTAAAACTCATTTTCATTAGTCACTAAATTCTAGAAAAAACAAAAGTGTATTATTTTTAATCAATTAAAATTTAGTTATTTTTGACAGATAAGTGTTATTATAGTGTTCAGGATTTTTGTGATTTGTCTTATAGTAGCTGTCGTAGATTTATAGATTCCATTTTTTATAGATTTATTTACGTAGTAACTATTCATTAATCTGTGGTATTATGATAAATGCCTTTCCATGGAATTCTGACTAAATTGCACACCGGTGATGTTAAACATGATTGGATGAAACGGAATGTGAATATCTTGTTTGTAAAACATGTTTGACAAATAAAGTTATCTTTATTTTAAAATATTATTTTTCTATCTATTATATTATATCTAGAAGCCATGGCTTCTAGAGAAAAATAATATTTTAAAGGAAACCTGCAGGTTTCCTAAACACATGGTTAGGTGGTGAGGTCGGCTTTTGCCCATGTCATAGTTTTTAAGAGTGTGTTGGTTTTCTTGTGCAATAAAGGGAAGTTTTGTATTTTGGGCTTGATATTATTTGTTCTCTTATATCGAACCCCGATTAACCCCTGGTCGCCAGGTGTTGAAATTTGGCCTTCCGCCAGCTGCACACAACCTGGCCTTTAACACTCATTGACGTTTTATTAATGTGACTAATGAATAGGTACAATAAACTATTTTATCTCCGTTTTATTTTATATTTTAATATGTGAAAATAGTATTCAGTTTGGTTAGGTTTATCTACCATTTTTCTGTTAATTCAAGATAATGATTACGTTATGAGATTTTTTTTTATAACTTTATTGCTTCATTTTATTGTATAAAAATTGAGTCCTAAAGGACTAATAAATTTTAAATTCAAAAGAAAATACAAATGAAAATTTATTGTTTTCTTACAATTTCAAGCAAATTTACTTCGTTACGAGTATTTAGTCAAAAAAAAATATAAGATCGTGTTTATAGAACTTTTGCGATGATAGGTGGAATAGTATGGATAGAAAACAACCTTTTGTTTTAAATAACTCAGTGCATTTTTATAGTAAGTTATTAAAGAAAATAGGCGAAGTTTGACCGCCCCCCGACTATTGGGCCTAAAATTTTTATAAAATACATAAAGTAGTTCTTTACCTATAAATTTCCGAAAAACCTATGAGAACACGGAACCCTCTTCACGCGAGAATAACTCGCACTTGACCAGTTTTTTTAACCAATTGTAACAAGTAGGTCATTCATATGAAGTTTATTTGTTGGTATAAACTTAAGCTCACTTGAACGTCTTGAAACCCCTCTCGCATTCCCAAATAGCTACAAACTACGCAGGAATGTTGACAATGTAAAGAGCAGTAAATGAATAATTGTGTACAGTCAACCAGAATATAGTTTAAATTAGTGTTTAAGTTCATACAATACAGAGATCATAAAATAAAATAAAAATGAAAATATTATTTATTGCTGTACTTTAAGGTGCACTACAGTTAGAAATCAAAACAAAACTTTGCAAATAGGCAAAGGAATGCCTCAGCATGTGTTAACCTGGACCGGATTCTGAGGTAACGCTCTTATTCAGGCATCCCTTTTCCCTGTGATGTTGTGCGGGATTTTTTAAATTGATTACATTAGTAAAATATGATTCCATATTTAGTTTTGTCTTAATAGAAAATATCAATATTTTATTACAAGAATCATGTTGGTTTATGTACTTGAATTAACCACAAAGCTTCTCCGTGCTTCGGAAAGCACGTTAAGTGGTTGATCTTGACTGTCAACGTTAGATATCAGTCGTTAAACTACTACGTCAGATGCCTTTGAAAAGCTTGAGAAATCTAACACCAGTTTGATCACTGACATTGAAAAAAAAATGTTTTTTTGTAGTTGACTATACCTATAAATCGATAGGAGACCGGCGCTGCGTACTTTGAAATCTTAATCACCTGTTGTTTATATTTGTCGAGTGCCGGGATTGTTGGAAATGTTATTATAGCCAACTAGTTCACAAGGCAACAGTCTTTAACAATATATGATTGCACTATAGTTGAAGCTTGAGTACACACTTTGAAATAATTTCTTTTAATGTCTAGATTTCTGCCTCTCTTGATGACGTATTTGAAATAAATGAAGAAAAATGGTACTCATAGAAAAATGAATTCCTATAGGCGTTCCAAAAAAAAGTGTCGATGTTTTCGCCTGTTACAAATTATACCCATCGTATTCGTTCAATTTTATTAGTTAGTGACGTTAAAGGCCCACTTAGACAATACAATTTTCTTGCACATTCAAGTTAAATAATTGAATGCAATAATTTCAAACACACAATTCGTACAGCGAAGTAAAACAGCTGGCAAATGAGAGAGATAAATGGAAGAGAATTCATACTCAACCGACAAGAGAAATAGCTCTTAAATATAGGTAGATATAGATAGATAATTAAAACGCAATAATTGCCCTTCAAGAATTGTATGCATCTGTTTACACGATGAAATAGTGAAAAACCTTGAATGCAAATCTTGAAAGGCAATAATTTCTTGCATCTTGCGTTTACACTGGTAAAGTACAGTTATACCAATGCCTAGGCATAAGCATATAGCTGGTATATATGCATCTTCTTTAAAATTACAAAATTTTGCCGGAATCTAACTTTGTATGGGAAAATCTGATTCTGCCTAGGGTAAGACTACTTTGAACAGCGGATACATTTGGTGAGTACATCAGTGTAAACTAACGGTCACCCGAGATCCTCTTAAGGTGACGAAGAGGAATATGGAAATTATCACCATATTTACGAGTTAACAATTTATTTCACACTTCAAGGCCATTTGCTTATATATTCACCTTAAAATCACAATATTTAAGCTTATATACGCATAAATCCTGATAAGTTGAAAGACATAATCATAAACTTATACATGAGGGATTGTATGGATATGATATTTGGATGGATATTAAATTTTTTCTAGTTATTCGTTTATTTAGGATAGTACACCGGTAACGGATATTAGATTTTTAAGGAAGTTTTAAAATAAAATATTAATACTAGGCCCCGCCCCAATCCGAAATTATTCGAATGGATTTGGATAAGGTTACATACAGGTTGGATACGGTGGATCTCCATAATTATTCGAACTTTTTTTAATTCAGATCCGGTTACAGATGCAGATATTTTTTTTCAGATATCCGTCAGTTTTTATTACGGATACTGAACTTCAAATTATCCCTGCTAGACATGAGTATAGACAAACATAATCTCCACGATTCATGATCACGCCACATTTGGCCCCGTTTTCGTCAGCTGGCTCCCAAATTGCAGCTTTCATGCACTGCATCGCGAAACGACAGTAATTTCCCGATCTAAAACGTGCCCGGAGTTTAGAAGGGTACTAGGCTATTTAGACGGCGTGAGGAAGTAGAAATATTTTATTCGCATCATTTACTGTCGTAGAAAAAGAAGGTTAATTATGTACTGCTAACGCAAAAATTTTGGGGTAATATTCATGTTCCTGGGCTAAGCATTACACGATAATAACGTTGTACTCGGGACTGCTTGTGATCTCGAATAATATTTAACACTTTTGTAATGTCAGAAATAACGTCAATATATAACTCTGCATATATTAGAATATAATAATATTAATCATATATTAATAACTAGCTGTGCCCGCGACTTCGTTCGCGTGGTTGTCGGAACGTAATGTTATATAGCCTAAAGCCTACCTCTATAAATGGACTACCCAACAAAAAAAGAATTTTTCAAATCGGACCATTAGTTCCTGAGATTAGCGCGTTTAAACAAACAAACAAACAAACTCTTCCGCTTTATAATATTAGTATAGATAAAACACTTGATTATTTGTAAGTTTTTAATTTTATTTTTTAGATATTTAAGTTGTATACTTCTAGTATTTCTTTTTATAGTTTTTTAAGTTATGTTTTTAGTTTAAATTAGAATAATTTAGTGAAATAGTTTAATTATTTTAGTTTAATGAAATAAATACCTGTTTTCGTTAAACATCTCCAAGTACCTCGGTTGCCTGGAAGAGATTGCATTTGCGATAAGGCCGCCTTTTGTCATCTGTTTTCTACAATCTAATAATCTGTATTACTATGTTTTGGTGCAATAAAGATTTTATCTAACTAATTAAAAAAAACACCAAAACACTTAAAAGTAACATTTAAAGTATGTAGTCCAGATGTACAATAGGCGGCTTTATCGTCACGGCAATCTCTTACAGACTACCTTTGGGCTATTTTATTGGTTATTATGGCTAATTTGAATATTGGTATTTTACTTGTTAATTTGAAAACTTCAAAAAAATCTGGCGACCCTGCTTGAGTTTGAAAAGCTCTGTACAGTCAACGGCCTAGCCTAAAGCTATACAACTTTAATTGGATAAGATCCTTATACTCGTTTAAAGGGAATGAAACTACAAAACTACCGAATATATATCAGATGTTCCCAAACATTTTGACATAATATAGTTATGTGCCGATTTGTTTGTTTTTTGTATGAAGAAAAAAATTGTTTTACAACTTGAGGGTTGGCGCTATAATTGTAGGGACAGGGATTAGATAAGGGAAGTCAAAGGCAATTTGGGCTAACTAAACATGTAGACCTTATTGGCTTTGACTTCAATTTTTGATCAAATAAAAGTTAAATTAAAAATATGTATATAAAAGTTAAATGTGAAATCTTATCTCTCGAAAAAGAGACATGGAAAGCACTTAAATCAAATGAAACTAAATTCTTTATTTGCTTAGTAAGAGTGACTAAACTGACAAGAGCGCAGATCTTTAATACAAGAAGAGAATACATTTTTCAATCAGAAACAGTTGATTCTTTGTATCTGAGTTAGAATATTTATTTTATGCCAGGACCTGCCGCAGCCTTGTAATGACAGTATAAGCTAGCTCCTATTATAAACAATAAATAAATTAGGTATACTTTGAGGAATTTTTACGAAAATCTCATTGACGCTACTAATAACTTAAGTCCATTAGAAAAAGCTCGTTTTTACACGAAAGAAATCCAAAAAACGGAATTAAAGTGTTGATTTGTTTTCGTTGGGATTGGAGGCACTTTGCATGAAAGTAAGATTAATTTCAGGAGCTTGAAGCGTATTGCGTCGGAGCCGGCGGAATCCGAATCCGGATTCCGGCGAAGTAGACACCCTGCAATTTATATTAAGTGGAGTGATCACTTCTCTAGGAAGTCGATTTACGAACTTCGGGTTAGATGTATGGCTGGCGGTTGTTCAAGTATCATGAATTAACTACTTACTCAATAAAAATCCGCATGCCGTTCCATTGTTTTTTGTTGCAATGCTAATATTTTCAATAGTATAAAACAACAAAGCTTGTCTTATGTAAAGTCTACAAACAAAACCTTTACTACGCCTAAACCAAATTGTACCTAATGGCATACTAAATCTTAGTCTAAGTATTAACTCGAGCAGTAACTAGTAACGAGTGACGGAAATGCTTATATCGTTAACAAAGACGTCTTTAGACATTTGTCTGTTTGTTAGATCGAGTTCATCGCAGACGTTTGGGTGTTCCGCAAAATTAACCCGGATTTAACACAAAGCGCTCATATTTGGCCCGATTTACGCTTTTGAGCCGTGTGCCCCAAGAGCATTTTCTTAGTGTCGCTTAATAGTTAACGTCTTCTCGGGGTTCGCTGTTTCACAATTGCCAAAATTTATATTATATTTAAACATTTCAAAACAAACATTATAATATTACAACAAACTTGGTAGTTTGGTAGATAGGTATGCTAAAACTTCTATCTTCTACTTCTATCTATAGGAGGTAAAAAACAACTTCAGTTCGGCTCTGTTTTTTAAGGTGAATACCTAGCTGAAGTGGCGCCCTCATTTGAAATAAATTGTTAACTCGTAAGTATGGTGAAAATTTCCATATTTCTCAACGTTAGGCACTAGATAGCCTTTCAAATTATTTTATGAACTGCCGTTGAATCTATTATTGGTGTTCTGTCAAGCTTTAAAACCCGCCAAAAGTGGCCACTTTTGGCGAAAGCGGGTTTTACAGCTAGACGGAGTAATACTTTCAATGGTATATGGTATACGGGAGGACGAAAAATTTTTATCGATTTTTAATAACTTTTTTATAGAAAATAGTTCAGTATCATGGACTGAACTTGCTCCAGTAATTTTGCCGGTGGATAAAAATTTACCCTGTATGTATTTGTTATAAAATATAGTATCTACCTGTAGCACAGGTTCCTCTTGGAACCTATTTCAGGGACTAGCCGCTTCACAAAAGTTTACAAGCCCAAACACATGTGTACAATATTTGAATTTACCTGTTTTATGAAATTGTATTTTGTGAAGAGGAAATAAACAATCTTTATTATTATTATTATTATCGTCGATTTAGTATCCCGTAACACAAGTCTCGAACTTACTTAACTCAATCTGTGTGATTTTTCCGTATATACATATTTATTTTATGAAACAAACCGGAATAATAAAAATACACTGTGCGTATAGCGGGTAGCAAAAATAAATCACTGCAATAATTTAGTCGCATAATAATAAATCGGAGCAGATATTGGCGCACTCCAGTACTAGGAAACACGTGATGTATGGACTGGTACGGGAGTACAAATAGAACGCGGAAGGCGCCATATGTACGTGTTCATACTTGCAGAGTTATAGCTTTGTATAGAACTCCGTAGCTACATTTGTTTTCTGTCCGAACTGAACAGACTTGATAGCCTGAACAGACGCTGAAAAAAAGAAACCCTTTACTAATAGGTGCCCGACCTTGTAAACGGAGTTCTTGAAGAACTGTTCCCCAACCCTGAGGTATAAGTGGTGACTGAGCTAGGAAGGTATATTTGCGAGCCCGCCTACACACTGTACTATAACATTAAGAACGAACTGCAATGGCAGTTCGTGCTTAAATAAAATACGTATGACTACCAATGGGTAGTCATACGTATTTTATAAACAACATATTAAGATGGAAATCAAAAAAATACAAAACAAATATTTTAGTGAAAACTATAATAGACGACATCATAAAGACTATCATTGAAGGAAAGATAGAAGGTAAAAGAGGACCAGAAAGACCGAGGCATAGCTACATGAAACAGAAAAAGGAGGAGAGAGAAAGAGAACGTCGTGTCGTAAAAAGAAGTAAAAAAGGTGGCAGAAGAGAGAGACAAATGGAGGAGAACTCATACTCCACTGACAAAAGCATAGCTCTTAAATATGTATAGATAGATTATAGATCACAATTTTGTATGTTCAAGTTGTCTTTATCAAGATGAAGTAAAAAAGCCCCGAGCGAGCCCCGACATAATTCAGACATCGAATGTCTCTGTCTAAACTTTTTAATATTCATTTCTGTTAAAAGATTAAACGAATTGAAATCTTAAATTACGAGAGAGAGTACGAGAAAATTTATATCTAAAAATGCCTATAAATAACTTTATTTTCCAGGTCGTAAAGCATAGGAAGCGGACCAATATGCTACTCGCATATCTTAACGATGGAACTCGGCACGCTGCGGTTTCCGAGGACTTGGCATACTGTGCAGGATTTAAGGTAATTTCTCCGAGTGAAATATTACCAAATTTCGCCCTCTTCACGTCAGGGACACGAGGTTGCCTTTTGTGCATTACGGATCTTTAGTATGCATGAATTACTTGAATCGTAACGTCTTATGAGACTGGGCAAATCGATGCAGTAGACTTTCTGTATAAAGCTACCTGCCACGGTTTTCTTTAGAGAAAGTTTTTTTTAAAAAGGGCTCGAAAATATTTCTTCGGAATAGGCAATTCGCGTGTGACATCATAACATACCATAAATTAATATGACGACTTAGACGACCTCCATGTCGTAGTGGTTAACACGCCAGGCCACCACTCCAGAAGTACTGGGTTCGATCTCAGTAGGGCAAGCAGAAAATCGCCTTTTTCAAATTGTTCTGGGTCTTGTATGTTTATCTATTTATGTTTTATTATAAAATGTAGTATTGTTGCGTTAGCATCGCATTATACAAGTTAAATTTAGTTTGTTTGTGTTTTTAAAATAAAGACAATCAGTGTGATTTTTCTTTATCTATTTAAGTAGAAATTCCGTATTAAAAACGGAATTACATGGATGTCTAAAAATGCCTTTCAACAACTTTATCTTTCAGATCGTAAAGAATGGGAAGCGGACTAATATGCTATAATTTAACGATGGGACTAAGCGCGCTGGGGTTCCCGTAGACTTGTCACAGACACACAGTGTAGGATATAAGGTAATTTCTCGAGTGAAATATTACCAAATTTTACTTATTTTCACCTTTGCCAGTTAGATTTGTTCACATTAATTCTTAGCCTCTAAATACCTACTTATATGGCTTCCGGTAACAGTGGCGGATCCAGATTTTTGATTTGGGAGGGGCTTGAACCCAATGAATTCCCTCTTTTCAAACCGCCGCCCCGGCGGCGTTCTGTGGTCGAGTTCTGCGTTCCTGACTCTTAAATTTGTCATGGAGAGACTAAGTTGCTTTTTGGGGGAGGGGGGGGGGAGGTTTTTCTGTCTTGAGTGCAGCGTCCGCGACCCATCAGGCAGTCGACGTAACCCTTCAGGAGGCATTGGGACTTAAGAATTTCGTCGACGTCAATCTCTCTCTCTCTCTCATCGGGAAATTAATAGGTACTTAGAATGTACCAGCTGCTTCTTTTACCGCGTAGATCGTAAGAGCCAATCGGGAGAAAATCTGAATGCTTAATATCAAAAACAAATATAAAGGACCCCTGTACTTCGTCACCTTTTCTTTGCTGGTCTAGGAGAAAAGAAAAAACTTTAAATGTACCGTAAGCTGCTTCTCTTCCCACGTTGCTTATATTTTTCCACCATCATACTCAACGTAACCCAAAGGCCACGGTCTACCTCGTTAGGGAGAAGACGTGATAATGTAACTCATACTGATTGTTAAGTATACAGATCATGTGCAAAGCGGTTTTCGCGTTTATACATAATTTCCATTAATGTTTGTAATAATTCAAAGAAACGGGATCACTTTGGAGCTCTCTTGGCAACATAATTTGCACAGTAATTACAAGTGTTTCTAATTACCAGAACTCTTTGGCTCGCAAATAAGGAGCAAATTAATAATTTCTCTTCAGTTTTCAGCCGCGGATTATTATGAATTTATTATTTAACCCTAGATAACTAAACTATCCTGGGAGTTACTCAATAACTAAACATTCGTCTAGCGGACTACGCATTAAAAAATCTTATATTATCAACATAATTTAACGTGAGGAAGAAATTGTTACATGATTCGTATAAAGTGCTCGTTGTGAATAGAGATAGGTAGAAATAATTTTATACTAATGATGCCACATACCTTTTATACACATCTACATTATGGGTGTCACAAATTGCATTTTTTACATCTAAGGCATCAATTTTTGGTCTTCCTTAGCAATTTCGACGGGCAAACGTATAATTTTTTTGTAATATTTCATACATAAGGAAATGGAGCAGATTCTTCATATGATTTCACCAAGGATATCTCCTATCATGACCTTGATGTCACGTCTTAAAGTTACCGTCCGAGCAAGTTGCCGCAACCAAGGCTCCATGAGGTGGTTTGTCAGTTTCAAAACAAAATCTCGCCGTGTTATTTGTTAATTATTTTTGATGTTATTCGCGACGTATAATAACATAAGTAGGAGTAGTCTTAGTGCAGATGACCATTTATGATGAGTTTTACTGGATAAAAATCGAAGAGTTGCTAAAGCACATGTCGAATGCTACGTTGTAGCATCTGACGTAGTATGTAGTACGTTTCTTTCCATGTTTGACAATATAAAATCATCCGGTTTAATAATTTGGGTTCTGTTGTCTTTTACTTGATACTAAAAAATCATCTTCAGAACCCAAAGATTGGCACGAGACATCAGTATTAATGCTGATATTGTATTGACTTTCAACCTTCCAATGATTTGTCATCACCACAGAAGTTAAATTATCTTGTTTCTTTTATCAAAGTAATCAATCTTAATAAACGTGAATTTCTACTTTCAGCCTAGGACATATGTTTCCATTTATAAATCCATCAATAATATTAGGTATATGAGAAAAAGTTGAAAGCAATTAGTAGTATGAATGACATCTTACTAATAAACCCTAGTCATTAAAAAATAACCGTTTTTATGAAATTCATATTATTTGTATATTATCTAATTATAATACAAACATTTATTAATTTTTTTTATTTGAAAATACTAATATAAAATAAAATGCAATTTAGATACCTTTGAAAATCTGCACCTGTTATAACTAAACTTTCGTCATCTAGGCGACGCGGTGGTTATAAATCACAAGTAAAGACAATTGTTTGCGCAAACGCCGCATTTGTGCAACTTTTTACTCTAATTATGAAGGTATACAAAGGCGTGCAAGCAGGGGGTACGCGAAAGTATGTGAACTAGACTTATGCAAGGGGTCGCGTAGTCTGCCAGACGAATGTTTAGTTATCTAGGGTTAAGATATTTTTAGAGTTTTTGGATCTTACTACTAGTAATCACTTGTTAACGTGAAGTTTTTAGGCATTGTTATAACAAGGTACATTTGGAATCCTAATCCAATTCAAAAGTTTTGGCCCTCATGATTTGAATATGTATATCTAGTAACCTTTATAATATCTATGTAAAGAAAAATAGTGAAATTCGAACTCATGCCCCTTAAGTCTATACCATGAGTCCTATTGTGCTTCCATGACTTCGAATTACTCTGGCTTTTTCTTCCAGAGTTTATATTTTATAGATATAATTGACTACGGTTTGATTATTATACAAGTCAACAGAATCATTAGAACCAATTAACGATAAACTGTAGCTCTGGCCCTAAGTATCTATTTTAATAACTTCTTATTATAGATGAGGCTATGATGCAACTTCTATAGTTGAAGTTGCATCATAGCCTATGAAAATATTGTTAGCAATATTTCCAACCCTGTAAATCACTGTTCACTGCAGACAACTTAAACCTTTTGTTTTATCTGCAGGAGCAGACTGCGGCACACGTAGTGTTCTCGAGGAGGAAGGATTTCGTCCTGAACCCGACCATTTTACTCCACTGCCTCCCCAGCCGCCGGTGTTGCTGGGAAACGTGCACTACAATAGATCTCAAGACTCACTTAGTATTTAGATACAAAATTTTTGAATATTTAAGATAATATACATTCAAAAATATATATTTTTGAATATGTAAGATCATCATCACCTAGGTCTTTTTTTTAGTCTAAACTGCTCTCTGTACTACAGAGCCATACTTAGCTGAAGGATTTGGCCTACATTCTCCACGCTGGCCAGACGGGTTGGAGAGGTCTCATTGATGTTCAAAAGCTTTATTTAACTTGTGTTTCCTAGAAGTAGTCGCTTTCTACGACATCCACGGAAAGACTTGGAGTGTTCCTTTCTACTCTACCGGAAACCACACGACTTGCAATATATAAGATAAGATAAACCAATGAGACCTATCCAACACGTCTGTATTAATAATCCTCTGGCTGCTCTGGCCTAATCCTATGGATTTGGTAGGTAGTACAGAGAGGGTCGTGCTTCTGCAGTGTATACTAAAGACCCTGTTGATGATGATGAAGATAATATATATTTTTTAATTTATCATTATCATCGACAGCCTTCCACATCCTACTGCAGGGAATAGGCCTCTCTCAATGTATGCCGTCTGTCTCGGTCTTGTGCCTTTTTTAATTGATATGTTTTATTTTTATTAATCAATAAATCAATTATTTAGACAGTAAATGAGCCTTCTTATGGTGATAGGCGTGTAAGTGGAAATAAAAAAAAAATAATAAGTTGTCAGCGGTTTTGCCTATACATAATTCCTCCTGCATTGATTATAGGCAATATATATTTTTTTTATTTCCACTTACACGCCTATCGCCATAAGAAGGCCTATATAATAAAGGTGAGATAAGCAGCATCTGGTACATTTTTCGTTTTAATTTCTCCCAGCATGGAAGGTTAGGAAGGAAGGAACACTTACCCAGTGAAACGCTACTTTGTTTTCTTCAAAGTGGTTATCATTATCTGTCGCTTACGGTCCACTTAATGTGACCTTTCACACGCACTATTGGTTCTGAAGGATATTAAGAAAGAAAAGCATTCTCTGACAATCCATTATGAGCTACGACGTTCGAAGAAAAACATCGTCTAAAAAGATCCACAGTAGTACCTACAGATACAGGAATATACTCGTCCTCAAGACTTTTCCAGTGCGCATTTTTAGAATAGGTTTGTAGGGCCCACCTGTTCCAGATTAGTTAGGTGAGCCCTACATATAAAGTAGTTAATCAGGTAGTAAACGCTCAGAGAGCAATAAGACAACTTGATAAATAGGTACTATTTATTACTTTACCGTTCAATTATATTTACTTATAGCACTATTACAAATATTATAATTTTTAAGCTAAATAAGACTTTTATTATACATAATAACTCTATTAATTGAGTGTTCAACTCAAAATTTTATACGATACTATATACTATAACCGAACGGTAAATCTCAAAAGAGATTATGATGGCATTGTACATGGACTAAACATTAATGTATTAAATGTATTGTGTAAATAAATAATTATAATATGATATAACAATTACATATATAGAATGAACATCCCAAGACCCAGGACTATCTGAAAACAATCATTTTCCATCTTGACCTGACGAGGGATCGAACCCGGGACCTCCGGTGTGACAGCCTGGCATGCATATTGCATATAATAATATAATTTATTGCAGATTAGTAGTATATAGATGTCTAAAGATAACCCATAGTTAAACCTTGCTTTAAATAAAGTAAGTAATCCTCGCTGCTTTTAAAACGTTGCTGGAGTTAGGGATTAAGTTAAAGTTAATGGAAAAGTTATGTTCAATCAAGAATCCGGTTGATTTTGTGTTAGCGCACTTACAAACTGTTTCTTGTAAATATTTAATCAAAAGAAAATAAATACCCGAATGTCAATCACTCAACATCATTGGTAAAGTTTGAATTAGTAGTAATTAGCGGCCCGCCACTTAGCAGGGCTGTGCTAATTGTGCATTTTAAAACTTTCTGAATAATGAATGATCTAGAGCATTTCAGTGAAAATCGCATGAAAATCAGGATAGCCGTCGCTTCAGGACGTATTGTCATATATTTCGGGCGCGATAACTGTCTTCTACCCCTAAAATAAAAATAAAAATGAATTTATTTCAGGTTACTAAAGACCCATTTTAAAATTTACATGTCAGTCGCATAATCAATCTATCAATTACAATTAATATATTGATATAATAAAAATCTCCTGAAACTATAAACTAGGTTTTGATTTTTTGAAAATTTGGTTTGATTTCCTAAAAAAAAATTAAAGTAAAGTCGACGAAAATTTTGCCGAAAACATGGATGTGTTATAATAAATAAAACCCATGTGCATAAAATTTTGAAAAAATCACAACGTACGGCCTTTGATTTTCATAATATCTACATTTCCAAATCGTCAAAATTGAAGTAGGTTTAGAGGAAAACCGTTACCGTTTTAATATGAAAATTTTGAGCTCCACATTTCTCTAAAATATTCTATCTTTTGAAAAAGCAATCTAATTTTCTTTTTTAAATTAAAACGATGACTCAACACTAACAAGAAAAGTCCAGATTAAAAATGCACAGAAAACCAAACTCACGTAATTAAATTTAGCAAATATTTACCTCCTTAAAATTCTGTCGGACGCCAACCAACTCCAAATTATTTCCCAACTTTCGGATACTCACAGAACCTTAAACTTTTTACGTGCGGAGCTTTTTTCATATGTAAATCTGCTTACCTGGTGAAAGGACTACGAATTTGGGATT
The DNA here is from genome assembly GCA_963576875.1 of Acrobasis repandana. Lineage (NCBI taxonomy): Eukaryota > Metazoa > Arthropoda > Insecta > Lepidoptera > Pyralidae > Acrobasis > Acrobasis repandana. The sequence goes on along the minus strand of OY756218.1, from coordinate 17,693,187 downwards.
TATCTAATTATGTGGGGAATAATTTTAGGAATTTTCATCGTCGGTGAAAATGTTACTGGAGAAATACTTAATCTAATGTATAACACGAATAAATAGATAAAAAGACAACTAAAAGTCTTTGATTTATCATTTGACGTCCACTGCGTAAATAATATTTTGTTTATATACGTAGTTTAAATAATTTTTCAAAACTAAAAACCGACTTCAACACCAAAGATCACAACAAATTTTTATGAAATTTCTATAGGATCACTTGACAAGTATACCTTTTCAAACAAAAAAAGAATATTCCAAATCAGTTCAGGCGTCTTCGAGTAGTCGGGAACATACATAAAAAAAACATAAAAGATTCCGACGAATAGAGAACCTCATCCTTTTTTAAAGTCGGTTAAAAATGCTTATTTATATATGTCACAGAGGATTATGTGCTGTGCTATAATACAGTACAAGTTAACTAGCAAATCGTTTGAATTAAGTGTCACATCGTTTAAGTATTAAAACTGAAGTCAGTTTCATGAATTGGTCTCGGTCGCCATTCAATCTCCATAACTTACCTTACTTACCTTCAAAACTTTATAGGATTCAAACAAAATATTATTAAATAATGGCAAATCCAATTTTATAAATTCTAAACGATTCTTTAAAAATCTACAACTTAACTGTACGACATATTCATGAAACTTTAACTTGAATACTTAGAGGTATATCCGCAAGAAACAGTGACCCTAATTTCTTTTCGGATCTAGTTACGAATGTGTTAAAGCGGAACCCCAATTTGTATCGTATTGCGTGGTTTGCATGGAAATCGGAACACGTTTTTGCGCAATACATACCCCGAATTTTTGCGTACCTTAAATGTAGACAAGCGATGTAGTGTGATTTGTAGATAGCCCAGGGGTTCAAGTAATGAAGGGACACTGGCATCCTGTTTTTCATTAGGAAATCCAAGTTAAGATAAGATTAATAAGGAGCATACAATTTTAATATGTGACATTTACTAATATTATGATTTTACTGAGCATATCCACTATGAATATTTATTAAACAAGTAATTATAAAAAAAAAAACAAATGTGTGATACAGCGGTATATAGCATGCAACCGAGAGCACGCTGGGATGAGCCTGATGTAATTTTTTTTCATTTCTCATTCCAAATTACATTTTAACATACAGGCTGACTTTTTAAACACTGTCTTAATTTTTGGAGCAAGTTAAGTCCATGATACTGAACTACTTTCTACAAAAAAATTTATTAAAAATTTCACCTGTATAAGTTAAAATCCATCACTTTCGGGTGGCGTATATGGTATCTGGACCTTTCTTTAATTTGAGTTAAAATCCTTTGTTTTGATAATCAAACGGGTTTAAATTTGAAAAAAAAAATTAAAGACTTAATTTAGCGCCAATGGCTACTTATATACACACCAAAAGAAAACAAAATTGATATATCTTAAGATTCTTGCTAAAGATCAACCAACAATAATGCTTATTTTCTTATCTTGTTTTTAGCAGTTAGGCGGCACAAAAAACAATTGTTTAGGGACACGCATATTTTCGAAGCCCCGGTTGTAGACACGTGTATAATTTTATTTTTCCTCGGCCGAATAAAGATGAGAGTTTACGTCTATGACTCATGACTACCCGAATTTATTCTACCTACCAACGTGATTTTGGACGCGACCGAAAAGGTTAGGATGGTAGTAATATCGGATATATTAGCTGATTTAACAGCTTTTGCCTCCGTATTGCATGGTTATTATAATAAAATGTATGAATATAAATATTTTCTTTCGTGAAAGTTTTTTTTTTATATCATAGGACGGCAAACGAACAAGCGGGTCACCGGTGGTAAGTGATCACCGCTGCCCATGGACAACTGCAACACCAGGGGTGTAACCGCCCATTCATTCTACTAGCAAAACTGAGTTTGGCCGGTAGCGTGGCTCTACCACAACTATTAATAATATATTACTAATTATAATATTGACTATTATAAATAGTATTAATTGAATAAAACAAGATTATATTAGAGATGCAGGTACTTTGTAAGATGTTTAGGGTAATTAGTTATAATGTAGTTTACGAATGTTTTATTACATTAACTGTCTTTAATTAAATAATTTATCTTTGTGTGAAAGTGTCTTAGATAAGAAAGCTGTTGCTCATTTCATTGACAAATTAACCAGATATAAGTACTGGCTCTATGGAACAATTTTTATTTTACAGGGTCGTCATACAAAAAACGTGTTTTTCCAGCGTTTTAAAACATTGTACGGAAGTACGGAATCCTTCTTGTACGAATCCGACTCGCACAAGGATTGAAGTTTTTTTAGTCTCAAATTACTTTGTATCATGGGTATAGTGGATATTTAATAGGATGCCAACGGTTTTAAATGCATTTTTTATCTTTCCTTTCGTACCATTCATTGGTTTTTGCCCTGAAAATAGAACATTCCAAAAGAAAATTGAAGAAATCGTAATCAAAACTCTCTGCCGGTGGCACAAGCAGATATTTGACATTAATTTGAGACCGAAACGAGTCCTAAAGGTAAAATAAAGTATATTTATTTGTTACTTAGAATCTCCGTGTAACTAAAAGAAATCTTGAACGGGAAACCAGGGAAGTGGAAAATTAGAACTCGGAAAAGAGCCCAATCTAATTTCGTATCGTAATAACAAAAAAGGTTTTGGGAGAAAGAGTGCTGAAACCGACGGTGTCGTTCACAATGAAATGCATTTTCTCACACATTAGAGAGGCAACGTTTATTTCGTGAGGTAATTGAATATACTACGTGGAAGGGACATACCCGTAATAAATCGAAACACGGGCTATACCAGATCACTATCCTTATCCTTACTAATATTATAAATGTGAAAGCGTGGATGTTTGTTACCTTTTCACGCAAAAACTACTTGACGAATCATCATGAAACTTTGTACACATATCCTGGGAGGTACTAGAAGTAACATAGGGTACCTTTTATCCCGGAAAAGTGTAATGTTCCCGTGGGATACGCGAGCGAAGCCGCGGGCAAAAGCTAGTATTATAATAAAATTAAAAGAACAGCCAAAAAAAAAATTGGCATTTTCTTTTATTATACTATAGTGATCTAGTATAGCCCGTGGTTTGATTTATTACGGGTATGTCCCTTCCACTTTGTATACGATTCATTTTAATTCATAACTTAGTAAAAAAAACATCATTAAACTTAAATCAAACTGACTATAACTTGTGCGTAGTATATTATTACTCTGTGCTATAACTATGCGTATAAAACTAAACTAGATATAAATACTTCGTCATCAGGTCTTTTTTAGTCTCCACTGCAGGAGCACGAGCACCTCTTAGGCCGTACCTGAATTTTCTGGGGTCCAGTGCTGCCCCCATTTAAAATAAATCATTTGAAAGAAAACGCTACCAAGCCCTAGATATCCCTTTAAAGTATTTTATGAACTACTGTTTACAGTTTATAATGATAACGTTAAGCTTTACTACGCACATTTGCCAAAAGTGGCCGTTTTTTGCAAATGTGCGTAGTGCGTGCGTTATCTAGGGCTTGGTAGTAGCAAAATTTTAAATGATGTCTCCGTTTTCTTTGAAATGATTTATTTTAAATGGGGGCAGCACTGGATCCCGGAAAATTCCCAAACAGCGGATTGGAAGCAGCCTGCAACCAGCGTTTTTCTGCAACCTTGCTCAGGTCGTCCGACCACAAAATCGTCTTTATTTGACCGACCGAGCGACTCAGTTTCAAGATTTGCCAAAGATGCTTTTGTCCGTCTGTCTGTCTTCGCCTACAGGTCGCCTTTTTCAACCGATTTTGACAAAAAATGGCACACAATTTCCTTGATTCTTTTAATTTTGTTAGTCGTGATTTTTGACTGAGGGAGAAATAAGGGGAAAATGGGGAACTTTGCTATAGCGTTATTTATTGATAAATTTCAATTAAATTTGAGAGGCACACTTCATTCTACACAAGATGTTGCAAAAAAATCCAAAGGGAGCGAATGGAGGTGGGAATAGGGGGCAAGTTCGCTGTAGCTTTATATATGGACAGATTTCACTGAAATGGCGTTGCTAAGTCAGGGGAAAAGGAAAAGTGTCGTTTATTGCATAGTAAAAGAGCTCGAGAGGTCTACTGTTCTCACAGTATAACCACTATATATAGTGTCAATTATACATAATCGTCCAAAATCAACTATTAAGGATTACCTTAAACCTATTAAGGACCTTACCTGTCCTATAGGTATTTTTCACCATCGTTTTTAAATCTTGTTAACCCTAAAGAAAATAGCTAACACTTTGACCAAAAATGTACAAGGGAGTTGAAATTACAGTATAACAGAAAGCCCATTTTAATTAAACTTAATGTGGCCCATTCATTACCGCATAGGGTTGAAGATAAAGCGAATGAGAGATAATTATTAAGGCTATTCCACTCCGGAGATTTCATTCGGAAATTTGTTCTTCCTTTTTGTACCTTTTGTTAACGTTGATAAATGGTCAAATATGCCCCGCGTATGTTCGTAGGACAAAAAGTTTCATATGTCATTAAATTTTCTGCTAGGTTTAATGCGTCATACGTTTGTTACCATTTGCCTGTGTCAGGTTTACAGAGTAAAAAACAATAATAAAATAAAGTTTATTTAAACAAAACAGTTAAACAAACAAATTATAGACATATGTTTCGCAACCCACACATATATACTATATAATGTCTACAACAATATTTGTATTTTTGAAGCCGAAGTTATTGGCACAGAAGTCAGTAAGAGTATTACATACAGAAAGGACACTAGTCAAGTCTAGTATAGGTACCTAGTCGTAAATGTGTCGAACTCGTTTCTACAGAGGTGACTCTGATTATATAACTCAGACATTGACGTGAGCATAGATGTATTGTTTCGTTTGTAGTAGTAGTAGGTATATTTGTTACTCCGTCTCCATGAAGTTTCACACCTGTTACCGGTTTACTATTAAATTAAAAAAATATCTAATATTATCTAATATAATATTAGATGGGATTATAAGCTCTTTAGCTTCTTTGTACTTATGTTTACAAATTGCTTGGCATATATATAATGATATCTTATCTCTATCTGTAGGTACTTTTGTAGTTGTAACAAAGACCATGTAAACAAACATAACCTTCCTTCTGGCGCAGTCGGATAAACAATGATATTTTTGTCATACCACCTCATTTTATATGTGCCGACACTATCGTCTACTTCTAAAGGCATAATATACTGTAATCAGTCACCTTCTTACTTTTAAACTTCTTTTATATATTTTTAACTCGTCAACTAAAATAATCAATAAAACTAACCATAACTAGAATATTTTCTAATCTATCAACATTTTTAAAAATACTTATAAGTCGTTTTCATTTACACAAAATATTGACTTATAAGTAAGGACTAACAATAAAATTATAATAAAAATAACTAAAATATTAATATAAACTAAACTACAAATTGGTTTTTTAACTATCGCTCTTTGAACACACAGTCGTTGGACTAAACAACAAAAAAGATTCTTGATAAGTCCCGTTGTATATATAAATCATGTAAACTACATATAAGTACGACAAAAAGGGTAAATAACAAAAAAAAATACTTAGTTGTCCAAAATACTTACGATTTCCTATACCAAATCATATAAATATATTGTGCCTTAGAACCTCAAAGTTTCTTGTATGCCATTGCGAGAACTGCCCGCACATTACAATGTTCTAGGTGGGCGGCAATTTGGAAGAGTTGGCCAACTGCTGGGTTCTATTCAAGTAATAGGGCTGAGATATTAGGGTCGAGGGTTAGAGAGTATTCGGTTGGTTACCATTGGCGCCGTGAATTTTGTCTCTGCATCGAGTCTTGTAGTGGGTAATATTTTGTAATTCTTTTAGCGGAAATCACTCAAAGCGTTAAATTTTATTTTAATTAGATTATCTGTCCATTGTTAAGTAAAAGTATATTATATTTTATGCAAATTTTATAAAAATTAAAGTTGTATATTTTTTTATTTAAGTAAATAAAAAAAAGAATATACAATTATCCAATTATTAAATCTGCTAGACATGTTAAAAGTATCCTGACCACAGCAATTAAGATCCTGAATTATGATCCTGAGAAATCTGGTCCAAAAGACAAATAAAAATAAATACCTAAGGTCTTACAGTGACAGTAATAGAAATAAATATAAAATTTGCGCAAAAATGCGTAGAAAAGCTTAACGTTCTCTTCTTCTTATTTAAGAGCTTAGTGGCTCTTGTCGGTGTAGTATGCGCCAAACTTTTCGGTTCTCTGCCTTACACTTTAGTGCTTGATACGACATGACCCCTGCTTTTTCTTTCAGTTGGTCTACATAGCTCTATCTTGGTCGTCCTGGACTGGATTGTTTCTATTATATATTAAGTAACTGTTTTAAACATATGTTTTTGTGTGTGTGTAGATAGGAGAGTGCGTATTTGTATGTTTATGTTCATTAGGGATAAAGACGTGATAGTGTGATATGAATGTATTATTATAAAAAAAAGTAAATCACCGGATCCAATCTCGTGGATGAAATAAGAGCTGGATACCCCGATCTGACTCAGCGTAATTTATAAGCAGTTTAGTCAAGCTGGTAGCTTCTTGATGATGGCTTCCTTCGTAATGCGAGGCATAGTTATGTAAAAGATGAGGCATTTGCTGAGCTATGTGGGATATGACGTTTCGATAGTTTTGCTTTGATGGATCTCTAGGAGTTAAATTTTAGTTTCGATTCTACTACGACACGATGCCATCTTTAAAAAAAACAAAATCAGGAAAGGAAAAGGAGGAGTAGGCAATCCTAGAAGAAGATTTTTTGATTAAATAAAACATATAAGGAGGTTAAGAACTTAGCTGAGGAAAGAGAGGCAATAAATACATCGCTATACATGAAAGTTGAAGTAAATAGCTTCGGCAATATTACATTGTTCGGTTACAGAAACCTATAAAATGTTTGAGAGGCAAAGCTGACGTAGAAAATACTTAGTTTAACATTCACATTCCTAATTTAAGCTACCTACTTGCTAGCTAACTTTTTTTAGTTACGCGTAATGAAATAAAAAAAAGATTTTAAAAAGCATTAACCTAATCCTAACAGTACGGAATTCGCGGCGCTATGTCACTTTTTGATAATATAAAATTTTAAATCATCAAATTTTTAATTAAACACTGATAAATAATAAAATTATTTAATTTATGGTCATAATACAAAAATGTATAAATGGTATGCTGACATAAGTACTAAGCTTTGAGCAAATACAGTTAAATTAACCTAAGATGCGACTTCTGGTTCTTCTCTGACCGAGATGATCATAGTGACTGATGACGATATGCAGATGATACTGGCATGTTTAGGCGGATGCTGCAAAAAAAAAAGTTATAAATGTACGCCGGATCTTGCTTGAAATATGGAGAATCAAGCATCAAGTATTTATTCAGTAATTGGGCCTTTGCAGACACTTTTACTATTCATTTTATTTTAGTATACATTACATGTAATGTTTATTGAAATTATTAAATAATGAGGAGCTCGGTGGCTTGGTGGTTGTAAGCATTACTAGCGCTTTCACAAGTTAAGTAACACTGGGTGTGGTCCGCCCTTGGATGGGTGACCACAAGTGGCATAAAATTTTCTTCTCTGTGCTTCGAAAGACACGTAAAGCCACTGGTCCCGATTGTCATCATTGTAGAGTCGTCAACATATGTCAGATGCCTTTAGGTAGCTTGAAAAATCTGACACCAGAGTTGTCCACTTCACTTCCACACACGAAAACCAACCAACAATCCAATATCGATATTAATATTAATTAAAGACACAACGACCACTGTTGAGAGAAGAAACGTCGAAAAATCCGCTTGTTACTCGTACATTACCTAGTTACATTAGCATATAAAACCGGGTAATGTACTCAGAAACAGTCGTTCTTTGTACATTACCAATTACATTGCTCGAATCCCAGTCGCCTACTCGCCAGAAGGGCCCTGTTAGTTTATGAAGATAATATGCCTAATACAATATTATCACATTATAACAACTCTTTTTTTTTTTTTGTTATTTATTCAGAAAGAAGACATTTGAAAATAAAAATAAAAAACTAACTAAATCTATTTAATAACTAAAACTTTTAATTAAGTAACAATATAACATGCAAGAAAGCTTGCAAAGAGCGCAAAATCTAAATAACAGAAAAAGTATGTAGTGTTAAAAAACGAAGCCGAGCAAAGTCATTTTCCATTGTAATGAAATGACTTAACTCGAATATCTACGTACAATAAAACCCACTTAATACGATCACGCTTAATACGATTTTCCACCTAATACGCTATATTACGTCAGTCCCTGCAACTTGAGACATGTTTTGATAAACGATTAATACGATTCTCACCCCGTTTGATACGCCGCTGTCTTAGCGGCCCTACACGTGTCATCTCACGCGACAATGGCCTGTGACTGGTTAAATCCTGTCTTCAAGGGCGAAACTTGTTATGGTAGCAAAGCAAGTAAAGAAAGACTTACTGTCGTGGTCTGTGCCAATTCTGATGAATGGGAAAAGTTACGTTTGCTAGTGATCAGTAAGGCGAAGAATCCACATTGCTTCAAAAACATAAGATCGCTGTAACATATGATGCATGCATGCATAGTCTCGAGTTTGTATGACTGGCCATCGTTTCATGGACTGATTTAAAGCATTAGATGTATCTTTACTCAATGTAGATGTAAAAATTTAATTTTAAGCCTATAAATACAGTTAATTCTAGTATGAATATGTTTAATTTTAATATTTCTACTTAAAACGCTTTCCCGCTTCAGACACGTTTTTGGCGGATTCTTATTGTATAAGGTGGGTTTTACTCTCTTTGCTAGGAAATCACTATCTGAAAGTCAGTCAGTGCAAGTCCGGTCTACATTTTTTATTAATTAATTTATTTTACTTTATTACAAATGAAAAAGGCGGCCTTAAAGCCGTAGGCTTTATCTGCCAGTCAACCCATTGGGGATGCCGAAAAAAGTACCGTAAGTTAAAGTAAGTTTTTACCATTTCATATTTCCTCATTGAATGCTTTAGAACTGCATTTTGAAAGATTTAAACCCTTCATAAAATAGGAAATTTTTCGTTTGAAAATATACCTTCAACTGGCGGAGGCGCAGCGGGTGCTTCTGCCGGTGCTGGGGCAGGCGCGGGAGCTTTGAATAAAATGTTGTGTTAATGTTAATCATCAAGATTATCAACAGGTCTTGTTCAGTCTTCACTGCAGGAGCATGACCCTCTCTGTACTACCAGAGCCATATATTAGCCAGAGAAGTCAGAGGATGTGGTCTACACTTTCCACGCCAGACGGGTTGGAGAGATCTCATTGATGTTTATGAGCTTTGTTTAGCTTATATTTCCTAAGTCGCTTTCTACGACTTCCACGGGAAGACTTGAAGTGGTACTATTCTAATCTGCCGGGAACCACACGGCACTTAATGTTAATAAAATGTTGTATTAAAACTTACTTGTTAAAACTGTAATTATAACGTTAATAAAATGTTGTATTGCTTTACTTACTTACTTTTTAAAAAAGTCTCAATAAGCTAGATAACTCCTCATTTATAGCATATGAGAGATGCAGGATGTCTTATCGACAAAAGATAATATAATAGATAGGCACAAATCTTCTTTGCTGATCTGGGAGAAAAGAAGAAACAGAGAATGTACGAGCTGGATCTTTTCCATTGCAGATCGTAAAAGTCGATCGAGGTAATGGGCGAGAATCTGAATCAAATGAATAGGCGATGCGGTGAGCAACCCATCACTATTATGATTTCCCTTTTCCACCTTCATGCCCACCATCACGCTAAAAGTGGCCTGGGCCTTACCGCACTAGGCTCTGTCTGCCCCGTTAGGGATACAGTCGTAATAGTGTAGATAGGGACAAATCACACTAATTGAGTTAGCCACAAAGTAAAGTTTCTTTTTAAATCTTGTGTTATGGTTATCAACAAAACTGAATTTTATAATAAATTTATATAATAGATAAACACCCAGGACAATTTAAAAAAGGCTATTTTCAACTTGCCCTGGCTAGGGATCGAACCCAGAACCTCTGGGTTTTTTTTTTGTTATTGTTCATATACCTTCAACAGGCGCAGGCGCAGGCGCTGGTGCTGCCTCAGGAGCGGGCGCTGCGGGGGCACCTAAAACATCATCATCATCAGGTCTTTTGAGGGTTCCGTACCCAAAGGGTGCAAACGGGACCCTATTACTGTGACTCCACTGTCTGTCCGTCTGTCCATCTGTCTGTCCGTCTGTCTGTCCGTCTGTCTGTCCGTATATCACAGGGCTCTATCGCTTGAACCGTAATAGCTAGATACTTGAAATTTTTACCGATTATGTATTAATGTAGCCGCTATAACAAAAAATACTAAAAATAAAAAATTGTTAAAAATTAAAGGGGGTCGTCATACAAGAAACGTTTTTCTTCAGCGTTTTAAAACATTGTACGGTGGTACGGAACCCTTCATGTACGAGTCCGACCCGCACTTGCCCGTTTATTTAGTTTCTACTGCAAGAGCACGACCTTCTTTGTACTACCAGAGCCATATATACTACACTACACTCCCCATGCTGGCCAGACGGGTAGGAGAGGTCTCATTAGTTTATAAGCTTTGTTTAGCTTGTGTTTCCTAAGTCGCCTTCTAAGTATGACATCCACGAAACGAACTATTTTCCATAAAAATAATTGACGAAAAAGGAAAAAAAACAATTTGGCTTTTTATACTAATCAGCGCTCAGCCAAATGGATTTTGTATGAGGGGACAAAATTTTTTTATAGATTTTCGATAATTGTTTTTATGGAAAGTAGTTCAGTATCACGCACTGAACTTGTTTCAAAAATGTTGCCGGTGTTTTAAAAGCACACATAGGTAAAACCGAATATATGTAGATGAATGTTCAGGGGAAAAGCCGATATAAAGCTTCGGGTCGGCTTTGTTGTTCGACAAATACTGCCGGACAGACAATGCCGGCCCGAAGTGTGTATCAACCCTTAGGCAAAAAAGATCTATCTATTCTAAAATAAACCGGCCAAGTGCGAGTCAAACTCGCGTGGAGAGGGTTCCGTACAATTGATTGAATTCTCATAGGTTTTCCTGTAATCTACAAGCAATGATTTATTTATCTATTTAAACTTTATTGAGCCAAAAGCTACGATACGGTACGGATTAAGGTGAAGATATAGGCAAATGGCCTTGAAGTGTGAAATAAATTGTTAACTCGTAAACATGGTGATAATTTTCCATATTGCTCTTCGTCATGCACTAGATAACTCTTTAAATTATTTAATGAACTGCCGTTGAAACTATTATTGGTGATTCGTCTAGCTTTAAAACTTGCCGTGGCCACTTTTGACGGAGGCAAGTTTTAAAGCTAGACGGACTAATGTAAATACTTACGGTGGTTCATAAAATAATTTAAATGGCTATCTAGTGCATGACGAAGAGCAATATGGAAATTATCTCCATATTTACGAGTTAACAATTTATTTCACACTTCAAGGCCATTCGTCTATATCTTCACCTTAAGGTAGACTTAATGCTAAAGCATTCTCTCCCTGTCAACCTTTAGGAGAAGAGAAACAGAATAGTTGGCGTTTAAAATAGATAGAAACAATCCAGAAATAATAAGTACTTTTAAATGATCATACATAAATATCGTATAAAACATATCTATATTTTGTATTTTTTTTCAAATTTAAGGCTCAGTAGTTTCGGAGATCAGGGGAGGATGGTCAATTTTCGTCTTCTTTCATGAATAAAATCAAAACTATTCATTTTAAAATAATAAAAAAATATTTTTGAGATCCTCATAACGAGCCCTTTCATTTGATATAGGTATGAGACACAGTAAGGTTCGCAAAACTTTTTTTTAATTCCTAATTTGTCCCCCGAAATAGACCCTTATTTCAAAAAAATATTTATTTACTTTGCACATATGTGTTTGGTTCATAGGACTTGAACATTCTACCAAATTTCACCTGATTCGGTCCAGTAGATTCGGAGCAAATTGGCTGTGACAGACGGACGGACAGACAGACGCACGAGTGATCCTAAAAGGGTTCCGTTTTTTCATTCTTTGTACGGAACCCTAAAAAGAAATTTGGTTTTACTATACTTGAAATTTCAGCTACTGGCCGACATGTTTCGACCTCATCCCCAGCCGCCGATGATTTATTTATTTATCAAAATTTATTGTTTCAAAGTAAACTATACTTTAAACAAATGGCGGACTTAATGCTAAGAGCATTTTCTCCCAGTCAACCAATGATGACGAAGATGAAAGTGAGGCTCCCATTACAACCCCGGGAGTTGGCGACGCAGAAGATTAGCGTCCCCCACTAACCACCGCACTGTCATTTCGAGCGTAGTGGGCAAACGCCCGCGCCGTGCTTGCCGCCCGTGCGACGCGTCGCTTCAGTGTGGTTCGGGACGTCTTCGTGTGGCGTCGCGCATTACATTCGCGCTGATGAGGATCCCTCCGGATGAGTTCGAAACATGTCGGCCAGTAGTGACGTTTCACGTGAGTCACCCGTGTGTAATATATAGTAATGTTTGTGTCTCACGTTAGTTTTCACCAAAAAAGCTTGGTTTTCCTTTTATCAGGCATTACACACACAAAAAGAAAGTATTTTCATTTACCTTCAGCTGGCGGCGCTGCAGGTGGCGCCGCTACCGGGGCTCCTTCCGCAGGCGCCGCAGCTGGTGCTCCTAAACCAAAAGAAAATATTTATGTACACATCTGGCTGTTTTTTGCACTAAGTATCAGTATTGCGATTCAACGCGAAAATGCGGCCAGCGTTCTTGGCTCTTTGCCACATGGACATGATTTTTTAGATTAAATTTGTAGTAGGTATGATCTGTAAATATGTTAATTATTTTATATTCCTTTTTTAAATAAACTTGAATTAATATATCTTGTACAGATTTATTAAAAAATATGATGTTACACTAGAAGTCTGCCACGACCCATGAGCTCGCGACTGTTCATACAACCCTAAAACTTGGGGCAACCCTTGACCAATTTGGCTCATCTATGTACTTAAATATTCTGTTAGTCTCATCTACCGACCATTTCGTTAGGAATTCCATAAAGTTTCGATTCAAGGGGATACACGAATTTTTCGGGGTCCAGTGCTGCCCCCATTTAAAATAAATTATTTGAAAGGAAACGGAGATATCATTTAAAATGTTGTACCATACGGCTCTAAATAACCCTTTAAACTATTTTATGAACTACTGTTTACAGTTTAAAGTGAGAACGTTAAGCTTTTCTTAGCATTTTTGCCAAAAGTGGCCGTTTTCCGCATAAATGCTAAGAAAAGCTTAACGTTCTGACTTTAAACTGTAAACTGGTCAAAAAGGTTTTTGCCCAATGATAATGAGTTGTAATATCAAGAAGTACGCAGCAACTACTATCGTTGATGACCATACAACGTGTAACAAAAAAGGGTATCAACCCTAAAGGGAGTTGACGTACAAACTAATGTAAACAACTCAATATTCCACACTGGAGATAGTATGTTTATATTTACCTTCTGCTGGTGGCGCAGCCGGGGCTCCCTCAGCTGGCGGCACAGCAGGCGCTCCTTCCGCGGGGGCCGCAGGGGCTCCTTCCGCGGGTGCGGCCGGCGCCCCCTCAGCAGGTGGGGCTCCTTCTGCTGGAGGAGCCCCTTCTGCCGGTGGGGCTCCCTCAGCGGGCGCTGCTCCCTCTCCACCTTCCTGCAATGATATACCTAGTGAAGCTTTTTGTGACTTATAAGATACTCTGACTACAAACTTATTGATCGGCCAATAGTTTCTCCAATATTATACCAACACAAGTTTCGTATTTGTAAATCTATTATGATTAAACTATTGGCAGATATCGTGATTTAATCTGTAGTAAGAGCGTAGGCTTATTTATTAGTTATTAAGCTTGCAAGCAAGTCGTGATTGATTAATGATTGTAAGCCTACAATATTCCATGACAAAGCACGATAGTTACCAAGTTATGGCAAAGTTATAAGGCTTTTGTGAATTTTAGAAATAAACAGTGCAACTGCGAAGTAACAGCTTTTAGCCACACAATAAATTATTCAAATAGCAACTGAAATGAGATGAAATAACGAATTGATTTATAGAGCCACTGAATCAAAACATTACGAGGCCTGTTTCCATTTCACATTACAAAGCCGTGTTTATTTTGACCAAGTAATTGCCAGTGGAATGAATAATAAAATAATCAATTAACGTGTGCGATCTCATTATAGCGAGTTATAAATTGTTAAATAGTGTGTTGGAGGCATTTTTTTAAAACATAATGATAAGGTCGATTCTGTTAATAAGATAATTTGTGGTATTATATGATGAAGATGAGATGGGCCTTGAACGTTTTGGTAGTCAGTACTGCCGGTAGTAACAAATGAAGGACTTCCTTTAAGCGAGTTAACTTTAGGATATTGATCATCATTATCCGAGCGTATTCTCGGTTGGATTCTCAGCGGTAACGCTTCAATGCCAGGAGTCCGCTACCTATACCTACGTGGTTTAACGAGATTACTGGTTTTTACACAGAGCGTCTGCCGTCTAACCTCCGCAACCCATAGGGTAGATCAGAATCAATCCTAGGATAGGTTTAAACGAACACTAGATGGCGTTCGGGATCCATGGCTTTACGTGCCTTCCGAAGCACGAAATCATCTTTCGAATAATCAGGTGACTCAAGCCTGCAATATCCTAACTAGACTGGAAACGACTTTTCTCAAAGTATGCTTCCCTGTGAGATTTGAATACACGACCTCCGGATCACAAGGGCCTTAACCACTGGACACGGAGGCAGTCATTTTAGAATATTGATATACTTATGTATAAAAGATTAACTAATATACCTAGGTACAAGTAATTTTTGTAATATTTCAAGCAAAGTTTCATATCATACGAATACTTGGTCTTCAGGTTTACGTATAAAATTATTACATTTATGTAGGTTTTTATCCTATTGGTTTTCAAAGTGCTGAAAATTAAGGCAGTATTGACTACTTGAGTGTTAAATACTGTTCTATTTTTATTAAATATATGAAGTTGTGAAATGACTAGAGCAATTAAAGAAAAGCAGTATCGCGGTTGTTATTTATAAAATCTGTAGCGGAAGCTTGTTAAATAAAGCTATCATTTGAGATCTATAATATAGCTTTAAATCATTGGAGAAAGCAAAATAAAGCTCCGATGCAATCGACTTACCGAGCAGCCTTAAAACCACGATCTACTGTGTGCAATCTAGGAGTTTTTTTTGTTTTTATCTTCGTGTAGACGTGTTGGTTTTTTATCTTGAAATATTAAATAAAATTAATTGTTTATTCCTTATTTTTTTATACCTACCTCTTTTTTTCTTCGATAGTTACATTGAATCTTTATATGAATACTATAATATAAATATTTATCTGGAGACGATCCCTATAAATGTGTTTACTTCATCCGTTTTGGTAGAGTGTAATGGTAATGTTTTAGTATTACTTACTGTAAAATAAAGAATAAGTACTAAATATATAAATAAAATATATAAGGAGAATATACACTGATTGCGCTAGCCTCAAAGTAAGTTTAAACGTGTATTATGGGATCCTAACTCAACGATACAATATTTTTTAATAACACCCAAGAGCCAGGACAGTTAGAAAAATACCATTTTCCATTTTGCCCTGGCTGGGGATCGAACCCAGAACTTCAGGAGTGGCGGACTAGCATGTTATGCATTATGCCGCGAAGATCGTTAAATACTGTTAGTGAACAATATAACTCGCCTCTTTCATACTTACAATATAAAATGTGAACGAATAGACATATTCACAATATTTTGTTTCAGTCTGATTTCTCGAATCATCGAGCCGCCCCGTCGGTGGTTCGATCTCTTTTCATTGCTGGTGCTACTTTTTTTAATATAAGTATCATAACATTCATATTACAAGTAATTTAAAATTGAAAAAAATAATTAAATTAAGGGCATACTTGAATTTTCCGGGGTCCAGTGCTGCCCCTATTTAAAATAAATCGTTTCAAAGAAAACGGAGACATCATTTAAAATTTTGCTACTACCAAGCCCTAAATCCCTTCAAAGTATTTTATGAATTACTGTTTACAGTTTATAATGAGAAAGTTAAGCTTTAATACGCACATTTGCCAAAAGTGGCCGTTTTCGCAAATGTGCGTGGTAAAGTTTAACGTTCTCCCTTTAAACTGTAAACAGTAGTTCATAAAATACTTTGAAGGGTTATCTAGGGCTTGGTACTAGCAAAATTTTAAATTATGTCTCCGTTTTCTTTGAAATGATTTATTTTAAATGGGGCAGCACGACTGGGGCTGGACCCCGGAAAATTCAGGTACGGCCTTAAAATAAATTATTAAATATATAGGAAAAAATCAAACTGATAGAGCTAGCCCATGGGATATTAACTCAACGATACCATTAATTTATATTATATTACATTTCTTAAATTCTACTCTTAGTTTGTCTATAGTACGTGCCAGCAAAATTTTCTATTTTTGTCGTTGTTTTCTCTTCTTCAATATCAATGTACATAAATGTTTTTTTTTTTTACTGAGAGAGTTGCGTATAATCACAGAATAGAGACTAATACTCACGTACAGAAGTCTCACTCAAAAGAGAAATTCAAAGAAATATCTATTCAATGTGGTTAGCGATATGGTTTAATTTAGATCACGTCAGAACTCAGCACCTTTTCGTTTACATACCTAGACATCCATTGCAGGCCAATTTCATTCTTATTACTCTGGACATACGATTCGTATAACTGAATTTACCACCCCGAGGGGCCGGCAGCGCGCATAGTAATAATGTAGGTATGTATGCATTTTCAATACCTAAACGGGGATTGAAACAGGCCTGGTATAATCAACAAGGAATCTGCGATCTAACAATGCTGATTTTAGATTATATGAAAATCATACTTATTGAATTTAAATTGAATGTGGTGAAAAGTGCTTGTGTCCGTTTATTATTATAACTACCTTTGTACCAATTTTCTGCAAATAAACTGATTGATTGATTGATTAAATTTATCTGTACTTTACGAACTTCTTTTAAATCGATCCTACAGAAATCTTTTCTTTACTTATTTCAAAGGTGTATTGTCTATACAAATTATATAATAGCTACTTACCGGACGTTTTTATAACTCTACACCCTCTTCACAGTTACAGACAGACTGGCGAATATTCATTACTTACTTATTACTTACGCCTTCTGTGAACGGTTAAAACAAACATCTGCTACTATAGATATCCCAACTTCAATTCGTATTTCTAGCAATCATGTACCTTTTAATAATAACTTCACTAGGTGTAAATCTACTGTCAGATAATGCTTTTAGCATTAAGTCCGCCTATAGTGCTATACAAATTGTATTTTGTACAATAAAGTTTAAATAAATAAATTTGCGGTTGACATATATTAATTTTAAAAAGACATATTGTATTTTTAAAATTATTCGTCATTTTCATGCTAACGTGTTCAGCTGACTAGACAATTGGAGTGATGACAGGGTCAAAAAAATATAATTTTAATTAGTCCGTCTTAATGGATTATTCAAAAAGAATGGACCCATATTTTTCCGTTTATCAAAGAATTTTATTACTCACAAACATACAAAGCATCTAACTTTCAGAGTGGGGGCTTGTGACGTCACCGATATGTTAAAATTGTACTTAGCCGTGGCGTCATGCGTAATTTAAATGTTTCTCAGAGAAAAGAGAAAATAAATGTACAATATTTTTTAATAATCTAAACGATGGGCCTATAATATTCTTCCAGTCGTCATGCCTATTTGTATGGGAAATCCTTTTTTTAATTCTATCATACTCTAATTCTACCTAACAACAGTTGTTCATATTGGCGTAATGAACAACCCCTTGAAGTATATGTCGGCTGTACAATTACACTCGATAGGTATAAAAATTCAATTTATATTAATAGATGTTATAAGATGATGTACAAATATCTAAAGTGCTATTCGCTTAATATTCAACGGTCCATTCTATTATCTGGTTTAACAACTGGTGGTATTCATCTTGACCACCTCTGTAGTATCAATTACGACGAACAGTATAATTCAGATTGCTAAGCGACTTGAAATGAAATTGACGATTGGGTTCGTCCGTCACTAATTGTTTTTCCATTCACTAACTGCAGAAGGTAAAGTTTAATTTCCTTGTTAAGGAGGACCAGCTAGCATAAGTTGAACAAGTTTAATGCTTTATCATTATGATTTTACTTCATTTTTGTTTTCTTTTACACAGTCAAAGTGTATAAATGTAAATTGAGGTATATGAAAGTTATTGGCTTTAGTAAACAAACATTTCAATTGTTGTGACTCTCATAAAACTAATATTTTCACTGTGGCTCAAAGGAAATTGACAAGGGAATCAATACTTTCGTTTATGTTTAGCCACTTTCAGTTACAAATGATAACTATAAAATCTAAATTCATCTTGTTTTACGAGTTTGATGCAAACACAATAACTAAAAAAAATATTTTATGAGGGATAACAAAGGTATACACGCAGAGTACGATAATATCAAAAATTTCATTTTCTGAAACAATCCCATTTTGCCCTAAAGCTAAGATAAAATTAACGACAGGTGCGGGATACACAGGAACAAATAAAAATAATCAGAAAGTTAGCTCCAAATATTTGATTCTTTATAAACTTCCCAATTCCAGTTTGATTAAAAATACTTATTTTATCATTGTAAACCAACCAGGTTTTGAATAAAGTGAAGTGAATTTTGAAGTGCAATAAAATATATTGTTAAACGAAGGCGAGTTACCACATACAAAACAAAATTTGAATTTATCCAACTACGAATCCAATAAATAGACAAATGAGGCTCATCTATTTTTTAACGTCATAAGTAAGCAAAATAAAGACATTTATCTGGGAAATGAGTACTACTACAAATACAAATAAGCAGAGTAGGTGCCATTTTTACTTGTTTTTATTTAGTTTCATCTGTCCCGTTGTCTGTGTGTCCGTATTCAAATCTTGCAAGCTAAATTAGACCCACTTCCCATAATTTGATTCTGTTGAAACTTCACATATGTAAGTACTAATGTGAGTTGGGTGACAATGCAATATTATGGTACATAAGACTTGATCTTATGATGAAGCCGGAAGGTGGCCACATAACCCTATACCGAGTTTGGTCTGAATTATGGATTCATCTTGAAGAGCACTCTAAACTTTTTAGTTCATTGTTTTATATAAAAGCTTGTCTTTAAAAATATTTTGTAAATAATCACTTGAAAAAATTACCTTCTGAATATTGTTATTGTCTCCTGTGACAAAGGGTAAGGATAAAACATAAGGAACAAATTTGGGAACACAGGTAAAACACAACGACACATAACGTAGTACAGAAAATTAATTTTATTAAACGTATCTTATAAAAACATTATTATTTAATAAA
This sequence comes from Acrobasis repandana, assembly GCA_963576875.1. NCBI lineage: Eukaryota > Metazoa > Arthropoda > Insecta > Lepidoptera > Pyralidae > Acrobasis > Acrobasis repandana. The sequence goes on along the minus strand of OY756218.1, from coordinate 17,673,658 downwards.
TAAATAATTATAAAAATTGGATTGACATGTTCGAAATGGTAGACATGATTTTGGACAATACATAAAATTATTGGAGGAATTTGCCATGACTGAACAGGGTGGGGAGGACACTGGTAGAGCTAGCCACTTTAAGGTGGGTATATCATATCACATAGTCGGTCATGTCAGATGGCCTGTAAGGTCTTAACAATAGTTTATGGGAGTGGTACACTTCATGCCTCAACCTCTTCCTCTTTTACCTTCTGATCTCCTGGCTTGCCCTTCGACCAGTCTGGCTTTTTCTGTAAAAACAAAAAGTGTATGAGATTTTTGAGTTCGGATAGGTATGATAAAGCGTTTTTCGCTGTCATAATTTTAGACCCATCAAAATTCTTATTGTAAGTTGATTTTTGCAAAAATATTCTCATGTTAAGTTGATTTTTGCAAAAATCCCTATTTGTATTAATTTATTTTTATTAAGAATGCTTTGAAAAAAATGACAACGAAACTAGCACATTTATCATTTGCGTAACAATGATATTTGAAGATTACAAAAATAACATTTGACGAAGCCTGTACAGTATAAAATATGTACATGTACGCATTTTTCAAGAGATCGATAACACAGGGAAACAAATGGTTTCATGAGCTGTGAATATATTTATTTTATTGGACTTTTAGAGCAAAAGGCTAAAATAAATAAAAAGGCAAAGACTGAAAAATTACTTATTCTCGCAGCTGAATATATGAAAAGATAGAAGGTACGAAAAAGTGTAGAAACACGCATAAATTACTTCGTGCATTTCCACAGCCGCCGCGTGCAAGTATCGAAAAATCTACCACAAAATTTTGCTACTCATAGAACTCTAGACTTAAAACTCACACGATAAAGATCAAGATTAAATGTACCTTAGTATCCGGGTACTTCAAATAGGAAAGAATTTCGACACAAGAAAGCCAATTGCGTGTTTGATTCAACAACCCGTTTCATTATATTTGCTCTGCAACCATTTGATCCCTGTTTGAACGTAACCGCAAATATGTTCCTAAACATTCAACCCACAATTATTTAACATAAATACATCGTGGAAAGCAGATCACACTTTGAAGCATATAAAACACTATACAAATTCATATCCGCTAAAATCGAAGCCAATAACGATGCAACCTAAAATGTATATTATATACACGTGTATATAACACGCTTGAAGGTGTTTGTGTGTCACACAAAAGCGTTTTAGCTTCTGTTCTAGAACTAGACAGGAGCGGAAATCGACAGAGCTGATCTAATGCCATTAAAGTCTAAAGAAGGCATTAAATCTATGTATTTGAGGCGTGTACATTGTGCAGCCGCCATTCTAGGAATGGTAGATTTAAAGCTTTGCGTGAGGAATCCCACACATGCCGTGTATGCTAAACATCTAAAAAAACGTGTCTTGTTCTATGCTTGTAACTATTTACCTTTCCTCCGACGCCTCCCTGTGGAACATCGCATTACATTTCGTTATAAAAAATGCTTTGCTACTAACTAAGCTAGTATATGATCTGTTAAATAGAATGGACTATAAATCTCTACGAGTGTGAATAAAGGAAAATGTAATCCAATGTTATAGTAGCGTTCATTGTCTTTTCTGACATTCTCAACAGCTTGTTCTGTTGTTTTTTTTTTAGTTAAGTATTGATACCAATGCTGTGTATTTTGTGAATGTTGAATTTTGCAATGTAGATACAAATATCTATGTACGAACGAATACGTCAGTCTAAATTTTTGTATGTAATTGTTATTAGTAGTATGTATTATTGGTAAAGTTTATTAACTAATTACAAACTCCTACAATATAAAATTGACATAAAGTGTATGTTGGTTAGTCACTTGCGTAATGTAGGTTGGTATTTAAAACATAATTAGCACTTGCTGTTTAAACCGTCAGCCTAAATTATACACAGGGAGTTGGCAAAGCTTTGCGGGGGACAAAAATATTTCTTTAAAACGCAGCGTAAGCACTTGAGCATGGCGGACTCGTAAAATCAACTAAGATCGAATCATCCAAACTTTCTCACCTCTTTTTATTTAGTTGGATGGTTTCAAATGGATAAGAATTGAATAAAAATAAAATATAACGTTTATTTAAAAATTAAATTATAGTTAACCAAGATGGATCCCAAGGTAGCTGTGTTGGGAATAAAGTTACAGTATCTACTTCTTGCCGATAGCCCAATCAGCCTTCTCCGCTTTCTTGGCCTGTAGAACATGAGTAAATAATGATTTGTGTTGCCTATTTTACCCACAAGTATAGGAGATATACCTGTATACTTAATATACCCCTGCTGATTGCCTACCCCAAAATTGTATAGTTGAGAATAAAACTGTCCAATTAATTCTAATGTAATTAGTATTTTTTTTTTATATTTTACCTTGTTATTAATGAAGTGTAATTTGGAAAGTACTCGTAAGTACTGTATTTCTTGTATTTGTAAGATATACAGGGTGATTTTGAACCTCGTAGCTTTATTCAAGGAAAGTATTCTTTAAGCGAAATAAAAAATACATAGTCTGTCATATGTATCTTGTTTCATATCTCCCATTTGAATATCACCACCCGCTACCAGGCTTGTGGTGGGTGGCGGCCGGTTTGCGGTGAAGGCAACGGCCGCGCGTATAGTAAAGTCGGTAGGTTAGCCATTAATTAGATAATTGGGAAAAAAAATTGACAAAAAATAAGGTCTTTATTACGTTTTTGTAATGATTCTGATTCCAGGTTCAAAATCAACCTGTATGTAAAAACTATTTGAAAAATGGAATGTGCTGTTAATATTTTGAATGTTGTAGAGATCAAATTGTTACTTATTACTATAGTAAATACTTAGTCTTGGTACAGTACAGACTATTAAGAATGCACTTACAGTTCTAATAATTATTTAATAAATAATTTTATTTAAAACTGTTTCTTTCTTAATTTCATCAAAAAATTATCTTAGAAAAATTATTAATTTATTATGTTACTAAAATAAATGTATAGAGAATATATATACCTCTTTGTCTTCTTCTTCGAGGGTGAATTCCTTCTTTTTCACAACCTTCAATTGGTTACGGAAGTTGAACTCGGCGGCCTTCTTCTGGAGCTTGGCGAATTTGTTCTCATATTTGGACACCTTCTTTAGTGTGGGTTTGACGCTGGAAAATAAAACAATCAATATTAATAAATCACGTTTTTATATCTCACAGAATAGATAAGTAGGCAAATAAACAATAGTCATTAAGAAATATAACATGCCTACGCCACCTTTATAGAGAGTTTGAACTTCGGACGGGAATCAGAAACAGTGTGAGAATAATAGTAAGGCGATAATAAAAAGGCGATGATAGGCCACTGCCTATCATCGCCTTTTTATAGGTATATATACATATACATATATATAAACAAGATACACTGTCACGTCTTGATCCCCAACGGACTAGACAAAAGGCCACTCGTGTGACGTGAAAGTCGCAGGAGTAAATCACATTGTTTGAAAGTAGGAGTATAAACAAGAAAATATTAATTGAGGATATGTAATGAAAATATTCGCCACAGGTGGGATTCGAACCCTCAAATCTCACATTTTTAATTCAGTTATTATTCCTAGCGTTTGGATGCTATAGAAATAATTAAAATAAAAAAAAGGAGGTATTTTTTGATCAATTAAAATTTCAATTAAATTAAAACTAGATAATAAAATTTAGATTAAAAAAAACTACTTGTATGTAAGAACCTAAAAAACAAAGGTAAGAATTTGTTTTTCAAGTCATAGTTTTTTATTAGTTGCTATAAGATCGGCCATAGATTGCAGACACAATCATCAAGAATAGACGCTAACGACCGACCGGTTCCCAGGGGAGCCTACAGATTGAATACAATAATAGAAACAGCTGAATGCCAAATCTAAGATAAACACCTACATTATTTACTGCCACGATTGCTTTTCTTGAAATATAGAGCGATAAATTAACGCTAGTCTAGCATATTTCTTTTTTTATTTTAGTTCTTAAGTTAGGTTCATACCACCGTAGTCGTCAAACATTTGGTTTGGCCACTTACTAACACTAACACAGACAACAACATTATACGAATACAAAAATAAATTCAATTGTTTTATTACTGATGGGATACAAAGGGTACTACTTATATTTCGTGTATATTCCTAGCAAAGCAACTACACGTACAATGTCAGAACGTCATTTCAGTATTAAAATATAGTAAAATTCTAGTAAATAACCATTTCTAAACGTGAATTTTCAACATAGTGGACCTGCGGTGAGCAGCTCAGGGTTTAGATAGCTTTAGTACAATTTATTAATTGTATCGTAGAAATAAGCCCAGTTTTTCATTTTCTGAGCTCTGGTTATAAATACGCTGTAGTTTTAGTCCTTTGTAAATTATTATCAAAGTACTCATGTTATTATAACAAAGCTTACATTACCGTACCAAATATTCCTGAAGTCGACTTATTAAATAACAAAGCAGATTATAAAGTAAAATAGATATTTTGTGAGCATCCTTGATTGTGTTTTAATCAAGGAGGCTCAAGACCGTGCGAAGTGGAGAAGAAAAAGCTGAAAAGTGGACCCCGGACTTCGCAGCATTACAGCTGAGAATGCAACTAGGAATACGCTGAAGTGAGAGAGAGTAGTGATATAAACAATGCCTCAGACCAGGCATTGACCATTTGAGCCAAGACGAGGGTAAATATGCAACCGGGGGCTTTTATGTGTGGTTAAAATTGAACTGAACATGGAGAAATATCTATAAGACGTTTATGGTAAATTCAATTCCAAATATGTTTATGGTAAATTTAAAAACGACCAACCATTCGTGGTTAGTTTTTTTTTAAATTAGCTGTTTGTGTCCCACTGCTGGGCAAATGCCTGGCAGCAGGGGGCCCTGCTTGCACAATTCTTTTTTCTGGGTGTTTGAAAAGTCAAAAAATATTAATACAGGATAAAAATGTTATAAACATAAAAGGAGAAAAAGTGGGACAAGGATCCATTAACTTAATTTTTTTTCGAAGAATCAGACACGAGTCGACGAGTTTCGTCAGCAACAACAAAGGAAGTACAAGTGAAGTGTAACGCTAGAGTCATAGCCTTAAGCCCCGTTCAGACAAGTTTACTGGACTTCTCTCACTCATTTTGAGTAAAGTAAGTTTTATTTACATTTCTTTAGGTATAAATTGTTTACATAATAGTGACAGTTATTTTGAGAATTCGAGAAGAGCGTTCAAATTTTCTTTATAAGGGATAATAATTGTTATTCAGTAAATGTGTTAATATGTTACAACCTGCCTAAAGACATTTAACATACCTATTGCTCTCTAATTACACCAGGATGCATGTGTAATTTAATTTAACAGCTTTTCATAAACATCACATATACAGAATTCTTTGAGCTGTTTTTGTCATAAACTTTCTTATCTTACTTACTTTAATCTGAATGCTATTCAACAATGGACCAATATAGATTTCTAAACTAAGTGAGCGCTACTAGTAACTAGGTTTTGCATGAAAACGCGGCCAGAAGGGGCGCTCTAGCTCAGTCATTACGCAATATTTTACAAATTTACTTGCTCGCTATTTTAGTAGGTGCAAGCTGACTTGCACATGTGAACGCGGCTCTACTAGCTAGGCGGAGTGCTCTTGCTGAGCGCCGCCAGTCATTATGCTGCGAGTTGTATTCGCTGGCACATCCTGTGCTGCCCACTAGCCCGCTATTTTAGTATGTAGGTGCAAGCTGACTTGCACATGTGAACGCGGCTCTACTAGCTAGGCGAAGTGCTCTAGCTGAGCGCCGCCAGTCATTATGCTGCGAGTTGTATTCGCTGGCACATCCTGTGTTGCCCACTTGCCCGCTATTTTTAGAATGGAAAATGCATTTTCTAGGGTGAACGAACTTACGAATCACTTTGTAGAGCTAAAAAAGTTAAAGTAAATTTTTGTTTCAATGATGCGGGAACCGGTCATTTTTTCGTCAATTTATTGCATATATTTAAGAATATAAATTTTCTTGTCGTAGCCGAGTTCAATGTCACTATTAGTGAACTGCTAACAGTGATTGAAAACTAGTACGATTAGAAACGTCACACAATGATAAAATATATACATTTTTAATAATTAATTCAAGGAATAAAAATGACAGTAATCTGACAAAAAATATAGAAAATTATTGCTTTAAAGCGTGGCCAAAATAATGAAAAATTACAAATAAATTTTGCCCTATATTTTCTGCAGCTACACATTGTTTTTGTCTTATTTCTTGTTTTTATCTTTTTAGTTCTTTGTTCTATCTATCATATATAAAATAAGGAAATAAAAACTACTTACAATTTTCCTCTGAGGTCGTTGACTTGAGAGTTCAGGTCGGAGATCTGTCAACACACATCCTTTGTTTTATTCAGTGTTTTAAATTAATTAAATATTTCCAGTAAAAGCAATTAAGAATAACTAAGTGCAATCAAGAAATTTACAATAAAATACTAAATGTTAAAGTTGATAGGAAAGGAGTTCATTGAGTCGAAGTCTAGGAAATTATTATTCGATTACAAAGATACTAATAACAAAGATACGCTATGTGGAAGGTAAAATTAACAGAGAAAATTAACTACAGTTAAGATTTTTTACAAAAGAGATAATATTAAATTTAATATAGAATAAGCTTGATTAAAATGTACAGCATTTTATGGAATTCGTTAAAACCGGCTTTTGAAATAATACAACATTTGTAATACATGTTATTTATTTACCTTCAACTAAATCATTGAGTAAAAAATTGAATGGAGTAAAAAATATTCACCAGCCAGTTGCAACGAAGAAGTACAGAAAAATGAAACATAAAAATTCTCATGCAATTCACGAAAGAAGTAAAGAAAACACTTAAAGCTTATCACTCCAAAAGATCTGTAAAAGAAAGCACAATATTAAGCTAACAAAGTAGCACTGTATAAAAGATTTGTTCATTTGTCATAGTGATTAATATGAGAAAAGCACAGATCAAGATATAGAGCTGAGCGAAGATTAGGCTGTGTTATTTGCGAGCTGTATAAACTTTCTGTGGTCTGTATGCTTGTACATACTGATACACTCCGCTAAAGTCTGTCCCGCCCTACTGATCTAAATCTCTAGCCTGTGCTCTCTGTACATCTCCAACATCTACATCAAGTCGTGCACAAATCTACCGTGCCTCGGGTAGCTGGCCGCCTGCAGCTCCTAAGTCCTTAACAACCAATACACTTAGTGCAGGATATTTTACATGTGCAAAAACCAGCGCCAGCAATATACTTCTTCGCGCTGATTGGCGTTGTAAAGTTTCTAGTGTGTCATGTACATCCACGGCTCGAAGTAACATATTGAGCGCTGCCAAGGTCTATCTCCCAACATCGGCTCTAATACTGGCACACATTGTAGTATGAGTACGGACGTTGCAGTGTGTCATGGGGTGACGGTGCAAAATCGATCCAGACTTGCAAATGTAAGTTGGTAGGTATATATATAATGTACTGTGTTTTTGGACTCGCAAGTGAGCATAGTATACACCACTCCGTGTCCCGAATAATAGATGCAAATGTAAACCGAGCGACCGAGGACGACCCGGCTCGGCCTCTACAGGGTAGGAATGGGCAACTCGACCAGAGCATGGCACTTCTATTTAAAACACATTCGGTGTCCAAATGTAACATAGTTACGGGTATTGCAAAAGGTTTATGGGGCTCTCAGCAACCGAACACGCAAACATTTCGCGCGGAGTAACGGCACATACATGAAAAGTTGGAGATTTGGAACAAGAAGTTTCACTTACACTATGCACTTGCGTGTGCCAATAAAGGAACCAGTCCAGCGTTCCGTTTACACTTCAACGGCAACTTGTTACAAAAAAGAGATAATTCAGTAAGGCCACTAAGCTCGCCACCACACATGAAGCGCACACGGCAGTAGCGGCGGTGCTCATTAATCTGCTCAACACACTTATCAGTTTATTAAAGTGCCATACTATTTTCAGGGGTGAACAGTTATTAATTGGGACTCGGAAGCTCGGTTATTTATTGACATGCAGCAGGCAAAAGCTTTAGCATATAAGCGGATGAAGTGAAGAGTGAGTTGCATCGATGAAGTAATGGTCTCATTCACATATCATCGGATCCATTCGTGAAGTGACGAGAATGGTGGATGATCGAGTTGAAGATGATGAGTTAGGCCCCGGCCACGACATGAATACGCAAGCTAGCACGGCCAGCGTTTCCTTGGCAATGGCTGCCTAAAAAGCTGGTCGTGCCGCGAGACGCGCGTTGTCGTGGCTTCTGGTTAGGCGGGCATGCAGTGCCGCTTAAGTGATGAGTGCAGTGTTACTGTTACGCCGGTTACTGTCGTTAGTGTAGTTAATGGTGTAAGCTCCATGTCGGATGACGCGCCGATCGATTTTGCACCGCTGGCGCTGCGCTCGCGCCGTCTACTTCACGCACACACCCGCTCTACGCAACACTACCGACCCGGCCCCTTCCACGTTATTTACAATTCAACAACAAACATCCGAAAACTTACAAAGCGTTATCAATGTAACACGAATTTTCACACGCGCACGTTGGTTACGTTATCGATGACTGTGATATTCACAATGGTTATAAAGTATTGGTCAATACCTCATAATCTCTTTTCCTGACTTCATGTTCCAAATCCCACTTCTGGCCCTCACACACATACATGCGGTCATAATACTCCTGTATTATTCTCTTGAGCAATGCTATAGAAAAAGGAAAGACAGATTATTGAGCCAGCAGAATGAGCATGGACATTGTGTGAGTGACCTGCGACTGTCGACGGGAGCGACGTGTGCATGTGTGCGGTGAGCCGTACAACTATCATGTCATGTTGTAATAACTAAATCAGTATCAACTCATATCATATGCATTCCCAATCCTAATATGTTGTTTACCTCCATTTTCCTAATTTCGATCGCTCGTTCTAGTTCATATTTATCCCCCTCAAGGTTGTATATTCTGTGCCAGTACATTTGACATATCGTCTGCAGTTCCGCTAAAGAAAAACAATCACAATTTAAGGTATGGTATGAAATCGGCGGCGCATCGGACACCGGATTGCTGTAGTACTTGTGCCTGTGTCGTGTTACACGGAGACCCCGCCTCGAGGAGCAAGCGTAAGCGAAGCTACATGATTATCATTGTCAGGTGGGCTCATGGACATTACTGCGACATATCTATGTTGTTATTGACTCGATGACAGTATCTACATTGTCAAACTAGCAGCTTCGGAGTTGCTACGACGGAATTTTGTTATTTTAGCGCTTTTGAAATATAATTTGTTATCCACACGGTTAAGGATGTAGGTATATTTGTCTTTTAGCGCCGAAAATTTATAATATGAATCGCTGCGAAAACAAAACAGTATTTTCTAGTCACATTATCGGCAGAAACTACTCAAACGAAGAGCGTATAAATGAATGCGTTGTGCCCAAACCAGGTCAGACCTCAAGCGCTTTGCGGGCCACCTCCATCTCGTGATCGTACTTCTCCTCTTCGAGCTTGTTGATACGCTGATGGTAACCGGTAATGATGCTCGTGAGAGCCGCTATAACATCAACAACGGTTACTCGCGGGTACTGGCGACACGGACGCTAGGGACCGGCGGCGTCCACGGTCATGGATATTAATCATAGCCAAGTCAGTGTGAGTCTCAAGAAGATAGACGGAAAAATAGAAGATAGTAAACGCAGATACATGACTTCACATGGAGCTTAGAAGAAGACACGTTAGAGAAAACATGAGCTGAGACCGAAGTCCGGCACAAATAGCGTTTACTTTCTGTTAAAAGACGAAAGAGACAACACGGCACTTTAACATCACAAGTAACAAATATGAAGGTGAAGTAGGTAAGTTTGTGAGTCGCCAAAAGAGAACCGGCGTAGAGCGGCTCGTCTCACTACCTCCATATCTTTCCTTTTAACGATGTATTCCAGATCGAACTTTTCATCTTCAAGTTTGCCGATGCGCTCGTGGTATTCTTTGCAAACCCTCGAAATAGCATCTATAATACGACATAATTATGTATATGATGTGAAATTCATACAAATGTTGATCATCTGAAATTCGCCGTGGTGTAATGTGTGGTATAAAAACTTTAATTACTTGAGTGCTTAACTTAGCTCTTACTATGGTAAATCGGATGTGGTACATAAAGAGAGAAGGTTGTTCAGATGTAAGGGGTGGAAAGACATTTACCTTCATTTGCATCTTCGATGTTCTTGGGTTTACCGCACCTCTCCTCGATGATACGCCTTCTCTCAGCCGCTTTGCGTTCCTGCTCCTTCTTCAGCTCCTCAGCGGCTTTCTTACGCAGCAGCAACTGTTAGCAAGAACAACGTTAATAATGAAGAAAATGATATCCTTATGACGTATTTTTAAAACTGAATAAAATATGAAATATTTAATAAAAATAATTTTCAAATAACAGGTATTTTAGTATTTACGTTAACCTAACATATTTTTGAGATAAGTACTAAGATTTCTTGACTCTTGCATTATTAAGTTACACGAAATCATTTACGAACTTTTGTACCAACTAAACAAAAATTTTACCAATCAAAAACGTCAAGATTCTTCATGTTCTAATATAACCAAACTTTAGCGGAAGATATACAAAATGGATACTTAAAAGGGATACCTTACTAGGCACTTAGTGCATAAAAATATAATAAATTACTCATTGTGTAAGAAAGAAAAAAAAATATAAAATAAACTCACCCTGAGCTTCTTCTTCCTCTCAGGTGTCATGAAACCCTTCTTGGCCTTCTTGGCTTTGGAGGCCTCCTCCATGCGCTTGCGCACTTCCGCGCGCTTGCGGTCGATCTCGGCCTGTTTGGCCTTCTTCGCCTGAAGACAGTTAACATTGTCAATGTGTACCTAAAAGTCTAAAAAGCCTGGTAATATTATATAAGTGTACCTAGAAAGAAAAAATATATAATGCCATCAAAAATTAAACACATCAATTTACACAAAATTTTATATAACAATATATATATATACCCATGTCTAAAACTGAATTGCACATTTGATTAGTATTCAAGAATTTAAATTAAGAAATTATATTTAAAAAATATAAGTTGTGCAATACATAAACAAAGTTACTGATTCATCTAAGTTGTTACATTAAATGTTTATTTAATTCGTCTAAGTTGTTACAATAAATGTTTATTTATGTTTTGTGTGTATTGTTTCGTCCACGTCGTTACTTTACCTCCTCGAGACGCTTTTTCTGTAAGAGAAATAAAAATATAATTAGTTCAAATGACATTGCTTCTTCCCTTAACTTATTCTAGGTAAAAAGCAAATAAAGAACGTTACATTTTACCAGAATAAGTATAGGTAAAAATGTTTGTACAATTAGTTACGTGTATGAGTTAAGTACTTAGACGTGGTACATTTAAATATTTAAAATTATGTATGTACATATACACAATACATTAATCAAGTAACATTTTTTAATTGTTACATTATAGAACATATAATATTTAGATTTACTCCACAGTATATAAATATTACACACATATATAGGGGTAAAATGGAATACTTTTATTTAGGTACCAGTACTACCAGTTACGTTACATTACGTATATACTCAACAAATAGACATTTATATAAACAAAATCTTAAATATCACCATCTCTTTCATTTCGTTGGGTATAATAACTACTACCAAATCAGTAAGAAAAAATCTATTATGTATTACTTTAATTTTTAAATACAAAATATAAATTAGAAAAAATGTTGTTATCGAAACATATTCACAATATTATTATTGTTATTGAAACATATTCACAAAATTATTATTGTCAATATGTTTAACAACGTTTTTGTTACGAATACACAGATATATATATAAGTCCAGTTCAGGTAATTTTTTTTCAATAATCAGAGATGCTGATATTTATAGGTACATGTGTTAACACTTGGTGCGTCTGTATATTTTTAAATTATATTGTTGTTATTTTGCATGTGCATTATAAAAAAAAGTGTAAATGTTCAGTGAGTGGTGTCAATTACAGCGCTTTGTGCATTGCGGCTTGCGGCGGCGTGTGTAATGTACTTCATAATATCATTACCTATTATTATTTTGTCTTTACATGGCTTATTATATTAGATAATACGTAGTATAAGGCCATTACTTTATCAACTAAATCATTTTAAATAAATTTTCAGCCAATAACACCTTAGCTATCTATTTTCCTCTAATAAAATATGGAACAAAGAATGGCGATTACATCTAAATCATGTAATCAATTGTTTGAATTTCTGTAAAATTATAATAATATTTTCTATTAACTGATTAAATTTCAATGGAATTTTTGTATCCCTTAGGAGAAATTTGTCCAATATCATGAACTGATCTGAACTTGCCTTAAAATAATTTCAGTTATTGTTGTGACATTATAAAGAAACATATGGCAATGATATTATGAAAAAAGTACATTATGTATTGCATTATTAACAATCTGTGCATTAGCATTTATGTGTGTTATGTACATAAAACATAGAGGAATTACTTAAAGGTGCGAGTGCGACATAATGTAATTAATAACATAGTAAGTGCACATTTAATTAGCATTTCAAAATGTGCTTTAAGCATCCCCTCGGATATTTTTTACCGTTGTATAAAAATCTATAAATATGCTGTAACAGAAAGTCATGTTAAAATTTTAAAATATTTTCTTATAGAAACTTCTATGATGTAAAAATTTTACTCGTTTTGTGACTCATTTTTTGAGATATTTAATTGATTCAGGTGTTACTTTGCGTAAGTCAAAGTTAGATGCTATTTGATGTAGATTACTTTGTTTGCTTCCGCTACCAGACTTCAGAATTTCTGGTGGATAGGGAAATACCATTAACGTTTTGTTTAAATATCGGTATAAAGTTATGTATTTTATTACTGATATCACAAATAATGAAATAAAATACATGTATCATTGTCCCTTTAAATATATAGGCAATTATTTTCTTTACTAAAATGTGTTTTTTGTAGTGTCAATAAAACATGCAGTTAAAACAACAATTACCTGAGTCTCAAGGAGATATAAAACTCAATACTGTTGTATTGGCACGAAGAGCATCATCCAAGGTTGAAGGTTCGCAGCAGACAGGTTCCAGGGGAAATCGTAATGAAACAAAAACAAATAAAAAAAGTGTGTTAGTAAGTGAACAGCTTACTGTAGTAACGTGACCCACAATCAAAAAAACAAATACATATTCAAATACTACATAAATAATGTTGAAAGATCCAAGTTTATTAAATTTGTTAGTTAAAAAGTTTGCTCTTAGATGACAAAAATAGGGTGAAAGGAAACTTCCAAGAACTTGTGATATAATGTTACCGAACTCTTAGGTTTTTTTTTATCATTTGCAATGTAGTGATGGGTCGACGGCACAAACAAATTGGGTATTAATGGGTATAAAGAATATTGTGCATAAAATAAATTTCGCTTAAATAAATGCCTGATTGCAGGGCAAAAACACCAATCATTTATTTTTTGTAAAAAGAAACAGGAACGTATCTTATATAAAACTTATATAAAAAAAAAATATTAGTCTTAACGTAATCTAATATTTGTTTTGTATTAACCTTCACTGCATACTCAAATTTAGCTATTTGAATGAAAAAGTAAATAAAAGTTATGTTAATGTTTTTGCCCTATCAGTGGACATCTATTCGGCTTATATGAAAATTAATTTGGCATTAATGAAATGCACCCAAAATGCCTATCCCTATTTAAATTAATTCTACGGACATGCGATTTTTCTTTACTAATAGAAATCCGAGCATGCATACACAAATCTATCAGCCATATGCGCTTCTCTATACACGTCGGCTGTCATGTCATGTTAAATATTTGGCAGTCTGTGTGTGCATGCAAATCACTGAAGTGTGTACTAGTGACGTCACAGCCACGTAGTAACGTCACTGGCACGTTTGGTGTGTCGAACTTCCTCTATCTCACAAGCACAGCCGTCCAACGAGATTATATGAAATAACATTAACTTTTAATACCTTTACTGTTTTATGGAATATGAATGTAAAAGTACAAGGTATTACTTGTACTTTATATCTTACCATTCCTTAATGTGTAAACAAAATTTCACTATATTTGTCTACAGAATTTTTCATTTTGAATTTAGATAGGTACTAATCCAAAATACATATTAAATCGACTTGAAAAATACAAAACTTGACATTCAAATGACACTCAGATCAGAAGTATAATGATCGAACTTTACCTAAGTATGTTTGATCTTCTACCTAATTTAATAACTCTATATTTATCAGGAAGAGTTTAAGCTCTTGTTGCTGTTATATTTAGTTCGTTGTTGAGCTTACCTTACTTCATCATCCGCCATTTTGTATTTGTTGGTCTAGGTGTCCTGTAATCCAAAAAAAGTACTTAATTAATGATAAAAAAAAAACACGTTTAAAGTACTAACACGTTTTAGAGAAAACTAACACAAATTGGGATTTTTAGTTATATTTTTATTTATACAATATCTAAATGTCTTGAACAAAATATGCTGTATTTATGCATTTTATTTTCGATAATTCAAACAAAGCATCATTGAATGCGGTACATACTCGTAAACAACTTTATAAATTGACTTTGCCTCCTAATCGATAGCAACATAAAAATGCGTATTTGGCTATTATTAGAAACGGTACTGATATTTGAAACTTTTTGGACGAAAGCCAGAAAACTGAGTGTGAAACACTGATATTTGAGATCATCAAATGTATTCACATTACCACTCAAATTTTATAGTAACCTTGCTATAAATTTTCAAGATAAATTGTTCCATAGTTCATATATTTTTGGTTTAAATTGAATGTTCATTGAAAGTTATTTAATTTTACATCGTAAAAGTATTTTAGGTTCATTCTTGTAATAAAAGTTCGCTGAGAAATGAAAATTCCACAATTAGCGTCGTTTGCGCTCGGCAATGTTCGTACGGCGTCGGGAGGTGCGCGCGCGCCTGAAATAGTCCGGTGGCATTCCGACGTAGCCAAATTTGGTGGCTGCTCGGGACTCAAGTACTGGGTTTACTCGGGTTTCGTGTCTGGCACTCGATGGACCGGTCCACAGGAGGTGTAATAGGATATCCGGGTATTTAAGGACAATGCTTAAAGATAATGACGGATACGTTTTTATACACCTTATCTAAAAAGTGGCTTTATACAAAAAGGCTAAATGCCTTTTTTTATAAAGCCACTTTTTAGAAAAAAAAATTGTATTGTATTTTTATATTTACATTTGCAAATCTTGATAAAGTTTACGTTTAAAAATTGTTTAAGTTTCTCATGAAAAAATGAGAAAGTATTAGTCAGATGGCAAAATCTATCAAGGAATAATTAGAAAAGTGGTTTATTTTTATTACAGATTTTATTAAACTTGATAAATTTATTTAGCCTCAGATTAAAAATTCGTTTTAAAGATGTAATTTTGTTAACATTAATACATTTTTATTTGAATGTCTATGTTAATTGATCCGTGATGTCAGATTTATCAATCAGGTATTTAAACAATGATGACATCATCACATACCCCTCCTATGACGTCACTAATTGCAAAATTATTTAACCGAGGGAATTCGATCACGGCGGTCACTGTTTCAGTTTCCTTTAACTTAAGAACACGTTTAATCCGTTCACACTCGATTGCGTCGATGCATCATGTTCCATTACGTTTAGACGTTGACGTATCACTTCACTGAACGATTTTTACACTTTAGGTTAGTAACTGCTTACAAGTCACTAGAACTCACCTACGGTAAGAAAAGAGAAGATGGCCCTATAGATGGTTCAGCCAACACGAGTCACAGCTGCTGACTGGCGCTGGGCGGGCGGCAAGGTGCGGCGGGCACTGCGTGGGCGCATACCCCGCGCCCCGTGCAACCCCCCCTCTGCCATACCCTCGCAAACCCCCCTCTCCCCGCTTCCCCTCTCGCTTTCTTCACAGACATTTTTAGACCAGTGTCGTTTTGACACCAACACCGAAATAACATCGCATCCTAGCTCTAGTTTTTTGTGCCCCGTTGACATAAGGTTAGGACTAAGCGCTAATATCGATTACGAGTGGCTACATTCAGAACGAAGAAGAAAAATGAATGGCTAATACGTTAGTAAACCAACTCTTTGATATGTATGATGAATAAATGATAGATTGATTGTATTTGCTTGTGATTATCATCTTTCCAGTCATAAATGTTCATAGCAATCTCAGTACATGATCCCACAAAATAAAACGTTATATGTTAAGTGCAAAATGATACAAAACCAAAGTTTCCATATACCTAGCGAGATACAAAATCAAATTTTGTTTGTCATACTAAGAACGACAAGGTAATCAGAGTTGATGTAAGAACTAGCTTAGTATTTTCGTAATTTTCAGTTATTCCTTCCGGAAAATTGTTACAAGCGTTCAGTACGTGCGAGAAAGTCTAGTTTATTATTATAATCAGGCATTACATTATTGCTAGTCTCAAAAAGTGTGTACTTACCTAATAAATAAAGGCAAAACGATTAAATCGATCATTGAGTTAAGTATGTCGCCTATGACATATTTGCATTATTGAGGCAGTATTTGCTTCACTAAAACACTAAATGAACAGTGCTTTTGGCTCTCCATTATAACTATAAATATGAACAGCAGCAGATTAACCACGTGCTAGTAGCGCTAACTAATGCATAGTTGCCAAGCTCGTGTAAACTATGCATATTCGGGCTCGTATATTAAACCGAGGTGTGCCATGTGCACGTGCGAAGTATAAACACATTTCCCCGCTATGACGCTGGAATTTCAAGAATATATTACATTAGCGACTAATATTGTTTATGGGGTATTCGTTTTCAGACAGTGGTTTTATAAGTATTCATCTGGCGAACTTTGAATCTTTTGATGTTATAGATTTATCCAATGCTACAATAATTTTTGTCTGGGTGGGTAATGTAGGTAAAGTAATAGGTATGTAGATACAGTAATGCATACAATGTAGTACACGTACAAAATAGTATGAATAATGTGGATTCAATTCATTTATTGTTTTTCATACATGTGGTAAAATTCACAAAATCATTATAAATAGTTATCGTATTGGTAACTATGTATTGATAACATATCGTATTGATAGCATGGAACCCGGCAAGGGCATTACAATATACAATATCACTACATAGTATAAAACAAAGTCGCTTCCCGCTGTCTGTCCCTATGTATGCTTAGATCTTTAAAACTACGCAACGGATTTTGATGCGGTTTTTTTTAATAGATAAAGTGATTCATGAGAAAGGTTTATATGTATAATACATACCCGTGCGAAGCCGGGGCGGGCCGCTAGTAAATTAATAAGTAAAAGTACGATATTTTATAATGTGACGATCTCCGTGGCGTAGTGGTTAACACGTCAGACCGCCTCTCCGGAGGTTGTGGGTTCGATTCCCAGCCAAGGCAAATTGTAAACTGCCTTTTTCAAATCTGCTGCTGCTGTGCCCGAACAACTTGTCGCACTGTGCGATAGAGACAACTGCAGCTTGGACCGAAAATATCTATGAAAGTATACAATATCAACGTTTCGTAGTCCCCTGATTTTTCCTCCAAAAATTTACTATTTAAATTTCTTTTTTCATTAAAAAATTAAGAAAAGCTATGGCATTGTATTTTCTTTTTACAAAATAATCTTGTCAAATTTGTTTGCATAAACAAAGTGGAAAATCTTACCAATTTTTCTGGTTTTTATAGGTTCGTATCTCTTTTAATAATTACATTTAATATTAAAAAAGCATAGGGACAATGTATCCATCGATTATTTTTTTGGAAAAAAATCATTGCTTTACTGGCACTATCAACTGGCACAGTCAACTTATTTTCTTAAATTAGATACTAGATATTAAGTAATATAGCTTTTTCTAAAAGTTTTACAACTATTCTTACCCAAGATAGATTACTAATAAAAGACACACGACAACTTGTATTTTATGGCATCGAGCTGTAAAATATTGCAGAACTTGCAAGCTAGCGCCGGCTGGAATGCAAATCTGTAGCAGAGACGGATTACGTATACGCTTCAATATCTACTCGTATGTCAGCTTTAGAAATAATATGTATTATTTTATTTTGTTCGATATACTTAATAAAAATCATAACATGAGTTTTGAGGTTAATACAGCCTCAATAAAAACGTAAAAGCGTTTTATTCATGAACTAGCTGTTACTCGCGGCTTCGCCCGCGTAATTATAAGAGTGGAAAAGTAGTGTTTTTCTGAAAAAAAAAACTGTCTTTATTTTTTGTTCACCCCTTTTGGTGTCAAAACAACAAATTCTGAGCACTGGTCACATACGAGCATGCAAAATAAATCCTGGCTATGGGAAAAGCATGGCTTTTTCAGATGCAACCTGCAATGTTTGCCCTTGCGCTTTTTTGATTGTAATAGCAAAACTAAGCTTTATTGGGAAATGAACCCTTTCAAATTAGAATGGCAGATCAGCCAACAACCACATGTCAACTTGTGAACGGGTGCCGCCAGTAGGGACTGGTCAACTCGGCTACGTTTTTAAGACTATCCTTTCATCCACTTTCGCATTTATAATATTAGTTAACGACATGATTTCGATAAAACTTTACTGAGACACCATGCTATTGCAATGAAAAATATTATATTTCAGTAATTTCGAAAAATGATCAAAAATGTTACAAAACTGTGCTCGACGCAAATTTTTTGTCTGAACAACTTTTTCATCCGATAAACTTGTAATGGGTCGGGGGACTCGTGAATTACAGCTCACAGAGCCACTAGTAATTGTTATTTAAAAGAAAAAAGCTATAAAATATTATAACACAACAATTTGTGTTAGTGTAACATCCAAGTTGTAAAATATTGTATGGCTTGTGAACGTGCCCGCCGGCGAGGAATGCAAACGAGAAGGCGGAAACGGATGTAGTTACATTTTTAGGACGCTCGCAAATCGTATGAAAGTTTTTTAAATTTATTGTGGAGATATTTATTATAAACTCATGTTAAGAGTAGTCAAATTGGAATCGCGCCACAATGTGAATTTTAATTCATATGTGGTGCGAGTTCCAACCGCGTAGCTAGACATCTTCACGCAAGAAGATTACTGGCCGAGAGATGTCGTCTTCCGGCGTTATCGCGGGAGGCTACCGGACACCGCGACATCGTGCAGTGCGTCACAGATTTTACGTACAAAATAGTGTTAGTTTTTAAGTTATTATATTATATGTATGTTAGTCTGTAAGGTATTTATAAATATGGGCCAATAATATACTTGTATGTTTTGTTGCCTGAAATAAACGAATTTATTATTATTATTATTAAATACAGTAGCCACACGAGTAAAGGCCATAAAATTAAATATCTTGGGTAAAATACTTAATTTATTAGATTATTTGGCATGTATTTAATTTGTTATTAATTTATTTTGCAATAACATACATTTATTTATATTTTCTGAAGACGACCTTTAAAAGTAGTAAATATGTTGTAGCTACTTAATTTGCAAGTGCAACTCCGTGCAACTTTAATTAAAACCGCATTTGGAATCCTGTTTGTGACGGGCGCGTCACAGCTTTTTTCATTAATTATTTTGCAATGTTTTTTTGTTAGTTGACAATTCTAGCATTTATTACATCATCATTATCATCAGGTATTATTTTTTGTCTCCACTGCAGGAGCACGACCCTCTCTGTACTACCAGAGCCATATATAAGTCGCGCGTGTTAGATAGCAAAATAAATATTTATAATAAAATCTTTTATGTATGTATCGCAGATGTCATATTTGGTGATTTTATTGTCAAACCTATTTTATTAGTTAATTTTAATTATTTAAATATGCAAATGTATTGACTAAAATATTAATTTACCTATATTTGGTGATGGCAACATTAGTCGCCAAATGACTACCTGCGGTTAGTAAACACATTTTAAAAAAGGGTGGATAACGGCCAGATGTTAAAATCAGTGGAGTGATGTAAAAGTGACTTTACTTTTGTTCGTGCGGCGGTCGAGAATACAAGTTAAGTACTTATTTACTATGATCCTGTGAAATAACCGTTATTATATTGGTTTAACTAGAATTTGTAGGGATTTAAGTGTAAATACTGTTAAAAGCTAGTGCTTGTTAACCAGTATGTACTATACTGGTCAATCTTTTGAATTATGCTAGGGTTTTTTAACTGCAAATGCTATTGGAAGGTAGTACGTGTTAACCGATATGTACTATTCTGGTCAGTATTTTGAATTATGCTAGGGTTTAACTGCAAATGCTATTGGAAGGTAGTACCTACGTGTTAACCGATATGTACTATTCTGGTCAATCTTTTGAATTATGCTATTTAATTATAATTAGCAATAATGTCATAATGATTTAGATAGTAGAGGTATAGGTACTTGGAGGGTTTACAATGAGGGGCATTCGAAATACATAATTGGAAATTGTCAGATATAGCCAATTGCTTTGGTGGTAGTAAGCCCATTGTTTTATAATTTTATTATTGTAACACGTAGAGTTTTGGAGAAGAAACTATTATTCTAGTGTAAAATTTTTATACCAATTAGTTTTAAATTGTACCAGTAAAGGTACTAAATGTTCAGATATGGTTCTGAATAATTAGGTTCTGTTTTATTTCTTTACCACATTAATTGATTCTCCCATAGGTTTACAACTAGAAACATCATTTTCCTTGTCTAAATTCAGGTGCAAATGTGGTAGGTTATATAGTTAAGTTCTATTTTATATTAGGTTACAATGTTTTGTGAGTTACCTTTGGATATATTTCCGATTAAAAATACAGTGTTCTTTTTGTACAAATATAAGTAAGTGGGTTGTACCTTGGATACATTACGATCAATGTGTTTTCCCATGTATTTAATTATACTAACTTATTTTATTTTATTTATTTATTTCACTTTATTACAAAAAATTTAACAGGCGGACTTAAGGCCTAGGGCTTCTTTTCTTTTTCTTTTTTTTTACTTTTTTTCTTTTATTTTATTTTTTTGACTTTTTACATGATGTTTGTGTAGGAAAGCCCATAAGGCGAGTAGGCGGCCTAGACTGACGAGTTTCTTTCGGGGTGATCTTCTCGGAAAACTAGTGGCCGATTACGAAACCCTGGTAGTTTTAGCTTTTGAGAGACAATAATGAGGAAAATAAGGAAAATTTAATAAAATAATACTCTTCCTCTATTTATATTGTTTTATTTATAAAAAAATCTAACACGCGCGCGTGTCACTGTGTTTTTCATTAATTATCACCCTGCATTGTTTGTTAATAATTTGCATTGACAATTATTATTTAAAAAAAATTATTAACCACAGCCAATACCAATTAGTTTATTCCGACACGATGGCATATGTTTTATCATAAATTTAAATGTTACTTACTGTATAAAATAAGGTTTCAATTTTAAATTAATTTTAGTTAACTTAAAAAGACTGGGTTGACTGAACGTGAGCACTGTGATACTGTAAGTACTAACTGGATACCACATGGAGCTTCAACTTGTTTTTCATAAAGACATATTGTCACTAGAAGAGCGTAATGTTTTTAACTTTTCAATGCGAATGCTAAAAACTTTCATAAGTATTGGAAGTTCTTAGAAATATCCTTTTTTTTTAGTTTACCCATATGTTAGTTTAACTTTACTAGCTATTTCGCATTAAGTAAGCCCAATTCGAAAAAAACGATCAAGGAAATCCTTCTAAACAGGCGATGCGGCAACCTGACAGTATTTCTGATTCCAGTTTTTAGATTTTGAATATTAGAATTGAAGAATGAAATGCTGTTGAAGAAATAATTCTTTCCATGCTTACCAGACTATCTTGGAAGGAATTCTTTCTGGCTTCTGCTTTAACTGCTTCTCTTCCCACATCTTAAGAGCCAATCGAGGGAATCGCCGGGAAGAAGAATCATGACAGTAGGCAATGTGGCTAGCCACCCACCTCTATTGTGATTCCCTTTTTCCACCATCACGAAAAATGATCTTCGGGTCTTGCGACCTCTGCTCTATCTTTCCCGTTAGGGATAAATAAAGACATAATAATATACTAAAGCTATTTTAAGGGTAGATTCAGTGTATAATACTAAACAATTTTCCACAAGGAACCTATTGAACGTCTTCTTCTTCTTCTTTCCTCGCCTTTTCCCTATTTGGGGTCGGCTCTGTATGTCA
This sequence comes from Acrobasis repandana, assembly GCA_963576875.1. NCBI lineage: Eukaryota > Metazoa > Arthropoda > Insecta > Lepidoptera > Pyralidae > Acrobasis > Acrobasis repandana. The sequence goes on along the minus strand of OY756218.1, from coordinate 17,651,408 downwards.
ACTCCCTCCATAATTTTCCTTCACCATCTTTGTATTAACACCCCGTTCTCCCATATCTGATCTCACGCATTCTTCCCACGTCAAAAATGTTTTTTCCATAAAAAATGGTACATAGCTGATCGAACCTTGCATGGGAGGACGAAAAACAGTTTCAGCATATTTTGTTGGACCCTATAGAATTTAAATCGATACTTGCTCTTGTCTACCAGGTGGGCACCACTGGGTAATAAAACTAGTCTGGTATAGTTGCGTGTTGTTACGAGAACTATTACTGACCTGCATCGCCGTTCCTGCACCAAAATAGATGCGAAAGAAAGAATGAGGTCGTTTCCATCAAACAGATAGCTAACGTTATCATTGTTCATAAATATATTTCAAGTTTTACTTTTTACCAGACTGCGGAAAAGCCGAAAAGGATGGTTATGTGTTTGACCTGTATGTTTGTCCCTATACCTAATTATATATTCCCTCGTAACTACTAAACGGCCTAACCGATATAAATAAATTATATATGGTTAGATTCCTCTTAATCACTAGAGTGACATAGGCTATATTAAAATTATTGGAAATCTAAATGGCTTAATTTTTAGCGCCAAATTGCGCGGCATAAAAGTCTTTTCTTTTCAAAAACTATCGAGTGGGGTATCAAATTAAAGGATTGTACACAAGGATTTCAAAAATATATACAACTTATAGTTTTAAATGAAATTTGGAATGAGAAATGCTAAAAAACCGATTTTTATGTCCGATTTTATGTTCCCTCGTAACTACTAAACGACTAAATCGATTTTGATAAATTATACGTGGTTAGATTTGTCTTAACTACTGAAGTGTCATAGGCTATATTAAAATTACTAGAAATCAAAATGGCGGATTTTTGGCGCCAAATTGCACGGCATAAAAAATCTTTTCAAATCTATCGAGTCGAGTGGGGTTTCAAATTAAAGGATTTTATTCAAGTATTACAAAAATATATACAACTTATATGTTTCAATGAAATTTGAAATGAGAAATGCTAAAAAACAAATATAACATTACTTCGCCAAGCACATTCCCGGTTGCGTCTTACCTAAAGGCCACAGAAGACAGTAAGTGCCTACTGCTGTTGTATAACGCAGTCGGGTTTTTTGGTTTTTAATCAATACTTGTTTTAGATCTACCTTCTTTCTATGAGATAGTTACCAGCACTTTTCATGTAATTTCATCACAATAAAAACTGAGGCCATTGAGCTCCAAGCATGGGTTGTAAGGAAACTATTTAAATAAATAATTTATAATTTTATCTAAGTACTAATTATTCCTCAATGCAAGTTATTTACTTGTGTGAAGGGATACTAACCTAACAAACTACGAAGTTAATATAAGAGATACATGACATACTCAATACACACAATCTGGGAAAGATTGTTTTTTATATTGATGTGCAAATAGCAAGAACTGCTCCAAAATCGTCAAATTTTCCTCTCGTGAAAACCACAACAATTTTTGTTTTTATTTACATTTTCCAAACAAAAACTACAGAAAATTTCTAACAAAAAATTGTTAGATACAATACAATACATATTTTATCATTGGATGCGTGCAAAAATAATCTCATAAAAGAAGTGCGTTATAATTTCACTAAACACTTCTTTTCAGTTTCGTAAATAAAAAATAATAAGACGTTTGCTTTATTCAGATGATTAAGAAATTAAGGCCAAAGGTTGTACGTATTTATTATCTGTAGCCAATAATATTTTTAGTAGCACTAAATGTAAAAGTTCGACAGCAACGTGTTTTATTTAAAGAAACGATTATTTTAAACACACATAGTTGGCTCGCGCGGCGCTGGCGTAAACAACCATTGTCATCATTCGTCATTATTGTCGGCAATATTTGCTAAATGTATAATATTACGACAAATATAGCGAATCAAAATGTATCAATACATTTTTGAACGGGCGAGGTTATTTCGCGACTTGGAACGCGAGTTGTGACAGAAATAGTTTCGCTTACTGCTGCATTCAAGAATAGGTCTCCTGATTTTTGATAGTCTTCATGAAATTTTTCTAACAGAGTAATAGTTGCTTAAATGATCTAAAGCTTAATATTACTTTAAATTCAAACATTAGCAAAATCAATCAAGGGATATAGGATTCTTAGAATGGTTGCGAATTTAAGAACTACTTAACGTTGGATAATATATAAAATAGATAAGGTCATATGACTGAGCGTTTGAGCTATCCCCAAACTAAGTTTAAACTTGTATTATGGGATACTAACTCAACAAGACCCACGGCAATTTAAAAAAGGCCTATTTTCAACTTGCCCTGTTTGGAAATCGAACCCAGTACCACCGGAGTGGCGGACTGGCGTGTTAACCACTACGCCTACGGAGGTCGTAAGGCCTGCAGGTTTGCCAAGTTGGGCAAATAAGCATTATAGATAGAAATACTGAAAGATTTCAGTGATAATTTGACTTGCCTTTAGTCATCTATTTTATGTAGTCTATTATTTTGTATCATATTTTTTATGCAATGAAGTCTAACTAACGAATTATGACTGTACTTGGTATTAAATAATTTAAATCTTAAATGTTCCTAATAAAAGTCAGATATTCTATATACGTACAAGTACGGTCATATTATAATCTTAATCGTAACAAGTAACTATTTAAAAAACATTTTTTAAAACGTTAGCCGAAGCTTTCATCTAATAGTTCAGTCAAGGAGAAAAGCACTGTACACATAAAGTAATAAGGTTGACTTCACAGTGAATGTTATTTGATATTCAAGCGGACAGAACTTTGCTTTGATTTTGTAAGTAACGTAAAAAAGTATCTATAAAATATTTATTAATCGTGATTGCAATTTAAGAAAATAAGTAGCCAAGTACATCAAACAGACTGTATAAATAGGTTACGAAATATTTTAATGAAATATATATCAATTTATTTCCAAGGGTTTGTTTAATTCTTTCTTCTGAATCGGAAAACAAATTTCGTTTCCAATTCCTAGGGGACCTGGGGACTGACTTACTCTACCATCGTTCCTTCTTCCCAGTACTTATGCATGTTAAAAATATATAAGTGTATTATATTTAATGACTTCTAAGTACATTCGATTTGCTTTCTTATTTTTCTAAACATAAAAGAGATATGGAGCTTTAAATGACCTTTAAAAATTTCGTTTAAACATCGTTACCGAAAGCGTGGGATCTTATAAAGGCACCAGAGATTCGCTAAATGACTCCAGTTTACGGCTTTGCCGGTGAAATAGCGTGATACAGTAATGGCTTTATCGAACCTCTCGTAAAAGGACTTTGCGATTCTGCCACTTAATATTTTTGGATGCCATAAAAAGACGATAAAATACTCAGAGTTTGTTTTCTCAGCTTAAAGAATTCCGTCGTTTGTTTTCTGTCTGATTTCTATTTAAAGGGTCTTTTGATTTACTGACGCTATTTTTTGAAAACCGATGGTTGGTATTTATTTGGTACTGTAGGTACTTACAACATGGATTCTTTAACAAAATCAAACCAAGAAAAATATTTAGGTCTAATAATCGACGATAAACTAACCTGGAAGCCACACATTGAACATGTCAAAAATAAATTAACATCTGCATTAGGATCAATTCGAAAAATGGCGCATTGCATACAAAAAAAAGTTAAACCAATTATATATAACTGTTTAGTTAAGTCGCATCTCGATTACTTAATAAAAATATGGGGTTCTGCTGCACCAACCAATTTGAACGCGTTACAGAGATGTCAAAACAAAATTATCAAAGCGCTGTTCTAAATATATTTAAAAAGTCATACGTCGCGACCAGCACTTAATGTTTATTTTGTAAATATTACTCACTGTAGTATGTAATGTAATGTAGTATCTCATTTTAAATTAAATGTAAATTTTTTATGAGAATAAAGTTCATTAAACCTAAATTAAACTTATTTACAAACTAGTCGTGTTTACAACTTAAGTGTGTGTGTGAGAGAGAGAGAGAGAGAGAGAGTCCTACCTCTTACCCTCCTACGTATTGAATCACAAATCATAAGTTTTCTTATTCAATACGAACCCAAGAAATTCTTCTTGAGATTCAAATCTAGAATTTAAGCCTCTACAATCCTAGTCTTTTGTATGAACAATATACAAAACGACTCGCATATTATATTCTTTCGTCCCGGATGTCTTCCCGAATATTAATAAAGGAATAACATCCTGGTACCTACTTTGTATTCCTTTATTTTGTATTCCGTAAACACGACGAAATAATATAAAGAACAAAGTTTACCCTCAGTGTTTATACTCATTTCGACACTGTATGTGTAGGTATGATGGGAAGCAGAGATTAACTTTAGAGTAGGGGTGTTCAGTCAAAGTTATGAGACAAAACATCGTTTTGTTATAACTACTGAACTTGGTTCTTTGTGAGTATATAATAAGTAATAAGTTGACATTTAACCTAATATGTAGTAAGTTGACATTTTGAGGGTTCGATTCAATTTAATTAAAAAATTCTTTACGTTGGATGGCAATTTTTTTAAATATAGTAACATTCTGTCATCATTAAGTGCCCGCTGCTTTTCCTAACATTAACGCATAATTCTTTTCTGACTGTCATGTAAATTGATTTACACTGTCCCACTGCTGGGCAATGGTCTCCCTTATATCCTTCAATTATTTTCTATTAAGTTCTAAAAATGTTTGTATCCACCCACGTCCTTGGGCCTAAGCCTATTTACAGAAAATTATTTATAAGAAATGATCCTATTGTCGAAGTCTAAAATAACTGTATCTATTTATAGACGTAACCTTCATATCATAATTCCGGCACATCCCTATTTAATATCCGCGTTGTGATGTGAGTCTATTTTAATCTCAGGGTAAATTTTCAGGAAGCGTATTACCTGCGCACAGATATTTAATATTTCCATACACAGGACGTCGCCTCGTCAACATCTTTTGAATAAAAAGTCATTGTCGTCTATCACATCTAATGAAAAAATATGTTTTTATTTTTATTACTTATTTACCTACTAAAATACGCCAATCATAGACCATTATCACATACCAGATGTTTTTAAGTACAAGTCATCAAATGGATAAAATAAATGCATGTTTCAATTGAAGAAAAAAAAAACAACAAAAAAAAAATAAACCAAAATAACCTTTAGATGGTTTTACATTTTTGTTCCGGTAGTCTATTAGATTTTTCTAGAACTATATTGATAGAAACAGACAAAGACTTTTTATATGCTAAAGACATTTCAAGAATATGATTTTAAATGAACTACATATCTCTACTATCTTTTCAAAGTATTCAGTCACCGAATCTCTAAAAATGGCTGTACTGATTGCCATTGATCCAGATTTTATAGATCAAAACAAATCGGATCAAATAACAATCAAGCAAATCACCATATTCAAAACATCGAACAAAGCCAGCCAATCCCGGAAGGTAATTGTTTGAAGTCAATAATGGTCTCCGAATGGAAATATACTCGTACATTTCCCCTGGGTGCGCCCGCGAGATATTGCATGTTGCTTGTAACGGAGTTATACATTAAAAGTATACAGGTGTGACGCTCCGAACAATGCAAAAACGAAGAAACCTCAAAGTGAAAGATATATAATATTTGTCTTGAGAAATTGTTAAATCTCCACATGAAATTATAAAAATATATTTTTATAAATTATAAATAGGTACATTTCTCCTGAGTACGCTCGCAAGATATATACTAAAAGTAGGTACAGATGTCAAGCTTCAAAAAATGCACAATAAATTAACCCTCTAAATGAAAGGTATGGAATATCTATGTATAATACAGAGAGTGGGCAATGGTGACCCGTTTATCCAGGCCTCTCCGAAGCCATCAACGGGCACCGGGCTCTCAAACGTTTGCAAGATGGTTGTAATAATAACTAGAATAGCTGTGCCTCTATATTAAGCTCAACCTGTGTAATTAGTAGTTCTAGTATTTGTTGTAACGTAATGTAAACAATGAGAGACAAATAAACGATTTTTATTATTATTATGTTCTCTCAAGGTTTAACCTTCACAGGACGTATCCCGGACCTTTGAGGCTTGCATGGGGACACAAGTCCAACATGTAGAGGCCTTGTGAGAGATTTGCTATAGTTTGTAATGGAGCACCAACCAGGGCATGACAGTAAGGACAATATGACAATATTCTCACTGACAATTCCCAGTAGGTGCAGGACTATTGAGGGAGGAATAATGGAAAAAACTACATTAGGACTATTGGGATAAAATGCTAGTGGAATGGAACATTGGTATGGGAAGGACTATGGCACCTGCCTGACCAATGTTTAGAAACACGGATAAAATAGGCAGGTGGTGACTCGCCGCCTCAGTCAATGGGCCCCCAAAAAGGGCTGCACGATAATGTGCAGCAAGGAGGGCAACACTAGTTAAGTGGCTTAAGGGTAGAGAGGTGTCACTGGACTTTAAACAACCATAATTTGCTCCCTTATGGTCCCATCAGGTACGCCCACTCGCCACTGACGTTTCACATCCACCCTACGAGCTATAGCTTTCGCGACTCCACTCTGGCCGGCCAATTAAGGCAAGACAGAGGTAGGGGTTCCTGTTACCTCATCGGTTTCCACTCCGTCCCACCAACAAAGGCAAGATGGAGACGAGGAACAGGGGCCTCCCCTAGGAGTTCTCAGGTCCGTGGGGTCGCTACCCCCCAACAGCTCGCCACAAGCTGCCCTGCGGGGTTATTATTATTGTAATTATCATAAGAAACGTTTAAATCTCCATATGATATACGAGTATTAGAAATATACATTTCCCTGGGTGCGTCCGCGAGACATTGTATGTTGCTTGTAACTGGATACATTAAAAATAAGTACAGATGTTACGCTTCAAACAATGTTCATGGAACTTACGATGTATCTCATCCCTTATTGATTAATTTAAAACGGTTGACTCACGTGATATAGTCGGAAAAGGCCGACCAGGTTTCGATCGATTTAGACGATCATCTTCAGGGCGAGTGTCAGCGGCGACCCGACGATGTCGCTGTCCACTCAGCACTGAGGGCTGCCTCGCACGTCACCGCCGCGCCTCCGTTAGCTGTGCTCGATGACTGCTGATAGTTCCGCAGATACCGGCGAGGTTCTCATCTTTGTCTGCGGTGTATCTTCGCAGCTTTCCGCGTCTGGTGTAACTAAAGCACTTGTGTGTACTGAGCTGACTGTGTCAATTCCTCTTGATGATGTACCACCCAGTACTTTAGAGCTTGCAGCACGAGTATCTCATCCAAATAATGTTAACTTTATTATAGTTCCTTGTGGACTACGGAACCCTGAAAAGTTTCACGCAGTTATTTTTCTGATAGGCTCTATATTTTGTAAGCGAAAAATTATTGAATAAACAAAAGCAAGTCACGAAAATAAATGAATAATGTTGCCCCAAACACTGTCGAGAGAAATAACTGAATACCAACAAGGACGCAATATTAATGAATATTGCGTCCTTCTTGCTATTCAGTTAATGAGATCGAAGACAAGAAAAATCGTTTTCGTATGCTCGCGGCCTAATAAGCAACAGAAACAACGAACTTTGGTTATCGTATCCTCTTGCTTTTAAATCTGAATATCTTACTTGTGTACGGAAATATCTATCACATATACAAAGATAGAAGGGAAAAGAGGACGAGGATGACCGATGCATAGCTACATGAAACAGATAAAGGAGAAAGTGAACGTCGTGTCGTACAGCAAAATAAAACAATTGGCGTATGAGAGAGACAAATAGAAGAGAATTCATACTCTACCGACAAGAGCATAGATAGATAGATGGACGAAAACAATTCTCTCTCGTCTTAGCATGTTCCCAGTTGCATCCTCAGCTGTAATGCCGTGAAGTCCAAGCTCTGCTTTTCAGCTTTTTCTTTTCCACTTCGTACGGTCTTGAACATCTTTGGTTGTAAGACCATTGACACGCATATGACGACTTGACGACTCCAAGCCAGCTTTATTTGGTCTACTACGTCTGCCGGGCCCCGGCGGATATACTACTTACTATATATACTTGTACATTTATTTCCCACGTAACTTGCCTTGTAACAGCGTAGGCGACTCTCTTGCAGTTTGTGTGCTATGTCACAGACATGAAGACTGCTGCGAATGCGGGTGTTTCTTTCGCGGTTTCTCCGCACATCCAGCGCAACATTTGCACCTCCGTGACACGAAACTCTTGCTTTTGCAGCTCAAATACAGATCATGCTTCACTGCCATATAAAAACAATCTGAAATAACTCTATAATGTTAAATATGGTTTTTATGATGAGACTAAGTGCATGATGTACGATTACTCAGTTTCCAACGATTTCCAGGGATAATGTCAAGACAAAATTCACGCCTCTGACAGGGATGCCCCGCTGTTTTTGTACCCACCTACGGCGAAATGTAATTTTGTACCGCCGCATTATTTTAAACCTTCCTTCATAAGACGTACGCAAAATAAATGAGTTTCCTGGTTTAGGGTGTGGCCAGACTAAACAAACATACTTACTCATTTTTATATCGACTAAATCTCGCATTGGCAAAAACGTAGATAGGGGTTTTTTTTAGTCCAAATGTAAACTTACAACCATGGATGGAAGATGAAATTACTGGTTTCAAGTAATTGGATGTAAGTTACCTTCAGTTCAATTTGAACATATCCGTGTGTATGTAAACAAAACAAAATCAAAATTTGCAATAAGACTTATTAAATCTTATTTTGACTCTAAAAAATTAATGTTCTTTAAAAAACTTTACAAAAATCGCGTACGTCTACCTACTAACATTATTTCATTAATCTTCTATATCGCAATGATTAAACTAATAAGAAAAGGCTTCGGGAATGACGCTGTCTATCTATCACTCTATAAACGTGAATACGTAATTTCCAAATGCAAACACGACCCTCAGTCACGAAGAAACTTTGATGAAGAGACAGAAGAGATATCAGTCATGATCATGATCATGATCAGGTCTTTAGTTTCCACTGCAGGAGCCCGACCCTCTCTGTACTGCCAGAGCCATATATTAGCCAGAGCAGTCGGAGGATTTGGCCTACACTCTCCACGCTGGCCAGACGGTTGGAGAGGTCTCATTTATCTTTATAAGCTTTGTTTAGCTTGTGTTTCCTAAGTCGCCTTCTACAACATCCACAGAAAGACTTGGAGTGGTCCTATTCTACTCTGCCGGGAACTACACGGCTTGGAGATATCAATATTATGGTGCTATTCGTAGAGTCAAGCCATACTGACTACGTATGAACGCGTCCCTAGCACTGGGATGAATTTCGGCTAATACACCGGCTCGCAAATTGCCTTCGCTCAGCTACTTGTTTGCAATTAATAACGCAATTACAGTACATGAAGTTGTGTCTTTCGAGCTTTTTTATTCTGATTTTCATAATACGTCGTAAAGTAATTAAGTATATCTGTAAAATATAATTACCTACGTAACAGTGTATGATCTTCATGGAAATAAATTTAACACACTTTTTTTTATTAGCCATTTCCTCCCTTCTTTCTTTCCAGTACTGTCTTTTTAGGGTTCCGTAGCCAAATGGCAAAAAACGGAACCCTTATAGATTCGTCATGTCTGCCTGCCGTATGTCACAGCCATTTTTTTCCGAAACTATAAGAACTATACTGTTGAAACTTGGTAAGTAAATGTATTCTGTAAACTGCATTAAGATTTTTACACAAAAATACAAAAAAAAAAAACAATAAATTTTGGGGGATCCCCATACTTAGAACTGAAACTCAAATAAAATCATTTTTTTCTGAATAGTTTGCGCAAGAGACACTTTGTAGTTGGTAGACCAGTGGTTAAAAAATGGTCCCTCCCCTGTAACTTCTAAAATAAGAGAATAATAAAACTAAAAAATATACGATGTATTACTATGCAAACTTCCACCGAAAATTGATTTGAACGAGATGTAGTAAGTAGGTTTTTTTAATACGTCTTAAATCGTAAAATGTGACTTGTTACGAAACTCTTCATAGGCGAGTCCGACCGCACTTGGCCGCTTTTTTTTTTTGATCTTTTATATCCAAGCCTTTTCAAAAAATTTCAGTTCATATATGTTATATAAAAATACACTAAGACTAGATAAATGAATGTTTTATAACGCTGTTGCCTGTACGCATCTTGAACATAACAGGATGCGTACAGGAACGTTAATCGTATTTCTAGAATCCAAAATATTAGCACAAATGATAACTAACAAAAAATTAACAACAACAAAAATCGAAAGGCGCGAAAGGAAAGAACATGGCGCGAAAAAGCAATACAATACAATGTACACAAAATATCACTATATAATATGCAATTACATACCTAATATACGAGTATATATCGACATCGAAATATATAATTTTTTTTATTTACATAAAAATGTATCTATCGAATTAGGTATCATTACATCGAAAGCGCGGGAGAAGAGTCAGCTTTCTATTTTGTTTTCCTCTAAAGCCGGCGTGACAAATTAAACTGTAGCAACAACAAAAATAAATGAATATGAGTTTTGTCAACTAATTTCCTTTTAATCCTCCAAACAATACACGACGCGCGGCGGTGCATTTATCAAAATGACAAATTGTTCTGCAAAATGAAACAAGTACGGACGAAAGATTTTAAAGATTGATGGAGGCATCACTCATGGGATTTGAAGCCTGACAATCACTTATGGCGACTAATTTCACACAAAGATGATAAACGTGTAAGTAATTATTCATCAGCTGCTTCGAAGCCCTAACTATTTTTCACCGCTTCGCACGATTATATCTCCTAACATGCCCAAAGAAAAAATATTCTTTCGTATTTAAAAAATTTGAATTCGATGAAGAAATATGAACTAGGGATGCACGTATATCTGTGGATTATTATATGGTAACATTTTTAGTAAAATTATATCTCGAACTCTCTAATTTTAGTCTTTCGTGGCTATAGCACAGGAGACAGTATTGCATAATATTATATATTAGTATTACATATATAATACTCTTACTGTCTCCTGTGGTTCAGTGAAACGTGCTGTATGAGAAGGATATATGTCTATCAAATATGATAAAATACAAATACATTGGTCACGTCTTTTTCCCTAACGGGGTAGACACGGCCGTAAAATCCCACGGCCACTTATAGCGCGATGGTGAGCGTGGATTCGTGGAGCTGCAAAAAATTGAATCAAAATAGGTAGTGATGGGTTGCTAACCGCATCGCTTGACATGATTCAGATTCTTGCCCATTTCCTCAATCGGCTCTTACCATCTATGTGGGAAGAGAAGCAGCTGATACATTCTACGTTTTTCTTTTCTATCAGACCAGCATTGAAGGATGAAAAAAATACTCCGTCTAAATAAATAATTTTGAAACATGTTACAGGCAGCGCCATCTAACATAACTTTTTTATTCAATTTATGTGTAAAAAGTATGCTTCATCGACTTTCTAGTTTCCCGGAGTCGGGACGAGGAGCGTGGGAGAACCTACGTAATATATGTTTGCTACTACGTCGCACAGATGGCGCTATTTCGCGGATTGAATGATTCGTAGACCCTCTCGTAGCGCGGCGTAGCACCGTAGCTGCTTCTAAGAAATAAGTGAGAACCCGTATTAAAATAGTACTAGAAATGGCTACGGTAAACCATCACAATGAAAGCGGCGTAATAGGCTCTGCCTGACCGAAAGGAATAAAGAAGAATGTAAACGTCTATAAACTGCTCTTCAAGAATCCTTTAGACGGCACGGTTTTTTCTAGTTTTTACCCGACTACGGCAAAGCCAAAGGAAAGGTAATGATTTTAATAGTCTATGTACGTAAGTATATATAGGTATGTATGTGGGTATTTATTTGTGTGTTTCACCGTAACATCTGAACCGCTCATTCGATTGAAACAAATGAGAGGTCATTCAATTCGTATTACGGTCCAGCTTAGGTGACATAAGCCAATTTTAATGTATAAAATAATATAATGAACTTGTTACTTCATATGATACTAACTCAATGGAACTATATTTTAAAATAAATACATATGTAGATAAACATTCAAGACCCAATACAACTTGAGAAAGGCCATTTTTTAAAATTGCCCGGGCTAGGGATCAAACCCAAAGCCTCCCGAGTAGTGGACTAGCATGGTTACCATACGCTACGGACCATAGAGCTAATCTTATTATGGAGCTGAAAGGTAGGTGGCCATAGAAACTAACTAATATCATAATATATCAATAATCAAGCAACGAAACCCAGCGACTTTGGGCAGGTTATTTTATTCCTTTTCGTCTAAGCGCATTCTCGGTTACATCCTCAGCTGTGCTGCTTCGGAGCACGAGGTGCGATTTCCCGCTTTTTATTCTCGAAATATGCCAATGATGCCAAACCCATGACCATGTCATGATGTCACCCAAGGATGCCAAAGACCTTGCAAAATTGACGAGAAATAGCCGGAACAGTTGTAATGCTATAGTTTTACGACCGGGGCCGCCTGCTTGACGTCAACCCTCTTTGGGAATGTATTTGTGCGAAAAGTTTTACAACCGGCCGCTGCCCGACGTTAACCCTCCATGGGAATGCAATTGTTACACGAGATGTTGAAACTTAGTCCTTTAGTTGCCTCTTACGACATCCACAGGAAGAGATGGAGTGGTCCTATTCTAACCCGGAACCACACGAGGTATGAGCACGTTAAAAGACTGTTTCGCTCTTTCTGCACGTTTTACTTGCTGGCCCACGTGGTCTAAGGTCTATATATGTCTTTATCCCTACTAGGGTAGACAGAGCCTAGGGCTTAGACCCAAAAGCCACGTTTAGTGTGACGGTGGGCATAAAGATGAAAAAAGGAATTTAAAATGGTTATAGGTTGCATTGCCTAGCCTATTTTCGCTCAATCGGCTTTTACGATCTGCGCGGGAAGAAAAGCAGCTGGCACATTCTAATTTTTTATCTTTCTCACAAACCAGCATCTAAGGATACTTCGTTATGTGACGATTTAACGGGAGCTTTAATTTTTTGGGATGAAAAGCATCTTATGTGTTCACCATGCAACATCTTCGTGCCAAACTTTATCCCAATTCATTCATCCCTTTTGACTTGAAAGCGTAACGTCATTTCATTTCTTTTTTGGCACACAAAACAGTTTTAAACCATATTTTGGTAAGAACATTAGATTTTTAGATTTTTAGTGTGCCTAAAAAGTCTAGGTAATTACAAATCAAACCATAAGTTTGTGCGCTAGAGTCTTGACATTTTTTTGTATCCATTTTATAACCCATACATTAGTAGAATTACAAACACAGGTAAAATATTACATCTTTACTTCAACAGCTACGTGCTTCAAGGCTCCATGGTGCGGGGTGAGGCAGTGACGCGAGGGGCGCGGCATGACGTCACTGGTTGCGTGTACAGAGCAACTTTATCCAGGTCACCTATTTTGGAGAGATGCAGTCGGCATCAAGACGGATCGCAGTTCAATCGAAGGCTATCGATTTGGGGTAAATGGAATTAACTAGGTATTAATGATCATAGGGCTTGGGGCGTGCCCATTCCAGCGTTGTTCTGTGGCGATGACGTCATAGTGCATGATGGCATCATAGACAATCTATGCTCCCTTATAGATAAAGAAGGTCCAGACATTTGGTGGTCTTGTGATGCAAAGTAGTTTCTACCAGATGACGTGGCAACGGAATAGAAATAAGATCTAAATTTAAAATATTATCATCATCATCATCAGGTATTTTTAGTCTCCACTGCAGGAGCACGACCCTCTCTGTACTAACAGAGCTATATATTAGAGCAGTCAGCGGATTTAGCCTACACTCTCCACGCTGGTCAGACGGGTTGGAGCGGTTTCCCTGATGTTTATAAGCTTTGTTTAGCTTGTTTCCTAAGTCGCCTTCTACGGCATCCACGGAAAGACTTGGAGTGGTCCTATTCTGCTCTGCCGAGAACCACATGGCAAATTTAAATAAGTAATTAAATTTATTTTCGCCACGAATGGGGTTTGAACCCACGCCCCTTAAATCTATACTATGAACGTGTGCATTACCAACTGTCATGACTTCGAATCACCCTTTATCTATTCTTCGTTTTTATACATACAAATATGCATAACGGGGCAGAGAAGAGCATTTTGGGTCTGGCGGCTCTAAGCAGACAGACCCCATGGCCACAAGACCCAAAGGCCACTTTTAGCGTGATGGCGGGCGAGAAGGTGGAAAATAAATCAAAATAATGCCATTTGAGAAGCGCGGTTGCCTGTTGGGAGTACGCATTGCAGCTATCGCTTTTACAAGTTAAGCAACCCCGGGAGTGGTTTGCACTTGGATGGGCAATTAATGGATAACCACAAGTGGCAAAGAATCTCGAGCTCCTCCGTGCTCTGTAAGGCACGTTTAAAGGTTGGTATCGGCTGTCATTATGGTATGACTTGAAGCAACTTCTTTAGTTGCTCCGCTAGGAGCTTGAAAAATCTGACACCAGTGTTTGCGACACACACAGACGGAAAACAAACAAACAAAGTGCCATAAAACCCTAGACAGAATCAGACTTTCCCATACAAAAGTAGTGTAGCTTTTCTTTTGAAAAGACATGTCAGATTTTGGCAAAACTTTGTAATTTCAAAGAAACATATATTTTTTATTTTGTTTATTGATTTTCAAGGGGAGCCAACAGCTTTACAATACAAAACAAAAATTTAAATGGATATCGGAGAGCCAAAAAAAGGTTCCCACGGATAGCTAATATAGGTATATCTAGGAAAATAATTGGTTTTGACAGTCAATATACATATGCACTTGAAAGAGAATATAGTGTATCTAACATATTTGACCAACATTATGGAAAATTTCTACATATATTTTCTTTCAAGTTCATATTTTAACCGTCGAAAACTAGTTTTATGCTTAAATAACATAAAATAAAAATAATTTATTTAGGTAAATTGTGTAACAATTACAATAATTAGCTGTTGGAGCCTACTTTTAAGTAATAAAATACTTGTACCAGTAGGTCCCGTTCTTCCGTATCTATTAATTTTTTTTAATCTACCTAGGCTAAGAAACAAAAGTCCAAATAAAACAAAAAATCTAATTACAGTATGGATATAACTAAATTATAAACGAAAAGTGTGTATGTGTGCGAGTGTGTGTGTGTGTGTGTGTGTGTGTGTGTGTGTGTGTGTGTGTGTGTGTGTGTGTGTGTGTGCGCGCGTGTGCGTGCGTGCGTGCGTGTGAGTGCGTGCGTGCGGGTGAGTGCGTGCGTGCGTGTGCGTGAGTGTGTATGTTGTGAGAGCGAGTTATGCGTGTGTGTACTGTGGGTGTCTTTGAATGTTTGTGTGTATAAGTACAAAATAGCATTTTGGCACTATGGAGGAGTAGTCGCAATAAGACTCTCCAAATCATCATAGGCGAGTTCTTTGAACCAAGATGTTATTTGCGGTTTACATTCATAGGATGGTTTATTATATATATTTAGTTTTTCATTTAATTTATTATATATATTGGCAAAGCGAATTTTATATTGAATTCTCGCAAAGTCAGTCTTAGCAAAGGGAACATAGGCTGCATTTTGTCTTCTTCTACTAGAAATTTGGGGGTTATAGGGTAAACTTTTATGTTTTTTTAATGTCATTTGTAGTAAATATAACTTTCTAATTGTTAATAAATCACAGACTTGATATAAAGAAGTAGTAGGAAAGGTTATTTCTTTAAAGTACATCACTTTCAAAAGCGTGCGTTGCGATCTTTCGACCTCCAGAAATCTGGTTTTATAGGCACCACCCCAGACCGGTATACAATAGATGATTTTAGATTGTACAAGAGAGACATAAATTTTATTAAGAAGAGATGGTGTAACTATGTTTCTTAGAGTCTTGAACATCCATATAAATTTTCGTATTAACATATACCTATGCAATTTCATTAAAATTACAAATAATATAATCACCAACATGTCACACTACCAAAGAGTGACATGTCATTTCAAAATAAAAGCTACACTAAAATACGTTTAAATGAAAAACAAAAGGAGATGCCTCTGTGAGTGGATTCAAAATTTTCATATTGAAAATAATTAAGTAGAAACACACCGACAATGCCTTTCGTAGGCGACCAATACTATGTTGATAAGTTTATCTGACGTTTATTCTCAGCCTTACTTCGTTAATTATTTCGAATCAAGATACAAAGATACGAATATAGTGTACAAAGATCTATTCAATTTTGAGACCTTTCTCTGAGTATGGTATTATTTTTTATGATTTTATTTATTGAATTTTCTGGCCCTGAACTTTCAAAACCTAATATACAGCCACCATGTACCATCATAATTATTAGCAGCTAAATTCGCTATCGAGTGAGCCCCGCCCTCCTCAGCCTTCATCCCCGCTAGCCCAACCTGTTTCAGAATGAAACTGACCTAATTCCTCCGCTGCAATCCCCCTCCGCACCGACTGACGTCATAGGCGTCCTTAAGTAGAACAAGTGCATATTCCAATTCTATTTCGCCTGCAATTATATGTTTTAGTACTAATGAAATAAATGTTAGAATGCTATGGCAGATGCAACGTCGATTATGTCGTTTCGGTCGTGTAGCGTTGAGGTATAGAGTCAAAAACTGGGTCATCCCGGGTTGCAAGCCTATTCATGAATCGAAGCACGCAGGCTGACGCGCGCCCGTTCATTCTTACCGCCCTTGTTAAACGAACAGAGTTCCACCTGCGTTGGATTGACGCATGAATCGACTGGTCTATAAAAAGAATAGAAAGTGATTAATAATACGTTGTCACATTAATAATATATTTATAGTTATCAGTGTAGGCGTTAGATATTTAATCATTCAGAAATCACTATATACAATACACAATTTTTTACACACTATTTATTCTTCTTCTTCTCAAAGTGCCTCTCGAACTAATGAAGGTCGGCAATCAGCTTGGCGTAGTCCTTCTTGTTTTTTGCTCGGCGGAATAGCTCAGCAGCGCTTCCTATCCCGGTCCACTCCCGGATGTTTCTTAGCCATGATTTCTTTCTTCTTCCAACCTTTCTCTTTTCTCTCAACTTTGTCATCATTATAAGCTGAAGGAGATCGTATCGCCGATGTCGAATTAAACACTGTTTATTAGAAGTAGGTATTTAGATGTTGGTTTTTTAATTTAGAATATAAATCATAAATCAATTTTTGAAGTGAAAACTTCTTTAGCGGCATTGTGCACTTTTTTGTAATGGGTAAAAAATGTTAAACTTGCGTTAGGACACGTGTCCTGATCGAAAATTCGTAAAACGGATGGAGAGTAGACAGCCGGCGCGGCATAGAAGAGGAAGTATCCCTCTCTTTCTACGGCGCGGCGAAAATGTATGCCTGCGCCTGCTGTTTCGTTTAGCTGAGAGATAAACTTTTTAATGTAATATAAAATGTCATGTTTGTGTACGATAGCGCAATAAATAAATATTGTATTCTACCACATAGATGATAGTACTTTTATACTGATAATTAAAGCAATGTGTGCGAAATTATTCCCTAACCATTCCAAAATATTAAAAATGCACAACGTAAATATTCAAGTTTTCACTTCTGCCGGCACTCCCGGAGTGCAACCCGTCGTTTTTTTTTATAGTATTACTTGTACTACCCAAATAAAAGCTCATCTGTAACTATTGCAGGTTTAAAATTTGTCAAGCATACTATTTTAACCGACTTCAAAAAAGATTTTGATGATTTTTTTTTATTTGATTGAAATCCTTTACTGCCAAGTTGGTCCAATATTAATTTGGTGAAGACATGATCTCCAAGGCATCTCTGCTTAACTCCACCGACAAGAGCAAGCTCTTAAGTTAAAAGAAGACACGATGAATAACTTTGGAGATATGGAAGAAACTCGTCGAAAAGAAAAATTAAGACGGTTTTGTTTTTGTTAAAAAAAATATTTATAATACTTTTTACCCACAGCTTGATATCTATTTAGTTCACGTTTCCACTTATCCTTGGAGAACAAAAGTGGGAAGGCGTACTCTGAAGCAGCTAATAACTAAGGACAATGCCACCAGGGACGTGGTTAGATAAGAAGTTTCCAAGTAAATTATTCAATGCCGTGTTCTGATCTTACTATTAAGGACTATTTCTTAATAAACCGGCCAAGTACGAATTAAAGTCGCGTGGAGAGGGTTCCGTACAATTGATTGAATTCGTAAAGTTTTCCTCTAATCTACAAGCAATGAACTATATTTTGTATTTTTTTCAAAATTTTAGGCTCATTAGTTTTGGAGATCAGGGGGGGGGGGGGGGCAGGATAAATTTTCGTCTTCTTTCATGAATAAAATCAAAACTGTTAATTTTACAATAATAACAAAAACAAATATATTTGAGATCCTCATAACGAGCCCTTTCATTTGATATATGACACAGTAAGGTTTGCAAAACTTATTTTTAAATTTCTCTGATTTGTCCCCCGAAAATGACCCTGCACTTACTTTGCACATATGTGGGTCATACTATTACAACATTTTACCAAATTTCACCTGATTCGGTCCAGTAGATGCGGAGCAAATTGGCTGTGACAGACGGACGGACAGACAGACGCACGAATGATCCTATAAGGGTTCCGTTTTTTCATTTTTTTTACGGAACCCTAAAAACTACCCTGCAGCAGACTACAACTAAAGAACAAAACTAATACATATATACATACTATCACGTATTTATCTCTAATTGGGCAGACAGAGCATTTATAGCTTTGTGGCTCCAAGCAGACAGAGCCCAGGGCCGCAAGACTCAAAGGCTTTTAGCATCATGGTGAGCGAGAAGGTGGAAAAAGGAGTCAAAATAGTGATGGGTTTGAGAAAATCTGCGCGGGAAGATAAGCAGCTGGTACATTCTAAGTTTTTTCTTTTCTCCCAGACCAGCGTGGACGTGAAACGTTTAATACCCCATACAAATTAGGATACACGTAGACGCTAATGGCAGTCCTATACCATTATACATAGCATACAATGTCAACAAAACTAGCAACAAACAGGCTAAAAAGCCTCCGCCCGCCGCGGCCTTGTTCAGTACAGTCGAGATTCAAAAACATCCATTGTAACTTATAACAGATATAGATAATACAGGGTCTAACAAAGTATACTGAAACTATTTTAGGGGTGGATTCAGTCCATGATACTGAACAACTTTCCTCAAGGAACATAACAACATCGAAATATAAAAATATTTTTTGACCTCTCATCCAAATTGACCAATCAGCTTATCCGAGTTTGTATGTATGGAAAGCGATATTATATATATATGTTACCGGCAATCTGTATAATTAAAGTATTCAATACAATACCCACGCAATGTATAGAATACCTGGGGCGTCCAGGCAATGTAAAACAAACAGCTATCTGTTTGAAGTTACCATTTTATTGATGTATAGGCGGCCCTTATGACTCTATATTTATTAGGGCCGCCTAAAGAGGGTAATGTAGGAAAAAAGTACTGCTTAGAAAAGTACCAAATTATAGTCTAGGTTTTATATTATACACAGCCTTATAAAGCAAGCGTCCTTGTTGTGTGACGCACGCGCCTACCTTGGTCCGTGAATGGGCGCCACGGAAACCGTGTTAAACTAGAAAATAGCCACGCAATGAGGCGCCAAGGTGACGCTTAATTGACGGGTCACAGATAAACGTTTTGAGTTGGTAAAGTTTTGAATTGTTACAGGAATTTTTGTTTTGGTAAAATCGAAATCATCTTTCGAAAATAATATTTTTACGCTTTTATTTTAAGCTTATAAATATATTTTTCTAAAATGAAAGAAAATTCCTGACAAAAGTGTTTTTGTTTTTTAGGATTAAATCAAATATAGCAGTGTATAAATCTCAAAACAAAGTGGCATAATGAAACGGAATTTTTAAACTAAAGAATGAGGCGTATAGAATTAACCTACCTACTCTGTAACGTTCTGAAATTATAAAATACTCGTAAGTGCAAAATTTGTCTAAAGTTTCTACAGATTGCGATTTTTAATATAGCATGTACGCAGCTTATTCTGATAATCTATCCACTTCTTTTTAAATTCCTCCGGTACATTATATATATGTACTCTTGTATTTTCCACAAAATAATATATGTATACAATATTACGTCTTTATCCCTAATGGTGAAAACAGAGCATTTCGTGGTTTGCGGCTCTAAGTAGACAGAACCCAGAGTTCTGAAGTGGGCAAGGTGGAATAATTCTTTCATGCTGGTTTGGAAGAAAAGCAAAAGCTTGGAATTTACCAGCTGCTTCTCTCCCTGCGCGTATCGTTAAAGCCAACCGAGGGAATGAGCGAAAATCCGAATCATGTTAATAGGTGTGGCCTAGGTGTGGCTAGCAACCCATCAGAAAATAATTAGTGTCTTCATTATTTTGGCTCGAAAAAGGTAGATCCAAAATGTAGGTATTTAACAGTTTTTGTAAAAGATCTTCAAACAAAGGCTGAACTTTGAATAAAAAATAGGTCAAAGGTGTTCGTTGAAACTACCTAGGTTGTAAAATTAAATATTTCTTATCCTCAAATATTTAGTATTTTTAACAGATTTTTATAACCACTAAGCTATTACAATGTTATAGTTGCTTTAAAAATCCCAGACTTGAACAGTTACCATAACTAAAGACTCATTTTAATTTCCTTTTTATTATCATTGCATATCTATTCCTCAAAATAAGACTGTACTAATAAAAATAAGATTTTTTTTTTCTAATTTGTTTATGGGTATAAGATTTTTTCTTACATCTCTCTGTTAACACAGTGCATGTTGTCTGTGTGTCCGTAATAACCTTGCAAGAATTCAATTCAAATTCAATTCAAAATATCTTTATTATCTTAGGATATTTATAATATCTCTTAATAATAGTCACTTTGTTTTGTTTTGCACAAATGTTGACGTCAAATCGTTACTTACAGCTAAGTTTATGCCGCTTCCTAGGCGCAAGTGCAGAAGAAGCGGCAACGAACTGCACTGCACGTTTTCTCCAAAGACGTCAACTAACAAACTAAAAACTTAAAATTAGTTATATGGATGGACTGAGATTACATTGTTTGTTATGTTATGTCATAATTAAATTAAATAATAAGAATTACGAAATTTAAAATAATGTCAATTTGTTAATTTAATATGTACCAATGTACCTAAATTATGACATGTCTAAATATATATACCTTTAAGAGGGACTTTACCCGCGCCAAGCTCAAGCCAGACTTTGTAAATACAAGCTAAATTAGACCCATTTCCCATTATTGGGTCAAGTTGAAACTTCACATAATTATGTTATTTGGTTGACAATGTAATATTATGGTACCAACAACTTGATCTCATGATGAAGTTGGAAGACGGCCACGGCATCTCTGTGATAAAACAACATAAACCCACCGGGTATAGGCTCAATTGTTTTGTCTTGAGGAGAACTTTCAAGTTTTTAGTTCATTGTTTTAGATAAAAGCTTATTTTTAAAAACAATAAAAAAATACTTGTTTCTTTTATCTACGAAATATACCATAGACAATCTAAAAATTAAAGGCTTAGGCTTAGGCTACCATTATTAAAACACACTCTCTTACAACCTGTTCTTAGCCAAATATCGCACGACCGTTTGGTTCCAGTAAATACAACCTCCGAGCCATCCGTTTATTTCATTTATTGGCACTAAATACAGTTAAACACTATCGCAGCCTTGATGCCTAGCAACAGATATTTTAAGAACCTCACCCCAGCGCAGCATCCGAGCTAAATGTCAAAGGGGAGTCGATACACCCCACTTGTTGCACCGTGACCGGGTCACCGCGGCGTGGGGGTGCGCGGGAGGGTAGGAGCTGCATCGGGCAACGACCGGACGCACCCTGTCGCAGGCTATTTTAGGAACCTGCATAGGTAAAGTTCGAAGGTCATAATACTATGTTCATGGATTTATGGGCTTAATTTGAAGGTTTTTTTAAGTAAAAACTTCTACAGGCGCGTTGGCTTTTTGTGATGGAAAAAAAACTATTGAACTCGCGACACTGTTACCGACACCACCTTGCTTAACTGTATTTTTTTAAATAAAATCTCTTAAAAGTGATTCTCCAAACTTATCCGGTGAAAAAGCAATCAGGTGTCCTAAAAAGTACTTATCCATTCATCATCATCCCAGCCCTTCCGCCCACTGCTGATCATAGGCCTCTCGTCGACGCCACCCATCTCAGTCCTGTGCTGCTCTCATCCAGGTGCGACCCGCGTCTTTGATTAACTATATTACTTTACTTATCCATTGTTATACAAGAACTTTTTCGGTGTCCTTTTTGAGGCTAACTTACTTCCTAACTCTAGGTTATAGCATTATGACCTTTGAACTTTACTAATGCAGCCCTTTATTTAAATTGAATCACTGATTATGCTCAAAATAATCTCATAGATAAGCTCAACTCACATTTGGAAATTAGCCAACTACACTCGACTCGAAGAGCTTGGTGTCCCAGTCGTACCCACTGGGACACCAAGCTCTTCGAGTTTCATTACTAGCGCTTTCGCAAATTAAGTGACTCTGGGAGTGGTCCACACTTGAATAGTGGCAAGAACATTTCTCGAAATCCTCCGTGCTTCGAAACGCTCGTTAAGCCTTTGGTCCCAGCTGTCATCGTTGTATGACAGTTAAGCTATGTCAGATACATTTAGGTAGCTTAAATAATCTGACACCAGTGTTGGCCACTTACACTATAAAACAAAAAAAAACAACTACACCGATATCTAATTTTTCAAGCTATTTACTTATAGGCATCTGATACGAGAATATCTTCACAACAGCTATATAAAGCAATAAAAAGAACCAGATTTAAAGTACCTTTTGAAGTACATTTAGGGTATAAGGTATTAGGATCTGGGAGAAAAGAAAAAACTTAGAATGTAGCAGCTGCTTCCCTTCCTAGCTAACAGATCGTTAAAACCGATGGAGGGAAGGGATATGAATCATGTTAAAGGCGATGCGGCTAGCAACCTATCACTATTTTTGACTTCTTTCTCCATCTTCTCGGTCACACACTAAAAGTGGCCTTGTGTTTTACAATCTTGGGGCTTTGCCTGCATCATTTGGGATAAAGACGTGATAGTGTATTTTCATTCATGCATCTATCCAAGTTCAATCCGCACCTAGGAATACTTTATACGCATGGTTTAAGGTGAAGGTATAGGCAAATGGCCTTAAAGTGGCGCCCTCATTTGAAATAAATTGTTAACTCGTAAATATGGAGATAATTTCCATATTGCTCTTCGTCATGCACTAGATAGCCCTTTAAATTATTTTATGAACCACCGTTGAAAGTTACATTAGTCCGTCAAGCTTTAAAGCTAGACGGATCACCAATAATAGTTTCAACGACAGTTCGAGTTAACAATTTATTTCACACTTCAAGGCCATTTGCCTTTATCTTCACCTTAATTAATTGGGCTCCTTTATTATTCCTATACAAGGTATAATATAACTATCTTAAGAAAAAGATCTTCGTGATAATGGCTACAAAAATATTAGTATTCACTTACAAACAAATATAAAAATCAAATATAATTTATAATTTTCGATGTATTATTATTATACGAATAGAATGTGCTAAAATCGGAACAGAATAAATTATTTTTATTCATCAGCCTATTTCGCTTGTTTTATTACATTATTGCACGACTACAATAACCTTATGCCTAAAATAAAGATTTATTTCAAAGCCCTAAAGCCTCCAAATTCGGTCCAAAAGTTATTAGTATCGTTTCCCTCTATTTTAGATGCTGAATTGCATAACGGAGGCATTTGGTGACGTCAGGAAGGCGCGGCGCGGGCGCGGCGGCTCCATCCATTCATGGCCCCCGAGCACACACACGCACAGACCCACACCAGCACCCAACACATGATTTTCGTAATGACGTCACACCGCGCCGACCAATCGCAAGGCAGATCCATTCAAGCCTAACTTCTGAAGTGAAATTCGTGGCGCGGGATGTAGGCAGCAGTCGACGAACGGTCGTCGCGTGGGTGGCATCCCTTCCGCGTTCGGAAAAATAACAAAGTTCGGTTGTTGAATATTTGGTATGATTTTTTGTTGCTTTTTAATTTTTGAGGATGATGAAATTTCAAATTTGGCTACACTACAGGTAAGTACTAGGGGGTAGAAAGTTTACACGTACTACTTACTTATGTATATTTTAAAAAATCTTACACTTATTCTAAAATTAAGCTTTCTTTGGGTTGGTCACGTAAGCACGTGTAGCGGGCTACGCGGTACGCCGTAGTCGCCTACGTGCGTCTCGTA
The DNA here is from genome assembly GCA_963576875.1 of Acrobasis repandana. Taxonomy (NCBI): domain Eukaryota; kingdom Metazoa; phylum Arthropoda; class Insecta; order Lepidoptera; family Pyralidae; genus Acrobasis; species Acrobasis repandana. The sequence continues at coordinate 17,627,107 of OY756218.1, read as the reverse complement.
GCTTCGTAGACTCGCCTACGCGGGCTTCCACACCGCCCACACAGCTTGCGACCACTTCCCTTTATATTACACGTTTCATACGAACACGTTACCATTTCTGACACTTACATTTTCATAACTTGAAATATCGTTTAATATAGATAATTATTTTCATCCGACTTAAAAAAGGAGGAGGTTATCAATTCAGTTTTTTTCTTTTTTAATTGTTTGTAAAAGGATTCCAGATTAGTTCCGCAAAAAAAAAATAACTTGGTTCAGTAGTTTGGTTTATAAACCAAAGTAAATAGAAAAAAATATGTATATAATTTATGGAAACAATTGTTGCGTATTTAGCTTTTTTGTGTCACTGATAAAGAACTCGGTTTTTGTTTCAAAAAATATTTATTTTAAAACTCAAAAGAATTAAAGAAAACAAAAACTATATACGGGAGGTTTTATAACACGTAAAAGGTTCACAAACTTTTTATATTAGGTACCTAAAAAAAACTGAAAAAGTAAATACAAAATTTGAAATTACAATACTTAGTACTCGTACCTAGAAAAAAATCCAAATATAATATTTAATGCAATCTTCGAATCGAACGACAAATACTAATCAACACAAAATTATCAATATCTACTCGATTTCTTTGTACAGTAAATAATTAAAATATGCTTGGTATATAATTAAAATATATATAGGCAACCAACAGTCATACAAAGAGGCTCTCTACTTGCACCTCTAACATACATACTAATCACGTCCTTATGTCTAGCAGTGTAGACAAAGCCCAGCACTCTTAGGGTTATAATGGGCGTGAACCTGGAAAAAGAAATCAAAATAGTGACTGATAAATTTATCCATGATCGGATTTTTTTATGTATACTTCTTATACATACCCGTCAACAATTAAAATATCAGTCAAAAAACCAAAAAAAATTCGTCATTCCCATACAAATCGCCCGGGCGGCTGCACACTTTTGTAAGGAAATGCCAAAATTTATTTTTGTTTTTTAGCTGTTATTATAATTTTATTATACATAATGGTCTAAGTAGTATAGACCGTGGTTCGATTTATGTAGGAGATGTCCCTTCCACGTGGTATATATTTGTATACTAGTTCGTGAAGACGTACTAGTAGCCCCAAGGGATAAAGATCTCTTATGGGGCAGACGGATAATTTTGGGTTTTGTGGTTCTAAGCAGACAAAGCACAGGGCCGCAAGACCCAAGGGCTACTTCTAACGTGATAGTATTATATTGAAAAATAAGGATTAGAAACAATGATAGGTTGCTAACCCCGGGACCATTTAGAAAACATCTCTAGTTTTGATGTAAAAGTCGATCATGGGAATGCCTTTACCTGAGCAAGAGTAGGGTATAGGCATTCCCTTGATCGACTTCCTCAATCTGCGCACGACAAGATACACTTGGTAGATTGTACGTATATTATTTTTTACCCCAGAGTTGTATTGAATTTTATTTAGTAGTGCAGAAAATTACAATCAATTTGAAATATTGAGAAGCAACTAAGTACATTCTAAGTTTTTTGGAAGGTCGGTGAATTTCATTATAATTATTTATTTATTCATTTAAACTTTATTGTTTCACAATACAAAATGTCTTACAATTGGTGGACTAAACGCTTAAGCCTTCTCTCCAAGTCAGCCACAGGGATAAACAGATAATTCGTTGCAGGGCAAAATAATTAAATACATATAACATACCAAATAATACATACACATCCATACATATTTAAAATAAAGACATACTATGAGTGAGTACGTAATACATATACATAAATAATTAAATAAATAAAATGAATGACTTCCTCTGGCTGCTCTGGCAAAGTATGGCTCTGGTAGCACAGAGAGGGTCGTGCTCCTGCAGTGGAGACTGAAAAAGACCTAATGATGATGAATGAATGACGATGTTGTTATGAAAGAGACTAATATTTATTTAGAAGATGACAGTAACAGACTCTTGAAGAAACATTTTGTAGAAATTTCTTTGATGTCAATGTCATTGATTCAAATTCATTTTTCCGGGATCGGAATCGATCCAACAAAGGTCCCATCGTCCTTGCATAGCACGCAGGCTCACTTTGTATCACGAGCGGCATATTTGGTCCTCGGAATTCTTAGTATATATAAATATAAATAAATATATAGGAACAAATCACACTGATTGAGCTAGCCCAAAAGTAAGTTTAAATATGTCTAACAACGATACTATATTTTATTATAAATACATAGATAAACACCCAAGACCAAAAAATCTAAAAAAATGTGACACCAACTTACACTACAAACGTCTGTAAATTTGGTTAAATTGACGAACTTATTGATATTCTTTTAAGACATCTTATATTGTGTGTTAACAGCATTTTCTGCAATACTTGAAAGTGTATATCTGTATGTGATGTTTAACTGTAATATTCAAGAGGCATTTTACACTTAGTTGACTGTCTCTCTCGCACAATCAAACATTTTTGAAGATTATTTAAAAATGTGTCATCATTTTTAGAAAAGTATCGAAAAGAAAATTGTTGCGCAAAGTAACTCAGTATAGTATCTTTTTTATTCTCGCCATATCTTCTAAGTTTGATGTACATGTATGCAGTGTAAAGATAAAAAATTAAGAATCCCCTTACCTTAGACTTTTACCTACAAACGTAGTCTAGTTTTTACTTTGAAATGGCATGTCAGATTTTGGCAGTATTTTGAAATTTCAAAGAAATTGCATATATCTAGGCATATATCTACGTATTTGACGACGAACTGGAGGTTCTGGGTTCGATCTCCAGCCAGGGCAAGTTGGAAAATGGCCTTTTTCAAATTGTCCTGGGTCTTGGGTGTTTATCTATACATGTATTTATTATAAAATATAGCATCGTTGAGTTAGTATCCCATAACACAAGTTTAAAACTTACTTTGGGGCTATCTCAATCAGTGTGATTTGTCCTTATATATTTATTTATATTTATTTATTTATATAACTAGTTTTCGCCACTCAAAATATGAACTTGAAAATATAAGAGTGTAGAAGTTTTACATACTGATAGTCAAATATGATGTCATCATCATCTTAGGCACTACAGCCTCGGGTGGGCCTTGGCTTGGTGAAGCAAATCTCTCCAGCTGGTTCTGTCCTTGGCCTTTTCTCGCCAATTTTTCACTCTAAGCACTTTTAGGTCTTGTTGTACTCCATCCAATTATTTTCGTCTTTTTACTTACTTACTTAGTAAAAACTGGGAAATATGATATGATACACTATATTTTCTTTGCCTAGATATACCTATGCAATTTATTGAAAATTAAAAATTTCGCTGAAATCTGACATGCCATTTCAAAACAAAAGCTTAGACTACGTTTGTATGGAAAAATCTGTCTAGGGTAAAACAACTTTTAAAATAAAATATTTTACTGTATAATTACAAACTTGAAATTTTAAGACAAAATAAAAAAATACGAGTGAATTATAACAAAGGATCGCAGTGAATGGAAAATAATTTACATACCTATCCTTGCCATCCATTATCTTACATACTGGTCTGGGAGAAAAAAAATAGCATAGAATGTACCAGCTATTCTCTCTCTTCTTTCCCCGCGCAGATCGTGACAGCTGATCGAGGGAATGGGCACAAATCTGAATCATATCCATAGCCGATGCTTCCTTTTTTAATACAAGCTTTTAAAGATTGCCCTGTTTGCTATTTATTTGTTTGGGTCAAATCTTGCAAGTTAATTTTGAGCCATTTTCCGGTTTCCGATTAGGGTGAAATTTTGTATGCAAATGTAAATCAGATGACAATGCAATATTTTATTTTATTTATTTTTATTTAATATTTATTGCACAATAATCTAACGATTATAATACAAAAGGTAAAACTTAATGCTAAGCATTGTCTACCAGTTCACCTTAGGGACGTAGCAGAAAAGGTAGTAAATGGGGTGCAAGTCTACTTAAAATAAAGGAAGAAGAGTGTTATATACAAATAATAAAACATACATAATTCATATAATTACATAATATATATACATTATACATATATTCATATATAAATTACATTAATCCATATACATATTTACATACTTAAAATAAACTTACATAAATATGAATACATAAGCATAAAATAAATATACTTACTTAAATTATTGCAGCAAAGCTTTTTCGCGATAGTGTCGAACTACCAGCATTTTGAAGTGATCCCGCGTCTGTGCTCTCATGATGTTATCGGGAAGGGCATTCCAAAGTCGTAAAGCCGTGACGGCAAAAGAGTTTGAGAGAAATCCAGTACGGTGAGAAGGAATATTAAGAGTTAATTTGTCGGAAGAGCGCAGTACCCTGTCATGATTAGAGCATAGAAGCTGGAATTGAGACGTTAAGTAGTTAGGGGCAGAAAGATTATATAGTATACTATGAAGTTGACATAAAATGTGAAGGTCTCTGCGTTATTATATTATAACAACTGTAGGTAACATGTGCGAGTACCATGCTGAAATCACATGCTTTATAAACCAATATTATATAGATAGAGTCATATTGGATAAGAAATTGCTGGTTTCACTTATAAAATTGTGGCAATACTATTTATCATGATTATAACCTGTCAATGTTCGGAAGTTAGTAGGTATTTAAGGCAAAATGAAAACTTGTCTGTACAATAACAATATACTTCCCTGCAATACCCTAACTCAACAACTTACTTGAAGTCAGCAGGTATAAGAAGTAATTGTATTTAACAAGATCATAGCTAACTAATATTTATTTTATAGGGGGAATAGGCTTATAACACAATATAGAGTACAAAACAATATAAAAGGCAGGTTGAATCTTTTGAAGTTGAGACCACAATCGGGAACGTCTTCATCAAGTTCACTGAGGCAGCTAAACACTATTTACTTACATTTACTATAGTCAAATCAATATAAAAGGCAGGTTGAATCTTTTGAAGTTGAGACCACAATCGGGAACGTCTTCATCAAGTTCACTGAGGCAGCTAAACACTATTTACTTACATTTACTATAGTCAAAACAATATAAAAGGCAGGTTGAATCTTTTGAAGTTGAGACCACAATCGGGAACGTCTTCATCAAGTTCACTGAGGCAGCTAAACACTATTTACTTACATTTACTATAGTCAAAACAATATAAAAGGCAGGTTGAATCTTTTGAAGTTGAGACCACAATCGGGAACGTCTTCATCAAGTTCACTGAGGCAGCTAAACACTATTTACTTACATTTACTATAGTCAAAACAATATAAAAGGCAGGTTGAATCTTTTGAAGTTGAGACCACAATCGGGAACGTCTTCATCAAGTTCACTGAGGCAGCTAAACACTATTTACTTACATTTACTATAGTCAAAACAATATAAAAGGCAGGTTGAATCTTTTGAAGTTGAGACCACAATCGGGAACGTCTTCATCAAGTTCACTGAGGCAGCTAAACACTATTTACTTACATTTACTATAGTCAAAACAATATAAAAGGCAGGTTGAATCTTTTGAAGTTGAGACCACAATCGGGAACGTCTTCATCAAGTTCACTGAGGCAGCTAAACACTATTTACTTACATTTACTATAGTCAAAACAATATAAAAGGCAGGTTGAATCTTTTGAAGTTGAGACCACAATCGGGAACGTCTTCATCAAGTTCACTGAGGCAGCTAAACACTATTTACTTACATTTACTATAGTCAAATCAATATAAAAGGCAGGTTGAATCTTTTGAAGTTGAGACCACAATCGGGAACGTCTTCATCAAGTTCACTGAGGCAGCTAAACACTATTTACTTACATTTACTATAGTCAAAACAATATAAAAGGCAGGTTGAATCTTTTGAAGTTGAGACCACAATCGGGAACGTCTTCATCAAGTTCACTGAGGCAGCTAAACACTATTTACTTACATTTACTATAGTCAAAACAATATAAAAGGCAGGTTGAATCTTTTGAAGTTGAGACCACAATCGGGAACGTCTTCATCAAGTTCACTGAGGCAGCTAAACACTATTTACTTACATTTACTATAGTCAAAACAATATAAAAGGCAGGTTGAATCTTTTGAAGTTGAGACCACAATCGGGAACGTCTTCATCAAGTTCACTGAGGCAGCTAAACACTATTTACTTACATTTACTATAGTCAAATCAATATAAAAGGCAGGTTGAATCTTTTGAAGTTGAGACCACAATCGGGAACGTCTTCATCAAGTTCACTGAGGCAGCTAAACACTATTTACTTACATTTACTATAGTCAAAACAATATAAAAGGCAGGTTGAATCTTTTGAAGTTGAGACCACAATCGGGAACGTCTTCATCAAGTTCACTGAGGCAGCTAAACACTATTTACTTACATTTACTATAGTCAAATCAATATAAAAGGCAGGTTGAATCTTTTGAAGTTGAGACCACAATCGGGAACGTCTTCATCAAGTTCACTGAGGCAGCTAAACACTATTTACTTACATTTACTATAGTCAAATCAATATAAAAGGCAGGTTGAATCTTTTGAAGTTGAGACCACAATCGGGAACGTCTTCATCAAGTTCACTGAGGCAGCTAAACACTATTTACTTACATTTACTATAGTCAAATCAATATAAAAGGCAGGTTGAATCTTTTGAAGTTGAGACCACAATCGGGAACGTCTTCATCAAGTTCACTGAGGCAGCTAAACACTATTTACTTACATTTACTATAGTCAAATCAAATTAAAAAGTCTTTACACTCATTCGTGGTGGATTCGATTTTAGGCCTCTCATTCAGCTTTTGGTATCCTTAGGATGCTGCAGTTATAAATTAGTATTAATTCAGTTTACTGCTATCCCAGATTAAAAAACTGCGATAGTATGAAGAACGTCATAGACAATTTTCTTATCATTTTAGTAGTTTCAGCGTCTTAAAAAAGTATTTTCAGACCAAACACAGCATATGTTTTCCTGTATTTCTAAGGGTGGGTCTCATGATCCGCAAAGGCCACAAAGAAACAATATCCATAAAACTGTAGAAGCAATTCGTATGCGGGGCCCGAGGGCGGGGCCGGGAGGGGCTCGTTTGACGTCAGAGCTCTCCCGTGACGTCATCGATTTTAGCCACACCCGCTTTTGACGTCATCATAGCTATAGCCTAGGTTATACAAGATAGTTCACCTGTAAAAAATCATGTCAATGCCATCATGAAAATAGATTTATGAAAGAATTAGTATGTAGAGTTACAAAAAAAGTTTTAGAAGTTAGAAAATATAAGTAGGTTTACGACGGTAGTTTTTTTCAAAATAAGGTATTCAAGCAATTTATTGTTTTCTCTTATAAATAATCATATATCATGCAAACTTTACGTTATATGCCAAATGTATATCAAGGCTGTAATTAAAAGCTGAAGATGTAACTCTATGCACCACCGTCAAGCGTTTTGCTTGTGCCTGTAAAATTCAATGAACGAGCCCCGCGACGTCACGGGCGTTGCAGGCTCTTGCGGCGTCCTTGTCTCTCATAAGCGGGTGTAGTTGTGTGAGCGAGACGGCAGACCCAGTGACCCAGTTTCTCGACCTCGCTCGGGAGGGATCGGCGTCTATTTTTAATCTGAAGGTCGATTTATTTATAGCTCTATGCGGCGCGGCGTTCACACCGTCTCCGCGATCTTATTGTAATTTCCAATAAAATAATTACTTATTATTTTTAACTTTCAGTTGCTTTGTGTACTCCTTTATGTTAATAAGAACAATTAGCATAGGAAGAGGAATCATGTTTGGACATCTTATAGACACGATATTTTCATCAAAATATCGCGGAAGGAAAGGAAGCCCAGGAAGGGCAGGGCATTCATGGATGAAGTGAAGGAAAAGGAAGAATTCATGTCGTGTAGGGAAGTTAAGCATTTGGCGGAAGATCTGGAGAAATGGAAGAAACTCCACCGACAAGAACATAGTTCTTAAGTTTATTGATTGATTGCTCTATATAGCTACATCATTTAAATATGAAAAGTTTATATTTAAATGTTAATTTAATTTAAATAAAATAATTAGAGCGTAATGAAAAGTTGTTATGAATTCATCAGATATGGTTTTATAGACAGAACACGTTAGCGTCAAAAAAGAAAAAAAAGGAAATGTGGAATTGTTGCGTTTAGTTATGAACTGATATCAACATGATTTCAACACGTATATTATTATTACTGTAAACAAAAATCTCCTTTTTGCAAATAGGTTTAGTCCTTTTGCTTGGTCATTTGTCATCTGAGACCGATTTCAGTATTTGAACAATTTTTAGAAAGCGAAGCAGGTATACTTTGCCTATCGCTCTTAATTTCAACACGCATAGTCAACATGATTTAATGCCCACCTAACCATCTACGAGTAACTTTTAATCCAGCTGATTACCGTCTATCAGACATTTGATTCTGCTTAAGATGTGTGACAGCTACTCAACAGACTTGAAATGTGTCCTTTACTTTCTTTAACGCTATCCAGGATCTTCTTTGTCATGGAAATCTGCAAATGCTATAAAATTATAGCACTTACACTCCTCCCTAGTCCGCTCGTTTAAAGATGCTTATTAATATTTTTTAAATACTTTAACGAGTAGTCAATAAGATCTCAAGCGTCCTGCTTCTAGCATGTTCTGTTTCCAGTGTACCTATTGCTGTTGGCCAGTAGTCTACTGAAGGATGGAAGAGAATCAATGAAGCCATAATGTGTCTTTTGTTTTAAGTGTTATCCGCCAGCGACTGATAAATGTTTTTAGCTTTCAGTATCATGCAAAACTTAAGCCGAATAGCGGCAGAGGTATTCTTTAATTACTCCATTAAGAAAGGCGTTTCTTCTCTTCTCTTTCAGTTTTGTATTGTGAACCTCTCATATTGATATTTAAATTTTAAATTAGATAATGACTATATGTAATAGTGACTAAATACTAATTGAGGCACCTAAAAGTTATGGCATATTGGTCAGGGATAACCACAGATCTGTATACCTATACAAGGTACTAAATAAAGAAAGTTCTCCAATTTGTATGAAAACCTGGCGTGGCAATTTTTAATACAATAATTAATAAGAAATTCACTTACAAACGGAAGGAATCTTTTTTATTACTTCCTCCATTGTTTTCCGACGAGTTTTTGCGGCTCAAAACAGCAGCTTTGGGTATTTTACAGTAGAAAGCTCAATGTCCGATCTAATGAATTGACATACACGGACTAAAGTGACGATAATAAATGAAGTCAATTTGACGACAGATTGACACGCAAATTCATACAGAGGCTGTGTCTATCTTGATCCATGGTCTGTGGGGATAACGCAATCTGATGTAACAAAGAGGTTTGTGGTCGATGTTACCGGTTGCTGACGCTAGGTAGTAGTAATTAGATTGTGCCGGATGCCTTTGAGCAGCATAAAATCCTGCATCCTGCTTTACTTTAAAAAATCTATAGATTCCTGGTATCTCGCATTTTGTTTTATTGTAATTGAATGTGTAACAAAACGTATATGTTAACTCTTGCAATGTATTGCTGATTGTTCTTAGAGATTCAAAGTATGCTTCACTAAACATGTAAACTCGAGTCTTACATGTACGCACAAATAAATTTAAAACCGCAGATTAATTTAATACCAATGTGTGTATAAACAATTCTGTCTCTGAATTTAAATCAGCATCGAACTCAGGACTTTCCAAATAACAGACAAACATGTTAATCAATACGCCACAGTGGCGATAATTGGTATTATTTGTATTTAGTGATTTTGGTCTAAGGATTAATTTTTTTTCGAAATTTAATTGTATTTTATTTGATTAATTGAAATATGATAATTAGTTCTTTGACGCTTAGACATGTTTTCTCCTTCGTGGTTATGATTTTCGGTTGAATTATTATTATTAATAGCCATAAATGTCCCAGTGTTGGGAAAGGCCATTCTCCCACTCCTCCCTTTATTTTAACTTCATTTGAACAGCCTTATGATACAATGTAGTCATCCGGCGAGTATAGTACATCTACATACGCCGCTTAGGAGCATACTCTAATGGTAGTGGATACTTTATTCCAAATTTATTTAATTATTTGACTAATTAAATAAACAACCATATGATACTTCCAGGCAGGCCGATCCGGTGCGATGCCTTACGCCTGGCCGCTCGGTGTCGGATGTCGGATCACCGGACACGTCGACAGGGGCTTCGCCTAATCTATTACCAGCTGTTTTACTTTTTTATTTGGATCTAATGACCTATCGAGCGGATGTCTAGTATTTCCGTTAGAGATACTTGGGCGTGAATGCTAAATAGTGGATCGCTGAGTCGTATAGTTTGTGAAATCTTTGTCTAGAATAGTTCGTGTGTGAAAGAATCTACCAACGTAGGTAATAGTTGATATAGAATGTTTGATATTAAGTTGAGCATTTTTCCCAAGTTCTTTAAAAATAGAATTGGTTGAAAGCCAATCTCTTCCGGATCTGAATTAGCTGTACTAGTTTGATTAAAAATGTGAACTTTGAACCACAACCTCCGCATTGATAAAATTAATATCTTTCCAAACGTTAAGCATTTACCTTATATATTTTAAAAAATACATTACGGTGAATCATGAATTTTTCGGGGTCCAGTGCTGCCCCCATTTGATATAAATTATTTAAAAGTAACCATTTAAAATTTTGTTCCCTATAGCCCTTCAAACTATTTTATGAACTACTGTTTACTGTTTAAAGTGAGAACGTGAAGCTTTTCTTCGTACATTTGCGAAAAACGGCCACACACTTTTAAACAGTAGTTCGCAAAATAGTTTGAAGGGCTATAGGGAACAAAATTTTAAATGGTTACTTTTAAATAATTTATTTCAAATGGGGGCAGCACTGGACCCAGAAAAATTCATGATTCACCGTAATGTATTTTTTAAAATGTATAACGTGTAAAGATATTAATTTTATCAATGCGGAGGTTGTGGTTCAAAGTTCACATTTTTAATCAAACTAGTACCTACAGCTAATTCAGATCCGGAAGAGATTGGCTTTCAACCAATTATATTTTTAAAGAACTTGGGAAAAATGCTCAACTTAATATCAAACATTCTGTATCAACTATTACGTTGTTAGATTCTTTCACCGGCCGTAATTAAAGTTATAAAATTATATTCAAACAATCTCAGCAATATAAATAAATAGATAGGGATAAATCACACTAATTGAGCAATCCCCAAAGTACTTTTTTAACTGGTTTTATGGGATACTAACTTAACGATAATATATTTTATAATAAATATACATATTAGATACCCAAGACTCAGTAGAATTTGAAAGAGGCCATTTTCCAACTTGCCTTGGCTGGGATCGAACCCAGAACCTCCGGATTGGCGGACTGGCGTGTTGAATATTACGCCATGGAGGTTAACATAACGTTAACGTATACTGTTAGATTTTGATCCTCATATTACATAAAATTATGCCTACAGGGCTAGATTTCCTTTCTATATTTATTGGTTCAAATGAGTATATATGACATGACCACACACGCAATTTAGTTGCTAACAGTAAAGTGCACGGTTACTGTCTTATACGATACGATTTTTATAATATATTTATAATCGATAGGTTTTTTTTATTGTGCACAATGCACAATCCGCGATAAGGGACAGTTTTACCATAAAAATAAATTTATAAATGCGAAAAAGAAAGAATATTTAAAAAAACTGATTTCGTTGAAATCAGTTAATTGTTTAATTTCTGAGACGTCTAAATTGCATTTCGTATTTCGACATTTGTTCGTAAATATGACCACATTTCGCAATTTCGTATTCAACTCAAGTGGCTCCCTATCCGTTTACGTCGTGATTGGCATATCCTTTCTCTCCTATACTCCATTCTTTTTAGTCCCACATATCCTGAGTACCTCAAGGAACGTTTTTTCTTTAGAACCTCTTCAAGGCCTCTACGCAGTGCAGATAAACTTCTTCTCAATATTCCAGTCCACTCGACCAATTTCTACAAATATTCTTTTACTGTCTATGCTATTCATCTCTGAAACACTCTACCCCTTTCCATTCGATTCGCCAAAACTTTGAATAAATTTAAAACCCTAACTAAAAATCACTTTTTTACTTCTGTTTAGTTCCTCATCTCTTTCCCCTACTATTTCTTCTATCTTCCTGTTTAAAATCACCATGTACAGATCTGTTTACATCATTGTGATATTTATTTATTTGTATTTATGTAATAAATTACTATATATTATATATATATATATATATATATATATATATATATATATATATATATATATATATATATATATATATATATATATATATTCATTTATTTATATAAATATATCTTTTTTTTATATAATATATATTTTGTATAAGTATTATTTGTATAAGTAGTACTTCGCACTCCTTCTCTTTATGGTTGCCTGTAAGAGATTGCTTCGGCGATAAGGCCGCCTCTTGTACCTTATTTATTTATAAGTTCCGTAAACTTTGTAATTTTTTATTGTTTTTTACTATATATATAACTCATTTCATGGATAGAACATGCTGAGAAAGATTATGGTTTCCTTTCTTTAATGCCTTGTATTTTTATTAAGAAAAGTTTTTCTGTAGTTTGAATCTGCCCTTAAGAGTCCCCTTACCCTAGACAGAATCACTTTCCCATACATATGTAGTCTAGGTTTTATGTTAAAACGACATGACTAATGACATATTAAGAAAATTTTTAAATAAATAAAATTGCATATATTATTTATTTAAAAATGCTATGCATATAACTGGTTTTCACAATCAAAATATGAACTAGAAAGAGAATATAGTGTATTAGTGTACCACATCAATTATGACCATCAGTATGGAAAACTTCTAAACTCTTATTTTTTCTTTGAAGTTCATATTTCTGACTATCAAAAACTAAATTAAGATAAGATTTAGATTTATTCAGAAGCCTAGATTATGCAATTTCATTGAAATTACAAAATACTGCCAAAATCTGACAACTCATTTGAAAATAAAAGCTATGGACTACGCTTGTATGGAAAAGTCTAGGGTAAAAAAACATCTTTAGTACACCGGATGACTTTTTAACCACCAGCAAAGTTTTGGAGAAAGTTAAGAGCAGACAGAGCTCAGGGCCGATCTAACAGACAAGACCTAAAATGCACTGTCTACCCCATTAGGGATATAGACGTGATATTATGTATTTATTTTATGGAAAGTAGAATTAAATAAATAAATATATACGGACAAATCACGAATTGAATTAATTGAACTGAACTTACTCCAAAAATTTAGCAGGCGGCACTGGTGGTTAAAAATTCTCCCTATAATTGAGTAGGTAGTTAGGTCATAATATAAAAAGTACATTCCTAAAAAAATCGTGGGTTCGTGGACACTGGAGTTAGGTTTAAATCTTTGTGGCGCGGTTTATTCATAATCCTGTAACGAGGGAGGCGCCGACCTCCTTCCTAGGGCTTCCGACCGTCCTCGCAGCCCGGTATTTCTACCTAGTATACCTAATTCAACTTACAGACATCTAATTACATATCTAATTGGTCACCTCAGTCCGTAAGAAAGTATTTACGACCGCTACAAAAGCGATAAATACTTATTGCTGATCTTACGTTTGTTAACCCTTCCTGTCGATTGTTAACACTCCTTCAAATCTAGCTTCGATATGCAACGGGATGCAAGTTTTAAAATTATGTACTTAATACTTAACAACTCCAGGCTTTATATGATAAATTAGTATTGTATTCCAACTAGCTGTCGGCCTGTCGCCCGCGCACTTCGGCGCGCAGTTACCAGCATGGCCAAAAGTTATTTGAACTGCACGTTTTTCCGGGATAAAAAGTATCCTATGTGTAAATGCAGATAATAAGCTATCTTCATGAAAAATTTCATTCCAATCCATTTAGCCATATTGGCGTGAAAGCAGAACAAACATCCATACTCAAATTTACACAAACTTTTGCATTTACTCGTATAGAGTAATATTAGTAGAATAGAATAGGTTATTACATAAATTAGAATTTAGAAATGTCTAAATAATGTGGTAACTAAAAGTAACTAAATTAAATATAGTGATAAGGACTCACGAGTGACAGACGGCAGGCTTAACTCTAAAGGTTACGTCAATGTGTGGCCCAATTTACATACTTACAGCGAGCAAGACTTGCGACCACTTGCGAGGCTTGTAAATATATTCAGCCCGTTCTGTCATAAAATCAAAGTGCCTTCACAGGCACTTTTTATTTAATTATTTTAAAGAAAACGCAACTTATCGCAACGACCATCTACTGAGAAGAAACCCCGAAAAAAACTCATTTACACAATATTCAAATAACACATAGTTTCGTCGTCATACTATCATATTATAATAAAATAACTACTTACTGATTTTTCTCTACAAAATGCAATATATTATTACGACCAAATACTCAAGTATATTTTATGTAATGAAATCTTAAAATTTCATGCCCACATTAATTTGCTTAGCAATAATAAGGATAAGATTTAACACCACTTTAACACACACAATAACCACCCGTGTGATTCCGGGTTAGAATAGGACCACCCATCTCTTCCTGTAGATGTCGTAAGAGGCGACTAAAGGACTAAGCACAAACATCTCGTGCTACAATTGCATTCCCAAGGAGGGTTAACGTCGGGCGGCGGCCGGTTGTAAAACTTTTCGCACAAATACATTCCCAAAGAGGGTTGACATCAGGCAGGCGGCCGGTTGTAAAAATAGTTTTACAACAACACTTTCTTGAAAGTGTGCCGGCTATTTCTTCTCCATTTTACAAGGTCTTTGGCATCCTTGGGTGACCATTGACATGCATATTATATTTGGAGAAGAAAAGCCCCGGGCTCCGAAGCAGCACAGCTGAGGATGCAACCGAGAATGCGCTTAGACGAAGAAGAAAAAGAATAAGATTTAACACTTACATTGCCAAGTGTATTATTTTTGGTACGTCATGATTATTTAAATATTATAGGTATGTGAAATCCCCGACAGTGATTTTAATGATTTTTAGAATTAAAGTACTGTAACCGCGTTTAACGTTCGCTTGTACCACATGGAAATTAGGGGTGGTGACAAGACAGAGCCGTGACAGGTTGTATTGCACTAGAGTAGGCTTCTCAGGCCTCATTCTCACCCCGACATACCTCGCGCCCGCACGTACCGAATGACAGTTATTTTTTAATAGCAAATACTTTGGTTGTTCATCCATAGTGTCTTTTCTTTGGTTGGAATTGATTCTTTTGTGTTTTGTTTTTGTGTTCAAGTGAGTATGGTTTTGGTTGCGTTTTTTATTTTATTTTGTTCAGGATTGTTTTCTGAAGTTAAAAATATTTAAATGGGTAGTTGTGTTTTAGATTAATTTATTTTTATACAATATTTTTTTAACAGGTTTCCATCAAATAGGTCAAATATGATTCATGTCCATTGTTTAACTTTTTATTTATTTATGAACAGCGAATGTGTTAATTTAAATATAACATAATTAAACTAAAATTAAACTACATGAATGCACATAAAACTGGTTTACCTCAATTAAATACTGAAAAAGCGATTCAGTTAACTTACGGTACCTATATTATCTAGTAAAAAAATAACAATATAGTTTTTAAACTAAATAAATAGAACAATAAAATAAAATAAATACAAACATAAATCACACAACATAAGTTACATGTACTCAATGTTTTCACACATTCTATTTATAATTTTTTATCAAATAGCCTAGCTTTTTTAAACTTTTTGATTGCAATTTCTTTTTAATTTAGTCCAAGGCATTAGTATCAAATGTTGCGTTTACGGTATGCGTGCTACCTTAAGCCGGTAGTATGGTTTCCGTACCTGCAAGGCTTCCGCGCCACCCGATATGCCACCTTTTTTACCCCATCAGACCCTACCACTGACACTAAATACAATACTTTGTACACGCTTGACTTTAATTTTGGACAAAATTCAAAATCTTTTTTCTTCTTTAAAATAAACTTCTTGGTGTCGTTCTTGTTTATTATTAGTTATGACAGTAAAAAGGTATTGTGTTTTATTGTTATTCTTCTTTCTTATCCTCTATTATTCCAATTTGTTTCTTTGATTTGCAATGGTGATTTTGTCGCTCGTAAATTTTAATTGATTCTTTTTATTTTTTCTTTTGGGATGACACTACCATTTTTCCGTTTATATAAGGACTAACAAAGCTACTGAAACCACATATTTCGAGATCAGATTCATTAGCCACTTTAATTGTATAAGTTTTAACTGCGCAATAAAGTTTAAATGAATAAATAAATAAATGCATGTTACTGAATGATTTCCCATGGAACATACAAGCAAAATATATAATTTCGTTAAATATACCCTAAACAGTAGTTTTGTTAGCCCATATAAAAATTACTCGTGTTAATTTGTAGTAATTTGTATTCTTTTATTTTGCTATATTTTCTCTTTTTGTGAGCTTTAGCTTAGAAAGTTATTCTCTACGGGTTGGATTAAATCAAAATGACTTATATAACGAGTATGTCATTTGCTTTTGTATTGAAGTATGAAGAACAACAGGCAGGCAAAAAAAAAACTGAAAATTAAAAAAAATACAATGACTAAACTTTAGAACAGTTTTTAAATAAGTATCCGTAGAGAATATCTTCAAAACGGTTACATTCGTCACAGCCAGAGACGACCACCAAACTTAGACTTAGACCACAAACGAAGAGTTCAGGCTGGAAGACGAAATGAAGCCCAAAGCAGCTGCTGGCCACTGCACAAGATTAGTCAAACTATACTCTTGTGCGTGTGACAGCGGCTATTGCGGGCGTTTCATAGTCGCCGAGAATCAAGACTTTCCTGAAGTATTCGAGGATGGCTTGGAGTATGCAGTATACCCCGTCTCTGAAGTGGCTCATGTGTGTTAGTGTAGTTTGACGAGGCCGGGCGTTCTTTAAAACCAGTCGGATATATTAGCTCCAACAAGCGACTATGTGTAATATGGATAGATTACTAAAAACATAGAACTTTCTAGAGATTACGAGGCTAAATAGGGCTTGAGCAGAATCGACTGCAAGACTTACATTGTAACAATTCAATTTAATTTCCTTTGTATGTCAAGTCTTAGCTAACTTAGGTTAATCTTGAAAAGAGTTATTTAAATGTAAATTAATGTGTAAGTTGGCTTTTTAGGGCCAATATTTTACTATATTTGCTTTGCCCAGTTTTGAGAAAATACGATTTTTTTTGTGCTAAAATTTTTGTACATTGGACTGAATTTCACATTTAACGATGTTCGTTGGAGTCTGTTTTTGCTTTAATTTGGCATGAAATATATTTTTGTGTTATTAGTGAAAGTAGTTTTTTTTCTTGCCTTTATTTTAGTGTTTTAATATATTTTGATATCACGTTTTGTATATTTTAATTCTAATTTTATTTTTTGTTTTTAAATTATCCTAAAAAGTTTAAATTGTAAATTATAGTGTTCAGGTATTTTAAAGTGTCTTAAATATTTTTGTGTTACTGAGTAATTGCTATGTATGTACTTTATCTGTTCACAGATTCCTGCGATCAAAATGTGCAGTGTACAGTCAACACTATCCCTATATGTAGATGCTAACTACATGAACATAAATTAAGTAAATATTAAAATTAACGCATCAACTTCATACTATGCATATAATTATTATAAGATTATTGGGTAAAATTTCTATTAAATTTATTATTAGACAATCACAAACTTAAACTTAAATCTAAAACACAAATTAAATGGAAAACTATAGACTAAAATTATAACTACATAAAAGTAAAACATTATATCATATTATATGGGTCAACTTGTACTCAAAAACTAATAATAATAATAAGTGAAACCCAACAAAAAAAAAAACAATCTCAGACTATCATATTTTATTTTCTTTGGTCTGCACCCTAAAAAATAGAGCGTTAAAATATCGTACATTCTAAAGTTATAAATGATATCTATACAAAACGAAACATTTTCCCTTATTTAGATCCACGTAAAAACCGGACTAAAATATTGACACATGAATTCACAAATTTCTTTACCAAATATCTCAAAAATCTTCTATAATAAACTTGAGAGTATTTATTATTTTTACGAGATTTCTAATTATTTTTCGAAATAGTGATTTATTTTTCCCAACAAAATATAAAAATAGATAAGTAAATTAAGTGTTGATAGCTACAATGCCCCAAACTTGAAACTTTATAACGTCTTTTTTGCCAGAAGTAAAAAATTTGCGTTCAATAGTGGCTCCAAAATAAACCTCTAATAAGTTCATTTCAAACGAAATAACTAGCTTTTTCGTCTACTGGACATCTGCCTATGTTCGTAGCACCTCTACGATATCGTAGTACATCTACGATGTTGTAGTCATAGTACGCTGCATTATTTTGATTTAAATACGATATAAAGGAACGTACTTACGCTTTTAAACTTTATGATAAAAAGGCTTTTCTACTATTAGAAAAATGATCTATATTACCAGTTGTAGGTTTAGTCCATGACATCGAAACACGTCCTCCAAGCTATTTTAAGTTGTATTTTATATTATATTGTAGTCAAACAAGAAAAAATAATATGTCTTCCTAATCAAATTTTTGAAGTATGATATGAATGATGAAATGGAAGTATGATATTTTATATAAATTAATATTTAATAAATTATATGTTGATCAAGGAATCTTTTTTGTTTGGTTGACTTTTTCTGTATGTGCAAGTTAACAGACCGGAGCAGACCATACATATGGTAATGTGCCTATTTGACATACATAACGGAACCATCTGTATGTAAATAAACCGATCAAGTGCGAGTCGAACTCGAACATGAAGGGTTCCGTACCTCCGTACAATGTTTTAAAACGCTGTAAATAAACACGTTTCTTATATGACAACCCCCCTTATTTTTTAGTTTATTTTATTTTTAGTACCTATTTGTTGTTATAGCGGCTACAGAAATACATAACTGATGAAAATGTCAAGTGTCTAGCTATTACGGTTCAAGAGATAGAGTCCTGTGACAGATGAACGGACAGACGGACAGACACCGGTGGAGACTCCGCTGTATGTCCGTCTGAGAAGTAAGAGGGTCCCGTTGGCACCCTTTGGGTACGAAACCCTAAACATTAAAAGAGACAAAACAAGACCAGCAAACTAAGAAAAAAATGTTTCCTTATTGACTTTTTTTTGAGTTATTGCGGTAGTTCCGACTATGTTCCGAGTATGGTGAATAAAATAGTGTCTGGTTGAATTTACATAGAATTGATTTAGATAGATTCAGGCTTGACTTTTAAACACAATTTTTTTTTGCATTTAAAATTTTTTGGACATTCCTTAATATTGAATAACCCAAGAAGTCTATAACAAAATACATTTGAAAACATTCGTCTATCCATACATATAGTACTAAGGGCAGTATGTAAAAATCTACTTTCTGTATAAGTAAACATGTCTTAAATTTTTTTATTTACGAGTTACGAGTACATGCCCGTCTTTAGGTCATCGAAATCACCGACTTACCTACATAAGTGTACTATATTTCAATCCAATACGTCCAGTAGAATCCGAGCAAATTGTGACTGGCGGACAGCCATATACGTGAGTGAAAAATCTAATTTTAATAAAATAACTTGAATAAATAAGTTACTTATGTTGTGCCTAATCCTGTACTTTTTATGAAGGTCGATATTTTTCCTACCATACAACATCCGTTGGAGTGTGATAGGGATGTGTTAGGAGTGGTTTTGGGGTTGTACTATTCACACTGTGGTGCAAACAGCTCATAGAAGAAAACGACCAAATACACTTCAAGAGCAAGGAGTAAGTATATTTGGTAAGTGTTATTATTATGTTGAAATATAGAATTAAAAGTTATATCAAGTAATTTTCAAATAAGCTAATTATTTCAGAAAGTACGGATAATTTGACTAGGCACATGCTTAGGTCCAAGAAGACGATCAAGTTTCTCCTTATGGTAACCTAAACCTTACATAAATAAAAACTGGCACCGCCTGGAAGCAAAACTCATCACTAAAAGAAGTCATAAAGATTGAGTGACGTACCTGCTTCTATAACTAAAAATGAAAATCATGGTCATGGTCTATGAACCTATGCTGCGCAGACACCTTTTTGTCAAACTAGGAGTTTGACCTACCTAATATAATGTCGTTATACTGTTCCTCATAAAGATATTTTTTTCATAAGTTAAAGCTGCAGGCAGCAGCATAAAAAGAGATACAGAAGCTACTGTACTATCTATTGAGTTTACAGCTCGTCGTATTGACAAGAGGAACACATTGTTCCTAACGTTTTTAAAAATCTAAATGTTTTCCATTGCCCTTTTCCATAATTAGGACATCAGTATGGATCGCTCATAATACATTTTTCAACTGGCTGTACCAGGGACATTTGTTTTTGCGTAGTCCACCTCAAAATAACTGGATGAAGTACTTACCAGGTTTCATATTTTTTTCAGATCAGATCAACAAAATTGTACGATTACGATAACGAGGTATCATTCGACCCTATGTTTTTTTTGTACGTATGTTACTTGATATCATCGCCAATTGTAAACCAATTTTGATATTTCTTTTTTAATAAAAGACTTTACTACCATTTACCAAGTCTAATATTTATTTAAAAAATGATAAAGGACTTTTTGGAACAAAAAAAATAACTATTGTATTTCCAAGTATACCCTACTAAAGTTCTTCTAAATTGGCACAAAAAGTTTTACAACAGAACGATTTTCAGAACAATTTCATAGTTAAAAATAAAAACTTACTACATGGTGGCACCTGTGGTATCTTAACTTCCCATTAGATGGTCCTTAAAATAACCTCGAGGGAGGCCTATATCCAGAATTGAACTTCCTGTAACTGATATGATGATGGTGGTATGCCTGATATGTAACTATGTATGAAATAATCTTATAAGCTGGTCATTAGAGAGTGCATTGTCACATGGTATAAAGCAAATTACTTATAGTTAGAAAATAAGTTAGAGTATGTATGTAAGATATATATTCATATATAGTAAGTATATGTGTATTGCTATAAGTATTTCTGTATGTATGTATGTGTGTAGCTTTGTAAGTATAATCTTATAGTTTAAATTGTATGTACCTGCTTTTACCTTATAACAAAAGTAAATATTCCTCTCAATCTATCGCAGGTTGACTAAAGGAGATCCCTATATGGGATAAGTCCGCCTTTGTATATGTATTTGCTCTTTCGTATTATGTTGTCTTTTTATAAGTACTTACTTAAATGTTTATGGTACAATAAAGTTATTACAAACAAACAAATTAAGTATGATATAATTTTTATGTATTCTGGTAGCACGTTGTCTTAAATTAGTTTTCTTTGAACCTACTGGTATTTACTAAGGTTTAAAAAAACTACGTCAAGAGAACGCCCGCGACGGGTTCAGTCCGTCTCAGTCACAAACCCTACGTGCAATAGTGATAGCTGATCACGTGTCTCTGTCGCACGTAGGGTTTGTGACAGAGACGGACTTAAGGCGAGGTGGGTTCAAAATTTGCAATACTGTGCGTGTTTTTGAAAAATCACTGTAATTAAACTATTGCAGTGTATTTCTCAAAAAAATTACATAAGAATCTTATGGCTTTTCTACAGACACCCACAATATCTAAAACACGATTGAGCATTTTTGGCTCGATAAAAAAAAATCACAAACATACCTCTAAATTTACCTTTATAAGAGATATTACTATTTTATACAATCACCTTTTTATATGAAAATTATACCAAAAAATGTGTAATTTAAATATCTAATCGATTTCGCTACAAAAAAAAATATATAATACAAAAAAAAAAACAACACCGAAATATCGTTGAGCGCGGGTCCGTGCCTTTCTTCGTTGAGGAATAAACTGTAGTAGTTAATTTACAGTGATTTTTCAAATACACTCACAGTTTTTTTGTCTCTGAAATTACGGGGCCCTTACCCGTCGCGGGTCTCCGCTTAACGCAGTTTCAAACGTAAAACGATGTATAAGTCCTAGATAAAATACGTGGAGCTTATAAATTTATTAATTTGAAAAAATATTTTGTTTGGCGAATTTATTTCTTGATATTTTTTTTTGTATGCATTGTGAAGGTTAACAGCAGGGGTTCGAAGGCTTAGAAGACGTCAAAAGAAAAAGAAAGAAGCCCAAAACAACTATTGGTCACTGCACAGGACTAGTAAACCTGATATACTCTTGTGCGTGTTCCAATAGTTATTGTGGGTGCTTCATAATCATCTGAAGAAGACTCAAAATTCCATTGGCATCATTTATCTGGATTTATTGACTACGTTTCCAAATTTCTGCAAAGTTGATGTCGGTAAGTATAAATTTATTGTATTTTGATATACCCGTAATAAATCGAACCACGGTCTATGGGAATTACGATTTGTATGGGAATGTTGAATTATTTTTGTGACTGTTATTTTAATTATACTTTAGTAATCTTGTATAGCTCGTGGTTAGATTTATTACGGGTATGTCCCTTCCACGTTGTATTACGTCTAACAAAATATACTGAAATTAATTATTTTAAGGGTTTATTCAGTCTATGATACTGAACAACTTTGCCTAATATTTTTTGCTTTCATACAAAGTCGGATCAACTGATCGGTCAATTTGTACCTATGTAAGCCCAAAAATTATTTTTCATATTTCGATATATGTTCCTTGGGGAAAGTTGTTCAGTATCATGGCCTGAGTTCACCCTTAAAATCGTTTCAGGAGGTATATTTTGTAAGACCTTGTATAAAATAACTGTGTAAATGTAGAAACAATACTTATTATTTACTGTTTATTTTTAACAATTAATCCCGAAAACTCGGAAAAAGGGAAATCTCTTTTTCGGGTTTTTTGGCTCCATTTAGGCTTGAATTACTATAGTCCAATCTAACGTTGTGTAAATAATTTACATAAATACGCTTTTGTGCAAAACGAAATATTTACCTACCTAGATAGGGGTCGCCAAATGGCGGACCGCGATCCGCATCCCAACCGCCAACCCATTTTGTGCGGACCACGAGAGCACAGCAACTTGCATTAATTTTTTTTTCGAAGATGAATTCTTTAAGAATAAATTTCGATGCTTGCACCAATTTTACTCCAAACTTCAGCCAGATAGTCCGCAACAAAAAAAGTAGTTTTTCTTATTGATATGTAAAAAAATACCTTTACTTCCGTAATAACATTTGTTTTTAAATATTTTTTTCTATAAAATGTTGTGCGGACCTTAAAACTTAAAACGGACCCGAGCGAAACTAATTGGTGACCTCTGACCTAAATGATTGAAAAATGCTATATTTAACGATTAATCATGAGTGTGACTATATAAAACGGCTATTACCTAATATAAAATTTGTAGCAGATACAGTTCATGATACCTACTTATTTACATTGTACCCATCTCCAACAATTACAGTACAATACAATACAAATTATCTTTATTGCACCATAATAATTCATAAAATAAAAATAACAAACACAAAGAAAATATTGGTACAAAGGCGGGCTTATCGCTAGATGCGATCTCTTCCAGTCAATCTTTGGGTAGAGGAAAAATTAATAGTATTACAATTACATCATGAACAGCAAAAGCTTATTTAATAATCCTACAAGAGTACTACCCACCTATAGGTATGTATAAAGTTTTCAATTCCATATGTATGATTTCGATCAGCTGTCGTTTTCTATTAACTTACATAGGTAACTACACAGGGTAAGATAATTCATTATTATAAATATAATAATATATGCCACGAGAATGTAAGCACTGGAATTATACAGATGTTAGTTGTATGTGTATTTGAGTTACCTAAGTATATAATAGTGTCTTATTCAAAACAAAACAAAATTATAATATAAATTTTCACAAATAAAATCTCTTTTCCAACGCACCACATCGAGGCAACGTACCCAATATGCTGGCACCTGTCAGCATTTCCTCGCTGATGTAATTATGTTGTTTTGTAAGTAGGTACCTATGTTTTTTAGTAAAAATGTTGACAAGTAAGTTAGTACTTAGACCTCTACATATTGTGCAAAAATCCTAAAACCTATTTTTACCTTTACAATCATCATTATATCAGCCCCAGGAAGTCCACAGCTGGACATAGGCCTCCCCAAGGATTTCCAAAATGACCGATCGGAAGCGGCCTGCATCCAGCGTCTTTCTATTACCTTACTCAAGTCGTTCGACCACCTAGCAGGTAGCTTAACTATAGCACCTCACAAAATCGTTGACCGTGACAGCAGTCTACTTAGTTTTAAACCTTGTGAAAAAGTGCCTGAAAAACCTGTGGCGCCACCTGTTGACTAAATAGTGAACTGTTGAGTAGAAGGGTTCAAGATATTTTGAACCACGAGTGCGTTTCGCGATTGGCATCTGATCACTTGACTATCGCCGCTAGATGGCGCTTAGTACAGAACCAAGATCTAGATATAGTTTTACATAGTATTACTCTGTGGTTTTACTATATAACAGAACCCCAAACACGTGTTGTATTTCGGAACCAATGATGTACTTTATATTTTATCCAGATGTCGCGTTACATACAAATAGGCGATTCTGTCATTTCATTAAAATGAAAAATGTATCCTGTAAGTCACGGGTGGCCAACACGTCGACCGCGGTCGACCGGTCGACCGCGGCAACATATTCGGTAGCCCGCGGTGGGTCCGCAGATTATAGGTATAGGATATGAGATGAGACCTAAGAAAATCTAATAAAATAGTTTTAAAAAGCGCGCCATGGTCGCAGCGCGCGCGACTTCCCCGTTCCGCGATCATTCGGGAAATATCGGCGGCGCTCGGAAGATTCGAAGCGGTCAGCATGTTGCGTTCTCACCCATACATACCACGCGACGATGTTCGTTGGCCCAGCGCGGCGACGAGTGAATTTACTTTTAATTGCGCAGTCAACGTTTAGCGCACAGGCGGTCTATTGATATTATCCTGCAATGGATTAAGAATCCATCCACTTGCTTGTGTATTGCGCATATATAATTTTTGTGCAAGTGCCCGCATTTTTATTTTATTACTTATTGAAGTAATGAAGTAATTTCGCTAGTGTTTCGCAAATTTTGTTGATTGTTGTTTTGAATATTTTTGATAATATTGAAAAGATAACGTTTAATATGAGTGGGCAGGGCTGTTCAAGTGCGAAAAAATGGTTGCCTGTAAAGTCGGTTTTACGGGCGAAGATTTTACGTGACAACGGCGGCAGACCGATCATAGTTGAGTGGGAGAGAGACGCAAGGCATTCGGCGGGCCTCTCTCTCGTTCGGTGACTCATCGTAACGTTACCGAGCGTTACACTTTTTCATAAGTGACTCCCAGCCGCAACCTAATTTAAGACGTTGTCACGTCAAAAAAGCAAGACGTATCATTATCACAGTGAGTGGGAAGAAGAGTTCTTTTTTGTTATGGTCAAAGATAAATGCATTTGTCTTATTTGTAACTCAGCTGTAGCACTACCAAAAAGAGCAAATGTTGAAAGACACTTCAAGACTACACACAAGAAATATGTCACAGATTATCCGGCCGGCAGTGAAATTCGGAAGACGAAAGTACGGGAGTTAAAAACTAACTTAGGTGCTCAGCAATCGTTGTTTAAGAAATCAGACACAAAATCAAAAGCAGTGACTTTGGCATCATTCGTAGTTACAGAAATATTGATTAAAAGAAAAAAGCCTTTCGACGACGGAGAATTGATCAAAGAAGCTATGGTAACGGCAGGAGAAGCTTTTTTTCATGATTTTAAGAACAAAAAGGAAATTCTTTCGTCAATCAACGATATTCCACTGTCACGAAATACTGTAATGCGCCGCACCGAAGCCATCAGTAAAAATTTGGAAGATTTGCTGAATGAAGATTTACAAAAGTGTTGTTATTTAGCACTCCAGTTTGATGAATCTACGGATGTAAGTGATATTGCTGAATTGTGCATTTTTGTGCGCTTGGTTTTTGAAGATATGACTGCTAAAGAAGAGTTATTGACCATTATCCCAATGAAAGGCCAAACAAGAGGTGAAGATATTTTCAAGTGCTTCAAGAGCTTCATCACCAATACCGATTTTCCAATTCACAAATTGGTTGCTGTTACAACAGACGGAGCTCCTGCTATGTTAGGGCAAAGAATTGGTTTTATCACATTGTGCAAAAATGATGATGCCATTCCTAGCTTTACTAGTTATCACTGCATCATACACCAGCAAGCTTTGTGCTCAAAAATTCTAAATGCTGATGATGTTATGAAAATCGCTTTTAAAGTTGTGAATTCTATTCGAGCCAGAAGTTTGCAAAGGCGTCAATTTCGAGCTTTACTTGAAGAAGCAGAGGCACCATACGGAGATCTTTTGTTGCATACAGATGTAAGGTGGCTGAGCCGTGGCGCTTTTTTGAAAAGATTCCGCCAGTTACTTCCAGAAATAAAAGCTTTCTTGCAGTTAAGAGGGGAAGATGTTCCAGTGCTAGAAGATGAAAAATGGTTGATGAAGTTGGCTTTTCTTTGCGACATTACAGAAAAACTAAATGATCTAAATTTAAACTTGCAAGGTAAAGACAAAACTTTGATTGATATGACAAGTTCAGTGAAAACTTTCAAAGAAAAAGTCCAGATGTTTGCATCCCAACTAAGAAGAGGTGAATTAAAGAATTTTAAAAGTATGGAGGAAGAGTGCAATCAAAACGCAAATCGCGATTTCCAAAATTACGCTGAACAACTGGACGATTTGCATCAGGAATTTGAAAGACGTTTCGCTGAATTCACAGCTTTGGAAGAAATCATCAGTTTTATGGTATTTCCTTTTAACGAAAGTATTGACGTTGACTCTGTGTCCATCAAAATAAGCCAATTAATCGATGCAGAACCTGTTGCGATCGAAGAGGAAGTTGTCAAACTCAGGTGCGACATATTCTTAAAAGCAAGAGCGTTTGATAACACGGATTTCTGGAAACTAATGCACGAAGAGAAGTTTCCATGCCTACGAAAAGTAGCTTTGTATTTAACAGCGTTTTTTGGGTCGACCTACCTCTGTGAATCAACTTTTTCTACAATGAACGCAATAAAAACAAAACATCGTTCCCGGTTGACTGATGACCATTTAACTTCGTGTGTGCGCATCGCAGTAAGTTCATACACTGTGCAACATGACAAACTTGTCGAAAATATGCAGTGCCAAGCATCTACAAGCAAAACACATTGATCATAAGATGAATAATATAATAAATATCAAATAAAAGTATGTTTCTTGAGTTTCATTTCAAATTTAAAAAAAACGTCTTAGCATTTTTGCTTAGTGCTTATGACAGGTAGACCGCAATGAGGTAGAAAATTTTAATGGTAGACCGCACACTCAAAAAGTTTGGCCACCCCTGCTGTAAGTAAATAGTGGCGGTGGTAAACGTGGATGTAAAAATGGCGCAAAATAGAAAACTCAGAAAAAAATATCATAAATTATTCGAAGATTACATGAATCTGACTTTTAAAAAATCCATGTTTTAAAAAAGGTGAATAGGAAGGTACTTGTTGCTTTGGGTCAAATCTTGCAAGTTTTTACCCACCTACTTTCGAGAGGTTTTTTATCGAGATAAAATTTTGTATTCAAATGTAAATCAGATGACGATGCAATAATATTATGACACTACAGTGATCTGATGATTAAGCCGGAAGGTATTCATCCATAGGAACCCTGTCCGAAAAAAGAATTTTTATCGACAGTCACCTGGACACGCTTTTAATCTAGAGGCATGAAAGTGTCCCAAGACGAGCAAAAGTATACGAACAAAGGCTTGGCCGTAGCAGGCCTGTGCCACTCCCCGTTTAGGTATCGAAAATGTACCTACATTATTATTATGCGCGCTGCCAGCCCCTCGGGGTGGTAAATTCAGTTATACGAATCGTATTTCCAGAGTAATAAGAATGAAATTGACCTGCAATGGATGTCTAGGTATGTAAACGAAAAGGTGCTGAGTTCTGACGTGATCTAAATTAAACCATATCGCTAACCACATTGAGTTGATATTTCTTTGTTGAATGAGACTTCTTTCTGTACGTGAGTATTAGTCTCTATTCTGTGGCCGTAGCATACTTTACTCAAAACAATTTGAGGCACTTTTGACACTCCTGTAATTTTATTGTGGCAGAAGCTAGGAGCCTAGCTATTTTTAGTGATTACGAAAACGTACTACTCGTATAGTACCTTTATACTACTACTATCAAAATCTTGAAAGAACAAGGAAATAGACTTGCTTATTTTGATACATACATACTATCACGCCTGTTTCGCGCCACTCATCAACCTCTTCATACATGCCCTTCGGTTACGGGTACTTCTTACCTCTCCCTTTTTCAAAACGTCTGCAATCTGATCGCAGAACGCTCGCCGAGGTCGACCCTGTCCCGCTCTTCCTTTCACACTTGCCTTATAAATATCATACCTTATATGAATTTATGTATAGTGAAAGCTTTCAAACTGAGCAATAAATAAATAACAAATATAGTGGGAATAACTAATAAAAAAGTAGCGAAGGCATGGATGTAACATTTTCTCAAGATGTTTCATTTCTTAAATAAATAAAACACACTTAAATTGCTGTGGAAACTGTATATTGAATATCCAAACATCTACGTAGATATTTTGATCAGTCTCAGATAACTATTATTCGGTACATAAGTAAAACAATATACTTAGCTACATACAATCAATATTAACAATTTGTATGGCTGATAACATGAGCAAGAAGTTTGAGCAAAAGCTATACATTTTTAGAAAAATAAACGAAAGTGGAATGGATTGGCATCGTAAAGGAATCATAATGGGACTAAAACGAATATTTCTCAAGTACCTACTACCTAGTAGGTAACTACTACCCGTTTACTTCGAAATGGCCGCTCTGAAAATGACGTCATAAAATATATAGGACCGTTAACAAAACAAATCACCTATGAGAAAATCTTGATCGGCGTGTACTTGGAACTATTACCTCCAAAAAAAAAAGGTCGAATATTTCTTGAAAAATTAACAAAAAATCCATAAGTCAAAGCATTGCTATCTGTACGTACAAGCGAAGCGGATCTGACTGACGGAACCGCGGTACGGGAAAGCGCGCAGAGGGAACGGCCAATCTCAGTAAAAAGGTAGTACGTAGTACCTATTTGCGTTCGGAAAATAAAAACTTGTCTATGGATAAAATGTCTCAACTCAATAAATGTAAAAATTAAAGCTTGAAGCGGGGTTTCATTTTTACACGGAACGATAAATAATGAAAAATCAAGAGTTTTATCGAAAGCCAGTAGTATTAAAAATCGACATCGATTTCCATTCAAACGTTCTAATTTATCGTTACGTAGGTATGTAGCGGCTTTACTTAACAAAAACAATAAATATATAAACGGCATATTGCAAAATTACACAAACAAAACTTATCTAAAAAAAGTTTTTTATTTCAAAAAGGCGGAACGGTAAACCTACAACCTAATTAAACGTTTTTAACAAATGCAAATGAAAACAAAACGTTAACAAAATGCCGACAAAACACTTGTTCCATGGCATGTATGGATGTACGTATTTTATTGTACTATCACAATCCTTTACTTATCTAAATTACGGTAAATGAAAGTCCCTTATTCAATATGTATGTATTTTCAGAATGTGTAGGGTCCATCACATACCAAAATCCCTTAAATTTCATTACATGCTTTTGAAGAACTTGTGGAACAATATTAGTTCGTTATGGGCCGAAATTGGAGTAAGAAATATGACTCAAGATCCAACTGAATAATACTTATAAATTAAAAATGAAGCCAGATTACATACATAACTTTTGTGATTGTGCCTAATATATACGTTTGTGTTACCAAATATAGGTTGATATTGAAGTTTTCTTGCAATGTCTATGCATATGTTGATTGTAATGGAAAGAATTGACAGGTAGTAATCATGCAGTTGGATCTTGAACTATCAGCCTATGAATAACGTGTATCGATTTAACTAGGTATCTCAACACATCAGCAGATATTTACGCCACCAATTTGATTTGCACCATTTCAGAAAGTACCTGTCTGCTAGAATGTTGAGACATTGTTAAGTCGACACTATCAGAAGACACATTGACAATTGTAATTATTATGTATACTGTATTGGACACCAATTAACACTTCAAGATATGATTGTACGCTTAGATATTAACATCAAGATTATTTTTCTTACTGTATTTATGAGAATGTATTGTATGTACTGAGTATTTTATTAATTTTTGAAGAAGGAAATTATGTGGAACGTCTAATTTAGTACGTCTTATTTTATCACACAGTATTATGCTAAAGAACATTATCCGTCTTGCTAAAAAAAATATGTTGAGTAAAAATGATTACGAAAATTATACACACTCGTTTTAGCACTTTTCTGCTAAAACGAGCGTGTGTTATTTTCGGTATCATTTTTGCTCAACATACGTTTATCTTTTTTGTAGTAAGACGGTATGTAGTTAAACAAAAATTACAAAAAATGTTGATAATATAAAATTTAAGTTGTTTTGTTCCACATATTTCCGTCTTCCACATTGATCAGTTTCACACTACTGTTTGTTCTATAACATCCACATTACCCGTCGGTACTTACTTCACTTTGAAGCGTAAAGACAATCGACCATTATCCTTGAGTAAAGGCCCATTTACACTGTGCAAGTTTTTTGCTTGTTGCATACAATGTAATAGAAGCAATGAATGATTTGTATGGCTGACGGTTTGTTTAGACCATGCAAGTTATCTATTGCTTCATTGTATGTAGCAGACGAAAAACTTGCAGTATGCGAATGAGCCTTAAATAGCTTTTGTTACACTTGTATTAGCACGTTTTCGAACTGTTTAAAGGCATCTGTCATTGTTTAATGACTGCCAACAGGGATTGATTGCATAACGTGCCTTTCATTCCTTTTTATAAAATTCCTATTGGCTCTTTGTCACGTCCCGGCGACTCTGGGTGCATTCCGTGCTTTATTAAAGTCTATCAAGCTCCACCTAGTAACTTATCCAGCAAAAAAAAACACGACTTTGCAGGCAAATGTTAAAAACGCCGCGAAAATGTAAAGCCTAATGTGAAATAAGTAATCGCCGGGTAATGTACGCCAATGACAATTTTTATATGTTTAATCATCCTTGGGTTTAGCTTTGCTGGTATCCCCAAACAGCATGAGACACATGGTGGCGTGCAAGCAAGCCTTGGCCGGCAAGAATTTGTCGTCGAACGTGAGCGAGTAGCGGTACATCCACACTGCTTGCTCATACTCGTTCTGGAAGGTAACAAGGATTTTTTATATTTTTGGATCGCAGTTCCTTAAGCTTGAAACTACGGCAAGCGGATGCCCGTGAATCCAGTCCGTCTCTGTCACAAACCCTATGATGTGCGATAGAGAAAGCTGTAACCGTCGCGGGTCACGTGTCTCTATCGCACATAGAGTTTCTGGCAGAGAGGGACTGAACCCGTCGCGGCGTCCGCTTGCTCCCACATACGATATATGTGTATCTTTACTTCAACCCATTGTCTTCCCGCCAAAAATCCCACATACGTGCTAACTTTTTTAAACACCAGTCAGATTTTGTTTGGAAGTCCCTAAATAGGCTCCGGACTGGTTTTGGGAGATGCCACGAGAACCGAGCAAAGTGGGGTTTCTCAAATAACAATCGATGCGACTGTGGAGCTGTTCAAACCATGGCCCACCTACTATCGTGTCCCAGCTGCTTAACCCCTTGTACAATAGACGACCTAAATTCGGCTAATGACAGGGGAGTAAGTGTGGCCACACATTGGTCCACACTCATTTAATAATTTTAGCCATTCCGACTCGCTAAGAAGAAGAAGTCAAATTATTGGAGCAAGTTCAGTCCATGATACTGAACTAATTTCCATAAATACAATTAACGAAAAACTGAAGTAAAAATTCGTCTTCCCATACAAATCAGCGCTCAGCCAAACGGATTTTGTATGGAAGGACGAGAAATTTTTATCAACTTTTAATAACTTTTTCATGGAAAGTAGTTCAGTATCATGGACTAAACTTGCTTAAAAAATTTAGCTGGTGTTTAAAAAGTCATCCTGTATATCGTCACATTTATGCATAA
Source organism: Acrobasis repandana (assembly GCA_963576875.1). NCBI lineage: Eukaryota > Metazoa > Arthropoda > Insecta > Lepidoptera > Pyralidae > Acrobasis > Acrobasis repandana. The sequence continues at coordinate 17,594,979 of OY756218.1, read as the reverse complement.
CTCATATCATAGTACAATTTCGTTCGCTATGATTCTTGTCAACTTCCTACCGCAAGCTACATTTAAGGCGTTGCCTCCACGGGCGAGAGAAGAGCGACGATATTTTAATTCCGTCGTGCCACATAATTCCGTACTAGCTCTATAAACGTTGAACACGACGATAACATCGCAGCTATTTGTTGTATTGACTTATGTCAACTCGTCGCGATTTTCTCGCCCGTGGAGGAAACGCCTTATATGTGTCTTGCGGTAGGGAGTTGTCAAGAAGAAATCATAGCGTAACAAACGTGTGTCATGATATGAGGTATGCATGAATGAGACGTATGTGAGAGTTTTAGCGGGAAGTCAAGGGGTTGAACTTATCCGGGACCGTAAAATAATTCTTAAAAATAAAGACGACGTATCTGGGAAGGAACCGGCCGTTTTTGAACATGTAAAGGAAAACTTCGTTCGTGATGGGATATCCTGACAGAACTATAAAAAAGTTGTTTGTTTTTTTGCCTGTCTCCTCTACATCTTAGCACCTTCATGGGTGGATCATTAGCTGTGCTGCTGCGGAGACCGGAATGAACCTTCCGGCTTTTTCTCCTCCAAAGATGGTATGCATAATAGCGCGCCAGTCTATATTTATAATTCAAATTCAATTTCAAAATCTGTGATGTGGTTCACAAGGCAGCTTCTTATAGATCAGTGCGAGGACAGGCGCTGACTAACCGTATTTTTTTAATAAATGCCCCATAAGCAACATTTTTCTCCTACATGCATTTCAATGGTCAATTGGTCACATTATATACTTTTTTTTTACTATCTTTTACCCGTGGCGTTGCCCACGTGGTCAAGAAGCCAATATTAGTTCCATTAAGAACTACAGAATAAATAACAACTTACTTTACTACTAGGTTTATCTGTGAGATATTCCATTACATTTGCAATAAAAAAAAATTGTAACTTACCATGTATGTATGTGACACTGCCACAAGAAAAGCTTCTATTTTACTCTTTGGTTGCAGATAGAAAGAGAGGTAGGCGATGTCTTTAGCGTCTTTTTGCTTCGATTGCCTAAAATATTTCAAACTCTTAAAATACCATTAAATAAAAAAATTCATAAAATCAACAGAATCTTTCTTTACCAAGGTATTAATCTGTTTTGTAGTAAGGGGACACAAGTTTTAGGTATTACTAATAAATTTAGTTCCACTTTTGGACTTATTGGCCAAAATATTAAAAGGTATAATTGTACTGAACACTTTTGTACAAGAAAATTAAATTATGAATATTGATAAACAGTTTACTTACGTAATATAGTCGGAAAGGCCAAGGAAAATGAAAGGAAATATAGTCGGGCCGCCGCACCTAGCACTTATCCTGATGATGAACGCCTAAATCGATCGAAACCTGGTTGGCCTTTCCGACTGTATTACATGAGTAAACCGTTAAACAATATACAGGCTTACTTTTTATCCACCAGCCAAATTTATGGAGCAAGTTCAGTCCATGATACAGAACTAGTTCCCATAAAAACAATTAACGAAAAACTAAAATAAAAATTCACCTTCCCATACAAATCAGCGCTCAGCGGAAACGGATTTTATATGGGAGGACGAAAAAATTTTATCGATTTTAACTTTTAACTTTTTTTATAGAAAGTAGTTCAATATCATGGACTGAACTTGCTCCAAAAATTTGGCTGGTGTTTGAAAAGTCACCCTGTATATTATATAATGGATTTATTACTTTTTCTTAAATAAAATAAGATTTTTTATTAATAACGAGACATGTAGAGATAATCTAAAACGAATGAACTTTAAAATTACTTACATGTGCAGCAACGCAGCTAGTGGCCTCAAGGCGTGAGCAGCCAGATTGGGCGGGGCCAGGAACAGCGCGGAGGCGGCGCACTTGGCAGCGCACGCGCCGCGCCCGCCCGCGCCGCACCACCACGCCCCCGCCACAGCGCCCACCCACGAGCGCGGCTTCTTTACGTACAAACATGTACCCCCATATTAATAACAAGATATGGTTAAAAAAACTAAAACCCGACTACGGGATAATTCTTACTGACAACCCCATATTAATAAAAGTACTCTGCTAGAAAGCTAAAATCCTGTATTATTTTTAGATGTCGCTACTATCTCGCCTGCTAATCAAACAATAGATGCTGGATACTTTGGCTGACGGTATCCACGAAAAATCAGAGAGGCCTATACCACCATCTTTCCGAAATTAAGCGGAAACACTACGAAACTCCATTGTTTCGAAATAGTAGCTTCATGTAGTATTATTTGTCCATGATAACTACTTATGTGATACTAGCTGTTTCCAGCGGCGTTGCCTGCATTTTGAAAGATAAATGTAACCTAAGTTACTCGCTGATAATGTAGCTTTTTAAAAATCAAATTAATCATTTTTGAGTTTATCCATTACAAACAAACACACATCACACGAACAATCAAACCTTTTCTCTTTGCTTGTAATTTTAGACTAGAAATCTAACTAGATTTATAACTATAAAATGAAAGAAAACTGCCAGACTTACTGTATCGATATATTTTGCTATCTTGGCTCCCAGTGTTACGTAATCATAGAAGTTAAACACTTCAGCAAACTGATGCATGAGCGACAGCACTGGTTCCCAACCCTGGGTGTCCACTCGACTGATTCGGTCTAGGAAGAAGTCATCGGAAGAAAATATCTTACAATCTGGAATCTTTTTGCTTGATGGGTTCAATGCTGTGATCTCTTGAGGAAGTCTGCAAAGTGAGAGGAAAAGATAACCAATGATGGTGGTTCTACTTTGTATATAAGTGTAGGTATACATGGTTATCGGTTATTAGATGCTATCCTCTCAAGGGGTCGTAGGGATTAGTATTTGACATGAGCTAGCCTCAAAGTAAGCTTAAATTTGTGATATGGGATACTGACTCAACGATACTATACTTTATAATACATACATACATAGATAGACCCTCTCCCTTTCTTTTCCTGTTTTCTTAGGTATCTGAGTAAGCCCTGCGGGCACAGGATAACTGTCCGGCCTAGAGAGTTAGTTTAAGCTGTGATGTGGTGTCAAGGAAGCTTCTCATAGGTCAGCTCGAGGAGGCGCTGACCTTACCGTTTCATTTTTAATTACCGTCTATCTACCCTCTTTGCGACAGGTACTTACTTTAAATTAGCATCGGTGAGTAATTGACGAAAGCTAATTATGTGAAGCCAGTATCCTAACTGCAGATGTTGATATGAGCAATCTTCCTCTTTTAAAGCTAAGTCGTCAGGCTGTATATCTGCAACAAACAACATTAATTTTCTACTGTTTTAACCTGACATACGGCTATTTTTTTATTGGCAACTTCTAAGTTGCTGGACTAGGCAATATAGAGTAATGGCCGTTTGGGTGTCATTATGATTCCAGTTTCCCATATAAGGGCCACCATCCTTTTAAAAGCGTGGCCTTTGAATTTTACGACCTTTTGTTTTGTCTACCTCTTAAGATCATGTATTAGGGCCCATCCACGTTTTACGTCTACGCGATGTGTGCATGTGTTTAAGGGATAGAAAAAAATACAAGTAAGTAACACTTTATTGCACCAAAACCACATATAAATAATATTCAAAAATATGTACAGACCACAGTATAGGCACTGGTATGACTCTCCATTGATTCAGAGTAACATATATACCTACGAGTACTACTACTACAAACGAAACAATTTATCTGTACACACGTCGATGTGAGTACTTACGTACAATACTTAGGGTCGCACCGCAGAATTAATTTAATACTTACCTACTAACGAGTTCGACATATTTACGATTATATCTTTCTATACCGGGAGATTTGCGAACACTATGACGTAAAAAATATTCTGTTTTATATGTATTAAATGTTACAGAAAAGTCGGAAACAGCTACATAATATCACTTCACAAATATTTTTTATTATGTCCATTGTCCATTTCACAGTTCACTTTACTGATTATTATTGAATCATTTATAATGTAACGCACTAAATACACTAAATTAACTATTGTAATATAGTAATTTGCATAAACTATACGGTAATTATTTGAATAAATTCAATAAAAATAAACAAATGTTTATCTTATCACGCTTCTACGCCCGGCTTGTCAAGTTGTCATTGTCAACAATGGCATTATAGCACTACACTATAACCCGCGGAAATCTACTTGGCAACTGCGTGTATGTGATTAATGAAATATGTGTTCTTTGTTGTAATCGGTGGATAAACAATTATATGCGCATCTTCTCACCATGATGGTTACTATTGATTGACAGTTCTTAAGACAAGAGAAGTCGCGAATTGCGTGCGGCTAGTAACTAAACCCTGGTTTAGAGCTGTCAAAGGCTCACAAAGTGCGGGGGAGAGGTGCGGGGACGCCAATTTGCGGCAGACACTGTGAGATTCCATTCTGTTTGACTCTTATGTATTCTGTGGTATAGGTATACATACAATAGGTGGCCTTATCGCCAAGGTAATTTCTTACAGGCTACCTTTGTATAAACCCGTCAAGTGCGAGTTAAACTCGCGTGAAGAGGGGTAAAGAACTGTTTGCTGTATATTTTTAAATTTCGGCCCAGTTGTTTCGGAGATAAGGAGAGCCCGGGGCGTGGTCAAACATAGCCTATTTTCTTAAATAATTTTTAAAAATACAATCTAAAAATAAGTTGGTTCCAAAGTCAAAATTGTGCGTAACGTTATGTGTGGACGACCCCTTATACTAGCACCCTTTCACCGCGAGACTTTATATCAAAGCGCAAGCGATTTTACGTGCAAACGTGCTTAAGTGCCGTTTTTTTTTCGCGTAGTGTATATATTTTTTGGTTAGAGTTCGTTTCGCTCGCCCGAATTAATATATGATTTTCTCTTTTAATAGTAACACTCACCACTGCACCCTCTCGGGCCGCATCCCTGTAACCCTGTCTCAATAACCTTGACCATAGACTGGTAGTTCCTCTCGTGCGCCTCCTTGTCAGCCCGGTCGGTCGGCATGTTGTCTATGAAGCCGTCGAATATACTGTCGTCCATCTGGTCGGCTGAGGACCGCTGGATACTGTCATCTTTTAGCTCGAGCATGCGGACTATTGTACTGGTTTCTGTTAAAAATGAGAGAAAACATTTAAAATTGTTTCGAATATTTCGGCATATCGAATATAATATCCGATTCCATACACAAAACAAAATCTAAATTAAAAATATGTAATGAAAAATGTGAAAAGATGTGGGAGGCGTGAGTTCGAATCTTACTCGTGGTGAAAATTTAGATATTAAGACAGTAAGTATAAATCAATAATTACTAAAAAAAATATTATTTTATATAGCGTTTTCTTTTTAAAATTAGACTAAGCCTCGATCCACGTTCTAACCAAAAAAGTTATAGTACCGTTCAAATGAGTAAAAAATGCACTTCTCTCTCATTACCCTTATCTCACATTTTAATATTTTAAATAGTGAGACAAAACATATTTTTAATTAAATAGGTTTAGCAAACGTTTTATATTTTTTATGAATAAGAGAGCTTTAGATTTAAAATGTGAGCGAGAGTGTCGTGAAAGCAGACTGAAAATGTTTGCCCTCATTAGTCTACCATTGGTTAGTTACTATAGCGTTTGTTTACGATCCCTATATGTTAATTGTACTTTTTTTACTAACCTATTTCATCCCACTGCTCGGTAATTGTAATTGTTTAAAAAAAAAATATATATATATATATATATAGGTTGTTTCGTACCTCTCTCTTGGTTGCTGAAGCACTGTATATTCGTTACGTGGCAGTTAGTGCCATCCTTTTCGCACACCATACTCATACCAGGTTCAACTTGGGTACAAATATCACCTTCACCAAAATCTGAAAAACAACAACGAACAATCATATTACACTAAGTTTACCTTAACATTTGAAGTGGTGGTGGCCAAGCCGTTTAGGGTTGCTACACAAATACTTATTCGGGCTGGCATTAATCGAAAGAGCCGGGCGGTAAAATTGAATATATGTAGATTAATGTTCGGAGGAAAAGCCGATATAATTGGGATTGTTAATTTTTTTAACACCAAATTTTTTTTTAATCAAAATATAGCGTATTTCAATAAATTAATTTGAATATTTTGTCATATTACGGCTTAGTTAAATTTTTATAAATTATTATAAAAATCATGTCAAAGACGAAGTCATATCTTAACAAAACAAACGGCCAGGCCAATACATATTTTAAAAAAACACGCTAGTGGCATAATAGTCTTTGTCAGTGTCATCTATGATTGGCGGAAAGTTCTTTTCTTACTTATGACTGGCGGAAACGGTGACATTTGACGTTATTGTCAGTGACGGATATATACCATAAAGGCGACTCGTATTTTTTTAATGAATAGACCCAGAGCTTAAACCGATACAGCCGCGGAGTAAGGTCAAACAAAGGTCATACGTTTGTTTGTAGAAATATCCAAATCCATTGATTATTTTGGCAAAAATATGACCCACAACTGTTCATTAACTCTGTATCTCGAAACGGATTCCAAAATAATGCTTCCAAAAAAAAATTAACAATGCCCATTGCTTCGGGTCAGCTTTGTTTTCGACAAATACTGCATACCGAACCGAGACTGCCGGCCCGAATAAGTGTGTAGCAACCCTAATACACTGGCTGTGCGTCTGTGAGACACGAGTTCGATCCTAACTAGTCACGTCTTGTACCTCTGAGTTTGTATTCAAGTACGGTCATTTTCAACTACCTCCACCACAGAATAAATAATACTAACGTACAGAAATCTCACTCGGCAAAGAAATTCAAAGAAATATCTACTCAATGTGGCTAGCGATATTGTTTAATTTAGATCACGTCAGAACTCAGCACCTTTTCGTTTAGATACCTAGACATCCAAAACTGGATGAAAGTAGCTGAAACAGGGACAAATGGTTAGCTTTGGAGGAGGCTTTTACCCGAGAGGGGTCCATACAATAGTTTTTCAATATCAATAATTATCTGGACATTGCAATACACTGACATTTCTTTATTATATTTTACTATTAATTATTATGACAAAAATATAAAAATAACTAATGCTTATAAATTATTAAAATTCTTTTGAAATACATTTGAAGGCTAACAGTGTATAAATGTAAAATTGTATGGAATAAATAAAGCTTTATTATTATTATTATTGTGGTGGTTTTCCATTTGGAATTCTCAGGTGATGCCTGGTAATTTTAGAGTCAACACGGGCTTTTAGCCAAGTGTTGACCCATGTAATATAATTACAAATTAAATATTGAGGTTTCCGCATCTAGTTGTAAGAACTTTCGTACAATTCGGCAAGTATTTAATATTGCAGCTTTCTGTAGTTATATATGTAAATTTAGTTAGGCCGATTTGTTCTAACCTGTGAAAAATGTCTGATGGAATCACACCAGTTGTTGATATAACTATGGGTACGATTATCACAGCATTCATTTTCCACATTCTTCTTATTTCCGCTTGTAACTCGGTGTATTTTCTTATTTTCTCTGCTATAGTTGTCTGTATATTATGTGTGTTGGGGATTGCAATGTCTATAATTAATACGTGTTTGTTTTGTTTGTCTATGAGGATGATATCTGGTCTATTGTTATGAATAGTGGGGTCTGTAAGTATGGTTCTGTTGTAGTAGAGTTTATGAGTGTCACTTTCTAAAACTGAATCTGGTTTATATTTGTAAAAAGAAGTAGCAGTGTCGTTTGTTTTAGCAAGTTATGTTTAATTGCAAGTTTCTGGTGGATAATATTTACTATTTGGTTATGCCCGTGTGTGTAGTCATTTTGTGTGAGAGTGATGCATGCATAGGTCACTAGTCATCGTACTGTCTTTAATTATATATTTTCTATAATTTTTGGTGGCTATAACTTGGTCCTGAATAGCAATAAGGAAACCTTCAGTTTCCAGGAACAGGTAACCAGATCTAAGCCATTTATTAGATGCTTCCTTATCTATGTGCGAATGGATTATTGTTATTATTATTATTACCTAGACATCCATTGCAAGCCAATTTCATTCTTATTACTCTGGACAAACGATTCGTATAACTGAATTTACCACCCGGAGGGGCCGCCTGCGCGCATAGTAATAATGTAGGTACATTTTCGATACCTAAACGGGGAGTGACACAGGTCTGCCACCACTTGCTTACGGTGAAGGAAAACATTGTGAAGAAACCTGCACACTGTTCACTAGTGTGTAATAGTGACTGATGTTGTCACTTGATGATAGTTATTGAGCTACGTCAGATGCCTTTAGTCAGCTCGAAAAATCTGACACCAGTGTCACAGTATAATAAAGAGTACTAGGTACGTACAGTATGGCCACTCAGCGCCCAGTTACCTCACAGTTACCGGCTGGCAAGGACGCGACGACGCAGTCCGCAGAGCGGAGGCCACGTTAAATATTCAAATATTTCATCATTCATCATCATCATTTTAGCCGCATAACGTCCAATGCTGGATATATGCCTCTTCCAGGGATTTCCAAAATGACCGACCTAGCGCTCTAGATCGGTCATTTTGGAAATCCCTGGGAGCGGACTGCGTCCAGCGCTTTCCAGCGACCTTGGTCAGATCGTCTGACCACTTTGTGGGTGGGTGTCCAACGCTTCGTTTGCCAGTAAGTGGTCGCCATTCGAGAAGCTTTCTGCCCCATCGACCATCGGTTCGTCGCGCTATGTGTCCCGCCCACTGGCACTTCAATGAGCTAATCCGCTATGCTATATCAGTGGCTTTTGTTCTACTACGAATTTCCTCATTTCTGATTCGATCACGTAGAGAAACACCATGAATTCAAATATTTACAAATACTTTATACGGTTGTTTGAGCTCTATAAACGACAAAACTGGAAGACAAAAACCAAACGGGAGGAAGGGAGTGGCCATAATGTACGTATTACTCTTTATTATACTGTGCCAGTGTTTTTAACACTGGAAATGAATGAATGAACTACGTTCGTTACCTCAGATCGAAAATTGCATTTTACGCCCGCTACCGGGAAACCTCTGTCCAGCAGTACGACAACAATAGATAAAAAAAAATTGGTTGTCTGTAAAGTCGCTTTACGGTCGGTAGTTCCGTAAACCGACTTTACACGTTCCGAACTGAGCCGATCGCTCGAGCTGATCATGCCTCTCTCGTTCGTGCCGCGCTCTCGCTTGCGGAACGTGACAATGACGTCATATTTTTCGTGCATGCAGCCCGTAGTATCGAGTTATTAGACGTTGTCACGTCAAAAACAAACTATTCTTATAGCAGTCGCATATTATGTGTAACATCTGACATTTCACCTTGGTAATAAAAACCCGCGCTCATTGATCAAATCAAATAGCACGCACTTCCCCAACTACCTGTGACACACTTCCCGCATTTCACGAAACCACTCGCACAGATTGCAGGAAAGTGAGAGTATAGATATTACCTACACATAAAAAAGTCTACCTAGGTGTGTGATGTACAGGTGACGCAGCCGCGGGCAAAACCTAGTATTCTAGTGGTTCTGTGAGAACATTAGACCTCGCGAGCTCTTATAACCATGCAATTACCAACACATTCCCTTTCTTAGAGAGAAATCAAAGCAACTCGGTTACTAAATTCATCAATGTAATGAATATAAACCCCAAGATAGAGCGTTGCCTTATTAAAATATGTTGGTAATGAAACTGAACAAGGAACTTATTCTCTATATTAGACGGCGATCGCAGTTTACATCATCAAACTCGCGTCTTATTTTTTATGATTCAATTTCCAAGATAGTGGAATGGGAAGAACAATAGATTGCAATTTTCCCCGCTGCTTTTGAAATGAGTTCATTGGCGTAACAATCTTAAAACCTTATTTAAACATACAGTGCCTCAGACAATAAGGTTATAGGTATGCATAGACTAGTGGTTCTGTGAGAACAATAGACCTTGCGAGCTCTTATAACCTAGCAAATCCAATTCAGTGAAATCCGTCCATACATAACGCTACAGCAAACTTGCCCCCTTTTTCTCTCTCCATTCCTCTTTTTGGAAATAAATAATAGTCCTTACCTAATTCTTGCACTGAATTGATCTGCTTCAACACACAGGCCCATCCATTGAGCAAATTCCTGGCCAGGCCCCCCATAAAAGTGGGCTCTATCCGGACTACTTGTTTCAAGTGGAACATGTGAGTGTTACGGTGTTTCTTCACCATGTTTAGCTCGGCTAGTAAGAAGTTTGTGGCTGGCTGTAAAAAAAAACATTTTCTTAGAGATTCCTTTTTATAAAAAGGCTAAGCTAGTTCCGATTGCATCCTCAGCTGTGCTGCTTCGGAGCTCGGGTGCGCTTTTCCCTTTTTTCTTCTCCCAAATATAACTTGCATGTCAATGGTCACCCAATCTATCACTATCTCGCTCTACATTATAATACCGAGCGGGATGGCACTAGTCCGTCGCGCGATATAAATTTTATCAACGGTGCCATGTCTTGTTTATAACGCTGCCCTCCTTCCAATGTATTTTTTTTTTGAAAGGGACTAATATTATAATGTCAATATAATGCCATTTTGCTTTTTTGTGTTTGCTTCTACTTCTCTTGTGTCTGGGAGGGCGCATTAAACACATCTGTATGTAAATTGTATTGTATTAGAATAAAACATAAAAAATTTAAGAGTTGCTGGAAAACCTTCAATATTTCGTAAAAAGACATGTGAAAGGATACGGGTGAATACTTAGCACAGCAGTAGGACACTTTACCTTTTTATAAAATACCTCATATAAACTAATCCAGAAAGGACACCAACGCCTCATCAAAATACCCCATCTCCAAGTACACCGAAGCCAGCGACGCCAGCACGATACCCTTGTATTTGTGCTCCACAGACCTGCTCGCCACCAGCAGGCAACTCGGACGCGCCAGTAAAGAAACGCGAGGGTGTAAGAAAGCCACTTTATACCTCATATAAACTAATCCGGAAAGCCGCTTCAGCAGACACCAACGCCTCGTCAAAATACCCCATCTCCAAGTACACCGAAGCCAGCGACGCCAGCACAATGTCCTTGTATTTGTTCTCCACAGACCTGCTCGCCGATAGCAGGCAACTCAATGCGTTCACATTGTTGCCCCGCACGCGCCAGTAAAGAGACGCGAGGGTGTAAGAAAGCCACTTAGGGGCTATTTTCTGAAATTAATAAATTATTATTCCATTATAATTTTTTTATTCATAAAAAAACTAAATGATACTCTTTGATTTTTCAGAGTCGAGTGTGAATAGCGGGAACCGGCTACGAATACAGTTTTTATTCAGACATACAAAAGAGTTCCTTTGAAAAAGTTGAAAATCAAGAACGAGTCGGCGCCGCTTTTAGCCGACTGCGACAAAAGGAAAAAAAAATTTTTTGAAGACATTCAAATATCTTTAAATATATTTTTTTAAATAAAGACATTAATATTCAAACACGAAAAACATGGGTTATGTTGAACATAAGTCAAGAGGTTATATGGACTTCGCGAGTTTACAGTTCGGGGCGAACTACTAATTACTTGTTTTAGTGAAATCTGGCAATACGTACCGTTTGCATGACAGCATATATTCGTTGTCCGATTTCGGCATCCTGCATATGTTTGACAAGCTCTACGTCTCCGTCACCGACGTATTGTAGCAATTTTTGTCGCAAATACTCTGTGCTTTGCACTTCTGTCGTTATTTGTTGTCTGTGAAATTAAATAAAAATGGATAGATACGTGTAAAATAAACGGGCAAGTGCGAGTCGAACTCGTACATGAAGGGTTCCGTACCTCCGTACAATGTTTTAAAACGCTAAAAAAACACGTTTTTTGTATGACGACCCCCTTAAATTTTTAACTTTTTTTAATTTTTAGTATTTGTTGTTATAGCGGCCATAGTAATACATAATCTGTGAAAATTTCAAGTATCTAGTTAATGCCATTATAAAGATCTAGTTAAAAAAAAAACGATGAAAAAACACGTTTTTTGTATGGTGACCCCCTTTTAATTTTTAACTTTTTTTTATTATTTTAGTATTTGTTATTATAGCGGCCACAGTAATACATAATCGGTGAAAATTTCAAGTGTCTAGCTATTACGGTTCAAGAGATAGAGCCCTGTGACAGACGTACAGACAGACAGACGGACAGACGGACAGACAGCGGAGTCTCAGTAATAGGGTCCCGTTTGCACCTTTTGCGTACGGAACCCTAAAAAGGGGGTATCAACCCGAAAGGGAGTAAATATACTAATGAATGTGAACAACTTTTACTATGAGACCAACCCTGAAATCGCGAAAAAAGAATCTGCAGCTCCATACATTTTGGCACGGTAGGTATTTAATTTTGTATGGAGCTGCAGAATTTTTTTATTTCAGGGATGGTCCCATAGTAAAGGTTGTTCACATCGATAAGTACGTTAACTCCCTTTCGGGTTGATACCCCCTTTTTGTTACACTTTGTATAGTAATTTTAGTATCGCTATCAATGCATACAAACAAATTAATATTGTGTATACTCATGGACGAATAAAAATAAGTTCAAGGACGAAAAATACAAGAGACTAATAACCTTCATACTTTGAAGCTTCATTGGATTTTTAGTTTAAATGTTATAGTTAGATGGAGCTACTATTTCGAAAGAAGGTAGTTTCGTAGTGGTGCCGCTTAATTTCGGAAAGATGGCGGTATGAGCGTTCATTTTCTACGAACAATCAAGCGCCATCTCTGATTTTTCGTGGATACCCTGCGTAAGTACTCAGCATTCTTTGTACGGATAGCGGGTGAGATAGTAGCGACATCTAGAAATAATACAGGATTTTGGCTTTCAAGCAGAGTACGCGCATGGTATAAACTAAACACTTTTCAACTATAATAGAAAACTATAACGGCCAGCGAACGCGGTATACTATAGAAGCATAACTAACGTAAAAAATGACCCCACCAAAAGTAGGTACATCAAAGTAAAAACTAAATCTCGTTTTCTGCCAATACCGTTAGTGATATTACTTCATGTCAATTGGGTAGTTTCCTGGGTCAAAAATAAATTATTTGATACTGTTAAGAGAATAAAACGTCACAAAATAATGCCACTTGTCATTGATCACATCCACTTTGAACGTGATTTTAGATTTATTAATGCAGAAAAACGGATATAAAGAGCGCTATTTGACTCCAAAAAACCATGACGTCACAGTCCGATGTTTCATACAAATCCCATAGAAAATGTTTGTTTTGACGTTTAGAAAGTTTATCTGATTTGATAATTCGATATTTCTATAATAACGTTTCTAACTATTTCGATAATAACGTTTGAATAAAGTCTTCCAAAGTTTATTATTTGTTTGTTTGTTTTAACTCTTTATTGGACATTTAAATATTATTAGTGATTGGATAATAGGACGCTTATTTGCCGAAACATGATGCGGGTACATAACATAGCGTTGATACAACCACCAACCTGATAAAAAGAAATTTCAATCTCCCTTAATATAATAAATAACAAGTATACAATACAGTGTAAATAGAAAGTATCTTACTTTTGAGACTTCTTGTTGGAAATCGATGTACTTTTCTCGTGGGCACAGGTCGGCGGGTGCCACGGGACGTCGTGCTCCACCTCCGGAGGAACACCTATTTTATGTGTGAGCAATGATTTCAGTCTGAAAACAAATTTCGTTTTAGTAAAAAAATCAATACTGCGCTGAGCGAGTCTGAAAACGAATTATGTTTTAGACAAGTTTACTTGCTAAGCAAATTAAAAAAAAACCCCGACTGTCAAGATGATGACGATGAGTAGCGGAACTACCGATACGACTTTGTATCCGTAACGCCATCTATTATTTGCTAGAGAAAGCCCTGACTTTCAAGGGTTAACCCCCAATAACTTTTAAACGGCAGAACCGATTTTCATCAAACATACCTAAGAACCACCGCAAGGAACCCGCTTTCACGTAAAAAAACAGCATCGAAATCAGTCCATCCTTACGAGCGCTACGATGCCACAGACAGACAAACAAACCGACCGACATTATTGTCACATTTACCGACCGACGTTATAACACCCTTCTTTTTTGTCAGAGGTTAAAAAAAGCAATAGTACACGCACTGAGGAGTAAGTTTGATAAAAAAAATATTAAGGTAGTTCTTCCATACCAAATCTATTTGGCTGAGCGCTGATTTGTATGGGAGGTCGAAAGTTTTCGGCGACGCCGCCGATTGGTTGAGTCGTGCAAGCGCTTTTGTAGGGATAGGTATCGCCACTGAGTGACCGGGAAAACACGTGTTTACTACACGTGTTTTCCCGGTCATGCAGAAACCTATCCATCGATTCGGTTAAGGTTAACCACAATTATCCTGTAACAGGCTATTTCTGTTACGCGACTAAAGTACTAAGCACAAACATCTCGTGCTACAATTGCATTCCCAAGGAAGGTTAACGTCGGGCGGCAGCCAGTTGTAAAACTTTTCGCACAAATATATTCCCAAAGAGGGTTGACGTCAGGCAGGCGGCCGGTCGTAAAACTATAGCCAAATCATTTAAAGTGTTCCGGCTATTTCTTCTTCATTTTGCAAGGTCTTTTGCATCCTTTGGGTGACCATTGATATGCACGTTATATTTGGAGAAGAAAAAGCAGGAAAGCGCACCCCGGGCTCTTAGGCAGCACAGCTGAGGATGTAACCGGGAACGCGCTTAGACGAAGAAGGCTATTACTGTTAACTCAAGAGAACTAAGAATATATGTTATCTCATTTCCATTTAGGTTAATAACAGATTATTTCTGTTAGGTTAACCCTAACCAGAATATCCCCGCCATAACGCTAAACGTGGCATTGTTGGACTTATGGCCTAGGCTCTGTCTGACATGTAAGAAATAAAGATGAAGACGCTCTCTTACCTTAGCCCCTTATTCTCAAACGGCAAGAACACCGGATAAATAGCCTCTAAATTCTCAGGAACACTAGACGCAGTCTCTTTACACAGTCTGTTCGATGGCCAGTCATTTTCACGATCGAAATCCTCCGAGTTACGATTGACTTTCAGCGTTGGCGGATATCTAGAAATTAAAAATAAATAATTTAATGGGCTTGTTGAATAAGATAATTTATTTCATCGATACTAATCGATTTAATAATTTAAAATTTAGCACATCACATCTTACGCTAAACGTATAGATTCAACGTTAACGCCATGTTTTGATTTAGCCTGAGAAAATACAATTAATTATGTATTCTTCTAGTTATCGCCGCATCTGGCAGAATAGACAGATAGATGAACAAGACCCTTTGGTCTTTATTTACCGATTTCAAAGATTACTTTTAGAGTTACTTGTTGTTTTGTATAAAATATTGTCCAAAAGAAACACAGTAAAATACCCTATTGTTATTACTCAATTGGTTTACATTCCTGTCTACTGTTTCCTTGACTGCCAGAAGGCTTACATAGAAATGTTGTTAAGAAGGGTTATTTTATTTTAATGAGTTTTTTAACCAAAGTTTAAAAAAGGGGCTATTTTAAAATTTTCATATCATCTTTTTATCAGGCTTAGTCAGGCAACGTAGGTATTATATATTTATTGCTTTTTAATGTTACTTTGAAGGTATAAGGTTCACTTTAAAGTGGTCCTCTGCCCGGTAAATGTTAATAAAATTTAAACGATTGGATTATTAATGAAAAAGTTAATTAGTAACTTACAAAACAATGCCAGTGTCGAATTCCGATAACTGCTTATCACCTTGAGTGGGAGGGGATTTTTTTTCCACGGGAGGGGCCGCTTTCACGTCATTATCCTCGAAAAATAAGAACCCTGAAATGCGAAAAATAAAGGTTACAAATTATGTACTTACAAGCATTCTTCCAAACTGGTTTGAGAAAAAATAACTAAGAATGCACGAGCTGCTTTTCTTCCCACGTAGATCGTAAAAGCCGATCGAGGGAATGGGCGAAAATGCGAATCATCTTAATAGGCGATGTGATTGCTATTCACATCTCATCACTATTTTGATTCCTTTTCCACCTCGCCGACCATCACGTTAAAAGTGGGCTTTGGGTCTTACGGCCCTGGGATCTGTTTGCTTACAGCCGCAAGATGCCCCAAAATACCCTGCCTGCTCTATTAGGGATAAAGACGTGATAGTGTGTCTGATTACGCAAATTGTATCACAGTCTCTTAGTGCATAAAATCCCGTTCAAAATTGATATGATCAATGACAAGTGACATTATTTTGTTACGTTTCATTATCTTACCTATAAGTACAAAATAATGTATGTTTCACCGAGGATAGGTGTAAAATGGGTGCCCAAGAGAAAGACAGGGAAATACAAAAAATCGGGATACTCTATTTATTTGGTACAAACTTGCTTATGGCTAGGTGCACGTTAAAGCAGAGCGAGTAAAAATGGCTGCATAGGCTTATATAGAATACTGTGTACACCTGGTGGCAATTTTTGGAATCATTCAAATGATTGTTGCTTTTGTAAAGCATTCTAGATGATAACGATCTATTATGTACTACTCCTTAGTACAGAGCAAGCCATCTAGATGGCGCTGTGTTTAACAATAGGATAGGATACCATTTACCCAAAAGTTGGCTGGAAGAAATCGCTTTAATGATTTGTACCTTATATTTTAAGTTTACTTGTATATGTTCTTATAGTTGGTGCAATAAAGAAGTTTTATCTTATCTTACTACCCTAATACCGTTTTTAAACTAAGCTTTTATTTAAAATTACTGTATTATCTATACTTACCCTTAACATCCACCTCCGGAAACACATCAGGGAACACCGGCATAGGTCCAATCTCTCTCAAAATCATAACATCTTTCACAGACAAGTCGTCCACGTACACAAAATCCGTTTCAAATTCCGTTTGCAACTCTATATGGAAGATTAGCTTGTTCAGCCTATACACCCAGTCTATTGCATGAACTCCTTTCATAATGGGAAACATAGGGTTGGCCACAAGACGATCCAAGAAGTATTGAATTAAATAGTTTTTATCTCCCTGTTTCTTTAAGTCTTTTATATTGAGTCCGGTTATATGTGACATCTTTTCGCAGTTGTCTTCTATTTTTCTGTAATCTAAAAATAATGTATAAAGCATTGAATATTATTTCAATACATACAACGTGTAACAGAAAGGGGGTATCAATCCGAAAGTAAACCACTACAAAGTAACCAAAGTGAACAACTTTTATTATGGGACCATCCATGAAAACGCGAAAAAAAATCTGCAGCTCCATACAAAATTAAATATCTACCGTGCCAAAATGTATGGAGTGGCCGTTTTTTTTTCACGATTTCAGGGATGGTCCCATAGTAAAAGTTATTCACATTGGTTACTAAGTTAACTCCCTATCGTGTTGATTCCCCCTTTTGTGTATAAGTGATAATGTAATAGTTTACCAAATTCCTCTTCTTGTTTCATTGTTCTTAGGAAAGCGGCTTGAGATTTCAACCAATATACCTCCATGTTGTTGTATTCTGCCAATGCTTCTCTAAAGTTTTGGAGCAGACTAGAACAATATATATGTTTTTTGAAAGAAATTCATATTACTTATAGATCAAGGCAAAGATCACTAGTAGCATTACATTAACTATGTTGATGATATGTGGTTAAAAAAAATCAAAGATTTTTTAATGTCATCTCATAATATTTTCATTTTATACCTAGCAGTAAAATAATGGTTATATCGAATTATGAACCAAAAAAAATTGCTTCCCATAGTAACTGGGATCAGCTTAACGGTCGAACGCATGATGATTGAAAAAATATTTTTGGCCCATCGGTTAAATTATTAAAAAATATTGTACACGTATTTTTTCTTTGCTCTGAGAAACAATAAATAACGAAGATACAGTGCATTTAAATTTTGCATGATCACGCTTTCGTACTATTTTTACACATCGGTGACGTCACAAGCCCCCACTCTGGAACTTTGATACTCTATATCTTTGTAAACTTTTACTTTTTTGATAAACTGAAAAATATGGGTACATTATTTTTGGATAAACTAACTAACGGACTAATTAGAATAATACTTTTTTGACACAGTCATCATCCCTATTAGTCGGGGAGTCCAATATTTTTTTTTCTTCATCATATGTCCCTTGATGAAACTTGTTTATTAGCATGGACTGAGTCTTCCCTTACAATACATAGTTTCAGCATATTTTGTTATACCTTCTATAAATATTTAATTAGCATAATAAACAAACTTCCTCCTAAAAGCATTAACCATTTTCATGTATTTATCCTGACTTTTTATAATCACTTAATTTAAATCCTGCTAATACAAATACAGATACACTATCACGTCTTTATCCCTAACGGGGCAGACAGAACCCCACCCATTGGACTTCATGCATGCAATTTATGCATGCGTGGGAAAAGGAAATCATAATAATGATGAGTTGCTAACCGCATCGCCTATTGATTCTTGCCCATTCCCTCGATCGTATTTTACGATCTACGCGGGAAGAGAAGCAGCTGGTACATTTTGTGTTTTTTCTGTTCTCCCAGACCAGCATGAAAGTTTTTACTTAAATCCTGATAGTTCATGACATCAAAGACAAGACCGATAAAATCTTTAAACAAAAAAAAAACAAAACACAAAATCTTCAATACTCACACTTTAAGTTCTATCGCTTTTTTAATCAGCTCTGCATGACACAAGACACCATATATATGTTTTCGTGCCCTCTTAAATTGAGGATTGAGCTCCATACATATTTCGTAATGTTTCAAAGAGCTGTTAAAGTCCCCATGGACTGCATAGGCGTTAGCAAGGGTGTAGTGGTTGATGACTACACTGGGGTCGTGCTCTACGGCAGCGTTCAGAACGAGAATGGCGTCTTCTGTCCGCTTGGTGATGTGTAACATAATCCCAAGGTTGAGGAGAGCTACGTCTTTGTAGTACCTAAAATCATAACCAAATAGTTTTGATTTACCTTACGTTAAAATGTACTTAAACACACTTACCCCCTTTATCATCGGGTCTTTTTTAGTCCCCACTGCTGGAGCACGACTCTATACTACCAGAGCCATAGTTTAGCCAGAGCAGTCAGAGGATTTGGCCTACACTCTCCACGCTGGCCAGACGGGTTGGAGAGGTCTCACTGCTGTTTATAAGCTTTGTTTAGCTTGTGATTCCTAAGTCGCCTTCTACGGCATCCACGTAAAGACTTGCAGTGGTTCTAATCTACTCTGCCGGGACACATTCATAAAAAATTACAAACATTTCACAAAACTATTTTAGTTATAATATGTTTTGTCCCTATTACTGTTTTCAACATTTGAACAAGACAAAACATAACGTCATCAATGTCGAACTTTTTCGTGACTCACAAAAAGTTTGTCTTAGCTCTCTCTACGACTGATATAGAATGTTGCAGGAGCAATGATGTTATTTTACTAAACATTAGTAAACATTAGATTAGTAAAAAAAAGGTAAAAAAAATCATGTAGAAATAATTAGTAGGTCCGAGCTTGTATAAAAAAAAATATTTATTTGGAAAAACTTAGGTAGTTTTTCCAAATAAATATTTTTTTTTATACAAGCTCGGAAAAAAAATTGATAAAAAAAATACTTCTATTATGTATGTACATTAAACTACTAATCAAGTCAATTGTAAAAAACCCAAACTCGATGGTGTTGCGTCGTTTTATTACAGGGTTTCTATAGCCACCTTCCGGCTCCATCATCAGATCAGTTTCTTTATATAATAATATTGCATTGTCATCTGATTAACATTAGCATACAAAATCTCATCTCAATCGGAAACCGGGAAATGGCTCGAGTTAACTTGCAAGATTTGACCTAGGATAGTCGCGTATATGTTTTCTTCTGAAGGAATAAAGAGCACTCCTGCGTCACATGCTGCATGTTGCTTTAACAATCAGCATCTACCTACCTACTTAAGATGACCTGGGATCAAAAATGGCGTTTTTACCTCGGAGCATAATACACAGCTCGGCGACTGCACTCTATAGCCTTGGGAGGATTTCCTCGAGTCCTCCAATATAATGCAGCTAAATTGTAATGCAGCCAGGAAGTGTTGTTTTTCTGCAGGCTGTTTGTTGCCCAATGTCCGAACTGGTCTATGGTCATGAGCTTCGCAATGTTTGCCGGGACTGCATATTCAGCTTCACCTGTCAGGTTGTCCCTTTTTTGCATAGACTAAAATCAAGGCAAACAGGTCTTAATTAATTGTACAAACCTACTTAATTTAAAATTAGACCATAAGATTCATTTATTCTGAATAATAATTAAAAATTAAGTCTAATTTATGGTTTTATTAATTTATTTATATTTATTTTGTAAAATGTAACTTTTTTTATAAGACAGAATCTCTAATTTTTACATCCCATAATATGTTACCTTCTGTTAAGGCCTGTGGGTTGTGGGTGGCAATGTCCTAATGGGTATGCGAATAAGGGTCAGTTCAAACCGAGACGCGACGCGACGCGACGTAGCGTGCACGTGAAACAAATATAGAACTTATTTACTAGACAAAAAGAGTGAGGGCCCGCTGCGCCTCGCTATGCATACGCAGCGCGGCAAAGCGGGCTGTCGCTGAAATTAGTACATTTTCGCCTAGTAAACAAGTTCTATATTTCTTCCAAAGTGCGCACTACGTCGCGTCGCGTCGCGACTCGGTGTGAACTGACCCTAAGGCGTAAAACCAAAGCGGTATTTGCTACTGGAGACAGTAGCGGTATACTGACGAAGACGCTCGAACGTAGTGTCTTTGTCGCCATCTTGTTTGCAGCGTGTAGATGTATCATATAAAAAACGTGAGCTCTGGCTGCGGGCCGCGCGGGACGTATCCGCGGGGGGAGAACCAAGTTCCACCGAACATGCGGTACGTATCGCGTACCACGTGGTACGAAGCGCGTGCCGCTGCCTCATGCGGCACCAATTTCGCGACAGCTGCGGTAATGTCATACCTAATACCCGGCAGAATATCGCTCGGGTATTACCGCTATCGCGCTACCCATGGCCGTAAAGTATACCGCTACGGTTTAAATAGGCCTTAACACACTATATCAGGGACTTTAAACATATACATTATACATACTAGTAATATATTACAAAAAAATACCTCTAAATGTTCAAATGCAAACATGCTAAATGTCAGTGAAGATATCTTCTTGCAGTCGGGCACATCTGTATCATGTCCATAGGAAGGAACATATATCAGGAACTCCTCCTCAGGTATGACCTTCTCTATATTGTCCATTGATTCACTTGTTTTAAAGTTTTCTTCTACAAGGGCATTGTACCAATCTAAGGAGCTCAATGGTGAAGCCTTCACACAGTTTTCGTCTCTTGACAGATGTATATTCATATCCGAGTCTCTTTCTAATTGCGTCCACATTTTTTTTACAACCTAAAAATCATAATTATCAAATTTATTCTGACCAATGTTTCATGTAGCAGTAATTTACCTATCCTGAAATTTATTCTTAGAAAATGCCATTTATACCGTTTGTATTTTATAGTAGGTGCCGTGCGACTTCCGGCCTACAATAGGACTACTCCAACTCTTCCTGTGGAAGTCGTAAGAGGCGACTTAAGAAATGAGCAGAAACATCTCATGCTTCAACTACATTTCTAATGAGGTTTTACATCAGGCAGCAGCTGGTTGTAAAACTTTTGCTTTTTACATAAATGCATACCCTAAGAGAGTTAAGGTCAGGCAGGTGACCTGACGTAAAACTATAGCCAAATTATTTAAACTGTTTCAGCTATTTCTTCTCCACTTTGCAAGTTCTTTGGAATCCTTGGGTGACCATTGACATGCATATTATATTTAGAAAAGAAAAAATGGGAAAGTGCACCTCAGGCCCCAAAGCCCAAAGATTAAGAGTATTTGGTAGTTGACCTCATCTGTGGCTGTGGCATCATAGGCACCATTACCATGTGGGTAAGAGCTAATATTGCATACCATTGTTATTGAGCTCCTTAACAAAAATTGAGTGATACAGAGACCAGCTACTTATATTATGTAGGATTTACTTGATATACAAATATATACTATTTGTAAGTTAACAAACTCTAGAAATACTACCTCTTGTCTCCTCCAAAGGTCGTGGTAGAGGTTTTTGATGTTATCCCAGCGGGTGTCTTGGTTGAGGAAAGCTATCAAATCATAAGGGTTGGTCATCTCAAAAGGGGAATCAATCTGAAAAATAACATTAAACAATTTGTTGTTTAAACTACAATAATTAAATTAATCTAGTTAAGATTCGGGAGCAGTTGTATAAAATTACATTTATTTGAAATTATTATAAACTGAAAGATTTTATTTCTTATATAAAAAGTATATGAAATAGGTATCTATTCTCATCATCATCATATCAGCCACAGGAAGTCCACTGCTGGACATAGGCCACCTCTAAGGATTTCCAAAATGACCGATGGGAAGCGGCCTGCATCCAGCGTTTTCCTGCAACCTTGCTCAGGTCGTTTGACCACCTAGCAGGTGGGTGTCAATCTTAATCTTAAAATAATAAATAGCAGGTGGGTGTCCAACGCTGTGCTTGCCGGTAAACTAATAATAGCTGGTCACAAAAAAAAGGGCTAAAGAATGAAAAAATTTAAAAGGTTTGTATAAATAAGTACCTAAGTGCTAATGCTTGGTGTCTAATTTTAGGCATTATATTATTAATTATTTCTATCACATTGCTGATATATAACTATCTTGATCATCAACTTGTTGCCATTGTTGTTTATGTACAAGGAAAGTAAATTACTTAATCATGTTCCTATGTAGCAATCAGATTAATCTCTATAGATTTCTAGATCAAATATAGAAGTGTTTAAATGTAACTAGGTATGTGTTAATTAGATATTGGTTAGTACTGCATCTTGAATGCCTAGTAAATCCTATAAAAATATTGGTTATAATTGATAGGGATAACCAAACCACTGAATATAGAAACAATGGAATTATTTATAGGATGAGGATAGAGATATAGGATAAATGCTCATATGACATTGTTCATAAAATCAATATAAAGATACAAGCTATAATGAAGTTCAGATAATCTAGTCTTTATAGCAATTACAATCTAGTCTTTAAAGCAATTACAACTATGAAGGCAATAATTAGGGCAAATCATAATGGTGTTATCTGGCTAGAACTGTTACTTTATTCTTGCTTGTCTATTTCAAGGGCGTAAGTAGGACAAAAGGAGGCTAATATAACTAATATCCATGAAACAGGAAGCTGATAACATACCCTGGGTTGAATTAAACCACTCTCGGTGACCATCCAGTGCGTTGTAGCGTGAATATCGATGGTACACAAACTGAATAACCATAAAACTTTGACGAACTTCATCGTAACTGTATGGCGAAACATTTCTACGTAATAAATTCATGTCATTTAGTTAAAAACAGAGATATTCATATTTTTTAACACAACTTGCACAACTTTGCATTGTGCCTACAAATTGCAGTTTGACAGACTGACATGACAAGTTTAACGTTATGACACTTCTGACGTCCCATCTGACATTTACGTGAGATGACATTTACGGGAGAAAATGTCAACGTCATTTTTTTTTTTTTCTTGGCTGTGAATACAAGATTTACAATTTCATACAGCCATTAGTTTTGTCACTTGTTTATGTTGTCTGTCACGGCACGCACGAAAAACTAAACATGCGAAGCCAAGCAAACCCCAACCAAACTGAACCCTCGAGGTCTCGAACATTTCATACCAAGCTCACCACGTATATCCGAACCAATGTAATAAATATAATTTGGCAGTTAATGCAGCAGAAATACCTATCAAGGTATGTTTGTTTGTTTTAAATAATTTATGGATAATTTTATTTTTTTGTTTTGTTTTGAGTAGGTACCTAATTAATTAAATATTTACGAAATACTTGTAAGTATTGTTGATTGAATGGTACCTACTATAATACATATCTATTTAAAACTAAAATTAACATTTAGTAATCAAAACATTACCTAGTTTTGATTACTAGATGACAATTTTAGTTTAATTAAGTTTAACTAGATTAAGTAGCAATTAAGATTATTTTCTTTCTAAACATGGCATTTTAGTATATTACACAAAATCGATTTTAAAACTTACTAAAACCATAAAATTAGTGACCTGTAGTAGTAAATAGGTAGCAATACTAATCTGTACCTACTATTAGTTCACTTTTCTTTCAAAAGATGTCATTCATTACATCAAAAAAAGAGTAAATAAATAATAAATACCTAGGGACAAATCACACTGATTGAGCTAGCCCATATTCGTAGGCTAGCCCCAAAGTAAGTTTTAGGCTTGTGTTATGGGATACTAACACAACGATACTATATTGTATATATGATACGATGACTATCTTAAAGATAAAAAGGTCTGGCTTGAGCTTAGCGCGGGTCCCTCTTAAAGGTTTGTATACTTAGACATGTCATAATTTAGGTGCATTGGTATATACTAAATTTACAAATTGACATTATTTTAAATTTCGTAATTCCTATAATTCAATTTAATTATGACATAATAAACAATGTAATCTCTGTCCATCTATATAACTAATTTTAAGTTTTTAGTTTGTTAGTTGACGTCTTTGGAGAAAACGTGCAGTGCAGTTTGTTGCCGCTTCTTCTGCACTTGCGCCTAGGAAGCGGCGTAAACTTAGCTTTAAGTAACGATTTGACGTCAACATTTGTGCAAAACAAAACAAAGTGACTATTATTAAGAGATATTATAAATATCCTATGATAATAAAGATATTTTGAATTGAATTGAATTGATGTTCCTATGTTTTAATTGTACTGTGTAAATGAGTTTCTTTCGGCGTTTCTTCTCAGCAGTGATCGTTGCGAAACAGTATCGGTAGCTTTAAACAAAGAAAAAAAACCGGCCAAGTGCGAGTCGGACTCGCGCACCGAGGGTTCCGTACAAACCTGCAAGGTTTAGTATTTGGTATGAATTTCAATTTAATACCTCTACGCGTTTATGAGGAAATGAGTAGTAAGTTTAAAATTATTAAAAAAAAATATATTATGTGATGTAACTAAAAATTTATGGTTTTCGTAATTTTTCCTTTATCTATGCTATAAGACGTTGCTTCGTACCAAATTTCAAGATTCTGAGTTCACGGGAAGCACCCTGTAGGTTTTGATTCCCTTGCAAGTGTCGAAAATTTGCGGCATAAACGGCTGTATCTTTTGATTGCGTTGGCTTAGAAGTTTGATTTTTTCACAGCTTCAAGGGACAGTAGACCTGAGTAATTGATATAAATTTCAGCTTCATACCTCCACGTGTTCCTGAGAAAAAGGGTCTTGACAGACGGACGGACGGACGGACAGACGGACAACAAAGTGATCCTATAAGGGTTCCGTTTTTTCCTTTTGAGGTACGGAACCCTAAAAATAATTTAAATATAAATAAACATTGCACGTAATGTACACTATAATTATTGACGTGTAAAAGTGTCTGCAAAGGCCTAATTACTGAATAAATATTTGATTGCAATTTTTAATTTTATAATTTTTTTATTATGGAGAGTTTAGGCTGGGAAACTTCGGATACGGAGTGCGAAATGACAGGGGACGTAGGCTGGCTGATTTTCTGGAGAAAGAGGGACTCTTTGCGATGAACTCTTTCTTCCAAAAGCCACCGCAAAGAAAATGGACCTGGATGGGTCCAGGAAAGAAGAACCAGCCCCCTGTTAAAAACGAAATCGACTTCATCCTAACGACGAAGAGACTAATATTCAACGATGTTTCAGTGATCAATCGGATTAAAACCGGGAGCGATCACCGAATATTAAAAGGCATCGTGAATATTTGTCTCAAAGTCGAAAGGTCGCGACTGATGAAGTCGACGCTCCGACCTTTACAGGTCCAAATTGAAAACTCCGAAGGCTTCCGGCTTGAACTATCCAATCGCTTTGAAGGCCTTCAGGATTGCGTTACAGTGGACGAGATAAATCAAGGGTTTGTAGAAGCTGTCCAAGCGGTGGGATTGAAGGTGTTTAAGTCCCACCCCAAACGCGAACCTCAAAAAATCACTGCACAGACCCTAGACTTGATGGCAGAACGACGTTCCAGGCCGCTGCAGACCTCCGAAGACGCTGAATCATATCGGCAGCTCAACAGACGTATACAAAAGTCCTTGCGACACGACATCCGCTCCTTTAATACCAAATGTATTAAGGAGACGATAGAGCAGAACAAAGGCTCCAAAGTGTTCGCAAGAGCTATATTGGTTGGGCAAAGTTGAGTGATGAAGCTGAAGACGGTGGCCGGTGGCGTGGTGTCGACAAAGGAAGGGGTTCTGGCAGAGATCGAGAGGTTTTATGGACAGTTATATACCTTAGTTGCACAACCCAGCGGACAATTGGCTAAAGACCCAAGAGCCAAGCTGACCCGACACTATACTGAAGATATCCCGGACATCAGCCTGTACGAGATTAGGATGGCCCTCAAACAGCTCAAAAACAACAAGGCGCCGGGCGAGGATGGAATCACAGCAGAGCTTCTGAAAGCGGGCGGAACGCCGGTATTGAAAGTCCTTCAGAGGCTCTTTAATTCCGTTCTGCTCGAGGGCGTAACGCCGGAAGAGTGGCACAGGGGCGTGGTGGTCCTGTTCTTCAAAAAGGGAGATAACGCCCTATTGAAGAACTATAGGCCTATCACGCTTCTGAGTCATATATATAAGTTGTTTTTGAGGGTCATCACGAATCGTCTCGCAAACAGGTTTGTTGCCTTCCAGCCTCCCGAACAAGCCGGTTTCCGTAAAGGCTTTAGTACCATGGACCACATCCACACGCTACGGCAGGTTATAGAGAAGACGAGGGAGTATAACCGGCCGTTATGCTTGGGGTTTGTGGACTATGAAAAAGCCTTCGATTCGATCGAAACATGGGCCGTTCTTCAGTCTCTCCAGCGATGCCGTATTGACTATCGGTATATCGAAGTGTTGAAGTGTTTGTACAGTAACGCCACTATGTCAGTACGAGTACAGAAGCATTGCATGAGGGCTATTCCACTGCAAAGAAGTGTGAGACAAGGAGACGTAATATCTCCGAAACTGTTCACCGCTGCACTGGAAGATGCCTTCAAGCTTCTGGAATGGGAAGGACGTGGCATCAACCTCAATGGCGAGTATATCACTCATCTTCGATTTGCCGACGATATCGTTGTCATGGCAGAATCCATGGAAGACTTAAGTACCATGCTCGGAGACCTTAATCGAGTTTCCCAACAGGTGGGCCTCAAAATGAACATGGACAAAACGATAGTAATGTTGAATGTCCATGTCGCGCCCCTACCTGTTTGTGTTGGGAGCTCCACCCTCGAAGTTGAAGACCAATATATCTACCTGGGTCAATTGATCCAGGCAGGAAGTTCCAGCTTCGAGGAAGAGGTGTTTCGACGAATCCGACTTGGTTGGGCAGCGTTCGGAAAGCTACGAAGCGTCTTCTCGTCCAAAATACTTCAGTGCCTCAAGACTAAAGTGTATAATCAATGTGTGTTACCAGTGATGACTTATGGCTCTGAAACGTGGTCCCTTACTATGGGTCTCATAAGAAGGCTCAAGGTCGCTCAACGCGCTATGGAGAGGGCTATGCTCGGTGTTTCTCTACGTGATCGAATCAGAAATGAGGAAATTTCTAGGAGAACAAAAGCCACTGATGTAGCTCAGCGGATTAGCTCGTTGAAGTGGCAGTGGGCAGGACACATAGCGCGACGAACCGATGGCCGATGGGGCAGAAAGGTTCTCGAATGGCGACCACGTACTGGCAAGCTAAGCGTTGGAGACCCACCCACAAGGTGGTCAGACGATCTGACTAATGTCGCGAAAGCGCTGGACGCAGGCCGCTCTAGATCGGTCATTTTGGAAATCCCTGGGAGAGGCCTATGTCCAGCAGTGGACGTTATGCGGCTGAAATGATGATGAAATGATAATGATGCCAGTATTTTTTCTGTTGAAAATTTATGGGATTTTTTTTACTTTGAAATTGACCTGTAGCCTTGCAGAAGTGGCAGCAGTAAGTTAGAAATAGTAAGTAAAAGTAAATAAGTCATGTGGTTCCCGGCAGAGTAGAATAGGACCACTCCAAGTCTTTCCGTGGATGTCGTAGAAGGCGACTAAGAAACACAAGCTAAACAAAGTGATCCTCTCCAACTCGTCTGGCCAGCGTTGAGAGTGCAGGCCAAATCCTCTGACTACTCTGACTAATATAAATATATGGCTCTGGTAGTACAGACATGATGCTCCTGCAGTGGAGACTAATAAAATGATGATGATGAAAAGTAAATACCTATAGGGTGATTGCTTGATTACTGAATTAGTACTTAGGTAGGTATAATACTTAAGACTGCGGTCTTAGACCGTGGGAATTTTTGATTGAACGTGAATCTATATTTTCTGCGGCTTTTTTATGTGTTTCTACTTTGTTTATATTTTATGTGTATCTACACATAGGTACGCATTGCGCTGTATTGTACACGCACCCTGGAGACGAATTTAGACGAATTCACGAGGCCGCAGTCCGAGTGACGCGATCCCGAAGGGCGAGCTGTGTGGCGAGGCCAAAGGCCGAGCGACCAACTGGACCTGGAATATAGACCATTGAAACAGCTGCACGAAAAACCGCCAGCTGCTTGCAGCTCGCGCCGCACCCGAAACACTAGTTATAACCGAAACACTAATTATAATGCATAAGTTGATAAAAAATGCTATGCAATAGCTTTTCAGCGGCAGTCCCCGAGTGCCACACTTTTTATATTTTTTTATTTATTGTACGTGTTTAAACATGAATCAATCTTCATATGTGTATTTTTACCTTACCTGTACTTTACTTTACCTTTGTGTATTTTTTTTTTAACTCAGTCGTATGCGCAAGAAATCCGATGACGTATTCGCTTTATATTTTCTTTAAAGTTTAACCTTCTAAGTTTTTCTTTAAATTAAAAAAAAAATTACACACATCTCAGGTTATTTAAAATTAAACAAACTAAGTATTACAATAAAAATCAATAAATTGTCTCGGCCACTTTTTAAATAAACTTCAATTTAACATATTGTTACTAATTTAGATTGGCTCCAATCAGCTCCATAAAAGAAGTCAAAATCAGTAATGACTGAGAGTTTTTACGGTTCCGTACCCAAAGGGTGCAATCGGGACCCTATTACTGAGACTCCGCTGTCTGTCCGTCTGTCTGTCCGTCTGTCACAGGGCTCTATCTCTTGAACTGTAATAGCTAGACACTTGAAATTTCCACTGATTATATATTACTCGTACTGTGGCCGCTATAACAACAAATACCAAAAATAAAAAAAATAAAAAATTAAAGAGGTTCGTCATACAAAAAACGTGTTTTTTCAGCGTTTTTAACTAGATCTTTATAATGGCATTAACTAGATACTTGAAATTTTCTCCGATTATGTATTACAATATCCTCAATAATCCTCAGGCCCCTGAGTATCTCAAATCATGTTTCCAACTTTTAAGTTCTACTCATGAGAGGTCCCTGCGTTCTTCAAATACTCTTATCCTAGCTATTCCTTCTCACCGTACATGTTTTTTTGATAACTCTTTCTCTGTTACTGCTGTACGACTCTGGAATGCTCTCCCTGAGTCCATCAGAAGGGCTTATAGCCGCGACTGCTCTAAATTTAAAATTTTCAGACACCTCCATTTTCAATTAAATATGAGACAGACTTGATTGTATAATATGTATTTATAGATATGTATATATTTATTGCTCGTTTGTATGTATTTATGTATTTAAATGTACTATT
Organism: Acrobasis repandana; assembly: GCA_963576875.1. Classification (NCBI taxonomy): domain Eukaryota; kingdom Metazoa; phylum Arthropoda; class Insecta; order Lepidoptera; family Pyralidae; genus Acrobasis; species Acrobasis repandana. The sequence continues at coordinate 17,565,197 of OY756218.1, read as the reverse complement.
ATAATTTTTAATTAAAATAATTTTTTATTTATATGTACTATTATAATATTTATATTTAGTATGTTTCTTATTATTTTATTTTTAAATTTAAAATTTTATTTAGCATTTTATTGTTATTTTTGACGTGACAACGTCTAATAACTCGATACTACGGGCTGTATGCACGAAAAAGATGGCGTCATTGTATCGTTACGCTCATTGTCGCGGATTAGTTCGGTTTTGACGTTGTCACGTCAACTACCGTCCGTAAACCGACTTTACAGACAACCAATTTTTTTATTATGTGTTACACCCACATAAACTCTCCCAATCAACCCAAAGGTTTGACTGTAAGAGAATGCTTCTGTTGTATTATTACATTTGTATGTGTGTACAATAAAGTGTAAATAAATAAATAAATACTATGACTACTATAACAAGAAATACTAAAAATAAGATAAAGTTAAAAATTAAAGGGGGTCGTCATACAAGAAACGTGTTTCTTCAGCCTTTAAAACATTGCACGGAGGTACGGAACCCTTCATGTGCGAGTCCGACTCGCACTTGCCCGTTTATTCTATTTGTTACGAAGGTTGACTGGTTAAGGAATACTATTAGTAGACGACCGAACTTCGCAGGACGAAAAACGCGCAGAAAACGAGGTTATCTAATGATGAAACTTCCTCATACAAAATGTATTTGTTTGTTTAATTTCACAAAAATCAAGTAAATATTAAATAAAAATTATAAAAGAAAAGAAAGGCTTGTAGAAAGGTAGACCTATATATCCCAAAAAGGGATCTCTTCCATTCAACCAAAATTTTAGTAGGTAGGTACTTACATAGATACTTTTGAAATGAAAATTTTATCAAAATCGTTGGCGCCATTTACGAGGTCCTCATTATTACCTATATTTCGGAGCCATCAGGTTAAATTAACCAGTTAATTAAACGTCTAGGTGATTCTCTAAGTGCCGGCATCCAATTAACTAAATGACTACACAACGTTCAGCCAATTGGTTAAACGTTGAACTCAATGACTTGGCTAGTTGTCCTTTAGCCATTTAATTGGATGCCGGAGTTTAATGAACGTCCTAGGCGTCCAATTAGCGGACTTATTTAACCGCATGGCTGAGACATACCTGTACCAGAAATGACCAGCATTGATAGTAGGTACCTAATGAGATAAATAATGAGTCCTCCCTGAAAAAGTGTGTTACTCAGAAAACTAAAAGAATGTGAAAGGAACTAATGCTAGGTAACTAAAGTAATGTACGAAATAAGAACAATTTCAGCATTATTCTTCATGCTAACGATACAAAAGGTAGCTGTTTTCGCTGACGTTACGTAAAGTCGAAGGGGTAGTCACCCCTCTCGAAGCGTTCAATGCGCAAGTCCAAATAACCTCATTCAATCCACGCCTTGGGCAATCCACACGCATTTTAACATTGCACTTTTATAACAAAACCAGTGTACTTAATAAGCACAAAGGAATTGCATTGTTGACTTCTTGAATTAACATCAATATTTGCAGTGATAGTATAAAAGAGAGTTTCGCAAAAAATGTAATCTACGAAATTATCTAAAAATGAAGGTGAATTTTAGGATGTGAACATCCTTTTAGAGAGTGCAGTGTGAATGAGAAAATGGTAAATGACGCACAAGTTCAGTTGCCGCCACCAAATTTGGTTGTGCGTGAAGAGGAAAATAGCACAACCGTTGAGTGCACTGTGACTGTGACTAAAAGTGTTAAAACTCTGGAGTACAAGGTAAATCCGGGAATCAAAGTGCATACAATATTCTCTTATTTCTTTCATAAAAAATAACGATTTTTTCTTTGATCAGGGATTGCTGTGGTCATGTGGGCTCAGGGAAATCTGTCTGGCTGCTCTTTGGCTTCCACTAGGTGCTTTAATATTTTGTTACGTGACAGCTTCTATATTCCAAGCAGATGACATACACGAAACTCATTGTAAAGTAAGTAACTAGTTCCCTTGTTATTACAAAGTTTTTTTTTTAAGTTAGGTACCTATTGTAGGTGCTCGTGAATGTACCTACTAAATAAATCCTTATAAGAAAAATATTTAATGGGCAAAAATAGATAGAATTTTATTGACTGACACTCGCAAGATAAATAAAATTCAGTTGTCCTCACAACAAATAAAATAAACGGGCAAGTGCGAGTCGGACTCGTACATGAAGGGTTCCGTACCTCCGTACAATGTTTTAAAACGCTGAAGAAACTCGTTTCTTATATGACGACCCCCCTTTAGTTTTTAACTTTATCTAATTTTTAGTATTTGTTTTTATTGCGGCCTTAATACATAATCGGTAAAAATTTCAAGTATGAAAAAATTTTCTCAATTTGAGGTCGCATCAGTGCGGCCATACTATCACGAAAAAAGTTTTAAACTTCTTTTTTATACATAATATTTACAAGTAAACGCAAAAAAAAAAAAAAAGTATATAAATTTAAATGCATAAATAGTAATACAACCATGTACTAGCTGAGTATAGTGGTACTAACTAACATGCATCTAAATAGGTACCTACTTTGACATTTCCTGGTTACTGCAATGTTACGAAAGTATCATAAAAGTTACATAAGAGTTAACACTAAGTAGGTATAGCAACAGTGGCGTGGCTACCGGAGGGCTAGACGGGGCAGTGTCCCGGGGCCCCTAAGCTCAGGGGGCCTTTAATAAAACGGCAGGTGAATAAAACTGCATACTTAATTGTTCACTAAATCTAAAAACAAGCAAGTAAATCAAGGTATATTCTTGTATAAAAATATTATAACATACCTACCTAAGTACCTAATTTAATTTCCTTTTCCATCTACACATCCACAATCAAGCTAAACGACTTACCCCCCCTAAGGGATAAAGATATATTAGTACATATGTCCAGATTAAATTGTCAATGCGTTTATCGACTGATAATAAAGAAATAAGTAACTTTTTGTATCTAATCTACCTAACAATAGATATGTACACATAGTCACGTTAATCTTTCTCTTGTACTCATAGACAAGTAGGTACGTAAGTGTTATTGGCTACAGTAAAAATTTATTGATGGTTTTGAACACTGAAACTCACACATTGAGACGTCCGTAGTGCGTACAGGTGTGCACGGATGTACCTATAGTTTCGTTTGTAGTTGTAGTAGGCATAAATGATACTCAGCTTGTATAAAGCGCCACATATATAGTTTAAGGATATGTTGCTATGTTGTATTGTTATAAATAATAATTTACAGGACAAACACCTAGTACACATGATGTAACGTGCTTCCGGAAAATGCAAAAGGTTACGCACGTAGGTGATGATGCTCGTGATAAAAAAAAAAATGGGTTTAGTTCTAAGTATGGGGAACAGAATACATCTACTTACCAAGTTTCAACAGTATAGTGCTTATAGTTTAGGAATAAAGTGGCTGTGACATACGGCAGACAGACATGACGAATCTATAAGGGTTCCGTTTTTTGCCATTTGCAACGGAACGAAACCTTAAAAAAACCAGAAATCAAGAAGCCGATCGAGGGAATGGACCAAAATGTAAATCATGTTATTAGGCGATGAGGCTAGCAACCCATCACTATTTTGATTCCTTTTTCCACCTTCTCCCCCACCATCACGCTAAAAGTGGCCTTTGAGTCTTGCGGCGCTGAGATCTGTCTGCTTAAAGCCGCAAGACCCATTGCTCTGTCTGCCCCATTAGGGATAAGATAAAGACGTGAAAGTATGTATGTAGGTATATATGAAGAAGCAGCTCATACTTTCTACGTATTTTCTTTTCCTCTAGACTAGCATGGAATTAAAATCTTTGATTATTAACCAATCTTCTTTTCCAGGTTTACAATGTAGTGCCGTCAATAAGTGCGATTACTGGGATAAGCCCCCAAAGATATATCTGGAGGATATGCGTCGCATTCCACTTAGGACCAAGGTTGTTGATAGGATCCATATATTACAGCTATCACAAAGAGCGCACTGCGCATATCACAGAAGAAAAGGTATGACTTCCCTTACTTACCCGTGTGGTTTCGGGTTAGAACTTAGAATAGGAACACTTCATCTCTTCCTGTGGATGTCGTAAGAGGCGACTAAAGGACTAAGGACTTAGCACAAACATCTCGTGCTACAATTACATTCCTAAGGAGGATTAGCGTCAGGCGGCGGCCGGTTGTAAAACTTTTCGCACTAACACATTCCCATAGAGCCCTGACGTCAGGCAGGCGGCCGGTCGTAAAACTATAGCCAAATCATTTAAACAGTTCCGGCTATTTCCTCTCCACTTCGCTAGGTCTTTGGCATCCTTGGGTGACCATTACATGCATGTTATATTTGGAGGAGAAAAAGCGGGAAAGCGCACCCCGGGCTCCAAAGCAAATACTTGTGGAAAAATAAATACGGCTTCTACCTAGTACTAATTTGTATTACTTACTTACTTTTCAGTCTCGAATCCTAGCAACCAATTTGGGGGAGGCTTGCTACTGGCTCAATTTTGTAGAGATACTAGCTCTCACTGGAGTAACGTACGTTTCCAATAGGGAAAATTATTGTAAGTACATAATTTAATTACTCACGTAAATCATTGATAGTGTAAATGTGCTACGTGTGTAGAAAAAGGAACCTAGCTTGATGATGTAACTATAAAAACTGTGCAGCGGAAGCAGATAAAAATAAGGAAATATGTGAATCTGGTCGACAATTACTACTTTCATTCCACATTACACTACATTCCATTTGGAGTTGAAACTTTAGGTAAGGTCCGTGGGGTGCTGAAGCAAAAAAATCTTAAAACTTAACACAAGAGCTAAGTAGCAGTGGTAGCAGTTTTCCGCCCATCGGATTAGCTCGATGTGGCGTTTTAGATGAAATTTTCTACTTATACCTAAGTTTTTCATATATGACATGACATACCATCCTTGACAATGCATTTGAGCCATACATGAATTTTCCGGGGTCCAATGATGCTAATGGTCCTAGATAACCCTTCAAACTATTTATGAACTACTGTTTACAGTTTAAAATGAGAACGTAAAGCTTTTCTACGCATATTTGCGGAAAACGGCCGCTTTTGGCAAATTCAAGTATGGCCAAGGCCGTACCTGAATTTTGCAAAATTTTAAATAATGTCTCCGTTTTGTTTGAAATGATTTATTTTAAGTGGGGGCAGCACTGAAACCCGGAAAATTTAGATACGGCCTTAAGGCTATACTTGAATTTTCCGAGATCCAGTGCTGCCTCCATTTGAAATAAATTATTTGAAAGGAAACGAAGATATCATTTAAAATTTTGTCCCTACCAAGCCCTAGATAGACCTTCAAACTTTTTTATGAACTACTGTTTACAGTTTAAAATGAGAACGTGAACCTTTTCTTCGCACATTTGCCAAAAACGGCCACTTTTGGCAAATGTGCGAAGAAAAGCTTCACGTTCTCACTGAATTTTAATGTATGGCCTTAAATGTACAGAACTTGAGCAGGGACCCCTCCATATATAACTAAAATAGTCTCTATCCCAATTTCAGTTGTGCACGAGAAGATATTTATAGTGTTCATGATAACCTCTCTGGTGCATATGCTGTGCCGAGCGAGAATTGGCTGCATCGCCAGTGATGTGGTCGAGCCAGTCAGAACCAACAAGTTGGTGTGGATTCTCTTCTACGTCGCCATAGCCGCCACTGTTGGTCTTATCATATTCTTCCTGAGGCATCGCCTTCTGTGTCGTCCTTTAGGTAAGTTACTTTATTTTTTTTGTCACATTAGTTCGGGAGTGCTATTTTTCATTCAGAGACTTACATTACGAATGATTTGCGCGAGTGTTTCCAAACGGGCGCATTTTTGAATTGATCGTATGCGAGGGATTTGCAACGAGTGGTCTGAACCACTCGTAAATTTGCAGCGTACAAATGTCAAAGAAACGTTCCATGGAGTATCAGTTCCGATTCAAGCTGCTTTTTTTATTTTTGTTGAAATGTTTAGAAAACCATTGACAAATTTATGATATTTTCTGCGTAACACAATATTACTTATCGCTCACACGACGGTTTCAAAAATACGATGCAATGCATCGGAACGCGAGAGGTGAGTTGAAAAACTACACGTTTTGTGTTTCGCTGAGTCCCTAAATGAAAAATAGCACTCCAGTTCTGTTCAGTTCTGTGCCCACCTAGCCAGCGTTTCGCAGCAAGAGCGTAGGAACTAAGTCCACATTGGAGTAAACGTGACTGCACTTCTAGCACTCTTCTAGCAACGGGTCGATATGGGTACTTATCTTCTCCGTTTTACTAGCGCAGCCATGTCAGACCGCGTTAGACCTGTGCCAGGCTCGAGAAACCAGGTGAGCACGTATATAGGATATGGAGTGTGTGGGGCATTGCAATCTGGGAAAAGGGAAAATAAGGAAGGGTTATCAATGAATATATGTACTTAAATGATAACCCAGGGGACTTACATGCATGAATTTATTGATATGGTTGTATGGATGGGTGACCAAAAGTGGCATAATTTCTTAACCTCCTTCGTGCTTCTGAAGGCACGTCAAGCCGTTGGTCTCTGCTGTCATAATTTTATAGCTAAAGGTCACTGGAAAGCGCTGGATGCAGGCCGCTCTAAATCGGTCATTTTGGAAATCCTTGGGAGAGGCCTATGTCCAGCAGTGGATGTTATGCGGCTGAAATGACGATGATGAAGTATATAAAACCGTTCAAGAAAATCAATCATGATGCAAGAAAATAAATGCGTAGGTGACGCAACATCTCGAGTTTGTAATCTTTTATCATTAGCTTTCAAGGATATACATCTCAATAATAGCTGGCTAATGTCCCAAGACCATGGCAGTGATATATGACGGGGAGACGATGTTTCGTGTCCCTTTAAAAAAAGGTTGCAGTATAAATAGTGTAGCGTGACCTACACGCCCTGTATTTGCGACCTTCCAATTCAGATAGGAAAACGTATTTTACTATATTTAAATATGTATAACATCTGTTTTATAAGCTAATTAGTTTTTTTTTTCGTAGAGAAACAAGTCTACTTTTTGTTAAAATTTTTGAAGAAATCCATAAATTTTAAACTATTATTATCTACAATTTTTTCTATAAAGCACACTACAAAGTATAAAACAAAGTGGCTTTCCGCTGTCAGTCTGTCTGTCCCTATATATGCTTAGATCTTTAAAACTACCAACGGATTTTGATGCGGTTTATTTTATTACATAGAGTGATTCATAAGAAAGGTTTATATGTATAATACATACCCGTGCGTATCCGGAGCGGGCCGCTCGTAGGAGTTATATATACCTTAAAGAGGTGGACTTCAACGATAAATTAAAAAACCCCAGTCTCAATAACAATTAAAAGAGTTGGAATCTTTAGCGTATTCCCGGTTGCATCCTCAGCGGTAAAACTTCAGAGCGTAGCAGTAGCGCACCCCGGCCCCTATCTAACCTAGGTGATTTGACGAGGTTACTGGTTTTACACAGAGCGACTGCTGACCTCAAACTACTTATCCCATCAAAATATTATGTACTCGTAATACGATACTTACTCGTAAATAATACAGCTGTCGTAATTAAAAACCCATAACCCAGATTTCAGTCTTTCATTGCCACATCACGCACGCGACATCAACTTAAGAACAATGAATTGGCTTTGTTATAAATTCTACCATGTTGTTGCTGCAACTGTATTTGTTCCATACTGGGCTGGTAGGAACTACTCTTCTCAAAGTCAAAATCATTTATTTATCTTTTAATTTTTTTTTCTTTCGATGTCATAGAAGTTGTTGACGTCAGATCATTTACTTACGGCTAAGTTAAGTGCGATCTCGTGCAGAAAGCCGCTCGAGAAAGTGGTCGAAAATTTATAGAAATCATAGCAATAGGCGATGTGGTTAGCTACCCATTAGTATTTTCATACCTTTTTCCACCTACACCTCCACCATCGCGCTGAAAGCACAGAAGACAATAAGAGTAACATACAGAATGGAATCTCCTAAGGTCCCGCGCAATATGCGTTCCCGTTCCCCGTCCCCGCACCTCTCCCCCGTTATCGCCTTGTCGAGGGGCGAGAGAAGGCGAACACACACTGAGTGAGAAATTATCTGTTTTGGTGGTTTGGTTTTGTTTAAAGTTGATAATATGTAACTTGTCTATCGTCTTATCATTTCGGGAATGCTCTATTCCCTTTGCATCCTTAGTTGAGCTGCTTCAGAGACCCCGGTGCGCTTTCCTCTTTTAAAAATATTCATATCATCATCAGGTCTTTTTTTAGTCTCCACTGCAGACCCTCTTTGTACTACTAGAGCCATACTTAGCCATAGCAGTCAGAGGATTAACCTATACTCTCCACGCTGGCCAGACGGGTTGGAGAGGTCTCATTGATGTTTATTAGCTTTGTTTAGCTTGTATTTACTAAGTCGTCTTCTACGACATCCACGGGAAGACTTGAAGTGGTCCTATTTTACTCTGTCGGGAACCACACGGCGAAGATGCCTACCTAAATGGATAAAACCCATATCTCTGATTTCCAGCTTTCACGTGGTTCTCCGTGTGCGAGTACATCCTGGCCACAGCCAACATGGCGTTCCACGTGGTCGTCGTCCGGGACCTGCCGACGCATCAGGTGCAAGTGGTGGCACCCACGCACATCAAAACGAACTAATACAGTAGCATTCACTGTAGCTCCCAGATTTTTTCATATTACTAAGGATAGAAGTGGCTAATTAGCCTGTGGACAGTCAAACACGTGAGGTGGTAAGTGGTTACCAGTGGCGGATTTACCAGTAGGTCAAAGCTTAGGCGGTTATCCCACTGCAACGCGCACCGTCGCGGAGCGCGGTTTCTACATACTGACACTCCCACGCGGTGACGCGTTTTCAGTGGGTGGTAGTAGGCGTGTTTTCTATACAAATTGAGCTACTTGCATACAATGTTAAAAATCTGCCGCGACATGCTCCGCGACGGTGCGCGGTGCAGTGGGATCACCGCTTTAGAGGTAGGTTAAACTATCATTCTGGCATCAGTCAAGTCCAGCAGTCTGGAATGACGTGATTGACGCCAGAATTATGAAAGTTTTTCACGGTTACACGGTGAATCCAGAATGACAGCAGACTGATAAAAAATACGTGTTCGGCAAAGAGCTATAATGAACCTTATGTACATTGGTGTACGGTGTGTATTAAAGTAACTAAAGTACGGTGACTGACGCGAGAATGATACGAGCGGGTTACGCAATCAGTCTCCCATCAGTATTTCATCATTCAAAACAATTTTAATTTTCATCAGTCCGAACCATCAGTCTGTCATTCAGCGGGTTACACGATCATTCTCCGATCATTCTGATCAGACTGATGGACTTGACTGATGCCAGAATGATGGTGTAACCTACTTCTTAGAGCGGCAGATTTTAGGCAGCGGCAACATCGAATATTTCCCACCCCTCTCCTTCCGCGCACCCCGATACCGTTAAAAAATGGGGCTGCAAAAACAAGCCTTCCCTGGTTTTAAAGATATTTTTCACGCTCTTTCATTTCAATTTGTCTTATATTTTTCATGTCACCTGTGACGTCACGTGAGACGTGAAACATCATTACAATATTAAAAATCTCCAAGGGAGAGAAAAATAGAGACAGAAAGTAGAGACAACATGAGGTTCTTGAAAAAGGGCGTAAAAAATTTATCCAGGGTTGGCAACGTGCGAGTAGGAACTGCGGTAACCAGCAGTGCGAGAGAGTGGGAGGGGATGCAAGACCACCGCTGGACTCTCCCTGTGAAAAGTCCCATGATTGCCCATAATCACCACTCTGGGCACTTGGGCAGGCGGGTTGGTGACCCCAGTAGATGGTATGAAGTTACTGCACAGGACGCTGCTTCCCGTTTTCTATTACCTATTACTCTTAGTCGCCTCTTACGACATCGTCGGAGAGAAAGGGGTGGTGACATGTTGTATTCTACTTTGCTGTCACCACATGGCTTGTAAAGTAAATGATGAGGTAATAGTATCTATTTAACTATGGAAAGTAGGTACAGTATCAACGACGAAATTTGTTTAAAAAATTGGCGTGTATTGAAAAAGTCAAATCGTCACGTAATAGCATTTTATTAAAAATACAGATTTTATTTAAATTTGTTCAAAATTTTGTTATTTATATCAGTAAATTAAGTTACGTTAAAAATAGGCATATTTATAATTTTCATCGTTCTCTACGCCTATTCTTCAACCTAATTAAACAAACTTAGGTAGTTTATCGGTTAAAAAATAATAAATAAGAATAGACCTAACTCTACATTTGCCAATACCCTATTTTAATAAAAGCCTTAACGTTTTCAGCTATGCCTTACTCTTGTATTTCGTATAAGAATGTTGTTTCATAAATTTGGTTGTGTTTAATTACATGTTTACAAAATATTTATCTGGCTAAAACTAATCTAAAATCTAAATTTTATATTAAATTTAAAACTAAATTAAAAATATTATATATTTTTTAAATTTAGTTTTAATAGATTTTAGTTTAGTTAGATAAATATGTTGTGTTTACTTAAAATAATTCACATAACAAGTAGGCAGTTACATATCTATAAATCATGTACACTCGCACTACCTAAAACTCTTATGTTATTATACTTTTATGTTGGTACGAGTAAGTAGGGTGTATTTTCATTTGTTTATATCTGTAGGTACAGATTTTTCCTTCTGTGTCTCTTGTAAAATACAAGAAGTAAAAATATAGGCTTACTTTTTAAACACTGTCCAAATTTTTTAAGCAAGTTCAGTCCATGATACTGTACTACTTTCTATAAAAAAGTTATTAAAAATCGATAAAAACGTTTTCGTCCTCCCATACAAATCAGCGCTCAGACACACGGATTTTGTATGGGAGGACGTTATCGATTTTCGATAACTTTTTTTGTAGAAAGTAATTCAGTATCATGGACTGAACTTGCTCCAAAAATTTGGACAGTGTTTAAAAAGTCACCCTGTATATAAATTACTAGTAAGTAACTTCTTTAGTGAAAGATTGTTAAAAATTTCATGCTTCGATTTTTTTATCAATTCATGACTAGTCGTAGTCGTAAAGGGCTTTAGGAAGCTAAAGTTTTAGATTGAATTATTATGGTTGTATTATAATTATAACAAAAAATATAAGGCATAAATGATATGCGATACAGGGGTAACTCACGTCGACGTGACGTCTTCGTGTACGTCTCGCAAGTCACATTCGTCCTGAGGAAGACTTTTTACGTGATTTACCCGTGTATCGTATATTAATAAAATAAATGATAAATTAATGCGTCATTGTGCATAAAAAATTATAATTTGCTAAAATGAAGGACCAAGATATAAGTGACAAAAGTACTAAGTATATGTCTTAATTACAAAGTACTAAACATATCTTGAGTAAAACGTTAAATCAAGTATGAAATATTTTAAGAAAGCCATAATGACTTATCGATACCTAATATAATGCCAGCAAAAATCGTTCAAAACTACTTACTTAATAAATTATAAATATCTACGAGTAAAGTAAACAGTCAAATCAAAAGAAAAGTACTTACGAAAAATACAATAGTAAAAGAGCATTCCGTCGTTTTGAATTTTTTTTAATTAAATAATAACAAGGACAAGTCGGATCCTTAAGGCCGTACCTTAATTTTCCGGGGTCCAGTGTTGCCCCCATTTAAGGCCGTACCTAAATTTTACGGGGTCCAGTGCTGCCCCCATTTAAAATAAATCATTTCAAAGAAAACGGAGACGTTATTTATAATTTTGCTACTACCAAGTCCTAGATAACCCTTCACAGTATTTTATGAACTACTGTTTACAGTTTATAATGAGAACGTTAAGCTTTACTACGCACATTGGCCAAAAGTGGCCGTTTTTCGCGAATGTGGCTAGTAAAGCTTAACGTTCTCACTTTAAACTGTAAACAGTAGTTCATAAAATACTTTGAAAGGTTATCTAGGATTTGATAGTAGCAAATTTTTAATTAATGTCTCCGTTTTCTTTGAAATGATTTATTTTAAATGGGGGCAGCACTGGACCCCGGAAAATCCAGGTACGGCCTTAATGGGTTATTTATTCACTTATAACGTTACAACATCTTGAATTTTTAAATTATTTAATTTTTATTTAATACACAAATTAATGCATTATTTCTTTTTTAATAATAACTTAACGTTTCAAAAACCTACATAACAAGTAATAAAATTAAAAAAAAATAAAGTTACCCCCGACACAACTGTAAGAACCATCTCGGACACGTCAGCTTTCAAACAAAAAAAAACCATTACGGTTAATTCGTGTAGAAGCTACGATGCCACAGATACAAAAATACACAGACACGTCAAACTTAAATACCACTTTTTTGCGTCGGGGGTTAAAAAGAAGTGTCACTTATAGTTATTAATGAATGATAAATCCGCTTTTATTGCCTAAGGGAGATACTGTTTTCCAGATAATTTAAGGTTAAAACGACAACATCAATGAATTAGACTGTAAATGCCCTGCACAGCTAACGAGTGAGCTATAGCCTCATAGACTTAAGTATAGGTAGATAAAGTTCAAAGATATATTTTAAGTAGGTATGTAGATATAGGTATTATTGTACCATACTGTATTGAGCGGCGAACTATAAAAAATAATAAATTGAATTGTTTTTAAATTATAAGCACTTACTATTTAAATATTTATATACTCAATCGAGTATTTAAGATGTATCTTTATCTCGACAGTTTTTTCTCCATCTGTGAATAACAATTATTTTGTTTATAAAATTATAGTACATTTCAGTATTTAAAATTTCTTGTAAACTTATTTCATGTATATATATTATACTAGCTGTGCCCGCGACTTCGTTCTTGTGGTTGTCGGATTATATAGCCTAAAGCCTTCCTCTATAAATGGACTACCCAACAAAAAAAGAATTTTCGAATCGGACCATTAGTTCCTGAGATTAGCGCGTTTAAACAAACAAACAAACAAACAAACAAACAAACTCTTCCGCTTTATAATATTAGTATAGACTTTTGTTATATACAGGTGTAACAAAATATAATGAAACTGTTTTAAGAGTGAAGTAATTTTCCCAAAAAATATCTTATCTAGAAACGAAAAAAATTTTGGACTCCCTTAATTTTTGTTGAATGATAACCAGAGTTTATGTGTGAAACCAGAACATATTCATCATATTTCGATATCTCTCAAAAATATAAGGTTGACAGTTTCGAGGTAATTTCACTTCCAATTTATTCATACCAATATTAAAAAGACTGCCCCATAAAGAGGTCTGTATATTTTCAGCTACTTATTGAATATTTATTTGTGATGAGGTACCAAATTTTTGTCTATAGAGTGAAGTACTTATAGAGTGAACAGAAATCAGTAATACAATGTATAATGACATATGCCTAATAAACGAATCACGGGCTATAATGATAATTAACAGTCAAAACAAAAAAAAAATCGACTTTCCCATACAAAATGCATGGGCGGCTGCACACTTTACTATGTAAATGCTGAGTTTTTTTCACTGTTATTTTAATTTCATTATACTATAGTGATTTATAATACTCGTAGCGCGTAGTTCGATTTACTACGCATATGTGAATTACACGTTGTACGTTTGAAATATTAATTAAAAAATGAGCCACACCACGCATTTCACGAAATAAATTTTGACCTTACAATGATAATATTTATATATTTCTGATATTTAGATGCCGACTTTGCTGTCTGTTTCATTTTCCAAAAAGTCGACAGGGAGATAATGTTTTGCATTGAGTCTACCTATTGTAGCTTTTTTGGTAAAGTTTAAATGAATAAATATTTACTAATATCTACCCAAAAATATAAACAAAAATGTATTTAAAAATAAGTAAGCAATTTATTAACGTTACACCTTGTTTCTAATAGGCACGTGGGAGCGTGTCACGCCAAGTTCAAGCCAAAAGAAGGCGAATTAACACCCGTGTGTACTTTAGACGAGCCATTTTAAACCAGGATTATCTACAGACCATTTAAATATCAATTATTTTGCCGGTGAAGTCGACAAACACACAATTATTGAATATATTGAATTTGGCTTCCATTTTCACATTTAAGTTTTTGGTGGAACTAATATTTCAGTGATTCACTTTAGATTTCGATGTAGGTATACCCGCTAACTTGTTAATGAAAATACTTATATAAGGACAAAATGTACCTATGTTACTATTATTGATTAGTTTTTACAAGTCATATAATCAAACTATTTTTTATTTATAAATCATACCTACCAACAAAGTGTAATTAAATCTTATATACTCCTTATATTGTTTAAAATTATTATCTATTGACTTTTATCACTAAGTATCTATTTTATTATTGTTATTATATAAGTGTTGTAAATTTACAAACATTGTTAATGTCAACTTGAGTAATTTTGTAAGTTTAGGTAATAAAAATGCGATGTAGCCTTTTGGTTAAGGCACTTACAAATTCAATTGTAGATATATTGTATTTAATAACATAGGATTAAATTAATAAGGTACAGTACTTAAATTAAGCTAATGTTACAAACGGCTTATCTACTTAATCAGTTACTTAAAATAAGTCACCTCTATGGTGGGCCACATAAATTTTATTTAACAAGTAAATACAGTCCCTTTAAGAACTACTCGTATATATAAAATATACCTTTAAATAGTTAATTGAAACAATAATTTGCGCTTCCCCTTACTAATTTTGTTTTTGCACTCATTCGTTCCTTTTATATTTCATTCAGGGGAAAATAGGCAAAATGGAACCCCTAACCTGAAATTATAATAAGATTGCTAGCATACAAAGTGGACAAGACATTAGCGTAATAAATGAAAGGACATAGGTACTTGTACTAATATTTAACGACAGTATGAAAAGAATCATTGAAATCCACCCAGTAGTTTTCTAAAAATTACTTTTTAAATGTCAGCTGCTTCATACATAATAAAAATTGATGAATTATTTTGTTTAAAAATGATGTTTTAAAAACTTTGCTTACTTTACTTTCTTATAATTTTATATTAATGTAGTAGTCTAGTATACCAGACAACTACATATGCTAGAAGTATATCCTACTAGACCATTCATATAAAATAGACTACATTAATATTAGATTACTTATAAAAAAAGTAAAATAAGGAAAGTTAATTTAATTTAAATTTAATTTTTTCAAGTACACTTGGAAATTTACAAACATACAACATAAAAAAAAAAAATGTTGTATGTTTGTAAATTTCCAAGTGTACTTGTATTTCCAAGTTGTACTTTTATGTAAAATAATTTTTGTGCGTTTTAATTTGTTGCATTGAAAATAATAATAAAAATGTCAATATTTCACTGTTTTTACAGATGATGCTTTTTATTTAGTAATGTCATTTTATAATTAATTTATATTTTTCATTAATATTGGTAAATACTTAAAAATAAAATTCAAATGCAAATTATGACACTGTATGAAATAGTACTTAAAGTGACTAAATTCGCTTTATGATTTGTTACTTTTTAGGAAACAGGTGTTTGTATCAGCTTAAAATAATACCTAGATATTGCTGAATGAAATAATCAAGCAAGCATTCATAATATTTACTTTTACTTGTTGCATAGATCACGGGCACTGAATGAGAATGTGTAATAAATGATTTACGAGATGATTAAAAACGTTTTATTACTTCCAAAGAGTTTTGAAGTGTTTAAAATCTGTAAACAGGTAAGTATTAAAATACAAACATTCATTTTCTTATATTTCATTTGAAATTAAAGCTTCTAAATGTTTACATAACGTAAAACATGATTTACGCAAAGTAAGTAACACGTTGAACAGTAGATAATCATAGGTAATTAATACTGTTCTATAAAGTTTAAATATTGAATTAGTAGCAGAACTTTCATGGTTAGGATTTAGTTAGGCAAGAGAGAGAACGACGGACGGACGACCAAGAGTCGCGTACTTTTCTTTTTTTAAATAACCTGCCATCTAGTAGTATTTGATTTAACTACTCAAACATTAGCAGCCCACAAGATGTCGCTAGTAGAAACAAAAAGGAAATAGAATAATGCTCCATCTCTGTCTATCAAAGATGGCGGCGAACGGGAGCTAGCTTGGGCAGGTACTAAATTTACTTGTGTGCGTGTGTAAAGACATAAAATTTCACGTTTGACCACTCTGGACACGCACACATGAATAGGAAACCGGGTGAGCGAGGGGCAAGGGGAGTAACGTCCGTGAAGTTGTGTCAGCATATGCGCAAACGAGGTGCGCATTCGTCGCGTGCGTTGTCGGGATTCTTTGTGCCATTCTTCGCATACCAATAAGAGTATATTCTTTAAATTTACTAGTAAATAATCAATTTATCAAAATTCGCCCCTTCACTTCACCTTCAAACTCCATTATAGGTAAGTGAAAAATATTTTTTACGTGATTTTCATACAAGTAACAAGAGATTTTGGTGAATTTTATTCGGGAATGTCAACAATGCGATCGCGATCCTGCAATATTTTACATAGTTGTCGTGTTTGACTCTCTGCGACTTCCGGTCGTACGGGTGTCGGCATTTCGCGATGTAAACATTATCTAGTTTTAGGATTTGGGTGCATTTAGGTAAGCTGTCGGGAATGAAGTGTGCTCAAGGTGCTTTTGTGTTGTTAAATTCGCCTGAGTGTGCTTGCTTACTGGGATGGCGCAATTTTCGAAAGACGCGGTATGGTATCGTTCGCCCGCGATACACTTCAGTCGCGTTGGTGGCTGCATGCGATTTGACGTATTCTGCGTGCAGTGATGTCACTTGTCACCTTATTTTATGAAATGTCAAACGTTTTACATGTAATTCGCGTGTGAATTGTAAACATATTGACAGTGAAATTATTAATATCTATGCAGTGATAATAAACGAGTGACATGGACTGCTATTATTCGAAATTTTATCCAAGGCGTGAGTATTTATTAAAATTACTCAAAACAAACACATTCCTGGAATACCTTTCACATTTTTGACATACTTCGGCGTTCTTTCATTGAATTTAAGTAAATTCTGGATGATTTAATATTAAACAAATGCTTCTTTTAAAATACAAACGGTGTGTAAAGTTTTTATTCATATTTTTGATATGGATTAAAAATATATATACATATATATTTAAAAATAATTAAGTACATACGAATTAAGAAACAATTACACATTTTATTAGTTTCTGAATTAGTATCTGATCTGAGTTCAGATCTTATACTAACAATTTTAAGAATTCAATTTGAGGATTATAATTAGAAATTGCAATCTATTTATAACTTAATAATTCTATTAATGAATATTTAGAATTTAGGGAAAAAAAATATATGTTATGTTATATATTATGTTTAAATAAAATTAGATAGAATATATTATTTTAAGAATTAAATTTCAAGGTTATAATTAGAAATTAGTCTATTTATTAATTCGTATTTTTTTTAAATAATTTTATTAATCATAAATATTTACAATTTATCAATCATTTGGGGCTAGCTCAATCAGTGTGATTTGTCCTTATATATTTATTTATTTATTTTGTACTTTAATGATTTCTTATTTAAAGGGGTTTTTTTTAAAGTTAACCTTAAATTAAACCTAAATAAATAAGTGTTCTGCTTTATCAGATAGGTAGGTAGGTACTAAGTTATAAAAATATTTACAATGTTAGTTGTGTTTCTAACATTTCGTTGTGCAATTAAAGAATTATTAATTTAAAGATCGCGGAAATATTTAATATACTTACATTCGGAGTAATTTTATTTATTATATTTATGAATATTTAGAATTTAGAGGGAAAATTTTTATTGATTTTTAAATGAAATTAGATAGATTATAGAAACTTATATTGTGATTAGACACTCCATGTGATTGATTACACCTATAAGTATGTATGTACAATATTATAACAAGGATGATAAAAATTTATGAATACAAATAATGTTTAATACACAAAAAATACGACAAAAACAAGCATCGGGGTCTTTTGCTGGATGTTAATGCATACTGGCAGGATTTTCTTTTTTAACAAATTTAAACCTACTTACCTACTTAATTATTTTTTGTAGATTTTAGTTTTAAAGAAAATATTATCTCATGAGTTGGTTTATTTTATGTTTAATTAAAATAATAAAAAGTTATTAAATTTTAAAAACAGAATAAATAAATTTTAAATTAATATATATAAAATATAATATATAATAAATTAAAAGTTCGCTAAATAAAAAGGATAATTCTTTCAGTAAGCAATTTATAAATTGTGTATATTTTTATATTATGTTAATTTTTATTTAATAAAAGTAGTTTTTTTTTTAAATTGTGTTTATTTTAAATTTGATGAAAGCATATTGAAGGTTAGTTTAGGTAAACATAACAGTGAGCGAAGTGAGGAACAGAAACTATCATTTATCTAACTATATTTTTCTATACGGAATATTTGAAAAATTCAGTTATTGCATATTAATAAGCATAAATATATTATTTAATGTAAGCTTTATTCTTTATTTTGAAGCACATAGTACAACAGGTAGGTACTAACTTCTTTAAAAAGAAAGGAATAAATAAAAATTAAAGTTCTGATTACGATAGAAGTTAAACTAAAAATTTTCATTTATTTGTCATTCAGGGGAGAATGGGGTAAGCGGTCATTATTTGATTACTGCATGATCCGGTAAATGAACAAATCATATAGAAATAGTGTTAAGTATTTACTTTTTTTTAAACTTCTTATTTTATTACATAATAATATAAATTCAACTCTGTATAAATAATAACAATAAAACTTGACAATAAACAAATAAAGAGTGAAGTAATATTTTTTGGAAAAATCCTACATGGTTTACTTTTTGTACACTTGTAATCATTTTAAGAAGTCACATACATGACATTTAGTTCGAGTGATATAGCATGAAGTTTAGGTAAGTATTTACTTAATTACTTACTTAAAGTATAATATTTTGCGGTTACTTTTCCAAAATGAAGTAACGTAGGTATTAAAAACCATAATTGTTGTTAATTATTGTCTAATTAATTAAAATTTAAGATACCGTAATAAAACTATCAGGGGATAAATTATAATTACGTTTAGTTTTTTTAGCTTATTTTAAAATAAAAATTATTAAATTGATAACATCAAACATAAATCAATCATGAATGTGTCTTCTAGATGTACTTCTAAAATTTTCTTCCATTAGAATTTGTCAGTTTCTATTTCCATAGTGCATGGGGCACTATGGAAATAGAAACTGACAAATGTACGGCAGTTGCGTGTCTATTAATCTCTATCAAATCAGCAGAATCCCTAGAATCCGGTATGAATTTAGGAAAATCAGCATTAGTGACATGTTGGTCTTGGCTCTCGCAATCCTTCTTGTACACTTCGAAGTGCGACTTAATTCACATATCTGTTGGATCTTCACTTACATTATCTGTCGGGCTCTCGAATGGGTGCCAAGAGTTATTTTGGTCAATATGGTTGATGTTTTTATTGCGCGACGCGGGCGACGCGCCGGCAACTGAGCTGCGCGACAAGCAATAAGACGTGTAAAGTGCTGACGCTTCAGGCCCTCACGCGGCGTCGCATCTAATGGCCGATTCAGAACAATTTATCACGTATTCTATCTTAGGGAAATTGAATTTAGCGCCATTTGCATCTTCGCAGGCTGTTATTAATCTACTTGATTAAACTCTTATATTCTTAGCGAGGTTGTTCGATAAACAAAAGGTTTTACGGCGTCTAATGACTGTAAAAATGGAGATTGGAGAAAATAAAAGTAATTTCTCTGTTTATGCACATAATTGGGGTGCGGTTGATGCGAGCTCCGGATCTTCGGATGCTGTAATCATAGAGCCCATTCACTTACACGAACTTTAGCCGTTTGTAAGTGCTCCGCAACAAGAGGCAGCGCCAGATTGTTATATGCATGAATATGGAAATGCTAAACGTTTGCATATTATGTGGGTATATAAGCAATTTAGCGCATAATTTCGGTCTTTTGCTTCCATTATGAGTGACTTGTTGTGAAATAAAAATACAGAGCTATAATGTATGCTAAAATTTAAAGATACCTACAGTAAAAAAAAAATTGTTGACATTAGTAATGAATAAACCGGCCAAGTACGAGTTAAACTCGCGTGGAGAGGGTTCCATACAATTGATTGAATTCTTATAGGTTTTCCTGTAATCTGCAAGCAATGAACTATATTTTGTATTTTTTTCAAAATTTTAGGCTCAGTAGTTTCGGAGATTAGGAGTGGGGGGGGGAATAGTCAATTTTCGTCTTCTTTCATGAATAAAATTAAAACTATTTATTTTACAATAATAACAAAAATATATTTGAGATTCTCATAACGAGCCCTTTCATCTGATATATGACACAGTAAGGTTTGCAAAACTTTTTTTAAATTCCCTAATTTGTCCTCTGAAAATGACACTTATTTTAAAAAAACTATTTATTTACTTTGCACATATGTATTACAACATTCTACCAAATTTCACCTGATTCGGTCCAGTAGATTCGGAGCAAATTGGCTGTGACGGACGGACAGACAGACGCACGAGTGATCCTATAAGGGTTCTGTTTTTCATTTTTTGTACGGGACCCTAAAAATATTCTAATAATAATAGATTATAAAAAAAAATTTACAATCTTAACAATATCTATCTTAATTGAAAATATTCGATGTTTTTATTAGTCAACATAAATACATATCACAAAACAACCTCTAAAACGTTTAAAAATTTTCTTTTTACAATCACATCCACATTAGTTTAGGATAGCCAAAAGATTGAATGACGGACCACCGCGCGCGGTTACGCTACCTGCCCATATTGACCTGGCCCTAATCCCTGAGCAACCTTTCTCACCACGAATCAAATTCAGTGTTGGGTGTCGACAGGTACACCTATCAAGCTGCCCGGTTTAACGAATGGAGCATGTTAATATTCAACTTGGATTGTAGTTTGATTCATTGAAATTTTGTTGGCATAGTACCTACCTAGTTCAAATCTATTTACTTACGGGTACGTAATCTCTTACATATTTCCATTAAAGATTTATGTTTTCATGTTACTATCTATTTTATTAATTGAAAGAAAGAAAAAAAGAAAAATTGTTTATTTGGTTACATACTAAACAATTTGGTAACTTAACAATTCAACAACCTAAACGGCCTTCGCTCAGCATGTGTCGTAGTAATTCTTGTATTTACCAATTGTTATGAACAAAATTTAAACATTGTTCTATTCCCATGGTTCCTATTTGTCTATGCGCATTGATTGACAATAAGTAGATAAGTAACTTTGAAAAAATTCTCATGTTTCTACCTACTCGGGGTAAGATTTATTAGGTTTTGGTTTTTTTAAATTTATTAAATCTTACTTACCTTCTCTAAATTATAAGAGATTTTTCATTGCTAAAAAACTATAAAATTTACCAAATGTGGCAGTTAACACTTAAATGCTAAGCGGTATCCTCTTAAATCAGTTGGTGTTGACATTTAAACACGTTGTAATACTCATAATGTTACAGCCGATCAGAGGGCGGAAAGGAACGTGACTTTACGTTTCAACATCATTGATAGCAAGAAAATACTTCTACCTTTACCCTACTTTCAGAGCTAAAATTCAATGCTTGCAATTGTTTGCTTCAGAATATTAAAGAAAGATGATTGATATAGGTACTTAACTAGTTTATAGAAAGTAAGTAAATAAAGATACCTCAAAGCAAAATGTCAGTTTATAGTTATTTATCAAAACAAATTATTTTTTATATGAATATGTTTAATAAATTATTTTCAAGTATGTTGAAATTGGACTGTTTATGACGGATAAAGAAAGATGTATGGACACCCTTAACTTTATATGAAGCGACAGATCAGTTGTCAGGACATCAGATTGATAAAACCCGTGATATTTCTACGATAATGATATATTGCAATAACCCAGTTCTTACCAATGTCGTACAGCAATGTGTGAGGTGGAGAGACCGTGACGTCTAAAGATCATGTGGCGCCGTCTGACGAAATCGTGAAGAGAGGATGAGGAAACAATTTAATACGACTGTCGTATGGAAATGAGACTGGATCTAAAACTAGTGCACAAATATAAAGTAAATTTTGTGGTAGACATTTTAAAAAGACGAAGTCTTAAAATACTAGAATACTCAAAATATTTATTCACGTGACGGTCTATTCTTCATAAATTTGACAACTGTTGGTCCTGTACAACGCCAGTCCTAGCGCAATAGAGCAATGAGAACAATAAAATGTGATATCTAAATGATGACTGATTGTTAAAATCTAGAAGATTGGATCTAATACTAGTGCGATATTATGTGTAACTAGATTTTTTTGTAAATGAAAATAATAAAAAGTATACTTATTCAATTGTTAATACAAGAAGAAGGAACGTGTCTGGTCGACGCGACACTTGGCTGCCGATTAAGCTACGGCTTGATCTAGAAATTGTGTACTGTGCTAAAGTTGACTAATTCGAAATATGATTTTTTTTTTAAGAGATATGGCGATAAAACACCGAGGAAGGTGTGTGTAAATTTCGAAAGTCTAAGAAAATATGCCTGAACTACAGCTAACTGACGACAAATAAAAACTTGCTTAAATAAAGGTAACGAATTTTGTGGGAAAATCTGGTCATTTATTTTCAAAATGCCTAAACACTCTACAGCATAATCTGATGAATTCGGAAAATATACTGTGAATAATTGTTAATGTATTGAATAATAAATCAACGACTAATTAATTATACAATGTGGCATAGAGAAGTACTCATAACAAAGTCATAATTGATCTGTTGAGCATTAAATATGTTAATCTACATGATTAATCCAACCATAATTGTGTGTTGATACTAGAACCTCTACCCATTACTTTTGACTTCTTCGATCATATCTGAACGTAGATATAAATAATATATTTTAGACGTTTTAGCTCGCAAATTCTTGTAAAAGCCTAAATTTGCTAAAGGGTTATGCTCTCGTGCCTGGTGTGGATCAGCTTCTTTAATACGATCCTGTAAGCTTAATTTGGAACTTCAAATGAAAGGCGACAAGATGTCTCTTAATAAAATAAAGACGGCGTCATGGTAGATGTTAGCATCGAAAAATTTCACGTCACTAACTGGAGATATGATTGCGACGAGTGTCCAGTAGCCTCGCTCTATTCTCGGACTACTATTTGTGGATTACTTACGTGTGAACCCCTTCTCTTTGTTTTATTGAAATGAACCGTAACGTTGATGCGGTAAAGCCCAAATTCATTTATAAGATCGCTGGATATCCGACCTTCTTCCATGTTAAGGGGATTGGAGCGAAAGGACCCACTCCTTGCCTCTTATTTATCTTAATTTCACTCAGCAAAGAAGTGACAAATGAGGATTATGCCTGAGTGAAATTGGTGCCGTTCGTGCTTTTACAACATTAACCAGAAGTTTTTTTAATTCGAATGATAATTATATTAAGTATACAATCAGACAACCTTTAGTAATCTTTGCATGTTCTAAACTACAAACACTTTGCTATCGATTTAAAACCAGAAAAACTAGTTGCTACCTGAGTCACAGAATTACCTAAATTGTCAGGAGATATTAAAACTATAAAGCTTATTTCCACGTCGTATTTTATAACAGAATAAATAAATAAATATATAAGGACAAATCACACTGATTAAGATAGCCCCAAAGTAAGTTTTTAAACTTGTGTTATGGGATACTAACTCAACGATACTATATTTTATGATAAATACATATATAGATAAACACTTGGGTGTTTATCTATATATGTATGACCCAAGACAATTTGAAAAAGGCCATTTTCCAACTTGTCCTGGCTGGGAATCGACCCAGAACCTCTAGATTAGCGGTCTAGCGTGTTAACCATTACGCCACGGAGGTCGTTAAAATCTAATGACTGACATGACTTTATATTAAATATTACATAAAGTAAATACCATAAATATTATTAGTAAGTGAGCTTTCTTCCCACAACTCAAAATTAACCACGATAGCAATAACCCACGCAATAAATACAATTTAGCGTTGTATTGAACGCGACGCGGCATAAATGTTAGGTTTATAAAACTCAAAGCGTGACGGAAGGAAAATACGTCTATAACGTTGGTATTTCTTTCAATCAAGTGAGCCAGAGTTGATACAGAGAGCCCTTTGACTTCACTTGTTAAACTATCGACTAGCTGCTGCCTCTACTCCAGCCGTCCGCGCTCTTGGCAATTTAATTAAAATTGCTATTTGTACGTTTTATTTCGCAATTGGGCTCGTGTTTGCTTTGATTGTCTACCGTCCTGTGGGACTACGTTGATGTACTTTTTACTTTTTTGATACAGCTTCCTATTTAGTTCCAAACTACTGCTGCGAACAGTTAAACGTATATGTTACAGGAATTTCTCATTTTGCATTGATACAACGGATCCAATAAAATAAAACCTTATAAGTTTCGTAAAATCATCCCTTATATGGTCAATATATTCGTATTTGAAAGTTTCATTGTTGAGTGAAGGGCAAAAAACCTCTTAAGGTCAACTTCATGCTTATAAACAGTGTTAAAGCTGATATGCAATAAAATAGCTATTATTATGATGTAAGAGTTTCGCAAACGCGTGTTTAATTATAATAATAATAACGAACGCCTCAAAGGACCGGGTCCCCATGGACCCGTGGCTGAAAAGCGTACCGACATAATAATAATAATAATAATAATAATATTAGCTTAATCTATACCTATAGACCTATATTTAATCTGAGAATATTAGCTTAAAATTAAAAAGATAAAACTTAATGTTAATTGGTCTGCACAGCAGATTATTAAAAAAAGCCATGTTGTCGTGGTTGTGTTACGAGTATAATATATTTTTCTAATTATAACATTAACAAAAACTTTCACAAATAATACGTTGGAAGTGCCTCCCAGTTCTACCACAGAGAATGACATGAGATAGGAAAAAAATCTAACCGATATTGCAGATTTTACATTAAAATGCCTAAAATGAACTACATGTTGTTTAGAACAAAAAAGAAACATAAACAGATAATAAGCAACTTCTGCAAGTGACTACACCACGCAACTCAGTAGATATATGTAAGAAAAAGCAACAAGTAAATACATATAACGAAGAAGAAACGGAACATTTTAGTAACCAGGAAACGAATGTTAAAGCAAACTGAAAAATTTAATCGATCTTTTACAATCACTTTAAAATGTTTGTAATATTTACAAGGCAAATTACGAGTAGTAACATAAAACAGGTTGGTACTCATAACTCAACTCTGAGAGATATGTCAGTTTCATAAAACTACTCCAAGAATAAGAACAAATACCTAGACAACAAACAGGATGCAGAAGAAAATAGGATTCCTGTAAGTAAACATTTATAAAACTGCGGATGAAGTGATGCTGCTGTAAAAGTTAGGACTGTGCAAAATAAAAAGTGGCCGTTTGCAAATAACTTTGAGTTTAATGGAAACATCGGCAGGCAGATGTCGGGAACAATTAGAAGTTTTTGTGCTGCTTCATTAACGGCCTGCCCGCTAAGACAAGTCCTACTTGATAGCACTGTTTATTTGAGAAAAATTCAGTGACTTGGACTTTTTTACATGAATGACTTTCTTACCACAAGCCAAGATTTAGACTATGTAAGTTCAAATACTATGTTAATAAGGTATGTTGAGCTTATATTCGTTGTTAATATTAATATGAATATTTTCTTCTTTAAACATTTAGAAAACAACTTTTACAGAAGAAAAAAGCAACTGCAAGCTAAAAAATTTTAAAATAATCTTTTAGGCTTCACAAGTAGTGAAGCCTAAAAGAAGAACAAAATTATATCACAAAGGATCTAAATAACTTTTTTTAACTTCTAGCTTTTTTAAAATAAGGTCAAGATAATGTAACACTTCACACAAGACAACCTGAGGGTCCTCTGGCGGCAAAGGTCGGAATGAGCAGCGTTTATTAGACAACATAATTTGAATCCGGTGGTAAATTGCAAAGGACAGGGGCGGGTATATTGATTTTCACGTGCCACCGCCCGTAACGTGTCCTGTCGCCGGTCCGTTTGACGGGCCACGCATTGTGTGATTTGGACGAAATTAACCAAGGCCTTCAATCGATACCTTTATAAAGCCATAGATCATAAACATATAGAAGCAATCTTCTCATTGAAACACATGTAATTGATTACCATAATGAACGTACCTATATTATTTAATGCTGTATCCATAAATACGCCAGTATCGACAAATCAATTAATATTAAAACTCTATGATTTAGATTGCATAAAACAGCGGAGTGTTTAGCCTAGCCACCATTCTTGGCCAGAAGATTGATGTCGCGCCGCTCCTGGTCGCTACGCCGAACCACTGCGGCTGTGCACGATAAATTAGTCTCAACTCACATTAACGGCGGCTTAATAAAACTCACCATCATCCCGCTCCTTCCCTGCCTTTACGAACATTCTGAGCGGGACAAGGATGAAAGTAGTGGCGATAACGCAGGACCACTTTTTTGTTATTCCACGACATGAAACCGTTAGCTGTAACTTTGCTCCTTTAACGACAGCTTGGTTCCTGAGATGGATAGTGAATCTTACATTGATTCATAGATTATAAATCGTAACAGTATCAAATACAATTTAATCGATAAATCTATCTCTTAAAAGTGATAGATTATCTCTCATACTTCATCAATTCGGATGGTGTACAGCAGTCTACTTTAATTAGAGACAATCAGACGAAAATATCTTGAAATCTCATTAAGCTACCTTGGTAAAAATATTTCTTTCTTATTGAGGTTAAACATTATATGTACAAGTATGTAAGTGAAGCGATCCGACCAGATTACTTGGTCGACCATGGCGTATCTGCAATCGGTAAATGGTTACTTTAAGTCTTGATATGCGAGGCATTCCCATGGAATGCCACCATCGGTATCTGCACTTATATGCGCTCGGCGGACTGAATTTTTTCTTATCGGCCGATGCATTTTCTGCGAGTTTTCAATGCGAACAACATGGTCATGCGGCTTGGAAGCCATGTCTAGTTGTGTCGTTCGCTGCATTTAATTTAAGGAGTCCGCACACGTTCGTTGATGGTTAGCTGTGGAGCGAGTTTTTCTTAATTTCCTGAGTTGAGTTGAAATCGTGTGCGGTGTTATACGAAGGAGCGATTTGTTTTTTCATTATCTTCTAATTCTCTCCGGGTGTGGATATTAAGCCCGACAGTAATAACCCACTCGCTGCGCCATCCATCACGGGCGGTGCAATCGTCCCGCTGTCAGTCTATTCCGGGACGCTCCGTTTTCGCTAATGATTCTCGCCGCCGAGATCACGCGACATTTACAAAGGCCGATTGTGCCGACGATTTGTATGTACAAATCGTTTCATCTCATGATATACCTATCCGTCAATATCGATACCTACACCTACATCGAAAAAGAGACTTCTGACTAATATCATCTAGTAGAGTTTCTTGATTTAGTGGATAACTTATGATAGATGCTCGTTTTATAAAGACACTTAATTAATCGCAGCTTATTATTTTTAATTGAATTGGTTTCCATTCCCGGAATTTATTTTTTTGCCAAATCATAAGTAGAAAAATAGATCTGCATGCTACACCCGCGGATTTTCTATTTAAGATCCTTTAAGTAAGAAATAGGAAAAAATATTTATTAAAACCTGTAGCAAGCCAAACCAACGATAGGTATTTTGGAATACTTGGATGATATTCTAGTCGATTGCTACAACATTACTCTTATCAGAAGGAGTTTGTTAAACTTTGTGAGGATGCTCTATGGAGTTTTATCACAATACTGCAGAAGCCGGTAACTATCTAGACGATAACATCGAAAGTGGCGGGAAGCAGGCTGTCGCTGCGAAAGTTTGGCGATCGAATTGAAACGTGAACATCGCGAGTTGCGATTCGCGATGTAACTCCGAATTGTATTCGCGGCCAACAAAGCGGTTTATTCGTTTGTATAAAGGTTGCGCGAGTTCCACACGACAGAGTTTATAATTTATTTGCGTCGCAGTTTTCTGGCGACGATTTTCCCACAGGGCGGCGTCTCAAACGAGCCGCTCCCGCCCTTTATGTGGTTTTTTGTGGCGGCACAAAATGCCCCGGTGGAAAACATTCAGTGATAACTGGTAACAATCGCAGCCGCCCGGATGCTCCCTGCCATTCCGCGCATACCACTCGCTGGACCTCGCTTGCTGCTTTTTCATCTAGCACCGCATCGCATCGCTGACCGAACGCTCTTGAGACTCGTGACTCGAAATCTAAATTACAATCAATTATTCTTATTTAACTGTTATGGCCATATCAAAAACTGGATCTATTGTGTACGACTTCGACGAAAAAATACATAAACGTTTTATCCGATCGACTTTATTGCTATAGTTGTTATAAAACCTGCATGAATGTCGAACTAATACACTTTGTTATTTTTTGTTTTTGTATTTTAATGGCAGTAGCTTTAAGTAAACTGTAGAGATTACATATAAAAGATATCTACCGTGTATATCTACCTAATACTCACGATCGTAACTTAATGCGTGGGTGGCCTTAGACACTATAAATGTCAGCAGAAACTCACATAATTAGTGTTTTTGTAACAAAGTGTTCCTAAATCTCGCTCAACCAGTTTCAACAAATTTTTCAGTAAATCAAAGACTACGAGTTGTTCAAGGAATTGATTTCTTCTGGACTACGATTGTAATACTAAAGGAAGTTCTAATACCAAGAACATTTGGTGTCGGCTTGGCAGTTCATTAGCGGAGGCGCGCTTCAGTCCTGCGTATTTCATTGTTCCATTGTTTTATTTGCCCCTGTCCGGTGCTTACCGAAAGATATACAACCCCCTGCTCTACAGCGCTTGACACCTGTAACGGGGGATAGTTTTTTACGTAGCGAAGCAACGTAAACTGAACATTTTATTGTTCAAGCTCGACGGAACTCGCGGCGCACCATAGAGACGGAACATTTCCATGCCTCGCTCCGACAACTTTTTATTAATGTCCTATTGTTTCTTAATCGCCGCTCCAGATTTGATAGCGCGATAAGTTTCCGTTAAAAGCATAAAGTTCCTAAGTACAGGTAAGGTCGCTGCCGGTAGTGTTTCTCAGCCTCAGTTCTCAGCCAAAAGCATGACCATCAGATCTGAAAGCCGATTTCTATTATCTGTCTGTTCAATCGCAGTTGGACTGGCATTGCTGCGTTGGAAGTCGATTTTTCAACAAGTAAACCAGATTTATTGACATGTTTGGTAAATAAACAGACTCCTTCATTAAGATTCTTCGTTCAGTTTAGTTCTAAATTAAAATGTTTGAATTGTGAAAGTTAATATTTGGAGAGGTAGATGCTCCGCGGAACGGAGGATCATTTGTCTTACCTTTTCAATGTTTTAGGCTATTCATTGCGAGCGACACGGCTGCCGCACAAATCTCACGCTAGATGTATCGCTGTTCCAGTTTACTGACAATAAATCGTATGTTTAGCGACGCAGTGACTTGTATAATTAACAATAGCGGCATTATACGCGATTTCCAAACTGAGCGACTCAACGCAGATCGTTTGTCACGACGCAAATTGCTATTTATGAGGATTATCTGTTCATAAACGGCGTAAATCGTTTTGTCTGTTGACATGGCCATTGTTGCTAAGGCAGTTGAAGGTTTAAATTTACTCAGCGCTGTAAAAGTTTGCAACTCAGTTTTGTATTAGACAGAATAGTATATTTCTAAGGGATTTTACCAAAGTTTATGATAATTTTATAGCCATTAAACATTAATGTTCCTAAACTTTGCTTAGTGTGTGTTGGTATTGGATGCTAAGTTAATGACCACTTTTGGCTTCTATAGATATGTCAACCAATCTGTAGTTTACTAAATAACCTTTTGTTTTACATAACGCACCGGTTGTTGAATTAAAAAATAGTTGTTGCCTAAGTTTAATTTATCAACGAAATCTTTTCGTACTTACATTGCATCGAGGATTCTGTGTTTCCATTACTAGATCAATTTATATAAAGTACTTATGACACTATTTCTTATAAACGGAAACAAAGACACCCATACACCCACAATGCAACACACCCCAACAGCTAGTCCAACTAAAAATTCCATTGCCGGACCTCTCACCTCCAGACATTGTTTAGCAGCAACCAGTATAGCTCGTAAATAAGCCATCGCTATTTAGCTAACAATCGTGCTCCGATGGGCATTTGGTCAGATTCCGAGCCAGGCAGCCGTGGCAGCCACGTGTGTTCGCTTCTGCATGCCTCTGCTCGGGTATGCAACGGCCATGCATTTTGGCCCCTAAGCCGAATATGCTATGCACATCAGATGCAAATAATGTACTGGAATATCTACTCATGCGGATTGGACGGCTATTACAGATCGGGTCTTTGCATTATCCCTGCGGTTATTGATAATATTATATATCTCCACTTGATATTGCAAATTTAATGTACAGTCACGTTTAAAAATATCCTATAGCGAAACGGGAAATTTTAAAATTCAAATTGTGCTTTTGTTGTCAATGATTTTGTTTTGAATGATATTTTAATTCATAAAAATTAATTCATATAGGTATACTCGTACCACCTGATTTATTTCTTTTGTGTCTCCATCTGTGAGATATCAATGATGGATGTTGGAATATTGTCGCCATTTGTAATATGTCTGATGTTACAAATTTTTGATCAGGTAAGGTGGATACTGGATAATTAGATGAATATGTACCTACATAAATATTGTCATACTATTGTAACTAAATAAAAATAATTAATACTAACTACAAACTAAAACTTAAAATACTACAAAAAAACTAACTAGGTACATTAAATAAAATAACAATTTAAAAATATATCATTCATCATTGTAGGTTTATTGTTTATAAATAAATCATTATGTAGATCTATTTTCAAGAAAAATATCTTAGATACGTACTCTAAGCTAATATTTACGAAGACACAAATATAAATGATTTGTATTGATTTTAATATGATGATTAATTAAATTAAATTCAACTTAATTAAGTCAATAATGTCAAATGATCGCATTAGTAGTGTAGTGTATGAATCAGTGCAGACAGTAGAGCAGTAAATTATTTTGCACGCGACTGTACGTCGATTGTAGTGGGTATTACATTCTGCGGTCTGTTAAATTTGTGTCAATCAAGGGAATTATTAAATGTTCTAATTATATACCTAATTTCACCTATAACCATCAACAAGGTAGGTACAGGCATTTATAAAACTCCATGTTGTATCAGAATATGCTTCAATATTACTAAAAAAATCATGACTTCACTATGACATGCCATGACGCAGTTACAATGAAATTTATTTAAACCACTTGTTAGCCCAGCATATCACATTTTTTACCTAATTACCTACATACATACTAACACAACTTAATCGCACACAAATTTATTAGTGAGAAAATAAGGAAGGTCTGGCTGTTCTGCGGCTCTTGGTCCATAATTTTTCCACTGACATTTTACAAAATATTACTGCTAGCCAAAGGCTCGGCATATTTATTATTAACAACCAAAATCTAAGGATGTACTTATAAATATGCACATTCAATTAGATACTAACTTGACTAAGTATATACTTACATGTTTTCCCTTTTAAGAATAAAGGGGCTGTTAATGTTTACTTATAACGTTACGTTATAATATAAACAAGGCACAAGAGTACATACAATATCATGAAACATAAAATTAAATTTATGTATTTTTATCGTCGTAATAAACAATTGTTTCTTGAACTTTTATATGAATCCACCACCACAAATAGCACCGGCGACAGCGTTTATCAAGCACTATCATCTATTGCTATCTCGCTCAATGTAAAAACAATGAGCGGGATGGTACTAGTCTGTCGCGCGATATAAACTTTATTTAGATTTATCCACAGTGCCATGCCACAAAATAGCAAACCTGTCTCTACTTCTGGTTCCCGTTTGCCCTTTAAGGTCTACTGCCTTCACAATTGAGTCTAATACTTTATTTTGATTAATAGTATAGTAAGTAGTGTTAGAAGTATTTGTTTTTGTTTGCAGTTTTTTATTTTATTTTATGTTTTGTTCGTTTTAGGTAAGTGACAAAATGGAACATTTTCTACGGTGATTCGTTCGTACTACATAAATGACATGATGCACCCGGCGGGATACTACGCGAACCTTGGTAAGGAACACATTTGTAATTTTGGGAAACGGCTAAAATAAATAAACTCATTTTCGGTTGGCCCGCATATTAAAAGAAACCAAAGTAAAAAGCAAAAAAAAAAACAACAACAAAACATGAATAAATTGTTTTTATTTCGATTATAGCATTTAATTTACTTAAAATTAATATATCAACTCTATAGATATTTATTAAAATCTTTACATTTCTCCACAATCTTAAACAAGGCATGTTTATTAAGAAAAAATAAATTTAATTACTTAATATTAAACTACAGACTAAAACCTTACCAAAATTTAATTTTTCTGAAGAGAATAACAAATGAAACGACCAGTCCTCAAAAAGTGTAATTAAAATTAGCCAATTAATCATGTTTATTAAACATTAGTTAAAATTAATATAACAACTCTATAGATATTTATTACAATCTTTACATTTCTCCACAATCTTAAACAAGGCATGTTTATTAAGAAAAAATAAATTAAATTACTTAATATTAAACTACAGACTAAAACCTTACCAAAATTTCATTTTTCTGAAGAGAATAACACATGAAACGACCAGTCCTCAAAAAGTGTAATTAAAATTAGCCAATTAATCATGTTTATTAAACAAAATATTACTGCTGCTTATGAGCTTGTCGAAATCTTACACAGTTCTTATCGTTATCATTTCCGCGAAATCGTGATAGCATGCGACGATGATATCATGGATCTGACCAATGTTTGCATCTATTATTCAGATGTAAATATTTTTTTCACTGGTTTCAATTACCACATCAGAGTCTGTTTCACTTCCAGCATATCTCAGTTACACAATGAGCTGACCCTATACAACGTGGAAGGGACATACCCGTAATAAATCAAACCACGGGCTATACTAGATCACTAAAATAGTATGAAATTAAAATTAAAGTCAAAAACAATAAAAAATCGACATTTCCATGCAAATCACCGGAGCAGCGAACAACTTTTGTATGAAATGCCGAAATTTACTTTAATTTTTTGGGTTTTATTTTAATTGTATTATACTATAATGATCTAGTATACACCGTGGTTCGATTTATTACGGGTGTCCCTTCCACGTTGTATATAGTCTTTCTTGCTAGTCTGGGTTCTTCCTTGCTGGTCTACCAGAGTCTTCCTTGCTGGTCTAGAAAAAAAGAAAAAACATAAAATGTACCAGCTTCTCTTCCCGCGCAGATCGCAAAAGCCAATCGAGTAAATGAGCGAGAATCTGAATCATATCAATAGGCGGTTAGCATCACTATTATGATTTCCTGATTTCCTTTTGCTCCTGCATGCCCACTCAGTGACTTGGGACTTACTGCCCTAGGCTCTGTCTGCCCCATTAGGGATAAAGATGTGATAGTGTATCTGTAACCCTATAGTCCTACTATTTCAGCCCATCACTATTTTGATTCCTTTCCACCTCCTCGTCCACCATCACGCTAAACTTTGGGACTTGCGGCAGGCGCTGTCTGCTTAGAGCCGCAGGACCCAAAATTCATCGATTTTCCAACTTCTTCTTATAGAGTGTGTTCATCATCATCAAAATTTAAGAGCGACGCTCTTGCCGCCAACCTCTTGACATCTTGATACGACACTGCTATCACCTTTTCCTTGACTTGCTTCATATAGCTGTGCCTTGGCTTTCCTCTTCTCCTCCTTCCTTCTATTTTGCCTTCTATTATAATTTGCATAAAATTGTCATGCCGTATCAGGTGTCCCAACATATTGGTTGACATATAGAGTGTGTTAATATAATAAAATATATAGAAGCTATAGATGAGAGAAGATGTATGTACATAATTCAAAATTAATTTAATAATTCAAAACTTGACGCCTATAAATGACCAATTGAAAACTTCTTACAGAATACGTTTCAGAAAGTGAATGAGGAGTTAAGAATTCTTCAGAAAAATATACCTGGACAATTCTAAAAACAATAAAATTTTCTTCTTGTTCTTATCGGTGAATTGTTTTTTATGTCTGCAAGTTTTTTTTTACATCAATTATGTTTTAAATTTCTATATCACTGGCTCCTAATTTAATTATTTGTCAAAGATTGTAATAATATAATCATAAAAGGATGATTACAGAATAAAGCTAAACATCAAGTAGGTAACTAAAGTTCCGATACCACTTTCTACTATCAAAGACTTGATTTCGTAGAGTTTACGAATCGTAAGCAATTCGCTACATTTACCCTGCCTTAATTGCCGCCTGCTTGAACCGGGCGGGGCCGATTGATTGCCCAATTATACACCACTAATGCCTCTCGATACCCAGAAACAATTATGTTAACAAATCGCGATTTATCTCTGCTGATTACGGAATAGATGACACTCAAGTTTAGAGTACATACATTTTACAACTTTCCAAAAAATTATGAAGTACGATCAAATTACGATACGTATGAGTAAGACATTCTTTACATTAGTTACTTAGCTTGTTTCACTTTTATTTCAGAAATTATTTCCTGATGAGAACAAATCTTTAATTCAATATAAATATCTTGTCGGTACGCTTTTCAGCCACGGGTCCCTGGGGACCCGGTCCTTTGAGGCGTTCATGGGGCCAAAGCCAACATGAAAAGGCCTTTTAGTATCTTTTAATCTAAAAAGTAAGATGGCTGCATCTTTGGAGGTCTATCCCTTAATGTACCATTGAGATGCACTAACGGACAGTCCTCCATAGCTGCCGAACTATTACCAGGGAGGGATTAACTTGGTTTGGGCTATGTGGATGGGATGTTAGTGGACCGGATAACTGGGTTATGGAGTGAGATACGGACATCTATCTTCTTTATATAAATATCTTTATTATTATCATTATTATTTTTTTAATTTATTTGGTTCGCTAACTTGCTGTCACTTTGTTGTGTTTTGCCCAAATGTTGACGTCAAATCGTTACTTACAGCTAAGTTTAGTAGTGCCGCGTCATATTCTTGTGTGATAGATAACATCACTAACCCATGGTAACTGGTCGTCCTGCACTTAGTTTCCATTTGTGAAGCTCTCATTCATCACAAATCCTCATCTGTTATAATTGTATTTCTGCTTATTTAGCTAAATTTGTTCAGCTACATTGGAATTTTACAATTAATAATGAAATTATGTAGGTGAAGTGTTAGTAACGCTTCTAAATGGAAAATTTAGAAAATGACGTAAGTTTTACAACGTCACATTTTCAGCGTCAGTTCTATTCTGTACACAAACGTTGGTTTCACAATGAATTATGCTAATTTGATTAGGCCTATCTGTTACTATGATGCTCTCTATTATTATGTTAAAAGTGATATTGTTTATTATGGGCTATTACGTCATGCATCATCTTCATTACAATTTTCAGTACGTATTATGTGAAACGCTTAACTTCTTCTAATACTTCCGAAACAATCGTTTTGAACTGGGTGGAATTATTTTTCATTAATTGGGAGGGCCTTTAACTGAATTCTATAAAATTATGTTATGTCACTTCCTAAATATTTGTGTTCATAACTTTATACATACCAAAATATTTTATATTTTAAAAGTAAAATATTTTTCATTGTTGAGATTTAATGAACTTAAAACATGCACGCAAAATATAAAGTCCATTTACTCTTAGCAGCACTAAAGAATCGATGTTATAGACGATTTTTGACAATTCACGTCGCGTCATTTCTATTCCAGTATTTTATACACAATTTTACTTAACTCTTATAGTCTTAACCTTGTATTAAAAATGAATCATCAAAAACTCTCAAGTATGCTTCTTTTTTTAAAAACCCTATCGCATAAATATTTTGACATAGGTAGATACATATTATTATCTAGATGTCATTTTACATATAAGCCCTTTACGTATGAATCATAATACATGTGTTTCAATGCTTATTTCGAACGTATGTCTATTCATTTCACGAAAAAAAACAATTACCTACGGGAATATTCCAACATATCTAGAAGACTTTTTATTGTATTAGCCCTTCAACTTGGAATATCTCCAATAAATATTAATACATTGCTAGTGTTAAAATACATTATTGAATCAGTGGAATAAATAAATTGTTATACGAAGTTAACTGGTCGCCGGGCAAGATCCCAAGATAATTTAAAAGTCATTTTTTATTCTTTTACTGTTTCTCAGCGTGTTTCGGTCCGACAGTAAATCCAAAGCCTAATTTACAGGTAATATTATTTAACCGCCTTTTGTAACATAATTAAGTAACAAATAAACACCTCTTTTGTCTTCTTTTTGTACAGTGTGTATACGCCAATTTACAATGGTGTGCTTGTTGTCATGGTCGTCATTATACTCACCAAATTAGGTACATATCAGTATTAAGAACCAACTTCTTGACTGACACTTTGCATTTTCTTAGTTAATATTTTTCTACTGAATGCTATGTTGTGTTCAATATCCGAAACCTATTTTTCTGTACTTACTAAGATGTTTCAGGAAACTGATTATTATTTGCTAGCACTGTTAATATTTGGCGAAGTTTAATCAATACCCCTAGCACCACCTAGGGCGCCGTACCGTCGATATCGGCCAGATTATTGTCCAAGTTATTGTTAATATTTAGCTCGCTGCGGGCTATCGAATGCAAAGCTCCGTGCACATGCGAACACCAGTTGGCTTCGGGCGTACACGCGCTCGCATCTACGTTAGAAATGTCGGGTTTATCGCTAAGAATAACCATAAAAGTATGATTTATAAACGTCGCCTCACCGTTGGTTAGTGTAATAAAATCGGCTGCATTGTGCCATGTGCGGCCAAATCGTGCCATTCCTATTGAATGCAGTTTATTCCTGACCAGCTTTTCTTTTTACGTACCACGGGCAATTTGCGAATGTTTACAGTATGGAAATGCACTTGGTAGCCGATCACCAAACTGGTCTTTGGCGCTAATTGGATCGTGACTTTTAACTTTCACCGATTACAAATTAGTAAAATGCGTT
The DNA here is from genome assembly GCA_963576875.1 of Acrobasis repandana. Lineage (NCBI taxonomy): Eukaryota > Metazoa > Arthropoda > Insecta > Lepidoptera > Pyralidae > Acrobasis > Acrobasis repandana. The sequence goes on along the minus strand of OY756218.1, from coordinate 17,528,026 downwards.
CGTCAAATACATAAGTAGTCTATTGAATAGACAGAAGAATACGAAAGTATGAGGTTAGCCTGGCCCGATTGGTGCTGTACTTAACTCGTGTCGCAGGAAACCTGACTCATTGTTTATCTGACGTTGCACTCTTTTGACGAACGATACTAATGAAGAGCCGGGAAGTCGTCGGATGCAACGAGTGCAGCGCGGCCGGAGGTTCGCCTCCTCCCGCGCCGTGACATAACACCGCTCGCTCCGCCCACGCGCTCTCGCTCACCCGCCCAGTGAGCGAATGAGACCACACTATTCCCTCCGCCGAAGCCTCCACGCTGTACTGTTTCTAAGAAAAACGAACTGTTATTATCTGCCGCGCATTGTTTTCGACCTCTCGCCGCTTCATTTGACTGCTCTCATGAATGAACGCAGCCCGCAGGTGCGCACCCCCGGGCGCTAAATTTCGGCGGAAATTACCCGCTTCTAAATTCATAAGAGCACCAATTTCCAGCACGTAACGCGATAATTCTCAGTGGCTGGTGCTGCTCTGCTGCCATGCTTTCGGCAATTTTTGAATTCGAGCTTCACAGGAAGTCGATACTCAGAGGCACTTTCGCTTTGTTTTGCTAAGCATAAATAGATGTACGCTTCGGGCTATGTCAGTCCGCCTACTTGGTTTCACGTATGAATAAATGCCCGACGGGTTAGCCATCAATCAGACATCTATTGGCACCAATACATGTGATAATTTCGGCATGTGTGAGAGATATATAGAGCCGTGCCAACGATTGGATAATCGCATTACAACTATACTAATAAGTACTTAAATGTGTAAATTAATGGTGTATGAGGCTTCTAAACTAGATAACCAGTCATTACACAGTTAACGATATGACCGTAAACAAAAAATAAAATAGGTACATCATCAAAAGCAGTAAATGATAGTGAAGATACACCAATTTAGGTAAACGCAATTGCTTTATAGAATTTTGATCTAGTAATTTTGACTCAAATTATGTAAAAATAATATTATACTAAATCACAATCCAGTTCACCAAAAATTTGACTTTTCTTCAAGAAAGTATTAGGAAGAAAGAAATGATGAAACTACATTCAAACTTGATTCTTGAATCATCATTTTTTATATGTAAATTAGTAAATTGTTTCTTTTGGGAGGTTGACAAATTTATTGGGGACCGAGGACACTAAACGCCTCTTGGCACGAGCATCGGGTAATAAACAAGAAATGATTTATAAATTGTGCCGGCGTTTACATTTCTAGCGTATGGCTTGGCGGTTTCCGTTTGTGATATGACAAGTTACTACAATATTTTAGTGTTTTCGCAGAATCTATTAAATAAAAAGTCAACGTAGAAAGCTAAATTAAAATATATAAGTAACAACAACCCATATTGTAACAACCCATAATTGGAGACATTTTCTCACAGAAAAAAACCATTGACTGATCTAGAAATATGTACTAGTAGGAGATACGAAACAAAATCACAAGTATATCTACTGTATGTCAATTAACGGGTACATTTTATATGGGCGATTTATTTATTTGAAATGTAAAATAGGTATGTTGTTTAAAAATCTATGCCAATTCATTTGACGTAATATATTACTGTTAGGCATATTAAATTCACCAAGGAAAATATGTACGAGTATACCAATTAGATACATTTATGTCACAACTTGCGTCTTTCAATCATAATGCCATTGTGGTTCGTTGAATCAGCAACCGACGTTAGAATAAGTAAATACACTGTATATTGATATTCCTTATTGTTGTCTAAAAATACGGCCAAATCGCAGAACGAATGCCCATCAAGGTCATATTTACTTCTTATCGTCATAAAACTACACGTTTAACATTAGTCACACACGCAACACGAATGTGCTCGTGCTATCTGATAAGAATTTAATTACAGTTTAAGAACCGATAAGGGGAGAAAGCAATGAGATGATCTGTTACTATTATTACAATGATCAGCCTCTGGTGTTAAGGCTAGGATTGGCGCCGTTTTGGGAGTGGAAGTGGTCAGACCGGTTGCCGGCGCTGTCGCAACAGTAGCCTTAACGATTGTTGGTCCACGATAAAATTATGCCTTGTTCCGTTTTATGAAGTAATCTTCTGTCTGCTATTCATCCTTTATCGGCTTTGCTATTAATATTGTAAAGTTCGTTAAGTTTCTTTTAAAAATCTTATTTTATTATTTCTTCTATTCTTCTTTCTTCTATTCTTATTAAGTTAGATAATATTGAATTCTTTATTGTGAAAATAGTTTGTTTTAAGTTAGCAGTTATATAGTGTAAAGGTGTACCCTAGAAATAAAAAAGAAATCAAACATTTAATAAAATAATAAAAAAGTTAAGTTAATAAAGTGCAGTTGATTATATTAATTTTTTACAAAGATTATTAGTATCTTTAAATTTGATTCGAAATTGACGTTTACTTCACAAAAGAAATCCACACAAATAGCGAAATAATTCTAATACGTGAAGTTTTCTCGGAAAAGTTCATTCGCGATAAGGTAATCGCGTAATCTACAGTAGGACATTTAGCCACCGCACACGTCAACGGCTAGCACAATAATTGGTGTGCTACACGATACGGAAAACATAGTGATGATTAGATTACAAAACGCAGTTATTTTTCACTTTATCATTTACGCATTATAACGTCTTTATCAGTATCGGGTAGACAGAGTCTGACCCGCATGACCTAATGGCCACACTTACAGTGATGGTGGACGTGAAGGTGGAAAATGGGAATCAAGTGATGGATTCCTAGCCGCATCGCCTATTGACATGATTCAGATTCTCGCCCATTCCCTGGATCTGCTTTAACGATCAGCCTGGGAACAGAAGCAGCTTAGTTCTACGTGTTTTATTTTCTCCCAGACCAGCATAGCTGAATAAAGAAATTATCATTTAAATTCAATATGAAAAACGCAAAATTAATTTTGCCTCTTAAATTATCATAGCTTATAATCAAAAAACAAATATATTTATAAATATAATTGTTTTTTGGTTCGAAGACGCCAAAGCCCTGGGTATTGATCGAAATATGTTTAAGTTAGTCATATTGATCCGTTTCCCTTGCCTACTTTATATCTTCTAGTAGTATTACAATTAGTCTCTGACGTCAAATAAGATTAGTTATTAAAATCGAGCATACTTAGTAATTTATCATATTTTTATACAGGTATCCAAATCAATTTTGTACGTAACTATTATCTATGCTTAGACATCCGATATCAAATCTGCAAAGTTGTATTATTATTGTAATAACTTCAGCAAATTACATTCGTTAGTGTTCATATTTTTAAATTATTAATGTTATTTTGAATTTTAAAATGTCTACAAGGTAAGATAATCCCGGCTATATTTAACTTTCATTTACATTGACGATCGTTTAGTTCTATCTCTCTGTGTTGGATACCCTGCCTTTAGAGACAAAAGAAAAAAATATAGTAAACACTCGTACAAATTTTATGAATATTTTTGGACTAATATCACTTCGGTGTGAATTGGAAGTTTATAGCGTCAGTAAAATTCAAATGTCACACGCTGGAAGACACTGGGTTTTAGTGCCGATTGGACTCTGTAGTTAATTTTACCAACGTACAGAAGTGAGCATTTTCTCCACAGCGGCGGACGCAAAAACGTCTAATGATTCACCGAGACGCGATGATTTCCACCCAGTCGGAAAATTCCTGTGATCTTACCAGACTTTCTTCAGGTGCTCTCATGCTGCACACGCGAAACATGTGTCTACTGTCGTTTACTGATACACTATCTAAACAAAGGAGGTGCAGTATTACTTTAATATTATTACAATTAAGTAGGCACAAAAACAAAACAATACATATACAATAAACATGCAACAATTTACAATAGACAATGTGCTGCAGTCTTCATTAACATTAACCTGTTTAAATTTATGTAAAATTTTTAATTTTTCTTTTTATGGTTCCGTACCCAAAAGGTGCCAACGAGTGTGTCCGTCTGTCACAGGGCTCTATCTCTTGAACCGTAATACAACACTTGAAATTTTGACCAATTATGTATTACTATGGCCGTAACATCGTACTGAGGTACGGAACCCTTCATGTACGAGTCTGACTCGCACTTGACCAGTTTTTTTAGTGTATGGACTAGTGGTTTCTGCCCAACATGATCTGAATTTCTAATTGCATTAAATATAAATAAATAAATATATAGGGACAAATCACACTGATTAAGCTAGCCCCAAAGTAAGTTCTAAACTTGTGTTATGGGATACTAACTTAACGATACTATATTTTATGATAAATACATATATAGATAAACACCCAAGACCCAGGACAATTTGAAAAAGGGCATTTTCCAACTTGCCCTGGCTGGGGATTGAACCCAGAACCTCCGGATTAGCGGTCTAGCGTGTTAACCAATACGTCACGGATGTCGTCAAAATTCACAAAAGCATTGTCATAATTCAGAGTAGCTTATGTAATTTAGAAAATAAAATAACTGTTATATCTGCTCTATCTCTTGGGTAAACAGAAGGCAGTCATAGAACATTCCTAAGTTATGTTTTATCATTCGACAGATAAGACTCCAAAGCAGTGGTGACATCACTACGACAGACCACGTCTTGATAAAGAAAATGTTCAGAGGGTAACCTTTACCTGATGATAAGATAAACGTTATTTTGCTAATTTCCAACAAAAGCCGTCCCAGAAAATATCACAAACTACTACAACTGTTTCAGATAACAGCAAACCAAATACATCAACCGTGACGGCAATGCAGTTGATACCATAAAATAAAGTTTAACCGCGCCGAGATTGGAGAAAAAACGAAAAAGTAATGATCTACAACTTCCCCGTGTTTCGTGAACCGCAGTAGATAAGAGTAGCTCTACTCAAGCGAAGTCGACTTGGCACAGACAGGAGCATATCGGATCGAAACTCGAAATTTCAAAACCGGTTTCTGACATGTCTTATCCTTGTCTTGTACATGATTTCTCGTATCTCTCCTCTCGCTCAATGAGTCACCGTTTCTACGTATCACACCGGCCGGCCACTCTACGCACTTCATGGCCACTCGTTCGACTCCGTCACGCTTTGGTTGCAATGACTGGACGTTTAATGCGACAATATATTAATGTCCGAAGTAATAAGCAAATAGATTTCTTATAAGAGATTGCTTTTAAAGTGCATTACGAAACTAGCACACTTGAAGGTTTCATTAAGAGAATTGTCAGGTGCAGCGTTATTGTAATTTTAATTAACGTACCTAATTTAGATAGTGTTGCATGTTGATAAGCGTAATATGGATATGATGTGATAATATAATCAATAGGATTAGTTGTAATCAATTGTCTATTTAAATATTCATAAACTAATTATATGAAACATTTTATGCTCCGTTAGTTTAAATTTTAATTTGTGAGTTCTGCTTGCCAAAAGCGGCTGCCAGGTGAAAGGACTTTTTATTTGTCATCACGCCATCCAGATTAAGACAACAATTTACGACTGTTTAAACGTTTTACGCATCATTTGGCTTGTTCTCTTATACACATTTTGCTTCTGCATGAATTGGATTTAATTTTAAACTGCATTCATTTCAAACTTAATAATCGTCAATCTTAATTTTTACCTCAAATATTTTTTTGAATTTGTGTAATCTTTCTAAAAACGTCACTAAAGCATTTTAAGAGCAACAGAATGACAGCATCAGTATTCAGCTCTGTCGAGTACGAGGCTACAGCGTAATTCATTTATATTTAATTATTTATTGATGTAACGATGGCGCTGAACACAGTGCACGCTTGGAGGTGTAGAAAGAGAAAGGGGACTTATTCAAAAGTAGGTAATGTTTTTGCTGTTCTCGTTGTATGTACCGTGCAGCGCAGGCGCATGATTCATCGCACTTGCCGCGTGGGCCGAGCTTATTGTGTACACTACAACTCCTCTATCTATTCACTCCAGATGAACTTTAACTTTTCCTTTTGCCCGATCGTCTTCACTATCTATAATTTTTTGTTGCCCACCTGCGATTTCGTCTAATGGAGGACATGAGATTGGTAACAATTTCACCTTCATTGAAATCTCAGCTGAATTCTTTTTAATTAGGATTGTTTTAGTTGAGTGAAGGCAAATAAAGGCTTCCGCTCCAAACAAATGTATGGCTAAACGTGCAAAAGGCAGCGCGCAATGTCTGAAACAGTAGTTCATTAAGGCTTCATTGTTATTTCTCTTAAAGTGTTATTTACCTTTTACTGTGTCAACTCGACACCTAGCCTAGCGGCGGCGGCGGGTGTTTTATATTAAAAACAGATCTCTTGGCTTTACCTGCTCTGTTTACGGAGGTGTGTTTTCAAACAGTTTACACAATTTTACTCTCCGATTGTTACGCGTCTTCCTAATCCGCCTTTCCTAATGGTAACAATTAAATTCTGGAAACTTCTGATTTATCAGCTAAGAATAAATTTGCGATAACCTTTAGAGTTACTTGATTTGATATTATTTACGTGGAAGTGCCAAGTAAGTTGCCGTTTAGCCTGTTGACCTTTTAAAGATCGATCCACATAGAGTCGTCGCGGGCGCACTCGGGGCGGCGGTGCCGGTGTCGCAAGCACAAGCATTGCATTGTGCAGCACTCGAGCTTTCTCGCCGTGGCATTGTAACAGATCCGCTCACTTCCAGCAATTCCAGCTGAAAAGCAAATTTTAATTTTTACATTTACAATGTATAATTTTGATTATTTATTACGAATTCACTAAACATTATATCAATCATCAATCACAGCAAAAGTTTACATAAGTATCTATATGAAATTACAATACATCTGCAGGGTGGGCAACTTGGAGGTGTAAACTCTTTTCTTCTCTTTTGCCGCCATTTTGTTTTAGCGCCATATATGACAGTTGTATCATAGAAAATATTTTTTGTAGATATCGGCAAATTTGGTATGGAGCGTTTACGACTGAACAAAGTGTTTAAATTATTAAAACATTCTATCCAGCCCAATCATGTATTGTGGAAACTTCATGAAAATTTTAGCCAATTTTTGGTAGAAATCACTTACTCTAGCGGCTAATAATAACTCGTATAATGAATAAATTTGAGCAGCATAACATTGTAGGGGCTATATATCTACAACGTGGCAATGCTAACAGGCCAATGAACCATCGATAATTGAAACAAAATACCCCAAACACAGTCACTGAAATAACGCAGGAATTGTGTGAAAATGTAATGAAAAACGCATTGATAAATGTCAATGCGTTTTCATTACATTTTTTTCACACATATATTTATCTATAGGGTTCACATCTGCCAAGCTGCTAGAGGTAGATATTTGTCTGTCATTATTTTCAATAGTTAATTGCTGGCCTTAATACACATAGGTATTTAAAAAAAACTCAAATTTTTATATGAAATATAAATTTTATTGAGTTTTTTTAAATAGAAGAGAGATATTAGAATATAATTTTATAAAAAAAAGTATAAGTGTAACTCTTATTTGCCCACTCTACACAGGGATCGATGTTGTTTCCCAACTATAAAAGCTAGTCCAATTATGCTACAGATATAACTATATAATTTATTGCTTGTAACTTTAACCTCTCAGACACGACATTAGTATCTTATTGGAATAAAGACCTTAAAAGATGTAACGATGACACGATCGTCACATCAAAAAATAATGCCTTTATTCTAAAAGTATTTCTTTTCTTGAAACAAATATCCTAAATGATATAAGAATCAACCATTCTTCCTTTTTGTTTTTAAGTACTGTACTTTTATTTTCCAAATTATCAAAAAATACTTTTATTTCTAAGAAAAGTACAAATTTTGAAATCGTGTTGGCTTTCTTTACGTCAAAACTGAGCAAGGAATGGCTAAGAAGGTATAAGGATCCCAAATGCGAGTGGACAAAGTCGCGTGCAAAAGCAATAGTTTCTTCATTTCATTAACTTATATTATCCCTATTAGTTTAAGTTTCAAATTAAATATAGGATCGCAGTTTACAGTTGATGGTATAAACTCTGCACAAAGGACGCTGCTGTTCTCTGTTACCTAAGCTCTCTCAGTCGCCTCTTACGACCCCCGTGGGAGGAGAGGTAATAACAAATCGTCTTCTGTTCTGCCTTTACCACACGACTATTTTTTCAACTGATATTATATATTTTTCAGGTATATTTTATACTTAATAGATTTAAACGGTCATTACCCAGTTTTTTTTCGCAACCTAATTAACGCGTCACATTTTTTCCACTTTAAAAAAACGCGTTAATTAGACGGAGAACAAAACAAGACATAGTACCTATAGTCAATATTTTTTTGACATTTGGTGTTAATTTTGTCAAAAAGCAAGTTAATTAGGTAGCCAAAAAAACCTGGAGAACGAACGTAAAACATGATAAAGATTTTAAAAAACCCCGGATAATAAAAATCTTAATAGATGCTAGCACATCCACTCGTCTAACTGTACGTACATAAACCTGCATACATTGCTCGTAAAAAGCCTTCCTCTAAAGCATGTATGACTTACATACAATGCCGACTTCAGGGTCAATGTCCCGTTGCAAATACATTGAATGTATTGAAAACTACGAGTTTCCCAGGCATGAAGAAATTTTCATAGTTTTTAGAGTTTATATGAACACAAACTGATGCCCGTGGCGTTTCCCGCGTAGTCAAATTTTTGGCAATTATACAGGAACCTCACATTTTCCTGGGATAAAAGTATTCTTTATGTTAATCCAGGTAATAAGCTATCTACATGCCAAATTTCATTCCAATCCATTCAGCTATTTTGGCATGAAAAGGGAACAAACATCCATCGAAACTTTCGCATATTTACTTGTCTAACTTTTTTTTGTTTGATAACGTAATTTCTTTTAACACATTTCTATCCAACATGATAGCTGTGCCAGCTTTTCGTGACACTACAAGCTGTGATATATCGTTACAAATATATTGCGGCTCTAAGCAGGCAGTGCCCAGGGTTGCAATACCCAAAGGCCACTTTTAGCATGATGGTGGGGAAAAAGGTGGAAAAAGGAATCAAAATAATGATGAGTTGCTTGCCGCATATTAACATGATTCGTATTTTCACCCATTCCCGGCTTTTACGATCTGCGCGAGAAGAGAAGCAGCTAGTACATTATCAGCTTTTTCTTTTCTCCCAGACCAGCATGGAAGCAAAAATTTTAACGTACCTAAATTTGACATTTCAGTACATTAAAATATTGATTATGATGACTCAACTGAAATACCTCTTTTCTGTATTTATCTGCTCAATATTATTCAATTACCATAATGTAATTGCAAAGTATTTCCTTACACAAATATTTAAATGAAAACGTGTAACCTTTATTGACGATATTGTATCTAAGTAGAACAAAAATAGATATAAAAGTCAAGGTTGGATTTTTTTCATTCTTTGTAAACATTCTACTCGTATCGAGCTTGCTCTATCACAAATGTGGCTCTACATACTCTACAACTACGCTCTAATAAAATGTACCCTGAATGTATGGAAACTTTGTAATGTAAAAATAAAAATTAACAATCAGCTCTGACGGTTAACAGATATTATCAACAAAAGAAACTGGTCATGTGCGAGTCGGACTCGTACCTGAAGGGTTCCGTACCTTCTTACAATGTTTTAAAATGCTGAAATAAATACGTTTCTAGTATGACAACCCCTTTTAATTTTAATCTTGTATTTAGTATTTGTTGTTATAGCGGCCACAGTTATACATAATCGGTGAAAATTACAAGTGTCTAGGCTATGACGGTTCAAGAGATAGAGCCCTGTGACAAACGGACGGACAGACAGACAGACAGCACAGTCTTAGTAATAGGGTTCCGTTGGCATCCTTTGGGTACGGAAAGAATAAAGACTCTGAATGTTAAGTAGAGTAATATTTTATATGTGACGTTCCACGAGTAAAGGTACCTTATGGACGTGGCGCTTAGGACGTTTAGAAAAACAATTCGTACTATTAACTTAGCTTGAATAAACACAATGTCGTAAGTGCCACCGTCCATAAGGTACCTTTACCCGTGGAACGTCACATATAACGCTTTTGTAGATACGAGTTCATCTCTGAATCTCTATAGATGGCAGTAGTACCAAATAGGCTAGCTTCCAAGGAAACAAACCAAATCACGTTTTTAAATGTCAAAACGAATATTTATTAAGGTTTTTTTTTAATGACTTCATCATTTCTCGGTGTAAAGTATAATTTTGCATTATACTTATTAAGTATAATTTTGAATATAAGTTATTATTTAAAAAATATTTTTAAAGGCAAGCTTTAACCTAAAACAATGGACTAAGTAGTTTAAAGTGCTCCTCAAGACTATCAATTGAGCCCAAACTCGGCGGGGTTAACATAACCCCACCGAGTTTGGGTTCAATTGATGTTTTATCACAAAGATGCCGTGGCCACCTTCCGGCTTCATCATGAAAACATGTCATTGGTACCGTAATATTGCATTGCCACCCAACTTACATAAGTATGTAAAGTTTTAACTTGATCGAATAATGGGAAGGTTGTCTAATTTAGCTTGCAAGATTTTATTACAAACACACAGACAACGGGACAGGTACAAATAAAACAAAACAAAACTAAATAAAAGCTTGTAAAAAGTCCAAAATTTTTTGAAGAATGCCATCATTTTGGACCGTTTTATTTCATCTTGTTTTAGTATTAGGCGATTATTGATAATGGCATACCGTACTAAATTCGCGTTTGATTCAAAATCGTCAGTTTCATTTTAATCGCCGACATTCAATCACATGCATCTAACATTTGATTGCTTCATAAAGGCCTTCCCGCCAACGCAGCCTCAGACGGCCCGCGCCAGTCCTAAAGACGAAGCTGGCAATTGTACTTGTACGTTGTACTGTTACTTACGTATTACTTTTTGTACATTAATAAAGGATAAATAGCATTTCCTGCTTATGCATTATTATTATATTATAATATAACACTAACAAGCTCGACTATTTTACTTAAAAAGTATTAAAACTGTTTATAAGTATAGTGTAAAAAAATGTATAGACCTGCAAGTAATATAATCATGGATCTCTGGTATTTTGACATTTATTTTACGTTAAATGTAGCAACATTGCAAAAACAGACGGCCTGACCAAGGTGGCTGGAAAGCGCTGGATGCAGCGGCCGCTCTTGATCTGTCATTTTGGAAATCCTTGGGGGAGGCCTATGTCAAATGATGAATGGTGATGATGCAATGTTCAAGATGATATGATAATTATACATACTGATTGTGTTGATGTTTTTTTTGTATTATAGACTGAATTTATCCGTAAAATAGTTTCAGTATATTTTGTTTAGACCTTATAGGTAATCACGAATCCGAAAATCAGTTTGAAATCACTACACATTATTTACTAGAATATGGACAAACAATATTTGTCCTTATTTTTGCGGTTTTTCTATTGTTTTGCATTATCATGGTAAATCCCAACTTTTTGAAATTTATTGTACAAAATTGAAAATACTCGTAGTTGATTAATACATAAGATATGGTGATGAGAAAATTCGTCGGGGTGATTCGAAGTCACGATAGCACAAATGGTAGTGCACTTACGGCGTTAACGTGAGGGTCGTGGGTTCGAATCCTACTCGTGGCGGATTTTTTCATCACATATTTTCAATTTGGATAAGATATGGTTTACTAAATTTCATATGAAATCTGAAAAAATTACACATTAATGCTTCCTTATATTTTATCAAAGCTAAAAATATAACTCGCAGCTCTTATATCAAAAAACTGTTTAATTAAACTACCATTTCATTAAAACTAAATTAGGACATCATGGCAAAAGTCAGAGTTTAAAACTTGAAAAAGAAATCCGTAAGAAATTGATTTACAAAAGATAAAAACGGAGGAAGAGAAACTAGCCCGATACGCTGGATTTCACAAAGACTTGCCCCGGAGTTCATTAAGTAATCTGTTACCTACATTATAATCGTTTACTATCTAAAAACAATAAATTACATTTATGTACATATTTGCAACTTCTTATCAGTTATTATTATATTATTATTGTGATAATTATTAACTTGTTGTAATTATTTGTAAAATATGTAAAATTACTAAATACTGTTATTAGTTTGTTATTAATACATCTTATATAATAGAATCGCATTTTGCGTTTGTCTGTTTTCCAATAACTCTACAGACTTCTTCATGTAAGTAAAAAATTAAAAGTACTTTGGTCTGGGCTGAAAAGTGCTTGATTTTTCTGTTACTTTACGATTTAAAATTAATAATAAATTATTTATTACAGATGAATTTGAAACTAACTACCCTAGCAAAATTAAAATATATTCAAAATTCTTTTTTGTCCATTCATGTATTGAAAAAAAAAGTCGTTTATCTCGTTTGTGTTCTTAGCATACAAGAAATTTATGACCTTCGATTTTTCTACAGTATAAATTTTTAATGTCATGTAAAGCAAACGTAACAGAAAAAGGAGAGGTCAATCCAAGATGATAGCTTCTAGTTTGTTTTAATCTACTATGCCGGTTCATACACTAATTGACCCGAGTCACGCCAATATTGTCGATAAACATAATATTATGTATTATCAAATCTTTATTGCATGTTCGTCTTTAATATCTATTGAATTAATATTGACTCTATGTGGTTTCTTGCGCGTTGAAGTCTTTTCCATTTCTTCTGAAATTATTTGGATTATTTCCTTGTTTATGCTTTATTTTTATTTTGTAGGGTAAAATAATTCAAAAGTGAATATAGTGAAATACTGTTCTTTACTAATTAAGATTGTTTTTCTGTCTTTATTCTATAAACACGCGTTATACGGCTTGCGGTCTACTGGAAGAGATCTTTTTCAGATAAGTAGTGCCTTTGTACAAACTTTTATTTTATGTTTTCTGTACACATTTTCCGTGTCCATAATTTGGTAAATAGATCTAGAATTCTTAATTACATTACAAATACATTTTGCATCAAAATTTGTATTTTTCTTCAAGTACTGTGTTTACAATATTTACGTTTGTTTACTAGTACATAACTTAGATTTTAAACAATGCACGAGTGGTTGCAACAAATCAGTTTGCGGGTAGCGGGGGGGTAGGCGCATGCATTATTCAAGGCTCATTTCTATTCAACGCCGACAGCAAAGCACACCCGATAAAAACTTCTCGTTTGACGAGTCACACGCCTGCACCCTTTGTACAGTCGACCACACATCCACTATGACACATCGGATTGTATACAATACACACAAAGCACATAATCGTGTGAAAGCAACAGTGGTCCTGTGGTTGACAGTACGTCGTACGTCATGCTGCGTCAGTACTGGTCGTGTATTTTGTCAATGTGATATTTATGAGACATAAGTTTTCCTGCCTTTTTCTGCCGCTTTACTGCTGGCGCCTAGTTAGGGAGAGGTTTTAGGGGTCGCAACCTCGGCAACTTATCAAAGAACTTGAACAAACACAAAAAAATATATACAAATATCCCGATATTTGTATATATTTTTTTGTTTGTTTAGCTTTTAAATATTTTAATGTTGACTTGCTGATCTCTACTTTTCTGACGTTTTCCGCATGGGGTTTCCACGATTGGAACTCGGACAATTTACCAATATAATGAGGAAAGGAGACTTTTTCCCAATAATGGGGCTCCCAATAGGCTATAATTTTTCCAAACTAAAAACCGACTTGAACGCCAGAGTCAGTCACAGAAAAGCTACATACACAACAGTTGTATACTTAAACGACGTATTTTTGCCAGTTTTTTCGGTTCGAAACCAAACGTCACAACTGAATTTGATAAAATTTCTATGAGATCATTTGACAAGTACGAGTATACCCTTTCAAACAAAAACAAAATTGAAATCGGTCTTCGATTAATCGTAGAACATATATAAAAAATGAATATAAAAGATTCCGATGAATTGAGAACCTCCTCGTTTTTGTAGTTGGTTAAAAAAGTAAACAAACGCAAAGAACTTACAAAAGTAAAGGGAAAAAGTGTTTATGTATTTTGACAAACTCTTTGGGCATTCTGCCATGTGCTGGTGATTGTGATACAGCCGTTACAAATCTAAAATACTCATTGAAAACATGTTAAAAAAAATTAATTAGTTGTTTAGTTAGTTGAGCCCTTTGCTGGAAATTTGTATCTACTTTTTATATATTTTTTAATAGTTCACTTTCCTGCTTGTATTGTAAATTATGCAAAATCAAAATACACAAAAACTGCATACTTTATAGACAATGGATACCCGAAAAAGTTATATATTGCATATTTCAAGGATTGATGACGGAAAATAGGTTTTGTCGCAAAAAAATTAAAATGTTATCAACACTATTTTCAGATAATTAATAGATTCTGGTATTACTTCGCGAAAAGAAGTCACATGTCTGGTGGCAGAGTTACAGTAATCTTGATCAAATAGCATGTACCTACTTTTCAGAAACAGAACTTCTATAACGCTGATACAAATTTTTAACAACAAGGAAGTGAATTACTAGTTTGCAATTTATCATGATTGCACAAACACGCATTAAAGCATGACTTTCCATAATTTATTTCAAACAATATACGCCGTGCCATGGTGTTGCAAACTATTTTGATTATAAATACTCATCCACTTACTTTCTGTAGGCGCTGCTTTGAGTATTTACTTCGGATTTATTACTTCAAATTTTATTGAGCCAAAATATTACAAAGAGTAGGTATCGTCAGACTGCTGCACAGTTTAGCATATTCTCTTCTTCTTCGTCTAAGCGCATTCCCGGTTGCAACCTCAGCTGTGCTGCTTCGTAGCCAGGACTGCGCTTTCCCGCTTTTTCTTCTCCAAATATAACATGTATGTCAATGGTCACCCAAGGATGCCAAAGACCTTGCGAAATGAAGAAGAAATAGCCGGAACAGTTTAAATGATTTGGCTTTAGTTTTACGACCGGCCGCCTGCGTGACGTCAACCCTCTTTGGGAATGTATTTGTGCAAAAAGTTTTACAACCGGCTGCCGCCCGACGTTAACCCTCCTTGGGAATGCAAATGTCTTAATTATAACCAGAATGTCTTTATTATCATAGGGTATTTATAATATATCCTAATAATAGTCACTTTGTTTTGCACAAAATAATGTTAAGCCTTATACATGTGCATCGGCAGTCGCAACAAAGTGACAAAGGGACTGCAGTAAAGTGTGTGAGTGAAGTCTGGAGTGTACCTAAACCCGTGTGCGTGAGTCTCTGCGAGCTGCGCTGCTGCGAGTACTGTGACCCACTTTTGACAAACGAGTTCTATGCATAAGAGCTAAATAAAATACATCTAATTGTATTTTGTTGGTAGTGAAAAAGGTAGTAAAACAAATTATCGAGCTTTTTGGAAGAATTTTTATGCAGAGTAATCAATTCTAATGCAAATTATAACTGCATATTTTATTTTGAATTTTACTTAATGAATTTCTTGCACGTTCTGGTATCTTTCATGCTGGTCTGGGAAAAAAGAATAAAACGTAGAATGTACCAGCTGCTTCTGTTCTCGCGCAGATCGTAAGACGATCGAGGGAAAATCTGGATCATATTAATAGGCGATGCGGCTAGGAATAGAAACCTATTACTATTTTGATTCCCTATTTACACCTTAACGCCCAAATTCACGCTAAGGGTGGCATTTGGGTCTTGAATCTATGCTATGCCTATGTCTAACCCGTTCGGGAAAATAACTTGATAGTGTATTGAAATGAAACTGCTAACCACGGGAATTTCTCGGAAACGTTCTGTAATTCTCAAAACACATTAAAATGGGCTTGAATCATCTCTAGGTGTGATATAATCTTTTCAGATTCTCAGTCCTGTGCGGAAGCGAACGGTCACCGCTGGCACAGTGCCCATGACCGCCGACTTTACAGTTACCTAGCCACTACACAACACGCTCTTTATTGTGTAGTCGGTAAAGCCTAAAGTCGCAACGTTATGCAAATATGTATGGTTGCAATCGCTTTCTTGGAAGACGGAATTAAATCAATGGGTTTAAACTTTGGCTAAAGAAGTAGGCGTTGCAATAATTACTGGTTTGTCTCTGAGGATTTCCGAAAATAATTACTAATTAACATGAATAATGTGAATGGCAATAATATGTTTCTGTAACCCATTTTCTATTCTCTTATTTTTGCCCCTGATCTAAAGATGTATGTGGAATTGTATTTTAATGCGCAAAAGCTACACCTCTATTATACATATATAAATTAACTGCCTTAATTGTAAATCGTTTTAAAAAATCCGGAAAAGAAATCAATTTTGTTAGAAAACGTTATTTCACAATATTTGTCTAAACAACACCAAAAGTATCGTATGTTTTACTAGCCATTGAAAAAAAGAGACGTGTTCTTTATTGACATTGTGTTCTATAAAAAAAAAATATATCATACAAATAGTCCTTTTAATTAAACTGAACACTTATGTATGAGAAAGACGTAAAATAACCTAGATAAGTTGTTAATTTTCCCGGGCCGGCCCTTTCTACTGAAATGTAGTAAAGTACTAAAAATAGAAGATGAGTAAATTGATGAACTAAAGACAGACTTTATTGATAAATGTAAAACACAAACAGATGCAATTTAATACATAAAATATTGTCTTTTATCGTCGGTAACTGATATTGTAACGCTATTGTCATATTTTTTCAATGGCAAAAAATTATGGACTGGTTATCTGCTACTTAGTTTGGAAACAGTTTGCAGTCTGTAATGACCCGCATAGGGCTGTCGCAATCGCAACTCCCCATAGATCCTTCATTTGCTAATTATTTGCAGCGATTCTGTTTATGTCGATTGAGTAATACTGCTCTACGCGTTAGGGTATGTTACTTTAACACTTACAGTTAAAATTTACAAGTTTTATTTGAAAGTTTCAAGCGATCCCCGTATAAATGCAATCTTAAGTGGTTTTAATAAATTAAGTGACTTAATCCCGTCATGTTCCACACGCTATGATAATCGTCTTTCCGGGTTATTATATGTTTGATTTATATGTTCTTTATAAAAAATTCCTGTCCTAAAAATTGTATAAAAGTATCTGTAATAATTAAACTATTTAAACATCTGACTTGGGTGCATATGTTCCAAGTTGTGACAAATGAAGGGTTATAGAAAAAATCAAGGTCAGAATATGAAAATCTTCAACAAACAAACAAAACAAACCCAACCAACAGCAGAGAAGTGTTTTAGTTAATATTCTATTTCTACTGATTTGTAAGTAACATATAAAATATTTATTGGAAAACTAAAAATACAACGTAAAACTTGTTAAGTTTAACTAAACTAAAACTAAACAAACTAAAATATAAGCTAAACTAAAACTAACTAAACTAAAAATATAAAAAATAGAACCAACTTATATTAAATTATAAAAAGTTGAGGCCAAATCGCTGCCGTCACAGGGCAAAGTACCCAAAAGGACCCAAATTTATAAACAATTGAAAGTCACGATTTCGCTGTAGACTCTTTCGTTCCATATTCAAGACCAAAGCCTTTTAAACCTTATACCCTAACTGCATTTGAAGCCTCCTGCAGCACAGCTGTTATCGGCCGCCCACGAGTAAATCACCAAACACGCCGCCACGGCACACCACCACAATCTATGCAAATCCCTTGCTCAGACTTATTGCTCTCGCCTCGACTCCTTTCCAAATGCATACTAAATAGCGCGGCCGTACCAACACAAACTAAGAAAAGTATAGAGTAAAAAATCTTCTTTCTTCTTTTTTCGACCTATATCCGACTACTGGTGGACTAAAAGTAGTGCTGGAGAAACTCAAGTTCTTGAGTCCAAATTTAGACCTCAGACTCCACAAAATAGGTTAGTCAAGAAAAAAACATTATTCCACTACTGGGAGCTACCCTAAAAATAATAGTTTACCACTTTGTAGGCGTGATTAATATACATACCCATGCCAAATTACAAGTAAAACTGCGGACAAACAGACAGACATGGAGAAACTATAAAGATTCATTGTTTACGAAACCCTAAAAATGGACTCGACCCTAGACGTATTTATTGTTGGCTTTCGGTAGGGCCGACGTGATCTTGTTGGCGATCGGTAGGGCCGTCGTTGGTGAATTGTAGCCAACGGTAAATGCTACTAGGGGGAGGCCTCGAGTTTTCTTTAACACTAAATAAACCGATAAAAGGACGATTTGCCAATAATTACGAGTATCACGCTGCTTTGGCTTGCCATATTATCGCAGTAGTTTGAACAGAAGATGCTGCTGCCCTATTACGTTTCGTCCCTTATTCGCCTCTTACAACACCCGTGGGAGAAGGAAGGGGTGGTAAAAAATCGTATTCTATTCTCGCCTCCCGCGCACCAGTCCCCGCAGACAGGAACAACTTCACACTGCTTACATTAGATAACTTATATACAATAAAGCCACAAAATGTTAAGCTATGTCAGAAGCTTCAGATACTCGTAGCCTAAAAATCTGGCAAATGTTAGCTACTAAAATATATCCACAAACAAAAACACTACTTATTTTTATAATTCGTGGTATCTATGCGCGTATTATGAACATTGTATGAAACATCATTTTTGTATTATTTCTAATTTGTGAAGCAAGCCTTTGTCTCGTTTTTCACTCGCTTGTTCAACGTTTTAACGTTATTGTGTTGCTGCTAATGAGTTGAACCATAGCGAACCCAAAAAGCTTAGGTGACTCCTGTTTTACCATTATGTTAATGTTTTGGGTGTGTCTTTAATTTTATTGTTTACTTTTGGGACCTTGAATAGGTAAGTCTTGAAGACACTCTGGTCCTGACCGCCGATAAATTGCAAACGTAATATACATACAGAAATCATAATTTTTAGTATATGATACTAATTGAATTATAATATACTATACATAATCAAGAGTTGAGAAAGTTCGTGCGTTTATTTTTATCATAATCATCATCCGAGCGTATTCCCGTTTGCATCCTCAGCGGTAACGCTTCAGAGCCCAGGATCTGCTACCTAAACTGATTGATTTGACGAGGTTACAGACTTACACAGAGTGATTGTCGTCTGACATCCGAAACCCATAGGGTAGACAGGAACCAATCCTAGCGTAAATTTTTATATTTAGGAAAATTTCTTTTTCAAACAATATTTCTTGACCCTACCTCTCTGTAAAACCTCCATCCATTAAGCCACTTTATGCATAATGCTCTAACTGCTATTTATTTATCCGCACATTACACAATAACTCATAGAAGCGTGTATTCACCGAGTCAGTAGGCTTAGATCCGAGAAGGCTGCAAAATTACACTCATTTGCAGCGCCGAGCAACAACGTTGAAGGCATGTGCAAAATGTTGCCGGGGACGATTAGCAGAATTCCAGCCTCGTCGCAATACAACTTATAAATGCTAAAAAAAAGAGTCTTGCATCATGTACTGACAGAGGATTAGTCTACACTGAACGTATTCTTAAAATGACCTGGCCATGCACTCTTGGGCCTAAACGAAAAATATTCGGTCAAACGAGCAGACTATAAAATTATAGGTACACGTTTTGAACGCAGGGGTAATGTTGACGGCAACTGCAAAATGTTGCCTGCGAGGATTATCAGAACTTTAAAATGTTAAAAAACAAGGTTCTTGCAATATATGTGTCGCAGTTGAATGGTATAATCCGCTAATTCACGAAACCCTTAGCTGTTTGGCATTGCAGCTCGGTTTTGTAAAACAGCGGACCCTAATACGCGAAATGGAATGAACGACTTGTATTAGAGAAGTTGTTGAACAATTCTATCTAAAGAAATTATATACAATTTAGAATGCCTACGAAGTGGCAATGGCGAGCGAGCGAAGCGACCGTGCCGCGGCAACCGCCGGCGAGTGCTACGAATGTTCTATTCATTTTACTAGGTTAGGGCAAACCTATAGGTTAGGTTAGAACTGCGACCAATACACGCACGAGCCGAGCGAGCGTAGCGAGCGTGCCGCGGTAGCGGCCGGTGAGTGCTAGAAAAGTTCTATCCATTTTACTGGGTTAGGGCAAACCTATAGCAATAAAAATCGTGGAATAGATTTCTGAGAAATGAAATTCGCTGTCGAAAAAATCTGTATTCTAATATTTTAATAGTTATATTTCACTATGTTAACCCTACACCAAATCCTTATCATGCATGTGCCGCAGTTGGATTGTTTAAAGGTTTCGTCAAACAGCGGATTACAGTTACTGTTTCACAAAACTGCTAGCCGTTTGGAAACATGGTTAGCGGTTTAAATGAACGTGACACGTTGCGCAATCTTAGACAATCCAGCTGAACGATATTCGGATGTTTAACAAAACCGAGCTGTAATGCCAAACAACTAGAGGTTTCGTGAATTAGCGGTTTATACCATCCAACTGCGACATATGTACTGACAAAGGATAAGTGCACACTAGACGGATTTGCAAAATCACCTGGTTACTAATGGTCTCTATTTTCCCATACGTGAAAATATATTGGATGAGAGCAGCACAGGACCGAAATGGGTTGCGTCTACGAAGGGAGGCCTATGCTCAGCAGTGGGCGGTATAGAAGATGATGATGAAAATATATTTGCTTAGATCGTAAAAGACTGCATAACTAAGTAGGTATGCTCTATGCTGCAAACTAGGAAATTTGCAGCATAGAGGCAACAATTTTGACAGAATGTGTTTAGGCATATTAAAATTCCTTTTTTTAAATCTTATTATTAAAACATGCTAACTTTTAAATCTTCTAAACTTTGAAAGCGACATAAAAATTGCTTTTATCATAATTATGAGAATAGTTCAGTAGAAGACTATAAGTCTTGTAAAGAAAAAAATAACTTATTTTTAATGTATTAATTGCACATCAAATAAATAATTAACCAATCAATTTAATCTCATCATTTATATACTTTTTTACATCAAATAAACAACAATCTCATCATAAATACTGACTGCACATCAAATTTACTAGGTTAGCGTAAACCTACATATAGGTTAGGTTATTATGTAGAACTGCGACTAACACACGCGCAAGCCGAGCGAGCGAAGCGAACGTGCCGCGGCAGCGGCCGGCGAGTGCTAGGACAGTTCTATCCATTTTACTACGCTACAAATATAAATTGCAGTTTGTTTAGTAATATTTTCAGTTGATTATTTATTAAGTTATTCGTTCAGTAAAACATTTCTGCAAATACCATTAAATAGTATACTAAATTTGATTTATTTAGTGTGCATAATTAGTGTGCAATTCAGTATTTTTGGTGAAACTTTAAAATACTTTGTTCGAAAAAAGGGAATATAAACATATCGATTTAAGACATGCCTTTTTAATATAGATCCTTCTAAGAGTAGATGCAATACCAACTTAACCCTTGGCTACGCTAAAAAACAAGGTTCTTGCTGCATACATCTACAAGTACCATCGGTGGGACAGGTTAGTTCTGTTGATTTTCCATTTGCGATAATAGCCTCTTGTTAGATGAGTCAATTCTGTTGCTATGTTATTAAAGTCGTCAGGAGAACAGATCGTGTTATAATGAAACGTTTGTTAAACTTGTTATTATGTTTAATTGTTATGTTGTCGCCGCGCATTCTAAAAATTGCCTCATTCACGACACTTAGAATAGATATAAATAGGTTGTTTTCAGTCACACTTTATGGTAATGTTTGTACGAGTATGTGAACATGTGACATTTCATCATCATCACCATTCACAGCCTTGAACCTCCCACTGCTGGGAATAGGTCTCTCTCAATGAATGCCATTTACCACGGTCCTGAGCTACTCTCATCCACATTCGACCCGCGAATTTTCTGATGTCTACCCATCGACGACATGTGACATTTAGTTACATTTATTTATTTTAAGTTGTGGGAAATACCTGTCTTTTTTTTCACCTGCATCGCTGCTTCAGGTTTAGATTCAGATGCATCATATCCACTAAACTTATATTATTGTTTGTATGTTTGACTAGAAACACTAACGCAAGATCAGTCTCTGTCATAGACTACTGCCACGGCTACTGCTCTAACCAAGTCGTTTATTAGAGATGCCCATATGCCCATTCTAATAGGAAAAATCTTTGAATTACAAAATAAATCATTAATTACTATTTTCGCTGTTCCATTATGTACCTGTTAGTACCTATTTAGTAATTGACGACCTCCGTGGCGTAGTGGTTAACATGCCAGTCCGCCACTTTGGAGGTTCTGGGTTCTGATCCCCAGTCAGGACAAGTTGGAAAACAGCCTTTTTTAAATTGTCCTGGGTTGGATTGTCTTAGGTTTTTATCTTTATTTGTATTTATTACAAAATATATATAGAAATATATTTAGAAATATTAATATTTGTATTTATTATATGTATGCTTTATGAATATATATTTATTTATGTATTTATGTAAGTATATTTATGTATGTTTATGTAGGTATGTATCTTGTCTATTTCTTTATTTAGTTTTGTATTGTAGGTACACGCCAATTACCTCTTTTTTCCCATTTCCTCTCGCGGGTCTACTGGAAGAAATTTCTTTAGAAATAAGAAGCACCTAAGTACTATGTTTTCCTTATTTTTTTATGTGTAGGTATGTTTGTTAATTTTCCAAGTGTACTTAAATAAATAAAATAAAATAAAAATATAGTACCGTTAAATTAGTATCTAATAACACAAGTTTAAACTTATTTTGGGGCTAGCTCAATCAGTGAGATTTGTTCCTATATATTTATTTATTTAATTTTAACAGATTTTTCCTGTATAAATGTTGAAAAAGTTCTATAAACACACGAACTTGTAAATATTCCAAGTCGTATCGATCTTCTAATGCTCTTCTAAATTTCACCTACGTCAGCTTCTCTTTCTGCAGCGAATGCCAGCTCGACAAAGACAGAGCTGAGACAGTAACTTGATTCAATTTCAAAGCCTTAGCAGTTGCATACATGGGAATCGGAAACACGATAGCTAAATGTAAATATTCGAGCATACTTACCAAGTACCTAAAGTACTGTTATTTAGTACTTTCTTTAATATACTTTGTGATTTTTCCATATTCATCTTTCGAAATCTCGTCCCACTGTAGTTCTAAATCTTTAAATCTGTTTAATATTTTTATAGTCCCTAATGGATTCATATTGTTTATTAGGTACCACAAGAGCTTTATATTGACTCAACAGAAATTATGGACAGGTGACCGTAATTTCTGTTGAGTTTTCAAAAAAATATGGGTACTTACAACCTTTATGGAAATATCGTTGAATTAAAAAAATCTAAATATCACTTTGGTACTTATATCAAAAATATGTATTTATATAATCTATACTTCTATACTAATATTATAAAGGGGAAAGATTTGTACCTATTTTTGTATGTTTGTATGTTTGTAATGAATAGGCTCAAAAAGTACTGGGCCGATTTAAAAAATTCTTTCACCGTTGGAAAGCTACACTATTCCCGAGTGACATAGGCTATGTGTGTACCACGGGCGAAGCCGGGGTGGACTGCAAGTAGCATAATAAAGCAATAAGTAATAGCATACTGAGACCTCGTTGGTGTATTACATTATAGGGTACATTACCTTTATATACAGTCGCAACCTACGAAGGAAAATGCTGGATGCAAGCCGCTTCCATCAGTCGTTTTGGAAAAACGTGGGGCGTATGGCCAGCTGTGGACTTCCAGAGGCCGAAAAAAATTGTGACATTTCCATACATATTGTCCCGTCATTTAAATGCTTTTGTCTGGGAAAGTTTATTCCTATCTATAAACATGCTAAGTATGTGACTCTGTCTTTTTTACGTATCCTTAAATTCCGCGAAACTTACTCGAAACCCACATTTGGAATCAGCTCAGTAATCATGTACCTAAGTAGGTGTTCCCATGGAGTTCTCAGAATAAGACACAGCTCGTAACGAGAGATGCAGCCTGCTTCCGCAAACCACTCGCATTGCGATCCAATTATACCTGATACCGCCGAGAAATATCGCAGATTTGCTAAGCTAGATAATTATTGTGAGAATCGCGAACGGACAATGCCGCCCGAGTATGGCAAGACATGTCATTTACGTCTAATCGGCTTCCTGTATTAGTTACACAGTTGGCTTTTATGTCTATTTATTCAATGATTATAATTACGTATGTTTCATTGTTAGACAATATGGTAAAACATTGTCTTTATTTGTTGTCAATATTTAATTATAAAATCAACATACTTATTAATCACCGTAAATTAAACACCGTAATAGAGCCCTTATACGAGTATATATATAGAGCCGTAGACTCTCTACGGCCTTCAGAGCATTCGTGGATTCATTTTGTAAAGCCTTATAATTAGGTTATTATTTCTATTTTTAGGGTTCCGTACCTCAAAAGGAAAAAACGGAACCCTTATAGGATCACTTTGTTGTCCGTCTGTCCGTCCGTCCGTCCGTCTGTCAAGACCCTTTTTCTCAGGAACGCGTGGAGGTATGAAGCTGAAATTTATATCAATTACTCAGGTCTACTGTCCCTTGAAGCTGTGAAAAAATCAAACTACTAAGCCAACGCAATCAAAAGATACAGCCGTTTATGCCGCAAATTTTCGATACTTGCAAGGGAATCAAAACCTACAGGGTGCTTCCCGTGAACTCAGAATCTTGAAATTTGGTACGAAGCAACGTCTTATAGCATAGATAAAGGAAAAATTACGAAAACCATAAATTTTTAGTTACATCACATAATATATTTTTTTTTAATAATTTTAAACTTACTACCCATTTCCTCATAAACGCGTAGAGGTATTAAATTGAAATTCATACCAAATACTAAACCTTGCAGGTTTGTACGGAACCCTCGGTGCGCGAGTCCGACTCGCACTTGGCCGGTTTTTATTATTTACTGTCCCACTTAGTTACATTATACGTAATGTGTAATTTAGATTTTACCATTTATAATATTGAGAAATAGGTTAGAAAGTGGAATAATAGGAAATCTGTTTCAAAGTTGAGTTAGAGTATCAAAAGATCCGCGCTACCTGAAATAAAAGGCTAACAAGAAATTGTCACAGGTACTTCCTAGGTAAAAACCCCTTTAAAGTGCGTATTGCAACGTCTTAGTGGTCAATGAACCTTGCGAATTGGCGGCGACAATTGTCTCGGCGCAGGCGCAGCTGCGCCGCCTCGATCTCGATACACCGTGACCGTTAGCACAGCTAATTGCACTATCTAGCCAGCACTTTATGGCCCTACATCTTTCTCGTCTGCTAAATTAGTCTTATTGTTATTTCTCTCTGGTTGAACATTTTAATTTTGTTTAATAATCCTTACATCATAGTCAATCATATTTAATAGTTATTGGTCCTTGTAAATCATAAAGATTTTATTTATTCGCAGAATAGTTCTGATTGTTACTTTTCTTTCTGTTTGGTTATCATGTTGATTTTTTATTCTCTAATCATTTTTATAGTAAGTATGCTGCAGTCACCTGCAAAATTGTTCTTGTTGTTATTCTTCTTCACTCTACTAGTTTGATAACATCTCCGGATGACTATGTCTATAACTTACGAGTAGGTACCAACATTTTTCCTGCAGCCAGTGATTGTATTGTATACTTACGTCACTTATTTCTTTTTGATTTGAGGGCTTAGGTCCCAGGCTTTGTTATTGTCATCTTTACAATCCTCGATAACCTGATTGTCTTGTGTATAAACTACATTATGTTGATAATCATCTTGATGTACGTTTATAGTTTTTAACCTTGATCGAGAAGTTATTCTGAGGAGACACTCTTTCAGAATTCAAACTGTCTCTGAACTTGCAATTTGGACTTTACGTCTACTATAATTTATTTCATATTGATTGGTAGAAAGAATAAAACTTTAAATCACTACCATACTGCGGAAAAAATGCAGATGAGAATTATTATGTATATGTAATATACTTATGAAATCCAATATCGTACTTACTCGTATACGGAAGATGTCTATAGTTTTAGCTTATCCCAATGGCAAAGCATGAATATGCATGTAGACGTTTCTAGTCTTTAGTCAACCAGAAACTATTGGATACAATGCTCAAACAGCTCCATACGGCTTATTGCTTAACCGATTTCAAAGCACTCAAGACGTTCTCAAACTTGTTGCACGCTAAGAGCGTACCTAGCATAGTCATAAACTAAGTTAAACCCTCTGTCGGCAACGCCGCCGGCTTCAATGCAGTTCAAATTAATTCGATTATCAGCGCACCTTGATCTCGCTAAAGCTCTCAGATTCCCTTCATTAGCTGTACATACGCGCCTCTGTTTACTCTCAAATAAACATGACAACACCTAAATTGGATCTTTGTTACCAAATATTCTCTCCTCGACTCACGGCTATGGAGCTTATAAAATATTTACTTACATTAAATTCTTACTCAATATTCTGATGGCGGACGTTCCAAACTCACGCACTGTATTGGAAGTTGGTCATGAATTCATTGTTTTTGACGTAGTCGTGTGATATTGAACCACAGTAGGAAAGAGTTCAGGTCACGTTTGAGTCCGTACGACGGGAGAATATTAACAATTCAAATTTAATAAATTGAATGGCTTGAGTTTTTGGAATTCTTTCGTTTAGCAATAACTAGGCGATCGGCGACCGGCGACAGTGATAGGTTTAAAACATCAACGAGCATACACGGAGCCATTGTTTTACATACACCTAGACCTAGGTGCGTACAAGGTAAGCACATACTTCTTGTTAACGATTTATGTTATGCCTTAATGACACATAATTAAACGATCTGAACAAAAAAAGCTAGACACATTAATGATACCTTTACACGCCATATACGCATAGTGATTTATCGTTTTGCAATGTCTTAGTAGGACTTGAAAGAGGGATAAAAATATTCATTTATCACATGAATGAGTCCCCGTATGTCGTTAGAATTTGTTGCAATGCGATTGCATATAATATTGCTAGGTATGAGGGGTCTGTGTAGGTAGACTTGGATGCACCGGACCTACATAGCCGGCGTAGTGTAGCCGGCATCGTATCGGTTACGTCAGATACCCAGTACGTAGTCGTGACCACCGACTTGTGAATTCAATGAATAACTAGCATTCCCGCGTCATTTCTATTCTTCGACAGTCCCTAATGAAGTTCTGCATTTAGCATAAAACAGCTACTGTTGGACAATGACCTTTAAATAGAGGTCAGCGGGTGCAATAGGTGGCATAATTGAACGATTAGAATTACAAACATAAATTAAGTTGACTTAGTAAGCAAAACATATTTTGATCACCACAGGGTTTGATTTTGGGGCCATTATATATATATTTTTTAAATGGTATCAAACGTAAAATCTGAAAAATCTTGTGCTGAACTGAAGCAGAAATGTCAATGTGTGTCCATAGACTTCATTGTTACCGGTGATGCATTTGTGCATTCTGTGGCCGGGCATTAATTTATTGCACAGTGAACGCTCCTGTGGCCGCCTACCGTCAGTTCTTATCTCTGGAGTTGCGCTGCGTTCCGCGCTGACGCCTTCTCTTTGCGCCATACCATACCAAAAGTAATCTGCGCATCCGTTTTGCAAAACCTATCGTTTCATAGGCGCACAATTTGCATGCCTAATGATTTCAAGCGAAAACAAAGACGCTTTATAGATATTATGGTGTACGGACTGCATAATTAAGGCTATAAACTATTTTGATTTACAACCATTTAATATTTAGTAACCTGTTTCATCCTGACAATGTGAATAATAATCATTACATTTTTCTATAGGTGAGTTGTCATACATAGATTTTCCATATGATATCGGTAGAGTGGAATACAGTGTGTTAACAGCCCTTTACTCTCCCACGAGTGTCGTAAAGAGCGACTAAAGGAGGAGATATTGGTAACAGGGTACGAGCAGCAGTATCTTTTACGCTACGACTTTATAACATCTACTGCGATAACCATCCCGTCAGCCCAGTGCAGTGATTACCTATGAACAAATCCTCCCTTTATTGGGAAAGGTCTTTAGTCCAGCAGTAGACTGTATAAAGATACATAGATTTCGTTTACTTGGATGATTTGATGACTGAAGGGTCATAAGCAGGAAGGATACAGGCTACGAGCAGGGCAGCTATGATCACTGATCAGCGTCTGGTATTATTAGTTTTATTGTATTATCACTAGGCTCAAAAAATCTCTGTAACATATACTATTACTTACTATTACTTTATATTAAGCGAGATCCGCTCTTCGACCGAGAGTAGGCATGACATTATTTTACATATAAGTCGTTGTTCCTGCGTTCATTCATGGCGGGCCGCTAGGGCGCTGATTTATCGTTTCAATTTCATAAGTATCTCTTTGTTACCGACGCTTTATATCATTTTAAGTAATATCGCCCTATTGAAGATGAAAGCGAATTGCATGATTTACCGATTAGTTGCGGTTTAAAGTTACGCAGCAGAAGCAGCGTCTTGTGGTATGTAATCCTGCTTTAGCGGTACAAGGTATTAGATTTCAAACCGGTTACTAACCGGCCGACCAAACCTAGCACCTAATATTGAGATTTTTCTTAAAAAACAAGCATTTAAAATTAGTTTTCAACCGTGAAGCAACTCTTTCCTGCGCTCGGTTTCGAATGATTGAAAACCGTCTGTGTTAAATTATAGCTACCTCTGTAAGTAGTTATTTATCTTGTCGATCGATCATCCATCAAATTAAATGACGAAATGGAGCCGACTCGATACTTATCGGAGCTTATTACATGTAAACATGACTGCGCTTATAAACAAGCTATGATTCTATTACTTCTCATATTGTAAGCCGATACTTACTGCGACATTTCTGTACGGTGCAATCGGAGTCTTAATTCGCAGCTGGCGACCTGACCACTATGATTCATTTAACCGTGTTTATTTAGAACTACGGTTGCTTCGGAATATAAAGTTGAGATTCCTATAAAATGGAGATACGTCCTTACACTTGGTTATATTAGAAGTTGGCAGGCATATTGTATGAGTCAGCGGTGAGCTCCCATGATTATCTTCGTCAACGCAGTTACTTCATTTATTTTAATTCTATTCATTTACACCTATGATATGTGAACTGTAACCGATAGTATTGCTGTACGCGCTTTATCACGTAAGTAACGATTTGACGTCAACATTTGTGCAAAACAATACAAAGTGACTATTATTATGAGATATTATAGATATCCTATGATAATAAATATATTTGAATTGAATATCGTTTATAGATTTGACGACCTCTGTGACCTAGTGGTCATCATGTCAGGCTGTCACACCGGAGGTCCCGGGTTCGAACCCGGTCAGGTTAAGATGGAAAATAATCTTTTTCAGATTGACCTGGGTCTAGGATTCGGGGCTAGCTCAATCTGAATGATTTTTCTGTATATATTAATTTATTATTATTTATAGATATAAATAAAATTATAGGTACAGGAGAGTAAGAACAGAAATCGTAAAATTGGATTGATAAGGTTAACTTACGTCAATAAATATGACATCAAGAAATGTGACTAATTTTGTGAGTTGCATAACCCATAAAACCTACGCACTTCGAATTCACATTGTTTTATAGTTGTATGATTATGTATTTCATTATAAATGCTTGTTAACCAATGACGCAGGTCTCTGTGAAAAATGCAGAAATAGTTAGTAATTGCTATTTCCATAAGCACCGAAAATTTTAAATTCGTAATTAAGCACGTGTGTGGAAGTAACTAAACATCGAAGTACAAAAAAATTGCTAATGGGATGGGTATTTGTCATCTATGGATCTGTAGACCTGTAACGATGTTTACTTTTGTAACTCTTTTTTTCAGATCAGCATAGTATATCATCTTCATGGCTATCTTACCAAGTATCTATTTCAATGTTCTTTGTTTCTATTTTTATATTGCTGAGTTCACATTTCTAGCCATCAATTTGTTTCCACATTTATAAATTTCACGAATCTTGTATCTTCTTACTACCGTACGATGACTGGACTACGGACTTTACGTGGAAAGATCACGCCACGTGGCTCGTGCATATTACTAGCCGGCCTTTGTGAGCGTGTATCACAACTTCACACCGTTTGTAAACATTCACATGTACAGATAAACATCTTTGTGAGTGAAGCCGCACGCGCACCTAAAAGTAAACACCATTCAATATCTGCAATTAATTTCCCACCAGATATACTCATGAAGTATTAATAAAAGCCCACTGCCCTATTTTCTAGCAAATGACGAGAGGCGTTGCTCTATTGAATAATTAATAGAACGGGCGACGAAATTCGACTTGAAGCGGTCGGATACTCATGTTTATTGATTTAATAACTAGTATGTTATACGTGTTTATGAATGTAATAATCTGTTGTATAGTAAGTACAAACTCCCCCTTGCGCAAAATCAATAATGTCTAATATTGCCTTCGCTACGAGATGCTAATAGAATTCACTAACTGGATGGAAACTTTGTCTGACTCCACGAAAATGTTAAACGTTTACCAAATAAACGCTGAATTCGAATATAAAAACAAGTCAATAACCGTTTTAACTATCTAAATAAAGTGTACAATCACGGTAAACAGAGGGCAAACTCGATTGCTCTTTCGCTTATATTGAAACGTGTTAAGAGCGTAAACTGACCTTTTGTGTTTCCAACAAAATGTAGGAAAACCACACGGCGAGCCGATTTGAGCTGGCCGCGGCCCGGTGGACGCAACCGAAAATTTATTTAATTAACATACTTCGGTCGCAACCCTCGGCTGCGCGGACGCGGCAGGGTCGTCACAGGTGGCCCGGCCCACCCCGCCCCATGCCACGCCAACTCATATGGAAATTATTACTCTATCACTGCGCTTCGTTACGGCTGCACTTTATCATGAACGCGTGACGTATTAACGGTTGAAATGTTGTTGTAAACCGTCAATTTGGAACTCAAAAACATCAGATTTTTTTGGTGTTTTAAACGAGTCCATTTACTAAGCTATTATTACGATTGTGAAAATTAGACGTCTTGACAGCTAAATGAGGCCGTATAAACATAACAATCAACATGCAAAGCAGATTTGCCATAAAGCACATTACGTTTATAATTTTCCGAAGGACACGCTATATAGAGGGTTTATACGGCATTAAATTACGGGAATTATTCCGTTGTTGATGTTAAAAAATGCATTCCGGCTACAGGAATCGCGTGTGCTTTATTACACCGCGCCACCGTAATGAACGACAGAACACATTATTTCCCACTAGCACGATAATTTATCTTAAAAAACAAATCCAATTAGACTCCCGGTGGTGTTTCCATTGTATCAGCGGAATTGCATTACTGCGTATGACGCCGCAACAAAACAAACCAAGACAGTCGTAATGGTTTTCAATAAGGCGTTTCATACAACGTGGATATAAAGCCACGGCTATAAACGTGTGAAAATGGTAGTTTACAAAATACGACGCTATATAAAGTAGTTTATGATATAGTGCTGTATCAAGATATAAATTTACTGCTGGACTTACTTGCAGAATATTTTATACAAAAAACATTGTAGTGTGTCTTAACCCACAAGGGCCAATTTAAGGTCTAACAAAAATTTAAAATAATGTTTATTATATGAAATTAAATTCGTTCACGTATTGAAACGAACTAGGTATAATTACGTGTTTTTAAAGTCACTACATTATTCATACAGTAAATGAAACTGCCGCATTTAATTCTAGAAATTAATTTTACAGAGTAATTGTCACTTTCAATTGTTTTGTGTACGATATCCTGTTATATTTATCCTTAGGTATTGTCAGTGTAAATTATAATACAACTACTACCAAGTGGATATATACATACACTGTACCTTTTGTACCACCCACTCGAATCCGATGTTATGCTCATATTACTGTTCCGGAGAAGTTTATGTTAGATCTAATTTTAGTTCTCGATATTACGATGATATAAACTAAACAACTGCGTTAAACATTTGTTACTTACGTAATTGCACAATGTTTACGGCTGAAGACTTGAGAAGCGTCTGTACGAAAAGTTACTTGGTAATTAATTTGTGATATGATATCATAATAAAGATATGTAAAGGTGTAACTTCACTATTTGAATATTGTTATACAAAATTCAGTAATAATAAGATGACATAATATTTTATAAATAAAGGTTTTCTACGTATTAGGAAGATTAATTATCAATTTCGATAGTACAGTAGAATTTGATGAATTACTATTTGAATAATATCTAATATAATAAGAACATATGCGTACGATTCGATTTAAATAAGCCCTAGCAAAGATAATTTAATTACTAACGTTTCATAGTAACGGATAAGAATAAAATGTAATATATTTCTTAGTTGCTAATATAACATACAATCGTCGGATAGTATGTGCCAACACGCACGCAGAATCCCCACAGTGAAACGCAAAATAGCTGCCGGTTAGATGTCACAGCCTCACAGTAGGGTCGCCAGAAGTCCTGATTTCTCCCAAAGCTTCTCATAAAATAAATATTGTGTCAAAAAATAACATTTGGATATAAGCGTATTTACAAATCAAAGCCACCAATAATTATTATAAAATATGTATAATGAACACAATTTAAAGATTTAGAAAAATAAACATTTCCGCGATCTGCCATTGTTGAGATGTCCAACATATAGGTGTAGTTTATTATTAATATTATTAATTGTAATCAAACGAACATAACTTAGTTCAATGGTTTTCGTCTTTCTGAGAATACTTTTATTGTATTTAATTACATTACGCTGTACACAAAAATATTCAAATATGATACGTGAATGGCCACGCCACATTATGTTGCATGCTCATCTTCCCGCGTATCTAAAAACTCACACAAAAAAAAATCATCCTCGAGTTTCATCTCATTCGAATAGATTAAAAGTTTTCGCAGCCCTAGCGCCGCCGCGGCCCGACGAGGGTCCCACTTATTGCGGACACTTGTCATATCAACACAATGAGCGCGGAGCGCCCGATGCTTTATTATTTTAATTATTGCACATCCACCATGTGCCCTTTGTGGAGCACGACTACTGCTTTATGCCGATTGCTTCAATTAATCTCGGCTGAATTGTCCTAATTGAAGCTCCTTTTTATTAGTCTTGCGAAGTATACACTCTTCTAGTGTGTGTCCTGTTGTGGCATGTGCTGATATGAATGTATGAATTTGTTTTGAGTCATTGAAGATTTCATTTCATTCTAGATTTGATGAGAGTATTCATAAAGTGCGCAATCTATAGACTATTTATACTATAGAAGTAAACATTTTCTATTATTCCTTTTTTTTTACTTAGTTTGCTTTCTAAATAAAGTTCAAAGTTATGAAAACATATTTGAGGATTTAAAAATGAGACTTTAAAGTCTTATTGCATTACATACTTTAGAACAGGTTTAGGTATATTATAAATTAATTGACACGGAAGGAAAATATATCAAAGGTAGGTAGATTTTATTTATATTGTGTATAGGTTATTGACATATTAAGCGCCTACTGCCAAATAAACATTTAATTTTTTTAAACATCATAATATTATATATCTGTTACATATATTAATAAAGATGTGGACCTTACATAAAACAGGTGGACTACAAAACCAAGTGACCAGCAATTAAATATGAGAGAGAAGTCATACTTTAAAAATCTTATCAGTATTTATCTCGATGATATATTGTTCATACCTGGCATGTAGTTATTTAGAAACCTTAATTTACCTTAATTTAAAGAAGCTCGTCTGAAAGAATGATGTACAAATACATGTCGATTGTGTATATACCTGAAACAGTACACTCAATTGAGAGACCGCAAGCTCTCTGCAAATGAAGACTAATTGCGTCAATACGATAGATGGACAGACATGACATAACTAGCCATATAACAATGCATTTACAAATATTAACTATCGCCGTTACAATTGCCAGAAATATTTCTTCAAGTAAATTACGTCTAACTAAATATACTGAAACTATTTTAAGGTTTATTCAGACCAAGATACTGAACAACTTTTCCCAAGGAACATGTATCTTTGCCCACTATACAAACTCGGAACTCTGATCGGTAATTTTTTATGAGAGGCCAAAAAGTATTTTTCATATTTCGATATACATATGTTCCTTGAGTTGTCCAGTATCATGGACTGAATTAACCCTTTATATAGAGGTAGTTTCAGTATATTTTGTTAGACTCTGCATATTGTTATGAAATGTTCCTGCAACATTATCGATATTATACTTCGAAAACTTTTATTATTGTCAGAATAGTCACAACCCGTTTTCTTGTACAAAACCTAACTTTTATGTTAATATTAACAATTATTTTATTACAAATTATTCTACTTTTTTAAGCTACCTTTGCCTTATTTCAGTCAAGATTGAATTATTTGTTTATCCTTTCTTAGTACGTGGACTCGGTTGAAAATAAATTCTTTTGTACTGATAACAAAATAAAAAGTCAAAATAATGTCATTGATCACATCCATTTTGACCGTGATTTTAGATTTATTAATGCACTATGTTACTCCAGGGAACTATGACGTCACAGTCGATATTTCATACAAATCCCATAGAAAATGTTTGTTTTGACGAAAGAAAAAAGTATCTGATAAGACTCGTTAAAAACTAGTGGATTAAAAATAAAATGTTTAAATTGTGTTTCAGCAATGCCGTTGTAGTAAATATACCAGTAGCAAACTATGCATTTAAAATTTTAATTAGATAATAAAATTTAATCGGAGGAGCTCTACATTTTTACGGGAATGCCCGCCGTGTCGCACCGAAGGTAACGATAAGATTTTATAAAGTAGCGGAGTCGCGTCGTCCCGGAGGCGGGCCGCATACTTTACTCTCTTCACTCCAGATCCGATCTTCATAAAGAAATTCTCCGTTTTGATATTATACTTGTGTTGAACGTTCGTACCTGCATATTTCTAACAGTAAATATGAAAATTTCCGGAATGCCTACCCTCGAATCTCAGGGAAAACAAAGCTTATTCGGTATTAAGAAAATTTTGGTTTGAATTTTTCGTCTGAGATTGAGATTTTGATCGGTGTGTTGAGCGGGGTTTGAAATCACGTCAAAATGTAAGCAAAATACAGATTATTACATAATATTATTTTTATTATTAAAATTTTGTATACGGTTTACTCAATGTTGTGTAGTCGGAAAGGCCGACCAAATTTCGATCGTTAGATCATCATCAGGGTGAGTGTTAGAAGGAAAGGCCTGAAGGTTTCTCTATAGGTACTGACGCACTCGTCAAGTCACCGCTCTCGCCCTTTTGATGATAAAATTAATAAATAAATATAACACAAAGATACAATATTTTATAATAAATATAATTTTTTGGTTAAAACTAACGTGAGACACAGACATTATTAATTAAGATAAGCGGGTCACTCACGTAAAAAATCAGCTACTGGCCGACATGTTTCGACCTCATCCGGACTTCTTCGTGTGACGTCGCGTATCACATTCGCCCTGATGACGACTTCCGGATGAGGTCGGAACATGTCGGCCAGTAGCTGATTTGTTACGTGAGTGACCGCTTATCTTAATTAGTAATAAATACAATATATAAACACCTAAGACCGACAAACACCAAAAATTTGAAAAATACCATTTTCCATTTTTTCCTGGCTGGGAATCGAACCAGAACTCCGAAGCGGACTATTACGCCACGGAGGTCGTCATAGAGGAGGATGATCGTCTAAATCTATCGAAACCAGCATGGCTGCGTTGATAAACTTGGATAAAGTTTATATCGTGCGATGGACTAGAGCCATCCCGCTCGTTATCATTATGTAAAGCAAGATAGTGATGGATGATAGCGCTCGATAAACGCTGACGCCAGTTCCGTGCTACGGGGGCTGGTCGATCTTTCCGACTACACTACATGAATAAACTGTATACAATATTCATAATCTGTATTTTGCTTACATTTTGACGTATTAGCGTATCGGCAACAACCACAATATGATTGGAAGTTTACAGCGCGGCATCCGACGCGGTAAACAAACAACGCAATGACGTCAGTGGTCACTGTAGTATACACACGCGTTCTTAGACTTTCATCCCATGCTTCAACCATCGTTATTGTATTGATGTGGCTGTTCCAGAGTGAGTTCTGATAATAGTCTCATAATACTTTCTCCCAATGCTACTCCTACTACCGTGAATGTGGTTTGTAAAGAGATTCTTCGGTACTTAGTAGAAAATTAATTTAAAAATGTACATAGGTATCTTTTTTCCACAATAACCTTTACATAAAATTTACCAGCTAGATTGAGAGAATTAAAAAACTATAAATAGAGGAAGGTGATCGGTTTCATCTTGAGCGGACCCCGGGCTTCGCAGCGTTGCAGCTGTGGATGCAACTGGGAATACGCTGGGATGAGAGAGAGAGTGTTCGGTTTCATTTTGCTCAGTTACTGAAAATAGGATTCAGTAAAACCTAAATTAACGCGAGCGAAGCCGCGGGCTAACAGCTAGTTAATTAATAAAGTCGTTTCTGCTATCACAGCTAGGTGTAAATTAATTTCATTTTACATTTTACTTACCTAGATGTGTTATTTGATATTGCATCTGTATATTGTAGGGGCTGATCGCCACGTCTTCACTTGATGGTATGGTGATGAAGTGAGCTGATCGCTCTGGTGGTTTGGAGAGGTTTTGAAATAATGCCACCTATATTATATTGAGTACTTGAATTAGACTGATGTATTGATATTGATTATGATTACTTGTAATGTATGAATGATGTTAAAACTACCAAGTCCGATCTGTCTGACCTACTTATTATATTATCAATGATTATCATCCAGGTGTTTTTAGTCTCCAGTATAGTAGTGTGCTCCTGCAGGAGCACGACCCTCTCTATACTACTCTAAGTCTTCCCGTGGAAGTCGTAGAAGGCGATCGTAGAGTCAATATAGAGGTAAAGTTTATCAATACTGTATATACTATAATATAGGTATGTAGTTTAGTCTAGGTAATTCGTATTATTCATATCCATTTGATAACTAACCACAATTTCATGGCGAAACTTAATTAATACACGTAATTATTTGATCAACATATGAATACAATCAAAATCACTACATTGGCATTAGTGATGATTTAGATGGAATATCAAATGTAAATTTTATTACACGATCCTTCGATAGATTAGGGATTTTACAAAAATTCTCATTTACAATTAACTAAAGTAACATTTTTTGTAAATGCATATACATATATATATGTATTATTTTTTAAAATAGGTATTGATATTGGCTACACTGTTTTACAATACATTACATAAATATATCTTTCACAGGTACGAGTATACAATACTTACAGAAAATATTTTCCTTTGTAGCTTAGTGCCTATTGCATTATTATTTCCCTCCTTGTTTGCGTATGTGCTATTATTTATATTTTCAAAATTATTAAATGTCGGTTTTCCCGATTCTTAAGGAAAGTTTGTCAATAATTTACGAACAGTTTATTTTTAAAGAACAACTCACGAACAACGAAATGCAATAAATC
This sequence comes from Acrobasis repandana, assembly GCA_963576875.1. Lineage (NCBI taxonomy): Eukaryota > Metazoa > Arthropoda > Insecta > Lepidoptera > Pyralidae > Acrobasis > Acrobasis repandana. The sequence goes on along the minus strand of OY756218.1, from coordinate 17,490,528 downwards.
ATAATTTTTAAAACTAAAATAACTAATAGTAGAAGAAATTACATTAAATAATATAAAAGATGGACCCCAAATGGTTGCGCTCGCAGGATAAACCTATGCCGTGTTGAATGGCCAGGTTCAACCTTTGGCCAAAATGCGCGCCAGCCTTTTGGTTCCCCTAAATTATCTATATATCTTAAATATTTTAAACCATACTTATTTCGTTTAATTTATTTCAATTTTTTTAAACCTTTTTGTAAATCATAACTAACTTTGTAAATCATAACGTAATCAAATGTATGTAGTGAACCCAAGGAGGAGAACTAAGAAGGCTGATATGAATACATAAATTTGTTTGTAGTGGTTGCTTTAAGATTTAATTAAAATTTGCGGACCAAAAGAGGTGAAAAACGAAAATATTAATTCCTATGACCTAAGACTTGTCTCTTTGACCTCATTTAGTATATAATTTACTTCTACTTTTAAAGTCTTCTAACACCAGTTTTTTTTTTGTTAATAGCGAGCGGCGCGCTCGCAGCCGGCACCATTGCGTCTCCCTGGAGCACGGCGGCCGGCGCGCCCGACACCAACGGCTCGGGCGGCGCCGACGCCAAGCATCTGGACGTTGGTGATGCCAGCGACGATGAGAAGGTAACTCCTTATACAGTCCTACATTTGCCTGATGAAAGAAAAGAAACCTTAAAGGCACTACTGCGACTCCCTGCAGTACGGTGGCCGGCGTTGACGCCAAGCATCTGGACGTTGGTGATACCAGCGACGATGAGAAGGTAACTCTTCATACAGTCCTACATTTGCCTGATGAAAGAAAAGAAACCTTAAAGGCACTACTGCGACTCCCTGCAGTACGGTGGCAGGCATTGACGCCAAGCATCTGGACGTTGGTGATGCCAGCGACGATGAGAAGGTAACTCTTCATACAGTCCTACATTTGCCTGATGAAAGAAAAGAAACCTTAAAGGCACTACTGCGACTCCCTGCAGTACGGTGGCAGGCATTGACGCCAAGCATCTGGACGTAAGTGATGCCAGCGACGATGAGAAGTTAACTCTTCGAACATTACACGTGCCTGATGAAAGCAAAGAAACCTTAAATGCACCACTGCGACTCCCTGAAGCACGATGGCCGGCGCCGAGGCCAATCATCTGGTCGGTGATGATGCTTGCGGCAATCAGAAGGTAACTCTTCGAAAATTACACGTGCCTGATGATAGCAAAGAAACCTCAAAGGCACCGCTGCGTGTCGCCACAGAAGACAGTAAGAGTATACAGAACGGAATCTCCTAAGGTACGCGCAATATGCGTCCCCATTCCCCGTTCCCGCACCTCTCCCCCGGTATACTATTTCTTTGAAATTACAAAATTTTGCCAAAATCTGACATGCCGTTTCAAAATAAAGAATGACTACGTTTTTATGGGAATATCTAATTCTGTCTATGATAAGGGGACTTTTGATGACTGACTCGGATTGAATGCAAGAAAATACTTATATGTGACGTTCCACGGGTAGTAAAGGTACCTTATGGACGGTGGCACTTACGACATAGTGTTTATTCAAGCTAAGTTAATTGTACGAATTGTTTTTCTAAACGTCCTAAGCGTCACGTCCATAAGGTACATTTACTCGTGGAACGTCACAAATCAACATAAATGGAAATGATAACTTAAATGCGAAAAGAGACTTTTCCTTATTTTGATATTTATATTTTAGGAACGATAAAATTATAATAAACTGTAAATACTCGTAGACATGATTACAAATTGTCACCTAAATTCAACTTACCTAACAATTAAATACATCAAAAGACGATATATCGCTACCGAATGTAAATTGAGAAAGATCAGAATACTAAATAAAGAGGATGAATCACAATCTTATAACAACCGTCGCCACAGTATTACTAAACGGCGTATTATTAATAGAACGCACTAAAGGGCAAACGCTAGACGCTATCAAAACCACACAAGCACGCGCGGTTGATAATAAATTGTAGCAAAATGTAGTTACAATACACATATTAGTAATAGTAGCGAGAAGTAGTGGGCAAATATTGACTGCTGGTACAACAAAAGCAGAAACAGTTCGAGTGTTTTCAAGGAACTGCGTGATTCACGATGTTTTCGATCGTCCGTCGGCCGGACCGCGTCGAGGGCGCCGTGTTATTTTTATTTTCTTTTGAGAATAGAAGCTAGTCTATTAATTACAATGACGCACTCCACTCTTCGCCTTCTGTCTGTTCTGCATCTGCGAAGTGTGGTTAATACATCTGCTTTATGTTCTAATCCGCCGTGATAAGGCTATCTCGCGTGAGCGTGTTTTTATCGATGGAAAATTTGATGCTATTACAGTTGATACAGTAACCACCGAATGTTTGTTACAAACCGGAAAGATAATTTTACCTAATATTTAATAACATGGACTCATTTTTTCTCCTTACAATGACTACAGATGATCCAAAAGCTACGGTTAAGGCAGAAATAATAACGGGTGCAAACTCATTCATATATTTAGTCATATTAGTCATCATTGAGATACAAATCTTCCTAAGATTTTTAAATAAAAAGAAATATTTGTATTCATTTTCGAAACTTAGTATTTATCTATCTATAGCCTTATTTTTGTTGCCAGGACTTGTCGGCAGCCGATGCGGAGGGAGTATGGAGTCCAGACATCGAACAGAGTTTTCAGGAAGCGCTGGCAATCTACCCCCCTTGTGGCAGACGCAAAATCATCCTCTCAGATGAGGGCAAGATGTACGGTGAGTCCAGGATATAGAGAAATGTACCTTTTGTCACTTGTTATTTCACATTAAATTCGTGCCTTTAATCACAGTAATAGAAATAATGAATTTCAAAGCTTTAAAAATTAACTGGCAGTAACAATCCTAATTAACAATCGTGAACGACCTCATCAAAAATTCTAGAATACATAAACAAAAATGTGGAAAAATACGAGCACTGACCTATTAACAACCAAGGTTACAAATAAATAACGATACAAAATGAATGAACCCGAGATCGCGACTCAGATCTGCTAATACTAAGTCGCGTTCACATTGCCTACATGTCAATTTAGATGAATTATAAAGATATCAAGGCCAGAGCGCTAAAATGAACAATGGATGGGGCACGAGACAAAAGCCTGGGTAGGTATTGATGTCAGCCGACAAAGCGGTTTGCGCAATAGGATTCCGAGGAAAGACGTGAACCGACAATTATTATCTTCTCGATCGGACCATGTCGGCGATTCGGAGAACGCAAGTAGAGTCTCTTCTTTACCTTTTGTTCAGCGTTCGACTTACTTGAGATAGTTAGCAAGTTTACAATGTAAACTTCGGTAATCAAATTACAAATAACTAATTATTAGATTCAGAAAATCTTGACAACTCGTTAAAAACTTAAACACTCGTCTGATTTGATGTATTAATAAATCAGTAATAATATCCAATTTAATGAAAATCGTTGAAGTTATATTGATCAATAAGAACTGCTAAATTTACATGAATTGAAGAGAATACGATACGATTTGGTAAAATACGAGTACATTACAAATATACTCTTTATGGCACCATGAACAAAACAATTAACAAAAAAAAGCCCACATGCTTTTTTTCATCAATTTTTGTATGACGTATCTGAAAGGCTTTCCATCTAGGTAAGCCTTTCAATTCTTATAGATAGATGAATGTTTCTAAAGGTTTGATAGATGTTGGCAACTATTACAAAGTTGACTCTTCAAGCTCTCTTGAATATCAATAAAACGTGGTGAAAAAAAGACGTTGCATATATTTCCCAGTTGCTTTTCAAATCTCATTATTTTCGTACCTAACGTGTCCCAATGTTATGTAATTTTTTACTCTGTTGTTTTTTTCCTTAATTAATTTATTATATAATTATATTAACAAAAAAAGCTGTGTTTGTATTTAGACGTATAAATACAAAATATCGTAGAGTAAGTTCTGAAGTTACTGAGTTAGGGGGAGGCGAATTTTTTCACGTTACACTGTTAACTAAGGAAGCTCGTTACCGAGACGTGACGATTGCCACTCGGAATAAACCTTTGCAAATTAACTGCAAATGGAAATCTTTTCATGTTAACATTCATAATCTTGATTAGTCTAAAGTATTCGTGTAGACTGGAGACAATAATTATATTCTTTTGATTAACACTAACGTGAGATAGAGGCATTCTGATATGCAAACTTCTGACGAGTTCGAAACAAGAGTCGGCAAGCCCGACAACAGCACATATGTTACTGGTTTCATATCATAATAGATAAAACAATTAAGACTAATTATGGGACCGCGGTTATGACAAACGTTCAGGATGATACCTGGTCCATTGCTATTCAGAGAGGCAACGCAGCTAGCGTAATAGGTACTATCCGGGGTGGAATTTTTGAGTAGGTAACAGTTTTTATTTGATTTTTTTTTTATAGTTATTGTTAAGTTTAAAGATGTACTTATATGTTTAAATGTAATTTTGAATAAAGTCATACAAACAAATTATGAGAACTCTACTTACCTTAGAATTTTCCATACAAACATATTCTAGCTTTTATTATGAAATGACATGTCATATTTCGGCAGTATTTGTAATTTCAAAGAAATTGCATATCTTTAGACACATAACTAGTTTTTACAGTCAAAATAAGAACTTAAAAGAAAATATAAGGGTGTAGAAGATTTCCATACTGATGTTCAAATATGATAGAATACACTATATTCTCTTTCTAGTTCACAAGTTATATGCCTAGATATATGAAATTTTGTTGAAATTAAAAAAAAAACCGAAATCTGACATGTAATTTTAAAATAAAACCGTGGCTACGTTTGTAAGTGAAAGTCTGATTCTGTCTAGGGTAAGAGGACTCTTAAGGGCTTAAATGATTAAAACTTAAATAAATGAAATAAATTTATGAATTTTTTAAAACTCAAGCCTCTTAGAAACCACGAATAAAATATTGTTTTGCACGAAATATAATATAGACCGTAACATAATATAATAATATAACCTGCTAATAATTATTACAATCTCGTGGATCCAATTCACCGTAACATGTTATGCTAAAATACTTGGCATACTTGAACGTTTACATATGTACGGGTAGGGCACCTGAGCCCTGTCCAGAGCACACTGTAATTTCACTGAAACAAAATATCCAACAATTCACAACTCGACCCCAGTTCAGATCCAAATTAACGCTGGCTTTCGCTTAACATGACAACAACTTTTATATTTTCATTTTAAAACGTTTGTGCTTTGTTGTCACTTGCAGTTTCGTCAGGTGGTCATTTTGTTTTTACACATAGAAAAAAATCTGCTTTCCCTTTGCTGTGTAGGTATATAACGTCTAACATAATATACTGAAAATATTTTAAAGGTGAATTCAGTCCATTATACTGAACAACTTTCTCCAAGGAACATATGTCGAAATATGAAAAATAATTTTTGACTTTCCCTACAAACTCGGATCAGCTGATCGGTTTTTTCAATTCTTTTGAATCCTAATTCCCCTGAGTATCTTAGATGTAAATTTAAATTTCTTTCTGACACTCATGATAGGCAACTTCGTTCTACTGATAATCTTCTCCTTTCTGTTCCTCCTCATCGCACAAATTTTATGGCGAACTCTTTTAACTTACAAGCTATACGGCTCTGGAATGCTTTAAATAATAAATAAATAAAATCAATTTATTTCAGGTTGCCATATGACCCATATTTAAAATGTTTACATGTCAGTCGCTGTTACAGTCTACAATTACATTTTATTTATTTATATACCTATCTAGTTAAAATTACAATTATAACATTTATTAAACAAAATGTCAAAAAAATAAATGATTATTTTTATTAAATTAAATATTACGTAAAAATTAAAATTGCCTTTCAAATTGGCGACATCGGACATGCCTGTCACAGCAGTGACGGATGTAGGGGCAATCCAGTCTTCTGGCAATCATCGCCAGGACGGTATTGGAGCTGGCTCGCACCCTGCTTACCAGGGACGCGGCATGCTTGCGCATGGTCGCGTGGAAGCAATCTGTTTGCGCGTACGCAAACATCCCTGATGCGCTACAGAAGCGAGGCAGTCCCAACACCGCCCTAAATGCGTTATTGAACTGCACTCGGAGAGCGCTATAGAATCTCTGTGAATATATAGCCCATAGGCTGCACGTGTACAGTGAAGTGCAGTACGCTCGGAACAAAGTGTTTTTCACCTCGTCCGAGCATAGTGCATACCTTCGGGATAGCATATTCGCCCTCCTCGATAGCGCTCTCCTCTCTCGCTCCATGTCAGCATGGTGTTTGAGATCAGCCGTAACTATATGCCCTAGGTAGGTAAATTGGTCCACTCTCTCTAATGGGACCCCATTTAATGGAACAGCTGGCAGTTTAGGTGGGCATCTAGCACTAGCCGTCTCAAACACCATGTATTTACTTTTAGCCACGTTGTATTTCAATCCGTGCTTTACAACATATTCCTTACAGGTTTTCAACAGCTCTCTCAGGCCACAAATTGACGCACTCAGCAGCACGACGTCATCAGCATAACTGAGGTTATTAACGCACACACCATCTACATGGCTGCTAAGCGCGACAATCAGTGCGTCCATATATAAATTGAAAAACGAGGGCGAAGATAAACCGCCCTGCCTTACACCGCAGTCCAGCCTGCAGGGCTCCGACATTGCCCCCGCCAATCTAACGTCATTGATCTGGTGCATATACCAATACTTAAAGATGTTCAAAAGTTCTAGTGGTAAATTTATGGCCTCAAGTTTCTACCACAATATTTCATATACTACTAAATCAAAGGCCCGTGACAGATCGAGGAAACAAGCATAAACGGGAGTTTTACGAGCTGTGTAGTATCTGACGGTGTGCTTGAGACACAGTATTGCACTCTCTGTCGATAACTTAGGCCTAAAAACCTTTACCCATTGACATCAAAGATATTTCGACAAAATTTTCTTTTAAGAGAAGAGTGCACTCTTATCTTTTTGATCGATGTTAGTATCTTTCTTTATTTTTCACCATCATCATTCATTATTTATATATATATATATTGTAGGTTTGTATATATTTATTTGTTATATGTATTATACTTAGAGTCTTATGTACGTATGTAGGTATATTCTATGAGTTATATTTTATTTATTTGTATATTATATATTGTTTTATATTATATAGTGTTAAGTAGACATATATTATATTATGCACATATTTTAATACTTTATTTTGTATCTATTTTTTTGCGCCGCAACATGATTTGTATCTGTTTATCCCTATGGTTGACTGGGAGAGAACGCTTTTAGCGTTAAGTCCGCCTTTTTTTAGTGTGGAACAATAAAGTTTTTTAAATAAATAAAATAAATCGGTCAACTTGCATGGTCAATTACTTTTCATATTTCGATATATGTTCCTTGGGGAAAGTTGTTCAGTATCATGGACTAAATCCACCCTTAAAATAGTTTCAGTATATTTTGTTAGACCCTGTATATGTATATTTTACTGTGTTTACGGATACAAGAAAAACAAAATATATTTAAGTATACGGGTGTAACAAAATATACTAAAACTATTTTAAGAGTAGATTCAGCCCATGATACACGTACATTATATTTATCATCTAATCAAAAATCTAATAACTAAACTCGCGAGTAAAGTAAACGGTGCACCCGTCATATTATAAAACATCATAGACGTACAGCAATTATTAAAGGGAGACGACATTACGCTGGACTCGCATTAACTCCGCCTCAAGCCAACATAATATGTCCCGACTTTAATTAAGGACTGCCCCGCGATGCCAAATGGAATTGCTAAACAAATTTACCGCAGACTATGTGTCCACCTTAAGTGATTTAATAGACGGAAAGAAATGTACGGTTAAATTACTTTTCTCTGTGGCCCTTGAAACCCTTAAGTTTACGAGGATTTAGTTGTTTCATTTTCTTGTATGGGTTTTATTGCACAACGGTTTAAGTAATCTGAAATGAGCTGCGAAATAACGCATTTTCAATGTCAGATGTGTATTATGTCAGATGTCATTTTGGAAATTAAAAAAATAAAAAATATAATAAAAGAATAATAATAATAAAACAAAGGTCAATTTATCAAAAAAACTACATTGGTATTTTTGTCTTGGATATACCAATGAAAGGTACCCTTGAATAGGTTTGGGCAGGAGAAGGATCTATAACAAGAAAAAGGAAAGGGTTATGGAATGAGGTTAGGATGGACTGATGCTAAGCTATTGCCTATAGAGAGATATATTGCTATTACAATAAAAACAACGGCACCTGCCATAATCATGATTACTGAGTATTGTAGGTGGTGGCTTGCCGCCCACTAGATGGGCCCCACAAACGAACCGACAATAGTTGCCGGAAAAGGAGCAACACCGGTGCAGGCGACTCAGGGGTGTCGAGAGGTGTGCTGCGATTTCTCCGAAGTTACTCGCGGCGTTATGCCCTTTAACACTTCCACCTCTGAAGCAACAGCTCTAACGACTCCTCTCTGCACGACCAATTAAGGCAATGCAGCGCTGAGTCTTGGGGGCTCCCAAGACTTGCAGACGGCTGTCTTGGGTCTTTACCCCAACCGATGAAGACGCATCGGGGACGAGGGCTTTGATTGACTCTATGGAGCACTCGGGTCCGTGGTGTCGTTACTCACCAACAGCTCACCACAAGCTGCAGGGCAGGAGCCAAAGATAAAGGTCAAATTTAACATAGATTACTTTTCATTATGATTTTCAACACTTTATTTAGGATATCTAGCGATAATTATGATATCTATATTTTTTATGCAACTTGTATCTTATCCCGTATCATCTTTAAACTTACAATGTCTTGAAAATGAGCATCCTTTTACTGTCAACTATTGTGAAAACTGCTTACTAAATCAAACGATATCTGCAACACCCTCAAAGATATCTAGCGTATACAGACCTCTTAATTATAAATACTTTTAAACTATCGCGTTGCATTATTTTTAAATTAATCTCTTAATTATATACAATAAGTAAGAACATTTTAAGGTGAAGTGGTAGCATAAGTGGCGCCGTCATTTGAAATAAATTGTGTAAACCTAAATATGGTGATATTTAACTATTTGTTTTGTATCAATGTCTAAAAAGACCTTTAAACTATTTTATGATATATAACCCTTGAAAGTAATATTGGTAGTCCGTCTAGTTTAAAAACGGGTTTTCGGGCGGAAACCCGCTCGCCCGCTTTTTCACTCTCTTAGCTTACACTGATCATATTAGTAATAATTTCAAAGGTTATTTATAAAATAGTTTGAAGGTCTTTTTAGACATTGATACAAATCAAATTTTTAAATATCACCATATTTAGTTTTTTTTTTACTATCCTATAGTGTCCCATTGTTGGGCAAAGGCCTCCCCTCCAGCCTTCCATATATCTCTGTTAGTGGCGACAGTTCTCCAGTCCTTCATGTACACCGTTAGTTCGTCTGCCCATCGTGTTCTAGGGCGGCCTATTTTTAATTTAGTTTTAAATAATTTATTTCAAATGAGAGCGCCACTTATGCTACCATTTCACCTTAAATGCAAAATTTGTATAGCACAATAGACAGACTTAATGCTAAAAGCATTATCTAACAGCCAATCTTTGTGTTATAAATAATTGCGGACACGCGCGTCCTCAGAATATATGAGCACACCGTCCTCTAAGCTTCACTCTCTTAGCTTACACTGATCATGAAAAAGTAACATAGAGCCATATAGCAGTCAGAGGGTTTGGCCTACATTCTCCACGCGGGCCAGACGGGTTTAGAGAGGCTTCATTGATGCTTATAAGCTTTGTTTAGCTTGTGTTTCCTAAGTCGCCTTCTACGACATCCACGGGAAGATTTGGAATGGTCCTATACTCTGCCGGGAACAACTCAGCTTTTTTTTATTGAAAATACCAAACACCATATCTGCATCCGCAACATACCTCAGGCTGAACAGACTTATTGTACAATAAGCAAGAACATAATTACATTGCAAACTAAAACGGCACTAGTCGGGGCCTATACAATAATTGCGGACACGCGCGTCCTCAGAATATATGAGCACATTACGCCAGGACGTGTCCGCCCGGCTTAATCTAGCTCCGAAAGTGCGTCACCCCTGTCCGTCCGCATTTGTTCCACGTCCACACCCTCCCTGTGCCCTCGCGGCGGCTTTCCAAGGGAGTTTAAGACCTGAACGTATATTAATCTGTGAGATAACACGTATTTACTTATTTTACATTTTGATTCCCTTGTTCACCTACTCGCTGAAAGTGGCCTCTATGTCTTATAAATAAATAAATAAATATATAAGGACAAATTACACTGATTGAGCTAGTCCCAAAGTTAGTTTTTTGTTTTTCTAAACATAAACATCCAGACCCAGGATAATTTGAAAAAGGCCATTTTCCAACTTGACCCGGCTGGGGATCGAACCCGGAACTTCCGGATTGGCGGACTAGCGTGTTGACCATTACACCACGGAGGTGGTCGAAATGTCGTATGGTTATGGCCTCAGACTCTGTCTGCCCTGGAGGCGATAAAGACATGGTACGAATGTATGATATTCAAACTATAATTGAAAATGTCTATCGGCGGTAACGCCGTACTACCTTTGGTGTTGCAGCTTTTTTTACAACTACTTAAGAGTCGTTACCTTAGTAGTGTCTACTTTTCGATACAATCGTAGTCCAGCTTTTATTTTGAAACGACATGACAGATTTTGGCAAACCTTTTAATTTGAAAGAAATTGTATATAACTGGTTTTCGACGTCAAAATATGAACTTGACACAGAATTTAGTGTATCATATCATTTTTGACTTGAAAACTTCTAGACACTTATATTTTCTTTCAAATTAATTAATATTTTGACGTCGAAAACCAGTTATATGCAATTTCTTTCAAGTTACAAAGTTTGCCGAAATCTGACATCTGACATTTCAAAATAAAAGATACTGTACATTTGTATGGAAAAGTCGGTAAGGGGACTCTTAAGTAAACAGGCATGCGGCCTATTATTGTACGACCTACAGTTGTTTCAGAGTCTACAAAATAAGATTAAGGCGGGAAAGGATTTCATCAGGATCGGCAACTCACGTGAGTTTGAATTTATTAAAAGACAGAGCCTAAAATAGGAGTTTTTTCCTGTCATTTCACGATAAAACTAAAACACTAATTGATATAAAACTTATTATTGATAGTCTCAAAACAAAATCGAAGTGATCATCATCGTCAGGTCTTTTTAAGTCTCCACTGCAGGAGCATGACCCTCTCTGTACTATCAGAGCCATGCTTGGCCAGAGAAGTCAAAGGATTTGGCCTACACTCTCCAAGCTGGCCACACGGTTTGGAGAGGTGTCATTGATGTTTACGAGTATATGCTTTGTTTAGCTTGCATTTCCTAAGTCGCCTTCTACGACATCCACGGAAAGACTTGGAGTGATCCTATTCTACTCTGCCGGGAACCACACAGCAAAGTGAATGGTCAAATAAATAATAACAAAGTTGTGAAAATAGAATAAAATAGAGTAAAAATTGCATTGTTAGATCAGTCAGTGACGAATAACAAAGTTAGGGAACCTCTCAAATTCACTTCACAAAATAATGCTGAGTGCTCGAATTTTGACTGAAAATGGCGTATGCCCAGTTTTGTGGTAGGAATACATTGGTCTTGTTTCACACATTAGCTCTACAGCTGTCGAGTTAATTAGTGGAACAGTGACCACTGTATTCCATGATAGTATAGAATTATTTTAATAAAATATCAACTTTGGGCCTCGTACCGCCTAGGTCTATTTGCCAATGATGACACTGCCAAAACGTTGTAGGATGGGAAGGCTCTCAATCTCATCTCATATCCCGGTCGTCTGACATCGAAGTTAACATATCACAACTACTGTAAAAGCGTCTTGGGCCTCTTCATCTTTTAACTATGATATATCTGCTTGACTTCCCTTGATTAACTCATTAAATAAATATATAAGGACAAATCACACTAATTGAGCTAGCCAAAAAGTAAGTTTTTAAACTTGTGTTATGGAATACTAACTCAACGATATTATATTTTATAATCAATACATATATAAGTATAGATAAACGCCCAAGACCCAGGACAATTTGAAAAAGGCCATTTTCCAACTTGCACTGGCTGGGGATCGAACCCAGAAATTAAATAGGTAGTTATAAGGAATAGACTTTGAAAAATCTTCCCAATGGCAACACAATCATTAATAAGAGCCCATTTAATACATGTCAAGTTGTGTATTTCACTCTCTCTGATATCCTGACAATTAACAATGTTTCACCAGCTGTTTACAATGTTTATCACATTTACCAGCACATTGAATTTTGATTCAACTACGGAAACATAATTTTAAACTTCCAAATTGTACATGAAAGTTCAAGAAATGGCTTGTATTTTTTATCATCCGACTCCGATATATCCTAAACCACAGCCTAAGTATCCAGTTTCTGCGGAAGCACCAGTCAGGCCAGCGTACGTACTCTGCTCGCGACTAAGACCAGTTAGGCGCTATCCGTCCAAAAATAGAGCGAAAGTGACTGTATTTTGTTTTATAGACGTGTTTCTCACACGGTGATTTACGTTAACGACTGCCATTAATTATATTATTTTTTGCTAATTAAAAATTAGCTGAATTCTAATCACGATCTTTCACTTATTTTGTTTCTACAATTTAAAATGGATTCCTATCCTCTAGAATTTTGTATTAATTAGGTTTTTAAAAATATACAGGTACACTATCACGTGATTATTCCTAACGGGGCAGACAGAGCCTAGAGCGGGAAGGCCTAGGCCACTTTTAGAGTGATGGTGGGTATGAAGGTGGACAAAGGAAATCATAATAGTGATGGGTTGCTAACCGCATCGACAATTGATATGAATTAGATTCTTGCTCATTCTCTCGATCGGCTATTACTATCTGCGCGGGAAGAGAAGCAGCTGTTACATTGTATGATATTTTTTTTCTCCCAGACCTGCATGGAAGTTCTTATTGAAAATATTGTCGCAAAAAAACACTACACACTTATTTTTCTGTGTGGTTTCCGGCAGAGTAGAATATGACCACTCGAATGTCTTCCCGTGGATGTCATAGAAGGCGACTTAGGAAACATTAGCTAAACAAAGCTTATAACATCAATGAGACCTCTCCAACCCTGGCCAGCGTGGAGAGCGTAGGCAAATCGTCTGGCTGCTCTGGCCAAGTGTGGCTCTAGTAGTTCAGAGAGGGTGCTCCTTAGTGAAGACTAAAAAAAAAGACTTGATGATGACACTAACTTTAAAGACCTTGACCACTGTCGATACAGTAATATTAATATTGGCGCGATTCGGCACTGATTCATCCCACTTACAATAAAAAAATAATATGATGTTATTAGCCACTTTGACAATTGAGGTAGTTTGTTGTTGTAAGTGAGCGGCGTATTGAATGAAGTTTTCGCGTCATAGTTGCAGCGAGAGAGCACGTGAGCGCACCGGCAAGTTGCCGACTCGTGTAGTGTAGTTGCGAACAGTTTGCCAACAAACCCTTGCTGGCTGCGGTGCTGCCGGCACGTTCGTGAGTTAAGACATTCAAAACCGCTCAATATCCTGGGAGTATGAAAGTTTCGTCGGCGCACGGCTTCACGTGGTCCGGGGGAGAGGGCGAGGGGTTCGCCGGGAGGGCTAAACTATGCGAAGAATGCGCAATTAGTGAGCGAGCGAGCGTGTAAGGGGCCCGGCCGCGCCGCCAGGCGGCGAACGCAGTAAGAAAATATAAAGAAGGGGCGGGCCGCCCGCGCCCGTTGTGTTTAGCGCCCCGCCCGCCTTGGGCATAACTCCCGAGTCCCGATTGTCTCCCGAGAAATCCTCCTTAGAGTCGAGTCAACCCTTTCCTCGAGGATCGGCTCGCATAGCTCCTGTTTGGGTCAGCGTGAATTTCTGTGTCTCATATTTCGCTCAAATTCTAATGTTTCTTTCTATCAGCCGTCCCTTTGTCACATTTCCAATTTCGTGAGCCGAATTCTAAATATATACTGGCATTTGTATGTACTCGTAATTGTATCTTTATGTAACCACACACTTGATAAAACAACTGATACTATTGATATTGAAAAAGAAAATACTCAAATGTACTTAGATTGCAAAGAGACTAATGTGAAGAAAAGGCGATAAAGAATAATACTGTACTCACATATGAAAGATCTTTGGATCTTGCGTCCCTAGGCTCTGCCTTCTTAAAGCTGCAAAATCTAAAGTGCTCTGTCTACCCCGTTAGGGATAAAGACGTGATAATTTATTTGTATATATCACATATAAAACTATTTACTTATACACAAATATTTTTAGAATCACTAAAATAACATGAATTTAAATCCCTAAACATATTACATAATTCACGCTCAACTTCCGACCGCGAACATACCCATATTGTCCCAGTAGTAACCCCTACCCTCAGTGCTTTACGACTTCAACTTCAGCTCGTAACTTCTTTCATTGCAGTTTAATTCATGCACGTTTTATCGGGACCGCCTATAAAATGGCTTCTCATTTCAATATCATTCATGACTGTGTATTAAAATACAAAATGATTCAGAAGTATTTATTTGATCTTTTTTCGCTCTGCCTTACCTTCTTGGTTTTACTCCATGTTCCTTCCTTCTAATTATTTTATTCGTCCTACAATTATTTTTAACTTTATTTCGTATTAAAATGCAAGTGTATACATATAACTAATATATTAAGAGAGGGATTTCAACTTTTTCAGCATCAATATATAGAATGTATTAGAGTGCACAAAGCCCTCTAAGCGAAAACAATCGCGAGATCATGCCGGCACTACGTTAATGTGTTTCTGATGGATCCCCAATATCTCCCCAGTTGTCGAATAAATTACGTTTACAAAAACACCCACCTTATATTCTAATCTAGGAATATTTGAGCGCAAATAATGGACACTTTATTGTTTTCACCGTTTATTATCATAATTGTCAGCAGGAAGAAACTGGGGCAATCGAGAAACAGTGTATTGAAGAAACGAGTTAATATTCATAGGTAGAGGCGGGCAAAGCACGCACTGCAACCGCTGAGCGCGAGAGCGTGGCGCGACGTCTTCTATCGCCGCGGACCAAATTAGCCAACCAACGAACTAATAAATAATCATCTCTTGTTTTTCTACTCGCTGAGGAATAGAAACGTTTTGGTTGATCCTTTGCGTCGTGCTATTTATACCAGGATGCACACGACGATTCGGGTGAAGGCACTCTTAATGCTGATTTCGCGGCGGCGTGTCACTTCGGCGTTACGCTTAGAACACGACGTGTTTATCCTCTACACTAATTCATGTTAACAGCAATTTGTTAGAGTGGCCACACTTACTAATTTTAACTTAACGCCCGCCGTGAAAAGTTTACGTCGGTGCCATAATTTCGTAGCAATTTCAGGAATGTTTGACTTAACAGTCTTCAAGAGTTTGTTTCCAAGCTTGTTCTCTCCTTTCGTTCCCATTTTGCGTTTAATATTATAAATTATAATGGATCCTTGATCGCGTAGGCGTGCCTATACAGCTCTGAAACCAACTCTGCATAAGTGTATTAAATTAAATTCTATTACGTAGAGGTGTTTTATTGAAAAACTTAATTTAAAATTAGATGAGCTTATTATTACACGTATATAAATCCATATTTCTGAAATAATAAAACTTATGTACTAATATTCATACTATATATCACCATATGAATCATATTTAAAGATTCATTTTTCTCTTTTTATATTTGAGCAAATAATATATGTATGCACAGCCATTAACAAAAAATTGGATATTTAGGAATTACTATGCAAAATAATCCAAAAATATTGACAATTACTCAAAAATGCTGTTGGATATTATATTCAACTTATAAACAAATTGGGAGCTCATGTAAGACCGCTCCCCCTCAACGAGCAAGGGTTGATAATAAAGTATTTGTTCTTCATCACAATGTACAACATAAAAAGTTGGATATTCAAAATTTTTAAAAGCCACTATAAAAATAAATTCAATATCTCACATGTAAGCTAACAGCCTATTTTCTATGTTGAAATCTCCACTTTATTCTACTCAAAAACATTTCAACGAAATAATTCCCACTCGCTCCATGATAAATAAAATGCACTGAACAATGCAAAACCTAGGCATAGCCGGCCAAAAATGTTGCAATTACTCAAAAAGGCACGATATTAAAGCTATTGGATATTTTAATCGACTGATGGACAAATTGGGAGCACATGTGAGGCCGCCTCAACGAGCAAGGGTTAATTAAATTCGCACCAGCTCGCTCGGCGCCATCGCATTCCCTGAATTCAATGAGATTTCAATTTATTTTGCCGCTCTCCTTTGCGTGTCCGATAATAATGAACTATTGGCCAAATTAATAATGCCACACACGAAATATGCAATTAATCTGTATGATTATCCGTCGTTCGTTTATTAATGTTGTATTTGGTAGCTGGTATGCGTTTAAATGTGATGTGGTTTGCGTTTGTACCTATTCGTAAACAAAAGAGAACGGTATGGTAGATTGCTACTCCTACTCTATTTCTATTTAACTATCGGTTTCTTATATTAAACGTTCTTATTTCCGTCCATTTCTTTTCTTTCCGCTTATAGTTCATTTGATAAATTACAACGATGTGGCATTCGATATCTGATGCTGGTTGGCATCATGTTTTGAAATTGTTTCTGTGGAACGAACGAAAGAACTTTCGGTTCGGATTTGTTAATCATCATTTCCGGACATAGGCTTCTCCAAAGGATTTCCAAAAGACCGATCTAAAGCGGCTTGCCTAGTTCGGTATTGTTCAAGGACTCTTAAATGCCAAGCTAGGTGCTTTAACTAAAGACATTTCAAATAAATTCCTTCGGGGTTGAATAATTTTGTAAAGTCCTATCTTTTCACTTTCTTAATACATAAGATATGCTAAGCTCTTTGAAATTAATTTTCTAGTTGAAAAAAATATTATTATCCTTAGTAATTATATTATCTTCTACACGATGAGTTTGTCGTCTAATTTTTTATAAGTAAATTTTCTCTTTTCTTTTGTGACTACATAAAGCGAGTTGACAACTATGATGTATACCTATAACAACATCGTACCTAATACTAAACTACGTTTATTTTTTATTCCAATAATAAAAAAAACAGTGGCACTCCGGGAGTGCCGACAGAAGTGAAAACTTGAAAAATGTGAGGTGTCGGTTACGGCAACAGTGTCGCGAGCTCAATGGCTTTTTCCTATTTCAAAAAATTCCTAACGCGCCTATATAAGTTTTCACTTCAAAATCCAAATACATTATCCTGAACAAGCTTTTTAAACGCAGCAATATCAACCCTCCTACATCGAAAACTATTATTTCGTGAAAATGTATTCATAATTGCAGCTCGTCGGCCAATCCCCCGCATTCCAGCCCGGCTGCTGTTTCAATGATTGAAAATAGCTATTCAAAATATTTTGAAAATTGTTTCATAACGGGCAGAGCTACGCCGTTGCATTGTGATGCGCGATTGTTCGGATTCAGAAATGCGGGGAATCTCGCGGGTTATGTCAATCGGCATATGATTCCGACCTTTTATTTACTCAGTGATTTTTATCTATTCAATCGGACAAATGTTTTGTTTGCTTTGCTGAATAATGGGGAATTTTACACGGATTTACTTTTGAAAAGGAGACTTCGAGACAACTTTGCGATCTTTTTAGGGTTCCGTACCTCAAAAGGAAAAAACGGAACCCTTATAGGATCACTTTGTTGTCCGTCTGTCCGTCCGTCCGTCCGTCTGTCAAGACCCTTTTTCTCAGGAACGCGTGGAGGTATGAAGCTGAAATTTATATCAATTACTCAGGTCTACTGTCCCTTGAAGCTGTGAAAAAATCAAACTTCTAAGCCAACGCAATCAAAAGATACAGCCGTTTATGCCGCAAATTTTCGACACTTGCAAGGGAATCAAAACCTACAGGGTGCTTCCCGTGAACTCAGAATCTTGAAATTTGGTACGAAGCAACGTCTTATAGCATAGATAAAGGAAAAATTACGAAAACCATAAATTTTTAGTTACATCACATAATATATTTTTTTTTAATAATTTTAAACTTACTACCCATTTCCTCATAAACGCGTAGAGGTATTAAATTGAAATTCATACCAAATACTAAACCTTGCAGGTTTGTACGGAACCCTCGGTGCGCGAGTCCGACTCGCACTTGGCCGGTTTTTTTAAAGAATGAACGAAACTCTACCAAGTAGGATTACTGTGTAATAAAAAGTGCATCGTTTCAATATCTGTTTTATGACTTATTTGTAATAAACTAAAACTTAACCTGCCATAAGTAAACCCTTGTTAATAATTTGCAATGATTTTTTGAATTGATTTTCTCGTACGTTTACTGGCTAAATTACTCGAAAGATCAATAAAAATGATTTAATGTTATTAATTATTATTACGTTTTAAATTTTGTTGTGAAGTCTAAATTTATATGCGTAATCAAAGCTAAAATATACATGGTTATGTGTAATAATGATAATTATTTGTACTTACTGTTTTTTTATTAATAACTCAAAATTTCAATCTAATATTTATTCAGTAATAAATTAATAAATATTTGATTGAAATAAGAATCATTTAAAATGTAAAACGAATTCTATAAAATAACTGACAGAGATTAATGTTACAGGAAAAGTTCCGTTTAATTTTATATTTTTTTTTATTACAGGAAGGAACGAGTTAATAGCGAGGTATATAAAGCTGCGGACAGGCAAGACACGCACACGAAAACAGGTGTCGTCACACATACAGGTGCTAGCCCGACGGAAACTAAGGGAGATACAAGCCAAACTCAAAGTGGTAAGAGATAATTTATTCTTCTTCTTCATATTAGCGCGTTCCCGGCTGCATCCTCAGCTGTACGGTTTCGGAGACCGGGATGCGCTCACCTATTTTTTCTTCTCCAATATGCATATTAATGGTCAAAGGATGCCAAAGACTGCGAAATGGAGAAGAAAGAGCCGAAACAGATCAACTGATTTGGCTATAGTTTTACGACCGGCCATCTGCCCAACGTTAACTCTCCTTGGGTATGCAATTGTAGCACGAGATGTTTGTGCTTAGTTTCTTTAGTCGCTTCTTACTACACCCACAGGAAGAGATGGTGTGGTCCTACCCTAGGCCGTAAGCCACACGGCACATATATAAGAGATACTTAATTATTGTTAAGTAAAATAAAGCTTATAATCAAGGCCCCAGTTAATTTGTATTTCATCTTAGTGTTTGATGTGTACATCTTCCATCTCGCTTTCCTGCAATCTGTGGGAGTGAGCGTGGTTGCTTGTAACCAAGGTGAGATGTCAAATGTTACACATCATATTTTTTTACACTAAGTTATTAAATAGGCAAACGGGTCACCTCAAATGGTACACGGTTGCCGTAGCCCAGCCTCGGCTACACCAAAAGTGCCAAATGCACCTTGCTCATCCTGAGAAATCATTTGAAGACGTCATTTTTGAAGTGCCATATATAGTTTCAAAGGTGTTAAACATGTTTTAAAAAATCGAGCAACTTCTCTCCGTCCTAGAAAAATATAAAATATCAAGCGTTACAGTTAAGGCATGAAATTAAGACAACGAATTATCAAAAAAAGGCTGTGACGAGAAAGCGCTAAAGTTTTCTATCCCGTCAGACATATTTTTTTTAACTATTGTGTCCCATTGTAAGGCAAAATGACCAACACTGATGCTAGATATTTCAAGTTGCCATAAGGCAACTAACATAGCTTGAAGTCTGCCATACAATGATGACAGCCGGTACCAATGGCGCCTTCCAAAGCACGGAGGAGCTTGAGAAATTTTTATGCCACTTGTGGTGTCCCATCTAAGTCCGGACAACGCTTGGGGTTACTTAACCTGCGAAAGCGCTAGTAATGCGTTCCCCCACGGGCTCACCGAGAACCTTTCCGAGACCGAGAAAAATATCAAAAGTAACATACTGATATGTATAGGATGGAGGGATGATGAAGGAAAAAGCCATGCAGTCGATGAGCACACTGTCTAGCGCGCAGATAGTAGCAGGGCTGCCTCACCCAGCGTACCACCACACGGTACTCCTTAAGGCATGCCTTCGTCACAAATTGGAAACTAATTTGTGTTTTTGCAAACGGAAGCCCAGAATTTGCCATATTTTTTCAAAAAAGAAAGACGTTTTTAATACTTAAAATGGTTTTACAATTCGTGCCATGTAAATAATCAAAAATTGAAGAATTTCGTAATGTAGATATCGTTTTTTTTTTGTAGAAAAAGTATAATTATTAATACATATATTAACGCCTGTTTCTCTGGTAGGCAGGGCTATGCATTTTTACAAACACCGGTAAAACTTAAAGTAGGAATTAATAATGACTTTCTTAATTATTTGTAAAAGTAATCAAATATCTGATGAAAGTAATCATCATCATCATTCGCAGCCTTAAGCCTCCACTGCCGAAAATAGGCCTCTCTGAGTGAATGATAGCATGGTACCTTACAACTGAGTTAATCTCGGCATCTGGGCTTCCAAAACAAAGGCATGCTGGCAATACGGCATAAGCAAAAATAACCATCAAAGACGCTTTACTGACAGCTCATTTTTCTGCGTTGCGCGCTGTAACCGCTAAAACCCCAAACATACGTAAAGTATATAGAAAAAAGTATTGTTTAATGGTCTCATATTTAGAGAACTAAATCGCTTTCTGTTCATAATGTGTGTAAAATGTTGTTGAAATTAACAAAGTGAGCTCAATAACATGAAAAGCTTTTGTATATTTTTACTGAGTGTGTTAGTCTGTAAATGTTTGTATTGTATTAATGATGTTTTCTTTATCGTCTTTTCAGCAATTTTGGCAGCCTGGTCTACAAGCAGGAACCTCACAAGAGTAAGTATTTTATGACTTACTTGACTTATGGTCCTGTGTCCTATCTCGGGCAGAGAGCATCCACGCAAAGACTCTCCATCTCAATCTGTCTTGAGCTAAAGGCCTAACTTCAATCCAGCTCGCCAGGTTTATTTGTGGCAGCCGACTTAACGTTTTCCTTGGGGATTCCAATGCATAGCCTTTTCAGGTATGTGATCAGGGCCCCTTCGGAGAGTGTGGCCAATCCAATTCCATTTGCGGTATTACATCTGTTGGTCGTGTGGGTAGCTGTGTGGTTCCCGGCAGAGTAGAATAGGACCGCTCCCAGGTCTTCCCGTGGATGTCGTAAAAGGCGACTTAGGAAACACAAGCTAAACAAAGCGTATATATCAATGAGTCCTCTCCAACCTGGGCTAAATCCTCTGACTGCTCTGGCTAATATATGGCTCTGGTAGTACTGAGAGGTTCGTGCTCTTGCAGTAGAGACTAAAAGAAGACCTGATGATTATGATGATCTATTGGTGGATTGGGGTTTCGTGACATAGCTGTCACAAGCGGTCATTCGATAGTCTCGGGCCAGCAAATGCCAAGAATGGCGCAAACAACAGTTTACAAAGACTTGGAGCTTAGTATTTTATAATTTTGTTTTTTTGTTTAAATATTGACCACAACGGTACAAAAGGTGGACTTTATTTGCAACGTGGAAAGGACATTAGCATAATAACTGAAAGCAAATTCTTGTACTTTTAATGACATAACGCTGTATGAAAAGAATCATGGAAATCCACCCAGTAGTTTGCGAGAAAATCAATTTTGAAATTTCAGCTGCTTCAAACAGTTTAAAAAACGTTTTTTTAACTTCACTTTTTTGAACTTTTATATTAATGTAGTGGCCTGCTATTATTTCTTACGCTAATGTCTTTTACAATTTGTAAATTTATTCGTTTTAAGTATTATGGGGCAAGTATAATACAGTCATCCTTCGTTAAAATTTATCAAATGTGATCTGAGAAAAAAAGCAATAACTCATGTTTCTTTCCTGAACGACGACATTAATAGAACCCACTTAAAGACTCCTTGTCAGCTGTTGATGGAGTATATACTATTATTATTTATTGTGAGAGTATTGCTTCGAACATGAAAAACAGAAGAAAAACAAAAAAGGACTTCTATTTAGCTACGGTTTAGATCTAAGGTTCCTTCTGCTTTTACTTAGTTTTTATCCTACCTGGTAACCCACCCAGCTGATAAAAAGTATAATGGCGTCGCCAGAAAACTCTGTCTTAGCTTATCGCGTTGTTATTAGGTATTATTCTTCTTCAACTAAGCGCGTTCCCAGTTGCATCCTCAGCTGTGCTGCTTGGGAGCCCGGTTATTATTTATTATTATCGGAGTTATTAGGTATTATTCATTCATACATATTTCTTTCAACGAGCCCCATCGATGTTTTTGAAGATGGGATGTTACTAGATATCTAGAATAGCCTGAAATAAAGGTATAAATATATTACTTATCTCTTTCAGTTGCGATAAGGCCGCCTTTTGTCATCTGTTTTCTATAATCTAATAATCTGTATCACTATGTTTTGGCGCAATAAAAATTTTAACTATCTATCTCTTTTTCCAGCGTCAAACCTTTTCCTGGTACTGGCTACAAGGGCGTTCCTGGGGTCGCAGGTGTAGGTGTTCCAGGGGGCACAGATGTTGCGCCCCCGCCGCCCTGGGAGGGGCGAGCCATCGCCACGCACAAACTAAGACTCGTTGAGTTCTCCGCCTTCGTTGAACATCCGCGAGACCCTGATACGGTAATTAATCTGTCATCTAGACGCGCGGCAGCGTTTTCAGACAATTGACGATCTCTGTGGCCTAGTAGTCATCATGCCAGGCTGTCACACCGGAGGTCCCGGGTTCGATCCCCAGTCAGGTCAAGATGGAAAATTATCTTTTTCAGATTGACCTAGGTCTTGGATGTTTATTTATATATGTATTCGTTATAAATATAGTACCGTTGAGTTAGTATCCCATAACACAAGTCTCAAACTTACTTTTCGAGCTACTTTTGACCTCTTCAAAACTAGAAATGACCAGACTTGAGACAAAAACCAATCTTAGGATATCTTTAAACAAACGCTAAATGGCGTTAGTGACCCACAGCTTTACCTTCCGAAGCACGGAATTATCTTTCTTTTCAGGTGATTCAAGCCTGCAATACCCTAACCAGACTTGAAACTTCACACTTAACACTCTGTATTGTAATATTTAGATTTTTCCACCTTCTCTTCCACCATCACGCTAATAGTGGCGTTTGGGATTTGCGGCACTGGACTCTCTAATCAAAACCCAAAATGCTCTATCTGCCCCATTAGGGCAACTGAAGACGTTATAATGTGTGTGTAAGTGTGTGTATCTTATAGTTACTAGTACTGAAGAATCACTAGTCACTACCAATAAAGTTTTTATCGAAGCTCTTTTAAAAGGGGTAATATTGACAATCATTTGTTATCAGAGAAATATTGTGAGTAGGCTAAAATGTGTCAAGCAATTTTGCCCACATAAGTTTTACATGTACAATTGTTATTGTGATCAATTAAACTGAAAGTTAATTGAAAGTACTTGTTGCACCTTGAACTTTTAATTGTGTTGTGTCTGCGATAAAATAACGTAATTTTTTTTTAATATCTCTAAGAATTACTTTATTATTCGCAAAGAATATAACTCATGAATTTCACGAATATATTATCATAAATGTTATCATTAATCACAGCTAATTAAATTATTTTAAAATGAATATGTACTGAAGTTCAAGTTTAATTTATAAGGTTGTCCATCGGCTTGAATATTTTAAGTGTAAATAGATAGATAGCTAGATGAGTAATATTCGAAACTTCAATCGATTTTATGACGTCTAACAAAATATACTAAAACTATTTTTAAGAAATTAATTTAAAAAGATATTATTATATAAGAGATATATGTTTTAAGGTGTACCTTAAAACATATATCGAAAAATATAAAATAATTTTTGGCCACCCATACGAGTTCACTTCACTTTTTATTTTCTTAACAGTACACAATAATTTATTTTTAACCAAAATGTAGAATTCCAGGTATTGTTATTAAGCTGCAGTATAATCACTCAATACCTACCTATTTAATTTTTGTTGTTTCAGTACCCTCCGAGCACGGCGTCGGCTCAACATCTCTTTGTACATATAGGCGGTGCTGTTTCATATGCAGATCCTTTATTAGAGGTAAGTAACATACATTTCCTTAACTCTACCCGTGAGGTTCCGGGTCAAAATAGGAACACTCTATCTCTTCCTGTGGACGTCGTAAGAGGCGACTAAAGGAAAAATAGCACTTAAAGCTCGTGCTACAATACGAGTAGCATTACCAAGGAGGGTTGACGTCAGGCAGGCGGCTAGCCGTAAAACTATGCCAAATCGTTAAAATTGTTCCGGCTATTTCTACTTCAAATTCGCTAAAACATTTGGTGTCCTTGGGTAATATCAATATTAAATATATTTGGAAAATTTATTTTTCAAATATAATCAATATCAATGATAGCGGGAAAGCGTACCTCGGGCTCCGAAACAGCAAAGCTGAGGATGCAACCGGGAACGCAGAATGAAGAAGAAGAAGACATTTTCTTACCCCATATTTCACATCATATATTATGCATGTCACCTGCGGAATATTCACCATCGAAAAGTATGGAAAAGTAGAAGTGTAGAAGTAAGGTATGGGCATAAGGAACGAATCCGCTAGTTGCCAACAAGTCAAAACATTTTTTTTTTATTAAATAATTTTACGGCTCTGGATACAAGTCCTTTAATTTTTGTTTTGTCCTTCCATCTTTAATTTTGTTCTTTATTCCTAATCCTAACCTAACCTAATCCTAACTAGCCAATCAAAGGGTGGTGTAGGCCTTTGACTATTGCAAGGGAGCTTCTGGCGACAAATCTATACGAGTCCACTGGTTTACATAGACGATTGAGTGGCGGACGACGCCCACACAGTCCGCAAAATAAATATCACTACAGCCGTACTATGACTGTCTACTTTAACTATTTCACACATTGTTCATGTTATGAGCATTTATAACACCAAACAACACCAATTTCATATTATAAAGTACACTAAAATCAATTTGTAAAATAATTTAAAGCAAACCCCAACCGAACCCCTTGACTTCCCGCCAAAAACACCTCCAAGTCAAAACATACTTTTTTTCTAAACGTCAAAAAAAATATTTTCTATGGGATTTCTATGAAAAACGCATGGCGTGACGTCATAGTTTCTTAGAGGCATATAGCGCTCTTAATATCTATTTTTTGGTAATAATGAATCTAAAATCACGTTCAAAATGGATATGATGAATGACAAGTGACATTATTTAGTGTCAATTTTTTTTACACTGAATACCACCCAATTTTATAATTTTTTTTTCTCCACAGTCAGTAGACGTGCAACAGATAAACGACAAATTTCCTGAGAAGAAGGGCGGCCTCAAAGAGCTGTACGAGAAGGGGCCGCGGAACGCGTTCTTCCTGGTTAAGTTCTGGGCAGATCTCAACACCAGCAACCTGGACGACCCCGCTGCGTTCTACGGGGTCACGAGTGTGTGAGTAATTTCATAACTAGGTACTCGTTGGCCACTTAAACAAGTCTGAAATTCTTAATAGCGCTGGCGCAGCTTTCGTTATATTACATTTTCTCTTTTTCAACTCCTACCGCAAGCAACATTCGTTCCTAAAACTCCTTTTAATTTTATATTATTAAAGAAACAAACAGTCCATAATACTTAATCCCACCAAAAATATAAATGAAATATGACAGCCAAGTTCAATATATTGTTATGGTTTGTCGACTTCACCGAAAAAAGAATTGAGATCTAAATGGGTGCCAAGTTTTGTAGAAAATCCTATAATTTATTTATAAGAACCTCAATATTTGACCTGGCTAGTTTTTGCATGCTAGTCGTCTAATATTTGGCCTACCTTCGTCTAATATTTGGCCTACCGTCGTCTTATATTTGGCTTACCGTCGTCTAATATTTGGCCTACCGTCGTCTAATATTTGGCCTACCGTCGTCTAATATTTGATTACGTTAAATTTCAACTACGTAGTCATTTTAACTACGACTCATAGCAATTACATACCCTGCCACAGAATACAGTAAGAGTAAACAGAAGGGACTCTTCTAAGGTACGCGCAATATACGTCCCCGTTCCCCGCACCCGCACCTCTCCCCCGGTTCTTGACGGCCAACGTGAGAAATCGAGGCGAAAACGGGGGAGAGGTGCGGGGACGGAGAACGGGGACTCCTGGGTGACGCATATTGCGCGTACCTTAGGAGTTTCCGGCCTGTGACCCTGCATCATATGTACAGTACACTAAAGTTATTGCAACGACTTGCTACGAAGGGTCTACGACAGCACTACGAATGGTCTACGACAGTGCTACGACCATAACGTCGTAAAAAGCTTCTTGGCATTTTCTCAATATCCTTTGCATCTTTAGCTGTGTTTGCTTCTTCAAGGCCTGGTGTAGATACGCTTTCCTTCTTTTTCTCTCCAAAGATGATATGCATTGTCAGTAGTAGATGAGATGATGCTACAAGCCTACAAGGCGCTAAGGTAATATTTTTAAGGCGAGGACACTACTTTGAATCTAGAGCAAAACGATGATGAATTTCACAGTAGAATTACGAGCTTAGCAAGGGATTATATATAATATGTTTTTCGAGGAGCACCGATTTTTTTACATTTTCTACGCACTATTATCGCAAAATAAACATTTGATTTTAGTAATATATATAATAGCATACGACCAAAAAGGTATCCATAAACAGTAAGGTTTATGGATACCTTTTTGGTCGTATGCTTTTCGGCAGAGCAGAATAGGACCTTTCTTGAGTCGTGAATGTCTTTAGTTGCCTAAGTAAATACAAATAAAAGCCATCAGTGAGACCCCTTTAGCTCGTCTGGCCAGTGTGGAGAGTGTAGGCCAAATCCTCTAGCAACTTTGGCTAAGTATGGCTCTGCTAATTTGTGGGTAGTACAGAGAGGGTCGTGCTCCTGCAGTACAGACTAAAAAAAGACCTGATGATGATAATGATATTGTTTTTAGGGTGTCGTACAAAAAATGAAAAAACGGAACCCTTATAGGATCACTCGTGCGTCTGTCTGTCCGTCCGTCTGTCACAGTCAATTTTCTCCGAATCTACTGGACCGAATCAGGTGAAATTTGATAAAATGTTGTAATCCTATGACCCAAACACATGTGTGCAAAGTAAATAAATATTTTTTTAAAATAAGGGTCATTTTCGGGGGACAAATTAGGAAATTTAAAAAAAAGTTTTGTAAGCCTTACGGTGTCATATATCAAATGAAAAGGCTCGTTATGAGGATCTCAAATATATTTTTGTTAATACTGTATAATGAATAGTTTTGATTTTATTCATGAAAGAAGACGACAATTGACCATTCCCCCCCCCTGATCTCCGAAACTACGAAGCCTAAAATTTTGTCAAAAATACAAAATATAGTTCATTGCTTGTAGATTACAGGAAAACCTATAAGAATTCAATCAATTGTACGGAACCCTCTCCACGCGAGTATAATTCGCACTTGGCCGGTTTATTTGAATAGATGATTTAAAAAATGCTTTATGAACTTCCTTCCATGCTGGTCTGGGAGAAAAAAAAAACTTAGAATCTACCAGCTACTCCGCTTAGTAGAAGCCGATCGAGGGAATGGGCGAAAATGCAAATCATGTTAGTAGGCGATGCGGCTAGCACAGGATCCCGTAACAATTTTTATTCCTTTTTCTAACTTCTAGCCCACTATCACAAGCTAAAAGTGGCCTTTGAGTCTTGTGGCCCTGGTTGCGTAGAGTCACAAGACCCAACATACTCTGTCTGCCCCATTAGGACTAAAAATGTGATAGTAAATATGTATTTAATTAAGTTATTGTTGTTTATTTTCAGGTATGAAAGCAACGAGAACATGACAATAACGTGTAGTACGAAAGTGTGTTCGTTCGGGAAGCAAGTCGTGGAGAAGGTGGAAACTGAGTACGCGCGCTTCGAGGGCGGGCGGTTCGTGTACCGCATACAGCGGTCGCCTATGTGCGAGTACATGGTCAACTTCATCCACAAGCTGAAACACCTGCCCGAGAAGTACATGATGAACAGCGTGCTAGAAAACTTCACAATATTACAGGTAATTTTAATTTATTCTTTTATAATATATTTATAACTTACATAGGTATAAATAACATTATTATAGGGATACATGAATTTTTCGGGGGCCAGGGTGAAAAGTGGCCGTTTTAAAATGAAATGACCGTGGCAAACTTTTAAATGATAACTCCGTTTCCTTTGAAATGATTTATTTTAAATGGGGGCAGCTCTGGACCCCGGAAAATTCATGTATGGCCTAGGAAACGGAGATATCGTTTAAAATTTTGTCTTTGTGAAGCCCTAGATAACCCTTCAAACTATATTTTATAAACTACTGTTTACAGTTTAAAGTGAAAACGTAAAGGTTCTCTACGCATTTTTGCCAAAAGTGGCCGTTTTGCGCAAAAATCCGCAAAAACAAAATTTAAAATAATATCTCCGTTTCCTTTGAAATGATTTATTTAAAAATTAATAATACATGTATTAACTAAAATTAAACTAACTATAACAACCTACTATAAGCAATTTATGTACACGGAAAATGGAAAATAAAAGTTGTACAAAGGCACTACTTAGCTCAAAATAAATCTCTTCAAGTATGCCTGTAAGAGAGGTTTATGTATAGGAAGAAAGGCATACAGGCGTGTTCATAGAATAAGCTCGAATTTGGCTAAATATTAGTAATAAGTTTTTTTTTTTTCGTGCAATCTTTTATTGTGCGGCATATTAAACTCAAGACAAATGTTGTTGTAAGATTTAAACTTGTGTTATGGGATACTAACTCAACGATACTATATTTTATCATAGGGATCTGGGGATCGAACCCAGAACCTCCGGAGTGGAGGTCTATTTTTTTTTTATTAAATAATTTTACGGCTCTGGATACAAGTCCTTTATAGCCTATCTTCAATTTTGTTCTTTATTCCTAATCCTGTTAGGATTTATAGAGTTACAATCAAAGAGTGGTGTAGGCCTTTGACTGCTTCAAGGGAGCTTCTAGCGACAAATCTTTATGAGTCCACTGGTTTTCATAGACGACTGAGTGGCGGACGACGCCCGAAGACGCCAACACAGTCCGCAAAACAAATATCACTACAGTCGTACTATGACTGTCCACTTCAACTATTTTACACATTGTTCATGAGCATGAGCATTTATAACACCAAACAACACCAATTTCATATTATAAAGTCCACTAAAATCAATTTGCAAAATAATTTAAAGCAGACCCCAACCGAACCCCTTGACTTCCCGCCAAAAACTCCGAGTGGAGGTCTAGCGTGTTAACAATTTCTTTTTTTTTTGGGACAAATCACACTGATTAAGCTAGCCCCAAAGTAATTTCTAAACTTGTTTTATGGAATACTAACTTAACGATACTATATTTTATGATAAATACATATATAGATAAACACCCAAGACCCAGGACAATTTGAAAAAGGCCATTTTCCAGCTTGCCAGGGCTGGGGATTGAACCCAGAACCTCCGGATTAGCGGTCTAGCGTGTTAACCATTACGCCGAGGAGGCCGTCAAATTACTATTACACCACACAATCACCCAGAAGGATAACTTTTTGATGATAATGTTCTTGTTACAGGTGGTGTCAAATAGGGATACTCAAGAGACATTATTATGCGCGGCGTTCGTGTTCGAGGTCTCAAACAGTGAACACGGGGCGCAGCACCACATCTACAGGCTCGTGAAAGACTGAACCGCGGACGGAGCGCCCCATCCCGCGAGCAATACCCACCCCGCGCCCTAGTGAGCGAGACGCAAGATA
Source organism: Acrobasis repandana (assembly GCA_963576875.1). Taxonomy (NCBI): domain Eukaryota; kingdom Metazoa; phylum Arthropoda; class Insecta; order Lepidoptera; family Pyralidae; genus Acrobasis; species Acrobasis repandana. The sequence goes on along the minus strand of OY756218.1, from coordinate 17,460,626 downwards.
TAGTCCGGGCAAGTAAGCCGAGAAAATGTAAACGACTAGTTTAGAATATGAAACTTGATGCCAGAACGCACTCGATACAAACTGTACCTGTTAAATCCACTCAAATATCGTAGTGTTTACAAAAAATATTTTATGACGATAACTTACCTTCAGAAGTTTAAATACGTAGAAACTGATTAAAATATTCTGAATTTTACTTCTGCGACTTAAAAAGCACTTGCGTGTCATCAAAATATAAGTTGTTTTACATTTTCTCAACGGCTGGGACGTTTTGGAAACCTGGTCAAGTTTATATCGCGTAGTTGGTCACGCAAGAGCGCGGAGATCATGAGATGTTAGATCTTATAGGGCCAGGTCCTCTATGGTCTATCCCCAAACCAATAAATTAATTTATATCTACGAGAGTGCTACAAACCGCTACGATGAACTTACAATGTTTTGTTTTACAAACTTTTATTTCTAAACCAATAAATAAAAGTGCTACGAACTGCTACAAACCGCTACGAATGGCGCTACGAACATTTTATCACTTACAATGTTTTCTTTTATTTCAAATGTTTTGTACGATAGACCATAGTCAACATGGACCCCTAAGAGCAGCGTACACGCAGCCACTCGCTTTAACTATCAAGTAGGTCTTCCGATACGTTATACGAGTGCTTTTCTCATCGCCATCCGGCACAAACCTTATTTCATCATCAGGTAGAAAATATTCGTTATATAGTGAACATGATAGCAAAATGTGATCTGAAATTACGCTACAAGTATTTTTGTAACTGAATGTTTATGTATAGCTCAATTTTGAGTATCTATGTATAGCCAAGCGTTAGTTAGCGTGTAAATGGTGCACATCGACTTACATCGCCCGTTCACTTTCATGTACACTTTGTAGTGTCATCTTGCTTGCATAGTTCAACAATGGTTAAACGGGACAACAATGCATAAGCGCAGAAAACATTAAGAGTATTATATACAGAACGGAATGTCCTAAGGTACACACAATGTGCGTCCCCGTTCCCCGTCCCTGCACCTCTCCCCCGTTCTCGCCTTGAAGAGGGGCGAGAGCGGGCGAACACACACCCATTGACGTGTGCACGGCGGCACACGGCGGCACAACATGTAATACTCTTACTGTACATAAGCGAAAGGAATAGGTCAATGTTTGCTTTTGAAATGCTAACTTGCGCTTAGAGTAAAATCTGGAGTGCTATTTTTGAAATCGGGAGTCACATAACGAATGATTTGCGCGAGTGTTTAAAAAAGGGCGCATTTTTAATCGGTCGTACGCTAAGGATTTGCACGAGTGATCTTGACCACTCTTCATTTTTTAGCGTTACATTTGTAGCGTACAAGTGTAAAAAATACTTTCATGAAGAATTCGTTTGGTTTCACGCTGATTTTTTATTTTTGATGAAATTTTAAGAAAATCGTTTACGAATTTTTGGTATTTTCTGTGTTTAACCATATTACTTATCGCTGACACGAGATCTTTTCAAAAATACGATACAATGCGTCGAAACTCGAGCGGTGAGTTAGAAAACTACACATTTTGTGTTTTGCTGACTTCCTCAATGAAAAATAGCACTCCTGACTCTTTCCTGCGGTCGGGTTTTCCCTCAGTCTCACATCCACTCCTTGTCTCTGTTCAAGTTAAGCAAAGTTGAGCACTGAGCTATCAGACCACGTTCAACGAGGACAAACAAGAGTAACAATAATATTTTACATAATTCTAATAATGCTGATTATTATCGTTCGGTAATTGTGTAAAATAATGTCAAATAAGATTATAGAATTGAATACACACAGTGCCTCTATAATTATGTTACATTAACATAAATTACTTGAGCGTGTTTAGTCGTTTCACTGCCGTCGGTGAAAATAATAAGTTGTAAGTACGCAGCAGTGAAAAGGCTAAAACTTAGTGTAGGATACAGTGAATCAAGCATAGATTAATAAGTATAGAATTATTAAGATGTCTCTTTTAAACCGCTTCGCTGAGACTTGGCTTTAGGAATGCAGGTAGGCGGGGAGAAAGCTACATTTGACAAATACAGGCAGAACCGATAGCCGATGGGCTAGAAGGCTAGAAGGGTTCTCGAATGGCGGCCACGCACAGACAAGCGCAGCGAAGGACACCCACCTATTAGGTGGTTGGACGACCTGAGCAAGGTTACAGGAAAACGCTAGTTGCAGGCCGCTTCTAATTAATCGTTTTGAAAAACTTTGGGGCAAGCCTATGTCCAGCAGTGGACTTCCAGTGGCTGATATGATAAAGACCTACCACGCACTCCTCAAGTGAGTCTCACAGCGGTATTTTATACGTTGATTTGTTACACGCTCGTGGTACAATTTCCTTCGCGCTTCATTTACTTCTCTTCTACGCTCAATTTCATTTCTATCTGTTGTTTCTTCGTACAGTACTTGCCTCTTTTTGTTACGTATTACAAAGTTATAAGGTAACGTTAGAGTTTACGTCAGCTAACAGTCTTTGCCACTTGAAACAATAAACATGTGTTATAATATAAAATACCTATGTGTAAATAAATATTATGTACCTAAATTATATTGTACATGTGTTCACGTGGTCTGCCAGATTTGATAGTGTATTTTTAAGGTTGTAACATATGAGAGAAAGGTTTACCAACGGGCGTCTCGTCCATTCTTCGTACATTTCATCTTTTCATTTCTGAGAGACGGGATGCGCATAGGCCTAAGATCGCATAGGTACAAACTATTTGCAACACAATAAGCAAATCTTTATTTCTATGAAATCAACATATTTATGTATTTAGCTAACATACACAGCCAGTTATTACTCGTATTCTCTTTTGATAAGTTATTTTCATGTTACTAATACTTAACAATAATCTAAATCGGTATTACAAAGCACGATGTATTGCAAATATGAGACACATATCTGCTCTTGATCCTTGGTCTGAGGTATGAGACTTACCGTTCACTTTGTAATGTTGGCAGCTACATTTGATAGTACCTATATACTCGTAGTAAGGTCGTCGATGTCTTTTGCTATAGCGTCCCGTCCCAAGGCCACTGTTTTCGCGTTTCAAAGTACAAATGAGTGTCGACAGTACTCAACGGCCTGCCGGATATTCAGTAAGTTAACGTGGCAATGATTTGATCTCTCTTTTAGTCAAATATTTTAAGTGTCCTCCCGTCGGCGCCGAAAAGCGCACATTAGACACCTAGCAGATTACAAACTCTTTGATCGGCCAATAGTTTACCCAAGTCATCTTTGCTACCGGGGCAGGAGGGCCATGTTTGAAAAGCTAAGTCACTAAACGAATTTTTCCATACAAAAAACCATTCGTAATGTGACTCAGCATTTTAAAAAATGGCACCCTAGACTCATATCAATGTAGTGTGCACGTATATTTATGTCAATCGATAGATTAGGGTGTAGTCTGCAAGGTGCCTTAAGTTAACAGTGTTATGTGCATTAAATAGTATTTAGTTTCAAGACATGAGGTAGGAAAATATTATCTTAGATAATAATAAGAGATTTTTGTATTTATTTGATAGAGTTATTATATTAGGTAATTGTAAAGTGAATAGATTTAAGTTTTTTTTTAAATATGGCGATGGTCGTTCAGATGATAAGTAAAGTTGTCACACACTAGTACTTAAGCGAACGAACTTAATTTTGTTGCAATCAATCATTTTCCGTCTTTCGAAATTCACTGTCTTGATAAGTTTTTATTTTGGTAGTTTTCTCCTTTTTTATAAATTATGTTTTAAGCAACAGCGATAATGTGAACAAGCAAAAGAGATCTGTCTTGTTGTGATTCTCTAAGTTTAATATAATACTATGTACTCAAATGAGATTAACTCAAATTTTTCAACTCTTTTGCTAGTATAGTTTTTATGGAATTGTTTGAAAAAGCCAATGGCAATATATTCAGTATATCAAGATATATATCGTGTAAATAATTAAATAAATATTAGTGCATTTCTTTCGTTCTTAGAGTTCTAAGCGATTTTGCTTCTATACAAGTGTTTCATATCGACAATCTGCCATATCAAAATGAAGATATAGTTTAGTCGGCCGAGTACGGGGTCATCATTTGCAATGTTCTTTTGCGGGAATTTACGTTTTTGCAGGTTCTATGTTTGGTAGCTTTTATTTATAGCAAATGATGTCCCGCTATTACCGACATTGTACAGTATTTTAAAGATAATATTACGTTAAAGATTTGTATGAAAAATTTAATTATATTGTCTTCTTAAATCACATGTGTATTATTTTGTTTATCGCCTCTCGTTGCTTCTTAGATTAGATAAAAAACTGGTTTCCCCAGTACGAGTAACAGTAACATGCCTACCAATCCTTGATTGTGAACAAACTTCATCCAATTTTTAGAGTTCCGTAGTAAACAAGGGACCCGTATAGTTTCACCATATCTGTCTGTCTGTCTGCCCACGGTTATACTCAAGCTGTAATTTATATGCATGGGTTATCAAATTTATATTATGGGTTAATTAAAATAATAATCACGCTGACAGTGGAAAAAAAACTTAAAAAAAAATGTTTCTCCCATACATGTAAAGTGGGAATAATGTTTTTTACAATTTCAAGAGGTAGGTAACGTTAAGCTTTACTACGCACATTGGCCAAAAGTATCCGTTTTTCGCAAATGTGCGTAGTAAAGCTAAACGTTCTAATTGTAAACTGTAAAGAGTAGTTCACAAAATAGTTTGAAGGGTTATCTAGGACTTGGTGGTAGCAAAATTTTAAATGATGTCTCCGTTTTCTTTAAAATGATTTATTTTCAATGGGGGCAGCACTGGAACCCGAAAAATTCAGTTACGGCCTTAAGCAGCTTAAAACAACCTGTCACCAGTATACTACTCAGTGTAACTTATTTCTGTAAATTGGTTTTGGCACTCGTTCGCAAGCTTTACATATTATGTCATGATAACATTGTATTAGGCATAATATCTTTGTAAACTGACTGTATTAGGCATAATATCTTTGTAAACTGACAAAGCCCTTCTGGCGCGTAGGAGACCAATACTGTGTAAATGAGTTTCTTTTGGCGTGGTCGTTCAGCCAGCAGTGGTCGTTGCGAAACGCTATGTATCGGTAGCTTTAAAAATAATTTAGATATATATAAACATTTCACGTAATGTACACTAAAATTATTGACGTTTAAAAGTACCTGCAAAGGCCTAATTACTGAATAAATATTTGATTTTGATTTTTATAAGCCACAAAATAAAAACAAAAAAAAGACTGCACATGAAACCAGTTTTTTTTTTAATTCATACGCGTGCGATGAAGGACTTTCACCTTCATGACAATCACAAGTGAATCGCGATGTTTTATCAGAAATAACAACGTATCGACAAACCAGAACTACAATAGAATTAACTTTAAAACTACGTTTTCTTTGTATTAAAATTTAAGTGTGAAGTGTGTTCTTGTTTTTCTGACCTACTTGTTTATTTGAAGCGGATACTGAGACACCGATGAGGAATACATCCTCCCATTATTGGTAAAGGAATATATAGGCTAACTAGCTTTTTTTTTGGCTTGGTCCGCGTAGACTACACAAATAAGATTTTTTTTTTTAAACTGGGGTTTCAATTTATTAAAATCTAATCATTTTTTACTTTTTTTTTACCACTAATTCAAAAATGTCATGTGTCTCACTTTAAAAATTACGAAGTTTGATGCAAACTGCCAACCCCTATTTCAACCCCTTAGGGATGGAATTTCCAAAAATCCTTTCTTAACGGACGTCTCCTATTCACAATCTACTTTCCTGCCAAACTTCATCTTCATTGGCTGAGTAGTTTTCGAGATTTCGTGATGAGTGAGTGATTTTCGCTTTTATATATATAGATAGATCATCATCATCCGAGCGTATTCCTGGTTGCATCGTCAGCGGTTACGCTTCAGAGCCCGGGGTCCGCTACCTACCCTAGGTGATTCGACGAGGTAACTGGTTTTTACTCAGAGCGACTGCCGTCTGACCTCTGCAACCCAAAGGGTAGACCAGAACCAGTCCTAGGATAGGTACAAACGCTAGATGGCATTCGGGACCAACAGCTTTACGTGCCTTCCGAAGCACGGAATCATCTTTCTTTTTTTCGGATAATCAGGTGATTCAAGTCTGCAATATCCTAACCAGACTGAAAACAACTTTTCACAAAGTATGCTTCCCAGTGGGATTTGAACCCATGACGGCCATGACCTCCGGATCACGAGGCAAACGCCTTGACCACTGGACCACGGAGGCAGTCATATATAAAGATAGATATAGATAATATAATAAAGGCTGATAAAGGAAAAGAAAAAGAATAAAATGTGTAATATAACCCCCAATAACTTTTAAATGGCTAACATACTAAGAACCATCTCGACAATGTTTCGATTTTAAAAAAAACAGCATCAAAATCTGTCTATCCGTTTAGAGCACAGATACAAATATACACAGACACGGGGTTAAGAGTAGTGTTTGTGTAGTGCCGATACGCATCGCGAGTAGGTATTTGCAAAAATTCTATCTGTTTCACGCCGCTCTGCTTCCGACCCGTGTCGTGCGATGGAGGGAGTTGCAATTCTTAGAGGCGATTGCCTACTTTTTCCTTCTGAAATATTGTTTTGGGCGATAACGTTTCCACTCCCCTAAACCTTTACAAAATGAGGCAATTTTGGAATCATTCCATTTAGTACAACTTAATCTAGGGCTGTACGGTTTCCTATTTTAGTAATTCGGTTAAGTTTAACTTAAATAAATTAAAACGCTCGAAGTAGTGTTTTAGTAAAGAATATGGATATTGAGATGCTAATAACTTTTGTTATAAGCAATATTTCTTTCAAATAAAAAGGTACTTACCCAATATATCAACAACATGTAAAAAAATTATCAAAATTGGATTATATTTAAGGGGTGAGAAACGTTATCGCTTTTTGTATGACAATTTCCAGCTACACAATGCTTTTAAAAAGGCAATACAATGCATTACTTTCAAAATTTTTCGCAATGGACTTCGTTTGGCTATTTTTTTTTTAAATTTTAGCTACATGATTAACATTAAATAATTTTACCTACATAATAAGTATATTTTTTTATCAACTTATCGTAATATTATCAAGTAGGTAATTAGTTATTTGAATTTTGTAAGTACTGTTAATTATTAAATTGGCTGAGATACTTGGTAGGTTAATGTAATATCAATCAAGATAGATTGAATTATTTTGATAAATGTGTCGATAAAGAAATACTTTTTACTCCTGCAGTCAGTTGGTCGGCCACCGCCTCAAGGTAAATAAATATGTACTTACTTATAATTACTCAATTATATATGTGCCCTAGAAACCTAGCAAGTCAGTTGAATCTGAACACAAGTGCTAAAGAAACGCCGTCCGGTTAAATATTTTATTTTTAAAACCATTTTGCACGTAAGTTTATTTAAAAGCGAGTTAAAATGTCGTTAAATCTTTCGTGTATGTGTAAGTGGCTAACTCTGATATCTGATATACAAGCTGCCTAAAGACATTTGACATACACTGTTAAAATTTATGTAATTTTAGAAAAAAAATATGTAATTTTTACATGCAAAAAATTACAAACCTGTAACATTCCTGAAAAATCTGGGAAATTTACGGAAAAATATGTAAAAATGACAAAAATTATGTAAAATTTCATATTTTTGTGTAAAATTTGATAGTTTTCCGTAAATTTCCCAGATTTTTTGGGAATTTTACAGGTTTATGTAATTTCTTTGCATGTAAAATTACATAATTTTTAACAGTGTAGCTTAACAACTGCCATACAATGATGACAGCCGGGGCCAACGGCTTAACGTGCCTTTCAAAGCAGGGAGGAAATGAGGACCACGCCCGATGCCGCTCGTCACGTAAGTACATAGATCTCGTTGCTCGTCACGTTGCCTGTGTGAAAACCAATGACTTATATATTAGTGAAAACAATATTCATCATTTCAGCCGCATAACGTCCACTGCTGGACGTAGGCTTCTCCCAAGGATTTCCAATATAACTGATCTAGAGCGGCTTACATCCAGTGCTTTCCAGCGACCTTGGTCAGGTCGTCTGACCACCTTGTGGGTGGGTGTCCTACGCTTCGCTTGCCAGTACGCGGTCGCCATTCGAGAACCTTTTTGCCCCATCGGACATCGGTCGAAACAATACTACAAGGTTGTTTTTTTATGTCATAAACTCAGCTTTTAGCTGACCGCACACTTTCCATGGAAAAGTAGTATTTTTTTCAAGATCCCAACATATTTTTTTTTAAATAAGTTGTTCATATTGGTCCTAGTATGTGTGGATTGTACATTTACACTTACTATAGTAAACCTGTGATTACCAGGATGCTCGTGATGGAAAGGCTGGGCGTCCTCACGACGGTGCTATCCATCACATTACTGTTGGCAACACTAGCATCATGTGGTGAGTATTACTTATAAAAATAATATCTGGGTGCACGGCAGTGCCCCCGCCAATGCGAGCAACCCAAGACTATTTTTTGACGTAAGGTTCAAGTGCGAGCGTTAGGTAAATTATAGGCTTATAAGAAAAATACCTTCATACTTTGAAGCGTAATTCGATTTTTGTTTGTTTGTAATAACTTTATTGTGCCAAAAATTTAAGTATAAAATACAACATAATACGAAATTTTACGATTTTTAGTTCAAATGTTGTAGCTAGATGGAGCTACTAGTTCGAAAGATGGTGGTTTTGTAATGGTGCCGATTTTCGGAAATATAAGCGGTATAATCGTTCCATTTGCTACGAAAAACAAGCGCGATTTCTGATTTTTCGTGAATACCGTAAGCCTAAGTACCCAGCATTGTTTGTATGGCTAGCAGGTGAAATAGCGACATCTAGAAATAATACAGGATTTTGGCTTTCTAGCAGAGTACGCTTCATTTGTATTGTATGAGGTTGTCAGGGGGGTTACTCTATAAAATAATACGATAGTCATCCGATACTGACGTCCTATTTATATGTCAAACCAAATTAGACTTTATCATCATGCATTGAACCTCAATGTTGCTTGACACTGAAACGCGGATACGCAGTAACGTACGTCTTGCGTACCGTTGGAGTAACCCTACTATCCACTTGTATTTTTCGTCCATGACTTTAGGGTTCCGTAGCTAAATGTAAATGTTCCCCATACTTAGAACTGAAATTCAAAATTTTTTTTTTTGTGAAGCCCTTACTTGTCGTATCTATAGATAGGTCTTCAAAAATTATATTGAGGTTTTTAAAATTTTTTTTTTTAAACTATAGTTTGCGCGAGAGACACTTCTAAAGTGGTAAAATGTGTGCCCCCCCCCCCTGTAACTTCTAAACTAAGAGAATGATAAAACTTAAAACGTACATTACTATGCAAACTTCCACCGAAAATTGGTTTGAACGAGATCTAGTAAGTAATTTTTTTTTTACTTCATAAATCGTAAACCTCAATTAACCAATTACAACTTTTGTATTATGTTACTTGCTGCTACGGAACCCTTCATAAGCGAGTCCGACTCGCACTTAGCCGCTTTTTTATATCTTACATCTATAGGATTTGTACAGTGTAGAGCGGTAATAGCGCACCTGATTAGGTAGTTGGTGGATAAATGAAGTAGATATAAAAGTGAAACAATAGGTAGTCGAGCAGCGCTGTTTATCCACCGTAAAAAGTTTTCAGATCATAATCCAAATGAAAAATCAAGTCAGTTAAATATAACTACTTGGCAATACCACGGCAGCATAAAGTTTCTCAACATTTTTTTTCCAAAATATCGGCCTGTGGACACAACCAGTCAACCAGTGTCAGGTAGGTAGGTACCTCCTAACTAAACAGTGTAGGCAGTAAGCATTTCGTGAATAAGTACCTACTTCTAAAAATGCTTGTGGCAGGGACTTAAGGGATCAAATCAAATTGTCTATGAGCCGTGGCGCCAGTCTAAACTCAAGTAAAAACTAAAATTCGCGCTCAGTTTGCCGCTAACGGGAGGGGATGCGCATTTCAAGGGCTGGCAAACTTAGCGCGAAAGTATTGTATTGTACCTACTTACCTTAAAATGAGACAAACATATGTACAGCTCCTGACGGTATCAGCTAATCGCTAAATCATTCCGAATGAAAAATATTTTGTACAGAAGACGTACCGTGTGCCGCTCGCGATGTCCTCATCGAGGGCCGATCCATAGTATGCGTCTGCAATTCCACATACTGCGACACCATCTCGCGGGAAACCGTGCCTCCTGGAACCTACTTCATGTACACATCAAGCAATGTAAGTTTAACAATATAACGCAGCAAAATCAACTCATTTACATAAGTGCCTAGGTACCTACTGTAGGTAGTCATGCGCACGGTACCTTCATTCTTGCTGAATTAATCCATTGTTATCATTTTGAAGAATTGGAAATTGAATATAAAGTTTTCAACAACCAAAAAACCTGAAAAATTGTCAGTTTTTGTTTTAAAATGTATTTGTTCATTTAAAAACTTTATTGTGCATCAGCGATAGTTACACATAATACAATATAACAAAGGTAATTTTACAAATCATACATTTTTAAAATCATATTTTAGGCGGGTCAGCGATTTGAAAAATTATCAGGATATATAGAGACAGTCGAATCTACAGAGGAGATTTATGAAGAAGACGAGGACACCGTGGTGGAGAGTATCTCTGATTTGTTTCCTTATGATGATGAAGACGATGACGACTTCCAAGGTGAGGAAAATAAGCATTTATTACTGCATGGGATCGGGCTCTTAAAATAAATTGAAATACAGAAGTATTTATAGAAGTAAATTCATCTATAATAACGTTATGCCCTGTTATTATACCAGAGCCACCTATCCATGAAAAATAAAACTAAGAAATTAATACTTTTGCTACTCGATACTAGATGACGCGATAGATCATTTTGCGTTTTTGTATCTGCTAATCTTAATTTTGTCTATTCAATAATAGATGGCGCTATTAAAATTTTCAATATTGTTCGCAAGCAAGGTTATTAATTTCAATTTAATTCATGTTAATTATTATATTATTAGAGACCATCTGGAATCGAGTTACCATGAGACTATACCTAAACGTCAGGGCACAATTCATCGAAGGCTTTGGAGGTTCCGTCACTGACGCTGCTACCATTAACTGGAGGAAACTTTCGGACCCCGTCCAAAGAGAGTTTGTCAGGTACGCGTACTTATCTTCTCATATTAATACCAAAGTAAGTAAGTAGGTACCTACGTATGCGTAATGCAAATATGTATAAGTTTAACTACGACACGAACCACGAAATCTCCAAGACTGTCTGGTTCGAACACTGATAGGTATTATTTCGAAGCTATAGTTTATAGCAGGGGTCACCAATTAGTTTCGCTCGGGGTCCGTTTTAAGAAATGAAATGACCATCGCGGTCCGCACAACAGTTTATAGAAAAAAGTATATATTTATTAAACAAATGTAATAACGTAAATGAATGTATTTTTTTTACATACCTATCAATGAGAAAAAATGACATTTTTTGTTGCGGACTATAAGTCTGAAGTTTGGAGTCAAATTGGTGCAATCTATTGACATTAAATCCTGGAGATGTTCATCAGTAAGTCGAGACCGAAATTTATTCTTAATGAAGTTCATCTTTGAAAAAAAAACTGCAAGTTGCTGTGTACTCGCGGTCCGCACAAAATGGGTCGGCTGCGGTCCGGATGCGGACCGCGGTCCGCCGTTTGGCGACCCCTGGTTTATAGGAACGCACCTAGCCGATATCGGCCAGGACAGGCTCGGCCTCCGGTTGAGGCGGGCCCCATTTTCTTTTAGCGCCAAACCCAAGTTTTACTGTCCGGCTCTGTGCTTAGGACCTCCAGCCGTGCATTACTGTCCCGACATGGTTTACACATTTACTGTCACCTTAATCCGGTCCTGTGGTGACGTTTACAAGCCTAATTTTTGGACCAAGTTCAGTCCATGATGGGTAGGTACTTATTATAGGTATTCTAAATAATTATTGAAAAAAATGGAAAAAAAATTTTTTCGCCCTCGCCTAGAAAATTTGTGAGGTTGTTATTTTGTTCGTTTTTCGTTATTTATATTAATGGCAAATTCAGTCGCATGGATTGACCTTGCTCTAAAAATTTGGCTGATGGATAAAAAGTCACCCCTTATAAGTATATATTATTATTATCTCTTTATTTAATTTAAAACTTAGGCTAGGTGTTGGTATACATTTATAAAAAGTAAAATATAAAACATACTACAAAATATAAACATTTACAAAAACCTAACCTAGCTACCGGCGGTTAGGGCCGCAGAGAGAGAAACCTTCTGACAATACGTGCCGTGTCCAGGAGTACTGCCTTCTGAATCTGACCCTTGATCCAGCCATTTAACGAGAGAGTCTTAAGATGTTGGTCAAAACTCTTCGCTAAAAGACCGTTCGCCGATACGACTATGGGGCAATGATCATTGGATCCACATCCCCTATATTTTATTAGTTTACATTATTAGTAATTATTAGGATTAGTAGTACCTACATAGGACGTTTTAATCGAATAACATTTTTGTGCTAAAAACAAATAGCCAATGCAAAATGTTAGAGGAAAAAGAAGTGCCAGAGACTAAGCCCTGCGAGGAGCTACAAAATAATAATAATTAAAAAAAAACAAAAAAGATACCTCAGGACCGATAAAATATACAAGAAGATTAAGGAGAAAGCGTCAGAAGAATCAGGGTCCCAAACGCTATCTCTGACGCTGTGAAGCAGGATGCAGCCAACACCGCCCTGCGAAAGATGCATCAGGAAAAACAGAATACGCAGACTATATATCCATTCCTTATTAAATATTACACACCACATATAAAAATTATTTCAAATATGTTTACTTGTTGCTAGTATACTCTAATTTCCCTCTACTTTCCCATTTCCCAGACTGCCATATCCTATATACGTGCTCACCTGGTTTCTCGAGCCTGGTACAAGGTCTAATGCGGTCTGACGTGGCTGCGCTATTAAACGGAGAAGATAAATACCCATATCGGCCCGTTGCTAGAAGTGCAGTCACTCACGCTCACTCCAAGGTGGACTTAGTTCCTACGCTCTTGCTCCGAAATGCTGGCTGGGTGGGCACAGAACTGAACTGAACTGTGGTAGGTTACTATGTTACTAGCCAGAATCTGCTGCGACTTGAAAGAGCCAAAAAACCTTTATTTTTTTAACATTGTTATAATTGAAGAAATTCTTGCAGATCATACTTCAGCACAGATGGGCTAGAATACAACCTGATTCGTGTTCCCATTGGTGGCGCTGATTTCTCCACACACCCTTACACTTACAACGAGCTGCCCTGGAATGATGGAGCACTCACCAACTTCTCGCTTAGTGATGAAGATCTCTTTTATAAGGTAGCTACTTTAGGTACTTACCTACTACACATCACAAATATGAATATTGGGGAATGAAATTGCTTTTTCCCACATGGATAAAAAAGCACTTTCTGGATACATCATAATGTATCCAGAAAGTGCATTGCTGGGTTTAAGAAATGCATCATCAATTGTAGTTCTTTAATTTACATTTAAATTTTTTAAAAATACATTAAAATGGAAAATTGGAATCAGAAATAGTGCAATTTTTTAAAAAGGTTCTTAGGTATATTGCTTAGGTAAGTAACAAAACAATGTCACGAATAAGCCAGCCATAATAATCGTATGGGGGGATAATATCATAATTGGCCAGTTTTTTGTAACGCTCTTGGTACACCCCTGGTGTTGCGGTTGTCCGTGGGCAGCGGTGATCACTTACTTTCAGGTGACCCGCTTGTTCGTTTGCCTTCCTATAACATTAAAAAGACCTGTAACATTATTTTCCAATTTCAGCTGCCTATGATTAAGCTAGCACAAGAAGCAGCACCAGAAGAGATCAAAATAACTGCCAGCACGTGGTCCCCACCCATCTGGATGAAGACCAACGAGAGGATCACAGGCTTCGGGCAAGTCAAGCCAGAGTTCTACCAGTCTTATGCCGACTACCATCTACGGTGGGTACCTACCAAAGAATCAAATAGTTTGGAAAATCCAAAAGTGTACGCCTCATAATCTCATTTTTCACAATTAAATTGATTTTGATTGTTTTATTGCTAATTTAAAACGAAGAAAAGTAGGTATGTGTCGGCTTTAACGCACGACTGGAGATTATTTTTAACTTTTATTTTTAACTTCCCGCTGAGAAAGATATAGCGGGCACTGTGAAGGAGGACCCATTGCAAACCTCTTTGCCTACACCCCGACGATCTACGCGTGCGCGAAGAGCAGCTCAAGTTCTGTCACCCTGATTTGTTTTTGACAGTAAGATTTTGGTTTGTAACAAAATGGCGAGCTCACGCGCGACGATTTGAATTTTTTTGCTGCTCGCTATAACTAAACTACATTGAATTAGACCGTAATCTTCGAAAGGACTTAGTTTTGGATAATACTGAAGCGTATAAAAAAATGGACTTGATCATCTGATCTTAAACTGAAACTTATCTAAGTTTTTCGGGAGTTATCGTGACCACGCCAGTTTTCATACATACAGACACACGGACGTCCACAAAATGATTTTATTAAACATTGTTTTTATTTATTTAAAAGGCAAAATGTCTTTTAAAAATGTCATAAGTGTTGAAACTAGTGTTTTTCCTTGACATTTATGTGTAAATATTATTGTACAAGTGCGATAGAAAATAAATAGTGACACATTTAGTTAAAAAATCACTTGATTTTTGTAAGGCGAGAGTAGAGCACTACCTCGTGCGCTTCGCTTATGAGGCGTGCAATATTGATTAAGTAATTGATTTATTTATAAGAAGTATTTAATGAATCCAAAAATATCTGTATGTTCAGTGAAAACGGGGTTAAGTCAAAAATTATAGTTTTGAGATAATCGAGTTTAAAGTTTCGAAAAATTCCCACTCATTTTCCATGGAAGTTTTATAATTTTTGGTTTCTATTATTGATAGATAATACCCATTTCAATAAACTATTGATACAAATATTACGCTATGTCTTCTTTTTTAATATAAAAAATTGAAAAACATTGAATTATGTCGTTTAACATAAAAAAAAAACAACATTTTATTTGTGCCAATTAATATGTAAAATTATAACATTTTACACATTCTGCTTTGCTTTAGTGCTAAATGATATACATTTACTGTTTTCATAGAGAAAATAAGATCTCTAATAGTACAGCGAAAAGTCACAAAATTAAACATGGTAATTTCGATGACTGCATTTGAAATATGCTTTTTTTATTTTGATAATGTCGAAAAAAAAAAGAGATCACTATACACAAATCTGAGTACCCGTCCTTTTCGTGCGTTCTTTTTAAGTGTTATGATTCTGTTTATATCAATTTACACTAACAAAATTAAAAATATAGTTTAGTTCAACTACTTTTAAATGCAATTGTATTGAAAAACACAAAAAATGTTGTGGGAACTTGAAAAAACCGATACTTACATCACTTTACCCGAACTTTGGCATTTTAAGCCCAGGCTATGAAAATAAGACAGAAAAATAGCATTTTTTTTAAGGGAAAACTTCTTTTGCGGCGTTGTGCACTTTTTTTATTAATGGGTAAAAAACTCGCGTCAGGACACGTGTCTTGATCGAAAATTCGTAAGACGGATGGAGAGTAGACAGCCGGCGCGGCGTAGTAGAGGAAGTATCCCCCTCTCTTTCTACGGCGCGGCGAAAATGTATGCCTGCGCCTGCTGTTTCGTTTAGCTGAGAGATAAACTTTTTAATGTAATATAAATTGTCATGTTTGTGTACGATAGCGCAATAAATAAATATTGTATTCTACCACATAAATGTTAGTACTTTCATACTGATAATTAAAGCAATTCGTGCAAAATTATTCCCTAACCGTTCCAAAATATCAAAAATGCACAACGTTAATATTCAAGTTCTCACTTCTGCCGGCACTCCCGGAGTGCAACCTGTCGTTTTTTTCTGATTCAGAATATGTAAGAATATTAAAACCGATATTACTCGAGTTAACTCAGTTTTCACTGAACGTACAGATATAAATGTGAAAATAGAAGCCTTTTAGGATTGTCTACAGCTTTGGCACCCATTTAGATCTCAATTATTTTGTCAATGAAGTCGATAATCACACCATGTCATATCAATATTGAACTTGGCTTGGCTCCCATTTTCACATTTATGTTTTTAGTGGGATATGATATATATGGCTAAGGAGGTATAAGTACTATCTAAATTGTACCTACCTATCTCTTTTTTCAGTTTCATCGAAGAGTATGAAAAGGCTGAAGTGAAGATCTGGGCCATAACCACCACTAACGAACCGATCAACGGCATCGTCCCTATCGTCAATTTCAACTCCTTAGGATGGACACCCGCACAATTGGTACTCTATCTCTGAGGTTTTGACTACATAATTCTTGTTATAAAATGGTACCTTAGATAAATTACACTGAAGTTAGATGAAAATCGAAAGCACATCGATTTTTGGGGCTATTTTGTACCAACTTTTTGCCATATTGTGATCAGTGACTTTACATTATCACCATTCCAGCAGTACTCCTGGACAAGGCACGTATTGTCAGGAGGTTTCTCTATCTGCGGCCCTAACCGCCGGTAGCTTGGGCCTTGCCCCGCTGCCAGCGGGCAAGGTTTTTTTAGTCTAGGTTAGGTTTTTGTAAATGTTTATATTTTGTAGTATGTTTTATATTTTACTTTTTATAAATGTATACCAAAACCTAGCCTTAGTTTTAAATTAAATAAAGAGAATAATAATAATAGTCATTGTCCCAATAGTTCTCTCCACTACTGGAATTATTCCCAAATATCTTCATCACAGTATTAAACTCCTTGATTTGAAACCTTCTACCTACATTCCGATACAAAAAGCCGCAATATTAAACACGTGCCGTATCGTCAGAAAATTCCTTCAAATAGACGAAAACGGACAGACAGAAATAGCACCTCAATAGATATAGAAATGCCATTTACTTGGTTAACGCCCGTCAATGGCATGAAAATACCAGCTTAGGCTGAGATAAAGAAACTTTAAAAAAATAATAATAATCCGGCCCTGGATAGGGGCATCCCCCTAGGATTTTCTGCACCGCAGGCTGCACTATAACATTATAATCTGGAGCTAACAGACTCTTGGATAGAGCGTTTTCAAAGGCACCGCAGCGCACAGATTAGGTACCTACTTTATGTTTATCCGCAGCGGCAAAACCCAAATGCGCGGCACCGCAGCGGCAGCGGTGCCGCGCATTTGGGCCAATGGCAAGGCCTTGGCCATTGGACCACGAAGGCAGTCTTACTACTTAGTTACCATAAGCTAATTTTAAACATTTCAGGGTCGTTGGGTGGCCAACAATCTTGGACCTACGATTAGAAATTCCAGATTCAACCAGACACTCATCCTAGCTGTGGATGACCAGCGCTACATTTTACCAATCTGGCTCAATGGAGTAAGTTAGTTATTATCTATTTGATTTATAATATGTACCTACTTGTGTATGTAAAAAACCTTCTTACCTATCATGTAAGCATTACCTACCTGTACGCAATGCGTAGTAAAGTCAAACTTTTAATCCCACCGCTGGACACGGGTATCCCATTACTTTTAACCGACTTCAAAAAAGAGAGAGGTTATCAATCCGACTCATGTTTTTTGATATTTTTTTCTAATTTGGATGATTCCTTTTTTATTTGAAAGCCTTCCGTATTAATTTGATGAAAACATAATCAGGAACTTATGGATGAAACTCCATAAAGAAAATTAAATGGTTTTTTTTTAGTTCAAAAAAACTATTAAGTAAGCGGTCGAGAGTTTGAGACAAGTTTTAAAGTCTATCATATAGTAACAACTGGGATCAACGGCTTAGACACACTTTGTACTCTAATGTATTCTGTGGCTTAGGTAGGTAAGCTAAACACGGAGAAGCGCAAGATACTTTTGTTTGAGTCATCTACCCAGGTTTGAGTCCCACCCAGTATTGCTTACCACATACCCAATCCTGTATAATCAAGCTATGGAATGAAGCTAATTTAAAAAAATCCATTTTTTCCTAGATGGAGAGAGAGGATCCACGTTCTATAGAGTATATAGACGGCATTGCAATCCACTACTATGGGAACTTCGTGCCGCCCGGCATTCTGACCAGGATACAGGATCGGTACCCAGGCAAAATACTGCTTTCCACTGAAGCTTGTGAAGGTACGCCAGTTTGATCATATACCTCCTTGAGTTCTGCGACCCTGCTGACTTGTTCGTTTAACCTACAATGCAAACAAAAAGAGGAGGCTTTTGCCAAACTATTGGACCTAAATGGCTAAAAAAAATTAACAAATAGGCAAACATGTATTTTAATATGTACATTATACATCACTAATAATGACACATAACTAGTTACTTGTTATTCAAAGTAAATAACAAGTAAAGGTTAATTTTTTTTCGAAGACAGGCCAAAATATTCTTTGATCTTTCTTAGGAAACTGCATTATCTTTTACAACCTTCTTAGCTCATTTTATAATTGATTTCCACAGGTCCAATGCCCTGGGATCTGCTTAAAGTAGAAGTCGGCTCTTGGCCCCGCGCACGAAGATACATAACTAGTATATTGGAAGTACGTATCTAATGATATTTGATATGATTGTTTTTATTTTTATTTTATTTATTAAAGTGTAAATAAATAAATACTACGAGATCCTACGAATAATAATCCAGAAGCGTAACTAATCCCGAAAAATCATTCCACGCGATATGTAATGTACCGCGGCGGGTGGGGCTTAAAATATGAACCGCGCGGCGCGACAGTTCGCCGTGACACTCGAATCGTGCGGTTGCGTCGCAAAAAGTTTTCTTTGAGAATGTTGCTGTTTTTGCGATAATCGATTCATTAAAAATGTCGTCATGTGCCGTGAAGTGGTGTAGAAACCATACAGACATGAAAAAAACAGCACTCGCGGTTCATATGTAAGTAAATAAACATTTAATAATCGGCCCCTGAGCAGGCTACCTGATCGCGTCAGTCGGGAAGCCGGCTCAGGGGAGCCGGCTGCTCGACCGACGCGGCGATGACGCGTGCGTGACCTTGTCGCGACCAATCGTGGAAAAAGTGTGTAATTGAGTGTTTCGTTGTAATTACTGTCAGTGTGCGTAAATGGAATCAGAATCGAAGCGGTGCATGTAGGAGCGTTAGATTTCTAGAGATTATATTTCAATGACGAGATCTCATCAAAATATATGCCGTTGCCTAGCGCCGCCACTGTTTCTAAGAAACTTAATATTCCAGCCTACCTATTTCTATATTACTTATACAACTTTCCTTAATTCCAGGATCTGAACAACTACGTCGTGGGATGGATCGACTGGAACCTCTGCCTGGACCCCGGCGGCGGCCCCAACTGGGCAGACAACTTCGTCGACGCCCCGATCCTCGTTTACGAAGAGTACGACGAATTTATCAAACAGCCCATGTTTTACGCCATGGGGCATTTCTCCAAGTTCATCCCCAGAGGATCCAGAGTGATAAGGGCGGCTAGGAGGAGCCTCGCGACCCTTGAAAACATCGCTGTCTTGACCCCAAGAGATACGATTGTTATGGTTATACAAAACAGGTCTGAAATATTACAATTTAACATTTTAAAAAGAATATTTAATTTTTTTTGATCTGATAATATCAGAGGCCTAGGCGTAGCTGGGCAGGGCGTGGGCGACGTGGGCTCCTGTCCAAGGCCTTGCGGTCTATAGGGCCTCGCGCGAAGCGAATGACCTTTTTAGTAGATCTCGTGCCTAATTAAATGCATTACAATAGGAGAGAACCAGAGGAGCCTCACATAAGTCTCCTTCCTCCTTCCTCCCATATGAAACTTTGGTCTCGCTCCACTGCGGAACCTTTTTAAAACTCCTCGCGTCTGTTAGCTCTTTTTCTACTTTAAGGCGATTCTCACATTGCCCCGCACTACGCAGCGTAGCGCGTGAATGCGTGTTCTAACGTTGCTTGTAAGTATCTCCGTTTGTATAGAAAACACGCAGTCCAACACACAGAAAATGCATCCAGAAAACGCAACATACAGCGTGATGCGTGGCAGTGTGATAATCGCCTAAACTTCGATCTTGCTACTCCTCTGAGATAATCTTAGATTGGAAAACTTATTTGCATGTTGCTTGCTCATCGGCTAATAAGAATATTGTTAGATTTTCACCCATTTTGGCTTTTATGTTCCGTGCGAGAGAAGCAGCTGGCACATTTCATTCATGAAATGTTTATTGTTCAGTCAATAAACTTAAGAACTGTTCTTGTCTGTGGAGAATCTTCCTTTTCTATCGATCTTCAGCCAAATGCTTGACTTCCATAAACGACACGACTTTTACATTCACCTGCACTTCATCAACGAATGCCAATAAGGGTGTTAATAGATGAAATGAAGGAAATCACAGGTATTAACAAATTAGGCCTTCAAAGGTGCTTATTCTCGTCACGTTTTGTATATTTAACAACAAGTACATCAATACTAATATTTATTATAATACATGATATTTATTTGATATGTCTCTTTGCTTTTAGACATACAAGTGAACGTAGCGTGCGCATACGCATCGACAGGACAAGATTCATACGGTTCAGGATGGAGCCAGAATCTGTCAAAACCATCGAAATAAATCACAATTAGTAAAAATAACAATTATTTTATTTACAACAACCCTGACTTGACAGTATCTACAAAGTAACTGGACTGATTTTCAAAACCTTTTGACTTTACAGTATATTAGATGTTGAAGAATCAAGAGATTTATGTCTTACACATATGGATAACAACAACAAACACAATAATTTTTTGTACATATTGTTACTTAAATATATCAGGCCTTTAATAGTCAGTTAAAGATGCTATTTTATCAAATGGCCATACTCGGCACAAAACTCTACTTCGAATTAAACCCTGCGGTACAGCTCCGTACACTCTGGAATCTGCAGAATTGCTGGAGTTATCTCCCTCCAGCCAAACATGACCTCTAGGTACGACTTGGTTATAATTAGGGAAGTGGCCCCTCATCCGGTCGCCAGGCAAGCCTACTATTCTTTTGCAAATATTCTGCCTTGGATTTGAAGGACTCCGGGCTATGACAATATCTCCTCGTTTCAACCTTTGTATTCGCGGAGAGATGTGTTCTGTAAATAGTATGTTGTTAGATTCTAAAGTTGGCTCCATCGAGGGTCCTGAGCACTGTAATAAAATAACATCAAATATTTAACTGTGAACTACTGAGGTTCTTTAAGTTTATGTTATTAGAATGAGCATTCCCATAATAAAATTTATTTTATTTTATTTTTGACTAAAACTGATATTGGCTGTATACTAGTAGACAGAATTAAATCCAAGACATTAATGAATGATTGCACTAAAGAGCTGATTTACTCATAAATACTATGGCAACAGCTTTTGCTCATTTTCTACAAAAATTATGACCTATTCAAGGTCAAGGGCAATGATGAAGAAGTACTTACAGGTAAAAATCATTTCATGCGAAATAGGGATACTAATTATTGGACCTCATATCATAGCTTTGGTAAACTTAAATTAATTTACACAGTTTAAGACCTTTACCAAAAGTTAGAAACTTACCATAACAAAGTCTCCTACATATTCAAATGTGCAATGTGTAATGCAAGCATATTGCAGAACGTATCCAGCAAATCCACAAGACCTTCCAACAAACTTCACAAAACCCATCTTTTTATACTACCAAAATAATAAAACAATAAAACTGAAATATGAACCGTAGTTATCCATGTCATAACCTAATCTCTGACACGGTTTAAACGTGAAATATCGTGAAAGATTTTGGTTAATAAATTTGAACAATTTAATATTACGTCTTTTTTCGTTAAGCTGAAGTAATTAAACCATATTTTAAAAATAAAAACTATCTAATATATCTATTTCAATTTTGTCGCTGTTTGTCAATTTGATTATTTACCCAATGATGACATTGACAGCAAAATTTAAATTTTTCGAAAACTTGATCTATGCAAATATCAATGCAGCCAAATGCTCGTTATCGGGGAGCCCCACAAACTACTTAGAAAACTGGGAGCACCGGAGTGTTGTAGCTTAGCAACAGTTGTGTTGATGTCTTGTCATTTAACTAAATGAAAAATATAAAGTCGTTTCGTAAATACAATTATTTTATTCTTAGACTGATAGATAATACGTTTCATTAACGCTAAACGCTCTCTGCTATATCAGGTTATGGACTGTTAGTTATTAAAATTGAATCTATTTCTGCAAAACTGACGATCGGTCTGTTAGAAGGAAAAAATAATTAGGAGACATGGAGGTACAATGGAGGTTCTATTTTATTACGAGGCACAGAACGTGCAATGGAGGTAATAGATGAAAAATATACCAAGCCCGTGTTGCTAGAAGGCGCAGGTGACGCACAAATTTCTGCATATGACTCGGCCTAAGCGAAATTCATGAAGGCAGAAAGCAGCGCTCTGTTGATCCTTACCACCAATATGAACGACGAAACCTTAAAGAAAGTGATGAGGTTCAACACACCTCGAGAAGTTTGGCAGGAACTACACCAGCTGTTCGACGGCAGTTGTGAAGATAAGTCCTATGATTTATGCATAAAATTCTTTGGAGCTAAACGAGATCCATCAGACGACGTAGCAAGTCACATGTCAAAACAGAAGAATATCTAGAACGATTTAAATATCGAAATTGTTAAAGATAAATCTAACGAGTTACCGGAATTGCTACTTGTTTGTAAAATCTTAGATACTCTCAGTGAAGAATATTTTGCATTCCGCAGCAGTTGGCTTTTAATGTCGAAAACTGAGAGGACTGTAGAAAACCTGACAACCCATCTATGTGCTTATGAGAGAGCTTTGTCAAATAAAAAGTTACCTGATCCGGAAGTTTTATCAGCAAGCACTTCTAAGCATAAAAAGTTGAAGGATAAGAAACTGAAGTGCAATTATTGTCATGAGGTAGGACACCGTGTAAGAGATTGTGCAAAATGGATCCAAGACGGAAAACCACCCAAGAATACCACTTCAAAATTCTCTCATCCTACAAATCAAGGAGCAAACATGTTATTGATATCACATAATAACAAACATTTGCGATTGAATGTGACAAAGAAAACTGGTTTATTGATAACGGAGTGACCAGCCATATCACAAACAGAAATGATCTATTCATGACATTCAAACCTTTTGATGTGACCCACCAATTAACTACAGCCGATGGAAACACCATATGTGCTAAAGGAAAAGGATCTATCATGATTAGGTCGAACACGAATATGATTACTTTACAAGATGTGTGGTACGTTCCTGAGATCAAGAAAAACTTATTTTCAGTACTAGCGGCACACGATAGCAATCCAAATATACTGTTCACGTCCAGGATAGACATGTGTGAGATAAGCATCAACGGCAATATTTGCTTAATTGGAAGGCGGTGTCGTGGAAGCGGTCTGTACAAGTTAGATGTTCAGAATGTACAACCAGCTCAACCAATCGAAGTATGCCTGTCTACAGCCACTTTACAACTGTACCATGAAAGACTTGCACATCAGAATAAGAGGCATGTCAAGGCAGTTATCAAGAGAGAGTTAGATATCGATCTACCTTTGGATAAAGATACGTGTGAAGGCTGCGTTTATGGGAAAGCTCACAGATTAAAGTTCAGTACGAGAACAAGAGTTTGTTGAGATCTCAGCACAGGACGCTCTACAACCGGAGTATTGTGTCGTTACGCAGGAGGAGCGATATCGTGGCTAAGCCAACGACAGGCTTCCGTTTCTATTTCAACAACAGAAGCAGAGCTAGTCGCCGCAAGCGAAGCTGCGAGAGAAATGGTGTCGCTTACAAGGCTATTCAAAGAATTGACCACGCTCAGCTCAGTACCAAATCTTAGCGTCGACAATGAAGCTGCAGTGAAATTTGCTCACAATCCTGAGTTTCATAAGAGGATAAAAAATATTCGTTTGAGGCACTTCTTTGTGCGTGAGCAAGTTGCAAATAATGTACTAGAAGTTAGACCAGTAAGTGCTTCTGAACAAATCGCGGATATTTTCACGAAACCACTTCCAAGGATAACATTCACGCATCTCAGAGGAGAGCTTGGCTTAGTTAACTGAGGGAAAGTGTTGTAACTTAGCAACAGTTGTGTTGATAGTCTTGTCACTTAACTAAATGGAAAATATAAAGTCGTTTCGTAAATACAATTATTTTATTCATAGACTGATAAATAATACGTTTCATTAACGCTAAACGCTCTCTGCTATATCACGGAGCACCAAACCAACCCCAGCTCCCAACCCCAAACCCAAGTCATCCACTGTGCTGTGCTGAACTGCTGACATTCAGGTTGTGAAGTTTTAAGGAAGCACGTTATTTCGTAAAGAAATGCTTGTTTTGTAAAAGTTAGATCATTTTAGCGTTACCGTTACTTACCTACACAAAATTCTATCATTTAGGTAAAAAAGGTTATGTAAATATAGTATATGACATTTTTTTTATTATTACAAATAATGCTATTTAATGCAGGCTATGCTAATGGTCAAAGAGCTTGGAATATACCCTGCCACTGCTAATGGTATTGAATGATTGACTATTGTATTGACACGCTCGCTGTAAATGCTGTATGCACAGCATACACAAGCACAGCACACAGCTCAGCCACAATCACACAGACAGCACAGCTATCACCAGGCAGGGCCGAATTAACCATTGTGGGGGCCCCTGGGCAATATAAGGCGCGAGTGGTAGGGGGGGGGGAAAGAAAAGCTTAATAATTGTGATTTGTTGTCCCTGAGCCACAAATGCCACAATCACACAGTGTTCCGTTATTATCGTGTAATCTCCGACACGACACCCCAACCTTTACAGAAAAAACATCGAGGCTCTCATTTTCCAATGAGGACTCAATTGCCCTTCAATCCATAGCTGACTCAGATTAAAAAAAAAAACTGACTGACAGATTGCTTGACAGCAGATGTCAGACAACAAGACAGCGACAGCAGGCAGTGAGCTGAGTGAGCAAAATTGTGATTTGTGATAAAATGGGAAAGGCAGGCAGTTCTTGGCAGAGCTCGTTTGTGCATTGATATTTTATTGGTGGAGTTCTATTTTACTTCACACAACGGCCAAGTGATTATAGTATTATTAAAGACTTCAACAAATCGGGTATCTTTTTGTTCTCACGTCAACGTTCAAAATTTACAGTGAATATTTCTATCGAAATTACATGCAGATGCCAGCTTCTTAAGCTTTCGTGAGATTCTTCTATTGTATTGTTATAGTGTGGTGTGATCGACATTAGAAAGGGTTTGTTTTCGAATTACCTACGTGCCAGTGTTCATTGTTTACGTTTCCAATTATTGGAAGTTGTATGTTTCTAGCTGAACAGTGTTGAATCGATATTGTATTGGAGCATTTACCTATTGTTGTGAAATGAGTGTGCATATTTTGTGACATGCCTGCCTCCTGATGGCTAGTAGGTAGTTGCTGATAATTTTAATTTAGACAGGACTTTATCAATATGTAAGTATACTTTAATATCACCTCACTTTTGGTAGCCCTCACTGTGTCCATATTTATTGGCAGATAACAATTAAATATTGAGATCTGCATTAGATTACTGGCTGTATGAAATTTTAGTACTAAATGTGATATAAATAATAGCAAATTCATCTGCTTACCTTACAACATCTACATACAACAGGAACAAAGTAGTTATGACTTATTAACAAGGAATGCAATTGTTTGCTTGACTATACTGAGTATAAACTCAGAATAATGGAATATCTTTCAATTCCAGTTATACTCTTTGAATTATTATATGCTCATTAGTGGAGATCATTCATCTTTATAAGTTATAAAATTTGCTTCATAAATATTTAACATCCGAAGTCATGAATTAGGTAGGTAATCAGAAAAGAAATTTATTCAATGGAACTAATAAAATATTTAACCTAAATAAATAAATAAAGCATAAACCTAAATATAATTTAAAACTACCTATAATTTTTTTTTCTTGTTTTGTTTTCCGTTTCTTTTTCTTTAATTAGGTAATTTAAACAACTTGAAATTTCAAAGAAATCTGATCAGAACCATATGATATGATTTACGTCTGCATCAATAAATAAACAATATTTTAACATATGTAAAGGATTTAACTATTAAATCTAGATTCACTACTATACATTACTAGACATGATGAAACTTTTTGGTCTTCGATGAAACTGCAACCAGTTAACTTGTGTAGAACAACTGGAAGAATATAAGATCAGACTTCAGGTCAAATCAAATCTTTCCTCTGACTAAAAAAAGAATAACATCAACATTACCAACACAAACTCCCTGTTTTTACATACCTATATCAGAAAAGAAAGAGAATACTATACATATTTTTTAATTTTAATATTGGTAATTGATATTTAAGTAAGACTTATCTACTTCATCATCATTAGCATCATCTTATCAGCCACAGGAAGTCCACTGTCTATTTACATATACCTACATAATTAAATTATATTCATTAATTAAATTATAAAACAGACAAACAGATAAGAACAAATCATACTGATTGAGCTAGCCCCAAACTAAGTTTATACAAATTCAACAATATTATATGTATATATTAAAGTACCTAATTTCCTCATACCTACTTAATTTGTATGTATTCATTATCATTATCCTTTTATTTTATTAACACATAACTACTGGGACACAGACAGTTAAGGCCATACATGAATGTTAAGGATCCCCTTACCCTTACAATAAACTACTTACAATAAATTACTTACAATAAAACTTTCCCATACAAACCTAGTCGTATGTTTTATTTTGAAACAACATGTCAAATTTCGGTAAAAATTTGTAACTAAAGAAATTGCATATATCTAGGGTTATAATTGGTTTTCACAGTCGAAATATGAAATTGAAAGAAAATATAAAAGTGTAAACGTTTTCTAACTGATGGTCAGAAATTATATAATACACTATATTCTCTTTCAAGTTAATATTTTGATTGTAAAAACGAATTATAACCCTAGATATATGCAATTTCTTTAAAGTTACTAATTTTTAATTTCGACAGCAATAGATTTTACAAATACCTATTACCTATTACCTTTTACCGAAATCTGAAATGTCGTTTCAAAATAAAATGTAGACTATGTTTGTATGGGAAACTCTGATTTTGTCTAGGATAAGGGAACTCTTAAGCTTTTCTTCGCATTTTTGCCAAAAGTGGCCACTAAAGTGCTAAGAAAAGCTTAACATTCTCACTTTAAACTGTAAACAGTAGTTCATAAAATAGTTTGAAAGGTTAACTAGGGCTTCACAAAGACAAAATTTTAAATTATATCTCAATTTCCTTTTGAATAATTTATTTCAAATGGGGGCAGCATGGATCCATTGGCATTAGACCCCAAAAATTCATGTATTTCCTTAAAAATCATCGCATTTATCATGGGGAATGCTCTGAAGAATTGTTTGACCTAATACCTATACCTGCTAAAAAATTTCACCACTACACCACCCGCCTGAAATTAATATGTCATCCAGGCTACCTGGGTAGTTGGCAATCATCCACCGTACGCTTTAAAAGGAACTTACTGCCACGTATGACTGAACTGTAGAATCAACTTCCTGCAGCGGTGTTCCCGAACCGATACGACATTGAAACGTTCAAAAAACGAGTCTATAATTTCCTGAAAGGCCGGTAACACTCTTGTTATACCCCTGGTGTTGCAGTTGTCCATGGGCAGTGGTGATCACTTACCATCAGGTGACCCGCTTGTTCGTTTGCCGCCCCATAACATAAAAAATTAAAAATAAATTTTATGGACTGGCTAAGTTCCGCAGGGTGTTCATAAATGAATTATTTCTCAAAAATTAAGCTTGCATTTTTGCTATTTGCAATTCTATTATCCTGTTACATGTTGTAAGTATTTCTTTTTTTTCAGAGACTATGGGGAGGTTTTCTGGGAAGAAGTGTCGACTATTGTCGATGCTGTGGCTCACTGGCGGCTTCTTTTTTGTGGAGCTGATAGTGGGCTATGTCACCAACTCTATGGCACTTGTGGCAGACTCGTTTCATATGTTGAGTGATGTTGCAGCGCTGGTTATTGCTTTCCTATCAGTTAAAGTGAGTATTTATTGTTTATTGTTCTTTAGTTAAAGGTGTGCATGCAATTATTTCCTACTTTTACCTTAATTTTTAGATATCTTCTTTTAAATAGCCTTTTCATTAATTGCTATTAACTATAGCCATTCTTTAGTTTACTTTACAAGTTTGTAGCAAACATTTTTACCCATAGTTTTTATTACTTTTGATTACTTGTAAGTGTAAGTTGCAAAGCAGTTTTGTAATTAATTTCTGAATTTTTTCTCGATTAGTTTAATTCTGGAAAATCTAAATACCAGATTATCATAAAAGAGGTTAGGAGGAGGACTTATTTGAGTTTTCACAGCACTAAATCTATTAAAATTAATTGCGATTTCACCAACATTACTCTGGGCCATCTCTGGGAAAAAGCTGCGTGAGTAATAACCCTGATGTTTACTGTGTAAATAAGCCACCGTTTAACATGATACAGTCACATTTAGAGGAGGGATGCCATACACCTAGCTTATAAAATGATTCATTTGAAGACAGATGGCTACAGAGAGAGGACAACCTAGAAAGGCAATATGTGAAGCAGGACATGAAAGAAATGGGGGTTAGTTTTAAAATATAGTTAACGATAGGAAATTATGCAGGGAGTTGACATACATAGCTGGTCTGAAATAGGGAAAAGATGAGGACAATCATTATCTACCTCATCATTTCCCAATTTGGAGTGGCTATTACAGTAAACACCATGATATTTACTGTAACCACAGCAAGGATGTGGGTATATTAGTGTCAGCATATGGTATAGAAATAAAATGAGAATCATTTTCAATGAGTCATTTATGTATCCTTATAACTTCGACATGCTATATTACATTATTTTTATTACTTGAGTCATAAAAATAAGCACATTATTAGTATGTGTTCTGTATATAAGGAATTCCCCTTCATTGTCATTATATTATGTGATGTTAACTTCATGCTATTTATTTTGTGATAGAATATTGAATTTATCTAATTATTCCATATTATAAAATATATAGGTATGTGCCTCTATCATATAGTAGGTATCATATAGTAGTTTTAGGAATGAATCAGTCAAATATAAATATATTTACATAGTCATGTCATAGTCGTCGTAGCCGCTAGGTATTCGCCTCTTCTTTTTTTACTAAAATTTATATTCTGTGCTCCATATCAAATTAGAAAACTAGGTAGTATGTACTAAAATGTTATCTGAATACAATTATTTACATCAGCGATTTCAGTTGTTACATTATGCTGTCACTGCAACAAATCGATCGAAATGATCCGATGAGAAAATAGAACTAGTATTTTTTTTTTCATTTATTATTCCGTTAGTAGAATTTATTCTAACGTGATAAGGAAAACGATCACACGACGGTATTTCCTGAATCGTAAGATGTTTAAAATTTGTAACGAATTAAAGATTCGTGATTCAAAGTCACGGTAGCACGGACGGTGAGTTCGAATCTCACTCTTAGCGAAATTTTTCATCAAATATTTTTAACCCCCGATAAAAAAGGCGAATAGACCGATTTCGATGCGGTTTATTTTAAAATCGAAAGCCTTCTGTTGAGATGGTTTTTAGATATGTTTGATGAACGTTCAAAA
The DNA here is from genome assembly GCA_963576875.1 of Acrobasis repandana. Lineage (NCBI taxonomy): Eukaryota > Metazoa > Arthropoda > Insecta > Lepidoptera > Pyralidae > Acrobasis > Acrobasis repandana. The sequence continues at coordinate 17,430,826 of OY756218.1, read as the reverse complement.
ACCTAAAAAAATTCGGGCACAGCGCGACAGCAATAGATTTTACAAATACCTATTTTTCATTTCTCTAGCCCTTGAGGTTTCCCCTTAAAATTTAGGGGATTTTTTAATTTATCGGACAATTAAGCTTCTTAATTTATATCTAAATGTTCCGAGTATTGTAATGCTGCTGTATAAATCAATTAGAATTAAAGATGTTTTGAATCGACAAAGTCGAAATTCTTAAACGTCCTATGACCTTGATATGCGTCATGAATACTAATTAGCTATTGAACTGGTTAAAACATTCGTAACATGATTTAATAGATCGTACAGAGCAGAGATCAATCAGATACCTACTTCAAGTCGGGTTTTCTATTTATAAGCGTGTGTTATGCTTTTTTTGTAACTTATAAATCCTAATCGTAATTTTACTCGTATCACGTAGGTATGAAGATCATTGAACTCCTAAGGATTGTAAACGAATTCCACCGAACAAGCGAAGCGTCTCAGTTTAGTTAGAGATTCGCCAAAAATACTTTTATCCGTCTGTCTGTTCTCGCCTACAGGTCGCATTTTTCAATTTTTTCAAAAATTGGCATAAAATGTCCTTGATTTATTGCACGCCTCATAAGCGAAGCGCATGAGGTAGTGCTCTACTCTCGCCTTACAAAAATCAAGTGATTTTTTTAACTAAATGTGTCTCTATTTATTTTCTATCGCACTTGTACAATAATATTTACACATAAATGTCAAGGAAAAACACTAGTTTCAACACTTATGACATTTTTAAAAGACATTTTGCCTTTTAAATAAATAAAAACAATGTTTAATAAAATCGTTTTGTGGACGTCCGTGTGTCTGTATGTATGGAAACTGGCGTGGTCACGATAACTCCCGAAAAACTTATCTGATCAAGTCCATTTTTTTTATACGCTTCAGTATTATCCAAAACTAAGTCCTTTCGAATATCACGGTCTAATTCAATGTAGTTTAATCGTAATTATTATTATAAAAATACAATTGAATAAAAGAATTAAAAATAATTATGTGAGGTTTGTTGAAAGAGTTAATACCTATGTATGATGAGTACGAATGTGTAACTGGCAAGTAAGAAAAGAAGTAAAAAGAAATTTGAGTAGAGAATGTTGTGATTTTGTTTGTTTTATTAAATATGAAAGACGAATAAATATAAAAGAAGCGATAAGTTAGTTAATATTTTATTTAATTTGCATTAACTAATTGAGAATGAAAAGAACAATCAGTGGTAACACTTTTCTTGACATTCGTGACGTAGTCTTGTGTCTTTTTCTTGTTTTTGCTTAGTTTTTTTGAGATTTCTCAAAATCTACTGGTCCGAATCTGTTTAAATTCACAGGAAATCTGAGTTGTATAGAACTCTTTGAAAAGCTACTTGTTTGGTTCCGATCGGTTTAGTTGTTCAAGAGTTATAAGCGGGTCACATACACACCCACACACACATACGGATAGGGTGCATGACACTTGCTCGTGAGTGGTCAGGGAAGATTCCTGAGAGCTTTAAACGTCGAGATCTGATGAAAACTCGACTTTTCAAAAACGGGGTGAAACTAATAACGTCCCGAATTTTGAAAATTTTCAATTTTCTCAGCGGGAAGTTAAAAATAAAAGTTAAAAATAATCTCCAGTCGTGCGTTAAAGCCGACACATACTTTTCTTCGTTTTAAGTTAGCAATAAAACAATCAAAATCAATTTAATTGTGAAAAATGAGATTTTGAGGCGTGCACTTTTGGATTTTCCAAACTATTTAAAATTTTTAGTCGATCGTTGATTGGGGTGCCCAATCAAAAATTGCTATCGACAAAAATAATTAGTTTTAATATGGATTGAAAAGGGAGGAACTTTGCAGTAGCGTTATTTTTTTGACGGATTTCAATCAAATATGAGAGGAGGCAAAACGAAGAACTTCATTCTACAGAAAATAGAAGCTCGCGAGGTCTACTGTTCTCACTCCTCTATAAATGTGCATACAAGCTTAGCTATATGAAGACTGTGATTAAAAACCATTCAGGGCACCTATTTATTTAGTATGGAGATACGGCTAAGTTGGTTTGTCGTCGACAGACGACTCGGTAAAGTTGACGAGTCATTGGAGGATGTTTTGAGACATCAAAACATCCTCCCATGACTCGTCAACTTTATCGAGTTAAATTCGCTAGTTGTTGACTCCTTGTCCAATAGAATAATAAAAGTATGAATTTCAAAAACAATTATAAAATGTAACTATGCTATGCCATGCCCCAATACTGTTAAAATACTCGACGACTGTTATGTGACTCGAAATTTTATTAGAAGAATATATAAAATGACTCATTTCCTGCAAAAACTACAACACGAATGCAGGATAAGTTTCCTGTAGCGTTGGAGGGTGTTATTTTCTAAGGATGACGTCATACAGTGCAGTGTGATACGTCATATCATACAATACCCTTCCGGTTACTGGGCCGCTATTAGGATTTCCCCACGTAAGCTCTTACACAATCATCGCTCTACAATTATACGTACCTACATGTAACCAAACTTCACTATTGGAACTGCTACAGAATTTCTTGCCCGAGTGAGCGAAGCGGACGAAGGTCTCCGTTTGACGTTAGGCAAATTTCTTTCGTGTGTCCGAATTCCAGTTTTTCGGTTGTTCTCGCCTATAGGTCGCATTTCTCAACCGATTCTTGTGAATTTTTTTTAGCAGGTTCGATAATACGAGGGCTGTTTGATAAGTACCCGTTTATGGAAAAAAAAAACATTTTTTTTTGTATATATGCATTTATTTTTCTACGTAGTCACCTTTTAACTCTATACATTTGTTCCACCTATACTCAAGCTTCAATAAACCATTCAAAAAGTATGATTTTGGAAATTCATTAAAATAGGCCTCTGTGGCGGCAATGACTTCGTCATTTGATCCAAATCGCTTGCCACCGAGCCATTTTTTTAGGTTGGGAAACAATAAGAAATCGCATGGGAGAATACGGGGGGTGAGACAATAGTTCGTAGCGTAACTGTGCTAATTTAGCCGTCACAACTCTGGACGAATGAGCCGGGGCGTTGTCGTGATGAAACAGTACTTTTTTCTTTTTTAAATGGGGTCGTTTGTCCTTCAACACGGCGTCAAATTCATCCAATAAATTGGCATAGTACTGCCCTGTTATTGTTTTTCCCTTTTCTAAATAGTCAATATGTATAATACCCTGCGAATCCCAAAAAACGGTCGCCATGACCTTTCCAGCCGATGGGACGGTTTTTGCTTCCTTTGGAGCAGGTTCACCCTGTAAAATCCACTGCTTCGACTGCTCTTTCATTTCCGGGGTGTAGTGGTGGACCCACGTTTCGTCCACGGTCACGAAACGACGCAGAAACTCCTTCGGGTTACGTTTGAACACGGCCAAACACTGCTCCGTAGTAGTCAGTTGGTTCCGTTTTTGCTCCTCCGTGAGTAAACGCGGCACCCACCTCGCCGATACTTTCTTCATACCCAATTTTTCTTCTAATATGTTTGTTTCAATCGAGAGGGTGTTGTACCCTCTCGATTGAAACATTTACAGCATCAACGATTTCTCGAAGTTTAATTCGGCGGTCGGCTAAAACGATATTTTCAATTTTCTTAACCATATCGTCTGTAGTCACCTCAACTGGCCGGCCTGGGCGATCCTCATCAAAGACGGTTGTTCTCCCCCGCTTAAACTCGTTATACCAATATCTGACGGTTGTCATAGAAGGAGCACATTCATGGTAAACCGCTTGCATTCTTACTTTTATTTCATCACATGCTATTCCTTCCAATAATAAGAATCTAATTACAGACCGATACTGTTCTTTCTCCATTTTAACAATTTTAAGTTCACGCCTTCACTGAATCGTTGTCAAATGAGAAAAAAAACAAAAGAATGCCATTTTTTTTTTTAATTTTTTCCGCCTATGGTACTTATTAAACAGCCCTCGTAATGTAGATGTATTTTCTATGCAGTTTTCGGAATTTTTCAAAATGGCCGAAATGTCTTCCATAATAAAGACTTAAAAAAAAGCGAAAAATTTTCAAAATTGTTATTAGAATTGTTACTTTTTGTCCTAACAACTTTTTCATTCTATAAACTTCAAGTGGGAATGGATGCAGGCTGACTCGCTAGGTTTACAGCTCACAGAGCCACTAGTTTATTTCATCATAGGTCTGACTTTAAAATGTACACTAGTGTAACAAAATATAATTAAGCACTGTCTGATTTATTCTTTATGATCAGAATTGCGATAGTGAAATTTTTAACCTCTTTTTCCAAGGTATTTTTTTATCAAGGAAACAATTATTTGTATGTCAATGTAATAAGGTTGAGATTCGTCAGTGTTCGACCGGCCCCATGGGGCCGTTTGAACACTGACGAATCTTTCTCACGGGCTTGAGAGGTTGAATAGCTGAAGTCCTCATAAAAGCTTATTAGTATACTAGCTTTTGCCCGCGGCTTCGCTCGCGTCCTTTCTTAGCGGATGCCTACGTCATAACATCTACCTTCATGCCAAATTTCAGCCGATCCGTCCAGTGGTTTGGGCTTTGCGTTGATAGATCACTATGTCAGTCAGTCACCTTTGAGTTATATATATTTAGATATTTTTGGGGTACTTACAATATCTTTTAAATCATCCGAAAGATTAAACATCTTCAAAAATGCTACAAAGTGGCTGTGTTTTGATCACAAAGAAACGCCTTAGACTATTCAGAGAATAAATGTTTGTTGGTTGTTATACTTGTTATCGCCAAAATTAGAATCAACTTACTACTACTTATAAAACTTTTAACAATCTCGTTACTGAGACGAACTAAGTTAAGTTTTTTTGGGTTGTTTTACGGGCACAGAAACGAGTCCTTTAGAGCCCTACTAAGTTGTTTTGTTGCAGATGTCACCAAAGAAATGGTCAAAGAACACATTTGGATGGGCGCGCGCGGAAGTGCTCGGCGCCCTCGTGAATGCTGTGTTCCTAGTAGCTCTATGCTTTAGCATAACTGTGGAGGCTGTGAAGAGGTTTATAGAAATCGAGAAGATCCACGACGCAGAATTGCTGGTTGGGGTCGGGAGCCTGGGGTTGCTGTTGAACATCGTCGGGCTGTTTCTGTTCCATGGTGAGTTAGTACTATTAGTTTTAGTATTTCAATAGACGCTGTTTATGGAACGGCAGGTATTATCAACACGTATGCAGTGTTCGACACTTTTTCCCAAATTATAAAAATTACAACGTTTTTGTTTATTATGAAGAGTGAAGAGTAATATTGAAAAGAGTGACCGTGACAAAACGTGTTTTAACTAAAATAGGTTTAGCAAATGATTGTATTTTTTTATGAATAAGAGGGTTTAACTTTAAACACTTATCAAAACCCTCGCAACATTTGACTCGATTGAATGCACCCGATGCATGGGCAGGCAATTGATTATAATATACATGTTAATTAAATAACGCAAAACCTCTCAGATGGTACCTCAGCACATGAAACTGAACATCTTTTGTTCTACAACTTTCACGAAACCCAAAAACAAATATGAATTTTCATACAAACTGAACAGCTGATCGAGTCAATTTGTATGAAAATACGAATTTTATTTTTGGCATTTTGGGAATGTTGTAAAACAAAAGTTGTTCAGTTTCATAGACTGACTTACAACCTAAGAGGTTTTGCGTTATTTCATTAACTCGTATATATTTTTAATTAGTACTTATTATTGATTCCATCGTTTTGTGTTGTTTTGTTGTAAGTAAGTAATGTTTAAGAAATTTGTCACGATTATTTTTCCGACCCAAATATCGACCAATAGAATTGCACCATTCGACGTCACGTGGTACAACCTACATGGTATTATACTGATAATTTTTTGATTATTTTAGGTTGTACCACGTGACGTCGAATGGTGCAATTCTATTGGTCGATATTTGGGTCGGAAAAATAATCCCCCGAATACCACACGAGCTTCAAAATTATCTGGCATTTCCCTCAAGGTTCCCTGCAAACAAATAAAGTCGTCAAGTTTTTCAGGAAAAATCACTCGCGCTTCGCGCTCGTGATTTTTTAACCTGAAAAACTTGACTCCTTCATTTGTTTGCAACGAACCTATCGGGAAATACCCGATAATTTTGAAGCTCGTGTGGTATTATAAGTGAATATTTAACTTTTCTGCCGATACTTAGGTACATGACATTCAAGATGTGTCAATCATTGCAGCACCAGGCTTTTAACTTTATTGGCCTATCTCTTTAACCCAGTCTAATTATAAATCATACATCCGTTCGGATTAGTAGTTCGTAAAAAAATCTCTCAATAACTATTAAAACTTGATTTTGTCAATGATTCACGTTGTCTTCTCGATTGACTTGTTAAGAGCTAAAGTTCTTAGAGCGATCTTAAATATTATCAATATTAACGAAATACTTACTTTGAAATAAAAACACAGCAAAGTTCAGGACTAACTCTAAACATAATAAGTTTCGATTGCTTAAAATTTTCTCGATAGAAAAACATTGCGAAGTTGCCTCCAAATCAGATTTATCAGAATTATACTAAAACAGAAAGTATTTAAGAAATACAATAAATTAGCACTTGTAACTTTGGATTATAATTTTACTAAACAAAAGGCAGTCATCATATGTCTTACTTTTTAAATAACGCTTTAATATTCTTTGTAAAACAAAAATAACCTCAAAACCAGATTCAGCCTAATTGACCCACCGCGATTCCCGACGCCCCGCATGGCTCGCTGTCTCGCTTCGGCTAGAGTAAATTTGTGTGCGTGGAAGCGGGAGCAAAATTTACATTATTGACATCAGGCGCCCTCTTAATTATGCGACATCACAAATGTCAATAACCCGATTGTCGAATGTGATGACGTGAATCCTGTAATGAGTATCCAGATAGTATAAAATAAAAAAAATCACACCTACCACCCGCCTCCATCCCCCTCTTTCGCGAATTTTTTGATCCGCCCTCGTGGGAATGCTCAAGAATTGTGTGATACGATCTGATTTATTACAATGGATTTCTATGTGACTAACCGATACGGCATTCATTTTAATGTTTAGTGGTATTTGTCTTTGTTAAGTCAAGTCCACATAAAGTTTATAGCATGAATTACAAATAGGTGGACTAAGATTCTAGAAAGGCAATCCTACTTTGTTGTATAATGGTGCTCCCACATTGCTGTTATAAAATGTTTTCAAACATTAGTAAACATTTTTAAAATTCAAATAAGTACCCACATATATAAGTATAATAACTTATTATTGTAAAATTTGTTATTATAAGTTTGATTATAATTATAAATGTTATTAATTATTATGCATTTTTATTTTGTTAGAAAATGTTTGTAAACTGTTAAAAATTAAGAGCAGTGTGGAAGCACCATTTAATAACAATGATATTGCAATGCTAATAATATTGGTTCCGTTTTATTTTGTAGGGTTCCGTACAAAAAATGAAAAAAAACGGAACCCATAAGGGTTCCGTTTTTTTTTTATCACAAATTGACCATCCCCCCCCCCCCCCCCTGATCTCCGAAACTACCACCTTTGGCCATGCAAGTGCTTAAAAGTGTTGCCTTTGAGGGTAGTTTTCGCTACCAGGCAACTAAGTGCTGGAATAATATACCACCTCCAATAAAAAAATATCACTTCGAAATATACATTCAAAAAAAATATAAAGTCGGTATTGATGCAAAACCAAAAAATTGGAATACAGGCTTAGTTGTTCTGGTGGCGATTCTCCGATTTTGCAAAATGATTTTTAATTTATAAATACACAATGAGGTAATTAATTAAGTTTTGATTTCTATATTTTTATTTATTTTATTTGTTAATCAAATTTTATCTTTTAATTTTTCTGATAGTCAAGTATTTGGAATTTTAATCAATCAATTAATTTTATTAATGCAACAAAGTTTTGAGATATTACTGCGTGAACGTTTCTATTATTGTCTTTGATTTTGTGTTTACTTTCTAATACAATATAATTATACTCAATACAAATTTATCAATTTGGGTATTATCCCATTATCGCATTCACGCATTACAAGACACCGATGGTATTGTTGCACGCGTCCCTGTGAATCTCAAGGTAGTGGCTGAAAATCAGCAGTTTGTTCTGCGAGCAAACGTTTTGCTGAGCCACAACCTTTTGGTATCGCTGCGGCACACACGCACTGACTTGCATTTTTATATTTCTGATGCATTTTTTTTTTTCATATTGTTAGTGTATTCCTTTTTTTTATGTAATTTATGTGTATCGTGTGTGTCTTTTTGTGTACCAATAAAATGATTTATCTATCTACTGAGCCTAAAATTTTGAAAAAAATACATAATATAGTTAATTGCTTGTAGATTACAGGAAAACTTAAATATATATTAAGAATTAAAATATATATTAATATATAATAAGAATTCAATCAATTGTACGTAACCCTCTTTACGCGAGTTTAACTCGCACTTGGCCGGTTTATTTTATTCCGGTTCTAGATTTAGTACCTACCCTATAATGCAGGGTATATACCCTATAGTTCACAAATTCGGTTGTGTGATTGATTATACGATTGTCGTACGAATGCTGTATCCAATAGGTATAGTTACCTACTATACTATACTCATTATGATTATGGGTCTTTGTCATAAAATTACCGGCGGAGTCACAAAGTCTTAGTCACTCACCGAGTAATAAATAAATTATAACTTTAAATTGTATCAATAATCTCGCAACGATAAATAAATTAATGCGCTAGTTACTTCATTTTTATCGGCGGTATTGTCTTGGGGTTGACAAACTTATCATATTGCTCCCGCGATACAGCTTGGCACGCTAAGACATCAATAAACTTTTATATCGCCCTTTATAATTGTGTCAGTCCAGTGGTTCCTCTTCTTAGCGAGTCGGAGTGGCTAATATTAATTTATATGAGTGTAGACCAATGTGTGGCCACACTTACTCCTCTGTCATGTCGCTGAGTTTAGGTCGTCTATTGTACAAGGAATTAGGCAGTTACGACATGATTATTTTCGTTTTTTGAAGGGTTAGAGTTTTTTTAAAGTCGTTTCGGTACACTAAATGACAAAACGGGGTATAGGCATTTTATTTTATACCACTTATACTATGAGAAGTCGAAGCTAACGGTAGAGCCAATAAGATTGTCCTTTACTGGAGCAATGAAATATAACTTAAAAGTAACGCTAAGAAGTAGGAATAGAAATTGACAAATATTGTCTTAATTAGACATTGTTTTGCTTATTCCTGTTTAACAAATCTCTTAATCACAACATATAAAAATCATCATCGTCGTCATCATCAGGTCTTTTTAGTCTCCACTGCAAGAGCACGATCCTCTCGGTACTACCAGAGCCATATATTAGCCAGAGCAGTCAAAGGATTTGGCCTACACTCTTCACGCTGGCCAGACGGTTTGGAGAGGTCTCATTGATGTTAATAAGCTTTGTTTAGCTTGTGTTTCCCTTCTACGACATCCACGGGAAGACTTGGAGTGATCCTATTCTACTCTGCCGGGATCTACACGGCTACCACTACGGCGACGTAATATGTGCCACATAAATATACAGTATATGTAATATGTAGCCCTGTGATGTAGCCCTTGAATCGAAACTTAATTCATAATTGCCACTATTAATAGAACTGTTTTGCATAAATGACGTTTGTTATAGAACTTAGTGGGCGATTCATCGTTGCAAACGTCCATGGGCATATTTTTAAATTCTAAAAACTGTTTTTAGAATTCTACTTCCCTTCATATTATGGTATAAATAAACCCTTGTTGAAAAGTTTTAGATGTTGAATTTGATCATGTATTTTCTTGTTTAACTTGCTATTTATGTTGATGTTATTACGGAAATATGTTAAATTCAGAAATTGTATACAATTCCTAGGAAATGTATACAGTACGAGTACACAGTTGAAATGTATTAAATTCGCCAAATAGGTGGCTTCCGTCACTTGGTCGACGCTCGCTCGCTCGTGTGATGGTCACTGCACAACAATAACCTAACCTACCTTCCATGACTAATTCGGGGTAAATAATTAATAGTTGAAACGTGTTCATTTGTCATTTCCAATCGCTATTTATATTATGTATTTCCTGGGAATTGTATACAATTCCTGAATTTCACAAATTTCCTTATAGTTGAAATTTTGCATGCATATGCCAATAGGATGACAATACAATATAGTGATGTCATAGAGTTGGTCTGATGAAGGAATCGGGAGATAGACATATCAGTAATAGAACGAAAACGCATCGTGTTAGCGCTTATTTGATTTTTCTTGACAAGTGCTTTGGTCTCGCAATAAAAGCTTGTAAAACTTTAAAAGCTTGTAAAAAAAATGTAAAACTATTAAATTAGGAGTACCTACTTTTTCCTTAAAATTTCTTGTAACATCTTTGACATCTAATCAAAATTTATATTTGCGGATATAAGTAATTGTTGAGATTTTCCTTGTACTGACGACAATGTACGTTCAATTCTATTTCTCGACCATTGCAACGTCAGTCAGACAACAGTTACACAATTTATTTTTAAATTTATTTTGCTTCTTTGGAATCTTTAACTCTTTATTTAAGTATTTATATTATGCACAGGTATTACGTAGCTATCAATATGGTAATATTATTTAAAGTCAAGTTCAACTTCCGCTAATCTTATTTCATAACCTTTGGCATCTTGAATGATCTCATTTTGACGTAGTGCTACTAATATTTTTTTTTATAAATATTTTGACGATATTTTTTTCCTTGTGATTTGGAATACAAGCATGTTTGACTTTTTGAACTCCTATATGCCTATATTAATATGGTTTCCCTTGTATTTAGCTTCGGACACCTTTTAGTTTATAAGTCAAAGTAAATAAGTCAATTATATTATATACTTAATTAATATTTCTATCTTTATCAATCACCTCGTAATTAGATAATGGGTTAGCAGCTTGTCACTTTTCATGATTAGCCCATTTACCAAACGAGCGTCGGCTCTTTCTACCCCGTAAGTGTTAGGGATGAAGATGTCATAATGTATCTTAGTCGATTTGTCATCACCCCTTCACGGGTATCGTAAGAGGTGATTAACTGGACCGTTACTCCAATAAATTAGACGATAGCCTTTCGATAGTGTCGTCCTATTTCAATGTCAAATCAAATTAGAATTTATCATCGCTCAACGTTTCTTGACATTGAAACACGCACACTTAGCTACTTACGTCTATCGTGTCGCTTTTGGAGTAAAGGTCCTCAGATTAGGTAAAAGAGAAGCCGCTGTTCGTGCCGGCCGTGGTAAGTTCAGACACCGCCAAGTATGCGCCCACTACACAAGCCGTTGTATTGCTCAGCGCTATGATTGCTCGGATGCCAATAGACATTTTTTACGACAATTTTAAGAATGTATTTATCTATGTTTTGGTTATTTAATTGTCTAATTAGTTAATATTAAGCCTGTTATCTGTCTCAAGTGCATGCTTTGGGAAAGCACGGAGTATTTTTAAACAATAAAGAATAAAGAACCGGCTGCAGTGCCTTCTGTGCAGACTTTATACCATCTACTGCTGTCACTAACCCGCCTGCTCAGCGTAGTGATTATGGGCACATCTTCCCTTTATTGGGATAGGCCTTTAAACCAGCTGTAGAATGACAAAGGCTGCAAAAAATTGTATCTTGGACGAACTCAAACATTTTAAGCACGAACCCGCTCTATTATGTTATGATATAATACTGCGGGTATTGTTTCCATTCAACAAACATCATTATTTCGGTCGCAAACGTTGGTGTTATCATTATATGTGTATATTTAATTTTGTTAAATCAATGACAAGACTCATTAGGTTTACGAATGCATTTGACGTGATGTAAAACAAATAGCGACGTGAAGTGCATTTTTTATAAACATTATCTTGCGGCAAGGCAAACACAAGTTAAGATAAAATGTATATTTTCATTTTCTATGTACATTTAACAGCTAGTAAGTTTCAACGATTCCATGCCTGCATTTTCCCTAGTCGTCGTCCTATAAATACTAAGATTGTGCTAAGATACAGATTCACTATCACGTCTTTATCCTTAATGGGGCAGACATAACATGCTGGGTCTTGCGGCTATTCGGACTTTAAACGCGAACGTCGGATTAATCCGACAAACATTTTCGTGCCTATTTCGCGAGCGTCGGATATATCCGACCAAAAACTATGGATATTCAAAATTCCTCGCGCTGGGAGCACGACAACTTTATAAAAGTCTCGCAGTGAAAGCGTTAAGCGTGGTGATGGAAAAATGAGTCAAAATAGCTATGGATTTCTAGCCGCATTGCCTATTGATATACGTGTAAGTTTCCGGAATGAATATGAAAAAATACTATTAAAGGTACAAAATTAATTTATTGTTTTTCAAAATAATCTCCCTTGGCGTCTATGCACTTTTTCATTCGATGAAACCAGTTTTGAAAACTTTTGTGCCACTCCTCTGTGGTGACCTCTGAAACGTGTTTTTCATACTCCTCGACAGCCTCTTCTGGTGATAAAAATCGTTGACCTACGCGGTCAACGGTCAAATTGGTTCTTAATTTTTGGGAACAGAAAAAAGTCACAAGGTGCCAGGTCGGGACTGTATGCAGGATGACTCATGAGTTCTACATTTTTCGCCTTCAAAAAGTCGTTTGTCTGTCTGGCCGTGTGAGAACTAGCATTGTCGTGGTGCAGGATGATACGGCGTTTACGGTTATTTTTACGGAGTTCGTCAATAACTTCCGGCAAACAAATGGTCGTGTACCAGTCACTATTCACTGTACGACGATTCTCTAAAGCAACAGTAGCCACGTGTCCAGTTTTATTAAAAAAAGAAGCAATCATCCGCTTAGATGCACTTTTCACGCGCGCCACTTTGGTTGGTTTCGGCTCATCTTGAAAGACCCATACGCTCGATTGCTGCTTTGTTTTGGGATCGTAGCAATAAATCCATGTTTCGTCACCTGTTACTATGTCCCACACCAAATTTGACGCACCTTCGTTGAATCTGGTAAGCATGGCACTGCACCAAGTGACGCGGTTCGTTTTTTGAGCCTCGGTCAAGTTGAGTGGGATCCACCGCGAGCACAGCTTTCTCACACCCAAATGTTTGTGTAGGATTAATTGTATTTGACTCATGCCTATTTCTAAGGATGCGCGAATTTCATGGTAGGTCACATGCCTGTCTGTTTCAATCATACGGCGCACAGCATTGATGTTTTTGTTGGTCACAGCGGTGGACGGCCGACCATCGCGAGATTCGTCACTGAGATTGATACGACCACGCTTGAATTCTGCAAACCAGCTATAAACAGTTGTCTTGCATGGTGCTTCATTGCCAAAAGCTGTTTCAAGCCGAGCGATGCTCTGTTGAGCTGTCAAATTACACTTAAAATCGTAGAAAATCATACTACGAAAATTTTCCCGAGTTAAATCCATGTTGATGCAGACACACAATTTTTTAAATGGCGCCACAAAGTAAAAACAAAAGACAGTCAGATGAAACAAACTGCATTCTACAGCCAAAGAGTTATATTTTAATATAATATATCAATAAATTTTTAAATATTGTTTATGTAAGTGGCCAGTTCCGGAAACTTACAGTGCGCCCTATGTAATTCGCATTTTCGCCTATATACATAAATACTTAAAATACATAAAAGACAACTTTTCAAACCGATTGCAATTTAACAGGAACTTATTTTCGTCAAAATAAGATGTATGGGACTTTAAAGTTTTTTCTAGATATGCGTAGTTTATGTCTTACGGTGACGCCTTTGTCGTTCGTCTTTCGGTCGAAAATCAGACCTTTTTAGAGTTCCTTGCCCAAAGGGTGCCAACGGGACCCTATTACTGACTACTGATACTCCGCTGTTTGTTCGCATTTCCATCTGTCCGTCTGTTACAGGGCTCTATCTATTGAACCGTTATGGCGAGGCACATGAAATTTTAACCGATTATGTATTACTGTGGCCGCTATAACAAAACAACAAAATACTAAAAGTAAGATAAAGTTAAAAATTAAAGGGTGTAGTCATACCTACAAGAAACGTGTTTTTTTCAGCGTAAGTTCGAAAGTACCTTTATGTATGTCCGACTCGCACTTGACCGGTTTTTATTCAAAGTACAATGTACTTACACAAAAAGCTTAAAGCCGCGTTGACTTTGATTTTGGTTGCGTAACAGCTATTCGAACTCAGCTGTGACTGCGAGGTTTATTGAACCCTTGCCGACCCTAAAGGGAGTTTCAATGACGTCTGGGCACGCCAGCTAGTCGCAGTTCAAACAATACACGAAATGAACTTCGCTAAATGAAGGGCATCGATTCAACTCACTTAATCTGTCAGCTATTTAACTTTTTCTCTTTTAAAAATTCCGTTCTTCTGTACTTACTAAACTTTGTGTTAGAAATGGAAAGTATTCGAGGAGTCGGCTTGTTTAGGGTTAAAATGTTTAATTTTCCTACATTTTCTTGAGGAACGCTATCAATTGACTACAAAAAGTTATTAACGTAAAAGTTTAACGCAAGTTTTGTACATTTTCCTCTTCTACTGAACTTGCACTATAAATTTGCGCTCTGAATAAGATTCTTCTAATAGTCAAATATCTGTTTGCTGTTGAACAGTTGCACACTGCACAGTTTAAATTGAATAGTACAAACTGAAAAATTTATGGAGAAAAAAGAAAAGCAACGTAGCTTTTTAAACTTTTATGGTTGCCAAAATTATAAGAATGAAATAAATCGGGACACAGAAATAATAATCACGGTAAATATCCCGATTTATTTTATAAAAAGAAAAGGAGTAGTTAGAACACTAATGCGAAAATGCAAATCACTGTTTTGATTCATTTTTCCATCTCCCCGCCCACAGTTCCCGCCCATCATCACGCTAAAAGTCTTGGCCTTTAGGTCTTCTGTCTGCTTAGAGCCGCAACACCCAACATGCTCTGTCTGCCCCATTAGAGACAAAGACACATTAGTGTAGAACACTAATATCACAGACTTATTAATCTCTACTTTACTTATTAACCCTTCAGGTGACACGACCACCAATTGTTTTGCTATTGTATTTTATATCCGTGGTTTTCAATTTGCACTTTGAAATGATAACCCTTTAGCTGACACGCAGTTGAAGGGTTATCTTATCAGGTAAAAGAGGGACCGTAAGCACGTTCTTGAAATGGCCGACCGTGTTAAATTACTATATGATAGTAATTTCTTCTTAAATATTAACATGGCAACTCGTCATTAGGCCACGGCCTAATGACGAGTTGCCATGTTAATATCGTATCCTACTCAGTCGTCACCACACGTGGTGACGACTGAGTAGGATACGATTTATCACCACCCCTTTCCACGTCCACGGGTGTCGTAAGAGGCGACTAAGGAATAGGTAATAGAATGGGTAGCAGCGTCCTCTTCGCAAAGACTTTATATCGTTTACTGCGATCATCAACCCATCTGCCCATCATGGTAATTATGTGCAAATCAAACCTTCATTGGCAGAGGCCTTTAGTCCAGAAGTGGCATGATACTTTGTAAAGATTATATTTCGTATGTGTAAGTGGTCAACACTGATGTCAGATTTTTCAAGCTGCCTAAAGGTATCTAGAGGTATACGAGTAGCTTATCGACTGCCATACCTGGATGACAACCGGAAACAACAAATTCGAACAAATTATTTGGCACTAATGGTCACCCATCCAAGTGCGGACCACGCTTGTTTACTAGCAATACCCCGGCAAACACCTTGAACACCGATTGATATACCCTTCTCTCCCTCTCTCCCATTAGCGGGAGAATACACAAGAGCGAGAAGGTTATATCTAGGTGTTAAGTTGTTTGCCGGGACATCCCAACGGGTCAACGAGTTTCTCAGTTTGTAAAGATTAACTCATACGTTCCTTGCAGATCACGGTCACGGGCATTCTCACGGAGGAGTGCCGCCGCCAGCCAATGTGCGGCACCTCACGGAGATCGTCAATAGCAACGCCGATATGGCGCTCGGCCACAACGCCACAGATACCGAGGAGACAGACGAGATGGTCCCTCCTAAAGCCGAGAAGGTGCCAAACAACACCAAGCAGACCCCTAGGGCGGGCAGCGACCCGGGACATATGAATATGAAGGGCGTGTTTCTTCATATACTGTCTGATGCGCTAGGTAAGTGACTTGTGCAAAACATCGTCTAGAAGTGTTGTGTTGGTTTGGTGGTTGTAGGATAGAACGATACATTTAAATTGGTACGTAATGCGATGCATTATTTATTCTATGAAATAATTTCTAGTTTTGATTATTGCCCTCATATTCATTAAAATTAACGAACGTTTGCTAAACCTGTTTTAGTTCCCTATCACTCTTTACAAAATTTGACATTGCAAGAACAAGACAATAGTAGATTGTGCTACAAGGCGTAAAGGTAATTTAACGCGAGAGCGCTACTTTGAATCCAGAGCGAAACGAAGGATGCTACAATAGAATCACGAGCGTAGCGAGGGATTCTACGGTGGAATCCTGAGTGAAGCGAGGGATTCAAGTATATCGCCCGAGATAAAACGATTACCGTACACCGTGTAGCACATTCTTCTTTTCATCTCCATCTATGAGAAAAAGCAAATATATGCCTATAACGAAAGTAGAATACCTACATATACCTAATCAGAGTTTAACAGTCAGTTACTAACCTTTATTTGGTGGCGTTTTCACTGAAGAAGTACTATGAAAATATTTTTCTAGGACCACCATATCTTATACATTTTCCAGTCATTAGAATCGTTTCATTACTTTTTGCTTGTGTGTTAATTCTTTATATATTTAAATATGTATATTATACGTAAACTTCATATTTATTTACTATCGGTCTCATTAAAAAATTAGTCACATTTAAAATAGTTGTAAAAATAACCTAATAGTTCCTTAATAAAATGACTATGTAAATCAAAGACAACAATTGCGCGTTTTTATTGGTTTTTAATAAATTATTATTTTGAAGCAAGAGAACCAAAACATTTTGACCTACAGTCATCCACGTAAAACGTGTTGTATTCCAATTTAAAAAAATTACGACGCCCTTGCCTGTATTTTATCATTTTAAAACTAAATTCTTCTTCGTTCGTATTTTTTTATGAATAAGGGGGTTAAAGTCTTCTAGAGGTATATCCATTCACAGTATTTTCGCCCATCATAATGTATTTTTAATATGTTGATATTCTCTCATTTATAATAAGTAATTCTTCAACACTACACTCTATCATACTTTTTGACTTATGAGATGGCTATGGTTGTTTATTGACTGAGCGAGCCAAGCGTCTCAGTTTCGAGATTGGCCAAAAATGCTTTTTTCCGTCTGTCTGTTCTCGCCTACAGCGACCTGTATGTATTTCAACCGATTTTGACAAAAATTGGCAGACAAGTTCCTTGATTTTTTTTTGAAATGAAAAGCTCTTTAGCGGCGTTGTGCAATTTTTTTGTAATGGGTAAAAAATTTTAAAATCGCGTCAGGACACGTGTCCTGATCGAAAATTCGTAAGACGGATGACAGCCGGCGCGGCTTCTTTGGACTATTTATGTAGAGAGGCCTCTGCTTAGCAATGGGCAAAATCAATAGAAGGGATGATGTACTTAGTGATAAGGCTCAGAATATAATATAATACTATATTCTGAGTAACAAGGTAAACACTAAAACCCGACTATGGAAAAATTCATACTGACAAGTACATTAGGAATGATGACAGTGTCAGAAAAGTATTATTTTAATTAGTCCGTTAGTAAGATTATCCAAAAATATGTTCACATATTTTTCAGTTTTTCAAAAAGTAAAAATTCACAAAGATACAGAGTATCTAAGTTCCAGAGTAGGGGCTTATGACGTCACCGATGTGTAAAAATCGTACGAAAGCGTGACGTCATGCGAAATTTAAATGCACTTTATGTTCGTCATATATTGTTTCTCAGAGAAAAGAAAAAATACGTGCACAATGTTTTTTAATAATCTAACCGATGGGCCAAAAATATTTTTTCAGTCATCATGCCTATTATCCAGGAAATGCAAGCACAGCAGGAAGCAACAGCTATTAATGTATATATTTTTAAAATGTGCTATTAGAGCCCTTTAATTAGATAGGTACCCACACGTATGTTAGTACTGGTTCTTATTCTGTGATATCCCACTCGGTATTATTTGATTTATTTTATTTTTATATAACAGTTTCTTATTTTCATGTTTTATGCCCTATACTGCCTGTTTTTATTTTTTTGCTATAAAATGTTTGTAAACCTTTTTTAACAGCAGTGTACAGTACAATTTACAATGTTCGCAACGAACTTTGAGAGGTCGTTGCTATGTTTTTACCTTGGACAGATTGAATATTTAAATCGGTTTGTTTACCTCGACATTGACTTTTACTTTCGTCGCGGAAGTACATACCTAGATGCGGTGCCGTGACTAACTTCAGAAAATTAAACTCCCTTGGGCTTGAAACTACGTCAAGCGGACGCCCAGGACGGGTTCAGTCCGTCTCTGTCACACACCCTACGTGCGGCAGAGACACGTGACCCGCGACGGTTTCAGCTATCTATATCGCAAGTTCGCAAGTATGGTTTGTGACAGAGACGGACTGAACCCGTCCGGGCCGTCCGCTTGACGTATTTTTAAGCCTTAGTTTTTGTTTTATCTGTGTTTCGGTGAGAGAGATGGGTTTCGGTCATACAAGAAACGTGTTTCGTCAGCGTTTTAAAACATTGTACGGTGGTACGGAACCCTTCATTTACGAGTCCGACTCGCACTTGCCCGTTTATTGAAATTGTTGGGTCTTGGGTATTTATCTATATATGTATTTATCAAAAAATATAGTATCGTTGAGTTAGTATCCCATAACACAAGTTTAAAACTTACTTTGGGGCTAGCTTAATCAGTGTGATTTGTCCTTATACTTATATTTATTTATATTTATATTTATATACGTTTTAAAATAAGTTTTTTTTTTGTGTAAGTAAATAAAGGTGTAGCATAAGGTCTCTAAGTGACCACAACATTTTCACAAATTCTAAATTATTTCAAGGTAGGTACTACGTACGTAGTAGGTAGGAGTCTTAAGGAACCACTGTGCTATGTTATAAATACACATGCAATTATTACTTAGCCTTGGTAATTATATCGAAATTATTATCAATAAATCAATCTGAAAGGTGTTACTTGTTTATATACTTAACTAATTTGATACTTTATCTTGGTGATAGACATCCCGTGGCCTAAATTGGCGAAAGTAGGTCAAGTGCGATTTGAACTTGAACCAAAATATAATCTACGAGTAAAGTGATTAATGTATGTTCATATTTTTTTATTACTTACTAGCTGTGCCCGCGACTTCGTTCGCGTGGTTGTCGGAACGTAATGTTATATAGCCTAAAGCCTTCCTCTATAAATGGACTACCCAACAAAAAAAGAATTTTTCAAATCGGACCGTTAGTTCCTGAGATTAGCGCGTTTAAACAAACAAACAAACAAACTCTTCCGCTTTATAATATTAGTATAGAAATAGCCCCCCCGCTTCGCACTGGTAACACGTATTACATTCCTCATAAATAACTCTATTATTTGTTGATGAAAAGTGAATTCAAATTCGTTGCGTAGTTTAAAAGATCTGACTTGTTTTATACTATGTTAGTGTTGTAGGTATATTGATATCTGTATATCAACTATATAGCGAAATATGTAAAATATTTTTTGATCCCCCATACAAGTTGACCGATCAGCTGATCCGAGTTTGTAGGGAAAGCCAAAAATTATTTTTCATATTTCGACATATGTTCCTTGAGGAAAGTTGTTCAGTATCATGGACTGAATCCACCCTTAAAATAGTTTCAGTAGATTTTGTAAGACGTTATATGTTGTATTGTTGGTATACATACACACTATCATGTCTTTATCCCTATCTAATGGGGCAGACAGAGCAGTTTGGAGCCTCCGGCAATAAGCAGGCAGTGCCCAGGGTCGCAAGACTCAAAGGCCACTTACTCTTAGCGAGATGGTGAGCGAGAAGGTGGAAAAAGGAGTCAAAATAGTGATAGGTTGCTAGCCGGATCGCCTATTCACATGATTCGCATTTCCGCCTATTCCCTAGACCAGCTTTTACGATCTGCGCGGGAAGAGACGCAGCTGGTACATTCTCCGTTTTTAGGGTTCCGTACCCAAAGGGTGCAAACGGGACCCTATTACTGTGACTCCGCTGTCTGTCCGTCAGTCACAGGGCTCTATCTCTTGAACCGTAATAGCTAGACACTTGAAATTTTTACCGATTATGTATTACTGTGGCGGCTATAAGAACAAATACTAAAAATAAAAAATTGTTAAAAATTAAAGGGATCGTCATACAAGAAACGTGTTTTTTTCAGCGTTTTAAACTTGATCTTTATAATGGCGTTAACTAGATACTTGAAATTTTCACCAATTATGTATTACTATGACCACAATATCAACAAATACTAAATATAAAATAAAGTTAAAAATTGAAGGGGGTCGTCATAAAAGAAACGTGTTTCTTCAGCGTTTTAAAACATTGTACGGTGGTACGGAACCCTTCATGTACGAGTCCGACTCGCACTTGCCCGTTTATTTCTTTTCTCCCAGACTAGCAAGGAAAAGTTCAAGTAGTAGCAAATTCAGTATAAGTACAGACTGTTAATCAGATACCTATGCCACCTCACGTAGTGCGCGACGCGCGCGGTGGCACAGGTATCTGATTAACCTTATGTACTACACTTCCTAAAAACTTTCACAGTAAAATTAAGGGGTGTGCTTTCTTTTATAGACAAAACTTTAATAGATTTTCGTTAATCAGAAAATTTTGCTAAGATTAACATTTCTTTGAATAATCAATATGTAGATTACTTAGAAAGAAGAATTTTTAAAAATAGATCTTTGTTACCCAGAAAATCAATACTCAGATTAATTATTATGAAAAATTTTAAATCATAGATTTTTTTTTACAAATAATATTTACTTTTTCGATGTTTATAATAATATCAAAGAAAATATTTTTATTTTCAATATGTTTAGTTAATATATTACTCATAACCAAGAAAAACATTTTATCATGTGATAGTTTCTAAACTCTTCTATCGCTTCTCTCGCTTCGCTCGCTCGGCTCGTGCGTGTGTTGGTCGCA
Source organism: Acrobasis repandana (assembly GCA_963576875.1). Classification (NCBI taxonomy): domain Eukaryota; kingdom Metazoa; phylum Arthropoda; class Insecta; order Lepidoptera; family Pyralidae; genus Acrobasis; species Acrobasis repandana. Next base: position 17,409,632 of record OY756218.1, on the reverse strand, counting down.
GTTCTAACATAACCTAACCTAAATACCTGATGATAATATCGCTACCAAATATTATGGTAGCGATTTCTAATCTATTGTGACTTATTATATGGTAAATAATTTGATTGAACAATGTTTTTGTATAATACTTTCAATAATAAAAGTTGACTTTTTTTTTAACAGAATAATTCAAATAAAATTCCATGAAAGAATATTCCGAACAAACAATATTCTGTGAATAATATTCTACTGTTTGATTAGTTTGTTAAATAAAAATATGAGATTGTGAAATTCATTAAACTGTGTTTTTATAAATTATGTTTCATTGAGTTAATAATCTTTAAAACAATAATATTAAAAATAAAAATATAAGAATTAAATATTCTATGAAACATTTTCTGCGAATCGAAATTCTATGAAATTTCTGTCTGTGCAACAAGGGTTCCCCAAAATTATGGCTAGATTATTACTAGATACAAAATAGCGAATTAAATTTTCTGTATTTCTTTTTTTGCAGAAAATTATATAGACTAAAATTTATTTGCATTTAGAATCAGTTGGGTACCAATCAAATGACTGACGGGGACCGTCATGGTTTTATAGTTCCTAGCTATTGCATGGATGTAACTTAATCCACGATATGGATGGAAAGGCAATAACGTATGGTGATTTAAGTTACATCAGTTTGACTTGGCTGCTCGTTCAATAGAAAAAGAATCATTAAACCTACCTACTTGTAGATTAGGTACGAGTAAGTTACGCCGTGTGGTTTCCGGCAGAGTAGAAAAGGACCACTCCAAGTCTTCCCATGAATGTCGTAAAGGTGACTGGAAACACAAGCAAAACAAAGCTTTATCCATGAAACCTCTCCAACCCATCTGGCCAGCGAGGAGAGTGTAGGGCAAATCGTCTGGCTACTCGGGCTAAGTATTGTTCTGGTATTACAGGTCGTGATCTATCAGTCAGATCAGTGCAGACTAAAAAAGACCTGATGATAATAATGATAAAGTTACACACACGAAGAAAAGTATTATATCCGATACTTAACCCTTTCACCGCGATACTATATCAGTTGTCGTGCTCCCAGCGCGAGGAATTGTGAATATCCATAGGTCGGATAGATCCGATGCTCGCGAAATGGGCACGAAAATGTTTGTCGGATTAATCCGACGTTCGCAGTTAAAGGGTTAAATATATTCATAAGAATGTTTTGATATGTACTTTTTGGAATCAGTAGCTTCTGTCCACTGATTTCCAAAAGTGCATATCTAAACATTCTAATAAAGGTATTTTCAATCAATGTAGTTGCATGGAAGATCACTGCAACAGAGATGTGATTTCTTCTTCAATTAATGTAGCGTAGATGCAACTACATATTTTAATTTAAATTGGTGGCCAACTGCTAGTTTTCAAATCAGATACTTTTTTCGTCAAAATAAACATTTTTTATGGGATTTTATGAAATATCGGACTGTGACGTCATAGTTTCTTGGAATCAAATTAATCAAATAGAGGTCCTTATATCAGTGTTTCGTCATTAATACATCGACAATCACAAATGAATGTGATCAATTATTTGTGACTCATTATTTGTTTCTTTTTAGAACAAAATAATTTATTTTATCCTTATTCCTGCGATCTGGACATTCTTAATTTTATCGCCCCCGGTGTAAGTATAGCCGTTTACTATTTACTGATATCCTCGAACACTCCGAGCACGGTGTATCACCCAACGATAAATTAGCTCCTTATTGTTGTATTTTACCAACAATAGCAACACTTGTGTTGTAAACCGCGACCAAGCGATTTGCTACGATACCTACGAAACAATAACATACAACATAATAATGGTTTACAATACACCATTGTCGGAAAATAGGGAAATTGTGTCCGTGAATATATTTTATTATTTATTGTGGCTTTAATTTCTTTGTTTATGTTTGTATTGATACGTATATTAGTGCATGTTCGTTCATATGAAAAGTGTTGTAGTGGACGCTACGAACAATAATTGTTTAGAATCGTAAATAATCTCGAAAAATCATTCCACGCGATATGTACCGCGGCGGGCGGGCCTTAAAATATGAACGGCGCGGCGCGACAGTTGGCCGTGACACTCGAGTCGTGTGGTTGCGTCGCAAGAAGTTTCCTATGAGAATATTGCTGTGTGTTTGCGATAATCGATTCATTAAAAATGCCGTCATGTGCCGTGAAGTGGTGTAAAAGCTATACAGACATGAAAAACACAGGACTCATCTTTAATATGTAAGTAAATAAACATTTTAATATTGTACCTCACCGCTCGTGGCGTTGACCGCGGCTGTGTCGGTTGAGCAGCCGGCTTCGGGGAGCTAGCTGCTTGACCGACATGACGCGTACGTGACCTTGTCGCGACCAATCGCATGCATCTTTGTCTATGTGTGCGTTCGAGTTTCCTTGTAATTACTGTTCGTTTGTTTGCGTAAATGGAATCAGAATCGAAGCGGTGAATGTAGGAGCGTTAGGTTTCTAGAGAATTATATGTCGATAAGTGGACGGCAACCACAATAAATATTTGAAATAGAAAACGATGCGATTATACATATATATACAGTTTTTATTTCATATGATTGAAATTAAAGACGTTTGCAATTCCGGATGAATTTGGCAATAATTACGCAAAAATTCACACACCCTGTACCTATATGCATTATGTATGCATAATATAAAGTCAGGCGGGGCTATTTAGTCACAAAAATGCAAAACTTAAAGTTTAAACAATAATAGTATTTTGGAATTAAACAGAATAATGAAATTGAGTCATCATTCTTGCCACTTCCCTAAAAGGTAGTTTCAGTTTCCATTTCAATAATTGCTTTGAAAAGTGTCTTAATTAACATATAAAAACAAGACACGCGTTTTTTCTTGTGCATGCAAAAATGGTATCCTGACAAAATTGCTTGTCAACGGCTCCATCTTTACTGAATAAACATGTATTTCTCTATCGGTACAAAATGCCACCTCTGAATAAAAATATTAACAATAAATTTATAGCTATTTATAGCTATCTGACTGAAATACCCGGTTACGGAATATCCCCGCTCGACGTTAGAGTGTTATGGATTATCCGCCGTGGGAATCAACGGCCTGTCCTTGCGCACCCATTCGACAAATGCATGCCACCGTTATTTAACCTTCAATCATCTATTTTCATCACCACTCTTGGCAATTATATCGATTTACGCGAACGCCACTGAAATTGTTTTCAGTACATACTTACAAAGTCACAAACGGTCCAACATTCGCAACCTTGCCCCAATTTTGATGGCGCGGTGTTATCAATTGTCATTCAGTATTTTGATGAAATCGTTTACTACCAAATTAAACTTAAGTAACAGATTATGCCAAGGTTAATGACAGGAGTGGTTAGGATTAATATTGCAATTACAAAACTGTTTTTGATAGACGCCGCGTGATAAGTTATCTATCACTGAGTGACGCGGCATCTATCAAATACAGTGTTATCATCATTATCACAGAACACGTATTATCACTGATAACACGCGTCTACCAATAAATAGCCAATTACAATAATTTATACTGTTTACGTTACGTTTATATTCCAACCTAAACGGTATTGTTGAACTGATTATTATTTTAATTCCAATCTTACTAATCTGACAATAAGACATGTTTTTGAATCAAGAGCGAAGTCACAATGAACTGAAACATTGTTCTTAGTAACGTTACGAAACTTACGACTAAACAGATATTGCCCTATTGTACTGGAATACTGGATACAAATGTCTATAAATTTTGACATCAATGCTTTCGAGTGTAATATTATCTTTTGTCATGTCAAGTAGGTACTTCACGTAAATTGCTTATATTATCCACGCATGGAATTGAAATCAGTGTAAGCAATTTCACTCTTATTATTTTACTACGTAACCCGGCTTAGGTGTAGGTATTTACAGCATTAGGTGTAGGTACTAACAACTAAAGCCTCTTAGTATGACAAACATTATTGGCAATACTTGTAAAGATAGCATTGTGTTTATGACAAGAATATTTCTGTTTTCTTATTATTATGAAAACTTGTTCATTGTGTGTTTTGAATGTATTGTTTTGTTCTAAGCCACCAAACTTTATAAAAGTATATCTACAACGATGTTTAGAAGTGAATCCACAATAAGATGTGTAGCTGTGTACTGGTGTGCTATTTTTGGAGTTGGGAGTGACACAATTAATGATTTGCACGAATGTTTCTGAACGGGCGCATTTTTGAATTGATCGTACACAAAGGATTTGCACGAGTGCTCTCGACCACTCGTAATTTTGACATTTGTAGCGTACAAATGTCAAAGAACCCTTTAATGGAGAATCAATTCCGTTTCACGCTGCTTTATTTTATTAATATTGAAATGTTTAAAAAACCTTGACTTTAGGTATGTTATTTTCTGCGTAAAACAATAATACTTATCGCTGACACGACGGTTTCAAAAATACGATGCAATGCGTGTAGTTTTCCAACTTACTCATCGCCCGCGTTCCCGGGCGGCGCGGTAAGTTGGAAAACTACAGGTTTTGTGTTTCGCTGACTTTTTCGTTGAAAAATAGCACTCCTGGTTGTTTTTGTACATATGTGTGCTTACACACACATATATGTTAGTCATATTGTCTATAGTAGTAAGTTATTCTGGTAGTTTTTATTTACTTCAACCGATAATAACCACAGAACAATAACGTTATGATACGTATTTTTAATCGTATTCTATATTCTGTATCACAAATTCTAAATTTTTTTTATGGACAAAGTACGCAGATTGAGCTAGCCCCAAAGTAAGTTCGAGACTTGTGTTATGGGATACTAACTCAACGATATTATATTTTTATGACAAATACATTCTTATATAGATAAACATCTAAGACCCAGGTCAATCTGAAAATGATCATTTTCCATCTTGACCTGACCGGGGACCGAACCCGGGACCTCCAGTGTGACAGCCTGGCATGATGACCAATAGGCCACAGAGGTCGCCCGCCATGTAATATCATATTCGAAAATTGTCTCAGCAGTAAGACACCGGCGATAACGTCTATCTCGCGTCGATTATCATCACCCTTATTATTGAAGTTTCATTTTGCTGTACGAACGAATGTCGATAAAGATGGCGCTTGCTATAACCCCGATATAAACTTAGTTGACGGCTTATCGACGATGCCGTGCTGCAAAAAATGTAACAGCATATGATAAATGTAACATCCACCACGTTACATTTATCCAGCATTTTTTTCATTCACAAATCATTTGCTTTTGTGTTTGTCTAATGGTGGCATACTTGGCATGTTTGCCAAATATTTACCATGTGTGGACAGTATGTTTGGACTTATTTGCCTATTTGACAAATAAGGCCAATACCAAATACGCGTATCCAGGTGCTTGTCGGTTTTTCGACGCACATCAAAGAGGTCGAATTGGCAAATACGCAAATATACCGTCTACACTATGGCCATATTATGCGCGCGCACCATCGACCCTGTTTGTGTGTTTGTTATTTGGCTGCCATGTGTGGATGGTCGTATTTGCCTATATCCGCATTTTCAAATTTTTGCCAAATAACGTCAAACACCCAATAGCGAATACAAATAGCCAAGTGTAGTGCCACCATAACGTGTATATTCATTTGCTTTTATTGTCATTCATAGGTTCATTAATCGTAGTGGGTTCGGCGCTGGTGGTATGGCTAACAGACTGGGAGTACAAATACTACATCGACCCGGCGCTCAGTATAGTCCTCGTCATGTTGATCCTGGCTTCGGTGTGGCCGCTTTTGAGAGAGTCCTCACTCATTCTGCTGCAGACTGTACCCACACATATTCAGGTGCTTCTATTTTTTTTTCTTAGGTTCCGTTATAGTGATTGCGTCAGCGCTGATAGTGTGGAAAACCGAATGGGAGTACAAATACTATCTCGATCCAGCGCTCAGTATAGTGCTTGTTGTACTGATTCTCGTGTCCGTGTGGCCGCTACTGAGGGAGTCATCGCTGATTCTGCTGCAGACTGTACCTACACATATCCAGGTATGAGCTATTGTAAAAGCTTATCTACATGAATGACTGGAGAATACATTACATCATCACTTCTTTATCCCTAACGAGGTAGACGGGGTCTAGGGCCATAATACCCAAAGGCCATGTTTAGCGTAATGGTGCGAAAGAAAAGACTGGTGGAGAAAGAGTAGACTGCCTATCAGTAGGGCGATAAGACACGATATTTATAGGAAATAGCCTAAAAAGCGCGTTCCTGCATTCTTTGCTGCGCAGCCTATATCAGCTGAATTAAAGCTGGTCGTAGAAGATGCTATGAAGTCGTTACACTCCCTTAGTCGCCTCTTACGACACCCGTGGGAGACACGGCGAATCTACTTTACAATGACACCACCACATATCAATACTGAAACATGTATTTGTATATTTATGTATTTCTATTAGGTATGTAGGTAGGTTTACGTTGTGGTAAGTGTTCTTACTATTCAGCATATAAATTTTTGCACTTTATTGCCGAAATTATGTAATTTCAGCACCACCTGTAGATTGACTGGTAGAAAAGGCCAACGCCTGCTACTGCTAACGCCAAAGCCTTAAGTCCGCCTGTTACAATTTTCTAATAAAGTTAAAAAAAATATAAAAAATAAAAGAAAACCATGTTTAATTGTTTACTCATCAAGATATGTTCGACCAGGTGGACGCAATACAGAGGCGGTTGTTGGAGAAGGTTGACGGAGTGCTGGCTGTCCACGAGTTCCATGTCTGGCAGCTAGCAGGCGACAGAATCATCGCCAGTGCACACATCAGGTATTTATTTTTGACTATGAAGTTTTTGCTTAACTGTACCTATTTAAAAAAAGAAGGCATTTTGCTACGATGTCTTTTTGCGATGATGTCCATATGCTATGTAGGAACTGTAAGAAGTGGGCTTTGGCCGACAAAGGCTTTCAACTTTGTAGATATTGACCTCCGGACTGATATTGTCTACTCGTATGCTCATTTTAGTATCACCATGAAGGTATCACTGACTGAGTAGAGAAGATCTACATAAAAAAAAATTATGGGCTAAAAAAGCTTAGCAAAGCTTTTTAGATTCAGGACAACTGGTTTTGAGAAACAATAAACGTAAATTTTCTGTTCATACATACACGCTGACTTTTCGTTGGCTTTACGAATACATACGGATGAGAGTAAACAAATATAATTATTTGGTTTTTGAGGTAGATTATAAAAAAAATATTGTATCTTACGTATTTTTGTTATATGTTTGTGAATTTTAACTACTTCGATATATCGAAAAATATGATACATAATCTAACGGAAGGACTAAATAAAATAATATTTTTCGGACCCAGTCCACTAGTCCACATTCCTAATGTCCGGTTGACTGAACAGGAAACGTTTGTATGAAAATCACGATTTTCGTTACATTTATACACCCGGTATATCATGAATATTTGGCCATTTGGTTGTAACTTCCCCTATATTAGATGGAAATAATATTGTCAGGTACAGAATTTGTATAGACGTCCTCGTTTGGTTTTAAAGTAAATCTTCTTAAACATGTCAAGGTACATCGCCTAAACTACTTACATTTTTATTTATTCAGCTCAGAAACTATGTCACGCCTACGTGCTATCTTTCACGAAATAATATGAGTGTACATAAGCTTTAGAGTCGCTTGTAATCTCTACTGTTGTTTTTTGCTCAGTATTTTGTAAACTTACATTTGTAGGATTATTTAGTGCGTATATATCTAAAGATATTGAAGTGTGGATCTATTTCGATAGCATCGTAGGAGTCACAAAATGTTACAGTTCGTTAGCCCCTTGCTTGTTTAGAAATTAGCTTCTATGATCTGCGCGGGAAGAAAATAGTGATTTTTTAGACAACTTTTATTTTTAAACTTTATTGTTCCACAATCAATACAAATTGTCTTACAATTGGCGGACTTAAAACGCTAAAAGTCTTCTCTCCCAGTCAACCAAATAATACAGATTGAGCCAGCCCCAAAGTAAGTTTTTAAACTTGTGTTATGGGATACTAACTCAACGATACTATATGTTATAATATAATAAATAAATACATAAGTTTATAAACACCCAAGACCCAGGACACTTTGAAAAAAGCCATTTTCCAACTTAACCTGACTGGGGATCGAACCCAGACCTCCAAGTGATGGACAAGCGTGTTGATCCGTTCGCCACGGAGGTCGATAAGCCATAAGTGAATAAATTTTTACTAAAATACCTTGGGTCAACGAACTATGGATCTTTGTCAAAAACATTTCTTTTGATTGCCAAACTAATTGTTATAATTACCTAAAGCATCCTAGGTACCAAACAACACTTATCATTTGCTACAGTCTGATATAAACGCATGATAACGAACGCCTCTGTAGTGGCTGATAACGGGTCCAAGTCTGTACAACAAGCATAACGAACATTTCACTCTGGTTTGATCTTTCTAGAGGCATAGAGATTAAATATTTAGAACCTACTCCGTCTTATTTTAAACCACGGACTAACTTTATTACTAGGTTTAAACTATTGTCTATATTATGTATTTGTTATAAAATATATTGTATCGTTCAGTTAAGTAGTATCCCATAACCCATAACACAAGTATCGAACTTACTTATACTCGAACTTACACTAGCTCATTCTGTGTGATTTGTCGGTATATACCGTCTAACAAAATAAACTAAAACTGTTTTAAGGGTGAATTCAGTCCAGGATTTTGAACAACTTTCCCTAAGAAACATATGTATCGAAATATGAGAAATATTTTTTCCAGTGTTATTTTTCAGTGTTATTATACCGATGTATGTTGGAGAAATTTGTTCAGCATGATGGACTGAACCACCCTTAAAATAGTAACCATGCTTAAAATAGTTTTGTTAGATACTGTTTAACTGATTTAATAAGTGCAGAATTTTTATGAATATGTAGGTTAGAACTATCCGAACATAGGGCTACCAGATCGGTTGTCTGTTCTAACTCACGGAGCGGAAAATCCAGCAATGTTTGTGTTAAAAGCATTTCACAAATAAATCTGTTTTGGCAAAAGTCCAATCGAGTCTTTGTCCGGAATCAATGTCAACGAACCTCGCCGCACTTACATTAAAATTTGTGATATGATATGACGTCAAAATCAAAACTTGAAATGAAAATTTTCTTACTTTGTTTTTTCTAAATTAAATAGAAATAACCTCTGAAGGTAAATCTAAAGTCTATTTATTTATTTATTAAATCTTTAATGACCACAATGGTACAAAAGGTGGACTTAATGCATTCTCTACCAGTCAGCTTTTAGGAAAAACAGAAATTAATTAATTAGCGTTAGGCGTTTAAAGATAAGTACCTATGTTATTAAGTACACACACTAATACGTGTCTGCATACATAGTTCTGTTAACAAAAACATAACGGGACCTCGAATTTTAAAACAAACTATAATAGTATTTGTTATTCTCCAGTGTCGTGTATATGTTGTTTCTTACAACTTCTTGTTTTGACTATATCCTTAAGGCGAGGTGGGTTCTCAATTTGCAATACCGTGCGTGTTTTTGAAAAATCATTATTAAACTACTACAGTTTATTCCTCAAAAAATTACATTTAGGCAAATTTAGAGATATGTTTGTGATTTTTTTATATCGAGCCAAAAATGCTCAATTGCGTTTTGGATATTGTGGGTGTCTGTAGAAAAGCCGATGCTTATGTAAATTTTTTGAGGAATAAACTGTAGTAGTTTAATTACAGTGATTTTTTAAAAACACTAACAGTTTTATTCACTCTGAACTGGCGGGGCCTTAAATGTTTATTGACAATTTGAGACATACTTATCCTGTGTTCGTTTAGCGATAAAAACTATTTTATTGACCTGGTTTGCATATGTAGAATACACGTGCGAATTCCTGATCTGAATGGTGTCACATACAGACTGATGTTTGTGCCGTGTTGATAAGGATTGACAAGAACATACATGGAACGAGGCTGGATAAATAAACAAACGCAAAAGTGTAAAATTGTATCAGGACCAAGCCTTATTTTTGAAATGTAAAATCACTAAACTAACGGTACCTTTGACATAAAAATATATTTCGTTTAGTGACTTCTCTTTTTAAAATAGGCTCGGCGTTCTCATACGAGTAAATACAGGGTGTAATAAAACAAAATAAAACTACTTTTAGGCTGAATTCAGTCATTGATACTAACCAACTTTCCCCAAGGAACATATTTAAAAAATTAAAAAATAGTTTTTGACCTTTCAATAAAAAAGTTGATCGATCAACTGATCTGAATTACTACAGGAAAAAAACATTTTTTTTCATGTTTTAATATTAAATAGTTCAGCTGAATCAACATTTTTTTTTCATATTTCGCACCTTAGGGGAAGTAGTTCAGTATCATGGACTGAATCTACGCTTAAAATAGTTTCAGTTTATTCTGTATATGCGTTGTTACCTTATATCTAGCAACTGTGCTTTAAGTGACTGTAAATAATCCAATCTGATAATATAATATGGTATCAAAATATTGTTCTTAGCCTTCTGATTTAGCCTGAAGGTATACAAATTCACTCTAACTTGAAAGACACACTTTGATTAGGTATGTACTTTGAAATGTAATGATTTGAAAACCTTTATTCGTGCATTTAAGAAACAAAGAGACATTGTAAATCTATATAATAGAAAGTTCTGTTTGAAACAGCTATAAATTTACAGTACTTACCACTAAAGCTTCACTGTAATACAACAAAACTAATATAATATTGCTATTATTGCAATGGAAATAAGGATACTTGAAAGTATGTGAGCATAACAGTTTTATAGTACGGGTTTTGTTGACATTGCGATAAGAAGTCCCCCCAAAAGGCACAAAACTTTCCCATTCATTACCACGATAACATGGTCTAATCTAAATAAAGAGCATAACAAACGAACTACAGAACAAACCGCGCAGACCGTAGAAGCCGATCGAGGGAGTGGGCGAAAATTCAAATCATTAATAGGCGATGCGGCTAGCAACCCATCACTATTTTGATTCCTTTTTCCACCTTCTCGCCCACCATCACGTTAAAAGTGGCCTTGAGTCTTGCGCACTTGCGGCTCTGTCTGCTTAGAGCCGCAAGACTTAAAATGCTGTCTGCCCCATAAGGGATAAAGACGTGATAATTGTATCTATGTCTGTATTTGAAAAGTTGGAGCTCAGGTGGGAAAAATTCAAGAATTAATTCCCCATCAGGAATATAGACGTGATAATTGTATGTGTCTGTATTGGATAAGTTAGAGCTCAGGTGGGAAAAATTCAAGAATTAACATTTAAAATGTTTATCAATATGCAAGCATTGTAATTTTACGAGAGCAACGGGTGCATGTATATGCTGCTGTTGAAATAACAATGCATGACGAATGCGCCTTTGTTTATGATAACTGCTCGGAGATTATCACCGCAGTATCACAATACCGGAATCAAAGCACCGCAGTAATTATCGAGATAAGTATTCTACACGTGGGAACTATTTATTGGTAATAATATATATTCCAAAATACATTTTGCAATAACAACCTAGGAACAGTTGATAATGTGGTGTGGTGTTAAAATTCAACAATTAGTAAAAAATGTTTTTTTTCATTCTTCCTGCTAGAAAAATAAACGGGCAAGTGCGAGTCGGACTCATTCATGAAGGGTTCCGTACCTCCGTACAATGTTTTAAAACGCTAAAAAAAACACGTCTTTGTATGACGACCCCCTTTAATTTTTAACTTTTTTTATTTTCTGTATTTTTTGTTATAGCGGCCACCCACAGTAATACATAATCGGTGAAAATTTCAAGTGTCTAGCTATTACGTTACAAGAGATAGAGCCCTTTGACAGACGGACAGACAGACGGACAGACAGCGGAGTCTCAGTAATAGGGTCCCGTTTGCACCCTTTGGGCACGGAACCCTAAAAAGACCTGCTTTATCACGTCCGTTATCTTTGCCAAAAAACGTTATTGTGTGCGTCCCTTTCCATACAAAGGTACCGACAAAAGCTTGGCTTGGTAGTACCTACTTAGTATTTTGAATACATGATTTTCCAATATTATCGAAGTTATTATTTTATAGAATGTTTTAAGGTCATTGCAACCTTACCGAAGTGCATACTAAGCATAGCGGTAGGGCATTTAACGTAACTTTATCTCGTACAATATCTGCAAGCCGCGCCTTAAAAAGATCGATGTGACCATGATCGTACACATTGTCTGCGTATTAGCGGAAGTGTGAAGATTACGCCACTACTTTACTACTGCAATTTCACACGTAGTTTATTAAAAACAAACACTATTCAAACTTCTTGTAAATTGTCAAGAGGGGGAGTAGTTTATTATTATTTGTGTTTGCATTGTGATCCGGAAGTCGTGGGTTCAAAGCTCACTGGGAAGCATACTTTGTAAAAAGTTGTTTCCATTCTAGTTAGGATATTCCAGGGTAGAGTCACCTGATTATTCGAAAAGAAAGATGATTCCGTTAGTTTTTTTTTCTGAAGTAAATAGAAATCACCTCTAAGGGTTGAAAATATTATTTAAAATTTAGATCAATGCGTAGCCGTTAGTTAGCAAAAACATCCCGAGAATTGATGATGACACAAACTTATATCCTTTATATTTCGTATTGTCTCGTGACAGTTTTGGTAATATTCTACGTATACAGAGTAACCAAGTTACTCGCTCTACGATATCCTAATTCTAAGCTATTTATTGAGATATTGAAAATCTAAATAGACATGAATATCCAAAACGAATTCTTACTCTACATCATACATATTTCCATGTATGTTGTATGATTTAATAAGCTGAAAGACTTCTGTTTAAAAGTTTCTGCCCACCTATATTAATGTTTTAAAAAAAGTAAAGTTAAAAGTGTTAAAGTTGAGGAAAGTTTCATGAAAATTTTTAAACAAAAAAGACTTTAATTTCTGGTTTAATTCATCGTTCCACTACACCAAAACTCACTTTCTGAATGAAAATGCATGATTTATTAACAAATACATCAAAATCACTATATGAGTGCACAGAATATTAGAGGATTTCGATTTCTTGATGATTCCATCATCAGATCTTTACTTGGTGACAATGGAACCAACTTGCATATTCGATTTCTTGATGATTCCATCATCAGATCTTTACTTGGTGACATTGGAACCAACTTGCATATAATATATCCTTTCAAACAAAAAATAATTTTATAAATCCGTTCAAAAACTGAGAAGTAATGGGGGCACATACATAAAAAAGACGTACATTCGAATTAAAAAGCTCTTCCTTTTTGGAAGTCGCTTAAAAATAATCTAATAGTTTTTATCCCACCAAGAACATAAATGTGAAAGTTCAATATTATGTTATGATGTGGTTGTATACTTCGATGATGACTGCCTTCGTGGCCCAGTGGTCAAGGCGTCTGCCTTGTGATGCGGAGGTCATGGGTTCAAATCCCACTGGGAAGCATACTTTGTGAAAAGTTGTTTCCAGTCAGGTTAGGATATTGCAGGCTTGAATCACCTGATTATCCGAAAATAAAGATGATTCCGTGCTTCGGAAGGCACGTAAAGCTGTTGGTCCCGAACGCCATCTAGCGTTTGTACCTATCCTAGCATTGGTTCTGGTCTTCCCTTTGGGTTGCGGTGTTCAGACGGCAGTCGCTCTGTGTAAAAACCAGTAACCTCGTCAAATCATCTAGGTTAGGTAGCGGACCCCGGGCTCTGATGCGTAACCGCTGACGATGCAACCGGGAATACGCTCGGATGATGATGATGTGGTTGTATACTTCACCGTAAAAAGAATTGACATCTAAATGGGTGCCAAGTTCTGTAGAGAATCCTGAAATGTATTGATAAGAAGCAACATCATCATTTGACCTGGCTTAGGGCTTGGATAAATGTGCCAAAATTATTCATTTATATAGGTTAAGATTCGAGTTGTGAAGGGGCCAAAAGTAGCTCTAAATGGTTCGTGTGTATAAATATACACACGGTGACGCAGCAGCCGTGTGTTTATTTTATACTGCTGCGTCGCTAGGTCCTTTTACTTTAAACTTGGCTGGATACGCTGCCGCGTCTAGATAGTGTTAATCTAAAAATAAGTTATAACTTAGTATGATATATAAAACAGCATGTTATATTTTATAGGTGTAGAAACCTGTCGGAGTACATGAAGATTGCCGAGAAAGTGAAAGAGTTCTTCCACAACGAGGGCATCCACTCTACCACCATTCAGCCGGAGTTCGTAGAGTTGCCACAAGGTGGCAATGAGGTGAGACTTTTTTTTAAAAAGGATCAAGTATTTTCAGTAACTAGGGCTTCTCGGCAGTAAGTTTGCGTAAGCGGCGTTGCCCGCTTCAATCCCAATCAAAAATAAAATTGGGCCAGATTAAAAAGTACCCTATGTGTTAAACTAGTTAATAAGCTATCTACATGCCGAATTCTATTCCAATCCGTTCAGCAGTTTTGGCGTGAAAACGAGACAAACATCCATACCTCCATACCAACTTTCTCATTTATGATTTTATTATTGATATTATACAACGTGGAAGGGACATACCCGTAATAAATCAAACCACGGTCTATACAAGACCAGTATAGTATAATAAAATTAAAATAACAGCCTAAAGTCAAAAATAATTATCGGCATTTCCATACAAAAGTGTGCGGCCGCCCGGACGATTTGTATGGGAATGTCAATTTTTTTTTGTATTTTTACTATTATTTTAATTTTATTATAGTTTAGTCATGTAGTATAGCTCGTGGTTCGATTTATTACGGGTATGTCCCTTCCACTTTGTATTAATACGACACGTCGCCCTACCTGCGAAAGCTATTTCATAGAAATACACGTCCTCTGCGGCTGCTATCTGCAATCGGCTACCAACTTGTACCTCTACTGATCTTTGGTCGGACAACACGACATCTGCGTTCGAGCGACGCGTCGCTAGCTGCGAAAGCTATTTCATAGAAATACAAAGTAACCAGTAGTGTCACCGTGACACGTCGTCTACTGCTGCTAACTGCAGTCAGCTCCGTATGTTTAGTCACCTACTTGCCTAAAAGGATTTGTTTTAAAATGGGCCGTATCATAAATCTTTCAAAAATTCGACTCTTTGATGATGGCTATCTCGTTTATTCGCCTAATTATCCTTTTAACTCAATAGGTACCTACTTATACAACGCAATTAACATATTATATTACTGATTGATATACGTTTATATTCTTTTTAATCTGATATCGATTGATATATTGATTTGATAAATTACAATGTATGCACAATGTAAGAAATTACAGATACAAGTACTTAATCTTCTCACAAAACACTTGAAATAAGTATTGTAATATCCGTATGTGAAAAGTATGATGATTAATACAAAGGTACGCGTAATGTCAACAGAGAATGTGAACATTTTCGTTTCAATGCCTATTAAGTTGACAGAGGGGAAGCGGCTTTACTAATCACTATCATCTTCGAATAAACGGGCGAGTGCGAGTCGGACTCGTACATGAAGGCTTCCGTACCACCGTACAATGTTTTAAAACGCTGAAGAAACACGTTTCTTGTATGACGACCCCCTTTAATTTTTAACTTTATCTTATTTTTAGTATTTGTTGTTATAGTGGTCATAGTAATACATAATTGGTGAAAATTTCAAGTATCTAGTTAATGCCATTATAAAGATCTAGTTAAAAACGCTGAAAAATCACGTTTTTTGTATGACGACCCCCTTTAATTTTTAACTTTTTTTTATTTTTAGTATTTGTTGTTATAGCGGCCATAATAATAATCTGTGAAAATTACAAGTATCTAGTTAATGCCGTTAGGTATAAAGATCTAGTTAAAAACGCTGAACAAAACACGTTTTTTGTATGACGACCTCGTTTAATTTTTATCAATTTTTATTTTTAGTATTTGTTGTAGAAAATTTTAAGTGTCTAGCTATTACGCTTCAAGAGATAGAGCCCGACACACAGACGGACAGACAACGGAGTCTCAGTAATAGGGTCCCGTTTGCACCCTTTGGGTACGGAACCCTACAAAAGACCCGGATGATGATGAATGGTCAACACGCTAATCCGCATACCTGGAGGGTTCAATCCTCAGCCAGACCAAATGGAAATTGACCTTTTTCAAATTACATGCTTTTTGATCTAGATTACTGTGTGTGCTTCCTACACAAGTCATCAACTGTCGTACTCGCGACACGTGTGCCACCTCTCGGTATCCTCAGGCATAAAACCATGTATATAAACAGCATGTAACTTTGACTTCCGCAAAGTAACACCTGAATCTATCTTTTTCAAATTGTCCTGGGTCTTGGGGTCTTTAGTGTTTATATTTATTATAAAATATAGTATCTTTGATTTAGTTTTAGTTAGTTCCATGCTGGTCTAGGAGATAAGAAAAAACTTAGAATGTACCAGCTGCATCTCTTCTCGCACGGATCGTAAAAGCAGTTCGAGGAAATGGGCGAAAATGCGAATCATTTTAATAGGCGATGCGGCTAGCAACCCATCACTATTTTGATTCCTTTTTCAACCTTCACGCTAAAAGTGGCCTTTGGGTCTTGCGGCCCTGGGATCTGTCTGCTTAGACCGCAAGACTCAAAATGCTCTGTCTGCCCCATTAGGGATAAAGACGTGATAGTATGTATGTTGAGTCAGTCTACGAGTATAAACTAACTTGGAACTGCTCAATCGGTGTGATATTGGTCCTTTTCTTAAATTATTTAATTTTTGAACAGATAATTAGCGGCGCATCAGCGGAGGCTCCGTGCGCGCTCCACTGTCCGCCCAACGACCTCTGCCACAACGCGACGTGCTGCGGGCCCAACCAGCAGGTTAGTACTTCTAGTTACGTGTAGTAGGAGCCCTAGAAATGATCACACACACCGACCAATAGGCTACAAAATAGTGCGGCGGTATACAATACCTTGACTGGATGCAATTTTGTATATGTACCGACTATGGGTGTAAAAATTTGTGGAGCCTACGTTCAAATGCCTGGTTCCCAGATATTTAAGTAAACGTAATGTGAGTACAGCTCAATGTTTTCCTGTAAATTGTTACCTAAAAGCTTGTTTTTTAAAAATATTTTTTATAATACTTGTTTACTTGAATTTTCGTAAATATACCAAGACATGAAATAAATTTTAATAATAAAATAATATGTAAATTGATAGGTAGTTTCTCACTAATCCAGCGCGTTAATTTTGTTCCATAAATTCTGTTATTACCAATTTCGACCTGACGACTGATATCGTCTTGGATACTTATTGCTTCGACGTAGTCGATTTATTATCGTAGGTCTAATTTTGTTTTAAGTAGAAACGTGTGCAGATTAGAATCAAGTGTATAGCTCAAGATAACAACTGTGGTGTGCTGTGGTCATTTCTATATGATAATACTTACCTACTCTATTATTAGAAAAAAAAATCCATTTTAATAGCATACGAAGTATTAATTATATTTATTGCAATTTAAAGTAAAAAAAAAATATATATTAGTATTCGTACTTTTTTGTTTAAAGCTTTAACTTTTTATTTTGTAAGCTCTGGTATACAAACCTACTGTCTAAGTGAAGTTTATAATATTGGTGGATTGGGAATTCTAACAGGCATCATAATATGGCCGGACAAATACAAGTGGTCTGACAACCTTCATAAATAAATTTTGTAGCTAGATGGAGCTACTAGTTTGAAAGAAAGTAGTTTCGTAGTGGTGCCGCTTAACTTCGGAAAGATGGCGGTATAAGCGTTCATTTTCTACGAACAAACAAGCGCCATCTCTGATTTTTCTTGGATACCATCAGCCTAAGAACCCAGCATCCTTTGTATGGTTAGCGGGCGAGATAGTAGTGACATCTAGAAATAATATAGGATTTTGGCCTTAACAGAGTACGCGTTTTGTACGGCTTGTGAGTCCTCTTGTATTTTTTTGTCCATTCAGGCATGCAATAAAGTAGTTGACTTAATTTTACCGCTTTTCAGTTATGAAATAAATTGTTATATTTATTTCTTGATTGACTTTCAATGTATTTTCAAAACTATTGATGTGTCTTTATTGGATTAAGTATGACGTGATTTAAGTACAAATTTTATATCCATTTTATTGGTCTGATAAAAAAGCCAACTGCTTTAATATGGGATATCTAACAAGTATATCAGGCCTCTTTTTTTTTTTTGATTTGCCTCATTTAGCAGTTTTCTCTTTATTTTCAATTGCAGTTTTTCAGTTTAGAAACGATAAGGGTTCGATAATCTTTTTCAAGGAGGTCTACTTATTGAAAGAGGACTGGCAGGCCTCCGTCCCCGCTTCGCGACCCCTCAAGATATACACAGACACTTGATAAATGTGCATTTTATATTGTGATATTAGTTTATGTATTACGAACTCTTGTTGTTAATCATGTAAACATTTTAATCGACAAATTTTGTGTTATATATTGTGATGTTATAGTACAAATTATGTGAATTTGTTATGTAAATGTTAGAAAAATAGTAAAATGTTTAGTTTTTCAGTTGAGTTTGATTCCTTGAAAGTTATCGAATATATCCAATCAAATGAAAGACATATCGCCTCACGTACACTACAACACATTATACACTAGATTGGTATATTTTATTGGGTTGTAGTTTAAATTTGGGTTTGCTTCGAATCAAGTTTCAAAATCATAGAAAATAAATTATAATTATTTATTTGGAATCAAGTAGGTGTACATCCGTCTTACTAAATGCCGTGACACAAGAAGAACAAAAGACCTTATTTAAAGGTATTAATTTTGCATTAGGAATATTAATCCAACAAAAATCTACAAGAGCAGTAAAACTATTTGAGTTGCTTAAAATTTTAATAAATCAATGGTGAAGTTAACGTTGATAGTGACATTGACATGGCAACTATAAAACACGTAACGTTCGCCCTTGTGGAACACTTCCTTGATTATTAATTAACTATGCGCAATTGTGACAAATAATTTAATGAGAAAAAAATTAAATGAGACACACGACTCAATTTTGCAAACAAAGTTGGAGTTTCTGTTCCTGTTTTTTTAACTATTACTAGGTATTACAGGACCAATCACACAGATAAGCTGAAGATAATTTTTTTCAAAGTGAAAACGCGTTGGGTTTTTTTGGGATGGGAAAAACCATTGAACTCGCGACACTGTTACCGATACCACCTTGTTCAAGTTTTCACTACTGTCAGCACTCCCGAAGAGCCACATTTTTTTTTCAGTTTTTAAAAAAAATTACAAACTAGAAGAAAAGAAATACGTTCGACAATCAGATCCTGCAAGTTTAAATTAAGTATTTGCCAATAAAATAAATATTCATGTTTAATCCAATACAAGCTAAATACGTTTCAGTACAGCCAATCTGTAAGAGCATGGAGGGATCACTGTATACTACTAACCTACTTGTTTACTCGTGTGAAGCCAGAATATGTCGCTAGTTAATATAAATAAAACATTACTCACCATTCTAGATAAGACTGCCGATAATAATAACTGCTTATACTCCTAGCATAACTAATAAAAATTAACGTTATTTTAATTGCTGCACTAACTGCTATATACAGCAAGCGTTAAACTAATGCAAACATTTGAAATATAGGGTCTAACAAAAAATACTGACGCTATTTTAAGGGTGCATTCAGTCTATGATGCAGTGCTGACAATGTTGCAAAAAAAATTTTTTTGGCTTTCCATACAAGTTGAACGATCAGCCAAAAAATATTTTTCATATTTCGATATTTATGTTTCTTGGGGAAAGATGTACAGTATCATGGACTGTATTCACCCTTGAAATAGTTTCAGTATACATATTTTGTTAGCCGTTATATAAACTGCCTTCAATTACTTTTCCCGTGATTACCTATGGTAAAATGGTAATTTAACAAGCTAAAATATTTAACAAAATGCTAATTATTTTGTAGTACATGTATAATGCAGGGTGGAAAGTGAAAGGGCCATTTACTTTAACTACGACACTACATTTCGACGGTTGAAAGGCTATTTGATTTAAGCGACATTTTTTGTGATATTGAGTTATATATACATTTGGAATCAGCAAATTTTTCTTTGTCGTTTGAGCTAATTTTCAATTTTTTCTGAGCATTTTTTTGGCGCTTGACACAGTAAGCAAATCAGGTCTCATTTTGAAGGTTATTGATCGAAACGACGTAAAGTTTGGATTAATTTGAGGACCCTGTCACTTAAGCTGTCTTGACTTTTTTCATCTTGTCTTAAGGCTGATAGATCATATTGCTCTACATTATTTTGAATATCAGAGGCGCTTGCACTAACTTGCCTTTTCATCATATATAGTATTTGGTCGCTTGAACCATTTTGTCAAATGTTTACGTTTTGAGGCACAAAATAGAGAGATAAATTCCCAAATGATAGAACATCTTAAAGAATAAGAAGCCTCTAAAAAAAGAGTAGCTTTTCATCGTGAACTACATTTAAAGAACAATTCCATTCTTTGTACTTCTTTTGATTTGCAAAAGGTATTAAACACACCACACGGATAGAGCATGCTCCTATTTTATTCTAGGAAATATACTGTCTATAACCTATGTTTTTACGAAAGTGGTACAAGAAATGGCTATTGTTATACTTGGGGCGAATCTGAAGAAAAAAGAGGTGGTAATGAAATAGCTACAATAGTACAGCAGCATATTGCTGATGTAGACTCACGCTGTTCTGTTAAAAATTTAATTTTATACTCAGATTCGGCCCCTGGGCAAAACAAAAACAAAATTGTGCTGGCTGCTATTCATAATGCCTTATTAGAAGCAAAGAATATTGAAACGATACAGATGAATTATCTTCTTCCAGGGCACACTGAAATGACAGTAGATAGTATTCATGCGATAATTGAAAGATCCGTTAGAAATACTATAATATGGGCACCATCACAGTGGCCAACAGTTTTCCAGTTGGCTCGTAAAGAACCGGGCCCATTTCTTGTAGTGACACTTACCCATAAGCATTTTAAGAATTTTAAAGAGTTTTCTGATAAATATTTAAAGAACTAAAAAACAAAAAAACATTGTGCGATACAGGAGTTATACCAAACCGAATATTATGATATATGAATACCGAATGATATACCGAATATTTGAGTTTATCACACCGCAACGGCAAAGACTTGCTGTCGAAACAGATATCGGAGATGTTGTAGATAGCGATTAGCTTTACCGTTTGGATTTACAATTTAACTTTCGTATCCGCTGATTAAGTTTGTTTTAGTTAAATGTGTTCAATTAATAATAATATCATTTCCCTCTTTAATATTATCAAACAAACAAGAATAGGACTAAACATAATTCTTGAATCAGTAAGAATTTTTAAAAACCTACTTTATTATAATGTGATTCTTAAATTGTTGTTTTATATGTCTGATTTGTTTTGTGAATCGAAGTTTATGTTAAAAAAGCATTGATTTAAGAAAAGTGAATAAAATAACTATTCATGTCTCTGGTCTGGACATCATTATCGTTGATTTTACTATTAATAAAAACTTTTTCACTCTAAATTACTTTATTTAATTACAACCCTTCTAGAATCTTTATGGAATAAGTATAGTATTGATCTAGTAAAATAATTATGATTCAAAAACCTACGTCGCTTAAGATCATAGTTAAAATTCATTTTGCTTAATTCTATAGGCACGTCACTTGTTATGTGCCTCAGTTACTAAATTTTGGTATATTATTCCATTGTGTCTTAAACTAATATAACATTTTCTATTCATAAAACACATGGCATTTTGCTCTTTATCGCTCGTTTTACATTGGTATAAGTGCTTGAACTATTTCACTGTCAAGTTATTTGTCCCTTCAAGCGTTTGAACCATTTTGCTTAAACCCGGAACAATCGCCACTCGATGTGTTTTGATCTAAACGACATAAAACGTACTTTAATACTGCTCATTTATTTACAACAATAATTAATTTAAATACTTTTTATCATTATAAATACTCTGTGTAAATAACATCAAAATCTATCGAGCCGTTTCATAACAGCGAATTTTTTTCGAAGTATAAAAAGTTTGAACCACTTTTATTTAGTTTTATAAAAATGTCGCTTATATCAAATAGCCTTTCAACCGTTGCTTTGTTTCTTTTTTAATCACTTGTAGCTGTCTGCATGTTATAACAATAAAACTTTATTGTTCGATGGCATACATACTCGTATCGACGGTTAAGTATCAAATACTGCTATCTAACATTTCTATAAAAGGTTTATACAGGACGTGTGTGTATGCCACCAAACTATAAAGCCACATTAAAAAATCACCGTCTAAGGCTGCCCGCCCACATCCGATAATCGTTGACTGGTTTTTTGTAGGAAAAAAAATAGTGCAATAGTGAAATTCCTACAAACAAAAATTGGTCTGACTATCGGTCCTACAAAAAGTCTGACGTGAGAGGGCACCCTTATTCACAAAAATTAAGAAACACAATCTTTATTAACGAATATGGCTGACTTTTTATCCACCGGCAAAATTTTTGGAGCAAGCTCAGTCCATGACTCTGAACTACTTTCTATAAAAAAAGTTACTTATTAAAAATCGATAAAACTTTTTCGTCCTCCCATACAAACTCCGCTTGGCTGAGCGCTGATTTGTATAGGAGAACGAAAAAATTTTATCGATTTTTAATAACTTTTTTTATAGAAAGTAGTTCAGTATCATGGACTGAACTTGCTCCAAAAATTTTGCCGGTGGATAAAATGTCACCCTGTATAGCCACACAGGATCTTCAGGGTTGCTAGCTGTAATTTATGAACATCAATTTGCTTACCTTCGCACGAGAACATAAAATATTTAAAAAGTACAGTTGCGTGTCGATGTCTATTCCCAACAAAATGTCAAACTAGTTTGCATCGCCTATGTGATCGATTGAGTTGCACATTTCATGAAGGTAACCTTTATTTACAATGAAAATTGCCTATCGAAGAATCAATTGTGCCGGCCTCATAGCAAAAGGTAAACACGCTTTGTTGTGCTTTGTTTATGTACAAACAGGGTTTCCACGTAATCTAAATATTGGTAGCTCTATGTCGCATAGATTACCGTGTGTACTTTCGTTTCATGTTTGTACCATCATTTTCTGTTGTATAATTCATACTAGTACTTAGATGGAACGTTGTTTTTTACTGCCTCATTATACAGGTTCATTTTGCATCACCTAGCTGTATATATTTATTTGGAAGTAACTTAGTATACGCTTGATAGAAGTATACATTTTTGCATTAGGTATAAATAAAACAAATATCTACAAAAACAGTAACTCTTCTTTAATTGCTTAAAATTTTAATGAATCAATGATAAAGTTAAAGATGATCCCCTAATAAATAACAAAGCTGATGAGTGATGACTTCGACCTCGACGTTTAAAATCACCCTGTATGGCGCATATTATCCTATGTCCAATGTAGTACCTACTTAAATCAAGACAAATCCATATCATTTCTCTGATCTTTGTAAAATATCTAAGAAAGAAGAGCATGTATGGAACATAATCCGTTGATAGCGATTATTTTATTATCGACATGTATAGTCTGTGCTCTAGTATTAATAAAACTATATTTAAATATTACTTACGTATCTTAGATCATTTGTCGAAAATGGTCAAACTGCTAGTTGCATTCATGTGAATCTTAGCAATACGATACAAAAAGGCAATGCTTTCAAACCACTTTGAAACAAAGATTTTCCTATAAATTCTATCGGGTGCAATTTTTTGTTTTAGTTTTATTTTTTTTATTATAAAGAAAAGTTGCAAAGCGATAAACTTGTACAGTTTTGCTAAGTTCATTTACTTGAAACAATAGAAATAAACTCGCGCTAGTCTCATCAGCTCTGTGTAAACACTAACCATTATAGCTTAGTATACCGCATCGTGTTGTGACGCTTCTATTGCTCGTTTTCAATACCAGCTTATTTATTTACAGGAACACAGCACGCCTTCTCCTGCGGTCACGCCGTACCTTTGCAGGCAACGTAACACGGGATCTCGGGAGTCCATGAGCTCCAACCCGGCTGGGCAGCCAAGGCCCGCCGGGTGGAATCTAGAGGCGTTAGAGTGCGGGTTAGTAGAGTAATGTAATTTAGTAAAATTCAGTTAGAAGGACCAATAATGTTAGCATTTAAGTTCGGAGAAGTAGTCTATAAGGGTGCCTTCCCACGTCAGACTTTTTGTAGGACCGATAGTCGAGTCGATTTTTTTTTGTAGGAATTTCTGAGCTACTCTATGTAAGGACGTGTGCGTTGCACAATTGCAATCAGTACGTTATATTTTTCTCCTACAAAAAATTGGTCCCCGATTATCGGATGTAGGCGGGCAGCCTAAGGGAGATACAGAGTGTATTTCGCATATTAAAGCAAACAACGTGCAGAAGTGGCGCCCTCATTTATCAATTCATTCATTTATAAATTATAAAGATTAATCGTAAATATGGTGATAATTAAAATTTTGCTAACGATCAGGCATTAAAAAGCCCTTTAAATTATTGACCGAGCCAGCAAAGCGTCTCATTTTCGAAATAGGCCAAAAATACCTTTGCCCGACTGTCTGTTCTCGCCTACAGGTCGCATTTTTCAACAGATTTTGACGAAAATTGGCACACAATATTTCCTTGATTTATTTAAAGTTTTGATTGGGGGAAAAGGGGGTCATTGCTGTAGCAATATTTATTATTAAATTAATGTATACGGGAATTAACGCGAGACGTACCTTTTTTTATTTATTTTGCTGACATTTCGTTCGGGTTTCACCGAAAAAAAGGTACGTTTCGCGTTAGGCGATCCTCACATTGCCCCTACACTACGCAGCGTAGCGCGTGAATGCGTGTTCTAACGTTGCTTGTAAGTATCTCCGTTTATATAGAAAACACGCACAGTCCAACACACAGAAAATGCATCCAGAAAACGCAACGTGCAGCGTGATGCGTGGCAGTGTGATAATCGCCTTAATTCCCGTATGCATTAATTTAATAATAATGCAACGCGATAGTCTAAAAGCATTATATATTGACAGAATATAAAACTGTATATGTATATGTAATCTGCATGTAATTTAAGGAGCAATAAATTATTGAGTATTGAACTTAATCAAATTTGAGAAGCACACTAAGGACTTCAGTTTTACACAAGTTGCAAAAAAATCATAAAAGGAGAAATGGTGGGGAAAAAGTGGGAAGTTTGCTGTAGTGTTATATATGGACGGATTTCACTGAAATGTCTTTGTGAAGCTTGGGAAAGGGGAAAGTTGGTTATTGCATGGTTATAAGACCTCGTGAGGTCTACTGTTCTCACAGAACTACTAGATAACCGTTTATATAATAGTATCATTGGTAGTCCGTCTAGCTTTAAAACGCATTTCTGCTAAAAGTGGTCACTTTTGGCGAAAACACGTTGAAAATCTAGACAGACTCACGTGTCTTTCAACGGTTATTCACTAAATATTTAAAATGGCTATCTAATGCCTGATCGTTAGCAAATTGATAATTATCACTATACTTACGATTAATTAGTTTATTTCAAATGAGCGCCGCTATTCCATAATTTACTTTTCACTCATAAGTTTTTTACTATTAGTTATTATATTCTGTATCAAACTACAGCTCAACGGTACGGCATTGGCGGCAACTTATTCATATGGACTATCTAAATCATGCTTTAATGTAGTTGTGAAGCGAGATAGCGCCAGTCCCCAACGCTATATAAACTCTGTCGACGACCTATCGACGATACCGTACCGCGGGGATGGACTCGAAATCCCTTTTGCAATAACCTCTATATCATTAAATCCAGTAAAAGTAGCTTTAAGAACCCCTTATATCTTAACTAAAGTATTTAATTTTTATTCTACTTGTATTATAGCAGGGTATTTGTTCTAAAAAGTTCTAATTAGATAAAATTTTTATAACCATGTGTCACTAGTGAATAACTTTCATGAATTCATCACAAACTAAGCATATATTCTGAGGCTTCAGTGTTATACAGGCTGACTTTTAACCACCAGCCAAAGTTTTGGAGCAAGTTCAGTCCATGATACTAAACTACTTTCCATAAAACAACAAAAAACGATAAAAAAATTTGGCCTTCCCATACAGATTGGCGCTCAGGCCAACTGATTTTTTATAGGACGAAATTTTTTTATCTATTTTCAATACATTTTTTTATAGACAGTAGTTCAGTATCATGGACTGAATTTGCTCCAAAAATTTGGCCGGTGGATAAAAAGTCACCCTGTATAACAATTCTTTCAAAGCGCTAGGTTAACTAGTGTTATTATTATTGTTACTAACTGGCATTCCGTCCGGTGCAACATAACCCCTTCTTTATTTATCTATGTAGATATTTACTTTTCTGAAGGCACACTAGGACATTGGTCCCGGCTCTCATCATTAGATGGCAGGCGTGAAACTATATCAGATGCCTTTAGGGTAGGTAGATTGAATAAATAATCTTATACCACAGTGTTCGACTTTTATTCTATGGCATTTAACACTCTAAGCACATGTTTGCCGTTAAAAGGGCACCTAGTCTGCTATTTCAACTATGCGACAATGATTACTGAGGCTCACGTCTCGTTTAGCGGCGTATGCGCAGTCATACCGCGTGCTGTTTTTGGTAAAAATAAAGAATATCGCTACGATATCCGCAAAAGTCTACAATGTCACGGTTTTATATAAGCGACCTACGAGAATATTCGCGCTCACGCTCTACCTAATCGCCGAGGATGCAATAATACTGGGTCTAACAAAATATACTGAAACTATTTTAAGGGTAAATTCAGTCCCTGATACTACTATCAGGGACTGAATTTACCCTTAAAACACTCCTCGGAGTCGGGATTACCCATGTCTACACATGGGTAATCCCGACTCCGAGGAGTGTTTCGACTCACTGAATCTTACTCCGCATTCGGTACCGACTTAATGATTCCTACTCCCTTATCGGCTCCAGCTCCGAGGTCCGTTAAGTTTCGCTATTGAATTTACAGAATACAGACGTCCTTTCTGGTTCCGTTTTCAATACAGAATAATATTGACTCCCGATTCGCGGCTCGCGACCTGACAGGCGCCGCGCGCCGGTTCCCGGCGGGACCAATATCGATGCGGACTCAATAACTCGCGGGAGCCGATAACGATTACCGGGATTCAGCACGAGTATCGGCTCCTGTTGATGGATCGGCTCATTTAAATATTCGAATCCGGAGTTACCCATGTCTACATGATAGTGAACAACTTTCCCCAAGGAACATATCGAAAATATTTTTTGGCTTCTCATACAACTTGACCGATCAGATGATCCGAGTTCCTGTGGAAAAAAATATTTGTCATACTTCGATATGTTATCAGTATATTATATATAGACGTTATAGTTATTTGTGTATCGATTGCCTAAAGAATCATAGAAAATCATTCCCGCACAGTTGAAATAAGAATCTTTCCGCTCAAAAATGTTAATAGCAATGTTTTTTTAGTTCCCTGCTCCCCTCCCCCATGGTGGAAGGTGAGATGGCGGTGTGACGGCCGGCGGGCGCAAACCGCGCAGTAACCTACTAACCCGACACTTCCGCTACATTTTAGCAGTGAATACCTTTGTGCTAACTCCGTGCCAGAGCCTGAAAGAGTCTCTCAAAGTATAACCAAAGATACTTCGTGTAAACGCGTTTTAATTTCAACTAAAAATAAAAATGTTAAAAGACTACCCTTGTCTATTTATGTATGACATGAGACAGTATGATAAGAAAGGAGATATAAAATGGCGATTTGACAGTCTTGTTTGTAGTTGACACGCACGTTTAGAAGGGTATAATGCTAATATATCGTTCCCTTTCGCTCACATGGACTGTATGGAATGAAGTGAGATAGCGCTATGAATTAACACTTGTCCCTTTTCAGTACGAGGCTTGATGTGAGATGTTCCATTGTAATTTGATCTAAAACAGTTCAGAACATATTTTCTTCATTTGAAGTTAAAAGCATCGTGTTTTTTATGCTGATATTTACCGCCGAAACGTAATTTTTTGTTTTAATCTATACTTTCAGAGCCTACTTTAGATCTGGCCTCTATGTCTAACCTAAAATTAAGTATCATTTCCATTTTTTAACCGAATTGTGAGTTATGATTTTTTTAAACAAAATTATGTAAGCTTTACGTTGCCTTGGGATGTTTCGAAAATATAATTAATTATCTCATTATTATTCCTTTGGAAATTAGTTATTAAATTGTCGCGTACAAAAAATGATTACACCGAGATACCTATGTAGAAATGGTGCAAGTAAGAATACTTAAGAATAGGCGAATTTCGGACTTTTAGCTTAAGTGTAAAAAACTTTCACAACTAATATGTATTAGATATAAGCAAATAAATACCAAAACTAAGTTGTTAACAGTTTTGCAGTGAGATACTTTAACACCATGTTTTGTAGTCTACAAGGCACATAATTTGATAATTGTTTTCTTCATGTCGCTCGTTGAGGTTTAATTTATAGTGTTAGTTGCCGAGAGAATGATAAGCGACTTAGCACATTAGAGAACAAGAAGAGAAAAGGACGATAGCTTCGTAGAGCGCCGTCTCTTTTTCTCATTTCTTTGTGATAGATATGTCACATGTAGATGAAAGATATGACGCTCTTCATTTTCAAAACTACATGCGGCAATATAACTAAGTCTATGTCTGAGAAACCCTATTTTTGCACGCAGTCTTAGGCGTCGATATAAATGTGCTAAGCCCGCATATCGCAACCAATCGCTTTGCGTATTATAAAGTTGAATTGCTAGGCGCTTAACTTTTCAAGTTTGAAATCTTTATAGAAGTAAACTTAGGTGCTGTGATACATATAAATAATATCTATATGGCAGAATACTGTTTTAAATACATTCTTATAGTAGAGATTTTCGGCAGCTAGCATTTTCAATTGTAGAACACCTCGAATAGATTTTGAAATATAATAAATAGATAGTGTTAAAATCCTCGATTTCTCAAATTGCACATTTTTTATCGCAGACTTTTAAATAACTGTGATGGACCAATTTGTATCATAGTGATAAATTGGTCAGTATTTTTTAGAACTTTCAAATATTTCTCTTCCAAAGTACAATACCTATTAATCAATAGATTTTTTATCTTGTTTCTTTTTATAAGTAAGTCAATGGCATTATTTTAACACAAGATTAATTGTATAAACAAATATATTGTAAATCAGGTCAATGACCTTAAGATTAGCCACGTGGATGTCGCAATATATTTATATCTTATCTTATATCTTCGATAATTATGTTAAGCACATTAGCTCCTTCAGGACTGGTGGATTATACCTATAAGGTAATTTGTTTTAAGTATTTTTTATCGATACATTGTAATTTTCTATTCTTTATCGAATAGTGGCAAACGTATCTTTATTACTTATACTATCAGTCTTATAGATCATACCTTTATGAACTTCGTCACTTGGACACCCGATAATAGACTGTTTAATCATTGACGCATAATAACTTTATTCTTAATACATTTATAACTATCGCATGCTAACGATTGTTTATCTTTATACTATCGGTTTTAGAATTATGCCTTAGATTAATCTCAGAGCAAATGATAACCTGGCTGGATAACTCAGATAGGCTTGGAATACGGCACTATGCTGAATTTAAGATGCTGATTTTATATAGGTACATTGCCAGTTTTAAACGCACGGTCAAAATTGTATGAATACAAAACCAGCAATGCATATAAAATCAGGATCTGCCCAGCCCTAGTATAAATGTTTGCAAAAAAGAATTTGACGTATCGTATAGAACAGGAGATCGAGCTTTTAGGTTATCTTGCCACCCTATAATCATAATAGTGTAACAATAAATATAAATATTTACACTTATAAATTTTATTATCGGATCGGATATAAAAGCGCATCCACGCAATGTGTTCATAAACAAACATGCAACAATTGATACCTCCGCGTTAATTAGCATTAATAGTTATTTTGTAACTATCCAAATATGTGCATTTTTAGAAACTGTTGAGGATACATATTTAAATTTAGTTTCTCATACAAATATCTATAGTGAACTGTTTCTTATACTTAAAAATGTGATCATATTTCGTAGATTAGGTAGAGAAACGCCATTATGGGCAAGCATTTTTATAGTGTACGTATGTTAGGCGAATGTGCGGGTAACAGTTGCAATAAATTAGATAGACAATCATTATAGCTGAATATTAGTTGTTGCAATTGATGGCAGTTAGGCTCAATTCATTCTAAAGTGAGAGCGGCCAGTAGCGCTTTTATTGTCAAACTATATTCACCTTTATTTATATTTGCGAAATGCATAATATAGCTTGAGAAAGACTTGGCTGCTTGTAGACGCCCTGTCGCGCCTTTTATGCAGTATTTCAAACATGCTATACATGTTGTCTTCGATCAACAAACCAACTAAATATTAGGTCGGCGCACTCACGGCGGTGAGCTCTTATTTTGTTTAGTTCAGTCAAGGAGAAAAACACTTTATACGTTGTGTAATAAGGTTGACTTCACAGTAGATGTTATTTGATATTCATGCGGACAGATTTTGTAGGTAATGCGTTAGGTCAGGTTCTATTTGTATTGTTGATCGAAGAATCTCGTAGCTAAAAATAAAGATGAATATGGAATGACGGGAAAAGTGCCCTGCAGGCTGCTGCCACCTCAGCATGATTTAAGCAATAAACTGATTGTACACCTGTTGGCATCAATCTTACCACATTACTATTGTTAAATAAAAAAAACCGAAGTGAATTCACGAATTAAAGTTTAAAATAGAAATGCGGTGTACTGCGCGGATTGGTGTGCGTTCAGCTTAAATAGAAGATGATACCTACAAGAATTTTGCAAATAAAAAATCGATTGACTACTATTTGTATTATTATGTTTTTTCTTAATTGTTAAAAGAATCAATTTTATTATTTAATATATATAATAATAATTTATTTTTTTATTTATTTACAAAATTCATGTACTCAAAAACAAAGTAAGAAAATAAAGTACCTTAGGTACTGCTTATTTTACAAGAAATCTTTTCCAGCAAACCCAGATATTATTGACAGAATTAGAAATACAGTGTAATTCAATTTTTATCGAATCGAATTAAAAAGATTTGGAACCATATCTTGAATATCATTTGACATCACGTTGCTCTTGTCGACTGTACAAAGTAATATTCCATTTGGGAATCTTATCACATGAAACGTAACGTGAAATAAAATTTACAACTATTATTCGAATGACGTAAATTCGAACGACATATTTTACCGAAACACGAGATAGTGAAGAAAGTGGCTTATTAGCGGTTAAAAAGCTTTTGCATAATGCTTCAAGAAAAAAAATAACAAACATACTGAAACTAAGTGCAGAATCATTTAACAACTTCACCTAAGAGACAATCGAAATATTTGAAGATATATTTCAATAGGAACTAGTACCAATGAACTAGGGCTGCTTATTTCGGATGCCAACTATTATTGAAATCTGAATCGAACCATAAAATAGCGTTATTTAGGAATCAAATAATGATTTTATTTATTATTAATTATTTTTCATTACTACCAGATTTACAAAATCATCTTAATGTCTACATTGTTTTAGTCAAAACTAATCGTTGAAAAATCAAGGCAATTGAGAACCTTATTTTTATGAGTAAATTATTTTTTATTATAATGAATTGACAAATATAGGTTGCCCCAGACGTAGGGTTCCCAACCCTCCCGGATTGCCCGAGAGACTCCGATAATAATGGTTAACCTCCCGACTCCCGACAGACAACCTCCCGGATAGCAATAATTTCTCCGGTTTTACTAAAAATTAAATGCATCCTTGAAAAAATGGTCACGTTTGTTCTTTCCATTCCTGTATCTTATGCTTCATGCGAGCGCGTATTCAGCATGATGGAGCAAGGAAAGAAACCGAATGAGTATTTCTTTAGTAAAATTTCTTACAAACCTCCCGGGTTGGTCCTTTCGAGAGTTGGCAACCCTACCCAGACGGCATATCCTACTCCACCGGACAAGGAGCGGGCCAAAGGCCCGGCTTTAAATTTCTTTAAAATCTTTGCTGCTTTTGTTTTCTACTCTATCCTAAAACTTTTATATTTATTTAAGTACTTAAATATTGTATTGGTTGACTTCTGCAAAAGAAATCAGTTTCATAGCCTGGTAACATTTATATGATCATTTTATTGTAAGTTATTGTATGTACCTACCTAATATAATTTATAAATATATTTATATTTCTGTAGTTATATAGTTCCATATTGCAACGAGGCGTGAGTTGTGACTGACGTACAGACGTCTGTACGACTGCTCAATAATTATGTAACTATTGTATTTTATGTACAAATTGTAGATGATTGTACATTGTACAGGCAAAGCGTAAGCGAATATGTTTGGGCCCGTATAACTAAATTTTCGACAGTTTGCATTCTAGTTGAAGTGTTCATATAATATATTCTAGAGATTTTTTCCGTTATTAGCATTGTTTTGATGGAGCAATGTGACACTTTTCTTTTTGCTAGTTACATGGATACGTACTATTTACACGTAATTTATTACGAATACGTCAAATTAATTGCATATCTAATCCACGTATTTAAAGATAGATTTGACGTATATGCATACCAGTACCAGCTATATTTGTACTGATTAATGTGCGTTCACCTTGACATCATTTTGTTAGTAATCATTTTTAATTTTTATAATACTTAGAAAAAGTTTAGGTTTCATTACTGTTTTATGAAATTGGGAGCGAGGAGGAATTCTGTCACATTCTTCTATTGCAATTTTGTGTACAAAATGTCGTAGACGGGCCTTTTATAGTTTCTATTTATAAATAAATTAGATAAGTTTTATTGTTTTTGAAAGAATGTTGATGCGTGATTTGGATGTTAGAGAAATTGTGAAATTGTATTTTCACAGTTAATAAAAATATGTATTTAAAATACCGTTTTATTTCATAACATCATATTTATTCCCAAATGGTCTGCTCCTTAGTGCGTAGTGTTTATTTAGTGCTAACACTTACTCTAATGTGGCATTTTCACATTAACATCACTATCTATCTACGTTTTTAACATTGATACTTAATTGCTAGGAGAAAACACTACAAAAATAATCTGCTTAGAGCAGTTTAACTACATTACATTTTCTACCTTTTTCACAAAAACAGCCAAAAATAGTGAAGGTATTTTTACGTTTTTTCTGTCTACTTTTCTAGGTTATAAAGGAATGCTGACGGTGTCCTTACAGGAATCAACCTTGATCCTCCATTAGATTCGATCACCAAATACTCTCTACCATTGACGATTTTCATCTTACTTCCTTCTGGAACCTTCGATTTTGATTTTCCAAAGATGGCGTCGTATGGCGGAGGTCGGCTGTCATCGTAGAAGTGCACGGTGGAATTCTTGTTGAATTTGGTTTTCTTACGCTTCGGCTTGCTCGTCCTTCTGAATTTAACTCTCACGTATCTTTTCACTACGATCTGTAATGTAGATGAGAAATTGTTCTTCTAAGTGCATATTAAGGAGGAAATTAGTCCAATTCTTGCACACTTAATAAATATGTCACTTGAAACTGATATATTTCCAGATAAACTCAAGCTTTCCGTAGTTAAACCCTTGTTTAAGAAAGGTAAAAGGACACTTCCTAGTAACTACCGACCAATAACTTTAATCCCCATCATATCAAAAATATATGAAAAGGTTATGCATGATACGATCACATCATTTTTTATTAAATATAATGTGTTGAAAGGCAATCAATATGGTTTCCAAAAAATGAAATCAACAACACTCGCGGCCTTTGATCTTGTTAACACAACATTGAATAGCTTAAATGAAAAAAATCATACAACAGTACTTTGCTTTGATATGACTAAAGCATTCGACCTTGTTTATCATCCCTTACATCTTTTGAAATTAGAAAGAAATGGTATAACAGGTAATGCATTAAATTGGATAAAATCGTATCTCACGGACAGGTCGCAAGCAGTAGAAATATTATCACAATTGGAGCATAATAAAGTGGTAAAAAAGCATAGATCTTCCTATAAGGAAAATAAATTTGGTGTACCTCAAGGGAGCGTACTAGGCCCTCTGCTTTTCTTAGTGTATATCAATGACCTGCCGATTGTTATTCAACACAAGAGCATATTATTTGCTGGCGATATATCAGTTATTGTAACAGATAGTAAACATACTCTACAAAATCATGAACATGACATAAATTATACAATAAAAACTATAATTGACTGGCTTACTAATAATAATTTGAAAATAAATATTGACAAAACATTTTATATAAATTTTAATAACTCAACCCCATCATTAAATATATCCCATGATGGACATTTATTAAAAGGCGTAGACATTGGAACATTTCTAGGAATAACTATTGATCATAAATTAAACTGGAATAAACAAATAGAAAGTTTATGCAGTAAACTTAATAGCTTTTCTTATGCCCTGTATAAACTTGCAAGAACTGCAACAAGAAGCACGGCCCTTACAGCATACTTTGCTTATGTGGAATCTGTCTTGCGATATGGGTTTGTTATCTGGGGAAATAGCACGAACATACAAGATGCTTTCCTTGTACAAAAAAAATGCGTACGAGCTATATGCGGAGTGTCATCGGACACTTCATGTAGACCCCTTTTTAAATCCTTAATTATACTACCTCTCCCTTGCCTTTATATTTTTGAAATTGCCAAATTTGTGAAACTTAATTATATTTTATTCCATGAAGCTAGAGAAGTGTTTCCGAGAAATACTAGAAATGGGAGCAGGCTAGCTTTGATGGCTAATATTATGCCCAGAAGTGAAAGATTTAAAAAGAATTGTTATTATATGTGTATGACGTTAATTTACAATAAGATACCAGACTCCATCAAAACTGCGACATTTAATTCTTTTAAAACAAAACTATTTAATTGGCTTAGTGAGCAAGGCTTCTACACAGTGAGAGTTTCTCAATTTCAAGAAATAATTATTAATACAAATTGCTTATATTTAATATTATTGACATTATTAATTCCTAATTTTATTTGTGACATAGTTTGTAGGTAATTTATAAACTTTTAGATTTGCATGCTATTGGTAATGGCTGATTAGTTGTTACTTTATGATTTAAGACCTTGTATGTATATCGTACCCTTTTCAAGTGCAAATAAAAATATTCTATTCTAATATATTTTTCGGTGTCTAGCTTCCATGCGTCTAGGAAAAAAATGTTATAGGTATAAAAACTAGTCCAGTTGTCTGGAACAGTGCAGACCAGACAGCTCTACCTTCAATGCGAGATGCTTTGACTTGAGTACTTACCTAAGTATTTTTACATCATTCCTTGACACTTTCTGTCTTATTTGAAAACAAGGCCTAACTTTATTACTAGGGTTAAATAAGTAATATATCCGACAAATAAGAATTATTTGGTACTGGGGAATAATAAATCACAAAATAATGTCATTTGTTATTGATCATATCCATGAGTTTAGAATTATTAATGCAGAAAAACTGATATTAAGAGTGCTATTTGACGCGAAAAAATTATGACGACAAAATTATCACGGTTCTGATTTTGACAAACACCATAGAAAATGTTTGTTTAGGCGTTTAGAAAAAAGTGTCTGATTTGACTTTTTGTCATTTAGCGGATTGCATGGGCATGAAAACATTAAATAAATGAATGAATGAAGATACCTCTCCAATAAAGATGGCGGCGGCAGCACACAAGCCCGTAACCATGATCATATACGTCATCATGAGATCGCTGTTCCTGAGCTGCCGGTCCTTGGACTGCAAGTCCAGAGGGCAGATCTTAGTGGTGGGAAGGTCGCGTGTCTTAAGGAAGTCCACCAGCCCGGCTTGGTTTACATACATGAGACTAGACAAGAAGATAAGGAATTAGGTATAAGGTCACGAATTAGTGGTTTACCTACCTATGTAAAAAAGTACTGTTTTGTTTTTTAGTAAAAACTTCATTAGGAGCGTTGGGCATTTTTTGTCCGACACCACCTTGTTCAAGTTTTCACTTGTGTCGGCACTCCCGCAGTGACACTGTTTTCTTTTGTCACAATATTTACAAATAAAACAGACTAAAATGTTGTCAAACCTTAGCGACTGTATATGGGCGTCCAAACAAAAAGGGTCCAGTAGGTATTCAGTTAACCCTTTAACCGCGAACGTCGGATTAATCCCACAAACATTTTCGTGCCCATTTCGCGAACTGGATATTCACAATTCCTCGCGCTGGGAGCACGACAACTGATATAAAGTCTCGCGGTGAAAGGGTTAAGACTAGATTCGGTATCTAGAATAGTCAAATGCTAATAAGGATTTAAAAAAATATTAGAAAACTGGCCCCTTTTTCTATCAGACATTTGATTGAAACTGAAAAAAGCATTTTCAAAAGTTTAATATTAAAATAATTTAAAATTTTTGGTACTCAGAAACATTATATGTAGTTATTTACATACATACATATATTTAATTACATTATTTATCATCTATTAAAATTGCGAAATAAATGCAATTTTTTCATCCAACTTTATAAAACTGCGTACAACTCGGATACTAAATGTCGACAACTGGACCCTTTTTGCTACGACATCCAGGGTCCAAATATACCCTCAGAACATTAAAACCAAAATATACCTATGATTAATCTTTTGGTCTTTGATGTCTGCCAATTGGATCAATCAATCAAAATTTATAAACGTATAGCTACGTCTTAAAATGTAAATTTTATTATTACCGTAATCAAAAGTTGTCCTTTGTAAGTAAAAGTATACAAAGTGGAAGGGACATACCCGTATTAAATCAAACCACGGGCTATACTAGATCACTATAGTATAATGAAATTACAATAACAGCCAAAGAACAAAAAATTTCCATTGCCATTTCCATACAAATCATCCGGGCGGCTGCACACATTTCTATGGAAATGCCAAAAAAATGTTTTGGTCTTTGGCTGTTATTTTAATTTCATTATAATATATTGATCTAGTATAGTTCTTGGTTCGATTTATTACGGGTATGTCCCTTCTACGTTGTATATTAGTAGTTCTTTTAAAATAGATTACTTACACTTCGTCAAACAATGTCTTCAATGTACTATTACTTGGATAAATAAAACCTCTCAGTTTACGCATGAATGCGTTCGGCGCCACGACATACGTACATCTGTGGGGACACAAAATATTTATTTTTGTGATAAATATGTAATAAAACCGGCTAAGTGCGTGTGTGTGCGCTCAGTATAGGGTTCAGTAGTTACGAATGCGGACTTAGAGTTCATGCATCACAAATTTTCCTTTTAGTTAGACAGCCACTATAACTCTTTAATTTGTAAACCCTACTTAGCTCTGATTGATTTCCTTTTAACTTTGTTATATACTATTGCCGTGAATTTTTTCACGTGTCCGTATACAACCGTTTAGCTGACAGAGATCCCCTCTCTGTTCCCCTCACTTGACTAACAAAAATTGCAAACCAAATATTTCGCAAAGGGATCCTTAACTAAATCGAAAAATTATGTTTATTATTTGAAAGACCTATTCAACGACACGTTACACCACGGGTTAGTCAAGAAAAAATTCTACCTATGGGATTGTTTTTAAAATTTAATTTTACCACTGTCGGCGTGATTAATAAAGTATACATTAGGTAACTACAACATTACCAAATTACAGCGGTCTAGTACTAATAGTCTCTTGAGTAAAACCGCAGACAGACAGACAAGGTGGAACTATGAGGGTTCCCTGTTTACTACGGAACCCTAAAAACTGTAACAAAAAATATGCATGCCAATAAATACATAAACCCTCTAAACACATTACACTTCTTTTTGGGGCAGTCGTGTAGAAATTAAATTGGGATTTTTTATGCTACCTGTCCTACGCTACACCCACCTGCTAGGTGGGCAGACGACCTGAGCAAGGTTGCAGGAAAACGCTGGATGCAGGCCGCTTCCGATCGGTCGTTTTGGAAATCCTTGGGGGAGGCCTATGTCCAGCAATGGACTTCCTGTGGCTGATATGATGATGATGATGATGCTACCTGTCAGCTTCGGCGACTCCTTCACGAGCCTTCTGCAGGTAATCCGAGTACATGGCGTGCTCTATGGCGTTCTGATCCTTGACCAACACCGCGCCGTTCCTCACCAGCGAGAGAAACGCGGAGTCGTTGTGGAAGGAGCGGAATTCTGCGCGACCGTTAAGGATCATGGCGTTCAGGTAAAACAGATCTTCGGTTGGCTGTTGAAAAGTACTTACTGTAGCCATAAATAAACCGGCCAAGTGCGAGTTTAACTCGTAAACTTTGCACATATGTGTTTGGGTCATAAGATTACAAAATTCTACCAAATTTCACCTGATTCGGTCCAGTAGACTCGGAGCAAATTGGCTGTGACAGACGGACGGACAGATAGACGCACGAGTGATTCCATAAGGGTTCCGTTTTTTCATTTTTTGTACGGAACCCTAAAAATTGGTGTTTTTACAAGCTTTCATGTCAAATCTAGCAAGTTAAATTTGAGCTACTTCCCGGTTTCCGATTGTGATGAAATTTTGTATACTAATGTAAATCCGATGACAATGCAATATTATTATAACAAGAAGCTGATCTGATGATGGAGACGGTAGGTGGCTTTAGGAACCCTGTACTAAAACGACGCAACCACAACCCCATTGAGTTTATGCACAGAATATATACTAGTAATGGTTTGGGCTTATTACATTTGTCTTGAGTACTAAGGCTTCACAAAAAAAGCTTTTACAAAAAAAAAAGTTTTCTTTTCGAAAATAAATAAATGAATATAAATATATTCGGACACAGATTGAGCTAGCCCCAAAGTAAGTTCGAGACTTGTGTTACGGGATACTAACTCAACGATACTATATTTTATAACAAAGACATATATAGATCAACATCCAAGACCCAGGCCAATCTGAAAAAGATCATTTTCCATCTTATTAAAAACAAAATTTCAGACCCTAATCAAGCACTCCAATAACAGGTAGCACAGGAATTACAAAATATACTCCATTGCAAAAAGATTCATGAAAATTGAAAAAACTACCAAGATAAACTATTATATAAGTATCTATATATGTTGTATTATATACACACAAAAGTGTTTGTATGGCCGTGCGTTTTCCGGCCTAGAATAGGACCAGTCCATCTCTTTCTGTGTTGTAAGAGGCGTCTTAACAACCAAACACAAAAATCTAATGTTACAGCTGCATTCCCAAGGGTTGACGTAAGGCAGGCGGCCGGTCGTAAAACTAAAGCCAAATCGTTAAAAGTGTTCCAGCTATTTCTTCTCGATTCGCAAGGTCTTGGGCATTCTTGAGTGACCATTGACATGCATATCATATTTGGAGAAGGAAAAGCGCACCCGGGGTTCCTAAGCAGCACAGCTGAGGATGCAACTGGGAAAGCGCTAAGATCCTTGGGTGACCATTGACATGCATATCATAATTGGAGACGGAAAAGCGCACCCGGGGTTCCTAAGCAGCACAGCTGAGGATGCAACCGGGAAAGCGCTAAGATCCTTGGGTGACCATTGACATGCATATCATAATTGGAGAAGGAAAAGCGCACCCGGGGTTCCTAAGCAGCACAGCTGAGGATGCAACCGGGAAAGCGCTAAGATCCTTGGGTGACC
Organism: Acrobasis repandana; assembly: GCA_963576875.1. NCBI lineage: Eukaryota > Metazoa > Arthropoda > Insecta > Lepidoptera > Pyralidae > Acrobasis > Acrobasis repandana. The sequence continues at coordinate 17,369,877 of OY756218.1, read as the reverse complement.
ATTGACATGCATATCATAATTGGAGAAAGAAAAGCGCACCCGGGGTTCCTAAGCAGCACAGCTGAGGATGCAACCGGGAAAGCGCTAAGATCCTTGGGTGACCATTGACATGCATATCATTCCTTTAAACGTAATCTCAAGAGGTATTTACTTAATGAGCAATGTAACACATAATAAGCTGTACTATGCTAACAACCACAATAACCAAGCGTATTTATTTACCTATTATCTACCTACGCAACTCTTGCTATAATTGATATTGCTTGAAAAAACTGGTCAACATAGCAATTAATTTTTTTTTCTTATTACAGTGCGTTATTATTTACAGTGCATTGTAAATTACTTATAAGTACTTCAAGTTCCTACTCAACTGGTTCCTCTGAAAATCAGCGTCTTGGCCGCAAAAAGCCTCGACATAATGCTGAGAGTAACCATTATGGTAGCATTATTTGTTTTTTCTTTCATGTTCAATGTCATTTGTTATTTTTATGCTCCAAATAAAGATTTTCTATTTCTATTTGGAAAGGGAAAAGCGGGAAAGCGCACCCGGGGTTCCTCAGCAGCACGCAGCTGAGGATGCAACCGGAAAATCGCTTAGATGAAAACACAAAAGGGTTTGTTTGGGTTACATACTTCGCCTAACGACCTTTCTTGCACGACCCAATCTTCAGCTAGTTATTTTATGCCTCACTCTAACACACTTTGTGACGGTTTAGAACGCAAGTGGGCGTGCTCAAATTCTACATTCTACGGTATTCAGTTTGTTTGAAATCTGATTTTTGCGTGGCTATGCCCCTGTTCGTGATTCTGTGGTACCATGCTTGGCTGCCAGTCGTCTGGCCTGTCAACGGTCTGCCGATTTGGTTCCAAAATAGTTTATAATAATGACCCAAACTTACAGATGACACTGTATGGTGCACCGCACCGCCCTCCGCTGCCACCCATCGGTAATTCTTCTTATATAGGTCCTGTGGGTACTCTATGTCTAGTGTGAACTTGGACAACGTCAGGAAAGCAGTCAGGTTTGCCGTGTAGAAGGCGGAGAGGAGGATGATGAAGAGCCACCAGGTCGTGAAAAGCACTCGGGTTGTGTCTAAAAAATAAAAGGGCTTAGTGTATTGTTGTTTGAATACGAGTAACGTTATGTAGATATGTAAATTATTTATTGTATAGAAGGATACACAGAAAAGTAAAAAACAAACAACACAAAGGCGGACTTATCCCTTTAAGGTATCTCCTTCAGTCCAGAGATAAGGCCATAAGTAGGGTAGAGCAATGTACAATACTTACAAATTAAAACACAATAAAATCTATAAACATAGATATATACAAATATATAGGTAGTATATACATATAACTCAATCTATATCAGAAATCTTCATAAAAGTTTTTGACCCTAGCTTTCATCATCATCATCATATCAGCCACAGGAAGTCCACTGCTGGACATAGGCCTCCCCCAAGGATTTCCAAAACGACCCTAGCTTTAGATGAATTTAAAGTATTTGACGTTTTAATACTAGATGATAATTTATGATTGATTTAACAACTGAGCAGCCGTGACAGCAAAAGACTGCATTAATAAATAAATAGAGATAAATCACACTGATTGAGCTAGCCCCAAAGTAAATTTGAACTTGTGTTATGGGATAGGACTCTACAACATAATAAATGTAGATAAATACCCAAGAGACTCAGGACACTTTGAAAAAGGAGGATCAAACATATAGTTCGATGTTATATCTTCAATGTGCTATAACTACACTTTTCTACACGAATGCATTAACAGCATCTTTAAAGTCCATACTTGATCAGAATAACAATTACAAAACTATTAATTTGTACATGAGTAGTAATAGCTTACTCTGGAATAGACATCTTATTCTTGGATCAGTAAATAGTAAAACGCAAAATCAAGTTACTCTAGACCTAAGTATTTGGAATTTACTCTCGGAATAAATTATAAACTGTTTGGTCGAATCCGGCCTTATAACAATAAATCAAACAAAATGTTAATATTAATCATAAACAAAACACTGTAATAAAAAGCATATCGAGGCGACCGAGCGAGTGATGGATGACGCAAGCCATTAAACTGATGGTCGATGGGCGATGGTATCACACCACTAATGTCCAGATTGACCACGCGTTTGAGACGTCACCAGAAATGACAAGTTGATGGCTGCCCAAACATTTTAGCTATCAAATTATTAACTGCTTTACACTTAGGCATTTTTTACAATCTTTTATTTTCGACGACCTCCGTGGCGTAATGGTTAATACGCTAGACTCTAATCCGGAGGTTCTGGGTTCGATCCCCAGCCAGGCCAAGTTAGAAAATGGCCTTTTTCAAATTGTCCTGGGTCTTGGGTGGTTATCTATATATGTATTTATCATAAAATATAGTATCGTTGAGTTAGTATCCCATAACATAAGTTTAAAAAAAACTTTTTTTTTTTATTTATGTTATAGGGCGGCAAACGAACAAGCGGGTCACCTGATGGTAAGTGATCACCACTGTCCATGGACAACTGCAACACCAGGGGTGTAACAAGAGCGTTACCGGCCTTTCAGGAAGATTACTTACTTTGGGGCTAGCTTAATATGTGTGATTGGTCCATATACATTTATTTATTTATTTTATTTGTTTGTTGTTGTTATATATCGTATTTTTTTGCGTCAAATCTTTCAAGTTAAAGAGCCACTTCCCGGTTTCTAATTAAGATAAATAAAATTATGCTAATGTAAATCAGATGACAATAATACTCGTATATTATTATAACAAGAAGCTGATCTGATGATGGAGCCGCAAGGTGGCTATAAAAACCCTGTAATAAAACGACGCAACCCCATCGACATTTTTCTAGATAAGACGAAAATATAACTTTTACCCGCGACTTCGTTCGCACTAGGAACCATATCCTTGATGAAATCTAGCTTACGTTACTCGAATTTTCAACGTCTTAAATATCTGCATACAAAAATCGTCGATTCATTGTTTCGTGAAGCCATGAGCAAACATACTTATTAAACATTTATAAATTACAGTATGAATTTATTATACTTTTCGCTTTCAGCAATCACGTCCCTTATGAGATAGACTGAGCCTAGGCTCTGTCCAAGGCCTTTTTAAATAGGTATACATATTTAAAAAGGAAGAAAAAATCTAAATCTAAAGGCTTTTAGACAAAGCGCTATTTTGTTTTTATCTTTGAAATAAATAAATAAATTTCTTTATTCACTTAAAGATTAGTACAGTTTTTACAAGTTAGTTATTATTACACAAAAAGGTTGTTACGGGTAATACAAATTAGTTTTTAACCCTGATTTCCAAACTAGGCTGGCGCCTGTATTTTGGAATCAAGTGTTTGACCGTATTTTTAAGGACTTATTTAAGAAGTGAAAAAACTTAGGTGCTTAGGCGAAGAAGACTAACAAAGGGCGAGAAAAAAAAGGATAAATAAAAATACATTGGTACTTATCCATTGTACAAGCATGAGACATGTGCGTGTGTAGAGTAGAAATGTGTGTGATTGTGAGTGTGGCGATGAAGTGCGTCTGAATTGTGTGTGCCAGGTGGGAAGAAAAACTGCTACACAGCAATATCTAACCTATTCCTAGGAAGCAGCTTCTATGTGTCGTCACACTCTTGATGTAACAACCAATTGGTCAGTTTTGTTTTGACCTCGAACTTATTCAGTTTATATATGATAAAAGTTTTGATATGTAATTGTTTTGCAGATAATCGATCTGGAGACATTAAATAATGAGTGGTAAACTGTATAAGGGTCAGTTCACACCGAGACGCGACGCGGACGTAGCGCACACTTTGGAAGCAATATAGACTTGTTTACTACACAAAAACATACTAATTTCAGGGACAGCCCGCTATGCTGTGCAGAGTAGCGCGACGCAGCGGGTTTTTTTTAAAATCTCACTCTTCTTTTCTAGTAAATAAGTTCTATATTTTTTCCAAAGTGCGCGCTACGTTGCGTCGCGTCGCGTCTCGGTGTGAACTGACTCTAAGTGTATACTCACTAGCATCAGGCGCCAGGTTAGTGCCCTGCTTAATAAAGGCTCCGTAAACGAACCAGAAGCTCGGCGACAACCGGATGGGTGACTCGTCGTCCGGCATTAGCTTAGCTCGGATCAGAGTGAGGAGCGTGATACAGGGCCCGTACGCTAGCACTGCCACTAGGATCAAATACCTGCACAGAATTAATAGATATGAGAATGATAAACTGATAACTAGTGCATAATAAATTATAAGCACTTTATAAGATTTATGTAAGGCAGAGCCATGCCTACTCTACTGGTTTCTCTTAAAAGCCTCCACATAATGCTGAGACACCAATTTGGCAGCATTATTATATTAGCATTGGCCATTTAACGTGGGAATGCCGCCAGCCTCTTGGGGACCCTACCCTGCGAGAGCAGCGATTTGGGTTCCATTTTTTATATTATTTAATGTTATTTAAGTATTTTTATTAATGTAGTTATAGATTATTTTAGTTTAATGTTGTTATTTTTCGTTGTAAATAAATTAATTCTTTGGTAGCATATTTCATTTTTTTTTCTTATATATTCAATGTCATTTGTTGTATTTTTATGTTCCAAATTAAGATTTTCTATTTTTATAACAATAGTCTAAGCGCTTGGCTCATCTACGAACTTTAAGATTAGACTTTTTTGCGTATGATGCTACTGCCTAAAATATGTATCAATTATTTTCACTGCGTGTTCAATATTAACCTCTGTAAAAAGATGAAAACTAACAAGAAGCTAAATATTTTCAAAAAATCCAATTGGGTGAATTTTTTAACTTAATACATGAACTGTAAAGACAGCAGTATGCCTAGGTTGCAACCGAGAATACGCTTGATGAGCGAGGTAATTTTTTAGCATTTCTCATTTCAACCAAATTATATTTAAACATATGTTTGATAAAAATATTACCTCATTCTTTTATAAAATCCTTTATTTTGATACCCCACTCGCTATTAATATATACTTTAATTTTTATTATTTAAAAAAAAATTAAGATAAGTAAATAATTTGGCGCCAAACATGCCACGGCATGCCAAAAAACGGCCACTTTTGGCGAATTTGCGTAGTAAAGCTTAACGTTCTCATTATAAATTTTAAAGGATGTCTCCGTTTTTTTTTAAATGATTTATTTTAAATTTGGGCAGCACTGGACCCATGAAAATTCAGGTACGACCTTAATCGATTTTGATAAAAATTCTATAGGACCACCTGGAAAGTACACCCATTCAAACAAAAGAAATCGGGGAACATACATTTAAAAAAAATCTATTTTTTTTTCATGTATGTTTTATATGTTTTTTATGCTCTTTCGTATTATGTTGTGTTTTATACTTAAATTTTGGTACAATAAAGTTATTACAAACAAATAAAAAAAATCTAACGAATTGATAATCTCCTCCTTTTTTTGAAGTCGGTTAAAAACAAATATAACGACACCTCTCAAGTTAAAAGCCATCAAGCCGTTCAGGCTGCCAAAGAAAAAATTCTTTGAAACATTCATAATATACACTCGAAAAACATAATCCTTCTTCTGGCGCAGTCGGGTAAAATTTTTCACAAGTCCTTTATTTTCGTCAGCTACGAATATTCGTAGCTGTAGCTACGAATTCGCCGTAGTAGCAGCTATCTTTTCTTGCTACGAGTGTTCGTAGCGTACACGAAGCTATATTGCTACGACGCGTTCGTAGACAACTATCTCACCCGCTACAAAGCATTGTAGCTAGAAGCTACGATCAAATAGCAGCTGTTGAGCCAAGAGCTACAGAATTGTCGTACCTTAAAATTTTAATGCACTAAAGATTTTTGATGTGTAGAAATAAAATCTATTTTGAATATTAACTTCAAATTAACTAACAGTCGTCGGTCATGTGACACCAAAATTAGGGATTTCTTACCAAACATAACTGGTGAATGGAGCCAGCAAACCTGAGCCGGCGGCAGATTCCTTAGGCCTCTTCAGCATCATCATCCACACTCCCTCGTCAAGGTCCGTCGAGAACAACGCCTTCTTGCGGAACTGCCATATCTTTGGCACAAATGCTGCGGCTAGATCCACTTTCTACGAGTTAGATAGAAGACTTTTGTAAATATGTTTTTCACGATCAATGAGCATTGTTATATTGTATCAAATAATTATTATTCTGCTGTCTATATGTGGTAAGCTGTTTTGTTAAATGTAAAACATTGACAATCCAGCTGAACGATATTCAGCTGTTTAACAAAACCGAGCTGTAACGCCAAACAGCGGATCAAATAATCCAACTGCGATATATCTATAACTTGTATGTAATGATTTTCGAATTACTTTTTATGTACGTAGGTATCATCTCAGCAGCTGTACTAAATTGGAGCTCGGGGTGTACTTTCTGGCTTTTTCTTTTATTTGCTTTATAATTGCTACAGATGAAAATGCAGCAAATGAAAATGGCTAAAACTTCGATTTTCATTCGCTATACTGTAACCACGCTTTTAACAGTTGCAGTTACTCTTTTTTTAGAGTTGTAAATCGACTTGTCTAATAGAGATGCCTATTGCCAGCAGTGGAAGGTCGAAGGATACGGATGACGATGATAAAGATTTGCAAATGAAAATAAATTAAAACCGTAACTTACGCTTGAGTTAACAAGTCCCACCAACGACTCCTCAGGGGTCTTGCCGCCCAGCTCAAAGTTCTTCTCGGGCAAAACGATCTCGTACGTGAAGTTGAACTTTTTGCACAGAATATCCAAGATAGTGAAAGCCACGCCGCGACCGACAATAGTTCCATTCTCTTGCCGTTCCGCCAAGCTCATAGGATAGTTCTGATAAATAACTTATTTTGTAATAATTGTATATTGTAAATAAGTTAATTCTGTATTTAAATTCTATAAATTTTATTATATATTTATTTGACATTTTAAATTGACTACCCTGATTTTGTTTTTTTTATTATTATATCTGTACTAGCTTTTTCCCGCGGCTTCGCTCGCGTATCCCACGGGAACATTACTTTTTTCCGGGATGAAAGGTACCCTATGTTACTTCTAGTACCTCCCAGGATATGTGTACAAAGTTTCATGATGATTCGTCAAGTAGTTTTTGCGTGAAAAGGTAACAAACATCCACGCTTTCACATTTATAATATTAAGGAAGGATAACATTTTGCAAATATCGACATTATTGTACCTAAGTTAAACTATTTTTATAAAAGTGTGTAATTTATATAAATAAACATATAAAAATATAGAAGGATATAATTACTGGCAATATTAAAAAAATCGAAAGATGAACCTAATTAAGTACAAGACGCAAAAACTTGCACTTGGTTTTCTTTCGTATATTCTTGTGGACTGAAAGAAGATGTAGTGACAATAATTGAGAAAGGAATGTTAAGGGGGTTTGGGAATGTAGGAATGATAAACGATAGGAGATTTACAGGTTTTGAAGCAAATATCAGTGGAAGAGTAGGTCAGGGTCAAATTCGACGAACGCACTGCGACCAGATTGCAGACATTCTTAAAAAGGAGAGGTCAGAAATACCCCTAACCGGCATGCACGAAGAGAGTGATGTGTGTAGATGAAGAGAGAGAAGTCTGTCAGGATCGTAGCAAGTGAAGGTCCATATAATCTCTGCCTACCTTTGTGGGGGGAAACAGGCGTTATAATATGTATGTAAGTAGGTATGTATTCTTATCAAATGATAGTGAAAATAAGGAGCTGTAATTGACAAAAACATGGCACAAGACGAAAGAAAAGGATGGTATGCATTGAGAGAAGCGTATTCCCAACAGTGGGATACAGAAGGCTGCTGATGATAATGATGAATGGATAAAAATGTAAATAAAACTCGCATACTTACATTATATGTGGCAATCTTCAAATGTGCTCCATTTATTTGTTTCGCTAAAGCATTAATTTCCGCTTGTGATTTCGATTGTTTCGTGTCTGCGATAAAGAAATAAATGTTTGCAAAAGAAGGAAAAGAAGAAATAAAAGTGTGAACTTTAAAAAAATGCGAAGTCGTCAATTTAAGTGATATAAGTACATATCTCTAGTCTAGGAAGGTAACAGTTGTAGCAATGGTCATTACTACATTTTTTGTTTCCATATCCGAGGGAAATCTATTATCATTCTTTTTAGAGTTCTGAAGTCAGAATGTCCGTCTGTCCGTCCGCGGCTTCTTTTCTAAATAGCCATAGTACGTTTAGAATAATTTGCGAACAAAACGAAATCAGCAATAATTTCGAAAAAATACCTAAAATTGGATTGTCGTACACCGCCTCGCAGAAGGTAGCATTGCATATGGTGGAGATGATGAGGTCCACCCCGGTGGCCATAGCATCGTGCCGTCGGTGCCCAGAGTCAGTCAAGTTGTCGCGACATGGCCGGCCGAAGTGAGGATGGGTCGTGTCACCGCGGCAGCAATCATGCAATGTTTATACGACGATGAGATTGTATGGATGTAGCCTTGGATTTTTTAAATTATTTAGTTTGGGTATCTTGGAATGTTCAAAGTTAGCCGTGTGGTTCCCGGTAAAGAAGAATAGGACCAGACCAAGTCTAGTCTGTTATAGAAGGCGACTTTTAAAACCACAAGCTAAACAAAGCTTATAAACACCTTTCAACCCGTCTGGCTAGCATGGAAAGTGTAACCCAAATCCTCTGGCTACTCTTGTTATCAGAGCCATAGCTCTGGTAGTACAGAGAGGGTCGTGCTCCTGCAGTGGAGAAAGACCTGATGATGATGTTCAAAGTAGACCTATATAACCTAAATTCCGCTAAGTCAGGCAGGGTCTTTCAACTTCTGACTCTATCTACCTTAGTATGTAATATAAATGAAAAAGTAAAACACTTGCTTTCGCTTTATTAAGTATAACAATACTTAGCTAAATAAGGCAAGTAGATTTATGTACCATAGTGGTTTAGTGTGGTGGTAAACCACTACTGTATGTTCATTAGTATAGTCATAACTACTCTCTCTCTCTCTCTCTCTTTTTCGTCTTACCGCATTCCCGGTTGCATCATTAGCAATGAACGGAATCTGGGTGCTATTTGGGACGATATCACTAATATGGATATGACGATAATCCCGGGAATTCTCGGGAAAAATATTAAATATTACTAAAAATGTGTGAAATAGTGTTTTTTAAAAAAAATCGTTTATTTATTAATTTAGTGTTTGGATTTACACAGTAGAGACTTAATAATATAAATATAGGGTCATCTTAAAAAGTGCAACAGAAAATAATGAAAACGCTCCAGATTGAAACCGATTTTATATTCTAAATGAAAATATATTAATGAATACTTACTTTTAACAATACACTAATATTTCTAGCGAAATTTTTCCATTTATTTACATCCAACAAGTCTTACTTAATAAAAAAAATACCTAAAAACTAACCTAAATATTTTTCGTATAATTAAAATACAATTTTCTGACATTATTCATTTTTTTATTGCGTGAAATATCATACAGAGAAAAAGGTTGTTATAGAAGATACCGATTCCCGAGAATGTTGATCATACCCATACTTTTGATAGTAATAGCATCCAAGATTCCGATTACTGATCATTAGCTACGTAGCATATATTGTAATTTTATATGGCATACTTTTCTGTCGTAATTATGCATATGTAGTCAATACTCAATTAATAGGGGACATATTGTAATCACCGCAAAAATATTGTAATTTTATACGGCATATCCACACTTTTCGGTCGTCATTATGCACGTGGGCACCCACGTAGTCAATATTCAGTTAATGGGGTGAAGGTATAGCGCTGTATGTCACACATATGTAACCACAACGACCGTAAAAGGTTGTAGTAATCACCGCCCTTATTATTCAGATAGACTGGATGTAATTTAAGTTATTTGTCATAGTGCTGCTTCGAATATTGATGGTTGTTGAAATAATAAATTTTCATAGGCAGATTCAAAAAAAAATTCAAAATTCAAAATATCTTTATTATCATAGGATATTTATAATATCTCTTAATAATAGTCACTTTGTTTTGTTTTGCACAAATGTTGACGTCAAATCGTTACTTAAAGCTAAGTTTACGCCGCTTCCTAGGCGCAAGTGCAGAAGAAGCGGCAACAAACTGCACTGCACGTTTTCTCCAAAGACGTCAACTAACAAACTAAAAACTTAAAATTAGTTATATAGATGATATAGTTAGATAATATCTAATATACCTATACTTACTTAGATAGTACCTAAAACTTACACTTTGACTCGACAGAAAGAAAAGAATCTGTCTGTTATTTGGTACAATAAAGATTTTTTCATCACATCTATTCGGAAAACGATGATTTTATCCCAAATATTTGGGGCTAAAGTCACTGGTAATTCTTTAGACACTGAAAAATAAAAAGTAAATTCCCTAGGCGTTAAAACACATTTAAAAACCGAACACGAATGTAGAATCAAAAATAATATTGGCAGTCAGCCAAAAACAAAAAAAAAATAGTTTTAAAATTATAAAATATAGGCAAGGGCGTCGTAATTTTTTAAAATTGGAATACAACACGTTTTACGTTGATGACTGTAGGTCAAAATGTTTTGGTTCTCTTGCTTCAAAATAATAATTTATTGAAAACCAATAAAAACGCGCAATTGTTGTCTTTGATTTAAATAGTAATTTTATTATGGAACTATTAGGTTATTTTTACAACTATTTTAAATGTGACTAATTTCTTGATGAGGCCGATAGTAAATAAATATGAAGTTTACGTATAATATACATATTTAAATATATAAAGAATTAACACACAAGGAAAAAGTAATTAAATGATTCTAATGACTGAAAAATGTATAAGATGTAGTGGTCCTAGAAAGATATTTTCATAGTACTTCTTCAGTGAAAACGCCACCAAATAAAGGTTAGTAACTGACTGTTAAACTCTGATTAGGTATATCTACATATACCTAATCAGATATACCTACGTATTCTACTTTCGCTATAGGCATATACATATTTGCTTTTTCTCATAGATGGAGATGAAAAGAAGAATGTGCAACACGGTGTACGGTAATAGTTTTATCTCGGGCGATATACTTGAATCCCTCGCTTCACTCAGGATTCCACCGTAGAATCCATTCAGTAGCATCCTTCGTTTCGCTCTGGATTCAAAGTAGCGCCCTCGCGTTAAAACTATTACCTTTACGCCTTGTAGCACAATCTACTATTGAATTGTATTGTCTGTAGCAAATAATTTATTACATTGGTGCATTTCGTTGATACAAAGTACAATAATACATGTACATTCATACTCGTACTAAGATATAGTTTTAAAAGCTTAAACCCGGCTACGGGTAGATTCTTGCTGAAAAGTACCTACATTTAATTCAATTATTATTCTTAATAGCATTACAATGCTCGGAAATTTATCCAAATTGAAAATATGTGATGAAAAAATCCGCCACGAGTGGGATTCGAACCCACGACCTTCACGTTAACGCCGTGAGTGCACTACCTAGTGCTATCGTGACTTCGAATCACTTCGATGAATTTTCTCATCACATAGTACACGCACTTCAAGCATGCGTAAATCTTCATTACTACCCACTATTCAGACGTGCGCGCGGTATTCAACTTAATTCATATTCGATGAATTGATTGAAGTGAAGAAGGCTTTGTTTCAATTATTATTTTTATTAGCATTACAATGCTCGGAAATTTATCCAAATTGAAAATATGTGATGAAAAAATCCGCCACGAGTGGGATTCGAACCCACGACCTTTACGTTAACATTGTCACATTATTAGTACATTTTATCCAGTTAATGCAAACACAGCAGGAAGAAACAATAATAAGAAAAATAATAAATGTAAATATTTTTGAATTGTGCTAATTAAGCCCTTTTATTTAAACCCTACACCGTATGATTCGATTTATTTTGTTTTTTAGTTCATTTCTCTATGACTTATAGGAGAAGGCGCAATATTCAATTTAATATCACGTCATATAGCCTATAACCATCGAACAGCCAAGACGCTTCCAACGTTACCTCAATTGGGTATTTTGGTGGGTCAAAAATAAATTATTTGGTACTGTTATTAGAATAAAACGTCACAAAATAATGCCACTTGTCATTGATCACATCCACTTTGAACGTGATTTCAGATTTATTAATGCAGAAAACCTGATATTAAGAGCGCTATTTGACTCCAAGGAACTATGACGTCAAATCGATATTTCATACAAATGCCATAGAAAATGTTTGTTGAAAAAGTATCTTATTTGACTTGTTGCAAAATAGCGTATTATCGAGGTATCATGGATATCATTAAAGATACTCGTACGAGGGAACAGATGAAATTACAAACTTACATAGCAGCGAAACACATAACCCTCCTCTTGGCTTTGCCGTAATCGGGTAAAAAGTAAGTCGACACTCGTAAAACACAGCAATAAAAAAATAAGTATTTCTTTATTTTATGCAATCGTGGTTGCACCATTTATAACTTCTGCTTTGGAGCCCGTGATCCGCTATGTAGTTATGTAAGTACCTGCCATGGTTTCCTCAGAGACTGTAAGTGACGTTTTTCAAAAAGAACATGAAAAGATTTCATCAGTGTCAGCTAAGTACGTGTGGCACTCCTGCACATCCATAAGTACATAAAAAATGCCGGTTTGTCGGTTATTTTTTTGTATAAAAAAAGGAAACTATTTTTTTAAATAAAATTTTTATATTGTTTCCTTATGTATTTTTTTCAAGTTTATAGAGAAAAGCTGACGGTGTCCGAACGGGTATAAGTCGCGTACCTTCCTGTGTATCAACCACCAAATACTCTCTGCCATTGACGACTTTCTTACGAGCATTCTTGGATAATTTAATTTTGGAGACCTTTCCAAAAATTGCGTGATACGGCGGCGGCGGAGGGTGACTGCCTTCGCTGTCTTGGAAATAGTGCTCAGTGGTGTTCTTATTAAATCTAGTCTTTTTTTCCTTCCCATGTTTGTTTTTATGCATTCCTTTTTTTGAAATAAACTGAAAAAAAAATGTTTAACTAGGTTTTAGAAGCTTAAAATTTTAAATGATATCTCCGATTCCTTACAAATAATTTATTTCAAATGGGGGCACGGAGTCCAGTGCTGAATATTTAGCACTGGACTCCGTGTGTCGTCTTAACCACTATTTTCTTGTTTGAATTTAGAACACACCAATATATTCTATCCCAAGGAGATAGTCCTTGAGCAAAATTAAAACGATAAAATCTCCATGTGCAAAGAATACTGTCTATTTTTGCTTAAATCTTTCTTTTTCTCGTAGTCATTGTATAAAGTATAGTATGCAATTTGTGAATAAAACGGATTCATATCGACGGCCATGAATCAGTCGCGTTGCTCAGGATTCTAACACTTGAATCACTTCACTTGCTCGTGATTCATCTATAGCCCTTGCTTTAAATCTTTAATTGACTAATTGCATAATATAGAGGTAGGTACTATTATTGTTTATCCGCCACTAGGTATGACACCATGGCGTTTAAAGACATAAAGGAAATCATTCCAAGGATCACTCTAAACTTTACAAGCTACACACACACACACAAACGCGCGCGCGCGCTCTCTTGAGATGATACATGGAGTCCAGTGCTGCCCCCATTTTAAAATAAATTATTTGAAAGGAAACGGAGATATCGTTTAAAATTTTATTCTAGTAAGCCCTAGATAACCCTTCAAACTATTTTATAAACTACTGTTTACGGTTTAAAGTGAGAACGTTAAGCTTTAATTTGCGTTTTTGTGGAAAATGGCCACTTTTGGCACTTTAAACTGTACAGCAGTAGTTCATAAAGTAGTTTGCAGGGTTATCTGGACTTACTAAAACAAAATTTTAAATAATATATCCTTTCCTTTTAAATAATTTATTTCAAATGGCTCCATGTATCATCTTAACATACAAAGAAGTCTCTTTTCCTGAGATGGACCACCCGCCATTAATTTCATGGGATCTCAGCTACATTACCTCTCCGATGAACACAGCGATGGCCACACAAAGACCTAATACAGTGATCTTGTATGTCATTGTTAGGTCTGTGTTCTGTAGCTTGCGTCCCTTTGATTGCAGGTTCATAGGACAGATCTTGGTGTACGGCAGATCGTAGGTTTTCAGTATCTCAACTAGGCCCGATTGGTTAATAATTCCAAGCCTAGGGTAAAAATTTACAAGTATTATTACGAGTATCAAACAATACAAAAAAAATATTTAACTTGCAAGATTTGACCTAAATAAATAAACACAAACAGGGCAAGCTATATAAAAGCTTGTAAAAAGGGTTACACTTAGGTGCATCCACAATGATGTTAGACCCCTCGCCCACGACGACTTTTTGACGCGCGTTTCGTAAAGATGCAAACGCGCATCAGCATCGCATGACATGACAGACAATAGACATATAGACATCCATGTATACAAAATTAAATGAAAGTGACGGGTTGCTAGTCGCATAACTTATTTTTTTTGCCATGACTCCTTTGATTTTTGATGTTTTCCATTCGATCGGCTTTTACAATCCGCGTGGAAAGAGATGCAGCTGGCACCCTCAATGGTTTTTTCCAAAAAAAATAAGAACCGAAATAAGAGTATACATCGCAAAACAAAAATAAAAAAGCTATTAAAATATATACCTACGTAATAGTATATACAAATTAGAAATTTAGTTTAAAATGCTAAATAATATAAACGGTTAAAAAAGGCTCCGATTATGTTGGAGGGAGTAGAAAAAAATAATGGTTTTTACCTCATAAACCAGCATGGAGGGTCAGATCAAATAACAGAGAACAAACAAGATCAAACAACAATGATACATTTAAACCAAAAGAACTTACACTTTATCAAATAAAGTTTTCAATGTACTATTCTTAGGATAGATAAAGCCACGCAGATTCTTTTTAAATGGGTTCGTTGCTATCACGTACGTGCATCTCTCCCTTTCAGGCACACCTTGCTTCGTCTTCTTTATATAATCATGGTACATGCCATGTACCACCGAGTGGTAGCTCCTCACTAGGACGAAGCCTTTGTCGATGAGTTTGAAGAAATCAGAGATGTTGGTGTAAGAATTGAACTGTGCCCGTTTTTTCTTAACCATCTCGTTCAGGTAGAACATTTCTTCAGTTTGAGGCTGGAGATAAAATTATCTATGATAGATAGATAAATAGTTTATTTGAACCATCAAAGTCACATAATACTATTTATACAAAAAGAAAAAACAACATAAAAACGATGCAAGCAAAATTAATTGTCCAATGTGTCGCAGTGGCACAGAATACATTAAGAGTACAAACAGAATGGAAACTCACAGCGTCTCACGCTTTGAGGTTCCATTCTGTTCCCACCTCTCCCCCCGTTAGTTGCTAGCCGCACGCAATACGCGACGTGTCTTGAGAACTGTCAACTAATAAAACTAGTGATCATCATGGTGAAATTATGCGCAAATAATAATTGTTTATCCACCGAATACAATAACGAACGTATATTTCATAGATTTCAGAATGATGGAAACAGGTGAGCAAAGCAGCAATAAAATTTCACGTTATTACACATAAAACAGAATATTTTTTACGTCATAGTGTTCGCAAATTTCCCGGTATGGAAAGATATAATCGTAAATATGTCGAACTCGTTAGTTGGTAAGTATTAAATTAATTCTGCGGTGCGACCCTGACTATAAAACTCACACATTGACATGTGTACAGATATATAATATTGTTTCGTTTATAGTAGCACTACTACTATATACAGGCTGACTTTTTAACCACCAGCCAAATTTTTGGAGCAAGTTCAGTCCATGATACTGAACTACTTTCCATAAAAACAATTAATGAAATACTAAAATAAAAATTCGCCTGCCCATACAAATCAGCGCTCAGCCAAACGGATTTTTTATGGAAGGACGAAATTTTTTTTATCGATTTAAATAAGTTTTTTTTATAGAGAGTAGTTCAGTATCATGGACGGAACTTGCTCCAAAAATTTGGCTGGTGTTTAAAAAGTCACCCTGTATATTACTCTGACTCTAGGAAGTGTACCTGTGGCAATGGTATCAAATACGCAGTAATTCAGTGCGTATGCGCATTGCGCATATTACTCAGAGCAGAGCAATGCACTGGTTTTCAGTTGCTGCCTGAGGGCAGCCGCGAGTGCGCAGACAGCAAAACAGCCGTATTAACAAAATCCGTGAAACTGTACTGCACTTTATTATATAGTTCTTGTGTATATTTCCAAATCGCATGAAAACCAACCAACAAAAAAATACAATAGAGACATACAATAAATACTTTTTACCATTGTGGTCAATAAAAATTTAATAAACAAGTAGAGACCTTTACGTAAAAAATATTGGGAGAATTAAGCTACACTATTCTTTGTTGTATCTATTTATTTAATTAATTTAAAAGAGCGTTTTCACACGCGCCGCAACGGCAGGAGCCGCCGGGCTCCTGCAGTTGCGGCATATTTTTTACGTAAAGGTGGCTCTACTTGTTTATTAAATTTTTATTGACCACAATAGTAAAAAGTATTTATTGTATGTCGCTTTGTAAATACAACAGACTATAATTATTCCGGGAGCTGGTAGACATATTTGGGTAAGTATTTGAGGCAAGCTGAAAACTTGTTTTATAATTCTCCTTTACTAACCCCCTTACTCAGAACTGCAGACCTGTTTGGGGAGTAGCTAAGATCTAAATGAAAAAAGATCAATGATACAATTTACAAAAAATCCTTGAGGCAATATACAATTTGAACTATAATGTTAAAATACAATATTTAAAGAGTTTACTCTTTACTCTGTAAATAAATAAGTAAGGTCATTTATTCGGGTCTGCAATATTCTGAATTACTGAAAATTTCATCTGGCAGGTAGGATGTCCCACCAAAATTATCTGTCTTTTGAATATTTTAATAAAAATTTTAACCCTGTAACAATTTCCTGTTTTTTCACGATTGCCTTTTTTGCATGAGGTGGGTGGAAATTTAGAGTTGCAGAACAAGTCTTACGAACTAATTACGTCTTTATTCCTTACATGTTAAACAAAGCCCAAGATCAGAAGACATAGGTCACTTTTAAGAGAAAGGGGAGTCAAACATTTAATGAAACGTTAAGCTTAGAGGAAAATTATGAATATAAAAATATTTAAAGTCTTACATATTTAACCGTGATCTGAATAGCACTACCCTCGGCGGCGACCCAGGGATGGTTGTTCCTGTACAAATCGACGGGATGTTCAATAGCTAAAGTAAACTCTGATTGGGTCAGGAAGGCGGTCATGTTCGCCGTGTAAAACGCTGACAGCAACATCATGAACAACCACCATGTTGCTAACAACACACGTGTTGAGTCTGAAATCGTAAAGCTTCGTTCAGTCGCTACTTCTTCTTCCCAAGTTGAAAGGCTATATAATTAAGTCTGTCCGGCAGTCAATACCTACAAAGTCAAAAGCTTTTGTCGGCCAAAGCCTACTTCGTATTTATTTTATTTTCTGAGAAACAAAAATTGATGAAGATACAGCGCATTTAAATTTCGCATGATATCACTAAGTTGATTTTTATAGCGGTGACGTCACAACACAAACCCTCACTCTGGAACTTAGATGCTCTGTATCTATGTGTATTTTTACTTTTTTGATAAACTGATAAATATGTGTCCATTATTTTTGAATAATCTACAAGACGGACTGATTAGTATAATACTTTTCTGACCCTGTTGTCATCCCTATTGTGCAGGATGTGGGGCATTCAAGTCGCTACTTATTACACTAGATGCTTATCGTCTTATTGTAAAGTGGACTAAATTAGTAGTATTAGTAATTAATATTAGTTTATTTATTTTAATTTAATTACAAAATATGGATCCGTAACATGCTTCGTCAATGGGTCACAGAAAAGAATCCACATGCTTCGAAAACAAGTAAACAAAAGAATATCCGCAACATGCTAAACTCCTTTTTAGGTAATACTCCACCCATTCCAAAAGTATGTAACCTTTTAAAGTTTGGGTGGACTGGAAGAGATCTCTTCTTGGGATAAGTCCGCCTTTGTGCAAGTTTTTTTTTGTCTCTTTGTATTAAATAATGTAATGATTTCTGTGCAATAAAGATCTTAAACAAACAAAGCTTGTAAAAAATATACTAACTGGCCTTGGGAGCGTAGTGGGTGTTCTGTCTGATAAAGGCTCCGTAAACGAACCAGACGCTAGTGTAAAGGGGGGTGGCCGGTTCATCATCAAGCATCAGCTTGGCGCGAATGCGGGTCAGAATGGAGATGAAGGGTGCGAAAGTTACCACTGCGATTAGTATTAGGTACCTGGAAAATTAAATGTTACTATTTTATTAAAACTAACATGAGCAGATAACTCCATAATCTTTCCACCAGATTTTAAAAGGTTTATTAAAATTTCGTTTTCGGTTTCATTATGTTGCTTTTTAACCTTTTCACCGCGAGACGTTATGTCAGTTGTCGTGCCCCCAGCGCGAAGCGTAGTGAATCGAAAATAAGTACCTACAAAAAATAGGGATGTGCAATACTTACGTATTAAGATATCGATAATGATTACAATAGGTATAAGTATAGCATAAACTTAAGTCTCCGCGCGTATATCCATTATCCCTAATCTGGCTGTCTATATAGGCTTAGAAATGACTGGGGCGATCTTGATGACGTTTTTACTATTAAGAACATTTATCCGGATACGTTTTATTTAAGTACTTATAATACATAATAATCCGCGGTCGCAGCTCCCAGGTATAGCTGCGATATTATAGGTTGTAAATTACAATATCTAAGTATGTGCGAGTGTTTCCATCCCCAAGATACTACCTAAACATATGACAAACAATCAATGTAGGCAACTTTCAACTGGCAAAAATGGAAATCTATCAAGGCGTGAATGGAAAACGATGATAATATATCATCATAGCGCACTCCCGATTCGCACTCCGGAGGTCGGGGTCGGCTACCTAACTTTTTGATGAAGTTATTAGTATTTAGATATTCAGTTCAGTGGTATTTAGGTACACAGAGCAACTGCCGAGTGACCTCCGCTGTCCAAAGTTTGTGAAAGATTTGTGTTATGTTTTAATTTTTCTTGTTTGTACACTTCACCTA
The DNA here is from genome assembly GCA_963576875.1 of Acrobasis repandana. Taxonomy (NCBI): domain Eukaryota; kingdom Metazoa; phylum Arthropoda; class Insecta; order Lepidoptera; family Pyralidae; genus Acrobasis; species Acrobasis repandana. The sequence goes on along the minus strand of OY756218.1, from coordinate 17,350,727 downwards.
GGTACCTATACCATTCACCATAATATTTATACAAATAAATGAATTGTCCAGAAGCTGATTGATGGTGTACTTACTTTAAACCCTTACCCATACTATAATTATGAGGCATTTTTCGTAAGCTATTAAAACAAAAAGCGTTTAAAGGTTTAAAATGATTTATTAATTTGTACTTGACTTAGGTACTAACAATCACATTTAATCGTATCATAATCATGACTCACTAATAAATGACGAAGCTTTCTACTGCTAAAAGAACTTAGTAAACGTGCCAAAGGTGCAAATCAGATCATCAAGATGAAAAACTTTTTGCATGGAACTGATGATGGCAACTCGAAAAAGAAAATTGACATCAAGAAGTTCTCCATATTGACGAGCGACTAGCGTACCGTAGGTACGAACGAGCTGCTATAACAGCGGCGACATACATACCTACATACTGACAGCGGTAAACGACTTTGTTTTATACTATTTAGTGATAAAGAAATTCGCAAACATACATGTACAGTAACTTCTTAAATTACTCTACTTTTATAGCAGTTGGTAACAAAATTATAAGTCCGTAGGTATTTACTACTCTCGCAATTGAAATAGGTAAAAAAAAACGATGTATTAAAAAACTTACCTCATTATCAATATCAAATTCATCATCTGTATTGAATTCTTCATTATCGTCGCCTTCAAGAATTCTTATCAATTCCTCCGCAGTAGTCATCACCACCAAAGAGAATTTAACCACACGAACGCAAGCCCAACACTAAAGAAGACGGCGCTCGCCTGTGACGTCACAAGCTGTCGCGTATATGAGACGTTCGCGCTGGGGAACTACCAACATTATGTTCTAAACATCTAGGCTTAGGGATGGGAAAATCAAATCCATTGCTGACATTTCGATAGTTCATTTACTAAGTTTCAAGGACATTAAATAAAATATACACAAATATTAGTATCAAAATTATTAATTAATAATATATGTGATAATTTTAGATCTTTTTATGGTGATATAGTCGGTATAAGAAAGAATATTTCAATTTACGTTTAATTTTTATCAGTAAATAAATCGTAAATGTCCCATCCCGCGTGTCACGTATATGTGACGTTCGCGGTGGACATTAATACAAAGTTATGAAAAATATATCTGATAATTCGTCAAACTTTTGAAATTATTTTTGAGTCTTCTAATTATACGATTATAGTGAATGTTATTGTAAATGATTACTAGACTACTTATATATCTAATATGAATATTTTTTTATCCGAATACAACAAAGTGAAACAGAAAATTTGGATTTTACAAGGACTGGTTTTATGTCACGTATATGCGACGCTCGCGGAATGGCCTCGAAAATGTTTGTCACATATACGTGACGTTCGCGGCTAAAGGGTTAATTTAACGACCTAAGCAAGAATGAAGGAAACGCTGGACGCAGGCCGCTTTCAATCGGTCGTTTTGGAAATCCTTGGGGAGGCCTATGTCCAGCAATGGACTTTCAGTGGCTGGTATAACAACCTGATCTCTATGTAATTAATCATGATCACTTCTTTACCAAACGTGACTGGTGAACGGTGCAAGCAGACCCTCACCGACAGCAGATTCCGCGGGCCTCTTCATCAGCATCACCCAGGCTTCTTCGTCGATGTCAATGGAGAAGGTGACGAATTTTCGGAACTCCAACATGTTTGGAATAAGCGCAGCCGCCATGTCAACTTTCTGTATGATAATAGCAATTAATTTGAAATATCTAAATATTTGCGAATCTTCATCTCATTTTGTCTATATACAAAAAACACATAATTTGTGTACAAAAGCTGCCAAGTGCGAGTCGGACTCGCCCATTAAAGGTTCCATAGCAGCAATTTAAATAACATAATATAAAAATTCTACAGGTAAATTGCGGTTTACAATTTATGACGTTTTAAAAAAAACTACTAACTAGATCTCGTTTAAACCAATTTTTGGTGGAAGTTTGCGTGGTAATGTATATCATATATTTTTTTTGTTTTATCATTCTCTTATTTTAGAAGTTACAGGGGGGGACATACATTTTACCACTTTGGAAGTATCTCTCGCGCAAACTATTCAGTTTAGAAAAAAATATTAGAAACCCCAATATCATTTTTGAAGACCTATCCATGGATAGTCCACACGTATGGCTTAGATGAAAAAAAAAATGAGTTTCAGTTCTAAGTATGGGAAACCCCCAAAATTTTTTGTTTTTTTTCCTATTTTAGTGTGAAAATCTAAATGCGGTTTACAGAATACATCTACTTACCAAGTTTCAACAGTATAGTTCTTATAGTTTCGGCAAAAAAGTGGCTGTGACATACGGACGGAAAGACAGACAGACATGACGAATCCATAAAGGTTCCGTTTTTTGCTATTTGGCTACGGAACCCTAAAAATTATACATAAAAATCAAATAACAAAACTTACGCAATTAAATTCAAGCAGTTTTAAATACGTTTCCTTCTACCGTAGCAAATCGTAGAAGCTCTACGATCTGCTACGAGTTACTAAATAAAATTTATAATTACCTACTAACAATATCCAACCGCGCGTTGCCGCAGCGACGAAAACCGCTGCCGCGCCGGCTTAAGGCCGTACCTGAATTTTCCAAGGTCCAGTGCTGCCCCCGTTTAAAATAAATAATTTCAAAGAAAACGGAGACATCATTTAAAATTTTGCAACTATCAAGTCCTAGATAATCCTTCAAAGTATTTTATGAACTACTGTTTACAGTTTATAATGAGAACGTTAAGCTTTACTACGCACATTTGCCAAAAGTGGCCGTTTTTCGCAAATGTGCGTAGTAAAGCTTAACGTTCTCACCTTAAACTGTAAACAGTAGTTCATAACATACTTTGAAGGGTTATCTAGGACTTGATAGTTGCAAAATTTTAAATGATGTCTCCGTTTTCTTTGAAATGATTTATTTTAAATGGGGGCTGCCCCCATTTAAAATAAATATAATGAGAACGTTAAGCTTTACTACGCACATTTGCCAAAAGTGGCCGTTTTTCGCAAATGTGCGTAGTAAAGCTTAACTTTCTCACCTTAAACTGTAAACAGTAGTTCATAACATACTTTGAAGGGTTATCTAGGACTTGATAGTTGCAAAATTTTAAATGATGTCTCCGTTTTCTTTGAAATGATTTATTTTAAATGGGGGCAGCACTGGACCCCGGAAAATTTAGGTATGGCCTTAATCGGTAAACGCTCTAACATATTTTGTATAACATAAAACATGTCTATCAAAGATTTTTGTAATGTCAGAGCATTTCTCCATATTTAAGTTGTTGAGAGTTTGTAACAAGAAACTCATACCCCTGTAGACACCAGCCCTATTAGCGAGTCTTCAGGGTCTGAACCACCCATGATGAAGTTCTTCCTCGGCAGTACAATTTCGTACGTGAAGTTGAACTTCTTTCGTATAATATCCAAAATATAGAAAGCCACTCCCTTACCAGATAAGGTGCTATTGTTGCTACGATCAATCTCCACCGAACATATGGGAGGGCTCTGAAATATAAATTCCATTTGTATCAATATAAATGTATTCATTTTCAAAATTCTTTTCTGCATTCTTTATTCCTATAACGACATGCTTTGCTTATATATATTTTATGTTATGTAGGTAGACCGTACTGTTCCCGGCAGAGTAGAATAGGACCATTCCAAGTCTTCCCGTGGATGTCGTAGAAGGCGACTTAGGAAACACAAGCTAAACAATGACATCAATAAGACCTCTCCAACCTGTCGGGCCGCGTGGAGAATATAGGCCAAATCCTCTGACTGGTCTGGCTAATACATATTTGGCTCCTGCTAGTACAGAGACGGTCGTGCTCCTGCAGTGGAGACTAAAAAAGACCTGATGATGATGATAATGAGGTACTCACATCGTATGTAGCGACTTTTAGATGTTTTCCATTGACTTCTTTTGCCAGCATAATAGAGGTCTTCTGATTTACGATTATATCCATCATCAATGCCCCACCAAACGTAGCATTAACCAGCGAAGCCATGATAAGTTCAACACCCATAGCCATACCTTCTGGAAATAAACAGCGTCTACGTGTGACTGGTTGCGGAACAGCAGATTACCTACTCTAAAATAACGAAAATTAGTGGAGTTTTCACTAGAAAAATTTAAGGCCGTAACTGAATTTTCCGGGGTCCAGTGCTGCCCCCATTTAAAATAAATAATTTCCAAGAAAACGGAGACATCATTTAAAATTTTGCTGCTACCAAGTCCTAGATAACCCTTCAAAGTATTTTATGAACTACTGATTACAGTTTATAATGAGAACGTTTAGCTTTACTACGCACATTCGCCAAAAGTGGCCGTTTTTCGCAAATGTGCGTAGTAAAGCTTAACGTTCTCACTTTAAACTGTAGACAGTAAATTATAAAATACTATTAAGGATTATCTAGGACTTGGTAGTAGCAAAATTTTAAATAATGTCTCCGTTTTCTTTTAAATGATTTATTTAAAATGGGGGCAGCACTGGACCCCGGAAAATTTAGGTACGGCTTTAAGTAGATGTGTTGCAGCTTTTTTTGTGATTTTTACCGAATACCTAATTTAAATTGTAAATGGTGAGAAGGCGTGGTTGACGCTGTCTCAGTAAACAGAAGAATGGACGATTTTATCCCAAAACATCGCATAAGACACGCAATATTTCAGTTTATAATTTAAACGATGATATGCTGTGGACATTATTTTATTTATATACAACGTGGAAGAGACATACCCGTAATTAATTACGGTTTATTATATTTGGTACTACACTTTAGTGATTTGGTGGCCCGTGGTATGCCACGGGCTTTACTAAATCACTAAAGTGTTATTAAAATAACAGTCAAAAAATATTCCCATACAAATCGCCCGGCTGCACACTTGTATGGAAATAACAAAATTTATTTTTGTTTTTTGGTTATTATTTTCATTTTATAATGATCTAGTATAGACCGTGGTTCGATTTATTCATCCCGCACCAAACCGTACACAAGCTACTTTTGTCCGAGCGCAGGGCCTCTATGTTTTTGGGTCGCGGAGTCATTTTTACATCCATCCATTTTACATCTCACCCGTGTGAGAATAGGACCACTCCATCTCTTCCTGTGGATGTCGTAAGAGGCGACTAAAAGACTAAGCACAAACATCTCGTGCTACAATTGCATTCCCAAGGAGGGTTAACGTCGGGCGGCAGCCGGTTGTAAAACTTTTCGCACAAATACATTCCCAAAGAGGGTTGACGTCAGGCAGGCGGCCGGTCGTAAAACTATAGCCAAATCATTTAAACTGTTCCGGCTATTTCTTCTCCATTTTGCAAGGTCTTTGGCATCGTTGAGTGACCATATTTGAAGAAGAAAAAGCGGGAAAGCGCTTAGACGAAGAAGAGAAGTCATTTTTACATCCCAAGTAAAATCACATTTTCTATCCTTATTAAAGGTAAATCTCCTTCCCTTGTGTCCACTTAGTTTCTTCATCTTGTCCTGTTAGTTTTTCTTTGTGTAAGTTGTATGCATTTAGGGATGATGAACTTACTCTACTCGTGAACGGGTGCCGCCAGTAGGGACTGGTCAGCTTGGCTCCGTTTTTTAAGACTACTCAGTGTAACTTATTTCTGTAAATTGGATTTGGCACTCGTTCGCAAGCTTTACATAATAAGTTGTGAAAAAATTGTATTAGCATAATATCTTTGTAAACTGACAAAGCCTTGTTTGGCGCGTAGGCGACCAATACTGTGTAAATGAGTTTCTTTTATTGACATGTAAAAGTGCCTGCAAAGGCCTAGTAACTGAATAAATATTTGATTTTGATTGATTTTGATTTTATACGTATGTTTATTATAACTATTGTATAAAGTATGTTAATTGTATTGTCCGCCCAGCTCTACCTAATTTCCCATCACTTTTTCTTGTTAAGCAAGCTTGTCTGAAAGAAATTAGAGCAATAGTGCAGTGCGGACTTGCGGAGTGCCATTTGTATTGTATTATACCTATATTGGTGACTCCGCATTTCAAAAATAAAAAAATACAACTGACCGCCATTCGACGTAAATCCTACTAACTCTTGGGAATGAAGATGTAGTACAAGATATTTGTGATTAGTCCTTTAGTTGCCTGTTACGATACGACATCCACAGGAAGAGATGAAGTGGTCCTATTGTAGGCCGGATATTTGGTATATTTATATACATATATATAATTTTATATTTTCTGAAAGTCATGTCCATATTCAGAAATATGTATAATCAGGATCATTATTGACATGAATCGCGGGCATTTAGTACGACATTGTACATGCATGTGTTAAATTGAAAGCTAAGCGGTAAATTAGGGGTTTAACTTCGTAATCATAAGGCCATCAGGATTCTCAGTCTGTATAAGTAAATATACTTACCTACATATCTACCTTCTTAGTTAACTACAACATGTACATTTTCTCATCTTACCACTGATTGTTTTTTACAAAGAGCTACTGCCGTCTGACCTCCACAACCCAAAGGGTAGATCAGCACCAATCCTAGGATAGAAACGCTAGATGGCGTTCGCGCCGAACAGCTTTACGTGCCTTCTGAAGTACGGAATCATCTTTCTTTTCAGATAATCAGGTGATTCAATCCTATCGTAACCAGACTGGAAACAACTTTTCACAAAGTACTCGTAGCTTCCCAGTGGCATTTGAACCCACAACCACCGGATCACAAGGCGAACGCCTTGACCACTGGACCACGGAGGCAGTCAGTCACTAGCGGAAGCGTCAGAGTGTTGAACCGCGCTCCGCGACGGTGCGCGGTATGGTGGGTTTACCGCCTAACTCATCATATAATCACCTCATACGACTCTGTCATCTTTTCTGCGATACACACCAATTTGTACGAGCCCTATATAATATATTTTTTATATTAGAGATTTGAGTGCGTTTGACCTCTATCTATCCTGATGGAAAGCTAAGATGTGGTCTAAGGTGTTACACACAGATTTAAAAAATGCCTATTCACTCTTGCCTTAAAAATCCCTAAATCATACGTATGGGGAAATATCGACGCAGGAAGGGAATTCCACACCTTAGCGGTTCGCACAATGAAGAAGGAGGCGAAACGAGAGGTACGATGAGGAGGAATATCAACCACAAATGGGTGGAATCCCTGTCCACGTCGTGTTTTCCGATAGTGGAATGGTGCAAGGGGAATTAAATTATGCAATTCCTGCGGAAACTCCCCGAAGTGCAGCCTGAAGAAGACACACAGACTTGCTACTAGTTGGCGATGTTCGAGGCTCTGGAGCCGTCCTGCCATAATAAGCATCACATCACCAACGAGTCTTCTGGCACGTAAAGTCGATAGCTTTCAGGGCTTCGATCTGATAGCGGGCAGATCCATTCCACAGGTGGGAGGAATACTCCATACATGAGCGGACTTGAGCTGTGTAAAGGCTCAACAGTTGGTCAGGCAGGGGTAAAATACCGTTGGACCTTGGAGAGGATGTCCAGTTTTTTAGAAGCAGTCTTACCTCGGTCTCAATGTAGCTACCTAAGTTAAGAATTGATGAGAGGTCGATACCGAGAAGTTCGAGATGACGGGTGACAGGAACAGGCATACCCCGGAAAGTGGGAGCCAAGATGAAAGTCTTTTTAGCAGAAAATATGCTCATTTCTGACTATCAAGTCGCGACTCCCTTTTCCCACCGAAGCATATCATCTCATTCGTGTGTATTTTCTAATAAAGAAAGAACTGGCCAAACTGGCCAATTTTGATGTGGTCACTAGCATTTATTCCCGGGCTTACTGTACATGTTTAAACTTGCCTTGGGGCTAGCTCAATCAGTGTGTCATTTTAGCATTATCTATTTATTTATGTATAATAACACCCCGTAGCTGGTGGTGGGATGGGCGGGTGCGGGCCTAGCCTAGTGTATTATATTTATATAGATAAAAGCTTAGATCATTTAATACAGGATAAGCCTTACCTGCGCGTTCGCCTCTGCCGAAGTATAAGATCGCATGCTCTAAGGACGTTTGTGCATTGCTCCGAATCCGAACCATATTCAAATCAAATCCAAAACGAGAAAAATTCGGACGGAAAATTCTTGAGTAGCGTCTGTGCACTGCAGCCGAATCCGAATCGAATTCGTGAATTTCGAGGCCACCGATTTCGTTAGTGCACCGCCAGACTTTGATTAGAGAGGCCGCATTCACTATGTGTCCTGCCTGCATTTAACCGCCGTCAGTTGCTGGCACTATTATTATACTTATTATTTATTTACCCCAACCGTTGTATGGAAACATACGAATTGACACGTCTCAGTTTACATTTTTTGCTGGAAAATTATTGTAGACCTAATTATATGTTAAACTAAGCAATCAGACATCTATTCTTACGTTGGAGAGGGGGGGGGGGTCTCGGCAAATATCACGTAAATTTTTTTCTGATTGAAACAAAAAAAAATATACTATTTTGGTCCATTTAATCCAGATTGTACATTCTTAAGCGTAATCGTAATACGATTAAGATCATTCACTAATTCGTTCGAAAGAAAATAATTTCATTCATACTTTGACGGTATACATCTACTGACTGGCCAAACCACCATATTTGTTTTATACCAAATAGCTCAATTTAATCTGAATTTACGGTACAGTGTAGCCCGCCTGTCTATTGTTAAATTTTTATTACACTTATAATTAAACTCTCAGTAATATTGATTACTAGTCTTAACTAGTCGTAAATAAAAGAACGAAGCAATTTTTTTTTCTTTTTACAATAACAATCCAACGCGTTTACGTAAGAAACCCACATTTTGAATAAAATCTCACGACATCTCACCTTACAGAAAATTTTAAAAAAAAACACCTCACGTAATTTATGGACGCCCCCTAACCAATATTACCTACTTAAATAAAGGTAATTAATTATCTATAATATCAAACTATCAATAGTACACAGATACACTATCACGTCTTTATCCCTAACGGGGTAGACAGAGCCAAGGGCGGTAAAGCCCAGGCCACTTTTAGCGTAATGGTGGGCATGAAGGTGGAAAAGGGAAATCATAATAGTGATGGGTTGCTAACCGCATCGCCTATTCATATGATTCAGATTCCCGCCCATTCCCTCAATCGGCTTTTACGATCTGCACGGGAAGAGAAGCAGCTGGTACATTCTAGGTTTTTTCTTTTCTCCCAGACCAGCAAAGAAGAACTATAAATAGTATCGATTGTTATAGCAATAGCAGAAACATTATCAATAACACTGTAGATATTATACATTAATTTCTATATTTTCGGCAACACTATCGGGCGAGACGGGACAGTGGGCGGGGCGTGCAACGTGTGCTTCCCTCCCCGTACCTCACCCGAAATTCGAATATGAATCGAATTCGAGTGGGTGCACAGCCGTACGTACAATTTCTACGGCGGCCAATTCGAGTCGGTTTTGATCCGAAATAAAAACGACCCGAAGTGAGAATTCTTGGTTTGAATACGAATCGGATTTGAACCCTTTACGACTAAGTGCACAAGCGTCCATACAATCACTAGGAAGGCCAATTTGAGTCAGATTCGGATTTGATTTGAATATGATTCGGATTCGGAGCAATGCACAAGCGTCCTAATACGTTCATAAAAACTAGCTGCGTAATCGATTATGATCATTATGTGCATCGGTAAAGTATCGAAAGGACGTCTACAAGTGCTCGATTAAAAATGCCAAATTGTGCAGTTAACGCATGTAAAAAGAGGTCAAATACTTCTAATCTTAGTAAAGATTGAATAACTTTTCATTTGTAAGTATTTTTTTATTTTTTTAACATTGATTTCTATTTAAATGTAATTACTTAAAAATCGATATAATATCTTTCACGGCAAAAATAATCGAGTCAAGTTTGCAACTGCTTTCCTGCCATCCTGCCCTGAGTGACGAGACATAGCATTATTATCGATGTCTATAAAAATTACATTTCCTTGATATAGTTTTATTTGTGATATAATTTTAATATCAAAATACTTTAATTATTTTACAAGCTTTTATTTAGTTTTACCTGTCCCGTTGTCTGTCTGTCTGTCTGTAATCAAATCTTGCAAGTTAAATTTGACCCACTTCCTGGTTTCCGATTGAGCTGAAATTTTGCACGCATACGTATGTCGCGTGACAATGCAATATTATGACAACATGGATCTGATCTGATGATGGAGCTGGAAGGTGGCCATAGGACCTCCATGATTAAACGACATAACCCCATCAAGTTTGTGCTCGTAATATTCATCTTGACGAGTATTTTGTCTTAAGATGGTATCCAGGGTCTGATGATAGGGCTGCAAGGTGGCCATAGGAACTCCGTGATTAAGGACATAACCCCATCCAGTTTGGGCTCGTATGATTTGTCTTGACGAGTATTTTGTCTTTAGATGGTATCCAGGGTCTGATGATAGAGCTGAAAGGTGGCCATTGGAACTCCGTGATTAAACGACATAAGCCCATCGAGTTTGGGCTCGTATGATTCATCTTGACGGGTTTTTTGTCTTTAGATGGTATCCAGGGTCTGATGATGGAGCTGGAAGGCGGCCATAGGAACTCCGTAATTAAACGACATAACCCCATAACCCCATCTATATATGTATTTATTATAAAATATTGTTGAGTTAGTATCCCATAATACAAGTTTTTTAGTTTTCTGTTTCGGCTATTTCTACTTCACTTCGCAAGTTCTTTGGCATCCTTGGGTATATAACTTTATTATATTTGGAGAAGAAACAGAGGAGAAGCAGCACAGCTACGAATTCAACCGGGAACGCGCTTAGATGATGAAGAAGATGATAAAATATAGATAAGTTTTCTGTTTCGGCTATTTCTTCTCCACTTCGCAAGGTCTTTGGCCTACTTGGGTGACCATATTATATTTGAAGAATAAAAAGCGGGGAAGCGTCACAGCTAAGGATGCAACCGAGAACGCGCTTAGATGAAGAAGATGATAAAATATATATTGTTGAGTTAGTGTCCCATAATACAAGTTTAAATACTCAAAAACTTGTAGTATATTGTAGTATGCTTGAAGCGCCACGTAGGCAGTTTAAATAATAAAACTTGTTAAACTAATTAACAAGTTTTATAGTATTCGTGAAGCGCCACGTGGGCAATATAAATAATAAAACTTGTTAGTTCTATTATTTAAACTGCTCACGTGGTGCCTCACGTGACGTATTAACTTCTATCCCGAATTTCCGACATAATTATATGAAAACATTCCAGAGTTAAAACGAACGTAAATTTTTTTTTCCGAAATATCGATGTCGATATTTTTTTTTGGTTGTTCAATCCTTTTGCACTAGGGTGTATTATTACGTGTACATACACATTTGTTTTAGTGTGAGTCTTGCTAGTGTGCAGAAAATAAACTAGTGTGTCAATTTTACGTAAGTGTGCGTTTATAACGACACAAATTATTTTTGTGATTGTGTGTTTTTTAGATGTAGTAGTACCCTCCCCCCGCACCAAAAACGGCAGAAAGTTTTGTAAGAAGATTTGTCTGCGTAACTTATCCTGTATTAAATGATCTAAGTATAAAAGGAATTTTAATGGTTACCTAAAAAAATGGGCAAAATAGCTCGAATTCAAAACGAAAGAAACTTGTCAATGTGACAGTTTGGTAAAAAAATCAAAACGTCAAATCTACAAAAAGTTAACCTCTAAATAGCATATTTACATTTTAAATAAATTTTGTAAAGTAATTATTGTGACATTAATTGCTCGCTTTAAAATAAAAATGAGGGAAATTTTTTTATCTACCTGCGAGAAGAATTTCATACAAAAAATCGTGTCTGAGGGACATGTAAGTCTTAGAACAGAACAACACAAACTTTGGCCATAATTATTTAATTTTTCCCGTCGTTTATGTGATTTAAATTATTTTCAGCGATTAGATGGCCGAAATTACAATGAAAGTAGAAATCTGCAGATTTCATTCGGTTCAGAGTACGGTAGTTGCATTGTATCATTGGGCGAAACAAAGTAAGTTTTGGAACAAAAACAATGACTAATAAGTATAAATATAGGTTTAACAGTGCATATATTGTTTTATTTTCAGGGTCTTAGCTCAAGTAACGTGTGAAGTCACGCAACCGAAACAAATTAGGCCAAATGAGGGCATCTTGTACATTAATGTGGAGATAAGCCCTATGGCGGCTCCGCAGTTTGAGGCGAACAGACAAACAGACCTTACAGTGTATCTGAACAGACTGCTGGAAAAGTGTTACAAGGATTCCAAATGCATTGACCTAGAATCGTTATGTATAGTAGTTGAAGAAAAGGTAATTAATATTGATCATTGCTAAAAAAATATATGATTTTAGTTACTGCATGATCTGAAATAAAAGCATTGTTTGTTTCAAAAATTCCAATGTGTTGATCATAGACTTGACCAAACTCTTAACTTTACCTGTAAAGTGGTGTGCAACAGCTGCTGAATCATTTTCAGCTAAAATAAGAGATAGGCTAATGGATGATTATTTCTGATTACTGTTTTCGGTCTAGTTTTTTTTTAGAGTACTTTAAGAATACTATAACTATCTATAACACTTTTGAAAAGAAAAAAGCATAGCATTCATGTGAAAATAAAAAAATTACCGAGCACCTATACATCGTGATAATTAAAGAATGCAAAACCTCTCAGATGGTATCTCAGCCCATGAAACTAAACAACTTTTACGAAATCGAATTTTTTTTTCATATAAATTGACTCAATCAGCTGATCAGTTTGTATGAAAATTCAGTTTTTTTTTTTAGTTTCATGAAAGTTGTTGCACAAAAGTTGTTCAGTTACATGGGCTGGGGTACCATCTGAGAGGTTTTGCATTCTTTACTTAACACTTCACCTGCTGAAAAATTTACCGTGTGTGTTTTGTGAAAATGAAAACACATACGCTGCGTTTTCAGCAGGCAAAGTCTTAACTATAGTAGTTCTCTATGGCTTCAAATTTTTTAACAAAAATTTCCAGGTGTGGTCCTTAAGAGTTGATGTCAAAGTGTTAAATCATGCTGGCAACGTAATAGAATGTGCAAGCATAGCCACACTCACATCTCTAGCCCATTTCAAACGTCCGGATGTCACGAGAAGTGGGGATAGCATCATTATACATACCATAGCAGAAAAAGACCCAATACCCACAGTCCTTTATCACTATCCAGTGTGCTTAACATACGCTATATTTGGAAATGAGTAAGTATTTTGTATCCCAAATGACTACATTAAGATTGAATCCAGAAAGAATATCCACACCCAAATTGAAAATATGTGATGAAAAAATCCGCCACAAGTGGGATTCGAACCCAACGACCCTCGCGTTAACGCCGTGGGTGCACTACCTATTGTGCTATCGTGACCTCGAATCACCCAGACGAATTTTCTCATCACATAGTACACGCATTTGATAAATTTCCAAACATTGTAATGCTATTAAAAATAATAATTGAATATCCACACCGTGGAACATACTGTCACGTCTTTTACCCTAATAGGGCAGACATTAGGTCTTGCGGCACTAAGCAGACAGAGCCCAGGGCCGCAAGATTCAAAGGCCACTTTTAGCATGATGGTGGACGAGAAGGTTGAAAAAGGAATCAAAATAGTGATGGTTGCTAGCCGCATCGCCTATTCCCTCGATCAGCTTTTACGATCTGCGCGGGAAGAAAAGCAGCTGGTACATTCTACGTTAACACCATGAAAGACAATAAAATAGCGACAAAACTTAAAATGAAAAAAATTTACAAAACTAAATTAAAAAAATTGCATTGATGCAGAGCTACTGTGGCAAATACAGACACACATAATACATAATAGCTTTATTATAGCATAGGGATTTAAAAAGAAAATCAATTGAAGCAATAATAAACTCTTTTCAGTACCCTGATATCAGACCCTAGCTTCATTGAAGAGACAGTATGCACAAGCAGCACAGAGGAAGGTATTTGCACAGGAGGAGGCCTGCTGGTGGTCGGCATGAACCAATACAAGGAACTCTGCTTGCTAGATCTCACTGGGGCCGCCCTGAATCAGTCCAATGTGGTACATAAAGCTATACTGAATGCAGCAGAAAGAAGTAAAGAAGTGGTCGATTTAGTGAAGGAGACTATTCGTATGGATGATACAAAGAGGTATACATAGTCGTCGTGTCGTCCCCCCCCCCCCCCCGTGTTAGGACGTCCCCACTGAGGACAAATGGGACAATTTATAGTTTTGTGTTTGTGTTTTCACCACGCCACGGAATTTTCATTTTTTTTATTCTCATTTTACCAGTGGTGGCAAAGATTTCACACACTTGTAAAATACCGCTCAAAAAGGACCTCGCAAGTTCTAAAAATGTGAAATGGAGGAATCACATTTATTGATGGCATTAACTTTTATATTTCTTGACATTACCTTTCTGTTCTTTTCTACTTCATTATTTTATAGAGTTGAAATTGGGTAAAATTATGAAACGTATACCGTCATTGACGACCTCTATGTCGTATTTCAAATTTACGGAGGTTCGGGGTTCAATCCCCAGCCAGGGCAAGTTGAAAACTGGCTAGGTCTTGGGTGTTTATATATAATATGTATTTATTTTAAAATATAGTATCGTTGAGCCATAACACAAGTTTAAAAACTTACTTTGGGGCTAGCTCAATCATTGTGATTTGACCCTATCTATTTGTTTATAGACTACTGAAATCAGTGAATAAATAATCAGTCATTTTAACATTTGAACATGCATGTAACAAAGAACAAGCGCTGGATATTTTTGATAAGATATGAACCGTAACCCTATTGTTCTATTGTTGTGGTTTAGAATCACGTTTTTATCTTTACGGGTTTCTTATTTAAAAGATAATGGTAAGATACCTGACATTTTATTAAATTTGACAAAAAATTGACATTTTATTAAATATTTACAAAAAGGAGATTGTACCAGCTGCTTCTCTTCCCGCGCAGATCGTAAAATCCGATCGAGGGAATGGTCGGAATTCTAAATCATGTCAATAGGCGATGCGCCTAGCATTCCAACACTATTTTGATCCCTTTTGACTAGTGACCTACACGCCCACCATCACGCTAAGAGCCCTTGGGTTTTTGCGGCCCTAGGCTGTCTACCCCGTAGGATATATTAATGTGTGTATGCAAATTTATTGTGTAAATTCTGTCAATGATAAATAAATATATAGGGACAAATCACACTGATTAAGCTTGCCCCAAAGTAAGTTTTAAACTTGTGTTATGGGACACTTAACTCAACGATACTATATTTTATGATAAATACATATATAGATAAACACCCAAGACCCAGGACAATTTGAAAAAGGCCATTTTCCAACTTGCCCTAGCTGGGAATCGAACCCAGAACCTCCGGTTTAGCGGTCTAGCATGTTAACCACAGAATAGGACCACTTCATCTCTTCCTGTGGATGTCGTAAGAGGCGATTAAAGAAATAAGCAGAAACAGCTCGTGCAACTGTATTCCCAAGGAGGGTTGACGTCAGGCGACGGCCGGTGTAAAACTGTTCGCACAGATGCGAAACCCTTCTTAGGAATCCAAGGAGGGTTTAATGTCAGGCAGGCGGCTGGACGTAAAACTTCGAGAAGATAGTAAGAGTATTATTACATACAGAATGGAATCTCTTAAAAGTCCCCTTACCCTAGACAGAATCAGAGTTTCCCATACAAACGTAGTCTACGTTTTATTTTGAAACGATGTCAGATTTCGGCAAAAATTTGTTTTTCAATAAAAACTCAAGAAATTGCATATATCTAGGGTTATAAATGGTTTTCACAGTCAAAATATGAACTTGAAAGAGAATATAGTGTATTATATCCTGTGATTATATCATTTTTGACCATCAGTATGGAAAACTTTTACACCCTTATATTTTCTTTCAAGTTCATATTTTGACTGTGAAAACCAATTATAACCCTAGATATATGCAATTTCTTGAAACTTTGTATGGAAAAGTCTAGGGTAAGGGAATTCTTAAGGTACGCGCAATATGCGTCCCTGTTCCCCTCCCCCGTTCTTGTGCCGCGTCCACACGGCGGCGCACACGCCACCACTTTGCTAATGTGATGTCATTTTACTTTAGACAAAGACGCGAAAAAATAAATTTCGGTGACATAATAACAACAGACCATATGCTGTCACTGAGCCGGAAAGACCTTAATATTCGCCTCAAAAACTACAGCGGTGATGTAATGATGAAGGAGGATGAGGAAATGGACGAGGATTCTGAAGAGGAAAAACCAGAGCCCAGTAAATATGATGGTAAATATTGGAGTTTTTCCTCGCTATTGTTAAATATATTATGGCAGGATTTTGAAATATTTTTGACGACCTTCGTAGCGTATTTACCACGTTTGTTCGCCACTCGAAGGTTCTGGGTTCGATCCCCAGCCAGTTTAAGTTGGAAAATGGCCTTTTTCAAAGTCGTTTGAGTATCCCATAACACAAGTTTAATGACTTACTTAGGGACTAGCTCAATCTGTGTGACATGTCCTTATCTTTATGTATATTAATATTACAAACAGCCGTTGTTCCTTTTTTTTTAAATAAATTTAATTAAATATATTAAATTCTTAAATCATCATAATTTAATAAGTTCTGGCAAGTAGGAGGCCAACACTGTCTTGACAAGTTTCTTTGTGTTTCTTCTCAGCAGTGGTTGTTCCAAAACAGTATCAGTAGATTTTTTTTTAAATAACTAATCAATAATTTAAATATTAATATCTTAATTTATTTATCAATCGTAAAAACTGAAAAGTTGAATTCATAAGTCCAAGTAATTCTCAACAATCAAAATCAAATCCTAATTCTTTATTCATTTCACTTTCAGTTGTGCCATCATTGCCACAAACAGCTGAGATAATCACCAAGAAAGGAGCATCGACATGGATAGAAGTCTCGTCGGAGTCAGAGGATGATTAAAAGACATGATTTTGTTACATAATGTAATAAATTTACACTTTAGTTTACTCTTGTTATAGTCTTTCTTAACAGTATTATATTAGCCATTGCATATCCCTCAACAATCATAACATTGACACTGTAAATTTTTATAGCTTATTATCTGCTCAGACCCCACCTGAAATATTGGAGGGGGGTATCTTTGACTCCCCCTTCTCCCTATATACCTAAGACAGGGTTGAGTTATAAGATAAAGCTATAGGTATAATACAAAATGAAAATTTGTCTAACTATACTAAGTGGTAAAATAAATAATTATTTTGAGTGATTCATAGTTCATACATAGTGCAGAAGTTTGGAATTGACCTACAGAATAGAAGTTCATTTGGGCATTCTCACAAATTAATCTTTAAGCTATAGTACAACTATTTCACTGCATACCGTAGCATTCACAATTTGGCCTGAAGTAATATACTTCAAAATATAATCATAAAGATTCTCAATTCATACATCTAAACTTTTTACGCATCTAGAATGTAGATTGAAAATTTATTTTATAAGAGAAAATTGAGGAGTCATGGACCTAATTCTAGTGTTAAAACTACATATTCTATAAATAACAGTCACATACACTAACCTAGTGTCGCGCCACAGCAGATTAATTACGACGCCAAAGTTACAAACAATACGATAGTGATCCTTTTCAGCAATGTCACATCTGGCAGATTTAAATGACAACCGCATAATAAAGTAATCAGCGGGGCTGTCAATTAGGCTATTAACATTTTTGTTTGGAAATTACACCACATATCATATGTATCATAGTGTAGATTTAAACCTGTGTAGCAACCTTTTTGAATACATGACCCAAGTAAAAAATTCTAGACTTCCTAAAACTCTAGGCTAATATGTATATTTTTAATTGATATTAAAAATATACATATATAATTGTAGACAATAACAGTACTTGAGATGGACGAAAAAGAAACAGGAATATAAAGGTACAGAGCTAATGAGTGAACTTTAAACTTATTAGGGCCAGCTACTTTCCACCTATTTATGAAAGAATGTTCATAGAAACTTTACTGAAAATAGATTTCAAGTAGAAAATGATTTAGAACCATGTTTTAAGGCCGTACCTGAATTTTCCGGGGTCCAGTGCTGCCCCCATTTAAAATAAATCATTTTAAAGAAAACGACGACATTATTTAAAATTTTGACCTCAGAAAATTCAGGTACGGCCTTAACAAATTATTGAAAAATTAAAAGGCACAGCCTTCTCACTCTAATGGAAGATCAAATCAAACAAACTTACAAGTGAAGTTCAATTGAAATTATTTGAGCAGCATCATTTGAAGCACAGAGTAATAATATACTATGTACAACAATGTACATGTTTGAAGTAAGTAAGTCCTTTTTTATAGTAGTGAAGAATCTACAAATGAATGTCTTTTTCTTTTCCTTGTCGCCTTTATGACCCAGAAGGGTTGCGACCCACAGGTTTAAGAACACGGATCTTACGATCACACTGCCTAATTATTATCTGCCAGAATTTAAAAAGTTCAGCGCCCAAGAGCCTGTTGTGGCGCGACACTTAAAGCGAATCTGAATTGATTCCATTCTTCTGGTCCAACTTATTGCCGTTCGTTTTTACCATGTAAATGAAGTATGTTGTGATTTCTTTCTCATTGACTGGCAATGTCTTGAAGTGTTTTTGTATTGCCTGAAAAATAATAGAAAATACAATGTAAATTTTACTAACAAAGGAAACAAAATGAGCCAAAACTATTTTAATACATGATTAACTTTTGAAAGTTCATATGTTGGTTCCATGTAGTCTCATAGATAATCGAATAATCCTGATACAATATTCCAACTTCCGAGAGCTAGTAGACATTTTTTCAGATATACTTTTGTATACAAAAAAATATACTTGAGGCAATCTGTAATTTTGACGTTAAAATAGAATATTTATTAGTAAAAAAATATATAAGCTATGCCAGATCATTTAGTTGGGTATTTAGGGTTGGGCCACATCTGTCAGCACGGAACAGCACAGCATGGCCAGCGCTAAGGCATTCCGTCACTCTCTCGCTCTAAGCAAATGATGCTTCTGAGTGACAGAATAGGATAGCAGCATAGTAAAGTGCTATTCCGTGCTGACAGATGTGGCCCAACCCATAACTTTTTCAGAAGGAAATATATTTTTTTAATCTAGCTCCGCTACTTTTCAGCCAGGTCTGCAGGGTATCAAAGGAGAAATATACGACAATTTTTCAGCATGCTTCAAATTCCTACATTACCTACCCAAAATGCCCACCAGCTCAAGTTTAAAATCTGACTAAATGATCTGGCTTATTTATTTTTTACTCCTTAAATAATCTATTTTAATGTGTAAAAATTACAGATTGCATCAAGGATATTTAAGTCTATGTAGTGTCTCATTAGTAGGCAAAGTCTTTGCTGCTTCCACCTTTATTTTTATGACTACATGAATAATTATTCATGTAGTCATAAAAATAAAGGTAATTATTATAATAATTAAACCCACTTACTTCAGCTAATTGAGCCTTATTCCAGCCTGGCCTGGTTGGAACCTTATAGTGTTTCTTATATCGCCTCAGAGTAGGTACTTGCAATTGAAACCAGTCTACTTCTGGGGAGTCCATTTCTGCCTCATTGCTGTCATCTTCAGAGTCTTTTAGCCTTCTCTGTTTAGTTCTTGCACATTGTATCATGTTTTTATGGAAATCACAGATGTATGTATGCCTTGCCTGGAAACATTTAATTATTTTAATAAATATATATCTAGAAAGCCTACAATTACTGTTTTGTTGCAATACTACTTTGACAAATACTCTGATTCGCCATGGAGATAAATACTAAAGAAAAAAATAAATTCTATGTGTACATATAATTTTTATGAATGAGGGACATATAGAAGGTTTACAAATTTTAGTTTTAAAATAGAACTATAAAAAAATATAGTGTGTATCATACATACCTGAAGGTCGATGTTTAGTTTGAGCCTCCGCTGCGTGACAGTCTTCTGAATGCGCTTGCTATAGGCGGCGTTCCCCGCGGACCGTCTGCAGCGCTCACCGTCATCCACAAGGCAACATATTTGGTCCAAATTACCTCTAGAATCTTCTTCTCCTGTACTAAACCCGTTGTTCATTTGATACTCGCGTTGAATCATATATAACAAATGAGATGAACTTTTACGCAGACCTCGCACCAGGCGACAGAAAAAGTTCGACGTATTCACAAAGACGCACAGTTGAGGTTAGAATTTTCAACAACACTGACCATTTCCAATAATTATTTCAATTACTACAAAGCAAACGGATGCCCGGTTATTCAATTTTTACACCTCCGTCCATATATGATCACAGTAATTCTTTATTCACTGCACATATGCACAAAAATGTTCATCACAGCTTCACTTTTGACGATAAAATAGCAACATTGGCTTGTTAAAATATATTATTTTTGCGATTCCACTGTCCAGATAACCGCAAAACTGATTTCCAGGTTGTTAGTCTTGAAGAGTAATTAACAAACTGAATTTTCTCCATACAATAAAAGAATAGCACAAACTTTCGCACCGAGCCTCCGACCGATCGCCATTTGATTTGTGGTGTAGTGTAGTGTAGGTAGTGCTGTCCCCCGTCGTCGTTCATTATTCATTCACTCACTCATTCAACTTACCGCGAACTCTAGGATGAAAGCCATAGCGTGCAGTTTAGTGAAGCAAATTTACTGATAATTCATAGCTACATTTTCGTCTGCGAAAATAGTTCAAAATGTGAATGTGTGTATCAATGCAATGAAGCAACGTAGGTATACGTAACCAACCGTAGTTATGTTTGTACTATAAACAAAAAATAAAGCCGACGCCTGCTTTACTATTGGCCACATCTTGGCGGTAATTTCAATTTTAAGCCAATCATAGTTTTTTGTCACTGACATAGCCTTAGCCTGTTCGCGTATTCATTGCGATGAACTGAACACAGAGTTTCCTACGTAATAAGCGCTGAAATCGTGTGCTCTTAGTTATAAACATTTACGCGGTGAGTTGTTTAATTTGTTATTAGAAGCGAAATACTTATTAAGTAAAGGATATTAAGTTTGAATAATAAAATCCTTAGACGTATCTTCCTGCAATGACATGTCTAAAAAGTGATATTAATATAACATTCTAATTTTATAAGCAAATGGCTGCCGTGGGCCAGAGTAAAGTGACATGACATTACATACGATGGATATGTACATAACATGACAGGTCTGTTTAGTTGTGGTTGTTGTAAGTAGGTTCCTACTCAGATTCTAATACATTTTAATCATATATTAAATATAAGATTCAAAACATATTACTAACTATCATAATTTGGCTTAATAGTGAGTTTTACATAAACCTTTATTAGTTTATGGGATAAAATGAGGTTATGTAAATATTTTTCTTTTTTTTTTAAATATTAGCATAAGTATTTTTTTTCATTACCGGTTACTGTTTAACTTGATCAAATAGATAAACATAAGTTAAATACCTATTTAAAACAATTAATATTTATAGTACTTCTATAGAGAGATAGCGCCAAGTAGAAATATTTGAAAACTGGGAGAAACTTCCTAAGCAGGAATGCTGAAGCAATGTGGATTAGAAAAAGAAATCAAGTCGTTTATTTTAATGTTAATATTTATAAGCTAGGTACTTAACTAATACAACGCAAAGATAAATAAATTCGAATGTGGTATACATTTAATACCTACCTAATTAACCTATAAATATATTCCATTTGGTTAAGTATTCAAATAAATGTAAACAATCTTGACACACACTACACTTTTTAATTTAATACCTAAGCAAATCTTAAATTAAATATTTTATAAATTATAAATTACATAATTATTAATTTGTAATGTGTGACTTGAAGATTAAAATTCACAAAGATTTAAAATGTCAACTTATGTTACCATTGTAGGTATCTATGTTTTTTACTTATGGTTGGTAATCAATACTTTTGTTACATGTTGGACGTGACAAAAGACATTTTGCATAGCTTATCGACGGCCATGTAGCGATAAACCTCAAGATCTTCCTCAATGTAAATAAAGAAATATCAGTACGGGGTTGGCTTTTACAAAAGTCTTTAATTAATTAGCTTCAGTTTTTTAAAATCGTCTCTTATCTTCTCAAATTTGAGTTGGTCTAAAAGGTTTAAGTTTTAAACTTGACTGAAAATGCTGTTTATCTTTATTTTTTTGTATTACAAATTACTAAAATGTGTATCTTTTAACTTTACATAGCAGATCAGCAATCATTATTCAACAAAGTAACAACTTTTGTAAGCCCATGAAATAAGTTAAACTGTTTTTAAAAAAGCATTAAAAAACATTCACAGTGATACTAATTTTACGTCTTGGTTAGCTCGAGTTTTTTGTGGACATCAATAAAAAGACTGACCACCCAGTTAAATATTTATTTACATTAATAAATTTTAATAATTTTAAAAGTGTACAGTTTAACTAATTTTTCTTTTATAATTGATATCTACAGCTTCTCTTCTTAACGTACAACAATAATCGGCTAGCATAGCTGACTCTACTTTCCTTGATATTGCCGTTCCATGCCCGCTATTTCCTGGTGGAAACGCTCAACATGCTCATCGCTCACGTCTCTCATATTTTAAGGTAAAAATTTTAATGTGAGTCCAAAATATGTATTTTGAGGGATATTTTACAGCCAATAGCGTGCAAAGCTTCAATCATAAGTTTTTTATAGTTTTGAACTCTCACATTTGCAAGGAAACTAGTAAAACTTGTACCATAGATTTCCAAGCCTTACTCTCATTTTTATTTACTATTAAATTATTGTCCTTAATTAAACCCCGTATTTCAGGTCCTAAAAAATCCCTTTCATTAATTTTGCATCTGAAATTTTTGGTTCTTCAAGATATTGAAAACTATCACTTTAGTGGTTAAGAGATTTTGCAATTTTTTTCATTATTCCTAATTTGAGGTGCAAAGGTGAGTAAGGATGTAACATACACGTTCAATAAAAGTACTCTGTTAGTTTGTTTTTGTATATCACACTCGTTAGGAGATAGTCCAAGCAAGAACATGTTGTGGTCTCGCGCGGCGAATAGATAGATAAATAAACTCATTTATTTGTTGCTATAACACACATATACAAAAAATATACAACAATAAGAAAAGCAGACTTACAATATACATACTTACTTGCGATACAAGTTTCGACGTGCACACTATACGCGTATTATCTCAAAAATTCGAGCTAAGCCAACTGCGAAACTTATATGGTTGATGGGTAGTTGCTGTGTACTTCTTGATATTATAACTCATTATCTTTGGGAAAAAACCTTGTTGACCAGTGTAATTTTCGTTTAGTCATTATCTTAGACATAATCATGTCAAGCTAGGTTAGGCTAAGCAACATCTTCGTTAGATTAATTAACATGTTGTGTTATTGTAAAATACCTTTTTTATCGAAAATAAATTTAGCAAAGAGCTCAAAATAAAGTGTCATCAAAATGTGCGCGTTGTGTTGAAGTTTGAAATATTTTGTGGCAAAATACAATCTGAAACTTAAAACGAATTTCTAGTTGGTTAAATTAAAATACTTATAAGTTATAAAAGTTATTTGAAGTGTTTTATTTTTTTATACACATTATGGTATTTATACAAATGACGTCATATTGTGTGTAATATTATCACATTCTTTGATATCGTATTTTTTTTACTTTCAATAATCAAGTAATATACTTGATTTTTTTGCCAAGATTCAGGCGAACTATTAAAAAATTAAAATTTTCGTAGGTGCAAATCAATTACCTATGTGATCACGTTTGGCGTTGAAGAACTAGACTAGCCGACATTTTCAAACATTCATCGATTTAAAAAAGGTTATTGGCGATGTCATCGGTGAGTTTTAACTTACAATGTAGGTATGTAAACATCATGTTGCTTGATTTCATAACGTTTCATTTAAAAATTATATTTATCTTATTAGTAATTACATATTTATCTTTCATATTTCATCAAATGATTTCTCTATAATTTTTCAAAAATAAAACCGACTTCACTACTTATGACAGTCACATAAAAGCTAAAACCCAACATTAACGTTATTTTGGTTTACGAACCAAACCTTAAAATCCAATTTTGATAAAATATGGAACCACCTGACAATTACATATACCATTTCAAATAAAAAACTAACTTTTCGATCCAGGCGTCTTCGAGTAATCGGGGAATATACCTATATAAAATAAAAGTAGTCTCCTCTTTTTTGGAGTCGGTTATAAAGCGCTTAGCTTTTTTACCATTTTACTCAATCGTTAATAATACAATTTCGTTATTTATAAGCTATCTACCTAGTTTTCTAACAAGGTCAAACAAATTGTCATAGGTCAAATTCGTCATAGGTAGTATATATGAACTTTATTACAACATTTTCCTGTGTATGTGATTTAATCTTTAAGTAAGGTATTAGTTCTTCAATGTGATAAAGAAACGTATCGTTGCAAAACATATTGTATTTGATTAGAATACTAAAATAAAATATTTTCGTTATACTTTTTATTTATAATACTGACTGATGGAGACAAAAGAATTTCAGTATGAAGGCGTTTAGTTCTGTTTGCGCTAATCGTCTTATTGACCGGTTGCTGGACGAACTTGTTGCCGTTTCGTGCATATTCGGTCTCACTTCGTATACGTTCGATCGTTTCTGTAATGGCCGCTGCGCGTTGAGGGCGCCTCTGTGCACTTGTTTAGCGTCTCGCTATGCGACGTTGCCAACTTTATTGACTTAAGTACAAACGAAGACAAAACGTACGCGCGTGGAGTGGAACTATAGCCGGCGCCTTTTTGATTCAAATCCGTGTGAAATTAGAATTTATTCGTTAACAATCAAATAAATTGTGTTAGAAAATGTTTTATCATTCAAGGGCTCACTAAGTCTGTCATAAAATCTTACTTGTGAAAGGTGCCAGTGATAAAAGTGAAGATAAAACGTTCATACTCAATAGAATCTCTATATTAGTGATCATATGTACTTTAAATTGAAAAGGACATGAGTTTTGTGCATTTTGAAACACAAAGAATAAATTGAAGTACTAGCTGCAGGGCATAAAGAAACTGGTTGTCCGAAAGCGGCGATTGTAATATGGGGGACCGAGGCGCGACGGGGGGCGCTTGGGGTGCGCGCGACGAAGCCTCGTGGTGGCCGGGTGGCGCAGGTGAACTACAGCACCAACAACAATTAAATGAAGAGATTGCAAGAAGCACGGCTACTACCACTCATCAACTGTATACTTACAAGATGGCTGGTGGATTTTCAAATAATAGTGGAGATAATTCCACAACTAACTATGACTATCGTATTATGACTGGTAGTAATACCAGAGAAGAGTCTCCGCAACAACCGTGGTGGTATTCATCAGGAACAGTTGAATCTCAGCAAACTTCTTCGCCTACGGTATGGACAAATAGCAAAAAAATACTACGTCTTTCTATTTAATTAGTAAATCTGCATTTACAATTAATAACAGCATATTGAATACAAAGTGTATTCAAATTGGTGAACTTAGGCTATTACATACAAAATTAATTCCTCATGCTTATACCAGTTTCCTTTTGTTGTTGAAAAAGAGGGTTTATTCATATATCATAATGTCGTTACTTCGTTTGATTTGATAATTAGACATAAAATGAATAATTTCCATAATATAATCTATTATTTACCAACACAGATGACTGAAGCGATTACATGAACCACTAAAATTAGGACAAAGTCAAATCGAGGAGTCAAATCAGCAACTATCATTAACAATTTATAGATGTAATGTATATGTAAATACGTAAATAGAATACAGATAGTATCAAAAATAAATTAATCGGGTTTTGAAAAAATTGTAATTACAGAAAAACATATCAACAATCATGACATGAGACATACCTATTTTAAAGCATTAAAGTTCCATGTTGATTAAAAATCATATTGGTTATTTTATTTATTGTGACTTACTCATAAGTCACAAAGGCTTTTCAGATTTAAAGTCCACTACAAACACATAAAAATCTTAAAAACTTTTGTGACTTATTCAGACACAAAAGCTTATTTTTATTTTTAAGTTGAATATAGAAGCAAATGGCCTTGAAGTGTGAAATAAATTATTAACTCGTAAATATGGTGAGAATTTCCATATTGCTAATCGTCAGGGACTAGATAGCCCTTTGAATTATTTTGAACTGCCGTTGAAAGCATTATTGGTGATCCGTCTAGCTTTAAAACTTGCCTCCGCCAAAAGTGGCCACGGCTAGACGGACTAATATAAATACTTTCAACGGTGGTTCATAAAATAATTTAAAGGGCTGTCTAGTGCCAGACATATTTGCGAGTTAACAATTTATTCCAAATGAGGGCGCCACTTTAATGCGATTTGCTTCTATATTCACCTTGAGAGTCAACAGAGTAAACGATTTTTGCTTAAAAAGTTATCGGAATTATTTTTTATACCTACTTTACTTTTGTTCAATTTAGTTCATTCACTAAACTTTCTCACCACTAAACTTGCACTACATCACTACACATACACATGCTTTATTTACGTCATCGACTATACTACGTACACTATACACACCAGCTATCCGTGGCTGTCAATGGTGTGGTGTTTATTGAGGTGTTTATCTATTTACCTCTCTACCTATAATCTAAAGAGAAAATAGTTTTCTATTTAAATACAGGGTCGTATAATGTAGCTAAAAAAACATAAACAGATTATTTTCAATAAATATTTCCTAAATTGTTTGCAAATACAAGAAAATTGATACTATATTATGGGAAATCCAAAGAAGTAACGAAAGTCATTACCAAACCGGAAACACCGTAAACTAGATAATTTTATTTTGGGTGCCTTCGGTTGCTTACTGAATTCAATCAACCGAAAGAATGGTTTTCAGATATAGAAATATACAAATGTCGTATTTTCTTTGTACTAAAATAGGTGCGAAATCTTTGTTAATTTATACTTCATAACATATAATGAATTTCAACCATTACCTCTTGCCTCCGTTGACTAAAAATAATTTTATTTGAAAATTTTATTATGAAATTAATATTATGAATGAATGCCGTTCAAAAATTGTTTGGTTAGTCAATCAAATGAATCAAATGCATGCCGTATAATTAGACTAACCATTTTCAACTTTGATTTCATGAGGGTGTAAACTTCCGGGGCATAACTCTTGAGTTCCGGATCGGTTTAATCCATAGATTAATATTGTTTATACTGAAATAGATAAGAAACTGTAGCTTTAACATTAGTTAAACCAGTGGCGTCATCTGGTAACATGCTTTCGCAACACCAAAGGACTTAAAGATGAAATAAATCGGTGAAAAAATTACTCCGTGAGCTGGGACTTTAACTCGCGATCTCGGTTCAAATGCGACTATGTTCTATAGCCTAAACAACTGAGCTATTAAGTGATTAACTGCGCATATCGAATTTATCCATCATTTAGAATTCCTATCAAATAAAAAAATGGTGTATACTGCGCGAGTGGGACTTGAACTCGCATCGTTGCTCTGATTTTAACCATGCTCTAATCAACTGAGCTATGACGTGTTGTACCTCGTATGGCGAATTTCTCCACCATTTGATATTCCTATTCTATAACCCGCATTAGGAGTTAGGTCAGCTGATTCGTGACTAGATGGCGTTTAATTGAATTTTTTTATCAAAATTCTGCAATGTTCTAAGTTTCATAGGCATGGTTTAATCCTCGTTGGATCAACTAACTGTCACTGTCAAAATCAGCTGCTTGTGATTTCGATCTCAGAATCATGAAGTTATTATAACTTCATGCTCAGAATATCTCTGATTTCGTTTGTTTGTGTTGGTGTGTTTGTGTTCTAAACAAATTGTCTTTTCTTTATTCCGTGAAATAAGATATAGTGTCGCAAAAGCTAATCAGCAATAAAGAGTTCTACAGACGTAGGATGTGGACTAAATTCTCGAAGCATGCCAATTGGAAATATTGTTATGTGGTAGGTAGTGTAGGTACCTACCTAAGTTTAGAAGTCTTCTATATTTTTCTTTAATCTTGTTTACGTAATTTTTTTCCTATTTCCATACAAATTTAGCCCTTCCCTCGCCCACTAAGCTGCGTTTAATAGCATCTATCGTATAAAATAAATATATACCTACCCAGCGTATAGGCGTATAATAAAAGATCGAAGGCCCTCAACATTTACGTTTTTTACTATTTCTTCAATGAGTTACCTACCTACTTTTTATATTTTTAATGTGCACGAACGGCATTTTGACGAAAATGAAGATGAAAATATAAAAATAAATAAAAAAGCGAATGTTTAAGTCAACCGTTTTAATTAACTATTGTTACGAAACTGGGGTTCGGTATTTGGAGAGAAACGCCAAACTTCGTATGAGGGATTTATTCACTACGGAACCCTAAGATGACGCGTGAAGATGGTCTTCCAAACGTCCAAGGTCCAAGTCGTGTAGCAGCTGAGGTCCAGGTATATCGCCAAGGTAGTCGCAGGTACTTCCACTTGTCGCACTAAGGTAGGTTTCCTTCGCTTCGAAGTGATCGCTTTGATAGCTCGTATTGAACTGCCTGGCGCACCCACGATTCGCTATTTATATGCGCCATCGAATAGGTCCACATTAATCTCGAATATTCTACATAGTCGACGAATGTGTTTCGAAACATCCAGGCGTCGGGTATGTGTGTGAGTGTAACATGGTTAAGCAACTCTAGACTTTATGACACAAGACATATGGGCCAATTTGGCTTGCACCATTCTATCGTAGTATTCGTTCGCGAATATTGTTCGAGAAGATTCTATCTCGTTCGCGACACTGCCCCCTTCTTAGAGGCGCTCGTCCCGAGCGTCACTATTGCTGCCATGGTAACGCTAGGCGGCCTATGTGTATCACTCTGATATCTATCGTCACTCACTCGCTTGACTACCCTGTTTGGAGCTTCCCATCTCGCCCGATTCTGACGTCTAACTAATGCTTCATTGATGTCGGCTCTTACGTCGTTCGAGGTTGAACTGATGATGTCCTTACCAGTTTGCCAGCTGTAAGAATTCCTAGCGTGGCACCTGTCCGTCCTCTCGTCGAACTTGCGTTTTTCTTGTTTCGCCTCGTGCAATCCATTCCAACGTTCACGCAAGAGTTTCGATCTTCGCCAATTAGCCTCATTAGAATTCTTGTCAAAATTCTCTCCACGAAATGAGGTATCATGTCCCAATGTCACTTCGTCGAGCAATTCTTTTAACTTCGTTATTTTATCCATAAGATCGTCTTTCTTTGTACAACTAAGCTGCAGATGGCCCCTTTCCCCACATCTGTAACACAAGGGCCCTGTTGAAATAATCTTCTTCGACGGAGTTTTCAGAACCTTTGTTTCCATTATCGATTCTTGCAGGCTGTGCACTTGTGTGTCCTGTCGCAGTGCTTCAATTTCCAGAGCATGTGCCAACGCGTCTCTGAGCGACGTATGATGTCTCATGCTTACAGGAACTCTTCCTTCCTTATTTCGGATTCCATCCACAAAGAATTCTAAGATTTTACTATCTACCATTCTGGAATCCACCGAAGCATAGGCTTTGCGCACTAGTTTCTCAATTTCTAGTGCCCACTCCTGTAATCCTTCTTCAGGGCGTTGAACTCTGTCACGCAGCTGTTCCCGAAACACGTGTTCCAAGTGCCGTTCCCCGTACCTAGTTTCAAGTGCCTCCATCAATTCTTCAAAGGTGCTGCCTGAGCCTGGCAGTACCTCCAGTACCGACAGAGCTGAACCCTTCAAGGCAACGGTGAGAGCGGCCAGCCTTTGTTCATTCGTCCACCCTTTGTTCATTCGTCCACCCATTAGCAGCAGCCACAATTTGGAATTGCTTTTTGTACACAACCCACGATGTTGTACCATCATAAGGTGGCACTTTGACTTTTAGTCCCTGAACTTGACCTCCGGATGTATTTGGAATGGTTTTCGCTTCCATAGTCTCAAGCTGCAGAACTTTTCTTTCCAAACTTGCCATTCGTTTTTCAACCCTATTCTCCAGATCGGTTACCCGAATCTCCAAATCGGTCATTCGATTCTTCAAAAAATCAACGTCCTCACGGATATGGTCCATTGCCTTGTTGAGCTTGCTTACAGTGCTCAAAACTATTTGCTGGTCCTCACTCAAGCGTGCAAATCGTAAATTTTGTGCCTGTTCTATACGTTGAAATCGTGCATCTTGTTTTTCTTCTATGCGTTGAAGTCGTTTTGTGCTTGCATTTTGTGCCTCGTCTATACTTTGTTGAAGTCGTTTTGTAATTGCATTTTGATTTTCACTTATGCCTTGTAACATCTGCATTAAGGTGTTTAAATCCACTGATGCCTCTAATGCACGTGGTACTGTTTGGTGGGCGTGGCCAGTGGGCGTGGCCTGGCCGAGGTGGGCGGGGCCAGTGGGCGGAGCTTGACGTCCGGCGGGCGTGGCTTGAGGTCCAGTGGGCGTGGCTTGAGGCATGGTGGGCGTGGCTTGACGCCCGGTGGGCGGGGCTTGTGGCCCGGTGGGCGGGACCTGATGATCGGTGGGCGTGGCCTCAGGGTCAGTGGGCGTGGCTTGAGGTTCAGTAGGCGTGGCCTGAGCCACGCCCCCTTGAGCCTCCATGGCACGCTGGGCCCTGGTCCTGACACCTTCCCTGGTGGTATCCTCTTCTTCCCTTGGGAAAACTGGCATCTCCAAATCCACTTCCGACACCAAATGTTACGAAATTGGGGTTCGGTATTTGGAGAAAAACGCCAAACTTCGTATGAGGGATTTATTCACTACGGAACCCTAAGTTGACACGTGAAGATGGTCTTCCAAACGTCCAAGGTCCAAGTCGCGTAGCAGCTGAGGTCCAGGTATCTCGCCAAGGTAGTCGCAGGTATTTCCACTTGTCACACTAAGATAGGTTTCCTTCGCTTCGAAGTGATCGCTTTGATAGCTCGTATTGAACTGCCTGGCGCACCCACGATTCGCTATTTATATGCGCCATCGAATAGGTCCACATTAATCTCGAATATTCTACATAGTCGACGAATGTGTTTCGAAACATCCAGGCGCCGGGTATGTGTGTGAGTGTAACATGGTTAAGCAACTCTAGACTTTATGACACAAGACATATGGGCCAATTTGGCTTGCACCATTCTATCGTAGTATTCGTTCGCGAATATTGTTCGAGAAGATTCTATCTCGTTCGCGACACTATTATAGAAACTACCTACCTGCATCAACGTCTAGCTTATGAATATCTACATAAATAAAATGTGTTCTAGCCAAATTTGTAAACAAAGATTTAAACAAAAGAACCTGTGAAAAGTAATGTGAAACCTAAAGAAATAAAACCTATATGACTTGTCGGAAATATCTCTTGCTGGAATGCGGTTCTATTCTAGCCAGGTCCGCAGATATTTCCGAAGAGTTATATGTATCTATGTGAAATCCATTCCACTCATGTCAAACATTATTTTTTTTTTAAATTTAAAATTAACCATTTTCTGTACTAAAAATGTAATCATGGTATATAATCATCATCATTTTAATAGTAGCTTATTTAATAATAGGGTTGGCTCTGTATGTTTCCTACCATTGTTTCCTATTTGATCTAAATATAATATTAAAACAATTAAGTATAGTTAATTATTTATTCATATAATAAGTAATAAGTTGAAGAATATTATTGGTAGGCATTGCCTTTATGGGCGAGTTTAACACTGCTATATAATTGGGTTGATGACTGGGTCAAAAATAAATTATTTGGTGCTGTTATGACAATGACCAAGGTCATTGTGTTATGAGAATAAAACGTCACGAAATAGTGTCACTTGTCATTGATCATATCCATTTTAACATGATTTTAGACTTATTAATACAGAAAAATCGATATTAAGAGTGCTATTTGACTCGAAAAATCTATGACGTCACGGTTTTGTATTTTAAACAAATCCGATAGAAAATGCTTGTTTTGATGTTTAGAAAAAAGTGGATTGTCATGCCAACTAATTCTATACTGACTATGACTACATTTTATTGATTTATAATACAAAACCACTGCTATTTAAATTATAAAATATAATAGGTTAATAGGAAGTGTCTAACACTGCAAATTATATCGAAAGACTGCTCAACAATTACATCATTTGTTTTAGCCTCAAACACAATCAAGCCCTGAATCAGAACAGGGCAACCAGCAAGCGAATGGTATCCAGCAGAGCCACCAGAGCTTGCAACAAGCTCAGCAAGAGCAGAACCAAGCCATACAGCAGCAGAATCAGCTGCAGCAGCAGCTGCAGCAACAGCAACAGCAACAACAACAGCAGCAGAATTTGCAACAGGCACTGCAGAATCAACAGCAGACACTACAGCAAATGCTGCAGCAGCATCAGCAAAACCAGCAGCAACAACAACAACAGCAGCAGCAACAGCAACAACAACAACAGCAGCAGCAACAACAGCAGCAACAACAACAGTTGGCACAAAGTTTGCAACAAACTCTGAATGTGAGCCAAGCCCAGGCTCAAGCGATTGTTCAAGCGCAAGCAGCGTTACAGCAACAAGTTGCTCAGACGCTGCAACAACAGTCACTGCAGGATCACATGCAAGTTGTTCAGCAACACCAAATTCAAGCTGCTTTGCAAAGGCAATCTGCTACTTTGCAGGTAAAGATACACACAGAACATGAATTAAAGATTAGTTAAAGAGTTCTATTATCAAATTCATGCATGGATGTTTTTGTTTTTTACAAGCTTTTATTTATTTTCTCCTGTCCCATTGCCTGCTATTGTCAAATCTTGCAAGCTAAAACACACTGATTCAGCTAGCCCCAAAGTAAGTTTAAACTTGTATTATAGGATACTAATAAATATATACATATAGACAAACACCCAAGAAGGACAGTTTAAAAAAAGACCATTTTTCATCTTGACTTAGCTGGGGATCGAACCCAGAACCCATTACTCCACGGCGTTGTCCAGGAGGAGGCCCAATACACTTTTGTATTGGGCCTCATCATCAGGTCTTTCTAGCCTCCACTGCACCTGCACAATCCTCTCTATTGCCAGAGCCATTCTTGGCCAGATCAGCCAGAGGTTTTGGCATACACTCTTTGCTGGCCAGACGGGTCACTGATGTCTAAGCTTTGTTTAGCTTGTATTTCCTAAGTCACTTTCTACGACATCCACAGGATGACTTGGAGTGATTTTATACTACTCTGCCGGAAACCACACGGCAATGGTGTATTGGGCGTCATATATTTTTGGATGTGGATCCTTCACACAACATTATTGTTATGCAGGAGTTGCAGCAACAAGCGCAACAGCAAGCCCTACTAGCTCAAGCGACAGCAACCAAGGGCAGGATGCCACGAGCAAGGCCCTACAACAAGCCGCGCGGTCGCATGACCGCGTACGCCTTCTTTGTGCAAACTTGTCGGGAGGAGCACAAGAAGAAGCACCCTGATGAAAATGTGATATTCGCTGCCTTCTCCAAGAAGTGTGCGGAGAGGTGGAATGTAAGTACCTTTTAATGTACTCTGAGATTATCTGTTTCGTTCGTTCGTCGTTTAGTGTAAGTTAACTTCCTCATTTTAGCTTGTTCATCAATAGGATCTATAGCTGTGCTATTAAGGCCCAGTGATCCCTCTTCTTATAATGACAAAAATAATAAAAAAAAACCGGCCAAGTGCGAGTCGGACTCGCGCACCGAGGGTTCCGTACAAACCTGCAAGGTTTAGTATTTGGTATGAATTTCAATTTAATACCTCTACGCGTTTATGAGGAAATGGGTAGTAAGTTTAAAATTATTAAAAAAAAATATATTATGTGATGTAACTAAAAATTTATGGTTTTCGTAATTTTTCCTTTATCTATGCTATAAGACGTTGCTTCGTACCAAATTTCAAGATTCTGAGTTCACGGGAAGCACCCTGTAGGTTTTGATTCCCTTGCAAGTGTCGAAAATTTGCGGCATAAACGGCTGTATCTTTTGATTGCGTTGGCTTAGAAGTTTGATTTTTTCACAGTTTCAAGGGACAGTAGACCTGAGTAATTGATATAAATTTCAGCTTCATACCTCCACGCGTTCCTGAGAAAAAGGGTCTTGACAGACGGACGGACGGACGGACAGACGGACAACAAAGTGATCCTATAAGGGTTCCGTTTTTTCCTTTTGAGGTACGGAACCCTAAAAAAACGAGCGAGCCTTACTAATCGCATATGATGTGTAACATCAGACATCTCACCTTTATCATCATCATCATATCAGCCACAGGAAGTCCACTGCTGCACATAGGCCTCCCCCAAGGATTTCCAAAATGACCGATCGGAAGCGGTAATAAGCAATGTTACATCTCACCTTGGTCATAAGCAACCATGCTCAATGGTCAAATCAAATAGCGGGCGCTTCCCCGGCTTCCTATTACACACTTCCGTCGGATTTTTGAAATGACTCACAGATTGCAGGAAAACGAGAGGAAAATGTTGCACATCAAAACATACAATTTATAACTGTTATTTTCACAGACCATGTCAGAAAAGGAGAAGCTGAGGTTCCACGAGATGGCGGAGCAGGACAAGCGGCGCTACGACCTGGAGATGCAGAACTACGTGCCGCCCAAAGACGTGAAGGTGCGCGGGCGCAAGCGGCAGGTCAAGGACCCCAACGCGCCCAAGAGATCGCTGTGAGTGGCTGGTCATGTCCTTTATAATTTATACTTAGGGATAAATGTGGCAAGCAAAAAGGGTCCAGTTCTCGGCATTTATTTTCCGATATAGGTACCTACGTAGTTTTGTAAAGTTCGGTAAAAAATTAAATTTTGCGATTTTAATTTTTTTAATTTATTAATCAATTAGTGCTCAATTATCTACAAGTTCATATAGTAAATGACTTATACATGATGTTTCTACGTAACAAATGTTTTAATTAATTTAATTTTAAACTTCGAAAATGCTTTTCTAATATCAATCTATTTTTCAATTTTTTATAATTGTTAGTGTTTTAACTTCAAATGTCTGATAAAAAAAGCGGCCAAGTGCGAGTCGGACTCGCCCATGAAGGGATCCGTAGCAGCAATTAACATTTTACGATTTATGACGTATTAAAAAAAACTACTTACTAGATCTCGTTCAAACGAATTTTCGGTAGAAGTTTGCATGCTTATTTTAGAAGTTACAGGGGGGGGGGGGGGACCAACATTTTACCACTTTGGAAGTGTCTCTCGCGCAAACTATTCAGTTTAGAAAAAAATGATATTAGAAACCTCAATATCATTTTTGAAGACCTATCCATAAATATCCCACACGTATGGGTTTGATGAAAAAAATTTTTTTGAGTTTCAGTTCTAAGTATGGGAAACCCTCAAAATTTATTGTTTTAGTTTTTTATTTTTGTGTGAAAATTCTAATGCGGTTCACAGAATACATCTACTTACCAAGTTTCAACAGTACAGTTCTTATAGTTTCGGAAAAAAGTGTCTGTGACATACGGACGGACAGACAGACATGACGAATCTAGATTCGTCATGTCTTTTTAGGGTTCCGTTTCTTGCCATTTGGCTACCGAACCCTAAAAAGTGCCATTTTTTAAATATATTTTTCAACTATTATTATTTTACTATTCTAGATACCGAATGTAGTCTTAACTGAATACCCCACTACTGGACCCTATTTTTGCTTGGACGCCCACAAATAGTCTTATCATTTAAGTGCATTCCCTCTCTTCTTTATTATTAGCTGTGCTGCTAAGAAAGAAGACGACGACGACCTCTGTGGCGTAATGGTTAACACACTAGTCCGCCACTCCGGAAGTATTGGGTTCGTCCCCAGCCAGGCCAAGATGAACTTGAAAAAGCGGAAAGTGTTCCTATGACATAATAACCACGATTAGCAATATATGGTTAGTTTGACAGGATTTTGCGTACTAAATGAATGAAAACTAATTTCATTTACAGATCGGCGTTCTTCTGGTTCTGTAACGATGAACGTTCCAAAGTGAAGGCCAGCAACCCCATGTTCTCGATGGGAGACATCGCCAAGGAGCTCGGCCGGTTGTGGGCGGCTGCCGACCCGCAGACCAAGTCCAAGTACGAGCAGCTGTCTGAGCAAGACAAGGCGAGATATGACAGGGTAAGTGACGGCAACCCCATGTCTCTCATAGCAACCCCATGTTATTTATGTGTGACATCGCTTAGGAGCTCGGCCGATTGTGGACAGCTGACCAGCCCGCAGACCAAGTCTATGTACGAGCAGCTGTCAGAGCAAGACAAGGCGAGATAAATCAGGGTAATTGACAGTAACCCCATGTCTCTCAATGCAACCCAATGTTCTCGATTGGTGAGATCGCCAAGGAGCTCGGCCGATTGTGGGCTTATCTAAATTTATCATAAAATAATATACTTATTACAGTTAATTTAGTATTCATAAATTTATCTAAATCTAGTTTTAATTTAATTTAAATTTAATTCAACAAATCATCGTTCTCGCCTTGTCTCTCCACGGCACGGCGCACGCGGCCGCACGAGAAAGGGGGAGAGGTGCGGGGACGGGGAATGGGGACGCATATTGCGCGGAATCTTAGGAGATTCCGTTCTGTATACTCTTACTGGCTTCTGTGGCACAGGTTAAAAAAAACTTAGGGGCTAGCTCAATCTTTGTGGTTTGTCCCTATATATATTTATTTATATATTTTTACTATTTCCAGGAAATGACGGCATACAAGAAGGGCCATTTACTAGCGCAGCAGCAGCAAGAACAAAAAGTAGAAGAAGAGGAAGCCGACTACGAAGCAGAGGAATACGAAACGGAAGCCACAGTCTAGTGTCTTGGCGCCTCGGTCATCCCCCCAGACTGTGACTGTCCCGATTTGTAAGTCAGACTTGTAATATAGTGTCATCTCTTTCTGTTGTACTGAAATGTCAGGCATTAGAGTGGGACAGATTGAGAAAAATACTGTAAACTCAAAATGTGAAGATGAAGTATTAGGGTGACCTTGGCGTAGTATTTATGATGTCTTGGTCATCTTTTCAGTGTCACTGTTGAAAATGACACATTTTGTGAACGCGTAGGGTGTACTAGAGGCGTTAAAATCTGTTCTAGTTAGTCAGATTTTTGACATATTTTGTTGTGCGTCAACTTGTTACATCGAAAATTAAATGCACAATTTATTGTATTGCGTTGAATCTCTAGATAATTGCTTGATTAACCTAAAAATTTAATTTTAACATTTCACTGTATTACAACTTTTTCTTTATTTTAAAGTTATCTTTGTACTTTGTTTACATTTTACCTGAATTTTACATATGCAAAGCGTGAAATGGAGCGTTTAACACTAAATGCCAGGTGGCATGTCAATTACCAGATTTTATTGGCTCGCACTTTTCTGTCAGTCATGTTAGTGCTGTGCCAGATTCATTTTTCATCCGTGTGAGTGGAGGCTGGAGGCACTGGAACCGTTAGTGACTGAGAAAAATATATGGGCCAATGCCCTCTTTTTACATGTAACCTGGCATTGAGTATACTATGTGGACCAATCAGTTGAGCCTTGTGTTCAAATTAGGGTTGCCATCTCGCCCGTTTTAGCCGGACATGTTTGGCTTTTGCGGGTCGTGACCGGCCAAATATTGATTTGCCGGGCCTGTCCGTCTGTTGTTAGGCTTTTTGGCAAAGCGATGACCTTATTTTTAGGCCTCGCCAGAATTATGTCGCCCACATAAAACTTTGATATTGCTCCGCCACTGTATCCATGTCAGGCTTTTAGGGCTAAATGTCCGGTCTAATTCAGCGCAGAGTCAAGGTTTTTTTTATTTCTGAAGATGGCAACCCTAGTTCCCATCAAACATGCCGCCTTTAAAATATGAACACTTACGCTCGACAAGATTTCGCCATTTCACTTTTTGCTGATGAAATTCATGCCTTTTTTCAAGAATAAAATGTTCCATGCCAATACCTTGACTTGTGAAAACTTGTTATAATTGAGTAACGCGTTTTGTTAGTGTTTGTACAGAATTTTTAATAATAATTAATGAGTGTTTCATACTTCCATTTGGGGTATAACTGTACATTCATTTAGTAAGTAATTTGATTATGATGTTGCAAATAGAAGTTAGACTAATATTATCTCATTAGTTTTTATTTCTGTCTAGATCATCGGCTAGCTTTTATTTTTCATTCCTAAAGCTGAGTTTACATTGGACAACCTGTAGCAATGTGATCTATACTACCTACACAGTTTACATTGGACAACCTGGAGCAATGTGATCTATACTACCTACACGGTGTATTTTCAAATCGTCTGGTTTACTGTGACCTTTATAAACGATTCAGTTTGGTCACTACTACAGACAGATTTAGCATCGATTCTCACTGGAACGCCAGCGGCTGACAGCGCACTTCCCTGTCAATTATTCACTTTTATTTCTATAAAATAAATGCATAGAATAGCTTGAGAAAGACTTGGCCCTTTAATGATGCGCGGCGCCGCTGACAGCCGTGAGACTTGATTTTCTCAAGCTACTACGCACTACGCGTACTACGCATTTATTTGATAGAAATAAAGGTGAATAATTGACAGGGAAGTGCGCTGTCAGTCGCTGGAGTTACAGTCTGAAGCGGCGCGTAAACAGTGTCCTTCGATTATTGTGATTTAGGATGAATTTCAGATGCTGATTTTATTACCATTGTTAGTTTTGTGATGATACCATTTCGACCGATCGTTGTAAAACAGGCAATGTATATAAAGTGGTCAGGAGCCTTACAGTACGAATCTTCAGATGTTGCTTTCGGTGTAATCTCAGCTTAATGCAATTTTCTATCTAAGTGTTACAAGTTGGTGCCTACTGGCCCTTTGCCTACTCTTTTATACTCGAATATTTTTATACCATAGCTGTTTCCCTCCAAGGGATGTACATCAGTGTAAACCAGTTAGCTTAGATTTGTACTCAATACTCTGGAATTAAGTAGTCTACAGATTTCTGTGTTCATACTCATGGACTTAGTTTTATTATAATAATAAATAACACAATGATAAATTGAAACGTTTAACTGCGGCTGCCTTTTTTACGATAAATTGGTGTATTTTATTTGGCATATTAATAATAACATATTAGTGCGTGCATTGCGACACCCGTTATGTTCAGTCCGTCTCAGTTACTCGCCATGCGTGCGAGAGAGATAGAATGAATTCAACTAGTGTTGCCAGATGGGAAGACTGAAATATCTGGACAAACGCCTTAGAAACTATAGTAATCGATGCAAATAACATCGAGTGAAATGTCGGGACAATCCCAACGTATCCCGGACATCTGGCAACCCTAAGTTCGACGCGCAGCTGGCAACGTATGAGCTAAATGTATTTACTGTTTGACATGTCTAAATTAAACTTTCACATCTTATTGCATAACATATTTCAACTCTACAGACAATAATTATTTAAGGAACTTATAAACTCGGCGATGTATTATTTTTGGTAGCTTTAGTTTAGGTTAAGTACCTAGATGTTTCTTTATTTTGTAAATTTTTGCCGCATAAGATTTGTCGATGTAAAAATCTTAGTGCATGAGTTTGAACATTTTATAAACACTATCTTTTATTAGTTAGCTAGGAAAATTCTGCAAGGCAGCATTTTCTGAAAAATACAGTGCAATGTTTGTCAGAATCAGTTCCTTCGCTCGGTTTGTGACTAGTTCGATATGACAAATTTAAATAGAGGATATTTAAGAACGACAGTAATAAAAA
This sequence comes from Acrobasis repandana, assembly GCA_963576875.1. Taxonomy (NCBI): domain Eukaryota; kingdom Metazoa; phylum Arthropoda; class Insecta; order Lepidoptera; family Pyralidae; genus Acrobasis; species Acrobasis repandana. The sequence continues at coordinate 17,310,981 of OY756218.1, read as the reverse complement.
TAATACTATTGTAAAAAAAAGTTTTAGACAGTCTGATTTATTATTGCATCTACGTTTTGTGATAAAATAATTTGAAGTAACTTTGTGTTCGGACGCCATTTTATTGTTTCGAGCTCCCCCAGACGTCGGGCAAAATATTTTGAGTCTATTAAGTTTTTTTCATAGTGTGAAATTCGTACTTTTTAGTTATATACTCATGAGATTTTTTTGTGTAAGATGTTTCATGGAATTGGAGATTTAGTAAAAGTTTCAATTTATTAACTTTATTTATCTTGTTCCATTAATCTACCAAGGAAATGGATCAATTCTTTTAAGTTACCCAAAGGAAACTTTAGCTAACTCTGCAATTTCTGTCTTTATCGCTAAACATATAAAATGTGATTTGTACTAATGTGATTCCGTTATTTCTATTCTAAGATCGGTCAAATAATAGGTGTGGCCTTATATTTGTATTTCGAGTCAGACAGCAATAGTAAAAGAACAGGAACAATCGACAAAGTGTTATAATAAGTCCATCGTTCGAGATAGGAAATTAAGTGTAAATGTGCGGAGCGCGCGAATGTTTGAGATTTTGTTATTTCTAACACTTAGTTTACATGAACATAGCAACGATGTGCTACAATAGTCAGCTATTACTTGCGTTAGCTGCTTAAGGTAAGATCCGCGTATATTTTATTTTCGTTTTCTTTTACAGCGTGATAAATTTTCAGAGCGAAGGTTTTTTTGTTCCGTTCATAAAGCAATATTTGATTCCCTGCGCTGTAAATTCGAATTAGACATTGGTTTGAAAACTTTTCATGATGCATTTCGATGTCTATTAAGTCTCTGAGTTATATTAGTTCTGGCATATTAAAATAAAAGAATTCTAATGTCATTCAAAAAATATTGATTTTAGGTTTTGAGCTGTCCGATATCAATTCTGAACTTATAGACACAGAGTTTATCTCACTGCGCGACCCAGTGATTGATACGCAGCTAAGTTTACAAGCTTGTCGCGTCGCTCGTGGGTGAATCCGAGTGAATGGTAGTGACGATGTAAAAATGGTAATGATTGCACGTCCTATGGTAATGATAACAGTCAAATGGTAATGCTGTAATATAGGAACATTAATATTAATATCATCACTATTACCTGTTATCATTACCATAGGACGTGCAATCATTACCATTTTTACATCGTCATTACCATTCACTACGAAATTCTCGGATTCATCCTCGTAATGTAGGTACTTATTTGCTAAGCGCGTGGTCACTAAGTCCTTGTAAACTAGGCATTACAACAAATTGTACATAGTTAAATTATATTCCTTTATTTGACATTAGATATTTTATGTTACGATTCGTTTTACTTTGTTACGATTTTAAGATAATTTGTACTTTCGAAAAATCTATTGATTTGGTTGTATTGTTGAAGATGTAAATACAAAAGGACTGCAAACCGTGATAGTACTTAAGTACTTAATGTATAGGTATCGAAGTCGAGTATTGCTAGTTTTCCAGATCGGCGGGACTACCATGAACGTTTAAACATTAAAGTCAGTGCTTGATTGAGGGGGCCTTCTGATCTGCTATGGAGAGCTCGGTGGTTCAGTGGGAGTACGTATTACTAGCGCTTTCGCGTGTTAAACATCCCCGAGAGTGGTCGCCAATTGTATTGGTGACGATAACTGACATAAAACACGTGCTGTCACTGTAAGTAAGATGTTAAGCTAACTTGAGCTATGCGATTTACGTACAAAGCTTAATTTAGCTTAGCACAGCACAGCTACGTGTCTGTCTGGTGCAGATTTTGGTCACACTCGCACTACACATGCCAAATAATATGCGACGTTCCGCCCAAAATGTTCATAAAACCTGTTGCATGACTTACCCGAGCCAACAAAGAAACGTAACGACAAAAAATAATTATCTCACGCTCTCGCATTATATCGCATTAAATGATGCGGGAGCGAAAGAGAATTATTTTTGTCGTTTCGTTTGATTCGTTTATTGGCACGGCTTATACCTACTTACTCAAACTATAAGCGCTACAATTAATAGTTGTGGAGACATACAGACTGACTTGTATATCACGTGTCATACTTAAGGACATAATAAATCATGATCACACGTTACGTCAAAAAATATAAAATCAACCAAAATCCTTATTAATTACAAAGAAAAAGTTAATCAATGTTTGAATGTTTAGAAACCGCGCGCTCGCTGCGCGCGACTAAGACTAGACTAAGCCGAATTTTGGCCCTGAGATGCATTAGTATTGGTTAGATGTTCATGGTAGGCACGCATGCTTGTAACCTTGTATCAACATTTGTTTTAGTGATTTTGAAACTAGTGATCGAGCAATTGTAAGCAATTCCACAAATAACTAGTTCGTTGTATTGGAGGTAACATAGTGAGATCGAATGAGAACTATTTTTAAGGAGTGTAACGACGGCGATATTGTATTGAATTTGTGAATCGCTCACTGTACAAAACAATATAGTGAATCTTTTACACAAAACGGTCTTTTATTTTCTGTGAGCGGCTGGGCGTCCACTATGCTGAATTTAAGATGCTCATTTTATATACATTGCCTGTTTTGGAACGATCGCTATTTCAAAACCAGCAATGTATACAGGCTGACTTTTTAACCACCAGCCAATTTTTTGGAGCAGGTTCCATGATACTGAACTTTCCATAAAAACAATCAACAAAAAAGTAAAATAAAAATTCGCCTTCCCATACAAATCAGCGCTCAGCTTAACGGATTTTATATGGAAGGACGAAAAATTTTTATCGATTTTTAATAACTTTTTTTATAGAAAGTACTTAGTTCAGTATCATGGACTGAACTTGCTCCAAACATTTGGCTGGTGTTTAAAAAGTCACCTGCCGTGTGGTTCCCGGCGGAGTAGAATAGGACCACTCCAAGTCTTCCCGTGGATGTCGTAGAAGGCGACTTAGAAAACACAAACTAATTAAAGCTTATAACATCAATGAGACCTCTCCAACCCGTATGGCCAGCTTGGAGAGTGTAGGCCAAATCCTCTTGACTGCTCTGGCTAATATATGGCTCTGGCAGTACAGAGCGGGTCGTGCTCCTGCAGTGGAGACTAAAAAGACCTGATTATGATATAAAATCAGCATCTGAATTTCAGCAAACGGATTAGGCCCATGGGTGTTATATGTGGGTCCAAATAATCCTACGGCCATGAGTAAGTCTGCGGACAAACAATTGAGCTAATTGAGGCTAAGACTAGTGGGCAGTGGCATAGATGCAAAACCTGATTCTTTTGTCCCTATGCATTGGACTACATATGCACCTCATGAATTCCTGAAATTCCGAAAACACTACGAGGCAGCACCTATACAGGGCCTAATTTAACAAAATATATTGAAACTATTTTAAGGGTGAATTCAGTTCATATAGGTAACAACTTTCCCCAAGGAACATACCTATATTGAAATATGAAAAATAATTGTTGCCTCTCATACAAGTTGACGGATAAGCTGATCCGAGTTTGTATGGAAGGAAAGCTTACAAATATTTTTTCGTAGGTATATACATTCTTTCAGGAAAGTTGTTAAGTATCATGGACTGAATTCACTCTTAAAATGGTTTCAGTATATTTTTTTAGACGTTATATATTTGGGTTTAAGTCTGGTTGTTGAATCTAGAAAATATAGTTACGTCATCCTAATTACGACGTTTATTGAATTAATGTAAGTATACCTACTAAGGAAGCTCTAGTGCATCCGTGGTCCAGTGGTCTAGGTCGTGGGTTCAAATCCCACTGGGAAGCATACTTTTTGAGAAGAGTTGTTTCCAGTCTGGTTAGGATATTGCAGGCTTGGATCACCTGATTAGCCGATAAGAAAGATGATTCCGTGCTTCGAAAGGCACGTAAAGCTGTTGGTCCCGAACGCCATCTAAGCGTTTGTTCCTATCTAGGATTGATTCTGGTCTACCCTTTGGGTTGTGGAGGTCAGACGGCAGTCGCTCTGTGTAAAAACCAGTAACCTCGTCGAATTACCTAAGTTAGGCGGTGATCCCACTGCATCGCGCACCGTCGCAGAGCGCGGCGCGGCAGATTTTTAACATTGTATGCAAGTAGCTCAGTTTGTATAGAAAACACGCCTACTCCCACCCACTGAAAACGCGTCACCGCGCGGGAGCGTCAGTATGTAGAAACCGCGCTCCGCGACCGTTCGGGGTGCAGTGGGATAACCGCCTTAAATAGCGGATGGCTCTGAAGCGTTACCTACCACTGAGGATGCAACCGGGAATACGCTCGGATGATGATGACCTGTCGAAATAAAAGTGCTGCCACTGCCACCTTAATTTTTTTTTATTTTGAGTAATTTTTTGTTTGGGTCCCATAGTATCGCTTCGCTAGCTTAAATTAATAAAACAAACCACAATTCCTTTGAAACATCGTTTTATTTTATAAAAATAAACGTTTTGACGACAAATAGTTATAATATTCGGGGTCCTTACGAATGCGACTCGCCAAGAGTCACCGCCAGGAATGTTTCAAGACATTGTAAAAAATTCAGTTTTTACAAAAGTTACTTTTTTTATCTTAAAACATTAACAACATTACATTTTCACATCTAAATCTAATAACGGTCGATCACTTTCATTTATTTTTACAATATAACATTAGCATTTACGAAAATAATATTTTGTATAGTTTTGAGACATCGATTCGGATGCCAAGATTTAAAAGATTAGAATTTAATACAAATCAGAGCCGTACTGAATTTTCTACTTACAAAATCATATTTTTTCCTTACACTAAAAATGCATTTGCTGGTATAAGGTATTTAAATTTAAGTAAGTAATTATAAAAGTACCTAAACATATAATTGAATCAAATACTTAGAAGTTGATTATTACAAAAATGATTTTTCTAAAGACTAGAACAAATGTTAAAATAAATCGACTTTCCTTATTTTAATTACTATCCGTCTTATTATAAAACCCGGACTAACTTTGTTACTAGGTTTAAAATCAAGTTGTAATATCACACTATCTCACTTAACAATGTCAACTTGATTTGGGTGGATAATGATAAACCTAGAAACAAAGTAAGTCCTGTTTTTATAATAAGACGGAACATGTTCACTTGTAGTGATACAATGGACTAAAATCTCAGTCAATCATTCTTACAAATCCGACTTCAATGATTATTATATTGTTCAAGATGTTTCAACTTAACTAATTATTAATTATTGTATCGTTTATTCAGTAAGGGATGGCCATTACGCGGGGCATGGCTATGCTACTCCCAACTCCTAGAAGCACAGGTTTCATTATAACAATGCAATGTTCTACTTATCGTAAACAAAAACATCAACTTAGATCTTCGAATATTTCGGTACTTGACTAATTTTTATTTTACGTTTAAAAAGTAAACAAAAATATTTTTTAATTCGCTCAAAAATACATAAGTTAGTTATAAGCCTTTAAAATCTGATGGAAAGGGAAACTGTTAAATAAGTAACAGAAAGAAAGATGCACGTTGACGTATAGAAATGTGTCGTCACTGTCTAATGACAGTGACGACACATTTCATTTCGTTTCGCGCATACGAAAGAGATAGCGAGATGTCCTCACCACGCTCCCACTTTTCTTCATACTAAATATTTGAAATGCTAATTACTGCTTCATTTAATAACCAATTTTATTGCTGTTTCCAGAAAAAGATTTATATTTAGTAGTTATTATTGTATCGTTATAAATATACAAACAAACAAAATCAAACACAGTCAAGTACCCAATTAAATTGTGACTAGACAAAGTAGGAAACAGTTTAATAAAAACGTCTCTATCAAACTGTTCCCAATGCATATTAAAACAGACATATCCGTACAATCCGTATACCAGGCTAATGATGAAAGCTCGTTTCAACATATTCTACATAATAATATACCTACATATACATGTTATGGCATACATAATTTTATAATTATGGTGTAAGTAATAACTAATATCACGAAACGCCGCATGCAAATTAACCAGAGATCAATTTCGAATCGAATATGGCGTAATGTTGGAAAATGAAACGGAAAGCTAATGGAAACCAATCGAAGAGTACCCTGATTAACGTATTTAATTTGATTAATTTGAAAACCGATTACATTGGCCGAATTTGATTGGTGTTCGACGATTCTAAATTCAAATATTTACATGTTGAATTCGTTACGCTATGAGACGTCGGTTTCGTGGGGATCGGGGGGTTGTTGCGGGATGTAGTTCCATCGGGCGCGGACTTCGGTGGTGGCTGTGGCTGCGGCGGCCGGGCTTGGGGTTGTAGTGGTGGTGGCTGCAGCTCTCCTGGCGCGGACCACGGCGAGGTGTCGCTGGATGTAGTGCTCGTGGGGAGCGAGCGCGGCGGCCCGAGTGAGGCACTCTTCGGCGATGGCAAGCTTCCCGCGCTCTACTGCTACCACGCACAAGTTGTGCAGCGCTTGAACATTGTCTGGCTCCAGTTCCAAGATGCGGCGGTAGCACTGAAAAAATAAAATATCAGCGTCAATAGGAAAAAACTGCTAGCAAAGCCGATTTTTTTCGATTAATATGTAGTGATGACTGTTTCCGGATCCGGATCTGTATAATAGCTATCGGCAGTACAATTATGTTTGATTTTTACCAATATATTGGTAGGCATTAAACGAAAATAACAAATGGTCCCTTCTGAACCGTGGGACTTTCACATCCTCTTGGTATTCTAAGAACCTTGTAAGTTTCATTTGTTTTCTAAAATCAGCTAGGAAGAGTAACGTACAAGGGAGGACAGTACAAATAGAAAAATTGGTTTGAGATGAATAGCAGCCCGGAACCACTACCTAATTGAAGATTAAATACGGCTTCGATATTATTCAAAGGCAGATAAAGTCTATAAACAACTACGCTCTCAGCAGCATCCGGGTCCTTAACAGAGTAAATGTAGATGTCTCCCAGCAACACTAACACTTTCACATGGTCGGGGAAGATGCCTGACGAATTACTTGAAGAACAGCGCCGCTTCCAGTGGTCTTCGACGATCAGCAAGTAACAGTTCGAGGTTGAAGAGAGCTGATCGGAAGTCTGGCTTCAGTTGGATAGCAGCCCGGCACCACTACTTGAAGCTATAGCTTTTATTCTATGGTCGATAAAGTCCAAAATACTTACACTCTCAGCGGCATCTAGATCCTTGACAGAGTTTATGTAGATGTCTCCCAGTAACACCAATGCTTTCACATGGTCAGGATGATGCCTCACGAGTTGTTTTAAGAACGGTGCCGCTTCCAATGGCCTTCGACGATCAGCAAGAAGGAGCGCAAGGTTGAATAGAGCTGATCGGAAGTCTGGCTTTAGATGGACAGCGGCCCGGAACCACCGTTCGGCGCATTCAGCGTCGCCTTCGTCCATGCAGACCATTCCGAGGTTGAAGTGGACGCGCTCGTTAGTAGCTGGAATAAGAAATGAAGACTACTAAGTAGAAACTGACGCAAAATTGAGTTTCATTCAGACAGTTTCTCAAAAAAACCTAATTACTAATAGAAGTTATATAGACTGTAATATTCGACTCTCCATACAATGTAAACAGCAGCTGCAGGGGTGTATGATGATATTTGACGTTTTGTGTTGTATCTTTCGTCGGGACAGTTGTTTGTCCTTAAAAATAGGCATATTTCCAGGTGATTTATGAATTAGCATGCAAGGATCAAGATTACGTACCCGCATCCGGGTCAAGAAATTTTCACATGCACAACGAACTATCGTTCGTGTAACTAATCGGGTAAGTAAATCATGGTCGGGTCGAATTATGAGCGACTGGCGCGTGCTTGTTTGCTTAAAGTATCGAATCTCGCTTACCATCCTTATCGAGTAGCTTCAGCAGGCGTTGCCTGGCCAGATGCCTCAGATCAGCAGCGCCCAACTCTTGCAGCAGTATGGCCGAGTTTAGCAACGCTTGTTCGTGTTCTGGTTCCAGCTCCAACGCCTTGTCCAGATAAGCCAGCGCTTGTGAGGCTTTGCCTTGCTCCAGGAGTACCACTCCTAACTGGAAAGAGCATATGCATACCTATTAGTAATTTTAGTTGGACTATTCATTGGACAAAGAATTTGGAAGGAGGCAGATATCTGTGTAGGTACTGCATCAATCAAAAAAGTATAGTTAAAGGTATAAGTATAGCTCAGTGCTTAGTGATGCTCAGAAAGCAGCTCACCGATTTTCAGCTACGGTCTGTCAAGTGCGAGTGCGCATCTACGAATTCTTGTGACAAAAATGAATAAAGGGGCAAGTGCGAGTCGGACTCGTACAATGTTTTAAAACGCTAAAATAACACGATTTTTGTATGACGACCCCCTTTAATTTTTAACTTTTTTTTATTTTTAGTATTTGTTGTTATAGCGGCGATAGTAATACATAATCTGTGAAAATTTCCAGTATCAAAATAATGCCATTATAATGATCTAGTTAAAAACGCTGAAAAAAACACGTTTTTTGTATGACGACCCCCTTTAATTTTCAGCTTTTTTTATTTTTAGTATTCGTTGTTATAGCGGCCACAGTAATACATAATCGGTGAAAATTTCAGGTGTCTAGCTATTACGGTTCAAGAGATAGAGCCCTGTGACAGACGGACAGACAGCGGAGTCTCAGTAATAGGGTCCCGTTTGCACCCTACGGGTACGGAACCCTAAAAAAGAGCTAGAAATTTCTTAATGCTAAAGTAATATAAATGAATTTAGCAAGTTAGTAGACCTCTAGATTGAAAACGTGAATCAGTAATATTGCTAATTGGTATCGTCTATTTAGGGGTTTTATTCCCTGAATGGTACCCGTTCCCTTTACCGTTTTCTGGGACCTACTCGGAAATAGGAGCAGCTAATAATTACTTGTAGATTGTAAGGACTAGCTGCCGCTTTAGTCGCCGCTTTGGAAGAATTTCAAGGAACATATACTTACGTTGTAGTAAATGTCCGGGTTTCCACTATCATACAACAATGCTCGTTCATACACCTCTTGCGCTTCTTTAGTTCTGTTCAGCTTTATCAATATATCGCCTCTGTTGATATAAGCTTGAGTGTAATCTGCCCTCATGCTTATAGCCTGTCTGTACAGCATATCCGCTTCTTCCAGCCTCGTGGCATTCTTAGAGATCAGATTAGCCAAGTTCAAGAAGACGTTCAGATGGTTCGGAGCGATTCTAGCCTGGTACGATTCACCAGGTTTCGCTTTTGGAAGTAAAGATTTGGCTTTGACGTAAGCGTCTTCTGCCTCTTGATAGCGTCCTAGATGGTTGTAGGTTCTTCCGACGTTGATGTGGGCTCCGACGTCATCGGGTTGAACCCCAACGGCTGTGTTGAAGAATTCTAGGGCTTCTGCGTATTTCCCGTCGGCTTCTAAGGCATGCCCGACGTTGTTGTATAGTTTCGCATTGTTTCGGTTAACCTGAAATTTGTTAGGATATTGTTTACTACTTGCTTCAAATATCTTGTGAATACAAAATTCAGTCTCGTTATTATTTAGTTTAAATTATTTCCTTTATTTTTATCCTTTATTTAGTTTTTTTTTCCTTTGAGGTAGGAAAATACGATAAGATTAGGTAGGTTAGGTTAGTAATAGTACCTACTTATATTACTGAAGTACCTACATCGGATAACGAAACATATTTGAGGAAACTTTAACAAAATACAGAAGTCGTATACTCCTTCATACTCGTAGCAAGTTTTACTGAAGAAAAGCTAAAAATAGAATACTAAATTTACGCTTGACGGAATTTGCGTGAGATTACATTATTATATTACCTAAGTAATTTCGATGGATATTTATAGTCGATATTGGTAAAATAACAATACATATTTCCGTCACCCACCAACACGGAAGCAAAGTGGATTTGAAAAGAAGAAGGAGGAATAGCAATACTAGGAGTAATGAATTTATAGATACTCACCTTTAACCCAGAAGCAAAAATAGAGTATTCAGTCTTCCAATCCCAGTTCCTCACGTACGTTTTCGCACTGAACGCGAGGATGAGGAATATGAGTGCTGCTGCAGCCAGCTTGGCTCGCTTCTTGGCCAGCAGCCTCCAGCCGTGCGCTACCAGCAGGCACCAGCCCATGGAAGGCATGTAGAGCACGCGCTCGGCAACCACAAACCCAACGGGGAAGAAAAGGTTCGATGCTGGTAAGAACGGCAGAACTAGGAGTGCGAGACCCTGAAATGTAAAGTTATGATGGTAAAGTTGATTTTGAAATTGAAAAATATATTGCATTATCACACTTTTATTAAGGTTTTAATGGATACACATTAATTTATACTGTATTGTACAATCCAATCAGAAAATGAAAAAGAATTCGCGAACGGCAACAGACATACCTTGTTTGCAGCCAAAAGCTCCAATAGCAAGCCGATAAAAGTAGGTACTCGTATGCTGTGCTATAACCCCGGTTCTAGAATTTATTCTGATGGGCAAAATAGACTGATTTGATTTATTTTATTTAGCTGCTAGCTGATAAAAATGCAAACAGTGATGATTGATTTTGACTTCCCCTAAAACTTACCTAACCCCTAAAATCTTACATCAGGGTATGCTGATGCAGAATAATAATAATAAAACAAACCATAGAAAGCGCCGAAGAGCGGGTTCTCAACGCGTGTATAGCAGCAGCAATCAAGGTGGTGGCCAATGCCAGACTAGCGAGGTTGCGAGAGTCCCGCCAAGACCGCAGAAGCGCCACGGTGCCCATGGTCCAGTCGCAGCAGAGCGCTTCAGGCAAGGTCAGCAGCCACGCGTTCAAAGCTGGCAGGTATGCGAATGTCAAGTGTCTGAAAATAAGAGTGGTCTAAATAAGTCTTCATCTTACTGCGTTTCCGGTTGCATCCTCAGCTTTGATGCTTTAGAGCTCGGGGTGCGCTTTCCCGCCTTTTCTTCTCCAAATATAATATGCATGTCAATGGTCACCCAAGCCAAAGGATGCCCACCATGCGAAATCGAGAAGAAATTGCCGGAAGAATTTAAACGATTTGGCTATATTTTTACGACCGGCCATCTGCCTGACGTCAACCCTTCTTCTTCATCCAAGCGCGTTCCCGTAAATATTTCATGCATGTCATGGTCACCCAAGGATGTCAAAGACCTTGCGTTGGAGAAGAAAAAGGCGGAAGAGTTTAAAGATTTGGCTATTATTTGGCCGGTCGTAAGACCGGCCGCCTGCGTGACGTCAATCCTCTTTGAGAATGTAAGCGAAAAGTTTTACAACCGCCGACGCCCGACGTTAACCCTTCTTGAGAATGCAATTGTAGCACGAGATGTTTGTGCTTAATCCTTTAGTCGCCTCTTACGACATCCACAGGAAGAGATGGAGTGGTCCTATGCTAACCCGGAACCACACGGGTAAGTACGTAGATAACGACTAGCACATTGTAATAAATCAAATCAACTGATAAATTTTTGGTACCTTCCTAGAAATAAGCTCTAACAAACCATATAATTGTTCTAGGAAAATCCCTATTGGAACGACTGATTACGATGACAAAGGCAGACAAAAACCTCCCCACTGACATTCCAATGACATCGGGAATTTGGTCTTCCATATTGATTAAGCCTATTTTATCTAAATTGGTTTTACTAAGAGGATCTTGTTAAATTGTCGGAAAAGTAAGTTCTACCAACAAAAAGACTACAATGCTAGATAATAGCACAGAGTAAATAATATACTACGTACAAATAATAGGTAGATGTTTTGTTGGGTAGATGACTGGGTCAAAAATAAATTATTTGGTACTGTTAAGAAAATAAAACGTCACAAAATAGTGTCACTTGTCATTGATCATATCCATTTTCAACATGATTTTAGACTTATTAATACAGAAAAACTGATATTAAGAGCGTTATTTGACTCGAAAAATCTATGACGTCTCGGTTTTGTATTTCATACAAATCCCATAGGAAATGTTTGTTTTGACGTTTAGAAAAAAGTGTCTGATTTGACTTATTGTCATTCATCTAGCGGCATAATACAACGTGTAACACATGATATAGTTTTGAAAACTAAAACCCGACTACGGGAAGATTCATGCTGAAAAGTACGTTTAAACAGTTAATGCAATACAGCAGGGAGAAACAGCTTATAATGTATATTTTTTTGAATAAGGTTAATTAAGGCCTCCCTTTTGATACCCGAAACGATTTATTTTATTTTTTAGTTCATTACTAACTATACATCGTGTTAATGAAAAAACGCCAAACCTCTCAGATGGTACCTCAGCCCATTTAACTGAACAACTTTCACGAAACTAAAAAAATATATTTTAATTGTCATACAAACTGATCAGCTGATCGAGTCAATTTGTATAAAAATCCGATTTTTTTTTGGATTTCGTGAAATTTGTTGAACGAAAGTTGTTCAGTTACATGGGCTGAGGTACCATCTGAGAGGTTTTGCGTTCTTTCATTAACACGATGTATAGCCTTATAGAGGGCGCAATATTGAATTTACTGTAACCTCATATAACCAGCGAACAGCCAAGACGCTTCCAACCACAGATAATGTATATCTCTACCCTTGGTCTGTGCTTCCAAAGATACCTCATTTGTCAATGTATCACGAGGGAACCGATGAACATACATACATAGCGGCGAAGATGTAACCCTCCTTTTGCATTTGCCGTAGTCGGGTAAAAAAGAAAGTATCAACCCGAAAGGGGGTGAAAGTAAGTAAGTACTCATCAATCTGAAAAGCTTTGACTGTCGGATCAACCCCAAAATTGCGAAAAAAATTAGTTCCTTTATCTTAGCGCGTCCCGGTTTCATCCTTTTGGTTAATCTAGAAAAAAAAATACCCACTAAATTACTTGTAGTCTCTGTCTGCCCCATTAGTGATAAAGATGTATATTGTACTCATATTCACATAGAATATTTCGTGATAACAACGGTCGATGGAGGGCAATTTGTCAACATATCCTCAGAATCTGGGTAGAGACTAATTAATGTCCGCAGTAAGAAGTCGCTGACCTTCGGCCTTTAGCTCGTTTTACCGAATTCGAGCGTTCACTTAGGTAACTACAGAGGGCGAAGCCACCCCTAAGCAATGAATGACGCTACGACGGAAAATTTATGACGAATTCTGTTACCTAAAAAGAATTTCTAAAGGCTGTTTTACGCTATCAATAGGTACCTACTTGTTACGAAAGCTCACCAAATGAAACTTTAACTGAGTCTAAGTCACAATATCTAAGTATAAATGTTCTTGGTGGTTACCTAACCTATCTTAAAGACAACATTTTTATGTGCGAATTCGGTTTGTTCGAAATCGTAACGCAATTTTTAATTTTCAATATTATCATTAAACTGAAATTTCAAGCGATTACTTACCGATCTTCGGTTGTTATATTTTTTTTCGCCATGTGTTGAAGTTACTCAACGTTTGACCGAAGCTTTTAATGTCAGATAATACAATTACAAAGGAACGTTTCCAATGTCATTCATAAAACAACAATTTTAATGACACTTAATTAAAATCCACCATATTCGCTTCAGCCCGTCAATATAATCACAAGAGCCGATCAAATAACTGTAATTCGATCGATGTTCGCTCTTGTAATGATCAAACTAAATCCTCCTACCTACCTAGAAATACCTCCTGTGACTTCGTGGAAAAATACGTTGCTTTCGTCACTTGGTCGACGCTCGCTCGCTCTTGTGATGATCACTGTACAACCAGCTTCTGCGATAGGTAATTCAGTGTAGCCGAATTTGCGCATTTTTCGATTTTACGATCTGCGCGGGAAGAGAACCAGCATGGAAGTTGTATGAGTGTGTATGTAGAAAATGGCGGAAAAGCATTACTAGCTCTGTCGTTTCTGAGCGGAGTGGTAAAGGCATCTATTCGAGTAGGATGAACTTCGCATTACTGAGCGAGGTCCAAAGGCATTCGAGTGGGATTTAGATCCCTGTGCAGTACAGACATGTGCGTCTTTGCCGGAACGCGCTGCTCGTTTGAAGCAGACCCGGTTCAACCGCAAGCCTTGATTGCGAACTGGGGCAGTACAGATATAGTCTATTGCATGTTCATGTGATTAAATTCGTGGATATTTAAGTGAAACTGGCGACATCATGTTTTTTTAAAGATCTTGAATAGAAGATCAAGTGCATTCCCAGTGGCGTAGCTGAGGGTAGGGGGGGGGGGGGGGGTCTCCTATTTGCACCCCCCGTCTCTAGAAATAACTGGACATGGGGCGGCATATTTAGATTTTGCCCCTCCTAAAAAAAAGTCTATATCACAGGTCTATATCTGGTACTTTGGATAGTAAGGGTATCCTATGTAATTACGATGCACGTTATTGCAACTTTTTTTTTGATTTCGATTCACGATATCGCGGCTTTTTTTTGTAATTTTGATGCACGTTATTGCGGCTTTTTTGTAATTTCGATGCACGCTATTGCGTTTTTTTTTTGTAATTTCGATGCACGTTATTGCGACTTTTTTTATAACTTCTTAAGTGTTCTGTCAGCTGACCGGATCGGACCGTTTTTATTCAAAATTCTAGTATTGGCTGTATTGGTCCTATAGAAAAAGAAGTACAGATTCACGAACTGAGTCATCCCTTTAAGTAAGGTCCAGCGGGGTTATTCTGTCACAAAAACGCAAGGGCTTTAGAATTAAACAATATAATAAAATTGACTATTTAATATAAGTCCTTAAGTGTCGACTGTAACAACTATAGGTAGTGTAGAAGTGTCAATACCTGGCGGGAGGTGAAGCGGCGCCGGCAGGGTTGTCGAACCTCGTGAAGACAGGGAGCTGTGCGCCCATGACGTGGAGTCTTGCGGCCAGCAAGGCCAGGGTAGCGCAACACACGGTGGCCACTCGCCGGGCGGCCTCGCCACAGGCGCAGCCCCAACCGGAGCCTTTGCCCCAGGCCTCCAGCCACGACCAACGGCTGCCACCGCCGGAGTTACGACGCTGAAAAGAACGGGAATTTAAAATTACCTATCAAATATTTACTTATCTTTAGTTTTATAACTTAACGTTTTTAGTTTGTCTACATTTAAGGCCCATTTAGACGGTGCATAGGAGCACTCCAAGAATAAGACCATTCCAAGTCTTCCAGTGGATGCCGAGTAGATAGAAGGCGACTTAGGAAACACTAGCGAAGTAGCTTTTCAACATCAATGAGTCCTCTACTTCCCGTCTGGCCAGCGTGGAGTGTAGGCCAAATCCTCTGGATACTCTAAAATAGGCAAAAAATTACCATTCCGCCCTTATCTCCGAAACCAATGAGCCCAAACTTTTGAAAAAAATACAGATTATAGTTTATCTATAGATTACAGGTAAACCAATAAGAAGTCTATCTTATTATTTAAAATGAGGATTTCTTATATAAAGGACTAGCTGTTAGCCCGCGGCTTCGCTCGTGTGAATTTCGGTTTTACTAAATCCTATTTTCAATAACCAAGCAAAATAAAACCGATAACCTTCCTCTATTTATAGTTTTTTAATTCTTTCAATCCAGCTGGTAACTTTTATCTAAAGGTTATTGTGAAAAAAAAAGATATCTATGTAGAATCTCTTTATAAAACACATTCATGGTACTAGCATTGGGAGGAAGGATTATGAGACTATTAGCAGAACTCACTTTGAAACATGCCACATAGAATTGTCCGTGTGAGAAACAGTTAGATCTTAAATCTATCCCAGCGACTTTCTATGACTGCCCTTTAGCTTTATTTCGAAGCGTATTTTAAGGGGAAACTGCAATATCTTGAACTCAAATGGATACTCTGAGGGTATCAATGGTATGCGAGGAATGAAAACAGTTTCCCTTTGACCACATCTATGCAAGGAATGAAAAAAGTTTCTCCTTGACCACATCCAGTGACCGCAGGAGCCTCGCCAATGCCAATGTTCCCATGGAGATCTTTTATTTGTAGTCAAACTCAAAAGTCAAAAATGTTTTTATTCAATGTAGGATAAATATTGACAAGAGCCACTAAGCTCTTAAATAATAAGAAGAGGAAAAAGTAGGATAAATATATCACTTATTGAAGGTCAATATTTTTAATTATTTTAAGTGCAAAAGCTACCGATACTAGCGTTTCGCAACGACCACTGAAAATAAACTTAGCAGCATCACTGGTGCGCCAATTTCAAGTACCAGATTATTTGGAGGGAGACCAGCTGGATTTAGAGAATTAAGAAATTTAACCGGGTAATTTACTGCGTCATCTGTTTGCAATAGAGAATCTACTGATTTAGGTACTGCACTATGCTGAAACACGTGTTAATTATTTTTGTTAAGAAACATTAATGGCAAGTTTTAAGTAAATCAGTCAATATTTAATTTTTTTTTCATACAAACTGCCCCCGATTTTTACGAAACTTCGTCGAATTTTGAAAAACCTTTCTCATCTGAGCACTATATAATAACAAAAAACTACTGTCCAAATTTCACGTTTATAGCTCTTATGGTTTAGGCTGGGCGTTGATGAATCAGTCACCCCTGTTCTTTTATATATATAGATTACTGTCCTGTATCTCCTTCTTCTATCCCTTATCCCACTTAGAGTGGGATAAGGGACAGCATGTTAGTATTTTATATATAATATATAACTGTCATGTATATCGATATTTAAAAAAAAAGATCTGCAAATCAAAGTGAACTACACTACACAGTTGACAGTATACGTGTTGTACATTCATAGGTTTTTTATTAACATTATCGAGATCTTTAATCTCTGTGCCCTCCGACTTGCTACATAAACAATAACGTAGATATTTTCTACATAAACAATACCTACAGCCAAAACTTGGAAACTACTAAATGTCAACGCTTAAAAGTAGCACAGCAATATTTCAGAGCGACTAAATTCCGTAATGTCACAGAATAAAATGTTACGCTGACCCATCGCACGCAGCGAAGCGTGGTGCAGCGGAAATTATATTTTTACATTATCTTTAACCAGAACACAGGACTGGAGACCAAAAAGCTGCAAGCAGCCGCAAAAAGTAATTTCCATTTACAAAGCCGCCGAAGTAGGTCACAGGCTCACAAGCATGGAGAGTATTGAACTCGGCAGTGAGAGAATGGATAATGTTACACTATGATTCGGGGGCGAACGAGACGCAACCCTATGGCGTGTGTAAATAAATCCAGAATGGAATTCGGTCCCGTCTCTCAAGTTCCGACGTTGAACATGCAAAATATCGTAGACTTCTGGAGTTAGAATATGAAAGTGAAGCCGAAAATATCGAACACATTTTGCAGTAAAAGTTCTCGCGCTCACATATGAATGGTTAGGTTAGGAGGTTTATTTGGAGCAGGTAAAAGATAAAACCTCCTCTTTCAATAGCCTGTCGACAAGTCTTACTGCTGGCAAGGCGTCCCCTTTTTTCATGAAGCTGTCGATGTCGTCTCACTATCTCCTCTTAACAAAAAGAATGCAACTAAGTTTTTCAAGCATAAGAGCATTAAAAGCTTCAATATTTCTGATGCTGAATGAGCAGTTTGCAAGAGTGGGGCTGCGGTCATATACTTACTAAGTTTGCATTAAATTTGGCTTCACTTTTAGTGTGTTAATTCCATATGATTAGAAGTCTGGTGCAAACATCTGCTAATATTGTGTTATAAGCTGGCGAATGGCGTAAGTACATAATATACATAGCTGATTGAGTGGCGGACGGCTCCTAAAGACACCCACCACAGTCCGCATTTTAGAGACCCGATTTCTCTACGACAGCGTTGCTTACCTTTTGAGCAACGAAGAGCTCGTAGACTACACAGACCCCTGTCACGGTGATGCCTTGCTCCTTGCACAGCATGGCGATTCCTACGCAGGCTGTACAAGCGGCCACGTATCGCCAGTCTGAAACAAAGTGGATGTTAGGACCTTTTTACTATTATTTGCATTTTCTGCATACTTATATTGCTTGAAAGTTAAGGAAAGCAGTAACGATACGTAGTGACCAGCCCGCTAGAAGGCAACAATATAGCCTCTAGCCTACAAGAGTATTTTTTTTTCTTTGCACACAACTATGTAAGTAGGTAGGTACGTCAAAAACACAAAAGATTTTTTTGAGAATTATTTTACGTCACTGGATCTCTGGAAAAAACGTTAAAGAATTAAAAGTTGCAGAAATTGATAAAGAATAAAAAGGTGCAGAAATTTATAATTATGTATTTCTCCAGAAATATGAAATATTGCCAATATTCCCAAAGGACGAATTCAGTGAAAATTAAAATCGGATTAAGCAAATCATTTTGTTTGTCAGTCACCGTGCCAAAAATTTCCTCTTTGAACTTTGAACCAGAATATCGGGCGCATAAAAAAATTCAGTGAGATCCGATCACTCTTTCATTGACCAGCAAAGGCAGCTCAGATAAAAAATGTATGACAAAACTACCTTTTTGGCGCGAATATTGAGGGCGCTAATAATAACTTTGAGTTTTCGTGCCGTACCGTTTGGTTTACGTGCCTTTATCACTATTGCACAATGGTTGGCTAACATAATAGGTGCCATGCATTTGAGACTTTGATTGCATTAGTAAATGTCAGTCAAAATCTTTCTTAGGTCAAATCAAACTGATCTAGCCCCAAAGTAAGTTAAACCTTTACTTTACCTATAAATTATGGGACACTAACTCAATGATATAATACAAATAAATATATGCATTTAGATAAATACCCAAGACCCAGGACATTGTGAAAAAGGTCATTTTCCAACTTGCCCTGACTAGGGATTGAACCCAGAACCTCCGAGTGACGGACTAGCGTGTTAACGTATACGTTACGTATACGCTACGTTTCGACAACCTCCGTAGCGTCGAAACAAAACTGAGTCTTAATTCATAATTTAGACTTAGGTTTGTCTATAGTTCAAATATAACTTAATTTGCTTTTTTTCTCTTTTAAGGCCCCGTCAGTTCAGACTCAAGAATACTGTGAGTGTTTTTGAAAAATCACTTTAAATAAACTACAACAGTTTATTTCTCAAAAATTTTACATATTGATCTTAAGGCTTTTTTACAGATCCATAACACGATTAAGCATTTTTGTCTTGATAGAAAAAAATCACAAACATACCCCTAAATTTGCCTAAATTTAACTTTAAAAAAGCGGCCAAGTGCGAGTCGGACTCGTCCATGAAGGGTTCCGTAGCAGCAAGTTACATAATATAAAAGTTCTAAAGGTAAATTGTGGTTTACGATTTATGACGTTTTAAAAAATAGCTATCTATGATACCGAGACCGCTATAGTTTTAATTGAAAACATACTTTGAGGATATATATCACATTTTTTTCAGAATTATTTTAGTAATATTTCGAAAGTTTCGGTGGCACACCTCAAATTTTAAGTTTGTATTAGATTATCTCAAGACTGGGGGTTTGATCTACATAGTTTCAAAGCAGTTTTTGTTGCATTTTAAAAGACCTTTTCAACGATATCCCATGTACGGGTTAGTCCAATTTAATTTTTTAAATTCACTATCCGTTGTAAGGGAAGGAGGCTGAAAAAAAATTTTTTTTCATAATTTTAAAAACCAACTTTTGGAACTTAAATCTCTATCTCTCCACCAATTTTCGTGACAATCGGTGCAGTAGCGGCGGAGAACGAGCCCGGACGGACAGACAGACGGACGGACGGACGGACATGACGAAACTATAAGGGTTCCTTGTGGACTACGGAACCCTAAAAAGATATTACTATTTTATACAATCACCTTTTTATATGAAAATTATACCAAAAGATGTATAATCTAAATTATTAGTCGACTTCGTTACACAAAAAATTATAAATATATCAAAATTGAAACTATGCGATGAAAAAATCCGCCACGATAACGCCGTGAGTGCACTACCAATTGTGCTATCGTGACTTCGAATCACCCCGACGAATTTTCTCAACACATAGTACAGATCTTCATTACTACCCACTATTTAGAAGTGTGGTATTCAACTTCATTCATATTCGATGAATTGCTGCCTGAAAGCTGACGATGATGTTAATGATAAAAGGTTTTCTCTTATAAACTGTCGAAGGAGATAGTTACAATTGAGCGGGACAAAACAGTGATACACATATCCGCAGTGCCTTCTCTAGTTTTACATAAAGCTCTTTGAATAAGACAGATTTTTTTCCCTCTATGGGTCATGCCTTCCTTCTCTTTGAGACAAGGCGAAAATTATTCATTTATAAATGAATGCCGCCGAGCAGAACGCCTCGTTCCAAACATCCTGTAGACTTCAAAGTTCAACCAATCGAAGGGCGCAAGTAGGAACTGCCTAAGTTCCTAGTGGCATAATTCCGGTTTAATCTGGATTCCCCAACTTGGGAGGTCCGTAAAGCTAACAATCTAAAGTTTGTAGTTAAACATATAAGACATTCGATGGTTATGTAAGTAAGTAGCGTGAAATAAGCGTTTTGAATTTAATACTAGTACTTATTTGTTGTTAGTGTATAGTTATTAGTATAAGTGGGTTTTCTAGCTTTCGACAGAGGTTGATCTATTTAAGTGAAATCATTTTTCCAATACTCAAGGGTTAATTTTATCATTGTTAAAGAGAGCCTAAAAGAAGTTAGTAAATAAATAAATATAATATTATATAAATATATAGGAACAAATCACAATAATTGAGCTAGCCCCAAAATAAGTTTTTAAACTTGTATTATGGGATAAACACCTAAGACCCAGGACAAATTTAAAAAGGCCAGTTTCTAACTTGTCCTGGATGGGGATCGAACCCAGAACCTACGAGTTAACTTAACTAAGTTTACTTAGACGAGCGTGTTGACCAAAACGCCACGGAGGTTGTTAATGTAAGCGAGAGCAGAATTTAATTATATATAAATAGAAAATTTATAAGGAAGGAAAATAGTGAATGAGTAAGTGTATCCATATGCGAGATACCACTCACTAGTAACCGTTTTATTCTTAAGATTAAAACAATAATTCAAGGAAAGATAGAATGAAAATTAGGAGTACGAAAACGCAAAAGAAGATTATTTGATCAAATAAAAGAAAAGAACTTAGCGAAATACCTCAAGACATGGAAATCACTTTACCGACAAGCTATAAAATACAAGAAGAAGACTTACAATCAAATGCCCATAATCGAAACGAATAGACAGTAGTTTTAATAAAATTTCAAAGCAATTACATAAAATAACATGAAACATAGTCTGATGTCTAATTCTATGCCTAAGCCCTCACAACCCGTAGATACTAATTCCTGAATGTGAACTGAGAGCAACATTGTACGCCATATTAACCGACAATGTTTCCAGGATTTTGATTGTTTTGAGCAAAGCAATTCAACGAGCCAGTTTTAACAAGATTTACTAGCCGTAAGCCTGCTTACATACAATTTGGGCATATTGTATGATATATTTTTACTTAGTGAACTGAAAATTGCTAAAATAGAACCGTTATAAAAATTATTGATGACTTTTTGTATCCAGCTAATACGACGCATGCGACGGTAACGCCACAACTCGAAGGTTTCGAGCTGTAGTACGAATATGAAAAACGTGGCCGCTGTCAATGGCCAATTTGGAAATTCTTGAGAAAAGCATAGGCTTTTCTCAAGAATTTTTAGGGTATAGACCCTGCTCTGGACGTCATACCTTTGAAGTGGTAACACAGGTATGGCACTTCATACAAGCAAAGTAACATTAATGCCTACTACTATACAAACAAAACTACGCATCCGTGCACACCCGTGCGCACGTCAATGTTCAAAGCCATCAAACGCCGACGAGAACAGGGGCGAGGTGCGGGGACGCCATATTGCGTGAGACGCTGCGAGTTTCCGTTCTGTATGTACTTAATGACAAAAAGTCAAATCAGCTACTTTTTTCTAAATGTCAAAACAAACATTTCTATGGGATTTGTATGAAAATTAGAACCGTGACGCCATAATTTTTTCGAGTCAAAAAGCGAAAATCATGTTGAAAATGGATGTGATCAATGTGACACTATTTTGTGACGTTTTATTCTCTTAACAGTACCAAATAATATTTTTTTGACCCAGTTATCTACCTAATTCTGTGGTGATGATGAAAATGATTACCTGTATTTCGTCTTCTGCTGGCGGCCCGGGCGTAGCACAGGAGTGCGCCGAGAAAGAAGACCGATGACAACATTTCTGCTCTGCCCACCACTCCTGTCACCTGCGGAAAGAGAGGTAATAATTCAATAGACGCTTCTGGCGATAAATCTATACGAGTCCACTGGTTTACATAGACGATTGAGTGGCGGACGACACCCGAAGACGCCCACACAGTCCGCATAATGAATATCACTACAGCCGTACTATGCCTGTCCACTTAACCTTAACTTCCCGCCAAAAACTCCACAGCTAATGTCTCTAGCTAGGTTGTTTTTTTTTATTAAATAATTTTGCGGCTCTGTATACAAGTCCTTTAGAGCCTATCCTTAATTTTGTTCTTTATTCCTAATCCTAACCTAACGTAATCCTAACAAGTTACAATCAAAGGGTGGTGTAGGCCTTTGACTGCTTCAAGGGAGCTTCTGGCGACATATCTGTACGAGTCCACTGGTTTTCATAGACGACTGAGTGGCGGACGACGCCCGAAGACGCCCACAAAGTCCGTAAAACAAATATCACTACAGCCATACTATGACTGTCCACTTTAACAATTTTACAAATTGTTCATGAGCATGAGTCTAGCTAGGTTGTCACAAGAAGTTTTTTTTTCTAACGGGATGTCAGCGGATACAGAGCGGATATTGCAGACTTCGACGTCATATTTTAAAATGGCGTGTTTTAGTTGTTATAATCTACTTGCTATTTTTAATATTTATTTTCTACACCATGTATTTTTTGCGGCTATTTCTCGACGAGGACTATCGATTAAAAATATAAAAAAAATGCATGCATACTCTCTATTAAAACCCTAAGTTTGTCTGAGCGTTGTCAATGTCGTTGATCGTACAGTAGAGCGATTGCTTTAAGATTAGCCGATTCAGTGATTATTTCACGAGTACACATTGTAATTAAATTTTGAAATTAACGCGAATCGTACCTTTTTATTTATTTGCGGACGTTCCAATCAGATTGCACCGACCGAGGTATCAGCATGACGTCATGCTGAGACCTCGGTCCACGTAAACGTCAACGATTCGTGTTAATTCCCGTGTAAAACATTTATAATTATGCAAGCGATCGTTTTAATTCAATTCAATTCAATTAATTTATTGCATTTCATAATGTACATCAGTTCTAACTACTTAAAGTCACTGTCTTAAAATAGCACACTATGAACCCTGTCGGGTATCGCAAAACGAAAATTGGAGTTTAAAAGCAGTTAGTACCTATAGCTGTTAATTTAGTAATCTACAGGATGTATTAACCTACGATACACAATCCTCGATATTATTTTTTCTTTGAAACAAATATTGCTTTGGACGGAACATTTATTTTTCACGAACAACCTTACCACTTTGTTTTTTTTTATTAATAAATAAAATTTAATCATTTCAAAATCAATACAAAATTCACAACAGTTTCGTCAACTTTGTTCCTGTGACCAAAGTACCTATCACCGCTCGATACCGCCTTAATAAATTATAAAAATACTCGTAGAGTACTTACTAATCAATAAAGGCTGAATTGAATGCATTGACCTGATTATTGAAGTGATACGTAGTTTAATTTTAAATTATGGAAATCTCCGTATTTTATTTTCTCTCAGACCAACTCAGAATTAGTTATATAGAGCATTCTCAGAATTTCTGAGAGCAAATAAAATACGCAGACGACCAGCTTCTTCGCTTCCTGCACACATTGTAAAAAAGAGAATCTTTGAATCATTTCAATAAGCGATACAAACCATCACTATTTTGATTCCATTTTTCCAGCTTTACACCTATTGCGGATCGGCTCAGTCTATGGATAAGGATAAGGATAAATGTAACGAGGCAAATGATCGGGCGGTCACTGTAGCCAAGCGCTGGTCAAACCTATTATAAAAAAAAGTTAATATAATAGTAATAGTATAGCCAATCGACTCGAAAGAAGAAGAAGGATAAAGAAGGGATAGATAATTTAAGTTTCTACTTTTTTAAAACTCTATTCTAAAGCTGCCATTCCGATCTGAGAGCATACAATAAACATAGATCATACTAGCGGCAGTAGCCGTGTAGTTTCCGGCGGAGTAGGATAGGACCACTCCAAGTCTTCCCGTGGATGTCGTAGAAGGCGACTTAGGAAACACAAGCTAAACTAAGCTAATAAACATCAATGAGACCTCTCCAACCCGTCTGGCCAGCGCGGAGAGTGTTGGCCAAATCCTCTGACTGCTCTGGCTATATGGCTCTGGTATTACAGAGAAGGTCATGCTCCTGAAATAAAGACTAAAAAAGACCTGATGATGAGATAAAATAAAATATTCGTAATTGGTGCTGGCGCACGAAACTCTAAAAACTAATTGGATATAAAATAAATTCCCGGAATCCGCCGGCAGCCGCCAATCCCAAATAGGTTTCAGCTGTAACCTTATTAAATTCCCAGTGTTAGCTCCTCGTTAGAAACTATATAGCTCTAAATTCCAAAACTTTCCTTTCCCAATTAGTTTCTGACATGAAAAATAAGTTTCACATATTTTATAACTCTCAGGTACTTTCGTTTTAGACTGTTATTTTATTATACTGTGCTTTTATAGATTCGCTACAATTTATGCACTGGCACAAGTGTGTTGCTTAATTTGGCCAGTTCGGTGGCCGTAATGGTTAACACGCTAGACCGCTAATCCAGAGGCTCTGGGTTCGATCCCCATCCAGGGCAAGTTGGAAAATGGCCTTTTTTACATTGTCCTGGGTCTGAGGTGTTTATCTATATATGTATTTATCATAAAATATAGTATCGTTGAGTTAGTATCCCATAACACAAGTTTAAAACTTACTTTGGGGCTAGCTTAATCAGTGTGATTTGTCCCTATATATTTATTTATGTATCGTACATAGAAAAAAAATTTTTGACTTTGACTGACTTTGACTTTGGTGTTTGCTTTCGCAAATTAAGCGACCTTGGGCGTGATTAGCACTTGGATGGGTGACAAGTGGCATAAAAAATTCTTGTGCTTCTCCGTGATTCGGAAGGCACGTTAAGCAGTAAACAGTTGTCAAGCTATGTCAGATGCTTTTAGGCAGCTTGAAAATTCTGTCACTAGTGTTAGCGCCGCACACACGAAAAACACACAAATAGATATGAGTAACAAACAACCTAAAACTAATTAAACTCATGAGATTTTCAGAATTAGTTCAACTTTAGACAACAAACACGTTACAGAAAATTGTTACGAACAAGCAACGTTGTCGCCAAAGCCCGTATATAAAATGCACGACAAACGGCGCCTGTGAAAACGTCTCCAATAAACAAGGCAAAATAGTGGCGCTAAGGTTGCAGCGAGCTAAGTTGTAGCAATAACAGGAGCCCCTGGGCGATATTAAAAAGGATATAATTATAGTATATTTGTTGTTATAGCGGCCACAGTAATACATAATCCGTGAAAACAAGTGTCTAGCTATCACGGTTCAAGAGATAGAGCACTGTGACAGACGGACGGAAGACAGTAATAGGGTCCCATTTGCACCCTTTTGGTACGGAACCACAAAAAAATTGAAATCAGATCATTCGTTTAGAAGTAGGTACCGTTTAAAGAAAATTCCAGCATTTAAAAAAACGGCGACAAAAAAATTCTAAGATAAACCAGGCACAAACTTATACAAACATAATATCATACAAAAGATCTGCAAAAGATTGAATTAAGGCCTTCGAGGAAAAACTACATCTAAGTTTTTTTGCAAACTCCGTAGTAAGCTTTGAAAGCTATTATATTCTCTTGATAGTCCAAGTTGCCCGAGGGTTTGTTTTAGAAGTTTCACAGAAAATATTTTCACTTGATATTACTGCACCGAAAGTACTACGAAGTATTTGTTATTTCCTTCCTCCACTGCAGCCTTTACACTTGCAGACAACGTTACTTGTTAAGTTTATAATGGTTGTAGACATAATATCGTTTGTAATATTCTCCCGTCTGTTGAAGACAAGAGTTGTGGAAAATAGGGAGTTGCAATATGAGCGGTCAAAGTGAATAGTTTGAAAAGTTTTGTTTATTAAAAATTATGACAACTTGTAATTATGTACATAAGAGGAGTGTTACTAGTCCAACTGAGGTTGTGAAAAGTTCGATAAGTTGAAAAACTGCCATCATCATCATCCGAGCGTATTCCCGGTTGCATCCTCAGCGTTAACGCTTCAGAGCCTGGAGTCTGCTACTTAACCTAGGTGATTTGACGAGGCACACAGAGCGACTGCCGTCTGACTTCTGCAACCCAAAGGGTAGACCAGAACCAACCTAGGATAGCTTTAAACAAACCCGATGCGGGACCCACAGCTTTGCGTGCCTTCCGAAGCATGG
The DNA here is from genome assembly GCA_963576875.1 of Acrobasis repandana. Taxonomy (NCBI): domain Eukaryota; kingdom Metazoa; phylum Arthropoda; class Insecta; order Lepidoptera; family Pyralidae; genus Acrobasis; species Acrobasis repandana. Next base: position 17,284,563 of record OY756218.1, on the reverse strand, counting down.
AATCATCTTTCTTTTGGGATAATCAGGCGATTAAAGCCCGCAATATCCTAACCAGACTTTTCACAAAGTATGTTTCCCAGTGGGATTTGAACCCACGACCTCCGGATCACAAAGCAAACGCCTTGTCCACTGGACCACGAAGGCAGTTAAGTTGAAGAATTGTAACAGTATGTTTATAGTACTTAGTAGTAGTATTCAGTATATTATATTATAGTATTGTAGTAGCAGTATAGTAGTCAATAAAAGAAAACGAAGTAGAGATGTCACTGTAATTTTTTTTTTATTGTAAATTACATCATCTACATTTTTTATAAAATATTATATTAATATTTCTAACGATGATTACGTAGGTCACTATACAAGTTTTGAGATGCTCGAAATTTGAACACAGGACGCATCTATGTCTTATATTTTTAAAAAGCAAATTTATTTCCAAATCGAACACAAAAGGCCATTTACAGCAATTTAAAAAAATAAAAAAATTGAAGCATTTATCCTGTCTTCATTTCCCGCCTACGATGGACCTTTAACGTGAACATTTGCGTGCTATGATATATTATGACTTTAAATGTAGTTTATGCTTTAGGTGAGTCTGCTTCTTCTCGGGCAACCATTTTTAGATGGTTTAAAAAAATATAAGGGAGAAAGCCAGCCTTGAAGATGATGAGAGAAGTGGACGCCCCCGAACAGCAGTTACTACTGAAAATGTGTGGACTACTGAAATGCTTGTGCGAGATGACCCACGAATTACATACAGGGACAAAGAGAAAATCTTAGGCATCAGTTCGGTTAGTGTTCACACCTTAATACATGAACATCTAAGAATGAGGAAGCTTTGTTGTCGTTGGATACCTCATTTGCTCTCCGAAACGGTAAAGAAAGCCCATGTGGATTGGTGCCGTGAGATGCGTCTACGTTTTGAAAATGGGAGATCAAGGAGTATTTCTGAAATCATTACTGGCGACGAAACATAGATATATCAATATGATTTGGTAATTAAGAAGCCTTCCTCGGTATGGGTGTTTCCAGATGGCCAGTAGCCAAGAAAATTGCAAAGACCGCAGAACATTGGAAAAAAAATTGTGGTCTGTTTTTTTTTACAGAGTGGACATCTTGCATCATCAATGCCAGAGAATTGTAGGTCAATTAACTAAGAATTGTACACTACAGTCGCATTGCCAAAAGTTTTCAAAGCTGTGCAGGAGAGACGACCAAAGACCGGGCGCCGGGGAATGATGCTGCACCACGACAACGCGTCTTCACACTCTTCCCTCAGAACAAAGGAGTTTATTAAAGAGTCGGGTATTGAAACCCTACCTCACCCACCTTACAGACCCGACTTAGGGCCTTATGACTTCTTTTTATTCCCCACCATAAAAGATAAGATAAAAGGCAAGTTTATTTCAAGTGCCGCAGAAGTGGTGACTGCGTACAAATCAGCCATTTTTGACCTGTTCTGACAGGTTTAAGTAAGATTGGAATAAGTGTTTCCAAGACTGGTTTAGGCGGATGGAAATCTGTATTGTGAAAAAATATAATATAAATAGTAACTATATGTTGTCTACTTTTTGCGTGTCTCAAAACTTATATAATGACCTACGTAATACGGTCAAATGACGGCCCTCATTGTCAATAAGTACGTTGAGTTACTCTCTCCTACTATTTTTTTTCTACTTTATCTCTACTACTTTTTTAAACTCTTCAAATCAGCATTTTTCCCGCCGCCCTGTATTAAGCTGTCATCAGACTGTAACAATTCTTTATTTTCTAGGCTTATAAAATCAAATTTTACCTCCTAGGCCACAATACTTTCAGACGTGTGGATCCTGGCAGAGTAGAATAGGACCACTCCCCGTGAATGTCGTAGAATAAGGCGACTTAGGAAATACAAGCTAAACAAACATCAGTGAGATCTCTCCAACCCGTCTGGCCAGCGTGGAGAGTGTAGCCCAAATCCTCTACCTACTCTGGCCATGTATGGCTTTGGTAGTACAGACAGGGTCGTGCTCTTGTAGTAGAGACTTAAAAAGGACCTGATGATGATGAGGCCACAATATGAGTACTTAATGTCTAATACTATTATTTATTCGTAACAGCCTTCATCCAACTAATGGGTGGCTTTGATTATTCTTTACACCTTCGGAATCGTGATTGGTATTGAAAATTTAAAGTGCCTGCAAGGAAACCTAATCTTGCAGAGTTTGCTGCACTGCAGTGCAAACATGTCGTATAAAGTACAAGGGTTACTGCTCCTGTTTCTAATTGGAAAACGCTCATAAACGGGTTTAAAGATCATGAAATTCACCGTTGTATTGTTGCCGCTTGTGCGACGCAGTTGGTTTGATGACGCTGTTAAAGATACATCCAGGGCCCTTACTTTGAAAGCTAAAAGACATTAATACTAGCTCTTTACTATTACTGACACTTTCTTCCTTGCTGGTCTGGGAGAAAAGAAAAAAAAACTATCTATAGTTTTTTATTCTAATCTAAGCCGATCGACGGAAGGGGCGAGAATCGGAATTGATCAATATGCGATGCGGTTAGCAACCCATCAGTATTATGATTTCCCTTTTCCACGTCCACCATCACGCTAAGAGTGGCCTGGGTCTTATCGCCATAGGCTATGTCTGCCCCGTTAGGGATATGGACGTGATAGTGTATCTGTATCTATATCTAACCATTGACGCCCCCAAGCCAAATTCGACTTTAGCTGTAGAGTGGTAAGGAGTGATGTCGTATAGCTTTCGGAGCCAAAAATAGGTAGATTGAGACTGATATATAATTCTCCATGCTAGTGTGGGAGAAAAGAAAAACAAAGAATGCATCAGCTGCTTCTCTTCCTCTGCAGATCGCAAAAGTGAGAGAATTGGCAAATGTGAAAATCATGTTAGTAGGCGATGCGGCCCATCACTAGTTTCATTTCTTTTACCAACTTCTCGCCCACCATCACTTCAAAAGTGGAATTTGAGTACTGCCCTGGGCTCTGTCTGCTTAGATCCTCAAGACCCTAAATGCTCTGTCTGTACCTATTATAAACTTCTAGCACAAGATACATACTACTACTATTTCTAGTTGGAAAACGCTCATAAACGGTTTTAAAGATCATCAAATTTACAGCTGACTGGACATTATGTTGCAATGTTGCTTGTGGACATTTTCAGCGACCTAAAGATAATTGAGGCTGATACAAAAAATACCTACATTTTTATTTACAAGCTTTTATTTAGTTTCACCAGTCCCGTTGTCTGTGTGGCCGTAATGAAATCTTGCAAGTTAAATTAGACCCGCTTCCCACTATTCAATTGAGCTGAAACTTCACATACTTATGTAAGCGAGGCCGAAGGCCGAGCTGCGTGGCGAGGGCGTAGCCCGAGCCCCTCCTGACCTCTCCCCTCCTCCAGAACTCTCACGCGAGGCCGAGCCATCGCACCGCGCGGCGCCCTGCGATGGCTCGGCCTGCGAGCCTGAGAACTCCCACCAAGCACTGAGCGTTTTTTTTTTAATTTTCCAAGATGGCCGCCAACAGAACGAAGCATCGGAAGCAGTCGACTACTTCCGATTTGACTCAAATTCAGTATGCAAGGGTTTTTTGGATTGCAGTATCCAAATATGTAATTTTTTTTTGGAATCCAGGATGACGTCTTGATTTTAAATTTTTTAACTTTATTCGTTCATAACGTCCTATTGGAACATCGAAGGGGTCTGGAATTTTGTATGCTAGGGCAAAGCATCCCGCGGAACTCAAAACTGCAAACAAGTTTTGATTCCAAGATTTTGCCGCCCACCCTTTATTTTATGTTGCTATTACTGACTGCAGTGTTTTACCCATTTTCTCAACTGGACATAGATTCCAACTAACTTCAACAGCTGCACAAATAACCGCGGGCTGCTTGCAACCCGCGCAACGCCCGAAAAACTAGTATATATTATAAAATTATGTCCAAGATTTCGACCCAGTTCGTTCGCATCCCAAAAACTGCCATTGCCAATATTTCAATTAGCACGTCTAAAATACAAAACGCTATTCTTTTACGAGAAGAAAAGAAATGAAAAAGATCTACTATTCCTTATCCATTGACATAAATCTCTGAAACAAAGCTAGATTGACCTATATAAACTGCATTCAATTGTCGCAGTGTGTATAGTTTTAAAAGTGCAGACACGAAGGCGTTCCAATTTCAGTGCAGTTTCGACACTGGCAAGTAGGAAGTCTAAAGGAATTGTGTCGTTAAACTGTGACTGAGTGGGCAACGCTCCCGATTTATATTGCGCTGTAAACATAAGTGCGCGGGCGAATACGGCGCACTTCATTTTACACCGGATTATAGAGCTCTTGTCGGGACTTGAATAAGATTGAGCGGGCAGTATCGGCTCTTGCAGATATAAATTAATTTGGCTATAAATTGTGTATGTGGTCGTATACTTTAGCAGCTGCGCTTGCAGGTTTTATGCTTCTGGCGATTAAAGGAAGATATGTGTAACTGAACTAGTGCAAGTAGGAACTCTAGGTAACATAAGATAAGTAGATATTCAAAAAAGACATAACTTAAGTTATTTAATGTAGTGGCAAGACGGGGCACGTAGCGCGACGAACAGATGGCCGATAGGGAAAAAAGGTTCTCTAATGGCAACCACGGAATGGCAAGCGAAGCATAGGATACCCACCCACAAGGTGGTCAGACGATCTGACCAAGGTCGCTGGAAAGCGCTGGACGCAGGCCGCTATAGATCGGTAATTTTGGAAATCCTTGGGAGAGACCTATGTGTTTTTACACAGAGCGACTGCCGTCTGACCTCTGCAACCCAAAGGGTAGACCAGAACCAATCCTTGTATAGGTACAAACGCTAGATGGCGTTCGGGACCAACAGCTTTACGTGCCTTCCGAAGCACGGAATCATCTTTCTTTTCGGATAATCATGTGATTCAAGCCTGCAATATCCTAACCAGACTGGAAACAACTTTTTACAAAGTATACTTTCCAGTGGGATTTGAACCCACTACCTCCGGATCACAAGGCAGACGCTTTGACCACTGGACCACGGAGGCAGTCAGTACCTTAAGATATAGGTTATCCGTTAAAAACTGATTTCTTTATCTATACAAACTCTACTTGGTATAAAATAAATAACGCTTAGATCTCTTCAACTACCTACACTACAATTTTTTATGCGGTTTTAACTAACATGTAAGAGCATTTCTCAAATAAAATGTGCAAATATTTCAATACACACAAATATTTATTAAAACCAATGAACAGGCACAATACAAAAGAAAACAATGTCATTAAACCAATTTAATAGTTGTACTACGAATCGAACAAACTAACCACATATCGAATATTTTAATACACAATGAAAACGAAGCACAGGGCAAAAAAACAAACAAAAATAAACTTCTCCATTACTGATTGAAAGAGTAGTTAATGTCTATCAAACTGTAATATCGGACTTTTAAATACAGTTTATAAATACCAACAAAATGGCCGCAGTCGTGGCACTCGTAAAAAACGATGATTGAGCTCAGGTATTACGGTACAAAACGTTTAATTTGCCGATGTATATTAAGGCTGGTAATAGACGTCCGGTTTGGCTCACGATTGTCTGATCAGGTTACTGGATCGGATTCACTATATATGTCCGACCATTTTCATCAGGCTAAGGATAGATTACAAATCACACTAATTGAGCTAGCCCAAAAGTAATTTTAAACTTATATTATGGGATACTAACTCAACAGTACTATATTTTATAACAAAAACATATACATCGTGTTAATGAAAGAACGCAAAACCTCTCAGGTGGTACCTTAGCTCATGTAACTGAACAACTTTTGGTCAACAACTTTCACGAAATCCAAAAAAAAATTCGGATTTTCGTACAAATTGACTCGATCAGCTGATCAGTTAGTATGAAAATTCAAATTATTTTATTTTAGTTTCGTGAAAGTTGTTGAACAAAAGTTGTTCAGTTACATGGGCTGAGGTACCAACTGAGAGGTTTTGCGTTTTTAAGATAAATACCCATGACCCATAACAATTTGAAAAAGGCCATTTTCTAACTTTCCCTGGCTAGGGATCGAACCCAGAACCTCTGGATTGGCGGACTAGCGTGTTGACTATTACGTCACGGAGGACGTCAACAATGTGCCCGCTTCACCTGTCGCCGACAGGTGTCACAGACATAAGTACTATCGCTCGTTTGTAAGAGTCCTAAAACGACACAGCTCGCTCTTTCTACAGCACCTTTCAGATGAAACGAAAGGAATATGAGATCGCGCCTTCAGATACTCGAAACGGCAATAAAATTTGAAAACACCGTGTCACCGTTTCCGTCTTGGAAGACCGATCCAGTAATCGGAATGGACATGTGTATACAAACATGTGGTGTAAGAGTCTTCCGATAGTCTAATAAGGCTATCGGATCCGACTACCGGAGAGAAAAAACCGGATGTGTATTGCCAGCTTAAATTGATCGTCGATGAGGTTTTCAATATCTGCCATCGGGAATTAAAATGGGTTGTTTTTCAGATAACAAGTTGTGGCAGTTTTATTTTTGTCACATTTTTTTATTGAAGAGCGAGCGAAGCGTTTCCGAGTTTCGAGAATATAATGTATATACAAAAATGTAGTACAGTAATTATATGTTGTCTATTATTATCACGAAATAATATTTTTTTTCTTACTGGGTACTAGGTATTGCGAATTTCCACAAAGTGATTTTATAGTCGTTGAAAATTGGTAATGCATAGTTTTCATTCAATATAGCATTCACCAAAGCCATTTCGGATGATTTATTTATGCTGCATTTTGACTATTTCATGCATTCGAGAGCTAAAGTTGCTTTCAAGATATAAATTGAATAACACATACCAATGTAAAGTGTAGAACAGACATCTGTCTGTGTGATTTATTAATTAAAGATAAATGAGCAGTATTGTCTAAAATTGCCTCCATGGTCCAGTGGTCACGGCCTTGTAATCGTGGGTTCAAATCCCACTGGGAAGCATACTTTGTGAAATGTTGTCTCCAGTCTGGTTAGGATACTGCAAGCTTGAATCGTCTGATTATCCGAAAAGAAAGATGACTCCGTGCTTCGGAAGGCACGTGAAACTGTAGGTTCTGAACGTCATTTAGCGATTGTTTAAAGATATCGAAGGATTGTTTGTGGTCTACTATTTGGGTTGCGGAGGTCAGACGGCAGTCACTCTGTGTAAAAACCAGTAACCTCGTCAAATCAGGTTAGGTAGCGGGCCCCGGTCTCTGAAGCGTTACCGCTGAGGATGCAACCGGGAATACGCTCGGACGATGATGATGAGCAGTATTATTTAATAAATGTCCCTCTTTTTAGCTTTCGTTTATTTGGATTTGGTGATGAGTGTAAAAGTAATGTAGTACGTAATATTAACTTTATGTTCATGAGACTTCTCTACCAAAAATTTTACCTTCTTCTGAAGGTTTGTAGCAAGGTAGACCCTCTTATAAACAAGTAATTACTTTAAAAAAAATTTAAAGTGCTGTTCAAAACAATTGAGCCCAAACTCGGTAGAGTTATGTTGTTTTATCACAGAGACGCCGTGGACACCTACCGGCTTCATCATTAGATCAGGTCTCATAATATTAAATCTTTATCTTGCAACCCATATTTAGACTTTATGTATAACCCAAAGGTTGACTGGTAGACAACGCTTTTAGCGTTAAGTTCGCGTATTATTCTGTGCAATTTGTATTTGATGGACAATAAAGATTAAAAAAAAAATATTGTTACATAAGTGTAAAGTTTCAGCTCAATAGGATAATGGGTAGTGGGTCTAATTTAGCTTGCAAGTTTTGATTACAGACACACAGACAAGGGACAGGTGAAACTAAAAGCTTGTCTAACATGTACCTAATAACTTAAGGTACATTAGACAAAAACATCTAAGGCAATCAAATCGAAGCTTATTAACCGCACTGTAGAACATTTATTTAGTTATGAAGGGCACGCCCTTTACTTAACAAAACTTACTAATCATAATGAAAAAATTATGGACTGATTAACATTATTAAGAGGACGCTTCCCAGCCCGTCTATCGTCAACGCGAGCATGGTTAAGAAAAGCTTGTTGTTTCATCCAGCGCAATGCAATTTCATGCAACAGCGAGTGAGAAGGCGATAACATTGTACGAAAAATAGGGGAAATTTCACAAAACTTGTTCCAGGTAATACGTGTTTTTCAGTAAGCCTTACAAGTTTGTGAAATAAATGTTTTTATTTAGAATCTTGATTACATTTGCGAGGTATGTATCAAAATATTTTCTTTACTTTTACAATTTATGAGTACTTTAGTAACGGTCGAAGTTTAGGTAAAATTTGAGCAAAAAGCAGATTTTTGGAGTCTTACACTGAATTTGTTTCTCCAATTTTTGATTTTTTATTTCAATAGAAACCTTGAAATAGCGCACAAAAAATCTATTAGTTCGAAAGTTTTAAAGAAAGATCTGTTACAAAGCTATAATCACGTACGAGCGTTTGTATAAAAAGTAAGACGGGAAGGGCGCTCTTAATTAATCGCGTCTTATCTATTGAGCTAATGGCTTGCTTGCACGACGTACACCTAAAACAATTTACCACTATGCATGCAACATAACTTATACCTAAAGAGTCATTAAACTGTAATAAATGACATTCACCCATCACAAACTAGAGTGAGTGCACATATATAACCTCATAAAAAACATCGAAACAGGAATTACTTAATTATGCAAAAAACTGTCACGATAGGTAAGTATTTATAAAAGTAAATATATAGAAACTAAAAGAAATATTTACATATACAGCAATACCTATCATGTATGCGGTATACATGATAGGCGTTTACACTTCTATCGTACTGCAGAGACAGTATGCACTCTTTTACCTCTTGTTCCTTAACATTTTGGTCATGAGCACATAATTAATAGTACAAAACGGAATTTTACCCCCGTGAGATGACGTTCCTGAGTGTCCCAACGAATCTGACAAAGCTTAACTACTGCCTTACAATAATAACCAAAGAGTTTGGAATGTACCTTCTTTTATAAAGAACCTGACTTAAAACTCATCTTGTGTTTCTTTCCCTCTTGTCAGCATTACTTTTGCTAGAATGAGACTTCGCTAAACGTCAAAACTAAAAATGTAGCCTGTTTTCTGCTTAATACGACAAAATTTAAATTATGTCTATTGACATTGACTTCTGTATATTTAGGTGACATTTATATTTAGTACCGTCATAAAGGTCCGCCATACGCCATACGCCAGGACCGTTAAAAAAAAACTCCACTTCATTTCAAAACAGGTTACACTTTTGACACTTCATCGCGGAATCTATACCTATACCTCCAATATTTCTAATAATAACAGACAGAATAAGACAGTAGGGTTAAATAAACCAATCTACGATAGCCCTACGTATCACTCACACATGGGCACGTGTAAAGGAACGTTGTATCCATGGTTGTTTGACAATTTTGCTCAAAACGTACTCGCTTCACAGCTGTGTCACGAGTTTAACATCTATACTACTAAAATTTTATGACTTACCGCCTCCGTGTGTATAGGGTGTACGGCGAATAAGATGGCAGCCACGAAACTTGCGAACTCCGGGAGAAACATGGCGCACACCCTGCAACAAAGAAGTAGGTCAGACTACACGTGGCAACTTGATAGTTATTGTTGTTTAAGATTTATCACTGTGAACAGTAAGGGCTGCCTGAGGTTGAACAGACCTCAGGCAGCCCTTACTGTTCACAGTGACAGTTCATGTCTAGTCGATTACGAATTCTAGGTTTACACTAGCGCAGAGTCGAAGCGCATCTATTTTTATATCGGTATTTCTTCTGAGATAAAAATAATACTTGTTGGTTTTTGGAATTCCGTCAAATGCGTGCATATTTTTTAGCGCAGAAGAAATATATGCATTAATTACGTTGTGGATATAAGGGTAAATTTGCTATGTTCAGCTTTAAATTAACGCTTATATGCGCTTTGACTCTGCGCAAGTATGAATCGACCCTAAAGCTCACTAAATGCAAAAATAAGGTCAGACGAAAATCACCAATTGCACCGGTGATGTTTGATGGACATGATTGGACGAAACGGAATGTAAATAACTTGTAGTCTTTGGAGAAAACGTGCAGTGCAGTTTGTTGCCGCTTCTTCTGCACTTGCGCCTAGGAAGCGGCATAAACTTAGCTGTAAGTAACGATTTGACGTCAACATTTGTGCAAAACAAAACAAAGTGACTAATTATTAAGATATATTATAAATATCCTATTATAATAAAGATATTTTAAATTAAATTGAATTGAATTGAACTAAATTGAATTGAATTGTAATGTAACACATGTTAGGCAAATAAATTTATCTTTATCTTTGGCATTAATAACGTATGCGACCGTTCCCTTTATGAATAAAATAACGACTGCCGAGCCGAAGCGTGTGTTCAAAGTGTTCAAACTGTTCTCAAGTGAAGTATAATTAATTTAAAAGTATAAAAGAATGATTCGTAGTCACTGCCGGCTAAAACTGGCAGATAAATTTTGATCAAAACAACTTCGAATAATTATAAAAAAAAATTTGAAAACACATTCTAAAAATTACAGATATAATCGAATCAGTTTCTAATAGTTACGAAACTAATTAAGATTGATACACACAGAATAAATTTTATTCAAAACTCCAGTATTGCAGCTGCCCAAATAAACAAAGGCTCGCTTTATGAATAGAATTCCACCCAGAAAAGCATGCTAGAAAAAATCATAACATTTGTAGAGCGCCGCTGCAGCGCCTAGCGAAGCCGAGTGTAAACTTTTGTGTTTTTATTTCGCACGCACAGCAAGCGCACTCGTTTCGCGATTGAATAGGTTTTAACATGACACGGAATAACACCTACTGATTCATAGATCGTGGAATGTGACTACGATAATATGATTCTCTAGATCTAGATCTCTAAGGAATTTTATTAAAGTACTTTATTTTATTTCTTAGCAGCGTGATTAGAGAGGATATAATTTAACATGACACATAATAACACCTACTGATTCTAAAGTTGACTACATACTATCACGTCTTTATCCCTAACGGGGCGGAAAGAGCATTTTGGGTCTTGCGGCTCTAAGCAGACATAGCCCAGGGCATAGCGTAACACTCAAAGGCCACTTTTAGCATGATGGTAGGCGGTGGAAAAAGTAATTAAAATAGTGATGGGTTGTTAGCCGCATCGTTTACTGACATGATTTGCGTTATCGCCAATTCTCTCAATCGGCTTCAACGATCTTTGCGGGAAGAGAAGCAGCTGGTACATTCAAAGTTTTTTCTTTTCTCCCAGACCAGCAAGGAATTTGGAAGAATTTGACTACGATAATTAGAAAAGCGAATTTCATTAAAGTACATATATGTATATTTGTGAAAAATGTACAACCGGTCAGAGAGCTTCCAGTTACCTATCTGGTTATAGTAATAACCAGTTTGGAATCTCTTCCTGATAATTTGCTGTATTTTGGAAATCCATACTTCCATACTAATATTATAAATGCGAAAGTAACTCTGTCTGTCTGTCTCGCTATCACGCTAAAACGGCAGAACCGATTAAAACGAAATTTGGCACACAGATAGGCTATAGCCCGAGAAAGGACATAAGCTACTTTTGATTTCGATAACGTAGGTTAAGCAACTCTAACCATGGTTCAAATTAGGATGGGTGGCCAAAACTAAAACGGCTGAACAGATTAAAACGAAATTTGGCACACAGATAGGCTATAGCCTAAGAAAGGACGTGGGTTGTCCCACAAAAAAGCAATTGAAGCATTAGATCGCACAATGAGGGATATCAAGAACAACCAGGATGTCATGGGAGGAATGGTGGTACTTTTAGCTGGTGATTTTAGACAGACATAAATAAATAATAAACAAAACTCAGTATTCCACGCGGACGAAGTCGCGGGTACAGCTAGTTATAAATAAATTGAAAAAACCTTAAACTAAAAAGGATATTAAATTATTGATTTATACAGCATTACAATGTTTGGAACAATATCTAAATTAAAAGGGGATATTCATCTTAGTATGGTCGATTTGAACAATTTTATCGTATTCGCCTTAATGTAGGTTAAAATTGAAATCCCTACCGGCGGTTCGAGCCCGACCTATAAAAATATCGCATTTGCCACTCCACTAGTCGCGCGCCGCACGTGATATTTCATAATCATGCGTGTTATGGATACGTGTTGTCGGGTAAAGTTATGTTTTTGTTCTAATTCGACACTGTAGTGTAGGGAATTTATTTATTTATTTAAGTTTATTGCACATAATTTATATTTGATTGATTACAATGGGTCAAACTTAACGGTATGCATTAACTACCAGTTTGCCTTTAAGACACATCGAGATGATGGTATAAGGGGTGCAAGTTGTAGGGAATGATGTTCTTATATAATTATGTAACACACATAAGAACATTATTCCCTAAACTACATGTGAATCGTGTATAATTTCGTAAATGATGTACTTAAGAGTCCCCTGACCCTACTTTTCCATACAAACGTAGCCTAGCTTTTATATTGAAATGACATGTCAGATTTCGGCAGTATTGTTTATTTAGAAATTGCATATAACTAGTTTTGACATGAAAATATTAACTTGAAAGAAAATATAAGGGTGTAGAAGATTTTCATACTGATGATGGTCAAATATGATATGATACACTATATTCTTTTTCAAGTTTATAAACGTGAAAACTAGTTAAAAGATACATAAAATTTATTTAAAATTACAATTTTTTTCCAATATCTGATATGTCGTGTCAAAATAAAAGCTTGACTACGTTTGTATAGGAAAGTCTGATTCTGTCTCGGGTAAGGTAAGGGGACTCTCAAGATTTTTTGTTAATAATACTGTATCTATTGCACAATACCAATAGCCAACTAGGATGCCTTTCCCAAAAGTGGGATATAAATATCTCACATTTGGCTAGTAAAAAAAGACTTTCACAGTCAATATATAATAAGTAAGAGTAAATATCTACAAAAGTACAGACATATCATTTCTACAAGTACCTATTTGAGATAAAATCCTTGATTGGATTAGATGATTTTAAAAGCTCATTTTTGCGTGAATCTATTATGCATGGACTCTATTTACAGTTTAATGTAGATGATAAAATAAATAATATGTAAAAGAACTAACTGTCTATACACTACCTACTGAATTTAATGAACTGTACTAATATTTCATTAATCCACTCAGAACTTTTATCTTTTCGAAGATATCTAGAATAAAAACAAATTAAGGATCCACTTATAGAATAACTTAACAGTTCTAATGAATTCTTTTCACATTCAAAAGTTCCTAAATAATATAATCTTTACTAAGACGCGATAAGCTAAGATTAAAGAGGATCGGAGATACAATACCGTTGATGGGAACATAATAACGTCTCAGGAGATTAAAAGTTTAAAAAACAGAGTTAAACCACGAGTGTCGCAGTAGTCGAATAAGGGAGGTCCATTGTGTATCGACTTTATACCATGCATCTTTGATCTACTGCGATCCCCGCCTGCTTGGCGCATTATGTTAGAAACGAGTAAAAGATCACTATCTGTATTTATCATCCTAGTATATTTAGAAATATTAACATATGTATTTATTATATAAATATGCTTTATGAATATATATATATTTGTATATATATGTATGTATGTATATGTATCTTGTCTATTTATTTATTTAGTTTTGTAGTGTAGGTACACGCCAATTACCTCTTTTTTCCCATTTCCTCTCGCGGGTCTACTGGAAGAAATTTCTTTAGAAATGAGTAGCACCTAAGTACTAAATTTTCCTTATTTTTTTTGTTCTACGAGTATGTTTGTAAATTTTCAAGTGTAGTTGAATAAATAAAATTAAAATTAAATTATGGTTTTAAAGGCGTCTAGTTCAGATATACTGTAATTATAGGCTAGTAAAGAAAAATAAGAAAAAGAAAAGATACTGCAAGGACGCCAAGCCACCTCTAGTCCGTGCGAAGTGTGGGCGACGAGTGACAATAATTGGTCAAGTTTGCACAGTGACGCCGCCAAGTGGGCTGTGTCAACAACGCCAGTTGGAACGTCAAATTTGACAACAGCCGATAAGGCGGTAAACCCACTGCACCGCGCACCGTCGTGGAGCGCGGTTCAACTCACTACCGCTCCCGTTCGTTGAAGCATTGTCAGTGTGTTGGACTAGGCGTGTTTCCTATACAAATTGAGATACTTGCATACAATGTTAAAATCTGCGGCCCCGCGCTCCACGACGGTGCGCGGTGCAGTGGGATCACCGCCTAATACCGTTAATAAGAACTTTTACTTAATATTCAGCAAGGACGTTTAGATAGGTGGAGTCCGTGCGAAGTGTAGACGACAAGTGACAATAATTGGTCAAGTTTGCACAGTGGCGCCGCCAAGCGGTCTGTGTCAACAACGCCAGTTGGAACAACTAATTTGAGACTAGCCGAGGTGCTCGCTAACTTCTGCCGGGATTAAGGCACTCGTTAGCGACTTTTTGCGAAACTGACGAAATCTCTTGCGAAGTTAGCGAAAAAACATTTATAGGTAGTTTGTTCATGGACTTAACGAGCCTCTCTAACTTGGAATACTGTTGAGGGTTATTTCGAAGTATTTGTAGACTTTTGTGGAGAACGGATTAAAATTGCAGTATTTTGTTCAGCATTGCTTTTGCATTGTTATTTTTTATAATACTTTGTAAATATTTAAAAATATTAAATTTTAAAATAACTTCTAACTTCAGTCTTTATTAACCTCGTAAGGGACAGTGATTATATGCTTATACATGTAATAACACAAATAAAAAGAATGCCGCACCCCTTTCTACTACCACGGATGTCGTAAGAGGCAACTAAGGGAGATAAAGGTGATAGAAAACGGGCAGCACCGTCCTCTTTACAACGACTTTAAACCATCTACTACGGTCTACGATACCAACCCGCCTACTCAGCGTAGAGATTACTTCAAATTTCCATAGTTTATTTCCAACTCCTTTACTCGGCTTTGGAATGCATTGCCTAAAGACATCAGACAAATCTCCAGTAGACATATTTATAGGAAAGGTTCATGATTTACTTTTTGAAACTATAAACAATTAGCAGAATCGTATTTTTTTCTTACTATTTCCCTCATATTTGTAGTTTTATATACGGGTATATGTAGGTAAATAATATTTTGTATGTATAAATATGTATTTATTTTATATGGTATTTATTTATAAAAATTTAAAAGTACTTATTGTATCTAGGTATCTTTTATCTGTCATTTAGACGTCAACTCTCTTAACTGTTTTTTCTTTTGCTAAAGGTCGACAGTGAGAGAATGCTTTAGCATTAAGGTGACACATGTGGTCCAGTGCTGCCCCCATTTGGAAAAAAATATTTGAATGGAAACGGGGATATCATTTAAAATTTCGTATTAGTAAACCCTAAACGTGAAGCTTTTCTTCGCACATTTGCCAAAAGTGGCCGTTTTTCGCAAATGTGCGAAGAAAAGCTTTACGATCTCACTTTAAACTGTAAACAGTAGTTCATAAAATAGTTGGAAGGGTTACCTAGGGTTTACTAATACGAAATTTTAAATTATATCTCCGTCTCCTTTCAAATATTTTTATGGGGGCACCCATTTGAATAAAAATATTTGAAAGGACTGCACGCTATGTATCATCTTA
The DNA here is from genome assembly GCA_963576875.1 of Acrobasis repandana. Taxonomy (NCBI): domain Eukaryota; kingdom Metazoa; phylum Arthropoda; class Insecta; order Lepidoptera; family Pyralidae; genus Acrobasis; species Acrobasis repandana. The sequence continues at coordinate 17,268,838 of OY756218.1, read as the reverse complement.
AGTCCACATATTTGTAGCTTTTGGTTCCATGGTCGAGCACTTCCCATCTTTCCAGTGCACACCTAGTAATTGTTTTGTGAAATGGTTTTTTCAGTACCTATGTAGCCTAGAAATTGTATTAATAGACTATATTCACAGTTAAAATAGTTTCAGTATATTTTGTAACACCCTGTATATTTGAAAATATTTTTTTTTGGATGTTTTAGAGTAAATTCAATAAACAGTTAGATGGCCATGTCAGATAGATATATATGTACCAGACAGTACTTAGAAAATACACGACACGGCAGTTTTTTGATGTCGTCAAACAACAGTTGTTATATCTGGAATGCTGGGTGATATAGATCTAAACTACAAACGACGTACGAGTACATATAGATGTACAAAACGTCAAGACATTCAGAGGGAATGATACAGAGTTCCGTGTTTGGTTTCCGGCGTCGCTCGGGACAGAAAGCTGTTTGTTAGTAAACATTGCTATATGAAATGAGTGCTGGCTCGAGAAAACATTTTGTGATTCTTTTTCAAAGAAATGCTGCAATATTATAAGCATAAGAAATGGAGACACTGGTTTATTTCAAGATTTTCAGAAAGAATTAAAAGTAAAGGTTTTCATTTGAAAGAATGTACTCTCGTTTTCGTCCCCAATGCAGAGATAAAATTATTTACATATATCTTTTTACTTTTATCAGCTTGAATATATTTTTATATTATGATATATAAATGTAAAACTATTTTTTTTTATAAATCAATTCATAGTAAAAACAAAGTCGCTTACCTCCGTCTGTCTTGTAATTAAAAGATCTAAGTATACAAACTGTATGTATGTATACTTAGATCTTTTAATTTACATCAACAGATAAGTTGTCATCAATAGATAAAGTAATTCAAGAGAACAGTTTATATGCATAATATATAATATATGTGACACATAATAATATATACCCGTGTAAAGCCGTGTGAAGTTGGGGCCGGCCGCTAACCATCCAATACGCATGAAGGTAAAAGTTATAATTGCATCGTAGTATGCGACGAATACATGAATAAAGTCGTAGGTCGTAACACAACGTAGCATGTTCGTAGCACCTCGTAGTAAGTACGACGTAGACTGTGTAGACATCATGCGTCGTCGCCACGTAGCTGCGTGCGTGCTACAAAGTCGTAGCAGAATAGGACATAATTACGCAATACTCGGCGCAGTTGGCCGCACTAGCACATACAGTAAACAATCTGCTGTAATTCTACGAGTCATATTTATCCGCAAAAATAATTATAATAAAGGTATTTAATTTTCATAAGTACTTTTATTATTATTCACTAATTTAATCTGTGCTGTGGTGTTATGGCTTCCTATGGCCATATAAATACCTACCTATATAATTTTACAAAGTGGCGACTTTGATGTACTTGTCATTGTCAAACATTTGTTTACGGTCTGCGCTAATCTCTGTTGGACCGGGCACCGGGCCACCGAGCTTTTTGGTACAGAAAAGGCATAGTAGTACAGAAATCGAGGTGTCAAAGACCCGTGGCATGTAAAACTTCAAATGTTTGCTTGCATAACTTAAAGTACGAGCAAGTTCGCAGACGGTGCTAACGAACCGGCAACAGTTCGCCGAATTCATGCTGTTTGCTGATGCTCTCCCAATGCTGTTTACTACCGCTCTACTATTTTGGGCATATGTTTGTTATTAGAAGTTCACCCCAAACTCAGGACCCTTAACAACCATATATATGACTAAAGTTTATAGAATTTGAATAAAAATATAAGTAAAAAAATAATAACCTTCAATAAACGACCGGTTAACGCGCCAGTCCGCCACTCCGGAGGTTCTGGGTTCGATCCCAAGCCATTGGAAAATGGCCTTTTTTAAATTGTCCTGGGTCCTGGGACTAAATATGTATTTATTATAAAACTAGCTATCTACTTTTAAGTTGTTAGTTTGTTAATTGACGTCTGACGTCAACATTTGTGCAAAACAAAAGAAAATGACTATTACCCGTATGGTTCCGAGTTAGAATAGGACCACTCCATCTCTTCCTGTGGATATCGTAAGAGGCGAATAAAGTAAAAATAGCACTTAAAGCTCGTGCTACAATAGCATTCCCAAGGACGGTCGACGTCAGGCAGGCGGCCGGTCGTAAAACTATAGCTAAATCGTTTAAAATTTTCCGGCTATTTCTTCTCCATTCGCTAGATTTTTGGCATCCTTGGGTTACCATTGATATGCATTTTATATTTGGAAAAGAAAAAGCGGGAAAGCGCAGCCCGGGCTCCGCAGCAGCATAGCTGAGGATGCATCTGGGGACGCTTTCAGATGAAGAAGAAAAGAAAATGACTATTATTAAGAGATATTATAAATATCATATGATAATAAAGATATTTTGAATTGAATTGAATTTAATTCCCAAGGAGGGTTGACGTCAGGCAGGCGGCGGCCGGTTGTAAAATAAACGCAAATCTAACTTTATACAGAGAACTTCGATCGATCTATAATACTATAATGCTCGTAATTTTGGAATTAAAGGCCCATTTACACGGTGCAAATTTTACAAACCTTAATTTTGGCTTTATAATTTAGGCAAAATAATACATTGGGTAATGCATATTTTGTGTTCGAGTGACAGTCGTGAAACTATGTCAGATATTTACACAGGTAGAAAAATACAATCTGAACCTGCGTTGGTCACTAACACATTCGAGTCAGATAATGTATTATTTATAACTTGCGCCTGGTGTAGACTTTCCCATAACTAACCGAAGTCTACGTACAATAAATAAGTGGTTGACGTAGCCCAGTTGTAGACATTCACGAGACAAATAATGCATGGATCATAGAAAACTTTAAAAGCATCAATTTCAACTAAGTACTACACGTGTCTACGTAGTGTTTCATTCCATTAATTCTGAACAATAAGGTGCCTATTCAAAGTCCTTGTATATTCTGGTGACCCAGACGAGGGCCGTTTATCTAGCTAGCACAATAAAAGCCTTACAGTGTCATTCATAGATGGTATAGTCGCCATAAAGTTTTAATTAGATAAAAAAGTAAATAATTATAATATATAACAAATATTGAATTGTGATTTGGGCTAATCAATCAAAGGCCTACACCAACCTTTGATTGTAACTTGTTAGGAAAAAAGAATTTCCCACGTTTTATTAACTTGTTCCTGGCTAAATAAAAAATATTAGTACCTTCTTGCATGTGTCTGTCTTTAATAATAACATTAGGTTATATTTAACACTTGTATAGTTGTTCCTCATAGATTTATGACATTTTGTTATAAGTACTGGATATATAACGTCTAACAAAATATACTGAAACTATTTTATGCGTAGATTCAGTCCATGATACTGAACAACTTTCCCCAAGAAACAACATATCGAAATGCGAAAAAAATCGGCCCCTAACGAATCTCGGATCAGCTGATTGGTCAACTTATATGAAAAGCCAAAAATTTCTTTTTCGTATTTTGATATATGTTTCTTGGGGAAAGTTGTTCATTATTATGGACTGAATTCACCCTTAAGATAGTTACAGCATATTTTGTTAGACCCTATATTTTAAGTTTATTTCAATTAAATAATATATTTAAATCTAGATATGAATGAAGAATATGAGCTACATAGTCAACTCATTGTTACTAGAGAGACGTGAAAAGCACTACACAGACAAGAGCTAAGCTCTTAAATTTAAGAAGAAGTACAAGTCATAATATCTTTAGATGAGATTTGTCTTTGATCCAAAATTTACTATACAATTGGGTCGACATTCGGATGGACAAACAAACAATAATACATATGGTTCATACAATTCATCCCTATTCGTATTATAGTAAATATTTCTGTAATAGTTTATAGCTGTTTCGCATTGAATTTAGCCCTGGGTGGTTGGTTGTGAACAATTCACCCAACTCTAAATAGGCGTCCAATCCTCAAACTGCGAGGGCGGGTGCTTAGCAACGGGTTCTTGAGAAGGGACGCTGGATCCTTGATACTCGATCGTACTTCTCATTAAAATATGGAAAACTATTTATTTATTAGCCATTTCTATGAACAGTTTCAACTGAGGTCATCGACATACTAATAGTTCAGAATTAATTTAATTGGCAGAAGACAGGATACGTGATTGACAAAGTAGAAAATATACTGCAAAAATGAAATAAAATCAGGTGGATTGGAAACCTTAGGTGGATTGGTAGAAAAAGTCAACGGCTTTAAGTCCGTCAATAGGGGATCGGACAATTTTTCACAAAGTGTTTGAAAGTAATTAGAATGGTTATTTATTACCATAAAAAATAATATTTTATTTAAATAATTCTGTAAATATAAATAAATTACATTTAAAATTTGAATGCATAAAAATGCCGCGTAAACGCTCCCATCTGTCACCTTGGCCGCGTGACGTCATCTGTGTGTAAGTAAACATCAAACAATCAAGTGGTGAAAAGGATGGCAGTAGTGGAGGCCACAAATTCACATAGTAATGTTGACATCTATGGTTGACATTTTGAGGTTACCCCAGCCGTCAAAAATGACAATTACAAACGAATGACGTAACGCGCTGTGATTGTTTTTTCGTTCAAGGTGGCGAACAGATTCAAAATATTGCAACTAACGCATTTTATTTCTTGATTTAGAAATATAAATCATTATTCTTTTACAAAAATACTCATTGAATAGTCAGTTTATTTAATTAACATTATTTCTAATTACAACAAAGATTTTTTGGTGAGACCTGTCCGATCCCCTATTAAGTTTACATAAATTTTATGTATTAAAGTTTGTATAAAAGTAAAATAAAAAAAAAAAAGTAATCGATCGAAATAAAATTAAATAAATGATTTAGGTTATTCGGCGCAATATTTGATTATTTGCATGGTAAGGTGTCATACGAGTAAGATGCCCAAGACAATGCAAAGTGGGGAAGAAAAAGTCGTAAAGCGGACCCCACGCCAAGGAGCGCACAAAGATAAAATAAAAGAGACAAGAAAATTTTAGCTCCTAGCACAAAAATGTACAAAATTAAAAAATAGTAGAATTCCGCCCGAGAAATGTGAGAATTACTAACGCCATGGATACCCAAGGATGGTCGGCGCCGCAGGGGAAGGCCGAGAAAGAGATGGCGCGATAATCTTGATGCTTTCCGTCGTGGGTGGTGAGCGAAGGCAACGGATAGAGACACATGGAAGGAAATAGGAGACCTTTGCCCAGCAGTGGGACGATAGAGATATAAATAAATAAATGTATAAGGACAAATCACACTGATTGATCTAGCCCCAAAGTAAGTTTAAACTTGTATTATGGGATACTAAATCAACGGTACGATATTTTATAATATACGTACTTATATACTCGTATAAGAAGATAAAGACCATTTTTTATCTTGCCCTGGCTGGGCTTCGAACCCAGAACTTCCGGAGTGGCGGACTAGCGTGTTGACCATTACGCCACGGAGGTCGTCATAAATGTACGAGTACGAGTACAATGCAAATAATCAAAATAATAGTTACGCTTCAATAGTTACTATAACTAAAATATATGAAGATACACTGAAGATACAATGAGTAATCTTAGTGAACTCAAATACTATTTGTACAAGATTCCGGTTCTGTTTGCCGGCGGATGATTGATTACATAAATAATTTCCTCTAACCAGAGCTCCCCGACCACCGATGTTATTCCAACTATCTCGAGTGCACTCGGACTCGGTAAGTCATGCTCAATTTGAAAGGAAAATAAAATAATGGCGAGAGAAATATCATCACTTTTATTTAGAACATAACTTTTAAATAAAAGAGGGTTCTGGCAAATAAGTAGTTATGTAAAATGTAGATAATAGCTTGAAACTAAAGGAGCAAAAATAAATTGGTTGTTATTTGTGATATCAAGTGCGTTTCAACATATTGTATGTCTCCTTTAACCGTAATTGTCTCCTTTTATTGAGGAGTTTGTCGAGGAGTTTCCAAAGTTATAGCCCAAGTTTTAAAAACGAAAGGCACGAAGATACTCAAGTTAGACGCCACCTGTAAATACATCCAGGAGTGCTATTTTTCTATTCTATTCAAAAAGGCGCATTTTTGAATCGGTTGTACGCGAAGGATTTACACGAGTGGTCTTGACCACTCGTAATTTTGACATTTGAAGCGTACAAATGTCAAAGAAACCTTTCACGTAGAAACCGTTACGTTTCACGCTGCTTTTTTATTTATGTTGAAATATTTAGAAAACAATTAACAAATTTTGATATTTTCTGCATAAAGCAAATTCAATTATAAAATAATAAATAAAATTTCTGTTTGTCAATACCTAACAACTAAGCAAATTAAATAATGATAGGAATATATTTGTTCATTAAAATTTAGGTTAACTTCATAAGATTTTTTTACGCATGTCGTGTTTACCTGTAAGTGTTTGTTACATTAAGTAAAAATTCTGTATGTAAAAATTTTAGAATTAAGTAACAATGTAAACAAACAAATAAAATAAAAAAAAGCAATACTTTTCGCTGACACGAATACGATGGCTTCAAAAATACGATGCAATGCATCGGAATCCGAGCGGTGAGTTGGAAAACTACACATTTTGTGTTTCGCTGAACTTCCTCGTTGAAAAATAGCACTCCAAATCGTAACGACGCGACGCAAACACCGTTATCTTTTGTACTGAAAACAATTTTTTCGCGAGAATGTGGCCAATTATGTTATCTCTATTAAGGCCGTACCTGAATTTTCTGGGGTCCAGTGATGTCCCCATTTAAAATAAATCATTTCAAAGAAAACGGAGACATTTTGTAAAATTTTGCTAGTTCCAAGTCTTAGATAACCCTTAAAAGTATTTTATGAACTACTGTTTACAGTTTAAAGTTAAGCGAACGTTAGGCTTTACTACGCAAATTTGCGAAAAATGGCCACTTTTGGCAAATGTGCGTAGTAAAGCTTAACGTTCTCATTATAAACTGTAAACAGTAGTTCATAAAATACTTTGAATGGTTATCTAGGACTTGGTAGTAGCAAAATTTTAAATAATGTCTCCGTTTTCTTTGAAATGATTTATTTTAAATAGGGGCAGCACTGGACCCCGGAAAATTCAGGTACGGCCTTAAGTTACTAATTTACGATTTGGTAAAGGAGTATATTCTATCTTCTATATACTTATATATAAAAGGACAAGTTCCTACTGACTGACATACTCGTAAGACGCACGCACAGCCGTAACCGCTAATGATAGAAACGTGAAATTTGGACATTTGTTTGAATTCAAAAAGCGGACGCACACAAAGAAAGGTTTTCGAAAAATTTTAACCCTACAGGGGTGAAATAGGGGGTTAAAGTTTTGTATGTAAAATATTTAAAATCTGCATCGATTTTGATAAAAATTTATATTCATGCTCTTAAAAATATTTCATTGAACACGTGTTTTATGGTTTATTAGAATTCAACCCCTAAGGGTGCGAAATATGGGTTTAAAATTTGTATGGATAATATTTAAAATCTGCTCCAATTTCCATGAAATTTGTTTCTATAGCTCCTAAATACAAATAGTCAAACATGTACATTCAAACATGTATAGTCAAACATCTATAGTTGTAAACATGTGTTTTCTAAAATCCCTCCCCAAATTTTGTAAAATAGAGGGGTTGAAGTTTGTATGGAAAATATTTGAAAACTAAGTAGGTACTCCGATTTCCCCAAAATTCAATATCAGGAGTTGTTTAAACTCAAAAAGCGGACGCACACTAAGAATGGATTTTGAAAAATTTTAATTTATTAATTTAAGGGGTGTAATAGGGGTTTAAAGTTTGTATGGAAAATTTTTAAATCTGCATCGATTTTGATAAAAATTAAGATTCATGCTCTTAAAAAAATTTCACTAAACCCGTGTTTCATGGTAGAATTCGGCCCTTAATGGTGCAAAATATGGGTTGAAAGTTTATATGGAAAATATTTAAAATCTGCTCCAATTTCCATGAAATTTGTTACTATAGCTCCTATTTAGGAGCTATAGTAATTCGTTCATATTTATGAACGACTTTTAACTACGCGGAAAACTCGATCCATACTAATATTATATAGGTAAATTCGAAAGTAACTATGTCTGTCTATCTGTCACCTTTTCAAGCTGAAACGGCTGGACTAAAATTTGGCATGGATATACTTTGAATCATGAGGATGGAAATACAATACAATACTCTTTATTGCACCATAAACAAAGATTTTAAATAGATTTTGGTTGCGATAACCGACATCCACGCGGGTGAAGCCGCAAGCGGAAGCTAGTATAGATATACAGCTCAATGCGCTTGCTACATTCAGGTAGTTGTATTAATTTCGGCACATGGAAACCTTTCATTCAAACGAGACCGCGGTACGCGTGACTAGGACGTATTGACGTTGCTAAATTCAAACCAACTTTTATGTAATTGCCACCCAGTACACATTAAAACATTCAATCTATCAGATTGCAAACTAATTTTTGCTGATCGTTTACTATAATATAATTGTGTAGGTGTATTGTTTATTCACCGAAAATTCATGATTAAGAGCAGCGTTTTCAAAATAAATTTGTAATCTGTCAGTGGACCATAGAACCGATCAGAGAAATTAACTTGGCTGAACCAAGTCAATATAATATATTAAAGAAATACTACATGTAATTAATAATACATGTAGCCACAATATAATTAAATACAGTACAGTATATTATTTCACGACCAACATCACGCTAATCAAGGCATTTGGGTCCTAGGCTCTATCTGCCCCGTTAGGGATGTAACGATGCTGCGTGCATCGTCTTCAAACCTCCTTTCTTCATCTCATCCTATCCGTTTTTCATTCTACATTTCATTTCAAATTGCCTTTCATTCCCTTTTCAAATCATTGACTTATCCCTTTTCACTCATTCCTATTCATTTTCACCATCTCTGAAGCTGATCGCTCACCTCTCTTTATCTGTTGTACCTTATTAAATATTATTCTTTTATAACAGTCTCTTATACTCCGTATTCTTATGTAACAGTCTGTATCAGATAATAAATTATAATAATCTGTGTTGTTATCGAGTTTATTCTCAACTCCTACTACCTATCTTCTATGTGGGAACTCGCCTAGAGCACCGGCACAGGTCGAGGTCTCACAGGGATAAAGACGGGATAGTATATGTATGTCAAAGTTAAAATCATTTATATATCTTTGGATGTTTGTATCACTGGATAATTGTCATTTTCGATTTTATAAAAATTGTTGCCGTTAGATCATTTACGTACAAGTTTAGTGCAGCAGCGCAAGTGTATATGTATAACTATTAGTACCTATGTATAGTATATTATGTATAGGATTTCACGGTTACAATGACAAATTCAAAACCAATGTTAGATCAATAATATACCTATGTAGAGTACGAAATATTATCGTAGGAAAGCTGCGAACTCCGATCTAGAAACTATCCGACGATATCTCCGAATCCTGCGAACATATTAAACAAACATCTGGGAGTCGTAAAAATGGTTACTGCCTTCTTTATTGGACATTTCTCTACAACTGTGTACGGTAAACGATCATGAATTTGGTCGCCAATTTGATGGATTGAATGTTTCCATGCGTTCACCGAGTGGGATACATGTGGGAGTGAGTGGGAATTTAGCAGCTTTCATTCAGGTTTTCATTTCATTGAAAGGTTACGTAACGAAACTATCATGAATCACCTGTTTCATGAGTATTTATACCTATGAAACATATATATTTATTCCATGCTGGTCTGGGAGAAAAAAAACATAGAACGTACCAGCTGCTTCTCTTTCCGCGTAGATCGTAAAAGCCGATCGAGGGCATTTGCAAGAATCTGAATCATATTAATAGGCGATGCGGTTACTAACCCAACACGGCATGAAGGTGGAAAAAGGAAATCATAAAGATTTACTTTTTCCACCTTCATGCCCACCATCACGCTAAAAGTGGCCTTGGCCTTGCCGCCCTAGGTTCTGTCTGCTCCGTTAGGGATAAAGACGTGATAGACATAATGTATCATACATATATAAATATATAATGTGCGAGAATCTGAACCGTGTTGTAACCGTGAAATAGGCATCATTATTACCCTATTACTGAGACTCCGCTGTCTGTCCGTCTGTCCGTCTGTCACAGGGCTCTATCTCTTGAACCGTAATAGCTAGACACCTGAAATTTTTACTGATTATGTATTACTGTGGCCGCTATAACAACAAATACTAAAAATAAAAAAAGTTGAAAATTAAAGGGGGTCGTCATACAAAAAACGTGTTTTTTTCAGCGTTTTTAACTCGATCTGTCACAGGGCTATATCTCTTGAACCGTAATAGCTAGACACCTGAAATTTTCACCGATTATGTATTACTATGACCACTATAACAACAAATACTAAAAATAAGTCATACAAAAAACGGTGGTATGGAACCCTTCATGTACGAGTCCGACTCGCACTTGCCCGTTTATTCACCTGAATACCCATCTTCACCGTGTGAGGAATAAAGACGTAAATAGTATTTATGTATGTATTTACAATGTGTTAAACACAATTTTCATCAAACATAGCTAAAAACCATCTTGACAGACAAGAGTTTCAATAAAAAAAACGCATTGAAATTAGTCTATTCGTTTAGTAGCTACGATGCCACAGATAGACACAAGATACACAGACACGTCAAACTTATAACACCCGTCTTTTTTGTCCAGCGTTAAAAATTCAACACTAAATTCACGCTCTTTGAGAGTTGACATTTTATTTCAAAACCCACCACGTACTTAGTGTGAATGTACGGTAACTGAATGATTAGAAATAAATCTCAAACTACTGTGTTTGTTGGTATTGAATGTTTCGATGTGCAATGAATTCGTTTGCCAATTTGATAGATTGAATGTTTCGATGTGTACACTGGGTGGCAATCACGAGAGAGCTAGTGGGAATATAGCAGCTCCATTTTGGCGAAATTTTCATTTCATTAAAAGGTTTATATGTAACTAACAATTGATCAGTATTTGTTTTTTTTAATTTTATTACTTACTTTGGCGCTACAACCCTTTGTGGGTCTTGGCTTCCACAACGATTTGTCGCCATTTCAGTTTGTCTCTGGCCTGTCTTCTCCATCCACGCTGCGTACTTTCCCATTTTTCTTAGGTCTTTTTCGACTCCATCTCTCCAGAGCTTTCTGGGTCTACCTCGGGGTCTTTGAACTTTATTATATTACTCCAAAGTACAAAAAAAAAAAAAACTAATGGCGGACTTAACCCTAAGCGTATTTTTTCCTATTCAATCATTGCAGAGAGATATTGTGCGGCACAAAAAATCAATTGTTGTTTATCTGCTATCAATTTAAACAATGGCGTATAGTGTGATTTGACCAGTGTAAAGTGTCATTATAAATCTTAATATGAAAATTCAGTACTTCGTTCACGCATTATTCAAACTGAAAAATAATTAATTTGGAAAAGGATATTGCGACGTTTTTAGGGTTCCGTCCAAAAAATTAAAAAACGGAACCCTTATAGGATCACTCGTGCGTCTGTCTGTCCGTCCGTCTGTCACAGCCAATTTGCTCCGAATCTACTGACCGAATCAGGTGAAATTTGGTAAAATGTTGTAATCCTATGACTCAAATACATATGGTGCAAAGTAAATAAATATTTTTTTCAAATAAGGGTCTTTTTCGGGGGACAAGTTAGGAACTTTAAAAAAAAGTTTTGCAAACCTTACTGTGTCATATATCAAATGAAAGGGCTCGTTATGACAATCTCAAATAAATTTTTGTCATTATTTTAAAATTAATAGTTTTGATGTTATTAATGAAAGAAGATGAAAATTGACCATTCCACCCTTGATCTCCGAAACTACTGACCCTAAAATTTTGAAAAAAATACAAAATTTAGTTCATTGCTTGTACATTACAGGAAAATGTATAAGAATTTAATCAATTGTATGGAACCCTCTACACGCGAGTTTAACTCGCACTTGGCCGGTTTTTAAATAAGAGTTTTCGAAAACAAAATGGCTAGAACAAGTCTTTTACAACTGTTGTTAAATGTAACAAGGCTATGAATCGCCTGTTTGAAGTTAATATTTACTTACATGTATATCAAAATACTTATAACGTGACGACTGAGTGCAATTCAACGCAATGTAGAGCAACATCATAAATAGACGTGAAAATTCAACACTTTAGTCAAGTGGTTTGAAAATTATTATACACGTAAATCATTTTGAATTTTTCAATTTTAAAATATGTAGCTCCCTGGTACATGGTTGTCGTCATAGGGAAAGGTCGATATATACATAGAGATGGCGCGAGGTCCTTGACGTTGACCTCCGTGGCGTAATAGTTAACAGGCTAGTCCGTCACTCCGGAGGTTTTGGATTCGATTCCGAAAGTTACCTACTAGGTAACTATTAAATTTTCATTTATTAATTTGTTTGGGTAAAGATAACCCATTTTTAAAATATTGAACATAAATAGTAAATAAATAAAAATAGTATTGCGAATACTGATACAGCAAATATGAATATATTTTGGTCTGCGACATAACCTTATTTTTCAAAGGATTTTTTTCGATAGGCACCCAGAAAGGTTCATTTCGAGTCGCCCGTATTTGATGAAGTGAGCTTTCAAAGACACATTTACCAAACAAAAACATTCGTGGTGCCCCAGGGAAGTCTCTTTGTAGTAATTTGTTTTTGAGGGTAGGTTTTGCAAAATAAACAGAAATATAAAGAGAAATCGTTATAAATATAACTTAAAGAAATAAATAAAAAGTACAAATTGAAATATGTTACAAAAATATAGTGTAGTAAAAAACGAAAAAAAAAATTCGACATTCCGATACAAATTGCCTAGGCGGCTGAACACTTTTGTATGAAAAAGCCGATATTTATTTGTTTTTTTACTATTTTTTTTATGTGGTCTAGTATAGCCCGTGGTTTGATTTAGTACGCATATGTCAATTACACGTTGTACCTATATGATACCAAAAATATGTTACAAAAATATATTATTTTATGATACTTATAACTATTTTTGATTGATTGTACGTAGGTACCTCAGTTACACACTAAGTAACTGGTTTATTTTTCTAAATTAAAGTTAAAATATTAATTTGAACTCGTAAGTTACGAAATGACAAAGATTCAAATATTCGAAGAATCTTACATTGACTTTACAATTTATATAATTTTCTATTTCTTCTCTCAGTGCTTCTAAAATTACATATATATCTAAATAGATACCTAAAATGTCTTTATCCTTACCCGGTGTCACAGCAGGCCTGTGTCACTCCCCGTTAAGGTATCGAAAATGTATCTACATTATTACTATGCGCACAGGTGGCCCCTCCGGGTGGTAAATTCAGTTATACGAATCGTTTGTCCAGAGTAATAAGAATGAAATTGGCTTGCAATGGATGTCTAGGTATCTTTACGAAAAGGTGGACGTGAGCTAAATTAAACCATATCGCTAGCCACATTGAGTAGATATTTCTTTGGATTTCTTTACTGAGTAAGACTTCTGTACTTTAGTATTATTTATTCTGTGGTCACAGTGGCCAGTTTAAAACATAGCTCTCCTTTTGGCGCAGTCGGGTTAATAGCGATTGATATGAAATAGCCAGCCGCATCGTCTGTTGACATGATTCATTCTCTTGATAGACTTCTAAACGGAAAGACAAGCAACCAGTACATTTTTTTTTCTTTTCTCCCAAATCTTCATGGAAGAGCTGTGCATTACTATACATGTCATCATCATCAACAGGTCCTTTTAGTCTCCACTGCAGGAGCACGACTCTCTCTATACTACCTACCAGAGCCATATATTAGCCAGAGCAGTCAAAGGAAAAATTTGGCCTACACTCTCCACGCTGGCCAGACGGGTAGGAGAGGTCTCATTGATTTTTATAAGCTTTGTTTAGCTTGTGTTTCCTATGTCGCCTGTTACAACATCCATGGGAAGATCCAATCCATACCTAAATGTACAATATACATGTGGTTTAAATGTTCTGTTTCTCAACACAAGCCACAAAATAGCTCTACCTATTGCCCGTCCAAAAAGCTATTTTAGGGTGCCTGCGTCATAACGTACGGAGTTTTAATTAACAAATGGTTTAATTATATTATTCGCAACAACGATACTCCACCATTATGAGTAAATTAATTACCAAAATGTAATTAATTACTCGCACGCGGAGATAAGACAAAGGTCGAGGTAATTTACGGACGAAGTTATGACATTGTTGGCTGTGAAAAACTAATTTAAGGAAGCAAGGGGTGTGTAGAGACTTAGTTTTTTATGTATGTAAGTAGCCAAGTAGATCAGATGACGACCTCCGTGGTGTAATAATGGTTTGCACGCTAGTCCGCCACTTCTGGGTTCGATCCCCAGCCAGGGAAAGCCGAAAAATCCAAAAATAATGGACCCATAATTTTTGGTTAGTCAAAGTAGCAAAAAATTTACTAAGATACAGTGCATCGATGTTTCGGTGAGGGGGCGATTACGTCGTGCAAAATTTAAATGCGGTGTATTTTTGTCATTATTTGCTAATCAGTAGTCAAATAATATATGTAAGTATACAACATTTTTTAATAATCTACTTGATGAGCTTAAACTATTTTTTTGGTCCACAACCGTATTTCAAAACGTTTAATACACAACACAGCTTTGTCTCTTCTAATGGGTAAGAACAGAGAAAGCGGGAATAAACTGTACTTGCGTATTGATATAGATGTAACGTATCTAAAAAATCTACAGAATATTAAGAATAGACTCGTATAATCGGCGATGAAACTGTCGTCAGCCGTCTCGATTCTCTGGCTCTACGTAGGGATGTTGCATCCTTGTGCATTTTTAACGCATTTATCATGGGGAATGTTCGGAAGAATTGTTCGACCTAATTAATACCTGCTGCAAAATTTCACCACGACACCACCCGCCTAAAATTAAAATATCATCCACACCACCTGGATAGTTGGCAATCAACCACCGTACGTTTTAAAAGGAACTTCTTGCCACGTACGACCGAACTGTGGAATCAACTTCCTGCAGCGGTGTTCCCGAACGAATACGACATTGAAACCATCAAAAAACGAGTCTATATCTTCCTGAAAGGCCGGTAACGCTCTTGTTACACCCCTGGTGTTGCAGTTGTCCATGCAGACAGTGGTGATCACTTACCATCAGGTGACCCGCTTGTTCGTCTGCCACCCTATAACATAAAAAAAAAATAGAGGACAAAGACCTCTTAAATAATTTCATAACACAAGAGTAGAATCAAACTTCCTACTAATCATACTGGGTGGCGCAAAAGTAAAGACCCTATTTGGTTCAGCTATAACATTTTTTCTAAATTATAAAACTAGATTTAGGTTTTTTTAAATGTATATTTGTGCCATTAAATTTCGTACCATTAGGATTTAAAGATGATGTCTTTTAAATGGTGACCTCCAGAGTTGATACACATTTGAGCCCTATTTATGACATTTTGCATAACTTGCCGTAACACTTCCTGCGATATGTTCGTTATTTCTTGACGAATGTTTTCTTTTAGAGCTGCGAGAGTCTGTGGCTTGTTCACATACACCCGAGATTTCAAAAAACCCCAAAGAAAGAAGTCTGGACTGGTCAGATCGGGTGATCTTGCAGGCCAAGGCAAATCGCCAAAACGAGAGATAACTCGGCCTGGAAAAGCGTCCCTCACTAAGTCCATAGTGTCGCGCGCTGTGTGTGCCGTAGCGCCGTCTTGTTGAAACCAGATGTGCTCCAGCCCCAATTCGTCCAAACTGGGTATCAAAAACTCTCGTAACATGGTTCTGTAGCGTTCTCCAGTGACAGTTATCGCATTGCCTCCAGCGTCTTCGAAAAAATAGGGTCCGATCACTCTGTCAACACAGATGCCACACCATACAGTAACTTTTAGTGGGTGTAGAGGTGTTTCTTGAATAATGCGCGGATTATCAGTGCCCCAGAACCGAGTATTCTGCTTATTGACATGCCCTGAGAGATGGAAATGCGCTTCGTCACTCATAACCAATTTTGAAGGAAAATCATCCTCTTCAAGGTTGAGGTTTATGACGCGCTGGCAGTAATCTAGACGAGCTCGGTGGTCAGCAGGCAGCAGCTGATGAGTCATTTGAGTTTTATACGGGAACATCTTTAAGTCTTTCACCAAAATACGCTGCAGGGTCCGTCTGGAAATGCCCAATTGCGTGGCACGTCGCCTCGTTGATGTTTCTGGACACTCTTCCACATCTTCGCGCACAGCATCGATATTTTCAGCTGAACGGCCTGTTCTTGGTCTCCCAGACTTAGGTCTATCCAATGTTGAGCCAGTTGCTTCAAGGCGTGTGGCAAAGCGTCAAATTGTGCGACCAATCGGTGCCGGACGGTGGTGAAATCGTCGACGAAATTCACGTTGTGTTCTTATCACTGATGAATTATTCCGTAAGAACATTGACACAATTATTCCACGTTCTTGGGGAGTAAAACGGTCCATGTTTATTTTCAGTGTATTTTACATTTGTTCACTACACAATTTTCAACAACAGAATGACAGAAAATGTCATATAAAAAAAATAAAAGTATTTTCTTTAGTGCCAGTACTTTTGCGCCACCCAGTACAATGCCTTGCCAAATTCAACTCTATCAATATAATCACAGTGTATTTTGGCATGCTTTGTTCTAAACCTTGTAATGAAATTTCTTCGCTTCAAGTATCTACTGCCAATTTTCAAGTGTCTTCCACTGCTTTTATTAAATTAACCCAAATATTAATATCCTACTAAAACAATCGATTCCAACTCAGATAATCTAATATTTGCAAGAGGATCTCTAGTGGTGCCAAATAGTTTGAATTCACGTCCAGGGTAAGCTAAAGTAAGCTTAAACTAACTTGGCTGTATCTAAACAGATACAGCAGATATTTACTTTGAAAGCCCAATTTAATTGTTTTATGTTGTGAAGTTAAGAATACTTAGAGTCGTTGTATTAGATAATAATGTTTTAAATAAAGTATGTCTGACTGTACCTACCTTTGTTTTAGTCTTCGATCAGCAATACAAGAAGATATCGGGTGAGCGCAAAAAATACTGCTCGTCAAATAAGAGCGCACTCCCGTCGGCGAGCTCCTATTTTTAACCCCTGACAAAAAAAGGTTGTTATAAGTTTGACGCTAATGTCTATCTGTCTGTCTCGAATGGATGGACCGATTTCGATACGGTTTTTTTAACGTGAAAGCAAGTTCCCTTGCGGTGGTTAGTAGCTATGGTTAATTGTTTGTTTTTCGTGTGTGTACTTACACACACGTCAACACTCAGATTTTTCAAGCTGCCTAAAGGCATCTGACATAGCTTGACAATTGCCATACAATGACAGCCGGGACCAACGGCTTTTACGTGCCTTCCGAAGTACGGAGGAGCTCGAGAAATTTTTGTACCACTTGTGGTACCCATCCAAGTACGGACCACGCCCGGTGTTGCTTAACTTGTGAAAACGCTAGCAATGCGTACTCTGAGTTCGCGTAGTTCGCGTAGTTCGCGTAGTTCACTGAGCTCCTCCGAGCGCTATGTTTAATGAAAATCTGTTCAGCCGTTTAAAAGTAATTGAGGGTTAACGCTTGAAAGTCAGGGCTTTCTTTAGCAAATAAATAGATGGCGCTACGGATATCAAGTTCCGCTACTCATCATTAGGCGTTCTTGACAGTCAGGGCTTTTTTTTAATTTGCCATACTAACTTGTATTAGTTACACATTCTATAACTCCGAGAGAAAATTGAATTCTCCAATGCACGGAGTAAAGCTAGCGACTTTTATCTCCATAGACCAAAGCCAACTTGCAAACTAAATTTATTGTCAGCATGTTATTAACAAGCTTAAAGGCTCCTAGTCGATTGTTCGCTGCTGTTTTTCAAGCTCAGTTTCCGCTCACTTGCGGATATTAATGCTACTTATATCGCTCGGAGGCCCTCAATAAAGGAATATTAAATTCTTTGAAGATTTATTTTGAGTCTGAGTTTACTTCTTATTATACAGGCTGACTGGTAAATCACGTGTCATACTTAAGGACATAATGAATCATCATCACACGTTACGTCCAAAAATATAAAACCAACCAAAATTCTTATTAATTACAAAGAAAAAAATAATCAAATTAGTGCGCAGTCTCGGAATGTTTGGAAACCGCGCGCTTGCTACGCGCATCCAGCTAGACTGAGCCGACCGGTGCGGGAACCGAGAACAAGGGGCGAGATGAGGCGCGCGGGGAAAGGTGCGCGTGCGGCTTTTCGCTTTTCGGCACGCGCCAAAGGGTGCCAAAGGTATCGCCGCGTTATCGGCTCGTTGTTTGAAACCGCTATCATCGCGCGTAGTGCGGGTCTACACTTCTTGTTTTTATTGGATAATTGGGTCAACTTTTAAGCACATATTTTTTATATGTATTTAGAACGGAATCGAGTATTGAGTGCGTTTCAATATGTAACGTGATTTACCAGTCAGCCTGTATATATATTGAGCTTATACTTTTATACTAAAATTGCCACGATGCTTTCAGTAAGATTCAGGGCTCTAGTGGATTGTTCGTGCTTTTTGTTGTGTGTGTTTCAGGCCGTACACTTGCGGATATTAATGAAATAGCGCTCAGGAGTGCTCGACATACTAACAGAATATTAAATTCTATGAGGATTTATTAAGAATTTTGTTCTTATGACAATATTCAGACGCTTGGGACTGTATTTTTAAGTTTTCCATTATCAAGCGGCAATACTGCCGTATGGCATTCATTGCTGTTTATCAAGTCTGAATATTAATAAAATAGCGCTCAAGGACTCTCCATAACAAAAAAAAAAAATTTATGAGAATGTTTAGATCGTAAAAATATGTTCTTCTTCTTATTTAAGAGTTGGGCTCTTGTCGGTGGAGTAACGTGCTTTCCATGTCTCTCTTTCTTCCGCCAAGTTCTTAACCTTCTTATATGTTTTCATCGTAAAAATATAAGTACTAGATATAAAAGTACAGAATCCTGATATTTATTTATATATTTTAGGTGGGTAAATACCAAGCCGAAATTGACTTTTACGTTTCTCAGTTATTAAGAATCATAATGGGGTCACCACTGTAACGGTAGGTACCTCTTCAGCATGATCTTATCTTGAATTACGAACTTACTGCAGATAATAAACTTCTGCCTTCCTACTAAATTTGTAGCTGTCCTCTGCCCTTCTGGTCGACTGGACGAAATCCCTTCTGGGATAAGTCCACCATTTGTAAAATTACCTTTGTTATTTTATTATGTGTAACAATCGTTAATGTACAATAAAGTTTTTTAAATAAATAATAAGTTCTGACTCCAGGTGTCTTCAGAAATAATAAAAGCTTTTAAGCTTCACTTATATATTCACTTTATTAAATACAACTAATAATATTCCGTGTGCAACGAGAGCCGCTTGCAGCGCATATTGGAACGACTGACGAATAAATCCAGTGGGAAGAATCGGGCTTTCATAAGCTTACTGACCCTACAATAAGATTTCCTAGCTTTAGATTGCAACGTCAGAAAATGTATATGTGTAGATACTCAAGTGAACCATTGACAATATAATGTAAAAATGTCGGATATGAGCCCAATATTGTCATTTTTATTAAAAGATTAAGGCATCTATTGCCTATTAAGGCAATAATACTTTATTACTTGCAAAGGTAACTTAATTCGTTTAATCATTTTCAGTAAAAATATTCAACCGTGGTTCGTAGAATAATTGTTAGCAACAATAGTCTGCGTAGAGTGAGATGTTTTCCCGGAACAAAGGAATCTGCTTTAAAACGCATTTCCAATTACCATTCATTCTACTCAGACTCAAAAGAGATTTAAAGAGCTATTAAAAAGGAAACGTTTTGCGTTCGTGATTTTGTATTATCCTACATAGTTATACCCACACTGACCACATGGGCCAACCAAAGGAAACTCGAACGCAGGATTCTAGCTAACACTGGGTGTCAGAATTTTCGAGCTTAGGTAGCTCGAAAATTCTGACACCCAGTGTTGCAACAGGCAACTTATGTAACTCAACGACTGTCATCTAGCGACAACAGTAATTATTGGACTGGACACTAGTGAACAAGTAACCCATTACTATTTTCCACGTTCTCGCCCACCGACTAGTGGCCTTTGGGTCTTACGGTCTTGGGGTCTGTCTGCTCAGAGCTGCAAGACCTAAATACTCGTAGCTATATACCTTTAGCATAAAGGCGTGATAGTGTATGTATGAACTAGTTTGCATGTTTTCTCACATTGTTTTCCTTCACCGGAAGCAAGTGGTTGTAATTGATAATGACAATTCAATTCAATTTAAAATATCTTTATTATCATAGGATATTTATAATATCTCTTAATTATAGTCACTTTGTTTTGTTTTGCAAATAAATGTTGACGTCAAATCGTTACTTACAGCTAAGTTTACGCCGCTTCCTAGGCGCAAGTGCAGAAGAAGCGGCAACAAACTGCACTGCACGTTTTCTCCAAAGACGTCAACTAACAAACTAAAAACTTAAATTTAGTTATATGGATGGACTGAGATTACATTGTTTGTTATGTCATAATTAAATTGAATTATAAGAATTACGAAATTTAAAATAATGTCAATTTGTAAATTTAGTATGTACCAATGTACCTAAATTATGACATGTCTAAGTATACAAACCTTTAAGAGAGACCCGCGCCAAGCTCAAGCCAGACCTTTTTGTCTTTAAGATAGTCATCGGTCCTATAATAAGCCTTCTCACAACAGTACACGAGTTCAAAGTCAGAAGTACAAGTCTCATAAAGTGAGCATCAAATTCGTGCCTGAAAGACGCACTCATCATTCATCATTTCAGCCGCATGACGTCCACTGCTGGACATAGGCCTCTCCTAAAGATTTCCAAAATGACCGATCTAGAGCGGCCTGCATCCAGCGAGTCCCAGCGATCTTGGTCAGGTCGCACTACCAGTGCCAAAACCCGTGGCCAAAACCGCTTAGGCGTTTCCCCCACTGGCAACGCACCCCGCCGCCGCAGTGCGCGGAATCTGCCGCGTTTTTAGTGGGTTGGACTAGGCGTGTTTCCTATACAAACTGAGATACTTGCATACAATGTTAAAATCCGCCACCCTGCGCTCTGCGACGGTGCGCGGTGCAGTGGGATCACCGCCTTAGCCATCACCGCTTCAGGAACGCAGAACGCTTGTCCGCTTTCTAATAGATGCCTAAAGCTAATACAAACTACAACCCAAAATAGCCTTGCTTTGTAACCAATATTTATAGAAAACAGCTTGTTTGCGCCACTTAAAAGTTGTAACGTCGTCGGCAGCGCGGCGGCACTCCAATCGCATTAGTGCGAACTTTTAGGCCCTCACATTATTTGCGACTGGAAATTTCCAACTTATAATGGAATTACTTTTAAATTCATAGCTGCCTGCATACGGAAACTTGTATGGAAATTGGCGGATGGCACAAATTGTTTCGTATATTTTGTTTGTTTTATTTAAAAATTAACATCATAAGCTCTTGTCGGTGTCATTGTGTGGAAAGAGACGCGTATAATGACTATTTTTTGGCAGAGATAATGGCCAATCCATTATCTCTGCCAAAAATAGTAATTTGTTGTCTCCTCTATTTTTCACCCACTTGTTAATAAGGTATTGGTTATAACATTTTAAACGGCATCCTATTTTTTTTGTAGCTTTTAATTTACGAGTAGGTATCATCATCGAATGGCGTCAATATACCCTCGGTATATACTTGAAGACGTTACACGGCCCGTCAATATGAACAACTTTTATGTCTAAAAACATTTCGACATCCCCAGACAAATTGTCCGTTCAGCTAAACGCAGTTGTATAAAAAATACCAATTTTTTTTGAGATTCCAGCATTGGTCTCATGGGAAAAGTTGTTCATAGTAACAGGCTGAGTCATCCCTTAACTTTAAGGGTAGTAAGTATTAGGAAGTAGTAGAAGTATTCGTAAGTCTGGCGTAAATGTATCCCGTTATACATTTACACTAGACATACGAATACTCATAATGTGGAGAATTGACTATAGAGGAACTTCTAACTTTAAAAAAAAACTCAACACGATTATTTTCTACGATTGTAATTATTAAGATTTTGTTCCATAAAAACTAAGGAATATTTACTGTGTATATTTCGCTTTAAAAATTTCTCTCAACGCGAATAATAACCCGAAAAATACTTATTCTCCGCCGCCATCCATCATTCGAAGATTTTTTGTGTAAGGAACAAAAAAACTATTTCAGCGAGCCGTCAGATTACTATCTGCATATTGTATTACCTAGATCTTTCGAAACGATATTGCCTACACTCGTTTGTTTATATTTAAAAGTAAATTATTTATGTAATTTAATTATGATACATGTTCCGGAACGATAACAGACAATAGGGTCCAGGGTCCAACATAAATTCTTTTGTGATGATAAGAGAATAAAACGTCACAAAATAATGTCACTTGTCATTCATCATATCCATTTTGAAGGAGATTTTAGATTTATTAATGCTGAAAAACTGATATTAAGAGCGCTAATCCGCTAAATGACAATAAGTCAAATCAGACACTTTTTTCTATATGGCAAAACAAACATTTTCTATGGGATTTGTATGAAATACAAAACCGTAACGTCACAGATATTTTGAGTAAATAGCGCTCTTATTATCAGTTCTTTCTGCATTAAAAATCTAAAATTACATTGAAAATGTATATGATCAATGACAAGTGACACTATTTTGTGACGTTTTATTCTCTTAACAGTACTAAATAATTTATTTTTGACCCAGTCATCTACCCAATTGACTCCAAGAAACTACGACATCACGCTGTGCGTTTTTCATAGAAATCCCATAGAAAATATTTGTTTTGACGTTTAGAAAAAAAGTATCTATTTTGACTTGTTGGCAACTAGCGGATTACAGCACAGAAACTATTTTTAGAATGAAACATTGGCACTCTGAGATGATTTAATAATTTAAAAAAAGGACCAAATACGGACCAAATCATATTAGAGTATTGATGAGCTTCAATGGCAGTGAGCCAAACTAATCCCGAGCTCTATGCTAATGTGTATGTATAGGTATTATTATTTAATACAATTTTCTCCGAAAAAAAAAATATAAGCAATTTTAGAGCATATAGCTCTAAAATTGCTTATATTTTTTTTTATTAAAAATTAATAGAACAAAATTCTTTAGCAACCCCATTCCGTTTCTGTTTCTTTTTTTTAACCCTTAGCTTTGACTCAGGCATGAAAAAATTATACTTAAGTGTAACTTATCCATTTGTTTCGAACTTTATTCCAACACCATATGGCCCAATTTATAACCGTCTCTATTGTACTTCTAAAGCGAAAAATAGAGGACCTTAATAAAGCCAACGATAGAGTGATCGCCGTGGCCATATACTGGTCACGGGTGGTTTGAACTTAAAGCTGCAGTGTAACCATTTCGACTCGATAAGAAGAAGAAGCGTAAAATAATTTATTCCACTTGCAGCTACAACTAAATAATTTTGGAACAAATAAAAGCTTTTAACGTTGGCCACATCTCACATGCAAACGACAAATCGGTACGATGCCACAGTGCGATGTGTCTGGCAGTTCGCCAAACTCGGGGTAAAAGAGAGCCTAGATCGATGCAGACTGTTTGACAAAATTGTACGTGGAGATAGCTTATGCATGAGATACTGATATGACAGTCTAACGTGGAAGGAGCTTGATGGCTATGTGGGACTATGCATTGCTAGCGCTTTCGCAAGTTAAGCAACCCTGGGCATGGTCCGTACTTAGATGGGTGACCACAAGTGGCATAAAACAACTTGAGCTCCGTGCTTTGGAAGGCACGGTCAAGGTCATCGTTGTATGGCAGTCGTCAAGCTGTCAAATGCCTTTAGGCAGCTTGAAAAATCTGACACCAGTGTTGGACACATACACATACGAAAAACAAACAAAACAAAACACGTGGAAACATTTTCAAATAATTCAAGATATATATATATGACGACTTCCGTGGCCCACCACTCCGGAGGGTTCAAACCCCTGCCAGAGCAAGTTGCCTTTTCCAACTTGCCCTGGCTGAGGTTTGAACCCTCCGGGACCCTATGCTTTTTTCAAATTATCCTGGGTCTTGGGTGTTTATCTTTATATGTATTTATTATAAAATATAGTATCTATCTATATTTCAGAGCTATGCTCTTGTCGGTGGAGTATGGATTCTCTTCCATTTTTAAACTTACTTTGGGGCCAGCTCAATCAGTGTGATTTGTCCCTATATATTTATTTATTTGCGTTGTAGATGAAACAAGCGTGAAATTTTGTTTGCTGGTGTAGCTGCGGAATAATTCCTGCCGTAATAGGATGATGCCACAGTCTGATGCGCTGGCAGCCTGCCAAGCTGGAGAACAGCCTAGGATGCCTAGATCGGGCGGATGCAAATATCTTTTGGAGATTCTAAAATGTGATTATTGACCTAGCGAGGGAAGCAAGCGAAGCGTCTCAGTTTTGAGAATGGCCAAAAATGATTTTGTCCGTCAGTCTGTCTGTCGGTTTGTTCTCGCCTACAGGTCGTATTTTTCAACCAATTCTCGTGAAATTTTATAAGCAGGTTCGATAATAATATAGTTTTTTTTTGTCGATTCAGTTTTGGGAAATTTTTCAAAATGGCGGAGATATAGGGGTTTAAAACCTTAAGAAACTCATATTTCAGCCATTTTGTCAAATTTTCTGATATGTCATAAACTTTTTTGTTACCCTGATTAAGACGCAACTTTTTGTCTGAACAACTTTTTTATCCGATAAACTTTAATGGGCTGGGGGTTAATCGCGAGGTTTACAGCTAACAGAGCCACTAGTTGTTTATTATCCCATCTTCCTCATCCTTGGACATTACCGATTCTTTAGTAGCCCGGTGGCACTTTTTGACTTTTTCTTTTCCAAATATAATTAATTATTTAAATGGTCACCAAAGAATGCCGGAGGCAATGCACAATGGAGAAGTGACCTTTTTCAAATTGTCCTGGGTAATAAATACATAAAATATAGTAAAGTTGAGTTAGTATCACATAACACAAGTTTAAAACTTACTTTGGGGCTAGCTTAATCAGTGTGATTTGTCCCTATATATACAAAACAATACAGGGACAAATCACACTGATTAAGCTAGCCCCAAAGTATATATATATATATTCGTGTATGATGAACGATGACACCTAAAACACGTAAAACTTATAACATTTCTCTTTTTAACCCCCGGAAGGAATTTCAAGCTGGGCAATAATATTTCCTTGATATTTCCTTTCAATGAAACCAGTGAAGGATTTATTTTATTAGATGAGATATTTTAGCTTTTCTTGTTGTTTAATTTACAGCTGTCACATAAAAAGTAATAAAATAAAAATAACCCCCTATACTGTAGCTAAGAACCACTATTATCACGTCAGATTTCGAGCAAAATAAATCATAATCGTTTCTTTGTTTAGGAGCTATAGACACCACAGACAGGCATGTATTATAACACCCCTATTTTTGCGTCGGGGGATAAAAAAAAACACCAAAGTGAGTAGAAGTGCAGACGTTACACGATTTATTCTAATACAATCCTAACTCGTAATTGAAAACCTCGACACGTGCCCTACTTCTTGAGAATATAAACGAAGCACGAAAATAAACTACCTACTCTATTTTGTATCGAGAAACGTCTGTCAATTTTAGAACCAATCGTTATTTCCCAGAACTAAATGCAAATCTGAGATGAAACTAATAAAGGATCGGACAAAGCCTGCTAACTTTAAACTAAGCCAGTTTTAATCTGCGCTATCCCCTTAGTTACTGGTAATTAGTACTACTTGCTGTGTCCACCACAACTTGGCCGGCTTATGTCCGATATCCAATTTTCCCGGTTAATCCTATTACTGATTTTCCAGCGCTCATTAACGCCGCGCGTATAATTTAGGTAAGCACACTGTTTCCATTCAGATATCGCTAATGTGCTATGCATTTTATGATACCTAAGTGTAAATAATTATTAAGATGTGCTTGGTCTTCTTTGATTTAGGAGCTTGCTCTTGTCGGTAGAGTTAAGTGAAGATGCCTCTATTCCTCTCTTCTCTCTGCCATATTTTTAATGTCTTGTAGGACCTTACTCCTAACCCTTCCTTAATTTGTCAAATCAAATGAAAATTAATGTCTAATATTACGGACTTAAGAAATCGAAGCTCGGGATCACAAAAATAGCGGATAGATTAATAAATAATGCACTTGTTTTAGCTTATTACTGTGTTTTGACTCTTTGGTATTTACCAATATAACCGTTCTCTTTTTGAATCTAATAACGATGTGTGTTCAAACCTAAGAGCAAGAAAGGATCTGGTTCAAACCGTTCTCAAATGAAGTATGAATGAATGAAACATATTAGTCACTATCGGTCCAAACTGACAGAGATAGTTTGATCAATAAATATCAAATAATTATAAAAATAATGAATATGTTTCAAATAAATGCAGGTATTAGTCAAATCGGCAACTACGAAATTTGATTGATAATAAACCAATTTACTATTTTTTATACCCTAATTTTTATGTTGGCAAAAACAACTTACAACTTTGAAATTATATTCTAATGGACATCAATGTACGACTATGTAAAAATCCTCTTTTTTAAGATGTAGCAAATAGTCTTCAGTAAAAATAATTTTTCCAGAACAAATGCAAATCTGAGACGAAACTAATAAAGGACTGGACAAAGCCTGGGAAGCTTCAAAGTCTTCAAACTAAGCCAGTTTTAATTTGCGCGATCCCCTTGGTTACTGGTAATTAGTACTATTTGCTGTGTCCACCACACTTGGCCGGCTTATATCCAATTTGCCCCGTTAATCCTATGACTGATTTTCCAGCCAGCGCTCATTTACCACTTTAAATCTTCCCGTGGATGTCGTAGAAGGCGACTTAGGAAACATAAGCTAAACAAAGCTTATAAACATCAGTGAAAAGTCTCCAACCCGTCTAGCCAGCATGGTGAGAGTAGGCTAAATCCACTACTCAGGCTAAGTATGGCTTTGGTAGTAGGTGCAGAGAGGGTCGTGCAGTGGAGACTAAAAAAGACCTTGATGATGATGATGATTCGATAACAAAATAACTGTTAATTACGTTGTGCCTGTTGAAAAAACAGGTTGATTTCGCAACCAATGACCTGATCTCATGATGAAGCCGGAAGGTGGCTATGGCACATCTGTGATAAAACTACATAACCCCACCGAGTTTGGGCTGGATTGATTCGTCTTGAGAAGCACTTTAAACTTTTTAGTTCACAAGTTTTTTTTTCTTTTTTTCAGTTTATGTTGTGCGTGATGTACCCTACATAGCGCCATCTATATATTTGTTAGAGAACGCCCTGACTTTCAAGCGTTAATCCCCAATAACTTTTAGCCAGCTAAACCGATTTCAACAAATATAGTTAAGAACCACCGCAAGGAAACTTGCATTCGCGTAATAAAAACCCCATCGAAATCTGTTCATCTGTTCGAGTGCTCCGATACCACAGACAGACGCTAGTGTAGGTACACTAGCGTCAAACTTATAACACCCCTCGTTTTTGTCGGGGGTTAATAAAGGCTTGTTTTTATTTTTTTTAAATAAGTTATTACTTGTTTATGTATCACGCTCGTTCCAACTAAAAACTCCAGAGGCTTGGAGCCTCTAAGGGATGCCCTTTCCTCCAGGCGAGCGTCAAGCTTTCATATCTCATAGCAATAGGAAGTTTTGTCATTGACCTTGGTAACTTCGGGGAAACTTCAAGTGCCGCTTCGCTGAGATATTATGATTATGAAGTACTATCATAGATCAGTATATCTCAGTACTATATACTGTAGACTACCAGTCAACCAACAGGTGATGCTGAGAAAGTAGTCTTCTAGGGTAGGTACAATATATACTAAAAATAAAGAAAAAGTAAACTTAATTATTATTCAGTATAAACTAAAGTACTGCATCTTGAATGGCTAAAAATCCTATAAAAATACAGTATATACTACACAAACATATACATAAATAATTATGTATATTGGCCCGTTTTATCTGGTCTTAGACTGCACAAAAAAAATTACGTAGGTATAATTAATAGGTGCTCATAATAAATAAATTATATATTGACTTGAGACACAAGCTCAGGGCTACAAGTGTACGATTCAAATATCCTTTGCGAGTCAGTCGAAGGCAAGCCGAAGGCTTTGGACTTTGACTGACTCGTATTCAGCCACAGATACGCTGTCGAGCGGTCACTTGACCACCATCGCTTCAAAGGGAAATATTAAGCATAGCCGAGGGCTGCATCAAAAGGGTTTGCGTTCCTGTTCAATGCAGGATGATTTAAAGGCTCTATAGAGATCAAACCAAGGACTTTTGCTAATAGAGATACGGACTGGGTCCGAACAATTGTATTTTATTTAGTCCGTCAGTTAGATTCTCCAAAAAATATGGTTGTGATTGACGTCAGCATCTAGTGAAATCGTACTAGATCGTGATGTCATGCGGAATTTAAATGTGCTGTATCTTTGTAATTATTTGCTGATCAGAAAAAAGAAAAATATACAATATTTTTTAATAATGATGAGCTAAATATATTTTTTTAATCCACATTCGTATTGCGAGATTTAGTATCACTGTCTAGCATAACTTTAATCATAAATACGAAAGTTTGTGAGTAAGAATATTTGTTACTCATCACGCACAATGCCTGAACGGATTGGAATGAAATCTGGCATATACTAAGTACGGCATTTTATTTGTATTGCGACAATGTGTAGCCTCTACAGCCAATTGACTGCGTTTTTACTGCATCAGTGTGTAAGAATGTCTGGATGTTTTGTATGAATCGTGTTTTGGTTTCCGCCAACGACTTATATTTTTAACTTCTAGTAAAACTTATGGCAAATTCGTAGTTTTTGAAAGCGAATGAATGGTTTTACTTGCAGGTAAAACGCGTCAAAAATCTATATGTTTCATCACGAGCTCGCATGTCTATTTCGAAAAAGTACCTATGTGAAATGTTGGCTCACTTCCGCGTTGCTTAAGTTGCTCATTCGAAGAAAACACGCAGGTGTTCGTGAGTTCGGTCGATCCTCTCCAACTGATAAACTAACTTGTGTTGTGTGTAGGCAGCTTTTTAAGCACAGATACCATATTGCTAAAAATAATGCTAAAAACCGGACAAGTGCGAGTCGTTATCGAACAAGAAGGATTCCATACCTCCGTTCAATGTTTTAAAAAGCTGAAACAACTTTTTCTTTTAACCCCCTTTAATTTTTAACTTTATCCTATCTTATTTGTTGTTATAGTGACCACAATAATACATAATTGGCAAAAATTTCAAGTGTCTAGCTATTACGGTTCCAGAGATAAAGCCCTGTGACAGAAGAACAGACAGCGGAGTCTCAATAATAGGGTCCCGTTGGCCCCTTTGGATACGGAATCATAAAAAGCAGTGTTTAGCATTGTTTTTATGTTGTTTTCAGTTTTAAAGGAGCTTTATTCTCCGAGTACCCGAAATAAACTATTCGCATGATATATCTCACAATGTAGCTTCATATCCGCCACGTGATTTCATTTAAACTTCCTTTCATAACGGTTATTTGAGTCGACTTCAGCTTTATTTAACGTGTATGTAACGTTACCGAGGTAGTAAACAACTCCGTCGGAAAAATACAGTGTAGGTTCTTCCATACTAATTTAGAAGAAAATTACAAGTTAAAATGTAGCTGCTTCTCTTCCCGCGCTGGTCGTAAAATCTGATCTGATCTGATCGAGGGAATCGGAGAGAATCTAAATCATAACAATGGGTGATATGGCTAGCAACCCATTACTATTGTGATTCCCTTTATCCACCTTCGCGTTAAAAATTTTTTTTTAGAGTTTCGTGATAGATTTTCCGATTTGCGCGGAATAAGAAGCAACTTGTATATTTTTCCTCATCAAACAATTTTTTTTTGTATTATTGTATTCTCTTCTCTTAACTTCCAAAGCATTACTTGTTATCTTTTTAGGATCTTCAAGTTTATCTGGCAAAGGGAAGCCAATTGAAACTTCCGTACCTACATATTTTAGCTTTACATTTTCCCCAAAGATGGTCGATTCCACGAGAATATTAAGGAGATGAATTGATTATGAATGTTCCGTGCTTATTTTAATTAACTAGAATGCTTAAGGCCGGCAATTCACTGGGGCCTATTCTTCAGCCAATTAAGCCCTTCCTCCTCTATTAATCACGATTATTCTCCGGAATCAATTATTTACAGATTTAATAAAAAGTGGAGGCCATTTTGGAGCCTTCTAACATCTGGAATTTGTGAAAATCTAATTGAATTGGAAAACTCTTTTCCTGTTATTTCAATTTCGGAAATAATTGTAAGTTGTAGACTATTTTAGAGTTATAATTAATTTACTCTTCCATGCTGGTCCGGGAGGAAAGAAAAATCTTATATAGAAGCTGCTTCTATTCCGGCGCAATCGTAAAGGCCCATCGAGAGAGTAGGCCAAAATACGAATAATTGTAATAGGTGATGCGGCTATTAACCCATCACTATTTTGACTCCTTTTTCCACCTTCTAGCTCACTATCACACTAAAAGAGGCCTTTGGGTCTTGCGACTCTGGGCTCTGACTGCTTAGAGCTGCACGAGCTAAAATGCGATATTTAAGCTAACTCATTTGTTTTCATACATGTACTTACTTTAAAGAAGTGCTCTCAATAGATATTAATTTATGAAAAACAAAAGTACACGAGCGGCCAAATCTTTCTCAAGCTATACTATGCATTTCATAGATATTATAGAAATAAAGGTGAATATGGTTTGACAGCCAAACTGCGCTGCCGGCCGCTGTTATCTCAGTATTAATCAACGTTAAGCTAAACATTGCATGTGTCGAGGTGTGAAGAACAATAGACAACAAATAAAGCGGTCGTTATTTCTTTGTTGTTAACGCATCAGTCATGCAATGTACAACTTATGGTTTTCAAAATGAAATTGGCGTACAAAAAGTCGCATCTTGCTCGATCGAGAGAAAATTAATTTGCAAAATTATTAAAGAGCACATTCTGGATTATTTTGTGTTGAGAAATAGCTAATCTTACAGTTTTTAACAATATTTTTGCTAAGTATTAGCATTAATATACTCGTCTTATCAAACTAAACTAGTTTTAGTCTAATTAAAAAGCCAATTTTATAAATAAAAAAAAATAGATTAACTATTGTATTAGCTTTATAAACGCGAAAAATGCTTAAAAATTGGTTTATTTTGTGGTAGTAAGCAAACATTTCTAAAATTTTAACCTTCGATGAATAAAGAAGGGTGTCATAAGTTTCATGTGACAATGTGTGGCAGCGTAGCTGTAGTGTGTGTGTACGTAGTTTATATGTGTGTCTACATGTGTTTTTAGATTAAGGCAGTCTGAATATAATATTTGGATCGGACCCTCGTGGCATCATTGAGTTTCCCTCTCCCCTGCGGCGACCCTGCATTGCGCAGGCGCCGAGTCGCGTTCCGATATCAAATGACGGGCAAATCTTGCTAATGCAGCGCATTCCTGTATTTGACTTACCTCTTGCACTAAAAACCGTGTTGGACGTCAGAACGGATGTTCCAAACGGATGAACAGATTTTTTGATAAGTGACTTAATCGACGGTGTTCTTACTACTAGCTATGATAAAAAATCTGTGTTTAATTGATATTATTAACTTACCTATAATAGAGCAAGGAGACGAGAGCGTGCAGTAGAAGGTTTACCAGGTGGTAGCCGGCGGGCTGCAACCCATGTACGGCATAGTTCCACCGGAAGGTTAGCACCGTCAGGGGACGATACGACTTGTGAGATTGCTCCTGGAAAGAAAAGAGGAAATTATGTATTAATATGCATAAGATTATATAAATACATATTATATGTATATATATATATATATATATATATATATATATATATATTTATTTATTTATTTATAGTAATCGTATCGAATGGGACTTGACTGCGATCCGGGGACGAGATAAATACTAATAGGAAAACGGAAAAATCTTGTATCACAAAAATGTGTTGTCTTGAATATTATGTCAAAAAGACTAGAATATGACTATTACTAGACTATCAACAAAAACCACGAACAAAAACATATTATGTGTCATATATCTTCTATGTACAGACGGCGATCCGTTACGATTTTATTATAAAGTTTAGATTAAAATTTATTTGTTCTATTACCATCAATTACCAAACACACTGAAATAATACACGAATTTAACACAAAAATGCCTATGCCTCATAAACATGATTCATAGGGTGAAATTAGCAAGCTTGCAATATGGGCGGGCGCTTCTTTAAATGAAATTCCATGTCAGGCAGGTAGTGCCGTAATGGGGGCACATTTATCACGTGCTACAATATGGGAGTGCTAATAAATATTAGTTGTTGTAACTTCCAAAAAATCGTATATGCCGTTGCATATGTTACAGAGAATATGCAGCGATAATATTTAAGAAAACAAATGAGAATACTTTCACATCAGTCATTTATACTGTTTACAGTCCCCAAGAAAACATGATTTAATGACTAGTATTATGATCCAGTAATATGATCTAGTCCCCATCAAGTTAGTTCCAGTAGATGTAGCGAGAATATTGGTTTTTAAACTATCGCGCTTTGAACACATGATTTGTATATATATATAACTCCTCCAATCAATCTCCAGCCAGTCAGTCTGCGACCACGAAAGATGTAACTCTGTTTCGAAACGTTAGACAAAACAATTAAAAAGGTTCGTGCTAAGTCGCGTTATATATATAAATCATATGTAGCGAGAAGTTTAGTCTACAAGTTTGCTGTAATGTAACAGTAGTGCTAACTGGAGATTTCTGTCAGATGTCTTCGTATATAATTATACCTATATGTATCTTGAGTTTTTCAGAGCAATGGGTCTGATCCAAGGACCTTGTTTAGGAAAATGATAAGTCTATTTTTAGGGTTCCGTACTATACCCTACGTACACTCCATTTCTTGGAGCAAAAAAAGAGACCGTTGGTATGTACATATTTTCTGTATTCTCTTTACTTGCAGACAAACATATTATATTAAAGATACATATTGTTGTGAACCCACTGTAAAACTTATCTACGTACATCCTAAAACAAACATTTCGGATATTTCTAAGCAAAAAATTCCACACTAGCTATTTTCGTGAGAAAATTTGATACTACCCGCAAATAGGAAAATGCAATTAGTGTGCCAGCCACATGTAGTATTTGTGCCCATGGAATGTCTAATACGGTATTACGGTAGCAGCCCTGACTCCTAGTTTAATGACGAAGCTCCCAGACCACATGGACCCGGCGAAACAACCGGGACAAAGATGTTATGTAAAATTAGAGAAGACACCACATAACACTTTTTTGTCTTTCCATAAACTTAATTTAGTCGGTTGCTAGCTCTTATACGCCTTGTACTTTCGACAGTTTGAATAAATAATAAATAATCTTTATTGATCATAAAAGGTAACATGCAAAAGTACATTGCGATCCCACACTAGGCTAGGCCTGTATCGTAGGTACAAGCAAAAACCATACTAAAACATACCATATAACCATAGTTAGAAATGCCTTGGTGTGTGTTAAAATACTGTAAGAATAATTAAATTAAGGAACACGGCAAATTGCGAAGAAATAATTTTCGATCAGTTAGTAACCGGATTTCATTGTTTGAAAATTAAATAAGTATGATAAATTCACGCCGCCATATATTAAAAAATAGAACAGGGGCCAATGTTTCAGATAGAACTAGCAGCTCTATATATTCTATGTCAATGAACCGAGATCGTATTTTAATGAAGGACCTGAATCCTAGACATTTCATGACAAAAGGAAGTTTTATACCTTAGTAACGAGAGGTATTAATCCGTGGTGTGTGTAAGTCAACCTCCATTTGTTTTGTATGTAAGGGTACTCTGCTATTATCATGGCCATAAAGAGTTGGTATACACTTTAGTAGTTCTTATTTTCCCATAGTATGCAAAGTAGTTCGCGTACTCGTAAAGCATTACATACGAAATAAAAATGTACTTTAAAGTTTCGTGGTTTCAAGTACGAATCAATTTATCTGTTAGTTTTACTTGTGTCAGTAAATATAACATCTAACAAAATATACTGAAACTATTTAAAGGGTGAATTCAGTCCATGATACTGAACAACTTTTCCCAAGGAACATTTATCGAAATATGAAAATTATTTTTTGACTTTTCATACAAACTCGGATGAGCTGATCGGTTAACTTGTATGGGAGGCCAAAAAATATTTTTCACATTTCGATATGTTCCTTGGGGAAAGTTGTTCAGTATCATGGACTGAATGTACCCTTAAAATAGTTTCAGTATATATTGTTAAACCCTGTATATATAAAGCTTTTATTACAGAATAACTAAATGAAACTGCATACCTACTGAAATAAACAAGACTGTCTCGTATTCAATACCTTGTGAAATGAAATGTGTTTCTCTGCTATGTACGAGTATGTATAAATAAATATATAAGGACAATCACACTGATTGAGCTAGCCCCAAAGTTAGTTTTTTAACTTGTGGTATTGGATACTAACTCAACGATACTATATTTTATAATAAATACATATATAAAACACATAGGAATCAGGATAATTGAAAAAAAACGACGGGTTGCACTCCGGGAGTGCCGGCAGAAGTGAAAACTTGAATACTAACGTTGTGCATTTTTGATATTTTGGAATGGTTAGGGAATAATTTTGCACGAATTGCTTTAATTATCAGTATAAAAGTACTATCATTTATGTGGTAGAATACAATATTTATTTATTGCGCTATCGTACACAAACATGACAATTTATATTACATTAAAAAGTTTATCTCTCAGCTAAACGAAACAGCAGGCGCAGGCATACATTTTCGCCGCGCCGTAGAAAGAGAGGGGGATACTTCCTGTCCTACGCCGCGCCGGCTGTCTACTCTCCATCCGTCTTACGAATTTTTGATCAGGACACGTGTCCTGACGCGAGTTTAAAATTTTTTACCCATTACAAAAAAGTGCACAACGCCGCTAAAAAAGTTTTCACTTCAAAAATTTTCCAACTTGCCCTGGCTGTATGTATGCATGTATGTTTATCTGTCCCCTCGTATCTTCAATGATATCCATGATATCTTGACAAATGAGGTATTATCGGAATCTTCTTGGCTGTCCGCTGGTTACAAGCTATGTGTCGTCACAGTAAGTCCATTGTGGCGCCCTCTATAAATCAATTAAGTAATGAACTAAAAAATAAAATAAACCAATTCATTTCGTCTGGGGTATCAAATATAAGAGCTTTAAAAGGCACATTTAAAAATATATACAATAATAGCTGTTGCTCCTGCTGTGCTTGAATTTGAATGAAACGATATTCTCCGTAGTCACTTTTAGATTTTAAAACTTTTTCTTGTAGGAATAGGTCTTAAGTTGACTGTAACCCTGGAACATACAACGTGGAAGGGACATACCCGAAATAAATCGAACCACGGACTATACTAGATCATAGTGTAATGAAATTAAAATAGCAGCAAAAATCAAAAATAAATTTTGGCATTTCCATACAAAAGTGTGCGGCCGCCCGGGCGATTTGTATGGGAATGTCGAGTTTTTTTTTGGTTTTTTGACTGTTTTTTTAATTTCATTATACTCTAATGATCTAGTATTTTCTAGTTCGATTTATTACGGGTATGTCCCTTCGACTTTGTATAATATACGGCAAAGATATAAATACGTAGTATCAGACGGAGTGATTCCAACAAAAAATCTGGCGTGTATTTAGGCTATAAAAGCCCACATTACTAAACTACATCCACCCATTAGCGGATTATCGAAATGCAACCATGTTATGCACATCGCATTGCCCCAAATCGCAGCGAACTCTCCCCTACACTGTATTGAATTTATTAGAACTGTAACAAATTGGTAAATAATCGTATTTAACAGAGGCGTGTGTTATGTAGAAGCAGTAATTTAAAGCACTGCCTTCGCTCTATAGTAAAGTATCCTTGGTACAAGAATTAACGTTAACCTACAAAATAATTAAAAAACCCGAATAGTACGGGTCAAACTCGCTCAACGAAGCTTCCGTACCATTCATATATGAATTAATATTAATTTGATGTAAAATATTTCCTATGCTACTTTAAACCATTGACCTTATAGGTTTGTCTGTAATCTATAGGTACCTAGTATCGGAGAAAATTTACTGTGCTGTAGCAGACAGACATACAAAAGATCCTGTCCGCTACGTTAAGAGGGCGGGCGCCTGATGTCAATGATCTAAATTGTGCTCCCGCTTCCACGCACACAAATTTACTCTAGCCGAAGCGAGACAGCGAACCATGCGGGGCGTCGGGAATCGGGCGTGGTTCAATGCGGCTGGTTCTGGTTTTGAGGTTTTTTTCGTTTTACAAAGAATATTTAAGAGTTATTTAAAAAGTAAGACATATGATGACTGCCTTATGTTTAATACAATTATAATCCAAAGTTACAAGTGCTAATTTATTGTACTTCTTAAATATTTGCTGTTTTAGTATAATTATGAGGTGATTTGGAGGCAATTTCGCAATGTTTTTCTATCGAGATTATTTTAAGCAATCGTGTTTTCGAAACTTATTACGTTTAGAGTTAGTCCTGAACTTTGCTGTGTTTTTATTTCAAAGTAAGTATTTCGTTAATATTGATAATATTTAAGATCGCTCTAAGAACTTTAGGGTAGTACGGGCTCTTAAGCAAGCGCACGTAACGCGTTCATTCTATCTCTGTCACAAACTCTACGTGCGAAAGAGATATCAGAATCGGTCGCGGGATGCCGTGTCTCTGTTGCACATAGCGTTCGGACAGAGATTGAACCCGTAACGTGCGCCCGCTTAATGTAGCCCTAAAAAGAAAATAAATTTGTAAAAGTTTAAAAAATGGCGTGTATTTCGACTATAAAAGCCTAACTACATTAGTCCATTAGCGGATTATCGTAATGCAACCACGTTATGCACATTGCGCTGCCCTAAATCGCGGGGATCCCTTTCCTAAGCTAAAATTATTAGAACGTAACAAATCGGTAAATAACCATGTTAAACCATGGTATATTTAGAACGGTAGAGTTCTTTTGATTTTCTGTGCCAAACTTTTTATTATGACTATATTTATGTACGGCTTTTGAAGAGAGTGTAAATAAAGAGAGACTTGAGACAGACATTATTCTCTACGTAGCAATATCATCAACAAATATGTCAAATTAATACTTTACTTTTTAGGGTTTCGTGCCGAAAGAGTGCCAACGGGACCCAATTACTGCGACTCCGCTGTGTGTCCGTCCGTCAGTTTGTCTGTCACAGGGCTCTGCCTCTTGAACCGCAAAAGCTAGACACTTGAAATTTTGACCTGTTATGTCGCTATAACCTGTGGCCGCTATAACAACAAATACTTACTAAAAATAAGATAAAGTAAAAAATTAAAGGGGGTCGTCAAACAAGAAACGTGATTGAAAATTATACGGTATACATTGTACGGAGGTTCGGAACCTTTCATGTACGAGTCCGACTCGCACTTGACCGATATACCTATTTATTATTTATCTCGCGATAAAAATATTTTAGTAAATTTCGATCCTGCATCGGCATTCTACACGAATGCCGATGCAGAACCTTGTCCATTAATTTGTGTAAACTTTATCGATTGTTAAACATTTCAACCCTTTATAATTGCGTAACATAAAGATCATATTTAAAGTCCCTAAAGTCCCCCAGGGGAGGGTTAACCGTAACTAAATGCAAACAATGTATGTACAACAACCCAAAATTGGGTTGGTTCCCCATTCGCAACAGTTTTGATTTGCAACGGTTACCTACAGACTTTACAAAGACCATGTTTAGCGTGATGGGAGAAAATAAAATAAAATAAAAGTATTTTGCGAAGATAAACTAGTTGATTTCAACGTTTTTCCTTGTCTCACAGACTAGCTATGGAAGTTATAATAAATTATGATGAGATAATTATTATGGCAACTGAGATATTTTTTTTAGTCGTTCGATTACATAGTGTATTTTTTCAGTCGTTCGATTACATGTGAGTTACCGAAAAGGGTAGGTAAGACTAATCATATCAACCAATATTGTCATATATTTGTCACAAGTATTAATATTTTTATTGCGTTTGAACAGCTACTCTCATCAATTAATTTCCTATCATATTTTCCGTTTACAATATTGCAGCGAGAATTTTAGTTACGATATTTTAGCGTCGCAAATCGGCACTATAGCCAGTAGGGAAACACTGAAAATTTAACCCTCTTCTGCAGCGCGCCGCATTCATCCGTCAGGCGTCGCAAATTGATTGGTTATGATAAATAACAGAGGCAGCTTCGCGGCTGAACCCTAGTCATGCGTCAAACAGGCAGTTTTGACCGCGTGGTGTTTAAAATAGAGACATACATTTCATTTTTAATATATTTATAATTTTTTCGTGTGGTTCCTGGCTGAGTAGAATAGGACCTCTTCAAACCTTCCCGTGGATGTCGTAGAAGGCGACTAAGGAAATACAAGCTTAAAAAAGTTTATTAACATCAATGAGACCTCTCCAAACCGTCTGGCCAGCGTGGAGAGTGTAAGCCAAATCCTCTGACTGCTCTGTCCAAGTGTGGCTCTGGTAGGTAGTACAGATAGGTCGTGCTCCTGCAGTGGAGATTAAAAAGACCTGTTGATGAGGATGATGAAATTTATAAATAAATTACCAAGTGCGTGCCACGACCACGCTCAGAATTGAGTGCCGAAGTTATATTATATTATCTATTATTTTCTATATATTATCTATTTTCAACAAGTTACAGCTTTATCTTAGAATTTGGTCACTAATTTTAATTTTCCAAGCATGTAGGTATATTTATTTCATAAGCTATGCGACCATTACTCTTAAAGTAACAGATACCAAAGCGGTGATAGTTTTCCTTGAAAAGATATATCAATAAATATAAATGCAAATTAAAGCACTTAATAAAGTATATCTCTTATAATATACCTACATACGTAAGACTATCTATAACATCCCAAACAACATGTAACAAATAAATATATACAAACATACATTATACATAAATAAATAATGATAATCTCATTCCGACAAATTAACTTCTCACCGTACTGGATTTCTCTCAAATTCTTTTGCCGTCACGGCTGTACGACTTTGGAATTCCCTTCCCGATAACATCATGAGAGCACAGACGCGGGATCACTTCAAAATACTGGTAATTCGACACTATCGCGAAAAAGCTTTGCTGCAATAATTTAAGTAAGTATATTTATTTTATGCTTATGTATTCATATTTATGTAAGTTTAAGTATGTAAATATGTATATGGATTAATGGAATTTATATATGAATATATGTATAGTGTATATATCTTATGTAATTATACGAATTATATATGTTTTATTATTTCTATATAACACTCTTATTTCTTTATTTTAAATAGTTAAACTTGCACCCCATTTACTACCTTTTCTGCTACGTCCCTAAGGTGAACTGGTAGACAATGCTTAGCATTAAGTTTTACCTTTTGTATTATAATCGTTAGATTATTGTGCAATAAATATTAAGGTTAGAATAACTTTATTTCTCATAAGAATTACATGAAATAATTCACTTACTGAGAAAACATAATATTTACATAGGTAATAGTACAATGAGCGTGCTTTTATAAACAATAAAAACCAACTAAATAGCTTTGACAAAAATATAAATATAAGGTGGGTAGAATTATTAAATAAATAGTATTTATTAAATAAATAAATAAATAAATCCCGGTACTACGGACCGTAGTCATACTGGTTGGAGTAACTTGCTAAGTCTATGCTGGGCCTCTCTTTCCATAAAATAAATAACTATTTTACAATACAAATCATCATGCTCTGCAGAAATCTTGTCACCGGATTTCACTCTAGTTTATCATCGAAAAGAGACTATCTATCGTACTTTATTGTGAAATCTCTATTGTTACGTTATTTACGACCGGCCCTGAAGTTTCCATGCATATTTCTCCGTGATATGTTGTTCAACCTCTTGACCTCTCTGACTCACCATTTATCTGGCAGTATCTATAATGAAAGTATTACGTATGTATTTCTAGGCACAATACAATTTTTGTAAATTGTGTCGTGAGTCATTACTCACGAAAAATTGGATGCAATATGTCTTAGGCTGCGGTTTTTCTTTTTTTGCATTTGTATTATATTGCTGACACTAACGTCTTTGACCGATCAGCTGATTCAAGTTTGTACGAGTATATAAAGAAAAAAAATATTTTTAATATTTCGATATATTATGTTCCTTGGAGAAAGTTTAGTGTCATGGACTGAATTCACCCTTAAATAGTTTCAGTATATTTTGTAAGACCCTGTATATGTGTCAATACATAAATAATATTAATTAAAGTACAACCTGACACATAAGTTGACCCAAAATGGCGGCTCTGCGCAGGTATAATTAGAGGAAAAAGTGTGCGCAGTGACCGCCATTTTGGTTCAACTTATGTGCCGGGTATTGTAGCTTTTTGGGTTTGCTATCTGTAGACTCAATCAAACATGTTAGCCAAACAATTAAGTAATTTTGACTTTTATGCTTAAGTAGCTTTTGCCTGCGGCTTCGCCCGCGTAGACTACACAAATTAGATTGTTTTTAAACTGGGGTTGCAATTTATTAAAATCCAATTAATGGATTATGATTTTTTACTAACCACTTTTTTGAAAATTGAAAATGTCATATGTCTCGATTTAAAAATGATGAAGATTCATGCAAACTTGCAACCCCAATTTACCCCTATAGGGATGTAATTTTCAAAATCTAATAAATGCATTATTATTTTCTACTAACTACTTAAATGTCTAAAATACATTAAAATTTAATGTGTCTCACTTTAAAAATTACGAAGTTTCATACAAACTGCCAACCCCTATTTCACCCCATTAGGGATGAAATTTCCATAAATCCTTTCTTAGCAGACATCTCCTAGTCACAATCTACCTTCCTGCCAAAGTTCATCTTCATTGGCTAAGTAGTTCTCGAGATTTCGTGATGTTAGTGATTTT
The DNA here is from genome assembly GCA_963576875.1 of Acrobasis repandana. NCBI lineage: Eukaryota > Metazoa > Arthropoda > Insecta > Lepidoptera > Pyralidae > Acrobasis > Acrobasis repandana. The sequence goes on along the minus strand of OY756218.1, from coordinate 17,227,649 downwards.
CGCTTTTATATATATTATTTAGATTTTCGCTTTTATATATAGATATGTCGCAGTTAAATAGTATAATTTGCTAATTTACGAAACCTCTAGCTGTTTGGCATTACAGCTCGGTTTCGTAAAACAGCGTTAAATAACTGAACCCTCATACGCAAAATGGCATGACGCGGCGCAAGACGCAAGATTGTAGATTTTAGTTCGGAATTCTTCACAGCGTTCCGAGAGAAGCTGTTTTCATCGAGAGATATCGGAGAGATATTTATGATTTTGGATTGCAAATAGTTAAGAAGAATAAAGCAGATCTTCAGTTTGGTTCCCGTAATAGCTGTCGCAGTTGAATGGTAAAATCCGCTAATTCACTAAACCTCTAGCTGTTTGGCTAATACAGCTCGGTTTCATAAAACAGCGTTAAATAACTGAACCCTCATACGCAGAATGGAATGAAAGATTTGTATTCATCAATGCCGCGGCGCAAGACGTAAGATTGTAGATTCTAGTTCGGAATTCTTCACAGCGTTCCGAGAGTAAGCTGCTCATCGAAGGATATCGGAAACATTGTTTATGATTTTGAACTGCAAATGGTTAAGGCCGTACCTGAATTTTCCGGGGTCCAGTGCTGCCCCCATTTAAAATAAATAATTTCAAAGAAAATGGAGACATCATTCATAATTTAAATAAAAATTCATTTTAAAATGGGGGCAGCACTGGACCCCGGAAAATTTAGGTACGGCCTTAAGAAGAATAAAGCAGATCTTCAGCTTGGTTCCCATATAGTTATTTCGACGCCCAGCTTCCGGCAAGATAGAGAATTTACGTCAATCAAATGAAGGCCAAGAGAAACCCCTACGCCATTGAGATTATGTCGCGTTAACAAACTATTCTGTATCCACTTGCATCGAACTTTGTATCATTCCTTATTGGTATTCTATGATTTTGGAGACTAGATTATATAGTAAGAAGTTGAATTTTGGTTTTATTTTAAGGTGAAGATATAGGCAAATGACCTTGAAGTGGCGCCCTCATTTGAAATAAATTGTTAACTCGTAAATATGGAGATAATTTCCATATTGCTCTTCGTCATGCACTAGATAGCCCTTTAAATTATATTATGAACCACCGTTGAAAGTATTTACATTAGTCCGTCTAGCTTTAAAACTTGCCTCCGCCAAAGGTGGCCACGGCAAGTTTTAAAGCTAGACGGATCACCAATAATAGTTTCAACGGCAGTTGATAAAATAATTTAAAGGGCTATCTAGTGCATGACGTAGAGCAATATGGAAATTATCACCATATTAACGAGTTAACAATTTATTTAACACTTCAAGGCCATTTGCCTATATCTTCACCTTAATGCCACGCGTAATAAGAAAAACAACGAATTGCCCCATCATAAATTTATTTGATAATAACATACCTGCAAATAACCTATTCTGCGGTCTATACGTGGTAATCTGGTTTGTTAAACGTGACACATTGACAATCCAGCTGAACGATATACAGCTGTTTAACAAAACCGAGCTGTAGAGGTTTAGTGGATTCGCGGTTTATACCATCCAACTGCGACATATAGATTAAGAAAGGTATTTTTTATTTGTAAACAACAAAAGCCTTCAACTTCGATCCTTTGCCATTTCCGGATGTTGTCAATAAAGAAATCCAATTTTCCTGAAGTCAGTTGCTGTCGCAGCATTGCGAGAAACTGACACATCGTTACGTGACCGGACCCTTTGACACCTACAAGATTATAATATTAGGAGAATCGATACGGCCTCCTCGATTGTGCCCAATTCCGTTGTTCCGTGAGAGCTCGGAAGTAGACGATTTGTAACTTTGGAGGAAATGTGAAATGTATCGAAGAATTCGAGAGATAATGTTGAGGAAATATTGTGTCTGCAAGAAAACTAGTAAACAAAATATATCAGTGCTCAAGGCTGAGGATCGAAGTTGAAAATAAATGTTAAGCTTGTGAAACTTGAGTTATTGGTACACTTACTGGTATATAACAACAGTACTGGGTATATTTGCATTGAACTTTACTATACTATTGTATAATAATATTTCTGTAAAATTATAATTGCTAATAATATTGTATAATAATAATATTGCTGTAACACTTTATGGAGAAACGAAATTTCTGCTTTATTATTATCGGTCCACAGATGGAATTGAAACTTTTAAAATTGTTACTGTTATACACATATATTATTGACGACCTATGTGGCGTAATGGTTAACACGCTAGACCGCTAATCCGGAGGTTCTGGGTTTGATCCCCAGCCAAGGCAAGTTAAAAAATGGACTTTTTCAAATTGTCCTGGGTCTTGGGTGTTCATCTATACTAATATTATAAAGCGGAAGAGTTTGTTTGTTTGTTTGTTTGTTTGTTTAAACGCGCTAATCTCAGGAACTAATGGTCCGATTTGAAAAATTCTTTTTTTGTTGGATAGTCCATTTATAGAGTAAGGCTTTAGGCTATATAAAATTCCGACAACCACGCGAACGAAGTCGCGGGCACAGCTAGTCCATAATATAATATATATGTATTTATCATATAATATAGTATCGTTGAGTTAGTATCCCATAACACAAGTTTAAAACTTTGGGGCTTGCTTAATCAGTGTGATTTGTCCCTATATATATATTTTTTTATTTTATTTTATTATTAAGTCTTTGTCCTTAAAGGTGTAGACAGAGACTAGGCCGGAAGACATAATGACTACGTGAAGATGTTATCGTAAAACGTACTTTTTCGTTTTGTTGACTGGTATTTGGATACAAAATTCTACTTGTGGTGACCTCTATGCCACTTCGAGGAACTACAATCACAACAGCGAAGCGACAATAAAGTTTACAAGAAGCATACGAGACGAGATGGTTAGGATATTGCAGGCTTAAATCACCGCTGATTCATCTGAAAATAAAGATAATTCCGTGCTTCGGAAAGCACGTAAACTGAAGGTCCTGAACGTCATCTAACGTTTTTACCTATCCTAGAATTGGTTTTGGTCTACCCTATGGGTTGCGGAGGTCAGACGGCAGTCGCTCTGTGTAAAAACCAGTAACCTCGTCAAATCACTTAGGGTTAGGTAGCGGACCCGGGGCTCTGAAGCATAACCGCTGAGGATGCAACCTGGAATACGACGATGCTACGAGGTGGCGTTAACAGTATCCTACATCTCGATATCAGAGTTCTGGTTGCAAGTTGACATATACAATATATGACGACAGTACACCGTCGGAGCCGTTGTTCCCCGCGCAACCATTCCTGGCGGGAAGATCTTCCCTTTGTGGCGGACGAGCATATCACCTCGCTCCCACTACATACTAGTCAAAGAGCAATAATGTACCTTATGTACCTTCCCGTCCAATATCTTTGATACGTAGATGTATTATTATGACGTAGGTAGCTAACGTTGTACAATTAAAAAGAATGCCAAAATATACTTATTTATAATAATGAAATAGATCAAAGAGTTTCAAACTCAGAGAAATTAATTAAGCACAAAAGTGAGAAAAATAAAATGAATCAAACTTTTTCCTTCAGTATGTATTACTCAATTTGTACACAGCTAAATTCTGACTTAATCCCGTGTTATATCTACGTCTAAATAACTTTTTCTCACATAATAACGTAGCAACTTGGCTCCAGGTTTATTCAAAGCCGACCTTTAAGCTCAGCGTTTCGTTTTTTCCGCACAGTTTTCCGGGCGAGGGTGTGTTAGACATTTTCTTCCCCTTTACGAAATAAAAGAAAATCAGTAAAGGGTAGGTTCTTTACAATATACCGCCAGCGGTTATTTTGCCACGCTTTCTTGGACAAAGAAAAAAATTAAAAGTAAGTTCGACTTCAAATATTTTGACTCATGTAAAATAGAGGTATTTCACTCAGGGCGCCCGTCTTTTAATGGCACCTGAGCGAATGGCATCTAGTCTATTCCACAAAGGGCACTTAGGTGCCCTTCCACGAAGAACACCTGGAAATATTAGTATTTGCAGGTGTTCTTCGTGGACTTAAAAAATTATATTTACATTTTTGTCAACGAAAACCACCTATTATAGTCGCCATTATCATCCAAACGTATTCCCGGTTGCATTCTAAGTGGTAACGCTTTAGAGCCCGGGGTCCGCTACCTAACCTAATTGACAAGGTTACTGGTTTTTACACAGAGCGATTGCCGTCTGACCTCCGCAAACCAAAGGGTAGCCTAGAACCAATCGGGACCCACAGATTTACGTGCCTTTCAAAGCACGGATTCAGCAGCCTAGTGCTGGAAGGTATTTATTTTACAAGTCTTTATTGAATGAAAGATATCGATTATAATCACTAGAACGTTAATTAATTACGCATATTATTTATGTATTTCGTACATACATACGAAACACATAATATGCGGAATAGGCTTGGTGCCTAGTGTGGTATACCTCAAAATATTCATATCTAAGAATACTTCGTTTGCTTTCTCTATATGTACTAAAAAAGTATAAGATGTTTATCTCGAAATTTATATTTTCTTTAGCTTCTACCAGGTTTTCTGCTCACGATATATTAGGTATGTTATTTCTCCGTATTCAGCAGAAGTACGTACCGTATATGCTTTCAATCTCGTTGTAGGTTTCATAATAGGTAACTGGATACTCGTATTTATCTAAATCCACGAAGTTTATGTTGTGTCACATTCTGCGAATATGTGAATATTTTTACAAATTAAATACCTTTTATTTGTAACAACTACATAACAATGCTAATTAATAAACTTAAATAATTAAATTATTAACCTAAACTAAGACTAAAAAGAAAAGTTAAAAGAAAAAAATACATTATATAATATAGAAAATGGACCCCAAATCACTGCGCTCGGAGGGTAAGGTACCCAAGAGGCGGCATTTTATCTTTGAATGGCTTTTACAAATGTACATGTAACTAAGGAAAAATTGTAATTGAATTCTATTCAGTTTATTCAAAAACAAAGGCTTAGGCTTCATCTTTTGTTGAGTAGTAGAAGATTTTTTTTCAAACTATCTTGACTTGTCCAATTTCCCTATTCCCCAATAACTAATACATACATACATACTATCACGTCTCCATCCCTAATGGGATAGACAGAGCTTTTTCGGTCTTGCTGGTCTAAACAGACAGAGTCCAGGGCCGCAAGGCCACTTTTAGAAGGTGGAAAAAGTAATCAACACAGTGATGGGTTGCTAGCTGCATCGCCTATTAACATGATTTGCTTCGCCAATTCCCTTGATCAGCTTCTACGATCTACGCGGGAAGAGAAGCAGCTGGTACATTCTAAGTGATTTCTTTTCTCCGAGACCAGCATGGAAATATATACCCCATAACTAAGTCCATCACAAAATACTGTCAACTTACCTGTTTTTACAAGCTTTTATTATTTTTTTAACTTGCAATGTATGTATATAACTATGTTTGTTCGGGTGGAATCTTGCAACTCAATTTTGAAGCAGATATCTTCTACTGATTGAGCTAAAATTTAGCGCGCATATGTATATCGCATGACAATGCAATATTATAATGACTTGGAGCTGATCTGATGATGGGGCTGGAAGATGGCCATAGGAACTATGTAATGAAACGACGAAACCCCATCGATTTTGGGCTAGTTGGATTCGTCTTGACGAGTACTTTGTCCTTAGATGGTATATGGGGTCTGATGATTGACCTGCTAGGTGGCCAAAAGCACTCCGTAATAAAACGACGCAACCCCGTTAAGTTTGGACTTATTTGTTTTGTGTTGACAGAACTTTGGTATTACAATAAAAGCTTGTACAATTTTTTTTTTATAAAAATCTTATTTCTTATATAAGAAGTATCCATCACATATATTTCCTCAGGAAGCGATGCCGCACCCATGTTATTACACGGCGACAGCTCTAGACATAAATCTCCAGAACAAATATAAGAAGTTGTTAGCATCTGGCATTTGTGTCGCGGCGGAATAACACAGGTCGTGTTTGCGCTACACTTAGGAAACGGCAGCTAATTGATGAGGGAAGGGAGGTGAATTTAGAGCTGCTTCTCCTCCTGCACAGTTCGTAGAAGTCGATGAAGAATGAGTATTTATTGAAAATTTATTATTATTTGCAAATACTGATGACTATCACGTCTTTATCTGTAATGGGGTGGACAGAGCGTTTTCGGTCTTGCGGTTCTAAGCAGACAGAGCCAGGGCCGCAAAACCCAAATACCACTTTTAATGTAAAGGTGGGTGAGAAGGTAGAAAAAAGAATGAAAATAGTGATGGGTTGCTAGCCGCATCGCAACACGATCGACCGTGGCCGACCGGGGTCGAAAGCTTTCGATGACACAGCGTCACTTGTCTGTCTGAGTCCCTAGATCTATCAGGTATGTACAAACGTCTCACGTGTACTATTAATTTTCCAACTGACCTGCCTACTGAGTGCCTCTCGGGCTGATTGGGACCACTTTGGTGGAATTGTCTATTCGATTACTACAGAGATATTTCGGTCGTTATTAACACTTGCGGATAACGTAGAAACTATCCAGGCAAAAACCTTTGTATAGTTTCGTTAGAAAAAACGGTGAGCAAAAAAATTGCTAGCAATAAAATGTTATCGATAGGTCTTTTTTAGTCTCCACTTTAGGAGCACGGACCTCTGTACTATCAGAGAGAATTTGGCCTACACTCTCCAGGCTGGCCGGACGGGTTGGAGAGGTCTCATTGATGTTTATAAGCTTTGTTTAGCTTGTGTTTTCTAAGTCGCTTTCTACGACATCCACGGAAAGACTTGGAATAATATATCACGTAAAAACAAAGTAAATTTTTCTAATTGTAAGATAAATATATCACATATTGAAGGACATTATTATTAAATTATTTTTAGTACAAAAGCTACAAACAACTAAAAATATATTTTTTCGTTTCGGAACGACCGCTTCTGTGAAGCTACGCCGAAATAAACCCAGCTCAGTAAAGATAAAGTATCAAAGAAAGGATTTTCCGATAGCTCTCACCAAAATATAAATAGGGGCCACGTGGAATAGCGAAGGTGGTATTTATGCAAGTTGTTTTCCAATTGGTATATACGCTTCCTCATATATGTTTTATAGATCAGAACAGATAGAGATAGCTTAAGCTTTAGTTATATGATTTATTGGCAGCATTGCGATACGAATCTCTTAAAAGTGGACGTGAAAAGAATATTGTTTGAAAAACATAAACCTAACTACGGAAAAATCCTTACTGAAAATACATTTATCCAGTTGATGACAAAACAGTAAAAAGCAAACGCTAATAATGTATATATTTTAGAAATGTGCGTTTAAGCTCTTTTGTTTGATACTCCACACGGTATGATTCGATTTATTTTATAGTTTAGTTCATTACTTTATGGCCTATAGAGGACGCCACCGTAAATTTACTCTGACGTCACAAAGCCTATAACTAGTGGACAGCCAAGACGCTTCTTACGATACCTTATTTTACAAAATATCATGGATATCTTTAAAGATACGAGGGAACACATGAACATACATACATACTTAGCGGCAAAACACATAACTCTCCTTTTGGCTTCGTAGTAGTCGGGTAATAATAAAAGTGACCTATATTCTTACTTCATTGTCAAAGATAAGCCTGACATACTCTTAAGTAAAGATGGCGTAGAGGTCGGGATAAAGTAAATAAAAGTGACCCACAAAGCCAGTTGGAATGTGGTACCTAACGGAGAAACTTTTTTCATTTTGCGGACAACACACACGTTTGCATAGAAACATTTGAAATAACCTGATTTGAGGGTGTATTGATAGTTTTACGAGAAAAGTGTTGAGTAATATTCCAGGCATTGACAGAGCTAGGAGTCACAAGACCCAAAACCCTAACGCCACGCTTGAAAATATTGTGGTCCATCGTACCTGCAGGTGAAAAACGGAAATCTAAAATAGCAAATTTTTACTATACTACATATAATATATTAGCAAAAGGATAAGTTACATTATTCTATTCTATAGTGAATAGAATAAATAAAGAATATATCTATTTAGTATGAAGTTTAAAACTTACTTTAAGGCTAGCTCAATCGAATCGAATGATGTATCGACTCGAATAAACTAACCGATCGGCACAAGACGAATGAAGCCGAAAAAGTGCAGTAATTGCTTCAAGTCGCCTTTGTTGTTCGACAAATACTGCGGAACTGACAATGCCGGCCCGCTTAAGTGTGTAGAAACCCTTAGCGTATAACATTACCGTGCCCTTATCTATCTATGATATTATATATTATAACAGTGTGCTTTTTCCACGAAACTTTTACCCAGCAACGGTGTCTTTGATTTCCTTTCGGCGTTGACAAAAACAGTGTTGGATTTAAAATAATGGACCCTAAATGTATTTGAAGAGATAGAAAACGGATGATGGCTTCCGCGAAAATAAGATCATTTTCCGCCAATAAAATATCTATGTAGCTATATAGTCACCGTGTGTGGTTTCGGGTTAGAATAGGACCACTCCATCTCTTCCTGTGGATGTCGTAAGAGGCGACTAAAAGATTAAGAAAGGATGCGGGTTAAAAGATTAGGAAAGGAGGAGTTGTAATATTGTTAGATATTACCGTGTCCTTATTTATCTATGACATTATAACAGTGAGGTTTTACCACGAAACTTTTAGCCGACAACGGTGATTTTGATTTCCTTTCGGCATAGTAAAAAACAGTATGTATCGGATTTAATATAATATACCCTAATAATATTTGAAGAGATAGAAAACAGATGATGGCTTCTGTGAAAATAAGATAATCTTTTTCCACTAATAACATGATATATCTATGTAGCTAAAAATATCAAAGCCGCTATTATCGCGAAGGAGTATGTAAACAGAGAAGCAATTTTTATAAGAAGGTAACGATTTGTCTTCGTTTACGGCGGAAAAATTAAGAAAGACATTAAAATATATCCTTGTTTGGCGATGAGTTTTTTTAGAAACAGGAATAATTCGAATTTATGAACAGACGTTGATGGATGGTGTAAGGAATTCAATTTGCGATGTTTTAAATTGCTCGGGGTGTGAATGGATACGCTTTTATCGTGATTAATAAGATTATTTTGTAATAATGGTAGACATAATCTGCATCTGCAACACGTCCCCGATAAGCAGTCAAAAATAAATAACGCGACTGGCAAGGTATTAGTTGACAGCATCATTTAGGCCCTAGGCACGAGGCGTATTTTATACGCGCAGACGACGCGCGTTTCAGGAACGCGAGTTTTCGGCGCCGGTATCAATTCAAGCGCGCGTAAAACGCGATACAAACGCACGCGTGAAGCATGAATCGATACAAACGCACGTATAAAGGGGCATACGCAGTGTTGTCTCAACCGACGCCATTGTACAACTGAGTCACTCTGATCAAAACGCAAAAGCTACGCGCGACTACAGCGCATCTGTATTGCTCTATCTTCGCGTATAAACGCAGTAGATGCGCGTTTCATGATTGCCCCGTGTGCTTAGGTTACAAAGTTGCGTTCGAATCTCGTTAAAGCACGTATACGCGCGTCTTCTGCGCGTCGTTTGCGCGTTTTAAATACGCCGTGTGCTTAGGGTCTTAGTAGCAGTAGTTCGGTTGATAACCAGTTGACCGAACTAGAGCAACTTTTCATATCTGCCAGGATCATTGTGCGCGTCTCTTTACATATAATGTCATCGACAAGAGCTTGACTCTTAAATGTAGTAGTATTGTGTTTCGGAATGTAATTAAGTAGATAATGCTAAACATATAGAGGTAATATAAGGAAAATTGTATACATCAATACGTTTATACTTTTCACGGAGTGTGAAAAGTAGTGACATGTCAAAAGATGATACACCTGCGCCTGTGGGTGAGAAAAATGATCCGCGACACTCGAGTGAAGGCGGAAGCAAACACTTGTAGATATAGGACAGGCAGAGATAGTACACTCGGTAGCGATACTTACATATGCATGAGATATTTCCAAACATTCTTGAACAAAAAAAAGTGTAGAGTGGTAAAAAATGCAAGCATTTAAAGACGATAATGCTGAGTATCAAATTGATAATCAAAGTTTCATGTTCGTATTTGCTTTGACGAAGTTCATGTAAAGTCAAGTTTTTACTAAAATTTCAGTTCCAAAGGATATTAGGAATATTTAGTCAAAAAAATATATTTACTAATATTTTGACCGGTTTCGCTGTTTTGTGCCGTACACAAGAACAAATAAAAAAATAATAATGCCAGTTTTCCTAGAATATCAAATAAAACAGTGTATAAATTTTACATATATGCTGCATACAAAGTTCTGTTTCGGTTTTATAATACTTTGAAGAAAACATATTTTTTTAAATTGAATTTTTTTACATAGATACTCAAATATGTCTTTGTCCCTAACTGGGTAGATAGAGCCCACGGCCACAAGACCACTCTTAACGTGATTGTGGGCGAATGATGCGGCTAGCAACCCACCGCTATCTTAATTGAAAAATCTTATTGTTAAAATTTGGGTCCTTGCATAAACATTTGCAGCTGGTTGTACATAGAATAAGAGATAAAATGTCTTTGCGAGGGACAAGCTTTGTCGTCTATGTCACGACAGGTGTGATGTGGGTGCGTTTTATTTAGTGAGACGAAACGTTTATCGTGCATTTGTTTGCATTTTGTTATTGTTGATAAAATCGAGACAAAGGGACGTAACCCTTTACTTATCTTTTTATTACAAATTGTTGCATGGTTCACCTTGTTTTCCTTTGTTACCTAGTGTTTAAATATAAGGTCATATAATATGCATCTTAGGTTTGAATAATTTCAATAAAATCGATATGAAACAAGGGCTTTCCTGAAACAGATATGGAGAAACGAAACTTCGCGCCTGATCACCGCAGCTGGCTGCTTCTTTTCTCAACGAATTAGCATAGCTATCCAGAGTAGCTACGCAGCCAGCGCATACTATGCCGCACGGTCATACTCTTTTAGATTTTCAAATCAATAATTTAGATTAGGTTTTATTTTTAGGTTTAGTTTGTAGTTTAATCTCAATTGTATTTATTTCTTTTTTTCTTAATAAACATTTGTGACCTTTGTATGAAACAAGTTTTGTTAAAGTATAAAAATTATGCAATAAAAGCAAACAATCGAAATAGAGATTTTATGATGATAAATAAATATTCAAATAACAATTCATTTGCTAAAAAAAATGTGTTTATCTATAATTAAAAAAAATAAATTCAGATAAAATCTGACACAAAAACAAAATTTGACACTATCGAATTCAGATTGCAAGCGCTAACGACACTATTGCGACGTAACTGATTGATCGATGCCGAATATTTAATTTTAGTCGAACCCGTGTCGCGCCACTGTGTTTAAAACACAATCAATAACAGTCTGCGATGGATGGTGCATTCGGAATCATCGCTTTGGCTCTGCAGAGTAGACCCCGAGACTTATTTTGTGTTATTTTGTACCTCTACCCCAAATGTTGTCTAATTGGAACCCGTGTCGCGTCATTGTGTTCAAAACACAATCAATAAACATCTGCCATGGATGGTGCATTTGAAGTAGAATACACGCGGAGTCTTATTTTTGTGTTTAAAGCATCTAATATGTTCGCTCTGTCTGTACATAGCAATGACTATTTTGCTGTTAGGCACAGAGATGCAGCAATACTGTCGTTTTACGGCTTAGTTCCAAGAGCGTACCTACTAAGAGTAATAGCGGAACATATTGTTTGCATATTTATTACTAACCAATGAGAGATTTATGTATTGTTGGTAACATTGGATCGTAACATACATTTACGTAAAATCTAGTAATTTTTGCGCCAACATGTTTATTAAAACTATTTGATTATACTCGAAACTTTGGATTCTCGCTAGAGAACATTTTTAATTTTATCATCCCTTTATTAATAAAGTTACACACTTTAATTAATTTATCGGTCATCGCATAGTATCACCATAAATCTGCAGGGCCCCCCAATCACTAGGTCCAAAGGGAGCATACTTCTATATGCAATTGATGAGCCAGTTTGGACGGTAAATTGGCTCGGACAGCGCTGGAACCTATTTCCGGTTACATATGCATTTGATGCTGAATAGATAACAGCGTTAGCTATAGCTGGGGAAGAATGAACTGTCCACGTTTACGTTTTTTAAATAAAAAGAGAGATTTAGTGATACAGACAGGACGCAATAAGCAAAATTGCGAGTTTAAAGATGAAAATCATAACTTTGATTGTAATACCAATTATGTAATGAAATATCTCTGATTTATGAGTGAAAGAAAATAAAAAAATATATATGTATGTATGGATTATAACTCTCACGGGTAGGACAGGAATCAGTGAAGTCAGGGTTGGCAATTATGTATATTTGATATCATGTAGACTAGAGAGACTAACCAAGTAAAATATTATTTGTTGGTGAGATAAAACTAAATACTTTGTCAAGGTTTATTACACTCGTGACTATAAATTTTGCTAAAAATTACCAAAGATACTAGCAGCAAGTACCAAGCAATGTACTGTAATGTTATTCAGGGCCGATCGTCACGACGTATACTGGATATTTTTATATAATCCTATATGTTGGGTCTACATGAAAGCTCCCACTTTCCCCATATCACTTGTCATCTCATTGTCACCCTCGCGCGACATTTTTCACACAAACCATCCATCTTTCTTCTGATTTTGCTCTATTCTAGTATTTTTATACATACTAGCGAACTGCCTTGGCTACGCACGGAATGTATTAAATTATATGAATCACTTCCGAAAAAAGTGTTATAAGTATGATACTATTAAAATCACATCAAAATCTGTTTAGAAGATGGAAGTGAGTAGTTAGAACTAACAGACAGATATACAAATAGGAAAAGCTTTAATGTATGATAATATGTAAGTGTAAATGTTACATATAAAGTAGTCTTGTATATTTTATCTATCTATATGTAAGAGCTATGCTCTTGTCGGTGGAGTATGAATTCTCTTCCTCTCTCTCGACCGCCTTGTGTTTTACTTCGCTGTACGATACGACGTTAACTTTCTCCTTTATCTGTTTCATGTAGCTATGCCTTGGTCTTCCTGATTCTCTTTTTCCTTCTATCTTTCCTTCAATGATAGTCTTCCCGTCGATCCCCAACAACTGCTATGGAGGCTGTTGCCCCTGTCACGAGTCCGCTGCTTCACAAAAGCTGCGCGCTTGCGCATGGTAGCATGGAAACCATCGTGTACTTCGGCAAACATGCTTGATGCACTGCAGAAACGAGGTCGTAGCAGCAACGTCCTAAACGCGTTGTATTGAACACGAAGGAAGTTCAGCAAACGTTAGGAGTACCTAACCCTCAGACTGCAGATATATAATTCCTACCTATGATATTTCGAACCTAGTGCAAGAATTACTTTTAATTCAACCTTTTAATTCAACTGTTTCCAAACGGAAATATAAATGTATCCATTTTTGGTTATGCAGTTTCCATTGCTATCGTCATCATCATCATTTCAGCCGCATAACGCATAGTGTCCACTCCAAGGTTGGATATAGGCCTTTCCCAAGGATTTTCAAAATAAACGATCCAGAGCAACCTGCAGCCAGCGCTTTCCAGCGACCTCAGACCTTGACCACCTTGTGCGTGTCCTTCGCTTCGATTGCCAATGCGTTGTCGCCATTCATGAACCTTTTTGCCACATCGGCCATCGGTTCATCTCACTATGTCCACTATGCCCACTGTCAATTCAATAAGCTAATCCACTGGACTTTGTCAGTGACTTTGTTCTCCTACAAATTTCTAATTTCTGATTCGATTACAAATACAAATGCAAATTATCTTTATTGCACCATAATAATTAATAAAATAAAAATAACAATTACGTAGAGAAATACAGAGCATAGCCCTCTCCATAGCGCGTTGAGTGACCTTGAGCCTTCTTATGAGATCCGTAGAACGGGACCACGTTTCAGAGCTATAAGTCATCACACATTGATTATACACTTTCGTCTTGTGGCACTATGGTATTTTGAACGAGAACCGCTATCCACCGCTGACGTTCTTTTTTAATTTAACTCCATTTCAAGTTTCACCTACTCCACGTACTCTCATAATTTGCATATCAATTTTAATTACACTACGAAATGGGTATTTTCCCTCATATTTTCCGAGCGCATTCCATTTTATTGCATCCCACCGGTTATTTTCGAGGTAACTAGATTACTGGGAGCTGGTATCTCCACGGCTGCGAATTATGAAGTTTATTGATTCTATTCTGAAGTTTGTATAGTTTGAATGACGCTAGTTAGCAAACAAACGAATTTAAAACTTTCTGATAGAATTAACAAAGCGGTAGAAACAAGAACAAGCAGAGAATTATAACTATTTTGCAAATTACCTGTTTGCATTACGCTGGATATTTTTCATTGAAATTATGAAGTTTATTGATTCTATTCTAAAGTTTGTACAGTTTGAATGACGCTAGTTAGCAAACAAATGAATTTTTATCCTTTTTGATAGAATGAACAAAGCGGTAGAAGCATCAATAAGCAGAGAATAAACACTTCGCCTGCTGAAAACGCACCGTATGTGTTTTCATTTAAAACAAAGCACATACGGTGCATTTTTTCAGCAGGCAAAGTGTGCTATTTTGACAAGAGCATAGTGCAAATTACCTATAATACACTATAACGTCTTTATCCCTAACGGGGAAGACAGACCCTAGGGTGGTAAGGCTTAGGCCATTTTAGCGTAATGATGGGCATGAAGGTGGAAAAAAGAAATCATAATAGCGATGGGTTGCTAACCGCATCACCTATTGATATGATTTAGATTCTCGCCCATTCCCTCGACTTTTACGATCTGCGCGGGAAGAGAAGCAGCTGGTACATTCTATGTATTTTCTTTTCTACCAGACCAGCAAGGAAGATTTATGTTTGAGGCTTTGAGGTAAATAGATTACCGGAAGCCGGTACACCGCGTTTGCGAATAATAAAGTTTATTGATTCCATTCTAAAGTTTGCAGCTAATTTTGTTTGGGCTCGCTATGAGCAATTGGATTGGCGCTTCTGGAAAATGAATGAGCTTTAAAGTTTTTGATGAGGAATATTATAAAAGGATATGAACAAGAGGACCAGCGGAGATCAACTAGACTAACCGACATCACATAGCTAATGGAAGATACAAATAAGGTAAGAAAAAACTTCTTCATCGCATCAACTGAGTATTACAATAATCAAAAGTAATTTAGTTTAAAGTAGGTAAAAAGGCTTATCATTAAAGTGATTTCTTCTAGCCAACCATTAAAATTTAATTCTAGGATACAAAGTTTTCTAGGATGACGCATAAATAAAATTTCTCTTTTTCACCATTTTACAACATTTTATTTAACTTGCAATGTTTGTATGAATAAACGTTATGTATGTATGTGTTTGTAAGTATGTAACTAAGTTATCCGTTTTAAAATGTGTTAACCGTTTCATCTTGCATGTGTCAATCAATGAATGTTTCAAAGAAATCAATGGTAGCTGTGAACCGATTGAGATGAAAGACATACTTACTCGTCTGACAATACAATTTTACAGTTTGGTATTGTGACTTCCTGCCTATAATAAAACCACTCCATCACTTTCTGCGGATGTCGTTAGAGGCGACTAGAGGACCAAGCACAAACATCTCGTGCTGCAACTGCATTCCCAAGGAGGGTTGACGTCGGGCAGCTGCCGGTCGTAAAACTATAGCCAAAGGACTTGTTGCACAAATGTATGGGGAGCTGGCTAGGTCACTGAACACCTACCTGAAATTTAAATTTTTGGGTCGGTGTCAATGCCTATTAAGTAAATCCAATAAATTCGTAGCCTTTCTGTGGTACATTTGGATAAAACTATCGCAATTTAAGGTTAGGTGAGTTCCGCCAAAATGGCCGACACCCATTATGTCAACTGACCTGACATTGACAGTAACTGCAAGTGACGTTTAAATTAGGTTGCGCACCTATAGGTGCCATATCAGTATCGCCATTATACAATAATAAGCGATTTTAAATGTATTTTTGTACACTACTAAGATCATGAAAAAAAAAATATATGATGGTCTTCATCGGTTTTTAATATATTTTCTGATTTTTAGGGAAATGTTCATGACCTAGCCCGTTGTGCAACATACCTTTTAAACTGTTCCGGCTATTTCTTTACGATTTCGTAAGGTCTTCGGCATCCCTAGGTGATCAGTGATCACTGACATGCATTTGGAGAAGAAAAAGCAGAAAACTGCGCCCTAGGCTCCGAAGCAGCCCAAATAAGAATGCAACGTCGTCCGTCTGTCTCGACCAATCAGCTGATCCGAGTTTGTATAAAAAGCAAAAAAATATTATTCATATTACGATATATGTTCCTTAGGAAAAGTTGTTTAGTATCATGGACTCATTTCTCCCTTAAAATAGTTTCAGTTTATTTTTTAGACGATATATGAGTATACTGTACCCATGATCCGGCACAAAGGAAATGATAACGAACTCTGGCATTTTACTACTAAGAAAGCAATCAATTTCTCTATGGAAGTGGTAAAGCACGTGTTCTGCTTGTTTTAAAGCTGCCGAGGCATAATCTGTGTTGTACTTCTCAACTTCTGTGCAAACCCGAGATGAAAACACAATAGCCGTCGGAGGTGAAGCTATTCTCAGTTAAACTTTGTGGTAAAACGCACTATTATTACGAAGTTCAGCAAAAACTTCCCAATACCAAACTGCTGACTGCTAATCGGTACTGAAAATAGACGCCTACATAGTATGGACTAATTTGTTGTGAAAGATGTGACGTTGTTTTCCTTTTTAACTTACGACGAAAAAGAGGGGTGTAATAAGTTTGACGTGTCTGTCTGTGCCATCGTAACTCCAAAACAAATAGAATGATTTTGATACGGTTTTTTTAATCGAAATCCTTGTCTGTTGAGATGGTTCTTAGCTATGTTTCATAGATATCGGTTCTGAGGTTTTAAAGTTTTAGTGTGAAAATGGGGGTGAGCAACCCCAAAGTATGTCAGTGTCACATAACTAATTTTAAGTTTTTAGTTTGTTAGTTGACGTCTTTGGAGAAAACGTGCAGTGCAGTTTGTTGCCGCTTCTTCTGCACTTGCGCCTAGGAAGCGGCGTAAACTTAGCTTTAAGTAACGATTTGACGTCAACATTTGTGCAAAACAAAACAAAGTGACTATTATTAAGAGATATTATAAATATCCTATGATAATAAAGATATTTTGAATTTTGAATTTTGTCAATATGAATGGAGTATCAAATGAAAGGGTTAAATTTGTAGATTAAGAAATCGCTTGTTTAATGAAAATCGGTTCCGCCGTTCTAAAGTTATTGAGGGTGAACGCTTGAAATTCAGGGTTTTTATTTGCCTAGCAAATAAACTTGTTAAATGGTGTAGAGGTGAATAGATTCAGTTCAAAATCATTTTTTTAAAAATAAGGCTTGTTCTTTACTGTTGCTACAGTAAGTAGATTATTTGTTATCACAGAGTAAGTCTAGGAATATTAAGTATTAAATATATTAAATAACCATATCATATCTAACTTTAGCGCGTCACCCAATTTGAGTATATGCAACATATTTTTTGATACTAACACAATCATGTCATTTATATGACGAAACCCGTGAGCCAATAGCAATGATTATAACGTACAAAACTATTCAGACTGGTAAAATCTATAAGCGTGTTCAAAGGATATATCTTAAAATGGAAATGCAACGGTTTGTGCACATACGAGTTTATCATTTTCACACAAACCTGGTCTTTGACAGCAACTTCAAAATTCAGACTTTCGGAAATACACTTTGAGAGTCAAACTTCTCTGCTACATACCAACAAATGTGTTATACTAGTTTTTAAATGGCAAAAGAAATACATTATAACAAGGCAACTATTCGCCTATTTCGTGTAAGTATCTGTCAATTAGTAAATTGAATTGTATACATTTCCTTAATATGACAAATTAATATGTTGCAACGGTAACCTACATATTATTTATTAACCCCGAATTAGTCACGGAAGGACAGTTAAGTTATGGTTGACCATCACAAAGCGAGCGAAGTGACCGAGTGTCGACCAAGTGACGCAAGCAACCAATTGAGCTACCCCGAATTAGTCACGGAAGGTAGGTTGTGTTAAGGTTGTGCAGTGGTCGCTACATCGAGCGAGCGAGCGTCAACTAAGTAACGGAAGCGACTAATTACCTAGGCTTTTCGATCGCTATTTAACAAATGTTTACATTTCCTAGATAATGTATACATTTCCTAGGAATTTTATACAATTTTAATTGATTTTGATTGTAGATACTTAGGTTCATACACTGACGTATTTAAAGTATTGGTTGATAATACACATAACAACGCAATAAAAAGATGTTCTCACATCGAGACCATGTCTAGAAAAACCCAGTAAGTCACCAGTTCAAAATGAATCGTTTTAACAGCGATATTTACGATACTATCAAACTAATACCTACAGGTAATATACCAACATCTTCATTGCTTTCGTTAACAAGTTAATGTGCCAGATAAATTAAAAAAAACCTTGAATTTCTTCTATCAAACAAAGCTAAGAACTATATCGACAGACAAGGCTTTAAGTTAACAAAAACCCCATCGAAGTCGGTCAATTCAAGACATACTCGTACAGACACACAGTCACGTCAAACTTATATTACTCTTTTTAATTGGTGGTTAAAAATGAATAAAAACAATCTGATAAAATAGCCAGCACAATTTTCACATTGTTCTTACTATTCGTTATCTTTCTGTCATAACTTTTAGTACCTTATTCCAGAGTTTATGTTACGAGGCCAGTGGTTTCCTTACAATATTAGCATATAAATTAAATGCTTGGCCATTTTCCTTGCATAAACGACGGCCGGTCGAGACCTCGCTTACGATTAAGTTTTTAAGATAGTGGAAAATAGCTAAGAACTACTTACTTATTACACGAACAATGAAAGGAAAAAAGTGTTCTTACTCCATTAACAATAAGGGTCACAAAAAGTTTGTACTAATATTGCATGGTAACTAAAAGACGCTGTTATTTCCTAAGTTTATAATTTTTCCTAACGCTGACGGTTTACAGTAATTATCCAGAAAACAACCGTAGCTTACGAAATTGGTTCGTAGTATACAGTTTTGTTTTCTCAAATTACCATAAAGCGTAAGAGGAACTAAAGTTCAGTGTACTTACCTAATTATTGTTAAGGCATGGAGCGCAACTAATTTAAGTATAATCGTGTTTAAATAGATTTTTATAAAAATAATTCTAATATTTTCCTCACTGACACTGGAATTAGTGTTGAGGTACATCTGGTAAATGGAGGACACACTATAGAGACTATACTTAACTAATATAATAGTGAGATTCCACTGATAGGCACGTAATTGTATAAAAGTTTTTGTTATTTATAAGAATTCTCAAAACATTAATAAAATAGACTCGTGTATGGTAAAAAGAAAAATATAAAACTACTTTGTTAAGCTTCACGGCATTAAGCCCCAGTATACCTACAAAACGACGTAGGAATGATATGAAAGCAAATGCTATTCAACTATCTTATCAAACATTTATGTATGACTATTCAAACGCTTCTTCACTCAACAATATTATTAAAGATCATAAGAGAATTGGCGATAAAACGAATCCTATCTAAATTGTTGTAGGTAGTAAAATAATTTAGGCACTCTCACAGTGGGATCACGCCTCAAAGAATGGGTCGCGTCTCGTAAAACCATTAACAATAGATAGCGCTCGTGTACGAGAGTTGAATTTCCTATTATTGGCCTGCCGGGACTCCCTTCAAAATTACATTATCACTACAGCCGATTAACGCTATGATAGTAACTGTAGCTATATGTCTGGGGCGAGGTGTAACTTTATGAATACGTACGTTAATACTTTGGGTTACCTAAAACTTTATAAGCTGTTGACTTCGAAATTTTTATAGACAAAGTTGTTAACCAACGAAATTACTACTATAAAATTAAAACTATTGTTATTTTAACTGTATTAAGTTCAGTATCCTCAGCCTAGGTCTAAAAAAGTTACATCAGTAAATTGCTGATCCGTAAATTGATGTTTAGGTTATGTTGGCTTCAAAATGTGGTTGAAATATTAATGATGATGAATTTGTTCTTATATAATTTAGTTTTGCAACCTAACAATTTAAAAATTGACAAAACATGACATATATTAGAGATATTTTCCAAAGTAGACAAAGAATTGACGTTCATTGTCCTCGTGTTGGGTGGCATAAAGCAGAAACATGAATATTCCCTATTCTTAAATTACAATGCCGTAGGAGCGACGGCCGTGTACTGAAATGTCGTACAGTCATTTATTCAAATTACAAAGACTGCTAACATTTCACAGATAAATGATAACAGTAATTTCTCAAAAGGACCAAAATAGACACATAATTTGTAATTCTTAAATTGAATATATTTGTCTAAACATGTGCTACTTTGGTTTCTATTTTTTATAAGATATAATTTTACATGATTTATAAATATTACATAAATATAAATTAATTTAGTATAAATCTATTTTTTGTTAAAGAAGATACTTACAATAAACAAATAATTTTTACTCCTACACTTTAACAAACCCGTTTTTTGAATTCTTACATTTTAACGGTCTAGACAGTGTAGAGGTTTCAATTTTACTCAGTAAGTCGATTCAGGCAGAAATTCTCTCATCTGAGTAAATATTGTATATTAGCATACCTATGTTATTAAGAAGTTCCATTATATTGGAGTATCTCTGTGATACGTTAGAAGTTTGGGCTAATATAAACTATAGTTAAACCTTGCTCATCTCAAAGTTGTGCAGGAGTCTCGGCAGTTACGAAATGTTTACTACAAGATGATGCTAATGAGCGTCACTGGCTTGCAAATTACTGTTTAGAAGGTAGTTAAGGGGTTGATATTACAATCTGTAACAATAACATTTACCTTTTCAGCAATAATATTGATTTATACCTTCCAAGAGACATTAGGATTACAAATTACTGTAAAGTTTTACAGCGGTTCCAAATTTGTACCTTGTGGTCTTCCGAAGAGTTAAATTCAGTAAAAAAGTCATATTATATTATATCATTTTATTATTTTTCATATTGTGCTATTTCTAAGCAGTGCATCTTTTAAAAGCATTATAATGTTTATTATAATAAAAATCAACATTTTTATAAAGCATCTTCAAGATCAAAAGCTCGTGTTAAATCAATAATTTAATCGAATAAGACGTTGAAAAATTAAATTAATATTGGCATTTGTATTTGTATTTGTATTTGTATTTGCTGCGAGTCATAACAAGCATAATCTCAAGCATCGACGTACCAGGATTAGCCCGAGGCGGTGTATCGAATATCGGAACTTCAGGATACTAGGTCCCGTCCGTATCTGATCATTTGCTGAAAATTATTGTTTTGCTCAGAGCGCTGCGCACGTTTTATCTCGAAAGTTCGGAATTTGCCATCGATAGAAATAATGTTATCGTTCTGGAAATTGTCTTTAGTAATATACATGTTGGAAACAATAGAACCGGTTTAATTGAATAACTTGTGTATTTTATTTGTATTAAATATTGGTTCCAACAAGCTATGCTACGTTTTGCCTTCAATAATTTATTCTTAAGATTGAAATAAATAATTTATTTTTAAGTTCGTAGATCAAAGTTAGTTTAGGAATTAATAAAAATGTATTTTTAAGTACTATTTTATTGTTAAAATTCACTATTAGGAAAAAAAATGTATATCTTGGATTCTTTATGTTTCTCAACGTGGTTTTTTATTATGTGTGTAAAAAGTAAAACGACATCAATAATATTGTACCTACATTTTACAAACGTCCTTGTGATTTGAATACCGCTATCGTTTGAACAGGAGTTGGATTACGCGAAAATGTGTATTGACAGGAGCATCAATTAAGGGAGCGATGCCCCGCCTGAATATATTTACTGATCCGACAGGATTATATATTTCCGATATCCTGTCTACGGCATACCATTAAACATTGGCAAGGAGACGCGGCGCGCGCTGTTTGGCTCGAAAATCCCCATTTATCACGCGTTTGCGATGTTAAATCACATTTTGGTAGCAATTTATTGTCATATTCGCATTATGTAACGGTTAAACCGAGACGGTATGTACAGCATCGTTAATCAATATGTTTGGAACGCTATTGTTAGTTATACAGTGAGTATGTTAACTAAATCAAGATAGATATTGATTTAGCAGACAGATTGCAGTGTTAGGTAAATTCATTTGCTTGATGCTAAGTGGACAGCGGGTAAACAAATAACCAACTCTCGTGATTACCAATTTCCATTCCTCTAATTGGTGTAATGCCATGGGAGGTCTGATTTGCATAACAATTAGTACATTCTTCTTTTTCTGTCTTGCTCCTTCCCTTGTCTGTGTTATTTTATTGTATAGACGCATATAATGTAATTTTTTTGGCAGAGCATGGAGACGTTTACAATTGCCTTCTCCATAGCTACCATCTATTATTCTGATCATGCTGTTATTTGGAGTCGGCACAACACACAAAACTGTCATTTGTATGACAATCTATGTAATGGGTTTTTTAATACGCACTTACGCATCCCTTTGCAATTGAAACAAACCTTTATAATTTAACATCACACGACATCAAGTAAATATCAGTGATTCTCCATTTACATGCACAAAAACTCTTCAGGTTCCATAAAAAATGATATGTTGAATCACCCATTCCGCAAGCACATTTCTATTCTCAAAATTACCATGCAATTCTCGTCTTTTCGCCAATGAAACACGGGTTATAATGGTACGTACAATTTGACAGACGATTCGAGTGTGTCGCTATGAGTGCCGGTACTTAGCCGGAGTAATGTCTCCCCGGAGGCAGTACGGCATCCGTGGACAACTTTATCGGGACACACATTTGGAGCAGAATGCTTGGGTGCTGTTTGAACTGCGGTCGAGGCGAGGCGAGTCGCTAAACATTGCGATGTTCATACTAAGCTGTGTGGACTCTGTAACTTTGGCGTTGTAATTTGGAATTAGTCTAGAATTTAGTGCTAGCAAAACGAGCTAAACGAGGAGTAGGGGTTGGAATTCAGAATTATTGTTATTTAGTTTATTTAAGTATTGATTAACTTACAGGCTAGTTAGTTAATTACACATATTTGCTCTATTAGAACAAACAAATTTTACTGTGAAACCTGTTTTACCAGTCATGAAAAGTATAGTTTTTAGGATAAAATAATCAGTTAGTATCTACTTACTTGCAATTTGTCAAGTTACCTGTTAATTTAGCTTAAATAAAATGCAAAGTTAACATAAGATAAACAACGCATAGACTTTGAAAGTAATAACCATGCACTAAGTTTGAATGTAAACGAAGCATTGCCTCAAGGCAAGGAGACTGATACAGGCCTATCCAACGAGTTCCGCGAACAAGCGCCCTGAGGCTCTTCAATTCAGACTTGTGTTCTTTTAATACCCTTCGTAGCCGTCACTGGTTTTTAAAACAGGGTTACTCTATGCTGGGTTTTGCTAGCAAAAACTTTGTGTACGGGATCGCTGTAGATTTAAGGCTGACGGCTTCCTTTTTTGGGCGATAAATTAGGTCAGCTTTGTTTTCGACCGTTGTTTACTTAGCTACGTTATTTCGTGACTGTAGAGTTTTAAGCTCACTACTTTGTATTTAAGTTTCTTTAAAGCCTTGTTTGGCGTGGTAAGTTATGGTCAATAGCTGCTACAACTATTTAGTAATTTCTTTCTTTCCACCTCTTTTTCTAGCTTATCGGGTTTTGGGTCAAATTTTGTGTCTGATTTTATGTTTAAAATTACTACAATTATATGTATGAAGTGTATATGAAGAAGTTATATGGATGTATTTAAGAAGATTTGTAAGCATATAATGTATTTTTAGAGGTTGACTGGTAGAGAATGCATTAGCGTTAAGTTTACCTTTTGTACCATTGTGTACAAAGATTTTAATGATAAATAAATATAATGATAATTTCAGTTTTTTTGCTTGATCTGATCATGATATATTTATTTTATACTCCGTGGTGTAATGGTTA
Organism: Acrobasis repandana; assembly: GCA_963576875.1. Classification (NCBI taxonomy): domain Eukaryota; kingdom Metazoa; phylum Arthropoda; class Insecta; order Lepidoptera; family Pyralidae; genus Acrobasis; species Acrobasis repandana. Next base: position 17,203,569 of record OY756218.1, on the reverse strand, counting down.
ACACGCTAGTCCACCAATCTGGAGGTTCTGGGTTCGATCCCCAGCCAGGGCAAGTTGGAAAATGGTCTTTTTCAAATTGTCCTGGGTCTTGGGTGTTTATCTATATATGTATTTATTATAAAATAAAGTGTCGTTGAGTTAGTATTCTATCACACAAGTTTAAACTTACTTTGGGGCTAGCTCAATCCATGTGATTTGTCTCTATATATAGGTATATTTACTATACTTGTTTATTTAAAACTTTTATTGAGCCAAAAGCTACAATAGGTAGACTTAATGCTAAAGCATTCTCTCCCTGTCAACCTTTAGGAAAAGAAAAACAGATAAGTTAGTTGGCGTCTAAAAAAGATAGATACAATATCATATTATCAGTACTTTTAAATGATCATTTAACATAATGCTATAGAGTATATTGATATTTCCGGTGATAGAAAATATCGTGAGGAAACCTGAACACTAGTGACGTTTAAGTTTACTCATGTGTGAAATGCAGACGGAGCAAATCACTCCATTATCTCTGTCAAAAAATCGACATATTGTGCGTTTTTTTCTCAACAATGATCACAACAAGAAACGTGTTGAAGAAGAGTATATTACAATTTACGTATTACAGCTGAGCACAATGCAAATCTCTTCACTCATCCGTCACAAAAAATGCATCAAGAGAAGACTGATTCTTAATTTATATCCTTGCATTTGACGGTACACAATAGCGAACTCTTAGTAAGAACGGCCACGCATTGTGAAGCGGTCCAAGCATGCCATTGTGAGTTTCGCAATGGACCGGGGAAAGGCCTGAATTAATTCGCTCCTTAACTTTAATGCAGCCGTAATTAACCGGGAACGTTGTTTGTATCTGTCACTCCTTGCGTTTTAATAAAGGAAATTAAATTGTGTAATAAACTTGATGTTTCTGGCTATGAAAAATACTGTTCTACAGGAATTTTTATTTTTGTTTTATCACTCACATGGCGCCACTTTATTATTCCTACAGATTTTAGTTGATCTGTTATTATTTCAATGGTTGCATCAGTTGAGTTTCAGAGCCATAAATCATCGCACTGGGAACACTTATTGTCTGTATACGGATATTTTTATTGTCATCATCAACATCAACAGCCTTCAGGTACCCCTGTTGGGCATAAGCCTCCTTTTGTCAGCGCCATCTTGCTCTGTCATTGGCCATCGCAATCCAGTTTTCCCCAACAACTTGCCTGATGTCATCAACCCACCTACATTCTAATTTTTATCGTAGTTAATTAGAAGCAATTAATGTCAGTACTAAGTATACATTTACTGGAATGTTACAAACTGTTATACCTTTTAAAATATTAATAACTTTGTCAAAACTAAAAAAGTACCCGAAATACGTCCACCATTAAAATGCTTAATACAATATAGAAAAACTTTTTCAATAGAACTATCATTAAAACTATGTATATTAAAATCAAATTGTTATATCTTTATACTAATAAAAACCTATAATAGTAGCTCTTTCTTGTATAATAGAGGTAATTTGAATTCATAGGCTATTATGTAATCTAGCAGTCAAAATATCTAGACTAGGTATTTCATTTAGTTACAAAATTGTTTTATATTGCAATATAACTAATGAAAAGAATCACTAGTGGGATTCGAACCATTATAGTAAGACCGCATTGTACTTATGTATATACGAGTATGTTTTCCAATTGTATTGGTGCAGTAAAGAGATTTTATTCATTCAATTATTTAACCAAGCTCAAGCAAGAACAAAATTTTACTTCGAATTACCGCGTCAAATTTTATACATTGCTTTATTCCAATCAAATGCTTTATCGAAGATAAATAGAAAGAAATGCTCGAAACAGTAGAACTACACGCTATCGAGGCAAATATTTAAATCAGATAAACATAAAACGCGCTAAAAATAATTTGCTATTTAAAATTTTTATTTCAGTTTCTAAATGTTTTGAACATTCACGAACGACCCGAAAGCGTCTTTAAGACGCGCGAAGAATATCTAAAGTGATTTCTATGGATTTGTTTCAACAGAATCACTTAATAATTCGCCGGGTGTACTCGTAGGCCGGCCCGTCACGGAAGTAGGTAAATTCGCGGGAAGGGTCCCAATGTCCCTTCACGGCTTAATTCAGAAAAACCGTGAGATTGCCGGATCTTTATGTACTGTTTGCGTATCCGACCGTCGATGTTTCAACCCTTGCGTGCCTATAATATAAAAAGTTATTTTGGGTTCCGACCCAACAATTTTTCATGCTTAGAGGATCGTGAGACGTATTAGCTCTGGTATTAGTATACAGATGTGCAATCCGTAAATTATTTGCGACGCAAATCTTTTGGGACGATAGGTTGGGAAGGGCAACGGTTCTCGTGTTTGTTTTTATTTTTATAATGAAAGATCGTGTAAAACATTTTTTTAGGAAGTGAGGTGGTTTTATATTCTATTTGTAATGATTTATCGAAACGGGATATTCTTGTGTCGTCTTGTTATTTGTTATTACCACAGTGATAACTTGTGTTACAGTAAATATTAATCCAGTTATTCAACATAACAGTAACTTTAGCTTTACTTTTTGTGACGTTGACCCAGGATTTATAACATATTTATCATAATTATTACATATCATTATCATTTATCATATCATAATGAGGATTTATCATAAAATATAGTATCGTTGAGTTAGAGCGGTACTAACGCAAGTTTAAAACTTACTTTGGAGCTAGCTAAATTTCTATAATTTGGCCTTATCTATTTATTTATTCCTAATTTAAAGATCAAAGTGAAATTCGAATCCTAAATCACATGTATGAAATATGCACTTGTTTCATAATATATAAAATTTAAAAATATATTTCTATTACATTCTCCAATACTCCCGATATCCCCAATTCCGAAAAAGCTTTGTACGTTTCACTACAAGTTAACCGTTACATTTAAACTGTTACTTACACTTTTAGCATACCTATACACAGAACTGTACAAAATAAGTCTTTCATAAGCAGTCAACTGCAAAATTAATATAAGTAATGTTAACAGAATCATTTACATTGAAAACAGAAGGGAATACCATATTACGTAAAGCCTAGAGAAATTGAACATCTGCGCAACTACCTACATCGTGATCCATTCTGGGGCGACGAAGAGGAATAATCCGGGATGAACATGGGGTCTGCGGGGTTCCGGAATTTTCCGGAAAATGGTCGCCCCGCGCCCAAACTTCCAAATTACGGGCCCTTTACATTTGCCTTTAGTTCGTTCAAATATTAAACGGAATTATTCGCAAATTACTTTTTTAATTAAAACGTGTGAAGTGGCCATTCTGTTAATTTCTGTTGAATTTGATGTTTTAATATCCGAGGCAAATGTTGGGATATCAAGGGGCTCCATTAGTGAGTTGGATATATATATTTTATTACTACAATTTTATTTGTGTGGTTAATTAAAATATTTGTTTTTGTGCCTTTTAATTTTTTTGTCACATACGCTTAGAAGATATTTGTTAAAATTATAAAAAAACTCTTATTAAGATTGTTCACAAGTAGAATTAAATCGAATCAAAATGGCACTGCAATCGCAGCTAAATTTCAAAAAATTATTTTGAAACTGTCTAAATTAATTTTTAACATTCAATATACTCGTAATTGTTTTGCGAAACACAAAAAAAAATACCAGTAAAAATTTAATAAATATTTAAAAATTCAAGTACAGGATAAGAATTGACCCTTCCGTCTAAAAAGAAGGGTGAGTTAAGTTTTGAAGGCGAAAATTACAAAAATTTCAATTACGCCCGCCCGAGTCACGGAACTTAGATTGGGAAAGTCGAAAAATATTAAAATGGACGTTCGCAGTGAAGCCGGGATGAAAATGTGCAAGTGGCCTGCGGATTGCTCGAATTATAAAAGCAGGAAAAATCCATTTGCAGTCGGTAAAGTCTCAAATTCGCTGACACGACTCTCTACCTTAAGCTAGGGTTGGAATGTACGAAATACGAATGTATAATGGTACGAATGTAGTGGAAATAGAAATATAGACAAACACTGCATTACAAGGGATAAGTTCGTGCGGGTGTGGATTTTATAGTCTTCTGATATTTGTTATTCTCTTAAGGTCATTGTGGGTTTATGTGTGAAAGGTAGATTTCGGAAACTTAAGAATAAGGGTTACAATAAATAAATAAATAGGGATAAATCATACTTATAATAAGAGTTAGCCCCAAAGTAAGTTTTAAACTTTTATTCTGGGATAATAACTCAATTATACTATATTTCATAGTAAATACGTATATAGATAATCACCTAAGACCCAGAACAATTTGAAAAAGGCTATTTTCCAACTTGCCCTGGCTGGGGATCAAACCCAGAACCTCCGGTTTGGCGGACTAGCGCGTGTTGACCATTACGCCACGAAGGTCGCCTACACAAACACAATATACTTACATAGCACAAAATTAAACATACATACATACTATCACGTCTTTATCCCTTATGGGTCAGACAGCATTTTGGGTCGTGCGTATCTAAGCAGACAGAGCCCAGGCCGCAAGACTTAAAGGCCACTTTTAGTGTGATGGTGGGCTAGAAGGTGGAAAAAGGAATCAAATGGTAAAGTCAGCCACATGATTGACATTTTCGTCCATTCCGCCCATCGGCTTTTACGATCTGCGCAGGAAGAGAACTAGCTGGTACATTATTAGGTCCTTACATATGAAATTGCCGTTCAGTATCAAAAAAGTGAAACAAGTTTTATTTAATGAAATTATTATTTAATCAATCGAAGTATGCGCCGTTGTTATCGATACACTTCCGTCATTTTATAGGCAGATCATTGATACCTTTGGAAAAAAAATCCTGGGAGCGAGAGTCTATGAACTGTTTGAAGGCGGTTTTGACTGCCTCATCAGATTTGAAATTTTTTCCTTGTAAAAAGTTATCCAAATTTTGAAAAAAGTGGTAATCGGTTGGGGCAAGATCTGTAGAGTATGGTGGGTGACGCAGAGGTTCCAGTCGCAGCTCCTCTAACTTGGCGATCGTTTGATGTGCAGTGTGTGGTCTAGCGTTATCCTGAAGGAGCAGTGGGCTAGAGCAATTCATCGGTCTCGGTTGTTTAATGGCGAGCTTTTCCATCATTGTTTGCAATTGTTGGCAATACAAGTCTGCAGTAATCGTCTGGCCTAATCTCAAGAAGCTGTAGTGGATAACACCAGCACTGGTCCACCAAACACTAACCAGAATCTTCTTTTTGGTCAGTTTTCGCTTAGGGCAAGGTTTTTCCGGTTCTCCAGGGTCAAGCCATTGTGATGATCGCTTCCGATCACGATACGGTTAAAAATCCCCTCATTATTGTGGCGATTAAGCAAAGAAACGCAGCAAGCAACGCGTGTTTGTTGGTTTGCTTCAGTCAATTCGTGCGGTACCCACTTTTCGAGTTTTTTAATTTTTCCTATTTGGCGCAAGTGGATAAGTATCGTTTTGTCACTTACGCCGAAGGCTGCTGCTAATTCAGAAGTGGTTTGAGATGGATCCGCTTCCTCTATCGCCTTCAATTCTTCGTTATTCACTTAAGTATCAGGTCGTCCACGAGGCTCATTGTGTAAATCGAAATTTCCAGAACGGAAACGTTGAAACCAAAAACGCACCGTTCGTTCGTTAGCGGTGCCTGGTCCATACACGTCGTAAATTCTTCGAGTCGTTTCTGCAGCACTGGTGCCACGGTGGAACTCGTATTCGTAAATACCGCGAATTTTCAATTTGTCCATAGCTGTTGTTATTGCAATGTTGAAACTCAAACAAATGATGTTAAAACAAATGAAATACGAATTTTAAAACAATATTTTTCTGGCTTTATTTCGAAATAAATTTGAATTTGGAATTCCTAATAAAACGCAAGATATTTGATTTTAAAGTTGCTAGTATTGAAAATCGGCAATTTCATATGTAAGGACCTAATATAAGTTGTTTCCTAGTTCCCAGACCAGCATGAAAAGAAGGAAGAGTAAACATGTTTATCATTATTAACTTAATTTTCAATAACCTTGTTCTAATGGGCATTGTTATTTTTTTTTCGAAAAGCGTTATTTTGAAATCCGTTTCGAGATACAAAGTTACTCGTAATGAACAGTTGTGGGTAATTTTTTTGCCAAAATAATCAACGATTTTGGATATTTTTACTGTTTGTTTGTCCTTACTCCGCGGCTGTATCGGTTTACACTCTGAGTCTGTCCTTTCATTAAAAAATACGCTTCGCCTTTATGGTATTTATCCGTCACTGACAATAACGTCAAATGTCACCGTTTCAGCCAATCATAACTAAGAAAAGAATTTTTCGCCAATCATGAGCAACTGAATTCTCTGAATGACACTGACGCTGACAAAGACTGTTATGTCACTAGCGTGGTTTAAAAAAAAATATGTATTGGGCTTGGCCGTTTGTTTTGTTAAGACACGACTTTGTCTTTGACATGATTTTTATAATAATTTATAATTATAACTAAGCCGTAATATAACAAAATATTCAAATCAGTTTCTTGAAATACGCTATATTTTGATATAAAAAAAATAAAAGTTAGGGGTTAAAAAAATTTACAATCCCAATTCCGCCTATTTTGCCATTTTCGTCTCGTCAATACATTGGACAGCCCTGAGACTTGCGCGTGGATGCCTCCCTCCCCTGACATGGTCTGATTACGAAGTTTCAACAGAATGATGCCGAGAAAGATTTTTTAATGAATATTAATTCCTTTCAAGTAAAACAAAGTTTACTCTCGGCACGAATCGGTAATTGCCTCGATTTTCGTTTGTGCTGAGTTTCTTAATCCTGCTTAAGGTACCTGGTGGTGTATAAATGAGAAATGATCAAAAATTCTCAATTATTTCAGAATTTCTGATGGGTTTCATCAGTCAATATTAATCCAATGAATAAAATATGATGTTTGGATGCTTTGTTTCGATTTTAAAACAATTTTTATGATTTTACCTACTAACTTATACTTACTGCGTTAAAGCTGGAGAATAATGATGTAAATAGACATTGACAGAAGATCAAAAAATCTAATTTGAAGTCACTTTACACACCAACGTTACTTTTATTTTATTCAAATACTGTCATTTAAATGACTTTTTTTATTTAGTAAATATTTAAGAATAGAAATTTATATTTTAAGAGTATATCGATTGTGCAAATATTTGTGAAGAACAGATCCTTGCTCTAAAATTGGCTTGTTTTAAACGTAAAAAAATACTTTGTTATTAAAGGTTTCGCTCAGACCTATTTAATAGCGCTTAGTTACTTAACTACTTGCCGTTCGACTTAACAACTTCAATTGCTCGACTTAATCGCTCCCAGAACTTGAAAATCCTGCAAATTCTTAAATTCCTTTCACTCAGCCCCGTCTATTCGGATTAACAAATATCTACGAAGTTTGTTGGGGATAAAGTAGATTTACCGTACCTACCTAAATCTTGTTAAACGACGCTTAGCTATTGTTCGGAAAAAATAAGAGCAACGAACCCGGCTGTTTAAAGTTCAATGAACGCGCTGGTGTGATAAGACAGCCAATCGTTTTGGCATTTTTGAAGCCTTGCGAACGTAATGATTAAAGATGGGGTTATGAAAAGCTGCCATCTTGAGGCTTAGTGGCCTAAGCTGAGTAAATTATGAAGAAATGTGATGTTGTGGCCAACATCACATTTCTTCATAACTTGATTTAGATATTTGTGTTTTTAAATAAGTATTTTTTTATAAGCGATAGAAGTCCTACTGGCCAACATGTTTCGACCTGTCTTCGTGAAGACGTCGCGAGTCAAATTTGCCCTGAAGAAGGCCTCCGGATGAGGTCTAAACATGTCTGCTGACTTTTTACGCGAGTTACCCGTTTATCCCATATTAATAAAAAATATTATTATCTGTACATAAATACTTACTCGTATATGAAGACTAGTCGACTGGCTCACTTGGCTAGTTTGAACTACATTCGCTCCTAGAATTCGCTTCTTCATGAATTGCTTTTTTATTATACAATGCGGTTAAATCAAAGCACTTCGTGCTTTGTGAAAATAATATCGCGATTTTGCGGAATGTAATCATCAACAGTAACAAACCTCCTAATCTCTATTAGATTATGTTTTGAGACTATTGGCACGCACTTGTCATAAAGGATTACATGCCAATGGTCTTACAACTTAGGATACCAAGGGAGTGCATTGGAGAAGAAAAAGGGATGGCACAAAAGAGTACCATAGTCAGCTGGTAACACTACCCGTGTGGTTCCAGGTTAAAATAGGCCAACTCCATCTCTTCCTTTGGATGTCGTAAGAGGCGGCTAAAGAATTAAGCACAAACATGTCGTTAACAAGGAGGGTTAACGTCGGGCGGCGGCCGGTTGTAAAACTTTTCGCACAAATACATTCCCAAAGAGGGTTGACGTCAGGCAGGCGGCCGGTTGCTAAACTATAGCCAAATCATTTAAAGTGTTCCGGCTATTTCTTTTCCATTTTGCAAGGTCTTTGGCATCCTTGGGTGACCAATATGCATTTTATATTTGGAGAAGAAAAAGCGGGAAAGCACACCACGGGCTCCGAAGCAGCACAGCTGAGGATGCAACCGGGAATGCGCTTAGACGAAAAAGTGAGCTAGGAATATGAAATGATAAGAGAGATAGAGAGCGTTAGAGTGGAGGCCCAGAGAGACAACAAAAGGAAGAGGTCATTCACCAGAGAGATGGGGCGATAACATCAGACGATACGTCGGGCACAACTGCATGCAGAAGGCTAGAGACAGGAAGTTATGGAGGTCTATAGACGAGCCCTACGTCCGAAGACGGACAAATATAGTAAAAGTCTAAAATGATGATGATAATTTTCTTTTCATTCCAAAACTGTCTATTTGAAGCGCTAACCATGCATCAAGGAATGAAACCATTCAGATCGAACCATAAACAATAACTGATACAATTCTTTTGTCAAGTTCATTATAAATGCCACCACTTCCATCTGTTCCAATTTAAAGCACAATAAAAGTGCTGGAATCTGTTGTTTCCAGATACTAGAGAATACAACACAATGCGGCCTGCTTTCATTCAGCACAAAGATATCTTTATCTCCGCCAGGTTTTATGCCGCTACGGTGATTCTATCGCATTTGTAATGGATACAAAATCACGGCACGGGGCACGGTAGTGCCTCCGCCAAGTCGAGCGCGAAGCAAACACTGCCGTACCATCCTTTACTGGAACCATTTCGCCGCATTTTCAGGCCCCTATTTGAGAACCTCTGGATAAGACCAGAATGCAGAAATTTTCGTCATCCAGTAAGCTATAATTACATACTTAAAATCCAAAATTTCAATTATGTAGGTTATTTAGTTGCGAAAGCAAAGTTTCGCATTTATGACACTCACTCACTCATGATCATCAAAATAGAACTAGTACTTTCCATAAACTCAGAGAGTGAAATTTGGTACAGAGTTAGGGTTTAATGGCCAAATAAAGGGAAAACTATAAAAACTAGGATAATCGAAGATCTGGAGTACCTGGTGACCCTGATTAGAAAACAAAAGAGGCCAACCAAACTATTAGAGATCGACATACCGCCTTTACAAAAAATATTCAACTTGGTGGGCCCCTTCATTTGATGTCAAAAATCAAAGGTCTGAAGTTTCTGATAAAGAACCCTCAGCTGGTCTCATTAGTATATCTGTATTAGAGATATGGTAATGCCCCCTTCTACTATTGGTACATAAAAAATTAACTGTCATTGCAAAAATCCAGCGTAGTGGGACACATCTTCTAATTTAATCTAGCCTATAGCGTCCCACGGCTGGGCGAATGCCTCCCCTTCTGCTTTTAATACGCATATAAATAAAATTAAAGGAAAACTCTGGATAAGACTAGACTGGCTTTTATACTTCTACTTACGTAAGTTTACAAGAAGAAATAGTCGAACGATTAACTTTATTCTACTCGAACATTATACAAATTAAATAAATAAATTACACTAAAATATTAATTTAGCTCAAAATTTGGTCAAAATATAATGCATTGGACTAAGAGTGGCGGAAAAAACTGTGTCAAATCAGAAAATCTGATAAAAAAAATCAATATGCCCACGTGACAAAAAGAAGTGAAATACCACCAAAAACATTCTGTAAAAAAATAGCCAAGTCTCGATGGGGCTGCTTGTTTATCTCTAAAAAGTAATGAAATCTAGACAAAGTCGTGCCAAGTCTAAGGTTCCTTACTGTGATTTCTTTATTATTTTAGTTAATGTTGTTTGACTTGGCCGTTGAAGGGTACAAAACCAGGTGCTCCATGACACCATTGCACCAATCTGATTAGACGCTCCAAAAAGAAAAGAGCAGAAGTCAGCATTGTCAATGCTAAATGCATGTGTTACAAAATCAACAACTGCCTAAAATGAGACACTAGCGTCCAATTACCAATATCAGTATGGGCTATTATCTCGCTTAACAAACATAGGTAGTTACAACAGATATAACATTACGTGTAAACAAAATTGACTTGTACCCACTAACGTATAAAGAATGTTCAACGGCCAAGTCACACAACATTAAATATAATAATAAAGAAATCGCAGTAAGGAACCTTAGACTTGGCACGACTTTGTCTAGATTTCATTACCATTTAAAGATAAACAAGCAGACTCCATCGAGACTTGGCTATTTTTTACAGAATGTTTTTGGTGGGATTAATATATTCTGAAGTACTTTCACGAAACTCTTACTTAGTTATACCACAGAATACATAAGAGTACAAACAGAATGGAATCTCAAAGCGTCTCCCGCAATTCACAATTTCACCTTATCACATATAAAACAAAATATTTTTTACGTCATAGTGTTTGGAAATCTCCCGGTATGGAAAGGTATAATTGTAAATATGTCGAACTCGTTAGTAGGTAAGTATTAAATTAATTCTGCGGTGCGACCCTGACTATAAATTTCACACATTGACGTGTATACAGATATATTGTTTCGGTTGTAGTAGTAGTACGAGTAGGTTTCTGACTCTAGGAAGTGTCATACCTGTGGTTATACACTATCACGTTTTTACTACGGCTCTGTCTACCTTACCCTTTTATAAGCGCCTTAAAGTTGCTACACACTTATGCGGGCCGGAATTTTTGGTTCGGCAGTATTTGTCATCAGCTTTTTCTCCGAACATTCATCTAAATTTGTTTGATTTTACCGTCGATTAATGCCGGTCCGGTCATGTGAATAGCAACCCTTAGAATAAATGTAATTCTTATTATCTTCAATTTGGTAATGTTTTTATCGTATCGTCGCAAAATGTCCCGTACGCAAAATGTCCCCTAGTTGCAAATGTCCCTTTCGTAAAATGTCCCTTTCGCAAAACGTCCCGTTCGCAAAATATCCCTTGCGCAAAACGTCCCTTTCGCAATATGTCCCCTGGTAGCAAAATGTCCCCTGGTGGCAAAAAATATTCCTCACAATTTCATGTTTTTTATACAATGTGGAAGGGACATACCCGTAATAAATATAAACCATTCTCAAATCCACTTTGGATGTTTGTTACTCCACATCACGCCTAAACAGCTTAAGGGATTTAGATGAAAAATTTTACACAGATAGTTTATCACCCAGATTAACACATAGGCTACTTGTTATCCCGAAAAAGTTACTATTTAGGGATCGATATTAATGCAAGCGGAGCCGCAAAAGCTAGTTTCATGATAATTGGTTCAGTGGTCATTGGTTCGGCGTGGAGGCGTAACAAACAAATTAACAACAAACAAACTCACTTTATAGTAATTTTATAAAAATAATGAAATTTTGGAAAAGGGACATTTTGCGAAAGGGACATTTTGCGACTAGGGGACATTTTACGTAAGGGACATTTTGCGACGATACCGTTTTTATGTTACTTTCATCATTAGTGATTTCAAATATAGAACCTTTACGTTTTAGCGAAGTAACATTTCATTGATATTCGTAACGCTTATGGATACTCTTTTTATGGCGAACATCAAAGTCATGAACATGTGATGTTTGACATGTCGATTTCTTATTTACGAGTATTTTTCTTGGAATTTAGAAGCAACTGAAAAGCCTTTCGTAAGATATTTTCTTTTAAAGAAAAATAAACATTGTAGGTATATCTGTGGTAAAATTGATAAGCACAACCCTATTTTGACTTTCGTTGTAACAAGCTTTCTAAGTCCCACTTCTGGGCAAAAGCCTCTCCTCTATGCTTTCAAACAGTTCTGTTGTTCGCCTTTATTTCCCTATCCCTTTGAAACAGTCTTAACTCTTCCTACCACCTTGTTCTTGGTCTGTTTCTTTTCCTTTTATTGGATTCCAGATAGTGGCAATGTGAGTCCATCTTTCCGGTGGCATAAGATAAGATAAAACTTCCTAATTGTACTAAATATAAGAAGAAATCCAAATGTGTCTCCAGTGTAGGCCAAATACTCTGACTGCTCTAGCTAATATACGACTCTGATAGTACAGAGAGAGAGTCGTGCTCCTGCAGTAGAGACTAAGAAGAGCCTGATGATGATAATGATGATAAGAAGAACATATGAACGTAAACTTAAAATATAAGTAGGTACAAAGGCGGGCTTATCACTAAAGAAGATTTCTTCCTTTGGGTAAATAATGTTTTGAGTAAATATTGGGGGTTGGCGCAGTATAATACATACAAATAAATAAAGCCGTGTTATGTAATAAAATAAACAAACGACCAAAGTGGTCGTCCAATCCTATATTAACCTGTTTTTTTACCAGCATCTACTATTTATTTATTTAGGTCCTCTAGATCCCATTGTTGGGCAAAGGCATCCCGGCTCTCCATTTCTCTCTATCCTGCGCTTTAGCCTGCAAGTCTGGCGAGGATACATCTAGGCCGCGGTTTTCCAGGATGCCGGCGTCTATTAGGGCCTGTTTTCACGATGATGGTCTCTACACGGCACGGCGCCAGCCCGACAGATCTGTACATGAAGCCGGCGCGAGTAGAGTTGGCGCTAGCGCCGGCTTCATGTACAGATCTGTAATGGGGCTTGATACATAAAGGGCACCGATTGGCGTCGTTATGTGTAGAAGCCGTACGCGTGGACACAGGTCCTTAGGGTCCACAAAGTTAGAGTTTTGGCAAATAGTTTGGTCGGCATGCGGCTGACATGTCCTGCCCAGTCCCATTTTAATTTAGCGTCAGTGACATTCACGTCTGCAATTTTAGGGATAGATCACAGAGTGATGTTGTGGACTCTATATATTCTCTTATTGTAAGGCATGCTGCGCTCCATAGCCCGTTGGTAACATCTACTGGATACAACGAATTCTTGTCTTTTCTACATTATTCTTAGACTTGTTACCCAGACAATTAGGCAAGGTATAGGTCCTGGGGTCTAGCTTCTGGGTTGTTCTTCTCCACTTCGCTCGGTCTTGAGCATCCTTAGTTGCCATCCTTAGGACTAAGGATACTAAGGATGCTTAAGACCGAGCGAAGAGGACAAGAAAAAGCTGGAAAGCGGATCCCGGCTTCACAGCGCTACAACTGAGAATGCAACTGGGAATGCGCTCAGATAGGGAGGGAGAGATTTAGGCAAGTTAGGTCTAATTAATTCCTAAATACAATGATAAAATGCAGACCGTCAAGCGGGGCACAGCGGTTGATTTCACTTCTTTTAAAATGCTACTCGAGATACTTTCAATTTTATTCTAGACTTTCTCCCTTATTCTTAGAACTACTACGAGTACATAAATCTTTTGATACAACATTGTATCAACTCAAAGTTACAAGGGGTTAATTAAATTTCTTTTCGCTCTACAGAGATTTTTTGTTATGACGGGTTTTGTTTTCCAAGTAATTAGCTGTAAGATGAAATATTTTCGTAATTTAAGTTTTTTAATTTTCATTAAAGGAGTTTATTAATTGGCATGTTTCTTTTATGACTAACCAGTAAGATACAACATTTGATTATAAGAAAATCGTCATAATCCTTAAATTCACCATCCAAATGCGAAGGTTTGTAGAGTAGGTATGTTCCGCTTTCAAGAAAAAATACTACACTTGGGCTAAACGAATTGAAATAACATTTGTCATTCCAGATTACAATAAATATAAAATATTACGTCTTTATCCAAATGGGGCAGACGAAGCCCTGTGGGTCTTGTGGCCCTGGGCAGTCACAACAAAGGGCTGCAAGACCCAAGAGCCCATTTTAGTGTGATGGTATTTGGGCGTTAAGACTAAATAAACGGGCAAGTGCAAGTCGGACTCGTACATGAAGGGTTCCGTACCTCCGTACAATGTTTTAAAACGCTGAAGAAACACGTTTCTTGTATGAAGACCCCCTTTAATTGTTTTCTTCATGTAAGTCATAGCCGTGTGGTTTCCGGCAGAGCAGAATAGGACCACTCCAAGTCTTCCCGTAGAGGTCGTAGAAGATGACTTTGGAAACACAAGCTAAACAAAGGATATAAACATCAAACAGACTTCTCCAACCCGTCTGGCCAGCGTGGCTGCTCGCGCTAATATATGGCTCTGGTTGTACAGAGAGGCTCGTGCTCCTGCAGTAGAGACTAAAAAAAGACCTGATTATAATGATCATGTGAGGGGGGTGAAGCTGGTATTGACGTATGGGTGGGGTCCGGTGAGTGCCGAGCTCGCTTGACTCCTATAAAATGCCCACATTCTGTCTGCGGTACTTTGATGGTGAAGTACAAAATGCAGGTACCAGCCAGTCCGCTGTGTCCACGTCCCCGTCGTACCCCCTGGGACCTTCTGCGCCCGTGCTTCGTGCACGCACACCATCCTATTATAGTGCGCAGATGCCAAGGACAAAGGGCATAAGGCGAGTAACCAGCGCCTTATAACTGGTTCAACCTCGGCAGGGAAGATACCCGAAAGAAAACAGAGCTAGGCCTTTAGCTCAGAGGTGGCAGCCCCACCATTGACCTAGGGTGCAGAGCGTTAATCACTCACTCATCCGAAAACAAACGATTATGAAAGGAAAAGTAAATAAAACGGATAGGATTTATAACAAACGACCAGGCAATGTTAAAGTGGATAATGAGTTTACTTTATGTACGTGGAACGTGAGAACTCTGTACAAACCAGCAGGCTTTGAACTGTTATGTCAACAGCTCAGTAGCCGATAGGGCCGATATTACAGCTATCCAAAAAGTAAGATGGTTGGGACAAGGCGTCATTGATAAGCCAAGCCACTCAATATACTACAGTTGTAAGGAGAAACACCACACATTCGGAACAGCCTTCGTGATCAGCAAGCGCTTGAGGCACTTAGTAATTGACTTTAAACCAATCAGTGAGCGTCTATGTAGAATTAGGTTAAAGGGCCGCTTTCAAAACTATACTTTTATAAATGCTCACGCTCCAACGGAAGAGTCTGATCCTGAAGAGAAAGAAAGATACTATGCTGAGTTGGAAAATGCGTATTCTACAGCTCCCAAAGGCGATATTAAACTTATAATAGGAGATTTTAACGCTAAAGTTGGAAAAGAGCACATATACAAACCTACAATAGGGGACCATAGCCTCCACGACGAATCCAATGACAACGGTACGCGACTAATAGATTTGGCTACATCGCTAGGAATGGTTATCGGTAGCACCTGCTTTCCTCATAAAGATATTCATAAACAGACCTGGCTTTCTTCAGATGGGATTACTCGTAACCAAATAGACCACGTTTTAATAGATAAAAGGCATTTCTCTAATCTTCTTGATGTCAGGAGTCACAGAGGGGCTAATATTGATTTTGACCACTATCTAGTCGTATCTAAAATTAGGGCACGAATATCTAGGCATAAATACACCAGGTCGCGGAAGACAGATAAATTTAATATCTCAAGACTAAAAGAGGAGTTAAATGTCCAAAACGATTATGTGGATGCGGTAAATCGGGAGCTAACGATGAGGGAAGAGGACCTGGAAAACACCAGTGATGCAGAAAGCACCTGGCACTGCCTTAAAAGTGCTCTATCTAAGGCTGCGAGTGAAGTCCTTGGTCCACAGGAAAGAGTTAAGCGCAATTCGTGGTTTGATGACGAATGTCAAAAGGTCACGGATAAGAAAAATGAGGCGCATAAACTCATGCTGCAGAGGGGGACTCGTAGACGAAGAGAACAGTACAAGGAGATGAGAAGGAAAGAAAAACACCTGCATAAGAAAAAGAAAAGGATTGAAGAGGAAAAACAACTAAGAGAAATTGCCCACAGTTACAATAATAAAGAGATGAGAAAGTTCTAAAAACAAATTAATAGAGGTAGGAAAGAATTTAAGCCCAGATCCTCAGGTTGTAGAAATGGAGACGGACTGCTACTAAATGATAATGAGGAAATTGTGAAAAGATGGGCAGAATATTTTTGTGACCTCTTGAATGGTTCAAAGCCAGCTGGAACATCAGTAGCCCACACTCTTCCATCTGACGGTCATTGCACGGATCAACAACCTAATGATTCTGTCGTCGAACTCACCGAGGCCGATACATTAACAGCTATACAGCAATTAAAAAACAATAAGGCACCTGGTACGGACAATATTCAGGGAGAGCTCATAAAGTACGCGGGATGTTTGTTTAAGGGAAGAATCCATCAATTGATGCTCCAGATATGGAATACCGAGGAGATGCCTGAGGAGTGGAACCTGGCTATTATTTGCCCTCTACATAAGAAAGGAGACGTACTCGAATGTAGCAACTACCGAGGCATATCCCTCCTAAATAATGGATACAAGATCTTTTCAAATATACTCTTCAATAAGTTAAAGTGCTACGTGGAACCGACCTTGGGCGAATATCAGTGTGGATTCCGGCCAAACAGGTCAACTACCGACCAGATTTTCTGTCTTAGGCAGATCCTAGAGAAAACATGGGAGTTTAATGTCGATACCCATCATTTGTTTATTGATTTTAAGGCTGCGTATGATAACATCCACAGAATATATTTATATCAGGCGATGATCGAAATCGGGATACCATCAAAGCTAGTGCGCCTGACAGAGATGACTTTGAAGCAATCGCGCAGCATTGTCAGGATACAGTCTAACGTAATGAAATCCTTCAGAACCCACGATGGCCTCAGGCAAGGCGACGCTCTTTCTTGTCTCCTATTCAACATAGCACTTGACAGGTGTGTTCGCGATTCATGCGTTGAGAGGTCGGGAACTATTTTTTTCAAGTCAGTACAGATTTTGGGGTACGCCGATGACCTGGACTTAATCGGTAGGACTTAGCTTGCTGTGGAGGACTCTTATCTTGCCCTGAAGGAAACATCTGCGGAGGCCGGTCTTGAGGTTAATATGGCCAAAACAAAGTACATGAGTGTGACAAGATCTCAGAAACCGCGACCATCATCCATCACCGTTGGCAATGACACCTTCGCTAACGTAAATAGCTTCGTATATCTTGGATCATTGGTCACAAGAGATAACGACATTTCTTCGGAGGTTGGAAGTAGAATAATGGCGGCTAACAAGTGCTCTTTTGGTGTCTCGAGATATTTCCGCTCAAAAATACTTAGAAGAAACTCTAAGATTCTCTTGTATAAAACCCTACTGAGGCCCATATTGACCTACGGTTCTGAATGTTGGGTTTTGAGTAAGATGGATGAAGACCGCCTTTTGGTATTCGAGCGAAAAGTGCTTCGGCGCATCTACGGAGCTGTCTTTGAGCAAGAGCGATGGCGTTCGCGCTACAACCACGAGCTGTACCAGTTGTACGATGAACCGAACGTCATAAAAACCATTAAGCTTGGACGCCTACGATGGGCAGGGCACGTAGCAAGAATGGACGAGGCCAGAGTACAAAAACGTATACTGGAGAGTCGACCCGAGGGTTGCAGAAGCCGAGGCAGACCCAAGCTCAGATGGCTGGATGGCGTCGAACAAGACCTTAATAACGTCGGCGTCAAAGGCTGGAGACAGAAAGCCCAAAACCGGACTATCTGGAACAATTTACTTAACCAGGCCCAGGCCCACCCGCGGCTGTAGAGCCTTAGATGATGATGATGATAAAGATCATGTAAGTTACATAATTTCTTCTTTTTTTTGGCATCACCAGTGTGTTGATTTGTAGATAAAGCCTGTGGCTTTTAGTCCGCATATAACCTTTGTAATACAGTTAAATAAATAAATGAAGGACATCAAAAAATGTTGTCACATGTCTTATTTTTTAGCATATCTTACCGAATCAAAACTAACTTAGCGATATCAAAAATGTGGTTAAAAATAAGCTCATCTTCATCGTCGTCATCTTAAATTTTTGTGGCAACAAAATTATGTTTAAAACCATACCAAATTGTAAATAGGAAGGTTGTCGCTGACACTGGCCAGCTATAGAATAAGTATATTTGAACTTAAAATTGATAATAATAAAAAAAAACATTTAATACAAACAGATTTTTTTAATAAATTACGAGTTAGTAGATATCGTCATCTAATTGCAGGTTATTTTATGTGGTACCTTATGTTGTGACGTCACTTGGTATTTAAGTACATATTTAAATAAAACTTCATGCCTATCGGGGGTCGCAATGACACGTTACGAAGTAATTCATTTTTTTAAATCAAAACTACTTTTTTTAAATAAATATTCAGTTTTCGCAACCCAATAAACGAGTTTCGATCAAGTAGAAATCAATTGACCGTTTACGGTCATCTAAGATATTTAAAAATTAAAAAATCTCAGCTCATTATAGTACTATAGAGTATCTACTATAGTACATATTACAGTACCACAGATACACTGCGCCTTATTACAGTCATAAAACCTACGAGAATTTTCCCTTCCCCTTCGCCTATGGGATGTAGTATTATTTTTTTCTTTGATGTAGGCATGGTTCTTTGTAGGCTTAACTAAAAACCCTTGTTCTCAACAGCCTTTGTCAAATCCAGAGATATTGTATCTAAGAAATTTTATATATTTCATGTTATGTAGTAACATAACTCTTGTTTGGGATATAAATATATATACCCATCCACTGGATATAACAAACTTTGCTATACAAACTACGAATTGTTCATACAGTGTTTGTTTGTTTGTAATAACTTTATTGTACTTAGAAAACACATAATTAAAGATAAAAACAACATATAGAGTAAATTGACAAAGGCGGACTTATCGCATAATGGAATGAATGGTGTTGTCCGATACCGCACACTTTTTTCCTCTGGCCGTCTTCTGGCCGAAGAGCCGCAGTCGGCTTGACGAGCCAGAAGGCCCAGTCAAG
The DNA here is from genome assembly GCA_963576875.1 of Acrobasis repandana. Lineage (NCBI taxonomy): Eukaryota > Metazoa > Arthropoda > Insecta > Lepidoptera > Pyralidae > Acrobasis > Acrobasis repandana. The sequence continues at coordinate 17,184,345 of OY756218.1, read as the reverse complement.
CTGTTGGGTCAGCAGAATTAAAAAGAAAAGGTACTCGTAATATGCGGGCTTAAAGCCACAGGCAGTCAACACACTGGTGATTCCAAAAAAGAAGACTTTAATAGGAGGTGCAAATTATGTGACTTACATGATCATCATCATCAAGTCTTCTTTAGGGTTCCGTACCCGAAGGTTGCAAACGGGACCCTATTACTGAGACTCCGCTGTCTGTCCGTCTGTCCGTTTGTCTGACCGTCTATCCATCTGTCACAGGGCTCTATCTCTTGAACAGTAATAGACACCTGAAATTTTTACCGATTATGTATTACTGTAGCCGCTATAACAACAAATACTAAAAATAAAAAAGTTGAAAATAAAAAGGGGGTCGTCATACAAAAAACGTGTTTTTTCCACCGTTTTTAACTCGATCTGTCACAGGGCTCTATCTCTTGAACCGTAATAGCTAGACACCTGAAATTTTCACTGATTATGTATTACTATGACCACTATAACAAAAAATACAAAAAATAAGATAAAGTTAATAATTAAAGGGGGTCGTTATACAAGAAACGTGTTTTTTCAGCGTATTAAAACATTGTACGGTGGTACCGAACCCTTCATGTACGAGTCCGACTAGCACTTGCCCGTTTATTTAGCCTCCACTGCATGAGCACGAGTTTTTCTGTACTACCAGAGCCAAAGCAGTCATTAGCCAGAGCAGCCAGAGGATTTGGCCTACACTCTCCACGCTGGCCAGACGGGTTGCAGAAGTCTCTTTGATGTTTATATCCTTTGGTTAGCTTGTGTTTCCTAAGTCATCTTTTACGACCTCCACGGGAAGACTTGGAGTGGTCCTATTCTGCTCTGCCGGAAATCACACCTATGACATACATGAAGAAAAAAAATTTGCTACACGCATATACTCGTATATCAATAAACATACATTTAAAATATACATTGATAAGCATAAGATATATTATACTGTAGGTACGTATGCTACATATATATTATCTTTATTCTATCTGACATTCTCTGAAGATAATGTGCACGCACTGCACTCTTAAACGCTACACGAGTACGCTACCTTCCGGATATTAATTATTTAGTCTTCGATAAGAAAAGTACTAACGTTAAAAAATTACACATGTTGCCCATTGTTGAGTAGATAATACGTGGCTTAAGGCGAGATGGGTTCACAATTTGCAATACGGTGCGTGTTTAAAAAAAATCACTGTTATTAAACTACAACAGTTTTTTCCTTAAAAAATTTACATAAGCATCTTAAGGATTTTTTACAGACACACCCACAATAGCCAAAAAACGATTAAACATTTTGGGCTCGATAGAAAAAAATCATAAACATAAGAGTACCTCTAAATTTACCTTTATAAGATACTTATTACTATTTTATAAAATCACCTTTTTATATGAAAATTATACCAAAAAATATATTATCTAAAAATCTAGTCGTTTCAGCTACAAAAAATAAATAAATATAATACAAAAAAATAAATAAATAAAACACAGTGAAATACTCGTCGAGAGCGAAGAAAGGCCCGGAGCCGTGCTCGACGATTTCGTAGTGTTTTATTTATTATTATTTTTGTATTATTTTTAATTTTTTTGTAGCCAAAAAGACTAGATGTTTAGAAAATACATTTTTTGGTATAATTTTCATATAAAAAGGTGATTGTTGCGTAGATAATACGTGGCTTAATAAACTTAATATTCACGCTTGTGAATGAATATGTAGATCGAGATCGTGTACATACTTGTTATTCAATCCGTGATTGCTTGTCTCGGCTGTTTACCATGCTTGTCGCTCTGCAAAATTCTGATCAAAATATTTACGAACTGAGGATCAGATTAGGCACCGTGTAGGATAATGCAACATTTTCTAGCCGAATATCCTCTAAGATATTCTTAATCATAATAATAAACTATTATAATACATTCTACGTAGAACTTTATAGCAGAAGAGTTAACCAAATTCGTCGAGGTGATTCGAAGTCACGATAGCACAATTGGTAGTGTACTCACGGCGGTAACGTGAGGGTCGTGGGTTCGAATCCCACTCGTGGCGGATTTTTTCATCACATATTTTCAATTTGAATAATTTTCCGAGCATTGTAATGCTATTAAAAATAATAATTTTAATACTTACTTACCTAGTATTTGAATCATATAGGTTAGTTGTGGGTATCTGTTGCATTAGTAATTATTTTATCTTTGTCTGTTGCATTAGTAATTATTTTATCTTTGATTTTGCTAGACGTGTCTTTTGGGGTTTTTAACTGCTTAGCTTCAGCTCATGTTTAGCATATTTTATAAATTCTGTGGTCGTAGTCTAAAAGCTAAACATTCATTAAAATACCAAATCAACAAAACAACTTTATTTATTTGATGACAATTTATCGTTTGAATTTAAAGAAAATGATCAAAGCTTTATGCACTTTTGCTAATTTATATCGTGTGAGTGATGAATAATTAAACAGGAGCGTCAGTCGGGTTGTCAATAAATTTCCTGGCCGAAGCAGCCGGAATAGCAATGCAAATAATATACAGAATACAATTGACACAATTCTGAGCTTTAATTACGAAATTTATCTTAAATAAAGGGTGAAAATAGCTACGAGGTTTACGTAGCTATTCTCAAGGAAAGTACTCTTTAAGACTGCGGTCTTCGACCGTGGGAATTTTTTATTGGACACCCGAATCTATATCTTCTATCTACACATACGCGTTGCGCTGTATTGTTCATGCACCCTGGAGACGAATTTAGACGAATTCAGAAGCGCAGCAAGCGGTCTGCCTTATCAACGTTTTCGTTCCCATATTTATTTGAGAATTTCGGAGAACTTTAAATTTTTCTATCTTTTTACAAGAGACAAATTATTTTTATATATTTATTGTACGTGTTTAAACATAAACCAATCTTCATATATGTTTATTTTTTATTTTTCACTCAGTCAGTCATGTTAATGACTTTAGTCCATCTAAAGGCCTCTACCGAATAAGGGAGGATTTGCCCATCATCACCAGGCTAGGCAGACGGGTTGGTAACCGCAGTAGATAGTAATTTTGTCGTTGTGCAGAGGACTCTACTACCCATATTGTGTTATTTACAGTGATCAGAGTAGATTGAGCGATTTCGGTAAATTGATGTAACATGTATATGTTAATATGGATATGACCCCGGGATTTTTTTTTTTTAAATTTTAACTAATTCATTTGATTGTAGTTGTAAGATAGATAATAAAAGAGAAAGAATACAGAGTATACGAGCGAGTATTATATATTTATGTTAGTATGGACATTGGACATGCCTCCGGGATTCCGAAAATTTGATATTAGGTATATAAACTTTAGTTACAATGATTCCAGTTAGTAAGAGCATGCAAGCAAATATTTATATTTTTAAGTTTCATTCTTTCCTCTGGGAAAGTAAAGGAACATTACCATACAGCTTACCGTAAATCGATGTCGACGACGACAAAGTTGTGTAAGATTCTTGTATATATTTAATATGTATTTTGTACCTACATATAATCTAGTTCAATTATATCAATCTCGGATTAGTTTTGTCACGCTTGTAAATAACTGTCTCAACTCGTTTATAAATACTACCTACTATAATAATACATTACAAAATAAATTCAAACATAAGTTTCCTTTACAAATTCAGTAGGTACTTAATCAGTGTAGTCAAGTCCTAGGAATACCTTATAAAATAGTATTACCGACTTATAGAATTAAATCTTGATTCCCGCATCGCGAAACCAATCTGGTTTCGTACCGGTTTCGTTCGAGTGGATCGCTCGTTAATTCACTTCCATCCCGTCTAGGTTTACAAGTCAATCTAATTTAATACGAGCGTCATTTTGTACGAATGTGTATTTTCTTGAAATATTTCTCTCTCTTTCTCTTTCTAATTTCGGCGAAGAAACCACGTTAAATTTAAGTTACGTAGTTAATTATTATTTCAAATTTTATTACTCGGATGTATTGATTACCAACATTTGTTCACAGTTTTTATCCGAATTAGGATGGTCATGGACGGAACCGTAAATAAGAACCTTGTGTCCGTAACATAACGTAAACAAGTATTTATTTAAAAAAATATTTTTAAGAACAAGCTCTCACCTAAAACAGTTAAGGCCTTACCTGAATTTTCCAGGGTCCAGTGCTGCCCCATTCATTTAAAATAAATCATGAAAAAAAAAACGGATACATTATTTCAAATTTTGCTACTACCAAATCCTAGAAAACCCTTCAAACTATTTTGTAAACTACTGTTTACAGTTAATAATGAGAACGTTAAGCTTTACTACGCACATTAGCCAAAAGTGGCCGTTTTTCGCAAATGTGCGTAGTAAAGCTTAACGTTCTCACTTTAAACTGTAAACAGTAGTTCATAAAATGCTTTGAAAGGTTTTCTAGGATTTGGTAGTAGCAAAATTTTAAATAATGTATCCGTTTTTTTTTTCATGATTTATTTTAAATGAGGGCAGCACTGGACCCCGGAAAATTCAAGTACGGCCTTAAGGCCGTCTCACCTAAATTTTCCGGGGTCCAGTGCTGCCCCCATTTTAAATAAATCATTTCAAAGATAACGGAGACATCATTTAAAATTTTGTTACTACCAAGTCCTAGATAACCCTTCAAAGTATTTTATGAACTACTGTTTACAGTTTAAAATGAGAACGTTAGGCTTTACTACGCACATGCACATGCGAAAAACGGCCACTTATGGCAAAATAATTTAACAAAAAGCTACCTCCCCGTCTAAGACCTATAAAATTTAAACAAAAAATAAGCAGCGGCATATTTTTAAAGCCAATTTGCTTAACTTTTCAATTTATGCAATCCTCAGCTAGAATTTTCAATTGGCAGCTGACCGCACCGCGCCGTTAGCGGATTGAATAATTAAGGTATTACTATTTCTAGTATTTCGGCTGGTAATTTTTTTACGAATACATGTTTTATGGCTCTGTTTTTGTAAATAAAGTATTTGTTGCTTGCCTCAGCGTCTGTACGCTTAGATCTAGTAAACTACGCGACGAGTTTCAGTGCGGTTTTCAATTAAAAGACACCTAGAGTGATTCAAAAGGAAGGTTTATATATATAAATGCATACACGTACTAAGCCGGGGCAGGCCACTAGTTTTAAATAAAAAGGCATTAACTGACATGTATCCAACCACAGAATAAGAACCAGTTACTCACGTACAGAAGTCTCACTCAGCAAAGAAATTCAAAGAAATATCTTCTCAATGTAGTAATGTGGTTTAATTTGCCTTTTAGTTTAGATACCTAGAAATCCATTGCAAGCCAATTTCATTCTTATTACTATGGACAAACGATTCGTGTAACTGAATTTACCACTCCGGAGTGGCAGCCGCGCGCATAGTATTAATGTAGGTATATTTTCAATACCTAAACGGGGAGTGACACAGGCCTGGTATAACTGAATTTACTACTCCGAGGGGCCGCTGTGCGCAAAGTAATAATGTAGGTAAATTTTCGATAGCTAAACGAGGAGGAAAAAAAAAAGCTAAACTTGGGGGAGGCCTATGTCCAGCAGTGGACTTCCTGTGGTTATAGGTACTCTAACCTCTTCTTTTTATAAGAAAGTCTGCAATCGAGGGCGACCCTGACCGACTTTTCCACTTACATTTGCTTCGAAATCCTTTTTAGTAAATCTACTTTCGTCCATCCTTTCTACCTGCCCAAACCATCTTAACATTCATTTTTCAATTGTAGAATTGTGTGTTGTAGTGTAGTGTGATCTAGATCACACTAGAAGAAACCTCAAGGTAACTTTCCTAACTAAAATATTGCGTAACTATTAAATAAATCTCTCAAATCTTATCCTAAAACAACGGAACGGTAACCTAATAACAATAAAACAACTGCCGAAACCAGAGCATATCAAGTAGAAGCCGTGATTTTGGGTCTACCATTCCCGTGACATTTGCGGCGTGCCGTTGCTGCAACTTTTATGAGGCCGCCGCACAACCCTTTCCTTTTTTTTTCTTTTTCTTTCGTACCGCGTGGTAGGCGACGAAATCGCATTTCGGCTGGCCAGAGTTTTTCACACGCCGATATGGAGGGTTGCAAAAATAAAGATTCCACACGTGCATTTCGTGGAAACGTCACACGATAAATTTTACCGCAGTCTGTTGATGCAAGGATGTCGAACGATCAAAAAATACCGGTTTGCGAGAAATTTTACAATATTTTTTTAACCGACTTTCAGCAATATTTTTTTAGTAAAAATAAACGTAAGTAAATACATATAAAATAAAATATAATTCATTTTCTCAAATAAAGGACAACACAATAAATATAAAAGACAATAATAGGAGACAACACTCATAACAACAATTACAAAACGATCTAGCTAGATATATTGCTGGGTAATATTTATCTAAGCAAAAATATCTCGTGTTAGGGTTGACGTCAGGCAGGCGGCCGGTCGTAAAACTATAACCAAATCATTTGAACTGTTCCGGCTATTTCTTCTACATTTCGCAAGGTCTTTGGCGTCCTTGGGTGACCATTGACATGCATGGTATATTTGGAGAATAACAAACGGGAAAGCGTACCCCGGGCTCCGAAGCAGCACAGCTGAGGATGCAACCGGGAATGCGCTTAGATGAAGAAGATATAGCTGGGTAATATTTATTTTTTCCTAATGATTCTATTTCAGTTTATAAAAGAAAAATAAGTCATCTTTACTAAAGCTAAGTCTCTTTAAAATTCGGTTCTCTTTAAAACTGTCAGCACAGCATGTAAGTCACTCCCATAAGATTCTACTTTTGCCCTGTACTATTCAGCCGAAAACCTACCCACGGGACTTTCAGGTAATAAGGTGACAAAATCGTCTTATACTGAAGTAACACAACGCTTTTAATTTAATTCCTGTGCAATTAGCTCAAGGGCGTGAATAATAGGTGACTTGTGTTTGTTATGATAATGTGTCCTTAAGTTTATGTAAGTAAAACGAGTAGTATTCTGAAAGTACCAATACGTAGCTTCATATCATTTAATTACGCCAGTTTATTTCTGAAACGTGCATTAACGTGCATCGCCGTAATGGTTACGATTATGACTGAGGTCTATAAAGTTTTACTGTGACTAAATCTAACAATTAACTAATGGCTGCTAATGTACTCGCTCTAAAAGGTAAGCTTTATGTTAGGGTCAGTTCACACAAAGACGCGATGTGACGCTTTGGGTTCAGAGCTTTGCATGTCACGGCGTCGCACTGCGTAGGTTGAAACAATTGGCCTCTTCGGGCAACGTCGCGTCGTGTCGCGTCTCTGTGTGAACTGACCCTAATGCTTGTACTAGTTGACGTGCTGTTCATATATTAAAAGGTACCTAATGATATAATGTCGGACTAGAGCTTTATAAAATTTTACTGTGTAAAATCTACAATTAACTAATGACCGCTAGTAACGCACTTTTAATAGCGGCTAGGTTAGATTAGGTTACACTGACTTGACTTTAAGCCTTTAAAAGGTGTACCAGTAATGTTATAATTATAAAAAATAAAACCACCAGTCTTCTACCCCTTTAATTTTAAAACCAACCAATACACGTAAAAATAACGGAAAACTATTATTGGTTTTAAATACTCCGACGATGTCAAATTAAAGTAATTGAACTAATGATTACTACTCATTAAATGTTTAAATAAAGACCGCCACATGCCATCGTAATTATTACCAATTACACGGATTTAAAACTCATTTTTATTTCTATGGTACGTCGTGAAATATTTATTCATAGTTATTTTTATAACATTATATTATTACCACAAACAATCATTTACGGAATGATCTTTAAGTTACTAAAGAAGGTTTGATTTCATCTAATACAACATAATATTTACTATTCACACATTTTATAATCTTCAATGCTGGTATGGGGAAAAGAAAAAACTTAGAATGTACCAGCTGCTTCTCTTCCCGTGCAGACCGTCAAAGCTGACCGAGGGAATGTGCAAAAAAGTTAATCTGTTATTAGGCGATGCGGCTAGCCACCCATCACTATTTGATTCCTTTTTCCACTTTCTCGCCCAACATCACGCTAAAAGAAGCCTTTGGGTTTTGCAGCCTTAGGCTCTGTCTGCCCAGGGCCGCAAGATCCATGGGGCTCTGTCTACCCCATTAGGGATAAAGACGTGATAGTGAATATAATATGTACTTATATACATTTAAAATTAAAACAAAAACATTGAGATAAATTCCACAATATCAGAGATCTTGAATTACCATAAAAAACCAAAGAAAAACTTGACTGGTCTAGCCAGCCTAATGACCTATTTTCTTTTAATAAATGGCCAGGAATACGAATAAATAGGTAATTATTTGCGTAATAGGAGTCTTAACTTAATAGCTTGGCTTTGAACGCGCCGAGCGAATTTTATGGGTAATAATAGTTTATACGAAATGCATAATGGAATGGTTATTTGATGTAATGGATAGTAGAAAGCACTATGCTAGTTTTGTTAGCCATTGAATCATGGGAATAGTATTTAGCAGTTCATATAATAGCGTAGTGGTTGTGACGCCAGTCCGCCAGTTTTAGGTTCGATCCCCAGGCAGGGCAAGGTGGAAAATAGCCTTTTTCAAATTGTCCTGGGTCTTGGGTGTTTATCTTTATATGTTTTTATTATAAAATATAATATCATTAAGTTTCAAGTTTAAACTTACTTTGGGACTAGCTCAATCAATGTAATTTGTTCCTATATATTTATATAAGTAAATCAAGCGTAAAATGTTAGAGCATCATATTTTTACCTGTAATATAACACGATGGAACAGGACCTCTATTTATTCTCATTAAGTAATTTGTTTCAATATAGCTTTACATAATGTTTTTTAACCTGATTTTTATTTCTCAGAATGTTTAATAAACATATTTTTATTAAATATTTTTTCTATAATAATAATAATCTTTATTCAAATACATTCATCAATTCATACATAATTTTGTTTAACATAATGATTAAAACAGCTTAATCATAATTTCATTAATTAAATATAAATAATACTTGAGATTAATAAAAAAAATAAGTTCTCTGCTAAGGTGTTCAGAGGTTCAGAGGCCACCTCCGCCGCACCTATAGTATAGTTGCTATAATAACATAAACTTTAGGTTAATAGGGATTATAAAAAAAATACTATGAAAAAAATCATTATGATAAACAATATAAACAATAAAAATTTAGGAAAACCAAGGGCATCTCGATGGAACATTGTGAAACTGAACCACTTTCATAAGTGAACTGCGTTCGATCTAATTGATAGATATGTACACGAGAGTATAAAATATGAAACAATTTAAAGGTTTCCTATGTTTCTGAAAACATAGTTTTGTGTAGCTCGATATTTAAATAAAATAAAAAAGAAATATGTAATTCGCTCGTAATAAGACTGGCAGGATTAATAGCGTTCTTGGCCCGTGTCGAAGGAAAGTTATCGACGGGTCTCTATCGCGAGGCAGATTTATAACCTCAGGGGTCATTACACCCTTAATTATATTAATTGGGGTTTTTACTTCGCAGTTATGTAATTACTGCGATTCGTAAGTACGTTATGGTTCTGATTTTGCTGTTGGGCTTTATGCCCTTGGTTTTGGGTAATTAATTTACCTTTTGTTAGGTGAAATGTGTTTCGGTTACGCGTAGGGAATTCATTTAGTTCTTAGTAATAAATAAAGGTTTTTGATAGAATGTTCAATCTAACACCCTTTTCGCTACGAATATGCAATTACATGGGAAAACATTGTGTCAAGTTATTTTCTGCCATATCATAAATGACAGGGCAACTGACCAACTGATATATTTATTCACACAGTGTTTAATTTATTCACATTCATGATATACTAAGTAAGGTAAAGTTATTTTCTGTCAAATCATAAATGATAGGGCAACTGACCAACTGATATATTTATTCACACAGCGTTCAGTTTATTCACATTCATGATACACTAAGTAAGTTAGGTACCATTGATGTTCCTTATCCTACGGTATTAGTGGAGGAACTGTAATTGATATTCTATGCTAAATATATATATAGGCTAGGAGAAAAGAAAAGACTTAGAATGTGCCAGCTCTTTCTCTTCTCACGGATGGCCGAAGATAGGTGATGCGGCTAGCAACTCATCATTAATTGATTTTTTTTTCCGCCTTCTCGCCCACTATCATACTAAAACAACACACTTTAAAAGTGGCCTTTGGGTCTTGCAGCCCTGGGCTCTGTCCACCCAGAGCCGCAATCGCAATAAATTAAGTGTGTGAGAGGGATAGTGAGTAATAAATTATAGTTGAATGTACTGTTGACTGTATGTATAGTTACTGGCTATACTACTATTTTTAAGTACATAATAAATACGTAATTCTGTTTGAATCCATTAGGTGGGCTTAAAAAAAATACGTTTTATTTATTTTTAGTTACAGGTATTCGTAGTTAACTATGTATAAAAACTATAGTAGTTCTGTGAGAACAGTAGATCTCGCAAGCTCTTCAGCAAAGTTCCCTTTTACCCCTTTTTCCGCCGCAATAAACAAGTATAATTGCTAGGCAAATTAAAAAACCCCCAAATGTCAAGAACGCCATCTAGTGATATCCGTAGCGCCATCTATATATTTGCTAGAGAAGGCCCTGACTTTCAAGCGTTAATCCCCAATAACTTTTAAACGGCTGAACCGATTTTCATCAAACATAGCTAAGAACCACCGCAAGGGAACTTGCACGTGAAAAAACCGCATCGATATTGGTCCATCCGTTCGAGTGCTACGATGCCACAGACAGACAGATCGACACAAGCGTCAAACTTATAACAGTCTTTTTTGTAGGGGGTTAAAAATAGCATTCGTCAAAAAAATATAAATTAATCAAGGAACTTGTGGGCCAATTTTGACAAAACCGGTTGAAAAATGGGCCTGTAGCACAGAATAAATAATACTAACGTACAGAAGTCTCACTCAGCAAAGAAATTTAAAGAAATATCTACTCAATGTAGCTCACTCAGCACCTTTTTGTATAGATACCTAGACATCCATTGCAAGCCAACTTCATTCTTATTATTGTGGACAAACGATTCGTATAACTGAATTTACCATCCGGAGGGGCCGCCGCGCGCATAGTAATAATGTAGGTACATTTTCGATACCTAAACGGGGAGTGACACAGGCCTGACTGTAGGCAAGAACAGACAGCACAAAAGCATTTTTTGGCCAATCACGAAACTGAGACGCTTCGCTCGTTCGGTCAATAATACTATATTTTTAAACTCAATGCTCAAAACATATAGCTGTCCAAATTATATACCACCATAATTGCACCCATTGCCCCTGATTTTATCTACCTAACGACTAAATATAGCAGAAAATTATGAAAACAGCCAAGAAAAGAGGTTCGTAATCTTTTCGGAGGCTTAAGCAGCTATTTGGAGTTCCAACAGGAGTCGGGAACCACGTCGCAAGATTAATAATGGGCTATAAACTCCATTACGTACTTTGTAATTAAGTTAAATGGATAAAATTTAGCTAAGCGCTGGGAAATAATTAATTTTTGCTAACGTTTTATTACATTTATTTTTGACCTTACGTGGTGTGATAAAGTTTAGTAAGATATTGGCATGAAACCGGGTTAAAAGAAAATAAAATTGGCAGTTGTAACTTATTACTTACCAGATCTTGCAACCATGGTATTTACTGTCGGCCAGGTGTCAAAATGCGAAATGTTACGTCAGTGGATGATTCGCTAGACAAATAAATGTCGGAAAACGGTCCAACAATCTAGTATTTGTGCTTGTGTTCTATGAATTACCTGAAACAAAATGAAAACATTATTATTATAATGACGATGACCTCTGCGATGTAATGGTAAACATGCTAGTCTGCTACTCCGGTGATTTTGGGCTCGATCCCCAGACAGGGCAGGACAGAATGGACTTTTCCAATACATATTTGTATTTATTTTAAAATATAGTATCGTTGAGTTAGTAGCCCATAATACAAGTTTAAACTTATTTGGAGCTAGCTCAATCAGTGTGATTTGTACAAAACAGAAAGATAATTTAATTCATCGTATTTCTAAAAAAAATCTTTTTGAATATAATGTCTTATTTAATAGAACTTGGGTACTTATTGAAGCATAACATGGAGTTTGCCTGATTCAGGGACAACCAAGATCTTTTCAGAAAAATATGTCTAACATTTCGTTTCTCCTTCAGTAGATTTCAAGTATTATATTCCAGAAAAATCTCTTTCTATTTTATTACAGAGAAACAGTTTTGCTCTAATAAATCTCGAATCGAATTAGCGAGAATAACTATTAAACTAGGTATGCGTGCGTGCCCATCCTATAGATTTATGCGTTAGTAACGTGCCCAAAAATAATTGGATTGCGACCGAAAAATAAATTGCGGACCCAAACCCGGCCACTAGAAACAACCCTTAACAATTTGTTATTGAGAAAGGCGAAATTACAAGAAGTTGTGTAAGCTTGGCTTTTAATCTTTAAAATAATCATTAAAATTACTAATGTAGCCCTATTTCACCTCGGCTTTATATGTGGCAGCTAGGACTTAATTTGGATAGATTTAGGTTGTACGGTGTCTTCTTCTTTAATTTAAGAGCTTGCTCTTGTCGGTGGAGTTAAGTGGAGATGCCTCCATTCCTGTCTTCTCACTGCCATCTTTTTAATGTCTTGGTAGAACCTTACTCCTAACCCTTCCTTAATTTGTTGGAAAAACTTCATCCTTGGAATACCAAGCACTAGGAAAAATTAAAGGGAGAAGAGGAAGGGGAATACCCCTTCCTCTTCTCCCTTTTATTTTTCCTTCTACTAGAATTCCGAATAGATTGTCATGTCTTATTAAATGTCCAATCGTCTTCCCTCTTCTTCCTTCCTTCCTGCCTTCTTCTATTGTACGGTGTACAATTAAATAATTATCCTAACAGTTGATTCTACGGATATGGTAAGATTTTTTATCTGTATCATGCGGCATTTATACTAAAACATAGAGGCATTTAAGGAAATTTATGAACAAACGTAAATAAAAAAGAAATACAATTATTGTTTTTAAACTGTCTTGCTTTAAACACATGATTTTTATATATAATAGGACTTATCACGAACCTTTTATAACCCCCGACGAAAAAGTAGGGTGTTATAAGTTTGATGTGTCTGTGTGACTGTCTGTAGCATCGTAGCTCCTAAACTAATATGCCGATTTCAATGCGGTTCTTAGCTACGTTTGATGGAAATCAGTTTAGCTGTTTAAAAGTGATTGGGGGTGAAAGTCGGGGGTTTTTAATTTGTCTGACGAATAAACTTGTTATCGTTGTTATGTTTCAAATAAGAGTTACATCTTTCGTAATTCACAACTATAATAATTTATTATACTTTTTCAAAACAAAAAACCAACTTCAATACCAGTGAAGGGACGATATATTTTTCAGTTGTTTTCGTTTAAAAACCAAAATACTTAATCGATTTTGATATAATTTATACTATGGGATCACCTACAAAGTATACCCTATCAAACAAAAAAAGATTTTTAAATCGGTCCAGATTCCGACGAATTGATAACCTCCTCTATTTTTGAAGTCAGTTAAAAAGTTCCGTTATATATACAAAGTGGAAGGGACATACCCGTAATAATTCGAACCACAGGCTACACTAGATCACTAAAGTATAATGAAATTTAAACAACAGTCAAAAAACCAAAAAAAATCGACATTCCCATACAAATCGCCCGGGCGGCCGCACACTTTTGTATGGAATTGCCGAAATTTATTTTTGTTTTCTGGCTGTTATTTTAATTTCATTATACTGTAATGATCTAGTATAGACCGTGGTTCGATTTATTACGGGTATGTCCCTTCCACTTTGTAAAAATATTAAAACAAATAATAAGGGATAAATCACACTAATTAATATTAGTAAATAATACATTTTGTGATAATTATATAAGAAACTATTTTATAAATAAAGTAAAATTGAAGTCGACTGTACTAGGCGTTTAAATATCAGAAGAATGCTAGGTATGTAATCTTTTGACTTAGCCTGGGCTAAGCTAATGAACATCCTTGGAAATATATTGTTCATGAACAAGGGAGCAATCTTACTTCAGAATATTGTGTTGTGCTGTTGTGTTCTCTGCATAAATGTACCTCTACGTCATAATGAGTTCCATGAATTTCACCAACTAATAGGGTGCCTGATTCGTACTCGTAAAAATGTCTTCATTCTATAACTGAAATAGAGTGCTTTTCTTAAAAGTCCCACTTTCCATAACTTTCATTAATATTTATACTTTCGTCACTATTAAAGGATGTAATTAATGCTACTTTTTAATTTCCTTTTTTGATGATTGTTCTAAATAGATAGTTAATTTTATCAGTAGGTAGTTGTTTCGAATGGCACTTCAAAGTTTTTTTGCTAAAATTTTTTTTTTTAATAAATTATTATTAGCCCAGACGTTTGTGTAAAGTAATTTAATGTAGGTCTGGATATAAATTTATTTTCGGGTAAGTACATACACTAACACGTCTTTTTCGTCTAATGGGGCAGATAGAGCATTTTGAGCTTTGCTGCTCTAAGCAGACAGAGCCCAGGGCCGCAAGACCCAAAGGCCATTTTTAGCGTGATAGTTGACTAGAAGGTGGATATTTGACTGCCTCCGCGGTCCAGTGGTCAAGGCGTTTGCCTTGTGATCCGGAGGTCGTGGGTTCAAATCCCACTGTGAAAAATACTTTGTGAAAAAGTTGTTTCCAGTCTGGTTAGGATATTGCAGGCTTGAATCACCTGATTATCCGAAAAGAAAGATGATTCCGTCCTTCGGAAGGCACGTAAAGCTGTTGGTCCTGAACGCCATCTAGCATTTGTACAGAGGAAAGATGAGATACCTGTACCACCGCGCCCGTCGCGCACTACGTGAGGCAGTCGCTCTGTGTAAAAACCAGTAACATTGGCAAATCACCTAGGTAAGGTAGCGGACCCCGGGCTCTGAAGCGTAACCGCTGACGATGCAACCGGGAATACGCTCGGATGATAATGATGAGTTGACTAGAAGGTGGATAAACCAATCTAAATAGGGTTACTAGCCGCATCGCCTAATAACTTAAAAGAATGATTCGCATTCTCACTCATTTTCTCGATATATTATTAAATGTACAGACACGCGACTTCGACTGTTTTATTATATGCATATGATGATTACGTACAGTACATTTATCTCTAACGTACCTACTTACATATATAGTTAGAAGCTCTAATTAAATACTAAAACAAATAAAAAGGGATAAATCATACTAATAAATAGTAGTAATACATTTTGTGATAATTATATAAGAAACTATTTTATAAATGAAGTAAAATTAAGGTTGACTAGACTAAAACGCCTAGTACACTAGGCGTTTTAATAACAGAAGAATCTAGGTACACAACCTTTTGACTTAGTCTGGCCTAAGTAATGAAAATACTTGGAAATATATTTTCCATGAACAAAAGAGCAATCATACTTCAGAATATTACATTTATGACTTGTTTTTGTATTTTACTTGAGATCCACGAGCAGTAATTCAATTTCAGTTTAAATGTAATAAAAAAGGAGATGTTGAAACAGTATATTACGAGTAAGTATATTATATAGGAATATTCTTGTCATTTTCCTTTGTTAGATTCATAAAGGAAAAATTAAACGTGAAAACATATAAGGAGGAACTTGGCCGAAGAAAGAGAGACAAGGGAAGCACTTCATCAACAAGGGCACAGCTCTTAAATATAAGAAGAATATTGTCATTTTAATAAATTTTGAAGTACATATAAAAAATATTATAATATATTCTTGCAAAAGATTCTTCTCCTGCCTAAACCTATTCAAGGATATTCAAGAGCCTCTTCGTGTTGGATTTGTATCCCTACGCAAGCCTCCCAAAGGACCGGGGTGAAAAGATCCGTGAATCCAAAGGAAGTATACCCTAAGGTGAACTGGTAGACAATGCTTAGCATTAAGTTTTACCTTTTGTATTATAATCGTTAGATTATTGAGCAAAAAATATTAAATAAATAAATAAATAAAATACAGGTATAATAAAATCAAGTGCATACCTAAATCTGTATCTGAGTTTCTCATAATATACTATGAAGATATGACAAACTATCGAAGGCCGAATAACCACCCGTCTGCAGATTGGCAGAATAATCGAAGTTTGGAGCCCTGTCACAGCCACGACCGGCTCTGAGACTCAATATTTTAACCCGGCTGGAAGTTCAGTTTGCCAATACTGTAACCAGGATATACCTGTTATGCTAAAATGACGTATTTTATATATTTGCCACTATTATTATAAAACGAAAGTAGGCACCGAACTTCTCCAAGTATACTTGGACAGAAAGGCGTTAGAATGCGTGTTTATTTATTGATAACTCAAATATCTTTCATTAATACTTACGCCTCATTTAGACGGTGCAAGTTTCTTCCCTGTTGCATAAGTACAATTTTTTTGAAGCATTAAATGACTTGCGTAGTTTAAACAACACGTACCATTGAATCTTCGTTGCAAAACTTGCATTGGTGTAAACAATATAGTACTCAGGTGATCGGACCTCCTTCCCAAGATTGCTGGTGAAAATACTGGATGTTAGCCGATCTCCTTGCTTACTTACTGCGATGACTCAGCCACCCAAAGTGGATTTTCGCCTTCAAAATCAGAAGACGCCACTGTTCTGCGCCATCTGAAGACGTCTTTGAAGGCTTCATCTTTCCAGCACTAAAATAGGACAACCCACCTTTTCCCGATTGGTCTACCCGTGTAGGTACGCTCTTTAGACGGCACGATTTTCTTACATTCTCTCAAAATTCAAAATTCAATTCAAAAATATCTTTATTATCATAGGATATTTATAATATCTCTTAATAATAGTCACTTTGTTTTGTTTTGTACAAATGTTGACGTCAAATCGTTACTTAAAGCTAAGTTTACGCCGCTTTCTAAGCGCAAGTGCAGACGAAGCGGCATAAACTGCACTGCACGTTTTCTCCAAAGACGTCAACTAACAAACTAAAAACTTAAAATTAGTTTTATAGATGGACAGAGATTACATTGTTTATTATGTCATAATTAAATTGAATTATAAGAATTACGAAATTTAAAATAATGTCAATTTGTAAATTTAGTATGTACCAATGTACCTAAATTATGACATGTCTAAGTATACAAACCTTTAAGAGGGACCCGCGCCAAGCTCAAGCCAGACCTTTTTGTCTTTAAGATAGTCATCGGTCCTATAATAAGCCTTCTCACAAAGTACTTTCTTTACATAAGCTTTGAATTTTCTGTCTTGCATATCAAGGACCGATTCTGACAATTTATTATAAAAAAGTATACACTTCCCCATAAAAGACTTACTGACTGTATTCAGCCTGTAATACGGGCTAACTAAGTCATTCTTATTACGTAAATTTCTATCTGTAAAATCACTTACTTTATTGAACATGGAAATATTTTTCCTTACATACATTATATTTTCAAATATGAATTGTGATGCAAAAGTAAGTATACCTATTTCCTTGAATAATTCCCTCAGTGAGTCTCTCGATCCTAAACCGTAAATAGCACGAATTGCTCTTTTTTGTAAAAGAAAAATAGTCTGAATGTCGGCTGCACTCCCCCATAGAAGTACCCCGTAAGACATTAGACTGTGAAAGTAACTAAAGTACACTTGTCTAGCAGTTGCTACATCTGTCAATTGTCTTATTCTCCTAACAGCGTAAGCCGCAGAGCTAAGCCTATTAGAAAGTTTAGTTATATGAGCGCCCCATTGAAGTTTCGAATCAATTGTGATTCCGAAAAAGGTAGTACTTTCAACCAGATCGAGTTTCTGACCATTAATTAGTATGTCAACGCAGGCTTGATTCACATTAGGAAGAGAGAATCGAATGCATTGGGTCTTGTTCGCATTTAACATGAGGTTATTGGCCGAAAACCAATCAGAAATTAAAGATAAGGTGCTGTTCACCGCGCTAGCTTTACTGTTATGTCGATCTATTTTAAATATTAGCGAGGTGTCATCAGCAAACAGCACCATGTCAGCCTCTTTCTCAACCATGTAAGGCAAGTCATTGACATAAACTAAGAAAAGGAACGGTCCTAGAATTGAACCTTTTACGCCCATTTTCACATTAGACCCGTGTGATTTTACGCCGTTTATATCAACAGTTTGAAGCCTATCTGTTAAGTAAGATTCTATTAATTTAATTGACTTATCATCAAAACCGTATTGACGAAATTTGAGCAAAAGTGTTGAATGATCAACGCAATTAAATGCTTTAGAAAGATCGCAAAATGATCCAATTGCATCATTTCTGTTTTCCCACGCGTCGTAGATATTAGTAATAAGTGCTACTCCTGCATCGGTGGTCGATTTTCCAGCAGTAAAGCCGACAGGGAGAGAACTACAGCTACAGCTTAGCCATCGAAATCTAGCTGCTTTGGTCTCTCCGATTATATTTGGTATGGCCACTAGGTCTATCTCCTGATTTGTCTAAATACTCCAGATAGCATCTTCTCGTTTGGTTGGTCCCAAGATTTTCCTTTGCACTACTAAGAGTTTACTTTCCTTTTTCATTGTTAATGACCAAGATTAGCATCTATATCTACTCGTATACTATCCTGATTCGTAATTTTGGAAATTCTTGGAGTCCAACTAGACTACTGCTGGAGATATTTTATAGTCGCTCAGACAGATATCTCCATGCAAAATAGCGTAATGGCTTGAGTGGCGACAGAGCGTTGGAATCCCACATGTTTCATGCATATTTCAAACAATAACTCCACAACCCGTTTGCATATCTGTGTAATTTAGTTAAAAGCACGAACCGCGTTTTAGAAAGCCGCGTCCGTATTTATTTGCGAATCTAATTCTATCCGGGAAATATGCGGTTTAACCAATATTTTACTATGCCAACTGACTGCTACAAACGCGAGCGATATAGCGATAGTGCCTATTGTTTTAAAAGTTTTGTTGTAATTGGAAAGTGAAATATACGAAAACAATACAATTATAGCGCCAAAGCATAAAAAGAAGGACTTTGCGAAGAAATCGTTTTGAACGTTGTTTGTTTTTTGAGCATTTGCAGCAATCATTTTTACACTTACGTTTCACCTGTCCTGTTTTCTGTGTGTCTGTATCAAATCTTGCAAGCTAAAATAGATCCACTTCCCACATACTTATGTAAGTTGGGTAACAATGTAATATTATCGGATCTCATGACGAAGCCGGAAGGAGGCCACAGCATCTCTGTGATAAAGCAACATAACCGCACCGAGTTTGGGCTTGATTGATTCGTCTTGAAACTTTTTAATTCATAGTTTTAGATAAATCTTGTATTTAAAAATATTATTTTTATTAATTACGAGTACCTACTTGTTTTGTATGTAATGCAAATTACATACTTGTACCTACCGGGGGCCTTGGGTCTTATGTCTCTCGGCTCTGTCAACCCCGTTAGGGATAAAGTTATAGTAATTTTTAGGGTTCCGTACCCAAAGGGTGCAAACGGGACCCTATTACTGAGACTCCGCTGTCTGTCCGTCTGTCCGTCTGTCACAGGGCTCTATCTTTTGAACCGTAATAGCTAGACACTTCAAATTTTCACCGATTATGTATTATTGTAACAAATACTGAAAATAAAAAAAGTTAAAAATTAAAGGGGGTCGTTATCCAAAAAACACGTTTTTTTTAGCGTTTTTAACTAGATCTATATAATGGAATTCACTAGATACATTCTTAAAATTTTCACAGATTATGTATTACTATGGCCGCTATAACAAAAAATACTAAAAATAAAAAAGGTGAAAATTAAAGGGGGTCGTCATACAAAAAACGTGTTTTTTATTGTTTTAAATAAATAATAAATAAATAAATAAATAAATATATACGGACAAATCACACTGATTAAGCTAGCCCCAAAGTAAGTTTTTTTTAAACTTGTGTTATGGGATACTAACTCAACGATACTATATTTTATGATAAATACATTTATAGATAAACACCCAAGACCCAGGACAATTTGAAAAAGGCCATTTTCCAACTTGCCCTGGCTGGGAATCGAACCCAGAACCTCCGGATTAGCGGTCTAGCGTGTTAACCATTACGCCACGGAGGTCGTCAAAGCATTGTACTTTGCGCTATTGTGCATTGTGCTTTACGCTTGCCCGTTTATTATGTTTCTATACGTTATAGAGAAAGATGTTGCTACGAGAATGCTACAACATCTACGAGCTACGACTGCTACGATTTCGTAGACATTTTAAATATTTGCTACGCCACAGCCAACGATACCAAACAGTAGCACATTAATAATAGCATATAACAAACTCAGATCTTTCATGCTAGTCTGGGAGAAAAGAAAAAAACGTAGGAAGTACCAGCTGCTTCTCCTCCCGCACAGATCGTTAAAGCCGATCGAGCGAATCGGCGAGAATCTAAATCATATCAATAGACGATGCGGCTAGCAAACTACATATAATATTATATTTCCTAAAATAATTTATTTGTCTTTAGATTTTTGTATCACTTGAAAATTGTAAATTTTTCTTTCCATTTCATAAAAGTTATTGACGTCAGATCAATTACTTACAGCTAAGTTTGGTGCAGCTTCCTAAGCGCAAGTGCACAAAGAGCGGCACTGCAGCTATTTCTCCAAATACGTCAACTTACTGTTTTTATTTCCCTATTCCACCTTCGCGCTAAACATGATCTTTGGGTCTAACAGCTCTAGGCTCAATCTATCCTGTTCACTTATCAAACGTAGACTTAATATTGTATCTGTCACAAACTTGAAGTACCTAGCAAGTTGAGGACGAAAATACCCATTTCAACGTCATGAAATTATCAATACAGCTAGAAGCTACTGAACATCCAAGCGAAGTGTACATTACATTCCCAGTACATTACACAATAACTTACGAGACGTGTACTATAATTATGTAACCATCTGCCACCTCATGAATATGTAACTTTCCTTATAAACTCTGCCCAGCTTTAAGATATGGTAAGCAAAGATTGTCCAATATATTATGTAAATAGACAGTTAATTCTCATCTTAATGTTTTTATTAGGCTATATTGGGCGTCCCGAGGGTCTAGAGGCCTTTTATGGATCATATGAGACGGGGAATTTATTACACCGTCATTCGACTAAATTCCATCCACCATGTTGCAGGAGGAAATGAGGGTTGGCAGATGGTTGATATAAAAATTGAGTATGATATCGTAAAGATGACAGTTATTAAATCTATGGACGTAATATTGACTTCAGGATACAGTGCGGGAAACGTGTCTTTAGTGGATTCATTCCACTGGTATGAGACGACGTACTGTCAAAATGTTTATGACAACAAAACGGTCAGAAAGCTATCATGGTGGACATCTTTTGCGGTATACTCCTATGTCTCGTATGTCAAAAGCATGTCGACAAAACCAAAGCAAAACAACAACAACAACAAAAGCAACTTATCCGATTTCAAAATTGAGGTGTTGAAGTTCCGCAGTCCTGACAAGATCTGTTAGTGCTAGAATTACTCATATGAAATGTATTATATATCTCACTAACAACATCCGACAAAAAAATTGAGATCTATGGCTGCCAAGTTCTGTAGAGAATCCTGAAATTTATTTATAAGGATCTCAACATTTAAAGAACAAACGAAAAAAGAAGTTGGAACAAAACTGCTACTGATCACTCAAAAAGGTAATGAAGAACCCGCAGATAGATATTATATACTATTTGTTACAGAAATTACTTCGTGATAATTTATGAATTAATAATTTATAATTTATAATTAATGTTTTATTTAATTAATTAATTTCTTGCCATTTGTGTTTTAATATTAGTAATTAATTTACTTACATTGTTTATAATATCATTAAAATCTATTTTAATTTTCTCAGTAAATGGTTGCAGTTTGCAACTGCACAAATTGTGTACCAGTTTCAACATACAGCGAGCTCCTCGAATTTGATTTCCCAAGGCAAGCGAAAACAGGGTCGTGGGATAGGTTTAATACTCGTACACCTATTACAGCGCAAATTGAGGAGCTGAAGCAAGTAAATTGAAACGATTATTTTCTATGTTTAGCGTCTGTGAAATTAAAGTAGCACGATGGGAAGTTCTAGTGTGACGCAGATGCAAGAGACACAAAGTGTTGTTGACAATTGTTTTATACGAAATACGTAGTTTTTGAGGTTTATATACTGCATATTAGCATATTGCATATCTTGTATTTACTTATTTATTAAGTCTTTATTGACCACAATGGTACAAAAGGTGGACTTAATGTTAATGCATTCTCTACCAGTCAGCCTTTAGGAAAAACAGAAAAATTTAAATCAACGAGAGGAGCTTAACAATAAGTATGTATTTAACTACACACACTATACACATATCTACATTCATACGCAAACATACATACATACATACACACATACATAATATAAAACTATTTATGATAATGATTAGTTCTGCTGCAACAATTAGCATGAAGGTGCGTGTGCGTGGACTTTTCTTTTAAAAAGGTACCTATTTGAGATACTTTTGATGTTTTCAGGTAAGGCATTCCAAAGAAATTCCAAAAAATGTTTATAGGTTATTATTATTTAGTGTAGTAAAGAGTATTTTCAGAGGAGTTTGGCAAAGTCAAGCATTATCAAGTATCAAGCTCAAGTATCAAGTTTGGTTTTACAGTAGTATTGTAACTAATACCTATTTTTCACTCGTATAGCACCAACTGAGTTGATTGCTAGTTTAAGTATGATAAGTAGATATTTTAGTATTGGTTTTTAAATTATGCGCGACAATTTAAAAACCTCTAATGGTTTTTTGTTCGGACCTTTTTTGTTGGGTTTAACGTTTCGAACAGGAGTTACATCATTCGCGGTCGCAAGTTCGTGATAAGTCCCGTTTATATATTTAAATCATAGATATTTTTCACGCCATATTTCTTGTAGAATGTAATCGGTCTTATCAAATGACTTTACTGGATTTGCATACTCGTACTCCGAAAATCTTATATATGTATCGCCATGACAGAACATGATATAGTTTTACGAACTAAAACCCAACTATGGGAAGATTCTTGCTAAAAAAATGGTTTATCCAATTATTGCAAGCACAGCAGGAAGAAATAGCTAATATTGTATATATTTATGGAATATACTAATTAAGCGATTTCATTTGATACCCTACACGGTGTGTTTTGACTATATATTTTTTTTATTCCTTACTTTATGGCCTATAGAGGGCGCCATATTAAATTTACTGTGACGTCATATAGCCCATAAACAGTAAAAAGCCAAGACGCTTCCAACGATACCTCATTTCCTAAGGTACCAGTAGGGTACCATGGATATCATAGAAGGGATAGGAGGGTATAGATGAAGATACATACATACACAGCGGCGAAACACAAAACCCTCCTTTGGCTTCGCCTTAGTCGGGTAAAAATGGCAGGCCCTTTATTTAATTAACGAAACAATGTTTCTGCCTACTCGATTAATTCCACATGAGCGAGGTCCGTGTAACCCAGGTGTAGGGCATTGATAAACCGATCCAAATTGCTGCGTAAACCAGACTGTAATGCGAGCTAATTTTAGTGGCATGGCAACCCCGCCAGAGATTTATTAGGGTAAGATCAGGCGTCTTTGGACAATCCAACTGAATTATGGGACAACATATTTGGGTGATGTAGCATTTACCACTTGCGACAGCTGTTACTCAAAACAATATTTATCATGTATTCTTCTGTTTTTAATTTATTCCGAAACGTTTAGCTTGTGGATATGGATAACATGTAACAAGCACGGACAGGTGTAGGTACACTGCCCTCGTAAGTATATAAGACAAAATATCCACTTGTCTATAAACTGAATACATTTCACAAGGAATGTAGGGCGAAATACAATAAAAAAAATCGACCTGTCATACAAAATTTCATTAGCTGATCTCACGTTTGCATGAAAACTTAGAAGAACGTTGTTATTTTGAATATTGTTCTTTGTTTTTTTCGCCATTTTTCATTCAAGAATGAATGAAATATACCCATATTTTAATACGACTTCAGTGTGAGCAGGTGTATGTTTTTAGGGTTCCGTACCCAAAGCGTGCCAACGGGACCCTATTACCGAGACTCCGCTGTCTGTCCGCTGTCCGTCCGTCTGTCACAGCGCTCTATCTCTTGAACCATAATAGCGAGACACTTGAAATTTTTCCCGATATGTATTTTTGTAGCCGTTAAAACAACAAATACTAAAAATAAGATAAAGTTAAAAATTAAAGGGGATCATTATACAAGAAACGTGTATTTTTTCATCGTTTTAAAACATTGTACGGAGGTACGGAACCCTTCATGTCCGAGTCCGACTCGCACTTGACCGGTTTCATTTAGTATTTGCCACGACACGTTCTGTGTTTTGGATTTAAATTTGATAGTCCCGCGAAATAAGATATTTTTTTGCCTTGGATTGTGGTTTCGAAGGGTGGCCGTTAAAATTAAGTTGGACAGATATGTGACGTCTTGACATGGGTTCAGTGCGATGCCCCTGGACTACTATCTGTAGCCTATACTACTTATGGTTTTTTTAACAATCTTCGGTATATTAAAAATAAATATTTGATAAAACGGTGTTCTTAAAAAAAGAAAAAATATATGACATCGAGTAAAAGACGTAAATTAACTTCAAGCTTCTATTATGTTTAAAAAATACAAGGAAGTGAAGAATAAAAAATAAAGTTTTATCAAATGTAAAACTTGTATACAAATTTACAAACCTAATAGAAAAAGAGGGCCAAAGTCCATGTCAATAATAATTTACCATAATATACTTTATTTAAATATGAAACATTTTATGTAGGTGGTTACAAGTTTGATCATGTATTGCGACCTTTTGTTCGTTCATTAAAGGACAAGCCCCGAGGCATTGTAGCCCTGAGTAAGAGGCTGTGTTCCCTTTAACACAAGTTCCCATTGACCTTATAAATTACAGGGTCCTTTGAGTTGCGTTTAAGTACATATTTCTAGTGGTTGTTCACCCCACTTGGTCTAGCGGAGTTCAAAGGGAGTTAAAAAAAACAAACGTGGAGGAAGTACAGCTTTGTTGCGTTTTGTTCAGTAAATATCTTTATTGCAGTTGTTTTTGAAGCGATGGTGGCAGAGTGGTTAAATCACTGGCTGGACGTCTTTGAGGCACGAGTTCGATTCTCACTAGATGTGACTTGCTTGTCTGAGGTTTTTGCTCATGTATAAGGTCCTTTAAATTCTTCTATTATGTTATGAACTGTATCCACCATTAAAATAAATAATTAAAATAGTAATAATATCAGTATATTTTGTTAGACCCTGTATACAGGTGTAACAAAATATACTGATATTATTTAAAGATTGATTCAGTCCATGATACTAAACAACTTTCCCCAAGGAACATATATCGAAATATGAAAAGTAATTTTTGGCCTCCAATACAAGTTGACCGATCAGCTGAACCGAATATGTATGGAAAGCCAAAAAATATATAATATGTTCCTTGGGCAAAGTTGTTCAGTACCATGGACTGAATTCAACCTTAAAATAGTTTCAGTATATTTTTTTATACGTTATATATGTGTGTAACAAAATCACATTGTATGTAAGGAATCTCGCATCATTTACTAAGAATATCGAATATCGTTAAAAATGAGCCAAGTCATGACAATAAATTATGTCGACAGTTACGACAGCCATAATCGTTATGTCTAGCAATATTACAGTGTGTATGGCGTTTTAAATACATCTTTTATTTTATTGGCTACACATTAGTAGTTAATAAAAAACTTAGCACATGACGTCGTTGTGAGTTTGTTTTTTGTTACCTACCTATTGAAGTTGTTCAATTTCTTCAATAAATTGATGTTATGAATTAATTCTGATAGTATAATTTATTCATGTTACTTCATGGCTATATATCGACTGCCTCCGTGGTCCACCGGCAAGGATTTTGCTTTGTGATCCGGACGTCGTGGGTTCAAATCCCATTGGGTAGCATACTTTGTGAAATGTTGTTTCCAGTCAGGTTAGGATATTGCAGGCTTGAATCATTTGATTATCCGAAAGAAAGAAGATTCTATGCTTTGAAGGCACGTACAGCTGTGGTTTTTTAAACCTATCCTAGGATTGGTTCTGGCCTACCCTTATGGTTGCGAAGTTCAGGCGGCAGTCGCTCTGTGTAAAAACCAGTAACCTCGTCAAATCACGCAGTTCAGGTAGCGGACCCCGGGCTCTGAAGCGTTACCGCTGAGGATGCAACCGGGAATACGCTCGAATTATGATGACTTTATGGCTATACATCAGTTGAGATCTTTGAATCGGTACCATAACTTCTTACTTCACTGATTACAAAGCGCATATTAATGGAAGTTAGAGTGGATGTTACTTTTGTTTTAAATCAAAAAGTACACGCGAAACAAATGAAACTGCTGGCTTGAATCACTTTTAGTTTAACCACAAGATCTTATTCTAAACACGAATTGAAAAACTTACCTTTTTTCATTCTGCGGGAATACAGTTTCAGTTTCAACCTAATGGATTCCTTTGCCTTTTTATTATTCGATAAACACGACAAGCACACGGTTCATTGCGGAATCCCTTTGAAGTGCCCGCTCTAGATCGAGTTGACGCGGAGAAATAACATCTCCAACCCGCCGAATTCAGAATACTTGCTTTTGTTATTTCCAAAACATTTCCTTAACAAAACCCTTCTTGGTTACATTTTAAACAAATTCACGTGCTATTCAGCGTTACACACATTTACGTAATATATTCGCGTCTTAAAATTACAGGGTTGACAGCATTACTAATTATACTAAAATCGAAACACTTTCGAGCTAACAATCGCTCCTTCTATGAATAACTTCTTCATAAAACTACATTTATATACACGAGATAAAATCAACATCTAACAATTCTACTCTGAACCGAGTCTTCAGAAATTAATATAGTACCGTAATATTTACTTACACACTCGTATTTTTTTTCTTTTTATATAATGTGTATGTACAATTTAAACATAAATCGACGACCTCCGTAGCTTAGTTGTTAACACGACAGACCGCCACTCCGGAGGTTCTGGGTTCGATCCGAAATCTGCGCTCAGCCAAATGAATTTTATATAGGAGGACGAAATTTTTTATCGATTTTCGATAATTATTTTTATGAAAAGTAGTTCAGTATCACGGACTGAACTTGCTCCAAAAATGTTGCCAGCGTTTAAAGTAACCCTGTAAATACAGTGTCTAACAAAATATACTGAAACTAGTTTAAGGGTGAATTCAGTCCATTATACTGAACAACTATCCTCAAGGAACATATATCTAAATATTAAAAATAGTGTTTGGCCTCCCGTACAAGTTGACCGATCAGCTTATCCGAGTTTGTATGAAAATCAGAAAATATATTTTTCATATTTCGATATACCTATGTTCGTGGGGAAAGTTGTCTAGCATCATGAATTCACTCTTAAAAAATTTTTGAGTATATTTTGTTAAACGTAATATAAACCTACATTAAAAGAAACATCAGAGCCAACAATTTAATAATCATTAATTTACTCAAGCATTTTGTTATTCGTTTAAAGTCCAATCTACTCTAAAAAGCATTTAAAGTGCTTTTAAATTACCAGTAAAAAAAAATTGTACAACAAATTGCGTTTGAGTCCACTTGTTTTATAGGGCTCCTTAATTAACATTGCGTCACCATCAACAAATGTCTGTCACAGCGGTTTTTCATAAAAAAGCCTCTTCAAGACGTTTTCCGGTTTGATTAATTTGTTTATCTTCTGCTCTTGTTATTTACTTTGATTTTAATTTTTAAGCTTGGGTAAAATGCTGGCAAATAATTTTAATTTTAAAATTTTAACTTCCGAATACCTACGTTTTATGAGGAAAAAATATTTATATCAAGTAGTTAGTTTTAGCCAAAGAGTGTTCTGCTCTACCTTTTGGGTTGCGGAGGTCAGGCGTCGGTCGCTCTATGAAAAGCCAGGAACCTCGTCAAATCACCTAGGTTAGGTAGCGGACGGGCTCAGAAGCGTTACCGCTTAGGATGCAACCAGGAATATGCTCAGATGATGATTTTTAGCCAAAGAGTTTACAACCGTTACGCTTGTTTAAGCGCGGTGACACACACACCAGATTGCAGCCGGAAAGGACATAAACGTCACTTTGTATGACACTGACAAACTGAGTGGTTATTACCACTTGGTTAGGGATGTGCAAAACCTGGCATCGAAAATAAGCAAAGACCACGCAAATCTAAAAATTAATTACTTTATTCGGTTTTCGACGATTTTCGACTTGAAAACCTGTATTTTAAATCTCCGCCGAAAAAGAGGAGTGTTATAAATTTGACGCGTCTGTGTGTCTCTGTGTCTGTGCGTATGGCTGCGTATATTTGTGTGTATGTCTGTGTCATCGTAGCTCCTAAACGAATAGACCGATTTCAATTCGATTTTTTTATTTGAAAGCCTTGTCTATCGAGATGGAGCTACGTTTAATGAAAATCGGTTTAGTTGTTCCAAAGTTATTGGGGGTAAACGCTTGAAAGTCAGGGTTTAATACTTCTTATTTTAGTACAAAGAAACTAACCTATTAGCGAGTTTAAAATAGATTAATAAAAAATATTTATAAGGTAAGTGTGAAAGGAAGAGCGGTACAGGGTCGACCTCGGCGAACGTTATGCGATCAGATTGCAGACGTTCTGAAAAAGGGAGAGGTAAGAAGTACACGTAACCGAAGGGCATGTATGAAGAGGTTGATGAGTGTAGATGAAGCGAAAGAGGTCTGTCAAGATCGTAGCAAGTGGAGGTCCATAGTCTCTGCCTACCCCTGTGGGAAACAGGCGTGATAGTATTGTATGTATGTATGTTTGACCAAAGTCTTTTTCATGCCATAACGAATTAAACAAATAGTGATATTTCATGAAAAGTGCAGTACATTCGTGCATTGACCTCGAAGTGCCGCCGATGGCTGGCCGAACTATAACTTGCAAGGTTTACGACCGCCGCCACCCAGTGAGCAAATGAGTAGTATACAAATGGAAATTTACTGCTTATTTTACGTAATGATATTAGGTCCTTACATATGAAATTGCCGATTTTCAATACTGGCAACTTTAAAATCAAATATCTTGCGTTTCATTAGGAATTCCGAATTCAAATTTATTTCGAAATAAAGCCAGAAAAATATTGTTTTAAAATTCGTATTTCATTTGTTTTAACATCATTTGTTTGAGTTTCAACATTGCTATAACAACAACTATGGACAAATTGAAAATTCGCGGTATTTACGAATACGAGTTCCACCGTGGCACCAGTGCTGCAAAAACGACTCAAAGAATTAACGACGTGTATGGACCAGGCACCGCTAACGAACGAACGGTGCGTTTTTGGTTTCAACGTTTCCGTTCTGGAAATTTCGATTTACACAATGAGCCTCGTGGACGACCTGATACTCAAGTGAATAACGAAGAATTGAAGGCGATAGTAGAAGCGGATCCATCTCAAACCACTTCTGAGTTAGCAGCAGCCTTCGGCGTAAGTGACAAAACGATACTTATCCACTTGCGCCAAATCTGAAAAATTAAAAAACTCGAAAAGTGGTTAACGCACGAATTGACTGAAGCAAACCAACAAACACGCGTTGCTTGCTGCGTTTCTTTGCTTAATCGCCACAATAATGAGGGGATTTTGAACCGTATCGTGACTTGTGATGAGAAATGGATCCTGTACGACAATCGGAAGCAATCATCACAATGGCTTGACCCTGGAGAACCGGCAAAACCTTGCCCTAAGCGAAAACTGCCAAAAAAGAAGATTCTGGTTAGTGTTTGGTGGACCAGTGTTGGTGTTATCCACTACAGCTTCTTGAGATCAGGCCAGACGATTACTGCAGACTTGTATTGCCAACAATTGCAAACAATAATGGAAAAGCTCGCCATTAAACAACCGAGACTGATGAATTGCTCTAGCCCACTGTTTATTTAGGATAACGCTAGACCACACACTGCACATCAAACGATCGCCAAGTTAGAGGAGCTGCGACTGGAACCTCTGCGTCACCCACCATACTCTCCAGATCTTGCCCCAACCGATTACCACTTTTTTCAAAATTTGGATAACTTTTTACAAGGAAAAAATTTCAAATCTGATGAGGCAGTCAAAACCACCTTGAAACAGTTCATAGACTCTCGCTCCCAGGATTTTTTTTCCAAAGGTATCAATGATCTGCCTATAAAATGGCGGAAGTGTATCGATAACAACGGCGCATACTTCGATTGATTAAATAATAATTTCATTAAAAAAAACTTGTTTCACTTTTTTGATACTGAACGGCAATTTCATATGTAAGGACCTAATATTATTATTCTGCGATAAAAACTAGTACGAGTACAAGAGGAGACACATGTGATGGAATTTTAAAATATCATTGCTAACTATTCCTAATAGTGCAGTACTTAGTGCGGTCTAATACAGAATGCCTCACATCATATAAATCAGCCGACTGAGGTGATTAATATTCATCATCGGCCCTAAATTGAATTTATTTCTATTTATTTATTTCATCGTCATCAGGTCTTTTTTAGTCTCCACTGCAGAAGAACGACCCTCTCTGATGTACTATCAGAGTCATACATTAGACAGAACAGTCAGAAGATTTGGCCTACACTCTCCACGCTGGCCAGACGGGTTGGAGAGGTCTTATTGATGTTTGTAAGCTTTGTTCAGCTTGTGTTCCTAAGTCGCCTTCTACAACATGCACAGGACTTAAGTGGTCCCATTTAGTCTACCGGGAACCACACAGCATATTTATTTATGTATTTAGACCCTATTTTCCGAAACAAAATGTTACAAAAGGCGGACTTAATGCTAATAGCATTATCTACTAGCACTTTTGGGATAAATAAAAAAAAATCTCTCGTGGTAGGTGTACAAATTAATACTTAATAATACTTCAACTTTAGATAAAAAGAAATACACTCGTAGTTACAAGTGTTACAACACACAAATACAAATAAGTGTAAATAAATATAATACTTTATACGATACTAAAGTATATACGAGATATTATACAGGGTGTCTTTTTATCCACCAGCCAATTTTTTGGAGCAAGTTCAGTCCATGATACTGGACTGAACTTACTATTTTCTATAAAAAATGTATTGAAAATAGATAAAAAGTTTTCGTCCTCCCATACAAAATCAGTTGGGCTGAGTGCCAATCTGTATGGAAAGGCGAATTTTTTTATCGTTTTTCGTTAATATTTTTTATGAAAGTAGTTCAGTATCATGGACTGAACTTGCTCTAAAACAATTAACGAAAAACTACGATAAAAATTCAACTTCCCATACAAATCAGAGCTCAGCCAAACGGATTTTGTATGGGAGGACTAGAAAATTATATTGATTTTTACTAACTTTTTTTATAGTAAAGTAGTTCAATGTCATGGACTAAAGTTGCTCCAAAACCTTGGCTGGTGTTCAAAAAGTCACCCTGTACAGAATAATTACATTAATTACATTATTTATACAATTTGACGTCTTACTATGGTCAGAAAGTAGCCGCGTCCCGTTTAATATTTATAAATCCCCTCAGGATGTATAATATTAAGAGCCCGTATGACCCTAAAAGTACTTAGAGCGATCTTAAATATTATCATTAACGAAATACTCACTTTTAAATAAAAACACAGCAAAGTTCAGGACTAACTCTATACATTATATGTTTTGAAAACACGACTGCAAAAAAAATTTTCGGTAGAAAAAAATTGCGAAGTTGCCTCTAGAATTATACTAAAACGGAAAGTATTTAAGAAATACAATAAATTAGGCCTTGTAACTTTGGATTATATTTGTATCAAACATAAAGCAGCGATCATATGTCATATTTTTTAAATAACTCTCCAAGATTCTTTGTAAAACGAAAAAACCTGAAATATCAGAAACACGTAAACCAGCCTCATTGACCTCCCGTGACCTTTTCACCCCGCATGGCTCGCTGTCTCGCTTCGGCTAGAGTAAATTTATGTACGTGGAAGCAGGCGCAAAATTTAGATTATCTACATAAGGCGCCATCTTAAACAAAAAAGTTTGTGTTCATCTCTAAGATGGCACTGAAAAAAAAAATCAGGTTTGCTTTGATAAGAATCTGACTTAATCTCTAAAAAGTTTAAGTTTTTATGCCATTCGGTAAAATCACATTCCGCTAAAGGTATTATAAATTCAACCGATGCCAAAAGTGCGCCCGTCGCCGCCACAAGTATAAGCTATGTTTACGACATATACCAGTCGCCAACTAGCCATCACAAATTAAAGAAGCTTACAGATATGGGGATGCCCGCTTTACTTGTAACACAGTACATATAAACGTTTTTAACACTCACACAGAGTCTTGTTGAATTCTGGGAAAATACAACGACAAAACAATCTATAGAGCAATAGCAAAAGCGTTTTTATGTTTTTTAAATATGCGAGTATTTTAAAATTGTAATCATCACAGATGTCACAGATATGAGGCTTTATAAATGCCCGCTTTACTTATATTGTATTGTATGTATAAGCTTTTGATCCTGACTCTTGGGTTATATTGGTGCTTCTTATAGGATGTATCTGAGTACAGTGTGCCTCTTGGCAAAGCCTTCTCCAACCATTTCCACTGTTTTTTATCTCTAGAACCCTTCTCAAATTAGGGCCAACAAAACAGCAGTAATTTTTAACTCTTTATACCATCTTATACATTGTCTTCCCCTGTTTCATTTTCCATCTCTTGGATACTAGTGAGTTAAGGTGACGTGGGTTCACAATTAGCAAAACTTTGCGTGTTTTTGAAAAATTACTGTTATTGAACTACTACAGTTTATTCCTCAAAAAATTTACATAAAAATCTTAAGGATTTTCTACAGACACCCACAATAGCCAAAACACGATTGAGCATTTTTGGCTCGATAAAAAAAAATCACAAATATATCTCTAAATTTGCCTAAATTTGCCTTTATAATACGTATTACTATTTTATACAATCACTTTTTTATACGAAAGTTATACCAAAAAATGTATTATCTAAATATCTATCCGTTTTGGCTACAGAAACATTATACAATATAATACAAAAATAATAATAAATAAAACTCTGCGAAATATCGTCGAGCACGGCTCCGACCCTTCCTTCGCTCTCGACGGATATTTCACTGTGTTTTATTTATTATTTTTTTTGTATTATATTTAAAATTTTTTCTGTAGCCAAAAGGGATAGATATTTAGATAACACATTTTTTGGTATAATTTTCATATGAAAAGGTGATTGTATAAAATAGTAATACGTATTATAAAGGCAAATTTAGGCAAATTTAGAGGTATGTTTGTGATTTTTTTCTATCGAGCCAAAAATGTGCAATGGAGTTTTGGCTATTGTGGGTGTCTGTAAAAAATCCTTAAGATTTTTATGTAAATTTTTTGAGGAATGAACCTGTAGTAGTTTAATAACAGTGATTTTTCAAAAACACGCACAGTATTGCAAATTGTGAACCCACGTCGCCTTAAGGTTTTGTTCCACTTTTCCTCGTTACTACGCAACATATGGCTTTACTTGTAGCACAGTTGTAAAACGCGCACTCTACTCGTATATATGAACGTTTTGACACTCACACAGTCTTGTTGAATTCCGGGAAAATACAACAACAAAACAATCTATAGAGCAATAACAAAAGCGTTTTTATGTTTTTTAAATATTTTAAAATTGTGAGTTGGCAGTTGGCATCAATTGGTAAAATATTTTCAAAATGATGTTGCTTACCTTGTTCAATATTTGTAGTATAGGTACACAATGAAATCTCAAGTATCTGAAGTAATCACTGAAAACACTATAGAGCGTAGTTATCAGAATACAGAGGCAACGTGTGCGACACAAAGTAAATGAGATTTCTTTAGTTCTTTTACCTCTGTGCTTTGTGTGAGCGTCGCAAATAGTAAGTGAAGTTCTACGATTGCAGTTAACACGCCGGAATTTATCGGGTTTCGCTTGAAAACAATGTTAGGTCACTTGGCCTGGGTGTTAACTTACAATGTTTCGATAAATGACATTTAAACGTTCACGTTACACTAACCGATTTAAAAGCGATGGGGTTAACTCTTTCAACAAGCTAATAAAATCTATGATTTCTTATTATTAATTAACTACAGAATATTATCCGTAGTAACGGTAGGTATGAAACATAAAAGTCTGTAGTATTAGTATTTGTTGTTATAGCGGCCACAGTAATACATAATCGGTAAAAACTTCAAGTGTTTTGCTATTACGGTTCAACAGATAGAGCCGTATGACAGACGAACAGACAGCGGAGTCTCAGTGATAGGGTCCCGTTGGCACCCTTTAGGTACGGAACCCTAAAAAGTAATCTACGAGAACCATCTTATACCATAGCTATCGCAACCTTTTAGGTATGCAAGAACCTCCACAATTCAATAAAACAATACTATCTCTGAGATTTTTTTAAATACATATTTTATATTTAAAAAATTGTCTGAATCAAGACGCAGGGAGGCTTACGAGTATTCTACATTTTTCTCGCAAATCGCGAGTCGCCCATTCGACGTAATGCGCGCAGTTTATTCCAGTAATCCGGCAGTTAGTGCCCGCTGGTGGGAATCCCTTGTTACAACACCACTGGAATTATGATTTGGTTTAAATTACTTATCAATAAACCAACGAAAATGATTGAATTTCATACTAAATAGTCGAAAACATAAGCATGATGACGCAGTGAGGCATATTCCAATTTTTTCTCGTAAATCGCGACTCTCCCATTCCGCGTAATGTGCGCAGTTTATCGCAGTAATCCGGCAGTTAGTGCCCGATGGTGGGAATCCCTTGTTATAGCACTACTAGAATTAAAATTTAGTTAAAAATTGTTACTCAAATTTCAACCGGTACACGGTTGTGTACGAGTACAAGTTAAACCTTCGTTTTGTGACATTGTGTGATACATTTACATACTTACCCGAAACCAGTGTTGGGCAAACAAAATTTTTTTGAACAATTAAAAATTTATAATAAATCAATTGTTAATTGCGCATTTTGCAGTTAACGATTAATAAGTTGTGATTGTGAAAACTCGCAACTAACAATTAATTAGTTGTAACTGCGAAAACTCGCAACTAACAATTGATTAGTTGTAATTGTAAAAACTCGCAAGTAACAATAGATTAATTGTTAATTTAGCGTGAGTTTCACAATTAAAAACTAACAATTAAAACTTGTTATTATCTAATAAATCAATTGTAACGAGCAATTAAAAAAATAATTGCGATTGATTTAGACTAAATCTATGGCCATAAATTGTTCAATCAATTAATTAATCAATTGAAATTTTAATTGATTAATGCTCAACCCTGCCTGAAACCATGCATAAATTGAATAATATTTAATCTATAGTCATACGTTTTAATAAATACTTATATATTCCTTTACTACACAAAGTAAATTTCCTCGCCTTGTTAATTTTTAAATTTAAAAATGAACAAAGTGAGTGTAACATTTTAAATATATCACGGTAAAAGACTAAATTTCCCTTTTGTCAAAATTAATGAAATAAAGTAAAATGTGTGCACGAAATTCTTTTTGTAAAAAATATTAAAAGCAATATATTCTATGGCATTAAAATAAAATTCCCACTTTGCCCGATATTCTGATAAAAAATATCTTTTTCTTCAAACTACGCTGCAATTCTATCATAACTGCACTACATATGCAGCACAAAGCGGAACTTTGCTGCTCTAGAGCAGAAAAAATGTATGGAAATCCTTTACATCACTGTTTAGTTTTTTTTTAAATCGATGTATCTGTGGAGAGATAGAGTGAAAGAGAAAAGTGATATTGTCTCTTTCGCTTACTCTTAGAACTAGGTGAACGAGAAGGATGAAGGAAAAGTACCAGTACCAGTATAGCATAAGTCTGCAGAAGTAAACTCCTGTCAACAAACATCTATCATAAAACTAGCCTAGATATACGATGCGTTCAGTTTGTTTTTTGTTTTTTCGTGTGTGTAAGTGGCCAACACTGGCGTCAGATTTTTCAAGCTGTCTAAAGGCAACTGACATAGCTTGACGACTGCCATGCAATGATGACAGCCTGGACTTGCCTTCTAAAGCACGAAGGAGCTTAAGCGCTCGGGCTCCAAATAAGCACTCGGTGCGATAATAACTTACTTTCTGCTCGGTGCAACAATCTACTAATAATATGCAGGCATCCTTTAGAAAAAATGTTTGTATCTCCATTTCCATTTACTAATTGGAAAATATTTAAATCGGTGGTACGAAATCGTACGCCATTACTTGGTGGGCGGAAACGTGCGCGCTTTACTAGTTTTGCTGCGCTCGCAAATTCTCTGCGTTACAGTTTATTATTCATGGAGCCATGGAGAGAGGAGGGGGGGTTCAAAAAGACAAAATTCTGCATGACGTAATATGAAGACGGCCCCTACTTAAGTGTGTTTGTTTTTCGTGTGTAAGTGCCCAACAATAGTATCTACAAATTCTAGCTGACCAAACGCATCTGACGTAGCTTGACGACTGCTTACGACGATGACAGTCGGGACTTACGGCTTAGCGTGCTTTCCGAAGCACGGACGAGCTCAAGATTTTTTATGCTACTCGTGGTCACCCATCCAAGTACAGACCACGCCCAGGGTTGCTTAACTTGCGAAAGCGGTAGCAATGCGTAGTCCCACTGGGCCACCGAGTTACTCTTTACCACTATTTTCCACCGAGTTAGGTGGGATTGTTTATTATTGCACCAAAATTATTTATCAATGCTTTAGGCAAACTTATATTTTGTGCTTTAGTTAAGAACTACGAGTAGTTTTTTCTTAGTCTAGAAACGGGACTAAGATCTCTTTTTACCGCGTTCAGCTTTCATTGGGGGACGTCTTGCTCCGGAACTTTGGATCCATTTTCCGGTTTTTCCAACTCCACTTCGTATGGTCTTCGGCATCTTTGTTCGTGAAACCATTGGCAATAAAACACTCATGTCACCATATGAATAAGCGCACTTACAATACAGGCGAACAGCACTTTGTCAACGGCAGCTCGACTGCAGATCGGCCTGCCGTCGATTGCCGGCCTGTAGTCGACCTGCTGTTAACCTGCCGTCGACCTGACGTTGAGAACATGCCGTTCGCTGTATAAACTCTAACATCAAAGCGAGGTTTCTGTTTTTGACTGCCTCCGTGGTCCAGTGGTCAAGGCGTTTGCCTTGTGATCCGGAGGTCATGGGTTCAAATCCCACTGGAAAGCATGCTTTGTGAAAAGTTGTTTCCAGTCTGTTTAGGATATTGCAGGCTTGAATCACCTGATTATCCGAAAAAAAAGATGATTCCGTGCTTCGGAAGGCACGTAAAGCCGTTGGTCCCGAACGCCATCCAGCGTTTGTACCTATCCTAGGATTGGTTCTGGTTTACCCGTCAGACGGCAGTCGCTCTGTGTAAAAAATCAGTAACCTCGTCAAATCGCCTAGGTTAGGTAGCGGACCCCGGGCTCTGAAGCGTAACCGCTGACGATGCAACCGGGAACACGCTCGGATGATGATAAACAAAGCGAGGTTTCTACTATCAATTCTAGCCAAAGATCTGCGCCCCTATTTCTACATTTTGTGGGCAACCTGCACACTATATTATTCATGGAACCTATTTATCGTAGCTACAGCATATACATGCTAAACATTGGGCAAAGAGTGGGGATGTGGCGGACAGTAAATATATCAGACGGACTCGGGCATCCATCTTCAGAACGCGGCCAACCTTCAAACGATTTACGGCAGCCCGCCCACGGTAAACATCGATGGTTCAAGCGCATAAATATCTCAATTTTTACCCGATCGTATTATAGCTTTATTATGCTGACGTGTTTTGTTTAAGGCTCAATTTACATTGCCGCGGAATCGAGGCGAATTTTTAGAAGTTCACAGAGGATGATGACTTCTATAATCTAGGAGAATACGAAGAAAGAAACTTTGCGGGAATTCCCTTGATTCCGTGGAAGTTCTTTTTGTTGACACAATTTGATACATTACCACATTGACCAGGGTTCAATATGCTTTGTAGAGTTTTAAAAATTGAGCCTAAAGCCGCTTCCTTGCTTGATTTTAGCGTTTCTTTTTTTTGTGGCGGTACATTTAGTTTTGGAATTTTTTTTTTCATGACCTATAGCTTTGTACTGTTGGGCAAAGGTTTATTCTATTTCCTTTCATCATGTCTTTGCAATGAAATTCTCTTATTAACAAAATATTATACCTGACCCCGATATATCTGGGTGAGAGCTCCTAAAATGTGCAGTTTCGTCTTTATACTAGTATTTTTCTAAAACAACTAATAAAACTTACCATTAATCTTGCGCACGCAAGGTCATCGAACTCACCAGCAAAATGTTAGAGAAAAGCCTAAGTTTTCAAAACAAGAATACATTAAGGCTGTACCTGAATTTTCCGGGGTCCAGTGCTGCCCCCATTTAAAATAAATCATTTCAAAGAAAACGGCGACATTATTTCAAATTTTGCTACTACCAAATACTAGACAACCCTTCAAAGTATTTTATGAACTACTATTTACAGTTTATAATAAGAACGTTAAGCTTTACTACGCACATTAGCCAAAAGTGGCCGTTTTTCGCAAATGTGCGTAGTAAAGCTTAACGTTCTCACTTTAAACTGTAAACAGTAGTTCATAAAATACTTTGAAGGGTTATCTAGGACTTGGTAGTTGCAAAATTTAAAAAAAAAGTCTCCGTTTTCTTTGAAATGATTTATTTAAAATGGGGGCAGCACTGGACCCCGGAAAATTCAGGTGCGGCCTTAATTATGTAATTTATCACAATTAAAACATTTGCGCTGTCGGAAATAAAACAAATACATCATATCATGGTAAAGGCGAGATGCGACGCGACGGTATAATCTCCTCGAAAGTGCTGCATAATACAAGGCTTTTGTGTATAAACGCAACGCAAGAGCGCAAGAATGCAAATAGGTGCAGCGACCACTTCCAACATGTAAATTGAATGGTCAGAGTCAGGAGGCTCATGAATTAAGCATAACAAAACATGTACATTTAGGCGAGGATCGAAAAACAGGTTTAAATCTTCTAAGGTTTATTTTGATCCCCATTAAAGGATTTTATAAAATCCGTTCTCTGTTTAAAATGCCAGCAGATTAAAACTTATAGTCACTTTATCCATTCAAGTAAGTATAGGTTTTTTTTTATTATATTAATATACGGCAATGGATTTATATAAAAAAAAATAAACAAAACAAGCTTTTATTTTAAACAATGAACAAAAAGTTTAAAGTGCAAGATGAATCAATTAAGCCCAAATACGGTGGGGTTATGTTGTTTTACCAAAGAGGTACCGTAGCCACTGGCCACCTTCCAGCTTCATTATGAGATCAGGTCATTAGTACTATAATATTACCCTAAAAAAATAAAACATAGCATCAGTCTTTCCAGCATAATTAAAATAAAAAATCAAAATATATAGGGTGACTTTTTAACCATCAGCCAAATTTTTGAAGCAAGTTCAGTCCATGATACTGAACTACTTTCTATAAAACAAGTTATTAAAAATCGATAAAAATTTTTCGTCCTTCCATACAAAATCCGTTTATTGAGCGCTGATTTGGAGTGTATGGATTTGCTCCAAAAATTTGGCTGGTGGTTAAAAAGTTAGCCTGTATACTAATTTATGTTACTATTAATCTATTTATACATTTTGCGACCGAAATACCTACCGGTTATTGAAAAAAACAGGTTTCCTTCCCTGCGTATAAGAGCTAACCTAAACATTATTTGGGGATGTCCTAATTTAATTTTCAATCTGCGAGGATCCTTTGTTTCAAGTGACGAACGGATAACGACGTTTGGGCTCGTGGGAACAAGGTTCTTTGTTTAAGCATCGTAAATTAGAGGTTATTAATGAGAGAAGAGAAAGGATTTCTGTGTCGTTTAATTTGGGTTAACAATAAATATTTGCCGGACAGTGCGATGCCATTAACATTCAAATGCCCTATTGTGTTTTAAAACTATTTGGAAATGTTTCATGTAATTCAACCGACAGTTTAGAAATGTATGCGAATATTTCAGCCAGAGTGGATTATGTTATAGAATATTTCAAGACGATTCAATAAAGTATGTCTGTCTAATTGAAAGAGCGAGCAGTCTAAATGTCCTGTTAGGGATGGTTTTTCAACTTTTTATTCATTTAATCTTTATTGTCCATCAAATGTAAATTATACAGAATAATTCTTAAATCTACTGTCATAGCTCTACCAAAAAGTGCTTGTGTCTTAAAGCTAGCGCGATTAGGACCATTTTGAATGAATTCAGGAAGCGCGTTCCAGTTTCGCGTCTTACTGCCGTAATGGCGAAAGAGTCTGAAAGAAAATCAGTACGCCGAGAAGGAATAGAAAGGGTCAAAGTAATAAAAGAACGCAGGATTCTTTCGTAAGTGGAAGATAGAAGTTGAAAACTACTTTTGAGATATTCAGGGGCAAGGAGATTATTAAGTTGCAGAGAATATGAAGATTCTTGCGTTGGCGCATGGGGAGCCTTTTAAGCTCAAATAGAACGGTGTTTGAAAACATGATCATATTTTCGAACACAAAAAATGTAATCCAAAACTGTAAGATAAGCGCAATTTTAATCCTACTCTAAACAGCTTAATACACGCAAATTTCAAAACCTAGCCTCTTAACTTCTTTTATATTTTTGTTACCTTAAAACCATAGAAGAGGATATTGTTTTTTTAATTGCTTCACAATTTCAGCTGCTAGTAATATAATCTTTAATAGAAAATTCCATATCAGGAAATTGCAACTAGGAATTCGGGATGATTTTCTTGAGAGCAAATGGGATGGTTTGACCCGCAAGAGTAGCGAGGGCCAAGGGTCGTAAAGCCACCCTTGTGTATCGTAATCGAATAATGGGTGATATTGAACTGTCCCCTATTCACTCTATACTCGAGAGATTGATAAGTTATTTTGTCAGGATAATAAGTATCGGCAGTAAGTGTAAAGGAAAATACTCTTCGATAATTCAATTTTAATAGCTTTAACTACTGTTTAAGCTTTTGAATTAAGACAGAATATTGATAAAATTTATTTTTAACCGACTTAAAAAAAAGGACGAGGTTATCAATTAGTCGGAATCTTTCACGTTTATTATTATGTATGTTCCCTGATTTCTCGAAGACGCCTTTCCTGATTTAGGAAATTATTTTTTTGTTTGATAGGGTATACTTTCCAGTAACAGTACCAGTTTGAAAAGTTGTTTCCAGTCTGGTTAGGATATTGCAGGCTTGAATCACCTGATTATCCGAAAAGAAAGATGATTCCGTGCTTCGGAAGGCACGTAAAGCTGTTGGTCCCGAACGCCATGTAGCGTTTATACTTATCCTAGGATTGGTTTTGGTCTACCCTTTGGGATGCGGAGGTCAGACGGCAGTCGCTCTGTGTAAAAACCAGTAACCTCGTCGAATCACCTAGGTAAGGTAGCGGGCCCCGGGCTCTGAAGCGTAACCGCTGACGATGTAACCGCGAATACGCTCAGATTATGAGGGTATACTTTCCAGATGGTCCCATAGAAATTTAATCAAAATTGATTAAGTAGTTTGTTTTATAAACGGAAATAATTGAAAAATATATGGTCTAAGTATACAATTGTTGCGTATTTAGCTATTCTGTGACTGTCACTACACTGATATTAAAGTGGGTTTTTTGTTTTAAAAAATATCATAAATTTTATTTAACATAAGCCGATAGCATATGACGTACTTGAAGCCAAATGTCATCTATTTATCTTCTTGTTCATATACTGTAGCAACAGTAGATTCACGGACGATTATTTTCATCTTTATATGTACAAGTATTATATTTAGTTTCCACTTAGTTTCTTTATTTTGTCCTGTTATATTTTCTTTGTCTATGTTTAATATATTTGTATGATGTATAAGTAAGTTTATTATATTGACCAACCAGCACTATCTAATTTGCCATCACTTTTTCTATTTAGGCGAGGTTGCCTGGAAGAAATTGCTTAGCGATAGCGCATTTCCTAGTTGATAAGAATGTCCTGTATTACTACTATATCAAGAGAGTCAACCAGTTTAATTAATTAATTATGGATTTATCTCACGTTAGTTTAAAAAAAAAGTCTTGTATTTTTCTTTTGTGCAATAAAGGTATTTTTCTTTAGTGCAATATTGTATTGTATTGTATTTTATTGTATTGTATATAATGTATATAACGGGCAGCAACGTCTTCTATGCAAAGACTTTATATCATCTACTGTGATCATTACCCACCTGTCTGCCCAGCGTGATGTTTATAGACAAATACTCGTACCTTTATTGGGAAATATATGCTTCACAAAAGTACGAGGAAAGCTGGTTTTACTTTTTTAGTGTTCCGTACCCAAAGGGTGCAAACGGGACCCTCTTACTGTGACTCCGCTGTCTGTCCGTCTGTTCGTCTGTCTGTCCGTCTGTCACAGGGCTTTATCTCTTGAGCCGTAATAGCTAGATACTTGACATTTTCACCGATTATGTATTACTGTGGCCGCTATAACAACAAATACTAAAAATAAAAAAGTTACAAATTAAAGGGGTCGTCATACAAGAAACGTTTTTCTTCACTGTTTTAAAACATTGTACGGTGGTACGGAACCCTTCATGTGCGAGTCCGACTCGCACTTGCCTGTTTATTTTTTAAATAAAATTTCGCAACAAAAAATAAACTTTTGCACTAATTGGCTTCATAAAAGTCATTCGATTGTATGACAATTTAAAAACAATTCCTTAGAGGTTAATATAAAATAAGTACGATAGTTAATCTTTTATTCAAGTACGTATTGATCCAAGCAGGCAGGCCAACCTAACAAGGCTGAATCCTAAATCATTGTTATTCTTTTAGTATTGAATATTGGATAAAGCAAAATACCGGTCATTGTTATCCGAATGAAATATGAGAAAAGTCGCTATTCGGCCTGTATTGTCTGGAGCGACAAAGCGAATGTCTGCAGGGGGAAACTTCTTCCGAGATACAAAATTTAATTTCTCTGATTTTGAACTCGTCCTCAGCCGAATACGGAATCTTTTGTCGTCAATGGCCTTTATGTCGTCAGGTTGGATTTCAGTCAATCGATTTAGGCGTATAATGCACGATTCGCAAAAACCATACTTATCGGTGTGATTGGCAAAATGTTCGATCTGAGAAATCTCCGGTTAGCAAAAGTCCCAAAATGACTTTGCCTTGTATGCCAAACTTTAAACTTGAAACAGTGCGGTTTTAAACTAATATTTGTTACTTTATTTTACATAGTACTTAAGTGTAGAAAAAATTTATATATAGGTAGTACTTTTGTGTAGAAATTTTATTAACCAACTTACCAGGAAATCAAATTTATTCTAGCGCCACTGATGGCACACACTACTTACACACTCCAAAAAAGAAAAAAAAATTAACACTGACATTCTAAAATCAGAATTCTTTTGAATTGGTCAATTTGTCAATGAGATACTCGACAGGCATTTTGCGACTTGGACATCCCGCGTCTAAACCCACTCAATGGAGTCGGGATATTGTGCAGCATTTGTACGAAATGACTGGCACATCTGCACTGTCTCCCAGTGAAATATAAAGAGAATTTGTTCAACTTTTTAATATTGCGCCCTATTTCTGTACTAGCGCTTTCCTAGGCTTTTGTTCGTGACTGTCATATTGATGTAGGTTTTGAAAGGCTGTTGGAATTCCACAATATACAGCAATATCGTATATTACGGTTTGTAAAGATGTTTCATATTGGCAATCATGAGGAAACTGTGTTCTTCGATTTTATCTAATCTTTTTCCTTTTTCTTAGTGAATAAAAATTACAATCACATTTGTATCAGGTTTTATTTGGTTCTAAAGGCAGATATAACGACTGTCGTCTAGATATCACAACCATTTAAAAATATTTAACAAGATACAACGTTTGGTGTAGCCATGCAAGTTAAGTTCGCAACTAGCAATGTTCTCCATGTGTACTAAATCAGACGCATCACTTAGCCATTCAGTTTTCATTTGTATAAAAAAACTTAAAGTTCCATATGAACACTACCTACATATACTCGTAAGTATAGTGCGGAAATAGGGCCCTCTCGTTGCAACTTGAAATATATAAGTGATTTAACTTACATAAATTTATGTGGTTTTCTAAAATACAACAGAATTCTGTTGGAATATCTTTACATAAATTACGAAACAGAAAGATAAGAATTACAAAAAAGATTTATGTTTGCAAACATTCGTTCCTTTTTTATTTAGCGTTTCTTTGGGCTGTGAAATAGGATTTTCATAAGTCAAATATGATTCCT
Source organism: Acrobasis repandana (assembly GCA_963576875.1). Classification (NCBI taxonomy): domain Eukaryota; kingdom Metazoa; phylum Arthropoda; class Insecta; order Lepidoptera; family Pyralidae; genus Acrobasis; species Acrobasis repandana. The sequence goes on along the minus strand of OY756218.1, from coordinate 17,139,863 downwards.
TTTTTATTATGCAAATTAAATTAAGCTTAGCAGAATAATGTGTAATGTGTAATTTGGAACCAAAACATCTAGATTTAAGTTCGATTCAGCGTCACTAAGACCAATTGTATGTAGGCACTTAAGGCGAAGAGATAGGCAAATGACCTCGCTTGTTTTCACTCACACATGCACAACCTAATACGCACACTGAGTGTGCACACATAGAAACATGGCCAGCGCCATCTATCAAAAAACCGGAATTACATACAATGGACGGCAAGCAGATATCACTTTTCAAAAAGTTTTTTGCGCGTCGTTAGTTGTTACACACAGACTTATTCACGTTATAGATTCGCCCAAAATATTTTACAGAGATTATAAGATTGACTATTTTAGTCTATTTTTACGAGAATTTAATACAAATGTATATACCCATGTTTTGACGTAAAAACATTATTTGCTATTAAATTCAAACAACTTATTTGTTGCCAGAAATATATTGCTTTAAACAAAAAAATCCGGAACAATGAAATTCTAATTCTAATAGTAGGTACCTACTCCAAACAAACAATTTTTAGGGATCCGTAGCCAAATGGCAAAAAACGGAACCCTTATGGATTCGTCATGTCTGTCTGTCTGTCTGTCTGTCCGTCCGTATGTCACAGCCACTTTTTTCCAAAACTATAAGATCTATACTGTTGAAACTTGATAAGTAGATGTATTCTGTAAACCGCATTAAGATTTTTACACAAAAATAGAAAAAAAAACAATAAATTTTGGGGGGAACCCATACTTAGAACTGAAACTCAAAAATTTTTTTTATCAAACCCTTACGTGTGGAGTATCTATGGATAGCTCTTCAAAATTGATATTGAGGTTTCTAATATCATTTTTTTCTAAACTGAATAGTTTGCGCGAGAGACACTTCCAAAGTGGTAAAATGTGTGTGTATCCCCCCCGCCCCTGTAACTTCTAAAATAAAAGAATGATAAAACTAAAAAAATATATAATGTACATAACCATGCAAACTTCCACCAAAAATTGGTTTGAACGAGATCTGGTAAGTAGTTTTTTTTTATACGTCATAAATCGTAAACCGCAAATAACTTAAAAAAAATACACTATCATTAAAACATCGATCAAAGTTACAACGAACTACATGAACTTTTATATTATGTTACTTGCTGCTACGGAACCTTCATGGGCGAGTCTGACTTTCACTTGGCCGTTTTTTTTCGTGTTCCAACGGACCAAAAAACTATAAAAAAGTGGATCATTGTTATGAAGAGAGATCCACTAGCAAGCAAGAGTAGGTACTTTTTACTGTTGCGAAGATCATTTTGACATATTATAGTACTTATTTAGTATTAATTAAGTATGTACCTACCTACCTAAACGATCAATAGAAATAGGTTATATTATAGGTACCTATCTATCTCTTTTTCTCATTATTGGTAGATTTATCTCTATCTATCTTTGCTAGATTTATCTCTATATCTAATTCAACCTGGTACAGCCTTTTAATAACCCATCAGCCATTGCTTAAAATCTAAAAGTAAACGTTTGGGTTATCTGAACGCCTATCTACCTACGTAGGTACATGCATAGTTCAGGAGACAACTGTATTTTAACCTGCAATAAATGTTACGATTAACTAATTTTCAGGGTCCCGTACCCATAAATATATAAAATACTGATTTATGGATAGTCCTTTTTCAAATCCATCTTTCAATTTGTTACTTATTATTACAGTTACCGAAACAATGCAAAAAACCAACAGTGTTGACCACTAACCACGATATTTGCGGGCGGACGGCGCGCGGCGGTGGCGTGCCGTATGGTCCGGAGTGACGTCATCACTACTTGGCTGGCAGACGCGTGTTTTTAAATCGGGTCCAATAAAATATTGAATATCTTCTGCATTTATGAACGGATTTCAAAAATTCAAAAACTACCGTACTAAAAAAATCATGATGCATGCGAAACACTAGTCAAAATCTGTTTTCTGTTAATTTATTGATTCTCATTGATAAAGATATAAAATGCTGAAAAAATCTGACCACGAAAGTCACACCAGTAAAAAAAACAACCATTTCTGTTACTTTTCGCTACAATTAAATAGTCTTGTGCATTAAATATCAATCGATTAAGACCAGTACATGCTTTGCACAAGCGTTGAGTATTTACATGTTGCAAAAGTACTCACTTTGTTTCATTTTACATCAACTATCTTTATAAAAATACAATAGGGATGACCCCTATTGTATTTTTATAAATAATTAATACAGGGTATGTTGATAGTTGATGTTAAATGAAACACAGTAAATACTTTTCGAAACAGTTTTTCAAAATAGAAATTAAAACATAATTCAACTTTTCTCTTACTATCTAAAGAATTTGTACGAAACAAAATAGATAAAAAATGGTTTCACATAAACATTATTATCTTATACGACGTATAAGGCTTTCTATGATGGTAATAATTTTACAATTCATTTAAAAACCTTTATTGTACATCAGCGATAGTTACACATAATAAAATAATTGATATTACAAATGGTGGACTTATCCCAGAAGGGATCTCTTCCAGTCAACCAGTAGGTAGGGCAGAGGATAGTTACAAATTTAGTAGGAAGGCAGAAGTACGTACAGAGCAATGAAAAAAAAAACAAGTATAATGATAAAGCTTAAACGCTACAAATACACTACATACATACCTAATGAATATGCTACATATAATATATAAATAAATATTTTATATTACTCAAGTCTAGATTTAAAGGAGCCTAATAATTGAGACATTTTATCTCCACTGGTAAAGCGTTCCATAAACGCGCAGCGAGCACAGCGAAGGACTTCGCGTAGGTCTGTGAGGAATGTGATCTGGGATCTGTAGAAGTGGTTCACTACGAACGACGACGGCTATCAAAAACTTTAAAGGAGAATTTTTCATGAAGATATACGTGTGAGCGAGGATTAAATAGAATGTTAAAGAGAAAGAAAAGAACGTGAGTGTGACGGTGTTGTCTGATAGATAAGCCGAGAGGCTATTGTACTCATACAAATTAACTTTAGTATTTACATAACATTAAATCTGTAAATTTCCATAATTGAACCAAAGTTAAAAATGTAAGTAGTAAAGAGGTAAAATGTAAGTAGTATAGGGTAAATAAAACTAGACAAGTTTACTCCTCTTTACTTTGTATATGGATATATCATATAGGCTTAACTTTTCCTATGAAATTAGGAAAGGTTTTAGATCTTACAATGCTTCATATTTTATCTCCAACACATACCAATACTTATCAACACATACCAATAACTACTAATACATACCAACACAAACCGTTCTCAAATTTTAAATGATATCTCCGTTTACTTTGAAATGATTTATTTTAAATGGGGGCAGCACTGGACCCCCAAAAAATTAGGTACGGCCTTCAGAAATTTTGAAAAACTTGGATACATATACACGTGTATTTAATATACACGTGTATTTTTTTTCCATGGATATCATCATTATGCCGAGGGAACAGATGAACACGTACCATACATGCATAGCGGCGAAACATATGCATGAACCTCTTTTTTCGTTCGACGTAGTCGGGTAAAAACAAAACGAATTTAATTATTTGGATTATTTGTTGTAACAACTTCAGTAGGTATAATTTAAACAATGACGTCTCTGAATCGATATAACTCTATACATTCACGCAATGTAGGTACTGAGTCAAATCCTTTGGTTGTGTGCCGCGCGGTTAAAATCATAGAAAATCTAAAACATTGCAATTCAGATGATATGCATATCAGATTACTACTTACAAAATGAACATGAGTACCTACCTATTATACTTATTCTATTTGTTCAACTTTCCAGTGTGGTCCAGTCCTATTCCAACCCGGAACGGGTTAGAATAGGACTACTCCATGTCTCTTCCGTGGATGTCGTAAGAGGCAACTAAAGGACATCTCGTGCTACAATTGTATTCCTAAGCAGGGTTAACGTCGAGCAGCGGCCGGTTGTAAAACTTTTGGAACAAATACATTCTCAAAGAGGTTTGACGTCAGGCGGCCGCCCGGCCGGTCGTAAAACTAAAGTCAAATAATTTAAACTGTTCCGCCTATTTCTTCTCTTAACAGTGCCGGTTTTAGCTCTACCAGCGGCCCGGGCGAGTTCCCCCCCCCCCTCCCCCCTCAAACTGCAATTTAGACTCTGAGTTAGGCTTCAATCTTATAGGATTTATTTCTGCCGACGGGGGGGAGGGGTGCAAGTACGATATAGAATTCTTAAAATTTGCCACTCCATTGTGAACGAAGGGAGGAAGGGCCCACCCCCTTCCTCCCTTCGTTTACAATATGCATACAAATAAGAGTTTAGGAGTTGCCGCCATTAACCAGCCGCTATTTATATATTTATTATAACCCCCCTTGCCCAAAAACGCCCCCTGTCACCCCTTTGTATCTGGTGCCCTGGGCGGTCGCCCAACCGCGCCCTACCCTAACGCCGCTACTGCAAGTTAAGCAACACCGGGTGTGGTCCGTACTTGGATGGGTGACCACAAGTGATACAAAAATTTCTCGAGCTCCTCCGTGCTTCGGAAAGCACCTAAAAGCCGTTGGTCTCGGTTGTCATTGTATGGCAGTCGTCAAGCTATGTCTGATGCCTTAAGGCAGCTTGAAACATCTGACACCAGTGTTGGCCACTTACATACACGAAAAATAAACATTACCCATTTTTTTAAAATCAAATATACAACAGCTCGAAATTATCACATTGTGACTTTTTCCATCAAATATATCACAATACTCGTAGGTTAGGTAGCGAAACGTGCACGAGCTGGCAACAACGCCGCGTTTACAAACGCTGCACAGATCGGCAACGCCGCGCCGCCGAATGCTTTTGCGCCTGATAGTTTTTGCAAGCAAATATAGTTTTGACGTTTTCATGTTTTCAGTAGGCGTAAATTCTTTTTTCTAAATTATTCAATTGTTTGATTACTTTTTCCAACTATTGGAATGTTGAATAATAGACACAAACTAAAGTCACAAATATATCCAGTATAGGTTTAAAATGGATTTGTAATAATGATAAAAAATTTGCCCAAAAAATAACAGATCGACGCTTTTCAAATTATTTCTGGATGTGAATAGAAACTAAAAGCAAGCATTTTCAATCGTAAAGCAACACTTTAGGATATCCTATACAGTATATAAATATTTCAAAACTTCACGTTCTATATTTAAGCCAAAATATTTGCCCAAAATCACTTCGATTACACTGTTTCTCTTATGTCTTCACCTTAAATTAGGACAGATGCCTCTATAGGCGTATATAAATAGGCGTACCATTATTTCTAAAGGCACTTAGTTAGAAATACCTCTTGATATTTGCAAAACATTCATCTTGACAAAATTATTTGCAAAACCATAATAAAATTTAATTTTTGTATGATATCCTACCAGGGTAGTGACGTCATTACCTCTTTCGACTTGACGGCAGGTTAATTTCATCTTTCTATTTCCGATTAGTTTCTGCATAAAGCATCATACGTTGACGTCACAGTCCGTCCGAAATCCGACAGCGTCTATTCATCAGCTGTTATGTTAACTTAATTAACATTTTACAAAGCGGCTGGGTTTAGAACATTTTAACCTAATTTGCAATCAACACAGAGTCCTGCGGATATCCGTTGAGGGACGAGATGACAGTGACATGACCACTCCACAGAATTGGGGTTAGCGATATGTTTCCATTAGAATAAAATACCAAAAAGCTGTTACTACAACTGATGAATAATGAAAACATTCTCACGGCTTTGTGATTTAGATTATTCAATGTGGCTAAAATTTCAGTAGAAATTTTATCCCGATTTATCCGTAAAGTTATATCAGCACAATCCTTGATTGCGTAAAAGTGTTACTTTAAAAATAAACGTTTCGTAGTAATCAGTTTAGACAGAAGACGCAGAGTAAATTTAGCCAGACAAAGATTTGAAAGGAAATATACAAACAAGTATAGACAATTTGCCTACCTGTCAACTAATATTTATTGGTCGGGAGAGATCTTGAAACAGATTAATCAAAAAAAGTATTTGGCGCAACATATGGGGTTATACTCTGGGGTAATAGTACCGACGCGAATGATTTGCTAATTCTTCAAAAGAAATGCATACGCATCATAAAAAATATTAAAGAGAGTGATAGTTGTAGGCCGCATTTTAAAGATTTAAAAATACTAACATTGCCATGTATATATATTTTAGAAACTAGTAAATTTGTAAGAAAATACCCCCAGTACTATACGAAAAAAGACGATTTAACCAACACGGAAGAAGAACATGTTAGCTAGGCCAAATTCTACTCGCAATTTAGAAATCTTTGACTTCGGTCCGCTTGCCATGTCAATAAAAGTATATAATGGGAGGGCCCAGATCTGCTAAGAGCAGAGGAGAAAGACTCAATTTTTAATAAAAGATTAAAAGCACTGCTTGTAGATAAAAATTATTACACATTGATCTTTATCTTTAAAGATAAAGATTTGAAAAAGTATAAAATACATGAAGAATAACAATGATATTAAAAAAAAATAAAAAATAAAAAAAATAATTCATAAAAATAACCTTGACCTTGAAAAAAAGTATGACATTTAAAAATATTAGATAATAAAAATATGGACATAAGTAATAAATAAATTAAAAAATAAATAAATAATAATAAATGAAAAAATTACATTTAATTAGAAAAAAAATTGTAAATAAATGTAGCTAGTATTTAAATAAGTAAATAAACACTGACATTTTTTTAAAAACAAATTGACTTTATTTAAGAAACTACCAGACAAATTAATCTATACTTGGATAATTACATGAATTTAGCATATATAAAAATCCGCATGCCGTTCCATTGTTTTCTTTTGCAATGCCCTATCAGGGTTCATGTTGTACCTACTAACTAATGAATTGACAATGTAGTGTAGTGTAATATATGTACAATATGTAAAGCAAATAAATAAATTGAAATTGAAATTAAGTAAAGAGGGGTCTCTTTTCTCAATTGCGCCAAATTCGTTCGATCGTAAATGGAAAGAAGGGAAAATGACAAGCCTATACCTGTTACATACAAATTAATTTCTTCTCTGTTCTTAGTCGTACACTCTTGACAGAGTGGTTGTGAACATGGATTCAGTTGTTCAACCATGGTCTGTTTTTGCCATTTTTCTCCACGTAATTCGACAATTCGACCCTGAATCACGAAACGTTCCATAGAGTTATCTTTGCGGGTGACATGGCCGAAGAATTTAAGGATTCGTAACTGCACAATCGAATTAATTTAGTTTCTAGAAAATGTATTCACGAAACGCTGATCAAAAGTAAATCTTCAATTCTATTTCCTTTGGAAATAACTCTATTTATCCATTCAGGCGCCCGAGTCCAAAGCCCCTACTTCCAAATGCACTGAATCGAATTTAAGTTGACACAGGATTGGATGCACAAAATTTATTGCGTCGGTGGCAACAGTTACAGAGTTAAGAGGAGAATTTAACTGTTTTACAGTAGAAACGTGAAAACTATTTTAACGTTGAATTATGGTCTCGTTTAAAACGGGCTGGGACTGGCCGTATAGCAGCCAAAATTGAATACTTACAGCATTAGAGCGTCCCAGATGTACATCGCAACACTTAATTAAGGATTAAATGTCGAAGACATAACTGTCATATATGTCGCGTTATAACACTATGAAAACGAAAAAAGTATCGCTTTTTCGTCTAGCATGACACAGACAAAAGCACAAGACCTAGAATTGAGTACTTAGATGATTGGGTCAAAAAATATATATTTGATATACTGTTAAGAAAATAAAGCGTCACAAAATAGTGTCACTTGTCATTGTTTATATCAATTTTTAACATGATTTTAGATTTTTTTAATGCAGAAAAACTGATAATTTGTCTCCAAATATCTATGACGTCACGGTTTTGTATTTCATACTAATCCCATAGGAAATGTTAGTTTTGACATTTAGAAAAAGTGTCTGATTTGACTTGTTGTCATCTAGCGGATTGTTTTTTACTGTAAAATATCTATGGAGAGAAGAGGTGGGACTGGGCCGATTTGCGTTAAAAGCTATTATGTAAAACTAGAGAAGACACCACAATGTGGTGACGACATATCACTGTTTTGTCCCATAAACTTCATTTTATTTTATTTTATTATCACACAAAACAACTATTACAAAATTACACAGAAAGAAACATACAAAAACATTAAAACTGGTTGCAATCCAAAACATGTGTGTACATGATATAATAAAAGAGGTGTTTTTAAAATCTAAGAGAAAACAAGTAAAATATAAATATACAAAATCTTACCTATTAAATATGTATACACTTCACATTTGGTCGCTTGCTAGCTCTTAGTGCTCTTGCACGCCTAGTACTTTGGACCGTTTTGATCAAAAACCATATAAAAACATAGTTGACGTTTTTAAAAAATGCCTAAGTGTATTTTAAAATACTGTAAGAATAATTGAAGGAACACCGTAAAGTGTACAGGAATAACTTTTCATCGGCATGTAACCAGATTTCATTGTTGGAAAATTAAATACGTATGATAAAATTTATGCCACCATACTTCGATATAATATATATATATGATCGAAGCCGCCATATGAATCAAAAATAGAACAGAGGCCAATGTTTGAGATAGCTAGTCTATATATTCTATGTAAATGATTCGTGTAGACGGAATTTCGCCTCAGAAAAGCGTGACCCACCGTAACCTACTATCATAATCGTGATATATGCCAGCATTTCTCCCGCCCAATGTTCAGTATAGACCTCTCTTCGTGGATGCCCATTTCGATCTGTACTGTTTCACACAAAGGTGCGAACGCTTAGAACTTGTACGATGGTGAACCGAGGTGAATGTTTACGTTGCAGCACGTCGGAATGACTTTTCATTTTTACACGATTGTGGACCACTGTGTGGCCACATTTACTACACTGTCATTAGCCAAGTTTAAGTTTTCTATGGAATAAGTTCTTGGGCAGTTGAGGCATGAGAGTAGGTCGACCATGGTTTGGCAACTCGCAAAAAAGTCGCCTACAGTAAAATCAATCAATGATAGATACATACACCTATGTGTAAAGAAATAAGGACGCAAAAACAATGCGATATTTGCTAACGCAGCGGACACAAATTTAACTGTTTTGCAGTGGAAACGTGAAAACTATTTAAACTTTGAATAATGGTCCCGTTTAAATGCTCTTTCCGTTACGCGATAGTTTACTCTCACAAATATTTGTACAAAAGAACGTTTTGTACTGGGACGTAAACAAAGTGTATGCTTTGTTTACTTTCGTAATGTTTTCGTTGTACTTGTATGTGCATTCCTTTACATTTAAAATTAAGGTAATGTGTTCGCAAATAGTATGAACCGAAATCATCGTGTTCTGGGATTAAAAGTATTACTTGGGCTTATCATGTACGACATGCAGAATTTGAACCCACGACACGATCCTTAGTACTGTGGATGGTTAGCTAACTGAGCTGCCGTAGCTTCGAATCACTGCCTCTAATGGATACTGCACTGAAGCGTTTAGCAAGTAGACTCTATTACTATAACATTAGGTACCTATGTAACGTAATCAATGATTTTACTTATAATATATATTTTTTTTATATTCACAGAAACGCAACGCAACAATTGTTTACAGACACACATTTTTTCAAATCATATTTATACATCATACATCAATACATTTTATCAAAATAGGTTCAGTAGTTTGCTACTATCATGACATGAGATGAGACACATAAAAATATTTCAAATCGGTTTATAGACCGATTTGAAAATATTTCTGATTTCTAACCTCCTTTTTTTTTAAGTCGGCTAAAATAACCATTCACTATTTAGTAAAACATGATATTAAATATTATTCACGTCATGTTATAGTGGGTATTATAAGCTGAAATTATTAATTTGTACTTGATAATTTGTGGATGTTTATATCAAGAATTACCGAAGAAAATCCAGGTACCCGTATAACTAAATGTATTCCACTTGATTTGTCACGGGCTCACGGGCAGGGCTTGTTAACGATACCAAATTCATACTAAAAGTAACGTTAAATAACGTTATTTTAGTGGTAACGTTATAAGGGGTATCGATAATACAGTTTATAACGTTATCAATTAACGATATAAGTAAAGATACTTTTTTCAATACTTGTAAAATATTATATAAATAGCTCTAGTAGCCTACTAGACAAACTCTCATCAATTTATTCTGTCAAATATCGAAAAGAAATACAGTGTTAACAATACCTTTTACCATTAATATCATTGGTTACGTTATCTGATTATCGGTTAATAGTGGGAAATATACCGTTACCCATCATTACCTTTGCTGATAACGTTAACGTCGTTTGAAAGAAAACGTTACCAGATTTTTAACGGTATACCAAGCCCTGCTCACGGGCAGTTAAAGGGAATACGGGACAACAATGATGCTTTTTGGTTTTGGGAAGTGGGCTTGAAGCTAAGTCAAGCTGACGCCCACGACGACGGGCTCAGTCCGTCTCGGTCACAAACCCGTGCGACAGACATAGCTGAAACCGTCGCGGATCACGTGTTTCTTTCGCACGTAGATTTTTTATTTAAATAATTTTACGGCTCTGGATACAAGTCCTTTAGAGCCTATCTTCAATTTTGTTCTTTATTCCTAATCCTAACCTAACCTAATAATCCTAACAAGTTACAATTAAAGGGTGGTGTAGGCCTTTGACTGCTTCAAGGAAGCTTCTGGGTAAAAATCTATACGAGTCCACTGGTTTTCATAGCCGATTGAGTGGCGGACGACGCCCGAAGACGCCCACACAGTCCGCAAAACAAATACCACTACAGCCGTACTATGACTGTCCACTTTAACTATTTCACGCATTGTTCATGAGCATGAGCATTTATAACACCAAACAACACCAATTTCATATTATAAAGTCCACTAAAATCAATTTGCAAAATAATTAAAAGCAAACCCCAACCGAACCCCTTGACTTCCCGCCAAAAAAAACCTTGCGCACGTAGAGTTTGTGATAGAGACGGTCCGAACCCGTCGCGGTTCTCTGCTTAGCGCAGTTTCAAGCCTAGAACTCATGTCAATGTATTAAATTTCAAAAATTATTAATATTTCTTTTTCGTTTTGGTAGGGTGGTAGACTTCAACAATAGTACTTGTATAACCATAGTTAAAGCGATTACTTGATTTGCATTTAAAATTAAGCGGGCATAATGTCTTCTATGCAAATCATTGTTAAGACCCAGTCCTTGGGCACAAATTAAGGTTATTGCGGATAGGAAACTAATACACGTATGTTCAAACAGTGCATACGCAGACGTAAGTGTTTAAATAACCTTTTTGATATAGGATATTTTTTTGTTTGAGGATCTTGCAAAAAGTTTAATGGTACAAAATATACAAAATCTATTTATTTTTTTAAATTTTACTGTACAAAATACAATTCGTATAGCACAATAGACGGACTTAATCATAAAAGCTTTTGTACCCACTTTAAGTAAGAAAACTTAAAGTGGGTACAAAAGGGATATTGATAGGTAGAGTAATTAATATATTTCAGATACCTATATTTTTGATTTCTACATAAACTACTTACTATATTTCAACAATATAATATAAATACCTACATAATTATACTTACATGGATATATATAATATATATTTATCTACGTTATCTCTTGTTGTTAACCTTTAATTAAACCTAATCAACTCAGCAGCAGATTACTTCATAGTTACTTTTTTTTTTTTAATTTATTCATGGCAACAAACAGTCATGTACAGATATATCACATTATGTATAAGAAAAGTTTATATAATAGACCTAAACAGTGCCAGTAAAGTAAATATTTTAACAATAACATACTTTAAAAAGAATCTACTGTAACAGACGCGAATGAACAGATGCGATTTACTCACAAAATAGAAAACATAACAAAAAAACAATTATTGAGCTAATAATTATTTGGATAAGTACAGTTTGTAACAATAATAAACTCTGGTACAATTTGTAGGTAAGTTACTCAGGAGAGAGGAGAAAAGAAATATGTTCTCTTCCGTAAAAGAGAGGAAAAAAGAAGAAAGCAAGTAAATTAGTAAATATACAAACAAAACTTATTGAATTATTTCTACAAAGACTATAAGTACTTAATTTTAGTCTAGGGGCCAAGTTTTAGTTTTAATTTATTTTTCAAAGCATTTAAAGACAAATTAAAAATATCTAATTCATTAAAATTTTTGTTGTATTCATTGGTGGAACGACATATGAAGGAATTGGCTGTATATATTTTACTTAGATTCGGAGGAACGAAAACTGAAAGTGTATGTAGACGTGAGGGGCGTACCGGCAGACGAACATGAGCTACGAAGTTAATCTTTCTAAGCAGTGTGGAGGAGTCTATTAAGTTGTTAACGATTTTGTAGAGGAATGATATATCAATCATTTTACGTCTATTGCAGAGCGACAACAGTCCGTACCTGTTTAATGACTCATCGTATGATTTAGATGGACAGTTGTTTGATTCAGTTACTGCTCAAGCTGCTGCAAAAAGTTCTGTCATTAATTTCATATGCATTGTCTACTGGAGAATAGACTCTGATTTTAATGTACATACATTACAATTAGAGTCTACAAGAGAGAGAGAGAGAGAGAGAGAGAGCACAATTAGAGAATAAGTCTACTGTAGTGTATTAATGTACTTGTATTTACATTACAATTAGAGTCTTATACTTTGTCAAGTGAATCCTTCCTAATCCTAATCATTAAACAGTTATTATAAGTAAGTCGATTTTCTGTACTTTCATTATTATTGTATCCCAAGAGAGGAATGCGAGGTGCTACATCAAAATAGCTGCAAATAGCATTACCTTGAGCATTAAAGTTAGCGATGGTTTAATATATTCTAATTCAAGGTCATTTGGATATGAAACTCCGAACAGAAATTCACATTTTATTTGTCTAGAGACTGATACTATGAAAATACAAACTTCCTGTGATGAACGAGTAGTTTACTATGCAGTTATTACGATACTTTTGCACATCTATATTGTTTGTAGTAACTTTATTGTACCAAAACTTAAAAATAAAATACAAAATTCGAAAGAACATTATATACAATGTCGGATTTGTCCCATATAGGGATCCCTTCCAGCCAATCTGTGATATACTGAAAGGATATTCACTCTTTTTAAAGGCAGAAGCAAGTACGTACAAAATAATTTAAAATATTATACTTACATAGCTACATTTCACATACACAAATACTTTGTACTCTTTTATATTGTTTTAGTTTTTTTTTTCTGATTTGCTAGCATTTACTCCTATATTTTTAGAATTGAGAGAATTTATTAGCTTTTGACCGAGACTACTGCTTCTTACATCAAATTTAATAATCAAAATTACTAAAGATAATACACACAAAAACATGTTTTTACTACGCAAAGGTGAGACAGTTGCCAGATATTTTCAGCACTGAGTGGGGCACAAACCAAGCACAACCCGTGTCGCAAGCTAAGTAGGTACACTCATTTAATTTGCAGAAAAGGCAAAGGGATTGAGTTCGTAAATGTTTTCCACGTCCCTACCTATTTACAAGTCGCTATTTACCGGGGTTTAAACGAGAGTCTCTGCTATTCGGATTCAATTTACCGTCAAAATGGACGTTAGGGCTCATTTAGGCCTATTTCCACGACGGATGTCTGCACTGTATGCTGGACATGGTTAAGCCCGTCGCTTGTTTCACGAGTCGAAAACGACTGCCCTTTTGCTACGCATCGGACCCTTTTTAAGTCCCTTGAATATTTAAATCCATGATCTGTAAAGTTAAGGCCCATTGAATTTAAGTTCTTCAATTCCTTTCAGTTAAATTTTCCCGCTCTGGCTCATTTCTGATGCAAAGTTTGGCGATTGTCATTCAGCGCGGCAACGCCGCAAGTGTATTGGACACTTTTACATCAGAAATGGGGCTGTAAATATTTTTATTGTAATTTATTTCTTTGTTACTGTGTGAATGTGTTCTCAATGTGTAAACGTTAGACATCCCAATGATTGGAAGCTAGCCGGCCTAGTTAAGGATTGCGTGCTTTAGCCCGATGCTATCGCCGATAGCCGGCCCCCAGGTCGTTATCAGTGGGCTGGCTTTAAGCAGGAAATAGAACGTTCGAGGTAGCAGCCATTACTGAACAGAAGATGGACGAGCCATTCTTGTTACGCTGCAATAAACTTTAAAGTTATTTATTTGGTAGGGAAACATCAGAACAAATTTATCATCAATACATTATACTTTCTGCGCTGCAAAATTTTCTTTACTTATCCCTATAGTTCATCATCATCCGAGCGTATTCCCGGTTGCATCGTCAGCGGTTACGCTTCAGAGCCCGGGTTCCGCTATCTTATACCTAGGTGATTCGACGAGGTTACTGGTTTTTACACAGAGCGACTGCCATCTGACCTCCGCAAGCCAAAGGGTAGACTAGAACAAGCCCTAGGATAGGTACAAACGCTAGATGGCGTTCGGGACGAACAGCTTTACGTGCCTTCCGAAGCACGGAATCATCTTTCTTTTCGGATAATGAGGTGATTCAAGCCTGCAATATCCTAATCAGACTGGAAACAACTTTTCACAAAGTATGCTTCCTAGTGGGATTTGAACCCGTGACCTCCGGATCACAAGGCAAACGCCTTGCCCACTGGACCACGGAGGCAGTCACTAGAAAATGGTCTTAGCATTAAGTCCGCCATTTGTTAAAAGTAATTTTTTACTTTGGAGCAATAAAGTTTCATAAATAAATTATACAGGGTCCAATAAAATATACTAAAACGATCTTAAGGCTGAATTCAGTCCGTAATACTAGTTTATAATAAGTGTGAATGCACTTCTATGCAGCGTAAACCGTAGACGTCAGAAATTATATAACTTCCCACAAACTCCATCCTCCTCAAATGCTAATGAAATTATGACCATAATTTTCCGCTCCATGCACACTGCGGTCCCGAATAACTATATAAATCTATGCCGTTGTGTCCCCGTCCTAAAATCTAAGCTTCACCCGCAAACAGCCCAGCTCATACATATTAATGTTTTATCTACATTTTCTAACACGTCGAAGGAACTCGCATTAGTCTCTTTGCGGGCGTTTCCTTTTAGCTGTTACCTGCAGAATTATGACGACGATTTTCGCTAGTGGTTGGCTCGGGAAAGGCTGGATGGTTGTCAAGTATGATTTTAATGGAACTTCCCTGAAAAATAGACTACGGTAAGTACGCTTTCATGATTTCCAGTTTGTAATATCAAACTTCTTTACTGTAAAACGATGATATCCAAAGTAGTAAATAGTTTCTCCCCTGTTATCATCATCATCATCAACAGGTCTTTTTAGTCTCCACTGCAGGAGCACGAACCTCTGTACTACCAGATCCATACTTGGCCAGAGCAGCCAGAGGATTTGGCCTACATTCTCCACGCTGGCCAGACGGGTTGGAGAGGTCTCATTGATATTTTTGTTTAATTTTTTACGGCTTTTGCCATCAGCCTTTTAGCCATAATTCTTTATTAATTTTCCTTTATTATAAGATCAAATTTTTCATTCTTTCTCTAGATATGCAATGCACGTACTCATTCTGTGCAGTGCACTATTGTGCACTGCACAATAGTTACTACAAATCTTATTAGATTTGGAGTTTAGTTGAATTTGATTTATCATCGTTTATTGGCTATGAAAATAATCATGATAACCAGTAATTATTAAAAAAAAACAGTGGACGTTATGCGGCTGAAATGAAGATGATGATTAAAAAAACAAAAAACCCGACTGCGTGATATAACAGCAGTACTTACTACCTATGCCTAGGACGCAACTGGGAATACCTACGCATGGCGAAGCGATGTCATATGTTGTTTTTTAGCATTTATAATTTCATTTAAACAAATAAGCTGTATTTTTGTATTCCTTGATTAAAATCCTTTAATTTCCCACCACCAATTACATTCTCACTCGATAAAAAAAAGAAAAGATTTTTCTTGCCGCGCAATTTGGCTTCAAAACTCCGCCATTTTGATTTTTAATAATTTTAATATAGCCTATAACAATAGTAAAAAATCTTACCACGTATAATTTATTAAAATCGGTTAAGCCGTTTAGTAGTTACGAGAGAACATAGAGTCGGACATACATACAGGTCAAACATTAACCTTTTGGGCTTTGCCGCAGTCGGGTAAAAATAAAATGATCGTCATCCATTTTTTTTTATTTATTTATTATTTTATCCTTTTTGTAAATCCAAGACTATTCCGACCTTTTATTCCTTGACCTTTGATGAAAAAGTCAGATTCGCCGAAACTAAGTTTCTGATAGTATGCGGAGTGTAATCAGCGGCCGTCAGAATTTTGTAACAGAAAATTTTCTATAATATGCGCTCGAAATTCTGACGTCCGATAGATTGCATCCGAAACCATCAGAATCTGATGTCAGACACGTCCGATTTCTAATAGTATGCGGTGTCTAGAACAAAATGTATGGGCAGGGTGCCTTCCGGCGAGCGTTCGAATTTTTCTGACAGAAAGATTCTGATAATATGCGGCCGCCCTAAAACGTAATTCGATTTTTAGTTTCAATGTTCTAGCTAGATGGAGCTACTAGTTCGAACGAAGGTAGTCCTGCGAAGTTCATGTCATTAAAGGTTCTAACCTCGGTAATTTGTGTGTGTTATCAATTTTTAGGTAAGCCCTAAAAGCTCGGCGTGGGCAATGTGTGGCAATCGGGCAGCACTGAGCAAGCAAACAGTAGGCGCCGCGCCAATGCAAACAAGGAGCCTAGCCTTGGTCAATTAACTGACACGCCAACTGACACAAAAAGCCTGAGTTTTAGTGACTGTTTGGCTTAACGCCAGCCGCGTATTGTAAGATATTTTATTCAGAATATTTCTGAAGGCCCCTTGCCAGGTACTCTGCCCATGTTTGGTTCTAGACCAAAATTCAAAAATTCTCAATTCTGACGTTTATTTAATATTTAGGCCTTTGTAGGCACTTTTACATGTCCATAAGTTTTGTATATATTACGTGTATAATTAATTAATTATTTTAAAGAAAAGCTACCGGTTCGCAACGACCACTACTGAGAAGAAACGCTGAAAGAAACCCATTTAGACATATATCAGTCAATTTACAAATATTTATAATATAATTCAATGATTAAACATTATAACATGTAATGATTGCGAACGAGCTGACAAACTTAAATAACGTAATAACGGAATGTTGAAGACTAAGTGTTAATGCCTCGATGGGGGTACTCATAGCCGGCCTAAGCCCTTGATCAAGGTAGAGCGACCCACCCAGGGGGCAATCAGGAAGGACGTATTAGGCAAACAGTAGGCGCCGCACCATGCTAACAAGAAGCAAAAGCCTTGGTCAATTTACTGCCACGCCAACTGACACTAAACTCCTGAGCTTTAGTGACTGTAGGTAGTTTTATGAATATTGAAGTATCAAGTGTTAATGCCACGATGGGGGTACTCAGAGCCGGCTTAAGCCTTTAAATTAATCAAGGTAGAGCGAAATCTTGCTTCAGAACTCGTGGTGACAATAATGCGCCTAGATCCATGGCCCAAATGGCCCATTCCACGGGCCCTAGCCCTGGGGGCAAGCAGGAATAGGTATTGGGCAAACAGTAGACGCCGCGCCAACGCAAACAAGAAGCCAAGCCTTGGTCAATTATCTGATACACCAACTGCGATTTAGCTTGTGTCGTAGAGAACAGTTCTACTCAGCTTAGCAGCAATTTGTATGTTTTTAACATTCAAATCTCGTTACTGATTTAGCTCTTATAGTCACAACATATTCCTTAATTACCATAATCCAAACTGTTATCCTACACATGTGAGACCTAGACAATGACGCAAAATTACTAATTGAAGCTCGCAGCATTCAAAAGGAAAATCCGTCGGAAAAATTTCAGACCAGTACCTGAAGATGACGGTGCATTCCGTATCAACACAAACCATGAGCTGGAGGCACTGATGAGTGGAGATATTTGATAAGTTCTGCAAGTCACAAAAGCTTAGATGGGTAGGTCACCGGAAAATAATGGATGACACCCGGGCTGTTAGTGTGCATCACAAGTGGACCCCGCAACAGAAGAGACCCAGAAGGTGCTGGAAAGATTGCGTCGAGGAAAATCTAAGAAGAATACGCAGGAATACATCTTGGAGAAGAGAGGCCAGTAACAGAGTGAAATGGAAGTAGATCGTAGAGGAGGCCAAGACGCACATTGGGGTTGTAGCGCCGCAGGAAGTAAGTATGTCACACCTTATTACATTAAGGCTGTTCACCTAACTTTACATATTTTGTGACCTATCAAAAATCATGAATTGGCTTAACAAGAATTGACCGATAAATATAAAGGATACGCTGGCTGTTTCCCGCCCTTTATAAATAAAAGTTCAATACCGAACACCATGTTCATTATTTATGTACACGGTCGACCGAATCAAAAATAACAATGTACTGATGAATAATAAATGAATAATGTTTTTGTTTCGTAATTTTTATAATTTGAAAACACATTTCATGTTGACATTGGCAAAATGGAAAATTACCTGTGGAATAACATTTGATATTTTAAGATAGATAAAGTGTGTTGTTTGTTTAATTCGTTTTAACGTTATGATATTCCATGAATATTACATTCAATATACAAGAAAACTGATGGGCTTCACTTGATACAATTACATGCCTATATATATGTACATAGAACAATAAAATAATAACTATTTATGACCAACATTTTAAAATTTTATCAATTTTACTGAAGTGTGCCTGTTTTCTTATTACTATATATACTCTATATAGATAGTTATAAGTTATTATATACAAATAAGTATAATGAGTAAGTTATTATATAAAAATAAATTTAATTACACAATTTTGCTATCATATAAAAAAAGTAAACCGTCTAAGTAGGAAGGAAAATATAATGCTTTAGGTATGTTTTTAATCTATACTAATATTATAAAGCGGAAGAGTTTGTTTGTTTGTTTGTTTGTTTGTTTAAACGCGCTAATCTCAGGAACTAATGGTCCGATTTGAAAAATTCTTTTTTTTTTGGGTAGTCCATTTATAGAGGTAGGCTTTAGGCTATATAACATTACGTTCCGACGTCGACGCGAACGAAGTCGCAGGCACAGCTAGTTATTGATAATTTTATAGTATATTAGAATGTGCCTTATCGTCCAAAATTTTCTTTTATTAGCATCATCTGTAGGTTGACTGGTAGAAAAGGCCCTGAGCCGCCTGTTATATTTTTGTTAAATTAAAAATAGGTAAAAAGTACTTTATTAAACCACAATATACATAAAAACATAATGAAAAGATTTTACTAAATAATCAAAAATGCATAGATAGTGCCCAATTGGCTTTTGTAGAGTTCTGCGAAGGTTTATTCCTATATCATTATGCTATGCTATATATCAACGATCCATAGCCATTAAATCCTAACTTGTAAAAGTAGGGCAAATCCAACCCTCTGTCCTTAACATATTCCGGGCAACCTAAGTCCCCTAGGAACTTGAGGATACAGGGTCTCTGGACCGATACATTAATCTGGGAATATCCATCCTCTCTGCATACGAGTATACTCTATGCACCAAATGTGCTTGAAATAAAACTTCAAACTCTTTTTTACATATATATTTTATCGATTCTTAATACTGGGATCTCAAATTTGATGTGGACATTTTGAGTAACCTAACTTCGGAGAATATAAATAAATAAAAATAAAGGGACAAATGCAGTCAGAGTTTGCCCCAAAGTAAGTTTAATCGTGTATTATGGGATACTAACTCAACGATACAATATTTTATAATAATTATACATATAAAGATCCATGACAGTTTGAAAAACACCATTTTCCTGGGGATCGCCATTACGCCACGAAGGTCGTCAAAAGCACACCTGAACAGCAGTACGTGGATGTATGTATAGTACGAGTATACCTAACGGTAGGTTGTATTTTGTGCATGTGCTGAAATAAGAGAAGTCGGAACGAGCGTTGCCAGATGTATAACTTTCGGTGGGACATCCCGTTTTTTAACCCGCTCAGGATGAATTCCGTTGGACCTCTGAGCGGGGCACCCGATATCCCACTTTTTCATGAAAGTAGCCAATTCAGCGCAGTAAGTACTTATTTGAAATTTTTTAAAATAATTATATGTTTTTGTTTATATGGTTTTTAAATAAAGGATTGAAACTTAAATTACTATTTTTTTAATCCCAGAATTCCCAGATAGGTAGGACTTTTACATTGTTTGGTTTAGTCCTGATATTTGGAAAAGCGGATCTGGCAACCAACACTAATCGGAACGTCCAGTACCAAATACCATAACCAGTAAGGAATGTTGAGAAGATACCAATAAAATAAGTATAAAAAGGGTTCCAATATTTATTTCAAATACCAAGATAATCTTTTTGATGCCATTTTAACGACGGCAATTCAGGTCACGTAACAAATAGACAAGTTAGGTACCTATCTCGTTCGCCAAAGTTGAGATCTGTGGATTTCAAGTTACAAATTCTACTTAAGTTAGCCGCTCGCTAGGTGGCGCTAGTCACTACGGGTTAGCTTGAAGGCTCCAGTTTGCCGAAGAGTAGTTTGTTTGCGGACAAAATTAGGAGTATCTTGTGTTTTCGGACAGCGATTGTTTCTTTTCTCATTGGGTTTTCGACACTTGGACTATTTTATTTATTTTTGAACCCCCAACAAAAAGAGGGGTGTTATAAGTTTGACGCTAGTGTCGGTCTATCTGTCTGTTTGTCTGTCTGTCTGTGGGATCGTAGCGCTCAAACCGATTTTGATGCGAATTTTTTTTTCGTGAAATCAAGTTTCTTTGTGGTGGTTCTTAGCTATGTTTAATGAAAATCGGTTCAGCCGTTTAAAAGTTATTGGGGAGTTATTGGAGTTATATACGCTTGAAAGTCAGGGCCTTCTCTAGCAAATATATAGATGGCGCTATGTGGTGTACATCACGCGCGTGATGAGTAGTGGAACTATCGGTAGTTTCGCTAGTCATCATTAGATGGCGTTCTTGACAGTCGGGGGTTTTTTAAATTTTCCTAACAAATAAACTTGTTAGCATTTGTCTACAGCACAGTGAATGTTTTAATTTCATCCAAACTAATAACTAGAACCAACAGCCACAAGTTTATGAGAAACCGACACCTAGCCTCAACAAGTAACGGTAATGTAATTACCAGACGGCCACCTAACTTTGACTGATGTCCCAGGGGATATACCTGCCACTAAGAAGATTATCTTTTTTTTTGAAGCCAGAAGAAGTTTTCCTCTGGCTTTAGGAACTCTTATTCAAATCAACTTTTAAGTTACCATGCAGCCGAGATGTTAATATCTCGGCTGAATGGTAACTTAAAAGTTGAGTAGTAGTTAGGTACTTAGTAGCTAGGTATATAAAACAGCATGAATTTTAATTGTTCATGAAAGTCACGACATCATCACACACATCTATACGTTGCTGTGGCTCACTATAACACCCCTACCCCAATTTGCTCATTTTTTACTAGCTTTGATTTAGCTTACCCTGTTTGTTCTTTTTTTGGGTCAAATCTAATAATGTAAATCAGTTGACAATGCAAAATTATTATAACAAAAAACTGATCTGATGATGGAGCCGGAAGGGCTCGGGGTTGGGCTTATTACATTTGTCTTGATAAATACTTAGGCCACACAAAAAAGGTATTGTACGATTTTTTTTTCAAAAAGTTTTTTATTTGTAATTTCTGAATTTTTTTACGATTTAAAACATGTTGCCTTTATTATTTCACAGCACAAAAAACGCGATTACACGGAGATATACATAAAACAAGATTAATAAAGCCATTCCGTACCGTAGAACAATACGTAGGTATAACAGAAAGAATAAACAAAAACAATTGCAAGAAGTTGAATTGTTTGTGAACGAGAAATAACTTGCGAGAACTAAAAGCGCAAATAAAAACATTTTTCCGGCAGCAGCTTCCGAGTCTACTGCAAGAAATTTAATATCATCAACATTAATAAAGCTTGTGAAGCTACGAACAATAATTCTCTAGAATCTTAAGTAATCCCGAAAAATCATTCCACGCGTAATGTACCGCGGCGGGAGGGGCTTAAAATATGAACAGCACGGCGCGAGAGTTCGCCGTGACACTCGAGTCGTGCGGTTGCATCGCAAGAAGTTTCCTTTAAGAATATTGCTGTGTTTTTGCGTTAATCGATTCATTAAAAATGCCGTCATGTGCCGTGAAGTGGTGTAGAGCCATACAGACATGAAAATTAGTTATTCAAAAAAAAGTAACACGTAAACAAGGTTATTTATTTTAGCGTAGCGTACTGCATAATACGTACCATCCGCGCGTTGTATCTCACCGCTCATTGCGTTGACTGCCCCACCCGACCGACGAAGACGCGTGACCTTGTCGCAACCAATAGCACAGAATACATAAGAGTCAAACCAATAGCATGCATCTTTGTCTATGTGTGCGTTCGAGTGTTTCGTTGTTATTACTGTTCGTTTGTTTGCGTAAATGGAATCAGAATCGAAGCGGTGAATGTAGGAGCGTTAGGTTTCTAGAGATATTTCGATATTGTGAAGTCATATTTTCATAACATTCATCGTAATCTTTTCGTAACAAGAGCATAAGGCTTGAAACTGCGTTAAGCGAAAACCCATGATGGGTTTAGTCCGTTTCAAACTCTACAAACCCTACGTGCGACAGAGACACGTGACCCGCGACGGGTTCAGCTATCTTTATCGCACGTATGGTTTGAGACAGAGACCGACTGAACCCGTCGCGGGCGTCCGCTTTACGTAGTTTAAAGCCTAAATGCATATAGTAAATAATTGTATTAAGTAAATACGACGACCGTGGCGTAATGGTTAACACGCCAGACCGCTAATCCGAAGGTTCTGGGGTCGATCCCCAGCCAGGGCAAGTTGGAAAATGGCCTTTTTCAAATTGTTCTGGGTCTTGGGTGTTTATCTATATATGTATTTAATTTATCATAAAATATAGTATCGTTGAGTTAGTATCCCATAACACAAGTTTGTAACTTACTTCGGGGCTAGCTCAATCAGTGTGATTTGTCCCTATATATTTATATATTTATTTATATTATAATTTTGATTTATGGAGATTTACGAAGATAGGTACTAAACCTTAAAACGAAAATCATTTACATGAACACCAACCTCGCTCTCACCTACTTTTGCCATCTACCAGCTGTTCTTATAGCTGATTGATTATTGCAAACTAAATAGGTATAGGATGATTTTGAACCTCGTAGGCATATTCAAGGAAAGTAAAAATATATGTTTTGTCGTATGGTATCTTGTTTCGGGCTCGTGGCGAACGGCGGCCGGCGAGCGGGAAGAGCGACGGCCGCGCTTATAGTAAAGTCAGTAAGTTAGCCACTTATTTATCAGAAAGGGGTTTTTTTTTCTATAAGTCTTTTTAACGGTTTTGTGTTCTATGCAAGATTTTAATATACCTAGCTATGGTGCAACCTGTGATATTAAAATTCAAAAATTGGTTAGTAAATCCATAATCCAAATTAAAAAGACAAAGCATTTTGGGTCTTGCGGCTCTAAGCAGACAAAGCCCAGGATCACAAGACCCGAAGGCTACTTTTAAGGTGATGAATTAAAAAATAAAATATTTATTCAGTAATTAGGCCTTCGCAGACACTTTTACACGTCAATAATTTTAGTGTACATTACGTGTAATGTTTATTTATATATTTTTTTAAAGCTACCGGTACTAGCGTTTCGTAACGACTACTGCTGAGAAGAAACGCTGAAAGAAACTCATTTGCACAGTATTGGTCGCCTATGCGCCAGAAGGGCTTTGTCAGTTTACAAGGATATTATGAGGATGGCTGGATGGATGATGGCGGGGCAAGAAGGTGGAAAAAGGAATCAAAGTAGTGATGAGTAGCTACTTTATATTTTCGCCCATTCCCTCGATCGGCTTTAAGATCTGCGTGAGAAGCAGCTGGTTCACTCTTAGTTTTTTTTTTTCTACCAGACCAGCATGGAAGTCCATGAAAACTAGAATAAAAACCCGCGTCGCGCATTACATAGGTACATTCTGTATTCAAGAGACACGAAACTTTGCACTACACTGTTGAGATTGCGGTGTCTTCGAAAGTGTTATTTGTCGACACCGCACTTAGGTTTAAGTAATTTCCTGCCCCGTCGAAGAGTCACTTCAGTTCACGACGAAGTCGTTTTGCTATCGGCTTTCGGAAAACTTTAAGAAAATTATTCGGTGAACCATTCAGTGTTTATACAATATTCTTGCACAAAATAGTAAGAACATAATGCGTTGCATTAGCAAAATGGAGTGAGTAGCTTGCTGGCCCAATGGGAGTACGCATTAATAGCGCTTTCGTAAGTTAAGCGACACTGAGCATGGTCCGTGGCACTTGGATAAAAACTCTTGAGCTTCTCTGTGCTCCGGCTCCAACATTATCGGAGTCTTTTTTTAAACACTATCTATTTCATGCCAGTTCTCACTTTTATGCTTCTCGTAATGTCATACTGCATACTTTCCTTTTATTCATCATCTATATACAGGATGACTTTTTAACCACCAGCCAAATTTTTGGAGCAAGTTCAGTCTATCATACTGAAGTACTTTTCATAAAAACAATTAACGAAAAACTAAAATAAAAATTTGACTTCCCATACAAATCAGCGC
Organism: Acrobasis repandana; assembly: GCA_963576875.1. Lineage (NCBI taxonomy): Eukaryota > Metazoa > Arthropoda > Insecta > Lepidoptera > Pyralidae > Acrobasis > Acrobasis repandana. Next base: position 17,115,064 of record OY756218.1, on the reverse strand, counting down.
TCAGCCAAACGGATTTTGTATGGGAGGAAAAACATTTTATCAATTTTTAATTAATTTTTTTATACAATGTAGTTCAGCATCATGGACTGAACTTGCTCCAAAAATTTGCCAAAAAAAAAAGAAAAGAGCCAAATTTTTGGCTCGCTGATTCGTCACGTCAAGTCATTCTGTATACTTTTACGGGTCGGATGCCCGCTATCTCATGCTATGCACGGGTGGGATGCCCGTCTTCCTATTCTATTTTGGTCGTTAGGTATATGACAGATGTCAAGCATTGTCAGATGCCTGCCAAAATGCAGCTTAAGAAATCTGACACCAATGTTAGCCACTCACAAAAAATAAACAAACAATCGAACAAATTGGTCTAATCAATCAACTAGGTCAAATGTAAGCCAAAGAACTTTATTTAGATAGTTCTGTTCAATTATAAATCGATCATAACCGATAAATACCCTGTACTTGAGAATAATAATTGTATGAGCCACGTGACGTCTTGAGAAACAAGGGCTGCGTGATGTGATGACGTGTACCGTAGGCGTACCTGTAACAAAGGAAATGTAGACGTTAGAAATTTTGTTTATGAATATTTTGACAAGTAGTTTATAAAATGTCACTGGCATCAAAGAACTATTATGTAGAACTAGAGAAAACACCATGTTTTTGAATATTTTGACAAGTAGTTTATAAAATGTCACTGGCATCAAAGAACTATTATGTAGAACTAGAGAAAACACCATGTTTTTGAATATTTTGACAAGTAGTTTATGAAACGTCACTGACATCAAAGAGCTATTATGTAGAATTAGAGAAAACACCACATATCACTGTTTTGTCCCTTTCAATTGTAGTTATCTCTATAAACTTTACTGACGTTTGCTAGCTCTTATACGGCTAGTACTTGCTACAGTTTATAAGCGAAAACCACACGAAAATATGGAAAACATGAAAACACAATTAAAAATGCCTTGGTGTATATTAAGGCCGTACTTGAATTTTCCGGGGTCCAGTGCTGCCCCCATTTAAAATAAATCATTTCAAAGAAAACGGAGACATTATTTAAAATTTTGCAACTACCAAGTCCTAGATAACCCTTTAAAGTATTTTATGAACTACTGTTTACAGTTTATAATGAGAACGTTAAGCTTTACTACGCACATTAGCCAAAAGTGGCCGTTTTTCGCAATTGTGCGTAGTAAAGCTTAACGTTCTTACTTTAAATTGTAAACAGTAGTTCATAAAATACTTTGAAGGGTTATCTAAGACTTGATAGTTGCAAAATTTTAAATGATGTCTCCGTTTTCTTTGAAATGATTTATTTTAAATGGGGGCAGCACTGGACCCCGGAAAATTCAGGTACGGCCTTAAAATACTATAAGAATAATTCTAGTAACACGGCAAAGTGTAAAGAAATAACTTGCCATCGGTAACTTACCGATGTAAAGTAACCAGATTTCATTGTTTAAAAATTTTATACGTATACGCCTTTCAATTCACGCCTATATATTAGGAAATAGAACAAAGGCCAATGTTTCAGTTAACTGGTCTATTTATTCTATGTCAATGACTGGCATATAAATTTTTCTTAACACATAACACGCATAGGACTTTCTTTTGGCATTCATATAGTGAAATATTCTCATTCTAGTTACTAATCAATAACATTTTGTTATGTAACTTGCGCTACATTTTGCGTCGACAAGTTATATGTTGGTCTTTTTTTCACAATAATGCGCAAGACATGTTACAGAACTATTGAAGGAACTTTAAGAAAGTTTTGCAACACAATTAAAAAATATTACGGGATGTACCAAAAATCACTAATAAGAGTCTCCCACTCTTATTGGTGATTTTTGGTTCAAACTAACATGAGACGCAAACATTAGATATAATTAAGCGATACATGGGTAGCTCACGAAAAAATACATTTTTCGACCTCACCGGAGGCCTTCCTCAGGGCGAAACTGACTCGCACACGAAGACGTCCCGCTGCACGCCGCACGCTACACTCGCATCTAGTGCGGCTCGTGACATTTTCGTGTGCGTGAAGAGTCGCATTCGCCCTGAGGAAGACCTCCGGATGAGGTCGAAACGTGTGGGCCAGTAATTGACATTTTACGTGAATTACCCGTGTATCGCATATTTGACTGCCTCCGTGGTCCAGTGGTCAAGGCGTTTGCCTTGTGTGATCCGGAGGTCGTGAGTTTAAATCCCACTGGGAAGCATACTTTGTATAAAGTTATTTCCAGTCTGGTTAGGATATGGCAGGCTGGAATAACCTGATTATATGAAAAGAAAGATGATTCCGTACTTGAGAAGGCACAACAAGCTGTAAGACCCAAACTCCAGCTAGCGTTTGTTTAAACCTATCTGATACTGATATAGCCCAGCAGAATAGCTCATTGAAGTGGCAGTGGGCGGGACACATAGCGCGACAAACCGATGACCGATAGGGCAGAAAGGTTCTCGAATGGCGACCACATTCTGGCAAGCGAAGCGTTGCACACCCATCCCAACGTTATGCGGTTAAAATGATGATGATGACATACCAAAGATCAGTCGACAGCGATTTTGTATGAGATATTAAACATTGATTCTATTCTAGAATAAAACCACAAAACAATTTTAAAGTTTTGTAACATTCAAATCTACACTTCTACACTAATATTATAAAGAGGAAAGATTTGTACCTATTTTTGTATGTTTGTATGTTTGTAATGAATAGGCTCAAAAAGTACTGGGCCGATTTAAAAAATTCTTTCACCGTTGGAAAGCTACACTATCCCCGAGTGACATAGGCTATGTGTGTACCACGGGCGAAGCCGGGGTGGTCTGCTAGTCAATAATAAATTACTCGTACGGTTATTTAGTTTCTTCATTTTAGCGCAGTCCCGGTTGCATCATCAGCTGTGCCGCTTTGGAGCCCGGGGTGCGCTTTCCCGCTTTTCTTCTCCAGGTATAATATGCATGTTAATGGTTACCCATGGATGCCGAAGATCATCTCAAATCGAAAAGAATTTTCCGGAACAGTTTAAACGATTTGGATATCGTCGTCTACGTCAAACCTCTTTGGGAATGCATTTGTGCGAAAAGTAAGTTATTTAAGAGCCCGTATGACCCTGATAATAGAGCGATCTTGAATATTATCAATATTAACGAAATACTTACTTTGTAATAAAAACACAGCAAAGTTTAGGACTAACTCTATACATAATATTTCAAAAACACGATTGTTTAAAATTTTCTCTTACTGACTCTCTTAGTAGTCAAACTTGAGTATATCTTAATGAAAGATCCGAGTCTTGTCATATTAAATTAATGTGAGAATAAAAATTAATAAGAATATTGACTGATTTAATGACTGATTGAAGGACTACCTCCGTGGTCCAGTGGTCAAGGAGTTTGCCTTGTGATCTGGAGGTCATGGGTTCAAATTCCACTGGGAAGCATACTTTGTGAAAAGTTCTTTGGTTAAGATATTGTAGGCTTGAATCACCTGATTATCCTAAAAGAAAGATGATTCCGTGCTTGGGAAGGCACGTAACGCTGTGGGTCCCAAGAGCCATTTAGCGTTTGTTTAAACCTATCCTAGGATTGGTTCTGGTCTACCCTTTGGGTTGCGAAAGTCAGACGTCAGTTGCTCTGTGTAAAAACCAGTAACCTCGTCAAACTACCTAGGGCTAAGTAGCGGAATCCGGGTTCTAAAGCATTACCTGAGGATGCAACCAGGAATACGCTCGGATGATGATGATTGAGTGATTTAATGGCTGACAATAGCAATTGATTTCACACATGAGGTATTAAAATGGCACTACTATTATTTAGGGCGATTTTAAACCTCGTAGCTATATTTAAGGATACCTACTCCGTAAAATATAAAATACATATTCTGTCATAAGTACCTTATTTTATGATAAAAACCAAAGATATGAACTACGCCGAGAAATGCATACCAAAAATCTCCCATTTGAATGTGAACTTTCTTAACGTACCGAAGTTTACGAAATTTTTCTTCACATGTAGCAAGATCATAAACATTCACTCCGTTGAGAATAACAAGATTAATAATATTAGTATTCCAAAACATTAGGATACAAAATATTCATCTGTTGGAATAGATAAGACTAAACTTTCACATGAGTCCTTTAAATACATATAGGTAGATAAGTTTATTTTGTCATACTTCTAATATTGAATGAAGATTATATCGGAATACTCATAAAAGGGTGGAATAATCGATTTATCACTTTGCAAATCAAATATTAGAATCAAAGAGGCCATAGCTTTTATCGCGCCGACTGAATTAGCCCCGTTCGGAGGAAATAGATTGCCAGACGGTGGCCGGTCGAGCCCATAAAAATCCAGACCAGTTTTAGTCAACCAATACTGTTGTCTAGTCAGTATTTAGAAGTTAAAGACACTAAATAGCGTTTTTCATCTTCCACGTAACTAACCTTTTTATTGTCTTTGAAATTGAATTTTCATAAGGCCGATATTACATTATCATATATTCATCATATTTATATGATTTCATATCTGTCAAGTTCTATGATCATATTTATAGGATGTTGTTCTATATCACACCTAGGGTCATATAAACATCATATAATAATCAAATCAAGATGGATACCGACATAGCCGCGTTTTCCGTTGTCATGAATGCAATAATTTTGTTAATTGCTTTAAAATTGAAGAAAAAAAAAGAAAAAATAAAAGACGTATATTTTCGAACATCGGCCACAAGCCAAACTTTGCCCGTAGTATCGCTTAATACTTTTGCGATATTTGTCATTCATCATCATCAGGTCTTTTTTAGTCTCCACTGCAGGAGCACGGCCCTCTCTGTACTACCAAAACCATATATTAGCCAGAGCAGTCAGAGGATTTGGCCTACACTCTCCACGCTCGGATGACGGGTTCGAGAGGTCTCACTGACGTTTATAAGCTTTGTTAAGCTTATGTTTCCTAAGTCGCCTTCTACGACATCCACAAGAAGACTTGGAGCGGTCCTATTTTACTCTACCGAGGCCGGGAACCATACGGCACAATATTTGACATTATCGCCAATCTTTTGTCCCGGTTTTTATACTCTGGGACAAACGTATTAAATAAAAACTCGTTTTCTTCGTAAAAAGTTATCAATATTTTTGTGGATTCAATATTCCAAAGGTCAATTAGTCAAAAGGCGCCATTTTTATCAACCTAAAAGAATTCAAATTATCAACAACGAGAATATATTATATTACTTGTAATAGTGGGTAGTAGTGTTGGTAACGCAAGACTAGTGCGTGTAGGAATATCAAATGGTGGCGCAATTCGGCGTGCGGAGTTGAACACTTGATGGCTCAGATGGTAAGAGCATATTCGTATTAAGACTAAGGTCGCGGGTTCAAGTCCTGATCACGTGGTATTTTTTCACAATTTCTTATTTCATTATTTAATTTGAGTACTTCAGTACTGCATCTTGAATGCCTAAAAAACACTATAAAAATAATATAATCCTTGTACTTTTTATAAGTGCTAAAGACACGAAACAATAACAGCTATTGCACGCATCTCCCACACAAATTGTACGACTGTTAAAGACCCCTATTAGATTTTATACGGTACTCATCGCCACCATTACGTAACTTCGAAGGCCTACCTTCATTAACGTTAGTGGGCTCATACCCTTTATTCATTATTCCTAAGGACCCAATGTCAGAAAAATGCCACTCGTTATGTCGGCCATCTGTTTTCGTAAATACAATCGAGGATGTTAATTATTTAGGTATAGGTACTTTCGTATTTCAATAGTGAATAGTATTTGTATTATCCTCTCTATGGGTTAAAAAGGATGGATGAAAATAGATTAACAAAAAATATTTATAAGGCAAGTCTGAAAGAAAGAGAGGGACAGGGTCGACCTCGGCGAACGTTCTGCGATCAGATTGCAGACGCTCTAAAAAAGGGAGAGGTAAGAAGTACCCGTAACCGAAGGGCATGTATCAAGATGTTGACGAGTGTAGATGAAGCGAAAGAGGTCTGTCAGGATCGTAGCAAGTGGAGGTCCATAGTCTCTGCCTACCCCTGTGGGAAACAGGCGTGATAGTATGTATAGGTTAAAAAAAATTCTAAGTTTCCACATGTGTTATAAGGAAAGGCGAGAGATGTTGGAGTTACAACTCTGACATTATTATGTATATGTCGCAGTTGGATGGTATAAACCGCCAATACACGAAACCTCTAGTTGTTTGGCATTACAGCTCGGTTTTGTTAAACAGCCGAATATCGTTCAGCTGGATTGTCTAAGATTGCGCAACGTGTTACGTTCATTGAAACCGCTAACCATGTTTCCAAATGGCTAGCGGTTTTGTGAAACAGTAGCGGTAATCCGCTGTTTGACGAAACCGTTAAACAATCCAACTGCGACACATGCATGATAAGATTTTTTCGACATCGAATTTCAGTTCCCAGAAAACTATTCACGATGTTTATTGCTATAGGTTTGCCCTAACCTAGTAAAATGGATAGAACTTTTCTAGCACTCGCCGGCCGCTACCGCGGCACGCTCGCTCCGCTCGCTCGCCATTGCCACTTCGTAGGCATTCTAAATTGTATATAATTTGTTTAGATAGAATGTTCAACAACTTCTCTAGCCGCATGGATGAATACAAGTTGTTCATTCCATTCCGCGTATTGGGGTTCGCTGTTTTACATAACCGAGCTGTAATGCCAAACAGCTAGAGGTTTAGTGAATTAGCGGATTATACCATTCAACTGCGACATATATATTTTATTTTACAAGCTTTTATTTAGTTTCACCTGTCCCGTTGTCTGTGTGTCCGTCATCAAATCTTGCAAGCTAGATTAAACCTATTTCCTATATTCGATTAAACTCAAACTTTACATACTTATGTAAGTTGGGTGACAATGCAATATTATACGAGTAGTATTGAGGGACACACGTTTCTTGACTCTGACAAAAATTTAAAACCAAATTATTTCACAAACGGATTTCTAAATTGAAAATTGGTGTTCACAAACTCAAAATATTTTTAAAAGAACTTTTCAACGACACCCCACACCATGAATAAGTCGAGAAGAAACAATGCTTTTACATGTTTTCACAAAAAACTTTTTTTCGAAATTTTATTTTACTTCTTTGTCGGCGTGATTAATATGTATGAAAGTGTTCTTCGTTTACTACGGAACCCTTAAAAAGTAGGCCTATAATCAGATGCACTTATTTACCAGAGTATAGACGTGATAGTTATATAAATTTTAGCCTAGATAAAACTTGAACAACGGAGACTTCGTCGTTCCCAAAGCATCATCTCTAAATGTTGTCGTATGCAGTATTGCAGTCTCTATCAGAACGCTGCTAAAATCCCACGTGGGCCGTAAATGCCGCCATGTTGTGTTTGCGCACATTATATTTTCAGTGGCTCAAGTGCACTTAGTTTACATGCTAACAAGCTCGACAAAAATCAACAATGCCACATTGTATTTCACGTAAACGAGGCACAACTTTCTGTGTATAGTTGAACATGAATTTGACTGAGGAGTGGAATGAAAAACTCATAGCTACTAGTTGCCATATTACCTATATACCTTCATCAAGTCTTTATTACGTGTTTATTAATATAATGTCTAACAAAATATCATCATCATCTGAGCGTATTCCCGGTTACGTCGTCAGCGGTTACGCTTCAGAGCCCGGGGTCCGCTACCTAACCTAGGCGATTTAACAAGGTTACTGGTTTTTACACAGAGCGACTGCCGTCTGACCTCCGCATCCCAAAGGGTAGACCAGAACCAATCCTAGGATAGGTATAAACGCTAGATGGCGTTTGGGACCAACGGCTTTACGTGCCTTCCGAAGCACGGAATCATCTTTCTTTTCGGATAATCAGGTGATTCAAGCCTGCAATATCCTAAACAGACTGGAAACAACTTTTCACAAAGTATGCTTCCAAGTGGGATTTGAACCCATGACCTCCGGATCACAAGGCAAACGCCTTGACCACTGGACCGCGGAGGCAGTCTAACAAAATATACTGAAACTATTTTAAGGGTAGATTCAGTCCACGATACTGAACAATTTTCCCCAAGGAGTATATTATTATATAAAAGTTAGTTATTAATTCTGTGATAAAAGTATGTTTTTTTTTGCTTTCCATAGTATTTGTGATCAGTCAATTCGAATGGAAGGCAAAAAAATATTTTTCATATTTCGATGTATGTTCCTTAGGGAAATTTGTTCAGTATCATGTACTGAATTCAGCCTTAAAATAGTTTCAGTTTATTTTTTCAGACATTATATAAAGAAATTTATCTCAGACAAACTCAGGGAAGTCCTTAAAATAAAAGAGCCGAGTGAGTCCTTGACTTTAGTAGAATAAAATTAAATAAGAAGATTTAGAGCTGAACGGAATCATTAAGTTTTTATTTTGTTTTATTAAACCTTCATCATCATCATCATTTCAGCTGCATGACGTCTACAGCTGGACATAGACTTCTCCAGAGGATTTCCAAAACAACCGATCTAGAGCGGCCTGCATCCAGTGCTTTCCAGTGACCTTGGTCAGGTCGTCTGACCACCTTGTATGGGTGTCCTCGCTTCGCGTGCCATTGCGTGATCGCTTTTCGAGAATTGTTGCGATGGCCAATGGGGCAACCCATTGGCCATCGCTTTGTCGTGCTATGTGTCCCTCCCAATGTCACCTGATTTCCTAACATGAGATAAAATATTTTTTCATCAACTCGATTAACTCAAGTAATATAGTTGGATATACTATATAACGTGAGTTAACCTATTTTGAAATATATTTGTGTGAACGCCTATTTCTTTCACTAGAAGTGATTAAAGTAATATTGCAAGGGAAGTTGCACATAATAACTAAATAATTCAAGGAATCATCGACTGCCTCCGTGGTCCAGTGGTCAAGGCATTCGCTTTGTGATCCGGGGGTCGTGGGTTCAAATCCCACTAGGAAGTATATTTTGTGAAAAGTTGTTTACAGTCTGGTTAGGATTGCAGGCTTAAATCACCTGCCAGATTACCTGAAAATAAATTATAAAACAATAGATTCTGTGTTTCGGAAGGCACGTAGAGCTGGGGGCCCTAACGCCATCTAGCGTTTGTTTAAACCTGGGTTCTTTTGGGTTGCGGAGGTCAGACGGTAGTCGCTCTGTGTAAAAACCATCACCTGAGTTAGGTAGCGGACCCCGGGCTCTAAAGCGTTACCGTTACCGCTGACGATAAATAAATGAATATATAGGGACAATCACACTGATTAAGCTAGGCTCAAATTAAGTTATGTATGACGATGTAACCGAGAATACGCTTGGATTATGATGAATTAATTACGGAGTCATCGATCGACAATATCCAACTTCAAACGAAGTAATTATTATTTCGGTGAACAACGAAAAAGAAAAATACATGAACTTAATAATTCTATTTGCTTAAAACAAAGGCTGTAACGACTAAATAAGTAATGAATTTCTTTTCGAAGTAGAACCCTAATAAGTAAAAGTGTTTAAATATCCATTTAAAAAAATTGTATGTGATATTTAGTGACCTATAATTTAACACTGAATTTGTAGTGACTCATTTTTGTATGAAAGGTAATTTGATCGAAAGTGTCTTTACTTATTAATTCAAGTATATTTTAGTGTCGTAGAGAGAGTTAGTTTTTTTTGTAGAATTGAAAGCCATATCTAGTTTTTGAAAATTTACCTACTTTAATTGCTGACCTTATCACAAAGTCTACGCGTAAATACTTAATAATCGTAATTTATTTTTATGGAATAACCGTACTTACATATTATCGAATCCATCGCTGACAGGTATATTTTTCTAGATTTTAAGATAATTATTTTCTGTTTTTTAATTTTGTGCAATAAAGGGTATTGTATTGTATTGTATATTTTGAAACCTAAACATTGTTTCTTGGAAACGAAATAATGCAGAATGTATTTCCAGAAGTTTAAAACAGATGTCAGGGGAAAGAAATTGAATTAAAAAGCTTAGAGGCGGCGTTTTCTTACTGGCGGATCCTGTTAGCAAAGTTTAATAGGACCCGTACCTTATTGTCGTCTGGGGCTCTATGCACAAATTAGAGAATAGCAGATGAAGTAACAATGAATGAACATCAATTACATTACGAGTATAATCCTTCAAGTACCTTCAAGCCATACAGATACCCTACATCAGACCTTTACAAATTTTGTGAGGTACTAACGATACGACAGCTCTTTTTCCTTGCAACAATAATGCAGCAGCATTCAAGACTCCTTTTCGAAGTAGAAGTAACGGAATAGTTAACCTTTTTACTCCAACATTTAATATTGAGTTTTTAAAAACATTCTTCTGTTTTCTTGGCCCTTTTCTTTACATGGAAATGACCAGCAAAGTGCTAATATTTACTTTGAATAGCTATGATTGTAAAAAGGTTGTAAGTGAGTGGTTACAAAAGCTAACATACGAGGAGACCGAACGATTTATAGAAACTGTGGTTTGACCTTAAGCGTAATATATTTAACTTCTAGTCATGATTTTATTATTATTATATTAAAGCTTATCTATATATGTATTTGTTATAAAATTTAGTATCGTTAATTTAGTATCCCATAACACAAGTCTCGAACTTACTTTGGGCCTTTGGGGCTAGCTCAATCTGTATGGTTTGTCCGTATATATTTATTTATTTAAAGTAATTTTTTTGTTTACACTTTTATTTAGATACGTTTTAGGTAAATCATGTCCTTGTTAAGAATTTAATTTATAACTCAAGTAAATAGGTACTATTGTTTTTGTTAAAATTTTTATTTTCTTAATTAGGTTACTAGCCTATAAAAATAATTTTGATAAGTTAACGAGTCCTGGTGAAATTACAGGTTCTTCGGAAACCTAGCATGGGCACCAGGCCTCCACTAACATAAATACCTAGCCATGTAATGTATACTTATATTAGTCAATATGTTATTTCTCATTGTACTTATTTATTGTATAACTGTAATGTTTTGGAGGAAAATAAATACATTTTATTATTATTTATTATAATCCTCGCACAGGTACAGATGGGTAATCAGATGCCTGTGCCAACTCAAGTAGTGCGCGACGCGCGCGGTAGCACAGGTATCTGATTAACCTTCTATACTCTCATTTGGATAAATTACCCATAATGAACTTTTCCTATCATAAACAGTAGTAGGAAAAAACAGTTGAATGAAAATAATGATGAACCCTTTAAGCAGCGTTGATGGCGAAATTCACCTTTATGGTTGATGGGCTGGTAAGAACAGATATTATTCACAATGTGTTTTTCTTCTCCACTTTGAAAGGTCATTGGCATCCTAGGATAACCATTACATGCATATTATATTTGAAGAAGATAAAAATTACTTTTTATGTCTTATCTTGTTCGGATTTTTTTTGTGTGTACATCTTGATATTATGTATGTATCTGTCATTTAATATTATGGAGTCATTACTCCGTCAAATATATGTATGTTAGTATATTTATTAGCTGTACCTAGTTTTTTTTTTTTTTCAATTGTCCTTAACTTTGCGCCTCACCTGTTTTCGTCAAACATCTCCATATAATATATTCCAGTTGCAATTTGGTCGCCTTTTGACATCCTTTTATGTTTTATATTGTTCTGTATCATAATGTTTTGGTGCAATAAAGATCTATACTATCTTAATATATTTACACCTCTGTATTCTTTATATTTGTTATCTAAGGCTCTATGTGCATAGGTACATTCCTCTAATCTAATTACGAGCAGCTGCGGCCCGCTTTGTTGCAGTTTGTAGACAGGCAGAAAAATAAAGTCAGGATTCTACGACTTGATAAAGACCGCCATTTAGCTATTGCTGTTGCTGCATACAATAACAGGCTATAATATTTATTTATAGCTGTTATTGAATGCTCTGTTTATTTTGGAAATATGTAAGTATATTATGTACATATATACGATTACTATAAATTAATCAATTTCTTTATTTGCATAAAATGTAGGTACATCAAGATAAAGAAAACGCTCGTTGCCTTTATTTAAACTTTATTAAGCCAAAAAAGCTACAATATGACTTAATGCTAAAGCAGCTCTCCCTTTTTCCTTTTATTATATGTTGAACAAGCATTATATATGTCGCAGTAAGATAGATAAAGCCGTAATATATTCCTATTAATATATTATGTGTTCCCAGTAAGATAGTAACGAATCGCTTTTGTATAACGATGTTATGGTATATAATAACTATATCCCTAGGGATATAACTATATTCCAGCTTTATCTATTTTACTACATATACATTTTCATATACATTCCTGAAAGAGGAAACGTACAAATGCTTGCGCAAGTGATTATGAAACATATGAATATAATTCATTTTGCGAGAGCACGTGTGGACGTTGACCTGCATGGGTTATTCGCTAAGTGGGTTTATACACATGAACTTATGCATAGTTGACGAAACTCAGGGTCCAGTTTTAACCTTTTTTAGGCACAGAATCTTAAAAATAATTCAAGAAGGAAAGTTTTTATGAAATAGATTCACAGATAGGTTTTAATTGTGGTTTAAGAGAAAGAAAACGAATGTTAGTTTTACTATTATTGATTTGATACCCACAGTTAAGTTGAATACCTAAGCGTAGTTAAGTATATAATTAATCTGATTTCATTATTTTTTCCTTAGATGATTCCTCCAACACATAGGTATATTTTTCTTGGCAGTGACAATGGGCTTGTGATATGAAGAAAGCAATACCCAATTCATTTTACACAAGTTGACGTAGTATATAAAGAATCCGTTATCAGATGTTTTATTCAATGAAAACAACTATAACAAAACTTAAGGAAAACAAGCGACCCGACACCGAGTAAGATTTGAATTTGGAGCCTTCCTTTTTTCAATTGCTCATCATCATGTAACATAATAGATCGGGAGCTGGCACGAATTTTTGGGTAGGTATTTGAGGCAAGTTGAAAACTTGTCACATACCACTCCTATTATACCCCAACACGGAACTGCAGACCTGGCTGGTGAGTAGCGGAGTTAAACCATTTTGATTTATTAATATTGACCTGGCAGGTAGAAAGTCCCATCAAAATGACCTGCTTTTAGAAAATCTTATTTTTTAGTTATAAGTAACACCCTATTAAAATTTCAAGTTGCCTCAAATATCATTTTTATATTTTTTTGAAAAATACTTTTACACGCTCCTGGCAATATCAAAGCCCTGACTAAATCGTCTGGTTTATTGATTTTTTTATTCTTTAATCATTAAACTACAACATATAAAAAATTCATATTGCCTCAAATACCTTTTTTGAAAAAAAAAAACTTTTAAAAATATATAGGTTGCTTTAGCCCCGCTACTCACCAGCCAGGTCTGCAGTTCCGTGTTGGGGTGTAATAGGACAGGTATGTGACAAGTTTTCAACTTGCCTCAAATACCTACCCAAAAATTCGTGCCAGCTCTCGGACCATCATCATGACCGCGACATATTCTGCATGGGTCTTTTTGTAAAACAAAAACCACACCACGCTATGGAAATGCTGCACAAATGTATAAAATGAAGGGGACATTTTTTTTTCTTTTTTGTAGTTTATTCTTACTCTTGTACGTTTCTAACTCTCTTGCATTCATTTGTGTTTATTTTTTGTGGTATTTTTTGGCAATAATTTTAGTATTCTAAAATTAATTTTCTTTCATAAACTGGATAAATGTGTCCAGTTAAAGAATAACCCGGTCGCAAACTAGCGTTACCGCAGAATCCTGTCGATGGGACGTTCCAAACAAACAATGGTTAGATTTGCATGAGCAAAACAGCTGGGGTCAACATACGACGCAATCACTGTTATGCAATATTGCCGACGAAAATATAAGAGAATTGAATACAGTATTGTTTGTGTGAAGAATTAAATACTCTTTTTAGGGTTCCGTACCCAAAGGGTGCAAACGGGACCCTATTACTGTGACTCCGCTGTCTGTCCGTCTGTCCGTCTGTCTGTCCGTCTGTCTGTCTGTCCGTCTGTCACAGGGCTCTATCTCTTGAACCGTATAGCTGGACACTTGATATTTAACCGTTTATGTATTATTGTGGCCGCTATAACAACAAATACTATAAATAAAAAATAGTTAAAAATTAAAGTAAATTAACGACTGCCATACCACGATGACAGCCGGGACCAACGGCTTTACGTACCTTTCGAAGCACGAAGGAGCTTGAGAAAATTTTATGCCACCGTTGGTCACCCATCCAAATACGGACCACGCACAGTGTTGCTTAACTTGCGAAAGCGCTAGCAATGCATTTGCCCACTGGACCATTGATATTTGACTAAAGTTAAATGTACATTGCAGCATTAACTAGCCCAACTGAAACCAGTAATGCGCAAAAAGTTTTCCTATTAAGGGTTCATATTGCGACAACTTGCTGCATAATACTTATGTTATTGCAACCCTATCACGCTAACTGCTTAACTTTGCCCATGTAAGTTTCAATATGAACTATTGTTGCGGAGCTCATAATAAAACTCCCAGTTAATTGTTTTTAGGTCACTTAGGTATGGATGGAGAGTCATGATGGGTATTTCTCTACGAGATCTAATTGGAAAAAAGAAAATATGTATGTAAAAGAAAAAAAATCACCGAAAACTACCTTTTTAGGGTTCCGTACCCAAAGGGTGCAAACAGGACCCTATTACTGAGACTCCGCTGTCTGTCCGTCTATCCATCTGTCCGTCTGTCCGTCTGTCTGTCCGTCTGTCACAGGACTCTTTCTTGAACCGTAATAGCTAGACACTTGAAATTTTAACCGATTATGTATTACTGTGGCCGCTATAACTAAAAATAAAAATAAGTTAAAAATTAAAGGGGTCGTCATACAAGAAACGTGTTTCTTCAGCGTTTTAAAACATTGTACGGTGGTACGGAACTCTTCCTGTACGAGTCTGACTCGCACTTGCCCGTTTATTGCTTATGTATGCAAATTAGCAAATAATAGCGCGCTAAATCAATGGCATTCACCTTGGGTGGTAAGACCAGATTGGACCGATACTAGGCGGCATGATATAAATATAAAAAAGCGGCAAAGTCAGACTCGCCTATGAAGGGAACCCTTCATAGGCGTAGCTGCAAGTAACATAATATAAATAATATTAAAGTTCTTGTAGTTCGTTGTAACTTTGATCGATGTTTTAATAATAGTGTACTTTTTTTAAATTAAGTTATTGATAAGTAAACATTATAATTAGGTACCTAAATGATGGGATTTACATCTAATGTTTTTTTTTATTTTTATATTTGAGTTGATTGAATGAACGGTAAATTTCGGCTTACGATTTATGACGTATTAAAAAAAAAACTACTTACTAGATGTCGTTCAAACAAATTTTCGGCGGAAGTTTGCATGGTAATGTACATCAAATATTTTTTTTACGAGGTCATAATGGGAGGTCAATGAGGCTGTCATTGACCTCCCGTGTTCTTTTCACCCCGCATGGCTCGCTGTCTCGCTTCGGCTAGAGTAATTTTGTGTGCGTGGAAGCGGGAGCAAAATTTAGATTATCTACATCAGGCATGCAGTAAAAAATGACCAGCGCATGTAGTTGGGAGACCAATTTGGTGGGTGCATGGAGGGCACATAGTGTTTTATTACAAGCTTTTAATTATGTAACTTGCCCTGTTTGTTGTTGTTTATTTGTTTGAGTCAAATCTTGCAAGATTTTAAGAGCAACTTTCCGGTTTCCGATTGAGATGAAATTTTGTATGATAATGTAAATCAGATGACAATGCTATATATATACAATAACAATACATCATACCCCATCAAGTTTGGGCTTATTAAATGTATGTGTAGTTAGATGTAAATCTTATAAATAAAAATGATACCTATTAATCTATCTAAAAAGAAGTACGAGTACTTATATAGACCGGGAGCTAACCCCAAAAACTTAGTCGGATATTTCGCAGACGACGATGTCACAAGTGTCATTTTACACCGCCTTCGTCGAGAAAAAAGCGATAGCGTATTAACGGGTGCGGCCTCTGAAATCATCGTCTTTTGTTTCACTTTGATTGATGTCTCCATGTTTAGGGTGGCAACCCTAGATCCTTGATGCTACCCTCGATTCCATGTCACTCTTTATCTCAGCTCATGCGTAAGAATATACGCAAGGAGGGCTATCTTATAGGCAAGTTATGATTTATGTTTGCAATAATCATCATCATCATCATTTCAGCCGCATAGCGTCCACTGCTGGACTTAGGCCTCTCCCAAGGTTTTCAAAAATGACCGATCTAGAGCGGCCTGCATCCAGCGCTTTCCAGCGACCTTGGTCAGGTCGTCCGATCGGGAGTGGGTGTCCTACGCTTCGCTTTCCAGTATGTGGTCGCCATTCGATATGATTATTATATGATTGCAATGATAAAAAATAGTAATAAAGTGTGAATTAAAATCTAAGTTGCAAGACACTTAGCCAGACACAATTAAAATAACAATTTATTTGCAATTCAAAGCGATAAAAGATGAGCAGAGGCTGACACCAAAGACTGCTCTTTTTTTCATTTATCCAAGATGTCCGCCGATTCTCAACTGCATGCGATTCATTTGAAACTCGGTATCCAGGGAATATTAATAATGCAATATAAATAATTACCATTCCTTACCATGGATATCACTTAAGGCGAAGATATAGGCAAATGGCCTTGAAGTGTGAAATAAATTGTTAACTCGTAAATATGGTGATAATTTCCTAGATGCTTCCTATATAGATGCACTAGATAGCCCTTTAAATTATTTTATGAACTGCCGTTAAAACTATTATTGATGATCCGTCTAGCTTTAAAACTTGCCGTGGCCACTTTTGGCGGAGGCAAGTTTTAAAGCTAGACGGACTAATGTAAATACTTTCAACGGTGGTTTATAAAATAATTTAAAGGGCTATCTAGTGCATGACGAAGAGCAATATGGAAATTATCTCCATATTTACGAGTTAACAATTTATTTCAAATGAGGGCGCCACTTCAAGGTCATTTGCCTATATCTTCGCCTTAAGAAGTGCGCGGTCTGTTTACATCATTGTGATATTTATTTATTTGTATGTATGTAATAAATTACTTATTATATATATATTCATTTATTTATATAAATATATCTTTTTTTTTTATAATATATATTTTGTATAAGTATTTTAATATCTATTGGTTATTTATAATTTATATTTTAAATTTAACTGCGCCACCTGTTATCTTACTCATATACTTCGCACTCCTTCTCTTTATGGTTGCCTGTAAGAGATTGCTTCGGCGATAAGGCCGCCTCTTGTACCTTATTTATTTATAAGTTCCGTAAACTTTGTAATTTTTTATTGTTTTTTATTTGGTGCAATAAAGATTTTTGTATTGTATTGTATTGTATTGTACGAAGCAAACGGTAGTTAACACGAAATTGTAAACTTTTAATTATACAACTTGATAACAACCTGGCAACGGTTGTGTTCTGTGCATTTGTGTGCATTTGTCTTCAGTTTTACTTCTGCAAGTTACCAAATAATTACTTACATACGAAAATAAATGTACTCGTATTATAAAAAGAAAAGCTTCTTTATTGCATCAACTTATTTGACTATTTTTATAGTTAACTTTCTGAATAAAATAAAAGAGAGAGAGAGAGAGAAAGAGAATAGTAATAAATATAGAGTTGACCAAAGCAAATGTAAATACTAAGGGTTGGTTGCACCGCAGGCTTGGTTATAGTTTCCGTCAAAGTTAACTTTAGCAGTTACATTAACGGTAACAATTGTATTTAACAATTGTGTGTTGCACCATTACATTTCTCGTGATTGTCAAAGTTAATAGGGTTGCAAGTTTAAGGTTTCATATTTTCCCTTAGAAATGTGTAGGGAATATATTTTGATATGGCAACACGTAACGCGAGCTGTCAACCTATCTGACGTTTCGGATCGACGGCGTGATATTGTGAGGTTACGTTTTTCGAGTGTTTGAGTTTTGAAAATAAAAAAGTGTTTTTCTGTAAATTTTAAAGATATCTAGCGTACCAGGATACATAATGGACCATACCGAAGCGAAAACCGTGATGACAGACTATCGTTTAAAGTAAGTTTACCTTTCCTATGTAAAACCCACATGTGTACCAAGTACCTATATTGCCTTTACCTTCGATTATTTTGAATCAAATAATTATAAATAGAACTAGAATGCATAAGCTATATCAATACATTTTTATATTCGGTAATTTCTTCAGTCCTCCATGCAATACGTAGGTGGCAGACACTCATAATTTCACATTATTGTTTTCCAGGGAACGAAGTATGAATTTTAGTAAGGAGGAGATTAATAGATTGCAACAACTTGTGGACAAATACAAAAATGTACTAATGTGCAAGAAAACCGACGGAACTAGCGCCAAACAAAAAGACCATGCTTGGCGCTCCATTGAAAAAGAATTCAATGCCATTGGCCAAACACCAAGAACTATCAAACAATTGAAATATAAGTTTGAAAATATGAAAAGAAGTGCAAAAAAGGTACTGTTATATTCATGTTTTATTTTGTGTTAATCCAATTTCTATTATTTCATTATTATTTATGTCTGAAGTTAATGTGAGTAAATAATAATTTATTAATAACTTTGTTAAAATAAATGCGTACAGGAGGCCTGTAGGGAGCGCCAGGAAATGATACGCACAGGGGGAGGAAGACCTCCCTCCCTTCCTCCACAGTCAGAAGATGCTACAGACTGGCTGCGATCACTTATGTCAGGATCCATAGATGGCAATGAGGCTGAATATGATGATGACGTAATGACTCCAACTTCGCTTTCTGTAAGTTATTTCTGACATTGACTTCGCATTTATAGTCATGTAATGAGCCACAAACTTATCTAAGCCGGTGGCCTTTTGGAATTGGAATTGAAATTGGCCATACTAGGTCAGATAAATTTTTGGTACTGTATCAATATTGAGGTAAATAATCATTTTTATTATGTGACACTCGTGACAGCATTGGTGGACTAGTGGCTGGGTCACCAAAAGGCCATGTTTACACCGCTATTTGGGTATATTATGCAGTGAAATGATAATAGACTTTTATTTATGTTAACAATATTGTTTCAGACTCCTAAACGAGAATCGAAAGTTAAGAATAATCCAGATGATGATCATATTCTTTCAGTCCAAAAGGTATTATAATAACTTATTTTTAATAGGTAATTAGTGTTAATTATTAAAAATAAAATGTTTTTATTGTTATTTGTTGCAGAAGGCAAAGCTTGCCATCAATATTGTAGATTGTGATGAAATTATGTCCATAGAAGAGGTACAGGTAAGGTATCTTTTTTTTTACATCTATTTATTACTAGCTGTTGCCCACAACTTTGTCCGCATGGAATTCCATTATATAGGGAACTTTAAAATTTCGTAATAACAAGTAGCCTATGTATGTGTTACTTCAGTGCCTTATTTACCTACCGATTAGTCTATGTTACTCACTGATAATTTAGCTTTCTATAAGTCGCTCATCTATTACTACAAAGACGTAATTGTCACAAAATGCAAAAATGAGTTAATGATGCCAGAATGTTCCAAAATGACCAATACGTATGGTATTAAAAAGACGTTTTTATTGTTCAACAAATGAGCGTAAGATGGCGCCTCTGTCTTTGTTGCACCGGTACAAAATTTTACTCGCCCTGAGTGTAACAACGCCACATTGGTCAGTTGCGCATAATTTTTTATATTTTTAAGTGCCAAACGACGTAAATGTTATTTTCTGTCTATGTAGCACCAAGACAAAATTATTTTTTGAGATCTGCAGTGTCGTAATTGTATTTTTTGTCATTGTAGCACTAGAATAATAATATATTTTGTGAGCTACAATACCTTTGTATATGTATTTTGTGTCAGTGTTTAACTAAAAGCTCTTAAAATTGAATGAAATAATGACTTACTTAAAAGAAACAGGTGTAATTTTAAAACATTAAATATTGTATTTATGTTTTTCTTCATTATTACTAAAAGTAGTAACTTAAAAAGTAAGTCTAATAAAAATAAAATCTAAATAAAAGTAAATAAAAAAATAGCATTCAAGTTAAGATCATAATTTTTTTATTGTTTTAAATAGGTACTTACTTGTATGTGTTGTGTGTGCAATAAAACATGAATCTATCTATGTACTTGTTTGCTAGTAATGGTTTTTTTAAAGAAAAATAAGGTGAATTAAACTAGGTATTTTAAATGGTAATTTAAGTTATTTTAAGGTTATTATAAGTAAAGAAACAAAAGTTCCATCTACCTCTTTGCTCCTTTTGTTGATGAGAGTATCACATTCACAGAGCATGTGAAGTGCGGTTTCCTCTTGGTCTGCACAGAATCTACAGTAAGGGTTTTCTGATAAGCCCATTCTGCCTGTTCATGTGCTTATTGAGTTTACAATGCCCAGTAAGGGCCCTAATGCCCGAACACGAATACTCAACCGGACGAGTTTTTGTATCTCAGATCTTGATTTGTGGAGAAAACCTGGAAAAAACTGTTTCGAATGTGCAAGGCCATTTCTATTTCCCAAGCCACCACTTGGCCGGATTTCGGCACCCCGAGCATAAGTTCCGGTAAAATGGGTCGGGCGCCAGACCCTTTCCTTGCCAGCTGATCTGCCGGCTCGTTCCCCCCGACTCCGAGTGTCCAGGCACCCAGCCCAGGCACACTGAGTTTTTGCTGCCCAGTTAATTTAGGGCATCAATGCATGTCAGAGTAATTCTGGATGCTACTTCATTGGACGCCAGTGCTTTTAATGCGGCCTGACTGTCCGAGAGTATGAGAATCCTTTTGCTGGAATACTCCAGGCTTAGAAGAAAGTTAAAAAAATATTTGAACAAAGGCAAAATGAAGCTACTAAAACACAAGCAAAAACACAAAATAATAATTTTCATTGATAACTTAAAAGGGCGTCCTACTATCTGTAAGGTACCTGGGTTTGAAACCAACATAAAGTACTTTTTTTAATGAAAAAGCCGTGACTAGCGATGGCCTTGTGTTATTTTAATAAGTATTTTGATATAAGGATAACAAATGAATCTATGATTTATGTACCAACACAAAATTATTCAAAAAACTGTTAATTATTCAGTAAGTGGTTTGAAATGACGATAAAAATACTAATTCACCTGTGATTTACCTGCTATTAAGTAATGTTAATTATTCAGTATTCAATATAAGCTGTAATGAATTATTATCTCAAATAAAGTGTTTTAAATACAATTAACTAATACCTATTTCAGTGTCACAACTTCCAAAATAAAACATTTTCAATGCAACAATGACACAATTGTATGTGTCAAATCATTTCAAGTGGTTTTTTTTATACTTACACTTGACTTTTTTAAATGTTTTTGCTATTGTACTCTACCTATATATTTAAACATCCAAAATATCCTAGTTGCAGTTATAAATATTATAAAGTGAAATAATAAAACGAAACAGAACATTAAAAAAAACTTTAAAACGCCCTCCTGTAAAATTTGTAAAATGACAGTTACGTCTTTGTAGTAATAGATGAGCGAAGTGATATTTTTTTTGTAATCGGTCTAGTAGTTTCGGAGCCTATTCACTTGAAACCAACAATAAAATCTTTCCTCTTTCTATTAGTATAGATTAGACGTTAGATTACTCGTAGATATATAAACCACAGCAGAGATAAATACACTGTTTTTGTTACAGAATGCAGAATTGGATGGTAACACGCCCATTATAATTGAAAATAATAATGAAAGCCAGAAGAATATTATTGAAGAAGCAGAATCTGTCCCCATTTTCGACAGCAGTACACCTCATTCCTCATTAAGAAAACCGGTGGCACCACAATTAAAACGTAAGTATTTTTATAATTAAATTATTTCAATATTAATTTATCTTGCATTTATAGAAATGCGTGGAACTAGTACATAAACTGTTCACTGTAGCATACTCGTATATAATGTTATTTATAATGTTTTAGTATAGACTGCCCTTTAAACTGATTAAAGAGCTATTGGATGGAATAAAAGATAAAAAAATACTTTTCAGGTTATTAACATGCTATTCTCTGTTCTCCATTTCAGGTATGATAAAGAAAAAATGCAAAGGCAATGAAAATATAATTAAACAAGCTTTAAGGGAAAAAAAGCTATCGGTTTTAGAGGGCCTCCACAACCTAGAGTTAGAAAAAATTAGGGAGACCATCAATCAACAAAAAGAATTACATGACCAGCTTATGAGGCATAATGAAGAGAAACATAAGCTTGAGTTAGTAAAACTTCAGCTTGAAATTGATCTTCTTCGGGCAAAAAAAATGGTACAAGATAAGGAACTTGGGCATTAAGGACTTGAGGACTATTTTTTATTAGGGACTTGAACATAAAGAAAACAATAAATTTTTATTACAAAATTTTCTGTTTTTTAATAAGATATTTACTACATATTTGTTATTATATTATTAATTATTAAAAATTAAAGTCACAATGCCAACAATACGCATTGTTATTACAAAGGACATAATACCATGAATGCTTATTGTAATCTACTAAAATAATTATTAATCAATGTATTTCTATTATGGTCATCGTTTGTCCTGTGAGTATACAATTCTTCATCATCAGATGAAGATGAACCTGTTGAATCATCGGTGTCATTGGGTAGTGTTGGCATTGGGTCTCTGAATTTCTTAGACATGTTGTGAAGCACAGCCATTGCAACGATAGCACACTGAGCTCTTCTTGGATTTGTCCGTAGTTTCCATCCTAAAGCAGGAAACCTTTTTTTCCAGCAGCCAAATGTTCGTTCCACAACATTTCTAGTTCTGATATGGCTTTCATTGTAGAGCTGTTCTGCTTGTGTGACAGGATTACGCAAAGGCGTGAGCAGATATGGTTTCACAGCATAGCCTTTATCCCCTAGTAACCAGAAACCTGAAAACTGGCCATCTTCTAGTCGTCCTTTAATTATACTGCTATTGAAAATGTGGCTGTCATGACTGCTTCCAGGCCACCGCGCGACAATGTTAGTTATATACATATCTGCATTGGTAATTGCCTGCACATTTAGTGAAAAAACCTGTTTCCTATTTCTATATGTTTCAGCATCAGTCCCACCTGGAGATTTTATTTGGATATGAGTGCAATCTATCGTTCCAATTACTTTGGGAAAGGCACTTATTTCATAAAATTTTTTGGCCTCTGTTTCCATTTCTTGTATATTTTGAGGCATTGTCACCCACTCTGGTCTTAGCCCGGCAATAGCTCTGCTTACTTTATGTATTATCCGACACACACTGGATTTATGAACACCTGCAGCATCCCCAATGCAACGTTGGAATGAGCCACATGCATAGAACTCTAGAGTCATCACTATTTGTTGCTCTGGAGTAATAGCAAAATTCCTGAAAAAATAAATATCATTATTAAGGTGTGATAAAGGCATTGAGCGAGTACAATA
Source organism: Acrobasis repandana (assembly GCA_963576875.1). Lineage (NCBI taxonomy): Eukaryota > Metazoa > Arthropoda > Insecta > Lepidoptera > Pyralidae > Acrobasis > Acrobasis repandana. The sequence continues at coordinate 17,091,579 of OY756218.1, read as the reverse complement.
ACAATACAGGCCTATAACAATAATTTAAATAGGTACCTGTAAATTTTATTATTATTACAACAATAAGCAGCGGCAGTTGAACAACTGATATAGCTATCATGTTTTTTCACACAAGTTTAATACCTAGGTTAGTTATTACTTTATGATTGAGTAAGAAGTGATTAGTATTTACAATAGGAACTTACTTCATGGTCCTAGTTTTCAGCAAGGGCCCTAAATGAGCAGCTAGCGCCCTAGCAAAGCCCTTGGAAATCCGAAATCTATCCAAAAATTCACGATCATCCCATTTTCGAAAACGATCAATTCGGGGTTGATATACTTTTTTCTTTCGCAATTCGGGTATATTGTTGTCACTGTCGTCATCAGAAGAACTGGATTCCCACAGAATATCACGAATTAAAGCCATAATACGTTTTTACAGTAAAAACCATTATCTTTTCTGCACAATTTGTAGGTTATCGTAAAGTTGACAGTTGATTTGACCATAACAATAGCACTAACCGGCCAAAATCGAGCAGTTAACGTTAGCGTTAAGTTATGACGTCATTACAACCGTTGTTAAAATGGTGCAACGCAAATGGTGCTTAACCGGGAATTTGACGGTTTTGTTATCGTTATAGTTACATGGTGCAACACACCCTGTATGTATTGTAAGGACGGATTTAGTATATGATACTTAAATATTTTCAATTTGGTACATTTCATAATCTATACTAATATTATAAAGCGGAAGAGTTTGTTTGTTTGTTTGTTTGTTTGTTTGTTTAAACGCGCTAATCTCAGGAACTAATGGTCCGATTTGAAAAATTCTTTTTTTGTTGGGTAGTCCATTTATAGAGGAAGGCTTTAGGCTATATAACATTACGTTCCGACAACCACGCGAACGAAGTCGCGGGCACAGCTAGTATGTAATAAATATGCATACTTTCCATATAGAGCGTAAAAGTAAGCAAAAGATTTATAAACAAAGTTGTAAGTATGACAATATTTTTCGCAATATTTTTTTGCATCATGGACTGAATCTACACATAACATAAATAGTTGCAGTATATATATATAGTACAAACCGATTTAGGGAAATCAATACAGACACGTAAGCAGTAGAATTTGTGCGTTAAAAATAACCCAACATTTTCCATAGCTAAAAGCTCTCGGTTGCTAGTAGCCTTCTGTTTACTGATATACGATATCAGTTCTAATCCCCTCCGAAAGAATCTCTCCGCGTCAATACCGTCACGAGACAGAGGGTGGCATCAATCACTGAGAAAATGAAAGCTGGTGTAGCGATGTACTTGTACGTCTCACTTTGTCATAGTGCGGCAGCAAATAAGCCAGGGTTTAGAAGAATAATGTGTACTACTTTTTAAGGTGAATTCCAAGCATAAGTGTCCTCATTTGAAATAAACTGTTAACTCGTAAATATGATGAAAATTTCCATATTTCAAAATGTTAGGCACTATAGATAGCCCTTTAAATTATTTTATGAATCACCGTTGGAAGTATTAAATTAGTCCGTCTAGCTGTAAAACTCGTTTTTGCCAAAAGTGGCCACTTTTGACGGAAGCTTTAAAGCTAGACAGGTCACCAATAAGGTAGTTTCAACGGCAGTTCATAAAATAATTTTAAGGTCTATCTATTGCCTAACATTTAGAAATATGGAAAGGAGTTGTTGCACAAATGTATGGGGAGCTGGCTAAATCACTGAAACCTACCTGAAATTTGCATTTTTAGGTCGGTATCATGGCCTAATAAGTAAATCCATACATATATATTCCATATAAATTCATATCTTTTCTATGGTACATTTGGATCAAAATATCGTTCCGCCAAAATGGCCGACACCCATTATGTCAACTGACCTGACATTGACAGTAACTGCGAGTAACTTGGTTGCGTACGTATAGGCGCCATGTCAGTATCGCCAATATACGATAATAAGCGATTTCAAATGTATTTTTGTACACTATTAAGATCACAAAAAAACAATAATATGATTGTCTTAGTCGGTTTTTAATATTTTTTCTGATTTTTGGGGAAGTGTTCATGACACTTTCCCAAAAATTAGCTCTACCCGAGATTTTCGGTCACAGTATAACACTTTTTTTTAATTTCTCAAAGGAATAAAAGAGAAGGCGCACGCTTTTTGGTGATATTACAATGACCACATGAAATTGCTAGAGCCAAAGATTTCTTAACTGGTGTCCAAGAATCATATCCTAGGGAAATCTTAAATTGTGTAGTGAGTAATAATACAACACTGACTGGCAAGTTGTGCAGAATAGACGCAAAGGAGAAATTATACTTCACTTTACCAAGACTGGACAAAAAGTGACTAAATATGAATATTCACTTTACCTAGACTGGACAAAAAGTGACTAAATATAAATATTCACTTTACGTGTACTTATACGTCTCACTGGACAAAAAGTGACTAAATATGAATAAAGATTTTCCTACCTCTAGCCTCTGTGTTTTGTGATGCGGCTGTGTGGCTGTGCACACATCACAGCCCATTAGTGTAATGTTAGACGGGGACAGGGAGATCTGATTGCGGGGTAAATCTAGCTCAACGTTTTTTCAGTACCTTCTCTTTTTGTTCGTCATTTGTAGAAAGGGTGGTTTTTATAATTAGATATAGAGAATTTGCCCACTTTTAAGGCTCCGCCAGTTCAGAGCCAAAATAACTGTGAGTGTTTTTTAAAAAACACTGTAATTAAACTACTGTAGATTATTCCTCAAAAATATTACAATAGAATTTTAAGCCTTTTCTGCAGATACACAATATCAAAAACACGATTGAGCATTTTTGGCTTGATAGAAAAAAATCAGGAACATACCTCTAAATTTGCCTAAATTTGCCTTTATAATACATATTATTGTTTTATACAATCACCTTTTTATATTAAAATTTTATCAAAAACTGTATTATCTAAATATATATCCGTTTTGGCTACAAAAAAAATATAAATATAATACAAAAATAATAATAAATAAAACACAGTGAAATATTTGTCGAGAGCGAAGAAAGGCGTGGAGCCGTGCACGCAGTATTTCGCAGTGTTTTGTTCATTATTATTTTTTGTATTATATTTATAATGTCTTTTTTGTAGCCAAAATAGATAGATATTTAGATAATACATTTTTTGGTATAATTTTCATTTTAAAAGGTGATTTTATAAAATAGTAATATGTATTACAAAGGCAAATTTAGGCAAATTTTGAGGTATGTTTGTGATTTTTTTTCTATCAAGCCGAAAAATGCTCAATCGTGTTTTGGCTACTCGTATTATGGGTGTCTGTAGATAATCCTTAAGATTTTTATATATGAATAAATATAGGAATAAACTGTAGTAGTTTAATAACAGTGATTTTTCAAAAACACGCACAGTATTGCAAATTGTGAACCCATCTCGCCTTAACAATACGTGAATTAGTTGTTGTGATATTATTAAAGGCACAAGGACCACAAGTCTAAGATTCCACTAAATCTGACGTTCATTTAACATACTTATACTGGCAAAACAAAACAAATGCGTGTCGTCGCGTTGGAACCAGGAAAAAAACAAAAACATGTCTGTTGATTTAGCTGAGGTTAATTATAAGTCTAACGGCGCAATCCCAGCTCTTATTGAAGGCTGGGTATAGGTAAACAAAACTACTATAGCTATTTTGTAACTAATAGATTTCACATTCGAACGATTGGATACCAAAAAAACCGGGCAATTGCGAGTCGGACTCGTACATGAAGGGTTCCGTACCTTCGTACAATGTTTTAAAAAGCTGAAAAAAACACGTTTCTTCTATATTGACCCCTTTTAATTTTTAAGTTGTTCTTATAGCGGCCACAGTAAAACATAATAGGTGAAAAGCAGAAGACATTCAGCTGTTCATTGACGGAATTCACAAAGGCAGTTTTATTTGATTTGTGTTATGTTAATAATAATAGATAAAATGCAGGTGACTTTGCTATTGATTTGGGGAAACCTGTAATGATAGTGTAAGTAATAATAATAAATAAACAAATAAGTAAACAATCATTAAAAAAAAATGAAGTGTCTAGCTATTACGGTTCAAGAGATAGAGCCCTATGACAGACGGACAGACAGCGGAGTCTTAGTAATAGGGTCCCGTTTGTCACAACGCACGTTTGTTGCAACGCACTTTTCTTTAGAATTTAAATAAAACAATATTTCCTGTCAACCTAAGTAGGTCGTAATTTAAATGCTATCATTCCCCGAGTATCTTCCGGCATGATGTCGCATCACTCCCCAGACGGACACTTACTTTCGAGTGAATTCCTTAAAGGAATCCAGAAATAATCTACCTCAAGGCGGCCAATATTCAAAAATACGGCCGCAGACTCTCACGGGACACCGTAATGGGATACAGAGGCGTGAGGCTATAAATAAATAAGAAGACGAAACCCTAGTCTTAGCCTCGACTTTTAAGTCGAAAACATAGCTTATTTACTTCGTGGCCTGATATATAGATTCTGGATTAGAATCAAATACAAATTCTTACACAAAGGCCTTCGTAGGAAGTTTTTACATTTGTATAATTGCATCGTTTGCTAAGAGAAGAAGAATTGACAGAAAAATGTTAAAACAAAAGTAGAATAGAATATAATAGAAAAACTCTTTATTGCACACCAAAAAGAAAAAAACAATATAAACAGATAACTTAAAATAGCATTAGTACAATGGGCGGTCTTATCGCTTAAAGCGGAGCTAGCTAGGATAGCTTAAAGTACATCTTGGATGAACGAATTATGTGAAAAGGCAGTGAGTAAGAAGCCGTAGATGTCGTAAGAGGCAACTAAAGGATTAAGAACAAACATCTAGTGCTACAATTGCATTCCCAAGGAGAATTAACGTCGGGCGGCGGCTGGTTGTAAAACTTTTCGCCCAAATACATTCCCAAAGAGGGTTGACATCAGGCAGGCGGCCGGTCTAAAACTATAGCCAAATAATCAAAACTCTTCCGGCTATTTATTTTACAACGTAAGGTCTTTGGCATCCTTCGGTGACCATTGACATGCATGTAATATTTGGAGAAGAAAAAGCGGGAATGCGCACCCCGGGCTCCAAAACATTACCTACATCTGAGGATGCAACCGGGAAGCAAAAGAAGCAGTGAGTAAGAAAGAAGCCAAATAAGGCAGTCAAACCCACTTTTTAAGGACGAGAAAGAGAACTCTTATACTTACTTACGCCGTCATTAATTTTAAAGCAAACGAAAATTATTTTCAGGACTCGTTGAATTGAAAATACTTTCAGAAGGATTGAGAATGAAAAAATCAGACCCAGATGTTTTGGCATAAGCGAATCAGCAGAAAATATTGGCGAATGTAACTTTTATAGGATATTTATTATAAGTTTCCGCCTATAAATCCGCTAGCAAGCATTTCCACGGCTAGCCGGCGACTAGGTGGATTTTTATTTCGTTTCTCGTTTTCATTCCTTTTATCTTGCCTTTCTTCCTCGCCTTACGAAAACAGATAAATTTTCCAACGATTGCATTTGCACAATGAGTTATGTTTACTTTGTATATTATATTGTTAGAGTTTATATGGGAAACAAAAATAAATAACTATTTTTGATTCCCATAGAAACTCAGATCAGCTTGTATAATTTGCTATAATGTGTTCCTTGGAGAAAGTTGTACAGTACGAGTATCATGCGCTGAGTTGTCCCTTGAAATCGTTTCACTGTTTCACGTTTTTTTTCTTTTTTTTTTATTATGTCCATGTGTCATGATGGCAAGAACGCTGGCCGTATCTCCGCATAGGATCGCTATACTGATACGTTGTGCGAAAAAGCAAGCATCCAGCTCTCTGTCACTTGTTATATTTTGTTAAACTATGTATAAAAAAGAAACTACAGTTCCCAATAAAAGAAATTTGACGTCTGGCGCACCAAAGCTTGTACGTGCCGAAAGCTGCCCGCGACCAAATAACCGACACGTGCGGCCATTCTATACTCTGCCAGTTCGGCTTGCTGCAAATCACAAGGCCCAGTAGTATTTCCGTCGATTGTACTGATGTGCTGTCTTTACTGCTTTGTTGTATATTTTACTACAAATTACTAGGCCGTATTTTATATATTTTTAAAGGCTATTTTATTTAATTTTCTTCGTCTAAGCGCGTTCCCGGTTGCATCCTCAGCTGTGCTGCTTTAGAACCCGGGGTGCGCTTTCCCGCTTTTTCTTCTCCAAATATAACATGCATGGCAATGGTTCATCCAAAGATGCCAAAGACCTTGCAAAATGGGGAAGAAATAGCTGGAACAGTTAAAATGATTTGTGTTTTACGACCGGCCGCCACCCGACAATTTACTAATGTAATCTAATTATAATACTAAGTAAGGCTAAGTAAAAATAACCCGAATTACGTATAATCCAAATAAAAATGTGTCCAATCAAATAAGCTAAAGAATCCACAAGCCCGCAATAAACCGAACCACAACCGCATTACAAGTATTTTCTGTTTGTTATCCACCGTTTATTTCAATGTTATCTCAATTCCCTATTCCAAAACCCCGATACCAGTCAATTTCTCAGCTGCAAGAGATCGACAAACTAAAATAAATGGTCCATAGTTCGAACCTTTCAGGGATATAGAATTCCGGGTCGCTTCGATATGATCAAATATCTCCCGCTTCCTTAGCGCATGCCATAGCGAAGAATTCACTGATATGAACACACAATGGATAAAATATATCCTTTGCTTTTTTTTTCTAAAAATAATGGCTTATTTTCAAATAATGGCTTATTTTCAAATAATGGCTTATTTTAAAATAATGACTTATTTTCAAATAATGGCTTATTTTCAAATAATGGCTTATTTGTGATTTATTAGCGACTTCACAAAAGGAGGAGCTTCTCAATTAGAATGTAAATGTTTTTCTACGTATGTTTTTCTACTTCTCCGTTTTATAACCGATTTAGAATATTCATTTTTTTTTATTTGAAGGGTATACAATGCAAGTTGATCCTATTGTCACTAGGAAGTTGAAGATCTAATGATGGAATCCTCGAGAAATCGAGGGAACTCTTCAAATATTCTATGTCCATAATAGATCAAACCACCGGCTATACTAGATCACTATAGTATAATGAAATTAAAATAACAGCCAAAGAACAAAAAAGTTTCGGCATTTCCATAAAAATCGACCGCGCGGCTGCACACTTTTGTATGGAACGGCCAAATTATTTTTTTGTTCTTTGGCTGTTATTTTAATTTCATGATACTACTCGTATAGTGATCTAGTATAGCCCGTGGTTCGATTTATTACGGGTATGTCCCTTCCACGTTGTATAGTAATTTTGATGTTTTTGTCAATATATCTAGCATTTGCATTCAGTAAGAAATTTTGGTGAAATGGAATAGAACTGATGAAGAAGACTAAAAATTTCAGTCGCTTTTTAGGGTTCCGTAGTCCACAAAGAACCCTTATAGTTTCGTCATGTCCATCCGTCCGTCCGTCTGTACAGACAGACGGAGTACAGGCGGAGTACGAGCCCGGGCGGACAGCCGCCCGGGCTCGTACTCCGCCGCTACTGCACCGATTGTCACGAAAATTGGTGGAGAGATAGATATTGAAGTTCCAAAAGTTTGTTTTTAAAATTATAAAAAAAATGGTTTTTTTTTCAGCCCATACAACAAAAAGTAAATTTAAAAAATTAAATTGGACTAACCCCAACGTGTGGGGTATCGTTGAATAGGTCTTTTAAAATGCAACAAAAACTTCTTTGTATCTATGTAGATCAAACCCCCAATCTTGAGACAATCTGATACAAAGTTAAAATTTGAGGTGTGCCACCATAACTTTTTAAATATGACTAAAACAATTCTGAAAAAAATGTGGTATATACCTAAAAGTATGTACTTTCAATTACAACTATAGCGATCTCGGTATCATAGATAGTTATTTTTTAATACGTCATAAATCGTAAACCGCAATTTACCTTTAGAACTTTTATATTATGTTACTTGCTGCTACGGAACCCTTCATGGGCGATTCCGACTCGCTATTGGCCGCTTTTTTTGTTTAAAATTATTATTTATCTGATATTTCATTAAGTTTTTAATGCGTATATCAATACTATTTAGCATTGCTGAAGTAACTTTTTAGGGCAGTGCGTTTATTTTAACCTCTCACCTCCAAAGCGGCCAGATCTGGCCGCCCGAACATAGAGGAGTTTCAATCTTATTACATTAACAAAAAAACTTAGGTTCTTTGACAGAAGGAGTTAATTAATTATATAAATTATTTCAATACATGTTTGAATCTGTCACTATTGTATTTGGTGTTTTCTATGTGAATTTCCTGTTGATGCTAGAGCTTTTAACAAATAATAACGTAGTTACTGAAACTCCTATGAAGTATGAAGTATCAACTAGGTAGAATGAATCACAAATGTCAAAAGCATCTTGATTTGTCAGGGTTTATCTTAGATTATATAAAGTAAAATAAAACAACATTTAAAAAATACTTCTGATTCAGGGTACATACTTGTATCACTCACGTGCATACAACAATTTCTTCTCTTTTCGATGTCTACGTGATATGTTATCATTATCAGTAAAAGAATTCGAGACCCCAGTTTATTTTAGCTGATAAGATATCAATAACCTATTTTAGTTTGCTCAGGTGGATTGTACTGAAACAGTTGTTTTGGTTTAACGTTAGTAATTGAATTTATTTTCTGTTACCGTTAACAATATTGTGCGGTTGTTGTTTTTAGAGTTTGGTAAAAGTTGTTTCGTTATTTTAAATAAATTAGGTATTTACCTTTTATTCAGATATAATATTTAGGCATGAAAATGCAAATCATATTAATAGGCGATGCGGCTAGCGACCCATCACTATTTTGTTTCCTTTTTACACCTTCTCGCCCACCATTACACTACAAGTGGCCTTTGAATCTGGCTCTGTCTGCTTAGAGCCGCAAGATCCAAAATGCTCTTGCAAGGTACAAACAAAAAAAATATATATTTCACAATGTATATGTATACATACGTACATATATATCTCATATAAACCTGCACTAAAATATACATATATAAATTATTCCATAATAAACCGCATACATAAACTATATAAATACTATTTATATAACCTCTGACAGTTTTCGGAGATAGAGTAGTGTGACATGAGTGTGACCCATGTGAACCTGGAATCCGACTTGAAGAAATAGATATTTTTTTAAACGCATACCTTTTTCTGTGTATGTACTTGATTGTACAACCAAATTTTTTTTCGTTTTCTCCTTAAGGGTTTGAGAGATACAGGGGGTTATAAAATGCTTAGAATCCGACTTGGAAAATCCATATTTTTTACGCAAAAAGAGTTTGTACTTAAAATCTATGGGTAAGAATAAATAGCAAACCTTTCAAGGAGATGAAATTCTGCCGCATTGCTCCGATATTCCGGAAGATAACTTTGAAACTACGAGTATTTCGCTGGAAAGCAAACTCGCGCTCGCACGCGAAACAATTTGAGTAATACGAGTACGTGGTTTTATAATGTGTTGATTTTCTCGACGGAAAGTTGTTATGATGTGCCTCTCTTGGATAAGGTTTTGTTGAAACATTTTGAGGTTTATGTTCGCTTGTTATCTAAATATTTTTCTCTTTCATACTAATTACGGTTATTCGGTTATGGGGTATAGACAGAGCATAAAGCCCCAAATGCCACGTTTAGTGTGATCATGGGCACAAAGATTGGAAAGAGATTATAGAAATTAGTGATAGCCACATCGCCTATTGATATCATTTTCAGATTTACGCCCGTTCCACTGATCGGCTTGCACAGTCCAATTTTGCAGGTACACTCAATCCAACAATCTCCGTGTGCTTTGACGACCTCCGTGTTATGGTCAACACGCTACTCTGCCATCCTGAGGTTCTCCGGGTTTGATCCCCAGCCAGGGCAAGTTTGAAAATAGTTTGGAAAATCCAAAAGTGCACGCCTCATAATCTCATTTTTCACAATTAAATTGATTTTGATTGTTTTATTGCTAACTTAAAACGAAGAAACGTATGTGTCGGCTTTAACGCACGACTGGAGATAATTTTTAACTTTTATTTTTAACTTCCCGCTGAGAAAGATATAGCGGGCACTGTGAAGGAGGACCCATTGCAAACCTCTTTGCCTACACCCCGACGATCTACGCGTGCGCTCAAGTTCTGTCACCCTGATTTGTTTTTGACAGTAAGATTTTGGTTTGTAACAAAATGGCGAGCTCACGCGCGACGATTTGAATTTTTTTGCTGCTCGCTATAACTAAACTACATTGAATTAGACCGTGATCTTCGAAAGGACTTAGTTTTGGATAATACTGAAGCGTATAAAAAAGAAGGACTTGATCAGATAAGTTTTTCGGGAGTTATCGTGACCACGCCAGTTTCCATACATACAGACGGACGTCCACAAAATGATTTTATAAAACATTGTTTTTATTTATTTAAAAGGCAAAATGTCTTTTAAAAATGTCATAAGTGTTGAAACTAGTGTTTTTCCTTGACATTTATGTCTAAATATTATTGTACAAGTGCGATAGAAAATAAATAGAGACACATTTGGTTAAAAAAATCACTTGATTTTTGTAAGGCGAGAGTAGAGCACTACCTCATGCGCTTCGCTTATGAGGCGTGCAATAGCTTTTTTCAAATTGTTCTGGGTCTTGGGTGTATTTGTTATAAAACATAGTATCGTTGAGTTAGTATCCCATAACACAAGTTTCAAACTTACTTACTCAATCAGTGTGATTTGTCCATAAAAGAAAAAAAAACAATCAGGTATTTATTCCCCGCGGACCACAAAACCCAAAGGACAGGTATGGCGCTTCATACAAGGAGTATTTATGCCTAATACGAACGAAACTTTATATCCATGCACACGTTTATTTGTAAGTTAAAGAAAGCCACCAAACACACCCGAGAACGGGGAGCAGTGCGGCGACGCCATATTGCGGGGGATGCTACGAGTTTCCTTTATGTACGTTAGTACTTCATTAATTCTGTGCACTAAGGTTATGTGCTACTTTCAGCTTGATGAAAAAAGCTGTAGTTAGAAAAAAAAACAAAATAGTAAAAGATTCCTAGTCGCATCGTCTATTAATACGATTGGTCAAGATTTTCTTCCATTCTCTTGATCGGCTTTTATCGTAAAGAATTAATTACGCTTTTATTCTTCGCCAAGCATCGTAAATAGCCGACAATATTTTAAAAGTACCGGTATTCGTATCGTATCGGTATATCGATGTATCTCTGCATCCCTAGTTACATACTGATCGATATATTAAGCTAATAACGTACAAGAAGCTTTATTAGAAAGATTTATGGCGAATTTGCTTACAAGCCATTTATCACGGTGACGTGTTCATGGCTGAGGATACGCTCATGAATTTCAATGTTTGTTTTTATTGACGATCGCTCCCGTGTTCTTTAGAGTTTTAGACGCGGAGGTATATTAACATTACTTTAATTAAAGTATTACTAAAAATGCATCTAGTAATTCTTCTTTAACTTAAGAGCTTGCTCTTGTCGGTGGAGTTAAGTGAAGATGCCTCCATTCCTCTCTTATCTCTGCCATCTTTTTAATGTCTTGGTAGGACCTTACTACTAACCCTTCCTCAATTTGTTAAAAAAACTCCATTCAACTTTCGAGGAAGGGGAAGACCAAGGATGAAGTTTTTCCAGCATCTAGTAATAAAGATCTCAAAAAAAAATTTGAACCGATTTTAAGGGCAGATTATTGAATCTGGAATGTCATGGATTGCATGACATTCTTGTGGTTCCCGGCAGAGTAGAATAGGACCACTCCAAGTCTCCCCGTGGATATCGTAGAATGCGACTTAGGAAACACAAGATACCTCTCCAACCCGTCTGGGCCAGCGTGGAGAGCCGCATACACCACACTCAGAACCGCAAAAATATAAAAATATCTGTCATATCATAATTAAAGGTTAGCAAAAAATAGATTTCATCATCGAAATGCTATAGGACGTTAAGGATTTTTTTCCATATCTCCAAAGTTATTCATAATATCTTCAAATTAGTCAATAATCCTCCTCCTTTTTTGAAGTCGGTTTAAAAATGAGAAGAAGCATTTACCGGCGATAAGAATCGAACCCAAAACCTTCATCATCATAATCTTCCTTGCCTTCTACCTATTTGGAGGCAGCTCTGTTTTCAACTCCCTCCATCGTTTTCTATCATTTACCATCAATTATCATCATCAACAGTCTTTTTAGTCTCCACTGCATGAGCACGACCTTCTCTGTACTACCAGAGCCTTATTTGACCAGAGCAGCCAGAGGATTTGGCCTACACTCTCCACGCTGGCCAGATGGGTTGGAGCGGTCTCATCGATGTTTTCTTTAGCTTGTGTTTCCTAAGTCGCCTTCTACGACACCCACGGGAAGACTTGGAGTGGTCCTATTCTACCCTGCCGGGAACCCCACGGCTAAAACTAAATAAAAGCTTTTAAAAGGAAACATAATCTTAAACGTTGCAAAACAATTCTGGCTCCAAAGTCAGAAAATTATGTAGGAACATCAAAGCAGCGTCGACGAAACAAATATTTGCATGCGGTGGAAACAGGCGGGCTTAGACAAAGCGGATGCTGTTCACACAAGAAACAAAAGGCAAAATGCCGTAAATGGAACTTCGAAGATGAAACGTGCTTCACTTCGGGACCTATTCAATTTAATACGAGAATGTACAATTTACAAAGATGATGGGCAAACTTGAGCATTGTGGATACTTTGGTTACTTGTTAGTAATTGATATGTGGAGTGAAATGTTTTACGAGTTTTGATTTAAATTTAACAAATAGTAGAGCGGCCAGGTACCGTTTTCCCTAAGGCGGTGATCCCACTGCACCACGCACTGTCGCGGAGCGCGGGGCGGCAGATTTTAACATTGTATGCAAGTATCTCAGTTTGTATAGGAAACACGCCTAGTCCAACCTACTAAAAACGTGGCAGTTTCCGTAAAAACGCGGCAGATTCCACGCACCGCGGCGTGCGCGTTGCCAGTGCGTGAATCTTCTGAAAAAGAAAAAATCTTCTCTTATCGAGTATGTTATTATTATCACTGGTGCCAGATCATCTAGCGACAACAGTCATTATTACACACTAGTGTGTGTTCCCTGTAGTAGAATAGGACCACTCCAAGTCTTCCCGTGGATTTCGTATATAAAAGGCAACTTAGGATACACAAGCTGGAGACTAAGAAGCTTATATATCAATGAGACCTCTTCAACCCATCTGGCCAGCGTGGAGGGTGTAGGCCAAATCCTCTAGCTACTCTGGCCAAGTTTGGCTCTGGCAGTACAGAGATGGTCATGCTCCTGCAGTGAAGACTAAAAAATACTTGATGATGATGACGAGTGTGTAGGTTTTCTGACGATATTATCCTTTACCGGAAGCAAGTGGCGGTAGTTGAAAATGATCGAACATGAGTTTGCAAGTCAGAAGTACAAGTGGCGCTTAGTGAGGACCGAACTTGTGCCTTACAGACGCAGAGTCAGCGCTTTAACTGCTAGGACACCTCCGCTTTAGAGAGGTGATAATAATAAAAAAAAAGTAGGAATAATAAATGAGATTTCATTATCTACGGCCCTAACCACCAAAAGTTTGGCTTAGGCCTTGTTCCGTTGCCAGCGACCAATTACGTTAGTTTCTATAATATTTGGTGTAAATTACCTAATAAACTTTTTATGGAAATTTTAAAAAACCTAACTTTTATTTCAGAATTAAAATAAATAAAGAAATATTTAAGTTTGTCATAAAAAAATCACTAAACTCAAATATATCTAAAATGTCCTTGGGGAACCGAAACAGAGCATAGACAAAAATATATTACAGTAGGCAGTGTATAAAAACAAATAAAATGGAAATGAGCTTATTCAAGAGAATATTATTTACATACGGTATTTGCACAAAAAACGGGTAATATATATAAAGTGGATGTGGAAGAACAGGAGTTTGGATGTAAAGTGTTCGATTAAGCACTTGTAAGTACGTTGCAATAATACCGGGGACGACGAACTCTTGCTACTTTGATCTAGATGATACGCTCGTTCTATTTTTATTAATAAAAGTAACATTACATAGCTTGTTCGTAGTTGATTTTATTAGAATTTTTACCTTAGCTTTGGACTTTATATTGTGTTAGCTACAAAATAAATTGAACAACCATGTAAGTATGTACACGTAACACATGCCATATCCCTGTACAAATATCAGCATACGAAGACGGGTTAGAGAGAAAATATGGACCTCCATTTGCTACGATCCTGACAGACCTCTTACGCTTCATCTACATTTTTTTTTTCATTTTTGAAGAGATTGATGAGTATCTCTTCAAAAATGCACTTTTAATAACTAAGACTAATCAGGTTTCGATGGTAAGGTTCTTTTTGTAACCACTCAAATTTATTCATCTTTGTCATTGGCTTCAGTTGTACATAGGTCAAATTTACGTGCTCTTAGGTCCAAACTACTTCCACCAACAGTTACTTCGTGTAAACTATTACCGGCGTCCTACCCATTACTGTAGTTGGTCCCCTCATTAGTCACCATTAGTTCATGCATGCCCACAGAGGGTTGACGTCAGGCAAGCGGCCGGTCGTAAAACTATAGCCAAATCGTTTAAACTGTACCGGCTATTTCTTTTTCAGTTCTTATGGTCTTTGGCAGTCTGTGACTATTGGTTGCATATTAGGTATATTTGAAGACGAAAAAGCGGGAAAGCGCATTTCGGGCCCTGAAGCAGCATAGCTTAGGATGAAGCCCCACGCGTGAAATTCATGCATACCCCTGCCGATGCTGATGCATCCTTTGTAGCTGCAGAACCATCGGCTGACGTTCTTTATATGTCGGGTACATCACATGCTACCCCAAAATGTGCATTAATAACTTACTCAAGTTACAACTTTCAACTTTACTGGAAGAGATCCTTTCTTGGGATAAATCCGCCTGAGATTTTATTTAATAATAAATAACAAGTTTTTATCATTATTATTTGATCTGTACTTATTAATATGTAATCTGTCCAATAAAGATATCAAAGAAAAAAATTCCCTCTAATTTTAAAAAGTACGTTTTTTAAAGCATTTTTCAAAGTATCAGTTACTAGATGCCTCTGACTAAAATAACATAAGATCCGAGACTGAAATTCTTTGTTTAGGGAAAATCCAATATTCATACGCTCAATTTTAATGACATTATATCAATTTATTAGTTTCCTTTGTCCTCTGTACGTCTTTGCTTACAAAGCTTTTGTGAATAGTTAAAAAGAACCTTCATCCGCGTCATGTATCACGAGGAGTAAAAGGCTGTATAAATTGATAGTATTAACATAAACGGATATATTTTTAGAGTAAAAATACGTTGTAGATGAGATTACGTACTTATTGGAGTCATTTTGAATCTTCATTGAAAAATCTTTTTAGGGTTCCGTAGCCAAAGGCAAAAAACGGAACCCTTATGGATTCGTCATGTCTGTCTGTCTGTCCGTCCGAATGTCACAGCCACTTTTTTGCGAAACTATAAGAACTATACTGTTGAAACTTGGTAAGTAGATGTATTCTGTGAACCGCATTAAGATTTTTACACAAAAATAGAAAAAAAACAACAAATTTTGGGGGTTCCCCATACTTAGAACTGAAACTCAAAATTTTTTTTTCATAAAACCCATACCTGTGGTGTGTATCTGTCGCCGTTGAATGGTATAATCCGCTAATTCACTAAACCTCTAGCTGTTTGGCATTACAGCTCGGTTTTGTGAAACAACGAACCCTAATACGCGGGATGGAATGGTCGACTTGTATTCATCCATGCGGCTAGAGAAGTTGTTAAACAATTCTAGCTAAAGAAATTAAATACAATGTAGAATGCCTACGAAGTGGCAATGGCGAGCGAGCGAAGCAAGCGTGCCGCGGTAGCAGCCGGCGAGTGCTAGGAATGTTCTATCCATTTTACTAGGTTAGGGCAAACCTATAGCAATAAAAATCATGGAATAGTTGTCTGGGAAATGAAATTCGATGTTGAAAAAATCTGTATTCTATTCTAATATACACCCAGTTATATTTTATTATGGTAACCCTATACCAAATCCTTATCATGCATAAGTGTCGCAGCTGGATTGTTTAACGATTTCGTCAAACAGCGGATTACCGCTACTGTTTCACAAAACCGCTAGCCGTTTGGAAACGTGGTTAGCGGTTTGAATGAACGTAACACGTTGCGCAATCTTAGACAATCCAGCTAAACGAAATTCGGCTGTTTAACAAAACCGAGCTCTAATGCCAAACAACTAGAGGTTTCGTGAATTAGCGGTTTATACCATCCAACTACGACATATCTATCGATATGTCTTCAAAAATTATATTGAGGTTTCTAATAACCCCCCCTGTACCTTCTAAAATAAGAGAATGATAAAACTAAAAAAAATATATGATGTACGTTACCATGCCAACTTCCACCAAAAAATAGTTTAAATACTTTTAAACTATCGTGTTGCATTATTATTAAATTAATGCATACGGGAATTAACGCGAAACGTACCTTTTTTATTTATTTTGCTGACGTTTCATTCGGGTTTCACCGAACTCAAAAAAAAGGTTTCAGTCAAGCTGGGACCACGTTCGGTCTAATAAAAATTAGTTTGAACGAGATCTAGAAATCGTAAACCGCAATTTACCTTTAGAACTTTTATATTATGTTACTTGCTGCTACGGAACCCTTCATGGGCGAGTCCGACTCGCACTTGGCCGCCTTTTTTATCCAGTTGTCCCAGATATTATACGACAACTACGTGTTTCGGAACTATCGGGTCTCAAATTCAATTCGTTACAGGTTAAGATGAAAAGATAACAACTAAGCCAAAAGAGCGTATTTTTTTGTAATTTATATAAAATTTGTTGCGTAATTTCGGCTATAAATCCATTTGTTGTAAATCCATTCGGCTCGAAGGGCCAACATTATGTATGGCGCAGTCTTCGATTGCCGTCGATTAAGACAATACACGCTGACCTATTAACCTTACCTTATTATTGTACCAAAATAGTATATTGATCAATACCTATTAGCAATGTCCCAAGCGAAAGGCTATTATTTCACTGTCAACCGCAGCTAAGGCCGTTGGATTATGCTCTGGACTTTATGCTATAGAGGAAATTGATAGCGACTAGACTATTATTATGCCTTATATATATTAGGCCTTGTGAATCATAAAGCTGATAAGGATTTAGAATTATAAGCTCTAGATTTTGCGAAACATAGATTAGGTTAGTAATGTATATATATTAACATGAATTGTGTTTGTTAGTCCCAACGCGTGAACGACTGGACCAATTTAGATAATTTTGGTTTTGAAGTATTAGTATAAGTCCAGGATAGGTTTATATGGTGAGATAATATGAAAAAGAAACGGGAAGAAATAAACAACAGCAAACGGGGCAAGCTTAATAAAAGATTGTTATAAATACATCTGCTGCTGGACAAATCCACACTTTATCGGGAGAGTCCACTAATGGTCTGATAAAGGATGATGATAAAAGAATAATAAAGTGTAAAAAGGGAGTCACTACTAAATTATTTAACACCTTAATAAAATTCGTCTCTTTATCCAACAGAAAAAAGATAAATATAAGAAATGGCTATCGACATAAACGAATTACTAACGTTATTAGCACATGATGCGAACTGTTCCCATAAGGGCCATATCGACTGAAGGTCGCGTAGCTTTTGATGAGCAACACCGAGTTTCAAAGAGGGTAAGGTACCTAATGGAGTAGGTACCTCCACAGTCGTGAAAGTCAACGGACTAATTTTTTTGTTGTAAAATAAAGGTATAATGGCTATTTTCAAGTTCCGTAAAGTTATGATGTTTACGTGTCGTATAGGGAGGTCAAAAGGATGGCTTAAGAGAGGAAGACATGGAAACTACTCCACCGACAAGAACGTAGTTCTTAAATTATAGATAGATAGAAAGTTATGATGAATATATTTGACGGACGCCGTGGTGTATTGGTTTCGTCGTTTATCTGTCAATTGGTTTTTGGTTTATCTATCAATATGGTAAATGTCACAGGTACCTAAATGATGAAAAACGATGGAAAATTAACAAAAGAGCTGACCCCAAATAGGGAGAAGGCAAGGAAGATGATGATGATGAAGGTTTTGGGTACAATTCTTATTGCTGATAAACGCTTCTACTCATTTACAACCGACTTCAAAAAAGGAGGAGGTTATCAATGCGAATGTATGTTTTATTGTGTGTACCTGCGTACTATATTCGCCAATTGTAAACCACCTTTACTCCTCTCCTATTAACCATTTACCTTTGTTGATCACATATTAATTTGGTGAAGATAAGACGAATAACTTTTGGAGATATGGAAGAAACTCGATGAAGTCAATTCTTTTTTTGTTAATCTTTAATTGTATGACAGGATTTTTCTACGGTTCTGGGTGTGTTGAGTAGAGGCTGTTGAGTGTTGTCCACTGTCCATTGACTTTACTTAATCTTACTGCTATGCGCTGAATGACATGATGTTATACTAATCCGTGCCTTAATGTTACGTCATTAGTAGTACCTTTTTCGGGTTCCGTACCCAAAGGGTGCAAACGGGACCCTATTACTAAGACTCCGCTGTCTGTCTGTCCGTCTGTCACAGGTCTCTATCTCTTGAACCGTAATAGCTACACACTTGAAATTTACACCGATTATATTTTACTGTGGCCGAACAACACATACTAAAAATAAGAAAAAGTTAAAAATTAAAGGGAGTCGTCATACAAAAAACGTGTTTATTCAGGGTTTTTAATTAGATCTTTATAATGGCATTAACTAGATACTTGAATTTTTTACAGATTATGTATTACTTTATCAAAAATAATAAAAAAATTAAAAATTCAAAGATTCAAGATTCAAACATTTATTTTCTAACTATGAGTCATAAATACAAACAGATGTTAGGTATAACAATGTTCTGATCATAGCAACTCAAAGAGTATTGCAAATACAGTACAAAAAGGGGGTCGTCACAAAAAAGCGTTTTTGCGGCATACTTACTTAATATAAATTTTTACCGATTATGTATTAATTACTATAGGTAGCCGCTATAACAACAGATACAAAAAATAAGATAATGTTAAAAATTAAAGGTGGTCGTCATACAATAAACGTGTTTCTTTAGCGTTTTAAAACATTGTACGAAAGTATGGAACTCTTCATCTACGAGTCCGACTCACACTTGCCCGTTTGTTTATTCAAATGTGTGGCATGATAGGCATTTACGTCTAACGGCCCCAGGCTCTGTCTTTAGGGTTAAAGACTTGTATCTGTATCTGTTGCATGGCAGGTTTTGAAAAAAATCTATCTAAATAAAAAAAAAATGTAGTAAAAAATAGATACTTGAAATTATAATATTTACTCGTATACCAATCTAATACAAAAATTTTGCCGGTGGATAAAAAATCTGCCTTTATATTTAGTAGTAATATCCATCTTTTAAATAAGTAAATAAATATATATGGACAAATCACACAGATTGAGCTAGCCCCAAAGTAAGTTCGAGACTTGTATTATGGGATACTAACTCAACGATACTATATTTTATAACAAATACATATATAGATAAACATCTAAGACCCAGGTCAATCTGAAAAAGATTATTTTCCATCTTGACCTGACCGGGGATCGAACCTGGGACCTCCGGTGTGGCGGAAAGTCACCCTAAGCATGTTAAGGTGAAGATATAGGCAAATGACCTTGAAGTGGCGCCCTCATTTGAAATAAATTGTTAACTCGTAAATATGGAGATAATTTCCATATTACTCTTCGTCATGCACTAGATAGCCCTTTAAATTATCTTATAATCCACCGTTGAAAGTATTTACATTAGTCCGTCTAGCTTTAAAACTTGCCTCCGCCAAAAGTGGCCACGGCAAGTTTTAAAGCTAGACGGATCACCAATAATAGTTTTAACGGCAGTTCATAAAATAATTTAAAGGGCTATCTAGTGCATGACGTAGAGAAATATGAAAATTATCACCATATTTACGAGTTAACAATTTATTTCACACTTCAAGGCCATTTGCCTATATCTTCGCCTTAACACGTTTTCATGCATTTGAACCACTTGGAAAACACCACTGAGCACTATTTCCAGACATTGACATTTTTGTAATCACAATAAATCATAGCGCGACTGAGTTCCAACTTCCATTGTTGCAAGTAAATTCGCGACAGAATCTAACGAAAAAAAGCATATAATTACTTTTGGCATGCCCCTCGTATTTTGTGACATCCAGAAATAGTATCCAATGAATAAGTTTCGTGTCAAACTGTCTCGTTGAAAGCCG
The DNA here is from genome assembly GCA_963576875.1 of Acrobasis repandana. Classification (NCBI taxonomy): domain Eukaryota; kingdom Metazoa; phylum Arthropoda; class Insecta; order Lepidoptera; family Pyralidae; genus Acrobasis; species Acrobasis repandana. The sequence goes on along the minus strand of OY756218.1, from coordinate 17,071,197 downwards.
CCATATTGTATTTCAGTCCCGTCTGAAGACATACAAAAAGGTTAGACAAATGCCCGAAATTAGCCGAGGGTTGTGAAATTCACGTAATCCGACAAGGACACATCTCTATGCCATTAACCTCGTCCGGTTTTTGCGACATCAGGCCGTTCTTTGTTGCCGGAATAAATTTACATCTTAACAAATAACCCTCGGATGCACGACCTTTTTGCAACAACGTAATAAGTTCTTAATGGGATAATGGAACTTTAAAACAATTCTGCTCCTTTTGGTATTAAGCTTAAGAGATTCGATTAGCTATTTCACGTTTTTGCAGAAAACGATAAACAAGCTAGATTTTCTCTAACCTTAAGTGTCGTCAATAAGATTTTCTTATACTATAATCTGTTCCGGTTATTTTAAATTCGTAATAAGAGCTCTTTAATCCTCTTTAATATATTATTCTCCCTTTTAATTTATACAAATACCTTATCACGTCTTAATCCCTATCGGGGAAGACAAAGCCTAGTACCTTATAATACAACTTTAACGTGTCGGTGGGCGAGATGGGAAAACTGAAATCAATATAGTGTTGGGTTGCTAGCCCTGTCCCGCCTAATAACATAATACATATTTTCCCTTTCCTTTGATCGGTTTTTATGATTTGCGCAGGAAGAGAATCAGCTGGTACATTTTCATCATTCAATCAATCTCTTACCCTATATAGGGTATAGTATGTTTACATGATTCACTATTTGATGACTCTAATATGGAAATGACTGGCTTTGATGGTTCGGCAACTGGTGATGGTAATATGAGTGGGGGAGGAGAAGGTGGAGCTGTAGGCGACGCACAAGAAATCAAAGAGAGCACGCAGCAGGCAATGCTGTAATTGCAAGCGGTACCAGTGAGTAAGTACGAGGGACCTTTGCCGATGATGACCTTGATCGATGAAAATAACAGTAAACACAGGTACACACTCCCGGTGCACGAGATCGAAAAGACACAATTACATACACACACACATATACATATTTAACAAACATAATAAATAAGTAGGTGAATACCTATATGATGGTATAAGATTCAACTTCACTAAAATACACTTCAACCTTAAGTTATTGTTCCTAATACATTTCTTGCGATGTATTACGTGTAAAATTTGTTCAAAACACACCCGTTGCTCAGTGAAAATAATGGCGTTGAGGTTTAACTGACTTTGCGAAACATTCTCAATTCGCACTTTCTTTGAATTCATCTGGAGGCAAAGATTCATAAAAAATTGGGTCGACCCTTGCTCCTGAAGTAGGTCAGGACTTACTTCAGGAGCAAGGGTCGCATGTCTTGGAATGACATGGCCAATCAATATTATCTTGATAAATTACTGTTTTCTCTATCGATTGCTACTTATAAGCTATTGCTTGTTTTTCGTGTGTGGCCAATTCTGGTGTCACGACTGCCATACAGTGATTACAGTCTAAAAAACTGGTTCCGAAGCACGGAAATGCTCAAAAGATTGTTGTGCCACTTGTGGTCACCCATCCAAATGCGAAGCACTCCCGGGGTTGCTTAACTTGCGAAAGCGCTAGCAATGCGTACTCCCACCGAGCCACCGAGCTTATCATTAAAAACTTTAAAGTACGATACTTATATTGTACTTTGTTAACTGCGTCAGAATAGAAGTCAAATCTACCTATATAGCCGTCATCCGAGGGTTTAAAATGTGGTCTATCTATCTACTCGTATATTTAAGAGCTATGCTCTTGTCGGTGGAGTATGAATTCTCTTCCATTTGTCTCTATTATCTCCCAGTTGTTTTACTTCGCTGTACGACAATTAAAATGTGGTAAGTATATTATATGTTGAAGTTAGTAAGTATATTGGAAAACCAGTCTCGAATTCTTGATACAGTCGATTTCACAACTACGCATTATCAAATGGTTTCAGTCCTAATTGAATGAATAGATTTTATGATCGACGGAGTTCCTATCATATGGATATTATTAGTTCAGAAATCCAGTATTCATGCTCAATTAAATGTGCTTTCCTTATATTTACATAGATAGACGTAACATTACTAGGTAGGTACAAAATGTCAACGAATTTCAATGCACTTCTTTTAAAATTGTAACTTATTCAAGTGTACCTAGTTTATTCAAACTAGGTACGTAATTCTTTCTATGTACTATCGTATGTATATATGTGACATTTTTTTAGTGCTCAGGTAAAATAAAACGTTGCCCACTGGAAAAAAATTAAACCTTGTGCATTTTGCATTCAGATTATTATTGACCGAGCGTTTTAACTTCGAGATAGGACAAATATGCTTTTGTCCGCCTGTCTCGCCAGTCTCGACTACAGGTCGCATTTGCACGCCTCATAAGCGAAGCGCATGAGGTAGTGCTCTACTCTCGCCTTACAAAAATCAAGTGATTTTTTTAACTAAATGTGTCTCTATTTATTTTCTATCGCACTTGTACAATAATATTTACACATAAATGTCAAGGAAAAACACTAGTTTCAACACTTATGACATTTTTAAAAGACATTTTGCCTTTTAAATAAATAAAAACAATGTTTAATAAAATCATTTTGTGGACGTCCGTGTGTCGGTATGTATGGAAACTGGCGTGGTCACGATAACTCCCGAAAAACTTATCTGATCAAGTCCATTTCTTTTTATACGCTTCAGTTTTATCCAAAACTAAGTCCTTTCGAAGATCACGGTCTAATTCAATGTAGTTTAATCGTAATTTAAATTTAATTGTGAAAAATGAGATTATGAGGCATGCACTTTTGGATTTTCCAAACTTTTTTCAACTGATTTTGACGAAAATTGCCACTCAAGTTCCATGATTTATTTTAATTTTTTAGTCAATCGCGATTTTTGATTTGGGGAGAAACAGATAACTCCTTGTCTGTCTAATCTTTTATTATTTTTTATTTTATACGTATTTGCTTCTACCTGTTAATTGAGTAAATGTCCTCTCAATATATCGCAGGTTGACTGGAAGAGATCCCTATATGGGATAAGTCCGCCATTGTATATTTGCTCTTTCGAATTTTGTATTTTATATGCATGTTTTTATTACAATAAAGTTATTACAAACAAACAAACAAACAAGTATTCATCATTTCTTTATATTTTTCACATGTACATACTCGTATGTATGTATATACTTTTATTAGAAAGTCTTTTCCAGAGCTTTGCTATAGCGTTAGGTATTTATTGACGGATTTCAATCAAAGAGAGGAAACTAAGTATGTATTCTACTCAAGCTGTTGCAAAAAAAGAGGAGAGTGAATAGGGGAAAAAGGGGAAGTTTGCTGTAGCGTTATATAGGTGTATGGATGGATTTAACTAAAATAGCTTTGCTAAGCCATTTGAAAGGGTAAAGTGTCGGTTATTGCATGGTTATAAGAGCTCGCAAGGTCTACTGTTCTCACAGAACCACTAGTCTATGTATGACCTTATTTTCTGAGCCACTGTATGTTTAAATAAGGTTTTAAGATTGTTACGCCAATGACCTTATTTCGAAAGCAGCGGGAAAAATTGCAATCTTTTGTTCTTCCCATTCCACTATCTTGGAAATTGAATCATAAAAAGAAAGAAGCGAGTTTGGTGATGAAAACTGCGATCGTGGCCGTCTAATCTAGAGAATAGTACCTTGTTCACAGTTTCATTAGATATTTTAATGAGCTCTATCCTGGGGTTTATATTCATTTCATTGATGAATTTAGTAACCGAATAGCGTTGTTCTCTATCAAAGAATTTTTATTTCTGTAAATTGAAAATATAAGGATATAAATTAGAGATTTTTAAGATAGTTACGTCAAAGAAGAAATAAATGTTAATATGTTGATTTTTTATAATAAAAAAGAAGATATAAAATCACCTATAGAACTATTTGTAACCGGGTTTGATGCTAGTTATTTCAGAATTCCGTCGTTAGTAGACCAATTTGAAAATTTATATAAAAAAGGGAATACTTGCTGATTACTGCTACCTATAAAAAAAATATCTAGTAGTTTAGTTTTTAAACCGAAATACTAGAAAAGTTATTTAGTCACTATTATTAAAGTTGGCTTTTTAATAGGTAAAAATTATTTCCTAGGTACCTATACAAATTATAGCGTAAAATTTTTATACCAGTAGTTTAATTTAGACTTATAGATGAACATTCCCACATGATCTTCAATTATAATATCTGTTACCAACCCGCGTTTCTATACTCGTAATGGCACTAATCCGCCATAACTTTGCGGCCAAACTTGTATCGCTGTTGATTGACGTGAAGTTCCAATTTACGCTCTTGTGGAGATCAAACATGAAGACATCAACTCTATGTGGAAGTAAATTAGCTTGGGCAAACAGAAGGTGGCAGACAAAACATTTACATAACAAACAGGGGTGACTGAGCTCCTTGGGACAATAAACCTGTAGAGATGTGCGGCTGACCGTTTCAGAACGATAGATTGATAACGGAGTTGAGTATGTTTTAGTTTTCAGTATAAATATCTCTTGTATCAAAAATTAAAAACAACCTTTTTAATTTTTTCTGTTAACATAAAATAATAATCTTTTTAATTTTAGAACACTTTTTAAGAAGGGAAGAAAATTTATATTTTATATTTCTATTAAAAGTGCTAAAATGTGAATCATGGCGATGCGGCAAGCAACTACGACACTATTCACGCTAAAAGTGGCATTTTATTAAGAAAACCTAGCTTAAAACAAAATATGTAGGTACTTTGTCAATAAATCCTACTTCCTTATTCCTACTAATATGATAAATGCTAAGATTTGTTAGGATGGACTAATAAATGAATTTATAGATGTTTGTTCAGATTTAATGCCAAAACGGTTGAATGGAGTCAAATAATAAAAATTTGGCACGTAGATAACTTTTTAAATATAAATAAATATATAAGGACAAATCACACCCGTGTGGTTCCGGGTTAGAGTACGACCACTCCATCTCTTCCTGTGTATGTCGTAAGAGGCGACTAAAAGACTTAGCACAAACATCTCGTGCTACAATTGCATTCCCAAGCAGAGTCAATGTCAGGCAGGCGGCCGGTCGTAAAACTGTAGCCAAATCATTTTAAGTGTTCCGGCTATTTCTTCTCCAATTGCAAGGTCTTTGGCATCCTTGGGTGACCATTGACACGCATGTTATATTTGGAGAAGAAAAAGCAGGAAGGCGCACCCCGGACTCTGAAGCAGCACAGCTGAGCAATATTTTATAATAAATACAAATAAAGATAAACACCATAGACCCAGAACAGTTTAAAAAATACCATTTTCCATCTTGCCCAGACTGGGGATCTCACCCAGAACCTCAAGAGTGGCGGACTAGCGTGTTACTCGTAACCATTACGCCACGGAGGTCAACGAACAGTCATTTTACCTGGATTAAACCACACAGGATACTTTTGTCTTTGAAAAATAAATGAAAATGTTTTAGGTAATCATTTATTTTCCAGGATAAAAAGTATCATAGAGATCTTGGCTATCAAAATCATGGAACATTCTTGCTCTGCTTCGAGCAAAGTGTGTTCGCATGTAGAGCTACGATAAAAAGTTTGCCCATTTCATGTCCAACACGTTACCAACTTCGGCAGTGTTAAATTATGCAGTGTTATTAATGTGTGCCATTTAATAGGAAGTGAGTTTGTCCATATGTGTCCTGATTCTGCCTGACACACTTCGTAAATTCAAAAGGGATATTTGGAGTTTACTCCAAATACAGGGAAAATCCGTGGCGTAGGTTAACTACCCTAGTAAGCCACTCCGGAGGTTCTGGGTTCGATCCCCAGCCAGAGCAAGTTAGAAAATGGCCTTTTTCAAATTGTCCTGTGTATATATATTTATATTTATTATAGAATATACTATCGTCGAGTTAGTATCCCATCACACAAGTTTAAACTTAGTTTGGGATTCAATCAGGCTAATTTGTCCTCATTTAGGTATTTATTCAATCAGGAACTTTTTATATTTCGTTTATTTGTCTGTTTGTTCGTTCTTTATATGAAAACACACAAATGAATGATTTTCATAAGCGATGTGGCTAGCAATTTACATTTCTACCTACATGCACAACATCATGCTAAAAGTGGTAATGTCAGCCCCGTTAAGGATAAAGAAGTGATTTTTTTATTTTTTTATTTATTTCCTTTAATACAATACACGTAAATGGCGGACTTAAGGCCAGGGGCCTTTTCTACTTTTTAGTGATGTATAAGAATATTTTCTTCTATGCAGTCAAGATACCGATACTATATCACGTCACGTCACGTAAGAAACCATTATAAGCCCAAGAAAAAAAGGCCTCCCGAAATAAGTCACCTTCTCTTTCGTCACTGTCGACTTAAATTGGGTGAATAATGGTTTTAATAACTAATTCCTAAAGTTAGTCTACGTTTTATAATAATACCGAGATTAAGAGATATGCGCGAAAAGAAAAGCAGCCAGTACATTCTCTTTTCTTCTAAACTAGCATAAAAGGAATACGAAATATCGGAAAGTAGCAAACGTTTCATTTTATCTTGAAATAAGGTTTCCGAGTTCTGCCGAGTAAAAGCTAGTTTAGAATAAATTCCAAAGTACGAATAACAGACATTAAACAGTGAAAAGTCCAACATAAATATAAGGAGGATTCACGCAATTTACTTTAAAATACGAGACATTCTTGGTCTTCTGGTACTACGAGTATAATAGCAAGATTTAAACTAACCCATATTTCTTTCTTGCTGCTAAATTAAATTGAATATTCCCTGGTTGGCAGTGGAATAAAATTTTGCAAAGCACATAAATAGTGCAAGAAGGCATTTTGCGTATATTTTGCAGTATTAAGAGAAGCTATTAGGCTTGAAATTACGTCAAGCGTACTTCCGCGACGGGTTTAGTCCGTCTCTGTCACAAACCCTACGTGCGATTAAGATAGCTTAAGAGCCCGTATGACCCTAATAGTACTTAGAGCGATCTTAAATATTATACGAGTACATAGTAACGAAATAACTCACTTTAAAATAAAAACATAGCAAAGTTCAGGACTAACTCTATACTCGAAAACACGATTGCTTAAAATTAACTCGATAGAAAAACATTGCGAAGTTGCCTCCAAGTCACCTTAGAATTATACTAAAACTGAAAGTATTCAAGAAATACAATAAATTAGTCATCCTATGTCTTACTTTTTAAATAACTCTTAAATATTCTTTGTAAAACTGAAAAAACCTCAGAGCCAAAACCAGCCTCATTGACCTACCGCGATCTTTTCACCGCGCATGGCTCGCTGTTTCGTTTCGGCTAGAGTAAATTTGTGTGCGTGGAAGCGGGAGCAAAACTTAGATTATCCACATCAGGCCGACCCTTAAATTGTCGCGGGTCACGTGTCTCTGTCGCACGTAGGGTTTTTGACAGAGACGGACTAAACCCGTCGCGGGTCTCCGCTTAACGCAGTTTCTAACCTTAGTTATTAATGAGGCGTTATAATTTTTTACAGCTGACGCTGGCAGCGTTGCTCGCCTGGTCGAATTTTTGATAATCCTACGGGACGTCAAATTTCCCCGGAATAAAAAGTACCTTTTGTTATCCAGGTAATAAGCTATCTTTTTATGCTCGTTACTAATAGAATTTATCTCTTATTTACATATATCTTTATTTTGATTAATTGGATTTTAATAAATTGCAACCCCAGTTCAAAATGATTTGGGGATTTTCAAGGCAAGAGTGAATAGGCATTTTTTGAGTCTGCGTGTTACACCTTAGACCTCATCTTAGCTTCCCATCAGGCTAGATAGAGGTCAAACGCACTCAAATCACTAATAAACAAAAAATAAAAAAAACTAAACAATCTAATTTGTGTATCTAGTCTACGCGGGCGAAGCCGTGGGAAAAAGCTAGTAAGTAATATGATTTTGAGTTTTCCTCACAAGATAAGTGAGGAAAACTCGTTAGGATTTTCTTTTCTGTGTTTTTTTTCTGTGTTTGTGATATTATATATCTAAAATATCTAAAAAGTTACATACTTACATAATATCAGGATGTACACAGAAAAGAAATTAATAATTAAAGTATATTTATCAGCCGTAACTAGAGATTATTTATTATTATTTTTTCAATTGTGTTTACGATACCTTTGCGCCTCACTATTTTCGTCAAACGTCTCCAAGTAGGTACCTCGGTTGCCATTGCGATGGGGCCGCCTTTTGACATCTGTTTTATATTGTTCTGTATAATAAGGTTTTGGTGCAATTAAGATTCTAACTAACTAAGCTATCTACATGCAATCATTCTAATCCATTCAGCAGAAAACGGAACAAACATTCCATAAAAGTTCCTTGAAGCTTAGCTGTAGTACAATGTATAGATTGGAAAATTAATAAAATCCTGTAGTAAATTGTATAGAAACGATGGTGTTTTACGCGTATGCCGAAAAATACCAATTTTAGCACATTCAATTCTGTCTTTTATTATCTTTTCTTTTTTGATTGTATTCTTTTATTTCATTTGATTTATTTATTTTTATTTTATTTATTCAAGCACACTTGGAAATTTACAAACATACACATAAAAAAAATAAGGAAAACATAGTACTTAGGTGCTACTTATTTCTAAAGAAATTTCTTAGGTGTGTGTTTATTTTGTAACTTTGTCTGATGTAGTACAGCCTAAAAATAGTTAAAAGTACATTTTTTTTACACTATTTTTATATCGGTGACGGGCAAAATAATTTTAATTAGAAAATCACTCTAACTAACACTAAAAATAATCTTAAAATTACAAACACATGATATTTCAGACCTTTAAGCAAATATTTTAACATAAAATTAGCGAGCAAACACTGCTCCTGTGCGTCCCGGTAACACACTCGACCGCGCTGTATTCATATAGATAGGTACTAGTAAGTATATTGGTTTCCTCAAACGCTGTAGTATCAAGTCACAAAGCAAATTTAACTTCAATTTAAGTCGTCAGTAGCTCCACAACGCCGTAAGTCACCCGATTGTATAGAAGCGATTAATTTGATGAAAGACGATGAAACTTCGTCAAGCGACTCGAGCATTGTCTTGGGCGGAAAAAGTGGGGGTGCTCATAAATATTCAATGTCAATTTGAGGCCCGAAAAGTCAGCGTTAAGTCTATTTCCGATAAAACGCTAGAGTGCCTCGGCAGTACCTCTGCGACCTCTAATGGCGAATCCATTTCGCCCCACCTGCCCCACAACGAAATATATTTTTGAATTAGTTTCTATCGCTCGTTCGGTTTTGTTTTTCGTAAATATTCAGAAATTTCTGAATAATTTATAAGTAAACATGAATACTTTGTTTTCATCATCATCAGGTCTTTTTTAGTCTCCACTGCAGGAGTACGACCCTCTCTGTACTACTAGAGCCATATATTAGCCAAAACAGTCAGATGATTTGGCCCACACTATCCACGCTGGCCAGACGGGTTGGAGAGGTCTCATTGATGTTTATAAGCTTTGTTTAGCTTGTGTTTCTTAAGTCTCCTTCTACGAAATCCACGGGAAAACTTGGAATGGTCCTATATTACTCTGCCGGACACCACACGGGTAGGAAACACACGGCTAGTACAATTTGTGTGGTTGACGTTTAGTTGAGACCATGCAATTTATCTATTGCTTCAGTTTATTTGTATGCAACAGGGAAGAAACTTGCACTGTATAAGTGGGCCTTTACAATGGTTTGGTCTGTGTTATACACCTACTTAGTACCCAAACACACACATATATACACACACACACAGACACGCACATACACACATGTTATGTCACAGAGGTTTGAATCTACTAAACTTCCTAGGTGACTTTTCAAACACTTTCAACATTTGCCACTCGAAAAAAGTCACAAAGATCTTGCATAATATAACAAATTTAACCGTAAACCTTTGAAATAAAATAGTTGCGTACAATATTGTTTCTAGAATACTAAAACGCTATGTTTACTACACAACGTTTATTTCTTTAAATATGACGTAAAAAAATATTTTTCAATTAGCGTTTTTAAATTTGGTAATAGAGATAGGAATGGAGAAATCTTCACCTAACTCCACCGATAAGAGCAAGCTCTTTAATTACAAGAGAGTAGAAGCAGAAATAGTGTTTAAATCCATATATTCTCGCCAAAAGTTTCAAATTCAAGCCGCTAAAGGCGGGTACCCGTAAAAGTCAAAGGTAAAAGTAAAAATGTGTTTCTACCTCTAAATAAGACATTGGCACAGAAAATAAAAGTGTCTGATAAATACAGCACACCGACAATAAGCAATCGTAAAAAGGCGTTTCGACGTTTTGAATAACACCCTACGCGTAAAAAGTTTTATTTGCCATTGACACGCTCCCTATTTTTCGGCCATTACTTTTTTTAACGTAATTCTTAACTTTGTCAATGGTATAAATAGTACGTGGGTCGTAAAAACGATGGAAATTATAATGGACCCAATAAAAAGCGTTTTGGGTTTATGAGGGTGGGACCGCCTTAAAGTTATTAGTAGCAAATGGTGTCCGAATCATAATAGGGTGGTATTATTCTGATGCTAAAATTAACTTTAGGACACATACTTTAATAAATAAATAAATAAATAGATAAGTATAAATCATACTGATTGAGCAAACCCCAAAGTAACTTACAACTTAAACTTGTATTATGAGATACTATATTTTATAATATTACACATATAGAAAAACAAACACCCAAGACCCAGAATAATTTGAAAAAGGCCATTTTCCAACTTGCCCTGGCTGGGGATCGAACCCAGAACCTACAGAGTGGCGTACTGGCGTGTTAACCACTTTTTTGTCTAAGCGCATTCCCGGTTGCATCCTCAGCTGTGCTGCTTCGGAGCCCTGGGTGCGCTTTCCCATTTTTTCTTCTCCAAATATAATATACATGTCAAATTGTTAATGGTCACCCATGGATGACCATCCTTGCAAGGATGCCAAAGACCTTGTAAAATGGGGAAGAAATAGACAAAGGGCATTTTCCAACCCAGAACCTCCGGAGTGGCATACTGGCGTATTCACCACTATGCCACGGAATTGCCCTGATGTAGTGACAGAAGACTGGTCGACCGATTCATTTACTTGAAATATCCCTTTTAAATTTACGAAGTTTGTCAGGCAGAATCAGAACACATATGGACAAACTCACTTCCTATGAAATGGCACACATTAATAACAGTGCATAACTTAACACTGCTAAAGTTGGTAACGTGTTGGACATGAAATGGGCAAACTTTTTATCGTGGCTCTACATGCGAATACTCTTTTCTCGACGCAGAATGTTCCATAATTTTTGTATTTTCTTTATTAACCAAGATCTCTATGTTACTTTTTATCCTGGAAAATAAATGAATAAAACATTTTCATTAATTTTCAATGACAAAATGTATTCTGATTCCTGTGTGGTTTAATCCTGGTAAAAAGCTATTTATTTATACCCAATTTTATTATATCCATTTAACCGTTTTGGCATAAAATCTGAGCAAAAATTCATTAATTCATCCATCCTAATAAACCTTAGCGTTTATAATATTGGTGGGAAACATGTCTATTAAAAAATACATATTTTATTACTATATGTATTTTATAATAAATCAGTGTGACCTGAAACTTCTAATACCCCTCTAAAAAATACAATTAGATATTATTCATGTATTTAGTAGAGTTATAAGTCTGTATAGGCATAGATAAATGTATAGGTAAAGTTTTTTTTAAACGCTGTACCAATTCCAAGAAAATAGAAACCTATTAAGGTACCTACGAATCCGTACGAAAATACATGCAAACAAGTTAACACTAAACAAATTCTAATTAGTGTGGAGCTTTTAAACCATCAATTAAAGTACTGAAGCTTCATTTATTAAACAAATTGATAGGTATTAGGTACGAGCTGTAAAAAGGCCCTGAATATTAATCGGTTTAAACTAAGTTGTTAGAGGAAAACCAGTCTTATTTATAGCTAGGTTGGGGTGTAGATTTGCGTGTTGTGATCTGGGCGTGAAACAAAATGTCGATATAGGTCAACAACCCAAGGGCGAGGCGTAATTGGAAGCTTCTATCGAATCCTCCGATTTGCCGGATATCCGCAAGCGTTAATACTTGATTTCGAAGGAGTTCCTTAATTGCGGCTTTGCATTCCTCAGGGTGTTGACGCAGTAGAATTAATCCGGAGGTATGGAAAAACAAGGAATATACGTACTGGCATAATACAAAGTGAAAGGGACATACCCGTAATAAATCGAACCACAGGCTATACTAGATCACTAAAGTATAATAAAATTAAAATAACAGTAAAAAAACCATAAAAAATTTCGACGTTCCCATACAAATCGCCCGGGCGGCCACACACTTTTGTATGGAAATGCCGAAATTTATTTTTGTTCTTTAGCTGTTATTCTAATTTTATTATACTATAATGGTCTAGTATAGACCGTGGTTCGATTTATTACGGGTATGTCCCTTCCACGTTGTATAGTATATAATAATATAGGAGCTGTGTGGTTCTCAGCAGAGTTGAATAGGACCACTGCAAGTCATTCTGTGGTACTTACGAGTATGTACAATAATTCATCTATTCAGTATCTAGTTCAGTTTATTTGTGAAGTCAAAATTATTTATGTTACTGTGTCATTGTGTGTGTAAAATATCTTGATTTGTCAATTAAGAAAATGAAACGGACAGTATACCTACCAGTAGACAATTATCTCAACGACGTTGAAGTATCATGTAGGTACAAACATATAGAGGTATAGACATTGTTTGGATAGCAATACGCATAAAATAGTATTTTTATTAGAAGGTTTTATGTAATATTTCCAACTGATTCCAAACAAAACTATATCAAGACTCTTACGGAGTGTAGTTCTGTCTTAAGATCAGATTTCCGTAAATGATTATAGTTATTGTATTTACACAAGAAACCCGTAGTACCCATATCAAAATACCCCATCTATTTATAAAACATGTATTATGGGAATCCCACAAATACAAAAATTGAATAGCTGATACAAAATAACTGAAACCTGTACAATTCCGAACTACACGTGATTGGAAATCAGACATTGTTGATACGGATCTGAATAGATCCGAATCATAGTAGATATTAATCATATTTATGATATTAATAATATGTCATCTTATGACAACATTAATTTTGTAGGGATTTATCTTTCCGATATTATATTCGTATCAAAATAATATCATTATTGTAAACACAAATATTAGAAATATAATTCTTTTAACAATACAAAAGATAAAATCATATTTAGTATATTAGCTGTACCTTTGGTACCTATGTATATTTGGTAATATTTTGATGCTGCTATACCGATAGAATTCTATAATTAGGCCTCATCCCACTTTTGAAATGCAATCGCTAGTTAGTGCAAAACACTGTTAAGGCCGTACCTGAATTTTCCGGGGTCCAGTGCTGCCTCCATTCCCGGTAGAGTAAAATAGGACCACTCCAAGTCGTCCTGTGGATGTCGTAGACGGCGACTTAGAAAACACAAGCTAGACAAAGCTTATAAACATCAATGAGACTTCTCCAACCCGTCTGGCCAGCGTGGAGAGTGTAGGACAAATCCTCGGACTGCTCTAGCTATATGGCTCTGGCAGTACAGAGAGGGTCGTGCTCCTGCAGTGGAGACTAAAAAAGACCTGATGATGATGACTGATAGTGGTCTATGACTTCTTAAAAATCTTTTCCGGCTGAATACTATACTTTAGGTGAGAAGAGGTTTTTCTTTCTTAATTGTCAAAGTTTAACTAATTGGCTAGATGACAAACAAGTTACTTTTTTCTAAACGTCAAAACAAAAATTTTTATAGGATTTGTATGAAAAACACAATCGTGGCGACATAGTATTTTGAAGTCAAATAGGTAGCGTTCTTAAAATCAGTTTTTCTGCATTCATAAATCTAAAATCATGTTAAAAATGCATATGATCAAAGACAAGATTCTCTTAAAGTAGTATACCAAATAATTTATTTTTGACCCAGTCATCTACCCAATTGTAAAAATTTAAAAGGAAGGCCTTTTGCATTTATGATATAATGATATGTTATGATCTTCAAACGCATATAGGTATTGATATAATATTAGATGTATAAATAAATATAGATTAAATTTGCATGTCAAACAGATCCGTAACGTACCAAAATTCCTTCTAAAGTCGTAACCCGCTCCTCAATCTAATTAACCCAGTATTTGCTTACATGTGTACGCTGCGTATTTCCCTATAATTAGTGAATACAATATTAATGACTAGTGAAATACAATGACAGTGTAATGAAGTTAAATTGGCTTAATTTTGTTGGAAACATCAATTAGTGGGAGGGCGGGCAAATGGTAATTTACGTCAAGCCCGGGCTTGCGTGAACCGCTTAGATTAAAGGTCAATAAATATAAATTTACACACGTGGTTAATAAAAGTTAAAACTGGCTTTAAGTAGTGTACTTTTTGTCAGATTGAAAAGGCGGTTGATACTTTATTTGTATGTCTAAAAAAAAAATTTAACTTATTTTTATCCGTACTCATTCTGTCATTCATATCTGTAGATCCAAAAAATAAGTAGATACTTAGGGTCTCAATAGCTTTTGATCATAATAGCAAGCAAGCTTTACATGTTATATTGTGATAACATTGTACCTATTAGGCATAATATCCTTGTAACCGGACAAAGCCCTTCTGGCGCGTAGGCGACTAATACTGTGCTAATGAGTTTCTTTCACAGACCATGGATCAAGATAGACACAGTCTATGAATGTACTTTGCGTGTCCAAATGTAGTAAAATTCACTTCATTCAAAATTGTCTTCTTTAGTCCGCGTGTGACATCTTACTGCACCTAACCTAGACCGCTCTGCAGAAAAATGCCTGTTTGTGCAGTTTTGAGCTGCAGCTGGCTTTTCACTTTTATATTTTGCCTATGTTATATTTTGTTGGTTTTATATCTTTGACGTTACATTGTAATCATGATTTATTATGTCAATAAGTATGATACGTGATACATGATTTACCAGTCAGCAGGTATAAGGCACAGCACAGCGACAAAATATGTAACTGCCCCTGAACTATTTTCATTTGGTATTCGCTCGGTACCTCTATCTCTAAATGAAAATCGCATTAAAATCCATTGCGTAGTTCTAAGTACACATACCTACATATAGAGCTGCAAACGGCGACAAGGTTTTTATAATCGTGATTGTATAATCGACTGAAAATTGAATTTTAATTCATTTTCATTCACTTGGTGGGTGTCTTTGAAAGGATTTAGCGCGAACAGAATGTTCTCATCACTAAATGTCACCACTGACATTACATTTGACAGTTCAAAATGGGCACGCTATGTTCCCATACAAATTGAAACATTTTATTTATCTAGTATATACAGATCTGTGGATTCTTTCGACTTTCTTCTCAGCAGTGGTCGTTGCGAAACGAAAGCATCGGTAGCTTTTGTTTAAAAAAAAAAAATAGTAATTTTTTTATTAATTTTAATATTATAAGTAAACTTTACACGTAATGTACACTAAAATTATTGACGTGTAAAAGTACCTGCGAAGGCCTAATTACTAAATAAATATTTGATTTTTTGATTTAAGACGATTACATATTATATATGAAACACACGACATACAAAAATCATAAGCTATTACAAGTTCAATAAACTTTTGTATAACCAATATATAAACATTAATTCCAGAGTATTTGTAACTCCAGCGCGAACAAACTCAATTATGTCTGTTAATAGCGATAAGTTAATACCTCCGCAACATGCAAATGCTATTAAAATATGCCAATTTGAGTCGTAAACTTTAATTGATATTCATGGGCCAGTAATGGGAGTGCATACAGTTTAAAATACTCCAAAACTTCCACTTTCTCTGTTAATTATGCACAGTTTGACTACGTAAAGTTTAATGTGTTAGCTATTTCCTCTCAGGGTTAATGTTAGGATAGAAATAGGCTAATTTATCAACTAAATGCTAATTTAATTAGGAAAAAAATGTGTTAAAGTGAGTATGAGAGGAAAATGAGTATCATACATTTGACAACCTCCGTGGCGTAATGGTCAACATGCTACTCCGCCAATCCGAAGGTTCTATCCCCAGCCTTGCTAGCAAGTTGGAAAATGACCTTTTTCAAATTGTCCGGTTCTTGGCTGTTTCTCTACCTCTATATATGTATTCATTATGAAATATAGTATCGTTGAATTAGTGTCTCAAAATTCAAGTTTCAACTTACTTTGGGACTAGCTCAATCAGTGTTAATATTATGCTTATCCATTTAAAAAATATAAAAAATACTTTTAGCAAAAAACTGACTTTATTTTCTTTAAGGAGCTTCTTTCATAACTCCAAAGTTCTTTATCATCATATCTTCACTGAATTAATATAATAATACTTGTAAGTAATGGCGTTCAAATGATAAAAGAATCATCAAAAGGCGAAGATATCACATACATAAATACATAAAAAAACATACAGTCTACTCCTCTTTAGAAGTCGGTTAAAAAGAAATGATAAATAAAATGCACTCAAGTTCTGTGCACACAAAAGTAGGATAAGGTAAATAAACGGGCAAGTGCGAGTCGGACTCGTACATGAAGGGTTCCGTACCACCGTACAATGTTTTAAAATGCTCAAGAAACACGTTTCTTGTATGACGACCCCTTTAATTTTTAACTTTATTTTATTTTTAGTATTTGTTGTTATTGTGGTCATAGTAATACATAATCGGTGAAAATTAGAAGTATCTAGTTAATGCTATTTTATAGATCAAGTCTAAACGCTGAAAAAAACACGTTTCTTGTATGACGACCCCCTTTAATTTTTAACTTTATTTTATTTTTAGTATTTGTTGTTATAGTGGTCATAGTAATACATAATCGGTGAAAATTAGAAGTATCTAGTTAGTGCCATTTTATAGATCAAGTCAAAAACGCTGAAAAATACACGTTTCTTGTATGACGACCCTCTTTAATTTTTAACTTTTTTATTTTTAGTATTTGTTGTTATAGCGGCCATAGTAATACATAATCGGTGAAAACTTCAAGTGTCTAGCTATTACGGTTCAAGAGACAGAGCCCTGTCACAGACGGTCAGACAGCGGAGTCTCAGTAATAGGGTCCCGTTTGCACCCTTTGGGTACGGAACCCTAAAAAAGCCTGTAGGGTTCAGACTTCAGACCGAGATTTTATTCAAGCAGAGCAAAGATGAGCTTCGTTTTGACAACAATAGGATACAGTCAAATATACTCTCTAGTTTCTTGGAAATAAAATTTAATGTATGTTACATTTATCAGCCTTGTAAAAAGTTATTTAGTGTCATGTTATTAGACAATTTTGACCACTTCGTTTCAGACATGGGAAATGTTCAATACTAAATAATAATTCAGTGGATTTAATTTTTTTTAGATTAAATGCTGTTGATTAAACGATAGTCTATAAAACATATGGAGTGAAAAAAGTTACACCTAGGCACATGAACTCCTAATTTATCATTGAAAATCCGCCCGAATTTGTATAAAACGTCTAAAGCCTATAAATGCGTGCCCGGTGATTACACTAAAGATCGGAATTTAAATCCACGAAGGCCGCAGAATCCGTGTCGCGAGTAATCCCAAAGATGGAGTGTCTGGTGAATCCCGGCCTTATTGATAGCAGACTTGCGCCTTGCTGCCCGGGGCGGGAACTAAATACTGATGCAGATGTGACACTTCCAATGTATTTATGTTTAACGAATGCGTTTAGCAAAATATTTTTTTTAAGGTGAAGGTATAGGCAAATGGCCTTGAAGTGGCGCCCTCATTTTAAATAAATTGTTAACTCGTAAATATGGAGATAATTTCCATATTGCTCGTCGTCATGCACTAGATAGCCCTTTAAATTATTTTATGAACCACCGTTGAAAGCATTTACATTAGTCCTGTCCGTCTGCTTTAAAACTTGCCGTGGCCACTTTTGGCGGAGGCAAGTTTTAAAGCTAGACGGATCACCAATAGTAGTTTCAACGGCAGTTCATAAAATAATTTAAAGGGCTATCTAGTGCATGACGAAGAGCAATATGGAAATTATCATCATATTTACAAGTTAACAATTTATTTCACACTTCAAGGCCAATTTGCCTATATCTTCACCTTAAGCAATCAGGTTAAAATCTGAATTTGTATGCAATAAAAAAAAAAGCTTCTAGACCTTAATGGTATAAGGGTCCATATTTTTAGAAACCAAATAAGTACTGTTCATAAAGACGAATAACTGAGTTTCTATACGATTGTAAAAAGCTGAGCATTCATCATCAAAAGACCTAAAAATAGCAAATGGCAACTTCCATACAACCAAACTATGTTCCGAAAAAACTAAACACCAAAACTAAAACATCAGGAACAAATCGGGGACAAGCAGGTGTCAGAAACTGTGTGTGTAAATATACAAAAACTATCTTTATTCTAAACGGGGCATCGACTCAAAACAAGTGTAAAATACACAGATACTGCCTTTATTACCCACAAGGCGGTCAGACAACCTGACCAAGGTCACTGGAAAGCGCTGGATGCAGGCCGCTCTAGATCTGTCATTTTGGAAAACCTTGGGAGAGGCCTAGGTCCAGCAGTGGATGCTATGCGGCTGAAATGATGATGATGATGACTTCCTTTATTCTTAACAGAGCAGACAGAGTCAAAGGCCATAAGACTCGAAGACCACGTTAATTAATAAAATTAGATGGTTTTTCTTTTATAATTTTCTATTCACATGATTCTAGTTCTCGCCCAAATATTATTACAGAAGTCACCATTTAGATTCTTCTGTACCGCTCTATGTTTTATGCCAAGGCTTTGGGAGCAAAATGAGGCGGTATTATCAACATGTGTGCTCTTACGGCCTTCGCTGGCTGCCTATAGGGTGCCGATTTAATGACCTGCAATGTTTTAGGGGCTCAATTTGTAGTTGGAACACTAGCCGACTAATAAAAAATATGCGTCATCAGAATTTTTTTGCTTTTTCACATTAGATAATTTCTTTAGAACTGTCTTCCTAGAACGCGATGACCAGATGATCTTTCAGCGTATGACAAAAACTGGAAAACTACCGCTACAGATGGAATCATATGGAAGTCTAGAGGGAAAGCCTTGCCTAACAATGGGACACTATGGGCTAACATAAAATGAAAAGTAAATACTTAAAAAAATTGAAGAGATTCATGCTGTGCGTAATGTGAAATTACTTATCGAGTAAACTGTTAGATGTACTCGTGCGATTCTAAGGAAACATGTGAAGCAGATGTATAGTGAAATACTCCAATTAGTTCAGATTCTAAGTAAAGGGGCCTAAAGATTTAATTAACGACCTTTACATATGACAGCTGAATACGTTTTTGCTACATACATGGGAATGGGAGTTCTTGATGGGACCTTCTTTATTCTTTTGACAAGGGTTCGAAAAACAT
This sequence comes from Acrobasis repandana, assembly GCA_963576875.1. Classification (NCBI taxonomy): domain Eukaryota; kingdom Metazoa; phylum Arthropoda; class Insecta; order Lepidoptera; family Pyralidae; genus Acrobasis; species Acrobasis repandana. The sequence continues at coordinate 17,051,745 of OY756218.1, read as the reverse complement.
TCAAAAGACCGGTGATGGTACTGTTTTCTGTCTAAGATTTTTCCAAAGTCTTTAGCCTTGAGTTTGATGTGTGTAGTGTGTTGAATATATAAATATAACAAATACCGTGTAGTAAATAGTATTCTATTATTGGTTCACAAATCTTTTATTACCTCAAAGAACGTTTCAATAAATGTAAAAGTGTAAGCAGATATTCTTTTGATCAAATCCGATTGACCTACAAACATGAAAAACTGGTGCAAAAACCAAACATTATTGAAATTATTTCTGTGGAAAGGAGTTTTTAAGTATTTTCCCGCGTTGGGAATCATATCCAAAGCCCCAAGTGATTGCGGAGCGAGCTGAGACTTTAACGTCTTCTTTCATATTAATAACTAAAATCTAAATATTAAGTTAGATGAAATTAGATTGGAGCGTCTGCAAAAGTTTCCATAAAAGTTTTTGTTTTCTCACAAAACATAGAAATGTAAATTCGTTTCATTCCTACCATTCTATCTAGATTTAGGAATACATTACACACTTTTGTTAAAAATCCAAAGTGACATAACAGCAAAACAAATGCTCAGCATTTTCAGGGGATTTCATTTGAAAAATTGCTTTAAGTTGGAAACTTATCGAAAGAGCGCAGAAACGGGAAGATCCTACAATGCTGTGTACTTCTGACGTAACAAGAAGTGCATAAGTTGCAATAGTGAATGTGGTTAATGTTTCCATAAAAGTTTTTGTTTTCTCACAAAACATAGAAATGTAAATTCGTTTCATTCCTACAATTCTATCTAGATTTAGGAATACATTACACACTTTTGTTAAAAATCCAAAGTTACATAACAGCAAAACAAATGCTCAGCATTTTCAGGGGATTTCATTTGAAAAATTGCTTTAAGTTGGAAACTTATCGAAAGAGCGCAGAAACGGGAAGATCCTACAATGCTGTGTACTTCTGACGTAACAAGAAGTGCATAAGTTGCAATAGTGAATGTTATTAATGTTTGTTAGACGCTCGTTCTGAAGCCGCAGCAAACATCGACGATAAACTTCGTTGACAATGACTGATGTGGCTCGGTCGCCAGTGCGATTGTCTTCACCAAATGTGCAATTTATGAACCAATACAGTGTATTATAAAAAGTGGACTAACGTTGGAACTTGGTTTCAATGATTTTCAATCCAAAATTAGTTGACAACAACAACTTTCGTCAGTCTAAACCTAAGTGACATGTTAGTAAATGCCACACAACCTTCATACTTTAGAAGCGTAAGTCCCTTTTTGTTTTAAATGTTGTAGCTAGATAGAGCTACTAGTTGGCATCCTTGGGTGAACATTATTTGAGATGCTATACATGCATGTTATATTTGGAGAAGAAAAAGCGGGAAAGCGTACCCTGGGCTCCAAAGCAGCACAGCTGAGGATGCAACCGGGAATGCGCTTAGACGAAGAAGAAGAGCTACTAGTTCAAAAGAAGGTAGTTTCGTAGTGGTGCCGCTTAGTTTCGGAAAGATGGCGCTATAAGCATTCATTTTGATAAACAAGGGTTATCTCTGATTTTTTGTGGATACCATCATCCTAAGTACCCAGCATCCATTGTATAGCGGGCAAGATAATAGTAGCATCTAGAAATAATACAGGATTTTGGCTTTCTAGCTCAGTAAGTTTTTTTATGCAACTACTTACAAGATACTTTGATAAATAACGGGTGTTTTTTTTAGAGGTATACAAATTAAAAATGAAATAAAACACACAATAATAAATTTCATTATCATGGTATTGGTTTTATTTAAAAGATATTCTTATACCATTAGTGCTTAAAAATGAATACGGGCATGCACCACGGCTGGCTCGAATGAAGCGTAATCAGGAAGTCCAATTTTTGACCACTTTTTCAAGCAACTGGGGCCGTATATCGGCAATACTCAGCAAATGTTGGCTTTCAAGTGGTCCAACGTCTGTGGTTAATCTGCGTAGACGTGTAACTTTACATATTGCCAAAGAAAGTAATCCATAGGTGTGAGATCACACGATCGGTTGCCCCTCTGCTCATAGGGCCATTACTCGACACCATCAATTTATTGCGGGAAACCTTCGATGAGCGTATAATTTCTGTGAGCTGGCCTTCAGGATCGTGTGATCTCACACCTATGGATTACTTCTTTTGGGGATATGTGAAGTCACACGTCTACGCAGATTAACCACAGACGTTGGACCACTTGGAAGCCAACATTTGTCGCGTTATTGCCAATATATACAGCCCCAGTTGCTCGAAAAAGTGGTCGAAAATTGAACTTCCCGATTACGTTTAATTTGAACCAGCGTTGGCGCCCGTATATGCCTTATGCCATATGCCCGAATTCATTTTAAAGTATTAATGGCATATAAATATGTTTTAAATAAAACCATCACCATGGTAATGAAATTTATTTTTAACCGACTTCAAAAAAGGAGGGGGTTATCAATTCGACTGTATGTTTTTTTTTATTTCTTTTTATGTGTGCTAGTTACGCGATATCTTCGCCATTGTGAACCAATTTTGATGATTCTTTTTTTATTTGAAAGCCTTTACTACCAAATTGGTCCCATTTTAATTTGGTGAAGATATGATGAAGAACTTTGGAGATATGGAAGAAACTCCTTAGAAAAATTGAAGTCGGTTGTTTTTTTTTGTTAAAAATTTAATTATTACGTGTTTTATTTTATTTTGAATAGGTATGTATACCTACCTCTAAAAAAACAACCTTTATAAACAACCGGTCAAGTGCGAGTTGGACTCGTACATGAAGGGTTCCGTACGTCCGTACAATTAGCTATAGCAATATATATTCTGTTGAACTTTAAACCATTATACAGATCGAGTTAAAAACGCTTAAAAAACGACGTTGGTTGTATAACGACCGCCTTTAGCTTTTGACTTTATTTTATTTTTATACCTGTTTTATGTTAAAGAGGCCACAGTAATACATAAACGGTAAAAATATCAACTATCTAGTTAATGCCATTATAAAGATCGAGTTAAAAACGCTGAAAAAACCCGTTTCTTGTATGACGACCCCCTTTAATTTATTTATATTATTGTTGTTATAGCGGCCATAGTAAAGTAAAAATTTCAAGTCTAGCTATTACGATTCAAGAGATAGCTCTGTGACAGAAGAACAGACATCGGAGTCTCAGTAATAAGGTCCCGGCGCGGCGCGTGCACCCTTTGAGTACGGAACCCTAGAAACTATAAGAGGTTGCAATGCTTTGTATTCCTAACGCGTAACAAGACGAATAATTTGCAATAGTGAATGTGATATATGTTTGTGAGACGCTCGTTCTGAAGCCGAAGCAAACATCGCTGATAAACTTTGTTGACAATGACTAATGCGGTGCGGTCGTCAGACCGACTGTGTTCGCCAAATGTGCATTTTCAAACCTATAAAGTTTGTAACCCAATTTGAGGAGTTCTAAATGCATTGTCCAATTCTTGTCCTTTGTTTCCCATAGAATGACCGATTAGCTGATCCAAGTTTCTATTTCGCTATTATGTTCCTTGGGGGTTATGTTATTTAGTATCATGAACTGAATTAACCATCAAAATAGTTTATAGTATATATTGGTAGACCCGTTTGTATGGTTGGTACATTCAGATTCAAATAATGAGAAGAATTAATTAAATTAAGGAGTTTCTATCATTATCACTGTTGGAGATAATACCAAAGTTATAGAATTCATTTTTGTTTTTCTAAAGAATATTTCGGTCATAGTCAACAAGTTGGCTATGACCGATGCTCAGCTTAGCCCGTCCGTCTTCTCCAAATGTGCAATTTTCGGATATGCCTCTACAAAGTATCGCCTTGTAGTACCCAGATCGAGTTAAAAACGCTTAAAAAACGACGTTGGTTGTATAACGACCGCCTTTAGCTTTTGACTTTATTTTATTTTTATACCTGTTTTATGTTAAAGAGGCCACAGTAATACATAAACGGTAAAAATATCAACTATCTAGTTAATGCCATTATAAAGATCGAGTTAAAAACGCTGAAAAAACCCGTTTCTTGTATGACGACCCCCTTTAATTTATTTATATTATTGTTGTTATAGCGGCCATAGTAAAGTAAAAATTTCAAGTCTAGCTATTACGATTCAAGAGATAGCTCTGTGACAGAAGAACAGACATCGGAGTCTCAGTAATAAGGTCCCGGCGCGGCGCGTGCACCCTTTGAGTACGGAACCCTAGAAACTATAAGAGGTTGCAATGCTTTGTATTCCTAACGCGTAACAAGACGAATAATTTGCAATAGTGAATGTGATATATGTTTGTGAGACGCTCGTTCTGAAGCCGAAGCAAACATCGCTGATAAACTTTGTTGACAATGACTAATGCGGTGCGGTCGTCAGACCGACTGTGTTCGCCAAATGTGCATTTTCAAACCTATAAAGTTTGTAACCCAATTTGAGGAGTTCTAAATGCATTGTCCAATTCTTGTCCTTTGTTTCCCATAGAATGACCGATTAGCTGATCCAAGTTTCTATTTCGCTATTATGTTCCTTGGGGGTTATGTTATTTAGTATCATGAACTGAATTAACCATCAAAATAGTTTATAGTATATATTGGTAGACCCGTTTGTATGGTTGGTACATTCAGATTCAAATAATGAGAAGAATTAATTAAATTAAGGAGTTTCTATCATTATCACTGTTGGAGATAATACCAAAGTTATAGAATTCATTTTTGTTTTTCTAAAGAATATTTCGGTCATAGTCAACAAGTTGGCTATGACCGATGCTCAGCTTAGCCCGTCCGTCTTCTCCAAATGTGCAATTTTCGGATATGCCTCTACAAAGTATCGCCTTGTAGTATCCTTACTTAATTTTGAGGATGCAAAGCGGGGCGACCTGTTTTACGATAATTACATTTTAAACAAAAACAACAACCGACTTAAATTTTTTAAAGAGTTTCTTCCATATCTCCAAAGTTCTCCATTATATCTTCACCAAATTAAAATGGGACTAATTTGGTAGTAAAGGCTTTCAAATAATAAAAGAATAATCAAAATCGGTTCACAATTGGCAAAGATATCGCGTAACAAACATACATAAAAAAAATAAAAATACGTACAGTCGAATTAATAACCTCCTCCATTTAAGAAGTCGGTTAAAAAAAATTGCCGTTCAGCCTATTTTATGTAAGTTACAAAATTTTGTAGTATCATTTGACATCTTGATATGTTCAGAACAACGTCATCATCGTCGAAGGTAATTTTATCAAAGTTTTAAAATTTATTTTTGTTCGTAACATATTACGAACAGTTTGGTCCGATAAACTGACTGCCTCCGTAGTTCAGTGGTCAAGGCGTTTGCCGTGTGATCCAGGAGGAAGTGACAAGAACCGATGATGCTCAGCTCGACCGCCTTCCCAGTTCTCGGCAGCAGTGCAGTTTTCGGACGTGCCCGTACATTGTATTTTAGTTTTGTAAGTTTTGCAACTGAATTATGAAGACATAAAAGCCATGACTTGTTTTGTGAAGATGGTCGGATCGATATAATGTAAGTTACCAAATGTTTAACGAGGAACGAATGATTTCTTGACGTGTATTTGGTGTTGATTTGGTATTTTGTGTGTTACCTGAAACAAAAGAAAAAAATCTTTAAGTTTGTACATTTACCTTAGTTTGTTTAACGTAGGTACATTTCATGTCTTTAATAAAATAAGTAGCTAAAAAATAAATAAGAAGAATACATTTAATAAAAGGCCGCATATGAAGGTCCATACTAAGTCTATATGGTCGATTTCCGGATGCATGGTTCAAGATTATCAAACATTACGTTTTAATTAACTTTTCAAAACCAGAAAGCCTAACATTTACAACAAAGGTTTTACACATTCATCTCAATACTCTCCAAAAAGGCAATAATAACACGAAATGGGCAGTTACTGACCAGAGACAAAAAAGGAGGATTTATTTACATCACGATCCGGTCGTTAAGCACCGCGCACATTATGCCGCCACAACACTCGCTATTAATAAGGGGCGCCATTAAGGCACACGGGGTAAATCTAGCAGTTGTTGGCGCAGTCACAATAAAACAGGCGGCCGAGCCAAGGCGCTGTGCCAAACAACTTACAGGGCTTGTCGAATACTGATAGTGCTCTATAGTAGCTAAGACAGTATAGTCCTTTTGGGCCTTTACTCCATGATGCCAATTTATTTCTTAAAACTTTATTTTTCCACAATAAACATTGTTAACAATTGACGGACTTAAAAGCGTTCTCTTCCCTGTCAATGCCACGAAAATGCCACGAAGTCGCTTTTTCTCATTTTTGTGCTTTCTAGGTTCATTATTAGCTATGCTGCTTCAAAACCAGGGGTCCGCTAATATGTACTTATGTAAAGTCGCCAATCAGCTTTAGAAGGTAAATCTGGCGCGTTTACAATTTACCGGCCAGCGATACCTGAATGTAATACGCAGTTGGTTATTCTAGTGTTTAGGAATTTGAAACATTATATTACATTAAAAAGTTTATCTCTCAGCTAAACGAAACAGCAGGCGCAGGCATACATTTTTGCCGCGCCGTAGAAAGAGAGGGGGATACTTCCTCTCCTACGCCGCGCCGGCTATCTACTCTCCATCCGTCTTACGAATTTTCGATTAGGTCACGTGTCCTGACGCGAGTTTTCACCTCAAAAGTCTTACGAAGTTTCGATTTTTTACCCATTACAAAAAAAGTGCACAACGCCGCTAAGAAGTTTTCACTTCTAAACTTGTTCCTAACTCCTGAGAACTGTTTTTCTCTCACAACTCACTTTTGGGTTGGGAAATTGCACACAGATGAGATAAAGTCAATTTTTTTTATTTAAAGTAGGAATTATATATCATTTATTGAAGGTCATTATTTTTTATTTATTTTTGAAAGCTACCGATACTAGCGTTTCGCAACAACCACTGCTGGAAAGAAACGCCAAAAGAAACTCATTTACACAGTATTGGTCGCCTAAGCGCCGGAAGGGCTTTGTCAGTTTACAAAGATATTATGCCTAATACAATGTTATCTTATCACAATATAACATGTAAAGCTTGCGAACAAATGCTAAATCCAATTTACAAAAATAAGTAACACTGAGTAGTCCGAGCTGACCAGTCTCTACTGGTGGCACCCGTTTACGAGTTGACACGTGGATCAGCCATCGCTGAACTCAACCATATTAGAGGGAATCCAACGACTTGAATGAATGATGAAGATGCTTAAGTGGGCAGTGGGAGTCACGAACCTTGACGAGGTCAGAAATGAGCACATATGGGGCTTGTTCAAGGTGACGCATATAGCAAAAAAGATGACAGAGTCGTATGAGGTGATTTGGGCATGTGATGAGACGAGGACAAAAGCATTGCGTCTAAAGATCTTTGGCCATTCCCAACAAGAAGAAAGGCAAAGGGAGACGCCTTTCCACGTGGTGGCAACCGTAAATAGGGATACCAAGCGGGCACAACTTAACATCTAGACAACCCGGGACCGAGAGTTCTGGCGCCGTGGTACGAGGAAGACCGACCCCAAATAACGAGACAAAAGACGGAAAAAGAAGAAGAAAGAAGAACTTTTGACTAAGGTAACTCTGCTCGAACGCCATTCGGCAATTGTTGCTTCTAATAAATTGCGATCACTAGAATTAGTGAGCTTAAATAGACTTTACTTCCATGCTTTCCTGGGAGAAAAGAAAAAACGTAAAACGTACCAGCTGCTTTTCTTCTCGTGCAGTTCGAGAGAATTAGCGAGATGCGGCTAGCAATCCACCACTATTTTGATTTCCTTTTTAGGGTTCCGTACCCAAAGGGTGCAAACGAGACCCCATAACTGAAACTCCGCTGTCTGTCCGTCTGTCTGTCTGTCTGTCCGTCAGTCACAGGGCTCTATCTTTTGAACCGTAATAGCTAGACACTTGAAATTTTCGCCGATTATGTATTACTGTGGCGGATATAATAACAAATACTAAAAATAAAAAAAAATAAAAATTAAAGGGGGTCCTCATACAAGAAATGTGTTTATTTCAGCGTTTTTAACTTGATCTTCATAATGGCATTAACTAAATACTTGAAATTTTCACTAATTATGTATTACTATGACCACAATAACAACAAATACTAAAAATTAAATAAAGTTAAAAATGAAAGGGTTATTATAATATTAATAGGGTATATACAAAAAACGTGTTTTTTAGCGTTTTAAAACATTGTACGGTGGTACGGAACCCTTCATTTACGAGTCCGACTCGCACTTGCCCGTTCATTCCACCTTCACAATAACGCCCACCAACCATCACGCTACAAGTAGCATTTGGGCCTTACGGCCTTAGGCTCTGTCTACCCTATTAGAGATAAAGACGTGATAGTGTATCTGTATGTTTAAGCTTTCTAAAGTCAAGAAAAAAAAATGTCGTCTTACTTTCCTAGCATTTCAATAACTTTGAAATTAGTCACTGACTATTCCTAAGTTTCAGTAAAAACTACGAGTATGATGAAAAGTCATCATAGAAGAAATATAAGCCACTAGAATGATGCTTACGTGGTGAAATTCAGCAGTTATTTTTAAATGATTGTTGAGGGGGAATAATTTGATATTTTGCTACTGATAAAAGAGAGATCTTTTATCAGTAGCAAAATATCAAATATCAAATTGGCTTATATTTCTTATAGTGCTTATAAGTTATGAAGTAATATCGTTAAAGTTTAAGCGGCGATGTGAGAAGATTTTATGACTTTTGGAAGTTATGAAGCAATTGATCTCTTTTGATTTAGGATTTAACTCCACTACATGAAGGAAGTTTATGGCATGTGCACATGGTCAGATAAAGTGTTTTTAAATTATCGCTTTTTCAGCTAGTGCGTCTTTAAAGGCAAGGATCTAGCTGAGTAGTTAGATATTTTTACGGAGCAATTTTTCAATCGACAGGACGGAAAACCGAGAAACGCCGAGCGAAGGTTTTATTTTTCGTCAAAATTATGTATACTTATGTGTAGAGATCGGATAATCGCATGCATATTTACCTAAAGTTATTTTGTGGTTAGCAAGTTATGGAAACGGCTTCTTAGGATATTTTTATCAAAAATAAAATTCCTGGATTCCGTGTAACCATATCATGTTGTAACAGAGGAACTGTCATTAGTGTCAAATTGGGTTTATTACATCCTTAAATTTGAATTTAACGGGATTATGAATAGTATCGATAAAACAAGTGCTTTACATAATAACTGACATCTCAACTTTAGGCAAATCTTCTTCTACGTCTAAGCGCGTTCCCGGTTGCACCCTCAGCTGTGCTGCTTCGGACACCGGGGTGCGCTTTCCCGCTTTTTCTTCTCCAAATATAACGTGCATATCAATGGTCACCCAAGGATGCCAAAGACCTTGCAAAATGGAGAAGAAATAGCCGGAACAGTTTAAATGATTTGGCTATAGTTTTACGACCGGCCGCCTGCCTGACGTCAACCTTCTTTGGGAATGTATTTGAGCGAAAAGTTTTACAACCGGCCGCCGCCCGACGTTATCCTTCCTTGGGAATGCAATTGTAGCACGAGATGTTTGTGCTTAGTCCTTTAGTTGCCTTTTACGACATCCACGGAAAGAGATGGAGTGGTCCTATTCTAGCCCGGAACAACACGGGTATCTCATTTGTAACTTTAGGTAAATATGCATCCGAATATCCGATCTCTACTTATGAGAGAAAATGGACATTAAAATCCCCTCTTTGCGCTGATCTGTTAAGAAGTATTTTTGGGAACCATGTCACAGTTTAAAGTAAATCCAGCCCACACATGTGTGGGCTGGAACTGCAGTTATGCTGTGTTCATAGCGCTTACCGTCCAGGTCAGGAGACAGTCATAATGACAAATAGGTAGGTCATGAGATCCGCAACTATTATAATTATTATTATAAGTAATCTTAAAAAGGAGTTAAGGCCAAGCCTACAGCCTACTACGAGTATATAGAACAATAACGAGTAGTGCAACGTGCCACTGTCGGACACTGACAACTTATCGACCACGACGATGCGACGCCCGTACGAAAGAAGGCAAATAATGGGGTTTACGATACGCAGGTGTGCATTAACGAGTTTTGCTTTATTAAATACCCTGTGTGGGGCCTTACGTCACGTAACACCTACTATCTCGACACATAATTACTTCTGAGAAATAGTTTTAAAAGCGTAAACTCGCAAAATTGTTTCAAATTAAAATTTTACTGTTACGGGACTCTCATAAAATACTTTGCAAAACCGCACAAAACTATGTTTTAAAACTGCATGAGCACAGCTATAAATAGTGTTGTTTACTCCGCGACCATAAATCGCACAGACGGGAGACGAAAACAAATCGGCTCAAAATCGATATGAGTTAAACTATATACACTATGGACGCCGGCAAACAATGCACAGTGATTGGACATTGAACAAATACGTTATTGGAGCATGCATACGAGCGGATTTGTTTATGTTAGTACCTTAATGACTGTTTTTTAGCAAACATAACTCCGAGTGAACTTACTTTTGTTAATGCCTACATTTTTTTTCGTTCAATTTCTCATCGTGATAAAAAGTTTATAAATCCGTTAGTAATTTTCTAGATGTACAATCACACTTTCATAACGTGTCTATTTTGAAAACACTATCAAAAATATTTTTGTTCGACGAAGAAACTCGCCTTAAGAGGGCACCTGATGCTGTTAATCTAAATTTTTCCCGCTTCCACGCACACAAAACTCTAGCCGAAGCGAGACAGCGAGCCATGAGGGGAGGGAAGAATCGCGTCGTTTGAAATGCGTAAATCGCGAAGATTCCGCATTTCTGGTTTTTGAGGTTTTTTTTTCTTTTTACAAAGAATGTTTGAGAGTTGTTTAAAAATAACACATACGATGACTGGCCTTATGTTTAATACAATTAAAATCCAAAGTGACAAGGGCTTATTTATTGTATTTCTTGAATACTAGCCGTTTCAGTATAATACGGATTCGGAGGCAACTTCGTACAACAACACACAACAACTCGTATATTCGTAATTCGTACAACTTTTTTTCTCTCTAGAAAATTTTAAGCAATCATGTTTTTGAAACATATAATGAGTTGACTAGAGTTATTTCTGAACTTTGCTGCGTTTATATTTCAAAGTGAGTATTTCGTTAATATTGATAATATTTAAGATCACTTATATCTATCAGGGTCATACGCTATACGCAGCGCAAGATACGCTACGCAACTTGCGTTGCGTTGCATTGCATGCCTACATGGCGCTTCATAGAATTTCTACTTCTTTTCTGTTGGTAGAAATTGTATGAACGACGCGAGTTGCGTCGCGCATTTTGCGCTGCGTGCGTGTGGTTCGACGTAGCAACAATATAAAAAAAAATAATAGATTCTATGACCGTACCGTAAGGGTTCCGTACAATGTTTGAAAATGCTGAAAAAACACATTTCTTGTATAGCAACCCTTTTAACGTTTTCTTATTTTTGGGATTTGTTGTTATAGCGGCTATAGTAATACATAATCGGTAAAAATTTCAAGTGTCTAGCTATTACGGTTCAAAAGATAGAGCCCTGTGACAGACGGCCAGACAGACGGACGGACAGACGGACAGACATAGTCTCAGTAATAGGGCCTCGTTTGTACCCTTTGAGTACGGATCCCTAAAAATTACAAACTGACCTGAAATCAGCGTCTTAATATGAATTTTCAAGTTCAAACAAAACAAAAGATAAGATATAGGTACGTTTACAAAACTAAAACCCAACTACGGGAAAATTGAAAAATATGAATTTTCCAATTCATTCAAGTTCGATAGATTATTTACGGCTAACAATGTATATACATATAACATTTGATATCCGACTGGATATCGTATTTTTTTCTAAAGTGTGTAACAGACATTATATTTATTTTGTACATACAAAATAGTAGCCTATGTCACCCGGACGATAATGACGATATTGACATCTCATTTGTGAAAACTGGATAAGAAGTTCGGATGCTACAGTGGAACAGACATAAATATCCACATACATACAGAGAAAATCATTACCCTTCCGTAGAATTTGCTGTAGTCGGATAAAAAACGGAGAGACAAATGGAACCACAAAGTTAGCGTAAAGGCAATCCGTTGAGTCACGAGTACGAGTTCACATTGTTCTTTCCATAAATCGAAAGATTTACGAACTTAGTTCAATAGAGTCAATGTAAAACTTAACTCCGTATGTAACCAAGCTAAGTAAGAAGCGCTGTGGGGGGATATGGCGCTTACTTGCTTTGTTTTGAATCCAAACTTTAGTTAAGCTTTTGTCTTTGAAAAATTTCCTTAACTTTCCACAAGTAAACAAATATACAATGCGGATCCGAGCTGTTGTTCGTTTGAGAAAATAAAAATCAATACTTTTTAGGGTTTCGTATCGTATCCAAACATAATAACGGGACCTTTTTATTATGCCGCAGTTAATTTGAAAATAGAGATTTTAAAGCAGCAGTTTAGATAGATAAATAAATAAATAAATAAATAAAATATGTTTATTTCTTTAACAATTTGGTACATAAAAACTTGTGATTGTGGCCTTCTGTTAAGTGGAATACACCTGTATTAGAAGGGCACACTCTTCCATAGCCATAGTAGAGCAGTACCTATTAAATGATTTACCATTTAACATAACAATTTTAAAATGTAGGTATTTAGGACTTAGGTAATTTAAGGTATGTATATGTATAAGTTGAATATGTGTGTGTGTGTGTGTGTGTGTGTATGTGTATGTGTATGTGTATGTGTGTGTGTGTGTGTGTGTGTGTGTGTGTGTGTGTGTGTGTGTGTGTGTGTGTGATAGATAGATAGATAAAATCTTTATTCACTAAAAGGCCACAGGTACATGAATAAGTCACATAATGTTTATCAAAGATCTAGTATAGAAGTAATAGTAGGAATGTAGTAATGCAATTGTGATTGCACCGTGAGAAGTGACCTAGATAGTGAAAAGTCCTGACTCAGCATAATGTCACAGACGAACTGGTCGAGCTGCAACGCTGATAATTCTGTTTAAATCCTAATGTTTATTTTTTTCGTACATACCTACATATTGAACAAACCTTGTTAATTAAGAAAAAAAAATGAAGTTAAATAAATCTAAAACTAAACCTTATAATATTTGGAATAACTAATAGTAACTTTAGGTAATTAAGTTATGGTGTATTCGTATACATTTGTATATTATTATAAGGATTACTTCCCATAACATAACAAGACGGTTTATTAGAAATAGATCATGTTTTATTTTCTCTTCTACAACATTTTGACTGTCTTAGTATAATACCTTTGGGGCGAAACAGCAATTGATAAATGTCACAACAATTACCCTTCTTTTCCATGGTACTTAGCGTCAAGAATAACCAAGTAAAAGCAAAAATCTCTGTTTACTTAGCCACGACGCAACGGCCGCTATTTTAAAACAAAACGGATAAACGCTAATTAGGAACAACTAATTAGGTACCAACCTTAATTTGTTTACGCCAGCCGCTCCTAGAAATCTTGAGCTTAAAATTTAATTTAGTGAAACCTTCAGATCCCTTAATGTTGGAAATGTTTTATGTTAAGGTACATATTTAATATAATACATACATACTATCACGTCTTTATCCCTAATGGGACGGACAGAGCGTTTTGAGTCTTGCTGCTCTAAGCTTGCAAAAGCCCAGGGCCGCAAGACTCAAAGTTCATTTTTAGCGTAATGGTGGGTGAAAAGGTGGAAAAAAGAATCAAAATAGTGATGGGTTGCTAGCCGCATCGCCTATTAACATGATTTGCGTTTTCACCCATTCCCTCACTACTCCTAATATAATATCTTTAATAAGATGTTGCCTATACCAAAAAGACTAATTAAAGAAAGATAGAAAAAAATAATTATCTCCAAATAGATAATAAAACAAATAAATAACAACATGTTTTTACAGTATAAAGTGTTTATTATGGAAAAATAAATAAATACAATTGAAAGTTAACTAAAAACTTAAACCTAAGAGGGCGCCGTATGCGTAACCCCAGCAAAATGTTGCGCTTTAGAAAAATGAGAGTATTACAGATTAATGGTTCATAGTAAGCCTCAATGTTAACAACTATAGCAAAATTCGTTCATGTTGTATTTTCGAAGTTATTCGAGAAAAACTGATTTTGCTGGGGTAACGTTACCCCAGCAAAACCTTTTTCAAAAAAAGCGTTTAGCCCAGAATCAAGTATATGAACAGATAGCTCATAATGAGTTGTAAATTTGTACCAAGAGCAAAATCTGTTCATCTTATACTTTTTGAGAAATTCAAGATTTTGCTGGGGTAACGTTTTGCAATTTTCCATATCTCGAAAACTGTTAGTAGCAGAATTTTGAAAAAAAAACTGTTAATAGGCCTTCATTTGTTCAAATGTGTTCAAATATAAGTATTTCGATTCATCAACAAACATAGAAGTAATTTATTATTTAAAAAAAATTAAAATTCCAGTTTACTCGTAAACTAGTACATTTACTAACAAATCAAAAGCAGTTACATATACGTATGATATAGCCTTCTAATGTGTACAAATTCGGATCAACAAACATTACGCGATATGAAGATATAAAGGCATTTCATCGAATTTCTAGCGGTGTGACTTTGGCCATCAAATACGCAGTTCTCTCTGAATACAAAAAGATAAACTATAGTGAACATTGGTGTTCATTTTGTTACAAAACATGCCTGAAAGTTTCGGCTTCAAATCTCGGATGAAATAAAAGTTATTAAAAAAATAAGAAAATATCATCAATTCTCCTATAAACCGACTAAATAACGGAGGCTACGAAAAAGCGACCGTGATATGGAAAATTGCAAAACGTTACCCCAGCAAAATCTAGAATTTCTCAAAAATTATAAGATGAACATATTTTGCTATTGGTATACATTTACAACTCATTAAGAGCTGTCTTTTCATATACTTGATTCTAGGCTAAACGTTTTTTTGAAAAAGGTTTTGCTGGGGTAAAGTTACCCCAGCAAAATCAGTTTTTCTCGAATAACTTAGAAAATACAACATGAACGAATTTTGCTATAGTTGTTTACATTGAGGCTTACTATGAACCATTAATCTGTAATACTCTCATTTCTCTAAGGCGCAACATTTTGCTGGGGTTACGCATACGAGGGCGCCTGATGTCAATAATCTAAATTTTGCTCCCGCTTTCACGCAAACAAATTTACTCTAGCCGAAGCAAGATAGCGAGCCATGCGGGGCGTAGGGAATCGTGGTGGGTCAATGAGGCTGGTTCTGGTTTTGAGGTTTTTTTCGTTTTACAAAGAATACTTAAGAGTTATTTAAAAAGTAAGACATATGATGGCTGCCTCATGTTTTATACAATTATAATCCAAAGTTACAAGTGCTAATTTAATGTATTTCTAAAATACTTTCTGTTTTGGTACAATTCTGAGGTGATTTGGAGGGAACTTTGCAATGTTTTTCTATCGAGAAAATTTTAAGCAATCGTGTTTTCGAAACTTTTTATGTTTAGAGTTAGTCCTGAACTTTGCTTTGTTTTTATTCCAAAGTGAGTATTTTGTTAATATTGATAATATTTAAGATAGCTTTAAGAACTTTAGGGTAGTACGGGCTCTAGTCTAAATTATCCTAACTAATATTATAAATGCGAAAGTGAGTTTGTGTATTTGTTTGTTTGTTTGTTACCTCTTCACGCTTTATCTACTGAACCAATCTTCTTGAAATCTTCTTCGCATACACATAGTTAGGAGTACTGAGAAGGACATAGGGTACTTTTCATCCCGGAAAAAAGTAACGTTTCCGTGGGATATGCGAGCGAAGCCGCGGGCAAAATCTAGTTAATTCATAAATCTAAAAGATTATGACAATATTATTATTATTTATTTAGGAATTTCTAATTATCCTTATCTAGAAATAAAATAGACTTAAAACCCCGTTGGTTAGAGAGAACGTTTACATTTGTGTCATCATCATCAAGTCTTTTTTAGTCTCCACTGCAGGAGCACGACTCTCTCTGTACTACCAGAGCCATATATTAGCCAGAACAGTCAGGGGATAAGGCCTACACTCTCCACGCTGGCCAGACGGGTTGAAGAGGTCTCATTGATGTTTATAAGCTTTGTTCAGCTTGTGTTCCCTCACTCGCCTTCCACGACATCCTCGGGAAGATTTGGAGTAATCCTATTCTACTCTGTCGGAAACCACACGGCAAACGTGTGTGTAACAAGACCAATTTATACTATACTTTTCAGCTAACATACTTGTTACTAACTTGATAGGGGTACATTAGCAGATAAACATTGGCAGTGCCTCTGTTGTTAGTAGATAATATTACAGAAGCTGTTACAATCCACTCTTATACGTAAAAAAAATACGGACAGAATTCAAACAAACCTCAACGAAACTAAAACATATCGGCAACATTTATAACCCACAACAAATTGCACAAACTTAGACGAATTTGAATAATCGAGGTGCTATCTGCATAGAACTGGAAGTTTTTCTTCGGAACAAACACATTAAAGGATCCCGGAGCATGTCCGGAGGCGCGATAACTTGCTCCGCTGACGTTGATTTATATCCCGTTTGTTTGTGCTGGAGACAACCGAGTAAAATAAAGAAGAGGGTAGAAGGACAAGCTTTTGTGAATTTTCCCGTATACTCCTGTAATGATGCAGCATGGCATGAAGAAATGAGGTATGAAAACAAAATGCAGCGTGCATTTTGTTTTCATACCTCATTTCTTCATCTCATTCTGTCCGCTTTTTAAAACTTCATTTAACTTCAAAATTTATTCCCTAATTTCATTTTCGAATCATTCACATATCCTTTTTATTTGACTCATTACACTTCCACTTATCATTCCTAACTGATCTCTCTTCTAGTTAACACATTCAGGAAAATTTACCTATTAAGAATCCCCTTAACCAAGACTTTCCCATACAAACGTAGTCTACGTTTTATTTTGAAACGACATGTCAAATTTCGGTAAAAATTTGTAACATTGAAGAAATTGCATATATCTAGGGTTGCAATTGGTTTTCACAGTCAAAATATGAACTTGAAAGAAAATATAAGGGTGTAAAACTTTTCCATACTGATGGTCTAAAGTGATGTAATACATTATATTTTCTTTCTAGTTCATATTTTGACTTTGAAAACAAATTATAACCCTCGATATATGCAATTTCTTTAAAGTTACAAATTTTTACCGAAATCTGACATGTCGTTTAAAATAAAACGTAGACTACGTTTGTATGGCAAACTCGGATATTGTCTAGGGTAAGGAGACTCTTAATTTATTCTTTATTGTCATTTTATAATAATATGTAACAATCAGTGAGATTTATTGCCCGTGTGGTTCCGGGTTAGAATAGGACAGCTTCATCTCTTCCTGTAGATGTCGTAAGAGGCGACTTAAGGATTAAGCACAAACATCTCATGCTACAATTGTATTCCCAAGGAGGGTTAACGTCGGGCGGCGGCTGGTTGTAAAACTTTTCGAACAAAAACATTCCCAAAGAGGGTTGACGGCAGGCAGGCGGCCGGTCGTAAAAATATAGACTGTTCCGGCCATTTCTTCTCCATTTTGCAAGGTCTTTGGCATCCTTGGGTAACCATTGACATGCACGTTATATTTGGAGAAGAAAAAGTGGGAAAGCGCACCCCGGGCTCCGAAGCAGCACAGCTGAGGCTGCAACTGGGAACGTGCTTAGACGAAGAAGAATTAGTGAAATTAATGTATTTATTTCAGTGTTGCACAAGTCTTTTGGTACTCCCTGAGAGTCATATTACATCAGCCTACTGTGTATTTTATGTAGGGCTCATCTAAGCTGGAAGGTCCCTATATACGTACACTCGGACCTGTGCTGACGACTGACTTTCTGACGCATTGTGGTTATTCCCAAACGCCTTACTCAGACCTCCCGAATGGTGACGACTGACTTTTTGGTCTACTATAGTAACCACAGATTTCACTCTTACTAATGAAGATAATCGGAGAAAAACAAGCTTTTCTGTGTTCCCAAAAGCCATAGTTCGACCTCAACAGTAGTGTCGACTGAATTTTCGTCCCACTTGTCCTGGGTCCTTGCCTACAAGTAAAAAATTGTTACATTAGATATTTTTAGAAGAGTAAGTAGTAAGGTCGTTGATGTAAAAATAAAACGTAAATATAAAGCAAATTTCAAAAATTCATTGTTATGAGACCATACAAGAAGAATTTTGCATATGTCAATCCAATGTCAATGCAATATAAAAAGTGCTAGTTCTGTGCGCTCGGTGTTTCGTACAACCGGCTTCTACCCGGTTCATCCGGAATACTGGATGAGATAAGGCGCTAAGCGACGATACAGTGTAGGGAAAATTAAGCTAGAACCAATATTTGCGAATTTAAGGGATTGAGAATTCAATGAGCGAAAAATCGACTAGGCAACGGGTTTAAAATCTTAACTCAAACTTTTAAATCAACTGGTACAAAAAAGCGCTTTCATATTTATCTATGTGCTTCCAATGACTTTTTATGACTAGTATTCCTCATTTTTTTACCTTTGAAATAATTTCTTTTGTTTTGCTTTTTAACGGACTTCAAAACATGAGGTAATCAATTCCGTTCGGTTTTCTTCTAAAAAAAACTTCCAGATTTTATCACAATCGGTTCTGTAGTTTGGTAGTTAAAACAAAATAACTGGAAAAATACTAGTATGTCATATATCAATTTTTGCGTCAATAGCTTTTAAATGATCGTCATTTATGTTGAAGTAGTTTATTTTTAGTTTAACTTAGACTATTAATGTAGTCTGGACTTTTCTTGAATTCTTTTTCCGTACCCGCCTACATCATCATCATCAACTATAGGTATAGCTACTTTTGTCTACTCTATCTTGTTCTGTTTCAGGCCATCTCGATCCAGTTCTTCCCAGCGACTTGCTTGGTATCGTTGACCACCTACCTACGTAAACCTACAAATCACAGGCAGTCTAAAGCTTTGTTTGTGTACTTATTACAATACTGTTTTTTAGTCTATATGAGAAAATAATATAAAAATATATTTTTGAGATAGCTTAAGAACCCCCTTACCTTAGACTTTCCCATACAAACGTAGTCTACGTTTTATTTTAAAACAACATGTCAGATTTCGGTAAAAATTTGTAAGTTTAAAGAAATTGCATATATCTAGGGTTGTAATTGGTTTTCACAGTCAAAATATGAACTTGAAAGAAAATATAAGGGTGTAAAACTTTTCCATACTGATGGTCAATAATGATATAATGCACTATATTTTCTTTCAAGTTTATATTTTGACTTTGAAAACCAATTATAACCCTAGATATGTGCAATTTCTTTAAAGTTACAATTTTTTATCGAAATCTGACATGTCGTTTTAAAATAAAACGTAGACTACGTTTGAATGGGAAACTCGGATTTCGTCTAGGGTAAGGAGACTCTTAAGCTAAAAACAGTCGGAAAATGTAACATTTATTTCATAAAATTACAAAATAAATTTTTAAATTGTTTCTAATTTTCAGTTTTATAATCTGTTTTTATTCACCAAATTGTAGCCGCCATGCTATTACGTCATATGCCCATGTAAACTAAAAATTTACAACTATTAAAATACCTACATCAGCGCATTTGTTTACATGTATAACTGACGTCATGACCACAGAGCAATATAGCGTCAACTGCCCCAACGTTTTCGCTACTACGCGCGAAATTTGAAAATGCACTTAACGATTAAATAAATAAATTATTATTAATTATATTGCCACATAACATCAACTTCTCCAAAGGGCCTCTACGTGTTGGATCTGTATCCCCACGCAAGCCTTCAAAAGAACCAGGGTAAAAAGACCCGTGATTCCAAAAGGAGAAACAAATAAAATTTCTTTATTAAATGTAAAACGCATATAAATAATAAATAAATGATACAATGTTCAAAGTACAGTATACTACTTGGCCAAGTTATAAAAGTTGATTTAACCTCCGACGTTAAGAATTGCTGCATTTATCTATTTATTTATATGTATAGTATATGTAGCGTATATATATGTATGTATTTATGTAGGTATATGTATAGCAAGTATATCTATATATATATATATATATATATACATGAAGGGTTCCGTACCACCGTACAATGTTTTAAAACGCTGAAGAAATACGTTTCTTGTATGACGATCCCCTTTAATAATTATTAACTTTATATTATTTTTAGTATTTTTTGTTATAGTGACATAATCGGTGAAAATTTCAGGTATCTAGCTATTACGGTTCAAGAGATAGAGCCCTGTGACCGATCGAGTTAAAAACGCAAAAAAAACAGGATTTTTGTATGACGACCCCCTTTAATTTAATTTTTTTTTATTTTTAGTATTTGTTGTTATAGCGGCTACAGTAATACTTAATCGGTGAAAATTTCAAGTGTCTAGCTATTACGGTTCAAGAGATAGAGCCCTGTGACAGACGGACAGACAGATGGACAAACAGACGGACAGACAGCGGAGTCTCAATAATAGGGTCCCGTTTGCACCCATTGGGTATGGAACCCTAAAAATTATGTTTTTGAAGTGGTTTATTAGCACCATGGAATATAATTTGGACACTTTCCGAAAATTTGTGGAATGCCATAAAAGCAATATACCCTATTGCTTTTATGGTATTACACCAATTTTCGAATTATTCGTACCGTAAAGGCTAAATGGTATTATTTGTTTTTGAAGCCATTTCATTTCGCTACTCCATCTTTCTCATACGAGTGTAATTCCGTAAACCTAAAAGGAGTCAAAACCCAAAAAGCAAAACGTTGAACATTCTGCTCACGCAATCCAATTGCCAGTTTTTACGAATATCAAAGGCATGTGCATCGTATTTCGATGCGGCAGACAGCCGTTGATTTCGGCGGCAAACAACCAGAGCTGAGCAGGGCAAAAAAGATTCTACGTATCTCTTAATGAAAGTTAGCAAACACTTCTTGTGTTGCAGTTTATTCCTTTATAATTAAACTTTGCTGATTTTTGAAGCTGCCTGTACACATCTGGCTGCGCTCTAAGGATAGTGAACGACACTAGGAATATTAATACTGAAAACATAATAAATGTATCTGTTAGTTTGTCAGTATATCTATTCTACGACGATTTCATAACAACTATCATTAAAGAAAAGATAGAAGAGAAAAGAGGACCAGGAAGACCGAGGCATAGCTACATGAAACAGATAAAGGAGAAAGTGAACGTCATGTCGTGCAGTGAAGTGAAACAGCTGGAAGATAAGAGAGACAAATGGAAGAGAATTCATACTCCACCGACAAGAGCATAGCTATTAAATACAGATAGATATACTATACAGCCCACCAGTGGCACAAAGAAGAAAATTTCTATAAGAAATAGTAAAAGTCGAAATCATAACTAAATAGAAAAGAATATAAGTTATATATATATGTATATATATATATTTTAGTCATGTATTTAAAATTTTGAATCCTTTTCTTAGAGTTTTAATTTTTTGGGTAAAAAGACATAATTACAAAACAAAAGTCAGTATACCCGTCGCGCAACATCAACAAAATAAACGTCTGAGTTTCAATATGTTGTTAGTCCAATTTTTACCTTCTATAACCTCGCCGGTTACCCTGTTACTTACCCCATTGTCAAATTACCAAAACATTAAATTAATAGATGGGGTTCAGCACATGGGGCCCACTTTTCTTCTTAAGAGATAAAACTTTACCCTCGGCAACATTACCGCGTCCCCACATGTATCCGTAAATAACAATTCTACAATTTGTCCTCTCCGATAAGTCCCTGCAGATGCCACAGTTTGACATACTTAGCTGTCTTTTAAAACACTAATGCTTGTATTTAATGCGGTACAGACGTGAAGGGCGTGAGTTCGAATCTCACTCGGGGCCAAATTTTTTATTACATATTTTTAATTTAGATAATGTTTTGAGTATTGTGTAATGCCGTTTAATGTTTATTTATGACCGTAGTTTTAATATGAATGTATTCTAATAAATATATTTTTTTCGTTTTAAAAATCATTTTTTAACTTAGACTGTTAGTCTTGCCTGGACTTTTCTTGAATTCTACATCATCACCAGTGACTTGCTTGATATCGTCTACCCACCTACCTACATTAACCTACAAATCACAGGCAATCTAAAGCTTTATGTACTTACTACTATTGTCTTTACCGTATTATTTTATCGTATATTTAATTATTATAATTAAATATTTCGTAGCCGTGTTCGGCCAGGCCTGTGTCATTCCCCGTTTAGGTATCGAAAATGTACCTACATTATTACTATGCGCGCAGGCGGCCCCTCCGGGTGGTAAATTGAGTTATACGAATCGTTTGTCCAGAGTAATAAGAATGAAATTGGCTTGCAATGGATGTCTAGGTATCTATGCGAAAAGAAATATGCGAAAAGGTGCTAAGTTCTGACATGAGCTAAATTGAACCATATCGCTAGCCTCATTGAGTAGATATTTCTTTGAATTTCTTTGCTGAGTGAGACTTCTGTACGTTAGTATTATTTATTCTGTGGTTCGGCTTAGTGTTTCCGGCAGAGAAGAATACTGCAAGTCTTCCCGTGGATATCGAAGAAGGCGACTTTGGAAATACAAGCTCAACAAAGCTTATAGGCTTATAAACATCTATGAGACCTCTCCAACCCTTCTGGCCAGCGTGGAGAGTGTAGGCCAAATCCTATGACTGCTCTGCTTCATACCTATAGGTATGGCTTTGGCAGTACAGAGGGTCGTGCTCCTGCAGTGGAGACTAAAAAAGACCTGGATGATGATGATGATGAATTAGATATTTTAATGAATACAGAAACATTAAGTTAACGAGAAAAAAATAGTGTTAACATTTCTTATGATTGCAAGTATAGCGTGACTACCAAGTGAATACGTCCCCATCGACATTTTGTAATATCGGCTATCTTTTGATGAACAGGGCACATGGTGTACCATTTAGCGCGATATCATCAAATTGACAGTACTGGACATGCAAGCGAGTTATGCGTTTTCCTTTTGAAATTCACGAAAGAATGTATAACATGTACTTATATATTTTTTTAATAACAAGCTTTTATATAAAACAATGAAAAGGGCTCAAGACGAATTAATTGAGCCCAAAACTCAATTATGTTGTTTTATCAAAGAGTTGCCATAGCCACCTTCCGGCTTCATCGTGAGATCAGGTCATTGGTGACCGTAATCCTGAACTCCGACTTTTAAAATATCGATGTATTTAAAATTAGAAAGTATGCTGTGACGTTCATCATCGCAATGTACGAAACTTCGAAAGTTTGCTATGATCATTTGTGGTACCATAAAGTACATTGTCGAGCGCGGCGACAATATGCTGACCGTGCATCCGCGCGCGGTCAATGTACGTAAACCGTACACCTAACTTACATACTCGTATTATGTGTATGTATGTGAAGTTTTAACACGATCGCATGGGAAGTGGGTGAAGAAGGCGAAACAAAATAAAAGCTTGTAATAAAGACATTTCTCAGTTCACGCTGAGTATTCACAATTTTTGACCGTTTTTCGGAATTGTTATACGAGTAAGAAGACATTTCTCAGTTTACGTTGAGTGTTCAGCATTTTTGACAGTTTTTCGGAAATGTTATACGAGTACGAGTAGTTGCTGTTTTACATCTGTCTGGTATCAACCTGCTCATAAAATAAAAACACAATTTATTTTTATTTTCTGCCTGTCTGTCTTTCTATTTGTCTTGGCTAATCTTTAAAATTACTGGATTTTGACGGGACTTTCAAATTAACCGAGCGTGCAAAGCGAGCGAGGGTTATAATTCAAGTTGGGGCGAAAACACATTGTTTGAATGTATGTATGTATATTTGTTCCGCGATAACTGCCGAACCGATGGTCCGATTTTGATAAAATTTAGTAGGCATGTAGGAAATATCAATACAATTTTCAAGTTCGTTTGGCATCAAAATCGGGTCAGTAATTTTTGAAATATGAATATAAATGTGCGCAATTATGTAGCAACTTTGGATAGCGACATCTAGGTGGGAACTATAATCGCGAGGTCTAAGTTCGCGGCGAACTACTAGTAAGGAGTAACTTAAGCTACTTTTACACGCGGACGAAGTCTCGGGCTCAGCTAGTAGGATAAAAAGTATCGTATTTTGCTTCATTCGTTAGATCAAATTAAATAACTTTATCTCAATTTGAATTAAAAATACCTTGTCAAAATCGTATTGTAGAAGCCACAGAATGCAATAATTTCAGCATATTTCATCTGATATGCTGTATGATAAATAGCATAATTATTAACCACCATCACGCGCAGGTCGCAGTTTATTTTACACTTGGATGGCTGTCTATTTGTCTGTCTGTTCTTAGATTGTGTAGACATTGACAACGTAAATTAGTTGGTACCTTTTAAATCTTTGGTCAACTAATTTACGATGTACTTACTCAATGTCTACACAATATTAAAGCATGTCTTAGATATCCACGATATAATTGTCTAGAATGATAATGTAATACTTTTCTAAAAATGTGACAATTTTTTTAATAATCTTTAAAAATGTTTGATTGTGCGAGCGAGACAGCCAACTAAGTGTAAAATGCCTCTTTTAATATGAACAGTTATTTTATTTGTATTTATTTCCGGTAGCACCGGAAGTCCCGTGGGGCATCTATTTGCATGTCCGCATAAAGGACTGGACAAATATTTATTTGGGCCGTGAAATTTTTAAACATTCCGTTTTACGGTAAGTAGAATAGCATCGGGATTAAAATATAAATATCGTGGAGCACGGCTCAGGGCCTTTCTTCGCTCTCGGCGAATATTTCACTGTGTTTTATTTATTATAATTTTTTGTAGCCAAAACGGATAGATATTTAGATAATACATTTTTGGGTATAATTTTCATGTTAAAAGGTGATTGTATAAAATAGTAATATGTATTATAAAGGCAAATTTAGGCAAATTTAGAGGTATGTTTGTGATTTTTTTCTATCTAGCCAAAAATGCTCAATCGCGTTATGGATACTGTGGGTGTCTATAGAAAAGCCTCAAGATTCTTACGTAAATTTTTTGAGAAATAAACTGTAGTACTCGTAGTTTAATTACAGTGATTTTTAAAAAATACAGTTTTCTTGGCTCTGAAATGGCGGGGCCTTAAAAAAATAGTATAAAGAATAGTATATTTCAGCTTGCCTAAATATTTTTAAGTCTATGCCTTTTTGTCATCTCCACTTCCAAATACAACAGGATTATATTAATCTTTCATCTAAACATTTCGTTGTTTCATTACACAAACAATTTGAATCGCTTTATCGCTGTAACGACGTCCACGCGATCTAATAAATAACTCGTGTATAAATGAATTTCTTGAAAAGGTCGTAGAATTAGAAGTGCACGAGAGTGTCCGGTCACGCAAACCCCAAACTTTGTACATATTTTCCCCTAACTCTGTACATATTTACCCCCTTTATAATTTAGCGGTTTCGGTTGCAAAGCAAACATAACTGTATGCATATGGTCTATTATCAAGTTATCAACTACCCATTAGTTGGTAACGGCAGTGAAAATGGGTATTCTGCAGTTTTTAATTTCCAGTTATGGAAAGCGAGGTTAAAATTCGTCTAGTTTTTAATTGTTTGGGGGTTTTTAGGGTTCCGTACCCAAAGGGTGCAAACGGGACCCTATTACTGAGACTCCGCTGTCTGTCCGTCTGTCTGTCCGTCTGTCCGTCTGTCTGTCTGTCTGTCCGTCTGTCACAGGGCTCTATCTCTTGAACCGTAATAGCTAGACAATTGAAATTTTTACCGATTATGTATTACTATGGCCGCTATAACAACAAATACTAAAAATAAAAAAAAGGTTAAAAATTAAAGGGGTTCGGCATACAAGAAACGTGTTTTTTTCAGCGTTTTTAACTAGATATTTATAATGGAATTACCTAGACACTTGAAATTTTCACCGATTATGTACTACTATGACCACTATAACAACAAATACAAAAAAAAAGATAAAGTTAAAAATTAAAGGGGGTCGTCATACAAGATTGACGACGTGTTTCTTCAGCGCTTTAAAACATTGCACGGAGGTACGGAACCCTTCATCTACGAGTCCGACTCGCACTTGCCCGTTTATTATTTAGGTAACTATCACTAAACTAGATAGGTAAGCTATGAACTAAGTTGTCTGAAAATAATTGATTTTATTTTATTGAAGTGAAAACTTCTTTAGGCGCGTTAGGCACTTTTTGAGATGGGAAAAAACATTGAACTCGTGACACTGTTACCGCCACCACTTTGTTTAAGTTTTCACTTCTGTCGGCACTCCCAGAGTGTCACTGTTTTTGTTTATTTATTATTAACCTCTATTCGAAAATAAATAAATTACTTTATCAGATTTTTCTTCTTTTTCTAATTAAAAAATTAAATTTTTTACAAAGTCACATTTCTTTTATACGAAGTTTGGTATGTACATATGATGGTAACCATATACGTTTTATCAAAACTATTAAGAAAAAAAATCAAATTTTTATACAAACATAAACTGAAGTAGATTCGGTTTAAATCAAATAAAACTATTTAAAAATAACACAGAAAATAAATAAACAACCAACGAAAAACCAGTATTTCACTGATGTTTGCCAACTCCGACGTCTAGGAGTGGCTTAAGTTGCATTTATGTACAAGACAAGCTAGTGGAGATGCAGCTTTTCAAAGCTTTGCTTTTAAAGCCTCGTCTCAAACTAAATGAAGCCCATTTACCACAGTCACAATTGATTAAATAAATACGAAAACATCAAATAAAAATAAAATGCATCCAGCAAAATAAAATGAAAAGCTATTCAAAAATCATTTACACTCGTATCAAAAGCTCGATACTTTGACAGTGTCAATTAAACAAAACGCACTACAACCAAACTGACCGCGAAACAAAACGCAAAGTCAGTAAGTAATTAACAACAAGCGACACCGAAAATTCGGACTTTTCCGGTAAAAAAACAATTGGTCTTTACGCATAAGTCGCCTACAATGAATGAAATAATCGAGTGACAGAATACTCACATCGAACGCGCCTCGCTGATCCTGATTTTTCATGCATAAGCGATATGAAATGTATTCTACGTCAGTGAATAATTTATTCTCAATTGTCGCCCGCAGTGAGATCGAATGTTGCCACGCAGGTGTTCAATGAAACAATTACACGCGTGTTTCATGGAGTCATTTATTCAGGGCATTATGGATGAGTCCGCCGTCACGGTAAAGTGTATTGTAATTTTATTGTGGTGCGTGTATATGCTCTTGTTAATTATGTTTTTCATAAAAGTAATAAATACTGCAGTTTCTTTTTCTAAGAATAAAAAAGGAGAGCAACCACATTCATCAATGATAGATAGATAGGTATTTTATCTATATTAATATTTATATTCATTTATTTATTGTTTCCATGTTTAAATATAAATAGATCGTAATAAGATATAAGCATAACATGGAACCCTGGTAGGGCATTACAATAGTATTATACTAAACATTATTCAAAACGAAACAAATAAAGACAAAAAATGGAAAGTATACAAAATATTTCAAAAAAAACAAAAAAAAAAATAATGCAAATAAATTGTCTACATTTAAAATTAATTAATATTAGGAATTAAAAATAATAGTAACATAGTCAAAATAATAATAATAATACCTTTTCCTAGAATTCCTAATACTACGTACCACATTAAATCTATCCCAAAAACTCTTCTAGACTATAAAAGCATTTTTCTAAAGGTAGTCTTTAAGTTTTCTCAAAAATATTTTTTGTTTTTTTTTTCAGATTTTATAGTCGCAGGTAGTTTATTATATATTTTCACTGACATAAACAATGGCCCAGCACTAAATAGTTCAAGTCGGCTAGCGGGAAGTGCTAACTGTTCTTTAAACCTTGTGTTTATTTTACTTTCTCGCATCTGTTCCCTGGTTTTGTATGGACTCTCATTATTTTTTACAAATTTACACATTTCTAAAATGTAGATCCCTATTAATGTGAGTATTCCTAGTTTTATGAAGTGAGGGCG
Source organism: Acrobasis repandana (assembly GCA_963576875.1). Taxonomy (NCBI): domain Eukaryota; kingdom Metazoa; phylum Arthropoda; class Insecta; order Lepidoptera; family Pyralidae; genus Acrobasis; species Acrobasis repandana. The sequence continues at coordinate 17,023,662 of OY756218.1, read as the reverse complement.
ACAGCTTTCGGTCTGATCTTTAGCATTTACTAAAATGCGGATGCACTTTTTTTGCAACATGAAAAGTTCCTGTGCACAGTACTATTACCCCACAATATAATGCCATATTGCAACTGAGAGTAAGCATAAGCGTAGTAAGCTGTTAGGGCAGCTTTAAGGTTTGTGCTACGCCACTGGTATGACTCTCCATTGATTCAGCGTAACATATATACCTACTACTACTACAAACGAAACAATTTATCTGTACACACGTCGATGTGTGAGTTTTATACTTAGGGTCGCACCGCAGAATTATTTTAATACCTACCTACTAACGAGTTCGACATATTTACGATTATATTTTTCCATACCGGAAGATTTGCGAACACTATGACGTAAAAAATATTTTGTTTTATATGCATTAAATGTTACAGAAAAGTCGGAAACAGCTACGTAATATCACTTCACAAATATTTTTCATTATGTCCATTGTCCATTTCACCTATAGTTCACTTTACTGATTACTATTGAGTCATTTATAATGTAATGCACTAATTCACTATTGTAATATAGTAATTTGCATATTCGGCGCAAAACTATACGGTAATTATATGAATAAATTCAATAAAAATAAACAAATGTTTATAACGCTTACAAACAGCATGTCAAGTTGTCATTGTCATATGTAACATTACCGGATTGCTTATTAGCAATCCGGTAATGTTACAATCTCGCTCTTGTGTATCTCCCGCCAATGCGAGAGAGCGAGAAGGGTATATATATCAAGATGGTTGCTGGGTAATAACGTGAAATTATATTGTTGCTTGGCTTACCTGTTTTCATCATTTCGAAATGTATGAAATATACGTTCTTTAGAGTATTGGGTGGATAAACAATTATTATACGCGCACCTTCTCACCATGATGGTTACTATTGGTTGACAGTTCTCAAGACAACACACGTCGCGTATTGCGTGCGGCTTGTAATTAAACCCTGGTTTGGAGCCGTCAAAGCTCACAAAGTGCGGGGGAGAGGTGCGGGGACGCCAATTTGCGGGAGACGCTGTGAGATACCATTCTGTTTGACTCTTATGTATTCTGTGGCTACGCTTTAAATGCAATAGAGCATAAGTAAAACTAGAGAGCTTACTTTTAATAATTTGGACATGCTGTTTCCAGCATATACTTGTATCAATTTCAATACCAAGTAAAGTAGTACTATCAACGCATTTAATTACATTACCATTTACTTGAAAATTAATGTCAATAGGGGCTTTCTGGTAGGGTCTGAACTGCATTATTTTAGTTTTAGTCAAATTAATTTTTAGGTTATGATCATCTAGCCATTGAGAAATGTCAGTAAAAATTTTTGAAAGTTGATTATTTAATGTCAAGGTATTGTAGCGGCTTTTAAGTCGCAGCAGTCGCGGCAGTCGCAAAGCGTGTCGCCTTTTTATTCCAGGTGTGAGCCAACATTTATTATATTTTGTTTTAATTTAAATTTGTTTTTATAGTTGTTATAACCATATGTTTTGTATTGAAATTTTATTTTTTTCATATGATGAAAGATTTGTTTACAAAGTGGCAACCATGATAACGACTTAAAAATGATATGTATAAACTCACTATCAAAAAAGCGGCCAAGTACGAGTCGGACTCGCCCATGAAGGGTTCACACAGTTTTGCGGTAAATAAGAAAATAACGAATCATTCACTAATCTCTATTGATTTAATATATATATATATATATAAATGTATTACATGACATAAAATGTTTATATATTTTTTAACATTACTAACCACCTAGTATGCTAGTGCGTATATGAGAATCATTAGCTACTTCCACGGATAAAAACGTAGGTTGACCGAGGAAACCAGCGTAAACCCGAGCCTTTATGCTAAATAGGCGATATGCTAGTCACTTGTCACTATTCGTTTTTAGTCTACAAGCCTATTGTTAAGCATGATATTTGAGTCTCGTCTCCAAAACTTCGTACCCTAATTCTAAACTCTTGTAATCCTAACCTCTGTACTCTATACCCTGTATAAAAGTAAAAATCTTTTAAAATAGTTGCTCTACAAAACTATTAAAACGTATTTAATATTGATTGTAATTTCTGCTTCAACCTTACCTTGTTTAGAAGAATACCCCAGACGCTGACGACAGTGATCATTACGATAACAATTCACCAAAATCAATATCAAAATTCAATCTCAGACGTGCTTTAACAAAAGCAAATCAGCGACATTTTGCAAAATTTAAGTCCTTGGGAAGCACACCGCACACAATGGATGGGGTCGACAGGATTACTTAGTATTTAAATAAGAGATCAACGCCATTTTACACGTCAGCTTACTGAGTGCTGAGTAACGCTATATTCAGGGCAAACAGGATACGAGCTGCTATTTACGAACTTCTAAATTATGAACACAAAGAGGATAATTCATCTCTGTTATACATTAGATTAGATTTAAATGATTTCAGAAAGTTATGGAATAGGTGAAGAGAAAGGAAATGTTATAATAATATTGATTATATTTACTGTTACTTTTCTGTTTTTAGAATTTATACAAGAAGATCTAATGGTATCTTATAGGTAGATTTTGATTGTGTAGGTATTCTAAGTTGATTTACTTTGTATGTCATAAAAAATATTATAACACTCAGAATTTGTAAAATTTTAAGACAGTTTTGTTTATTATTGTACACTTTCGAAAGAGCACTTTCATCGCTATCATTCATTAGTCACTAAAAATTCTTAAATCCTATAAGCTTTAAAATATAACTCGCCAAATAAGCATTTTCAAAGAAGATTAATCATTGTATCCGAGTTTAAGCTAAAACATAGGTATTTAGCGGCGGCGCTTCGTAAACGGCCGCTGCTCGCCGCCACATCGATCACTGTCACGCGAACAAGTTTTTCGCTGGCTCTGTTGAAGCGGCTCACTGTTTTCGTTCACCAACTTTCATCCAGTGTCACTTTGAATATTAGCTGCACAGTTTTTTTTTTAAATACAATGATTTCTGCTTTTCCTTTGCAAGCTTTTTCGGTTTACTGTCATTTTAATTTTAGTATTTAGTATTTTCCAAAATAATACTTTCATCTCTACCATTTTTCAAAGAGCGGAAGCTATTTAATTCTTAAAATTAAAAGAAAGAGCCAGCCAAATAAGCATATTCAAAGAAGATTAATCATTGTATTCGAGTTTAAGCTAAAACACAGGTACTCGTATTTAGCGGCGGCGCTTCGCAAACGACCGCCGCTCGCCGCCGATGCATCGATCACTGTCACGCGAACAAGTTTTTCGTTGGCTCTGTTGAAGCGGCTCACTGTTTTAGTTAACCAACTTTTAGCCAGTGTCACTTTGAATATTAGCTGCAAAGTTCGCTAAATGCAATGATTCGTACGTTTTTATTTTGTAGCACGGCTTGTATTCAACTTGATAATCGAACGAGCGAAAAGTAGACGTTCGCTCGGCTTCGCTTTTAGTTTACTTGAATAATCCGGCCTTTGTATTTATGTAAGTTTATTTGTTCGACGGTAACGCGAATATCAGTAATTGGAGCTTCATGAAAATTTTCTAGGCATCTATACTTGTCTAGCATGAGTCAAATCTGTTAGGGGGTAGCCCAGATACCTATCTGGTTCGCGAGTTCACAGTTCGGGACAAACTACCAGTGTTACTTTAAGTAGGAGATCATAGCTATTTTTAAAATATCTCGAAGGAATTCATAAAAGAAAGCTCGTTTAACAGATAAGTTACTATTCTATGCTTCATCATAAAACATACTACATAAATTCCTACTGTAATAACATATTTATATGCCTTTGAAGAGGGTGACAAACAAAATATCTATATTCCGAGTTGTCAAAGTCAGTCACGATTTTATGACGATTATTTGCGAATGTTGCTCACGATTATTGAGAACACTCTTACTTTGAAAAGTTCTTGGAATGTTAGCAGCTTCATTATGAATTGCCCGAATATTTTTCTTTCAAATATTTTTGATATTGCATTGCAAGTATCAATTACTTCTTTGCCTACTCTTTGTAACATTTTAGCGCAAAAATGGAGCAATTCTACAGTAATACCCAGTTTGTCCTATATTTCTATAAAAAATTGTGTGTAATATACATACACACCAATTATATGATAACACACGGATGTTTTAATAACTAGAAATAATTTAGTCTTTAATAAAACCTGTAATTATTTATAAGCCAAGCTATGAAGCGATGCGTTCTAAAGTTTTATAATGATAATTTTCAATCTCAATTTTACTTAAAGATATAATTTCATGGTCTGTTCATACCAGAAATGATTTCACAAAGATCATCTAAATGCAGTAGTAAGGCAGAAAAGGAAGGAGACCATTTTTTCCTACATCGCTAAACACCCGTTCGTGATAAAGAAAATTATATTCTCCCAAAAAAATGATAAAACAATTCGCGAGGTGGATTTAAATAACGACCTCTCAAAAACATGTGGCTCTCATCTCTTTCTTAATCTAAGGGATTCCAACAAACGCGTTATCTGAATAATCACACAGCAACTGAGGATTGGGGAAAACAATCGGTAAACTCTTTCCGACAAAGTTTACCCAAAATAGTCTGTTTACGCAGCGAGGGGAGCTTCCAATTTTGGAGATTTGATTGTTTGCGGAGCTACTGACAGAATTGTTGTGGAGCCTTGAATCTTTTAGAAAGCACGTAGTTATTATGGCTCTTTGGTAAGTACAAAGTTCGTGCAAACTTTCTTGGTAGTTCTTCAAAGTTTCCCTGAGGGCGCAATTATTGAAGCCTCATTTGTGTGGCATTAATGCATTTGTATTACACAAGGAGTGTGTTCCTGATATCGATTACCTTTGATTATATTTTATTTCATATTTTTTTTAAATAAATTCTATGATGCTTTAATTGGCCATTTTTATCAAAATATACAACACCTAATCTTGACAAATTTGAATAGATCAGTTAAAAATATGGTCTGTATTCTTTTTTTTTTTCATGATAATAAAACTAAGAGTAGGTATATGTAGGGTAGGTATATTTTATAATCTGTAGTGACAATAAAGTTCGATTTCATTTGTTACTATTTGCTATACTATATCACTTCAAAATGTTTTTACCACACAGCAATTTTAGGATGTAACCAAGTTCCGAAGTCAATCTAAAGTCGCGAACCTTCTACTTACGTGTGTAGCTCTCGTCAATTTCGCGGCAATTTCCCTCACCTCAACCACCGTTCAGGGCGTAATTGCGCTATAAGGCCGTTAAACACTATCGACTTGTAGTTGTTCTTGTTTTTACTGCCATTCGGCCTAATGGGCGTCGGTAGACACATTACTGCATCCGTTTGAACGTTCATTTCATTCGCCGTGATTGGATTGCAGACTCGGGAGACTGTAGCAATTCCAACTACGTATTAGGACGGTAATGCAGCGTGAACACGAAATCGTTAGTCTGTAGAAGCCCTCAATCCGGCACCTATGAGATTTCATCACGTACCTGGGTTGGCAGTTAAATGAACAGAACTTCGAATGAATTAAAAGGATTTATTCAATAAAGATGTTATAATTTATACGATGGTCGATGCGATGACTAATATCGTGAGTTGGCATTTTACATTTGAATTATTTTTATAGCAACTAGTTTTTGAGGTTCGGCTTACTGAGACTTTATTTGATTGAACTTGTTTTTTTTCAGCATTCAAACATTATTTAGTATAGACGCAGCTATTTGTAAAACATATTAATAATATTTATCTTCAGCCGTTATTTTGCTTGTATCTCATTTATCAATTCTTTTTTTCACCCAACATCCAAGCGCGTTCCCGGTTGCATCCTCAGCTGTGCTACTTCGGGGCCCGGGGTGCGCTTTCACGCTTTTTCTTCTCCAAATATAACATGTTCACCCAAGGATGCCAAAGACCTTGCGTCGGAGAAGAAATAGCCGGAAGAGTTTAAATGATTTGGCTATAGTTTTACGACCCGTCGCCTGCCTGACGTCAACCCTTTTTGGGAATGTATTTGGGCGAAAAGTTTTACAACCAGCTGCCGCCTGACGTTAACCCTCTTTGGGAATGCAATTGTAGCACGAGATGTTTTTGCTTAATCCTTTAGTCGCCTCTTACGACATCCACAGGAAGAGATGTAGTGGTCTTATTCTAACCCAGAACTATACGGGAACACACACACATTCTCATTTATCGACTGATTAAGATAAATCAAAGCTCCAGAGTTAACATTAACTAAGCAAATGAGGTTTTATAATAAGCGTTATTACTATAAAAATAATCAAGAGTCACACACTATATTACCTTGTTTAACTTCACCCCGTTATATAATAAACAAAATATATCTAACTCGTCTCTAAATTGTAACATTCAAATATAATTCACGGAACACACGCCAACCCAACCAGCGTCATTTGCGAACTCCACCCAGTAGCCTCGCGCCCCATTCAGCGCTTACTCTGAATACATTTGAATGAAAGAAAGAGCGATTACTTTGATTATTCTTTCTCACAATGCCAGGCCAGAATGCGTTCTCATTGTGTCTTTGAGAAATATACTGGCAGGGATTAAGTCATAAATATTTATCAAACTCACAACCCTAATGTTCACGATGCCTAATGCTTTCTGGCTTTCAAAAGAGAAACACTAATGTACGAACTAGGAATAAACATGTGGGTTTACCTATCTATCATTCAAATACAATAGCTATATAAATAAAAAATCTGAGAAGGTATTTAATATAAATTAATATTTTGATAACTTACTTCTAAAATAGAACAATTTCAAAACAAACAATTTTCTTACTTTTCTTAAATGAAGAATAGGTTCGTGAATTTCAAAGTTTTGAAGTAATATGAATCATTTTAGCAATACGTTATTTCAAACTGGTTTTCTGTTCCATTTCTCTATGCTTTTTCAAAGTTTCCAAGCTCGTTCGAAAGCTTGGAAGTTTTTGTTCAAGTTTTTTTAGAAATGGCGAATGCAACTATGATAAATTTTGTGACAATTGCAGTAAAAATGTAACAGAGTAGGTATAGTAAATACATAAATCAAGGTAGAACAGTGTTATGTACATGGATGAAACATTCATGATGATTACATCCATAAATTTCCCGGTAACCTACCCGTAAATGCCTGATTTATGACACCTGCACAGAGGTAATATGTCGCAGCATTTTGGGTTCAGGTTATATTTTAACATAATTACCGTTGGTCATTCATTTTGTTTTGTGAATCCGTGTCAGAGGTGACATTAGGACATAAATTTCGAAACGCAAAAGATATTATTTTTATTTATTCTTTGATTTATGAATGAGTTAGTTAGTTACTCTCAAAGTTTAGTTAATTTGTATCTTTTACACAATCTGTATTTCATTATTATTTTGTTTTATCTAAAAGGTAAAAATTACTCTATGAATTAATGTTATCAAATGATCGCAAACGCAAATAGTCTCAGTAGCAACTCGTCCAAAAAGCTTAAAGTTTGAATCGTACGTCTTCATAAGTGACCAATGAAGTATTATATTATTAGTTATATGTCCTTAGAACACTAAAATATCTAAAATCAAATCCATCTGCAATAAGTCTCGAGATTTGTTCGAATGTATCTTACCTATTTTGTTTGACTTTCGACGACTGTCACGCTGAATTTCGACAGTTAATAATGTCGACACAGTCCCAATTTTGAAAAATAATAGTTCGACAGAACTAAAAAAATATGTTATTTGTACCTAAATTATTACAAATTATAGTTAAATTAACTAATCAATTAAATAAAACGTATTCTCCGAAAAATATGTTTTTTGACAATAATTTTTATAATGTTACTACTCTGGTAATGATCAAATTATTATCCTATCAAGATACAAAATATTTATTTAACAATTTAACTCAATGTAAATTAGTAAGTACTGTTTTATTAAAGTTTAATATAAAGATACAAAACATTTATTCCAAAAATGCAACAGTATTGTAAGTAATGTTTTATTAAACAAAAATGTTCGAACAGTTAATGGACACGGGCAAAAGTGGAGTTCATCACGATCCACGCGGAAAAAGTCGTGCAAAGCAAAAAAGTTATTTATGAGCAGAAACCACTCTTCATAAGCTTGGGGATGGCTATCGAGTTATTCTTGTTTCAACCGCAAATAAAATGGCTTCGGAACAACGACCATATCAATACGAATTAATTCATCGCTGTTCAATCTCTTAATAAATTAATTTTAAATCAAGTTTTTTAGCTGCAAGCTAGGACTGGATAAGTGGATATTATAAGAAATTGGATTCTAGTTAGCAAATTATTATTCAAAATATATTTCATATTATGAAATTGTATATATATAAATTGTAAAACTACGTAAATACGCGCAAAAGTTTTATGCCGTTGTATGGACATTTATTTTTATATATTTTTGAAGATTAAATGTATTTACAAAGTTAAGTTCGATGTGAGAAAAATCAAACGTCAACTAGGCTCCAACGGAAGACCAGCGCTGACAGTCCTTACACAGCCAGCATATGCTGAGTTGGATCCTTTTTGAGAGCACCTCTAATAGGTTCTGATAATAATATCTGTAATATATATTTTTGATTTTTGTGTGTTTCTCAAATAAAGCATTTTATTATTAAAAAATGTTATTTGACATGGTAGTTTTACAATACATTGCGAATTCCTTCTATTAACAGTAATATGATGAATGCGAGTAGGTACTTATTAGGTATAGGCACGTTATATTGTACAAAAACATGTTTGCGTACACATTATTTCCAGCCAGGGCAAATGTTTTTTGAAATCAAATTGGAAAATGACCTTTTTCAAATTGTCCTGGGTCTTGGGTGTTTATCTATATATGTATTTATTATAAAATATAGTATCGTTGAGTTAGTATCCCATAACCCATAACACAAGTTTAAAACTTACTTTGTGGCTAGCTCAATCAGTGTGATTTGTCCTTATATATTTATATTTATTTATTTTATTATAGGTAGGTATGATAGTGAGGACGAGTTTAAAAAAATTGTTAGTAAACTGGAGATGCTAAATCAGAGCATTCCTTGTGGCCTTAGGAAGTAAACTGAGAAATTTAACATCCGAGGAAGGTTGGGATGAGGATAAGGTTCAAAAGTAAACTTCAACAAAAAATATTATTCTATATCTAAGGGCGGCATGCCCTCACCTTATGTATCGGAGTTCCCCAAAAGTCGTTGAGGAAGATATTCGTTATGGGCGTTTGCGGCCTCAAGTCTCTATTCTCCTTTATAGCACTGATGTCGTCAAAGACGAATCCACAGTAAAGACAGTTATGGTAGACCAAGATGCAGGCTAGGACCAGGATAGCACCTAGTCCCCGGCGTGGCGGTTCAGGCAGGTCTTCTGCCATATGATTCTGGGCTCCTAGACGCCGCCTGCTTCTGCCGGTTCTAGTCCGAACCGCCGACACCACTCCTCCGAATCTACACACGCCACTCACGCGGTCCATCGTGAATCACACCGGCTCTTTATCCTATCGAAAACACAACACTATAGAAGTAAATCTGACTCTTATTTCCATCATCATTAATAAACAAGCGTCCCAAGTCACCTGGAATGTTTTATGAGACCTAGCGAAAACACGATCACGAACAGAACCGGGACTATAATTTCGGCTACATGAAATCAGGGAGCAAAAACGGCTAATTTCTGAATAATAGCACTGTATAACACTAAGAACGGAACATATCGGTAAATGTTTAGGTTACAACTGAGCACATGTCACTATTTTTTTTCGAAATCATTTCATTTGACATTTATGTCATGATATTATTTCGACGCGCGCGGACACACCCGCTAGCTGGGCCGATTCGCCGACGACTGCCGAAGTGCGACGAGCGAATGCCGCGGCAAGTCACGTGACCAGTCGTTTTACTGCGGGTCGTTTTGAGATAGCGCATGCGTGTGTGTGAGGTTAGCTGGCGGCAAAATATTTTTGTCACACGGGTTCGGGTGCCGAGCAAATTTTAATATTGTGCTTGTGTCACTGTGTCAGTCAAATCATCTTCCTTAGAAGGACCACTAGTCTAGTTTTCTAGTAAATAAAAGTATATTTAGTACGTACACGCTTCTACTTAAAGTTTTCTCTGATACTACTTTGCGGTTCTTAGACTTCTCGGTTTATATAAGGAAGAAGTTTTTTCCAAGAAGAAGGAAGAAGATTTGACAAGATTTATTTTAATCTTTGATTTTCCAAATTTTTTTAGATGTTTATATGGTGCCATTCCATGTGATGATGGAGTCAATAAAAGTATTTCTGACAGTTGATTTGAGTGCACTGGCATAATATCACAATTTGATTACTGAGTAGAGTGCGCTACGAGCGCATGCCCGGTGCGGGGGTAGAAAAGAGGGTGCGGTGCGGTGCGGGGCCGGTAAATGTTGATGACGACATTTGGTTCAGGGGAGATGGCGAAAGTACGAGTTTCTTCACCCCTACCCTTATTACCCATGCAGTAGTTTCCGCAAATATCTCTTGTAGTGATGTCGAAAAGTTTTTTGCATGATTGGATCTCGATATATCTTTGATAAAGAGACATTTGGACTAACCCATTAGGTAATTGTTTTTTCATTCCAAAAACCATATTCCGGACTCGTAAATAACTGTAACCCAGTTTATTACTACTGTAGCGGTTGTTTACGATCCTTATAATAATATGATAATTGTACTTACATATATTTTAAAAAATACCTTATTCATTCATACATGAACCCTGAAAACATTACCCTCCTATTTTGGTGCAGTCGTGTGAAAAGTCAGTCTGCATAGTTTCTTGGTAGGTATCTTTGCATTCATTCATCCAGCTTCAGTGCCGCCGTCAAATGATAAACGATAAAAGGTTTTCAATGTCGACAGTCTTTCGCTCTTCACTAAGTTATTATTAGGTTCGTGACTTTTAAGAACAATGTGATTTTGAGAACTTCGCAGTTTAATATCAAAATAGAATTAGAGATAATGAGAAAATATGGTATCTGCCAGAAATTCACTTATAATATCACAATTTCTTCGAACTTTAAAACGTAGACAGCTGCTTTAAAAATAATTCCTAACTAAGCGAAAAGTTATATATTTTGTTAAAGCAATGTAAAGAAAATATATAAAAATAAATAGTTATAACGAATTAAAATTAAATTAAATTAAAAAACAACATCTGATGACATCGTTTAGCCATTCGTTATTCCCGGTTGCGTCCTAGACTTAAGGGCACAGTCCTTACTTTTAGTGATTTTGACTGCTTTTTGGAGCTGATTGGAGCCAAACTATCTTAGTGACAATATGTTAAGATATGTTAAATTGGAGTTTATTTAAGTATTAAAAAAGTTATTTATTAGACAATTTATTGATTTTCATTGTAATAGTTTGTTTAATTCCAAATAACCTGAGACGTGTTTCGATTTTTGCGGTGCGCGACGTTCATGTCATTGTTGTTTACACGGAATTTAAAACATGAAGTTGTGTAAAAGGTACAGAGAAATAAAGACAAAGGAAAATCCTAAAAAGTGAATGAGAAGATTTTAATAATTTATTTTTTTAATTCATTTAAAAACTTAGTTAAAAAGGTTAAACTTTGAAGAAAATATAAGCGAATACGTCGTCGGATTTCTTGCGCATACAACTAAGTTAAAATAAAAATACACATATATGTGTATAAATAAATAAAAATAATTTGTCTTTTGTAAAAAGACAGAAAAATTTAAAGTTCTCCGAAATTCTTAAATAAATATGGGGATGAAAACGCTGATAAGGCAGACCGCTCGCTGCGCTTCTGAATTCGTCTAAATTCGTCTCCATGGTGCATGTACAATGCAGCACAATACGTATGTGTAGATAGAAAATATAGATTTGGGCGTTCTATCAAAAATTCCCAGTCGGAGACTGCAGTCTTAAGTAAGTAAGTATTGCTGTTGCATCACGTAGTCGTATTTTTTGGTTTTTTTTTAAATAATGACTTGTTAGTTCATTGTTTTAGATTAAAGCTTGTTTTTAAAAATATATTTTTAATTATTTACTTGTTTGTCTAGACTGCCTCCGTGGTCCAGTGGACAAGGCGTCTGCCTTGTGATCCGGAGGTCATGGGTCCAAATCCCACTGGGAAGCATACTTTGTGAAAAGTTGTTTTCAGTCTGGTTAGGATATTGCAGGCTTGAATCACCTGATTATCCGAAAGTAAAGATGATTCCGTGCTTCGGAAGGCACGTAAAGCTGTTGGTCCCGAACGCTATCTAGCGTTTGTACCTATCCTAGGATTGGTTCTGGTCTACCCTCTGGGTTGCGGAGGTCAGACGGCAGTCGCTCTGTGTAAAAACCAGTAATCTCGTCAAATCACCTAGGTGAGGTAGCGGACCCGGGCTCTGAAGCGTTACTGCTGAGGATGCAACCGGGAATACGCTCGGATGATGATTACTTGTTTGTCTTTAAAATTATTAGTTCAATAGCAGTGCGATGCACCTTATTACTTAGGTGTAACACATGGCAAGTGAGTGACTTAAGCCAGGATAGGCCAGATGAATGTACTTACTATAAGCACTTCATTTTCAGCTTCTCCTGTCTTCGTCCGGCACGTTAAGTCGCTGTTAATTTCTCAATTTATGGTCTTTTAGTTCCAGTCATTTTCTTAAATCCACTGTGGCGTATAGGTCCTCTCATATGTCTGCGGCTCGCACACTTCTACTTCCTCTAAGCGAAGATATGGACCACGTTTTGAAGTTTACTAGGCCTGCGAATCTTCGTTTTGTCCGGCAGTGAATTCAAAGCATAAATCGCTCCATATTTAATTAAACCACCCGTAATCGTGGACCATCTTTTTGGTAAGGGTCTATGTTTCTGCGCCAACGCATTTTTCAATACAAGAATAAAAAATGTAAGGGTTGCTACACACTTATACGGCCGGCATTAATCGGCCCAGCCGGGCAGTACAATCGAATATATGTAGATGCATGTTCAGGGAAAAAGGCGATATAATTGATTCGGGTTGTCCCCGTTTGCTTTCAGGTGAGAATACGAGTAGGACCACTCCATTTCTTTCTGTGGGTGTCGTAAGAGGTGACTAAAGGATTAAGCACAAACATTTCGTGCTACAATTAATTTGGAGGACCCTAAGGAGGGTTAACGTCGGGCGGCGGCCGGTTGTAAAATTTTTCGCCCAAATACATTCCCAATGACGGTTGACGTCGTCGGGCGGGCGGCCGGTCGTAAAACTTTAGCCAAATCTTTAAAACTTCCGGCTATTTCTTCTACAACGCAAGGTCTTTGGCATCCTTGGGTGACCATTCACATGCATGTAATATTTGGAGAAGAAAAAGCAGGAAAGCGCACCCCGTGCTCTGAAGCAGCACAGCTGAGGATGCACCGGGGCCCCGCTTGGATGAAGAAGAGAATGTTCGGGGAAAAAGGCGATATAAAATTGATTCGGGTTGGCTTTGTTGTTTCAAAAATACTTACTGCCGAACCGAAAATACCGACCCCAATAAGTGTGTAGCAACCTTAATTATTAAGTCTGCCGTATGCATACAGTAGGTTGGGCTTGGGAGCATTTAAAAAGGACTGGAGATGAAAAGTTATTACTTTTAGAACTTTGATTGCGTATAAATTTCTAAGATGCTGTTTTAACCTTAATCAAGACTTGGAAAGAACAATAGTTACTCAAGTTAGAATATTAATGAAAAACTTTGTCAATTTATTTCTCATTAAGTTCAAACTTTTCTAGACGGTTGGTAATACATGGGCCATAAAAAATAGAGGCGAGTCTGCAAAGTTCTAGAAACCTAATTCGGCCTAAGGTTTAGATGTTCCCAGACTAAAACAGGTTAATAAATTTCTGTGTAAGATAATAAGAAGTTGTATAAGACCTTTGTGTTAGGAGTTTTCAACATTTGACCAAAGTAAATCGCACTAGAGATTTTATTTTCATATCACTTACCTCAATATTCATAACTAGCTGTGTACGCGACTTCGTTCGCGTGGTTGTCGGAACGTAATGTTATATAGCCTAAAGCCTTTCTCTATAAATGGACTACCCAACAAAAAAAGAATTTTTCAAATCGGACCATTAGTTCCTGAGATTAGCGCGTTTAAACAAACAAACAAACAAACTCTTCCGCTTTATAATATTAGTATAGATAAATAACAAATGTTTACTAAACCTACGTAATTAAATATGTTTTGTCCATAATAGCACTCTTTTTAATATTTGAAGAACTTTCTTTCATTGCAAGTACAAGATGTACAAAGCATATTTTAACTAAAAGAGGTTTAGCGAACATTTGTATTTTTTTATGAATAAGGGGGTTAATAAAAAAGCTAAAACTTAACTTATCAACTACACTAAAAGAAAAAAAACCGTAACCTAAAATAGTTTACTTAAGACTTGTCTTAATACAAGACAATATTTTTATGGCATTTGGTGGAATGTCCCGCAATTTATTTCGCAAATTGAAAAGCGCCCATTTTTATCGCAATTCTTACAAATCATTAATCGAATTTAAAATACAAAGCTAATTTAATTGGCTATTGGTAGCATCTGTTCAAAGGTTTAACAAAACGTACAAAATAATAAAGTACTTAACGTGGAGATACGGTGTTTTTATTGCGACACTGGCACCCTCCGGTATTTATCCGACAAATTTGACAATATAGTTACAGCTGAGTACGTCGGTGTGGGGACAATGTCCACTTTGCCCTGCTTGCCTTTTCAATTCGACTTTTTTCGATTACTATTGAAGTCGCCCTCTGAGCTTATCGTGGTTTGGTTGAAGAGTTTTGTCCAATAGTGATAATTATTTTTTCGGTTTTGATCGAAAGTTGTCGACCTGAAAATGAACATTGACAAGACGAAGGTTATGTCGAACATGCACGTAACGCCTTTACCTGTTTCTGTTGGGAGCTCCACCCTCGTAGTTGTAGACCAGTATATCTACCTGGGTCAATTGATCCAGGCAGGAAGTTCAAGCTTCGAGGAGGTCTTTCGACAAATCCGACTCGGCTGGGCAGCGTTCGGGAAGTTACGCAGTATCTTCTCGTCCAAAATACCCCAGTGCCTCGAGACGAAAGTGCTTAATCAATGTGTGTTACCAGTGATGACTTATGGCTCTGAAACGTGGTCCCTTACTATGGGTCTCATAAGAAGGCTCAAGGTCGCTCAACGGGCTATGGAGAGGCCTATGCTAGGTGTTTCTTTTCGTGATCGAATCAGTAATGAGGAGATTCGTAGAAGAAGTAAGGTCACAGACATAGCCCAGCGGATTAGCTCATTGAAGTGGCAGTGGGCGGGGCACATAGCGCGAAGAACCGATGGCCGCTGGGGCAGAAAGGTTCTCGAATGGCAGCCACGTACCGGCAGGCGCAGCGTAGGACACCGTTTTCCTGCAACCTGCTAGGTGGTCAGACCACCTGAGCAAGGTTGCAGGAAAACGCTGGATGCAGGCCGCTTTCGATAGGTCGTTTTGGAAATCCTTGGGGGAGGCCTATGTCCTGTACAGCAGTGGACTTCCTGTGGCTGATATGATGATGATGATGTCAGTCTTGTCAGTTTCATAGAATGTTATAAACACTTTTAGCTACTTAAATCGTGTAGATTTATGTATTTATATTCATCATCTTCAGTTCTTTTTAGGGTTCCGTACCCTAAGGGTGCAAACGGGACCCTATTACTGAGACTCCGCTGTCTGTCCGTCTGTCCGTCTGTCCGTCTGTCCGTCTGTCCGTCTGTCCGTCTGTCCGTCTGTCCGTCTGTCCGTCTGTCCGTCTGTCCGTCTGTCCGTCTGTCCGTCTGTCCGTCTGTCCGTCTGTCCGTCTGTCCGTCTGTCCGTCTGTCCGTCTGTCCGTCTGTCCGTCTGTCCGTCTGTCCGTCTGTCCGTCTGTCCGTCTGTCCGTCTGTCCGTCTGTCCGTCTGTCCGTCTGTCCGTCTGTCCGTCTGTCCGTCTGTCCGTCTGTCCGTCTGTCCGTCTGTCCGTCTGTCCGTCTGTCCGTCTGTCCGTCTGTCCGTCTGTCCGTCTGTCCGTCTGTCCGTCTGTCCGTCTGTCCGTCTGTCCGTCTGTCCGTCTGTCCGTCTGTCCGTCTGTCCGTCTGTCCGTCTGTCCGTCTGTCCGTCTGTCCGTCTGTCCGTCTGTCCGTCTGTCCGTCTGTCCGTCTGTCCGTCTGTCCGTCTGTCCGTCTGTCCGTCTGTCCGTCTGTCCGTCTGTCCGTCTGTCCGTCTGTCCGTCTGTCCGTCTGTCCGTCTGTCCGTCTGTCCGTCTGTCCGTCTGTCCGTCTGTCCGTCTGTCCGTCTGTCCGTCTGTCCGTCTGTCCGTCTGTCCGTCTGTCCGTCTGTCCGTCTGTCCGTCTGTCCGTCTGTCCGTCTGTCCGTCTGTCCGTCTGTCCGTCTGTCCGTCTGTCCGTCTGTCCGTCTGTCCGTCTGTCCGTCTGTCCGTCTGTCCGTCTGTCCGTCTGTCCGTCTGTCCGTCTGTCCGTCTGTCCGTCTGTCCGTCTGTCCGTCTGTCCGTCTGTCCGTCTGTCCGTCTGTCCGTCTGTCCGTCTGTCCGTCTGTCCGTCTGTCCGTCTGTCCGTCTGTCCGTCTGTCCGTCTGTCCGTCTGTCCGTCTGTCCGTCTGTCCGTCTGTCCGTCTGTCCGTCTGTCCGTCTGTCCGTCTGTCCGTCTGTCCGTCTGTCCGTCTGTCCGTCTGTCCGTCTGTCCGTCTGTCCGTCTGTCCGTCTGTCCGTCTGTCCGTCTGTCCGTCTGTCCGTCTGTCCGTCTGTCCGTCTGTCCGTCTGTCCGTCTCTGTCTCTATCTCAGGGCTCTATCTCTTGAACTGTAATAGCTAGACACTTGAAATTTTTACCGATTATGTATTACTGTGGCCGCTATAGGTAAGAACAAATAATGAAAATAAAAAAAAGTTAAAAATTAAAGGGGGTCGCCATACAAATACGTGTTTTTTCAGCGTTTTTAACTAGATCTTTATAATGGCATTAACTAGATACTTGAAATTTTCACAGATTATGTATTACTATGGCCGCTATAACAACAAATACTAAAAATAAAAAAAAGTTAAAAATTAAAGGGGGTCGTCATACAAAAAACGTGTTTTTTTAATGTTTTAAAACATTCATTTCATTTCATTTATTCATAGAACAATATTTAAATTGTATTTGAATATATTTGCACTTATAAACTTATACAAATAAAAAAATAATTAAATGCATTATTACAAATTACAAAAATGATTATAAACATGTCAAAAATTATATAATATCATTAAATTAATTATTATAAAAAATGTGCGGTATACGCATTAGGCATTTTTTACCGATGCTGACACCGTTTAAAAGTCCTCAATTGAGTAACAACACTTCTCCAGTAGCAATATCCTCAACTTTCTTTTGAAAATGGAAACTTTTCTTACTAATTTAAGTTCGTTGGGCAATTTATTAAACATTACAACGGTTTGGTATCGTGGACAGTGAAATGCGATGTCAAATGTGGGAGCTATAACACTGGTTAAGGTGAAGATATAGGCAAATGGCCGTGAAGTGGCGCCCTCATTTAAAATAAATTGTTAACTCGTAAATATGGATATAATTTCCATATTGCTCTTCGTCATGCACTAGATAGCCCTTTAAATTATTTCATGAACCAACGTTGAAAATATTTTGAAATTATCACCATATTTACGTGTTAACAATTTATTTCACACTTCAAGGCCATTTGCCTATATCTTCACCTTAAGTCTTTCCTGCGCATGCCCTCTCGATCCAACATTTCTTCTGCTGTTTTGTATGAGTCTCTATTTTTTATAAAATCCGTTCGTAAAACAAATGTATATAAGAACGGTACAGTTAATATTTGAAGGTCCTTAAAATGTTCTTGGCACGATTGCCATGGAGGTATGCGAACCATGGTCCGTTTTGCTAGTTTTTGTACTGCGAAAGCTTTATCAATGTTATATTGGTAGCTTCCACCCCAATATTTTATGCTATAACGAAGTCGTGACTCTACGAATGAGTAATAAATAGGTTTTAATTGATTCATGGTCAATTCGTCTCTTGAAGATCTTAGGACGTAACAAGCTCTGCTTAAGCTTTTTTCTACCCCTTGTAGCTCAGGTTTCCAGTTGCGATATTCTGCAGGCATATGTATGCCTAGAAATTTAATTACTTTAGCTGGCTTGATATTTTCATTATTTAAATAAACTTCAATTTTGTCTTTATTATTGGCTGTCGTCTTGAATAGCATAACATTCGTTTTACTGCTATTTACTTTTAGATTATTAGCAGTGAACCAATGATGAAACAGTTTCATAGTACTGTTAATCTTCCTGTTTAGAGCATCTATGTCTTTTGCCCAAAGTACTGCATTTGTGTCATCAGCAAAAACAACTAATTTTATATCAGATTCTATCATGGTCATATAATTTATCAAGTGATTAACAAAAATTAAGAAAATATCGGTCCTAAAATTGAGCCCTGGGGTACTCCTCTATTGTACGGAGGTACGGAACCCTTCATGTACCAGTCCGACTCGCATTTGCCCGTTTATTTAGTTTCCATTGTAGGAGCACGATCCTCTCTGTGCTTAGTACCAGAGCCATAGTTGGCCAGAGCAGCTAGAGGATATGGCCTACGCTCTCCACGCTGGCCAGACGGGTTAGAGAGGTCTCACTGATGATGAAACTTGGTTCAGCTTGTGTTTCCTGCGCCACCTTGTACAAAATCCACGGGAAGACTTGGAGTGGTTCTATTCTACGCTGCCGGGAACCACACGGATTAACACTTACAATAATTAAATTTTTAACAAAAAAAACAACCGACTTCAATGTTTTTAAGGAGTTTCTTCCATTTCTCCAAAGTTCTTCATCATATCTTCTCTAAATTAAAATGGGACCACTTTTAAATAAAAAAATCATCATCAAAATTGGTTCACAATTGGCGAAGATATCGCGTAACAAACATACATAAAAAAAATAAAAAAAAACATACAGTCGAATTGATAACCTCCTCCTTTTTTGAAGTCAGTTAAAAAATTATACAAATATATATTTATTTAATTGATTGTACTTACAATCTATCAGATTGTACGTATGTTCTTTACGCTAAGCGTCAGTAAATACATTTAGGACGTTGATAAAAAGGCGATAGATAGGTACTCTAGTAACAGAATGTTGAGCACGTATATTATTTCCTCGTACTTACATATATTGCATAAACATATGTTTACTACGGCGGTATTTGGCTTCGTTAACTTTAAGTTAACAAAATAATATGTGGGCGCAAATTAAAGATATCCCTAAAATAAGGGTAATTAATTTGGGTCCCTTTTAAAAGATATAAAGTTTTATCGTACTAAAAGGGTAATGTTTTGTTAACGTTGCTATTCTTCCGGTACCACATAGCCCTTCGACTTAGAGTGCTTTTACACTTTACTAACTACAAAATATAGGTTTACTTTTTACTATTATTTGAGTATTAAAGTTTTTCGGCCTACGGTCTCAACGGCCTGACAAGTCCAATGGGATTCAGTACCTATTTGACACTATAGTGCACGCGCCCTATTTTTGTTTTTTTTTGCTTGCGTGATGAACTATGGTGCTCTACCCTTTAAAATTACAATAAACGTTTATTTACTCTTCACAATAAATAGATTTTGTAGAGACTAGTTCCTGAAATAGGTCCCAAGATGGGACCTGTGCTACAGGTAATTAGGAATGTAATATTTTCTAAATGTAGTATGGTAATTTTAAATAAAAATAATAAGCATTTTTATTAAAAACTATTTATTTAACCCTTTCACCGCGAGACTTTATATCAGTTGTCGTGCTCCCAGCGCGAGGAATTGTGAATATCCATAGTTTTTGGTCGGATAAATCCGACCCTCGCGAAATGGGCACGAAAATGTTTGTCGGATTAATCCGACGTACGCGGTTAAATGGTTAAGTAAATGAAAGGAACAAAAATAATGTTTTCTTTGTTAAAGTTTCATAATAAGGATCATTTTTAAGAGATCACTTAAGAAGTTATATATTTGGAAAGGTACAAATTATAATATTATTTTTTTATTAATTTTTTTTTTTCTTTTTATATCACCGATTTCGTTACATTCAATAAAAGGCCTCTTCATGATGGCTTTGGCCCCATGAACGCCTCAAAGGACCGGGTCCCCATGGACCCGTGGCTGAAAAGCGTACCAATAAATACTTATAATAACAAATATTACAATAATAAGTTTTTATACTTGAATTTTGAAAATATTTACTAATGTTTGTAAATATGTTTAAACAGCGGTGTTGGGAGCACCATAAGGTTTTTGCGTACCAATATGTTTTTAAATCATGAATTCTGCTATGTTTTCTTTGGGATTTGTGTATATTTTTTCTGTTTACTTGTTTTATGAAGTTGGAGCTTTTACTTCTATTGGAACCAGGGCCCGTGTGAGTACCACTATACGAATTACCAATGTACAAGCACCTTTCCTTAATTCTCGGGATATATATGAAGCAATTGTATAATCCGGCTTAAAGTTTCTCTAACCTGAGGGAGCAGGTGCGTTTATTATCATTTGTCGGTGTTTCCGCTTGTTGAGACAACAATTTGTCTGGTTTGGCGCCTTTTAATCCGGTATTTTCCAACAAGTCAAATTGCATACTTTTTAGGGTTCCGTACCCGAAGGGTGCAAACGGGACCCTATTACTGAGACTCTGCTGTCTGTCCGTCTGTCACAGGGCTCTATCTTTTGAACCGTAATAGCTAGACACTTGAAATTTTCACCGATTATGTATTATTGTAGCCGCTATAATAACAAATACTAAAAATAAGAAAACTTTAAAAATTAAAGGGGGTCGTCATACAAGAAACGTGTTTTTTTCTGCGTTTTTAACTCGATCTTTATAATAGCATTAACTAGGTACTTGAAATTTACAACGATTATGTATTGCTATGACCACTATAACAAAAAATACTAAAAATAAGATAAAATTAAAAATTAAAGGAGGTCGTCATACAAGAAACGTGTTTGTGTTTCTTCAACGTTTTAAAACATTGTATGGTGGTACGGAACCTTTCATGTACGAATCCGACTCGCACTTGCCCGTTTATTATTTCTTAACGTTAAAACAAACATGTTTTATGGGATTTGTATGAAATATCGAACTGTGACGTCATAGTTTCCTGAGTTAAATTATAATAGCACTCTTAATATCAGTTTTTCTTCATTAATAATTCTAAAATCACGTTCAAAATGGACTTTATCAATGACTATAGACATTATTTTCTGACTTTTAAGTTTTATATCAGAACAAAATAATTTAAATTTTACCCAGTTCACATCCCTATTGGTTTATTACGTTACAAACTTTTAGGTAACTACGTTAAGGTGAATATAAAAGCAAATGGCCTTGAAGTGGCGCCCTCATCTGAAATGAATTGTTAAATCGTAAATATGGTGATAATTTCCATATTGCTCTTCGTCATGCACTAGATAGCCCTTTAAATTATTTCATGAACCAACGTTGAAAGTATTTATATTAGTCCGTCTAGCTTTAAAACTTGCTTCGGCCAAAAGTGGACACGGCAAGTTTTAAAGCTAGACAGATCACCAATAATAGTTTCAACGGCAGTTCATAAAATAATGTAAGAACTATCTAGTGCATGACGAACAGCAATATGGAAATTATCACCATATTTACAAGTTAACGATTTATTTCACACTTCAAGGCCATTTGCTTATATATTCACCTTAATAAATACATAACGTATTTATAGTACAATAAGAAGAGTGATATTAAGTTCTATTTATTTTAAAAGGCGATGCGGCTAGCAACCCATCGCTATTTTGATTCGTTTTTCCACCATCTCGCCCACAATCATGCTAAAAATGGCCTTTGAGTCTTGAAGCCCTAGGCTTTGTCTGCTTAGAGCCGCAAGATACAAAATGCTCTGTCTGTCCCATTAGGGATAAAGACGTGATAGTATGTATGCATGTATCTATTTTATCTTCCATGCTGGTCTGAGAGAAAAGAAAAAAAACCGGTTAAGTGCGAGTCGGACTCGTACATGAAGGGTTCCGTAAATCCAATACAATATGATGTACATTACAATGTTTTCAAACGCTATACTGAAAAAGTTACGTTTCTTGTAAGACGAACCCATTTAATTTTTAACTTTATCTTATTTTTAGATTTTGTTATAGCGGCCACAGTTTAAAAAATAACATAATCGTTGACAATTTCACTACCCGTGTGGTTCCGGGTTAGAATAAATAGGACCACTCCATATCTTCCTGTAGATGTCGTAAGAGGGACGTACTAAAGGACTAAGCACAAACATCTCGTGCTACAATTGCATTCCCAAGGAGGGCTAACGTCGGGCAGCGGCCGGTTGTAAAACATTTCGCACAAATTCATTCCCAAAGAGGGTTGACGTCAGGCAGGCAGCCGGTTGTAAAACTATAGCCAAATCATTTAAAGTATTCCGGCCATTTCTTCTCCATTTTGCAAGGTCTTTGGCATCCTTGGGTGACCATTGACATACACGTTATATTTGAAGAAAAAAAATCGACAAAGCGCACCTCGGGCTCCGAAGCCGCACAGCTGAGGATGCAACCGGGAATGCGCTTAGACGAAGAAGATAATCGTTGAAAATTTCAAGTGTCTCCTATATATGATAAGTACCTGGTTCACCTGGTTCCGTGGGCAATTTTCCGCGCCTAGGCTCTACTTTTAGGCCCCTTGCACGTGAGGGAGGCATCGACATTTTTCTGTGTCTCCCCTTTTGCGGGCTGTTTTTCGTTGTCACTCGAGCCAGCCCAACTCGTCGAGGAAGCGGAGCAATGCAGAGGGTGAGCTGCACGCGTCCGTCAGCGTACTTGGAGATCCCAGGTACTCCTCTCTTGTTGATGCAACGCACGGACACTGCAGTATCACGTGCTTTGCTGTTTCTTCTGCCTCCATGCAGCCTCTGCATAGGGGGCTGTCGGTTATGCCTATAATAAATAGATGTTTGTTTAGAGTACAATGCCCTGTTAGTAAGCCTATCATTTTTTTGAGCTTTACCCTTGGAAGTGTGAGTAGTCGGCGTGAGTACCGTGGATTCCACTCTGGGATGGCTTCCCTTGCTTGCCGACATGTTCCTAGGGTGTTCCAGGCTTGTTGTTTTTCATTGTTAGTGTTAGTTTTGATCCAGGAGCGAATTTGGTTGAAGGGGATGGGGGCACGCGGTGATGGTCCTATATACCATGCCCGAGCCCCTCCTGGCCAGTTCGTCCGCTGCATCATTGCCCAGTGAGCCGCTGTGGCCTTTGATCCATTGGATTGTGACCTTGTTGTTATACTTACAGATTTGTTCCAGTGCCTTGTGGCATTCTAGAGTTAGTGCAGAGTCGATCATCGGGTTCCTCAGAGCATGAAGGACTGCTGCGCTGTCGGTTAGGATACGAATAGACATGTCCGTTACCTTTAACCTGTTGATCTTCGCCGCGGCATGGGATATGGCTACACATTCAGCCTGGTAAATGGAGTTTTCCTTACCCAAGGCCGTGGCGTAGTAAATATTGAGGTCGTGCGAGAAGACACCGGCTCCTACTCCTGTGCTCGTCTTCGAGCCATCGGTGTATACTCTTACCTCATTGGTATTTGAGTTATCATTATTGTCTTCATGTAATTGTATCTTATATTTCTTGTCGAACCAAAATTGTTTTTTGATTCTGTCGTTAATTGCTCCCATTAGATTTGATGAGCACATAGCTGTTGATAGTATTGTTGTGTGAGGAGAGCCTGAGTTCTTTTTCCAAAGGTCTAGGGTCCAAAGTCTCATGGCTGCAATTTGTGCCTCTTGTTTTATATGAAGGTGCAGTGGGGTGATGTCCAGTATTACTTCCATAGCAGCCGTTGGGCATGTTCTCATCCCGCCGCTTATGGCCAGACATGCCGTTCTTTGGAAGCTCCGGAGTTTTTCTTGTGCTGTTGTTAGTGTTGTGCGCATCCACCATATAACGGCCCCATAGGTGATGGTGGGCCTTATTACGGCTGTGTATAGCCATTTCATGATTTTTGGACTAAGCCCCCAAGTTTTCCCCACCGTTCTGCGGCAGTGCCAAAGAGATAGTCCAGCCTTTTTCAGCTTTTCATCTAGGTGTTTGGCCCAGTTAAGCTTGCTGTCTAAAGTGATTCCAAGATACTTCACTTCACTTGATAAGGTTAGTTTGGTGCCGAACAGTTTTGGCATGTTGTAGCGCCCTAGTTGTCGTTTGTTAGTGAACATCACAGTTTCTGTTTTATTGGCGTTGACATTTAGTTCATGTTTCACGCATCATTTTTCTACAATTTTCAGGGCACCATTGATGCGGTTGCAGGCTGTGTCTGCAGTCTCCCCTGGTATCATAATCGCAAGGTCATCTGCATACCCTACTGTGTAGTAGTTGTTATCGTTTAGGTTTGTTATAAGATCGTTTACTACTAGGCTCCATAAGAGTGGTGAGAGAACTCCGCCCTGCGGGCATCCTCTAGTAGCTAGTGCTCTCACAGTGCCGCTTACCGACATTTGTATTTTTCTGAGCCTTAGCATGTTGTTTATCCAGCCTATAATGGTTTCTGGGACCCCATGGTGCCTGAGGGCCTCACAGATGCTGTCGAAGTTTGTTTTGTCAAAAGCTCCTTCGATATCTATAAAGGTACCGAGGCAGAGATCTTTGTTTTTTATTGCTTTCTCAGCGATGTCAACCACTTCGTGTAGGGCTGACTCCGTTGATTTTCCTGCAGTGTATGCATGTTGTTTTGAGTGTACGGGATTTTCTTCCAAAACGTTATCTCGTATGTATCTATCACATAGTCTTTCTTGTGTCTTAAGGATGAAAGATGAAAGACTAATAGGTCTGAATGATTTAGCGTTTGTGTAGTCTGTTTTCCCTGGTTTTGGTATGAAGACTACTGTTACCTCTCTCCAGGATGTTGGTGTATAATTGTGTGCTAGGTTCGCAGTGAGGAGTGATGTTAGATGTTGTACTATCACCTCTTCCCCCCATCTTAGCGGACCTGGGAATATTCCATCTGGTCCTGGTGCCTTGAATGGTTGGAAGCTATTTATTGCCCAGTTGACTCTATCGGTTGTCACCACCGATTTCGCTAGTTTCCAGTCCTCTTCTGAGGGTACTTGTTGCGTCACCCCCGTTGCTGTTAGTTCTGTTATTTTACAGCCGGGAAAGTGTGTATTGAGTAGGACTTCACTGATTTCGGACTCAGATTTTGTATATGATCCGTCCGGTTTTTTTAGCGTTCCTATTGTTTTGTTATTACTGTTACCACTTAGTACTTTCCTGACTCTGGAAGCCTCTGCGGTTGTCTGGATGTTTGTACAAAATTTGCAGCAGGCTTTGCGATTGAAGGATCTGATCCTGCTTTTATATTTCGCTCTCGCCCTGGAGTAGTTGTCCCAGTCATAGTCGCTGCTGGTGTTCATTGCTCTGTTAAAAAGCCTCCCTACTTGTTTTTTCCTACGTTGTAGCTCTGGACCAAAGACGTTGTCCTTGTTTTTCCCACATGTTGGGATGCCTAACGGGCATGATTGTTCGTAGCTATGTGTAATAGCCTTTGTTATCTCCTCTGCGTATTCTTCCACTGCCTCGTGGTTGTCAAGTTTGTGTGGGTCTACTGCAGGTCCTAGGATAGCATTGAGTTCGACTCTATAAAGAGTCTTGTCAGTTCTCCTTGGGTTCCTGCGAGGTGTTGGTGTGGTTTGTGAGTATTCAATATCATACCTTAACCATCTGTGATCAGAGCAGGAGGACTCATCTGATACAAGCCAGTTCGAGATTTTCTCCGCAGCTCCGTTTGTTGCCAGTGTTAGATCGATGATTGTGCGGCAGCGCCTGGTGATAAAAGTTGGTTTATTACCTATGTTAATGACGTTAAGGTCTGTTTGGATGAGGTAGTTTACAAGGTCATCTCCTCGGTCATTTGATTCTTCCATGCCCCACAGAGGATGGTGGGCATTAGAGTCGACCGAGATGATGAGTTCGAGTTTCTTTTTCACAGTAACTTACCAGTTCCGTGAATTCTTTAGTTGGTACCTCCATATCGTAGGGTAAGTACACGGAGGCGATGACTGTATTTGTTATTATTTTTTTGTTTTCATGATTCGGAGAGACTCGGACGGCTGTCAGGTCTCTGGAACATAAATGGGTTATAGGCATAGCCCTAAAGTTTTTAGGAAGGTAGATACATGATCTGGGATGATCTGTTGTTTGGTCATATATTAACTTACCTCCGGTATTCTTAAGACCGCAGATGTTGTTGTGCCTGATCCACGGCTCCTGGATCAGTGCGATTGTGTTTTTATTCTTCTCCAGCTCGCCCCGCAGGTTAGCCGTGGCGGTTTGGCTATGCTGGAGGTTTATTTGGATGACCTTAGTCATCTTCCAGGACGAGGGTGATCGGGTCATTTTTGTTGCTATCCCTTTCCTCCTCATCCTTTGTTGCTTCCTGCCGTTCTACAGGTTTCCCCGAAGGTTTTTCCTCGACGGTAGACGGCAGTTTGTAGTCGAACACGTCTGTCCATGTTGGGGGGGCCGCTTCCAGGTCTGACCCTGTTTGTGCTGTTGCAGCTGTTGTCCATAGGTGGCATAGGTGTACAGGTGTCGTTACTCACATTTGTTTCGTCTTTTATGTCCTCTTCCGGCTCGTCCGGTATAACCTGTAGGTATACAGACCCGAGGCCGAAGGAGAGACATCTGTTCTGTTCCATGATCATGGGGAGTGGGTCATTGGGCACTCCTACCGTGAGATGCATTCCAACGTCTTGTTTGCTGATACTGTAGAGGCTCCAGCGGTTGACCCCCGCCCATGGGTTGAGCCTGTCCAGCATAGTTTTTATGTGCTGCATCGGTATCTCGGTGCACCTTGATGGTAGGAAGATGCCGCACTTTGTCCTTTTCGGTAGGTCCCCTTGTAGTACCACACAGAGAGGTTGGTTGTTTGAAGTTGGTGGTAGACTAGCCACCACATCCTCGAGCCATCGCTTCGTAGTATCGTCCCTGCATAGCAGTTTCAAAACTCCGTCACTATGTACTGGTTTGCCCGCAAATGCAGGGATGACCTCGTTGCTAGGATCGAGTACGTGGGCCATCTGTCGCTCCTCCACCGTTGCTTCAATGTTTTGCAACTCTGTTTGCAGCAGGTCGGTCTTGTTTGCCGTGGTGATGGCCACATGCAGGCTGGAGAGGATTACTCCTGCGTAGGTGGTGCCACTCCTGCGTTTTGCGGTCTCCAGCTTGACCTTCTTGCTGTCTCCACTCGGTGAGATGGTGTCGTCCAGACGGGTCCTCTTGGAGCGTTGCCCGCTGGTTTGTGTTGGCTCTTTGTTTGTAGGCTGTTGCCTTTGTTTGTACGGCTGTCGCCGTTGTTGTTGGCCCTGGGTTGGTCGGCTGTCCGGATCCCCGGATGGCCTCCTTTCCCGTTGGGTGTAGGTTGACGTCCTACCTCCCCTGGTCCGGTTCGCCTCGGGTTCCCTTAGTCTCGCTGGTTCCCTTTCGGGTTCCTGCGTGATCCTCGGGTCCTCGGCTCTACTCGGTCCTGGTTTGGAGGAGTCTGGGTATTGACGGTATTTGTCGGAGGCACCTATTCCTGGCCTTGGACTGCCTCGGTCCGAGGTGGTCCTAGGTTGGGATTTGGTGGCTCGCGACTGTTGCTCATCGTGTCGTCGGTATTCGCGTTCACGTTCGCGGGGCGTGTACGGGTGTCGCGGGTGTACCGACTGTGCGCGGTGTATTTGGGAAGTTTTTTTGGAGTCACTATTTTGATTCCTGTTTCCTCGATGTCTATCCGTGTGCTGGACCCCTGTAGGTAGAAACGGGCCCGAGCGTTTGCCCTTGCCCCTCCGCCTTGCAGTCACCTCCTGCCAGGGGTCCAGGAGGGGCTCCGGTCCTCTTTCTGAGGACGGGGTACCCTCACGTGAGTTGTGTGCCCCTTCCCGGGGTTGTTTTGTCTCTTTCCGCGATTCCTCGCGTCCAGAGGTGTGTTTTGATTTGACATGGGTTTTCTGTTCGTAAGTGTCCATGCGATGTTCTGTAATTTTTCATCCTTCAGGTTCGTCCACCCTCCATGGAGCCCACATCTGGGGGTGCAACCTAGTGTTGACACCAGAGATACCATTAGGATATAGCACCCCGGGTAAGCCAGTCGAACGCATCTAGTAAGCACTAAGTAACTATGATCCAGAAACAAAAACCATAGCACCGAGCACTACCGATGGCTGGCCGAACAAACCCAGGACACTCGCTTGACGGCCATCAGACTGGGCATCGCAGCCGATTGATCCGGACTAGCTAGGTCACAGACCTCCCGTGTTATGTCAATCCAGGGCCAAAGTGGTGTGTTGCCTTGGCAGGGTTTATAATTCACCCTACCCCGCCTTGACTCAACCACCAGGATCCCCTTCTCGACCATTACGGGTTCCCACGCACGGCACAAACACGTGGGTGGACATCCCCCCCACCCACCCCGCATTGGCATATCTAAGTAATGCGGAGTCCGCGGTAGCCTGTCCACGTAGTACCGCAGCCGATTACGAGGAAGTGGATGTTGGTTAGGATAGTGGGAAATGGAGTTATGTAAGAGGTATGGGTCATCTTGGGTGTTTCGACTGATAGTTTTAGTTACGTCTGTTTCTTAGGGAACCAGGCCAAGAACAGGCGGCAACCACGTGAAGGATAATCCATCAGACTTGCCATGGCTATCCGCGACCGTCGCGCTCCTGCCATGACCTTTCGCCAGATTGCACACCGGGACAGATGTGCAAAATGAGGTTCCCTGTGTTACAGTACCCTTTGGAATTTTACCTGTCTCACATAGAACCTCGCCTTATATGATAAGTAATAGTGTTTTGTTTTTTTTTGTTTGTTTGTGTGTGTGTGTGTGTGTTAAAGTGGCCATCACTGATGTCAGATTTTTCAAGATGTAATTTTTTCAGTTACAAGACTAACAAAGGCTTTAAACAAAAATCCGAAATGGCTGATCAAAGCCGTGTTTTCTTATATTCGCCAACAGACCTATTTAAATCACAGCGAACATGTATTTTTTAGTACGAGGGCTGTCAAGGGACATCGCTTGCCTTATCCTGCGGGAGTGATAGCCCTGAAAAACTGGGCTGCAGTGATTGATGGGGAACCGGGAGCGAATAGGAATGAACACCCTCACGTCCAGAGCAATGGCTCTCAGGTGGACCCGCGCTTTTTGTTTTAACTCCGAAATGGGAAATACACTGGTGCTGCGTCATTGGGCGGACATCTTTATTTTTATTGAGAAAAGGAGGCCTATTAAAAAATTAAAAACAAGATGTATTTGATACAGATGAGAATAGATCTTGAAAAAATAAGATATTAAAAAAAAACAGCGAAATATCGTCCGCGCCTTTGTTCGCTCTCGGCGAATATTTAACTGTGTTTTATTTATTAATTTTTTGTGTTATATTTATAATTTTTTGTAGCGAAATCGATTAGATATTTAGATTATACACTTATTGGTATAATTTTCATATAAAAAGGTGATTGTATAAAATAGTAATATGTCTACATGATCATCATTATCAGGTCTTTTTTAGTCTCCACTGCAGGAGCACGACCTTCTCTGTACTGCCAGAGTCATATATTAGCCAGAACAGTCAAAGGATTTGGCCTAAACTCTCCACGTTGTCTTATAAAGATAAATGTAGGCAAATTTAGAGGTATGTTTGTGATTTTTTTCTATCGAGTCAAAAACGCTCAATCGTGTTTTGGATATTGTAGGTGTCTGTAGAAAATCCTTAAGATTCTTATGTAATTTTTTTGAGGAATAAACTGTAGTAGTTTCATTACAATAAATTTTAATAAACGCGCACAGTATTGCAAGCTGTTAACCCATTTCGCCTTAAAAGGACATCGCTACAAAATTAGAAACGTGGAATGATTCCACAAAAGCGTCGTTAAGTTACCGGGTCAATAGGCAAATAACTATCCATTTTAATTAGATCTCCCATGTCCCGCTTTCAGAAATGGGTACGGTGAGAATGGTGACTATGTGTGTGCAATTTATAGGTCAAGTTAGACTGGATGTACTAGTGCAGGGATGGTAAATTATATTAGCAGGAGGGCCGAATGAAACAATTTACAATTCTTTCTTTATTTCTTTCTTGGTGGCGTCGTGGGTAATATCGCTGATTTCCTTCTAATATGTTGAGCTCAGCGATGGCTGATCTACGCGTCAACTTGTGAACGCCAACAGTGGGGACTGGTCAGCTCGGCTCCGTTTTTTAAGACTACTCAGTTTACTTATTTCTGTAAAATGGATTTAGCACTCGTTCGCGAGCTTTACATGTGTTTTTCTGAAAATAAAAATCGGTTTATGTCTATGTTATATTGTGATAACATTTTAGTAGACATATTTTTGTAAACAGACAAAGCCCCTCCAGTATGTAGGCGACCATGTATGTAAATGAGTTTCTTTCGGCGTTTCTTCTCAGCAGTGGTCGTTGCAAAACGCTAGTATCGGTAGCTTTTTACACAGTTATGAAAGACACGGGTTAATAGTTTATTTTTATTTTTCCTGTAAGTATTTGTATATCCTTCATTGTGATATAAGCTACTCTTTTTCTTAGCATTTGGTATGTTGCTAACGCTTTTCGATTTCGTAGTGTGCCAATCTTGGTGGGCCAAATAGATGTAGCTACGCCATATATCATTAAAAAATTGGATCCTTTTATTTTCGAAGTGATGCAAATCCCCTTAGGATAAAGTATTTTCAAGATCATAATGTTGAAAAAGGATATAAAGACTAAAATATTGGACTAATATATTTTTTTAATTTGTTGAATAAAGAGAACACTTTGGTAAGTTTCACTATATAATATTATGTAATCATTTATTTTTTAATTCGATTGTATTTAAGAAGAAACTAAACAGTTTGATAACCAACTGGTGTCTGAACAGAATTATGTGGCCCGCGGGCCGCAGTTCCGTCATCACTACCTACATGTGTTAAGGTAATTTGCGTGTAGAAGTAGAAACGGAGTTTGTGCTAGGTATTAAGACGTACTAGGGGCTGTTAATTAGCAGACTGTTATTCCTGTTAATGCAACTGCTAATACTTCATGTGTATGGGTTAAGAAAGGCTTTCTTTGAACGTCACTGTTTTGCATACGCAATTAATGCAGTCTAGTTTTGTGATTAACGAGTGCACGGTTTTAATAAGGTTTCTTTCTTATTGCTAGGATCAAGAACAACAATATTGCTGTAAGTAAAATACTAGTTCTATTTTGTTTCTTGACTTGTCTAAAACTAAAAATAGGTAAATCTTTTTCTTTAGATGTTCGGCTGTGGGTCCGGAACACTATCTAACGTTTATTTAAAACCTATCCTAGGATTGGTTCTTATATACTCTTTGGGTTGCGGAGGTCAGACGGTAGTAGCTCTGTGTAAAAACCAGTAACTTCGTCAAATAGGTTAGGTAGCGGACCCCGGGCTCTGAAGTGTTACCGCTGACGATGAATTGGGAATACGCTCGGGTGATGATGATGTTAAGCTACTGGTCCCAGTATTCGTCATTGGATGGCAATCATCAAGCTACTTAATAGAGCTAGTAAAATTTGAAATCAATGTTGACCACTTAGATACACGAAAAAAGGCTTTTGCCCTGCGAAATGTCGTGTTTGGTTTATACTCCCGAGTTCAATAAATATATTATTAAATATATAAGGACAAGTTTAGTATCCGGCCATTTCGTAATTTATTACCGAAGCCTAAAGACAGAGGAAGCAATCTTTCCATCTTCGAGCTGTGACTCTTTACTAAGTCAGCCGAGATTGTGTTAAATAATGATTTTGAACTTAAGGTGAAGACATAAGAGAAACAGTGTAATCGAAGTGATTTTGGGCAAATATTTTGGCTTAAATATAGAACGTGAAGTTTTGAAATATTTATATACTGTATAGGATATCCTAAAGTGTTGCTTTACGATTGAAAATGCTTGCTTTTAGTTTCTATTCACATCCAGAAATAATTTGAAAAGCGTCGATCTGTTATTTTTTGGGCAAATTTTTTATCATTATTACAAATCCATTTTAAACCTATACTGGATATATTTGTGACTTAAGTTTGTGTCTATTATTCAACATTCCAATAGTTGGAAAAAGTAATCAAACAATTGAATAATTTAGAAAAAAGAATTTACGCCTACTGAAAACATGAAAACGTCAAAACTATATTTGCTTGCAAAAACTATCAGGCGCAAAAGCATTCGGCGGCGCTGCGTTGCCGATCTGTGCAGCGTTTGTAAACGCGGCGTTGTTGCCAGCTCGTGCACGTTTCGCTACCTAAGGCGATTCTCACATTGCCCCGCAGTACGCAGCGTAGCGCGTGAACGCGTGTTCTAACGTTGCTTGTAAGTATCTCCGTTTTTATAGAAAATACGCACAGTCCAACACACAGAAAATGCATCCAGAAAACGCAACATGCAGCGTGATGCGTGGCAGTGTGATAATCGCCTAACCTACGAGTATTGTGATATATTTGATGGAAAAAGTCATAATGTGATAATTTCGAGCTGTTGTATATTTGATTTTAAAAAAATGGGTAATGTTTATTTTTCGTGTATGTAAGTGGCCAACACTGGTGTCAGATGTTTCAAGCTGCCTTAAGGCATCAGACATAGCTTGACGACTGCCATACAATGACAACCGAGACCAACGGCTTTTAGGTGCTTTCCGAAGCACGGAGGAGCTTGAGAAATTTTTGTATCACTTGTGGTCACCCATCCAAGTACGGACCACACCCGGGGTTGCTTAACTTGCAGTAGCGGCGTTAGGGTAGGGCGCGGTTGGGCGACCGCCCAGGGCACCAGATACAAAGGGGTGACAGGGGGCGTTTTTGGGCAAGGGGGGTAATAATAAATATATAAATAGCGGCTGGTTAATGGCGGCAACTCCTAAACTCTTATTTGTATGCATATTGTAAACGAAGGGAGGAAGGGGGTGGGCCCTTCCTCCCTTCGTTCACAATGGAGTGGCAAATTTTAGGAATTCTATATCGTACTTGCACCCCTCCCCCCCGTCGGCAGAAATAAATCCTATAAGATTGAAGCCTAACTCAGAGTCTAAATTGCAG
The DNA here is from genome assembly GCA_963576875.1 of Acrobasis repandana. Taxonomy (NCBI): domain Eukaryota; kingdom Metazoa; phylum Arthropoda; class Insecta; order Lepidoptera; family Pyralidae; genus Acrobasis; species Acrobasis repandana. The sequence goes on along the minus strand of OY756218.1, from coordinate 16,990,544 downwards.
TTTGAGGGGGGAGGGGGGGGGGGGGGGGAACTCGCCCGGGCCGCTGGTAGAGCTAAAACCGGCACTGTTAAGAGAAGAAATAGGCGGAACAGTTTAAATTATTTGACTTTAGTTTTACGACCGGCCGGGCGGCCGCCTGACGTCAAACCTCTTTGAGAATGTATTTGTTCCAAAAGTTTTACAACCGGCCGCTGCTCGACGTTAACCCTGCTTAGGAATACAATTGTAGCACGAGATGTCCTTTAGTTGCCTCTTACGACATCCACGGAAGAGACATGGAGTAGTCCTATTCTAACCCGTTCCGGGTTGGAATAGGACTGGACCACACTGGAAAGTTGAACAAATAGAATAAGTATAATAGGTAGGTACTCATGTTCATTTTGTAAGTAGTAATCTGATATGCATTCATCTGAATTGCAATGTTTTAGATTTTCTATGATTTTAACCGCGCGGCACACAAAGGATTTGACTCAGTACCTACATTGCGTGAATGTATAGAGTTATATCGATTCAGAGACGTCATTGTTTAAATTATACCTACTGAAGTTGTTACAACAAATAATCCAAATAATTAAATTCGTTTTGTTTTTACCCGACTACGTCGAACGAAAAAAGAGGTTCATGCATGTGTTTCGCCGCTATGCATGTATGGTACGTGTTCATCTGTTCCCTCGGCATAATGATGATATCCATGGAAAAAAAATACACGTGTATATTAAATACACGTGTATATGTATCCAAGTTTTTCAAAATTTCTGAAGGCCGTACCTAATTTTTTGGGGGTCCAGTGCTGCCCCCATTTAAAATAAATCATTTCAAAGTAAACGAAGATATCATTTAAAATTTGAGAACGGTTTGTGTTGGTATGTATTAGTAGTTATTGGTATGTGTTGATAAGTATTGGTATGTGTTGGAGATAAAATATGAAGCATTGTAAGATCTAAAACCTTTCCTAATTTCATAGGAAAAGTTAAGCCTATATGATATATCCATATACAAAGTAAAGAGGAGTAAACTTGTCTAGTTTTATTTACCCTATACTACTTACATTTTACCTCTTTACTACTTACATTTTTAACTTTGGTTCAATTATGGAAATTTACAGATTTAATGTTATGTAAATACTAAAGTTAATTTGTATGAGTACAATAGCCTCTCGGCTTATCTATCAGACAACACCGTCACACTCACGTTCTTTTCTTTCTCTTTAACATTCTATTTAATCCTCGCTCACACGTATATCTTCATGAAAAATTCTCCTTTAAAGTTTTTGATAGCCGTCGTCGTTCGTAGTGAACCACTTCTACAGATCCCAGATCACATTCCTCGCGAAGACCTACGCGAAGTCCTTCGCTGTGCTAGCTGCGCGTTTATGGAACGCTTTACCAGTGGAGATAAAATGTCTCAATTATTAGGCTCCTTTAAATCTAGACTTGAGTAATATAAAATATTTATTTATATATTATATGTAGCATATTCATTAGGTATGTATGTAGTGTATTTGTAGCGTTTAAGCTTTATCATTATACTTGTTTTTTTTTTCATTGCTCTGTACGTACTTCTGCCTTCCTACTAAATTTGTAACTATCCTCTGCCCTACCTACTGGTTGACTGGAAAAGATCCCTTCTGGGATAAGTCCACCATTTGTAATATCAATTATTTTATTATGTGTAACTATCGCTGATGTACAATAAAGGTTTTTAAATGAATTGTAAAATTATTACCATCATAGAAAGCCTTATACGTCGTATAAGATAATAATGTTTATGTGAAACCATTTTTTATCTATTTTGTTTCGTACAAATTCTTTAGATAGTAAGAGAAAAGTTGAATTATGTTTTAATTTCTATTTTGAAAAATTGTTTCGAAAAGTATTTATTGTGTTTCATTTAACATCAACTATCAACATACCCTGTATTAATTATTTATAAAAATACAATAGGGGTCATCCCTATTGTATTTTTATAAAGATAGTTGATGTAAAATGAAACAAAGTGAGTACTTTTGCAACATGTAAATACTCAACGCTTGTGCAAAGCATGTACTGGTCTTAATTGATTGATATTTAATGCACAAGACTATTTAATTGTAGCGAAAAGTAACAGAAATGGTTGTTTTTTTTACTGGTGTGACTTTCGTGGTCAGATTTTTTCAGCATTTTATATCTTTATCAATGAGAATCAATAAATTAACAGAAAACAGATTTTGACTAGTGTTTCGCATGCATCATGATTTTTTTAGTACGGTACTTTTTGAATTTTTGAAATCCGTTCATAAATGCAGAAGATATTCAATATTTTATTGGACCCGATTTAAAAACACGCGTCTGCCAGCCAAGTAGTGATGACGTCACTCCGGACCATACGGCACGCCACCGCCGCGCGCCGTCCGCCCGCAAATATCGTGGTTAGTGGTCAACACTGTTGGTTTTTTGCATTGTTTCGGTAACTGTAATAATAAGTAACAAATTGAAAGATGGATTTGAAAAAGGACTATCCATAAATCAGTATTTTATATATTTATGGGTACGGAACCCTGAAAATTAGTTAATCGTAACATTTATTGCAGGTTAAAATACAGTTGTCTCCTGAACTATGCATGTACCTACGTAGGTAGATAGGCGTTCAGATAACCCAAACGTTTACTTTTAGATTTTAAGCAATGGCCGATGGGTTATTAAAAGGCTGTACCAGGTTGAATTAGATAAATCTAGCAATAATGAGAAAAAGAGATAGATAGGTACCTATAATATAACCTATTTCTATTGATCGTTTAGGTAGGTAGGTACATACTTAATTAATACTAAATAAGTACTATAATATGTCAAAATGATCTTCGCAACAGTAAAAAGTACCTACTCTTGCTTGCTAGTGGATCTCTCTTCATAACAATGATCCACTTTTTTATAGTTTTTTGGTCCGTTGGAACACGAAAAAAAACGGCCAAGTGAAAGTCAGACTCGCCCATGAAGGTTCCGTAGCAGCAAGTAACATAATATAAAAGTTCATGTAGTTCGTTGTAACTTTGATCGATGTTTTAATGATAGTGTATTTTTTTTAAGTTATTTGCGGTTTACCATTTATGACGTATAAAAAAAAACTACTTACCAGATCTCGTTCAACCAATTTTTGGTGGAAGTTTGCATGGTTATGTACATCATATATTTTTTTAGTTTTATCATTCTTTTATTTTAGAAGTTACAGGGGCGGGGGGGATACACACACATTTTACCACTTTGGAAGTGTCTCTCGCGCAAACTATTCAGTTTAGAAAAAAATGATATTAAAAACCTCAATATCAATTTTGAAGAGCTATCCATAGATACTCAACACGTAAGGGTTTGATAAAAAAAATTTTTGAGTTTCAGTTCTAAGTATGGGTTCCCCCCAAAATTTATTGTTTTTTTTTCTATTTTTGTGTAAAAATCTTAATGCGGTTTACAGAATACATCTACTTATCAAGTTTCAACAGTATAGATCTTATAGTTTTGGAAAAAAGTGGCTGTGACATACGGACGGACAGACAGACAGACAGACAGACATGACGAATCCATAAGGGTTCCGTTTTTTGCCATTTGGCTACGGATCCCTAAAAATTGTTTGTTTGGAGTAGGTACCTACTATTAGAATTAGAATTTCATTGTTCCGGATTTTTTTGTTTAAAGCAATATATTTCTGGCAACAAATAAGTTGTTTGAATTTAATAGCAAATAATGTTTTTACGTCAAAACATGGGTATATACATTTGTATTAAATTCTCGTAAAAAGAGACTAAAATAGTCAATCTTATAATCTCTGTAAAATATTTTGGGCGAATCTATAACGTGAATAAGTCTGTGTGTAACAACTAACGACGCGCAAAAAACTTTTTGAAAAGTGATATCTGCTTGCCGTCCATTGTATGTAATTCCGGTTTTTTGATAGATGGCGCTGGCCATGTTTCTATGTGTGCACATTCACTGTGCGTATTAGGTTGTGCATGTGTGAGTGAAAACAAGCGAGGTCATTTGCCTATCTCTTCGCCTTAACGGCAAACTATAAAACTACATATTATATATAGGTAGGTCGACCTCCGTAGCGTATTGAAAAACATGCTAGATCGTCACTCGAAGGTTCTGGGTTCGATCCCCAGCCAGGACGTTCCGTTATTTTTATATTCCGTTATGACATTAATTAAAGGTTGTCATACAAGAAACGTGTTTTTCCAGCGTTTTAAAACATTCCACAGAGTAACGGAACCCTTCATGTACGAGTCCGACTCGCACTTGCCTGTTTATTTTAAATTGTCCTGGGTGTTTATCTATGTAAAATATATAGTGTAGTTTATTGAGTATCCCATTATAGAAGTCTAAACTTACTTTGTTCAATCAGCGTGATGAGACCATAGCTAAAAAAATCTTCTTATCCCTATGGTTGACTGGGAAAAAAGACACTAAGCATTAAGTCCGCCAGTTGTTAAAAATATATTTTTACTTTGTAACTATAAAGTTTGATAAATAAATAAACAAAAACCACTGATTTAAAGTCTAGACTGATTCCCAGCTCACCGCAAGACGTAAACAAATGACTACCAAGCTACAAACTCGAGTCTCTACGAAAGCGAAATCGCATTATCCACCATTATCTGCTTGAAGTTGTTCATGCGAATATTTAATTTGATTAAAAGCGTTTGAGTAATTGTGACCGCGGCGCGTTCCGCGCGGTGATAAATCAAAACTTTGCTATTAGACGTGAGCCGTGACACGTTGGGATCAATGGTTCCTGTTTGTACTTTGGAGTTTGTCCTTCTATAAAAATATCGAAAAACAGATAAAAGATGATTTATAACTTTATTTTAAAATAAATTTAAATGAAAGATACAGCTAGAAATTCCACTTACGTTACTTTGAAAAAAAAAACTTTAAAATACAAGAAAGATATGGTTAGAATCTGGCCTTAGTTCTTCCGAACTGTTGTACGCACAACAGAAATGCGGACTTATCCCTTTGAGGGATGTGGAAGTGCAGAGGCACTTTTGGGTTAACTGGAAGAGATCCATCCTCTGCACTTAGTGAAAACCATTACAACGACTTTGTTATGTTTTCTTTCTGAGTGTTTAACAAGCGATCGACGATTTGCGAAATATAGAAATCTTGAATCTGTAAAAATAATAACAAACAAAAAGGTACAGTGGGAGCAACTCAGTAGGCACATACAAGGATCAACTAGGGATAGTTGTCTCAACTTCAGTTCTTGAGCCAACTTTATTGTCTCCAAAGTTTTATGACTCCAACCAACCCTTGCGCCCTCGTACTTTATATGTACCAGAAAAGTGATGCATTACTCCATCATATTAAATTTTTATGAGCGTTTATACGTTAGAGTTAAATTGTTTGGAGTTTTGTTTCGCACAAAGTTTTTTCATTTGAATATATTTCGAGTAAGTTATAAATAAGGATAAAATGTTTTGGAAAATATGTTTTCAGATGGACATAATGGAGATTTGGGATCTAGAATTAGAGTTTTAGTTGTTGCGGTATGTGCGCCGCATGCATCCAAAAAGATGGGCCTGCAGGGAAACCGTTTTGGGTGCAGGCGTAATATAGAGGTATACGTTGGAAAAGATTGGGAGACGACATCGACAGCTTTAAAAACGAGTGACAGCAGGCTACTAAGAACAAGGATCTAATGGGAAAAGGAAGTCCTTTGCCCAGCAGTGGGACACCTCTACAGGCTAAGGAAAGAAGTTTTGAGATGACATAAGTAGGTATAGGTAACCCAATTTTTACTTTTTTTAAATTAGCCATATATTTGGTTTAAGGAGCTCGGTGGCCCGGCGAGACGTTAAGATGTAGGTCCTGACTGTCTTTAGTCTGATGTCTTTAGGTGGCTTAAAAATCTGACATTAGTGTTGGCTAGTTACACACTTGACAAACGAATATGCTTTTCAATGAAAAATTTGTATTGGTCAAATATTTATTTTGCAAACATTCATATGTGCTTGAATATTCTTCGCTATACTCTCAAGTCCACATCTATGTCAAAAGACCAATTCCTTATTTAGAACAATTTATTTAGGTCAAAGTTCAAATGAAGAATCAATTGTATATGTGCCAAGGTACAAATTAAGATGATTCCTCACAGGCTTCGTTAACTACATTCAAGGCTTTACATTGAAGTCACAACTGTACAACGGCCGGATTAATTTCAGTGTCTTGTAAACGTTCGTATGAAACTCAAAATTGTTTTAAATTTGTATCAAATTTATATTTGTATTGATGCTTAGTTTTTTTTCTTCTTTGTTGTGTATCAAGATAATATTATATACTCATATAATTACAAGGGATTGAGATCTTACTATAAATAATCTGTGCGAAGCTTGTTTGGAAAGATCAAGTGTGCAATGTTCTACAAGTATGTATGATTTACCTATTTAAACGGTATTAAGACCTTTTTTACGAAAACCTTAAGACCATAGTAGTAATAAACAGTTAAGGCTAAAATTGAAAGGAAGATATCTAAGAATGATAAGAACGCATTACAGGCTCAGGCAAGGCTTTACTTTCTCTTTTAGTAAAGTTTCAACTGTAGAACTACTAGAACGGGATTAATTTTCACGACTTTTAAACGTTCACATGAAACAAGTGTCCGGAATCGCTTCAAGTTTGATGTATTTGCGCGCTCCTCCAGAGATAAATTTGTTCGAAAACTTGCTGAATGTGAAAAGTTTGAAGCTCACTTCAATCCATTACACGAGTGAAATATTTCTTTGTTTTCTGCTTTCGGGTCGCGGCGACCTAACAAATCAGAAGTTTACCATTAGTAGGTTTGTTGTATGCGTGCTCTCGCAACTTTCCTGCCGGCGACAATATATCTTTAGAGCTATCATTTTGCGGGTAAAAAAGTGAATTTTACCCCTTAGGTGTTGCTGTGACATCTGGTTTGGGTAAGGCCATTTCAGAAACTAACTAAACACCCATTTTTCTTTTATAAACCAAGCTAAATAATTAAGTAACAGATTACTAAGCCTTATGTCTCCATACAATAGACTTAGTTTGAATTATCATATCGTCAATGGTACGAATATATCCATTTCTCAAACTTAGTTACTTATAGTTAAAACAAAAATATTAAAAAAAAATTAAATTTGTACATAATTAACAATAAAAGTACCTAACCTACAGTAAAAGTAAATAACGCCTGCATCCAGGCACTCCTTGCCTAAATAAGCTACTTTCGAGAGGATTTTTTTACAAATTCTGATTTAGTTATGACAGAATCCGGTAAACAGGCTAGTTTAGTACCTCCAGACTACCGATAAGGATCAAGGTTTGGCACATTCTTCATAAATGCGTCGATCAATCTTCAGTGTAATAGAAAACCATATGTTTGAAACGTAATATCAGGCGGTTTATTTAATATACGCCCCATCAATCACAGCAGACGGTGTATGGAGACAGAGCAACATGTGATCAGTCTATGGCTTCTCTTCCTTATTTATATTAAACGCTTCTGTCACTAAAGGAAGATTTATTTACTTAGTAATATTTGTACCTACGTTTTTCTCTGATTAAGTTTTTGCACAAGAAAAATTGGAAAATAGTAACGAAAAAAATAATCACTCAGTCATCGAGAAACGTCTACAGAATTCAAAGTATAGTGAAGATAGGTAGGTATAAAAAATATCAAACGATCAAAAATTGTGATTGTAAGGAAATATATTGGTATAAACAAAAAAAAATATATTTAGATTTGAGCTTTATTACATCACACACAAAAATTGAATTAAAGTGTAAATGCTATAACTCATCTGATTAAAGAAATATATTTGAATGCGTTTACGTATGGACGAATTATTTTATTTCCAACTGTGATTTATAAAGATTCTTTAAATAAAAGTATGAAATCCACTGCTGGCAATATGTTAAACTACATAAGAACGATCTACTCGTATGCACAAAACACAATTCTGTTCTGCCAAAGCTCAGCGTGTTGACTGCAACACGCTGAGCTTTGGCAGAACAGAATTGTGTTTTGTGACTCGAATCCGTTGACTGCAACGGATAACAAATTAATTAAAAAGAACAAAAGAAAACAGCAAACAAAACTGATACAAGAACATTGTACAAGAAACACGCATCGGAGAATCCTAGCGAACTTTCACGGACGTCTGTTTGGTTTTAAGCTTATTTCACTTTGTTCGAGCTCAATGGCCAGTGGTGTGGTGAATTAATAAAAAAGTTCAACAATTAAATAAAGTGGGCCCAAAAAATAGTAAGATATAATAGTTAAGTTAAGGCCGTACCTAAATTTTCCGAGGTCCAGTGCTGCCCCCATTTAAAATAAATCATTTCAAAGAAAACGGAGACATCATTTAAAATTTTGCTACTACCAAGTCCTAGATAACCCTTCAAAGTATTTTATGAACTATTGTTTACAGTTTAAAGTGAGAACGTTAAGCTATACTACGCACATTTGCCAAAAGAGGCCGTTTTTCGCAAATGTGCGTAGTTAAATTTTAGAGGCACACGAAGGACTTTATTCTATCAAGATGTTGAAAAAAAATCCTATAAACGGGCAAGTGCGACTCGGACTCGTACATGAAGGGTTCCGTACCTCCGTACAATGTTTTAAAACGCTAAAAAAACACATTTTTTGTATGAAGACCCCCGTTACTTTTTAATATTTTTAGTATTTGTTGTTATAGCGGCCATAGTAATACATAATCTGTGAAAAATTCAAGTATCTAATTAATGCAATTATAAAGATCTAGTTAAAAACGCTGAAAAAACACGGTTTTTGTATGGCGACTCCGTTTAATTTTTAACTTTTTTTTTATTTTTAGTATTTGTTGTTATAGCGGCCACAGTAATACATATTTAGCTATTACGGTTCAAGAGATAGAGCCCTGTGACAGACGGGCAGACAGCGGAGTCTCAGTAATAGGGTCCCGTTTGCACCCTTTGGGTACGGAACCCTAAAAAGGGAGAATGTAGGGCGGAAAAGGGGGGAAGTTTTCTGTAGCATTACGTATGGACTGAATTTTTGGGTAGGTATTTGAGGCAAGTTGAAAACTTGTCACATACCTCTCTTATTATACCCCAACACGGAACTGCAGACCTGGCTGGTAAGTAGCGGGGCTAAACCATTTTGATTTATTTAGATTTACCTGGCAGGTGGAAAGTCCCATCAAAATTACCTGTCTTTTTGAGAATCTTATTTTTTTGTTGTAATACCATATTAAAATTTCAAGTTGCCTCAAATGCCTTTTTTATATTTATTGAAAAATACTTTTGTACGCGCCTGGCAATATCAAAGCCCCGACTAAATCGCCTGGCTTATTGATTTTTTTATTATACTACAACATATAAAAAATGCATATGGCCTCAAAAACCTTTTTAAAAAAAAAAAATTATAATTTATAGGTTGCTTTAGTCCCGCTACTCACCAGCCAGGTCTGCAGTTCCGTGTTGGGGTATAATTAGAGAGGTATGTGACAAGTTTTCAACTTGCCTCAAATACCTACCCAAAAATTCGTGCCATTTCAATATATGAAATCTATTGTTACAAATAATATTTCTTTAATCAATTTAAAATATATTTTTTGCTGATAAAGCATTTGTAACATTATTCGGATAAGAACTATGTTTCTATAATATCGCATTGAAACTGTTTCTATTACCACTTCGGCGCTAAAAAACACACCGTGTGTTTTGCAAAAGTGTAAGCACATACGTGCGTTTTTCAGTAGTCGAAGTGACTAAAAACTCGGCGCTAACTCGACCGGTCGGAACTTTCTCTAAGATCTATTCCGAACTTGCTAGACTGAGATGTTTTACATAGAGCTGAAAATACGTACGTGAGACATTGTTCAAAGGAAAAGTATGTAAAAGTTTTGAAATACTCGATTTATATCTTTTCCTACCACGACGACGTAAAAATAGTTTTAAAATAAAAGTATCGCAGCAGAGAACATTCTGAAATGTTTTAGGTGTAAGTAGTTCACGTAGATGCAAATTTTAATAAAAAATAACCTAAGTATTTTATTTGTACCAGTAATGTACCTTCCTACCTTGTTGTCATGCAACCTAAATTTTTTTTTTCGGCTTTAACATTGTACCAGTATAATTTGCAACTCAAAATAAGTATTTTACAGAGAGGGTTAATTTTTACCCGCACCGCACCCATAACTTTCACGAATGCCTATTGAAGTGGCCATAATTCAGAGTAAACAAAAGTCTGTTGTAAAAATAGAATGCATGTATTGGACAACAACATGGCTATCAATACATGTCTCGCACATTAACGGTGCTCTGTCAATTAATGGATCTGTCGTGGACAGCGTCACCCTTCATCGGGGGCCATGCCTCATTAGATAATACATTTGTCACCATATCACATAGATTTAGTTCAAGAAATCAATAAGAATTACGAAATCAATTCGTAAAGAAAGATGCGGTAATACACCATCAAAGCTACTCGTATTATACATGTCTTGAACGTTAACAGTGCTCCGTCAATTAATGGATCTGTCGTGGACAGTGTCACCCTTCGTCAAGATCATGTCTCATTAGAGCACACATTTGTTACTATACTGTACTATACTATACTATACTATACTATACTATACTATACTATACTATACTATACTATACTATACTATACTATACTATACTATACTATACTATACTATACTATACTATACTATACTATACTATACTATACTATACTATACTATACTATACTATACTATACTATACTATACTATACTATACTATACTATACTATACTATACTATACTATACTATACTATATTACACAGGTTTGATTTAGCATTAAATAAAAATCTTGAGATGTCAAATCATAAACAATCTTTGTAGACAATATATCAAAAAAGCTATTAATATATGTCTCGTACATTAACAGCGCTCTATAAATTAAAGGATCTGTCATGGACACACATATTATATGTATAACTCAGAGATTACATTTAAATAATACATGAAAATTAAAATAAATCAAATAAAATTATAATAATATGGACAAATACATACATACAGTCTCGCACATTAACAGTGTTGCGTCAATTAATAGATCTGTCTTGTTAATATTCTGTATATTACAGAAATTTAGTTCAAGAAATCAATAAGACTCTTATAAAACCAAATAATAGTATTATTAATACCATTAATGTAAGTCACATTAGCAGTCAATTAGTGGTTGTACACGGACAAAGTTACCCTTCGGTGAAGACCATGCCTTATTCGATTAGTTGCCTAATTGCATATTATGTCATCTTTATCTTAGCGCCTTCCCGGTTGCATCTTTAGCTGTAATGTAATACTTATATTCATTCTGTGGCTGTGCTTAAGATCTCGGTGTCACTTTCTGGTTTTTCTTCTCCAAAGATGATGTTAATGGTATCACATCCGAGGATTCCGAAGACATTGAAAAGTGTAGAAGAAAAAATAAAATAAACAAGATTTATTTTTACTTTCTTATCTTCTTCATCTTTTTCCAGTGCCATCTTAAACAAAGGTCGGCAATTATCATTGCGATCTGCACTTTTGAGACGGCTACTCGGAATAGGGATCGCGTACTCTTATTGTACTATTGGCGTAGATTTTTTAACCACGATGTTCTTCTTCGTCCAGGCCTCCTTCTGCCTTGGATCTTCCCTTGTATGATAAGTTGAAGGAGTTCGTATTTGTTATTACGCATTATGTGGCTCAGGTATTCAAGATTCCTAATCTTGATGCTTTTGAGGATCTCAAGCTTTGCCCATTTTCTGCAAGACTTTCTGCACCCAGGAAATTTTTAGCATTTTACGATAAACCCACATCTCGAATGCATCCAATTTGTTGCACGTCACTTCAGTGAGTGTCCATGCTTCTGTTCCGTATAAAAGTACAGAGAATACGTAGCACCTAGTAATTCTGATGCGCAAATCTAAGCTTAGCTTTTTTGAGCAAAGAACTTTCTCTTTCCATGCGGCGAAATGCGTTTCTGGCCTGTTAAATCCTGCATCGTATCTCAGTATCGTTGTTTCCTTGGCCATCTACCATTGCGCCCAGGTATTTGTATTGGGTTACACATTCGATTGGTCGTCTGTTTATTTGCAGAAAGTTATTTTGCGTAGGTGTTCTGCCCAAAGGCATATACTTTGTCTTTCTACAGTTAATCTGATACTTAAGTATTATACTTATAAGCGTTTTAATTCCTTAAGTTTTGTTCTAGGAAGTAGAATAGTAAAAATGTAAACGCTGACCCCATCCTCTCCCACAGGTGTCGTAGGAAGCGACTAAGGGAGGTATAGGTAACAGGGTACAGGCAGCAGCGTCGTATGCGCAATCCTTCAAAATAAATACTTTTGTAAATTAGATTTACCTAACGATTTCTAATTAGGATTAACTATTTCAATTTCAAATTGCCTATATACTCCGTACAAATAAACTGAGCATTATTTACTTTGAATAAATATCTGATCTGAAGCTAATACCCTTTCACAATGAACTCTAGAATAATGACAGAATGTGAGTAAAAGGCATCTAATAAAGTTGAGCTCCGAAGACAATAGCCCAGGTATAACAAAGGGATGTCGCCGAGCGATGAATCAAAGGAAGTCATCAAAATAGATAGGGTCAGGCTGCGCTTTGAAAATAGTTCAAACTTTAACATCAAATCAAACTTCCGCAAATTCAAGCGGTCCAAATTCATTGTTCTTCAAACATTTGTATGGTGAATGGACAATTCGGCAAGCCCGCTCATCCTGGAACGTATTCACTCGAACTAGTTGAAAACCGTCCGGGACCCCTAACGGGAAAGTTTTGATTTAGTGCTTATAGCTGTCCCAGTCGGCAGAGCCCTCTTTAAACTTCTAGCCATGTAATAGAATAAAACTGTTCGAACAATGCCTGCGCTAGCATTCATACCGGCAAAACATTATAGGAACTTATTGGTCGCGGCACTCGGGGACTAAAATGTAATGTTACCATCGAATGAATATTCTAAACTGGGTGTGCTGAACTAGCGATTTGAATCGTTCAGTTGCTTGTCCCGTTGGGAGAATCCAGTCAGCGTTTTTGTATTTTGTGGGTTATTTATGGTTGAACACTTTTCGCTAACGTTTTCGAATATATTGTGGGATTCGATGAGCTTTAAATTAAATAGCTTACATTTTAGTTCAGTAAAACGGACTGAATGTATGAATTTAGCCTAGTATATTATACATAATAGCGATAAGCATACAAGGTAGGTATGTAGATACTTATATAGAATAAATATAATTAATAAGTAGTCGACTGCCTCTGTGGTCCAGTGGTCAAGGCGTTTGTCTTGTATTCCGGATGTCATGAGTTCATATCCCACTGGGAAGCATACTTTGTAAGAAGTTGTTTCAATCTGGTTAGGATATTGTGTGCTTGAATCACCTGATTATCCGAAAAGAAAGATGATTCCATGTTTCGGAAGGCACGTAAAGCTGTGGGTCCCGAATGCCATCTAGCGTTTGTTTAAAACCTATCCTAGGATTGTTTCTGATCTGCCCTTTGGGTTGCGGAGTTCAGACGGCAGTCGTTATGTGTAAAAACCAGTAATCTCGTCAAATCACCTAGGTTAGGTTAGGACCCCGGGCTCTGAAGGGTTACCGCTGAGGATGCAACCGGAATTACGCTCGGATGATGATGATGACAATAAATAAATAGTAATTTTGGTTCCAACTTAATCCCTTTAGAGAATTTTATATATTTTTTTTACTAGATATTTGAGTGCAATTAGGTATATTGCGTGTACAATTGAACGAGAGTGAAACGAGAGAGGTTCTAGAAGTCTACTTGAACAATCCGGCGTTTGTTGTATGTATTTAGATATGTTTGTTCAACGGTAACTTGAGTATCTTTAGAATCTATCAGAGCTTCATGAAATTGAGTAGGCGTTTAAATGTAGCCAATACAATTTTTAAGTGCGCACCCGGCCAAATTAGTCAAGACAGAAATGCCGAGATGTGAGGCTCGCAAGATTTCAGTTTAAGGCGAGCTACTAGTTCAATATATCTTAGGATAGGCTATAAGATTTTATCCCATTGAGCCGAACTATTTCGGGGTCCATTTAAATAAACAATAAAATATGATCTATAAATAAATGCAAATTCTCGCAAACTACAGTCACCTATGTCCAGTAGTGGAATGATGACGATGATGATAGACAGCCACTTCCGTGATAACTTTGGCTATATATATTTTGTCTAGAAATAGTTAAAATTACAAATATACACAACACCTGTAATTTTTACAGTACAATAAAATATTGCTAAAATACAAGTATTATTATCACCCACTGTTACTAACTACGCTCTGCTACCAGAAAATGTTGGGCGCAGAGTAGCTAAGATTACGTTCTGGGTACCAAGAGATTTTGTGACTACGCTCTTGGTACGAGTCCGGCAATCTCAACGGCAACAAACAAACACACATACAACCTACGCAGTCTGCTACCACCCGGTATATAGGTACAGGGGCCTATTTTAATCTAATTTAACCTAATTATGAGTTGAACTTAATTCTAATTAAAAGTAGTTACTAATTATAAGACTTACCGCGTCCACGCAGTCTTCAGGCAGCCTCGCCTGGCCTTCGCGTCGTGTCTGAGGTCCTCCTCAGGGCTGGCGACGGCCTCAGGTCTCTTCATAGACCCAAGGTCAGTGGTGCAGAAGAATTGGGTCCCTACAATAACCTAACCCCATGAGCTCATGTACTTGCCCCAAGATGAGTACGTATTATTTTAGTATTTATTACACCACTGCCATAACACAATAATTTTCTTGTTCTTCTTTCGATAATTCACTATTGTTCACTTACAGTATCGCAAACTAACAATTTTCAAAGCGCATGGCACGCGGTTCACAATTGTCACACAAATCAATGTTCTTTACGTAATACAAACAATTTCGGCTCCCCGCCGTTCAAATGAATTGGCCACCAAACAATTACCGACGATTCTCCACGAAACTTTCGATTTTATATATCAAAATTACAAACTTAATGCTTCTAAAGCACGCGGAACCGCCACACCCAGTCAGACATTTTTCACTATTTTTACTGGAATGACAAGTTGAGACTTTGACATAAGGACAATGAATATTTTTCTGGTCGGGCAAAGACAATCCGCGCACGGGAAATCGATGAATCGATAATCTTGCCCGTGTTTTTGTGGAGATCACACGCAGATGGCGCTAGTCTCCTAACAAAGCACTTTTATTCAAAACACCCACCATAACCCTTTATAGTCTTTTGTATTCAAAGATGTAACAGTAGTCATTAAGAGAGCTGGATCAGATAAAAGATCATTAGCATTTTATTCGCCAAGATTGAGATCTCCTTGTTATGCCACTGTTTTGTTTTTACGTTACGCTGTGTTTAATTTTCCACAAACCGACCATCAACCAAAGAGCTATTATGTAAAACTAGAGGAGACACCATATATCACTGTTTTATCCCGTTCAATTGTAGCTCCATTATCTTTATATAGTCGCTTGCTAGCGCTTATACGCCTTGTACTTTCAACAGTTCATAAGCGATCCATACGGAAGCATGGTTAACATAAATAAAAATGCGTTGGTGTGTGTTACAATACAGTAAGAATAATTCAAGGAACACTACAAAATGTAAAGAATTATTTTTCCATCGGTAAATAACCAGATTTCATTGTTTGAAAATTAAAAACGTAATATACGCATGATAAAATTCACGCTGCTATATATTCAAAAATAGAACAGGGGCCAATAATAATAATAATAAATCATTTATTTCAGGCAACGAAATGAAAATTTACATTATAGGCCCATATTTACATATACCTTATAAACTAACATACATATAATATAGAAATTAAAACTAGAACTATTTTGTACGCATAGTCTGTGACATGTCTGTGACGCACTGCACGATGTCGAGGTGTCCTGTAGCCTCCCGCGATAACGCCGGAAGACGACACCTCTCGGCCAGAATTCTTCTTGAGTGAAAGTCTCCAGCTGAGCGGTTGGAACACACACCACGTATGAATTAAAATTCACGTTGTGACGCGATTCCAACTTTACGATGTTTGAGATAGTTGGTCTATATATTCTATGTCAATGCCATCAACCGCGGTATTCTTTTTGCCCTAGTACTTGAAGACAACTACGAAAGTCTACCGGCAGCAGATATTTTTATTTTGCATTCACAGCTTTCTACCGTTATAATGTCATTATCCGACTGCGTCAGAAGGATGGTTTTGTTTTTCGTGTAGACACACGACATACGTATGTATATTTATTTAGCATGTTCTGCACTTTAAATGCTTACACTGGGTGAGTATACCTATCAAAAATAAAAAAAATATATATATGGCGTTGTTTGGCTCCTAAAAAACCTATCGTCTAATATCAAAATAAAAGATTTTATAAAAGGACTACAAAAATATATGCAACGTATTAAAACTAACGTGAGATTTCTTCATTATTTATTTTTAAAGACTGTTGCCACGCATAATATACAACGTAATAAATGTAATTTGGAATGAGAAATTTATGAAAACAAAATAATTATAACCTCGCTCATCCGAGCGTGTTTCTACTTTTCTCGTAAGTTGCATCCTACGCATAATGCTGTTGTATCTTTTCAGTTTTATAGTTAGAAAATTTACACGCAGCCTGATTTTTCTTTTTTTAAATAGTTTATAATATACTCTCATACCTACCAAAACAACTAATAAGCCAGTAACAATTGTTTTAAAATTGTAACCCGTATCTAATGCTTCATGGTTAAAATAATTCAAAACTTTTTATCATATCCAGAAGTGAATTTTTTAATTGTATGTCTATGTCTACACGAACCAAAAACTTAATAAAGTTTACACACAATTAAGTTTCCACCGTAACTTATCCTTATAAAAATAAATGATGAAATATGATACAATAGTATTTCCTAACTGATAAAATAGTATAAAATCTTAATATAAAATAGATAAGGTAAAAGCCAACAGCTAGTTTATTTTTAGTTATTTTACTTATTGATTTAGGTTATGAACGTTATGTACTCCTAGAATAAGTTTTAAAATGCTATGCCCTGACACATAGAATTCGTCTACCCTATGCTACTCTAATATAATGTCAAATATGAGCGAGAAATGCATTTGGTTCGATATGGAGCCGTACCGTTCTCGTAATTTAGGTAAGATTAGTGTCTAACCTGTAAATGCCCATGTTTTATTTCATCATGTGAAAAGGTCATCTTTTCATAAATGTATACGTACATGTGCATTGGAAATAAATGAATAAAAAAATATGGAAGGCCTATCGATATTCTTGATGATATTCCGTTCCATCTCTACAGTTCGGTGATCATGTAACATGTACCTTATTTACCTAATTCTTCAGATATTTTCTAAGTTTTCTAAGTTTTGGACACATTGCTTCCAAGTTATAACGAGGTCCTATTGACTCGGTGCTTGTCGCAAACTACCAACTTGTAAGCTTTATTTAAACAACGTAATTTTTTGCAAAATTGCTAAAGAGATTTACTTGCAGCAGTTTATACCTTGCTACAAAAAGTTTCATGCCAAAGATTTTTTTTTTAAATAGTTAGCGCTTGTTTGGGTCAAATCTTGCAAATTAAATTTGACCCACTTCCCTGTTTTCGATGTAGATGGAATTTTGTATGCTAATATATATATATATATTAGCATACAAAATAAATATATATATATATATCTTCCCTGGCCGTTTTCGGCTATGATGACTGTCTTCGTTTAATATCAAACAAAAATTCATTGTTGACGTCGTTCATGTGCCCTGATGTGGCTGACATACCCTATTTTTGAGGTGAATGTACGTGCACAGTACGGACACGTCAAGGTGCGACCAATATAGTGGTAGTGTATTGAGGAGTGTGGTTTGTTTTTAATCGCATCTCGCTTTAAGTATGCTGTATGCTAATGTAAATCAGATAACAATGCAATATTATTATAACAAGAAACTGATTTGATGATGGAGCCGAGTGGTAGCGATATGAACCCTGTAATAAAACTACGAAACCTCAGCGAGTTTGGGCTTATTACATCTGTCTTAGTACTTAGGTCTCACAATAACAGCTTGAACAAACAAAAAATTAAGGTAAATAAGTTTTGCTTTTGCAATTTTTTTCCTAATTATTTGTTTTCGGGTCTAAATGATGAAATAGGAACAAAAGCTTGCACAGTAACTGAGTGCTTTTTATTAATAATAATATCAAACATGAAACAATTTATGAAACAAGTCTTAAAATGAAATAATATTAATCCGACAGTAAAATGTCAGCAGATTAAAAGCAAAATTGCTGCTCTAAGAATCTCATTCCACCGTATTAAATGTAATTAGTTGGTCTCATCATTTTTAAGAGCCAGCAAAACATCCAATGTAGTAGTGGGGGCGAAAGGGATTAGAGGGATTACATGGGATTCGCTGGGAGCCAATGCCCTGTAGTTTTTGTTACGATTTCTAGACTTAATGTCTTTAATATAGTGAATAATGTTAGTCTTTAGGTGCTTTTACCACTGATTTTTTAAATTAAAAGTTTGTAAATGCATAACTCCCCTACAGTCAGGTTTTCGTTCTAGGCACAGTACCGCTACTGCTCTTCTCAACGTTACCGAAAATATTCGCCTTGGTATGGAGAATTCGTTAATCACCATTCTTGTACTTATTGATTTTTCTAATGCTTTCAACATGGTTGATCACGATATTCTCCTAGCTATCCTTAAATATATGAAATTCTCATCCTCAGTTATGGATTGATTTTCTTCATATCTCCATGGTAGGCAACAAGCAGTTTGAGTGGACCGTGAGTTGTCGCAATGGAAGAATATTTGTTCAGGTGTCTCTCAAGGGGGTATCTTATCACCTCTGCTGTTTGCTGTATTTATTAATCTATTGTCACACTCTATTGGCTGCTCTTACTATTTTTATGCAGATGACCTGCAAATCTATATACAAACCAGCGCTGAAAACATTGATTCTGGTATTAGTCAGCTAAATGCGTCCTTGAACAACATTTCTTCTTGGTCAGATGATTTTGGAATTAAAATTAATGCGTCCAAGTGTCAGGCAATCAGGATCGGTAGTTCTAGACAGCTAGCAAAGATCGATATGAGCTCTGTTCCCTCAATTTCTCTAAATAATACTAACATCTCACTCACTCAATCCGTCAAAAATCTTGGTCTTCTGATGGACTCTACGATTAGCTGGAGAAATCAGGTCACTGAGATCAGCAGAAAAGTCACATATTCCTTACAATACCTGAATCGCTATAGAAATTTACTTCCAATCAAAACAAAAATTACTTTAACACAATCTCTTGTTCTTCTTATTATTGATTATGCTGATGTGTGTTATCCTGATCTAAAAGCAGATCTTCTTGATAAGCTAGATCGTCTCATTAATAATTGCATTCGCTTTATCTTCTGCCTTCGTAAATATGACCACATATCTTCTTTCCGATCTAAGCTTAACTGGCTTCCTGTTCGTCAGCGCCGACAACAGAGAATGCTCTGTACTCTTTTCTCTATACTTAAGAACCCTCTTTCTCCCCAATATATGAAAACCAAATTTAAATATCAGTCTAAAAGCCATGACCGTGAGCTTCGCTCCAGTCATACTCTTCAAATTTATCTTCCGTTATTTCGGTCTGAATTTATGTCCAACTCTTTTACTCTTCAAGTTACGCGACTCTGGAATGCCTTACCTGAAGACATCAAATCTTTCTTCTTAAACAAGTATCTTTTTGAGATACTTGTTTAAGAAGAAAGTTCACACGCACCTTTCTTTAAAATTTTCGCAGCAGAATTAGTCATTATCTTAAAGCATTTGTAGTATATATATATATATATATATGTATGTATATTTATATGTATTAAGTGTATTACATAAATGTATTTAAGTATACTTGTAAATAGTAAATTATTAAGTACATCTTTAACAAGCGCCTATCGCAATTAAATACTTTCTGTTTTTCCTCAAGGTTGACTGGTAGAGAATGCATTAGCGTTAAGTTCACCTTTTGTACCATTTTGGTCAATAAAGATTTTAATAAATAAATAACTGCAAGCTAAACGTCGCGTTTGTCGTCTAAGAGCAAGGTGGGTCGACGATGTTAAAAAAATCGTGGGTTGAAGATGGTTTCGGAAGGCACAATATGGAGACAGATGGTGTACATTTAGAGAGGCCTATTACCTGCAGTGGGATGTGGAAGGCTGTCGATAATAATGATAAAATGAAATTGTTTTTATTTTAGAGCCTGTAAAACGATGAATATAAAACAATTCTTCGTGAAACACAGATAATGTCCTACTTCAAAAGGGGCTTTTGCCCTAAAATGGCCAACTTACTATGTCTACCTTGGGTCAATATTTAGTATACGAGTATTCCAGAATTAAATTTAAGAATCAAAGCTGATATTTAAAACTTAGGATAAAACGGACTAGGTACACGATTCGAAATCGTTTAAATTCTTCGATAGAGATATTGTCGATATTCTTTATATGAATGCTAAGAGTACTTGAAGTAGGCTTATCGCTTCGGAACACAAAAGACCTTCGAACTCACAAAGAGGACTCTCGTTCTCAAAGCTGCTCCATAGCAACATTCCTAGAAGCCGTATCTGGGCTTGGATAAGGCAAACGCTAACGGTTGAATAACAACAGGGATTTGAGCTATAGAAACTTGCGACAAATTTATAATAAACATCTCCCAATACATACCAGTAGATTATTTTATTTAAGCATTCTGAGAACTTATTGTTAAATAGATATCATATTATTATACGGAATAAATTTATAAATAATTGAGGAGCTCAATATAGCTCAGCGGGCATACGCAATATTAGCGCTAACGCATGTTATGCAACCTCGGGCATGGTTCACATCTGGGTTGGAGTCCACAAGTATTTCAAAAATAACCCGAGCCCACTTGTGCTTTGGTGACTATATTATCACGTTTTTATACCTAACGGAGTAGTCAATAAAACTTGAAGGCCACGTTTAGCGCGATAATGGGCGTAAAGATGAAAAAATTAAAACACAAGTTTATATGCTAGGCAAATTAAAAACATCCCCGATTATCAAGAATGCCATCTATTGATTAGTAGCGGAACTACCAAAACGACTTGATATCCGTAGCGCCATCTATTATTTGCTAAAAAAAAGCCCTGACTTTCAAGCGTTAACCCCCAATAACTTTTAAACGGCTGAACCGATTTTCATCAAACATAGCTAGGAACCACTGCAAGGCAACTTGCTTTAATGTAAAAAAAACCGATTCTAATTTGGTCCATCCGTTCGAGCGCTACGATGCCACAGACAGACAGACATTAGCGTTAAACTTATAACACCCCTCTTTTTGTTCAATGGTTAAAAATAGTGACGGATAGCCACATCGTCTATTGACATGATTCAGATTCTCGCCTATTTATATAGCTATTAATATAGGCATTCTCGAATAGCTTTTATGATCTGCGCAAAAAGAGAAATAGACCAGCATGGAAAAATGTAAGTATGCTTTGGAAGGCATGTGAATACCCTAATTGCAGAAGTCAGATACCTGCATCACGTCATGTTTATTTGCTTCAATAAAAAATTACATTGAAATACAAATGTCATGAAAATTCTCACTCTATTAAAGTTAAAATTTATGGGTTTTAACTTGCGTTTGTTGCATCCAATAATTACATTTGCTAACTGGACTTCTGCACAAAACAAAAACACGACTCGCCACACCATTACTTACTATCTTTCACAAAAGCTAGCAGACAAATAAATAGTCAGCCTGCCGTTCACAAGTGCGTTCTTATCGACCGATCTCACTCCACGCGTTTTTGTATATCTTCAGATTTTATCAAATGTAAGAATTTCTAAACATTATTCCCAAAGAGGGTTGACGTCAGGCAGGCGGTCAGACGTTAAACTATAGCCAAATCATTTAAACAGTTTCGGCTATTTCTTCTCCACTTTGGTCTTTGGCATTCTCTGGTGATCATTGACATGCATGTTATATTTGGAGAAGAAAAAGCAGGAAAGCGCACTCCGGGCTCCGAAGCAGCACAGCTGAGGATGCAACCGGGAACGCGCTTAGGCGAAGAAGAAGAGTGTTTGGAAATTCTTACTTCATATTAGCGCGTTCCTGTTGCATCCTCAACTGTGCTGCTTCCGAGTCTGGTATGCGTTTTCCCGCTTTTTATTCTCCAATTATAACGTGTCAATGGTCACCCAAGGATGCCAAAGACCTCACAAAATGGAGAAGAAATAGCCGGAACAGTTTAAATGGCTATAGTTTTACGACCGGCCGCCTGCCTGACGTCAACCCTCCTTGGGAATGCAATTGTAGCTCGAGATTTTTGTGCTTAGTCCTTTAGTCGCCTCTTACGACATTCACAGGAAGAGATGGAGTGGTCCTATTCTAACCCGGAACCACACTAAAAACACTGCTGCAATAGAAACGCGTGATCTTCAGATAGTTCATTTGCGGACTCGCTATCTTTATTATTTTTCAAACATTTTATATTAAAACTCAAGTTAGAACGAATATTTTGATGTAATGGCTGTTAAAATAAAGACTCAATGGCGCATCCGTGCGTTAAAAAATCCACACGTTGGTATTAATTATTAGACATAGCAACAGTCATATATATACCTGACACATTTTTACAAGTGTAGGATACTGGAAAGTTACCAGATTTGCACACATTTTATTTTATTATAATTTATTAAAACACAAACAGAATACAATCATATACAGAAATAAATACAATCATAGACATGTTAGATCTAGACTGTACTCCAAAAAGTATTCAGCGAAAATAACACATCTGTTTATAAGAAACGCAGGACGCAACCACACAAAATGGATGGGATTTTATCAGTTGATAAAACGTAGCGGTGTGCAGCAGGCTTTACCTGCACAACAGGGACAATTTGATAAATAATACAACTTGAATTCGCGTCACGTTCCGAGCTACTCCCCTTTTCGTGTCATCTTGCTGTCAAATTATTGAATCTTTGTGACAAACACACCTGAGGGCTGTGTCGCTGACACGGTGGTTTCACGTGAAAAAAATAGTGTACAAATTCATTTTTAATAATATTTATGAGAAATTGTGAGTTGTAAGTAATAGGCACCAGATACTAGAAGCATGAAAATTTGCACAAGCATTCCTTAAATTACCTAGGTAAGTGTGCACTAGGGATTTTTGACAATTCATCCCTTAAGGGATATAAATGAGGGTTGAAAGTTTGTATGAAACTAGATCAATTTTGAAGTAACAAAATGTAAAAAATTGCATATGAGCTCATGGTTCAAAACAAAAAAAAAATTATAATAGGTTAATATAGAGGATAAAAGTTTGTATGAAACTCCGTATTTTTTTTTTATTTAATCACGTGAGCAATGCTGTGTAGTTAGAAAATATGAATGCGGTAAATATGAATCCGAAAAATACCTATTTGTTTATCCACCAAGTTGAGGTAACTCTCCGAAATTACACAGCTGCGTTTTTCACAGGCTAACAAATTGTTTGCTTCAATTACGTTACCCTTTATTAAATAAACTAAAACTCTGTTATTCTTCGCCATGGAGACTTGAAATGGTAATGTCGAGAAATGAAAAGTAAACACATAATTTTCTTATTATTGTATCATTGTTATTACTAATATTTTTATAACATCTTATAAAATACTTAAGCTATTTAGAAAGAGCTTTATGTAAAATTAGAAAAGATATCACTGAAAGAATAATATAAAAGAATATCACTGTTTTGTCACGTTTAGTTATTAGCTAACTCCATAAAAATCATTTAGTCGCTTTTATTTTATATTTAGTGTTAGCTTTTATACGCCTAGTAGTCCTAGAACTTTCGACAGTTTATAAGCGAAAACCATACGAAAACATGCCTTGGTTTGAAACGAAACCAAGGCATGTTTTCGTATGGTTTTACTCACTTTATTTTTCAAGGAAAATGTAAAGAAATAACTTTCCATCGGTAAGTAACCAGATTTCATGTTTGAAAATTAAATACGTATGATAAAACTCACGCCGCTATATATTAAAAAACAGAACAGGACCAATGTTTGAGATAGCTGGTCTATATATTCTATGTCAATGGCCTTTAAGGTTAAAGAATCTTTATTTTCTCAAAAGAATACAATGTAATATTCACATAAAAAGTTATAACTAACTTAATTTTTAAGGTCTTTTATTGCTTACTTTACACATCTGCTCTACACGTAATTGGACATTTTTATGATTATTTTAATAAAAAAATATATTGTTACAGTCAACAGTTAGAAAACGCCAGCAAGACTATTGAACTAACTTTCAGTGTAAGTTCATTTGCTAAATTGGTGTGCATGCCTTCGGCGCGCCACGAAGGCAGCGTCTTTGTAAAAGTCGATCGCGCGCCGACAGCATACCATCCAATTAAACGTATAAACTATAATAAATAAAACTAAAAGTAGTCAATATAAATTTAAACTGTCAATACCTACCTCTAAACTACACGAGCGAAACATATTTCCCTTATAAAATGTACAAATAATTGACTTGTCGAAAAGAAAAAAAGTAGAACGATTGTATCGGGGAAATCTCAAGTGTATAGAACTATTTGCAGCGAAACTCGACAGTTCTTACATCAGGGTTATCAAAAGGTAAGTTAGCGAACTTCACATGAAACGAGTTCAGAAATTGGAGATGTTGGTGTTGGAATGCTTCATTGGGTTTTAGAATGAGATTTTATTGTAATTGAAAACAGTCGTACAGTGTCGATAACTAGCTTCGTTTAACTTTTGCAAGTTTGTTGGTTTCGTGAGTGAGAATTATAAGAATAGTAAGTATTCTTTTAAGGCGTTGTTATATATTCTCGTGTGAAATCGGGACAAAGTAGTAAACTACAAACGAATAAACGGGCAAGTGCGAGTCGGACTCGTACATGAAGGGTTCCGTACCACCGTACAATGTTTTAAAACGCTGAAGAAACACGTTTCTTGTATGCAGACCCCCTTTAATTATTAATTTTATCTTATTTTTAGTATTTGTTGTTATAGTGGTCATAGTAATACATAATCGGTGAAAATTTCAGGTGTCGAGCTATTACGGTTCAAGAGATAGAGCCCTGTGACAGACGGACAGTTGACACAGACAGCGGAGCCTCAGTAATAGGGTCCCGTTTGCACCCTTCGGGTACGGAACCCTAAAAATGATATTAAAAGAAAATCTACACATTAAAATATTGACCAATATTGACTACAAATTTTCAGCAATGCTGCTAAAATGTCCAATCAAATCCGAAGCTGGGTCCCGCCATCAAGTGCGTATAGGGTACTCCACTTGGCACACATTAGATCATTCAATGCCGGATATTAGTTCTCCCTGCCTAATTGGATGGTGTACGGTTTTATGTACCCAGGCTTAGCCAAAGTAGACTGTTTGGCAAGCTCTCTCCGATGTTAGAAAAATAAATAGCAACGTGTCTATTTGAAAAGGTTAACTATTTTTTTTCACGTATGCAAGATGTGCTTTATTGTCAATAAACCTATATATTAACCTGCAAAGAAAGGAAATAGAGAGTGGCTTTTTATATATGTTGCCGGGTCAAGTTTAATGACGTTTTAAATTAGTAATTTAAAACAGTTTTGTTTAAAATATTTAATCCGCAAATTAAATCATAAAATAACTATTTAATAAATACATATATTTTTATTTTTAAAGAGCCCTGTGACCTGTGTTGTATTGAGCTAAAAGCTTCAAAGGTAGACTTAATGCTAGAGCATTCTCTCCCAGTCAACCTTTAGGAAAAGAACAAGATATGGTTTTAATGAATAAAACTCGACTAGGGAAAAAAATTAAAAGTACATTCATCCAGATAATACAAGAATAACAGAGAGCAACAGCCGATAAATGTATATATATATTTTTGAAATGTGCTATTTAAGCCCTTTCATTTGATATTATTGATTCATTTAGGTAGTTTATTTATTAGTTACTTTATGGCGTATAGAGGGCGCCACCGTGAATTTAGTATGACGTCACATAGCCTATAACCAGCGAACAGCAGATACGCTTTTGACGATACCTCATTTGTCAAGGAGTCATGATATCTTTGAAGATACGAGGGAATAGATGAACATACATACATAGCGGCGAAACATATAACCCTCTTTTTGGCTTTGCCGTAGTCAGGTAAAAATAAATGAGAAAGTTGACGTCTGAATAAAAAATAAAATTTTCTTTAATTTTCCTGTTTTCTTCAATTTTCCTCTCCTGGGTCTGCTGGAAGAGATTTCTTATGAAATAAGCAGTACCTATGTACTCTATTTTCTTACTTTGTTTGTATTTTGTGTACATGAATTTTGTAAATAAATAAATAAAATAAAAGATACAATATCCAGTCCCTTATTTTACATGACTGCGCCAGATGGAGGGTAATTTTTTACGAGTGTGTGTATGTAAATTTCTTTAGCACGCTTTGCAGATGTCGTTAGATTTGTCTTAATTGTGAGAGTTACATTGGGTTTACAAAAAATATTTAAAGAAAAACAAAATGGCGGATTTTTGGCGACAAATGATATATCTTATTTTTATTAAAGACCTATCGACTTTATCAAAAAAAGCGGCCAAGTGCGAGTCGGACTCGCCCATGAAGGGTTCCGTATCAGCAAGTAACATAATATAAAAGTTCTAAAAGGTAAATTGCGGTTTACGATTTATGACGTATTAAAAAATAACTATCTATGATACCGAGACCGCTATAGTTTTAATTGAAAGTACATACTTTGAGGTATATACCACATTTTTTTCAGAATTATTTAAGTAATATTTCAAAAGTTACGGTGGAGGGACACCTCAAAAGATATATAACCTAACGATAACCTCAACGATACCCCACACGTTGGGGTTAGTCCAATTCACTTATCGTTGTATGGGAGGCGGGCTGAAAAAAATCATTTTTTTATAATTTTAAAAACCAACTTTTGGAACTTCGATATCTATCTCTCCATCAATTTTCGTGACAATCGGTGCAATAGCGGCAGAGTACGAGCCCGGACGGACAGACAGACGGACAGACGGACATGACGAAACTATAAGGGTTGCTTGTGGACTATGGAACCCTAAAATGAATGTTATATAAAGATTACAAACATATGTTATGTGACTTTTATGTTTCAATGTAATTTGGAATGAGAAATGCTAAAAAATCCACATAATAATCCCACTCATGTTGTATTAGGCAGTCGGTGTTTTTTTATTTTTAATAATTACTTGTTGGTATTTCTACTGAATGTTATAAAGCCGTCTTTCTTAACGTTAAAATAAAGTTTTAAAAATTCAATGTTCGTAAAATTACAATAACGCATGAGTGACAATTTAATCTTAGCTAAGTTTTCTGTACAAGGGTTTTTCCTTAACAAGTAACATAAAACCCTTTTACGGAAAACTTTTCATGGGTTTTCTTCTTCGTTTAATTTATATTGTCCAGTTTCCTCCGATTCTATTTATTTTAGAATTGGTCGCTTTTCTTTATTGTCTTTCTGAATTGATTCGATTGTTTGTCTTCAGAAGGATTCTGGAAACACTATGATGTAAAGATACACTATCATGCCATACATCTCTAAGGGGGCAGACAGAGCTTAGGGCTATAAAACGGCCACGGTTAGCGTATTAGTGAGTGTGAATATGTTAAAAGTATATAACAATAGTGATGGCTTGCTAGCCGAAGATGCTAAGTGGGACATGTATTGTGAATTTCTGGGGCTGTGGTAATGTGACTACAAAGAAACTATTGTTATGGGAAACGATATAACTGTAATTTATTGATTTAAATATCATTACAATGCTAGACATAATATCTAAATTTATAATATGTGATGGGACTAGCCCAAGATAAATTATTATTATTTGCGAATGGTTTTCTAAAATATGCAGCAAATTTAGTAGGTGAATGGAAGGCAGTCAATCTATTTAGTAAATTTATACTTTAATGTAACAAGCTATTCGGGCGTTGCGAAGGCTTGGAGCAGCCCACGATTTTTTGTGCAGCTGTTAAAGTTTACTGAAAACCATGTGCAGTTGAGAAACAGGGTTAAACATTGCAGTCAGTGAATTTAAAAAAATGTGTGGGCACATCTTGGATCCAAAATCATCAGATCGAGTAGGTATCAATCAGTTTCGTGGGGGTGATTTGCCTCTCAAAACAAAATTTATGACCTATGGGATTTACATTTGTACACAACCTGAATTGACCTCTTTGCAAAGCAAAATGTCTTTGTTATCAATTTATGTACTAATTCGCTTTATATTATCTTATGCATATGAAGCGTAATGACCTTACTAGCAGGATGTCCTCGTTACCATAATTCCCGATAAGTTTATCCAGTTCTTCCAAACATTGCGTCGTCAGAGAAATTCTATTAAGGATCGTTTACCGCCTACCCTCATGGCATAGATAAATTGCTCCATTATATACTAATATTACCCTGTCCATAGGTATTCCTACACTATTACAATTTATTAGTTCCAAGGAGATTATAATAGGTTCAAATATAACAAAATTTGATATATGCTGCCAGCGGCTCGGGCTTGTTAAGCATAGACTATAGAGCAGATAATTATAATCAGACGACCAACTGCCATACATATTTTTACGTATTTAGTTTAGCTTGTTTATTTGATAATGTCACTGGTACTCGAATTTATTCATTGAATCTGGTGAAAGCTGTCTAGAAAACAGATCTACTGCTGTTTTTAATCCGATCTCTAAATTGACGAGAATAAAGCAATTTATAGTTCGATAAAACTTAAAATTGCCTATATTTTCAACATCAAAATTATAAATGCTAAAAGGCGATAATGTTGTTTATAAAATAGATTTGCCTGGAATAAATATAAATGAAAGGTAAATTGAAATTTATTTTCATATGAATTAACGGAGCTGAATGGCATGCCTATGACATTAATGGTTAATAAAGCAACATAGCAGCTAATGGATTTTTATTTCATTCAAATGTACTTTTATTCTTATAGATAGAGTAAGCCAGCACTGGTATCAGATTCCTCCATCAGCGTATAGTCATCTGACGTGATTGCCATCTAGTGACAACAGTGTCAAGTTTTTAGTCGATCGCGATTTTTGATTGGGTGAGGAATGGGGGGAAAGGGGAGAACTATGCTGTATCGTTATTTATTGACGGATTTTAATCAACAGAGAGGCATACTAAGAAGTTTATTCTACACGCAACATGTAAAAAAAAAATATGGGGGAGAACGGGGAAATTTTGGTTTGCCGTAGTGTTATATATGGACGGATTACACTGAAATGGCTTTGCTAAGCCAGGGGAAAAAGGAGAGTGTCGGTTATTGCATGTTTATAAAACCTCGCGAGGTCTACAGTAGGGTTCTACAAAAGCGGTACGCATGACGTACTTATGTGCGTATCCGCGTTTTAGTGCCAAGCAACATTGAGCGTTAATACTTATCATAAAGTCTAATTTGGTTTGACATAGAAATAGGACGTCAGTATCGGACGACTATCGTATTATTTTATGGAGTAACCCCCTTGTTCTCATAGGACCACTACTTTTTATTTACTTAGATATTTTACACAGCAAATATAGTCACAACAAACCATTCCCAAAGCGAGAGTTTAACAATAACATTCTGTAGCTGCAATCATGGAGATACGAGTAATACACGGCAGATAATTAAATTTCGGAGCCGCGCCATCTTTTAGTAATTTGAAACAGTACCTGGAAATAATAACACGTAATAAAACTCTTCGGGTATGTACCCGTGCAAAGGGCCGACAAGGCTTAATTAAATACAATACCCAAAACACGTGAGTGAATACTGGCGAATAGGACTAACAATTTTTCCATAATTTTTTTTTATATTTCAAAAACTACCAAGTCGATTTTGATGCCCAACGAACTTAAAAATTCTATTAATATTTCCTATATGCCTACCAAATTTAATCAAAATCGGACCATCGGTTCGGCATTTATCACGGTACAAACATACATACAAACAATGTATTTTTGCCCCCAACTCGATTCAGTCAAGAACATAACATAAGAAGGCTGTAAAATAGGTGTCCGAGAGAAAGAGGGACATAGTTTAGATACATAGTTAAGCTAATGCGCGTTGCGTATATGCATACACTACTTCTCTTAGTGACAATGACAACACGCCGGTCCCACTACTCTGCCGTCATACCGAGGGTAGATGTCAAAGTTTAACGTCACAACTATCCAATAAATAAAAATCATTTGCACTGCACTACACGATGTTATGGACAAGCGCAATTAGGCAAGTTTAGATAGGTGATTATTTAATACAGCGACTGCGTGCGCTATAGGTATATAAACCGTGTATTGTATTTCTAGTCTAAGTGTTTGATTGAAATAAAAAGTTTATTTATTTATAAACTAGTAATTCGCCGCGAACTTAGACCTCGCGATTTTTTATTATTATTTCAAAAACTACTGAACCGATTTTGATGCCCAACGAACTTGAAAATTCCATTGATATTTCCTACATGCCTACCAAATTTCATCAAAATCGGACCATTGGTTCGGCAGTTATCGCGGAACAAACATACATACATACATACAAACATACTTGCAAACATACATACAAACATACATACAAACATACATACAAACAAACAATGTGTTTGAATTATTATTAATCTGTGGTCCAGTGTCCGCTTTCCAGCTTATTCTTCTCCAATGAATATGTTTGTATTTAACAGTAAGAACGAAAAGATCTTCTAGTAAAAGTTTGTAAGGTGTGAGACTCATTCAACATGAATTCAAATTTTATGTTGCCTTGGCTTAAATTGGAGACACTCATACAAAAGACTTAGCAAAGACTAAATTATAAATACAAATATTTAAAAAAGACTTATTTATTATTAAGCATTTTATAGATACGTACGCAGCAATTTTCAACCTCTCGTCCGAAAACTATCTCATGTAACCGAACGTTACCGGCTATTTTAATGTTATTAAATTGTTCGACGGGTACTTAACCCCTATTTTACGATGTACTCAGATACCAGAGATTTAATTTACCTGAATAATCTAATTTTAAATATCTACTTCCGATTCCGCCATTCAATACGGCAATATCTGATATTACATTTGAAATGTATTTTATAACAAAGGTTCGGTTTTGTCCTGGTTATGTAAGGAGTATTGTTTGAGCTCTATTGTGATTTGTGAAAATTATCGCGGATTTTTTTTTCATAAATATTAAGAAAAATTAAAACGGCTTGGATAATAAGTGTCTTTTCACTATCATCATTGCTGGACGTAGGCCACTCCCAAGAATTACTGGCAAGCACAGCGTAGGGTAAAGTAAAAGTATATAAGTATATTAATAAAACTGGTTCGCATTACGGAAAAAGTGACAGAAGGTACATAAACCCTGATGGTATGGCCATGTAATGCGAAGAGACGAACAACGCGTAGTTAAAAAAAAAGCAGCCAAATGCGAGTCGGACTCGCCCATGAAGGGTTCCGTAGCAGCAAGTAACATTTTACGATTTATGACGTATTAAAAAAACTACTTACTAGATCTCGTTCAAACCAATTTTCAGTGAAAGTTTTCACGGTAATGTACATCATATATTTTTTTTACTTTTATCATTCTCTTATTTTAGAAGTTACAGGGGGGGGGGGGGACCAACATTTTACCACTTTGGAAGTGTCTCTCGCGCAAACTATTCAGTTTAGAAAAAAATTATATTAGAAACCTCAATATCATTTTTGAAGAATAAGAAGAAGAAAGATGAAAAAAATTTGAGTTTCAGTTCCAAGTATGGGGAACCCCCAAAATTTATTGTTTTTTTTCTATTTTTGTGTGAAAATCTTAATGCGGTTTACAGAATAAATCTATTTACCAAGTTTCAACAGTTTAGTTCTTATAGTTTCGGAAAAAAGTGGCTGTGAGCTGTGACATACGGACGGACAGACAGACATGACGAATCTATAAGGGTTCCGTTTTTTGCCATTTGGCTACGGAACCCTAAAAACTCTGTGCCTAAAAGTGAGAGACCTGCTGGACCAGCATGACGAAGCTTTTGGTTTCGTGTGTGTAAGTGGCCAACACTGGTGTCAGATTTTTCAAGCTGCCTTAAGGCATCTGACATAGCTTGACGACTGCCAAGTACCATACCACGATGACAGCCGAGACCAATGGCTTTACGTGCCTTCCGAAGCACGGAGAAGTTTGAGAAATTTTTATGCTACTTTTTCTTAAAAATCAATCAATTAATCAAATATTTATTCAGTAATTAGGCCTTTGCAGGCACTTTTACACGTCAATAATTATAGTTTATATTACGTGTAATGTTTATTTATATCAAAAATTATTTTTCTTTGTTCAAAAGCTACCGATACTAGGATATCGCAACGACCACTGCTGAGAAGAAACGCCGAAAGAAACTCATTTACACAGTATTGGTCGCCTACGCGCCAGAAGGGCTTAGTTTACAAAGATGCTAATACAATGTTATCACAAAATAATATGTAAAGCTTGCGAACGAGTGCGAAATTCAATTTACAGATATAAGTTACACTGAGTAGTCTTAAAAAAACGGAGCCGAGCCGGTTGGGTTTGGTTTACTTCGATGAGTATCCAAGTGCGGGCCACGAAGTTGTTCTAAGTGGAGAACCTACCTAACTCGACAACCCAAGTCAGATAATTAGGAGAGCCGACCCCCCATAAAGCGGGAAAGTGCTAAGACAAATAAGAAGAATAGATAGAAACTGAAAACATTGATTGGCCACGTGGCTATTCACGCCATTTGATAAAATCCCACCAAAAAAAGCAAGAATTCCCAATACAAAGATAATATCTGCTACCCTCAGCCGTTGAAGCCCTAATTCGATTTACCTAATTGATCTTCACTTACCAACTACTATCTAAGTGATTCCCGAGCGGGTCTCGTTTTCCTTTTACGTTTTTTTTATGTCACATACGTTTTTATGTTACGACTATTTCGATTTTTTCTTTCGTAAATGTCATATGGTGGCTTCAAGCTTCAAATATGACCATTCCATCTCATGCTCGTAACTGCATTCCCAAGCGTGACGTCGTCGGGTGGCAGCTGGAGTTCAAATACAGTAATTTAGTTTTGATGGTTTCGAATTCCACTTCTTTACATATATTTTATATGTCATTGCTAATTAATATTGAAAGATTTCATAACGTGGTACTTCTGCCCGAGTTGGTAGGCTCCAAATGGCCAATATGGGATGATAGTAAACAAAATTTTAAATGTTTAGCCATTTAAAACCACGAATCCATGGGATACAAATGGCTTAATATGATTCTGAATTGCTATAAATTACAACTAGCTAAATATGATTTCAAATGGCTAAATATGTCTTACCTCTAATATCAGGGTTTTATCAAAAAACTTAAAGAGATCTTATATCTATATATATTTTTAGTTTAAGAAGCCGGTCATTTATTTTGAGGATCAGATAGTTTCTAAACAACTTTTTTGTTTAGCGAATATTCCATGCCTCACGAGGAAAAGTTTAATGTTTTACTTATAACTTCTTCAGTTTAAAAAGCGAAGCGGTAAAAAATGTGAGTTAATCATTATGTGACGTGCTAACATAACATTAAGGCGACTATCTTGGCCCATTTTCCAAAATTCATCTCAATAAAAGCGCAGTGGCGAAACTGGTTGTAAATATGGATCCCCAGACACAATACACGGAGTCGAGATTGGATGGAAATGCAATTATAGCTCCGCCCGAGGGCATCCTTAAATATTTGCAAATCAGGGGTTGCTTATCTTAACTAGTTTAGTATGTGATCGATGTGTGTGTTTGTTCGGCATTGTTTCTGAAACAAAGGAAGGCGGCTTCGGAATTTTGTATTACTTTGAGTTAAATAAATTTCACGTCCCTTCGAACCGCAAGTGGCTTTTTACGCCCTCCTTCTTCTTCTCTTCTCGCCTTTTCCCTATTTGGGGTTGGCTCTGTATGTCAACTGCCTCCATAGTTTTCTGTCCTTCGCCATCTCCGTTCTAACCCCCCGTTCCCTCATATCCGATCTCATGCTTTCCTTCCACGTCTTTTTTTGTCTTCTGTTTCTTTTTTACCCGTTTAGTGATAAAGTTTGTTTATTTATGAATAAACGATGGGGCAGAAAGGTTCTCGAATGGCGACCAGCAGGCGCCGCCAGCCAGGCGGCAAGCGAAGCGTTGGACACCCACCCACAAGGTGGTCAGACCATCTGACTAAGGTCGCTGGAAAGCGCTGGACGCAGGCCGCTCTAGATCGATCATTTTGGAAATCCCTGGGAGAGGCCTATGTCCAGCAGTGGACGTTATGCGGCTGAAATGATGATGATGATGATAAAGTTTGATCTAACTTTAGAACTGACAATTATGTCATGTACTTATTTTTCTTGTACAATTATATTGTATTGTGTTGTATGTTAGTACTTCGTGGCAAGGCAATCAGCTGTGAATCTCAATGTAGATACCATCACTTGTGGTTAGACGTAGTGAATGTATATAGAGCAGTAGAACTGCATTACATTGCACGTGTTTAAGGGGTCGGTAACAATTTGTTGAAGCGTATACATAATGTTGGATTGTTTAATTAAGATGTAGGCTATATTCGTGCATCAAATCCGTAGGGTGATTCGTTAATACAATGAAGAATTATAAAAGACTTTTTATTTGAAAACTATTGATTTTTACAACTTTCGTGTTTTTCTTCCAGTCAACTTTTGAACTTTAATCGAATAATCGTATTATAAAATTAATTGTATTAAACACAATCAAAACAGTGATTGAGAAATCTCTCCAGCTGAAATAATGAACAAACCTGATGAAACTCAAACAGGGCCAGAAATTCAATTTGTTCTCACAAAGATGTTAATCATTCCGAAATTGCATTAAACAAGTGTGAGTGAATTGCTGACAGTTGCAACGATTTCGAATTGGAACACATTCATCACTGCTTCAACCATGATTAACCCCACTTCACAAGAGTCATAAATTGATGCGATTACCACTAAATAAAGAAATCACAGACGTTTCTATAAAATTGCTACTTGCTTGTGCCAGCAGTCTCACAGAATAAATAATACTAACGTACAGAAGTCTCACTTAGCAAAGAAATTCAAAGAAATATCTACTCAATGTGGCTAGCGATATGGTTTAATTTAGCTCACGTCAGAACTCAGCACCTTTTCGTTTATATACCTAGGCATCCATTGCAAGCCAATTTCATACTTATTACTCTGGACAAACGATTCGTATAACTGAATTTACCACCCGGAGGGGCCGCCTGCGCGCATAGTAATAATGTACGTAGGTACATTTTCGATACCTAAACGGAGAGTGACACAGGCCTGGCAGTCTATAAGCCAAGCCAGTTAACTGCCCAAGTGTAGGGTTCTTTAGTTGCGAATGCCGACTTTAACGACGTTAAGTTTAAGTTGGTCGACTATAAACCTTTAATTTGTAAACCCTACTTAGGTCTGATAAGTTTTGGCGCTCGGTGGCCCGGTGGGAGTACGCTTTGCTAGCGTTTTCACAAGTTAAGCAACCCCGGGCGTGGTCCGTACTATGATGGGTGACCACAAGTGGTATAAAAATTTTTCAAGCTCCTCCGTGCTTCGGAAGGCACGTAAAAGCTATTGGTCCCGGCTGTCATTGTATGGCAGTCGTCAAGCTATGTCAGATGCCTTTAGGCAGCTAGAAAAATCTAATCTAAATATGATGATTACTTTCTTACATAAAATATATCGGTGAGTTGATTACATTATGCGGCGTTCATTCCCCACTCAATTTACTATGTGCAATTACCCTAGAACAGAGGAAATTGTACAATATCCTGGGTAATGGTGTTCGGCGAGCTTATGTACGAGTATACTGTCTATAGACCGCAAGAGATGTTGTGTTTGGCTCGAGACATAAGGGGAAAGGTGTTACTGTGTGACACCAACACGGTAAATAAACAATAAATAAATATATGGGCGCAAATAAATATATGGGGACTGAACTGGGTTTCTTTAGGCGTATCTAGCAGTGGATATTCCAAAACGCAATTTGTAGCTTTTGCACTTGAAATATTTAATTTGAAAATAATGACCTTCATTAAGTGATATATTTATCTTAGAATGAATAAATTTTTTTGACATCACACAGATCGAGCTAGCCCCGAACTATGATTTTATTGAATAATTAAAATATACCCCTATATAAATATTTACATTTCATTATAACTTAATAAAAATAATTATATCTAACTAAAAACTAAGTTTTAAACTTGTGTTATTGGATATTAACTCAACAATACTATTTTTTATGATAAATATATTACTACTAAATTGTGTTGGGAAAGTTCATTGTAATAGCCCACTGCAGCACGACACTACATAACCTAATTCTAACTATTTATTGTGTACTTAACGGTGCAATGACTGCCTTTAGTTACCTGTAATGTGCCACACATTATGAAAAACTCCTGCATTGTTTCACTTTAACTCCTGAATTGCTTCGCTTAAGGCCCTAAGTCCAATATTTGGGGCATAAGGTGCGGGGCGATCAACAAAACACCCGGCGGCATGCTTTTACATATTTCGTCTGACTGTAAAGTGGGTGGCGGGGAATGAACGCGGAATGACGCAGAATGTAGATTTTATCGGTTTTTAATTGTTTAAAAAAAATTGTCACAGAAACGCTGCGAATATGTCTATAAAAAAAAAATGTATATATATATATAAAGTATGCTTCCCAGTGGGATTTGACCCCACAACCTAAATGCCTTGACCACAGGAACACAATTAAAGCCACTGATATATACCTATATTTATATATATATATATATATATATATATATATATATTCAGTGGCTTTAATTGGACTGGACCAATGGACCACGGAGGCTGACTGCCTTCGTGGTCCTGTGGTCAAGGCATTTAGGTTGTGGGGTCAAATCCCACTGGGAAGCATACTTTGTAAAAAGTAGTTTCCAGTCTGGTTAGGATATTGTAGGCTTGAATCACCTGATTATCCGAAAAGAAAGATGGTTCCGTGCTTCGGAAGGCACGTAAAGCTGTTAGTCCCGAACGCCATCTAGCATTTGTACCTATCCCTAGGATTGGTTCTGGTCTACCCTTTGGGTTGCGGAGGTCAGACGGCAGTCGCTCTGTGTAAAAACCTACTGGTTACTACCTTGTCAAATCACCTAGGTTAGGTAGCGGACCCCGGGCTCTGAAGCGTAACCGCTGACGATGCAACCGGCAATACGTTCGGATGATGATGATGATGAGTCAGTAGCTCTAACTGAGCACAAGAATAAAATGTTAAAAAACAGTAGTTTAATCGTAGTCTCAAAAAATATAACAAAAAGGATTACTTTGGGTTTGTTTATTATCGAGTAAAGTTTATCAGATCTCTAGCGACTTTGACTAGGCCCTTATTCTTAGTGATTTTGACTGCTTTTTCTTAGCTGATTGGAGCCAAACTATCTTAGTAACAATATGTTGAGATATGTTAAATTGAAGTTTATTTAAGTATTAAAAAAGTGAATGAGACAATTTATTGATTTTCATTGTAATAATTTGTTTAATTACAAATAACCTGGGACGTGTTTCAATTTTGTGCGGTGCGCTACGTTCATGTCATTGTTGTTTACACGGAATTTAAAACATGAAGTTGTGTATAAATTGAGTTAAAAAATTTAAAATACACATATATGAAGATTGATTCATGCTTAAACACGTACAATAAATAAATAAAAATAATTTGTCTTTTGTAAAAAGATAGAAAAATTTAAAGTTCTCCGAAATTCTCAAATAAATATGGGGACGAAAACGCTGATAAGGCAGACCGCTCGCTGTGCTTCTGAATTCGTCTAAATTCATCTCCAGGGTACATGTACAATACAGCGCAATGCGTATGTGTAGATAGAAAATATAGATTCGGGTGTTCAATCAAAAATTCCCACGATCTAAGACTGCAGTCTTAACTAAGACATATCTTTTCTTTTTTCAGATTTTAAAACATTATTTTCTTTGTCTCAGATGGTTGTAAAAACTCAAAAACTCGCACTCCTGGATTGCTTCTCTTGCGTAAAGCGTGATTAAGATTAATACTGTTTTAAATGTCATTTGGCAGTTTCTTCGTGTCAGACAAATTTATTGTTGCAGCAAGGTGCAGCACGACACGACCTAATCTAATTGTAATAACTACCTAGTTTATTGTGTACTTAGCAGTGCATTTACTGCTTGTTCCTACCTGTAATATGTCTACATTAAATGAACGTCATAAGTACACAGATAATACATAAAATGTTTATAGGCATGTAAAATATTGTTTTACTCAATTATAGCATAAGTGATAACCGATTCCTAAATTAATTAACCCTAGATAACTAAACTATCCTGGGAGTTACACAATAACTAAACATTCGTCTAGCGGACTACGCATTAAAAAATCTTATATTATCAACATCATTTAACGTGAGGAAGAAATTGTTACATGATTCGTATAAAGGGCTCTTGTGAATAGAGACAAGTATAAATAATTTTATACTAATGATGCCACATACCTTTTATACACATCTACATTATGGGTGCCACAAATTGCATTTTTATATCTAAGGCATCAACTTTATGTCTTCCTTAGCAATTTCGACGGGCAAACGTATAATTTTTTTGTAATATTTCATACTTAAGGAAATGGAGCAGATTCTTCATATGATTTCACCAAGGATATCTCCTATCATGACCTTGATGTCACGTCTCAAAGTTACCGTCCGAACAAGTTGCCGCAACCAAGGCTCCATGAGGTGGTTCGTCAATTTCAAAACAAAATCTCGCCGTGTTGCTATTTTTTTATTATTTTTGATGTTATTCGCGACGTATCATAACATAAGTAGGAGTAATCCTAGTGCAGATGACCATTTATGATGAGTTTTACTGGATACAAATCAAAGAGTTGCTAAAGCACATGTCGGATGCTACCTGAAGTACGTTTCTTTTCATGTTCAAATCATCCGAATTAATAATTTGGGTTCTGTTGTCTTTTACTTGGTACTAAAAAATCTCATTCAGAACCCAAATATTGGCACGAGACATCAGTATCAATGCTGATATTGTATTGACTTGCAACCTTCCAATTATTTGTCATCACCACAGAAGTTAAATTATCTTGTTACTTTTATCAGAGTCATCAATCTTAATAAACGTGAATTTGTACTTTCAGCCTAGGACATATGTTTCCATTTATAAATCCATCAATAATATTAGGTATATGAGCAAAAATGTTGAAAACAATTAGTAGTATGAATGACATCTTACTATTAAACCCTAGTCATTAAAAAATAACCGTTTTCATGAAGTTCATATTATTTCCTAGTATGCTAATGTATATTATCTAATTATAATACAAACATTTATTATTTTTATTTATTTTAAAATACTAATATAAAATAAAATGCAATTTAGATACCTTTGAAAATCTGCACCTGTTATAACTAAACTTTCGTAATCTAGACGACGCGGTGATTATAAATCACAAATAAAGACAATTGTTTGCGCAAACGCCGCATTTGTGCCACTTTTCACTCTAATTATGAAGGTATACAAAGGCGTGCAAGCAGGGGGTACGCGAAAGTTTGTGAACTAGACTTATGCAAGGGGTCGCGTAGTCTGCCAGACGAATGTTTAGTTATCTAGGGTTAAAAAAGAACAGCTTTTACATTACATTAGTAAATTAATTGGTTGAGCTAGAGACGCTTCCTGTGGATGTCGTAAGAGGCAAGTAAAGGAAATCTCGCGCTACACGCACGTTTGTAAAACTTTTTGCACAAATGCATTCTCAAAGGCGTCCGATCGTAAAACTATAGCTAAATCATTTAAACTGTTCCGGCTTTTCTTCTCCACTTCGCAAGGTCTTTGACATCCTGAGGTGACCAAGAAGAAGGAAGAATTGACATTATATTTGGAGCAGGAAAAGCGGGAAAGCGCACTCCGGGCTCCGATGCAGCACAGCACAGTTGAGGATGCAACCGGGAACGCGCTAAGATGAAATCTATCGTAGATTAAACCATTTTAAACCCAACTGTCTTACTCTGCTCTAGCTGTCATTATTGTATAGCTGCAGCAGTGATAAAGCTAATATTCGTTTTGACAAACCTTATTTCATATCTATCCATATGAAGCCTATTAGCTTGCTTAAGCTAATAGGCTTCATATGGATATTAATTTCAGCGGGGGGCAGACACGTCATCTCTTATATTAGGTCCTTACATATGAAATTGCCGATTTTCAATACTGGCAACTTTAAAATCAAATATCTTGCGTTTCATTAGGAATTCCAAATTCAAATTTATTTCGAAATAAAGCCAGAAAAATATTGTTTTAAAATTCGTATTTCATTTGTTTTAACATCATTTGTTTGAGTTTCAACATTGCTATAACAACAACTATGGACAAATTGAAAATTCGCGGTATTTACGAGTACGAGTTCCACCGTGGCACCAGTGCTGCAGAAACGACTTGAAGAATTAACCACGTGTATGGACCAGGCACCGCTAACGAACGAACGGTGCGTTTTTGGTTTCAACGTTTCCGTTCTGGAAATTTCGATTTACACAATGAGCCTCGTGGACGACCTGATACTCAAGTGAATAACGAAGAATTGAAGGCGATAGTGGAAGCGGATCCATCTCAAACCACTTCTGAGCAGCAGCCTTCGGCGTAAGTGACAAAACGATACTTATCCACTTGCGCCAAATCGGAAAAATTAAAAAACTCGAAAAGTGGGTACCGCACGAATTGACTGAAGCAAACCAACAAACACGCGTTGCTTGCTGCGTTTCTTTGCTTAATCGCCACAATAATCAGGGGATTTTTGTGACCGTATTGTGACTTGTGATGAGAAATGGATCCTGTACGACAATCGGAAGCGATCATCACAATGGCTTGACCCTGGAGAACCGGCAAAACCTTGCCCTAAGCGAAAACTGACCAAAAAGAAGATTCTGGTTAGTGTTTGGTGGACCAGTGCTGGTGTTATCCACTACAGCTTCTTGAGATCAGGCCAGACGATCACTGCAGACTTGTATTGCCAACAATTGCAAACAATGATGGAAAAGCTCGCCATTAAAAAACCGAGACTGATGAATTGCTCTAGAACTGCTCCTTCAGGATAACGCTAGACCACACACTGCACATCAAACGATCGCCAAGTTAGGGGAGCTGTGACTGGAACCTCTGCGTCACCCACCATACTCTCCAGATCTTGCCCCAACTGATTACCACTTTTTTCAAAATTTAGATAACTTTTTACAAGGCAAAAATTTCAAATCTGATGAGGCAGTCAAAACCGCCTTCAAACAGTTCATAGACTCTCGCTCCTAGGATTTTTTTTCCAAAGGTATCAATGATCTGCCTATAAAATGGCGGAAGTGTATCGATAACAACGGCGCATACTTCGATTGATTAAATAATAATTTCATTAAAAAAAACTTGTTTTACTTTTTTGATACTGAACGGCAATTTCATATGTAAGGACCTAATATGTCTACATTAAATGAACGTCATAAGTACACAGATAATACATAAAATGTTTATAGGCATGTAAAATATTGTTTTACTTAATTATAGCATAAGTGATAACCGATTCCTTAATGAATTAAAAAAGAACAGCTTTTAAATTACATTAGTAAATTAATTGGTTGAGCTAGAGACGCTTCCTGTGGATGTCGTAAGAGGCAAGTAAAGAAAATCTCGCGCTACACGCACTTTTGTAAAACTTTTTGCACAAATGCATTCCCAAAGGCGTCCGATCGTAAAACTATAGCTAAATCATTTAAACTGTTCCGACTTTTCTTCTCCACTTCGCAAGGTCTTGGACATCCTGAGGTGACCAAGAAGAAGGAAGAATTGACATTATATTTGGAGAAAGAAAAGCGGGAAAGCGCACTCCGGGCTCCGATGCAGCACAGCACAGTTGAGGATGCAACCGGGAACGCGCTAAGATGAAGTCTATCGTAGATTTAACCATTTTTAACCCAACTGTCTTACTCTGCTCTGGCTGTCATTATTGTATAGCTGCAGCAGTGATAAAGCTAATATTCGTTTTGACAAACCTTATTTCATATATATCCATATGAAGCCTATTAGCTTGCTTAAGCTAATAGGCTTCATATGGATATTAATTTTAGCGAGGGGCAGACACGTCATCTCTTATATTAGATGCCAGTACTTATATTAATTCTTTCATCATTATCATCATCCCAGCCCTTCTTCCGCCCACTGCTGAGCATAGGCCTCTCTTCGTCGACTATTAATTATTAATATAATAATATATATCTATATTAATTCTTTACCAGGAGTTAATTTTCAATGCGAATACCACTTTATTTTTACCCTTCACAAAAAAATCTATGCTTACATGACGACTTTTTTTAACGTGCTCTTTGCTCAGTAAGGGTTCTATCAGACAGAGAGCGATCACGCGTTCAAGCGTTCCGCGTTCGACCAGTCAGTTGCTCACGATTCCCGCTATCGAACGGTCTACACGGTATCACTACTGTCACCATGTTCTTTGACGGTAGTTTTTCATCGGAAGATGAATTAGTGAACGCAAAACTGACTTCTTGAACGCACGCGTGACCGATCTTTGTCTGACAGAAGCCTTAGTTCAGTTCATAATACATTTCCTAAAAACATATCTGTAGGAATATTTTTTTTTTTTGTGCAAACGAGTAATCATGTGTCCAAAGTATTCTTTAGATAGATATAATTAAATTCAAGGTTCTCCTGTGCCATAAAAAGTTAAAAATATTTTAATCAGTTTCTTGATTCTACTCGTAATACACGGTGTCCTGGTACCTACACAGCAAAAAAAAAACAGATTGTCTATGTACCGGAAGTGCGCCAGCCCTGTCGGCTGTTTGTCTATACACATTCCTCACCGGATATTAGCGTTGTCCGGATGTGTGCGAGGCGATTCTATTGCTATTAGTTCTGTTATTTCACGTTTCTGCAAACGTGACTACAAACTGTGGCTTTCAGAGTTATAAACTTTTTAATTAAATCTCCCGGGGTATGAGCAAAGTATTAGTATGGTTGTTTTACTGTAAGGCAACTTGATTCAAGTTATGAAATCCACTGTTGAAGATATGGATTTATGTTTTAACTAGCTGTTACCCGCTGCGTCGCCCGCGTGGTCAAAGGGTTTTTGACAATTCCTCGGAAAATTCATTTTTCGAAGGTAAAAAGTATCCTATGTGGTTATCCAGACAATGAGTTATCTTCATGTCAAATTTTATTCTAATCCATTCTATTTGGCGTAAAAGTGGAACAAACATCCATAATTCCATACAAACTTCCGCATTCTTATTCCTACATTAAAGTAAAAAAAATACAAAAGAAACAAAAATATCTAGAAATGTGTATAGTCCAAACGAGGCTACTTATTTAAAATGTTTTTATACGTCAATACAACGGAATACAGAAGCAGCAAAAGTGACAATCTGTATTGTTCGACTTGTTTTGGATCGACGGACTAAGTAAAAAAATATTATTAGGACCCAGTCCACATTCCTATTGCTACTCAATTTTGATTTAACAAATAGGTTTTAAAAATGGTGTAAATTGTCAAACAAACCATTTATTTTTTGTGTTTCTTACAAAAAAACCTAAAACAAAATTAATAACAGTCAACACAGACTTGTAAACTAATGAAAGTCGGACTGGAATCGTAATTTATCGCAAACATTAACCTCGCAGAAGTAGGATTGAGTCAATAGAACTTCATTAGGCTGAAAGGTATAGGTGATAAATCTCAATACAGCTGGACTGCGCAATATCGCTGGATTCGAGGTGACTGTGCTATTTCAACTTTTGTTTCTTTTTTAAACTGTATAATTTTTTTTATCGGAAATGCAGTAAGTTTGTATTTTATAACGATCAATTTTATTTTAATTTACGGCTTTTCATGAAGGCCAGAGTCAAAAGAAATAATGCAGAATAGTATATATAGGTATGTAGTACAAAAGTTAAGCTATCTCAGAATACAAAAGAACTATCAAAAATTAATCATATTTTGACACTTTTCTTTTCTAAAAATATTTTTTTTGGTTTTACCATTACGATATAGTACATTTTTTTACAGTTCTAGATAGTCTTTTTAATTCCCATCTAGGAATCAAAATTTCCTCACTCGCCATTTTTATGGCATTACAAAAAAGTTTTGATTTTGATTACG
The DNA here is from genome assembly GCA_963576875.1 of Acrobasis repandana. Classification (NCBI taxonomy): domain Eukaryota; kingdom Metazoa; phylum Arthropoda; class Insecta; order Lepidoptera; family Pyralidae; genus Acrobasis; species Acrobasis repandana. The sequence continues at coordinate 16,946,256 of OY756218.1, read as the reverse complement.
AGTGTATCCGAGCTTATTTAAGTGGAGCGTGGGCCTCACGACCACTTTCCTTGTAGAGCCTTGATTGGAACCCATAGGGTTGCCCCAAATAAACATGGCGCCGCACCGTCATCTCGGAAGCTAAGCAGCTTGGCTTCTCTTGCATGGAGTGAAGTTGACGCCGTGTTGGCGCCGTGTTGTGTCTGCTCTTTGCTCCGTCAAAGAGGACATAGAATATGTATATTATCTATAGACAGGAAGAGATGGCTATAAAAAGAAATTAAAAGATTGTGCATAAATACCGCAAACCCAATGATGTTATTCCCTAGCTTGTGATCTTTTGAATCAGATTCGTATTATAAGCAATTTTACAAATTCTAAAGAATCGCCTGCGTAACAGAATTTTCTTTTGAAATTAATACGCCGGTTAAATAGATTAACATTCGACAGCCACCCCCAGGAAAGTTTAACAAACAGAAATGTACTGGAATATTTTATTTATTTTGTTTGGCATTTTTTTTTATAACGTATCTTGATCATAAAAATGGATCTTGGTAGATATCCTTTTCGTTTTTTGTCAGATCCCCTTTATGATCTAGATAGTAACTTCCAATATTTACCAAATAATTTGTGAATCTCCGTTTGATATTAACCGCAAATGTCCGGGATCTTCCATTTTACCTATGTGGTTTCGGGTTAGAATAGGACCACTCCATCTCTTTCTGTGGATGTCGTAAGACATTTGCGACTAAAGGACTAAACACAAACATCTCGTGCTACGATTGCATTCCCAAGGAGGGTTAACGTCAGGCGGCGGCCGTCTGTAAAACTTTTCGCACAAATACATTCCCAAAGAGGGCAGACGTCAGGCAGGCGGCCGGTCGGAAAACTATAGCCAAATCATTTAAACTGTTCCTCCATTTTGTAAGGTCTTTGGCATCCTTGGGTTACCATTGATTGACATGCATATTATATTTGGAGAAGAAAAAGCAGGAAAGCGCACCCTGGGCTCCGAAGCAGCACAGCTGAGGATGCAACCGGGAACGCGCTAAGACGAAGAAGAAGAAGAAGTCCGGGATCTTCCATGCTGGTCTGGAAGAAAAGTATAAGTTAGAATGTACCAGCAGCTGAACTTGCTCCAAAAATGTTGCCGGTGTTTTAAAAGTAACCCTGTGGTAAGTATAAAATAGTTACGGAAAGTACTTTTTAAAATGCATGACGAAGCCCAAACTCTATGATTTTGAGTTAGTATGACCATTATCCTTTATTAAACTAGGTTTCATCATTAGACCAGTTTGTAACGGCTTTACACTTATTAATTAGATATATTAAATTGTTATTAGATTTATATGTCTTTGCCAAAGTTCAGCTCAACCTAACATCGGCAAGTAAACAATAAATCTACCATAAACACATTCCAAGTAAAAAACTTGTTAGTTGAAAAAAGAGTATGTAGAAAACATTCCAAGAATTGCACAATACTGCTATTCTTTAATGAAATTAATTAATTTTACTCTTTCCAAGACAAGTCATTTCCTGCAACGGTGAAGCTTCGAAGGATCACTTATTATTAGTAACAAATGAACCGATAACAGAACTGACGCGCATTTCCACCATCTCGCCCATTTTATGTTGACCTTTCATCCTCTAAGAGCATTGTCTAATATCTTTATACTAAAAGATTCTTAGATGGGCCTTGTTAGTTTGGATTGCGTGGGATGTAGGAAAATTCATACACGATACGCGGTGGAAGATGCCTTCCACCGCGACACTGTTTGTTATGAAGACTTTGATTGAAATCTGTAGATGTAGCAATAGCGCGTCAAAAAATCGAGACAAACGAAGTTCCAAATATAATTTACTTGGGCAAGTACTCAATGTATTTTTATTATAATTAAATTATGAAAGTATTTATATTAAGCCGCGAATATTTTATGGCAAAATTGGATGATTCATTGGACAAATTAATGCGGAAAACGTTCCTACAATCAGAATTTATAGACCATAATCATGATCATCATAGTAGCCACATGATATCAACCGCGGAACATTGTTCGGTCGAATATTATACACATCCTAATGCCATCTGTACACACTCGCCGAACCCCTCGCCGAGAGTCGAGACTCTCGGCCGAGGCCGAGAAGGCTCTCGACAAGAGGATACCTTTACACACTCGCGAGAGCCCACGAGACTTGAACGAGAATCTTTATTGTACATAAACATTAACAATCAAAACGTAAGCAGACTTTATAAGGTGTAGGTACAATCATGGCTGACTTATCCTTTTAATGGGATCTCTTCTAGTTAACCAAGTATTAGCAAAAGGAAATAATAATGGGCCTAAGGGGTAAAAATATACGAATTAAAAGAATTTTAGTAAGTCCTATATTGGACTTGCATTGTTTTCCAGTGTATTTCTGCTCCTATCAGCCATTAGGTCTGGTCAATGTCATATCTTGACAAAATATGACATCATAGTATAAAGGAAATGAACCTAAGCCCTGAACGGAAAGAGGGAAGACGCGCAGTTACCCTTGTTTTCATTGTGGTAGTTCTGTAAACAAGGACATAAAGACGTATTACGGCTGTTAAAGATGGCGTGATAGGCCAGAGTAAGTTATAGCTTGCAACTTTGTAGGTGTAATATGTTTGATTAAGAATGGGCATGGCGAGTTTGTTTGTTTTTCCTTAGCAATGAAAGTACTTCCTGGGTGGTTTGAGGGAAAAGTGTAATGCTTCAGGTATTTCTCTTCTCACACAGATTTAGATCGTGTGAATAGGTTATTTAGCTAAATTGTTAGCTAAATAACCTATTCACACGTCAGTATATACCTACTCATAGACTAAATAAAATTAAAGGAATCTCACAATTCAATATATGCTACTACAATAGTAAGCTTTTACAGTAAAATTTTACATATTAGAATATTACTGAGCTCGCACTCTACAATGCCAGCATTCATTTGCTGAACATATGAAAATACGTCGTTTGTATTAGAATACGCAATATAAAGCACCATGCGTCTAAACGCAGCGTGAAGCGATTTTAAATTTGGTTTCGTCTTAAATCCTTAAATATCGCATGCATTCAAAAACATATCATTTTGACTAACCATGATAGTTTGTAAAAGTTTCATTCTTCAAAGTTCTAGAAAACCCTTAGTCTATTTTTAAAGGTCCGTCACATACCTACTTTTTACCATCGCCTTAGAATATGTTAATTTAATCTTGCGATCGAGACATTCTTTGTTTCACCGTCTTCATGTGATCTGAATTTACGATAATTGCTCTAAAAAAAATGTGGTGCTGAAGGAGAATGAAAAAATAAATTGGAAAGAAAAAGTAACAAAAGAAAAGGTATTGGAGAATGTGAGAGAAAGAAGAAAGTATTATGAATCATAGTAAATAGAAGGGGAAAATGTTTGGTCATCTACTACGACACATTGCGTTCTTTAAAACAATAATTTAAGGACAGATATAAGGAAATAGAGAAGTAGGCAAACCCAGAAGGTATTTTCATCAATAAAAAAGATTGTGATAACATATAAGGAGGTTTAAGAATATAGAAGAAGATAGAGAGGCATGGAAAGCACTCCACTGACAAGAGCGCGGCTCTCAAATACAAGAAGGAGGATCTTAAATACTTACAAGTTTATGAAGTGAAAACTTGTTTAGCGGCGTTATGCACTTTTTTTGTAATGGGTAGACAAGCGGCGCGGCGTAGGAGAGGAAGTATCCCACTCTCTTTCTACGGCGCGGCGAAAATGTATGCCTGCGCCGGCTGTTTCGTTTAGCTGAGAGATAAACTTTTTAATGTAATATAAATTGTCATGTTTGTGTACGATAGCGCAATAAATAAATATTGTATTCTACCACATAAATGTTAGTACTTTTGTACTGATAATTTAAACAATTCGTGCAAAATTATTCCCTAACCATTCCAAAATATCAAAAATGCACAACGTTAATATTCAAGTTTTCACTTCTGCCGGCACTCCCGGAGTGCAACCCGTCGTTTTTTTTTTGTTAACATATTTTGTCCCATTGCTGGGCAAAGGTCTCTCCCATCTTCGACTTGTCTCCTTCCCGTGTAAGTCTCGACCATTTAAAAAAACCTAAAATTTACACTACAAATTAAACGTATACTTTCTTTATTCTGTTTTTGTTTACACAAGCATCAAACACAGCATCTTAGATAAAGATTATCTCTACAATCAGTCCCAAAGTCATTTCACAGACAATCTACTATCAGAGGCCATTCAGAAACTTTTCTTATTCTGTCTATTGCCCTATTTTTGTCATACATTAGAACGACCTACCGCTTTCGTTAAGTCACTGATGTGACAAACAAAGTCGCTAAAAGCTTTTTTGTTGATTTGTTTTCTTCCACTAAATGTGACTGAAAAGCACTATTGTTCACCTGTCTGTCCTTACTGTACATTTTGTATTTAAAATAACAAAAGGAAATAAGGATGGTAACTGTTATTGAGTTATTATAACGTTGGTCAAAGATGATTTGAATTTAAAGCTACTTTGAAACCATTTCTATTCGATAAGAATGGGGTAAGTTGGAAGATATTACTTTGTGGGTCATTGACCTGCCCCAGCGCAGTCAGGGGAGTTCCCACATAGAAGATATATAAAGGTGGAAGTGGAGAACAGAGACTCAACAACAAAGATATATTAAATGTTTTATTTGACACACAACTTTGGATCAAAAGACACTTTAAATAATATTAATTTATATAACAGATATTACTCCACCGACTAGATAGATAGATAGCAGATATTATAATAAGTAGGTAGTTCAGGATATCTCTTCAGAATAAGAGATGATGGTGGAATCAGTCAAAATGAAGAGGGATGTGTAAATGATTCGAAAATGGAATTAAACGAAATTTGAAATGAAATGAAGAATGAAAAGCGGACAGGATGAGATGAAGAAATTAGATTAAAACATGACGCATGATGCAACATCGTTAAATTTATGACAATATCAATGGTCCCACTAAGAAGCTTCGTTTTCACCTTAAATGGTTCTGGCCAATGGTGGAAATGAGACGATAGGCAATATTACGACTTTAGTCAGTCATATACGTAGGGTAAGTAACAATGCTGTGGTGTTGGTAAAATAGACTACAAAATACATAATAACGATGTTATGATTTAAAAAGTATGATTTATTTATGAATATGACAGACAAGTTTCATAAAAAAATTTTAACTAGAAGAAGGCAGGCAGTATTTTCTTTTCTTTAACTATTCATTAACTTCAAGTATGAAGAACTAACTCGATATTTTACTTACAAAAAGAAGCAAAATCAACCCTTACTCATCATCGCAGCGTATGTCCGGTTGTCTGCATCTTCAGCCGTTACGCTTCAGAGCCCGAGGTCCGCTACGTGACCTAGGTGATTTGACAAGGTTACTGGTTATTACAGAGCGACTGCCGTTTGACCTCTGCAACCTAAAAGGTAGACCAGAACTAATCCTAGGATAGGTTTCAACAAACGCTAGATGGCATTCGGGACCCACTTTAAGTGCTTTTCGAAGCACTGAATCATCTTTCTTTTCGGATATTCAAGTGAATCTAGCCTACAATATCATAACCAAATTGGAAACAACTTTTCACAAAGTATGCTTCCGTCCGTATGGGATTTAAAACCACAGCCTCCGGGTCATAAGGCAAACGCCTAGATCACGGAGGCAGTCCTTAAATCAATCCTTACTAGGTATTTACTATTAATGCAAAATGTAATGTCATGAGATATTTTTTTTAACAATCACGCGTAAAATATAAAACAGATTTGAATGGAACTTGGCACACAGTAGACGCCCCTTATCCTAACATATCTCATGTGACAGCTTTTCCAGGAAAAGGTGCCCAGGGGTTGCCTCACAGGCAAAAGTTGTCAGTAGGTAATCATCCCTATTCGGACATTTTGCGCGCTTAAAACGTTTTTAATTTAGCCCAAGTAAAGTTAGTTTGGAAGTAACTTTGCTTTTTCGTCCAAATGCTCCCAGGGATCAAGATGAAATGCTAAACAGGGACGCACTTCGGAACATGTTTTACTGAATAATAAATAAAGAGGAGGATTAATGAATAAGCTCTTTAACGAAGTCTACTTTATATATTTTGGTTTTGACGGAGGTTTTGTTATTAAAAATTGTTATTCGTGAAGGAAATAAGTTACCCAGTAGTTTTTATCAACTTTGTTGTTTTTAAACTATACATTTATCTTGCATGCTGTTCTGGCGAGAATCTACGTGAATAGGTGATGCGGCTAGCAACCCCTCACTATTTTGATTCCGTTTTTCCATCTCAACGCCCACCATCATGCTCAAAGTGGTCTTTGGGTCTTTCAGCCCTGGACTTTGTCTGCCCCGTTAGGGATAAAGACATTTATGTATGTATCTGTATACTGGTCTGGGAAAAAGAAAAAACGTAGTATTATAATATCTTCAAAGCATATCAAGAGATTGGCGAGAAAAGTGATTGTATAAAAGAAATAATTAAAATATAAGGGAAAAATAACCATTCAATATTTTAAACTGAAATAATTTTCAAGTGAATTAACAAGTTCAATCCATGATACTCAGAATTATCAGTATTGGTTTATATTGACCTCTGTGGCCTAGTGGTCATCATGCCAGACTGTCACATGGAGGTCCTGGGTTCTATGGAATGGTTCGATGGAAAATGATCTTTTTCATATTGACCTGAGTCTTGGATGTTTAACTATATAATTATGTATTTGTTATAAAATATAGTATCGTTGAGTTAGTATCCTTATAACACAAGTGTCAACTTGCTTTGGGGCTAGCTCAATCTGTGTCATTTGTCGTATATATTTATTTATTATTTATATAGGTATTACGTGCTTAAAAAGACATAGCAAAAAAGTGTTTCTAAGTATATCATTCACAACAGGTAAAAAAATAACAATTGCTTTTAGCAAACTCTGCATATTTAAATATCTTGCCAGCTTATTAGTAGTTTGTAATTTGCTGTGTATTTTCACTTAACAGACCAAGTTGGCTCATTATTGCTGAGATAAACGTATGCACCGGCCAACACTCGCCAACTTATATGGGGATAAGTTCGAAGAGTTTCATTGACCTATTTAGGCGTTGCATCCACGAGAGAGAGAATCGAGACGATATAACCACAGAATAAATAAAACTAACGTACAGGAGTCTCACTAAGCAAATAAATTCAAAGAAATATCTACTCAATGTGGCTAGCGATATGGTTTAATTTAGCTCACGTCAGAACTCAGCACCTTTTCGTTTATATACCTAGGCATCCATTGCAAGCCAATTTCATTCTTATTTCTCTGGACAAACGATTCGTATAACTGAATTTACCACCCGGAGGGGCCGCCTGCGCGCATAGTAATAATGTAGTACATTTTCGATGCCTAAACGGGGAGTGACACAGGCCTGATATAACCGTCGTGCTTCCTAAGGGCCTGTGTCTACGACGGTTTTTACCCGGCACGCGGCAGCCCGGCGCCGGTTCCGTGTCAGGTATGGAGGTCCATACAGATTTGAAGCCGGGGTCAATACACAACTGGCACCGAACACATGTGCCAGTCGACACACGCCCTAATTCTGACTCTATGAACGTGTCTCCACGCGGTGATATAATGGCGGCGATTATGTATTGGCTTATGTGTCAACTAGTTGATTTTCTGGCCCGTGGGGGCAAAGCTTTTGTAAATTTTTGGCGGCAAATATGACAGTTGTTTCATGAAAACCATTTTATATGTGTATTTTATAAAATGTGTCTATACTTGAACTTATTTATTATGTTCCGATAGAAATAAAAGTCAGTGATATCTATGATAAAAATAATAATATTTACTGACTAAAAACTTATTGTATAACGGTGGTTAAACAGTTCACTTGGACATGGATTTACAAAATACTTTGTATGTCAATAAGAATAGAAACTAAAAATATTATAAAATGTACGTACTCGTATTTATTAAAAACAAAATTATTCCTGCTGCTGAAATTCAAAACGCAAAGAGAATGTAAACTTTGTTTTTAGGGTTCCGTACCCAAAGGGTGCAAACGGGACCCTATTACTGAGACTCCGCTGTCTGTCTGTCTGTCCGTCTGTCACAGGGCTCTATCTCTTGAACCGTAATACCTAGATACTTGAAGTTTTCACCAATACTGTTGTACTGTGGCTGTTATAACAAAAAATACTAAAAATAAAAAAACTTAAAAAGGGGGTCGTCTTACAAAAAACGTGTTTTTTCAGTGTTTTTAACTAGATCTATAAAATAGTGCTATAGCAAAAAAAGAGAGTTTTTGAACGAACAACGAAGTAATGTTTAATTTGAATTCTCTTTATGTAAAATCTCAAAAAAGAAAATAAGGTTCCATTTCAAATCGGTTTCTATAGTATCCTATAAAATACTTATCCTAGACTATAGAAAGCTATTAGTAATTCTAGTTCTTGTACGCCTCTAGTTCCTCCTGCTCCTTGTTGACGGCTTGTATCAGGATTAACGACATGACAGCGTTGATTACCTGTGAACATTGATTGGTTAATCGGAATCGGTACTTGGCATTCATGAGTACAGTAAGATTGATTAGTCTAAGACGTAGTAGCTACAGCTGCCCGCCTCTATTCTTTTATGTTGTTCTGTGAGAAAATAAAAATTTAGAGTGTACCAGCTGTTTCTATTATTTTATATTTCTCTATACATCTTCCCGCGCAGATTTTTTTCATCTTCTCGCCAAACATCACTCCAAGAGTGACCTTTGTGTCTAGCGGCTTAAGGTTGTAGGAACCTTCTTACAGCCGAAATACCCAAAGGCCCAGACCAAAAGCTTTACAAGAGTATGTATTATACAAATAAACCTTCCTGGAGGAACGCTCGCGTCAAAATCGGCCAAGTACTTTGAGAGTGAATTTAGTACTGACAGATCTATGCACCAAGGTACTTCTATTTATAATAATAACATGGCAACAACAGGTTTATATTAAAAAAACGTTGAAATATAGATTTGTTATTAGTTATTTTGCCACAGACAATGGCAAAAGTAAAAATAAATAAAAAAGTGCCGAATAGTGCAGTTTTCTATGGTTTAAAGATTACATTGATACTTCTAATCATTTGATGCTAAGGTGAAACAATAATAATTATAATATTAAGTAATATTTTTCATGCACATACTTGAGACCGGAGAGTAGGTAACATTTTGTCCTGTGATATGGTTTTGAATGATAGACCCATGCAGCATGACGCTGGCTCTCTCCTCGGCCTTCGGAAGAAAGTCCTGCCAGTCACGGAGTCTCGGCATCTAGCTTCAAGAGCCTTTTGCGAGGTGAAATAGAAAATTATAATTAAAAAACCACTTACAGAAATCATACAGCAAGCCAGCACAATGCCAGCCAACCAGCCCGTCTTCCCTTCCAGATACCACGTCAACTCGTCAACGCAGCCGTGGAAGAAAGTGTTGCCAGTCACTGAGTCTCGGCATTCAGATGGCAACGGCTTGTTTAGGTTGATATAGTCAATGGAACCATCAGCACCACAACAACCAATCTGTAACGAGATTTTATTTATTAAAATTTGTCTTAGTATACCCGAAATTGTGATGAGTAGTTGAGCTCAATACCGTCATCATGTACTTTCCAGCTATATATATATATACATATATATATATATATATATATATATATATATATATATATATATATATATATATATACATATATATATATATATATATATATACATGTTACCTTTTCATCTAGAAATTAACAATTTTGAGCTACTCTTGACTTATGGTTTTAAACTTTTGACCCCTTCACAACTCGAAACCTATTTTCACTGATATGCAATTTGGCACATTTATTATATTTAAAGCCAGGTCAAATGATGAGATTCATATAAATAAATTTCAGGATTCTCTACATAACTTGGCACCCATTTAGATCTCAACTCTCTTGTCGGTAAAGTTGACAACCACACAATAACATACTGTTGAACTGGGCTCCCATTTTCACATTTATGTTTTTGGTCGGATAGTATATTATACCAGAGCAGCAAAAGTAACATTATTGTTGTCAATATAATTTTATCAGTTTAGAAACCACTTGTCTGTATAGTATCTTTCCCTAGGTATATCATTGAAGTCAAAAGAAGAAGAAATGTGTAATAAAAACATTGGTAATTTATAAACATTCAAACATAAAAGAAAAAGAATCCTGATTGCCAGTTGTAATCGAATCAAAAAGTCCCAAAACTCTATGATTCGTTGAACTGTTTCGCGAAAACAAAAAGACCAGGAAACGCGTTACTTCTAACGAAGCAAACACCAAACTGTAGGTAACATAAATCTAAGTTCGAGTAGATATACGACTAGATAACATAGATATACAAAAAAATATTTTATCTTAGTGCGTTACCGGTTGCATTCTCAGCTGTGCTGCTTTGGAGCCCGGGGTACGCACGATGTCATTGATCATCCAAGAATGCCGGAGGAAGGAAGACCATCCGAAATCGAGAAGAAATAGCCGGAAAAGTTTGAACGATTTAGCTATAGTTATACGACCGGCTGCCTGCCTAACGTAAACACTCTTTGGGAATACATTTATGCGAAAAGTTTTACACCAGCATCCGCCCGACGTCATAGCACGAAATGATTTAGCTTTAGTCGTCCCTTATGACATCCACAGGAAGAGCTGGAGTGGTCCTATTTTAGATCGGAAACCACACGGCCATTAGATATAAACATAGTAATCTAAAGTTCAATCCATACTCAGGAGAGTACCTGCACCATAATTCTATTTTAGTTTTGTTTCACTTACAATTATTCCTTTTATCCCATAAAAATTGCAGTGATTTTATAATTTATTTTCATATAAATTTATTGACGAATGTTGTTTAATAAAATGGACTACCCTTGCTCTGAAAATATTTGCATTTAATTAAAAAAATATGTTACATAAAAAGTACGACTCTTTCTTTGCCTTTTTCATTAAAATAGCAAAACAAATAAAAATGTTATAGATTCAATAATGCTTACAACTCCAATCATACACCAGACCCGAGTTGGATTAAAAATATTTAGAATTCTTTTAGTACCGTCCATGCTGTAAAAATGGCGAGAGTTGCACAGCAAAATGGAGGGACTGCAAAAAATGCAGTGTAACTTTTTTCGTGTATAGCTGTGCAATCTGCTTTGTTTGCTGTTCCGGATAAACCTTCGGGAGCTAATGGTTTAACTCTGTAACTCTGCGAAAAACTTAACGCTTATGGATTTTATAGCAGTAATTCTGCATCTCGGTAACTATTTGGGGATTTCAAAGTACAGAACAGAGTTTTTTTAGATTTGTCGAAAACGCCGAGTTACTTATTTATTTAATAAATAAGTAACTCGTAATACTATAAATAAAACCTGATAGCACTATAAATCTTGTATATTCGATTTCACTTCGTTCGTATTTCTCAAATTTTACAAAACTTTGTTTAAACGTCATTTTAGTTAACGTCCTAGCCAAAGAGTTATAATGTTCCATATGTACCTTCCCCATTCTTTCGATGTCAGTTTCACAAATGACAGCGTGGCCGGTGTTGTTATTTATCAAGCCATTTTGGGTTGCCAGTAATAATACTAGTGGATTAGATCATTGAAGGGCAATGGATAGGGCTGCAGCGTTGAGGAATCGATGGCCACGGGGACAGAAGAGTGGTTGAATGGCAACCACGTACAAGCTAACGAAACATTTGATACCCACTTATGAGTTTACGAGTCCAACCCGTGGTCAAATGATCTGATCGGTTTTTGGGTTTGGGGTAGTTTAGGGTGTCAAACTAATGATATCTCCTGATTCAAATGATGGTGATGAATAATTAGCAGAATATTTATACTCGTAATTTGTGTATTTTTATCACGTTATTATCCCTAAGAGCGTCTTAGACGCGCCACAGCGGCCGCGGTACTGCCATCGGCGCCCGCGCATTAGTAATTTTGTATGCAATTTACTTTTTTTTTTGTATCCAAGTACCGAGTGAAAGGTTTAGAACAAATGTATATAAAATCCGTGATCGCGGTGTTGCCGCTGCCTTACTTCTTACTTCCTTTCCTCGAAGACAAATTTTTCGCAATTTGGCCCACATTAGCGGGACCCGTTTTACGTAGGGTGCCAGAGCTGGTCTCAGTTCTCGAACCAGCCTAGCTCCTGTAGAAAGCTCACGACGTCTGTAGGCAATAACAGGGTAGACAGAACTCGGGGCCATAAGAACCAAACCATGCTTTTTAAATTTTAATTGTTACTTACGCCTTCTTGCACCATCCTCAAGATATTCCTGCTGTCTTCATGCTGAGGGTTGTTGATAAGTCTGGTGATGACGTCTCTGATCAGCGGTTGTATGCTTGAGTCGTAGGTCGAGAAGTCCAACACTACGCAGGCTCCAACAAGGCCGAACACAAATGTTGCGATCTGTGTTGCGATGTACTGCAAATTAAATTAAAGTAATGATGAGAATATTGTCTATGGAATAACAATGTAAAAAGAAGCTGAAATAAACTAAAAATAATACGGTCAATAAAACACCTCTTCACTTAACACTATGGATAAGAGCAAGTTTTTAAGTTTTAAAATGAATGAAAGAGTGATAGGTAAGTATGTAAAATTATTTATTAATATGTCTTTTGACTAAGTGAATAAATGAAATCTGACAGAAAATAATTTTTTTTCCGACAATGTACGAATTGAATAGTCATAGGTTTTAGATTTTTCAAGCTGCCTAAAGGCAACGTCGGTGTTGCTTAACTTGCGAAAGATCTAGCGATGCGTACTCCTATTGGGCAACAAGCTTCCCAGCATGTAATTAGTACATAACATACCCCATACAAAAGAGTAACATTTTCCATAAGCGCTGATCCACATCCGAGGAAGGCGACGACCATGACCACCAGAGACGCAATAAGGATAATGTAGATACCGATGAAGTACTTCTGCAGACTCAGGATTGACATCCACTCGTTGAAGCCAGGCTCAATGCAGATCCACAGACACAGTGCGAAGATTGAGACGCCGAACAACTGGAAACAAAATAAAAGAAATCAAGAAGTTGCTAGAAGGTTTTCCATGTTAATCGAATAGTAAAGACAAGAAACAAGATGTACATGTACTAGACTCTTGGCTGTGTCAGCCCTTTGGGAATGAGCAAGTTGACACAGATTCTTCCATAGCATGTCTATCTGTCTCTGCACCACCTTTTATCCAGAGACTCTGTTAGTACCAGAAGGCTGTAATTTGGTATGGGCATCTTAATGATGACGCCGACAAAATAAAATCTCGTTTTTTTTTGTTTTTAGTGTAGGTGTAGCTCCCATACATTTAAAGTGGGAATCATTTTTTTTCTCAACTAACCCATGGTGTGTGAATATCGTTGAAAAATATTGTGAGTTTGTGAACACCATTTTTTGATTTAGGGATTATTTTTTTAAAATATCAAGTTTTAAAGCAATTTTTTTTAGAGTCAAGTATCTCTCCCCGCTGTCAGCTAAACAGCGGTATTAGACACGTGAAAAAATTCAAGGTAGTTGTATATATAACGAGGTTAACCTATTGAAGGAAACTATCAGAGCTAATGTGAAAGGGGCCATTTTCGAACTTGCTCTAACTGGGAATCGAACCTAGAACCTCCAGAGTGACAGACAGCGTAGTACCAATTCACCATGGAGGTCGTCAAATATTCATTTAATTCACCATGGAGGTCGTCAAATATTCATTTAACTAATAGACAAAGGAGAAGGTCAACATCGTGTCGTACAGCGAAGACAGCGAAGTAAAACAGCTGGCGGATGAGAGAGACAAATGGAAGAGAATTCATACTCTACCGAAAAGAGCATAGTTGTTAAGGCCGTACCTGAATTTTCCGGGGTCCAGTGCTGCGCCCATTTAAAATAAATCATTTCAAAGAAAACGGAGACATCATTTAAAATTTTGCTACTACCAAGTCCTAGATAACCCTTCAAAGTATTTTATGAACTACTGTTTGCAGTTTAAAGTGAGAACATTAAGCTTTACTACGCACATTTGCGAAAAACGGCCACTTTTGGCAAATGAACGTAGTAAAACTTAACGCTCTCATTGTAAACTGTAAACAGTATTTAATAAAATACTTTGAAGGGTTATCTAGGACTTGGTAGTAGCAAAATTTCAAATAATGCCTCTGTTTTCTTTGAAATGATTTATTTAAAATGGGGGCAGCACTGGACCCCGGAAAATTCAGGTGCGGCCTTAATATAGATAGATAATGGAAACGTAAAATATAAAAAAAAAATCACATAAAACATACCTAAAAGACAGAGCCAATTATCGTTCAGATGAACAGAACTGCAAAAAAAGCTTCTTTGCTCAAACTCCAAATAAATTTTTATATAAGTCTTGACAGTTGTTTTGATAGACCTATAAAAAACGATCGCATTCGTTTATGAAGGGTTCCGTACTTATTTTATTTATCTTTCGTCGTAAACTTAAGATGCTGGCTAATAATAATGGTAATACCTATATATTTCAATGGGTTTATAAATAGCCAATCTATATCATTTAAATAAATGCAGCAATTCCCAAATCTACTGTCAACTGAATTATTTATTCAATCTTGGTACTAAATATACAGCTTACATACATAGCCGTATGGTTCCCGGTAGAGTAGAATAGGACCACTCCAAGTCTTACCGTGGATGTCGTAGAAGGCGACTTAGGAAACACAAGCTAGACAAAGCTTATAGACATCAATGAGACCTCTCCAACCCGTCTGGCCAGCGTGGAGAGTGTAGGCCAAATCCTCTGACTGCTCTGGCTAATATATGGCTCTGCTAATACAGAGATGGTCGTGCTCCTGCAGTGGAGACTAAAAAAGACCTGATGATGATGACGTACATAGTGGATGTTTATCTATAAAAGTATTTGTTATAAAATATATTTTCTTTGAGTTAGTATCCCGTAGCACAAGTCTCGAACTTACTTTGGGGCTAGCTCCATCTGTGTGATTAGTAAATTAAAGTACTATATATTATCACGTCTTTATCACTAATGGGGTAGACAGAACATTTGAACATTTTGCAGCTCTTAAGCAAATAGACCGGGATGTCAGACCCAAATGCCACTTTTACCGTGAGTCGTCGCAACGCGACAAAGTGGAAAAATAAATCAAAATAGGGATGGGTTGCTAGCCGCATCTCCTATTATCATAACGATCTCCGCAGGGGGAGAAGTAGCTGATTAATTCAATTTTTTTCTTTCTTCCCAGACCAGCATGGAAAATGGAAAAGAAAAATCTTCGATACTCAATATTTTATTGCAAACCATAAAGTACATAAGATAACAACAATATTTAAGAATCATTTATGGATCCTGCCGGGCACAGCAATTTGGTTAGAGAAGAGGAGGTCACACTCAAAAGGTAATTTAGATCGACTATTTTAAATTAGTTAAACGTTATTACTAACTTTGTATTTGGTATTTTTTGGACATTCAATTCATAGATATTAAAATTTGGAGTTATGCATTTAGTACGTATTAAAATCTTCTAATATTTATAATCTAGAGACGGAGACAGGTGAAATTACTGTAGTATTTGCGTTTGAACTATTTTATGATTCTGCGAAACATCTTCAATTTACGTTTGTAAATTAATTTTAATCATTTGTACCAAATACTGTAAAGAGTATTACTTGGAATAGAAAATTTTCAATAATTCTGCAAATACGTTAGTAATTGGTGTATACGTTGGAAGTAACATTAATTACGGGTGCTCATAACCATACGAGTACAATTCCAATAATTCCACTGATGAATTTTCAATGATGACTACATCATTGGACAGCATAAATGAATGTGAAACGAAAATAAAAGAATAGAAGCATTCGAGATGTGCTGCTGGAGGAGAATGGACAAAATAAACCGGATGGATCAAGTAAGTAATAAGGAGGTACTAGAAAGAGCTGAAGAGAGAAGAAATATTTTAAAAACTAGTAAAAATAAAGGAGGGAAGATAATTGTAAAATTATAGTAACAGGAAAAATAAAAGGGAGACGAGGAAAAGGAAGACCGAGGATAAAGTATTTCCAACAAATTAAACAATAGTTAGTACTAAGGTCCTACAAGGATATTAAAAAGATGGCAGAGAGAAGAGAGGAATGGAGGCATCTCCACTTAACTCCACCGACAAGAGCAAACTTATAAATTACAAGAAACATCATTTGAAGTGTTATATTGGAATTATTTACACTTATGTCACTAAAAAAATGTCAAGTTGTTTGTTTGTTTTGTTTTGTTGAACCTTGTCTCACTTCTAATTCGAGACGGCATAGAAAATTAGTTTCTTCAATTTACCTGTCTTTATTGCATCTCTTGTGATGCTTTTGATAAAACGAGACAATTGATGTAAATCTAATCAAATTAATCTTACTTTGATTTTAATTCTCTCCTATCTCCTAAAAACAAATTAATCTTAATTTAATTAGATTTTCTTTACTTCTCTCCTAAACAAAGTCCATCTTAGGTATTCTTTCTATTTTTAGTTATACCCTTTTAATGACTTTCTTGTCAACAAACTTCTTTCTTTCCTCGTAACATGTACTTATGTAAAAAATATATTAGATATGTTTGAGTTAAATTCTATGTTAAAGCAAGACTTAAACAAGAAAATGTTTGGAAAGGCCCCTAAAAGTCATAAAACTATAACAAAAACAGGGGTTCTATTTATGAGTCTGGAAGTTTTATAATCTCATTAATGCTGCGAGTGTGCCATCAACTTGTTCAGGAGAAATAATATATAGCCTGATCGGAGGATTGCGTATAATAATAGTTTTGTTTTTGCCTCCAAATAGCTGAGATAAAAGGCTTTGATAATATTTTTAAACTAGGTAAGTGCTTTGTACAGGATGTCAAAAAATGGGTTGTACAGAATATATTTTCAGTAAAATTAAAATAAAAAACCGTTCAAGTGCGAGTCGGACTCGTAAATGAAGGGTTCCGTACCTCTGTATAATATCTTAACGCTAAAAAAATCATTTCTTGCATCACAAATCCGTTTAATATTAAAGTTTATCTTATTTTTAGTATTTGTTGTTATGGTAGCCTCAATAATACATAATCGGTAAAAATTTTAAGTGCCTAGCTAATACGGTTCAAGAGATAGAGCACTGTAACAGACGGATGGAGAGAAGGACATAAGGTTTACACATAGGGTTTCATTGGCACCCTTTGGGTACAGAACCCTAAAAAAGATGCTGATTTTTAAACTAATAGCAATGAATATACGTGTTTTTATTTGTAACAAAAGAAGTATACAAGGAGTTAATTAAATCACGCAAAACCTCTCAGTTTGTAACTCAGTCCATGACAACTCACCAACTTTTGTTCCACAACATTCCTAAAATGCCAGAAATAAAATACGGATTTTCATACAAATTGCCTTTATCAGCTGATCAGTTTGTATGAAAATTCAATTTTTTTTTGGGTTTTGCGAAAGTTGTAGAAAAAAAGTTGTTCAGTTTCATTGGCTGAGGTACCATCTGAGAGATTTTGCTTTATTTCATTAACACGTTGTATGTAAAGCTCTTCGTGGCGCATGGTTCCTGTGATCTATCCCATACTCATTAAATAAAAAAATATATTATAAACATTTGTTTGTTAATTTTGTTTATTTATTTTACTGTGATAAAAACGATTTACACCAATTACATTTATCACACATTACAATTAAATATACGTACATGCATTACAATCTATTATTATCAAAAATTAATCAATATAAAAATAAAATAAAAACAGAAACAATAATTAAAATAAGTCAAAATAACAACATGAACTTATGAATTAGAATGAATTACTTATTGAAATACCATTAACTTTCCAAAACTTAGAGTACCAAGCGCTTTTCAAATTCCCCAGTGGCAAGCCGCGTTCATCAATGTCTCAAAATTACTTCAACCGAGTAAAGTAACTGAAAATTCCTATTGAATATTTTATAAATTGATCAAAAAGAGAACACCCCGTATAGATGACAAATTGTAGAGCATCTATTCAGTGGAAAAGTTCCGTGCCTTATTCCAACTTTTACAATATTTAACCTTTCATGTCCGTTCTTTGTTTGTAATAGACTTTTGTTTTTTTTTTTTTTTTTTTTTCTTTTTATTATCACATGAAAGATCTTACAAAACAATCAGTTGACTTAGCATAGAAAAACCACGAAGGTTTGAGATTATACTAAGAATTAAGTTTACGCCAATCAATATACAAATCTTATATAAGACACAAACAATAAAAATATACGTATATATATGTAGGTAAGTAATACACCATGATACATACAGAAAGAGAGGATTTGGACAAATACATACTGTTCGGTTATTATTTATTTATCTCCACAACCTGCATATATATTTTGAAGGGAACTAAGGAAGTGCTCTTTAAGTTTATACTTAATATTTTGTTTCGTCATTTTATCCCTTAAATCCATTGGTAGTTTATTAATGAGCCGACAAACAATATAATCTGATGTTCGTCTACCGTATTCATTGTTTACTCGAACCGGTCCGCTCCTCAGTTGACGCCGAGCTACTGATCGCGTGTATACAGAGTGTTCCGGTTGTGGCTGATTATTGATTATAAAGAATAGTTTTTTTAATAAAATATATTTTACTTGTGAATGGACGGGCAATACTTTACAGTGTTTAAAAAGGCCAGCATGATCGTCACTATATTGATTTCTAACTTTACTTGATACAATATTTTTTAATATTCGAAGTTGTAGGTTGTAAATTTTATTTAAATAAGTTTTATATGTACGGCCATAGCTACATAAACTGTATTGAATGTAAGATTCAGCTAGCGAGTTATAAAGCATTATCTTAACTTTAAATGGAATCCTATTTTTAAGTATTATAATATTTGCCAAAAACTGTCTTAACTTACTACACACATGTTCGATGTGGTTGCACCAATTAAATTTACTATCGATTTGAAGACCTAAATATGTTTGACAATCTACCACATCAACAGGAGTGCAGCTGCACTGAGTTGACGCAGGTGAGTGTAGACATTTATGGTCATGAGCTATAACACCCTTTAAGGGAACACTTTTAATATAAGGTGATTTAATGGGCAATAGTTTGGTTTTAACAGCATTAACAACTAATCCTACATCGTGACACCACTTTAGAAGAGTATCGAAATCTGATTGCAGCATTTCACAAGCCTTGTTAGGGTCTTTATCAGCAGCCACTAAACAGGTGTCATCAGCGAACTGATAGCATGTACTATATTGGACGTACTTATGCATTTCGTTGACATAGGACAAGAAGTGGAGGGGTCCAAGCACGGATCCTTGGGCCGTGCCTTCTGTACTGTCTATCAGTTCACTGTAAACGTCATTTACCTTCACCTGGAATTTTCTATTTTGGAGGTAACTACTGCACCACTTGAGGACGGGTCCGCGTATGCCACATTTGTCTAGACTAGATATTAATTCTTCATGGTCAAGTGTATCAAAAGCACACGAAAAGTCGATAAAGAGAACACATACATGCAGTCTTTTATTTAGGTACGAATTAACTTCATCAGTGAATTTAATAAGTAAATCGGATGTGCCCTTCCCCATCTGAAATCCAAATTGATTTTGATATATAATACCATTAAGCCTAAAAAAAGTTTGTAATTGTTCACTAATGTATTTTTCTACAACTTTGTCTATAGATGAAAGCAGTGTGATTCGACGGTAGTTTGCATAATCCTAGGGACCAGATAGAAATGGGTCTAGCTAGTGTATTAGGTAGCAATATGCTATATATATCCTTTCGTGCAAAAAAAACTTTCTAATTATATTCACGTTACTGTGTTTTACTATATCTTGTACCTTTTTTCTATCTATGCTTCCGAGCTGGTCTGAGAGAAAAGAAAAAACTTAGAATGTACCTACTATCTGCTTCTCTTTTCGCGCAAATCGTAGAAGCCGATCAAGAGAATGGGCGAAAATGCAAATCATGTTGAAAGGCGATGCGGCTAGCAATCCATCACTATTTTGATTCCATTTTCCACCTTTCCCCCACCATCACGCTAAAAGTGGCCTTTGAATTTTACGGCCCAGGGCTCTGTCTGCTTAGAGTCGCAAAACCCAAAATACTCTGTCTGCCCCATTAGGTATAAAGACGTGATGTATGTATGTATGTATTTATTATATATTCACGTCATTTAATGAAACTCAGAAGGAAGAAGAAGAAGAACACACTCGATAAGAAGAAGATCAGAAAATTGTGTTACAGACACACTTTTCTGAGAACAAAGTGAAAATCCATCAGGAAAACCAATGAAGTGGTGTTAGAAGCAGAGAGAAAAGAAGATTGGTGGATGAAATAGGAAATAGACAGGGGGAAATTATTGGCTATTATCGTGTTAAATAAGTAGGTAGATATATTTTTCTTCGTTTTGTCAGATCTATAGTAACAAAATATAATTTTTATAAAAAAAAATTGCTGCTTGTGACTGGTAAAATAAATATGAAATAGTTTTAACCTTTCACTTATTTATATTGTACCACAATATTAAAACCTAATCAATGTAAATGATTATTTACTATGTTTTCCATATTTTCCGCTTTTAAGAAAAGCTCGGTAGTGCGGTGGGCGGCGCCTGAGTTGCTTAACTTGCAAAAACGTAATGCGTACTGCAAGTTAAGCAACTCAGGCGTGGTCCGTACTTGGAAGAGGTCGAGAAATATGCTACTTGTTGTCACCCACAAGTAGCATAAAATTTCTCGAGCTTATCTGTGTTTTGGAAGGTAAGTAAAACCTCAGTTGGTCCTGTTGGTCCCAGCTGTTATCATTGTATGATCGTCAGTCAATGTCAGATGCCTTTCAGCAGCTTGTAAATCTGACACCAGTGTTGGCCACTTATACAAACAAAAACAAACATCTTTACTGCAAATGTTCACTTTGTGCCTACACGGAAATGAACAAACGAATTGAATAGTTATCTATAAAAAGAAGAAAATAACATAATACTGTTTTCGGTAGAAAGCTGGTCAATGATCTATATATTAGTCAAAAGCTTTTAGTCTGTGCTATTGATATCGCAAATAGCCTTACAAACAAAGAGTCTATATATCATTGTATTTACAAAAACTGAGACATATCCATTAGTCGCTGCCAAATGATGCAGAAAGTTGGTTTGAGTAAATATATTCGATACAGAAAATTATTTACAACGTTAGAAAGCATATAGAATATATTCGATACAGAAAACAAGATATAGTTTGTTTGTTTGTAATAACTTTATTGTACTAAAAACATGCATGTAAAATACAAAATTCGAAAGAGCAAATATATAATGGCGGACTTATCCCATATAGGGATCTCTTCCAGTCAACCTGCGATATATTGAGAGGACATTTACTCAATTAACAGGTAAAAGCAAATACGTACAAAATAAATAATAATAAAAGATTATACTTACATCGCTACATCATAATAAACATACACAAATACTTAATACTCATAAACTTACATATAGGTACATATACTACTTTATACATACAAAAATAGATATTTTATTACTTAATTCAGCCCAAATGTGACGCAAATAGAGATGATTTATACAATCTCACTTTAAATGTCTCCGTTTTCTTTGAAATTATTTATTTTAAATGGGGGCAGCACTGGACTCCGGAAAATTCAGGTACGGCCTTAAGAACTAAAATTCGACTACTGGAAGATTCATTATATTCTATACCATATTGACTTTACTGTGACGTCATTTAGCCTATAATCAACGGACAGCCAAGACGCTACCAACGATACCTCATCTGTCAAGGCATCATGGATATCATTAAAGATACGAGGGAACAGATAAACATACATACATAGCGGCGAAACACATAGGTAACCCTCCTTTTGGGATTGTCGGGTAATTATCTACAACGTTAGAAAGCATATAGAGTATATTTGATACAGAAAAATATCTACCACGTTAGATGAAAGCAACTCAAATGCATTCATTCAAAAAATACCAAGGAAAGTTTTACAATATGTATTAGTAAAGATTTAAACTCATCTAAAATGGGATCAGGTGGAAAAGAAGATTTAAAATTCATTTGCGATTATGATAGTGGTCATTTATAGGCGGAAACGGATTTTAAATCTAAAAGCTAAGCCTGACGTCGATGAAGCAGTAATTATGTACCTACCTCATCATCATCATCAGGTCTTTTTTAGTCTCTACTGCATAAACACGACTCTCTCTGTACTACTAGAGCCATTCTTAGCCAGAGGATTTGGCCTGCACTCTCCACGCTTGCCAGATGGGTTGGAGAGGTCTCATTGATGTTTACAAGCCTTGTTTAGCTTGTGTTTCATAAGTCGCCTTCTATGACATCGACGGGAAGACTTGAAGTGGTCCTATTCTACTCTGCCGGGAACTACACGGCCATTTATACCTACGTATTTATACATAACATAAATTTTGATTTTCTTGTCAGTTTTCGAGAACAAACATGAAAATACAAATTTATTTCAAACGAGGGCGCCATCATACGTGGTTAAAGGTACGTACGTAAATAAAGCCCCTGGCTTCTGATTCAGGCTCTGTTTTTTTAAAATCAGATCTTTCTTTACGTTCTATGTTTTCATATTTCAAAACGAATACAGAAAGGAGTAGAATTGGGAGAAAAAGGAGGAACAAAAGACAAAAAAATAATAAATGTGAAACTTGTACGCTGGCGTTCATCCAAATGAGTCGTCCACTAATCTTATCTGATAACGAGGTGACGGCAAGATAACACCTGTACTAGTATAATTCGTCGAATATGGATTTGTTATCTGTCCCTTTGTTGTATACAATTTTATTTATATCACCCCTAATTTGTAGACTCGTGAATATACCCGATGGTGCCATTAAGGAGGGTTATGTTTTTCGAGTGTATGTATGTAAATTTCTTTGGCACGCTCTGCAGCCTAACGGCTTAATGGATTTTAGTTATATTATATAGTACCTATATTAAAAATTTAAAAAAAAACAAAGTAGCGGATTTTTGGCGCCAAATGATTTTTTTTTTTATTAAATAATTTTACGGCTCTGGAAACAAGTCCTTTAGAGCCTATCTTTAACTTTGTTCTTTATTCCTAATCCTAACCTAACCAGTTACAATCAAAGGGTGGTGCAGGCCTTTGACTGCTTTAAGGGAGCTTCTGGCGACAAATCTGTACGAGTCCACTAGTTTTCATAGACGACTGAGTGGCGGACGACGACGCCCTAAGACGCCCACACAGTCCGCAAAACAAATATCACTACAGCCGTACTATGACTGTTCACTTTAATTATTTTACACATTGTTCATGAGCATGAGCATTTATAACACCAAACAACACCAATTTCATATTATAAAGTCCACTAAAATCAATTTGCAAAATAATTTAAAGCAAACCCCAACCGAACCCCTTGACTTCCCGCCAAAAACTCCGGCGCCAAATGATGTGTTTAATTTTTATTTTTTTAAACCTTTGGGGAAAGGATTTTATATGAGGATTACAAATAAATATATATTTATATAAAACTTATATGTTTAAATATAATTTGGAATGAGAATTGCTAAAAAAACGTATAGTTTCGCCCATGTTGTATCAGGCAGAAAGGTATTTTTTTTTAATTATTTGTTATATAATTGTACTTAGACTACCAAACTTTTTGTATGATAAAATAAAGCATTACTCGTAGGTATAAGCGATGTCGTTTTGTTCCACGTTCGCTACGAATAAAGTTTGTTCATATGATAAAAACATGATAACAACCCTTTAGCATGGTTAACCCCCATAAGGGAAATACAGTGACTAACACAAGATTTTAAGGTGAATACCAAACAGAAGTGGCGCCCTCATTTGAAATAAATTTTTAACTCGTAAATATGGTAAAATTTTTCCATATTTCTCAATGTCAGGCACTAGATAGCCCTTTAAATTATTTTATGAACTTCCGTTTAAACTATTATTAGTGATCCGTCTAGCTTTAAAACTTGCCTCCGATAAAAGTGGCCACTTTTGGCAGAAGTTTTAAAGCTAGACGGACTAATGTAAATACTTTCAACGGTGGTTTATAAAATAATTTAAAGGGCTATCTAGTGCCTTACATTGAGAAATATTGAAGTTTTTACCACATTTACGAGTTACCAATTTATTTTAAATGAGTCATTTGCTTCTAACTTTACATCAAAGCAGTAAAATTGGTTTACTTTTTGTACAGGTATATTCATCGCTTTATTGAAACTTGTATATTTGAAATAATATACGTACGAGATTTAGAATTATAATTAAAAACAGCTTTATGTTTATACCAAGTTATTATTTAGATAATATTAAAAAAGAAGCTTTTATCTACAATGAACTAAAGTTTAAGTACTTCTAAAGAATCAATTAAGTCCAAACCCGGCGGGGTTAGGTTGTTTTATCACAGAGATGCCGTGGCTCCCTTCCGATTTCATCATGAGATCAGGTCATTGGTACCATAATATTGTATTGTCACCCAACTTACGTAAGTATGTGCAGTTACAGTGCAATTGAAAATGGGAAGTGGGTCTAATTTAGCTTGCAAGATTTGATTACGGACACACAGACAACGAGATAGGTGCAACTAAATAAACAAAAGCGCAGCGATTTGGGATCCATTTTTTATAATATTTAATGTTATTTAAGTATTTATATCTAGTTTAGTTTATATACACAAAACAAAATTTTGTAAAAAGGTAAAAGGTATACTATTATGGAAATATGATTGTGCTAAAAAGATCATCATATTGTTAAAGTAGAAAACAACTCAGAATAAAGGTCAAAATAAGTTAAGTTAATAACACGATGTCTCAAACCGTAATAAGTTAATGCGGTGAAAAACTTAATTCGTTCATTTTACACAGAAATTCCGTGTTTTTCCACTTTGACTGCCGGTGGCGGGGCTAAAAGACTTTTTTAGAATGTTAAAAATTTACGACGTCGTAAAAAGCCACGCAGCGCTCGTTTGCTTCCCTCTTCGGCTAGGTATACTTATTACAATGTAAGACAGTCATATAATACAAGTATGTGGATTATCAATATTATGTCGAAGTATAAAATATTAAATTTGAATTTGTTTAAGAAAAAAATTAAGTTATTGTTGACTGATAAATGTTATTAAAGATTATTTAGCTAATCAATTGTAATTTAACTTCGATTTATAGAATACTAGCTTTTTCCCGCGGCTTCGCTCGCGTATCCCACGGGAACATTACTTTTTTCCGGGATGAAAGGTACCCTATGTTACTTCTAGTACCTCCCAGGATATGTGTACAAAGTTTCATGATGATTCGCCAAGTAGTTTTTGCGTGAAAAGGTAACAAACATCCACGCTTTCACATTTATAATATTACTAGCTTTTGCCCGCGGCTTCGCTCGCGTATCCCACGGGAACATTACACTTTTCCGGGATAAAAGGTACCCTATGTTACTTCTAGTACCTCCCAGGATGTGTGTACAAAGTTTCATGATGATTCGTCAAGTAGTTTTTGCGTGAAAAGGTAACAAACATCCACGCTTTCACATTTATAATATTAGTAAGGATATAGTAAGTATAGTATAGTATAGTATAGTATAGTATAGTATAGTATAGTAAGGATTATGGCAGGTTGATATTTAGTACATATAAGTACCTAGTGCTTTGTTAGTATCATGATAAACAGCCACTCTGACAAGATTTTTGCACAGCCGTGATGATAAAACATGATTGGACGTCACGAAATGAAAATATGTTGCTTGTATCACATACCTATGGCATATATATTTAACTTTATCTAAAGTAGTGTAAAACAGAATCTTATTCTAAGCTAAAGGAAGGGCTTTACCTAGTATTTAAACATATCCTCAATGCTGGTTTGGGAAAAAGAAAGAAAGTATTTACTAGCACATTTTGTCGAGCAGATCGTAAAAATCAATCGGCAAAATGGTGGTGAAAATAAATCATATGGCTTATCAATAGGCAATGCGACTAGCAACGCGTTACTATTTATTACCCTTTTTCAATTACACACCCACTATTCCCAGACTTTATCTGTCTCGTAAAGGATAAAGATGTGACGTGATTGATTGGTTGATATGTCATTATAATTTCTATCGAAATAAAAAGAGCTCTTTATTATTTATGAAGGAAGGCGAAGAAGTTCATGGATGAAGTAAAAGAAAAGGCAGAAGTCGTGTCGTATAGGGAAGTCAAGCATTTGGCTGAGGATCGGGAGACATTGAAAATACTCCACTGACTAGATCATAGTTCTTAAATATAGTGATGATTTAAGTACCTATAATACTATTGAGGAGTTTGTTGGATTGCGGAAGTTAAGCGACACCGGGCGTGGTCTGCACTTAGATGGCTGACCATAAATGGCGGACGGTCTAACGAAATATACATACTAAAACTATTTTTTTATGCTGGATTCAGTCCATGATACTGTATAACTTTCCTCAAGGAACATATAATATCGAAATATCAAAAAAGCCGCCTTTTTTAATTAGTCAAAGAAAAAACCGTTTAATCGTGATGTGCCTCAAGCAACTGTCAGTCGCGATTTCCATTGTATCTCCAGAGACACCTGCAGAGCTGGAATAATAAAGAGTTTTACAACGCCCCAAAATGGGACTTTTTCTCGCAATTCAACCGCAACGTGCACTTAAGGGATTTGAATATCTTACATGGAAGGTTTTATCTATTCCACGCAACTCTAACGAATAAATTCGGATTTTGTGGCCTTTAAGACAATACTTCTTTGAGTGACAGCCCAGGCAGAAGTACGCAATAATAACACAAAAAGAATCTCATAAAACAATGTAACAAACTTTAGGTATACAACGTGGAAGGGACATACATACTTTTAAACTATCGCGTTGCATTATTATTAAATTAATGCATACGGGAATTAACGCGAAACGTACCTCTTTTTTTATATTTATTTTTCTGACGTTTCGTTCGGGTTTCACCGAACGTGGTCCCAGCTTGACTGAAGCAGCGAGCGATGACGTCAAACGTTAGCAAAATAAATAAAAAAAAGGTACGTTTCGCGTTAATTCCCGTATGCATTAATTTAATAGATCACTAAAATATAATGAAATTAAAATAACAGTCAAAAACCACAATAAATTACATTCCCATACAAACCACCCGGGTTGCTCCACACTTGTACAGAAATGCCGATTTTTTTTTGGTTTTTGGCTTTATTTTAATTTCATTATACTATAATGATCTAGTACCCTTCCACGTTGTATATAGGTAGGTACTCAAAGAGCTATTACGACTGCCTCCGTGGTCCACTGAGTGGTCAAGATGTTATGCCTTGTTATCCGGATATCGTGTGTTCAAATTTCCCCTGGAAAGCATACTTTGTGAGTTGTTTCCAGTCTGGTATGCAATATTACAGGCTTGAATCACCGAAAAGAAAGATGATTCCTTGCTTCGGAAGGCACGTTAAGCTGTGGTTCCTGAACGCTATCTAGCGTTTGTTTAGACCAGAAACAATCCTAGGATGTACTCCTCTGGGTTGCGGAGGCCAAACGGCAGTTGCTCTGTGTTTTACCAGTAACCTCGTCAAATCATCTTGGTTAGGTAGCAGACCCCGGGCTCTGAAGCGTTACCACTGAGGATGAATACGCTCGGATGATGACGACTCCAAAAGCTTACGTTAAACTAAAAAGCGAAAACCATATGAAAACACGGTTAACATATTATTATGTTAAAATGTCTTGGTGTGTAAAGGTTCTCCAGAGCTAATGTATTTATTGTCCCCAAATACACTGCCGTGCATTCGTCCTAATCCTAAAATACATATTTGTTTGATAAATCGTAGCTGCCATTTAATAATAATATTTACACAATGAGCAGTGCAATATACAGGGTGAGTTTTTATCCACCAGCAAAATTTTTTGAGCAAGTTCAGTCCATAATACTACTTTCCATAAAAACAATTAACGATAAAAAAAATTCGCCTTTCCATACAGATTGGCGCTTAGCCCAACTGATTTTGTATGGGAGGACGAAAATTATTTATTTATTTTCAAAAAAATTTTTTATAGAAAGTAGTTCAGTATCATGGACTGAACTTTCTCCAAAAATTTGGCTGGTGGATAAAAAGTCACCATGTATATGTATTTAAACTTCTTTAAACAATTACACTATTTATTTATATTAACATACACACAGCCTTATTAATTTCTCTTTCATTATATATTTTTACATTAATATTAATAAATCCGCACCACGCATCTCTTTAGGCCACAGCTGAAAATCGGTGTTTTGCTCCCGGGCAATATTACCACTGGGTTGTGTCCTTATTGATGTAGCACACACATTGGAAATTGTGTTGTTTTTTATCTATTTTTTATTATGTTTGTCTATTTTTTTAAGTATTGTGTTATAGCAGCAAATACGTAAATGTATTTTAATTCAATTTAAATACTGTAAGAAAAATTAAAAAAATACGGCAGTGTAAAAAATGACTTTCCATCGAAACCTGTTTGAGATAGCAGATATATTCTAATTCAATTTATACTTAATATAATAAACTGTTTAAGGACACTGTTTAGTCCAAGACACATATTTAAGTACTACAAATAAAAAAAATGATTCAACTAGCACAGCAAAGTATGTTTTTAATGTTAGTGTGTATGGAAGGTCATTGGTTAGAAGGATAAAAGTTATCATGATTTTTTAAGGTATTTTGCGAATCACTTTCCAACACTTTTATTTCTTTACACGATCGGATTTACCATTAAAATAAATTTCCAAAAGCAACATTAGACTTGAAAGAATTCAGAATGACGGGTCCATCCAATTTCGCTTTAACCGAAAACACAATTTTCAATTTTGTGTCACGGGGACTAAGTTATTTCAATTTCATATAAATCGCAATCATATGGGTTGAAGTGAGTTCTTTACGTCTACACCCCGCGACTTAGCCCGGGAGTTTACGGGAAGATTGTGGGAAAATAAATTTCACAAATGGAATGAGATGGAGGCCTCAGCAAATAAACTGAAATTCAAGCGCTCCCTTGTTTCGACGGTTTTTCTTTTGATGTCTCCAGTTACGTACGTCGTTTACATACTCGTACATATTTATGACTCAAAAATGTCTGAGATAATTACATTTTTGATTGTTCCAAGGAAAATATTTCATAAGGAAATATTTTCTATACAGAATCCATTGAAGTCTCACCAGCCGTGTAATTAGCTAAATGAAAGTGCAACGGAGCGAATTCTTGGCTTTTTACTTTTTATGTCGCATAAGTTCTGCGTTCAGGTAAAAGTTTTAATTTTCGCCTACAGTTTTTTACTTACTTTCTGTCACTTACTGCCAAGGTGTTACGAGTATGAAGTCTAAATTTAACTCTTTTGTTAGGAGTTTTATCGTCTACTCGAGTAGTTTTACAGTCTAACATTATTAAAGAAATCATATAACATCACGGCTACTCATAATAATTTGAAGCAGTTTAGGCACTGACTGTTACTGTGAGGCAAGAGTTCGATCCTCACTAAGCACTACTTGTACCTATGAGTTTGTTCTTATGTCATGTACGGCAATTATCAACCACTTGCTTCCGATGAAGGAAATCATTGTAAGAAAACAAGAATACTAGTGAACTAGTGTGTAGTAATGACTGTTGCCGCTAGGTGACAGTAATTGAGCTACGTTAGATGCCTTTAGACAGCTCGAAAAATCTGACAACACCTTAATAAATTAGAAGTGCACTTACAGTACAGATGTGAGAGGCGTGAGTTCGAATCTCATTCGTAGCGACATTATTCATCACATATTTTTAATTTAGATATTGTTCTGAGCACTGTGATGCTGTATAAATCAATTATTAATACAATGTACTGCGAAATATCTTTGTCCTGAAAAACAAAGACGCAAATGCTCGAAAGAATTTGCCATAGTGCTGCATCAGCAGCTGCATCTCAGTGTCGCACGAACAAAGCGATAGCACGTGATAAACATGTACTGGCAATGGAGTTACGAGTACACAATATTTGCAGTACAAAAAAAATAAGTTTTTCGAAAAAAATATCATTTTTTGTACAAGCTTTTGTTGTGTACTTGTCAAGTCAAATGGTATAAGCCCAATCTCGATAGAGTTGCAAGGATTCCTATAGCCATCTTTCGGCCCCATCATCGGATTAGCTTCTTGTTATAATAATATTGCATTGTCATCTGATTTAAATTAGCATATAAATATTATTCTCAATAAAACCAGGAAGTGGCCTTTAACTTGCAAAATTAAATCCAATTAAATTAACAACGACAAACAGGGCATGTTAATTAAAAGCTTAAAAATGCCAACTTAAATGACATATTTTCTTAGATTTCAGTGTGATAGATTATTATTTCTGGCTGATGCGATGGTTTCAAAAATACGGTGTAATGGTATTTCGTTAAATGGAAAGCAAGCGGTGACTTGTTAAACTGCAGATTTTTTATTCGCTGACTCCCGCGTTGAAACATAGGTCTCCAAGTACAGTATGCTTGTTCGTATATTTAGTGAATAAAACTCTGTATGCAAAGAGGAGCCTTTATTGTGTAAACAGTCGCATCTGTAACCCTCTTTAAAGTAGAGCGACGTAGGTATTTGTCAACATCACAATGGGAGGTCGAGAAACTCGCGATGAGGTTGATCGACCCCTGTATAGAAAATAGCATTTGTGTGGACGCTCGTCACTCATGCTTTGTTCGGAACTTTAAACAGTTGCTTAAATCTGCTTATGGTGCGGTTATCCAAAAAATGCGTAATCATTAGAGTTTTTATTTATGTTATAGGGCGGCAAACGAACAAGCGGGTCACCTGATGGTAAGTGATCACCACTGTCCATGGACAGAAAGTTTAAAAATTCAAAAGCAAAAAAAAAATACGTAACATAGTTCGAACCTTTATCTAGGTTTTCGTTATACGATAAGATAAACTTTACCCCATAGAAATATTGATATATTTCTTTGTTCCTATTCGAACACAGCATATAATAAAATTTTCTAGACCATACCATTTTCAGATCTTCAATCTTTTACTAATAGAACATATCTGGTAATATTCCTCTTTAAATTACCTAGGTTTTATTCCATTTCATCTCGCTCTAATTACAATTTTTTTAAAGAATTAAAAACCGATGAAATCCCGCTTCCCCGTCAGTCGCAATATGAAATAGCGTGCGGGGCGCCTCGCAGATTACGCTGCACCCTATCCCCCCAAGCATTGGGATAAAAGGGCCTTAAATCATACTGTGATATAAAATCTTTTGAAATTCCTATAGGAATCATGGGAAAAGTTCCCATGATTCCTACAGGAATTTCAAAAGAGAAATTCGACATTTTCAAATTGTCCTACCAGCTGAACGTTTACTTTCTATTTTTTTAATGAATTCATATTGTATGTCACGTAAGTAAAGTAATATGTATATGATTCATGCTTCGGAGCCCAGGATGCGGTTTTAGAATACAACAATACATTCTTTATTCTTTTTGCCTTAAATTATTATCTTCAAATACACGTCAACTGCATGACGTCAACCCTTGGGAATATACTTGTTGTATGAGATGTTTGTGCTTAGACGTTTAGTCGCCTCTTACAACATCTACAGAAAGACATGGAGTGGACCTATTTTTCTAGACTAAAATTTATAAATTCAATTATTCTTTGCTTTTACCTAATTTATTTACAGAATCTACGGTATCTGTTCTAAAGTTGTATTGCAGTAAGTCATTAGTGGCACGCGGCGTCGCTGTAAATCTTAGATACCGCAGCTCGGACACAGCGGTTGCTTAATTAATTACTTTCATTACAGAAATATTTACTAAACATTACTTAGAAAAACTTTACGAATGAATCTTGACCTTCAGGGCTCCTTTGAAGATTGTTTCCATACTAAATTTCAAAATTAACTTAGAGTGTGTTACGATCGAATTTTGTAAAGAAGCTCTGCCGCTTACCTCAAAGGAAAGTGACACCACACTGCATTGCATAACTGCTTATTTTATTTAACTACCTGTGTATCAGTGTCTGTCTAATCTTACATAGAATAATCAATCAATCAATAAATCAATGATTTATTAATTTTAACTTAGCCTAGGGTACATTTTGTTTACATATGTACATTAGATTCATCTACAATAAATAACAAAACACTAAGTACCATTATTGATGACCCAAATGGCTAGGTGGTTCCCTATATGCCGAACGAATTATAAATTGTATTTCAGCGTTGATTTTCATTAAAAACGTCCTTTTCGAAACGAACCCCTATCTCGTACACTTTTAGATATAGTAACGGTGTCACTAAAAACAGAACTGAAAAGAAGTAACAATTTTATAAAATTCCAGGGTAAAATATTAAAACCGCCATTAAAATCTCACGCAACAATTAAACAAACGTTAAACACCGAATAACGGGCACTACAAAATTTAAACAACAGAACAGCGCAACCACTAGAGATGAGGGCTGAGCGACGCCAAAAACGCTGGTGTGTTTTTGTTGTCTCCATTGGTTTGACTCTTGGTTGGTTTAATGATCTTACGATTCTTGTCATTCTCGTAAAACAATTTGATTGCTGGAAAAAAGAAAAGATTTCTAGCATTTTTGTCGCCATATTTGTTGGATTGATTACATGTAAGAGACAGTAGGTTGTGGTAGGAGTATCCTCACCCGAGTGCTCAATGCATCGAGTACTCCGTATGGCGACTAGTGTCCAATTACTAATTTAACCCAGTAGGTATTCTCTAAGTGTAATCAACAGAAATTTAACATGACTAAATTTCTCAATAAGGCTAAGGTTGCCAGGAAAAGATTGCTGAGTAATAAGGCCTTTTGTATACAATTTTATCCATATACATATATCTTATCTTTGTTAAAATGTGTAAAATAAAGAAAGTTTTTGAACCCACAGTCGATTCTCATAAATTAGTCTTGCAATATCTGACACCAGAATCATTCAAGGATGAATTACCTAGTTCTGTTCTCGGCATTAAAGATGAAACGCTGCATTTGTTCTTGTCATTGATTAAAATATTTTTTTCGCGTAGAACTGTGTTGTTGCAAACCCATTTCAAACTTTACATCACCTTTATGATTTAGCGTTATGAAGTCCCGTCGCAATAACCCTCTACTAAGAGTAGCAAGTCTGCAGTATCAACGGGAACCTGCTTCTGCTGAGCGTCAAGAGCTGTGCTCAACCTACCTTCTCGTTAAGGTGTTCCAGCACAAATGAGAGAAATAATTGCCAAAGTTCTCCCGAAGCCGCTTCCAATAATTGACTTTTGGATTTCCGCCAAGACGAATGCTATCGTTGGCCGTGATAGAATTGGATTCAAAATTCAGATTGTGGTGGCGCTGGTTTTGAGGTATGATGCCGGACTAAGTACATTGTCTAAACTCAGATGCTGCTTTTATGTAATACCTATTTTACTAATGGTATTAAAATTGTATACTCGTTTAGCTATTGACGCATTTGAAAAGAAAAGAAGACCAAATTAGCTTCTTCTGAATTAAATAAAGTGAGAGTTCGGCATAAGCTGTTAGTTGTAGTAAAATAAAGAGTACCAAAGCGTACAAACGTTACGACTTTTTATTGTAAGGCCCTTTGATCGCATCTGCTTGCCGGCGAAGTCAAGCCAACGCATCTGGGTTAACTACTCTTAATTAATTATTTACTTTTTTCACTACAAAATTTAAATTTACAAATACAATTCTTTAAATTTTCAAAATTTAAGATGTCAGAGTACATCGAACAACTCTAGTATCCCTACCAGAAGTTCTAATCAAGTAGTAGTGATTCACTTTATCTTTATTATTATTATTTAGGAAAAAGGCAACGGATATCCGCTAGCAAGTATTGAATGGCAATGTTATGAATCTTCCTTATCAATTTATTTGTTTTATAATGAATCATTGGGTGACGGCATGGCGTACCTACTAGGAAAACAGGCCAAGTGCTTATCAGGTGTGATAACGCATTCTTCACTGTGGGTTATGTTGTATGAAAAATATAATTACGATTTGAGGCTTTTGTAGATTTATGTATACTAGTAATGCATTTTTTTTGAACCAAAAAAGACTACTAGTGATTTTTTTATGAATTATAATAAAGTGAATACGAAAATACTATTGCGGCAAAAACTGAAGTTTATTTTGTGTACTTCATTAAACAGTTAGGAGTGTTTGTTCAAGTAGTTAGTTAAATAGTGTACAACAATGCCGAGAGATGCAGTTCAATGATATTCTAAAACTCACTATGAAGAATTTTTTGTAAGATGTAGGTTTCTGGGATTTTCCCTATCGGCAGTACCTTTGCAGCAAAGAAAGGAAGGTAGTTTACAGAACTACCTTTTATTGCTCCAAAAGTTCCAGAACTACCAAATATAAAATAAACCTTGAAGTCAAATATTCAATTCAAAATAGCGTAACAATACTTGAGACAGAAGATCGACCCTTCGTGCGAGATCTATCAAATTGTCAAAATAACCTATTTTGAAGTAGAAATAGACATCTCACACCTGCTAACTTGCCATGGACCAGCGCAAATAACAATAACCATCCCATATCTCTCGACTAGCGCGGTATGTAACGGTCCACAACTTCCAATATTGAACAGACAAACAACATCACTAACCCAAGTGCCCGGCGACTCTGGCTGTCGTTTAGGTTTAGTGGTCACCACCACTAAACCTTCCGTAAGTTAGAACAGGCAAGATGCAAATGTGGATGACTAAATAAGAAGAGTCTGTCAGAAATGATGACTTAACTCGCCACATTTAGACGATCGTCGTCACTGACATTCATTCGAGTTTCCAGCTGTACGAAATTAGTGAAACCGAAAAATGAAATAAAAATATCTTGTCTCACACTGATTTTTTTACAATTACTACATTCTTTTAATGGTAAAGTTAGATCTACGACAAAAAAAAATGGCAAGTTGTGATCTTGACATACTTATCAAAGTACAAAAGTAGCTGGAAACCGGAGCATTATCAGTAATAGGCTATTCGTTGTTATAGCTCATTATGAAGGTTTTTGAACGAAAACGCTTTCAATAAGTGCTCGTAAGCCAAGCTTTAAGGTACATCGCGTGCTTTGCTATACTATAAAGAATCGCTATTAAAACCCTAATGCATATTTTATACTGATAAGGTGTTTTAATATTTTTAAAGTATTTTTAATAGGGTTTTTTAAATTTGCGCTGTTACAGCTAAATAAAGATGCTTAGATCATAATTTTTGACAAATATGTTTTTGTCTGAACCATATACTGAAGATGGCAGAGAGAAGAGAGAAATAGAGGAATCTCCAGTTAACTCCACCGTCAAGAGCAAGCTCTTAAGTTAAAAAGAAGAATATATTGAAATGCTATATTACGTGAAAGTGTTATGTATGTATTACCAAATTGTGGCTGGTAAAAGAGCCAAATACAATCGATGTTACTAAAGCGGCCCGCTTGCTATAGACTTGGGCATCTGGAAAGAATAAAGGAGGAATGGAAAAGGAGGAAGAAATATATGGGAAAGGTATCAGGCCAAAGACCTGGTCGACCCAGGAGGCTGCAGGCTGAACTACGGGAAATGGAAGCTGTCAGCAAGAAAGATATAGCTCAGAATATAAAAATTGTGGTGCTTTCTCGTCTCGGAGGCCAAGATCCACTTCGGGTCGCTGAGCCAGCAGAGTAAAAAGTATGTAATATGTAAACTAAAGGTTGACAACTATCTTAGTAGCATGGAAATGATGGCGCCACCGAATAATTTTTTATCTGTGTTACGTGCGGTGCAATATAGTAAATTTAGTTTCAGAAATTGTCCGCAATATGGCGAGGTCTACTTTATATACTCTCCGTCTTGTAATAAAAACAGGACTAACTTTGTTACTAGGTTTAAACCATTACCCGCCCAAATCAAGTTGACATCTAGTAATATCACACTATTCTCACCTGCCAATGTCAACATGATTTAGGCGGATAATGGTTTAAACCTAGTAACAAAGTTAGTCCTGTTTTTATAATAAGACGGTATATATTTACTCACCCATAGCAGAACATTGAAACACATCAACGTATACTTGATGCAGTGTATCTGTGACTCCAGTTTCCCCGTAGACGCTCGACCTTCACCGCTTCCAGCGCCAGCCATTTTGAAAAACAAAATCACAAGCACTAAAAAAACTAAACTCAACTGTCCACTGTCAGGTTCGATCGCAAACTGCTTTGTTATCTATGTAAAGATAACTTCACCTAGCTAGGTTATCTTTGTATGCCGAGATAACCAAAAGATACGACTTTATGAATTGCCACACCTATTTATTGTCTAATGTTGCGAAAAGTAAATTAATAAGTTTATAATACAGTGTAGTTAGTGTACCGTGTGGTTTCTGGCAGAGAAGAATAGGGCCAGTCCAAGTCTTCCTGTGGATGTCTTAGAAGGCGACTTCGGAAATAAAAGCTATACAAAGCTTTTAAACATCAATGAGACCTCTCCAACACGTCTGGCCAGCGTGAAGTGTGTAGGCCAAATCCTCTGGCTGCTCTGGCCAAGTATGGCTCTGGTCGTACAGAGAGGGTTGTGCTCCTGCAGTTAAGACTAGAAAGACCTGATGATGATGATGATGACAGTGTAGTTAGTTTCAGGAATCATATCCTGAATTTTTCAGGCATTTTGGGACTCTAGGCTTTGTCTGTCTTATAAGAACCAAAAACTGATTCAATTTGTGTGTATGTATTTTGTATGGTTTCGAAAAGGCAGAAATGATGGTTTGCTCAATAGAGACAAAATTATATATAAAAATGTAAAGGTATTGTAAATACTCCCTCTGTTTGCCTTACATAATTTATAACTTCTTATTCTTCATCATTAGAGCGTTCCCGGTTGCATCCACAGCTACGCTGCTTCGGAAACCAGGATGCGGCTTTTTCGTTTTGCTTTTTCAAATATAAATATACATTGGCAATGGTCACCTTAGGATGCTAAAGACCTCGCGCAGTGGAGAAGAAATACCGGATACAGTTAAAATGATTTGGCTATAGTTTTACAACTGGCCGCCTGCCTGACGTCAACCCTCATTGGAATGCAGATGTAGCACAAGATGTTTGTGCATTTTCCTTTAGTCGCCTCTTACGACATCCAAGGAAGATAGTGGTCCTATCCTAAGTCGGAAGCCACACGGCAAACATAAATATAACTTTTATTTAAAATATATTCATAGGATTGCTATGTAAATCTAAACTGTATTTTTGATGTCACTTTACGTTCGTCCATAAATTTGTATTGTATAATTTGTTGCGATAACCATCTGACTTTTTCCAACATTAATTTTATAAGGGCGGCTGCGCTTATAATATATCAAGTCCAACGATATGGGATTCAACCGGAACGTGTTCGAAATCCGATAAACGGATTCAAACTATATAGGGAATGGATGCGGCTGGTATAAGCTGTAAACATAAATAAGGAAGATGTACGGTGTTTTAGAAAATCCCCACGCACGGACTTTGCCTGTAAATCTAACATTGCAACGGTAAATTTTAGTATTCGACGCGCGACGTAGAAGTTTAAGTTCTACATTTAGTCGGTTGACGCCGTGAAAATAATTTATGGCTTTTCTGGGTTTTACTCTGTTTCAGTGGTTCAAATAATTCCACGTGACTAAGCTTTTTAGACTTTAGTAGAGGAAATAAGGGAAAAGTTTTTAAAGTTAATATTGTATGTAAGGTACATACTAACATTTACTAACATCATTAACATCTATTGTATAATAATGCAAATAAATGATTCTTGATTCTTGTAGAACTGAAGTATGTTTTTAGGGTTCCGTACCTAAAGGGTGGACAGCGGAGTCTCAGTAAAAGGGGACCCTTTTACTGAGACTCCGCTGTCCACCCTTTAGGTACGGAACCATTTAGTAGGTTGACGCCGTGAAAATAATTTATGGCTTTTCTGGTTTTTACTCTGTTTCAGTGGTTCAAATAATTCCACGTGACTAAGCTTATTAGACTTTAGTAGAGGAAATAAGGGAAAAGTTTTTAAAGTTAATATTGTATGTAAGGTACATACTAACATTTACTAACATCATTAACATCTATTGTATAATAATGCAAATAAATGATTCTTGATTCTTGTAGAACTGAAGTATGTTTTTAGGGTTCCGTACCTAAAGGGTGGACAGCGGAGTCTCAGTAAAAGGGTCCCCCTTTTACTGAGACTCCGCTGTCTTTTCGTCCATCTGCCACAGAGCTCTATCTTTTGTTCCGGAGATATCGCACACGGTTACCTGACACCAGTACACAGTACAATGCGTTACAAAAACAATAAATAGTTTATAGTTTTTACAATTTATATGTATGTTCGTTTTTAAGATATTTCCAGCATACATACATCCAGCAGCAGCTATAGCAACAAATACTAAAAATAAGATAAAGTTAAAAATAAAAGGTGGTCTTTATATAAGAAACGTGTTTTTTTAGCGTTTTAAAACATTGTACGCATATAAAGAACACTTCATGTACTAGTCCCATTTGCACTTATTATATATTATCTCTGGCCGTTTTCAGCTATGATAATTACTGAATATGCGTTAAATTACTAATTCAGGCTCTATTTAAGGCTTTGTTAGTCGTTTCTAGTGTGCCATATGTAATTGACGCTGTGAATATTAATCTCAAAAGTCATGGACCCAAACAAATGTTTGTATAGTAGTACTATGTTAGTTGTGGTAGAGCCACGCTACCGGCAAAACTCAGTTTTGCTAGTACCATGAATGGGCCGGCTCGTCCGGGGAAGTACCACACTCTCACAGAAAATCGACGTCTGAGTAGTAGCTTCACCGCTTCTATGCTTCATTCGGTAAGTGAGAGTCCCCCCCTGAAAGGCCGGTAACGCTTTTGTTACACCCCTGGTGTTGCAGTTGTCCATGGGCAGCGGAGATCACTTACCATCAGGTGACCCGCTTGTTCGTTTGCCGTCCTATGACATAAAAAAAAAACTATCCGAATATTTCCAGCAAAAAGTAAATGAAGATAGCCAATATGGTGGTGTATGGTGGTGTAGTTCCTGGCAGAGTAGAATAGGACCACTTCAAGTCTTCCCGTGGATGTAGTAGAAGGTCGACTTAGGAAACACAAGCTAAACAAAGCTTATAATCATCAATTAGACCCCTCCAACCCGTCTGGCCAGCGTGAAGATTGTAGGCCAAATCCTCTGGCTGCTTTGGCCAAGTATGCTCCTGCAGTGGAGACAAAAATAGACCTGATGTTGATGATGATAAATATGGCCATACAATTTCATCATATCAAATCTACCAGTATGATGCGATTAAAACGATTACTTGGCTAGTATACTCGTATATTTTATTTACACTAAGGACACTCAGACAAACACAATAAACAAGTACCTAATTATTTAAAAATTATTTTCTAAAACAAGCATTTATCTAAAACAATAAACTAAAAATTTCAAAGTGCAGTGCAAGACAATTGAGCCCAAATTCTGTGGGGTTATGTTGTTTTTTAACAGAGATTACATGTAATCTCTCTTAAAAAACAACATAACCCTGACAATGACCTGATGAAGCCCGAAGGTAGTCATGACTACCTTCGGGCTTCATCAGGTCACTGGTACCATAATATTATATGGTCATCCAACTTATATGTGTAGTTAGTAGTAGTTGTGTAGGTAGTATGTGAAGTTTCAGCTCAATCGAATAATGAAAAGTGGGTCTAATTTAGCTTGCACGATTTGATTACCGCCACACAACGGGACAGGTGAAAGCTTGTAAAATAAAAATTGCTTTACAGAATTAGCCATTACAATTCCAGGAAGTGTTTAATATTCTAAATTCTCATCCAAGACCCGGAAAAGTATCAGATAAGCCGAAAAGTAATTTATTGCCGACATGGCACAAATAAAATCACGTCGGTTTTCCGCAACAGGCCACAATAGGGCCTTTATGTAAACTTACGATTCGAAAAGCTAGTTTCGCCTTTAGATCTACTGTATTATTTAGAGGAGTTAGGAATTTGTAGCTCTTTGCATGTGAATTATAGCAGGCTAAGTGTGGGGATTTTTAATATATTAGGAGGACTTTGATTTAGTGTTTTATTTAGAATTTTAAGTGAACAAGTAATTATTTAAAAACACAAACCCGACTGCATGCTACATACCAGCAGTTTACCTAGGATGCAACCGGGAACACGCTCGAATGAACGAGTTAATATGTTGAATTGTTGAACGTTTCCCATTCCAAATTACATTTGAACATTTAAGTAGGTTATGTATACTCTTAGGGTTCCGAACCCGAAGGGTACAAACCGTCCGTCCGTCTGTGACAGGGCTCTATCTCTTGAACCGTAATAGCTAGACACCTGAAATTTTCACCGGTTATGTATTACTTTGGCCGCTATAACAACAAATACTAAAAATAAAAATCTGATTCTGTCTAGGGGAAGGAGACTCTTAATATGAATCTCACGAGACACCTCTCAAGCGTATCAATATCCATCAAGCCGTTTAAGGAGTCGAGCGCGCCACAGAAATAGCAATCTTCTTCTTTGAATTCCACATTGCTTGAGCGGATTCTACAAAGATTCATTTGTCGTACAAGCGGTGCGGCTTTGGAATGCCCTCCCAGTCAATATTCGGAAAGCTCAAACTCCTTTCGCGTTTAAAACGGCAGTGCGTGCACACTATCTCCTAAAACTGTCATAGGTTATATTAATAGTACTTATATGTAGTTTAGGTAGATATGCGGTTTATTGTGGAATAATTTATATTTGCATAATTTTGTGTATATGCGATATATATGTATGTCTATACATTGTAAAATTTTGTTTTTGTTTGTACTTACCCCAAAAGATTGCTTTCTCAGTATCATCTGTTGGTTGACTGGTAGAAAAGGCCCCTGGCCTTAAGTCCACCATTAACATGTATTATAATGAAGTAATATAAATAAAAAATACTACTATTGACAACCCTATACATTTCGCTATATAAACACTGCAATGGCTTCCTGGATTAATATCGAGCGAGGATGTATATGCATAAGAAGCCGTGTGACGTAGAGTTTGGCAAAGATGTCGCAATATAATGTTGGTGCCAAGTTTGCCTAGGTTTGCCAGATTTATAAAGAGTCAAATAAAATATTGGCAACTACCTTTTACAGGGGGTTATCAATTCAAGCACCACTTATTGAAAGTTTTTAGATATTTTGCGCCGAATATAACTTTAAATTACCTACCTACTTTTTTTAAATAGATAAGGACAAATCACACTAATTTAGCTAGCCCAAAAGTAAGTTCTAACTTGCAGGGACACTAACTTAACGATACTATATTTTATGATAAATAAATTCTAAGTTACTGCATTAGAACATTGATAGTTATTATAGGTACCACCAAATATACGCCACCCAAGGATGCCAAAGACCTTGCAAAATGGCGAAGAATTAGCCAGAACAATTTAAATGATTATTTACATATTTACAGATATAGAAAAATGATTTTATATTTATAATTACAGTCAAATAAAAAAAATAATAATAATAATAATACAATTAAAAAAATACATTCTGCACTATATTTCTAACCCGCCCCTTGACATTTCTGCTGCAAAGGTGCCCAATATACTAGCTGCGTTACCGCGCTGAATGGCAATGGCCAACCTTTGCATCAGAAATGAGCCTGAGCGGGAGTCACCATTCTTTTCCCTTATTCTGTGCCCTAACTCCCGGATTAGACGCTTGGCGTCTGTACCCCAACATCCCAAGGTTTCTACGGCTATGGGAATGAAACTGTAGTGCTGTCCCATAACCGCATACTTCACCCGTTTCTTTTCGGCTGCATCCTCAGCAGCTGCTGCTGCTGCGATAATAGTGCGTCCCAGGTGACTGGCTGCCACTGTGCTAACACACGTAGCGTCCCATACCAGACACCTGCCATGTTTCCAAGGGACAAGAGTCAAACCATCAGGCCTCTTGCCGTCCGATCGACTAAGCCCTGGGGGCTCCAGCACGCAGGGAACATTAGCCGAGACAAAGGCTCGACGAACGATGTCATTTAGTGCGTGGTGACGCGGAAATCTCCCTGTGCAGCGACGACAACTCAATGCATGATAACCGTCGGCTTCCACCATGGATCCGCAGATGCATATATGCGGCTCACACACTCTGCAGCCCAGGCGGAGCGCCACGGCTATCCGCAAGGAGTCATCGTCCAAAAAGGTGCCTAGGTAAGGCGATGGAAGAGCCTGCAACCACGCTCCCGATTCTACCTGTGACACTGCTCTAAGTCTCGCCTTATCCGCCCCCGAAGTATTGTCCAGCAGGGATTGATGGGTATTTTTGACACCAATATCATCCCATACCCGCTGAACGTGAAGGGCAACGGGACACGACGCGCCGGAGTTGCCAGCCATCCAAGCAGATTCTGCCTCGGTCACATACGGTATACTTACCCTGTCACCATTGGGTGAGAGAATTACAGTGACAAGATCCGCAACACCATGAACCGAAGCCAAAAAAGCCGGAAGGCCAACATCAACCGCGCGCCTGACCCCGAGGCCCCCGAACCTTATGGGAAGACCTGCTTGTTTCCATTGCGACTCATTAAGGGAAACATTTAATACTGCCTCGACCAAA
This sequence comes from Acrobasis repandana, assembly GCA_963576875.1. Classification (NCBI taxonomy): domain Eukaryota; kingdom Metazoa; phylum Arthropoda; class Insecta; order Lepidoptera; family Pyralidae; genus Acrobasis; species Acrobasis repandana. The sequence goes on along the minus strand of OY756218.1, from coordinate 16,903,581 downwards.
CCTTTCAATGTATCGTCAAAAACAGATATCTCTCTGGGACACAACCAAGTTGGTGCAGTTCTCAGCAGGTAATTAATTTTAGGCAATGCGAAACATGCCCGCAACAGCACCAGCGCCACGTGAGCCGAAAGTTTCTGCAGACGTTCCCCAGCAGAAATAAGTAGTTGCATGCGTGAGGTTATGGCCGCTGGAACTGCCTCAAGAAATATAGGCGAGCCCAAAAGATTAAATGAGTCAGTCGAAAGCTCTGCTATACCAGGCAATAGAGAGCTAAAATGTGTGAACTGGGTCCTTGCGTCACTGCTGCAGGGGAAAAACTCGCATTTGTTGGGATTCACCTCCAATCCAAGCTTTTTGAACTGTGGGATCAAAGTCTGCAAGTCCTGGTAAACCGTCTCTGGTTCGCCTCCGATAGTACCATCATCCAGGTACCATACATTCAGAGGAGACTTTAACTCGCTGATAACTTTATGTATAGCCAGGCTGAAAATGAGAGGTCCAAGTGGGTCTCCCTGCTGCGCTCCCATTTGAGACAGAATAAGATCGTCGTTGAAATATAGATTTGATGGGGCTTGGTACATCTGGTGAATAAACGGGTATAGAGACGGGATCCTCTCTCTGACTTCACCCAACAAAACGTCTCTCTCTAAAGTATTGAAGGCATTGCAGATATCAACCTTTAAAACGATGCAGTTTGCGTTGCCCGGGTCCGTGACAAATGCACGAGTGGCGTGAATAGCCGCTTCACATAAATTGAGAGATAAACACCCAAGACCCAGGACAATTTGAAAAAGGTCATTTTCCAACTTGTACTGGGTGGGGATCGAGCCTAGAACCTCCAGATTGGCGGACTAGCGTGTTGACCATTACACCACCGAGGTCGTCAATACTTGTGTATATACACTAGGAATTTGATATTGCATACAGTAACCGACATCAATTTGTACATCATGAGTTACTACAATAAGAGTTATAATTATATAATTACAATTATTTTCTTACATTTTGTTCCCATTATATTTTTAGGTTTTAGATTTCAGAGCTAATTCATTGGTCTGTATAACGATAATAATGAATAGGTATTCATGTACACATACCTACCATTATGAATAGATTTAAAAATACGAGTACCTAACTAAAAAACTAGCAAATATATTTTAATCCATGTCAAAAGCTTTACCTCAATACCACCTGAATTCTTAGGGAGATTCCGTCTGCGCCTTGAGTGTATTGTAAACAGGAACCGACGTCACATCGACCGCTGACCTGGATGCAGCCTGGAGATGGAGCGAGCTATTCATTGTGGGAGCAAATAACTTCACTAAATAAGAAGCATTGCTTTCGATCGGAGCTTAAAAGAAAATTTACTGTAGAAAACTAATGTTATATTGCGCTTTTTGTAAATTATTATTTGTGTCAGCGACGTACAAGATATGAATATGAAATAAGGATGATTTTAGTTAGGAAAAATTGTATAAATAGGTTTTTTATATAAGATAAATTTTTCCATAGTTAAAATCCCTTAAGATAGTTGTAAGTTATGGTATATAGTTTGTTAAGTTTTATGGAAATAAATACTTTTTTATATTAGATAGGGCATTAATTAAGCTGAAATGTGTGTAAAATGATCTAGGTTGTTTCATTCCCCTAATTCCTAAATTACGTTATGGCACAGAATACAGTAAGAGTAAACAGAAGGGACTCTTCTAAGGTACGCGCAATATACGTCCCCGTTCCCCGCACCCGCACCTCTCCCCCGGTTCTTGACGGCCAACGTGAGAAATCGAGGCGAAAACGGGGGAGAGGTGCGGGGACGGGGAACGGGGACGCCTGGGTGACGCATATTGCGCGTACCTTAGGAGATTCCAGCCTGTGGTTATGGTATGTATTGTAAGAAAGAGATAGCAATATTGATAGCAAACTAAAAAGCAATACCATAACGAGAACCGCTAGATGGTTTTTTGTAAATAACATGATAATTACTGATTATATTTTGAAAATTAGAATTATAAAACATGTATAAACATGAAACACATGACTGGGAATTCAGAAATTGTAAATAATTGACTGCCTTCATAGTACAAATCGATAAGAACTGTAGATTTCACTAGAAAGAGATGCACTCATAAGACAGACAAGGAAATAAAGAAAACAAAACCGTGTGCAAAAATTTAATGATGACGCTAGCTCGCCGCGCCGCTGCTCGCTCACCGCGCCGCCGCTCCGGCCGCCGTCGCACCCCGCGTCCAGCCCCCTGGGTCAACCATAGTACGTGCAAGCACAATTTGAATGCATAAATCTAAGTCAAAAAATATTTTTGAGATTTCAACTGTACATTACAACTTTATAGATTTGTCAGAAAGATACAAGTTGCTTTTGTTGCGTTGAGTATTTACACAAATCTAGTTTAATCAATGTTATATCTCGGCAACCCCCTGAATGAGACAAAGGCTTTTGCTTGAACGTAAAAAAAAATTTTTTTAAACTTGCTTACATATACCAAATTTCACAAAGTTCTGATCAAAGATACCTCGTCTAGAGTTGTTAACGAACATATTTGGACTTTCTAAGAGTGAGGTTGGTTGCACGCCTCTTCCAACTGGTAATATTGGAATTTCTTTGGAAAAGGCTATATTCAGCAGTAAATTCCTTTCAGTGATGAAAAATATAGGTATATATAAAAAAAATATAGAATTTTTTGTTGGGCTCCGACGATGTAACCAGGATCGCGCTTAGATGAAGAAGAAAAGTTGTATTTAGTATTTCTATTTATAGTTTTTAAGTTCAAGTTTTTAGTTTTACTTCTTATCGAGTCGAAATGGTTACACTGTAGCTTTAGTTTTACTAAGAATAATTTACTTTTAATTAATTACGTCATGTACCATAAATGACCTTAATGAGGCTAACGACAGAGGGATCGCCGTGGCCACATTCTGGTCAAAAATGATTTGAAATTGAAGCTTCAGTAAAACCATTTCGACTCGATAAGAAGAATTACCTGGTTATTATTTTAGTTTATAGTTTTCCAATAAATGATGTAGATATAAAAACTAGAGATAATCCAAATAGACTCTGAGTGACCAACATAAATGTCAATAAAACACAATTTTAAATTACTATGCACTTCTTAGAATTAATCTACGGGAAGCCACGGCGGTAAGTATTTACAAAGCGAATGTCCTAGGGTTGCCATCCCAGCGTTCTTTGTGAACTATAATAATGGCACGGAAATGAGGGGAGATCGAGTGAAGAACGGCTTTTTGTACGCAAACTGAAGGAAATGAGGGAAAATAAAGAGTTGGGGTGGCTTTTTAGAAGGATGCGGTGAGAAAGCCCCGCTTTGTACTACTAATGGGACTGAAGGTGTTATATCTAACCGACTCTTGGTAATAAAGAGTAACATCGACAATCGGACTACATACTTTTTTTTTTTTAATTTCTCTATAATTAAGTATCTAATAAATAAATTGTTAAAAAAACATGTGTGGTTATTTGATCCCTGTTAGAAATGAACTTCCTCACACCTTTTCATCAAAAAAATAACAAGTCTTTCGGTATCTGAAATAAAAAATATGTGATGAAAAATTTCGCCACAAGTGAGATTTTAACTCACGCCCTCACATCTGTACTGTAAGTCCACTTCGAATCAACGTGAAGAATTTCTTCATTACATATCACTGACGTATTTAAGGCCGTACCTGAATTTTCCGGGGTCCAGTGCTGCCCCCATTTAAAATAAATCATTTCAAAGAAAACGGATCATTTAAAATTTTGCTACTATCAAGTCCTAGATAACCCTTCAAAGTATTTTATAAACTACTGTTTACAGTTTAAAGTGAGAACGTTAAGCTTTACTATGCACATTTGCGAAAAACGGTCACTTTTGGTAAATTTTAGTAAAGCTTAACGTTCTCATTATAAACTGTAAACAGTAGTTCATAAAATACTTTGAAGGGTTATCTAGAACTTGATAGTAGCAAAATTTTAAATAATGTCTTCGTTTTCTTTGAAATGATTTATTTTAAATAGGGGCAGCACTTGACCCTGGAAAATTCAGGTACGGCCTTAAATCATACTTTATTTTTCATTACTACCCACTATTTAGAGGTGTGGTATTCAACATAGTAGGTGGTTATAGACGGAAGCTATAATATACAATAATGAAATTGAAAGCTTATCCTAACTTCCTAATTAATATTATAAATGCAAAAGTGAGTTTGTATATTTGTTTGTATGTTTGTTTGTTTCTTACCTCTTCACGCTTTATCTACTGAACCAATCTTCTTAAAAATTCGCATACACATCGTTAGGAGTACTGAGAAGGACATAGGGTACCTTTCATCCCGGAAAAATGTAATGTTCCCGTGGGATACGCGAGCGAAGCCGCAGGCAAAAGCTAGTTTATTTATATTCAAGTGTAATAAACACTGTTCTATATATTTCCACTGATGCTATACGAGTATACTACGCTTTCCAATGCACTCTCACTTAGAATTAATCTGCAAGAAGCCACTGCGCCGACTATTTACAAGCGTTCCCTCGTCTCTTCATTCCGCAAAATGTCCTAGGGTTGGCGCTGAACTGTTCTTTGTGAATCATTATGGGGAAGGAGGGTTGGTTATGTTAAGAGCAAGGAGGGTTGCTTTTTGTAAAATTAAATGCAATTTAAATTTTTGTGTGAGGAGCACTTTTGGATGCGTAGCTGATGTCTTTATTATTTTAGGCACGCTGCTGTGAACAAAGAGTATATTGTGAGTTTATTAACCTTTTCATAGTTTATTTCCCATTTTATTTAATAGAAAAGAAACAACATCGTGTTAACCAAATAGGGTAAAACCCAAGTCGCCACCGTCAGCAGTCAAGGACCCAAGAGCTGGTGCGCATTTAAGCCAAAGGCTACCTAAGCCTAGCGACACGAAGTGAAAAAGCCGCCAGCCTCTTGGGAACCTTTCCTACTGATGTTGACGACTTGGATTCTATTTGTTATATGAACTGATGTTTCTTTTATTTTAATTATTAATTTTAGAGGTTTTAGTTTAATTATTTTTCAATTTAGTTTGGTTGTAATCATTATATGGTATCGCTTTATTGAAGAACACTAAAATCAACTATATCTTGTTTGGTTGGTATATGTATTGATGAAATAATATAAAAAAATTGTGGAAGACATTAAGATAAAGTTTTTTCAATATTTTCGTCAAGAACTAGGTACCAAAAACGAACTAATTTTAAAATTACTTATTAATTAATTATAACTTTAAAATTTAAAATAACTTTCTTCACTTACTTATACTTACCACAGAAAAACTTTTCATGAGAAATCTGTTCGTCTTGTGAGTCTCGTCGGCCCACAGATGAGTAAATTATTTTTCCGCCACACGCCGCCGTTATGTCGCCTTCGTCGTAAAGCAACTCGGATGACAAAATTATTAAAACTCCACGACAATTTGAAGACGATTATAGGAAAAAAGAGAAAATGGATAAGTGCGAGAAGGCAAGGAAATAAGGAACTAAAATAGTATCGGATTTGCGCCTGTTCCGCTGATCACTTTTACGTCTGCACGGGACAAGAAGCAGTAATTCCATTCTAAGTTTTTTCTTTTCTGAAAGAGCAGCATGGAAAAGTAACTAAGAATGTAATTCTCTTACAGTGTGTTTCCGAGGCTCGCAAACATGAGTAAATAATTCCCCTGATTACCGGGCGCCGTCTGTGACCTGTGACACAAAACAACTCGACCAAGAAAAATATTAAAACTGCACGGCATCTTGGAGACGTGGATGCAAAAATTATATTACAGAAATGGGCTACAAAGTGGAGATAGGGAACCAAAATAGTCATCATCATCATCAGGTCTCTTTTATTCTCCACTGCAGGAGCACGACCCTTTCTGTACTACCAGAGCCAAATATTAGCCAGAGCAGTCAGAGAATTTGGTCTACACTCTCGATTCAATGTGCCTTAACTTTACAGATCATGGATTTAAATGTTCAAGGGACTTAAAAAGGATCCGAAGCGTAGCAAAAGGGCAGTTGTTTTCGACTCGTGAAACAAGCGAATAGCTTAACCATGTCCAGCATACAGTGCAGACATCCGTCGTGGGAATAGGCCTAAATGAGCCCTAACGTCCATTTTGACGATAAATTGAATCCGAATAGCAGAGACTCTCGTTTATATCCCGGTAAATTGCGACTTGTAAATAGGTAGGGACGTGGAAAACATTTCTGAACTCAATCCCTTTGCCTTTTCTGCAAATTAAATGAGTGTACCTACTTAGCCTGCGACACGGGTTGTGCTTGGTTTGTTCCTACACAGAGCTGAAATTATCTGACAACTGTCTCACCTTTGGGTAGTAACATTTTTTTTTGTGTTTATTATCTATAATAATTTTGATTATTAATTTTGATATAAGGAACAGTCCTCCTAAAAGGTCATCAGCTTTACGTACGAAGGCAGTAACCCGCGTCGCCTACGCATAAGGCCACCTTTACTTGACAGGATTTGGCCTACACTCTCCACGGTGACCAGACGGGTTGAAGAGATCTTATTGATGTTTATAAGCTTTGTTTAGCTTGTGTTTCCATCTACGGCATCCACGGGAAGACTTGGAATGGTCCTATTCTACTCTGCCGGAAACCACACGGCCTCTCAAATAGTGATAGGTAACTAACCGCATCGCCTATTAATATAATTCGGACTTTAACCCATTCCCTCGATTAGCTCTTACAATCTGCCTCAGGAGAGAAACAGCTAGTTTATTCTAAGTTAAACTTTTCTTTTTTTACTGGCTAGTATGGAAGAAGAAATAAGTACCTAATTAGGAAGCTGACATTCATCCATACTGGTCTAAAAACACTTCTGAATCCTAAATGTGTCTCCTCCAGACGTAAGTAAATAATTCCGCTGATTACCGGGCGCCGTCTGCGTCACAAAGCAATTCCATCTGACAGAATTAAATATCCACAACTGAAGTTGATGATACAAAAAAATTACCAAATACAGCGCTGAAGCTTTTGTAGTACTATACAAAAGTTTTAGAGCTATACTAGGTATATTTTTGAAAATTAGAAATGTGATTTTGTCTAGAAGCAAAGTATTAATAAATAATTTCCCTGATTACCCGGCGCTTCCAAAAAATATAACGCGATCCGACCAAAATATTTAAACTCAAAACAATAACTTGAAGACGATGATAGAAAAAATAAACCTTATACAGCACTGAAGGTTTTGTAAAGTAGGTAATTAGAAATGTGATTTTGCTCCATATTGGCCTGTAAGCAAAGTCTTTTCAACCCTAAATGTGTCTCGTCGGCCCGCAGTACTTGAGTAAATAATTCTTCTATTTGAAAACTTGAAAACGATGATTTAAAAAAGAAACTACAGCACTGAAGCTTTGTATAATATAAGTAATCAGAAATATAATTTTGCTTTATTAGTCACGAAATAAAGTCTTTTCAACCCTGAGCGTGTCTACGAGGTCCACAGACGTAAGTAAATAATTTCTCGGATTACCGCGGGCGCCGCCTGTGTCGCAAAGCAACTCGACCGACAAAATTATTAAAACTCCACGACAACTTTGACGATGATACAAAAACCAGACTACAGGAATGAAGATTTTGTATGTTTACGATAGCGCATTACGGTTATACTCGTATTTCATTTTGTTCCTGTCAAGTCCTACCGTTATTTAGTGCCCAATCACATGCGTAAGTTGCGTCGCTTATTGGCGTAAAGTATGCCACGCAATTTACGCTCAATGTGGAAGCACAAATATCTCGTGTGTTAATTGCGTTATTTTGGTTGCTCAGTTTTTAGCATCCTTGGGTGATCATTAACATGCATATTATGATCTGTGAAGAAAAAGAGCCGAAAAGCCCAACCCGAGATCTACAGCAAAGCAACAGGAAAAACACTAAAAATCAGGAGGAATTTTATTAACTTTAATTCTGGATTCTTGTTAATTTGTGCTTACGACAAGTCGAGATCGCGGGTACAAATTGATTCGCTGTTGCGTTTGAGATGCAATTTGTTATCAGACGGGAGATGTTCGATTTTATGATAAACTAGTTCCCGCCCGCGGCAACACTCTTATACGAAATTCGGCTTCTTGACTCTACTTTTCGATAGATAGGCAAATTTTTATAAAATTGTTTACCTTATTACAATATTTTAGAACAAATAAATACATTTCTCATCAACATTATTTTTGTTCGTATGTTGCAGAAACAGCGATTGGTATTAGGTAAGTATACTAGAGGTACATCCTTTTAAGTAGCTATGTTTATAAATACGTGAAGTCTCTTAGTAAACTACACATCTTATCAATCCTTCAGCTGATTTGACTTATGTTCATGTTACTTCGAGTTTAAAAACGATTTTTGACACATCTACTTTTCTACGAAATTTGACGAAGTTCCTATAAAAGACTCCCAACACACATGAAAAAACAGATGACTTTAATGGCTAAAAACGTCTAATAAGTTGGTCGAATATAACTCTATAATTTGTAAACCTACTTAGCTCTGACCATTTACCTTATAACTTCGTTATATCTTCTACTACCGTGAATTTTTTCACCGTTCAACTAACAGAAGGGGGGACACTTGACTCTAACAAAAAATAGCATTTTAAAACCAAATATTTAACAAGCAGACCCCTTATTTGAAAAATGGTGTTAACAAACTCACAATATTTTTGAAAACCTTATTCAACAACATCCACGCCATCGATTAGTGGAAAAAAAACCCTCTTTACATGTATGGTAAGTACTCTAAAAAAAATTTTACGGTGTTTAACTCTAAACAGAATCGAACAACTTCACTCGCTCGTTCAATATCTTATGTGAATTTAAAATGTTTTATATTGCATACGGGAAAGTAAAATCAACTCTACCTCTATATTTCGCCAGTTTCAATGCAAATAAAAATATCAACGTTCAGTTACAGTGCACGTCAGGAGTGCGTTTGATACGAGTTGTCGAAATAATAAATATTGCTTCAGACTTATTTGCGACTCTTCGAGCTAGCTGGAAAATATTTTTTGCATACGTTTTGCATATAGTATACTATTCCAATGACTGAATTCTTTGTATTTTTATATCAAGTTGAGGAATAAATATTTTACAATACAAAACGTACGTATCTTTTATTTATTTATTGATTTATACTCCGGAGTAGCACATTTAGGATTGTTAATTTTGTTTAACCCCCAATTTTTATTTTTTTATATGTGAGTATAGCGTATTTCATGAAACTAATTTGAATATTTGGTCATATTATATATTTATTAAAATCATGTCAAAGACAAAGTCGTGTCTTAACAAAACAAACAGCCAAGCCCAATACATATTTAAAAATAAAATCACGCTAGTGTCTTAATAGTCTGTCATTGTCAGTGTCATTAAGGCCGTACCTAAATTTTCCGGGGTCCAGTGCTGCCCCCATTTAAAATAAATCATTTCAAAGAAAACGGAGACATCATTTAAAATTTTGCAACTACCAAGTCCTAGATAACCCTTCAAAGTGTTTTATGAACTACTGTTTACAGTTTAAAGTGAGAACGTTAAGCTTTACTACGCACATTTGCGAAAAACGGCCACTTTTGGCAAATGTGCGTAGTAAAGCTTAACGTTCTTATTAGCTCAGCTTAAACCGATACAGCCACGGAGTAAGGTCAAACAAAGGTTATACGTTTGTTTGTAGAAATATCCGAAACCATTGATTATTTTGGCCAAAATATGACCTACAAGTGTTCATTTACTCTGTATCTCGAAATGAATTTCAAAAAACGCTTTCCAAAAAATATTTACAATGCCCATTGGAAGTGCACTCACAGAACAAATGTATGGGGCGTGAGTTCGAATCTCACTCGTGTGAGAGTCAAAGTTTTCATCACATAATTTTAATTTGGAATTTACTTTTCTTAGATTCTGCTTTAGCGAATCGTCTTATACATTTATACTCGTACCAGGGCGTACCAGGTGTAAATGTACATTTAGCTATGGCCATATATTAGCATGGCCGTGTGGTTTCCGGTTTAGAATATCACCACTCCATCTCTTTTCCTGTAGATGTCGTAAGAGGCGACAAAAGGACTAATTACAAACATGTAGTGCTACAACTGCATTTCCAAGAACGGTTGAAGTTCGGCGGCGGCCGGTCGTAAAAATACAACCAACGGTATTTTTTCTCGACTTCGCCTGGTTTTGGCATATTATATTTGGAGAAGAAAACACGGGAAAGTGCACCCCGAGCTCCGAAGCAGCACAGCTGAGAGAACATGCTAAGATGAAGAAAACGTAAATCTACAGTCAACATACACGGCCTTTTCCTTGCTTTATTCGCACAAATAGCGGGCGTAAAATGCCTATTTCTGGCCCGGGGACACAATTATTAAGAAAATTATGCATAGATACCTAATTTATCTAAACAAGTTTAAATTATAGTCATGAAACTGATGTTACTAATGTCCATTAAAATTTATTAATAATTTAGGGTAACTACATAAAAAGGTTAACCAAAATTAATAGTTTTAAACAAAAACAATTTATTCCATAAAGCTTTGTACATTTAATAAAACCAAAACGAAATTGGACTGACCGAAATAATTGAAGCATTGAAATAGAATTAACTTTAGTGGGTTGCTTTACTGACAGTATTAAAATTTTATAAAAGCACTGTTTCAAATTGTCAGCGCAAATAACGTTTATATTTTAATTTGATTAAATGTACCCTTACAATGGTAGTTAGTTTATAATAATTATGAGAGTATAATAATTAAATATTGATAAATATGTACTGCGGTCTCTTTATTACGTTATTATTCAATTTATTCAACCAAATTTTTAATTTTCTATCTATTTAATTGAATTACGTTATTATATAAAGATATTAGCAGTCCACCTCGGCTTTGCCCGTGGTACACACATAGCCTATATCACTCGGGGATAGTGTGGCTTTCCAATGGTGTAAGATTTTTTTAAATCGATCCAGTAGTTTCAGATGCAAACAAACAAACAAACAATCAAATCTTTCCTCTTTCTAATATTATTATTAGTAAAGAAGAAAACAATGAGTGTAATTAATTTTTAAACTATTATAATTTTATATTGTTTTATGTATATATGTATGTATAAGACGAATCCTCTATTCGTATAAAAAAATAAAATCAAATAAGAAAAAACGATGGCTTACAAAAGGCATAAAAATCTCGTGCAAAAATAAAAGACTACTCAAGATATTAATAAACAGCACAAAAAATTACACTCTGAAAAAATACTATAAAACCTACGAAAAAACTCTAAAAAAGGCCGTCATAAAATCCAAAAAAATTGAGTACATAAGCCGAGTTAAACATTCAAAAAATCTGGTAAAAACTATGTGGAACATAATTAAAGAACGAACGAATAAAACCACTCGGTACCAGACTAAGAACATTCAGTTAGTTATCCACAACAATCTCACTTCGGAACCAAAGTTGATTGCTGATGCGTTTAATACCTACTTTGCATCGGTGGGGATACCTTCGAGCGGAGCCGCACCGCCACACGGCCGGCCCGTGCTACACCCGCCCGAGAACTCCATGTACTTGCGACCGGTTGATCTATCAGAAATAAATACTATATTGAAAGAACTAAAGCCCAAATATAGCTGCGGTATTGACGAAATACCTCCTATATTATATAAACAGTGTGCAGATGAGCTTACACTACCTTTCACCCTGCTCATTAACCAATCTTTCGCAGAAGGGACTTTTCCGGATCTCCTAAAAAAATCCTTAGTAAAACCGATCCATAAAAAAGGCAAAAAGACCGATGCTAGAAATTTCCGCCCCATCGCGATTCCTTGTACCGCATCAAAAATATTCGAAAAAGCCATGGGAAATCAAACATACGAGTTTTGCGAAAAGTATAATATTTTTGACGATTGCCAAAACGGGTTTAGGAAAAATAGATCCACGACATTAGCGACATACAAATATGTACAAAAAATACTTGATTTATTAGACGGAAAAAAATACGCCATAGGCACTATGCTAGATATGACCAAGGCATATGACAAAGTTCTAAATAATATTTTATTAAATAAACTACACGGGGTAGGTGTCAGAGGCATCGCTCACGCCTGGTATAAGTCATACTTGCAGAATCGGGAACAATATGTGGAAATAGAACATTATGACCACGACACCGGAACTATATCCACAGTAAGATCAGATGTGGAACTCATGAATTGTTCTATTCCCCAGGGAAGCGTTGTCGGATGTTTGCTATTTTTAATCTACATAAACGACCTACCACAGACCCTGAATCAGACTTGCGTACTATTTGCAGATGACATTTCATTACTATCCCCTTACACAAATCATGACAATTTAGACCAATTACTAACACAAACTATTGACTCTGTTGTATCGTGGCTATCCGACCATAATCTCGAAGTAAACTTTTCATAAACTAAATTGATACAATTTAGACCACACCAGAAAAAGGCCCTTGACATAAATCTTAACTACGGTGGAATCAAACTCGAAAGTGTCAATACATTTCAACTACTCGGACTAGTTCTAGATACGCATACAAACTGGAAAGCCCACGTTGATAAGATAGCTATAAAATTGACCAAATTTACCTACGCGCTTAGAGAATTGAAAAAAACCACTAACGAGAAAACGACAATAGCTGCATATTACGCGTATGCCTTTTCATGGTTAACCTATGGCATCATCCTCTGGGGAAACAGCACTGATGTAGATAGACTACTCACCCTTCAAAAGAAGTGTATAAGAATAATTGTTAATATAAAAGGGACGGAGAGCTGCAAGCCTTATTTTAAGGATTTAGAAATATTAACTTTACCGTCTATTTATATTTTGGAGACCTGTAAGTTTGTCCGTAAATATCCCCAATTTTATACAAGGAAGGAAGACTTGCCGCGACGATATCCCACTCGGAAGAAAAATAAATTAGTTACACCCACTTCCAAGCTAGAACTATTTAAGTCTGGCCCGCTAGCTATGACGATAAAAATTTATAATGCCCTACCCGACAGCCTACGAAATGAAGAAAATAATTCACTTTTTATAAAAAAACTAAAATCGATTTTAGCAAATAAAACGTATTATAAATTAGACGAGTACTTTAACGATAAAAAAATTTAATTGAAATTGACATTATAAACTATAGGTAGGTACCAAATAAACATTGACATTAATTGACATTACTTTTTTTTTTTTTTTTTTTACTTACATTAATTTACTTTAATTAACGATCTTGCTGACAATAAATTAAAATAAATTAAAAAAGAACCTATTTGGTAAACACGTAGGTAAGGATTATATTCATTAATTAACTGCATGTCATAAAACTCGCTTGCCGTTCCAAACTTTATTTTGCGATACCCGACAGGGTTCATAGTGTTTTAATACAGTGACTTTAAGTAGTTAGAACTGATGTACATTATGAAATGCATTAAATGAATTGAATTGAATTGAATTGTATAAAGCAGTTCATTAATTTTTAAGAGGTCACAGCTTTAGCTACAACCAATTCTTAGAACAATGCAATAGTAATACTAATAAAATAACATCCCAATTCCGTTTTAATAGAGAAATGGTTTGAAACTGCTTTATATGTATAAGAGAATTCGAGCACAGGTGGAGAGTACAATTAAATTGTGCAGGTAGACGACGGCGTCCGAGGAAATGTAATAAACAAGTCGCCTCCGACCAAATATTTAGAAGCTGGGTCTGGGGTGCCACCGTCCGCGATTAACGATTGTTTATTCAAGACTTGGATGATTCAATCTAAGAAAATTAGGACGTTAGCACATTAAATATCTTTCTTATTTATTTTGATTGTAGATTCATATTTTAAATTTAGGACTTAGTTCAGCGTCTAAAGAAATAAAACATTCGTAAATGAGTCGCCACTGACCAAATATTTAGAGACCGGGTCTGGGGTGCCACCGTCCGCGATTAACAATTGTTTATTCAGGACTTTTGGATGATTCACTTGGAGAAAATTAAGACGTTGGGACATTAAATATATGTTTTATTGAGATTGCACATTCATATTTTTAAATCAAGGCTTAAGTTCGGCGTCTAAAGAAAATAAATATTCGTAAATGAGTCGCCACTGACCAAATATTTAGAGATCGGGTCTGGGGTGCCATCGTCCGCGATTAAAAATTGTTTATTCAGGACTTTTGGATGATTCACTTGGAGAAAATTAAGACGTTGGGACATTAAATATATATTTTATTTAGATCGCACATTCATATTTTTAAATCAAGGCTTAAGTTCGGCGTCTAAAGAAATTAAATATTCGCAAATGAGTCGCCTCCGACCAAATATTTAGAGGCCGGGTCTGGGGTGCCACTGTCTGCGTTTACGAGGATTGTTTTATTCAAGACTTTCAGACGATTTACTCGGTGAAAATTTAGATGTTGGGACATCAAATATCTTTGTTATTTATTTAGATTGTAGATTCATATTTTAAATTTAACACTAGTTCGGCGTCTAAAGAAATGAAATATTCGTAAACAAGTCGCATCTGACCAAATATAATAAGACCGGTTTCGGGGTGCCACCATCCGCGATTATCAATTGTTTATTTATGACTTTCGGACGATTCACTCGGTGAAAATTAAGACTTTGGGACATTTAATATCTTTCTCATTTATTTTGATTGTAGATTCATATTTTAAATCAAAGCTTAAGTTCGCGTCTAAAGAAATGAAATATTTGTAAATGAGTCGCCACCGACTAAATATTTAGAGACCGGGCCTGGGGTGCTACCGTCCGCGTTTAACGATTGTTTATTGTTTAGACGATTGGCTCAGCGAAAATTAAGACGTTGGGACATTAATCAAGAAATTTAAAAATAGCTTTGTTATTTACCACTTCATATTTATAATTTTGATACTAAAATGCAATAAATGAATCGCCTCCGGCCAAATTTTAGAGATTTTAACGATTGTTTATTCTTTAGTCTTTAGTCATTAAGTCGACTAACAGACTTGAGGAAGACTTTGAAATAATATATTTGAAAATAAAATGTAATAATTTAACAAATCTACATTGACAAAAATCATTATGTCTCATTTGGAATGTAATAAATGAGTGGCTGCCGGCTAAATATTAGAGACCTTACGCCGCCTTTCACTTTTTAAAGGATTCCTTTCGGAATAAATATCTGATTCTTTGATAAAGGCCTTGTCATATTCCGCTACCGCTATCTCTTATGCTGAGACCATACATTCACGCGTGGCTGACCGCGGTATAGCAAACTTATTCGCCGTCCGTACGGCTGATTCTATTAACACAACAATTTCTCCAATCTCATACAATTGTCTTATTTTGGGTCCCCATTTTATTTATATGTGGCCTTTGTCTGGCTACATTAATTAATGATACTATTAGTCCGCATTTGCTTTGAAAGCTTTGGTACTGTAAATAATTTATTAAAGTGATATGTAAGCATGTTTTGTGGAACTTTTTTTAGTTACAGATACACTATCACGTCATTATCTCTAATGGGGCAGACAGAGCCCAGGGCCGCAAGATCCAAAGGCCACTTTTAGCTTAATGATGGGCAGAAAGATGGAAGAATTAATCAAAATAGTAATGGGTTGCTAGTCGAATTCCCTATAGATATGATTCGCATTTTCACCCATTCCCTCTATCAGCTAATACGATCTGCGCGGGAAGGGAAGCAGCTGGTACATTCCCCCCCCAGAGAAAAATTTTTTTTTTAAATATTTCGATACATGTTTCTTGAGAAAAATTGTTCAGTATCATAAACTGAATTCATCCTTAAAATGGTTTCAGTTTAATTTGTTACACGTAATATATGAAAAGGAGGGCCTTCTTCAAACGTGAAACTTTTGATCTCCCTCAGCATAAACAGCTCGCAATATTCTCTAGAGTACACTTCCTTGACTCTTACCTAAAAATCACCATTTAGCTGAGTAAAGCTAGTCGTTCACTAGAAGCAAGAGACTTGCAGCAGTTTTAGCGCCGATACATACATACGCTATCACGTCTATATGTAGAGCAATTTGGATCTAACAGCTCTAATTAGACAGAGCCCATATCCACTATACCCAAAGGCCACTTCTAGCATAACGATGGGCAAGAATTTGAAAATAGGAATAAAAATACTGACTGGTTGCTAGCATACGCATTTTCTCGCATTCCCTCGATCGGAGTCTACGATCTGCGCGGGAAGAGCAGCTTAGAAGCTGGTATATACTATGTTTTTTCCTTTTCTCACACAAGCATGGCCGATGCCAACTGGAATGGCGCGGCCGGCAGTCCACTTCACTGTCAAGCTAATTTCACCTGTATCTATAGTTTATAGTTATGAAATGCAGAGAATAGCTTGAGAAAAGCAAAAGTCCACAAGCGGCCAGGTGTTTTCTATTCGATGCACTTTCCTTAGTTGAGTTGCCGGCCGCTGCAGTTCCAGTGTGAATCGACGATTAAGCACTAGGCAGACGCTATTCCTGAAAATAAGATATGGATGCATGCATATCCAAGAAATTGAATATATACAAAAATAAATCTAGTTCCTCGCTTTATTTATGCTAAGTAGCACGCAGTCATTGTTATTTTCTCAAATAATTTTAAATCTACGTATTACCTAGGTATTATTAAGAAAACGCCAGTCAAGCTGACAGGTAAAGTTCTATACTTTTTGTTAGCACTTTTTATACATACTGTGTGATTTGTCCGTATATATTTATTCATAATTATTTATTTTAGTATAGATATTCTTCACTTCTTATTTCATGCTGATCTGGGAAAAAATAAAAATCACAAGCTGCTTCTCGTCCCGCGCAGATCGTATAAGCCATGTTAATAAGCGATGCGGCTAGCAACCTATCAATATTTTGATTCCTTTTTCCACCTTCTCGTCCACCATCACGCTAAAAGTGGCCTTTGGGTCTAGCGGTACTGGGCTGTGCTGTGTCTGCTTAGAGCCACAAAGCTAAAAACCCTCTGTCTGCCCCATTAGGGAGAAAGACCTGATAGTGTGAACTGTATTCTTCACTTGTCACTTTTAATCGAAATTACCTATTTGAAATAACTTCTTATTTTTGATTAAAAGTGACAATCTGGTCGAACCCACCCGCTGTATATCGTAGCCTAGGCCTGCTTAGTGGACGTCTAGCTTAACCCTACTAAATCTCCCTGACGCACCCTCCTAGAATTTAGATACGCATATGTAATATACTGTTATTTGAAGTACCGCATGCAATCGAGTGGACGTTTTATATTGCAGTTTACTCCCATGTTATTACATTGGCCCGAGGCTACTGTGAATGGCTGGCTATTTATTTATGGCTGTTTCGACAGGGGGATCCATAAGTAGAATGAATTACATTCCTGCGTTACCATCGTCATGATAATATGACCGATCCCCTACAATCTGTTAAAAGATATTGGGAAAACAGGGGTAGCTATGGGTGTGTTTTGTTGCTTTGAGAAGTCGATTTATTTTGTGAAACGTCGTAGGGAATGGTGGTAGGGAATACTAGTGATAGATAAATATAACTAAACATAAATATTTTTTATAGGATTTGTTGGTGATGTTTTGACGCGTAACCGCTTTGTTGTTAATTTAAAAAAAATACCACATTATTTTACAGACAGAACGATATCGTACTGTTCATAGAAAATTATTGACTGTTTTAATTCTGCGTTTTAATTTTTCGTTTATTTGGATAAGTTAATACGTCCTTGTGTGTCGATATTATAATTTTCCTAATATTTAACCTTTCCTTCTTACTCTTACTTACTGACTTTTACTCTTTTTCCTACAGATACATTTAACCTGTCGTATCTCAAGGCGCATATTTTAAACTACGAGACCAGAATTGATTTCTTTCCGATTTTAAAAGGCATTAAAATATGTGGCGATTTTGTTAAAATTTTAATAATAATAACTTCATCTTATAAAGAAAAAAAATACGTTAAACAAAGTTTAGAGAACTGTGAAAGTTCTGATAGTATTTTAAAAATCAAGAATTTATTTTCTTATAATGACTCTACTCAATTTGTATTAGACCATTAAGTAAGACCATTGTACGTACCCATACATAAATACATACATACTATCACGCCTGTTTCCCACAGGGGTAGCCAGAGATTATCCACCATCCTACAAAAATTTGAGGAGGATCCAAATTTCGAGTAAGCCTTTAAAATATCATTTGGTTTGTTACAAAAATGCAACGTTAACAGCCCCTATACTGGAACGTGTGGGAGTTCATTGATATGCGGCGAAGCGAAACATCTCGGATCGTGTAAACACCGTCGGTAAGCTTCGCTGTTTCCAATCTGTCAACACAACATACGATTGTGATAGTATTGCATTTATATTGGGGTCAGAGGTATAGGTCCGTATTTATCTACGCTCAGATACCGAAACATTGGAAACACGGCTTGTGGTGGGTGTTGATTGGGTGAAAATGTAATTTAATGGAAAAACGTAACGCGGTGTTTGTTTCATTCAGGTATCATCATCGTTAATAAAAAGCGAACGTCTTGTTAAAACCTTTTAATTAGCTCGAGTATGGGCTTATTACTGTTTATTATCTTAATAAGTACTAAGGTCTCACAATTAAAGCTTGTACGAAACCACAAAAGACAGTAAGAGTATACCCGTCCCCGTTCCCGTCCCCGCACCTCTCCCTCTTTCTTGTGCGGCCGCGTGCGCCGTCAGTGTCTGTTCGCCCGCTCTCGCCCTGAGACAAGGCGAGAACGGGGGAGAGGTGCGGGACGGGGAACGGGGATGTATATTGCGCGGGACCTTAGGACATTCCGTTTTGTATATTCTTACTGTCTTCTGTGATGATACCTAAAAATATTTTTTTATGAAAAACTGGTATCAAAATTATTCTGTAACCTACTCTAATACAGATGACCAATTTAAGAAGGTAGGTATTTTTCTTTGTGATAATCCTATTCCGCCAGTCGGAGGTTCTGGGTTCGATCCCCAAGCCAGTGCAAGTTGGAAAATGGCCATTTTCCAAAATTCTCCTTGAGTGTTTATCTATATCTGATTCATCATAAAATAAGGTACAGTTAAGTTAGTGTCCGATAACACAAGTTTAAAACTTACTTTAGGGTTACCTTAATCTGTGTAATTTGACTTTACCTATTACCAATCTATTTGTATTCCAAATTTTGCTTTGACTCTTTAATTAGAAATAACTCTAGAAGAAAAGCAGAAAAGTCTACGAACTTTTAATTGAGGAGATAAAAATAGGCGGGAACTTGCCACTAGAGCTGCCAAGATTAGCGTTAGGAACACAAATTAAAACGTAACAGAATAATAAGTCACTAACATCCTTTTTTAACCGACTTCAAAAAAGGAGGAGGTTATCAATTCGACTGTAGGTTTTTTTTATGTATGTTTGTTACGCGATATCTTCGTCAATTGTAAACCGATATTGATTTTTCTTTCTTTTATTTGAAAGCCTTTACTACCAAGTTGGTCCCATTTTAATTTGGTGAAGATATGATGAAGAACTTTGGAGATATGGAAGAAACTCCTAAACAATTAAAGTCGGTTTTTTTAAAAATTTAATTATTTTAAAGCAAAGTCTACTTGGTTGTCACTAATTAATATAATCTCTCTCTCTCTACCTCTCTCTATGCAAGCTTTTATAATAACCTTATAGAAGTTATCACATGCTCCGTCCGTATGGTTGAGTTCAGCGATAGCTGATCCACGCGTCAACTCGTGAACGGGTGCCGCAAGTAGGGACTGGTCAGCTCGGCTCCGTTTTTTAAGACTACTCAGTGTAACTTATTGCTGTAAATTGAATTTGGCACTCGTTCGCAAGCTATACATATTATGTTGTGATAACATTGTATTAGGCATAATATCTTAGTAAACTGACAAAGCATTTCTGGCGCGTAGGCGACCAATACTGTGTAAATGAGTTTCTTTCGGCGTTTCTTCTCAGCAGTGGTCGTTGCGAAACGCTATTATCGGTGGCTTTTGAACAAAGAAAAAAATATTTTAATATAAATAAACATTACACGTAATGTACACTATAATTATTGACGTGTAAAAGTGCCTGCAAAGGCCTAAGTAATTTTTTCCAGTCGAATAAATTTTGATTTTGTCCGTTGTGACGATGCGCTGGTAGAGACGGTACCGTACTTGTAAGCATTAGAGTTGTAACTTATACTGAGCATTGTCATTTATAAAGACTCAGCCAACCGAAAGTAATTTTTGCATAATTAAAATGAGATTGCGTTGCGTCATTTATGCTGCATTCGGTTTTATACGAATGTTTGTTCTACACGGCGATAAAAAGTAAGCTGTGAATTTCTTTAGAACAGAAATTGCCCAACATTTTAAGCATCTGAAAACTCAACAAAATATACTCGTTTAGTTTCTTCTTATATTTTATCGAGTGCGTCACTAACACTGGATTCTTCGATTTGCCTAAAGGCATCTGAAGTAGCTCATCTAGTGATAGTGTTGTACTAGCTACGGTAGAACAGGCTGCGCTGGACTTACATCACTACGTTTCACCGCCTAACACGATTGCTTTCGCTACTTCTATGGTTTATGACGTCATCGCGCCATTTCGAATCGCCTAGAAAGGAAGTTTATTAAATAGAGGTGGAGGGATGTTGTAAATGTGGGTTTCATATTGTTATAAATATAATGTGTACCACCCGTGTGGTTCCGGGTCACCCGTGTGGTTCTGGGTTAGAATAGGACCACTCCATCTCTTCCTGTGGATGTCGTAAGAGGCAACTAAAAGACGAAGCACAAACATCTCGTGCTCGTAAAATTGCATTCCCAAGGAGGTTGACGTCAGGCAGACGGCCAGTCGTAAAACTATAAGCAAATCGTTTAAAATGTTCCGGCTATTTCTTTTCCATTTTGCAAGGTCTTTGGCATCCTTGGGTGGAGAAGAAAAAGCGGGAAAGCGCACTCCGAAGCAGCACAGCTGAGATCCAACCAGGAACGCGCTTAAACGAAGAAGATTATGTGAACCTACATACATATCTGCTATTCATTTGACGGCTGGCTGCGACCAGTCGAATAAATTTGGATATCTCCCCGCCGTTAGAATAAAAAGTAATTTTTACACTATTTAACTAGTGTGCAGGTTTCCTCGTGATATTTTCCTTTACTAGAAGCAAGTGGTGGTAGTTAAAAATAACCGTACACAAGTAGAAACTCGGAGGTACAAGTCGCGCCTAGTAAGGATCGAACTCGTACCTCACAGACGCATAGATCCATACTAAAACCTAGCCACCACCTGAACTACTTGGCCACCGTTCATTTGACTGGACAATATAAAAAACCGACAAAACGTGAACAAGTGTATTTGCTAGGCAAATTAAAAAACCCCTGACTGTCAAGAACGCCATCTAGCGTTGAATAGCGGAACTACCGATACGACTTGATAAAGATATCAATCAAGTCGCTCTACGGATAGCGCCATCTATTATTTGCTAGAGAAAGCCCTGACTTTCAAGCGGTAACCCCAATAACTTTTAAACGGCTGAACAGATTTTCATCAAACATAGCTAAGAACCACCGCAAGGGAACTTTCTGACACGTAGAAAAAACGCATCGAAGTTGCTCCATGCGTTCGAGCGCTAAAATGCCTCAGACAGACAGTTAGCGACAAACTTATAACACCTCTCTTTTTATCAGGGGTTAAAAATATGCCGTAGAGAACGCGGTTCACGACACCGAAGCGTGACATTGAGTGGAGAAATGTGATGAAACGCCTAAGTGTCGCATCTATTCCCGACTAACTTGTGTAGGGGCATCCGACTCCAGCAGATCGAACTCCATACATTTTACATTAGCAGCAACAAATCCTCATTCCGAAGACGTAAGCAGAGGCTTTTTCACAAAAATAAACAAGGAAACTATTTTTGCGACGACGTAATCGTATTAGATTTATAGGCCTGTTTTATTTATATTTTAAAAATGTTTTATGGGTTGCGGGGATGTGCTTTATTCTATTGATTTTCGACATTTTTGTGCTGCTGCAGCATACATACACACATCGCATCCCTATAAAATCTGTATGTAAATAACGTAATATCATTCATTTATTTTTTGTGTGTGAGTGTGTATGTGCAGTTTTCACAAATAAACGATTTATCTATCTATATATCTATTTATCATTTTCTTTCAATGCATTAAAAATATGTACTACAATTATGCTACAAAAAGTTAAATAAGTATGTAATTATCACAACATAATTGCTTTTTAGTACGTCCTTCAGGTAAGGCAAAGGATCGACATGATTTTTAGGGTTTTAAGTCGTGTTTAATCTGAAAGTTAAGGATTACGATCATGATAATTTCTGGGTCCAAAGCTGCCCACTTAAAATAAATTATTTGATAGGAAACGGAGATATCATTTAAAATTTTGTTCTAGTAAGCCCTAGATAACCCTTCAAACTATTTTATGAACTACTGTTTACAGATTAAAGTGAGAACGTGAAGCTTTTCTCCGCATATTTGCCAAAAGTAGTCGTTTTTCACCACCATCATGCTAAAAGTGGTATTTGGGTTTTGCGGCCCTGAGCTCTATCTGCTTAGAGCCGGAAGACCCAAAATGATATGTCTTTATAGCATATTATTATTACTGACACGCTATCCCGTCATCATCATCCGAGCGTATTCCCGGTTGCATTATCGTCAGCGGTTACGCTTCAGAGCCCCGGGTCCGCTACCTTACCTAGGTGATTTGACGAGGTTACTGGTTTTTACACAGAGCGACTGCCGTCTGACCTCCGCGACCCAAATGGTAGACCAGAACCAATCTTAGGATAGGTACAAACGCTAGTTGGCGTTTGGGACCAACAACTTAACGTGCCTTCCGAAGCACGGAATCATCTATCTTTTCGGATAATCAGGTGATTAAAGCCTGCAACATCCTAACCAGACTGGAAACAACTAAACACAAAGTATGCTTCCCAGTGGGATTTGAACCCACAACCTCCGGAATACTCCGGATCACAAGGCAAACGCCTTGACCACTGGACCACGGAGGCAGTCAAATGATACGCTATCACGTCTTTATCCGTAATGGGGAAAACAGAGCAATATTATCCGTTTAAATTCCGAGTTTCTTATATTTTGTATCCTTTTTTGGCACTGAAACAAATCAGCTCCACTCGTCTCACGTGACTATGAGCCGAGTGGTTTTTCATTAATATTCTCTTCATATTCAAATCTGAATCGGGCGTTATCGTGCTATGTCGGATTCGGATCACGCTCTCCGCCGTCTCTCTTTGCTAACCATACCACGCGCCGAAGAGACACCAGCGCTCTGATTGCCTGTATTATGAGATTCAAACACGTTTATATGATTCAACTGAGTATTTATTCGGCTATTGTCGACAGGACAATGAACTCTTGTTTAAAATTGAGTCTGCGATAGGCTAGTTTCTTTAGCATCTATTTTTTATTCCATTTTTCTAACCTAAGCCCATAATTTTACTAAATGCATGGCTTTGTCTATCCAATTAGGGACAAAATTATGATCTATGCGTAAATTTCGGGTATTTTATAGCAGATTGTATACAAATAAGTAATTCACAAAAATTGTACACAACATAGTAGCGAAATAAAAAAAAATATGAAAGTCAAAGAACATGTTTGTATTTTGCTACTTGTTTTTGAAGAATAAGAACATTATGAACTTCTTAAATAATTTTCGCTGTAGATAAAATCTTCTTACATGTTTATTAATTCATAAATATAGCGCAATATTTTGATTACATTTGGTATTCTTTAATGGGGCAGAAAGGTTCTTGAATGGCGGCCACATACCGGCAAGCGCACGGCAGCGCAGGACACCCACCTGCTAGGTGGTCAGACGACTTGAGCAAGTATGCAGGAAAACGCTGGATGCAGGCCGCTTCCGATCAGTCGTTTTGGAAATCCTTGGGGGAGGCCTATGTCTTAAGTATAATTATAAGATGGTGTTCTTTAAAATATCCGCATTATCCGCGTGAACAACATCCGCCTTAGAAATACCCGCATTCGCAGCAGCCTTCATTCGTGACATTGCTGAGAAATTCCAAGAGAGTCGCCTACGCTGGTACAGTCATGTCTTGCGGAAACCGGCAAGTAAAGTTAGAAACAAATGTATAGCCATGCTGTCTCCGTCAGGCCCCGGTAGACGTGGTTGACCAACGTGGTTGGCCCGGTAGACGTGGTTGAAGAAATGCTGGCTTGACGTCGTCTGGGATGATATGCGTACCAATATACAGGGTCTAACAAAATATACTGAAACTATTTTAAGGGTGGATTCAGTCCATGATACTGAACAACTTTTCCCAAGGAACATATATCGAAATATTAAAAATATTTTTTGGCCTCCCATACAAGTTGACCGATCAGCTGATCCGAGTCTGTATGGAAAGTCAAAAATTATTTTTCATATTTCGATATAAGTTCCTTGGGGAAAGTTGTTCAGTATCATGTACTGAACTCACCCTTAAAATAGTTTCAGTTTATTTTGTTAGAAGTTATATAAGTATAGTCTTACAACCAAGGCTGCTCAAGACCGTGTGAAGTGGAGAAAAACCGGAAAACAGACCCCGGGGTTCACAATATAACAGTTGAGGATGCAACTGGGAATACGCTGAGATGAGAGATAGAGAGTTCTTTTAATTTCGGCCAAATATGCGGCGTTTTTGTTAAAAAGTAAGGTTCTTTCATTTATTAATACCTATACCAACTCCTACGCTTTTTTTTAAAACCCGTGTTTTACCCATTGCTAGAATTCGGTGTGACACAACAAAATTTTAAACGCAAATCACCAAAAGTCCCATGATATCGAGCTGGAGCCGTAAAACATTTATGATTCATGTTTATTCAAACGATGGCGATGCGCCCGTCGTAAACCGATACCTCCGAACCGAGCAATAATTATGTGAAATATCTGTATGTAATAAAACGTATCTTTTGTATGACTTTTTAATGGTGGCACGATACTGTGCATTTTCCATTTTCAGAGGTCTAAATGTAAAACGCTTTGTTTTCATTACGTTGATACCTTTATATCAAATACGATTGTTTTAATTACTACGATATCTATACTAGAGCTGATTTCGAATCAGGGCGCAAATACTAAAAATTTTGACTTAAAAAGTAAGCGTCATCTTCCAGTCACGTAGGCGACTGACGAGTTCACCACGTTAATCCGAATTATTCTTATCCGATAAAGTATCTAACACAAAATTCGTAATTGGTTGGTTCTAGAAATTATATTTCGACAAGTAACTGTGGTCCGAAAATACTGTTTTTCCGTTTGTTTGTTTAATTTCTTTATTGCACAAAAATTACATTTAAATGTACATTATTTAATACAAAGAGAAAAAGAAATAACTTGTACAAAGGCGGACTTATCCCAAGTAGGAATCTCTTCCAGTCAACCCAGTCTTCAAAAGGTTACATATTTTTTGAATGGGTGGAGTGTCAATATAATACAAAGGAATTTTGAAAATCCTAATACTAACTTAAAATAATAAAATCTAAAATACTAAAAAAAAACATAAAAACAAATAAAAAAGATATGACATATTTATAAATAAATAAATATTTTTATATTATACATATACATACATATACCTACATAAACATATTTATAAAATAAATATATAATATACTAAACACTATTATTCGCTTAATGAATCTACTAAATGCTTATAGTATTTTCTCAGTCGGTTTTTAAAAGACCCAATAGAGGAAGCCATTTTAATGTCAACAGGAAGAGCATTCCACAGCCGAGCGGCAAGAACCGAAAACGACTTGGAATTCATTTCAGAAGAATGACATGGTATCTGCAAAGTCGGTACATCACTAGCAATAGGAACTAATCTTGGGACAATCTTCAAAGGAAGGAGAATTTGTCGTGGAAATATGTAGGGGAATGAGGATTAAAAAGAGCATTAAAAAGCAGGGAGAGAATATGCATATTTCTGCGGAGTCTAATAGGGAACCAGTCCAGTTTACGACGGAATTCAGAAATATGATCAAATTTCCGCAATCCAAATACAAATCTAATGCACTGGTTCTGCAGTCGTTCCAATCCGTTTGCGGTTGTTCACATTTTTCTTTACCAAGCAACTTTTGGACAGAAAGACTTTCGTCCCTTTACGGTTGTTTACAATTAATTACGTTTACCAACCAACTGTTAGACAAAAATACCATTTGACGGCTTACTTATCATTTGACTTGATTTAAGGTGAATATAGAAGCAAATGGCCTTGAAGTGGCGCCCTCATTTGAAATAAATTGTTAACTCGTAAATATGGAGATAATTTCCATATTGCTCTTCGTCATGCACTAGATAGCCCTTTAAATTATTTTATGAACCACCGTTGAAAGTATTTACATTAGTCCGTCTAGCTTTAAAACTTGCCTCCGCCAAAAGTGGCCACGGCAAGTTTTAAAACTAAACGGATCACCAATAATAGTTTCAACGGCAGTTCATAAAATAATTTAAAGGGCTATCTAGTGCATGCCGAAGAGCAATATGGAAATTATCACCATATTTACGAGTTAACAATTTATTTCACACTTCAAGGCCATTTGCCTATATATTCACTTTAAAGGAAAATACTGAATAATATACTCGTATGTGTAAATAAAAATAAAGAATATTATATAAATAAAAATATCTCCATTACTTTTGTTAAAGTAAAAGAATGGCTTCCAAAAAAAATATTCGAAAAATAATATTTTTGAATACCTGATCATCTGATCATGCCATTAACCTTTTAATATCCAAAAAACAGTCCCGAAATCCGAATACCGAGCATTCATGGCATTTTGCGAGGACGGTAAGCCTCTCTATTGGAATTTGCTTTGCGAAATGAATATTTTATATTAAAATAAAATAAAAATATTTTTTAAAGTTGATCAGTGATCTCGCGTGTAAGTTGATATTTTTTTAAAGAAAATTCAAATATAATATCAAATATATCAAGGAGTAAGTTCGGGTGGCGATGACAACCTGTAAAACCAATTGCGTTCTCAAGAAGGGTTGACAGCAGATTGGTAGAGAAACCATTGCCAAAATCGTCCGAATTTTTTTGTTTTCTTATACTTGGAGAATAAATAGCCGGAAAGCGGTCCACGATCTCCAAAGTTCAAAGCAGACGGATACAACCGAGAAAGTGCTTAGAAAAGCAGGCCTCATCGTAAAAAAAATTAAAGGCTCAGCAGTGGGATATAAAATCAGGTAAGAAGGATATAAGTATTTTTAAGGTATAAGTATAATTTTTAGGTTAGATACTTATACTTACCTAAAATATATGTAAGTATATCATAAAAAATGATATCATTAAAACCTAAGTTAATTTAATTTCATTAACTTTATTTCTAAAGCCAGAAAGAAGTTTTAAAGGCGGCTTTCGACATTGAGAAATTGCCATACTTTATGCTAAGCCCTGTTTTTAATTACTACTGAGTACTTTAAAGCTTCGTGTAGTTACTTGGAGTATAAGATTTTTCATGCTCGAAAATCTAAACTGCTTTTTCAATTTTAGCTTACTTGGAGTCGGTATTAATTGTTTGTATTAAAATAAAATACTTATTATGTAATCTTACTATATTTTTTTTTTTTCAAAAGTGGTCCAGTGGTCGAGACTTTTGTCTTGTAACCTGGAGGTCGTGAGTTCAAATCCCACTGGGAAGCATACTTCGTGAAAAGTTGTTTCTAGTCTGGTTAGGAAATTCCAGTTTTGAATCACCTTCGGAAGGTACGAAAAGCTGCCCCGAACGTCATCTAGCGTTTATTTAAACCTATCCTAGGATTGGTTATGTTCTACTCTTTGGGTAGCGGTGGTCAGACGGCAGTTGCTCTGTGTAAAAACAAGTAACCTCGTCAAATGACCTAAGTTAGGTAGCTGGACCCCAGGTGGGGACCTGGGGTCCCCCAGGCTCTAAAGCGTTACCACTGAGGATGCATATTCTACAACACTGAATAGGTAACTAAAACTAAAATTACAACTAACATTATCCGTGCTATACCGTATTTAAGTACTTTCCAACCTGCATTCCCCAATAGAACTACCAATCATTACAATACTAGCAAATCTAGGCAATGTTCAGTAGTAAAATCCCATTTACAGTCTTAACAAACTAGTCTAGATAAATGGACTGAATATCGCTCTAGGGACATCTGACTATAAACCGTTTCATTTGGCAGTAAAGAGCGCCATTCCAGTAGTCTCCCGGTTTCGACGAGTCGTGCACTGAACAAATTCCCAGCTGTAAATGCTTCTATTAAACATTTAATTTTCGTTTAATTGTTATTGTTATAGTGTAATTAATTTAAAACCGGTATAAAAGGATAGGTCAAGTGACTTCGAAGTTTTATTAGTTACTTTATTTATTTCTTTAGAGTTTCGTGTTCCTATTTGCTAATGCAGTGAGGAACTTTGTTCCCACCAGGTGTACAATGACACCCATTCCTTTGTTTTATACAAGTCATTATCATCATCCGAGCGAAATCTCAGTTGCATCCGGCAAGCGGTAATACTTTAGAGCCCGGGGTCCACTACCTCACCATCATCATCATCAGGTCTTTTTTTTTAGTCTCCATTGCAGGAGCACGACCCTCTGTACTACCAGAGCCATATATTAGCCAGA
This sequence comes from Acrobasis repandana, assembly GCA_963576875.1. NCBI lineage: Eukaryota > Metazoa > Arthropoda > Insecta > Lepidoptera > Pyralidae > Acrobasis > Acrobasis repandana. The sequence continues at coordinate 16,874,917 of OY756218.1, read as the reverse complement.
GCAGTCAGAGGATTACCGCTACCTAACCTAGGTGAATTGACGAGGCTCCTAGTTTTTACACAGAGCGACTGCCGTCTGACCTCAGCAACCCAAAGGGTAGGCTAGAACCAATACTAACCAATCCTCTTGTTTTATACAAGTAGGTCTATTGTACAGATACAGATGTAGACGGAGCCCAGGGCCGTAAGACTCAAAGGCCACATTTAGCGTTATGGTGAGTGATTGGGAATCATAATAGTGATGGTTTCTAGCCTAATGAGGCTAGAAACCCATAGTACGAAGGAATTAGGCGACAATCTGAATTCAGATTCTTGCCCATTTGCTCGATCGGCTTCAGTGCGGGTAGACAAGCAGCTGGAACATTCTACAACTTTCTTCTCTCCCTGACCAGCATGGACATATTTACTTATCTAGCATATTATACAGAGTGGGTTATACAAATAAGAGGTATATACACTTTATATATAAAATTTTATTGTATGAAATATAAAAATTATGAAGTATATTTAAAAAAATATAGTATTTAGGGCCGGAAATTATTTATGGAAAATAATTTCAGACAAATGTCTCTAGCAGCATGGCAGATGTGAACCCTTTTAATTGCGTTACATTTTCACACATTTCCTGCGTTATTTCAATGACTGTGTCTAGGATAATTTTGTTTTAATTGTTAAAGGTTCATTGGCCTTATAGCATAGCCAGCTGTGTCACTTTTAGGTAGCCCGTATAATGCCATGCTGCTCAAATTTATTCATAAAATGAGTTATTGTAAGCCGCGAAGTGATCAACCAAGTTGTTAGTTTGCATTTTTGTGAAAAACGGCCACTTTTGGAATAAATGCAAACTAAAGCTTAACGTTTTCACCTTAAGCTGTAAACAGTCGTTCATAAAATAGTTTAAAGGGTTATCTAGGTTTTACTAGCTCAAAATTTTAAATGAGATCTCTGTTTCCTTACAAATAATTTATTTCAAATGGGGGCAGCGCTGGACACCGTGTATCGTCTTAAGTAGAATGTTTTTATAAATTAAATAGTCAGTTAACCGCTCCATAACAAATTTGCCGTATCAACACGACATAATTTTCATAAAATAACTGCCATATTTGCCGCCAAAATAAAATGGCGGCATTAAAAAGTTGTATCCCTCTAAGTTTCCCACTCTGTATATGTTATTATATCCCCAAAGCAATAGAAGCGAAATTTGGTCGTAAAATTAAGGCATATGGCATTACAGTGAGTAATGAGTGCCCCTAAGGTCCCTCCCACACTAAACAGGCATTGTTTAACTACTTCCCGTGAAATATGCGTACTATCAGTCTTACGGCCGCTTCATTTGAACAGCCGGTGTACAGATATGAATGTTTGTTCTATGTTTCATGTTGCTCGGCGAAATATCGGGAACTTATTGCAAATAGTTCCTTCCATGTTCGCCTGGAAGTAAAGAGAAAACCGGTCAAATGCGTGTCGGACTCGTACAAGAGGGTTCCGTACCTTCATTCAAGGTTGTAAAACGCTGAAAAAGAACACGTTTCTGGTATGACGACCCCCTTTAATTTTTAACTTTTAACTTATTTAACCAACTTTATTAACCAACTATGGAAACTAAATGTTTGTTGTTTTGTTGATATAGCGACCACAGTAATAAAACATAATCGGTAAAAATTTAGATTATAAAGGCCCATTTACACGGTGCAAGTTTTTTGCCTGTTGCATACAAATAAATTGAAGCAATAGAAAACTTGCATGGTCTAAACAGAACGTTAGCTATACAAATCATTTATTGCTTCAATAAAATTGAATGCAACAGGCAAGAAACTTGTACTGTGTAAATGGGCCTTTAAGATCTAGTTAAAAACATCGAAAAACACTCGTTTATTGTATGACGACTCCCTTTTTTTTAACTTTATTTTTAGTATTTTTTGTTATAGTGGCGACATTAATACATAATCGATGAAAATGTCAAGTGTCTTGCTACTACAGTTCAAGTGATAGAGTCCTATGGCAGACCGACGGACAGACAGCGGAGTCTCAGTAATAGGGTCCCGTTGGCAACCTTTGGCTGCTTCTCTTCCCACTAAGATCGTAAAAGCTGATCGAGGGAATGGTCAAGAATCATTAAGTATATCATCATCATCCTGTCATCACCTTAAACGTGGCTTTTGGGTTTGGCCTTGGACTCTGTCTACCTCGTAACGATAAAAACGTGATATTGTGTGTATCAGTGAACGGATACCTATGAATGTTTGTTCGGTTTTATTTCATTTTGCGGGATGAATTATCGGGAATTCATTGAAAATACCTTTGCCGGTTTTATTTTGGTATGTTGACACAAACATGCTGTTATGAAACATACGCAATTACGCATACCTAACTATATTTGATTACAAACTATCCCTATTTTTTATTCACGTTTGCTATTTAAGAGCCTAATATCAAGAAAAAAAAAACAATTAGGCCTTTGCAGGAACTTTTACACTAAGTATATTTATTTATTTATATTTAAAATATTATTTTAAAGAAAAGCTACCGATACTACCGACCAGCGCTTCGCACAGACCAGTGCTCTGAGAAGAAACTCCGAAAGAAACCCATTAACTATAGTATCGTTGAGTTAGTATCCCATAATACAAGTTTCAACTTACTTTGGGGCTAGCTCAATCTGTGTGATTTGTCCTTATATATTTATTATAATCTCTTCATAAACTACAGAAATGAATAAACTATTTTGATTTGATTTAATCTTTATTCATTTTTACTCTTAGATTAGGTTTTACAATGCAATACAATACAATACCCTTTATTGCACAAAAGTAAAAAACAGAACATAATTATCTTAAAAATTAGGAAATGCGCAAAAGGCCTTATCGCTAAGCAATTTCTTCCAGGCAACCTCGTTTATATAGAAAAAATGATGGGAAATTAGGTAGTGCGGGGTGGTCAATATAATAAACATACTTATATACATTATTTTATAAAACATTAAAAAAAAAGTAAAATATAATAAACATACTTATATACATTATTTTATAAAACATTAAAAAAAAAGTAAAATATAAAACATATTACAAAATATAAACGTTTCCAAATCTTAACCTATTTCAATGACGGGTTCGTAGGTTATGTATTCACTTTATAATAATAAATACATATATTAGGGACAAACCACACTGATTGAGCTAGCCCCAAAGAAATTTTAAACTTGTGTTATGGGGTACTAACTCAACGATACTATATTTTATAAATACATACATACTATCACGTCTTTATCCCTAATGGGGCTGACAGAGCATTTTGGGTCTTGCGAGTCTAAGCAGACATATCCTAGATCCGCACGACCCAAAGGCCACTTTTAGCATTACCGTGGGCGAGGAGGTGGAAAAAATAATCAAAACAGTGACTATATATATATATATATACTATATACCTACTACTATATTTTATGATACATTCATTTATAGATAAACACCCAAAATCAAGGACAATTTGAGAAAGGCCATTTTTCAACTTGCCCTGGCTGAGGATCGAACCTTGAACATCCGGATTAGCGGACTAGCTTTTTGACGACCTTCATGGCGACACGTTACGCCATGGAGGTCGTTAAAAAATATTTAAACTAAACATTAATTCCTATTACGTTTATAAGTCATAACGAGTACCTAACACAGGTAAAAGAATTTTATAATTGTCCAGAAGCGTCTCAGATCGCGATAATCGTAAAATATTTTACGATGCCTTCAAATCGAATATTATCGCTTGGCCGAAGCCGAGCTCCCTTTCTACGAATAATTTTATAACTTTTTAACGTTTTATTACCGATCAGTAGCTTTATACTCGAGCTTTGTCAGCGTTTCGCATAAATCGATATCTTTGCCAAGTTATGGCTATAAGAAGGTAGGTACTTAATTTTATCTGATTGAAATCAGCACATTGATGTTTAATATCGAAAATCTAAATCAAGATTTGAGAAAAATATATTTTTATATCCTATCCTTAAAAAAATACAAAAAAAAAAACTTCAAAAAAGAGGGCGTTCTCAATACGTCGGAATCTTTTTTTATGTTTGTTCTTCAATTACTTAAAGACACCTAGACCGATTTGAAAATATTTTTTTTGAATGAAAAGGTATAGGTATAGGATGAGTTTTTAAACACCAGCCAAATTTTTGGAGCAAGTTCAATCCATGATACTGAACTACTTTCTATAAAAAAAATTATTAAAAATCTTTAAAATTTTTTCGTCCTCCCATACAAAATCCGTTTGACTTAGCGCTGATTTGTATGGGAAGGCGAATGTTTATTTTAGTTTATCGTTTATTGTTTTTATGGAAATTAGTTCATTATAATGGACTGAACTTGCTCCAAAAATTTGGCTGGTGGCTAAATGTCAGCCTCTATTGTCAGATGGTCTCATAGAAATTTTATCAAAATCGGAAGTTGGGTAGGTCTATTTTCGTCCATCAAAATGTAAGCAGCCCTAAAAAGTTATTTTTATTTATATAAATATATGTATATTCTAAATGCCAAGGACTTTATAATGTTTTTGTATTCATAATTTTACAATTTATCAACAAAAACACTAAAAACTGTTTTATGTTCTCCTGTAAAATTTGCCTAAATTGGGATACTTGGCTTTTGTCTAGGGCAGCCGATTGTTGTTGTTGGATTAGAAATCAGTTTTTAAAGTACGTTATCTTATATACTTTGCACTTCTTCTCTTTATGGTTGCCTGTAAGCGCCTCTTGTAGCTTAATTAATATGTTTCTCTAATTTAGGTATAGGTATATGTTGGTGCAATAAAGTTTATTGTATCGTGTTTCATCTCTCTAGTAATACCTAATCTATCTAATCACTATATGACAAAATGAACTTTACAACACAAAATCGTAAGGCGTGACTTACAAATAAATATACAAGACCGACCATGCATAAAGCTTAAGTCTGATTTCTTCCACAAACACGGCATTGTGTTTGTCAGTTCTGCCGAGATCTGCCGAAGGGCGCATTGATCATCGAGCGCTTACAACGCGCGACACGCATACTGATGTATTGCGAGATATTTCATGGCTGACGGCTAGTTTCTGCTAATACTAGCAAGATTTATACCCAAACAGTTTTATTTATTTGTACGGTTGGAGATTTATTCCACAAAAATGGAACTTTGTCTGTCAGTTCTGCCGAGATCTACCAAAGGGCGCATTGATCAACGAGCGCTTACAACGCGCGACACGCATACTGATGTATTGCGATATTTCATGGCTGACGGCTAGCGACTGCCAATTCTAGCTACAGTTATCTGTTTAAAAAGGTTTCTTTATTCAAAAAATAACTACGTATGTTTATTTAGGTATCATAAAACCCACATATACACAATAAAGAACATACACAAAGAAAAAAATAACAAAAATAGTTATTTATGGGCGTTTTAGCAGGTCAAATGGGCTGTGGCTCAGTGTATAGTTTAGTTAGATATTGCTTTTATGCAGAAAGTCCTAACAGAAATCCAAAAAATATGAATATCTCCCCCAATGTAGGTATCATACTAAGGACTTGTTTACGTTTACCTCAAAAGACAAACACCAGTATTGTTTCCTCTCACAATACAAAGATGTTTATGTTCTGTTATATTGCATTTCATATTTTCCATGTTGGATCTTCGTGCTTATAACGCAGCAATTTTTCTCTCCTATCGCATGGTTTTATCTTACGATAGCAATTGTGGGAATATAGTGGCAATGTTGTGTTCGAGGACAAACGTATTAGGTTTATTTGGTAGCAAAAATAAAAGTCGTTTTAGGCAGACTTTGATTGGTGATCTTGAATAACTTCAGACTGTTTGAAGACAAAGCTTTGTAGAATATTTGATTTATTCTTTAGTTTCGAAATTGCTTTCACAAGTTTTTATCTAACTTACAACGTTCGTATTTATGTATAGATATAGCTGACTAAGTTGTCTGTTTCATTTGTTAGCTTTATTTAACAATTTACAATAAAAAACTCATTACATCGTGGCGAGGTACGGAGCTTTATTACATATACGAGTACATGTACATTTTTATACACTTTCTTTTACAGGAGTCGCAATTTAAAACAATACTTACATTTCTTCTTCATCCACTGGTTGTTTGGATAAGACCGCCCATCGTATCTAGCTAATGTAAATTATTGTAAAGATCTTTGTGTTTTATTTCTTTTAAACAATAAAGAGTTATCTTTTATCTATCTAAAGATAGATAGCAGTTGTTGGTGATTGTTAACACGAGACTCCTCTTACTTACAACACAGCAAAACAAACACGTTTCCCGATCCTACCATTTGCTAAATCTAAAACACATTTGTTTGGCATATTCGTTTACACACTTGTAACATAATATGTTTATTTACCAACCAGTCAACGACATATACGGATTGAGACGGCGGGATCTCAGACCCTCGTCCTACCTGATTGTGGAACCGAGATCACACCCGTGGGACTTTCACCCCAAATCAACTCAAAATAAGTATTTTTATTCCGTAAACCGACGAAGTGTAATAGTAACAATTTATTTATGAATTTTGATACTGCTTTAATATTTAGCAACGCTTTTGTCTTGCCTGCTAACGAGTAGATAGGTAACCTTTAGATAATGTCCCTTAATGGTACTTAAGGTAGAAATTACTCTCAAAGCTGTGAAAAGTTAACGCTTTAACATGAAACACATTTTTGAAAGTATATACTTATGTATAATATGGCACTCGTACAGCTGGTGCTTTACAATAAAATTATTTTCTGAACTCATTATAGCGAGGCTTTCTCTTTGTAAAATTTGCTGGTTTGGTATGAGTATTGTACCAATTTATATATGAGAAGAATAGGTAAAAAACTTATTGAAGATGAGGATCACATTTTGTGCTATACTGGTGAGACACCAGGTCTCTGTTATGAATGCTCTGGAGGAGGCCTTTACCCGAGGGGTCCAGCTGACTTACATAGGTTTATTAAAGAATTAATAATTTTAATACATCTATGCAATTAAATCAAATATAATTAATATGTTAAACAGATTTAATTAAATGTAAGTGATTAATAATAATGAATTATTTTTTAATGATTATTAATTAATTAACTAAATGTACCGAATTTATATTATTAACCAGAATTATATTTTTATATTTTATTTACTCATTACATTATTGATTATTTATTATTATCTGTTCGTAACTTAATTATTATTTTAAAATGTACTTAATGTTTGCTGCTATTATTTTGCGTTTTAAAAAATAATTTGCATGTACCAAATTTTGATTGTTAATTTATTTTTTGTCACTGGAATAAACAGGCTTTTTATTTTATTTTATTTATTTATTTTATTTATATATGAGTACTAATTAAATTTATAATTAACTGTTTTGCTTGGTTGGTCCTATTTCATGCTGTATTTTTTAAAATTCATTACCAAACCAACCAAAAACTGAACCGTAATCTGTGAATAACAAAAAGTGAAAAATGTTTGCCCCTAATTAAAATTAGCTTCAAAAATTATATTACCCTAAAATTTATTATTAAAGTATCGTTAAAGTAAATTAGATTAGAAAACTAACCTAACCTAACTCACCTCTCAACTTTCACCCTCTGAGAAACTCCCACCAGGTGCCGATCTCCCCTGGGCAGTCTGGAAATCTTTAAATAGACTTTAGATTATTCATATATTGAATAGACTGATGTCGGGAGATGTCAGAAAAACCGGGATAGGTGGCATTTTTCAAACAACGGGTAAGTGCGACTTAGAATCGTCCATGAAGGGTTCCGTACCTCCGCACAATGTTTTAAAACGCTGAAATAAACACGTTTATTGTATGATGACGCCCTTTAATTTTTAATCTTATCTTATTTTTAGTATTTATTGTTATAGCGGCCATAGTAATTCATAATCGGTGAAAATTTCAAGTATCTAGATAATGCCATTATAAAGATTGTATGACGACCACCTTTAATTTTAATATTTTTCTTATTTTTAGTATTTTTTGTTATAGCGGCCAAAATTTCAAGTGTCTAGCTATTACGGTTCAAGAGATAGAGCCCTGTGACCGATGGACAGATGGACAGCCAGGGGAGTCTCAGTAATAGGGTACCGCACCCATTGGGTACGGAACCCTAAAAATGATAAGTGCAACTACGTTGGTGACCAGTCAATGACGCATCTTTTTTTATGCCCCAAATGCTCTACACACTACAAAATGCAGGACTTCTAGGAGGCAAATGATCGGGCAGTCACCGTAACCAAGCACTGATCAAATCTATTATAAAAAAAATATATCAATTTTTGTACAGCAAGTCGACTTGAAAGAAAAATAAGTTATCTATACTAATATTATAAAGCTGAAGAGTTTGTTTGTTTGTTTGTTTGTTTGTTTGAACGCGCTAATCTCCGAAAGTACTGGTTCGAATTGAATAATTCTTTTTGTGTTGGATAGTCCAGTTATCGAGGAAGGCTATAGGCTATATAACATCACGCTACGACCAATAGGAGCAAAGATATAGTGGTAAATGTGTAAAAAACGGGAGAAATTATTTCATCTTTGAAGCCTTCCGTTGCGTGCGCCGTGAAAACGGTCCAAGATACACAAAAATATGTATTAAAGAATAATAGCTCTTTTAATGATCTAAAAAACAGTCCGCGATAGTATATGTCTATCTTTTAAGATTAACTCACAAAAACCGTTTTTATGGTACCTAATTTGGTCGAAATAATTTGTTTAAGTTGTATCAACATAATAATATTAATCTTTATTCAAATAAATATGTTGTTGGTTAAGAGTACTTCAACTATACTAATATTATAAAGCGGAAGAGTTTGTTTGTTTGTTTGTTTAAACGCGCTAATCTCAGGAACTAATGGTCCGATTTGAAAAATTCTTTTTTTGTTGGGTAGTCCATTTATAGAGGAAGGCTTTAGGCTATATAACATTACGTTCCGAAAACCACGCGAACGAAGTCGCGGGCACAGCTAGTCTTATAATAAAATTTTAAAGTTTGTACCTTTGTAGTTAATGTAACAACATAAACACAAAAAGAGTTATTAATACAGGCCCCTCTTTCGTAAGTCAGCAGTAACCTCTCAAGTTAAGAGGCTTCAGGAACAACAGATGTGGCTTAAGAGGTAGCGGCCTAATCCGATAATGTGCCCGCAATAACATTTTAAACTTTCATTTCGCGCGGTCAGGGAAAGTTGGAACGGAAAGTCGGTTTGCCGAAGGTTTATCGAAGCGAAGGTTTCTTTAGTTGGTGTTTCAGTAATAGGATATTTTATAGGATTATAGGATTAATAGTAAGATAACTATGCAAAATTATAAAGCGTGGTCTACCTAAGCAGACTTGGCGACGGTCGGTAGCAGCGGAAATTCACACAGTCGGGTTTTTTTGGCCTGAAGTGAAGCGGCTCTTACAGAGGACAATGCTGTCCCCTGGTTGGGACCAGGGGACATAGAACAATAAGTCAAGTAAGTCATGCAAAATTATAAATCATTGTATATCCTTATCATAAGCAATATAGTTAACGAGAATTAAGCGGATTTTTCGTCTTAGCGCTTTTCTTGTCATAAGTGAGTACATAAGAGTCCTCTTACTCAAGACAGAATCAGACTTTCTAAAAAAAGACCAAGTGTGAGTCGGACTCGCCCATAAAGGGTTCCGTAGCAGCAAGTAACATAATATAAAAGTTGTAAAGGTAATTGCGGTTTATGATTTATGACGTATTAAAAAAAAACTACTTACTAGATCTCGTTCAAACCAATTTTCGGTGGAAGTTTGCATGGTAATGTACATCATATATTTTTTTTAGTTTTATCATTCTCTTGTTTTAGAAGTGACAGGGGGGGGGGGGGGCACCCATTTTACCACTTTGGAAGCGTCTCTCGCACAAACTATTTAGTTTAGAAAAAAATTATATTAAAACCTCAATATCATTTTTTAAGACCTATCTATAGATACACCACAGTTATGGGTTTGATGAAAAAAAAAATGAGTTTCAGTTTAAAGTTTTTATGGGGAACCCCCAAAATTTATTGTTTTTTTTCTAATTTTGTGTAAAAATCTTAATGCAGTTGACAGAATACATCTACTTACCAAGTTTCAACAGTATAGTTTTTATAGTTTCGAAAAAAAGTTTCTGTTACATACGGACGGACAGACAGACAAACATGACAAATCCATAAGGTTCCGTTTTTGCAATTTGACTACGGAACCCTGATAAAAACGTAGTATAGCTTACTTAAAGACAACATGTCAGATTTCGGCCAAATTTTGTAATTCCAAAGAGAATATAGTATATTATATATAACGTCTAACAAAATATACTGAAACTATTTTAAGGGTGGATTCAATCCATGATACTGAACAAGTTTCCCCAAGAAACATATATCGAAATGTAAAAAATAATTTTTGGTCTCCCATACAAGTTGACCGATCAGCTGATCCGAGTTTGTATGGAAAGTCAAAAATTATTTTTCATATTTCGATATATGTTCCTTGGGGAAAGTTGTTCAGTATCATTGATTGAATCCACCCTTAAAATAGTTTCAGTATATTTTGTTATACCCTGTATATTTAACCATTACATAGTATGGACAACTTCTACACCCTTATATTTTCTTTCTAGCTCATATTTTGACTGTCGAAAACTTGTTTATGCTAGATATATGTAATTTCTTTGAAATTACAAAATACTGGAAGAACCTGACATATAATTTCAAAATAAATACTAAACTACGTTTGTATAATAGAAAAGTTTAGGGTAATCTTTAAGATATAAAGGTATATTTTAAAAAACTACTAAAAATATTTTTTTAACATATTTGCTACTAAAAATTTTAGTACACAAATGCATAGGTATTCCGTTGATACTGAAATCCCCGTACAACAGACGACATCAAAGTAAGGAGTAACGTAAATCTTAGTTGTAAACCGAAGGAATCAGAGATATACTTAAATTAATGATGTTCCTTGTTACAGACTAAATTTCTAAGAGGGTCTTACCTTACGCAGAGGGAAATCATTTTACCATTTATCTTTTGTACACGTGCCGTGGTACAGTCAGCAATTAAATTATACAAGGTCTTTTTTCGAGTTCTGTACCCAAAGGGTGCCAACGGCACAGAATACAGTAAGAGTAAACAGAAGGGACTCTTCTAAGGTACGCGCAATATACGTCCCCGTTCCCCGCACCCGCACCTCTCCCCCGGTTCTTGACGGCCAACGTGAGAAATCGAGGCGAAAACGGGGGAGAGGTGCGGGGACGCCTGGGTGACGCATATTGCGCGTACCTTAGGAGATTCCAGCCTGTGCCAACGGGACCCTATTATTGAGATTTCGCTATCATTTCTATCGCTGTGTGTTTGCAGTTTTTTGCCCCACATTGGCGGTTCCTGTCAAGGAACGAAGTGTTTGACTGACTTTTGTCTAATCTCATAAAATCAAGTACAGTGCTTTCTATTTCTCTTTGGCATACTTTGAGTTTGGACTCCTAATCCTCAGTTAATGACTACGTCTGAGCATCATAGGTTAGAACGGGCAAGATGTACATACATGTCGATTAGTATGCGTTTTTAAGAGTCATAGGAAGTTCACCCTTCATGAACTCTTTCATGGACCAGTGGCTCCTCCAAGCGTTCTCAATGCGGCAATTTATTTCTTTCGAGAAAAAAGTAATAAAAAAATACTATAAAATAATTTAAGATGTATTTTCTGTAAATAAAATTAGTCTCATCACAATTGTCATTTATAAATTTTCTGTAATGAAAAAAATAAATAGATTTGAAATTGAGAATTCTGACGGTTTTGTGCTACAATCACAAAAACATTTTAGCGACTACATCACATAATTGAGCAGAATCGGAAAATTTCATGAAAATATATTTTTTTCCCGCTCTGATCAAGCAGAGACTGGCTGAGTCAAACATTTGCCAATCTCGTGATCAAAGAGAATTGCATAAGAAGCTCTATAGCAAAAGTAAATAAAAAGGAAAACTTTTTCACTTAATATTCTCTTAATTACGTTAAAATGTGCTTCACTTTCTATTTCTCTCATATTTTTCTGCGTTGCGATTGATTGTTTGGACCGTGAGTAATTATATGCTATCAATTAAAAATAAAAGGTTACCTAGGTAAGTATTTAGTATTAGAAGGTTTTATACTGTTTGATTGTATCTTTCATGATGTCAAAAGTAATTATAATTACATCTGAGTACTAAAACTTCTTTTTAAAGCAGACCATATAGTTAAATCCTCTTATCTCAATCATAGCACCAATGCAGTGATGTTTAACCACCAGTCAAAGGAGTTTGGCAGGCGTGGTACCCATTTAAATATAAGATGTAGGGTGTTGATTTTTTAGTATTCTATACTCGATACTTAATCGTTTATTTTCCATACATTCAAGTTTTTCTACAACTTTTGAGAATAAAGAAATATGAGAACTTTTGTTTTCAATTAAATCGTGCAAACTAAACGCATAACGGCATAACTGACTAGCAATAATAAAACGCAGTGGGCTCCCAACACTTTAGGGCCGTCACAAAGAACTTTGTCATGCACTACAGAAAAATCGATTATTGATGAATCTACTTTTACCCAGTTAATCAAGTAAATATAAATGAGTTTATCAAACAAAACTATTGTTACAATCAACAAGATCAATATAATATCGGTGTAGGTATGTTGTTTTTACATTTATGTTTTATTTATATTATGGCATAATTGGCGTCATCGATTAATATCGATCTTTTTTCTACGCGTTATCAACTATTTGTGCGATTATGTCAACGTCACGGGACTGATACAACTGTCAACGTCAATGTCAACGGCATACAAAAATATTCAATTGACAGTTACATTCACTTCTAGATGTGTCAAAAATGACAAAACGTTTTGTTATCTCCATTCCGTCTCCTTTTGTAACGTTTTGTTATGTGTCTACACTTTGTCCTATACTAACTTTAAATGCATTTAACTTTTTACTCATAAGTTGTAGAAATATGGTAAGATAACATTTTTTATTACATAATTCAAGACAAATAAATTAGTATTATTTTTATTGTCCTACACTTCGTCAAAAGACGGTACCACGGTCTGGAAAGTTCAGTCCAAGATACTGAAGCACTTTCCGCAAAAATTATTCAAGAAAAACGAAAAATATTTTTCACTTTCCCATACAAATCGGTGCTGCGCCGAACAGATATAAGTTTAATGAAAGGACCAATTTTGTTTTTCATTTTCAATATAATAGAAAGTACAGTATCCTAAACTGAACCCCAAACTTGCTCCAAAAATTTGGCTAGTGGTTAAAAAGTCACCCACGGAGCGATCACATGTAGAAATACTCGTAATGTTAAGAACGTATCTTAACTGCTCCATCACGAGGTCAAAACTATAAAAAGACCAAGGCGATAAAACAAAGACTGACAGAATCCCTGGTCTTACATTGGGCTCATTAAGCTAATTATTCTGTATAGGGTCTTTTGCACTTTTTAAGAAAATGTTTTGTCTTGAATATCTTACAAGCACTAACGAATGGTTAAGGCTGGCGCTGACGAAGGACTGTGTGTAAGGTACTTTTTTGTCCCTCAATATAGATCCCTTATTTATTCACCTTTGTGTGCGTTTTTCGATACATTTTGTATCAAAAAACACACACACAAAGGACTTTATCCCGGAGAAATAACTGCTGACAACGAGGAACCGTATACTCGTATGCATGCGGGGTGCCTAAAAAAAAATTGAACTGACTTTAGTCCGCTGTAATTTTATGTTTAAGGGGATGTTCGCTCGCCGTATACATTGAGTCTGTGAAAAATCCTCGGCATACTTTTTTTACAAATCAAGGATTTTTGTCCTCTCCAGACAAAAATCCACGTAACAACAATATACGCTAAAAATTATCTGCCTTACCTGCGAATTGAGAGGTATCCTCTTATTTTCAAAATAAATTACATAATAAAAAGTAAAAGGTGTAATAACAACTCTATATAGCAAGCAGCCATTTGAACGAAACACGAAGTTTTCCGAGGGACATCAAGAAAATAGCATAACTTAATTTATATTGTGTTGTACAAACGCAAAAACAGTTATGTTTTCTTTATTATTTATCACATAAATTTCAAGTTTCGTAGTGACGAAGAATTTTGTCTGATATCTTATGGTCGTAAAGTGTTACAACCATAAGATATCAGACAAAATTCTTATCTAGGCAAGACAATGTCTTACAGCGTGGATTCGGTCAAGTCCTGTTAGTTGCAGATGTTATCTATTCGGGGCCAGTCCCTTATCCAGTCCAATTACATTACACTTTTTCGTGGCACAACTGTGGACGTAGGAAGCAATGTTTGTTGTCATTGTTTTCCTGGTTAATTGTTTTTGGATAATTATTTTACGGAATGGATATTATACTTTTTCCGCTTCTGGGCATATGGATTGTGTCAGGACAGAGTTTTTGTGAAAAGATTATAGTTGATTAAAGTTATTACCTACTTTATAGGTTTTCAAATGCAGGATTTAAACTTTACGCTTTATAATGTGTATGGTTTATACATAAGAAGTAGGTTGTAGAATAAGAATGTATAGCTGTGTGGCTACCGGCCTAGAATAAGATCACTCCATCTCTTTCAGTAGATGTCGTAAGAGGCGACTAAAGCGACTGCAGTGGACACAATTATTTTAAAATAAAAAAATATTGAGGGAAACCTCTCCTTGAATCGAATGAGAATTGAAGTGATTCGTAGAAGAACAAAGGGTACTTACATAGCCCAGCAGATGAGCTTGTTGAAGTGGCAGTAGGTGTGGCATTTAGCTACCTGGCCTATAGACGGTGATAGATCAACAAGATCTATTTGGTTTAAAAAGCTCACCACTATTCAGCAGTGCACCATTAGTGATTGCTATAAGGCACAACGAATGAAGAACCGAATCTACGGCCGATGGGGCAAAAAGTTCTCAAATCGTGACCACACTGGCAAGCGCAGCGCAGGATATTGGCATACAGTTTTTAGGGTTCCGTACCCAAAGGGTGCAAATGGGACCCTATTACTGAGACTCCGCTGTCTGTCCATCTGTCTGTCCATCTTCTGTCACAGGGCTCTATCTCTTGAACCGTAATAGCTAGACACTTGAAATTTTCACCGATTATGTATTACTGTAGCCGCTATAACAACAATTACTAAAAATAAAAAATAGTTAAAAATTAAAGGGGGTCGTCATACAAAAAACGTGATTTTTCTGCGTTTTTAACTAGACCATTACAATGGCATTAACTAGATACTTGAAATTTTCACCAATTATGTATATATGACCACTATAACAACGAATACTAAAAATAAGATAAAGTTAAAAACTAAAGGGGGTCGTCATACAAGAAACGTGTTTTTAGGGTTTTAAAACATTGTACAGTGGTACGGAACCCTGTATGTACGAGTCCGAATCGCACTTGCCCGGTATTTTTTTAAATCTTTGGGCGTATCCTATGTTCAAAAATATTTTCTTCTGGCTGAAGCTTACAAATAGCTTTTAAATAAAAAAAAGAAAAAGATATACACATCTTTACACCGCAACAGTTACTTTTATTGATCAAAATCACTGATTCTACAAATATGCGTGGAAAACACCGAGTGATACGCAGAACAGAATCCACAGATTTCGACGTATTTGGAGAATGTACGTCGGCGAGATTTGTGCTCTCAGTGAATTGAAGTCGGCTGTTGTTGAGTCATGGGTGAATCCGGCGACTGGGAACTAAACCTGTATACCCACGGTTGAGTACGTTGCCATTGGCTAGTGTATTCTCTATAGGACTGGACAATAAACTTGGTTTTTCAGAAACAAAGTTACTTGATTATTTACAAAGGCGTCTGTAAAGTGATGAGAAGACCGTATCTGACTATCAAGGAATATAGCATAGCAGTGATAATGAATGTATTCTATTTGTAGTAAGGATTTAATAAACAATAAAGTAAATCTTTCGAAATTGATTGTTTATTAATTTACCACACTATATATTTATTTATTATTTACCTAATATTATTTATAGGTAATAAGTTACTAAAAATGTGTTCAATTCAGGAATTGTGAAATATTCCTAGAAAATGTATACATTTTCTAAATAACGATCAAAAATGTATTAAATTCGGCCAAATTAGTCGCTTCTGTCATTTAGTCGACGCTCGCTCTTTTCATAGTCACTGATCAACCAAAACCTAACCTACCTTTCGTGACTAATTCGAATCAGATAAATAGAGCATCAATGCATCCTGAGCTGTAATGTTTCAGAGCCCGGGGTGCGTTTTCCCAATGATGCCTTATACCATACAAAATTAAAAAGAATAGCCGGAACAGTTTCAACGATTTGGCTATAGTTTCAAGCCGGAAGCCATACGGCTAATTTTGATATCATTTACTTGAGAGTTAATACAGGAACCAAAGAGAATACACTCGTTTCCCCGAACTGCCGAATCTAAGCTTGGCTTGATAACGAATCGAAGCTATTGTTTTCCGACGACGACGTATATGCAATCAGTTTTTCGACTTTTCCACTTTGACCTGCGGGCTGGAAATGAAAGGAATGTATCCCATTGTGTGCAGTGGATTTAGTTTTCTATTGTGATTACTTTTTATTTTTAAGATAAGCCATAGTCGTAGATTTGCTAACTCGAGCATGCTTTTTAAGGTTCCGTACCCAAAGGTTGCCAACGGGACCCCATTGCTGAGTTTTCGTTGTCTGTTTATCCGTCTGTCACAGGGCTCTATCTCTTGATAGTTATAGCGAAACACTTAAAATTTTCGTCGATTATGTTTTAGCTGCCATAACAACAAATACAAAAAATAGGATAAAGTAAAAAATTTAAGGTGGTCTTCACACAAGAAACGTGTATTTTACAGCGTTTTAAAACATTGTTCGGAACCTTTCATGTACGAGTCCGACTCGCACTTGATCGAATTGTAGGTCATACACGTACAAATGCTTACTTGCGCATGCTTTTTATAAATACTTATTCAATAACTTTTACGTTTACCAAACGGAGCTGACAGAGCATTTTGGGTCTTGCGGCTCTAAGGAAATCTTTAAATCTATTATTTGTTATGTGTCTACTTTTAATAAATAGATAGTAATAATTATGAAGTTCGAATAAGTATAACCTTAAAAAAATCGAAGACGTGGTGGCGTAATTGGTAGCGCATCTTATCATAAAAGAATATCATAGGTTTGCGTCACGTTCTAGTTTGCTTATTATTTTTTTAACCTTTATCTTTTATCTATTTCTATCGTTATCATATCATATCAGCAACAAGAAGTCCACTGTTTAGTTGGACATGGGCCTCCTCCAAAGATTTTCAAAACGACCGATTCGTAATGGCCTACATCTAGTAATTTCCTACAATATTGCTCAAGTATTGTTGCATTTAGTGCATCAATGAAAGTTACAAGTTGGAGCACAAATTAAAAATTTTAATCAACAACTAATTCATTTACTTGCAGTCACATAAATGACAAACGAGTCAGATCAGTCACTAAAAGCCAATTGCCGGAATAAAACATGGGGTTTAGGAATTTCCCCAAATTAAACCAATCATTCAACACGCAAACAATACCTACGTTATAAATAAACATAGCCGTACAGAAGTAACCTGACGATAAATCAAATTGAAAGCCGGGCTTCAATACAAGTCCTATTGATAATTAATAGAGGTTATTTAACGAAAGTCGATGAATAAGAAAACGCCTCATTGAAATCAGCTTCGAATTGATGAGGCCTTCGCAACCTCGTGACACCCCGGGGCATTTGGTTAATACATTTTCTGGCACGGAATTGATTTTTGGTACATCTTTGAAAAGTATGCTTAAAGGCAGTTGTTGATGTTGATTTATTAATGATGGATAATGTGCATAAAAAGGTAACATGCAATCAGTGAAAAACCAAAATCAAGAAGACTGAAATCTCTAATTGTAAATAGCTGTAACTGTCTTGGTCAGATACAAGCATTTGCAATTAGAGTTATAAGCTATTATACAGGGAAATACATATATACTCGCAGACTGTTAATTCGAATGAAAGTCACTGATATTGGGAACAGAATTATATTTTCGGAATCTTATTTCAATGGAAACTGATGGACGACGGTGAAGGCGAAGTTTGAATCCTAATCCTAACTAATATTATAAATGCGAAAGTGAGTTTGTATATTTGTTTGTTTGTTACCTCTTCACGCTTTATCTACTGAACCGATCTTCTTTAAAAATTCGCATGCACATAGTTAGGAGTACTTAGAAGGACATACCTTTCATCTCGGAAAAAAATAATGTTCCCGTAGGATACGCGAGCGAAGCCGCGGGCAAAAGCTTGATGGACGACGGTGAAGGCGAAGTTTTAAATATAAGTATATATTGCATTGGTGATGTTGATGGCACAATATTTATCGTAAGCATAATAAGTAGGTATTGTCAATAACAGAATAACTAGACATCACGCGCATTATCAGTAATAATAGCGAATTTGCAAGCAATGAATATTCATTGTACATGTCTATACATGTCATATTAATTCGAAGCCTTTTACTAAGATTTCGATGTAACGTACCTTATAAAACTACTACTGTGAAATCGAATGCACCGCAAAAACAAACCATGAAACCTTTTGTTTACAATTCTTCTGTAAATAACCTGTCGCAGCCCCTCGTATCGAATGACATCTCCATGAAAATTGTCCGCGGATTCGCAGGGCAAATATCGCCTAAGTTATGTGTTGTTTACTCCCACTGATGTTATCTTTTGACCAACCGCACACGTTAGACTGTAAAAATTTTGTTTAATTATATTATATGATAAAAAATCTAAAATATGTAATAAAAAAGAATTATATTATAAAAATCGATCCAGTCTATAACTAGTTTTTTGTAGTTCTTACCTAATTAAAATAAATCTTAGTAAATTATGACCTGTCGCAGCCCATTGCATTGTACGAATTTGTCCGCATATTTGCATGGCAAATAGCGCCAAGTTAAGTGTTCTAATCTGTAATAGGTATTATAATCTAATGTTTATAATTAATGCAGGTATGTATTAAGAAGTATTAACTCCCACTGATGTTATCTGTTGACCGAATGCCCACTTCAGATTAAAAAGACTTTCTTAAGTTTAAGAGCACTTTTTGAATAATATTTCGAAAAAAATACATGGAAACAAGTGCATGTAAAAAGTAGAAGTAAAAACAATGAATGTATTTTTTAGGGTTCCGTAGCTAAATGGCAAAAAACGGAACCCTTATGGATTCGTCATGTCTGTCTGTCTGTCCGTCCGTATGTCACAGCCACTTTTTTTCCGAAACTATAAGAACTATACTGCTGAAACTTGGTAAGTGGATGTATTCTGTAAACCGCATTAAGATTTTCACACAAAATTAGAAAAAAAAACAATAAATTTTGGGGGTTACTTGGAACTGAAACTCAAAAAATTTTATTTTATCAAATCCATACGTGTATCTATGGATAGGTCTTCAAAAATGATATTGAGGTTTCTAATATATTTTTTTTCTAAACTGAATAATTTTCGCAAGAGACACTTCCAAAGTGGTAAAATGTGTCCCCCCCCTGTAACTTCTAAAATAAGAGAATGATAAAACTAAAAAAAAGATATAATGTACATTACCATGCAAACTTCCACCGAAAATTGGTTTGACCTAGTATGTAGTTTATTTTATACGTCATAAATCGTAAAATGTTACTTGCTGCTACGGAACCCTTCATGGACGAGTCCGACTCGCACTTGGCCACTTTTTTACAGATACTCAATTAGACTTCCATGAATTTATAACTTACATTAGATCGATTTTTTCTTTAAATCCTGTCATCCATTTTTCATTACCTATTTAGTTTTGGGTGTAATTTTGTACATTATAAAAAAGTTACATATCATATCAATTCCTGTTTAAAACTTTAGATTAATTTTTCGTAGCAAATACCTATTATATAAACTATATTCTAGTCTAAAAAAAAACAAAACGAAAATTATTGTGAACTATATTCATTCGTATACGACGTTTGTCTAAAACGTGCGCTATAAATATCTTTGTATGCATGTCTGTTTCCAAGAAACCAATTCCATTAGGGTATTATCTCCTCTCAAAACTACCTTTTACGTTTCGAGAGAGTGTTTCGATCCCTAACCGAAATGCTAGCATGCATCTGCTGTTACGTAGTGGAATGCCCTTTGAGAAAATTAAATAGGTACAGTCTGGAATTTTTATTGTAATAAAAATATGTTTACAGAATACTGAAAATGAATTCTTCGTTGTTGTTGCAGAGTTGCGGAATTTATTTTTACTAATTTTGTAATTTTTTACAAGCTATTATTGACTTGTAATGTATCTTTGCATGTTTGTTGGGGTCGAATCTTGCAAGTTGTATCTGAATTACTTTCCAGTTTCCAATTAAGAAGAAATTTAGAATAATTAAACACTATAGTAAAGGAATTAATTTGTAGAATATGTTTAATCTCTAATTTAGATACTTTGAGCATTAAAGATAGGACTCTTCTTTATCTCGACTTATTTCACCAAACATTTTTGTTATTCCAAACATTATAAAGACAAGTTTATTTTTTATGCAAATTAAAAAACCCTTACTGTCAAGAACGCTATTTAGTGATGTGAGTCGGAACTATTGATACGATTTGATACGGACATCAAGTCGCGCTACATGCGCGCTATAGATAGTGCCATCTATATGTTTGCTAGAGAAAGCCCTGATGTTCAAGCGTTTATCCCCAATAACTTTTAAACGGCTGGGCCAATTTGCATCAAACATAGCTAAGAACCACCGCAAGGGAACTTGCCATCACGTAAAAAAATCACATTAAAATCAGTCCATCAAACAGACAGACAGACCGACATAAGCGTCAAACTTATAACACCCCTCTTTTTGTCAGGGTTAAAAGTATGTATCAAAAATCTAAATGTAAGAAATATGTTATATGAACAAAAGAGTCTGAACTATCACGTGTAAAAGTTGACAGAATTTATTTGTCGACAGTTAAAACGGTAACAAATTAATTCCACTTCACTTAATCATAACAATAAATACCAAGTGGAATAGACAAAGCTGATACACTTCTGCTGACATTCTTTGGCAGCTTATCACATTTATATAATTGTCAAAGCATAAAAATGTAAGACGATTTTGTTAAATTGTAGGTACCACATACCTAATTATATGATCAGTCATTGTTTATATTTGTTTAATGCTTAAAGCTGTACCTAAGTACAGCTTTCGTAACTAAGGCTTAGAGCTGCAAGACCCAAAATGCTCTGTCTACCCTATTAGGGATAAAGACGTGACAGTATGTATGTGTGGAATTTATCAACTGGCGCCGAGACGTACAAATCTCTGGCACACTGCTGTCGTTTGGATGGAACATGGATCTCGTTTTCCAAAAGGGTCTCTAACAAGAAAAATAAATAAATAGACTAGTTACTCTATAAAATAAAAGAACTTCCCGCCCAAGGCTCTGTCTGCCCTGTTAGGGATAAAGACGTGAAAGTGTATCAGTATACATATAATACATAAACTATCACATCTTTATCTCTAATTGGGCAGACAGAACTATTTGGGTCTTGCAGCTCTAAGCAGACAGAGAGGAGGGCCGCAAGACCAATAAGCAATTTTTAGCCCGACGACGATGGGCGAAAAAGTGGAAAAAAAATTAATAGTGTTTTGGTTGGTAGCCGCATCGCCTATTAACATAATTCGCATTTTCGCCTAATCCCTCCATCGGTTTTTACAATCTTCGCGGGAATAGATGCTGATACATGCAAAGCTTTTTCTTTCTTTCCAAACCAGCAAAGAAGAAGTTTTCATCCTTCTAGTATTGAAAATACGTGATATTTTCTTTTTTAGTGTTCTCTACCCGAAGGGTGCAAACGGGCCCCTTTTACTGAGACTCCGCTGTCTGTCCGTCTGTCACAAGGCTCTATCTCTTGAACCGTAATGGCTAGACACCTGAAATTTTCACCGATTATGTGGCCGCTATAACATCAAATACTAAAAATAAAAAAGTTGAAAATAAAAGGGGTCGTCATACAAAAAACGTGTTGTTTTCAGCGTTTTTAACTCGATCTGTCACAGGGCTCTATCTCTTGAACTGTAATAGTTAGACACCTGAAATTTTCACCGATTATGTATTACTATGACCACTATAAAAACAAATTCTAAAAATAAGATAAAGTTAATAATTAAAGGGGGTCGTCATACAAGAAACGTGTTTGTTTCTTCAGCGTTTTGAAACATTGTACGGTGGTACGGAACCCTTCATGTACGAGGCCGACTCGCACTTGCCCGTTTATTAATTCATATAATATGATATAAGTTAAATATTACAATCCTTAACAGTGCATAGTATAGCTATGTGATCAGGAAATTCGTCAGGGTGATTCAATATCGACGCCGAATGTACGGCGACGTGTCTGACGACGACACACTACCGCCCAACCAACTGTGCTGTCGACGCGACGACAGTAAAGTTGGTTGCGGACTAATGTACAGACTTGAGGGGTGTTAGTTCAATCCCACAAGTTGCGATAGTTTTTTATTTAGATATTTTTCCGTGCATAATAATGCTTTATTAATCAATTGATAAAAGTACTACATATTATTTACACAAAACAATTAAATAAGAAAGAAAGGTCCACTAAAATGTTACATCTAATCCGTTCCAAAGCATTGCACTTGACATTTCAATTACGCTTTATCTTTAAAATGGCTTCATAGCGAGTGCTCTGGGTCTCGATAGCCGGATATTCGACTTCAAAGATTTATTTTTAAATTGATATCAGGCCAAGTGAAGTTGAGACGCCGTGCGAGAAAGGAAAGATTTAAATTTAAATTATAAATTAGAGGTAATTCTAGGTAAATATGTAGTTACGACCATGCTTTTTAGGGTTCCGTAGTCAAATAGCAAAAAACAGAACCCTTATAGATTCGTCATGTCTGTCTGTCTGTCCGTCCGTATGTCACAGCCACTTTTTTTTTTAAACTATAAGAACTATACTGTTGAAACTTGGTAATACATGTATTCTATGAACCGCATTAAGATTTTCACATAAAAATTAAAAAAAAAACAATAAATTATGAGGGACTTACTTAGAACTGAAACTCAAATATTTTTTTCTTTTTTACACTTCTAAAGTGGTAAAATGTTGGTCCCCCCCCCCCCCCTGTAACTTCTAAAATAAGAGAATGATAAAACTAAAAAAATATATGATGTACATTACCATGCAATCTTCCAAAATTGGTTTGAACGAGATTTAGTAAGTAGTTTTTTTTAATACGTTATAAATCGTAAAATGTTACTTGCTGCTACGGAGCCCTTCATCGGCGAGTCCGACTTGCACTTGGCCGCATTTTTGGTGTAAAGTTGTACGGCTGCAATCACCGAACTGCACGCTTGGTTTGCAATTTCATTGCAGTCGTGTTGTTCACCAGCGCCGCCGAGGCCGTCCAGCCAAGCCACGGTCGGGTCGACCTCGTGACTTGGAGGGGGAGGACATAGCAGGCACTGTGAAGGAGGACCCATTGCAAACCTCTTTGCCTACACCCCGACGATCTACGCGTGCGCGAAGAGCAGCTCAAGTTCTGTCACCCTGATTTGTCTTTGACAGTAAGATTTTGTTTGTAATAAAATGGCGAGCTCAAGCGCGACGATTTGAATTTTTTTTGCTGCTCGCTATAACTGTTGGAACTGCAGTAAAACTGCATTTGAGCTGAAATATGACCGTGGGAAAAATGTCCTTAACTCCCTGGATTTTTTTAAATTATTTAGTTCTCATCATCATCATCCGAGCGTATTCCCGGTTGCATCCTCAGCGGTAACGCTTTCAGAGCCCGGGGTCCGCTACCTTACCTAGGTGATTTGACAAGGTTACTGGTTTTTACACAGAGCGACTGCCGTCTGACCTCCGCAACCCAGAGGGTAGACCAGAACCAATCCTAGGATAGGTACAAACGCTAGATGGCGTTCGGGACCAACAGCTTTACGTGCCTTCCGAAGCACGGAATCATCTTTCTTTTCGGATAATCAGGTGATTCAAGCCTGCAATATCCTAACCAGACTGAAAACAACTTTTCACAAAGTATGCTTCCCAGTGGGATTTGAACCCATGACCTCCGGGTCACAAGGCAGACGCCTTGACCACTGGACCACGGAGGCAGTCATAGTCAGTATTAAGTTCTCTTAACTAATATATTAACAACAAGTTTTTCGAAAAAGAGAAACATTATTTCGTACAAGTTTGTATTGTGAGGCCTAGTTCACAGAATACACAAGACCTAGGTTCTAATCAAGACAAATGTAATAAGCCGAAACTTGATCAGGTTGTGTCGTTTGATTACAGGGTTCCTATACCTTACGGCTCTCAAATCATGTATTCGAAATATCATCTTAATCGGAAATCGGTAAGTGCCTCAAATTTAACTTGCAAGATTTGACCTAAACAAATAACAACAAGCAGGGCAAGCTTAATAAAAGCTTGTTAAAATAACAAATAATAGCAAAATGTTAAAAAAAATAAATGGGTAAGTGCGATTAGGACTCGTACATGAAGGGTTCCGTACCTCCGTACAATGTTTTAAAACGCTGAAGAAACACGTTTCTTGTATGACGAGCTCCTTTAATTTTTAACATTATCCTGTTTTAATATTTGCTTTTATAGCGGCCACAGCAATAAATAATCGGTGGAAATTTCAAGTGACCATGACAATGTATGTGACTTAAGTGTTATTACGGTTCAAGAGATAGAGCCCTGTGACAGACGGACAGACAGCGGAGTCTCAGTAATAGGGTTCCGTTTGCATCCTCTGGGTACGGAACCCTAAAAAAGAGCTAGATCTTTTGAGTTCGGACTTTTATTATTTTAGTAAAAAAAGAAAATCACAACTTTCTGTCTTTACTTTTTACTTGATTCAGGAATATTAATTAATTAAAATAAATGGAAAATGTTAAATAATGACACTTCTTTGATCATACAACTTTCAAATGAGGAGTATAATTTTGCTAATAACGCAACTTTTTTGCGTTATATACCGGAATAATTGAAGAATTCTAGGGGTATTATATTATATTTAATGTTTATAATAGACATACGACGATTTCAAATTTTTATCCAAATCTACTTATAGACTTACCTATCAAAATAGTGCTTGTACTTACATGAATTATATAATATAACTCAATAAGTATTTAGGTATATCAACGTATAAAACTACAATAGGTAACATACGATTTGAAGAACAGATTTTCTAAATGTTTGTTTAGGTATATAATGAATGAAGGTAAGGATACATATATTCAGGAATGTTTAATTAATCAAGAAACATCCGAATATCAGGGGCGACCTCAGAAAAACACCGTGATTTCTTCCAGAATCCATCTTCCCGAATCTTCTACGTGACATATATTTGTTTGGCCAGTGTTTCGTCATTCATTCTACATGACCGGCCTACCGGAGCGTACCTTATTTCTCTAGACGGTCACTTTGGTGTAAGCCTCTTGTACCTTTGGATTGTTGATTTAGATAGTCCCTACATTTACTTTTTTAAGTACATTTTGCTACCTTTTAAGCAAATTAATGTTACGCAATTTACGAGATTATTTAGGTTAGGTATATCAGATTAACAATTATATGTACTGTTGTACATACAACGTGATAATGAACTAACGCAAAACCTGTCAGATGGTATTTCAGTCTATGAAACTGAATAACTTTTGTATTACAACTTTCACGAAACCCAAAAAAAAATTTGAATTTTCATACAAACTTATCAGCTGATCGAGTCAATTTGTATGAAAAGCTGAATTTATTTTTGGCATTTTGTAAATGTTGTTGAACTTGGGCTGAGGTACCATCTGAGAGGTTTTGCGTTACTTCATTAACACGTTGTATATAACAGAAAACTGGAAAAGAAAAATAAATATTTACTATCACGAAACCAACTGATTTAGTATATTTTTATAGTATTATAAAAGATAGCTTTTCTGACTAAATTTTCATACAGGTGATAGTGAACATGATTGGGTAAAACAAAATGTGAATATTTGTTTGGCAAGTAACACACAAGTGTGGCGAATTAATGTATCTTTGACATACAAGCACAGAAGCCTCTTTAATATTCTCCATGAAGCACGAGAAATTTTTATACTACTTGTGGTCACCCTTCCAAGTGCGGGCCACGCCCAATGTCACTTAACGTGCAAAAAGGCTAATAACGCGTAAATTCAGCCTTTATCCTTATGCTGAAGGCCGGTTATAAAACCACAGCCTACTTTTTCGGTTCAGCTGGTTTCTGTTTTTTCTTCACCACTTTAGACCCGATCAAGGGAATGGGCGAGAATCTGAATCATGTTGATAGGCGATGTGGCTACCAACCCATCACTATCTAGATTTCCTTTTTCCATCTTAAGGCCCACTATCACGCTAAACGTGGCCTTTTGGGTCTTTTGGCCCGCCCGGTCTACCTCGTTAGGGATAAATACGTGATAATATGTATATGTATCTTTAGAGCAACCGGGACCTACTCAAATGAGAAGGGAATCATCCCAACCCACGCCTAGGTCACCTCTAGGCAGCACGTTTCGTTTACTTCCAAGTTAGCGAATTTCATTATTAGCCAGTTCCATTGGGAGCACATCGTCATTTCGCGTCTCTTTGTCACACTTTCGGTCCAGTGAGGGCCGGATCCGCACAAATTATGCAGAGGTCGCTATATATATCCGGAGATATGTCTTCTAATAAATTTATTCATGTAGATAACTCAGTTAATCATATCGTACCGATTGAGGAAAATCACAATTTCCTACTCTGTTATTTTTGTGGATATTATTTCTTTTTTCGTCAGTCTCTTTCTGAAACCAATCGGGACATAAAAATAGAATGTAAGTCAACAACTTACTAAAATTCTTGTGTCTTATATGGTGAGTTCAATCATATAGTGAGTATACTAGGTACCAATTTAAAGAGAGCGCAATTGACAGAGAAAAACTACACAGTAAAACAATATATTTCTGTGAATAAAAAACCATGCTTCTTAAATCAGTAACATTGTAATTCTTCTTATATTTAAGAGCTGGGCTCTTGTCGGTGGAGTACTTTCCATGTCTCATATTCTTCCGCCAAGTTCTTAAAGCCGTACCTGAATTTTCCGGGGTCCAGTGCTGCCTCCATTTAAAATGAATCATTTCAAAGAAAACGGAGACATTATTTAAAATTTTGCTACTACCTGCAAGTAATGCAAGTACTAGATAACCCTTCAAAGTATTTTATGAACTACTGTTTACAGTTTATAATGAGAACGCTAAGCTTTCCTACGCACATTTGCCAAAAGTGGCCGTTTTTCGCAAATGTGCGTAGTAAAGCTTAACGATCTCCTTTTAAATCGTAAACAGTAGTTCATAAAATACTTTGAATGGTTATCTAGGTCTTGGTAGTTGCAAAATTTTAAATGACGTCTACGTTTTCTTTGAAATTATTTATTTTAAATGGGGGCAGCACTGGACCACGGGAAATTCAGGTACGGCCTTAACCTCCTTATATGTTTTCACTTTTAATGTTTCCTTTATTTGATCGAAAAATTTTCTCCTGGGTTTTCCAACTCCTCTTTTTCCTTCTATTTTTCCTTCCATTGCATTGTACTATATAACTAATTTAAATTATTACAGATTTTTTATAATTATTTAACCTTTACGAAACACAATAGTTAAATAACTTACCTACTTGAATCGAAACACCTGAATCTTCCTCTTACGGCAGACCCCATAAACCATTTAGCACTTTCTTAAGTCGGTGAATAATTACAAGGATCTATTGGTTATGCATGAAGGCTGGGAGTTGCACGTCAATCTGTATTAGGGCCGAGCTGATGCATGATAGTGTAGGGTGTTTGTCGCCAGCGTTAATGGAGACAAGAAGTATTCTTGGGATCCAAGATTATAATTTCACAAGCCTGTTATTATTGCCTTGGGTAAACATATCACGACAAGAATGCGCTTAGAACGCTATTATATAATTCTTGTCGAGGTGACAATAAGCTGTAAGGAACTTGCAATGGATGTCGTGGACTCGCAGCGTAACACAGCGAACACGCAGTGAATCCCCGCGGACTCGCGCAAGTCCGCTGCAAGATGCAGCGAGGCTTTGGTGTTTAGCTTGTCGATAACACAATCATATAGTCTGTATAGAATTAAGTGGTACGATGATTTTTTTATCTTCCGTAAAGACAACACGCCCAATCGGGAGATTATTATTTCACGATATGGCTTGAACAAAAATATGGCGACAAGAACGCGATTCTGTTGCCGGATAATCTTGACTCGCAATGGATGTCGTGGACTCGCAGCGTAATGTTGCCTGCACATGACACGACACAACTTGCAATGCAATCTGCAGTGCAGCATGTTGGAGTCGAGGTCGGCTGTTCTCTACACACGTAACAATTGCGATCACAATTTCAATAACAACTTCAGTGAGCGTCCGATCGTCACGGTGTACGCACGCCTGTTACGCATTTAAAATTGCAAAAAGCGGGGCTCGCGTTTTCCTTATTATCCTTAAACTCAGCTACAAATGTTACAATGTCTACTATTAAGAAAAAAATCCTACGTCCAAGGTTGCTTAAAGCGTGGTCACCTATCCACAAGAATCTTTGCCGCGTTAATGGAGACAAGGAGTATTCTTGGGATTTAATAAGAGATTATTATTTCACAATTCGGTATCTAATATGCACGCAAATATTAAATTTTCAGTTTCACCTTAGTATGGAAAGTATTATTAAACAAAGATTTAACTTATGGTCTACGACTTTGCACGGGTATCAGTCTTGTAAACCTCTCCGGAGAACTGTTCTTCATTATCTGAAGACTTAATTTTAAAATAATGTATGGATTATAAATAAAAACCATTTACTTTAATTAACTGGATAAACGTTTGTACTTTCCAACAAGAATCTTCCCGTAGTCAGGTTTTAGTTTTTAAAACTATATCTTAACTTCATACTAATATTTTAAATGCTAATACTGCTTTATTTAATCACCAATTTTCTTATTGTTTTCAAAAAAAGATTTCTTGTTAGCTTTAATTGTTGTTTCTAAAAAAATGTTGTACAAAATTAAACACAGTCAAGTACTCAATTCTAACCAGTCTCTCAAGTCCAGCTGTGGACTTCCTGAGGCTGATATGACTATGACATGTTTCAGGTTTAATAACGCAGTCACTTCTTTAAATAGCCGGTCGAATCCTGACAGGGTTTCGCAATAAAACTATAGAACAGCATTTAGTACGCTACTAGTGCGTATGAGATTCATGTGAAGAATTCCAAAAATAAGTTTCTTTCGGCCCGTTTGATGCATCTGCCCCGGACAAGTGTGCGTTAACCTTTATATTCCTGTCGAATTATCAGTCCCAGTAGTTCAGTCGCGTTGCATTGTCAAAAATTACTTAGTAGTAAGTAGTAGTCTACTACTGAGACATAATTTTTATAGGGTTTTTACGCATTCAAGATGCAGTAAATTTCAAGATGGTGGTCAAGTCCTGCTTACGTGGTATTTTTTCACCATTTCTGATTTCATTATTTAATACTGAGACAAAATAGTCTCATTAGTCTGGTTCCGGACTGTTTGTTTATCGTGTGTGTAAGTGGCCAACACTGGTGTCAGATTTTGCAAGCTGCCTAAAGGCATCTGACATAGCTTAACGACTGTTATACAATGATGACAGCCGGGACCAACGGCTTATACGTGCCTTCCGAAGCACGGAGGAGCTCAAGAAATTTTTAAGCCACTTGTGGTCACCCATCCAAGTGCGGACCACGCCCGGTGCCGCTTTACTTGCGAAAGCGAAAGGTTTCGGACTAAATTCACCGAACTACTGAGACAAGGCGATTGACTTGAACTTTTAGCATTTCACTCTGAGTTTTGACAGGTAAGGATCGCGAGAACACAACACCATGCTTAGCAACAACACTGTTTAAACAATGTAAGCCTTTTCAAATAATGGAATGATTTATCTCACAAGTTACATTCGACAGGCGCCATGTTTATTCGGAATTGAAACTTTAATCCGGTTCCCAAAACTCCATTAACTTTAATTGGATCCCGAAAGACAGTTGTAACAATTGTTATTGCATTGTCAGCGGTTGTGAAATCCGAAATATTTATTGGATTGCAAGATTAATGCAACGGATTATTGGACGTTTTCGTTCGATCTTGTGACTCGTGTCACGCCTGAGATTCAATTTCGCTAAAAATTTTACAGAATCTCTAGTAGGCAATAATTAACTCGTAATTAATTAAAAGTATACAAGAATTGGAATGCAGAAAGATGCCCATGATATTTGTTTTTCACGTAAATAATTGCAAATTTTTTAAGAGCTGTTTGACAGTTTGACGACTGCCGTACAATGATGAATTCGTGGCGAACGGCTTAACGTGCCTTCTGATGGAGGAGCTTGAGCTTATTGGTCACCTGTCCAATTAAGAACCACATCCAGGGTGTCACAAATGCAAAAATGGTAGTAAGATGCTTTGACGTCCTCAAAACTTCGTCCTCAAGACGTCCTCAAAACTTCGTCCTCAAGACGTCCTCAAGGCTTCATCACCCTCGAATTCAGCTCTGAAGAAACATTTCTGCAAACTGAAAAAAATTAACCATCTTTAGTTTTTGAGTCAGCGAAACACAAAACTGTGTAGTTTTCCATCTCACCGCTCGCGTTCCGACGCATTGCATCGTATTGTTTGAAACCGCCATGTCAGCGAAAAGTAATATTGCTTCACACAGAAAATATCATAAATTTGACAACGGTTTTCAAAACATTTCAACATAAATAAAATAATACCGGCCAAGTGCGAGTTAAACTCGCTTGGAGAGGGTTCCGTACAATTGATTGAATTCTTATAGGTTTTCCTGTAATCTACAAGCAATGAACTATATTTCGTATTTTTTTCAAAATTTTAGGCTCAGTAGTTTCGGAGATCAGTGGGGGGGGGGATGGACAATTTTCGTCTTCTTTCATAAATAAAATCAAAACTATTTATTTTATAATTATAACAAAAACATATTTGAGATCCTCATAACAAGCTCTTTCATTTGATATATAACACAGTAAGGTTTACAATTTATTTTTAAATTTCCTAATTTATCCCCCGAAAATGACCCTTATTTAAAAAAAATATTTATTTACTTTGCACATATGTGTTTGGGACATAGGATTACACCATCTTTCCAAATTTCACCTGATTCAGACCATTAGATTCGGAGCAAATTGGCTGTGACAGACGGACGGACAGACAGACGCACGAGTGATCCTATAAGGGTTCCGTTTTTTCATTTTTTGTACGGAACCCTAAAAACAGCGTGAAACAGAACAGATTCTCCATGAAAGGATCCTTTGACATTTACACACTACTAATTTGTCAAAATT
The DNA here is from genome assembly GCA_963576875.1 of Acrobasis repandana. Lineage (NCBI taxonomy): Eukaryota > Metazoa > Arthropoda > Insecta > Lepidoptera > Pyralidae > Acrobasis > Acrobasis repandana. Next base: position 16,843,442 of record OY756218.1, on the reverse strand, counting down.
ATGAATGGTCAAGACCACTCGTGCAAATCCTACGCGTACGACTGATTCAAAAATGCGCCTTTTTGGGAACGTCCGCGCAAACCATTCGTAATGTGTCTCTCGATTTCAAAAATAACACTCCAGGGCAATTTGGAACATACGTTTTTCAAATTATCCTGTGTATTGGGCATTTTTCTATTTTATTTATTTATCATATAAAATAAAGTATCCTAGAATCCTATAACACAAATTTTAAAATTTACTTTGGAGCTAACTCAATCTGTGTGATATGTCCCTACATTCATTTATTTAATTTATTTATAAAATAGGTTCAAAATTATGTCATTACATGATCGATGAATCGACGAAAAATAAAACTGATATAATGTAAAACAACTACTTTTACGTTTGCTAAAAAACTCATTTGAAATCTCAACGGGGCTTTAGTCAGAGTGAAACATGAGGGTAGGAACAATGGAACAAAGAAAAGCAATTTTATTTGTTTTTGTGTATTCGTTATCTAATCCTACTCTTTGTTTAGGAGTTCAGGGACGGCTGCAGGGCAAATTTGGTTTGCTTTATTAGGCCTTAGCATTAGGAAGACAAAAAGGACCTTTCAAATTAGCTATGCTCGCTCTGACAAATAATACCTAAATGAAATGAAGCGGAAAAATATTTCTATTATCTTAAAATGTTGTAATATACATTTTTCAATGCGTAATAGTATGAATTTGCTTGTGTGTAGTGAAATGTACAAAGTTGTACCAGTATACAAGTAGTGTCTGTAGGTAATTGTAGGCATGAAAATTAGGAAGTTTTATTTGAATAATTAGATGCACTGCGAACATGCCGAACATGTAAACGAAGTTTTCTTATTATAATTTGTTTATACAATACAAATACTCTTTATTGCACCATGAACAAAATAAATTACAAAAACAGAGAAAAACAGAAAAATTATTCAAAGGCGGACTTATCACATAGCAATCGATATAGATACACAATATAATAGAAATATTATTTTTATTCTTTAACTAATTAAGAAAGACCTAAAATTCACTGAAAAGAACAATTAGTGGCAACACTGTTCATGTTATTCGTGACGTAGTCTTGAGCCATCGTGGGAAAAGAATACCTGGTTTTATTATATCATGGTTAATTTTACCGCTCTGCGTGTTTTACGGCGGAGGAAATTGCAATGCAAACATACTACTTACCTATAACTCTTTAGAAATTATACTAATATTTATAGGTACTAACGTTATTAAATACTACTCTCTACTAGACTCTAATGAGAGACCTTCATTAAAAAGATAAATCGGGACAGAAGCCTAGTCTAATTTCATGGTCGAACAAACTCTGATGACGAAGCCCAAAGTATAGATATCCCTAGAATAATTAAGTGGAGGGGCGAAACATGTAGATATGAGAAAATTTATTGCTTTGGATAGAGGCCGGAATTAGACTTCAGTTGTGGTTTCCAAGACATATTGTTTATTATATTTAGTAGCCGTAAGCCGAGCCACTCCCACCAGGAGCTGAGCGTTTTTTCTTTTTTAAATTTTTAAGATGGCCGCCAGTAATCGACTGTTTCTGATTTGACTGTTTTGTATGCAAAGGTTTTTTGAATCGCGGATTCAAAATCTGTATTTTTTTGAAATTCAGGATAGCGTCTGGATTTTAGAATTTTAACTTAATTCGTTCATAACGTCCTACTGGAACATCGAAGACCCCTAAAAGCACCCCGCGGAAATTAAAAACTGTAAACAAATTTTGTTTCCAAGATGGCTGTCCATACATTTTTTTGATGTTTCCTTTACTGACTGAAGTTTTTTTATCCACTTTCTCAACTGGACATAGATTCCAACCAACTTCTACACTCCACCCGACTACCCATACATTATGACATATTGGCAGTTTGTACCCTGAGTGGTAAAACTAAGAATTAACTAAATTAAAACTAGAGACTAAAACATAACCTTTTAATTTAGGTTTTGTTTTTTTCTGTCTGTCTGTTAGGTTTTGTATCTAAACTAAAAAAAAAATAGAACACAATATTTAGTTTCTTGCTGACTGGCTGCAATTAAAATTCTTTTTACTGGTTTGATTTTATCGAGAACTGGCTACTGCAGTTTCATTTCATTTCCGAACCGAGCTTTCTAAATCGTAAAAATGGTCAATAGGTATAATTTAAAATTGAGTCGTTAAAAAGTTATTTCGAACTTGACTAATATTAAAAGAACATAGCATTTGAGGTAAGCTTGAATGAAAGGTTGTTTTGTTGTATGTTTGTTAATTTCTTTTACCAAAATATCTTTAACCAAAAACATTTTTTTTTGTTGGGAAAACATGTTTAAGAAAAAATAAATAAAGCCGGCCAAGCGCGTCACGGAACGCTCGGCCCACGAATTTCATGTTTAGTTGCACATAAACTTGTACATAAGTATATTTTTATAAATCTCTTTGTAACAAAAAAAGCTAAGTCTTGAATCTGAAATTTAAGGGACACACTGCGAGCCACAAAAAGCGTTATGTCACGACTTACGATAAATTAGGCTCGTTACAGAGTAACAAAAGCGCGGGCGGAGTCGCCGATATATACGGTATTACACCGATAACGCTGCCTAGCGATTTATGTCCACCGATCTTGATAGCAATATACTGAGGTGTGTTTAGGGCAGTTTCGATAAGTCACATACATCACAAATTCTACTTCCTTTTTATATACATGTGGGAGTTTGTGTGTTTGTTAGTCAATCACAGATTGGAATGTTTAGCTTGGATTTACAAATTTTTATTTTGGAAAAGCATGAGGTTCTCGTAGGATTTTTACATTAGACATTATTAGTCGTAAACCGTGAGACTTTACAACTTTAAATCGGCATTGGCAACTACGGAACTCTACAATACGCGTGGCTTTTTACATCCATATGCTGTAAGAATGTCATATGAATTCGTTATAAGATGCAGACACATTATCACGTTTTTATCCCTAACGGGCTGCCAGAGCATTTCAGATTTTGCAGCAGACAGAGCCCAGAGACGCAAAATCTAAAGGCCAATTTTATCGTTATGTAGGTGAGGCTATGCCTTCGTGTCCAGCAATAATCCGTGAGACACTGTTTCTCTCCCTCTTAAACCTATCTACTACTTTTTCATACGATTTAAAGACTCAACGAGAAACCTGTTAAGGCCAATCAGAGCAAAGAGCTATTAAGTAAAACTAGAGGCACCACATGTCACTGTTTTGTTCCGTTTAATTGTAGCTATCTCCATAAACTTCACTTAGTCGCTTGCTAGCTCTTAAAGCATAGTACTTTCGACAGTTTATAAGCGAAAACCATACGAAAACAAAGTACACGTAATTAAAATGAATTGAATACAGCAAAGTGTAAAGAAATAACTTGCCATCGGTAACCAGATTTCATTGTTTGAAAATTAAACATATATGATAAAATTCACGCCGCCATATATTCAAAAATAGAACAGTGGCCCATGTTTGAGATAGCTGGTCTATTATAAGTCAGTGAATCAAGAGTATTGTAATTATTATGTGCCAATCTGTGTTGACATGAAGGATCTCCTTCAAAATACCTACTAGTATCTTACTAGAAGCCGGAGTAAGATTTTTTAATGAGATTTTTAACGTTAGTAGTTACTAAAGAAGCAGCAGGTAGTACATTCTAAGATTTTTCTTTTCTTTCAGAGCAGCATGGAAGATTATCGGCATTAAGACACGTCTTCATTAAGTATTAAGTAAAGGGATATAATTAATTGCGCATCACATAAACAATTACCCATCAATTTAATCTCATTATTTATATACTTTTTACAAGAAATAAATCAACAATTTTAACATAAATACTGAAATTCAGTAGGTTAGGGCAAACCTTTAGGTTAGGTTATGTTAGCACTGCGACCAACACATGCTAGGAAAGTTCTATCCATTTTACTACGCCACAAATATAAATTGCAGTTTGTTTAGTAATATTTTCAGTTGAGTATTTTGCTGTGCAATCAGTAATTTTGATTTGCATTTAAATACTTCCCTTATTCGTTCAGTAAAACAGTTCTGCAAATACCATTAAACAGTATACTCAATTTTATTTATTTAGTGTGCATAATTAGTGTGCAATTCCGTATTTTTGGTGAAACTTTAAAATATTTTGTTCAAAAAAGGGAATATACAGGTATCGATTTAAATACAGGCCTTAAGTAAATGTTATTCAGTATAATAATAAATCGAGTGTTTACTTATTTACTATTACCTTATCATTAATCTTCATGCAGACATTAATAACTCCAACCTTATAAAAGCAATACGCAGACGCAATCATTGTAATGATACTGCGAGCTTTATTCAAAGGCGGAATAAATCGCACCTCATGCATTAAACATACAGCTCTTAAATAATAAGAAAAGTTCGGCGAAGGTACTATTGTTTATTCTATTCTTTCGCTCAGATTGGAAAGCCTTTTTACACTTGTCACAAAACTCGAGGATACAGATAAGGACGAATCTCTAACACGTATTTACTTACTGAGATGGGTTAGATTAACCTATTTTTTATTTATTTATTTATTTAATTTTTATTGAGCCAAAAGCTACAATAGGTAGACTTAATGCTAAAGCATTCTCTCCCTGTCAACTTATGTTGTAGGTTCTTGTAAATTTAATTATTTCGTTTAACATTGTTTTTTTTATCTGTATAGTGTAACAAATTAAACAGAAACAATTTAAAGCTTAATTCAGTCCATGATACTAGACAACTTTATCCAAAGAACGTCTATCAATATAAAAAAAAATTGACATTTAATATTTTTTCATTTGGTATTTTGATAATGTTACTTGGGGAAAGTTGTTCGTTATCATCGACTGAATCTACCTTTAAATAAATAATTAATAGTTTCAATATATTTTGTTAGTATCTGTATATCATTGGTTTCATAATTGTCGTAAGCATATCGACCTATAGATGGAGATGAAAAAAAGTTATACAGGGTGACTTTTTAAACACCAGCCAAACTTTTGGAGCAAGTTCAGTCCATGATACTGAACTACTTTATATAAAAAAAAGTTATTATAAATCGGTAAAAAAATTTCGTTTCCCATACAAAATCCGTTAGGCTGAGCGCTGATTTGTATGGGAAGGTGAATTTTTATTTTAGGTTTTCGTTATTTTTTTTATGGAAAGTAGTTCTGTATAATGGACTGAACTTGCTCCATAAATTTGGTTGGTGGATAAAAAGTCAGCCTGTATATATATACACGTATATAAAGTTGTTAGAATTTATTTCTTGACTCAATAGCGCATAGCATAATTAATATTCTATTGATTGTCAAAGAGATTGGTCTTGCACATCAGCGCCATTAATTGTCCCAGGTACTCAAACACTTGCACGGAAGACCTAATGGCCGCAAATGGGAACGCTATTGAAGCGGCCTTATATGGCGAAACTAGATATTTATATTTAATAAGTACTAAGGAGGCCTTACAGCCAACACAATATACTTAAATGAAGGTGTCATTTAAGTAATATACATATTTTTATGGGATTTAGGTTAAATATATCTTAATTTCATACATATGTTTTAAGTACTATCCATATACAAATTTACGATTAATACGGGCGTGCATTTACGTAAAAAAAATATAACGCAAATATTTATAATAACTTGGCATTACGGCTCAGATCATAGGCGAACGTCACATAGTTGAAAATTAAAAAAAAAAATAAGAAAAATTGTGTGGCGGGAAGCTAATTGTTCGTCAAACAAAACTAGAAACTAGCTAAATTTGTTGTATTGCGGTTGAAAATTCACGTTATTTGTAAGTTACTAAACAATGTCTTCGAGTAGTGATAGTGACGATCAGATAATTATTTCGCCTGAGCCTTTAATGAAAAGAGCAGATATTGCTTAATTCTTGTTATTTCCATGCAATGGAAGTGAAAAGCAGAGTGTAAAACTCGAGTATAAAACCCATTTTTACCCTCGACGTAACTATCCACCCTCGCCGTACCGGCTCGTGTGGCTATATGCACGTCTCGGGTAAAATGGCTCGTTTTATGCTTTTGTTGTACAATCTACTATTAATAATGCAATCATTTTTGTAATGCATACTGTCAAGTAAACTATTAATATTTAATACATAATATTTGTATCTCCTATGTATTCATGGGTCTTTTTACCTTGGTCCTTTGGGAGGCTTTAGTGGAGATACAGATCCAACATAATACGTTATTATTACTGTACCAAGACTAAGGCCATCAATAGACTAAGGTCGTATAAAAAATTGTAGGGTAAAAATTTTGCTGGCTTCATTTCTGCATGATTCTATAAAATAAAGTATAAACTATAAACAAATTACATAACGTTAAAACTATATAAAAATCTCTTGTATGTCTATACAATGAATAGCTGTCTGTACGTTGTGATAGTATTTTCATACTTTAAATACAAAAATATTTCCCTGCAGGTTTTTATACGACCTTGATACATCTAAAATTACGCTTTATGAAGTGGCATCTAAACTATATTTAATTTGTGTACTCGTCCCATTTGCTGGGCCTAGAATACATTGGTTCGGGAAAAACAGGGAAGCTTTGTCTCGAACATCTGTGATTTCCTTAAAAGCGACTATAAAAACGTACGTAAAATATTTACGCTTCAATGATATAAACATTAAAGGTTTGGGACTATTGCACTAATACCAAGTTAAAATGTCTAAAAACAAAAAAACTGTGATAGATTATTAAAATTATTTTGTTAGGTTGACTTCAAAAGCACAAAAGCAGCAAGGAGGAAATGGGAGAATCTATAGGTAATGTGTTCTACCGATTGGCCTATAAAAAAGTTTTGGCTATAATTCAAGTTAGGGCGAAAACACATTGTTTGTATGTATGTATGTTTGTTCCGCGACAACTGCCGAACCAAAATTTGGTACGCATGTAGGAAATATCAATAGAATTTTCAAGTTCGTTGGGCATCAAAAAACGGTTCAGTAGTTTTTGAAATATTAATAAAAAATCGCGAGGTCTAAGTTCGCGGCGAACTACTAGTTACTTCAATAGTGATGATAGTTTCAAGTATTATCAAGTTTTAAACAAGTGTATCTCCATTACGTAACATTTTCATTATCTTCAAAAACGCCTTCAACTGGAAGACTCCTCGGTCTCAATATAGATAAAGAAATTGTTATTTCCAAAGACATTGCGCATCCAAGCAAACCCTTTATAACGACACCATTGAGATATAAAACAATATACTTTTGTAAATACTGTTTGTTAGAGACGTAACATTGTTTCGGTGTTTAAAGGCGCTTCCAGTTCAACGCGTCGGAAAAGTCAATTTCCAACGACGCTTATTCGTTTTTATTTGTCTTTTGCGATATTTTCATTTATAGTAAATGTGTTTTAGCTTAGCTTACTGGAAACTACTGAACCGCTGTAATATAGCCCTAAACGTAACGTACGGCAGACAAAGTTAATTTATTTCTAAGTGTTAGAGACGTACATTGTTTTGGTGTTCAAAGACGCTTCCAATTTAACGCGTCGGAAAAGTCAATTTTTTAACGACGCTCAATCGTTTTTATTTGTCTTTTGCGATATCTTTATCTATATTACTATATTAAATGTGTTTTAGTTTAGCTTATTGAAAACTCCTGAACCGCTGTAAAATAGCCCGTAACTGAACGTATGGCAGACACACTTCAATTATTTCTAAGTGTTAGAGACGTAACATTGTTTTAGTACTTCCAGTTTAACGCGTCGGAAAAGTCAATTTTTTAAACGACGCGCAATCGATTTTCTTTGTCTTTTGCGTTTTTTCATTTATATTAAATATGTAAATTAAAAATTAAATGCATTGATATATAAAAAATGCTTAGCTTACTGGAAACTCCTGAACCGCTGTAAAATAGCCCTAAACCTAACGTAATGTATGGCAGACAAACCTTAATTATTTCTAAGTGTAAGTAAGTCTCTTGGCCTTTAAGTTTTCCGACCCCAGACTTTGTCGTGCATGCTATCATGTCTGATATCCCTTATGGTATTGTACGATTATGTTTCCTTAATATATTTCTATATTTATTAAGAGACGTATTTATACACCAGGGGTGTATAACTACGTCTCTTATAATATTTATTACAATCGTCAGATCTGTGCATGCAGTAAATTCGATCATAAATAATTTTATTCTTCATAGCATTATTTGATAGCACGTTGTAAATGTGAAGTTGTTAACTTTTATGTGAACCATATCAAGTGTAGCTCGCCCTTTGGACTCATGTGTAGGAGATTGGTGTACCTATTTCTTATATTTTAACATAATGGTGCTCCCACACTGCTGTTAAAAATGTTTACAAACATTAGTAAACATTTTACAAATTCAAGTATAATATCAATCAATTAATATTAATAACAGTATTTTATTTTTAAAACTGCCTTCTTGGCTAAACCTGCCTTCTAAAGCAAGGAGCTCGATAATGCCACTTGTGATCACCGATCCAAGTGCGGACAACGCTCAGTGTCTTAACTTGCGAAAGCGCTGATAATGCCTACGCCTTATCAGCGCTTTCGCAAGTTAAGGCTCAGTGGCTCGGAGGGAGTACTCCCACCGAGCCACTGAGCTTTTCATTAAACAAGTGTATTTATTAATACTTGTACTACAGTTACACAATATAACAATTTAATTTATTTTTTTAGCCAGTCTCGTTATACTAAAATAAAAAAGTGGAGCGCGTCGAATTCGACGCATCCTACGATTTCAGTATTATTTTTTATCTGTTATTAACCAATTAAACCTTTTAACTTCATTTTATTTTAGTTATTTTATAATAGGTCGTGAGGTTCCTGGCAGAGTAGAATAGGATCACTCCAAGTCTTCCCGTGGATGTCGTAGAAGGCGACTAGGAAACACAAGCTGGACAGAGCTTATTTTTTTTTTTTTTTTTTTTATTAGAAATTTGAGTGCGTTTGATCTCTATCTAGCCTGATGGGAAGCTAAGATGAGTCTTATTGTTTGTTTTTCATGTATGTAAGTGGCCAACACTGGTGTCAGATTTTTCAAGCTGCCTAAAGGCATCTGACATAGCTTGACGACTGCCATACAATTACTGCCGGGACCAACGGCTTTTACGTGCCTTCCGAAGCACAGAGCTTATAAACATCAGTGAGACCTCTCCAACCTCTCCAACCCGTCTAGCCAGGTCATGGTCCTGCAGTGAAGGCTAAAAAAATGTGGATAATGTATGTTCTTTCGATATTTGTAATAATAGAGCTTATTGTTTGTTTTTCGTGTATGTAAGTGGCCAACACTGGTGTCAGATTTTTCAAGCTGCCTAAAGGCATCTGACATAGCTTGACGACTGCCATACAATTACTGCCGGGACCAACGGCTTTTACGTGCCTTCCGAAGCACAGAGCTAAACATCAGTGAGACCTCTCTAACCCGTCTAGCCAGGTCATGGTCCTGCAGTGAAGGCTAAAAAAATGTGGATAATGTATGTTCTTTCGATATTTGTAATAATATAAAAATATCCCTTAATTCAAGTCGTCGACTAAACCTGAATACTCGTATTCAGGTTCGTATCGTATCGTATCGTCCTCAACTTAAGTTATTCAGAAGGAAAATTCTACATGTAAAAAAATATGTCTGGAGCATAGAACGCCTCATCAATCACCCTTTATTGTAGATCCTTCATATAGACAGATCGAATTTTTCGACAGACGTTGACCGTTCGAGTCTCATATCCTACATAAAACAGGAGATTATCAATTCGACTGTATGTTTTTTTTAATTTTTTTTGTATGTTTGTTACGCGATATCTTCAGCAATTGTGAACCGATTTTGATAATTCTTTATTTATTTGAAAGCCTTTATTCTGCCTAGTTGGTCCCATTTTAATTTGGTGAAGATATGATGATGAACTTTGGAGATATGGAAGAAACTCCAAAAAAAATTGAAGTCGGTTGTTTTTTTTATGTTAAAAATTTTATTATCGTGAATGTATTTTTATATTGTATGATGAAACATATTTCAAAACATAACTATATTAAAAAAAGATTGGGAAAATTAGAGAAGCTTGGAAAAAGCTGGAGGAGGCCTTTGTGTCTCAAGACACGCCGGCTACAGTTGGCAACTAAGAGCTTATAAATAATAATAAACAATAATTTAAAAAAGGTTAACATGGTTGAATCCTTATTTAAGAAGCTTTATTAACATTGCTTAACACGTAATGCCACACGTTTACTAAATTAATAATTTTCGGGGACTCTGCTATAAACAGAACTCTTTATAGGTACGAGTCTTCAAGTAGAATCAAAGAAATTGTATACAAATCTAGAATGCTTACGAAGTGGCAAAGCCGTTCCCAAAAATTATACCTAAAGTTATAGCTCTCTCTTTCTACTTTATTGCACTGACAGTTTGCGGGAAAGAGACGCCTACAACTTTAGGTACGTTTTTTGAGAACGTTAGGTATTTAAACATAAGCATTATAAAAATATGAGCTTTATGTGCGTGGCATTAAGTTTAATTTTCAATGTTGTTTTTTTGAGATTATTACTCGTAGTTATTCTAGATTGTATTATAAATTCTTTGAGTAGAATAGAGAGAGATCATAAGCTATCGACCTTTATCTCCTTAAAGAGCAGGGTTTACGATCGGGTTCGCATACTTTTTTAATATTTCACCTCCATAAAGATGAAAAACACTGATAGCCTACTTGGTGACCTTTTTCGAGGCCTGAAAAGCCACCTGGCAACTTGGCTATAAACAATTTGCGACTTTCTCATACTTCTTAGGAATAATAGCCGAAAGGGTTGGTTTAATAAAAACTAGCTTTACTCTGTTATTTATTATTTAAGTAACTTATCAGCAAGTTAAAAAAAATATATTTAAAAAAGAAATATAAAATAATTTAAATATTTACAGATATACAAAAGTAAATACCTACTTACTACAAATTTAATCAAAAAAATCGTGTCCATGTGGCATAGTGCCAAGAACGCTAGCCGCATTTCCGCGTTGAATCGCAATATTAATACGTTGTGCTAAAAAACAGCCAGTCCTCTTGTCACCGGCGGCGGAGATCAGTCTTGGCGAGATCTCTTTAAGGAGACCCCTAGCACCGGGGGGGGGGCCCACGGCCCGAAAGTCTCCACGCCAAACGGCACAAAATTGTAGTCATAGATAGATAGATAGATAAAATGTTTATTTGAAAGATCAACACACAGTTTACAGACTTCATAAAATAATAACATATCAACTAAAATATAAAATAAATATGTGCCATGACCCTCCAAATTGGCCTCCAACTCAGCATATGCTGGTGTTACGTAAACGCAGCACCAGCGCTGGTCTTCCATTGGAGCCAAGTTACAATAGTGCCTTCACGGACACTCGCACATTTCATTGTCACAACAAATCTGCCTGCACGTAGGTATGGTGGCAAAAAGAAAAAGAAACATAAAATGTTTATGGCACTGACAGCTGTCACTGTCACACACACACAGTCAGTGGACAGTGACGGCTTGATGACAGAAAATGATAAAATTGTTATGGATGAACTAAACTAAAATAATACATAACTAATCCTTTAAAGTTATAAACCTAATTTGTGCTGTAATCTAACCTAATTTGCGATACATTTTCGCAAGTGACAAAATGACGTAAAAAAAAGGAAAGATAACATCTAACATTATTTTATAAGTACTAGGTTAGGTTTAGTCATCATTTAAAGAACTATATTTGCGCCGTTTAGCGATCTCAGCGTAAAAAAATTGATCTTTCATAAAAAATTAAAGATCCGTTTTTGTAGTTCCTCAAACAAAATAATTTAAGTACTTATTTTGTACTTTAGTGTCCCTAAATCTAAATAATTGCATTGATTGATGAAATAAACTCTTTTTGTACGTATTCTACAACCTCCTCCTTTGGTCGACCTCTGTGGCCTAGTGGTCATCATGCCGGGCTGTCACACCGGAGGTCCCGGGTTCGATCCCCGGTCAGGTCAAGATGGAAAATGATCTTTTTTAGATTGACCTGGGTCTTGGATGTTTATCTATATATTTATTTGTTATAAAATATAGTATAGTTGAATTAGTATCCCATAACACAAGTCTCGAACTTACTTTGGGACAGATTTGTCCGTATATATTTATTTATTTAATTTACGCGGCAAAAATTGCAAATTTCTAGATAGATTGTTATTTCACTGTTCTCCGGGCGAATCTTCGCCATACTTAGTTTAGAAATCATAAATCAAAATAAAACAAAACACGAACACATGTACTCGAATCATCGCGGTGTCAATCAATGCGTGTCGATGAATAGGGCTGCACATAGCTTAATTATTTACGGATAAATAAACACCAGGTTAAAATAAGTAGGTACATATATTTAACTAGCTGTGCCCGCGACTTCGTTCGCGTGGTTGTCGGAACGTAATGTTATATAGCCTAAAGCCTTCCTCTATAAATGGACTACCCAACAAAAAAAGAATTTTTCAAATCGGACCATTAGTTCCTGAGATTAGCGCGTTTAAACAAACAAACAAACAAACAAACTCTTCCGCTTTATAATATTAGTATAGATTTTAAGTTTATCCGCTTTATATTGTACGCCTAAAACTCCACTGTTCTACATTTGTAACCTTGTCAAATATATGCAAAACGTAGGCTTCGCGTGACAATATTCAATTAAACGCGGCGCGCCTGGTAATAAATAGCGTGAGTTGACTTAAATGTACTTAAGTTAATAATGCTGATATAACTGTGGCTAATATGTCACTGTCTTATTTTAAATAATTACACGTTAGACATAGGGCCCCGAGGTTTCGATACTTTCTTTTTTACATTGCATGGTTCTTAACATCCGTGGATTTAAGAGGAAACACTAAGGTCGAGAAAATTGAAAAATATATATGTGTAAAATCTATTGCTGTCGCGATGAACAACAACCGAGCGAATGCGATAGAGAGAACTGCAACTCGGACCGAAAATATCTATGAAAAGTACACTAAATCAACGCAATGTTTCGTAGTCCCTCCTCCAAAACTTAATTGGTAAACTGCAGGAAAGCTATTTTTTATGGTTTTCTAGATGTTTGGATTGATTGGAAAATCTTTTTAAATTTTAAGGTATCAAACAAAAAGAAAGGGACATGTCAATATATCCATATATTTTTTTTGGAAAAATAATCATTGCTATACTAACACTAATCTTCGAAGAATCAGGAGACTATGCTTGTGTAGAAATACGTCTCATCGATTACCTCTTAAGACTATTTGCACATAAGCTAGCGGTCCGTAGGTCTTTCTTCTACAAAATTCGTTTACTTAACCATTCATAGTTATTTATCATGTAATAAAATATATTTTACTATGGAGCTTTGTATATATTTCATGTGATACCAATTTTTTAGTATCAGCGAATCTGAATATTATAATGTAGGTAGTTAGGCTATGGAATAACAGAAAACTGCATAAAATGCTTCCGAAATATACGACTATCCGCATGCCTCCTTAAAAGCAGACTCAGTGCAATAACATAAATTTATTGCTTCCTTACGAAGGGAGTTTTATACCATAAAGTACCATAGTAGCTGAGAAAAATGAAATAACCAACGATATTATTTTACAACTGTACTTGTAAAATTCATTACATAAATAACAAAACCAAAGCAAATTATTTATGTTTGATATATTTGTATGCTGTAACTAAGAAAAGTAAAAACAAACTTGACACTGACCTAAGAAGAATAGAATAGAATAGAATAGAATAGAAACACTCTTTATTGTACACCAAAAGAAAAAACAATATAAACAAATAACTTAAAATAACATTAGTACAATGGGCGGTCTTATCGCTTAAAGCGATCTCTTCCAGACAACCAGTGGATGGAGAGGACTATGAGAAAGACAATGACGGTGGTGTAACTAAACAAGAAGGGAATAGAGAGAAAAAAAAAAAAAAACTATTAAAGTTAGACTTAAAAATTTAGCATAAATTTACACATTTTTACACATAACTACACACATTTTACAAACTTTTATAAAATACATAAAACATAAACTATACTTACATACAAATAATACACTTACTTATATATACATATATATAGTTTTTATATATACATACTACATACATAAATACATAAAATTAATAAACTTACTGATACCAATAAAAATCTTAATTTCTATGGACAATTTAAATGACTTTTGAAAGGTTGTAATCTACTACCATTTTCTTAAAAATAGAGAGAGACTGCACGCCGTATTGAGACCGGCAATTCATTCCACAGACGCACAGCTTGAACCGTGAAGGACTTATCATAGAATTTGGATCGATGCAAAGGCATATCCAAAATTAGATTTTCTGATGACCTTAAATTATGCATATTATTAGAATGCAGAAATTTAAAACGTTCCTTAGGATAACAGGGGGATGGGTGGAAATATAGAATGTTATACAATAAAGAAAGGATATGAGTATTCCGGCGAAAACGAATAGGAAGCCACTTGAGCTGAGTGCGAAATTGTGAGACATGATCGTATTTGCGTAAACCAAATATAAATCTTATGCAGAAGTTTTAAAGTCGCTCAAGCTTATTAAGCTGGTCCACCGTGAGATCGAGATAGCAGACATCCGCGTAGTCTAAAACTGGAAGCAAGAGGGTTTGAGCAAGCACCAATTTAGTAGCAGTAGGTAGAAAATTACGCAGTCTCCTGAGAGAAGCCGCAGCCCCATACAATTTACAAGCTGTAGTTTTCATCTGAGGAACCCAAGATAAATTTTCATCAAAGGTTAATCCTAAATTTTAAACGGTTTTTGGGTAGGGTATATTCACACCAATTAAGCAAAAGCATTAGAAGCATTTATGTTTACGATATTTTGTTTGACGTTTGACTTTTTTATGCGCTTACGAAGAAAAGTATTTTTAATAAATTAATCTTCTTCTGCATTTTTCCCTTCTCCCACTTTATATGGGGTCCGTTTTCCTAATTCTTCTTCGCTAGGTTGTAAGTGTAACTTTTCTGGGTTGTAAATGCGTTCAGTTTTTTTTTTTTAACTATTTTTGGGCCATACACGTCCACCTCGTGGCCTGCCACGGGGGACGCCTGTCCCCTGCCACGTGGTGGACGAGTATGGCCCAAAAAATATAAAAAACGCTTTTTCTTTGGCAACTCCAGCGCTTTGTGAACGACATAGTCGGATTTTTAATAAATGAACATCTACAGTAAACCAAGATGGCTTCAGTGGCATATAAATATACGTTTTAACTTACCGAGAGAAGTTGTTCTTAAATGTGTCGTGAAATAAACTGCATGTTCTCGATTATATTTAAAGAATCAATCGACGAAATATTTATTTAACGTAAAAATAATAAGTTTGTTCTAAGAACCATTGGCTACGGCTAACGAAAGAAAAATAACTTGAAACTCAACCCTTAAGAAAACAGTAACGTTACATAAACAGGTTTATTTCCATAAATATTGATATCATTCAATAACATTTGTATGATGGAACCAATAGAAGCCAATTGCAAACAGCAAAGGAAACATTTACATACAGAAATGCAATGAAATTTTCTATGGTATTGGAGGAACCCTATTCCAGTAATATTGGCTATTGAAAGAAGCGCCCTAGCAAATTGCTTTTGGCGAAAACATTGTATCTACCTATACTTTCGTAAATATGTTTGTGTACAAGACAAGTTTTTGAAGAATATGTTTGGAGCAAGCTAAGTCTGTAATTGCAATTATTATAATGAGGAAATAAAAAATAAAGAACTGTAAAGAAGTTGCTATCAGATGTTTTTTTTTTAACGTCTATTGTTGGGAGTGGTTGCCTAAAGATGGTTCCGTCGCCTGGTCAGGCTTAAAAAGCGCTGGCGAGACGATCTCGACGCATTCCAAAAAGGATGATTGCAATTAACACTGGAAAGGGACAAGTGGAAGAAAATGGGAAGTAATTTTATTATTGTAAGGAATAATTTATAAATTTGTTTTATTGGGTCTTGTACAACGGTTCAGAGCTAAATTTGATTATAATGTATTCACCGAAAGGACAAATAAACATTATTTTACAAAAAATACCCTTTAATATTATAATAGATACTAACTAGTACCAAGCGCAGTTCCGCCGGGTTGAGGCCCCGTCAGTTCAGAGCCAAGAATACTGTGAGTGTTTTTGAAAAATCACTGCGGGCTGTGAACCCACGTCGCCTTAAAGAAATAAAAGATTCGTGATAGTGTAAAAGTAAAATAAAACTTTATTAGTACCTATAACATAAAATGTATGTACATAATCTTAGTGACAAGAAGAAATAACAACCACGCATTTCTCTATCTGATAGTTCCTTTTTAGGGTTCCGTACCCAAAGGGTGCAAACGGGACCCTATTACTGAGACTCCGCTGTATGTCTGTCTGCCCGTCTGTCACAGGTTTCTATCTCTTGAACCGTAATAGCTAGACACTTGAAATTTCACCAATTATGTTTTACTGTGGCCGCTATAACAACAAATACTAAAAATAAAAATAAAAGGGGGTCGTCATACAAAAAGCGTGTTTTTTCAGCGTTTTTAACTAAATCTTTATAATGGCATTAACTAGATACTTAAAATTTTCAACGATTATGAATTACTATGGCAACTATAATAAAAAATACTAAAAATAAAATAAAGTCAAAAAATAAAGGGGGTCGACATACAAGAAACCTGTTTCTTCAGCGTTTTAAAACATTGTACGGAGGTACGGAACCATTCATGTACGAGTCCGACTTACACTTGCTCGTTCATTTCATAAATTCTTAGTGCAAAAACGTTGCAGTTGAATGCACTTTGCTGCTAACAATAACATTATTTTATACAGTAGTATTTAGCCATTCTCATTTTGCGACCATTCGATACCAACTTATCTTGTTAATAGCGCTATAAAAGATAGATATAAATATTTAATAGACAGATTATTTCTTCAGAATAAGCGATTGCTTCGGAACCTATCTTGAGGTGAAAATTAACGAACACGAAACTGGATGTACCAATTTTCTCCGGCGTCCCACAAAATAAATCTCGTTAGAAAAACGTTCAGCAGGTGGCCACTAGTGTTGGGATTCAAACTCGGTATCGATAAATCACGAAAATAACAGCAGATACCTATCCACCTTAATCGTAAATCATAGATACGGATAAATCGGGGGTATCTCGCGATTCCCTTTATTTTCGCGTTTTTATGTGAAACTTCCTGGGACGTAAGGAATGGTTTATTTATACAAGTATTCATAGAGCTTTATTTCCATGGATGGAAATCCGTGCGGAGGTGTTGTGTCATATTCTGAATATATCTATGTGGATAAAGTAGGGATCAGCCCGTAGTGCATAAACAAAGGTTTCTATGAATGTAAATCGTATTCCCTTATCTAGTGAAATAGCAGTTGTTGTATCTATACGTTTACATTTTTGATTTTGTTAACATTTAGCCGAAAAACATACTCCACCAACAAGAACCTAGTTTTAAAGTGATAATGATAACAATTCAGAAATATTTCCGATAGTAATTTTATATTTGCCGATATCTTTATGAGTAGTATACTTGATCGCGTTATATTGAGAATTGGATAAGGTAGCAAATGCTATTTAATGTTTTAAAGAGATTTTGATTGAATTTGATTCAACGATAATCAATCTTTTGTGATTAATTTTAATAATACTTTATCGATTTTTTGTATTTTTTCACAAAATGATATAAAATAATATAAAAAAGTGTGTACCTATACGAGTACTTAGTGTTGATAGTTACATCTTTAATTCTGAAGAGTTTGATAGGATGAAGGTTTATTTACATAACGCAATAGGAAGTTATAACATCATATCAACTTTACAAAGCTTGGTTAACTCAACAAGGAAAAAGGCAAGGAATTCCCCTCTCCTTCAAAGGAAATCAAAAAGCAATGCTAGTTCACAAGCACATTTTGTCGCGGATGCGAAACGTATTTCAGAACTCATTTTGAAACATTTGTGTCAATTATTCGTATACTTAGTGTTGATAGCCAATGACTACGATAGCTACTCTATACATGCAATAAATTTACGAGTACATTATCTAGCGAAATAGCAGTTGTTGTATCTATACGTATACATTTTTGATTTTGTTTACATTTAGCACATACTCCACCAACAAGAACCTCCAAGTAACAATTTCTTGTTCTATAGCAGTCCATAGAACGTATCTCAAACACTACTTTTGGCACTATAAAAGGCCAAAGAAGGTCGAGTAAAGCCGATTTGGTGCAATTATATCACCAATAAGTGACATAGTAGAGCCGTAGTAGTGTTAGCGGTGACATTTTAGCTCTATAAAGTTGATATAATAGTGACTCATATGACAATTTATTGACATAAGGGGTACAGTAAAGCTACTATAGTGTTATTTTATACAGTAGTAGCGTTCGTGTTACCATTATAGTGATATTTTGTTCTATAGTAGAGTCCGTGATTCCTATACATCACAAATATTTTTTTTCGGAATTGGCAGTTCGGCACACGTTCGGTAGTTCATATTAGAGCATAAGAAACTTTGTGGATTAACCTTTAAGGATTGTAGCGTGATAAATTTATATTATCTTATTTTGACATTGAATAACTTGTTCAATACTGCAAAATTTACGTGCGAAAAAAGTTTTACCGATAGAATAGTACTATTTTTATTTAGTATTTTTAACGCGCCTCCGGTTTGTTTAGTTTTGAATATAATTAAATATTAATATAATATTAAAGGTACCTAAGTTTTGTACTATAAAGCGAATAGTAACTCCGTAGCCCTTATCGGCCAACTATAGTACTCATGATAAAGTTTCTGGAGCCATCAAGAGTAAAATTAGGGTTTCATAAAACTTTAGTTCGATCACGCAAACTCTTTAAATTATATATAGCACTATAAAAGATCAATAGTTACGTCCGCTGCCATTAGACTATAATAGAGATAAAAAAACAATTAAAACACTTTTAATTGCTGTAGAAGTGTCCATAACATCGATTATAGAGCAAAAATGCTCTATTGTTGCGTTGTTAACACTACTAAAGGCCATGCACTATTGCAGTGATTTGTAAACCACAATGTCACTAAATGCTTGTATTGTTAGTTATTCATCACTGCTATAACGGAATATATATAACGGTAATCAGGGAACCCTTATGGAGCAAATAAGATACATAAAGGTGAATTCTAACACTACTATAGAGTATTATTGCTCCGTACTGGCTATATTTGAAGCTTTTTTAACACCTGTCTATAATGGCTCTATAAAATGGTAAAGTAAACCTTTACATCGACAGGTAATAGAATAATTTGGCTCTAAAGTTTATAGAGCAAAAACGCGTTACAAAACGCTTCTATAGAACCTGCAGGTATCGCTAAAAACCTTTATACGACGTTTACTCAACCTTTTTGTGGTATAAACCTAAGTTATAGGCCCAAAATGTTACTTGGGATAGTTTTGAAAGTGATAATGATAACACTTCAAAAATATTTCTGATAGTAATTTTATCTTCGCCGATATGTTTACGAGTAGTATACTTGATCGCGTTATAATGAGAATTGGATAAGGTAGCAAATGCCATTTAATGTTTTAAAGAGATTTTGATTGAATTTGATTGATTTATAATCAATCTTTTGTAATTAATTTTAATAATACTTTATAAATTTTTTGTATTTTTCACAAAATGATATAAAATAATATAAAAAAGTGTGTACCTATACGAGTACTTAGTGTTGATAGTTACATCTTTAATTCTGAAGAGTTTGATAGGATGAAGGTTTATTTACATAACGCAATAGGAAGTTATAACATCATATCAACTTTACAAAGCTTGGTTAACTCAACAAGGAAAAAGGCAAGGAATTCCCCTCTCCTTCAAAGGAAATCAAAAAGCAATGCTAGTTCACAAGCACATTCTGTCGCGGATGCGAAACGTATTTCAGAACTCATTTTGAAACATTTGTGTCAATTATCCGGGGTTTGGTCGGCGATTTTCAGCAATGGCCATCATTTAGCTGCTGCCGCGCAATAATGCTTGGGTTTAGGATTGGTGCGTAACCATTGGTCCCTGAAAATGGTCCAAGGCGATAGTTTGACTTACTGAGTTGGCATTTTTGTATTTTTGGATTTCTTTTTCTTAATGATGTAAATCCAATAAGATAAATTTGAATATTAATGAAAAAAATCGTAAGTGGAAGAAGAATACATGTATTTTTTGTGTATACTCTTTTAAATTTTATTCTATCTGTCTCAGTATAACAATAGTCTGACACGGTCTTGGAACCTATTTCAGAGCTCGTTTTGAAACACTTCTGTCAATTTATCCGGAGTTTGTCCGGCGATGATGATGAAGTGATGATAATGAAGTAATGCATTGAATAGGTGCAGTGTTCATAATGTGAATCAATTTTTACTCCACCCACTATGTATCCATGCCTTAACCTTCGTTTGCCATCAGTAATGTATTCGCGTTATTAAAGGAGACCCATTCAACCCCGGCGCTTAATGTCTCAATTAGAAAACAGATGCTGCAAACAAATTGCAAATTAATGTTTTATTTTTGAGTTTACAGCGCGGCTGCTGTAAATTTAGCAAAGATGGAAGTGTTGTGGCGGAAATTTTTAAGTGTAGCATTTATGATTTCGCATTTAACCCTATAACATTCTTTGCTTAATGATATTTTTTTAAGTCGATTTTCTAAATTTTGTTTGTATAACGCAAATACTGCGCCTTTTTGAGTTGCTGGCCACAAAGGAAATAATATTAAGAAAAAGTTTGTTTGGAACATTGTAAACATATTAGGTACCTATTTCGTCGCCATTCCATGTAGCTTATTGTTTTGAACCGAGAGACCAAATATGATAAATTTATTAAGTATTTTTTTTAAATATAGTATTTAGACAGACAAATGTCCACCTCTAGTAGCATGGCAGATTTAAATCCTTTTCAAAGAGGTTTTCATTACATTATCACACATTTCCTGCTTTATTTCAGTAACTGTGCCTCGGACATTTTGTTTTACCTAGTTATTGAAGGTTCATTGCCCTGGACGCATAGACACGTCCCTTTAGATAGCCCCTGCAATGCCATGCTGCTAAAATTTATTAATTAAATGAGTTTTTGTTAACCGCGAAGGTAAGTGATTCCAACAAAAATTGGCCGGAACTTTCTAAGAATTTCCGCAATACACGAGTAGAATGTTTTTACAATTAAAAAACGTTGTTCAGTCGTAAAACGCTCCATAACAAATTTGCCGGATCTATTCGTATAAAGACTAATTTTCATGGAACAACTGTCTATATTTGCCGCCAAAACAAAAATTGTCGGCAAAAAAAGTTGTACACCTCCAAGTTGCTCACCCTGTTTATTGATTTTGGTTGACAAGACTTTTTAAGAATATTGCATATTATAACGAAGGAAGTGAGGAGTCAGCAGTATTAGCACCTTCGTGACTTTGTATTGTAACAAATAGTGTGCATTTTGTTGATTTTGTTTATATTGTAAATATTGATCATGTTTTCTAATGCTAAGTATTTTAAAAGTATTTATTGATAGATTTTGACTACGACTACTTCAGATATTACCTATATTATCTTTATTTTAACAAATTTCCTAAAACGTTACTCTCTTACATCAATCGTGTTTTAATTATCTATTTATAATATGACTTTAACTAAGCAATGAAACTAATGTAATGTTTCTCAGTGCCTCAAGACGAAAGTGTTAAATCAATGTGTTTTACCAGTGTTGACTTATGACTCTGAAACGTGGTCCCTTACTATGGATCCCATAAGAAGGTACAAGGCCAAGGCTATGGAGAAGACTATACCACAGATTAATAAATAGTAACATAGATTAATAAATAGACTATACTCGGTGTTTATCTACGTGTTCGAATTAGAAATGAGGAGATTCGTAGAACTAAGGTCACAGATATAGCCCAGCGGATTAGCTCATTGAAGTGGCAGTATACGGGGCACATAGCGCGAAGAACCGATGGCCGATGGGGCAGAAAGGTTCTCGAATGGCAGCCACGTACCTGCAAGCGTAGTGTAGGACACCCCACCTAGTAGGTGGTCGGACGACCTGAACAAGGTTGTAGGGAAACGCTGGATTCTGGCCGCTTTCCATCGGTCGTTTTGGAAATCCTTAGGAGAGAACTATGTCCAGTAGTAGACTTCCTCTGGCTGATATCATAGTGATAATGAGCAAAGGTACTTCATGTTTTTCTCTCTTATCGGAAATTAGGCAACAACTGGCATTTTTATCATTTAAAACCGCTTATGTAAAGCAATTTCAAATTAACACAAATCCTCCTACTTCACAAATCAAGTGAACTCTTCCCTGAAGGGTTGCCGGTCACTTTTACAGACATCCGTACGGTAACAATTTATGAGAGCGATAATATCTGGATATAAATTCAAAGGATAACAATAAGACCCTTTATTGCCCCGTTGTTTTCACAAAAACGATTTTGCGAACGATGTGGAGTTTTTTGTGAACATAAAATTGGGTAATGTCACGTTTCTTGATATACAGATCCTTGCGTCAGGTTTATTGCTGTGCCTTAATTTATGGCTCAATAAGCGGGTTTCCCCTTTATTAGTTATATTATTAATTCCTTTTATAAGTGATGATATTATTATTGTTATTTATTCTTATACCCACGTTTTTGTCTATAGTTTTCTATTAATTTAATTTTTTTTTTGGTTTTAGGTTAATTTATTTATATATTATTATGTAATAATTTTAAAGAACCATAGTAAAACAGTACCTGTAATTACCTGTGTGAAGTTATACTTTATTTTTATCGTGTGTTCGAAAAATCGAATGTGTTATTATCATGTTCAAATAAAATTTATTTAATTAAAATGACGTGAAATGACGGTCTCCGAAATAGTAACTAATCTTTTGATCAAACTGATTTTGTGCTCTTAAATATTTATAATTTCATATATTCTTTTAACATAATATTCTTCAAATATTCTTTAGGTATATTTAACGTTGAATTACTGAATTTTTCAATTTTTTCTTTATTAATAAACCGCTTATATTTATACACGGTGAGTTTTCATTGGCTTTGGAGCCGAAGGCCACTTCATAAGAATCGTTAGTAAGACCCAATCAGCTAGTCAAAATAAAAATTCAGAAACAAAAATGTTAACTAAAACTCGAAATTAAAATCGTGAGATCAATTAGTAACGTAACAAAGAACAAAGTCCGTCGTTCGCTGCGCGAGTACGAGTACGATATGGGCGTAACTACGTGGTCTCGATCAAAAATAATTTTTGCAATTTTTTTATCTTTTGTCGTACACAAACTTGGATTACGTATATGGATAGAAGAATTTATGTACTATACGATTTTTTTTTCAAAACCAATAATAATTCGGAGTGTATAATGTTTCATATTCAAAGAAATTTCATCATTGTTTCACACAAATTTCTCGATCAAAAGGGTACAAAATGTAAATAGGATGTGTCTGGACCTTTGGCGCATCTCGTCTGATCCTCCCTATAAACAGTCATCAGGCCTATGCGGACAAATTCCTTTGATCTTATTTAGGGTAAATCTTTTCGATTTATATGTTAATTTGTGAATTTGTATCTCCTGCGGCTTCTTGTGAGATACTTGCTAATCTCAGTGCGTCGTTTTTTACTTGTTACTTTTTGATTCACTTTGTGATGTGTCAGGGGATTTTTGATGTCTGAGGGTAAAGTATTACTGCTACTTGATCTTATAATAAAAGTACTTGAAAATAAATCATTGAACGCCTAGGAATTCTCTCTCTCTCTCATCTCAGCGTATTCCTAGTTGCATCCGCAGCTGCAACGCTGCGAAGCCCGGTGTCCGCTTTCCGGCTTTTCCTTGTCCATTTCGCACGGTATTGAGCATCTTTGGCTGTAAGACCATTGGCACGCATATCATCCTTGACGACGTCAAGCCAGCATTTCTTGGGTCTACCACGTCTGCCGGGCCCCGGCGGAGGCGGCATGGCTATACATTTGTTTCCCACGTAACTTGCCGGTTTCCGCAAGACAGGACCGTACCAGCGTAGGCGACTTTCTTGCAGTTTGTCTGCTATGTCACGGACACGAAGGCTGCCGCGGATGCGGGTGTTTATCACGCGATCTCTCCGTGTTACTCCGCATATCCAGCGCAACATTTGCATCTCCGTGACACGCAGTTCCTGCTTGTGTCGCTAAAGCAATGGCCACGCTTCGCTGCCATATAAAAGGACAGGTCTAATGATGGATTTGTAGACCTGTCCCTTTAATCTAACCGGCATTTTGGGGTCACAAATGACACCCGTCACCTCACGCCACTTTGCCCACGCGGCAGATATACGGGCCTTGACGTCGGCATCGATGTCTCCGGACGCGTGAAGTACAGATTCTAAGTATTTAAACTGGTACGTACGCTTGACCAAGTCTTCGCCTATGCGTACGGATGGGTGATCTGTAGAGTTCCAGGCCATGTATTCAGTCCTCGCCACATTCAGTTTCAGACCACCGTTCTCAAGCGACTCCCTCCACGTATTTGCGCGTCGCACCAGTCTCCCTCTATCCGCATCCGCCAGTGCGATATCGTCAGCATACATGAGCAACCACGGAGGTTGCTTGTGTGTATATCTGATGCTATTCGACACTTCGTCTAATATCACACTGAACAGGTAGGGACTGAGGGCCGAGCCTTGGTGGACCCCGACTGTAACGGGGAAAGGTTTTTTGACACCAACAGCAGTCCTAACTATAGACTCGAAATCAAACACAAAAACATAGATGAAGTCCAAAACACCTGGGATGATTTAAAGACCACTATGACAACTGTTGATAGCACTGTCATTAACAACAAAATAACCAAAAAAACCGGCCAAGTGCGTGTCGGACCACGCATAAAGTAGGGTTCCGTAGTTATTTTTGGCACCGCGCTGTTTTGCATTTCTTGCATTTCAAGCTTCATTCAGTCCTAAAAGTAAAATATGTAAAAAAACTTTTTAAGTTTATACCAGTAGGTCATTGGTTTATACTGTTCTTTTGGAAAAAAGTATATATTTTGGTTTTATTTATAATTTCAAAAGTATTCATCACAGGATACCCGAAACAATTTTAAATAAGAGTTTCCGCGCCTGTTTCTTTACGGGAGTGATTTGAAGTTTATAGGTCCGGCGGGCTATATCTCGCAAATGGTAAAGCTGATAAAAAAGTGTTGTATGGAAACCCTACTTTATTTTCATAGTCATTTTCAACGATACCCCACACAAGGGGGTGCACTCAAAAAAATAATTCACCCCCCCCCCCCTTTACATGTATGGGGAGGTACCCTTAAAAAGGGGTAATTTAAATTTTTTGTATTTTTAAAAATTAGATCTATGTATAAAGTATCCTCGAACCAAGTTACATGCAAATCAGCCCATAAACGTAGAAGATATTCTGCTGTGACAGACTACGACGGACGGACGGACTTAATGATCTTATAAGGGTTCCTTGTCGGACTACGGAACCCTAAAAAGGAGGTGTGGATGACTGATGAAATCGTGGGCTTAATTGAGGAACGTAGGCAGTACAAAAGTACGCCTCAGACTAAGTACGCTGAACTACGACAAAAAATCCAGCGAGAATGTCGTAAATTAAAAGCGGAATGGTATGAAAAAGGGTGCTGTCACATAGAATCATTGATGGCAAAACACGACTCTTTTAATCTCCATAAAGAAATTAAAAATATGGCAGCCATTCACAAGAATCAACGTCCTACGTTTTTAACAGATTTTGACAATAGGATGGTGCTGGACTCTGACGCTAAGAAACACTTATGGGAGGATGACATCAGAAAATTATTTTCAGATTGTACATGAACACCTGTACAGCTGGACAACAGTCAATCTCAAATACAGATCAAATCAGAGGTGATTTATGCTCTACAAAAGGCGAAAACAGGAAAGGCGCCTGGACCTAATGACATCCGTATTGACGTACTCAAACTGTTGGAACCAGATAAAACTGATGCTCTTCTTTATATGTTTAATATCATCTATAATACTGGAGACATCCCAACAGAGAATGATGGGGAGAGTAACAAATGAATTTGTTGCTCTCCCTAAATGCCAGAAATATTCTGATTTCCGAACGATAAGCCTCATGACCCACATTCTAGTTGTTTTTATCTATAATACTTAACCGCATAAGACAAATATGTGATGAGTAATTGTAGGTGAAAGCAAGTTTGGATTTAGATCGGGGATGGGAACCAGATAGGCGCAATTTGCATTAAATGTTCGAGTACAGAAATGCAAAGATATGCAACGTGACGTCTACATCTTTATAGACTACGAAAAAGCGTTCGACCGTGTTCAACACGAGATACTTTTAAAAGAACTACGACGAATAGGTCCAGATGGCAAAGATATCAGCATAATAAAAAATCTGTACTAGAACCAAACAGCAACCGTGAGAGTGGACGGACAGGGAACCGAACCCGTTGTTATAGAGAGAGGCGTCAGACAGGGCTGCATACTGTCTACCCTACTGTTTAACGTTTACTCTGAAGCTATCATTAAAGATGAACTACAAGACGTGGATGCCGGTGTGATCAGTAATCAACAACCTACGCTACGCAGATGACACGGTGCTCATTGCCGATAACGAAGAGGATCTGCAGAAAATAGTTGACAGGGTTGCGGTATGCAGTAGGAATGCGGAACTGAATATGAACGTGAAGAAAACCAAGTTCATGGTAATCTCAAAAGAAGCCAAAGATTGTGTATCTATTTTTGTAAATAATAACGTCTAGAGAGAGTAGACAAATATAAATATGAATGAACCCATGAATGGGTTAGCCAGACCCTATGGTCTTGGCTAATCCATTCATGGGAAAGTCAATTAGAGATTCGAACCCGCATAGAAATAGCCCGAGCAGCCTTTGAGAAGATGAGAAAAGTGCTGTGTAGTCGTGAACTCTCCATCAAATTGCGAACGAGGTTGCTTCAGTGCTATGTTTGGCCTCTTGTGTTGTTTGATTGCGAAGCGTGGACCTTAAAAGAAGACCTCCGAAAGAATTTAGAAGCGTTTGAGATGTGGTCTTACTGTAGAATGCTACTATAGATAAAAATAAATAACCAAAAAATTAAACAAATATACAACGTGGAAGTATATACGAGTATAGATACCTGTAATAAATCGAACCACGGTCAATACTAGATCATTACGAGATAGTATAATAAAATTAAAATAACAGCCAAAATACTAAAAAAAATTCGGCATTTCCATACAAAAGTGTGCAGCTGGTCTGGTGATTTGTGTGGAAATGTCGAAATTTTTTTTTGGTTTCTTGACTAATATTTTAATTTTATTATACTTTAGAGATCTAGTATAGCCCGTGCGTGGTTTGATTGATTACGGGTATGCCCCTTTCACATTGTATACCTAAACATATAAACTATTAAATATATATTTTACATATACAATAAATACAAAATAATTAAACATATTAGGATAAGTGCTGGAGAAACAATTTATGTACCGTCCGCTTGAATTCCATACGACTGGGAGCCCTTCTAATAGACTCTGGCAGGGCTTTCCATAGCCGGATAGCCTTGATCTGGAAAGAATTGTCCATAAAGATAAAGTGGCGAGGAGGAATAGCAAGGACAAGAGTTTAAAACAACGCGTTAGTGTCCAGAAAATCATAAATATCAATAAACCTCCTTATATCTTATGTCATATTTACCGAAGCGCTTAGCATCCTATCCATGTAAAATAGTCTTAGCCATGCAAACGAGCATGCCTTTAAGGAGGCAGCGGAATTTCTTTGCGCAGCACAAATTTTATCGACGACTCGTAATTTCCTTTGATCCCTCATCTATATTCAATGATCCGAGCACCGTAACGCTTCGTAAGCGAATTCATTATATCCGTGTGCTCTTAAGTTGCGCTTACATCGGTGTGTATTACACCTTAACTTTACAAATTCTTGCTAGTTTAAACGATCAATTCTTGTAAATATTATGAGGATATCAAATTTCGATGAAATTTACAAGTTATGTCGGTTTTCTTTTTTAGAGAAGGTCGGTGAGGGAAATGGCCTTTTTCAAATTGTTTTGGGTGCTTATCTATTACACAAGTATACCATAGCACAAGTTTAAAATAGTCTATTTCGTGTTTAAAAATAGATCAACAATGAAAACTTTAAAATTGAATACAAAAAATTATTTTGTTATTTTATATTTGAAATACTTACCGTATTTACAATTTTCATTCAACGGAAGCGTACTTGTATGTGCCCAAAATACGAGAACGCTCCCGTTGACTGAAAATTGTAAGGTAACATTTTACTACAAAAAGTTTTAAAAGCTCAGATATTATAAACAACTGTGTGATAGACCCTTAATAAAGATCACAGCGATACCTACGGGAATAATTTACTTTTAAATTTTTATACGCAGTCAAACAGTCATAATTTGTCATTCGTGTCAAATAGGGGTTTTTCTTATCGCTGGAAAACGCTTTCCTCATTACGAATGATGAAAATAAGGTGATTTAAATTTTATGAGCGAATAGGTTTATCTTTGTACTCATTACTATTTAGAGTCCAGACACACCAGCGTAATTATTAGAGTTGGGAAATGAGTTGCGCAATTTACGTTATACAGAAACTCACAACTTATTTGCAGTCACCGTGTGGCACAAACAGGACTTTCATATGTAACAGAATGCCTCAACTCATTTTCTGCACACTCTTTAAAACACTGAAAAAATACCTTTCTTGTATGAGACACCCTTTAAACTTTATCGTATTTTTTAGTGTTTTTTATTATATCGGCCACAGTAATACTGTACGTAGTATATTATTACTCTGTAGAAATACTTATCCAGTAAAAATTTTAAGTGTCTAGCTATTACGGTTCAAGACATAGAGCCTTGTGACAGACTGTCCCGTTAGCACCCTTTGTAACGTATAGTGAACTAAAAACGCTCGTTTGCAAAATTCTCAAAATGTTGCTTGAACAATCATGCGTTTGTATGTACGTATGTTCAACAATTTGAGTACCTATTACGTACAACTTTATGTTGGTAAACGCGTAGATGAGGCAAAAAAATCACGTAAATACAAAAGTGAAACTTGAGTTAGTACTTAAATTCTGTGATTTGAGCCAAAACAGTCAAGTTCACATGCTGATATTATAGATATAGATTTCGTATAATATAAGCTGGAACGTTGCGATGCGGTTAGCAATAAAGACGTAATAGTGTATCTGTATCTGTATAAATTGTCATGTTTGTGTACGATAGTGCAATAAATAAATATTATATTCTACCACATAAATGATAGTTCTTTTATACTGATAATTAAAGCAATTTGTGCAAAATTATTCCCTAACCATTCCAAAATATCAAAAATGCACAACGTTAAGTTTTCACTTCTGCTGGCACTCCCGGAGTGCAAGCCGTCGTTTTTTTTTAAGTGAAAACTCTTTAGGCGTGTTGTGAATTTTTTTTAAGATAGGAAAACCATTGAACTGGCGACACTGTTACCGTTATCGACACCACCTTGTTCAAGTTTTCACTACTGCCATCTGTCGGCACTCCCGGAGTGCTACTGTTTTTTTTCCTATGCCAATGCATACATACACATCTGACATCATGAGTCTACCTCCGTGGTCCACTGGTCAAGGCGTTTGCCTTATAATCCGGAGGTCGTGGTTTCAAATCCCACTGAGAAGCATACTTTGTGATAAGTTGTTTCCAGTTTGGTTAGAATATCGCAGGCTTGAATCACTTGATTATATGAAAAGAAAGATGATTCCCTGCTTCGGAAGGCACGTAAAGCTGTAAGTCCCGAACGCCATGTAGCGTTTGTTTAAACCTGTCCTATAGGGTTGGTTCTGGTCTACCTTTTGGGTTGCGGAGGTCAGACGGCAGTTGGTATGTGTAAAAACCAGTAACCTCGTCAAATCACCTAGGTTAGGTAGCAGACCTCAGGCTCTGAAGCGTCACCGCTGAAGATGCAACCGGGAATACGCTCGGATGATCATGATAATGACATCTGACATAAAGCGCTCAACAATCATAAATTGTAATACGAGTATCTCATCCATGATACCAAATTCCTATATACTTAGATAAATAGGTTACCTACGTTATTTATATACCACGTCTGAATATATAAATTTAGACAAGGCTTCAATATAATCCTACGCAAATACGTTAATGCACGCATTATCTTAAGTTGGGGGTGTAAAACTTGGCTTTTACCCGCCGTGCACTTAAATCTTAATCGGATTAAACTGGGGCACAACTGTCATGTCTTATTCTAATGTTTGTCGAAGCTTTTAGAATTAATATAGGGTCTGACCGGCGATGTGTCTCAGGCTTGGAAGGGTCGGATATTAAGACAATTTCGTCCTGATTCTGTGTACCGTATTATGGTAGAACGTAACGCTATATTACAAACAAGTATAAAATAGAACCTAGTAGAAAATAATTCAAATGCGTGGTTAGTTACATAGTAAAACAAGCTTACTTGCTTACAAGGAAAAAATCGGAACAAGCAATACAAATACTTTCTTTAAGAATAAAGATTAATTTATTTGTATTATGTTATATTTAGTATAACACTAAAACTATTGTTACAAATAAATGAAAATGCAATTTCGAAAAGGGCACATTTCTGAATATTTAAACTTTTCAGGAAATGAAAAAAACTTTTTTTTTAATTAAGTGTTTGAGTTTCATTTTAAAAATATATATATATTCAAATACCAATCAAAATTACTGAAATATTTTTATTCCAACGTATACATGTATGATGTGCCTTTTCGAAATTTACCGCATTCAACACACAGACATACACACATACACTACACGTAATTTAAAGAAAAAACAATATTAATTTATAAATACAAATAACCACGAATCTAATTTCGGTGACTGGGTCAAAAATAAATTATTATTTGGCACTGCCAAGAGAATAAAACTTCACTAAATAGTGTCACTAAATATATATATATACACGTTATATATATATATATATATATATTCTAAATTACGAGTATAATTAGCTACAAAAAATAAATAAATATAATATTTAAATACTTATTAAAATTTTATTATAATACAGTTTGTGTCACTTGTCATTCATCATATCCAATTTCAACATGATTTAAGATTTATTAATGCAAGAAAACTTATATTAAGAGCGCTATTTGACTCGAAAAAATTATGACGTGGTTTTGTTTTT
Organism: Acrobasis repandana; assembly: GCA_963576875.1. Taxonomy (NCBI): domain Eukaryota; kingdom Metazoa; phylum Arthropoda; class Insecta; order Lepidoptera; family Pyralidae; genus Acrobasis; species Acrobasis repandana. The sequence goes on along the minus strand of OY756218.1, from coordinate 16,812,187 downwards.
CATACAAATCCCTTGACTTTGAAGATTTGACTTGTTGTCATCTAGAAAGAGGTAAATCACAAAAACGAAAGAGACAGAACTATGATGTATCCAACTGTCTATCAGACTTCTTGTGGCTGATACGAGTATATACTTAGTTTCAGTAAATTTTCATATTTTTAGGGTTCCGTACCTCAAAAGGAAAAAACGGAACCCTTATAGGATCACTTTGTTGTCCGTCTGTCCGTCCGTCCGTCCGTCTGTCAAGACCCTTTTTCTCAGGAACGCGTGGAGGTATGAAGCTGAAATTTATATCAATTACTCAGGTCTACTGTCCCTTGAAGCTGTGAAAAAATCAAACTTCTAAGCCAACGCAATCAAAAGATACAGCCGTTTATGCCGCAAATTTTCGACACTTGCAAGGGAATCAAAACCTACTAATATCAAAACCTAAGCAACGTCTTATAGCATAGATAAAGGAAAAATTACGATAACCATAAATTTTTAGTTACATCACATAATATATTTTTTTTTAATAATTTTAAACTTACTACCCATTTCCTCATAAACGCGTAGAGGTATTAAATTGAAATTCATACCAAATACTAAACCTTGCAGGTTTGTACGGAACCCTCGGTGCGCGAGTCCGACTCGCACTTGGCCGGTTTTTATTTTCTGCTTAGTCCTTTTTTGACTGGGAGAAAATGCTCTTAGTATTAGGTCCACCATTTGTTAAAAGTATATTTTTACTTTAGGACAATAAAAGTTAAAAGAAGTTTGATAAATAATATAATAATAAGTTAATGCTTAGCATTAAGTTTTACCTTTTGTATTGTAATCGTTACTTTATTGTGCAATAAATATTAAATAAATAAAATAAATCTGTCCCAATATACTCGTAACTTATATACCTAAACTCGATCAACTGATGTCACCTTTGGAAGGCACGTTAAGTTGTTGGTTCCGGCTGTCATCATTGTAGGGCAGTCGTTAAGCTTTGTCAGATGCCTTTAGGCAGCTTGAAAAATCTGACACCAGTGTTGGCCACTTACACACATGATAAACAACAACAACCATTTGTATGGAAGATCAAAAAACTTATTACGTACATATTATTTCCTGGCTAAGCCTTTCCATACGACAAACTAAGTATACGAGTACCTTTCAAGGATTATGTAGCTTTTCTCTAACACCCTTATATTTGGTATCGAAGAACCGTATTTACTAAGAGAAACACTTAGTAGTAATGATTATGGCGGCCATTCTGGAAAACGGTGAGATCCCGTTAATTGGATGGCTTCCATTGATTACTCGCTATAGCCAACATTCACTGACCAACATTTACTTTATTGTTTGCCGGCTTCTTATAAATATTTGCTCATCTAATTTAACATAAGGATAACTAGCATAGTTTATAATAGGAACCAAGCGCATGATAAATAACTTCGGGCAAGATCCGTACTTGGATTGTTATGGTCACAATAAGTGGCTTAAAATTATGTCAGGCTCCTCCTCACTTCGGATAGCATATAATTAAGTTTTATTTAATTTAATTTTATTGGTTCAAGTACACTTAAAAATTTACAATCACGTTAAATCACGTTAATCACGCTGGAATGCTCTCCCTGAGTCCATCAGAAGGGCTCCTAGCCGCGACTCCTTTAAAATTAGAATTTTTAGACACCTCCATTTTCAATTAAATATGAGACAGACTTGATTGTATAATATGTATTTATACATTTATTGCTCGTTAGTATGTATTTAATATGTAGGTATAGTATTATTATAATATTTATATTTGTATGTTTCTTTTATTTTATTTTTAAGTTTAAAATTTTATTTCGTTTTTTATTGTTATTTTTTATTATGTGTTACACCCACATAAACTCTCCCAATCAACCCAAAGGTTTGACTGTTAGAGAATGCTTTTAGCATTAAGTCCGCCTGTTGTACTATTACATTTGTATGTGTGACAATAAAGTGTAAATAAATAAATAAATAAATAAAAATTAAACCTTAAAAGCAGATAATTGGCCTAAGTACCTAGATAAATAATTGGCCATTAGTAATCTGTCAAAATCTGATAGATTTTGTATCCTAGTAAAAAAGTACCTACCTAATCAATATTTACAGTAGTCCTATTACTATATCTGAGTAGAAGGTCAGCCTTAACATACCGACAAAACTAAGAATCGCAACAATCTAAATTATAGCTTCTTATCAAAGAAGTTCACTATACGAGTAGCATAAAAATTCAGAGTAATATTTCAACTTCTATCTCTTACACTACGAAAAGCAAGCAGAAATTCATCAACACTGCGTTGTAAGTGTACTGAATAGAAAGTACTGAATTCCCGCTAGAGTCTGAAAACTGTTTGTTCGTCACCACGCCAATAAGCCAGCAAAGTAAGCTCATCTTCAAAATAGACTATAGGAACGTCCTTTGTTTGCTTTGATAAAGTGAACATTGCTTCACGTGTATCTTTTTGCTCTGCGCTAGACCGTCTTCACTGATGTAAATATAAATAGACAACGCAAAAATCGCAACAATAAACTCTTTTACAATGCAATGTGCATAAAAGTTTATTTGTGTAAGCAAACATGTCTGTAATTTATTATAAAGAAAAATTGAGTCCATTAGCGCGTGATGCCCTGAAGTTGAATCAATGAAATTATAGAGAGTTCCATCAATTTCCAATTCCAATTTAACTATACTATAACTAATCTAACAGTATGTCTCAGGTAAACCTTGAAACATTAGTAGAATACTAATTTTGTAATTCAATTGTATGCTTCCAAAACGCCTAAGTGTCCACTGTCTAGCGTATTTGTCTAAATGGGAGATAAATTTTTAACATATTTTGTGTAAAAAGTAACACGTACTTATACCCCAAAATCCTATTTTTCTTTCCATTTTTAGCTTCTAACGCCATGACAGTTTTTCTTGATGCAAAAAAGCTCGAAGTGTCCACTATCTAGAGTATTTGTCTGTGATTAGGTTTATTTTAAACATATTTTGGGTAAACTTTAACTGTACTGTACCCCAATATAGTTGGTCCGTGATCGTCTCCATGTTTTTGCTCGGCACTCCGGCAGAGCGCAAAAGTGATTTATCATAAGGCAACATGCTGCGGTTGAGGCGAAAAATAAAAGTAATTCCTTTTGTATTTGCCGAGTAGGGCGGTCGCTGGAGACATATTTGCCAAACGCGTGAATAATGGCTTCCAACTCCTAAACCTGAAATCCCATACGTTTGTATTGCTGACAAAAGATGACGGCAACGATTTCTCATCGTAATTAATACTCCGTTTCCCGTTTTGTTATTTGCCTTTTATTTCTTTTGACGTTCTGTTTACGCACATATTGGCTGTCAATTTATTTTACCTGGTTGTTGGTAAACAATATTTGGATCGTAATAAAAATCTTTCTTTATTTCTTCAGTGTCCATGAAAAAGATATAACAGCGTGCGTTGAATTTATTGTAGCAAACAAGGACCCAGATGGCTCCTCTCATAAAATACTACGAGTGGCTCTGTTGGTAGCATCGCTATACTTAAAGATAATCACAATTTACGGGAGCCCTTTGGCGAAATTTCGGAAATATTTCCTTTTTAGCAGGACGTGCGAGCAATTACTCGGTCTTTAATGACATAGTGCACTGTTCGCCATGACTTGTCCACTATTTATGGCGTTTGTAAGATTTTGTAGATTTCCGGCTTTTCCTCCACGACATAAGAAACGTTGAATACAACTATTTCTTACAATGCAGATCAAGAAAAAAGCAAGACATACAGAATTGTGTCAATAGGCGAATTGGCTAGCAAAGCTGTTGAATTGAAACAACAAAACTAACAATATTGAAATACCAATTTTAATATTGTTAGAATAGTTATCCTTCATTATGTGATATATTTATTCTACATTGAATAAAAAAAAATTACTCTGACTTTGACTTTGACCAAATTGGGCTAAAAAACTAATATCTTCTTACATTCCAGAAAAATAACTTATTTATATAGATAATGGTAGTACTTACACCAATGATTTTTACATGCTCGTACAGTTTTGCTTGTCCTGATTTATGGCGGTAATACGTTAGGTGAAGATTGCAGCGCTCGTAATCCTTAATAGACGGTTAGTTATCAGGAACTGGCGTGGAAGTGATTTATATTCGTGTAGGTAATCAGTTATTTTAGTAGATTTAGCGGATTAATCCCTTCCATGCTGGAAGAGAAGAAAAAACTTAGAATGTACTAGCTGTTTCTCTTCGTACGTAGATCGTAAAAGCCGATCGAGGGAATGGGTGCATATGCTAATCACGTAAATAAGCAATGCGGCAACCCGTCACTATTTTGATTCCTTTTTTCATCTGCTCGCCTACCATGACGCTAAAAGTTAGTTTTGGATCTGGCGTCTCTGGGCTCTGTCTTCTTAGAGCCGCAAAATCTAAAATGTTCTCTCAGCTCCGTCCTAACGGAGAACATTTAAATATATTATCAAGTCATTAACCTTAGTTAAAGACTTGATAATATATCTATATTTGTATAAGCGGATTGATTGTTGGTTTCATTCAACCATCGGAGGAACTACCACCGGGTCATGAGCTTCCATGGACCACCCGGAAAAGCTTAAATCGCCTCCGAACAGAGGAAGGCCGGTTCAGGCATAACTTGGCCCGATGACGTTATATTGACCCAACTGCAACACAGTGTCAGTGTTATAATGACCAGACTATGTCACACCTCCGCTCCTGCCCATCGTGCCTCACCAGCTGCACTAAAAGTGACTTATGTGAGACTACAGACAACGCTGTGAAAGTGGCAACCTTCTGGGTAAAAAATTTCATTACATTTTGAGCTTTCGACACGAGAAGAAGATTAGCGGATTAAAACGAATAGTCCACACGAGCACTCCATAGCTCACCAATATCTTTAACAAACATTAAAGATAAATAAATAAATAAAATAAATATATACGGACAAATCACACTGATTGAGCTAGCCCCAAAGTAAGTGTTTTTTTAACTTGTGTTATGGAATACTAACTCAACGATACTATATTTTATACTAAATACATATATAAATAAATAAATAATCACCCAAGACCCAGGAAAATTTGAAAAAGGCCATTTTGCAACTTGACCTGGCTAAGGATCGAACCCAGAAGATGTAAGTACACGTATACGAAAAACCTCTAAAAAAAAAATTTTAATGAAGTTCTATAACGCTTCCTGCGAAAGGATTTGTCAGGTTCAAATTGCAACATAACTTAATTTTAAACAAAATACACATAAACACATTCACATTTTCTTTTTTTCTTTTTGGAGTAGTTATTTAATCTTTAAGGTAATTCAGGTCCAACTTGTAGGTAATAAATAAAAATAAACTTTTAATTCTGTACAAAATTTTATACACTTCCAATGACCTTAAGGTCATTTTGCTACCGTTACGAAAATTTTATAGGCATTCGTTCATCGTGTGTGAAATAAAACGGCCAAGCATCAAACACGATGAACAAATGCCTATGAAATCTTAATAACCTATTCCGAGGGGATAGGTTAGGTTAGGTTTGGTTTTTTAATTTTTTTGTTGTCTTTGTAGTAATATTAGCTTACATACCAAATTTCAGCGTTCTAGGACTTCAGGAAGTACCTTAAGAATTTGGATGATCAGTGAGTGAGTGAATCAGTGACGAAATCGGAGGTTTTTAGACATTAATTAAATCTAAAGTATAATAGCTACGACATTCAAACTTTTTATGTTCAATGATTGTACTGGTGTCATTACATCTTGAAATTTTTAACTACTCGTATTTAACATCATCCAAACCAAAGTTATGAGAGTTCAAAAAACGACAAAATGTTTCGAGAAAAGGTAGGTAGTGCCCTTGCGCTCCGCTTGGCTCGTCTTGGCCCCAGATTCGTAGGAGAACAAAAGTCACTGACATAGCCCAGCGGATTAGCTCGTTGAACGGTAGTGGGCGGGACACATTACAAGGTGGAATGACCTGACCAAGGTCGCTGGAAAGCGCTGGATGCAGGCTGCCCTAGATCGGTAATTTTTTTTTATTCCTTGGGAGAGGCTTATGTCGAGTAGTGGACGTTATGCGGCTGAAATGATGATGATGATCACTAGGCAGGCGGATTGGCGATCACAGTATTATTGTAGGTACAGATATACCGGACGGACACATCATACCAGGAGCTACTAGTAATGAAATATTAAAAGGTTGTAATAATCTATTGAAAAATCTAACAAAAAATGATATTGTTATTTTAGGATTTGGGAGTTATGATAAAGATATTCATAAATTACATTCAAATATTTGTATATTAATCGATAAATTAGGTTTAGCATCCATTATTTTACTTCCAATTAATTTTAATCCTTATTTAAATGAATTGACTTTAAATTATTATATTAAATTATGGACTCAACATTTCAAAAACTGTAATCACATTGACATTTATAATAAAAATACTGACATTAGCTATAATAAAAATTCAATTTGCCAAAAAATTATTCAATGCATCGAATATATAGAATATAAAAACAAATATTTATCATATGAATACATTAGGCAGCATATGCGACAGACGATGACATCAACAAAATATTTAGCGCATAATACAGGGATGTTAACAAATATTAGGAAAGGTACTATACCGTATTATTTTAAAAAATATATGAACACGCCATTATGCAATAATGAAACTACTAAAATCTCACCTCAGAAGTCTATAAGTAACAATACATCCACATTTTTTCGTCCCTAAATTGGATAGTCCAAATACATTTGTCCTTTTTCACCAAAATATACAGAGTTTAGCACACAAAAAGGAATACTTAGAGCTTACCCTTTCAAATATAAAAAGTCACACAAATCCTGACATATTGTGCTTCACAGAATCTTTTATCCCATTACGAGCAGAAGGAAATATAAACATATGCAATTATAAACTTGCAGCAAACTATTCTAGGATAAAAAAGAGGGGAGGATCTTGTATTTTTACTAAAAACGGTATAGAAAGTAAGGAGTTAACCTGTCTTAATGGCTTGGCTACGAATCATCATTTTGAATGCTGTGCAGCAAGCCTACCGTCAAATAATATTATAGTTATATGTATATATAGAGTTCCATCAAAAAAAGCAAGCTATATTCAGTATTTTCTTAAAAAATTTGACCAATTGCTTTCTAAATGTTATTTAAAATTTACAAATCATAAGTTAATAATTACAGGTGACATGAATATAAATATGCTTATAGAAAATAAATATTCAATTCAATTAAGAGACATTTTAAATAAATATAACTTAATTTCACATATAAATGTGCCAACAAGAAGGAAAAAATGTATAGATTTAATAATTTCGAATATAAGTAATGCACACGGTTATACCTTACCATTATGTCTTTCTGATCATGACACTGCACAAGCCATAAAGTTTGAGGTGGAAAAAAAGAAGGCTATACCCGAAAAGATTTTCTATTTCAAAAGAATACCTATACTCTTTTGAAAATATGGAAAAATTTAAAGGTTATTTGGATAGCCTTTCTTTTTCTAATGTTTATGAGCATAACAATGTGAACAAAGCATTTGATGAATTTCATGACATCTTTAGTCTTTTATATACCCTCTGTTTTCCTAAAGTCAAATTCTGTAACCGAGTGACTAAACCACAGTGGATTACTAATGGACTTAAAATAAGCAGCAAGATTAAAAGAAAAATGAGGTTCAAATATTACCATACAAAGACTGAAAATGATAAAAACAATTATAATAAATATAATAAACTATTCAGAAAATGTACTGTTATATCTAAGAAAATGACGAACCAAAAACATATTTTATCTAGTAAAAATGTTTGTAAAGCAACCTGGAATGTAATAAAAAATGAAACAAATAAAAAATTCAATAAAGATTTTATAAATAAAATTAATTACAAAACTAAAGTAATTACTGATCCAGCGGAAATAGCTACAACATTTAATACCTTCTTCATAGAAGAAACGAATAAAACTAATTATAATCTAGAAAATACAACTCAAAATACTATGAACAATAGTATTTTTCTTAGACCTGTAAGTTCGGAGGATGTCGTGAAAATTATTCTTTCATTAAAAAATACAAATTCGGAAGGGTATGATTCAATATGCACAAAGGTTATTAAATACTGCAAAAATGAACTAAGTCATGTATTAGCGTTTCTAATAAATTTGTCATTACAGACAGGTGTATTTCCGGAAAAACTAAAAGTTTCCTTGATAAAACCACTTCATAAGAAAGGAGACAAAACAAACCTATCAAATTTTAGACCAGTGGCAATACCCTCAATATTTTCTAAAATTTTTGAAAAAGTAATGCATGGACAGTTGTCTGATTTCTTTTTTAAATACAATATTATACACCAAAATCAATATGGTTTTCAAAGAAATAAATCTACAACACATGCTACCTTTAATCTAGTAAATAATGTTCTAAATAATGTTAATGCAAAGAAGTATACATCTGTACTATTCTTAGACATGACGAAGGCATTTGATTTTGTTCCACATCAATTATTACTGGACAAATTGGAATGCAAAGGCATAAGGGGTCCGGCCTTAAGTTGGGTTAAATCGTATTTGTCTGATAGAGTGCAATGTGTAGAAGTTGAGCAAGTGGATAAAAATGGGATTGTTCAAACGTACAGGTCAGAAGAAAAACAAAATAAATTTGGCGTGCCACAAGGCAGTGTTTTAGGACCACTTTTGTTTATATTTTATACTAATGACCTAATAGATACTATTGACCAAAAAACCGGCTAAGTGCGAGTCGGACTCGCGCATCGAGGGTTCCGTACAAACCTGAAAGGTTTAGTATTTGGTATGAATTTCAATTTAATACCTCTACGCGTTTATGAGGAAATGGGTAGTAAGTTTAAAATTATTAAAAAAAAATATATTATGTGATGTCACTAAAAATTTATGGTTTTCGTAATTTTTTCTTTATCTATGCTATAAGACGTTGCTTCGTACCAAATTTCAAGATTCTGAGTTCACGGGAAGCACCCCTGTAGGTTTTGATTCCCTTGCAAGTGTCGAAAATTTGCGGCATAAACGGCTGTATCTTTTGATTGCGTTGGCTTAGATTCACAGCTTCAAGGGACAGTAGACCTGAGTAATTGATATAAATTTCAGCTTCATACCTCCACGCGTTCCTGAGAAAAAGGGTCTTGACAGACGGACGGACGGACGGACAGACGGACAACAAAGTGATCCTAATAAGGGTTCCGTTTTTTCCTTTTGAGGTACGGAACCCTAAAAATCAATCTTATTTGCTGATGACATATCATTAATAATAACTACTGACAAGAATTTTGCCTTAGAACAACATAAAAATGACATTTTAAATAATTTACAATTGGTAGTTGATTGGTTGAATAACAATAATTTAAAAATTAATATATCAAAAACAAAATTAATGAATTTTAATAATTTTAAAAATAAATCAATTGACATACAGTTTGACGGACAAGTTTTAAAGAATGCAGATAACATGATATTTTTAGGTTTAATTATTGATACGAAGTTAAATTGGAAGCGACAAATACACAAAGTTTGCAGTAATATAAACAAATTTGCATATGCCATTTCAAAACTAAATAAAGTTGCAAATAAAGATACAGCTTTAACAGCATATTTTGGATATGTCGAGTCTATAATTAGATACGGTTTAATTATGTGGGGAAATGGTACCAACATAAAAAGAGTGTTTAAGGCGCAGAAAAGATGCATAAGATCAATTATCAACATACCACCATATATTTCGAGTAGACCTCATTTCAAGTCGCTCAATATATTAACCCTGCCATGCTTATACATATTAGAAATAAGCATCTTTGTGAAACTAAATGTGCATTTATTTGTTCAAGCTAAACACTTCTTTCTTAGAACAACAAGAAATTGTAATAGACTCGTTTTAAATGTGGTACCAAAAACTGAAAAATATAAAAATAACTCTTTTGCAATGTGCAAAAATATTTATAACAAATTACCATCTGCACTTAAAGAGCTTCCATTTAATAAATTTAAATCATCCCTGCGCAAATGGCTGCTAAAAAAAAGTTTTTATTCAATTAATGAGTTCTTAGAACATAAAGTTAAAGTCTGCGAATTCGATGCATGAATAATTTGATTTAATAATATTTTAATAATGTGTGAAAATTTTGCATGCTATTGAATATGGCTAAATAGGTTAAGCTACTGTATTTAATTGTATTTTCCTAACACCTGTATTAACCCTATTTATTGCAAATAAAAAACTTATCTTATCTTATCTTATCTTATCTAACCTTGCTGCCTGTTCTCTGTTACATACAGGCTTTTTAAATAGTGTCCAAAATTTTTGGAGCAAGTTCAGTTCATGATACTGAAGTTCTTTCTATAAAAAAAGTTATTAAAAATCGATAAACAATTTTCGTCCTACCATAAAAATCAGCGCTCAGACAGACGGATTTAGTATGGGAGGACGAAAAATTTTTATAGATATTTATTAACTTTTTTGTAGAAAGTATTTCAGTATCATGGACTGAACTTGCTCCAAAAATTTGGACACTGTTTATAAAGTCACCCTGTATAGGATACTACTTTCTTTAGTCACGTCTTACGACACCCCTGGTAAGGGAAAGGGAAATGGGGAAGTGACAAGATGTATTTTACTCTGCATACTACACGAAAGGTGACCATAGTCCGTCACTCGGAGGTTCTGGGTTCGATCCCCAGCCAGGGCAAGTTGGAAAATGGCCTTTTACAAATTGTACTGGGTCTTGGATGTAAATATATCTATATATGTATTTATTAGGTTGCGTGGTTGCGTTAAGTATCCCATAATACAAAGTTAACTTACTTTGAGGCTAGCTCAATCAGTGTGAATTGACCCACAAAAAAAAAACTATTATCTGCACACTAAGAATTATTGAAGTGAAGTGTACAATGACCTTAAGGTCATTGGAAGTGTATAAAATTTTGTACAGAATTAAAAGTTTATTTTTATTTATTACCTACAAGTTGGACCTGAATTACCTTAAAGATTAAATAACTACTCCAAAAAGAAAAAAAGAAAATGTGAATGTGTTTGTGTGTATTTTGTTTAAAATTAAGTTATGTTGCAATTTGAACCTGACAAATCCTTTCGCAGGAAGCGTTATAGAACTTCATTAAAATTTCTTTTTTAGAGGTTTTTCGTATACGTGTACTTACATCTTCTGGGTTCGATCCTTAGCCAGGTCAAGTTGCAAAATGGCCTTTTTCAAATTGTCCTGGGTCTTGGGTGATTATTTATTTATTTATATATGTATTTATTATAAAAAAAAAAATGGTTGCCTGTAAAGTCGGTTTTACGGGCGAAGATTTTACGTGACAACGCGCGCGGCAGACCGATCATAGTTGAGTGGGAGAGAGACGCAAGGCATTCGGCGGGCCTCTCTCTCGTTCGGTGACTCATCGTAACGTTACCGAGCGTTACACTTTTTCATAAGTGACTCCCAGCCGCAACCTAATTTAAGACGTTGTCACGTCAATATAGTATCGTTGAGTTAGTATTCCATAACACAAGTTTAAAAAACACTTACTTTGGGGCTAGCTCAATCAGTGTGATTTATCCGTATATATTTATTTATCTTTAATGTTTGTTAAAGATATTGGTGAGCTATGGAGTGCTCGTATGAACTATTCGTTTTAATCCGCTAATCTTCTTCTCGTGTCGAAAGCTCACGTTTTGAATAAAAATAGAGTATGTGAAGTTAGGTTTGGTAAAGTAAGGGCGCATAGATCAAGAATCTTGGCTCTATATGAGATCTGACCACTTTTTTATAGATTTTGATTAAGGTGTAGTGTAGAGCTTGTAGGTCTAGAGCGTGTAGTCTTTAGAGCTTGGCTTTATACGAGATCTGATAACTTTTTCACAGGGTAAGCTATGTGTTATAGACTCGTCTTAGCAACATTTTTACATGAAAATGTTTTTGGTGGGATTTCTTCATTTCTGATTCGATCACATAGAGAAACACCGAGCATATCGCCTGCCCAGTGATTACGGACAAATCCTACCTTAATTGGGGAGGATTTTAGTTCAGCAGTGGACAGTGATATAGACTATTAAGAGGTTTAGACCAGCTAGAAATGCTCGCACACATTAAAACAGTTTGTTTCAGTCATATTTTTTCATTACAGTAAGGGAGAGCGAGACGTCCATATAGCATCAGGCCTCGGCCGGTACAATAGACACACGGGCGATGCGCGCGTGTAAGTGAACGTTTTATGCTCGAAATTTTATTTTGGCTATTTCCAAACAATATATACATTTAATCAAAAAAAGAGAATACTACTTCGTTAATATGTATATAACTAACTACTCGTTGATTTGTTGTGTTTGATTTTTGATTGTTTTTCCATCAAATCAAATTAATAGCATCACGTTTTGAGAGCAGTACTTCGGTAGCATATATCCTAAACAATATCATATATTATTTTAATTTTTTTTAATGAAGTGGAACTTTTAGTTTTACGCAAAATAAAACTTTCGTTTAGGTCATGTAGGCCGTATTCAAAATCGCGCAACTCGTATAATTAACGAAGAGACTCTCGCCGGCCGTCTCGATCCTCTGGCTTTACGTAGGGATGTTGCATCCTTGTGCATTTTTTATCGCATTTATCATGGGGAATGCTCTGAAGAATTGTTCGACCTAATACCTACTGCAAATTTCACCACTACACCACCCGCCTGAAATTAAAATATCATTTACACCACCTGGATAGTTGGCAATCAACCACCGTACGTTTTAAAAGGAACTCCCTGCCACGTACGACCGAACTGTTAAATCAACTTCCTGCAGCGGTGTTCCCGAACCGATACGACATTGAAACCTTCAAAAAACGAGTCCATATCTTCCTGAAAGGCCTTTAACGCTCTTGTTACACCCCTGGTGTTGCAGTTGTCCATGGGCAGTGGTGATCACATACCATTAGGTGACCCGCTTGTTCGTTTGCCGCCCTATAACATAAAAAAGGCACCTTAAAGAAGATACCTACCTAGAACAGCTAGGTAAATATTTGAAGTTAATCTCAAGTTTGTTTGATTTGGATACTAAAATCTTTATGCCCGGAAGATTAACAGCTGAGTTTAGAAAGTTTCAGCCTCCTTACGGCCCACTTGATGCCAGTTTTACGAGTGTTCAAACTTCTGGTCCGTATCATAACAGACATACCTGCCTCGGGTTGTTTCCCTTATTAATTAGATTTGTAAACAGTAATGTTTTGACTACTCCTTTATAAAACCGCGAATACTTTCTCCCTTTATACCTACAAGACTCTTTTAATTAATAACAAATAGTTAAAGGGCTGATTCAGTCCATCATTCTAAACAACTTTTCCCAATAAACGTAAATCGAAATAAAATATACTTACTTAATTAAAACGTAACTTGTATATATTTTTTCTTTTTTATGTAGTGAATATACTATTATTCAATGATACTACTAGTATTACATTGTTTCCTGGCCGTAAATTTAGAAAAAAAATATATCGTCTCTTGTTATTATAAATGTACGGCATATATCATTACACTTTCAAACCCGTATTTTGCTAGTATTTGCATGTATTATATTTTCAGTATTAGTTAACATATTCATCAGATGCCAAAATATTAAGTCTAAAATTTACTTCTGTGAGTACACCCACGGCCCACACCATGTTTTTAATTACGTACTTTATTTGTAATTTAACATAAAACCTTGCCTCAATCGAGAATTTTCATTTAAATTTGATTCGTACATTTTGTTTTTCATTGAAATTTGATTCGTACAGTTTCTATTATTCTTCTTATACCGCGTTAATGGCAATTATTGTTGCCTTAATTGTACTGCCCCAGAATTTTGCCAGTTTTTATGAACCAAATAAAAAATAAATGCGACTTACTCTTGGATCATATAGAGAAATAAGTCTATTACTAACTAACTATTTCTTTTCATTAAAAGCAGTGTTATCATCTCGATGTTTCAACATATTTATCGCTCGCCCCAGTAGACACATTAGGACATTAAAATAATAACATAAAAGAAAATATATCTCTTATGAGACAATGGTGTCTAGAGGACAACTAGACTTTGCTTATATGGGAGCCATTCTTCTTATTTATCGCTGGAATGCTTAATACTAAGTCTGGGTTGCTACAGTACAGTTCCATGGCACCGTAGATAAGCCATCAATAAAGTTTATAGTTGCTAAGGTGGATTTGATGGTTACTTTAATATCCCTTGCGGATATTGTAAGATTTGCTAATTTATAAAAAAAAATGCAAACAGGGTGGAAAGCAGACTCATCAGAGTCTGCTTTCTCACCGTACCGCGCAAGGATGATGACCACATGACGAAGAAGGTGATAAATATAGCTGAAGGACGGAGAGGCAAAGGACGCCTCCTCACGACTTGGTCCAGTACCATAAAAATAGATATGAAGACGATGGGGGACCCCTAACATGGTTAATAATAGAGAAATCTGGCGCGAGAAGATATGGTGAGCCGACCCCAAATGAAATGGGACCATGGCTAGGTCTGATGATGATGATGATGATGATGATGATGATATTGAAAAGGGTATCAAATATGCCATTTACTAATGTCAAAATTTGTTGAATGAAGGGGTTGTTGTTGTTGATATTTGGTGGTTGTGTCAAAACCTGTCAAACCATATGTAAATGTTTAAGCAAAAAATCTTAATAATCTTGTAAGATTATTTCGATTTGTTTTGTAGTTCGTTGTAGTGTAACGTATTTCAAAAGAAGAAAATACAATAAAAAAATTATGTATATTAAAATTTTAATGTTGGATTTTTCAGTGAAATACTTTTTAAAACTACATTTGATTTCATTTTATATTTTAAATTGGTTTATTTTAGCAAAACCTACGAAAAATAATTTCGAGGAGCACAACTAACAGTAAATACACTAGATTATATAATTGAACAAAATATACTAGTGTGAGGCATCATTTGCAAACTATTTACGAAAATAACAAAAACCTTTATGAAAAGGGTGGCCCAAAAATGTAGTGTCAGCAACACGCCCAATCGACAGCTCATAACGAACATTCCCGTAAATGAACATGGTCTCTTACTTTATTCACCTTCAGTAACATAGGGTTTTTATTATTATACTTTCCTTTTTGTTACAACGCATAGCAACGCAACATAAGTGCGACAGAAGGCTTACTTCGTGCGAAATAGAAATAATACTATCACGGCACTTGCCTCCCATAGTCACAGGTAGTTATTTATTTACGTTTTTATTTTAAGTTAGTTTTAGCTGAGTTGTTACATCTGTAGAATTAGATGATTTATTAAAATGGTTCATTAATAAAAAAGAAACTGTGTAGCAGTTATTCGCGTCCATTCTTAGAATTAACTTTCAATATTGTTAAACACTTTTGATTTGATACAAATAAAAGATAGTAAGTATTGTAAGTAATTAGAACAACTTCATTACGTTATTAGATTTTTTTATAGTTTTACTAGACAGTATTTTGCCCTCTCAAATTAATTATATGATAAGTAATCTACCAATGTATGGAGTGTAGATTTTAAATGAATTGGCCAGAAAAATCAGCGATCCTAAATTCGGTTATCATTATGGATTTCAATTTTTTTATGAATACGGCGGTTTAAGTCTACTGCTTGAAGTGGTATTTCTGTGTTATTTATGTTATATCAGTAATGACGCTTGCGTGAAATACTGCCACACTTCGCTCCCGACAAATGGATTGCACCTGCTCCTCAGGTTTTACGAGAAGTTTCCTCACCTTCCCACTGCGCTGGTAAGGGCTGCAATATCGCCGTCCTCACTTCGTGACCCCTCATAATACGAGTAATACTTCTTGAGAGGGTATTGAGCGCCTTGAGTCACCAAAATAGAATTCTAGAGCGGACCGCACTTTGTTTTTAACCACCGCGCTCCCCACTAATGGTAAATGAGGCAGACGTAAATTCAAAATATAGAAAAAATTAGATAACTTTTATTTAGTATGTACCTAATATGTAATTATTATGACGAGATATATTTATGATTATTATTTTAAATAAAAGCTACCGATACGCGTGTTAATGGCGAGTAGGTAGTATCTACTAAACAGAAGGGCTTTGTCATAAATTTGTGTCAGTTTTTAATAAACCACGATATCGTTTTTTTTTTTATATGAACTTTTTGTGTATCTGATTCGTGATATACATTTTTAATTACTTACATTAATTATATGTTTTTATTATGAATATTTTTTTTTTCATATAAATTGTTATTGTACTCGAATAATAATGAAAAATAAACAAAACGACACTGTTATCCCTCTATTATAAGAGAGAAATTTTACGAAGAAAACGAACAGCAGAACAGTTATAGGAAGCATAGATGAGAGGTTTATTTTAAAGGTGACATAGAAGTTGGATAAAAAACAACCTTAACAAGTCTTTACCTCCTTACGCAGAAGTCAGAAATAAGTGTCGCAAAACTTTATCTGTTCATCTATTAGAACACCTATGAAATAGAAAAAAAAACTGTAACGACATAGACATTCTGTATGTATCTTTCCGACGATAAATTATAAGATTTATTCTATTCAAAATTAGTCTTCAATAAATCACAGCAGCCATTTTTTCTCTTCGCGCAACGGTTCCGGGGAAATTCCCCACAAAGAAAATGTTTATCATGACTTATTGTCATTTTCCGTCCAAAAGTTCTTTCATTCACAAAAAATGTTTACATTCTGCGATAGCAATAAGGGTATATAATAAGCAAAAAATGTTTTTTTTTGTCTGCACAACACAAATCTTGTCTGAAATTTCTCCATTTGCACAAAAACCACGACCACGTACGAGGTAACAAAAACAAAACGTACATCTAAAACCACAATATGTTTCCCGATATCTCTTGTTCCATTTGCCCTTTGTTTGAATAGAAATTGGATTGGATAGTCCAATTTTACATAGACATTATTGTCCAACGTCCATACTATTATTATACCCGATATTTAAAACGAGTTGTTTTATTTAAGTATTTAATGTAAAATTTCTTCGTATTATGTTAAAGTAATAAATGTAGAATTACTTCGTATTCCCTTTTGAATGCGTTTTTTTTTTACATTAGTAGTTCATCTTAAAAGGTAAAACCCTATCGTGTTATTAATTTTAAAAAATATCTTTATTAAATATGTTCCGGTATTTTCATATTTTCAAAAGACTTACTTATTTGTATGAATTGTTTTTACATACGAGTAGGTATATTGATTTATTGGATTAGTTTTAATTATTTTTAAACAATAATTTATTTATGTTCCTTTAGCTAATAATAACTTCATACAATGGTGATCACTTGCCATCAGGTGACCCGCTTGTTCGTGTGCCGCCCTATCACATTAAAAAAAAAACTCTTTTCATCTCTTCTATTCGAAAAACGATGATTTTATCCCAAATATTTGGGGCTAAAGTCACTGGTAATTCTCTAGACACTAAAAAGTAAAAAGTAAATTCCCTAGGCGTTAAAACACATTTGAAAACCGAACACTAATGTAGAATCAAAAATAATATTGGCAGTCAGCTAAAAAAAAGAAGAATTTAGTTTTAAAATTATAAAATATATGCAAGGGAGTCGTAATTTTTTAAAATTGGAATACAACACGTTTTACGTGGATGACTGTAGGTCAAAATGTTTTGGTTCTCTTGCTTCAAAATAATTATTTATTAAAAACCAATAAAAACGCGCAATTGTTGTCTTTAATTTAAATAGTAATTTTATTATGGAACTATTAGGTTATTTTTACAACTATTTTAAATGTGACAAATTTCTTGATGAGGCCGATAGTAAATAAATATGAGGTTAACGTACTCGTACAATATACATATTTAAATATATAAAGAATTAACACACAAGGAAAAAGTAATGAAACGATTCTAATGACTGAAAAATGTATAAGATGTGGTGGTCCTAGAAAAATATTTTAATAGTACTTCTTCAGTGAAAACGCCACCAAATAAAGGTTAGTAACTGATTGTTAAACTCTGATTAGATATACGTAGGGGTTGTACTTTCGTAATAGGTATACTCGTATATTTGCTTTTTCTCATGGATGGAGATGAAAAGAAGAATGTGCTACACGGTGTACGGTAATATTTTTATCTCGGGCGATATACTTGAATCTCTCGCTTCACTCAGGATTCCACCGTAGAATCCCTCGCTACGCTCGTGATTCTATAGTGGCATCCTTCGTTTCGCTCTGGATTCAAAGTAGCGCCATCGCGTTAAAACTATTATTACCTTTACGCCTTGTAGCACAATCTACTATTTCTCATTTCACAAAGAGGCAGAATATCCATGCTATTACAGAAAGAGCTCTCAACAGTGATCGTCGAGTGGATTGTGAGAGCAAAGCAAGCTGCAAGGAGTTTCGATTCCACGCGCTTTGTTGGAGACAGCCCAAGGACTATAAAGGCCAGTTCCATATTGTCTGAATACTGCTTGGGTTAAATCATTGTCAAACTATTGTAAATTATTATATACTAATGTTGAATCATTTATTACGACAGTGCTACATTAAGAAACTTTTGGTTTCATCCAGCGTTCGAATAAGTATGTTCATTCCTCGATTTTTATAAATTGTCCTCAAATAAACATGTAATCCATGTAACTGCCAGTGCAAGATTTTTTTATGTAGTTATCTTCATTTACACTTTTACTATAAGTGTTAAAAAACACACTGAGTTTTAATTATGGATTTTAATAGCATTACAATGCATGGAACAATTAAAAAAAATGTCATAAGTGTTGAAACTAGTGTTTTTCCTTGACATTTATGTGTAAATATTATTGTACAAGTGCGATAGAAAATAAATAGAGACACATTTAGTTTAAAAAATCACTTGATTTTTGTAAGGCGAGAGTAGAGCACTGCCTCATGCGCTTCGCTTATGAGGCGTGCAAAAGTCTAAGGCGGTGATCCCACTGCACAGCGCGTCCTCGCGGAGCGCGGGGCCGCAGATTTTAACATTGTATGCAACTTGATCGTGACATCGTGACGAAATTTCTTTATTATTTTTTTGTTAGCTAGTCAGAAAAAAGAAAAAATAAGTAAACAATATTTTTTAATAATCTACCTGATAAAATGCTACCAGGACTTAATAAATGAGTAGCCATAAAGCAATACCTAATACTCGTATACGTTGGTTGCGGCTGCAAGTTTGACACAGCACTTTCTAATTCATTACGAGTACGGAAATATTTGCAATACAGCAGAGCACAAGTTTGCGGAAACGCTTCAGTTTCTATTCACAAAGGACGTAGCAGCAGACACTCACAGCAATGAGTCCAGTGAACACTCTCAGATATTGCACTATATCATTTAACATTCAAGAAAATATAATTTTTCTAAAGTTACTTGTTGTTTTTAAGTTTCTAAAGAAACTTACAATATGGTCTACTTAAAACAATAACGATGGATAAAATTTCCGGAAATCGCAAGGTCGCAAAATTACATAGTTGAGGAACATCTGACAATGGACTGGCGTCAAAACGGTAGATCATTCAGGATTGCCATGGACAAATCAATATTTAAAGAGCTGGCTGCCAATCTTCAGGAATAAAGTGGCACGTAAAGAACAAAACCATGTAGTTAAAATTTAATATTTTTAGACTGTATTTACCCCGCACTGTAGTCTCTCTATTTTTTAAGAAAAGCCCGCGGTTGCTCTGTGAGAAAACGCATTACATACTAAAAGTGCTTTAATTTTTAGTTTCAATGGGTCAGGATAATTTCACTGTATAATATAATGGAAGGAAAGAAGGGAGGCCTTTGCCCAGCAGTAGGACATGCATGGACAGAAAAAAAAAATTATCTACTGCAGGACATTATACGAGTATGTCCTGCAGTAACCAAATTGGACTAAAAAGTCCTATCTCTGAGGGAAGTATTATCTTCCTTTAGGGAAACAGTTTTTTATAGACAGCCAGTAGGTATAATGTGTCTAACAAAATACACTTAAATTATTTTAAGGATGTATTCAGTCCATGATACTGAACAACTTTTCCCAAAGAACATAATTATATCGAAGTATAAAAAAAATATAATTTAAACGCAAAATCAGGTGATTGGTCAACTTGTACGATAGGTAATTTTTTTTAATATTTCGATATTATGTTTCTTTGGGAAAGTTGCTTACTATCATGGACTGAATTCAGCCCTAAAATAGTTTCAGTATATTTTGTTTGACCCTGTATAGGTAGAAATTAGAATGTTTGTAAAATAGTTATTGGAATAACGCACCTGATATACATTCACATTTTCTGTGTTGTGTAGCTACAGGAAAATACGATTCTCTCCATAACATAATTCCTTCACAAACCCATCCCAACCAAACACGATCTAACCTAAATATCCGCCCAAATTGTATATTTTCTTTATTCCACAGAGTATTTCTCGCGCTTTGACAACTACTGTTTCATTCCGTAATTTGCATGCCAAAGGGATTACTTGTACTCGTATTTCTACTTATTTGTATCTCCGTATAGGGTAGGTCCATATATATTCATCTTATCAAAATAATGAAAATACAACGTAATTTAAGCTACAAAATGATTACAAAACAATATCGGCTATTTAGAACATGTGAGGTGTGTGGTAAACAGGGTCTAAAAAAATATACTAAAATTATTTTAAGAGTGGATTCAGTTCATGATAATGAACAACTTTTTCCAAAGAACATAATTATATCGTAGTATGAAAAAATATATTTTTAAACTACAAGATTAATAAAAAAATAAAAAAATATCGACTGTTTAGAATATGAACACGCGACGCTGTGTTGAAAACAAGCTTTTTAGCTCTTATAGTATAAATCATGGCCTCTATAGATATGTGGGAGTATGCTTACTAAGCATACTCCCACATATTTATAGAGGCCATAAGCATTGCTTACGCATGTTAAGAACCCAAGAAAGGTTCATACCATACAGCTTGTAAAATCTGAGTCTAGTGTTGACCAGTTCCTTACACAAAACGAATGCATAAAACACATACGAGTATAAACATAGATGCATAGTGAAAAAAATTATTAGGCAGCCAGTTGGTGTAAAATAAAACGTAAATGCGTTAAAACAAGTAATTTTGTAAAAAAATAATTTTAAGTAGGTAACAAGCTTTTATCTAAAACAATGAAGTAAAAAGTTTAAAGTGCTTCTCAAGACAAATCAATCAAGCCCAAATTCGGTGGCGTTATTTTATTTTATCACAGGGATATTAGGTATGCCATGGTCACCTCCCGGTTTTATCATGAGATCAGGTCATTGGTGCCATACCTAATATTACATCGTCACCCAGACGAATAAATCGAGCCCAAATTCGGTGGCGTTATGTTATTTTATCACAGAGATATTAGGTATGCCATGGTCACCTCGTCACCCAACATACATAAGTATCTAAAGTTTCAGCTACATCGAATAATAAGGAGTGGGTCTAATTTAGCTTGCAATATTTGATTACGGACACTCAGACAACGGGATAGGTAAAACTGAATACGCTTGAAAATAAATGAGTTCAGATATTCTGGCTCGTTTGCATGAATGTGCCCTCTGTGTTACCTCTACTTATTTGTACTCCGTATTATACGAGAATATTTGAGCCCTTGATTTCCTGCGGCTAGGCTTTGGCTTAAGAAAATAAATTAATTTATTCATAGATAGGCCGCGGGCTTTTTCTTTATCTCGGTTCAGAAACGTCATCACCCGCCTAATTCTGCAATGAAAGATTCATTCAATATGGCAAGGAAATTGGCTTATAAGGATTTTGAAGAATATTTTTAGACGGATGATTAAATGCAGTTAATAGGACCACTCCATATCTTCCTGTGGATGTCGTAAGAGGCGACTAAAGGACTATGCACAAACATCTCGTGCTACGATTGCATTCCCAAGGAGGGTTAACGTTAGGCGGCGGCCGGTTGTAAAACTTTTCGCACATATACATTCCCAAAGAGGATTGACGTCGGGCAGGCAGCCGGTCGTGAAACTATAGCCAAATCATTTAAACTGTTCCGGCTTTTTCTTCTTCATTTTGCAAGGTCTATGGCATCCTTGGGTGACATGCATGTTATATTTGGAGAAGAAAAAGCGGGAAAGCGCACCCCGGGCTCCGAAGCAGCACAGCTGAGGGTGCAACTGGTAACGCGCTTAGACGAAGAAGATTTAAATGCAGATAACATTACAGACGTGGTTTTGCCGAACTTCAGCCACGGAACTTGAGCATAGTGAGTTTAGACACTTAAGAATGGGATTTTTATAGAGACGATTTTATTTTGTTCTAAATGTAAATACTATTTATTTATATCTTGTTTTATCGGTTTAGATGTCAATATAAAAATATTATTATATACTTCAATATACATATGCATGCGTATAAAATAGTTTTTATAACATAGTGATGGCAGTCATTGAATATAGACGGACTTTGGTCCACTGAAAGATGTGACTTGATTTAATTTAATTTATACACATAATACTGAACTAATTATACATATAGTATGTCAATTTATAGTTTTTAAGTTATAGTTTTAATAACTAGTGAATATTTTAGTTTATAGTAAATATCTATTCAGTATTTAACAGTATAATCATACGATTATACTGTTTCAGTATAATCATACGATTATACTGTTTCATAATGAATACTGAATAGAAAATAAAAAAATTAAAACGGCTGTACCATAATTATAGTAAATATCTATTCAGTATTAAACAGTATAATCTTAATTTTTTATTTTTATTTTCTAACAGTATAATCATGATACTGTTATATATTTACTATATTCATGGTACAGCCGCTTTTTTTTTTCTTCCTTTCCAATAGGTTACAGAATAAATGTTGTGATGCTTACATTGAAAAAGAAACATTACTTTTACTACTTTACAAAATTCTGAAAAGTAAATTGGGTAATTAATAATTCATCTCTTGATTCGACTCGATTTTTATGCAATAGTTACTTTTTTGACAGCGTGAATCACTCTTCCCAATT
Source organism: Acrobasis repandana (assembly GCA_963576875.1). Classification (NCBI taxonomy): domain Eukaryota; kingdom Metazoa; phylum Arthropoda; class Insecta; order Lepidoptera; family Pyralidae; genus Acrobasis; species Acrobasis repandana. The sequence goes on along the minus strand of OY756218.1, from coordinate 16,789,129 downwards.
CTTAAAATTAAATATCAAACAGCCACGAAACATCTTTCAATAAACACTACCATAAACTTGCAACACAACAAAATAGTAACCTACGAGTACATCTTTCCGGTACAAAATTCATTCTGTTGTTAACGGGATGTCAAAACCAATTCCACATGGTCTCGACTCCTGACTTTATTACGAAGCTGCATCGACGTAAACTAGATTTACGTGTATGTGGAAAACAAGACGTAAAATGCATTTTATAGCAGAAACTATAATATTATTCAGAGTATGAACTCTTAGAATTTTCAAAAATCATTCTTAAATAGTTCTTAAACAATAGGTAAACATATAGTTACAATATAATAATGATAAAACTTATATAACCAAACTAAAACTAATAACTAAATATAATCAGTAGAAATGACATCAAATAATGGACCCCATTTCTTAAATAGTCAATTTAAATTGTAAGTGAAGTGTATACATATAATAGAGTTTACAACAAGACGCAAGTGCAGTTTGTAATTATAAACTAGGAAAATATATAAAATCTATCACAAGAAGACTAAAAAAAATTATAGAATAGACTCTTGACGAGTCGAAAAAAAACAACAAACATACACTTAAATATACATTTGTAAAAAACAAACCTATACAATGCAATTTACCCGACATTTTTGTTTTGCTATACCGGACAGAGTTCATAGTGTGCTACGAGTATATAAGACAGTGACTTTTAGTACTTAGAACTGATGTACATTATGAAATGCAATAATGAATTGAAATTGAAATAGTTTAATCTTCTACTACTAAGTACAAAAAAGTTATATCAAATTAATACGAAAGTGTTAAAAGCCCCTGTAAAAAATAGCGTGATACCGCATTATCTTAGAATATGAATCGTTGTAGATAAGGCATTCAACGTTGCCTCATTAAAAAGAGAATCTGAGGAAAATAAAAAAAATATAGTGAAAGCCAGTCTCATTTGTCAACTTCCCCGCATTGCATGCTACGCCTACATCACTGATGCACAAAATATTGATAGTATATAACTATCACACCACCACAGAATCACTATTAAAACCGGTCAAGTGCTAGTCGGTCTCGTACATGAAGGGTTCCGTACCTCCGTACAATGTTTTAAAACCCTGAAAAAAGTTGAAAAATCACAACAAATCCGTTTTTTGTATGACCTTTAATTTTAACTTTATCTTATTTTTAGTATTTGTTGTTATAGCGGCCACAGAAATACATAATCGGTGAATTTCAAATGTCTCGCTTGTGGTTATACATGTTGATGATTGGGAAGATATTTTTAATTAATTGACTTTCTTCTTCGTCTTCTTAGCGAGTTACTATAAAAAGGTATTTACGTAATTTCACACGCATTATCAGAGGTTGTTATGTGAAATGCACTGACGGCAATTTAGCGAGCGGTGAGACAGGTTTCACAATAGTACAGAAGACAGTAAGAGTATTTGACAATAGTGCCACGCTGTTCTGCGCAGTGGCAGTGATTTTTTTTTTGTTATTGTGAACGCTTTAGAAATGTTTTTAAAGGTTGGGAGCAAGAGAGAGCGACGGAACGCCGCGAAATCGCTTTCTCTCGTTCTTTATAAATGACGGTTCTGAGCGACAAAAAAGGATATCAGTATAGGAAAATGCTGTCCCGTGCTGAAAGATGTGTCCCAACCCTAAAATGCTTCTAGGTTGTGACCTTTTTCTTCTTAGTGAGTTGAAATGGCTTATATTAATTATATGATTTAGGATCAGTGTGTAACTACACTTACTTACCAATGTCCAACTAAAAAAAATTTTTTAAACATTCTCTTCTCCGCCTCATCTTAGCTGTGTTGCTATCGATAAAGATCACGCAAAGAACCTTGTTTTTAGTTTTTAGGTAACATGATAAATTTTTATAGGGATTTCATATTTTTAAAAATACACGTACATTTTGTAGAACCTTATGTTACAGTTAACACAATGGTCTACAAAAGACACGTGTTTATTTCAAAAAGTATGAAATCCAAAAAAAAAGGTTCAGTAAAGGTTTTTAAATTAAATTTCTGCCCCCTTGGCAAGCCACTGGTGACAGCGTTTATCGAGCGCTATTATGCATCACTATCTCGCTCTACGTTATAAATAACGAGCGGGATGTCACTACCTCCGTCACGCGATATAAATTTTATCCGGGTTTATCAACGGTACTATAGGGGCAGATCTTTGAGTCTTCCGTACTTATACTAATCATATATTAATTTGTTATATTGTATATAGACAGAGCTTAGGTCCTGATCCAAATTATACTTATAGTGTGATTGTTGAGCTTTCCACTTTCTTTTTATTTTATGCCTACATCAGTGGAGGAGTGGCCGAGTTTTTCATCCTCTTTTCACGACGCACAACACTTTAATAACTTAAAATGAAAACTTAGTTTGCAACGTTTTCATTTCATTAGGCAAAAGTTAGGTTGCAGTCCTTAGTAGCAATTCTATACATTATGCACACATACTCGTACTTTTTGGATGTTGTAACTGTGAAATAGAAATTAGCTCTTAAAACATTTTTTTTCAGAATTGTTCAACAGTGATAGTAATTCGTAGTGATAAATTGATGCTTAAAGTTTATATGTCAAATGATTTACCTGTCAGGCTGTATAAAAGTTAATTTAATTTGCACTCGATAAAAAATACCTTTTCTTCTTCTCATTTTAAGAGCTTAAGGCCATGCGTGAATTTTTCGGGGTCCAGTGCTGCCCCCATTTGAAATAAATCTTTTCAAAGGAAACGTGGATATCTTTTAAAATGTTGTCTTTGTTAAGCCCTAGATAACCCTTTAAACAATTTTATAAACTACTGTTTACAGTTTAAAGTGAGAACGTTAAGCTTTCCTTAGCATTTTTGCGGAAAACGGCCACTTTTGGCAAAAATGCGTATAGAAAAGTTTAACGTTCTCACTTTTCTACGCATTTTTGCGGAAAGCGGCCACATTTGGCAAAAATGCGTAGAACAGTTTACCGTTCTCACTTTAAACTGTAAACAGTAGTTTATAAAATAGTTTGAAGGGTACTTCACAAAGACAAAATTTTAAATGATATCTCCGTTTCCTTTGAAATGATTTATTTCAAATCGGGGCAATACTGAACCCCGGAAAATTTATTTATTTATTTATTTCAAAGCTTAAATCTATCTTTACAGTTTACACCAATACGATAGAATAGCACCTTTAATACAGTAACTTAGTATATACAATGATGTTCTTATAAATTCGCTCAGAGAACAAGAGAATAAATCTACATATTCTGCGATTTGATTGAGGTTGCGCAACGTGCGCGTCAGCGGTGCGTTCTTGAGCAGCTCGGTGCGAGCAAAGGGCACTGACAGCAACGGCGGCCGGCGGCGGCGCTCTGCGTACCCATCGGGAACACATAACTTCACCAAGCCGAGCAGTTCCGGATTGTGACTTTTCCCTCTAATCAATTTAAAATATATAAAACTAAAGCTAAGTCTCTTCGTACACGTAATTCAGTATATCCTACCATACCGAGAACAAATAATGTACCCTACATTAGGGGGTACAACGGATTAAATTCATATAATATATGGCCTTAAAGCTCTTGTCGGTGGAGTTTGCGTTAGACTTATCAAACAAAAATTTTATTTTTATTGTGTTCTAGCTTTTACATGCGGCTTTGCTCGCGTATCCCAAGTCCAACGGGAACGGTGCATTTTTCCGAGATGAAAGGTGCCCTAGGAGTCCTTCTCAGGACTCCTATGTGTATGCGAAATTTATAGAATATTGGTTCAGTATATAAAGCGTGAAGAGGTAACAAACAAAAAAATACGAGGGCTGTTTGATAAGTACCGTTTTCTAAATATATTAATAAGCAAATAAGTATATCACCTTTTTAAGCCATTTTTCAGAGGCGGGAAAATTTAAAAAAAATGGCATTCTTTTGTTTCTTTTTCTCATTTGACAACGATTCAGTGAAGGCGTGAACTTAAAATTGGTAAAATAGAGAAAGAACAGTATCGGTCGTAATTAGATTCTTATTTTTGGAAGGAAAAACATGTGATGAAATAAAAGTAAGAATGCAAGCGGTTTACCATGAATGTGCTCCTTCTATGACAACCGTCAGATATTGGTATAACGAGTTTAAGCGGGGGAGAACAACCGTCTTTGATGAGGATCGCCCAGGCCGGCCAGTTGAGGTGACTACAGACGATATGGTTAAGAAAATTGAAAATATCGTTTTAGCCGACCGCCGAATTAAACTTCGAGAAATCGTTGATGCTGTAAATGTTTCAATCGAGAGGGTACAACACATATTAGAAGAAAAATTGGGTATGAAGAAAGTATCGGCGAGGTGGGTGCTGCCTTTACTCACGGAGACTATTTAGAAAAGGGAAAAACAATAACAAGGCAGTACTATGCCAATTTATTGGATGCATTTGACGCCGTGTTAAAGGACAAACGACCCCATTTAAAAAAGAAAAAAGTACTGTTTCATCACGACAACGCCCCGGCTCATTCGTCCAGAGTTGTGACGGCTAAATTAGCACAGTTACGCTACGAACTATTGTCTCACCCCCAGTATTCTCCAGATTTGGCCCCATGCGATTTCTTTTTGTTTCCCAACCTAAAAAAATGGCTCGGTGGCAAGCGATTTGGATCAAATGACGAAGTCATTGCCGCCACAGAGGCCTATTTTAATGACTTTCCAAAATCATACTTTTTGGATGGTTTATTGAAGCTTGAGTATAGGTGGAACAAATGTATAGAGTTAAAAGGTGACTACGTAGAAAAATAAATGCATATATACAAAAAAAATGTTTTTTTTTCCATAAACGGGTACTTATCAAACAGCCTAGGTAAATATACAAATTCACTTTCACATTTATAAAGTTAGGATAGTATAGGCTAATACTGTCCCACTGCTGGGCAAAGACCTTCCCTCTTGTACGCCACTGATCTCTATCTTGCGCGACGGACTTCCAGGTGTTGTCAAAAGACGCCAGATCATAACAACACCTTGTCCTTGGGCGACATCTCTTGTGACACCAGATTTTTAGTATAGTAGTGTTAATTTAAGTTTAGATCTTATTTTGACTTTATTTTATTTTAGATCTTGTCTTATATATAAAATTCTTGTGTCACAATGTTCGTTCCCGTACTCCTCCGAAACGGCTTGACCGATTCTCATGAAATTTTGTGAGCATATTGAGTAGGTCTGAGAATCGGCCAACATCTATTTTTCATACCCCGAATCTACGCGGGTGAAGCCGCGGGCAAAAGCTTGTATAATATAATAACGACCACTGTGGCATAGAGATTAACACATCAGTCCGCCAGTCCGCTACTCCAGGCGGGTTTGGTTGGTTTGGTTGGTTCTGGGTTCAATCCCCATCCAGGGCAAGTAAGAAAATGGCCTTTATCAAATTGTCCTTGTTCTTGGATGTTTATCTAGGTATATATGAATTTATTATACAATAATAGTATCGTTGCGTGAGTATCCTCTATTAAGAGTCCTTTTTATTTATTTTAAAATAAAATAAAAGCGTGGTTGCTTCTTGCAATCGGCGAACGTAGGATTTGGTTACAATAGGTAACAATATAAGCGTCAATCAATATTACCTTGTAAAATACTTGATAGATCTATCTATCTATAATTTAGAACTACTAGATACCAACCATTAAATTCAAAATACAATAAAAAGTAGAGGCAAAATTATAAAATTAATGAAAACTGCTTTCAGAGACATATGAAACAGCAATTTAAATACCCATTTACGAGTCAGCAAACCGAAAAGAGGTTAGTTGCGAGAGGCAAAGGAAAACAAAGTCAAACGGTCAAAGGTCAATATATGTTCATAAATACTGGGCGTTAGTTTGTTCCCCTTGTACTTATTATGCATTTAACAAGTAATTATTAAAAAAATATTTAAAGCTTTTATCTAAACAATGAACTTAAAAGTTTAAAGTGCTGCTCAAGACGAATCAATTGAGCCCAAACTCAGTGGGATTTTGATGTTGTATCAAAGAGATGCCGTGGCAACCTTCTGGCTTCGTCATGAGAGTAAATCCAAGTTTTCTCCGAGAATTTTGCTTCCGGTCTTCAATTTGGTAGAAAAATAGATTTTTTTATACGCAGTTAATTCGTCGTAAAGCAATAGGCAACAAGAGGAACAACCAGTGCGATCAGTGCAAAATGAAAGAGCGCAACTAGAATTGACACTTCAATTAATCGAGTGCTCTTTCATTCGAGTCACTCAGTTTTCCCATTACGTTTTGTAAAAAAGTCCAGTTAATAACGATTCCTGGTAACTCGATTCAAATTGATGAATGAGGGAAGGTCTTTGTATTGAATAAATGATGTGGCAGATTATAAAGCCTTGTTTATTTTGTAATTAAATAAGTTATACGTTAAGATAGTGTACAATGATATCATCATAAGCATCATAATCATCATCATTAAGAGCTTTCAGGTACCCACTGTTGGGCATAAGCCTCCTTTTGTCTGCGCCAACTTGCTCTGTCATCATCATCATATACTATAAAATTTATTCTTATTCTATGTGTGTTCTTTTATTTACAGTGTACTGCTAAAATTACACTGACTAATCTAGCCTTAGAGTAAGTTTTCACACTTGTGTATCCCATGATACTTACTCAACGATACCGTATTTTAAATACTTAAATAAAGAAATACCCAAGATCCAGGGCAATTTGAAAAAGGTCATTTTCCAACTTGCGGACTAATATGGTAAAAAATACGTCACGTATGTCCTCAAGCAAATTATAATAGAAAACATTTTTTTTCCAATAAATAGTTGATTCATTCTTAGAATCCGAGAAGTAAATATAATTGACTAAGGATAGCCTTGAAGAATAAAAATAATATATTTGCGTCTTACTTTTCTATTTGAATATAATTTTTAAAGACGTTTGCAAGTTTAATTTGCGAAAAAATGTTATTACTTTTTGTCAAAATATTTTACTTTATCCCCATCTTTATCAGGTCTTAATTAGTCTCCACTGCAAGAGCACGACCCTCTGTACTACCAGAGCCATATTTGTATAAGCCAGAGCAGTCAGAGGAGTTGGCCTACACTTTCCACGCTAGCCAGACGGGTTGGAGAGGTCTCATTGATGTTTGTAAGCTTTGTTTGGTTTGTATTTCCTAACTCGCCTTCTACGACATCCACGGAAAGACATGGAGTGGTCCTATTGTACTCTACCGGGAACCACACGACTATCATATTTATTTTTATATCTATCAAATTATTTTACTTCAATCATATTAATTTAGTTCTAGTTCTAGTCGCAGGAAGTTCACTTGACTAGTAGTTTTTCTGATGAATCTATTTCTTTATCATAGCCATCATTATATCACGAAAAAACCCAAAAAAAACTAAATTAAGATTTGAAAGCTGTTATAAAATACTGTGTCGTTGATCGTATCTTTCCCCTTCCTAAAATTATATAAATAGCCAAATACCAAATACACAAAGCTCACGATAGAATTAACTAAATTATGTTTCGTGGCAGACTGTAATTAAGATAGTAATTCCTTAAAACTGCGGGCGAAGCTATTAAAGCGCGCACCATGCTGCCCTAATTATACTCGTACTGCGCCGCCAATTATGATACTGAATTATACAAGTGGCGCATCGCGTGTCAGAAACATCTACGATGTGGAAATTATGTTCGAAATGTTTCACACCTTTTATATGCTTAGGCCTCTATCACTTCCGTTTACATTATTACTATGCGCGCAGCGGCTCCTCGGAGTGGTAAATACGAATCGTTTGTCCAGAAAGAAAGAATGAAATTGGCCTGCAATGGATGTCTAGGTATCTAAACAAAAACCTAAATTAAACCATATCGCTAACCACATTGAGTTTTTTCTTTGAATTTCACAATTTCTTTGAATTTCTTTGCTGAGTGAGACCTGTATGTGAGTACTTGTTCTTATTCTGTGGTAATACTTAGATTTCTACGCAAATCAACTAGTTTATTTTAAGTTGATATAGAAGTATAGAAATATGCTAACTTAAGGAAAATAACAATTAAAATAAAAGTGACACTGGATTATATAGGTGGCGCATCGCGTTTTAAGCATATTATTACGGGAAATAACGATTAGCACAATACTTAGGTTTTCATATATGTTTGTAAATTATTTACTTGGTTATAAGTCAAATTAAGCGCTTAGCAAGTAAATAACTTATTTTTACATAGGCTGATAAAAACCATTGTAAAAATAGTTTGGAAAATCCAAAAGTGCACGCCTCATAATCTCATTTTTCACAATTAAATTGATTTTGATTGTTTTATTGCTAACTTAAAACGAAGAAAAGTATGTGTCGGCTTTAACGCACGACTGGAGATTATTTTTAAATTTTATTTTTAACTTCCCGCTGAAAAAGATATAGCGTGCACTGTGAAGGAGGACCCATTGCAAACCTCTTTGCCTACACCCCGACGATCTACGCGTGCGCGAAGAGCAGCTCAAGTTCTGTCACCCTGATTTGTTTTTGACGGTAATATTTTGTTTTGTAACAAAATGGCGAGCTCACGCGCGACGATTTGAATTGTTTTGCTGCTCGCTATAACTAAACTACATTGAATTAGACCGTGATCTTCGAAACGACTTAGTTTTGGATAATACTGAAGCGTATAAAAAAAATGGACTTGATCAGATAAGTCCTTCGGGAGTTATCGTGACCACGCCAGTTTCCATACATACAAACACACGGACGTCCACAAAATGATTTTATGAAACATTGTTTTTATTTATTTAAAAGGCAAAATGTCTTTTAAAAATGTCATAAGTGTTGAAACTAGTGTTTTTCCTTGACATTTATGTGTAAATATTATTGTACAAATGCGATAGAAAATAAATAGAGACACATTTAGTTAAAAAAATCACTTGATTTTTGTATGGCGAGAGTAGAGCACTACCTCATGCGCTTCGCTTATGAGGCGTGCAATAACTCTGTAATAATATGACGCAACTTCGTTGAGTGTGGGCTTATTTGATTTGTGTTGACAATTTTTTGTGAGACCTTTGGTCTCACAATAAAAGCTTGTACAATAAATTATTTTTTTAATAAAAACTTATTAATTTATCAAAGCAGTCCAAAACCAAACAAAGAATTTTTGTTTCACACAAATCAATAAGAAAACACTAAAACAGCTTTGACGCGACGCGGCGACGTTCAACGTTTAAACGTCGAGGTATAAAAGAGGCTTTGTTTTTGCTCATGTCTCTCCCTTACTGATTTAAAAATACAAAATATGGTCCCTCTTTAGAGGAAATCTTTTTTTCTTGAAGAAGATTTCTTGCCGGATAGTGCCAATAAAACAATGATTTTTTTTCAAAAAAATCTATGGATATATTGGTATGTCCTTATGTTTTCCTTTTTTTTCATAATTTATTACGGACACACAGACAACGGGATTACGGGACAGGTGAAACTAACTAAAAGCTTATAAATTTTATTTTGCAAAGCACTAGGATCCCCGTTAGATATACACGTGATAAGTACATATAACAACGTCTTTATATCAGACAGTATTGTATTGTAGACAAAATCGACTCAAATGCTATATTAATCGTAATGGTGGATGTGCTTCTAGATGAAAAAAAAAACCTAATATACATAATCTATACTAATATTATAAAGCGGAAGAGTTTGTTTGTTTGTTTGTTTGTTTGTTTGTTTAAACGCGCTAATCTCAGGAACTAATGGTCCGATTTGAAAAATTCTTTTTTTGTTGGGTAGTCCATTTATAGAGGAAGGCTTTAGGCTATATAACATTACGTTCCGACAACCACGCGAACGAAGTCGCGGGCACAGCTAGTATTTAATAATAATAAAAAATGTAGTAAGTACAAATTACGGTTGGGATACGGCCCGTTTCAAAATGTTCATTTCAATAAATATACAAAAGGACCCTCTATCTCTCAATACTGCCGATGGCTTAGAAAACATCTACAATAAAAATGCACGAGACAATAAACTCGAATGGAAATGAAGATATGAATTACTCCCAACGGTTATTGTTATCTCTTTCAATTTTGAATTTCAATGCGTCTGAATTGGAAACGAAAATCAATGTACGCCGTTCATTGGCTCAACTGATTTAATAGAGTTTACAATTTTTAGCAGTTAAAATTAACAAAAAATGTTCCTCTGCCTTGATAAGTTTTAAGAAGCGCTGATGATAGAAAAAAACGTCGGTATATTATATTAGCTTATGGATAGATACATCATGTTGCTCTTTCTCTTATTTGAGGTATAATATTTCTCAGAGATTGCAAATATCTTAAAATAATATATGCAGTTCTGAATATTTAAAAAAAAATGTTACTATAGACAATGACTCTTTCACAAAAGTTTCAATACTCTCGCAAAAAAAAAAGAATAACGTACCATTTTTTTCATTTTTGTATTTTACTTACATATAAAGATTTTTAATGTTTTTCCACCTGTCTTTTTAATGTATTAAAGTCTCATCTTGCGTTCCTCTCCTTGCACGTCGCCATCAATGTAACTTAAGAGACACTAAAGAAGAGAAAGTCAGCTTATTAATTTTGCGCGGCCACGTATTAAGGCAGAACGTTCCGGCTTATATGACTCAGCCCCTAATCACATACCATCGCTTCAGCCAAAAAAGAACAATCGTTCAACACACAAGTATATTATAACAAATCTTACTCATTCTATTGGAAATTATCGAAATCCCCTTCCCGCAAACGGTTCCAGGTTTCGATGCGAAATTAAATTTGAATCCTTTTTTTCGTCTCGGCGCATTTAAATAAGATTCTATTTGGATAAATTTAAAATCCCTAAAGTCGGAATGTTACTGCTGAATTGCCCATCGAGTAAACCCTTATCGAGTCATTTTCTTTCCCCTTTTGAGGAACTTCACGATTCTAACGAAGCGTCGCGGGGTTTAGCTGCTGTTGCTTAGGTTTGGTAACGCGGTCGTTAACGTTAGGTAGTGTAGTTGAGTTAGAGTCTACGGTATTCAGGTGTAGATACGCTATCAGTCGGCGGCGAAGCTACGAGTATTGGCCAGCACGCGACTACTGGGGTCTATTTATGCCAACCTCTGCGATAAACCGACTAATTATAAACATAATTCATGCAATCTTACTGCCGAGAGAGCGTGTAAGCATTCGAAAGTTCGCGTGTACGTGAACAACATAAGTTAACAAAACAATAGGAGAATTTAATTGGCCACGGGGGAAACTGAGTCGTTTGTCATTTGTTTTGCTTGTGTTTCACCCGTCAGATTTACAGAATAAAAATGTTGTGCGCCAGAAGTAGAGGACATTATAGCATGTGAGTTAATAAATTACAAGGGCGTGGCTCGTTCCATAGTGAACTTTTAATTAGAAGGACTTGGTATATTTTAGTGAGCATCACGATAACCGGTCACGCGATATGGGCCTTTTGTTTGCGCCTCGTCGTTTGTGTAACTGGAAAGTTTAACGATTATGTGATTATTTTTTGTCCTAAAATGTTTTTTTTCTTGTTTGTTCCTGAAATTAGCAAAGCTACAGTTAGACATGCTACAAATGAGCATGCTTATAAGAATGCTTAAAAATTAGTGACTTCTCTCATTTGCGAAAATTCGTTCCTATATAAAACAAAAGTTGAAATTATCTACTATCCTCAAGCGGTAGCGTGAGACTGTCCTTCCCCACTCGACTTTAAAAACCTTATTCACGCAACTTTGTCTACTTCTGTATGCCGGCCGCCCGCGCCTCTCAGTGGTATGAGGAACAAGTGTGTAGGTACCTATCGACGGGGTCATAGCACTTTAAGGTGAAGGTATAGGCAAATAGCCTTGAAGTGGCGCCCTCATTTGAAATAAATTGTTAACTTGCTAAATTGTTAACTAAGCATGACGAAAAGCCACCTATTTACGAGTTAACAATGTATTTCACACTTCAAGGCCATTTTCCTAATACCACAGAATAGATACTAATACTCCGTACAGAAGTCTCACTCAGCAAAGAAATTCAAAGAAATATCTACTCAATGTTGTTAGTGATACGGTTTAATTTAGCTCACGTCAGAACTCAGCACTTGTTTGTTTAGATACCTAGACATCCATTGCAAGCCAATTTCATCCTTATGACTCTGGACAAACGATTCGTATAACTGAATTTACCACCCCAAGGGGCCGGCTGCGCGCATAGTAATAATGTAGGTACATTTTCGATACCTAAACGGGGAGTGACACACAGGCCTGCTAATAAATACTTCACCTTAAGCGCGCGCGGGTCAACTGACGGCGATGATTTAATACGTTGTTATTTTTTCTTAATTTTTGGCACTTTTCAGTGTAGTGTTGTTATCGTACAAAATATCCTTTAAGTGAGTATGTTAACAGGTTAAATTGATACCAATGATTTGAAATGCATCCTGTATAAAGGTATATATTAAATGAAGTATTTATTTTGTATAGGAAATAAGATAATGTTCATAGTATTTTATTTTTATTGCTATGTTTATTAAAATTATATGTTAACCTTGAGGGCTTTTATGGGGATAAAAGCTCTCCAATTAACCCAAAGGTTTGACTGTTAGAAAATGTCCACTTGTTATGTTACATTGATATATATGTAGGTACAATAAAGTGTAAAAAAAAAAATTACATAAAAAGTGTTTTTTTATACTTTTTGTCAAGATAATGAACGGCAAATCATTTCAAATAGAGTCAAGTTTTAAATCGAATAGATTCAGATAGTTTGCTTACATTTCAAGAAGTATTACAATTTTATAAGTTCAGTGCCACTCAGATAATGTCACTTTGGATGTTTTTAGAGGTTGCTTTTGAATTTACTGTATAATTGAACAACTTTTACTTCGATTTAAAACTTCGTTTGTGTTGGTGCTGATATTGATACTCACTACATACAGATCACCATCCAGAAAATAAGTGTAGCCATGCCGCCTCCGCCGGGGCCCGGCATGCGAGCTTATAACCCTTGTTGGCTTGACGTCATCAAGGTTGATATGCGTGCTAATGGTCTTACAACCAAGGATTCCCAAGACCGTGTGAAGTGGAGAAGAAAAAGCCGGAAAGCGGACCCCGGGCTTCGCAGCATGACAGCTGAGGGTGCAACTGGGAATAAGCTGAGAGGAGATAAGAGAGAGATACTAAATTCAGATTCCCAAGCTGTATTAAGTTCCTATTATTTTATAAATCAAAGTGGGTAAGTACCTAAATTAACTACTAATAGGTTCAAAGTTTGTTTCTTTAGTTGAAAGAACATATTATATGGTTTTGGAAAAACGTGTTTTCCAATACCGTCGTTAATGCATGTTGTAGATTGAGATATTTTTTGCAATTTATGAACACTAATCTAACTAGTATAAATTTTTTCAAGCTGCCGATGACAGCCGAGTGAGCCGGGACCAACAGCAACGTACTTTCTGAAATACAGAAGAGCTCGGGAAAATAAATTTAAGCTTGTGGTTACCCATCCAAATGTGAACCACTCATGGGGCTGCTATTCATAGGTCCCCCAAGGTAACCAGGTCACCTAGTTCAGTAATAACTGAGTGACAAAAATATCACATGGTTCAAAGTGACGGGCTTTACAATATAATTGGGCCAAGTTTCTCAGTGAACCCGAGACTAAACTGACTTATCTTTAAATCACCGTTGAATGAACAGTATGTAATTTTGAGCTTCTACGTCATCTCCACAGATTACGTAATCAGATGCCATGTTCCTTACCGGTCCTTTTACCCTTCGGCTAACATGAGGATCTTTGTTTAGTTAATGAAGGTAATTGAATAGCCAGCGAAACAAAAGACGCCTGTATGGGCTATAGAATCATTACTGGTTACTAAGGGCCGATATAATGAGCTTGTCAATATGTGATTAGTTACTCGAAATACAGTACTTACTATTAAAATGTTATATTTTCACAAAGGAACTAATATTTAGTTGTAAAATACAGTTAACAGTGCCCACACAGAAACAACGTTATGTGCACCGACACATTGAACTTTGTACTGAGCCATCACGCCCAGAGGTGTGACAGGCAGTTATATGTAAGCTATTGAGAGTAAATCTATGAGCCGTATTTCATGCATGTCCCCTTTTTTTCATAATTTACTTATTAAAAGAGTTACGATTTTTCATAAACCTGAAAAATTGGTATGATTTCCAACTCTCGTTCAAACATCTAGCAAACTAATTTGAAGAGTTTACATTATAATTTTTTTTTAATTTTAATTAAAGAAGAAATTAAATCTGTTTAGTTTTAAGAAATCATGGGACTCCGAAACGTTGATTTTGTGTAATTTTTAGGTATTCTCAGTCCGAGCTGCAGTTGTCTCTACCGCACTCGCTCGGTTGGTTTTTGAGCACAGCGCAACAGCAATACATTTTACAAATACCTATTTATAAATTATCTCGACCTTAGAGTGCTGTGCCATTGCGTTTACTTACCAAAAGAAACTCACAAACATATTTTTATTGCAAAAAGTGAAGCATACTGTTTTCTTTTATAACCTTGTTGTATTGTGGTTGTAGTTATATGATAAGTTTTAAATCGTTAGATTACACAGAATTAACAAAAACAAAACAATAGTTGAAACGGGCATTTTCACACAAATTTCAGGATAGTTATATGTTTTTTAAATAAAATTAAATGACAAGTAGAGCTAAATTAAACATCTAAAGGCCTATTTACAATGTGCAATCTTGCTTGTTGCATACAATTAAACTGAAGTAATAGATGACATGCATGATCTTAACAAAAGGGCAATCATTCAAATAATTCATTGCTTCAATTATATTGTATCAACAAGCAATAAATTAGCACAGTGTAAGTTGGCCTTAAATTACATTAGTGAGTGTGTTTCGGCTCACACATTCTTAAGATTAATTAGTCCCTAAAAGACTATAAACTACTAATCTAAAACGAAACTATCAACCCAAATCAAGGCTAGCAATCCGACACGGTACCCTCCCAGGCTAATCAAGCACAAAATACGTCACCTTTCATGACATCAATTAATGGGAATGGCCAGATATCTTGCCAGCCGCTTATCGGATATGTTTCGCCTCTTAAGACTCGTAAGTAGTCGATGTTAAAGTAGCTATGATAGGTTATTTTAAGGCGAAGATATAGGCAAATGGCCTTGAAGTGTGAAATAAATTGTTAACTCGTAAATATGGTTATAATTTCCATATTGCTCTTCGTCATGCACTAGATAGCCCTTTAAATTATTTTATGAACTGCTGTTGAAACTATTATTGGTGATCCGTCTAGCTTTAAAACTTGCCGTGGCCACTTTTGGCGGAAGCAAGTTTTAAAGCTAGACGGACTAATGTAAATACTTTCAACGGTGGTTCATTAAATAATTTAAAGGGCTATCTAGTGCATGACGAAGAGAAATATGGAAATTATCTCCATATTTACGAGTTAATAATTTATTTCAAATGAGGGCGCCACTTCAAGGTCATTTGCCTATACCTCCACCTTAACTAAATTATCCACTTCATCCATGTTGGCTGTATGCATCCAGAATGAGAGCCCATCATTCTGGATGCATATTTCCCATAGAAGGGAAGAATTGGATCAATAAGTATCTTCAAATCACATAATTCCTTTAAAGTGAAACGGATGCGGCCAAACTGTCATAAAGTAGGTAAAATGCATTATTTTGTACATTAAGGTTATCTAATAACACTAACTATTTGTATTTGTGTGATGTTGTTCTCGTAAACAAAACATCCGCGTAAGTAACATTAAAAAGATATAAAAACATTTGAAAAGCTATCCCGATGCGTTTGTTTTGAAATTCAAGCCTATGGTTTGTACTCTTATGTATTCTGTGCCTATGGTGAAAATATGATCCAGATCTACTCACAAAGTATTATATGATCTGAGTGAACTTACCCCTCCAATCTAGTGCGTAGATTGTTATAGGGAGCATCGGGAGTTGTTTAATTTCACGTCTGAATGAATCCAAATTCCAAATGTTGTACCGTTGAGACCGGCTCGATGGCGTTTCATCAGTGCAGTCCATAAAACTCGGCCCGAATCACTACCAGCACTCAATATATTGCGATCGAAAACGAGTATCGGATAGTGAATATAAAGCGCTGTTATCTATTAATCTATTATAAAATCTCTTTAATGGTTATTTGTGTATTTTTTTTTTAATTTAAAAAAGATTTTATAAGTAAATAATTCAAATGTTGTAAGATTTAAAATAGACGATCACTACACCACTTGGATAAAAACATATTCCAAATATTTTATTGAATTCGGGGCAGCCAAATTGGTCGCTTTCGTCACATGGTCGACGCTCGCTTGCTCTTGTGATGGTAACTGAACAACCATAACCTAACGTACCTTGTGTAACTAATTCTTTATGTTTAATTGTACTTTTTATTTTTTGTTTTTTATTGTTATGGAAAGAACTATTTATGGAATACGAAATAGTAGCTAAGTTATAATACCGAAAAAGTTACTTCGTACTTCTAGAAATGAAAATCATTGTAAACAAAACATCGGTTAAAATAAAATAAAAAGTTTGGTTTTGATATTTGTTTAACTGTTTTTCTGGAAAGTTAAACATACGTAAAATTAGTTTATGGACAAATAAAATTATGCAAAAAATCAATCTGGTATTTGAAACTTCGACATACCGTTTTCGAACATCTAAACATAAAAGTTTCGAGAGTATGATAGATTACCATTTATGTTTTATTTTTTTAGACTTTTAACTATTTGAAAATATAGATTTTTTTTCAATGTATATCTGCATTCATATAGCATTTATAGTTGTAGTAGATCACAAGTGATTTGGTAGACTACTGAGAGGATAGTTGGTATACAATTATGTGTTGATTATCCGGATAGATCATAAGTAACTCACATACAATGCGAGGTAGTTATTACATACATATGTATTGTCACACGTTTCTTCTTAATAGGAAATAAAGAGATGACCCGAATGTGCTAAAATGAGAACTGAAATGGGTGTATATCCACCAATACTTTATTTAAGCCATGACGTCATTCCATGTTCAATACACTCGTAGTAGGTAAAGGCAAAGACAAGCCTAGAACTGTCGAATAAAAGTCAATCCAAAACGCTGGATTCGAGTGGGTCGCCTAAAGTAAACATTCAATAAGAGAGTATGGATTGCATCGCTTTCCGAAACAGTTTGTTCATTCTTCAATACTCCGTTATTTATTTCGTCGTATTGAAATCTCAGATAAACAACTGGGAATATATTTGTTTTGAGTTTATTAAAAAGAAGGGTTCTAAACACATGTATGTTTTTTTATGATCGGTACACCAACTTCCGCGATGACGTTTCAAAGCATAGCCTGTTTTGAAACGTAGTGGTCACATTTTTTGTACGCGCAGGACTTTTCGATAAAAGTCACCTAAACAGAAGTTACTGCCATTAGACAATGTCATAAATTTTGTCGTATTAAGCAGCAACATTATTATTTTGTCGTATTAACAGGTAACATTTTTACTTTTGACGTTTGGCGAAGTCATATTCTAGCAACAGTAAATACCAATGAGTGAAGGAGACACAAGATGGGTTTTAAGTCAGATTCTCTCTATAAGAAGGTACATTCCAATAAGCTCTTTGATCCTAACAAACTATGTATTGTGTGTAATTTTTTAATTATGCTTTAATTTTTTGTTTACTTTATTTCCTTTTATGCTCTGCAAAGTAATAACGTAGAAAGAGAAGAGATTTGTATTGTTGTCCAACAATACAAATCGCTAGGACGCAAGCAGAAATGTTAAATAAAACTTTCTAAACGATCACAAGTAAGCCCCTAAAGGCTTTGTGTGCAGTTTGCGCAAAACAGCGCAACTGCACAAAACTGCAGCGACGCAGGGGATTGACTAATAAGATTAACATAATTGCGCGGCGCTCGCGCGATAGCGTTTCTTTGCGTAATTAGCCAGCGGCCAGCAATGTTTGCGTATACTGTGTGCACTGGGATATATTCCTTTGTTTGATAGTACGTGTAGCACTAAAGTTATTTTAATATCTGCTTTACATCAGGACGTTCTTATCGGTCGTTAAAATCGCTTCCAATTTTGTGCTTCCTTCATTCTGAAATTGTCGTTTGAAAGTCTAATGTTCTGCCTAATATTCTTTTTTTTTTGTTAATTTGCTTACATGCTCGGCAAAGAAAAAAAAAATGTAAAAGCTGCCTGTACTCTTCACACAAATTTCTTTGCTTGTCTCTATCTAAAATAGGTATTTATAAAAATCTTTAAAAACCTATTTTAGGTAGAGACAAGCAAATCCTAAATATTAAATAGATATTATAATAAATACTCTTACACAAATTTATTTTCTTGTCTTCCTGTGTTCTTCGTAGTAAGGAGTTCTTTAAAACTATTTTATATAGAGACTAGCAAATAAATAAAAAGTTATTTTTCGAAGGATGTATTTTTTATCAAATTGAACAATTCATCGTTTTTGCACTGAGCTAACATATTATCCCTTCGTTTGTGTTTAAAGTGGATTCACCCTTTAAACAGTATTTATGGTTGGTTTAACTTGTGTTTTTCTGCAGCGTAATAATTTGATAATAAGTCTGGCTAAAGCTGCATACAGCCGGCAGGTTAAATTTTATGTTCTCTGTTCCACGAGTATCTAAATTGTATGTGCACACATATATCTAACAAGTTGTTCTTTTAAATTATATACTTGAGCTAGATTACAGCAAAAAGCTGCATGCAGGCCGCTTCCGAACGGTCGTTTTGGAAATCCTTTGAGCCTATATGACGATGATTATATACCTTGGAGTAACAAGGAGGAGGAGTTTATAAAATGAGATTACAGCATAAGTCTTTAAAAAGTATTTTCAACTTATGGATTATGTGCTTTAGGGCCTTTTGGCAAAATCAACAATTAACATTTTTGAACATACAATTTAATTCACAATTTTCCAGGATGACCAATCCTGTAAACGGCTGAGCCAATTTTGATCACACATAGTACATGCGTAACTAAAACATTAAAAAAAACTGTATCGCAAAAACCTTCATCCGTTCGGGAACTACGATGATGATACAGACAGATACGTAGACAGGTCAATTTTATTACGCCCCCTTTTTTACAAGTCGAATACAAATAAATAACAAGGAAGACTAATTTCTAGAAGATTTATATAATAACCCAAAATATCGTCATACCTAATAATGTCGTCATAATTCTTATTTCTACCTTTTAAGTCAAATTACATTATCTCATTAGATATACTTTTTTCAA
This sequence comes from Acrobasis repandana, assembly GCA_963576875.1. Classification (NCBI taxonomy): domain Eukaryota; kingdom Metazoa; phylum Arthropoda; class Insecta; order Lepidoptera; family Pyralidae; genus Acrobasis; species Acrobasis repandana. The sequence continues at coordinate 16,769,851 of OY756218.1, read as the reverse complement.
ATAATTTTAAAAGGTAAACAAAGTTAAGATCGATCTTAATAAAGTGTAAAAAAGCGCAAAAATGTAGCGTGTGTTATTTCTAATCAACAGTTCAATTTTGGACGAGTAATGAATATTTACGAGAGTACTGAAACTCAAAATAGAAAGAAAACAGAAGTTTAACTACACAGTTTCAAGCATATTCTAAATATATTTTACTTAGGTTAACCATGGTTATCGAATGTCTACGTGAAATGTCGACTTTAAAAATACAATGTATGGCTTAAAATTGGTAATATTGGCTCAGAAAAAGTTTTACGATACAATTTTTTATAGCAATAGTACAAATTGACAAACAATTGAACAAATATCATAAAATTCTTCAAAAATCGCCGTCTTATCTAAACAATATGCTAATATTGCTATCGGAATGACTTTTTGTTAAGATATTTGCACTTTTCCTCTGAAAAAAAAAAACAGGAATCTCGTTGACACTTTGTGTCTTTCATATAAATATGCTCACTTGCTTAGCCAGCCGGGCAATTTATATAGAAAAATTGTTTTTTTCTTAAAATCCCAGCATCAGTCTTATAAAATAAGATGTACTGTTTTTTGTTTTTTCGTGTGTGTAAGTGGCCAACACTGTTGTTAGATTTTTCAAATTGCCTAAAGGCATCTGACATAGCTTGACGACTACCATAATATAATGACAGCCGGGATCAACGGCTTTACGTGCCTTCCGAAGCACGAAGGAGCTCGAGAAATTTTTGTACCACTTGTGGTCACCCATCCAAGTACGGGGTGCTTAACTTGTGAAAGCGCTAGCAATGCGCACTCCCACCGGGCCACCGAGTTCCTCCTTATATGTTGTCAGTAAAACAACACCTGCTATGTTCATACTTATAATGCTTAACTCATAACATTGTTAGTTACTCGCTTACTTTATTATACAAAATGTGAATTTGAAGCATGAGTTTTAATTCTGTATTTTTTTATTTTACACAAAGTCCTCGAAGTTGGGACCCATGTCAGGATGTAGCCGCTGATGTTATAAGACATGAGCGATATAGGGTCGGGCACTTATATAGCGGGATAAAGTTTGCATCCAAGTTTTCCGTCCCCTTCTGTTATTGACTTGGTAATGTTGTAAAGTGGGACACATCTCTCCCTTCTTTATAATCATTTTTTTTTTTTTTTTTTAAGTTAGCGATCTTTTTACAAATTTACTTCTTTTCCAACTTATGCATTAGCTGTAAAGTTCACTAGCAATGCAAAGGACAGTAATATACAGTTTACTTTATCAAAGTGCAAATATTTGAAGTGCAAGTTCAGTCAATGACTTTAAATATCGTTGGAAATAAGAGAAACATGTTTCTATCCATAGTCATTATACCACGTGACTGCTCAATTAGTGTGAGACACCAAAATGTTTTTAATTATTTTGGTATACAATAAAGCATTTACATTAGATATAAAAATTTTTGGAATTATACTAAAGGTTAGTATACCCGTGTGGTTTCGGGTTAGAATAGGACCACTCCATCTCTTCCTGTGGGTGACTTAAGAGGCGACTAAAGGACTAAAGCAAAAACATCTCGTGCTACATTTGCATTCCCAAGAAGGTGAACTTTATTAAGCGGCGGCCGGTCGTAAAACTTTTCGCACAAATACATTCCCAAAGAAGGTTGACGTTAGGCAGACGGCCGGTCGTAAAACTATAGCCAAATCATTTAATTATGTTCCGGCTATTTCTTCTCCATTTCGCAAGGTCTTTGGCATTCTTGGTTGATAATTGACATGCATGTTATATTGAAAAGAAAAAGCGGGAAAGCGCACCCAGGGCTCCGAAGCCGCACAGCTGAGGATGCAACCGGAAACGCGCTTAGACAAAGTTAGTATACCTCTGACCTCTATCACGTCTTTACCACTCATGGGATATACTCTCATGGGATAGACAGTGCCTTTTGCGGCTTACGGCTCTTAGCAGACAAAGTCCAGGGCCGCAAAAATTAAAGCCTACTTTCATGTGGGTAAGAAGATGGAAAAAGGAATCAAAATAGTGATGGGCTGCAAACCGCGTAGCCTATTAACATGACTTGCATTTTCGCCTATTTCCTCGATCGGTTTTAACGATCTGCGCGGAAAGAGAAGCAACTGCCACATTCTAAGTTTATTCTTTACTTCCAGACTAGCATGCAAGATTCTCAGGCCATCATGGAAGAAACTATGGCACTACTTCTTCTTTTTATAGAGTCGAAATGGTTTTACTGAAGCTTAAATTTCAAATCATCTTTGACCAGTATGTGGTCACGGCGGTCACTCTGTCGTTAGCCTCATTGAGGTCATCTATGGTACATGACGTAGGGCAGCTCGGACTATCGCACTACTTACTTCAAACTCAAAGTACTTGTAATGGGCAAGAAACTTAAAATGGGCCTTAATTATGATTGGAATTTTGAAACAAGTAACGTTACACCCCTGGTGTTGTATAGGCAGTGGTGACCACTTACCATCAAGTGACTTGATCGTTTGCCGTAGAAATAAAAATCATTCACTTTTTTGTGCTATTACAAAAAAGTGAATGATCTTTATTTCTATCATACATTAAGTAACTCGTTACTAGTAGGTATTTGGTTATGTTGGAGGAAAAATATTTATTTATTTCTGACCGTACTTGGTGCGGAGCGGAGGCCGGCCTGATTGAATGGAAATCAAATGTGAGCGTTCCGCTAGATTAGGTAAATACAATCTTTGTTAAAATGTTATGATAAACCGCTTTCATGGGATATGAATTGGATAATATTTTTGCAAGTAACGATGTACTGAATAACTTTTGCTTTTGTCAGAAATTAAGGATGGTTTGGGAGATGACAAAAATAAATCTTCACAGTGGATTTTTATACTCTCTCTTGGTTTTTATTAAGTGAATTATTTTATAAGTTGCATTCTGCACAGAACTCACGAAAAAACCCAAATTACAAAATACGCTAGTTACAGACACCAAAACGAAGGTACAGTGTACAGTATGACAGGTACTGTAGGTAAGACAGATACAGTATGACATTACTCTTCCATCCTTCAAAAAAAAAAAAACTGTTGAAAAACGGAGAAGTTATTGAGGAACATATAGGTATATATTCGCATTAAACTACACCTCCTTTTTTGATGTAGCTTAAAAAAAGATAATTCTAATATAAACGACGCGGCGATGTGATTGTTTAATACACCAAAGTACAATACAAGCAAATGCTTGTGAGCAATACCAATCTATTTGGTTAGTATTGCGCTCTGTGTCTCTTCCATAGCAGTTGGAAGCCAGCTCAAATGTCAATCAAAGTTCTCTAGCGATCATTTCGAATGGCTTAAACCTGAGTACTTGTTACGTTCAAATCGATGTGACGGGGATCGGCTATCGGTAGATCGAAAATCAAAATTTCCAGTTATGCTCACATAATCGAATTATGTAGCAGATTTCAATTTAGTTGATAGGGTGAAATTCTAAGGACAGAGAGAGTTTTCAAATTGTCTACACTGGCTTAATACGTTGTTAACCGTTATATACTACACAAGAAAAAGATCCAACACCCTGTGGCTTATTAAACATAACCCTTGGCTATTGAATTCAGCTGTGATGATTTAATTGTCGTGTCCCGTCTTAGTCTCCACTCCTCGGGTCTTCTGCGTCAAAGCTACAATAAGAATGAATACCAGCCCCCACAGTGTGTCCATCTCAGTAATATGGGATATAATGGGTTATTGTTCTTTAGTCCATCTCCTCCGTCATAACACCGGGTGTACACTTTTTTTTATTAAATACGGCGTTGGTAACAAACTTCTATTGTCATTCGTTTATTTTTTTATAAGATGGCGCCAATTTTTTTTAATAATTCAACGTTGCCGTAATTAAATATTAGCAAAATAATGTTACAATTTTTAAAAATCGTGTCACGATCATGTACTCGCAGATTGTCGTAGCACTATTGTTATGAGTCGTAGTCGTAGTGCTACAAGCGTAGCATAAATGCTACAAAACGCTACGATGTAGTCAAAAGTCATCAATCAATCAAAACCTAAGAATATTCTAGCACTTTGATGCAATTTAAAAGATCGTATTATATTCCAAATCTACTAGATAAAACCGGCGTTTGTATGTATGCGAGTATGTATGTATGTTTGCTCGACGATAACTTGAGTAGATAACTTTGATCAGAGCTTCATGAAATTTAATTCTTCAAATAATTCAAATATGAGCCATATCGGTCTAGGAATAGCTGAGTTATGGGGTTCGCAAGTTCACAGTTTGGGGCGAACTACTGGTTTATATGAAAATTGTGAACAAATTGTTGTCTATCATACAAATTAAAATGTAATTGACATTACCCTAGAAAGATACAACCCGCTCTCTTCCAATCGCAGTAAATAACATCAATTGTGAGACGTTCCTTTGCTAATGTTGGTGCGGGTAATGTGCTTGCCCATTAAAAGGCAATAAATACACAATCGTCTCTATAAATGTCACAGCTTCGGAGTCTGTGCTCGTAAATACACTGCAATGTTGCTGTTTTTGTGAAAGATATCGACTGGGATAGTGTAATGTAGATGTAACTAGCGTGTAAATAGTGTGAAAGTTTTCGAGTCCTCTGAGAATATTTTGGAGTGAAAAGGCTTGAAGCCTTTAGGATGAGTTGTTTTTTGATAACTGATTTTTAAAAATAGCATATCATATTAGTTGAAACTGTTGACCTACAAACTTTCTCTATATCTTTAGCAAAATATCATTAGCTGTTAAAATATAGCACAACCGCGCTCATTTTAAGTACAAGGTTCCACTAAAGTAGTAGAAGTAGTACCTTAATAAAACTTAGTAAACGAACAAATTAAATTATCCAAGTCAACTTTAACAATTCGGGGTTTGTATGTGTATAGTTCAAGTATTTTTTGTTAGAACTTCATAAACATTGATATTTTCGTACAACGATACAACCCTCTTGCTTCCAATCGCAATAAACAACATCAATTGTGACGTTCCTTTACTAATGTTGGTGCGGGTAATGTGCTCGCACATTAAAAGGCAATAAATACACAATCGTCTCTATAAATGTCGCAGCTTCGGAGTCTGTGCTCGTAAATAAAGTGCTGCAATGTTGCTCTTTTTGTAGGAGATATCACACGGGATAGTGTAATGTGGACGTAAATGGTGAGTAAATCGTGTGAAAAGTTTTTGAGTACAATATAATATTATCCTAATAAAAAAGCATACAAAATCAATTATTGAGGTTGACTTTGTAATATAGAGGTTTAACAAACAAAGAGACTTAGTTAATACGGTGAAAACTATTGATAAACCTGTAAATACAGGTAAATAATGATAACCTTATACACAAACAAGTAATGGAAATTTAAACAAGGGATCTGGTAGAACGGTTGTGAGTTTGACACAGTTGTGAGATAATATTTAAATGCTTTTCTTTCACAACCTATAACTGATTAGTTATATAGATAAATCGGTGTGCATAGCTCGACAAGCGAGGTTGACTTACTTGACTTAAGGCCCTAAGGCCCTCAGATGAGGCAAAGAGCAATAGTCGTTCGCCATCGCCATCAGTCTTTGGTTACGCGCTTTACTTCGGGACAGGTTAGCCTAATTGTCTCTATCGCCGCTGCCACAATGCGCCGTAAGGTCTGCTTGCGATGGCCTACTTTCCACTTGCCCTGGGGAGTCCACTCCAAGGCTTGCATAGGTATGAGTGTGGGGTCTCTCCTCAGAGTATGGCCTATCCATCTCCATTTGCGACGCAAGATCTGCTTGTCAATTGGCATTTCCCTTTCCCGGCACGCCTCCCATAGGCGTTCGTTGGAGATCTTCTCAGGCCAGAAAATACCAAGTACCTATTTGCCGCAATCAGTGGTTGATATAAACGATAAGCGAGGTAACCAATATAACCAAAATTTGTAAAATTGGGAATTTATACACAGTAATATGAATTATTTTATATCAGTATTAATAACTGCGTGGTTATTTATCTGCATTAAAAAGCTTTAACATAAATAAAAATATTTTTGTAAAAAATATATCATAATTTATGATCTAACTTCTGTTTTGTGTGGACAAAATATATCACAATTTTAAATTTATGTTTCGTGTCGTATTATAAGGGTAACGAAACCAATTGCGTGAGAATGAACATTAAGTTGGCGAATAAATTATATTTCATTTTTAGTTTACCCTGTGAATCATTGCTAACACGGCAACGAAAGGCAAAATTATTTTACTAACTTAGTAATATTTTTCCACTACTTTCTTGGACTATTTGATATGCTTTTTAGTTCAATGAAAATTGACAAACATACTTTTTTAAAACATTAATTTTTGTAATTTAATATGATAAAGTCGTTGAGAATTTCAATTTTATTGTAATTTTATTAGGTAGTCGAGTATTTTAATATTAAATAATAGAATACAGAAAGTTTAGGAAGTAATTTGTTCAGCGGAGGGACAAACAGCGCCTAGATAAGGAAAATCAATGTTTAATGTAGGTAGGTACCATGTAGTTGTAGGTACTTATGAAGGTTTTTTTTTCTCCTTATAATATTAAAAACCTGGTTTGCCTTCGCTTACTATATACGTAAGTGAACCTTTCAATATTTATAAAACATTTAATATTTGAAATATACTTAGATATTTATGAAATATAAAATTTTACATTTTATCGCACCTAATGTGCATTGTGCATACCATTATTAAGAATACAATTTTTGAAAATTAAAAGGCTAGTTTAAAGTAACTTTCCTTGTATTAAACGAATCTAGAGTAAGTTAAATACTTAGAACCAGTCGAGTATAAAAACGTAACCATTTTTTCAATCGGCCAACTTTTACGACGTAAGAGTGAGTACGGATTTACAACGAAAGCCCGCCTTTCTAACTTAGGAAATTTCACTTAAGAAACAAAAGTACTCTAATAAAAGAAGAACAATCATAAAAAGGGAAAAGAACGGCTTTATTTAAAAAATCGAGGTGGTGCTCAGTAGTACGTTTCATGAAGAATTAAACGTTTATAGCTGGGAGGTTATAGTAGTTTAGGTCTTTTTATTTCAAATATACATTGAATAAACGGGCAAGTGCAAGTCGGACTCGTACATGAAGGTTTCCGTACCACCGTACAATGTTTTAAAACGCTGAAGAAACAAGTTTCTTGTATAACGACCCCCTTTAATTTTTAACTTTATTTTATTTTTAGTATTTGTTGTTAGTGTGGTCATAGTAATACATAATTGGTGAAAATTTCAAGTATCTAGTTAATGCCATTATAAAGATCAAGTTAAAACGCTGTAAAAAACACGTTTCTTGTATGACGACCCCCTTTAATTTTTAACTATTTTTTATTTTTAGTATTTGTTATTATATCCGCCACAGTAATACATAATCGGTGAAAATTTCAAGTGTCTAGCTATTACGGTTCAAGAGATAGAGCCCTATGACTGACGGACAGACAGACGGCCAGACAGCGGAGTCTCAGTAATAGGGTCCCGTTTGCACCCTTCGGGTACGGAACCCTAGAAATGTGATCTTTACAAGTCAGACATACTCCGTCCGTGTACCACATGCGGGGTCACTATTGTGTCTAGTTACTTGGCTGTGAATGTGTTAATAATAAATTGTCAGCTGTTGTCAACAAAAAATCAAAGATACTCATTTTCTTCGTCTAAGCGCTTTTCCGGTTGCATCCTCAGCTGTGCTGTTTCGGAGCCCGGGGTGCGCTTTCCTGCTTTTTCTTCTCCAAATATAACATGCATGACAATGGTCACCCAAGATTGTCAAAGACCTTGCAAAATGGGGAAGAAATAGCCGGAACAATTTTAATGATTTGGGATTCTTTGGGAATGTATTTGTGCGAAAATTTTTACATAAAAATTTTTCGAGGTCCCGACGTTAACCCAAGGAGGGTTAACGTTAGTAACGTTAACCCTCCTTGGGAATGCAATTGTAGTACGAGATGGTTGTGCTTAGTCCTTTAGTCGCCTCTTACAACATCCACAGAAAGAGATGGAGTGGTCCTATTCTAACCCGGAACCACACGGGTAAAAAAAATCAAAGATACTGTGTGAGTGCAATAATGTGTAACCAATGCAAGACAACTTTACTCGTGACGTGAAAAATACAAAAAATAATTCAAGTCTAGGAATATTAAACTTAAACTACCTCATTTTTTTTAAATATTTGTGTTTCGGGTTGATGTTTAAATTATTAGTATTATTTTACAAATACATGCTTTATTTCGGTGTTGAAAACACTGTTAAGTGATCAAATCCATCATAAACGATTAGATCTCTACAAATAACTTATGAGTTTTATGACATAAACTATGAGTTTGATAACATGGCAAGTTGTAAAAATCGTTACATTTTTGGTATAAAACAATTTCTTCTTTATTTTGGGCAAAAGCCTTCAAACAGGATTTAAAAGTCAACACTAAGAACAAAGAGTTATGGAAAGAAGTAAAGAATAGTAAATAATTTTCTTTAAATAAAGTAATTTACGTTAATATTTTAAATACTTAATTCACAATAAAATCTCGTATTTATGGTTAAAGCAAAAATAAACTCGAAAATTAATTCCAGACCGGCGAGAATTGCATGCTAGGTTTTTATCTTATTAAAAAATTCAATATGCCGTAGCTCCCGGGCTGAGTACGGGTGTGGATAATTTTGTCCTGGTAATCCTGACGTAACTAGTTACCGTACATGGATTGCAGGATTTTTTGGTTCTCGTAATAAAATACTAACTAGTTTTTTAAGAGGTTTGTTCGCAGTAAAGACTCGAGTTTTGTTTAATATCATTTATAGTAAGGGAGGCAAATGCTAACTCCACATTATTTTTTTAATTACACAGTTTCTTTTCTATCTATATATCTTTTTCTTTTTCAGACAATATGATAAAATAGTTAGCTAATGTCGCAATAACTTTAAACTAGAATACATATACATATATAGGTACGTTCCTGTGCTTGTACAAACCTTACCATTTTTGTATGCAGCTCCAGTTTCGACTTCATCATCAGGTCTTTTTTAGTCTCCACTGCAGGAGCACGAAACTTTCTGTACTGCCAGAGCCATATATCAGCCAGAGCACTCAGAGGATTTGGCCTATACACTCTCCACGAGGGCCAGACGGGTTGGAGAGGTCTCACAGATGTTGGCTTTGTTCAGATTGTGTTTCCTAAGTCGCCTTCTACGACATCCACGGGAAGACTTCGAGTGGTTCTATTCTACTCTGCCGGGAACCACGCGGCATTCCATCCAGTTTCGACTTAATAGTTTATTTTTTTTACTGTTTAAACGACAAATAAATAATAAACCGTTCAAGTGCGAGTTAAACTCGTGAAGAAGGTTACGTATTTCTCATAAGTTATCCTGAAATCAAAGCAAAGGACTATTTCCTGCATTTTTTTAAATTTTAAGCCTTGTAGTTTTGGAGATAAATGGTATTTTTTTTAAATAACTTAAAACATAGGGATTTAAGAAAATATGAAAAAAATGTAATTAAAATTTTCATAAAGGTAATTAATTTGATATGTCGCATGATGAAGTTTACAAAAAAAAATTTAAATGTCTATTCAACCCCTCAAAAAGGTGTTCCTATATTTGAAATTAATTTATTTACGTTATACGTTCGTCTCTGGGTCACTGACTTAATTGGTTATGTGTACCAAATTTAAATTCAATCAGTCTAGCAGTTCGTAGTACATTGTGAGTGTTCGGAGGAGATTTGGAGGTAACTCGCAATATTTTTCTATCGAGAAAGTTTTAAGCAATCGTGTTTTTGGGTCATATATAATGACTAGAGTTAAATAAATAAATAAATATAAATATATAGGAACAAATCACATAGAGATAGATAAATAATCATAGAGTTAGTCCTGAACTTTTGTTGTATTTATATTTCAAAGTGAATATTTCGTTAATATTGATAATACTGAAGTATGGGCTCTTAATCGCGCATTATAAGAAAATTATATCTCAAAAATGTTATGTCTTATCATATTATGAATCTGTAAAATATTGATTTCATAACATAAATTCACTATACAAACTTGCCATAATGGCATTAGTCCATAGCAATGTAGGGTTGTCAACACGAGAGTCCATTGTTTGCGGCTAGGCGGCTATCCGTTACAGGGTGACGACATGTTCTGGACAGCGTGATTGTGTATTGCACAAAATGTAGTCAGGGCTTATTGCTTTAAATTACGAGCTACTAAGACAATGCAGCTAACAATGTTCTATAACTACTTATAGGTACCTTAAAATTGTCATTTTCGTTAGGGGTAATGAAAACACGAAGTGTGAACATGAAGTATTTTTTTTTCTTGCATTTTTCTTCATTGTAATTGCGACGCGACTCTATACTCAATATTTTATTGCAAACCATAAAGTACATAAGATAACAACAATTTAATTTAAGAATCATTTTATAGACCCTGCCGGGCACAGCAATTTGGTTAGAGAAGAGGAGGTCGCACTCAAAAGGTAATTTAGATCGACTGTTTTAAATTAGTTATTGGTACCTTTAAATTTGGTATATTAACAATTTTGGACATTCGATTCATAGATATTAAAATTTAAAGTTATGCATTTAACTATTACGTGTTGAATTATGATTTACCTTTATAACTTACATTAATTATTTCTAGTTTCATATTCACTCATTATGTTCTAAATTTATTTTAATTATGAAATACAATCATTAATTTATTTAAAACATTTAGAGTTAATTATTATATTTTATTAGTTAATTTATTTACATATTTAATTTCATTTTATTAATATTTGATTTAATTTCAATAAAATCTATTTAAAGTAGCTATTCCAGCGTAATGGTGAGTGTGCTAAAAGTTAAGGGAATCAAAATAGTGACACGCCGCTTCGCGTATGACATAACAACTCGAATTCTCATCCTTTATCGATAGGTTTTTATGATATTTGGTGGGAAGGGAAGGATTTTACATTCTATATTTTTCTTATCTCTCAGAAAAAACAGGCTTCTAGCTTTTTCTACGATAAAGTTACAGAGGTGTCAATACTGCCTCGAATAGCTCCAAGAAAAGTTTTCTACGGCTGTTTCTTTGTTCGTTTGTTTGATTGATTTTGCTACATATTGTCGTGCCCGGGATCTTAAAATATACAAGTTAAACTTATACCCATCGATTGTGTTGATTTGGGTTGTTTCTATTTTATTTTATTAACCTTTCTGTGATACTTTAATTTATAAGACCATTGTTATTTTAATTCTATCTGATTGCATGTCTCGCAAAAAATAATAAAAAAGTAGAGGATGGAAACAGCATTCAAATAGTACAAAAGTAGACCACGTAGCTCCAAGCAATAGCACGGTCGGACCAGATGACCGACGACTTAGAAATGCAAAGCTGTCTCTAATCTTGCAACCCAGTGCAGATGGAAAAGGGTCACGAACCTCTTTGATGTGATAATGCTCATTGCAGATAGTCAGAGAAGTCTCTGATATCAACAAATCAAAATCTATTTTATTTAAGACTTACAGGCTGCGAGGTCAAAAGGTATTATTAGTAAGTAACTAAGTACATACAAGTAAGTACATAGCGCGACGTTCCGATGCCCAATGACAAAGAAAGGTTCTTGAATGGCGACCACGTACTGGCAAGCGAAGCGTTGAACACCCACCCACAAGGTGGTCAGACGATCTGAAAGGTCGCTGGAAAGCGCTAGACGCAGGCTGCTCTAGATCAGTCATTTTGCAAATCCTTGGGATAGGCCTATGTCCAGCAGTGGACATTATAAAATGATGATGATGAATGATAAAGTAAATCGTAAATCTACACAAATAATATGAAAATTTACTAATCCCCGGCAACCTCATACTTTTATCAGGGCAAGAAATATCTTTTGAAGTATCCAGGTAATAGGCAAGTATCTGCATGCCGAATTTGGAAAAGAAAGCGCAACAAATATCCATACATACTTACAAACTTTCGCTTTTACAATAGTAAATATAGAAATTGTGGAATAAATATAGAAACATCATTTCGCTGAAAGTAATGTTGTATGTAGTTAGCAGCTAGTATTCCAATTAGTTTTGTTAAATACATTTTTTGAAAAATAAAAACATTTAATATAATAAGCTCAAACTTGATGGGGTTGCATCGTTTTGTTACAGAGTTTCTATAGCCACCTTCCGGCTCCATCATCAGATCAGCTTGTCATAATAATATTGCATTGTCATCTGATCTGAATTACATAAGCAAACAAAATTTTATCTCGATCAGAAAGCGGGAAGTGGCCTTAATTTAACTTGCAAGATTTGACCCAAAAACCAACAAACAGGGCGAGCTTGTTGGTTTGTGGGTCTTTTTAAAAGCTTGTAATTAGATAAATGTATATATCTTATCTAATTATACGAATTATATATGTTTTATTATTTGTATATAACACTCTTCTTTCTTTATTTTAAGTAGTTAAACTTGCACCCCATTTACCACCTTTTCTGCTACGTCCCTAAGGTAAACTGGTAGACAATGCTTAGCATTATGTTTTACCTTTTGTATTATAATCGTTCGATTATTGTGCAATAAATATTAAATAAATATTTATAAACGGTTGAACTGATAGTGCGTTGCACTTTTGCCATTAATCTTACCTAAGAGAGTCGAAGTACATCATACATCGAACTTTTTATTACTTTCGCACAAACAATACCGAATTTTTCAATTAATATACGTGGATCTGAGATGGCGACATGGAATCAATCTGGAATAAATAAAAAAACACCATTTCGCTGAAAGCGACAAACATGTTTTTCTTTACGTATTCCAAATCAAGATATTTCGCGAGTGAATGTTTCGAGTTGATTTAAGTGACTCTCGTGTTTCTTAAAAAGGATATTTTCCTTGTCTCTTAAGAACCTTTTTTCGCATTTTCTTTGTAATTTTTAGAAGTAAGCACTTGAATTAAATATTATTTTACTTATATTTGTTTCTTTGGTTAATATTATGGAACGCCCATACTTCTTTCCGTATCACATAAGAGCGGCGCACAAAATGTCTAATCTCTTCATATAACCAAATAAAACAAAATCTGAAAGTCTGCATTGAGCGATTTATTGTTCTCAATTCCAATAGCTTAGCTTTATAAATTTTACTCCCGTGGTCAGATACAAACAACATTTTTATACAAGGCGCTGTCAGTTCAGAGCTCACAATACTGTGAGTGTTTATAAAAAATACTGTAATTAAACTAGATACTACAGTTTATTTTTCAAAAATTTTATCTTAAGGATTTTCTACAGACACACACAATATCCAAAACACGATTGAGAATTTTTGACTCGATAGAATAAACTCACAAACATACCACTGAATGCACCTAAATATGCTTTTATAAACTTATTATTTTTTTATACAATCACCTTTTTATATGAAAATTATACCAAAAAAGGTATAATTGGTGAAAAATTCAATCTAAATTACTAGTCGAATTTGCTACAAAAAAAATTATAAATATATTACAAAAAAAATAGATTCCGTCAAAAGTGAGTACTTTTGGTTAAAACACGTTTTAAAACTAGACAGACTAACGTAATACTTTCAGAGGTTGTTCATTATAGTAGATTGTGCTACAACGCGTAAAGGTAATAGTTTTAACGCGAGGGCGCAACGAAGGATGCCACAGTAGAATCACGAGCGTAGCGAGGGATTCTACGGTGGAATCCTGAGTAAAGCGAATATAGGTATAAGGAATATCGGCCGAGATAAAACTATTACCGTACACCGTGTAGCACATTCTTGTTTTCATCTCCATCTATGAGAAAAAGCAAATATATACCTATAACGAAAGTAGAATACCTACATATACCTAATCAGAGTTTAACAGTCAGTTACTAACCTTTATTTAGTGGCGTTTCACTGAAAAAGTACTATGAAAATATTTTTCTAGGACCACCACATCTTATACATTTTCCAGTCATTAGAATCGTTTAATTACTTTTACCTTGTGTGTAATTCTTTATATTTAAATATGTATATTATACGTAAACTTCATACTTATTTAAATCAGCCTCATTAAGAAATTACTTACATTTAAAATAGTATAAGTAAAAAAAACCTAATAGTTCCATAATAAAATTACTATTTAAATCAAAGACAACGATTGCGCGTTTTTATTGGTTTTTGAATAATATATTTAGAAGCAAGAGAACAAAAAAATTTACTTACTGTCATCCATGTAAAACGTGTTGTATTCCAAAATTAAAAAAATTACAACGCCGTTGGCCAATATTTTATAATTTAAAAACTATATTCTTCTTTTTTATGCTAACTGCCAATATTATTTTTGATTCTACATTCGTGTTCGATTTTTAAATGTGTTTTAACGCCTAGGGAATTTATTTTTAACATTTTAGTGTCTAAAAAATTACCAGTGACTTTAACCCCAAATATTTGAGATGAAAACATAGTTTTTCGAATAGATGAGATAAAAAATAATTAAAAGGGCAATCGTGGTTAACAATATGGAAATTGTCACCATAGTTTCAATTAAACAATTTATTTCAAATGAGAGCGCGAGACTACTGGATTAAGTTCATCTTAAAATTATGCATTTAATCACCCCTCAAAATATTTGTACTTACGTAATGTGTAAAAAGGTATAACAAAGTTTCTTAACTGCAATGTGTGTCATTGCCGTTAAAAACCTGTTCTCACTAGTCAAAAAATCAGAAATTCCATCCACAGCGAGCATATGATTTCACTAGTCACTCCGGCTCGTCACATGAATCCTCTTATTTCATTTGTCAGTCTGCTGACGCCACACATTGCTGACAATACGCGATCTGTCACATGGCCGGTTCTGAGAGAGTGATCGCATTTCTCCGCTTACATTGCTGGTTTTATACCGCTGGTTTTTGTGCTAACAGCGATCTGGTATATGTCTTGGATAATAAATGTTACTTATTTTTATTAGGAAAAATGTACTTGAATTCTTTATACAACGTATAAAGGATATATCTACATCTACACTAATATTATAAAGAGGAAAGATTTGTACCTATTTTTGTATGTTTGTATGTTTGTAATGAATAGGCTCAAAAAGTACTGGGCCGATTTAAAAAATTCTTTCACCGTTGGAAAGCTACACTATTCCCGAGTGACATAGGCTATGTGTGTACCACGGGCGAAGCCGGGGTGGACTGCTAGTGCGTAATAAATTGAACCAAGGGCTGTACTAGATCACTTTCGTGTAATGAAATTAAAAAAACAACCATAAAACAAACAAAAAAAACGGAATTTCCATGCAAAAGTATGCAGCCGCCCGGGCGATTTGGATGGGAATGTCGATTTTTACCCCTTACATACGTTGTATACTGGGTGTAACAAAATATATTGAAACTATTTTAAGGGTTAATTCAGTCCACAATACTGATCATTTTTTCCCAAGAAACATATATTTATTTATATATAGCGAAATACGAAAAAAAAATTTTTGCCTCCCATACAAGTTAACCGATCAGCTGATTCGAGTTTCTATGAAAAACAAAAAAAAAATTTCCATATTTCGATATAATAATTTCCTGGGGAAATTTATTTAGTACCTATAATAGACTGAACTTACCCTTAAAAAGTTTCATTATATTTTGTTAGTCGTTATATTTATCAGTAAAAATGGTGATGACGGATTCATGTAGAATATAAAACAAAGTCCTTGTGACGACTTTCTTTTTGATTATTGTAATTTTCTTCATCGTCGTATACTAACAATATGAAAATAAACGGGCAAGTGCGAGTCGGCCTCGTACATAAAGGGTTCCGTACCTCCGTACAATGTTTTGTAACGCTGAAGATAAACGTTTCTTATATGACGAACCCCCTTTAATTTTTAACTTTATCTTATTTTTAGCATTTGTTGATTAATACATACATAACATATAAATTTTAAGTATTTATGTACTGCACACAATTAATGCCATTATAAAGATCTAGTTAAAACGCTGAAGAAAACACGTTTCTTGTATGGCGAACCCTTTAATTTTTAACTTTTTATTATTTTTGTATTTGTGTCAAGTATTTGTTGTTATAGCAGCCACAGTAAAACATAATTGGTGAAAAATTCAAGTGTCTAGCTATTACGGTTCAAGAGATAGCGCCCTGTGGCAGACGGACAGACAGACAGCGGAGTCTCAATAATAGGGTCCCATTTGCACCCTCTGGGTACGGAACCCTAAATATATATATAACCCGATCGAATGCACAAAAAAAAGATAACCTAAGAATCTCAGTAATAGGGTCACGTCACGTTGGCACCCTTTGGATACGGAACCATAAAAAGAAAAAAAATAAGCTTAGGCTCAATTTTAGTCATTTAATCTTACTTATGCACGAAATCTATTTAAATTTGTACATATACCTTTTCACCTTTGCCCTCCCTTTTTCATCTCGCGTAATACAAACTTTTATTAGCGTCGGGTAAAGTAAAAAATGTAGGACAATCAACGGAATGAAAGTTTATTGCTAATTCTGCAGGCATTTCAACTCTGCGGTACCTGGGACTTTAGATAGGGTTCAGTAGATTTTATTTCTACTGCTATAAAAGTCTTAAATTGCTAAAACTCTATGTACTGAATTTTATGTAGTGAAAGTCGATTTCCTACATCGGGAAATTCTAGGGTAATAGTTGTTTTATTTTTGTTTTTGTTTTAAATTACTGTAGGGGAAAAGTCTCTCTGTTGGAGTTATTTTCAAGGACTAATGCACGTCTTGTTTTTACGGTGGGAGGCTTATGGTCTATTTTTATGAGTGTATAAAAATAGAATCCATTTATTACCCCGACTTTTAGAAACATTTCGAATAATTATTATTTGTCGTATACATCTACAGCTGGTTTAGATGGCTTTATAAATTTAAATTTGTAATAGTGATAAGATCCAAGGATCACTGTTTGAGAATTTGAATTAATCCGATATCATCTTGGGGATATTTAATAGAGAAACGATGCGCATGGGTTTAAGGCTTGTTAGGTTTACCTAGTATAACATGAATCGATAACTAAATTATATCTCGTGGCGAATTTTTTTTTCACAAATTTCTAATTTAGATATTGTTCCGCGCATTGTAATGCTGTATAAATCAATAATTAAATTAAAGCCTTCTTCTCTTTAATCGTCTTTCAATTCATCTAATATGAATTAAGTTGTTATATTATTGTTTGTATGTATAAAAACAGAGAGTGAATGTATTGAATGGTTTTTAGCTTAGAATAAGACCATTCTCACTTTTTATTGTAAGTGACTAAAGAAATAAGCACAAAATCTTGTGCTACAATTGTATTTCTAAGGAGGGTTGACTTTGTCTGGGAGTAAAAAAGTAGAATGTACCAGCTGTACATCCAGTTCCTGCTTGTTCGGTCATACGTTGCATCGGTCTCACGACCATATTCTCCGTAGAGTCCTTGATTAGAACCCATAAGCAGTTTGGATTATCCTGGAGTGAAATCAAGAACGCAGCGTTCGACCGATTGAATTGGTGACGTGTTGTATACCTATCTTATGTATACCTGCCTCACCTATATCTACCCGTTGGGGTACCCGACAGGGGGACAATGGACACTATCGGACGACTGTCATGTAACTCCAAGGAGTAAAGTTCTAGGAACGCGCTAAGATTAGTAGAGTTCTACCAAACTATCTCCTTCTCTGCTAGCCTGTACTCGGCTTAAGACGGGGCATGAGTCGCGTTCAAATTATCCTACGCCCCCTGAGCTGCGTTAATACCGGCGTTAATTGGCGCCCCAACCCCGAGTTATAGATATTTATGTCGCAGTCACTTGCGACGCCCAGGCATTCTGCTTAACTGCTGATTGAAATAAATGATGCGATTTGTAAGTGCGACATTCGGTGACGGCTCGCTGGTGGTATTTGCCTTACATGACTGATTAGTAGGATACAACTGTTTTTTACAAGCATTCATTTAACTTTCCCTGTTTGTTGTTGTTTATTTGATTTTTTAGTCAAATCTTAGGTTTCGGAGTGAGATGAAATGTATTATGTAGTTCATCAAATAGGTAGTATAACTTATTATAAAAAGAAGCTGATCTGTATTGATATTGGAGCAATGCAACCAAATTAAGTTTGGGCTAAGATAAGTACTTAGGCCTCACAATCAAAGATTGTACGAAGAATTTTATATTCAAAAAACATATTTTTGCCTGTAATAAATATTATTACGTTATCCTATTAAAAAATAAAAGTACTTGTGTAAAATTACAATCACTGCAATGTGATTGTACTTTTTTAATTCTACTACTTACCTTCTATACTAGTTTTTTTTTTTCAAACATTGTGTGCTTTATTATGATGTAACATATCCCATCCCAACTTATATTATAAATGCGAAAGTGAGTTTGTATATTTGATTGTTTGTTTGTTTGTTACCTCTTCACGCTTTATCTACTGAACCAATCTTCTTGAAAATTTGCGTACACATAGTTAGGAGTACTGAGAAGGACATAGGGTACCTTTCATCCCGGAAAAAAGTAATGTTCCCGTGGGATACGCGAGCTAGTTTTTTTTTAATCATTGTGTGCTTTATCATTAAAATCACATATTAAAGTTTTGTAGGTATAGATAGAAAGATAAAATCTTTGTTCATTTAGAAATAATAATCTAAGTGAATAAAGATTTTATATTTCTATCTATACCTACAAAACTTTAATATGTATTATTTTTTATTGCGTGTGATAAATACTAGAAGAAGCAGAAACGACTATATAATCTATGAAAAATTGGATTTTTTTTGCAAGGCTTTAACAATATCAGAAGCATCTTATATGTAAAAAATAAACGGGCATGTGCGAGTTGGACTTTTACATGAAGAGTTACGTATCACAGTACAATGTTTTAAAACGCTGATAAAACACGTTTCTGGTATGATGACCCCCTTTAATTTTTCCTTATTTTTAATATTTGTTGTTATAGCGGTCATAGTTATACATAATCTGTGAAAATTTCAAGTATCTAGTTAATGCCATTATAAAGATCGAGTTAAAAACGCTAACAAACGTTGAAAAAAAACACGTTTTTTGTATGACGACCCCCTTAAATTTTTTACTTTTTCTTATTTTTAGTATTTGTTGTTATAGCAGCCACAGTAATACATAATCGGTAAAAATTTCAAGTGTCTAGCAATTACAGTTCAAGAGATAGAGCACTGTGACAGACGGATAGACGGACAGACGGACAGACGGACAGACGGACAGACGGACAGACGGACAGACGGACAGACGGACAGACGGACAGACGGACAGACAGCGGAGTCTCAGTAATAGGGTCCCGTTTGCACCCTTCGGGTACGGAACCCTAAAACAAATTAAAACAGGTATTATTATTATGGAATGTAGTCCAAATTATTAAATAAAATATCGTAAATCAGTCACAACTTGAATAATTTAACTCATCAAAGGTATTCATAAATTGTCCTATTGTTTAAAATATTAATTTTATTTGCAGCACGTGTTCTATAACTATTTTAAGTCAGTTTGGCGAACATCACGTCAAAGTCTCTTTAATAAGCGAGTATCTTATTACAAAATTGTTATTGTTAGCGTAAAAGATTCATTAAGGTCGTCTTACCAATTATCTGGTTATTGTTTTAGTTATTAATTAAAATCAAGTGTTTCGTTAGAACGTGTTTCACCTTTATAGGTAGCTGGATTAGATTTACTAATTAATTTGTTCTTTCATGACAATGTGGTGTACATTGTCATGAAAGAACAAATTAATTCATTTCATTCCATCCATTTTACAAATATTAAGAAAATTAATGTGCGGCTTGAGACGTCTTCGTGTATGCGTTGTGGGTCACATTTGCTCTGAGGAAGACCTCCGCATAAGGTGGAAAAATGTCGGCCAGTAGCTGACGTTTTACGTGAGTTACCTGTTTATCGCATATTATTTAATTGAATGTAATGGCAATGTTTATTTATATAGTAACAAATGTACAAACCGAGCGTTCATCTTTGGGTGACTAAAGATATAAATTAAACTCGTTATTATAATCTTCATAGATGTAGGTGGCCGAACCCTGAAAAACACGACAGATCGGTCTAAACGGACTTTAGGACTTTTGCAGATGACACGGCTTTAATGGCAGTCGGAAAAACCCATACTGAAGCTGCACAAAAGGTCCAAATAGCTGTGAATAAAGTTCATAACAGGACAAAACCATGGAGAATCAAACTTAATGAGTCAAAATCAATTCACATGAATTTTACAAACAAGCAAGACAATTACCATCCTGTATACATAAATGAAAAGCAAATACCATACGAAAACACAGCAGAGTATTTAGGTATGACTTTCGACGCAAAGCTGCGCTGGAAATGTCAAGGAAATAAACGGGCAAGTGCGAGTCGGACTCGTACATGAAGGGTTCCGTACCTCCATACAATGTTTTAAAACGCTTAAGAAACACATTTCTTGTATGACAAACCCCTTTAATTTTTAACTTTATCTTATTTTTAGTATTTGTTGTTATAGTGGCTATAGTAATACATAATCTGTGAAAATTTCAAGTATCTAGGTAATGCCATTATAAAGATCGAGTTAAAAACGCTAACAAAACACGTTTTTTGTATGACTACCCCCTTTAATTTTTAACTTTTTTATTTATCGTATTTTTTGTTATAGCGGCCACAGTAAAACATAATCGGTGAAAATTTCAAGTGTTTAGCTATTACCGTTCAAGAGATAGAGCCCTGTGACAGACGGACAGACAGCGGAGTCTCAGTAATAGGGTCCCGTTTGCACCCTTTGGGTACGGAACCCTAAAAAGAGGAGAACTTGATATAAGGTACCAGAAGATGAATGGTTGCTTGGAAGACACTCTACTTTGTCAATTAAAAACAAAATACTCTTGTATAAACAAGTCCTTACGCCAAGATGGACTTATGGCATACAGCTATGGGGCTGTACCAAAAAAAGCAACATCGATATCGTCCAACGATTCCAAAACAAAGTGCTACGTGATATTGTTAACGCTGCGTGGTATGTAAGAAGAAATGACGACCTGCACCGGGACCTTAAAATACAGTTCGTCGACTAAACTATAAAAAAGTACGCCGAAGCACACGAGTTTAGGCTAGATTGTAATTATATTAGCGTATTAATTTGGAATACGTTACAATAAGAAACAAAAAAATATTGGTCTAAACTCCAGCTATATCAGATAAGACAAGACAATATTTTTTTTTTCCTGTCTGATGTTAGCTTTTTAAGTTCATCTTGTTGATGGTTCATCGGATCGATGAACGGATATATATAAGATTATAAGAAGATATATATAAGATTATGGCTAGTTTAGTCAAAGACTCTCAAATTGCAAAAGGTGAAGAAATGTTTGCAACCACGTAAACAGTATTTTTACAAATAAAATGTATATCACAGTTGCTTTTAATTTGTATAACGTACATTTACAAATTGACTAGTCGCAGAAGTGACTGCGACAAAAGTAAAAAGTCTTTTGTCGAAATTAACAGAATACGCAACTTTCGTTCGAATCTTTTATCATTGGGAACAAAAGAATCTCCATCATTACAGACTTCATTTGTTGTATTCATTTGGCCAATACTGATTTTTACTCGCTCTAATAATTTCGCTCCAAGTTTCCAAATTGGCTCATTTCTTTTGTGAGTGATAGACAAAGACAAAGCAGGTTGTGTTAAAACTTTGAGATCAATAGTAAGTATGGAATATGAAAATAGAAGCTTCATTTCTTTTATCGTAATTTATAATATGATGCAAACTACTAAAGAGTGTATAATTTTAAATTATACTAAAAAGATAAAATGTGCGACTTGGGAATAAAAAATTACAATAATAAGTTATTATATTTGATTTTTCAAAATTTTTACTTATGTTTGTAAACATTTTTAATAGCAGTGTCCCATAAGTAAAAATGTCTGGTGTGGTCAGAAAACTCTATGATGCAACATAATATCATAAACGAGAACATAAGTCATTAGTTCCCATTGCAATTTTGAATACCAATAAATATTATTTATATATATATACCTAACGGGACTTAGCACGAACCTTTTTTTATATTATTTTGTCTAACGTTTCGAAAAGAGTTACATCTTTCTGACTGACTGGTCAGTCTGCGACCACGAAAGATGTAACTCTTTTTCGAAACGTTAGACAAAACATAAAAAAGGGGTCGTGCTAAGTCCCGTTATATATATATATATATATATAAATCATGTGTTCAAAGCGCGATAGTTTAAAAACAAATATCATTATTATCAATAAATTTAAGAACTAGTTTCTTTGGTGGATTATTTTCCATGTCTCTAATAATAGTTAGTTAAAATCTTTACTGCACCAAAACATTATGATACAGAACAATATAAGACATAAAACATTAATTTAAATACAAAAAAGTACTTGATGCTCTTACCAATAAATATTGTATGTTTATTTTTTATGTATAAATATTGTACTTATTTATATTTAATAATAAAATACTTAATAGAGGATTGATAATAATAGATATTTTTCGTATTTAAATTTAAGAATTTATTTATTTAATTAAATACTACATTTCATTACATCAAAACATAATTTCACAAACTAAACAAACATATATTTTAACTTTATATAATAACAAAACATACAATTAAAACAAATACAATTAGGTATAAATTATGTAACATACATATATGTACATACACTTATACACAAAGTCTATTAATACTAGCAATATTAATTACAATGTGCAAATTGAATGTTATCTACATAGTCGATTAACTCAAAACTTTTGCTATCAATTTTCGATCTATGTACTGAATTATTATTTTAGTCAAATATTAATATTCACTATGATAACTTGAAATCAAACTAAAGATTAAACTGACACTCAGACTTGTAAAACTATAAATTGATATTATATATTTCCAGACCGCTACCGACATTAGGTCAGCTTATATTTTTAACAGACTTCAAAAAAGGAGGTTATCAATTCGACTGTATGTTTTTTTTTTTTATTTTTTTTATGTATGTTTGTTACGCGATACCTTCGCCAATTGCGAACCGATTTTGATGATTATTTTTTTATTTGAAAGCCTTTACTTCGAAGTTGGTCCCATTTTAATTTGGTTAAGATATGATGAAGTACTTTGGAGATATGGAAGAAACTCCTAAAAAAATTGTAGTCGGTTGTTTTTTTTGTTAAAAATTTAATTATATTTCTTAATATTTCCAAAATCTTACACTTTTGACTTTTTCCTAGCCTCGTAATGTGTCCCACTGCTAAGCAAAGCCTTCCCTACCTTCTTCCACTGATTTATATCTAAAGAAGCTTGTTGACATTCCTTTTAGAAGTTGTCAATGTCTTCTCGCCACCTCCTCCGTGGTCTACCTCTATGCCTGCGCCCTTCTGGCATCTGTCGTCGGCGTAATGAAGGTTCGACAACCTACTGTCGCCGACGTCAATTCCCGCCGTCTCCCATGAGACTGCCAACTTTCTAAAGATTTCTTCAACGCAGCTATTTGATAATTGTTGTGACAGTGGATCGCCCTCTTTGACCCCACTCTCAGCGTTAAAATCAAGACCTGGTTTTTGAAGTTTTATTAAAGCTGAAAGTCGGATATAAGTTTCATTTATGTCATTTTTAATAGAATATTCCAGGTGTTAGCAACGTGTTAACATTCCACGTACTAATTTGGCAAGGATTTCACAGGACGACGAGCGGTTCAGCCTCGCGTTTGCTCCTGTCGGACCAAGGCATAGATACCTACATGAAACAGATAAAGGAAAAGGTGAACGTCTTGTCGTACAGCGAAGTAAAAGAAATGGCAGATGAGAGAGACAAATGGAAGATAATTCATACTCCACCGACAAGAGCATAGCTCTTAAATATAGATAGATAATTAGAACATAATAAAGAAAACTAAAATGTTTTTTTAGATTCATAAGCATTCAAAACAATCTTAAGCGTAAATAATTCACATTGTGATATAAAGTTTTAGTAAGTGAAGAAAGAGTGAAATTAATTCGCGAGTTTGTCCCCGACTAACAAAGTGGAATTCCTTGGGCGGCCCGGGAACTTTTCAACGAGCGTTAAAAATGGGCTGGTAGCAAACAACTATACTGAACAAATAATGGTAGGGATCCGAAACTATTTCGTATAGGATTTGTACCTAACAACAGACACTGGAAAGTTTCAGTTCTTCATTTTGTAATCTCAGTTGATATTTTCACGACGTACTGTTGGCGATAAAAGTGTATTATTTTATTAAGTTGCATAATAAATTGATAATAGTGTTTTTTGAAAATGCTCACATTTCACAGATGTAAATGATCTCAACAGGCAGGGTACGTTCAAAAAGGAGCGGCCCAGAAGTGAAAAAAAAAAGAAATGTCGATTAATTGGGTTATTAAAATAGGTGTTCAATTATTTATTAGATTCACAATTTAAATTTTAATTGAATTTATGATCTCCTCGTCCCAGACGTAACTCGATTACCACGCGTAATATCTTTGCTCAATCATATTGCTTGATTATTCACATGACTAAAATTATTGTTTCTTATTAATCTTTATTTAGAATTTGCACTACTAAAGCCTTACTTGGCCAGAGCAGTCAGAGGATTTGGCCTACATACTCCACGAAGACCCAGTACAATTTGGAAAAGGCCATTTTTCAACTTGCTTTGGCTGGGGACCGAACTCAGAACCCTCAGATTGGCGGACTAGCGTGTTGAACATTACGCCATGGTGGTCGTTAAATATGAACGTATGTTATCAAATACTTATTTACAGCAAAAATACAATACAATTACAATAATTGGTTGAAATTAATGAAACAGAATTATTTTTGCACAATAAAAACAGTCAAAAATACAAACCCAAATAAAGCGAGCTTATTCTACCTGTACTCTACAAACCCAACTGAAAACATGTTAATTAAATTGTCAAATTAAATCCGGGCACTGCAGTGTTTGTTATTTCATTAAGGGTATCATGTAAAGCAGTAATTTTGTTAAATAATTGTACCCATAGAGTTCGTTCGCCGTTTATTAAGGCCCATAGATTTCCCGGGGCGAAATTACTCGAGCATTATCCTTAAATTATTACTGCTAATACGTCGGTGATGTATTCTAGTGCTCGACATAGAATTTTATTGAAATCTAACGGCGTTTGAGTGTCTAAGGACAGGAACACAAAGTGGATTGTTACATTAAAATATTGAATCGGTGAAGGGTCGAAAATACGTAGCGCCGATCTCATTTTATGAATAAAATATTTACTTAATTTTAAATAAAAAGAAAAGATTATGTTTCCATGTTTATTTATATAGCTCTTCAAGTTATTTTATAAACAGCCCTGTTAAGTATTTTTTGTTGTTCGTCTAGCTCAAGTTTGAGTTTCAGCTATTGGGTACACAGGCACGGCGGAAAAACATTTAGAACAGAAAACGTAAATAATCAATTATTTACACAGAAAATAAAAAAATATTTTTGAGTACTTATACAGTAATTAGGCCATCGCAGGCACTTTTACACGTCAATAATTTTATTGTACATTACGTGTAATGTTTATTTATATTAAAATAATAATTAAAAAAAAAACCAACGATATGTTTCGGAACGACTGATGAAAAGAAACGCCGAAAAAAACTCATTTATACAGTGTTGGTCGCCTACGCGTCTTTTTCAGTTTATAAATATATGATACATTATAAAATGTAAGGCTTGCAAACGAGTACCACATCCAAATTTGACAGAAATAAGTTATGGTGCTCCCACACTGCTGTTAAAAATGTTTACAAACATTTTCTAACAAAATAAAAATGTAAATACATAAATATTAAATACTGTTATTAATATTAATTATTATAATTGTAATCAATAATACTTATTATAACGTAAAATAACACACATTACAATAATAAGTTATTATATTTGAATTTTGAAAATGTTTACTAATGTTTGTAAACATTTTTTAACAGCAGTGTGGGAGAGTAGTCTTAAATAACCGGATCCGAGCTGATCAGTCCGTACTGGCGGCATCCTTCACGAGTTGACGTGTTACTTCTGAATGAAGTAATATTTTATTGTTTACTTAGGTAACTTGCCTAAGTTATATTGATCTTATATGTAGGTGTCTGTCTTACGTACGGTGGGGAATTTTTGTATGACATTTGTTGAAGGGTAGCTCTTTCTTGCACATTAAATAGAAATTCTTATTAAATTAAAATAATAATTACAGCCAAGTCTATATCTATGATGTAATTTAAATTTTAATTGAATTTATGATCTCCTCGTCCCAGACGTAACTCGATTACCACGCGTAATATCTTTGCTCAATCATATTGCTTGATTATTCACATGACTAAAATTATTGTTTCTTATTAATCTTTATTTAGAATTTGCACTACTAAAGCCTTACTTGGCCAGAGCAGTCAGGGGATTTGGCCTACATACTCCACGCAGACTAGACAGGTTGGAGAGGTCTTACTTATGTTTATAAGCTTTGTTTAGCTTGTTTCCTAAGTCGCTGTCGAGGCGATTTCGCCCCACCAGAGGAGCAGCGCGGGGTTCGGGGGCCGAGGACACACCGGACGCGCGTCACCGAGCAGTCTATCCAGTCTTCAAAACGCAAAGACCACTGCGGACATAGGCACGTTAAAATCTTGTATTACGAACGAGTAATAAACCAGCCCCTTAAGTTACAGTCCACTTTAATTTATCATCCCCCAGGATCATAAACCCCACATAAATTGGTCCTATCGCGGTAAAAATCACGTCGTAGTACGTCTTCGTGATGCGCTTCAATCTCCGTGGACTTCGGTCGCCGCGCCCTTCCTTACGCCAGGTGCAGGTTACATAACACTTGCCTGGAATCATCTGGATACTGGACTATTGGATATAAATTACATGGAGTTATCTGGAAACTGGACAATGGATAATTAGAGGAACATCAATCGAAGGAATTTATTAAAAGTGGTACAATCGCACACGGTGAGTCCGTTCCAATACCAATCCCTTCTACGACATCCACGGGAAAACTTGGAATGGTCCTATTCTACTCTGCACGTGAACCACACACCAAATATTGATATACCTATAGAATACGAGTATATAAATACTATTCAAAAACTCTTTATTCCCAAAAAAGGTTGACGTCAGGTTGGCGGCCGGTCGTAAAACTATAGCCAAATCATTTAAACTGTTCTGGTTATTTATTCTCCATGTCGTAAGGTCTTTGGCATCCTTGGGTGACCATATGGTGACCATTGACATCGATATTATATTTGATTAAAAAAAAGCGGTAAAGCGCACAGCTGAAGATGCAATCGAAAACGTGCTTAGATGAAGAAGGAGATTATGCAAAAACCATATAAATTAACGAACAGAACAGCGTTTCCAAAAGTTGGAGTAGGTTTGTATCCGTTCCCAGCAGCTTTGAGTCTAGCTAGGCCATGACCACAACAGAAATCAGCACTCC
Organism: Acrobasis repandana; assembly: GCA_963576875.1. Lineage (NCBI taxonomy): Eukaryota > Metazoa > Arthropoda > Insecta > Lepidoptera > Pyralidae > Acrobasis > Acrobasis repandana. Next base: position 16,742,340 of record OY756218.1, on the reverse strand, counting down.
AAACTTTGTTGTTCAGCTTATTGCTATGTAAAGTAATTTTATAGTAGCAGATTCCGGAATATTGTTTTCTATTGTAAGTAAAGTTACCCTTTGCTGGTCTGGGAGAATAGAAAAAACATAGAATGTACCAGCTGCTTCTCTTCCCTAAAAAATACATCCAAATATATCCAAATACGTAATAAAATAAGCTTAAGCTGGCTAAGCTTGGCTTAAGCCAAATACAAATAAGCTTTGCTGAGCCAGGGGAAATGGGGAAAGTTTCGGTTATTGCATAGGTATTTATAAGCAGGGCTTGTTAACGATACCAAATTCACACTAAAATTAACTATTAAGTATTAGTGGTAACGTTTATTTTTATTTATTTAACTTCATACACAAATACAAGTGTAATGGCGGACTTAAAGCCTAAGGCCTTATCTACCAGTCAACCAAACGTTATAAGGGGTATCGATAATATAGTTACGTTATCAATTTACGATATAAATAACGATACATTTTTCAACACTTGTAAAATATTATACAAGTGTATTGCATCGCGCTGGGAATCGAACCACAGACCATGGATCAAGATAGACACAGCCTATGAATGTACTTTGCGTGTCCAACTGAAGTAAAATCACTTCATTCAAAATTGTCTTCTTTAGTCCGCGTATGACAGCTTACTGCACCTAACCTAGACCGCTCTGCAGAAAAATGCCTGTTTGAGCAGTTTTGAGCTGCAGAAACACGTCAACAAATGTTGGAGGTCGTAAAGAAAAAGTTTCCTTTCATCGATAAGTAATTTTTTTATTAAATAGTATTCGATTTATTTTAAAATCAATTATTTCGTGTTTTGTTTAACTTTTATACTGAAAACTGCTGACTGAGTGAAAATCGCATATTCAAAGTCCATTGCTTACATTAGTAACAAAATTTTGATGGCCTAGTATTTATAACACGCAATAAAAATAAAACGATTAGATACTTTCACATTCATTCATTGTCATACACTTGTCAATCATCGTTCAAATGAAGCGTTATTTTAACAATAGTGTTGTACAGTGATATGACTCTAAATCGATTAGGGAAACATTGGTTTCAGAGGCACCTAATGTTTGATTTTTTGTTTGTTAATATGCTTTGAGATATTTTGTGGCATAAGTGTGTTTGTAATATATTTGTAGAAACTAACATTTATTGATCAAGCGAGTGAAGCGTTTCAGTTTCGAGATTAGTCGAAAAATTATTTTGTCTGTCTGTTCTCGTCTACAGATTGCATTATTCAACCGGTTTTGACAAAAATTGGCACGTAAGTTCTGTGATTTATTTAAATTATTAAGTCAACCGCGATTTTTGATTGGGGGGAAAATAAGGGGAAGAAGTGGGGGAAGTTTGCAATAGCATTATTTATCGACGGATTTCAGTCTTGAGACACTTGAGAGGCATACTAACCACTCGGCCACGAATATACGCGACAGCGTCGTAGTCAAGCGGTAAGGACTTAATTATATACAAAATGTTGCAAAAAAGGGGCAGTGGAGGAGGGAAAACTGGGAAAAGTTTACTTTAGCGTTATATTAGGTCCTTACATATGAAATTGCCGTTCAGTATCAAAAAAGTGAAACAAGTTTTTTTTAATGAAATTATTATTTAATCAATCGAAGTATGCGCCGTTGTTATCGATACACTTCCGCCATTTTATAGGCAGATCATTGATACCTTTGGAAAAAAATCCTGGGAGCGAGAGTCTATGAACTGTTTGAAGGCGGTTTTGACTGCCTCATCAGATTTCAAATTTTTTCCTTGTAAAAAGTTATCCGAATTTTGAAAAAAGTGGTAATCAGTTGGGGCAAGATCTGGAGAGTATGGTGGGTGACGCAGAGGTTTTAGTCGCAGCTCCTCTAACTTGGCGATCGTTTGATGTGCAGTGTGTAGTCTAGCGTTATCCTGAAGGAGCAGTGGGCTAGAGCAATTCATCAGTCTCAGTTGTTTAATGGCGAGCTTTTCCATCATTGTTTGCAATTGTTGGCAATACAAGTCTGCAGTAATCGTCTGGCCTGATCTCAAGAAGCTGTAGTGGATAACACCAGCACTGGTCCACCAAACACTAACCAGAATCTTCTTTTTGGTCAGTTTTCGCTTAGGGCAAGGTTTTGCCGGTTCTCCAGGGTCAAGCCATTGTTATGATCGCTTCCGATTGTCGTACAGGATCCATTTCTCATCACAAGTCACGATACGGTTCAAAATCCCCTCATTATTGTGGCGATTAAGCAAAGAAACGCAGCAAGCAACCAGTGTTTGTTGGTTTGCTTCAGTCAATTCGTGCAGTACCCACTTTTCGAGTTTTTTAATTTTTCCGATTTGGCGCAAGTGGATAATTATCGTTTTGTCACATACGCCGAAGGCTGCTGCTAATTCAGAAGTGGTTTGAGATGGATCCGCTTCCACTATCGCCTTCAATTCTTCGTTATTCACTTGAGTATCAAGTCGTCCACGAGGCTCATTGTGTAAATCGAAATTTCCAGAACGGAAACGTTGAAACCAAAAACGCACCGTTCGTTCGTTAGCGGTGCCTGGTCCATACACGTCGTTAATTCTTCGAGTCGTTTCTGCAGCACTGGTGCCACGGTGGAACTCGTATTCGTAAATACCGCGAATTTTCAATTTGTCCATAGTTGTTGTTATAGCAATGTTGAAACTCAAACAAATGATGTTAAAACAAATGAAATACGAATTTTAAAACAATATTTTTCTGGCTTTATTTCGAAATAAATTTGAATTTGGAATTCCTAATGAAACGCAAGATATTTGATTTTAAAGTTGCCAGTATTGAAAATCGGCAATTTCATATGTAAGGACCTAATACAAGGACGGATTTCGATTCTTCAAAATTTTTTGGATAATTTATACTTAACCACAGAAGACAGTAAGAGTATGGAGTGGTCCTATTCTATTCTAAGCCGGAAGTCACGCGGCATGCCATCCATTTGATCGAATAGCCTAAAATTCGGGGACTGGGGAGACTACAAGTATTTTTATGCAAATTATATGATACCTACCACACTACCTATTATTCATTTAAGCAAATCAATTAAGTACTTACTCACATCTATCAACAAGACATATCAAACGCTTCATATTTACAAAAAATTGTCTTAAACGCAACTACCACACCACTACTTATTAAACAAATTACACTTAAAACTAACTAATTATATACACTTTATAACAATATTTACCCACATAGTAATAGTCGTTAGTTTAGTTTATACCAAATCCAATAAAATCTAGGGCAAAACAAAAGAAATGCCGCGCGCGAGTCGGGAGGCCAACTTCGTCTGGTTTTGGTCAGTGACTCAATGAACACCAGAGAGTACTTAATTGGAAGAAGTTATTCAAGTTATATCGTTTCGCTCGCTCAATCACGTTTGTACTGGGTACAAAAAGAGATAGAATGGTTTGTTCGGCTTTAATCGTGTCTGCTGAACAATGGCCGGTGCACCGCTCGGACTCTAGGTACGTATTCATTAGGATAATAACGTATCGTATCTAGTAGGTAACGGATAACGTGGAGGAACATCAGAACTCCACGTTCCGCAAGCACATGCATGGTTTGAGATACTTATCTGTTATTTGACGGTTACTCGGTATTATGTTACTCGGAAATCAAATAACCTAATATATTGGTAACATGCAAAGAATTTATAATACAATCTTGAATAACTACGAGTAATAATCTCAAAAAACAACATTGAAAGTAAAACTTAATGCCACGTACATAAAGCTCATATTTTCTGCTAATTTTTAAATACCTAACGTTCCCAAAAAAATTACCTAAAGTTATAGGCGTCCCTTTCCCGCAAACTGTCTGTGCAATAAAGTAGAAGGGGAGAGCTATAACTTTAAGTATAATTTTTGAAAACGGCTTTGCCGCTTCGTAAGCATTCTAGATTTGTATACAATTTCTTTGGTAACATGTTTTTCAGCGCTAATACGCTCGGTCCCTCTAATCTAAAAAGAAAATCACATTAAAATCCATTGCGTAGTTTTAAGTGCACATTCATACATACAGAGGGGCAAACGGCGAGAAGCTACTTGTAATCGTGATTCGAAATCGTGATAATCGTCTAAAAATCGAATTTGCATTCATTTTCATTCACTTGGTCGGTGTCTTTGAATCGATTTAGCGCGAACAGAATGTTCTCATCACTAAATGTCACCATTGACATTACATTTGACAGTTCAAAATAGGCACAAGTGGTTCTCATACAAATTGAAAGATTTTATTTATCTAGTATATACAGATCTGTGAATCGAACCCAAGGTAGCACAGACAATCACGACATCCGTGTAGCTCTAGTAGCCTACTAGACAAACTCTCATCAATTTAATCTGTCAAATATCGAAAAGAAATACAGTGTTAACAATACATTTTTCCGTTGATTTATCTGTAAATGGTTGGAAAAATACCGTTACCCAGCATAACGTTATCTTTTTTGATAACGTTAACGCCGTTTGACAGAATTAACGTTACCAGATTTTTAACGGTATTCCAAGCCCTGGTTATAAGGGCTCGCGAGGTCTACTGTTCTTACAGAACCACTAGTTTGTAATATAGATGTCAAAAATATAAAATATAACATATATATGTATGTTTGCATGTATATTTAAAACAAAAAGTAGTAAAAAAATAAAATTAAAGATATACCTAAGCGAATCTTACCTACCTTTTATTAAACGGTATTTACGGTACCTTATATAAAAAAAAAATATACTCGTACTTATTTAAGTAATTAATTGCTAATATTTCATTCGTGCTTAAAATAAAATATCCATTCAGATAAATAATACTAACAAAAATCGTAATTTGTGGCGCTACAAAAAAACTTCGCTTAAATTTCGTATTTGCCTGAATTGAAGTAAAAGTGTCAAACAAATGTTCATTCGCGAAACTCCGAGCCGAGCAAAGTTGAGAGTGCTGATTCCTGTAGCGGTGAGAGTGACGAGTCGGCTAGGGATGCTGAGCTTAGATGTCTAGCACAATATAAGCAATTGCATGTCTTTCTAATCGAGAAAATAAAAGAATATGAGAGAGGAAAAACGACTACATGTACAGTACGTGTTGCCTCATTACTTACCCTCGTATTTATAATAATTAAATTTTTAACAAAAAAAACAACTGACTTCAATTTTTTTAGGAGTTTCTTCCATATCTCCAAAGTTCTTTATCATATCTTCACCAAATAAAAATGGGGCCAACTTGGTAGTAAAGGCTTGCAAATAAAAAAATAATTATCAAAATCGGTTCACAATTGGCGAAGATATCGCGTAACAAACATAAATAAAAAAAAACATACAGTCCAATTGATAACCTCCTCTCGTAATATCGCTTCCAAGTCGCGCCTTTGTGAGTATTGAACTCATAAGGATTCAGAGTCTCGGTCATATTTTCGATCGGTTTACGATCTGCGCGGGAATAGAAGCAGCTGGTACATTCTCAGTTGTTTTTTACACCCAGATTTGAGACTCTTCTTTCGTCGTTTCATCAAGATATACTAGTAATACTAAAAAATGTTTAAGTATTACTAGACACTATTATCTATATTATTGCAGACATATTTTTTAGATATCAACTTTCAGTTACTTACCTTACTCAACACAAAACAATACCCAATTATTATTTTATTATTAAACAATTTCCAGAAAGCTTCGGACCGTCTACTAGATATTCAATCTCATTTCGCATATATCATAATTCGACACTGCCTGTTCGTCCCAAATTTTATATATAACCTGCGTTGCAGTCATTTCTGGAAACATCCACATCTGCTCCACAGGTTAGATGCGTTCATTCAAAATTCCCTTTTGTCCATTCTTAATATAGATTTTCGTGATCGTATTTGGGACCAAGCCTCTTTACCTATCAGATATGGGAGCTTAGGTATCCGCAAAATTTCAAGTGTGGCTCTCCCAGCGTTTTTGTCTTCGATACATAGCATTGAAAGTCTTTATAAGAAAATATACAAAGACACACCAAACGAAATTTGCTATGCATCGGAGGCTAGGAACGCCTGGACAAGCCTACTTCCAAATTCAAAATTTTCTGACTTCCCAACTTCGCAAAGACATTGGGACGGTCCTCTTTGCAGAATTGATCAAGATTATTTAATAGAAACATCAATCAATTCTTTAGAGCGTGCCCGCCTTCTAGCTGTAGCGCAATGGGAATCTGAACTTTGGTTACAGGCATTATCATCCTCCAATTTGGGCACGTTACTGCATAACGATGCGTTCCGCGTAGCAACAGCGCTACGGGTAGGCGCCACATGTGTAGTCCCACATCCTTGCCCCTGCGGAGATACCGTCGATGGACTTGGACTCCACGGATATTCCTGCACCAGGAGTGCCGGCCGTTTAGGGCGTCATGCAGCCCTTAGTAATATTATCCTCCGTTCTCTTGCCACCATCAATATCCCCGCGACTCTAGAACCCAATGGTCTGGCTAGAGATGATGGCAAGAGGCCGGACGGGATGACCTTGGTACCTTGGAGATTGGGGCGGCGTTTAGTATGGGATGCTACTTGTGTGGATACCCTCGCACCGTCTCATCTTCAGGTCACCAAGTCAAAGGCTGGCGCAGCAGCTGCCACAGCAGAGAGCCTCAAAAGGCGCAAATATATAGAGACATCAGAGTAAACTATATATTTGATCCTTTTGGGGTAAAAACTTTTGGTCCGTGCGGTCCTTCAGCCCATAGGTTATTTAAATACTTATTCACAAGATTTAATTTATAAATAAATATATATTATTTAGCTTTAATTTAATTTAAACTTTATTATAATAAAGATAATTCATACACACCAACAATAGTTGATTGCATAAAAATATAAAAACAGGACATAATTATCTTAAAAAACAAGGAAATAAGCTAACTCGCTGAGTTATGATTCAAGTTACTAACCAAAATCATAACAACAATACTGTAATTTTCCAAAACTGCCTTAGTTTGAAATAGAAAAGTAATTAAAAACCGATTAACAAACGGGATCCACGGTGTTGGGTCGTGGACCACCTGTGAACCATTATTAAAGACTTAATGGCCCATTTAGGACTATGAAAGTTTTCTAGCCGGCATCGCTTTTTGCTATTGTCATCAGGTATTTGCACATGAATGTTAAACATCTGTTACATTTCGGTACTTACAGATTTAATTACTACTCTGGGGTTTATGCTGATTTATTTTGTGTCTTCTTCGTTTATTTTATGATTAAGCTTGATATTTTAAGAAGAAACACTAAGGTCGAGAGAATTGAAAAATGGGTATTGGTAAAATCTATTCCAGTCGCACTGTGCTCAAAACAACAACCGAGCGAGTGCAATAGAGACAAATGAGGCTCGAACCAAAAATACCTATGAAAAATACACAAAATCAACGTACGTTTCGTAGTCTCATGATTTCTCCTTCGAAACTTAACCGATTTAATTTTTTTTCATTAAATTTGAAAAAAAAAAATCTTTGGCTGTGTTCCTATGTTTTCTTTTTATTGCACGCCTCATAAGCGAAGCGCATGAGGTAGTGCTCTACTCTCGCCTTACAAAAATCAAGTGATTTTTTTAACTAAATGTGTCTCTATTTATTTTCTATCGCACTTTTACAATAATATTTACACATAAATGTCAAGGAAAAACACTAGTTTCAACACTTATGACATGTTAAAAGACATTTTGCCTTTTTAATAAATAAAACCAATGTTTAATAAAATCATTTTGTGGACGTCCGTGTGTCGGTATGTATGGAAACTGGCGTGGTCACGATAACTCCCGAAAAACTTATCTGATCAAGTTCATTTTTTTTATACGCTTCAGTATTATCCAAAACTAAGTCCTTTCGAAGATCACGGTCTAATTCAATGTAGTTTAATCGTAATTATTATTATAAAAATACAGGTGACATATTAAAAATAATTTTGGATGTGAGGTTTGTTTAAAAGAGTTAATACCTATGTATGATGAGTACGAATGTGTAACTGGCAAGTAAGAAAAGAAGTAAAAAGAAATTTGAATAAAGAATGTTGTGATTTTGTTTGTTTTATTAAATATGAAAAACGAATAAATGTAAAAGAAGCGATAAGTTAGTTAATATTTTATTTAATTTGCATTAACTAATTGAGAATGAAAAGAACAATCAGTGGTAACACTGTTCTTGACATTCGTGACGTAGTCTTGTGTCTTTTTCTTGTTTTTGCTTAGTTTTTTGAGATTTCTCAAAATCTACCGGTCCGAATCGGTTTAAATTCATAGGAAATCTGAGTTGTATAGAACTCTTTGGAAAGATACTTGTTTGGTTCCGATCGGTTTAGTTGTTCAAGAGTTAAAAGCGGGTCACATACACACCCACACACACATACGGATAGGGTGCATGACACTTGCTCGTGAGTGGTCAGGGAAGATTCCTGAGACCTTTAAACGTCGAGATCTGATGAAAACTCGACTTTTCAGAAACAGGGTGAAACTAATAACGTCCCGAATTTTGAAAATTTTCAATTTTCTCAGCGGGAAGTTAAAAATAAAAGTTAAAAATAATCTCCAGTCGTGTGTACTTTTCTTCGTTTTAAGTTAGCAATAAAACAATCAAAATCAATTTAATTGTGAAAAATGAGATTATGAGGCGTGCACTTTTGGATTTTCCAAACTACCTATAATATTCTCTCGTCAAATTAGTTTGCTAGATGTTTGAACAGGATGGAAAATCTTACCAATTTTTCAGGTTTATGAAGATTCGTCTTTTTTTTTAATATTGAATTATGAAATATCAAAGAAAACATAAAGACATGCTAATAGATTTTTTTTTGGGAAAAAAGTCATTGCTCTACTGGCAACTCCGGTGAGGAATCAGGGGACTAAGCTTATATGGAAATACGGCCCATCGATTTCGTGTGGTCCTTGTTGTTCTATCTTGGCAGAATAGCTCAGCAGGACTCGCTTGTTCAGGACGCTTTCGGATATTTCGTTACTAAGATTTCTTACTCCTCTCAACTATCTTAAAGAAGCAATAACAAAGCTAATTAAATCTCATATCAGGGCCATAAGACCCAAAGGCCACTTTTAGCATGATGGTGTGTGAAAAGGTGGAAAAGGAATCAAAAGAGTGATGTGTTGCAAGCCGCATCGCCTATTGATTCGGATTTTTGCCCATTCCTGCAATTGGTTTTAACGATCTGCACGCGAAGAGAAACAGCTGGTACATTCTTTTTTTTAACTCCCAGATAAGCATGAAAGACTCTTTAATATTTAAACCACAAAATTGAATTATTTATTTTCCACAATAATCTTCTTCTTTATCAGAACGCGTTCCCGGTTGTATCCTCAGATATGCTGCTTCAGAGCCCGGGGTGCGCTTTCCCGCTTTTTATTTTCCAAATTTAGTATGCATATCAATGGCCACCAAAGGATGCCAAAAATCTAGCGAATTGGAGAAAAAATAGCCGGAACAATTTAAACGATTTGGCTATAGTTTTATAACCGGCCGCTTGCTTGACGTCAACCCTCCTTGGGAATGTTATTGTAGCACGAGCTTTAAGTGCTGTTTTTCCTTTAGTCACCTCTTAAGAGATGGAGTGGTCCTATTCTGACCCGGAACCACATTTTCCATTATAATATTAATGGTATAATTATCTGCTTATCGGATATCAATTTCCATGTCAATTTGCATAATCAGCTAAAGCACAGGCTTAGGATATTATTAGACATTTAGCTGTCTGCCCATTATCAGCCTGCGGCCAGATATCAACCTTTGTCTATGTAAGATTACTCGTACAATATAATATATGTATATCTCTACATTGTTCTGTTAAATTACATATGATACGAGTATACGCGTCTCATTGTGTGTCTAAGCAATTGTTTTATGGCTTTCTGACTTACTATATCTTTTCTTCATCTTAGTGCGTTCCCAGTTGCATTCTCAGCTGTGCTGCTTCGGAGCCCGAGGTGCACTTTTCCGCTTTTTCTTCTCCGAATGTAATATGCATATTGTCAATGGTCAACCAAGGATGCCAAAAACCAGACGAAATAGAAATAGCCGAAAGTTTAAACTATTTAGCTATCGTTTAACATCCGACTGCCTGCCTGACGTCAACCTTCTTTGGGAATGCCTTTGTGCGAAAAGTTTTGCAATGCCGCCGCCTCCTGACGTCAACCCATCTTGGGAATGCAGTTATAGCACGAGATGTTTGTGCTTATTCCTTTAGTTACATCTTACGTATGATATTGTCACTACAAAATTAATTAAAAATTTATCGGGAAATAAGATTAACTGATAAAAATATTATATTGTCGCGAAAATGATAGAAACAGAATGTTCGCGAGTAGCCCAGAGCCCAGCCGAGAAAAATAAATCAGAACTGTGCAAATGAAATTAGGTCATATGTTGTGTGACATAAAGTCTAGAGTTGTTTGACTCCGTTACACCCACACATACATACGCGCTTCGATGCTTCGAAACACATTCGTTGACTATGGAAAATATTCTAGATTAATGTAAGCCTTTTCGGTGGCGCATATACTCGTAAATAGCGAACCAAGAGTACACCAGTCAGTTCCAGAAGCGAAGGAGACCTACCTAAGTGCGACAAGTGGAAGTACCTGTGACTACTTTGGCAAAATACCTGGACCTCAGCAGCTACGCGACTTGGATTTTATGGAAGATCATCTTTACGTGTGATCTTCTGGTTCCGTAGTAAATAAAAAACCCTCATACGAAGTTTGGCATTTTTCTCCAAATTCGAACCCCAGTTTCGTGAAAATATTAACAACATACGTCCGCCATTATACTATGCGTCGCCTTTGATTCTTACGGCCCTAAGATCTGTCTACCCTGTTTGGGACAAAGATGTCATATTGTATCTGTATAATATCATCACAGTAAATAAACCAAAGCTCTTAAGATTTCGTAGTTTCGTCGCGATTTTAATTACAATCCCCATTAAGACAGCTCTTCATTGGAGTTTGAGCTGACTACTAAATACGTTTAACTGGATTACGTAAATAAATGAGAAAGATTTCCCAGCATCCCAGGATATTTTACGTCGCTTTTATTTACAGTCTTGAGATTTCACAATTGATTCTATCATCATCATCATCATCATCATCATATCAGCCACAGGAAGTCCACTTCTGGACATAGGCCTCCCCCAAGGATTTCCAAAACGACCGATCGGAAGCGGTTGATTGATATATAATTGATTCTATATTTTAGGAAAAAAAAATTCTCTCTTAGCAAACCATCAGAATGAATTTCAATACTACTTATTTGTATTTATTTTTATAGATAAATTAGTAGTAGTAAGGCCTTTATTTGAAAAAATAGTAATAGGTGTTTTAATCCTAAAACCTTACTAAAAATAAAAGTGTGGGATTCGTTTCTTATATATCTAATAATAATAAATAAAAAGATAAAGTATAGAAGAAAGAGAAAGTCATCACCCCTGAGTCGCCTGCACCAGTATTGCTACTTTGCTGGCAACTATAATAGTTGCCATAACGACAATAATTGTCGACTCGTTTAGGGGCCCCATCTAGTGGGTGGCAAGCCTGCCTTCAATATTCAGTAATCATGATTACAGTTTCAGCCATATTAGCCCAGCATTATTCTGTCCCAACCTCATTCCATAACCCATAAACCTATCCTTTTTCTTGCAATAGATCATCTGCTGAAACCTTTTCAACGCTCACACTACATACCAATGAAAGGTGTACCCTTTCAAAGGTGTACCCTTTCATTGGTATGTGGTGTGAGCGTATGATAGATAAGATCAACTTCTGCAAAGGTACAGCACAATGCGCAAACCTGCAAGCCAACGTCCGGACCGACAACGCCATGCGTTCCTTTTTAATATCCACGTGTCAGCTGAAAGTGTCTCGGTGACCCAAATACTTGAAGTGAGGAACTCTCTTAAAAGGAGTTGGAATCATAGGTTTTAGCTAAAACCTATGGTATTCTGTATACTGGTGTCCATCTGTGAGTGTTATGTGATAACATAACACATAACATAACACATGTTATCACATAACACTCATAGATGGACACCAGTTTTCTTAAAGCACTGGGGCCAGCAGCACCATGTCATCGGCGTACCTGATATTGTTGACAAAGTTACCGCTAATTGAGCAGTCGACACTGTTGAGATTATCAGCAGTCCATTTATACACGTTGAAAAGTGTGATTAAAAGATACGCGCTCCAAAAAAATATAGTAAAATTCCATCTAGATGAAACTAATCTTAAAACGTTTTAAGACAAATTATACTAAAGTGCTTGTCGAGAAAAATGAACGTGATTCTTCAGCGTTATGGAAAAGCGATTCCTTTTTGAATAATAAATGGCCACGAACATGGTAAAGATATATTGTTTTGCCTAACCAATGACAAAGACGAAGTGTACTATAAGTGAATCTTAAGAGGGCCATAAATTAGAGCGATGGATAAATAATGTTCTCACGGACATTAGTTTGGTGATAAGTAGTGCTAAAATTATCATGAAAAGGTCATTTTTAGTTAAGAATGCTGTTTAGGGTTGCTACACACATAATCGGGCCGGCAGTGTCGGTTTTGCAGTATTGTCGAACAACAAAGCCGACCTAGAGCAATTACTGCACTTCTTCAGATTCATTAGGCTTGTGCTATCGGATACTGCATATGGGTCGACACATCATTCGATTCGACAGTATTCGCATTCATCTCAATATATCCGTTTTACCTCTCGGCTTTGCCGCTGTTGTCGCCCGGCTAGTGAAAGCCGAGCTCGGCTTTTCCCCAAACATTCATCTACATATATTTGACTTTACCATCCGGCTTTGCCGATTAATGCCATCCCACTGTTGTGACCCGGCTAGTGAAAGCCAAGCTTTTCCCGATCATTCATCTATGTACATACGAGTACATTCGATTTTACCGCCCAGCTGTGCCGATTAATGTCGGTCCGATAATGTGTGTAGCAATCTGTGATGCTTGAGCGTAATCATTCAACGGCATTCTTTCTGCTTCACTTCACTACTGGACTAAGGGCCTCTAAGGAAGATATACCCATAAACACGATGCTGGTCAGCTGGTTTGGTAATCGCAGTGGATCGTATACCTACTTAAATTTGGACTAAAGAACGGTCAGTAGCGTCCTCTGTACGCTTCTGCCCGTTCTCTATTCCAAATTCAATAGAATAGTACTTTATATATCTCTATTCTTCTTTTTCATCGAATCCCGACTCAATGTTGGGTAGGGACGACCCAATACCGAATTTTTTACAGCGATCGCTCCAAAATAGTAGTGCTAAGTACTATAAGACAAGAAAGAGGAAGAATAACTCATTTATTCAGCTGTTGGCTGTTATTCTTAACAAAAAAAATACGCTTTTTAGGACGTTATAATAATAAAATACATTTTAATTCAATAGTCTTCAGTTACAGCGTGTATTATACAATAGCTTAATTTGGCTCATTATTCTCTCATATTTTCAGCAGTGCGTGATCACTTCAAATTAATATAATTTATGTTTTAATTATATCTCATATGAGCGAACACGCCTTAGATAATTTGCGGAAAGTACAAAGACTCGAATTACGACTTTGATGTTATTTCGTTGCTCTCTTATACCCTTTATTTTTGGGGTGAACATACACGGTTTAGACAATTTTCTACCTTCAGTAACATTTAAGGTAAATCGCGTAGGTTGATTATAATTGTGTTTACTTTGAACTGTGCCTATCTTTTCTTGTGATGCTCAAATCAAAGTAGTGTAAATAAAATAAACACAAGGTTATTTTAAAAATTAACATAAAATGAATTGACTTAAAACTGTTCGACATCAATCTAAAGTTTAGTAAACAATAGCGCCTAAATAGATGAACCGATTTGGTTAGAAAAGAGACTTTTTCATCTTTCTTTTTCATAAAATTCTTGATAAAATCAAAAATTTTGTAGGTAATTCATATGTAAAAAAACCGGAATATGTACTTATAGGCTTAATATTCGGACTCGCAAAACTGCCGAAAACAGTCTGACGCCTCTGTCTCAATTAAAGTGACGTAAGACGCGTAATAACGGGCATTTGGCTGATTTATTGAAACATTCATTACAAACGCTCACTTGAGGTTAATTGTAGGCTTACAGTTACTACGATCGAGATGGCTTCATTGCAGACGCAGGGATAGAAGCCAGCTTTTGGAAATAAAATATCTCTTGCTCGTCTGCGCTTCGGAAGTTATGTTAATTTGTTGGTCCCGTATGTCATTATTAGATGGCAGTCAACAAGCTATGTTGAATGTATTTCTTAACCTACACGGTCATACTACTGGGCCTCCCTCTCAAAATATCTGAATATCTTTCCGTTTCCTATCCTTACTGGTTTCTTACCAACATCTGCAAACATCCACCCTATGATTAATTTGGCTCATCTATGTGGGTGTATCCGGCAAATATGGCCTGCTCATCGACAACTAACTACCTATTTTGAATGAAATTTACGTTAGGCAGCTTAAAAAATCTGGCACCAGTTGGCTACTTACTCACAAGAATAATCGACAAACGAACAACATGATTAATTCATACAGTACAATAGGGGAAGTCTGTCGTATTTCAATATTTAAAATGACTGAACTACCGCCGTATTTCCAATAAACATTTAATTTCAAAACCTCTTTGTTCAGGACTAAAAAAAAGTATCTACTTTTTTGAGTCGAACAAAATTGGAAATTGTACGAAAAATTCAAAAGTTTTCTATTTAACCAGGTTTCCAAACCTTGTGCAGTCGTATAAATTCGCAATATTAGTGCTTCGCCGAGCCACATGTTTCAGTTAGGATCAAGGGTTTACTGGATCTCAAGTAATTTGCTTGAATAATGAGACTTTCGTATCAGCCTGGGACTGGGAGTTGAGTTTTTATTAGTAAAGAAGTGACAATTGTGATTTACCCCATGGCTACAGAAATTTACAGATTTCAAGTAATCGCTGCTCAGTTGTTATTGTTACCCTTTATATGATTTGAGGTATAAATCATCATTGCCGCGTTGACGTCAGGCGGGCGGCTAGTCGTAAAACTGTAGCCAAATCGTTTAAAATTTTCCGGCTATTTCTTTTTCACTTTGCTTTGGCATCCTTGGGAGTGAAAGCGCATGCCGGGCTTTGAAGCAGCATAGCTAAGGAACGCGTTTAAATGAAGAAGAAACTTAGAGGTATAAATCGCGCCTATTGAGGATCAAGGTCTCACAGATACGGCTAGTGCCTAAACCGGTTGGCCATCACCGTTTCTGGTAGTCTGGCCAATTGGTCTACTGGAACAAGCTCATTATGTAAATTCTTGTCATATACTTCTATGTTCTATACCTGGCGGTTTGCTTCAATAAGGCATTAAAGAGGTTTAAGGTGTTAATAATGATTGCTGTTGGAATGCTATAGTTCTTGTTTCAGTGGCATTATGTAAGACTGAATTATTTTGAATGTTTGAGAAGATTTACTTTGTCTCTGTTTCGATACTTGAGTTTAGTTGAAGTAGCTAGACATTATTATTTTAAGATAAAAGGATTCGTTTTATCTAATGTAAATATAAAGTTAAGACTTAGGTTTGGTATAAAATTATACTATTCAAAAATTTATATATTATATACAAAATGTAAAATATATAATTTATTTATAATATGTATAACATTCAAATAATAACCAAACCAAAAAATTATTACAATAGGCATAATAAATTGTATTTAGTTTAGTATACTTATAAATTAGAATTGACAATTTATTATTTTGGTTCATTAATTATATCATGTTATGGAATTGACAATTTATTATTTTGGTTCATTAATTATATCATGTTATGGAATTGACAATTTATTATTTTGGTTCATTAATTATATCATGTTATGGAATTGACAATTTATTATTTTGGTTCATTAATTATATTATGTTATGG
Organism: Acrobasis repandana; assembly: GCA_963576875.1. NCBI lineage: Eukaryota > Metazoa > Arthropoda > Insecta > Lepidoptera > Pyralidae > Acrobasis > Acrobasis repandana. The sequence goes on along the minus strand of OY756218.1, from coordinate 16,726,403 downwards.
AATTGACAATTTATTATTTTGATTCATTAATTATATCATGTTAAGTGATAATGTATAATTATTATATGGATGTTTTGCGAACAAAATATATATCATCATCATCATCATTTCAGCCGCATAACGTCAAGGTTTTCCAAAATGACCGGTCTAGGGCGGCCTGCGTCCAGCGCTTTCCAGCGACCTTGGTCAGATCGTCTGACCACCTTGTGTGCTTGCCACGCTTGCCAGTACGTGGTCGCCATTCGATCAACATCAATGGCAAGTATATAACTCACCTTCGATTTGCTGACGATATCGTTGTCGTGGCAGAATCGATGGAAGACTTAAGTACTATGCTCGGAGACCTTAATCGAGTTTCCCGACAGGTGGGCCTTAAAATGAACATGGACAAAACGAAAGTAATGTCGAATGTCCATGTTGCGGCCCTACCTGTTTGTGTTGGGAGCTCCAACCTTTGAAGTTGTAGACCAGTATATCTACTTGGGTCAATCGATCCAGGCAGGAAGTTCCAGCTTCGAGGAAGAGGTCTTTCGACTACCATGGGTCTTATAAGAAGGCTCAAGGTCGCTCAACGCGCTATGGAGAGGGCTATACTCGGTGTTTCTCTACGTGATCGAATCAGAAATGAGAACATTCGTAGGAGAACAAAGGCCACTGATATATCAGTCCCAGGCTATAGCCCAGCGGATTAGCTCGTTGAAGTGGCAGTGGGTGGGACACATAGCGTGATGAACCGATGGCCGATGGGGCAGAAAGGTTCTCGAACAAATATACATTAAATAAAAATAATTCTTCTTTTAGATTTTAAAATAACGTTAAAATCTTGTATTTAAAATATCACATAATGCGAAAATAATAAAAATCAAAGTTTCAAAAACATATTTTCAAAGTTTCATGTCATCAAAATTCAAATACCAACAAGGAAAAGGATAATGCGTCATTATTCAGCCAAATAGTATGTCAAGTCGTGTATTGTGATCGTAAACGAAGAAAGGGCTGGTCCACTCAGCATATTCTCTTGAGCGGACGCAAATAAACTTTACTAGCTCTAAAACTTCCCGTCCCAACTAAATAAGGATCTATTCTAGGAAAATTATGATTTGTCGGTCCCCAAAGAGCGGGCTGAATAAATTTTATTAAATCCTGGAACAGTTTACGAGCCCGCCACGTCAGCAACCCATTCCTCCGGGATAACGTAGGGTTTTTAATATAATAAATCACTGCTTACTCCAGCTAAGACTTGCTGAAGAATACATTCGGTATTCTTCAGTACCCGTACTATTGTATGTGTATGCCTGTCAGCACTATTGTAAATTCTATCGCTTTTATGTGCCAAGATCTGTGAAATATGAAATGTTCTTTCTCTCTATTTACGGTATCGTCGCGATGAAAGATTTTAAATCTGGAATGCTTGTGGGATTTACTACTCGAATGTACATTGAATTTTATAACTCGAGCTCGCGAAATAAAGTGAAAAATTTCGGATGACAAGCGATCGTGCATCTCACATGTTTTATTAGTTTGAAACATTGCATTATTGAAATATTTTTTATGAGACGAAGAATCTCTTGTTTGTTTTACTTGCAGTCAATTCTCATGAGTTTTTGTTTATTTATTTATTTATTTACACTTTATTGTACACACATACAAATGTAATAGCACAACAGGCGGACTTAATGCTAAAAGCATTCTCTAACAGTCAAACCTTTGGGTTGATTGGGAGAGTTTGTGTGGGTGTAACACATAATAAAAAATAACAATAAAAAACTAAATAAATTTTAAACTTAAAAATAAAATAAAAAGAAACATGTAATTAAATAATTTATTAATAATTGTATTGTGGTATTTCATAATCGCAAATAGATAGACAAGGACAAATCACACTAATTGAGCCTCAAAGTAAGTTAAAACTTGTATTATAGGCAAATAATAGGATACTAACTCAACGATACTACATATATTTTACTAGCTGTGCCCGCGACTTCGTTCGCGTGGTTGTCGGAACGTAATGTTATATAGCCTAAAGCCTTCCTCTATAAATGGACTACCTAACAAAAAAAGAATTTTTCAAATCGGACCATTAGTTCCTGAGATTAGCGCGTTTAAACAAACAAACAAACAAACTCTTCCGCTTTATAATATTAGTATAGATACTAGGTTTTGCCCGCGGCTTCGCTTGTGTATCCCACGGGAACATTACTTTTTTTCGGGATGAAAGTTACCCTATGAACTTCTCAGTACTCAGTACGAATTTTCAAGAAGATTGGTTCAGTAGATAAAGCGTGAAGAGGTAACAAATAAATAAACAAACAAATATACAAACTCACTTTCGCGTTTATAATATTAGTTGGGAAGTTGGGATTGGGATAAATACATAATAGACAGTTTGAAAAAGGCCATTTTCAAATTTGTTGTTGTTGACACTACGGAGGTCGCCAACGATCATCACAAAATCTGGTGGTAAAAATATCATAATTAATTACTACTCCATTTTAGCAGCATGACGTCCAGTGCTGGATATAGGCATTCTCAAAGGATTTCTGAATGACCAATTCAATGAAACAAAAGTCAAATCAGATTTGTAAACGTCGCAACAAATATTTTCCGTGGGATTTGTATGGAATACCGGACTGTGACGTCATAGTTTTTTGCAGCCAAATAACGCTCTTATTATTGGATTTTCTGAATTCATAAATGTACAATCACTTTCAAAATGGATGTGAATCATGTAATCAATGTGTGTTTAAAACTAGTGACATTATTTTGTGCCTTTTTAGGGTTCCGTACAAAAAATGAAAAAACGGACCCTTATAGGATCACTCGTGCGTCTGTCTGTCCGTCCGTCTGTCACAGCCAATTTGCTCTGAATCTACTGGACCGAATCAGGTGAAATTTGGTAGGATGGTGGAATCCTATGACCCAAACATATATGTGCAAAGTAAATAAATATTTTTTAAAATAAGACAAATTAGGAAATTGAAAAAAAAGTTTTGCAAACCTTACTGTGTCATATATCAGGTGAAAGGGCTCATTATGAGGTCTCAAATATATTTTTCTTATAATTATAAAATAAATAGTTTTGATTTTATTCATGAAAGAAGACGAAAATTGACCATTGCCCCCCCCCCCCCTACCCCTGATCTCCAAAACTACTGAGCCTAAAATTTTGAAAAAAATACGAAATATAGTTCATTGCTTGTAGATTACAGGAAAATCTATAAGAATTCAAGCAATTGTACGGAACCCTCTCCACGCGAGTTTGACTCGCACTTGCCCGTTTATTATTTTAACATTTTCTATGGGATTTGTATGAAACACTGGACTATGATATAATTTTGTAATTTTTTATTTTCTAACCAGTACAAAATAATTCATTTTTAACCCAGTTCACATCCCCATTGTGATTCCTTTAGCAAGTTGCTCAAGAGTAATGTTGATTGAATCCTATTTTCTCGTTCTAGATTTTCTCAGTAGAAATGTCGGCGCTTCGTGTTGTGTCCATTCGATTGATTTGTTAGTTCGATGTGTCCATAAGATTACGAGTGTCTGCTGGCAAACACGTTTCTAAGCTACTTACAGAGAAAATAAAGAGAAAGAATGAAACTTTTTTTCTAAATGCTAAAAGTAGAGAGTTTTTGGTGGGAAGTCAAAGGGTTTAGTTGGGGTTTGCTTTAATTATTAAGCAAAATTGATTCTAGTGGAATTTATAATGTGAAATTGGTGTAGTTTGGTATTTTTAATGGTAGGTAATGCTTATAAACAATATGTTAAAGTGGACAGTCATAGTACGGCTGTAGTGATATTTGCTAAGCGGACTGTGGTGAGCGGATCTTTATGCGCCGTCCGCTAATCAATTGGCTATGAAAATATAGTTTTGTCGCCAGAAGCCTCCCTTGAAGCAACCAAAGGTCTACACTAACCTTTGATTGCAATTATTATTACTTGTTAGGAATAATAAAGCAACATAACCAAAGATAGGCTATAAAGGAATTGTACCAGGCATGTAAAATAATTCTCACAAAAATGCTAAAAGAAGGTTTGACGTATTTAACTGTCATTGTTATCGTATTTACCCATTGTAATTGTATTACCCAAATGATACATGATGAATCGATTTTGATTTAGTTTTGTTTGAAAGAGACTTGGTCAAGAGTGCTTTCACTGTTTTAGGGTTCCGTAGTCCACAAGGTTTTTAGTTTCGTCATGTCCGTCCGTCCGTCCGTCCGTCCGTCCGTCCGTTCGTCCGTCTGTCTGTCCGTCCGGGCTCGTACTCCGCCGCTACTGCACCGATTGTCACGAAAATTGGTGGACAGATAGATATTGAAGTTCCAAAAGTTGGTTTTTAAAATTATGGAAAAAGTTTTTTTTTCAGCCACCCTCCCATACAACGAAAAGTGAATTTAAAAAATTAAATTGGACTAATAGGCTCCTCGCTCACAGGAAATCACATACACGTAGATTCCAACTAGATTTTCGCGGGTTATAGTGCTATTATATAATGCCATTGTTGACAATGACAACTTGACAAGCCTTGCGTGAAAGCGTGATAAGATAAACATTTGTTTATTTTTATTGAATTTATTCAAATAATTACCGTATAGTTTTGCGCCGAATATGCAAATTACTATATTACAATAGTGAATTAGTAAATTTAGTGCGTTATATTATAAATGACTCAATAATAATCAGTAAAGTGAACTAATGGTGAAATGGACAATGGACATAATAAAAAACATTTGTGAAGTGATATTATGTAGCTGTTTCCGACTTTTTTGTAACATTTAATACATATAAAACAATATTTTTTACGTCATAGTGTTCGCAAATCTCCCGGTATGGAAAGATATAATCGTAAATATGTCGAACTCGTTAGTAGGTAAGTATTAAATTAATTCTGCGGTGCAACCCTAAGTATAAAACTCACACATCGACGTGTGTACAGATAAATTGTTTCGTTTGTAGTAGTAGTAGGTATATACGTTACTCTGAATCAATGAAGAGTCATACCAGTGGTATCGTTGAAAGGTCTTTTAAATTGCAACAAAAACTGCTTTGAAACTATGTAGATCAAACCCCCAGTCTTGAGATAATCTAATACAAAGTTAAAATTTGAGGTGTGCCACCGTAAATTTTGAAATATTACTAAAAAAATTCTGAAAAAATGTGATATATACCTCAAAGTAAGTACTTTCAATTAAAACCATAGCGGTCTCGGTATCATAGATAGTTATTTTTTAATACGTCATAAATCGTAAACCCCAATTTACCTTTAGAACTTTTATATTATGTTTTATTTACAGGACAAAAGGACTATATTTTTTTTTTATTGTGAGAACTATCTTGCTATAATTTAGCGCTATGTAAAATTAAATAAATTATGTAAATTACGTTGTAAAATCTGAAACAATCATGTTACATGAAATTTATTTATAACTTATTTTTAGTATTTGTTGTTATAGCGGCCATATAATTACATAATCGGTAAAAATTTAATGTGTCTAGCTATTAAGGTTCAAGAGATAAGGCCCTGTGACAGATGGATGGACAGACGAGACAGTGGAGTCTCAGTAATATGGTTCCGTTGGCACCCTTTGGGTACAGAATCCTAAAAACTATTTTCGCCTATAGCATGAGCATAAAACAAACGAGCAAGAATCTTTTAGACTTTTATTATAATAAAGAACAATGTATCCTAGTTTATTACCTACTTGGTAAGGCTATTCTTTGTTTTCATTCTTAACTAGGCTTTTCATCAATCCTTTTATTTACGACTTCATGTATGGAACATCAAGCAATATTAAGCAAATAACTATACCAATGACAGAAATAAATATGAATATACGAAATGAATTGTAACCTAAGAACTGAACGTTACTGATTCCTTTGAATAAATATTCTGACTTCTGAATCGGTAATAATTTACAGTTGTTATCATAAGATGGTAAGATATATTAAATACATTACATTACTGACATTAGGCAATTGATCGTTTATTTAAAGTTAGCTAAAACTAGAAACAACCTAAAACTAAAAACCTTAAAAAATATAATATAATAACTAAAATATATTATTAAAAGGAGTCCCTTTAGGCAAGGTTCCGAAGATACTGGCAGCGTTCCCCCTTTGAATAGCTAGACTGATTCTTTGTCCGAGGTAGCTGCCAGCTCTTCGGTCTCCTGTGATGTCGACTAACCTTTTTGCTATTTCCTTAAAAGGCCTTATAGCGCTAGGGCCCCACGGACCAAGGGTCTCGACACCGAATGGAACAAAATCATATTCGGAGCCTAGACCCCTGTATTTACATGCTTTAGCTTTTTCAGCCGCTTCACAAGCCGCACCAGCTCTGTTGTTGGTTCCATGTAGATGGGAAGGGGCCAGCGTGTCTGAACAGGTTGTATCCCATACCAGCACCCGGCCCATCTTCCATGGAATCAAACTCATACCGTCCGGTCTCTTGCCATCATCTCTTGCAATACCAGTCGGCTCAAGTAGACTTGGCACGTTGACGGTGGCAAGGGACCGGCGTATGATATCGTTAAGAGCGGCATGTCTCGAGAAGCGGCCTGCACTTTTTTGGCATGACAGTCCGTGATGTCCTAGCTTGTCGACATCACTGGCAGCTACCTCGGACAAAGAATCAGTCTAGCTATTCAAAGGGGGAACGCTGCTAGTATCTTCGGAACCTTGCCTAAAGGGACTCCTTTTAATAATATATTTTAGTTATTATATTACATTACTTATGTTTACATTTTTATATTTACTCATTTATTTAACTTTCTGACAAAACTGCTAGGTAATGGCATTTTCGACCCGGTGTCTTATGTGAAGACTAGAATATTTGAAGCTAGCTTCTACCTGCGATCAGAATTGGGCTACATTTTTTGTTAGGAACCTTATTTTTACCTTACCTTATTTTATTTTTAGATTATTGTAACATATGACACTTACTGTGTTATGAGTAGGTATTAGTTTCATGTAAAACTTGCATCTCCCTGTAGTCTAAATGGGAAGGATGGTGAAACAACAACACAGTTTGAAATATACTAATTAGGTTTTTTTCCTAAAATAAACGTAAACTTTTGAAGCCTAAATAAGCCCTTCTAAATTTATTTAGCTTGTATTCTGTCACTGACCCTTACTCTTAACGGTCTGTCTTTACTTTTTTGTAGGTGTTTATATTTTTACACGAGTATTACAAAATAAGCAAAACAATTATGATACCAGCTAAACAAAGCTTATAAACATCAATGAGACCTCTCCAACCCGTCTGGCCAGTGTGGAGAGTGTAGGCCAAATCGTCTGACTGCTCTGGCAAATTATATTTATTTATATATGGCTCTAGCAGTACAAAGAGGGTCGTGCTCCTGCAGTGAAGACTAAAGAAGATGAATAATCATCTTTTATTTTTATACTTAATTATACTCACCATTATAAGATGATGAGTACAATTAAGTAAAAAAAATCCAAAGGGTGCAAAAATTGTTGCTTTAAATAAATCATACGCATCCCCATTAAACAGGATAAGTGTCCATAAAACGAAACCTGTGAACTTGCATACGAAAGTTTCACGGTATTTAAGCAAACTTTCGCCGTGTTTGGGGAAATTTTGTACATTATTTTGTAGACGTGTTCCGTTAAGTTAGTGTGTAGGTGTTTATAATGTAAAGTTTTATTAACCGAGCGAGCGAAGCGGGCGAAGCGTGTCAGTTTCGAGATTAGCCAAAAATTATTTTGTCCGTCAGTCTGTCGGTTTGTTCTCGTCTACAGGTCGCATTTATCAACTGATTCTCGTGAAATTTTATAAGCAAGTCGATATTTACATAGAATTTTTATGTCCATTCAGGAAAGTTTTTAAAATGGTGGAGATATGGGGGTTTAAAACTTTAAGAAAATCATATTTAATTTCGAAAAACTTTTAAATATGTCATAAAACTTTTTTGTTACCCCCATTAAGACGCAACTTTTTTGTCTGAACAACTTTTTTATCCGATAACATCAACGGGTTGGGGGGGAGTCGCGAGGTTTACAGCTCACAGAACCACTAGTATAGCACTCGACACAAAGTAGTAGTAGCACAGAGAGAGTGGTGCTCTTCCAGAAATACTAAAAGACTTGATGATGATGATGACTTATTTTTGGTTTTTATGGGACCTGTCAGTCATAGATAAATAAAAGATCATAAAAAATGTCCAACAGACGGACAAAGCGTTAGGTGCCGGCAACCGACGCGGCGCCTAATCTGATACACTGCAATTTGTTGCTATATGTACCTACCTGTATTTCAGTTACATTTTAGAGCAAAATAGAAGCAATTTCTCATTAATCCAAAATTAGAAAATCAGTCTCAAAAAATATCCAACAACCGGACAAAGCGAATTAACCAACATTAGGTGATGGCAGCCGGAGCGGCGCCTGATCCTGCACACTGCAATTTTTTGCTATTCTCGTACCTACCTATATTTTCATTGCATTCTAGAAAATAAGAAATAAAACAAGAATCTAATACATATAAGCCACCTACAATTTCTCAATAATTCAAAATTTGAAAATCAGACTCATAAATTATCCAAACAAAGCGAATTAACCAACATTTGGTGCCGGCAGCCGGCGCAGCTCCTGATCCGGCACAATGCATTTGTTGCCATATGTACCACCTACCTGTGTTTCAATTACAGTATTCTAGAGCAAAAAAGAAGAAATACAACACATGTTAGCGAACTAAAACTTCTCAGTTATGAAATCAGTCTCAAAAAATATCCAACAGCCAGACAAAGCGAATTAATCAACATTAAGTGCCGGCAGCCGGTGCGGCGCCTGATCCGGCACACTACAATTTGTGGCCATTTATGTACCTACCTGGACTTCAGTTGCATTCTAGAGCAAAATAGAAGAATTGAAACAAGAATGCAGGACATGTAAGCAATTTCTCATTAATTCAAAATTTAAAAATCAGTCTCAAAAATTATCCAAGAGCCGGACAAAGCGAATTAACCAACATTAGGTGCCAGCAGCCGGCGCAGCTCCTGATCCGGCACAACACAACCCATTGGTTCCATATACATAGTATTCTAGAGCATACAATAGAAGAAATACAACTTAACAATTTCCCAATTATAAAATCAGTCTCAAAAAATATCCAACAGCAGAACTGCTAACCAACATTAGATACCGGCAGCCGGCGTGGCGCCTGATCCAGCACTCCGCAATTTGTGGCCATTTATGTACCTACCTGGATTTCAGTTGCATTCTAGAGCAAAATACAAGAAATAAAATAAGAATGCAGCACATTTAAGCAATTTCTCATTAATTCAAAATTTGAAAATCAGTCTCAAAAAATATCCAACAGCCGGACAAAGCGAATTAACCAACATTAGGTGCCAGCAGCCGGCGCGGCGTCTGATCTGGCACACCGCAATTTGCCTCAAATTCGCATTCCTACATTTTTGCAGCATTATTTTTAAATTACCAGCGGGTTGATGGCGATTTTATTTCCCCCCGTCGGTGCAGGAAATGAGGAAAACAAGACACTGCGGATGGAAATTTGGATACGCGTTTTGTTTTAGACTTTTTCTGTAAATTTCACCCCTTGATTGTTGTTGGAGATTTGGATACAATGAATGTTTGGTGTTTGTTTAACTTGGTTTTATTTGGAATTTTGTGACGAAATTCCCGATTTTTTAGATACGTTTTGTGAATAAGACGAATTTTATTAATCTGCTAAAAATGTATAGAAGAAAGATCCTAAAGACACGTAGTATATTATAGAAACATTAAACATTTTTGTAACATGTAAATAACTAGTTAACTATTTATCTAGTGTACCTACATCATCCGTCATTGTCTTTCTCATAGTCATGTCCATCCACTAGTTGTCTGGAAGATATCGCTTTAAGCGATAAGATCGCCCATTTTACTAATGTTACTTATTTCAAGTTATCTGTAAAATATATATTTTTTTTCTTTTTGGTGTACAATAAAGAGTTTTTCTATTCTATGCTATTCTACATAGTTTGACAATAAAAATAGAAGAACACATTACACTGAATGAGCTAGCCCTAAAATAAGTTAAACTTGTATTATGGGATGCTAAATTAACTGTACTAAATTTTATCATCCTTCCTTTAAAGCCCTTTCATTTGATATGTTACGATATAGTTCACTAAACTTTTTTATGTCTAATTTACCCGTCTTTTGGTCTCTGACTTACATATGTGTACCAAATTTCAACGGTCCAGTAGTTTTGAACCAAATTGTCTGTGACAGACGAACCGTCAGACTAGAGATCAAACTAAAAAGTAATCCTAGGCTTCAGTTATCATCTTTTAGTCACGAAACCCTTAAAAGCACTTAAATTGCAATTAATCACAGACAGCCATTATTTTTTAGCCGAACTAAGTCAAACAAATCGCAAAAAGAAAACATTCACAATTTACAACACAAAAATATTTGACTTGCGGACTCGTTCTGCTAATGAGTATTTTTCCCAGAAGTCGGGAAAAGCGATCAATTGTCGGTGCATTCATTTGAAAGTTGATCAATGATGTTGTATATTCTTTAGATACTTCATTACCTAGTTAAGTTGTCTTTCTTTCGTGTTTGTAAGTGGCCTACACTTAGTGTCAGATTTTTCAAGCTGCCTAAAGCACCTGGCGTAGCTTGACGACTGCCATACAATGATGACAGCCGGGACCAACGGCTTAACGTGCCTTCTTCTTATCTTAGAATTTTTTTACTGTTGGTGTCGCTTTACTTGCGAAAGCGCTATTAATGCGTACTCCCGCCGGGCCACCAAGCTCTACATACAAATTAAGCTTTGTATCATCATCAGGTCGTTTTAAGTCTCCACTGCAGGAGCGAGGCCCTCTTTGTACTACCAGAGCCATATATTACCTAGAGCAGTCAGAGGATTTGGCCTTCACTCTCTGCGCTGGCCGCATGGGTTACAGAGGTTTCATTTAGCTTATGTTTCCTAAGTCGCCTTCAACGATATCCACGGAAAGACTTGGAGTGATCCTATGCTACTCTGCCGGAAACCAAACGGCATGTATACCAGTAGTTAATACACTCATTTACCGACACCTTTAGTTGTGAGAGAATCTACATGTTTTTCATCTGTGATGTTAGCTCGTGGCTTTTCAAATAAAAGTGAGAGACGTTTTACAAATCGTAGTGCAGGACCTCGGGTTTCTTCTACCAAGATGAATTCTACCAAGAGTCATGTTGTTCTTTATAAACTGGTGACGTTGCTTATTTATTTAAAATTGCGCTGTTTGTAAAATAATGGATGAATCTGAATAAAAAAATAAATAATATTTTTGTAAATGAGCACAGGATTAGTACAACACAGAAACTATTATGCAACGTAAAAAGACATTATCGTAATAAATGAAAGCACAAACTTGAACTAATATTAAATGACGGTATGCCAAGAATCATTGAAATCCACCCAGTATTTTTCGAGAAAATCATCTTCATCCCAGCCCTTCTTCCGCCCACTGCTGAGCATAGATTTTGAGAAAATAAATTTTAAAATATCAGCTGCTTTGAAGTTTCCTAATAAAAAGCAAAAGAGCAGGCGCGGTTGCAGTAAGTGCTGAAGTAATTAATTGTATTGGTTTATTCAATAAAAACATGTCAAATAGGTAAAAAATATGAAAATCGATTAATTATTTTGTTTGAAAATTACGTTTTTTAACTTTAAATATTTTATTTTTTTATAAGTAATTTAATATAAGGACAAAATATCACACTGTTTAAGCTAGCCCTAAAGTAAGTTTTTTTTTAAAACTTGTGTTATAGGATAAATAAATCAACGATACTATATTTTATGATAAATACATATATAAATAAACACCAAAGACCCGGGATAATTTGAAAAAGCCCATTTTCAAACTTGACCTGGCTGGGGATCGAACCCAGAATCTCCGTATTAGCGGTCTAGCGTGTTAACCATAACGCCACGGGGGTCGTCATAATTTAATACTAATGTAGTGGGTGGTAGTGGTTAAGTATAGCTAAGATATAATTTAAAACGCGGTCTTATTTACATTGTATAGACATTGGAAGATTTCTTCCATGCTAGTCTGGGAGAAAAGAAAAAAAAACTTAGAATGTACCAGCTGCTTTTCTTCCCGTGCAGATCGTAAAAGCCGGTAGAGGGAATGCGCGAGGGAATGCCGGCCCGAATAATTGTAAAGCAACCCTAAAGGTCCAGTTTTCCAAAAACCAATTGACTTAAGGGTTAACTGGAGGGACGAAATCCCATACAAACGTACTTTCGTTTTAATTTCGAAACCATAAAACTCATCGTATTCAAATTTTTTACAAGCATTAAGATGATAAATATCTAGATCTGTAATTAGTTTTGGTTCGAAAATAATAAACAAAAAAAAAGTTATAGCAACTTAAAATTTGCCTTTTTTATCGACGAAATCGAGTAATATTTAGACGCCTATTACACTTATAATTATATTTTCGATCCTTATGGAAACTAATTATACGACTAGAGTGAAGACTCTAAATTCCAAATAATTTAGTTTTATTTGGGTATGTATCGTATTTATCGAAATAAACGAAAACTACGAAAACCTTTCGATTAATGGCCTATAACGGCCCGTTTCGCTGGCGTTCAGTGCACTCTCTTTGTCGTACGCGGGGGTGTAGCTCTCACATGCAGGGGTCGGGACGGAGCTACATTTTTTAGCGCCCTTTCTCTTTCTCGACGAAATAGCAACACAACGAAGCGCGTCGGTAGGCAACTCGCTGTGGAGTTCGCCCGCGCCTCCAGTACCACTTTAAATCCCCAATAAAATTGCACGAAAGACTCGCTCGAAGGAATATAAAGATACCGTCATTAATAATTCCTCCTGCACCGAGGTGCAGGCAACAAAAGTTCAGCACCCAACGTGCTGGCGGTCCAGTAATTGACAGCGAAACTTTTGCGACACGGGGTATTCTGTTACAATTTACAAAGGTTTCAGTTTTCTAATGTCGTTGGTGAACTGCGATATAAAGTTGGGAGTTTATTATCTTTGTGTAGAGGACTGTTATAGAATCTTTGCGTAAAATCGGTTAAAAAAAAGCAAATAAACGGTCAAGTGAGAATCAGACTAGTACATGAAGGGTTCCGTACCTCGTTACAATGTTTTGAAATGCTGATAAAAACACGTTTATTGTATTACGACTCCCTTTAATTTTTAACTTTATCTTATTTTAGTATTTGTTGTTATAGCAGCCACACTAATACAAAATTGGTGATAATTTAAAAGTGTCTATCTATTATGGTTTAAAATATCAAGCCCTGTAACAAGCGTACGTAAACTATACTAATTCAACGATACTATATTTTATAAAAAAAAAACATATATAGATAAACACCCAAGACCCAAGAGATTTTGCAAAAGTTCATTTTCCAACTTGCCCTGGCTGAGGATCGAACCCAGAATCTCTAAAGTGGCGGACTGGTGTGTTAACCAAATATTAAATATGTTATGTGTATAATTAAAAAAAAAACACAAAAAGACATACCTATATTTATTAGAACAGCTTTGTACATGTCGCGCGTCGCGGCGACAAACGACGCCTGAATTACAGGCGCTAGATCACTCCGACAGGTGTTGCGCGATTTATAGTCGCTTCCGCAGTCGCCGCGATACACACGCGACATGTGAGATTACGTGCTAGTTGGATTCATTTCTACTTCTGGTTAGTAAGATTGTGGAAATACTTAGATGTTACTTTGACTAAAATAAACAATTTAGGTGAAATGTATTTAATTTCAGTCGTGTTAATAAATAAAAAACCAATGATGCTCTGGCTAATATATATGGCTCTAGTAGTACATAGGTCATGCTCCTGCAGTGGAGATAAAAAAAGACCTGATGATGATGATGATGATAAAATAAATCAAATATAAATATAAAAAACCTTAGTTGAGAAGCTCGGATATCTATGAGACCACCTGAAAAATATACCCTTTTATACAAATAAACGGGCAAGTGAGAGTCGGACTCGCACATGAAGGGGAACCGTTGTGGGAATGTCGTTGGTGAACTGCGATATAAAGTTGGGAGTTTATTATCTTTGTGTAGAGGACTGTTATAGAATCTTTGTGTAAAATCAGTTAAAAAGAAGCAAATAAACGGTCAAGTGAGAATCAGACTAGTACATGAAAGGTTCCGTACCTCCGTAGGTACAATGTTTTAAAAAGCTGAAGAAACACGTTTCTTGTATGACGACCCTCTTTAAATTTTAACTTTATTTTATTTTTAGTATTTATTGTTATGGTGGTCATAGTAATATTATACATAATTGGTGAAAAATTCAAGTATCTAGTTAATGCCATTATAAAGATCAAGTTAAAAAAAACACGTTTCTTGTATGACGACCCCCTTTAATTTTTTACTATTTTATTTTTAGTATTTGTTGTTAAAGCGGCCACAATAATACCACAGCATAAATACCAGTAGTACAGAAATCTCACTCCGCAAACGTTTTCAAAGAAATGTCTACTCACAGTGGTTAGCTATATGGTGTAATTTAGCTCGCATCAAAACGCAGCACCTTTTCATTTAGACACCTACAATAAATCTAAATCCATTACAAGCCAATTTTATCCTTATGACTCTAGACATACGATTCATAATATACACAAAACCGACTAAAATAGACTCAGCGAGCGACGCGCTAGGGTTGACTACTACAAGAAGCTACTATCGCCATTTAGCGCACCCTATTATCGGTCTTCCATGCTGGTCTGGAAGACAAGAATAAAACTTAAATATAAATAAATATGTAAGGACAAATCGCACCGATTGAGCTAGCCCCAAAGTAAGTTTAAACTTGTGTTATGGGAAACTAACTCAACGATACTATATTTTATAGTAAAAACATGTATAGATAAACATCCAAGACCCAGGACAATTTAAAAAAGGCCATTTTCGAACCTGCCCTGGCTGGGGATCGAACCCAGAACCTCCAGATTGGCGGACTAGCGTGTTGACCATTACACCACGGAGGTCATAGCTGCATCTCTCCCCGCACAAATCGTAGAAGCCGATCGAAGGAATGGGCGAAAATGCAAATCATGTTAATAGGCGATGCGGCTAGCAACCCATCACTATTTTGATTCCTTTTTCCACTTACTTCGTCAATCTCAAATCAAAAATCAGAAATTCGAAAGAATAATATACATATACCTACGTTCCTACTTATTTTCGTAACCTAAGTAGGTACCTAGGTCCTAGGTATTAAACCTACTTAGTGTACCTATCATGAATGACAACATAATAATAATAACCACTTCAAAGTAGATCTTACCTTTCAGCGTCCTTAGGAAGTCTAAAAAAAATTAAATTTGGATTGCAATCCTTGTTTAAACAGTTAAAAACTGCGCAGTGGTTTTTGGCCTTCTTTTTATGTTTCTCCATTTTTAAAACGGCCGGATCAGTGAAGTACCTAGGCGACGAACAAAGCTCGCGCGTGCGTCACTGCTCGCACGTGAGCCCCGACTGAATTAGCCACCCGCGGTGGCCGCCGCGCGTAGGTATATTTTTGATACCTACACGGGGGGTGACACAGGCCTGGTAATACATAATCGGTGAAAATTACAAGAGTCTAGCTATTACGGCTCAAGAGATAGAGCCCTGAACAGACGGACAGACAGACGGACAGACGGACAGACGGACAGACGGACAGACAGACGGACAGACGGACAGACGGACAGACGGACAGACGGACAGACGGACAGACGGACGGACGGACGGACGGACGGACGGACGGACGGACGGACGGACGGACGGACGGACGGACGGACGGACAGACGGACAGACGGACAGACGGACAGACGGACAGACGGACAGACGGACAGACGGACAGACGGACAGACGGACAGACGGACAGACGGACAGACGGACAGACGGACAGACGAGCAGACGGACAGACAGCGGAGTCTCAGTAATAGGGGTCCCGTTTGCACCCTTTGGGTACGGAACCCTTAAAAAGAATTTATTAAATCAGTACAGGCTTTTTTGAGTAATCGGGGAACATACAAAAAAAAGATTCAAAGTAATTGATCATAACCTCCTTTTTTAATGTCGGTTAAAAATACAAGATCATTAGCAAAATTCCAGCCTTCCATCAACCACTAACCATCATAAGCAAAAACCGACAGAACATTACAATAATAAAGTTTTTAAGACAGCATAGTAGTCCCCGGCTATGTTCGCTAAATATGTTACTCGCTTCCTTCATAAAACGAATTTAAATGTTCTCTCCCATTGACATATAAATCCCGTCGACAGAAAAAGGGTAGGTATATAGTAAACTTCGAGGTAGACGAGCGAATGCATACGTGAATACTAGGTCTTATTCTGTGAATGCACGAAAACAAACTTGTAAACCAGGGACGGCACACCACTAGTCAGCACCTTGCCTTCCACTACTTTATCGAGCCAGGTGCCTTGCCCAGTTTAAGGTTCATGACCGCTTCAATATCTCATACTAGTACGTTTTTGGATTATGGTGTTGGGAACAGAATCTTAGACATCTATAATCCAGGCAGTATAATATCAGTGTCACCAGCAAAACAAGGACGAGCAGAATTCGTTTCACGTGTAATTTAACAAGACGTTAGGTATTTCAAAATGACTCGTATACTTTAGAGTTGTGTTATATCTTTTGAAGTTACACATGGTATGAATCATATAAGAGTAGTACATTAACGTTACAGTTCAAAGTAGGCTTGAATTCCTAAAGTGTTAAGCTATTTATTTTATTGGTTGCAAATGTTTTTTAAATCCATGAGAGAAGAAAAGCTGAAATAGGGCTCCAATATATTAATATTTTTTTCAAAACAAAAACCAGACTTCAATAAATATTCAACAAATTGTATACTTAGACGACATATTTTTTCAAGGTATTAAAAAAATCAAACTACACATCCGATTTTAATAAATTTCAATGGCACCACATGGAAAGTATACTCTTTCTTACAAAAAAATATTTTTCCAAATTGGTTTAGGCGTCTTCGAGTAATCGGAGAACAAACATAAAAAAGGTTCCGATGAATTCATAACCTCCTCCTTTTTTTAAAGTCGGTTAAAAAATCATGGCTATAAAAACAACCGGGATATTGAAAACTGGATATAGCAGCACTGTAGCGACTCTGCAAAGGACACATGATTATACATTCATTAAGTCAGTAGTTGAGAACTCATATTTGTCCAACATTAAATCCTAATAACCATAGTTACATATGTCATTTAATTTATTATTAAGTCAACTTGATAAATTTTATTCAAGACTTAAACAAACTAGCTGCCTTTGTTTGATTGATGTGACTAGGGTTGCCATTTGTCCGGGTTTACACGGACATGTTAGGCTTTTTCGGGTGACGTCAGGCCTGTCCGGCTTTTTGGTTTGGCAATGCGGATGAGCTATGTCCGGCTTTTATTAGGCTTTTTGGCGAAGCGGATAAGCTATTTCCGGCTTTTGTTAGCTTTTTGGCAAAGCGGATGAGCTTTGTCCAGCTTTTGTTAGGCTTATTAGAAAAGCGGATAAGCTTTATTTATTTAGGCATTATCTAGTACTTTGAACTTTTAAAACTTTGTTCTTGCTCTACCACTGTATCCATTTCGGCTTATAGGGCTAAATTTCCGGCCTCATTCAGTGCCGAGTCCGGTTTTTATAATTTTGGATATGGCAACCCTAGATGCGACCAGAAAACACTGTTTTTAACATTCACGCAACATGCATGTAACGAACCCTCTAAACAAACGTCGTCAGTGTGTTATCACGCAATATTGTACATGTAATAAACAAACGTGGAACTAACGATAAAGTCTGACACGCGTATATCCATTATAGTTACATGTTACTTTACCGGGTTAATGCGGCAATAGACACCCGGTTCGGTCCGGTCTAGTCTGGTCAGGTTATCGGATCGGAATCACTGAATACACGTCTGGTTTGACACATTCGCATGGAAAATAGATTTCTGACACCATTTTCGGATCATACGTCCGTTCCGATCCGTTTATTGGAACGGACGTGTAATAATATGTAATGCATGTCTACAATTATATCTAAAAATTTCTTCCGGAGTCTTTCTACCGGAGAGAAAAACTGGACGTGTATTGCCAGCTGAGGAAAAATATGCTTAGCGAAAAATATACTTAAAACAATTTTTTTTAATAAAACCATCGAAGTTTACTGGGTATTAGGTATTTATCTATACAGGCTGACTTTCAAACCACCAGCCAAATTTTTGGAACAAGTTCAGTCCATGATACTGAACTACTGTCCATAAAAACAATTAACGAAAAACTAAAATAAAAATTCGCCTTTTTATACAAATCAGCGCTCAGTCAAACGGATTTTCTATGGGAGGACAAAAAATTTTCATCGATTTTTAATAACTTTTTTTATAGAAAGTAGTTCAGTATCATGGACTGAACTTGCTCCAAAAATTTGGCTGGTGGTTTAAAAGTCAGCCTGTGTATGTATTTATTATAAAATATAATATCGAGTTTTTAATAATTTTATCTGGCAACATACAGTTACTCTTTCTATTTTATTCTATTATTATAATTCTTAAAACTAAACATTAAACAAACTTAAAACATTATAATAATAAAGTAAAAATTTTGTAAGAGTGCGAATCAAAAGTGATTGCTATATACGGAATTGGTGAATAATACTTAGAATAATAATTTAACATTAGCAAACAATTAAATACTGAAATGAAATTATTACTTGTTTAAAATGGGTAGTAAATATGTAAAATTACAGTAAAATAAAGTCCCCATATTGTAACGTGTGATTTCGGAACTTTACTCTGAGTGTAACCCGACACGCACTTGGCCATTTATTATGTTAACAACAACCTCTCTTACATTTCTTTAAACCGCAAACACAATCTCAATTTTCCACTTTTAATTACACTTAACAGCATCCCCGCCTTTAATCAAGCCAAATTAAACTTTGTAATCGGCATTTCGAAACAAAATCTCATTAATTCGAAATAATTTCTTCCGACTTTTCGTACAAATTGTACAACAGAAACCCGTTTAATCAAAATCTTAGGAACAATAGAGTAATCAGAGATATAATATAATTTTCGCGTTCATTATAACTCCATCTTGGGGCGAAATTACTTGTGGTTGACTGCAAATGAAAAGATCACAATCGGTCTCTATTACGGGGATGATGACTAGGCATTCGTTTATTCCTAAGAATCGCGAAATTTTCGCCTTCTTATTCCGCGCCCCATTCCATACATCATTATGTGGGTTTAGAAGACGTTGGACTTATTCGCAAAACGGCCTGTAGATGTAAAATAATCCATTTGGGAAAAAAATCTATACTTATTCTGAAAATTTCATTTTTAGGAACACATATATATCTACTATGGATTTATTATTAAGAGCCTCAGAAATTGCCTTAATTTAAACATAAATATAAGAGTACTGACATATTAAAACACTTTCAGTTCATCATGGTCATTAGCTTGTGAAAAAAAATTACATTAATTACTGAAGTAAAAAGCCTTTGAAGAATATTTTAATCTCTGAAAAAGAAAATACAGTAATAACACAAACCATACCATTTAACCAGATCAAAGTATAAATTATTTAAGCTGTCTAAAGGTAACTAATAGCTATTAAGCGGTAAATTTGTGATAACAAATGATATTCGTAATTCCGTGTCTCCTGGAGTACGAAAGAGCACAAAATTCAGGGTTCAGCCCACATTATGCGGTACTTTACACGATTTCACGCAATAACTCGCGGACACTGTTGATCCAAAGTGTTTCTCCAATAAACCAAATTATATTGTAAACGAAGTATACTTAAACGTGATCTGTGCTGTAACACGTGACATAATAAAACTATAACACTTCTTTATCCGTTACGGGGTAGTCAGAACCACAAGACCAAGAGGCTACTCTTGACGTGACATCAAGATATAGATGGATTGCCAGCTACATTGCTTAATAACATGATTCAGATTCATGCCCATTATTTCGATCGGCTTTTACGATTTTCACTGGATGAGAAGCAGTTGCTATATTATGTTATAAGTTATTTTTTTCTGTCTGACCAGCATAGAAGACTGTATATTAAGATTAAAAATGAGTCATTTAAAGAATAACGTTAACGTTTTCAGAGGCCATTTTGCGAACAGATCTAATGTCGATTAAATCGTGTGACGTCAGCAAAGTGAGGCTTATCTGCGATAGGTCATAGCTGAACTATAGTGTAAGATGGAGGGCAGTGGAGTACAAAGAAATACTCAGTATTATATACTGCGTCTTTGTTAGCCTTATTGCTTTAGATATTCAGCACATTAATCCCCGGTGGTGGCACAAAGAAATATTTTGGTTTGCCATGTTTTTATCTCCGTCTGTCCGTCTGTCTGTCTATCACCAGGCTGATCATGAACCGTGATAGCTAGATAGCTTTTCACAGATGATGTATTTCTAGTGCCGCTGTAACAAAAAATACTAAAAATAGAATAAAATAAATATTCAAACGAGGCTCCCTTACAACAAAAGTGATTTTTTTGCCATTTTTATAACGGCAATAGGTAGACGCTTGAATTATTAACAGAATATTTACATAGTTGTATATTACGTATAGTACGGTACCCTTCGTGCGCGTGTCTGACTCGTTCTTGGCTGTTTTAGATTAGATTTATTTACTAATACATTTTTATACTGGGATTATTGGGAGCTCATAAATACGAGTAGTGACTTTGTTTGCAGTAGGTTATAATTGAAAGGTATAAGATAAGATACGGGGTAGAAGAAGGGAGCGGCGTACAATGAACACTATTGTGTTGCTGCTTCTTTGTTGGACTTATCGACTTATATTGCGAACGCTTCTGTTAACTTCTATAGTTTGATTCAAAGACTTTTTTTATCTTCCTAAGAGAGAAGAAGAGATTTCTTATGAAATAAGCAGTAGGTACCTATGTACTATATTTTCTTACTTTGTTTGTTTCTTTGCTTGTATTTTGTGTACATGAATTTAGTAAATAAATAAATAAATAAATAGAGTAATTCTGTATCTATATCTAACTGGTATAAAATGTGAGAAGTTAAAAAAATCTTTTGCAAACTGATAAAGGATACAAGTAGAATTCTTGCGGTTTAAATGATGAGGATAATGTAAATTAAAAAAAGAAACATTTCGAGATATAAGACTTCATTCGTCAGTGAAAAAAAAACAAACATCGACTTCATATTTTATTTATGAGGAATCTCTCCACCCAAATACTAACCGAACATTGAAGTATTTATTCTTTGTAAAACGCGGCTGTTTTTACAAGACCTGCGGTAAAAAGGACGATGAAAATTATG
Organism: Acrobasis repandana; assembly: GCA_963576875.1. Classification (NCBI taxonomy): domain Eukaryota; kingdom Metazoa; phylum Arthropoda; class Insecta; order Lepidoptera; family Pyralidae; genus Acrobasis; species Acrobasis repandana. The sequence goes on along the minus strand of OY756218.1, from coordinate 16,705,042 downwards.
AGCGAAGGGGGACGTAAATAGCACAGGGAGAATAGGGGATAAAGGAATAATATATCAATACGAATCTTTAATATTCGCGCCGGCAACGTGAATCGCGACCAATGAAACCGACTCATAAATCTTGCGGTTTTGCCTTTTATATAGAACTTGACTTTCTGCTTATTTTTTTGAGTTTTTACAACCATGTTTCGGGAAAGTCTTCTAGAATAAAGGTTGTTTAATGAATACCGATTTGCAGATGACATAGCAACCCTTGGAAGTAGTTCACAACAATTGGAGCAATTAATAAATGGAATGAACAATATTTTTAATGAACATAAATTAAGTATACATATAAATAAAACCAAGCCCTAAATTGTCTCAAAAACAGGCCCAGTAATTAAAAATATCAAATTGAATGATAAACCAAGTAAAAAGTTTTAAATATTTAGGTAAAATTACCAACGAAGAGTCAAGATGCACAGAACTTATTAAAAAAAAGGATTGCTATTGCAAAGAATACATTTAAGAGTAAAAAATACATATTTTGTTCTAGTATCAAAGAAAGTTTACGTAAAGATTTATTAAAACATTTGTATGGAGTATTGCTTTGTACGGGTGTGAAACGTGGACGATGACTAAAAAGATTAAGATAGATAAGAATCATTTGAAATGGGGTATACTTTCTTATACAGACAAAAGTTTAACAGATTTTCGTTATTTAGAAAATTTTGAAAGATTATCATGTCATAGAATAATCAATATGTAGGTTACTCAGTATAAAGAATAATTTTAATAATAGATTTTCGTTGCACAGAAAATCAATAATTAGAATGTTTATTATGAATAATCGAAATCATAGAATTTTATTACAAATAACATTTACTTTTGCGATGTTTCTAATATCAGAATATCAAATTAAATATTATTATTTTTAATATATTTAGTTAATATAATATTCATAACCTATAAGTTTGCCCTATTCTAGTAAAATGGATAAAACTTTCCCAGCTCGCAGTTGGTCGCAGTTCTAACCTAACCTAACCTATAAGTTTGCCCTAACCTATATTGTGGTAGCGATTTATGATGTATTCTAACTTATTACGAGTAAATGGTAATTAATTTGATTAAACAATGTTTTCACTTAATACTTCCTTAAATAATAATTTTCAGTCAAATAAAATTCCATGAAAGATTATACCGAACAAACAATATTCTTTAAAGAAATATTCTACTGTTTGATTAGTTTGTTAAATGAAAATATGAGATTCTAAAATTCATTGAACTGTGTTTCTATAAATTGTGTTTCATTCAAGTAAATAGTCTTTGAAACAATAATATTTGAAATAAAAATATAAGAATTAAATATTCTATGAAATTTCAGTCTGTGAAACAAGGGGCACCCTTTGTAATGTGGTGCTGGAAAGAATGAAAAAAAAAAGTTGGACAGAAAAAAATACAAACGAAAAGGTACTAGAGAATGTGGGTGAGAAAAGGCAAAGACTACAAATTATAGAAAATAGAAGAGGGAAAATGTTCGGCCATCTTTTGCGTCACTATTAGTTTTTTAAAACAATAATGGAAGGAAAAATAGAAGGAAAAAGTGGAGTAGGAAAACCCAGAAAAAAATTTTCGATCAAATAAACGAAAAATTAAACGTGAAAAAATATAAGGAGGTTATGAACTTGGCGGAAGAAAGAGAGACATGGAAAGCACTCCACCGACAAGAGCCCAGCTCTTAAATAAAAAAAGAAGAGGAATGTATATTCTAGATATTTCAGTGTGCAATTTTTGATATGATACTAAATTCTTCTAGAAATATATTAAGGTAAAATATGATTATGATTCCGAGATTTATTGAATCCCTCGGTGCGTTTATATTAAAAAAAATACTTAATAAATGACGGCACATATTAACATACTTTTCGATTTGGTTATGATGAAAAGTTGTTTTTGCTCATAAATATTTTTAAAGCCTTTATTTTTAATAATGTAGTGTTCGATATTTCACATTTAATTTTTTCCACGTTACCGTTGACTTAGTATTTAAATAATAAAAAAACACTAACTAACTAAAAACTAAACGCAAAAAACGTCCAAAGAGAATACAAGTACACTTAAAAGTCAATATACTCCAACAGAAAGACATTCCAGAATGACTATGTTCCGACAAGTGCATCCTAGGACCTATGAATCACATAAGATACAGCTTCTAGGTAGTCAGACGACAAGAGCAACAATGCCGAAAAACGTTGTAACCAGAAAGAGGACGGTTTTCGGCTTACATATTTTTTTTTTGCTTACATGCACTTATGATAAGATAGATTGGAAGGTAAGTAAGTACATGAAACCTGGAAGGGTATTGAGAATTTGTTGGTTTTTGATTTTATATCAAATCAATAGAACAATGTCAACAGATACAGTGTCAACAGATAATGAAAATCATTTTTAGACTAACAATATAATTACTGCAAGTACGTTGGTCAAATGCAATTTGGATTTTTAAACTCAATATAATTAACTATGAATTTTCTTAACCATAAGAACTTTCGACTTTTACATTCGATTAAGTTGTAAGGAGAGATTTGCGCAAAATTGCATCACGAAATGGCTTTAAATGAAATGATGTATAAAAAGCCAATGAATTTTCTAAACACACACATTGTACACCGAACCGCGCATTGAGTGTGGCCATCGTCAATACTGCTCGTTCAGCGAATACACGGCCGCATTTACATCGAAATGAGCTATTTAGTTCACTTGTGGTATAATGTAACGAATGTACAGAAAAATAACTCCTGATATATGTATGTATTTATCTAATATTTTACATAAAAAATTAAAACATTTGTAATGTAAAATCTCTCGTCTTACTGACGTAACGAAACGCGTCTTGTAAACCAGTTTATCTAGACATTTAATCAAAGTAATATTGTTGTGGCATACAAGGCTTAATAATGAATTCTTGTGTGCCACTAAATTAAAAAACGTTTTAATCATTTAGACTGCCTTGCCGAAATCGCACAAAAATGACATATTTTATCTACATTTTTTAAATTAAAATCCACTTGCAGAGCGTAAATAAATACCTAGTTTCTTGATAAAAAAAAAAGTACTTTATTCATAAAAAATACATTAATAATTCATGTAATTTTTAAGAATAAAGTTCTTTATTAGTCGTGTGGTTCCCGGCAGAGAAGAATAAAACCTCTTCAAGTCTTCCCGTGGATGTCGTAGAAGGCGACTTGGGAAACACAAGCTAAACAAAGCTTATAAGCATTAATGAGCTGTCTTCAACCCGTCTGGCCAGCGTGAAGATTCGAGTGTAGGCCAAATCTTCTGACTGCTCTGGCTACTATTGCTCTGGCAGTACAGAGAGGGACGTGTTTCTGCAGTAGAGACTAAAAAAGACCTGATGATTATGATGAGATAAAATTAAATTAATCAATAAAACTAGAATTTACGCATCCGCGGTGTAATAAGTTTGACCTGTCCGTTGTGTGTCTCCGGGGCGTCGTAACTCCTAAACAAATAGACGATTATGATGCGTTTTTTTTTTGTTTGAAAGCTAACCCGAACGACATGGTTCTAAGCTACTATTGTTTTATATCATTTTTATTTTATTACTTGTTATACGAGTAATGATCGAATTTATTTCGGCATTTCTTCACAGTAGTAGACGTTGTGTAACGCTAGTATTGGTAGCTTTTCATTAAAATTCTTATTAATTTCAATATAAATAAACATTACACGTAATGCTTGCTAAACTAATTGACGTATAAAAGTGCCTGCAAATACGTAATTTAATTACTGAATGAACATTCGAATTTTTATCTTTAATTCTTGTACGGAGAGCACACCCGTGTATCCGAAATTTCCTCGTTTCTCTATAAACTTTATATTTTATACTGCTGGCTCATCGTTCTACCGAATGCACCATTTGCTTAAAATTTCAATACGAAGCACCGGTAAAGGGAGGTTTGTTGCCACATGCGATTTTTATTCATATTGCCTCACAACGAAATATATTTTAAATCCAATTCGCTTGTATATTGGATGTATTCAATGCCTGAATTTCATATTCGTAGCAAATCCGAATATTATCAAGGACTTTTGACATCGCAGGGCTGCGTAAATGGTTTACTCTGATTTCATTTTGTAAAACTATTAATGTTTATTTTTTCAGAAATGACAAATAAATATTACGCATGAGTTAACATTGAACTGAGTTTTCCAGACAAATATTTACAAATATTTATTTAGTCTAAAAAAAAGATTTTGCTATATTATAGCTATGTAAATTAATACGTGAGCGATCATTTTATTATTTTTACACACAATCTTATTTAATTTCGTTTGAGGAAAACAATGTATGAAATAGGTAATGGTTCGGTAGGGGTGGGCTTTGGTCCACCCCCTAGCCGCCAACAGTATTCATGCAGATTTATGTAGGTATAGTGTGTACACCTTATACCCATTTTACCTGTGATTGACAATATGAATGATTACGATTAGGAGATTATGGCAGGCCTCTGTCACTCGCTCAAGGTCGCGCTATAAGCACCTATCGTCTAGTCGTGCGTTCGAACACACAAGAGGCGGGGTCGCACGCCCGCCTGTGTAGTCACGCGCGTGGAGTGGAACCTTAATGCGTATTGTTCTTTACGACATAAACAAGCGTTTTAACAATGACAAATTCACGACATTATTGTGCGGTATACGAATGTCAAAATCAAAGAACCAATCAACAATTGTCGTTTTTCACATTGCCAAAAGACGAGGAAAGGTAAGTGTTTCTTTTTCGGTATATTTTTTTACTAGAATTCACTGTTTTTAAAAAGTAGTCGTATAGTAATCTATACGACTACTTTTTAAAAACAGTGAAGGGTTTAACAGTTAAGGGAACAATTAGGGTTTGGTACTGTCTCGTCCAATCAGATTATTTTGTAGGTATGAGGTTTCGATGAAAATTACACGCTCTTATCTTACGTCACAACTTTTTAAGTCAACCATGTGGTTTCGGGTCAAAATAGGACCACTCATCACTTCCTAATCTTCCCATGGATGTCGTAAAAGGCGACTACAACAAAAAGACCTTCAAAATATTTTATGAATAACCTTTGAAATTATTACTAATAGTCCGTCTAGTTTTATAACAGGTTAACGCCAAAAGTGGCCACATTTGGCAAAAACCAAAACCAAAACGAAACCTAGACGGACTACCAATATTACTTTCAAAGGTTATTCATAAAATAGTTTAAAGGTCTTTTTAGACATTGATACAAATCAAATTTTTAAATATCACCATATTTAGTTTTAAACAATTTATTTCAAACTAGGGCGCCACTTATGCTACCACTTCACATTAAGGTACATTTCTTCTCGTTCTGAGCAGCAGGTATTATTGTTAAGATTTTGTAGGCTATCATAGCGTAGGTATTTTAGCTGTTGTATGGGAGTGATGTAATCTGTTACGTAGTAAGTAACTATTTATTAATCTATGGTTATGGTACGGTGGAGGTAGCGCTTGGGCTAGACTCCAGCTGCCAACAGTGTTCATGCGAACAATTTGGTTCAATTTGGAACATTCCCGTATTGCTATTAAGGAAATGTAGGTATACATTTCTTAGGAATTATATAAAATTCCTAAATTTAACACATTTTCAGTAACGGACACATCGAAAGAGATAGACATATTATATGTTTAGTGTTCACACACAAGTGAATCTTATTCGTTTTCAAAACACTCGTCTTGAATGGAGCCTTGGCCTAATTGACAGATCACTGGGTTCGTACTCGTAGACATCACATCTTCAGTTTCATATATTTTAAAACGTATAGTTTTGCAACAATTTTAAACGTTGTAAAAAGGTAAAGAATATTTTCAATTACCCACACTTTGAAAGTAGAATTAAAATGCAAAGCATTTTTAGGATTCCGTACCCAAAGGGTGCAAACGGGACCCTATTACTGAGACTCCGCTGTCTGTCCGTCTGTTCGTCCGTCTGTCTGTCTGTCCGTCTGTCACAGGGCTCTATCTCTTGAACCGTAATAGCTAGACACTTGAAATTTTTACCGATTATGTATTACTGTGGCCGCTATAACAACAAAAATTAAAGGGGGTCGCCATACAAAAAACGTGTTTTCTCAGCATTTTTAACTGGATCTTTATAATGGCATTAACTAGATACTTGAAATTTTCACAGATTATGTATTACTATGGCCGCCATAACAACAAATACTAAAAATAAAAAAAGTTAAAAATTAAAGGGGGTCGTCAAACAAAAAACTTTTTTTTTTGCGTTTTAAAACATTGTACGGAGGTACGGAACCCTTTATGTACGAGTCCGACTCGCACTTGCCCGTTTATTTTAAATTGAAATAAAAGACGGTACACCTAGTATCTTCATTTTCTCCCAGCATTATTAGCATGAAATGACTCTCTTAACTCACTTAATAAAGTTTCTAATCTTATACGCCTTCATTTCGGAGCCAGTTTTAATATAACACAACTTATGCAACTTGAATATGCAATTTCGAGCCAAACTTTGCACCTGTTAAGCACTTTCATAAAATTTGTTCAACAAAACGCTTTTAGCTGGTGTGAGTAAAATTTTAAATTAAGTTGAGCCAGTGTGTACATAGGTGGTACCAAAGAAATTATAATACAATCTAGAGTAAAAATCTCAAAAAAACAAAATTAAAAATTAAACTTATGGCCAAGTTTCACAATGCTTATGTTTAAATACTTAACGTTCCCAAAAAATGCACCAAAGTTATAGGCGTCCCTTTCCTGCAAACTGCCAGTGCAATAAAGTAGAAAGGGATACCTATAACTTTAGGTATCTTTTTTGAGAACGGCTTTGCCACTTCGTAAGCATTCTAGATGGTTTACAATTTCTTTGGGTGGTACTAAGTTGTTTTGCGGGGAGAGCGTTTTGCATTCTGAGGGCATAATAATGCAGCTGCATAGAAAATTGTCCCCGTTGTACAGTGCTGTTGCTAATTGCATTAAGATGTATTCTAAGTTGTTTAAGTGCAAATTCCTGTACGAACGTGCTCAAGTGCTGGACTGGGAATTAGGTTCTTATACACTATATTTGAAAGTATTGTTGATATTTAGTCGGTATTACAAGTTATTTTGCATATGAAAAAATATTTAAATTAATGTGGCTAATAGGAAGCGTTTAAAGTACGCGGCTATGGAGCAAAATATTGTTTTGTGCCTATAGCCGTAGAGACCATGGGCAGCTGGGGCCGGACGCTTAGCGCCTTATAAGTCAACTTATACTCGAAGGTCAACGAATCGCAAAAAAGACTGGGGTCTCTCCTCTGGTGCAATGACCATAGCTATCCAGCGCGGTAGCGCGGCAAGCGTCTTGCTTGGGCACCTTAGCACCGGAAACGGTATAAGGGGCGGGTTGTAATTTTATTTTACTTGTTGACCATGACAGATGTAATTTGACATATATTGTAAAATGTATTTTCTGTGTAACTATTTGTAATGTGGGCTTTATATTGATAAATAAATTGACGTTTTACATGCATAAAATTGCGAAGCATTAATATATTCTTGAAAATTTACAAATTAATGTATGAAGGACATTACATGCATATAAATATGAATAGTTCGTTATATTTCAGCCGACCCACAATTTAAAATAGAAAGTAGGAGTACTTGGTGTGTAATTAATTCTTAACATTATAGATTATAGATACCCTATTCAAAAAATTGTGCTGCTTTATTATAAATTAACAAAAATAAATTAATAAAAGTAATTTTAGCTCATAAAACCATAAAATATAACATCGGAATATGCAATAACATCGGAAATCCTACTGTAAATAGAGAAAATCCAAAACAGCGAATTCTCATTACTATTCTCAAAACCTATCCATTAGTAAAACAAAACAAAATTAATCTCAAAAACGCCTGCACCGACCCAGGAAATTAATATTGTCAACTTGTAAATCCGTCGAATTATTACCTTCGAGCCAATTCATCAACGTACTCTGTCGATCAGCCTCTCTGTCACCATGCCACCGATTTGCCAATAAATTCACCCATCTTAATGGGGTACGTATTGGTTTACATAATTTTTTACTTATATTTTAAACGCGCGTTTCTTAATACACTTGGCATACCTACTTATCATTTTGCATAAAAAAAACACTAAAAAAGACCACTCCAAGTCTTTCCTTGGATGTTGTAGAAGGCGACTTAGGGAACACAATCTACCTCAAAACAAATCTTACATAAACATCAATGCGACCTCTCCAACCCGTCTGACCAGCGTGGAGAGTTTAGGTTAAATCCTTTGTCTGCTCTGGTTAAATATGACTCTAGTAGTATAGAGAGGGTAGTGCTCTGCAGTGAAGACTAAAAATAATAGACCTGATGATGATGAGTATCACAATTTTATATCTCACGGCGTTGACGGGTTGGTTTTTTCAAACTTTACGTAAAACATAAGTTGTTTGTCTGTCATCCATTTAGAATAATCGTTTATCTTTATTTCTTTGATCTATGTTAGCAAATATGAGTAGGGGAAAGTAACTGGTACTGGATTTTTCTTATTTATATAAATAGCATAAAAGGCATGGTTTATCACAAATAATGTATATTTAGCATAATCTCTGAAATATGCAATATGATATTAAGCGAATAGTCCTAAGACCTGAAGTTATGAATACAAAACATTTCATAAACCTATTTTTTTAGAAAAAATAAATTATGCGAAGTGTATAGCACCGAAGCTCTATGTAAGGTTTATTTCCAATGGACGCCAAAGAATAAATTTCCACTCCGAATATTAGAGAAGTTTCGTCAACTCTCACAATAGTCGTCCCCTCTTACAAACTTCAGTTCCAAATGCCGTTATTCAAATTTTACTTTTGATAAGAAATTGAATAGATATCTGAAATGTGAAATGTTGCTAACTTTAATGGTAGCAATAAAATTTGTATTTTGCGCTATGAATTGTTAGTGAATAAATAGCTCAACGGCTCTGTTTTTGTTTGCTTGGAAACTTTTTATTATCTACTTTATTTTTAAGGGTATAACTTTGTGAATTTAGAAATACCTAACGATTTTTTGTACTTTTTTCCAACATATAATGTTTTTTCTATCTTTCTCAAACGTAATAAAATCAAGGGCCCTAAAATTTAAGATTAGGACAGTTTAACCACAGACCGATCGGTCGTTTTGGAAATACTTGGGGGAGGCCTATGTCCAGCAGTGAACTTCCTGTGGCTGATATGATGATGATGATGATGAACCACAGACCTGATTTTTACTGGGTTTAACAATTCGACTTACGATATTTAAGTAAACTTATCAAATGTGGCAACTACAATAGTTACAATAAAAATCAGTTTTTATACCGTATGTTTCTCGTTTTCGTATCTAATGAGACAATTTGGGAAGCATAGAGCAAGAACTTGCCTCGTTGGAAATAATGTTTTGCTATTGACTATAAGTATCGTAGACTAACTTCAGCTATCTTAAAGTTAATTAGTCTTGCTGTTTTCTCTCAATATATAATTCTGACAGACTATTTGGCTGACTAACTGGCAAAATACACATCAATACATGGGTCTTATATGTATATACAATTTTGCGCTTATTTCTTCTCATACTTAGACAAGTTTCAGTTTAGACCACCTCAAATTTAGAATAGTTTTGTTTAGATAATCTCATAATTTTGATGAATATTAGTTTACTACCACATCGTTTTTGGAAGAAAATCCTATTATGATGACATGCGATTTAGACTAATAAACGTTTTAGACGAGTTTTAACGTAGACTTTTTCTGTATATATTCTTTATTAATATTTTTTTAAATTAAGAGATGTAGGAGTGGGAGTGATAAAGTGGGACAGAAATGAGTAACAAAAAAGATTTGACTTAAATTTTTTCGTTCGAGTGGCCACTTTTGTTTCCTAAAATTATAACCAATAAAAGCAAAAGAAACTAAATATTATAATGTGAAAAATAATTATACCGATACATTATCCCCTCTTTATCCCTAACGGGGTAGACAAAGCCTAAAACCGAAAGACCAAAAGGCCACAGATAGCGCGTATATAAAAAAAAAAAAAATTGATGGGTTGCTAGCCGCATCGCCTAAAAATGATTTAGATTCTCGTCCATTCCCTCGATCGGATTTTACGAAAATAATTATATGAGTACCTTTGTACCTTTCAAATAAATAATACCTAGCAAACAAAGTCAGCGTTATGTATCTATCGACGTAAAATTATTATACTTACATTAAAATTCATGACATAGGTATAAGGTATCTGAGATAAATCAGGTAGCACACACACTTAATATATAAGTATATATACCTATACATTTCGGGAGAAGTATACGTACAGACGACAATTTTCGGCATCGGATCTGTTATGTAATTCGGTCTAGGCAACGTTCAGATCCCTTTGGTTCCGTTTAGTTTAGTTTACATAAAGTGATAAATTTTTTTACATTAAAAAGATTTCGCTGATTTGGAATCCCCAAAACAAGACCGGTTAAATTTTTATCCTTACGGCTCAAAAAGAAGTTTATTTTGAAAATTAGATCTCTGTATGTACTTTTTAGTTTGACGTTTATAAGGACGATGAAGATGCGTTATATTTTGATCCTAACTTCAATCCCTCGCCATACAATTAAATGGAGCATTACTCACGGTGAAGATAATATACATTTTAATATTAAGATGAATACGATGCCGAGCGTCGTTGTAGTAAATATATCCTAAGATTCTTAATGTATGCATCTTAGCAGTCGATATATACCTACCTATATGTTACATATTTTAGCAGAGGTGGTAATTTTGATGACCAAATTTGTGTTACAAAAATTAATCAATCGTGTATCCTGACCACGGTAATGTTGGGAAAACAGTCTAGTAGGAAGCATCACTTCCAAATATCTAATATTTGCTGAGAAATAAAGGATAGAAAACACTAATTTTTATAGTGCGTCCCCTTAAGATATATAGCATCCTAGCCGCTACGACAACCTTAATTAATGAAAAAATACAAATAAGCTTTTAAAAACGTTATTGCCACGTTTTAAAAAGCTTCATTGTATGATTTTCACAAAATTGCGCATATTCTGTTTTTCTCAAATCTACAATTTGTTCTTTTGGAAAAAGCACATTCAATAGGCATAACTCTGATAAAAAAGTTTTGGTCCATGGGTAAGATTAAAAAAAAATTGTACACGTATATTTTCTTTTCTCTGAGAAACAAAAATTGACGAAGATACAGCTCTTTTAAATTTCGCATGACGATACAGCTAAGTATGATTTTTAGGGTTCCGTAGTCCACAAGGAACCCTTATAGTTTCGTCATGTCCGTCCGTCTGTCCGTCTGGGCTCGTACTCCGCCGCTACTGCACCGATTGTCACGAAAATTGGTGGAGAGATAGATATTGAAGTTCCAAAAGTTGGTGTTTAAAATTATGAAAAAATGTTTTTTTTTCAGTCCCCCTCCCATACAACGAAAAGTGAATTTAAAAAATTTAATTGGACTAACCCCAACGTGTGGGGTATCGTTGAAAAGGTCTTTTAAAATGCAACAAAAACTGCTTTGAAACTATGTAGATTATACCCCCCAGTCTTGAGATAATCTAATACAAAGTTAAAATTTGAGGTGTCCCCCCACCGTAACATTTGAAATACTACTAAAATAATTCTGAAAAAAATGTGGTATATACCTCAAAGTATTTACTTTCAATTAAAACTATAGCGGTCTCGGTATCATAGACAGTTATTTTTTAATACGTCTTAAATCGTAAAATGTTACTTGTTGCTACGGAACCCTTCATGGGCGAGTCCGACTCGCACTTGGCCGGTTTTTACATAATGGTGACGTCATAATCCCCCACTCTGGAACTAAGATGCTCTGTAGCTTTGTGAATTTTTAACTTTTTCGATAAACTGAAAAATATGGGTCCATTATTTTTGGATAATCTACAAGACGAACTAATTAGATTATTACTTTTCTGAACCTGTCGTCACCACTCCCAGGTAAACATAAATAAAAATAAATACCAATAAAGTTTATATTAAACCAGTCGGCACATTTCTAATTCATTAAAATATACTATAATGATCGATTTACAAAATAAACTGTTCAAATCTGTGGTTCAAATATTGAGTAAAAGACTTTTAAACTGTTAACTCATATTCTAATGGAGACAATTGTAAAAGAGCCATATGGCATTGACCATCGACGACGAGAACGCCGCGAATCATTTATAAGACCGGGTCGACGGGTTGTGAACGAAAAACCACAATCGATTTTCATGTACAAAAGATTTTAAGCGACGATTTGGATTTAACTTGAATCGGAACAGGAATTCATTTATAAATAAATCGGTTTTCTCCGCTAAATATAAAACGTAAGATTTGCATTGCACAAGTCTTGTAATACTTATTTATTACAAGAGTTCGTTTAAATATCATAAAATTGGATTTCCGATGTTATTTAAACTTTATACATGTATTATTATAACGACAAATCTTTAATTCCAAAGTAAGGTATTTACTTGTTTAAATATGTTAAAACTAATATAGAAAAAAATAAGTTTATAACAATGTATTCGTTTATATTTAACAACATGAAATTGAATTTGTATTTTTTGAACAAGCGAAACCAATAAGCGCAATTCTTCGAGTCTACTTAAACAATACGAGATTTGAATGTGTGTGTCGGCTATTCACGACATTTGGTAGGTAATCATATGAAATAATTTATGATATTTATTCAAAACAAAATATCAATTTCAGTACCAGTGAAGTGACAGTCACAGAAAAGCTAAATACGCAACAATTGTATATTTAGACGATATATTTTTCAGTTTTTTTCGTTTAAAAACCAAACTACTTAATCGATTTTAATAAATTTTCTATTGAACCATCTGGAAAGTATACCCTTTCACACAAAAAAAAAATTTTTAAATCAGTCCAGGCGTCTTCGAGAAATCAGAAAACACACATAAAAAAAAAAAGATTCCGACGAATTGATAACCTCCTCCTTTTTTTGAAGTCGGTTAAAAATAAGTCTACACTTTGGACCATTAAACAAATTAGCTAATAAGTTACCGAAATATGGGATCTTTCGTGCGTGTAAGTGACTACCTATAACACTGGTGTCAGATATACTGCCATACAATAACAGCCGGGACCAACGGCTTATCATGCCTTCTGAAACACGGTGGAGCCCAAGAAATGGACTCTCCCACTGGACCACCAAGTTTCTCTTGAGAGAATATGGGGTTGTAAGAAGGGTCGCATATAGGCATGGAGACTAAAGAATATTTTTGGCCGAGATTCGCTACCTAAACCTAGGTGATTAGACGAGGTTACTGGTTTTAAAATAATGTACTTTTTTTTCCTTAACGAAGATACAGCACATTTAAATTTCGCATGACGTCAGGGCTAAGTACGATTTTTACATAGCAGTGACGTCACAAGCCCCCACTCTGAAAGTAAGATGCTCTGTATCTTTGTGAATTTTAACTTTTCTGATTAACCAAAAAAATATGGGTCTATTATTTTTGGCCCCCTTAGATCATTTATGATCTAAGTTGGCCCCTGACCAGTCATGTGGACGCCGTATTACCCGGCTTTATGAGGGCCGATCTTGTCACGACGCGGACGCATTGTACCCGGCGCGCGCGCTTTTTTTCAAATTCATATTGTGAGGCACTGACTTCGTTGCCGTTGATGACACTTGTTGCGTTTTGTCGCTAGTAAGTTGTACTTTTGCTCAAAAGTGATTTCTGTGCCTGCCCCATAGAAAAATTAAATAATTAAAAAATGTCAAAGTGCCTTGCACGAACGTGAGAATAATCATTTCGGACTTCGGCCAATTGTGATTTATTTTATTTTATTATCACACAAAACAGATTACAACTATTACAAAACTACACCAAAAGAAACATACAAAAACATTAAAACTGGTTGCAATCCAAAACATGTGTGTACATGAAATAATAATAGAGGTGTTCTTACAATCTAAGAGAAAATAAGTAAAATAAAAATATACAAACTCTTACCTATTAAATATGTATACACTTCAAAATTCAATCATACAAGATCCCCTTTAAAGTTTTAGTGTATGAGGCAAGTGAGGCAAATTCATGTGATGTTTGCTTTGTGTGTTTGCATCATATATCTCTTATCTCAGGTGTGCATTGTGTGTAGTTGTTTTACGTGTTTCGAAATTTATTGAAAATCATGCCCAGGTAAGTCATTTTTAATTAGCAACTAAAATTTCTTTATATTTACGTGTTATTTTGGATTAGAAACATTTTTATCAAAATATTTGTTACCAAATGGCGGGCAATGTGATCGAAGTAATTAAAATTATATTAGTTATTTCATCACTGTGTGATATTTTTGTTTACATGCCTAATTTAATGTTTTACAATATACAATAACAAGTAGCCGCGGTAGTTCAATAAATTTTGATTAATTTTTATTTCATCATTGAAGGAAATTGCTGGGTAAGTATGATGTTTCATTGTTTACGTTATTTCTATGATGTAACAATGATATAGATACCGCATTTTTAAATTAATATTTTTTTGATGTGATATTTTAAAAAAAGAGATTTTTCAAGTTTGACGTATTTGTAGGTCCGAAACGGATGCACCGATTTTGATGCAATTTTTTTTGTTTGTAAGGTAATATAATTGAATGTGTGTGATATTTTATAACCCCCGACGGAAAGGAGGGGTTTTATTAGCAAAATAAATAAAAAAAAGGTACGTTTCGCGTTGATTCCCGTATGCATTAATTTAATAATAATGCAACGCAATAGTTTAAAAGGGTTTTATTAGTTTGACGTAGGTACAAACAGGCATACAGGCAGATTGAGTGTTCTTTTGTTTTGCTTAAGGGGTCGCAAAACCGGTACTGGCGCTGGGAATAGGGGTGCTGCTGATGGTGCTAGCAGGGCAGCTCGCAGGGGGGGTAGAAGTCGGGGGGAGGGGGGAAGGGGGCTGTCAGGGAAAGAGGGGCTGCTGGTATCTAATTTTATAAGTCAATTAATTCAACAATAAAATGATGTTTCAGGTTATCTAATTCTATCATAATTTGGCACTTTCAGTAGTATTTTTAATTTTAAGACTGCAGTCTTCGACAGTGGGATTTTTTTATTGAACACCCGAATCTATATTTTCTATCTACACATACCATTGCGCTGTATTGTGCATGCACTCTGGAGACGAATTAAGACGAATTCAGAAGCGCAGCGAGCGGTCTGCCTTATCAGCATTTTCGTCCCTATATTTATTTAAGAATTTCGGAGAACTTTAAATTATTCTATCTTTTTGCAAAAGACAAATTATTTTTATTTATTTATTGTACGTGTTTAAGCATGAATCAATCTTCATATATGTGTATTTTTTATTTTTTTACTCAGTCGTATGCGCAAGAAATCCGACGACGTATTCGCTTATATTTTCTTTAAAGTTTAACCTTTTTAACTAAGTTTTTGAATTAATTAAAAAAGAATAACCAAAATAATTTTCATTCACTTATTAGGATTTTCCTTTGTCTTTATTTCTTTTTAATTTATACACAAATTCATGTTTTAAATTCCGTGTAAACAACAAAGACATGAACGTCGCGCACCGCAAAAAATTCAAACACGTAAACTATTACAATGAAAATCAATAAATTGTCTCATTTACTTTTTTAATACTTAAGTAAACTTCAATTTAACTATCTCAACATATTGTTACTAAGATAGTTTGGCTCCAATCAGCTCCGAAAATGCAGTCAAAACCACTAAAAATAAGGACTGGGCCCTTATTGTGTTTGAATTGAAATATGTGTTTTTTCATGATCAATATAATAAGTAATTCTCCATTCAATTTATTTATTACAGTTTTGAAATCGGAGTTACCTCTGAAGAGGAGGTGTCTGTGGCTCCCGGGGTGACCCTTGAGCAGCCCAACATGCGAAGAGAAGGAGGATGTGGCCGCACTTGTGACCTACAGGAGAGCCACTTGCTGGGTATATATATTCTTCAAGGGCCACGTGTTTTAGTTTTTTAGGTAAACCATTGATGTTTGTATAATAATCCCGTGCTTTGTTTTAGATTATGTGGTTGGCAGGATTCGCCGCCTCATGATCAAGCAAGTGGATCTCCCCAAAGGGAAGTGCCTTTACTTGGATGGTAAATAATATAGATTTGAAAGGTATTTGTTGCTTTCATCAGTTTCATCAAAGCATTTAATATATCAAATTTGTTTCAGTTTTGTCGAAGTGCCTTCGACGTCCGTGCCCCCGCATGAGCCAAGCGGACAATCTACGCCGTCTAGGTACTCGTACTTAACAGTCGCACTTTTATTCACTTGCCAGTAATAAATTGTTTGATAATGTGTTAAATTTTTTTAGACTCTTTGGTTCTCCGGTGCCTGAAACGGACATACCTGCAAAGTAAGTAATATAGTTTACATAATTTTATATAGTTGCTTTTACAAAAGTTTACAAAATATCAAATTTTGTTGTAATTTCTTAGAAGTGTGCACCTCCACGCCGTCCAGCATGCGGGGGCGGGGGAACCACATCTTCCACGCCTTCGACGTAAGTTTAATGCCAAGACACATGTTTTATATTGCTTTAGTCGTTAACTATTTAGTAACATTCCATTTTTTAGTTCCAGGGAAAGGGAAAGCAGAATCTAAATCAAAGAAGAAGCTTTCATTGATGATTCTAAGTTACTGAAACTCGTCTACCAGCGCTTATGCCAATTATTAATTATTGTATAGTTGTATGGGGGTCAACGTACAAAACGCATATCCTTAAACTGGAACGGACACAGAAAACTATCATTAAGATTATATATAAAAAGCCTTGGATGTACCCCACCGACTTACTTTACTCTGACCACAAACATCTTCGTGTAAGACAACTGTACATTGATAATATCGTCCTAAAATTTCACAAAAATGCATATAAAACAGCTTGTAAAACTAAACGATTTCTGGTATGGGATAGGCTAACAATAAAAGCTGAATTTGCGCGAAGGATGTTCAATTATATGGGATCCTATCTTTATACACAATTATATAAGGCTGATCAAACATAGTTGACATGACCCGGTCTAGATGTAGATAGAAAATTACTGAATGGCTTGAGGGCAGAAGTTACGAACAAGTGGAGGAAATTTTGCAAACAGTAAGTTAAAATAAATATAGACCAATATACAGTGCTTCGTTTCTTTATATATTTATTTTTTTATTTTATTCTTTTCATACTAATAAAATAAATATACCTACCTAACTAGATTTTAAGTTTAACGCCTTACTCAAAAATAAAAGAAATGGGCTATACCTATTGAGGAGGCTGTATTCCACGACACAGGGGATCCTAGTGTGGAGCCAAGCGCCACTAACATACATTAAGTAGAAATTGTCACCTGAAATGTACATCTGCTCAATTTTCTTAACTCTTTAGTTAACTTAGTAGTTAAAGTAGTTCCCAAATCATAGGTCTCTGCCTAGTCTGGGAACTTAGAACCTTAACGACATGCTTAATTGTAAGTACTGCATTGTGTGTTACCTAATAAACCATTTTTAGGGTTCCGTACCCAAAGGGTGCAAACGGGACCCTATTACTGTGACTCCGCTGTCTGTCCGTCTGTCCGTCTGTCCGTCTGTCCGTCTGTCCGTCTGTCCGTCTGTCCGTCTGTCCGTCTGTCCGTCTGTCCGTCTGTCCGTCTGTCCGTCTGTCCGTCTGTCTATCTGTCTGTCTGTCCGTCAGTCACAGAGCTCTATCTCTTGAACCGTAATAGCTAGACACTTAAAATTTTTACCGATTGTGTTGTACTGTGGCGGCTATAACAACAAATACCAAAAATAAAAAATAATTGAAAACTAAAGGGGGTCGTCATACAAGAAACGTGTTTTTTTCAGCGTTTTGATCTTTATAATGGCATTAACTAGATACTTGAAATTTTCACCAATTATGTATTACTATGACCACAATAACAACAAATACTAAAAATAAAATAAAGTTAAAAATTAAAGGGGGTCGTCATACAAGAAACGTGTTTCTTCAGCGTTTTAAAACATTGTATGGTGATACGGAACCCTTCATGTATGAGTCCAAATCGCACTTGCCCGTTTATTTTTTCATACAACGTCTGGGACCCCAGGCTGGAAGAGTTAGTAAACTATGGTAAGTCAGAGGCTAGTTATGTAAGAATGCAATGAATTAACAGAATTGGCATTCACTGTCGTGTTTTTAATTTTTAGGAAGCGACATTGACTCTGAAGACGAAGGCGGGGATGACTACCTTTTTGATGTCCCCACCCGCCAAATAATAGACATGCTGGACGTGGCGGAGGATTTCTCTGAGGAGGCGCAGGGTTCGGCCGCGACCTCGGCTCTGGAGACCTCGGCACCGAATACCTCGGCACCGAAGACCTCGGCACCGAAGACCTCGGCACCGAAGACCTCGGCACCGAGGACCTCGGCACCGGAGACCTCGGCGACGGAGACCACGGAGCCCGAACAATCCTCTGGGTCAACGTTTGGCCCAAAATCTTCTATTTTATTCGGGAGACATTGCCCCAGCCAGCTATTGATTCTGCAAGCCGTCGTGAAGTATTTTCATCACCGTCGGGCCCCGTTGGGTCCTTTAATGACCCATACGAGGTGTTTGTAAAATATTGGGACCACATTATCATGTTCACGATTGCTGCAGAGACCAATAGATATGCGGGTCAATGTCTGCTAAATAAAATGAACCAAGGAACTGTAGATTGTTGGCATGGAAAGACATCGACGTTGACGAGCTCTACGGTTAATCTAAATTGGCAGTATGCTGCTTTTTATTAATTATGAAGTTCAGCCACCTTTCCAAAATTTTCAATGGAAAGG
Organism: Acrobasis repandana; assembly: GCA_963576875.1. NCBI lineage: Eukaryota > Metazoa > Arthropoda > Insecta > Lepidoptera > Pyralidae > Acrobasis > Acrobasis repandana. The sequence goes on along the minus strand of OY756218.1, from coordinate 16,686,154 downwards.
TTGGCTGAGTATCAACCAATTCATTAAAAATAAGGCTGCCGCCAAGGGCGTGAAAACCTACGAAGTTTGTGACTCAATTTTGGGGTATCTTTGGCGATTCAAGATCTACGTCGGTCGCGAAGATGGCGACGAAGAATATGGATATATTACGTCTCTTGTTCTTCAACTCCTTCAGGGGTTGGAGAACAAGGGACACACAATCTTTATGGATAACTACTATAATTCGCCGACTTTGGCTTGGCTTTTAAAAAGCCAATTGTTTTATTGCGTGGGGACTCTTGGCCTAAATAGGCATAGGCAATATGTCCCTACGCAACTCAAATCCTTGGTTAAATCCGCATTGGGTGTAGGAAGTGTGCATGGGTGCACAAGTGGGGATGTAGATGTTCTGGTGTGGAATGACCGAAATCTCATCTCATTGTTGTCTACGAGTACCTACCAGGGTGCGTCCTCTGTCGCGAGAGGCGGAAGGACCAATAATGCCTTGGTCCACGACTACAATGTTCGCATGGGAGGGGTCGACAAAAAAGACCAAATTTAATGCTCTCGACCTACCCACTGGAGCGCAAGAGGACCACCGTGTGGTGCTAAAAATTTTTTAGACGCTTACCTAATGTAAACGTCCTTAATTCTTACATAGTTTACAGAGATTCGGCACCTCCCACAACAGATCATCCACATCCTCCGAAATACACCCATAGATAGTTTAGGAAGGCCTTGGTCAAAGCAACGCACCCCAAAAAGTCGACATTACAACCAACAAGTGAAGGGCCCTCGGGTCGGGTATTCTTTTCGGAGATGGTCAGAAAACATCTTTGTCTTTATTCACGGAATGTTAGGTTAGGTAGGTATGTAAAATAGGTTAGATTAATTAGACTCGATGCGAATCACGTAACGTAAGTATTGTGCGTGCGAATGTCCGTGAAAGCACCAATATGGCTCCAACGGAAGATCAGCGTTGGGTTTTGCTGATGCAAAACCCAGCACATGCTGAGTTGGAGCCCATTTTGGGGGACAAATCACATTTATTTATTATTTTATATTTTTCTTATTCTATAAATATTTTTATATAATAACTAGCAGTCCACCCCGGCTTCGCCCGTGGTACACACATAGCCTATGTCACTCGGGAATAGTGTAGCTTTCCAACGGTGAAAGAATTTTTTAAATCGGCCCAGTACTTTTTGAGCCTATTCATTACAAACATACAAACATATAAAAATAGTTACAAATCTTTCCTCTTTATAATATTATATAGTAATAGTAATATAGTAATAGTAATATAGTAATAGTATAGTATAGAGTATAGATATAGATATAGATTTGTAAAATGTGTTTTTTCCTCTAAATAATTGTTTATCTTATCTTTTCTTCCGGAAACATTAGTTGATGGCACTAACCATAATCTACAATACGGACTAATTAGAATATTACTTTTCTGACCCTGTTGTCACCTCTATTCAAAGTTAGAGTCAATAACTTGGATCTAATGGCAAAAAGGATCCAATGGCAAAAAAGATCCAATGGTCGCACTATCACCCTGTGTTTATAACGAAACCGCATGAACTTAAGACCTTTTCGTGTTATTGCCTTTTTTTAAGGGACAAGCCCATAGCACCCTAGAGTATCGAAAACACATCTGTAAATTGAAATGGAAAGGGTCGTTACTACTAAGGTAATAACTATAGGTAAAATTGTGGTCGCCCAGCGAAGATATTGAGAGTCAACCAATTACATTAGGTGAAATTTTATTTTTTATTATAAATTGGCATTACTGTACAAATCTAAGAGCGTGTCGCAGGTAATTATGGTCAAAAACTTTATTTTTTAAAGTAGTTTTTCGTGTGTATAACTGGCCAGGTGTCCGATTTTTCAAGCTGCTTAACTTCTGACTTAGCTTGATGACGCTTAGACGTGCCTTCCGAAGCATGGAGGAACTCGAGATTTTTCTATGCCACTTGTGGTCACCCATCAAAGTGCGGACCACACCTGGTGTCGCTTAACATGCGTAAGTAATGCTTACTCTCGCCGGGTCAGTGAGCTCCTAGTAAGGACCTAGTATTATGGACCACCCTTCTTATTCCTTACCATTTCCCGTTTATTTATACGGGGTCGATGCAAAATGTCTTTTCATTCTAATTTTTTCCTATTGCAAGACATACCTACTTTCATCTAATCTTAGGACGCTCATATCATTTCTTATTTTCCTTTCACCTTTTTTTGGTTTTTCTCTTTGCCTATATATCCTCTACTCACAGTCATGTTTATCACCTTTATCGTTACATGAGCTTCATATGCTGTGTAATCTTAATTGTACAGTACAAAATATCAGGAATACTAAACAAAAGATTACATTATAAGTAATAATATTGCGTTCATTATAAAAACGGCAGACTGATTCATGCGAGCAAAAGTCAAATTCATTCAGTGGATCAGTGTGCGACAAAATTGCGCCTCACGCCTGATTGAGCATTCATTTTTAAATCAATATTCATTCATTGCACACTTAATTTACATTCTCAAAACATATGTAAGTTAATGGAAAAGCCACACGAATCATAATAAATTTTCGATACCATCGCTCGTGGTCAAAAAATCGGAAACAATTTCGTTCGTGGATTTCAAAATATTTTCAGGTGACAGAATAATGGACATTCATTTGTTAATTACACATAGCATGACAAACCGATGGCCGATGGGGCAGAAAGGTTCTTAAATGGCGAACACGTACTGGCAAGTGAAGCGTAGGATACCCACCCAGGAGGTGGTAAGATAACTTGACCAAGATTGCTGGAAAGCGCTGGATGCAGGCCGATCTATGTCGGTCATTTTGGAAATCCTTGGAAGAGGTCTATGTCCAGCAGCCTTGGGGACCTTATGCGGCTGAAATAATTTGTTAATTAATTATTCAACAATTGCACACTTTATTACGTCCTCAAAACACAATTATAGGTAAGTTGATGGAAAGACAAAGTTCTCATGCTGGTCTGGTAGAAAAGAAAAACTTAGAATGTACCAGCTGATTCTCTTCCTGCAACCAATCACTATTTACCCGACTGCACCAGAAGGAGGGTTATGTTTTTCGAGTGTATGTATGTATGTTTGTATGTAAATAAGGAATATGCATGTAATACCAATCCGGCTTATATTCTTATTTTACAATTTCTATTAATACGTTACCACGCCTAGTTAATTATTTTTCTTATTGACTCTTATTTGGATTAGAAATAAATTATTGAAAATATGCAAATAAAAAAAAGGGAAATGACGACAAAGTTCACAAAAGGGAAATGTCAAATCAGGTGCGTTCGGTAGGCTGTCTGTCCGTGTAGTTTGACTATCGATGACATTCGAAATGTATGTACTTTTATATGTATAGAGGTTTAACGAACATCACTGGCTGATAATATCGAAAGTACCTACCCAAAATGAAAAACATGCGTTGACAGCTTCTGTCTCTAGCGGATATTGCAGACTTTGACGTCATATTTTAAAATGGCGTGTTTTAGTTATTATAATCTACTTGCTATTTATAATATTTATTTTCTACACCATATACATGTTTTTCGGCACTGATTTGTTTTTTACGGCTATTTCTCCACGAGGACTATCGATTAAAAATATAAAAAAACAATGCATGCATACTCTCTTCTTTGGCACGCTCTACAGCCTAAACGGCTTGATAGATTTTAGCTTGAGATGTGTCGTTAGATTTGTCCTTACTCTGAGAGTGACACTGGGTATATTAAAAATTGAATTAATCCAAAATGGCGGATTCTCGCGCAAAATTATGTGTCTCCGATTTTTTTTTTAATTGAAAACCTACCGATTGGGTTATCAAATTAAAGGATTTTATACAAGGATTACAAAAATATATATACCTACAACTTATACGCTGGCAGTCGGGTTTTTTTCTTTTTTTAAATTACTTGTTTGATACCTTTTTCTACTGCTTCTAGCCCACCATCAAGATCGTGTTTGGGTTTTGCGGCTCTGGGCACTGTCTGCTTAGAGTTGCAAGACCCAATATGCTCTGTCTGCCCCATTAGGGATAGAGACGTGATAGTGTTAAAGCCAGAAGAATATTGATAAATAAAGAATTTTTTGATCCCATCGCTCAAGTGGTCGAAAAATCTGAAACATTTTCGTTCAATATTTGATTTAAAAATATTTTCAGGGGTCTTAAACGTTGTGGACAGAATATGTTGTATTTGTTTTATAGCTGCAACGGGAGGGTTAATAGTAGCGCGCCGTGCTCGGTCCAATATGAGCAAAAATCAATTTTGGCCGTTCGCGGCTGAATGCGCCTTTTGTGTGACAGTGAAAGGTTATCGTTGTTCGTTTTCACGGCTCACTAAGAGACAAGCTAACTCGGGAGGGCGACATTGTTCTAACAAGGCCAGCTGCTATTTCCGAACGTCAGCGATTATTGTACATTTACCGGCGGAAACTGGACCGTAATAGGCAGCCGTACGAGTATCTAAGTGACGTTACTGTAACGACTTACACGTAATCGACGGACATTTTACTTCTGTTATTCATTTGTGTAAGTGGCTAAAGAGGGTAGATTGACCTCCGTGCATTCAATGCGTCTGTCGCAAGCGGTTGCGACCATTGCGACATTTGCAACTATTGCGTCCATAGTCGTATGAAATGTAAGGAGCCACGTCCGTGCCTCACGTCTGTCGCGACTTGTCATGCGATCAACATCAGCCGCACGGATACTCCCCAATTGTACAACTTCCCATTTCGTTATCCTGTTCGTGTAATTGAAAGGTCCCGTAGAATGTTTAGGACCCATGGAAAAAGTGTGCAGGGTGCCAGCAGCTATCCTGAGCTCCTTGTAAAACTGAGGCTAGTTTGAGAACTGTGGCCGGCGCCAGCAGGCTCTCCACGCAAAACGGGTCCAGACGATGTGGCCAATTAGACGAAAAAATATCATCGGACGAAATCAAAAGTTTGTGTAAGGGGCCGAAACTAGTTTCAGATTGTTCAAGCTACCTAAAGGTATCTGACTAAGCATGATGATACCCGGAATTAACAGCTTAAGTTGCCTTCCGAAGTGCTGAGTACTCGGAAATTTTCATGCCATTTGAGGTCACCATCAGAGTACAGAGTACGCTCGTGGTTGCTTAAATTGTGAAAGCTCTAATAATGCTAACTCCCACTGGGCTCCCGAACTTCTTTTTTGCACATTTACCTGCGAAAACTGGACGGTAAAAGGCAGCCGTATTGATGCTATAACGGTCATGACGGACATTTTCGTTGGTCAATTGTGTTTTGAGTAAAGTGAAAATTAATACTGAAGTTTGAAAAGTGGGAAAACTTTTAACTTATAATAACTTTGAGTAACAGAAAAGAAAAATAAATGGCTTTATGTATGATTTCATATATCAACATACACTTTTATTTCCGTATTGCTACGTTACGGTACCATATCAGATAGATATGTTTTGTATTCCCCACTCTTGAAATTTAAGGTTACTCGTAATTGATAGTCAAGGGAAATTTTGGACCATTTTTTATTTTTGATTTTTACGCATGACATGAAATTGGGAAGAAAAAATAATAGAAAACCAAGAAATAGGCAAGGTAAGCAAGCTTCACCCTCACCCTTGTACTAAGTAATTAAAAAAACAGTACTATATGCTTTAAACGGGTAAAGTAAGCTACTGTCGCAAATTCACCCTGAGGAAGGCCTCCGGATGAGGTCGAACGTGTCAGCCATTAGCTGACTTTTGACGTGACTTACCCGTTTATAACATGTAGTAATGTCTGCGTCTCACGTTAGTTTTAACCATAAAAAACAGTGTTTAATTTTAAGCAAAGCTAAGTTAACCGTTCTCTACCCGATCATTCATCTCTCGTAATGACGGTTGTTTGAAAACTAATTCTTGACCTTTTTACCCGATTGCACATAAAGGGCTCCCCTAGTGAACCCTTCAGACCTTTCAGATTGTGCACATGTGTTATATGACATTTAAGAGAGTTATTGCCCTCATTATGACGCCCAGGCGGATAATGACTCGTCATGCTAACGTTTTGGGATATTTAGATCCGATTTAATATGGGAACTCAAACGATTTTCGCATCTAGGTATTTTGTTTTCTGATACAAATGAATTAATGTCATGACAATTTATATGAAATAGCTTAGTTTAGCATTAAAGATAATGTTAGTAATTAAAAATTCTGCATGCTATATGATTAGCTAAATAGGAATAAGGACACATTGTATTTGACCATCTATGTGAAAACCATATTTACTGCAAGTAAATAAATTGAATTGATTTGAATCTAAAAAATATTTATTTTCACTTGTATTTTTTTTGATCATCATTTAATCATCAAAACCACAGAATAAATAATACTAACGTAACGTAACGTCAAAACATAGTATGTTTTTTCGATTAAATGATGCGATCAATATTTTTTATACTAATGTTTTGATGATTAAAGGCCCTATCCCTCTGTATGTATGGAAACTGCGATCTTAGTTCTAGCAAAGATAATATAATTACTAACGTAATTCATATCCAAATTCATACAAACTATTGGAAACCACTGTCGCTGCATCACCTTTCGGTGGACCGCTTAAGTGAGACCAAAGTAGGAGCAAAATTAAAATTTGTTATAAATATAATATAAATATTTACTTACCTAGTAGTTAGCCGTGTGGTTCCCGGCAGAGTAGAATAGATTCACTCCAAGTCTTTCCGTGGATGTCGTAGAAGGCGACTTAGGAAATATAAGCTAAACAAAGCTTAAAAACATCAATGAGACCTCGCCAACCCGGAGCCAGCCGGCCAGCGTGGAGAGTGTAGGCCAAATCCTTTAACTGCTTTGGCTAATATGTATATAGCTCTAGTAGTATAGAGAGGGTAATGCTCCTGCAGTGGAGACTAAAAAAGACCTGATGATGACTTACTTTACCTAGTATTTGAATCTATATTACCTACCTTTCAGAGGTTTAATAGTTATTTATATGCTGCCATCTATGTGAGCAGTTGGTACTAATATGTATTTAGTCTACAAGTTTTTTTTATTTTTTATTAATGGCTTGACGCTTCTGCCTATTTAGCCAGGAACAAGTTAATAAAACGTGGGAAATTCTTTTTTCCTAACAAGTTACAATCAAAGGTTGGTGTAGGCCTTTGATTGCATTAAGGGAACTTCTGGTGACAAATCTATACGAGTCCACTGGTTTTCATAGCCGATTGAGTGGCGGACGACGCCCGAAGACACACAGACTGTGGGCACACAGTCCGCGAAACAAATATCACTACAGCCGTACTATGAATGACCACTTTAACTATTTTACATATTGTTCATGAGCATGAGCATTTCTAATACCAAAAAACACCAATTTCATATTACAAAGTCCACTAAAATCGATTTGTAAAATAATTTGAAGAAAACCCCAACCGAACCCCTTGACTTGCCGCCAAAACCTCAGTCTACAAGTTTCCTATTTACGTGCTTTCCAATTGTTTGTATGAGGTTGGCACCCCCTGGTTCTAGTAAACACAAAATTAGCATTAATCATGCTACTCAAAGTTACTCCTATTGATAGCAAGTTAAATAAGTTACCAATCCCTAACCCTAAACTTGAAGACATAATTCATTCCGTATCTACATTTAATCTATAGAACAATACGCAACCACCGTTATCCACGGACGCGTATTAATTCAAATGATATTTTCAAACGTTTTTAACTCGAAAATGACAAGCCTAAAATATCCCAAGAAACGATATAGTAAAGCGATAGTAGACAAATTTTCAAATTGAGCTTGAAATTAGAAATCCCGGGTGAAATTCACCCCTCCGCCAACAGTTAGGACGGTAAAGAGGTTACAACTAAGCAAATTGCATCTACCGCTGCGAAAACCCGCTCCAAGGCTCACCAAAAACCCGAGAGAAAATTCACATGTCAAATGATAAAAACTTTCATCAAACCTCCTACCTACTATCTGAGGAAATTCGGTTTAAATGAAAATTTTAATTTTACATCTCACCCGTGTTCCGAGGCGGCTTGTTTTTGCTTGCAATTTTAGAATTCAAAGTGAATTTCCTTTTAAAGGGTTAACGCGAAGATGAGTTTGCGTTTTCGTGTCTTTTGATTTATATAGGCTGAAATTTGAATCAGAAACACTCTGTATATATTTAAATTTATTTTTGTAATGCTAATGCACTAGTAGAATGTAAATAAAGTTATAGTTTTGAAGAAATTTATGTTGGCACTCTAATGCAGATTTAAGTGCCAAAAACTATGATCTAGGTTTTTAATAACTCAACATACATTTTTATGAAAATTTTGAGACTAAATGAAAACTGGAAACTAATTAAGAGTCATTCGATACGATAAATTCAGTTAAGTATATGCCTACCTACCTACATCAGTGCCACCTAATGGTTGACGAGAGTGTTTTAACTTTTCAGTTTTCCATAACAACAATAACTGAAATAAGGATTTTTCAAACATTTTCAAAGCACTTGGAAATTTTCTAGGCAATTAAATTTTTTTTTTTAAAACAATTAGATAATTGTTTCAAATAGGTACCACAGACAAAAGTTTGCGTGCATGGTCCTCTTTTTTCTTGCGCTCGTTTCAAAAAGCTTGCTAGTAATAATTTTTATGCAAGCGCGAAATACCCGCGAGAGGGCGCGTCTTCGTTTTAATCAAAGTCGCAATATCCCAGGTCTTATTGCAGCTTTTAGCCTGAGTTTCATAAGAGACCTTTGAGAAATTGCTACAATGCACGTTGGCCTGATTTAATAAAGGAGATAAACCACCAAACTTAATGAAATCTATGGGATATGTGTCTGTTTGTTCTTTATGTAAAGTGGGACTGTGGGACACATAGCATAAGCTGGCCCAAGTACCATAGTTATACTATTGTATTAAGAAGTACTTATCACAATACAGCTTACGTTATTCTGGGCAGAGGTGTCGTGTTATTTGAGTCACCTCCCTTTTTGCCATTGCAGACCAGTGCAGGGCAGTGGTTCCCACCAGAGTAGAAAAGGATCACTCCAAGTCTTCCCATGGATGTCGTAGAAGGCGACTTAGGAAACACAAGCTAAACAAAGCTTATAAACATCAATGAGATCTTTCCAACCCGTCTGGTCAGCGTGGAGAGTGTAGACCAAATTCTCTGACTGCTCTGGCTAATATATGGCTCTGGTAGTACAGAGAGGGTCGTGCTCCTGCAGTGGAGACTAAAAAAGACCCGATGATGATATGCTTCATTTCATTATAAGATACATATCACTGGAAATTGCATTACATTATATTTGAAGCATGAATAACATCAAGTTATCGAATAACATAGAAAACAGAGTAACTATTACTAGCTGTAAACAGTTTGGCCAAAACGTTATCAAATACATTTCTCGTTTATTAGTTATAACAGCACTGTTTATTGGAATTCATATGAATTAGCTTTATAACTGAAAACAAACAATATTGTTTGGCGATCAAAATAATTGTTATCATTAATAACGCTGAAAACCTCAATAACAATAAATTGGGTAATTAAAACATAACAATGCCTTCTAAACAATAAATAGCTATTATTAGCTATTTCAATAACGATATTGATACTTCGAAACAATAAATTAGTCGGTAAATGCGTAATTTGGATTGTAACTGTTATTTTAATACACAATTTTGTAGGATAGGTACATAATATTCGGGATAAACTTGGATAAACTTTGAAGTTTTTTAAGGGTTCTTTGTTTAGAAGATAAAAACAATCCTGCGCACGCTGGCAGAGTGCTGAGACTCACGGATGCTGGCTCGATGGATACAACTGCATGCAGTCAAGTAGGCCATCAGCTAGAGTCACTGAGTACTATTTGTGCGCGTGTATATGTCTGTTGTTTTTAGGGTTCCGTAGCCAAATGGCAAAAAACGGAACCCTTATGGATTCGTCACGTCTGTCTGTCTGTCCGTCCGTCTATGGATAGTTCTTCAAAAATTATATTGAGATTTCTAATATTTTTTTTTTTCTAAACTAAATAGTTTGCGCGAGAGACACTTCCAAAGTGGTAAAATGTGTGTGTGTGTGTGTCCCTGTAACTTCTAAAATAAGAGAATGATAAAACTAAAAAAAATATATGATGTAAGTACATTACCATGCAAACTTCTATTGAAAATTAGTTTGAACGAGATCTAGTTAGTACTTTTTTAGGGTTTCGTAGCCAAATGGCAAAAAACGGAACCCTTATAGATTCGCCATGTCTGTCTGTTCGTCCGTATGTCACATCCACTTTTTTCCGAAACTATAAGAACTATACTGATGAAACTTGGTACGTAGATGTATTCAGTGAACCGCATTATGATTTTCACAGAAAAATAGAAAAAAAAAAACAAAAAAATTTGGGGGTTCCCCATACTTAAACCTGAAACTTAAATTTTTTTTCATCCAACCCATTCATGAGGGTTATCTATAGATAGGTCTTCAAAAATGATATTGAGGTTTCTCATATCATATTTAGGGTTCCGTACCCGAAGGGTGCAAATGGGACCCTATTACTGAGACTCCACTGTCTGTCCGTCTGTCCGTCTGTCTCTTGAACCGTAATAGCTAGACACCTGAAATTTTCACCGATTATGTATTACTGTAGCCGCTATAAAAACAAATATTAAAAATAAAAAAAGTTAAAAATCAAAGGGGGTCGTCATACTAGAAACGTGTTTCTTCAGCGTTTTAAAACATTGTACGGTGGTACGGAACCTTTCATGTACGAGTCCGACTCGCACTTGCCCATTTATCGAATTCACAGAACTGTCTGATGGTAACTTCTCTGCAAGTGGAACTTATGATGCAGTGGTGCTACTCCCCAGACAGCGATTCAACCTCGCTGTGGGCACGTCAGACGTCCACCTAACGACTGCCATCTGATGATGACAACCGGGACCAACGGCTCCCCGTGCTATCCGAAGCACGGAGGAGCTTGAGAATATTTGTACGCCCGGTGTCGCTTAGCTTGCGCAAGCGCTAGTAATGCGTACTATCACCGAACCACCGAGCTACTAGCTTGCATAGGTGGACAATTTAGTTTCCCTACCAAACAAATTCAATAGCAATCACGTTTTGTATCGTAGCTTTAAAACCCATAAGTACTTACTTATATAGAAAGGCATAAATGTAGGTGGTATAGAATAATAGATAAATTGTACATCATCATCATCAACAGGTCTTTTTTAGTCCACACTGCAGGAGCACGACCCTCTCTGTGAAACCATAACCACATATATTAGCCGGAGCAGTCAGAGGCTTTGGCCAACACTCTCCACGCTCGCCACACGGGTTGGAGAGGTCTTATTGGTGTTTATAAACTTTGTTAAGCTTGTGTTTCCTAAGTCGCCTTCTTCGACATTTACGAGAAGACTTAGAGTGGTCCTATTCTACTCTGCCAGGAAACATATGGCTATTACATTGTATATAAGCAGTGAATGCACTGGCTGAGCGTTTTTAAGGGGTGAGTGCAATTCCCACTAGGCGCGTCTTAAACCTCTAAGTTGTATGCTGATTTTAACTCATGTACGCTGATTTTATTACTAGCGAACTAGTGTGTAATAATTATTACTGTTGTCAATAAATTACAGTTATTGAGCTACGTCAAATATGGAGCTCAAAAATTTGACACCAGTTAGGTACTAACACACTCAATAAGAGAGAGAAAGAGCCTAGTTTTGGGCAATAATTTTCATACTTACAGAGATTATGTACCTATATTTTGCCCAAAACTATGCACGATAATACCAAAAAAATTGGTTAAACACGAAAAGTTGATTCATTTGCGTTACAAAACGCATACTTTCCAAAAACCCTAAAGGCATTGCAAGTGCTAATTTATGGAATCTTATTTCCCTACCAACCTAAACAGTGCCCTGGTAGCTCACCAAGTGACTCACATTCCCCCAGCAATTGTTTCAAAGAATACGCGATCCCAATTTATCATAGCTAGGGTCTTTGTCATTTTGAACTAGGCTACATCCTCTCTGTGAATAATAGTGCACATTATGCGACAGACGGACCCGCAGAGAATTCGTGTGAATTCTGTGAATAGACGGCTTTGTCCGGCAGGCGGCAAGGAACTCATCTTAGTAGGACTCAGAACGTGCATAAAGAAAATGTCAAGAGAAATAGATCTGTGGGTATAAAAGATGAAAACACACATAACTGTAAAATTGACAGTAAATTGATGTACTTATTTGTAAATTGAATAAGTAATTTGACCTTGTAAAATTATCTGGTTTTTCAAAGACGGATACAAAAACGGACAGACGCAAAAACGGATACGCAGGTATCCGTTTTTGCGAAGTTTACGATTGCACATGTCACCATAATTATACAGAAAACTATTTCTGTTTTGTACGTAAAATAGTGTACTGTACCTGAGAAACGACGCGCTTATGTTACATGAGCTTATATACAATATACATAATTAGCTAAAAGTCGTAATTCTTTATTTTCCTTAATTTGTTACGTTCTTAGTGCTGACGAGGGTTTTGTACCAAATAATTGTATGGAATTCATGTTTACATTACCCTTTTCAGTGCAGTGGTAAGTAACATAATTACTTGTTAATTCTATTCGAACTTATCGCTGATTTATTATTACTTGTTCTTGAGGACATCTTTTCCGCAAATCGGCCGTATCATATGTAGGGTACTCCAAAAGCGGTTCGCAAGGCGTACGTACCTGCGTCTCTGCCCTTCAGTGTAAGAGTTAGGTTTCACTATCATTGTGGCATTAGTCAAGTCCATCAGTCTGGAATGACGTGACTGACGCCAGAATGATGGATCATTCTCCAATCATTCTGATCAGACTGATGGACTTGCTTGATGCCAGAATGATCGTGTAACCTACCTCTAAAGCAACATTGAGTGTAGGTACATGATGATAAAGTCTAATTCAGTTTGACATAGAAAAAGGACGTCAGTATCGGACACCTATCGTATTATCTTGTGGGGTAACACCCCTGGTTTCCTTTCATCAGTGCGATCCAGTCTGCAATTTCTTATGATTATCTTCAGGGTTATCTTTAGTACCTACACATATTAGAGACTTAATATTTTTAGCACTAAAAACAATAACAACCTCAAACTATCGCACGATCATATAGGCACTCGCTCCACATCGATTTTCCTCTCAATTCCATACATTGTCGGTCCGCTGCACTTTCAGAGTGCAATAAAAATAATCTTCTTTGTCCCGCCGTCCACACAAACGGCTGGATGATAACGAAAAGCTGCACAACAAGCCTGTTATTTCAATCTGATGGCGATACAAACATTGGTATTTTAATTGAGAGATTACCCACGGATATCAATTTGGACATTTTTTCACTGTAACGCTCTTTGTGTATAGTGGCAGTGATGGGATTGTTTATTTTGGATCGGAACGGTTTTTGTAAATTGTTGTTGTTACTATTTGATAGGGTTTAATTTTTGTATTTGTTTCAATTTTAATTATATTTTACGCATGTACATATACAATTTTAACTGCGCCACCTTTTATCTTACTTATAATACTTCGCACTCCTTCTCTTTGTGATTGTCTGTAAGAGATTGCTTCGACGATAAGGCCGCCTCTTGTATCATAAATTATATGTTGTTCTTTAAATTTTTGGAATTGTCATTCAATGTTCATTCATAGCTATGAATGAACTTTTGATCAGATAAAACATTTTGACTTTTTTTCTTTTTTGATATCTAGTTGCTGGAATCAAAAATAAATAATAAAACTCCTTTTTTATGTATGACAAAATACAAAAAACTTTATTGCACCAAATAATATTTACAAATACAAAAATTAAAAGATTAACTTGTTGAGTAACGCCTGTTAATTTTAGATGGCAATCTTTTCTGAGATACCTATTGCTGATTTACCTACAAGTCTAGAAAAATTGCCGTGTGGTTCTCGGCAGAGTAGATTAGGACCACTCCAAGTCTTCTGTCCAAGTGGATGTCTTAGAAGCAGGGACTGAAAGCGGTTACGGAATAACGTTACGGTACCGGTATAAAATAAGTGTACATTCAAAATTCAAAATATCTTTATTATCATAGGATATTTATAATATCTCTTAATAATAGTCACTTTGTTTTGTTTTGCACAAATGTTGACGTCAAATCGTTACTTAAAGCTAAGTTTACGCCGCTTCCTAGGCGCAAGTGCAGAAGAAGCGGCAACAAACTGCACTGCACGTTTTCTCCAAAGACGTCAACTAACAAACTAAAAACTTAAAATTAGTTATATAGATGGACAGAGATTACATTGTTTATTATGTCATAATTAAATTGAATTATAAGAATTACGAAATTTAAAATAATGTCAATTTGTAAATTTAGTATGTACCAATGTACCTAAATTATGACATGTCTAAGTATACAAACCTTTAAGAGGGACCCGCGCCAAGCTCAAGCCAGACCTTTTTGTCTTTAAGATAGTCATCGGTCCTATAATAAGCCTTCTCACAAAGTACTTTCTTTACATAAGCTTTGAATTTTCTGTCTGGCATTAATAAAATAAAGGTAGGGCCATACCGTTATTTAACCTTTATCCGATATCGGTACCGAAAAACAAAGCATCGACCGTTGCGGGGCGTGGGGCGAGGGGTGCGGGTGCGATCCAGGGTAGGTAAGACACGAGCGCGTGCGTCGGCGAACCTGACAGAACCTGTTTTCGTCGCGTGTCGCCAGTTCTTCTCTTCTATATCTTTATTTAGTAACGTTAAAGTACCGGTACTGAAATATACCTTTTTCTATCTGTACTCAAAAACTTAGGGTACTGAAATAAATTTGTGTATTGGAATATAGCGGTAATCGCTATTTTTCGATATGACGTCATACCGCAGTTAACAGATATCGTATTTTTGGGTTATTCAGTCTCTGCTTAGAAGGCGACTTATATGAAGGCTAAATCCTCTGGCTGCTCTGGTTAAAATATAGCTCTGGTAGTACAGAAAGAATCGTGCTCCTGCAATGGAGCTGAAAAAGACCTGATGATGATGACCGAACTGCCTTGACTCATATAGCTGCCTTGATACAACTGCGTCTAATTAGACGCAAAAAATAATAATTAATAAAAATAAAATAAAAAATTATATTATTATTATGTCTAATTAGATATATTAATAATATATATTTTTTTTGATTATCTAAATGACCAAGATTTTATATCTGAAGTGCAATCATATCCTGTAAAGATTTCATAAATGGACAATACATTAGTGTTTGTGAATGATTTCCGCAAAAAGGCAACCAATCTATACTACCATTTGATATTTCCACAGTTTGCAAGGGAATTACGTAGATCGTACAATTTGTGCGACCGTTTGTTTAGTTTTCCGTTTTTGTAGACAACTCGGGTTTTGTGGTCATTTTGATATGCACATTACATAAGTTTTATTTTGGTTTGCTGTATTGAGGCAAAGAAAAAGTAAAATATGTGTCATAGAGATACAATAATAAAACTACAAAGTCCGAAATATAACCACAAAAATATATACTGGCTAAAAAAATACTACGTAGTTTTTTAATTGCTAATGCCCATATCTACAAATAGTAAGGGTACCTATCGTATATCATATAGATTGTAATTTTAAAAATAATGTATACTTCGGAACGGCTTTATTTTTAAGAAAAGGCTC
The DNA here is from genome assembly GCA_963576875.1 of Acrobasis repandana. Taxonomy (NCBI): domain Eukaryota; kingdom Metazoa; phylum Arthropoda; class Insecta; order Lepidoptera; family Pyralidae; genus Acrobasis; species Acrobasis repandana. Next base: position 16,670,491 of record OY756218.1, on the reverse strand, counting down.
AAGGTACTAAGTCACTTACGGGAGTTAAAAGGCCGCACTATTTGAATTTTTAAAATTTTACTTAATTAATGTTTATTTAAACGACTACTGCAATGATTTAATTAATTTAACATCTATAGTTCAGTTTCATCATAGACGAAAAAATACAAGAGAATTCGATTTTTAGTTTTAATTTTGTAGCTAGATTCATGTAATTGTAGTAGATTGTAGATAGATGGAGCTACTAGTTAGAAAGAAGTAGTGGTGCCGCTTAATTTTGGAAAAATGGTGGTTTAAGCGTTAATTTTCTACGAACAAACAAGCGCCATCTCTGACGTTTTCGTCAGCCTAAGTACTCAGCATTATGTAGTATGGCGGGCGAGATAGTAATAACTTCTGAAAATAATACAGACTTTTAACTTTATAGCAGAGTATGCTCTTTTGTATGGAGTGGTCAGTCCTTTTGTTTTTGTTCGTCCATGGTATCATGGACTGATTTTGCTCCAAAACTTTGTCTGGTTTTTATAAGGTCAACTGGGTGTTTATGTTGTGAGTGATATGTGTCTGGTTTACTAAAGCCAGACACATCTTCTTTTTCGTCTAAACACGTTTCCGGTTGCATCCTTAGCTGTGCTGCTTCGGAGCCCGGGGTGCGCTTTCCCGCTTTTACTTCTCCAAATATAACATGCACGTCTATGGTCACCCAAGGATGCCAAAGACCTTGCAAAGTAGAGAAGAAATTGTCGGAACAGTTAAAATGGTTCGGCTGTAATTTTACGACCGGCCGCTTGCCTGACGTCAACCCTCTTTGGGAATGTATTTGTGCTAAAAGTTTTACAATTCGTTCGCCGCCCGACGTTAACTCTCCTTGAGAATGCAATTGTAGCACGAAATGTTTGAGCTTAAGTCCTTTAGTCGCCTCTTACGACATCCACAGGAAGAGATGGAGTAGTCCTATTCTGGCCCGGAACTACAAGGGGTAAAGCCAGACACATATCAGACACATATTTTATAAGGAATGCACTCACTATAATACTACTAGAGTTAAATATTGTCAGTGTCCGTAAAAAAGGCACGCTGCTCTATTCTCTAAAATGTTGGACAATAAATTCACAGAAAGTAGAGGCGACATTTGAGTCGAGAAATGCAGAACATATTCAAGTATTTCACACTCAAAAAGAAAGCACGTGTTATTTCTTTAACACAAGAACTACAACCGAACCACTTGCGTCATTAGAAGTGTAATCATTAGTCTTACCAGCTCCTCCCAGATGACAGGAAAGCCTTGGACTAATCAGTATTTCTGATTCTGTTTCTTGGATTTAGCATTATTCCGCCTTTATAGGTACCACTGCGGTATGCGGTTTCGGTTTCGTGACAGCTGCTATAATGCCATACTAAACCCGAGCGATATCCCGCCGAGTAATATCGCTCGGGTACCTATACCGCTACTAACAGCGAAAGCGAATACCGCATGAAATCACAAAAACGTTTTCTATGTAACAAGATCAGAGAGCAATAATGTACCTTATGAATTGAACAAGATCAAAGAGCAATAATGTACCTTAACAAGATGGCGAGGTATCCAAGACAAAGTTTTTTGACACCTTAATGTCAAACAGGGGTGTTGCCATTTAAAGGCTGTCATTACGAAGCTGAAAATGATGGCATCACAACTTCACGCCCATCATCTCTCTAAATGCAGCCTTTTGTGTCTTACAGTTCTAAAGTTAATCTACGTTTTATAATATCTTAAATTCAGACATTATTTAGGCTCTGAATTGAGAAACCCGGAAACAGTCGTGAGGCAACATCGCACGGAATAAACAGATGATGCTTAATGAAATGGCTCAAATAACTTTGTGAGCTCCCCTAATGACCTAATTTTATATTCGCAAAGAGAAAATCTTGATTCAAAGCTTTATGCCTTTTGTTGGTAAAACAAATCAAGAGATGAAAAGAGAAATGGTATCGCAATAAAATGCTTAGAAATACAAAAACCCATTTTTAAGGGTTCCGTACCCAAAGGGTGCCAATGGGACCATATTACTGAGTTTCCGCTGTCTGTCCATCTGACTGTCGGTCTGTCACAGGGCTCTATCTCTTGAACCGTAATAGCTGCACTTATAAGTACAACAAAAAAGAAACTATAAACATGTTTTATTTTCACCGTTTTTACCTCGATCTTTATTACAGTTCAAGAGATAGAGCCCTGTGACGGACGGACAGACGGACAGACAGTGGAGTCTCAGTAATAAAGTCCCGTTGGCACCTTGGGTACGGAACAATTAAAGTATCTGATTTGACTTTATGGAAACTAGCGGATAGGCAAAGCTAAGGAATATCATATCAATAGGTCACGTGGCTTGTAATTCTTCACTTTTTGATTCCCTTTTATACTTAATCGCCCACCCACGCTAAACGGGATATTTGGCTCTTAGGCGGTGATCCCACTGCACCGTGCACCGTCGCGGAGCGCGGGGCGGCAGATAACATTGAATGCAATTATCTCAGTTTGTATTAGAAAACACGCCTAGTCCAACTCACTAAAAACACGGCAGATTCCGCGCACCGCGGCGGGGCGCGTTGCCAGTGGGGGAATCGCCTTATAGATCTATGCTCTATCCGTAAAGGATAAAGATGTTGATATAGGAAATAATAAGCTGATCTAATAAAAATGTCTCAGCTTAAAATGGATTGATAGAGACATGACAACTCTAATTTGCATACAAATACGGCAAACGTTACAGCATGTCACGACACCTTTATTGTTACCCGGTTACCCGACATAAATTAATTTGACTTTTAACTAAAGAATGCTTCCTGCAAAGGGCGTGTCTCAAATCATAACCATAACAATTGATTTATAATACCAACTGACAATGCAACGCGGATATAAAGATGTTTTTTTTTACACGACAATGTTTTAGATTTACGTCTCCTTTTACTACTGAGGTATTCCGACATTTGATCGTTTGAATGCCTTTAAATAAAAAAGAAGAAATATTTCGCTAAGTCCAAATCCATCAATAAGAGATCTATTTATCACATACTAAAATAAATAAATGTAGGACAAATCACACTGTTTGAGCAAGCCCCAAAGTAAGTGGAAATTTGTATGACGACCTCCGTGGTGTAATGGTCAACACGCTAGTCCGCCAATCCGGAGTTTCTGGGTTCGATCCCCAGCCAGGACAAGTTGGAAAATGGCCTTTTTCAAATAGTCCTGTGTGTTAATCTATATATGAATTAATTATAAATATAGTATCGTTGAGTTAGTATCCCATAACACAAGTTTAAACTTACTTTGGGGCTAGATAGTGTGATTTGTCCCTATCTATTTATTTATTTAACATATATTTCTCTGTCTGTCCTCTGTCTCTGTTTATGAAGACAATACTGTTCGGCATATAAATACAATGGCGAAGGTAAGTTTAGTCAGATAAACAAATAAGTTCCTAATTTCCTTGTATGTCCCGCAATAAAACCATACAACTGTGTATATCAATCTACCAGATGTAATTTCGTCGGCCATGTCTGTGAAGCAAATACCTCGACTTAACTTGGTATCGACATTAGAGAGACGCCATTGAGCGTAATTTTTTAAATAATAGAAACTAGATGTTTTTTACAAATTGTATTTAGTTTTACGGTTTCACCTGTCCGGGTGTCTGCGTGTTTGTAATCAATATCTTGCAAACTAAATTAGACCGACTTCCCAATTTTCGATCGAGTTGAAACTTCACACACTTATGTAAGTTGGGCGACAATGCAATATTATGGTACCAATCACATAATCTCATGATGACACGACATCTATGTGATATAACATCATACCACACCGAATTTGGGCTCAATTGTCTTGAGGAGCACTTTAAACTTTTTGGTTCATTGCTTTAGATAAAAGCTTGGTTTTAAAAATCTTTTTAAATAATGACTTGTAATGACGTTTAGCGAAATGGTGGACGTGAAGGTGGGAAAAGGAAATTAAAATAGTGATGTGTTGCCAGCCGTATCGCTTATTGATATAACTCAAATTCTCGGCCATTCCCTCAATCGGCTACTACGACCTGCACGGGAAAAGAAGCATAATAAAAAGGAAAATTAACTCTGTTGTAGTATAAACAGGAAAGTTAACAGGAAAGTTAAGTATCTATCGCTAAGGTGTCAATGGTCAGGCGCCTCGTGATCCCCAGACAGGCGAATAAATCTAGATTTATTCGTGGAAAGTTCGTCTGCTTTTATTGCGGGGCTATCCAAATGTTCGAATAAAACACATCTGAGACTATCACGGATTTGTAATACTTGATTTTTATCGGTTATTGTCTATTCACGGATAATAAATGTTTAATATCGTTTGTAAATATTACCGTTACGATGTTTTCTTACAAACATTTTGCTTAATAACATTTTTATTGCTTTGAAATCAACGCAAATCGTATTCTCTTTTTGACCTCGTGTTTATTTGTTTGCTTTGTCGATAGATTCTATACCTACAAAGTATGATTGTATGATTGGACTTATTATATCATATCTTGCCTTAAAGATTATTTTTCAAGTTAATACTGGCAATTAAAACGTACATTATTATAAAATAGGAACCCCGTTCAATTTTTAAAGATTCTTCAGTTTATTTACAAGATAGGTAAGAGTATTCCCGCCCCTACCTGCATAAACCTTAAAGCTTTACACATTGCAAGATATTTGCCTATCGCATAAAATTTAATTATAAATAAATATATATATATATATATATATATAGGGAATTCACACTGATTGAGCTAGCCCCAAAGTACATAGGTTCAAACTTGTGATATGGGATACTAACTCAACGATACTATATTTTATAATAAATACAAATTTATAACAAATACAAGACCTAGGATAATTTCAAAAAGGCCATTTTTAGACTGAGGATAGAACCCAGAATCTCCAGAGTGGGGAACTAGTGTGCCCGGAGGTCGAATTGCAGAAAAAAATTATTTGTATGCTTCGATCATTTTGTATGGTTGACGAATTGCTTAGACCAAGCAAGTCATCTATTGATTCAGTGTAACTGTATTAAATACAGGCAAGAGACTTGCAGTGTGTAAATGAGCCTTTACTATGTAGTAATAAAAACGTAGTTAGCAAAACTACATTTCACAATGTGATTTAACTTGACTGCCGTAATACATTTACAGAGCTGGATTCATCCCTAAGGAGCTAGCTGCAAATATGCAACTGCAATAACAAACTTGTATTAGATCAAACGTGTTATGCTAATCGGGATGCGCTCTGCTATGTTGTGAGGGTTAGGTTACTTTGTATCTCAAAATAAATATGAAAAAACAAATATTTTTTTTTTGTTTTTTTTAATAGCCTATATTGGTGTCCCACTTGTGTGGTACCGGGTCACCCGTGTGGTTCCTGGTTAGAATAGGACCACTCCATCTCTTCCTGTGTATGTCGTAATAGGCGACTAAAGGACTTAGCACAAACATCTCGTGCTACAATTGCATCCCCATGGAGGGTTAACGTCGGGCGGCGGCCGGTTGTAAAATTTTTCGTACAAATACATTCCCAAAGAGGGTCGACGTGAGGCAGGCGGCCGGTCGTGAAACTATAGCCAAATCATTTAAACTGTTCCGGCTATTTCTTCTACATTTTGCAAGGTCTTGGCATCCTTGGGTGACCGTTACCATGCATGTTATATTTGGAGAAGAAAAAGCGGGAAAGCGCACCCCATGCTCCGAAGCAGCACAACTGAGGATTTGAGTTGGGGATTTTCAAGGCAAGAGTGAATAGGCATTTTTTGAGTCTGCGTGTGCTTTAGACCTCATCTTAGCTTTCCATCAGGCTAGATAGAAGTCAAACGCACTCAAACCACAAAAAAAAATTAATTGCCCCTTGTTCTATTTTGGAATATACTGCGGCGTGAATTTTATTATGATATATATATACGTCTATATTTCTGGGTGCCCGCGGCCGTCACATACTCGTATATTATCAAAAAACACAACACATCCAACAATAGAGAGTATGCATGCATTTTTTTTATATTTTTAATCGATAGTCCTCGTCGAGAAATAGCCGCAAAAAATAAATCAGTGCCGAAAAACATGTATATGGTGTAGAAAATAAATATTAAAAATAGCAAGTACATTATAACAACTAAAACACGCCATTTTAAAATATGACGTCAAAGTCAGCAATATCCGCTAGAGACAGAAGCTGTCAACGCATGTTTTTCTTTTTTTGCGTACTTTCGATATTATCAGCCAGTGATGTTTGTTGAACCTCTATATAAAAGTACATAATTTCGAATGTCATCGATAGTCAAACTACATGGACGGTCGATAGTCGATAGTCAAACAACCTACCGAACGCACCCGAACTTGTCATTTCCTTTTTGTGAACTTTGTCGTCATTTCCCTTTTGTTTGTTAAAAGTTCCCGCGCAATATTTGCATATTTTCAATAATTTATTTCTAATCCAAATAAGAGTCAATAAGAAAAATAATTAACTAGGCGTGGTAACCTATTTATGGAAATTGTAAAATAAAAATATAAGCCGGATTGGTATTACATGCATATTCCTTATTTCTGTGAACAAACAAGAAAATGTGCGCAATACAAATCGAATCCAGAGCACTCAGAATAAGTTTTATTTTATTTAAGTAATCCATGGAGTCTGGATTTTATTTTAAAAACTGAGTTTTATAAAACAACAAAGAAAAACGTCAAATCGGTCATCGGTTACATAATAAATAAAGCATAAAAAGAGCAACTCGTGGTTAAAGTTGGTCATACATGAAAACGACCTCGTCAGCAGAAACTGAATTAGATAAATCGTATCGAATTCCCCAATTTCAAGGAGATTGTTCACTAATTATGTCAACCCTTCCGTTACCTGAGCCCGGCCATTCTTGAATCATTAACGCTGCTTGATGGTACAACTTTGGAACATCTGCGCAACCATTACGTTAAGGGTTATTTAACTCATACTAAGCACTTTGGTAAAGTAACGAAGATCATCAGACGAAAAAAAAATTTCGACTTTCCATACAAATCAGCGCTCAACCAAATGGTTTTTTTTATGGGAGGACGAAATTTGGTTTTCGTTTTTCGATAATTGTTGTTATGGAAAGTGGTTCAGTATCACGGACTGAACTTGCTCCAAAAAGGCTGCCGGTTAATTAAAAATAACCCTGTATACCTACATATTTGTACGGAACCCACGGTGCGCGAGTCTGACTCACACTTGGCCGCTTTTTTACATATTTGTCAACAATGTAATGAGCAGTTAATTTATCATATAGAAACTATCTATGCCCAACATTTCTTCGTCCTGAAAAAAAAGTACTCATTTGCTTTTATAATTTTTAGATTTTGTAAAGGCCAATTTGAATTATCCGTCACTATTTTATGAACTATTGTTGAAAGTATTTTAAAGCTTAATAATACAGGGTGACTTTTAATCTACCGGCAAAATTTTTGGAGCAAGTTCAGTCCATGATACTGATCTACTTTATATGAAAAAGTTATAAAAAATCGATAAAAAATTTTCATCCTCCCATACAAATAAGCTCTCAGACAAATGGATTGTGTATGGGAGGACGAATAAAAAGCAGCCAAGTGCGAGTCGGACTCGCCCATGAAGGGTTCCGTAGCAGCAAGTGACATAATAATAAAGAAGTTCTAAAGGTAAATTGTGGTTTACGATTTATGACGTATTAAAAGAAACTACTGACTAGATCTCGTTCAAACCAATTTTCGGTGGAAGTTTGCATGGTAATATACATCATATATATTTTTTTAGTTTTATCATTCTCTTATTTTAGAAGTTACAGGGAGGAGAGAAGAGCACATTTTACCACTTTGGAAGAGTCTCTCGCGCAAACTATTCAGTTTAAAAAAAAAATATATAAGAAACCTCAATATTATTTTTTAAGACCCCACACGAATGGGTTTGATGAAAAAAAAATTTTTGAGTTTCAGTTCTAAGTATGGGGAACCCCTAAAATTTATTGTTTTTTTTTTTCTATTTTTGTGTGAAAATCTTAATGCGGTTCACAGAATACAACTACTTACCAAGTTTTAACAGTATAGTTCTTATAGTTTCTGAAAAAAGTGGCTGTGACATACGGACGGACAGACAGACATGACGAATCCATAAGGGTTCCGTTTTTGCCATTTAGCTACGGAACCTTAAAAATGACAACTGAACTTGCTCTAGAAATTTTGCCGGTGGATAAATAATAATAATATACTTTATTTCGGATATCTCCATAGTTACAATTACAAAGAAAAATAATTATAATTAGTTAAATGCGACCCCCTATGGCCCCCGCATGCAATTTTTCAGCATGTGGCAGTCGGGACGCAAGGATATCATCCTTAGGATGCTGTTATGGCTGTAAATATATGTAATAAATATATGCTGTTATGAAAAAGTCAGCCTGTATTAAAATTAGAATAAGTACCCATATATTTTCACTAAACCAACTAAAAGCAACCCGAAGCTCAATTTGTGATAATTATCCAATCAATTTAGTAAGTAGGTCGCAGTGAGCATACCTACTCATACCTGATCTATCCTCCCATTTAGCCGGCATATGCTCGAAGACGCTGGCATTATGTAGGGAGTTGAATACTCAATATGCCATTTAGGTAAAAGGGTTTATCGATGATGGCGCTCCCGATAATACCATGGCTTTTGGGTTTATTCATAATAGAGGAATTCTGTTTAGGCATTATCGTGGGCGTAACTAGCTTAGGCGGGGCAATAAGAAAACTTTAGGAACAGTGGGTAATGAAAGTGGTTAAAACGCTATCGAATTTATTTTGTACGCATATATCTTACTTTATTTAAGTAAAAACTTTTTTAAGGTGCGTTGGAAATTTTTTTGATATGGGAAAAACCGCTGAACTCGCGACACTGTTACCGTGTAGTCGTAACCGAAACCACCTTGTTAAAGTTTTCAATTCTGTCGGCAACGCCCAGAGTGCCACTGTTTTATATGCCTGATCAAACTATGATTCTAAAATTAGGTTGAAGTGAGTGAGAAAGAGCTATTTTTTGCATATATTATTTGCAGGACATACAACTAACGTTGTACACATAGGTCTGCCAAACAAAAAAACTGAAACACAATCTCAATTTTCAAGATCTATTTCCTTTATCATAATTCAACACTCATGTTAAATTTCTAAAAATGTTGACTGGTCCAACTTTATATTGAAATAAACGGGCAAGTGCGAGTCGGACTCGTACATGAAGGGTTCCGTACCTTCATACAATGTTTTAAAACGCTAAAAAAACACGTTTTTTGTATGACGACCTTCTTTAATTTTTAACTTTTTTTTGTATTTTTAATATTTGTTGTTATAGCGGCCATAGTAATACATAATCTGTGATAATTTCAAGTATCTAGTTAGTGCCATTATAAAGATCTAGTTAAAAACTCTAAAAAAAACACGTTTTTGTATGGACCCCTTTAATTTTTGACGTGACAACGTCTTAAATTAGGTTGCGGCTGGGAGTCACTTATGAAAAAGTGTAACGCTCGGTAACGTTACGATGAGTCACCGAACGAGAGAGAGGCCCGCCGAATGCCTTGCCTCTCTCTCCCACTCAACTATGATCGGTCTGCCGCCGTTGTCACGTAAAATCTTCGCCCGTAAAACCGACTTTACAGGCAACCATTTTTTTTTTATTTTTTATTTTATTTTCAGTATTTGTTGTTATAGCGGCCACAGTAATACATAATCGGTGAAAATTTCAAGTGTCTAGCTATTACGGTTCAAGAGATAGAGCCCTGTGACAGATGGACAGACAAACGGACAGACGGACAGACAGCGGAGTCTCAGTAATAGGGTCCCGTTTGCACCCTTTGGGTACGGAACCCTAAAAAGACAAGGAAAAAATAAACGGGCAAGTGCGAGTTGGACTCGTAAATGAAGGGTTCCGTACCTCCGTGCAATGTTTTAAATCGCTGAAGAAACACGTTTCTTGTATGACGACCCCCTTTAATTTTTAACTTTATCTTATTTTTAGTATTTTTTGTTATAGTGGTCATAGTAATACATAATCGGTGAAAATTTCAAGTGCCTAGGTAATTCCATTATAAAGATCTAGTTAAAAACGCTGAAAAAAACACGTTTCTGTATGACGACCCCCTTTAATTTTTAACTTTTTTTTATTTTTAGTATTTGTTGTAATAGCGGCTATAGTAATACATAATTGGTGAAAAATTCAAGAGTCTAGCTATTACGGTTCAAGAGATAGAGCCCTGTGACAGACGCACAGACAGACAGACAGACGGACAGACAGACGGACAGACAGACGGACTGACAGCGGAGTCTCAGTAATAGGGTCCTGTTTGCACCCTTTGGGTACGGAACCCTAAAAATTACCATAATTATAATTATTACAAATACCAGAACCCCTCAACTAATATCTCCAAAAATATTATGCTCGCTAGGTCGCTATGACAGTTGCCTATCACCGAACCGGCAATTGAGCATATTATGCTTGATTTTTCGCGTATTTTAATATACATATTTATTTTACCGCCAATTTTCAGTATGGCGGCTGCTTGATGTTTTCATGATTTTGTCACTATATAACGTCTAACAAAATATACTGAAACTACTGAAAAAAATTCATCAAGGAACATCCAAGTACCAAGTATGAAAAATAATTTTTGGCTTTCTATACAAACTCTCTAATTAGTCAACATATAGAGGTACAGGTCGCTTGGCCAACCACCGCTTCTAAGCTGTCGTATCTTAACTGCTTAAAAATCTACCTACATGCTGTTGACTATTGCCAAGGCTTTGTGTCTTTCATAATTTTTCAGCTTTTTGTCGGTCTACAGGAAGAAACAGTCAGTGCCCTCCCTGCCCCACTGTGGCAACGTCCGTGAGCGTTATGACAGGAGATAGCTTTGAAGCGCAGTGTAATCTGGAGGTTTGACGTACAATGCGCTTGATTTCAGGATGCCATTTTAGATAGCGTTATGGTGTTGGCATTTGGGTAATACAGTTTGGAGGTTTTAACTATTTTGCCAAAATTTAAGTGCCATACACCGTTTAAAAAGGTGCTGACCTCATTCCATTCCATTTAAACATCATACAAAAAGCAGTCAGCCAGTAGCTGAATTTAGACGTGAGTTACGCGCTTAAAGTATATAGTAATGTGATTACATTGTAACTTTATTTTTATGATTATTTTCAAAATTAAAGTGGGATCGATGACGTCCTCGTCTCCGCCATAATATCTATTATAGTATAGCTTGCAACTAAGAATTGTAAATATGCTTGTGAACTTGCCAAATAATTTACGAATAAAATTGTTATATGATGTCGTTAGCCGTATGCGTAGAAGGAAGAAGGGGCAGAGGAAAGCCAAGGCACAGCTATATGAAGTGGGTCAAGGAAAAGGTGATGGCAGTGTCGTATCAAGATGTCAAGAGGTTGGCAGAAGATAGAAAAGAATGCAAGAAACTCCACCGACAAGAGCGTCGCTCTTAAATTTTGACGATGAGCCAGCCGTATGCATGCAAAATGATAGATGAAAATCGTGAAAAATTAAGTTCAAAATATCAAAATAATAGAAGAGCTAACGAGGCTAACGACACATGGATCGCCGTGATTTTTTGAAATTAAAGCTACTGCGAAACCATTTCGACTCGATAAGAAGAAGAAAAGTAGAGCAACTGTCGCAATTTAGTCGAAAGAAATCTAAAATAAATAGGCAATTTACATACTTACTTAAAACGTAAACAATGAAATCAAACACTAAAACTACAGCAATTTAAATGCGGGCTTTCGTTCCACGTATTCTAAACAGCGGGCTTACTGTTGAAGCCGCGCTAAGTCGAATCGTTTTCCGATTTCTCTACGGCGCAATTATCCTATGTACTGATAACGCATTCACGGACATAAATCGAACTACAAGTCCAATTTAAGCTCTTCACCAGCGGTTTTTTACTTGCATTAGATAATAAACTAAATGAGCTTATTTAGTTTATTTTTAAACTGAGCTCTCCTCTTTATGAGCTCAATTAGTTTATTTTATTGCGTTACAACATGCCTTATGTAATATGGATAAACATATAAAAATCCCGACTGACTGAAAACGAACTTATAAGCTGTAAATATAACCCTCGGATAACTCTATTGGATAATTTTGTATTAGCTATGACACTCTGGGGAAGAATACGAATATAGAGACACTTCCGTTTTAGAATCGGTCAAGTCGTCAAGCTGTAAGAAGTCACAATGCATCGGCCAATTATACCTACATAGGTATACTTACATGCGCACAACAAACAGTACCCTACTTCTGGGTCAGACGAGTAATAAACTAGTAATGCGCCCCAAACTTTGGACTTGCGACCCCTTTACAACCAAAGGTTTAGATATGGATCGTAGCAACTCTTTGACCTAGTTCAAAATGAATACTTATGTCTTCTTGTCGCGTGTGTTAATAGCTAACACTCATATCAGATTCTTCAAGCTGCCTAAAGGCATCTGATGTAGCTCAATGACTGTCATTCAGTGACAACAGTCATTCTTACACACTAGTTAAACCAATGTTGGTTACACCTACTCCTTTAAGGAGTTCCGATCAAAATTACTCCAGTTCTACATAGGTACATAACATACGAAGGCTGGATTTCCCAAGTACCTTCGGAAACATTTCTCGGGCGTTGCCTCCGATATAATACTGAACAACTTTCTCCAAGTAACTTAACTCGAAATATGAAAAATAATTTTTGACTTTGCATACAAACTCGGATTAGCTGTTTGGTCAACTTGTATCCTACAATAATTTCTCATATTTCTATATATGTTCCTTGGGGAATGTTGTTCAGTACCCTGGACTGAATCTACCCTTTAAATAGTTTCAGTATATTTTGTAAAACCCTGTATACATGACGTTAGTTAATGTCTATTATAATGAATTAAACTAAATTAAGTGATTATGTACTTTGTGTTAATATATAAGTATATAAATGAATGTATGTAGACATGTATATATAAGTAGTGTGTGTAGTTATTTACATGCTTATCTTTAAGCGCCAATCGCTAAATAATTTATTTCTGTTTTTCCTAAAGGCTGGTAGAGAATGCATTAGCATTGTGGTCAATAAAGATTTAATAAATAAATTAAATTACCAGAACATTGCTTTTTATACAAGGACTTTGTATATTAACGCCAAGGTAACCAAAATACATCAAATCATCACAAGTCAATGAAAACCACACATCAAAATTATAACAAATATCATTGTTTAATTGATCTAACGCGGCTAGGTCAAGTGCTCATATAAATATAATAATTACGTTACAAAATACGAAGTGGAAGGCCATTATTATTCTTCGGCCAGAGTGCTCTTAAGAAGACGGGTCATTAAGACCGATCTCGTATTTAATTAAAACACAATATTTCTTAACTAGATAAATATCATTAATTTTGAATACGTTTGTGTAATATTTTAATCAACTTTAGTTCATTATTAAGTTTATGAAGTACTCTTATCTCATTATTATCATTATGCAATACTTTTGTTACTAGAAATATCAATTTATTTTTATGGTTTCATACAAAGTAAAGTTTTGTTATACAGGGTGACTTTTTAGGCATCAACCAAATATTTGGAGCAAATTCAGTCAAGATCTACTACTAACTACATTCCATTAAAATAATCAAAGAAAAGGAAAAGGAAAAAAAAAGTTGTCTTACCATTCAAATGAGCGCTCAGCTTGACGAATTTTGTATGTGAGGACGTAAATTAATTATCGATTTTTGATTAAAAAATGTAGAAGTTCAGAATCTTAGACCAAATTACCCCAAAAATTTGGATGGTAGGTAAAAAGTCAACCTGTATATCTCATGATATATTTTTTATACACCTACAAAGACACAAGCTGATACTTTTGACTGGTAAGTCAACAAATTGAAGTGAATGATATGGTGCAAAAATGTGTGCCACATAAAAATGTACTTTGTATCCACGGGCGAGAATATCGTGGTGAGTGGACACAAGTCAATCGCTGTTCCTCTCTTTAAAAAAATTTGCTTTTCCATACAAACTCTGAATTTGCATGATTTGTTCTTACCAACTGTAAATAATGAAATGTTTAACAAAAGCGCTTTTATTTCTGGCATAAAAGTATTTAACCACTTACCGACTGAGATTAAAAGCATATATAACTGTAAGCTATTTAAGAAAAAATTAAAGACATGGCTACTTGAGCATATATTTTATGACTTAAGAGAATATTTTAATTTTAATACTCAAAGAGGAAGAAACATATAGTTTAGGTTAAATAAGTAATTACTTGGTGTAAATTATTATTAAAATATACACATTGTATTTTTTTATTTTAAAAATAGTGAAAGTCGGTATATAAATAATATTAAGGTAGCAATTTAGTATTGGTTATAAGTGTAAACTGTTTTGCTTCCAATTATTACGATTTTATTGTTATAGGTATAACTATTGCATGCCTGAAAGGGCAAACTGTTGAAACATACCACATTATGTATCATCTTTTTATACACAGTTAAGCAATAAATAATTTTGACTTTTGACTTTTGACAGTTACAAACCTATAATAAACAAATGAAAATTTTTATATAGCCAATCGATTCGGAAGAAGAAGAAGCTGATCTTCATATTGTATGGGTCAAAAATTATTTTTCATATTTCGATATATATGCCATATTCTTTGGGAAAGAAAGGACTGAATTCAGCCTTAAAATAATTTCAGTATATTTTGTTAGATCCTATTTTTATAGACAAATCACACAATTGGAGCTAGTATTTTTTTAAACTTCTGTTATGGGATACTAGCTCAACGATAGTATCTTTATATGTATTCATTATAATGAATACATTTGTATATATTTCAAGACCCAGGCATATAAATAAGAAATGTAGGTATAGTATATATATAATCATTTCCCTTCCTTTGGCTTTGCCGTTAGCTAGCCCTAATAGTCGGGTAAAAATCATGTCGATAGGCAGACTTTGACAGCGCGTCGATGGTTTTGACACATTTTATTAAAAGTTATGCTATCGAGCCCTGCCCGGTAGTATCCGCTGTCAAACTCAAAATTCACGTTTAGTCTATGATCCCGCCGTACATTTTCGTTGTTTTTCGGTTACTGATAGGTAATATTAGAAGTTCCTTTTAACATTTTCTAGGAGACTAGACGTAAAATTACAATTATTTTTATTGTGTTTGGTTTGTTGTATTTTAGATTAAACTTTTTATTCTTGTCGACAAGTTAAGGTGAAGATATAGGCAAATGACCTTGAAGTGGCGCCCTCATTTGAAATAAATTGTTAACTCGTAAATATGGAGATAATTTCCATATTGCTCTTCGTCATGCACTAGATAGCCCTTTAAATTATTTTATAAACCACCGTTGAAAGTATTTACATTAGTTCGTCTAGCTTTAAAACTTGCCTCCGCCAAAAGTGGCCACGGCAGGTTTTAAAGCTAGACGGATCACCAATAATAGTTTCAACGGCAGTTCATAAAATAATTTAAAGGGCTATCTAGTGCATGACGAAGAGCAATATAGAAATTATCACCATATTTACGAGTTAACAATTTATTTCACACTTCAAGGCCATTTGCCTATACCTTCACCTTAATTTAAAGATTTTTTGTTCTTGTAAGCCTCGTTTTCCACGTCACGGCGAAAATCAACTGATTTATCAGTAAAATTTTAAAAGGCCAATAAAAGATATTTTCTCAGAACTTTTGCTCACGTTTCAAATTTTGGCGATAACACGAAATTGTGTCATATTATTCCGATATTTTATTTGATTTATACATATATGCACATTTAATATGATACATTGATTTTGCAATACTTGTTTGTGGTAATATCGTAATAAACTTGTATGTTTCTTAAACTTTAGACATTTAGAAACCTCGATTTTTTTACTGTGAAATAATAACAAAAAATATATAGGGACGAATCACACTGATTGAGCTAGCCCCAAAATAAGTTTAAACTTGTATAATGGGATACTGACTCAACGATATTATATTTTATAATAAAAACATATATAGATATATAGACACAAGACCCAGGACAGTTTGAAAAAGACCATTTTCCATCTTGCCCTGGCTGGGGATTGAACCCAGAACTTCCGGAGTGGCGGACTAGCGTGTTAACCATACGCCACGGAGATGGTCAAAATAATGAAATGATAGTAAAATCGTGTAGCAAGATCCTAGTACAGGACTCGAAAGCTTTCGTGACGCAGTTTGTTAGGCCCGGCAGCCTTTGACAAAAAACCGACAAACACAATTTGCTTTTCGAAATAAAGTTAACTTTGTTGCAACGAACCACTACTGCACGAGCACTTAATTGAATAAAAAAATATATTCATATTCATTTATTCATAACAAAATAATATTGTGTAGACCATTTACTTACATATTATACTTAATTACATACAGTTCAATTAATATTAGCAATATGTCATAAATAGTCAGAATATAAAGAAATAAAAAAAATACATACAAAATAAATTTAATAAAATCAATTATATCAGTTAAATCTTATTCATCTAGAAAGTCCTTGACAGAGTAGTAACACTTTTCTAATAAATATTGCTTTAGCTTGCTGTTGAACTTTTTAGTATAAAGTGATTTCCACTGGCAGTTTGTTAAATAATTTAAATGCCTGGTAGTGTGCACTATGTTTTACCACTAGCAATCGATGTATTTTATTTATTTAACTTTATTACAATACATGTAAATAACGGATGTACACACGGCAAAATAGTTCGGTTTCCAGGTCACACAACTACATTTCCCTGTGTGCGCTGCAACACTGTGTAGATAAATGATTGTTGTCCAATCAGCATACAGTTTTATCTATGTTGAGCCTATTATACGTAACACACATATACATTTTGTGTCGATAATATCGTAAACGCTTAAGCTATTACAATACACATCATTATTTTAGCCGTCATTACAACAGGAAACGTAGCCCAGTGGATAAGGCATTCAACTCTTATCTGGGAGTTCCATGATCGAATCTCACCGATTGAGATGTGAATGTTTAGTGCAATGTTTTTATTTGAGTTAAACTTAAAATATTGCGAGACGTTCTTATTCAACAGCCGATAAATAAAAGCATATTTATCCATTACGGGGAAGACAAAGTCAAGGTTCACAAAAACTAAAAGCTACAACACATTTATCAAGATACAAAAATTATAAAATCAGCTCTCATTGCCAACCATCGTTCATTACGTTACTCAGTTCTTTAAATTATTAATAATAATATCAGTACTACTTTTAGTAGTATTTTTTTTTCTCTTATTTCATGATGTGATACTTAGTGATTGTAAGGCGTGCATTGTTTAATTGCACTGGCGTTTTCTCAGTTTAAAGAATAATATCACTTTGTTTGAAGAACATGTTTTTACAATTATTTTGTTTCACTAAGTTA
The DNA here is from genome assembly GCA_963576875.1 of Acrobasis repandana. NCBI lineage: Eukaryota > Metazoa > Arthropoda > Insecta > Lepidoptera > Pyralidae > Acrobasis > Acrobasis repandana. The sequence continues at coordinate 16,653,034 of OY756218.1, read as the reverse complement.
ATTGTGAAGGAGGTTATCTAATTATGTGAATGGACATTAATTATGATTTTATAGTATTAATTATACTGTGATCAGTGAAATTGTGACGTGGTTAATTATCGGTAAGGGTTTAACACTTTTGTATTTTGTGCAAAAGAAAAGGTTACAATATCATAATTGTAATTAAACATTTGTTATTTTATTTACAGAGACGTATTGTTAAATTCAAGAGATATTGTAATACAAATTTGGCCGTATTGATCTCGACAAGCAAACCAGATACTAGAACTACAGATCATCTTATCAGAAATATGTGAAAGTCTTGGATTCATCGAGGTCTTTTTGGCCTAATAACAAATATTTTAAATATTTCACTCACACAGTGGATCTACCAGTATATACTGCTATCAAATGTTGGAAGCTGGCTAAAAGGACCAATAAAAAATTTGAATAATATTAGTAGTTACTTCATAATATATTTATTATTTGATGTTGTTTATTTTAATGTAAAAAATGTCTAAAGTCTGATAAAAATGGAAGTTTATTTTAACGAAAATAAATATATATTTTTTAAATTACGAGTGGCTTCATATAAGTAAGTTTGCTTTAAATTAACCACACGATTGATTATTTTTAGTAAGTTTTCATTTTCTTATGTAAGAATAAAATAAGAGTATAATATATTATATTTATATTTCGAAAGGATTATTATTGTAAATATTGTAATAAGAATATGATGAGGTTTTGCGTGAGAGATGTTTATTGTTATAGTAATTGTAACATGTTTATTCTCTCACTAAAACAGATGCATATTCGTCAAAAAATTACGTCCATTTTTATCAGAATATCAAAGATTTTGGTTGAAAGATAATAAAAAAATTAACATTAAATATCTGTTTTACACCTAATTTAATGATGATTACAGTTTCAATATGACTTCTTTGTTCTTTGTTGTTTGTATAATCTTCACAAAAGGTGAACACTCCAAATAATTATTTTAATATGAATGAGCTGTTTCTATATTTTTCTATTTTTTTGTTACTTTCCAATTATGATATGAAATAAAAAAGTTCCGTAGCAGCAAGTAACATAATATAAAAGTTCTAAAGGTAAATTGCGGTTTACGATTTATGACGTATTAAAAAATAACTATCTATGATACCGAGACTGCTATAATTTTAATTGAAATTACATACTTTGAGGTATATACCACATTTTTTTTGAATTATTTTAGTAATATTTCAAAAGTTACGGTTGGGGGACACCTCAAATTTTAACTTTGTATTAGATTATCTCAAGACTGGGGGGTTTGATCTACATAATTTCAAAGCAGCTTTTGTTGCATTTTAAAAGACCTTTTCAACGATACCCCACACGTTGGGGTTAGACCAATTTAATTTTTTTAATTCACTTTTCGTTGTATGGGAGCCCCGGCTGTAAAAAAAATAATTTTTTCATAATTTTAAAAACCAATTTTTGGAACTTCAATATCTCTCCACCAATTTTCGTGACAATCGGTGCAGTACGAGCCCGGACGGAGAGACGGACGGACGGACGGACATGACGAAACTATAAGGGTTCCTTGTGGACTACGGAACCCTAAAAAAACAAGTTACAGAAAAAAGTAAAAAAAATTCAAGCTCTTCCTGATTTGAACCTGGTGCCTCAACAGCACTATTTGTATAACGGCCTGCCTTAACCACTGCACTACGCATGCTTACTACGAATTTATGAAATAAGTGATCATGTTATAGCACTATATGAATATTCATAACATTTCTTAGTGTGTCATTATGAGTTACATTTACCAATACATCTGCACATTGTTTTGATAGGACGACAACACGGTAACAATAGTGTGTCATAGATAGATATTAAGTTGGTGTGCTCGGGCGACACGCACACAAATAAATAGGGTGGAAACCGCATTATTTTGCTGTGTGTACTGTCGCTTAAAAAAATTTACCTTCTAGAGCTTTCCCGTATCTGTCGTTCTTATTGAGTCTCAAAATGAGCATGTTTAGCAAAATAGGACAATAATACGAAAATGTAGAGGCAAGAAACAGTTAAAATAGCCAGTCTAATAAAATAGAAATATGAAGTTAAAATGTTGTGATCTATATTTTTTTTAATTGTTACGTAAAATATGAAAAAAAAAAAAAAACTATCAAAGACAAAACTAATGGTTAATTGCCATTGCTAAAAATCAGTGTACCTATTGCTTTTGAAACAATATTACCACTGAGCTGATTTTCTTGCTGCAGCAAACACATGCAACTAATTACTGCTATGTCATTATTTTAAGTATGTTTAAATGTAACTGTGTGTATAATTAGTTAGTATCCCATAACACAAGTTTAAAAACTTACTTTGGGGCTAGATTAATCTATATTTATATGTATTTATATTTTTATTTATTTATAATTTTATTTTTTGTATGTGTGTCGATAGCAGCAAATAAATATTTATCTACCTATCTAAGTAGGTATACATCTTTAAACTTTTTAGATTTCAAATATTGTTATATACTTTTTTACATATAATAAAAATAACAATTGTTGATTTTCTTTATTTTATTTTCGATCTAATTTTATCGTATCTACTTATTACTTTTAATCAGAAAAAAAACCCTGTAATAATATGTATACCCTCAATTAAACTTAAGATTTTATCGCTTCCGCACTTGATAAGCTGACTGTATACAAAGCACAAATCATGATTAATGAACACCCACCAATTACTCGTAATAATCTAGAAAAGAACCCTAAGGCAGTGGCCTCATTAAACCATTTTACTTCCCACACCCCTAAGTATAGCTCGGCTGACATTGAATTAGATTTATTTCCGATATAGTGATTCAAATTGCTACTTATCCGGACTATATTATTATATGCAAATTACATACATCCTTACATTGTTACATACATCCTAATGGGACAGACAGAGCACTATGGGTCTTGTAGCTCTAAATAGACAAAGCCCAAAGCCGCAGCTAAGCATATTTTTAACCCTTGACAAAAAGAGTGTTACAAGTTTAACGCTTATGTCTGTCATTCTATTTCGATGCAGTTTTTTATACGTGAAAGCAAGTTCCCTTGCGGTAGTTCTTAGTATGTTTGATGAAAATCTGTTTAGCCATTTAAAAGTTATTGGGAGTTAACGCTTGAAAGTCAGGGCCTTCTCTACCAAATAATAGATAGCGCTATGGCACCACGGATATCAAGTCGTATCGGTAGTTTCGCTACACACTAGATGGCGTTCTTAAAAGTTGGACAATTTGCCTAGCAAATAAACTTGTTGATTTTGGTGGTCGAAATAAAACGTTTTGTGTCAATGTGACAAAAGCTTAACAAAAGCAAACAATATTTTCGACATTGCTACGAATACGAGTATTTCTTGTAAAACAAAAAGCACTCGTTTGTCACCGGCGACCAGCGATCGTGAAAAATAATTTGGGCCCGGAATTTCGGAATAACTTTCAACATAAATCGTAACTTTGTGAAATTCCTCTTTATGTGATGAAGCGGGCACCTATTATTTATTGTCACCTGCAGAGGAAGGAAAACAATCCATACGTTTTAAATAGCTATTTTAGTAGAGGAATATATGGTTTTATGGCCTTTCCCGTTTTGCTTATGATAAAAGGTAGAGGTTCTTACCTCTATATCATCCGAATGACGACCTCCGTGGTGTAGTGGATAACACGCCAGTTCACTAACCTGGAGGTTCAGAATTCGATGCCCAGCCAGGGCAAGATGGTAAAATGGCCGTTTTAAAATTGTTCTGATCATAGAATTAAAATTAATTGTTATGTAAAAAAACAAATATGTAGTTACTTAGTCAATATATAAGTAAATGTTATTTCCATAGGTACCATTTATAAGCACACTATACTGTGTATTGAATAAAATAAATAAATATATAGTAATATATGACACAAATTGAGCTAGTCCCAAAGTAAGTTTCAAAATTGTGTTATGGGATACTCACTCAACAATACTGTATTTTATGACAAATACATACAACGTGGAAGGGACATACCCGTAATAAATCGAATCACGGTCTATACTAAATTATTATAGTATAATGAAATTAAAATAAAAGCCAAATAACAAAAAAAAATTTGGCCTTTCCATACAAAAGTGTGCAGCCGCCTGGGATTTGTATGGGAATGTCGAATTTTTTTTTGTTCTTTTGACTGTTATTTTAATTTCATTATACTTTATTGATCAAGTATAGCCCGTGGTTCGATTTATTACGGGTATGTCCCTTCCACGTTGTATACCGGGTGATTTTTAATCCCCTAGCTATATTCAAGGAAAGTACTATTTAAGCGAAATAAAAAACATATTGTATTATATGTACCTTGTTTTGTAATAATAAACCGGCCAAGTGCGAGTTAAACTCGCGTGGAGAGGGTTCCGTACAATTGATTGAATTATTATAGTTTATATAGTTTCCCTGTAATCTAAAAGCAATGAACTATATTTTGTATTTTTTTCAAAATTTTAGGCTCAGTAGTTTCGGAGATCAGGGAGGAGATGGTCAATTTTCGTCTTCTTTCATGAATAAAATCAAAACTATTCATTTTACAATAATAACAAAAATATATTTGAGATCCTCTTAACGAGCCCTTTCATTTGATATATGACACAGTAAGGTTTGCAAAACTTTTTTTTTTAATTTCCTAATTTGTCCGCCGAAAATGACTCTTATTTCAAAAAATATTTATTTACTTTGCACATATGTGTTTGGGTCATAGGATTACAACATTCTACCAACTTTCACCTGATAGGTCCAGTAGATTCGGAGCAAATTGGCTGTGACAGACGGACGGACAGACAGACGCACGAGTGATCCTATATGGGTTCCGTTTTTTCATTTTTTGTACGGAACCCTATAAACCAAAGAAATCAGTCTACAAATGCATAGGTACCAGAAATCTGTGGCAGCTGGTGAGCGGGGAGGGCAACGGCAGGATGTATAGTCAAGCTAGTATGTTGGCCAGTTATTAGAACTTTGGAAGAAAAAATCTAAATATAAGTAATAAAAAGTTTCTTAAAGTATTCTTCTTCTTCCTTCCCTTATTCCACTTCAGGTGGGATCGGTACAGCTTTTCCTTTTTACTTTCATCATATGTTAAACAATTAAAAATGTATTGTTATAAAAATTCGGCACTAGTTTATTTTGTAGACGTTATAATATATAGACGTTATAAGTCATAATACATGTTTTAATTTAAAGAATAAAGAATCTTGATACTTTTGACACCTACGCAGGGTATCAAAAGTATTCCACAGTGTTCCTGAATTACACAGTGGCAAATTAGATTCATAAATTTCTCATATCACACTAAATTCTACTGGAAATTATATTCACCAGGTCAGGGTAAGACGATAAGCTGCAAAGGTCCTCGCTTGCACAATTTATAGTTCGGCTACGAAACTAGACAAAGTAAAAAAAAAATGTAACTAATGAACTCGTTGGCAAATCCATAATCAAGAGTCAATAAAGAATCAAATATTTATTAATTCATTAAGCTTTGGCATGCACTTTTACACGTCAAAAATTTCAGTGATCAATGTAATGTTTATTTATTTTTAAAGTTTTAATTATTTCAAAAAAAGCTACCGATACTAGTGTTTCGTAATGACCTCTGCCGAGAAGAAACACAGAGAGAAACTCATTCACAGTATTGGTCGCCTACACGCCAGAAGGGCTTTGTCAGTTGTAATTTTTTTAATTTTTTTTATTTTATTCTTATTCTGTAAATGTGTTTTACTTTGCGTACGTTATAAGTACAATACGATTTTTTAATAGTTAGTATGATAAATAGAATTTGTATTCAGGTATTTTTGCATATTATTTCGGAGAGGTGATCGAAATCTTTAACTGCATTCATTAAAATAAACGGGCAAGTGCGAGTCGGACTCTTACATGAAGGGTTCCGTACCACCGTACAATGTTTTAAAACGCTGAAGAAACACGTTTTTTGTATGACGACCCCCTTTAATTATTAACTTTATCTCATTTTTAGTATTTGTTGTTATAGAAGTAATAGTAATACATAATCGGTGAAAATTTCAGGTGTCCAGCTATTACGGTTCAAAAGATAGAGCCCTGTGACAGACGGACAGACAGACGGACAGACGGACAGACAGCGGAGTCTCAGTAATAGGGTCTCGTTTGCACCCTTCGGGTACGGAACCCTAAAAAACTAACAGGTAGAGGAGTATGTAAAAATATGTGCCGGGTCCCTCGCCAGGAACGAAGACCATCACATCTTTACGTCAATATGTAAGTAGACTCGTTGGACGACACTATCCTTCTGATAGACCTGAGCTGAACCGGACAGAACCGAAGGTATCGTTACGTTTTCCCGTTATTCTACCGCAAGCTGCTTTAAGAAACCTCCTTCCAAAAAATATTGTATTTACGAATCAACATCCTCACATTTAGCTGTGAATTCTGTGATTATTTTATCTGATTCCGCGGCCCCACGGCTCGAAGCATGAACGCTCGGTGTTGCAACCCACTATTGTCGTGCATCCCATTCTCTGACATTATCAATTATACCAAGTTTAGAATATTCGCTTATTTTGATTTTCGAGACGACAGTATCCTGAGACTTGTATGACGAAAGGTTATAAAAAAAATATAGTAGATAATTTATTATACACTATCACGTCTTTATCCCTAACGGGGTAGACAGAGCCAAGGGCGGTAATGCCCAGGCCACTTTTAGCGTAATGGTGGGCATGAAGGTGGAAAAGGGAAATAATAATAGTGATGGGTTGCTAACCGCATCGCCTATTCATATGATTCAGATTCTCGCCCATTCCCTCGATCGGCTTTTACGATCTGCACGGGAAGAGAAGCAGCTGGTACATTCTATGTTTTTTGTTTTTCTCCCAGACCAGCAAAGAAGAATAATTTATTATCATCAAAATAGTTATATTATTGTTAAATTATTTTGTCAGAAGTAGTTTGAACGGAACGCCTTTGTTCCTTGTAAGGTAAACAACTAAAAAGTACAAACAAACAGATAGTTACGCTAAATAAAGATACACGTTACTCCTAAATAGTTATCACTATATTATATTCGCGCAGATTAATGTATTTCGTGTTTACGCTGCACGAACAATAACTTTATGATTACAAAATACAAGGCAGGGTTAGCTGGGGTCAATAATGCAAGCAAATTACCTTTTATTTCAATGCATCAGTGCCAAGATCAAAGTTTCAAGGGTAATAAGAATTTTTTGTCTTCTCAGCCCAAGAACCGCCATATTTCTGTGATCTGAGACTACTTATTTCAACATACTTTCTGTCTACTGTCGCTCTAATGCACGAAAGGTATATCAACAGTCTAGCGTTCACCGAGATTTCGTATGTCGGAATCCAGTGGTAGAATCCCGTGTATAATCTACTTTTTCTCCTTATTGAGTGTGGCAATTGCTAAAACTAATGTCAGATTTTTCGCCCCTAGAATTACCATCTTCAAATTATAAAAACAGACTTGGCGCTGAATTAGGCCAGACATTTAGCATTCAAAGCCGGAATGGATTCAGTGGTGGAGCAACGTTTTACGAGTTCAAATTTCTTGCGATGCTTAAAAAAAAGGCTCAACCACTTTACCAAACAAACAGTACAGGCTGGTAGTTCTAGCGAGGCCTAAAACATGTCATTCGCTTTGCCAATAATTAAATTTTTACCAAAAAAAACAACCGACTTCAATTTTTTTAAGGAGTTTCTTCCATATCTCCAAAGTTCTTTATCGTATCTTCACCAAATTAAAATGGAACCAACTTGGTAGTAAAGGCTTTCAAATAAAAAAAGAATCATTAAAATCGGTTCACAATTGGCGAAGATATCGCGTAACAAACATACATAAAAAAAAATTAAAAAAAAACATACAGTCGAATTGATAACCTCCTCCTTTTTTAAAGTCGGTTAAAAAGTCTAACAAAAGCCGAACCGGCCGGTCATGACCCAAAAAAGCCAAACATGCCCGGCTTAAGCCTGACAGATGGCAGCGCTACCCCTGACGTCATTACTACACACTAGTAAACTAGTGTTCGGGTTTCTTCACAATGTTTTCCTTCACCGGAAGTGAATGGTGGTATAGTAGTTGATAATCACTGTACATATGTGTAAACAATTTCAGAGGTACAAGTCCCGCCAAGTGAGGATCGAACTTGTACCCCACAGACGTACAACACAACCAGTGCCTCTAAACCGCTTGGCAACAACCACTTCCGTAAACATGTATGTGCTTAAAAATTACGGCAAGCTTTCTGTCATTTGTTATTAGGAATGAAGTAAATCAAATCAAAACTTCACTATCTCTCCATATTATTATCATTTTGTAATTTTATTACACAGGATTTCCGTTACCTTTTTTTTAATTTTAATGCCTTTAGGATTATTTTTTATCACCATTTGGAACAATGAAGAAGTATATAAGGTCCAACAGAATATTCTGACATAATCCGTGATACTGAACAACTTTTCCCAAGGAACATATGTCAAAACGTGTAATTTTTTTTTTGTTTCCGTGGAATATCGGATCACCTGATTGGTCATCATGTATAGGACGCCAAATATTATTTTTTAAATTTCAATATTATAGGTATGTTGGTTGGGGAAAGTTATTCAGTATTATAGACTGAATTAAACCTTATTATAGTTTCAGCATATTTTGTTAGACCATGTATAAAGTTACTACATTGGAAATAATACAATCCACAACTAACAAGACAATTTAGGAGTTAGTAAAAAGGTTAAACTTGTAAATAACATCTAGATTAAATTTCGCAAATTAGGCACGTAAGTTACAGTCAGATAAAAGTCTACAACTATTCCTAAATAAACAAATTTCATCACATTAAGACAATATTGTTGAGAATTTTCTAGAGATCTTATCCTGCCTCCCGATAAGCAGTAGCCACTGTCAAAACGTTGAAATATTGATATTATCTTGTATGATTGAGTGTTTTTGTTTAATATAAATTGGAACGTGGTAATAATTAGATGTTTAAAGGATTAGGCGGACCGAGCACATACGTTTTTGACTATATTATTATTATTATTAAAATCTTTATTGACCAAAATGGTACAAAAGGTGAACTTAACGCTAATGCATTCTCTACCAGTCAACCTTTAGGAAAAAGATATAAGATGTTGCCAATATATATGTAATAAATAACATAATCGTCAACATACTTTAGCAGTTATTCTGTTATGATATTTGATAAAACGTTCTTGTTTTTCCAAAGTTAAACAAATTACTTATCTTTTTCAAATATATGCACCTATATACTCGTACATTAATCTTCAATATTTTTTTTTATTTGTTTCTGTGTAGAGACGAGCTCCATAGTGTACGAGGTCCGTGTTTCTGGTTTCAATCCCGTTTTCAGTAAGAAAATGTCCTTTTACAAATTGTTCTGGGTCTTGGGTGTTATCTATAATATATGTATTTATCATACAAAACTTCTTTACTATTAAAGAAGTTTAAACAAGTTTATAAACAAGTTTATTTGTTAGGCAAATTAAAAAAACCCCCGACTGTCAAGAACGCCATCTAGTGATGACTAGCGGAACTACCAATAGTTCCACTACTTATCACTCGCGCGGGGCGCGTGTTGTACACCACATAGCGCCATCTTTGTATTTGCTAGAGAAGGCCCTGACTTTCAAGCGTTAATCCCCAATAACTTTTAAACGGCTAAACCGATTTTTACAAAACATAGACAAGAACCACCGCAAGAGAACTTGCTTTCACGTTAAAAAAACTGCATCGAAATCGGTCCATCCGTTCGAGTGCTAAGATGCAACAGACAAATAGACAAACAGACCGACACTAGCATGAAAACTTATAACACCCCTTTTTTTGTCGGGGACTCAAAACTTAAGTACTTTGCTTAACGTGAATATATAAGCAAATGGCCTTAAAGTGTAAAATAAATTGTTAACTCGTAAATATGGTGATCATTTCCATATTGCTCTTCGTCATGCACTAGATAGCCCTTTAAATTATTTTATGAACTGCCGTTGAAACTATTATTGGTGGATCACCAATAGCTTTAAAACTTGCCATGGCCACTTTTAGCAGAGGCAAGTTTTAAAGCTTAGACGGACTAATGTAAATACTTTCTACGGTGGTTCATAAAATAATTTAAAGGGCTATCTAGTGCATGACGAAGAGCAATATGGAAATTATCACCATATTTACGAGTTAACAATTTATTTCAAATGAGGGCGCCACTTCAAGGCCATTTGCTTATATATTCACCTTAACTTTACAGGTCAATTTATGTGATTTGTCATTAACTTTTTATTAATTTAGTGTAACATCCAATTTCACTTTCATTTAATTAATTGTTGTATGGCATTTTTTATTATCTAAAAATTTTATCATCAAAAGTTTATCTTAAGTTTGTATATAGACTAAAAAACCAAAACTAAATCTCCTAGTTTTTAACAAAACGGCGTAAATCGTTGGAATAAAAAGGAAAAATAAAAATACTTAAACTTGTTTACTTTCTCAAGTAGAAGACGGCAGCCCCGCAACAGGTTACGCAAGAAAAGTTAATTAGAAGATGTCAAAACAGCCACTGTTCTCAGACGGCTAGTTGAAAATGTAATTTTCTTTATCAAATTAAAACAATGTTAATTTCATTTAAGGCCGTACCTGAATTTTCCGGGGTCCAGTGCTGCCCCCATTTCAAATAAATTATTTCATAGAAAACGAAGACTTTATTTAAAATTTTGCTACTATCAAATCCTAGATAACCCTTCAAAGTATTTTATGAACTACTGTTTACAGTTTATAATGGGAGCATTAAGCCTTACTACTCACATTTGCCAAAAGTGGCCGTTTTTCGCAAATGTGCGTAGTAAAGCTTAACGTTCTCACTTAAAACTGTAAACAGTAGTTCATAAAATGCTTTGAAGTGTTATCTAGGACTTGGTAGTAGCAAAATTTTAAATGATGTCTCCGTTTTCTTTGAAATGATTTGTTTTAAATGGGGGCAGCACTGGACCCCGGAAAATTTAAGTACGGCCTTAAGTAGTTGGACATTGTTTTTTTTTATTTTTCATTATCAGGTCTTTTTAAGTCTCCATTGCACGACTCTCTCTGTACTGTCAGAGCCTTACTTGGCCAGAGCAGTCAGAGGATTTGGCCTACACTCTCCACGCTTGCTAGACGGGTTGGAGAGGTCTTATTGATGTTTATAAGCTTTGTTTAGCTTGAATTTCCTAAGTTGCCTTGTAGGACATTCGCGGGAAGACTTGGAGTGGTCCTATTCTACATTGTTTACATTAATTTTATTGTAAAATGTCTATAAATAATAACAAGATTTAAATTTACTGTCTCTGAGTAATTTGTGTGGGTTGTACGTTTCATAAGACAGAGCACAAGTCAGGTATTATGTTCATTATACTCGTATTGTATTATGTTTTGATGCAAACTGTTTCTTAATCCTATTGCTCACTAGCTATTTGTTACCAAATATAAGCCTACCTAAATTATTTTGCTTGTCTTAAAAAGTGATAAAACTAGTGGTTTTGTAAGAACAGTAGACCTCGCGAGCTCTTACAACCCTGCAATAACCGACTCTTTCCCCTTACTCCTGGCTTTGCAAAGCCATTTCAGTGAAATCTGTCCATATTAACGCTACAGCAAAGTTCCCCCTTTTTCCTTCTATTTTTTAATTATTCAAAGAAAAGCTTCCGGTACCAGGCCTGTGTCACTCCCCGTTTAGGTATCTAAAATGTTCCTACATTATTACTATGCGCGTAGGCGGCCCCTCCGGGTGGTAAATTCAGTTATACGAATCGTTTGTCCAAAGTTATAAGAATGAAATTGGCTTGCAATGGATGTCTAGGTATCTATACAAAAAGGTGCTAGTTTTGGCGTGAGCTAAATTAAACCACATCGCTAGTCACATTGAGTAGATATTTCTTTGAATTTCTTTGCTGGGTGAGACTTCTGTACGTTAGTACTATTTATTCTGTGCCGGTACTAGCATTTCGCAACAACCACTGCTGAGAAAAAACGCCAAAAAGATACTCATTTACACAGTATTGGTCGCCTATGCGCCAGAATTGATGTCTGGCAAATTACAAATACTTTTATTATAATTTAATTTTAACACATTATAATATATAATATATTTATATTAATAAATATAAGCGCCAGAAGGGCTTTGTGATGTCTGGCAATTTACAAATACTTTTATTATAATTTAATTTTAACACATTATAATATATAATGCTTGCGAACGAGCGTACAAACATAAATAACGTAGATATACTAATAAGTCAAACAGCGAAGCCGAGCTGACCAGTCTTTCCTTGGAGCACTCATTACGAGTTGACGAAACAGAAGTTGCTAGCGTGTGGAGGCCCTAATGGTTAGTTCCATGGTACCTCGACGCATGCGGATATTTGCGCGTGAGTGCGCGAACAGAACCTTGCCACTACAAATTACCGTCACAAGTTCTGTTGAACGTCGTCATCATGCACTCTATGATATGGCTTTTATATATTTTGTTGTACGTATGACTATAATATAACATACTTAAATAAAAGAGTATAGAGACTCTTTGACTTATAGGTAATAAGTCAGTTTCTATACTCTTTCATATTATACCTATTATATAGGACTTGTAAACTCACAAATATGTCAAAATTTCGTAAAACATTAATAATATAGGTACTTAAATATATAAACTAAAGCTAAAACACACACTATCACGTATTTATCACTAAAGAAGATAAATAAAGCTAAAAAAGTAATAAATATATTAACACAAGCTTAAAACAAAAAAAGGGGAAAAATGGAAAAGAAGAAAACAGAACAGAAGAAAAAATATAAAAATAAATAAAAAACTTTTAGTTTACTTATGTATTATTTATTGATCTTTTCGCGTTCCTTTTTAAATTTGTAATTACCTCGAAGTATTTATAAAAGGTTTTTTTTTAAATCACCACTACCGTAATTGTTTTCTTTTAAGTACGAGTATAAAAAGGTACCCAAAAAGTTATTTCCTGAAACAATATGGACAAATTAAAAATGCGGACATAATTCAAACTTATGCGTGACTAGCTTTCAATTAAATCTATTAAAATTGTGTAATTAGAACTTGTGCTATTAGCGGGTATTTATTTATGCATATAAGTGCTTTTTAGAGTTTCAAAGTCACTAGACGGAACTTAAAGTTTTGGTCTGTCCGTAAAATAAAGTTTTCATGTTGTAACGTGTAACTTCAAAACTCTACACTGAGCGTGGCCCGACACGCAATAAGGAATATGCATGTAATACCAATCCGGCTCATATTTTTATTTTACAATAACTATTCATACGTTACCACGCCTAGTTAATTATTTTTCTTACTACTTTAATTTGGATTAGAAATAAATTATTGAAAATATTGCGCGGGAACTTTTGGCAAACAAAAGGGAAATGACGACAACGTTCACAAAAAGGAAATGACAAGTTCGGGTGCGTTCGGCAGGACTGTCCGTCCATGAAGTTTGACTATCGATGTAATTCGAAATGTATGTACTTTTATATAGAAGTTTAACAAACATCACTGGCTGATAATATCGAAAGTACCCAAAAAAGAAAAACATGCGTTGACAGCTTCTGTCTCTACACCATATACATGTTTTTCGGCACTGATTTATTTTTTGCGGCTATTTCTCGACGAGGACTATCGATTACAAATTTTAAAAAAATGCATGCATACTCTCTATTGACCGATTTATTCAATAATTTAAATACTACATTCTACATTTTTTAAGTTTTCTATTTCCAGCCAATGCTATCCTGTTGCAGGGCAAATGTCTTCCCTCCTACTTTCCAACTCTCGGGATCGAGGGTTCATTATTAATCAACTCCATGGATGGATATTTTTATAAAGTCCTCCCGTGGATGTCGTAGAAGGTGACTTAGGAAACACAAGTTTAACAAAGCTTATAAACATCAATGAGACCTTTTTAACCCGTCTGGCCAGCGTGGAGAGTGTAGGCCAAATCTTCTGGCTGCTCTAGCTAATAAATGGTTTCGGTACTGAGAGAGTCATGCTCCTGCAGTGAAGACTTAAAAGTGCTGACATTTTTTATATATTACATGCTACATTCTGGAAAGATTGAAGGAAAAAGAAGAGTAGGTAAACCCAGGGAAGATTTTTTGATCAAGTAAGAAAAAGTAAATGTGAAATGTATAAGGTATAAAGACGTTAAGAATTTATCGGAGGTAAGATAGACTTGGAAAGCACTCCACCGACAAGAGAGCGGCTCTTAAATACTAAAAGAAGACTAAATTCTGGCTTCGATACGGGTGCAGGGATTAGTACCAGTAACAGTAGGCTGAGAACAAGACGGCGAGACGATCTAGATAGATTTTTATGCGACTGGCAGAAGGTCGCAGAGATAAAGACGAGTAGAAAATAAGGCCAGTGCTGCCAATAGAACATAGTACCAGGCCTGTGTCACTCCCCGTTTAGGGATCGAAAATGTACCTACATTATTAAAATGCGCGCAGGTGGCCCCTTCGGGTGGTAAATTCAGTTATACGAATCGTTTGTTCAGAGTAATAAGAATGAAATTGGCTTGCAATGTATGTCTAGGTATTTATACGAAAAGGTGCTGAGTTCTGCCGTGAGCTAAATTAAACTATATCGCTAGCCACGAGTTGAGTAGATATTTCTTTAAATTTCTTCGCTGAGTGAGACTTCTGTACGTTAGTATTATTTATTCTGTGATAGTACCTATTCGCTAGTAAAAAAAATATCGGTCGAAAACTGTATATTGTGACACGGAGACCACCACTCAATAAGCCACAAGTAATTAATCAGTGATTCTTAATTATAATCCAATTAATATTATAAGCGATCATTCACTTTTTATCAAATTGGTATTTAATTTGTTCCGTATTAACTGTTCGAAACGAGCCTCTCAAAGTTTTTTAAGACGTCTAATTTTTTATCTAAATAACGATCGTATTCACGCAGTTTTTTCTTTAATAGACTAATTTGCATGTCAAATATACACTGACAAAAAGTTTAGATAAAAAGAGTGGTTGGTGTAGAGAAACGTGGTAAAAAACAGATCGTGGAGTAACTAGGTCAGCAGTTTTTGTTGTTTAAATATTCAGTGTTTATTGATTTATTTAGTAGCCGTGAAAAATATATTGAGTCTTATTCCTTTCTCTAAATATTTGTTTGCTTTTAAAATTTTTCGTTAAAACTTACTAACAATAAAATGTACTTTGGAGCTTATAGATTACTGTTTTTTATTTAACAAATGTCTGAATACAGTTAACAATTTTCTTAAAGCTAATATTAGGTCCTTACATATGAAATTGCCGTTCAGTATCAAAAAAGTGAAACAAGTTTTTTTTAATGAAATTATTATTTAATCAATCGAAGTATGCGCCGTTGTTATCGATACACTTCCGCCATTTTATAGGCAGATCATTGATACCTTTGGAAAAAAAATCCTGGGAGCGAGAATCTATGAACTGTTTGAAGGCGGTTTTGACTGCCTCATCAGATTTGAAATTTTTTCCTTGTAAAAAGTTATCCAAATTTTGAAAAAAGTGGTAATCGGTTGGGGCAAGATCTGGAGAGTATGGTGGGTGACGCAGAAGTTCCAGTCGCAGCTCCTCTAACTTGGCGATCGTTTGATGTGCAGTGTGTGGTCTAGCGTTATCCTGAAGGAGCAGTGGGCTAGAGCCCACAAATTCATCAGTCTCGGTTGTTTAATGGCGAGCTTTTCCATCATTGTTTGCAATTGTTGGCAATACAAGTCTGCAGTAATCGTCTGGCCTGATCTCAAGAAGCTGAAGTGGATAACACCAGCACTGGTCCACCAAACACTAACCAGAATCTTCTTTTTGGTCAGTTTTCGCTTAGGGCAAGGTTTTGCCGGTTCTCCAGGGTCAAGCCATTGTGATGATCGCTTCAGATTGTCGTACAGGATTTATTTCTCATCACAAGTCACGGTACGGTTCAAAATCCCCTCATTATTGTGGCGATTGAGCAAAGAAACGCAGCAAGCAACGCGTGTTTGTTGGTTTACCTCAGTCAATTCGTGCGGTACCCACTTTTCGAGTTTTTTAATTTTTCGATTTGGCGCAAGTGGATAAGTATCGTTTTGTCACTTACGCCGAAGGCTAATTCAGAAATGGTTTGAGATGGTCCCGCTTCCACTATCGCCTTCAATTCTTCGTTATTCACTTGAGTATCAGGTCGTCCACGAGGCTTATTGTGTAAATCGAAATTTCCAGAACGGAAACGTTGAAACCAAAAACGCACCGTTCGTTCGTTAGCGGTGCCTGGTCCATACACGTCGTTAATTCTTCGAGTCGTTTCTGCAGCACTGGTGCCACGGTGGAACTCGTATTCGTAAATACCGCGAATTTTCAATTTGTCCATAGTTGTTGTTATAGCAATGTTGAAACTCAAACAAATGATGTTAAAACAAATGAAATACGAATTTTAAAACAATATTTTTCTGGCTTTATTTAGAAATAAATTTGAATTTGGAATTCCTAATGAAACGCAAGATGTTTGATTTTAAAGTTGCCAGTATTGAAAATCGGCAATTTCATATGTAAGGACCTAATACAAATAATAAATTGACATTTAGACTAGAATGTTACTGCAAAAACTATACAGGAACTTTGTAGGTATGTAGATCAAAGAATCATGATATTTATAAGTAATGCAAGTTAGTTAATGGTTAAGGAATTTTATTGAATGTTGATTCCATTTTCCCTGTATCAATTTATATACGAAGTCTAATATTATCATTTCCTTCTTAGACACGTAAAAATCTCTAAGCAACTTAATCAATGGATATAAAAAAAACATAAACTAACATTTATAATGAACGTCATTATATGGCTATTGTGTGCATTATTATACTTCCTTATAGCTGTTACAACTTTTTTATAATCATTTAGGCATTAGCTTCCAACAATTAACTACACTATATAATTCTCATATTGTAGTAGGTATTTAATTGTTTAATATTGTAACTAATGTTATTGTATTTTGTGACTATAAAAAAGAAATCAACGGTAAATTATTAGAAAATAAAATAGTATAAATGCTTCTAGTATTAGAACTTGTAATTTATTACCTACCTATTAAAATAATTAAAATATACGTAGATGCTAACTGTAAGTGTTTAAAATGTTTAATTCTCCCTGTAAGTTAAGTTAGCTTCATACTTCAGACCTTGCGTCAAATCCGGTAGTTCTGATATTTGGCAGGCTTGTTTATAATGTTGACCCAATGATTAATCCAAGTTTGTGATCTTTAGCTCCACACCTTTGTCAATAATTAAAAAATCGCGTAAATTCCGGATTTTGGCGACCACATAAGATACCTACATGTAGCAGAAATGCGAATATTTAGGTAGATGTGTGGGGTGACGAAAATGGATAAGATCAGGAATGAATATATAAGAGGGAGTTAAAAGGTAGCACCGATTGAAGAGAAGTTAAAAAGTCACAGTTTAACATGGTTCGGTCTTGTCAAGAGGCGGGATGTCCAACATCTGGCTAATGAAATGATTAACTTAAAGCTGAATGGCCACAGAGAAAGAAGACAACTTAGAAAGACGTTAAGGGAATGTCTGAAACGGGACATGAAGGAGAGCGGGGTAAGTACAATGATGGTAAATGATAGAAAACGATGGAAGGAGTTGACATATAGAGCCGACCCCAAATAGGGAGAAGGCGAGGAAGATGACAATGTATCCCGCTGGGCAAATGCCTCACCTTTCCTTTCAACTGATTCCTATCCAGTTCCCATCCCTACCAGCCTACAGTATTCGAAGGAATAGCTTCATGAAGATAAAGATTCGATGTTAAAAGTTTAACAAACTAAAATTTTGGTAACAATTTCCCCGCTGTCACATTGAACAAAAAAAATCTTGCTTGTAATTTAAATCAAAGTAACAACATAGGTAAGTGCGGAAATTTCCCCAAGCTGGTATCTAGTAGCTGTGGGTGGCATTGTGCTCTTGTCTCTGTCATATCTGATCGAGATTGAATTGACACCATTGACAGCCACAACATAGACAATGGCCAAAAACAGCGCCCCCTTTGTTCACCCGAGTATGCTACGTCTTTCTGATTTTCGATGAACACTGAAAATGAACTGGGCAATATTTTTTTCTAGCTATTTTAACAGGAAAGTATGATTATGGGTTCTATTAGATACAATGTACAAAGGAACGAGCTTTCTAGCGAACTTGGTCAGGTCGTCTGACCACCTTGTGGGTGGATGTCCTACGCTTTGCTTGCCAGTAAGTGGTCGCCATTCGAGAACCTTTTTGCCCCATCGGCCATCGGTTCAGCTTAAGGTTCTTCGTTAAGGATTCTTAATTTTGATTTAATTAATTTTCCTTTAAAAAATAAGATACATATACAGATAAACGAATCTACCAGAATGCATTTTGTCGTACCTACTAAAAGCCGAAACAGCAATTACAAAGCATTTAAACAAACTAGGAACAGGTCAAGCATCTGTGTCACATAGTTTGCATTCGTCATCGTAAATCACCATGTAGATTCGCTTCAAAGTTGTTTTTCCATAGTTTTTATGATGGTACGTCCATAAAAGCTACATTATAACTGGTCAAAAGCATTCTTGATTTAATATTCTTACAGGTATCTCGAATGAGACTTTTCTATTTTTCAAATTTTCTGTGCTTGGCTGTAAGTAAAAAAAACCGGTCTAGTGCGAGTCTGACTCGTACATGAAAGGTTCCGTACTTTCGTACAATGTTTTAAAGCGCTGAAAAACATGTTTCTTGTTTGACGATCCCCTTTAATTTTTTACTTTATTCTGATTTTTAGTATTTGTTGTTATAGCGGCCACAGTAATACAGAATTGGTGAACATTTTTCAAGTGTTAGCTATTATGGTTTAAGAGATAGAGCCCTGTGTCAGACGGATGTGACAGCGGAGTCTCTGTAATATGGTCCCATTGGCACCCTTTGGGTACGGAACCCTAAAAGCTGTTTTCGCCTACAGCGTGAACATAAAACATATCAGCGAGAATAACGTTCGTGGCTTTTGTATGGGATAAAGACGTATATAGTATAAATATTAAATATTTTCACTTAGTTTTTTGGATACGAATGTGTTACATTTTATAACCAGCATGGTGTTGTTTACTTGTTTAGTCTTTACCCGTTTCGTGTAATTGTACTTGTGCTATAAACATATATCACGTGTGACATAATGATGAGTATAATAATGATGAGTATACTCATGTCTCTCTAGACATCGACACTTGTGATTAAAACGTTTTATTTTTTTGTTTGTAATAACTTTGTTTGACCAAAAACATAAATACATAAAGATTACTACGAAAGAGCAAATATACAAAGGCGGACTTATTCCATATAGGGATCTGTTCCAGTCAACCTGCTAGAGATTGAGAGGATATTTACTGAGTTATAAGTTAGAAGCAAGTACGTACATAGTTAACTATAATGTTATACTAATTTTAATAACTACACACAAAACGTCGTATGCAAGTATATGAAAAGACCATACAATAGCGTAAATAATAATTAATAGGTAGGTAAATATACGAAAGAGGAGTATAGATGAAAGGAACGGGCAGCAACGAACCTCTTTGCAGAAAATACCCACAAACGCGATTGCGCACACAAACACACAGATAACTAGTTTAGTCATTTTGTGTAATTATATAGACGAAACTCATAAACTTAATTTTTAAGATTGAATCCTCTAAATGGGGAACTTCCTCCTGACTTACAGGTTTTACCTAGTTTAGGAGACATGGCTGTAATTGATGCTAAGTAAAAAAACTGTTATGTATAATAAAGATTTTATTTAAGGTGAAGATATAGGCAAATGGCCTTGAAGTGGCGCCCTCATTTGAATTAAATTGTTAACTCGTAAATATGGAGATAATTTCCATATTGCTCTTCGTCATGCACTAGATAGCCCTTTAAATTATTTTATGAACCACCGTTGAAAGTATTTACATTAGTCCGTCTAGCTTTAAAACTTGCCTCCGCCAAAAGTGGCCACGGCAAGTTTTAAAGCTAGACGGATCACCAATAATAGTTTCAACGGCAGTTCATAAAATAATTTAATATTGCATGACGAAGAGCAATATGGAAATTGTCACCATATTTACGAGTTAACAATTTATTTCACACTTCAAGGCCATTTGCCTATATCTCCACCTTAATAACGACTTTATACCATCTACTGCGGTCACCGAAAACGGCTCCTAAAAATATACATCTGGACCATTGCGTTATATGGCTGTGAGGCATCGACTTTGACACTAAAAGAAAAGAAAAAAAACCGGCCAAGTGCGTGTCGGACCACGCATAAAGTAGGGTTCCGTAGTCATTTTTGGCACCGCGCTGTTTTGCATTTCTTGCAATTCAAGCTCCATTCTGTCCTAACAGTAAAATATGTAAAAACACTTTTTAAGTTTATACTGTTCTTTTGGAAAAAAGTATATATTTTTATTTTATTTATAATTTCAAAAGTATTTATCACAGGATACCCGAAACAATTTTAAATAAGAGTTTCCGCGCCTGTTTCTTTACGTGAGTGATTTGAAGTTTATAGGTCCAAGACTTTAGAAATTACAGAGGGGGGGACACCGTGTAAATGACTTTGGCGGGCTATATCTCGCAAATGGTAAAGCTGATAAAAAAGTGTTGTAGCAAAACCCTACCTTATTTTTATAGCCCTTTTCAACGATACCCCACACAAGGGAGTGCACTCAAAAAAATAATTCATCCCCCCATTTACATGTATGGGGAGGTACCCTTAAAAAGAATAATTTTAATTTTTTGTATTTTTTAAAATGACATCTATATGTGAAGTATCCTCGAACCAAATTACATGCAAATCAGTTTATAAACGTAGAAGATATTCTGCTGTGACAGACTAGGACGGACGGACGGACTGAACGATCTTATAAGGGTTCCTTGTCGGACTACGGAACCCTAACTAGAAGCATTTGAAATATGGTGCTGGCGTAGGATGGAACGGATTAGCTGGGTTGAAAAAATTACAAATAAGGAGGTCCTGAAGTAGGAAAGAAAAGGTGCATTCTGGATAAAATAGAGAATAGACGAGGAAAGATGTTGGGTCATCTGCTAAGACACGACGACTTCATAAAGACTATCATTGAAGGCAAGATAAAAAGGAAAAGAGGACCAGGGAGACCGAGACATAGCTACGTGAAACAGTAAAGGAGAAGGTGAATGTCGTGTCGTACAGCGAAGTAAAACAGCTGGCAGATTAGAGAGAAAAAGGGAGAGAATTCATACTCCACCGACAAGAGCATAGCTCTTAAATATAGATAGACTGATAGACTGCTATCAACTTCCGTCCGTCCCGTCTCCCCGGCGGGGTGTTGATTATGAGCAAATCTTCCTTTTGTGGCAAGAGGCCATTAGTCCAATAGTGGACTGTTATAGGCTTATAAAAAAGGTACATTTACATGGACCGTATAGACCAAACAGTAACTACATTTTTTAAAACCTTTTGTAGCCAGACGTGCCAAAAATGTTTGTAAATTTAAACAGTGGAACAACAAAGACTGCTCAAAACCCTTATTTTTACTCGAGCAGTATAAAAAATCGGGTTTGAAACGTTATTTGGTTATTCCTAGTGTTGAAGTCTACCTATCAAAACCAACCTCTATATTGTCCTGGTTTTGAAAAACTCTGTAGAGCAGTTTAGCTCAGGACATAACAGTTCAGCTATTAATTGCTGTGAATACTTTAACTAATAATTCTCATTTATTTTCAGACGTGGGAGTAACATATCCTTGACTGATCGACTAGTACCTAAGGTTTGCACAACGCCCCGGGTTACAATCGCAAAATATGAAGTCATTTCGCCATTCATTAAGACAGAAAAAATGGATAATTACATAGCAGATTACGGATTTAATGAACTTCTATGTTCTTTGTAGTCACAATGTTACAATACACATCAATCAGTAATGTCGGTTGCTTTTGAGCTAGGATAATAATTTTATCGATTGTTCAAGGCTGCTACATAATGTAGCACTGTTTTAATTATTTTGAATATATGCGAAAATTTTTAATTATTATTTGTTAATATAGATAGATACAGTTAAGCCACCGTTAAAAATGGTACGATCATGTCAAGAGGCGGGATGCCAACATCTGGCTAGTGAAATGGTTAATTTGAAAGTGGATGCCCACAAAGATAGAGGAGGACCTAGAAGACGAGGGGAAGAATGGAGGGAGTTGACATATTTATAGAGCATCAAATAGGTAGAAGGCTAGGAAGATGATGATGATGAATATAGATAGATACAAATGAGGTGAACCGAGCTTAGGGCTAATCCAAAGGCCACATATATAGGCGTGATGGCGAGGGGTAAGATGGCAAAAGGGGGTTGCGTCACCTACTAACATGATCCAGGTTCTCGCCTATTCTCCCGATAGACTTTAATGACTAGAATTCTGAAATAATTAAAACCCAAGGTACTTGTACAAGTTCTGCAAAAAAAAATTACTTGTTAAGTAAAGTATAAGGCATTTTGACATAAAAAACAAACAAACAACTAAGTATACACCTAAAAAATACAAATATAACCTATACTTACATATAGTTTGGATACTAAAGTGTCCGTGGAAAACATACTCGTACAAATCTCGATAACTTATTTCAATAAGTCAATAAATCATTATTTTATATTATTCAATGTAATATGCCAAAACTGGATGCAACCCAAAACCAATCAATTAACACAGAACACTGTAGGACGTTCTAACGTTGTATTGTGGGTTAAAGTAACTTAGGCGCCGTAGACACTACAACATTTATTGTCAACAGCGCCTACTCGTAAGTTCAATCCAAAATAGTAAACTTAGTTCACTAAAAAGTTAAATACAAACTTCTTCATTCAGACATAAGGTTTCGAAGTAAATTATACGAAATCTGAAAGTGCTTTGTCCATTTGGCTGAGCGTCGATTTGTATGGAAAGCCGATGTTTTTTTTGTTATTCGATAATTGTTTTTATGGAAAGTGGTTTAGTATCACAGACTTAACTTGCTCCAAGTATGTTGCCTGTGTTAAAAGTAACCCTGTATAAATCAAATATTAAGTTTCTCTGTCTAGCATCTAAGTTACCTATGGTGCCGTGTCAACACATTGGTCGCAAAATTTACGGCAAAACACTTCTAGATCGTAAACAGCTGGCTTAATGGGCATAACTCAGCCTCTCGACGTCTAGCACAAAGCCACTAAACGGCCCCTTTAGTACAGGGGCCCATATTTGCATGAAGATGGAACTTGTCTTTTAGAAGACTGTAACAACTAAACGAAGAAGTAAAGTCCCTATCTAATCGATCGAATAGATGACGTTCTAATTTTGTTTTGTGTGGCAACTTAACAGCTGTTATAGTTTTCAAAATATGGCAGTTAAGTCAACTGTCAAATGACATTATTTTTTGAAGTGAAAACTTCTTAAGGCGCGTTGGGCATTTTTTGAGATGGGAAAAAACTATTGAACACGCGACACTGTTACCGACACCACCTTGTTCAAGTTTTCAATTCTGTTGGCACTCCCGGAGTGCCACTGTTTTTTTTTTTATTCAGACGGTCAGAGTAAGAAATGGCGATAACAGCCGTATAGGATAGCTCATACGCCTGTCATCGCTACGTAAATGAGGTAGTGCTCTACTCTCGCCTTACAAAAATCAAGTGATTTTTTTAACTAAATGTGTCTCTATTTATTTTCTATCGCACTTGTACAATAATATTTACACATAAATGTCAAGGAAAAACACTAGTTTCAACACTTATGACATTTTTAAAAGACATTTTGCCTTTTAAATAAATAAAAACAATGTTTAATAAAATCATTTTGTGGACGTCCGTGTGTCTGTATGTATGGAAACTGGCGTGGTCACGATAACTCCCGAAAAACTTATCTGATCAAGTCCATTTTTTTTATACGCTTCAGTATTATCCAAAACTAAGTCCTTTCGAAGATCACGGTCTAATTCAATGTAGTTTAATCGTAATTATTTTTTTCTTGTTTTTGCTTAGTTTTTTTGAGATTTCTCAAAATCTACCGGTCCGAATCGGTTTAAATTCACAGGAAATCTGAATTGTATAGAACTCTTTGGAAAGCTACTTGCTTACTACTACTAAATTGTTTGGTTCCGATCGGTTTAGTTGTTCAAGAGTTATAAGCGGGTCACATACACACCCACACACACATACGGATAGGGTGCATGACACTTGCTCGTGAGTGGTCAGGGAAGATTCCTGATACCTTTAAACGTCGAGATGTGATGAAAACTCGACTTTTCAAAAACGGGGTGAAACTAATAACGTCCCGAATTTTGAAAATTTTCAATTTTCTCAGCGGGAAGTTAAGGCCGTACCTAAATTTTTCGGGGTCCAGTGCTGCCCCCATTTAAAATAAATAATTTCAAAGAAAACGGAGACATCATTTAAAATTTTGCAACTATCAAGTCCTAGATAACCCTTCAAAGTATATTATGAACTACTGTTTACAGTTTAAAGTGAGAACGTTAAGCTTTACTACGCACATTTGCGAAAAACAGCCAATTTTATTTTAAATGGGGGCAGCACTGGACCCCAGAAAATTCAGGTACGGCCTTAAAAATAAAAGTTAAAAATAATCTCCAGTCGTGCGTTAAGGGTCGGCACCATGTAAACTGGGTTTGCGCGGGCAACAAGTTTGTACAGAAAGCGTTTGATTTAAGTCAAATAATGTATACACATAGATAGAGGAAGAGTTGGGACAGTAGACGAAAAAAAGGATTTTTTAAAATATTTTGTAGTTTTCCTAAAAACAAGCATTGAATTTACCCAAAAACATGCAAAACGCACTTTGCGCGGGCAATAGTTATGGCTTAAGTAGAAAAGACCACTAAGAAAATTACATACCTAGTTATAGGTGAATAGACTAGCCAGTAGACGAAAATCGTATTTTTTTAATTTTAATTCAGAAAAAGTAAGATAATTGTAAAGAAACCTGAAAGAAATATTTTAGAAAATCTTGCAACAAACTGGCTTGTTTTTCTGCGTAAAGAAATATTCTAACAAGGGATTGCATATATTTTATAAAAATAAAGGCTATTTTGAAACATTATTCTTAATATTTGCTTACAATGCAATCACGCAATAATAAAAAAAATAATTTTAAAAATTGGATGTTTTGCAACGTTTTTGACAGAAATCTCTGAAATGGCGGCCATGATTCTTCCATACAAATTCAGTTGCCCGCCGGGCGTTCAGGAAGGAGGCCGTGTCGAATTTTTCAAAAAAATCAATTTTCAAATTACGTAAAATTGCATTACAGTCTAAAATATTTCAATAAAAAACTATGTACAACTGCCAAATTATGTCATACTTTTGCTACACTATGGTACAGTTTTGACATTTTGTTGACGTTCAAGTAAAGATGTAATGCTATCGCAGATACGGCATCGCACATTTTTTTTTTTTAATTTTATTGAAAATTAAGTCAATGAAAAAAATAATTTGGTTTGATTTATTACCTATATTTTTTAATTGGCGATTAGGGTGAAAATCGGATTGGAACTTTCTCGGGTCGCGGAATCATATTAACTGTTTTTGTAATAAAAGATGCTGTTTAATTAGGGTTTTACAATTATTTTGAGGGGTAATTCAGTCTGAAATTTTGAACAACTTTTCCCCATGAATGTATATCAAAATACGAATTGACATTATTCGTAATATATCGAACCACAGGCTATACTAGATCTATACTTGGCTTGGCAGGCAGGCTATAGTAGGCTATTTATCTACACTAATATTATAAAGAGAAAAGATTTGGTTGTTTGTTTGTTTGCATTACATGGCTCCGAAACTACTGGACCGATTTAAAAATAACTTTCACCGTTGGAAAGGTACACTATCCCCGAGTGACATAGGCTTTGTGTGTACCAAGGGCGAAGCCGGGCTGGACTGCTAGTATAGTATAATGATATTAAAACAACAGTCAAAAAACAAAAAAAAATCTGCATTTTTATACAAAAGTGTGCAGCCACCCGGGAAATTTGTATAGGAACCGATTTTTTCGGTGTTTTTACTGTTTTTAGGGTTTTGCTTGTCTGTCTGTCCGTAAGTCACAGCCAATTTGCTACGAAACTATTAGAATGATTTAGTTGAGATTTAGTACCTACACTTATGTAACTTAGTGACCTAAAGATAGACGTATAATGTAAATAAATGAAATTTAAAAAGGGGGCCACTTATTGTTGGTAAATTAGACATTAAAAAAAAGTTTTGATAACAAAATCGTGTGACATATCAAATGAAAGAACTTTGTATGACAATTTTAAATATATTTATTTTTTATTATTTCTAAGATCGGTTTTTTTAAGTTATTTAAGAAAATGGGCGAAAATTTACCCCCCCCTACTAAACTACTGGACCGATTCAGTTGAAATGTGGTGCAAATAATGTAAATTTGTGACCCAAAGACGGAAGTAAAATGTAGGTAAATGAATAAATAAATAAAAAATGGGGCCACTTTATGGGAGATAAATGAGACATTAAAAAAAGGGTTTTGTGAACTATATCGCGTAAAATATCAAATGAAAGAGCATTTTATGATAATATTAAATATATTTTTCTATATTTTTTAAGTTGGTGTTTTTGAAGTTATTTTTGAAAATAAATAATAAAATTCACTTATCTCCGTAACCACTGAACCCAATCTTTTGAAAAATATACAATTAATAGTTCTTTACCTATAGATTACAGGAAAACCTATTAGAAGATAAAAAATAAAAGGGTGCAATAATGCTAATTACTGCTTCATTAATAAACCAATTTTTTTAGCTGTTTTCAGGAAAAGATTTCTTTTTAGTGCTCTTTGTTGATTCGTTAAAAATATTGTACAAAATCAAACAGTCAAGTCATTGATTGAGCACGTACAGCTGCTACGCCAAGACTGTTGGTCTGTTCAACGTGCAATCCTTTTTTACCCTCCGTACTTACATAATAAGGTGAATAGAAGTGAAAGGTGTTACGATTGCAGATGGTCGCTAAACGTATTGTTTCACAAAGAAAATTCAAATGTGTACATTTTCTGTCAGTGGAACACAAAACGTGTAGTTTTCCAAGTCACCGCTCGCGTAAAATACTATTTGATTGTATTTGTGAGAACGTCATGTCAGCGATAAGTAATATTGATTTACACAGAAATATCATAAATTTGTCTATGGTTCCCTAAAATTTCAACTTAACCAAAATAAACCGGCCACGTGCCGTGACGGGCCACCTACAGTGTAGGGTTCCGTAGTCAGTACCTACTTGTTTTATGTAACTAACAACTGCCTTACTTTAGGTCTGAATTCAGTCCATGATACTGAACAACTTTCACCAAGGAACAAACGAAATACAAAAATTATTTTTAATCTCTTACACACAAGATTTGGCAAAATGTAATATTTATGTAATATATGTATGGTAATATAAGGACAAATCACACTAATTAAGCTAGCCCCAAAGTAAGTTTTAAACTTGTATTATGGGATACTAACTCAATGATACTATATTTTATGATAAATACATACATAGATAAACACCCAAGACCCAGGACAATTTGAAAAAGACCATTTTATAACTTGCCCTGGCTGGGGATCGAACCCAGAACCTCCGGATTAGCGGTCTAGCGTGTTAACAATTACGCCACGGAGGTCGAATGGAAAGCAAACATTTTCTTTTCATATTTAATTATGTGTTCCTTAGGAAAAGTTGTTTAGTATCATGAACTGAATCCACCTTAAATTAGTTTTAGTACAGGGAGACGTTATATACTACTGCCGTGAATTTTTTTAAGTGTCCATATACAAACGTTTAACTGACAGAGAGGGAAGACACATGATTCTAATAAAAATTTGCAATCAAAAACCAAATATTTCACAAACGGATTGCTAAAACGAAAAAGGGTGTTCATAATCTTACAATATTTTTGAAAGACCTATTCAACGACGTCACACACCACACATTTTTTTTTTCAAGTTTTTATTATCACATATCCAAGCCCATGCCTAATTACAGCTTTCTAGTACTAATAGTCTATGAGCAAAACTGGGGACAGTTAGACAGACAGACATGACGAAACTATAAGGTTTTCTTGTTAACTACGGAACCCTAAAAAACTGCGTGAAACTAAAAAGATTCTCTATTCTAAGGGTTCTTTCTCATTTGCGCTTTAACAAATTTAAAAATACGAGTAATCAAAACCACTTGTGCAAATATTTCGCTCCACTTCGCATACGATAAATTCAAAAATTGATGGATGAATGACCGTGCTTTTACAGGTTAAGCAACTTCTAGCTTGGTCACAGTTAGGATGGGTGACCGTGCTTTCAATCTTAATGTTGTCCAAGTCAAATGTTGAGATTCTTATGAATAAATTTCAGTTTTCTCTACCTACATAACTTGGCAGCTATTTAAATTTCAATTGTTTTGTCGGAATTTGAACTTGGCATTTTTACATTTATGTTTTCGATGGGATAAAATAAACACCCAAGAACCAGGACAAATTAAAAAAGGCCATTTACCAACTTGCCCTGGCTGAGAATCGAACCCAGAACCTCCGAGTGACGGACTAGCGTGTTAAGGAATCGCCACGGGGGTCGACTAATAAATTGAAAAAGTAATAAATTTTACGCAAGATTCGAATAACTATAACTTGGATTTTTTAGAAAGTGCTATATGAATTTCACATATATTTAAACTCGCTTTTTAAATAAATGTCTTGCATTCACGCACACTACTGTATTTTCGACTTTAGCCTTTTTCTACTGATAGCCTGTCTACTAAAGTGTTAAGTACATTATAATGACGTCTGCCAAGGCCTTAATTCAGAAATAATAATTCAAACAAAATAATACTTTGATTTGATTGATTTCAAAATTTTAATAAGTATCGCGGACTGGAAGTCTTGACGAAAAGAAACAAGTAAGCTTTTTCGTTACAATTTATGATTACCTACATCTATTGTCCCGTTTACACATTATTAACTCTATGTAACTTCATCTTGTCATTTTTATCCCCCTAGCGGGAAAATTTTGCATATTTCAGAGCCAAATCCGACCACGTGGCTTTGTGCATACAGTCCTTAAAGCCGACACATACTTTTCTTCGTTTTAAGTTAGCAATAAAACAATCAAAATCAATTTAATTGTGAAAAATGAGATTATGAGGCGTGCACTTTTGGATTTTCCAAACTATTTTTACAATGAATTGACTAAACAGAAATTTCATTTTTTTATGGTAAAGAGATTCAAGCTTTTTCAAACCTTTCATTAATTTCCCTATTAATAAAAAAATTTGTAATCTTTTCAAATTTCGATTATTTAAATGATAGGCCGTTTCAGCAGAACAATCAGTGAGAAAAGTTTATAATAGAAAAGTATAAACGAGAAACATTTTTATTTTATAATCATAGAGTACGTACAAGATTTTTATTATTAGTGAATAACATTATTAAAAGACAGTAAAAGAAAGCTCCTTTAAATAAAAAGCATTAACCATAGCCATCAACCTCATAGGATAGGGTAGTTACGAGTATGTACACGAAAGAAATTTAGTTATGTTACAGGTGAGGTGCAATATTTCAAGGGAGATATAGAACTAATAAAATACTATCCGTACTTAGTCAATCTATCGTCTTAGTGCAGGCTAGATATATAAAGTCATCTCGTCGATCCCAGTGCGCCAAATCCATGGATTAGAACGGAAACAAGGAAAGTTCTCTACTCGGGAACACATTACAGGTAATCCTATACTCCGATAGTTAATCAGGCGAGGTAGCGACGTGTCTAATAGATCATTTATCGACAACTTTGCTTGTAATTGCATTGCTGTCTGTCTACGCCAGTATTCTGTCTATCAATGTCTGGGTGTTCAATTCTTTTGACGGGTGAGATTAATAATCGCCTTTTATGTTGATTTATGTAAAATATGGGTAACAATTT
The DNA here is from genome assembly GCA_963576875.1 of Acrobasis repandana. Classification (NCBI taxonomy): domain Eukaryota; kingdom Metazoa; phylum Arthropoda; class Insecta; order Lepidoptera; family Pyralidae; genus Acrobasis; species Acrobasis repandana. Next base: position 16,622,991 of record OY756218.1, on the reverse strand, counting down.
ATTTTATAACACAACCATGATTTCTGTGGCACACCGACCTCTTTTTTGTACTGATTCTCTGATTTTGACTATTATATAAAACTTGTTATAAGCAAAATATTTTTATTTTCAATAACATAAAAAATTGTAAATTAAACAGGACGTGTGCGCCAATAACCATTATTTTATTAAAGGAAATATCACATATTTGGGCTACAGCCTAAAAGCAAATAATTAAAGTTAGTAGAAATTAAGTCATCGCTACTAAATTATATAAATAAATACATATTTTTGCTAGATAGGCATGTAATTAATTTTCAAAAACGACCTTCATTTAAAAATTATATTTTTAACGAATTGCAGCAATTCTCTCACACCGAGTTTTTTATAAAATATATAACGGAAGTAACAATATAGGAAATGGGCAGCATATGTACACATAATTATATACACCTATTGTTCTATTGTTTGCTTTATACCTTCATAAATATACCAGCCTTACACCTCACAATTATGCATTATGTATGACCTTTATAAATGTGTCAATCAATTTTTTTAACGACTGTACAAGTATCGAAAAACTTAAGATTATATCTTAAATGGTAAGAATTGGATCACGATATTGTAATGACTCTATTTATATTGTCGTGACCAAAAGACCCCGAATTTATGTGAACGCGCGAAAATAGTAAGGTTAATTAGGAACAAGTTGCATTATATGTACTTACATATATCAATATGTAAGTATATGCCTAATATGAAAAACAACAACAACTGAACGAATTAATTACCAATTATATTTTTATATGAATACACATTTCATACATACAGGCTGACTTTTTATCCACCTGCAAAATTTTTTGAACAAGTTCAGTCCATGATACTGAACTACTTTCTATAAAAAAAGTTATGAAAAATCAAAAAAAATTTTTCATCCTCCTATACAAATCAACGCTGAGCCAAACGGATTTTGTATGGGAGGACGAAAATTTTTTATCGATTTATTGTTTGTTTGTTTGTAATAACTTTATTGTACCAAAATTTAAGTATAAAACATAACATAATACGAAAGAGCAAATATACAAAGGCGGATTTATCCCATGTAGGGATCTCTTCCAGTCAACCTGCGATAGATTGAGAGGATATTTACTCTATTATATATAAGGTAGAAGCCGGTACGTATAAATTACTTATCTACACACATAAATATATACGAACATACTTACATAAATACCTATAGCAATACACATAAACAAACTATACATAAAGTATATATCTTACATACATAGGTATATATTTAATAAATATTAAAGATAAGTACTTCATTCAGTCCAAGCATGACGTAACCAGAGAAGACTTCGATAGTCTAGTTTTAAATTAATCCAGTGAAGGTGCCATCCTTACATCATCTGGAAGTGAGTTCCAAAGCCTTGCCGCCAAGACTTTAAACGATTTGGAGTAAGACTGTGACGAATGCGGTGGGATGCCCAAAACGAGGCTATCGGCTGTGCGCAAACGACTATCCACAACCCGAAAATTAAATTTGCAATGGAGGTAATCAGGGGAAGAAGGATTAAAAAGGGCGTTGAAGAGAAGGCAGAGAATGTGGATGTTGCGACGTATCCTAACAGGTAACCAATTTAGCTTCTTGCGAGACTCCGAAATGTGATCAAATTTTCGAAGGTTGAAGACATACCTAATACAGTTGTTTTGGAGGCGCTCTAATTTATCTAGAAGTTCCTCTGTAGGATCCAAATATGCAACGTCAGCATAATCAAGAATAGGAATTAATAAAGAACGTGTCAATAATACTTTCGTCCTTATTGGGAGAAAATTTTGCAATCGCCTCAGAGAATGCATGCCCACAAACATTTATTATTTATAATTTTTACGATATTTAGCAGGTGGATAAAAAGTCACTCTGTATATACTATCACGTATTTAACTCGAATGGGGCAGACAGAACAAAATAGATCTTGCGGCTCTAAGCAGATAGAGCCCAGGGCCTCCAGACTCAAAGGCCACTTTTTGCGAAATAGAGGGCGGGAGGGAACGCGGAAAAAGAAATCGAAATAGAATGATACACGTTTATACAATAAATAAGAGTAGTAATATTTTTTTTATTTGTATTATTAGAAGGTGATATGACGCCAACAAGTATTAAGTAATAAGTAAATTGGCAAGACGACATCAACAGTTTCATGAGTTGCAACGGATAGGGATTAGTAAAAAAAAGAAAAGGGAGGCCTTTGCCCAGCAGTGGAACACAATTACAGGCTAGTAAAAAAATTTAAATAAAATTGTTAAGGTGAATTGAATACCGTGCAAGTTGCGTCCTCATTTGAAATAAATTGATTAATCGTAAATATGGTCATAAGCCCTTAAAATTATTTTATTAACTTCGAAAGGGAGAGGTCTTGTCTAGAAGCTTATAAGAAACTTCAAAATAGGAACTTATTCTTCCGAAATTAGACTTAAACAGGTAACGTATTTTTTCAAAAGTTTGGATCGTTGGTACAATAAGCACTTTAAAGAATGCTCGATGAAATCTCTTATTTGTGTATATACTTGTATACCTCGATAATCCAGTTTGCAAACACTTCTATAAAAATGAGACACATTTTTTAATAATCTTGAAAAATGTTTGATTCTGCGAGCCAGACAGCCAACCAAGTGTGAAATGCCTCTTAACGATTTATAATCATATATATGAGTCTCTTCATTTACAACAACAGTTAACACAATTTTAACTTTCTGTAATCTTTCGTCTTTGTACCACTTCTGTTTGAAACATTCCTCTCAATTACTGACCGGTTGACTGGAAGAGATCCCTATACGTCCGTTGTTGTATGTTTTTGTATCTGTTTCTCTCTTGTGTACAATAAAGCTTCATAAACAAACAAACAAGCACAATTAAAACGACAAGGACCATAAATAAAATCAAGTTAGCTAATGAAACGATATTCTGGCTAATATATAGAGGTGCCATGAACTTAAAGCTTCATTCCTCGTTAGCATTTACTCGAAATATGGTAAAAGGTGACAAGACCGCCAGTAAATACCATCGAAGATAAGCCCCTATAAGGCAATGAACCAGCGAAACAAGTCGGCATTTCAGTTCCCACAAATTTTGCGATTTTTGACATGACGTTTTGTAGTATCGGCGTTGTATCACGGTAAATTTGTAATGAATCACTCTATATATCGTTATTGTTATACAGAAGATCCCAAACTTGACCAATTTAAAACAATTTTTGTTTAATATTCGATCTTATATGGAAAAAAGGATGGATGTTGGCAAGAAGGCAGCAAGACTGAGGTGGGATTAGTAAGTCTCGTCTGTCGCATGCAGCCAAAAAGGTGGGCCTACATTAGAACTACCTGGATCCCAACCGATGGGCATAGGAAGAAAGAAAGGCTTAGAACAAGATGGTCAGACGACTTCAAAAGTTGCGACAGTGATTGGAGGGAAAAACCCAGAATAGAGATTTGTGGAAGCAAAGAGGGGGGGCTTTTGCCCAGCAGTGGGGAACAAATAAATAATTTAAAATCGGAAAAGGGTTGGTATATTTAAAGGTAGCAGTGCCCGTAACATGGCACCACGTTTATATCGCGCGCCGGACTAGTGCCATCCCGCTCGTTATTATCACGTAGAGCGAGATAGCGACATATGATAGCGCTTAATAAACGCTGTCGCCGGTGCCATACTACGGGGGCTGGAGTAGCTTGGTATAGCAGAGATACAGATATATTATCACGTCTTTTTCCTTAATGGGGTAAACAAAGCCCCGGGCTGTAAGGCCACTTTTAGTGTGATGGTGGAATTATAACAGAAAGAAAGAAAGAAGTAATAGCTGCTGGTACGGCCTTTGTTTTCTTTGTTCCTACACTAATAAAAAAAATAACTTAAGGGATAAGACAATAATATTTTTACTATTATTTCAAGGTAGTTCATATATACAGCAAACTTTATTTTGTCAGTCAACAATCAATTTAAGTTACAAAATTTACAGCAGAACATATATTTACACTTCAATTAAAATATAAAAGCAATTGTGTACATACTTAAATGTATGAGTAAGCTCTAAAATGCCCATAAATTTTATATCCTATAGTTCAGTCCACGCTGGTGAGTGATCACGGCCAAAGGGTCACGGCTTCGGATCTCGTTATCCTCAGCTACGCTAGTAATGTTTAGTTTACATGCGCTTAGAGTATTATTTTTTCACATTACTTTTTAAGGCGAGATGAGTTCACAGCTCGCAATATTGTGCTCGGTTTTTGAAAAATCACTGTAATTAAACTACTACAGTTTATTTCTCAAAAGTTTTACATAAGAATCTTAAGACTTTTCTACAGACACCCACAATATTTGAAACACGAATGGGCATTTTTGGCTCGATAGAAAAAAATCCGAAACATACGGTTCTTGAGGTATGCTTGAGGCTTGTAAATTTTTTGAGAAAAAACAATCATAGTGTCATTACAGTGATTTTTCAAAAACACCTACTGTATTTTTGGCTCTGAACTGACGGGGCCTTTCACCACCTTTTGTTTCCCTGTCACCCAAAGGTAGCCTGTAAAATGACGATAAGTTCGCCTATATTATACTGTACAGTATGGGTATAATATGTACATATTTTAACGCTAGACATCCTGTAATAGGTCGGTAAGTAAATAAAACACTTTGAACTTACCAATACTTTAACTTACTTGACAATAAAAAAAACGATTGTTGTCAGTCAATTTTTACATTTTCAGGGCTCTGTACTTCAAAAACTCAATATAAAACTAAAAATATTATTGTTGAAAACATTTATCATTTAAACCAGCAATCATTTTTAGTTTAGCCTAATTTTGCTAAGTGCATTGCATATCTCTCGAGTAATACAAACTGAGCTTCGCAAGTAATTACTTATAGCCTAATTGTCTTACACGACGCGCATTAATGTGTTAGATAATATGATTTATGCAATTCGTTATAGTCATCAGTTTAATAACTATTTTGATGACACTTTTTTAGTGATACGCAAAAACAGATGATTCATCGGTCGGGAATCTCAATTCAGTACTCGTATTAGAATGTGTGTTTAGCGTGTAATTTGTTTTGTTATAATGTTTGTAAGTATAAGCTTAATAACTTTTACCTGATGTTACATTATCCTCTAGCATCTATATCCCCATTCAACACACAGTTTTTAAAGAGATTTTTCTGTTTTCTTGACCTTCAGAAAAAGATGAATCATAATATTTTTATATTTCCGCTAAATAAGTATAAAAAATCCATCGATGAGTGGTTGAAAAAAGCTTACGTAGAAATTAACTATCTAAAGAAATTTAAATAAGTTAGAATCACGAGTATAAATGTAAGATATATACAGAGCTGATTGTTTTCCACGTAGATTAACAAGGTCCTAATTCTATTTTAAGCAGTAGTTCGCTGTTAATAAATTGTATTTATTTATTTAACTTCATACACAAATACAAGTGTAATGGCGGACTTAAAGCCTAAGGCCTTATCTACCATATATAACGTATAACAAAATATACTGAAACTAAGGGGAATTCAATCCATGATACTGAACAACTTTCCCCAAGAAACATATATCGAAATATGAAAAATATTTTTTGCTTTCATACAAACCGGGATCAGCTGATCGGTCAAGTTGTATGGGAAGCCAAAAAATATTTTTCATGTTTCGATACATGTTCCTTGGGGAAAGTTATTCAGTATCATGGATTGAATTCACCCTTAAAATAGTTTCTGTATATTTTGTTAGACCCTGTATATATATATATATATATATATATGTGTGTGTATATATATATATGTGTGTGTATTTATAAATTTGTTTTTCTTCTAAGTTTATCATTTCCAGTTGTAGCCTATTGGTGTGGTACAAATATTCCAAATATTTCTAATGTTGCTGTATGTGGTAACTCGTATGTAATGCGTTGATAATAAAAGAACTATTGAATTAGGTATACTATGCATATATTTATTGTTATTTTTAAATAATTACAAACATGAAAACAAATAAAAAAGTATAAGGACAAAACAAACTAACGCGGCAACAGGAAAAATTATGACATTGTAATTTCTGACAGTTTACTTTTTTAATCGTGCATAAGTAACGCACGTGCGTGAACACCAGTAAGTCTTTAATATATTTGCTAATAAGGAGTCCTGTTGACCTGCAGAAAAGTCGGAAACCTAGAATGGGCACTAGCGCTCCACTTTTACTTACTTTCTGTACTTTTTAACGTATGACATTGTAAATATAAATTAAAATTTAATTTCAAAGAGAAAAGGTAAATCTTAAAAAGTACAAACTGCTTTCCACGCAGATCGTGAAAACCGATCGAGGGAATGGGCGAAAATGCGAATCATGCTAATAGGAGATGCGGCTAGTAACCCGCTAGGATGCAACCGGGAATACGCTCGAATGATGATGATGAGACGTATGTGTGTAAAATAAAAAGAAATTATCAATCTTTCGTTAACGTGCTTTGAACGCTGTTTAATTGGAAAAGTACAATACGTTTGATATTTGGTTAATGAAAGGGCAAACACATTTCGCGAATACATAAATCACCACACAAAGTTATAACAATGCGGTATCGATGTATCCGAATTAAATTAATTTCAGCCCGCGATAATTTCATAACAGGATACAAGCACAAATAACAATATTTAACAGAAGAATAACTTGTACGAGTATTTACGAATGAGGCTCATTTTGTATTTAAAAGACAAGAGTTGTAATAATTTTGTTAGTTACGCGAAAGTTTATGTCTCTTCTTATCTTCTTGTTTTGTATGTGTGAGTGGCCAACACTAGTGTCAGATAGATGAAAGCCGGGACCTACAGTTTTACGTGCCTTCCGAAGCACGGAGGAGCTCTAGAATTTTTTCATGCGACTTGTCTTCCATCTAAGTGCGGACCATGCCGTTTTAAGTAGCCTTTTGGTTGAACTCATAATAATCTGCTATAAAATCTAGTACCAAAATAAAGGTACTTTGTAACTAAATTTCAGAAGCAGGGCAAAATAATCTGTAGTTGTCGGCTTTTTTATAAACTTCTATGTGTGTACTTGAGTGTGAAATGACTTCACTCCTATTTGAGAGCGGCTATATATATGGACCGCACAGAAAGTGATGTTGAAATAAGAAACTTTTATAATTATAGTAAGTTAGTTTTTTGATAGGAACCTGTGTATACGGCCATAAAACGCAAAACACATACTTCTTATACATCTATTATTTCTCTAATTTGTGACTCAACAGACTCGCAAGCCGAGAATTCATTTTGTTTATATTATAGCAAAACTTCCATAATTGCTGAACACAAGATAATTCCCCTTTGCTTTTGCCCTTTAATTTATCGGAAGAGTTTCGTGGGATGCCCATAATTTTGTGGAAGATTGTTACGGCCACTGGCAACACAGATGATGCGACGCGGTGCGGAGCGGACCGGAACTATTCGGAAGCCATCGACGACCATCTTTGTGTCGACACTTATTATTTTTTTGTAAATTCGCTCTAATTAAATAAGTTACAAATCATCAAAGCGCCTAATCAATACAGTCCAAAACATCCACACAACCCAAGAGCATCAGCTCAAACAAAAAGTCCTTCGCCTAAGAACAATAATCCTTCGCCTAAGAAGAATACAGGATTTGCAAGAACTGGACGTGTCGCATACGAGAGGTCACCTTGAATCTTGAGAACAAAGGAGTCTGAGTGAGTTCGTTCCAATACCTATCTTTCCAGTGCTTTCCCCTCGAACTGGGAGTGCCAATGTCTGGATCTGCCATTAGGATCTCTTCATAATTTGGTTACTTTAAATTTCGCCTACATTCGGAGTGCACATCTATATGCTAGCTTGCCCTTTGCCAGTTACGTAACGCCAAGTTCATAACTCGTCGCAAAGCATCCACAAAGCGTGCATAGTGATTCATTTCTATAATCATAAGTAGATATAACAATTTGCTGACGATTACGTAATTCACACTGCAATCGTGCGAACCGGTTTCATACCTACGGAGATCGATCGTCGTAGCTAATCCCTTTGTTAACTCTTCTACATAACCTGTTCATAATTCATTTGTTTGTTTACGCATCCATTTAAACTGCAGTGTGTTACGCTTAGATAACCTAATATCATCATAACCCTGCGTTATTTCTTTGTAAGTATAGTGTAAAATCGTATTTAATTCCTTTACTTAGCCTTTACAATGACTTTGGAAGATAAACCTGTGAGTGTTAGTGCTAAAGAACGCCTCAAAGACCTAGTGAAGTTGCGTAGTAGTATGAAGGCTAAGTTAACACAATTTGAAAATTACCTTAAGCCTATTGAGCCACCATTAAACGAATTGCAGTTTACGGAATTAGATTGCCGCTTAAATAAGATTGATTCCTTACTGGATACCTTCGACAAATTACAGACGGAGTTCGAAACGTTGTCAGAAGATTCTACTGACTTGTACACGGAACGGGAGCTGTTCGAGTCCAGGTATTTTTCACTGGTGGCGAAGGCGCGTACACTTCTTGAGTCTGTGCGTCGCCGTCAGCGCTCGCCCTCACCTGGACAGGCTTCCAGCCGCTCAAGCATCCACGGTCCGAGTCAACAGGACTTTGTTCGTCTCCCCAGGATCAATTTGGGAACTTTCAGTGGCGAATTCCGGGATTGGCTGGCCTTTAGGGATCTGTATGTATCTATTATTCATTCTAACAAAAATCTTAGTGACATTAATAAATTTCATTACTTGAGAGCTGCATTGAAAGGCAGCGCATCGCTCATAATACAAAGTCTTGAGTTTAGAGCAGATAACTATAAAATAGCTTGGCAATTACTATCAAACCGTTATGATAACGAGCGATTATTAGTAAATAATCATGTTAGTGCCTTATTTAGCGTGCAACAAGTTCAAACTGAGTCGAGTCAAGCTTTGCGAAATATTATTGATGTCACAAACAAAAACCTATGTGCCTTGAATACTTTAGGTCAACCAACAGACCACTGGGACACTCTTATTATATTTATTATGTCCAAAAAATTAGACAGTGTCTCTTATCGTAAATGGGAAGAGCACCGTAACAATATTTCAGGCACACCTACTTTGAAACAATTTACTGATTTCCTAACTAATCGTGCCGACTTGTTAGACACAATGAGTAATCAATACTATAACAAACCTTACACACCTACTTCTTGCACTCACACAAAACAAAACATAAACCATTCAGATTCAAATAAAACAAAAAATAACAAACCAGTTATAAACAATAAAACATCTACATCTTTTTGTCCCATGTGCAAACAGAACCACTACTTATATAATTGCCAGGCTTTCCGTAAATTAGATGTGGATACACGATTGCAAAACATTGCAAACTATCAAGTCTGCAATAATTGTTTACGGCCTGGACATAAGGAAAACCAGTGTACTTTATCACATTGCAAGTATTGTACAAAAAAACACAATACCCTTTTACATAAAGAGACTGACGTTGAGCACAACGTCGTCGCTTTGTCAACCAATATAAGTAAATCCATAACTTCTCATATACCTCATGTAATGTTATCCACAGCTTTGGTGAAAGTGGCAGATGGTGACGGAAGACTTCGCACGGCCCGCGTCGTCCTTGACAACGGTAGCACTTCCAACTTTGTCACGCAACGCCTCTGTGATCAGCTGGGGTTGGTAAGACGTAACACAGACTCCACTGTCAAAGGTATTAACAACCAAAATTCATTTAGTGCAGAGTCTTGCGACCTAACCCTTGATTCGTGTTCAGGGGACTTCAAGGTACAGCTAAATTGCTACGTTTTACCCGAAATCACAAATTCATTACCTTCTTCATACTTGGATTTAAAGTACTTGCCTACTTTTCCCACAAATATTCACCTAGCGGATCCTACGTTCAATATTCCTTCCGAAATCGACATATTGGTGGGATGTGAGGTATTTTGGGACATACTAGGTACCAACACAATTAATTTAGGAAATAAAGGTCCTAAATTATGGCAATCTAAGTTAGGTTGGATAATAACAGGGGCCATACCTCATATTCAAAAACAAATAAATCAGTCTGCTTGTTATTTTACACAAAACTTGGATTCCCAACTTACCAAGTTCTGGGAATTGGATTCAATACCACACACTCACTGCATGTCTGCGGAAGAAAAGGCCTGTGAACGAAACTTCGCTGAGAATACTCGACGAGCGGATGACGGTCAGTTTATTGTAAAAATTCCATTTAAAGACTCACCCGACATTCTCGGTGACTCATACTTACTTGCGAGGCGGCGATTTCTTTCTCTGGAACGCAGGCTGCAGCGGGATTCTAACTTAAAAAATCAATACAATGACTTTATGTTAGAATATCTTACCTTAGGTCACATGACTGAAAATAAAGAAAATACACACACTAACTGTATTAATTATTTCCTACCACATCATGCCGTACTTCGAGATTCCAGTACAACTACGAAGCTACGCGTTGTTTTCGACGCGTCAGCTGTCACTGCTTCTGGAAAATCAGCAAATAGTATACATATGGTAGGGCCAGTAGTGCAAGCTAGCCTTTTATCTATTTTACTGAGATTTAGGCAACACAAATTTGTAATATCAGGAGACATTCAACACATGTACAGAGCCATACTCATAGATGAATCTCAACGATCCTTACAGCAGATTATTTTTAGATTTGATCAATCTCAACTTTTACAGACGTACACTCTCAATACAGTCACCTTCGGCATGGCGTCAGCACCATACCTAGCAACGAAGTGTATAGCCACTCTAGCAGAACAAAGCCCATTTCCTGAAGTTAAAATGGCTTTAGGAAGTGATATGTATGTTGATGACTATCTCAGTGGTGGGGATACGATAGAATGTGTAATAAACACGTCAAAAAAGGTAATTGACACTTTGAAATCTGCTCAGTTTAATTTGCGTAAATTCCAATCAAACAGTTCAGAAATTTTACATTCTATAGGGCAACATTCTAACACACAAAATTCACACTTGACAAACAAAACACTAGATTTAAATCAGACACTTCCTAATAAAATTTTAGGTCTACATTGGGATTCAAAACGAGATGAACTTTTGTTTTCTATCGATTTAGATGTAAACATAAAAAAGGTAACTAAACGCAAAATTTTATCCATAATTAGTCAGGTGTTTGACCCACTGGGATTTTTAGGTTTATGTACAGTCGAAGCAAAAATTATCAAGCAGCGATTGTGGTTGGAAAAATGCGGCTGGGACGACGACGTTTCATTAGAAATTAAAAACAGATTTAAAAATTTTATTCACTCACTTAAATCACTAAATGAGCTTCGTATTCCTCGCTGGTTTTCTTGCAGTAACGCTACTGTTTATGAACTACACACTGTTACAGATGCATCGGAACGTGCATACGGTGCATGTGTGTATGTGAGGTCAATCGACACAAATGGTAAAGTATGTGTTCGTCTCATAATTTCAAAAAGTAAAATTGCGCAAATTAAACCTCCAATTACGATTCCTCGTTTGGAGTTGTGTGGTGCGTTATTGGGTGCAAGACTCTGCTCTAAAGTGACAGAATCGCTTACTATGAATTTTGGTAACATTCGCTTTTGGTGCGATTCAACTATTGTACTTGCATGGTTGAAAACTTCGCCTAGCAATCTAAAAACATTCGTTCGTAATCGAGTAGGTGAAATTCAGGATTCTACACCTTCTGACAGTTGGAGCTACGTGCCGTCTGCTGAAAACCCTGCTGATCTAGTTTCACGTGGTGTTAGGGCTGATGCCGTTGGCACGAATTCTTTATGGTGGAACGGTCCTAGTTTTTTACATCATAAAGCGATACAATATCCCAAAGTACCTAATACACGCCCAGAGCCACTGCCAGAAATTTCATTGCACACAATTTTAAATAAAAATGATAACACAGATAATCAAAACAACAATAACATTATTTCAAAATTAATTCATAAATCATCTAATCCATTAAAATTAATCAGAACACTAGCTTACCTAAATAGATATATACATAATTGCAGGAATCCTAAAAATAAATTGTTAAATAATTTGTCTCTTGAAGAATTACACAAAGCAGAAAATTCCATAATACACACAGCACAAAAGGAAATGTTTCCTGTTGAATATAAGTCATTAAAATCAAATCAAGTCTTACACAAAAACAATCGTCTTATTTCTCTATCGCCGTTCATTGACGATAAGAATATAATACGAGTAGGTGGTAGACTTGTTAATTCATATTACACTTATGATGTAAAACATCCCATTGTTCTATGTAGTAAACATCATTTAACCCAAATCATATTCCATAAGGAACATATTGATTTATTTCATGCTGGTCCACAACTGCTTTTATCACACTTAAGGCAAAAATATTGGCCTTTGGGGGGGAGGAACCTCGCTAGGCGCGTAGTACATTGCTACGTTCGTTGCAAGCGTTTCAGATCACAACCTGTTCAACCCGTGATGGGCCAACTGCCATGTGATAGGTCGCTTCTTGAGTTTCCTTTCCTTAACTTAGATATTGATACTGTGGACCCGTATTGATCGCCGACCGGAAGGGGAGGGGAGCAAAGTTATTAAAATCATACATCTGCGTCTTCGTCTGTTTTGCGGTCAAGGCTATCCATCTTGAGCTAGTAACTGATCTCACCAAAGAGGCCTTTTTAGCTGCACTCAACAGGTTTATTGCTCGGCGCGTTAAGCCGCAGCGCATTTACTCGGATAATGCTACGACGTTTGTTGGCGCTGGCAACGACGTAGCCAAATTCTTTGAGAAATATTCTGATGACATTCATAATGCATTGTCAAATAAGCAAATAAATTTTATACAAATTCCCCCTTATTCATTTTGGAGGTTTATGGGAGTCCGCAGTGAAGGCAGTTAAGCACCATTTGAGGCGTGTACTCTCTCTAACTCACTTAGATTATGAAGAGATGTCGACTTGCTTGGTCCAGATAGAGGCAATACTTAATTCGAGACCCTTAACTCCTTTATCCCAAGATCCTTTAGACTTCACTTGCCTAACACCTTCCCATTTCCTTATAGGACGCTCACTCATGACGATCCCTCATCAACCACTGACAGACGTCAACATCTCAAGGCTCCAGAGATACGAGCGGATTGAGAAACTGAAACAACATTTTTGGCAGAGGTACTCGGCAAATATGTGTCTCTGTTGCAGACGAGAACGAAGTGGCGGTCCTCAACAGACTCCCTGAAGATTGGAACATTAGTGCTGGTCCGAGACAGGACGCAACCACCGCTATTGTGGCTGTTGGGTCGAGTGGTGAGGACATACCCAGGGCCAGATGGGATCAGCAGAGTGGCGGATCTGGCGACCAAGAAAGGTACCATCACCAGGGCATATACCCACGTGTGCCCCTTTCCGATACAACAAAATTGAAATGCATATTTCAAGGCGGGCAGCCTGTTACGGCCACTGGCAACACAGATGATGCGACGCGGTGCGGAGCGGACCGGAACTATTCGGAAGCCATCGACGACCATCTTTGTGTCGACACTTATTATTTTTTTGTAAATTCGCTCTAATTAAATAAGTTACAAATCATCAAAGCGCCTAATCAATACAGTCCAAAACATCCACACAACCCAAGAGCATCAGCTCAAACAAGATAGAACAACCTAATTACTCGTACCCACAACGTACTCGTACCTATATGATCTTTGGATATAGAGGATAAATGTATTTAAATATTTTTTCATATTATATCAATTTATTTTGACTCCAATAATTTTCTAAGATAAACATAAACCTAAATAAATGTGACAGTTTAATTTAAAGAATAAATATTCTGACTGGCGTCTTGGAAATTATGTCCAAATGCTATCAAAACAGTTAACGGCGCGTTTGAAATATTTTCCAGCATCTTTTTAATCTTCCAAGAAAAGTCTATTTTTCCTGCATTATTCTAAGATTCTTGTCTTATTATTTTTCTAGCCGAGTCTCCTGGCAATCTATTAGATTGGAGATTACTTAGATAACATATTTTCTGTATTCTTTGTTTATGATAATGGTCGTCTAATAGACTAATGACATCACTTCATAAATATATTTCAAAAGAAAATATTGTACCGTAATGTCATCATCATCATCATTATATCTGTATGACATCCACTGTCTTTCCCAGTGGATGTTTGAAGGGAATCCACACACATTTTTCTAAGGACCTATTTGTCTATAGTAGATTTAATTAGGTAAGTATAGTAAACATATCATCATCATATCAGCCACAGGAAGTTCACTGCTGGACATAAACCTACCCCAAGGATTTCCAAAATGATCCAGCGTTTTCCAGCGACCTTGGTCAGGTCATCTGATCACTTTGTGGGTGGGTGTCCGCTTCGCTTGCCAGTATGTGGTCTCCATTCCAGAACCCTATTTACCTCATCGGCCATCGGTTCGTCGCGCTATGTTTCCTGCCCACTGCTACTTAAACGAGCTAATCTGCTGGGCTATGTCAGAAAGTTTTATTCATAATCAAATCAGCCATGTTCTAACTTCACACATTCTGCCTCATTTTTGATGATAATATTAAATCACAAAAATGTTATTTAGGTAAATACCAGTTATCTGACATTTAGAATCTTGTTTTATGCAAACTTTAAAATGATTTATCAAACATAAATCAAACTGTTTCACACCATTACAAAGCACTTTATAAAGACATTCATATGCAAACTGTAACAAGTCATACATGATCCAGTTTAACAATGCAAACAATGCCTAGCCATACTTCCTACAAACTTTATTTGTATTGAATGGTGCCAATCGTGATGTAATAGAGAAGTGACGAAGTGACGATAGAACATGGTCCAACAGCATGTTTTATACACTTTTTTATGTAAGCTAGCTATGTCTTACTAGTGGGCAAAAGCCTTTACCACCACGTTTTAGGTCTGCTTCTTTTTCTCTTGCCATCTGTAATTTAATGTAATTTCTCTGTCTTCTCTGACCAAAACCGTGCCTTTTAACCAAAACTATGTCAATAAAGCTGTTTAGCAGACTTATAATATTACTTTGGTAACATATTGATTTAATGTAAGTCAAATAAATTTAGCGGAACTTTGGACATAATCATAATTATAAATCATTTATTTGTCATACATGAGTACAAAAGTTGTTTACAATATAGATAGGGCTTCATGTTGCGCCGTCAGGCATACAAATTTGGAGTTAGGACAACTTTTTGCAAACTTCATTTATCAGATCACCTGAATATTATAAACAAAATCATGTTCCTAAAAACAATAACATTATTTAAAAACCATGCAGCGGGATCTTGTACTAAAAACTGTCGAAGTTACGACTCTATAGTCATCGTATGTGGGAAGGTGATGGCAGGTGAGAAAAATCAATTTGGGCCGCTTGAAAATGACATTTCCTACATAGTCTAAGAAGTAGATGCTATTTCAGAACGTGAATCATTTTCAAATACCTACGGAAGAAATCTAAGACTTATAATGACGCATATATTCCACCCACACGCATTTGTGCTGACTGTAGCCAGTTGTTTTGCGTCATCTTTAGGGTTACAAGACTAGGGATTGGAATGATCTGCTTTCTATATTTTTCCTACATCAATGCCTAATTAACTTACAGATTCATGCTTGAATTGCAAACCCTGAATAATTTTGACGCCAGTTTTGAAGATCCTAATGCTGTAATCAATCTGAAAAACCATAATATGAGGTTAAGTCCGGAGTACCATTTTTAATGCTGCGTCAGACATAGCTTGACCACTGTCATCTTATAACGACAACGACCAACGACACAAATATCCAACGGCTTTACTTATTTTCTGTAGCATAGAGGAACTTGAAGCATCGTATGCCTCCTTGTTGTCACCAATTCAAGTGTGAACCAAGCCCCTGGGCTTTACCTAAAATTGTTTATAGTTGAATATAAACAAATACAGGTATTTGTAATAAAGCGTACATCGGCAGGACCCTGAGCTAGTAAGTACCTTTTGAATGTACTCGTACAGTACACACACACACTATCAAGGCTTTTTAGGGCAAATTACAAAAAAAAAAATGGGGCAAACAGAGCATTTGAGGAGTTTTTGGCTGGAAGTTAAGGGGTTTGCTTTAAATTATTTTACAAATTAATTTTAGTGGGCTTTATAATATGAAATTGGTGTTGTTTGGTGTTATAAATGCTAATGACATGAACAATGTGTGAAATAGTTAAAGTGGACAGTCATAGTACGGCTGTAGTAATATTCATTATGCGGACTGTGTGGGCGTCTTCGGGCGTCGTCCGCCACTCAATCGTCTATGTAAACCAGTGGACTCGTATAGATTTGTCGCCAGAAGCTTCCTTGCAGCAGTCAAAGGCCTACACCACCCTTTGATTGTCTTGTTAGGATTAGGAATAAAGAACAAATTAAAGATAGGCTCTAAAGGACTTGTATCCTAGAGTCGTAAAATTATTTAATAAAAAAAAAACAGACCATTTTCGGTTATGCAGCTCTAAACAGACAGAGCCAGGGCCGCTAGACCACTTGTAGCGTGATCGTGGGCGAGAAGGTGGAAAAAGGAATCAAAATAGTTATAGGTTGCTAGCCACGGCGCCTATTAACATGATTAGCATTTTCGCTCATCCCTTCGATCGGCTTTTACGTTCTGCGCGGGCAGCAGCTGAGGCATTCTAAGTTTTTTCTTATCTCCCAGAACAGCATGGAAAAAGAAGATAATAGTACTTTTTGTAATAAGATGGTAAATAACTCTCATCCTCAAATTGCTAATCTTCTTAGACTAAAGAACACTAAAAGTGATAGAATGAGCCTGATCAAGGTGATTTTGCGTGTCAAAGGAGCCTGTAAAACGGCGGGGTACAATTTATGGGTCATAAAGTTTGATGGTGAATTTCAACGGTCGAATTTCCTTGGAGCTTCTAAGACTTTGGGTTTGACTATGGAGGCAAGTTATGAATTAAGATAAATAAGCTTCCAGTCATTTTGGAATTTTTTAGAGAAGTATTCTCAGACCAGTCCCCGTACATGGCACCGTGGATAAATTCGGATAAAGTTTATATCGCGCGATGGACTAGCGCCAACCCGTTCGTTATTATTACGTAAAGTGAGATAGTGATAGATGATAGCGCTCGATAAACGCTATCGCCGCTGCTATGCTAAGAGGGCTGCAATGAAAAGTGTTCTAGAAATTCTTGCTACTGAAATTACAATCATGAAATTAATATTTTTCATTACCTAACGACATCGGCCTGTCTAAATCTGCATGCATATTTTTCCTTCTTCTTCATCTTAGCGCGGTCCTGGTTGCATCCTTAGCTGTGCTGCTTCAGAGTCCGGATTGTGCTTTCCCAGTTTTTCAGCTCCAAATATATTAAACATGTCAATGGTCACCCAAGGATGCCAAAGACCTTGTGAATTTGGAGAAGATATAGCCGAAACAGTTTAAACAAATTAGCTATTTTATAGTTGCTCGGCCTGTCTGACGTCATCCCTCTTTGGAAATGCAATTGTAGCACAAGATGTCCGATGATGATGGAGTGTTCCTATTCTAGGCCAGCTATTCCAAACAGCTGGCGTGCTTACTTCATTCTCACTTAATTCTTCTGTAAAACTATCTGTTTGTTAATAGCTTTAGCCTTCAAGCTTTTTTAAAAAGGTTTCATAAGATTAGCTTTTATTCGTGTAAGCGACTAAATTGAGAACGTACCCAGTGAAATGCTGTTAAAAATGACAATGTAAAGTGTAAACAATAAAAAAGTCACATAAGTCGTGAAATCGTCTAGGAACTACATCCTCGGGTGAGCCTTAGCCTGGTGAAGCAAATCTCTTTAGCCGATTCTGTCCTTGGCCTTTTTACGCCAATTTCTCACTCCAAGCACTTTTAGGTCTTGTACCTCATCCAACCATCTGAGGTCTACCGGGGGCTTTTCCCGTCTCGGGTTTACCATTTAGGAGGCGCTTGGGACCTCTATCGTTGTTCGTTCGATCTTCGTGACTGGCCCATCGGAGGCGTGCCATCTTAATAAACTTCACTTAAGTTTGGCTCTTGGTACATTTCATAGAGCTCATGGTTGTACCTCACTCGCCAGGTGTACGTTCGTCTCAGTGTTTTCCTTTCAAAAATTTGTAAATTATTTTCCTAATTTTTTTACGCAAAAGACGAAGTCAAAAATTGTTAAAAATCTACACCACCACGCTCAAGAAATTAATCTTTCGTTCTGGTCTGGGAGAGAAAAAAATGTTACACTGTACCAGCTGCTTCTTTATCAAGATATAAATTCGAATAATGACACTCAATTGAATATAATATCATTGCAAATCCAAATATATATCGGAGTAAGCATATCTTTCTCGATATTGTCTATCATCATGGGTTTAGTGAGCGTTATCAGGTTTAAATGCGAGCACAAAACAAATTAAGTAATCGCTTTTCATTAGCATTTCGTACAATTTTATTCCATGTTTTGTTACAATGTTTTGTCACTTCTCTGTTATACTTCGTAATTTATAATTTTAAAGCCATTGAATGAAATCTGAGCAGTGGGTTCAGGACACCGCTCGTGTTCTTCCAAATAACAAATATCTCCAGGATCCACCTCGATCCAACATTATTATTCAAAATATACGCTACACCACACAACTGACTATCACCACGAGAAAAATCAAGATGGCGCCGGACCCCACTCCGGGCTGGCCCTCTGCTCTGATTGGCTATGACGTAAATTGCAAAAAACATAACTTTTAATAAATTGGTTGGATTTTACACAACGTAAAGAATTCAGAAATCATATTAAATTAAATTAAGGTTTTACAAAATAGGTATTCAAATCGAAAACAATCAACTTTTAACATTAAACTCTATTTAAACAGCAATGAAGACAACGTGACAGTTCATCCGATATATATTTCATTACTTAACTTAATATTCAATATTTAACATTTCAAAGCGATTCTAAATTATTTTATGCAATAGTTAATTCGATATTGAATAGTATCTGCCCTTCGAGGCTTCGTCGCGTCGTGATGTTAAATAGCCTTTTAAAGATATAACAGACATTAATAATTTTGCTATTCAGACTTTATAAGTGCATTTACTAAATGCTAACCATTAGCAAATAAATTAAATTTGGAACGGTCTTCTGTTTTAATATTACAATGACACAGTGAATACGTTTTCGATTAAATTTATTTTAATAGCCCAGAGAGATTATTTATTCGTTTTGAGCTTTTCTGCATCTATGGACTCATTTTTGAATCGCAGAGTCACTAAACGAACAGCTTTTTATACAGAAATATAATAATATTTTTTAAATTTATCGTCGAGGTACTCCGACACAGAGTAGTAACATTAACAAACAATGCAATTTTTTAATAAATGTTATTTCCTTTTATTTGTTTTTTATATGTTGCGGAAGTTTGTGTATATATTGACCAACATAGCTAGCTAGGGCTATCCAAATGTAACGCTAATTCAGAGTTTAGTAGTTCTATCTGTTCTTGTGTATTATGAGTATGTGGTACCTAGTTAAAATGATAAAAGTTTACATGTGGCTAGCCTTCCAGGCAAAAGCTAGTATATACGATAAACCGAGAAGCAAGTTCGTGAGGACGCCTCTCACCCACCCAGTCTTGCCTTCACAATAGGCAATCACTTTACACAAATATTTAAGAACATATAATCAATTATATGTTTTTCAGTAAGGGTTGCCAGCTATTGCTATGATTAATATAGTAAAAAAAGCGGTCAAGTGCGAGTCGGACTCGCCCATGAAGGGTAATAAATAGCAATAAGCAAGCATAAAGCAGCAAGTAACATAATTATAAAAGTTCTAAAGATAAATTGCCGTTTACGATTTATGACGTATTAATATGTATGTAGTATGAACATCATATATTTTTTTAGTTTTATCATTCTCTTATTTTACAAGTTACAGGGGGGGTCACACACATTTTACCACTTTGGAAGTGAAGTTCGCGCAAACTATTCAGTTTAGAAAAAAATTATATTAGAAACCTCAATATCATTTTTGAAGACCTATCCATAGACCCCACACGTATGGGTTTGATGAAAGAAAATTTTTGAGAACCCCCAAAATTTATTGTTTTTTTTTCTATTTTTGTGTGAAAATCTTAATGCGGTTCACAGAATACATCTACTTACCAAGGTTCAACAGTATTATATAGTTCTTATAGTTTCGGAAAAAAAGTGGCTGTGACATACGGACGTACAAACAGACAGACAGACAGACATGACGAATCCATAAGGGTTCCGTTTTTTGCCATTTGGCTACGGAAACCTAAAATAGTTTTATTTATTGAATTAACTCCGTAACCTTGGCGTTATAAGTGCGACGACAGTGCAAGCAGTGGTTGTTTTTAAAAAGTTAGCTTACCGTAACAATAGATAAGAAAAAAAAAACTAAATTGAGAGATTAAGTAATACCTACTAAACTGAATAAAATAAATACTTAGGTGATTGATTAGAAATTTGAATTATTATATACATACCTATATCAAAGACTAGACTACACGTTCGAAGAAGATTTATATTTAAGTAATTATAATACTTTGTATTAAATTGAAAGTGTTTTTGTTACTTAAGACAAAATTTTAGTACCTACCCAGCCAGGGCAAGTTGGAAAATGGCCTTTTTCAAATTGTCCTCGGTCTTGGGTGTTTATCTCTAAATGTATTTATTATAAAACTAGCTATTGCCTGCGGCTTCGCTCGCGTATCCCACGGGGACATTACTTTTTTCCGGAATGAAAGGTAACCCTATGTCCTTCTCAGTACCCCTAACTATGTGTATGCGAATTTTCAAGAAGATTGGTTCAGTAGATAAAGCGTGAAGAGGTAACAAACAAACAAATAAACAAATAAATATACAAACTTCCTTTCGCATTTATAATATTAGTTGGGATTGGGATATAATATCGTTGAATTAATATCCCATAACACAAGTTTAAAAAAAGTTAATATGGGGCTAGCTCAATTAGTGTGATTTGTCCTTATTTAAATACAATTTTAGTTGTATTAAAATAAGGCTGTTGCTTTTATAAATAAAACAATGGAATATTTTGATTTGGCTTGACAGCTAATTACCCAGCAAATTATTATTGTTTGTATCATGAGAATTCTCAGTATTTAAATTATGTGCAAAATTAAATAATAGATCGCGGTCATCATTCGCAACCTATTGATATTTATTTAATTAGTTCATATTAATATTGATTCAGTAGTTAATGTATTGGTTAAATAATTGTTTAAAATGTATTCGATGAGCCATAATAATAGGCTAATTGGAGTAAAATCACTTAAATATCAATACAGATATTGTTTAAAATAAATATTTTCTATGGAATTTGCCTCAAATGCTAAGCACTGATAATGATATCACTCCATGTGAAAACATAAGCAGTGACATCATAATATGAAATCATTGCTTATATTTTCTGAAGACAAATAGCATTTTAACTATCGGTTATACGGTTTTGATGATAAGTCGATTAAATTAATAGAATCTTACTTAAGGACCGTATGCACAAAGCCATGTGGTCAGATTTGGCTCTGAAATATGCAAAATTTTCCCGCTAGGGGGATAAAAATGTCAAGATGACGTTGCATAGAGTTAATAATGTGTAAACGGGACAATAGATGTAGGTAATCATAAATTGTAATGTAGAATTAGTATACAGCATACTTTTTTCTTTTCGTCAAGACTTCCAGTCCGCGATAATTATTAAAATGTTCAAATCAATCAAATCAAATAATTATTTTGTTTGAATTATTATTTCTGAATTAATGCCTTGGCAGACGTCATTATAATGTACTTAACACTTTAGTAGAATGGCTATCAGTAGAAAAAGTAAAGTTGAAAATACAGTAGTGTGCGTGAATGCAAGACGTTTATTTAAAAAGGGAGTTAAAATATATGTGAAATTCATATACCACTTTCTAAAAAATCCAAGTTATAGTTATTCGAATCTTGCGTAAAATTTATTACTTTTCAATTTATTAGTCGACCTCCGTGGCGATTCCTTAACACGCTAGTCCGTCACTCGGAGGTTCTGGGTTCGATTCCCAGCCAGGGCAAGTTGGTAAATGGCCTTTTTTAATTTGTCCTGGTTCTTGGGTGTTTATTTTATCCCATCAAAAACATAAATGTAAAAATGCCAAGTTCAAATTCCGACAAAACAATTGAAATTTAAATAGCTGCCAATTTATGTAGGTAGAGAAAACTGAAATTTATTCATAAGAATCTCAACATTTGACTTGGACAACATTAAGATTGAAAGCACGGTCACTCATCCTAACTGTGACCAAGGTAGAAGTTGCTTAACCTGTAAAAGCACGGTCATTCATCCATCAATTTTTTAATTTATCGTATGCGAAGTGGAGCGAAATATTTGCACAAGTGGTTTTGATTACTCGTATTTTGAAATTTGTTAAAGCGCAAATGACAAAGAACCCTTAGAATAGAGAATCTGTTTCGTTTCACGCAGCTTTTTAGGGTTCCGTAGTAAACAATAAACCTTATAGTTTCGTCATGTCTGTCTGTCCTCAGTTTTACTCATAGACTATTAGTACTAGTAGCTGTAATTGGGCATGGGCATGGATATGTAGTAATAAAAACTTGGAAAAAAAAAATTGTGGTGTGAGACGTCGTTGAATAGGTCTTTCAAAAATATTGTAAGATTATGAACACCCTTTTTCGTTTTAGCAATCCGTTTGTGAAATATTTGGTTTTTGATTGCAAATTTTTGTTAGAATCATGTGTCTCCCCTCTCTGTCAGTTAAACGGTTGTATATGGACACTTAAAAAAATTCACGGCAGTAGTATATAACGTCTCCCTGTACTAAAACTAATTTAAGGTGGATTCAGTTCATGATACTGAACAACTTTTCCTAAAAAACACATAATTAAATATGAAAAGATAATGTTTGCTTTCCATTCGACCTCCGTGGCGTAATTGTTAACACGCTAGACCGCTAATCCGGAGGTTTTGGGTTCGAGCCCCAGCCAGGGCAAGTTAGAAAATGGTCTTTTTCAAATTGTCCTGGGTCTTGGGTGTTTATCTATGTATGTATTTATCATAAAATATAGTATCATTGAGTTAGTATCCCATAATACAAGTTCAAAACTTACTTTGGGGCTAGCTTAATTAGTGTGATTTGTCCTTACATATTCCATACATATATTACATAAATATTACATTTTGCCAAATCTTGTGTGTAAGAGATCAAAAATAATTTTTGTATTTCGTTTGTTCCTTGGTGAAAGTTGTTCAGTATCATGGACTGAATTCAGACCTAAAGTTAGGCAGTTGTTAGTTACATAAAACAAGTAGGTACTGACTACGGAACCCTACACTGCACGTGGCCCGTCACGGCACGTGGCCGGTTTACTTTGGTTAAGTTGAAATTTTAGGGAACCATAAACAAATTTATGATATTTTTGCGTAAATCAATATTACTTATCGCTGACAGGACGTTCTCAAAAATACAATCAAATAGTATTTTACGCAAGCGGTGACTTGGAAAACTACACGTTTTGTGTTCCACTGACAGAAAATGTACACATTTGAATTTTCTTTGTGAAACATAGACGTTTAGCGACCATCTGCAATCGTCACACCTTTCACTTCTATTCACCTTATTATGTAAGTACGGAGGGTAAAAAAGAATTGCACGTTGAACAGATCAACAGTCTTGGCTTAGCAGCTGTATGTGCTCAATGAATGACTTGACTGTTTGATTTTGTACAATATTTTTAACGAATTAACAAAAAGCACTAAAAAGAAATCTTTTCCTGAAAACAGGTAAAAAACTTGGTTGATTAATGAAGCAGTAATTATTTCACCCTTTTATTTTTTATCTTCTAATGGGGTTTTCTGTAATCTATAGGTAAAGAAATATTAACTGTATATTTTTCAAAAGTTTGGGTTCAGTGGTTTCGGAGATAAGGGTATTTTTATTATTAATTTTCAAAAATAACTTCAAAAACACCAACTTAAAAAATATAGAAAAATATATTTAATATTATAATAAAATGCTCTTTCATTTGATATTTTACGCGATATAGTTCACAAAACCCTTTTTTTAATGTCTCATTTATCTCCCATAAGTGGCCCCATTTTTTTTTAATTTATTCATTTACCAACATTTTACTTCCGTCTTTGGGTCACAAATTTACATTATGTGCACCACATTTGAACTGAATCGGTCCAGTAGTTTAGTAGGGGGGGTCAATTTTCGCCCATTTTCTTAAATAACTTAAAAATACCGATCTAAGAAATAAAAAATATATATATATTTAAAATTGTCATAAAAAGTTCTTTCATTTGATATGTCACACGATTTTGTTATCAAAACTTTTTTTAATGTCTAATTTACCCTATAAGTGGCCCCCTTTTTTAAATTTCATTTATTTACGTTATACGTCTATCTTTGGGTCACTAAGTTACATAAGTGTAGGTACTAAATCTCAACTAAATCATTCTAATAGTTTCGTAGCAAATTGGCTGTGACTTACGGACAGACAGACAAGCGAAACCCTAAAAACAGTAAAAACACCAAAAAAATCGGTTCCTATACAAATTTCCCGGGCGGCTGCACACTTTTGTATGAAAATGCAGATTTTTTTTGTTTTTTGACTGTTATTTTAATATCATTATACTATACTAGCAGTCCACCCCGGCTTCGCCCTTGGTACACACAAAGCCTATGTCACTCGGGGATAGTGTAACTTTGCAACGGTGAAAGTTTTTTTTAAATCGGTCCAGTAGCCTACTATAGCCTGCCTGCCTAGCCAAGTATAGATCTAGTATAGCCTGTGGTTCGATATATTACGCATAATGTCAATTCGTATTTTGATATACATTCATGGGGAAAAGTTGTTCAAAATTTCAGACTGAATCACCCCCCAAAATAATTGTAAAATCCTAATTAAATAGCACTTTTTATTACAAAAACAGTTAATATGATTCCGCGACCCGAGAAAGTTCCAATCCGATTTTCACCCTAATCGCCAATTAAAAAATATAGGTAATAAATCAAACCAAATTATTTTTTTCATTGACTTAATTTTCAATAAAATTAAAAAAAAATGTGCGATGCCGTATCTGCGATAGCATTACATCTTTGCTGGAACGTCAACAAAATGTCAAAACTGTACCATAGTGTAGCGAAAGTATGACATAATTTGACAGTTTGTACATAGTTTTTTATTGAAATATTTTAGACTGTAATGCAATTTTACGTAATTCGAAAATGGATTTTTTTGAAAAATTCGACACGGCCTCCTTACTGAACGCCCGGCGGGCAACTGAATTTGTATGGAGGAAATATGGCCGCCATTTCAGAGAATTCTGTCAAAAACGTTGCAAAACATCCAATTTTTAAAATTATTTTTTTTTATTATTGCGTGATTGCATTGTAAGCAAATATTAAGAATAATGTTTCAAAATAGCCTTTATTTTTATAAAATATATGCAATCCCTTGTTAGAATATTTCTTTACGCAGAAAAACAAGCCAGTTTGTAGCAAGATTTTCTAAAATATTTCTTTCAGGTTTCTCTTCAATTATCTTACTTTTTCTGAATGAAAATTAAAAAATACGGTTTTCGTCTACTGGCTAGTCTATTCACCTATAACTAGGTATGTAATTTTCTTAGAGGTCTTTTCTACTTAAGCCATAACTATTGCCCGCGCAAAGTGCGTTTTGCATGTTTTTGGGTAAATTCAATGCTTGTTTTTAGGAAAACTGCAAAATATTTTAATAAATCCTTTTTTTCGTCTACTGTCCTAACTCTTCCTCTATCTATGTGTATACATTATTTGACTTAAATCAAACGTTTTCTGTACAAACTTGTTGCCCGCGCAAACCCAGTTTACATGGTGCCGACCCTTAACAGATAGGCTTCAAACTGTTTGTATAAACGTCGTAAAATTACACGGGTCCAATGTTAAAATAGGCGTACCCTAAGGTTCAATTCTAGGACCGTTCCTTTTCTTAGATTATGTCAGTGACTTGCCTTACATGGTTGAGAAACAGGCTGACATGGTGCTGTTTGCTGATGACACCTAGCTTATATTTAAAACAGATCGTCATAACAAAGATGTTAGCGCAGTAAACAGCACCTTGTCTTCATTTCTGATTGGTTTTCAGCCAATAACCTCATGTTAAATGCGAAGAAGACTCAATGCATTCGATTCTCTCTTCCTAATGTGAATCAAGCCTGTGTTGACATACTAATTAATGGTCAGTAACTCGATCTGGTTGAAATTACTACCTTTTTAGGAATCACAATTGATTCGAAACTTCAATGGGGCGCTCATATAACTAAACTTTCTAATAGGCTTAGCTCTGCGGCTTACGCTGTTAGGAGAATAAGACAATTGATAGATGTAGCAACTGCTTGACAAGTGTACTTTAGTTACTTTCACAGTCGAATGTCTTATGGGATACTTCTATGGGGGAGTGCAGCCGACATTCAGACTATTTTTATTTTACAAAAAATAAAAAGCAGCCTAGTGTAAGTCGGACTCGCCCATTAAGGGTTCCGTAGCAGCAAGAAACATAATATAAAAGTTGTAAAGGTAAATTGCGGTTTACGATTTATGACGTATTAAAAAAAAAACTACTTACTAGATCTCGTTCAAACCAATTTTTGGTGGAAGTTTGCATGGTAATGTTCATCATACATTTTTTTTAGTTTTATCATTCTCTTATTTTACAGGGGGGGGGACACACATTTTACCACTTTAGAAGCGGGATAAACTTAGCTGTAAGTAACGATTTGACGTCAACATTTGTGCAAAACAAAACAAAGTGACTTTTATTAAGACATATTATAAATTTCCTATGATAATAAAGATATTTTGAATTTGAATTTTTTGAATCGTTTATTTCATAGTATAGAAATTCAAAAATGAGAATAAACAATAAAAACGAACATTAGGCCTTGGAAAGTACCTAATTTTAAGAGAAAAACATATTACCTACGGATAAGTTTGGTTACGTGTATTCTACAGGTTGTACTCGTAAATGTACCGCCAACATATTCTTAAAGGGGCGTCTCCAAGTATATCGGTGGTAGGTACATTTGAGACTGGTATAAATACTTTATTTTTATAGGTTTTTAAGGCATTCAAGATAAACAGTACTAAAGTACTCAAATTAAATAACGAAATAAGAAATGGTGTAAAAATACCACGTGAGAAGGACTTGAACCCGCGACCTTAGTCTCAATACGACTATGCTCTTACCATCTGAGCCATCACGTGTTTAACTCCGCACGCCGAATTTCGCCACCATTTGATATTCCTACCCGCACTAGGCTATATGGTATAGATACTACAAATTGGAACCAAAAGTCTATAAGTTAGGATAAGACAAAACGTATACTTTAAAAGTAGCCCAAGATAAAACAGATACATAATTAATGTAATTTACGTACAGAGATTCGATCGAGATAGAATGAACCGATACAGCAAACTATACAGTACAATATAAACCCAGTTAGGTATTCCGTTTGTACAAATCTCAACCCACAATATTAGATTTGAATAATCCAATTGTAATCTCGCCTTTGTCGTTTGTAGCCACAGCTGTTTTGGATCACTAGAAGTGCATAGTTTTTTTTTAAATAAAGATATGTATTCATTACATAAATTTGGCATATGAACACCATATTACATTCTGGATATGCGGAATAAAGCTCATATACGAGTATATTCACATTTAACGAAGAAGAAGAAAATGATGAACGAAATTAGATGTACTGTAACATCTATAAGGTTTCCAAAAAGAAAATAAACCCTATGTATGAAATTCTACGAAGAAAGTTTATTAACTTAGTAGTAATACAGATACATTATTATCACGTCTTTGTCCCTAACGGGACAGACAGAGCATTTTAGATTTGCGGCTCTAAGAAAATAGAGTCCAAAGGCCACTTTTAGCGTGCTCGTGGGCGAGAAGATGGTAAAAGGAGGGGTTAGTAGTAAATACGTCAGTTTACCAACTAAAATAGTATGTGCATAATCTACTAATATGAAAGTAGATGTACCAAATTAAAACCACTTACATTGTATTGTATTTCATACCAGCGCTGAATTCAGTTCCATCAGATATAGAAACAACACAATATTGGTCAAACCCGTTCAGACTTAATTGCTCTGGGATCTTGGCCCAATTTAACGACGCTTCTCGAGAACCAACTATATCTGATCTAGCTACACTATGGACTTGATATTGTAATTATTTTAATGGCCAGATGCAGTAGGCAGGGTTAAGGTTTCAAACCTTGAGCTTGAAATGTATGCCCATTTGACAAGGTTTACATTGGTGGAGTTATTTTTTTGTTTGTGTTTAGGTATGGGATCTCACTATTTGGCCTTCACATTATTCTACCAAAAATGTATTTTGCAATCTCTCATTGGCACTAACAATCAACTAACGGTTTAAATGGTAACATAATGCAAATATTGTGACAGTCAACTAGTCGGGATGGACATACGAGTATGCAAAAAGTCCTCAATCTATATGTATCTTTCGGTTATATGTTAAAACAACATTTTGTTTAGATCTCATCATCATCATCATCAGGTCTTTATAAATCTCCACTGCAGGAAAACGACCCTCTCTGTACTGCCAGAGCTATATTAGCCAGAGCAGTCAGAGGATTTGGCCTACACTCTCCACGCTGACCAGATGGGTCGGAAAGGTCTCATTGATTTTTATAAGCTTTGTTTAACTTGTATTTCCTAAGTCGCCTTCTACGACATCCATGGGAAGACTTGGAGTGATCCTATTCTATTCTGCCGGGAACCACACGGCTTGTTTAGATTTTACAAATTGTCAATTTATTTATTTATTGTTGGTATTGCCTATTTTTTTTCTTTTACCTATATTGTCCCATATTACCTATTGTTTTCTTATATAGCGTTAGTTTAAACCTATCCTAGGATTGGTTCTGGTCTACCTTTTGGTTTGCGGAGGTCAGCTGGCAGTCGCTCTGTGTAAAAACCAGTAACCTTGTCAATTTACCTAGGTTAGGTAGCGGACCCCGGGCTCTGAAGCGTGACCGCTGAGGACAGCTCAGCACTGACAGCTCGGATGATAATGATAATGATTTTTTTCTTATAATTTTGTAGGCGTAATATTAAAACAAAAAATATAGCAATTTCTTATTTGTAAGGCATGATATCTATTCAGATATACCTTATTAGCGATTAAGTCGTTTATACAGGAAAATAAATTACCTGACATACTCGTACGACCCAATACTTTTCTCTGTTGCGAGTGTTATTAACTCGCCATTTTGCTGGACCAGTGTGCACGCTTTTATACATGTCACGACGAACTACACTGCCCACTCCATGCCTCTCTACTGACATAATCGAACATTCTTACATGACACGACTTAGTTTTTATGGCATTTTCGTCAGTAGGAAGCTTTTAAGATATGTATCAGTATGAAATACCATTAAATTGATCTTATCGGAGTGTACTTGCATTGTGATATTTTATACAACCTACTTTTTAGGGTTCCGTACCCGAAGGGTGTAAACGGGACCTTATTACTGAGACTCCGCTGTCTGTCGGTCTGTCCGTCTGTCACAGGGCTCTATCTCTTGAACCGTAATAGGTATTGACTAACACCTTAAATTTTCACCGATTATGTATTATTGTGGCCGCTATAACAACAAATACTAAAAATAAATAAAAATTTAAAATTAAAGGGGGTCGTCATACAAAAAAACGTGTTTTTTCAGCGTTTTAACTCGGTCTCGTTTTATCGGTCATAGGCCTCTATCTCTTGAACCGTAATAGCTAGACACCTGAAATTTTCACCGATTATGTATTACCAGGCCTGTGTCACTGTCCGTGTAGGTATAAAAATATACCTACGCGCGGCGGCCACCGCGGGTGGCTAATTCATTCGGGGCTCACGTGCGAGCAGTGACGCACGCGCGAGTCTTGTTCGTCGCCTAGGTAGATACTTTACCGATCCGGCCGTTTTAAAAATGGAGAAACATAAAAAGAAGGCTAAAAAATACTGCGCAGTTTTTAACTGTTTAAACAAGGATTGCGATCTACTTTAAAGTGGTTATTATTATTATGTTGTCATTCATGATAGGTACACTAAGTAGTACCTAGGTACCTACTTAGGTTACGAAAATAAGTAGGAACTTAGGTATAAGTATATTATTCTCTTGAATTTCTGATGTTTGGTTTGAGATTGACGATCTGTTTCGTTATAAGTAGGTGGAAAAAGAAATCAAAATAGTGATGGTTTGCTAGCCGCATCGCCTATTAACATGATTTGCATTTTTGCCCATTCCTTCGATCGGCTTCTACGATTTTCGCGGGGAGAGAAGCAGCTATGACCTCCGTGGTGTAATGGTCAACACGCTAGTCCGCCAATCTGGAGGTTCTGGATTCGATCCCCAGCTTGTGCAAGTTCGAAAATGGCCTTTTGCAAATGGTCCTGGGTCTTGGATGTTTATCTATATATGTATTTACTATAAAATATAGTATCGTTGAGTTATTTTAGTATCCCATAACACAAGTTTAAACTTACTTTGGGGCTAGCACAATCGGTGTGATTTGTCCTTACATATTTATATTTTACTTTTATTCTTGTCTCCCAGACCAGCATGGAAGACCGATTATTATCGGTCGGCACCGTATTCGGTGCGCTAAATGGCGATAGTAGCTTCTTGTAGTAGTCAACCCTAGCGCGTCGCTCGCTGAGTCTATTTTAGTCGGTTTTGTGTGTATTATGAATCGTTTGTCCAGAGTCATAAGGATAAAATTGGCTTGCAATGGATTTCTGTAAGTGTCTAAACGAAAAGGTGCTGAGTTTTGAAGCGAGCTAAATTACACCATATTGCTAGCCACTGTGAGTAGATATTTCTTTGAAAACGTTTGCGGAGTGAGACTTGATATGATTGATATGATAACTATAACAACAAATACTAAAAATAAGATAAAGTAAATAATTAAAGGGGGTCGCCTTACAAGAAACGTGTTTTTTCAGCGTTTTAAAACATTGTACGGTGGTACGGACGGAACCCTTCAGGTACGAGTCCGACTCGCAATTGCCCGTTTATTATAATATACAGAGCACATGCTTGATAGTTAAATGTCACCATGTCATGAGTTTTGTGTTGTATGATAAAAAGTGATCGCTATCAAATATAGTTATAAAATAGCTGCAGTGCTTATTTCACTTTGGTACCTAATAAAAATAAAAATAAAATGTTACCTACAAAAAATTTAAATGAAATCGCTGTTTCTTTTTTTCTATTTATTTTGATATCGAACAATGACACAATAATGATTATATCTAAAATTTATAATTAATATACCTATGTAATTGTGTCACTAAATGTGATACCACAGATACGTTTGTTCCCAGTAGACCTCAGTAGAGAGAAAACCTGGATGAGAGCAGCACAAGACCGAGATGAAAGGCTTATGCTCAGACCGACAGAACAATGGGTAATACCCCGCAAATAGAAGAGACCCACAGAAAGACCCAGGAAGCTCTGGAAGGAAGATCTAAGGAGAATAGGCAGGAAAACATCTTGGAGAAAGGAGATCAGTAAAAGAGCGAAATTTAAGAAGATCGTAGAGGAGGTCAAGACAACAAAGCAAATAAGTTTCCATATTAGACGACTATCTTGATTTATCTAGATAGATACATAAATTATGGATATAACTTTAGAACTACCTACGTTCGTATCGGTGGAGTAATTTCCAAGTCTCCATCTCTTGAGCTATCCTTTTGACCTCCTTTACTTGAAAATTTTCCTTTACTTGACCTAGAATAACAACATTATAGAAGAAGAAGTCGATGCAAGAAGAGTGAAGTCAAGACACTAGGCAACAATAAACATTATTTCCTTAATAAAATTGTAAGCGTAATTACAAAACTTATTATGTGTAACTATCGCTGATGTACAATAAAGTTTTTTAAATAATTAAATATTCTTAGCAGTGATACCAACTATGTTAAAGGGTTTTAGAGCAGCGCTGTATTTAATGTGCACTAGAGTCGTAATTAAAGACCAAATTCTATATTGACAGTAAATGCAAAGGGACTACAAATCAACTCGGAAAATCAACTAGTTAATGAAATGCTCCATGTATTTTAGGGGAATCAGAGAAACTTAAACTGTATCTAATAGAAACCACATTTTAATAAAACTTTTAATAAAAAAAATGTGATTATGGCTTGAAACTCGTTTAGCGGACGCCCCGGACGGGTTTAGTCCTTCTCTGTTTTATGTTGTATGATAAATAGTGATCGCTATCAAATAAATATACTATTAAATAGCTGCAGTGCTTATTTCACTTCGGTACCTACTGAAAATAAAAATGAAATGTTACCTATAAAAAATTTAAATCGCGGGTTGCTCTGTTTTTTTTTTAATTTATTTAGATATCGCACAATGACATAACATATTATTATATTTAAAATCTATAACTAATACATGTAATTGTGATACTAATAGCACAGATACGAGTACCTACGTTTGTTCTCAGAGGCTTCAGTAGAAAGTAAACCTGGATGAGAGCAGCACAAGATCGAGATAGTTTAGTCCTTCTCTGTTACAAACTTCGTGCGGCAGACATAGCTGAAACCGTCGCGGGTCATGTGTATCTGTCGCACGTAGAGATTTTTATAGCCTCAAAGTAGAGTGATTTCAAGCCTCAAATTAAAAATAATAAAATAAAATAAAGTGTGCTACATTATTTTATTTTATTATTTTTAATAGCATTACAATGCTCGGTAATTTATCCAAAATGAAAATATGTGATGAAAAAATCCGCCACGAGTGGGGAATCGAACCCACAACCCTCACGTTAACGCCGTGAGTGCACTTCCAATTGTGCTATCGTGACTTCGAATCACCCCGAGGAATTTTTTTCTTGCCTGACATTGTCCTTTTATCGTTATTATTAATTTCATTATGTTAAAAAAAGAATACCTGTCAAGATACAGATACACGATCACGTCGTTATCCCTAACGGGGCAGACAGAGCCTAGGGCGATAAGGCCCAGGCCGTTTTTAGCGTGATGGTGGGCATGAAGGTGGAAAAGGGAAATCATAATCGAGATGGGTTGCTAACCGCGTCGCCTAATCATATGATTCAGATTCTCGCCTATTGCCTAGATCGGCTTTTACGATCTGCACGGGAAGAGACGGAGCTGATACATACTATGTTATTTATTTTTTTCCAGACCAGCAAAGAAGAATATCTGATAAGGTGAGGTAATATTTGTATTTATGTGGAACATGCCACACTTTCTATGTGGTGTCACCATTATGTCATAATAAATACGAATATCATACACATTACAGTATTTAAAAACATTTACCTAGTTGATCAATTTTACTGCATTGTTTTCATTTAGTTACATACTAACTTTCATAACGTTTTGTAGATCTATCAAGGTCTAAAGATTGTACAAAAACGGTAAGTTATATTTAGATAGCTTTTAATAAATAATATTAGCTTAAGGGCTACATGAATTTCCGTATGACCTGTGCCCCCATTTGAAAAAAAAAATGAAAGGAAACGGAGATATTTTACAATTTCTTATTAGTAAACCCTAGATAACCCTTCAAACTATTTTATGAACTACTGTTTACAGTTTAAGGCCGTACTTGAATTTTCCGGGGTCCAGTGCTGCCCCCATTTAAAATAAATCATTTCAAAGAAAACGGAGACATTATTTAAAATTTTGCAACTACCAAGTCCTAGATAACCCTTTAAAGTATTTTATGAACTACTGTTTACAGTTTATAATGAGAACGTTAAGCTTTACTACGCACATTAGCCAAAAGTGGCCGTTTTTCGCAATTGTGGATAGTAAAGCTTAACGTTCTCACTTTAAATTGTAAACAGTAGTTCATAGAATACTTTGAATGGTTATCTAGGACTTGGTAGTTGCAAAATTTTAAATGATGTCTCCGTTTACTTTGAAATGATTTATTTTTAATGGGGCAGCACTGGACCCCGGAAAATTCAGGTACGGCCTTAAAGTGAGAACGTTAAGCTTTTCTGAGCATTTTTGCGGAAAACAGCCATTTCGGCAAAAGTTGCAATTTACGTTCTGAAAGAATAAAATTTGAAGTTTGAGCCAAACGACACGACAAGCCTATGTCGACTCTAATTAAATGAATTTATATGGTGGAATGAACGAAATTAAATTTATTATACGTATCCAACTTAATTGCTTGACCAAATCTAAATAGTTTCGTACCGAATAGCATTGCAAACGCAAACATGCAGAAACGTAGTTGGTCCGAGTATGTACTCATTTTATAATGAAGTCAAATACATTTTCATTACCTTTCTAAATTGTTGGATTTGATGAATTTTGTATAAAGTTCTTCGATATAAGTAATGTAACATATTTTTAAAATAAATTTAATCGAGAGTATGCGGCCAATTTCAATTGATTTTGGTATTCAATTGTTCTGATATATGGTTCCAAAGCAGCACATAATTAAATCGAGATTGCTCTTTAAATAAGATTGAAAGAAAAACCTATAAAGAACCTTGGCTCAAATTCACATTCAAATAACATATATGTTATACCCCGCAAAGTTATATCACAAATGACGTAAATGGTCATAATAGAACATTTGTGCACAAACAACAGTAAACCTCAACGACAGCAGTTTTAGGCAGTAAATTATTAAAGTTTTGGGTCTAACTAGTTCAGACAGTATATAACTGGTAATTGATGTTATTTTGAGTTGGGATGTAAAAACTATGCTGTTTAGTCATAAATTAGAAGCTGGGAGCTGTT
The DNA here is from genome assembly GCA_963576875.1 of Acrobasis repandana. Classification (NCBI taxonomy): domain Eukaryota; kingdom Metazoa; phylum Arthropoda; class Insecta; order Lepidoptera; family Pyralidae; genus Acrobasis; species Acrobasis repandana. Next base: position 16,588,139 of record OY756218.1, on the reverse strand, counting down.
ATACAATTAAAATAATCTAAATTTATTTGATTACCTATACAGGGTTTAACAAAATATACTGAAACTATTTTGAGAGTGGATTCAGTCCATGATACTAAACAATTGTCCCTAAGGAACATATATCGTAATATGAAAAATAATTTTTGACCATCCATACTCGTATTAGTTTACCGATCAGCTGATCCGAGTTTGTATGGAAAGTCAAAAATATTTTTTTTATATTTCGTTATATGTTCCATGGGAAAAGTTGTTCAGTATCATGAACTCAATTCACCCTTAAAATAGTTTCAGTATATTATAGACGTTATATATTGACTAGAACCTAATAATATGTAGTAATGTAACAGAATTAGGTGATATGCAAATAAATGTTCCTGTGTAATTTTTGATTTATAAAAAGGATCACTCCATCTCTTTATAAATAAACTTGATAGGATCCAAAATAACTATCTTCGGTTTATACACAGCTAATAGTAAGCAGCTATATAGTAAATAGGCACCATTGATCACCACCACGACTGCCTCCGTGGTCCAGTGATCAAGGCGTTTGCTTTGTGATCCGGAGGTCGTGGGTTCAAATCCCACTGGGAAGTATACTTTGTGAAAAGTTGATTCCAGTCTAGTTCGGATATTACCTAATTATCGAAAATGAAGAAGATTCTTTGCTTCGGTTGACACGATAAGCTGTGTGGGTCCCGAACGCCATCTAGCGTTTGTTTAAACCTATCCTAGGATTGGTTCTGGTCTACCCTTTGTGTTACGGAGGTCAGACGGTAGTTGCTCTATGTAAAAACCTGTAATTTCGTCAAATCAGCTAGGTTAGGCAGCGGACCTCGGGCTCTGAAGCGTATCAGCTGAGGATGCAATCGAGAATACGTTCAGATGATGATGATGAACGTAAGTAAGCACCATTATTAGCTAAAAAATTTAATGATAATTTATATACAATATCAAAAACAAATAGAATAAAGTCCAAGTTCAGTTCCCACGCTATCCTCTCTCGACATTTACAAACAGGAGCGAAACAAACACAGAGCAAGTGCAGTATAAATAATGGCCGATCCAGACAGAATTTCGACGTAGTTTCGTTATAGCTAAAACATCGTTGAACTGCTACTACTAGTTTATCACTACTTGTTAGTTCACAACTGAAAAGTCAACGTGATACGAATTTAGTTTGAACATTTTAATCACAAGTTTTATTATCTGTTCCAATTTGTTTATATATTTTTCGTGTTAGTCAGATTTTAACACTAGACAACACTGGTGTCAGATTTTTCAAGCTACATAAAGGCATCTGACAGCTTGAGCCATCAAGCCATCAAGGCATCATGGCAGTCATCAAGGATGCAAGATACAATCCTTCCATTTAATAATAATGACAATCATGATCAGAAAGATTACCTTCTAAAGCACGGAGGAGCTCGAGATATTTAACCCTATAAAGGCAACAATAAATTTTTCATCTCATCTATTCGAAAAACGATGATTTTATCCCAAATATTTGGGGCTAAAGTCACTGGTAATTCTCTAGGCACTGAAAATGTAAAAAGTAAATTCCCTAGGCGTTAAAACACATTTGAAAACCGAACACGAATGTAGAATCAAAAATAATATTGGCAGTCAAAAAAAAGAAGAATTTAGTTTTAAAATTATAAAATATAGGCAACGACGTCGTAATTTTTAAAAATTTGAATACAACACAACGTTTACAACGTTTTACATGGATGACTGTAGGTCAAAATTCAAAAGGTCGTAGTTTCGGCAGGTTTGCCGCCGAAACCGAAACTAAACCGAAACCCGTTTATTTGCCGAAACTCGACCGAAACCAAAACCGAAACCTAACATTGAATTGAATTTTTTTGAATTGAAAGACATTTATTTGTTGCTATAACACACATACAAAAAACAGACAAACATAGTAAAAAAATTACACAAAAACATAATAATTTAAATGTGTGTGCTACAGCAATACAAAAAGGACACAGCTCAGTGGTAATATTGCCCGGGAGCAATACACTGATTTTCAGCTGTGTCCTGAAGATGCGTGGTGCGGATTTGTTAGTACCAATGTGAAAATAAATAAATAATTAAAGAGAAATAAATAGGACTGTGTATATGTTTATATAGATAAATAGTATAATTGTCTAGAGAAGTTGAAATACATATATATTGCACTGATATTTGTGTAAATATTGCCATTAAATGGCAGCTAATTTTATTAAATAAATGTAAATGAGGACGAATGCACGACAGTGTATGGGAGAACAATATATCAGCTCGGGAGAACCTTCAGCGACAGCCACAGCTACCGGCGACATGTTGGATTTGAAAGTTTTTGAAAATCTAATAGATGGGTTCGAAACCTTTTTTTAAAAGATGAAACAGATGTGTGAAGTCTAATAGGAGGAGGTATGTTGTTCCAACATTTTGTCGCCTGATACCGGAAGCTGCCCCTGAAAGAAGCTGTTTTGTGACGATGTACTTGAAGTGGTGGACGACAAGATCTTGCATTACGATTAGAATACTTAATCCTTGAATAAAGATATTCTGGAGTTCTATATTTTATCACTCCAAACAACAGGGTTGCCAAATGAAGCTGTCTACGGGAGACCATATTCATCATCGAACCATCGTTGAGATATGGCGTGATATGGCTTCGCGCCGGGACATTGTAGCAAAATCTACAGCACTCGTTTTGAACACGTTGTAATAGACGCTGAGTGCGCTCTAAAAGTCGAGGCCCATAGACTATATCACCGTAGTTAAGTCGCGATAGGATTAATGATTCGCATAGCCTAATTCGTACCTGCTCAGTTAACAAGTTTCTTATCTTATATAATATTTTCAATCGGTAGAAACAGTTCCTAACAATATTGCCGACATGTTTTTCGAACCTAAGCCCACCGTCCATTATAATGCTTAGATTTTTTGCCTCATCCACTCTTTGTATTACCGTACCTAACATAGTTAAAATTGTATTTTGGTCGACTATTTTGGCAATTTGCGCGTTGGAACCAAAAATCATGAACTTAGATTTCGCTGGATTGAGTACAAGAGAATTTTTGGTGGACCAATTTGCAATATTTTCCAAATCTTCGTTCATTTTTCGGACCGCCTCACATATATTTTCGGGTGTTTCAGATATGTTTACCTGGACATCATCGGCATAGTCGGCATAACATTCCGTCGGATACTATTTTCTGTGTAAGAAAAATATATTTAAAAAAATTCTTTATACTACGTAATCTACGTATTATTTAATTATTAATTATTCAATGAAATTACAATTTTAGAAAAAAATCTGTATAACGAAAATCTATTAAAATTTTGTCTATAAAAGTACATCCGTGTTCAAGTGGGTGTGAACTGAAAAACTGTAAATCCACGTGGCAGATAGATCTGGAGGCCTCCGGAAGTTGCTGACCGAAGATCCAAGAGGTAAGGCCACGTCATTCCTACATCCTCCCTTCTTTCTGTTACCTTGCTGATCTGTATTTTTTTTTTACTTTATTAAATTGCTATCGAAGGTTTGCTTTACGCTACACGCGCGTCACCAATAACATTTTAATAAAATTTAGTTATAGGTCATTTTTAGGGTTCCGTACAAAAAATTAAAAAACGGAACCCTTATAGGATCACTCGTGCGTCTGTCTGTCCGTCCGTCTGTCACAGCCAATTTGCTCCGAATCTACTCGACCGAATCAGGTGAAATTTGGTAGGATGGTGTAATCCTATGACCCAAACACATATGTGCAAAGTACATAAATATTTTTTTTAGAATAGGGGTCATTTTCTGGGGAATAATTAGGAAATTGAAAAAAAAAGTTTACAAAACCTTACTGTGTCATATATCAAATGAAAGGGCTCGTTATAAGGATCTTAAATATATTTTTGTTATAATTATAAAATAAATAGTTTTGATTTTATTTATGAAAGAAGACGAAAATTGACCATTCCCCCCCCCCTGAAATCCGAAACTACTGAGCCTAAAATTTGGAAAAAAATACGAAATATAGTTCATTGCTTGTAGATTACAGGAAAAACCTATAAGAATTCAATCAATTGTACAGAACCCTCTCCACGTGAGTTTAACTCGCACTTGGCCGGCTTTATTAAAAACTTAGACTTAAACAGTGCGTACATGTAAAGTTCTGTAAAAAAAAAATACAAATCCATACCCTTTTTGAGGACATTCAATTATTTCAATTTATGTCATCAATTAAAATACGAATAATTTAGCAAAATTCTACAAACGAGTAGCGTATGAATATTTGCCTGGTAAATAATTAAATGAGTGAAGTCGATAAAGTCATAAGTAGATAAAGTCAACCGTACCGAGTTAGAATCAAAGTGTAATGGAGTTATTAAACATCTAATGTAATAATACGCTGGCAACTTTGATAATAATATAAGGCAGCATTTGCAACAGTCACGTAAGCAATGTGAGCTTATAAAGCTTAATTTAGTTAGCTCATATAATTATATCAGGAGTTAGCGTAGATACAAATTAATACTCATAATAATAACCTACCTCGTACCTAATTGAATTTTCTATTCTAATTAAACAATAATACATTGCATTCGATAATTACCACTTAAATAATAATTAAGTCATCCTAAATCACGTACCTATATCGTTTTGTTTGTCTCACCATATTTTTTCTCTTTCTAGCTCATCTTAACGCACTGCTTCGGAGCGAAAAGGCATAAAAAAAATGGTACTTCAGGTTCATAAACAAATTAAAGGGCCATTAAGACCTGACACTTGACTTCTCCATGCCTTTCATCTTAACGTTTAGTTCCCATAACGGGCTACAGGATAACGAGTCCATTCCAATAAAAAAATAAGTGTGATAAATTGCTAAGATTGTACTAAGATTGTACAAAACCGTACGTGTGTGGTTTCGGGTAAAAGTAGGACGTTTCGATCTCTTCCTGTGGATGTCGTAAGAGGCGGCTAAAGAATTAAGCACAAACATCTCGTGCTACAATTGCATTCCCAAGGAGGGTTAACGTCGGGCGACGGCCGGTTGTAAAACTTTTCGCCCAAATACATTCCCAAAGAGGGTTGATGTCAGGCAGGCGGCCGGTCGTAAAACTATAGCCAAATCATTAAAAGTGTTCCGGCTATTTCTTCTCCAACGCAAAGTATTTGGCATCCTTGGGTGGCCATTGACATGCATATTATATTTGGAGAAGAAAAAGCGGGAAAGCGCACCCCGAGCTCCAAAGCAGCGCAGCTGAGAATGTAACCAAGAACGCGCTTGGATGAAGAAGATAAGATTGTTCAAAAGTAAGTATTACAATTTCTACAGCTATTTTCAAAACAAATACCTGTAGGTACCTTTTTCCAGAAGGCTTAAAATGTTTTTCTTCTGGAGGCGGAACTTAGGAGTAGACACATCTTGTGTAAATGGCCCTTAACGTCAACGTTGGCTTGTACCGGGATCTACGAACAATAATTCTCTAGAATCGTAAGTAATCCCGAAAAATCATTCCACGCAATATGTACCACGGCGGGCAGGGCTTAAAATATGAATAGCGTGGCGCTGTGACACTCGAGTCGTGCGGTTGCGTCGCAAGAAGTTTCCTTTATGAATATTGCTGTTTTTTTACGATAATCGATTCCTTAAAAATGCCGTCATGTGCCGTGAAGTGGTGTAGAAGCCATACAGACATGAAAATTAGTTATTCAAAAAAAAGTAACACGTAAACAAGGGTATTTATTTTAGCGTAGCGTACTGCATAATAGGAACCATCCGCGCGTTGTATCTCACCGCTCATTGCGATGACTGCCCCACCCGATCGACGACGATGCGTGACCTTGTCGCGACCAATCGCATGCATCTTTTTCTATGTGTGCGTTCGAGTGTTTCGTTGTAATTACTGTTCATTTGTTTGCGTAAATGGAATCAGAATCAAAGCGGTGAATGTAGGAGCGTTAGGTTTCTAGAGAATTATATTTCGATGACCGGGATACAAAATTACGCGTCCATTCCAATAAAAAAATAGTGCGATAGTTGCACTTTTAATAAGATTATTACTAGTAATATAGTAATATACTTTTGATAAGTATGAATAAAAATTAAACAAAAGTAAGTATTACAATACTGCAGTTATTTTCACAACAAAAGCCAGTAGGTTTCTTTTTTCAGAATGCTTAAAATGTATTTCTTCTTGAGGCGACACTTTGGAGTAGACACATCTTGTGTAAATGGCACTTAACGTCCACGTTGGCTCGTCCTGGCTACAAAATTACGGGTTCATTCCAATAAATGAAAATAGCTTGCAGCTTTTTTCGTAGAAATTATAACATGAGACCGTAAAAAAAATAATGATAATTATATAAAAAGTAATCATAATAACAAGGAATGGATACATCATGAATTTAGGCACATCTGGCACTTAAAAACCATTTTCATTCGTACTCGTATAGCTACAAAACTATTTCTATACATACGAGGAGTTCCTTATATTAAGTATTCAAAACAAGATATAAATTTGATTGTAAATTTATTTCTCCCTCATAAACCTTGTGTAATGTTGTTTTTATGAGCAAATAAAAATAAGTCTTGTTATTTAGTTCGGTAATAAAAATATACGATTGTCAACGTTTGTTATCGAATTACATTTAACTCAATATTTTGAATTTAGAGAAAAAGCAAACAAACCGAACTACATAAATCTTACGTTGACAATGAGGTGTAACAATTCATACTGTGTCTATCTTCGTATTTACTTATAACATAAGAACTTTGTTTTCGTCAGCGGAGTATTTTTCAAGTCTCCCTATCCTCAGACATCTGTTTAATGTTAAGGGCGTGGTACTACACGACTTCAAGTTAACTTATTTATTTATAAATCTTCTTCTTCCGAAAATCTATGCTTTTGTTTTATCAAAGTAAAGAAGGGTACTGGTTTATCTACTTACTTCCCATGCCCGATTACCTAAAATCACCCCAAAAGGCCTTTCCGGAATTTTAGAAGTAATATGTCACAATGTCACCATCAGGTCTTCTTTAGTCTCCACTGCAGGAGTACGACCCTTTCTGTGCTACCAGAGCCATATACATACTCGTACATGCCACAGCAGCAAGAGGATTTGTCCTACACTCTCCATGCTGGCCAGACGGGTTGGAGAGGTCACATTGATGTTTTAAGCTTTGTTTAGCTTGGGTTTCTAAGTCGCCTTCTACGACATCCACGGGAAGACTTGAAGTAGTTACAATGTATTACAGTGCAAAGAACTAATACAAACGCGAGGAAACTTAGAAGGTTCCACTTAAGTAGCTTAAATACGACTTTGATAATACTACTGCTTACCTTCAAAATTAAAACTGAAACGAGGCGACGAACTTAGACGTGATAATATTTCTAAGCTGTAAACGAGCTTTGCGAGAAAACACGTGCAAAGAGTTCTTAGATTCGCAGACAGGAGTGCACTCGAGTTGGAAATTTCTCACATTCCCCGCAAACGCAGAGCTCGGCTCTGGAGATTATCTCGTGTATAACGTCTTTTACCTCCAAATTAAGGAACGAATTTGTGGGTAACACAGGTAAAAGTAGTTTCAAGCTACCTATCTTACTCTACTGTATACAGTTTTTCATTTAGATTTTATTTAATTTTCCCCGCCGCTCGTCCTAAACTGTAAAGAGTATTATGCTAATTCGTTCTAATTGCCCGCGATACAGGCTTTTGCCTAGTGCGGGAATCGTTTGTTAAGCTCATTATATGTCAATGTCTTTTCGGTAAATAAATGATTTTGTATTTCATGTTAGATTTTAGAAATACCTACATAACTTTGATTAGGCACCGTCCTCATGTTTTTGATTATTGTTTGATTTCTAACAAGTCCTACTGCAGAAAGACATTATATTCTTTAAGGCGCTGTAGGTTCACAGCCCACAATATTGTGAGTGTTTTTGAAAAATTGCTAATTACTACTAATTACTACTAAACTTATACAATTTATGTTTCAAAAATTTTACATAGAAATCTTAAAGCTTTTCTACAGAGACACACAATACCTAAAACACGATTGAGCATTTTTGGCTTGATAGAAAAAAATCACAAACATACCTCTAAATTTATCTAAAACTATATATTTTAATGATTACAGAATAACTAATATATTAGTCTGTTTCTATGATGACATTTTATCAGCTATAATTACTTAGGTAGATACATTTGTTAACTACATAAAACACCTTAAAATCTGAGTTAACATTTTTGGCGGGAAGAATCTGTGTCCATTAGGCTATAAAACCTAATTATTTTAGATAATTCACCAGATTATTTTTATGGTTCGTCTACTATGAACATTTATTAAAAATGCCTATCAATTAAGAGCCGTGTCGTTAATTAATCCGACAATATCCATTTATAACCAGTGTTCGTGTGTGGTTTATTTGCACAAACATTTATATATCGTGAGTTTTTGCCCGAACAACTGAAATTCTACAGTGCAGAGAGCAGTGGTAATAAAAATAGCTTAGTCTATCTATTAAGCTATGTACACAAGCATTACCTGCGAAACTTGAATAGCTTAGCATTTATTTACACTAAAAGATAGTGATTTGAATACTTTAAAGTAAAAGATAATATTTACTTTATTTGTGATATTGAATACGATATGCTGCCTAAAAACCTTGGTAGTAATAAAATGTAATGAAAAATAAATGAACAGACGAATATATTAGAGTTATTCGTTACTTTTGTTATTAGTTATAGTTATTTTCTGCATTCCAAAAACCATTTTTTGGGATTGGGTGCAAACAACTACAACAGAGTTTTATACTAAATTGGTTGTTTACGATGTTAAATGTTTCAATAAATTTTTCTAAATATTGCTATATGCGGAGACTATATGACGTCATAGACGTGTTGATCCGACACCTTACCAACCTGTGTCGTGTGTGTCTACGTAATACATACTTAAATACGAGTTATTTCATATAATAATATCATTAGTGCTTTACAGTGCTAACAATATACAACGTGGAAGGGACATACCCGTAATAAATCGAACCACGGTCTATATTAGATCATTATAGTATAAAGAATTTAAAATAACAGCCGAAAAACAAAGAAAATCGGCATTTCCATACAAAAGTGTGCAGCCGCCCAGGCAATTTGTATGGGAATATCCAATTTTTTTTTTGGATTTTTGATTGCAATTTTAATTTCATTATACTTTAGTGATCTAGTATAGCCCGTGGTTCGATTTATTACGGGTATGTCCCTTCCACGTTGTATGTTGTACGTTGTTCAAAAATGCAACATGTGGGGAAAGAATACTGGGCACTTATAAAGACACGATGCCTATTAAGAATCTCTTAAGGGCCCAGTCCTTATTTTTAGTGATTTTGACTGCTTTTTCGGATCTGATTGCAGCCAAACCATCTTAGTAACAATTTGTTAAGATAGGTTAAATTGAAGTTTATTTAAGTATTAAAAAAGTAAATGAGACAATTTATTGATTTTCATTGTAATAGTTTGTTTAATTTTAAATAACCTGAGACGTGTTTCGATTTTTTGCGGTGCGCGACGTTCATGTCTTTGTTGTTTACACGGAATTTTAAACATGAAGTTGTGTATTAATTACAAAGAAATAAAGACTAAGGAAAATCCTAAAAAGTGAATGAGATGATTTCAATAATTTTTTTTAATCGTTCAAAAACTTAGTCAAAAAGGTTAAATTTTGAAGAAAACATAAGCCAATACGTCGTCAGATTTCTTGCGCATACGATTGAGTTAAAAAATAAAAAATACACATATATGAAGATTGATTCATGCTTAAACACGTACAATAATTAAATAAAAATAATTTGTCTTTTGTAAGACAAATTTAAAGTTCTCCGAAATTCTCAAATAAATATGGGGACGAAAACGCTGATAAGGCAGACCGCTCGCTGCGCTTATGAATTCCTCTAAATTCGTCTCCAGGGTGCATGTACAATACAGCGCAATGCGTATGTGTAGATAGAAAATATAGATTCGGGTGTTCCATCAAAAATTCCCACGGTCGGAGACTGCAGTCTTAAGTAACAAGTACTTTAGTTGTGGCAATTGATTGACAACCCTGACGAAACGAACTTTACGGCCTTTAACGCCGGTAGTAATTGTCTCTTAAATGCTTGTAAATCTAGTCGAAGATCATATAAGGGTTAGTTTAAAAGGCTCTTAAGCCTTGTTTAGTGGTCGCCTATCGGCTATAAACGGGTTCCTTAAGACAATTGGGAAGCATCAAATGTTTATTGACAGTGAAATAAGGCTGTATATTTCAATGATTCTTTTTGTTTATGTTGACTTATTTGTTAGTCTAATATTTATGGAACGAGCGAGTGAATTTATCAGTGCCTACGTGAACAATATTTCATTTGTCTTTATGTGTGAGGTCTTACCACCGTACCCAAGCACAAGTATGATGGACCTAACGTGAGATGAAGAAGAGATGTAGGCAGTAGAATGTTCAGGTAGCAATGAAAATACTTTTACACAATAAAATAGTATTTAATAAACTTATATTGGATTTTGACATTAAATGACAACTGGATTATTATTAAATACTTATTGATATAGATGAAAAGAGCCTTATAAAAAATAGAAAGAATGGAATGAGTCAAGATGAGAAAGATATGAATTATGAAATGTGTCAAGAATTTGTAAATGAAAGGAATACAGTTTCAAAAAGTGGACAAGATGAGATGATAAAGAAATGAGATGTATCGTTACATATGTATCTGAGTATGTTTGTTTGACAATAAACTTGGGCATCTCAGAATTTTTAAGTTAAAACAAACAAAATCGTTCAAGGGGTTACCGAGACATAAGTTCCGCGAGGTCATAGTTTGCGGCGAACTACGAGTACTAGTAATTTTGTACTACTATTAAAGTAGGATTTCCGTAAATCAACGCATTTTACTCGACTGTCTTATGCTTATGTCATTATTGCTATTGTTCGACAGTCGTCAAGCTATTAAAAGTTAGTCGATTTTTATTTATCGACTAGATCACACGTTCGGCTTTTATATTCGTCTATAGTTTTATTTGTTTATGTAAAAGAAACCAAGGCTTCTTATGATTGTACGACAGAGCTGAAAAACAAATGTTTTAGAAAATCACTCCCTTTTCATCAGGCTTGAACTATCAAATCGCTTCCAAAACCTTCGCTTCCTTCGAATTGCGCTACAGTAGACTACATAAAGCAAGGATTTGAAGAAGCTGTCCAAGCGGTGGGATCGAAGGTGTTTAGTTCCCGCCCCTTGACCCCCGCGACATGATGGTAGAGCAACGATCCAAGGTGCTGCAGACCTCTGAATATGCTGAATTATATCGGCAGCTCCACAGACGTATACAAAAGTCATTGCGACATGACATCCACTTCCATTTATTTATTTTATTTAAACTTTATTGATCCAAAAGCTACAATAGGTAGACTTAATGCTAAAGCATTCTCTCCCTATCAACCTTTAGGAGAAGAGAAACAGATATAACAGATAGTTGGCGTCTAAAATAGACAGAAACAATCCAGAAATAATAAGCTTCTATAATCCCTAGATCCGCTCTAGATCGGTCATTTTGGAAATATTTGGGAGAGGTTTATGTCTAGCAGTGGACGCATGATGCGGCTGAAATGTCAGATGATGATGAACTGACTTCAAAAAGAAGGAAGTTATCAATTCGACTGTATGATTTTTGTATGTGTGTTATGCGATATCTTCGTAAATTGTGATACGATTAGAAAAAGAAGCGTTAAGTAACTATTCTACTCTTTTTTATATTTTTATGCAATTCCGTAATAAATAAAAATAAAAACATTTGTTTCATAAAACCTTTGTAATAACCGTAGTTAGTAAACCTGACAGAATCGACACAAGTACGAGTACAAACGTATCCAGATTTTACAAAAATATAATTTTATCCATTTCAAATACATAAAAATAATAAACTAGGTGTTCATTAATTATTTAATTCGCCAATGAACATGTAATGATCCGTGTTACATTCGACGTTAAATACTGCGCTACCCTTTTCATTTAATTAGGTACATATTGGAATCGGCCTGGAATGTTAACAAACCGGCGCGACGTGCATATGTTTAATTCGGAAATTGTTGCCTTCGAATATTGGGATATTGGAATGTAACAAAATATCAAAATATTTTAAAGCTGGGAATTATAAACGAAAATAAATAAATAAAACCAGTCAAGTCCGAGTCGGACTCGTACATAAAGGGTTCTATACCTCCGTAGAACTTAAGTTAAACCACAGAATAAATAATAATAACGCACAGAAGTCACACTCAGCAAAGAAATTCAAAGAAATATCTACTCAATTTGGCTAGTGATATGGTTTAATTTCGCTCACGTCAGAACTCAGCACCTATTCGTATAAATACCTAGACATCCATTGCAAGCCAATTTCATTCTTATTATTCTGGACAAACGATTCGTATAACTAAATTTACCACCCGGAGGGGCCACCTGCGTGCATAGTAATAATGTAGCTACATTTTCGATACCTAAACGGGGAGTGACACAGGCCTGGTTAAACCAAGGATAATATATTTAGTAACGTAAAAAACATTTAAAGTTAGATATCGAGATATTTTTTTTCATGTTTGCCCTTGCAACTCTTTATTTTTACTTAGTAAGTACACCCTCCATTCACTATGCAACTTCCACAAGCCACGCATAACACCCACGTCTTATTTATGTAAACTTTATTTCGCTATAAAAATTTCAACATGTGGAGTGAAGTTCGAACAACTGAACTCTTTAGAAAGACATTGTACTTTCTAAAGGCTTAAGTCTAGTTGGAACGAACAAATTCAGCCTTCTCACCATGCCAATTTATTTTTAAACTACTGGGTGACAAAAACCTTAGTCACCAAACTTGTCAAGCTATTTGAGATGCCTTCGGGTAGCTTGAAAAATTTGACAAGTATTGGTCACTTACACACACGAAAACAACAATTTACACATACAATTATATTTTCTTTAATAAAATTAAATGACCTTTATACTTATGAAGTTTAAGGCCACCCACAAAATATTTATAATGTATTATTTATGTATGGTGTATAAAATAAAGGATAATAATGTTAATTCTCCTGGCATTTACCACTTCTGAATTGCATTTTCATGTCAATATTGTCATTAGGTTATTTGTATGCGTTACGAAGACATGTAAGTACGTACATACTTGAATTACATTATTAAAATACTATTGTCAAGGCTTTGTATTCATTTACTGTTACGTAATAATGTATTGATCTACTGCTAAGTAATTGACACAAGAACTATACGTACAAAGGCAAAGTTTGTAAGTACCTATGTGACAATATCAAGCCATAGAGTTTTATGCCTTTTAGGTCCCATAGTTAGGCAATTTTGCTTGATAAGAGGCTTTTGTTTTCAACTACTTCTATTTCCAACTGTTTCTTTCCATTCTTTGTACACAGCCGAGAACTCTTCTATCCAAATTATTGGTTTTCCTCTGGATCTCTTTCTGTCTGTTGGAACTCATGTTGATGTATGCGCCCATCTTTTGGGCATTATTCGGCAAGCGTGATCCACCTAGTCCCACTTAAACTAGCAGACTTCTTTCCAATGTCATCCACATACGTTGTCAAGCGCAGTGTCACTACTTTTCTAGGGACACTTCCCTGTAAAAAAGCCATAGATAAGGCTTATATTATGTTTGTATGTCATAATATATATAAATTCATTTAATCATTTCAAAATCAATACAAAATTCACAACAAATAGTTTTGTATGTTAGTTAGTGATAAACTCCACTGAATCGGATTCAAGGCAAACGAAGTGCTGCCTAGTATGATATACGACATTCTTTTAATAGATACTAAATAAAGTTAGACATTTGGATGTTTATGCAGTAGAATGATAATTAATACGTGTGTACGATAAAAACAAAGACTAAGACAACGATTAATAAAAGCATTCATTTGGAGCATGGCCCTATACAGTTGCAAATCATGGACAGTGTCAGTGACACAGTTTAAGGTGTGGTGCTGGAGGCGAATGGAAGGCATTAGCTGGACAGAAAAGAATACTAATGAGAAGATGTTGGAACTTGTTGGAGCGAAATGCAAACTATACATTCTAGGAGAGTGAAAATTCTAGGGCACCTTATAGAGTTTTCGAAGTAATATTGGAGGGAAAAATAGAAAGGAAAAGAGGCAATAGAAGACCTAGAGTCAATTTTACAAAACAACTGAAAGATCAACTCCATGTTCCAACCTACAAAGATGTAAATGAGTTAGCTTTGGAGCAGAGAGAGATTGAAGGCATTGATTGCTCCACAAGCTTTTTTAAGAAGAATAAGTACAACAAAACACACGACACTGCTGCATAACCTTTGCTATGAACAAAAACTTGTAACATTTTCTTGTAGAACTGTGTATAACCCATATGAAAGTAGAATAAGAAAAGAAGTTAAACTGATAATGCGTAAAATTTTACTTCGAATGAAACTTTCTTCGTTTTAATTATATCCTTTCGCTATATCACTATAGAATTATTTCCATAAGCACATAAATTACCTTTTAACTCAATCATTAGGGTCGTGAGTTAATTAAATCATCATTAGTCATCAAGTCAATGTACCAAAAATGGCAAGATTGCTCAACATTCGACATCAATGGGTAAATATCGAAATCGTGATCACAGCATATCTTATTAGTTTAATTAAAACAAGCGCTCAGCCATGTCAACGAACGTCGAATGCCTTCCTTAATTACAATGTCGGATACAAGGGCATAAAATATTGATGTGTATTAAAATATTCCGCCACCCCGGATCTGGGTTCGATCGCCTGCCAGGGCAAGTTGGAAAATGGCCTGTCTTAAATTGTCCAGCGTTTTGGGTGTTTAAACAGGGTCTTACAATATAATGAAACTATTTTAAGGCTGAATCCAGTCCATGATACTGATCAACTGTCCCAACGGAACATAATCAAAAAAGGAAAATATTTTTTGGCCTCTCATACACGATGGCCGATCAGCTGATCCGAGTTTCTATGGAAAGCAAAAAAAATATCATATTTCGACATGTTCCTAAGGGAACTTCAGTATCACGGACTGAATCTGCCCTTAAATTAGTTTTAGTAAATTTTGTTAGCCGTTATACAGGCTTCCTTTTATCCACCAGCCAAATTTATGGAGCAAGTTCAGTTACTACTTTCCATAAAAACAATTAACGAAAAGCTAACATAAAAATTAACCTTCCCATACAAATCAGCGCTCAGCCAAACGGATTTTGTATGGGGGGACAAAAAAATTTCGTCGATTTTAACTTACTTTTTTTATAGAAAGTAGTTCAGTATAATGGACTGAACTTGCTCCAAAAATTTGACTGGTGTTTAAAAAGTCACCCTGTATAGGTAGGTATGTATGTGTCACAGTTAAAACCAGTTTTTAGATAGAACGCGTTTTTCCTAGTTAGAACTACATTTTACTTAATGCCTTTGTTATAACTAGAAATTACTACTGATTCATTTGATTTTCAGATAAAACTAGTTGTCACATCGAGCTTCAGTTAAAACTAGCACTAGAGAAACTATAATATTTATAACCTATAAGTTTGCCCTATTCTAGTAAAATGGATAAAACTTTCATCCATTTTACTAGAATAGGGCAAACTTATAGGTTAGGTTAGAATTGTGACCAACGCTGGGCAAGTTTTATCCATTTTATTAGAATAGGGCAAACTTATAGGTTATAAATATTATAGTTTCTCTAGTGCTAGTTTTAACTGAAGCTCGATGTGACAACTAGTTTTATCTGAAAATCAAATGAATCAGTAGTAATTTCTAGTTATAACAAAGGCATTAAGTAAAATCTAGTTTTAACTAAGAAAAACGCGTTCTATCTAAAAACTGGTTTTAACTGTAGCATATGTATTTATTATAAAATGTAGTATTGTTGAATGTCCACATTCCTATATACAGGGACTAACAGAATATACTGAAACTATTTTAAGGGTGGATTCAGTCCATGATACTGAACAACTTTCCTCAAGGAACATTACCGAAATATGAAAAATAATTTTTGACCTCCCATACAAGTTGACCGATCAGCTGATCCGAGTTTGTAAGGAAAGCCAAAAATTATTTTTCATATTTCAACATATGTTGCTTGGGGAAAGTTATTCAGTATCATGGACTGAATTCACCATTAAAATAGTTTCAGTATATTTTGTTAGACGTTATATATGGGTATAGAAAGCGATTTATTTGCTTATGTACACATTTTAACTAAATAAACATTATAACGTAATAAACATTATAATTAACAATAACAACTATTAATTATTTAATCTAAATTATAACTAGTTAAAAGTATTTAAAACTAACTAAAAACTAGAGCTTAAAAACTAAACATATAAATAAAATAAAAATTTAAAAATATATTTACAAATAAAATAATTAGTATCCCATAACACAAGTTTAAACTTACTTTGAGAATAGCTCAATCAGTTAATACATAATCCGCTAGATGACAACAAGTCAAATCAGACACTTTTCTCTAAACGTCAAAACAAACATTTCCTATGGGATTTGTGTGAAATACAAAATCGTGACGTCATAGATTTGTCGAGTCAAATAGCGCTCCTAATTTCAGTTTTTCTGCATTCATAAATGTAAAATCATGTTGAAAATGGATACGATCAATGGCAAGTGACACTAATTTGTGACGTTTTATTCTCTTATCAGTACCAAATAATTTATTTTTGACCCAGTCATCTACCCAATTATTTTGATTTTTATTTTTCAATCTTCACGCCAGCCATCTCGTTAAACGTAGCCTTCGGGCCTGATGACTTAGGCTCTGTTTGCCCCGTTAGGGATAAAGATGTGTAAATGTATCTGTACCTGTATAGTACGAGTATATAATATACGGTTTTGATTCATTAATTTATTTTATTCGTGTACTATACAAAACTGCAATTGAGTAGCCTACCTTACTGAGAAAAAATCTGACTAATAAGCTTCATCTTCTTGAAATGATTCCAGATATGTAAGTAAGTAATTATTTCATTAATTTCTCAAAGAATGACTTATAATTTACATGTTTATTTTTCTGATTACACAAAAATTAGGCAGTTTGAATGTATCAAAGAGGCGTATATTATATTAATAACTAGCGATATTATTTTGAAAATATTTATCCGTGTAGTTCCGGGTTAGAATAAGACAGCTCCATCTCTTCCTGTGGATGTCGTAAGAGGCGACTTAAGGACTAAGCACAAACATCTCGTGCTACAATTGCATTCCCAAGGAGGGTTAACGTCGGGCAGCGGCCGGTTGTAAAACTTTTCGCACAAATACATTCCCAAAGAGGGTTGACGTCAGGCAGGTGGCCGGTCGTAAAATTACAGCCAAATCATTTTAACTGTTCCGGCATTTTCTTTGCCATTTGGCAAGGTCTTTGGCATCCTTGGGTGACCATTGACATGCATGTTATATTTGGAGAAGAAAAAGCGGGAAAGTGCACCCCGGGCTCCGAAGCAGCATAGCTGACGATGCAACTGGGAACGCGCTTAGATGAAAAAGATTATTTTGAAAATGTTGTGGTTCAGCCGTCAAAGAGCTCGTATTATATTTTAAGTTTTAAGTTTTTTTAAAAGGTCCAATATATTATTACAAAGTCAAATTATATGCGAGAGCCCAGTCTGCGATTACGTCTATAGGTAATGATACGTTCTTGGAGCACGCGACAGCGACACTCGGAGGACCGACACGCGATTTTTAGCATTAACATTTTCGGATCGTTTACAGCTTGCGGACTGTGCTACGACATTTTTGCTTAAAAACTTATTTTTGTGTATTTACTTGACATGCATTCATTCTTGTATACTTATATTTAACTTTGACATGAGTGAATATGGTAACAGTAAAACGTAATAAAGCTTGTAACCATAAAGTATTAACTTTATGGTTACAAGCTTTATTACGTTTTACTGTTAATATAGTAATATTAATTACTAACGTAATATTTTTTTATGTATTAAGTATTTATATTTTTTATTTACTGTTATTTAAGTTTTTATGAATTATAATTACAAGTAATTGTAACAAGTAGACTACTTTTATGCTCTACTTATAATATAAACTAAAATACCCATTATAAATAATCAGTTACTGATTCTTATTACTAGTATAAAAAAAACTAGGTAGGTAGTTTTTTTAATAATTATTTCTTTGTGTTAATGATATTAAGAGAATGAAGTAAGTAAATAGGTATACCAAGCGCCTAACGTCCTGGCGCATGGCGCCACGGTACGAGGAGGGCCGACCCCAAATAGCGAGACATTAAGGCTCTCCTAAAGTAGAAGATAAAATAATCAAGTATGAGAAGAAAACCTTAACCTATATACGATAACTGTTGCAGTCAACTATATATAAGTACCTATATAATTAAATGATTAGTTGCAATTAAACTAAAATTAAAACTAAAATTTTTAATTGCAATTTTAGAGAAACATTAAAAAAACCGTTTAATTATGAAAATATCTCATAAAAACATTAAAAAAAAACTATTTGACGGTCCCTACTCGGTTGCAATCGGGTCTCGTATAAAAAAGCCTTTTGGATAATAATTTCAAAGTGCATTTACTTTGCTTATGTGCTCAGAATATGCCTATTAATTTATTCATGTGTGAAACGTCGTCGTTTTCGATCCATCAACGGGCTTACCGAAATTAAGTCGCCATTAAGTATCTATTCCCTAAATCTTAAGAAATCTATTTAATGGCGATTTAATAAAACACTTTATTTATTTTATTAACATAAAAAGAATTTATTATGAAACAGCATATTTTTCTTATAATTTAAAATAAAAAAGGTATGAAGTCGAGACTAGAAAGACTAGAAAGAATATTTCATCCAAGTAAAATATAATTGTTACGTAGGTTGGCTTTTTCGTGACTTTTAAGTAGTGTTGACTTGCCATTAGTTTTTAATTTGTAAAAATATTTTATTAATTTTGTCTGCATTACATAACAGTAG
Organism: Acrobasis repandana; assembly: GCA_963576875.1. Lineage (NCBI taxonomy): Eukaryota > Metazoa > Arthropoda > Insecta > Lepidoptera > Pyralidae > Acrobasis > Acrobasis repandana. The sequence continues at coordinate 16,569,103 of OY756218.1, read as the reverse complement.
AAAGCCAAATACGACATAACTGCAGTATAGTTCAAGTAAACTTAATCCCCAGTGGACGTAACATGGGTAGCGAGTTCCGGCACAGACCGCGGTTCCGGACGGAAATGGACGCTGCCATACTGCGCGCGACAGTCGCTTGACCCGCGACAAATGTACGGATGTAGCGGGCTGATACCGTGGCTATTTGATACATGGTTACTTATGTATCATTATTCAAAGTTACTTTTATTGTATTTAGTAAAGCTCCGTACTGTAATACCTATGTTTCACATTTTTCAAGTTACTTTACCGCTTTCGATCAATCGTTTTGGAAATCCTATGAGGGAAGCCTATGTCCAGCAGTGGACTTCCTGTGGCTGATATGATGAAGTCACTTTTAACGTGTCAGTTCTAAGTAACTATAATTATGCAATTAAAAGACTGTGAACTGTAGTGTAATTGTTAACACACATTACACTTCTGTGAACTTAAGTGTAATGGTTAACACGCTAGTCCGCTACTCTGGAGGTTCTGGGATCGATCCCTAGCCAGGACAAGATCGAAAATGGTAATTTTAAACTGTCCTGACTCTTGGGTGTTTATCTATATATGTATGTACTTATGGTTTTAAAAATTGGTAATTTTATAGATTTTGATGTGCTCTTTCTAAATTTTGACTTTGCTACCTCGTATTCTTGCCGCTCGCGCCACCATATTGGATAAATTACGGACATATTAGAAATAGTTTTGGCATGCGCTGAATGTGTGTAAAAGTACCTTACTTGGGGCTAGACTTCAATCAGTGCGATTTGTCCTTTTATATTTATTTATTCGTTTATGTTCAATATATGCTCGGTGCTGCAATATATCGTTCAAGTAAACTTAATCCCCAGTGGACGTAACATCGGTAGCGAGTTCCGGCACAGACCGCAGTTCCGGACGGAAATGGACACTGCCGTACTGCGCGCGGCAGTCGCTTGACCCGCGACAAATGTACAGATATAGCGGGCTGATACCGTGGCTATTTGATATAAGAATATTTTTGATTCTTGAAAATTTCTACTTTCACATCGAGGCAACGTTCCCAATATGCTGGCAGCATTTCCTCGCTGTATAGCGACACTTATTCTCTGAGCGACAAAGCATTACTTGAAAATGTATTAAGTAAATCTTAAAACTTCAATGCTGGTCTGGGAGAAAAGAAAAAAGAGAAGTACTTTTCTCCTCGTGTAGATCGTAAAAGCCGATCGGGGACCGGGGATAGACGGAAATGCGAATTACGTTAATAGGCGATGCGGCTAGCAACCCATCACTATTTTGATTCCTTTCCCCATCTCTCCCACCAACACGCTCAAAGTTGCCTTTGGGATTGTTGCCTGTTTGCCCCATTAGAGGTAAAATCTTTTTAAGTATTTTTACAATCTAACTAATAACTAAAAAATGTATCAGCTGCCAAGATATCGCTCAGAATAGAAAATTGAGGCGCTTTCTCGTCTTGGAGGCCAAGATCCACTTCGGGTCCCTGAGCCAGCGGAGTAAGTAAATAAATAAGCATTGTAAATAGTTTTTTTATTGTAAGTACCCATTTATCGATAAAAAGAAAAGTATTTTGTTATAAAAGACAAACAATATGATATTATAAATAATGTTGATAATACCAAAATGGTATTATTCGATACCTATTTGATATACGATTTATTCAGGCACATTAGAATATTTATTCCTAAATATTTCTTAATTGGTTTTTCCCCGAAAATTATGTGGTACGTCACTTTATTGTTTAAAAAAAATACTACAAAACAACAAATTTTAAGCCAATTAAAAATATGAAAGAACTAACAAAAAAATTAAACCGCTAAAAAGATTACCCAGTCAGTTACATACAAGTCTGTTATTAAAAATATTTTAAAAAAATAGACATCGTAACGTAACAAAAATAATGCTAAACTAATTTCATTTATTTTATGAATAAAACGATTTAATAAGAATAAAACATTCATTTTACAAAACTCGCTAAAAATACGTGTTCAAAAAGCCGTGGTCTAGATCATTCCTCTAAGCCCTCCACTGAATTACACCCAACCAAAGCCTTTCGGCGAATTTACGATAAAATTTCTGCGAGTCCCAAAAAGCTTTGGCTGAAACTTGTAATTAATTTTTAATCCGATGTCCTTATACTTCACGGCTTCACATAATAAATTAATTTCACCGGTCTTTGGATAATTATCAGTTAATTCGACGTGCTTTTGGACTAAAAGGATTTTGTAAGTATTGCTTTATACTTGATATTCAAAAGGGCGAAATAACAATTTAGAAGTTCATGGTTTGCTTAATTTAAAATTGCTGAATAATATCGAAATAATTAAGATCAATAAGAGAAGATAAATTGTGCAATCAACCTGCTTAGTCTGCGACTATTAAGCGAAGATCGATACATATCGTCCATCTGTAAAATTTACATAACAAAATAAAATAAAGGAATGAAAACTAAAATGAAACGAAGTTAAATGAGTTTTCAAACGGTGTTTTAATTGTATGCAAAGAAAATATATTATATTTAAAAATTTAAAACATGTGTTTTGTGAAACAATTATTTAAGTCAAAGGAATTACAGAAGTAATAAATAATTACTAAAAATATGGCAACCAAAGTGTACCTATTAAAAATTATTAAAATGATGTGTCATTAAAATGTGTAACGGAACGTTCCAATTAAAATTATACAATACAACTTACATACCGCCTACTATTACGCTTACGCCGCTGGCCCTTCATAAATGTATGTCACTAAGTGATTCTTGGATTCACAAAAGATGGGTCATAATTAAATCGTTTTTGGGTTTTTATTTTTGTGTTGTAAACTTTAATTATACATTATTTAAAGATGTCTATCTACATGTAAATACGTAAACATAAATCTAATATTAATTTGATAGCACGTTTATTTAAAATACGATTTAAATTAATTAAATTCATCTTAATTAAATTTTAATAAAATTTAGCCAATTACCGACAAATTTACATGATTTTACCTTGCCAACCGTCGAAATGTCTACCTGTCAAACTCATGCACACTTAGGCATGAGTTGTTTTGTTGAGTTGCTCAATTTTATCTATTTAGTTTGGTAAATTACGAAAATGCGACAAATTACAAGGATAAGAAATTGTCGCCATACCCACACTAACCCGGCTGCTCTTAAATCTTTACAATACAATAATCTTTATTGCACCAAAGATTTACAAATACAGGACAATGTCTATATAAGGTACAAGAGGCGGCCTTATCGCCGAAGCAATCTCTTCAGGCAACCGTAAAGAGAAGGAATGCGAAGTGCATAAGTAAGATATATCTTTAAAGAAGATCTTTTCTATGGAAACTTTTAAAGTATATATTTTTTACTTTGTCCAAAATTTGTCCAATAATAATCATATTAAAATCATAATTAAATTAAAAATTAATTGCAAGTTAAACTAAATTCAATAGGTGTACATTTACGAGACAGAACCTAATTTTTAAAATCAAATCCAGCATTGATGTTTAATTTAAGTATTTACATGAACGTCCAATTCTTTTCTTTTCACGAAGATAATTTCAACTCAGTATCCACTTTTTTAGCCTGATTTGAAATCTTGTCACCCAAGTAGCCTGCTTTAATTAGGTTGGTAACTGTTAAAGTCTGTCGGCATCACCACACCACATGACTTAGTTCGACTTAACTAGTCTGCGTGCAATTCTGGATAAATCAGTCTCGCGGAGCCCTATCTCATGCACATCTCTCGGCCTTTGGTACTGATTGCAAAAGAAATATATGTTGCCACCTGTAGAATGAGCAGGGATGGATCAGTCGGGATTTTAAGATTTTTAAAGTAGGGTCTGATGGTAATTTGCTATGCATTATAGCACGGTATTATACTAAATAAATAAATGAAAATTACTTTTCTGTTTATCCTTATGGTTGACTGGGAGAAAATGCTCTTAACATTAAGTCCGCCGTTTTTAGGGTTCCGTACCTCAAAAGGAAAAAAACGGAACCCTTATAGGATCACTTTGTTGTCCGTCTGTCCGTCCGTCCGTCCGTCTGTCAAGACCCTTTTCTCAGGAACGCGTGGAGGTATGAAGCTGAAATTCATATCAATTACTCAGGTCTACTGTCCCTTGAAGCTGTGAAAAAATCAAACTTCTAAGCCAACGCAATCAAAAGATACAGCCGTTTATGCCGCAAATTTTCGACACTTGCAAGGGAATCAAAACCTACAGGGTGCTTCCCGTGAACTCAGAATCTTGAAATTTGGTACGAAGCAACGTCTTATAGCATAGATAAAGGAAAAATTACGAAAACCATAAATTTTTAGTTACATCACATAATATATTTTACGGAACCCTCGGTGCGCGAGTCCGATTCGCACTTGGCCGGTTTTTTTAAAAGTATGTTTTACTTTAGAACAGTAAAGAGTATTAAAAAAATATATATATCGCAATATGTATTATAAGCTAAAATATTACAAAAATCGTAGGCTCTACTCGTGACAATTCTTTTCGTATTTTCAAGTTAAGTTTTCTGGTCAATAACATCTTTTAAGGGTTCCGTAGCCAAATGGCAAAAGACTGAACCCTTATGGATTCGTCATGTCTGTCTGTCTGTCGTCTGTATGTCACAGCCACTTTCTTCCGAAACTATAAGAACTATACTATTGAAACGTGGTAACTAGATGTATTCTGTGAACCGCATTAAGATTTTCTCACAAAAATAGAAAAAAAAAAACAATAAATTCAAAATATCTTTATTATCATAGAATATTTATCATATCTCTTAATAATAGTCACTTTGTTTTGTTTTGCACAGATGTTGACGTCAAATCGTTACTTAAATCTAAGTTTACGCCGCTTCCTAGGCGCAAGTCAGAAGAAGCGGCAACAAACTGCACTGCACGTTTTCTCCAAAGACGTCAACTAACAAACTAAAAACTTGAAATTAGTTATATAGATGGACAGAGATTACATTGTTTATTATGTCATAATTAAATTGAATTATAAGAATTACGAAATTTAAAATAATGTCAATTTGTAAATTTAGTATGTACCAATGTACCTAAATTATGACATGTCTAAGTATACAAACCTGTAAGAGGGACCCGCGCCAAGCTCAAGCTCCAATAAATTTTAGGGGTTCCCCATACTTAGAACTGAAACTTAATTTTTTTTTTTCATCAACCCCATATCTATGGATAGGTCTTCAAAAATGATATTAAGGTTTTTAATATAATTTTTTTCTAAACTAAATAGTTTTCACGAGAGACACTTCCAAAGTAGTAAAATGTGTCCCCCCCCCCTGTAACTTTTAAAATAAGAGAATGATAAAACTAAAAAAAAATATATGATGTACATTACCATGCAAACTTCCACCGAAAACTGGTTTGAATGAGATCTAGTAAGTAGTTTTTTTTAATACGTCATAAATCGTAAACCGCAATTTACTTTTAGAACTTTTATATTATGTTACTTGCTGCTCTGGAACCCTTCATGGGCGAGTCCGACTCGCACTTGGCCGCTTTTTTTATAGTAAAAACGGATATTTTCTTTTACTTTATTTATTTAATTATTGCAGAACTATCAAATCTATTTTAAAATGTAGGATCTGAGGAAACCACTATGAAAATGCATATTCGAACAACTTTTAAGGTCTCGTCTACGCTATTCACTTTGTCGCAAAACAAACTTGGGACCTTTAAAGAAAACATTGATTGCTTTGCATCCGGCTAAACAAAGGCCGTTTTGAAAGCCGGCCCGCAAAGGCTGTATAGAGGTAGCGCCGGCGGCGGCGTTATCAATACCGTCTCCCCTGGCCGCGATTGCTACGGCGCCCATAAATTGATGCAAAAAAATACATAAAACCAATAATTGATTTTGATAGAAGGTATTTAATTTTAATTTTATTGATTCAAGTAAGTACATGTGAAAATAAACTAGCAATACATGTAATCGTATTATAAAAGAAAATAGTGCTCAGGTGCTACATATTTCTAAAGAAACTTCTTCCAGTAGACTCGCGAGAGGAAACTAATTATAAATAAATACATAATTACCTAATTATTTTAATAAACATACATACATAAATACATTTTACTGGTGACCAGAGGGCTGACATCTTTGCAGTAGCCATTCAACGTGGGAATACAGCCAGTGTTCTTGGCACCATGCCACATGAATAACATTACGATTTTTAAATTCAGTTTTATTTTTAAATTTAGTTTAAAATTTAGATTTTAGTTTAGTTTTAATTAAGTAAATAATTTTGTAACTTTTTCAAACAAAATGTAATAATAGTTATTACTCAGCTAAATAAATACGACAAAATTTTACATAAATAAGTACATATTCATAAAGGATATACATAAATATATAATAAATATATAATTTATTATGTTCATATTTCTAAATATATCAGGATAAAGTCAGTCAAATCTAATCGTTTCTTAAACGTCATTAATGTTGTAGAGAGACTACGGATGGTAGTAGCTGATTCTATAGCCTAATTGCTTACACGAAAAAGGAATAAGTATAAAATAAAAATCAAAAACAGTGGCACCGGGAGTGCTGACAGAAGTGAAAACTAGAACAATTACCTGAGATTCAACGGTTTTATCCGTTTCAAAAAATGCCCAACGCGCCTAACGAAATTTTCACTTAAACTTTACAATAAGGTATAATGACGAATTCAAAAGTTACGGAATTGGAGGGAAATGACCCAGAAATAGAGAATTGTGGAAACAGGGAGGGGAGGCTTTTGCCCAGCAGTGGGACACAAATAACTACTTTAAAAAAATTATAAAAGGGAATGGGGATCCATCTATAAGCTCGTAGATTAGCAATATTGCTATGGGCCAAATCCGTTAAAGGGTAGGTATAAATCTCTTATTGTTAGAACAAGATATGGGTTTCTGCGGATGCACCACATAACATTGACTTCTCCAAAGGATCTATATCTTATATGTTGATGATAATATCGCAAACCTTTTAAAAGAACCGGACTTTGAAGACCTGTGAATCCAAAACAAGAATATAACAGTTATACGAAAGCAACTTCTTACATCACAGTCAATCGCAAAAGATTCATACAACACTAATTTTGGTGATCTAGTCTCTGAATTAAAGGGCTTTCCATTTTCAAAGACTTTATGTCCCCTATACCCAGCGCCCTTTAAGCTCTATGATTGCCCGGGGCTGTCCTTTTGCACTTCTTTAACGCCCCTTCTGTGTAGAAGCAAAAAACGTATCGCTAAAAGCCACCATCAAGCACTACTGCGGTCGCTTTTACAAGACGAGAAGCATTTTTAGGTACACTAAAGTAGGTATTGAAAACATAGTAAAGTAGTAGAACTTGCTGTTCTTTTAGAAGCTTTATGTTAATATTTTGTTTTATAAAAGAGATTCTTTTTGATTTTTTTACCCTGCACATTTCAAGAACAAGTTCAGTTATTAATTTAACAATATTGACGTACTCATACATAGAGGTACGAGAATTACGGCCCTGGCCCCTACCCCGTTAGGGATAAAGCCGTGATAATGTATCTGTATCGTATATAAATAAACGGGCAAGTGCGAGTCGGACTCGTACATGATGGTTTGCGTACCACCGTACAATGTTTTAAAACGCTAAAAAAACACGTTTTTTGTATGACGACCCCCTTTAATTTTTAACTTTTTTTATTTTTAGTATTTGTTGTTATAGCGGCACAGTAATACATAATAATTGGTGAAAATTTCAAGTGTCTAGCTATTACGGTTTAAGAGATAGAGCCCTGTGACAGATGGACAGACGGACAGACAGCGGAGTCTCAGTAATAGGGTCCCGTTTGCACCCTTTGTGTACGGAACCCTAAAAAATGGATGACAATGATGCTAAGTAGCTGGTCTGATGATGGTTTCGGAAGGTGGCCATGAGATTTTGCAGTAATTCACGACACACATTTTTTGTTTGATTCATTCTGAAAATGTTTAGGGCTTTTAGGTGATATCCACAGGGTCTGATGTTAATGAATACATACATAAGGATGGTAGAAAAAACGTTTTTCTACTTTTCAGTTCTACTCCTGTACTTTTATCTATCTTTTACATGGTCACGAACAATAATACATATATAAGAACAGAGATAATATGACTTCATAAAAGTCTATACTCTATTCCTTATTAAAGCACTTGCCGTAATGTCGCTAAAACGATACGGCTCTATATTACTTTACTCTTTGGATACGGCTAACTGCCACTGATAACTGTCTAAATAGGTTAAGATTTTACTCGATCAACTTAACTTTACTGTAAGAAAGCATAACTACCAACTTTAAAAAACAAATGGATTTTTACGAGTTTTTTTAAATAACACTTTCAGATATTACACAACTTATGAAAAACATATTTTAATATCGTCACTGGGAAAAAAATCACCATAGTCACGCATCTGCCAAACTTAAGTATGTCAAAATTTCATATTTCTTACGCCATAGTCGTAGAAAAAGTATTGTAAACAACGTTGTATAAGTACATACCTCAAAAAAACTCGTGGCGTCTTTTATTTATGATGTTCGCCAAGGCTCACATTATAACCTGCGTCACTCGTCTTTTTTTGAATACTCTTGTACAACTGTTGCATAAAAGACTAATGTATTTTTAAACAAAATTATTGAAACAATGATATTATTCGTCTATTGTTTATTTGTACATCATTATATAACCCAAAGCTTATAATTAATAATGTAAAATAATATTTAGAAGCGAAGAGAATTCTACGAAATATTCAACCAACTCGCTTATTTTAACAAAGTTAGCTATTTAAATTGGACCGGCTCATGTCTAGAACATGTGTTAGATTTCGCTATTTGTTTCTTGCTAAACTAATTATAACTTTGCAAGTTTTAATTACTCAACACACACGAAATAATTCGAGTAATCTTTGCAAGCTGTCTCGTGGTGCGTACTTAAATAACGAAATGTATCTACTTCTTTACATTTTGTATACTTAATCTTAAATGGGGTAGACAAAAACTAGAGCTGTAAAATCCCAAGGCCTTTTTATTGTGATGGTGGGCGTGGAGGTTGAAAAATAAATCAAAATAGAGATGGGTTGCTATTTTGTTAATGATATTGTTTTATATTAAGAACCTTTATATTCATGATCACTCTGAGGTCAATAAATTTCAAGAGTCAATGACATTCAAATGTTAACCAAGTACTTATACGTATATAGGGGGTTTAATACAATAATACAAAGTAAAGTGCTTTACTTTTCATTTATGTTAGTGACCGAACAGTGTCTGATGTCAGATAGGTATTTGAATTGCATAATGGGCATCTCACAAAGTTAGATGACTGTCATCTTACACACTGACAGCTGGAACTAACGGTATAGCGTGTCTTCCGAAGCTTGGAATAGCTCGAGTTACCTTTCTCGTTGAAAACGATAGCTAAACCATTCCTTTAGATTTTTTTTATGGACTTAAAGAAAATTATTACTGCTCCTTTTATTTTTAATTTTTAATAGAATGTAGGTCGTGTATTATGTTATATAACTTTTTAATAATACTATATAATTATTTATTAATTATAAAAGGGCGTGAGTCTGAAACGTAGGTCAGGTGAATGCACTACCTACACTTGTTACACTAAATGTTAGTCACCACTTAAGACGCTAAGGTGTGGAATTCCCTCCCTGCGTCGATGTTTCCCCATACATATAATTTAGGGATTTTCAAGGCAAGAGTGAACAGGCATTTTTTGAGTTTGCGTGATACACCTTAGACCTCATCTTAGCTTCCCATCAGGCTAGATAGAGATCAAACGCACTCAAATTTCTAATAAAAAAAAAAAAAAAAAAATGTACAAATCTACAGGAAGAAATGGAATTGTACAATTCAATTTTCGATTAAATTCAATACATCTTTATTATAATAGAATATTTATAATATCTCCTAATAATTGTTACTTTGTTTTGCATAAATGTTGATGTTAAATCGTTACTTACAGCCATCGAAATATTATTTTTCGTAGCTTACGAGTACAGCTAAGTTTATGCCGCTTCGTAGGCGTAAGTGCAGAAGAAGAGGCAATAAACTGCACTGCACGTTTTCTCCAAAGACGTCATCTAACAAACTTAAAACTTAAAATAAACCGGTCAAGTGCGAGTTAAACTCGCGTGGAGAGGGTTCCGTACAATTGATTGAATTCCTCTAGGTTTTTCTGTAATCTACAAGCAATGGACTACATTTTGTATTTTTTTCAAAATTTTAATCTCAGTAGTTTCGGAGATTAGCCCCCCCCCCTGATTATGATTGGAGATTAGGGAGGAAGGGGGAATGGTCAATTTTCGTCTTCTTTCATGAATAAAATCAAAACTATTCATTTTACAATAATAACAAAAATATATCTGAAATGACATGACACAGTAAGGTTTGCAATTTTTTTTTTTTAATTTCCTAATTTGTCCTCCGAAAATGACCCTCATTTTAAAAAAAAAAACATTTATTTACTTTGCACATATGTGTTTGGGTCATACGATTACACTATCCTACCAAATTTCACCTGATTCGGTCCAGTAGATTCGGAGCAAATCGGCTGTGACAGACGGACGGACAGACAGACGCACGAGTGATCCTATAAGGGTTCCGTTTTTTAATTTTTTGTACGGAACCCTAATTAGTTATATGGATGGACTGAAATTAAATTGTTTGTTATGACATAATTAAATTGAAATATAAGAATTACGAAATTTTAAATAATGACAATTTGTTAATTTAGTATGTACCAATGTAGGTACCTAAAGTATGACAATGTCTGACCAGAGGGACCTGCGCCAAGCTCAAGCCAGGCTTTTTTTACTATTCTAAGCCGAAAGCCTATTTACATGTGCTATTACTGAAACGAAAATAAAAGTCAAACTACCTAAAGTCAAGATTCAAAACAACAGAGGCGTCGCTCAGGGCAATTCACACACAAGTCATGCCCAAATCAGCGTCACATTGTTCTTTGACTTCCTTCGTTAATATTTAACGTATCCCGTCACATCTCCAGAATTAGACGTCGTTTATTTAATACTCGCGACAATCAGGAGGGTGGATATAACAATCTAAGACGTCATCTTATTACGTGCTTTCTTACTTTTGCCTTAGTTAACGGTGCGCGTACACTGCCTCGTACATTATTTAAAAGAATACATTATGATAGAGTTCAGTTGAGATTATACTTGTGATAAAATTTACTGTATGAAGTTTGGTGGGGGAGTATGTAAATAAGACAAAAATATTTATTTAGTTCAAACATGAAGGACACTATTAGACCATTTGACCGATTTGGATGGTATTCATGTAGTAAAACTTTATTCATTGCAACATGTTATACAGGGTCGAAGAAAATATACTGAAACTATTTTAAAAGTGGATTCAGTCCATGATATTGAACAACTTTTCCCAAGGAACATATATCGAAATATGAAAAATAATTTTTGATCTCCCATACAAGTCAGCTGATCTGAGTTTGTATGGAAAGTCAAAAAATATTTTTCATATTTCGATATATGTTCCTTGGGAAAAGTTGTTCAATATCATGGACTGAATTCACCCCTAAAATACTCGTAGTTTCAGTATTTTTTGTTAGACGTTATATATGACAGTGTATAATTCATGTTACAGTGATAATTGAAATCTAAATCTAATATTAAAAAACAACCATTTTTTTGCAGAAAAAATGGAACCCAAATCGTCACCGTCAGCGGGTAAGGTCCCCTTAATATACTTTTTACATTTCAGAATTTTTCGATATTAGCCACTAGTTTCTTAAATGTACTTTTAACGAAGTTATACACGGTCAATGTAAGCATTTACACGTTTAAAAAAAAGTTCTTGCACGCGTTCCTGTTAACAAATACAGAAATTGCGCGTTCAAAAAAATTTTTTATTGTAAGAGAAATGAGTAGTGAAGTAGGAATCGTAGAAAGTGGCCTGATTTTAAGTCCTAATTTAAAAAAAAACTGACTATGAGCGGTCGCTATTTAATCAAAGGCAAATAAATCCTGTTTCGATCTATTTCCGCCGTGTGAAAAATATGCCATTTAGAAAGTGGCAGTGTAATACAGTTCGGATTAATTCACACCAACAGAGTGTGAGTTCTCAGGACTCAAGATTGCGTTATCACTTAACGAGTGCTTCATGGAACTAAAACACTGAAAGTATAGATATAATGCTGATGGTGAATCAATGTACGAACACCGTCATTGAAAAGGTATAGCCATCATATATTAAAACAAGGTATTCTCTTGCTATGACAGCTAGTCACGTGATTGGCCCAAGAACAAGTCATCGGTTACTCAATACTCAATATTTTATTGCAAACCATAAAGTACATAAGATAACAACAATACAATTTAAGAATCATTTTATGGACCCTGTCGGGCACAGCAATTTGGTTAGAGAAGAGGAGGTCGCACTCAAAAGGTAATTTAGATCTACTGTTTTAAATTAGTTATTGGTACCTTTAAATTTGGTATTTAAGTTTGGTTAGAAGTGTTGCCATTGTGTGTGATTGAATTATCAGATCAAAGTGTATTTTTTAACTTGACAAACCAATGATTAACTAATAATTCAATATATAAATTTATTAAAAATAAACATCTCATAAACAATTTTTTTTTTAATTCCAGGAACACGTGCAAAAACTTTTTTTAAAAAGTGCAAATGCTAACACTGACCGTGTGCAACTTCGTTAAAAGCACAGTCAAGAAACTAGTGGCTAATATTGAAAAATTCTGAAATCTAATAATTACCTTACAGCATATGACAGCAGGCTGTCAGGTGACGATTTGGGTTCCATTTTTTTACATAAATTTTGTTGTTTTAGTATTAGTTTTAGAATCACATGAAATACGAAAAATACGAAATAGTTAAGTTAGTTAGTATTTTATATTCATTATCTAATTGAGAAAGTCCTTAATTTTACTGAAAAAAAACAATCTGTGGTAACACTTATCGTGACATTCGTGACGTAGTCTGGGCGATCGTGGGAAGGAAATACCTTGTTTTTATTTTACCTTGGATATTAAGCTAAAATGTATTTTATTATAACGTCTAACTAAATATACTGAAATTATTTAAAGGTTCACCCTTTCAGTCCATGATACTGAACAACTTTCTCCAAGGAACATATTATATCGAAATATGAAAAATATTTTTTGACTGTTCATAAAAACTCGGATCAGCTAATTGGTCAACTTGTATGGAAGGCCAAAAAATATTTTTCATATTTGGATACATGTTCCTTGGGGAAAGTTGTTCAGTATCATGGACTGAATGTACCCTTAAAATAGTTTCAGTATATTATGTTAGACCCAGTGTAACTTAAAAATTTGACACAAAAGAAATCGCTAGAGTCCTGGACATCTTATTATGACATTGCCTCTCATCATGTCTTCATTTCTTAAAGTAAGTTTTACATACTTTTTTTAAGTACATAAAAAATATATCAACCCTGCGCTCGTATCATGGCATCCTTGATAAACTCAGATAAAGTTAATATCGCACGACGAACTACTGCCATCCCGCTCGTTATTATTACGCAGAGCTAGATAGTGATAGAGATAGCGCTCGATAAACGCTGCCGCAGGTGTCATGCTATGGGGGCTGAACAAATAGGTTACTCAATTAAACATACATGAACAGAGGTATTCTTGAACTTTATTTTTGCGCCATCGATGTTTTAAGATCATGTTTCACTTACATTGAAAATGTTTACTTTCCTCTTGTATAACGTTTTCATTTTTAATTAATCCGTCCAATTCTCGGTAGACATTACATTTGCTGGCGTAATGGCTGACATGTTACGTACGTGAGCTAAGTAATTAAGGCGAAGATATAGGCAAATGGCCTTGAAGTGTGAAATAAATTGTTAACTCGTAAATATGGTGATAATTTCCATATTGCTCTACGTCATGCACTAGATAGCCCTTTAAATTATTTTATGAACTGCCGTTAAAACTATTATTGGTGATCCGTCTAGCTTTAAAACTTGCCGTGGCCACTTTTGGCGGAGGCGAGTTTTAAAGCTAGACGGACTAATGTAAATACTTTCAACGGTGGTTCATAAAATAATTTAAAGGGCTATCTAGTGCATGACGAAGAGTAATGTGGAACTTATCTTCATATTTACGAGTTAACAATTTATTTCAAATGAGGGCGCCACTTCAAGGTCATTTGCCTATATCTTCACCTTAAGTAGTAGCATAAACATATCCAAGATTTTGTTACATTCAAACTGCTAATTAACGTGCTCATGTACGAGTATCTGTCCTTTACTAGACGACCCTCGTGGCGTAGTGGTTTGGCTAACACGCCAGTCCGCCACTCCGGAAGTTCTGGGTTCGAACCCCAGCCAGGGCGAGTTGGAAAACAGCCTTTTTCAAATTGTCCTGGTACTTGGGTGTTTATCCATATATATCACTATCACTACATAGTATAAAACAAAGTCGCTTCCCGCTGTCTGTCTGTCCCTATGTATGCTTAAATCTTTAAAGCTACGCAACGGATTTTGATGCGGTTTTTTTTATAGATAGAGGATTCACGAGGAAGGTTTATATGTATAATACATACCCGTGCCAAGCCGGGGCGAGCCGCTAGTGTATTTATAAAATCATCGTTAAGTTAGTATCCCATAACACAAGTTTAAACTAACTTTGTGTCTAGCTCGATTAGATGATTTGTACCTTTAGATTTATATTTATTTATGTTCATGTTACTAAAAAAAACCTCGAGACTAAACAAAATCATGGGTACTCATGAGTATACTCTTTTTATTCTATCTAAATTGTTTTATTAATACAATTTGACTTGATATATTGTAAAGTACAAGTGAACAAACGATGTAATCTAATCATAATACAAATAAAATAAAAACTATTTGCAAGTTTTATTAGGGAACAACGATGACGATGAATGATGAAGAAACATCTATTCATTTATTTATAAAAAATTTAATTATATATTTTATTTAATTATTTTTCTTAGATTCCTGGATAGGGAATAGTAGATTACTGCACCGAGCACAAAGTGAGTAATTATTGCACGAGTGCTATGTTTTTGCCGAGCGATGGCGAGGGCATTAAATTAGCACGAGTGCATTAATTACTCACTTCAGCAAGGTGCGTAATCTATTTTTCTTTCAACTTCTTATATTCTTTGAGTATAAAATATACGTACGAAAAAAAAAATACAAATTATAAACAAAACTAACTTAACTTACTTATTTTACCCGGAACTTTTGCGGTTAAAGGTTATTAATAACCCTGGTTATTAATAAGCTTTTTATATGCTCTCTATAGTTGAATTTGTCGTGCAAATCGAATTTATCACTTTCGCTGTCATTTTCCATTTTAAAAATATTTTCTTTTGTAAAATAATTTGACTTTAAAACTTTTACAATGGTACAGAATGCACGATTTTTGTTTTTTTAACAAGGTCTTTTTTCGTCGGCCAATTTTTTTTTTCAGCTAGTATCTTTTTGATTGAATGCATACATTTTTATTAAAACTTAAACATCTGTGCCTGGCATCTATGGTAAATTAAAAAGTAAAACAGTGCAATAATGAAAAATTAAAAAGTAAAACAGTGCAATAATGAGAAATTAAAAAGTAAAACAGTGCAACAATGAGATTTCATACAACCATTATTGCACTGTTTTGGTTTGATGCAATAAGCACTCACTTTGTGATTGGTTTTTTAGTGATTAATGATAACATTACTGCGTAGTTGGAAGAAAAGGCATTTATTTACTAACCGCCGCTACCGATTGTCGCCAGGTTTAATCCATCCAACCCCACTTCCTCTTTCTGTCCATACATAAGAATGAGAACACTGTAAATCCACGTCTTATGCCAACAAGCTGAAGTCTGCAGTAGTAAAAAGGGGCAAGAAAGTGACACAAAAACCAGACGGCAATCGTTCTAGTTTTGTACTTGACAACTAGCAGTTTTTTAACTTGTTACATTTCTGCTGATGTCTAAAACGATAGAACGATAGCCGACCCGACAAGAGCTCTTTCTTAGGCTGGTTGGTCAATTTTAGCAAATTTTACTATTAAATTGGTATAAAAGCTTTAATATAAGTACTTTAACAAATTACTCTTCTTTTTCCAAGCTTTTATTTAGCTTGGCCTGTTTGTTGTTTATTTATTTATTAGGGTCATATCCGTTCTGTATCCGTAGTCAGATTGCATTGTTAGGTCGATCTTACCACTTCCTCTCTTTTATGTCCTTGGTCAGACGGATTCAATTAATGGGTCCTCAGTCAGATTGCTATAGTCAGATTCTATAAGTACTTTGCAAGTTAACAGATAAAGAGCACGGCGCTAATCCATGATGATCCAAGAGCTCTGAAAGCTCACATATGTACTTCATATGATAGGCCATAATGTAATCTTAAACCGAGCCGAGGGGCATCACATTATTTTTGTAAAATCTGTAGTTATTATCAACCAAAACAAAGACCCCTCGCTAGTATCTGCTTACTTACAGATGAGAGATCTAGCTATACTGGACGTTATATTGTCGGAAACTGAAGGTTTGCCAACCAAAATGAAACATATGTCAAATGAAGGGTATAAGTCTTGTCTTTAAAAGTTAAGTTATTAGCAACTAAAACTATGGAACCTTCGAAACATACCTAGACGATTATTTATGATTTCAGACGACCTTTGTGGCGTAGTGGTTAACATGCTAGTTCACCACTCCGGAAGTTCTAGGTTCGATCCCCAGCTAGGGCAAGTTGGATAAAAGCATTTTTTCAAATGGTCTTGGGCCTTGGATGTTTATCTATATACCTATTTATTATAACATATACTTAGTATCGTTGAGTTAGTATCCCATAACCAAGTTTTTAACTTATTTTGGGGTTAGCTCAATCAGTGTGATTTATCCCTATTTGTTTCTTTATTCTTAATCCTACGAATTTCCTCATTTCTGATTCGATCACGTAGTGAAACTTCAACACCAGACATATGTATATAAATTTGAGCTACTACCCGGTCTCCGATTGAGGTGAAATTTTGTATGCTCATGTAAATCAGATGACAATGCTATATTATTATAATAAGAAGCTGATCTGATGATAGAGCAAGAAGGTGGCTATAGGAACGCTGTAATAAAACGACGCTACCCCATCAAGTTTAGGTTTATAACAACTGTGTTGATAAGTACTTACGCCTCACAACAAAAGATCAATAAGAAAGATTTTAGTTTAGTTTGGTATACGCGAGCAAAGTTGTTGAAAATTAAACATTGAACTACGCCCTAAAATATTTACTATTTTTTTTTTTGTTTTTATAAAGCAAAATATTTTTATGTTTACAAAAAGTCTTTACTTTCAACAGAGTAACGTGAATTTCTGACTAAATGGAAGAACTGGCATAAACATAGTTTAGTCGGATAAACTGACTATAGCAGAGAGAGTACATTCATTGTAAATAACAAATAAAAGCCCGGTGCCATAGTTATGTTATACAAAGTAGGTCATCTTCTCATAAATTTATTTTTTTGTCATCATATTGTGTACAGCACAACTGCTGAGCAAAGGCCTCTCTTAACTTTTTCCATGCTGTCCGGTTCGGTGTTTCTTTTTATTTCTTATTAAAATTATCAAGTTTCTTTAGTTAAAAGTTCCTTTAGTTTTTATTTAAAATAATTAATTAGGCACTCGGCCTACCTAATGGTCTATTACCGAAGATGCGTGCACTTGTAGTATTTAATAAGGGTGCATGCGTTGCCAACCCTGAAATAATATTTTTATGACTTTTCTCGAAAACCTCACGCTGTAGTCATTTAAAAAATCTAGGACATGGGAGCTCGTTTCAAAATTTTGAAAAAATACTTTGTCTTTCTTCGATTTTCACCGAATCCTTGATTCTATGTTCAAACAAATCAAGCAAATTCAATGGGATTTAATATACAACATTTTTAATATATACCTGACTCTATTTTTTTCTACTTTAATAAAATCAAACAGCGCCGTTTTTGCATCTGTCAAAATAGCCTGCAGTCACTCACTTCTCATTGTTTAAATGCAATTGTTATAATATTTATTTATTTAATCTTTATTGCACACTTAAAATAAAAGTACAAGTGACAGACCTAACCGGTGTGGTGCCGGGTTAGAATAGGACCACTTTATTTTTTCCTGTGGATGTCGTAAGAGGTGACTAAAGGACTCAGCACAAACATCTCGTGCTACAATTGCATTCCCAAGGAGGGTTACCGTCGGGCAGCAGCCGATTGTAAAACTTTTTGCACAAATACAGTCCCAAAGCGGGTTGACGTCAGGCGGGCGCCCGGTCGTAAAACTATAGCCAAATCATTTAAACTGTTCCGGCTATTTCTTCTTCATTTTGCAAGGTCTTTGGCATACATGGGTGACCATTTGACATGCATGTTATATTTGGAGAAGACAAAGCAGGAAAGCGCAGCCCGGACTCTGAAGCAGCATAGCTGAGGATGCAACCAGGAACGCGCTTAGACAAAGAAGAAGTGGCAGACCTAATGCCATAT
The DNA here is from genome assembly GCA_963576875.1 of Acrobasis repandana. Classification (NCBI taxonomy): domain Eukaryota; kingdom Metazoa; phylum Arthropoda; class Insecta; order Lepidoptera; family Pyralidae; genus Acrobasis; species Acrobasis repandana. The sequence continues at coordinate 16,550,553 of OY756218.1, read as the reverse complement.
GGCATATAATCATAAAAATAAAATATATGCAATATAATCATAAACATGCTTCTGTCACCTGTCCTATTTCTTGTACTATGGCAGTACAGTTAAGTCAAACAGCGCCGGCTTTGCATCTGTCAATATAGCCTGCATGCACTCACTTCTCATTGATTTATTGAAAATGCACTGTACGCTGTTATTATTAAATAGAACAGACGTCCGTAATTGTTTCACATCTGATCTGCCTTATGAAATGTATATTTTATTTTTAAAATATTTCAAATTGTTTTTTAAAAAGTAAAAAAGTCTTATAAAGCTTTTACGCTTTAATTTTTTATGTCTGCGCATGAAATAGCAGGCTTTTAACATGTACATTGAAAATAAGAATCACAAACATTGATGGATGCTAGCGCATCGAGCCGTGTGATTCCCGGCAGAGTAGAATAGGACCATTCCAAGTAATTCCATGGATGTCGTAAAAAGCGACTTAGGAAACACAAGCTTAAGATAGCTTATAAACATCAATGAGACCTCTCCCGTCTGGCCAGCGTGGAGAGTTTAGGGCAAATCCTCTGAATGCTTTGGCTAATATATGGCTCTGGTAGTACAGAGACGGTCGTGCTCTTGCAGTTTAGACTGAAAAAGACCTGATGATGATAATGAATAAGTGTACAGTTCCACGAGTACAATCCAGGAGGAATAGCACCTTGTACCTATATTTTTTACCTTCTAGATGCACTTGAATTTACGTTCTTCAAATGAATCTAATTTTCTTCTAAATCAACATTGAAAGGTATGTATTTCTTTTTTTGTAAGCCTGTACTATCTCATAGTTGGGCAAAGGCCTACCCTCTGGTTTTCACAAACTTCTATTAGTGGCGATAGTTTGCCAGCTCTTTTCTTATGGTATATAAGGGACGAAAATCTCTGTGATGTTTTGTATGCAGTAGCTTAAACCATGCATTGATTTACTTCTATTTAGAAAGGTATGAAACCAAGTCCGAATAACAAGTAATTATTAAAAAAAAAAAAAACCCGATTGCGTGATACAACAGCAGTACTTACCTATACCTAGGCACTTGCTGTCTTCTGTGGTCTAGGCGAGACGCAACATTTACTTCTATATAGAAAGGTGTGAAACCAAGTCAGAATAAAAAGAGCCCTTATCGTAGGCGGTAGGTATTCGCAAGTGTGCCCATAGAAACTGGAACCGGTAATTTTCTAAAGTACCTTTTTGTGTTATAAACGCTTTAGGACGGAAACGACACAGATTAAACATTGTTTCCTCAATTCTTTCAACCTTTACAAAGCTATAAACATTACATTAAGTCGACCGTGCTCCTTGATTTCAGCTTGAATAGAATGTTGTTAAGATTTTAACTTTGACTATATCGCTCCTAGATAACATACCAGAAAACTTCTTTACAACACCAACTGAGTATAGGAATAATGAAAAGTAAATTTGAAATAGAGAAGGCACAATGGCGGGACTTATCACTGAAGTGATTTCTTTCAGCCAGCATTTAGGTAAATGTAGACTATTAAAAAATGTGGAAGAGTTGGCGCAGTTTGAGTAGTACAACTTAAAATGTAGAAGAATATATACAATTAAATGAAAGGAGTACATAATTTAAAATATAAAATAACAAATAAGTAATACATATAAACATATTTTTGTACTATAAAATATGAGTATGAAAAGTAGCCAGTGAACAAAAGAGGAAAGGAATATCAGTAAGAGCTGTAGGGAAGGTAACGAGAGGTCAGTAAATCTTTAAGTTTTTTAAGATTACACTTTACGAATATCTAGTGGCAAAGCATTCCAAAGTTATACTGTCTAAACTGAAAAAGATTTTGAATATAATTTAATAGAAATGAGCACGATGTTGAAATAAATTACATGAGACTGTGCATACTATAATTCTGGCTCTCACGAAAGAAAGTAGAAGATTTGTGTGTAGAATTATTTATAATTTTCATCTCTCCAAATGCTTAAACACATTTTTTAGGTTTTAGTTGTTTTTATACACGTTCGAAGAGCAAAGTGCGCGTGTCCTTCTGTCAGCTTATACGTTATACGTTAGTTGACCTATATGGTTACATAGCCCAAAGAGTACCTATTACAAAATATCAACTAACTTTGTATAAGATCTTCTATTCTTATAAAATAGCTTGACATGTACTGTACATTAGCATTGAAGAGTCGAATCGGCCTATCAATAATTGATTAACTTTTCCTGTAAGTTCAATGCAGGGATCAAGAAAACGAAAACACGTTCTCATACAAAAGTGTTCAGCTGACCGAACAATTTATATAAATTATAATATAATCATCATACTTCTACTATACAATCAAATTATTATATATAAATTATAATATATTGACTTAATGAAATCTTTTTCGTCGTCTTCTTGTTCAGTTGTGCTGATTGGAGCCCGGGTTTCTTTCACCCACCATTCAAGAGATAGAGCCCTGTGACAGACGGATGGACCGACAGGCGATAATGTAACGCACTAAATACACTCTTGTTATATAGTAATTTGCATATTCAACGCCAAACGTTTCGGTAAATATAATTAAATTCAATAAAAATAAACACTTTCGTTTACATTATAATACCTCAGTAATAGGGTTCCGTTAACACTCTTTGGGTACGGGACCCTTAAAAGTAGTAGTAAATCTTTAAATCTAGCAGTCATATCGTCTACTAAAATAGTTAGTCAGTGACATAAAGCCATGTCGCATAGAGCACGAGAATGCACTTCAGTTGCCATCACATCTCTATCTAGTCTGTCATCTTAGGGTATAGAGGAGGGATCATGCGATTTAGCGTCTCAAAAGATTTTACAGCCAGCTACGCATTAACTGGACTCCATACCTACCTATATACAGGGTCCAACAAAATAATATACTGAAGCTATTTAAGATTGAATTCAGTCCATGATACTGAACAACTTTCCCAAAGCAACACATATCGAAAATATCAAAAATAATGTTTGGCCTCCATACAAGTTGAACGATCAGCAGATGCGAGTTTGTATGGGAAGTCAAAAATTATTTCTCATATTTCGATATAACTTACTTGGGGAAAATTGTCCAGTAGCATAAACTGAATTCACTCTTAAAATAGTTTCAGTATATTTTGTTAAACGTAATATACTACGAACCAGTGTTCGGTGTACAAACCTTTGGGCGACTATAATATGAGGACTCTTTGTCCTCCTCTTGTGACGACAACCACATATTTTACTACTCATGTATGAAATCTGCAAATAGTACTTTTCCTCGAATAAAATTATATTTGCTAATAATAATAATAATTTATGCAGGGTTCGCTTTCGTTTTATAAACGAGACGTGAAAGAAAAGCAAAAACAAAGTTTTCTTGTTTCAGTGTGGCTTTGGAGAGTGGCGTTTCTTTTTGCGCCTATTAAGCTTATTGCACACTGTTATTAACACGTCAACTATGAAAAAAAACTTTTAGGACTAAGTTTCATAATGCTCTCTTTATTAATATTAATTAATCTTTCTATATCCCACTACAGGGAATAGGCCTCTCTCAATGTATGCCACCCATCACGGTCTAGTGCCTTCCGAAACCATCTTTGGTTTTTTTTCTTGGCATTATCATTGAGAGAGTTGACCTTAAATCGCCACGCTGGCCAGTCGTTTGTTTGTTTTTCGTGTATGTAAGTGGCCAACACTGGTGTCAGGTTTTTCAAGCTGCCTAAAGGCATCTGACATAGCTTGACGACTGCCATAATATACTATGACAGCCGGGACCAACGGCTTGTACGTGCCTTCCGAAGCACGGAGGAGCTCGAGAATTGTTTTGTACCACTTGTGGTCACCCATCCAAGTACGGACCACGCTCGTGAAAGCGCTAGCAATGCGTACTACCACCGGGCCACCGAGCAGTGAAAGCGCTAGGAATGCGTACTACCACCGGGCCACCGAGCAGTGAAAGCGCTAGCAATGCGTACTACCACCGGGCCACCGAGCACGCTGGCCAGTGTATCTTGCCGGGTCTTCCTGCCAACGTTAGCCTATGATCATTCATCATACACAATAGGTTCTCAAACCAATTATGTCGTTCATCATAGTTTACCGGAGGGTACCGCTTGGAGGCATACCTCCAAGATATGATATTATGAGATAAAGGGCTTTAGAAACTTTACTTTAGACTTAGTATAAAGTTTCTCCCTCTCAGATTTAATATTATTGAGCTTAACTCATTTCTTAATCGATACTCTAGTCTTTTTTAAAAAATCCATCACGAGTGAAAAGACAACGGAATTAAGTTTTTGTGTTGTTTTACATTTTTAATGTTTTACCTGTAAATACAAAATTATTACACAAATATAAATTTGGTCGTAGTGATTCAAAGTCACGGCCACTACTAAGTGGCGTGAATAAGCACTCACAGGTGCCTTAGGTTTGTAGGTTTAAATACTACTTGTGGTAAATTTTCTATCAATATTTAAAAAAAAAATGTGTGTAATCAGCTTTAGAATTAAATCTTGTGGTCATTAGACAGTCAAGTTAGCATACATTTTAATATCTCGAGACAGCTGCGAGTTTGAAATAAGGGTACTTTTGCGAGATGTCACAACAAGCTCATTTTATTTATATTTTCTCCCCCTGTATCTCGCTCTAAGGATTTATTACTGCAATATTCCTTTGGACAACCGCTCTGATATTTTCTTAACCTGGAGATATGATTTTAAAATTAAACTCTGACTTTGAGTCGTTTTCACAGAGATTTTCAAATAAAGTAGTCTACTCTAACAGAATTTAATACAGGTAGCTGTTAATCTTTTTCTACTTTCCCACCATTTCCCATTTAATTATATGGTATTGGCGCAAATTGTCTATTCCTAAGTCTTTCTCATCTACTCTTATGTAGGACTTTAATGGGGTGCCCTTCGATTCGTTTAAAATTTTTGTTTCTAATTTCACTTCGCCGAACCTTATTGGCCTAAACTTGTAATGCAAAATTATTGTTTAGCCTAATTGATGTTTTTGCACAATAATAGTAAAGCCTAAAAATTGATAGCTCTTATTTTAGAATCTCTAATATTAGATGTCCTAAAATCGTTTGGCTTTTATTTCTTTACACGTAACGATAACCTCGTTTAACTATGTTTGAGACAATTATTTACGCGACTTCAAAGTTGGCGGAATTTTCAAAAAAATGTTAAAAAAAGCTAAATGTTGTGCTAAAAGTCAGTTGCCGATCAGCAAGTCGAGGCTGCGGTGGCGAAAGTTCTATTCATTTTACTAGGTTAGGGATAACCTAGTAAAATGAATTATAAAATATTTTTTTTATGAAATTTTGTTTGATAATATGGAACAGCAATGATATACGATTTCTTTAGAAAAATATATATTAAAAATCGTGGAATAGTTTTCCGGGAAATGAAATTCGATGTCAAAAATCTGTATTCTAATAGACACCCTTGCTGCATGCTTGATTAGGCATGACAGTTTTGTGCCTAATATTTTTGTGCGAAATAATAATTAGTAGTTGTGAATATTAGGAGTTTTTAATTTGTACAAATAAATTTTGTGCCAAAAGTTTGTGAACCAACCAAAATTAGGAAAACAAAAAATTTAGGGGAGCCAATAGAGACCCACTTATGTATACCATAATGTATATTCTTATGAATTCCTTCCATCGTATTTTCTTTTTATATCAGTCACTAATTACATATGTACCTATATGAAGATAAAGCTCATATAACGAAAAAGGCGATGGACATCGACTGCTGTGCGTTCAGTCTCAACTCTCAGACTCAGAGTAGAGTGTACATGTTATGACCATCGCCTTTTTCGTTACATGAGCCTCATCATTTCTTATCACGTGCCCAAACCATGCCAATCTATGTCCACTTTTAACTTCTCTTATAATGGGAGCTTCTTCCCCTTATAATATTCATTTCACATTTTGTCCATCCGCGTTATACCTCACATCCAATGTACTGAGTTGAGTTTGAGGAGACTCCAATTTCTTAAATATGTTGATGATTATGACACTTCATTTTAGAATGGCACTGGCTGGTCGACTCTATTACTCGAGTTATTTAAATCTCTGCTCGTTTCTTAGATTTAAAATCTCGATTTTCGGGCAGATTTACTGAAACCTGACGCAGATTGCTTTGAAGGATTTACTGTGATTAAGTAAGATATTTCTGTCTAACCAGTAAATTTGATTTCTCAACTTGAATAAGAATTCATAGAACTTTTTGAATTGATTCAGATGATTGTATTTAACTGTAGTGTACATATTTTATTTTTTTCTGCTGGTAGGATAGATAGAATAGATTTAGCCAAATGTAGCAAAACCTGGTGTTGACGTCGGACCTCCATACGCTATAATAACCAACCAACTTTGTTCTTCTACTTTTTTGTGTATCGATGGTTTTTAGTTTTAATTTATATTAACTAAATCCTGTCAGCCCAATAATGGACTACTTCGACGGCGTCCTCTCTATCAGTATCAATTTATAAGAGTCTTCTGGTTTTCTTGCCGATTAAGTGGCAGACGGCGTCTAAAGACGCCCACCACAGTTCTCCAAACAAATATTAATTACTACAGCCACATTATCATATTGTTCATGAGTGAGCATACATATTTATAACGCTAAACTACACCAATTTCACATTATAAAGTCTACTAAAATCAATTTGAAAAATGAATTTAGTGGATAAATATTTTTTGTAACTTTTTAAAACAAAATGTACTTAATCGTTTTTAAGTTAAATTTGCAAAATAATTTTAAAGCAATTTACACCTGACCCCTTTCCTACCAAAAACTCAATAAGTTTTATTACAAAAATATAAGCTAATCAACTTAAACTAACATTTTCCGACTGTTTTTAGCCTAAGCTGTCTCAAGAATATATTTTTAGATTTTTTTCTCATATACCTAGACTAATACCGTATTAGGTGCAACTAAAACAATGCTGATGTAAGGTGTAAACGGATCACGAAGTCTGTTTACCAAGTGTATTAGACGCCTAAACATCACTCCAAATTCAGACCAGAATGCATGAGCTATCCCGCTTCATTGCTTACTGGTTATAAGCAACACATTCTATGGAAAAGCAGCAGCGTCGGGAGGTCACAATAAATTGGTCATACCAGGCAATGTACAGTGTGACAGAATTAACTAGAGCGGGTAATGTTTGACTGTGTATTATTTAGACTGGGTAAACTTAAGCCGTTGATTAAGCTGTTGGATGGCTTGACATAAATATGTTAGGGGCTTATAACTGATGAATGTTAATATAATAAACTATTGTTTTTATCCAACTGCGCCAGGAGGGTTATGTTTTTCGAGTGTACGAGAGGCATGAGAGGTGTCGTTAGATTTGTCTTAATTGTGAAAGTGACACTGGGTATATAAAAAACAAAACAAAATGGCGGATTTTTGGCGCCAAATGACTTCAAATTTTTTGAAGTGAAATCCTCTATATGCTCGTTGGGCATTTTTTGAGATGGGAACAAACCATTAAACTTACGACACTGTTACCGACACTACCTTGTTCAAGTTTACACTTCTTTCGGCACATTTATTTTTATTCAAAACCTAATCGAGTGCGAAATCAAAAGAAAGGATTTTACCTCTATAAAAGAATTATAAATATATACCTATAACTTATATGCTTAAATGTATTTTATAATGAGAAATACAAAAAAAAATATATTCTCGCTCAGGTTGTATCAGGCAGTCGGGTTTTGTTTGTTTTTTTAGTAATTACTTGTTAAGTTTTTGCATTTAAACGACACCGTTTTAAGAAGTAGACGATTATTAACAATCGTCATCAGGTATACGTGTCTTCATGTACTTCTACACTTCGTACGGTCTTTGGTATCCATAAGTGTCTATTATTACCTATAACAAGTAATTACTAAAAAAAACAAAAACCAGACTGCATGATTCAACAGCATTATGCCTATTGCGTAATGGTTAACACGCTAGACCGCTGATCCAGAGCCAGGACAAGTTAAAAAATGGCCTTTTTCAAATTATCCTGGGTCTTGGGTGTTTATCTATACATGTATTTATCATAAAATATAGTATCGTTGAGTTAGTATCCCATAACACAAGTTTAAAACTTACTTTGGGGCTAGCTTAATCAGTGTGATTTGTCCCTATATATTTATTTATTGCCTAGGATGCAACCGGTCACATGCTCGGATGAACCAGGTAATCTGTTGTTTTTTAGCATTTCTGTTTCCAATTTTTTATTTTATTTTTTATTGAAGATTTGAGTGCGTTTGACCTCTATTTAGCCTGATGGGAAGCTAAGATAAGGTCTAAGAGGTTATACGCAGACTCTAAAAATGCCTATTCACTCATGCCTTGAAAATCTCTAAATACGCATGATGACTGAAAAAATATTTTTAGCCCGTCGGTTAGATTATTAAAAAATATTGTACACGTATTTTTTCTTTTCTCTGAGAAACAATAAATAACGAAGATACAGCGCATTTAAATTTCGCATGACGTCACGCTTTTGTACGATTTTTACACATCGGTGACGTCACAAGCCTCCGACCTGGAACTTTGACACTCTGTATCTTTGTAATTTTTTATTTTTTTGATAAACTGAAAAATATGGGTACAATATTTTTGGATAATCTAAATAACGGACTAATTAGAATAATACTTTTCTGACCCAGCCATCATCCCTATTATACGTAGGATAGCGAAATATCGACGCAGGGTGGGAATTCCACTCCTTAGCGGTTTGCACAATGAAGGAGGAGGCGAAACGAGAAGTATGATGAGGAGGAATATCAACCACAAATGGGTGGAATCTCTGTCCACGTCGTGTTGTCGTGTCCACAGAAATATACATACATACATACACTCGAAAAACATAACCCTTTTACTGTCGCGCAGTCGGGTAAAAGCTGTAAAGCGCACTCCGGACTCCAAAGTACTGCTAGCTCAGTTAATATTTTATGACTTACAAAATATAAAAGAACTGAAGTAAGTAATTACATATTATCCAAGACCTTTACAAATAGCCTGTAAAATTAATTCTAAAATCCAGGGCTAAGGTTACCAGACAAAAAGTAATCAGTAATTGAAAGTTTAAGTGGAGGCTGGATTCTGAAAGGTTCCAAATAATTACGTCTGGACTTTGATTGCTGACCTCTTTGCAAATTACGTTTTTTTGGCAAAAAAAGCGCATTCAACTTATTTAAGGAAAAGTATACTACTAAGAACAATTTTCAAGTCATCTGAGGTTTGTATTTCGGCACTTAGTTATTTTTATTAGCGATTTGAGTGCATTTGACCTCTATCTAGCCTGATGGGAAGCTAAGATGAGGTCTAAGGTGTAACACGCTTACTCAAAAAATGCCTATTCATTCTTGCCTTGAAAATCCCTAAATCATATTATGTATGGGGAAACATCGACGCAGAGAGGGAATTCCGCACCTTAGCGGTTTGCACAATGAAGGAGGAGGCGAATCGAGAGGTACGATGAGGAAGAATGTCATCCACAAATGGGTGGAATCCCTGTCCACGTCGTGTTGTCGATGGTGGAATGGTGCAGGGGGAATTAAATTATGTAATTCCTGCGCACAGTCCCCGAAGTGACAAACAGACTTGCTACTAGTCGGCGATGTTCGAGGCTCTGGAGCCGTCCTGCCGTAAGCATATTATCTCATCACCAACGAGTCTTCTGGCACGTCTGTCGATACCTTCCAGGGCTTCGAGCTGATAACGGGCAGATCCATCCCATAGGTGGGATCAATACTCCATACATTATCCATAAATTACTAGCAACAGAGATTTAAATAGTTTTGGGTATAAAAAATACCGACGTGACGGACAGAAGTGTATTTTGTTTGAATTGAAGAAGGTTTTGTCAGTCTGGTTTTGTATTTTTCGATGTCATCTAGTGTTAATGAATAATTTTGCATATAATGTACCATGATGCAGGGTATGTTTTTAAAGACCAGCTAACTAAATTTTTGTAGCAAGTTCATTCAATGATACCGAACTAATTTCTATAAAAAACAAAAAACTAAAATGTTGAAAATCGATAAAAAAATTACATCCTGTTATAAATCATAATTATACAAAAGGGAAAGCCTTTTAATCGTTAGAAATTTTAATGCATTAATGTGGTAAACTAAATTAGAGATCACAGATTGTAGGTAGATCTCGTAGACAATCGAGTCAAGCAGGGGAAAAATTTGAAATGGTATAGACAAGTCTTTAGACTTTTGTCCCACTGCTGGGCAAAGACCACCCCCCCCCCCCCCTTATCTTTAATAATCATCATCATCATGACCAGGTCCTTTTTAGTCTCCACTGTAGCCAGAGCAGTCAGAGGATTTGGCCTTCACTCTCCACGCCAGCCAGACGGGTTGGAGAGGTCTCATTGATTAGCTTGAGTTTCCTAAGTCGCCTTCTACGATATCCACTGGAACACTTGGAGTGGACCTATTTTACTGTGCCAGGAACCACACGACTTGTTTATATCTGTAACAATATATACATGTAATAGCTACTTTTGGTAAAATCCAGGACACCAGTATAATAAAACATTGTAATGAAGAAACGAGAACTAAGACCTGCCTGTACCTATAGCTATATTAGAAAGATATTTTGTACTCGTAGGGTTATTTAATGTTTAGTACTTATAGAGTTGTTTCATTATTAAATTAATTCACGCATATAAACGGTTTACTTGTTGTTTAGGCACAGAATTAATATAAGTATTTACATACAGAACGGAACCTCGCTGCGTCCCCCGCAATATGGCGTCCCCGCGCATCTCCCACGTTCTTAACGGTGTTTGATGGCTTTGAACACTGAAACTCACGAATTGACGTGAAAACGGGTGTGGATGGATGTACGGTTTCGTTAGTAGTAGTAGGCATAAATGTTACTCCGCTTGTATAAAGCGCCATACCTGTGGATTAGGTTATAAAATGTCCAACAAATATACTGAAACTGTCAGCTTCAGTCCATGTTACTGAACAACTTTCCGCGATGAACCTTGTCAAAATAAGTAAGTACATAAAATAATGTAAAATTTCTAGGAAACTTGTTTAGTATTATTATCTGAATCTATACCTTTGGGTACCTTATTTTTTTTCTTCATTGATTGCGAAATTTTCCTACCAAATCTTCGGTGGTAACCCAGCCTAAGCCAGGCATTAATACGGATAGCCACAGGGTGGATTTAGATATTGATGGGTACATTATTGCTCCCCTAATGGATACACATTGATCTGTTCCTGGGTATTTTTGTATTTCGCCTTTCATGCGTTTTCTTTTGTGCTTAAATTTATGTGAATGAAACTATCGATCGATAATGATATTCTTGTGCCATAATTATTTTGCTGATTTCAATAATTTCTTTTGACTCTTCGACGCTGATTTAGTAGGAAAGAAAAATATATTTTTATAGGGTTTTTAGGCAGATCTTGAAGATCTGTATCTTGAATGCCTAAAAACTCTATAAAAATATACGCTTGCTCACGTGTTATTTTTTCACCATTTGAGTACTTTAGTACTGTTACTAAAGTACTCAAATAGTGAAAAAATAACACGTGAGCAGGACATTCCGTTTATATTTTATTTGAAGGCGGTCTTCCTTCCTGTAGAGGTTGTGAAAAAAATCGAGGTTCTGTCTCTTCACCGCTCCAATGACGTCATCATCAGTATGTCTGATGCTGACGCCTTAGAGGATGAGAAGCGGATTCCTATTCTTCACGACCTCACTCGACAGCGAGGTTTTTGCCTGCTCCCTCCAATCTCTGCCACAATTTTCCCCTTTCAGCCTCTGTCGCGCAGCTCAATTTTAACTTGCAAGATTTGACCCAAAAACCAAATGACAGGGTAAGCTAAATAAAAGCTTGTGAAAATGGCTTTATGACATTAAAAGCCTCTTGAATGGATTGCAACATAATAGATTATTTATACATAACTTCAACCAGAAATTACTTTAAATTGGTATTTTTACTTATTTAATAAAAATCTTGTTCCCTAATTAATAAAACTGCATACCATACGGTAAACACCAATCATATATGACGTCACATCCGATTAGCGAGGTCCCGCGAGCGAGTGACATGGTAGTAATTAGATAAGTTAATTACATGCTCCATCGAATAATTGTGGGCGACTGTACCGGAATGACGTCATTATCGGCCAATAGCGGTCTAATATATAATTAATCATGCATGTTCGACAATTTACCAGACTAGTAAAAAAGAGAGATACAGTATCACATCTTGATCCCGAAAAGGATAGAAATCAATACACACACATACACATACACACACTATCACGTCTTTATCTCTAATAGGGCAGACAGAGCATTTTGAGCTCAAAGCAGCCAGAGATTAGGGCCGCAAGATCCTAAGACCACTTTTAGCGTGATGGTGGGCGAGAAGGTAAAATAGTGATGGGTTGCTAGCCGTATCGCTTATTAATATGATTTGCACTGTTGCCCATTACCTCAATCTGCTTTTAGTATCTGCGTGAGAAGAAAAACAGCTGGTAGGTACATTTGAAGTTTTTGCTTTTCTACCAAACCAGCATGAAAGGCCGTAAGAGTCCAAAGGTCACTTTTAGGCTTTTAGCGTGAAGTGGTAAAAGAGAATCGAAAGAGAGATAATTTGCTCCGCATCGCCTAATCGGATTGATTGAACATGATTCAGATTTTCTATCATAAATAAGTTTTAAAAAAAAGATTTCTTACAAGCTTTTACTGTAAATCTTGAGAAATTATCAAGACAAATGTAAATAGCCTAAACTCTACGGTCTTGCGTCGTTTTATTAGGGTTAGGGTTCCTTTATCGACCTTTAGGCTTTATCATCAGATCAGCTTCTTCTTATAATAATGTTGCATTGTCATCTGATTTACATTAGCATACAAAATTTCATCTTAATCATCTCCGTCCAACTTCTTCTCCGAGAAGTGGCTCAAATTTAACTTGCAAGATTTAACCCAAGATAAAAAACACAGGGCGAGCAAAATAAAAGCTTGAAAAAAGAGACATTTCCTTCCATAATTAGCCTATGTAGTTTCCTTCCTATATTCCTACTAGCTCTTGCCTGCGGCCACAGAAGACAGTAAGAGTATACAGCACGGAATCTCATAAGGTACGACCGCACCTCTCCCCCGTTCTTGTGCGGCCGCGTGCGCCGTGCAGTGTGTGTTCGCCGGCTCTCGCCCCTCGACAAGGCGAAAACGGGGACGCATATTGCGCGGGGACCTTAGGAGATTCCGTTCTGTATACTCTTACTGTCTTCTGTGCCGCGGCGTTACTTGCGTGGTCAAGGCATAGTAAAATTTTTATTCTTATATATTATTATGAGGATACCTAACTTATGGCACTCACACCGCGGTATTTTTTACTTTCTTTTGGCATCTAAAACTTGTCACAACTTCTAAACAAAAAGTTCATATTCAGATGGAATAATTTAAACTGGAATCTACTTGCACATATGCACAAACTGTCTTGTTTATAAAACTATTTATCTTTTGATTATACCCGTGATAATTTTTGATAAAAACCTGTCTAATACATAGGGCGCACTGTAAGTTTCCGGAACTGGCCACTTACATAAACAATATTTAAAAATTTATTGCAACATTTAAAAATAGAACTCTTTGGCTGTAGAATGCAGTTTGTTTCATCTGACTGTCTTTTGTTTTTACCTTGTGGCGCCATTTAAAAAATTGTGTGTCTGCATCAACATGGATTTAACTCGGGAAAATTTTCGTAGTATGATTTTCTACGATTTTAAGTGTAATTTGACAGCTCAACAGAGCATCGCTCGGCTTGAAACAGCTTTTGGCAATGAAGCACCATGCAAGACAACTGTTTATAGCTGGTTTGCAGAATTCAAGCGTGGTCGTATCAATCTCAGTGACGAATCTCGCGATGGTCGGCCGTCCACCATCAATGCTGTGCGCCGTATGATTGAAACAGACAGGCATGTGACCTACCATGAAATTCGCGCATCCTTAGAAATAGGCATGAGTCAAATACAATTAATCCTACACAAACATTTGGGTGTGAGAAAGCTGTGCTCGCGGTGGATCCCACACAACTTGACCGAGGCTCAAAAAACGGACCGCGTCACTTGGTGCAGTGCCATGCTTACCAGATTCAACGAAGGTGCGTCAATATTGGTGTGGGATATAGTAACAGGTGACGAAACATGGATTTATTGCTACGATCCCAAAACAAAGCAGCAATCGAGCGTATGGGTCTTTCAAGATAAGCCGAAACCAACCAAAGTGGCGCGCGTGAAAAGTGCATCTAAGCGGATGATTGCTTCTTTTTTTAATAAAACTGGACACGTGGCTACTGTTGCTTTAGAGAATCGTCGTACAGTGAATAGTGACTGGTACACGACCATTTGTTTTCCGGAAGTTATTGACGAACTCCGTAAAAATAACCGTAAACGCCGTATCATCCTGCACCACGACAATGCTAGTTCTCACACGGCCAGACAGACAAACGACTTTTTGAAGGCGAAAAATGTAGAACTCATGAGTCATCCTGCATACAGTCCCGACCTGGCACCTTGTGACTTTTTTCTGTTCCCAAAAATTAAGAACCAATTACGCGGTCAACGATTTTCATCACCAGAAGAGGCTGTCGAGGAGTATGAAAAACACGTTTCAGAGGTCACCACAGAGGAGTGGCACAAAAGTTTTCAAAACTGGTTTCATCGAATGAAAAAGTGCATAGACGCCAAGGGAGATTATTTTGAAAAACAATAAATTAATTTTGTACCTTTAATAGTATTTTTTCATATTCATTCCGGAAACTTATAGTGCGCCCCACGTAGTAAGGATATTATAGTCTCGCAGGCTTTCTTGTAGGTAATGATACTATAAATATTCAGTACATTATTGTATCAACATCTATTTTTTACAATATGTCGCCATTATTGTTTGTTTTTTCAGACATTGCTATATAAATTGCGTATCTACTAAGAAAATATTATTATTTTTTAAAGGAATTACAATCCTCGGATATTAATTAAAATTGAAACTATGTGATGAAAAAATCCTCCACGAGTGGGATTCGAACCCACGACCTTCACGTTAACGCCGTGAGTGCACTACCAATTGTGCTATCGTGACTTCGAATCACCCCGACGAATTTTCTCAACACATAGTAGCATGCGTAGATCTTCATGACTACCCACTATTTAGAAGTGTGGTATTCAACTTCATTCATATTCGATGAATTGAAAGCTGATTAAAGTGATGAAAGCTTGGTTTCAATTGTTATTTTTAATATTATTATTCTTCACTTTAATCAGCTTTCACGGTTTAGTGAAATACTTTCATAACAAAATACAAAGTTTTTACTTTGCAACGATAAGATTTCAAAAAATCATAATTATTATATCTTAAAAAAAAGCTAACAAACAAGCTAAGTTTCTTGCGAAATAAGCATGTTCTTTTCACGACATTCGTGCAACATGCCGCGATAATTAAATTCTTTGAAAAAGTATTGAAAAGGTTTTTACACAAATTTGCATAAGTAATACTTAGTTAGAAACAATTTCTCAAGATAATTAGTTTAAACATGCTCTGTTCATAAAGTACCGAGAAGTACATATCGTCAATATATTTTTTGCAGTTATTTTCTTTTTTTTTTAATTATACAGAATAGAGATGGATTGGCCTGCTAGCCGCATCACCTATTAACATGATTCGTATTTTTTCGCATTGTTTTTCATTATTTATCTTTTCTCCCAGATCACGCATACTTACTCCACTCATCGCTCATCGACCCGAAGTGGGTCTTGGCCTCCGAGACGAGAGAGTGCCACAATTTTCTATTCTAAGCGCTATGAGTATCGTACGTATCGTAACGTACGCTTTAGTAACACCGATGATATTCGGCTCTTTTACCAACTCCTCTATCTTTAATTTTTTTCGGACTCTCCAGCACGGAAGACCATTACGGAATATTATATGTTATTATAATATTGAAAATAACACCAACGTAGTGATTTGTTTTATTTCGTTAACTTAAGATTTAAAAAAGTGAAAAAGAATAAACAGGCAAGTGCGAGTCAGACTCGTTCATGAAGGGTTCCGTGCCTCCGTACAATGTTTGAAAACGCTAAAAAGCAAATTTTTTGTATGTCGACCCTTTAATTTTTAACTTTTTTTATTTGTTGTTATAGCGGCCATAGTAATACATAATCTGTGAAAATTTCAAGTATCTAGTTTATGCCTTTATAAAGATCTAGTTAAAAACGCTGAAAAGACACGTTTATTGTATGGGAACCCCCTTTATTTTTTTTATTTTCATTATTTGTTGTTATAGCGGCCACAGTAATACATAATCGGTGAAAATTTCAAGTGTCTAGCTATTACGGTTCAAGAGATAGAGCCCTGTGACAGACGGACAGACGGACAGACAGCGGAGTCTCAGTAACAGGGTCCCGTTTGCACCCTTCGGGTACGGAACCCTAAAAAGCATCTACTATTACAAAGAGAAAAAAGTATTTATTCACATATTCACCACACTGTAAAGATGACATCCGGAGCGCATTGGTTAACACGCTAGTCTGTCACTCAAAGGTTCTGGGTTCAATCCCCAGCCAAAGCAAGTTAAGAAAATTACCTTTTTCAACAGCCTTTTTAAAAATACAGGGACCTTTTTCAATTGTACTAAAAGTAATTTATTTCTACCTTAAAAGTGATGCACTTATTTGAAATATTTGTTTTCGTAGGTAGATAAGATATTTGAAACTCTGCTTTATAGTTGAACCAACTTACAAGCCCCACCTAAATTTTAGAACGATAATGATAAACAGCTATCAACCTGACCACAAACTTGATCTCAATACAAAGGCCGGCAAAGAGATTAGCGCTAAGTTAGTTACAGCGTTACAGGAAGCTCCTTTGATGACAGATAAGAAATCACCCGCAGGACGGAATGATCTGATTGGAGGTGCTCCGCGGTAATGGGAAACGGTCGGTTAGGTTCCTAATTGATTAAACTGAGATCTCAAAGAAACTGCTAGGGTCATCATCATAAACGTGATTTCCGGAAGTTAGTACGTCGTAGAAATCATATAAAAATCTAAAACGAATGTTTTAGATTTTTTTACGATTTCCATATACACTTGTTAGTTAGTTAAAATCTTTATCGCACCAAAACATAGTGACACAGATTAGTAGAATAGAGAAAACAGATGACAAAATGCAGTCTTATTACAACTGCAATCTCTTACAGGCAACCGAGGTACTTGGTGATGTTTAACGAAAACTGGTGAGGTGCGAAGTTATAAGCAAGAGAGCGAAAAAATGAAAATCTAGGTATAATTAATAAAGATACATTATCATGTCTTTATACCTATTGGAGCAGCCAGAGAATTTTGGGTCTTGCAGCTCTAAAACAGAGCCCAGGGCCGCAAGAACTAAAGGCCACTTTAAGCGTGATGGTGGGCGAGAAGGTGGAAAAAAAATAGCCTGGTTTGCTAGACGCATACCCTATTACCATGACTTCGCATTTTCGCCCAATCCCTCGATGGGCTTTTACGATCTGCGCGTGAAGAAAAGCAGCTAAAACATTCTAAGTTTTTTCTTTTCTCCACAATAGACTTGCTACCGTTTTATCACAATGTCCAGTCAGGTACCATCACTACGAGTGTAAAATATAATTAAACGAGACTTAGCATGAACCACTCTTGTTGGAGCTAACGTTTCGGTCCTGCTATCTATTCGAAACGTTATGTTAAGTATAATATGTAAACGATGTACGAGCATGACCTTCCATACACAAGATCATTGCGTACGAGGAATGTAACTCCAGGAGTAACATTCCCTGTGGTCGCAGACACAGTCGTCAGACCCAACAAAAAAGGTTCGTGCTAAGTCTCGTATAAACAGGGCCTAACAAAATATATATACTGAAACTGTTTTATGAGTAAATTCAGTCTACGATAACAACTTTCCCCAAGAAGCATATATCGACATATAAAAAAAAATTTTTTGCCTCCCATACAAGTTAAATGAATAAAGAAAGCCAAAAAATATTTTTTATATATGGATATATGTTCCTTGGGGAAAGTTGTTCAGTATAATTGACTGAAGTCACCCCTAAAATAGTTTAATTATATTTAGTTATACGTTATACAACGTGTTAATGAACTAACGGAAAACCTCTCATGGTGGTATGGTACCTCAGCCCATGAAACTGAACAACAATTAAGTTTGACCCATTGTAATCAATCAAATATGAGATTGTGTGCAATAAACTTAAATAAATAAATTAACAACTATTGTTCTACGAAACCTAAAAAAAAATTCAGATTTTCATACAAATTGACTCGATTTGCTGATCTGGTTGTAAGAAAATTCAAATATTTTTTTTGGGTTGTATATGGTAGCAACATAAATCATATGTTTAAAGCGCGGTACTTTAAAAACCAATATGCAACACTTTATGTTATCTTCGCCGTATCCGCAGTTCATGCTACCCCATGACTCCCTCGTTATATCAACATGCGCCCTCTGGCCCATTGACTGCCCAGAGGCATTGTAAAATGTGCATAATTTCGAAGAAAATAAGTTTGTAAATTGTTATTTACAATCTCAAGGGCTTTTTTGAGCCCCTAACAAATGATACAGAGCTTGGCTATTTAAAGCTACGCTACTGCTTCCACGTATGAAATCAAAATGTGAACGAAATCACTAACTCATCCAAATGGGTCATTAAATTTATAGCCACAAACCGCAGGTAATATTAGTGAAACAATTTGTAACCGATGCCATAATCTACATAGCTAGTAATGCCACTGACAACACAAGAGTTGTTATTTTTGCATAAAAACTAATAATCGCTTTTTCTATTTAAGCGAGGTTGCCTGAAAGAAATTGCTTAGCGATAAGGCCTTTTGCATTTTTCCTAGTTTTCAAGATAATATTTATCTTATGTGCCGTATTTTTTGTGCAATAAAAGGTATTGTTTAATAGTATAAAAAGTACCTAGTATGTGAACATGTTTCTTTCTTCGTGATACTTATAAAGTTTATAGTGAATAAAATATCGTATTCTAATTCTAAATATTTATTAGCTGATGCCTGCGTGGTCAAAGGAATTTGAAAATAGACGGGAACTTCACATTTTTTCAAGATAAAAATATCATGTGTTAATCCAGGTGTTTAGATATCTACATGCCGAATTTCATTCTGATCCGTTCAGCCGTGAAGGCGAAAAAAACATCCATACATACATACGCATTTATAATATTATAAGTAAGATACACGCTATAATACGATACAATAAGAAGAAGAAGTGAATAAAATTAAGCACAGGTTGGTTCCAAACATGACACTGACATGATGGTTTCAGAGCAAAACCGAAACATATATATAGATAGATAACCTTAAATTCTAGCGCTGAAAGAACAAAATTGTAGAAATAGATCAAAGGAACGATCGTTAATCTAACAATCCTTTAAATAGTTGTTCAGTTACAAACAAATAAATATACATTTTAGCTTATATTTTCTCATAAATTTTTTTTATAAACTATCTGTGTTCCCTTCATGGGCAAAAGCCTCCCCTCCCTGCTTTCACAATTCCCTATTCAATCCTTTCGAAGTCGTTATTTAAAAAAGTTTTTATTTATTGATAAGAACATCGCAGACACTAATATTATTTACCTCTCAACTATCGACTCTCAAGCGAGGTACCTACCTACTACGAGTGTGGGTTCTCACACACGATCGACGTTGACCGCAATCAGAGTCATTATCGACTCGAACGATCGATGCTCGTCGATAAACCGCACGAGAATCGAGAGACCTCTCCACCGAGCTATTGACGTTCTAATGTGTGACATCAATAATGAAATAGCCAGGAAATAGCTTTGACAAAGCTGTGTAGCTTTTGCTAGCTTAAAAGTGGCGGTGTGGTGACGGTAGAGTAAAATAAAATTGTTCTTCCACTCCTTTCTTCTCTCATGGATGTATATTATATATACCTAATAGTATTATTTATATTTTGATTATTGATATAATGCGTTCACCAACCCGCCTACCCAGCGTGGTGATAATGGGGAAGTCCTCACTTTATTGGGAGAGGCCTTTAGTCCAGCAGTGGACTGATATAAGCCTGTGATTACCAGAATCAACACTCAAAGTATGCAAGTGTTGCAAAAATATAAACTAGTGGTTCCGTGAGCCGTAGACCTCGCGAAAAATAGAAAAATATGATTTACTTAAGTTCTCAACCCCAATAATTCTGCCATTTTTTAAAATTTAGAGAACCTGAATCGACAATAAAATTGTATACAATTGAACCTGCTCACAAAATTTAACGAAAATCGGCTGAGATATAAAAAAGGGTATTTATTTAATCTACCATTTAGATGACAGTGATTTAATACTATAAAAACAAAGTTTAATTAGTGTTTGGCCTCAGATTAAATATAGGTCCAGATACCATATACGCCACCCAAAAGTGCTGCCAGTTAAAAGACACCAAAATTGGTGTCTTCGTTCTTAGCCCCGCCCACAGCTTGTCATTACGCTATGGAAGTTCACGGCGTTACTACGTAATGACACGGTGTTAATTTATTGTAAAAATGACTGTGCAGTGAAATCGTGCAAAAATTACACTAAAATAAAAGACCAGGAGACGGACATCACTTTGCATACGTAAGCAAATTTTCGACTAATTCCTACGTATTATTCGTAAAATTATTACGTAAAAATATTGCCAACAAACCAACGCCATGACATTTAGTGTTGCCAGAGTGTGGAATATTTTTACCATCTCTTAGATTTAGAGAACAGTTTTTTGTATGTATGTTTACTTGTACGTTTTGCTATGTATGTTTGTGTGAGATATTAACGTTAAAATTTTCATATTGCGCTAAGAAAAAATCATAAAATGTATATTGGTAAGTAGGTGTGTATGTATTGATGAAATTTTGAAGTACTTATTAGGTATGAGTTAGTTATTGAGGATAAAAAGTTAGTCGATATAATATTATTACCCGACTGCTCCAGAAGGAGGGTTATGTTTATCAAGTGTATGTATATGTATTTCTTTAGCACGCTCTACAGCCTAAACGGCTTGGAGGATTTTAGCTTGAGAGGTGTCATTAGATTTGTCTTAATTCTGAGAGTGACATTAGATATATAAAAAATTTTAAAAATACAAAATTGCGGATTTTTGGCCCCAAATGATATATATATATAGATTCATTTCAAATATTTTTTCGTTTAAAACCAATCAAGTGGTTCAAAAGAAACGATTTATATAAGGATTACAAATATATATAACTTACACGTTTTAATGTAATTTGTAATGAAAAATACTAAAAACAACATATAACTAAATCATTCAAACATTGTGAAAACTGCACATACACACTCACACACAAAAAATAAATGAATGATATTACGTTATTTACATACAGATTTTATAGTGATGCGATGTGTGTATGTATGCTGCAGCAGCACAAAAAGGTCGTAGGCTCAGCGAAAATATTGCTCAAAGAGTAATGCGCTGATTTTCAGCTATAACTTTAGGTAGGTGCAAGTGCGATCATTTGTGAAAAATTTCCTACTCCTACTCCATAATAAGACGGAAAATGAATTCTGGTGGAAGTGGCAGCCTAGAGGAAGGACGTTTTCAGCTAACTTTCGTGTCCAGGACACATACACAACAAAGAGTGGTCGTCGAACAATCGCTAAGAGGCTGTGCCTACAAAGGTATTTTATGGATTTTTAAGGACTCAAATAAATAATGTTGATTTGATACGTGTTTTTTTTCTTTTACCTATTTTAATATAATTTTTGTTCACCTACATACACAATAAAGCTTAGGGGTCGTCCACATACTAGGTCACGCAAAATTTCTGGACATGTCACACTTTTTACGATCCCTATGACATGTTACCGTACCGTCACGTTTGGCATGACTCCCCCTCCCACTATCACTGTAACGTAATATGTGAATGGCCCTTACGAGGTTTAATTTTATACACTTATTTATAATTTGTCAATATGAATAAGAACACGTAAAAAAATCTCCCACATTCTGGGGTAATTTTCTTGCGCTGGGAATAATTTACTTCACACACACAAGAACAGTAACGATAGTAATACACGCGTAGTGGGAGGTGCTCACGCACACGCATATCACAAAATGGCTTCACTTTGAACGTTACATTTTGTATGAAACACTCAATCTAGATTAATCTAAGTGTTTGGCATTAAAAATCAGACATTAGTTTTTATATGATTATATGAAAAAAATTAAACCATTAACCATTAAATAAAAAAGCCATCTAATGACCTACTATTAAAAAAAAACTTTCTCTAAATTCGTTTTAGGTAGGTCACTAGATGACGTTTTTTACTTATTCTATTTATTCAACTTTGTTACAAAAATTTTAACCGGTCAACTGAAACGTGGTGCAGACCCAAGTGAGACCAAAGTAGCAGCAAAAATAAAATTTTATTACTTACTTACCAAGTATTTGAACCTATATTACCTACATTTCGCAGGTTTGCTTCTAGTTTGTGTGCTGCCATCTCTCTAAGCAGCTAGTACTAATAATTCGTTACCAATGTTTCTGCTTTTAACGTGCCCTCCAAAAGTTTGTATGACATTGGGTATCTTTTACGTGAGTAATTATATTACCTTTGGTACTAGTGAAAAACAATATCAAATAGTATATATATGTATTCTACGGCTACCTAGAAAGCCTTATTTTTAGTAAGAATATTTTTAGTAAAGTTAGTGAACTTTTAGCTAATCAATAAAAAGACGGGAAAAATTATTAAACCTTTATATCTGGGTCTAACAGCACCAAAAAAAAACGTAAAACAAGGCTGAACTTTAAAAAACTTTTAATCACTTGCACCAAAGTTCACACAACAGGATATTTTCCTCGGACGACGTCGATAAACATGTAAATTTCTTTCAAGAACGTACACAACACAATTCTGCTTACACTGAACGGGACAAGTTTCGGAGTGGAAAACTTTTACATTAACTTTCATTTCGTCATTCGTATTCATCAAAGTGACGGTGGGTAGGTTCTCTTCTAGGGAGCCACTGTTCTGCCGCGTATCTTTGGTTATTTCGCCTCCTTCTTTGTCTTTTGTTACGTTTGTCATCTCTCTTCTGAGGTTCTGCGTTAGGAGATCTCGCTCTAGGAGATCTCGCTCTTGGAGATCTAGATCTATGCGGGCTTGTACGTCGAGGACTGGTAGGTCTATCTAAAAACTCCGTGGTGCTCTTTCGCCGCGGCAAGTTCATTAGGAATCTAATGCAATACACCATCACTATAAACAGTGTCAAGTAACATAATATTCTCTGTGTACTCACTTCTTCCGGCTCTTTATGTACCAACATTTTATGGGTTTTTTACTATGGCCCCAGAATAAACTTTGTGTAATATAAAGAAGACGTAAAATTTTGATGCATATTTTTCAGTGTTCTTTACTTATTTCTGTCAATTTGACTTTTATATTTTTTCGGAGGACTCCATAAACAAAGACTATTTCGGTTGATCATAAAAACTTTTTGAGGTTGTAGACAAAGGTTGTATTCTAGATAAATATTGTTTGGCAATGGTGTTGCATCGTCGCATACTTGGCGTTGGTACTTCAAGTAGAGAGGATACGTTACAACTTAGCGAAACACCGAGCTATATATATATCGTGAAATTGAAAATATAAAACTAGCCGTGAAATAAAATATTTGGTATGCATTAAGTAAATCCATTGTAAAGTTTGCCACCGCACTGAATAATTTGTTTAAATTTGCATGTCTCAGTCCAACACCTAGAGGTGCGTACGGTATAAACACTAAGGGAGACTCATAAGGTTGTATACCTAACAAAAATGTGATTATTATTTGTAACCTTTGTCAATTAAATTACATAAAAAATAGATAAAATATTAAAATCAATAAACTATATAAAATTAAGGTATCGATTATCATATCCATTTATTTATCTGCCTGTGATCTGACCACCACTTTGGATTGAACAAATCTGAAACCATAAATAGTAAATACATATACTACACTAGGTATGTATTCTAACAAGTATTAATTATAGTTACGGCAAAACACATACTGGATATTTTTACACTCGAGAATAATATATATACTAAGGTAAAATATATACACATACAATATGCGTAGGTACTTACATTCTTCTTCAGCTTAGCGCCTTTCCAGTTGCATACTCAGCTATATAGCTGATTCTGTAAGTACCTTTGTCATTAAATCCCGTCTTTATCCCTAATGGAGTAAACATAACCCAAGGCCATAAGACCCAGGGGCCATGCTAGAACAAGCTACGGCTTTTATTTTTTATTTTTCAATTTTGAGCTAGGCTGCGATACAATAGCCATCCCAGCATTAAAACATTCAGCAAGTTTAAACATAGGATAGTATTACACAGGATGCTCTATCAAAATATTAAAATTTGGAATTTGCATGCTTTCATGGCGAGAAAGGTGTGTGGCCATCACTATCAACTAGAACAATGAAGTTGTGGCGCCGAGTAATACCGTTATCGACTATAGCGCTCTAGGTTTGGTGCAAGTCACAAGCTGAAGGGTACTCTTGAATTTTAAAAATAATGAAGGTTATTTTCTTCTTTGATGATACGGGAGAAAAGAAAAAACAGAATGTACTAGCTGCTTCTCTTCCCATGCAGATCGTAAAAGCCGATCGAGAAAATGGGCGAGAATCTGAATCATATGAATAGGCGATGCGGTGAGCAACCCATCACTATTAAGATTTCCCTTTTCCACCTTCATGCCCTACTATCACGCTAAAAGTGGCCTAGGCCTTACCTTACCACCTTAGGCCCTCTCTGCCCCGTTAGTGATAAAGACGTGATAAGTATTGTATCTGTATAAGGGAAAGGAAAAGATATTTAATATCTCAATTATGCAATTTTAACACAATAGATGTACCTAAAATTGATAAGGAACTTGGACTAAGAGTAGAATCGAATAAAACGAATAGGTTAGAAAATAAATAAGTTATTATATATACGCGCAATATGCGTGGCTCCCCATCCCTGCACCTCTCGTGTGCCGCCGTGCACACGTCAATGGGTGTGTGTTCGCCCGCTCTCGCCCCTCGACAAGGCGAGAACGTGGGAGAGGTGCAGGGACGGGGAACGGGGACACATATTGCGCGGGACCTTAGGAGATTCCGTTCTGTATGTAATACTCTTACTGTCTTCTGTGCCTGTGCCTAAAAGTGTGGTGTTCGCGCCGAAGCCGTTTCTTGATCAGAGGAAGACTTAAAATTTTATAACATCTCGGGCAATTATAAAAAAGCCTCAAGTCATATAAATCTAATTTTTATGCTGAGACTTGTTACAAGCTTGCCATTTTTGTTGTTGTTTATTTGTTTTTTTGGGTCAAATCTTGCCTACTCTCGGTTTCCGATTGAGATGATTTGTATGCTAATATAAATTAGATGACAATGCAATATCATTATAACTATCTGATGATTAAGCCGAAAGGTGGCTGTAGAAACCTTATAACAAAACGACGCAATCCCATCGAGTATGAGCTTATTACATTTGACTTGATCAGTACTTAGGCCCCACTCAATAAAATATTTTCTTTCTTTCGGCTATTACTTGTGGCACACTATATTCAGATGAAAAATGCACACGGTCGTTCTAAAATGTCCGGCCGGCACTAGTGGCTGCAAATCGGTTCAACACTGCGC
Organism: Acrobasis repandana; assembly: GCA_963576875.1. NCBI lineage: Eukaryota > Metazoa > Arthropoda > Insecta > Lepidoptera > Pyralidae > Acrobasis > Acrobasis repandana. The sequence continues at coordinate 16,524,823 of OY756218.1, read as the reverse complement.
TCATTGTTAGGATCCCACGCGCGACGTTCGCATTCATAACGAGTGTGTGTATTATACACTTGACTTAGTGCATAATTTCAGCGTTTATTGGGTACATTAAAGATATTAAAATTTCGCATGTTCTTGATAATACTGGCTTGATGAAACTCATCTCATTTTGTTTCCACGCTCAGCGGTGCATGCACTTGCATTGCAGGTAAACCTGCGTAGCGCTAGCGGGCAGGGGTGTATTTACCGTAGGGACAAGAGGATCATGGCCCGGGACATCAGGTTGCGAGAGGCGTTTCATTCGTTTTCTGCACTCAAAAGGATAAGGAATTATCTACTTTAAAATATAAGCAGATAACGCTTGAACAGCTTAGTTATTCTGAATATAGAAGCTGAGTGTTGATAATGATGATGATGCCAGTTGTTTCTTTTTGTTAAAAATTTAATTAATTCTTCTTAACAACATAACTTCCTTGGTTATGAGACCATTGGTTTATCTAGCATTCATGACAGCTATCATTTTTACGCAGTGTATTATCATTCTGTGTACAAATACACTTACATACACACTATACACTTAATACACTGCGTACAAATGATAGCGCTAAGCCAACTTTTGTACCTAACAGTTTTTGACTTTACTAATAAAACAACCAGTCGTATATTTTACTGATTTTATGACAGGCGCTTTTATACAGCGTGATTTTGAATCTCTATAATCAAGGAAAAATAAAAAACTACATACTCTGTCATATTGTTTCACAATAAAATCCAAAGGTATCAGATAGCCGACAAATGCATAGCAAAATCTCCCATTTGAATGTCACCACCTGCTTCCGAACTCGTAGCGGGCGGGGCCGGCGAGCGGGAAGGGCAAAGGCCGCACGTATAGTAAAGTCCGTAGGTAATTTATAAAAAATTTGGAGGATTTTTTTTTTACAAAAAATAAGTCTTATTTTTTTATGATTTTCTGTTTTTTTACTGATTCTGGTTACAATATTTCAATACAGCTATCTATATTTTTATCTATGAACAACGTTCTTGTCGGTTGAGTAGTTTCCATGTCTCCCTCTCCTGAGCAATCTTATACAGCTAGAGTGTGCAAAATCAACCTGTATATAAAGTCATGCATGTCCAAGACCATTCCTCATAGACAGATCGACAATACCTCACCATTATATGCGTAATGCGAGACATTTGCGGTAATGGCCCGTCTGTCATATCGCCGTGTAAATTATAGGGCCGACATAATGCATGCTGCGAAGTCAATAGCTACTATTGATTGCTACGAGGTACTGGTAGTCTCCTATCGTCTTAGTATAAAACGCAGACGAGCTTCAGGGCTTGGTAGCTTGGATTGGAATTAACTCCAATATTTATTTATTTTATTTTTAAACTTTATTGTTCCACAATCAATACAAATTGTCTTACAATATCTCTGGTTTGAACTCAGGGTTTGAACCGATTTATCGAAATAAAATTGACGGTGACAAAACAGATGACATTTTTTTTATGGGCAAATCACACAGATTGAGCAAGCCCCAAAGTAAGTTCGAACTTGTGTTATTGGATAGCAACTCAACGATACTATACTTTTGTCTCGTTCCCTCTTATCGGCATTTACTGTTGCTAGAATGAGACTTCGCTAAACGTCAAAAGTATAAAAATCTGCCTGTTGTCTGCTTTATACGACCTTTAATGACATTATCTAATGAAATTGACTTCTATTTAGATACCTTTTTTATTAAGTAGCATTAAAGATACTATGGCTACCAGATATATTTGAGGTGCCTTTAATATATAAATTCTGCAATGAAGTGTTAAAAATATAACCTGTTTTGAATCTTAGTGGCGTATTTTTTGTGTAACGCGGTACGCCAGGACGTGTATCACCAAAGAGCAAAAAGGTACCTTCTAATAGAGATAATCTGGTTAAAACCCATCTTTTGTCTCGTTCCCTCTTATTTGCATTTACTGTTGCTAGAATGAGACTTCGCTAAACGTCAAAAGTATAAAAAAGAGCCTGTTTTCTGCTTAATACGACTTTAAACGTCGTAATCTAATGAAATTGACTTCTATTGAGATACCTTTTTTATTTAGTAGCATTAAAGATACTATGGCTACCAGATATATTTGAGGTGCCTATATAAATTCTGCGATGAAGTGTTAAAAGTATAACCTGTTTTAAATCTTAGTGGCATATTTTTTGTGTAACGCGGTACGCCAGGACGTGTATCACCAAAGAGCAAAAAGGTACCTTCTAATAGAGATAATCTGGTTAAAACCCATCTTTTGTCTCGTTCCCTCTTATTGGCACTTACTATTGCTAGAATGAGACTTCGCTAAATGTCAAAAGTATAAAAAAGAGCCTGTTTTCTGCTTAATACGACTTTAAACGACATAGTCTAATGAAATTGAATGAATTACGGGAAAAATACAATTCTTTTTGAGGGAGCACAGCTGTATAACAAATTGCCAAATGAACTAAGAACGTGTAAGAGCATAAATATATTTAAGAAGAAACTAAAATCATACGTCGCGACCAGCACTTAATGTTTGTTTTGTAAATATTACTCGCTGTAGTATGTAATGTAATGTAGTATCTCATTTTAAGTGAAATGTTAATTTCTTATGAGAATAAAGTTCTTTAAACCTAATTATATTTATAGACTTCTATTTAGGTACCTTTTTTATTTAGTAGCATTAAATATAGTATTATTACTAACGAAAGTAGTGTCATACACGTCTTGGAGTAACAAGTTAAAAAATACGCCACCACGTTTAAAAACAGACACACAATAACCGCCTTTTGCGCATTTCCAGTTTTTATTGTAAATTATGTCCTGTAGATACTTGGTTTTGTGCAATAAAGGGTATTGTAGTGTATTGTACCTTTTAAAATAGAGATATTTAAATAAAAAAAAACACACAGTGCTAAAGCTTTGAAAACTTGCAGTTTTATCTACCTTTTAGTGCTGCTGCAGCATACATACACAAATCGCATCGCTCTAAAATCTGTATGTATATAATAACGTAATATCATTTATTTATTTTTTGTGTGTGAGTGTGTATGTGCAGTTTTCACAAATAAAGGATTTATCTATCTATCTACCTGTTACATTCAAGTCATAAAACTTAAAAGTACAAACTAACGACTTTTTAATAAAAACTTAATCATTTTGCAACGCAAGCCAAAAACAGCTCAAAGCTAAGGTTAATTACACTAAGTAACATGCTGCGAAATAGTGCGCCGCAATTAAGACAGTTTCTTCTATGCTCTCCGGCTTTGTGGACTTAAATCTTACTTTGCGGCAATTTGCCGCCGCTCTCGTTATGAATACTTTAAGTTTCCGTTGTTAGAAGCATTTTAACCAGTCTTAATTTAGGGGAAATTAAACAGTTTTGCTTTGATAGGTTCATAGTCAGTGTCCTCTATGATAAAACAATTTTCTTTACAGTTAGTTCAGAAAGTAGGTACTGCTTTGCAACTTTGACTAAGTGGTGTATTGGTTAACACGCTAGTCTGCCACTCTTCTGAGGTTCTGGATTCAATTTCCAGCCAAAGCAAGTTGTAAAATGGCCTTCTTCAATTGTTCTGGTTCTTGGGTGTTTGGGTCCCATTATTCGATTGAGTTGAAACTTCACATATTTATGAAGTGGCAATATTATGGTACCAATGACCTGATCTCACAATAAAGCTGGAAATTTGCCATGGTAATTCCGTGATAAAACAAAACCCCAGCGAGTTTGAGCTCAATTGATTACTCTTGAAGAGCACTTTAAACTTTTTAGTTCATTGTTTTAGGAAAAAGCTTGTTTTTAAAAATATTTTTTAATAATTACTTGTTTATATATACTCTCTTGTTTATGACTAAGTACTCGTTTAAAACAAGCTTTTATTAAACTTGCAATGTATGTATATGTATATTTGTTTGGGTGAAATCTTGCAACAGCATTTTGAAGCAGTTCTCTTAGAGTCGAAATTTTTCATACATTATATATAAATCTGATGTCAATCCCTATAATATTATAATGTCACAGAATGATTCTGTTGAGACAGTTGGGGAGTAGACATAATAACTCAACAATGGAACGAGAAAAGCCTATCGTGTTTGGGCATAAATTATTTGTCTTGAAAATTTATTTCTTTACTTAAGCTTGCACACAAATGTATTTTTTAATTGCGATTGAACGCACAGCATTGCAATGAAAAAACATTTCTTTATTAAATTTATTTAGTCAAATATTTTTATAAGAATCCATAAATTTAAGTATTCTACAAAATATTCTTTATTTCTATAAAATCTTTAATTGTAAACTGAAACTGCAGCAATATCGCGAAAGTATTACTATTTTTGCAAGCTCTGGATAGGAGCATTTATTGTGTGATGTTATTAAAACATGTCACAATAGACTGGATGGACGTGAGTGGCAAACAATCTTGCGGCGATTGGTGACAACGTAAAGAGAGAAATATATTCTGTACTCTGTACTCTAAAGAGAAGAAGTCATATTTGAGCTACCTATATGGCAAGCCGTGTGGTTCCTGGCAGAGTAGAATAGGACTTAACCAAGTCTTTCCGTGGATGTCGTAGAAGGCGCCTTAGGAAACACAAGCTAAACAAAGCATATAAACATCAATGAGACCTCTCCAACCCGTCTGGCCAGTGTGGAGAATAAAGAACAAATCCTGCAAATGAACAAATGACTGCTCTGGCTAATATATGGCTCTGGTAGAACAGTGAGGATCGTGCTCCTATAGTGAAGACTAAAAAAGACCTGATGATGATGACATGGCAGCTCAAATATAACTTCTTCTGTTTCTTCTGTTATTTATAAAATCTAGTGTTTAAGATATTTAACTCCTTCCCATTTTAAAAATCTGACTGACTACTGCTAGTACTAGCTAAGGGCACACTTAAACGAAAGCTACTATATACTACAAATATTTTACTTCTATTCATGACTGTACATGAATAGAAGTAAAATATTTGTAGTATATAGTAGCTTTCGTTTAAGTGTGCCCTTAGCTACAGTGGCCTGTTAGCTACAGTGCGGTGGAGCATTGCCGCTGACCGCAACGTCTTGCATTTGACGGCAGTCGTAGATATCGCATTAATAGGATTGCAAGCCTCGTTGAACCAATTACAATACCTAGTAGTTTGTTCGAAACGGGAGCTTTCAAACCATCTAATAACCTCAAATCTTGGCTGTCATCATCCGTTGATCCCAGCTGTTATCATTATGTGTTATCATGGTGTTTGTATGTAGTCACCAAGTATTTTAAATATGCCTTTGGGCAGCTTGCAAAATCTGACACCAATTTTTGCCACTTACGCACACTAAAAACAGTCCATCATCCAGTAATGAAGAGGCACAAAAAAAGAAGAATGATATCCTTAGAAGAGAAAAGTAAAAGAGGTGGTGTCAAATTTATTTTACTCTTCTGTCACCACACGGCTACCTTGCTTTCGCTCGTTTGTTTAAACACTAAAAAAAGGCCATCTTCCAGTTATGAAGAGGCACAAGAAGAAGAAGAATGACATCCTTAGGAGAAAAAAGTAAAAGAGGTGGTTTCAAATTCTATTATACTCTTTCGTCACCACACGGCTACCTTGTTTTAGCTCGTTTATTTGAAAAGAGCATAATTTTAATCAAACGTAGACTTTGCATCTATTGGAAAATAAAAACGTTAAATAAATTGAGATCGCAAAGTCACGGATCCATGTGGTTTTAGAAGAGATTCTACTCTCAAATGCCAAGGGAACACAACGAACGTTCTTTTAAAGCGTGAAACGAATTGTCAAATTTATCGATTCTACAGTAATATCTTTGGAGTTTTTTAAAAGACATGATATTGATATCTATGTAATACTTGGATACATAAATATGACGACCTTGTGTGGCCACGCCAGTCCGCCACTCCGGAGGTTCTGGGTTCAATCCCTGGCCAGGGCAAGTTGGAAAATTACCTTCTTCAAATTGTACTGGGTCTTAGGTGTTTATCTTTATATGTTTTTATACTAAAATATAGTATCGTCACAGAATACAGTAAGAGTAAAGTATCGTTGAGTTAGTATCCCGTGATAAAAGTTTGACCTTATTTTGTGGCTAGCTTAGTCAGTGTGATTTATCTATTTATTTGTTTATAGTTCTAGTTTGTAAAAAAAGGTTATATAGTGGTTCTTTTTTACTTTTCGTGGGTGTAAGTGGCCAAGACTCATGTCAGAGTTTTTTCAAGTTAGGTATCTTAAGAGAGTATGACGGACTTTCTTAATCTTCTTTTGAATCAATAATCATCGTTATATGTCTTTGTTTGCATAATTTTGAGAGACCTTTACTGCTTTGTCTGTCTTTACCAAGGAAGAGACATCCGTTATAAAATTTGTATTTGCAGGATCTTTCTTACCTTTTTAAATTGAGCTGTTTACTTAAGAGGCAGATTACACCAGCTAGAAATGCTCGCATCAAAATGATATTTTAGCTATTTTCTAACAATATTTTTCATTTTATTAAAAAAAAAGGAACACTACTTCATAAGTAGTAATACATAGATTTTTTTTACGTAGAATCCTACAAAAGATCAAAAGTGTGCCCATACATTTTAACACGGAACTACTCGTTGAAAAAAAAAATTAGGTATATTTGTGTTTTTTTTCTATCGAGTCAAATTAATAGCATCATGTTTTGAGAACAGTACTTCGGTAGCATATATCCTGAAGAATATCATATTTTATTTTAATTTATTTCAATGAAGTGAAACTTGTAGTTACGCAAAATAAAACTCTCGTTTAGGTTATCTTAGCACCTAAACCGGATGAAGCTTACCCTTGGGAGTATACCGCATTAGGGCGGAGGTAAATAGTGGCACAGCAACATGTCAGCTTCAACGCGCCGCGTGTTGGGAATCCATGTTAGCATTACAATATCTTAGATTGATTTCATGTAAACAAGATTTAATCAGGAGAGTTTCAGATAAGACTGGATTGTATTGAATATTGTGATGTAATCTGTTCTGTAAACATTGATTAGGCAGGGTTGTCAATGTAATTATGTTGTAGAACATTATACTCCAACTCTATATTATAGCATTTCAATACGTACCCGTGCAAAGCCATGGCGGGTTGCTAGTCCTAAGATTAATACAAATATCTATAGGACAGTCTTGCAAACTGTTTTATCAAAATTATTTTATTATATATACTCGTAATGTAAGTAATAAAATAACTAAAAACCTTATGTTTTTGACAATATTTAAATCAATTTATTTATATGCAGAAAATAGGGTTTTTTTATAAGTACGACAAATACAGTGTGGCTTATTTAGCTAATCATATAGCATTCATAATTTTTTATTACTTACATTATCTTTACTAAACTATATCATGTAATTTTTTTATTAGAATAAAATTTCCTGTCATCGTATGGTATATCAGTAAAGTCTTCTGTAAATCGTGGTCAACTAAAAACGTATTATTTCCTGTTTTCTTACACGATTCTGAACCCTTAGCGCATTATAACATCTATATAGGTACCTAACACATGAAAGTCATGTTGTTCGAGTTCATAATGCAAAACTGCAATTCGAGCTCCACAACCCCGCAAAAGTTGCTCCCCAAACTTTTGTGTTAAGCAGAACATAAATATGAAACAAGCGTAATAGGAATTAGGGTGAAAACCGTTCTACACTGTACTTAATTTCCTATAGAGCCCCACAATTCAATCCCATACAATATTTCGGATGATTTGTACCATCACATATTCTGCTCACGCACTGTTACCTGACAAATTTATCACTTTAGCGCATTTGCTAGCGGGCGACCCCGGCGCACAGTGACACAACTGAATAAATTTCGTTTTCTGCACATATTTATTGTGGTAAAATTTTATTTGCTATTTCCTTCATACATCTCTGGGGAGTCGTGTGTATTGGTTTATGATTTGTTTATACTTTATTTTATATAAATAATGAACATAAGTTTTAATAATTCTCAGCTATACTTAATTAGATAAATCTGCAAAAAAGGAAAACAAAAGTTTTAATGTAAAATATGATGTTTATGAATATAAAGTATTAATTTATGAAAAAACTATTTTTAATTTTTAACAATCTTTTACTTAGTTTCATCTTTCCCGCCTCCCATGAGTTCGTAATCAAATCTTGCAACCTAAATTAGACCCTCTTCCCATTATACGATATCGATCAAGTTGAAACTTCAAAAATTTACTTATGTATATTGGATGACAATGACTGCCTCCGTGGTCCAGTGGTCAAGGCGTCTGCCTTGTGATCCGGAGGTCGTGGGTTCAAATCCCACTGGGAAGCATACTTCGTGAAAAGTTGTTTCCAGTCTGGTTAGGATATTGCAGGCTTGAATCACCTGATTATCCGAAAAGAAAGATGATTCCGTGCTTTGGAAGGCACGTCAAGCTGTTGGTCCCAAATGCTATCTAGCGTTTGTACCTATCCTAGGATTAGTTCTGGTCTACCCTTTGTTGCGGAGGTCAGATGGCAGTCGCTCTGTGTTGAGCTAAATTGTTTCATCTTGAGGAGCACTTCAAACTTTTTAGTTCACTGTTTTAGATAAAGCTATATAAGCTTGTTTTTTAAAATATTTTTAAATAAATACTTTTCTCTTTAATACATCCAAGATATTATTTTCAAAAATTACGACGAAAACATATACTAACATTTTTCTTCTCACCCTTTTGAATCACGCCGTCGACGCGATTTGTAAAAAGACAAATTTGCAGGCATTCAAAGTAGGGAGAGTGCGTGCAGGCTGTCAACCGATGACTTGCCAGATCTTGGCAGCTGCTTACACACTCAGGTTTAACGCGCTATTTTATATGGGTTTCCATTTATCAAAGACTGATATTTATTACTCAAAGTAAATGGTCAGATTTGTAGGTATATAACTTTTTTTGATTCGCCTGTTTGTGTATCCTAGGCAGTAGAATGTCTTTTTTTCATCACTTATTTTACCAAATTGTAAGTTAATTGGCAATATTATTCTTCTTTTTAATGTACCTATGATTTGAGTTCGTAGTTGACTGCAGACGGCAGCGTTAAAAAATATATTCTCCTACCCAGGACACACTTACATCCGGCCTCTACTAATTTGCGGGAGCGACACCTCGTCTGCGATCGAGCGACGCGCGAAGTGATAGCTAGCTGCGAAAGCTATTTCATAGAAATACATAGGAAAATGTAGTGTCTCCGCAAAACGTTATCTGCTGCTGCTATCTGCAGTCGGGGGTACTACAGATCTGTGGCAGGATGAGTATATAAGTACGAGTATGTCACCAGAAAACAATATTCGTAAGTAAAAGATGGAACAGTGCACAAAATTCGAAAGAAGATTCCATTTGTCGAATGCTTTTGGCAAAGCATTTCGCTGACCGGCGGTGGCATGCATAACCAACTTGCAACAAACATGGGTGCGTTGACTCGGAATAAATATTCTCTCGGTTGGACAGAAACTTTGCAGTAAGTTTTAATTTATTGCTCCTCAAAATAGGTTTTGACACTCTGAGTGTCTAACTTGAAAATGTATGTAATAAAAGAATTCATCATAAATCAGTCCTCTTCTTAGTGAACATAAATCAATTACAGAGGAAAAGTAATCTTATGTATTACAAACAACAGTATTAAAAGAAAAATATTTGTACATTAGGTCCTTATACTCGTAGGTAGAGGTTTTACCCCATCGTCACTGGATCTGAAAGTTTCTTTTCATCTTAACGAGTTTCCTTATAAAGCTGTGGATCCGTTCATTTTCCTATTGAACGCCTTGCTTATTTAGGTATAACGGTATAAGCAAGGCGTTGAAGTGTTTATAAACACTTCAATGTTTACTTTCGTAATAGTCTAAAACTCGCTTCTTTTGCTTATCGGTTATATTTATTTGCTTTTTTACATTTTGAAAAAGAATGTTCGAAAATATTTCAATTTTTGTACAACCTTTTATTGTGAGGCCTAAGAATATAATAAGACAATTAATGTAATACGCATTTTACAACCTTCCATTTCCATCATTAGATCAGCTTCTTGTTAATAATTTTGCATTGTCATCTGATTTACATTAGCATACAAAATTTCATCTCAATCGAAACCAGGATGTGGCTCGAATTTAACTTGCAAGATTTGACCAAAAAAACAAAAATAAACAACAATCAGGACTAGCTAAAATGAACAGGCAAGTGCGAGTCTGACTCGTACATGAAGGGTTCCGTATGGTGATACGGAACCCTTCATGTACGAGTCAGACGGTTGTACGGTGGTACAATGTTTTAAAACGCTGAAAAAACACGTTTCTTGTATGACCACCCCCTTTAATAATTATTAACTTTATCTTTTTTTAGTGTTTGTTGTTATAGTGGTCATAGTAATACATAATCGGTGAAAATTTCAGATGTCTAGCCATTACGGTTCAAGAGATAGAGCCCTGTGACAGATCGAGTTAAAAAAGCTGAAAAAAACAACGTTTTTTGTATGACGACCCCCTTTAATTTTCAACTTTTTTTTATTTTTAGTATTTGTTGTCATAGCGCCAACAGTAATACATAATCGGTGAAAATTCCAGGTGTTTAGCTATTACGGTTCAAGAGATAGAGCCCTGTGACAGACGGACAGATAGTGGAGTCTCAGTAATTGGGTCCCGTTTGCACCCTTTGGGTACGGAACCCTAAAAAACTTGAAAAAATCTAGCTTCTTTTGCTAGTAAGTTATATTTAATTGTTTTTTTTTTCAAGTTAAAAAAATATAATTAACTGCTTCTCTTTTCAGATCTGCCAATCGTAAATCCGCCATGCTAGCCGCACCGCCTACTGTCATAACTATTCAAAAGAAATCATATCAATAGGCGATGCGGCTAGCAACCTGTCACTAAATTGGTTTGATTTCCCGTCATTATTTTGATTAAAATTCATTATTTTTATATCTAATCGCTCACGAACGTGGTCTAAGGTCTTGTGGTCCACACTGGTATTTTTTACCTAGTTTCAGATACAAATGTGATTTTATGTAGGTTAAAATAATTATATAGTACAAATATGTATAAAAATTACGAGTTATTTATATGGACTGTAAATTACACGCTAAGTTGACATTGTTTTTTTTTAAATTGTGCGCAACTAAACTGAATTTCACGCGGGTGAAGTCGCGGATACCAGCTTTTTTATCACATATTTTCAATTTGGAAAAGACAAATACTTTACTTGCACATTCTGACTGCAAACCAAAGTTTAGTTAATTATTTAACTTTGATGGATTATACTAGTTTAATAATTTTATACGCTTTAAATATGTAACTTATAATGAGAATCTAGACCGGAAACTATAAATAGTTACCCAACTTGTAATGAATGGGTACAAATGTGATATAAATTGCTTTTTGGCTGAAAAGTGGCAATTAGCATGTGAGTTGCTGGATTCATAATATTAAATATAGATCTAATGCAAAATTATCATGTTCACTTGAAAAATATTTCTAATTCTCATAAGTACCATGATTCAAAAAGATTATAAATAGAATTAGTATTTAAATAAACTATGTCAAATGCGTTTAGGCAGCTTGCAAAATCTGGCACCAGTCTTGGCCACTTACACTATCACGTCTTTATTCCATACGGGGTGCACATAGTCTAAATCCGAAAGATCCAAACGCCTTTTCTCCCAGAAATGAAGCCAGTGGTCCCGACAGTATACCTGCTATTGTCCTAAGGAATTGCGCACCCGAGTAGTCTCCTGTTCTGACGCGCCTGTTTTGTCTATCTTTTCGGTCCGGATTCGTCCCTAAAGTGTGGAAGCTTGCCAGTGTCCAACCCGTACCTAAGAAGGGTAGTCGTGCCGACCCTTTAGACTACCGCCCAATTGCAATCACCATCATTCCAACAAGCGCTTACTTGCGTACCTTGAGGACAATGATCTTCTCAGTGACTGGCAAAACGGATTTCACTAGAACCGATCTACTGGGGATCTTCTTGTGTACGCTACACATCTTTGGGGTGAAGCCCTTGAAAAATACGGTGAGGCACTTGTTGTCTCACTTGACATTTCAAAGGCATTTGACAGGGTGTGGCATGACGCTCTAATAGCGAAGCTTCCCGCTTACGGTATCCATCCCAGCCTTTGTGCTTGGCTTTCCGATTTCCTGAGAGAACGGTTTATTCGAGTAACTGTTGACGGCTGCTCATCTGACCTACTGGCAATTAATGCTGGAGTACCTCAGGGATCTGTTCTTTCCGCAACGCTATTTCTGCTTCACATTAACGATCTGCTAAAGCCCGGTATTTTTGGGTATGCAGACGATAGCACCGTTACGGAAAGATATTCTTCTAATGCAAGGGCAAAAAAACCGAAAATTAACGATCTAAGGGAGGCGATGGAATACCATACCAATCTCACTCTGCAAGCTGTCTCCGATTGGGGTGATGCCAACCTTGTGAGATTCAATCCTCTAAGACACAGGCGTGTCTCTGCAAAAAATAGCCCTTAAAAGGGCTCTTTTTAAGTTAAAACTTGGCTCCCACTTTCTGGGGTGTGCCTGTTCCTGTCACCCGTCAACTGGAACTTCTCGGTATCAAACTCTCATCTAATCTTAACTACGCTACATTGAGTCCAGGGCTAAGACTGCTTCTCAAAAACTGGGCATCCTCTCCAAGGTCCAACGGTATTTTACCCCAGACCAACTGTTGAGCCTTTACACAGCTCAAGTCCGCTCATGTATGGAGTATTGCTCCCACCTGTGGGATGGATCAGCCCGCTATCAGCTCGAAGCCCTGGAAGCTATCGGCAGACGTGCCAGAAGACTTGTTGGTGATGAGATGCTTACAGCAGGGCGGTTCTAGAGCCTCGAACATCGCTTACTAGTAGCAAGTCTGTGTGTCTTCTACAGGCTGCACTTCGGGGAGTGTGCGCAGGAATTGCACAATTTAATTCCCCCTGCACCATTCCACCATCGGACAACATGACGTGGACAGGGATTCCACCCATTTAGAATAACCTATTAGACCATTTAGAGTAACCATTTGTGGTTCCCCATCGTACCTCCCGTTTCGCCTCCTCCTTCATGGTGCGAACCGCTAAGGTGTGGAATTCCTGGTGTGGAATGCGTCGATGTTTCTCCATACGTATGATTTAGGGATTTTCAAGGCAAGAGTGAATAGGCATTTTTTGAGTCTGCGTGTAACATCTTAGACCTCATCTTAGCTTCCCATTAGGCTAGATAGAGATCAAACGCACAAATCACAAATAAAAAAAAATATTGGCAACTTTCACTCACAAAAAATATAACAAACTACTTATGGTGAGTAGTGGCATTTTTGAAAAAAACTGCCTATCTATCAAATGATAGATATATTTATGTAATCGATCAATATAAAATCACATCTTATATCTCACGATGGTAGGTCAGCAGCAGCCCTACTGTCCTTAACCCGGCGTGACGAGTCGGCCTTCCTCACTCGCTCCCGTATTGTTTATCTTGTTTACATTAGGCGAGTCAATTTGTTTAGTAGTCAGTTTTGCTCCGTCACTTCAATGATAATTTTTTTTGATGGGACAGTATAGTTTAACTACGAACGAAAAGGCTTCCGGAATGGAGACCGCGTAAGCATAGCAGACCCAGAAGACGGCCACTGATCTGATGGGTCTACTATATCCGGAGACAAGCGAGCCCAAATTGGATGGAAAAAGCCAGAGACTTTTGTTGGAGAAATAATGGAGGAGGCCCCTAAAAATCCTAATCCAAGAAATGGATATTTATATCCATTTCTTGGATTTGATTGATTGGATTGGGCTGCTGAAAATGGCGATGATAATGAGTACTTATTTTTCAACATTTTGGTGGACTGCACCTAATCTAATACTAAGATTTTGATTCACACATTTTTCCTGAACTTCTAATTTCAGTTAATAGAGGAATGTTTATGTCTTGTTTTCGTACATGTACTATATTCGTTTTGAAATCTACAATAAATGATAGCCCTTTTAATAGCGCGCAAAAGTCATGTTGACTCGTCCTAAAAACTCTACCATTGTAAAGTTTTTCTAATTGTCGGACCTAGGTGCGTCTACCAAGTATGCAGTGATTGTCTCCTCTATGCAGCCAAGGTCAGTGTAGGTGTTATGACTATGTGAATCGAATGATCGGCTCAAATGATCATTGATTACTCTGCATATTCATATTGTAAACGCTTTTGATAGGTTTGATATATGATTGAATATATTTTATTAGCCATTGTTGAGTTTCGTTATATTATTTAAGTATCTAATAAATGTCATATTCATAAAAAAATCTTAATTTAGTAGTTCTAAAAAAATATCCTAATTGCAACCTGTTTTAATAAGTTCCAACTGTATTAGACAGTGAGCTTAGTTACTAACTAAGCTCAGTGTCTGAGTGCTACCGATTCAAAAAATACATGAGTCATGATAAGATAAAAATACTTTACATGCATATTTTTTACATTAAAATTATTCACGCCAAAAGTTATTTAGTAAATATCTAAAACTTCACATCAAAAGTTATTAAGTAAATATGTAAAATTAAAGTAAAATTATTCAATAACAAATCTTTGCAGCCCTTTTATGGTTAAAAGATTCTTTATTTCTCAAAAGAATATAACATTCACTTACAGAGAAACATATAACATATTACAGTTCATATGATGTGACGGCGAGCGAAACCAAATCTCACAAATTTTAAATAGGGTAGATGTTTATATACTGTTTATTAGGGCCTGTACCAGGCCTGTGTCACTCCCCGTTTAGGTATCGAAAATGTACCTACCTACCTGATTGTCCACAGTAATAAGAATGAAATTAGCTTGCAATGGATGTAGGTATCTATTCGAAAAGGTGCTAAGTTCTGACGTGAGCTAAATTAAACCATATCGCTAGCCACATTGAGTAGATAGATAGAAGCTTTGTTTAGCTTGTGTTTCCTAAGTCACCTTCTACGACATCCACAGGAAGACTTGAAGTTGTCCTATTCTACTCTGCCGGGAACCACACAGCAACCACGTTACTCAATTCCCTTTATTTAGTACAATTTTATGCAAGCACATAAACATCCATATTCTCGCATTTATTTATTAGAATCACGATTTAACTAGTAAAGGTCAAAATGCATTAATTTCTGTTGCGTTTAGACAATCCCATTCCATTTATACGAGTATGTAATGTGCAGCTGGGTGTTGAGAAAACACATTTTAATACGCTGTCATAGTTAAATTATCACCTAATTTATTTAATATTGTAATGTCAGCAATGAACTCGACGGTAGAAGCGAGTTTAATAATTTTAGCAGCATATTTGGTCAGTAAGCTTACTTGTAACATTACAAGAAAAGTAACTGCATATAATTTTATTGATTTTAAAGCAATTTAAAATAAAAAATAGACTTATCGAGAGCGCACATGTAGGCAACTTGAGAAATTACAGACAATAGACACAATCTGTGTAACTGTGACTATGCAGTTGGCAAGCACATAAATCTATACGGATTTTACTAATATGCGAAAAACGTAAAAAACTCACATAAAATAGTCATCTGGAGGCCTTCCTCAGGGCGAATGTGATTGGCAACGCCTATACAAGGGCGTTCCAATCCACACGGATAATATATTCTATACGGATTTATGAGTTAAAGGATTTCAGACACGTCAAATTAAGTCATTTTCTACAGCTTATGTAGTTCTTCTCGAGAAATCAGAAGTGTGAAACAAGGTGAATACAGAATAAATTGTGATCCATAAACCCAATGAAGATAAGAAAATATCTAAAGATGAACTTTTGCTTCTTGTACACATAAAATATCCAAAGAAAAGCGAAAGGCAAAAGTATAGATATTGGACTTCTCCTCACGCTACATAGAATGCAAAGCGTATTTGTCATTGAAAAGCGAAGGAAACTGAATAAAACGTGACTATCGGTGCATCCTGCACGGCTCCTTCACTTGAGGACGCAAATGGGGACAAATCGAGTATACGTTAGTCGTGCAGTTTGGTAAACGATTGCCATAAAAAAATATTGCTAGTTTAGTTGATGTTAATTGCTAAATAACTTACAGTATCTGTTTGGTATATGGAGACTAAAAAGACCGGATGATGATGATGATGATAAAAACATAAGACTCTTCACATTGAGAGTATATTATTATCTTAGAAATAACATCATGTGTAAAGCTAGCGGTGACGGATCCTTCCTCGATTGCAGCTCGTATTGGTATCTATTATATACTCGTATTAAGATTGCCCTTACCCTAGACTTTTCCATAAAAATTAATCTAGCATTTATTTTGAAACAACATATCAGATTTTGGAAAAATATTATAATTTAAATAATGAACGGGCAAGTGCGAGTCGGACTCGTACATAAAGGGTTCCGTAAGGGTTGACTTTAATGCTGTTGCACCTGTCATGTTTAACAAGTGTATTATCCCCTACAGTAAATCCGTAAAGGATCTTGGCTTTCACATTGATTCCACACTTAGTTGGTCCACTCAGGTAGCTGAAGTCAGTCGTTCTGTTACTGTTGCTCTTCAACAGCTTAATCGTCTAAGGAACTTCCTGCCTTTCAAAACAAAGCTCTTATTAGTCCATACATTGATATTACCCATCATTGATTATGCTGATGTGTGTTACCCTGATCTCAATGTAGATTTACTGAATAAGCTTGACCGTCTCGTTAATAATTGTATACGTTTCATTTTCTGCCTTCGCAAATATGATCATATATCATCTTTTCGTTCTGAGCTTAAATGGCTTCCTATCCGTGAACGCAGACAAGTGCGAATTCTTTGCACTCTCTTTTCAATTCTTCTGAATCCTAATTCCCCTGAGTATCTTAGATGTAAATTTAAATTTCTTTCTGACACGCATGATAGGCAACTTCGTTCTACTGATAATCTTCTCCTTTCTGTTCCTCCTCATCGCACAAATTTTATGGCGAACTCTTTTAACTTACAAGCTATCCGGCTCTGGAATGCTTTACCCATTGACATCAAAGATATTTCGACAAAATTTTCTTTTAAGAGAAGAGTGCACTCTTATCTTTTTGATAGATGTTAGTATCTTTCTTTATTTTTCACCATCATCATTCATTATTTATATATATTGTAGGTTTGTATATATTTATTTGTTATATGTATTATAGATAGTCTTATGTACGTATGTAGGTATATTCTATGAGTTATATTTTATATGTATATTATATATTGTGTAGTAGACATATATTATATTATGCACATATTTTAATACTTTATTTTGTATCTAGTTTTTTGCGCCGCAACATGATTTGTTTCTGTTTATCCCTATGGTTGACTGGGAGAGAACGCTTTTAGCGTTAAGTCCGCCAATTGTACCATTTTTTTTTAATGTGGAACAATAAAGTTTTTTAAATAAATAAATAAATACCTCCGTACAATGTTTTAAAACGCTAAAAAAACACGTTTTTTCTATGACGACCCTCTTAAATTTTTAACTTTTTTTATTTTTAGTATTTGTTGTTATAGCGGCCATAGTAATACATATACTGTGAAAATTTCAAGTAACTAATTAATGCCATTATAAAGATCTAGTTAAAAACGCTGAAAAAACACGTTTTTTGTATGGCGACCCCCTTTGATTTTTAACTTTTTTTTATTTTCAGTATTTGTTGTTATACAGTAATACATAATCGGTGAAAATTTCAAGTGTCTAGCTAATTACGGTTCAAGAGATAGAGCCCTGTGACAGACGAACAGACAGCGGAGTCTCAGTAATAGGGTCTCGTTTGCACCCTTCGGGTACGGAACCCTAAAAACTGCACATATCTGGTTTTTAATGGTATAAATATGAACAAGAAAGTATAGTGTGTAGATGTTTTCAATATTAATGACGAACTATATTTTATTTTGAGTTTATATACTGTGGAAAACACGTTCTGTATCCGTGGTCAGATAGCATTGCTAGATTGATCTAACTACGTCCATGGATTAAATAAATGGGTCCTTGGTCAGATTGGTAGTCAGATTCTATAGATAGATTAAATATAAACTATGTACTTATTTTTATTTTTTTATGGAGAACTTTGAAACGTGCTATTTCTTTGCCAATATCTGACCTTATAAATGGTGGTTTCCCTTTAACAAGTAAAACGCAATAGCTGGCACAAGACCAACATAAATGTATGCTGCTGAATTCTACGATGCTAGTTCACATAATGTTTCTGTTTGCTTACACATCGGAACTGGCCGACATTGCAACAGATGAAACACATAAGCTAAAAACTGGTCAAGTGCGAGTCCAACTGTTACATGAAGGTTTTCGTAACTCCGTACAATGTTTTAAAACGCTGAAAAAATACGTTTCTTGTATGACAACCCCTTTAATTTTAACTTTATCTTATTTTTAGTATTTGTTGTAATGTCGTCTACAGTAATACATAATCGGTGAAAATTTCAAGTTTCTAGCTATTACGGTTCAAGAGATAGAGCCCTGTGACAGACGGACGGACATACAGACAGGCGGACATCTATGGACAGATGGACAGACGCACAGACGGATAGACGGACAAACAGCGAAGTCTCAGTAATACGGTCCCGTTTGCGCCATTTGGGTATGGAACCCTAAAAGTGATACATAAGTAGGTATTACAAAGATGAATATCAAAATCTAAAAGTTTATAATTTTATCTGGTGCAATAGCTATGATACGGGCTTATATTGAACCATAGTAGACCAAAACCGCAGACCAAATCTGCTCATCCGTCACAGCACAGACAACTAATTTGTCCGGTGCAGCCACGAATTTTGAGATGCGAATAAATCTGGATCAAACGATACTAGACTGTAAATCGTTCGGAGTTGGACAGGCTCATGTTAGACATTTTGCGATCTTTGATAAATCTATCTGTATGGTCCCTTGCAGGTTTGGGAGAAAAAAAAACATAAAATGTAACAGCTGCTTCCCTTCCTGCGATGGCGAGAATTTGAATCATATCAATATGCAATGCGGTTAGCGACCCATTACTATTATGATTTCCTTCTTCCATCTTCAATACGTAGGATACTTTTATCCCGTAAAAATGTGAAGTTCCCGATATTTAATAAATTACACCGTTCTATATCTCATTCATTTATTTATTTTTTAATTTGTTCCCCTAACAATACCCTTTAAAATGTCAGCACATAGAACAATAGGGTTTAAATGGTTGCTAAGTGTGGCAGAAAAGTCACGGAGACAGTGCGCGCAAACAAAGGCCATAACTTACAAGCGCCGCCCGTATAAAGCCCCGATTAGACTGGTCGAGTAGAAAAACGAGTAATTATTACGACCCTACAAAATATCACAATCCAATCCAGACAATGGCTCGTCTTCATACATGACCAAACAATGGGGAATACTCGTATGCATGTAATACCAATCCGGCTCATATTTTTACTTTACAATTTCTATTAAGGTGGAGGTATAGGCAAATGACCTTGAAGTGGCGCCCTCATTTGAAATAAATTATTAACTCGTAAATATGGAGATAATTTCCATATTGCTCTTCGTCATGCACTAGATAGCCTTTTAAATTATTTTATGAACCACCGTTGAAAGTATTTACATTAGTCCGTCTAGCTTTAAAACTTGCTTCCGCCAAAAGTGGCCACGGCAAGTTTTAAAGCTAGACGGATCACCAATAATAGTTTCAACGGCAGTTCATAAAATAATTTAAAGGGCTATCTAGTGCATGACGAAGAGCAATATGGAAATTATTTCCATATTTACGAGTTAACAATTTATTTCACACTTCAAGGCCATTTGCCTATATCTTCGCCTTAATACGCAGCACAGCTAATTTCCTACCTGATCATATTGCCTAAAAATTAATGTACTGCCTAGTCTATAAAGCAAGAGTTACAAATTTTTAATTTGTCTTTGTAGCAAAATGCCTAAATTGCTTAATGACTTTTTTTCTTAGACAGTCGTTAGCGTAAAAATACTAGCTTATAGAATGCTTAAAAGCTTAAATAACTCCTTTGATGACTGTAACGCAAATTGACTGCTTTATTATATCTATTTCTTAACACGAAATTGTCTGTCATAAATAATAAAAACTCTATAGACAGTTACTAGGCTCGTGTAAAGAGTTCTCACTTCTCAGTGATAAAATAACACGCAATGGACGCAAAAGCAGCAATCTTTCAATAAAATTAACACACACATATACTAAAAATTGCTTGTTACTGGATCTATATACTCAGGTTGATGTTTAAAATATAACAGGAAATACCTTGACGTTGTTGTTTTTTGCGATATTTTAATTGCGAGGTATTTAGTAACTCGCCCAATGTGACCTCTTTAGCGGCACATAGAAGCTTTCTCAGCGCTACTGAAGACTTACACCTTTACGGCTTGAGCAATAAAGTTCAAAATCGTAAAGCTCAAGTCAAGTGAAGCGCAATATTGAAGGGATTAACATGTTAGGACGCCCGGTTCCGGGCGCAGGTGAGCGCGGCCATTATGACGTCATTGTAAGGTGACAGCTTTATCATGTCACTGTCATCTTACAAAGACGCGATAATATACTGCTTTCCAGGGAATAGACGTGTAGTAGTTGGACAAAGCTGATTCCTTATCTATGTACTCTTGTCTCGTACGTTATTTAGAGAACCTATTAATTTTGACCTAAGTGAACGTACTTTAGTAACTACGTATCTAAATTAAAAAAATGTGATGAAATATTTCGCTACGAGTGAGATACGAAATCATTTTTCACATCTGTACCACAGACCGGAAACTCCTAAGGTACGCGCAATATGCGTCACCCAGGCGTCCCCGTTCCCCGTCCCCGCACCTCTCCCCCGTTTTCGCCACGATTTCTCACGTTGGCCGTCAAGAACCGGGGGAGAGGTGCGGGTGCGGGGAACGGGGTACCTTAGATATTATATAATATAGAATATTGCGCGTACCTTAGAAGAGTCCCTTCTGTTTACTCTTACTGTATTCTGTGTCTGTACTGTGAGTGCACTTTGAATTGTACTACCGCGACTTTGAATCACTCCAAAGAATATTCTCGTCACGTAAATATTGCTTACTTTTACTAT
The DNA here is from genome assembly GCA_963576875.1 of Acrobasis repandana. Taxonomy (NCBI): domain Eukaryota; kingdom Metazoa; phylum Arthropoda; class Insecta; order Lepidoptera; family Pyralidae; genus Acrobasis; species Acrobasis repandana. The sequence goes on along the minus strand of OY756218.1, from coordinate 16,503,755 downwards.
CGATCTTTGACTCAGGTCGTTGGAAACTGACTTCATGGTGATAATGCAGATATTTTCTGTGCAACGTAAAGTATAACAATTTTTTTTTTTATGTTTTCAAGCTAGAACAGTTTGAAAATAAGTTTTGTGTTAAGGCGACGTGGGTTCACAATTTGCAATACTGTGCGTGTTTTTAAAAAATCACTGTTATTAAACTACTACAATCTAAAGGATTTTCTACAGTCTCCTACAATAGCCAATACACGACAATGCATTATTGGCTCGATAGATCACAAACATACCTCTAAATTTGCCTAAATTTGCCTTTATAATACGTATTACTATTTTATACAATCACCTTTTTATACGAAAATTATACCAAAAGATGTATTATTGAAATATCTATTTATTTTAGCTACAGAAAATATTATAAATATAATACAAAAAAAATAATAGACAAAACACAGTGAAATATTCGTCGAGAGCGAAGGAAGAGTCGGAGCCGTGCTCGATAATATTTCGCAGTGTTTTATTTATTATTATTTTTTTGTATTATATTTTTATTTTTTTCTGTAGCCAAAACGGATAGATATTTAGATAATACATTTTTTGGTATAATTTTCGTATAAAAAGGTGATTGTATAAAATAGTAATACGTATTATAAAGGCAAATTTAGGCAAATTTAGAGGTATGTTTGTGATATTTTTCTATCAAGTCAAAAATGCATAATTGTATTTTGTCTATTGTGGGTGTCTGTAGAAAATCCTTTAGATTTTTATGTAAGTTTGCTGAGGTATAAACTGAAGTAGTTTAATAACAGTGATTTTTCAAAAACACGCACAGTTTTGCAAATTGTGAACCCACGTCACCTTAACTGTAAGTTTAGAAGTACGACATACAATCCGTTCGCGCTAAGTTTGCCAGTCCGCGGAATGCGCGTCGCCTCCCGTCAGCGGCAAACATAATGCGACCGGGTAGTATCTTGCAGCTGCGCCAGTAAAATGTGTATTAATTCCAACGTCATAATAAAAAGCACTGAATAATCAGTAACAAATTAATTCGCTAAAACGAGTCGCAAAGTATGGGGTATGCAGTTAGTAGTTAGTATCTAACTAGGCGAAAACTTATAGGTGTAATTATACATTTGCGTGAATTAGCCGAGGTATTTGGGGTATTTATTAAAAGCCGGTCGTTTAACGTCCACTTTATCAGTTCGTTCCGCAAAATTTGAATGCTGAGTTGTTTAGATAAACTTAGTAGTTAGCTTAATCATAGTTGAACTAATACTAGAGCACTAACAACCTTCATACTTTGAAGCGTAATTCGATTGTTAGTTTAAAATGTTGTAGCTAGATGGAGCTACTAGTTAGAAAGAAGGTAGTTGTGTAGTGGTGCCGCTTAATTTCGGAAAGATGTCGGTATATGCGTTCATTTTCTACGTACAAACAAGCGCCATCTCTGATTTTTCGTGGATACCGTCAGCCTGAGTACCCAGCATCCTTTAAATGTCTAACGGGCGAGATAGCACATCTACAAATAATACAGATTTGAACTTGATCAAATTGGAAAAGTGCAATGATATCACAAATCCGCACTTGATTGATCCCTACACTCAGATTGTTTTCTTTCGGACATTGCTTCAAAAATTTGAGTACAGATATTTTTTTTCAATTAGATCTATTTCAAAAAATTACTTTTACTAATAGGTAAGTATCACGGTATTTTTTTATAATTTTTTTATAGCTGCTAAGTCACTGTAAACTATTCTAGTAGTAGTCTACAAAGTACATTTGGGTGTGGCGTGGTTTGTTATCTGCAGACAGTAAATTGCGGACTGACCTGCCGATAGAAAGCTTAACTTCACACTTTGTTAGTATTCATTTATTGCATTAATCATTTATACAAGTTATTATAGGAGCTATGTTAGCTCAGCGGTGCGTGCGGTTTGTTGCGTTATGCGTATCATGTGTCGATGAATTGAAGGATGCTCAAGACCGTGCAAAGTGGAAAAGAAAAATCCGGAAGGCGGACCCCGGACTTCGCAGCATTACAGCTGAGTATGCAACTGGGATTACGCTGAGATGAGAGAGAAGTGCCAACGAATTCAAGTGACAAAAAGATGGGTGCGCTTGCCTCGGTTATTATTAACGAAAGTAGATACCTACCAAGGGGAAAATAAGAAAATATACTATGTCCGAGGGCAACTAGAAACTTTTCCAAATCTTGTGGCCCCAACCACTTTGTAATCAAGTTTTACTATTAAATATTGGTACAAATTATGAATATTCCAACTGATAAGAGTATAGATTACTATCATGCACAAAGCATAAGTACCTAATTAGGCTAATAGTTAGGTTGTTAATAACAGCTATAAATTAAGCGCTCGAGATTGCGACACTAGCAAACTTTTCGTACGGGATAACAGTCCAATTAAGTTAATACACCTTAACTAATACAATTAAATATATTTTATTCTGTAATAAAACGACGCAACCCCACCGAGTTTGGACTTACTACATATGCCTTGATAAGTAATTATTAGGCCCCTATAAGATTGTAGGAAAAAAAAATTCTTTTACGACAAACTTATTTTTCTAAGAAATTAAGCTGGTTTCGCTTAATTTCTTAGAAAAATAAGTTTGTCGTAAAAGAATTTTTTTTTCCTACAATCTTATAGGGGCCTAATAATTACTTATCAAGGCATATGTAGTAAGTCCAAACTCGGTGGGGTTGCGTCGTTTTATTACAGAGTTCCTATAGCCACCTTCCGACTCCATCATCAGATCAGCTTCTTGTAAATAACAAGTATAATAATATTCCATTATTATCTGATTAATATTAGCATACAAAATTTAATCTCAATCCGAAATCGGGAAGTAGCTCAAATTTAACTTGCCAGATTTGACCCGAACAAATAAATCAACACAAACAGGGCAAGCTTGAAATAAAATCTTATAAGCAGTCACTACACTAGACATACCATTTCATATTCATTTAATAAAAATAAAGGTACATAGGTATTAATTTCAGTTTTTAAATGTATGAATTCAACTAAAGATGTTTATTTTTCGCAAAAAAAAATTAAAAAAAAACAAAATAGCAGTGCGCAATATAAAACAATCGGCAAAATACCACGCAACCACTCCATTTGCTCAAAGCTCTAACTCGCTGAATAACAAAACATTTTTTCAACTAAAAACAGTAAAAAGCTTTCAAACAATTTTATACGCGTTTCAGTCCATTAACATTCTACGCAAGGCTACTTGATTTCCAGTAGGTGGCCTAACGTTTTGTGTTGCCATGTATGTTTTTTTACGCACATACGCGTACCAATGGGCCATAAAGCCATTTGGCCTTTACGAGTATTAATAGGATCTGGAATATTTATTCGTATTTCGCTGGAACGAGTACAGTCACATTGTAAAGTAATCGGTATATGATATAAGAATATATGTCTGGTCTTGTCACATCCACTTGGCGCAGGTAGAAGATGCTTGACGTCGCCAAGGCGCATATCATGAGTACTATTGTTAACAATTAAAGATGGCGAAAAACAACAATGTACAAAGTGGATATAACTAAAAGCTGGGATGGAGGATTTCAGAGAGCGCCTCAGATAAACTAAAAGAAAGAGATATTGTCCATTTAAAAGTGCTGTGAGGTCTCACCTATCCTTGCTTAGTATAGTGGACCCCTCACATAAGTTGTAGCAGAAATTAAGAATGCTCAGGGAGCAATGAAAACACGACGAAATAAATTTAGATCAAATCGATTCTACACACGACTTAGGTATTTTAATTCACTGGATTGGATATTGATGAAGATGCTGATTCTCCTGATCGAATCTGTAGGAGGAATGAAATAGGAATGAGTCAAGATATGAATTATGGAATGTGTCACGAATTTAAAAATAAAAAGTGAACAGGATGTGATAATGAAGAAATGAGGTATATTACAGTGCACTTGATTGTATAACAGTTTCACTCTTGTAATTTCATCGATTCAATATTCGAGTACCATTGTAGAGGTAGTGACAAAACAATTCAAAATAACTTACCTTTTTATAACTTTGTTGTAATTAACTTTCTCTTTAAGAAACTATACCTCTTTATCGAGATTATTCAAGTTTTATTCCTTACAAAGTAGACGACTACACTATTAATAAAAGCACTTTGTGTTCCAACCTATTTATGTATGTTAACATTTACATTTTAAATTTAATTTATCTAAACGAGTAAGTGCAGTTAATTGCAGACCATTCAAGTCTACCACCAAACGTATTTCTAATGCATTAGAAAAAAGAATAACGATCCGTACTTGTATGTAGCCATTTCCTTAGCATGTGTGTCACGTGCCGGATTATAAAAGCTTTTTCCAATTCTCCATTGTAGGAGCTCTTGGGATCTCACGGCGACCACGTAGGCGCTATATCTTATGCTCTCTGTACGCTTTTATTTTAACGAAATTTAGCCCCACACTGTCACTGTCGATTACTTTCCATTGTCTTGGCGAAGGGCATAATGCCGTATCAAATTGGGAAATATTGAAAGAAAACGTGTTAACCGTTTGTTGTATGGGATCGGTTACCGCTTACCCGTTTGGTTCGGGCGAAAATGTGAATGTATTGCTGTGTGATGTACTTTTGTACGTGCGAAAAGTATCACTACTTTATAAAGTTTTACTTTTGTTTCCCTAGTAGGTAGTTGTTTGTAAATGGCCAACGCTGGCGTTGAATTTTTCGAACTAGTTAAAGGTATCTGACTTGACGACTGCCATACAATGATCTGTGTCTATTTGAAATCCAATATATGCCAAGTATACTGACGCATTAGAATATGTCCAAAAAAAATTTTTTTCGCTGTATGTATTACAGGTGTTATCTTACTAGATCGTCATATGATGAACACCTTGCTAAGTACAAATATATTAATCTTATGCAGAGACGTTTATATCTAGGAGCTATGTTACTTTATCATATCTGTCATGGGAGGTATGATTGCATACCTCTAATTAATAAGATTAGTTATAAAGTTCCTATTCGATCACGTATCCGTAACAAACATAATCTTTTGGCTACTTACCATTATCGAACAAATGCAGGTAAAAGGTTACCCTTCCACTGTTTAGCAAAATCGTATAATGATAACTTTGATGATAAAGATATTATGGCGACACGCCCTGAAATGTATAAGAAACTCTTGCTCGAACATTTTTCTATCTAATAGATTTACTTTATAATACAAACTGTAACAAAAATTTTATTTTTTCCTCTACAGCATTTGCAATGCAATTAATTAAAAGAATAACTGTCCCTCAAGACTTAATGATTAGTACTGTCCAACAAGAAAAATATGTTTCGTTATAACTATTGTACTGCCTTACTTTACTTTAAATATACATTATTTATTTACCTCGAAAGAGGTGTTTAGGCTTGCCTTGTGTTGAAATAAAATTTCTTGATGAAGTAAACTTGCGTATATTTTAGTGTTTTTTACAAATTTTATAAAATGCGTGTTTGTTCCAAGACGTGTTAGTAAGATGGCGAAGAAGAGTAAGTGGGGGCCTAGCGGAAACGGAAAAAACAATTAGACAACGCCGATGTTGTCATAACTAAAAAAAAAAAGAATAAAAATTTAAAGATTAAAAAGATATTGTTGCGGTGCTCCAACATCCCCCCGGCCTTGAAAGCTCTTGCTTTCGAAGCTTTCGGAAAGGCGTCTAGTTTTCGATGAGAGGACATATCTTGCTATAGGATCTTCTCACGACACCGGTTTGCGTCCGTATGTCAGCAACCCTGGCGATGCCGTCCTTCCCTGGGATGATGTTGATGATTCGTCCGAGATGCCACTTCAGGGGGGGCAGGTTGTCGTCCTTGATGACCACGAGCACGCCCGGCTTCAATTGAGTGTCATTTTTCATACTCTTGGTCCTTGCTTGTAGCTCGGATACGTATTCCTTCGCCTAACGACACCAGAAATGCTGACGTATCTGCTCCACTCGTTGGTAGCGGTTGAGGCGACTAACTGGGATTTCAGCTATATTTTCACAAGCAGGCGCTGTGAGCGGACGGCCAACCAGGAAGTGTGCTGGACTTAGTGGAATGAAGTCATGTGGATCTGCGGACATGGGACTTAAAGGACGGGAATTCAGAACAGCCTCAATCTGTGTCAATACCGTGCTGAACTCCTCGTAGGTTAAATGTGCATTGCCTACAACGCGGCGTAAATGATACTTGCAGGACTTTACGCCTGCCTCCCACAAACCGCCAAAGGTTGGACTTTTAGGTGGAATGAAGGAGAACTTTATATTTTGAGATATAGCGTAATCTAAAATATCGGAAGAACAATTATTTAAAAAGTTTTTAAATTCATTCATGAGGCCAACAAAATTACTACCGTTGTCAGAAAAGATTTCTAATGGTTTGCCACGTCTAGAAATAAATCTTTTTAAAGCCAACAAGTAAGAATTAGAAGACAGGTCACTGACTAGTTCTAAGTGCATAGCCCGTGTTGCGAAACAGATGAAAATGCATATGTAACACTTAGTAGTCCTAGCACCCCTACCCTTACGATTCAGCATGAGCATGGGTCCGGCGTAATCGACCCCGGATCGCATAAAACAGAAGCCTGGCTCCAAACGCTCCTTAGGGAGATTTCCCATCAAAGGAGTGGGAGTCCTACCCTTTAAACGCTTGCATACAATGCAATCATGTGCCACCTTTCTAGCGAGGTTTCTGCCACTGATAGGCCACCATTTTTCTCGTAAATTGTATAGAAGCGCTTGAGGGCCTGCGTGCAATAAGCATTTATGCTCATACTGAAAGAGTAACGAAGCGAAAGGATGTTTGCTAGAAATAAGGATAGGGTGTTTCTTGTCTAAAGTAAAGTCTGGTGAATAAGCAATACGACCACCTACACGAATTAATTTATAGTCGTCAATAAATAAAGTAAGCTTTGCTAAATTATGTTTATTGCTTAAAGCACCATTGTTTGCGAGTGACTTGTACTCATCTGGAAAAGATTCCAGCTGAGAAAGTCTAGCGAGAGTCAGCTCAGCTTCCCTCAATTCATCCACGGTGAGGACGCCTGATCGCCGGCTGTCACTATTGCGCGTATTATAAATGAAGCGATTAAAGTATGCGACAGAACGTTTCATGCGATTGAATTGAGAGAACCTGAAGAAAGGAAATAAACTTTGATTAGAACTGTCGTCAGTTACAGCAGAAAGTGTCGCACTAGATTTTAGCTCAGGTAAATCATTAAGCGTATCAGATGAATGCGAAGGCACTTTACTACAACTAAAATCGGGTTGACGGAGAAAAGATGGACCCTCCCACCATAACGTAGAAGTCAAGAGATCGTCCAGTGACGTACCGCGTGAAACCAGGTCAGCTGGATTGTCTTTTCCACTTACATGACGCCATGGAAGTTCTCCTGTCAATTCATGTATTTCTGCTGTCCGATTTTGAACAAAAGTCTTTTGTAAGTGTGGTGGCATGTGTAACCAGCCTAGCACTATGGTTGAGTCAGTCCAAAACATAACGCTGTCGAATTTTAGTTGAAGAGCTTTGCTTACTTTGTCGTAAAGCCTAGCGCCTAGCAAAGCTCCGCATAATTCGAGCCTAGCTATTGTGACCGGTTTCAAAGGTGAGACTTTACTCTTTGAGCACAACAGTCTCACCGATACATTTTCATCACCATCATTGGCTGAGCGAACGTAAATACAAGTGCCGTACGCTGCTTGTGATGCATCGGTAAAAATGTGTAACTCCAAACGCGTGCGTTGAAAGACCATGACATGACGCGAAACACGGATAGCGTGAAGCGCAGACAAACTATTAGTGAACTTTGTCCAGTAGCACAGGACGTCTCGCGGTACTTCATCGTCCCAACCCAATTGCAACAACCAAAGCCGTTGCAATAAAATCTTTACCACGATAATGATTGGACTGACCAAACCCAGCGGATCAAAAATTTGTGATACGTGTGAAAGAATACTACGTTTCGTAACCTTATCACTGTTGCCTTTAAATTGTGTGTTAAAATAAAATTCGTCACTTGTGTTGCACCATCCTAACCCTAAAGTCTTGCATTGAGCGTTTGTGCCTAATGTTAACTCCTTAGCTTTGCTAAAAGGGGCTGATGACTGATCATGATCAAAGTTGAACGACCATTTTCTCAATGGAAAACAACCAGACTCTAAAACTTGCGAGGTTTTGTTACATAACGTCAACAAATCTAGTTTATCGTCCAAATTTGTGATCATGTCATCAACGTAAAAGTCCTCTGAGATTATTCTGCGCACATCAGAGTCCGTACACTCAAGCGCCAGTTGTTTGAGACACCTGACAGAAAGAAAGGCAGACGCTGCCATGCCGTAAGTGACGGTATTTAGCTGATATATACCTAAGGGCTCAGATGGGCTGTCCCGCCATACGATCAGCTGAAGGTCGCGTTGTGATTCATGCAATAAACACTGTCTGTACATTTTGCAAACGTCGGCACACGCAGTGAATTTAAATCGCCTAAACCTCAACAAAATGTCTATTAATTCACTCTGCAGAGGCGGCCCAACAAGCTGAAGGTCATTTAAGGACACGTTATTGCTGGTAGGTCTACTTGCATCGAAGACCACACGAAGTTTAGTTGTGGTGCTGTGCTCGCGAAATACACCATGATGACACAAGAAATAATGTGGTGTTCCATACGAGTCGACCTTCCTCATATGGCCTAAATCAATGTATTCGTGTATAAAATCACTGTACAGTTTCTTATAACTAGGGTTGCGTTCGAGGCGTCTTTCCAGTGCCATGAAGCGATTCTTGGCCTGGGAAAATGACTCGCCCAGCATGGTGGGTGACCCCTTGAGCGGCAGCTGCACGCAAAACCTTCCTTCACTTGTGCGCGTTGTGGTGTTGATGAAGTGTTCCTCGCAAGCTAGCTCCTCGTCCGTGTGTGTATGGCCAACCCTAGGCAGCTCCTCTAGTTCCCAAAACTGTCGTAATTGTGTTTCAATTGCGTGAGAAAAATTACATTGGACAGACCTATTATTATTGCGCGTATTATTATTAATAGGCCCCGAAATTATCCAACCTAATTTAGTGTTTTGTAAAAATGGGCCATGAGGCAACCTAATTTTACCTTCGCATAATAAGTCCCAAAAGATATCTGCGCCTATCAAGATATCTATGCTTTGAGACTCGTAATAAAATGGATCGGCCAGCTGTATGTGCTCAGGAATGTACTTCTGTGCGCTGTGGTCACATACGACTGCCGGTAAGGTACCTGTTATGTAAGGCAACACAAAACATTTAATACGCGCTGTGTAGGACCCTGTGCGTGATTTGATCTGCACATCGCATATCTGTGTTGAGTGTGTAACAAAGTTACCTATCCCTCGAATTTCGCAAATGGACTGTATTAAGTTAGCGTTTAATTTATCACATAATGCCTTGGAAATAAAACAATGTTGGCTGCCACAATCAAGGAGTGCGCGAGCGACGTGAAATTTATTGTTTGTATCGGCTATCTCGATCATGGCAGTCGATAACAAAACAGAACGCATACCTATAACCGATTGATTGTTGTAAGTATGTGTGCTGTCTGTGTATGACCCGTTTACCTGAGACGATGGAATCATTACGGGGATGGTATCCGCGGGCGCCGCGGGGGTCGCGGGCGGCGGATAGCGCTGCCGCAGGTCATCATTGCATGCGAAGTGAACCGCCACTCCTTGTATCTCGTTGGACGTGTCATTATGAATTAATGTGTTATGTTTTTTACTGCACTTTCGACACGGCCCAAACTTACATGCATCTTTCGTATGTCCAGGACGTAAACAGTTCTCACAGAGTTTGTTAGTGGCTACAAGTTGCAGTTTAGTGTTTATGTCGGAATCTAAAAATCTTTGGCATGAATACAGTGGATGATCAGCGTTACACATTACACACGGCTTTCTAGTGAAATCAGTGCGACTTTGCTGTGGCTTATTGGTGGAAACATTGCAATGAGTTTTGTTGCGTGGCGTGTTAACCTGTGACGTATTGTGTGACGTAACCGTTTGTTTCTTACTGTCGTAGTTAACCTTACTATGAGAAACTTGCAATGTTTCCAGCATTTCAGCCCGGGCCCTAAGGAATGAAAGCAAATCATCCACCTTTAGGGATGATTTAGTGGCACTGTGCTTAAATGTACACTTGTGTTGTTCCCACTCGCGCTCAGTTATGTCATCAAGCTTACTCGTAATGATAAATATAATCAATGTGTCCCAGTGCTCAGTTGGCTCACCTAATATTTTTAATGCGCGTAGGTTTTTAAGGACAGTGTCTATGAGCGTCCTGAGCAAATGGGCCGATTCTTTTGACACTTTTTGAATAGAAAATAGGGCTTTTACGTGGTTATGTACTAGAAGGCTGCTATTGTTGTACCTGTTAAGTAGTAGCTCCCAAGCCACGGCATAGTTACTAGCTGAGAATTCCACCGAGTCAATGACCAGCTTCGCGCTCCCTTTTAATGAGGATTTTAGGTAATGAAATTTTTGAATATCTGTAATATCATCAGACTCGTGAATTAGAGATGTAAATTCATCGCGAAACTGGAGCCAAGACTCAGGGGATCCGTCGTAAGAATTTATAGAAATAATTGGCAATTTCACAGATTTTGATTTGCTTTGACACACGTTGGAACTATCAGTGACCTTAACCTGGCTAATCAAATACTCTGCGCGTGATAAAATACTGTAATAGCCATCTTCAAACAAATCTCTTTGAGTTAATTGTGCGTCTAAATCAGAATCAATGACGGTTTTCTCAATATTTGTTTGAATTTCGCTAAATTCAGTGTATAGACTAGCTGCGCCCTGCATTCTTAGCTTTAAATCAATACATTTTTGTGCGCCTAGGTCTTCACTAGAAATACTTCTGACAAAGGCCGTTAATCTAGTTAGCCTACCTTTAATGATTCCTCTAGCCTTGATGAGTTCGCCTAAAAGCTGGTTGTCTGTATCGTGTCTAGCAGTAGGTCTTGGGGATTTGTCCCGTTTGGGCCTCGTATCCTCGTCTGTTAAGCCCATTTTTGGCGGCTGTGAAAGGCGGTGTGAAGCTGCCCCAAAGCAAGCACTGAAAAATGCGAATTAACACAATATTAGCACAGATTGAACCCACAGGGAGGAGGTTAGGAAGGATGGCTGACAGTACCGAATGGCTTCTTGATGTCCTGCTGTTCCTTCAACGCCTTAACCTAGCCTCGCTGGTCCGTACTGGTGTGGTCTCAATGCGGCGACGAAGGTCCACTTAGATGTTTAGGCTTGCCTTGTGTTGAAATAAAATTTCTTGATGAAGTAAACTTGCGTATATTTTAGTGTTTTTTACAAATTTTATAAAATGCGTGTTTGTTCCAAGACGTGTTAGTAAGATGGCGAAGAAGAGTAAGTGGGGGCCTAGCGGAAACGGAAAAAACAATTAGACAACGCCGATGTTGTCATAACTAAAAAAAAAAAGAATAAAAATTTAAAGATTAAAAAGATATTGTTGCGGTGCTCCAACAAGAGGTCTGTCAAGATCGTAGCAACTGGAGGTCCATAGTCTCTGCCTACTCCTGTGGGAAACAGGCGTGATAGTATATATGTATGTATATATGTATGTATATATACACATATGCTCTTACTACTACTTACATGCTACTTACTCATAGGAAACCTGTATAATTAAAACCGAATAATTAAACTGCGGTATTGTAGTTGGTGATACAATTATATGTACTAGTTAATAAGACCTTAGATATAAATTATAGATTGTATCATTGTTGGATACCCAAATAAATGAAAAAAAAAATATGTCAGCCAGGATTAACGACTTAACGGGCCTTCCGAAGCATGGATGAGCTCGAAAAATTTTCATGCTACTTGTGGTTCTCCATCTAATTGCGGACCACGCCCATAGAAAGAGCTATTATTGCGTACTACCTTGCTCCTCCCTGGTAGTTTTTTTTCTGATACATTATTAAAATTATTTATCCAATATTTTCTGCACCGATCATAAGCTAAACCTAAGTCCCTCAAAAATACATAATAATAAGATAGTGCAGTCGGTGTATATGTAAATCGGAAATTTTCAGATGCCAGTAGTTGCACTGGTGAGCAGCCAACCAACAACATGAAAAAAACTGCTTTTAAAATCATGGGCAACCAGGCAATCATGGCAAGTTTTTTTGTCGTTTCTTTACATAAATTAAACTATAATTAAAAATTTCATTATTTTATCTATGTTTATAGTGGCTTTAAGATCGCAGAAACGTAAAAAATGCACTTTATAGTATTGTGATAGATAATGAACATTCTAAATACAGTACATCGTTACTTTAAAAGTCAGAGTTCAGTATGACAATTGACTCGAATATTTAAGATTTTTTGAGAAAATATACCAAATCTTTCAAAAGATATGAATCAATTCAATCTGCAGAATATTTTTTTAATTGTTAACGAGGGTAAATAAAGTCATAAAATTACCACCGAAAATATTATTTGGCGCGTTGGTTCGCCGAGGGCCCCTAAATGGGCCTTGTTTGTTGTTCTCATTCATACAAATCCGGAAAAAATAAAACAGATATTAGGGCGCCCTCGCCGGCTTCCCGCCTCGAACATTAGTGTCCCCAAAAATGTCCCATTCTTATTCAAATATTTCCGGCAATTTGTTTGTCCTATCGTTCAGAATTGTATAAAATAGGTTCAGAGAGAAAATGGACCCTTCCGATACAAATCCGTACAAACAAGTATTTATGAAATGTTATTTCGATTTTGCCGATTGCAATCTAAGCTGGAAGAAAATTGTAATATTCCGTGAAACAGTCTTGAAGAACAGTCACCGACTGGTTTAATAAAGTTTATCCCTTATAGTGAACCTTTGTCCTTGACCTCGTCTTTAGCCATTACGGAGAAGATAATAGCTATTACACAAAATTCAAAAAATCAATTGCAGTGTGACTTCCGAAGATGAATGAATGAATGAATGAATGAATGAATGAATGAATGAAAAACTATTTATTGCACCTAAAAAATAAATAAAAAAATTAACAAAACACAAACTGTGAATATATATACATAGGTACAATGCAACCGGAAACGAGCAAAGATGAAGAAGAAGACACAAATTTCAAGGAAATGGAAAGGGAATCATCAATTAATGAAATGCATTACATAAAGACGCTTCTCTGACACTTTCATATTATTTGGTCTCCGAGCTACTCTCAACTGAATGATAAGCACTGAGAACTTTCTTTATCGTTTGAACACATCGTTGGAAGTATAATTAGTGTATATTTTCCTACATTTCCAGTGTCTAAAATTGGATGCTTCGTCTACTAATGCAAAAAATAAAAGGACGACTCAAAACGGTGACACTAAAAACATTTGTCGAAATACAACTTCAACCGGAACTGCAGAGCACGCTTCCTATGCCAAAAAACTTAGCACACTTTATTAATTCAGTCAGACTGTATTATTCACGCTGAACTGATTCCTTTGTTCGTTGTTTTAGGAAGAACAAGTAAATCTTAGATAGAGACCAGCAAATTGCATAGAAAGTGCCCCTTTTGCCAGCGCTTCAAGTATTCTGATCTTCGATAGAGAAATCTGAGGATGTAGAGCTTATAAAACTGAATGAGCACTAAGAGTTCACGCTCTTAATCTAAAGTTCGGTGGTTTGAAATGTAACTCTTTCGAACGTATCCCTAATTAGGCGTGCGATTTTGATTTTTTTAAACTGTTTCAAAACTTCGAAAATCGAAGTTTTGAAACAGTTTAAAAAAATCTATTTAGGATGACTATAGATGACAATCAGAAACAACGACTTGACTTATCTACTGAGGCAAGTAAGTGCTAAAGATAAAGGGGCACTATAAGAACTAGAATAAATCGCGCGCATCGCTAGCCCGATTGATTACTTTATAAAGAGCAAAGATCTTAATAGCTCTTCATTCTATATTAACGTGTAGGTCGACACAAGTATCAGCTGTTTGTATGTGATGCGCCATCTTGAGAAAATATAACATCTTTGATGCTGATTCAAAGTTTCGACTATAAAACTATGAAGACTAAATTCCTCGATCATTTCATTGATGCGTTCCTTTGTAGGAATCTGAGTGCTATATCGCGAACTAAATCAGTTTCATGAAAGAGATATTTTGCTTTTGTGCTCAAACTTTATGTGAATAGTTTTTGAACCGAATACTTAAAGAGATTAAAGTAAGACGTGCCTCGGATATACATGGGTTTATTAATATGACTGCATTGGTCTTGTTGGTAGATAGTTACTAGACGTTGAAACATTTATTTTCTGAAGTTGCTTTGTACTGACTAAATTCACTGCTGAGTTTAAAATCACTTTTTAACTTCAGCTTTATGTACAATACACACAACCAATGATAATACGAGTAAAATCACTAAGAACATTCTGCATATATGGTTAAAAAAACCGTATAACATTTGAATATTCATTAGATAAATTATATTTTTTTAAACCTTTAACCAAAAAAAAATAATCATTTTCAAAGCCTTCTGCCAAAGCTTTTACACAAGCAGTTTATGGGTACATTATAAGCGCCGGACCATTGGAGACCTGCGCATCCAGTATAATAATATCTTTAGGATGCTGTTTAGGTTGCCACCTAGATGCAGTGCCTCAGGCATGTTAGCAGAAGCCCGTACCGACGGGTTTCACGCGATAGTGCGGAAAAAGGCCGCCTCTTTATTGCAGCGTGTGCGGAACAGCCATAACAGCGTCCTAAGGATGATATCCTTGCGTCCCGACTGCCCCATGCTGAAAAATTGCATGCGGATGGCCATAGGGGGTCGCATTTAACTAATTATAATTTTATTCTTTGTAATTGTAACTATGGAGATATCCGAAATAAAGTATATATTATTATTATTAAAACAATCGGTTCTAAGCGGCCAGTATCCAGCGTTTTCCGTTTTGGAAATCCTTGTGGGAAGTCATCTAACAGTGGACCCCTGATGATGAAATCATATTTTATCAAATCTGCTATAAGTATTTTCAGTATGGTCTAATGATTGACTGGTAGAAAACACCTTATGGGTCTTAATCTTATGTAGGTATTATTTATTTGTGCAAGACATTTCAACAAATACATGTTGTATAATATAATGTTTTAAGATGAATTTTTGATTCTAAAATCTATAAGCCTTTATATGTATCATCATTATCATCCCAGCCCTATAACTATTTACGCTTAAACATTTTCTCTTTGAAACACAAACCAAAGTGTGCTAATAAAAGGGAGATGCGACAAAAGCTAATTGATATGCTTATATAAAACTGGTATCAATGCCATTAGTCTACGTTCGCATATAAAATATCAGTAAATATTATTATATATAGAAAAAAAAAGCGGCCAAGTGCAAGTCGGACTTGCCCATGAAGGGTTCCGTAGCAGCAAGTAACATAATATAAAAGCTCTAAAGGTAAATTGCGGTTTACGATTTATGACGTATTAAAAAAAAAATATCTATGGTACCGAGACCGCTATAGTTTTAATTGAAAGTACATACTTTGAGGTATATACCACATTTTTTTTTTAATTATTTTAGTAACAATTCAAAAGTTACGGTGGGGGACACCTCAAATTTTAACTTCGTATTAGATTATCTCAAGACTGGGAGGTTTGATCTACATAGTTTTAAAGCAGTTTTTGTTGCATTTTAAAAGACCTTTATAACGATACCCCACACGTTGGGGTTAGTCCAATTTAATTTTTTAAATTCACTTTTCGTTGTATGGGAAGAGGGCTGAAAAAAATTTTTTTTTCATCATTTTAAATATCAACTTTTGGAACTTCAATATCTATCTCTTCACCAATTTTCGGTGCAGTAGCGGCGGAGTACTAGCCCGGACGGACAGACAGACGGATGGACGGACGGACATGACGAGACTATAAGGGTTCCTTGTGGACTACGGAACCCTAAAAACCTTTTCCCGGTAAAGTGGTGTCGGTAATGGATAATGTTAATTCTTCGAATTTGCGTAATGGAATTTTCCACTAATCTCTTACTGTATTCTGTGACTAGACAGACATACTTTTTGGTATATTTAAATTTTTGTAAGCTTGATTTTCTTTTATCTGTCTGAGGTCCATAGACCTAGATTTTTTTACTGCGGTAGGACAAATAATGCAAGCTTAAATATTGCATACATATTAACATATGTTAATAAATTTATATAATGTTTATAATGTTATACATATTTCATATCATGTCACCCGTGTGGTTCCGGGTTAAAATAGGACCACTCCATCTCTTCCTGTGATGTGGACGCGACTAAAGGATTAAGCACAAACACCTCGTGCTACAATTGCATTCCCAAGGAGGGTTAACGTCGGGCGGCGGCCGGTTATTGAACTTTTCGCACAAATACATTCCCAAAGAGGGTTGACGTCAGGCAAGCGGCCGGTTGTAAAACTATAGCCAAATCATTTAAAGTGTTCCGGCTATTTCTTCTCCATTTTGCAAGGTGGCATCCTTGGGTGATCATTGACTTGCATGTTATATTTGGAGAAGAAAAAGTGGGAAAGCGCACCCCGGGCTCCGTAACAGCACATCTAAGGATGCAACCGGGAATGCGCTTAGACGAAGAAGAATGTTATATTTCATAGAGCTATTGTATGGATAGAGCCGGAAGGTGACAATTTAAACCCAATAACGAAACTACGCAAACTCAATTCATCGAATATGTGCTTGTTTGATTTGTCTTCACAAGAGCGATAGTCTAGGATACAAGAGAAATGTTTGAAAAAAAAATACTAATATAAGTTAATATAACTAATTCTTGACTAGCAGGTAACTATTTTTAGGCTCAAAAGAGGGAGACATGAAAACTACTCCACCGACAAGAACGTAGTTCTTAAATTATAGATAGATAGATATATTTTACTCCTGAAGAAAATTATTTCCGCACAATGGCATTGTATCCACATTCGGCCCATAAAATGAATCGGCTAAAGTGAACTGAAACACTGCGTCACGATGACTCACTGAATTTAGTTTATTTGCCCGTAAAAGCGCGGTGCCCCTCCTCTTCCGGAATAATATTACTGTGTATTAGAACTACCATTTACGGAATGCAACATTTTTAACCGACTTGAAAAAAGGAGGAGGTTATCAATTCGAATGTATGTTTCTTTTTTTATGTATATTTGTTACGTGATATCTTCGCCAATTGTGAACCGAAAGTCGGTGTTTTTTTTTGTTAAAAATTTAATTATATTTCGCCTTCTTAGAACCCATATTAGAATGTAAATAAATTCTCTATGTTTTAAGGGTTCCGTTCCTAAAGGGTGCAAACGGGACCCTATTACTGGGACTCCGCTGTCTGTCCGTCTGTCCGTCTGTCACAGGGCTCTATCTCTTGAACCGTAATAGCTAAACACTTGAAATTTTCACCGATCATGTATTACTATGACCACTATAAAAACAAATACTAAATATAAGGTAAAGTTAAAAATTAAAGCAGGTCGTCATACAAGAAACGTGTTTCTTCAGCGTTTTAAAACATTGTACGGTGGTACGGAACCCTTCATGTACGAGTCCGACTCGCACTTGCCCGTTTTTTTTCTATACAGTTCTAGGTTTGTATCTTGTTTAAAGTTTACTTCGTTATAGTGCTTCTTTTCCAGTGCACGATTTTTACTACATGTTCAGTATATGGTACAGATTAAATACCTCAATAATAACAAAATAAAAAAACCACCGTACAATGTTATAAAACGCTGAAGAAACACGTTTCTTGTATGACGACCCCCTTTAATTTTTAGCTTTAGCTAATTTTTATTATTTGTTGTTATAGTGGTCATAGTAATACATAATTGGCGAAAATTTCAAGTATCTAGTTAATGCCATTATAAAGATCTAGTTAAAAACGCTGAATAAACACGTTTTTTTGTATGATGACCCCCTTTAATTTTTAAATTTTTTTATATTTTTAACAGTAATACATAATCGGTGAAAATTTTAAGTGTCTAGCTATTACGGTTCAAGAGATAGAGCCCTGTGACAGTAGGACAGACAGACGGACAGACAGACAGACGGACAGACAGACGGACAGACAGACGGACAGACGGACAGACAGCGGAGTCTTAGTAATAGGGTCCCGTTTGCACCCTTCGGGTACGGAACCCTAAAAATGGCCTTTTTAATTAAATACCAAATAATATAGTTGCAAGTTTGTTTCTAGTTCTATTCTATCCTTCATATTTCTAGATGTTTTCGGAGAATGTGTTTTAGGTTGCTAACTCAGAATAACTGAATGATCAGTTAGTACTACCTAGTACCTAGTACTACTAGCATCTCAAAATACCTGATCATTCAGTTATTCTGAGGTAGCTACATACAGTTTGAACTTGTATCCCTTAGCTATATTGAAATTTTGGAATTAGAATCACTAATAGATGAATCCCTAATGCTAGCGCTAGCTTGCCTTCTTTGTTGAAGGAAAAATGTGATTATTTATATGTTAAAAAGAGATAGACGTAAAGAAACATACATTTTAGTATGGGTTAAAAATACCTAACAATTCAGTCTTCATATTAACGCACGACAAAGCTTTAGGTATAAACATTTTCAAACGAATCCCGCTCTGATTGTTAACAGAAAAATATTTGTCGCAATTGAGGAAATAACATTGAAATGTAACTGAAGAACGATTCTATTCAAAGAACTCAGCGAGCGAGGAGTTCAACGACTGAACAAATTCGATACGAGACGAAGTAGCAACAAGTTCAATCAATAAATGGACAACAGGATACTTCGAAATACTGCATTTGTAAGTAACAAATGCATTACTTTAAAGTATGTATCAATAACGGTTTGTTATTAGATCTCTAAATCGGTTATTTTGAAAATCCTTTGGAGAGCCTATGTCCAGCAGTGGACGTTGTGCGGCTAAAATGATGATGATCGGGTCGTCAAGATTTGGGGTTGTCAAATATATCATCCTGTTAATTAATGCACATTAACTCTACTCTGTCTTTTCCGTCTAAACATTTCAGTCTAAGTATTATAGTAAGTATTTTCATAAATAAATATATAGGGACAAATCACACTGATTGAGCTAGCCCTAAAGTAAGTTATAAACTTGTGTTATGGGATACTAACTCAACGATACTATATTTTATGATAAATACATATATAGATAAACACCCAAGACCCAGAAAAATTTGAAAAAGGCAATTTTCCAACTTGCCAATATAACTAATTTTAAGTTTTTAGTTTGTTAGGTGAGTCTTTGAAGAAGAAGCGGCAACAAACTGCAGTGCAGTTTGTTGCCGCTTCTTCTGCACTTGCGCCTAGGAAGCGGCGTAAACTTAGCTTTAAGTAACGATTTGACGTCAACATTTGTGCAAAACAAAACAAAGTGACTATTATTAAGAGATATTATAAATATCCTATGATAATAAAGATATTTTGAATTTGAATTTGCCCTGGCTGGGGATTCAACCCAGAACCTCCGGATTAGCGGTCTAGCGTGTTAACCATTACGCCAAGGAGATCGTCATTTTCATAAATTAATTGGATTTAGTAAATAATGGTATTTTCAAGATAATACATACTTCAGTACTTACCCTAAGTAGATTTTTAAAGTTTAAAAAAAATCTTTCTACATATAAAATTTTCAGAGCTACTCTTGATTACAAAGATATGTGCGACTAAATCTAATAATGCGACCGAAGAAAGATTTTTATGCTTTTTAGAGATCTCGTTGAATATCTGAGCTAATATTCGTGCAGCTTGTTATAACATTTGCTCTGTAAATTTCCCTATCTAATGAAGAATATTTAGCATATACGGTTATATGATACCTTTCGTTAAACAGTTTTATATCTCAAACAATGTGTTGTTTTATATCAGGATTATCGATATTTGCTTTATCAATACGTTTTATCACACATGATGATGACATACATATATATTTTAACCTACCCTTGTTTCCCACAGGCCGAGTTCCACAGTTGGACTTATTTATTACAAGCTTTTATTTAGTTTCACCCGTCAGTTTCAAACGTCGTTTGTGTGTCCGTAATCTAAGCTTGCAAGCTAAATTAGACCCACTTCCAATTATTCGATGGAGCTCAAACTTCACATACTTATATATGTTGGGTGACAATGCAATATTATGGTACCAATGACCTGATATCACGATGAAACCGTGGCCACGGCATCTCTGTGATAAAACTACATAACCCCACCGAGTTTGGGCTCAGTTGATTCGCCTTGAGGAGCACTTTAATCTTTTCAATTCATTGTTTTCCAAACAAGTTTTTTTATAAATACTTTTGATATTTGCTTGTTTATAAAAATGTGCAAACATAAGGTAACATCAATAGTTTTTTTTTACTTAAGTTTTAATAGGTATAGGCTTAGCAAAGACTAGGGTAGCATTAGCTATTCTTTATCCATCTCTTTAGTGTACAGCCTAGTGATGCTGTAGCTTGTCACACTATCTCAATCTGATCCTCCTTACTTTTTAGGTACCTAGGAACCAAAAATACACATTCAAATTTACCTACACAAACCTTTGCACAAAATCAATACATTCTAATATTAATGCATATTCCACCCTCAAGCGGAGGCCTAAATATCCAATCTGAGAAGATTATGTAAAGCACCCGGAATTGTTTGCGTTTGTTTTATAATACCACACGTTTCGGTAATAATGCCGTAAATGCTTCATGCCTGAAGGTGCGTATATTAAAATTCCGTTATTTGAACAACAATGTCCTGAGCGGGGATTATTTGCCTCTCGGTATTTTGATCACGTGGTATGTTTATACAAAAGTGATCTTCAAGCGCGTGGGGACCGTTCAAATATTACGTAAGTAGAATTTAAGCGATTTTAAACCCCCGCCCCCCTTGTCAGCAAAAGTGAGCAAACCTCTTGCCCACCCATATGTATACGTAAGCATTGATATTTTTAAAATGTTTTATTATTATTTTTATGAGCAAGTATACTTGTACCTAGTTTAGATATTATTTTACTGTCTGTTTAATTTTCAATCAAATTACAGAAGGTGCCAGCTCTCTAGGGCTAGGACTTTGTAGCTAGCAACTAAACCTACCTATATATGTAGATTATTAGCTTATACTAGTGGTTCTGTGAGAACAATAAACCTCGCAAGCTCTTATAACCATGCAATAACCGACTCTTTTCCCTTTCCCCTGGCTTAGCAAAGCCATTTCAGTGAAATCCGTCCATATATAACGCTACAGCAAACTTACCTTCTTTTCTTTCCAAACTATTTCTCCTCCAAATAAAATTGCGATCCACGAAAAAATTAAATTAATCAAGGATCTTGTGTGCCAATACATATTTCTGACGACACAATTCGCAAAACTACTTTAATGAATTCATTTTAAAGCACATGTTAATAAGGTCTCCCTCAAACTACTTAAGTTTCTCGACTCAATTCTTAGAAAAACTATTAAACTTTGCCTAGCATTGCTGCACGAAAATTGCCGGTAATTTTGAATAAGAATGAACTTTGAAATTTCGTATGGAGGAACTTGGAGTCGGTTTAGCTCATATTATCATAGTAATTATGTGGAGCTTAACTCTAATTATGTTTGAATATGCCAAAATAAGTAGTATCCTTTTTCGCGTTAATTTTCTCGTGAATAAATAATGTTGATATTTACGTTGTACCTATGTACAAGACATTTCTTTTTTTAGGTATTAAATTTTATCAGTTGTATTATAGGTAAGATTTAAGTTCGTTTAATAGTATTTTATGGGACAGTTGTATAACAGAGTTCAAAAAAGACGAGTGGTGCGGGTTACGATGTGAGTCTTAGTGGACATCGTAAAAGATGCTTCGAGTGTTTTTTGACTGACATAGGTATACAACGTTGCATACAATACTTTTTATACGACTTGTGTTATGGTAGGTAAACCGTAGCTATTTCTTAAATAAAATACAAAATTAGGCAAAGAGTAATCGAGTTAGAAATGTGAAATGTTTGACATCTTATTTGACATATGTTTGGGAGATATGTAAAAAAAATATGATAAACTTTGTTTCTATATAAAGTTTACTTCCTAGTGACGATATGAACTTAATTTTTTATTATATTGGTAGTTGTTTGTTAAGTTGGTAGTTGTATTTCTTTGTTGTAAAGTTATGTTGATTGAGTAAAACCTTAACCTATTTAGACAGTAATATGTGACAGCTAACCGTATTGTTTTGGCGACATAACGACACAAGTGCTGTAATGACGAATAGAGTATAGACTTTCCAGAAGTCAAATTATCTCTGTTCTTGCCCATGTAAAAAAAAGACAAAAGTCTAAGAGTAGAAAAATTAAGTTTAAACATTTGGTCCAAGAATTATAGTTTCTAAGCCACGATACGTATTTCATTTAACCATTCATATCCAAAATCATCAGAAAAGTCGGGACAGGAATCTTGATTAGACAGGATTTAATAAAACCATCCACTTCCTCGATATTTATAGTTACGTAGTGTAATGAATATTGCAATTTACGATTGCATGTTTTCCATACTCCTTGAATAGGACATTCATAGCGTATTGCTATTCAGTCGTGTACTCGTGTCAGACCACTCCTCCTCAACAAAGAATGTGAAAGGTAAAAACCAATGAATAGATT
The DNA here is from genome assembly GCA_963576875.1 of Acrobasis repandana. NCBI lineage: Eukaryota > Metazoa > Arthropoda > Insecta > Lepidoptera > Pyralidae > Acrobasis > Acrobasis repandana. Next base: position 16,481,107 of record OY756218.1, on the reverse strand, counting down.
GCATTATTTTCCATTTACTCTGATGTCGCTTGGTCGCGTTCAAGGTAAATACTGGACCGTCGAACTTAGAATACAAATGTTGATTTATTTTAGTTTTGATGAACTTCGGCGGTAGGCAATTTAATACTATATAGTATAACCCAATACTTATACAACGAGGAAGAGACATACCCGTAATAAATCGATGCACGGACTATATAAGATCACTATAGTGTAATGAAATTAAAATAACAGCATAAGAACAAAAAAAAATTTGCCATTTCCATAAAAAGTGTGCAGCCGCCCGGAAAATTTGTATAGAAATGCCAAAATTGACTTTTGTTATTTGGCTGTTATTTTTATTTCATTATACTATAGTGATCTAGTATAGCCCGTGGTTTGATTAATTAGGGGTATGACTCTTCGACGTTATATATTATTTTTATTTACTAATACGAAGTTTTCTCATTGATATTAAATGACACGTCAAGTTTTTGTTTTATTTCAAACAATAATTGAAGGAAAACAAGAAGTAAAAAGAGGAATAGGAAAACCCAGAAAAAGATTTTTTGATGAAATAAAAGATAAAAATAATGTGAAAACATATAAAAAGGTTAAGAACTTAGGGAAGAAAAGAGAGACATCGAACGAACTCCACCAACGAGAGCGCGGCATAAAAGAAGAAGAAAACTTCGAGTAGGTAATATAATTTTATGAGTAGTACTTACACACACGAAACCAAAACTCGCAAAAACTTATTTAATATACTCGTAATACTAAAACCAAATACATAAACAATATTATTTAACCATACCTTAAAATAATTTCTTCCTAAGAAAAAAAAAATTCTTCTTTGCTGGTCTGGGAGAAAAGAAAAAACATAGAATGTACCAGCTGCTTCTCTTCCCGTGCAGATCGAAAAAGCCGATTGAGGGAATGGGCGAAAATCTGAATCATATGAATAGGCGATGCGGTTAGCAACCCATCACTATTATGATTTCCCTTTTCCACCTTCATGCCCACCATTACGCTAAAAGTGGCCTGGGCTTTACCGCCCTTGGCTCTGTCTACCCCGTTAGGGATAAAGACGTGATAGTGTATCTGTACCTTAAAATAAATTAATTAAATGTTAGCTACGTAACAGTACTCGTGTGGCGGATACATAATGATACCTCAAACCACATCTCTCCAAAATTTCAACATAAATTTTCACATTTCGAATGTAACATAAAAATGTTCTGTAGAACGTGACCCGTTTAGTGGAAAGATAGTTGGAGCGAAATTTTCTTTTCAAGAGGGAAAATTTTCACTCTCCCCCCTCATTAGTGAGAACCTTTTGACTAAGAGCATCCCGCTTTAGGTCCGCAATTCACATTTGCACACGTCTAGCTTTTGCTGCACTTTTAAATATACTAAGGGGCCAAGGCCTTAATTTTGCAATTTCATTTTTATGAACTGGTTTTTTATGAACATTATGTGTCGTTTCTGCATTACAAAATAAATAATTTAAGGTAATTGTAATTCTGTTCTAGATTAAAATCTTTGTCACAGTTGTTTTTTACATTATTTACAAGAGTTCTACATATTCCGAAGTTTAATTATATCTATGGAGCTCAGAGTTAACATAGCATTTTATTAAAACTCACGTGAGATTAATCCATCATATTAATTAATTTAAAAGAGTTGTCACGTAATTTAGTCAGAAAAAGCTGATCAGGTTTCGATCTATTTTGACGATCGTCTCAGTACAGCGACACTTCGGGTCGCCGCCGTTTCCGACACTCGCCCTGAAGATAATTGTCTAAATCGATCTAAACCTGGCCTGGCTTTTTCCCACTATATTACGTGGGTCAACTGTTTTAAATGAGTTGATTATAACTTAAATACTAAAAATAAATTACTTATAAGTATAAACTAATAAAAATAAAAAATATCGCGCAAATTCTGCCCCTGCGTAAGAGTGCCCAGAGGCTGGCAACATTGCCACGTTGGCTTGCTTGCATAATATCTATAAGACTAATAAACGAGTTTGTCACAGAAATCATATCAGAGGCACCTCCACATTTTTTCAAAACAGCTCAGGAGTTCACTAATAGGTATATTCAAAAACATGATTTTACAATACAAACAATTGCAAATAGCAGACTTTTCAGAAGACTCTTTAGAAAACTTACACCGCCACTGATAGATCAATCACTTAATCAATTTATAAATATAAAGTACAATAAATAAGTTCTAGAGGAGGTTTTATTCAAAGTAAAATGGTTGATTAACGAATGAATTACACCTGTCATTCACAATTAAATTCGCTTCCGTAATTCAATGTACAATCAGTCAGGGAATTGTTTTATAATTTGATCCGACTGTTCCAAGAGCCGAATGCATCCAATTCATCCACTCCATTTCCATGAAATAAGTGACTTCAATATATTTAAATAGGTGCTAACTTTTTCGGCATGCATCAAGACGATGAGTGTAGATGAAGTGAGATAAATCTTTCAGGATCGAAGCAAGTGGAGGCCTATCCCATGGATGAAGAGACTGATGAGTGAAGTTGAAGCGAGAGAAGTTTGTCAGGATCGAGTGAAGGTGCAGCAAGGTGAAGCAAGTGAAGGTCCATAGCCTTCGTTTACCCCTGTGGGATACAAGCGTGATAATACGTATGTATGTAACTTTGGCAACTACGTCCGCGTGCATTTTTAACCGACTTCAAAAAAGGAGGAGATTATCAATTTAACTATACGTTTTTTTTATTTTATGTATGTTTGTTACGCGATATTTTCGCCAAATTGTGAACCGATTTTGATGATAGTTGGTCCCATTTTAATTTGGTGAAGATATGATGAAGAACTTTGAGGATATAGAAGAAACTCCTAAAAAAAATTTAAGTCGGTTGTTTTTTTTGTTAAAAATTTAATTATTCGGAAAACTTTTCCATCTTTTATTAAGCGCGTTTCAAATTGCATCGCTAACTGTATTGCTAGCCCAGAACTTAGGGCACTGCTATCCGACTTGTTCTTCTCCAAAAATTATATGCATGACAATGGTGACCCAAGGATGCCTAAGACCGTAAAAGTAAATAAGAACAAGTGGTGGTACGAGCGCCCGACGACGTTCAACGTCAACCTGGCTTGGATATGCATTTTTTGCATGACATCTATACTAGTAGTTCGCCGCGAACTTAAACCTCGCGATTTGTTATTAATATTTCAAAAACTACTAAACCGATTTTGATGCCCAACAAACTTGAAAATTCTATTGATATTTCCTACATGCCTGCCAAATTTTATCAAAATCGGACCATCGGTTCGGCAATTATCGCAAGACAAACATACATACATACATACATACAATCAATCAATGTGTTTCGCCCCAACTTAAATTATCAATGATTAGTCCTTTAGTCGCCTTTTACGACATTAAAAGAAAGAGATCGAGTGTGATGGAGTCAAAACTTAAACTTTAGGCCGGAAACAACATAGCACAATTTAGATTAAAGATGTTTATTTAGTCCTGTTCTATTTGTAGTTCGTTACATGTTTATTTATGTGTAAAATGTCTTATTTGCATACATAAATCTGTCTTTCAATTGTATTGCAGTGACATTTTTATTAGAATCATTAAATATTTGCAATAGCTTTGAGATAATTATTTCTTGAATTAAAGCATTATTATTTGACAGTAAATTTCAGGCCTCAAACAAAAGCCTCAATATATGAAAGGCAAATTTTCTGCAAAATCATCTACGGCATAATAAGGAATTAATTCAATAAGGAATTTATATAGAGAAATAAAAAATAATATTTCGATCTCGCATATTAAACTTGGTCAGCATAAAAGCGATTTATTTCTTTGTAAAGTCGATATTTTTCGTGTGATTTATTTTTGTGGATTTATATAAATTGTGCATCTGGCTGTCCAACAATTATTTACCCTTACAGAAAAGTAACATCAAAGTTGTTCTTATAGTTAACGCAATAAATATCGTATCGTAATATAGACAAGATTTATCTTATCTCACATTTAGTATGATAAGAAAAGGTAAACCTTTTTACACTGTTTATATCATTTGTGCTTAATTTACCTGTTAATTTACTTAGTTAAGCTATCTGAAATGTGTAAACTCATTAATTTTGTAGATCCAGTTAGTTAACTAATGTCATTGAGGTCTCAGTACTAATTGATTCATTACATAGATAATCTGCAATTGTCACAAAGTGCACGCTCGTGACACGACTAGTCAGATGCATTCCAGATGGCAAATATATATTATAAGTAGGTAATAAACTGTTCAGTTTGTAGTACAAGTCTTAGATAAAGTTACAATTACTTATACAATTATAACACTGGTCAACAAAATAACAAATTTTGTAAGCCCATTAAATAAGTTGAACTGTTTTTAAGAGAGCATTAAAAAACATTCACAGTGAAACTAATTTTACGTCTTGGTTAGTTTGGGGTTTTTGTGGATAAAAAGACTAACCTCCCCGTTAAAAAATTATTTACATCAATAAATTTTAATAATTTTAAAAGAGTACAATTGAACTACTTTTTCTTTTATAATTGATATCTACAGCTTCTGTTCTTAACGCACAACAGTAATCTGCTAGCATAGCTGACTCCACTTTCCTTGATATCGCCGTTCCATGCCCGCTATTTCCTGGTGGAAACGCTCACCATGCTCATCGCTAACGTCTCTCAAATTTTGAGGTAAAAAATCTAAATGTGAGTCCAAAATATGTATTCTGAGAGACATTTTACAGCCAATAGTGTGCAAGGCTTCAATCATATATTTTATAAGTTCTTTTATAGTTTTGGGCTCTCACATTTCCGAGGGAATTAGTAAAAACTTGTAACATAGATTTCCAAGCCTTAATCTCATTTTTATTTACTATTAAATGTCCTTAATCAACTCCTTCTTTTAATTTTGCATCAAAAATTTTTTGTTCTTTAAGATATTGAGAAGCATCACTTTCGTGGTTAAAAGATTTTGCAAATTTTGTCATTATTCCTAATTTTAGGTGCAAAGGTGAGTAAAGATGTAACATACACGTTCAATGAAAATACTCTGTTAGTTTGTTTTTGTATATCACACTCGTTAGGAGATGGTCGAAGCAAGAACATGTATGTGGTCGCGCGCGGCGAATACAAATTTCGACGTACACACTATGAGCTATTATCTCAAAAATTCGGGCTAAGCCAACTGCGAAACGTATATGTCTGATGGGTAGTTTCTGCGTACTTTTTGATATTACAACTCATTATCATTAGGCAAAAACCTTGTTTTGTTGACCAGTGTAATTATTTACAAAAAAAAAACAAAACTCGACTGCGTGATAAAACATCAGTCTGCCTAGGATTCAAGTCATACGTAACCCCTTTTATTTTCTTTGCCATAATCTGATAAGAAAGAATACGATAGCTACTTATTGTACAGAATATAGCAAAGTTCTATTAACGTAAACGCGCCATCGTCAAGTCCACCACATCCTGTTAGCCTCGCCAGTTTTTTCTATCACTTCGAGTTTTCCGGCATGAACTAGTTTCACTGGCTTATATCATTCGATGTCTATAAATGGAAAGTTACGTGTATTATGTTGGAAAATGCAGCTTATTTATGCTTTTCCTTGACTTTAACAGAATGCGTCTAAGTAAAAAACTATGGCTGATTTTTATTTACTATTAAATGTCCTTAATCAACTCCTTCTTTTAATTTTGCATCAAAAATTTTTTGTTCTTTAAGATATTGAGAAGCAATATATAGTCTGCAATGCTGGTGTGGATGAATAAAAATGATGTATCAGCTGCTTTTCTCCCCGTGTATATCATTAAAGCCGATCGAAGGTCGAAGGAGTCGAAATCTCGAGCGATCCTGTTCCGTGCTTACAGATGTGTCTCAACCCTAAGATGTTTTTTTTATGTCTAAATCAAAATAACCTAGCGTAGCTACGGCGTAAAAGACGGTGGCACGAAAAAATGGAGGTGAAAAGAACGGCCACCCTTCTTGAGAAGAACAAAAGAGTAAAGAAAAATAATTAAAATAAACAGGCAAGTCCGAGTCGGACTCGTAAATAAAGGGTTCCGTACCTCCATACAATGTTTTAAAACGCTGAAGAAACAAGATTCTTCTGTGACGACCCCTTTTATTTTTAGTATTCGTTGTTATAGTGGCCATAGTAATACATAATCTTTGAAAATTTCAAGTATCTAGTTAATGCCTTGTAATTCTTCTTTCTGGTCTGGGAGAAAAGAAAAAACATAGAATGTACCAGCTGCTTCTCTTCCCGTGCAGATCGTAAAAGCCGATCGAGGGAATGGGCGAGAATCTGAATCATATGAATAGGCGACGCGGTTAGCAACCCATCACTATTATGATTTCCCTTTTCCACCTTTATGCCTACCATTACACTAAAAGTGGCCTGGGCTTTGCCGCCCTAGGCTTTGTTTACCCCGTTAGGGATAAAGACGTGATAGTGTATCTGCAGTTAATGCCATTATAAAGATCTAGTTAAAAACGCTGAAAAAACACGTTTTTTGTAAGATAACCCCCTTTAATTTTTAACTTTTTTTATTTTTAGTATTTGCTGTTATAGTGGCCACAGTAATACTTAATCTGTGAAAATTGCAAGTGTCTAGCTATTACGATTCAGGAGATAGAGCCCTGTCACAGGCGGATAGACAGACGGACAGACAGCAGAGTCTCAGTAATAGGGTCCCGTTTGCACCCTCTGGGTACGGAACCTTAAAAAATGGAGATGCACTTAATTCGCATTAATATTTAATTCGCATGTGGACTAAAAGAATATTTTTGGGTCATTAGGAAAAAATATTGTATTTTCTTTTTTGAATTGATTATCAAATAATGACGAAAATACAGCGCATTTAAATTTCGGGTGACGTCACAATCTAGTACGATTTTCTCTAGATGGTGACGCTAATCACCCCCACTTCGAAATTTCTATGCGTATATTTGTACAGTTTTACTACTTTGATAAACCGATAAATATGGGGCCATTAGTTTTGTATGATCAAACTGACGAATTAAATAAAATTATATTGTTGGACCCAGTCCACATCCTCAAAACAACCAACTCCGATCCAACAAAACAAAGACTGTACGTAACTGTAATATTTTAATATTTTATAGCCCATACAGTCTTTTTTTAATTGCTTGCCAAATTTATATGTATTTTAGGAGTACCTACAGTTGGCGGAGTTAACTTGTTGCAAATCGGTTCAAAATAACTTTATGATGTGTCAACTGTCTTTTGTATGAATATACAACCTCTACTTACGCGCGTCGCATGCAAAGTATGTTACATCACGCAAGCGCAAAATAAACCAAATCTATATTACATTCCTAGGACTAGAACCTGATACAAAATCTCTTATCTAATTGTAATTTTGTTCAAGTAGTATGTAATTTGTGCTTAATTGACAAGAAACTTTGGACAGCCAATACTAATTATTTACTTTACATAGGCAGCGGATATTAGGCTGTCCGACTACTTTTCAAACCAATTAGGTGATTTAAATAAGCGTATGTTAGAAGTATTTATAATGGTGGCCAGTGATCTTTAGATTTTTGATCCAGACAGGAAGTTCCAGCTTCGAGGAAGAGGTCTTTTGACGAATCCGACTCGACTGGGCAGCGTTCGAGAAGCTACGCAATGTCTTCTCGTCCAAAATACCTCAGTGCCTCAAGACGAAAAGACTTAATCAATGTGTGTTACCAGTGATGACTTATGACTCTAAAACGTGGTCCCTTACTATGGGTCTCATAAGAAGGCTCAAGGTCGCTCAACGGGCTATGAAGCGGGCTATGCTAAATGTTTCTCTACATGATCGAATCAGAAATGAGGAGGTTCGTAGAAGAACTAAGGTCACACACATAGCCCAGCGGATTAGCTCGTTGAAGTGGCATGGATCGGATAACCTGAGCAAGGTTGCAGGAAAACGCTGGATGCAGGCCGCCTCCGATCGGTCGTTTTGAAAATCCTTGGGGGAGGCCTATGTCCAGCAGTAGACTACCTGTGGCTGATGATCATTAGTCAATATATCTCTGTGACCGTTTATTGATTAGACTTATCGGCCACAGTAAGGTCCAAGCCTCCTCAAGGACTCCCAAAACTACTGACTGGAAGCGGCCTGCATCCAGCGTTCTTATTTATTTACCAATTTATGTACACGAAAAATGTACACAGAGATTACATAAAATAAAAGTTGTACAAAGGCACTTCTTATCTCATAAGAGATCTCTTCCAGTAGGTCTGCGTTCTTCTGTAAGATTGCTATGGTCTTCCGACTAACTAGTAGGTAAGTGTCTTATGCTGCGCTTTCCGGTACGTAGCCGGCGATCGAGACCTTTCTGCTCCATCAGCCGTCGGTTCTTTGTGCTTTGTGCTCTGCCTAATACTACTTCAATAAACTAAAAACGTTTTGGATCATGTTCAAACTTAAAAATTCAAACTATTGGTCTCATGTAATTGCCTTACATAATTCTTCTTCAAAGAACACAATAAGAAAACAATTTAATACATAACATATACGTTGAATATACCCGAGTAGTGCTTAGTTAATATCCAGAGCTGAGTGTAGTATTAATATTTCCACGTCTGGATAAGCGTCACTTCGCCTCTGAACCCATTATCATTAATCTTGTAAGATGCTTAGATAATGCTCGCAGCGTCCTGAGGAACTCTACGTGATATAAAAACCTTGCAGTAGGACTAAGTCGAGGAACATTTTCATGTTTGCATCGTCTGGTCTGTAATCATTAAATTTTTAACAAAAAAAAAAAGGCTTAAATTTTTTTAAGGAGTTTCTTCCATATCTCCAAAGTTCCTCATCATATCTTCACCAAATTAAAATAGGACAAATTTGGTAGTAAAGGCAATAAAATAAAAAAGAATCATCAAAATCGGTCCAAAATCGGCGAAGATATCGCGTAACAAACATATATAAAAAAATAATAAAAAAAAATATAAATAAAAAAAACATACAGTGGAATTGATAACCTCCTCCTTTTTTGAAGTCGGTTAAAAACCGTGTAGATTTTAAAATGCGATCAAAGCAATGAGCGATAGTCTTGAGGAAATCATCTGCACGGCTCTCCCAATGACATAAAAAAGTAATTTTAAAATGTAAGTTTACTTTGCTTTTATTCTTTCTTAGGGTTTCCATATTTTCTTACCTACCTAAACATAATACTTATATTACATATTACTACCTACCTTATAAGGTTGCCTGGAAGAGATTGCTATGCGATAAAGCCGCCTTTTGTGTACTAACATTTGCCTCTATTCATGGTGTCTCATTTGTTTAATTGTGTGCAATAAAGAGTAAAATATATAAATATGTAATATTATTGCAATGAAAAAAACATGAGCCGTGTGGTTCCCAGCAAAGTAGAATAAGAACTCCCAGTTTTTCCGTGGATGTCGTAGGCTTTTCCTTCTCCACTTCGCACGATCTTGAGCATCTTTGGTTGTAAGACGACCTTGACGACGTCAAGCCAGCATTTCTTGGGTCTACCACGTCTGCCGGGCCCCGGCGGAGGCGGCATGGCTATATATTTGTTTTCCACGTAGCTTGCCGGTTTTTGCAAGACATGACCGTACCAGCGTAGGCGACTTTCTTGCAGTTTTTCTGCTATGTCACGGACATGAAGGCTGCCGCGGATGCGGGTGTTTCTCACGCGATCTCTCCGTGTTACTCCGCATATCCAGCGCAACATTTGCATCTCTCAAGCAATGGCCACGCTTCACTACCATATAAAAGGACAGGTCTAATGATGGATTTGTAGACCTGTCCCTTTAACCTAACCGGCATTTTGGGGTCACAAATAACACCCGTCACCTCACGGCACTTTGCCCATACGGCAAATATACGGGCCTTGACGTCGGCATCAATGTCTCCGGACGCGTGAAGTAAAGATCCCAAGTATTTAAACTAGTCAAATGGTAAAGGATATTCTTACAAAACCCTGTACGCATATTTCAAAAAAAACAAACCGAATGATTCTCGAAGTAGCATTCCTTTGAAAACGCTAAACAATCCAAATCTGCGACAAAGCTCAAAAAATATTTTATATTTCACATAGAAACAAGCTAGGACCTTTATAAACATGGCCGCCATGAAACATACGATGGAACACCAATTTATGTCGCCAGGAACAATCCAATTATATTTTTTCTGCCAAATAGACACATTGGACAGAATATATTCGCTGTGAATGGGCTGTCCCGCTTCGCTGATTTTATCTGCCGTTTTATGGGGTAAGTACATCACGGTTTGTTAGGCCTGTCGCATAAAATAAGCTAAGTGATTGGGTTGCCATCGATTGGCCATATGAACGTGCTGGGGACAAAATATGAGCAGCCAATATCGGGTTTGGTACCAATGTTTTTTATATGATCTAGAAATACATTATTTCAACTTCCCAAATTACAGAATGCGGCGCGAAAACTTGCTGATTTAAAAGGTCAATACAAAAAAAGTAGTAGAGATGTCACTGTAATTTAATTTTTATAGTAAAATACATCATCAATTATTTTTGCGACGGGTATGTTGGCGATGGTTTGGCGTACATTGTTTTTCAGGTGAGGTAGGCTCCTTGGACGGTCATTGTAAACAAATTGATTTTAAATAACCACATAATAAAGTCACAAGGAGCCAATTCGGGGTAGCGGGCTGGCCAAACAAGATCGTTTCTCAAATAGATGAGGCGCTTGAGAAATCGAGTAACTTCAAAACTATTTAATAAAAAAATTAAGATGATGTATTTTAAAATAAAAAATAAATTACAGTTATATCTCTACTAGTTTTTTATTGATCATCGAAATCAGCAAGTTTCCGCGCCGCACCCTGTATTTATCTAGGTATGTGTTAGTGTTCATATCAATACTAAACTTTCTCTTTAATATAATAAATATTATATATTTACTTAGCAATTAAAGAGAATTTTCTGAAACTTATGTTCATGTCATGTGTATGATTATCAAAGTAGAATTTTAAATATTGATCATCACTACAATTTATAAATATATTATTAAAAAGTGCCTCTATAACTAAAACGAACTTAATTTAACATATAATCTTACATTTTTTTTACGGTAAAGAACCTGCGCTAGTTTGTAGCTTGACACACTTTACTTCGATTTAGATAATCTTGATTTAAAATAAACATGTCAATCAAAAACAGGATGGCATTTTATTGACTCTAGAACCCAAATCAATCTCCGAGCCTCGACTCTCGACATAAAAGAGTCGTGTCGACCTCAGTACGATCGCTTCCAGATCCGGAATGTCATTTGCGATGTTTACGATCAAATCATTGATAAACGGTAGATGAGAACTTTTGGCCGACCTTCAATTTGGAATCGCTTGGGAGTACACGAGCTACAATTAGTACACAGATATTCAGATTTCCGTGTCGAGTTTATTCCGCAATAATTAAATCACCAATATATCAAGCAATATAGGATAGATACTAAATAAAGATTAAAGACGTGACATGTATTGTTCAATATAAAATACATGTCACGTCTTTATCCCTAACAAGGTAGACAGAGCCTTGGGCCGTAAGACCCAAAGGCCACGTTTAGCGTGATGATGGAAAAAGGGAACCAAAATAGTCACAGCGCCTAACATGATTCAGATCCCATTCCCTCAAGTGGCTTTTACGATTTACGCAAAAAGAGAAGCAGCTGGTACATTCTACGGTTTTTTTCTTTTGTGCATGGAAATGGAAAGATCTAGCTGGTCTTAGAGAAAAAAAATCAGGATAGTTATTTTATTAATAGCATAATTCAAGAAAAATATATCAACAAACTGCTATTTCTATCCATTAAAATCTTATCTGGGACACTACCTTTCTAGCGACAAGCAAAAATGACCAGTATTTTCATAATTCTCTGATATTAATTTATCATTATCATTATTACTTCAACTGAAGGAAGTACATTGTTTGATTGGCTAATCATGAAACTCAAAAGTTTGACAAGCCATTCAAAATTAAACCTGAAATTATAAGCTTTGATAAAACTTCAACTAAAACAAGTTTTTTATCCCTATAAGAGAATACATACATAAAGTTGAGCCTCTTTTGTAATAACTGAACATTAATTTTGGTCAGAGGCCAATGGTAAAAACCACCATAATTCTTAAAGTTTGCTAGAATTACTCCCAACTTCGTTGCAGCAAGATTGCAACATTGTGGTAAGGAGGATAGTCCAATCATTACCAAAAGCGGTCACCAACCACATTTTAGCGGCCCGTGTATACCCAGGCAAAACAAAGGGTGGCGATGCCCGGTTTCGACTGACTAAATCCAATTTTATTACGCTAATAAAAGGCAGTCCAATTAAAGCTGTTGGTTTTTTACTGCGCCGCTCCGGGCGAGGGCACTTGAATAGAGGGCTCTGGGTTTTGCCATAGTAAAATTTACAGCGAAATAAAACAACACTAATTCAGTACTTTAAAACAAAACTACTTTGAAGCGGTGGTGGCCAATTGAGACAACACGCTAGTCCGCCAACCCGAGGTTTTGGGTTCGATCCTCAGCCAGGACAAGTTGGAAAATCGCCCTTATTCAAATCAAATTGTTCTGGGTCTTGGGTGTTTATCTATATATGTATTTATAATAAATTATACGGTCGTTTAGTTATATAGTATGAATGAATGAATGAATAACTCTGTATTGCACCTAAAAAATAAATAAAAAAAAATAACAAAACACAAATTGTAAATATATATACATAGGTACAATAGTATCCTATAATTCAAGTTTAAAACTTAATTTGGGGCTAGCTCAATTAGTGTTATTTGTCCTTAACTATTTTATTTTAACGCGACATGTAAGTCTGAGTTTGTAGTCATGTACGGAAATTTTCAGCCACTACCACTTGCTTCCAGTGAAGGAATATATCTATAATATAAATTTTTTGGTACTGTTAATAGAATAAAACGTCACAAAATAATACCACTTGTCATTGATTACATCCACTTTGAACGTGATTTTAGATTTATTAATGGAGAAAAACGTATATAAGAGCGCTATTTAATTTGAGTCCAAGGAACTAATACGTCATAGTCCGATATTTCATACAAATTCCATAGAAAATGTTTGTTTTTGACGTAAAAAAAAGTATCTGATTTGACTTGTTGTAAACTAGCGTATTGCTGATTTCGCTAGATGACAGTCTACAAACTACGTCAGATGCCTATTAGGCAGCTTTAAAAATCAAATATCAGTATTCGTAATAACATACACATATGATACAATGCAGGGTTGAAGCACCACAGTAAGAATGCAACCGGGAATGCGCTAAAGTCACTAGGTAAGGTACTACTATAACTTAGCACAAGAAAACGTGGCAAGAAAACTTTAACTAAATATATAGATCCCTTTGACCATCTTCAAAGCCATACATAACCAATTTCAAGTAAGGAATACTGATAAATTACGAGTATTTTTGTACGATATTGGTTTTGATTTTTGGAACACTCGCTTTATCTCCCTAGTCCAAAAGTCAATATATATGTATATAGGTATATGTATATATATATTTGCTTGCTTATATATTTATATATATATAAGCATATAGGTAAGGGCAGTTTTAAATACTAATTTTAGTTTTAGCTCTATATCTTATTAATATTAATTATTAATAAGATTTAGAGCTAGGCTCTGTTAAAGACATAATAGTGTATCTGTATTTTATCAACTACTAAACATAGTCTAAAAATTTAAACGTGTCAACTTGAAGATTTTTTATGAACATTTGACAACGTACATAAAAGACGTCATCAGATAGACTAAATTATATATAATTAATCAAAAAAAGTTATATACTACTAGCTTTACTTATTGCTTTATACTATGGCACCTCTGAGAACATATTCTACAGGTTTCAACGTACCTGACTACCGGCCACCGGTGTATACTCGTATTCTAATAGTGGATGTGGATGGAAATGGTTAGCTCTTTTCAAAACCGCTAATTAAACCTGAGTTTGAAATATTTGTGCAAGAAATATATTTTCATTTTGATGAATTTTGCAATCATTCCTCTTGAATTTACTGCTATAGAGAATTTGAAATTGCTTATGGATTAAAAAATAAATAACCTTAGCTAGATAGTAAAGGTGCATAATTGAAAATTGACCAAATAGTGTATGATTAATCAATCTGTATAGTGCTCACAGCCGAGTATAGGCTTCTGTTAGGCCTTGTGTCCACGAAACGGTCTGAAAGCGTTTCGTGCGTCGTTGATTTTTTATAAACAAGTAAATTATTCCGAAAATTTAAAAAAAAAATGCCTTCATCGTATATTCGCGTTTCGTGCGTTTATGAAAATTACTAACTATATGACGAAGGCATTTTTTTTTTAATTTTTGAAACGCACGAATCGCGACTAATTTACTTGTTTACAAAAAATCAACGACGCACGAAACGCGTCCAGACCCACGAGACGAATTCCACTGGTACGACGACGCCAGCGCCGGTCCGGTGCCATTTATGTATGAAGCTCCTTATAGATCTATACATGAAGCCGGGCCGAGACGAGTGAAGTGCCGGGTAGGAACCGTGCTCGTCTACGCAGGCCCTTAGTTATTCAGTTTTTATGTAGGCTTACATGAAAATGTGATCTAAACATTGTTCTTTCTTGTAGATCTGCCTGTCTACTCGTGTTATTAACTGGCCTTAATTGAGTTTTCAAGTTCATTAGTTATTAAGTTTATATTATAAGTCCCGAAATATCTACATCATCATCAAGACTTTTTTGTCTCTGCAGGAGCTCGACCCTCTCTGTACTGCCAGAGCCATACTTGGCCAGAGCAGCCAGAGGATTTGGCCTCCACTCTCCACGCTGGCCAGACGGGTTGGAGAGGTCTCACTGATGTTAATACCCTATTACTGAGACTCCGCTGTCTGTCCGTCCGTCTGTCCGTCTCTTACGGAGCTCTATCTCTTGAACCGTAATACGAGTAGGACACCTGAAATTTTACCGATTATGTATTACTGTGGCCGCTATAACAACAAATACTTAAAATAAAAAACGTTGAAAATTAAAGGGGGTCATACAAAATACGTGTTTTTTTCAGCGTTTTTAACTCGATCTGTTACAGGGCTCTATCTCTTGAACCGTAATAGCAGACACCTAAAATTTTCACTGATTATGTATTACTATGACCACTATAATAACAAATACTAAAAATAAGATAAAGTAAATAAATTAAAAGAGGTCGTGTCATACAAGAATGGTGTTTCTTCAGCGTTTTAAAACATTGTACGGTGGTACAGAACCCTTCATGTACGAGTCCGACTCGCACTTGCTCGTTTATTTGACTTGCCCTGGCTGGGGATCGAAAAGTGTTCTGAAACGCAAACTTTCCAAACCAATGTAATACGTGGGGCGCACTATAAGTTTCCGGAATGAATATGAAAAAATACTATTAAAGGTACAAAATTAATTTATTGTTTTTCAAAATAATCTCCCTTGGCGTGTATGCACTTTTTCATTCGATGAAACCAGTTTTGAAAACTTTTGTGCCACTCCTCTGTGGTGACCTCTGAAACGTGTTTTTCATACTCCTCGACAGCCTCTTCTGGTGATGAAAATCGTTGACCGCGTAATTGGTTCTTAATTTTTGGGAACAGAAAAAAGTCACAAGGTGCCAGGTCGGGACTGTATGCAGGATGACTCATGAGTTCTACATTTTTCGCCTTCAAAAAGTTGTTTGTCTGTCTGGCCGTGTGAGAACTAGCATTGTCGTGGTGCAGGATGATACGGCGTTTACGGTTATTTTTACGGAGTTCGTCAATAACTTCCGGCAAACAAATGGTCGTGTACCAGTCACTATTCACTGTACGACGATTCTCTAAAGCAACAGTAGCCACGTGTCCAGTTTACTTAAAAAAAGAAGCAATCATCCGCTTAGATGCACTTTTCACGCGCGCCACTTTGGTTGGTTTCGGCTCATCTTGAAAGACCCATACGCTCGATTGCTGCTTTGTTTTGGGATCGTAGCAATAAATCCATGTTTCGTCACCTGTTACTATGTCCCACACCAAATTTGACGCACCTTCGTTGAATCTGGTAAGCATGGCACTGCACCAAGTGACGCGGTCCGTTTTTTGAGCCTCGGTCAAGTTGTGTGGGATCCACCGCGAGCACAGCTTTCTCACACCCAAATATTTGTGTAGGATTAATTGTATTTGACTCATGCCTATTTCTAAGGATGCGCGAATTTCATGATAGGTCACATGCCTGTCTGTTTCAATCATACGGCGCACAGCATTGATGTTTCTGTTGGTCACAGCGGTGGACGGCCGACCATCGCGAGATTCGTCACTGAGATTGATACGACCACGCTTGAATTCTGCAAACCAGCTATAAACAGTTGTCTTGCATGGTGCTTCATTTCCAAAAGCTGTTTCAAGCCGAGCGATGCTCTGTTGAGCTGTCAAATTACACTTAAAATCGTAGAAAATCATACTATGAAAATTTTCCCGAGTTAAATCCATGTTGATGCAGACACACAATTTTTTAAATGGCGCCACAAGGTAAAAACAAAAGACAGTCAGATGAAACAAACTGCATTCTACAGCCAAAGAGTTCTATTTTCAAATGTTGCAATAAATTTTTAAATATTGTTTATGTAAGTGGCCAGTTCCGGAAACTTACAGTGCGCCCTATGTAATAAAAGAATAAATATGTACGTTTTAGTTTCAAATATACAAGATATTTCATTTCTAAATAAAGTACTTACCCATGTGATAATTATGTAGTGACATATATTTCAAAATGTTACCAAGAATCCCACTTTTCTCGGCGGCATACTGCCCGACGGGGTAAAAACACTAATTACTTTAATTGCGGCATCACGACCACTGGTTTTCCGTGTCGTCATTTCTTTAAAGTTAAAATATTACAGCTTAAATGTAAAGAAGAAATGAAAGCTATATCTCAGTTTTGTTGTGTATTGACTTACGCTTGAAACGAGCTTTTTTATTAAGGCTGTACCTAAATTTTCCGGGGTCCAGTGCTGCCCCCATTTTAAATAAATCATTTCAAAGAAAACGGAGACATCATTTAAAAATTTGCTACTACCAAGTCCTAGATAACCCTTCAAAGTATTTTATGAACTACTGTTTACAGTTTAAAGTGAGAACGTTAAGCTTTACTACGCACATTTGCGAAAAACGGCCACTTTTGGCAAATGTGCGTAGCAAAGCTTAACGTTCTCATTATAAACTGTAAAGAGTAGTATTAAGTTTTAGTTTTAGCTTCATGTCTAAAAATAAATATACTGTCGTAACGTAAGTTGTAAAAAGTAAAGCAAACTGGCTGATTTAAATTAAGTGTAATAATTTTTTATAACTTTTTATTCAGTTATAATTTTCGAACTTATGTTAAGAGTCCCCTTACCCTATACGTTTCCATACGAACGTAGTCTAGCTTTTCTTTTAAAATGACATGTCAGATATTGGCAGTATTTTGTTATTCCAAAGTAATTTCATATAGGTATCTAGGCATATAACTAGTTTTCGACGGTCAAAATACGAATTTGACAGATAATATAGGGGTATAGAAATGTTTCATACTGATGGTTAGTTATTATATACCTAGATATATGCCATTTCTTTGAATTTACCTCTAAAAAATACTGCTGAAATCTGACATGTCGTTCCAAAATAAAAGTTAGTCTACGATTATATGGGGAAGTCTGATTGTTTCTAGGGTAAGGGGACCCTTAAAGGAGATATATATGAAGTGCATTCTGAATCATACAGCAAAAACGACAAATAAAATATGATGTAGATTTTTCGCTCTTTTACCTAAAAAATAAACGAGCATGATCCACAATTTATTTCCAAAACCACTCGCCAGCAAAAGAGGTGACTCCAAAAACATTTCGTCGCAATTTTCATGAAAAGCTATAAAGTAAAATTTTTAATATCGACTCAAATATTTTGACTGCGAGACGATAATCATTGGGGGTGCGGCGTTCGAAAATTAAAACATTCTGTCCACACGTTTAAATGTAGGTTCGCGAGCAACGTCGCTTTGGAGCAATTAATAAAAAAATCTGTTGAAATAAATTCGGAATTCGAATACGTGTCGCTTATTGGTCGTCGTTAATCACAGTAGCTCCAATATTAATCATACGCTCGTTATCTGTAAATCTGTGCACTAGTTGAATCGAAAATAATTTCAGTTAAACGAGACGATTCGTTGGCGCTTGTTATGCCTTGTATAAAGTCGCAGATAAACGTTGCACGACTTTCTTCCTTTATGATATTATGATTTATATTCTTATCGAGGGAGGGGTGCGGGGACGGGGAACGGGGCCGCATATTGCGCGTACCTTCTGTGCCATTACATTATCTCTGCCAAAAAACGTCACTGTGTGCGTCTCTTTCCATACAATGACACCTACAAAAGCCTGGCTCTTAAATGTTAGATAAACAGTGGACTGCTGTCCTTGTCTCTCTTTTGTCAAGTTTCCCTCTTTGTATGAGACAGAGTTAATTATCCCAAAACCCAAAGACCACACTTGGCAAGATTAAGATAGGTATTGACTTTATTTCAGATTAAATTAAATCGTATGAGGGCGACATTTCATTTAACAAATATAGAATAACATTTTAAGATTTAAGCTTTTGGAAGGAAGCCAAACGACCCCCGTACAGAACAAGATCAGAAATAAAAATGTATGAGATGAAGTTTTATCGCTGCAAATACAATGCAATCATATTTTAATGAAATTTTATCTTTTCTGACTGTGTTCACATTTGCAAACGACAAAGTATCAGGGAACCCTACACGAGAATAAAGAAAATTCAATTTGAACCATCATTGCGTAAACGCAATTTAATGACAAAATTTTGTACTAAAAACACTGCAGTACATAACCATATTTTATGTATAACAAGTAAATATTGATTTCTTTGCGCTTCATCATTCAGCTTCAATAAATTTAATCAAGTAAGTTCTGTCCCAAACCTCCTTAAAAACATTAACGTGAAACGATTATTATTATTATGATTATGATTATAGAGAAAAGAAAGCATTAGAATATATCAGCTGCTTCTCTTCCCACGCAGATCGTGGAAGCCGATCAAGGGAACGGGCGAAAATGCAAATCATGTTAATAGGCGCTGCGGCTAGGAACCCATCACTATTTTGATTACTTGATTACCTTCTTGCCCACCAACACGCTTAAAGTGGCCTTTGAGTCTTGCGGCCCTGAACTCTGTCTGCTTAGACCAAAATGCTCTGTCTGCCCCATTAGGGACAAAGACGTGAAACAAAAATGACAGATTCACTCCAATATATTTTCAATGTTATTGGTATATTTTGGATTATACCGATTCACTATAATTCACTCTATGAATTAAGCCGTGTGGTTCCCGGCAGACTAAAATACCACCACTCCAAGTCTACCCATGGATGTCGTAGAAGGCGACTTGGAAACACAAGCTAAACAAAGGAAACAAGACGAAGGAAACACAAGCTAAACAAAGCTTATAAACATCAATGAGTCCCCTCTCCGTCTGGCCAGGGTGGAGAGTGTAAGCTAAATTCTCTGGCTGCTCTGGCCAATATATGGCTCTAGTAGTACAGAGAGGGTCGTGCTCCTGCAGTGGAGACTAAAAAAGACCTGATGAAGATGATGACTACAAATCACAATATTTTAAGAAGTGTTTTATTCTATGACTGGTATTGAAATGGATAAGAAAACCTACCTCCATTTTCCTGCGACCTAATTGCATCCGACCCAGACCATTGTCAACGGCTTCAACGCAGTTTTAATGAAGCGTACTTTAAATCTTTTCACCCTTAATAATGCCCGTTTTTTACTTGACTGATCCTTACAATTGCTTGGAGACTTGGTATATCTGAATAGACCTAGACCATTGGTACACAATATAAAGAAGTTTTTGATGTGATTTAATCGTAATTATGAATTGACTATACGATTACATATATACGAAGAAGAATTACACGCAGCAGTGACGTCAGATTTCTATACGTGCATTTAGCGGATTAAAAAAATATTTTTCATCTCATCTATTCGAAAAACGATGATTTTATACCGAATATTTGGGGCCAAAGTCACTGGTAATTCTCTAGACACTGAAAAGTAAATTCCCTAGGCGTTAAAACACATTTGAAACCCGAACACGAATGTAGAATCAAAAATAATATTGGCAGTCAGCTAAAAAAAAAGAATTTTGTTTTAAAATTTTAAAATATAGGAAAGGGCGTCGAAATTTTTAAATTTGGAATACAGCATGTTTTACGTGGATGACTGTAGGTCAAAATGTTTTGGTTCTCTTGCTTCAAAATAATCATTTATTATAAACCAATAAAAACACGCAATTGTTGTCTTTGATTTAAATAGTAATTTTATTATGGAACTATTAGGTTATTATTACAAATATTTTAAATGTGACTAATTTCTTGATGAGGCCGATATAGTAAATAAATATTAAGTTTACGTATAATATACATATTTAAATATATAAAGAATAACAAACAAGGAAAAAGTAATAAAACGATTCTAATGACTGGAAAATGTATAAGATGTGGTGGTCCTAGAAAAATATTTTCCTAGTACTTCTTCAGTGAAACGCCACCAAATGAAGGTTAGTAACTGAGTATTAAACTCTGACTAGGTATATGTAGGTATTCTACTTTCGTTATACTCGTAGGTATATATTTGCTTTTTCTCATAGATGGAGATGAAAAGAAAAATTATCTCGGGCGATATACTTGAATCCCTCGCTTCACTCAGGATTCCACCGTAGAATCCCTCGCTACGCTCGTGATTCTATTGTGGCATCCTTCGTTTCGCTCTGGATTCAAAGTAGCGCCCTCGCGTTAAAACTTATTTTATTACTACCTTTACGCCTTGTAGCACAATCTACTATTTAATCCGCAAAAAATATATATGAGGTTTTAGATTATGTAAGATACTTTTTGATATGAATAATTTAAAAAAAGTTGAATTAAAAACCGAATTATTACAAGCTTTTTATTTAACTTGCAATATATTAACATAAGTATATATTTAAGTATAATATGTGTGTATGTTTATTGATGTATTGTATATGTATGTTTAACATTTTAGATAAGTACTTATATGTATTTGTAACTATAGTCTATTTTGTACACGCCTACTACCTATTTTCTTAAATTTTCCTCTCCTGGGTCTGCTGGAAGAGATTTCTTATGAAATAAGGAGTACCTATGTACTCTATTTTCTTACTTTGTACGTTCCTCTGTTTGTATGTTGTGTACATGAATTTTGTAAATAAATAAATAAATAAGTATGTTTGTTCGCTTGAAGCAGATATCTTCAACCAATTGAGCTGAAATTCTGCATGCATATGTATATCGCGTGACAATGCAATATTATGATGACTTGGAGCTGATCTGATGATTGAGCTGGATGGTGGCCATAGGAACTCCGTAATAAAAGCACGCAACCTCGTTGAATTTGGGCTTATTTGTTTTGTGTTGATAAGACATTTGGTCTCACAATAAAAGCTTGTACAAAAATGTTTTTTTTTTAAATTAAAACGTATTTGTGGAACATTCTGTATAATTAATAATTGGTGCTACAATGTTAACCTAGCCGAATTATAAGTTTGAGCTCCCCATGAAACAACGAGATCTATGTACTTACGTACTAAAGACGCCACATACAACAGTTATGTTCTGTTCATCATATGCTATCACTGTTAACCTCACATTAGTCACTCGCTAGCAATACGCGCATAAAACACTCCACAATTCATTAAAGAAAACACTGTCAACTTAGTCAAAAATGCCCTGGTGTGTGTTGAGATACTGCACTAGTTATTCAAAGAACAAAGCAAAATATGAAGGAATAACTTTCCATCGGTAAGTAACTAGATTTCATTGAGTGAAAATTAAATACGGATTGCAAAATTTCGGCTGCCATAATGAATTTAGTTATGTAGAAATTAGTGAATGATCTGTCAACCGATGGAATGATTCGTCATAGACTCCTCGTGTAAATCCTAAACGATTGAGATGCGACTCACCAAACACTAAAGAGCAGAATCACCAAGTGACGGAGGAAAAACAATCAGATTTCCCGATGGACGTACGAAATTCTCTAGATAATCACATATCGGTTCCTCTACATACTAAGAAAGATAAATTATGCATTTTAAGTAACAACAGAAGACTAAAGTTACTAAACAAAATAAAAAAAAACGGATATCCCAAATAACTTCGATTATTGTCATTACGTAATTCCTGGTGGTGGGATCCATCAACTGCTACAAAATATAGAACTAAAAACAAGAGGTTACACAAAGAATGATTTTCTTGTTATACTAATCGGAGACACTGATTTTAAGAGTTCAAGAAACTATTTGGATATGATCACCTATATTCGCGCTCAATTAAAAAACATCGAACATACGAATGTTATACTGTGCTCTCCCACTTATATATGTGGAGCTGTTTTGCATAATGCCAGAGTAGAGGCATTCAATATGCTACTTAATTTGGATACTAGTAACCAACATTACGCAGACTATATTGATTCCAATTACAATTTAAAATTGGACATGTTCTCACCGTACACTGGCAAACTCTGCGGAAGAGGTGTAGAATCAGTAATCAATGATTTTTATAACCGCATAAAAATAATCTCCAAAAGATTACAATATGAAAAGGTACCTCTTATTGGAGACGAAAGCGTCTGTGAGATAGTCACCAGCCCAGCAAGACCAGCTACGACTTCGGGTGCCCAGACAGCCACTGCAACCATCGCTCCAAAGAAGACTCTTTTTCGCTAATTTTACCATATTTAGTCAAAATATATGTAGTTTGATGAAAAAGCAATACTTATTAGAAGCATACCTAGAAGATGTTGCTAACATCGATGCATTCTGTATTTCAGAAACATGGCTTACTAAAAATAACGTAGATCTTATAAACGTCAGTGGATTCCAACTGATGTCATCGTATTGCCGCGAAAACCATGAATGTGGTGGAGTATGTATATTGGTAAGACAGGATGTTGTCTGTCATGAGCGTAGAGATATAGTAGATATGGCGAGGGAGTATATTTTTGAAGTATGTGCAGTACAAATCACTAATCCACTAAACTTGTTACTTATTATTGTCTATTATCCAGATAACAAAAGGCAATTTGAATATTTTTGTAACTGTCTTACAAACCTTATGAATTTGTTGATGCTAAAAGACGGTAATAGAGATATACTTATGGTGGGTGACTTCAATATACATGTACTAGACAAAAAATCATCTAAGGCAAAAACTTTTCTAGATAATATGTTGTCATATAACTTTGAACAATATGTTAATGAGCCCACTCGCGTCACCAAAAAAAGTGCTAGGTGCATAGACTTAGCTTTCACAAACTTTCGACAAAAAAAAACATTAATATCTGTTCAAGATAACGGCTTTGCGGATCATAGAAGCGTTTTAGTCTCCATATCCTCGACACCAGTAAAAAAACCTAGAGATACATGGTGGATAGAAAAAAGGATATACAGTGAAACAAACATGAACAAATTTAGGCTCGAATTACAAAACATAAACTGGAATAATATTATCAAACCGGATCAGGATATTAATACAAACTACGACTCTCTGCACCGTTTACTTACAACTATCCTAGAAAAAACTATACCGAAAAAACGAATAAAAATAAAAAAAAACAATGACAAGGGTTGGCTTACACCTGGCATCAAAAAATCATGTAGACATAAACGACTTCTTAGATCTTTTCTGACACAAACAAATAATCCTTTATTAATTAAACATTATAAATGTTATGAAAAACTTTTAAAAAGAGCAGTTATGACATCAAAAAAATTACAATATACAAATAAAATGAAAAAATCGACAAATATTACTAAAACGATGTGGAAAATAATAAAAGATAAAACAAATAAAGGAAAAAATATGAATAGAAAAAACATGCAATTAAAGGCTGACAATAAAATCATAACTGACCCATTGGAAATCGCTAACTACTTTAACAATATGTTCTCGACAATCAGTAATAATATAGCACCAAACCTAGCACCTGGAAGACCAGTTCTAAATCCCACTACTAGTTCCATTTTCCTATGGCCAGCTGATCTAAAGGAGGTCACAACTATTATAAAAAACCTAAAAAACAAACGGAGCTCTGGAATTGATGAACTGCCTCCACTACTAATTAAAAAATGTGTTGATGAACTAGCCCTTCCTTTTATGCTATTAATTAATCAGTCATTTCGGGATGGCGTCTTCCCTGATAAACTAAAAGTAACCATTGTCAAACCCATCCACAAAAAAGGAGACACGACTAATCCAGATAATTTTCGTCCAATAGCACTTCCAACAACTGCTGCAAAAATTGTAGAAACGGCTATGAGTAACAGACTATATTCATTTTGTGAAAAAAATAATATACTTGATAAAAACCAATTTGGTTTTAGAAAAAATTGTTCTACCAGTCAAGCCGTGTATCATTTTATGCAAAAAGCGCTGGAATGTATAGATAACAAAAAATATGCAATAGGTCTCCTACTGGATATGACTAAAGCATATGATAGAATATACTTTAGGATCCTACTTTCAAAGCTCTATGGCATCGGTGTAAGGGGAATTGCCTATAACTGGTTCGAATCCTATCTAACCAATCGCCAACAATGTGTGGAAGTCGAACACACTAATCCTGAATCTGGATCGACCGCACTCTATCGCTCTAGCAAATGTGATATGCCCAATTCAATCCCGCAAGGCAGTGTACTTGGTTGTCTTCTTTTTTTAATATATATTAACGACTTGCCTAAAGTGATAAACGAACATTGTATTCTTTTTGCTGATGACATCTCTATTGTGTTCCCCTCTGAAAGTAATTTGACATTAAATAATAATCTTTCCCAAATTTTTGCTGACATAACTAACTGGTTAGAGGATCATAACTTAAAAATAAACTTATCCAAGACGAAAATTATGCAATTTAGACCCTACCAAAAACCCGCATTAAGAATTAATTTTGTATTTAATGGAAGTACTATAAATTGTGTTGACAGCTGTACATTGCTAGGTATAGAACTTGATACGAGTATTACTTGGAAACCTCATATTCAAAAAATAAAAAGTAAACTCTCTAGCTTTGTATATGCATTGTTAGAGCTAAAGCGCAGCACTGATTTAAAAGCTGCACTCTCCGCGTACTATGCCTTTGCCTACTCACAGCTACAGTATGGCATCGTCCTATGGGGAAATAGTACTGACGCTGACCAACTTTTTACATTGCAGAAGAAATGCATTCGAATCTTAGCGAACCTAAGGAATAGGACTGACAGTTGTCGACCCTACTTTATTGAATATAAAATATTAACTTTGACGGGAATCTACATACTCGAGATTTGCAAATTTGTTAAAAATAATATAACACTTTTTAAAACGAGAAAACAGGAACGAGAGTATAATATGAAAACACGTTTCGAGGGAAAGCTAAGCCTTCCATCTAGCAGACTAGAATTAGTTAGCTCAAGTACATTGGTGATGTGTGTAAAAATATACAATCAAATACCAGAGCATATTGCACTTGAAAAAGATAAAAAGAAATTCATAACATCTCTCAAGGATTTTTTGATAGATAAATGTTTTTATACTCTGGAAGAGTTTTTTGGCAAATAAATACCTACCTATTACTTGCACATAGAATATTATTATTGTGTAAAAAATTACCAATTAGCATCAATATTTAATTAATATGACATTGAGATGAAATCTATTTTTACTGACACTGCTTTTAAAACTTGTTACTATAAGTGTTTAATATTATTTGGATTGGTTTAGATATTACTTTGTGTTTATATAATGTTAGTAGATATATTTAATTGTAGTGCCCTTGCAGGGTTCCATGCTGTACATAACTATTTATAGTGATTTTGTAAACCTTTACCACACATGGAAACAATAAACAATTTGAATTGAATTGACTAACAAAACAGAAGTGAAATGTAGACATCATAAATATGCCTACATTTCACTTTCTTCATGGAAGCATCGAAAAACTAATTGTTTGCTACTCAGTTATTATGTTTGAAAAACGTTTAAAAATGTTTAAGTTTTATAATTTTTATCTACATATGCTATAAATGCTTTACAAAAGTTTTCTAAAATCCTATAAATCCTTTATAAAATTAAGTCATATCTCGTAACGTCTCACTAGGACCACCGATGGCTCAAAAATTTTGTATGTGGGGTCTGTACCTACAAGTGCCCCGCGCAACTTGAAACTGCTATCAGATTTTGGATCCAAGATGGCCGCTTACACATTTTTGATGTTTTTTGATACTACGCGGCTAAATCGATTTTGATAAATTATTATATAACGATAAGCCGATTACAAATCTTCATATATGTAATCTAAATAAACATATGTAATTTAAACCCAATACCTACGTATATGATTATATAATACATTAAATACAGAGATAGCTAACAAAGAAAAAAAATATAAAGGCAAGTGCAAAACATTATGTAAAGAAATTAAGTAAGAATAATAAAAGGTTGCCAAACGAACAGATATGTGCAGTTAAACTTTTACCTTTATAAATATGATAGTCGTGAGTCTACAATCTAAAAATCTATAGAACCATACAACCATCCATACACCCATTTGGTAAGTATGGCTGGATGTACATCCAGCCATACTTACCAACATTCGCATTTATTAAAATATATGTAGGATTTAATTTGAACCACGTACTCGTAGGTATGTAAAAATATATTAACCTTTCTGTACTACTCTCGTGTTTAGTCTATATTACCAAAAAGGACATGGCCGTGTTTTAAGACGCCGAGTCTATATATTCATGTCAATGCCATGAAACATGGATTTCTTAAAGTATTTATAGTTATTACAAAGTGGTCGTAAATTTAGCGTTGAAAATGACATGTAAAATACATGTATTTTACATGTTTTGTCTTTGTCATATTTATAAAATACATGTAAACTGCTATAAAATACATGTATTTTACATGTCATTTTCAACGCCGTAATGTCTCAAAGTGCTTCAGGTTTTACAAGTTTTACATAGACCGTTATCCTTACATTACCATAAATAAATAACTTAATCTACCGGTAAAATGTATCTAGATAGTTTTTCTTCAAGTAATTAATATTGTCTTGGTATAGCGAAGTAAAAAAACACACTAGCGAACTTGGCTGCTTGCCACATGACCTCAGAAACTATTACCAGGCAATTACTTGTACGGTACCTATGCTATGTTAATGCTGAAGACTTATTAGACACGACCTGAAAATGTGACTGATATAAAGGTTGAACGGAATAACTTAGTACGTGCCTTGTATTTATCAATATCTTGGAGATTAAGTGTGTTTTTCGGTCTAGAATAGGAACACTCCATCTGTTGTAAGAGGCGACTAGAGGACTAAACACTAAAATCTCATGCAACAACTGCATTCCTAAGGAGGGTTGACGTCGGGCGGCAGCAAGTTGTAAAACTTTTCGCGCAAATGCCTTCCCAAGGAAGGTAGGTCAGGCAGGTGGCCGTTCGTTAATCGACAACAAAGTCTTTTACTGCTTCTGCTATTTCTTCTCCATTTGGCATGGTTTTGGTATCCTGGGGTGACCATTGACGTGCATATTATAATTGGAGAAGAAAAACCTGGAAAGCCCGGAGCGAGCTTTAAGGCCGTACCTGAATTTACTTAATTTACTACGCACATTTGCGAAAAACGGCCACTTTTGGCAAATGTGCGTAGTAAAGCTTAACGTTCTCATTATAAACTGTAAACAGTAGTTCATAAAATACTTTGAAGGGCTATCTAGGACTTGGTAGTAGCAAAATTTTAAATGACGTCTCCGTTTTCTTTGAAATGATTTAGTTTAAATGGTAGCAGCACTGGACCCCGGAAAATTCACGGCCTTAAAGCTAAGGATGAAACCGGAAACTAGATAAGATGATCAGAAGAACATTTAAACTGAATAAATTAGAGAATACCATATAATTATTCACAATAATTTACAAATATCACTCAAAGCTTATATATAGCAGACATACTCGGTTTTCACATGCATTTTGTGCGGTCAAAAACCAATTAGCACAGCAGATAGCCGTTTCATCAGTCCACTGCTAAAAGCGATATGATAATTAAATTTTTATTCCCTCATACCAGATATAGTACCAAAAATATGGGAATTCAAAATTGAATTTAGGAATTTTATGACAGATCTATAATAGGAACCGTCAAGGCTTTAATAATTTGTATTTTCTGCAAATAGTATTATGAATAGAGTGTAAGTTTATACTTAGCCAAAAAAGCAATAGTAAAAGGTAAAAATTGGATATTTATTTCTAAAAATGTAGTGTGGAAAGAAGCGTTAAAAAAACTGCGACTATTTATTACATTACTTATTGAAAAAGTTAAAAGATGTAATTAAGTAAATTTATTTTTAAAACGCGTGTCTCTTTAGAAAAATAATAATACTTTTCTACGACAATATTGAATAAAACAATCGCACTCTCTTCTTCTTACATTATTTTTAAGCCAATTTCGCCTTGAAAGGGTCGGCAGAGTACCCAGACACATTCGCACTAAATAATAAAATAAAAATATAATCCACCCACACGACACTATGCCTTTAGCTAAAATAAATGTACTGATCTTGGATCAGTGTAAAAAGGACACATGGCAAAATTGTGTTATGATTACAAAGTTTCCACAGCTTTCTTGTACCTACTTTAATAGCTAGCTTTGTCAAGTACCAAGAGATAAGACCTGGAAAAGAATATCTTAAATATTTACATTATACAAACTAAAATTAGGTTATTATCATTTACATTGTGATGTAAATTTTGCAATTCATGATAAATAATTTGTATTATTATTAGCAACAAACAGCTTAATATATTTCGATCAATTTCACTGCCAATGGCCAAATTTTGAAGTGCTTTATTGTAATAAAACGCAGCTGAAAAGCACTTTAAAAATCTAATGTTTACCATTTATCAAGTTTTGAAAGCAGCGATGAAAAGACACATTTGCACAGTAAACAATTCCATTTTTCTTCAACCTACTCGTATGTCACTGACATAATGAATTCTCGTGCATGCGTAAAATATAATTTAAGAATGTTGGTCAAATAAAGTTGTTTAAGTATTTATTTTATTAATGTGAGTATTTACTATCATATGACACAATAAGTACAACCAACATTTACAAACAATGCACAAAAATAAATCTCATATTAACCATTTTTCAAGCTTTGAAAACAGCGATGTAATGACACATTTTCAAAGTAAACTGGTCCATGCTGGTCTGATCCCCAGCTGTGCTGTTTCGGAGCCAGGAGTGCACTTTGCCACTTTTTTCTTCTCCGAATATAATATACTACTATATGTTTAATGATATGGCTATAGTTTCACTACCAGCACGACGTCAAGCCTCTTTGGGAATGCCGTTGTAGCACGAGCTGTTTGTGCTTAGTCCTATTGTAGACCGGAAGCCACATTGCAGAAGATAGTAGGCATCTGTAACTAATTTCCTTTTTTCTTTAACCTATGTCACTTACATAATAAAGTCTCGTGCGTGCGTGAAATATAATATGTAGAAGCAACACATGTCTCAGAAATTAATAAATGCGTGCCAAGTTACTGTGGCTTACCGCGAGCTGTGTAACAGTTTAAAAGGATCTTTTGCGATGCTAAGTTCATGCATAATTTAGGAGTATTGATCTGCAGCGGTTGCGACAAGTGCAAATTAAAATTAATTTTTAGGTGGTAGGTTTATTAGGATAAGCAAAATGCTCGATTATTCTATTAAAACTAACGTGACATAAATCGATATTTTATTAATATAATCTATATAAACGGTTGACTCATGTAATATTGTCGGAAAAGTAAGAATTTCCCGCAGTCATCTCATGTAATATTGTCGCAAAAGTGCGGATTTCGATCGAGCGAGAGATCATCGTTTCGAGTCGAGCAGCGCGGGCGGCGGCACGGGCGGCGACGCGCCAGACAGCGCTCAGTACTATTGACTGAGCGGACAGCGAAATTGTCGGGTTACCGTTCCTAGCACTCGCCCTGAAGATGATCATCTAAAGCAATCGATACCTGGTCGGCCTTTTCCGACTCTATTACGTGAGTTAACCCTTTTAAATTAATTAATTAAGAATGTTTGATTACCAAAATGTTACGTGTAATAGTTTTTTTTTATGTTATAGGGCGGCAAACGAACAAGCGGGTCATCTGATGGTAAGTGATCACCACTGCCCATGGACAACTGCAACACCAGGGGTGTAACAAGAGCGTTACCGACCTTTCAGGAAGATATAGACACGTTTTTTGAAGGTTTCAATAGGTATAGTATCGCTCTAAGCGATTGTACCTATTTATATTTATTTTCAATTGTATTATTTTGTATTTTTTTTTTATTGGTGCAATAAAGAGTTTTTATTAATTTCATTCATTCATCCCAATTTTACCCCGTGGACATAGGTGAGCGTTTTCTTGATTCATAGTTTGTCTAGTCTCACCCTAACACTAAAAGTTTGCTTCATTTCGTCTAATATTTGATTACTAACGAGATTTTCGTTTTACAATTTGTTCTGATTTGTGTAAGATGCGATACAGATGTGATGTAAGATATGGCTGTATCCTTATAATCGTACGTGATGTGAACCAGTCTTTATATTTAATTTATAAGCATTTAATATTTTGCTAATTTAGCACATCACATACTAAACGGACGTGTAGATCTACTGTAAATATTTTAATATAAAATCCTTTTATAAATAAATCATCTATTATCCCGGCGCCAATCCTGGGCTATAGACGGTGATGGATCAACCAGATCCATTGGGTTTCATTACCTCACCACTATTCAGTGATGCACCATAGTGGTCGCTATATAAGGTGTTATATTTTTACAAAATAATATTAATAATTTAGGCTGAGATAACATCAATTCAGGTTTGTAAATCGAACATTTTGAGCCGGTAAATTTGGATACATGAATTTCCCGGGGTCCAGTGCTTCCCCCATTTGCCAAAAATTAGCCGTTTTCCGCAAAAATGCGTAGAAAAGCTTCATTTTCTCACTTTAAACTGTAATCAGTAGTTCATAAAATAGTTTGAAGGGTTATCTAGGGCTTCACAGAGACAAAATTTTAAATTATATCTCCGTTTCCTTTGAAATTATTTATTTCAAATGGGGGCAGCACTGGACCCCGGAAAATTCATGTATGGCCTTGAAAGAATACGATACATATCCATTAAGACGTTTTTATCCCTAACGGGGTAAACAGAGCCCAGGGCCTTAGGACTCAACGTGATGGTGGGCGTGAAAAAGCTATTCGAAATACGATTGTTTGCTAGCCTCATCACCTGATTCAGATTCTTGCCCATTTCTTCGATCGGCTTTTAAGATTAATTCAGCGCGGGAAGAGAAGCAGCTGATATATTTTAAGTTTTTTTCCCTGACAAGCATAAAATAATACTTATTTTAAATAAGACATCTAAATGAGTTATTGCGACTTCCAAAGAATAATTTTAAATTGATTGACAAAAAGACTAAATTCGAATTTATCATACGAATGATTTAATTTTGTCATAGATAAATGTTTACTATTTTATACAAATAATATTGAAATTTACAATAACAACCATAAATATTAGTTAGCTAAATCCCTAAATAAAATTTCAACGCATTTTGATTTCAAAATGAAGTGGCCCTGGATAACTTTATGACTTCCTTTGGGCCTGATAATTTTCAATTACTTTTACTAGATACAAATAACTTCTAAATGAAATTACTCAAGAATTATCTTAATTAAAAGTCAGACATAAAGCCTGTAAAGTGATAATTGCTAGAGTTGAAATATCACACAAATCATTGCGAAAGGAGCTTGGCCAAGTTATAGTTAATTAATTAGACACTCCATTTCTGTTAAATATTATTTTATTTTATTACAAGAATTCGCGTTTGCAATAAATTCATTTATTTTAGTTATAAATTTCCATAGTCTTATTTTAAAATTTGCTAAATATATGAACAGTGTAAGCCACTACTAAAACATAGGAAAAAGAAACATTCAATCAGACTAAAATATCTATTTATTCAGAAACTTTAAGCCTTCGTAAGAACTTGTTAACATAAGTATGCATTATGTACAGTACGTACATACATACAATCACGCCTATTTCCTACAGGGTTAGGCAGAGACATTGGATCTCCACTTGTTAGCTTGTTACTTTCCTGACAGACCTCTCTCGCTTAATTTATTTATTTTAACTTTACTGAGCCAAAAGCTACAATAGGTAGACTTAATGCTAAAGCATTGTCTCCCTGTCAACCTTTAGGAAAAGAGAAACAGATGCAATAGTTGTCGTCTTAAATAGATAGAAACAATCCAGAAAAAATAAGTACTTTTAAATGATCATACACAAATATCAAAATAATAGCTTCATCTAGGTACACTTATAATATAACTTTCTTCATGCATGCCTACCGTTTACGGGTACAAGGAAAGAATAAAGGAAAGCTAAGTACAAAATGTTACTCAGCAGATTTTTAATCTCCGCTACTCATAAACGCTTCTCTCCGCTTCTCTAAAAAGCCATAATTAAGCGAAATTGCACTATCTTACAACGAACTTACCAACAAACTTCCGTAAAATCTCTTAAGAAATTCGCTATAAAGTACAGACGGAGAAACGAACAAGACACTCAACCGACAATAATTAAGAACAGTCAAACTTTCTTCCTCTTTATTTTTTATGTGGTCGGAAACTTTAAAATTGCGGTACCTCGGTAATGCGCTCGGTGGCTAAGTCGTCAATTTACTAGTGCTATTAAAAATGAGCTTCTTAAGTTTGAAGAAGCCATTTTGAAAAGATTTAATTTACTAGTAGCGCTCGGGGTTGGTAGAAAGGTCTAGTCTGGGGTAGTCGTAATTGCATGTAGGTGAAGTTGCTATTTATAAATTGTTTAGTTTTGAAAATATTTGTGTTCTATTTTACAGCTACATAAGGTAAGTACACATAACTTAGATTTAAAGAATGATCTTTATCAACCTTAATTTAAAAAAAATTAAAATAACAGACTCAAAATATAGGATTGACACCAGCAATATTTTTGACATTTCAATCTAAGAAAAAGAACAAATAAATGAAGAAATTGTTATTTGCGGTAAAACCTTGTGCATAAATTTTATTTCAGTATTTTTTGTTTGTCCAATAAAATTGTAAATATCTCATCTTTAAATTTTATACTTTTAAAACAATCATATTACTAGTTTACTGTCAATTACAATTACAAACAATTGCATAAACTTCATAGTAGATAAACGCCTACAAAGTTGAAAATTTGTATCCAAACTCGACGTCACAAATGAAGCCGTCAGCCAGATACGACCACACACTCAGCAAGTTACGTTGTAAGTTTAATATAGCTGTTCGGGCGGAAAATCCGATATCTTGAGCGGAACATTGATGAGCGTTTAAATATTCATGAGCCACGCGCTTAGATCGTCTGCCTAGTGCAACTACCGCACAAACAGTACAGAAGATCCACTTCGCATAGAGTTTATTTTGCTTCATAAAAAAGTTCAGCACCCCCTGGACTCGTACTTTATATCTGGAGAATACACCGATTTTTTACATATGTTCCGTGACGTGTCTTCAAAATTTGATATATTTAGTGCATCGGCCAATTCCATCAAAAATATTAAATATGCGTCTATTTAGGTAATTCTGTTAATACATTTATTAATCTTGTTAGTAATACTAAAATTATAGTTGTGCAATGTAATATGTACTTACTATATGCATGCTGTGTTTACATCAAGGAGACTTTGCACTTTCACGTGATTTTGAATATTCTATCCATACTTAGATTGCTATTGTGTAATGTCAGTTTTATGAACCTAATAAAAAAAATTAGTTAACACTAACACATCGCAGTGCCGTGTGATTTTAGGCCTAGAAACATAGTATAGGACCACTCCATCTCTTCTTGTGCATGTTGTAAGAAAAGAGTAAGATAACTAAATGACAAAACACAAATATATCCTGCAACAACTACATTCGCAAAATTTTCGCAAAATGCATTCTCCAAAGTCAAAAAAGTCTTAAAACTACAACTATATCTTTGGAGAAGAAAAAACCTTGAATTGCACTCCGAGATCCTAATAAGAAAAAAAAAGTTGGAAGGACATTTTGATATGAACCTTCTGTATTATTTATTTCATGACACAATAAAGTGACGGGTGTCGCTGATCAAACGTGGTAGCTTCCGTTCATATCGCCAAGTTATTTCACGTTGATAATGAATATGTAAGTTTTGATTGACGTCAATTTAGCAGTAAATTTAATATAAATGGCTAATTAGACAAAACACAAATATATCCTGCGACAACTGCGTCTTAGGAGGGTTAACGTCAGCCCGGTTGTAAAAGTTTTTGCAAAATGCATTCTCCAAAGTCAAGCCGGCCGGATGGTTATAAAACGCCAACCGACCAAGTCGATGGAAAAGAAAATACCTTGAAGTGCACACTGGGATCCGAAGAAGAAAAAAACATTGAATTGAAAGGAAATTAAGATACGAACCTTCTGTACTTACTTATTTTATGACACAACAAAGTGACGGGTGTCGCTGATCAAACGTGGTAGCTTCAGTTCATATCGCCATGTTATTTCACGTTGATAATGAATATGGAAGTTTTGATTGACTTCATTTTAGCAGTGAATTTAATATAAATGGCTTATTACTGTATTCATTAGTGCTACGTTGGTTTAGCTCCCAGTAGGCAGGATTTCGTATTCGTGAGGGAATAAAATGAGAAGAGGTCAATATTAAACAGTGCAGATAATTTTGGTCTTAAAGTTCTAGAATATTGGGAAACCTATAGCATTTGGCATTTCAAAGCGTAATAGATCGCAAGGTCTTTTGGCAGCCTTAGGTGACCATTGACATGCATGTAATATTTGGAAAAGAAAAAGCGGAAAAGCACACCCCGGGCTCCGAAGCAGCACAGTAGAGGATGCAACCGAGAACGCGCTTGGATGATTCATCCATATTTATAAGAAGATAGGAATTAGTTGTCCGAGCGATGAAAGGACTTTGGATACGATGTGAGGCTTTATATATTAACGTGGTGTATTTGCAATTACGTCTTCTTTAGCCTAGAAGTATTGGGCGCAAAATGCCATTTTCGACCCGGGGGACATAAAGTACATTTGAATCTTTGGAAACAGTCAACAGTTCTCGATACACATCCACGTAACGGCGATGCATTGTCGGGCGGATGATCTCAAAGGAATATGTGACACAAGAATAGTGCATTTGGCTGCAAAATGTAAAGAGTTCAGATAAATATTACAGGGCCAATTAAATTTAAGGATATAAAAAATTGTTTGTTTAAAGTAATTGCATCGAATGAAATCAAAAATTTTAAAAAAAGAATCTGTGGAGTCTGGAGTGAGAAAGCGATTAACCCCGATCATAGGCAAATCAAGTGTAGTTAACAAGGATATTTAGACAATCAAAAAGTAAGCGACTTTAGAAGTTTATAAATAAACACTATGAATCATATTCTATTGTATAAATATTTTACGATTGGACTCACAAAATATTTATTGATCGAGTTACTAAACGAGCTGTTGGCAACACTACGAGTATATGACGTACTAAACAGAATGTTCGTACATCGGTGATAAATATAAATGTACTAAAAACTGCGTAGCGTGAAATTACACGGTTGAATTTATAAGCATACAGATTAAAATATATTTCTTTTTAAATAAAACCAATATTTTTTTTATAAAAACGGTGGAAATCCGGTAACCTCTAGGCATTGCCAGAGATGTTTGGAAGAATGTAGAGGAGGCCTTTGCCTAACACTGGGACGCCATAGGCTAGTAAAAGAAACTGATGAATTTTTGGACTACCTAACCAAAAGAATCTTTATGCTCCGAAAATTATTTGACATAACACACTTGGCATAATGTTCTTTAAATGAATATAGGCTCTCCTTTAGTTTTTCGTAATGTACCGCCCGTCAAGAACGATAACTATAAAAAATTTATTCTGTAATATCCCTTAAAATAGTTTTTTAAAATTTGAAACAGATACTCTGTACATTACTTTTACTACGTGTGGGTTGGGTCTACCGAAGTTTTCAGATAAATTCAAAAGTCACGATGACGTTGTCATAAGTATCACCCTTTTGTGACTTTGAATTGAAGGTTTGACCTTAGAATCACAGCGTATAATTAATTACAATTTTATACCTTTGTCCTTATAAGCCCTAAATGTGATAAAAAGATAAATGGCCGTTTCTAATTTGGCACTCTCGAATGAATATTTTACTATTAATTGAGATATCACACCAAAAATGTCGAGCGTCGTCGTCGGCGTATCGCTACGTATTCATTACTAATGGATTCAAGGAATCCTAATTAAGCCTAAAAAGGTCTTGAAATACATAAACATTTAGTCAGAAATAAATTGTACTTAACAAAAACTCAATCCATATTCAGTACACACTCTCAGGCAAAAAAGTATAAGCTGTTAAAGACGTAATAAAAAAAAGCAAGAATAATTATTATAGTCA
This sequence comes from Acrobasis repandana, assembly GCA_963576875.1. Taxonomy (NCBI): domain Eukaryota; kingdom Metazoa; phylum Arthropoda; class Insecta; order Lepidoptera; family Pyralidae; genus Acrobasis; species Acrobasis repandana. The sequence goes on along the minus strand of OY756218.1, from coordinate 16,444,461 downwards.
TTGTAATAAGAGCTATATCAGGCCTGTGTCACTCCCCGTTTAGGTATCGAAAATGTACCTTCATTATTACTATGCGCGCAGGCCGCCCCCTTCGGGTGGTAAATTCAGTTATACGAATCGTTTGTCCAGAGTAATAATAATGAAATTGGCTTGATATGGATGTCTAGGTATCTATACGTAATGGTGCTGAGTTCTGACGTGAGCTAAATTAAACCATATTGCTAACCACATTAAGTAGATATTTCTTTGAATTTCTTTGCTGAGTGAGACTTCTGTACGTTAGTATTATTTATTCTGTGTGTGTTTTTCAAAGTGTTTGTCAAAATGTGTCCGGGTGCTTTCATCGATAGCTTAGGCTAAGTCACAATTATGCCCACTTTATTTCCATCTTATGCCCACCATCTACCTAAGCGTAGCATTTGGGTTTGGGACCCTTTAATCTGTCTATACATACATTTTCACGTCCCTATCCCTAACGGGGCAGTCAGAGTCTAGGGCCGTAAGACCAAAAGACCACGCTTAGCGTGATGGTTGGTGTGGAGATGAAAAAAGGGAATAAATGGTGATGGGTTGCTAGCCGCATCGCCTATTAACACATTGCTGGACACTCAGCCAGACACAATAGAAAGAACAATTTATCTACGTCTATAGATGTAGTGTGTCCAAAAATGTGTTAAAATAATTCAGATTCTCGCGCTCTCTCTCTCTCTCTCTATCCCAGGTAAATATGGACATGTTAGTATTCATCAAATAGCACGAAATTAATGTTCTGAATTTTATACTATAATGGCACATAAACTCTCAATTTAGTATATTGACAACCATTGACTAGCAACGAAAATGCCAATGAATATTTCATTCGACAAAGGTAAAATTATTTGTGCTAACAGTCCCCACTCCTTAAAGGTGAATAGTCGGCAAAAATAATATCTGTATTAAATTTGGCGGCATAATAATTAAGTAACAGGCACTCGACCAAGGCTAGTACGGGTTTTAGTGGATACCCTAATAGCTGTTTGTGGTTGCGAAACTCAGTTGTTCCAGTTTCTAAGCCTAAAGTCATAGTACAAATTATTTAGGACTAGTGTGTCATTCTGTCATAATGTTGATCGGGTAGCTCTACTACACAGCTGTGATACATTGATTGACATAATCGCGGCTTTTTTTGCAATAAACATCTCGACTCCCGAGTTCAACCTACATAACAATTGACATAAAAAAACAAGCACTCTACATGTAATGCAATTTCGTGGTCGCAATTTTTTTTTATAATAATACCAATAAAACGACAATACACACTCCCACAAAAGCATACATATCACCCATAACCATACAAATACCTGTGAAAAAAAGTGTAAGCATTTGCTACACTTCCTAGTATAGCAAATGCTTACACTTTTTTTGATGGAACCCAGGGCTGATGATGAACGAGTATAATCACCAATATACCCCGAAAATCTTCAGAAGAAAGACGGTTAGATGTTTAAATAGAACATAGTGAAAAACGCTTGACATATTTTCGAACGCTAACATCGCCGTTGTGTGGTGAAGCGCTTAAGTTGATCGGGTAATATTTGTGCGGTATTTCGCCCTGAACTAGTGCCCTATGATTAGGTGTAATGTAACTGGGCAAGGTGGTGGTTGTCATGAGCCATGGTCGCTCATTGTGTTTTGAATTACACCTTTCAATTTCAATCACTTCACAAGCAGTTGTATAAACTTGTATGACACTGTTGCAAGGTGAAGTTAATAGTACTTTTTAGGGTTCCGTACAAAAAATGAAAAAACGGAACCCTTATAGGATCACTCGTGCGTCTGCCTGTCCGTCCGTCTGTCGCAGCCAATTTGCTCCGAATCTACTGGACCAAATCAGATGAAATTTGGTAGGATGGTGTAATGTTATGACCCAAACACATATGTGCAAAGTAAATAATATTTTTTTAAATAAGGGTAATTTTCAGGGGATAAATTAGGAAATTGAAAAAAAAAGTTTTGCAAGCTTTAATGTGTCACATATCAAATGAAAGGGCTCGTTATAAGGATCTAAAATATATTTTTGTTATAATTATAAAATAAACAGTTTTGATTTTATTCATGAAAGAAGACGAAAATTGACCATTCCCCCCCCCCCCCCCCCCCCCTGATCTCTGAAAGTACAGAGCCAAAAATTTTGAAATATAGTTAATTGCTTGTAGATTACAGGAAAACCTATAAAAATTCAATGTCCTATCGGTGCAGAAAATAGCGACTGTCAAACGCGTGTGGAAGAATAAGAGGCTTTTGCCCAATTATGTAATATAACAGTCACAGGCTAGCCATTTATTTTTAAATGGACTTGCCTGCCGTCCTTAATACGAGTACACATGGGTAAAAAAAAATATACTAGTGCGATAAAATCAAACGAACTCAAAGCAAAGAATAGTCCCGTATCGATATGGTTATGTTGTTTTGTTTCTGAGTTCACATGACCATTTTCTGACTGTATCATCAGACCATTCCCAAAATAAGCGGCATCACTACCACAGAATAAATAATACTAACCACTACGAAACTACCTTCTTTCGAACTAATTTTATTAAGTCACGAGTATTACATATAGCTGCAAATACTTGGAACTTCTATAAACTATCTAGGTATACGAGTATTCAATGCAAGCAAAGAAGAAAGTACCCAATGCAATAAAGATATGGAAATTATGACCTTTCTAAGTAATATGCATTTGTGTTTAAATTTACATAACTTTTATGGTATGAACAAGAGACTCACAATATACATACTTTTAACATAATCGTTGAGAAATGCATAATAGTGAAGATGTATTCTGTAGTCGAGTAGAAGTTGTATACGTACGAGTTTATAAAACTAATATTTACTAAAGAGGTTTCCAGGTGTAATAGACTGAGGTTCAAATAATGGTAGCCCATATGAACATACGCCTCATAGCAACTTCAGTACCAATACCGGGTACTAACGACTCAACTTTTCTTGGCTTTGGTTTACATAATTATCATCATATTAGCCGCAGAAAGTCCACTGCTGGACACTGGCCTCCCCCAGGGTTTTTCAAAACGATCGATCGCAAGCGGCCTGCATCCAGCGTTTTTCCTGCAACATTGTTCAGGCGAGTGCAGATACCCAGTAATACCTACGTGGCCGCCATTCGAGAAACCTTCTGTCCCATCGGCCATCGGTTTTGCGCGTGAAAACGATAGTCGCACCTGTTACATGAAAAACATACCTATATACATTCGAAATGAGAAGCTCCTATCTTTTTGAAGTCTCTTAAAAATTAATGACATTCGGGAAAGAATTAAAGAGAAATATGAAGCAAAACACTGATTTAAGTGCTAAACTTGAAAATTCTAACACTCCAATGCTATTTTTTATATTCCTATTTCTCGATACTAAATAAGGTATACGCACTAAATATATCCGTACCTACTCATAATGACCCTGCTAGGTGCAACTATCTGTTAAAACTAACCACAGTACTAAAAACAGTTTTTAGTGTTTTATTATTCCAAATTACCAATTATAGTTGCTACTTAGCGTTCGTTAATCTTTAGATATGGCATTTAAGTGACTTAGGGCTTTAGTTTTAGCAATAAAAACGAGCGGTTTGAGTTATTGTGGAAATGAAATTGATGTTATGGCCTAAACACAATATGTTTGGTTTTAAAATAATTCCAAATTAATATGTACAGACAATAATGAATCAAAGAAAATCCATCTTGTGTATAGACAACTGAAATCGGGAAATAGCTATGTTTCATCATCATAATTTAAGCCACATAACGTCCACTGCTGGACATAGGCATCTAAGCTCCCAAAGTGTTTCAAAATGACCGATCTAGAGTGGCCTGCATCCAGCGCTTTCCAGCGACCTTGGTCAGGTCGCCTGACCATCTGGTGGGTGGGTGTAATACGCTTCGCTTGCTAGAACTTAGTCACCATTCGGGACATATTCAGGAACACTTTTTGTCTCATTGGCCATATATGCCCCGTCGTAATATATGTCCCGCCCACTGCCACTTCAACGAGCTAATCCTCTGGTCTATGTCAATGACTTTGTTCTCCTACGAATTTTCTCATTTCTGATTCGTTTACGTAGAGAAACACCGAGCATATCTTTCAATAGTGCGTTAAGCTACCTTGAGGCTTCTTATGAGACTCATAGCTGATAGCTGAGTCTATCAGCTATTATTTGACTATGACGTAATAAAATATTATTTAGTCCTTTCCTTGTTTTGTCACATTTGTTTTCCTAAAAAGAATTGTTGTTTTTCACTTTTTTCTACCTTATAAATTGAAACCATTTTTGGAGTTTCTGTCTCAAAATCCTAACTCTATCAGATCAACTTTATGGTACCAAAAACTGCATTGTTCTTTCTTCATCCAAGCACGTTCCCGGTTGCATCCTCAACTGCATTGTTACCGGACTTAAATATCAGAAAATGGGTAAAAAATTGTTTGCAAATGAAATAAACAACTCTTTTTCTTATCAAGTGTGTTTATAGCAAGCTGATCTCATATTTTAGAGCTGCTTAACGCGTTTGACTAGGCTCAATGACTGTCATTTATAATATACACTTGTGTGCAGGTTTCCGCATGATGTTTTTATCGACCTCTATGAGGTCCCACCAATCCCAGCTTTATTAGGGTGGTACATGCGTACCTGTAGTAAAGTAGGCCGTAGGCAGTAGAACTCAGGGAAGAGCAACTTGTTAAGATGTGCTTTAGTTCGCTGACTGTTTACAATATTTTTAATTTATAAAGTTAAAATATCACAATATAAAAATATATTTTATTGTATATGGAGATGGTGACTTCTCCTGAATAAATCTGAATTTCAGGAGGAATGAAATGGGAATGAGTTAAAATTCAATTTGAATATGAAGTGTAGTTTCGAAAAGCGAACAGGATGAGATGATGAATATATGAAATAAGCAGTACCTATGTACATTATTTTCTTACTTTGTACGTTACTTTGTTTGTATGTTGAGTACATAAATTTTGTAAATAAATAAATAATTGAAGATATGGAATGAAATTTGGAACTTGGTTTCAAAAAGGGAACAGAATGAGATGATGATAAATGAGGTCGATAGCAGCATGAAGGAATGTGTCATGCAGCATCGTTATACTTCTACTTGCAAATCGTGCCATTTCCTAGTATTTTATGTGTACAAAGCGACTATATTGCATTAGGTTGCTTTGATTTATTTATTGATAACGAGTATATTTTAGCCGTAAACAAACATCAGAGTGCAGTCGTGATTGTCACAAACAAAAACTACCAACTGTCGTCAGTGAATCACTGTCTGTCAATTAATCAGTTCGAAATACAAATTTGAATTCTAAACTGATTTTTGGATTGAAATCGCACGTGTTCAGTCGTGGGCTGCGCTTGCGCAACGAGGCAGGTGCCTGCGGGAATGAACGAAATGCCACGAATGCTATGCGAACTAGACCTTAATGTGGAGGCATTGCACCACTATCTGTATAAGTGTTTCTCTATAGAAATATTATTCTAGAACAGTATTCTGTAAACTCTTATCATATACAATATAATAGCGCTTCCATTTCTTTTTTTTCTGGTAAGCACGATAATTCCATTATTTATCAGTCTGCTTGAAACACTGATTTCTGACCTCTGTTGCAATCCCATATGTATTTAGAAAATCCATAGGAGGATTTTTCTTTCCTTAATGTTTAGGTACGTAGACTAAACAGTCTTGTTTGTACGCTGAATAGTTTTAATTTAACAATTTAACTAACTCAAAAAACATATTGTCTTTCCCCTACTTTCTTCCATCTTCCTGCCTAAAATCATCATGTACAGATCTGTTTACATGATTGTGATATTTATTTATTTGTATGTATGTAGTAAAATTATTTATTATTATGCTATGTATATAAAAGTATGTATATAAGTATGTATATATATATATATATATATATATATATATTAATTTATTTATATACCTATATATATTTTTTTTTATAATGTTATATATTTTGTATAAGTATTTTAATATCTATTGGTTATTTATAATTTATATTTTAATTTTAACTGCGCCACCTGTTATCTTACTCATATACTTCGCACTCCTTCTCTTTATGGTTGCCTGTAAAATATTGCTTCGGCGATAAGGCCGCCTCTTGTACCTTATTTATTCATAAGTTCCGTAAACTTTGTAATTTTTATTGTTTTTCATTTGGTGCAATAAAGATTTTTGTATTGTATTGTCAGATACAAATATTTGGGTGATTGGGCTCAGCAATTATTGGAACGCTAGCGTTAAGATTTTCCACGATCTAGCTGTTATATTTACCCAACAAGATCAAGTTAGATTTAACTCCCCTGACACAGTAAATTCGACACGGACCATTAATTACATAAAATAATTCCTAATTTCAACCGAACTTTTCTGATTTGTCTAGATAGCGCAGATACACTTTCACGTTTTTATCCCTATCGTGGTAAATTAATACTTCATCATCAGGTCTATTCAAGTCTTCACTGCAGGAGCGCAACTCTTTCTGTACTACCAGAGGCATACTTGGCCGGAGCAGTCAAAGAATTTGGCCTACACTCTCCATGCTAGCCAGACGGAGAGGACAGAGAGGTCTCATTGATGCAAGTTTTGTTTGGCTAGTATTTCCTAAGTCGCCTTCTACGATATCCACGGGAAGACTTGGAGTGATCCTATTCTACTCTGACGGACACCACACGGCATAAATAGAAATTAGGGCCATAAAACCCAAAGCTTTTAGCGTGTTGGTGGAAAAGCGAATCAAAATAGTGATGGGTTGCGAGCTGAATTGCCTATTGAAATCAGAAGTGTGACCGTTTAATCGAACAGATATTCCAGCGGGAAGAAAATCAGCAGTTTTTATTTCCTTCTAGACCAACATGGATGGATTTTATGGCAAGGCAAGGCCCACAAGCATTTCAATTTGGCACGACTTGACTGTTATATCTCCTTAGCACGATCAAGTCTTTAGATTTAAACACTTGGTCCTAGGTACACAGAATTTCGACACGGACCATTCATTACAAGAAATAATTATCAATAGGTCTCAAGCCGATCGTTTCCGATTTATCTAGATGGATAATAGTATAATAGGATATCCTATATCGGGTGCCGTTCCAAAGTGCAATGATAATTGTGTTGCGAAATGTGTAAAGCTGTGATTTTACATACGTCGATTCTTGATGGATGTTAAACTTCTAAAACTAGAGGCTAGAACAGTAGACCTCGCGAGCTCCTATTATGACGTTTACGATTTTTAATATCACGGGCTCTGCGAGCATGCTACCCAATGATAATTTCGTCGATCTGTAAATATTTTTTTATTACTTGGACGCTCTAAATATAGTTTTTCGTTCTTACAAATGCCAAACATCTGGCAAAAATAGTCGACTTAAAAGTAGATGGGTATAGAGGAAAAGGAAGACTGAGAAAGACGTGAGAAGAATGCGTGAGATCGGATATGGGGAAACGGGGGGTTAGTACGGAGATGGCGAAGGACAGAAAATCCGCTAGATGACAACAAGTCAAATCAGTCAAGTCACTTTTTCTAAATGTCAAAACAAACATTTTCTATGGGATTTGTATGAAAAACAAAACCGTGATGACATAGCTTTTTTGAGTCAAATAGCGCTCTTAATATCAGTTTTTCTGCATGTTTTTTTTATTAGCCATTTATGTCCCACTGCCTCTCCTCTTTCCTTCCACAATTCCCTATCCTTGGTCTTCACTTTCCATTCCTTATAAAATGCACGCAAATCGACTGCCCTCGGTCTACCTCTCTTTCTGTATCTATCTGTAAGAACCCAGTGGCAATGAATTAATAAATAAATTAATAAATCCAAAATAATGTTGAGAATGGGTATGATCAATGACAAGTGTCACTAGTTTGTGACGTTTTATTCTCTTAACAGTGTCAAATAATTTATTTTTGACTCGTTTATCTACTCAATTATGGAGCAATTTGGATACAGAGCCGACCCCTAATAGAGAAAAGACGAAGAAATAAGAATACGGTCCTTTGCACCATACAAATTCGGAACACCGTTTTTCGCACTAGATATATTTTGTACCGTGACTCACATGATCCATTTTGCCTAAGACCTGGCTCTATTTATTGACATGTTTATGTATCAGTGATAGATTGATGTAACTGTGCAATTATTCTTTATTTTACAAATGTCTTGCTACAGTCAAAATACAGCCTAACAGTGGGAGTTTGTCAGCTTACCTCGAGGTTAATGTCGAAAGGGGAACGCAGGCCCGCACCCAAATATCAGCTTTAAAATGTATAAATTGTCGATTCGGTTATGCTGGTCCTAACGCGGCTATTATACGATGAAAATTAGCTAGCTTAACTCGACCCACGTGATCGGGTTCTCATTGAATTATCTGGTATAGATAAAATCTTGGAAACGACTTAAATTTATCGCTCAAAAATCACACTTGATTCACGCTTGAAACAGCCCATATTTAGTGTGTAGTTTAGCCTCTTATCCCAATAAATATTAATTTACTATAAGTATATCCTTAATATGAGAGTAGCTCAAGACCGTGATAAATGGCATTCATTGGAAGAGGCCTATTCCCAGCAGTGAAGTTCAAGGTTGCGAATGATGATATCTTTCCTATCATCATCATTATCATCAGGTCTTTTGTAGTCTCCGCTGCAGGAGCACGGCCCTCTCTGTACTATTGAAGCCATATATATATGTCAGAGCAGCCAGATGATTTGAACTACCACTCTCCCTGCTCTCCAGACGGGTTAGAGAGGGCTTATTGATGTTTGTGTTATTAGCTTTGTTTAGCTTGTGTTTCCTTAGTCGCTTTCTACGACATCCACGGAAAGACTTGGAGTACTCCTATTCTACTCTGCCGGGAGCCACAAGGCTAATCCTTATAAGTAAATTTAATTATTAGTCCAATACCTAAGTAAAACTAATATATACACCTGACAACAAGTATTCCATTGGAGGAGCCTAGTTACCTGTAGCACAGTTCTCCACGAGTCCTTTTTCAGGAATAAGTCTCTATACAAAGTCTACTATGTCATAACTAGAGTTGTGAAATAGTAATAAACACACAAAAACAAATAATCAAAATTTAAAACATACTATTCAAGTACCTCAAACCCTTTGAGGGTACTTAGAAAAAACTCAACTAGAGTCCTAAAGCTCATATGCCCTTCATATTACGCTTAATAACACGCCCACTAGGCTCTTGACCGTACCGCGTTGCGCCCACGCCGCTACTACACTTCCGAAAGGAAATGAGCTGGCAATAACCTACTATGTAATTTTATACGACCTTTTTGGACCAATTTACCTGCATAATGTTTGCGTTTATGACACATTACATTCAAGTTTCACACGTATGCGCATGTTAGTATACATGTTTTTTAATTGACCTGTCAAAATATTTAAATGAGGTTTATTTTAGTTGATAACACTGTCAATAGGAATATTAATTACTTAACTGAAAATATAAATAAGTGTGCATTACGAGATTAGGTATTTACTTCATGACGGTGGGAACAGTGGTTCCCAACAGTGGGAAAATACACCTATTAACCTAAATAGAAAATAGAGAACCCTATAGCTGGAATATCAACACAACTGCTGGACAAAAGCCACTTCCAAGGACGTTAAAAATGACCGATCTAAAGCGACCTGCACAGGTTGTCTGACTTTGTAGATGGGTGTCCTACGCTAGAACCTTTTTGCGCTATTGGCCATCGGTTCGTCGCGCTATGTGTCCTGCTCACAGCCACTTCAACGAACTGATCCGCTGGGATCCGATATGTCAGTGACTTTTTTTTCCTACCAGACATAGTAAGAGACAACGTTTCGAGCCATGGATTCTTCAAAAACAAAGGTAAAAACAGACATTTTTCCGAGGCCTTTTTGATCAAATAGGTACCTGTATTTGATCAAAAAGGACTCGGGAAAATGCTGACCTTGCCAAAATTTAATAAAAACATCCAAGTACAAAGTTGATAGAAATTTACATTACTGAATTGTCGAGGAAAATGTTTATTTATTTAGTCGTTGACTAAATAAAGTTAGACAGACTGTTTAATTCTGTTTGAACCAATTATAGTTCTTTTAGTCTAAAATGTCTTTACAAAAAACAAACTTCACTTTTTTCAAGCTACCAATTATAAAAATGTAATATAAGACTCTACATAAACCCACAACATCCAAAACATGATTGAGCATTTTTAGCTCGATAGAAAAAAATCACAAACATACCTCTAAATCTGTCTTAATTTTCCTTATACATATTACTATTTTATACAATAACCTTTTTATATGAAAATTACACCAAATAATATATAATCTAAATATCTAGTCGAAAGGCCCGGACCCGTGCTCGACGATATTTCGCTGTGTTTTATTTTTTTACCGTTTTTTCTTTTTTCCAATACCAGCATGGAAGAACATAAAATACAATGTATGACTGAAATCTACATTATTAGCAGAACCAGCTGCATATAATATGGTTAAGTAACAACAAGCCTGCACCAGCTTAACGGTTGTCGTCACGTTTATTGGTCATAACACACAAGCATAAATCAATTAGGGCCGACATACCACAGGAGTGTTTTGTTATATTTACGACCAGTGTCGCTTGCTACCGGGACTATGTTTCTGGTGCCTTAAATTGTGAATTGCTTGATTGCTGCACTTTAAATTATGCTTGTTACTTTATTTTTAGGAATGATAAAGAGTTGACAACTTTATTCTGAATTATGACTTATATTCAGAATAAAGTTGTCAACTCTGTTTTAAAAAATATTTTTTCGAAATATTTTATTTTTTCTTACAAACTTTTCTTGTATGGCCACAGAATACAGTAAGAGTAAACAGAAGGGACTCTTCTAAGGTACGCGCAATATACGTCCCCGTTCCCCGCACCCGCACCTCTCCCCCGGTTCTTGACGGCCAACGTGAGAAATCGAGGCGAAAACGGGGGAGAGGTGCGGGGACGGGGAACGGGGACGCCTGGGTGACGCATATTGCGCGTACCTTAGGAGTTTCCGGCCTGTGGTATGGCCTAAAATCATTTTATTACAGGGTATACATAGCTACCTACCGGCTACATCATCAGATCACCTTATCATAACAATATTTCATTGTCATCTGATTTATATAAGCATACAAAATTTAATCTCCATCGGGAAGTGGCTTGCAAGATTTCACCCCAACAACAAGAAAAAAACTACAAACAGGGTAAGCTAAATACAAGCGTGGAAATAAATTACTTACTTTTTTGTTAAAAAAAACTCCTCGTTCAATCGATCTATGACTGAATATCTTCATCTCAGCGCGTTCTATCTTCGAGGAGCTCGGTGGCCCCACAAGTTAAGCAACCCCGGGCGTGGTCGGTACTTGGATGGGTGGCCACAAGTGGTACAAAAATTTTTCCAGCTCCTCCGTGCTTCGGAAGGCACGTAAAAGCCTTTGGTCCCGGCTGACATCATTGTATGGCAGTCGTCAAGCTATGTCAGATGCCTTTATAGGCAGCTTGAAAAATCTGACACCAGTGTTGGCCACTTACACACACGAAAAACAAACAGCGCGTTCCCGGTCACATCCTCAGCTGTGCCGCTCCGAAGTCCGGGTTTTCTGTTTTCCTGCTGTACCAGGAGATATCGGCACAGCCTTATGCTATGGATTAGGAATTAAAGTCACTGATTTATAACGGGAACACTGTATTTCTGAAAACATATCGGAAGTATGGAAATTGATGTATATGTGAGTACGCGCGACACTCTTGCTAGTCGGCTAATTAGCCGTAACAGTTTGCAATTGCAAACTGTTTTTCATGTAAAAATGCGCATCGAACGCACTTGTGTCTATGCAGCATTTTATTGTACGACTTGCTCGCACACCTGCTTTTTCTTCTCCAAATATAATACGCATGTAAATGGTCACTCAAGCATGCTGAAGACCATGCAAAATCGAGAACAAATGTCCAGTACAGTTTAAACTATTTCGCTATATTATATGGTTTATCTATGTCTAAATTAAAGCTCAAAATGGATAGGGTTGTATCGTTTATTTACTGAACTCCTATACTCTCTATCCAGTTTCATTATCAGACCAGCTAAAGATGGTATAAATAACATAATTATATTGCATTGTCGTGTCGTTAAAATTTTAGTGTCAAAGAGTTCAATCCTATAACATCTGCTAAGTATATCATGCTATATGGAAAAAAATCTCTTTTTTGCAATTTCACTTCAATGATTTTTTTTATCAAAGCCTAAATATATTCTTCTTTAGCAAAATCTATATAATCTCACAAAACATACTGAAACTGTTTAACTTTCCCCTACGAACATATATCGAAATATGAAAAATATTTTTTTTTTTTGGTTTTAAATACAAATTCGGGTTAGTTGATCGGTCAACTTGTATCGGGAGGTCAAAAATGATTTTTCACATTTCGATAATGTTCCTTAGGGAAAAATTTTCAGTGTCATAGACGGAATTCTCCTTCACCAGACCCTGTAGATTTCACCTTAAGTGCAAGATCCGAGAAAAGGATGAAAAAAACCATTTCTAACACGATAAATGTCAGAATGAATAAAAGTGGCCATTTGCTAAATTCATTACTCCAGTGTGACTCCTTATACTGTTATAATTTAGAGGTATACGCATTTTTCAAGGCCCTGCTTTAATTAGGAATTCTTTCCCGTAAAAGTGTTCTGCCTCGCTTAATTACGGTAAATTCTGGTACCCTTTCATCATTTTAGACGCACAAAAATGTAAGATACGACATTTTGTATATAAACAAATATAAAACTGTATATAGAACATAGACCTAGATTGTTTAACTTTAGAAAATACCTTTTTTAAGCGCGTAGCTTGCATACACACAAATGTTACCTCTGGTAAAGAAGTACCTAATAATACAATAGTTACAGTAGTTTTACAAAGAGATTAATTTATAACTTGGGCACTAGTTATAAATAAATCTCTTTGTAAAACAGCCAAAATAACGTATATTTTTTATAGTATTCAATTTGCTGACGCAGCGTTCGACAGCATTTTCGTGAATATACGAAAACATACCCCTTTTAATAAAGTGAACGTAAAATACCGTTTAAAAATACAGCCAAAGGGTACTTTGACAGAGGTTAATTTTATTTCCCGAACCGCCCATAAGTTTTTGTGTGGACATTTCAGATTCCACCCTATTCTTGTTGAGCTATGCAATACTTAGTATAAAATATGTACTCGTAGCTCTTTCTCTCTGCCTTTAAAAAAAAACAAAAGGATCTTAAGTTAAGGCTGACTGAAACCTATGGTTTCATATTATACCTGCCAAATAAATTAAACAATACGAAAATAAAAGTTTTTAAAACTATATACGTTGACTTTGTTAAACCCAAATTGTCTTGTCATTATCATCAGGTCTTTTTTAGTCTCCACTGTAGGAGCACGACCGTCTCTGTACTACCAGAGCCATACTTGATAAGAATAGCCAGAGGATTTGGCCTACACTCTTCACGCTGGCCAGGCGGTTCGTGAGGTCTCACTGATTCACTGATATTTAAAAGCTTGGTTTCCTAAGTCGTCTTCTACGACATCCACAGGAAGACTTGAAGTGGTCTTATTCTACTCTGCCGGGAACCACATGGCAAATTTCATTTTTGTCTCACGAATATACATAGGTATTACTAGTATTTACCTATTTTATTGATCTTTAAAGTTCGGAGAGGGAGGACAGAGTTCAGTTGGGAAAAAATGCTTTAATATGTCTGTCTGGCTGTCAGTCCTCTACAGGGCACATTTTCTTTCTTGTGAAATTTCGAGAGCAGGTTTGATAATTTTTGTCGATTCAGTTTTTGGAAAATTTTTAATATAAGGCGATTATCACACTGCCACGCATCACGCTGCATGTTGCGTTTTCTGGATGCATTTTCTGTGTGTTGGACTGTGCGTGTTTTCTATACAAACGGAGATACAAACAAGCAACGTTAGAACACGCATTCACGCGCTACGCTGCGTAGTGCGGGGCAATGTGAGAATCGCCTATCAGAGCCATGAGGATTTTTATACGCGCGGTGAACATTCATTAAGCTTTAAGCTAAGCAAAGATAGACTCGTGAGGTCTACAGCTCACAGAGCCACTAGTATATCTATATGAAAGCTTCCTTCGAAATACTTACCGTATTGAGATATACTGAGAAAATTAAGAACATTTATTTTAAAAGAAATAAGTAAGTCTCTTTCGAATTGAGTTCGTCATCATATCAAATCAAATCATATCAAATGCTGCCTAAACAGCTACTATAAAACCAAGTTATACCTGATTATCATAATGAAATTGCACGCAGTACGTGCGCCCATAAGAAAAATGGTGAAATTTGTGGCGTTAAATAATATCGTTAAACACAAAGAAAAATGGAGCCCTGTAGGACCGGCGAGTCGTTCTACTCTGAAATTGCAAGCCGTATATTACACAGGGAATTTTCAATTACGGCAATCCCGCGGTTTTTCATTCGTAATGTGACTTTTAGGCAACGCTTCGAGTTGGTCATTCATAACTGCCACACCATAGAGCTATGACGTTGTAGACGTGCCAAAAAATATAATCATTACCTACATAATTTATGGGTAAAAAAAACTACGAAAACAATTTATATGCCTATACTAGAGGTATATTCACAATAATCTACCTGAACCATTAAAAGCTTAACGTTAACCCTACTTGGGAATGTAAATAAAGCACGAAACGTTTGTGCTTAGTCCTTTAGAATATTTACTATTAACTATATAAATTATGACAGAAACATGTATGACCAATGAAATTGTATTGATAAACGGATTTATATTCCCATATAACAAACGAAGCTTACATTTTACATCCAACCATTAATTCAATAAAAAAAAAAACATTAATTGTCTTCGTACCTACTGATATTGATGCAAATCAAACCTTCAATAATATTACTACTTATATACTCGTTATCCATTACCAATCTAACAATTCCATGGCAGAGTTCATATAAATTTAATACTTTTCTTTGAATAAAAATTCCATCGCTATTCAAAATCATGCCTTTCAAGCCGATCGCGGAGCTCCGAGGCTTTCAATAAAAATTTATTGTAATGCAAATTGCATCTCTTCGTGAAAGAGTATGGTCTCTACTTACTCGCGAATCCTTTCAGTCGGTTTATAGATCTATCTAGATATTGTATGTGCTACGTTCGAATCGACAGTATTGAGATTGCTTCCACTGCACTTTGAATATATTTTTTGATTATGTAATGTTGACGATTTTAGGTATTTTAATTATATTTTTAAATATGTTTTTAAGATCTTTTAGGCATAATGTAAAAAGTTGTTTTGTAAAAAAAATTGCTATGAAATAAAAAAAATAACCAATCGACGTACTCCGTGCTACAGAAGGCACGTGAATCCTCTGGTCCCGGCTGCCATCATTGTATCGCAGTAATCAAGCTATGTGAGATGTATACAGCTAGAATAATCTGACACTTTGTTGGCCACTTACACTCACGAAAATAAACTATTAGTGAAAGGCAGAAGAAAAGGCTTCTCTTTCACTTATTTGGCTGTGGGGCCATGTAAACACACACAGACAGACACACAGACAAAATAAACACACACACACACACACACCCTTCACACAAACACATATCAATACACACCCACAGGCTATTTTGTTTTCTCATCAAGACTATCTGTCTTATTATTGTTCAACTATATACATGAATAAAGTGTTAGAGATATGAAAGAGCGGAGTCTCCTAGCGTAATACTGAGTAAACAATTTTTAATTCATTTTTTATAACCTTTATTTTGGCATTCTAAATGTTGTTTCAAAAGTCCCAAAAGGTCACGTGTTATTTAGATATTCAAGGTTAAACCCTAAGATGTAGACTAGACTTATTGTGCTTTATAAGGTTCAGGATAATTTGAGGTAGAGGTCATTGATCTGGTAGATACTTTATTAAACAAGAACTTAGATAAAGGTACTAAAGGGTCATTCTTTGATTTCGTGCAAATCGCGCGGCGGAATCTGAATAATATAATAAAATTTACTTTTAACGTATGTTTTTGAGTTTAATAGATTTATATGGACGGCCTTTATATTTCGTTATTGATAAAAAATTATAAATTAGCTTTAGTTCAAAGTTATACGCAATCAAACAGTCAAAATCTCATTACCAGTAATGTCCCATTTCCCAGATTTCAACATATTTTCTTATTTTACTTTGAAACAGGGTTAAAGAACGGGATTTTAGGTTTAAATTTAATAACTAGATTATCTACTATTTAAATACAACTGCATAAAGATTATAAATAAACAAATTTTGAAAGCTCGGAAAAATGTCCCAGTAATAATTACCATTCGAAGACTTGGTCACACTATTTTTCTATAGATTTAGCGTATATAGCTTACTCTCTCGAACACAGCGAGTAGCATGACAGTCGTGGTCTGATCGTGGAGCGGAGTGCACGTACCAAAGACCATCGTACGAAATACTAAATTCAAAAGTTCCATGCTAGCGAGACGTGGTAAAGATATTTTTCTCTTTACCATTTGAGATTGTATGGTAAGTACATTGATTTTATTTATGAATTGCTGTATTGATATTATTGATAAAAGAGAACAGTTTTAGATGGTTTATAATAATTAGTGATAATTTGGCAAAAGAATGGTGGGCAGATCAAAATGTGATGATGTCTCCTTACCATTTATCTAATTACCGTATTTTACCGTCCTCATCATATCGAATGGTAAATAGATTATTTCAATGGTAATTAGAGCTACTTGTCTAATATTGTTTTTTTGTATGTAAATATTTATTTTTTATTATGTTTTACATAAACAAACAGATTGCTAAACATATTGCTAGGTTTTAGCTTGAGAGGTGTTATAGATTTCGTCCTAAATTAATTTTCTCACGCAGTCTGAATATTGTTTATTTTATAAAATTTGTTGTTTTATTTTATATGTATTCAAATTCCCCGAAAAAAACAGTCAAAGGAAGAAATTCTGCAAAAAGCCTAAATCGCCCGAAGAGAGCAATATGATAAAATTAAACAAGATCCAGTGAAATATGCCCTACAAAAAGAAAAAGAACATCAAAGGTATTTAAAAAAAAAAGAAAATCCTAATGATAAAAGACATGAAACCAACAACGTCATACAAACTATTGAAAGGCACGTAAACCACCCTCTGATAATGTTAAAAAAAATATGCATAAATATTAAACAAAAGCACAAGCTAGAATATTAAGAGATTAAACATTTTAATAATTGAGACGATGACTTCAATTCAATTCAAATTTCAATTCAAAAATATCTTTATTATCATAGGATATTTATAATATCTCTTAATAATAGTCACTTTGTTTTGTTTTGCACAAATGTTGACGTCAAATCGTTACTTAAAGCTAAGTTTACGATGCTTCCTAGGCGCAAGTGCAGAAGAAGCGGCAACAAACTGCACTGCACGTTTTCTCCAAAGACGTCAACTAACAAACTAAAAACTTAAAATTAGTTATATAGATGGACAGAGATTACATTGTTTATTATGTCATAATTAAATTGAATTATAAGAATTACGAAATTTAAAATAATGTCAATTTGTAAATTTAGTATGTACCAATGTACCTAAATTATGACATGTCTAAGTATACAAACCTTTAAGAGGGACCCGCGCCAAGCTCAAGCCGATGATAATAATTTAATAAAAATAATTGCAATATAACTTTGGTATTTTATTTGATAAACACTGAATACAGATACAGATACACTATCACGTCTTTATCCCTAACAGGGTAGACAGAGCCAAGGGCGGTAAAGCCCAGGCCACTTTTAGCGTAATGGTGGGCATGAAGGTGGAAAAGGGAAATCATAATAGTGATGGGTTGCTAACCGCATCGCCTATTCATATGATTCAGATTCTCGCCCATTCCCTCGATCGGCTTTTACGATCTGCACGGGAAGAGAAGCAGCTGGTACATTCTATGTTTTTTTCTTTTCTCCCAGACCAGCAAAGAAGATATATAACGTCTAACAAAATATACTGAAACTATTTTAAGGGTGGATTCAGTCTGTGATACTGAACAACTTTCCCCAAGGAACATATGTCGAAATATGAAAAATAATTTTTGGCTTTCCCTACAAACTCGGATCAGCTGATCGGTCAACTTGTATGGGAGGTATATATATATATATATATATATATATATATATATATATATATATATATATATATTTAGATGGGTTATTTTAAGGGTGAATTTAGTCCATGATACTCAACAACTTTCTCCAAGGAACATATATCGCTATGTAAAAAATATTTTTTGAATTTTCATACACACTCGAATCAGCTGATCGATCAACTTATATATGGAAGGCCAAAAATTATTTTTCATATTTCGATATACATATATTCCTTGGCGACAGTCGTTCAGTATCATGGACTGAATCCACCTTTAAAATAGTTTCAGTATATTTTGTTAGACCCTGTGTATACAAACATATAGAGTTTGATTTTTAGACAAGTTTGATTTTAGTTTACATTAAACAACAAAAATCATATTTAAAAAAAAACAAAAATGAAAATTACCATTAAACATCGTGTTAATGAAAGAACGCAAAACCTCTCAGATTGTACCTCAGCCCATGTAACTAAACAACTTTTGTTCAACAGCATTCACGAAACTAAAAGAAAATATTTGAATTTTCATACAAACTAATCAGCTGATCAGTCAATTTGTATGAAAATGGTTTTGGTTTTGACCTACCTGAGAGGTTTTGCGTTCTTTCTTTAACACGATGTATGTACTACATACATAATATATATAATATAAAGTTTGATTATGTTTTTATATGATTTTAGTTTACAATAAACTAAAATAATCGTAAATAAAAATTACCATTCAACGAAACTCTAATCACCATAACTATTTGCTAATTACCATCCATACTAATTCTAATTACCGTTTTCACAAAAAAATTATTAGCTTTTTTCTCGAAAACTAGTAATCCGGCGTGTGTATTTTTTTATACGTGCTCTGAAAACGCACCGTATGTGTTTTCCTCTTTGGAAAAATACACACGTTGCATTTTTCAGCAGTGGAAGTGTTAAAACATCCCAATGATTCCAAAAAGTAGGTAAAGAACAGTTTTTAAGTGATGTTTTTTCGTTCTTTACTGACAGCCCGATATGCACGAAATCAAAGAATGACCCTAAAACGTGCTGCTTTATTGAAGCAACGAAAGATGTTGTCTGTTTAATTTGATAAGAGTGGCTGTCATTTCAGGCGTCATCTGTTTCGTCGGGAGGAAATTAAATATCTTTAGATAAAGTCCGTCACCTTTTGAAGACAGCTTTGTGGGCGGGATTCGAGATATCGTGAACTAGAAATATGCCTGTATTTACCCGGGAATCGTTTTAACTGGGTAACTATGACTAGAAACGTGGCTTCTTTCTATCAGGATGAAAACATTGTTTGTTCTAGAGGAAATCGGAAATCATTTCTTTAAGACGAACTTGGTCAAAACGTAGGTCACTAAACTTTTTAACTCGAATACGGCAAAGCCAAATTAGGGTTAAAATTATATCTCATCTATCAGCACGGAACAGCACTTTCCTATGCTGCTATCCTTTTCTGTCGTTCAGAACAGTAATTTGCTAGAGTGAGAGAGAGCGACGGAACGCTTCAGCACCGGCCGTGCTGCAGCGTTTAGTGCAGAAAAGGATAGCAGCATAAGAAAGTGCTGTTCTGTGCTGATAGATGAGATCCAACCCTTATATGTTCCTCTGCTATGTATGATTGTATGTACATAAGTATGTTCATCTGTTCCCTCGTATCTTCAAAGTTATCCATGATACCTTTACAAATCAGATATCGTTTTGGCTGTCCGCTGGTTATAGGATATGTGACGTCACAGTAAATCCACTGTGTCTCCTATAGGTCATAAAGTATTGACCTAAAAAATAAAAAAATCTAATCTTACCGAGTAGGGTCATTATCATATCCAATAAAATGATTTAAAAAGGACATTTCAAAAATATATACATTATTAGCTGTTTCTCCCTGCTGTGCTTGTATTAACTGGATACTTTTCAGTATGAATTGTTCCGTAGTCTGGTTTTAGTTTTTAAAACTATATCTTGACCTCATAACATCTCTTCATCTTAGCGCGTTTCTGATTACATCCTTAGCTGTGCTGCTCTAGAGTCTATGATGCGCTTTCCCGCTTTTTATTCTCCAAATATGCATATCAATCACCCAAAGATGCCGAAGAAATGTGAAATCGAGAAGAAATAGCTGAAACAATTCAAAAAATTATAGTTTTAGCCACACGGCACAATGTAATGATTGGCTAGAAGGCTAAAAGTAATGGATGTAAAAATATACCCTACTAACCTTAGTTTTAACCGTGTGGTTCCCGGCAGGGTAGAATAGGACCACTTCAAGTCTTCCCGTGGATGTCTTAGAAGGCAACTTAGAAAACACAAGCTAAACAAAGCTTATAAACATCAGTGAGACCTTGTTAACCCGTCTGGCCAGCGTGGAGAATGTAGGCCAAATCCTCTGTCTGCTCTGGCTAATATGGCTCAGGCAGTACAGAGAGGGTCGTACTACTGCAGTGGAGACTAAAAAAGACCTAATGATGATGATGAACCTATAGTTTTATGCACGCCGCCTGACATTAACCCTCCCTTGGGATGTAGTTGTAGCACGAAATATTATCATGACATACCTAGTACTAAATAATAATAAACTACATTTAAAAATAAAATTTATAATTAAACCCTTTTCAGAAGATTAGGCTTGTTTTATCAATAAACGAAGAAAACAGCTGTAAAAGTCCATCCATTATGAAAACAAGAGTAATCTTGTTACCTTTTAAAAAAAATGCCATTCAAAGTAACGCCAGGTAGCCATTAAGTCGAGTTAAATTTACTGAGTAATCCGCCATGTTGGATTTGAAACGAAAATTAAGAAAGGAATTTTTCTACGAAATAAAACGCGTGCGTAATTTTTATCTTTACAGTGGAACTAATTATAAGAGACGTGGAGAAAGAAATGTAGGTACGTTTATTAAGTTACATTGTTTACCCATTACATCCAAAACAACACGCATACTGCACGGGTAAATCTACTGAATCAGCGTTACACGAAGTGGTAACAATACTGGAGAACGCAATACACAGCAAAAACCTATGCTTAGGAACTTTCATTGACATTACACAACGAAGATGCCTTTGACAAGACAAACTTCAAATGCATACAAGAAGCACTAAATAGGCATAAAGTACCAAGCACCGTAACTGGCTGGATATTCAACCTGCTAAAACTACGTAATATACAACTAGACATATGTGACACCACAAGGATAATGGCAACCAGAGGTTGCCTACAAGGAGGAGTATTATCTCCCCTTCTCTGGAGTTTAGTGGTAAACGATCTAATTACAGCGCTAAACGACAAACACTATCACACATTCGGCTAAGCTGATGACTTGGCAATACTCATACAAGGGAATTCGGCAAGTATCGTGTGCAGCTTAACCAGAAGTGCATTACGCATAGTGGAGCCACGGTGTCCCACTCACGATCTCTCAGTGAACGCAAACAAAACAGAACTGGTTATGTTCACCAACAAAAGAGTCTTAGGAAAATACGAACCACCAAAGCTCTTTGGAACGACTCTCACTCTATCGAATGAAGTCAAATACCTAGGTGTAAAACTAGACTCAAAGCTTAATTGGAGCACACATCTTGAGGAAAAAATAAATAAAGCAAACATAAATCTTTGGAACTGCCGAAGATTAGTAGGCAAAAACTGGGGTATCTCCCCTAAAATCATGAAATGGCTATACACAACAGTCATAAGACCAGGACTTACATACTCAGCACTAGTATGGTGGCATAGAACCACACTGACAACAGTGCAAGACAAGCTACAGCGATTCCAAAGAACTGCATGTCTGGCAATAAGTGAAGGCATGAAAACTTGCCCAACAGCGGCACTCGAGGCAATTCTTGATATCAAATCGCTACACTTACACATCAAACAAGAGGCACAATTCGCAGCTGCAAGACTTAAAACACTAGGCCTGTGGAAACACAAAAACAAGGCCCCTCATACGCGAGTCCTGCCACTAGCCCTCAAAGCATCACACCTCATATGCGCGATAAACGACAGGATCCACAAGCAATTTGTGACAAAAAATACAAAATACAATTACATGAGGAATCTTCAGACAACTCGGGTACTGAAGAAATGAGGGTATACACAGACGGCTCAAAGACACAAAATGGTGTAGGTGCTGGCGTATTCTCTCATGATCTCAACATTTACTCTGCATCTGCCCTGGGTAAGGACAACTCCATCTTCCAAGCCGAATGCGCAGCTATAACCCACGCAGCCACAGAAATTATTAGGAGGAAGGTATCAGGTATGTCCATCCGTATCCTAACTGACAGCGCAGCAGTCTTACTTGCCCTCAGAAGGACACATGTGGACTCTGCCTTAATACAAGAATGCCACAGATCCCTGGAAAAACTCTGTAAGTATAACACAGTCACTCTCTAATGGATCAAAGGACACAGCAACTCACTGGGTAACGATGCAGCTGACGAGCTCGCGCGTCGAGAATCGAGTATGACACCGTTGGGACCTCTTCCTATGGCTCCGATCCCCTTCACGCAGGTTCGCACCTGGATCAGAAATCGCATTAGCGAAGAACAAAATCAATCATGGCAATCCCTCCGGACATGTCGGCAGGCTAGGGAGGCCTAATGGGATAGTCGCCTATCCCGACGCCTGTTAGCACTACCCCGGAGGAATCTACGCCGTATGGTTGACATCATTACTGGTTATATTGCACTAAACAAACACCTTTACACCCTAGGTATCACTGATAGCCCTCTTTGCAGAGCTTGCATGGAGGCTGATGAAACTGCGAGCCATCTCCTCATCGAGTGCGATGGCGTCGCATACATAAGATGAGGGTTCCTGGAACATCAAGGAACCGTGGAGGAAGCCGTGAGGGCGCCGGGGAGCGTTCTCGGATTCCTGCAAGAGCTGGGCTGGTTTGAAAACTGATAACGGCGCCGGCTCCAACCACACGCAACACGGGTTTAGCGCAATGGACCAAATTGCGGAAAAGAAGTCCTCGGGAGAAGTAAGTAAGTAAGTTACATTGTTTAACAGTGTCTTGTTCAGTTTGTAATTTCAATATGCCCACATTAATATTTTTTCTAGCTTATTGGAATTTATTTTATTTATATAACATTATTACAAATGTAATAGGCGGACGTAAATGCTTGGAATTCTTAAAATGCTTTCAAATTTCTTACATTTCTTTAGCAAAGTAAGGATACAAAAGAAAATGACAGATAGTTACATAAACAGGTGTAATTATTTGTTATATTCTTTTGTATATTTTTTGTAGCTTATTTGAATTTCAATGCTTGGAATTTTTAAAAGGGATATTATTAATTGCACATCTAATAAATAATCACCCATCAATTTAATCTCATCATTTATATACTTTTTTACATCAAATAAATCAACAATCTTATCATAAGTACTGATTGCACAGCAAATAAATACTGACTGCACATCAAATTTATTAGGTTAGGGCAAACCTATAGGTTAGGTTATGTTAGAACTGCGACCAACACACGCACGAGCCGAGCGAGCGAAGCGAGCGTGCCGCGGCAGCGGCCGGCGAGTGCTAGGAAAGTTCTATCCATTTTACTGCGCCACAAATATAAATTGCAGTTTGTTTAGTAATATTTTCAGTTGAGTATTTTGCTGTGCAATCAGTAATTTTGATTTGCGTTTAAATACTACCCTTTTTAAAATTCTTTCAAATTTGTTACATTTCATGAACAAAGGATACAAAAGAACATAACAGATAGTTACAACTTTTTTGTTTATGTAACTAAGTGTCATACTTACTTACTTTGCTGAAGAAATGTAACAAAATTGAAAGCATTTTAAGAATTCCAAGCATTGAAATTCAAAAATGCTAGAAAAAAAATTGTAGGTATATGGATGTTTAGTGTACGGGATGCCGAGTGATTGCGGATGTGGAATAGACAGGATTCCGTTTTAGATGGGTAAGGCTTTAGGATGTTGTCTGCTGTAGTATTTATCTAGGTTATTGAGTGCTGCAGGGCGCATCTGGAAACAGCTAGAGACGATAACGTAGACTTTATGCTGCCCAATCCTGTCACCACAATGGTCTCCCCAAATAATAAAGTATATTAATAGCAAAGTAAGGATACAGAAGAAAATGACAGATAGTTACATAAACAGTTGTAACTATCTGTCATTTTCTTTTGTATTCTTACTTTGTTGAAGAAATGTAACATATTTGAAAGTCATTTATAACCATTCTCTTTTGAAACTATACTTTCAGCACTTATTATATTTTTTGACACAAATTTTTCAAGCTCACCTTTTAACAAATAAATAACTGCAGTTATTCAATATTATGTAATAAGAAAAAGGGTTGTCTTGAATATTATGTAGCATTCAACTAACAAGAAATTTTGCAATTGGTCCCACCTTTTTCTTGTATCTCTTGCAGTACTTTCATAGATATTATCTATGAACCAGTTACGGTTTGCATTTTACACTAAGAGATCGTTTTACAATATTTGTTCACATTACTGATAAATTTATCGAATATAAAAATGTATTTAATTTTTTCGATTTTACTTGTCTTACAACATATTTGACCTTACACAAGCTGAAAAAAATCACACTATCGCAAAATCAGCAGTCACAAAATAATTCAATTTGCTTTAAATTTACATATCCGTGGTGTAATCAACTCGCCAGTCCGCCAATCCAGAGGTTCTAAGTTCGGTCCCCAGCCAGTGCAAGTTGGAAAATGGCCTTTTCCAAATTGTCCTGGATGTTGGGTGTTCATCTAAATATTTATTTATTATAAAAATATAGTACCTATAGTTAAGTTATAATACAAGCTTAAACTTACTTGAGGGCTAGCTCAATCAGTGTGATTTGTCCTTGTGAATCTATTTGTTTAGAACTTACAATTTTTGCTGTTTAATTTTTCTAAAGGTGCACAGAATTCTTTAGCAATAAGTCTACCTATTGCATCTTTTTGACTTAATAAAGCTTTCAATAAATAAAATAAATATTTCTTTAAATATCACTTACAAAATTCCGAAGACAAGCAAAAACGTCATTAAAATTTAGTTAGTAACAAGAAAATATTCCGCCGTCCGCACGTTATGATTCAAATTACAAAAATAAAACAAAGAAATAACAAGATTACCCTAAAAGAAATAAATAATGTTGGAGCTAAGAAACTTTTTAACGCTCTCTTTTAAACTTTTCCTTGTGCTTAATTACGCTTTCATTTATCTTTTCGTTCAGCCGTCCGGTTTACTTAAATGATTTGCAAAATACGCATAATAAACTCGTATTATGTACTAGCTGTGCCCGCGACTTCGTTCGCGTGGTTGTCGGAACGTAATGTTATATAGCCTAAAGCCTTCCTCTATAAATGGACTACCCAACAAAAAAAGAATTTTTCAAATCGGACACTTAGTTCCTGAGATTAGCGCGTTTAAACAAGCAAACAAACAAACAAACAAACTCTTCCGCTTTATAATATTAGTATAGATTTAATTTCACATTTTTAGAGCCCTTATAGATTTACTCTGACGGCATATAACATTATTTTAAAAACGCGGTGTTAGGTACTAAACGAATTATTTATATAGAAAATTATAGTACTCGTACTAAATAAATAGAACATAATTCACCTGTTGTCCAAACAAAAGTTGTAGTTATAGTTGTAGGCACTTTTATATAACGTCTAACAAAATATACTGAATATATTTTAAGGACGAATTCAGTCCGTGATACTGAACACCTTTTCCCAAGGAACATATATCGAAATAAGAAAAATAATTTTGAGCTCTCCATACAAACTTGAATCAGCTGATCCGTTAACTTGTATGAGAGGTCAAAAAATATTTTTCATAATTCGATATAATAATATGTTCCTTGGAGAAAGTTGTTTAATATCATGGACTGAATCTACCCTTGAAATAGTTTCAGTACATAAATTTTATGTAATATAATATAACCCTGTATAATTAATTCGTTTAGTATTTATTTATTTAAACTTTATTGTCAAAAATACAATTTGTATAGCACAATAGGCGGACTTAATGCTAAAAGCATTATCTGACAGCCAACCTTTGGGTTGTTAGAAAACTCAAAATGGGTACAAAAGATATTCATTTAATTTCAGAGCATTCAGATATATATTTAATTTCTACATAAACTACTTTATTAATACTTACTATACTTCAAAAATATAAATATCTACATAAATATACATACATTGATACATACTATATACTTATATTCATCTATAAAATACACTACTAATAAATAATAGTTTCTCATAACGATATTACAAATGGAGCAATTAAGTACGTACGTAGGTATTACACTTGATTGGACTGAGCGAGCATATGCTTGATCAACAAAACCTTAAAGCCAGCACGACTAGTGGCAGTCCTAACAGTGTCAGGAAGCGCGTTCCAAAGCCTTACTGCCGTAACGGCGAAAGAATTAGAGAAAAACCAGTACGGTGGTGGGAAGGAATAACTAGGGTCAATTTATTTGAAGAACGCAGGACTCTGTCATGAGTGGAACTTAGAAGTTTAAAGTCATTTTTAAGATAGTCTGGGGAAAGAGGATCGTTAAGCACATTATAAAGCTGACACAGTAAACGTAGATTCCTGCGTTGGCGGATGGTGAGCCATTTAAGCTGAGAACGGTATAGTACCTAAGACCGCGTTTTTTGGTCGCTGGTCATTTTTATATTCTTTTTTTTTATTTTAATATACACAAGAGTTTGTATTAAAATGCTTTTTTATTAGGTATACATATATATAGTATACATATTTTATTTTGTATTTGTACAGATTTTTATAAGAGCTAGTCTCAGCATCTGCAGCTACTCGTAAAAGACATGAAAAACCCAATGGTTAATTTTATTTATTAAATCTTTATTGACCACAATGGTACAAAAGGTGGACTTAATGCTAATGGATTCTCTACCAGTCTATTTAAGGTGTAGATATAGGCAAATGGCCTTAAGTGGGGCCCTCATTTGAAATAAATTGTTTACTCGTAAATATGGAGATAATTTCCATATTGCTCTTCGTCATGCACTAGATAGCCCTTTAAATTATTTAATAAACCACCGTTGAAAGTATTTACATTAGTCCGTCTAGCTTTAAAACTTGCCTCCGCCAAAAGGGGCCACGGCAAGTTTAAAACTAGACGGATCACCAATAATAGTTTCAACGGCAGTTTATAAAATAATTTAAAGGGCTATCTAGTGCATGACGAAGAGCAATATGGAAATTATCACCATATTTACGAGTTAACAATTTATTTCACACTTCAAGGCCATTTGCCTATATCTTCACCTTAACATTGATAAGTAATATAAAAGACTATCCGTTAGCCGCGTTGTCAAAAAATTACAATTCTACGAGCATGTAAAATTTTTTCGGGATGAAATATTATATGTGTGTTAATATATAGTAATATATGTGTTAATATTACCACAGAATAAATAATACTAACGTATAGAAGTCTCACTCAGCAAAGAAATTCAAAGAAATATCTATTCAATGTGGCTACCGATATGGTTAAATTTAGCTCACGTCAGAACTCAGCACCTTTTCGTATAGATAACTAGACCTCTATTGCAAGCCAATTTCATTCTTATTACTCTGGACAAACGATTCGTATAACTGAATTTACCACCCGGAGGGGCCGCCTGCGCGCATAGTAATAATGTAGGTACATTTTCGATACCTAAACGGGGAGTGACACAGGCCTGATATTACTTAACCTATCAACGTACTTAATTTAATTTAGTCAGTTCATATTTTTTGGCATGAAAGCAAAACAAACATCCGTACATCCATAAAAACATTCGCATTTATAATTGTATAGCTTCGCTATTTAGTAAGAACAATAACAAAATACTTTTTTCACTGCACAATCAAAGAAAATCGTTTAACAATAAAGTCAGGAAACATCTGATATAAAACAAAAGCTTCTGCCGTAATCAACTCTAAACAAAAGAATAATCATAAAAATAACTTTTGAAACGCAATTCTGAAAAACACGGGTGCTGCTAATCAGGACAATCTCAATTAAAAACAACGATTACATTTCTTCTCAAAGTACAGTATGTCATAAATAACTTTGTTTATATCTCTCATTTTATTCGCACAAATACTGTTCATTTCACCGAATTTGAATGATGAATGAATGAAAAACGTTCAATGAAAATCATGTTCATTGTTAATTTATGTTTTTCGTAGCCAGTGAACCTTTTTTGAACAGTTTTCATGATTCGTATTTTTAGGATTTTTAAATTCTTAGTTATTATATATCTAGTTTTTGTAAAACTGTACAGCTTTTCTAACTATAAAAGAAAAATTCATTAACTTAATGATATACAAATTTATTTGCCAGTCAAGTTAAAAAAAACCCCGACTTTTAAATGGCTGGACTAGATGGGCTGGCCCAATTTTCATCAAACATATCTAAGAACCATCTCGACAAACAAGGCTTTCAATTAAAAACCATCGAAGTCGGTTTCGTTTAGGAGTTCGATGCAACAGACAAACACACAGATACACGTCCTTGTATCTGTGTGTCTACACAGACCAGACACGTCAAACTTATGCGTGACATAAAAATTACAACAATAACAACAGTGTTTAGTATCGTATTATAATTCTTATGAGTAGGCATCTATTCATTTATACTTGTATCAATAAAGTGTAAGTATTATGACGTAAGTAAAAAAAAATGTTTTATATTTTCGTTTTCAATATAACAACGTGAGACATCTACAGTAGATCATCAAAACCGCTTACCAATTTCCCAAAGAAATTCAGTTTCCAAACTTATATCCGAGGAAGTGTACTTTATCGTGGAATCCGAGGAGGGATTGTCTGTCGAATTGGCACTGACGTGAGTGGAGCACCTGGCTCTTTTCAACGAAATTAAAAAAGTTTTGCAACACGACTTCGTAGGTCCCGTTCATTTAAATGCTAAGGGATTTTTATTTTGGATTCATTGTAAGTTTTGTCACCTATAGTCACTTTGTAAACTTGTTTTTTTTTATCAGTTTTTGTTTTGATTGTAATTTTTTTATGACTTAAGTTTTCTGACTATGAAAATAATTAATTGCCTATTGACTTTAGGCCGTACCTGAATTTTCCGGGGTCTAGTGCTGCCCCCATTTATAAATCATTCCAAAGTAAAAACGGAGACATCATTTAAAATTTTGCTACTATCAAATTCCAGATAACTCTTCCAAGTAATTTTATGAACTACTGTTTACAGTTTAAAGTGACAACGTTAAGCTTTATTACGAACATTTGCGAAAAACGGCCACTTTTGGCAAATGTGCGTAGTAAAGCTTAACGTTCTCATTATAAACTGTAAACAGTAGTTCATAAAATGCTTTAAGGGTTATCTAGGACTTGGTAGTAGCAAAATTAAAAATAATGTCTCCGTTTTCTTTAAAATGATTTATTTTAAATGGGGGCAGCACTGGACCCCGGAAAATTCAGGTACGGCCTTAATTATTGGTTGCGAAAAACTTAGTAAAACCAAAAGAAACAGAGAAATACAATAAGTATGACCTACTTATTGTATTTCTCTGTTTCTTTTGGTTTTACTAAGTTTTTCGCAGGCAGGCGATGCTCAGAGTAAGTTTCAAAGTTACACGTTACAGCATGAGAACTGTATTTTCCATAATGTAAAACAATAAACCACTTTATTAAGGATTTGGATTTGGGGCTAGCTCATTCTGTGTTATTTGTCCGTATATATTTATTTATTATTTATTTATTTAAATACATATCTATCGAAACATGTGAAAAAAAATATTACCCCTACATTACGTATTTACTACGAGGTACCCTAAAAATATATTTTTCAACATGTTATTTTACTACTTTGTCAGTATTTGTTATTTAAATATACCCATAAAAAATTACATCTTTCTAGTACTGATAGTCAGTGAAGAAACTATAAGAGTCTCTAGAGACTTCGGAACTTTAATAAATCCGGCCAAGTGAGAGTTAAACTCGCATGGAGAGGGTTCTTTACAATTGATTGAATTCTTGTAGGTTTCCTTGTAATCTACAAGCAATGGACGATATTTTGTATTTTTTTCAAAATTATAGGCTCAGTAGTTTCGGATCAAGGGAGGGGGGGATGGTCAATTTTTGTCTTCTTAATGAATAAAATCAAAACTATTTTACCCATTAAAGGTCAAATAAAAATTATCAATAACTTTTTTAAATTTTGTTAATTTTCATACTCAAACAAGAACATAGGAACAGTAAATACAAGAAAAAAATTGAAAAATGTATTTTTCATGAAATTACAGGGGTGTACTCAATTGAGTACACTGACCGCCTAAGTATGAAAATTTTCAAAACACGACACAAAGTGTTTTTAGGCACTTCTTACATTGCCAACGTTTGAATGTCAAAGGACACATTGCAGATGTTTTTCAATTGTGAGGTACAATTCAGTTCCTCCAATAAAATTTTTACTACGCGGGAATCCAAGGGATCAGAAGACGGTAACTGCGATTTTCTATAAATGAATAACCCGGTCGAACTTGTTACTACCCAATTTTTATATCCGAAACGAACTGGTTTCCCACAAATAAATTGTTTGGCGGGATGGTGACCATAGTATTTCACCATCGATTCATCGACAGAAATGCAATTATGAAATACATACTGTAAAAAATTCTGCATTAGTTTATCTGCCAACGGTCTTACTTTGAACATTTTATTGTTCGATGTTGCTGCTTAGTCGTTATCTACAAGATGAAGGTTTCTTTTTATGTCACGAAACCTATGCCTCGACATGCCTTTGCTGATCAAATCTACGCCTATGTCTTCATCCAGGGACCAGTACATTGTCTCTCGAGGTAGCTTATCGTACCCAGATAATATAAAAATCCCAAAAAACTTTTTCAAATCAGAGGAATCCAGTTGAAACTCATGTTCAAGCCCTACAGTTCTTCAGTAATAGCACTCTTATTGTCACTAACTTCGTATGTACTCTGAAAAGTCAACGAGTATGAGGTAGTACATTTCCGCCAAGTAGGGTTTGAATTCTAAGTAGATTGGCGGGTTACATCTTGCCGTCTCTTTTTCGCTGCCAGCGGTTCATCGTCACTATCTTCGCTGCCGTTCTCAATGCTGCTGTCGCTCAATAGTACCAGGTAAATCTTGCGGTATAAAAGAGCCCGCCACGTCGTCATCAGCACCTTCCTCTTCATCTGTCAACGCGCTTAGGTCAGGTGGTATGATAGCTAAGTCACAATCATCGTCTTCGCTATCGTGTAAAACAGCTTCAATACTTTCTTGAAGCCCATTGTAGCTATTTTGCGATATAAATTGATGTCTCATCATCGACATTGCAAAGTATCTGAAACAGAAGTCAGTAATTTTACTAACCTATGTTGT
The DNA here is from genome assembly GCA_963576875.1 of Acrobasis repandana. NCBI lineage: Eukaryota > Metazoa > Arthropoda > Insecta > Lepidoptera > Pyralidae > Acrobasis > Acrobasis repandana. The sequence continues at coordinate 16,412,836 of OY756218.1, read as the reverse complement.
CACTGTACTCAACTGAGTACAGTAACATTTATGTGATCCTAGTTTTATTTAAGTAATGTATAATTAATTATTTTGTTTCTTATAACTTAATTTAATATATTTTCTATATCCATAAAATAAAAAGCCACACTATTAAGCACGAATTCTTTTAAAATATCTAAAATCATTTACTTACCTCCACGCCGTTATGTTGACACAACTTTGACTGACACTTTCTAGCAAAAAATTTCGCACTACCAGGGTATTATTTATTAATATACTTGAACAATTTTATGATGAAGTAAGTAACAAAGTTACCCCCAAAAATTTTACGAAATCTGTAATTTACGCTTAGGAATTTAGGTGCACTCAAATGACTACAGTAACTTCTAATGGGTTTACAATTATAACAAAAATATATTTGAGATCCTCATAACGAGCACTTTCATTTGATATATGACACAGTATGGTTTGCAAAACTTTTTTTTCAATTTCCTAATTTGTCACCCCTATTTAAAAAAAATATTTATTTACTTTGCACATATGTGTTTGGGTCATAGGATTACACCATCCTACCAAATTTCACCTGATTCAGCCCAGTAGATTCGGATAAATTGGCTATGACAGACGGACGGACAGACAGACAGACGCAGGAGTGATCGTATAAGGGTTCCGTTTTTTTCATTTTTTGTACGGAACCCTAAAAATTGGCTGTGATAGACGGACGGACAGACAGACAGACGCACAAGTGATCCTATAAGGGTTCCGTTTTTTCATTTTTTTGTACGTAACCCTAAAAACGGATAAAAAGAATCACTTTATCCTGATATAATGGTCAGTAGTTTTGCCCCAAGACTAGACTTTTCATGGTATAGCTTAACAAGGAGTTCTGTTCTTTAAATGTAAAGTTTACTATAATAAAAAACAAATGATAAAGGCACGAAAATAACACAACAAAAAACAATAAATTTAAATAAATATTTATTAAATCAATTACAGCAGGTCCAGTGTCATATGCTTATTTTTAATCAATACCATTTCCATGCCATCTTCAAATAGTTGTCAATTTTTATCCATATCTGTATACTATTCTTATACGCCGGTAGTTTTTTTTATCCAGCCCCTTAAAGCTGGTACACTGCAATACACTCCGGGGACTTTAGGTCGAGCACAACCAATTCCAAAAGAAACCACCCCGTATTGGACTAGACTGGTTTCGTTGACTGCTGGACCACCAGAGTCACCCTGGACAGAAAATCAATTATATATATAACCTTTTAATACAAAATTTAATAAACCGGTCATTGGAGTCAGACTCGTACATGAAAGGTTCCGTACAATGTTTTAAAACGCTGAAAAAAATACGTGTCTTGTATGGCACCCCCCTTTCATTTTTAACTTTATCTTATTTTTAGTATTTGTTGTTATTGCGGCCAACAAGTGTCTAGCTATTACGGCTGAGGAGATAATAATAAAGGCTGTGTGACAGACGGACACAGAATCGGAGTCTTAGTAATAGAGTCCCACTGGTACCCATTGGGTACGAAAGCTTAAAAAGCTATACTTACTGTTTTCTTTTGTAAAACCTTCAGCTAAAAGCAAATTTTTAAAAAGAGCTTATATTATTCAGCTTTTGACTCTTGCCTTTCCTACGTTATAAACGTGTTATCTACAGACACGTTATAAACGTGTTATCCCACATAGTGATTCTAATTTCTCATAATCTATTTTCAAGTTTTTCTTAAGGTTTCATGTTCAAGTTTATTACGCTTTCGTTTTTATTGTTTTGTACAACTTTGGGTACTGGTCCAGTTTTACTGCCTTAGTTTCAAAATAGACTATGCCAAAGCTAGCGTGATCGAACTTCGGCAAAATTCCGCCTGTAATGCTGTTTGAATTACTAGAAACACACTATATAGAACTTACGTCACATTTTTCACGAAGAAATAAATTAGCCGTGGAACTTCAGCCGCGCAACTTCAGCACAGTGTGTTTAGACACTACGCACAATACTGTTTGGCACAAAAGGTTACAACTAGTAAACCAAAAGAAACATTCAACTTAGTGGTCGTCCTTATTATTTGGGATTTTATCTAATGGAGGTTCTTTTTTAGGGTTCTGTTACTGAGACTCCGCTGTCTGTCCGTCTGTCCGTCTGTCCGTCTGTCCGTCTGTCCGTCTGTCCGTCTGTCCGTCTGTCTGTCCGTCTGTCCGTCTGTCTGTCCGTCTGTCTGTCCGTCTGTCTGTCTGTCCGTCAGTCACAGGGCTCTATCTCTTGAACCGTAATAGCTAGACACTTGAAATTTTCACCGATTATGTATTACTGTGGCGGATATAACAACAAATACTAAAAACAAAAAAATAGTTAAAAATTAAAGGGGGTTGTCATTGAAGGAACGTCTTTTTTTCAGCGTTTTTAACTGATCTTCATAATGGCATTAACTAGATACTTGAAATTTTCACCAATTATGTATTACTATGACCACAATAACAACAAATACTAAAAATAAAATAAAGTTAAAAATTAAAGGGGGTCGTCATACAAAAAACGTGTTTTTTAGCGTTTTAAAACATTATACGGTGGTACGGAATCCTTCATGTACGAGTCCAACTCGCACTTGCCCGTTTATTTTAAATATTGCTTACAAACCTGACAAGAATCCTTTCCACCATCTTCAGTCCCAGCGCAGATCATGCGGTCAGTAATGCCAGAGTAAGATTGGTTGCAGAACTCCCGAGTAGTCACGGGAACTGTTACGGCATTTAAAACGTTTGTTGTAGACCCACCTTCCTGTAAAGATATAATTCCTGTATATATTAATTTAGCTAGCCCCAAAGTAAGTTTTGAATCTTGTATTATGGTATACTAACTCAAAGATACTATATTTTATAATAAATATATAGATAAATACTACAAACCTAGACGAGTTTAAAAAAGGTAACTTTCCATCTTGCCCTGGCTGTAGATCGATCGAATCCAGAACCTCCGGATTGACGGACGGATTACGCCACGGAGGTCATCAACTTTTAGTAATTATATTATCTTTGCCTATATCTAACGAGTAAAAGTTGCTTAGTTTTCGAGTTTATAAACTGCTGATCGCCATTTGTTAAGTTGCTCTGACAACATCCAATGAAAAATCTTTGAAAAAACTATACCAAACGGAGATGAAAAAAAATAAATGGAATTAATAAAAAGATAGAACTTTAATATCTTTTAACAATTAACATCTTAGAGAAACCATCCTAAAAAATTAGTTTAGCTATTTTGTTTAAAAAAAAAAGAAAAAAAATAAACCTTACAGAAGTGGCGCCCCATCCAGTAACGATTACATTGTCTCCCGCTACCACTTCGGTGTTTGAACTTGGGAGCTGCACAGCCTTAGTGGTGGTGCCATCTAGCGTCATCTTCCGTAACAGCTTTATGACAGCTATATCGTAGTCACTGGTCTGAGCGTTGTATTTAGGATGGATAGTGTATATTGAAGAACTGTACATCTTTCCGCCACTATCGGAGTCAGTGCTGCCTGCACGGACGTGCACTCTAGATGCACTGAAATAAATTTTCAATAGAATTAAGCAAATTCACTTCTTCCTCTAAATGCCCAAGTAGAAAATTTATGACCTTTGGCTCCAGAATTCATATGGATAAACTAGTCCCAAACCTTACATTTATGAAAACATAAAACTAGGTAAGTATGCAATTTTTTATAGTGTTGTAGAATATTGTACATTGACATGCTTCAGAAATTAAAATATTTTAAATATACTAATATACCCGACAAGACAGTGAGCCGCAGTCAGTACGTAATTCTGGCTGATAATAGACCCTCCACATGCGTAGTAGTTAGTACCAACGAGTATCAAGAGATAAACTTGATAAGGGTATTCGTTTATGGTCACCTCTTGACCCCCCACTATTTTGCCATCATCTTGAGACTTGATGAGCCGCCCGTGACGTCTACCAAAAACATCTGAGAAAAGAATATTAGAAACTAATTAGGAAAGAGAGTTTTTTTTTATAATAATTGCATAATAAGAATAAGTATAGTGAAATAGAAAAAATCAAAATAATAGTCTTATAGTTTTTAGGCTGTTGGGAATCGATTTACAATTTTTACACAAAATTTAGCCACAAACTAACAATTTACGAAAGCCTTAATATTCCTTTTTTAATGCATCCGCTGCCGACTAAGTATTTGCGTTAAAATTAAAATTTTATATAAAACGTCCATGAATTTATATTATTCAATTTCAAACTTTAGGCAATTTTAGGTAAAAAATAATAAGTTAACATGTTCCCATATAGCTAAGATATAATAACCAAACTACTACACTACAACTACAACTATTACCAGTAAGCAAATTCACCTATATGATAGCTTAAAGGTGAATTTGCTTACTGGTAATAGTTATTCATTACTGGACTTAGGTGGATTAGCAATTTATTATAGGTCTCATTGCTAGGTATGAATTAATGTTACTACCTATAACTTAACATTTAAAAGAACAATATTAAAAATATATAAAATGAAACACAATACCATCAATAGTTCCACCAAGAAGTAGTAACAAACTGAATATTTTCAACATTTCTGCTACAATTCCTTTTGTAAAGAATGTTTTTTTTTTCCGCGGAAATAATTTTATATACCTTTGCCCATAGCGGCTATCTATTTACAATTTTCTCCCATTATTCATAATTATTGGAGATAGGGGCGATAACAGTCTTGTTATACTTAATCTCTTCAGCAATTGTCGATGACGTTGCTCAGGGTAATTGCCAATGTCGATTACTTATAAATAATGCATCCGCTTTTTCACCTTAGCTCGTTTGGAGCCAGACTCCACTAACGCTGGGTCGGGATGAGCGGAAAAAGTCACCTTAGCTAAATAAAATCTCTTGTGACCCCGCTATACATCTCTTTATAATCTCAGTACGTTCCCAGTTGCATCATCGGTTGCTGCGTTGGAGCCCGAGATGCGCTTTTCCGCGTTTTGTTCTCCAAATATAATATGCATGTCAATAGTCATCAAAGGATGCCAAAGACCCTGCGAAGTAGAGAAGAAATAGCCGAAACAGTTTAACTGATTTGGCTATAGTTTTACAACTAGCCGCCGCCCGACGTTAACCCTCCTTGGGAATGCAATTGAGGCACTAAATATTTGTGCTTAGTCCTTTAGTCGTCTGTTACGACGTCCACAGAAGAGATGGAGTGGATGGTGTTTCGGGGTAGAGGAGCCACACGAAACACCCCGCTATACATATTTCCTCTTATTAAAATTTTGTGAAAACTGACCTACAAACTGGTTTTCCACCAGAGATGTGCAGATATGAGCGACAGGCCGATGTCTGTCTGTCCACATTTAAAAGCCAAGCTCTTGTCGGTGTCATTGTGTGGACGCGAGGTGGATGTGAGACGCACACAATGACTATTTTTGGCACATATAATGAAGTGGTTTACCATTGCCTTCTCTAGTACTTCTCGATCGCAGTAGATGGTATAAAAAGTCTTTGCGCAGAGGACGCTGTTGCCCTTTCCCTAACCTACCCTTAGTTGCCTCTGAAGACACCCTTGGAAGAGGAAAGGGGTGGTGACAAATTGTATTTTACTCTGCTGTCACCACACCGCCACGGCTATTTCACTAACATACTCGTAGGTATTTAATACTAAATACAGCGAGAGGTAGCCATCTGCGTCGCTTACTTTAAATAGTTCTCAAGATAAAGCTAGTTTTTCCGATCAACTTTTACGAGCTGTAGGAACAGAATCAAGAATTTATTGTTAGCTATACCTGTGCATTTTGACTTTAGCGATCAAGGTAAGACAGACACCCACTATACAGTTAATACAGCATACAGACAACGTTGTAAGCTGTGTGCAAGCCAAGCTTATCAGTGATAGTCGGCAATTTGCTGCAACACAATCAAAGTAAGCCCAAGATAGTGCTTGTTTAGATTACCTAGACACGCAAAATGGAAAATGTACAGAATGATAACTCGAATTATCCTACTAAGTACCAATAAATGCGTAAGTTTGTTACTCAAATCACGCAAAAACGGCCAAACGGATTAGAATGAAATTAAGCACGTATATAGTTTATTAATTGGCATACAGGTAGATAAGTATTTGAGGGATTGTCAAATGACTGCCTTTTTGACCACGCTATTTAGGTATATTATTTTTGTTACTACGCATTTTTGTATTTTAAATAGGTAGTTATCTCTTTTCAGATACTTTTTTACAAGGTGTATGGGATAAAATTTTTGAAAAGCTCGTATTTTTTAAAAAATGTGATAAAGCAACACTATCTGAGGGTTGCTACACATTCATTCGGGCCAGCATTAATCGCCACAGCCGGGCGGTAAAATCGAATACATACATATATGTAGATGAATGTTCGGGGGAAAAGCTGATATAATTGCTTCGGGTCAGCTTTGTTGTTTGGAAAATACTACCAAACCAACAATTCCGGCCCGTGTATCAACCCTGACCTAAACTTTATTACAAGTAAGTATCATTAATGTGTTTTCTAGCAGTGAACTGCAGCTGAAATGTTGATGTTTCATGTTTCACTTCCATACCTACTATTTTTATTTAATGCCTAGGTAGCTGGAGAGATGGTACAGTTTGCAACAAAGTTTGAGTCAAATCTCATAGTTACGTACTACTATGCAGATATTAGTGTGCAAGTTCTAATGCAAGTGTTGAGAACACTATCGAGTAGTTTTTGACACTCTACTCAGTATATGTTTCAGATAATATTGTGACTTATAACTCTTATAAGCTTATACTATAACTTTTAAGCATTTTTGCCAAAGGTTTCCGTTTTCCTCAAAATGCTAAGAAAAGTTTAACGTTCTCGCTTTGAACTGTAAACAGTAGATCATAAAATAGTTTGAAGAGTTATCTAAAGCTTCACAAAGACAAAATTGTAAATGATATCTCCGTTTCCTTTGAAATATTTTATTTCAAATGGGGGCAGCACTGGACTTCATGTATCTTAACACATTAAGCCGCAGCGGCAGCGTTTTTCGCACCTGCGGCGCGGCGCCACGTCCTTAGATTTTGTTAACGCAGTATTTGCTTTGTATTGAATTTACACACGATGCCGCGGCGGAAAAATAAGAAAATAAACAGATCCTAATAACGAAAACCGTAACCGTTTAATGTTTTAAAGTTACAATTTTTTATAATAAAAAGTACTACGAAAGAAAATACGTAAAAATACAAACTTCTATAAACTATGTACTAACTTTACTATGTTTTAATCAACTGCGTTTGGTAAATAAATATAAGATAGGTGGATAATGATATTTGAAAGTACAACAACAACAACAAGTACAGAAAACCTGTTCAAAACATATAGCCAACCTGCTACTTGTTTTAATTTAATTCGACATAATGCATGTAATTTCTATTACCAACATTATCAAAAAGTTACATAATTATAGTTCCGTCAGCAAGCGGCCTTGATGCTTTGTTTAATCGGAAATAATTGAACGCACCGCACTTTTTTTTTAGCTAAATACATATTGGTTCCTGAAAAGCTTATAATTAATTAAATGCCTTAATTTAGCATATTTTTTATACATTAATAGTTTTCCGCAAGTTGACTATGTCCGTAAAATGCTTCTTTGTCAAAGTATCTGAATACTTCCTTTATATGTATAAAAAAGCGGCCAAGAGCGAGTCGGACTCGCCCATGAAGGGTTCCGTAGCAGCAAGTAACATAATATAAAAGTTCTAAGGGTAAATTGCGGTTTGCAAATTCTTCAAATACTCTTACCCTAGCTATTCCTTCTCACCGTACAGGTTTTATCGATAACTCTTTCTCTGTCACTGCTGTACGACTCTGGAATGCTCTCCCTGAGTCCATCAGAAGGGCTCCTAGCCGCGACTCCTTTAAAATTAGAATTTTTAGATACCTCCATTTTCAATTAAATATGAGACAGACTTGATTGTATAATATGTATTTAGAGATATGTATGTATATTTATTGCTCGTTTTTATGTATTTAATATGTAGGTATTGTATTTTTATAATATTTATATTTAGTATGTTTCTTTTATTTTATTTTTAAGTTTAAAATTTTATTTAGTTTTTTATTGTTATTTTTTATTATGTGTTACACCCACATAAACTCTCCTAATCAACCCAAAGGTTTGACTGTTAGAGAATGCTTTTAGCATTAAGTCCGCCTGTTGTACTATTACATTTGTATGTGTGTACAATAAAGTGTAAATAAAAAATACAATTTATGACGTATTAAAAAACTACTTACTCTACTCTACTCTACTTACTCTACTTACTACTCGTTTAAACCAATTTTCGGTGGAAGTTTGCGTGGTAATGTACATCATATATTTATTTTAGTTTAATCATTCTCTTATTTTAGAAGATACTGGGGGGGGGGGGGGGGGGGGAAACACACATTTTACCACTTTGGAAATGTCTCTCGCGCAAACTATTCAGTTTAGAAAAAAAAAAAATAGAAACCTCAATATCATTTTTGAAGACCCATCCAAAGGTAAAGGAATTTTTGAAAAAAAAATTTTGCGTTTCAGTTCTAAGTATGAGGAACCAGGAAAAAATTTTGTTTTTTTTTTTCAATTTTGTGTCATAATCTTAAAGCGGTTCACATATATATATATATCACATACATCTACTTACCAAGTTTCAATACTATAGTTCTTATAGTTTCGGTGAAAAGTGGCTGTGACATACGGACAGATAGACAGACAGACATGGCAAATCCATAAGGGTTCCGTTTTTTGCCATTTGACTACGGAACCCTAAAAATACCGGTGTTTGACAATACAATTAACTAGTGTTTCGTTGCTATGTGTAACTAGTAGCTAATCTATATATATAAAATCGAAAATCACTCACTCACTCATTACGAAATCTCGAAAACTACTTATGGCGACGTGGGTTCACAACTTGTAATACTGTGCGTGTTTTTGAAAAATCACTGTAATTAAACTACTACAGTTTATTCCTTTAAAAAGTTTAAATAAAAATCTTAAGGATTTTCTACAGACCCACAATAGCCAAAACACGATTGAGCATTTTTGGCTCATTAGAAAAAAATCACAAAATTATACCAAAAAATGTATTATCTAAATATCTATCCGTTTTGGCTACAAAAAAATTATAAATATAATACAAAAAAATTATAAATAAAACACAGTGAAATATTCGTCGAGAGCGAAGAAAGGCCCGGAGCCGTGCTCGACGATATTTCGCAGTGTTTTATTTATTATTTTTTTGTATAATTTTTTGGTATAATTTTTATATAAAAAGGTGATTGTATCAAATAGTAATATGTATTATAAAGGCAAGTTTAGGCAAATTTAGAGGTATGTTTGTGATTTTTTTCTTTCGAGCCAAAAATGCTCAATCGTATTTTGGCTATTGTGGTTGTCTGTGAAAAATCCTTAAAATATTTTTATGTCGATTTTGTAAGGAATAAACTGTAGTAGTTTAATTACAGTGATTTTTTAAAAACACACACAGTTTTCTTGGTTCTGAACTGGCGGGGCCTTAAGACGATACACGGAGTTCAGTGCTGCCCCCATTTGACAATGGATGACCTCCGTGGCGTAATGGTTAACACGCTAGACCGCTAATCCGGGTTCGATCCCCAGTCAGGGCAAGTTGAAAAATGGCCTTTTTCAAATTGTCCTGGGTTTTGGGTGTATATCTATATGTGTATTTGTCATAAAATATAGTATCGTTGAGTTAGTATCCCATAACACAAGTTTTAAAAAAACTTACTTTGGGGCTATCCTTATCAGTGTGATTTGTCCCTATATATTTATTTATTTGAAATAAATTATTTGAAAGGAAACGGAGATATCATTTAAAATTTTGAGCTAGTAAAACCTAGATAACCCTTCAAACTATTTTATGAACCACTGTTTACAATTTAAAGTGAGAACGTTAACCTTTAGTTTGCATTTTTGCGAAAAACGGCCACTTTTGGCAAGAATGCAAACTAAAGCTCGAATTACCAAAAATACGCATCATGTAAGCGATGCGGCTAGTAGCACGTTACTATTTTGATTCCATTTTCCACCTTCTCGCCTATCATCACGCTAAAAGTGGCCTTTGGATCTTGCGGACCTGGGTTCTGTATGCTTAGAACCGCAAGGTCCATAATGCTCTGTCTGCCCCATTAGGGATAAAGACGTGATAGTGTTTGTATGTAAGTAGCAGGCACAGCAAGGTGGTTTTACTGGTGTCACAATTCAGTATTTATAATTTCATTATCTAAGGACTATGATTTGAAACAACTACAACTTGAAACAAAAAAATTGTGCGAGTAGTTCGAACGCATTACATTATATTTTTTTGTCGTATTAACCATTTTAAGCCACAATATTACTTATGTGGCTAGGTACGATACACTTGATAAGGCCACCAACCAGAATAAACCCCAATAAATAATTCATTTTATATCAACGGTAGGCCAAAAACACAATTTGCCGTTAGGTACATTTATACATTTATTTGTCCGGTGTATGTCATAAATTAAAGCCTTTACCACATTAGTGTGATTAATCAGTTAATAATAATGGCGCAAGTTACTGTGACTATATATATCCTTTCTAAGGACTTACGTTATTATCGTCAGATTTTTTTTAACAAAACAGCGAATTTTATGTGATAGGTATTATAATAAATGCGCGTTATTAACCTACTTTATTCTTCAGTAGGAAAGCAAAAATCTTTACTTTTCTTTTGCGTTGTTATTCTAATAGAATAGTTTTACAGAATTTGATATTCATGATCACCATATCGTCGATGTGTGATGCAAGGCCACCAAACTTCAATGGTCATGTGCAGCATTTACCCGAAACGCTGGGCTCTCATAGTTATGAAGTGGTATCCCGAAGGTAGATTAATGACTTACGTAAGGTAGAAAAACGATGTCTGAAGATCGCATTGGACAAAAAAGCTTAAAAAGATACGGGGAAGCTTTTGGCCAGGAGTAGGTTAAACTAAAATAAATATTTCAAATACCGCTGAATTTTCTTTAATAATGGCTAGGAATGTTTAAGGCATAAGGAAATCCAGTGGGCAGCACTGGATCCCGGAAAATTCATTTATGGCCTAATATTCCTAATTATGGCCCATTTTATATAAATCCTTTCAAAGGAAACGGGAGATATCATTTAAAATTTTGTCTTTGTGAAAACCTGCCTTACAACAACTGAAGCGGTTCATCTGCAATAAATATCTATATGTGTTTCAAGCCTAACCAGTTGTCCGGTGTCCCTCATAAATAAAAGTTTCATTCGTTCTCAGTGCTAATAAAATTAATAGTTTGGCAAAAAATTGACACTTGCTACGGTCCAGTTGCAATGTTTCTCTTAAATATTATACTTGCGTTGACGTGTGCCGTATACGGTCGATTGTATTATTTCTTGTGGAAATTGGCTACATGGCCTAACAAGGCTAGATGGGTTTGGTCAGAAAAGATAATATTTTTGAGATAAGTACTCATAAAAATATATTGAAATATTACTTCGGTTAGGTTAGGTTAGATACAGTGTAAATATACAGGCGACAAATCAAAACCTTTAAAAGCTTCAACATATATGTGAACAAGTATTAATACGCGAGAAATGTTAATTTTCTTTTGCAGAAAAAATAAAAAGTGCTACATAATTTATGAGAAAAATATTAATCAATCAATAATTTATTTGTCAAACAAAGGTACAGTGTTATGGATATTACAATAATATTATAATAGTTCGCTATGCCTTGCCATATACCTCTATAGCATACCAATATTTAATAAACTATTATTACTTTTTTTCAGTACTTTATAGCCCGTGGTTCTTATATTAGTTCGTATATTTATTACGCATAATTATGTCAATTACACGTTGTTTAAGCAAATAAAAAACAGTTATGTGCTTAATTTGCAGTCAAGATTTACTTTACAAACTTTGTGAAAACGTTAATAAACGCGTTGTTTATTTAGAAACTTGTACCAACACTGTGTAGACAAATGTTTTCTTTAATATTAATCTAGTACCCGGTACATTCATACTTTTGTTTGTGTTTCCAGTTTAATTTTCGAAGCGTAGGCTTTATTATTCGTTCATACGAGAATTAATTAATAACGACCCTTTCCATGAAAGTTCATTTTTTATCTATACTAATATTATAAAGCGGAAGAGTTTGTTTGTTTGTTTGTTTAAACGCGCTAATCTCAGGAACTAATGGTCCGATTTGAAAAATTCTTTTTTTGTTGGGTAGTCCATTTATAGAGGAAGGCTTAAGGCTTATATAACATTACGTTCCGACAACCACGCGAACGAAATCGCGGGCACAACTAGTGTGAAAATAAAAACCTACCTGATTTGTAGATTACTGACATTTTTAGGAAAAAAGAAAATAGCAATTAATATTATATGACTATAATTTCTAAAATTACATTTTATACCAAAAACTATTACCAAAAAATTATAAACAATTAGTTTATAGAAATTAATACATCTACTTACTTACATTACACCTCATAACCCTCTGTTTATTGTAGAACGGCTAACTCAATTTCAATGAAGTAATTTACTATAGCTAAGAACTTCAGATTCATTTAATATAGTATATCTAAGAAATTCAGATTCATTTAATTTAGTATATCTAAGAAATTAAGATTCATTTACTTTGCAAGCAAAAAAATCCCAAATCATCAAAGTCGCTTGATCCGTCTAGGAGTTACGGTGGCCCAGATACACATATAACACCTGTTTGCGTTGGGGGTTTAAAATTGACTGTGCTGAACAGCGGACTGGAAAATTTGTGTATCCTTTCTTATTTGTTCCGTTATTTTCTAACAGCTATTGTACTCTTATGATATACTTATTTATTTCCTCAGTTCCATCGAAGTAGGAACATTTAAGTCCGACACCAAAGCAACGGAACTAGATAGTGTCTGTCGCCCGCAGCAGGCGACCATTGAACTGGGAAATACGTTGTACGTGCTCTTTGCTCTTCAATTCTATCACAAACTTATTTTCTATTACCTACTGCATACATTGATAAGTACATCTATTACATCCTTATACGTATATTATTTTCGCTGTTCGCATTTATTATTTTTAAAAGTTTTAAAAGTAAAAAATTAAATACATACGGACAAATCACACAGATTGAGCTAGTCCCAAAGTAAGTAGTTGTGTTATGGGGTACTAACTCAACGATACAATATTTTATAATAAATACATTAATATAGATAAACACCCAAGACGCAGGTCAATTTGAAAAAGGGCATTTTCCAACATGGCCTGGCTGGGGATCGAACCCAGAACCTTCAGAGTGGCGGAGGTTGTGTTGTATGTGAATATACCTGGTGGAAGTAAAAGTGTTTTCCAAATATTTTAATACTTGTTATCATTTTTTAGTCAGAGTCAGAAGCTAAACGTCGACACTGGTAATCGTATCATCTAAGTAAACAAAAGGACACGTCGATCCATTATATCAAAGACCATCGTATATGCGTATCCATCGTCATCAATCAATGCATGCGTGTTCCGCCCCGAGTGCACTTGACGTTTTGGGCCTACCCTCATTTTACTCAGTTTTTATGCCAGAATATTTAGATCATGAAAGTTTTATCAAGCAGTATGAGTGTGACCTATTTTCCTCAGTATTTCATACTTTTTTCATTTTCGTGTTCTCAGTTTCATACTCGTATCTGCTTTACTTATCTAAGTGCGATTCTAAAAACGAAACATCTTATACGTTGTCGAGCCAGTTATGTACTAATACGTATAAGACCTTAATCATCACCATCATCAGGCCTTTTTTTAGTCTGCAGGAACACGACCCTCTCTGTACTACCAGAGCTATATATTAGCCAAAGCAGCTATAGGAATTTGGCTTACACTCTCCACGCTGGCCAGACGAGTTGAAGAGGTCTCATTTATGTTTATAAGCTTGATTTAGCTTGCATTACCTAAGTCGCTATCTACGACATCCACGGGAAGACTTGAAGTGGTCCTATTCTTCTCTTCTGGAAATAACACGGCAAAGACCACTAGTAATTATATCTAAAGGTTGGCTTGAAAATAAACAAACATACTTCAGTGCAAGTTCAGGCTATCTTCTTTTTTCGTGTCGAAAGGCTATTTGATGTAATTTTAACACGATTTGGCGCATTTCGGCCATGACAATAAGTATGTTTTTGGAGTAACGCGACCTGATACGGTTTTCTTGACATCTCCCAACACCAGTTCGCATGTACTATGCTAAAGGCTATGATACTAAGCAGTTTCCAACAAGTCAAATCAGATGCTTTTTTCTTATCGTCAAAACAAACATTTTTTGTGGGATTTGTATGCAATTCCAAACCGTGACGTCATAATTTCTTGGAGAGGCATTATTTTGTGAATAATTTAGTTTTGATCCACGATACTACTCTATTGAGCTATAATAAAATTATCAGAGTCGCATTCTCTTGGCAATACCTATATATGGAAGCAACACTACATCATGCGTTTGCATCATAAACTTTACCTACTGCTTGAAATCCCGCGGGAACCGAAAAAAATGATTATTTATGATTTTTGTAACCTAATTTAGGCCGGAAACCATCACGATTGAGATAATTTTCTCCCTGTTGTGGTCCACCGTACCAAATATTTTTTAAGCCTAGTCATTACCTACACCACAGAGGTCGTCACTGATGCTAATAAACATTAGTAATGAGTTTTTTGAAGCACATCATGACATAATCAATTATTTACAGTGAACTTGACATCTTAGATTAGCATGCTCTTTACGTTGCCGGTTCCCACGACTTACATAAGCCAGAGAAAATTTAAGATAATTCAAATACGCGCACAATTAAACCGAGGTGAGATTTTCCACTGTGACGTTACGTCATTGTGCTTAGAACGTGTTTTCTGCAAGCTTTAATTATATGAAATGAGATTTAGAGTCTTCAATATAACTCACACATTACACACATTTTTTTTAATAAGCTGTATTGCTCTTGCCTGTGTAGTGTTGCATACACTACAACAACAAACAAGTCTTCTCAATCTTCAAATTTTTCCTGGACATTAACTGCACTTTAAACAGTTTTACGTATAATATTTGTAAATACATTGTCATACTAGGTATCGATTCTTTACCTCTCTCCATATTGCTTAGTCAAGTCTATTTATCAAATAACAATACATCGATCGGTCACTATTGGTCAACTCTGACTTGTCAAGGGCTTCCAGACTCGATGACCACTTAAACAATAACGTGATGGACGACTTATAGTGTCTATAGCCTATCTACTTAACTCCGGCTTATGACTTACTCAACAGAGATTACCACAACCTACACTGTGTATCTATAAGTTCTTATTTATAGTTTGTACAACGGTTTTCAGATCACGAACGAAATTGTTGTATCGCCAATTAACTTAAACTTACTTTGACGACGTCCGTGGTGTAATGGTCACACTCTAGTCCGCTAATCCGGAGGTTCTGGGTTCGATCCCCAGCCAAGAAACGTTGCGAAATGGTCTTTTTCAAATTGTCCTGGGTCTTGTATGTTTATCTTTATAAATATGTATTTATTATAAAATATAGTACCGTTGAGTAGTAGTAAACCTCAGGTATCTGTCGTTCAAGACCTTAGCTCGGAAACTGGTCTTACTTGGCATTTCCTAACTCACAGCTTTTAGATAATCGCAGTGGATTTCAATTTTGTTACTATGTTCGAGTAGTTCATGTTTTAATATGGAGAGTCTAGACAGGTTACGGGCAGAGGTTCGATGATTAAAACTGTAGATCTATATTTAAAGGTTAAGGTATCACGTCTTTATCCCTGACGGGTTAAAAAGAACTTGAAGCCGTAAGACCCAAAGCAACTTTCAGTGTGTTGGTGGACATGAGGGTTGAAATATGAAATCGAAACAGTGATGGGTTCCAAGCCGCATTTTAATTGTTGTCTATTTCCTTGATCGACTTTTAGGACCTGTGCGAAATAAAGAATTGAATATTTATCTTCTTTCTATATATATTTAAAAGAAGAAACTGACTGGCTGACATAAATAGATAGTGACTGATCGATCAACGCACAGCTGAAACCGAAGGGTCTAGAAGCATGAAATTTTGCACAAACGTTCCTTGAATGTCGTAGGTGTGCGCTAAGAAGGGATTTTTAAAAATTCTTTCCCTAAGCGGTTGAAATGAGGGTTGAAAGTTTGTATGAAAGAGGTCATTTTTGAAGTTAGAAATGTAAAAATTGACATGTGAGCTCACGGTTCAAAAAAAGGTTTACTGTATCACTATTTTCAATAAAATCGTTTTCTAAGGGGGTAAAATAGGGGGTGAAAGTTTGTGTGATAAGTAGTCAATTTTAAAGTTACAAATGTAAAAAAAAATGGTCTAGAAGCATGAAGTTTTGCACAAACGTTCCTTGAATGCCGTAGGTGTAGACTAAGAAGGGATTTTTGGAAATTCATCTCCGGGGAAGGGGTTGGAATGAGGGTCTAAAGTTTGTATGAAAATTAGTCATTTTTGAACTTAGAAATGTAGAAATTTATGTTATGCTTATAGTGATAAAAGTTTACAGTGTCATTTTGTAAAGTTGTGAAATAAATAAATATATAGGGACAAATCACACAGATTGAGCTAGCCCCAAAGTAAGTTCGAGACTTGTGTTATGGGATGGGATACTAACTCAACGATTCTATATTTTATAACAAATATATATATAGATATATAGTATATTGATAAACATCCAAGTCCCAGGTCAATCTAAAAAAGATCATTTTCCATCTTGAGCTGACCGGGGATCGAACCCGGGACTTCCGGTGTGGCGGACTGGCGTGTGAACCACTACACCACAGAGGTCGTCAAAATAAATTTTATATTTTATATTTAATTTTATAAAAAATTACGAATTTAAGATGGAAATAAATAATAAATAAGTTTTTTATTCTTTTGAGTATTTTTTTTATTTCAAAATTATTTTTATGTAATCTTGACTGATTAGTTCAAAACAATGTATGTCTGACCGACATCAGACATCGTAAAGAATACGTTCACGCGGACGAAGTCGCGGGCAAAAGCTAGTTCAGTAATAAGGCACTTTAACAAGTCAATATTCAAATTTATCCAATACTAGCGTTTCGCAACGACCACTGCTGAGAAAAAACTCATTTTTACCAATAGGTTGCCTGCGTGCTAGAAGGGCTTTAACAATTTACAAAGATAATTTATTATTTATGTTATGCCTATTAAAATGTTATGAGAATATAACATGTAAAGCTTGGGAACAAGTGCCAAATCCGATTTTTAAGGAAAGCACAAGAAGAGAAGCAACTAAGATTATTTAAAAATAATCTAAGTTTTAATACTCGGTAGTATACTCAACTAGGCTTTAGTGACAATAGGCACCTGCCCCCACCTGAGTGGCCTTATCGTTTGATTGATGATGACGGCGCGGCCTGCCGGGAACGGTTTTTCGCTAGAAGATAAGAACTTAGATAAACATAATTAATTACATAACGTGCCGGCGAAATACATTAAAAAATATTGTGCATATCGGAAATTAAAGCGATTTGAAATTATTTTTTATGTACAAAGAATAATTTTTAACCTGAAAAAAAGAGCGGTGTTATAAGTTTGACGCTAATGTCTATCTGTCTGTCTGTCATCGTAGCGCTCGAACGGACGCACCGATTTCGATGCGATTTTTTAACGTGAAAGCAAACTCCCTTGCGGCGGTTTGTGTGTTTTCCCAGGTTTGCACCCTAATCAAGAATCAAAGAATCAACCCATTCTTTACGTCGACTTCTACGATTCAAAGCAGCAGGAATATTGTCTTCTTTTCATTCTTCACAAACCAGCTTTGGCTTTTTAAATTACATTTATATTTATATCTTAAATATTAAAATATTGGAGCGTTTTATTAAGTAATTATAAGCGACGGACGACTGCTAAATAAATACTGTGGTATTTATTTTTGGGGAACATATAATGGAAATATGAAACGTACTTTAATTAAATATTATCGAATGCTTTTTCAAATTTATTTACTACTTAAATGATATTATTGCTTTTGGTAATAATTCTGCAAAATGGCTTGAATAAAATATTTTAATATCCATAGTTTGGTTATTATGCGAACTATGTGAACTATATGAAAACAAAAACTTAGAATGTATCAGCTGCTTCTTTACCCGCGCAGATCGTAATAAGCGATCGAAAGAATGGGTGAAAATGAAAATAACTACACTTATACTTTATCTTGAAACCCATATTTAGACTCTCTGTATAACTCAAAGGTTGATTGGTACACAACGCCTTTAGCAATAAGTTCGCTTATTGTTCTCTACAATTTGTATTTAATGGACAATAAAGATGATTTAGTTAAGTTGTCAAGTGATTTCCGGCAGAGAAGAATAAGACCACTCCAAGTCTCCCTGTGGACGTCGTAGAACGACTTACGAAACACAAGCTAAACAAAGCTTATAAACATCAATGAGACCTCTCAACCCCGTCTGGCCAGCAGCGTGGACACTCAACGATTTTATAAAATATAGAATCATTGAGTTAGACCAAATCCTCTGGCTGCTCTGGCCAAGTTAGGCTCTGGTAGAACATGAAGGGTTGTGCTCCTGCAGGGGAGACTAAAATAGACCTGATGACGATGACGACAATAAAGATTAAATAAAATAAAAATAAAATTACTGCGATCACCCTGCCTCCCTAGCGTGGTAATTATAGGAAAAATCCTCCTTTTATCAGGTAGTCCCCCTTTACAGGTTGTAAAGAAATAAGCCGTGTTTTGGACATCGTTTTGTAGTGTATAGTCTGTGGTAAAGTTAAAATGCCGTGTACACAAAGCGTTCATAATAAACCGTGTAACTTGGTGAGCACAATGAAATCTTCTAGCGAGTTGGTACTGAACGAACGTAATGAATGAAATTATGAACGTCTGCGTGTATGAAATTCCCTGAAACTTGACGGGTACGGGTTTAATGTAATAGTTGAGCTGGAAAAACCTATTTTCAACAGAAATGTAGAATGCTCGTACATAACACTTGTTTTTCACTGGAAAACATTATCCGCTCGTGATAGACCTCTTATACCTACTTACCCCCACATTCATAAAAAATACAAACGTTTGCTAAACCTATTTTAGTTAAAATATGTTTTGTCTTGTTCTTACTATGGCAAACATAGAAAAGAGTGATAGAGGCAAAATATATTTTAACCAAAATAGGTTTAGCAAACGTTTGTTAATTTTTATGAATATGAGCGTTATAAATATAACATAGAATAGCATAAACATAAACATATATTTCAAGCTGATCTGAGAGAAAATAAAAAACTTAGAATGTACCAGCTGCTTCTCTTCCCGCGCAGATCAAAAAAGCCCATAGAGGGAATAGTTGAAAATGCGAATCATGTTAATAGGCAATGCGGCTAGCAATCCATCACTATTTTAATTTCTTTTTCTACCTTCTCGCCCACGACGCTTCTTGTGTATCTCACTAAAAGTGGCCTTTGAGTCTTGTGGCCCTGGGCTCTGTCTGCTTAGAGCCGCAAGACCCAGAATGCTCTGTCTGCCCATTAGGGATAAAGACCTGATAGTGTATACCTACTATATAGTTCCTATATTTAGTAGAGATAGATATATGAAAAACAGTAAAACATAAATACTTTGTAAGTCTCTATCTTAGAGCGTTGCATCCATCTGTGCTGCTTCTTCTGGAGAACACTCATATACAAAGCTGTGGAGATCTGTATATAAGTTTCTTCCTAAGATGATATGCATGTCAACGGTCACCCAAGGATGATAAAGCCTTGCAATGTGGAAATAAAGGAACCATTACATGAAAACAATGTAAGTATGAGTAGTAATGTAAATTGGACCTATATCACAGAATACATATTACTCGTAGTATACTACTCGTATATCAAAAATATTTTTTTGTTTAACATACAAACTCGGATCAGCTGATCGGTCAACTGGCATGGAAGTGGGCGAAAAATTATTTTTCATATTTCGATATGTGTTCCTTGGGAAAAGTTGTTCAATATCATGAACTGAATTAATGCTGCAATTTAGTAAATAAATGCATTGACAGACATCATTTATAAGCTTCATAAATCTACCTACCTTCATAAATCTACCTTACTACTTGTCACCATACAAAGCTGAGTGTTCCAGTTCCACAAACGGGTAAGTAATATATGTATGTATTAACTTCCTAACTTTATCCTTCTATTAGTCTCGTACTAACTAAAAGTACTAATAGAGCGGGGTGATTTCCGGAACCAAGTTTCCCGGTGTCTGTAAGTCGGAATCCGAATTATCGGAGTATTCGCGTGGTTATCAGAACTTCGGAAAATATCACACGAAGTTCACCTCCCGTGTGCTCCTTTGTTGCGAGTCTCGAGTCTTCAGGTAACGTGTGGTAGAATATATAAGCGAAAGCGGAAAATATAGTAGCACACATTCTGTTGATATTTTATGAAGTCTATACATGAATTTCGGGGTCCAGTGCTGCCCCCATTTGAAATTAATTATTTGAAAGGAAACGGAGATATCATTAAAAATTTTGTCTCTACTAAGCCCTAGATAACCCTTCAAACTATTTTATGAACTACTGCAGTTTAAAGTAAGAATGTGAAGCTTTGCTTCGCACATTTGCGAAAAACGGCCACTTTTGGCAAAAATGCGTAGAAAAGCTTAATGATCTCACTTTAAACTGTAAACAGTAGTTCATAAAATAGTTTGAAGGGTTATTTATTTATTTATTTTACTCTTTACTGCACACAATTTAACAAATTATACATAAATAATAGAGATAAATTTTAGCATACAAAAGGCGGCCTTATCGCACAGCAATCTCTTCCAGGCAACCTTAGGGTAGTATGGATACAAAAGAAATTTAGATATGTTACAGGTGCAGGTGTTACAAATAAAATGTTATAGAATACATATAATACATACTTATATAAAAAATATTTACATATATATATATATATATATATAATATAAATAAGATAGAAGAAATTTCTTTAGAAATAAGTAGCACCTAATTACTATGTTTTCCTTATTTTTTATTATGTATGTTTCTAAATTTTTAGGTGTAATTAAATAAATAAAATAAAATAAATTACGCAATTTAAAAAAAAAGGAAGGCCATACATGAATTTGAAATAAACCATTTCAAAGGAAACAGAGATAATTATATTATTTATATTATAACTATCTTATTTATATTATATATATATATATATATATATATATATATATATATATGTAAATATTTTTTATATAAGTATGTATTATATGTATTCTATAACATTTTATTTGTAACACCTGCACCTGTAACATATCTAAATTTCTTTTGTATCCATACTACCCTAAGGTTGCCTGGAAGAGATTGCTGTGCGATAAGGCCGCCTTTTGTATGCTAAAATTTATCTCTATTATTTATGTATAATTTGTTAAATTGTGTGCAGTAAAGAGTAAAATAAATAAATAAATAACCCTTCAAACTATTTTATGAACTACTGTTTACAGTTTAAAGTAAGAATGTGAAGCTTTGCTTCGCACATTTGCGAAAAACGGCCACTTTTGGCAAAAATGCGTAGAAAAGCTTAATGTTCTCACTTTAAACTGTAAACAGTAGTTTATAAAATAGTTTGAAGGGTTATTTATTTATTTATTTTACTCTTTACTGCACACAATTTAACAAATTATACATAAATAATAGAGATAAATTTTAGCATACAAAAGGCGGCCTTATCGCACAGCAATCTCTTCCAGGCAACCTTAGGGTAGTATGGATACAAAAGAAATTTAGATATGTTACAGGTGCAGGTGTTACAAATAAAATGTTATAGAATACATATAATACATACTTATATAAAAAATATTTACATATATATATATATATATATATATAATATAAATAAGATAGTTATAATATAAATAATATAATTATCTCTGTTTCCTTTGAAATGGTTTATTTCAAATTCATGTATGGCCTTCCTTTTTTTTTAAATTGCGTAATTTATTTTATTTTATTTATTTAATTACACCTAAAAATTTAGAAACATACATAATAAAAAATAAGGAAAACATAGTAATTAGGTGCTACTTATTTCTAAAGAAATTTCTTCCAGTAGACCCGCGAGAGGAAATGGAAATTTATATGTTGTTTGTCAGCATATTTCAGAAATTATATACCTATAGGTACTTATTCTGAGTTTTACCGTGTTCTTTGTCTATTATTAATATAATGATATTGGTCGCCGAGCTAATGGTGCACCATGGACCTGAGTGCTCCAAAGGGTAGATAAGATTCAGAAATATCACTACAAAGCGAGAGCGTCATCGAACGAAAGGCAAGTCCAAAGAACAGTGAGGCAGCAGTACAGAGGTGCAAATACCATTGGTACTTTACCTTTGCCTTTATTCTTTTTCTTCATCTAAGCGCGTTCTCGGTTGCATTCTTATCTGTGCTGCTCCGCTTTTTCTACCCCAAATAGGTATACGAGTAACATGCATGTCGATGGTCACCCAAGGATACCAAAAACCTTGCGAAGTGAAGAAGAAAAAGCCGGAACAGTTCAAACGATTTTACTATACTTTTACGACCGGCCACCTGCATGACGTCAACCCTCTTTAGGAATGAATTTGTGCAAAAAGTTTTACAACCGGCCGGCGCCCAACGTTAACCCTCTTTGGGAATGCAACTGTAGTATGAGATGTTTGTGCTTAGTACTTTAGTCGCCTCTTACGACATCCACAGGAGGACCACATGCAACCGACATACAAAGGCATTAAAATATTATTCTTGTGACTTGGACAATCGCCGCAGATACAAAGGTCTGATAAAGATGTACCTTTGAACTTTATCCCACGGCTTCGCAGGGAATGCAGTCGTGACGACAATTACACTTTTCGAGTGTTGCACGTACCGACTAAATCACCGCCTATTACGGCGCGCCGGAAAGCAACTATATTTGCTAGGAGTTATTGTGGTTTTGGAATTTCGTAGGAAATGTTTTTCATAATGATAAATTATAGTTATTGTAGAAAAAATAAATTCCTTGGTGTGATAAAGAAAACTCCATAATACAAGATACGTGGCAGCAGAAGCAGCAATACAGAGATAAAGTCGCTTTTTATGTAGATAACATATTATTATAATATCTTTCCATATTGGAGTATAGTTTTTTTTTTTTAATTAGTAGCTATATTTGGTAAGAAATGTTTATTATATTGATGGACTCATCATCAGGTCTTTTCTTTTAAGTCTCCACTGCAGAGGTACGACCCCCACTCTGTACTACTCTACAGCCATACCTACTTGGTCAGAGCAGCCAAAGGATTTGGCCTACTCTATCCAATCCACGCTGCCTGCCTAGACGGGTTGGATAGGTCTCATTGATGTTAATAAGCTTTGATTAGTTTGTGTTTCCTAAGTCGCATTCTATGACATCTAGATGAAGACTTGAAATGGTTCTATTCTTCTCTGCCGGAAACCACATAATTGATGGACTATCTATCTATATATAAGAGCTATGCTCTTATCGGTGGAGTATGAATTCCATTCCATTTGTCTCTCTTATCTGCCAGTTGTTTTTACTTCGCTGTACGACACGACGTTCACCTTCTCCTTTATTTGTTTCATGTAGCTATGGTCTTCCTGGTCCTCTTTTCCTCTATTGATGGACTAATCCCTTCAAATATGTTCTAACATATATGGATACCCACCTGCTAGGTGGTCAGAAGACCTGAGCAAGGAAAACACTCAATGCAAGCCGCTTCCGATCGGTCGTTTTGGAAATCCTTGGGGGAGGCTTATGTCCGG
The DNA here is from genome assembly GCA_963576875.1 of Acrobasis repandana. Taxonomy (NCBI): domain Eukaryota; kingdom Metazoa; phylum Arthropoda; class Insecta; order Lepidoptera; family Pyralidae; genus Acrobasis; species Acrobasis repandana. The sequence continues at coordinate 16,388,992 of OY756218.1, read as the reverse complement.
CAGTGACCTTCCTATGGCTGATATGATTTTCTAATATTTGCACTTTGCATACATGCAGAGTAAATGAATAGCTAAAATACTATGTAACAAAAAGCATCTGTAAATTTTACAAGGGTAACCCTTGTAAAGTTTTTCAACGACGTCTTGGACAAAACAAACTAGGCAAACCAATTAATTTGTCCAATTGTCTGACCAATTTGACATCACACGAATAATCCGTAGACAAAAGTATGTATGCAAGTCACCGTGAGACTTACGAGTACTGCGATTGGATTGTCTGTGGTGAGTTTAATAACACGAGAATGTAGTTACGGGAGATAGAGTGCGATGAGTTAAGTATTGCCTTTACACTGTGATCCATTCAGGATACGTAGGTTGTATTCAAACAAGCTTTGAGCTTTTGCTTGAATCCACAAAGGATTAGGCTGCAAAAGAGACCTAAAACGAACGAAAATCATCATAAGATGCAAAATTCAAAAATGATTAAGTTAACGTTAACGTTAAGCTTTACTCCGCACATTTGCCAAAAGTGGCCGTTTTTCGCAAATGTGCGTAGTAAAGCTTAACGTTCTCACTTTAAACTATAAACAGTAGTTCATAAAATACTTTGAGGGTTATCTAGGACTTGATAGTTGCAAAATTTTTAATTATGTCGCCGTTTTTGTTGAAATGATTTATTTTAAATGGGGGCAGCACTGGACTCCGGAAAATTTAGGTACGGCCTTAATATGTTACTAAATAATTAAATTTTTAACAAAAAAAACAACCCACTTCAATTTTTTTTCAGAAGTTTTTTTCATATCTCCAAAGTTCTTCATCATATCATAAAAAAATTATTCATAAAATGGAACCAATTTGGTAGTAAAGGCTTTCAAATAAAAAAAGAATCATCAAAATCGGGTCACAATTGGCGAAGATATCGCGTATCGAACATACATAAAAAAAATAAAAAAACATAGTCGAAACCTCCTCCTTTTTTGAAGTCGGTTAACTATAAAGTTGGTATCATCATGACGTATGTACATAAATATAGCCTGGTTATTCCTATAGTAGTCTGCAAAGCAAAAAAAAAAAAACCTAAACCTACTCGTAGTCTTTCTTCAGAGGTGAGGTGACACATTAGTCCCTCACAGGGCGAGCAAAGCAAACAACCTTGAATAAATATCACAAAGTGATGTTTGGGTGGCAAGTCCGAAGGCATTAAGCCTGCTCTTAGTGAGGCTGGTTTTCTTTGATGCGAAATATATTTCGGTATCTACAAATACTTGGGACCATTTCGATTTACATTTAGTAGACTGTTTTGGATTCAATTCGAACAAACGAGAACGTTTTGGTATCTTACTATTATCATCTATTATGCTGGATATATTTCCTGGTATGCAATTTGGACAGCATGACGCAGCATCCCTACTACCTACTACCTATTGACACTTTAAAAAAGATACGCTGAATTACTAAAAAGAAATTTCAACTCTCTCATACTTATTTTTGACTTTGATTTTTTTAGGTACCTGGTCACCTTGCGTTCTGTTTGCATCGGTCGTTGCTATTTATTTAAAGATATACATATAATTATGTAAAGATAGGTTAAAAGGTAAGTTCTTCTATGCTGGTCGGGGAGAAAAGAAAAAAATTAAAATGTACCTGCTGCTTCTCTCTCCGCGCAGATTCGTAAGAGCCGATATATCGAGGGAATGAGCGAACGGCGATGTGGCTAGCAAACCATCTGTATTTTGATTCCTTCTTCCACCTTCTCGCCCACCATAGTGTTAATAAACGGGCAAGTGCGAGTCGGACTCGTACATGAAGGGTTCCGTGCCACCGTACAATGTTTTAAAACGCTGAAGAAACACGTTTCTTGTATGACGACCCCCTTTAATTTTTAACTTTATTTTATTTTTAGTATTTGTTGTTATTGTAGTCATAGTAATACATAATTGGTGAAAATTTCAAGTATCTAGTTAATGCCATTATCAATATCAAGTAAAAAACGCTGAAAAAAACACGTTTCTTGTATGACGACCCCCTTTAATTTTTAACTATTGCTTGACTTATAAGCGAAGCGCATGAGGTAGGTATTTTACGCCTCATAAGCGAAGCGCATGAGGTAGGTAGTGCTCTACTCTCGCCTTACAAAAATCAAATGATTTTTTTAACTTAATGTGTCTCTATTTATTTTCTATCGCACTTGTACAATAATATTTACACATAAATGTCAAGGAAAAACACTAGTTTCAACACTTATGGCATTTTTAAAAGACATTTTGCCTTTTAAATAAATAAAAACAATGTTTAATAAAATAATTTTGTGGACGTCCGTGTGTCTGTATGTATGGAAACTGGCGTGGTCACGATAACTCCCGAAAAACTTATCTGATCAAGTCCATTTTTTTTTATACGCTTCAGTATTATCCAAAACTAAGTCCTTTCGAAGATCACGGTCTAATTCAATGTAGTTTAGTTATAGCGAGCAGCAAAAAAATACAAATCGTCGCGCGTGAGCTCGCTATTTTGTTACAAACCAAAATCTTACTGTCAAAAACAAATCAGGGTGACAGAACTTGAGCTGCTCTTCGCGCACGCGTAGATCGTCGGGGTGCAGGCAAAGAGGTTTGCAATGGGTCCTCCTTCACAGTGCCCGCTATATCTTTCTCAGCGGGAAGTTAAAAATAAAAGTTAAAAATAATCTCCAGTCGTGCATTAAAGCCGACACATACTTTTCTTCGTTTTAAGTTAGCAATAAAACAATCAAAATCAATTTAATGTGAAAAATGAGATTATGAGGCGTGCACTTTTGGATTTTCCAAACTTATTTTTTATTTTTAGTATTTGTTGTTATAGCGGCCACAGTAATACATAATCAGTGAAAATTTCAAGTGTCTAGCTATTACGGTTCAAGAGATAGAGCCCTGTGACAGACGGACAGACAGACAGACGGACAGACAGCGGAGTCACAGTGATAGGGTCCCGTTTGCACCCTTTAGGTACGGAACCCTAAAAATTATCTCTCAACCGCTTTGCCTATATACCTATAGTACCTACTATAAATACAGAAAGTAAATTTACGATCGACATAAACTTAACGAGGTGACTTAGGCTCCTTATAGACAACTTTTTCTCGAAAAAGGTTTAGACTTTCTCATACAAAGTTTTCAGCTTTCCGGAGACTTTGTATGGAAATGACGAAAAGTTTCCAAAAGAAAAAACCAAACAAATAAGTATGTATTGAAGGTAAAGTGGTGTAATCTAACACATAAGTAACTTCTCACATGACAATGCAATTGAAGGTGAGAATAAGAAAAACACGTAGTGATTGAGTAAGAAACAGCAATTGAAAGCTTTTCATATTGTCTTTGTATTGGTGCTCGTTCATACATTGTACTTACATAGATTTTTTGCTACTCCATTGTCAGTATTGTTCTTCTTTAAGAGTCTCCTTACCCTAGACTTATACATACAAACGTAGTCTAGCATTTATTTCGAAATGACATATCAGATTTCATCAGTATTTTGTAATTTTAAAGAAATTGCAAATAATATTTAGGTATATAGCTAGTTTTCTATACTCAGAATATAAACGTTAAAGAAAATATATGGGTGTAGAAGTTTTCCATTATTAAAATTATTAAAAAATAAAAAAAGCCTTTTTATTCCAGTGACAAAAAAATTTTTACAATCACAATAAGGTTAATAATTGCAAATTATTTTTTATTTAAATCACAAAATAAGAGCAGCAAAATTATTAACTATGTAAGTACATTTTAAAATAATAATGTAATTAAGAAAAGGAGAGAGAAGTTTTCCATACTGATGGTCAATTATGATATACTATTATATTCTCTTTCAAGTTCATACATAAGTTGACTGTGTAAACCAATTATATGCCAATATATGTACATATATGCAACTTCTTTGGAATTACAAAATTTGGCGAAAATCTGACATGTCGTTCCAAAATAAAAGCTTGACTACGTTTGTATGGAAAGGTCTGATTCTGTCCAGTGTAAGGGGAATCTTATATATTGTTAATTTCTAGTAGTACTTTACTACCACCATTAGTGTAGTGTGGTTTCCAGTCTAAAATAGGACCACTCGGTTTCTTCCTGTGGAAGTCATAAGAGGCGACTTAAGGACTAAGCACAAAGTTCTCATGCAATTACATTCCCAGGAGGTTTGATGTTGCGCGACGGCCAGTTGTAAAACTTTTCGCAAAAATGCATTCCCAAAGAGGGTTAAAGTCTCGACATTTCTGCGTGCTAATATGTTTCAAATATATATTAATCTTTATTTTTTACGTCGAAATAAATTCTCTACTTTAGTCTGTCAAATGTAGTTTATTTCATTCAAATCCAACCAGTAGTTTTGATGCTATCGCGAGTTGTAATCGGCGCCCGCGCGAGATCTCATTTTCAGTGCTCACAGCAGTCTATGACGTCATTGCAGAGGGTGAAGGGAGGGTCAACATATATTTTTGTGTTGTCGCTGAATGAACCTTCACAACAATGTAACTATAATTTTTAGAACTTTTAAGCTAGAGTACAGAATACAGTAAGAGTAAACAGAACGGAATCTCCTAAGGTACGCGCAATATGCGTCCCCGTTCCCCGCACCCGCACCTCTCCCCCAGTTCTTGTCGGCCAACTTGTGTCATCAAGGCGAAAACAGAGGAGATGCCGCACCTCTCCTCTGTGGACGGGGGTCCACAGAGGAGAGGTGCGGCCTCTTTGTTCTGTGGCTAGTATATGAAGCTTTCATAAGTACAATAATTTAACGGGACCACGAGGAAGACGTTCAACGAATTCACGTCAAAATATGGCTGATGGTTAAAAAGTCACCTTGTATTTGAGACATTGGAAAGCACCTTCTAATGCTGGTACCACATCTGCATTAACGTTAACGTTGATGTTAATATCCTACTACTCGTTAATTAAGCCACAAAAATGTTCGCTGGCTACATTATGGTTACAACACCACTAGAGTTAAGTAACGCGCTAAGACGAAACAAAAGGGCCGTTTTTCCATACAAACGTAGTCCCCGGTTTCCTCTCTGGATAATGCCGGTAGAGTTATATTTTTTTCCCTGAACATCTATAGTCACTATTAGCATGTCCCTATGTTATCTTTTTGTTCATAAATTATTTATTAAAAGAGATATGAACGTTCAAAAACCAAAAAAATTGGCCAGATTTTCCGCTGTGTTCAAACATCCAGAAAACAAATTTGACTAGATTAAATAAAAAATTAAAACATAGGAACACAGCTAAAGTCTTTGTTAATTCGTAATGAAAAAAATACTTATATTGGTTAAGTTTTGGAGAAGAAATCAGGGGACTACGAATTGTTGATTTTCTGTTCTTTTAATAGGTATTTTCAGTCCAAGCTGCAGTATGTCTCTATCACACTTGCTCGGTTGTAGTTCGGGCACAGCGCGACAGCAATATATTTTGCAAATACTTATTTTTCATTTCTCTAGCCCTTGAGGTTTCCTCTTAATACACAAAAAGGAGGTTTAAGCAGCTTCACAAGTGGCAACAATGAGCGTGATAAATAATATTTTTTTAAAATGCATATAATAATACGCATTTATGCAATTTAGAACAAAAGAAAATATGAAAACTGAATGATACGTCACCAAACATCACTAATTGCCAAGCGATTCTTATGCGATTGCACCTGTGGATTCCAAAGGCATGGTTCTAATTTCAATAGCTCTAAACACTCCAAAAGCTTTCTCATTCGACCACTCCATTGTGGTTCTCTCTCTTATATGTAGTTCTCGCCAAAAAGAAGTACACTCATTCGAGCTCTGCGCATGCGCCCTGCGGAATGAGCGGCGTCAGTGTGGCCAACATCGCTTAGCGCATCGAACTACTTGCTAAAACCCTTTGATGTGTCGAAAAAACCGAAGTCCGAGCTATCGCTTAACGTTTAATGTCATTAGTAATTTCGTTTGTAATTTAACACGCTAAATCGTTGTCCACGTAACGACCTAAGTAATGTGCTTATTTACGCGTTAAGACGCAGGTGCGATCCCCGCATTACAGAGATAATCTGACTTAAACCATCTTGTGTTTCTTTCCTGCTTATCGGCAATTACTGTTGCAAGAATGAGAGTTCGCCAAACGTCAAAAATAAGAATATTAATGTTCTTTTAACGACAAAATTTTAATGACATTGTCTAATGACATTGACTTCTGTTTAGGTGACTTTTCTATTTAGCAGTGACATGAATGTCGCTACTAAATAGAAAAGTCCTGGCATCATACGCTACAAAAAACGTGACAACTCCATTTCAAAATAGAGCTTTTAAGACGTCATCGCGAAATATAATTAAAAAAATACAAATAAAATAATTTATTTAGGTAAATTGTGTAACAATTACAATAATAATTAGGTGTTGGAGCCTACTTGTATGTAATAAAATACTTGTACCAGTAGGTCCCGTTCTTCCGTATCTATTAATTTTTTATTCTACCTAGTTAATAAACAAAAGTCCAAATAAAACAAAAAATCTAAATAACAGTATGGATATACTAAATTATTAACGAAAACTGTGTATGTGTGCGAGTGTGTGTGTGCGAGTGTGTGTGTGCGAGGGTGTGTGTGTGTGTGCGTGCGTGCGTGCGTGTTAGTGCGTGCGTGCGTGTGCGTGGGTGTGTTGTGAGAGCGAGTTATGCATGTGTGTACTGTGGGTGTTTTTGAATGTTTTTGTGTATATGTACAAAATAGAATTTTGGCACTATGGAGGAGTAATCGCGATAAGACTCTCCAAATCATCATAGGTGAGTTCTTTGAGCCAAGATGTTATTTGCGGTTTACATTCATAGGATGGTTTATTATATATATTTAGTTTTTCATTTATTTTATTATATATATTGGCAGAGCGAATTTTATATTGAATTCTCGCAAAGTCATTCTTAGCAAAGGGAACATAGGCTGCATTTTGTCTTCTTCTACTAGCAATTTGGGGGTTATAGGGTTAACTTTTATGTTTTTTTAATGTCTTTATAGTAAATATAACTTTCTAATTGTTAATAAATCACAGACTTGATATAAAGAAGTAGTAGGAAAGGTTCTTTCTTTAAAGTAGATAACTTTCAAAAGCGTGCGTTGTGATCTTTCAACCTCCAGAAATCTGGTTTTATAGGCACCACCCCAGACCGGTATACAATAGATGATTATAGATTGTACAAGAGAGACATAAATTTTATTAAGAAGAGTTGGTGTAACTATGTTTCTTAGAGTCTTGAACATCCATATAAATTTTCGTATTCTTCCCATATATTTACCTCATGACATGAATGACAAATGCTACATGTTAAGTCGTACTAGATTTCCTAAACGCACGAACAAAGTCGCGGGCAAAATCTAGCAGTGTAATAAAACAAGACTATAAATTATAATAAGTATAAAATAAAGTTATAAAATCAAACCAATTAAGTAGATAAATTCGTACACGATTTACATTACTAAATTCGAAATTTATTTGATGTTTTTATTGAATGGTTTAAATTCAACATTGGTTAACTATATATATATTTAAAATATATATAATATATATAATTAAAATAATTCTCCCATGCTTTTTCTCCACCCGCGCATTCGTAAAAGTCAACCAAGTGAATGTGGAAAAAATTGGGATCTATTCTAAATAGATGACTCACACCCTGTCGCAATATATGATGTCCGTAATCACCAATTTGTTTAGTAGACCAATCAAATTAGCTTAACCTGGACATAATCCTATAACCGTAATTTTTTTTTTATGATATAAAGTATTTTTAGTTATAGTTAAAATAAAAAGAATTAAACATTTTAGGGCGTCAATGTCAAAAAACCAAAAAACTAAATTTTGAACTTATTTTGATTTTATAAGTACAGCATAATAAATAACTTTGTAAAAGTACCTCTTACGTGATATAACGTTTGCATTCCAGTTAGATAAATCAAAATTAAACTAATCAATCAATCAGGACTATCATTAATTAAGAAGATTCAGTACGTTACACATTTTCTGGCATAACTTATCAGAAATTATAGATAACTGTATTTCAACAATTTATTCTAAAAAGTATATAATGTTTGCTGATAAATTATTAAATATTAAACAAATTCACTTTGCAGATTTCTAAATTTACAAATATTGGTATTTTTTTAAAAACTAAAATACATAACTATTTTGAAAGTGTTTAATTTATGCCGTCAACATATTATTAGTACTATAAGAAACAAATTAAACAAAAAATATTCACGATTATAATTTATTTGATATACGTTTTTATGTGAACGTTATTTCTTGCAGCTTACGGTCGCTATTTGTTTGTGCCCTAACTGCCGACCGTGTGATTCTCGTGTATAGTGTAGTGAGTAGCCGCACGCCCCGCTCTCCCTCCCCGCACCGCACCGCACTCACCCCGAAAGCATCCCGCTCTCACGTATTTTCAATTTAATATTCAATTTCTTAAGTGTGACATTAAGATGTTTAATTTGAATGAAAACATGATTATAGTACACGAAAAGCTCTAGTTAAACAAAAAATACACGGTTTCTATTTTTAACTACTGAAAAAAACATTATTATTAAAACGTTAAAAATAAATGTTTAATTTTGGTATTAAATGTCTAAAAAGGCGCATTATAGCTTAAACAGATATAGCAATTATGGTTACCATTTTGGCTTATCTAGATATTGAGATCAGATGAAAACTGTAATAAAAAAAGTACATGCAAATTTGGTGTAAGTTTAATTTTGCTATTAAGTGATCGCATTTGAATGCACCTCAAAATTAAACTAACAAGGTATTTGGTTACCTATTTTGCTTTTAGGAAAAAGTTAGGTAGTGTACAAAATCTCAAGATTTTTATATAATAAGGTTACGACCGCGGATTTTTTACTTAGTATATCTAATTAATATTTGATACTTAATATTTATATCTGATAAAATAATAAAAATAACGAGTTTATGAATTATGTCCAGGTTTTGCTAATTTGACTCGACTATAGCGGGGTCTTTGGATCTCGTAACCTTTGTGTGGCCGACTTATCCTAGCGCGTTTCCGGTTACGTTTTCAGCTGTGCCACTTCGGAGCCCAGGGTGCGCTTCCGGTTTTTCTTTACCAAATATAATATGCATGTCAATGGTCACCCAAGGACATCAAAGACTATGTGAAATGGAGAGGTGATAGTGTATCTGTAAAAAAGCCGTAATTACAAAAGAATAGCTGGTGTATTTACAAGATATAGTTTTTTTTTAACTAAAACCCGGATGCAGTAAGATTTTTGCTGAAAAGTACGTTTCAGTCATTATCCAGTCAATGCAGGCACACTAGGAAGAAAAAGCTAAGAATGTATTTATTTTTGAAGTGTGCTAATTAAGCCCTTTCATTTTATATCCTACACGATATGATTAGATTTTTTTTAGTTCATTACTTTATGGCCCATAGAGGGCGCCATATTTAATTTAATGTCACGTCATATAGCTTATAACCAGCGGACAGCCAAGATGCTTCCAACCACAGACCTACCAATACTAGACTTGCAACGATATTTCTAGAAGGAGACTGTCAGATACAGTAGAACGTGAGTGTGAAAGAAACGCTGATATGTTTTTTTGTCTCTATCGGCGTGGCTGCTATAAGCTGGCCTACTGTCAAAATCTGGGCCAAACAAACCACAAAAAGATCGAGGAAAGTTATTAATTTAAGGGATTTTATCATTTAAAAGGTGATTTAGGGTTTTATTTAAGCTTATTATAAGTTAGTAACCATAGTGTGTTCTGTGACGTGTGCAAAAAATCAGTGGAGGCAACAATCAAAGATAGAAATAGATGCACTAAAGTGGCCACGCACTATGCAGGTCTAGTAGTGGTAGGTCTGTGCTTCCAACGATACCTCATTTGTCAAGGATACCATTGAAGATACGATGGAACATATAAACATACATACATTCATATCGGTAAAACACAGAACCCTCCTTTTGGCCTCGTCGTAGTCGGTTAAAAATATACTAAGTTTCCAAATTGTTTTTAATCGCCACATATGCCGTTCCTCGCCATTCCGGAACTTAATTTGTACAAACTCCTGTTCTGACTATACAAAATGCAATCAATTTTAATATGCGTTTGCTCGTGGTATCGACACACTGCCGGTTGGCTTCTGCAACATGTTTGCTTGACTGTTATTCCAGAGCTGGATTCAGGAAACGTAGGAGATTCGCACGAATAATTACGAATTTACTTGTAGAGGCCGGATTCAAGTCGCTATTGATCGGTCAGCTTGGAAATCCTTTGGCTGAAAATCCTATGTCCAACAGCGGCTAAAGAGAAGATTATGACAAAACACGGCCCTTGGCAAAAATGGGCTTACATTTTAATAAATTGGCAAAGTGCGTGTCGGGCCACGATCGGAGTAGATTTCCGAAAATACATGTTAAATAACGAAAACTTATTTTTTTCATAATTTTACTGGTTTATTATAAACAATTTACAACTTCATTAATTGTTTTCTAAGAATTATGTTAATTTTTTTTTGTTTTCAAATAGGTACATTTTATAATTTAGACAGCTTTATCTTTTAAATTAAGTAACAAACAATACTAAGCTGGCATAGTTTTCCTTTAATGTTCAGTACATATAGGTACCACTATCACGATTTTTTTAGATTTTTCAAGCTTAGCTAAACAGTTTAGCTTTTAAAGGGGTGGGGACGCTATTCTCAAACAATAATAAGTTTTAAATTTTGAAAACGGGTAGCAAACTCTAGGTGGTTTTTAAATACCTATATTACGATACCTCTCACCATGGGGAACACGCAAAAAAAAAAATTTTCTTCCGAAAGATATATATATATATTTTTTATTACTTTGTTAACTGATCTGTTGTTGATCTCCGAACTCGAAGCAGCAAGCTGAGGATGCAACCCGGAACGTGCTAAGATAAAAAAAAAGCAAAGTCATTTATACAATAACTTGTATTTGTATACTTAGTCCATTCGTTCAATTGGTTGGAATGCCGTCAGCGACGTGGCCTTTGAGGGCGCCGAGGCGGCATACACGCCATTTCAACGAATGAACTATATGAAGAAACCTAGCACATCCTTAAACTATTTTAGATCATCAGTGTGTCCAAGCTACAAATAACGGATATTGGTTAGAGTAAAGTTTTAATGCGAGAAATGGCTTTATGTAAGCCAGGGCATTATTCCGATTGTTATATCCCCAGCAATGGAATGGATATCAATGTTTATGGCACCAATACAGGCGAGTCGCGCGGACTCAAATTTAGTACACACCACTTTTCTCTTTTATCGATACACGTTTGAACTCAGTGGATGATATTTGGTTGTTTGTCTATTGAATGAAAAATAAAATAGTCTATTTGTTGCCGTATTTATTCTTTCTTTTAAGTTATTTGTGATATATTTTCCCTGCAATTTTTGAAGAACCCTCCTTATCTTTACGCGAACCTGTTTACGTTCCTGACTGTGCTTCTTCTGAGCCTGGGGTTAGAGTTTCAGCTACGTTTCTTTAAAAAATATTTGCAGCGATATCAATATATATCAATAATCATAATATTAATGGTCGTGCAAAGTGGAGAGTAAAAATGTCATTTAGTGGTGTGGTTTTACGCAGGAACCTCATGCTTATAATCTTCTTCTTCTTCGTCTAAGCGCGTTCCCGGTAGCTTCCTCAGCTGTGCTGCTTCGGAGCCCGGGGTGCGCTTTTCTGCTTTTTCTTCTCCAAATATAACATGCATGTCAATGGTCTCCCAAGGATGCCAAAGACCTTGCAAAATGGAGAAGAATTGCTATGGTTTTACGAACGGCTGCCTGACTGACGACAACCCTCTTTGGGAATGTATTTGGGCAAAAAGTTTTACAACCGTTTGCCGCCCGACGTTAACCCTCCTTCAGAATGCAATTGTAGTACGAGATGTTTGTGCTTTTTCCTTTAGTCGCCTCTTACGACATCCACAGGAAGAGATGGAGTGGTCCTATTCTAACCCGGAACCACACGGGTTGACCCGGAACCTCATGTTTATAATCTCTCAGGAAAATCATAGCAACATTGTTCAAATTTAAACTGCACAAGAGCAAATACCTTTGTCAAAAACCGACGGTGTTTAGTGACTATCGTACATACTTTAAAGTATCTACTATAATATTTGTAATTAGTAATTAATGTAATTATGTATGCATAGTGTATCTATATGTGCAGTAGTTTATTTCTTTTTATTATGTAAATTTAACACGTTAATCTAGCAATACCTAAGATTATAGCTGAAAATCAGCGCATTGTTTTTGAGTAATATTTTCGCTAATCCTAGGACCTTTCTGTGCTGCTACAGCATACATACACACATCGCAACGTTAAAAACCTGTTTAGAAATAACATAGTCACTCATTTATTTGTGTGTGTGTGTGTGTGTGTGTGTGTATTTGTAGTTTTCCCAAATAAACGATTGGTTTATCTATCTACTTTACCTACCTTCTCCGAAAATATTTTAACAATAGTTTTGGCTTTCCGGCGTTACGACCATACAGAATCCATATTCACGGGTCATCTGATAATTTACCTTCAATCATCAATTTAACCACAATTATTTTTTAACCATAAAGTGGTACCTTGAAATTGACCCCGTACCGTTATATGAAACCCTATTTTACCCGACCTTCTTGTAGTAACATTTTATTGCACCAAAAACACATATAAATAATATTCAAAAATATGTGCAGTATAGGTATAGAATAGGCAGCCTTACGTTACGCAGTGTCTTCTCGTCCAAAATACCCCAGTGCCTCAAGACGAAAGTGCGTAATCAATGTGTGTTACCAGTGATGACTTATGGCTCTGAAACGTGGTCCCTTACTATGGGTCTCATAATAAGGCTCAAGGTCGCTCAACGGGCTATGGAGAGGTCTATGCTAGGTGTTTCTTTTCGTGATCGAATCAGAAATGAGGAGATTCGTAGAAGAACAAAGGTCACAGACATAGCCCAGCGGATTAGCTCATTGAAGTGGCAGTGGGCGGGGCACATAGCGCGAAGAACCGATGGCCGATAGGGCAGAAAGGTTCTCGAATGGCGGCCACGTACCGGCAAGCGCAGCGTAGGACACCCACCTGCTCGGTGGTCAGACGACCTGAGCAAGGTTGCAGGAAAACGCTGGATTCAGGCCGCTTCCGATCGGTCGTTTTGAAAATCCTTGGGGGAGGCCTATGTCCAGCAGTGGACTTCCTGTGGCTGATATGATGATGATGATGATGAGGCAGCCTTATCGCCAAGTCAATACAGACTACCTTTGGGTGAGGAATTCTTCTGAAAAATAAAAGGTGGTAGTGGTAGTATGTGGTGCACTTTTATTCAAACTAAAAATAGAAATACCTAATAATTGATTTTTATGAACGACTTATTTTATCATACCGACCCTTCAAATACCCCAAAAATGTAGAAGTTTTACTTTCATTAATGTACTATACATTTGAATGAAATATACAAAATACTGACACAGGAAGCATTTTTCCACGCACAGGCACCATCATTAGCTGCCGATGATGATGAAGATAAAAATGACCCACAGGAGTCGGCGACGTAGAATATCAGCATCCCCCACCAACCACCGCACTGTCACTGCGGGCAAACGCCAGAGCCGCCCGCGCTACGCATCGCTAACATCAGTGCGTCTCGGAACGTCTTCGTGTAGGCCTCTGGATGAGGTTGAAACATGTAGGCCACTAGCTGACCTTTAACGTGAGTTACCTGATTATATATCGCATATGAATAAAATACAAAATAATTAAAGATATGTAGCTAAGAACATTTTTAAGTTAAATTTTAAACAAAAAAAAAGATCGTAATTGATCCAACCACTAAGAAGCTACAATGATTTAGACATAGCTAATAGGTAGATACAAACGCGAAACTTATAACAACTCTCTTTCCACGGCAGTTACAAATTCTACATCAATAAGCAGTTTAACTTCTTTCAGCTTTACCATCCTTTTTCCGACTAAGATGGTATTTTTAGAAATATTCATCGGTTCGTTCGTAACTCCAAAACCAATTATCGGGTTTTGACACACGATTTTTCATTCACGTAGAGCAAGTTTCGTCCCGTAACTGTAACCTGTGAAATATGTCCCAATTTCCCCTAAAACTTTTCTGTTCGCATGAAGTAACTTCCAATTGAAACCTTCAAAGTAAGTTCATAATTGCGTGTAGATAGATATTTCGCCGAAAGTAAGGTTCAATAGAATCTTGATTAAAGCTAACGGGACTGTAATTAATTAAATATAAAGTTCATACACGTTACAGTAACCTGCTTGATATAACTTTACTTAAAACCTTCAAAGTGTTTCCAATATTGAGGTTAAATACTATATCAAGTACTAGCTGTGCCCGCGACTTCGTTCGCGTTGTCGGAACGTAATGTTATATAGCCTTAAGCCTTCCTCTATAAATGGACTACCCAACAAAAAAAGAATTTTTCAAATCGGACGATTAGTTCCTGAGATTAGCGCATTTAAACAAACAAACAAACTCTTCCGCTTTATAATATTAGTATAGATATAACGTCTAACAAAATATACTGAAAGGGTTAATTCAGTCTACTTAACAACTTGTAATGAAAAACATACATCGAAATAGAAAAAAAAAAGTTATTTTTCATCTTTTGATATACTTTTTTAGGAAAAGTTGTTTTGTATCATTATCTGAATTCACCCTTAAAATAATTTCATTATATTTTTTAGACCCTGTATAAAAAGTACTGAGGGTATTATTCACAAAAAAATTACAAATACGAGTATAACTTACTTGCATACTTTTGGTACCTATGCAATGTTAAACATTACATACATACATAATATCACGTGTTTGTCCCTAAAGGGGGTAGACAAAGCATTTTGGGCCTTGCGACTAGTAGATAGAGCCTAGGACTGCAAGATCCAATTTATTGTATTTATTATTATTATTAACTCGCAAATGTGGTGAAAATTTCCATAATTTCATAATTTATGGCGGAGGCAAGTTTTAAAGCTAGACAGATCACCAATTATAGTTTCAACGGCAGTTCATAAAATAATTTAAAGGGCTATCTAGTGCCTAACATTGAGAAATATCGTAATTTTCACCATATGTACGAGTTAACAATTTATTTCAAATGAGGGCGTTACTTCTGCTTGAGTTTCACCTAGTTCCTTGATTGGTTTTTACGATCTGCTCTGGACGAGAAGGAGCTGGTACTGGTACGGTTTTTATTTTTTACCAGACCAGCATGGAAGCAAATACTATACTAATAAATACTGGTGTAACTAAGTAAAAACTATCTGTGCATGATTTTACAGCACAATTTGCTCAGCGCCATGAATTCTGAAGAGCCCGAGTAACTTCACCTTTGACACCATCCATACAAACTACTTGCATTATTCAAAATGGCCGCTGTGTTATCTTAGCACTCAAAACTTGGAATAAACTGCTTGAGTTTGCCAGAAAATAATATAAGTTTGAAACAAGTTCGACGACGTCGTACAAACCCGGGATTATACCTGTCGTATGTCTGAGGCTTAATAAAACTACAGTGTTAAGCCATCGTATAAAATATAAACCTGGTTTAACTTAATAAAATCTACCAGAGAAATTATTGGATTTTCTTGGAATGATAATTTGTAAAAGAAATTAAAAAGCTTTTTTAGAATTTGTCAATAAATACGGTGCTCTAATGTAATGAATTCTTCCATTTATTGATGCGTAAGTTTTTAGTAACTTTTACTTTTTATATTCATAATCATCCAATTTAACCCTACTTTCTTAGAATACAACCGGGAATACGCCCGGATGATGATGACAAAATTTCATGTGAATCGGTAACCAGGAAGTTACTCTTTTGAGTCACTTGCAAGATTTAACCAAAAAACAAACAACAACAAAGAGGGCAAGCTAAATAAAGGCTTGTAAAAATAGAGTAAAAACCTAATAGGTACTCGCTTCATAATCTAATCGAGGATAAATGAAATGTACGTGTTGAGTGTCTTCTTAGGTTTAATACTGAAGTTTTTTTTTTGTGTAAGGAATGTTTTTTTTAATCCTAATTTTTTTTAAGTCTTTTGTTTTAAGGCGAAGATATAGGCAAATGGCCTTGAAGTGTGAAATAAATTGTTAACTCGTAAATATGGTAATAATTTCCATATTGCTCTTCGTCATGCACTAGATAGCCCTTTAAATTATTTTATGAACTGCCGTTGTAACTATTATTAGTGATCCGTCTAGCTTTAAAACTTGCCGTGGCCACTTTTGGCGGAAGCAAGTTTTAAAGCTAGACGGACTAATGTAAACACTTTCAACGGTAGTTCATAAAATAATTTAAAGGGCTATCTAGTGCATGACGAAGAGCAATATGGAAATTATCTCCATATTTACGAGTTAATAATTTATTTCAAGTGAGGGCGCCACTTCAAGGTCATTTGCCTATACCTCCACCTTAATAAACATATCAAAGAGAGTTACTTTTGCGCAGCCGCTGCTAGTTTATATACCACAATTGCTCCATCCGAAGATGGCTTCGATAATAAGCACGATATAACGCCAATATCAAATTTATTCAAATTCAGGCTACTCAACATTAACTGTCTTTCCCTTTCATTTCGTACACATTCCAATAGCAAGTGTTGTGTATCTTCTAGAAGGAATGTTTATTTAACATAGGTAATTTAATTTAAATAAACGGGCAAGTGCGAGTCGGACTCGTACATGAAGGGTTCCGTACCACCATACAATGTTTTAAAACGCTGAAGAAACACGTTTCTTGTATGACGACCCCCTTTAATTTTAAACTTTATTTTATTTTCAATATTTGTTGTTATTGTAGTCATAGTAATACATAATTAGTGAAAATGTCAAGTATCTAGTTAATGCCATTATAAAGATAAAGTTAAAAACGCTGAAAAAAACACGTTTCTTGTTTGACGAACCCCTTTAATTTTCAACTTTTTTTATTTTTAGTATTTGTTATTATAGCGGCCACAGTAATTCATAATTGGTGACAATTTCAGCTATTACGGTTCAAGAGAGAGCCCCGTGACAGACGGACAGACAGACAGACAGCGGAGTCTCAGTAATAGGGTCCCGTTTGCACCCTTCGGGTACGGAACCCTAAAAACGTAGAAAGTAATATGAGGCATCAAAACATCATAATCTAAACCAATATATATCCTGCCTGTCTAGTGCTAAACATCTATTAAATCGACTAGTAATCTAAACAAAAATCTTAGTATTTATTAAACTCATTTCATTACCTAAGTATATTTTTAATTATATTTTTATTGAATTTTTTATCCACGCTGTCCAGAGCAGAAAAATTATATTTGCAGAACATTGGCTTGCAAAATTTCTCAGAAGTTAATTTGAATTCATGTTGCGTCCGTGGCCAACAACGAGTAGTCTCAGTGATAATAAAGATAATATCGTAGATGTCATCACTGAAATAAAAATGCCATTTTAAATAGCAAGCGGTTTCAGATTTAGGTCTCAGTATATACTATTTACTATACACTATCACGTCTTTATCCTTGATGGGGCAGACAGCATTTTGGGTCTTGAGCTTTAAGCAGACAAAGCCCAAGGCCGCCAATCCCAAAAAATACTTTCGTATATTATTTTTAAATTTGTCTTCTCGTATCAGATCGTAGAAATTGCTTAAGGTGAAGTGGTAGAATAAGTGGCGCCCTCATTAGAAATAAATTGTTTAAAACGAAATATGATGATATTAAAAAAAAATATTTGTATCAATGTCTAAAAAGACCTTTAAACTATTTTATGAATAACCTTTGAAATTATTACTAATAGTCCTTTAAACCTTTAAAAGTAATATTGGTAGTCCGTCTAGTTTTAAAACGGGTTTTCGCTAAAAGTGGCCACTTTTGGCGAAAACCCGTTTTAAAACTAGACGGACTATTAGTAATAATTTCAAAGCTTCGCTTACTCGATTCAAAAATACTTTAAGAATTCAACACAATTACTTCATTCAAATTATTTAAAACTGCTATTAATTTTTCTATGGCATACCTAAGTACCTTCTAGCAATTACCCATTTTTTTCGGTTGACTATTAAATGCTCATTCGCACACAAATTATAACACGTAACGGTAATAGATTACTATGATATAAGATATCATTAAATGCTATTAATTTTGACACCCAGTTCCACTCTCCCTGTACTTTATTTGTTACCTTGTGAGCATTATTGACAATCATAGCTTTATTGACAATCATAGCATTTAACAGTTCCTGCTCACAATAAATCATTGGTTTGACTACTGTTATTACGGTAGTAATTAGTGTCACGGTTTTTAGTAAGTATAAGATTAGGTGGTTCAGAAAGGAGTTATACTGTACAAGGAAATTAATGAACAGATTTGAAAAAGGTAATGTTATTACGCCGAGCGTTAATCTTTTTTTTTTTTTGTACTAGCTGATGCCAGCGACATCGTCCGTGTGAAATTCAGCACTCTACCCATTTTTTAACTGGCCAACGGCGTATAAATTACGATAACTTTTTTCCTGACATCAGATTTCAAAAAAAACAAATCTTATATATTTATTCAAGCTCAGCTTTATCTATTGTTAAAAACAGCGTAACAACTCGTTCACGTGTAAGTATATACAGACAGACAGACTGACAAAAAAAAACTTTTTTGTATTCTGCCCCTTTGCTACTACGCTCATATTTTGATAAGTTTATTATTTAATAAACTTATCAAAATATGAGCGTGTTGCGTGCAATTTCTACTGTTTTATTATATGATAGATATGATGATTCAATAACGAGTTGTTTATGTATGTAATTCTATGTGTTGATAAAATAAACGATTTTAAAGGCATCGCGTCTAACACACATTAAGTTTATTTTACAAATAAGTAAATAAAATTACACCCCGAAGCGAAAAGAAAACAAATCTTAAAAACAATTTATACAATAATGCAGCGCACATTCAAACGTTTGAATGCCTCATGAACTGCAAAGAAGAAAGTCAAAGATCCTTTATCGCCTTTTACTAGTATCTTCAAAGTCATTGAACAATTTCCCATAGTAAAAAAGTAATAAAGGAGACGCGGCGAAATTGGCCTCAAGAGTGAATCTCAATAAGGTTAACTTAGTTTTGAGCGACCTCTGGTATATTAGACGTAAATTTTGAAAGGGTTAAAGGATTGTGATTTAGGGGAGACAAGAAAAAGGTGGTTCCAAAGAATAAATTGAAATCGGAAGTGCGTATAAAGGGAAAGAAAATGTCTCAAATTCAGTGAAATTTCAGTCTAACTTCGCATTGAGATGTGTGATTTCTTTCTTTGACTGTCATAAATCAGTTCCATAATAACTTTTCGAGTTATTTTCGTATATTTCTCGATAATTTCTCCTTTTTAGCGGTGACTGAATGAATGTTTCGTGAATTGAATATTTATGTGGCTTATTTTTTTTATCGACTTTAAAAATGAGGAGGTTCTATGTTAGCCTATATGGTTGAAGGTTATTTTTTTGAGTGTTTTCTGTAGTCAATGTAAGTTATAAACTTAACACTGTAATATTTTTACTCTCAAATGCAGAAGTTTCAGTTTATCATTAATAGGTATCATCACAGAGTAATGAACAAGTATCGAGAAAACGATAAATCACTTAGGTATAAGTAATACATGCCTATTTGGATGTTTTGTTGAACGGATTTGCAAATACATAGATTTAAAAGAAACTTTACGTATAAAAGGAGAACACAATAATAACTTATGGCAATCATACTAATATGTAAGTAAGTAATTACGTATTACAAGGTTACACCGTAAAGATATTTCGAAATAAGGAAAACATTCTTCTTATTTCGAAATTTCCCTATACAATTAATGCAATCGAGTTTCTATGAAGAAGTTCTAATTTTTTTTTTGTTTTTCTTTATTTCTTTTCTTTGGAACCTGTAGTGTTCAGCCACAGAATATCAAACATACTCTCAAAATATTATTTTGCCTTTCTGGAACACTGTTTAATTTGAAAACACTTGATCAAAGACACATCTCATTGTGTTCAGGGTACAATAATGAAACATTTTCATCCATTTAGACAAGGAAGCCGGCTCATCGGTTAGTTGCTATGCGGCCCCTTAGTTAGGACCTCATTAGTCGGTATTCTCCAATTAAAACAATCCGGTACAGTGGACACTACCTTCCTTGTTATATGACAGCCAAAATCTTTGTTCGAATAGTTTCTCAAAGTGTGCGATACTCGTAGGAGTGTTATTTGTAAAAGTTTTTAGATACACTTGGAGACATGACCCCTTTCCTGACATTCATGATTATACTCTTACAAAAGTAGTTTACAAAGCCAAGCATAACATATATGTAAGTCTATAATAAAAACAAAAGTAAGAAATGGTGACAGGTTAGACTAATAGAAAGAGTAAAAATGATTTTCTAAAATAAATGTATTGAACGATTATATACCTATACAGGGTTACTGGTATCTAACGCATCACCTTCTATAGGTGATTTAGGTACATCAAGAGTAACAATTTTTGTTCTATGACTTTTTTTATTTGATGTTTTTTTTCATACAAAAAGAAACAAATTCAAATTTGCTATTCTACTCCTCTTAACCTTCCGAAATCGGACGTCATCATATGATGACGACTACGATATAAAAAAAAGTTATGAATGAGCTGATACGTAAAGTTTGGGAACATCTCTTCAATGATCACGTATTTCACTGTTGTTTATTTTTAACTTCGATGTTTCAGTAGCCATTTCTGTGTTCACAAACATTCCATTGTACGTCTTTGAAAGACTGCATTTTGTTTCAAGATCTAATTACAAAATTGTAAGTTTTTTCTCAACAAAAGGAATTTGATTTGACAAGTTCTTAAGACAATGTGAGTTCACAGCTTGCAATACTGTGAGTGTTTTTGAAAAATTACTGTAATTAAAGTACTTACTACAGTTTATTTATCAAAAATTTTGAGAAATAAACTGTATAGTAACCCAATATCCAAAACATGATTTAGCATTTTTGGCTCGATAGAAAAACATCACAAACATACACTAAAAACGTCACTCATTAATGATTTTCTAAGTAAGGAAAAAGTTGTGATTTTTAGGGTTCCGTACCCGAAGGGTGCAAACGGGACCCTGTTACTGAGACTCCGCTGTCTGTCCGTCTGTCTGTCCATCTGTCCGTCCGTCTGTCAGTCTGTCTGTCTGTCTGTCTGTCCGTCTGTCACAGGGCTCTATCTCTTGAACCGTAATAGCTAGACACTTGAAATTTTCACCGATTATGTATTACTGTGGCCGCTATAACAACAAATACTAAAAATAAGTTAATGTCAAAAATTAAAGGGTCGTCATACAAGAAACGTGTTTTTTTTCAGCGTTTTTAACTCGATCTTTGTAATGGCATTCTTCTTCTTATCGAGTCGAAATGGTGTTACAAGTAGTGTACTGTAGCTTCAATTTCAAATGACCTGTGACCAGTATGTGGCCACGGCGGTCCCTCTGTCGTTGGCTTTATTAAGGTCCTCTATTGTACATGACGTAGGGCAGCTCGGACATGACCGAAGGTGGTCCATCGACTGAATGGCACCGCAGTCGCAAAGGTCGTTATCAGCGTGACGCCACCTAACTCGGTTTTCCCGACACCTCCCATCACCAGCCCGGAGTCTATTGAGAGACTTCCAGACTGACCAGGGGAGGTCTCTACCCGGTGGGAGTTTTTCAGCAGGAGAGATATTTGACTCGTAAGGTGGATACTTGTTTATCCACCTCACAACTTTTGCATTAGAAGCCTCTATTGCTGGTATGCTTGGCTGCCTGAGAAAGCTGTTACGACTCTTGAGTCGTGCTGTGAGTTGAGTCAGAGACGTGCTGATGGCGGAGTCTGTCCGTAGAGTAGGTGCCTTTTGTCGTTTACCTGCTTAGATTTTTCCACCGCACTTGCCACATCACGTCTGACACTTGGCGGAGCAATGCCGGATAAGGTATACAGGTGGGACCGAAGTGTTGGCTTTAGAGTGCCTGTTATGGTTCGGCATGAGTCGTTAAGAGCTATGTCTACCTCTTTTGCGTGTGCAGAGCGAGCCCACACAGGGTTTGCATATTCGCCTGCCGAGTAGCACAAGGCCAGGCCGCTCGTTCGCAGAACATGAGGTGATGCACCCCAACGGGTAGAAGGAGACGGCGTAGAATATTATATACATAATGGCATTAACTAGATACTGGAAACTTTCTCCGATTATGTATTACTATGACCACCATAACAACAAATACTAAAAATAAGATACAGTTAAAAACTAAAGGGGGTCGTCATACAAGAAACGTGTTTCTTCAGCGTTTTAAAACATTCTACGGAGGTACGGAACCCTTCATGTACGAGTCCGACTCGCACTTGCCCATTTATTTTTACTACCTTGTAGGGACACAATACGCTAAGTAAGCGTTTATTATTTCGTTCCACGACGCGTTAGCATCGTTGTAGTTTTTGATACTTTTATCACTATAAGTTATTATTAACTCTTCATTAATTTTAATATTGTCATCTCCGATTTTTTAACTGACTTAAAAAAAGGAAGAGGTTATCATTTCGTTGGAATCTTTTTTTTTACGTTCCCCGATTACTCGAAGACGCATGGACCGATTTGGAAAATTCTTTTTTTGTTTGAGGGTACCTATATATAAGGTGGTCACATTGAATTTTATTAAAATCGGTTGTGTGGTTTTTTTTTTTTTTTAAACGAAAATAACTAGAAACAAATAAAAAATACATACACGTCGAAATGATAACCTCCTCCTTTTTTGAAGTCGGTTAAAAATATTTCGTCAAGTGTACAATAAATTGTTTGAATATTTAACTTTTCGGGTACTGAAGTCTGTTTTTTCTTCTCTCCTTGCAATTTCCCTATACGCGGTCGGCCCCCCTAATACTTTCACGCCATTTTTGACGATTTTGCGCCATTTCTGGGCTTATGCCCAACGTCCTCAAGTCATTGGAGATGGTTCGACTCCAGGTAATATTATAGGTGGGCATCCTGTTCCTCTCTTGCCCTCCTGTATGTCCATCACTTTGAGTAGTCATGTGGGCTTTCTCCCGACGCATTACATGCCCGTACCACCTCAAGCAATTTTCTCTGATTTTTCTAGATATGTCAGCAACTTGGAATGAGCTGAGAATGTACTCATTTTTTATTTAATCCAGGCGTGTTACACCACCAGACCAACGAAGCATTTTCATTAGGGTACCATGCAGCTTCTGGGTGTCGTTTTTCCTCATAGGCCAACATTCTGAGCCATACAGCATTGCGGGTCTGACTGCCGACTTGTACACCCTACCCTTAGTTTTAACGGGCATGTTCGAATCGCATAGTACACCGCTTAGTTCTCTCCACTTCATCCATCCCGTCTTTATTCGGTTAGCGATGTCTTTTTGTGCACTTGCGTTTGTGTCCACTATCGAACCGCGGTATTTAAATTCGTGCACTCGGTTCAAGGCTGTCCCGTTAATGCTTAATGTGCCATCTTGGTCAACACCAGAGAAATTGCAGCACATGTACTCTGTTTTTTGTTTATTTACCCATAACCCATTTTTCTCCAGTGCGTAACACTATTCCGTCAGTTCACTTTGAAGCTCCGGTAGCGATTCTGCCATTAAAACTATGTCATCGGCGTATAAAAGTGTCCACGGAGCTTTTGTAGTTAAGTCCGCTTTTGTAGTGAAGTACGTGTTTTGTATTGAAAAAATATAATATATAAAATAATTATTCTCTTCTTTGATAATCTGGCAGTAACTTTTCAGACACGAACCAACCGAAAAGACAGTCTTTTAGCGTACGTTAAACGATAAAATCTTATCTTTTGAGGGCTCTTTCACACCGAGAGCGCTAATTGCCAAATTTGACGTTTCCCAAGGCGTTGACAGCACGCACCGCGGTCACGAATGGCAACGCAACGCCATAACTTCCTTTGTTAGCGAGGCAAACGTTTAGAAATGGCCTGTCTAGCCCATAGTAAAATTGAAATTATGATAATAGCTGTAAATATAGATTATTAAAGATACGGTCTAATTCTTAGAAAATAATTACTTAAATAAAGTTGCACATTGTTTGGGTGATAAAAATGTAAAATTATGGAAAATAAAGTTTGCATGTTGTAACGTGTATCTTCGGAACTCTGAGCTTGACCCGATATGCACTTGGCCGATTTATTTTATGATAATATTTGAGTATTAAAAAAATATCCAAACAACGATCGAAATAACACATTTAAAATAAAAATACATTTTTAGTTTATTCAAAATATTTTGATACACTTGATCAGCGAATGTCAGCCAGTGCCAATTCAATGCCAAAATATTTACCACGTACGTGCGAAAACATTATCTAACTCCTCTAATTCACAGTTATTTGTGCCTCAACTACGTCTAATCTGTTATTTACAGCATCCATTATTGCTTTATGCGGGTTTTAATCTTTAATCATTTCTTATGATGTTTTGTGAAAAGGCTACACAGGGCACAAGGCAACAAATAAAAAAAAAAAATTGTACACGTTCACGCATAATTTGCGTATGATTTTTATAAATGAAGAACAAATCTTAAAAAAAACTTAACAGATTTTATTATTATTTTCATAGAAATTTACATGAATCTCGTAAATGTAATAGGCATCCACGCCAAAAAAATCATGGTTTGAAATCTAGATTAAGAATAATATTAAGTTAATAATAATAATTAAAAAGCGGCCAAGTGCGAGTCGGACTCGCCCATGAAGGTTTCCGTAGCAGTAGTAACATAATATAAAAGTTCTACACTGTTAAAAATTATTTATTTATTTTATTTATTCAAGTACACTTGGAAATTTACAAACACACATAAAAAAAATAAGGAAACATAGTACTTAGGTGCTACTTATTTCTAAATAAATTTCTTCCAGTAGACCCGTAGTAGTAGTAATTATGTAATCCTACATGCAAAAAATTACATAAAGCTGTAAAATTCCCGACAAATCTGGGAAATTTACGGAAAAATATAAAATTTTACATAATTTTTGAAATTTTTACATATTTTTAAGATTTATTTGCTATAGCACTATTTCTACACTTTTGCTACAATAAAATTAAAGTTGAAAGAAAACAGCGCTTATTCAGAGACAGCAACTGGAAGTGACGTTTTACCGCCTGCTCCTTAAGTTTGAAACTTATACAATCTTATCACGACTTGGCTAGAGGAAAACCCAGAATCCGGGGCGTTAGAAACAGATATGAAGGTCGATTGTATCACAATAGAGGAGCAAGAGTCCGAAAATATTCAAAATAATGAAAGGAAACTGGCCAGTCATCATTGCAGGCCGCATTTTGTATGCACAGCGCAGCGGGCGCCCTCTAGCGGCCATGCTTTTGTAACCGACAGATCATGCATTGACTGATAATTTTGGCGGCATGTTAGTGTGCTCTGTTGAAGATCCTGGTTGGCAGGTTGTTGATAGAGCATGAAAAACTCTACATTTGTAAGGGAAACTAGGGGGTTATGCTTTTGCGAGAGAAAAACTTTTCATCTTGAAATAATTTTGAAAAAGTAAGTAAGTTTTTAGTTAATGTCTAAATAATATTTTTTGTGTTGAAGGCTGGTCTATACCAGTGGCTTCAAACCAACGATTTTATGGACTATTATTATATGATCTGGGATTATGATATCTCAATTCGCAAAAAGTCAACCACAATGAGCCGCCTAACTGCAATCTTTTATAAGAAAATTTTTGCGTGAAATTAGATAAGTTCCAGAGGCCCCGCGTAATCTAGACCACCATGATACAAATAGTTTAATATGTTTTACGAACAGAAAAAGGTACATGACCTAAATTTAATACCATGGTTATAGAAACGCAATGAAAAATGAAATAACTCACGCAGTGCGAATTAAATGTGGTTTAAGTTGCCCCAAAACCAAGGCTCCGTTTTCGTAATAAGGTAATCCAAAATGTGTAACAGAGATACTCTTCTTGATAGTTGCTTCAGTCGAGAAATCGTAACAATAGACATTATTTCACACCGTAAGTGTTAATGCGTACTGAGCTAATGTAATTAAACAGTACCTAAACCACAAACACCTTGATTTAACTATGGGAATGTTTTGTAATCTCATTTGTAAGTTTTAGATGAGTTTATCTTCAGTGTTTCATAATGGAATACCTAAAGAAATGTGTCTTCATAATTTGATACAAGCTTTTGCCCTTACCTATATTCCCTGGCATCACTAAAGAACTTGTAATACTTTTTGATTAGGATTTTTGATTATTCGGTAAGTCAGACTGTACACTTGTGTGCAAAGTTATCGTCTTATTACCATCAGAACTTGTGGTGTGATTGAGAAATAAGGACACGAAACCAATAAACTCATCAAAAATCAAACTCATAAAAACATCTATGACTTCAAGAATTGAATAGTAAGGAACACCCCATCCACGCGTTCGAGCCGAGCCGAGACTAGGCTTAACAAACTATTTATAATAATGAAAGAAAATAATCAACAGTTTCAAAAGACATCAATAAATGTTTAATATAAGTTTGAACTACGCTCCAATTGGTAGAACTTTCGAAAATAGTTCATGTTCATAACACTTAATGTCTTCGATTAAATGTATTTTGTAATAAACATTTACATTGCGAAATATACGAGTACATTTCAGGTTACCAAAATTGTTGTCGTGATAGCTATTAGAATTTGACACGACAAATTATTTCGATTTGTCATATCTACTTACTAAATGTATTCAAGGAAAATAAGAATGTTAGTACTTTTAAGGCATTTAAATTATTTTTTATTTCTTTGTGAGTAAAATCTTTTTATACATGATATACTAGCTTTTACCCGCAGCTTCGCTCGCGTACCCAAATCCTACGGGAACAGTAAGTACATTTTTCCGGAGTGAAAGGTAAACTATATCCTTCTTAGGACTCCTAACTATGTGTATGCGAAATTTCAAGAAGATTGGTTCAGTAGATAAATCGTAAAGAGGGAACAAACAAATATACAAACACACTTTCGCATTTATAATATTAGTTAGGATAATGTTTTTTTTCGTTTCCATGAGTTCCTTGGTAATAATTTATAGTTGTCGAGAAACTCATAAATTCTTCAGCTGTAAAGTTTTAAAAAAAGTTAAGAAATTAATTTTAAAAGTCTTTACTGTATATTTTTAGGGTTCCGTAGTCCACAAGGAACCCTTAAAGTTTCGTCATGTCCGTCCGTCCGTCTGTCTGTCCGTCCGGGCTCGTACTCCGCCGCTACTGCACCGATTGTCACAAAAATTGGTGGAGAGACAGATATTGAAGTTCCAAATGTTGGTTTTTAAAATTATGAAAAAATGATTTTTTTTCAGCCCATACAACGAAAAGTGAATTTAAAATATTAAATTGGACTAACCCCAACTTGTGGGATATCGTTGAAAAGGTCTTTTAAAATGCAACAAAAACTGCTTTGAAACTATGTACATCAAACCCCCCAGTCTTGAGATAATCTAATACAAAGTTAAAATTTGGGATGTCCCCCCACCGTAACTTTTGAAATATTACTAAAATAATTCTGAAAAAAATGTGGTATATACCTCAAAATATGTACTTTCAATTAAAACTATAGCGATCTCGGTATCATATATAGTTATTTTTTAATACGTCATAAATCGTAATATATTACTTGCTGCTACGGTACCCTTCATGGGCGAGTCCGACTCGCACTTAACCACTTTTTTTCAATTACCTAAACTTTAGTTGTAATATTTCAGTTTGGTTTAAAGTTTTTAGTACAATACTATAAACTTACAAGATTAGATCGCAGTAGGTGGTACATTTTGTTACATATTACTACTTAGAAGGCTTTTATGATGAAACTACTCACTTAATTGTGCTTATGTCGTTACATCAAGCATTTCTACGTCCGTACGTTTGTAAGTCCGTTATATGATTACATTACACGTACATTGTTCTGTTTTAACTATTACACTGAATTTGTAAATGTAATGAAATACACAGATCTGCTACTATTGAGAAGAAATTCTAAATGAGCCCATTTCGCAATTTAAAAATTTTTCTTACATTCGTATTTCTGAAGTTTGAGTCCAACTACATAGCGAGCGAACTAACAGAGAACAGAAATATAACGTGAATTAAAAATTAAGTATGTACAAATTATTCACGTTGTTCAAATCCTAGCCCCAAACTTAACTGGAATTAAGTATATAATTTCAGAATTACAGAGTTAAATTATCAGAAAATTAAATTGAGTCTATTTTTCAATTTCTAAATTGCAATTTCAAAAAATTATATAAATAAAATTCTTATGTTTATTCAGTAATTAGGCCTTTGCAGGCACTTTTACACGTCAATAAGTTTTGCGTACAGTACGTGTAAAATTAATTTATTGATTATTTTAAATAATAGCTACACCGATACTAGTGTTTCGCAACGACCACTGCTGAGAAGAAACGTCTCAACAATTATTATTACCATCATACTTACCATAATGATACTATATTAATGAAACATTTTGTCGCTAATAATAGTAGTCAATTACACCCATATAGAGAACATTGACATAACTGAACTCACGACCTATAACTAAACACTATCGTAGAAAAAGCTATCCGTCGTGACTACACACAACAAAGCTATGTAGAAGATGACTGAAGCTATACATAAACACTAAGTCGTTTCTAGGTCTTTGCTCAGTCAGTTTGTCGCAGCGGCAGCAAGCAACATGCAGGCATCCACAGGCTCGCGCACTTACAACCCAGATTCTGTGCTAGAAGTTCGACCAACCGTGAACGCACCCAAATTTCTTTACACGACATTTCAATCACCCACGTCGACCTACAACATTTCAAAACTCGAATGGATTTTAAAAATCGAAGTGTTTTTGGATGATTGTTTCGTTTTTACACGTAAGTATTGTTGTAAAATTCAGCCAATTATGTGACGAAAATCTATAAACAACGTTTTAGTAATCGATTTGAGATAAACACCCTTTTATACGAGGTCACGATTTGGGAATTTATGTCTTTCAATTTACATTGTTAGCTTAGCCAAGATCTACAATAACTTTATCTTCAAGGTATTTCATTTCATGTTAGCTATCTCGGAACGTTAATACGGAAGGTAGACAACTATTACTTCCCAGGTGTTTTATCTTTATTCAATCCAAGATTGCTTAGTTTTCCGACATCATTAGAATTTTCAATAACTTGATAATTGGACGCACTGACCTCTGATTTAAATTATGGCTGATTAAATCGAAATAATAATAAAAGAAATTTAAGCATCCAACAGCTATGAACATACGCTCTGATTGTTGCCCAAAGACATCACGCAACGCATTCAATCATTTAGAAAAAAAAAGATTGCTACTGTTACTGCTTTTCTATCCTTAACCTTAATATGAGGCATACGTTGTGGTGTTTTCGAGTTAAGCGGGCGTCGCTGGATACCTGGTGAGCGTGCGCGCGCGCAAGCAGCCACGCACATTTCTTCCGTCGACCGCTCAGTGCAACTGCGGCACTGGTAGAGAACGAACTTAAGACCTTACTCCACGAGACCCGCGACTCCGACAGTGAACTGTGAACTTACGAACTCTGTGCTAAAACCTGTGATTGTGTGTTGTTTATTATTATAATCCCGGTAAGTGTGTCATTAGCGGTAGAATTTCTAATCTCTAATCGAAGAAAGCGATACCTTGTTACTACTTAATGTATTGTTTATAATTTTAATTCGTGATTCACATAATATTGAATGAAAAATTAAAATGATGAATGAATGCATGTCATAAATGAAATAGAGTACGTCAAACTTGACAGGAGGCTATATTGATAAGTGTTATTGTAATCGAAAGCGCGCTGGATATAATTTTCGTTAACGATGCGTATAACTGATGAATGTCAGTATTATAATGGCTAGAAAATTGTGTTAGTTCGGCTTGTAAATATTAAAGTATATTTATATTCGTCCTTTATTAAATTCAAAATAAAACTGAAATAAAATTGCTTATACAAAAAAGGAATCTTACTTTTTCCTGTGTATAAATTTATAAAATTTATGACATTTAGTTAGTTTTCAAAAAATTTAAATATTGCACGTGCTTAATTTCAATGACGCTAAAATCTGTTCTTATTTTTAAAACGACTATTTGTTTTTAATTTAGTGTTTGCCTAGGTTACAATTTTTATCATGTTAACGTACTGTCAATTTTTATGTATATAATTTTGATTTTAGTTTCTTTTAACTGTGCTAATTGCAGATCGTTTTAATATCACTGTTAAATTAATACACCGGAACAGCGTAAGTTTACTAATGGACAACATATGTTTCTCAGCAAAATATACTTTTCATTCTATTAAAATAATTTTATTTCATTGGCAGAATATTCCTCATTTCTTTACTCAATGCCAGTTCCGTCTAAGTACCATCTACAAAAATACGAAACGAAGAAACAATCCTATTAGTTATTTATTTATTTTCATGTAACTATGATCCTTGTTACTAGATTAATAAAAATCATGTCTCAAAATTTTATTCTAAAGTAATAAATTATTAGTACAAATGGTGTTTTTAATTGGTTACATATATCAATGAAAGTAAAATACAAATAAATAAACCAGTTTAAAAATATACTACATTATTATATGCTATTCTGTCTATTTTTAGTATATACTTATGTCTTAATATTTAACAAGAAATAAAATCGAGAGCCAGAATTTTTTTCCTTTATATAAGAAAATTCTGTTAAATGTACATAATCTTGTAACGAATGCATGTAAAAAAATTTTGATAAAGTAATGAAAAATTCTGGGTAAACGTTAACTAGCTGTTGTAATGTAACAGTTTACGAGAAAATTAGCATGTACCTGAAACGATCGACGGTTTTTTTCAATCGTTTTGTAACTTCGACACGGTCAGTGCGAAATGTGTAACAACAATATTGAGCCATAACCGGCGAAAACTAATCGATTCGGAAAATCGACTATTAATATTGATTCACAACAAAGAACCTCAATAAACATCTTATATTTGTAAAAAAATTGTAGTTAGAAATCGGTGAACATACTATGTACTTCGTATTATAAAATTCAATGGGTATTACTAACAATCCTCATTTTTTTAAATTATTCATAAGTAGGCAATGGGCCAGTAGCTAGCTGTCACTCTTTTTGATTCCCATTTTTTTATCTGTAGTACATCATTTTGCTATGTGAATAAGGTACATTATAGCCTTTTGGATCCTGAACTCAATTTACTCCATTAGTGATAGAGACAGAAAAGTTAATCTGTCAGTACATAGGTGCAAAAATTAGAAGTGCAAAATAGGCATTATATTTTTGTAAACTGACAAAGCCCTTCTTGCGCGTAGGAACTAGGTAAATGAGTTTCTTTCGGGATTTCAGCAGTGGTCGTTGCAAACCGCTAAAATTATTGATGTGTAAAAGTGCCTGCAAAGGCCATAATAGTGAATAAATATTTGATTCTTCGACTCTTGATTCTAGATTAAATTTTTGGTCTGATATTTTTTTTTGACATTTAGAATTGTTTCCTCTCCGTTTCAGCTTAGATAAAATGGTTTTGTATCTAGCAGTAGCAATTTAGTTAATTTAAATTGATTTTCTACAGGTCCCATTTCCCGATCTATTATCGTGAAATTTTGTTAATTTATATGGATTTTCTACAGGTCCCATTTCCCAATCAATTATCGTAAAATTTTGTTAATTTATATGGATTTTCTACTGGTCGCATTTATCAATCAATAATTATAGTAAAATTTTCTTTATTTATATCGATTTTCTACAGGTCGCATTTCTCAATCAACTATCGTGAAATTTTGTAAATTTTTATAGATTTTCTGGTCTACAGGTCGCATTTCTCAATATAATATTGTATAGTTTTGTACATTTATATGGATTTTCTACGGGTCGCATTTCTCAATATATTATCGTAAAGCTTCTATGTACATTTATATGGATTTTCTACAGGTTGCATTTCTCAATCAAATATCGTAAAATTTTCTTAAATTATATGGATTTTTTTGTCGATTAAGTATTGAATTTTTTTTTATAGTTAGCAATGGAAATTTTTTGGTGCGCGGTGAAAATTTATTTAGTTTTAAGCTATGCAAAGACAGACTGGCGAGGTGTATAGCTCACAGAGCTATTAGTAGTAACATTTTACTAACAAATTAAAGATATTCAGTCACAAGTTATACAATAGCAATTAAACAACTGAAACGAATGTTTTCGGAATAACTCTAGTTTGTTCAGTTTATTTCCAAACCGCAGAGGAAGCGTCTTCATTGCTTAACTGCTACTAATACGGTTAATTCACAACGATTAATTTTAAATAGCGTAAAATTATTTTTGACGTAATAGCTTGTTAATTCCTCGTTTTATTACTGTTATTTTAAACCAGTTTTCAAGACATTTTATCAGTATTAAGCAATTTTAAAAAAACGTTGTTAAAAAGTCGTTTACATCACGCAGAATTAAATATCGACTCAAGCTCAACATTGACAATTAAATAACAAATAATTATACACAGTATGTGAAATACATCATATTAAACTAATCTTGGAAAAAAGAAAAAAAGATAGAATGTACCAGCTGCTTCTCGTGATCTGATGCTCTGATCGTGAAAGCCGATCGAGGGAATGAGTGAAAATGTGAATCATGTCAATAGGCGATGCGGCTAGCAACCCATCACAATTTGATTCCTTTTTCCACCTTCTCGCCCAACATCACGTAAAAGTGGCCTTTGAGTCTAGTGGCTCTGGGCTCTGTCTGCTTAGAGCCGCAAAACCCAAAATGCTCTGTCTGTCCCATTAGGGATAAAGACGTAACAGTGCATTATATTAAAAGCTCCGAACTATGCTATTAGATAAATTAAGTGAAGTTTTACTCATGAAATGTTTTCACACCTGAAAGTACTAAAATAGACATTAAAGCCTGCTCTAAATAACATCAATTTATACTAATAGAATGAAATGATTACTTTGTAATGTGATTAGTTTGGGAGCAATGATGAAACATGGGTAGGTTCTTAAATATCCACATAAATATCATAGCCTGCTTCTTTTTCTTCGTTGCGTGTCGATGGTTTTTTAATTATATTGCAGATAAATCCTTAAGAGTGCAGGTGTTAGGGCATGCTGGACAAGAAAGCAGGTAGGCCATATTGTGTGGGGAAGAGCCACATTCACACACATTTAGTAAGTAATTCATAATTATAGCCTGCTAAGATCAAAACACTCACCGGACTCACCCTCTGATATTCCGCCTGCTGAGAAACTTCACCAGATGCCGACCTCCTCTGGGCAGTCTGGAAGTCTATATTAATAATAAATAGACTCTGAACTGGTGTTGGGAGATGTGAAGAAAAGGGAGATGTCGTGGAGTCGTCGTGGAGCATCACCATCTAACACAGGTGGAGTTGCTCCAAAAACGACAAATGCAAGTGCTGTCCAATCAATTAACCTCTTACCATCATGTCCGAAATGCCCCTTATCCTGCACAATGCAAGACCTAAATGAGGCAAATGACTAGGGAGTCGCTGTGGCCAAACACTGGTTAAGTTTGATATAATTAAATTTGCCATTTGACTCGACAATAAGAAAAGATCATAACACTTCTTTTTAGCTTCATCGAAGTCAGTTTAAAAAATATAAGAAAAACAAGCATATCGTCTTTGTTACACAACATTTCTTTTAAACACTACATTAAAATCAGAAAACTACTTAAAATATTTAAGTAACGCACTCACGTTAACGATAACAACTAAATCAGTGACATTAAAAATAAATTTCTCAGTTTTCTCTCTGGTAAGTGCCATGTAGGTGCGATCATCGCGACCTACTGCGGGCACTCTCACTGTCACTGGACGCAAAACGAGGATGGCGTTATGCAAGTGTGACCAATTACCGAATTTTACTAACAAATCTCTTTGCCGAATTAACTTTCGGCATGGTGGTGACTTCCCATTGGAAACGGGTTTTGTTCATATTTTTTTCATTACATAAATGAGAAAGTAGAATACGAATTTG
Source organism: Acrobasis repandana (assembly GCA_963576875.1). Taxonomy (NCBI): domain Eukaryota; kingdom Metazoa; phylum Arthropoda; class Insecta; order Lepidoptera; family Pyralidae; genus Acrobasis; species Acrobasis repandana. The sequence continues at coordinate 16,354,907 of OY756218.1, read as the reverse complement.
GTAGCGACTTTGCTGTAATATTTTTTTGTAATGGAATGGCGGAAATGCGAATGCGGCTTGCAAAACATCACTATTTTGATTTATTTTCCTACCTTCTCGCCCTATCATCACGCTAAAAGTGGCCTTTGGGTCTTGCGGCCCTGAGCTCTGTCTGCTTAGAGCAGCAAGACCCGAAATCACGTCTTTATCCCTAATAGGGCAGACACAGCATCTCATCAGCCCCATTAGGGATAGTATAGATTTTTTTTATGTATCGGTGCGCTCTGCCAAAAAAAAAGGTTCTCTGCAAACCAGAAATTCAAAAGTTTAATTTTTAATGTAATAAGCTAAACATAAATCCATTATCGTGGAAGTGTTATTTCAGCAAAGCATTTTTATTACAAAAAAAGCAACCCAGCTCGCCTTTTCATGACTAATTACCTATTAAGCAAAGTGTTGTTAAAACACTTAGACATTTAGAGCTAAGCACTTCATTATCACAAATAGCGCAAACTCTCCAAGAATGAAGTTCATTTATCACATCAGAAACACTACGCTCTAACAAATAGTTTTAATTACACTCAACTAATCGAACAATTAAAAGAGAAATATTTTATAAAACCGGCGTTTTTACAAGCAGAACGGCATTGCAAATTATTTAATTACTCGCGTATGAATATTTCATACGCAAGTTACTACAAAGGCCAACGATGAAGGTAAAAATTGTAATTATTTGTAACTTTTATTGACTACATAAACGTTATAGTGAAGTTTGTGCGCCCAATTCTAGTACCATTTTTGACACGCAAATATTTCCTTGACAGTTAACTAATGTTGCAACATTAAATTTCATTCAACTTAAAAATTATATTCGAGAATTTCGTGTGCAAAATGAGAAATACTTTAGGTGCGACGTCGCGTAAAATCCGTAAAGACAGCATGTTAGTAGGTATCTTTTTCTTGTTAAAGTGCAAAAATGAGTTTTCTTTTGTTTGTTCTCTTACACTAACGAATAAACATAATATTTTAAAAATTATAAATAAATGTTCGCAGCGAAAATAAGATTCGTTCATTAATCGCACAAGCAATTTGTCGACCAGCAGTTTATCGTAATTATGATATTTCGAACCACAATTCCTCGTACGTTTGTATTTCGAAGTTCAGTTACGCACTCGTTTGATTGCCTTATTAAGTTATTATTTCTTTTTACCCGACTCCGTCAGAAGGAGGGTTATGTTTTGTTTGTATTTGATGGATTAAAATTTTATATGGCGATCAAATTCCGTCATTCTTATACAGAGTTACTTACTACATCAGTATAATGGACTGAACTTTCTCCAAAAATGTTGCCGGTATTTATAAAATAACCCTGTAACATAAATAAAACCATTCATGCGTGTTTCAAATATCAAAACCTGACTTACAGTATTACTTCATTCCTACCTATCAAGTCTAAAGTTTGATTTTATTGACCAATAAAAAGATGTTATAGGGTTTTCGGATTACATAATTAAGGATACCTATTTTTGCTTCGTGACTCAGAATTACTCACTCACGGTTTGGGAACCAACACATTTTGCACACAAAAACTTGTGTTTTTTACCAGTGATCAGCACGATGAGGCGTTTTGTTGTATTTTTAACGCTTAATTAACAATACATATAAAGAATTTAATAAGCTAGTGTTGTTTAATTTATTTATTTGTTTGGTAAGTTAAAAGCTTATTACAAATTTAATTAACTTATTGGCTAGTAGGTACATAAATGTATAAAATAGTGTAAGTAGATGCTATTACTCCATATAAAAACTCATTGTAGAAAAATAAGTTTTACTTTATACAATAAAACCTGTTTACGATATACATACAATGCTTATTAAGCACTAAGTTCCAGATACAAACGATTATACCTAATCGATCTATAAACTCGTGATATCTATTTTATTTATAGTATCACTGAACACTCAGGGAACCTTCTTAAACAAAAATATATTTCATGTGAAATTTTAAAACATATACCCACACAGTTGCAAAACTGGATCGAAATGTTAAACATTTGAAGATTTGCGTCGCGCTTGTGAAAGTGGCTAGTCGACATAACGTATTCTACGCACGCGACTGAATCTATGGAGCGGTAAGGCACACGGCACACGTAGCGGTATTCTGACGCAACTAATTATACATAACGTTCAATAGACGAATCAAAGCAACAGGTCGACGAAGAGCAAGCGAAAGTAACACGTAACAAAAGCCTAAGGCCACACTCTTTTTCAGTGTGATCTATGATGGGGATTTATCAACGCTCGCGGATCAAAGGTTATGGGTATTTAAGATCAGTATGTCGTCTTAAGAAGTTAATGAGTTTTTCAAGTTCGTTACAACATCAAAGATATTCACGTATTTGTTAAGTAATTTGATGGGTTGAATTGATCATACTTCCATTCGACAACTAAAAATGTTATTGTCAACGTTTTCCAAATTTCTCTCTAGACATTATTGAAGTCCTGGAAAAATTACATATCCGTCACTACAAAAGTCATTAATCCTATTCCAGTTAAAATTGTAAATGAGCAAAAAGGGAATAGAAAATATTTTATATATTATCGTCACATTACATCGTAAGCTACTACTTCTTCACAAATATATTATATTACAACTCAAAACGCACATTAGCACAGTTTAAGAAAATTACATTAGCCGGAGCGTAACTAAATTAGTTATTTATGTACGAGTGGGTAACCACGCAGTCAGATGCCGTTCCCAGAATCGAATCGAAACCTATCTAATGCGGTTCAATTACTTATCCACCTAATTAATATTCATTTGAAGGGTATAAATCAATTCTGTCGTTTCAATTTAAATCTTGGTTCAGTCTTGGATCAACGCGCAATGCATTTCTTGTTATGTAAATAAACAAGATCGGCGGGGGTCGCGAGATTGCCCAGCTTTTTCGGTGGCAAAAGCATTTATCTAGTTCAATCTGTCATTGAAAATTATTGAATAAAGACACCGATCGAGTTATTTGGTCAAAGTGAATGAAATCTTAGTCACGAAAGAAAAACGGTGTTCACAAATAACTCTATTTTATTTCACAAAAAATCACTTTAAAACCTGTTCTGGAATTTAATAATACTTGGTGGCAGATTTTAACACTACAGCATTTAAAATGAACGCAAAAAGGCACATTCATTTGATCCTTAAAAAAAATGTTATTAAAACACAGCCACACACAGCGTAAAATATGATAATTTTATATCGCGTATCGTGTGAAAATTCATTACAACAATAAAATGTTAAGCGAAAAAAGACCTTTGAATTTACTGAGCTTTAAATCGAATTAAAGTATGAAGGTGCCATTGGGTTCTTTATCGTTGACATAAATTGTATAATGTCCTCGGAGTTAGGGAACGTTGCACCCAGCAAGTTCAGTGCTCTTGAGAGACATTCTGAACACGTGCTGGGTACTTACATATCGGATAAATGTATGTGACAGTTGAGGTTTTACGGGACATCTCCGGAATTTGCTATCCAATCGGAAATTCTTTAAGATAGCATACTTTCATATTTTCTGAACTGCTAAAGATTGGCTTTGATGCTGTTTAAGACATTTTTCATAAGGATTTTATCGAATTCATGAATTATGTAAATGAACGATTAATTTTTGATGCATGTTACTCAATCACACCTTCACATTTCATTTGCTGGACGGATTTGAATGAAACTTAGCAAACAGATATCCATGATCTGACTTTTAACACAATTTAGAACAACTATACTAACTGGGCTCTATCTGACCAGGGCCGCAAGACACAAAAGGCTCCGTCTATCCCGTTTAAGATAAAGACGTTATAGTGTAAGTATGTAAGTAAGATATGTTAACGAGAGATGCATTGGATAAAGTCACGTAAAAAGTTTAAACTTTATTTTTAGGAATTTACAATATATCAGTGTCATGTGTAGGCTTTCTCAGTTACGTATAGAGTGACATGCACTTTTCATCACTTAAGGAAAAGAGAAAAACAGCTGTATGTTGCGCACTCGGTGCACCTACGTTGATGTGATGACTGAACACATTATAACTGACTGCATCTACCTACATACAACAGAGCTAATTATAAATGATTTATGTGATCTAGAAAATATCTAACAAGTCTCTTGCAAACAGTAACTACGAGTAGTACTGACTTCAAGAACATCTCCTGTCTTGCTGACAGTGAACATGGCATAATTAAATAAAAGTATCTACTTAGCAAAAATAACAAGATGTACAAGTACATGTAAGTTAGATTATGTTTTGTATCTCTAATGCATGTTCCGTCAATATTTGTAACAAATAGAACTGTGTATTGTGGTTGCTACACACATAATCGTCTTTTTATTTGTCGAACAACAAAGCCGACCTACTGCACTTGCTCGGCTTCATTCTACCGATTGGGTAGTTCATTCATCGTTCGATACGACAGTATTTGCATCCATCTACATATATCTTTTTTACCGTCCGAATTTGCCAATTAATGTCATCCCTGTTGTTGCCCGCTAGACAGCCGAACATTTTTCGCGAACATTCATCTACACTATATTTGATATACCGCCCGGCTTAACCGATTAAAGTCAGCCCGATTATGTATGTAGCAACCCTCAGTGTTTACAGAAGAAAGAATACCTGCAACGTAGGTACTTTGTCAAAACTTATCAATCAAAAAGACGTTTTTGTTTGTAAATTTATTTTATGTTTATAAATATCTTTTTCCATACATTTGTAGTGAGGTTCTGGTTCTACGAGTTTATCAATCTGTCTTTGAAAATATTTCTCGGTGACTTTAAAGTGATAGTACAGCAGGAAACATGTATCCGCTTTTAGCATGAGAGGACCAGAGCCAGTTTGACGATGTTGAAGAACCTGTAAGAATTATGGCATAACATAAGGCATGACTTTCTTGCATTCGTCTCTTACGAATGCAAGAAAGTCAACTAAAAGACTAAGCACAAACATCTCGAGCAATAACTGCATTCACAACATTGATAAGGTTGATAGTAAAACTTTTTGCACAAATGCATTCCGAAGAGATTTGATATCAGCCAGACGTTATAGAATCACAGAGCCACAGCAAATAATTTCATGGGTTCCGAATTTTTCTTCGCTAATTCGAAGAGGGAAAGCTGACTCTGGGCTTCAAACCAGCATCTCGGTTGTTGCTTCTAAGCCCAAGGTCTGCCGACGAGCTTAGACGTCAACACGCCAAGACAGGGCTACTGCAACACAATATTACACACTTAATGGTACATACCTATTTTATAGTAACAGCATTGAAGAAACCAGCCACGAAGTCGGCCATAGCAGCGGATGCATTTGTTTTGCTCTTGACATTCCTCGTTAAAAGCTCAGTAATCACGCGATTGCAGTAATTTTCCATTCTTAGAAATGAATCTAGTAATTCTAAGATCTGCATATCAAAAGCAATAATAAATATTACGGATAGTTATTGTTTTGGGAAGGAATTCGACTTTCAAGAGAGCGGACCCTATAATTACATTAAGTTATAGAAGTTTAATCTATACTATTCCTTTTGTGTTTCTTGGGATTCTTCGGTTTTTAAGAATCAATCATATTGGAAGTTTTATTTCTCCACTTTTTAGAAATATGAAATTAAATATATAAGAAATTTAATAAGATATATTTAATTAGATAGATTTAATTAGAAAAATGCAGTTTACTAGCCGATTTCTCACAGAAACAATCTCGAAGATAGACGCTCCTTTTGTAGATCTATTCTATCTACGTTGGAGAAGAATCAGCATATTGTTGGAGCGAAACCGAAAAGTCGAGAGTCACGAAATAAAACCTCATTTGAATGAACCCAAGAGTTCATTGAAATAAAGACACCTTCAAAAACACACCCAAGTAAGGTAAAAGAAATGCATTCAAGCATTTTATGCGAGGAATTTTATGACATCATTGGGTTCCACTGAATGCAGCGTGCCATGCCCGGGGCTCGGACAAAGAAAATATTCAGCTTTTGAATTCCGATTTTATTATTTTAGATACCTACCTACCAAAAAATTCTCGCAAAATTATACAAACCTACCTAGGTACTAGACTACCTAGGTATTTATAATTCTGTGAGAATTTAGTCCACTAAATTAGGTATACCTATTGAATTTCTTATTATTCGTGACATTTGTCTACAGAGAGACTAGTACAATACCCGGCACATCATCATCGTCAGCTCTCAACGACCCACTGCTGGGCATAAGCCTCCTTTTGTCTGCGCCACTGAATCCTATTCCCAGCCTTAGCGATCCAGTTCTTTCCAGCAATCCGTTTGATATCATCGACCCACCTAGCCGCCGGTCGCCAAAATGGCGGCTCTGCGAAGTTATAATTAGAGGAAAAAGTGTGCGCAGTGACCGCCATTTTGGTTCAACTTATGTGCCGGGTATTGTACCTAGCCCATCTGTCATCTTATTGGTAGAAATGTACTATTATATACAGGGTCTAACAAAATATACTGAAACTATTTAAATTAAGTCCATAATATGATAATAATTTTTGGTCTCCCATAGAAGTTGACTGATCAGCCAATCCGAGTCTGTACAAAAGGCAAAAAAAATATTTTTTATAACTCGATATACAATACAAAAATCTTTATTGCACCAAATAAGAAACATTAAAAATTAGGTACAATGTTTACAGAACTTATAAATAAATAAGAATCAATCTCTTACAGGCAACCATAACGATATGTGTACCTTGGGGAAAGTTGTTCAGTAACACGGACTGAATTTTGCCTTAAAATTGTTTATTTTGTTAGACTAGTGCTAACAATTAATTTTGTTAAATTATTTTAACTTCGAAAACGCTGAGTGCTGGCCGATTTCAATCGATCTTTTTAGAAGTTATTGGTCTGATCTGCTGTTGTGTAATAATAATTTATATTACTGGACGTAATAATTTATATTACGTCCAGTAATATAACAGCAGTAGACCTATTGCGGTTTAAATAATAATGATATTCATGATATTTAAGAAAACAAAAAAAATAGTTATACAAAAAGGACTACTAAATTAAACTATTAAAGTTAGATTGCAACTTTAAGTATGTTCAATTTATAGGTACCACTCTCTGCAAAAAGAAAAAAAAACGAGTTTCAAGTTTAGTATCCTCAATAACCACATCGGAACGATTTCATTTATAAAGCCGATTGAATAATAAACTTGTTTCTTCATTACATGCGTACTGTGCATGTATTAATTAACGATGTACAACTCCGTGAGATATCGGATTTCTCTTATTGTTATTTAACATTAAAGCTACAAACTCTGTAAACAAAATGGCAAAGAATGAATAAATATTTTTGAAAGGAGATTGTTGCCGATCTACCTTTTTAGGGTTCCGCAGTCCACAAGGAACCCTTATAATTTCGTGATGTCCGTCCGTCCGTCTGTCTCTCCGTCGGGGCTCGTACTCCGCCGCTACTGCACCGATTGTCACGAAAATTGGTGGAGAGATAAATATTGAAGTTCCAAAAGTTGATTTTTAAAATTATGAAATAATGTTTTTTTTTTAGCCCTCCTCCCATACAACGAAAAGGGAATTAAAAAAAATTAAATTGGACTAACCCCACCGTGTGGGGTATCGTTGAAAAGATCTTTTAAAATGCAACAAAAACTGCCTTAAAACTATGTAGATCAAACCCCCCAGTCTTGAGATAATCTAATACAAAGTTAAAATTTGAGGTGTCCCTCCTTAACATTTCAAATATTACAAAAATAATTCTGAAAAAAATGTGGTTTATACCTCAAAGTATGTACTCGTACTTTCAATTAAAACTATAGCGGTCTCGGTATCATAGATAGTTATTTTTTTAATACGTCATAAATCGTAAACCGCAATTTACCTTTAGAACTTTTATATTATGTTACTTGCTGCTACGGAACCCTTCATGGGTGAGTCCGACTCGCACTTGGCCGCTTTTTTAAATATTGCAAGTACACTTTATTTACTAAAAGTATATTGCAAAGTTTTAAAAAAAGTACAAACGACGGTGGATTTTAGGTTGAGAGGTTTCGTTAGATTCGTCTGACACTGGGTTATCTACTACCACTACTACATTATCACGTCTTTATCCATAACGGGGCAGACAAAAACTTGGGCGGCAAGGCCCAGGCCGCTTTTAGCGTGATGGTGGGCATGAAGGTAGAAAAAGGGAATCATATTATAGTGATGGGTTGCTAACCGCATCGCCTATTGATATTATTCAGATTATTGCACATTCCCCGATCAGTATATCAAAAATGTAAAAAACAAAATGCAGGATTTTTGGCACCAAATTATGTGTCTTCAAATATTTTTAGTATTTAAAATTTCAAAACCTATCAAGTGAGATGTTAATTAATTATATGAATTTATAAAATGATTACAAAAATATATAGGTACAACGGTGAGTTTTGAATGTAATTTGTAATGATAAATGCTAAAAAATAACATATATAACCTCGCTCGCTAACATACACCAAGCATGTTATGTTCCCATCGTAGACATACGGCGGTTTATCTTTTCAGTAAATTTATTAAGTAAATTATTTTCCGCTGTCGAGACTTGTTTTTTTGATTTTTAAATTACTTGTTTCATCTTTTTGAAAAACCACATGTAGTCTTTTGAAAAATTCATGACAACATAGAAATATTGAGGATCTCATTACAAGACTTCATGTGTACTCAACTTTAATCTGACAAGGCAGTATAAAGCAATTAAAATGCCCTATATATTGTAGAGTCGATATTTTATTGATTTATTGAAATGATAAGTAAAATATATCATAGTAGCTTTTGCCCGCGGCTTCGCTCGCGTATCCCACGGGAAAGTTACATTTTTCCGGGATGAAAGGGGTGTTTAACTACTTTTAATGCATTTAAATTCTTTTTTATTTATTTGTGAGTAAAATATTTTTTTTATATTATATACTAGATTTTACCCGCAGCTTCGCTCGCGTATCCCAAATCCTACGGGAACAGTACATTTTTCAGGGGTGAAAGGTATGTCTATGTCCTTCTCAGTACTCCTAACTATGTGTATGCAAATTTTCAAGAAGATTGGGTCAGTAGATAAAGCATTCAGAGGTTACAAACAAACAAATATACAAACTCACTTTCGCATTTATAATATTATTTAGGATTAGGATTAGGATAGGATTAGGATTAAATCAACATAGGTATAACTTATTGAAATATAAAAACTAGGAAATAAAATTATATAAATAGACGATATTTAGGTAAATATTATTGCGTCACGTCGAACTTAAAATAGGTAATCAAGAGAAAATTCAGTATTAGAAATGCAGGAAAATGTATGTAATTAATTACCAGTTAAATTAGCTTTCACTTTACAGTAAGTGTTTTCATTTGCATACTCACAAATAAGGTGGCAGAAAATAGAGGCACTACTTGCAATTTATGTATGAAATATGAATTTACACAAGTACGTTATTTTAAGTAGACGATTACTATTTACGTACATTTAATTAAGTACCGACTCGTATTTACGAGTACATAATTAGATATTATTACTTTTGTTAAATTTAGCAAAATACCAAGTTATTGACAACATCTGCTTGTGTTGTTTTGTATTCGTGCGTGTAAGTGGCCAAGACCGGTGTCAGCTTTTTCAAACTAAAGGCATCTGACATTACGACCACCATAAAATTTTGACAGCCGAGACCAACGGCTTTACATGCCTGCCTAAACACGGAGGAGCATGAGAATTATTTATGCCACTTTTGGTCACCCATCCAAGTGCGGACCACGCCCGCGGTTGCTTAACTTGCGAAAGTGCTAGGTATACGTACCTCCACCAGGTCACTAAGCTTCTCACTTGCTTCCCTGTTTTATTTGGAACAATACAGATTGATAATAAAAAAATAACCCTCCAAGTGGAACGTTTAAAATTAAAACGCGAAAGCTGATAGAAATTCTTTAGAAAATACTTTCTTTAAAAGGCTGGCATAAATATGTTTATTAAAAGATGTCGTTAGCATCTGATAGCGATTGCAAATGAACGACTGCACTAACTGGTTTATGCATAAGGATTTATTTAGCCGTATCTGTGTCATGATCAAGGAGCCTAACACGTTTCTTAGTCATTGTGCGGGTAAGTCAAGAGCTAGGTTTACCCTTATTATCTCTCATTAAAAAAAATACCGTTCAAGTGCGAGTTGGACTCGAACATGAGTGTACAATGATTTAAGAGCTTAGAAAAACATGTTTCTTAAATGATGAACCCCTTAAATTTTTAACTTCATCTTATTTTTAGTATTTGTTGTTATAGCGGCCACAGTATTTCATAAGATTGGTGAAAATTTCAAGTGTCTAGCTATTACGGTTCAAGATTTTCTTCTTATAAGTACCTACGGTTCAAGATATAGAGCCCTGACAGACGGACAGACAACGAAGTCTCAGTAATAGGATCCCGTTAGGCACCCTTTGGGTACGGAACCCTAATGACCAGAATTATTTTCTTTTTTTTTTCTTTTTAAAGGCATTTAACATAACTTGAAAACTGACCACTGCACTAAAGCACTTTCTTTCCTTCTTAACAGCCTATATCTGTCCACTGCTTTTATGTATGTAATCGTACATAAGTTTGTGTTTGTTCAACCATACATAACTCGAGTAAGTATATCTTCTATTAAAAAGCTATATGAAATTTTAAGTTTGAACACGAGCCCAATCGGTCAAGGGATTCTCGAGATATGGGATTCACGAGTTCACAGTTCGATGAAACACTTATTTTATTATGTGTGAAATTTATTACGGAAGTATTTAGGCATTTATCGTTATTAAAATAATAGTCTATGCTCATCTAAAACTGATTTTAGATAAAATTCCATTTTCGGTTTAACTTAGCTACCTAAAAAGTATAAAGTGAGACAAAAGTTAAGTCCCATTTACACGGTGCAAGTTTCTTGCCTGGTGCATACAATTAAATTGAAGCAATAGAAAACTGCATGGTCTAAACAGAACGTCAGCCATACAAATCATTTATTGCTTCAATAAAATTGTATGCAACAGGCATGAAACTTGCACTCTGTAAAGGGCCTTTAGTCTTTATGCTGATTGCGCTTTCCCTATAAACTAACAAGGTTTACACTTCAGTAAGGCTTTGTTCCACTCTAATTATTTATCTAAATAAAGTTTACTGAACCCATTTTTTCTTGGAAATAAAACACAAAACCTTCTAAAAGAAAACTGATTTATTTCGCCTGAAATAAGTTGCTCTCTAAATAATTGAGTGTCATTATCATCATGTCTCTTTAGTCTCCACTGCAGGAGCACGACCCTCTCTGTACTACTAGAGCCATATATGAGCCAGAGCACTCAGAGGATTTGCCTACACTCTCCTCGCTGGCCAGACGGGTTGGAGAGGTCTCATTGATGTTTATAAGCTTTGTTTAGCTTGTGTTTCCTAAGTAAAATGTATAATATTACAACTAAATTTGTATAGTATAATAAAATTTCATTGAAGCAAGTAAAGGAAAAGGTGATAGCAGTATCGTACCAAGATGTCAAGAGATTGGCGGAAGATAGAACAGAATTGAAGAAAATCTACCAACAAGAGCGTCGCTCTTAAATTTTGATGATAAATAAAATTAATTATGCATGACAGTATGCATAACTAACGTCACCATAATTTTATTTAACGAGTGCGTTTTTTATTTAGGCATATTTTTATTTAGTACCTATTTGCGATAAAATCATTTCTCAAGTTAGTATTTGGGGTGCCCAACCACTCTGACAGTTGACGGCTGTAAACACTGGGGCATCTGACATAGCTTGACAACTTCCATACAATGATATCAGCCGGGACCAATAACTCAACGTGCCTTCCGAAAGAACTTCTGAAATTATTTCTCCTACTTATAGTCACCCATCCTAGTGCGGATCATGCTTGGGATCGCTCAAAGCACAGAATACAGTAAGAGTAAACAGAACGGAATCTCCTAAGGTACGCGCAATATGCGTCCCCGTTCCCCATCCCCGCACCTCTCCTCCGTTTTCGCCTTGATGACACAAATTGGCCCACAACAACCGGGGGAGAGGTGCGGGTACGGGGAACGGGGACGCATATTGCGCGTACCTTAGGAGATTCCATTCTGTTTACTCTTACTGTATTCTGTGCTTAAAGTACCAAAAATATGCCCGCTTCTTTACTAATACTCTCCTTAAAATGTAGGCTACATACCCTACATTACCCAACCTAAGTAGGAAAGCGTCTATGCCATAAAGCATCATTGCGTCCTCGGCTTAGTATCTCGTCATCTGAGAAACACAAAACGTTTCTGCTTTTTTATTGTTTTAGCATTACATATTTAAAACCGGTCGACGCTTGCGCAATGAGAGTAAGTATAAACATGGAGAGTTTGTTTCTAAGTTTCCTTTTAATTTACGATCTGGTCCGAAAATATTAGTTGTTTTACTCCGTCAGTTAGATTTTATCCATAAATATAGGCCTTTGCCCAGCAGTGGGACACATCAGCAGGCTAATAAAAAAAAATAGACCCATATTTCGTTAACTTCGTGTATTAATTAACACATAATATCTATTATATAGGTACAAAATACGAGTCTTATTTCGTGTGTGTTTGACAAACATTGGCCGATAAGTACTCTCAGTCTGTAAGGAAACTTAAATAAGTCTCAGTATGATAAAATCCTGCGAGACAAGGCTCTGTTTACTTCTGATGGAACAATGACGAGCTTACTTAACATAATAAAAATTGAACCCAAATTCGTAGTACCTACTTACAAGTTTTCCGAACATTACTTATGCAAAAGCGACCTTTTTAGTCCATAAGCCTTATCTCTTCCCAATAGAATCGAGCTAACTTTTATTTACTTTTGTTCCTAACATGTAAGCCTATTTGTAAAGCTTTAAGAAGAAATTCGATTGAAACTTCTACGAACATCAGCACAAACAAAAACACCTAAAATTATCTTCCGGAGCTCATCTAAACTTCGGGAAACCGTAACAATAACGGAATTTCTAAATCCCCGCTTTCTTTTGCTAATACGAAAATAACTTTAAAGTTAGCTCGTACTAGGAAATACAAAATAATGTTAGCCGGACTAGGAGACCTATTTTTAAAGTTGATAAGTCACCAAAATCTAATACTCGAATGGTTTTCCATCTGGAAATTTTTGTAAATCTACAACTTTAATATTCATTTTAGACATTAAAATTAAATACATGGCTTCCATTGTTAATTTTTGCAAGTAATTGCTAAAAGCTAAGCGAATTTTGCTAAAACTTTAGTTGATCCAGTTTCACCTCAACTTATGGGTTTGATTTTAATAGAACGTAACGAAAAAAAGACGTTCACTTGTAGAAGGATTTTGTTTTGGTGACCCACAATTTCGAGAATAGACCTCCCGATGCCGAAGTTTGAGGCTTAATCTTAGTTGGAATGACTCTGGTCTTTACTTCGTCTCGTTTCATTAGTCTAGTCGGACCAACAGTTGGCTCCGTGCAGTTTAATTCACTATCTGGTTTCCTCGACCTCGCTATCAGATCTGTCATAATGTGTTACTCAAATTGGTGGTACGAGTATAAAGGAATTGCTTTTGTATATTCAATGTACAGGTACTCGTATGTACTCGTACTCCTTTCACGATTTTCTGGGTAAAAGGAAGAAGTAAAATGTACCAGCTGCTTCTTTTCTCACGAAGATCATAAAAGCCAATCGAGGGAATTATGACAATTACGGGATAAGTCCGCCGTTGTATGTTTACTTTTCTAATATTGTATCGGATTCTTTTTTGTGTATAATAAAGCTTTATAAACAAACAAACAATTTAGCTGCCTTACTATTTTTTTATACTACTCTGTATAAAAAAATGTTTCAAGTTTTTCTGTAAGTACCTAATATGCAAGTAAACTGTATCATGCGTCTCATCTCTTAACTTTTGTGATATCAACTCGACTTGTAACTACGTACGACCACGTCACAAAACTACCAAATATAAACGCGAATTTTATTTTTACTAAAAATAATTCTTTGTGTTGAAGCAGAAAAGCCAAGTTTACGACGAGTCGGATGCAGTCGTGTGTGGTTTAGTCTTCACATAAATTTCAGATGGAATCTTAGATGTTATCTGCATTCTACAAGCAAGTTTGTGGATGTGTGCAACTTTGAAAAGTTAAACATTGAAAAGTGGGTCTATTTTGTAGCCATACGACAAAAAAAAATCTCTTTAAAAAAAATACTTGGAAACGCCAGACAAGTAACTCAGTTTTTACTCCGTAAAAAGTTTTAAGATCACAATCCATATAAAAAACCAAGTCATTATAAATAAAAATACTTAGCAATTGGAAGTTTGTAGGTCTTCTAGAAGTACATTAGAATTTTGATGACCGGTGACTGAGCAATCGGTGACAAAATTTAGGAAAATTGGATGTGGATTGCTCTGAAACTAAAAATCACAAAAAAGTTAAGCTGATAGTTTTTGCAACATATCAGTTACAGGGGTATCAAAAGTGCCTCGAATGGCTTCGAGAAAAGTATGGTACGGCTGTGCTTTTATTTATTCGACTTGGCGGGGTTGACCGTGCATCCAGATAAGATATGCAGATTACCAAGTTACCTTAATTTTACTAAAAATATTATTTACAATTTTGAAGTACGAGTTGGTGTTTTTATTCTTCTTTAACATAAATATAGGTCTGGCAGTACTGACTTTTTTAACCGATTTAATTAAGGAGTTTTTGAAAGTACGAATATGCTTGTTTTCTTACTCATTCTTATATTTTCCGGATAATCAAATGTATGTCATATAACTTCTTTTAGGGCCGATAACTTATACAGGGTCTAACAAAATATACTGACACTATTTTAAGGAACATTGAAATAGGAAAAATAATTTTTGTGGTTTACCGATCAGGTGATCCGAGTTTGTATGGAGAGCCAAAAATTATTTGTCATATAACGATAAACATATGTTCCATGGGAAAAGTTTTTCAGTATCATAGAGTGAATTCACCCTTAAAATAATTTCATCCAAGCGCGTTTCCGGTTGCATCCTCAGCTGTGCTGCTTCGGAGCCCGGGGTGCGCTTTCCCGCTTTTTCTTCTCCCAATATTATAAACATGTCAATGGTCACCCAAGGATACCAAAGACCTTGCGTTGGAGAAGAAAAAGTCGGAAGAGTTTAAATGATTTGGCTATACTTTTACGACCGGCCGCCTGCCTGACGTCAACTATTTTTGGGAATGTATTTGGGCGAAAAGTTTTACAACAGCCGTCCGACGCTAACCCTCCTTGGGAATGCAATTGTAGCACGAGATGTTTGTGCTTAATCCTTTTGTCGCCTCTTACGACATCCCCAGGAACCAAGAGATGGAGGGATCCTGTTGTAACCCGCAATCACACGGGAATTCATCCTTAAAATAGTCAATATATTATGTTACACGTTATATAAGGAAATAAAAATTATCATGGCCTAGTTTCAGTTGATTCCTATTATTGTAGAGACACTGGCATATAATACGTAAATTACAGTTGTAATAAAAACAAATGGCTCCCCATACAAGAGAAATCTAAAGGTCAGCCCCATATCGATATCGACTTATGTGCGATCTTGACTTGCTTCGTGCATCTTATAAGGAGATTCTGCAAAGAAATTAACTGTATTCTGATTTATCTGGCTCCGGAGAGACAACAAGATAACTTAGAGCTAATTAATATTTTAGTATTTTTTTTATCCGTTAGGATAGGGATATAGACTAGGTCCCAAAAATATTATTTTATTTATTCTGTCAGTTAGATTATCCAAAAATAATGTAAGTACCAATATTATCCGGTTTATCAAATTAGTTAAAATTTAGGCAACTTGGAAAATCTGTCAGCCATATCACAAAAGTTTGTAATTCTTCATACCAGATCACCTTTATCATAAGTAAAAAACTCATATAAATAAGTATAAACACGACATCAGCTATAAGTTAGTAACAATCTTTATTGCACCAAAACCATTATGATACAGAACAATTTAATGCGTTTGTTTAAACCTATCCTAAGATTGGTCCTGCCTACCCTTTGGGTTGCAGAGGACAGACGGCAGTCGCTGTGTGTAAAAACTCAGTAACCGCAGTATAGTCAGATCACCTTGGGTAGGTACCGAACCCCTTGCTCTAAAGGGTTACCGCTAAGGATGCAACCGGAAATACGCTCGGATGATGATGATGATACAACAAAATAAAACATTAAACAGATGTCAAAAGGCGGTCTTATCGCAATAGCAATCTCTTCCAGGGAACCGAGATACTTGGAGATGTTTGAAGAGGTGAGGCATACTTTTGTCAGCGCCAATTTATCCTATTATACTAAAACACGACAATATACCACATTTAGCTAGATGCGCGCACGCACCTACTCGTATACGCCGCGGCAGATCCGGCGCGGACGCCTGATCAGTGTTCTCTCGTGGTCACTTTCCAATGAAAGCGCTTGAGCAGAACGGCCTTGCTTCGCGGTCGTAAGGTAATTTCGTTGACCTACTTGTAGTGAACTGATTCGTGATTATGTAGGAAGGAAAATAGTTGTCGTTTAAATTATTTATTTGGTAGTTTACAAACCTATGATTGTCCTTTAATATAACAATATATGTCTATAACCGTAAAAGTCCTTCAAAGTGTAAACTATGTTAAACGCGGCAACGTGGTTTTAAAAAAGAAAAATTTTATAATAAATAATAATTTTGACCACTCATCATTATCATATCAGGCACAGGAAGTCAACTGCAGGACATAGTTCCTAAGATTTTCCAAAACGATCGATTGGAAGCAGTCTGTATCCAGCGTTTTCCTGCCACTTTTCTCAGGTCATCCGACCACCTAGTAGGTGGGATGCCTACATTGCCTACGCTGCGCTTGCCGGTATATGGCCGCCATTCGAGAACCTTTTTGCCTCATCGGCCATCGAATCTTTTTGCTATGTGTCCCGTTCACTGCCTCTTTAACGCGCTAATCCTACGTATACGAATTATGGGAGAGTCTAAAACACAGATCTGAAGTCTAAAAGAAGATCTTAATTTCAATTAGTCAAGTTACAAGTTGGATCCCAGCAAAGCCGGTGCCAGTTGGTCAGCAAGCTGGGTAATTATTATCGTCTGGCCGCTCTCCAATATAGGGATGCCAGAGGAACCTCTGAATTTATCTTAAATATTTATTTAGTACTTTAAAATACTTAATTTCAATAACATTCGAAAAATATGACCAATTAGAATATTTTTAATTGAATAAATACTCGAGTGAAATACATAAGTAATAACTCTATACTGACTTTTTACACAAGTGTAAAAATATTTCACTGGCGAATGATTGTGTTTGTTGTTCAAGCTATCCTTGCAACAATTTTGTGAGTTAGGGGAAAAAAAAAGATTTTGATTTGGGTTACAATTTGTTCTAGCTTAAGAAAAACACGTAATTTGTTCTAGCTTAAGTCTATATTTATACATGTATTTATAATGTATTAAAATAAAGCTAAATCATGTTTAATACGAACTATTTTATCTATGTATTATGTTGTAAATGGAATCTGGCATCAATAAAAAATGTCAGACAAAGATATATGTGTGTATTATCAAAATATGTTACAAATAATTAGTCGCAGTTGGTTTTATAACCATAATAAATAATAGTTACTATGAGTTAGGCAGTAAATTTAATCCAATAGCTAGCATATGACAACCCTAAGTGTAATAGAGACTGGCTCGTTTTAACTGGGTAATAGTTTCCGAAACGATTATTGATGCAATAACAATATAATATAGACCCGACTAGAATTTGTTGCACGGAAATGAATAAAATTTATCTATTTTATACCCAGTTTGCATATTTTAAAATGCATACTTGTAAATGTATTTCCCTTTAACAATGTAGTTCTAGTAATTCTGAGAAGCGCGAACTGTTTTGAATATGAATTATTGTTATTTCCAAATTTTTTTACACTTAATTAGCATTCATATATGCACTTAATTAAATTTAAATCGAGTTTAGTCTGTCAGTACCTATAGTCCTTAGGAAAAAACACAACAACTGTGGGGTTTATTTTATGGAATTGATATGCATTATTTATTCCTAGCTGGTCTGGGAGAAAAGAAAAAAACGAACGAAAGAAAATGCGAATCAGGATAATAGGCGATGCGGTTAGCAACCCATAACTATTTTGATTCCTTTTTCCACCGTTTTTAGGGTTCCGTACCCAAAGGGTGCAAACGGGACCCTATTACTGAGACTCCGCTGTCTGTCCGTCTGTCCGTCTGTCTGTCCGTCTGTCACAGGGCTCTATCTCTTGAACCGTAATAGCTAAACACTTGAAATTTTCACCGATTATGTATTACTGTGGCCGCTATAACAACAAATACTAAAAATAAATAAAAGTTAAAAATTAAAGGAGGTCGTCATACAAGAGACGTGTTTTTTTCAGCGTTTTGACTTGATCTATAAAATGGCATTAACTAGATACTTGAAATTTTCACCGATTATGTATTACTATGACCACTATAACAACAAATACTAAAAACAAGATAAAGTTAAAAATTAAAGGGGGTCGTTATACAAGAAACGTGTTTCTTGAGCGTTTTAAAACATTGTACGGTGGTACGGAACCCTTTATGTACGAGTTCGACTCGCACTTGCCCGTTTATTTTTTAGTCTTGCGGCCCTGGGCTCTGTCTGCTTAGAGCCACAAGACCCAAAATGCTCTGTCTACCCCATTAGGGATAAAGACGTGATTTTTCATAGTGCATATTGCAAACTTTATTTGGAAAGGTTTATGTGTACTGCTTAATACACATTCTTGCGAAGCCGGGCGATCGGTTAGTATAGTTAGACGTCTAACATAATATACTGAAACAATTTTAAGGGCAAATTCAATCCCCGATACCTAAACAACTTTTCCTAAGAAACATACCTTTATCGAAACATTAAAAAAAATTCTTCCCATAGAATCTCGGATCAGCTGATCGGTCAACTTGTGTGGGGATCAGTTTTTTTTTTTTTATTTCGCTATCGGTATGTTCCTTGGGGAAAGTTTTTCAGTATCATGGACTGAATCCTCTCTTAAATAGTTGCAATATATTTTTTTAGACACTTGTTTAAATAATAACTAAAAAAATTACAGTACTATCATTTAAGGAACTATAAAACAAAGACGTCGTAAAAACAAAACAACATTAATCATTCCAAAATAATGAACTTTGATACTAAGAATAATATACTCACGAAACTGATACCTAATTATAAATACGCAAAAAATAGCGACTAACGAAGTTTTTTATCGTTAATTTATCTTTATTAACTAAAATTAACATACTCGAAAGGGTTCTTAAAAATATTTTCTCAAAATGATAAATACAAAAAAAGGAATGAATTAACTGGTTTCCATTAGGCTTATCGTAAAAAATAAAAGAAGAGTACGTTATTCTAGACTTCATCGACCTGGAGTCACGACCACTCAATATAACTCACTGTTTAAAAATAACCATATCGTTAATACCCGATATTATTCGGTGTATATTTATTCATATTTCGACTGGTACTGTTTTTCGTATTTTAAATAAACCACACTATTCATACCCTAGCAATTTAAGGCGTGCCGTGTTCTACATAACAACATGTTTTATAATTTAATTTTGTTTGTTGTTTGTTTTTTGTTTGAACCTATTAGGAGGAAATCGATGAGCCGTATTTCCGTACAAGCGTAATAGTTCCCTGATTCCTCTCCGAAGTGACAATAATGATTTTTTTCCACAAAAAATTATGGCTGTAGTAGCATATCACTATGTTTTTTTTATAATTTAATTATTTAAAGAGCTACGAATCTTTATAAACCTAATCAATTTTCCACCCTGTTAAAACTAGGTATCCTCGGTAGAGCAAGGCGATAATTCACATCGGCACATCGCCTTCAGCTGTATAAGGCACAAGTTAGGCTGCATATGGAATATTGTTCCCATCTCTGGGCCAGGGCACCTAAACACCAACTTCTTCCTTTTGATCGTATTCAAAATCGTGCAACTCGTATAATCGACGATGAGACTCTCGTCAGCCGTCTCGACCTTCTGGCTCTACGTAGGGATGTTGCATCCTTGTGCATTTTTTATCGCATCTATCATGGGGAATGCTCTGAAGAATTGTTCGACCTAATATCTGCTGCAAAACTTAATCACCACACCACCCGCCTGAAATTAAAATTTCATCCACACCACTTGGATAGTTGGCAATCAACCACAGTACTTTTTAAAAGGAACTTTCTGCCACGTAAGACCGAACTGTGGAATCAAAAGTTAAAAGTGTAGTTAAATTTATACGTACCGGCTTCTACCTTATATATAACAGAGTAAATATCCTCTCAATCTATCGCAGGTTGACTGGAAGAGATCCCTACATGGGATAAGTCCAACTTTGTATATTTGCTCTTTCGTATTATGTTGTCTTTTATACTTAAATTTTTGGTACAATAAAGTTATTACAAACAAACAAACTTCCTGCAGCGGTGTTCCCGAACCGATACGACATTGAAACGTTCAAAAAACGAGTCTATATCTTCCTGAAAGGCCGGTAACGCCCTTGTTACACTCCTAGTGTTGCAGTTGTCCATGGGCAGCGGTGATCACTTACCATCACATGACCCACTTGTTCGTTTGCCGCCCTATAACATAAAAAAAAATGTAGCAGACAAATTTGACGAGATTATATTATAAAAAGAAAACATTGGAACACAGTCCTAGCTTTTCTTCAATTTTTAATGAAAAAGAAATTAAATCGGTTAAGTTTTGGAGAAGAAATCAGAGACTACGATACAAATTTGTGTACTTCTCATCGGTATTTTCGGTCCGAACTGCAGTTGTCTCTATCGCACTCGCTCGGTTGGTGTTGAGGCACAGCATGAGAGGAATAGATTTTACAAATACCTATTTTTCAATTCTCTCGACCTCAGTGTTTCCTCTTAAATCATGTGCATACGTTTTTTTATAACAAAGTAATAATGTGTCTCTGTATACACGTACAATGTATCAGAATAACAAAAATGTAGCTTGTTCTTCTAGGTTTAATCAAGCTAGCATTACCATGTTATATGCTTCTGGGCACTGTTCTTCAGCAAGTTGATTAAAAACGGACCACATTACTTGCACACGTCGCTAGTTACGACTTGCTCTGTAGAACTACACAATTTGTGACTTCCAATTTCGATATTATTAAACTTTTTATATTTCCTTCCATTTTCAACTTTAAGAAAATATCCATTCTATTCTCAAGAATCGTGGATTATTATTATTAATGATCATTTTAGTAATTAATGAGGTATATTTTAAACGGAAATTAGTATTAATAGTATTTACAACTCAATTCTCGCATATAAAATGAGATTATTATTATCCTCATTTTATTGCTATGTATAATCATAAATCATAACTCCTTGACCTGCACATAAGGTTGCACGTAGAGCCCTTTTAACTGAATGCTACTAACACTAAAATATAAAAAACAAGTTTTCACAATACAACTGCGATATATCGATGAATAAAATGCGCGCAGTTTACCCCTGTCGCACTTTAAAACTTTAAATTTAATACATTTTTATAACGTGAATTTAGACCTCAATTTTTTTTTAAACATTTTTATTACGTGATATTAAACCTCACACTTTTTAAAAACATTTTTATAACGTGGATTTAGACCTTACACTTTTTAAAACATTTTTAAAATGTTAATTTATACCTTACACTTTTTAAAACATTTTTAAAATGTTAATTTATACCTTACACTTTTTAAAACATTTTTAAAATGTTAATTTAGACCTCACACTTTTTAAAATCATTTTAATAATATGGATTTAGACCTCACACTTTTTTTAAACATTTTTTAATGTGAATTTAGACCTCAAAATTTTTAAAACATTTTTATAATGTGAATTTAGACCTCACACTTTTTTGAAACATTTTTATGATGTGAATTTAGACCATAGAAAGAGACACAATGATAACTTTTGGCAAATTGAGTTGCCTTCTGCATTTTACTCACTAGTAAACTTTTATAGTCACTAATGTGCAGGTTTCCTCAATATATTTTCCTTCACCATGACAAAATGACCAGCATAGTACATACTTACGTTTTAATCAAAAAAGGATATGCAATATTATATTCTACACAGGTTTTGTTAGACATAACGTCTAACAAAATATACTATTTTAAGAGTGGATTCAGTCCATGATATTGAACAACTTTCTCCAAGGAACTTATACCGAAATATGAAAAATAATTTTTGACCTACCATACAAGTTGACCAATCGCTGATCCGAGTTTGAAGGGAAAGCCGTAGAATAGATATTGAAATTTCACAAGACAAGACAACGCAAGTCATGTTTCTTTCATGTCGCTATTGTACCTGTGTACAATATAATATTGCATATCCTTTTTTGGTTAAAACTAGCGTAGCGATGTTTTGATGATGAACGCCGCCTGCGCTACACATCGTTAACACCAATGCGATTCGGGACGTCTTCGTGTATACATCGCGAGTCACATTCGCCTTGAAGTAGGCTTCCGGTTGAGGTCGAAACATGTCGGCTAGTATTTTTATTTATTTATTTTCTCTTTATTGTACACACATACAAATGTAATAGTACAACAGGCGGACTTAATAATAAAAGCATTCTCTAACAGTCAAACCTTTGGGTTGATTGGGAGAGTTTATGTGGGTGTACACATAATAAAAAATAACAATAAAAACCAAATAAAATTTTAAACTTAAAAATAAAATAAAAAGAAACATACTAAATATAAATATTATAATAATACTATACCTACATATTAAATACATACAAACGAGCAATAAATATATACATATCTCTAAATACATAGTACAATCAAGTCTGTCTCATATTTAATTGAAAATGGAGGTGTCTCAAAATTCTAATTTTAAAGGAGTCGCGGCTAGGAGCCCTTCTGATGGACTCAGGGAGAGCATTCCAGAGTCGTACAGCAGTGACAGAGAAAGAGTTATCGAAAAAACCTGTACGGTGAGAAGGAATAGCTAGGGTAAGAGTATTTGAAGAACGCAGGGACCTCTCATGAGTAGAACTTAAACGTTGGAAACATGATTTGAGATACTCAGGGGCCTGGGGATTATTGAGGATATTGTACAGCTGACAGAAAATATGTTGTTTCCTGCGTTTTTACGTGTAAGTAGTTTTTACGTGTGTTTAAGTAGCTGAGTTTTTACGTATGTTTAAGTAGCTGAGTTTTTACGTGTGTTTAAGTAGCTGAGTTTTTACGTGTGTTTACGTAGCTGAGTTTTTACGTGTGTTTAAGTAGCTGAGTTTTTACGTGTGTTTAAGTAGCTGAGTTTTTACGTGTGTTTAAGTAGCTGAGTTTTAACGTGAGATACCCGTTTGTAGCATATTAATCATTGCATATCCTTACATTTACAAAATGTTATAAAATACATGTATATCACTTGTATGTCCATTAGGAATATGGTAGTTATGTGGGTGTCAGGAATTGGGTAGATGACTGGGTCAAAAATAAATTATTTAGATAATAAAACGTCACAAAATAGTGTCACTTGTCATTGATCATATCCATTTTCAACGTGATTTTATATTTTTTAATGCAGAAAAACTGATATTACTACTACGTGATTTTATATTTTTTTATGCAGAAAAACTGCAACTATTTGACTCTAAATATCAATAACGTCACGGTTTTGTATTTCATACAAATCCCATAGAATTGTTTGTTTGTATGTATTAAAAAAAAAAATACCCAAGCATTCCGTTGTAAAACATACTTGGAAGCAAAAGGAAACAGTTAAAACATTCTCAGTTTTTCTTTCGCTTCTAAATCAACATAGAAATAACTAGGTAGTAATGTTGTCAACCGAAAATATCGCGGCTATGTGGAGGAGCTTTATTTATTTTTAATGATGATTAGGTTCTTTACAATACTTCGTCAGTTTAACTCTTTGTATCTTAAAAGGTTAAAACCACGAAGGCTGGAAACCTTTGTTGTGTAACTTTAAATGGCTTTAAATATTTTGTTACGAAAATACGAAAATAGAGACCTACATGATGTGTTTAAATACAGTTGGAAATGTACGTAATTTATTGTTAAAGATACATTATCACGTCTCTATTCCTAACGGGGCAGACAGAGCTCAGGGCTTTAAGACCCTTAGGGCACGTTTAACGTTATGGTGAGCGTGAAGATAGAAAAAAGAAATCAAGATGCTAGGCGCATCGCCTATTAAGGGGGATCATGAATTTTTCAGAGTCCAGTGCTGCCCCCATTAGAAATAAATTATTTGAAAGGAAACTGATATATCATTAAAAATTTTGTACTAGTAAAACCTAGATAACCCTTCAAAGTACTTTATACTACTGTTTTAAGTGAGAACGTGGAGCTTTTCTTCGCACATTTGCCAAAAGTGGCCGTTTTTAGGTTAAAATAAAAATAGGGTTATCTAGAACTTACTAGAACAAAATTTTTAATCGTATCTTCGTGTCCTTTCAAATAATTTATTTCAAATGGGGGCAGCACTAGACCCTGAAAAATTCATTATCCCCTTAGCATGATTCAGATTCTAGCAAGTTAATAATTTATTATTAGTAAGTTACGAGTAATTAATAATTTTCCCATAAATATTCGTACGTATTTAAAAAAAAATTTAATATTAAAACATATTAGATTTACATTCCGTAAAAACAAACTTAAAAATATTTATTAAGGTGAAATGGTAGCATAAGTAGCCCTCCTTTGAAATAAATTGTTTAAAACTAAATATGGTGATATTAAAAATTTGATTTGTATCAATGTCTAAAAAGACCTTAAAACTAATTTATGAATAACCTTTGAAATTATTACTAAGTAATAGTCCGTCTAGTTTTAAAACGGGTTTTCGCTAAAAGTGGCCACTTTTGGCGAAAACCCGTTTTAAAACTAGACGGACTACCAATATTACTTTCAAAGGTTATTCATAAAATAGTTTAGAGGTCTTTTTAGACATTGATACAAATCAAATGTTTAACCATATTTAGTTTTAAACAACTTATTTTAAATGAGGGCGCCACTTATGCTACCACTTCACCTTAACTAAGCCTGCATAACAAAATTGAGTGAACCATGAAACTACTCGGGTTATACAATAATTATTGCGACTCACTTAGTGATGCAAATGGCCACAGCGACAATGACACTTGCAACATTGCTTTTATTAAACTAATCGTAGAAAATCGCTACAAATCTCATGCTCTGCTGGGCTATCTGGTTTATGCGTAAACGCAATTTTATGTGAAACTTTATGGATTATCTCAAATACTTACTCTGCCACGTGTTTACTTGTTTCTTCACGGGTTTGACAGTGGCTAATATGCATATCTTTCCCATCAATAAAAATACTATCCCCCTTTTTTCCAAAACCACTCAGCCTAAACTTTAGAAACAATACAGATAACTAATTAATACCAATAAATTACAGGAAAATCTATGAAAATAATAATAATATTAAAGTAATTTATGGGGAGGGTAAATTTGAAAATAAAATTATATTTGAAGTTATTTGAAATTAAAATAGGCGAAATTTGACCACCCCTTCTTACCACCGTAACTACTAGCCTAATTATTAAATTAATGCATACGGGAATTAACGCGAAACGTACCTTTTTTTATTTATTTTGCTGACGTTTCGTTCGGGTTTCACCGAACGTGGTCCCAGCTTGACTGAAGCAGCGATGACGCCTACGCCTCCCCCTGCCCGGTGTGATCTTCATTCACCGTCATATTGTTCATTTTCCAAGTACCGTCACACACTACACTCACAGTGTCCCTATTCCGTAACGCAACCGTATTCTGGTGGTTAACCGATTGTGCACCAAACCGGGGTTGTGTTTTGTTAATCACTGGATTCCACACTGCTGACAATTTAAGGCCATCTTCTCGGTTGAAATTGTTAGGATGTTTCTTAATTTCAATCGCCTCACGTACCATCCTAGTGCGATAGTGGCAATCGCCAGCGAGGACTTGCGTACGATGAAATTCAATCCAGTGATTAGCGCCTGCTTCGAGTAGATGTTCTGCAATGGCCGATTTGGTGATTTGACGGTTCTTTACAGCGGCGATGTGCTCCTTGATCCTCTCAGCTATAGTCCGCTTCGTTTGACCTATATAGGAAGCACCGCAGCTGCAATCCACCTTATAGACGCCTGAAGTTTGTAGTGGCAGCACATTCTTCTATTTATTACTAGCCTAATATTTTTTTTTAAATATAAAAAATAGTTCTTTACGTATAGATTTTAGGAAAACCTATGAGAAGTACGGTACCCTCTTTACGCGAGTGTAACTCGCACTTGACCAGTTTATTATAAATAGGATGTATATTAATATAACTTCTCCATGACCCATCAAACTCAAGAGCTTTCTTACGTCACTAGCTGCAAGTTGACTTACTCTCACAACCACTACAAGTGCCTACGAGTCCGGTACTTTCTTCCATCAACCAACAGTAAATACACAGTTCACATTAGACGAGTAATTAGACAACAACATAAGTTGAGAGAAAGCCTAAGTATTTTGCTCCTCAATCATTAGACTTACCAAACTCACATTACATTTACCAGTAATTTACCGTATTATGGTAAAACACGGACTATTAAAAACATGTGTGCTGTTTTACAATAAAACGGTTTATGTATTTACAACGAACGTCAAAATAGGGTTGCAATTATAACTTTTGATACAAACCGTGGCGCCATTATTTTGTCTCCATTTATTAGCTTGACTAGAGCATGGTATAATAAAATAAGGTATTCTCTTCCCGTGATAACCCAAGACTACGTCACGAATTTCACGAAAAATGTTACTACTTATTGTTCTTTTCAGTAAATTTAAGGACTTTCTTAATAAGTTAATGAATATAATATATCGTGTGATTCATGTGTTTAATTTTAAATAAATTTATATACATACATACTATTACGCCTGTTTCCCACAGAGGTAGGCAGAGACTATGGACCTCCACTTGCTAATAAATTTACCTATATATTGCATTCCATTAGTACATGATTAGTTTTTGCTCGGGTACTTAATACTAGTTAATCACACACAGTGGCAACACTCCCAAGTGATGACGTATTCTTGGGCTAATCACGTGACCAGCTTTCACGGAATAGAATACCGTATTTTATTATACCATGGACTGGACCTTGTTTATTTTCACATTAGATAGCTTCATAGAGCTGACAAATATTTTTATGGTATCTTAATTTTTACATTTCATTATTTCTACAATAAGCGTTTGTTTAAACCTTTCCTACGATTGGTTCTGCTTTCTACCCATTTCTACCCTTTGGGTTGCGGAGGTCGGACGGCAGTCGCTTTGTGTAAATACCAGTAACCTCGTCATACCACCTAGGTTGGGAAGCTGACCCCGGGCTCTGATACGTCATGATGTAGTGTAACCGGGAATACGCTTGGATGATGATGATAATTTCTACGACAAGCAACTAGGTATACGATTCTTCCTAATCCTATCCTAAATCCTGATCTTCTTCTGTCGTTTACGTTGACTCGCTTAGTTTACTAGACCAGTATGAACTAGACATTATTGAGTTGTCATACAGGAAATCTCTCATATGACCGGTACGTTACGATTTACTATCTTGTCATTTATAACTTTATGTCAATGGATATGTTATTGATTTACCGATAGTTGAATGAGACACATTAGTGACATGTCAAAATTATAGATATACCACACATTACGTAAGGAAGGTTTTGGTTGATTTACTCGTAACAGATTCACTCTGCATCGGCACGATTTTACAAGATAACTTCGATTTATTTTCCTAACATATTACAGGATAAATTCGATTAACGAATTTGTCTGTCTGTCTGTTCGTATGGTAACTACTTTTAAACCACTGCATGGATGTTGATGGGGTTTTCTCTATTATTTAAGCTATTTCTTACGGAAGGGTTTTGTGTATAAAACTGGCTTTTGAGCAGCCAGCCGGGTCACTAGGATCACATAAAATGTAAAATAAAAGCTGCCAACAAGTGTTAGCGTAACAAACATCTTTTTTACCATTTTTGTGCAGAACATATAAATACGTTTATCCCGTATAGACGTATTTATATGTTCTGCACAAAAATGGTAACACAGGTTTATATAACTTAAAAGGAAGGCCCAATTTAAGTCATAAAATTGAAATTTAAAGTCATGTTAGATATCAGTAAACATGCTAAACCGTCCCCCAGGGTATTCATTTTCATCTAAGCGTGTTCGCGGTTGTATCCTCAGCTGTGCTGCTTTGGAGCCCTGGGTGCGCTTTCTCGCTTTTTCTTCTCCAAACATGCAACATGCCCAGGGTCACCCAAGTATGCTAAAGACTTTGCAAAGTGGAGAAGAAATAACCGGAACAGTTCAAACGATTTCACTATAATAGTTTTACGACCGATCGCCTGCCCGACGTCAACCCTCTTTGGGAATTTACTTATTTGTGCGATATGTTTTACAAACGGCCGCGGCCCTGAGTTTACCCTCCTTGGGAATGCAAGTAAATTGTAATTGTAAAGACTGTTTGTGCTTAGTCCTTTAGTTGCATCTTACGACGCTGGAAGAGATGGAATCTAACCCGGAACCACACGGGAGCCCCCAGGGTATTGACGGAACTAATACACGGAACAGCACTACAGGAATGTACATTAGCCGAAACTCGTGTCTAAGTCGGGTCCAGCGAGGAAAATGTTTGAGGCACAGACTTATGCGTGAGGCCACGTCACGAGCACGTTAGGTAATGCGTTTATTTTTATTCATTGATTTCATGCTACGCTTCCTCGTCAATATCAATGACCTCATGATTGTTTTGTTTTAGTTTGGCTATGGCAAGCAGCAAACACAAGTCTTCAAATTGAAAGAATGTTGGCCAGGAAAAAAAAATGACTTTAAATTGAAAGAATGTTGGCAATGAATCAAAATGACATTAAATTGAACGAATGTTGGCAAGGAAAACAAATTACTTTAAATTGAAAGAATGATAATTTGTCGATAAAATTGTCGGTGGGCCGGTGGGAGAACGCATTACGTTTTCCCAAGTTCAGTGAACCGGGAGTGGTGTGCACTTGGATAGGATAGGTGACCACAAGTGGCATTATGATTTCTGGAGCTCCTCCGTACTTTGGAAAGTCACGGCTATCATCATTGTATGGCAGTCGTTAAGCTAAGCTTGCAAAATCTAACACTAGTGTTAACCACTCTTCTTCTTCTTCTTATTTAAGAGCTTAGTGGCTCTTGTCGGTGGAGTATGCGCCAAACTTCTCGGTTCTCTGCCTTACTTTTTAGTGCATTACTTTAGAGTACATAAATAATGTAAGTACGAGTATTTTTATTTGTGTATTATTTGGTATAAGTATGTAATTATTTAATTATTTTGCGCCGCAACGAATTATCTGTTTATCCCTATGGTTGACTGGGAGAGAACGCTTTTAGCGTTAAGTCCGCCAATTGTAAGACAATTTCTTTGTTAAACAATAAAGTTTAAAAATAAATAAATAAATATATTCTCCAGCCAGTCTATACCTATAAATACTGAACAATTTTCATGACACTCAACCTAGTCATAATAAAAAAAAATGTTAAAGAATTACTTTGGTTTTGTATAAAAGCAAAAAATTTCTGGGAAGGAGAAAAAATGTCTATCTAAATGAAAATATTTATTTTCAGCCTGCTCTAATTTGATTACAGTGAAACTTTGCCCGTTTCCAAACGATGTCTCCCGAAAGTAGTTTCAAGAATCGAAATATTTAAACTCCGAACGTCAGATTGCGAAAACATTTAGGGATTCGGGGAAAGCAGTAAAAATTTATACTGAGGCAAAGTAATTTGTCAGAGTAATTGTTATGGGCATCTGGCCACCGGTATAAATCGCAGAGTTTTAACATTAGAGTGTCCAGCCTGCTTCTAAGGGCCAGGTACCTTCTGCTGAAGTCGGGAATGACTAAAGTTCCTCACATTTTGGCAGCTTGTGAAACTACTAGATAGATGAGGAGTGTGCTTGATGAGAGAGTTTACTAAGTTTCTATCATACGGCTGACGCGTCAATCGCTGAATACAGGAGTCATTTCGTTTTAAATCTTGCGCTGAATCGTAAGTATATTTGGTTGTACATACCGTGTAAATAATAAATGTAATAATTACACAGGGTTATTGGTTATTAGATGCTCTCCTCTCAAGGAGTTATAAGGAGTGGTATTTGGCATTGACTAGACCCTATATTGTATTATTTAAATAAATCATCATCATCCGAGCGTATTCCCGGCTGCATCCTCAGCAGTTACGCTTCAGAGTGTGGGGTACTCCGCTACCTAACCTAAGTGATTCGACATAGTTACTGGTATTATTTAAATAAATATTTGACCATAAATCATTAATACAATGTAGGATCCAGTCAATGCCAAATACCACTTCCTACAAACCTTTGAGTGGATAGCATCTATTTACCAATAATCCTGTATTTAGGGACAAATCACTGATTGAGCAAAGTAAGTTCAAACTTGTATTAAGGGATACGAACTCAACGATACAATATTTTATAATAAATTCTTATATAACGTTTAACAAAATATACTGAAACTATTCTAAGGGTAAATTAAGTCAATGTTTTTTGCTTTCTATATAAACTCGGATCAGCTGATCGGTCAACTATACGAGAGGCCTAAAATTATTTTTCATTTTTCGATATATGTTTCTTATGGAAAGCTGTTCGGTATCATGCATACCCTTAAAATAGTTTCAGTATATTTTGTTAGCATGTAAAGATAAACACCCAAGGCCCAGAAAAGTTTGAAAAAGACCATCTTCCATCTTGCCCTGGCTGGGGATCACACCATTATGCTACGAAGGTCGTCAAAAATAAAGAAGTAAATTTAACAGTAGTTCAGAATCAAAACAAGAAAATATATTTACGATTGTTATATAATTTATATATGTAAATTATAAACAAAACACAGTATAAGCTTGGTACTAATCCGCTGCCGTAAGTGAAGTGACACTCGATCCACATAGACACAAGCATCACTTGATCAGACTGCGATATGAGTCTAAACAGCCCAAAAAGAAATACTTTCTACAATATAACCCTAGAACCCTACTCAGGGTGCTGGAGCACCCCACACGTTTCGTTTCTTTAAATTATTTCGTTGATTTTTATTACATAAATTTGACGTCCCGCGTATTTAACCTTGAGATCAAGCGCTTCGGATTGGCCAGTGACGCGGCGACAGCCGGACAGTGTAGACGTTCCTACGTGTGTTGTTGGGTCCTGTGGCACCCCAGTGTAGTAACACCGTAAGTTTATTTACTATATTTTAATTTTCGTTTTTTTTTTCTTATTGCAATAATTATGCTTCATACATAATAAAATGATTGTGAATTAAACTTTTGATTATTGAGGTTATGTTGGAAATAAAAATATCATATAAATTATTTATTTATTATTATTATTATAATAAAATATTACTTTATTGTATTGAGCAAGTACAAATTTCAATATTTATGTTGTTTTATCTCCAGATGGCTGCTCGCAGGGGATTGAACATTGATGAAATAAATGATATAATAAATCCAGAATCGAGTGATGAGGAAGATTTGGTTAATCAAATGCCCACTTTGAGGAGGGATATCAAAGAAAGTATATCTGCGATCCTCAAAAAACCTATGCTTGTCGATCCTCCTGTGCAAGAGCGTCACTCACAGGGACGTTGTGGTTTCTGTCCAAGAAACCGTGATCGGAAGAGCAAGACTAGGTGCAACAAGTGCAAAATTCCGATTTGCTTGGAACACCAAGTAAAAGTATGCCAAAAGTGTTCTAATTGATTTTTTTTTGTATTTAAAAGGCTGATTTAGGATCTCAATTTGTCATAATTTTATAAATAAAGCATGTTTTCTTCGTAAGATTTATGTTTTATTTTTTGTGAACTTTTTTTTTATGGGGTGCCATGAAACCCCTTTGTAGGAACATTGTATACGCCAGTTAGTGTAGGGTTCAAGGGTTAAGTATAAAATTAACAAACTGGCAAAACAAGACAAAAGAAAATTCATCAGACCTCCTTCTGAAAATGTATCAACAAAGATATTTTAATTTGAACCATATAAATAAGATGTCGGCAAAGCATCTGAACTGTTCAAAGTTTTGGGTGCGACAGAATAAATTGACGGAGGATCGTCCTCACTGTTTCTAAAGCAAGATACGAATTTCTCATTAAAATTTCCAGAGTGGAAGTCGGAATCCCGGTGCTCCATTCAATTCCGCCTTTTGAACTAAATCACAAGTTTTCACGAATTACTTTCAAAATAAGGTGGGCATTAAGTGTAAAAGTTCAAATTCAATTAAATGTAGGCACTTATTCAATAAAATGTTTGTGGAATCATTTTCAAATGGCATTATGTGCGCTAAGGTTAGTTGACGTTCGGTATTTTTTCAAAATGGCTAGTGTACAATTCAAACAAAAGTGTTATTTATTTATTCTGATTTCTGGTAGAAACGTATATAAACCTCATGGTGCAATCAAATTTTGTAATACTCGTGCATCAATGCAGACATTTTGGTATAACAATCGGGTATCACCAAGACGAATTTTACCTCAAGACATTACACGTATATATTAAATATGTAAATCGTTATGAATTTTATTTATTTTATGTTGATAAGATTTTACAGTTGTTTATAATATGAGTAAATGTTAAAACAAAGACGTAAAAATACATACACTTTTGGTAAACAGCAAATTAAATACTGATTTAGAGCTCTGACGCAATGCTGAAAGGAATAAACATGTTTAAAAACTTTCGACCAAATAAAATATAAAATACGATGTTGTTATAGAAATAAAAATACAATTTAAATTCACTGGATCAATGTATTTATAAATTTTATTGTGAGCTTTAAAATGATTATATAATCGGCAAGTCTTAAAACACTTTTTATAAATTCGATACGCACGTAAATATCTGAAACATTATGAAACAATAAGATTTTATTCTACACCAGACTCAAAAGTTCCTGTAATTTTATATCTGATTATTTAATTTCAAAATATACATACTACATGTAAGAGTATCCTCGTTTGACAGAGTTGGCCCATTATCTAACATGTTTGTAACCAACTCATCAAAACAATATGTTAGCTATCCACTTATAATAATTTAATGCAGTTGAGAACCAAGTTACAAAGTGTAACATTAATATCACAATTTAGTCCACAACTAGGTCCCAACTAAATAATAGAACACTTAACCAGACGTGGTCAATGTTAATTAATTGACAAAGTTCATCAGGTGAAGCCATTACTCCTATTTCATGCTAATCAACTACTTCTCAACAAAATTTAAGTTCTCCTTCAATCCCTCCGAACTTTCTTTTTCTTGACTTATTCAAATAGGTACTTACTGATTAATTTTGGAAGTCATTTTCATTTTCATTGAATGAAACAAGTTTAATTATCAAGTTTCGTAGCGTGCTTCCGAAATTAAAATAGGCTCAGATTTCAGCAACCTTTACGAATTAAGTGAAATATTAAGGGGAATGTTTAAACGTAGTTTGTGACAAGTTGGCTGCTGATAAAAACAGATGTTATTTGCCTGCCACATGTGCGCACCAACTTTTTGTACCGTCTGATGTGGTTTTAACAATTTCACAATTTCTGTCCGCGCTTGCCTAAAACATATATTAGGTGTAATGTAATGTATCAGAAGTTCAGACGTGTAGTTTTATGTTGAAATGAAAGTATTACTAATTTTTTTACCTTAGTAATTATTTTGTTTGGCTAGCAGAGTAGCTTTTTTTTCGACATTCCCATACAAATCGCCCGGGCGGCTGCACACTTTTGTAGGGAAATGCCGATTTAATTTTTGTTTTTTGGCTGTTATTTTAATTGTATTATACTAATAATGATCTAGTATAGACCGTGGTTCGATTTATTATGGGTATGTCGCTTCCACGTTTTATAGATAAACAACACCGTAGACGGAAAAAATTGGCCATTTTCTAATAAAAAATCGTAAAGTCATGCGCTAGACTTTTTTTTCAAAATACAGCACATCCTTGTTCACCTTCAATGGAGGCTCAGCCATAAGGTTGGCCCCTTTCGAGCACGATACTATAAAAATATTGTAAATACAAATAGTTCTTTATTAACTGACCAATGCTAATAATTCTAAAACACAAGTAGCACGTACTGTACATGTATATCATCTTACCAATTGACATTCAAACATACTAATTAGAGGCTAATTTATTGACGAGTAATTGCGTTGCTCTAGAATGAAACGTTCATTTACAGGAATTAGCTGGTGGCCATCTACTGGCATCATTCTTATAGAATACCTCACCCAAGTTCAACAGGTTGCTTTAATAGGACATAATGACATATAAGCGACTGATGACTACCTAAGGAAAAAACTAGATGTTGTCATTTCTTTGGATTCACTGGTGTCAATTAAAAAATCTTTATATTAAAAAATTAGACTATTATATTTTTCAAGCTTTACTTGCAATAGTCGTATGTAAGCATGATAGTATGTTGTATCAAATAAACCGGTCAAGTGCGAGTCAGACTTGTGCATAAAGGGCTCCGTACCTCCGTTTCCGTACAATGTTTTAAACGCTGTTAAAAACACGTTTCTTATACGACTATCCCCTTTAATTTTTAACTTTATCTGATATTTAGTATATTTTGTTATAGTGGTTGGTCACAGTAATCTATAAATCAATAATCATTTAAGTGTCTTGCTATTAATCATTATTGGTTTATGGATTACTTGAACCGTAATCGGTTCAAGCGATCTATCGCTTGAACCGATTACGGTTCCCTGTGACAGACGGACGGACAGACAGCAGAGTCTCAGTAATAGGGTCCCGTCCCATACTTTTGGGTACGGTACCCTAAAAAGGTAAATAAACAAAATTGAGAAACGCTGCCACTTTTATTTATTTTCCTCTATGATATGATAATTAAAAATGGTATTATAAAACTTTCTCTATTATATTTGAAAATTATTTAGATATGGATACGGAAACACGAAATTGTTCAAATTCAAGTAAATAATGAGCTTGGGGCAACTATGTTTCAACCTTATTAGAAGATACTGGTTGGCACAAGCTGACTATTTACACTAGTATCCATTAAATAGACCTTAGTGGTTTCAATAATGCAAACTCTCTACACAAAGTCTATAGTAAGCCCATAATGTGTATTTTGCGAGTCTCATTGAATAACAACTTTCACTCTTTTCTAAACTTTACTATTGTGCTTATGATCTTTATTAGATGACAACGCACTCTGTCGCATGTCTCAGTGTTGTACAATCGATAACAAACTGATTAAAACAAGACATAAATATATTTTTTATCACCCGTGTGGTTCCGGGTTAGTATAGGACTACTCCATCTCTTCCTGTGGATGTCGTAAAATGCGACTAAAGGAAAAACAGCACTAAAAGCTCATGCTACAATAGCATTCCCAAGGAGGGTTGACGTCAGGCAGGCGGCTGGTTGTAAAATAAAGCCAAATCATAATAATGAGATGAGAGATATATTTTTTTAAAATACTACTTAGTTAAAATATTTTCCTCGTTATTATTACTATACTCCATTTGGTTAGGTATTTAAATAAATGTAAACAATCTTGACATGTTTTTAGGGTTCCGTACCTCAAAAGGAAAAAACGGAACCCTTATAGGATCACTTTGTTGTCCGTCTGTCCGTCCGTCCGTCCGTCTGTCAAGACCCTTTTTCTCAGGAACGCGTGGAGGTATGAAGCTGAAATTTATATCAATTACTCAGGTCTACTGTCCCTTGAAGCTGTGAAAAAATCAAACTTCAAAGCCAACGCAATCAAAAGATACAGCCGTTTATGCCGCAAATTTTCGACACTTGCAAGGGAATCAAAACCTACAGGGTGCTTCCCGTGAACTCAGAATCTTGAAATTTGGTACGAAGCAACGTCTTATAGCATAGATAAAGGAAAAATTACGAAAACCATAAATTTTTAGTTACATCACATAATATATTTTTTTTTAATAATTTTAAACTTACTACCCATTTCCTCATAAACGCGTAGAGGTATTAAATTGAAATTCATACCAAATACTAAACCTTGCAGGTTTGTACGGAACCCTCGGTGCGCGAGTCCGACTCGCATTTGGCCGGTTTTTTTTTATTAAAAAATATACTTCATAAATCAATACATTTGCAAATTACAAATTAATTCTTTATAAATTGTAAATTAGATAATTAATTTGTAATGTGTAAAAATATTAATTTGTTAATTGTTTACATAAATAAATTTAAATACCTGACCAAATAGATTAAGTACCTATTCCACCATCCATCCATCCACCATCGGACAACACGACGTGGACAGGGATGCACAGACCGAGTCTACCCATTTGTGGTCGATATTCCTCCTCATCGTACCTCTCGATTTGCCTCCTCCTTCATTGTGCGAACCGCTAAGGTGTGGAATTCCCTTCCTGCGTCGATGTTTCCCCATACATATGATTTAGGGATTTTCAAGGCAAGAGTGAATAGGCATTTTTTGAGTCTGCTTGTTACACCTTAGACCTCATCTTAGCTTCCTATCAGGCTAGATAGAGGTCAAACGCACTCAAATCTCTAATAAAAAAGTAAATAAAAAAAAATTACTTTTACATTTTTCCGTGTGGTTTCCGGCAGAGTAGAATATAACCACTCCAAGTCATCCCGTGGATGTCGTAAAAGGCGACTTAGCAAACACAAGCTAAACAAAGCTTGAATATCACTGAGACCTCGCTTCAACCCGTCTGGCCAGCGTGAAAAGTGTAGAACAAATCCTCTGGCTACTCTGGTCAAGATATGCCTCATATGGCTCTGGCAGTACAGAGAGGGTCGTGCGGTGCTCCTGCAGTGGTGACTGGAAAGACCTTATGATGATGATTTTTGATTACAACAACATATTTTTTTTGTAGCCACGGGTCCATGGGAACTCGGTCCTTCGAGGCGTTCATGGAGCCAAAGCCAACATGAAGAGGCCTTTCAGTACCTTCTTATCTCAAAAGTGAGATGGCTGCATCTACGGAGGTCTTGAGATGCACTAACGGGCAGTCCTCCATAGCTGCCGAACTATTGCTAGGGAGGGATTTACTTGGTTTGGGCTATGTAGATGGGACGTTAGTGGACCGGATAACTGGGTTATGAAGTGAGATACGGACATCTAACTAAAAATCTCTCACAACAATTTTAGCCTGGTAGATGGTGACTTGCTGCTCCTTGGTCATTATTATTTATCATTATTATCATTTAAATTAAATAACGTCATATTTTTTCACTCGGCTGTACAAGACATACCTATGCGCGAGCGCAGGCTAGTTAGCAGGTTATACTTTCTACACGACCTTTATCACTACTACTATGTGCTACTGTTGCGTGCCAATCGCTACGAGTATGAAATATGTGTTCGACGTCACCTCATTAAAACCTACCTCAACAGTTACTGCGTTATATAATGTTAGTTGGTCAGGTTGAATTAAATCAATACCGACCAAGCCCCAATAGTGAAAATAAAGTTTATCTCATACGAAATTGTATATTTACCGGTCCAAAAAGTGTAGAGCAACCTAAAACGAGAGCAGCTGCTTTTTTCGCGCATTCTAATGTCATTTTCATAATAAAAACTTTCCCTGAAAAAAAAATTGTTTGTTTGTAATAACTTTATTGTACTAAGAAAACACATAATTTAAAAACAAAAACAACATATAGAGTAAATTGACAACGGCGGACTTATCCCATACTGAAATCTCTTCCAGTCTATTAATTTCCATTCTCTTCCAGTCTATAATAGTTTTATTTATTACTATTTTTGTATAATACCAGGACATCAGCACGAACCTTTTAAATTATGTGTTGACGATTACGTTCAAAAGGACTTTATATAGAGGTAATACAACATGGAAGGGACATACCCGTAATAAATCGAACCACAGGCTATACTAGATCACTAAAGTATAATGGAATTAAAATAACATTCAAAAAACCAAAAACATTCGACATTCCATACAAATATACAATTCGCCCGGGCGGCTGCACACTTTTGTATGGAAATGCTGAAAT
This sequence comes from Acrobasis repandana, assembly GCA_963576875.1. Lineage (NCBI taxonomy): Eukaryota > Metazoa > Arthropoda > Insecta > Lepidoptera > Pyralidae > Acrobasis > Acrobasis repandana. The sequence continues at coordinate 16,316,732 of OY756218.1, read as the reverse complement.
TTATTGTTTGTTTGTAATAACTTTATTGTACTTAGAAAACACATAATTAAAGACAGAAAAAACATATAGTGTAAATTGACAACGGCGGACTTATCTCATAATGGAATCTCTTCCAGTCAACTGGCGAATAAGTAGATAGGACAATTACTCACAAGAAGTGTGTACATAGAATAAAAGAAAGCATCATTTATACGAACTTAAACTAATATATACATGCAAACTAACTACGAGATATATACATACATACATATAAACACATAAACATACATACAAATTTACTTTTGCTTTTTGGCTGTTATTTTGCTTTAATTATACTATAATGATCTAGTATAGACCGTGGTTCGATTTATTACGGGCTCTTCCACGTTGTATATGTAAACTACTGTTTCTTTTTCGCAAGAAGTACTTTTTCTGTCGACTGTACACAGAATAGCTATGGGCCACTCTCTCCACGACCTCTAACACTAGACGTTGTGTAACGGTTATGTTATGTGTATTATGTTAACCGATGTAACTCCGGAAATTATGGTCGCGGCGTTGATTAATTCCATTTCGCAGACGTCTCATTATCTTCTTATCATTTGCTATCTTGTCAAATTACAAAAAGTCCACTGAACCCGAACCAAAGGAGGCTTTATGCGCCTGCTATGCATGCGATAAATGGTACTTGCTGGTCAGGGGAAGATTAAATTGGATTTATAAAACGTGTTAATGAAATAACGCAAAACCTCCTTTTGTTCTACAAGTCTCACGATACCCAAAAAAAAATTTGAATTTTCATACAAACTGATCAGCTAATCGAGTCAATTTGTATGAAAATCCGAATTTTATTTTTGGCATTTTGCGAATGTTGTAGAACAAAAGTTGTTCAGTTTCATGGACTGAGTTACACCTAAGAGGTTTTGCGTTTTTTCATTAACTCGTTGTATACTGGTAGCTGATATATTTTAAGTTTTTTACGTTCTCCCAGACCAGCATGGAAGATGGATCGTGAAAGGTATTTTAGTTCAAATGATGACAACCGGTACCAAAAATGTCATCTTACCCATAAATGGTCGCATTGTGAAAGTAATGCACTTTAATATGTGATGTTAATTACCAGTCAGCCTTTAGTATCTTAAATTTATTTGGTAGACAAATTAAAAAACTCCCGACTTTCAAGCGTTCACCCCCAATAACTTTTGAACAGCTGAACCAATTTTCATCAAACATAGCTAAGAACCACCTCGATAGATGACGATTTCGATTAAAAAAACATATAGATACAATAGATATCATAAATACTTTTAAACTATCGCGTTGCATTTTTATTTAATAAATGCATACGGGAATTAACGCGAAACGTACCTTTTTAGGGTTCCGTACCAGAAGGGTGCAAACGGGACCCTATTACTGAGACTCCGCTGTCTGTCCGTCTGTCACAGGGTTCTATCTCTTGAACCGTAATAGCTAGACACCTGAAATTTTCACCGATTATGGCCGCTATAACAACAAATACTAAAAAAGTTAAAATTAAAGGTGGTCGCCATACAAAAAACGTGTTTTTTCAGCGTTTTTAGCTAGATTTTTATAATGGCATTATCTAGATACTTGAAATTTTCACAGATTATGTATTACTATGGCCGCTATAACAATACTAAAAATAAAAAAAGTTAAAAATTAAAGGGGGTCGTCATAAAAAAAACGTGTTTTTTTAGCGTTTTAAAACATTGTACGGAGGTACGGAACCCTTCATGTACGAGTCCGACTCGCACTTGCCCGTTTATTTTTATTTATTTTGCTGACGTTTCGTCCGGGTTTCACCGAACGTGGTCCCAGCCTGACGTTTGGTGAAACCCGGACGAAACGTCAACAAAATAAATAAATAAAAAGGTACGTTTTGCGTTAATTCCCATATGCATTTATTTAATACATAGAAATCATTATATTCGTTGAGGAGTTGCGATGCCACAAACACACAGAGACACGTCAAACTTATAACACCCGTCTTATTCATCGGGGGTCAAAAAGAGCCTAAGGCTTTACTGCTATTAGCATCAAATAAATGCTTATTATTCAAAGTAGTTATGATTAAATATGTTTATTACAGGTATTGTATAGAAAAACGATTTTCCCGACTCGATAACTAGGCGTCAAATGTCTTATTGAAACATTTGATTGCTTTGCAGGTCTCGTACCCGTAGGCCATTTAACATTGGACCAAAGCAAAAAATTTTATTATAAAAAAATTATAAAACTGTACTGAAAATTATATTACAGCTAACAAAAAAAGAACACTTTATTACAATAAAAATTTTATTACACCGAATATGAGATGAATTCACACTCTTAAATATTGTATCGTTGATTTAGTATCATCATCATCATCAGGTCTGTTTTAGTCTCCACTGCAGATTTAGTATAGCATAATAAAAATTTAAACTTTGGCGCTAGCTCAATAAGTGTAATTTGTCAAAAAATATATTATTTTCTATTTTCTTCTTAGCAAGTCGGTACGGCTTTATGCCGAGGGAGTAAGTGTGGCAACACACTGGTCCAGTGTGTGACCAAATTTACTCCCCCGGCATTAGCCTTTTATTCAACACGTAATGACACGTTACATATTCTTAAGGAATAATCACCAATGTAAAAGGAAAGGCCGCGAAAAAAGCAAGTTACAAAACTACGAGTAGTACTCTTATGTCAATGAGCGACATTGGTAGTTGGTACATTAAAACCCAAAATTGAAAAGACATTTTACATAAAGAGGTGCAAAAATATGATGCAAACGGGTGCGAGATTATTCCAGTATAGCAGAATAATGATGGTTGCAGGCGACAACTTAATAGTTTTGCTGTACGTAAGAAAATAAGGGCATAATGTTACTAAAATGACATGCCCTATGTCGATATTTAAATTAATACATTTCGAAATATCTATTCGTGACTTGGATAAACCTTTAAAACTCCAAAATAATCGGTTTTGGCGTGATTACTGGATAAATCAATAAAGACGATTTGGGTTCAAAGAGATAAAGGGGTTTTAAATGGTCAGATTGGATTTTTTAACAGCCTTTTAAGATGAAAGAGCCTTTCGAGTGTCAAAGCCTCTAAAAAATATCCCGTTGGCATTTAGTTTTAAAATCCATTAAAAAGTTAACAATATTTTAGTCGTATGATGCTAACACACTTAACATCACACTTATATCAATGTCACATAGCTAATATATGATAATGTAATTCGTAGATAGATGTCAAAACCAATTATTACGAAGCTTAATAAATAATGAAACGACATTTGCACAAAGGAATACCTAATAACAAGCTTAGGTTTTTAGAAGCTTTTATTTAACTTGCAACGTATTAACGTACTCGTATGTATATTGTCTGTTTTACAATTTGCATACAATTTTTAGGGTTCCGTACCCATAGAGCCAACGGGACCCTATTACAGAGACCCCGCTGTTTGTCCGTCCATTCGTCCGTCTGTCGCAGGGCTCATCTCTTAAATCGTAACAGCTAGACACTTGAAATTTTACAGATTATGTATTACTGTGGCCGCTATGACAACAAATATTAAAAATAAGATAAAGTTAAAAATCAAAGGGGGTCGACATCCAAGAAACTTGTTTTTTTTCAGCGTTTTAAAACATTGTACGGAGGTACGGAACCCTATATGTACGAGTCGGACCCGCTCTTAACCGGTTTTTTTCATTTATTTGCTATGATCCAGGCTAAAGTAAACATGTATAAATTGGATGACATTGCCTGACAGTTAGGTCTATAATGAAGCCGGAAAATAGTCATAGGTAGGTATAGAAGTTTCTAAAAAATAGTTTTTTTTTTATTTTCTTACATTAAAATTAATTAGGAATATTTACAGAATTATTATTTTAAATACTCATAGAATATTTACAGGCAATTTAATTATTATGCATCAGGCTTCCTTCCGCATTAAAATCCAACGTATAGTACTGAAGCATAATGACGTATTAGAAAATTACTAACACCCTTGCAAACCGCAATCGGGAACGAGGGTGAATTTGCCCGTTCTAATTCATTATTAAGAACAATCATAAAGTTTGAAATGAAGGATTTTAATTAAAAGTTTCCGTTTGTTTGTTTCAGAAAGGAGCTGTTTTACTTTTTCGGTAAGTATTAAAAGTAATAACATAAAATAGTAGACTCAGTAATGTGTTTAATTGCTAATGATTTTCGTCGAGCATTTTTAGAACAATGATTGTGTTTAAAAGTAATTATATCAGTCACTGGAAGTCCACTGCTGCATGTACATAGGCCTCCCCTCTAAGGATTTCCCAAACGACCGATCGGAAGCGGCTTGAGCCGCGGACGGACAGACGGACATACCGAAACTATAAGAGTCCGACTAGAGACTTCGAAACTCTAAAAATGATGTTTTCGCTTACGATTAACACAGTTAATATTTTCTTTAATAACTACGATCACAAATTGTCACAGCAAACTCAAACCAAATTTCGGCGCTATAATCCTAGGCTTAAACGACATAACACGTGTCGTGCTTAGCTCAAATCCGTTATCGGAACGACTCAAAGGATTTAATTTCCTGCCGGCGAAATGAAAATCGATTAGTTCTATTTCCGGCGGCCGACGGCGGTCGATAGTTTCCGATTCGAGCTGAATTTAATAAGACACGCTAGTTAATCCGAAGAGAGGAGATTTAGGGTGTACGTGGTATAAATTGAGCTTTATACGCTTTGCAATCCTGTTATGTCTTTCGCGCTTGCTTTAGGTCTTTCGCGCTTGCTTTATGTCTTTCGCGCTTCGCATTCGCACGATCTTTGCACTTCACATTCGTACGATCTGCGCGCTTCGCATTCGCGCGATCTTAGCACTTCGCAGTCGGACGATCTGCGCGCTTTGCATTCATGCGATCTTAGCACTTCGCATTCAGACGATCTCCGCACTTCGCATTCGGGCGATCTTCGCATTTCGCATTCGGGCGATCTGCGCGCTTCGCAATTTACGCCATTCGCGCGTTTTGCGATTGACGCGCTTGACATTACCTTGTTATTTGTGTAAAATTCGAATCTAAAGCAAGTCGCTTTGCAACAGAAAGCAAGAGCCATCGCAGTGGCGTGTAATTTATTCGGCTCTCAGCCTCTTAGCGATGTTACAAATTAATATGTAGCCACGGGCGGGATTCAATCTCGCAGCATCTGCGAAAGTTTGCTATATATTTTCACATAGATCATAATTATGCAAAAATACAGCTAATACTTACATAATAAATATCATCTGACAAATCATAGAACATATAGTTTCTTTCTTTCTTTTTGAGTCAAAGTTTATGGCTCATATACATTCTTTGCAAGATTAAATTGGTATACGATATATTAGCAAATAGTGACTACAGCTAAATTATATATTATTCATGATTTTGAAAAATATTAAAATATAAAAATAAAATTAAAAATGGGCAATGCCAAAAAAAAATCCCATCTTATATAAACAATGTCTCACAACCCTACAAAAAATCTTGTATAATAATGCGACTTGTTTAGACAGTCCATGGCCCGAGGCAAGATCGCGAAATTCTCAGTAAACAATTCTAAACGTAAAATTTTCCACAGCATATTCTTATTTTCCATGTAAATATAATAATGTAAGTAATTAGAGGTACGTACGTACATGTTTCTCAAAATGTCGTACGACAATATTTTTCTGGTTTTTATGTTACCGTTGTTGGGGCCCGAAGCTGTTTCTTGGAATATTAGTATTCGTACATTTAGAATTTCTAATAAGTATACTTTAGTATATAAAGTATACTTATTAGAAAAGTATACTTTAGAAAAATTATTTAAAGGACTATCTAGACGATTAGCAATATGGAAATTATCACCATATTTACGAGTTAACAATTTATTTCAAATGAGGGCGCCACTTCAAGGCCATTTGCTTCTATATTCAACTTAACAGACGTTCTGATTTGGCTGGAATCAAGTAGTTTACATCTTGAAAAAAAATCAGCGTGTAAATAAAATTAAAAGTAATATCAAGGCGTTTGAAACGGAAATTATGCGGGCGCAAACAGTTGCGCTAATAGGGTTAAGGCTCCAGTGAACCCTAAAATATAACATTACAAAGACTTTCTTCAACTATAAAGAAATATTCCGCTTTAATGTTCAAAGAATGCTCGCGTAAGGAAAAATTCGTAATGCAAATCGAGTTTTTCATTTCAAGGCCTGGTTAACTCTATTACTGTAGTTGTGCTAGATCTTTGCAACTATGCGCTTAGTACGTATTCATTGTATGAAATAAATAAAAAAAGTTTAACTAAGATAAAACACTTGTACTTCAGACTTTTTTTTATTAGATATTTGAGTGCGTTTGACCTTTATCTAGCCTGATGGGAAGCTAAGATGAGACTGATGTTTAGGTTCTTATTTATTAAACCAAGTTATGTATGAACCTTACCACTTCTTAAATTGGCAGCATACTCACTAAACGACCATCGACTTAAATATTAAGTACATCTCGCTGTATACGACTGATTTAGGAGGGCAGATTTTTTTATGAATATGTAATTTATCTTTAATTCCACATGACTGTTTGTAAATACTCATTGAAACACACAAAACACTTGTGTGTAAAGTTGCTATATCAGTGTAAACCGACCTTAATAGTTACCAATACCTCGCAAATATTTACATCAAAGCACTACAATATTTTGTCGTATAACATAGGTAGTACTCGTGAAATGTTCGTATATTTTTTCCTCAATCTCCGAGACTGTTCACGTATATATAGGCTTCGTCGTATGTCGCCAAGCATTTATATTAATCTGAGGGTGGATTATATAGACAAATGGTCCGGTTGTCCGCGTGTTTTGTGTACACGATTTCTTTTTGTAGAGTTTTTGTGTTATTTCAGAAGTGATCCTTACTGATTTTTTGATGGTTTGAGCAACAAAAAACCATAGAATGTACCAGCTACCTGGTAAAAAATTAAGTCCGTCAAGGAAATGGAAGTCAATATATATATATATTCTTGTCGTATATATATATATATTATATGTATATATTATATTGTATATAATATTCATTTTTTATTTTTATTCACTCTTTCTTAAAATTAAATATATAATAAAATTATGCACACGTCCGTGGCGTGACACACATACACACACACACACACAAGGCTCCACTGAAAACCAGCGTCGTCTTCTCGGAAACGAGTTTGATGACATATGCTGAGTGGAACCTTTTTTTCTAGAATCTCACAACACTTACCACCGTGGACACACTGAGATGGGTACCAGCTCTATGCCATAGTAAATGTACCTAGTAATTTTAAATTTATTTTATATCTACTTTTTCAGATAAAATTGGCTAGGTTTTATTCTTGTTTTAATTTTAATAATTATATTCAAAATTCTATGTTGTCTTCTTCTATGTGTTACCTTTAGTGTATTGTATGTGCTGTGTTTTTCTGGAAATAAAAATCTGTCTATGTCTATGTCTAATATTGAGATATTTTTAACAAAGCAATGAGCTAGCATCTTCAGTGTTTCTGAATCCTGTTTAAAATTCATCAACCCAACGTCTTACTCAGCGTAGCCTTTAAAGATTGTTACCTATATTGCCATGTACGAGCAAGTCGTACAATAATATGCTGCATCGGCACAAGTGTGTTCGATGAGGATTTTTTACATGAAAAACAGTTCGCAATTAGCCGGCAAGCAAGAGTGCCGCGCGTACTCACATATACATCAGTTTCCATACCTTTCATAAGTTTTCGGAAATACAGTTCGATTCCCGTTAACAATCAGTGACTTTAATTCCATATCCATACCATTAGACTGTGCCGGTAACTCCCGGTACATGCCATATTAACAAATTAATATACCTAATCTAAAATCAACTCCCACATAGGTAGTCTACATTTACCTACCCAAAGGTTAGCTGGAAGAAATCGCTCAAGTCCGCGTTTGTACCTACTTTATTTCTAATTTACTTTTAATTATTGTTATACTCAGTGTGTGCAATAAAAAAGTTTTATCTTTTATTATCTTAAGTGTACGTGTGTGATCTTCACACAACACATCTAACCTTAAAATTTAGACTATCTTTTTAAAATATTCTCGTGGTATTTTTTTGATTATGTAACGAGACTCATAATCGACTCTTATAATCCTAAAAGCTACCAAAATACATTAGAACATCTTCGAAAAAATACTTTTTTCTCAGCCTGTAGTGTCCCACAGTTGGGCAAAGGCCTCCCCTCTAGTTTTCCACCAACATTTATCGCTGGCAACATTGACTTAAATATTACTATTGAAATCATTGGGTGGCAAAGTGGCAAAGGATTAAAATTAAGAAAAAAAATCAAAACTAAAAACCGACTTCAACACCAAACTACACAACCGATTATGATAATTAATTAATATGATACACCGGACAAGTGTACCATTTCAAACAAAACAAAGATTGTCCAATACCGTCTAAGCGTCTTCGAGTAATCAGGATCTTCGATAAACATAAATAAACGGGCAAGTGCGAGTCGGACTCGTACATGAAGGGTTCCGTACCACCGTACAATGTTTTAAAACGCTGAAGAAACACGTTTCTTGTATGACGACCCCCTTTAATTTTTAACTTTATTTAATTTTTAGTATTTGTTGTGATTGTGGTCATAGTAATACATAATTGGTGAAAATTTCAAGTATTTAGTTAATGCCATTATGAAGATCAAGTTAAAAACGCTGAAAAAAAACACGTTTCTTGTATGACGACCCCCTTTAATTTTTAACTATTTTTTTATTTTTAGTATTTGTTGTTATATCCGCCACAGTAATACATAATCGGTGAAAATTTCAAGTGTCTAGCTATTACGGTTCAAGAGATAGAGCCCTGTGACTGACGGACAGACAGACGGACAGACAGACAGACAGACGGACAGACAGCGGAGTCTCAGTAATAGGGTCCCGTTTGCAACCTTCGGGTACGGAATCCTAAAAACATAAAAGATTCCGACGAATTGAGAACCTCCTCCTTTTTGAAGCCGGTTAAAAACATGACGTTAAACTAAACCATAGTCAAGTGCTGCAAACGTTGTTCCTACGTGAACCGAAGCGTGGTGAAGCAAGTAATGACATGCGTTCGATGAGCCGTCTTCTTCCCTCGGGAAATTACCGAAGGAGCCAGAACTGACCACGTCTCCGCTTTCAATGTACTACAACTACAAAGAGAAAGAGCCCTAGGCTCTATCTACCCCATAAGAGTTTTAAGCTATGTGTAGCGCAGTGTGACCCACTTCTCTACCTCTTGGTGGTGGGTCTCGATGGAACACTACTAGAAGAGAACATTTTAAATATCTTAGAGCTTAAACAATAAAAGGAAAGCCACCAATTTACCTATCTCGCGTAGCAAGATAATTTAAAAACCCTTTGGTTATGTACTCATGACATGACTTAAAATTTAAAAAAATATCATACCATAAGTAGTTAACAATCGTGGAGTGCTGCTATGATGATTTTTGTTGTTTCTAAGTGAAACGAAGCGTGGTTGAGCTAGTATATGACATGTGTTCGATTCGCAGCCGTCCGCTTCCCTCGGGAAATTACCGGAGGAGCCAGAACTGACCACGTCTCCGATTTCAACATAACTACAAAACAGAAAGAGCGAAGGAAGAAACATTAGGCTACAGATGTAAACCTCCGTATAAATTCTTCTAAACTTAGCACGTTCCCGGTTGCAACATAAGCTGAGCTTTTTCTTTAAGGTGAAAGTATAGGCAAATGACCTTGAAGTGGCGCCCTCATTTAAAATAAATTGTTAACTCGTAAATATGGAGATAATTTCCATATTCTTCGCACTTCGTCATGCACTAGATAGCCCTTTAAATTATTTTATGAACCACAGTTGAAAGTATTTAAGTACATTAGTCCGTCTAGCTTTAAAACTTGCCTCCGCCAAAAGTGGCCACGGCAAGTTTTAAAGCTAGACGGATCACCAATAATAGTTTCAACGGCAGTTCATAAAATAATTTAAAGGGCTATCTAGTGCAGAACGAAGAGCAATATGGAAATTATCACCATATTTACGAGTTAACAATTTATTTCACACTTCAAGGTCATTTGCCTATATCTTCACCTTAACAATACAGTAAATACCTGCCTTAACACATTTTGATTTACGATTGACGGCCTCCTTGGCGGTTCGCCACTCCGGAAGTTTTGGGTTCGATGTCCAGCCAGCCAGGCCAAGTTAGAAAATTGCCTTTTTCTAGTTGTACTGGGTCTTGGGTGTTTATATTTAGGTGTGTTTATTATAAAATATAGTATCGTTGAGTTAGTATCCCATAATACAAATTTGGGGCCAGGTATATCAGTGTGATTTGTCCTTATCTATCTACCTATTTATTTATTAATAAGTTTACCGCACCTCGGCGTTTGTTCCGAAGGATAAACGTCATGACAGGAAGACTCCATACAGTCTAGCATATTTAAAACATCAAAATATAAATGTCTATTTTGCCCACACATATAAAGTTTTTCAATGGAACTCCTACATGATGTGTATTGTGTACGGGTATGTGTACATTACAGAAATGTAAAAATATAGGATATAAAAATAAATTGACTCATTTATATTGTGTGCTACAGCAGTACAAAAAATCCAAAATTTTTGGCTTCAATTAAATTCAGAATTCTTTGGATTGGAATTAATTCAAAATTCTTTACGAAATAAAGCTATCTCTGCCAGTAGTTCCAGTACTTACATCCTACATATTTCAAAAGAAGATAAAGCAAGACAAAACGGTATAATATGAAGTCTATAACAACAATTTAAAACTATCAAGTGCTATCTCTATACTTTTCTATTGTGAGACATAACTGACGAGTGCTTGTTCCATGTGTTGAAATCTATTTCAGACACTATATAAGCTCGCGTGACGGTCAGGAATTGAATCCAGTCCCTCACGGACCCGATATCTCCCTGATTTTTTGACTTATGAAAAAGATATAGACATTATTTAATCGTAGCTCTAGAAAGTAATATTTTGTATTAGCCTCTTGAGAAAATATCTTGAATTTATTACTTAGATTCTGGCATAAAATTCGTACATAATTTTTTATTTACTCAAGTATATTTTTCGTAAAATTTATTAACATCCAAAGATAGAAGAAGTTGAAAGTGGAAGTTAACGAATTTTATTCAACAATAAGTAAGACCTAAAAAAATTAAAATAACTTAAAAACGTTTACAGATTGAACAAAAAATATTATCTATGAAATTAATAGGTTACTAAATCCGCAGTAAGCAAAACCTTAAAACAGTTACAATGTTAAATGAATATTTTTTTGAAAATTCTGAATATTTAATATTCAATCTCGCCACAACCGAGTAATTTTGTTTCAATTACGTACATTTTGTTTATTTACATAGTTACTTATACCAATCTTTTCACAAAGTGATTGAGGTTAATTTAGATAAGTACCCTACTAAAACAGCAGTAATGTAATGAATTGAAAGTCTAGATAAAATAGATAATTTAATTTTCGACGATTAGTTTAAATCGACTAAATAAGAACTATTAATTCAGTGGGTATTTTTGTTTGCCTTGCTCTAAAAACTTGAATTTCTGTAAAGTTATAGTTCTATAAACTAAATAGAACAGACCCAAATAAAAAAGTCGAATTCCAAAACAAAACTGACGTAAGTGTGGAATAACTTAATTTTACTTCCTTTGACTCAATCTGGTTTGTAGAATAAATCTTCTGAATTTAGATTTGAAAATCATATTTTATCTGAAAATCGGTCGTCAGTGGCCTTAAGAGGAAACCCGGCGGAGTCCCTAGGGATTTTTCTGTTTAATTTACCTCTACCAAATGATCGCGGATATTAAATCCTTTGAAGCACAAAATGACAAACGCAAATAGAGTGCTCGCAACGCAATTTTGGGGTTATAAACGGATTCGTAATGAAAAGATAACAATTTTAATCTTACTTAATTGTAAAAGCTGAGTTTAGCTGAGGTGGGTACTTGTAATGTAATTTAATTAACTGGTACTTTGTAATTTCATTTTGACGATGGGCCATATTGTGCGTTATATGCTACTTCAGACACGTACCTACAGTAAAATGTACAGTAAACCGCATATGAGTTACCCAAATGCACTAAAATTTCGCCTCTAATACCGCTGTATAAAGGTACGTCAATGACAACTTACGACTTACGAGTATCCTATTGTTGTCTATACTTACAGATAAGTAGGTACTATTGCCATAAGGACTGTTAGAAATCTTATTATCCTCGTAACAGATAAGCCGTCTTTTTCTCATCGAGTGTATAGCCACGGTAATATAATAAATTATACTGTGGTGTAGGTAGCTACGAGTAACACTGCGAGTCGGGACTCTAGCACAGAATACAGTTAGAATTAACAGAACAGAATCTCCTAAGGTACCCGGTTCTTGTGGGCCAACTTGTGTCATCAAGGCAAAAACGGAGGAGAGGTGTGGGGACGGGGAACGGGGACGCATATTGCGCGTACCTTAGGAGATTCCCTTCTGTTTACTCTTACTGTATTCTGTGACTCTAGTGTGTGTAAATAACACTGGTGTTAGATTTTTCGATACAGGATCTAACAAAATACACTGAAACTATTTCAAGAGTGAGTTCAGCCCATTCTCCTGAACAATTTTCCCCAAGGAACTTATCTCGAAGTATGACGAATAATTTTTGGCCTCTCATTCAAGCCTCATGATCAGCTGATCCGAGATTCTATGGGAACCAAAAAGTTTTTCTACACGTTTTGATATAAGTTCCTTGGGGGTAAGTTGTTAAGGCCGTACCTGAATCTCCTTGTGGAACCCTTCATGTACGTGTTCGACTCGCACTTGCCTGTTTATTTTTAATTTGTTTACCGATACAGTTACATTATCACTTCTTTATCCCTGAGGGATATATATGTCGCCGTTGAATGGTATAATCCGCTAATTCACTAAAACTCTGGCTGTTTGGCATTACAGCTCGGTTTTGTAAAACAGCTTACCCTAATACGCGGATTGGAATGAACGACTTGTATTCATCCATGCTGCTAGAGAAGTTGTTGAACAATTCTATCTAAAGAAATTATATACAATTTAGAATGCCTTCGTAGTAGCAATGTGGCGTGCGAGCGAAGCGAGCGTGCCGCGGCGAGTGCTAGAAAAGTTTTATCCTTTTTACTAGGGTAGGGCAAACCTATAGCAATAAAAATCGTTGAATAGTTTTCTGGGAAATGAAATTCGATGTCGGAAAAATCTGTATTCTAATAGATACCCAGTTATATTTTATTATGGTAACCCTACACCAAATCCATATCATGCATGTGTCGCAGTTGGATTGTGTAGCGGTTTCGTCATACAGCGGATTACCGCTACTGTTTCACAAAACCGCTAGCCGTTTGGAAACGTGGTTAGCGGTTTAAATGAACGTAACACGTTGCGCGATATTAGACAATCCAGCGGAACGATATTCAGCTGTTTAACAAAACTAGAGGTACTAGAGGAGGTAACTAGAGGAGGAACTAGAGGTTTCGTGAATTAGCGGTTTATACCATCCAACTGCGACATATATAAGGGATAAAGACGTGATACTGAATGTACATATCTATCCTTTACTATAGGTAGGTAGGTACCTAATACCAGGCCTGTGTCATATCACTCCCCGTTTAGGTACCTATCGAAAATGTACCTACATTATTACTAAGCGCGCAGGCGGCCCCTCCGGGTGGTAAATTCAGTTATACGAATCGTTTGTCCACAGTAATAAGAATGAAATTAACTTGCAATGGATGTCTAGGTATCTATACGTAAAGGTGCTGAGTTCTATCGTGAGCTAAATTAAACCATATCGCTAGCCACATTGAATAGATATTTCTTTGAATTTCTTTGCTGAGTGAGACTTCTGTACGTTAGTATTATTTATTCTGTGCTAATACTAACAGCTACTAAGCAGGATTTTGTTTCCAGTGCGCATTTTTTTTTAATAAGTAGGTACTTACCTACCTACTTACAATAAAAAAATCTACTTCAAACAAAAATTTTTCGTAGGTATTTTGCCATATTTTTTTAGGGAATATGTATAATCAGCATCACGGACTAAAATTCGTAAAAAAAAATCTTCCTGTATTTTGTATTGCTAATTTACCTACATAACTACCAAAGAGATACTGATATCGGCTTATTAGGTATTTGATAGGAGCATAAAAGTAGGTAAGTACCTACCTACCTACCTAAGTACAAAAATATTATATTTATAAGTAGTACTTAGGTAGTAGGTACCTACTAATAATTCATTAAAAAAAATAAGTACCACTTTCGTTGACTTACTATTATGAAGAGTATTCATGATTCAATTTACAAAAATATAATAGGTTAACTATATATTATTGTAAATTGAATCATGAACGAGCGAGATAACAACAATCTAAAAATAGCGGGGTACACTTGTATCGTCTGTCCCTTTCCGTTGCGTTTCACATCATCATTCCGCCCTGCTCTCACGGAACTCGCTTAATATTACGCAATGTTCCTACTACTCGTAAACTATTAAATTCATTGTTATTAATTTTATATTTACAATAATAAGTAGGTACTTACATTATAATTGATGTAAAACTGTAGTAGCATAAACATAAAATGCTCCAAACGACGTTCTGTTTACAACTTCGTTCGTCCATGTTCGGCGGTCTCTAAACCGGCTGATTCATGGCTGCCATTTAATGACGCGACAGCCCGACAGCGAAACGCGCTCCACCCGGCGGCGCCGCATTGTCGAGGTTAGTTCTGAAGTCTGCCGCTAGAGGCTCTACTCGCCACTCCGCCCGCAGCCGCAGTAACAACATGGCGACGAACATGAACGCCGCGTCAAGTCAACAACGTGAACATAATTTAAGCGTAATGGACAGTAAACCGAGTACATCCGTGGATAGTGATTTCAAAACTAGATATAATGAAGAACTAACAAAGTTTTATGAATCTCAGACATTGGTAGTGAAAAAACCATGGACCACCAAACGCATATCGGAAGTTATTCAAGAAATTAAATTGAGTAGGGAGGCCATGGCGTCTGGGAAACGGCGGACATCAATGCAATATTATTGGAGTTCAAAATACGATCTGCTTGTCATTGACGACACTGAGTATTTAATAATACAGACAAAGAATCCAAATGATCCCGCCATTCGAATAATCCCAACTGAACAATATTTTGATTTTTTATTTCAGATACATACTGAACTTGACCATGCCGGTCGCGATAAAATAAGTAACGTACTTAGAAACAAATATTATGTCCAAAAAAAGGCTGTAGAAATCTTTGTTTCATTGTGTCCTTTATGTGAAAAAAAACGACATACTCATCGCAAAAACGCAGCCTTAAAACTTGCTTCATCCAATTTTAACACTCATGGGCTTGTTGATCTCATTGATTTCCGGGCCATACCAGATGGAGACTATGAATGGTTGTTAAAATATCAAGACCGTGCCACAAAATTTATTCAACTCCGCCCGCTTACCACGAACCAAGCGCCTGAAATTGCTTTAGAGCTGACAAAAATATTTTTATCCTTTGGCGCACCTACTGTTTTGTTTAACGATGATCCAAATTTACTAGAAGAAATAATAAAAATATGGCCTGACTGCAACATATTTCACGGAATCTACAGACCGCCTACTGAGGATCGAAATAGTCAAGAACTTAATAATAAAGATGTAGAAAAGATGCTCCTTGCGTGGATGAAAGAAAACACTTCAACCAATTGGTCTTTCGGATGTAATTTTGTTCAATATAGAATTAATACCTTTAATGTGTCGACGGAAGAAAAATCACCCTATAGAGCGTTATTTGGATGTGACCCTAAAATTATTGACCAAACCAAAAATTTTGCTGAAGATTATCTGGAAGTGGATATTAAAACAGAATGTATTCAGGAAAAAGAACGACCCACTGAAGAAACCTACCATGAAAACATTCCTCAAAATAGTCTTAATCACGAACTTATTCTTAAAGCTGAGGAAAAGGAAGAGATTCAAGAAAATGAAGAAGAAATGCAAGAATCCACAGAAGAGACACAGAACGAAAATATTTTTCGTGATGATAATCAAAGTGAAGACAATGATGACATAGAAAAAAAGGATGAGAACGAGGTAGTCAAAGCGAAAAAATTTAGAGTTCAAAGAGAATATTATAAATTTAATATAGGAGATACAGTTAAATTGAGTGTGCCCGTGAGTGACCGAGGAACATTTAACACCAAATTTGTATTTGGAAAAGTAGTAGATTTTCAAAACGGCTTGTACGATGTATGTACTCCATGGGGAAAAATAAAAGACAAGTTTCACCCTTATGAATTGGAACTATCTACTGCCACGGAATTAAAAGGCGATATAATAGGTAATCCTTTAATAACGATAAAGCAAGTTGCTACTAAGCAATCTTTATTCGGAGATAAAAAGTTAGAAGCCAAATGCAATTGCAAGTCTTCAAAAATTCAATGCAAATCTCTTAATTGTTCTTGTGTCAAAAATAAGCGCAAGTGTAACCCTAAATGCCACACTTCCATCGTAAATTGTCATAACGCATAGATTCGATTTCAGTTAGGGTTGTTAAATAATAAATGTAATAAAGGTTAAAAACATAAGTTAGTAGGCCTCGCCATATTGAATAATTTTACCACCCATAATACAGTTAAAAAACGTTCGGTGGCGCCATCACATTAGGTCTACAAACTTAGTTTTAGCCTTTAGTTAAAAACTATTCAAAAATTTTTACTACTTAGGTACCTACTTACAAATCTTTAAACTTATTAAGGATTCCGACTCGTACTTGGCCGATTTGTTATTTAATAATATTAATAAATTATTATGTAACATCCGTTTACTCATTTATTTATTATTTTATCTTATTTATTCACTCAGAATAAATATGACCAATAAGTACATCACCAGTTACAATGTATGGGCAACATACAGTCCTTACAAAAGATTAAAGTTAGTCACCCTCTTATTCGTGCCGGTTGTGTTCAATCAAATAGTATGACAGTTCCAAAGCAATCTAAAATCGTCTCTATTACTTTACGTTATAACTCAAATTTCTTTAATGATAACATAGTAACCACTGATATCGTTGTCAAAGCAATTAATGGGGAGAAACACGATGATGGCCATTGGCCCGTCAATGCGACGCAGCGGGTATGCATTACTAGAGTTTCTCATGTTAAGCCACTCCGCATGTGGTCGGCACTAGGATTGGTGATCACAAATAGCATAATTTTCCTTAAACTCCTCCATGCTTTTTTAGATCTTCCATGCTGGTCTGAGATAAAATAAAAGACTTAGAATGTACCAGCTGCTTCTCTTTCCGCGCAGATCGTAGAAGCCGATCGAGGGAATGGGCGGAAATGCAAGGTTGCAATGATAATAGCCGATGGGTGGGATGGGCTATTTTTATTCCTTTTTACACCTTACCCACCATCACACTAAAAGTGGCCTTTGAGTCTTGCGACCCTAGGCTCTGGATCTGCTTAGAGCCGCAAGACCCAAAATGCCCTGTCTGCCGCATTAGGGATAAAGACGTGATAATATGTATTTACATATGTGCTTTATTATGATATAATTAAGACATGTAAAACCGTTGTTGGTCTCGGCTGTCATCATTATAAGGTAGTCGTCAAGCTATAACTAACAAAAAATATGATAGATAAGTACTGGACACTTACTAAACTACTTTTCCCATGGAATATACAGCTAAGTACGAAAGATAGTTCTTTACCTATAGCTTACGGGAAATGAAAATAATCTAAGTGGGGAATCCTCTTCACGCGAGATTATACTCGCACTCTTGTCCGGTTTTTATATTGAAATACGACTTCACATTTCAAAAGTAGGGTAAAGCAGGTAGCCGCACAGCATTATTGTTGTCTCTCTCGCACTCCTACGAGTATGCTATGCTAGGCTAGGCAGGCCAGAGCTGAGCCGCACACTGGCATGCCGAGAACCAACTCACGACCAGGGCTCGGAACCGGTTTTGATTTACCGGTTAATATTGTTCATTATAACATATAGTACATAAAATATAGTATCGTTAAGTTAGTATCCCATAACACAAGTTTGAAAAACTTACTTTGGAGCTAGCTTATTCAGTGTGATTTTTCTTTATAAAAAAAAAATTAACCAAAATATTTTCGGTAACCGCTTAATTTAAGCAAGAGTATTTTATGTTTCATTTTAACCGGTAAAACACCTAACTAAACGAAACCGGTTAAAACAGGCGCACGCAGTAACGTCGCAACCGCTGCCCCGCACCCACTGCTGGATTCGCTTGTACCGAAAAACAACAGATGGCGTAGCTCACTTATATTGTTAAATTCGTTTTAATCGGTTATTTTCCTTCAAAGTTACCGAAATTAGAAAAAAAAACGGTTATCTGAATAACCTGTTGAAATACAGGTAAACGATACCTAAAACGAAATCCTTCCTCGTTTTGGAAAAATGTTTAAAACCGGTTTGAAACATTTACCGGTTTCCGAGCCCTGCTCACGACACGATTAGTCACGATAGGGACTACCCTATTGTCTGTAGTTGCAAGTCTGGTAAATTTTGGATCGTCTTGAGCTCACACCGCACCTTGACTTTAATAGATTTTTAATTGTTTGTCGGTCACAAAATCGGTTTTATTTAAACGACGGGTCCTTGGTTCTGGATTTTTTTAGGGTTATGTTTTTCGAGTGTGTGTGTGTATGTAGGCATGTTTTTATGTAGGTATGTAAGGGTGTATGTGTGTAAGTATGTATGTAGGTATGTATGTATGTCGGTATGTATGATTGTACTTATGCAAATTTATTTGGCATGGCACGCTCTGCAGCCTTAACGGCTTGGGATTTTAGCTTGATTCTTAGGCTGTCATAATGATGACTTGAGCACTGCCATACAATGGTATATCAGTGCTCAAGCTATATCAGACGCCTTGAAAACTTGACATACACGAAAAACAAATACCTTTATCGAGCATATGCTGCCCATGTAAATTTGTGGCAATTTAACTTGAGCTCCCCATCAAAGGGCCAGTATGCCCTTGATGGGGAGTTCAAATTGTTTTTCAAAAATACAGGGTCTTATAAAATATACTGAAACTATTTTAAGTCTGAATTCAATCCATATACAGAACAACTTCCGAAAACCGAAAAATATTTAGAGAAATTTTTATATGTATTTCTTTATATGTTCTTGGGGAAAGTTCTTTGGTAGCATGGACTGAATCTACCCTTAAAAAAGTATCAGTATATTTAGTTAGACGTTATATAGTTCATAGAATTTCATTGCATACACTATTAAAAATTATGTAATTTTACTAAAAATTAGTTATTTTACATGGAAAAAATTACATAAATTCCCGAAAAATCTGGGAAATTTACGGAAAAATATGTAAAAATGACAAAAATTATGTAAATTTCATATATTTTCGTAAATTTCCCAGATTTTTCGGGAATTATACAGGTTAATGTAATTTTTTTGCATGTTAAATTACATATTTTTTAACAGTGTAGCAGTAGACGCTGACACAATACAAAAACTAACTTTGGGAAGCCAAATAAAACTGAATTCCCCAGTGGTCCTATGGCTCAAGGCCTCTTTACGTCACGTCATTATAATAGTGCAGCTTTTATGGCAGCCGCTGGAACTTTTTCAACGTGGCTAACAAAGTTGTCGCTTTTTGTTCCTTTATTATTGTCAAACGCTTTTGTAGCGCTCGGACAGAACTGATGTTTTGGTGGCGGTGTTGGTAAAGCACTTCCAGCGCTCGTGGGAGAGATACGGTTACCTTTCCCTATAAGTTTGTTGCACTGGAGACTAAATTAAGACCTAATGATGATGTGTGCACTATGCCCATGCTAATAAGCGCTCCTTTGTGGTCTTGTACCCCTGTGTGATCGACTGAATTGCTTACACTAACTCTAAGTATGTTTTTTGATATAAATATTAAATATAATCCTATTTAGTTTTGTTTTTTTTCTTCTTTATTTAAGTCAAATAATTTACACCTCCTTTTAAAGTCTTTTTTTCTCGGCATCACAGTGGGTTCACTGGTAGATAAAGCCTTAGGTTTTAAGTCCGCCTATTTATTACATTTGTAATAAAGTTACCTAGGTATATACAAAAAATAACGCCGCTTCTGTGCTACACATGTCTGTTCACACATTTCCTTTCTAGAATAATACGGGGCTTTGATCGCAAGTCTCTTTGTGCAGTGATACCAGTGATAACAAGACAGAAGTAATAGGATAGTATTAGGACACAATAGTCGGACAACGTTTAGTACTGAAAGAAAGTCTTAACAAGTAAATGCTATTGTATTTTGTTCTTTAAAATAATATTTACGTAGAGGAAGTAAGTAACTTTCATGCTGGTTTGGGAAAGAAAAGACTTAGAATGTACAAGCTGCTTCTCTTCCCGCGCAGATCATAATTGCCGATTGAGGGAATTGGCGAAAATGCGAATCATGTTAATAGGCGATGCGGCTAACAATAGCAACCCATCACTATTTTGATTCCGTTTTCCACCTTCTCGCCCACCATCACGCTATACATATAAAAGTGGCCTTTGGGTCTTGCGGCCCTGAGCTCTGTCTGCTTAAAGCCGCAAAATCCAAAATGCTCTGTCTGCCCCATTAGTGATAAGGACGTGATGTCTATGTGTGTGAAGTAAGTAAAAATATTTTCCTGAAGTTATTTTCTCGGATGTAAATTTCTAAGTAATACTTGCTTTCGGGTTTTCTCTTTCAACCAACTCTATTGTGCTGTTTTTTTTTAATTCATAGGGCATTTTTATCTAAATTTCAAGGATTCTCAACTGCCACTGTCTGAATATAGCCATTTGATAAATATTTTGACGGTGATCGAAGTTCGACGACTGTCATATAGCGATAACAACCATAGATATCTACTTGTTCCAGAGATATGGAATATAATAAGCTTGTTCGACTTCATAAATTTTACTAAGCAAGAATCACTTCTTGCTTAGTAAAATTTATGAAGTCGAACTTGTCCGATTGTTGTCTGATACTTGTACATAACTTGTATATTCTAAGATCATTGGTTGATCACAAACTTATTTAACAGAAAGAAAAAAAAAGGTTTAGAAAATCATAGGTATCTTTGTTATCTTCTTTAGGCTAGCGATTTTGCATAATTAGTAAGCTAAACAATATCCTAGCAATTTTAAACATTAAGATATTACTGTCTTCGTTCCTTAGGTAAACATTCTATGATAAATTGAAACAACATGCATTGTTTCTACATAGTCATAGAGTAGTAGCATTTTACGTTGAGTGAATCTGTAACCGGCAGTCTATCACCAATTATTAGCGTAATGCAATCTGCCGCATTTTTGTTCACAACTAGACTGTGACTAAATGAGAAACGATTGTTCATATCGGATGCACTCATTACATTACATATTACTTGAACAATTTAGTGTGTAATCAGAGGTTCCTTCTTACTAAAATGTTATTAAGAGGGCGCCTGATGTCAGTTATCTAAATTTTGCTCCCGCTTCCACGCACACAAATTTACTCTAGCCGAAGCGAGACAGCGAGCCATGCGGGGCGTCGGGAATCGCGGTGGGTCAATGAGGCTGGTTCTGGTTTTAAGGTTTTTTTGCGTTTTGCAAAGAATATTTAAGAGTTATTTAAAAAGTAAGACATATGATGACTGCCTTATGATTAATACAATTATAATCCAAAGTTACAAGTGCTACATTATTGTATTTCTTGAATACTTTTTGTTTTAGTAACTCGTAATTCTGAGGTGATTTGGAGGCAACTTTGCAATGTTTTTCTATCGAGAAAATTTCAAGCAATCGTGTTTTCAAAACTTATTATGTTTAGAGTTAGTCCTGAACTTTGCTTTATTTTATTTCAAAGTGAGTATATTCGTTAATATTGATAAATATTTAAGATCGCTGTAAGAACTTTAGGGCAGTATGGGCTTTTAACCGACTGAATGACTACGACGATTTTACGAAATATTTTGCGCTCTTCCACCAAGAGTTGGTTTATTATGGACGAAGCCATTTAAAATTTAGTTTGTTCCGATTTTCCTGCAATGTGATGAGGTACCTATCCTTGGATTGGTTCTGGTCTATCCTTTGGGTTGCGGAGGGGAGGCGGCAGGCGCTCTGTGTAAAAACCAGTAACCTCGTCAAATCACCTAGGTTAGGTAGCGGACCCCGAGCTCTGAAGCGTTACCGCTGAGGATGTAACCGGGAGTACGTGGGAATAAGATAATGATGATGACGATATCCACTAACTTATTTACTAACCTCTCATCTTCAGCACGGTCAAAACGGTATGACTCGAAATCTTTCCTGATTTTGGTTTCATTTCTATAAAATCCATTGAACTATGACCTAGGGAACCCTAATACCTATGTTCCATCTTTTATCTCTTTATGGTCAGAACATAGTTTGAAAATTATACTTAAAGGTTTTTTTCCATCAAAAAATTATTACTAAACAACACCAAGAACTTAATAAACCGAGTATATGAAACCTGTCAAATTATCGATGTACAATTAAGTTTGATATCAATCAGAGCCAAGGCTCCCAAAAGCACATGTATAGTATCGACAGTTCCGTTTGTTATAATACTGACAAGTCAATTAGCACTATGCTAGCGATGGGTAAAAAAATTGTTGTTAGTGAATTGACTTCTATTGAGTCAACACATAAAGAATCTGCGTCCTCCAATCCGTGGGCCGCCCGGTCGCGCTTAATAAAATATATAAGTAACTATGTACCTCAATCTACACGGCTCTAATAAATAATAGTAAGTACTAGGTGCATTATCCCAAGGTGCCGTTTGGTTTCCGGCCTGAAATCCACATCTGTGTGCTACATCTGGATAACCAAGGAGAATTGACGTCAGTTAAACTATACCCAAATCGTTTAAACTGTTCCTGGAATTTCTTCTCCACTTTGCAAGGTCTTTGGCATCCTTGGGTGACCATTGACACGCATATTAGATTTGGAGAAGAAAAAGCAGGAAAGCGCACCCCGGGCTCCGAAGTAGCATAGAGCTGAGGATGCAACTGGGAATGCGCTTACATGAAAAAGAGGTACATTATTCCATGGAAGATGTTGTTCTTTGGGTATCTAATGAAGATGCAATGCCTAACGTTCATATAGGTACCTAACTTACTAAGTTAAAATTTAACTGTGAAGGTACCTAGTTTATTAAAACATTTCAAAAACTATTCTGAAGGCCGATTTAAAAAATTTTAATATTAAAGATTCGTGCTTGCTTATACTTACCGACTATGGTAAAAGTAATAAAAAAGCAGTTAAAGAAATGGGATCACTTAATTCACTCAGGTCAAGCCATATATTTGCCATTCCAAACTATTACACTAGACCGCCTGGGTATAAATCAATGCCCCAAGGCAATGGGGCGCAAGATTTACTTTTTACCTATTTTTTACCCCATACGTTACCTCACTTCGCTAACACAATCCACATTGAGAAACGTTAAGGGCACATTCACATGACACGCATGCTACTTTTGATAGAATATGTGTAACTGATTAAATTACTTCTCTCGTAAAATCTCGTAAGTAAAATCTGTGATTGTGTATCTTTTTCAGTTGATAAAGTTGGAGAGTTCCCTTCTTTATTTCCTGTTTAAATAATCACCATCATCGTCAGCAGTTCCTTTTTAGTCTCCACTGTAGGAGCACGAACCTCTCTGTACTACCTACCAGAGCCACACTTGGCCAGAGCAGCCAGAGGATTTGGCCTACACTCTCCACGCTGGTCAGAAGGGTTGGAGAGGTCATTGATGTTTATAAGCTTTGTTTAGCTTGTGTTTTTTAAGTTGCCTTCTAAGAAATCTACGAGAACACTTGGGGTGGTCTTATTCTACTCTGCCAAAAACCACACGGCAGCACATTGCATTCTACTAATAGTGTTTCCATATCATTCACCATCTCTGTAGATAGTCATAATCAGGTCTTTTAGTCTCCACTGCAGGAGCACGACCCTCTGTACTGCCAGAGCCATATATTAGCTAGAGCAGTCAGAGGATTTAGCCTACACTCTCCACTCTGGCCAGACGGGTCGAAGAGGTCTCATTGATGTTTATAAGCTTTGTTTAGCTTGTTTTCCTAAGTCGCCTTCTACGACATCCGCGGGAAGACTTGGAGTGGTCATATTCTACTCTGCCGGGAACCACACGGCAACACATTACATTCTACAAATAGTGTGTCCATGTCATTCACTATCTCTATAGGGTTAGTACAGAACAATAGCCCGTTCCCTTATGCAGTCTATTCATGTCTTTCTCCGTCTTCCTCTATCTCTATATCCGTATATTTTCAAGTTGACTATTTTCATTCTTTCTTTGTAGCTTGACGACTGCCATACAATGATGAAAGTCGGGACTAACGGCTTAACGTATCTGCTGAAGCACGAAGGAGCTCGAGAATTTTTTGATGTCACCCATCCAAGTGCGCACCACGGCTGGTGTTGCTTAACTTGCGAAACCGCTAGTAATGCATACTCCCATCGGGCCATCGAGCTGCTCGTTTTTCATAGCCAGTTGTATTTATTTAAAAGAGCATTCGAACGCGTTTACACATCAGGGCCATGCCTGTTCTGTCTAATCTTTTACAAAAAGCGCGTGCTGAACGCCTGTCATATGAACTTGCCCTAAATCATTAATCTTTCATCCATTTATGGAACTTCTTTGAAAAATATTGCTCAAGTGAGTGCAATTCTGCACGGTTTGACAATACATTCTTTGTGGCACGAAGAAATATTCGCACAATGCAGTAATGGGGTCAGTGTGTTAGTATGATAGTTAGGCTCAAACGCGATAATTGTATCGCAATTAGTACAGGCATGATAATATTGATTCGCTTTACGTGATAATTTGGTTTGACATGTACAACCTCAATTTTAATTCCTTTAGTATGTTGTAGAATAGCTTG
Organism: Acrobasis repandana; assembly: GCA_963576875.1. Lineage (NCBI taxonomy): Eukaryota > Metazoa > Arthropoda > Insecta > Lepidoptera > Pyralidae > Acrobasis > Acrobasis repandana. The sequence continues at coordinate 16,291,742 of OY756218.1, read as the reverse complement.
GAACATTTATGTGATTGATTTGTATCAATTTTTTAATTATTTTCTACTAAAACGGTTTAACTATGTTAATTGACTTAATGAGTATTTTGGATACAGGATTGGATCCAACTTATTTCATTTTTATGTAAACCAACGGGCCTATTTAATGTAGTTAACTGTATTAAAAAGATGTTTAAGATTAGTTCATGATAGAGAAGTCATATTATGATATCATCAGAGTGTCAGTTTTAGTACATCAATTATGGTCGTCAAATAGTTATTAATGTTATGTAATATTTAATAAACTACACTAGAGCACAGAGAGGTTCTCTCTCGTCATATCTCCCGTTCAAGATGTCGCATCTAAGGAATCTCATAAACCTTGAACAATATCTAGAATTAATAAGATAATGTTCATCGTGATCTCTGACTGTACCAATTAATCTATGTACATGCCACCCAAGCTTTATGTTATATTATAGCCTAGTAATTCCAGTCATTTAGGTCAAATGTAAACTGTCAATCTTCGATTAATTTGAAACCAATACATATACATTATACATGTAGCGTAGAGCCTACATACTAGTATAACACGGTTAATTATAGCCAATGATTCAACAGTAACTTGTATGTAATTATTTTTGCTCGAAGTATTATTACCGAAGCAATTAAAATTTACACGAACGTATGAAAAATGTAACAGTTTTATTTTTTAATATCTTGCCCGATATTGATAAATTATTATTTACATTTTTACTTAGTGAGGGCTCAGTGATGTAGTGAAGTGTAGAGATTAACAAACATACATGCATTTGAAAATAAAGCAAAAGTAATAAAAAAAAATTTTGTCTCGAATAAGCGTCGCCTGTCACGTCAAATGTCCGGTCTCGAATTATAGATTACTGCGCTTTACAAGTGTTATTTATAACTCTATTATCAGGTAGCGCCAATTGACCGTTTATAATCGTTTATACCTATTGTGTGTAATATAGATGTCAACTGGTTTATAAGAAGTCGATTGTTGACTTTCGTCTTGTTCTCGCTTTAAAAGTTTTTGATAACAAAAATAATATTTATCGCTTTAAAAAAGAGAATCTTGAAGGCGATCCAGCCAAGGAATCCAAAATAAATAAAACTTTTTGTTTATGTATTCTCTGTATATATTGTCCGTGTACATAAATTGGTAAATAAATAATAAGTGCTTAAGTACTTATATATACTGCCTAAGTCCTTATTTATTTCTATTTTCAACCGACTTAAAAAAGAAGGAGGTTATCAATTCGACTGTATGTTTCATTATTCATTTTTTTATTTTAACGCGATATCTTCGCCAATTATGAACCGATTTTGATGTTTTTTTTTTAAAGCCTTTACTACCAAATTAGTCTTATTTTAATTTGGTGAAGATATGATGATTAACTTTGGAGATATGGAGGAAACTCCTAAAAAAAATTGATGTCGGTTTTTTTTTGTTAAAATTTAATTATTTTTAATATTATGTTATTATTTTATCTGAATACAGTATTCGTTTCGACTTGTATATATTAAATGAAACATAAGTACTTCTGCTTTTTCTTCACCTTATCCCGTGTATCCCCGTGCCCCGATTACACGGGATAATATATTATGTATTATACCTATATAGGTACTTACATCTCTAAATATTTGCTAACATGTTTACTGTCAATGATCTCCCATACGTAGTGTGAGTGTACAAGTTCCATGTTAAATGTCGCCATCACCAATAGGTGAATATTTAGTGAAATGTGACAACTCTTCAAACAAAACCACGACTTTCACTGTGGGCATTCGGAACAGGCATAAAAAGTAAAAGTGTATTATGAAACAAACGCCATTTTGGTCTTAGATCATTAGAAAGAACACGACGAACGAATTAGAAATACATTGATAATCGCGCCATGTTTATTTTGATAGGAGTTTGAGTATTCGTGACTAATTATAATAATTGCTACTGTGATCATTGCCGGTATTATCTTTAATCCGTTTTATGTTATTTTCGGTAAAAAGTTAAGGTTTTCAATAAATTTAAGCTCTTCCTAAAAATTATATAAGCCGATTTGAATAGCCTTTTAATGTTGTTTCGTGTCAGTGGGTAATAGGTTCAGAGCACTGTTTTAAATTTGGTATAGGTATATATAAGGCACTTAATTTTTTTTTAAACTTTAATTGGTCATTACCTATCTTATCTGGTGTAAAGATGTAAAAAATCTTTAATCTTGAAAATTCTACGTCAAACTTTCTATGAAAAGGTCATTTAAATCAATACAATGTCGAGGTATCTTATCTATTCATCTATCTAGCTATGTGACGTTAGGAGAAAAGACCTGTTCAGCCTACAATAAAACTGTCAATTGAACACACGAAGTTGTTATCTTCTTCTTCCTCACCTTATCCCACTTTACGTGGGATCGGGACGGCATGTGAATCTTTACTAATATTTATTCTCAGTTATTACTCTCCTTGCTAAATAAAGATATGACTGAAAATTTTACGGCCCGCCGCCTGCCTAACACCGACCCTCCAGGGGAATGCACTTGTTTACATTACGGCTGCCGCCCTTCGTCAATCCTCCTTGGGAATGCAGTTGTTACACAAGACGTGGTTTGTCCTTTAGTCGCCTCTTACAGCATCCGCAGGAAGAAATGCAGTGGTCCTATTCTTATCTAGGCCGAAAACCACACGAAATATGTCATAAGAAAGTTAAATTCAAACGATAACACACGTAGACACAGCTTAGTGGCGCTATCGATATTTAGACATGTCAATGTCAAGAAATCTATAAGAAAGCTAACTGCAAACGATAACACATGAAGGCACAGCTTAGCTAATGGCGCTATCGAAATTTAGACATGTCTATGTCAATAAATCTATAACAAAGCTAACTGCAAACGATAACACATCAAGGCACAGCTTAGCTAATGGCGCTATCGAAATTAAGACATGTCAATATCAAGAAATCTATAAGAAAGCTAACTGCAAACGATAACACACAGACACAGCTAAGTGGCGCTATCGAAATTTAGACATGTCAATGTTAAGAAATCGATAAGAAAGCTAACTGCAAACGATAACACACGCAGATACAGCTAAGTGGCGCTATCAATATTTAGACATAAATAAATAAATATATAGGGACAAATCACACTGATTAAGCTAACTCCAATTTAAGTTTTAAACTTAACGATACTATATTTTATGATAAATACATATATATATATATATATACATACACCCAGAACCCAGGATAATTTGAAAAGGCTATTTTCCAACTTGCCCTAGCTAGGGATCAAACCCAGAACCTCCGGATTAGCGGTCTAGCGTGATAACCATTACGCCACGGAGGTCGTCGACATGTCAGTGTCAAGAAATCTATAAGAGAACTAAATGCAAACGATAACACACGTAGAGTAGGCAGTAGCTGATTTGGTGTAACTTTGTGATTAGTATTAAGACCTTTGTATGTATATACCCTTTTCAAGTGCAAATAAAACTATTCTATTCTATTCTATTCTAGACACAGCTAAGTGGCGCTATCGATATTTAGACATGTCAATTTCAAGAGATTTCTCCATTCTATGCAAATAGGTGACTGTTGTCTTTGCCATAGCAATATCTAGGAATCGCGTCGAAGCTATAGCAACTTTCTCACAAAATACGTCAAGCCATGTCACGTTGTCATGAACTTCATTATCTCATGGTACCCGATCTTTTTAATTAGTTGCTATCGTCGCGTTCATTAATCATAATTGCGTATAAAAGATTCATTTTGTCAGACTGGTAATAAAATAGGAAGAGTTTAGAAATGACATCCCGAAGAATGAGATCGAATAACCACTTTGGTTAGTGTGACCGTGAATGTTGCAATTTGCATAAAAATTCGCATTTCCCAGGCCATTTTTAACATTTTTTTATATACAGTTACATACAGCTAACTAAAGGGCTGATTCCCTTTAGTTAGCTGTGTGTAACTGTAAGTAGTTTTATACTAAATAGTAAAATGCGCTCTCCGTTTAATGATAATTGTTAAATGTAATTTCATTGCTTTATATTAGAACTCTTTTACTTTCAATCTATCGCGTTGCAGCATTCTCGTCCCTACGTCATCGACCCATCCCGATGTAGTTGTATATGTCCCGACTCTTCGGGTCCGGTATGTCCGGGTGAAGACCAACATCACGCTGACAGTCGTGAAGCTAGAGTCACGCTACGTGAACTTGGCTTCCTTCGTGGTGCGAGTCCTAACGGAGAAGCTGGTGACCTTTTGGCTGAAGTGTGTTATGTATCGTCGCTTTTGCGGAACGATTTCCGACACTCCGATGACGCGCAACACGTCGCAGCCTCAACACTTAATTACTTTTAATTTATATTACATAATTAAATGCATGCTAATCTATAAGGTATTTATTCTTTGGGCCTTTTTATATTGTACTATCATATCAAGTACAGATAATTAGCTATATAAAGTGTTCCTGTATAGTTTATGTCGGGTGTTCCTGTTTTGTGCTGTAATAGCTAGTCACCTGTACACTTGTACAGGCTGTACATGAAATATGGAAAGAGAGAGACTGTAACCTACAATCAACCCTACCTATACAGCCTAGCCCTAACCTACGAATAAATACATAAATAAATAGATGCAGGATGTCTGTTACTTGCGACCTGTAGAAACAGACGGAAAGTGGGAAGCATTCAAAGTATTAGGTAGATTTTCGCACTGCCGGTCAAGCAGACTCACAAGACCGCCACAGGCTAAAGGTGTCTTGCATGCCTATGAAACTTAGAACATTGCAGAATTTTGATTAAAAAATTCAATAAAACGCCATCTAGCCAGCGAGTCAGCGAGCCAGCCTGACCTAACTCCTAATGTGTGTTATAGAATAGGAATATGAAATGGTAGAGAAATTCGCCATGCGATGTAGAACACGTGATAGATCAGTTGTTTAGAACATGGTCGTATCGTATTTGAACCGAGATCGCGAGTTCAAGTCCCGCTCACGGAGTAATTTTTTTACCATTTTATTTCTTTGGTGTTGCGAAAACTTGCTACTAGATGGCGCCACTGGTTTGATCTAATGTTAAAGATTCAGTTTCTTATCTATTTCAGTATATACAATATTAATCTATGGTGTCTTGGCCACAGTGAGAGAAAATAAAACCAGCAGTATGACGTCTAAGCTTAAGCAGCCAAAGAGAGTTTATTAAAGTAAACATTACTATTTATACAGTAATATTTACAAGTGTGTGTATAATTAACAATATTTGTCTGCGTCCAAATTAGTTTGCGTTGCGACTTTCTTCGTGCTTGCAATTTTTTGGGTGAATGCCCTGAAGGTCACATGTTCACGTGAACAATTACGTTACTTGAAATAAATGGGTATATACCCTTGAATAGATTTAGGCAGGAGAAGGATCTATTGCAAGAAAAGAGAAAGGTTCATAGGTTATGGAATGAAGTTGGGATGGACTGATGCTGGGCTATTGCAATAGAACTTTTGTAGCTTTTTATTATTATTATTAAGAAATATAAATAATTGCATGATTTTAACGTTACAAAAATTGTACCTACGTTAGTACTAGTACCTATTTATTCTGTGGTTAAACGGTCTTATTAACCTAAATATAAAGTTCACCCAACAGCTCTACATCTGTACACTTTTCATTTGGTCACGCCGGCCCTTCTTCCTTGCAAAACTCATTAACATTCAAAGAGTATACTGGGTCAATGCTCACGCGACGCACCTCGGTAAAGTTGTAATAAACGGAGGCATCGGTTACTAATATCCAACTGCTTACATTTATAGAGCTGATTTTGCCTGGGTGTTTTTTTTTCTGAGCTAATGTCATAATATATACGACTTTTTAACCGAATCTTTTTCTACTCATATTGATAGTATGCAAAAGCTGTGTTTACAATTTTATTTTATTTGTCAGGTAAGTCGTCTTTAAAAATTAAAAATTATCAAAGTAAGTTAAACTACTACTAACTCGACTTACAAAATACACGTACTAAAATAGCATAATATATGATTACTTATATCTAACATAGTAAAAAGAAAAGTAACCTTCATGCTAACAAGCAAATGTTCATTATTCTCCTTAATTCTAACGATATGATTACAGGAAAAGGAAGTGACGCGATCCATAGACTCAAGGTAGCAGATTATGTTGTTCTAATTTTGCTATATATATTTCGCCAATAATGTACATTCTTGCGAACGTTATGTCTATACTATTTGCGTTAAATGCCAATTCCGTAACAAAGTAAAATACCTATTTGTTCTCATATTTTAGACAGACTTTTGAAAAAAAAATTCAGTTCTTAGGCCACGCAAACAAATTTTGATTGTGTGGCCTAAGAACTTATCAAGACAAATGCAATAAGCCCAAACACGATGGGGTTCCGTCGTTTTATTATAAGGTCAGCTTCTTGTCATATTAATATTGCATTGTCATCTGATTTGCTAAAGCATACAAAATTTCATCTCAATCAGAAATCTATATCAGAAAATTTAACTTGCAAGATTTAACTAAAAAACTAAAAAAATTCTCACGTTAGGTACTTGTCGATTCCAATTAGATAGATCTGTATAGACATATACGACTAGATTTAGTTCAAAATCTGAGATAAAGTCACGGTAGACTTCAATCTTATTATTTAGAAATATTAATAAACCTTAACATATAATAAAAAAATAAGACATTTTTATTAAATTCAATTATGTAGTAATTAATTAATTAATCATGTATCAAATTTATTTTATTAATTATTCAAAAATGTAGCAATCAGAGTATGTACATCGTTTCTCTGCTATGACGATAGGTAGCTACTGTTACTTTAAAGCAACCAAAAGGCATGCACATCAACACAACGAAGTACAAAACCGAAAATCGTAGCGTAATTTTTGGTCCTCAAATCGCCTATATACTAGATTAGTGATGTGCCGTTCCCGTTCCCCAAATTTCCGGGAAAGTTCCCGGGAATGTTCCCAAAAAATGGAAATGTCAGTCTAGTAAAAAAAAAACGTAAATGCGTCACTTGATATGATTATAATACAAATACCTCCATAATATATCCAATATTCCGTAACATTTCCTGGGAACGTTCCCAAATTCCCCGGGAACGTACCCGAATTCCCTGGAATTTGGGAACGTTCCCGGGAACGGCACATCATTATCTAGTATAATGATACATACATGATAGATACATGATACACTATCACGTCTTTATCCCTAATGGGACAGTCAGAACATTATGGGTCTTGCGGCTCTAAGCAGACAGAGCCCAGGGCCGCAAGACTCAAATACAGTAGGTAGGTAGGTCGGTAGGAAAAGGAATCAAAATAGTGATTTGTTGCTGACCGCATCGCCTATTAATACGATTGGCATGTTCGCCCATTCCCTCAATCGGCTTTTACGATCTGCACGGGAAGAGAAGCAGCTGGTACTTTCTAAGTTTTTCTTTTTTCCTAGGCCAGCATCGAATAAATCTACTAATATATGGTGATTATATGACTATTGTTCGGTTTACAAACATTAGTAAGATACATGATCCTGACGCCTCGATCCGAAGTCTACCTTTATTATAGCCGACCTCTACTACTAATAAGCAGCGTAGCTCCAATAGACGGGCAAGTGCGAGTCGGACTCGTAAATGAAGGGTTCCGTACCACCGTACAATGTTTTAAAACGCTGAAGAAACACGTTTCTTGTATGACGACCCCCTTTAATTTTTAACTTTATTTTATTTTTAGTATTTGTTATTGTAGTCATAGTGTACATAATTGGTGAACATTTCAAGTATCTAGTTAATGCCATTACGAAGATCAAGTTAAAAACGCTAAAAAAAAATACATTTCTTGTATAACGACCCCAAAATTAAAGAATTTTTAACTATTTTTTATTTTTAGTATTTGTTGTTATATCTGTCACAGTAATACATAATCGGTGAAAATTTCAAGTGTCTAGCTATTACGGTTCAAGAGATAGAGCCCTGTGACTGACGGACAGACAGACAGACGGACAGACAGACAGACAGATGGAAAGACGGACAGACAGCGGAGTCTCAGTAATAGGGTCCCGTTTGCACCCTTCGGGTACGATACCCTAAAAAGGCAATGCAGCCGTAAATATTTTTTGTAATGTAAGCAATTAGTGTCGCCGTTTCTCGTAAAATATGAACTAAGGTTAGCTTGTTGTTTTATCACAACTATCGGTTTCGACATTGTTAGCGGAGCACGCGCCCTCTTATATTTTCATGCTTCCGTGACTGACCCTATAAAATTGCCCACCTCAAATTGAACTATAAAGTTGCAAAAGATAACAAAATTCAATGCCACCCAATGGGAAAGCTAACCGGTGAATATTTCATAAATTGTTTCCACACCACCCTAGAACAGTTTCTCGACTTTTTCTAAAGCAATGTCTAGTGTTAGCCGTTGCAAATCTTTGGTGAAAGTTTATCTTAATCTAAATATTTTTTTACAATAAGAGAGTTCTTTTCTTTTGTTGTAAAAAAGCGAAAAACTTTGGTATGGCGACGATGATTGTCTAGATTCAAAATGGTGAATTGACCTTAATCAGAAATCATTGGCTTTATCTTATACAGGGCCCAACAAAATATACTGAAACTATTTTGAGGGGTGGATTCAGTCCATGATACTAACAACTTTCCTCAAGGAACATGTATCGAAATATGAAAAAAAATTTTTGGCCTCCTGTACTAGTTGAACAATCTTCAAATGAAATAGCTGATCCGAATTAGTATGAAAAGCCAAAAATTATGTTCCTTGGGGAAAGTTGTTCAGTATCATGGACTGAATTCGCCCTTAAAATAGTTTAGTATATTTTGTTAGACGTTATATACTATACAACGTGGAAGGGACATACCCGTAATAAATCGAACCACGGTCTATAGTAAATCATTATAGTATACTATAATTAAATTAAATTAACAGCCAAAATACAAAAAAAAATTGGCATTTTCATAAGTACAAAAGTGTGCAGCCGCCCGGGTGATTTGTATGGGAATGTCCCATTTTGTCTACAACATGCAACATATTACGATTTAATTGGTATATGAAAATGTACGTTTTACAAATTGTTAATAAAGATATTCTATTCTATTCTATTCTGCCGAAATTTTTATTTGGTATTTTGACTGTTATTTTAATTTCATTATACTTTAGTGATCTAGTATAGCCCGTGGTTTGATTTATTACGGGTTTGCCCCTTCACGTCTTCCCAATATACAAATATTGAGAAGAATTCAGATTGTACCGCACTCATCCCATCTGACGTAACAAACAGAATAAATTCTTTAAAAGATGATGTTTTAGCAGTTTAGATATTGTCCACGTCTACAATTTGCAATTACGAGTAACATGAGGTTTTATAAAGAGGCTAAGAATACTAATATCTGCTTAGAGCCACAAAACCCAAAAATGTGTGCGTGCTCGCCTGGGAAGAAACAAAAAAAAGTAATTTAACTCGCTGCTTCTCCTCCCGCGCAGATCGTTGAAACTGATTGAGTAGGGAATGGAAGCAAATGCAAATCATGATAATACGCGATGCGGCTAGCAACCTATCACTATTTTGCACCTTCTCGCCCACTATCACGCTAAAAGTGGCATTTGAGTCTAGCGGCTCTGGGCTCTGTCTGCTTAGAGCCGCAAGACCCAACATGCTCTGTCTGCCCCATTAGGGATAAAGACGTGATGGTATGTATGTGTGCGGTATTCTAAACCGATAACCATACTAACCATGAGATAGTCCATATGTATGTTTGCTTACTTATTACTTAGTAGTATAAAAAAATATTTAAACACAAAAACAAACCAGCAATTTCCTAAAAAACCTCTTTATAAAATCAACAATCCCAATTCTTTGAACATCTTTCTGTTTTCCAGCAAACATTTTCTCACTAATTGGGACATTTCCGCATGCGATACAAATACAAATGTCTCTGAACGGGATTCACCGTTTTGTATAAATACCAATCATACCCATTCGTATATTTATTATGGCATCAAAGGCTGCTACATAACGGCCCTTCAATTTCCTTTTTGCCTGGATCTATTCAGGAAGCGAAAGCATTTCCTTTCGGCTTCGGGAGTTTCGTAGGGATGGGGTAAACTAAAAGACGTATTAAATTCGATTGTAATTTTTGTTATACCAATTTATGTACACGGAAAATGTATACGGAACATCATGCTCAGGTCTTTTTTAGTCTCCACTGCAGGAACACGACTCTCTCTGTACTACCAGAGCCATATATTAGCCAGAGCAGTCAGAGGATTTGGCCTACACTCTCCACGCTGGCCAGACGGGTTGGAGAGGTCTCATTGATGATTATACGAGTAAGCTTTGTTCAATAAATCAGTATAAGTTTTGTAGCTTTTTAAACTTTCACGGTTGTCAGCATTACTATAAAATAAAACAGGATATTTACCGTGATCGAAATCTCAACAATAATAATAATCACGGTAAATATCCCGTTTTATTTCATACTAAAGTATAAGTTTTATCCATAAAAAAGGAAGTATTTGAGATATAAAAATTACACATATCAAAATCTTCATCCGCTTGTTATGTAGGATGTCCCAACCCTAACTCTACAGTTCCAATCAGGGACTTCAAAAATATATTATGAAGGCACTTTTAATCGAAGACGAGGTGAATATTAAAAATGGTCTTTCACGGTTGACTGGAGCTCCAAATTTTTTATGGAAAGTCAATATCCTTCGCAGAATGGAGTTCGTTTTACAGGTGAGTTGATGATTTGGATTTCAAAGGGCTCATTTAGGTGAAATTGCCTTTGGTTCGTAATGGATCAAACAAGAGTTATCAATTTTTACAAAATCTTCGTCAAGTTAATTTTTGTCCATGTCTTTGCAGTTTTTTTATAGTAATAACTGGTACAATGTAATAACACTTTCTTGTTTGATCAGAAACATATACGTATATAAGAAGACGGACAGACAGCGAAGTCTCAGTAATAGTTATAACGTCCATGACAGTCCATGATACTGAACAACTTTCCCCTAGGAACATATATTTAAATATGAAAAAAAAATGTTGGCTTTAAATACAATCTCAGATCAGCTAATCAGTCATCTTGTATGGGAGACCAAAATTATTTTTCATATTTCTATACATGTTCCTTGGGGAAAGTTGTTCAGTATCATGGACTGAATTCACCCTTAAAATAGTTTCAGTATATTTTGTTAGACCCTGTATAATCTTTGGGTACGGATAGTGATGGGTTGCTAGCCGCATCGCCTATTAACATGATTCAGATTCTCGCCCATTCCCTCGATCGACTTTTACGATCTGCGCAGGAAGAGAAGCAGCTGGTACATTCTAAGATTTTTCTTTTCTCCCAAACCAGCATGGAAGATATAATATAAAAAGTACCTATTTCTACGCTTATTGTGATACATAACACTTCTCGCATGATTAATCAGTTCCAATTTCCAATGCGTGCTTTGTTATCACTAATTCGACGTTTACTTCTTATTTTACTATACAATTCTGTAATTGGTTACCACATGCCCATGGTGGTTTCCCCCACATTCGACTACATTACAACACTGTATCGATATCCATCGAGCATAGCGTTACTTGCGAAACTTGCACTTGCTTACCGCTCTGATGCTCCAATTAAATTTTGTTACACCGTTTTAGTATAGGACCTGTGCAGAACTAACATATACTGAGGGAAAACACGATGAAAATAAAAAAGAAGACGCGTCGCGTTAAAATAATCTTTAGATCAGACAATTATTCTGATAAAAAAGCTAATATCAATGTGCCGATTGACAATAAAAATGAAGTGAAATGTCGTTACGACACAAAATTACTTTAATTTCACGAAAGACACAAAAAACCCAGTTGGAAACGTATTTCACAAGTTTGTAGATTTCAATTCAATATGTGTTAACAGCTATTTTTAGAACTACTGTTTACAGTTTATAATGATAACGTTAAGCTTTACTACGCACATTTGCCAAAAGTGTCCGTTTTTCGCAAATGTGCGTAGTAAAGCTTAACGTTCTCACTTAGTAGTTCATAAAATACTTTGAAGGGTTATCTAGGACTTGGTAGTTGTCAAGTTTTAAATAAAGAAGATAAAAAGTCACCCTGTATAGCCTATGTTACAGCATATGATTTCTTATGAAGTCATAAGAAAAGCTTCAAAGAAAGCTACTGCTTTCTAAAGGTAAAAGAATGTATCTATTAGTTTTTCAGTTTATTCATTACAAACACACAAACAATCAAATCTTTTCTCTTTATAAATTAGCAGGTAAGAGTTCCTCGGTATATCTGGCGGATTTACATCTTTGTAAAACCGGGTCGCAGGGACATTTTGTTTTGAGCGCAGAATGCATTTTGTCCAAGTTTGTTGAGTGCACCAGCAATGGCCCGTCCTAACACTCGTTGAGTCTGGGACGGCATTGGCTCAGAAGTGCTTTCCTTGCAACACCTTTTGTTGCTAACCATACCTACAAAGTACTGCACCACAACCCATATCTGACTTTGTTGTAGGTTTGGCAAGTGCAGTTTTGGTAGTTCAAAAATAGATAAGTTGAATACTTTACCAGTTTTACCCAGAAAACTATTTTAGAAATTTCATTTTTATGACCAAAACCTGCTGCTTTCATAATTAAGGCTCCGTCCGTCAGTTCAGAGCAAAGAATACTGTGAGTGTTTTTGAAAATCACTGTAAATAAACTACTACAGTTTATTTCCCAAAAAAATCACATAGGAATCTTAAGGCTTTTCTACAGACACCCACAATATTCAAAACACGATTATGCATTTTTGGCTCGATAGAAAAAAATCGCAAACATAGGTACCTCTAAATTTGCCAAAATTTACCTTTAAAAAAGATATTACTACTTATACAATCACTTTTTATATGAAAATTAGGTATACCAAAAAATTTTTAATCTAAATTACTAGTTAATTTTGCTACACATTTTTTTAAAATATTATACAAAAAACAAAAAAGCGAACAAAGGACCGGTCCCGAGCTCGGCGATATTTCACTGTATTTTATTTATAATTTTTTTTGTATAGGTAATATGATATTAATTTAGCTTATAAATTTTTTCGTATAATTTTCATATAAAAAAGTGATTGTATAAAGTAGTAATATATTTTTTAAAGGTAAATTTTGGCAAATTTGAAGGTATGTTATTGATTTTTTTCTGTCGAGACAAAAATGTTTAATCGTGTTTTGGATATTGTGGATATCTGTAGAAAAGCCTTAAGATTCTTATGTAATTTTTTTTAAGATAAACTGTAGTAGTTTATTTACAGTGATTTTTAAAAAACACTCACAGTATTGCGGGCTGTGAACCCATCTCGCCTTAAGTTACGTACGCAATAAGACAACAGATAAAGAAAAGTTGATATACAAAACTATACCTTCTCTTTACCTATACCTATCTAGTAGGTGTAACAAATAGCGTTCAAACATTTTGTACTCCTCCAACTATATAACGTCTAACAAAATATACTGAAACTATTTTACGGGTGGATTCAGTCCATGGTACTGATCAACTTTCGCGAAGGAACATATGTCGAAATATGAAAAATATTTTTTGGCTTTCCCTACAAACTCGGATCAGCTGATCGGTCAACTTGTATGGGAGGTCAAAAATTATTTTTCTTATTTCGGTATATGTTCCTTGGGAAAAGTTGTTAAGTATCATGGATTGAGTCCACCCTTAAAATAGTTTCAGTATATTTGGTTAGACCTTGTATATTCTTGTAGTAGATACCTACTTAATTATAATTCTCATATAACCAAATCTAAAATAATTTAGCAGACACGTCAGACTTACGAGTAGTATGAAGTAGCCGTGTATGCAATTTAGACCCAGGAAAGGCATTAGACCGTGCCTCGGGGCTCTTCTATATTGCTCATCAGGGTGGGTTCGTCACTAACTGGACATAGAGAATTGGACACAACCACGTCCAGTATGTAAAACTTATTTTAGTAACGAGCAAGTGCGAGTCGGAGTCGTACATGAAGGGTTCCGTACCACCGTACAATGTTTTAAAACTCTGAAGAAACACGTTTCTTGTATGACGACCCCCTTTAATTATTATTAACTTCATCTTATTTTTCTTGTAGCGGTCATAGTAATACATAATCAGTGAAAATTTCAGGTCTCTAGCTATTACGGTTCAAGAGATAGAGCCCTGTGACAGATCGAGTCAAAAACGCTGAAAAAAAAACACGTTTTTTGTATGACGACCCCCTTTAATTTTCAACTTTTTTTTTTGTATTTTTTGTTATAGCGGCCACAGTAATACATAATCGGTGAAAATTTTAGCTGTCTAACTATTACGGTTCAAGAGATAGAGCCCTGTGACAGACGGACAGACGGACAGCAGACAGCGGAGTCTCCGTCATAGGGCCCCGTTTGCACCCTTCGAGTACGGAACCCTAAAAATGAACCAACCTAGTCACTTAAAGTTTTTTGCATCTAAAATTAATTACAGAAGACAAATCATTGATTTAACAAACATATAATAAAAAATCTATTGCAATATTTATGAATAACAAATACTGGATTCTCTTAAGTCAACAAAGACAGAAAAAACTGAAATCTATAATGTATCGTGTATGTTCGTGCATTTATAAAAAACCTACAACTTTAGACTGTGTAACTAGTGTAAATTTTATTTTTCAAATTAATTAATGAGATATCAGTGTATCCAGTTTACAAAAGTGACAAAACATTTATTTTAATTTCTCCTATCATCATCACTCTTTTTTAGTCTCCACTGCAGGAGCACGATCGTCACGATCGTACTACCATAGTGCCATATATAAGCCAGAGTATTCAGAGGATTTGACCTACATTCTCCACGCTGGCCGGGTTTGAGAGGTAGAATTTCTCTAAGCGTGTCCAGATTCATAGATATGTCTAACTTGTGACGAACCCATCCGGGCCTGGGGCCCGGTAGCTTTATTAATGCACTCCTGTGCCCGACTGAAACCTAACTAACTTTAAGAAAACTGCAGTCTTTAGCCGCTTCTCGCATCTCCGCTCATTTTCTTCGCGTTAAACAAGTAACAGTTTATTGCTAGCCGGAAAATCCTTGGAGAAATTCCTTTTTCACCTATTTCCAAGTAAATTTCAAGCAAGATCACGAACTCTCATTTACAAAATACAGTTTTCTCTAGAGCCATAGCAGACTCGCTACATTGGGCATTAGCGACTGGCAACCAATAATTTCAGTCGCTTTTCGAAAGCTAGATTTTGCTACCAAACTATCTGTACCACAATAAAAACGCCAATGGAGATTGCAGCTATTTTCTTGACGACTTTTGCGTTCGATGCAGTAACTGATCGCTGTAATCGAATGCCCCTGGCTAGGGAGAGTTTAGCCGATGCCAATATTCAAATTTGGCATGCGAATGTACGCAACTCTGTCAATAATGTGCTATTCGGATTTTCTTTTGTACTAAACTAGAGTTGCCAATAGTACTCGTAATGCACTATTTGGGAGAGTAAGTAAATGGATTGCTATTACCAGTGCATAATTTATAAAAAAATGTTAGTAGTCGTTATGGATAGTAGTAGACTAAAAGCTTATTTATGACGTACCTATGTACTGTAAAAAGAACATGTATGTGATCTTTCGTACAACACCTACATCATTATTGTAACTCGTGCTACCCGAACGTGTACAGATTTTCGAAAAGTACCTACGTCCTATAAGTTACCGGTGTGGACCAATATAATTTCAGCCTTTCCAATTTCAGCATGACATCTAATGTTGGAAATACGCTTACCCCAATAATTTGCAAAATTACTGATCGGAAATTACCTGTATAAATCAATTTCTAGCGATTTTTTCATGTTCCAACCTTTTATTAACTTGATGTACCTACGCTGCGCAATTGCGCATGCCGGGTACGTCTTCTGCTCAACTCAACGGGACAACTATTTCTAGAGGTTAGTTAGCGTATATCGTGTGCGCTACGGTTCTTATGATTACACCACACCACCCCACAAATACCACATAAGTTATAGCACTTAGTAACGTAAATTAGAATAAGTAGCGAAATTTACGATGATCGTTAACGAAAACTGTATATGTAAATGTTGTTGTGTGAATGCGGCGATGTATTATGGCAGGTCCGGCGCGGCGGCGACAGCACAATGGACACTTCCTGAACCGGAGAGAGGCGTTGCCCGTCTTTCCGTCACTAGATAAATAACACTATCTCGCCATCATTGCAGGTTATTGTGTTCAGGACGATTTACTAGATTTCTTTTAAAAAAAATTACATGATTTCTTTCTCAGAGAAAATCTGAATCATCTTCACAGACGGCTAGCAATCCATCGTTATTTAAATTTCCTTTTTTTTCAATTCAACTTCTCGCTCATCAACACGCTTAAAGTGGCATTTGGATCCTATGACCCTGGTCTTTCCTGTAAGTGGTAAAGACGTGATAGCGTATATATATGTAGGATTTGAGCTGAGAAAAAACCACGGAACGACGAATCACGGACCGTAAACTCTGTCCGTCTTATTATAAAAACAGGACTAACTTTGTTACTAGGTTTAAACCATTATCCACCCAAATCAAGTTGACATTGACAGGAGAGGTAGTGTGATATTATTAGGTGTCAACTTGATTTGGGCGGGTAATGGTTCAAAACAAGTAACAAAGTTAGTCCTGTTTTTATTATAAGAAGGTGTATATTTATTCAATAGTATTCAAACTTCATCCTTTTTATAAAACAAACCACACATTCTTTCAGTGGCGTAATGGTTATCACGCTAGACCGCTAATCCGGAGGTTCTGGGTTCGATCCCCAGCCAGGGCAAGTTGGAAAATGGCCTTTTTCAAATTTTCCTGGGTCTTGGGTGTTTATCTATATATGTATTTATCATAAAATATAGTATCGTTGAGTTAGTATCCTATAACACAAGTTTAAAACTTACTTTGGGGCTAACTTAATCAGTGTGATTTGTCCCTATATATTTATTTATTTCAATCATTCCACACATCATTTCACACTTTAAATAATTTCTTACTTCTTTTCTTACGTGCCAGCTATACTACACATTCGTACTCATTCTACATTATAAACTCTTGTTTTTCTTAACTTTACTGATTGTTTGTGTGTTTCTTAAATCTTCTACTGCTCTCACAGACTGCTCTTAATCTTAGCGCGTTTCTTGTTGCATTTAGCTGTGCTGTCACTTTCTTAACGGGAACTTCTGCTAGCATTTTCTTAATAAACGACTGACCTGTTACATGAGAATTTATTTCTGAAATTTTACTGTCAGCTTCAGTAATGTTCTTTAGTTTATTTTTAAATGCAATGTTACTTTAATATAACCTGAATGAATACAATGTATTCCAGTTTTACTACAATATTCAATCATTAATTGCTTTCTTAATGTTCATACAGGTCTTTGATTATAAAATTAGGATCAATAAAGGGTCCTGACTTTCACGGCAAGAAGAGAAGGGCTATTAAAAAAGGAGATTATGTTAATGTATTTTCATGAACATGTAATAATATTTATTTATGAAATTACGACAATAGAAAGTTGCATATTGAGGTATATATTTTTATATCTAGCCACATTTAATATACCTAGGCTATATTTACATCCGCCAAAACAATATTCCAAGTAATGGAATACTATAATTAGGTATTTGAATACAAAAGTATAATCGCGATACGTGCGTAGCTGAATTCGGTAATGGAACAAAATTAGAACAAGGATCTAAATACTTACATATAATTTGAATGATATCTTTTTCAATATTTAATTTATTTAATAGAGCCGTAGAACGAAATTATAGTTTAAGGCGACGTGGGTTCACAATTTGCAATACTGTGCGTGTTTTTGAAAAATCACTGCAATTAAACTACTACAGTTGTTTCCTCAAAAAATTTACATAAAAAATTTAAGGATTTTCTACAGATTTTTTTCTATCCAGCCAAAAATGCTTAATCATGTTTTGGCTATTGTGGGTGTCTGTAGAAAATCCTTAAAATTTTTATGTAATTTTTTTGAGGAATAAACTGAAGTAGTTTAATAACAGTGATTTTTCAAAAACACGCATAGTTTAGCAAATTGTGAACCCAGGTCACCTTAATATGCAACATAATAAGTTTATTGATTACCACCAAAAATATTTTATAAATAGAATATAATTTTGTAGTGTTCAAATAAGAAAGGTGATAAATATTATCTACTAAAGTACTTATTTCTAATATTTGTTGGACGAGTAGATAATATTGTACAAACTTTGTACATCTGAAATCAATTTTCTCGGTAATAAAAGTAAATTTTAATCTAAGTACCTAATAAATTAATTACGAACCGTTGAGAAATGGCTCCATTAATCCCCATTTAAGTACTGTATATATGAATAACAAATAAAGTTAAGATATAAATCATATTTGATGAAAGTAAATAAATCTCATCATCAAATAAATCAAATCATTGTCATTGACCGAGTCATTCTTAGTGTAGACACACATACCAAGGTATTTATTGGGTTTAAATATAAAATTCAATTACTCATATTTGAATAACTAAATCACCTCAAGCTTAGATAAATTTGACCTGTTGCACGGTCGAGGACAAGTAAAAATTTACCAAAATAAAACAAACGTTTCTAAGTTGCACAACTTAGAAATAAGCTGTTTTACGAAACTAGTCGTGAGCTAACTGATTTTCCGTATTATGCTCACTTAGCCGACTATTTCAAATATGCTTTTATATATTACACACGTAAGGCGATCCCGCAACGCCGCAATATGGTCATTTGGTGTCATTTATCACGTAACTAATACTTTCTACATAACTCCTTGCAATTTGCAACATAAAACTTTATAGGTAGGTACCTATCTCTGATTAATATACAGGATCTAAAAAAATATACTGTAACTATTTTAAGGGTAAATTCAGTCTATGAAACTGAACAATTTTCCCTAAGAAACATCAATCAAAATATGAAAAATAATTTTTGGCCTCCCATACAAGTTGACCGATCAACTGATCCGAGTTTGTATGGAAAGCAAAAAAATATTTTTCATATTTCGATATAATATATGTTCATTGGGGAAAGTTGTTCAGTATCATGGATTGAATTCACCCTATTTCGTGAGACGTTATATACCTACCCTGTGAATTGATAAATAATAGAGAAGAAAAGTTACAAAAATATTTGTCATTGCATCTACTAAAATCTATATTCAAAGTAAGTCACATTTAATCTATTGGTTTTTAGGCCTTTTGAAAATCTATAAGGTAATTTATTCGTTCAATTAATAATATTTAAATTAAATCAAAACTAGATAAAAAAATATTACACCTTGGCAGCGTGGCCAAATAAATTTATTGCTACATATCATCCAAAATGATCGATTTAAACGGAAAACATGATCTTGCTTTGTCGAATAATTTACTTGCACCAATCAATCAACTGCGACCATAATAATCTCGAACATTGTCATATTTATAGGATCATGCTACACCAATTAAAAACCTTTCAACTTCGCAACCATAATAACGCCGCCGGACTATCGCCTTACAGTCTCAATTTTCATTTTTTTATCAATTTTAAGATGCGGCAAAAAAGGTGAGATAAAGCCGGTAAACTTAAGAGCTGTCGCGGCCTAAAGCTGCTCCTCTACCAATTTATGCTTGTTGTCAATCAAGAGCACTACAATATCGAACACCGCGATATACACTACTGGTTTACTGACTATAAATTGGTGTCAGCGCTGTAGTGAATTGGCAATGGATAATTAAATATAAAAAATATGGTTTTCGGAGAAGGTTTGGTGGTGAAGTTAGCTGGTATTGAACGAGGCCGTGGGCTCTCGGTCAGCTCGCCGCAAACTGGTTTCATTATCAAAAGTCAATAACTTTCCGATGCATTCCAAGTCATGGCCAACGCCGAGATCAACGAACGTTAACGTAACACGTTAAATTGGTGATAAAAATGAGATTCTTGCGATCGAGATAATATTAGGTTCACTTTCATCTAATCTTGGGTAAAACAACTTTCGCTGAAATTGTTTGACTTTTAAGAGCTTTATGTGCTTCCATAGAGTTTACTGAGAATTTTATAGCAATAAATATTGCAAGTAAAGCTAAGTAAATCATTTTACAGGCAATTTCTTTTCTTTAAAAGCTCAGATCGCTAGTATTAAAAACTGTCAAAATTGTCATTCAGTCAGCAAACTTTTACATTGTGTAAAATTTTCTTATAATTATTATAATAATTAAAAACATACTTTGTATTGTGCAGGCGGAGGATCGTGTAGTGAGGTCATTCCACCTCTGCAATTTCGTTTTGCATGATTAACATATGACGATGCTAACTGCCTCGAAATAGAGTTTGGGCATTTTTTCGTTCTCGACAAACTCGTTCATGTCTTCATCATCATCAGGTCTTATTTAGTCTCCACTGCAGAGGCACGACCCTCTCTGTACTACCAAAGCCATATATTAACCAGGCCTACACTCTTCACGCTGGCCAGACGTTTATAAGCTTTGTTTATCTTGTGTTTCCAAAGTCGCTTTCTACGACATTCACGGGAAGACTTGGATCCTATTCTACACCGCCAGAAACCACACGTTAAAAATAATTCATGTAAAACCTAATCATACCTCCAAGTGCTGTCTCTTGTTAATGAAATTCAAGTACAAATCTTTTAAATATGTGTTAATCCAACAATAACTTAGGATGACATCATTAAACCTACCTCCTGCATGTAAATCCGGTAACGAATTAATTGTAGGCGTTTCATTCAAAGACCAGCGATTATTCGACTCATAATCAGTATAATCACGGTGGCAATTTAAACACGCTTAAGGTGTAAACAGAATAATAGAGGGCATTAATTTTGGATTTTGGTGGACGGACCTGCGTTAAATATTTCCTTTTTGAATGAACTTGACCTTGTTGGTTAGTACATTACGAAATAGAACTTTATTTGGTTTTGAGTACATTATTTATAAGCATATAAATAATTATTACAGATATAATTTCTACTCTTAAATGTATTATTGTGACGGAAGTTAGAATATATACAAACGGCGCGGCTTTGAAATTCCCTCCCAGTCAATATCCGGAAAGCTCAAACTCGTTTCGCGTTCAAAAAGGCAGTGCAAAACTCCGAGAACTATCAGAGGTTATATAAATATGTTGTTTATGTATGCGGTTTATTGAGGAATAATTTATATATGTATATTTTTGTGTAGGTGTGTGGCCCGAAGTAAAGCGCGTAGACAAAGACTGATCGCGATACTGGTCTATATATCTGAATAGCCGGGCTATGTCAATGGTCAATGATCTGGACATAAAAAGTTACTAGTAGTTACGTAGATATCGTTCAATAAAATGGCTATTAAATCACTTTCTTGTCCGCTTGTGGAAAACTATACTTACACTCAGCCGTAATTCCATTCAAATTGCTATGTTCATTGCTCATTTTGAATTAGAAAACCAAAATTGAATAAAGCATTCGCTTTCACCTGCGTCTGCGGATACGTGATAATCCCAGGTGATAATATACACTCTCGCAGATTTGTGGCGCCTACTTTTGCAAAACACCCGACCAACTATTTTGGTGGTGTCCAAAATTATTTTACATATTCCCGGACCAAATGGCGATATGCATCCGGTACGCGAGCAAAAAATACACAGACGATGGGACCTTGGGGCCCTGATGCAAAGTAATTTTTAAGGACGTCACAACGCGCCTCATCGAGGCAACTGGTGACCCTAGAGCTGGCGGCTTTTTTGCTCAGAGAATAAGTCTCACTATACAGCGAGGACATGCTGCCAGCATATTGGGTACGTTGCCTCGATGTGGCGCGTTGGAAGAGATATTTTATTTGTAAAAATGTTTCTATTAAGATATCCTGTATTTCTGATAATACGAGTAAATGCTCTTTTTTATTAGGAGAAAAAGGTTAAAACACCAATAACATATACAGGGTCTAACAAAATATACTGAAACTATTTTAAGGGTGGATTCAGTCCATGATACTGAACAACTTTCCCAAAGGAACTTATATCAAAATATGAAAAATAATTTTTGGCCTCCCATATACGTTGACCGATGAGTTGATCAGAGTTTGTATGGAGACGAAAAGTTATTTTTCATATTTCGATACGATACAATGTTCCTCGGAGAAAGTTGTTGAATATCATGGACCGAATCCACCCTTATAATAGTTTCAGTACCTATATTTAGTTGGACCCTGTATACAAACCTTGAAGCACGGTGATAAAGAAAGCCGGCTAGCATAGAATGTACTACGAGGGAATGGGCGAAAATTCGAATCCGGTAAATAGACATTGTGGCTTGCAACCCATCACTATTTTGATTCCTTTTTCCACTTTCTCGCCCACAATCATGCTAAAAGTGGCATTTAGGTCTTGCGGCACTAGGCTTTGTCTGTTTCAAAATGCTCTATTTGCTCCATTAGAGACAAAGACGTGATTTTTTTAGCTGTTTGTGTCCTACTGCTGAGCAAAAGCCTGGGGAGGCTTTCACAATTATCCATTTTGAGTGTTTTCCCTCTAATCCCTTTCGTAACTTTAATGAAGACGTGATAGCGTATTAATAATTTTTTTAAACATTATTAATACACTTTGATTCGAATTTGCCCAGAGTGCCCACCCTGGGCTAATTCGAAGCGATTTGTAGTTCTCATAATTCAGCATCTCACTCAAGGGAATGCAAGTGCGCACTAATTAAATCGTGCACAATTACACGACCATAAATCATAATTTAATAGAGACATACATAAATACAATTTTATGTGATTACAGTAATTACAAGGAGCAGCGAGCTGAACCGTATTAATTAACACAGCAGCTAGATGCTTTGTTTGACTAACACGTCGCTCGGGATAGCTTTCGCAAGGCAGAGAGCACGCAAATTTCTAAGGCAAGGCACTTAATTCATTAATTTATTCGTCGTTCCATACTGTGAACTCGTGAAACCCACATCTCGGTAACCCCTTGACCGATTTAGCTCACGTTCGAACTTAAAAAATGTACTCGCTACATCTACATTCTACATGCCCACCAAATTAATAAAGCTCCGATCAATTATACTGGAGTTATCATGAAATTAACATATTTTTTTTATGTTATATGACGACAAACGAACAAGCGAGTCACTAGATGGTAAGTGATCACAGCTGCCCATGAACAACTGTAACAGATGGGGTGTAACAAGAGCGTTACCGGCCTTTTAAGGCCATCCCAAAAGGCGGGAGGGGGGGGGGGGGTCTCCGGCTCTCTCACTCACCGAACGAAGCATAAAAGCGGTGAAGCTTCTATTCAGACGTCGATTTTATGTGAGAGTGTGTGGTACTTCCCCGGACGAGCCGGCCCATTAATGCTACTAGCAAAACTAAGTTTTGCCAGTAGCGTGGCTCTACCACAACTAAACATACATAAAAACGGCATATTGTTCAAGTAGACTCTAAAATCTTCATTCGCTTCGCTCGCTCAATAAACGCAAGCACGGACGCAAGTAATTTTACGTGAGTAGCCGTTACTGTGCTCCTTTATACTTATAAGATGAGCTGATATGATGATGACTGAAATGGCATGACAAACGAAATTAGAAGAAGATGATCAATGTAAGATTTACCAATCTTACATTTTTGTAAAATACATCAGTTAAAGTTCACTTTTACCACAGATTGTAATACTTAGAGAGCTCTAATGCATAGTTTTCCAATAACGCTTAGCTTCTTATAGTGTATTACAAGTAAAAATATAAATGTTTTCTTGATAATTCATAATTTGTTTATATTTAAAGCTTACAATCCAAGTATGCATTAGTTTGCAAGTAAATATGTTTGCAAGTATGCAGTAGACCACCAATCAAGCGTAACATTTTGAGCTAGTCAAGTAGTCCTGACAAGTTTGTCCTACCAGTAGGCCAACTGGGAATTTTAGTCCCAATGCACAAACCTCATTTTGTTGAATTAAAGACCCCGTTAGACATGCAGTATCACGCTTGATAAGCGGCACACTGTACACATATGCTTAGCTTTTGCATATACAGTCTCAACTAGATTGCAGACTTATTGGAGCAGAATTGTGCCTTGCAGGGAAACGCATTAATTTTGTTTACAAACCGTTGAAGGCAATTCCAATGAAATCGTGCACCCGTGTATTTGAATTATATACGAAAAAGCTTCCGATACCTTCGGGATAAATGATATTATGCAACTTGCTTACTTTTATATAACGTTTATTTAGTTAAACTCATGATACATTTAAAGTAAAATCATTAATCGATCATAAAAACCCAATTAAACAAGACATTATTTTTTCTGAAAAATCTGGTAACATTTTGGTGTACATTCCTAACTCTAACGCTAGTAGTTTTTTATCGTTTTATGTTAGTATAATTTCAGATGTCCATGTTTCACACGCTCTGATATTATAAAATTTGGTCAATATCTATAATAAACTTTCGAATGCATTGGATAACTTATACACTCAGTTACATAAGTGTTTCATAATTAATAAAACCTATGCAAATATTCACGTTTTATCACAGAAATCAAACATTAACTTAGTATTATTAGGATCTTTATTTATAATATTAAGTCATTAATTAATATACGATCTACTTTTGTCAAAAATTATGCAACTGACATTATAACCAGTTCGAGCAGAAAAAAATTGCAAATCGATAAAACTAGCACATTTACTTAGAAAGTGTTAAAAAAAGGTTATTGCAAAAAAGGTTTATAGTGGTAAAAAGAAAGGCAGTGAGACGAATAAATAATGAAATTAGTCGGATAACGATAGAGATTTATTGTTTGCAGGGAAACCATAGATAATGAGATGCTGTGTTGCTAATGCAGCATGAAAATCGGATAAAGTTGCTTTTAGATACAAATATTGTAATCGTCAAAAGATATATTTTCTACAAATTTATTTTGTTTCATAAACTTTTTTATTTGTAATAAACCTTTTTTGACAATGCCGTTCTTTCGCATTAGCGTTTGCCGAATAAGTATTATGTGGCTGCACAGTTTATCGCACTACCATTTCTTCATAATTTCATTAATCGTACAAATAATCTGTCGACTATCAGTATATCGTAACGTAACTGCGATATTTCGAACCACAATTTTTTGCACGTTTGTATTTTGAAGTTCAGTTACGCTCTCTGTCACTACATGCTACTACATACTACTGCAGGGTGGCGTTTTATCTCCTCTTTTATTTGCACTTTTTATTAATTCTATCACTTTATCACTTCGTTCCTCCTATCACCTTTATGCAGACGATCTTCAAATCTACTCGCAGTCGTCAATTGATGACCTCCCGCAGGCCATTCAAATTATTAATGATGCCTTACAACGCATATCTGCCTGGAGTAAAACCCATGGTCTCATTGTAAATCCAAACAAAACGCAAGCTATCATTATTGGAAGCACACATTTTATCTCCAGAATCAAAATCTCTGATCTTCCTTGTATCATTTTCGACGGAACTATAATTGAATATAGTGATCGCGTTAAAAATCTTGGTGTTTACATGGATCGAACTCTCTCCTGGTCTGCTCAGCTTTCCGAGGTTAGCAAAAAAATGTTGCCCGTTTTTGCGTCACTACGAAGACTGCATAACTTCCTGCCGATGGATACCAAAATTGCGCTTTCACATAGTTTAATGCTTCCCATTTTAGATTATGCTGATTCCTGTTACTTAGATATAACCCAGGAGCAATCAATCAAGCTTGAGCGTCTTCAAAATCTTTGCATTCGATTCATCTTCGGTTTACGTAAGTATGATCACATCTCTCAATTTCGAACGCAACTCAAGTGGCTCCCCATTCAACTCCGCCGAGACTGGCATATTCTTTTTCTTCTTTACGCCATTCTCTATAATCCTTCTTATCCAAGCTATCTCAAGGAACGCTTCGTTTTGCTTAACGATACTCATGAACGCAATTTACGCAGCTCAGAAAATCTTCGGCTTCAAATTCCCCCTCACTCCACTGAAATGTACTCAAAATCATTCACTGTCCATTCTGTCCATCTTTGGAATGCCCTCCCGCCCCGCATCCGTTTTGCTCAGACATTGGCAAGTTTTAAGAACCAGGTAAAGTCGCATTTTCTTTTAACTTTAAAGTAATGTATTTTCTATAAATTATCATAATCTTCGTTTTCCTCTAGTTGTGTATGACATGCGTATTTATATGTATGTATGTATGTTGTATGTATGTATATGTGTGTAATTTTATATACGTATATATTTTGTTTATATATTCAATATTCATTTATTATTATATTAATATTCAAGGTTTTCCATCTTCTCTTTATTTTTACTGTTTGATATCACCATATAATTAGGTTATTACTACTCGTAGTTTCACAATCGCACCACCTATATATTATTTTTCAGCCAATCCTGTCACCCAAAGGTATCCTGTAAGAGATTGCCTTGGCGATATGGCCGCCTATTGTACACCGTGCATTTCTTTTTTGTATAGAAGTTTTTTTTCAAGTGTTTTGGTGCAATAAAGTGTTATTATTATTACTATTATTACATACATCAAACTTCATGAATTTTAAGAAATACTTTCACATTATCTGGGAGCTATCTTATTCTCGAGATATTTTAAACGAATGTCAATCATATCTGGCGACAAATCTCTTCTAGCATAAACCACTAAGGCGAAGTCACCTATTTTATTTAGCAAAACATTTCGGTCAATAAAAAAATTGTTAACAGGAAAACTACGTTGCTACCTAAGTACTTATCTACGAGAATACCTAAACTCGGTGCTCTTATTTCAAATACGAAAAATAGCAAAAAACCGTTGAGGAAATCAACTAATTGAATTACTAGAGTAAAAATCGAAACAATTGTATTTTTAGCAGCTCAGTACGCGGTTAGCGGCCTAAAAAACTATCAAGTATTGCACTTTTGTTAGTCTTTAAATAGAATTTGACGTTGTTTTCACTATACTTCGTGAGAAAATGCCGAAATAATTCCAGAGCATTACACAGCAGGACAATTGTTAAAACTGATTTGAAATACTTACAGAGACTTCATATATTTAGGGGGTAGATAGAGCTAAAGTTAGCAAGACCCAAAGCGCAGAATACATGCCCAAAGATCACTAGTTTGGGTGACAAGAGTGTATCAAAATAGTGATGGGTTGCTAGCCGCGGCGCTCATTCATAGACATTGTGTAAATTGACCAAGCGAGCGAAACGTCACGGTTCCGAGAAAATGCTTTTGTCCGTGTGTCCGTTCTCGTCTACAGGTCGCATTTTTCAACCGATTTTCACGAAAATTGGCACCGTACCGTTTTAGGGTTCCATACCCAAAGGGTGCAAACGGGACTATTACTGAGACTCCGCTGTCTATCCGTCTGTCCGTCTGTCCGTCTGTCCGTCTGTCCGTCTGTCCGTCTGTCCGTCTGTCCGTCTGTCCGTCTGTCCGTCTGTCCGTCTGTCCGTCTGTCCGTCTGTCCGTCTGTCCGTCTGTCCGTCTGTCCGTCTGTCCGTCTGTCCGTCTGTCCGTCTGTCCGTCTGTCCGTCTGTCCGTCTGTCCGTCTGTCCGTCTGTCCGTCTGTCCGTCTGTCCGTCTGTCCGTCTGTCCGTCTGTCCGTCTGTCCGTCTGTCCGTCTGTCCGTCTGTCCGTCTGTCCGTCTGTCCGTCTGTCCGTCTGTCACAGGGCTCTATCTCTTAAACCGCAATAGCTAGAAACTTGAAATTTTAACCGATTATGTATTATTAGGGCCGCTTTAACAACAAATTCTGAAAATAAAAATAAAAGTTAAATATTAAAGGGGGTCGCCATACAAAAACGTGATTTTTCAGCGTTTTTAACTAAATCTTTATAATGGCATTAACTAGATACTTGAAATTTTTACAGATTAAGTATAACTATGGCCGCTATAACAACAAATACTAAAAATAAAAAAAGTTAAAAGTTAAAGGGGTTCGTCATACAAAAAACGTATTTTTTTAGCGTTTTAAAACATTGTACGGTATGTAGGAATGTACCCTTCATGTACGAGTCCGACTCGCACTTGCCCGTTTATTTATTTTGATAGCGATTATTGATGGGGGGAAAAAGGGGAAAAAGGGGAACTGTGCTGTAGTGCTTTTAATTGATGAATTTCAATCAAATTTGAGAGGCACACTAAGGACTTCATTCTACACAAGATATTGCAAAAAAAATCCAAAAGGGGGGATTGGAGGGGGGAAAGGGTAGAAGTTTGCTGTAAAGCGTTATATATGGACGGATTACACTGAAATAGCTTTGATAAGCCAGGGTAATAGGAAAGTGTGGGTTGTTGCATGGTTATAAGAGCTCGCGAGGTCTACTGTTCTCACGGAACCATTAATTTAGAATGTTTACCGTCTCTCTAAATACACATAAACCTTGTGCAGTAGCAAACCAATAAATAACACTGACATGCAATATATTTAGACAAACATATTATAATACACACGACGATTTATTTCCACGTTGTATGGCGGGCACAAGGAAACGTACTTATTTCCCTTCAAGTTTAATTTATGATCCCTTGTCAAATTATTAAAACTTTCAATTTAATGTTTAATACACGGTAATTTTGGATCATTTGTCTCTCTTAGTCTCAACAATTGTTCAAGGTGACATGTTGCTGTTTCCGTAATGCGCGTAATATGTTATATTTTAGATAAAGCTATATGTAATTATTTATTTTATTTAGTTTGTAGATACTTTTGAATGGCTTAGGTCTTAAAATAAAAAGCTATTTAAAGTAATTATTTTATTTAAAAAATATTAAATCTAAATAAGTATTATTACCAAACAAGTAATTATTTAAAAAATATTTTTAAATACAAACCTTTATCTACCTAAAACAATGAACTAAAAAAATTGGTTGTCTGTAAAGTCGGTTGACAACGTCAAACATTCCGAACTGAGCCGATCGCTCGAGCCGATCATGCCTCTCTCTCGTTCGTGCCGCGCTCTCGCTTGCGGAACGCGACAATGACGTCATCTTTTTCGTGCATGCAGCCCGTAGTATCGAGTTATTAGACGTTTTCACGTCAAAAATTATAAACATACTTATTTTCGAGGGGACTAAAAATATTTTTTCTGGTTTCTGATAATGTCATATTTTGATATGAATAATAAAGAATATTGAGCCAAATACCGTATTAACATCATTCGCATTTTCACCCATTCCCTCAATCGGCTTTAATGATCTTCGCGGGAAGGGAAGCAGGTGGTATATTCAAAGTTTTTTTCTTTTCTCCAAGACCAACATGAAAGAATTTGAAAACATAGCTTTTTGAAATATGTAGTGACTTTATAGACACTAAAAGCAGATAATTTCTTGAAAAGTAAGACACGCCAGTTATCCATTCTGGTTTGAAATCGGGTTGGACAAAGTTCATACGACCTTGGCTTCGCATTTTCGCAAGCTATAGATGGAAAATGGGGATCAGAAATATCGCCTATTAAGAAAAGATCTTCAATAAGTTAAAAAGAACTAATCGGATAAGGGGTTGCAGTGAAATAGATTTGTAAAAGAGATCTTGAGTTTACAGTTTAGGACGAACTTCTAGTCGCAAATTAAAATTGAGAGCTCCAGCTCTCAATTCTAATTTCTAAATAGAAATCGCTTCAGCCCGTACATTGCGCCAGTGGCGGTCAACTATCGACACTCACGATTAGGGTCAAGCGTCAAGGTCCCGCATTATATAACTCTCTAAATATATCGAGTAATCACCGACACACGCATTGTTCGATTTTTCGACAGCTCCAGATCGATGTCTCGCATAATAAAAGTAGCAGTCGCAAAAAAGAGCGAGAATTTCTCGATCGACAATAAGAAAACGATTAGATTTATTTTCATCGATTGCTCTTTTGATAAAGCTGTCTTTTAGAAATATCTTAGAATGTTGTGTAGTATTTTATTTTTTATTATTTAGAAACTTGAAAATTTTTGGTTGTTTCAGTCGCAACCGCACTATTTAAAATGTTTGCAACGCCAGCTGCTTTGCTCACCTAGTCTATTTCTGTTAGCGAACCAATTTTTCAATTGAAAAAATACCTATTACATACTTATTTTTTTTTAGTTTGAGTGCTTTAACAACTACATTAAAGAGTAAGGCAGAGAACCGAGAAGTTTGGCGCATACTCCACTGACAAGGGCCTATAAGCTCTTACATGAGAAGAAGAAGATTAACTACATAACCTTAACTTAATACAAAAAAATCTGTTGAATAAAATACAGGTATATAACATCGCTAACATCAGTGCGGTTTGGGACATCTTCGTGTACGCATCACGTCGCGGGTCACATTCGCCCTAAAGAAGGCCTTCGGATGAGGTCTAAACATGTCAGCCAATAGCTGACTTTTTACACAATAAATATTATATAAATATATATACACAGGCATATACTTTCACATTACTTAAATCTAGGATAATTATACGTTTATTGTTAAATGGAAATAATCTACATGGCATAATATTGCTAATTAGTTAGAACGATCAAACAGTTAGTAATTTGTGAATTAATTATACGGTATAAATCAAAGGCAAATTAATGGTAGAGCATGACTACTGGTCAGATTAAACATAACTCAGTCAGCGTCGATACAACAGTGACTCACGTTTAATTTATAGCCAACAGCCAAACTCCAAATTAAAACGACACAATAAATAACTTCGCTGCTTTCTAGGTATCTTTGTTCTCGACGAAAAACCTTTTTTGTTACTTTCACCTTATATTCTCTGAATAACTTTGATTTACTCTGAAAAAGAACGCTTCTTTCAAGTAATATCGTTTTTGTCCGACCTTTTTACTGTTTGCAAGTAACAGTATAACATATATATTTATTTAACCCAGATTATTTTATTTACAAACAAAACTGAAGTGTAGATACTCCAACAGAAATGTTTCTCAGATATTGAGTTTGTATCTATTGTTTATTTCGATAGCAATCTCGATTTAACAGCTAAGGGCTTATCTCTAAATTCGATACGATGTCTTACTCGATACTTTGACGCATTTAAATATCACGATGCATCCTTGGTTAAATACCAATCGATTTTTTCTTTGCCTAACCTTTGTTTAAATTGCCTTTTCATCGATACAAAAGACTATCGATCTCGATACGGCTCGCGAAACAATAGTCCTTGTTTGAATTGATATCTGAATGACAATCTATATAATTCAATCAAGGAATGATTAGACATTTTGAGTTCATTGTCAATAAGTGACCCTTGTGAGTCGGTCTGAAAGTATTTAGGTCAGGTTTAATAATGCAATATTGATAAGAGTAAACAAACTGCACTCGGAATTAGCAAATGACCTGTCAAAAAGATAATGGGTTTATTAATCGAGAGGCCACAACGCATGTCTAGCTATAAATGTTAATATCGTTAAGAAGTCGTTTAAGTAGTCGTCGAGCAATAATTGGCGATTTGGTTTTCACTGCGCGCTTGTAATGACAATAGCCAAGTTCAAGAAAGAAATTTTGTATCAGAATATCAAAACAACAAAGGTTTTGGTACCCACATCAAGTTTATTGAGAACAATATTATCTCCAATAAACTCCTATCATAATTTACTATTAGTATGTATGTATATCGGGACTAATTTAACCTAAAGCGATTCGTCAAACCTTAATTATTCCACTCCTAAATATTTTAACCGAATCAAATAATCAAATGTCGCTGGTGTGTTGGTTTTGTGGCCTGATAGATAGAAACGAGGGGCCAACGGTAGCCGGTTCGTGTCATGGAGTTGATAACTTCGATTGATCAATCCGCCATTGTCTCAGTGCGTGGGATCTATATCTTTAATCGTTGATGGTGAGACAAAGTGTTTGATAAAACAGAGATTGATCGTGATTAATTTATTTTAATCAGAACTGAATTGCCTTCAAAAACTTACATACCTAAATAGAAATATTTTTTCGTATTGTTTAAAAATGCTATTCAATTGTCCGTATTAATAAAACATTTTTCATTTAAATTGTTTTAGCTTATCTTTCAATAGAAATGAGGTTCATAATGAAATACTTTTTAATAGCTCTTTTTGACTCTATTTGGCTATGATGCTGCATTTTATTAAAGTAAAATTTTCAAAAAAATCACACACAAATGTAAAAAAAAACAAAATATATGAAGCATATTATGTAAGACCTGATAAAAGTGATGATATTCGAGGAAAAAAGTGGAAGGATAAATAAAATGGCTAACGACACACGATGGGATAAGGTAAGGAAGATGATAAAACGCAGGCACAGACTCATTCCTATAAAAAATTACCATTAGGTGTACTGTACATACAAGGGTCACACTGTATATTTCTAACCAGCCCATTCTAAAAACAAACAGTGTGTCCCACGTACTCACTTTTACCACAGAATTAGTAATACACAAAAATACGATCTTAGTAAATAAAAGGGAGGGACAAAGGTCCCATTTTTTGGTTTTTTGTTTACATCTTGAAAACGATGCATCATGGGAAATTTTATTGCAATACATAATGTAAGCTAATAAAGTTTTCTACAACATTGGTTCAGCACACTTTTACCTGTTTTACCTGTAAATCATTGTCTAGCTATGAACTCCGAAAAACGGTTGATTTTTAAAAATGTGTTTTTTTACTTCACGTTTTTTGTTTTAAATAGATCTACTAGTATAACTTGCAAACAGTTTTCCGAAGTCAAACTTTCTGCTTTCAACTTTTCCCCCTACACCTCTATTTGGAGCACTCATTTACTAGACTAAAAGCCATATTTTTTATCTCTTCGTCTTCGTGTATTCACTCAAATATACTCATAATTTATATGATGAAAGGCGCTATCACATTACAGATACAGATTATGTGTCAAAATGTTATTGTAAGCGAACAAAAAAAAAGATTTTATCAATTGAATGACATTAGAACAACAATCGGCATCTATTAGCGCCTTGATACAGCCTAGATAGTAGATAGTTTCGCTTCGGCAACTTCGCACGATGCTGGACTGATAACGCCTTTGATTTATTAATAGTATTGGCAACGAGATTTAAAGTAACCATAAAAACTATCCATAGGTACTCGTACGTACTAAAAAAATAATTATCTGTCTGTACAGAATATACTCACACAAATAATTATGGAGTGATTTTGATTATATGGTTATGGAGGTTATCGAAAAAAGGATAAACGAATGAAAATAATACCTGATTAAGTGCTTGCTAAGAAAACTACCAAAATTACTGATTCTTTGCATTTTTTAATTCATTATACCTCAAGATTGGACATATCTTACAACAAAACATATGTACGCCTAAATATTCTTCTTATGTCAAAAGATTTACCACAGCTGTCATAGTTGCATCTCCTACAAAAAAGAACATATTACCTACTACTACATTTCTGAGTCTACTTTATCGCCTAGTCTATCTAAATCTTATTCTGTATCAACGACCAGAATTCATGTCATGACATTTGACATTACCTGGGCAATCGAAGCTTTGTCAGCGGTAGCAATAGCAATATACATTGTTGTTATGTTCCAGTTGTTGCAATACAATTAATTACTTCAGCCATTATATTTTAACTGCACTAGTTTACAATGAGTCCTTCAAACTAATGGAAAGAGGCGGGTATATTTCAAAACATTTAATTACATTTTCAAGGGTCTCGTAGTTTAATTTGGTTATTTTAGGATAATGCTTAGAAAATTAATAATACAAGAGTACCGAGTAATGAGATGAAGTACTTGGAAATTAATAATTTTTCATGATTTCGAGAGACGATATAAAAAAAAATATTTTTTTTTGATTAATCTTTAAAATCTACAACAGAAAACACACCTCAGCACGCAGTATTTATTCCTCCAGTTAGTATTTAATTCGATCAAAAAAGGTATCTTTTAGCATAGACTAAAAATCAATAAACTCCATGTTAATTCTCAACTTGGCTTAAAAAATCAGCCTTCATTGACAGAATACATGAGTTATAAATCAGCTGCGAATTTTAAAAAAAATATTGAGAGCCGCCCACGTCAGGTTCACACTTATCGAGATGCAAAGTACATAATCAATAATATTAGCGAGACACTTGTTTTTGTCAGCTCATTATTCGACACTACTATTTTAAATTAGAACGCAAGGCTAAGGAACGCTGTAAACATATCAATCAGTGTTCACGACGAAAAAGACCGAAAATCATGCTTGGTTCAAAAATAGGTGTCCTGACTGCGCTGTCCCTCAATATTGACCGCAGCAATAGGATCCCTCTCAAGATAGTGAGGCTATTCTATGTTTTAACAACTAATGAAATGTCGTTACTTACACTATCTTGTAGTATATGTGTAATTAAACAAATAACTGCAACATGCCTGTACGCACTGCAGCATTGTGTTGCTGACTTACCTAGTATTATTTGTATTATAAATGAGTGTAACTATGTTAAGCTTTCGTACTTATTCTTATCAATCTTGTATGACGTTGCAATAATTATACATACGTACAAATGGACTTTCCTTGATTACACCACGTCTCATCAAGTGTCATCGGAATCCATAGGTTGTAAACTTGTGACTCTACAAATCACAGCACTTCCCCTCTCATCTTGAGGGAAGACTCAACCATAGATTTGTTTTCATTTGCTACTCGACTAACCTATTCAGCTCCACCATTCTGAACTCGACATAGGGCTGGCGACCGCTGCAAACATCAATCAGTATCAACTCGTCGGATGATTGGCGCGCCCTGATCCCGCCGTCCCCGATATTTAGCCGCTAGGCTTTACGGCTTTGATTTAATTTTTCTTTCGACTTTTACAATTCAAATGCATTTTGGGATTACATTTATTTTGTGAATAAAATTTAAAGAAAAAGGCACTAAATATTTTCTTATTTTTATCTATCAAGCGTGATTGCCCGATCAAATAAAGTCGAGTATTTATAAAACTTTAAAAAATCGTAATTTCTTTGTGAATTCCGTAAGTGTTCTCGTAAAATACAAAAACAAATAAGAAATCAGCTATGAAGGCATCTATTTGATCTATCTTTTAATTTTAAAATATTCTTTGCGTAACATGGCTTTTATCGAAGTTTTTCTAGATTTAATACCGAAGAGAATCCTTAAGTATTTTTTATCCCTAAGTAGATTTGCAAAAATAGATGAGTAATGTTACGATGCTTTCTTTGCCATTATAGTAAACACATTTTAAACAAGCAACTACCCGCTCGGAAATTGAAAACATAATAATATGTTATTATTTTCATTCACAACATAATAGGCCCTAGTCTATCATGTCACACAGTAATTGTATCAAATAGCAAATCAATCATACTTGATAGTACTCTTAACAAATCAAAGTGAAATAAGACTGATTAATTATACTTGTTGCCAGAATATTTGAAGTTAATTTGTAGTAGTCGCACTATTATTATTTTTTCATTTTTTGCATTATTTTAATATTGTACATAGTACATGTACAATATTAAAATAATGTTAGTTTAAAAATTACAAATAGATTTTCAATGTCAATATCTAAATTATAAGTTGCAGTTGCAACCCAAAACTTGAAATAACGAGCCTTCATTGCACTTTATCTTGAACTCTTTGATTGTCGAGTCAGATGTAAGAGAGGAAATAAGAGAGTTTTTTGCAAAGTGCACCTCTAGCGAACATTTTCTAATTTACTTACTCTATGTATCGAGCTATCCAGCTAAAATGCAAAAGTAAAGGCTAAAAGTGCTTCAAATAATGAGGTTTACTCCAGAAAATACTGGCCACAATTATATTCTTTTGTCTGTGGACTGAAACAAAGCCTTTAAAAATAAAATCGAGCGCTCGTTTTATCCTCGGATACTAAGCCACTCGTTAAATATTTAAAGTGATGCAACAGCATACATGCGGTCGCTGCTTCTGTAAACTACTCTTAAATTATATTATTTTTACTGAGGGCAATCAACTTGCGCATTAAGTATTTAATTATATCCATTTAACATCATCTGTTTAGAGGGATAAAGAGTGGCTCGCCTACCTATGTGGGAAAAAGGAGATAGTATGTATGAATATATCTCTAAAGGGATTTTTCAAATTAGCGTTGGAATAGCAATCTGTCACTATTAATGATTAGACTCTTACATTTTGTCTATAATTAAATTTTTCTGCTTTCACTTTTTCTTGTTACAATATTTTACCATTTTAATCAAGAATAACTGGAAGAACTAACGTTTAATGATTGTATTGTAAGCCTTGTCCATTATACCTTCTCTTATATTTTCCTACATTATTACACTCTTTTTCTTTTTCGTTCTCTGCTTTTCTAAATAGAAGTATAATCTTGTTTGTCAGCATCTTATATTGATTTATACTATTCTCATCTTTTTTATTCCTGTACTTTCTTCTATCTAGCATTAGTTTTGTTATATTTTTTGTTTATATTTTTTGTATTATCTAGGTAGCTAGTTTTGATTATTACTTATGTCTTTAATATTGAACCATTTCATTTCTATCTCTATTGCACCCATTTTTTTATTATGAAAACTATTCTCAAATTCTTCTATTCTATCACCCAACTTATTGCAATATTGAACACATTCATTGCTCTTCTTATGTTTAAGATTAGTGAGATCTTTAAATATTTCTTCTTTTCCTTTGAACTTGAGAAGTAAGAACATCTACTCTAGACTGGACATGGACTGAATTCACCCTTAAAATAGTTTCAGTATATTTAGTTAGACCCTGTATAATCAACCTGATATCTACCAATATCCCCTGTAGTATTATAGATATTAAATTATGTTCCTTACAAAATCTTACAAGTCTATTTATTGCCTCTTTTGCTTAGCTTCCCTAAACCATACTTTCCCACTACGTTTTTTTTTCCTCCCCCTCTCCTATTACATCATTAAAATCCCTTATAACGACTAGATTTTCATTTCTTTTGCTGTATGTAGATAGATGGTTATAAATTTCTTCTACTTCCTCGTTACGGTGTCCACTGGTTGGTATACTTAAATAATTATAAAATTACCGTTATATGTTTTTATTCGTATAGCTGTTATTTTGGCACTATGGTGTACAGTGTTCCCTTAAATATATAAATATATAAGGACAAATCACACTGATTAAGCTAGCCCCAAAGTAAGTTTTAAACTTGTGTTATGGGATACTAACTCAACGACACTATATTTTATAATAAATACATATATAGATAAACACCCAGACCCAGGAAAATTTGAAAAAGGCCATTTTCCAACTTGTCCTGGCTGGGAATCGAACCCAGAACCTCCGGATTAGCGGTCTAGCGTGTTAACCATTACGCCACGGAGGTCGTCAAAACCTTACATGGGAAATACCATTTTACTATGTGTAACCTTAGGATGTCGTAAGCCTTAGTTGTGCCTACATTGACAGGGCAAAGATGTGATGAATGATGATGAATCATCTGTTAAAAATATTACTTCATAAATATGTGTTTAATTTTATTTTTTATATAGATATTTCAATGAAAAGCTAAATTAAGTCCAGACATAGAAAAAGACCTACGGATAGAGTCTGTGAGAACAGAAATGCGAATCCACAAAAAATTGGCATAAGGTCTAAAAGTTAAATTAACAAATCTATTTATAAATATTACCACAGAATACTACTGTTAGATTGACAACATATTACTATGTATATATGATACGGTCTAACCTGAATGTTCTGTTACATTTCAACTATGTGTATATACCGATAATACACAGGGTGGTCATTTCTCCATCAAACGCCACCTGTATTTGCATACAGCGTTTGACTGCTTGTGATTACTAGGGCGTGGTTATTATGCCAAGTGTTTATCTTTAGTATGCCAATACACTAAATGACAGGCCTCTGCAAATGGATGGCTTGGAATTTAATGGAACTGTAATTAAAGGGTTGACTATTTGATGAGGACAAATGTCGAATTCTAGAACTTCTAATATCCATTCTTTAAGTTAAGTTAAAACCCCCTGGGATATATTTGTCTGTCAACGTATGTATGTATATCTCTGTTCGTTTGTCAGTCTATGGTATGAATAAGGATGATGACTGGGTCAGAAAAGTATTATTCTAACTACCCATATATTTTTTGAGTTAATCAAAAAAGTAAAATTCACAAAGATACAGAGTATCTAAGTTCCAGGAGTGGGGGTTTGTGACATCACCGATGTGTAAAAATCATATGAAAGCGTGACGTCATGCGAAATTTTAATCCGCTGTATCTTCGTCATTTATTGTTTCTCAGAGAAAGGAAAAAAATATGTGTACAATATTTTTTAATATATAATATAAATATATATATAATATAATAAAAATAATTTTTCAGTCATCATGCCTATTGGTGCGGAGTGGCATGGCTGCTTTGTCTTCTTGTCGAGTCAAAAATGGCTAAAATTAGATTTTTAGACCAAAATTTCATATTTGAGAAATAAAATAAGACAGACCTATTATATTAAATGGTTCTACATAATTGTAAGTACATTTTAAAGACATTTAACGTGTGTGCAGTAACTTGGTTCGTATTTACATGTTTATGAGCTCATTTTAGATGTTTCGCATATTCATGCATATTAATCACAATTGTTGTAAGTTAAACTAAGTTGATTAATGTGTAAGTTAATATTGTAAATTCTTGAAACTCATATCTGTGTAGTTCACTAATTTAATTAGAGATGGTAAACTTCTATAATATTAAAATTTAATTATTGTTACGTATTAAAACTCACTCTATTACTAGAACCAGGAAACGGTAAATGAGAATGAGAGTAGGTCTCATAATCCTACTAATATATGTAACAAATGTAAATGTGACGTTACACGGGTAAAGGTACCTTGTGGACGGTGGCACTTACGACATTGTGTTTATTTAAGCTAAGTTAATTGTACGAATTGTTTTTCTAAACGTCCTAAGCGCCACCGTCCATAAGGTACCTTTACACGTGGACCGTCACAAATCTTTGTCACTTTGAATTTACTAATATTTGTGTGCTTAATTGTACTCAATCACGCAAAAACGGCTTAACCTATTAAAATAAAAGTTGGCATGATAATAGCTTATTACCTGGATTGACACATAATTGGTACTTTTTATCTTGGAAAAATATGCAGCTCCCGGATTTTTAAATAATAAACTGCTATTTTGGGTAACTCTGCGGGTAATAGATAGTCTCATAATAAAAATAAGCTCAATTAAATTATATCACGATAGTTCTTTTTTTCCGGTGAAGGGACACATCGTGAGGAAACCTGCACATTAAAGACTATTAAAATTATTAAATGACAAACCATCATTATCAAAATTTAAGAGCGACGCTCTTGTCGGTGGAGTTTCTTCCATTCTGTTCTATCTTCCGCCAACCTCTTGACATCTTAATACGACACTGCTATCACCTTTTCCTTGACTTGCTTCATATAGCTGTGCCTTGGCTTTCCTATCCCCCTCCTGCCTTCTATTTTGCCTTCTATTATAATTCGCATAAAATTATCATGCCGTATCAAGTGTCCTAACATATTGTCTCGCCTATTTCCGATTACCTCGAGTATGTGTCTCTTTTCATCTACTCTATTGAGGACCTCTAGATTTCTTTACATTATCCTTTCAATAAATCCTTTCTAACCTTCTCCAGCACCACATCTCAAACGCTTCCAACCTTTTCGTTTCCTTCTTCATTAGTGTCCACGTCTCACAACCGTATAGAGCAATGCTCCAGATGTACACCTTAATTATTCTTTTTCTGATCGATTTTGTAATATGTGATATAAGTAAACTTTTCTTTTTATTAAATGCTGTTTCTGTCATTGCTATTCTCATTAAATTAATGCATACGGGAATTAACGCGAAACGTTTCGCGTTAATTCCCGTATGCATTAATTTAATAATAATGCAACGCGATAGTTTAAAAGTATTTATTGCTATTCTCGTTATTATGTCTCACTAACCACTCTGTCAAAAATCGTCATAGTGTGCGTCTATTTCCATACAATGACACCGACAAGGGCCTATCTCTTAAATGCAAAAAAACTACTTCTAATAAATGAACTATATCGCTCAAACATTGTCTCTCCTGTCAAATTGCAATTATCCTTAACAAACTGAACGTACTTCAATAGACATTCTAAGTTAATCTTTACTGAGAAACAACTACCAAGTAATGGGACTTAAATAAATAGTACATTGTATTAACAGCTAGCTGGCAAATTGGTATTATTGCTTAACAAAATTTGATCTACATAATTCAGCCGATCCGCGATCATTTGGCCTATGACAGTTCAAAGAGGAATAATGCCTAGTTTCAACGAGATTAGAAGCATTGCGTATGAATATTTTAAATCATATGACAATTCCGGCGCCCTGTTCGGCGTAGGTCTATATGCTACAGAGTTGATTTTACCAATCGTAATATTAACTTCTAGGATGCTTGAACTAAACTAACGGCAGAAATTATTTTACAATATAGAGGTACAAATGAATTGAAATTTTTAAATTACTACTGCTTCTAGAAAACATGATATTTTGTAGCTAAACAACTTTATGAACCATTGATTTATCTCGTACTCGAGGGCACCTCGTATATATGAGAGATATCCTTCCTATGTGAAATTCCCATGTAATTCGTATGTGAAACATTCTCAAAAATAAATATGTTTTTATTTTTGAATGATCGACATTTTTGTGGCTTTATCACAGGTTTTAAAATTTATTTATCTCAAAACATTTATTTACAATACACTTCCGCTGCTGAAAAATGCACCGTGTGTGTTTTGCCAAAGAGGAAAACACATACGGTGCGTTTTCAGCAGACGAAGTGCTAATAACAAATAGTAACATAACTCGAATACTTATAATGATTTTACAAAAAATAGGTTCCTTTCTAACTTAACATAAAATCGTTCATTTTGGTGAGAGCAAATAATTATTAATATATAAACCATCCTTCTGGTCTGGTTCATATTGTATTATCATATTCCAGGTACCTCTAGTGTCAAGTACTATTCTGAATAATAAAAATAAATCTGCAATTCCTAAATCAGTTCTTACAAGATTGCATTTTAGTGACAGTTCAGCAAGGGCTTTTACCGAAAAACACAGTCAATATTATGAAAGTGAAAGATATTTTCTAAATTGCTATATAACCGTATTAACTAGGCATAACCCAACCGCGATTATACGGCTTATGGCAGTTCAAACGCGAATTAGTTGTCATAACGCCTCACATTGTTATCATCTATTTGATATAATCAATCATCAGCCAAATACCGCGAAACATACATGAAAGTGCGATAGGTGAGAAATAATTAAACCCCGTGACAGGGCCGTAATAGGATTCACCGTACGTAATACAATATTATACTCGTGTACGTTAAATAATGGGTACGATAATAGACTTTATTTAGAGCAGAAGATATTTTTAGGTAGATAAGTATGTAATTGGAAATATAGTTACTAAGTCCGAACCTTTTCGTTACTTTATAGGTCTTATGTAAGCACTATACCTACCTACTGATGGATCAAAAACGACATATAACTTTACTTTTAGCTTAATTACATACTTAGTAACTCTTGCCTGCGCTTGTAGTTTAGTTATAACCATTGGTATTTACTAAAGGTTATAATTTAACACTATGTAAGTCATGTAAGTATATTAAACTGTGAAATAATATTTAAGCAGTATTATTTTACATCGGTGTACTTTTTATCGTGTTATTGGCTTAAATTTTTTATTTGTCTTTCCTGCGGTACTAAACTATAAATTTACGGATAGTTACCAGAGTCAGTCCCTGGTATTCAAATAGAGTATTACTAATTGAAGAGACAATAAATAGACATTCGGGTTTACGCGCGGCGCGGCTTGTGAAATATGTAATGGGATTGTTCCAATGTCACATTAGGCAACTGTATAGGGTAATTAAATAATGTAATGAACACTTTCGTGCACGTTTGTACTTTCTTGGACGATTGAATGGGATTTACAAGGTTATTCATAGTGTGAAATGTATAAATGATTAGCAATTTTGTAATATTCAGGTCTTTTAAGTCCCCACTGCTGGAGCACGACCGCCTCTGTACTGCCAGAGCCATATATTAGCCAGAGGATTAAGCCTACACTCTCCGCGCTGGCCAGACGGGTAAGATGGTTTTCTTGACTTTTATAAGCTTTGTTTAGCTTGTGTTTCCTAAGTCGCCCTCTACGCGACATCCACGGGATAACTTGGAGTGGTCCTAGTCTACTCTGCCGAGAACCACACGGCTACCTTTTTTTATGTTAACTGTTTTTACTATACTATTCTAAAATTTTCTGTTAATTATTTTAGCAATACATACTAAGTTGAATCTAATTTGCTTTTATGGGATGTTTATTTTTTTATACCTACTATATGAACAAGGAAAAATTGTGTCTGAAAATACCCCTTCCAAATGGAATTCTAAATCGAAACTCCCTCCCCTAAATTTGACGAATTAGCAAGATACGAAAAAAGTGAACCAGATTCGCTCGCCCGACAACACAGAGCCAAAATATACGTTTCCATTTCCATTCGTTGATCGATTTACTAAAGTTGTCCCCATCCCAATTACCGCGACAGGCGAAACGTATAAAAGATGGAAAATGAGCGGCAAAAAGATTGATTTTTTCAATTCTAAGTTATTCATCGCGGTCGAGTCCGGTCTTCCTATGTAAAATAATGCGTCAATTTTTCAGACAAATTGATCAATCCCGGTAGATGTCGCCGGCAATCGGCTCTGAATGCGATCATCGATCATCTTTTGTCAGCTCGGCGCACGGCGACGGTGAGGCGTGCGTGTGTTTTGTGTCAAAGCTTTTGTGCTTTATTGTACTTTTCTTCACCAAAAGTACTTTTCGTATCTGTTTTCCATTGTAATGCTGAAATGTGTGAAATATGTTGTTTGAATTTCACCGTGTGGGAAATATCTTGAAGCCGAAGGAATAGGTATTATCGTGCTTACAAAAACATTACGAGTTCCTATGCAAGCTTGTTAAGGCACATGATTGAAAAGCTACCTTGAACCATATCGTGAAAACATTTTATGAGAATGACTGATTGTCAAGCGCACAAGGTTCATTGTTTTCAATACCACGTCATATATAAAAAAAATATTTTACCTAAACAGGACTAATCAATTTTAAAAGAGCCTTGGCGAGTTTACACAGACCTACATTCTAATAACCTTTTAGTTTGAGCATTCGGCGGTGTTTTGCATAATAATGGTACAATGGGCGGGGATCGGAGTTACAAAACGAAAGAACCACCGTCTCCGCCCCCCCTCATGAATTATTCTGCGTTGTGTCACCGAAGCCGCCCCTGCCAATTGCCACGTGATACGTTACCACAATAAAACCGTTTGTCACATTTTTTTTGTAAATGTATTACGTATAGGTTACTGAAGTGGTTCTTTTGAAGCGAGGAAATACTTTCTGAACTTTACTTTTTATAGTATTGTATGTAGGTACACGAACCATGACCACTTCACTGAAATACAATAGGTATTATGATCAAACGAAGTTACCTAGTTAACTTCTGTTTAATGAGTAAGTACTTAACCTACATTTCATTTGAAGATATGATACATAAGTATAAACATCAATAGGTATTGTGTAATAATTGCGTTTAATATGAGCCCTAGATATTGATAAATTAAAATATTACACTAGTTCAAAATAAAACTAGCATCGATTCATACCCTACACCAAATAAAAAGAATATAAAAATTCAAATTTTATGTAACCAATAGGCGATTCATAGAATACCTAGTTTATTACGAGAATTTCAATTTATCCAATTCAGTTGACGTTACTGAGAATTATTCCTAATCATTCTGTGACTTAATTATTAAGTTTTTTTCTAAACTATCAAAAATGCAATTTGCGCACTGCAAAAATCGATCATACATTTTTATATCAACAGTCATTCTGCTTTCGTATACCCATGTAAATTTTATTGAAATCATTGATTAATAACATGACGTCACAATCAACGATATTCAAACGCCTCGTATCGTCCCGACGCCGATCCCTCGTCTCGTATATTCATTTCAAATCATAAAATTAATTTCCTGCGATATCGCAGCTGCCTACAGATCTAAATTAAATATTTTCAGAATATAATATTGCGATATTTCAATCATGTCAAAGCTTGGAGCTACAAATAACGCAATATTAAGAGGGATGATCTACGGATAATTACGTTAATACGTTTATTTTCTTTTTTTAATTACTTAAGTACTTGTTTTACTTTTTTAAACTATAAACAATTAGCATAATCATTTTTACAATTTTT
This sequence comes from Acrobasis repandana, assembly GCA_963576875.1. Taxonomy (NCBI): domain Eukaryota; kingdom Metazoa; phylum Arthropoda; class Insecta; order Lepidoptera; family Pyralidae; genus Acrobasis; species Acrobasis repandana. The sequence continues at coordinate 16,247,397 of OY756218.1, read as the reverse complement.
ACAATATGAGCACAAAATAATAATATTTTATGATAGTTTTAAAGTATTTATTTTATCTGGATATTGTAGTAATTAACAAAGATCAATTTACAATTTATCTACGGCTTTTGAGATATTATTTCAATGATTCTGAAACAAAATGTGTATGTAGATACTTTTAAAAGTAAATCTAATTTACATCGAAACCAAAATAATTAATGGTAATTAGATTTTTTTAAATAAAAATATCATTATTTTCAGATCTCGAAAGTGCACAATCATCGCTGAAGTGTGCTTCATTAAAAAGGGTAAGATTAATGTTATTTTGGCAATTTATACCCATAGAACATTATTAAGTCTATTAAAATTAGATAAAATAGATAAAATTGTAACTTAAACTCCTGTATTCAGCATCATTACAGAAAGACCATTTTATTTTTATTTTAGAATCACGTTCACAGAAATTTATGTAGATATAGTTTAAGATAAGTTTCAATGCAATGTTTCAAAACTACTAAAAACCAACTAATTCGACATTCGCTTAGCTGCTTCCGATCCCGGAGACCGCTTTTCAGCTTTTACTTCTCAAAAGACAAGCTTAAAAGAAAAATCGGAAGAAAATTAAACGAAAGTATTAACTACTACCATCCGCGTGCCTGACGTCAACCCTAGAAGCCAACAAAATTATTGGTAGATTTCTAAATTTGGCACAGTTTAATAGATGTTCTACGATTTATCTTTGAAAATAATCAATATTTTTAAAAACTTTCCGGATATTGGCATTTAAGAATTACAAGACAATTCCGTGCACCATAATCTTATTTAGACAATAACAATTCCATTTAAAAGGCCATAATAATAATGTTGGACCTAGACTCTAGAAAATGATAAAATGAAATAAGCCACTTATCTGTCTCACGGATCATACTAAACTGTTACCAAACAACTGTAACAAATGAACGTAGTAAAGGCAACACGTTTTTGTTCTATAAATGGAATGATAACTTCATAATGTTATGATTTATGTGGTCCAAAGCGGACGCAAAGTATCGTGTTCTATTTTATTTTAAGTAAGTTCTTGTACAATGATGCAACAGCTTCGATTTCCCATTCTTCAGTGTCCCAACCCACCGTCCCTCTACTGGAATTCACCTTTATTTTTTTTTCAAGAACTAAACCATTTAGTAGGTACATTTTTAAAGTTAAACTTCTTTCTGTGGCAAAAAAAATCTCATATACGTATACTTAACAGGTTAAGAAACCAAATAAACCTACTCTATTTTCTTACTTTGTACGTTCCTTTGTTTGTATGTTGTGTACATGAATTTTGTAAATAAATAAATAAATAAACCAATAAATCGACTCATTTGCGTAATCTATATTGTAACAAATGATAACTGACAGCGGAATGAAAACCGTAGTATTAAAACTGAAACCTATTTGGGTTAATGCAATTAAGTTAAAGTTTAAAGATTAACAGAGAACCCACTGTCAATATCATCCCTTCGCGGGTTGAGGCGGGAGTTTGGTTCAAAAATAAGAGAGGTAACAAAACGATAGCTTATCTAACGCCATACAAAAGTATGTGTAAGCCACATAAATTTGTGCCTAATGTCTGCGTTTATCAGTCACTAATCCTTGCTTTTAATTAATCAAGTTTTTTTAAATGCCGGTATTGAACGAGTCGAAGAAACGCTTTTTTCTTCTTCTTCAAGTAGATGAGACCAATAAAATTTATAAAATTGAACATTGGTCAAATCGGCAGAGTTTGCCAAAATCGCGAGTTTATGGCTCGGAGCAAACTACTAATATTCGTATAAAGGTAGCTAAGTAAAAAAAATTGGCATAATAAAATGTCGCATTTTTATCTTCCTCCTCATCTTAAAGTATTCACGCGGTTACATCTGTAGCTGCGCTGATTCGAAGCCCATAGCATGGCGCAGGCAACAGCGTTTATCGGGCGCTATCATCTCTATCTGTCACTATCTCGCTCTAAGTAATAATAACGGGTGGGATGGTACTAGTCTGTCGCGCGATATAAACTTTATATGAGTTTATCTATAGTGCCATGCTACGGAGGCAGGTTGTGCCCTATCTTTTGCTTCTCTAAAGTCAATAAACATGTCAATGGCCACCCCAGGATTGTCAGAAAAGCTGGAAGCATTGTGTGTTGCGTCTGTCTCTTTTTAATTTCTGGTTCAGGGGTTCAGACTAAATGGATTAGGGTAAACAGCATAAAGAGGCTTTTGTATCCGAAATTAAATGTCACCGCCGTCATTATTCAGGCGCGCCGTGACACGCACGATCGTTGCCGTCTGCCACTGATATAGACAAGGACCGTTTACACTGTGCTATTCATCATTATAGTCATCTGGCCTTTTTAGTCTCAACTGCAGAAGCACGACCCTCTCTTTACTACCAGAACTATACTTGGCCAGAGCAGCTAAGGATTTGGCCTACACTCTCCACGCTGGCCAGAGGGGTTGCAGAGGTCACATTGATATTTATAAGCTTTCTGATATCTGACATCCACGGGAAGACTTGGAGTGGTCCTAAATATTCTATACAATGCCAGAAACTCCCTCTTTAAAATCATAATTTATTCATATAAATATGTATACGTCACATTACTATTACATTTAAAAAATCAAATATAAAATATACAGTGGTCAAACTACCACCATATAATATTCTTTAGGCTACCGCCTACTACTATTACTCCCTTCGTACCTGCCACTTATAGTTATGCATGTCTTTGCCCAACTGCTGCATTTGTCCGGAGTCCGATAAAGTAGAATATGCTATCTGGGGCAAACTATGTTTGTAAAATCAAAAAAAAATTGCTGCATCCACTGTGCAGTGCATGCATCGGCAAAGACGTACATCAACTTGTAGGTGGCAGGTAGGTGCCGGCTAGCCAGCTATAGATTCCATAAACTAACTGATGGCGGAAGTACACCAAAGTAATTTAGATCTAAGGGCATACGAGTATATCTTTGACTTGTGCAATGTCACACCTAAATTCTGAGCTGGGTGGAGTGGAGCTTAGTTGCGTATAAACTATAAATTAACCAATCACAAACTAAAACTATCCTACTTACTACTTATATACTTCTCCCGAGGACTTCTTTTCCGCAATTTGGTCGATTGCGCTGAACCCGTTTTGCGTGGGGAGCTGGCGCTGTTATCAGTTCTCAAATCAGCTCAGCTCCTGTAGGAATCCGAGAACGCTCCCCGGCGTCCTCACGGCTTTATCCACGGTTCCCTGATGTTCCAGAAACCCTCTTCTTATGTGTGCGACGCCACCGCACTCGATGAGGAGATGGCTCGCAGTTTCATCAGCCTCCATGCAAGCTCTGCACAGAGGGCTATCTGTAATACCTAGGGTCTAACTAAAGCTATCTTTGTCACAAGTAATTTTTATCAGGTGACGTTAGACCGAAGCCAAAAGTTATACTGACCAGTATAAATATAAAATACCTACCTAAATATGCCATGTCGTAAGGTGTAAATGGGTTTTAACAGCTAACCCATTAATTATATTCGTAACGGCTGTCGAAGATGCCTCCTACCCCAACTTTATAGAAATTCGACATAGATGTTATCGCTAAAACTTCCAATATCTTGTTCGAATATTTCTTTAGTTTGTTCAATTACAAGTAAATGTTCATTTTCTTACCAAATTTTAGCAAACCTTTACTTTTCCTGCAACAGCAAAGCTTGCTCTTGTCGGTGGAGTTAAGTGGAGATGCCTCCTTTCCACTATTCTCCCTGCCATCTTTTTAATGTTCTGGTAGGACCTTACTCCTAACTTTTCTTTAATTTGTTAAAAAACTTCATCCTCGGTCTTCCTTTTCCTGTTCTCCCTTTGATTTGTCCTTCTACTATTATTCTGAAGAGTTTGTCATGTCTTATTAGATGTCTAATCACCTGCCCTCTTCTATTTTCAATAGTTTTTAAGATATTTTCCTCTCTTCAATTCTATCTCCTCATTGCTTATTCTATCCACCTTTAATCTTAAGCATGAGAGGTTAAATTTAAAAAAAAACTATGTATTTTGACTTAGGTATTTATTTGGGTATTCTTTTATAATTAAAAAAAACTGAGCATTACTGATAATCTACATGCTATAAAAGATTTGAATACAGAAAAAAAATATCCTGTATATTCCAGACTAAAGGTTCGTGTTCAAAAATCTCTAGTATCTAATAATCAGTGGTAATTGAAAAGAAAGTTAATTTTAGTTAGCAATCACGTATTTTCTTATAACGTTAGCTACAAATTACCAGACATCACAGCGGCTTCAATTATCATAAAAGCGAAATTATAGGCTGTGTGCTACTGTATGATTTCGCATTTAACGTTTTGTGTTATTTTAAATGAGTTTTATAAAGAATATACATTCCAGGAACTAATTTCTTTATCAGGACTTCCATACGATTTAAACTGATTGTAGCTACGAGTATATAATAGTATATGTATATAATAAGGTATATAAATATAGTCTAACAACTGAAACTATTTTTATTCAGTCAATGATACTCGTACTAACCATCTCTCCCCATGGAACATTCACTAAAAATTGATAAATAATTGGTATTGGAGGTCAAAAATTATTTTTCCTTTGTCGATATATGTTTCTTGGGGAAAGTTGTTCAGTTTCATGGACTGGTAATATAGGTAGTGAACTAATAGTGTAAAATTAACTTAGGAACAATAACAAATAAATAAAATAAACTAAATAAATATATAAGGACAAATCACACTGATTAAGCTAGCCCTAAAGTAAGTTTTTTTTAAACTTGTGTTATGGGATACTAACTCAACGATACTATATTTTATAATAAATACATATATAAATAAACACCCAAGACCCAGGACAATTTGAAAAAGGCCATTTTCCAACTTGACCTGGCTGCGGATCGAACCCAGAACCTCCGGATTGACGGACTATCGTGTTGACCATTACACCACGAACGTGTAACAAAAACAAGGATAGAGTCCTGTGATAGAGTCAGATTAGAACAGATTCATAAAATTAACAATCAATGGCAATCTATAGAACAATATGTTAAGTAGCTTCTTAAATATTTCCTACGAATAGAAAATGAACCGTGAGAAAAGTTTCTTTATTATTTTTACATATTCAAATAGGTACTAGTAGTATATTGTACCCGACTAAGATTGGTGAAGCATTGTTTGTAAAATATAGTCTAGTTAGTTTTAAAGTATGATTCATAAGTTATCAGTGTTTGTAAGTGTTTTTACTAACATCGATAATGCACTCAATAAAAAGCAATAATTTAGTTCAATTTAATGTTTGAATATAAGTAAAGTATATACGTACATCTAAACACGCACACTGTTAATTCAGCGGCGTTAAAATAAACGGACCGAATAATTAAATTAAATTGAGTCTTCATTCTCATAATGCACAAACAATAGTTCGCCTCACATTGTGTAAACCTTTTGCTATACGTCGACTGTATGCGGGCTCGCTGATTAAACTAGCTGGATGCATTGCTCTGGACAGGTAACTTACAAAGAGTAAACAACTGTACTGTTTTGTACACACCAGAGCTGTTTATCAATGAGTTTAACAAGATTTAAATAATCTTTTGTTTTCGATTAACCAGGACTAGATACATTTCTGTTTCTTACTTTATATTCTTAAAAAAGTTTACTTTACTTAGAATAAAGAGTTTAGAGATTAAACTTACTATACTTCAATATACAGTGAGTATGGGGAGTATAGATTTTTTATTGAATTGACAGAAAATACAGTACTTCTTAAATCAGTAGTATTAAACTATGTAACTATAAGGAGTGCTATTTTTATCAATACAGCAGAAAGAATATAATACAAGCAAATCCTTATTAAAATGGGCTAATTTTATTTATGATGCAGCACAAAAATTACTGGTATAGCTCTGCTCAGGATATTAATTCTCATAATGCACCATTTAATTTCGGGCCTCTGCAGTCTTGCAACCATACCCCACATCGTTATTTACCAGTATTTAAATCTTAAAAAACAGAAAATAATACAATTCCAATTACGGCTCAGTCGCTCCGCGCGTATCGACGGATCATGTTTAATTTATTGACTGCAGTGTCTCTGAAATTTCTATTTGCATTCGATTGGATGGGATTGACAGAGTGATTTGGATCCGAGACGATTCATTTATTATTCCATTTGGGGTACATCTCGCGTCGTGACGTTGTTTTCTTAATCATTTAATTGAATTCTCCCTTTTTACTTTTGTTTTTTACTTTACAGCTGATTACAAAATATTTTAAGAGCAGTCTTCTATTTGCAACTATTGTATAACTGCAAGTTTGCAGATGAAGATAACGTCTTCTTCAGACGTGAATTTAATTTAAATTCTTCCAATGTAAGAAGTAAGGGCACATCCTGAAACAGTTGGTGCATTATGACTAAATGTAATAATCTAAGACCAGTATTCTTATGATGCAAATGTTTAAATAAATAATGGAAATAACCCGTTTTACGAATTTTCTTCTCTCCATGTGTTATTAATCTTACCCTTATTTTTAATAATAAGGTAAAAACGCTTGCTAAACCGATTAAAATGTCTTATATTGATAAAAGAGATAAGGATAAAATAAGTTTATCAAGCGTTTGTAAATGTTTTCCACGTACATATAACATATTATAATACTGGTCAGGAAGAAAATATAAAACATAGAATGTACCAGGCTTCTCTTCCTGCGCAGATCGTAAGCCTCGACCGAAAAGCTGATCGAGGGAATGGTCGTAAATGCGAATAATGTTAATAGGCGATGCGGCTAGCAACTATTTTTATTCCTTTTTACACCTTTTCGCCCACCATCACGTTAAAGTAAAAAGTTTTAAAAAGTTGCCTTTGGGACTTTCAGCCCTGGGCTCTGCCTGCTTAGAGCCGCAAGACCCAAAAATCTCTGTCTGTCCCATGAATTTTTATTAATACGAGGGTACATACAAATGTTTCTTCACAAACATTAATCGATAAACATGATATCATTATTTGAAACTGACTCTATATAAACCTACGAGTACAACAAACAAATCGGCTGTATAGATATCAGTACTGTACTCTTTGTAAGTTACCTTGTCCAAAGCATTGCAGTTGCAGCCAACTCGTCTAATCAGCGAGCCCGCATACAGCTGACGTATAGCAAAAGGTCTACACAAACAATGTGAGGTGAACTATTGTTTGTGCATTATGAAAATGAAGACTCAACATATTGGGTCTGGTAATTTTATCGCCGATACATAAATAGTGTGCGTGTTTGGATAACACTCTTATTTTACTCTTATATTGGTATGTAACTAATATACATTCAGATTATATCTCAAATTCCCAGACCTTTAGCCAATAAACCGGTCAAGTGGAGAGGGTTTCGTACTTCTCATAGGTTTTCCTGAAATCTATAGGTAAAACTATTTGTATTTAAATATATATTTTTTTAAATTTAGGCTCAGTAGTTTCGGAGATAATAAGACACACATGTAAGTCAGTGACCCAAAGACAGACGAAACTTAAATAAATAAATTTCAGTAATAAAATACTTTACTAGGATATTGATTCATTAATGTCTAGCTTAAGAGGATTGTGTAGCAGGAAATTTTCATACAAAAACCCCCCCCCCGACTTAAACATAGTCCAATTTTGATAATGTTTTTACATGTTATTGATATATTGGATGAGTAGGGCCGTACGTTTTTATTTGAAATAAATATTGCTTATAACAAAAATTATCAGCATCTCAATATCCATATTTTTTACTAAAAAACTACCTCGAGCGTTTTAATTTAGTTAAGTTAAACTCAACCGAATAACTCAAATAGGTAACCGTACAGCCCTAGATTCAGGTGTATTGAATTGAATGATATCAAAATTGCCTCATTTTGTAAAGGTTTAGGGGGGTGGAAACGTTATCGCCCGAAACAATATTTCAGAAGGAAAAATTAGGCAATCGCCTTTAAGAATTGCAACTCTTTCTATCGCACGACACGGGTCGGAAGCAGAGCGGCGGCGAAACAGATAGAATTTTTGCATATACCTACTCGCGATGCATATCGGCACTACACAATTCGAAAATATCTAAACCTCAAGGAGAACTGCACGAGTAAAATAAACATGGTCGCCACTTCTTTCGACTCATTTTGTACTTGTTGAATTACCTCATTGTTATGCACGCTTTTACTTGTAGTTACGTAGTTTTTTTTCTTGTGCTTCTTCTTAGTCTGAACTACCTTGTCACTTCACGTTACGCAGTTACGCGTTGAATCTAGGGCAATACTTGACCTCCATTTGGCTACAGAGTTCCATACGACACGAATTCACAAAGCGTAGCAAAAAGGGAAGTACAGTCGGAAATCAAGTAAGGTTACAGAAGTGCGTAACATTTCTTTTTAACATAACACCAAGCAGCAAGGGTAACATAATGTTAATTAAATAAAGTGCAGCCTTGACTGCAGAGATTCTAATCCGGTGGTTGCACAATTTACGCATTTAACACTAGAGTGCTTCCTTTGTTTCAATAGATGCTTTACGGAAAGCCAACAAGTATGCTTATTTTAGCTATTTTAGCTCGTATCATAAAAAAGTGTTGCTATATGAATAGGTACCATAGAGATAGACTTGACAACTGGAAGAATATTTTGACCCATCGGTTAAAAATATTGTAAAATATTTTCTTTTTTCTGACAAGCAAAAATTGGGTAGTTTCCTGGGTCAAAAATAAATTATTTTGTATTGTTAAGAAAATAACACGTCACAAAATAATGCCACCTGTCATTGATCACATCCATTTTGAACTTGATTCTAGATTTATTAATGCAGAAAAAGGGATATTAAGAGCGCTATTGACTCCAAAAATTTATGACGTCACAGTCCGATATTTCATACAAATCTCATAGAAAAGAAAAAAGTGTCTGATTTGACTTCTTGGAAACTAGCGGATTGACGAAGATACAATGCATTTGAATTTCTCATAACGTCACGGCTAACTACGATGTTTACATAGTTGTGACGTCACAAGCCCCCACTACTTAGATGCCCTGTCTCTTCGTGAATTTTTTACTTCTTTGAATAACTAAAAAATATGAGTCCATCATTTTTGGATAAATCTACAAGACGGATTACTACCCTGTCGTCACCCATAGGGGTATACTGAATAGAATATAGAATATTCTATTCTATATATATATACTACTACTATACTACGAATACTATGAATACTTGAATATAGAATAACTGGACCACGCACTATGGCTCGTGAATAATAAGCCTAGTAAGTATATCCGATATTTCCCAATTATTCTGCCATTGTCTAATTTTTGAAGTTTTAACTTTAGCTTTTTAGGTATCTTCTTGTATTAAAGACCCGCGCTCTTGTCGGCTCTCTTTCCTCCGCAAAGATCTTAACCTACATGTTTTCACATTTAATTTTTCCTTCTATCTTTCCTTCAATTATTACAGGTTGTAGATATTCTAGTCATTTCTAAACATCATCTACGGTAGTTCAAAAAAGTTATTTTTTGACAATTATAAAATATTCTGCTAGTAAGTAGTAATAGGTACAAGCGACATCCACAAAGGGAAGAAATCGTAGGCAAACGCAGTTTTGCAACAATACCATTGTTTATTGTGCACGTATCGGCATTAACCCATTCTCGAGACACTGTCGAACATCGCTGAGAAACGGGTCAATACTCGTACGAGTAGATATTACTTTATTTCAATATCGTCTCGAGTAAAAATAAAGTTATAACGACAAAACATTGTTGTCTAGCTTTTTGTAATTTAATAGTTTTATCCCTAGATTTCTTTATTTTTCCACATTTCTTAATATAAAAAAAAGCGGCCAAGTGCGAGTCGGACTCGCCCATGAAGGGTTGGAGCAAGTAACATACCTAATATAAAATGTCTAAAGTAAATTGCGGTTTACGATTTATGACGTATTAAAAAATTACTATCTATGATACCGAGACCGCTATAGTTTTAATTGAAAATACATACTTTGAGGTATATACCACATTTTTTTAAGAATTATTTTAGCAATATTTCAAAAGTTACGGTGGAGGGACACCTCAAATTTTAACTTTGTATTAGATTATCTCAAGACTGGGGGGTTTGATCTACATAGTTTCAAAGCAGTTTTTGTTGCATTTTAAAAGACCTTATCAATGATAACCCACACGTTGGGGTAAGTCTAATTTAATTTTTTAAATTCACTTACGGGGGGCCGAAAAATTTTTTTTTTATAATTTTAAAAACCAACTTTTGGAACTTCAATATCTATCTATCCACCAATTTTCGTGACAATCAGTGCAGTAGCGGTGGAGTACGAGCCCGGACGGACAGACATGACGAAACTATAAGGGTTCCTTGCTGACTACGGAACCCTAAAAAAGAATTGCTATTCGTTACTAAACTACTAAACCGTGAGAACGGCTGGATCGATTTGGCTAATTTTGATTTTAAAATATTTGTGGAAGTCCAGGGTAGCCCTAACCATATAAATTGAGATAATCGGGCGGAACGAAGTTTGCCAAGTCAGCTAGTACTGTATAATAACAGAAACCATAGATGAGTAGAAAATGGTTATCGAATCACCTGCTTCTTAGCGAATCGGAATGGTTGTTTAATTTTTTGCGTCGGATCAACTGATTATTAACTTGTATGAAAAATCTTACATGTTTGTCTTAATTTCTGAATACGCTTAGAAAGTAATTTAGTATTCGCAAACCTAATCTTCTTATCATACTTTTACAGATGAGATAAAATCGGAAGGACATAAAATCGGTAGTGCCACATTGACACCCGATAATAATCCAAAATACTTAGATACACACGCATCCGCCTCGCAAATGCATTAAATGTGTGAAAAACGGCTGTAGGGACATAAAATATAAAAACAATTTTAACATACTTGCCTCTTGTTAATTATTCTCAATGCCAGACGGAGATTCAATGAAACAATTACGTGACTTGGCCGAATTATGTCTATTCTTCTATTCAATTAGCATAATATTTTGTACGAACAAAGATACTTATCCTGAATTTAATATCGTTACATATTCAATTCAATTCAATTATTTTATTCGAATAACTATGATCCATGTTACTTTAAAATTTTAAGTGACTTTCAATGTTTTTGAATTTCAAAATACAAATGTGCAAAGAGTTGTGGTTCGAAATATCGTAGTTACGATAAACTGTTGGTCGACAGATTATTAGTGCGATTAATGAAAGAACGAAGGAATGGTAGTGCGATAAACTGTGCAGCGACAAAATACTTCTTCGACGAACGTTTGTGCGAAAGAACGCCATACACAGCTTAAAGAAACAAGTATAGGAAAAGGTGGATGTATACAGCGTACTAAAACAACCGGCGGAGGAAAAAGATCTAAACTATGATGACGATTCGAAAATTTCAAAAATAAACGTAAATAATATCACTAGGACAGTGCTACAACCTAAAAGGTAAAGGACCGCCTTATATGATTCCAATAATGTCATTGCTCTTGCATAGGGAGATTCGCGATTCACTTCAAGAACAGTTCAGTGAGCCAGTGTTGGGTCGAGAGCATTTAGCCGGGTTTTGCTTGTAAGCTAGTCCGTTGCCTGGGATAAACCACGAGGAGGTAGTTCTCAACCGAATGCAACTGACCAAACCTTACAACATATCGCTGAAGAATGTCTGCTCTACCGTTTCCCTGGAGGACTTACCGAACTCCATAATATAACCCCCCGGGAACCTTAGGGCCAAAAACCTACCATTGAGTATTTAGAATTAATTCAGTAACATGCCATACGACATGATGATATGATTCCTAAACTAAAATTATCATCTCATCAAATACCAGGCAATTAAAATGCAATAGAGTTTGCTGAACTCAATTTCCATTTTGGTTCGGCTTTTAGATAATTGCACTCAAAATTCTTCGTTATGCATAATCGCACATTTGGCACGTGGTTTGCTTTCCAATTTTCCTGAGTCTATTGCACCTGCAACTGTGTTTTTACTTATCAGCAGCCCGCCCCGGCTTCTCACGGGTATACAATACAATACAACACAAAAATCTTTCTTGCACCAAATAACATTTACAAATACAGGAAAATGTCTATAATATAAGTAAGTAGGTATGTATTATACATTTCAATCTTCCCGAAAAAAAATCTACATGTTAGTGAAAACCGCATCGCAATCGGCATAATTTTAAAGTAAGTTATTGAAACTTCAATTTGTAATAGTTATGGCTGAGAAAAACAAATTGGAAGAAAATCCTTCCAATTTGTTTTTAATTTCTATAAAATAATCACTAATAAATGATCCTATGATTAATGAGTATAAATGATTTACAAAGTTATCAAAAAACAGTAACGCGTTGTAATTGTACTGGTTTCTTTATCGAAGCAGTATGTAGGTAATTTTTTGTCTATCAGATAATAATTTTATCCTTTTCGAATATGTAAATACGTACAAATGTTTATTACGCTATTCACGTTTTCTTGGAAACTGTATACTTAAAGTTCAAACAACATTGACATATATTTTGGTAATTACTTTAGTCACCATATTACCGTTTATGTTTATTTTTATTTTTCTACGTATTGGAGGTACGCGTACTGAATAATAAGTTTTCATTATTTGCGCTGTACATATTTAAATTTAGGCCTTGAAACTCGAAAGTAGCGTGGTACAAAGCTAGGGTTTAGAAATGTCTAGTATTAGCATGAAACAAAGACAACTTTATTATTACAATCAATTCGCGACGGCTAATCTTTATGGCTAAACTAATTAATGTTATGCACGAACGAAAGTGCTGCCCTCTTTTTATAAGTATTTTTTTAATTGGAACTTAGCAAGCTAGTTCTTAGAGATTGTTCCATTCCTATCCCATAAAAATAGCAAGTAAATAGCACCTGGCCTATTCCACTAAGAGCACCTTATATTCACATGTACTCTTCGTGGACTTAAATTTATTTTTACATTTTTGTCCACGAAGAGCACCTATAATTTAGCAGCTAGTGCTGGGATTTATATTTTTCACTTTTTATTACGAATAAAAGATATTGATACAAAATCACACCTGCACCTGCGAATATTAGGTGTTACTTGTGGAATAGGCAAGAAGCTATTCGCCCAGGTGCTATTCAGACGGGTGCCCTTAGTGGAATACCTCGACGTTGGCACCTACTGCTTCGGGCCAGGTAATCCCGATTGTGTCCATCTGTGTGCCGACTTTGCGCCGCCAGGTCTGCTTGGGACGGTCAAGTTTTCGCTTGCTCTTGGGGGTCCACTCTATATATAGGGCTTGCTTCGGAATGTGTGTGGGCTCTCTCCTAAGATTTAACCTATCTATTATATGTCATAACATGATACCTACTATTTTATGCAAACATTTACTTAAAATGTAGATTTTCATGTTCGTTTTCGAGAAATAAATTATTTCAAATTAGGGCAGTACTTTCGTTGGTGCACAGACTTAACATTTCTTGATACTTACAAATTAATAGGTTACTCACCTGAAATTGGCGACAATCGTAAATTTTGTACGTTTCCTCGAACTAATTGAATTCCACGTCGTAACCATGACTCGGATCCTAAACCAACTTCACAAGAAATTAACTAGATAATCGTGTTTAATTGTAACATTAATCAGATTAAGACGGTGCTCATAGAGCCGTATCCAACATAGCCTTGAGATTTCTATTCTATTTTTCGCAGTTCGCAGGGCGTTTGCTCAATATGTGGTAATTTAAAATGGTCAAATGCAAGTCAGACATGAAGAGTTCTGTACAGCTTTATAGGTAATATTTGATATGCTTTACTTTTTTCTATTTCTTCCTATAATACCGACTTTTCGTTATTTCGGCCACAATAAAATGATGTCTTCTTAGTATGTTTAAAAACATTACCATGATGAGGGTGCGTCGAGTCGTTTCTGATTAAAAGAGTTTAAAATTAATATACTTACTTATATTTAAGTAGGTACCTAATGAGTATTCACTTATTTTAAACATGCAGGATTCAGCATAAATATACTCGTAGTATCACAGAGCATTTCAATACGGAACCCTAAAAGCAAATGAGCGGCGATTTTTGTACTCCATTGCAGTTTATGCAGTGATTAATCAAGGGGAGTGCAGAACTAAAGCACTGAGTAGTGGAACAATGCGATTCATTGTCGCTGGTTGCATAAAGGGTGAGTGCGTTATCGCGCGCACACTAGATCGGCATCAGCTCGTGGGACCCTTCCCACGTGTGGTAATTGCTTGTTAACCAACAGACGACATTATTGCCCGAGCACTGAAACAATAGAAAATATATATTTTAGTGCGCAATACGAGAGCTAGGGCTCCCGTATCTCATTTTTTTTTTTTTTTCGTCAACTTTATTACAAAAATTGTAAACAGCGGACTTAAAGCCTTAGGCTTTCTCTACCAGTCAATCGACAGGTGGTGCTGAGACAAGTAGGAGCAAAATTAATAATTACTACTCATGTGTCTATTACTTATACTTTTCCGTTCTGTTTTTTTTTTATTTCGAAACGTTTACGTCTCGACTATATTTGTCTCTAATATTGTTTGCTTCATTCTTTAATTATATTAGTAATAATATAATTCATTTTAAACTGTCAGATTTGACTACTTGGATATACAAAAAACAACAAATGAAATCTGGTCCTCTGTGCAACCTGATAGATCGGTCTCTCTAGCCTTTTAAAAAATATCTTTATTACAATAAAGATAGTATTACTTTAAAACCTCTCAGGTACTTACTAGATGGCTCCACAATATTTTACTTAGCAAAATTAAAAATTACAAGAATTAATATTCCATCTTAGTAATTTTTGAAACAACATAAAAACATTCTAATTCATAAGATTCTAAGCGGAAAATCCTTAATATTAGTAACATTTTTCTAATAAATTCCTTTATAATAATTATACTAAAGCTGCTGGCAACAAAACAAAAAACAACCAGCTAATTAAAATTCAGCAAAGCCCGTTTACGAGATAATTAGAAGTGGATTACAGAATAATCCATCTACAATCAGCGGCTGTTGTTGAATGTTATTATTGACGCTATCGTTGTTCAGCAGCTGTGAACAGAACAACTCATCAAAACAACGCATCCCGCATTAAAATGCACAGCAAAACTAGCTTGATACGTGCCACCCGACATCATAACCAAATTACGTAATCAACTGTTCATTCATGCATGCGTGTTTCAGTAGCAACACGTACACAATTTTAAATGCTAGGCAAATTAAAAAAACACCCAACTGTCAATAACGCCATCTAGTGATTAGTAGTGAAACTACTGATACGACTTGATATCCATAGCGCCATCTATGCTTTGCTTGAAAAAGCCCTGACTTTCAAGCATTAACCCACAATGACTTTTAAACGGCTCAACCGATTTTCATCAAACATAGCTAAGAACCACCACAAAGGAACTTGCTTTCACGTTAAAAAAACCACATCGAAATCGATCCATCCGTTCGAGCGCTACGATGCCTCCGACAGACTGACAACAAACATAAGTGTCAAATAACACCCCTCTTTTGTCGTGGGTAAAAAATGGGACGTCTCTCCACATACATTTAATATGAAAAATGCATTCTGCTCTGAACCTTAACAGTGCCCAATGGACACGTTCGGCGATAAAATAAACACTAAAACTACGCTAGTTTACAGATTCCGCTCATCCGGAGCACATGCAGCCGCATTATACAGCACATTTTCTAAACAAATTGTTTTATCGCTACTTCTAAAGTGGATTCGCTCCGTCGCGCACGTAATTCTTCTCAGTCCGCATACAAACAGCCCCTAAGGAGGCGACAATCCTCACCGCAAACAATAAAAATATACATAAAAATAAATTTGATACTTCGGTATCGCGCCCGTGGAAATATGCGATACCTACCTTTTCAGTTATTAAGGTAGATTGATAAATCTTTATTCAGTATTATGGTAGATCAATACTTTGGAAATTCTGTTTATATTTGTTTATAATTTATAAGTAACGTACGCTTTGCAATTTTATTTAATTTTTAATTTCATTTAATTAAATGCAATTTAATTCTAAGTTCATCATCATCATCATATCAGCCACAGGAAGTCCACAGCTGGACATAGGCCTCCCCCAAGGATTTCCAAAACGACCGATCGGAAGCGGCCTGCATCCAGCGTTTTCCTGCAACCTTATTTAGGTCGTCCGACCACCTAGCAGGTGGGTGTCCTACGCTACCCTTGCCGATACGTGACCGCCATTCGAGAACCTTTCTGCCCCATCGGCCATCGGTTCTTCGCGCTATGTGCCCCGCCTACTGCCACTTTAACGAGCTAATCCGCTAGGCTATGTTCGTGACCCTAGTTTTTCTACAAATCTCCTCATTTCTGATTTGATCGGGTCGGCTCTCCATAGCCCGTTGAGCGACCTTGAGCCTTCTTATGAGACCCATAGTAAGGGACCACGTTTCAGAGCCTAGATTAGATTCTAAATTAATTTAATAAAACACAAATTTTATATTATATTGTATATATATATATATATTTACACTTATTTGTATTTAATGAATGGTATTGTAACTACGACACAGCGACGATCCATGCCGCTGCAAACCTCCGAAGACGCTAAGTCATATCGAAAGCTTAACCGACAAATTCAAAAGTCCTTGCGACACGACATTTGCTCCTTTAATACTAAATGTATTAAGGAGACGATAGAACAAAACAAAGGTTCCAAAGTGTTTGCAAGGGCTATGTCTACTGGGCAGAGCCGATTGACTAAGTTGAAGACTGAGGGCGGAAACGTTGTGTCGACGGGGAGGGGGTTCTGGGAGAGATCGAGAGGTTCTATGGGCAGTTATATACATCCGTTGCAAAACCTATTATAAATACGGCAAAAGATCCAAGAGCCAAGTTAACCCGACACCATACCGAAGATATCCCGGACATCAGTCTGTACGAGATTAGGATGGCTCTCAAACAGCTTAAAAACAACAAGGCGCCGGGCGAGGACGGAATCACAGCAGAGCTTTTGAAAGCGGGCGGAACGCCGGTACTGAAAGTCCTTCAAAGGCTCTTTAATTCCGTTCTACTCGAGGGAGTGACGCCAGAGGCGTGGAACGGGGGTGTGGTGGTTCTGTTCTTCAAAAAGGGTGACAACACTCTCTTGAAGAACTATAGGCCCATCACACTTCTGAGTCATGTCTATAAGTTGTTTTCGAGAGTCATCACGAACCGTCTCGCTAACAGATTTGATGCCTTCCAACCTCACGAACAAGCCGGGTTCCGAAAAGGCTATAGTACCATGGACCACATCCATACGCTGCGGCAGGTTATAGAGAAGATGAGGGAGTATAACCAGCCGTTATGCTTGGGGTTCGTGGACTATGAGAAAGCCTTCGATTCGATCGAAACATGGGCCGTGCTTCAGTTTCTCCAGCGGTGCCGTATTGACTATCGGTATATCGAGGTGTTGAAGTGTTTATACAACAAAGCCACTATGTCGGTCCGAGTACAGGAGCTCAGTACGAAGGCTATTCCATTGCAAAGAGGCGTGAGACAGGGAGATGTCATATCTCCAAAACTGTTCACCGCTGCTCTGGAAGATGCCTTCAAGCTTCTAGAATGGAAAGGACTGGGCATTAACATCAATGGCGAGTATATCACTCACCTTCGATTTGCCGACGATATCGTTGTTATGGCAGAATCGATGGAGGACTTAAGTACGATGCTTGAAGACCTAAATTGAGTTTCCCAACAGGTCGGCTTGAAAATGAACATTGACAAGACGAAGGTCATATCGAATATGCACGTAACGCCTTTACCTGTTTCTGTTGGGAGCTCCACCCTCGAAGTTGTAGACCAGTATATCTACCTGGGTCAATTGCTCCAGGCAGGAAGTTCCAGCTTCGAGGAAGAGGTCTTTCGACGAATCCGACTCGGCTGGGCAGCGTTCGGGAAGTTACGCAGCGTCTTCTCGTCCAAAATACCCCAGTGCCTCAAGACGAAAGTGCTTAATCAATGTGTGTTACCAGTGATGACTTATGGCTCTGAAACGTGGTCCCTTACTATGGGTCTCATAAGAAGGCTCAAGGTCGCCCAGCGGGCTATGGAGAGGGCTATGCTAGGTGTTTCTTTACGTGATCGAATCTGCGGCGTATGTCGAGCAGTGGACTTCCTGTGGCTGATATGATGATTGTAACTACGAGTATTTATGTGTACTTACGCCTTACCACGAGAGATTTTTTCTATTTATCCCGAAGCTTGACTGGTAGAGAATACTATTAGCATTAAGTCCGCCTTTGACACCATTTCTGGTAAATAAAGTTTTTAAATAAATAAAAGAAAGTTATTTCTTCTCTATAAAGAAACAAATATGTTCAATTCCACTAGTATAAACCAAACTGGACAACAGAACTACTGGAAATAAACGATAAGTACGCCAATCATCTGTCAAATCTGCTTGAAGTAGACGCGAGTTCGTACGACGCGTATACGTATTATGTACGATACGAACTTGTCTGTTGAAGACGAATTCGTCAATTGTGCTGTCGATAGTTCCATTCCAACGACGGATAGCGTCATTGTCGTGTGGAGATGAAAATAGGGTGAGGAAATACCGTGTTGAAACGTCGAATAGCAAATTGCATTGTATGCCGACGCAGGCGGCTCGTGGTGAGATGAAAACATGAAATTGGATTGCGCACTATCTAATATTCTGATCGTGAGGCGCTGAGATGATGTTCGTGACAGGTCGCCTGGTAATGACAAACAATCAATATAGATAATTCCTTATTTTGCGTTACAAGTGTCACAACACACGCAATATATGTGGACTAGTAAATTCATAGTTCGGGGCAGTTGGCCCCGAAATTCGTGACCCCTCTAAGAATGCCATATTTTGATAACCTTGACTGTTTTGGCTCATGTACGAATTTGAAAATTGTATTTGTCATATCTTTTTACCTACGATGCGACTAGCAACCCATCGCCTTGATTCCTTTTACCACCTTCTTGCCCATCATAAAAAGTGGTATTTTAGTCTTGCGGCTCTGGACTCTGTTTTTAGGGTTCCGTACCCAAAGGGTGCAAACGGGACCCTATTACTGAGACTCCGCTGTCTGTCCGTCTGTCACAGGGCTCTATCTCTTGAACCGTAATAGCTAGACACTTGAAATTTTTAACCGATTATGTATTACTGTGGCCGCTATAACAACAAATACTGAAAATAAAAAGAAATAAAAAATTAAACGGGATCGTCATACAAGAAATGTGTTTTTTTCAGCGTTTTTAACTAGATCTTTATAATGGCATTAACTAGATGCTTGAAATTTTCACAGATTATGTATTACTATGGCCGCTATAACAACAAATACTAAAAATAAAAAAAGGTAAAAATTAAAGGGAGTCGTCATACAAAAAATGTGTTTTTAGCGTTTTAAAACATTGTACGGAGGTACGGAACCTTTCATGTACGAGTCCGACTCGCACTTGCCCGTTTATTTAAAGCCGCAAGACTCAAAATGCTCTGTCTTCCCCATTAGAGATAAAGACGTGATATAGTATTAGTCTACTAGAGAGAGTTTCATGAAGTTCCGATCATCATCCTACTACATCTATGGTCACTGATCCAAGTGTCATTGTTGAACCAGGGTTACATGGTTATTGAGCTTCTCAATTTCACCGTTTATGAGCAGGCTTTTGGAATTACTGGTCTTTTCACCCCGGTCCATTATTGCGTGGGGATACAGATCCAACACGTAGAGGTCCTTTGAAGATGTTAATGTAATGTGGCGCTCCCGCCAAGACCCATTATTGGATATACCAATAAAAGGTGCACTCTTGAATAGGTTTCGGCAGGAGAAGGATCTATTGCAAAAAAAAGTAAAGGTTTATGGGTTGGGATGGACTGATGCTGGGATATTTACAAATTTTATTATTATACACAAAATGCTCTTAGAAGCGTTGATTGATGATGAGCAACAAAAAAATATTCTAACTAAAGAATTTAAATCCAGTATTATTAGGTACATCTACATTATTAACAAATATTTCACAATTACACAGGTACTTAATATAAAATATACACGCGAAAAGATGTCCCAAGAATACTACATCGTAACATTACATGAATTAGTCCTTGAAACAAGTATGCGGCAGGTTATGCCCGCAGATAAATATTTATAAGGATACATTGCCTCCTAAATGCAGTACACCTCCGAGATTTGAATCAGATTAGCATTTGGTAAGCAGAACAATGAGCAATGATACCACGCACACGTTAAATGTAACTGATAATCGACCAGTTGACAGATTGAGACACAAACTGTTGTACGAGTAACAGTGTAAGAAGATTTATTATTCGACTAATATATTGTCCAACACTATTATCAGTAAAACTTAGTGCTGAGCTGTCTGAAACTTATGTTAAGTCTACAGTTTCACAAGAGTTATGAAACTGGAGAGACAGCTCGAGCAAAACACGACCAAGCTTAAAATTGCAACATTTAGATCGCTTGACCTGACTGAATTGTCTGAAAAGTCCTTTTTAGGGTTCCGTAGTCCGAAAAGGAACCCTTATAAGATCGTTCAGTCCGTCCGTCCGTCCTAGTCTGTCACAGCAGAATATCTTCTACGTTTATGGATTGATTTGCATGAAACTTGGTTCGAGGATACTTCACATATAGATCTCAATTTTAAAAATACAAAAAATTAAAATTACCCCTTTTTAAGGGTACCTCCCCATACATGTAATGGGTGAATTATTTTTTTGAGTGCACCCCCTTGTGTGGGGTATCGTTGAAAAGGACTATAAAAATAAGGTAGGGTTTCCATACAACACTTTTTTATCAGCTTTACCATTTGCGAGATATAGCCCGCCAAAGTCGTTTACACGGTGTGTCCCCCCCTGTAATTTCTAAAGTCTTGGACCTATAAACTTCAAATCACTCACGTAAAGAAACAGGCGCAAAAACTCCTATTTAAAATTGTTTCGGGTATCCTGTATTGAATACTTTTAAAATATAAATAAAATAAAAATATATACTTTTTTCCAAAAGAACAGTATAAACTTAAAAAGTTTTTTTTACATATTTTACTGTTAGGACTGAATGAAGCTTAATACTTTTAAATAACATCCGGAGAAGAATAAATAGGTAAATCATTTAAATATTACTTAGAACTAGAAAAAAACACACGCGGCGACTGACAAAATGAGCCGCGGCGCGGTCTAGGTGCGCGGTGCGGTGTGGAGGGGGAGGTGCTTGAGTGTAGAACCCGAAAGCGGGCAGCTTTGATATACTTCCTAGATAGAGCGCAGAAACGCAAAAAGCGGCCAAAAAAATTTCCAACAGGGAAAAGGCTAGGGAGATGATGATGATGCAAGAAATGCAAAACAGCGCGGTGCCAAAAATTACTACGGAACCCTACTTTATGCGTGGTCCGACACGCACTTGGCCGGTTTTTCAAATCTAATGCAGTCCGACTTGTCTAGAAGGCAGGGCCGCTATGTTCAAGTTTTTTTTAAATTACGTAATAAGGACATAAAGAGCTATAAATAAATATGTTTCGCGTAAATATTCGCAGCGATACCAATACAAGTTAATCGTATGTAAACCTTTCCTTGAATATGCTCAACAAGTGAATATACATCTCTTTTGACTTGTATTAATGGTAAAATTTAGCAAGAGCTATAAATTAAACGAATTTGCTTATACGCATTTTAAAGTTGGTTCCTTTCCACGATAATACTGTCGTCAGCGTATTTAATCTCCATTCACTGAAAATGCACCACCTTTCAAGTGATTGCCCCCTTGTGTACGGAACCTACAATCCTGTAATCTGGTTCATTCAGGTCTGTGCAGTCACGTTCAAAGTTTCCTGAACCAACAGTGTCCTTTGCAGCGATGCTGTAAAGCAATCAAATGATGCTAATAAAGGAATTGCTTTAGCTTCATCCAAAATAGCTCTTTAAATACCTTACAAGTTCATAGAATAAAAGGAAATGCTTATTTAGATATAATTATTTCGATTGCATTTTAGATGATTATAATACATTTAAAAACAAAACTTTTCGGTATCATTGTATAGAAAGGGACAAACATGCAAAATGACGATTTTTCGGCAGGGATAATGGAGTGGTTTGTCATTGGAGATATTTTATATTAAACATAAAGTTTTTTGAGAGGTCTTTTTTTTACGCTCTATCCGTATTACAGAACCCTATAGACTGACTACATGTCACGTAATACGGACATCATGTGATGAGTAGCAATTTTGAAAGAATTGTCAAATTTACACAAAAAAAGCACGGCCAGTGGATATGTTGCAGTAAAAAATTATAACCGGTCACACAACGTAAATATACAATTGTTCATATACAATATTTATTTGTTAACTGTATATTTACGTTGTTTGCTAAAATTATGAACAGCATGCACGCTCACATTATCATTACCACGTACGTGCAAAAACCAGAAATGTGCAATAAAACTTTAAAGTCTGCTACTGAAGTTGCATTACAGAAGTACATTTAAAGACATGTTGAATTTACTTTTTTATTTGAAACGTACTAAAATTTTAATAGGTTTATTGGTGACATCTTGTATCTTTTATAATGAAGTAGTCAATAAGTTTAGGAATGTAATAAAAAGCCTAAGAGGTCGATAAGTATGAATTAGGCAATGTATACTCGTATACATCAATGTCTTTTATTTTCTTGTTTACTGCAGCGCTGTATACGGGGTCTAGCAAAATAAACTGAAACTATTTTAAAGAAGAATTCAGTCCATGCTACTGAAGAACAACTTTCCCCAAGGAACACAATATATGGAAATATGAAAAAAAATTTTTGGCCTCCAATACAAATAGATCAATCAGCTGACCCGAGTTTGTAAGGAAAGCATAAAATTATTTCTCATAATTCCATATATTCCTTAGAGAAAGTTGTTCAGTATCATGGACTGCATTCTCCGTTAAATTAGTTTCAGTATATTTTGTTAGACGTTATATTATAGTTTATCCCGATTCCAATTTTGAGCCTATCCTGTAGTATAATTATGACTGAAATTGGTAATCAGCCCGCCTTTATATCTCACATTTTAATTTTTGTTTTTTTTTTTTATAAGAATAGAGGTGCAGATAGATATATCGTATACTCGTAGATAAAAAATTTCACATTTTGTATTTTTTTAATAAAAAAAGCGCAGATAAATCCTTTAAAGTTTTACAGTAATTTCTACGAATGATGAAATTCAACCGCTTTTACGACTCTCTTTGTGCAGCTACTGGCTATCCAATTCATTTTGAAATAAAGTTTTCATGGTTGTCGTCAAAATAATAAATACTTAATAAAGCTCATGCATAATGTCATAAAGTCTTAATAAAATGTATTAACCGACCTTCGCTAATTATAACTTTTGTTTTTACAGTTGACCAACGTTGCTATTCATCACGACACTTTTGGTAAGTCCTGGCATGAAGTAATATTTTTTTAAATAGTCACGGACCATTACTCTTTCTGCTGAAAATATACCTAAACACACAAAGTGATTATGATACTATATGCTTGTTCCTACTTAACATATTTTTATCTCATATTCTGGAAAATTAAGATTTCTGATTTTATACACATTCGATATTCTTCCGTACGGTCTGGGAGTTTCCCGCGCAGATCGTAAAAGCCGATCGAAGGAATGGGCGAAAATGCGAATCATGTTGATAGGCGATGCGGCTTGAATCCCATCACTATTTTGATTCCATTTCCGCCTTCTTGCGCACCATCATGCTAACAGCCTTTGGGTCATGCGGTCCTGAGCTCTGAGTGCTTAATGTTCATTTCATTTATTTATTCCATAACACCATAACATCGTCTTCTTCGTCTAAGCGCGTTCTGCATCCTCAGCTGTGCTGCGTCGGAGCCCGGAGTGCGCTTTCCCGCTTTTTCTTCTCCAAATATAACTTGCATGTCAATGGTCACCCAAGGATCCCAAAGACCTCGCAAAATGAAAAAGAAATAGCCGGAATAGTTTAAATGATTTGGCTATAGTTTTACGACCGGCCGCCTGTCTGACGTCAACCCTCCTTGGGAATGCAATTGTAGCTCGAGATGTTTATGCTTAGTCCTTTAGTCACCTCTTACAACATCCACAGGAAGAGATGGAGTGGTCCTATTCTAACCCGGAAACACACGGGTATCAAAGACATAACATCGGGTCGGAAATTATTTCTACCTTAAAACTAACATCTTTAAATTTATTATTATAACATAAGTACACATTTTATAAATATTTGCTCCTAGAGACAACATTTGAGATATTCGTGGTTGCATCGACAGTGACTACTGCTTACCCACAGCAGTTACGAGGTGTCATTCTCCTTTGACTGCATAAGCTTTTTTACGTAGAGCCAGTGTTACTAAAATTAAAATGTCAAAAAAGAAACAGTTGAAAATTTACAACAATAATAAATAGGTACTTTAATTATTTAATCATTGAAATAAATTGATTCATTCAGATTTTTCATTGAAAACATTATGAATCATTTCTTAAACAACCTTGCCCTTGGCAATCGCAACGCATGGTTGGTTTCTAAATTCTATCAATTGGAATTAATTTGATGTGATTTACTAGACTCGGCAACTCTTGATTTCTTTGATTGACGCTGACGGAACATTGAAACAAGCATATTTTTAGGTAGCTTTTAAAAATATTGGTTTCTTATACATTTCTGTCATATAATTCAGAAGTAGGTGTATATATTTGTTATACCCAGCAGTAGAAGATCTGAGATGGTGATGAATATATTATACATATAAGTTCTGTGAGAACAGTTGACCTCGCATGCTCTTATAACCATGCAATAACCGACACATTTCCCCTTTCCCCTAGCTTAGCAAAGCCATTTCAGTGAAATCCGTCCAAATACAACGCTACAGCCTACAAACAATAATTGCTACAGCAAACTTCCGGCACAGGCCGGAATCTCTTAAGGTACGCGCAATATGCGTCCCCGTTCCCCGTCCCCGCACCTCTCCCCCGTTTTCGCCTCGATGACTCACGTTGGCCGTCAAGAACCGGGGGAGAAGTGCGGGTGCGGGGAACGGGGACGCATATTGCGCGTACCTTAGGAGATTCCGTTCTATTTACTCTTACTGTATTCTGTGCTTCCGGGCAAAAAGTGGGATAGGACCACCCTTTTGAAAAATTTTTAAGCCAACAAATGTTTAATCTAGCTTTAGCACCCATTATTGTTATAATTAAGATTCACCTTTGTAGAAGAGAAAAATAAACGTTTTATTATTGTTATTATTGTTTATATAGAATGATTGGTGTGCCTCTTTTTGATTGAAATCCGTCAGTAAATAAGTTCCCCTTTTACCCCTGTTTCTCCCCCAATAAAAATCCAGATGGACTAAATAAATTAAGGAACTTTTGTGCCAGTTTTCGACAAAATTAGTTGAAAAATGCGAGCGAGAACAGACAGACGGACAAAGTTATTTTTGACTAATCCCGAAACTAAGACGCTTCGCTCGCTTCGTTCGCTCGGGGAATTTATCATTCACAGATAGCGTTATTTCTACAGAGTTGTCACTAAGTGTAATAAAAATTTTATCACCTTGTTTCTAAATGCATCTTCCAATGTGCTTGGATAAAATATACATATTATTCCAGCACATTAAATCTTTAATAAGCCGTAATTACTATAAACAACTGTTATTTAATAGATATTGATAACTCATACACACTCATAGCCATAACTCGATTATACAATATACAAGTCATTCATGTTTTTGTAATGAGCTATTTGTAACAAACAGAATATGGACAAGTTATTTGCATATACATATCTATCGAGTTTGTGCAATCCTTAATAATATATGTTTGTTTATACATTCATAAATTCACACTTAATTTAAATGCTAAATGATCGATGATTTGATTGACAATTTGAAGTATGGCTAATGTCTTTACTAGACTGAATGGCACGATGAAATTGAACTATTGGGGCAATTTAATGCGATTATATTTAACTGTTCTATTTTTGCTTTAGTGAAAAATTAATTTTAAGATTGTTTGAGAACTTTGATTAACGAAACCAAATATATAAATACGTATGTACAATTTTACTTTGTTTTCATTTCTGAAAGCGAAAGAAAATTTAATTTACTTGTGGATTAATGAGTTCCAACTTCCAATACATAAGTGGATAAAGTACCTAATTGATAACTAAGATTGTTGTTTAAATCGCTGAAATTCAATGTTTAAGATTTATAGATTGCGAAAATGCTTATGGATTCGGCTACTGAATATCAGTCAGAGTGTGTCCAGTGTCCAGTACATGTGCAAGTAAGTAGCTACAGATACATTAGTACGACTTTATCCCTCACGAGGTAGACAGAGCCCAGACCCATAAGACCCAAAGGCCACGTTTAGCGTCATGGTGGGTAAAAATAAAAATATGGTGATGGGTTGCTAGTCGCATTGCCTATGTGTTATGATTCAGATTCTCGCACTTTCCCCCGATTGGCTTTAATGATCTGCGCGGGAAGAGAAGCAGCTGATACATTGTAAGTTTTTCCATTTCTCCCAAACCAGCATGGAAGAAAGTATCTACCCAGGAATAATATACCTCGGAACCATAATGTACTTATCGTAATTATACCACATAAGGCAGTAATTGTATATGTACGAGTACAAAACGAAATCTCCTAAGGTCCCGTGCAATATGCGTCCCCGTTCCCCGTCCCCGCACCTCATCCCCGTCCTCCCTTGTCTCAGGGCGAGAGCGGGCGAACACACAATGCACGGCGCACGCGGCCACACAAGAACGGGGGAGAGTTGCGGGGACGCATATTGCGCGTACCTTAGAATATTCCGTTCTGTATACTCTTACTGTATTCTGTAACTATATTAAAAAACTACAAAAATAGGTTGATAATAAATATCGGAGCTCCAATTAATAAAGAACAAACCCAATGATCCACTCCTCGTCCGCATCCGACAATCGAGTTCCAGAGCCTCAAAGCCATTTGCATGTGTAACCAGATTCAGCAAAAACACCCGCGAGTATTACTGGTGTGGTGAAACTGCCAAATGGAATAATGTGTTATTGAGTTACTGCACCGTGGATTGCATTGCTATTTTGTTCTGCAAATTTTATTACCGATTATCTATTTATTTACAAAATGTATGTACACAGAAGAGAAAAAAAGTAAGAAAATAGAGTACATAGTACTGATTATTTTACAAGAAATCTCTTCCAGCAGACCCAGAAGAGGAAAAGAGAAGAATGCAAGTAGTAGGCGTGTACAAAATAAAAAAGAAACTTAAGTTAAATACAAATAGATACTTATCTTAAATTTAAAAACTGAACATACATTTACAATACTTACATAAATAACTATACATAAATATAATACTATAAATAAATACAAATTCATAAATTTATAAACAGATATATAATAGATGATAAAAATATTCATAACATTCGGGAAAGATAATACTCTTTTGCTTACCTAATATTGTAAATCGTATACTTAAATATGCAATTTTTTTTTATTCGGCATAATCTCTTTTTTATTATTCTCTTTTATTCTTCTTTTGTTGTTATTTTCATGTATCTCATTTAAAAAAATATAAAACGGTTTAAAGGATTTATTTATTTGCTTACAAGAATTACATAGGTATTCACTTAGGTGAGTCTATACAAAATTAATGCACTTTATAAACGGTGAATGTAGGTAGGCATCACAAAAGTCATAAACACCAAGCGCGAGCTGCCAGCAATAACTTGAACTTGAAATAAAACAAAAAAGATCAAGGTAAAAATCATAAAAATAACAAAAATCTTTAATAAAATCTTTAACTTTTCAAAACAAAGAAGACCAAAGTAGGAAATTGCATAGGTAATTAAAGAGTAGGAATGCATCTCCAGCCCTAAACGAGAGGTACTCGAAGGGCTGTCGTGAAAGGTCAGCTGAGTCGGCGGCACGCTACGCCCTCTTCATTGTTACTTTATAAAGGGTAAGTACTTTTGGAAGGTGCAGGTTATCTTGTTATATTGTGTAGGGTTTGGTTGGAGTTAAGGATTGATGGAATATTCGAGGCGTAGTATAATGCATTCAGTACCTAATTTGTAGATACACCGATATGCTTAGTTGCTTAAGACCTGTTAAACACAACTCGTTTAAGAAAGAAGAATAATAAGGTGATAAAGTTATGTTTATACAGGGTCTAATCTAACAGAATATGCTGAAACTAGTTCAATAAATTAAAAATTCAGTTCATAATACCGAACAACATAAGCAATAAAATTAAAAAAATTAATCAATAAAATGCGTAAAAATCTAATATATAAAATTGAAATTGTAAATAAATAAGAATTGAAATTATGAATAACTATGACGAGATTCCTCCTGTCTGCTTTGGAGTGCCCAACAGAGTCCTTAAATGAGTGTTGGATCATACAACACTGTATATGTAATCTGCATGTAATTTAAAGAGCAATAAAGTACTCGTATTGAGTAATAAAAAAATGCAAAGTCGTGCATGAGGGTTTTAGTATCTAGTTTGTCTAATTAATCTACTCGTATGTGGTTTTCCTATTTTACTCAACTAATCAAATATTCCTTAATGAGTAAAAATATATAAACAGTAAAATTATATCTTAACTGACTGCTATTTTCAATAACCCTTTGCCAGAAGCACTTCTCACAGCACCAAGACGCGTTCGTATTCACGTGCATTGATTATTACGGTCCCATCGTCGTGAGTGATTGTATTGTTCATAGCTCGGAGGTCATAGGCCAGTAGGACGTAGGGATTCTGCTAGTTTGTTGCTTCATACAGCCCAGATGCTGTTATGTTTTATGATTTTCGTAATACTAGGTAGTTTATTTATAATTTTACGTAAAATTATGACGCTGAAGGAACTTTATGATTGCCATTGCATATGCATAATAAGAAAATTAACGTTGACAGGTTCAGTGTAATAACAGATAAATTTACCCGCTTCCTACATCAAAAAATGACTTGCTTTTTTTTTCATGCGTGTACATGTACGTGACGCAAAACCTCAACCTCAGCCCATGAAACTGAACAACTTTTGTTTAACAACTTTCACGAAACCCAAAAAAACAATTAAATTTTTATACAAACTGATCAGGTATAAAAATCCGAATTTTTTTTTTTGGGTTTTGTTAAAGTTGTAGAACAAAAGTTTCTAGTTTCATGGGCTGAGGTATTGAGAGGTTTTGCGTAAGTTCATTAACACGTTGTATAAATGAAAAGAATAAAGTCATATTTTGAAGTAATATTTACTGATATCATACGAGAGATATTTAAAAATCTACATAATATAATTAAAAACCTGTTTATACCTGCTAGTTAAATATCTATTTTAATATAATTCAACTACCTTTTTAATTAGCAGTTTTTGTAAATATCTATTTGCAACTAAAATGCGTGAGCGTAAAACTAAATTAGGTTAAATGGTGTTTTATAACGTTGTGCGCATAAACCAAACAACCACTGTAATTTTCAGCTATATGACAGTATTATAAAAAATTACATCATTCCAGGGGCCCTACTAAGAAACAGTGTCATTAACTCTAACGTCAATCGTCAATTAAAAAATGTAAAAATCCATCACATTACCTTTCTATCATCTAATCCCGGCTTTCAGGTTAACTATTTACCAATTTCTCCATAGTAAAAAAACATCCGCTTAGTTTGCACCTACGATTATACTTGCATACTTGTAGTTAGTTAAAATCTTTTTTACACCAAAACGTTAATATAAAACAGATGTCAGAAGGCGGTCTTATCGCAAATGCACTCTATTCCAATTCTATTCACAATTGAAAAAAACTGATAAATATATAAAATAACATAGATACATACAACTTAAATAAAATATAAACATACGCATATAATAACAAGATGTATACAAGAAAGAAACGAAAGAAAGAACGAGAACTTGTTTTCCGAACAAGAAAATTGTAGATATGACATCGAAAAAATGGTAAGGCCCAAACCTTGGCTTTTACTTTCTCAATTTTTTTTTTCTAAAGCTGTGTAAATTACGGGTCACAACTGTATCGATATCGGATAATGTTGTTAGATTCCGGAGTAATACTCCTAACTCCATGTTCAGATTTACGGCACTGTAAACAGAGGCACCGAACTTTACCGTTCTAGCTTTAGCCATTTTGGCCTTTTCCGTACTATACTCGGTTATAAATCCAGCCACGCCCAGATCTTGGCTGATAATTGTAAAAACCCATAAAGATACCGTCTAAAGACCCAATAAAGTTAGCAACTGCTTTATTTTGTAGTTCCATATACGTGACTCAATTTTGTTGCGCATTTCCGAAATTACTGCTTTCGGGGTGCGAGTTGAGTCATAGTGGCGGGAGATAGACTAATAAACCTTGGAATGTAATACGAAGTAATTATCAAAACATTGATGATCGTAAAGATAAAAATACAAGCGAGGCATTTAGATACAACTGACTTACAGTAAAGTTTGAGGACCTTCATGTCTTTTTACGTCGGTATGAACAACAAGGCTGGCAACTGGGTCAGCCTTTGTTTACACTTGCTAATATTTTCTTACAATTGATTTGTCCCAAGTGTTTATACATATGACCAAACCATCTTAACCTTTCTCAATTTTTGTCACCACATCTTTTACTTCACACCGCTCCCAGAAATATTGGAGGTAAATAGATTCCGTGATTACGTCTCAAAAACATAACCTGTTTTAAAACGTAGTGGTCACATCTTTTGTACGCGTTTCGCCAGGACGTTTTATCACAGTAAATAAATAAACAAATCCCTTCAAAGTGACACCATAGACCACACACACTTTAGCGCTCTATCAACTGCATTTATTTAATTGTCTTCAATGTTTTACATTAATTTCCATACAAAGCACGCATTCGCAAACCGAGCCATCTACCTTCTCAAGACTTAATTGAAATAAAATAACATTGTATCGTGAAAATTTTAATATAATCCGCTATAATACCATACATTTCTAGGAACCCCTGCGTAATAGATAGCGCGATTGTGTAGTGAGACCTCAAATCCTTTAGTGGCAATCAAATATTAATTGAAGATTCCAGCGAGGCAATTATTGGATCATTTCCGATGAAGATGAATAAAATATGACGTAACTCTCTTATAGTCAAATTAGGAATAAGTGTACATTTGAAGGATTATTTACTATATTTTGTAAGGTACATATAAAAATTTTCCTTTGGAATGCCTACATGTTCAAGGCGTTTGCCTTGTGATCCGGACGACGTAGATTTAAATCCCACTAGGAAGCATACTTTGTGAAAAGTTGTTCCAAGTCTGGTTAGGATATTGCAAACTTAAATCACCTGATTATCAAAAAAACCGGCCAAGTGCGAGTCGGACTCGCGCACCGAGGGTTCCGTACAAACCTGTGATGTAACTAAAAATTTATGGTTTTCGTAATTTTTCCTTTATCTATGCTATAAGACGTTGCTTCGTACCAAATTTCAAGATTCTGAGTTCACGGGAAGCACCCTGTAGGTTTTGATTCCCTTGCAAGTGTCGAAAATTTGCGGCATAAACGGCTGTATCTTTTGATTGCGTTGGCTTAGAAGTTTGATTTTTTCACAGCTTCAAGGGACAGTAGACCTGAGTAATTGATATAAATTTCAGCTTCATACCTCCACGCGTTCCTGAGAAAAAGGGTCTTGACAGACGGACGGACGGACGGACAGACGGACAACAAAGTGATCCTATAAGGGTTCAGTTTTTTCCTTTTGAGGTACGGAACCCTAAAAAGAAAGATGATTCCGTGCTTTGTGAAGTCTCGTGACGCTGTGGGTCTCGCGTTTGTTTAAACGATGGTTGAAACCTATTCTAGGATTGGTTACCCTTGGGGTTACAGAGGTCAGACGGCAGACGCTCTGTGTAAAACAGTACCCTCGTCAAATCACCTAGGTTAGGAAGCGGAGCCCAGGCTCTCAAGCGTTACCGCTGAAAATGCGACCGGGAATACGCTCGGATGATGATGATAATGACATAAAAATCTTCCTTCCTGGTATATGATCATAGAGCTATTGCAAAGAGGTTCTTCAGTCTTTTTATCCTCAAGAACAAAAGTGACTCTCATACGGCACGTCCAGTTTTTGAGGCATAAAAGTAGAATTGGTGTCTGTGTACACAGTCGCTTAGTATCGTCATTTTGAATTTCGATGGAATCGAATTTGCACATTTCAGTTTTGGAGACGAAGTTTTTTTTTGTTTTGTGGATATTGTTGTTCGCCCTTTTAACGGATTTATATTATTAAACACCTTCGATATTGCTAACTAAAATTTACGAGTTAA
Organism: Acrobasis repandana; assembly: GCA_963576875.1. Classification (NCBI taxonomy): domain Eukaryota; kingdom Metazoa; phylum Arthropoda; class Insecta; order Lepidoptera; family Pyralidae; genus Acrobasis; species Acrobasis repandana. The sequence goes on along the minus strand of OY756218.1, from coordinate 16,215,021 downwards.
TTTTAATACAATATAAAATCCACCAACGCAGTACGTAGGCTCTCGCTAATTTCATACAAACAACATTGTGATCTTCACTTAGAATGAGCTATTGACATTGAACGCCTACTTTCCGCCTCTAATTATATACTAGCGTAATTCAGTGCGGTAATAAAGACATAACAGTCTGTAATTAATTGGTTTTACGTAGTCATACGTAAGTATAAACAATTTTTTTATTAACATTCCTCGCAAACAACGCCCGAAATAACTTTGGTAGGTAGTTAAATTCTCAACACTGACTTATCAGACAAAACTCTAAAAATGATTTGATTTAAAATCGTGTGGTAACTAAACAAAGAACTTTAAAATGATGATCTGTTAAAGTAGTATATCAAAGACAATATATACGAACTAATTTAAGTTAAATTTAAATTTAATTGTGGCAGCCAAGACCAACAGAGGGTTTTAGCGCCGAAGAAAGTAAATAAGTAAGATTAATAATAATCTGAATCCCGACTTATGACTTTCATACGACACTAACTTTGCTTTATTCGTATTACTTTTTCGATTCTTTAATTCGATGTGTCCTTCTTCTTCTTCATCTGAACGCGTTCCCGGTTGCATCCTTAGCTATGCTGCTTTGGAGCCCGGGGTGCGCTTTCTCGCTTTTTCTTTTCAAAATATAATATACATATCAATGGCCACCCAAGCATGCCAAAAATCTAGCAAATTGGAGAAGAAATAGCCGGAAAATTTGAAACTATATATTTTGCTATAGATTTACGACCGGCCGCCTACCTGATGTCTACCCTCCTTGGGAATGCTATTGTAGCACGAGCTTTAAGGTCTCGTCAGTTCAGAAACAAGAAAACTGTGAGTGTTTTTTGAAAAATTACTGTAATTAGACTACTATACAGTTTATTCCTCAAAAATTTTACATAAGAATCTTAAGTATTTTCTACAGACAACCACAATATTCAAAACAGCATTTTTGGCTTGATCTTATGTAATTTTTTTGAGGAATAAACTGTAGTAATTTAATTACAGTGATTTTTCAAAAACACGCACAGTGTTGCAAATTGTGAACCCACCTCGCCTTAAGTGCTATTTTTCCCTTAATTCGATGTGTCTATTCAACGGCACTGGCGCTATTCTCGATTGATTTTAAAATACAAATGACAATTCCAAATGCTTCTAAAATGTTGCATTATCTCAGTAACATTCTAATCACGTTCGGAACTATCGGCGAGCAATTAAAATGTTGCGCGACAAAGCGTCAGCGAAAATCACGTCGCGAAATGACGTCCACGTAGCACGCATCCCATCAATGCGACCTATTTGATGTGTGATGTGGGCATCAACACTGGCTTGCTACACTGGTGACAAAACAGTATTAATTTTCTTCTTGATAATGAGCTAAAAACCTCTTTCTCCGCACCGTTTTTGTAAAATAAAAACATTTGCTTACTAGTGGCAAATGTTAGTAAATAAACGGGCAAGTGCAAGTCGGACTCGTACATGAAGGGTTCCGAACTCCCGTACAATTTTTTAAAGTATATGTTGTTATAGTGGCCACAGTAATACATAATCGGTGAAAATTTTAAGTGTCTAGCTATTACGGTTCAAGAGATAGAGCCCTGTGACAGACGCACAGACAGCGGAGTCTCAGTAATAGGGTCCCGTTTGCACCCTTTGGGTACGGAACCTTAAAAATGTTCAAAAAAGGTAGCTCAATTGCTCGGTGGGTTGTACGCATTTGTGGAAGCCCAGGCGTGGTGACTACTTAAATTAGTGACCACAAGTCGTAGTACTTCATTGGTCCCGGCGTGCTGTCACCATTAGATGGCAGTCATCAAGCTACACGTACATCAAATGCCTAAGCTACATTAACTTTTTATACCTGCCGAAGCAGCTTTATAAATCAGTCAATAGTACTGGCCACATACACAAAAAAAACAAACAAGGTTTTATTTATAGGTAACACCAGTGTGGCAGCACCAATTTACGCTGAAACGATAATCGTGTTTGCATTAGTTTATAACCCCAATTTCCGTAAGTGTGCCGAGCCACCGCGTTGTGATTATTCTCTCGCCCTGTAATCAGCGCCTGTGTTGCCATACTGTCATCATTTCTCTATTATCTCTAGTTTACAATGATGGAGTAATGAAAATTGTTTTGCTTTACAAATTTAACTGCTTAGTTTTAGCTTGGTTTTTGCCTACAATATTCGTAACGCAGATTACAATACACCACAATCTAATTAATTTATAATAATATCCTCAACGTGTCTATCTTTCGTCACTTTGTTAAACAACAATAAAAATCTAGAATATCTATACTTAATTATACCTACATCACACGTAATGTATAATGATGCACGTAATGTGGATTGATGTGTAAACGTGCCTCAGTCATAATTACTGTAAGTATAAATATTTGATTCTTCTTTGATTATTCCCTTTTTTCCACTTTCCTTGTTTCCACTTTATTTCTTAATTTTTGTCATGTTGTTTTTATTTGTGTTAGTTTTATGTATAATGTATATGTACTTTATTATAATTATTGTACAAAATCATGTTTAAATATTGACCACCTGCACTACCTAATTTCCCATCACTTTTTCTATTTAAGCGAGGTTGCCTGGAAAAAATTGCTTAGCAATAAGGACGCCGTTTTGTGCAATAAAGAGTATTGTAATATTGTATTGTATTCTTGACGAGTTTTTTGGGGTTGCTTGCTCTAGTCATTGTAAGACCGCTGCCGCAAGTGCCGCAACCTATCACGTAGGTCACGTAGGTTGATATACAATTTCGCAACACGTATGTCGTATCTATTCTTACCGATGATAATACCGTTACACTATTACGAGTATACTTGCGCACAAAGCGCCATAATTGAATTTTTCCATATCCCGCCGTCGATTGTACGAAAAAAGTATTTTTACCCATCGGATCGAATCCTAATCCGTATAAAGGGTAAGTGGATGATTTTTGACGTGACGACGAATGTAAAGGGTCGCTAGTAGCGTGTGTCGAATGAATAACGACCATCGACGACCTACATTTCGATACGCCATCGAGGAAACACAATCAAAACTCAATTCAAAAACACTCGGAACTCATCGCGACATCACGAACGTAACTTTTCGAATAGTTGTTACGAGTACATTGTACCGCTTTGAAACTAAATCAATAAGTTTTTCGTTTATCATCCTTGACATTTTGACACGGAGTTTCAATTTCGATCCTTTGTTTTAATAGAGAGAAGGTCCAAGCTCTTTGGTTTTAATATTCGTTGGGCTTAACAAATAACGCTGTAATTTTAGTTTTGTAAATTCGATAAGTCATTGTTTGAGTTGTAAATGTTAAGTTTCGGAAGTTATCAAATGCCACAGATGTAGATATATTAGAAACGTAATAATAAATTAGTTATGCTCTGATTGTCTATATATGGTGTTCAGTTGGTAAAGTTAGATGAAAGCGATACTGACAGTGAAAGCAACGAGAGAAATTAGATACATAATTGTAAGCTTGTAACAAGTGTCATATTCTTAATGTCATTGTCAAACACATGTGTAAAACTGACATGGATATAACTAGCGACATACAACGTGGAAGGGACATACCCGTAATAAATCGAACCACGGGCTATACTAGATCATTATAGTCTAATGAAATTAAAATAACAGTCAAAAAACCAAATAAAATTTCGACATTCCCATACAAATCGCCCGGGCGGCTACACACTTTTGTATGGAATTGCCAAATTTTGTTTTTGTTGTTTGGCTGTTATTTTAATTTCATTATACTTTAGTGATTTAGAATAACCCGTGGTTTGATTTATTACGGGTATGTCCCTTCCACATTGTATAATATGTACATAATGAACACTAACTTCAAGCTCACTTACTACATACCTACTCGTAACACAAGTTGTTTTTCATGTAATTATAATTATATATTAGTAATTTTACAAACTATCATTGACCGAGCGAGGGAAATATCTCAGTTTCATGATTGGGCAAAAATGCTTTTGTCCGTCTGTCCGTTCTCACCTATAGTATAGGACTATAAACTATAACGTCTAACAAAATATACTGAAACTATTTTAAGGGTGAATTCAGTCCGTGATATTGAACAACTTTCCCCAAGGAACATATTTATGTCGAAATATGAAAAATAATTTTTGGCTATTCATACAAGCTCGGATCAACTGATCGGTCTACGTGTATGGGATGCGAAAAATTATTTTTCATATTCCAGTATATGCTTCTTGGGGAAAGTTGTTCAGTATCATGGACTGAATCCACCCTTAAAATAGTTTCAGTATATTTTGTTAGACCCTGTATATACACTAGTATTTTTCAACCGATTTTGACGAAAATTGGCTCACGAGTTTCTTCTTTTTTTTTATTGTGGACCACGACTTTTAATTGGGGGAGAAATAGAGGGACAAAGGGGGGAACTTTACTGTAGCGTTATTTATTGACGAGAGGCACACTAAGGACTTAATTCTACACAAGATGTTGCAAAAAAATCCAAAGGATGGAGGGGAGGGCAAAAAGGGGGGAAGTTTGCCGTAGCGTTATATATGGATAGATTTCACTGAAATGACTTTGCTAAGCCAGGGGAAAGGGGGAAGTGTCGGTTATAGCATGGTTATTAGAGCTCGCAAAGTCTACTGTTCTCACAGAACCCCTAGTAATAATTGTACTTTGCTAATTTTAATTTGATAAATTCAGTTTATATAATCTGTTTTGTCTCAATAATTACCACAATCCGAACAAAGAGTTCACATCACAATAAATAGTTTATCTATACTAACCATCAGGTGGGAAAAAGAAATCGTCTTTATGAAACGTGAGGCCGTAAAAATTAATATGAAGTAAAAAGACGTACTAAAGATGCAGAATGCACATTTGGAAGGAAATATGTCTAGATACGAGTTGCAATAACCATGGTTGAAGAATGTAAGTTACTACGTTATCCTGTTTTAAAAATGTTTATTGAATGCCTGTTATTGAAGAAACAATATGTTATTTTCCATTTATTTGTAATTAAATCGTCCGCTTTACGCTTGGTAAGTAGATTCTTTGTTTTTAAATATACTTTCTTAAAGGAATGTACCTACACGTTTAAAGACGAAACATATTTTAAAATAGCACAAAAACTTAAGCATATTAATAATTTTATAAAACTTCGTAAATTTATCAATGTACACACTTAGGTACATATATGTATGTGTACATTGATCATCTATCTTTGTCGCTCCTTTCTTTTTACTTTTTTGTAACAGGACACATTCCAAATTATTGAACACAATCCAGTATTTGATACAAATCGATGCTATCCTGAAATATCTTTATGAAGATACGACAATTTAAAAGCGAACCCCGGGCTTCACAGCATTGCAGCTATGGATGCAACTGGGAACACGCTGAGATTAGAGAGAGAGACAATTTAAAAGCGGCCAATTCTTCAAAGCGCTTGGATCATTAATCAATGGATTTATATTTTGACACATACTCAGACATGCAAACGATACAAAATTAATAGCATAGGAGGCAGTGAACTGACAATGGACTGACGGGAGCGTGGCCAGGAATAATGACCCAAATGGACCGGGTGAAGGGAATCGTAAAACCGTGTGGTCACACTCCAATTCGCCATAATATTTTAATAGTAACAGTAACTCATATTTAAAAAATTCGAGATCAGTTGTCGTACCTATATGACTCTATATGTGTGCCTTGCATTTACAAGTGTACTTACAAAGGTGCCTCGACTCGCTTCAAGAAAAGTATGATACGGCTGTGCTTTTCTTTGGCCAACTTGACGGCCAACAAAGTCGTAGCTATAATCTTTTTCACATATTATATTTAGTTTTTATATCAAATTTACTGCAGTCTAGAATAGAATTAAAATAGATTATACTTGCTCAATGCATAAACCAACTTAGTTATCTTTTTTAGCTGATAACAAATTCAATGAAAAAACCAAACACTAAACAAGATCTTTGTCCAAATATTCTAAATTATTATTATGCCTCTATATTTAAAATGTAGCGCGTATTTTTGTAGGTCATCTTTAATCAAAACATGTAGAAAAAATGGTACGTACTGTCCTTCTTTATACTGTGGTCATGCAGTTTGCGTTATGCGACCAATCCCGAAGGATGTCATGGTAATCGACGTGTATTGGCAACTCTGAGTGAAGTGTTACATATGTCTAAGCACTTCGATTTTGCAGGATTTTGACGAGCGTTTCTAATAACTTACACTATTTTAGGACTTTTTAACGAATTTTTCTTTACATTATCATTCTCGTTTCAGCTGCATGACATCCACTACTAAACACTTCCTGTCCCTTTCTCCTAGGTTTTTTCAAAATGACCTTTGTCATTGTGGCGCAAAAAAAAAACAGAAGGTTTTACAATTATTCTAGGTACAAGGTAACATTTCAATTTATTCCAATTCAATTCTCAAGACTCCATGATCTTCAATACACTTCAAAAGCATCAATGAGAATGACATTCCCGAAATCTATACAGCCTTACTCCTTCACTGGCTATATTACTTCCGGTTGCCAGCACTGGGGACGGTCAAAGCCAAAAATGCATATAATGTACGCTTGCTTGAACATATCCAGTCTTTGACTGCGAACATTCCTCCTCAGATATCAGTGGGAGTGACTTGCTGCCTTTAATACAAATCAATGAGAATACAGACAAAATTCAAGAATTTTGTCTGTATTCTCATTGATTTGACCGTAGTGGTCGTATTTTGGCTACTATATACCAAGGTATATATTTTTTATTATTATATTTATATTTTTTAGGTATTATTATATTTCGTATTTTGGCTACTATATACCAAGGTATATAGTAGCCAAAATACGACCACTACGGTTACAGTTTACGGTTACGTAAGGAGAAAAAATATTATAATTCTTACCACGAATCAACCAAAGATGTAAATTAAATAAAATTGTTGTATTATACAATATCACCAACTAGATTTATAGACTCAGAATCGTAAAGCATAAAGACATCACCTCCGAATGAGGTCGAAACATGTTGGCCAGTAGCTGATTTTGCACGTGAGTTACCAGTATGCAACATATAGTAATACATATAAGCAGCAACATCATGAACTGCGAACTAAGCGTAGAGACGAGCCAAGCTAGATCGAGTGATATAAGTTTGTCTTCTGAACCCTCGTTATCTTGTAAGCTGTACCTAATGTAGTACAGACAGTACAGACAGTATGCAACAAAGGGGTATTTGTAGCATTGCAAGGGTGTATTGAACGTGGCTAATCATTACGCATGTGCTTACATAAGTTTGTCATCTATACCCTCGGTATCTTTACTGTACCTGATACAGTACGAGACAACTGCATGCAACAAAGGGGTCTTTGTAGCATAGCGTGGGTGTATTGAATGTGTACTAAATGTATGTACTTACATAAGTTTGTCTTCTATATGCTCGGTATCTTTATTGTACCTGATACAGTACGAGACAACGGTATGCAACAAAGGGGTCTTTGAAGCTTGTTGCATAGCGAGGGTGTATTGAACGTGGCTATTCATCACGTATGTACTTACATGAGTTATCTTCTATACCCTCGATATCTTAACTGTACCTGATACAGTACGAGACAACGGCAAGCAACAAAGGGGTCTTTGTAGCATAGCGTAGGTGTATTGAATGTGGCTAATCATCACGTATGTACTTACATAAGTTTGTCTTCTATATGCTCGGTATCTTTATTGTACCTGATACAATACGAGACAACGGTATGCAACAAAAGAGTCTTTGAAGCTTGTTGCATAGCGAGGGTTTATTGAACGTGGCTATTCATCACTTATGTACTTACATGAGTTATCTTCTATACTCTCGATATCTTAACTGTACCTGATAGAGTACGAGACAACGGCAAGCAACAAAGGGGTCTTTGTAGCATAGCGAGGCAGTATTGAACGGAGCTAGTCATCACGTATGTACTTACATAAGTTTGCCTTCTATATGCTCGGTATCTTTACTGTACCTGATATAGTACGAGACAACGGTATGCAACAAAGGAGTCTTTGAAGCTTGTTGCATAGCGAGGGTGTATTGAACGTGGCTAATTATCACGTATGTACTTACATGAGTTTATCTTCTATACCCTCGATATCTTAACTGTACCTGATACAGTACCTGACAACGGCAAGCAACAAAGAGGTCTTTGTAGTATAGCGAGGGTTTATTGAACGGGGCTAATCATCACGTATGTACTTACATAAGTTTTCTTTTTATACCCTTGGTATCTTTACTGTATCAAGACTCAGAATCGTAAAGCATAAAGCCACCTCCGGATGATATCAAAACATGTTGGCCAGTAGCTGATTTTTCACGTGAGTTACCAGTATGCAACATATAGTAATACATATAAGCAGCAACATCATGAGCTGCAAACTGAGCGTAGAGATGAGCCAAGCTAGATCAAGTGATATAAGTTTGTCTTCTGAACCGTCGTTATCTTGTAAGCTGTACCTAATGTAGTACAGACAATGGTATGCAACAAATGGGTCTTTGTAGCATTGCAAGGGTGTATTGAACGTGACTAATCATTACGCATGTGATTACATAAGTTTGTCGTCTATACCCTCGGTATCTTAACTGTACCTGACACAGTACGAGACAACGGCATGCAACAAAGGGGTCTTTGTAGCATGGCGAGGGTGTATTGAACGTGGCTAATCACCACGTATGTATTTACATAAGTTCGTCTTCTATACTCTCGGTATCTTAACTGTACATGATACAGTACAAGGCAACGGCATGCAACAAATAGGTCTTTGTATCATAGCGAGGGTGTATTGAACGTGGCTTACGTGGCTAATCGGCGCCAGCCGTCGATCAGCTGCGAGCGCCGGTGTGAGTGACGGACTGACGGCTCGCCGAACTGTGAGTCATGCTGGTATGGGTTGTGGTGCATTATTAGTCGTTTTACGTTTACTTATGTATGCTTAGAAACTTATTTTACCTGATAAAGTGCATATTAGTTTAGTAAACTTATCCTTAAACTAAAACTTACAATAAAAATATTAGCTTACGGGGAAGCTTTCACCGAAGCGGAAAGGAGCTGTGTGGGCTTTTAAATTCATAAGATTTAGTTCTTGAGTCATAGAAATAGATATAGCTTCACAATGTGCCAATAAAGTCTAGGAAAGACTTTGATATGACCCTAACCAGTAGGTAGAAGCAATCACAGATCTTATCGATCAACAAGTGACTTACCAAAATCAGAACTGAAACCACTATCTAATTACAATCTTTGTTATGGTAAACATCTTATACTTATAGATTAAGATAAAATCAACGAAAACAATTTACTTAAAGAAAATGATATCATTAACTTGGTAACGTGCTTCGATTAAGGGATAATTGGAGGGAATTGCACAAATTGGTCTGAAATTATGAAAATGCGGCTGTTGTTGCAATCGGAAACGTTGGTGCGGAAGCCGGCCGTTGGAAAACAGTCAGATGACCAAACTGCGGTTACAGTTACCTAATAATGCTGCGGGCCGCTGTACTGACCGGACTATACTATAAGCCAATGAGTCGTAATTATTATGTTAGCAAATTGTATAGCCAAATTCTATAAAGCACAAAGAAATTAAATACAATCTAGGATGACTAAAAAAAACATTGCATTGAAAATTTAACTTAATGCCACGTACATTAAATTTCCATAAGGCTTATGTTTAAATAGGTACTTAAAATGTTCAATAAAGATACCTAAAGTTGTAGGCGTCCCTTTCACGCAAACAGCCAGTGCAAACAACAGAAGACGACGGGATAATTTTTTTCTACGAATATAAACGCGCGATTTATTATTGCTTTTTGAAAACACATACTACGAAGAAGCATTTATTGCCGAAATAAGATCAAATAGTTTAGAAAATCTAAAAGTGCACGCCTCATCATCTCATTTTTCACAATTAAATTGATTTTGATTGTTTTATTGCTAACTTAAAACGAAGAAAAGTATGTGTCGGCTTTAACGCACGACTGGAGATTATTTTTAACTTTTATTTTTAACTTCCCGCTGAGAAAGATATAGCGGGCACTGTGAAGGAGGACCCATTGCAAACCTCTTTGCCTACACCCCGACGATCTACGCGTGCGCGAAGAGCAGCTCATGTTCTGTCACCCTGATTTGTTTTTGACAGTAAGATTTTGGTTTGTAACAAAATGGCGAGCTCACGCGCGACAATTTGATTTTTTTTGCTGCTTGCTATAACTAAACTACATTGAATTAGACCGTGATCTTCGAAAGGACTTAGTTTTGGATAATACTGAAGCGTATAAAAAAAATAGACTTGATCAGATAGGTAAGTTTTTCGGGAGTTATCGTGACCACGCTAGTTTCCATACATACAGACACACGGACGTCCACAAAATTTATTTTATTAAACATTGTTTTTATTTATTTAAAAGGCAAAATGTCTTTTAAAAATGTCATAAGTGTTGAAACTAGTGTTATTCCTTGACATTTATGTGTAAATATTATTGTACAAGTGCGATAGAAAATAAATAGAGACAAATTTAGTTAAAAAAATCACTTGATTTTTGTAAGGCGAGAGTAGAGCACTACCTCATGCGCTTCGCTTATGAGGCGTGCAATACAGAAATCCTAGACTTACATAACGATTCTATTGATATGATAAAAAAAATGTTGATATATGGTCATAATGACTGTAGATAATGTATTTAACTTTACGTAATGCTTTTATCTGCTTTTTTTTTTAATTTTCTAAATACGAGTATACCCTTTATCTGTATCAAATACATTAAAGAATTACATTTAAATATTAATCCAACACCGAATAGCAAATGAATGAATGAACACCACAAACTCTTAAAACCTTTGAAATAAAGTTACAAAAGTTTAAATCTGAAATGCATGTTCATTAAATTTTCTGCTTTGACTTAATTAAAATATTTTAATCCCGCACCCTTATTCACAGAGATGTGCAAGCGAATGGGTTTAGATTTAATAAATCCGCTGGAAAAGTGGAGGGATGCGCCTGTACGCAAATTGCGATGCACAAGGGTCCTTAAACGTGGTGCTGGAGACTTACAGCCAGGAAGATCTTTTTTCCAATGCGAATTTTTTTACAGAATAGTCAGCCGGTAATAATGGTTTACATTCCTCGTGAAAGATAGCGTATATACGAAAATAACTTTTCTACTTCACGTATAATCAGTTGATAGAAACTATTACCTAATTAATCTAAGTAGTACGGCATGTTTCTAAATTTTCATTTTACGATTCTCAGCATATCTTTCTTGTGAATGGAAAAAACTGAATTCGTTGTAAAAATTCACAAAAGAAACATCCTGTTTTCTTCAATATAAAGTCCTATATGAATTTATGGAGTCTTATGAATTTTTCGTCCCATTAGACGTGTTTTTTTTTTTGTTTATACAAGGCTTCTTTATGTTACACTGTCTAGTTTACTACTATTCACATGTATAAGGTATGCTAGGTAAGGTATTTGCAAGGATTAAAGAGCTTTTTTAGACAGTGGTCTACGCTTGACAGTTCACACATGCCAAACGTCAGTAATTAAATCTGTCAGTCAGTACTCACTGCACTAGCCGCACCGCATTGCCATTTTTGTATACATATAAGATTTTTGTGCTTGTTATCAATTTCAGAAAATGCTAGTAGGAATGGGTGCAAAAAATTTTATATGAAAAAGTGAAAATACGGTAGTGCAGCACATAAGGCGTGGAAAAATAGATATTATACGTATGTTTATAAGATTAAACAGTTATTGCAATTACATATTGCCTAATCAATATTAGCTGCCGATCGAAGAAACTGGTGAGAATCTGATCATGTCAATAGCCGAGACGGCTAGCAACTTATCACTATTTTGATCCCTATTTGCCACCTTTACGCCCTTCATCACGCTAAAAATGGCTTTTTCCTACTAGTAAAAATCAATCAAAAAAAAAATACTTGGAGAAGTAACCTTGTATGCCGGAATACCAGACATAATACTTAAACAATGCATTTTCACGTAAATCTACGCATTGATACGAGAGGTTAATACGGTTCCTCGACTGTTTCCAAGCGATATTAACTCTAACTACTTTCATATTGCAAATATCATAACATGGGACGTAGATTGCTATTCACATGTCGCAATGTAATAAGTGTAATAACTCAAATTTTCGACACTATCAATAAATCGCTTGTCCACATGTTTGTCAGATCATGTATGAGCAATGCAGTATTAACTTTGGTCACGTAGCCAACGAGTCCATAAAATGTACAGTTCCGGACTAAGCCAAATATAACATTGCAGTCTACACTGTTTAAATGGGTCTGCCAATAAATTGAACGATTGTATTTGGATGTATTAAATAGAAATCATTTTTTTTACTAGCCTATTTCAGTGTCCCACTGCTGGGGAAAGGCCTCCCCTTTCTGTTTCCAATCATTTCTGTCGAGGGCAGTAGTTTGCCACTCGCCCATGTACTTGTCCAAGTCATCACGCCATCTTTTTCGAGGTCTGCCTTGCTTTCGGCGACCAGTTGGGATCCACTTAGTAGCCATCCTAGCCCACCTATCTTCTATAGAAATCATATAAAAGGTTAAAATTGTAATTGTTGTAAGTTGCGCGCTGGGGCTCTAGGATATACAGTTCAATCAATGATATTGATTAGAGATCTGTACGACCGTATTCGTTTTAAAATAATACCCAGGTAATAATGTAAAAAGATATTTTTAAAAAGACTTTCTATTAAAGATTTCTAAAATTAAAAGCCTGCATCAAGCGTCTTCCTGCAATCATTCTTAGGTCGCCTAACGAGTTTGAATGAGTCCTACGCTGCCCTTACAGCACGTGATTGACATTGTACCTTGTAAATATTTTCTAAAAGCATATTTTTCTAGGCTAGGCTTGGCTAGGCTTTAAAAATTCTATCGTTCTTATGTAAATACTAGTACTCACGCTTACCTATGTGTCCAAAAATGCATATCTTAACCCGCTTCAAAATCTTTTTTTACTTGGAGTACCTACCTATTTGCACGAAGCAAATAGCTAAACAGAGAAAGCCCATAGGTAGTTATTTTTATTCCACGAAGAAGTTCTTTGAAGTTTGTTAAAATGAGTCTTCTTGGAAAATGGCGTAGGATTGGATAAATATTTCTTATAAAATAATGAATTTTTAAAACATATCCCAAAGATAAATGGCTTGACGTCAAGTCGCCTACAGCAGAACCATTCTAAGAATAGAACGCTAACGAATCTCCATCCTTGGAATCGTCGCTGCTCGGAATTTGTTCAGGCTAAGTAAATATAACTTATATTACATTTTTATTGCGAAAATATCGACTCTAAATTTGTATTAAGATGTTATACTTATTACTTACTCATAATTTACCAAGCAGAAGTGGCGCCCTTATTTGAAAAAAAATGATAACTCGTAAATATGGTGAAAATACACTAGTTTAGTCAAATCAGATACTTTTTTCTTAACGTCAAAAACAAACATTTTCTATGGGATGTGTAGGTATACCTAATCGGACTATGACGTCATAGTTCCTTGGAGTCAAATATGCATACGGGAATTAACCCGAAACGTACCTTTTTTATTTATTTTGCTGACGTTTCGTTCGGGTTTCACCGAACGTGGTCCTAGGAGGTCACACCGGGCAGGAGGAGGCGTAGGCGTCATCGCTACTTCAGTCAAGCTGGAAGCACGTCCGGTGAAACCCGAACGAAACGACAGCAAAATAAATAAACAAAAAGGTGCGTTTCACGTTAATTCTCGTATGCATTAATTTAATAATAATGCAACGCGATAGTTTAAAAGTATTTTTAGCGCTCTTAATATCCGTTTTTCTGCATTAAAAAATCTAAAATCACGTTTAAAGTGGATGTGATCAATGACAAGAGGCATTATTTTGTGACGTTTTATTCTATTAACAGTACCAAATAATTTATTTTTGACCCAGTAAAATATACAATTTCCATATTGCTAAATGTAAGGCACTAGGATATGTAGCCCTTTAAATTATTTTATGAACCACCGTTAAAAGTATTACATTGACATCCGTCTTGCTGTAAAACCCGTTTTCTATTAAGAGGGCGTCTGATGTCAATAATCTAAATTTTGCTCCCGCTTCCACGCACACAAATTTACCCTAGCCGAAGCGAGACAGCCAGCCATGCGGGGTAGGAAGACCGCGGTAGTTCAATGAGGCTGGTTTTGGTTTAGAGGTTTCTTTCGTTTTACAAAAAATATTTAAGAGTTATTTAAAAAGTAAGACATATGATGACTGCCTTATGTTTAATACAATTATAATCCAAAGTTACAAGTGCTAATTTATTGTATTTCTTAAATACTTTCTGTTTTAGTATAATTCTGAGGTGATTTGGAGGCAACTTCGCAATGTTTTTCTATAGAGAAAATTTTAAGCAATCGTGTTTTCGAAACTTATTATGTTTAGAGTTAGTCCTGAACTTTGCTGTGTTATTATTTCAAAGTGAGTATTTCGTTAATATTGATAATATTTAAGATCGCTCTAAGAACTATCAGGGTAGTACGGGCTCTTAACTATTTTTTTTTAAATGAGGGCGCCACTTCTTCGTGTTATTCACCTTAATTTCCTCGCAATATACAACTTGCGTCAATCCTAAAGATTCTATCAACTCTGACAAGCACTTCTATTCTGAAAAGACGTCATAAATGTACTGACGGATTAAGTTATAAGGTAATATTTTAGAACTCTACACTGAGCGTGACCCGACACGCACTTGACCAGTTATTAACTTATTACTGATGAGATATAAATCATACAGTCAGTATAACAATAATATCAGCACATACCTAGATAACATTTTTTTTCTAACACATTTTTCTTATATGATAATTCACACTAATTGAGCTAGCCCCAACGTAAATTTTAAACTTGTATTTTATTTATTTATTTATTTAAGTTTATTGCACACAATCTCATATTTGATTGATTACAATTGGTCAACCTCAACGCTATGCATTATCTACCATCAAGAAGTTAATAGAAGGCGTGCAAACTGTAGCAGTATTACAATACAACATTCCTATATAATATTACACATTAAATATACATATACTTAATGGCGACCACGTACTGGCAAGCGAAGCGTAGGACACCGACCCACAAGGTGGTCAGATGACCTGACCAAGGTCGCTGGAAAGCGCTGGATGCAGGCCGCTCTAGATCGGTCATTTTGGAAAACCTTGGGAGAGGCCTATGTCCAGCAGTGGACGTTATGCGGCTGAAATGATGATGATGATGATGATGATACTTAATTTAAATATTATTAATTTCAACATAATTTTATTAAATAATACATGAAAAGATTTATAACAATACATACATATATATCCACAGAAACATATACTAAACCATATACATATTTATATATTTCATACAGCAAATTTGATTCTCTATAATATTTCTTGACCAGCATTTTGAAATCATTACGATTTGTATTATGGGATACTAACTCAACGATACAATATTTTATAACAAATACGTATATAGATAAACACCCAAGACCCAGAACAGTTTGAAATAGTTTGGAAAATCCAAAAGTGCACGCCTCATAATCTCATTTTTCACAATTAAATTGATTTTGATTGTTTTATTGCTAACTTAAAACGAAGAAAAGTATGTGTCGGCTTTAACTCACGACTGGAGATTATTTTTAACTTTTATTTTTAACTTCCCGCTGAGAAAGATATAGCGGGCACTGTGAAGGAGGACCCATTGCAAACCTCTTTGCCTACACCCCGACGATCTACGCGTGCGCGAAGAGCAGCTCAAGTTCTGTCACCCTGATTTGTTTTTTACAGTAAGATTTTGGTTTGTAACAAAATGGCGAGCTCACGCGCGACGATTTGAATTTTTTTGCTGCTCGCTATAACTAAACTACATTGAATTAGACCGTGATCTTCGAAAGGACTTAGTTTTGGATAATACTGAAGCGTATAAAAAAAAATGGACTTGATCATATAAGTTTTTCGGGAGTTATCGTGACCACGCCAGTTTCCATACATACCGACACACGGACGTCCACAAAATGATTTTATTAAACATTGTTTTTATTTATTTAAAAGGCAAAATGTCTTTTAAAAATGTCATAAGTGTTGAAACTAGTGTTTTTCCTTGACATTTATGTGTAAATATTATTGTACAAGTGCGATAGAAAATAAATAGAGACACATTTAGTTAAAAAAATCACTTGATTTTTGTAAGGCGAGAGTAGAGCTCTACCTCATGCGCTTCGCTTATGAGGCGTGCAAAACACCATTTTCCATATTGGCCTGGCTGGGGATCGAACCCAGAACTTCCGGAATGGCGGACTAGCATGTTAACGTGTTAATAAATAAAGACGGATTTTTGTATAAATATAACTGTAACATCTTAAAATGCTTAGGACACATCATTGTAAGTATCGAAAACATATATTTCTTATGACGCAGTTTAAATTACGTTTAAATATCTTTCAAAAGTTTATGATCCAGTAAACACCTGAACTTCTTCAAATTGATTTAATGACGAACACAGTCATTACAATAAATTATTCGCGTAGGAGAAGGGCCGCAGGACTAGTCATGATCTCGGCTATGCATGCCCGTGAATAATGTTGGCGAGCACTCACGCGTGTTCACGAATAATGCCTAGATTGTTATTTGCAGCCTTATGTCTGGATTAGAACACGTCTTTGCTAAATTACCCCTGTAAATACCGAATAACAGGCAGCGCAATTATTAAACTAATTGACTTTAACGAAAACTTTACTGAATGGTTGTCTTTTGGTAATATATTTGCGTCTTTGGTAAGAACCACGAATTATACATTATTGCGCTGGGTTTTGTTAAGTACTTTCCATTCTGAACACCAGTAAACATATCATTTACTAGTATATATTTTAGTACCTATAAATTTTCAAACAGTGGATACTGGATAGTGTTGAGGTAAA
Source organism: Acrobasis repandana (assembly GCA_963576875.1). Classification (NCBI taxonomy): domain Eukaryota; kingdom Metazoa; phylum Arthropoda; class Insecta; order Lepidoptera; family Pyralidae; genus Acrobasis; species Acrobasis repandana. The sequence goes on along the minus strand of OY756218.1, from coordinate 16,198,003 downwards.
GTCTGAGTAATCATTTTGATAGTTTTAAAATGAACAAGGAAATAGTCATATTTAACAATCCCAACTAATTGATATTCAGATCAGAATTGAGATCGAACTCCAAGAAGTCTGAACTTTTTCATTATATTTCAACAATGAAACACGATCATCTTTCCTGTTATATCCCTAGAGTTCGCCCGACATTGTATCATTAAAGAAATAATCGAAGTATAAAATTATGATGTAATACTTGGATGCGACGCTACGCAGGTATTCGATATTAGAGAAATATCAAGGTTAATCCCATAGTGTATTCTGAAGCATTTTTAGTTAAATAAACCTTGTTGTGTTAGGAACTTGAAACTGCACTCCTTAATTAGGGTTCCGTACAAAAAATTTAAAAACGGAACCCTTATCACTCGTGCGTCTGTCTGTCTGTCTGTCTGTCACAGCCAATTTGCTCCGAATCTACTGGACCGAATTAGGTAAAATTTGGTATAATGTTACATTATACCAAATGTGCAAAGTAAATAAATATTTTTTTAAAATATGTGTCATTTTCGGGGGACAAATTAGGAAATAAAAAAAAAGTTGCAAACCTTACTGTGTCGACTGAAAGGGCTCGTTATGAGGATCTCAAATATATTTTTGTTATTATTGTAAATATAGTTAATTGCTTGTAGATTAAAGGAAAACCTATGAGAATTCAATCAATTGTACGGAATCCTCTACACGCGAGTTTAACTCGCACTTGGCTGGTTTATTATACATTATACGACTTGACTTGACTCATTGTCCTGTGTCCTATGCTTCTCCATCTTGTTCTGTCTTGAGCAACGCGCTGCACTTCAGGCCAAGATAACCCGATTGTCTTCATTTCCGCTGCTACCGACCGTCGCCAAATTTGTTTTGCTTAATTTCATTATACATACACACATAAAAGAAAATCCCACTGCTGGGCAAAAGTCTTTCACTGTTCTTTCCAGCACACGTCTCTATTTTAAGTAGTCTATTTCCATCCACTCATAAAGGAGTCTATATTATCCTACCATCTCTTTCATGGTCTACCCGTGTCTGCGCCCTGCTGGTACATAACATACGAGTACACCTATTGAAAATCATCTTTCCGAATGTTTATTATAATTTCGGCAGTATAGTAAATCATAACTGCATCCATATTTGTGTTGCTGTGGAGCCCGGAGAACACTCTCCGGCTTTTTATTTGCCGAAGATAAGAAAAGATTACACATTATACACGTAGGTATATGTAGATAAATGTATAATTCGAATAGCACTGCTATTTAATATGACAGTTTTATTTTTTTATAGGAGATATTATTGAATATGTATTTCGCTAATCACAAAAACATACTGTGATGTATTTTCTATCCTGACAGGGGGGTGTAAGTGCGCCCCCTTGTCCGTGCTTTATTTTACTTGCGTTCCTATTTCAGAAAATGTCTACAAATGCAACATTGTACGAAAAAAGTGGAAGTGCGGCGGGTACTGCGCGGAAAAGTATGTATTCAAATGTCAACATTACTCATGCATAAAGCAGTTATGTCCGCAGACAATGTTTGTATGTAACTGCAATAACTGCATGTTACGAGCATTATACATTTTACTCATTTAGTAAAATTGATACTAATGACCAAGCACGTTATGCATGTTTATTACAATATGTTACATGCAGCGAGTGCAATATTTCATGCAATATTTACTTCCTTTTAGCAAACACGAGCGTTGATTTGTTAAGTATTACTAAGTAAGTACATTAAATATTTTATTGACCATTGGAGCTACAATAATAGGCTTTTAGTGTTGGAAATATGAATTGTAGATACATTTATTATTTTAAATGTTAATTTGTAAATATTATTCTTTTATTAGAAGATTATACAGGGTGGATTTGAAATCGTTGGCATCCTTTTAAATATCCACTATACCCATGATATAAAGTAATTTAAAGGTAGGTAATAAAACGTCAATCAAAAGTCGTCATTTTCATATTAAAGAAAACATCTAAACCTGCGTAAATAAATAAAAAAGCTAATCGTCATAAAACTCACGAAAAACAAATTAATTAAAATATGAGTACAAAAAATATTATACTATATTATTTAAATATTATACTATATTTGTAGTATTAATTTTATCGCGTCGTCCGTCGCAGTCCGTCGCAGATTCCGTAGTTAGTACAGAATTACCTGCTATTCTCAATCGGTCGTGTGACATCGTCTTTCCCGACTCGACTTTAAACCTTATCCACGCAACTTAAAGTCTGTTTTTGTATACCGGCCGCCCGCGCCACTGCTGGTGAGTGTACCTACCAGCGCCGGGGTAATAGCACTCTCGCGAGCGCGACGCGTGATCTTTTGCTACTTTGTTTCTTTTTTTTACTTTTTGATACTTTTTGATTACTGCATTAATTGCAGTATTTTTACCCTAAAAAATAACCTTTAAGTGAGTATGTTAACAATACATACTCACTTATGTCTTCATTTCCGCTGCTACCGACCGTCGCCAAATCTGTTTTGCAGTTGTAATACATTGGCATTACCAATGATTTCAAATGCACCCTTTATTATCGTGCCGTGTTTTTTCTTTTTCTTTTCTAACCGATTACGGCAAAGCCAAAAGGAGGGTTATGTGTTTCGCGGTTTGGCCGCTATGTTATGTATGTATGTTTATCTGTTCCCTCTTATCTTTAAAGATATCCACGATACCTTCAAAAATGAGGTATCGTTGTAGTTTTCTTGGCTGTGCGCTGGTTTTAAGCTATATGACATCGGAGTAAATCCACTGTGGCGCCATCTATAGGCCATATAGTAAGAACTAAAAAAATAAAATAAATCGAATCATACCGAGTGAAATATCAAATGAAAGGGCTTAAAAGGCACATTTCAAAAATATATAAATTATTAGCGGTTGCTCCTTGCTGTGCTTGCATTAATTGGATAAAGCTGACCCCGGGCTCTGAAGCCTTATCGCTGAGGATGCAACTGAGAATACGCTCGAATGATGTTGGACTGATAAAGGCTGATGAAGAAAAAAGTGAGAAACGACGTAAACCTAATCCATATGTTATTTACTTATGTGGCCATACTATGTAGTGCAACTATGTATAGTTGCCATGGTTTAAAGCAAAACCTATCAGAATAAAGCAGCCACAAAAGAAAGTACAATTTGAAAAGACACGATGCGTTTTTGCAGTCGGAAATGGTCATGCCTGTGCAATAGACCGCAAGAGCGATAATTTCCAGACTCATGTAACGTCGTTGGAATAATGACGCACATATTACAGAGTACCGCAAGAACGTGATGGTCTCTCGAATGCACTACACCATTAACGATGGCATTACCTACTACGGTACATATCACTTGAGTGTATTTGCTGTTTTGGATCGTATGCTTTTATGAGTTTGGGCAAAGCTGGCATCGACAATAACAGAATAGTGTGATGGGAAACGACTTTCTCAGTTACATCTTTTTAGCTGTACCTCTTTGGAGCCCAGGGTGATGTGTAACGACAGTAAAAAGAAGTCATCATTACACTCATCATCAAGTCTTTCTAGTCTCCACTGCAGGAGTACGAACCTCTTTGTACTGCCAGAGCCATATTTGGCCAGAGCAGTCATAAGATTTGGCCTACACTCTCCTCGCTGGAGAGGTCTCATTTATGTCCAAGCTTTGTTTATCTTGTATTTCCTAAACGCGTTTTACGACATCCACGAGATGACTTAGAGTGATTCTATATTTTACTCTGCCATAAACCACACTGCAACCGGAAACCACACGTTAAGGCAATCATTACACTAACTATATTAAATGTTACTATAAACAATCATCAAAATTGGTTGATATAGATTTCTGTAAAAATTGGGCAATATCAAAAGTTTCGTTTCAAAAGCGCAAACGTTAGCTATCTACGAAATAAAACAGTCAAAACAAATGAAACTGAAAATTGAAGCCTTATAATCCTTCACGTAAAAAATGCTCACTGATTTCGACTTTACATACAATTGCTAACCAAAAAGATACGACAGAAAAGCTCGCAAGCGCCTTGACATTCCGCAGCACCTGCTATGGATATCTATAAAAATATTACCTTCTATTATTGTCTATCATAATGCCATATACATCATTTTACATGCCATTAGGCTTTGTAATCTCTTCCTAGCTAAACTTTTAGTATAATAAAACTATTATTGTATTAACCTCGGGTTCAGTTGAAAAGTCAAGGGCGCAGCAAGTACGCATTGTTTACGGTGCGGACAGATGAAGGCGTGTCATTATTTAGGGTATTGCAATGGCATGATCGATCATTTTAAAGTGCTAATTGGTATCTTCGCAGACGAATGCATCACTAAGCGATGCGTAGGCTTCACGTAGGCTCGAGTTCAGATACCTTCGAGGTCAAAAAGTTCGTGGCGCATCGATAGGGTGACCATTTTCTTTGCTCCAACATGGGATAAAGAAAACATTTCTATTTCTGTGCCAATTACAACTAAGTAGTTCGATAACGTCATAAATTCCAAATTTAATCGGGAAATTGTTGACCGAGGGAAAGGCCTAGCCACCTATTTCAAGGACTAGCCGATCCACAAATGCTACAAGCCCAAACACTAATGTAAAGTACCTTGAATTTACCTGTATCTGAAATTTTATTTTGTGAGGTAAGAGGTGTTGTAACTTTATATTAACGGATATTTCTTTCTCACTTCGCAAGGTCTTTGCTATCCTGGGGTTACAAACGACAATGCATGTTATACTTGGAGAAGGAAAAGCGGGAAAGCACACCCCAGGCTCTGAAACAGCACAGCTGAGGATGCAACCGGAAACCACGGACATGAAGGCCGCTGCCAAGGTTTCTCATTCACGGCAGTCTTTATGTCTGCGACACAGCAGTTGCCAAAAACAATCAAGGTTCAAAAACAAAGCTTATATCCCATTCACATAAGACGTGTGGTGAGCTTACTCAAAGTTCACGGTAGGGCTCAATTCTCATTTGTGAATCGTGCCTAACCTCGGTAGTACGCAAAACGACGTGCAATTATATCCACGATCGAGCTCACCGAGCAATCAAACGTTATTATAGATTGATAAAGTAAATCGATTTGTGGAATGTTTGCTGCAATTATGCGTCTACTAAAACATTTGCAGAGGACACTCAATTAAGAGAAGATGGTAAATTAAAAGTAATAGTCATTTCGAAACAAACTAATTACTTCGTGATCTGAGTCTGGAATTTTAGCAATAAAAATATTTTAATTTTGGCACAATTGGTAAAATTAACAATGTTTTAATATTTTATAGTAGTTATGACAAAGAATACAATACCTGTAATTTTTTTTTAATATCCTTTATTGCATCAGCAAGAATTTTGTGATAATACCTATTTATTATAAACGATAAATGTAGAATAGAATAATCTTTATTTGAATTAAAAACTTAAACACACACACACATAATTAATATTACAGTACTGTGCAGCCAATACATTAGATTCAGATAAATTAAAACAATGTATTTTTTTAAACATAAATAAAACGTGTTGTTTTAGAAATAGTGTAGAACCAACTGCTCTAGATTTATCGTTATTAATTTTATAGCAAATTCAGTAAATTAAATCTTACATAGTAAGTAGCACCTATTTATGTTGTAATGTTTATTTTATCGCAATCAAATTACTGATGAATGGAAAAAAGCTAAACAAGCTAGAAAGCGATTTTTACGTAAACATCCACTAACAATACTGTTAAAAAGATAAAAAGAATGCACCTTTAGGTACGTGCCGTCTTTTCGCAAAATAATCACAAAAGATTAGTTTTCCTTTTCTCAACTTTGCTTGCTAATAGATTTTTTCATTCTCCGGCGCACGAAGAATGAATAGAAGACTTTTTCAAATTAACGTTTGCATAAAGATATTTCTATTAAAACGGCGATTAGCCAACTGCGCCCAAGGGGTTACCTGGCTCATTTGCTATTCAAGTTAGTACGCTACAGCGTCGTTATTTGTATTCGTACTCGTAAAACGTCCTATTGTAAAATGCCCTATTTCTACCAGATAAAAAAATATATATTTTAGAATAATCTTTCTATCATAAATGAAAGCTAAACAACAATGCGATTTTTATTATCACATCTGTATATTGTTATCTATAATATAATTTTTATGATAATTACGAGTAAGTACTTGATGTAGCTGAGCAAAAGTTCCATGAGTCTAAAACTTACGCTAAATACGACTTTCATTTGTAGTATAACATACGTACATACTATCACGTCTTTATCCCTAACGGGGCAGACAGACCATTTTGGGTCTTGCGGCTCTAAGCAGACAGTATCCAGGACCGCAAGACCCAAAGGCCACTTTTAGCGTGATAGCGGGTGAAAAGGTGGAAAAAGGAATCAAAATAGTGATGGGTTCCTAACCGCATCGCCTAATAACATGATTCGCATTTTCGCCCTTTCCTTCGATTGGCTTTTACGACATGCGCGGGAAAAGAAGCAATTGTTATTTTCTAGCTTTTTATTTTCTCCAAGAACAGCATGGAATATAAAACGGGAAAAGAAAGAGTTATTTATACATTTTTAAGATAAGGCATTTAGAAAATAGGTCATCTTACAATTGCGGGTCATTATGCGAATAGGTTAGTTTTAACTACTGCTATTACAGTTTCTTGTAAGGCACGCATCCTCTTCCTAACAAAAAGGTTAAGCAAGGAAGACAGCTGAATGTTTATTTTCCTTCATTACTGGCAACAAAGGATTCCCGTACATTTCTATCGCGTCATGCTTCTTTACGTTATACTTTCTTTATTTGAAATTCCATTACAAAAGACTTTTTTACAAAAGTATTTTAACTCGAGACAAACGCAGTATCTAAGCTAAATCATTTGCATTTATACCTAAATGGAAAAGCCTATTGCTAAAGTTTAAGAAAATGTGTTTGTTGATCCAATCGTCAAAAAAAAACATAGTATTTAACTGATCTTGAATTTAATATAGTTAATGGTGAAATATGAAAATAATCCTAAGGAATTGATTTTCAAAAATGATTTTTTTTAATTGTCTTTAAATTAATTTCTTTTTATCAAAACGAAAACGATGTGTATGTTTTTATATAAATATTAATATGTGACATCACAATACCCCACTGCTTAAAACAATAGAAAATAGTCAAGTACACAATTCTTACGGTGCATGCCCATATGATAAGGTCCTGTCATGTATATTCTATTATTTAATGTGTCAAGTCGCAATGTACCAAAGCAGAACAAGACACCAATGTCACTAATGTCATTACCATCGTCCTTCTTTGTCACTGAAAAGCAAAGGTCGGTGTGAGGCGTGAGGCGTGACGCACACCACGGCGTGTCACTCTGACAGTTCAGATTATAGCAATTAAACATTGCGACTGTTATTTTTGCTGATTGACGGCGAACCTTTGACGTGAAGATCACGCTCTGTCTTATTACAATTTTGAAAGTATTGTTATGACAGGTAATTGCATTTGTTTCATACCTTTAATAATGATTTAGTATGAGTACCTAAGTACAAGTATTTAGTATGAGTACCTAAGTACAAGTATTTAGAGTAGCAAATTAGAAAAATATACTGAAACGTTTTTAAGGACCGTATGCACAAAGCCATGTGCTCGGATTTGGCTCCGAAATATGCAAAATTTTCCCGCTAGGGGGATAAAAATGTCAAGATGAAATTACATAGAGTTAATAATGTGTAAACGGGACAATAGATGTAGGTAATCATAAATTGTAACGTAGAATTAGTATACAGCTTACTTTTTTCTTTTCGTCAAGACTTCCAGTCCGCGATACTTATTAAAATTTTCAAATCAATCAAATCAAAGAATTATTTTGTTTGAATTATTATTTCTGAATTAAGGCCTTGGCAGACGTCATTATAATGTACTTAACACTTTAGTAGACAGGCTATTAGTAGAAAAAGTAAAGTCGAAAATACAGTAGTGTGCGTGAATGCAAGACGTTTATTTAAAAAGCGAGTTTAAATATATGTGAAATTCATATAGCACTTTCTAAAAAATCCAAGTTATAGTTATTCGAATCTTGCGTAAAATTTATTACTTTTTCAATTTATTAGTCGACCGTGGCGATTCTTGGGTGTTTATTTTATCCCATCAAAAACATAAACGTGAAAATGCCAAGTTCAAATTCCGACAAAACAATTGAAATTTAAATAGCTGCCAAGTTATGTAGGTAGAGAAAACTGAGATTTATTCATAAGAATCTCAACATTTGACTTGGACAACATTAAGATTGAAAGCACGGTCACCCATCTTAACTGTGACCAAGCTAGAAGTTGCTTAACCTGTAAAAGCACGGTCATTCATCCATCAATTTTTGAATTTATCGTATGCGAAGTGGAGCGAAATATTTGCACAAGTGGTTTTGATTACTCGTATTTTGAAATTTGTTAAAGCGCAAATGACAAGGAACCCATAGAATAGAGAATCTGTTTCGTTTCACGCAGCTTTTTAGGGTTCCGTAGTAAACAAGAAACCCTTATAGTTTCGTCATGTCTGTCTGTCTGTCTGTCCCCAGTTTTACTCATAGACTATTATTACTAGAAAGCTGTAATTGGGCATGGGCATGGATATGTAGTAATAAAAACATGAAAAAAAAATGTGTGGTGTGAGAATTGTGAGACGTCGTTGAATAGGTCTTTCAAAAATCTTGTAAGATTATTAACACCCTTTTTTGTTTTAGCAATCCGTTTGTGAAATATTTGGTTTTTGATTGTAAATTTTTGTAAGAATCATGTGTCTCCCCTCTCTGTCAGTTAAACGGTTGTATATGGACACTTAAAAAAATTCACGGCAGTAGTATATAACGTCTCCCTGTACTAAAACTAATTTAAGGTGGATTCAGTTCATGATACTGAACAACTTTTCCTAAGGAACACATAATTAAATTTGCTTTCCATTCGACCTCCGTGGCGAAATTGTTATCACGCTAGACCACTAATCCGGAGGTTCTGGGTTCGAGCCCCAGCCAGGGAAAGTTAGAAAATGGTCTTTTTCAAATTGTCCTGGGTCTTGGGTGTTTATCTATGTATGTACGAGTATTTATCATAAAATATAGTATCATTGAGTTAGTATCCCATAATACAAGTTTAAAACTTACTTTGGGGCTAGCTTAATTAGTGTGATTTGTCCTTACATATTCCATACATATATTACATAAATATTACATTTTGCCAAATCTTGTGTGTAAGAGATCAGAAATAATTTTTGTATTTCGTTTGTTCCTTGGTGAAAATTGTTCAGTATCATGGACTGAATTCAAACCTAAAGTTAGGCAGTTGTTAGTTACATAAAATAAGTAGGTACTGACTACGGAACCCTACACTGCACGTAGCCCGTCACGGCACGTGGCCGGTTTATTTTAGTTAAGTTGAAATTTCAGGGAACCATAGACAAATTTATGATATTTCTGAGTAAATCAATATTACTTATCGCTGACAGGACGTTCTCAAAAATACAATCAAATAGTATTTTACGCGAGCGGTGACTTGGAAAACTACACGTTTTGTGTTTCACTGACAAAAAATGTACACATTTGAATTTTTTTTGTGAAACAATACGTTTAGCGACCGTCTGCAATCGTAACACCTTTCACTTCTATTCACCTTATTATGTAAGTACGGAGGATAAAAAAGGATTGCACGTTGAACAGATCAACAGTCTTGGCTTAGCAGCTGTATGTGCTCAATCAATGTCTTGACTGTTTAATTTTGTACAATATTTTTAACGAATCAACAAAGAGCACGAAAATAAATTTTTTTTCCTGAAAACAGCTAAAAAAATTGGTTGATTAATGAAGCAGTAATTAGCATTATTGCACCCTTTTATTTTTTATCTTTTAATAGGTTTTCCTGTAATCTATAGGTAAAGATCTATTAACTGTATATTTTTCAAAAGTTTGGGTTCAGTGGTTTCGGAGATAAGGGTATTTTTATTATTTATTTTCAAAAATAACTTCAAAAACACCAACTTAAAAAATATAGAAAAATATATTTAATATTATTATAAAATGCTCTTTCATTTGATATTTTACGCGATATAGTTCACAAAACCCTTTTTTTAATGTCTCGTATCTCCCATAAGTGGCCCCATTTTTTTTTTATTTATTAATTTACCTACATTTTACTTCCGTCTTTGGGTCACAAATTTACATTATGTGCACCACATTTCAACTGAATCGGTCCAGTAGTTTTGTAGGGGGGGGGGGGGGGTCAATTTTCGCCCATTTTCTTAAATAACTTAAAAATACCGATCTAAGAATTAACAAAAAATATATATTTTTAAAATTGTCATAAAAAGTTATTTCATTTGATATGTCACACGATTTTGTTATCAACACTTTTCTTTAATATCTAATTTACCCACCATAAGTGGCCCCCTTTTTAAATTTCATTTATTTACGTTATACGTCTATCTTTGGGTCACTAAGTTACATAAGTGTAGGTACTAAACCTCAACTAAATCATTCTAATAGTTTCGTAGCAAATTGGCTGTGACTTACGGACAGACAGACAAGCGAAACCCTAAAAACAGTAAAAACACCAACAAAATCGGTTCCTATACAAATTTCCCGGGCGGCTGCACACTTTTGTATGAAAATGCAGATTTTTTTTTGTTTTTTGACTGTTATTTCAATATCATTATACTATACTAGCAGTCCACCCCGGCTTTACCCTTGGTACACACAAAGCCTATGTCACTCGGGGATAGTGTACCTTTCCAACGGTGAAAGTTTTTTTTAAATCGGTCCAGTAGTTTCGGAGCCATGTAATGCAAACAAACAAACAACCAAATCTTTCCTCTTTATAATATTAGTATAGATAAATAGCCTACTATAGCCTGCCTGCCTAGCCAAGTATAGATCTAGTATAGCCTGTGGTTCGATATATTACGCATAATGTCAATTCGTATTTTGATATATATTCATAGGGAAAAGTTGTTCAAAATTTCAGACTGAATCACCCCTCAAAATAATTGTAAAACCCTAATTATACAGCACCTTTAATTACAAAAACAGTTAATATAATTCCGCGACCCGAGAAAGTTCCAATCTGATTTTCACCCTAATCGCCAATTAAAAAATATAGGTAATAAATCAAACCAAATAATTTTTTTCATTGACTTAATTTTCAATAAAATTTAAAAAAAAATGTGCGATGCCCTATCTGCGATAGCATTACATCTTTACTTGAACGTCAACAAAATGTCAAAACTGTACCATAGTGTAGCAAAAGTATGACATAATTTGGCAGTTTGTACATAGTTTTTTATTGAAATATTTTAGACTGTAATGCAATTTTACGTAATTTGAAAATGGATTTTTTTGAAAAATTCGACACGGCCTCCTTCCTGAACGCCCGGCGGGCAACTGAATTTGTATGGAAGAAACATGTCCGCCATTTCAGAGAATTCTGTCAAAAACGTTGCAAAACATCCAATTTTTAAAATTATTGTTTTTATTATTGCGTGATTGCATTGTAAGCAAATATTAAGAATAATGTTTCAAAATAGCCTTTATTTTGATAAAATATATGCAATCCCTTGTTAGAATATTTCTTTACGCAGAAAAACAAGTCAGTTTGTAGCAAGATTTTCTAAAATTTTTCTCTCAGGTTTCTTTACAATTATCTTATTTTTTCTGAATGAAAATCAAAAAAATACGGTTTTCGTCTACTGGCTAGTCTATTCACCTATAACTAGGTATATAATTTTCTTAGTGGTCTTTTCTACTTAAGCCATAACTATTGCCCGCGCAAAGTGCGTTTTGCATGTTTTTGGGTAAATTCAATGCTTGTTTTTAGGAAAACTACAAAATATTTTAAAAAATCCTTTTTTTCGTCTACTGTCCCAACTCTTCCTCTATCTATGTGTATACATTATTTGACTTAAATCAAACGCTTTCTGTACAAACTTGTTGCCCGCGCAAACCCAGTTTACATGGTGCCGACCCTTAAGGCTACATTTAGTCCACGATACTAAACAATTTTCACTAAGGAATATTTATCGAAATATGAAAAATAATTTTTAGCCTCCCATATAAGTTGACTAATCAGCTGATCCGAGACTTCGAGTTTGTATGGAAAACCGAAAATTGTTTTTCATATTTCGATATATATAGTTCCTTGGGGAAAGTTGTTCAGTATCATGGACTGAATGTAGCTTTAAAATAGTTTGAGGTTACATTTTATTTTATTACATATTTAGTGTAACTATGCAAAAGTGGTAAATATTTTACTATAAGTACTCCAAATTTCAACATAGCAGCTTAAAATTTATATTAATTACGAATATGAATTTACCGTCTCCGTCGGTATTATCCTATGTATACAATAAGCGAAAACTACATAAAATAATTTATTACAGTACAGTTATATACCTCTAGAGTTATTTTAAACGAATTTTAAATTTTGTGCGTAATACATATATAATAATGACATACATGTTTATCGTAGCGCGTTGCTACAACAGCTACGCCGCGTAGGCGCTACAAACACTCCACATTCAATGTGTCATAAATACGTATATATACATATGTTTGACAGACAATCACGTCGAAACAGAGACACCAAACAAAGTTGTCGAGGAAAATAAAGTGGGTTATAGATGTATAACTCACGAGGAGTCTCCCTATTATATTATATATTATTATTATAGGTATGATCTCACTCCACATTCAATGTGTCATCAACAGAGACACAACAAAAACTTGTCAAGTAAATGAAAGAGTATAACAGATGGATCACTATAAATATAAATTTATATCTCACGTTATACAATTATATAACACAGGCTATCGTTACAAAAGAGATAAAAAGCTATGGTAAACAATAGTTTAGGCTTGCTACTCTTCTATTCGGTCAAGTATATATATATAGGGACAAATCACACTGATTGAGCTAGCCCCAAAGTAAGTTCTAAACTTGTGTTATGGGATACTAACTTAACGATACTATATCACTACATAGTATAAAACAAAGTCGCTTCCCGATGTCTGTCCCTATGTATGCTTAGATCTTTAAAACTACGCAACGGATTTTGATGCGGTTTTTTTTTAATAGATAAAGTGATTCATGAGAAAGGTTTATATGTATAATACATACCCGTGCAAAGCCGGGGCGGGCCGCTAGTTTTATGATAAATACATATATAGATAAACACCCAAGACCCAGGAAAATTTGAAAAAGGCCATTTTCCAACTTGCCCTGGCTTGGGATCGAACCCAGAACCTCCGGATTAGCGGTCTAGCGTGTTAACCATTACGCCACGGAGGTCGGTCGTTCGTCGGTCGGCAGTATTTATCGAACAACAAAGCCGACCCGAAGCAAATAAGTACGAGTATATCGGCTTTTGCCTATTATTATTTGATTTTACCGCCTGGCTGTGCCGATTTATCCGTGCCGGTCCGAATAAGTGTGTAACCTTTTGCTTAAAACTTTATTTACCAAATAAAAATGCATTAAAAATCCTAAAATATTATATAGTTCTGGTAGTATAGACAGGGTTATGTTCCTGCAGTGGAGACTAAAAAAGACCTGATGATAATGATACGATGATTATACATCCAATACTTTCGCAGAAGATATAACTTTGCTGTCTTGCTATCATCTTATTTTTTTAATTGCGTCGCTAAATCATACATTGTATAAAGGGTTGCATCTATTATATTCGTCAATTTATAGTCGTGGCATGTGGCAGGGCCCACACAAAGTTTAACGCAACTAGTTACTCTAGAGGAAGACTTCGCGACTTCAAAAGCCTGTTTCCACTTACTCACTTAACTGCTATTCCCGAGGCCATTGAAAAATATATACACCGAGTAGCCATACTGCCATGGCTTTTAAAATGATAGGACTGGGCATCAGACTAAGGATCAAGAATACAGATCTATGGACTCGGCGGAAAATTTATTTGATGATTCTTCAGTGACATCATGTACAAAAAATACAAGAGACAACCTCATACAAAAAAGTGTAGAAGCTAGAAGGCCAACATCCTGTATTATTTCTAGATGTCGCTACTATCTCGCCTGCTAGCCATACAAAGGATGCTGGATACTTAGGCTAACGCTATCCATGAAAAATCAGAGATGGCGCTTGTTTGTTCGTAGAAAATAAACGCTTATACTGCTATCTTTCCGAAATTAAGCGGCACTACTAGAAAACTACCTTCCTTGGAACTAGTAGCTCCATCTAGCTACTACATTTAAACTAAAAATCGGATTACGCTTCAATGAATGAAGATCAGTCCTCTAGTAATAGTTTTTCCATGGTGATATAAAATATTAATAGACTGTTATACTATACTGCGATACTTTTATACTTATACGTAAAGGCAATTGTTCATTATAAAGAAGTGAATGAACAACTCTGCATATGCAAAAATATATAAGAGTAGTCAATAGAAGCGCGTTCTGTGCAATAAGATTGATTTATTAAGTACAGGTCTATATAAAACTCCAGCATGACATGAAAGAGGCTTTTTTTTATACAGGGTGACTTTTTAACCACCAGCCAAACAAAACAGCGTTCAGCCAAACGGATTTTGTATGGGAGGACGAAAATTTTTTATCGATTTTCAATTTTAAAAAATTTGAAAGTAGTTCAGTATTATAAACTGAACTTCTTTGTTTCACATTTGAGATATAGTATTACAATTATGAATAAGTTTAAATATAATTTTGTGAACAACAAATGGAAACAATTAATTAACCTACAATAAGTATACTTTATTGCAACTGACACATCAAAAACACAAGATCGCACAAAAATAGTTCTTAAATTTAATTTTACACAGACTTGCAAATACAAAAGTAATAAAGTGTCACAGAGCGGCCACAATTTGATATGATTCACTTCTAAAATATACGGTGTAATTTAGCGTTTCATAAATTATTTATTTCGCCTCTTGACATTGTAATTCTGTCTGATAAGGCTGCTGGCTCCCCGGCGACCACTGTATTCAATTCCGCAAAGAAACAACCCTTATCAGTGGTAAGGGGCGTGGAAATTAACGTTTGCCAAAATATTTGGATTGCTGAAAAGAGGTTTGAGAGACTAAAAATTGAAATTTGAAAGAAAAATATTTGTTCTAATTATAAAATATATTTGTTTTATTCAGAAAAAAACTATTTTTTTTCTCTATGTTAACTTGTACTTACTTAAATTAAATATTAAGTATAATTTACAGTTTAAGTTCTAGTTTTCAGTAATTATTTTTATTTAGTTCTAAGTGAAATAGTTCAATTCAACGTAAAATTAGAATAGAACCAATTTTGAAATTGCAAAAAAAATACAGTATAATTTTGGCAAAACTTTAATAATTTTAGTGTGCAACCGCATATATAAAAACTTAAAATAGTGAAGTTTTAATGTTGTAAAATAATCAAAATAAGTTTGGAAAATCCAAAAGTGCACGCCTCATAGCGGTCACTCAATTTTCACAAAAAAAAAAAACAGAACTTGAATATTGCATATTTATCGGTGTATTATGAACAAAATGAAAAATTTACTTTTAAATCTTCGCGCCATTGCCCACACAGAAAAGAAAGGTACTGCGCATGTATTGTCAATGTCAACGAACCTTATTTACATAGATTTAGATATACCAACGATAGGTGGATTTCAGTTTATTGCTAATTATAATTAAACTACTATTAATTAGACCGTGATTTTCGAAAGGACTTAGTTTTAGATAATACTTAAGCGTATGAAAAAAAGAAGGGTTCGATTTGTTAAGTTTTTCGGGTGTTATCGTGACCACGCCAGTTTCCATACATACAGACACACGGACGTCCACGAAATAATTTTCTTAAACACTTGTTTTATTATTTTAAAGAACAAAATGTCCTTTAATAATATCATGACTGTTGAAACTAGTGTTTTTTCTTGACATTTGTGTGTAAATATTATTCTACAAGTACGATTAGAAATAAATACCGACATTTTTAGTTCGAAAAATCACTTGATTTTTGTAAGGCGAGAGTAGAGCACTACCTCAACGCTCCGCTTATGAGGCGTGCAATAAAAACTTACATGAGTACAAAAAAAAATATTTTAAAGACGAAAAGTATGAACATAAATATAATTCCATAAATTGTGGCCCGCCATTGAATAAGTTGAATTCTAGGTTATTAACTCTAAAGCCCGCAATAAATAGCCCGATGACACGAGCATATTCAATAAATTACTGAAAATTTTATATTTAAAGGACTTTACATTGACAATCGTAGTAATGTTTGAAAACCACTTCATTTGTATTTGTTATAATTATATTTGTCCGTTTCAGGTACTGGCTGCCTAATCTGACTTTAAAGGTAAGTATCTATTTTTAACCGACTTCAAAAAAGGAGGAGGTTATCAATTCGACTGTATGTTTTTTTTTCTTTTATGTATGTTTGTTACGCGACATCTTCGCCAATTATGAACCGATTTTGATAATTTTTTTTTATTTGAAAGCCTTAACTACCAAATTGTTCCTATTTTAATTTGGTGAAGATATGATAAATAACTTTGGAGATATGGAAGAAACTCCTAAAAAAATGGAAGTCGGTTGTTTTTTGTTAAAAAAATAATTATATTAGTAATGATTACACTCATATACTGTCTTGCCGATGAACATAAGAATCTCCAAAGGATTTCCAAAATGTCTAGTGGGTAGTGGGCTGAAACCAACGCTTTCGTGCAACCTTAGCATCAAGGTATAAGAATATGCTTCACCTGGTATTCTCTTTCCGTGACAGCTGGGTCACGTGATTGGCACAAGAATACGTAATAAGTTGGAAGTGTTGCCACTGTATGTGATTGAATTGCCTGAGCAAAATGCATTTTTTTTACTTAAAGAACTAATAATTCAATATATAAATTTATTAAAAATTAAACAGATGACTCATACTATATTTGAAATAGTACCCTACTTAAAATTGAATATTCGCAACATCAAGATATATTTTGAATATTACGTTTATTGTTCCTGTGATGGATGGCTTTCAAAACACTCGCTCAATAATTGGCTCTCGTAGCGTCGAGTGAACCTTCGCTGAGCACAATAGGGCACAATGAGGATGACCTTGCTTTATTACGCGGGTTCAATCATAATATTGGGGCAAAGGTCTCAAACTAAGTGAAAAATTTAGACAGAGCGCTGTGATCAGCTTGCAAAGACGCAAGATCATGATGGCTACTAGGAATACAAATATTTATTACTTTTTTTTCTAAAATCCAACGAGGTGGTATTCATTTAACCAAGCTTCAGCCTGACTCAATAGGGATAGTTTTTAGGTCTCTCTTATGCAATTCTTGTGTAATAAGATTATAAATTCAGACTAATAAATTAAGCACGGTGTTGATTTCTTTTAAAGAATTTTTCGTTTACAATTTTTTTTTCCTCTATGAAATTTAACAACACCACAGACAGTGAATCAAGACCTGAACGTTAATCCATATCGACGCAAGAGTAATGAGAGGAACAAGTAGATGTTTTTAGAATCACACCGGAACCAAACCTTTAGTTCCATTTCGATTAAAATGCCAAGCCAGCCCCCGTAGTATGACACCAACCAGCGACAGCGTTAACGACTACTATCATCTATCCCTATCTCACTCTATGTAAACGAACAGGATGTTACTAGTCCAACCCGCGATATAAACTTTATCTGGGTTTAACAACGATACCATGCTAAGGGGGCAGGTCTTTTTAATTTAGTTACGCGGCGTCTTCGTTTTTAAAAAATCCGAGGCAAAGGTCACTCAAGAAGCACTGCGGGTAGCTCTCGAGTCATTGTGCACATTTTCCGACGTCAAAAGATTTGGAGCCACTTACAATAGCGTGCCAAAAGAGTCACGGTCGATTTGAACTTGGGGTATTCACTTGCCGGAAACAGTGTGGTAGATATCTGACACTGGTGATTCTTTATTTAAATTGTGTTTGTTTTATTACTTGATATTAATAACAGTCAGGTTTTTTTTCTGTTGCTGTGTTATTTTTTTTATCACAGCGTGTTCCCGGTTGCATTATTAGCAGCGCTTTTTCGAAGCCTGGGGTGCGCTTTACGGCTTATCATGCCGAAGTGCATAAGTCTGTGCAAAAGCTGCGTTAATTTGTTTTTTAGAATTTATGGTATGGAATTAAAAAATATTGTTTTGTTTAGTCTCAATTTCGTTTATTTAATTAATTAAAGAATGCCAAGGATAGTAAAGTTATACACGTAGTATATTATTACTCTGTAGTTAAACCAATGTCAGAAAATATGTAGGCATTTATATTGTTCCCACGGGCTTTACGAGTAAATTATCTTTAGTCTATACAGATTATGCGGCGTTGAAAATAATAAATTGTTTTTAATTGTATGGAAATAATATAGTTTAATCAATCTAGTTTATAAATGTATCGTAGGGTATTCATTGTTGATTAAATCCAGAACTGGTACCTAATTACCTCTTTATCTACTGAAGCTAAAGATTGCATTTTAATTATCCTCGCCTTGGTCTCGAACTTAGATAGGATTAATTGGAAGGATAAAGTAAACGTCTTAAATAGAGTAGGTGAAAAGACACATGTGTCTCTTTTCACCTACTCTAGTATGTACTCGAGGTAATCGGAAATAGGCGAGGCATTATGTTGGGACACTTGATACGACATGATAATTTTATGCAAATTATAATAGCAGACAAAATAGAAGGAAGGAGGGGAAGAGGAAAGCCAAGACACAGCTATATGAAGCAAGTCAAGGAAAAGGTGATAGCAGTGTCGTATCAAGATGTCAAGAAGTTGGCGGAAGATAGAACAGAATGGAAGAAACTCTTGAGACATTTTTTATTTCTGCGCCCACGGTGTACAATATTATTTTTTTATTCACATTTCATACAACGGTCATGATAAAGTTTTTCTTTCTAATGTATTCGTAGCGAATACTGGGCAGTGTAAACTGTGTGTGTAAAGCATCGCTGGCTTTACACTCACAGTTTACACTGCACTACAAATACTCGTAGCGGGGTTATTGTATACATTTGTCGCAAAGTAGGTTCGTCACACTTTTCTACACTCCATACATTGAAAGTAAATTTATCACATGCATTAAAAATATGTGCAAGCTCGTCACAGGTGACAAATTTTCTTCATAAAAATAGAATTGTGGCAAAATATCATGAGAGCACAGACGCGGGATCACTTCAAAATGCTGGTAATTCGACACTATCGCGAAAAAGCTTTGCTGCAATAATTTAAGTAAGTATATTTATTTTATGCTTATGTATTCATATTTATGTAAGTTTATTTTAAGTATGTAAATATGTATATGGATTAACAAAATTTATATAACGTCTAACAAAATATACTGAAACTATTTTAAGGGTGGATTCAGTCCGTGATACTGAACAACTTTCCCCAAGGAACATATGTCGAAATATGAAAAATAAGCTTTCCTACAAACTCGGATCAGCTGATCGGTCAACTTGTATGGGAGGTCAAAAATTATTTTTCATATTTCGGTATATGTTCCTTGGGGAAAGTTGTTCAGTATCATGGACTGAATCCACCCTTAAAATAGTTTCAGTATATTTTGTTAGACCCTGTATATGAATATATGTATAGTGTATATATCTAATGTAATTATACGAATTATATATGTTTTATTATTTGTATATAACACTCTTCTTTCTTTATTTTAAGTAGTTAAACTTGCACCCCATTTACTACCTTTTCTGCTACGTCCCTAAGGTGAACTGGTAGACAATGCTTAGCATTAAGTTTTACCTTTTGTATTATAATCGTTAGATTATTGTGCAATAAATATTAAATAAATAAAAATAAATAAAACACGTACTTTTTTAGTGGCGAACTTACTTTATAGTAACTGTACCCGAATAGAGGGGCGCGCACCACAGAGTTATTATATTACTAAGGGATAAGTGCCTAAGAATATCCTTTCATGCTGGTCTGAAAGAATACTAAAAACTCAAAATGTACCAGCTGCTTATCTTACCTCGCAGATCGGACAAGCCGATCGAGGGAAGGAGCGAGGGCGATGCGGCTAGCAATCCATCACTATTTCTATTTTGATTCACTTTTTCGACCTCAAAGCCCCCGATCACGCTAAAAGTGGTCTTGGAATCCAACGGCCTTAGTCGTAGCTCTGTCTACCCCGTTATGAATAAAGACGTGATAGTGTTGTGTACTTACGCCTTATCAGAATCACAGAGTATAATCGGTTTACGTCAACATAAAAATCAAAGAATAATGGTCACTCATCCATCAAGTTATCGTTTTGACTAAATCTATTCCCATATATTATTACCATCGGAATATGTAATTTATTTCGAACCTAAAACATCGATAAAAGGTTAAGGTTTACGTTTGGAGCTGACTGCAGACAGCAGCAGCAGAAGTGTCGCGGCGACACTACTGGTTCCTATGTATTTCTATAAAATAGCTTTTGCATCTAGCGATATACTATATCACCTGAGTACACGTCACCTGACCGCATACAATGTGTCGTCCGGCCGCAGATCTGTAGTACCACCGACTACAGACAGCAGCAGCAGACGACGTGTCGCGGCGACCCTACTGGTTCCTATGTATTTCTATATAATAGTTTTTGCATCTAGCGACATACTACATCACCCGAGTACACGTCGCCCGACCGCATACAACGTGTCGTCCGGCCGCAGATCTGTAGTACCACCGACTGCAGACAGCAGCAGCAGACGACGTGTCGCGGCGACACTGCTGGTGCCTATGTATTTCTATAAAATAGCTTTTGCATATAGCGACACGTCGCCAGACCGCATACGACGTGTCGTCCGGCCGCAGATCTGTAGTACCACTGACTGCAGACAGCAGCAGCAGCAGATGAGTCCTGTCGCGGCGACGCTCATCTTCATCATCATCATCAGGTCTTATTAAGTCTTTACTGCAGGAGCACGACCCTCTCTGTACTAGCAGAGCCATATATTAACCAGAGCAGTCAGAGGATTTAGCCTACACTCTCTACGCTGCCCAGACGGGTTGGAGAGGTTTCATTGATGTTTATAAGCTTTGTTAAGCTTGTATTTCCTAAGTCGCATTCTACGACAACCACGGGAAAACTTGAGTAGTCCTATTCTCTACCGGGAGCCACACGGCTATACTACCGGTTCTTATTATATGTATTTCTATGAAATGGGCAGTTAGTGACACGTCACCCGACTACCACGACGCTCGATCGCAGATCAGTAGAGTAGAGGTACAAGTTCGTAGTCGACTACAGAAAACACGTCGTCGCCGAGTTCGAAGTCATGACTGCAGCGATTTGTCGCGACGACCGACGTCGCAGCGACGCGTTGTCTGCAGTCGGCTATGAGTGCAGCATTGTAATTTAATATATGAATAAAGTTACAGCCTTTGATAAAGGATTCTAATGAAAATTAATGATGTTTATTGGGTGAACGTTCAATGTACCGCGGATTATATGCCCTTCGATTGTCAGTAAGATATTGATACACGTACTTAAATTTGTGTTATTACAAATCTATACTAATATTATAAAGCGGAAGAGTTTGTTTGTTTGTTTGTTTAAACGCGCTAATCTCAGGAACTAATGGTCCGATTTGAAAAATTATTTTTTTGTTGGGTAGTCCATTTATAGAGGAAGGCTTTAGGCTATATAACATTACGTTCCGACAACCACGCGAACGAAGTCGCGGGCAAAGCTAGTTATTTATATATAATTATTTATTAGATGCTCCTTGGCGTAATGGTTAACACGCTAGTCCGCCACTCTGGAGGTTCTGGGTTCGATTCCCAGCAAGGGCAAGATGGAAAATGGTATTTTTCAAACTGTCCTGGGTCTTGGGTGTGTATCTTTACATCGTGTATCGTTGAGTTATTATCCCAAAATACAAGTTTAAAAACTTACTTTGGGCCTGGCTCAATCAATGTCATTTGTCCTTATATAGTTATGTATGTATTTATTCCTTCCGATAATATATTCCTTCATCCCACACACTATACACTATCACGTCTTTATCCCTAACGGGGTAGACAGAGCCAAGGGCGGTAAAGCCCAGGCCACTTTTAGCGTAATGGTGGGCATGAAGGTGGAAAAGGGATATCATAATAGTGATGGGTTGCTAACCGCATCGCCTATTCATATGATTCAGATTCTTACCCATTCCCTCGATCGGCTTTTACGATCTGCACGGGAAGAGAAGCAGCTGGTACATTCTATGTTTTTTCTTTTCTCCCAGACCAGCAAAGATTTCTTTCTTCATCCCTCGCTGGTCTGAAAGTAAAGAATTGTAGAATACACCTGCTTTCATACAGAAAAAACCATCTTTGTTGGTCCATTTGTTTAGGAGCTACGATACTACAGATAGACACGTCAAACTTATAACACCTTTCTTTTTGTATCGGAAATTCGGAAATAAAAAGGTACAAACGGGTATAAGTACTCGTACTATAAAATTCCTCAAAATTTTTATATTAGACATAGTACTTTTCTCTGTGGTTTTAATCAAGATTCTAGTCATAAAATTTCTTGGATTCGGCTTTAAAACGTTTATCTGCGAACAAACAGGAGCAGGCACTATTCATCAAAAATCTAATTAAGTAGGACGCGGCTCCACTGCAAAATATTGAAGAGAGAGAATCACAGTCAATACAAACGCTTTAACGATGCACATTGACATTGTCCTCACCAGTACTAGCAGTATAGGCAGTATGTACCTTAAATAACTCGAACACAAAATATGACGTAAAAAGTCTGTCTGTGACCACTAAGGATGTTACCAAAAAAGTTTCATGCTAAGTTCCGTTGATGTACATAAATCGTGTGTTCAAACCGCGAAACTTTAAAAACTAATATTCACTTCAAAGGAAATCAATTATTTGTATAAACCACAGTAGACACTAAGCCTTTGCTAACTCTCTCAAACTAAATGAAAATGCAGTAAACCATTGCAGACATATATTAGAACTGAATTAAATACTTTGATGTTTTTTTTTTCTTTTGCAAGAAAGGCGAAAATAGATTGTAGAGTTGAGTTTACTTATCCATATTTCAAAAGCTTTATGAATAATTATTAAAATATATTATTTTACTAATTAAACAAATCGTGATGTCTTTCTATAGTGTAGTTACTTTGTGCGTCGGGCGCGAACCGGTGGCAGGAAATTAAGTTCGGCTTTAATTACACTATTGCAGTCAACTGTTTTGCTGCCCTCAGCTACAGTAATATTGCCTATTGTCGTACATATATTATCCTTCTAAATACACACTTTCCCATTACTAGAACTAATAGACTATATATCTTTTTCTTCAGCGGGTATGTTTTACGAGTATACAGAGCGGAGGAGGTATTGAAGTCATATATTTGGACATGCAGATTTTTTGTATGACTATACATTAAAGTTTGGCTACTTCATGATATGGTCAAATATTAGTGTAGTGATTATATTATAAAATAGCTACATTAGAGACTCTGATATTATTTTATTTTTGTGATGCATCATGGTAACTTTACATTAAAGTTTACATAGTAATTTGTACACAGTAGTTTGATTTCGATGATATTTCCATGTCTTAAAATATCACATTTAAATTTAAAAACTGAAAAACTAAAGGGAATGATGAAAAATCCTCAAACTTATTTCTTTTTCACTGTGACAAAACCTAATTTAGTTCCCGAAATTGACACCCTTCTACAAATTACTCCAATAAATCATAAAGAAGATAAAAGTGGCTTCATATTCCATGAATACAGTACATTACTTTGAATATATCTTTTAAAATTTGAATATCCAAGCAGAGGTCGATGTGCCATAACATTGGTTAGTCGATGATACGTGAAATTTTGTATAACGCCAAATTTTTAATATATTTTTTGAAAGATTAGCTAACTCGGTTCTATTTATTGTATTTTATTTATCTACATAATAAATTGTAATAGAGGGTGGCAGAAGTTGTGGCTATAATTGAATTATGGCATCTGAACTATAAAAAATACTCTATCTCAGATGACACTAACCTTCTCAAGGAGCAATTTTTCCAAGATTGTAATGTATTATATGGTTATACTTAATTTAAAGCAATCCAAAAAGCAATTGAAATAATGATTGAAAGTATATATTGTCAATATCAAAAATGAGAACAATAATCTGAGGAATCGTGTTAAAAGGTGATGCGGCTCATTCTATCACTATTTTGATTTCATCTTCGTTATTTATGTCCTATCTATCACGCTTAACGTCCTTGGTTCTGATAACTCTAGCACTTCGCCTGCTGAAAACGCACTGTATGTGTTTTCATTTTCGCAAAACACACACGGTGCATTTTTCAGCAGGCGAAGTACTAGACTCTGAAGAGATAAATAAGTTATCATCATCATTCATCATTACATCCACATAACGTCCACTGCTGGACACATGCCTCTTCCAAAGATTTTTAAAATAACCGATCTAGAGTAGCCTGCAGCGAACTTGGTCAGGTCGCTTACCTCCTTCAGGGTTTATGTCCTACGCTTCGCTTGCCAGTACGACGTCGCCATTCGAGAACCTTTTTGCCCCATCGGCTATCGGTTACTACGAGTATAATAAGCTGGATTATCTTATTAGCTGGATAATGAGAAGTCGTATGTTTATGGTAAGCAAATAAGACCTTATAAGTACTTATAACCTAAAACAACCAAATGGTAATATTCTTATGGATTGCTTACTAAAATCATATCCACA
This sequence comes from Acrobasis repandana, assembly GCA_963576875.1. Lineage (NCBI taxonomy): Eukaryota > Metazoa > Arthropoda > Insecta > Lepidoptera > Pyralidae > Acrobasis > Acrobasis repandana. The sequence goes on along the minus strand of OY756218.1, from coordinate 16,173,255 downwards.
TTTAAGGACTCACACACATGCACATATTAATTTAACAAAATGTTGTTAATTGAATGCTTTTAATATAAAATTCGTCAAAGAGAAACCTCGATGAAGCGTCAACTTTACACTGTTATGTGCAACGCCTTAATATTACGGATTTATTAATCCAAGCGTTTAATAATGCCTGCTTTTAATAATTATAAGCCTGAGCCGAATACCAACAGCCACTGAAACAGAAGGAGTTTTATCAAATATTTTTAGTTAGTATTTATAAAGATAATAATTTCATATCTTCCTGGCAAATTAGTAAAGGTACACTAACAGTTAACAATCTCCATAAAACTATGGTCACATCGCCACTTTAGTGGTCTGAGGGTCACATATCACATAACCCAAATTTATTTTTCGTGTGTTTGTGTGTCGAACACTGTTGGACAATAGGACATACAAATTTTTCAAACTACCTGACATATTTCGACGGTTATACCATCTGTCGGTTGGTCGACAGTTGCCAATAAAATCAGCCGAAACACACACGGTACCCTGTCCTCTGAAGAATGGTTTGCTAACTTTCAATGATTTTGATCATCTGCGAGCTTTTGCTCTTATAAAGTATTTTATATCTCACACTAAGAAGTAGGTGATTTCTATTTTATTTTAAGACAAGAACTTTGCTGCTTGGGCATAAATAATGCGATAAAATGATGGAAGTTTACTATGGCCTTTGATTGCAATTGCAATCATCGGAGCTGTAAGCATAAAGCCATACAGTTTATATCGGTGCCTATCTTATTAAAAAGTGCAGCACAAAATGCCGGCGTGCAAACTGCACCGTCGTCGAACAGTTTATTAATCCGGTGGCGTTTTAATTATTCTGCAGATTATCATAAGCGTTTAATGCAGGATGGAGTATCGCCTCGTAATGGCTGAGAATGGAAAATGAGGGGTAAATCACGAAACACGAAGCGACTTTTCGATAAATTGATCGTTTAAAATTTAATGATAATCTTTTTAACCGACTTAAAAAAGGAGGAGGTTATCAATTTGTCGGAATCTTTTTTTTATGTATGTTCCCTTACAAACGAAAAAAGATTTTTTTGTTTGTAAGCGTATACTTTCCAGGTGGTTCCTTTTAGAAATTTTGTTAAAATCGATTGTGTGGTTTGTTTTTTAAACGAGATTTATTTATAACAATATTTGACAATGATTGCAATAATTTCAATCATTGTCAAATATTGCCATAAATAAATTTCGTAATTTTTTCTAATACTCGTAAAACAAACGGAGAAAAAAGTAAGTAGTTAATTGATACAAAATTTAATAATGAAATTGTGTAAGTATAAGCAGTTACTTCAAAATTAAATCAGATGTAGGTACGAGTATATTGCCTTGTAGCCAGTGGCATTTCCGCTGTTTAATTTCCTTTGGTACAATAAGTTTTTTTCGTGTGTTAATATACGTATTATCTTCAAGAGAAGAAAATACTTTAAGTATTGTCATGTTTAAATAGTGTGTCATGACCTACATTTCCCTGAATATAACTCCCACACTCACTTATAATGTACTAGCGACTCACCTCGGCTTTGCACGCGTATGTATTATACATGTAAAACTTTCTCTTGAATCACTCTATCTACTGATGAAAACTGCATTAAAATCCGTTGCGTAGTTACTAATAAGCGTACAGAAGACATCGACTGTGTTATATAACGTCTAACAAAATATACTGAAACTATTTTAAGGGTGGATTCAGTCCATGATACTAAACAACTTTCCCTAAGGAACATATGTCGAAATATGAAAAATAATTTTTGGCTTTCCCTACAACCTCGGATCAGCTGATCAGTCAACTTGTATGAGAGGACCAAACTTATACTATGTATTGAAGTCATATTACAGAACATAAAATAGCTCTCAACTTAAAAAGGCGCCGGAACAGTATTAGCTGGAGGACAGTTTTCTCGGAATAATGTAAAGGTTGGTATCGATGCTCGCGGTAATTAGCAAAGTTGTGAACTTGCCGATGGCTGCCGAGCAAAGATATTTTGCATGAATTTCAACTTGCTTACGGATTTTACTGAAATAACTAAGAAGAAATGCTCCGGGTTCTAGTTACTTTTAGTGACCATTCGATTAATTGATCGCAGTAAATCTTTATTTACATTTAAGATAGAAGTTGGACAACTTTAAAGGATAGAAAGTAATGTTCCCTAAATCCTTACCTAACCAAGCAGTCCTTGATGTAAAGATTAATAAATCAATAAATATGTAAGGACAAATCACATTAGTAACAAAGTCACTAGTTTGACTCAATTGCTGTCAGGAATTTACTGCAATAAAAAACTTTGGACTTTTACACATTGTGGTTCTCTGCTTATGCATATAGCAGGTATTTGTATTTTGCTCTACTATACAATATTTTTTCTCACAATAAAGCATTATCTCATGCTAACTTGCAAGTAATATTACACAAAATAAAACAGATAATAAGTTGCGCTCTCAACTTGAAAAGGCACCAGAACAGTATTAGCTGGAGGACAGTATTTTCTCAGAATAATGTAAAGGTCGGTATCGATGCTCGCGGTAATTACCAAAGTTCCGAACTTGCCGATGGCTGCCGAGCAAAAGATATTTTGCATGAATTCCAACTTGCTAACGGGTTTCACTGGAATATCTGAGCTGAATTTTTTGTGATAAATCGAATAATCGTTCGCTGTATTCGCTGTAAATATGGTTTGATTTTTATTTAGAAGGGAGTTGGTGAAACAAATAAAGGTATCGTTATAAATTGATCCTATTTCTTTAAAATTTTGTCACAAGTTTGACTTGCTGACTGTCAAAGATTTTTAGACAAATTAACGATTTATAGATCCGTCGTTCTCAGTAGATCCTTGATGGATCGGATTATTTGACATTCTAGATAACCCTTAAGTCATTACTATTGGTGATTCTACATACTATTTGATTTAACTTGACCCTTTAAAATTTAACTAATCAACCCAACAAGTCAATTTATGGACGTAAGACGTGTGGGTATTCTCTTTTCTCTTTTATATCTAATCTAAACTATTTTTATGAGAAAAATATCGAAGCTTTTCTAGTTTCTAACCGTTCATTTTTGTGTAAGCCAGCATCATACTCGCCTTTACTGCCCACACAGAGACCACGTGACAGTTAAACGGATTAACTCCGGAACATCGGTGACGGATGGCCGCGCACTGTTCGCGATATATTGCCACCGCCGACCGCTAATTAATTACGGTGATAATAAGTCCCATAACATTTTCAAAGCTTTATTAGACTCATTAATTATTCTACAAAATCTACCTTTTTATTTCCGATCAGAAACCCATGCAACTGCTATAGCGTAATAGACCTTTTGGTTCCTGAATGGAATTTTCTTTCGTCTGTGTCTTTAATAAGATTAAAACGTGTTTTTATTCTAAAATATTGTAATATTTATATTCAAAATGTGTGGATAAGAAAATGACTAAAAGTGAGTTTGAACAAGTCGCGAGTTTGAGCACATCGCATCGGATAAACGGAGCTGTCACGTGAATTCTAATTCCCGCCGATTAGTATTCAAAGCGAAACAACAACTAATAAAAAGGAGGCGCCGTGGGGAAAATTGAAAATCCGCAACCATCAGGAAAATGAGTGGGCCTCTTCGTCACGCCGTGAAATTACAATCGGCCCAAGTTTTCGGATGCCTGTCACGTGGAACGAAAAGTTTGTTTACGTTTCCATTTGGTTATAATCCAAACATTTCCTTAACGAGCGGCCATCGCTTTTGTTAAGACAATCCTGCATAAATGAGCCAGAAAATGTTCGACGGAGACGTGAAACAAATAAAGATATCTTTTTTTTTTTAAGAAAGAGTAATGTTTCTTTTTACGCTGCTATTTATGACACTGTGAAAACGTGTTATATATGTTAGGACGGCGGGCGCACGCGATGTGTTCAGTCTATCTCTCTCACTAACTCTACATGGCAACATGCGATGGATTTGTTGCACCTAGAGTTTGTGACAGAGATAGACTGAATAGGTCGCGTGCGCCCGCTTGGCGTAGTGGACGCCTTTATTCTTTAATAAGGTTACAGAAATGCACACACTTCCTTGTGTGTCAGTCTCACAAAGGAGTAAGTGTTTTCACATGTCACTAGTACCACGCCTGTGTCACTCCCGGTTTAGGTATCGAAAATATACCTACATTATTACCAAGCGCGCGGCGGCCCCTCAGAGTGGTAAATTCAGTTACACGAATCGTTTGTCCAGAGTTATAAGGATGAAATTGGCCTACAATGGATGTCTAGGTATCTAAACGAAAAGGTGCTGAGTTCTGACGTGAGCTAAATTAAACCATATTGCTAACCATATTGAGTAGATATTTCTTTAAATTTCTTTGCAATTGAAAGTGAGACTTCTGTACGGAGTATCCTATTCTGTGCTAGTACTCAATACATCTAAAAGTTGACTGCGTATTTTATGTAATTTACAAAAAGATATTTAAGTACAATTAAAAATTCTTGTTAAAAAATTGAGTAGCGTAGATTCTCAAAGTGAATAGAACCGGACTATTTTAATAAAATGATAACAGCTAATAATGGGCTAACATAGCTAAAATGTGCCAGTTTTCAATTCTATTTTATAATAAACACGTTGTCCAGTAAGTTCTTAGATTTCTTATTGTCACAAATCTAATATAGGTACACACCCGTAAAATAAGCCAAGTATCAACTATAACTACAGTTAGGTTTCTACAGACACACACACACAAACACTGTAAGTCTACACAGGCAGTGTAAATACGAGTTTTATGCGATACAACAAACCTGTCAATAATTCTTTTTGGTTATAATGACGGATCCGCAACTCCAATCATATAGAAACATTCGTTCTCAACATACAGGATGTATAAACTAGCCAGCTCATTTGAATGAGTGGTATCGGACCGCAAAGTACTCTTGAGTTCAGCCCAATAGCCGCAAATGAAAGGGACGTGACTACCGGGGTTTAGTTTGCAGTTTACTTTTATTGGGATAAACTCTATTTACTGTGTAGATTTTCTCGTACAAGAGGCTTTGTGAACAGTCTATTTTTCCATGCAGGTACATTACATTTTTGTTGCTTGCATGAATACCTGAAATATTTAGCATAGTAGTAAGCTGAATAGAAGCGGCGCACCAAGAATTATAGAGTTATATTACTACCACCCATGGTCGTGTGGTTCCCGGCAGAGTAGAATAAGAGCACTTCAAGTCCTTCCGTGGATTTCATAGAAGCCGACTTAGGAAACACAAGCTAAACAAAACTTGGAGAGTATAGGTCGACTGCTCTGGCTAATATATGGCTCTGGTTGTACAGAGAGGGTCGTGCTCCTGCAGTGGACACTAAAAAAGACCTGATGATGATGACACATATTCTACATCGATGACGTCGTTCCTTTTTGTTGCGTAGCTAATTTAGTAAGTATGCAGTAATTTGATTTATTACTATAGTGAATTGTGACCGTAAAACTTGTAATAAACTAGGTTTAGCAACATTAACCCGCAGATTTCACATAGAACTGACAAAGGCCATTATATATTGTAAACATCAATACAAATTCAATATCTGTTACAAGCCGAACAGCTGTTAAATTTATGGGGCATTGAGTGCTCCGGTAATTGACGCCTGCAACTGCATACGACGCGTTGCATTGTTACTGCAAATACTGCAATCATGGACGAGTCTCTGTAAATACTCATTGTATGTAAGATCGCAGTTCGGCGTTTATTTGACAAGCGACTTGTTGCGAGTGTTGTTAGTCAGCTGATTATATGAACATAAATAATGTACGTTTAAGAAAACATTTCTTTTTTTCAAATTGCATCAATTTAATACAGTTATCGTGTGCTGTATTGTTTGATGAGATGCTTTTTACTGCTTCCGTGGCCCAGTGGTCAGAGCGGTTTGCTTTGTGATGCGGAGGTCGTGGGTTCAGATCCCACTGGGAAGCATACTTTGTAAAAAGTTGTTCTGTTAGAATATTTCAGACCTGAATCACCTGAATATCCGAAAAGAAAGATAATTCCATTATTGGGAGGGACGTAAAGCTGTGGATCCGAACCCTATTAATAGCGTTTATTTAAATCTTACTAGCCTAGGATTGGTTCTAGTAGTTTGAAATTTGAAAGCTTGTTAATATTTTAACAAACTTTCAAATTTCGCATTTTTAGACGGGATTTCCAAAACAAATCAGACAAGAATATGAGACAAACATGTGTTAAACTATGAAACCAAAGCAAAAAAATATCAAGTTTTATGTCATATTTTATCAGTATACCAACCAGTATTTCACACGCAATTAAACAAAGACGTGTCTATGTACACTGCCACAAATGAAGTAAGGTCATAAAATTGAATGTTATCTAATAATCTGGGATTAACGTGTCAATAGACACCGTCACGACTTGTGAGGTGTTTTCGTATTTATTCACACTATATCAAAAGGCGCCTTGAAATGATTACCTACTAATTGTTTGTTTTATGGATTAACTAACATTAAAGCATTCGTCAAATTAATTATCGTCGTAAATGTCACAATACAGTTAAGGACATTATGATTTATTTTTAAACTGTGCTAATTCCTAAAAACTATTTTCGTATTGTCTTCTGCTATTTAACCTTTGGCCAAAAAGGCGTATGTAGTTTATTCATTCATGTCTATATCTGTCATATCTGGCTGGCTTTGGCATTGTAACTGCCAAGCGGATGAATGCAGTTTTATTCGTAAAGACTAGTTTTATCCAAAAATGTCATGTTTGATATTCACTACGTCTTGTTTGATATTGTTTTGAAAATCCCATCTAAAAACGTGTGAGTTGTTAAAATACTGAAACATTGTTAAGAAATGAACTTAGAAACTCGAACAGATAAACCAAGAAAACATTACTACTTGCAAGTCGCACACGCAGAATAAAAGGTAGAAAATGGGGGAGGAATAGTTTAATTTTATTACTTAGGAACAACATCAGCTCTCTGGTCTGGGAAAAAAAACTTTGGATGGACAGCTGGTCCATCCTAAGTTTTTTGTGTTTGTCTTCCCGCGGAGATCGTGAAAGCCGATCTAGAGACCGGGCGAAAAATGCAAATCATGTTCCTATAGGCGATACGGCCACCAACCCATCACTCATCATCATCCGAGCGTATTCCCGGTTGCATCGTCAGCGGTTACGCTTCAGAGCTCAGGGTCCGCTACCTTACCTAGGTAGCGGACCCCGGGCCATCAACCCATCACTATTATTCCTTTATCCACCTTCTCGCCTACCATCACGCTAAAAGTGGCTCTGTCTGCTTGGAGCCGCAAGACTCAAAATGCTCTGGCTACTCCGTTAGGGATAAGGACGTGATAATGTATATGTATCTTTATGATGAGAATCTTTGTCGTATATTCTCTAATTCAGCCATGCAACTCGAGCATTAGGCTCCAAACTTGGATAATTTGCAAATAAGCACCTATAGTATTAATTTTCAGCTCCGCAGCATGTGTTGGGCCGGGTCGCCGGGCTAATGTACATTAGCATGGCCAATTGTAATCTCGGTATGGTAATGTTCGGTAAATACATACATGATATGTGCCAGATGTACTGCGTTATTGCATATGTTTCACGGCCAGTTGTTTTTGTAAATGAGCTGTTTGCAACTAACAAACTATTTAACGAGGTTGAGACTCGAGTTGACTCGACACACAGCGAATGTGTTTTACCATCTACTAAGATACGACAGAAACTTACGTAAGTAAACTTGTTGAATGTTTGTTTGCAAAGCATCGGCCACAACCCCAATACTATAAATTCTGTGATAGCTACTCGTATTTAGGGAACCAGATACACCCTGTAAGTAAAAAGTTTTCAATTTTATGACTAATGAATGACAGCCAAATTTTGAACCAATCAGCGTGCAAGGTGCGGTCAGTCGCATTCAAATAAAGTCAGCTCACAATTTGACTGTTTGACGTGGGTAGATTATAAATTATCGTAAATTAATACTAAGCTAAACTAAAGCTAACTTACTAAAATAAACCTTAATACAACTTTAATACTTAAAAATTTAAAACTATTATAAATTGTGTATGGATTTTAATCATCTGAAGTGAAATTATTTTATTTTTAATTTAATAAAAAATATCCCGCAAATCCTTCCCCTGCGGAAGAGTTACCAGGAGGCTGGCAGCATCGCCACATTGGATGGCAAAAAATTTGTTACTACTAAAGAAGTTGTCAAAAGAATTTAGAGTTTAGAATTTAGCATTAGAGCTTTTACAATAGAAAATCTTAATTCAAGCTTGATTTTTGGCTATGTTTTGGTTTTTATACTTATAGTAAACCTTTATAACTTTGTCCTTTAGTCATTAACATTTATAAAGCATCAACTTGAGTACACGTAGTCGCTGTTTAATGACACGTGACGTTTGCTATTTGAACAAGACCTTTACAGTCATGACCGGAAAGTCAGAAAATCGATGTAATTTTACCAGAATTATAATTTTAATAAAAAAAATCCTATTCAGGGTCTAACAAAATATACTGAAACTATTTTAAGCTTTAATTCAGTCCACGGTACTGAACAACTTTCACCAAGGAACATATATCAAAATATAAAAAATAATTTTTGCCCTCCCTTACAAGTTGACCGATCAGCTGTTTGTATTGTAAGCCAAAAAATATTTTTCAGTATTTTTTATTATACGATATATTTTTTTTTATTATCGTATTATACCTAGTCTTCCCCTCCAAACCGTCTGGTCAGCGTGGAGAGTGTAGGTTAAATCCTCTGGCTGCTGTGGCTATATGGCTCTGGCAGTACAGAGACGGTCGTGCTCCTGCAGTAGAGACTACAAAAGACCTGTTGATGATATAGTCTCGAGTCAATGCATACCATATTTATTATTAGGATGTAAAGTATAGATGAATGCGGCTAGTTTGAGAAACACGTAGTTCTGGCTTATAGTATTTAAATCTCTTTGACTGTCTTGTCTGTGAAAAAATGTATAGCCAAAACCGAGACCTCAGAAAATTAAACTCTACAATCAGACAAGATCCACAATACAAGTATTAGGTATTATGTCGAGAGTTTACTCTCCAATGCACAACAAACAATAAATTGAGCTTCATAAATATAACATGTTGAAATAATAGACTTCATTACTGTAAGTACAGTATTTACCAGTAATAACAGGCAGAGGTGCCCATTAAAGTCAAAGTTGAATCAAAGACCTATTGTGGCCTCTCCAAATCACTTGGTTTTAAGTCTAAGTATCTACCTCATAGCTGCGATATTATCGAACGATAAAAGTCTAAGTAAATTTTGTGTTACGTAGCTATGACTACGAGTACTGAAAGAAAAAGCCTTTGCCCAGCAGTGCAATAAATGGCTCTTAACATTAACTGTAAGACAAAGGTCGAACCTTTATATTGCTGCTAAAAATAAGTAAGATATACGAGTATGTTTGTAGGTACTAATACAAATTTTTGGAGCAAGTTTAGAACATGATACGAAACTACTTTCTATAAAAATATTTTTTGCAAATCGATTAAAAATTTTCATCGTCCCGTTAAGCTGAGCGATGATTTGTATGGGAAGGCTTATTTTTTTTCGATATTCTTTCATTGTTTTAGTGGAAAGTACAGTATCATTGACTGAACTTGCTTCAAAAATTTGACTGGTGGTTAAAAAGTCAGTGTTTATTAAGATTAAGATAGGTAGCGCATGTGAAATATCACAGTTTTATACGAGTAAAGTGTACGATTGTGAGAGTTATATCTACATAGAACTTATTAAAAATAAGCAATATTAAATAATAAAAACACCACAAAATTGCGAGAACGCAACAATCACGTCAAGCGATTATATCGACCGATAAATCGCAACTGTGTGGTGAAGCCTTTTTACCATGCAACACAAGTACGAGTATTACTGTAAGATCAGAGAATTGAATTACTGTCTAAAGTTGAGAACTGTCATGGAGCACTCGAGATGTCATAATAATGTGAATTCAGAAATATATTTGAGATTCCATTACGGGTACGACGACGGGACTCGAGTGGGTATTATTCATCCATTAATGGACGAATCCGCGTGCAGCGCGAATCTGAAATTCTAAAATTTCTTGACACACACAAATGGAAAGAATATCCTCATTGAAAGTCGATTACAAAATATTAAATGTGTACCGTCTTGATGGTTTTGAAGGCTTGTTTTGAAAGGGGGGTTAGGAATGCATTGATCGTCTTTGTGAATCATTACTCGAACATGCTTTTGGATAACTTTTAGAAATAAAATCTGTGTCTATAATAAAATCCCTTTAACCTCGGTACTTTCTACCTAATTTCTTTATTTTAATTTTATTGATATCTCTAAATATGTTTTCGAGAAAGGTATTAACAAAATAGACACATAAAAATGTGTAATGTTGAATTAAATCCATGAGAAGCAGGGGTATGTAGCTAGTGACAACTAAATTACTGTAAGCACAAGAATTTGATACATTTTTTGTCTTTCTACTATCAACTATCAAGTACAATACTGTGAAAATACTAATCAAATATTTTAATGTTGAACAAAGCATGGTCACGGAAAGCGGATCACCTACTTTCCAGCATAATACATGACTAGAATTGTAAAAAAGTCAGGAAGTAGTATAATGAAACTAATTAAAAACGAAGGAACAATATGTAATTTGAGCCAAAGTTGCGGTAAGCGGCCGTCCACGTCTGTTTTAATAAGTTTCAAAACCGTAATAATGTAGTCATTAGGTATTCTCTTAAAGTTGGTTTACCATCGTCGTATAGAAGACTAGTTAAGTCGGTTGTAATTTTGGTTTGTAATAGGTATCTATTTTCAGTCAATTTTCTCTAAAAACCTGGACCTGCTATTACAGCAGTTTCAAATAATTTATTTGAAAAAAGGCTAAATACTGCTAGATAACAGAATATTTATTTTTCAATAAATCGAGGTAATAGCTATGAGTATTTTATCAACCTATTAGTAGTTTATATGTAACTTATCTAAGTTTTACAATAATTTAAGTAGATAGGTAAATTAGTAGACAATTATGCCCATAGATAGTTATAACCTGCCTCGCTTATTAAAAGATTTTAGTTCCAGTAGGGATTTGAATACAAAACTTTAGAGACGGAATCTATAAAACCTCCACCATATTCAAAGTCGTTAAAGGTTACTCGAAAAACGAACACTAAAGAAAAATCGCAGCTAACCTAAGTACAGATAAGAGCCGAGACTAATGAATTTAAATGTTATTCAATTAAATGCGCATGAATAATTCACTAAGAATGTTAATGTAGAAAAGAATGCCAACCTTCTCCGTCGCCAAGATTCGGGACATCTAATTAATTACTTTTACTATAACATCGGCACAGATTCCATAGCGTAGGTACTTCTGATAAATATTCATTTGTGATATTTCTTTGCGCGCATTTACGGAAAAGTATGTCGTATAGTTTATTTAGATACCTTTATTGTAAGCTATCCATGTCTTACTAATTGGCGAAATTATCTCCTCTTTCTCTCCATATTTATAGTGTAATTTCTATACTCCTTGTCAAATATTATTGTAAGCTCATCTTTCAAGTTACTCCATATTAATCGGCAAACAGGTAATTGGAAACATGAGCTTTTAAAATCTCATTCATAAATTGTAGAGCCTAACCTTCTTGTGTTTGAAATAAGTTCAATCACCATCAGGTCTTTTTTAATGTCCACTGCAGGAGCGGCGTAAACTTAGCTTTAAGTAACGATTTGACGTCAACATTTGTGCAAAACAAAACAAAGTGACTATTATTAAGAGATATTATAAATATCCTATGATAATAAAGATATTTTGAATTGAATTGAATTGAATTGGAGCACGACCCTCTCTGTGTTACCAGAGCAATATATTAGCCAGAGTAGTCAGAGGATTTGGTCTACGCTCTCCACGCTGGCCAAACGGGTTAGAGAGGTATCATTGATGATTATAAGCTTTGTTTAGCTTGTGTTTCCTAAGTCGCCTTCTACTAATAGTAATGCAACTTATTTCAATGTCAACCGTGGATGTAATAAGTTGCATTACTATTAGTCCTATATAGGTATATACTTACCTAAGTTTAGTGATCAAAGTTACCTCTGAAATTAAGTAGCATATTTGCGTAAACAAAACAGTCATCCTTATAAGATCAGCGTGATAAATTGTGTGTTTATTTTGAACACATATTTATAGGATAACTTTAAGTTGGGAGAAAATGAACAAAATGTACTCGTAAGCACGACACGACCCATCTTAAATATCTCGCTTGTCCAGGGTGAATGCTCGCTCTTCCCTTTATACAAATATACTCGTAAAATGCACGTATTATTGCTACTGGGGAGTACACAAGTCTCATTTGGTTATCTTGTATTTTATTCAGCATAAATTTTATTAAAGTACTTATCTGAGTCAGTAACTGCAAGTCTTCTTGCAACAACACAAAACAATAAATATGTTTTGCATTATTTCTCATTGATCGACTCGCTTGCATTTGAGTATTGTAGAATGTACATACTTTTATCAGAACCTTTAATAAAAAGTGAAAAAACAACTATTAGTACTTTTACAATATACTATTGGTAGTCCACTTAGGTAAATTTATCAAAACCTTTAATAAAAAGTGAAAGAAAATGTTATGCATCATGTCTGACAACATAACACTTGTGTTATCACTTATCTTCACATACGAAAGAAATAAAGGGAAATAAGTAGTAGAAGCAAGGTTTCTGGAAAACAGTGGAAAGGGCTTCCAAACGGTCATTAAGGAAAGTCTTGGGAGAACCCTTTACCTAGCAGGGGACTTTGTGCGGTTGAAATGTAGATGATAATGTCATTATTTTAAAATATATTTTTTAGTGAACATACGACATTTATATTTACCGTTTAAGTAAATACACCCAGGCAACAACGTGATTGTAGCTAAGTGTATTCCTACATCTCATTACGGTAACAGCACCTCCTTTAATTTCCCTAAGAGGATATCCAACCACACCTTAGTTTCTGCTAAACGTAACATGTTTAAAGAACATCCCATCCCGAGTAATGACGTCGTGAGAACGTTCCCGAGAAAACTTCCCTCTATACCTATACCCACCGCAACCAACTTTTATTTCACTCCTTACCTATTTTACGGAACATTTTTGCAAAAATGTTATTTTTAGGGTTCCGTACAAAAAATTAAAAGACGGAATATAAAGATCTCATAGGATCACTCGTGCGTCTGTCTGTCCGTCCGTCTGTCACAGCCAATTTGCTCCGAATCTACTAGACCAAATCAGGTGAAATTTGGTACGATGGTGTTATCCTATGACCTAAACACAAATGTGCAAAGTAAATAAATATTTTTTTAAAATAAGGGTCATTTTCGGTGTTATCCTATGACCACAAATGTGCAAAGTAAATAAATATTTTTTTTTAATGGGGGCCATTTTCGGGGGACAAATAAGGAAATTTTAAAAAAAAGTTTTGCAAACCTTACCGTGTCATATATCAAAGGAAAGGGCTTGCTATGATTGGATCTCAAATATATTTTTGTTATTATTGTAAAATGAATAGTTTTGATTTTATTCATGAAAGAAGACGAAAATTGACCAATCCCCCCCCCCCCCTGATCTCCCAAACTACTGAGCCTATAATTTTGAAAAAAATACAAAATATTGTCCTTTGCTTGTAGATTGCAGGAAAACCTATAAGAATTCAATCAATCTCTCCACGCGAGTTTAGCTCGCACTTGGCCGGTTTATTTAAACTAACACATGACATTTAATTAATGCATACGGGAATTAACGCGAAACGTACCTTTTTTATTCCCGTATGCATTAATTTAATAATAATGCAACGCCATAGTTTAATAGTAGATTGTGCTACAAGGCGTAAAGGTAATAGTTTTAACGCGAGGGCGCTACTTTGAATCCAGAGCGAAACGAAGGAAGCCACAATAGAATCACGAGCGTAGCGAGGGATTCTACGGTGGAATCCTGAGTAAAGCGAACGTCATATTTGTTTACTATCCTCATCAAGAAATTAGTCACATTTAAAATAGTTGTAAAAATAACCTAATAGTTAGTTAATAAAATAATTACTATTTAAATTAAAGACAACAATTGCGCGTTTTTATTGGTTTTTAATAAATTATTATTTTGAAGCAAGAGAACCAAAACATTTTGACCTACAGTCATCCACGTAAAACGTGTTGCATTCCAATTTTAAAAAATTACAACACCCTTGCCTATATTTTATAATTTTAAAACTAAATTCTTCTTTTTTTTAGCTGACTGCCAATATTATTTTTGATGGTACATTCGTGTTCGGTTTTCAAATGTGTTTTAACGCCTAGGGAATTTACTTTTTACTTTTCAGTGTCTAGAGACAGTGACTTTAGCCCCAAATATTTTGGATAAAATCATAGTTTTTCGAATAGATGAGATGAAAAAGTATTTTTAACACATGACAGTCTAAAATCAGTTATAAAATCATTTTTTTTGTACAAGTATAGGTAAATGAGCAAACGACCCTCCTGAAGGTAATTAGAACGTTAAGGTAGCCTGTAACATCAGGTCAGGAGTGCCACACGTACGATACAAACCGACAAATATTTTCACGCCCTTTGAACAATTGATAAGGAACAATAATTAAATCAATGTAAGTATGGCGTTTATTTTGAAATCAAATCAACTATTCTTAGTTGCAAACGAATTCAATTTATTTTTTCCTTGCGTCAAGTTGAGATTACATGATATCGATTGTGTTGGAATTTCAAAATACCAAATCGGATTCGCTAAAGGCGCTGCCGACCACAAAATGTCAGTATCAGAATAATAATAGCGAAAATTTAATTTGCATCCGGTTAACTTTATTTTCGATTTTAATTGAAAATTGATCCAGAAGTGATCACTTTGGCTGAATACAAAAATGCAATTTTATTAGGAAACGTGACGCGCAACCTATATCAGTCACGCTTAATACACCCACAAATGCTTTTTATAAAATAAAGCCATTTCCAGACGTGACTTTATAAAAAAATTGAGATAGATAATCTAACCTCTTTGATCCAACATACAGATTTTATGAAAAAGTGCTTGTTTAGTTTTGGACGAGCAAAACTTATGGATTATACAGAAGTACGTAGTACAATTCTTACTGGTAATAAAAGAAACATTGAATAAAATAATAATATAAACATAACATAAGTAATTCAATTGAAAGTTAATATCAATTTTAACATAAAAATTAAGATTAAAACTAATAAAAGAAGACATTAATTTATATAAAAAATTAAACCCAGGTTGCCGCCGTCAGCAGGCAAGGTCCCTAAGAAGCTAGCGTCATTTCATTTCTGCGCTGTATAACCAGGCTTAGCCTTTGGCCGAAATGCGCACCAGCTCTATGGTCCCCAGAGACTTCAACCAGACATGCGGAAATTGGTAATTGATATACTGGAACTAAGTACTTACCTACTTATGACGAAATATACAATTTTACAGGCAAGAAAACTCTAAAACCATTATTTTTATTCATGATTAACTTCATAACAGTCTTTCTTACAGAAGATTAAGTAGGTTCTAGCTACCTTGGCATTCCAAACTGCTCGCTTCTACATGAATTGAATGGAGGAAATTCCCCATATGAGCTGGCGGTATGCCCAAACCCAAATTAATATTATAAGACTTAGGGACGCCGTCAAGGAATAAAGTAAAACTTTTTCATCTTTTAATTAATTAACGTTCCAGTGACCTCGGAAAGTAGGCTAAGTAAATTTCAAGAACCGCGTTAAAATATCTCTACTATCTTTCCATTTGTTTTCAATTTCAATTGATTCGTTACACCTACGTTATTTATATATTTTTATTTCTACTTACCTGATAAAACAATGGAAGTGATTCGTTAAACATAAATAGGTATCTAAGTCATGTGTTTTGTTTTTCCAAATGTTCTACAAAAGATATAGCATACAAAAGTTTCGTCTTTTTTTTTTATTTGACCAGCTCTCGCAGCATAGTAACCTAGTAATATTTCCTATGAATTGTATGCATTTCCTAGGAATTGTATAAATACACTTCCTAGGACTTGTATACAGTTCCTAAATTTAACTCAAGTCCGGTAATATACGAGTATATCCCAATCCCAATCCCAACTAATATTATAAATGCGAAAGTGAGTATATATATTTGTTTGTTTATTTGTTTTTTTGTTTGTTACCTCTTCATGCTTTATCTACTGAACCAATCTTCTTGAAAATTCGCATACACATAGTTAGAAGTACTGAGAAGGACATAGGGTACCTTTCATTCCGGAAAAAAGTAATGTTTCCGTGGGATACGCGAGCGAAGCCGCGGACAAAAGCTAGTATAGAATAAAGAAATTAATAAAAGTTGACGCCAGGAAGACAGCCAATCATAAAACCAGTCAAGTCGTCGTTTGGGCTTTTTCTTCACTTTGCATGGTCTTCGGCATCCTTGAGTCCTTCGATCATTGGTATGCCTATCGTCTTTGGAGATAAAAGGCAGAAAATGCACCCGTGTTTTTTCCTTTGTATCTTTATGCAAACAAGAATGAGATTAGAAGATAATAAAGACATTATTTCTCAATTATGAGACAAACCAGTGTATTACTTTGGTATCTTTCGCTACACGTATATGAGAAACTTGGCACACAGTATTGTCCCGCGGCAGGCCGGTCGCAGGAGCCCTAGCCCTGACAGATTGAATATGTTCCGCCAGCGCGCGCCCTGTTCGCTGCCGTAATAAATTTTGTGACAAACAATATTCCCTCTTTGTACAGCGCTATCGACCGATTTTACAGCGCCGCGGCCAGATAAAGGCCTGTTTTTCATCTGTATGGAAATACGTCTTTTATTATCTTTCTATGAGTAATAAAACTAGTCAATTCCACTTATAAAAAGACGTGCATGGTTCTATATTTCCAACAGTTAAATAAAGAATACAATTATGTGTAGAGTACAAGTAAATAAACAATAAACTTTCCTTACCATGCCATGAAAAGATTTACAACCGGCCGCCGCCCGCCCGACGTTAACCCTCCTTGGGAATGCAATTGTAGGACGAGATGTTTGTGCTTAGTCCTTTAGTCGCCTCTTACGACATCCACAGGAAGAGATGGAGTGGTCCTATCCTATTCTAACCCGAAACCACACGGGTACACATAGTTAAAGCACCCTTGACTACGATGGTAATCTAGACGAAGGCTTCAAAGTGCACCAATTGTAGGAAAAGACGTTTCTGTCCTTTGTTTGACGGTAACCACTGTTGCCGGCATAACTAACTAACTTAAATATAATTATGTAAGTATACACAATATAAATCACTGTAAAAATTACAGAATAATCTATAATTGTAACGATTTTGAGTTTATTAAAATAATTTATTTTAGTAGGTATGTTCTTTAAATAATTATACATACATAAGTATATTTCAAAATAATACGAAATACAAAATAAATAAATTCAAGTAGCGGCAATAATCCAACGAGGTTGCGGCTGGAGATAATTATTCCAAACCCGAATAATTAAACGTAAAATTGTTTAATTAAAGAAGATATTGTTTCAGATAACATTTGGAGAATCGGCAATTTCCATTTACGAATAAAAAATTTTGTTAGAAACAGTTTGTCGAAAAATAATGATGCAAAAGGTATTTAAATCATGTATGACCCCTAGTTGACCGCAATAAAGATTTATTATTATTATTATATTATTATGTCGCTACGCTTTTCAGCCACGGGTCCATGGGGACCCGGTCCTTTGAGGAGTTCATGGGGCTAAAGCCAACATGAAGAGGCCTTTTAGTATCTTTTTTATCTAAAAATTGAGATATATATATCCTTCACGGGACGTATCCTGTACCTTTGAGGCTTGCATGGGGACACTTATTATTATTATTAAGATAATTGAATTCTAAAAAAAATGTTTTCGACATGCAAATTTTGAATAAATGAGACTAGGTACAGAGGATTAACATATCATGAATATTATCCTAAGATCCACCTTCTCGCCCACCATCACGCTAAAAGGGGCCTTTGAATATTGCAGCCACAGTGCTCTGTCTGCTTAGAGCCGCAAAACCCAAAATGCTCTGTCTGCCCCATTAAGGGTAAAGACATGATAGTACTCGTATTTATATATGTATGTGTCCTAAAATAAGGTGGCACATGAACGAATCTACGCGCAAATTTTTGCATTTACGAACTGATACTTCATATTAAGGAAATACATTAATTTTCCAGATAAATGAAATAAATCATTTCAAAGGAAACGGAGATATCATTTTAAATTTTGTTTTCGTGATGTCCTAGATAACCCTTCATACTATTTAATTTTATGTTTTCCCCAAAAATGCGTAGAAAAGCTTAACGCAGTTTTAAATGATATTTCCGTTTCCTTTGAAATGATTTATTTCAAACTAGCTTTTGCCCGCGGCTTCGCTCGCGTATCCCAAATCCCACGGAAACATTACTTTTTTCCGGGATGAAAGGTACCCTATGTCCTTTTCAGTACTCCTAACTATGTGTATGCGAATTTTCAAGAAGATTGGTTCAGTAGATAAAGCGTGAAGAGGTAACAAACAAACAAACAAATATACAAATTCACTTTCGCATTTATAATATTAGTTGGGATAAACCCGGAAAATTCATGTATGGCCTTAAAATATAAACACCAATACCACATTTTCTTACCAACATCGAAGAGGAAAATAATTTCAATTTTCACGGTCGAATGCAAATTCTATTCCTACATCACACGGAACCGATGCGCAATATCCTGAAAGTATCGGCCGTTGGGCCGACATATAATATATATATAGCGAACCCGTCGTAAATATGAGCATAATATCCCTCTGACTAATCTGACCCCACCTGACCTTTCGTGAGGCGTCATACATACCAATACCACCAGTTCCTTCTATTGTACGTTAAAGGTTACAGCGTGAGGGTTACAGAAATTATTACATTATTCTAATATTGTAAAGATTCTCGAATAATCCGCCTTAGGGTCCGCTATCAGATATATGGAGTTGTAACCCTGAGGAAAGAAAAATGCCCACACGGTGTCCCCGCCTTTATAGGATTTATCCTTTTTTTGAATATCCTTAGTAGACTTTATTAAAAAGACCCATATTTCTTTAAGAGAATCGAATTATAAATGGACGTATTGTGTATTTGGATGATTTATTTATTTTCAATAATCCGTACCTATTATTACTTTCAACCACAGAGTAATAATATACTAATACGTACAACTTTCAACGGTGGTTCATAAAATAATGATATAATTAGCTATCTGATTCCTAGTTAGCAGAATTTTATCACCTTGTGTATAATTAATTTTGTTTTTACAAATTAAGGCACCACTGGACCATACAAACCCTTCAGTTTCGTCATCAGTAAGTTTAAGAACTAGGTTCTTCTTATCCCTTCACTTTATAAGACTTATTTTCAAGACCGTTTATGAGACCTAATAGAATGACCTAAAGTTTAAATGACCACTGTAAATACAAAATATGTGCAAATGAGCTTTAAGGAAACGATGGATCAAACAATAGTATAATCTATTGTTGCCCCGTGTCGGCGCGCCCTCTCGTGACTCACAAGATGGTGATCACACTCATTTGCGAAATTATCAATAACACCATTTCTGTTCGTGTTGGGGAAGCCACCCGGGGGCTTACTTAGCAAATCCGAATCCGATATGTACGTACCTACTTACATTTATACTGAGGTTGGTAAATGATAAGACAAGCAAAGGCCTACAACTAACTTTTTTTTTTTTTAAATATCTGATTCAAAATCGAGAAACAGGCTCAAGAAATGTCTTATCTCCCACAACCGTATTTTTGAGATAAATGTGAAAATTACAACGACCTTTGATATCAAGTCCCTTTTATGTATTCTCCTGTAAGAAATACGAAGATATTATTTTAATGTACCAATTGTTCGTAGTACCTACCTCAAAAATATGCATGTTAAATAGATCGGTATGTAAATGTATGATAAATTAGTTACGCCCTCAAGAAAGTACCTATGTAACATTTCCGCGTGTACATATCATAAATAATAATATGGTGGGAAATATTTTTGCGTAAGGCTCTTAATATGCGGTCACTTTCTCGGAAATATTTTGGAAGTTTTTAATATGCAGTCACTTTCTCAGTGAAATTAATCGATGGCAATATTTGAGTCACTTTACTTCGAGGTCTTTGCGTAAGGGCAATCAAAACAGCGTAAGATTAAAACAAATACTTTTTTAAACAAGCTTTTATCTAAAACAATTAACTAAAAAAATTTAAATTCGAGACAAATGAATTAAACCCAAACTCGGCGAGGTTATGATGTTTTATCACAGAGATGCCGTGGTCACCTTTCAGATTAATTATGAGTTCAGGTCATTGGTAAACTTCAACTTACATAAGTATGTCAAGCTTCGGCTCAATCGAATAATGGGAAGTGGGTCTAAATTAGCTTGCAAGATTTGATTACGGACACACAGACAACGGGATGAGTTGACTGCCTCCGTGGTCCAGTGGTCAAGGCGTCTGCCTTGTGATCCGGAGGCCATGGGTTCAAATCCCACTGGGAAGCATACTTTGTGAAAAGTTGTTTTCAGTCTGGTTAGGATATTGCAGGCTCGAATCACCTGATTATCCGAAAAGAAAGATGATTCCGTGCTTCGGAAGGCACGTAAAGCTGTTGGTCCCGAACGCCATCTAACGTTTGTAGGACCTATCCTAGGATTGGTTCTGGTCTACCCTTTGGGTTGCGGAGGTCAGACGGCAGTCGCTCTGTGTAAAAAACAGTAACCTTATCAAATCGCCTAGGTTAGGTAGCGGTCCCCGGCCTCTGAAACGTTACCGCTGAGGATGCAACCGGGAATACGCTCGGATGATGATGATGATGACACAGACAACGGGACAGGTAAAACTAAATAAAATCTTAATCTAAATCTTAAATAATCTACACAAAAGAAGCGACCCCAACGATAGTAGATCTATCTATCTATAATTTAAGAACTACGTTATTGTCGGTGGAGTAGTTTCCATGTCTCCCTCTCTTAAGCCGTAATAGTAGACAGTATAATCATAATAGATAGCCGATAGTAGATACTTAAACTTATTAATTTTTTTTTCAAATGGAGACAATATATTTTTCAATAAATAAAAAACACAAAGCTACTGATAGGTAATAATTACTATGATTATGAATAAACATAAACAAAAACAAATACAGTGTATGAAACTAAATAGACCAAAGCCAAGTCAAACTCATACAACTTACAGAACCTTCCACTACAATACGAGTATTGTAGTCAAAGGACTTATGAAACCTTTGACTACAATACTCGTACTACTGGTTCTATAAGTTAGAATGACTCAGCAAACACGCTCATTCACGTTTACGCAGGAAGGCCTTAATTCCCCGTAATGTCTCTATATCAACTTACAGAACCTTCGACTACAATACTCGTATTGTAGTCGAAGGTTCTATAAGTTGTACCTATGAGTCAGCAAACACGCTCATCCACGTTTATTTAGGAACATCTTAATCCCCCGTAATGTCTCCACTAACATTCGCTATCACAAACGACGCCATCCATTGTCATCCTGTAGTGGAGGACAAACAATGGGAAAAATATACGGAGCAGGCAGTTAGCCCACAACATCATGAAAGTGCAGAAATAGAGCATATTTTGCTCTACTGCGCATACAAATAAATATATAGGAACAAATCTCCCAGATTGAGCTAGCCCCAAAGTAAGCATACATACTAAAGAATCACAAACGCAGATTCTCAGAAACTATTTTATGAGAATTTATGAATCTTTCGAATGCGGTATATTATATTTGATTTTAAAATGTTGTTTTAAAATATATTGGCACAGTTATTTGAAGATATCGTAAGCGTTCTTGATTTTTTTCAATCCAAAAAATTCTAAACATTGTAACTGGTGCCAATCACACGAACTAGAAATGAATGAAATATTGCCCTCAAATTTTATTATGCCTGTTAATGTTTTAATAAGGCATTATATTAGTCCTATTATATATTCTTACTAATTATTTATTTATTAAATCTTTATTGAACACAATGTGTACAAAAGGAGGACTTCTCACTAATGCATTCCCTACCAGTCAACCAATTCAATTATATTGAAACGAATATTTTATCAGCCCCCGCGTATACCGTTGATAAACCCAGATAAAGTTTGAATCGCGCGATGGTCTAGTGCCATCCCGCTCGTTTGTTATTAAGTAGAGCGAAAAAGCGATAGATGATAGCGCTCGACAAACGCTATCGCCGATGCCATGCAACGGGGGCGGATAAGGTTTTATTTCTGTACACTCTTTAGCTTATACTTGGGCGGCAACAGGACCACGGCAAATTGCGACGTTTATAAAAGTAATTACTTCCAAAATAGGCAATCTTTATTTTCCTAATACTATAGTTATGAATGTTTCTGCAAGAAAAAATGTCTTGAAAAGTTTCGGTCTGTATTTTCGCGCTCCTTATTCAGTACATCACGTCTTTATCCCGAATGGGGCTGACAGAGCAATTTGGGTCTTGCGGTTCTGAGCAGACTGAGCCCAGGGCCGCAAGATTCAAAGGCTACTTTTAGCGGGCGAGAAGGACGAAAAACGAATCAAAATAGTGATGGTTTGCTAGCCTAGCATTCCCTCGATCGGCTTCTACGATCTGAATGGGAAGAGAAGCAGCTGGTACATTCTAAGTTTTTTTAAGTGAAAACTTCTTTAGGCGCGTTGGGCAATTTTGAGATGCGAAAAAACTATTGAACACGCGACACTGTTACCGACACCACCTTGTTCAAGTTTTCAGTACAGTCGGTACCCCAGAGTGCCACGGTTTTTTTTCTCAGACCAACATGGCAGGTCCTTCCTATTCAATTTAACAAAACTTTAATACAGAAAGTTTTGTTCAATTCATGGGTTCAATTGAATTTTTTCAATACGTATTATACAGAAAGTTATTTAAAAAGTCCTTTTCTTTCTAATGTTTGATATTTTTGACCACTATAGTATAAAATTAACTTTAGAATGCATTAGCATTCTCTACCTTCAGAAAAAGCAAATGAGCATCCAATTTATCATAGGCATCTTAGAATGTTCACCTGTAAAAAAACACGCACTAGGTGATTGGAGCCCACGACAGATTTGCATTTTGTATTGAAACGAGTCGGGGTAAACAAAATGAAAATCCCATTTTGAACATCAACAATTGCTGTTTAAAATTCTTGGAGTCGCCCGGCGTGGTGAATCCAACGGCGCCTGAATCCAAATCGGCTGACAAATAATATGTCCGGACGTTATTGGACGCACGATCACGTTCATCATGCAAGTAATTTCAGCGTCGGCAAAAATTTATTGGAGAATTAAACGATATTACCATTTTATTCACATCGGGGCCCGTGAGCCGTAACATTTAACGATTCAATTTTCTTTCGGCGTAAAAATATGAAAATTTCTAACAGAGTTACGCGAATTTGAATCTCGTGCACCTTTACGGTTGAAGTGTGCCGAGGTCGCGGATCAGGTGCATTCGGGGCACGTCAAAGTAGTAAAATAATAAAAGTTTATCCTTCACGTCAACGTTTTGAATAAAATGCAAAACGTGTCTGGGATGCAGCCAGCACGGCTCGCCGCGCCGCTCCGTGCGGCATAATCCTGTTTGAACGGTCGGCAATGGTGAATGTGACCCGGATGAAGGCATATTGTATGCCTAATCTATCATCTACACATTATAATAATGTTGGGTTAAAAGTAATCACTTCTAAGTTTTATATTTATATTAATCGCAACTATCAAAGTCGGCCATAATAGCTACATGTAAAAGATACTTGCGTCGGTACTTTTCCCATTATTTCATATATGGCTTGGAGTAGTTAGGACTTTTAATGTAAATAACGTCATTTCGATCCTAAATACAAATATATTTAAGTAAATAAAAATATATTAGGTATTTCCTTTCATAAAAATAGAATCCTAACCGAGGTTTTAGCAAATAACAACACGCCTGGCGAGTGGCCGCCTTCGCAAGCTTGTTTACTTTAACATAATATTCCGCGCAGACTACGAATGCCCGTATCCGCTCAGTATATTGAATCAGATCCTGCTACACTCCTCTCTTCGTAAACAAAACTTCAGCCAAACAAAGAAACGTCCGGCTTTTCTATTCACACTCATTTGTATCAGTTTTGCTTAGTAAGTTCTTTATAGGGCCCGACCGAAAGGGCATTCTGTGGGCGCCCGTGTTCGCCAAAACTTGGAATATAAATTTGGCCACGAACCGTTGTTTGTCCGACAATAGGCACGCTTGCCAACATAAATTATCGGAGAACATTCGTCTGGAGTTTACGAACATAGATCGCCAAATATTTACGTACGCTCTGGTATAGAAATCGAAGGATTTACACCCACAATGTGTTTTGCTGCGGAATTATTTGTTCCAATATTTGCCTAACTTTCAATACACAATTTGTAGTGTGTAGCAGCAAACGAGTGACGGATTTGTTGGCGTTGTGCCTACTTTTCCTATCGTGGATATATATTCTAATACTTATTGTAACTTGAACATTCTGACGAGATATATACGAGCACACAGCCGCCAAATGATTGGAAGTTCTGACAAATCGTTTGTGACAAATATTTGATTTGATATTTTCTGCTACAGCCTCTACTGTTTCATGTATCTATCACCTACAAATCAAACTTTATGTACTTACGTTTTTGAACACAATCATTTTCTTTTAGATTGAGTAGTTGTGCAATAATAATCTGAAACGATCTGCTATAAACGAAGCGTTCTCGATGCATTGTCGCGGCCACCCGCGTCTCAAATCGCGGATTAGACCCTTTAGGCTCCTCAGAATCTCAAAGAGGCTTACGCTCTCAGTATTGAAAAGAACATCGTAGAACATTATTGAAAATCCTGCTTTACGTACTATAACGCTATAAGAATCCCTAAAGACGCCTTTGGCAGCGTTTCCCCGTAATAACGCAACTTACAGTGACTGGTTATGGGTACGATCCTCGTTCCATAAATCTATTTTCGTTGCTATGTTATGGGGAATATTTTACGTAAAATGAGGCGCATTTTATAGCATCAGAAATTTATTGATTTTATGAAATAATTTGAGAAGTTTGGATACATTTCTACTCAGGTATTGCGTGGTTTCTTTAAGAAGGTAACAAATATCTACGGCGAAGATATTTAACTTTTCGTTGAAAATTTTTATTGACTTATATTGAAGGATTTTCAATCTGCTTGAAGGCATCTGTCTAACAAAAAAATCTAAACTGCCATCCACTGTTGAGGTTTTCTTTTAAAATGATTTTCTTTGATTAAGGGTAATTATATTATCTTTGATTTAGGTAAGTTATATTCTGATATACGTTACTTATTTCTGTGATAACTATTATACGTTTCTAGTGCCTATATCAATGTGTAAAAATAAATTTTATGTCACGGTATAGGTAGCCAACAATATCTTACCATTGTCAGATTAAATCATACGAGTACATTGAATGCAGCGGAGTAAGCACAATGCAATTTTCGACACAATGACGCAGAGTGAAGCAGGAGGCATGATGGTCGAGGCGAGGCACGTACCCTATGAGCCACGCCTCATTAAAATTTGTTTGAATAGAGGGATGAACCAGCCTGCGCCTATTTGGTCAGACTCTAGCTGTAGCGATCGCAAAAGACAAGATTTTGTTTCAGTATTTTTTATTTCATTGATAACACAGATCTATATTTCAGATTGATACAGTAGGATAGTTGAGTAAGACATTGAAATACGATGCATGCACTATTCAAGTATTATTCTACTAGTATGTAACATACATTAAAAATATTAAGTATGTCAAAGAGTCTAGATTTTAATATATATATGTGTTATTCTAAGTAAATAGAAACAAGAGTGAGGTGCGCAGATTGAGAAGCCTTCACAATTGCGTTTTATACAGACATAAAAATAATGGAAACAATAAGTATTCGCCTACACGTTATTCATCATCATCATTAAACATGCAAAGTTAACGGTTACTTAAAAGCCTTGGAGGCTTGCGAAATCAAACAAAGGTACCTAGTTCACCTACCTTTTAGCTTCAAGTGACACGCAATTTAGTAAGTATATGTGCACTAGGTATATTGTTACGAGAAAACATGAACCACTAATATCTAGAAATACCTTAAATCACCTTTGGAATTGCGCTTTACATTTAGGTAGGTACTCGACATCAAGAATTTCATTAAATTCATACAAATTGTAACGCTTTACATCCTGACGGCCAAGTAATAGTCCCAGAATTCATTCGACAAACATCATAGCACGTAACAACACCATGTCGCTAACAAACACTACATTTAATCGACAATATCCAGACTTGTAACGTTTAACATAGTATGGCCTTGTTAAGTGGATGGCTGCCGAACATCTAGCTAATAAAATTTGACTGTTAAGAAGAAGAAGAAGAAAAACTTGAAGATATGGCTACAGAGATAGAGGATGAACTAGAAAGACGTGGGGGTAATGCGTGAAGCAGGGCATAAAGGAGACCTTGTCTTTTATGTCCCGCTTCACACACGGTTAATACAAATAAAACGATAGAAAACGATGGGGGAGTTGACATACAGAGCCGACCCAAACAGGGAGAAGACGAGGGAGATGATAATGATTCAGTAGTATCCTTATTCATAGAATTTATTTATTTATTTATTTAATTTTATTGAGCCAAAAGCTACAATAGGTAGACTTAATGCTAAAGCATTCTCTCCCTGTCAACCTTTAGGAGAAGAGAAACAGATAGAATAGTTGGCGTCTAAAATAGATAGGAACAATCCAGAAATAATAAGTACTTTTAAATGATCATACATAAATATCGTATAAAATAA
Source organism: Acrobasis repandana (assembly GCA_963576875.1). Taxonomy (NCBI): domain Eukaryota; kingdom Metazoa; phylum Arthropoda; class Insecta; order Lepidoptera; family Pyralidae; genus Acrobasis; species Acrobasis repandana. The sequence goes on along the minus strand of OY756218.1, from coordinate 16,146,289 downwards.
ATATACTATATTTATACATACAACATATTATATACATACATGTATACATATATATATTTAAAGATCAGAAAGAAACAATGAATTCTCCTAATTGTTGAAAGATTCAAAAAGTAAATCATGCACTTTTTTCTTGTATAAATGTCTACTAGATATTTGTCTGATGTCCTCGGAATTCAGACCTTCAATATGTTTATACAAATTGTATCGCTTTACGTGCTAACGGTCCTGAAGTCTCCATCTATGAACGATTTCACAAACATCAAAGCACATCACTGAGTCGCAAACACTGCGTTCATTCGACAACACTATTGAATGATTTTTGTGAATTAACATTCATTTTCATCAAGTCTCTTAGAAAATATAATTCCAGAACTTTTATGTTCATTTATAACTAGCTTTAATTTATTTTTGTACTATGAATGCAGATCTTTTAAACCCTGGTTTAGATGATTATGTCCAACTAAAAGATTTCTATTTATACAATACATTACTATACTTACTTTTTTCATTATTACTACTTGCTTTTATCATTGCTCTGTACGTACTTCTGCCTTCCTACTAAATTTGTAACTGTCCTCTGCCGTACTGGTCGACTGGAAGAGATACCTTCTGGGATAAGTCCACCATTTGTAATATTACCTTTGTTATTTTATTATGTGTAACTATCTTTGATGTACAATAAAGTTGTTTAAATAAATAAATACTATATCATCGCCATATTGCAAAACCATTTCGTAATCTAAACATACATATTTGGCAAGTTCTGCAGTGTAAAGTAAGTAAAAGGGGATAAAGTAGCTCCCTACATAACACCCTTAAAAGCTACTCTGGGGCCAAAAAGTTTATAATTATAACGAACATATATTTTTATTTTTTTTATTTTTTATATAGGACAAATCACACTGATTAAGCTAGCCCCAAAGTAAGTTTTAAACTAATATATATAGTAATATATATACTAAAATATAAACTAATATAGTTCTACCTCTCTAATATTGTAAATCTCTGTAAAACTTTCACTAGTTCAGACAAGTCTGTATCATCTACTTGGCAAGAACCTTATTATGATCACTATTTATCTTCCAAAAAGGAGCTTCCAATATGTTCTTGTAGTGCTTTACTTGCTGACAGTCTTGAAGTCTCTTCTCGGCTGAATAGTTCCAAGAACCATTGCACAAACATCACCGCGCCATCTCGCGGGCAAACACTACACTCAACAACCCTGTCCCAACGCGCCCTACATCCTTCAAAGGACCGCTTTCAACCCACTGGTGCCTTTTGTGCGAGCAAGGGTATGTTTAGTAATAGGATCTGGGGTCAGTTTGGGTTTGACGTGATGCACAAGTATTAGACTATATAATACCATATTTGCAGACGTGTTATGCTTAGGGATAAGTAGTGCCGGAAAAATCCCCATTCTTGTTTATGTCTATATCCATGATATCGTAAGATTTAACAAAAAATATTTCAGAATGTTTAATTATTATGTTGTTAGTCAAATAACACAATATGTCTTATACACATACATCATACGTATCTACGCATTTAATCTATGTTTTATTTGAGTTGATACGATGCGTTTCCATCCAACCAAAGACGATTACAGCAATTAAGATAATCTAAATTAACTTGCAATTGTGTGCAGTTCCTTGTCTTAATCAACTATGGCTCTATAATTATAAAGGTAACTCCGAAAGTAAGTACTACCTAACGGAAATATTGTAAGTCAACCTTCGCAGTTACTTCAAGTCTGATATCTGCGAATAACTATCATAAAACAACCTAGTAGACGTTTGTTTGAATATGAAAGAGAGTTTGATATAGATTTTATAACGATAAGTAACTATGATTTTTATTCATGCATACTTAGCAGACAGAAAAAGTTGTATAACATAGGTATTTCTGTCGTGTCGTGTCTAATCATTTTATCGAAGAAAATATCCATTATCGAGTGATTATAATAAAATAATAGGAAACAGAGTAAGTTCTAAGCTGCTGCGATTTTAAAAATTGTTACTCAAAGGAACTGGTTAAACACCAGTTCCTAACGTAAGACTCTAAAAAAAAACGGCTGCAGCAAAGTTTATTGCTACTAGCTTTTCTAAGCTGGTCCTCAATAATACAGTGCGGAAATACTTTCCGTCAGGTTTGCAATTAAAGCAACTACAATCAGCTTAAGCAGATTGTGTAAAATACATTAATGAAATTAAGGCTTCATTAACTTGCTTGTTACTTACATTTCTGCGGAACTGCGGACTATGATCGGAACCCCGGCATTCCACTTCCAATGCTCGCTATGCAGAAGTGGACTGTAGCACAATAGATGCCAATCGCGCCAGAACCGACTGGGATGCCATCCAACGGCATTAGTGGCGTTAGTGACACCATAGCGAGTATTGAATCACGCACGAATGACTGCTATTTCGACCGGGAAACGTCAAAGGATCGGGTAGGGTGATTGATAAATAAAATAAAGTAAACATAGACATTATTAAGTATGTATACATCGAGATGTTTTCATAAAGTCACCAGCAATTCAAAAAAGTCATGATCAAACTAAATGTGTTTACATTTGATGAAGTTGCTTTTGATAACTCGCTTGTCCCTAGCTTACATTTGTGTGAAACTGCGGACTAATCGGAACTTCGGGATTCAGCATTCAAGTGGACTGTAGGCACAATGGATGCCAATCTGGAATGCCATCACGGCACGCTTACATGCAGCGGCATTAGTGACGTCACAGCGAGTATTGAATTACGACAGCCTGCAATTTCCACCGGGAATTGTCAAGGGATTGTGGGATTGTTTAGGTTTAGGGAGATTGCTACACTACCTATACGTACATATACGTAGTAATATTATCTATTTTAAACTTCTTCTTCTTCTTAACAGTCTATATTAGTCCACTTCTACTCTAGAATTGATCGTTCATATAAAAACCACCATTAGTTTCAAGAAATGACACACTAGGTATTTTGCATTTGCGTAGGTCAATTTCCTCTATTTATCCCTATGGTTATCTGGGAGAAAATGCTTTTAGCATTAAGCCTGCCATTTGTCAAAAATATATATTTACCTTGGAACAATGAAGTATAAATAAATATAAAGTCATTTTAATTAAAAGTAAGTATTTGTTTTCTACACTTGCACTGAGTTCAATCACGCAAAAGAATATGATCATAATTCATGCGTGACGAGGAAGGCGCAAACAAGTTTGGTTGCATTATTGCATACAACCATCGAATACAACGTAAACTCGTTAATTCCTTCGATCCTTACGTTGATTTCCGTCGTGGCAAATTGCTCTGTGTTATTTTCTATCATCAAACTACAAATCGATAAGAAAATTTACTTCAATAATGACTGTAATGGACATACCAATGATGATATAACAGCCATGTTCAATAACTAAATATAGTGAAAGGACTGCAAATCAAAATCGTTTTCAAAATCGATTCGCAGTGAAGCGAATTAAGTATACTGTAATGTTCAATTAACAACGTATCAGGGCCCGCATGCAACTCGCATTCAATTAAAATAATACCTGCTATTAATGGAATAGTAATAATTTATGGAGTAGCGGGCGATTCTGCAAACATGTTTATGTTGAAAACGGTATTGGTTTTGTGCAATGAAATGGTCGACCGCCGAAATGAGAGGCGCTACCACGCATCGCTGCCGTTTTGCATATCGAGTGATTATTTTGTCCCTCGCCGAACCGAACCGCCTGATTGTATATTCATTTGTGTAGAGATTAACATAATTATGTTATTTTACCGGTGCATTCGCGAATTTCCCAGTTTTCCTATTCATTACCCGCAAATTGTGTTGGTTTCTCACATCGCTCGCTTTTAGTTTATTTATGTGTTTTTGGCTTGTTTGGAGTAGAGAATCATGGTCGTTTGCCGCCGCAAAATAATTATTTTTGAACAACAAAATGCAACATAAAATGTTTTACTATTTACTCTACTGGATCCTATTCAAAAGCGCACAATACTGTTTCAAACTTTATCTTGTATCTAATAAAATTATGCATTTGTTGTCAGAAACTAGAAGATAAAACTAAAAGTTAGTAATATATGTGGGATTGGGGCTGAGAGAATCTACGGAAGGACCTATACTTCTTTTATTATTAAAATACATCTTGTCGTCTTTCTTTTTTTTTTTTTTCAATAAATGGCTTGACGCTACTGCGTATTTAGCAGGAACAAGTTAATAAAACGTGGGAAATTCTTTTTTCCTAACAAGTTACAATCAAAGGTTGGTGTAGGCCTTTGATTGCTTTCAGGGAGCTTCTGGTGACAAATCTATACGAGTCCACTGGTTTTCATAGCCGACTGAGTGACGGACGACGCCCGAAGACACAGTCCGCGAAACAAATATCACTACAGCCGTACTATGACTGTCCACTTTAACTATTTCACATATTGTTCATGAGCATGAGCATTTATAACACCAAACAACACCAATTTCATATTATAAAGTCCACTAAAATCAATTTGCAAAATAATTTAAAGAAAACCCTAACCGGACCCCTTGACTTCCCGCCAAAACCCCAGGGTCTATTCGTCGTCTTTCTTGTCTTCCATCTTCATCATTCTCATAAAACAAAACCACACATTCTGTATTCAAACTACTTCTTACTTCCTTTATTATGTGCCAGCTACACATTTGTACTCATCTTACATTATAAACTCTTTCTACAAACCTCACATCCTACATTTTATGTAGCATACTTTTGATTTTTTAATGAAATATCTAATTATGGACCATAGCGGCCTGAATTTTTAGCTTGGTAGAGGGAAATAGTAAAAATAACGAGTTATGTAATTATGTATCATTGATACTCATAGCAACTACTTTAATGCTCAGGAGAGTACCTTGTCATTTTCGTTTAAGGTTTGGTCGACCAAAATATGCAGTGAATATTACTTATACTATCAGGCTAATATGTTCTCTCCATCTTTCCAGGTACTCTGCCGAAGCATGCACCCCAGCATGCGCCTTCAAGCCTGCCGCGCACTGTAATCCCACGAACTTCCACCTGCTCCACAATGAATCCTCGTGTCATCCTCGTCTTGGCGGTCTCCGCCCATTTATGTAAGTACCACCAGTATGCCAGTAACCATTGGCCACATAGAGGTGCTTGAATCGCCTCTGAACTGAGGCACAGAAGACTGTACCATGCATGACCTAATACTCTGTATCGGAGGGAGGCGTAAAAGTGGCAATGTTCTGGAGGAACAAAATGTAAAGTTTGAGCCAGTGACACGACAAGAAGAACTTCACCAGTGTTGGCTACTAATACATTCAAAGTATAGAAAGAGACCATAATTTGTTGGTCTCGAATTCATACACTATAGTGTTGCAGACGTTCTAAAAAAGGAGAGGTAAGAAGTACCCGATACCGAAGGGCATGTATGAAGAGATTGATGACTGTATATGAAGCGAAAGAGGTCTGTCAGGATCATAGCAAGTGGAGGTCCATGCGTCATATTAAGTATGTATGTATAATTTCGACAAATCTTTTTCATTTCAACAAAAAAATCGATGATCACTATCATGTCTCTCTATGACTTTAATTATTTGTGTGGTCATTGAAATTCTTACTTTTATTATACATAAAATATTTATTAAAACAGCTTATTTATAAAAAATTTCTGACTTTGATTACCTACTTTTGTTTATAACTATACTAGTTGTAATCAAATCTACAGTACTCGTTTAAAACTGAAACAGCTGAAACTACGAGAATATTTCACAGCCCGCTGCCATAAAACACTAGATTATAAAACTTTCCAAAAGGCCGGGAGGCAATAAAAGTTGAAATAGAAAAATATAGAAAAGTCGGGTTGAAGTAATTGAAAACAGGCAGATTGGGGCTCGGGTTAAGGCCGCTCCGATCGCATCTAAGGTGGACTATCTCAGGCCACTTGTGCGCAAATGGGCCGGCACTAACGAGGATATAGCGACACGGCCTGGCTCAATTTGTTACCTACTTTTGAATACGCGAGAGGACTATAAATTCCGTTTTATGTTTTGCGTTTTTAGTTCAATACGAGTATGTGTAAGAGAAATGAAATATTCAGTTGTTTATAGATTTCATATCCCAGTTTTCGATTATCGAGACTCACATATATGTGATAGTAGACGCACACAGATATGTAAAGTTATACATACTCCCTGGCAGAGAAAGCTAAATTATAATTATACATACCTATATTATAACAACTTAAGCATTGTTCCTCGAAGGCTATTAAAAGACTGGTAGACAAGTCTTTTACTTGTAAAAAATATGGTCAAGTGCGAGTAAAACTCGCGTGAAGAGGGTTCCATACTTCTTATAGGTTTTCTTGTAATCTACAAGCAATGAACTATATTTTGCTTTTTTTTTCATTTGAGGCTCAGTAGTTTCAGAGATAAGGGAGGAAATGATCAATTTTCGTCTTCTTTCATGAATAAAATGAAAACTGTTTATTTTAAAATAACATCAAAAATATATTTCAGATCCTTATAACGAGCCCTTTCATTTGATATATGACATGACACGTAAGGTTTGCCTGTTTTCCTAATTAGTCTCCCGAAAATGACCTTTATTTTAAAAAAAATATTTATTAACTTTGGACATCTGTGTTTGGGCCATATAGGATTACACTATCCTACCAAATTTCACCTGATTTGATCCAGTAGATTCGGAGCAAATTGGCTGTGACTGTGACAGACAGACGGACAGACAGTCGCACGAGTGATCCTGTAAAGGTTCCATTTTTCATTTTTGTACGGAACCCTAAAAATACAAAAAAGAACAACTACAAGAGAATTAATTTTATTTACGCTTTTTGCTTTACTTTTATAACCTTCCTGGAAAAACATTTCACGTAACAAGTACTCGTATAGCACTTACTCAACTTTGCTAACTCCTGTACCTACATCACTCAGGTCCAGATATAAAGTAGTTACAACTTTCTTTATAAAATTTCTGATATAGCTTCACTTTCGTGATAAACTACCCCATTAATAGTTAAGAGTTTCCCCGCCCTAGAGATGAAACATTAACAAATCGCAAGAGTGCAAGAACAAAGAATAAAGTTCGGCTAAAGTTGGTGCTTTCCACTCTATGATAAATCCGTGGTACGTGTCAAAGTTTAATCAATTTGGCGGGCGTCGTTTATCAAAGGCAACGCATTGCCGGAAGTACATAATAAATGTTGTGATGTTATGACAAATGTGACGCATTGCCGTAGTTCACGCGACTTGCTAACAGATATTTTTTCTACGAAAAGTGTTAAAATACTTTTGTTATTGTTGAAAAATGAAAATGAAATGAAATATATTTCTATTAGGAACAGTATACAAAGACATTTAAAAACATCATGTACGATGATACTCGTACCTGCATTAGTTTACAAAAAAAACTGTGTCGAGGCATCAACCCACCTCCGATGTAAGCACATAAGAATGTTCCTGTACAAACATTTTATCTTAGTATAATTACATGAAGTTACTAGTCTCAATAAGATTACAATAAGTTAGGTCTATCTTCATAAATTCTTACGTAATATTAGGTACTATTAAATTATAATGACTTGGTATAATGTTATAACAATTGGGTACAAATTATTGAAATAGATATTATATTTTTGTATAAATTCATCTAGCTAGAAGCATCTCATTTATTTATTTATATCTAAGGGAAATGAATATCCATCAGATATTTAGGTATACTGAGTATTTCAAAAAGGCTTAGTAATACTTGGCATGCTAAGCTAAGTCGTGAGTGTCGTGACATTGATCAGGTCACACAGGAAATAAATTTCGAAATTATTATCCTCAATTGAGTTATTCGTTATAAGACTTATACATATATAAGTAGCATACTTTCCCTGCCTACGTAAGTCTTTATTTACTTTATGAATAAAGTACATCGATGTTTTGAGCTTCAAAGTTCAGTAGGACAATCCTATTTACGTACGTCCCATACAGTCCCACATACACTTCCCGTATCTTTTCAATAACTTCAAAGACGTACTTTACTCAAGCAAGTAATTTTTACGGCCGTACATATCTCCACAATCTAACGAGACGCCACCCCTTTTATTCGACATATTTTTAACCAACAACGAACAGTTATGTATCAGTAAATGTTTGCACAGCACGGGCCATTAGCCGAACAGTGGCCGTATCTTGGGTCGACATGTTTGTAAACACTTCTCCCATACGAAGTTACTATCACAGATCATTTGGGAGCCAATGGTACTGAAGTAACGTCGTTACTGACTTTCTTCTTTATCTGTACATTTTGCGAGCCTTTTACATAAAAGTCTCGTAACTGAACTTGACATAAAAATATATGCGCCTCAAGAAATCCTTGCGGCGTTCCAGCTATCATTTCCTTGCTCGAAACATGTACAAAGAATGTGATATAAACTTTCTGGTAACCCAGCTAAATGGGTTTTAAATGATCTTAATATATACAATAGACTGCTCTTAAAGGATCAAGTCACATAGAAATGATATATAACGTTTAACAAAATATACTGAAACTGTTTTAAGGGTAGATTCAGTCCATAATACTGAACAACTTTCCACAAGGAACATATATCAAAATATAAAAAAAAACATTTATACAAACTCTGATCAGATCAGTCAATTTGTATTTGTACGGTACCCTAAAAATTATCTGGGCGAGGTTTGAGTTCATAAGCAAACTGTTCCATATACGAGTACATAGATTTGCCATAGGTTCGCTCCATAGTCGCTTCTTTTCTTATCCACTACGTTACCACATATGTGTGGCACTTTTTTTACACCATTATGATGCTAATTTACTTTTTTTGTCTTCAAATTTCAGGTGGTATCACATCTGCTGATGGACCAGTGTACGATGGTGTCCCCGCCAAACCAAGCGCAGCCGCCGCGGCCGGCAGCAACTTCATCACGCAGACAGTGTACGGCTTCCTCGACTTCACCACCACGATAGGAAACACCGTTATGGTCTTCTCGCCGCAATCCGCTCCACCACCAGGTCCAGAACTGAATTCTACCTCAAACAATAAATACATACTTACATTAGAAAATTCCACAGTAAAGTTATATATCTAAGTATATTTTAACGTACTTTGCCTACACGTTGCATTTACATTTTTAATGTATCTTTTTCAGAACCACCGACAACTGAAAAATCTGTGCAGGAGAACATTATTGAGACGAAACCACCTCCTTCATCAGTCACGAGTGCCAAACCAGAAGCCATTAAACCAAGCAAAATATCCGAAAAAGACAAGACTAACAAACCTGCTGCTCCCGCCGTTATATCCAGCGCAGTTACAGTCGTATCTTCCCCACCTAAAAAAGAAGAAAAAGTCCTTAATGTGCCAAAATCTGTTATCAAAGAACAAAAACAAATCATTACAAAAGTAGAAGTAGTTTCTGGGCCTTCTAAAATTGTGGAAAGTAGTTCGGCTAAATCATCACTAAAATCGAACAAACAAAGCTCTCCGGCCAAAAAGCCAAAACCAGAAATAAAGAGCGTTACCAATATTGTCAGTAGCAAAGTTGAAGTTAAGCAAGGTTCTCCTGCCTCAATTATTAATACTAAGTTTAGTAGTAAAGTAGAAATAAAATCAAGCCAAGCTGAAGAAGAACCTGCAATTCTAATCAACAATAACAATATAGGAGAGCCAGAATATGATTTCTTATCACGCCAACCTTCAGAATTCGTTGAAGAAACATACAAAGTTATAAACATTCGGCCATCAAAAACTCATGGACCTAAACCTAAGCATGGTCACAAAAACAGAGTCCATCAACCCACTCCACCCCCTGAAGATGATGAACATCCTATTGGCCTTGTTACGACTCTTGGAGGCACAATAATTAAAGATGGACTTACGACAGTACATGAGACCAGCGTTATAGGTACCTACATATCTGGAAAATACGCTCAAGTTCTTAACAGTAATTCTAAGGTTCTACCAGCTGCTGGTCATAGAGCAAAAATTTCTCCCAGCCCAACGCATAGAATATTGAAAACAGCAGCACCAGGCTTTGCTAAGAATAACAGACACAATTTGGAACCTACGCCTTTGATAAACGACGAAGATAATAGTAAGACTACACGCAGACATTCAAGCAACGGGAGTTCATTCAAAAATCGTCACAAACAACAAAACAGCCAAGACAACGATAGTCATGACAGCTCTCCTCCTACTCAAAGTAAGAAATATAAAAACAGGAATTCTTCGCAATCCCAACGGACTCAAAGGTAAATATTTAAATATAATTAGACCTAACAACAAAGGCTATTTCGTATCTAACAGTAACTAGCTTCGTTGTCATATTATTGCCGACATTCAAAGTGATTCGACAGTCCAGCATCGACGCATGATATTTACTCCATCTTCATCGAACATGCTGCTTTTTGCATGACATTGGTATTTTAATTGATTCCAAGTAAATAAAAGTGATCTAAAATATCACGTTTTGTCGACAATATATCCTTGTTCTTATTTTCAGTACACGTTATGGCCGACGATCAAACACACCTCAACTGGCAACCGTCTCTGTTTTCAGTGAACCATCATCATCATCATTTTCCAACAGAAGAAAGAATAACAGAAATACTGCGCATAAGACAACTGTGACTCCGTCCAATAACGACAACCAGTCAAGACGCGGATTTAAGCCACGAGTGCAGGCTACTCCAGTTGAACAAGTTACACCTTCCGCATCTACTAGTGTTTATAAATTCAAATTAAATCGTTCTCCAGGCTCGGGACGTTGGCAATACAAAACCAGCCCCAAACCAAAAGTGACGATACGCAAAATGGCAGGAGACGAAGACCAGACGACACCAAATCCCAATCCCCTTCTTGATGACCTGCAGTCCAACGAACTATCCCCTCAAGCTCGATCAGATAACGATCTCGAGTTGTCAGGTTCACAAAGTGGTCCTGGTACACTACTTGACAATGACACGGAAGATAATTCAATAGAAAAGCCACCTCCAGTGGAAACACTCAAAGTAGAAATATCGACGCCAGCAGATTTCAAAGATGTTTATTACGAAATTGCTACCATCAAGTCTCCCTACACTTTCCAGGTAGTTTTTTTGTTTTCATTAATAATAAACTTAGTACTAAGTGGATACATCTTTTTACATAGAAAGTTGAAGTATATAATAATAAATAAATATAAATAAATATATAGGGACAAATCACACTGATTAAGCTAGCCCAAAAGTAAGTTTTTTTTTCAACTTGTGTTATGGGATACTAACTTAACGATACTATATTTTAAGATAAAAACATATATAGATAAACACCCAAGACCCAGGTCAATTTGAAAAAGGCCATTTTCCAACTAATAATATGTTTCTTGACTGTAGTGATTGACTGACAAATAAAATACATTTATTTTAAGTAACTAAATATTTAACCCATAAAACTCATAATAATGTAAACAAAATAATAATGTCAAAATAGCTCTAAAATTAATACAATTTCATTATATAGAGATTGACTTTTCAACAGCCAAATTTTTGGAGCAAGTTTAGTCCATGATACTTTCAAATTCGTCTTCAAAACAACGTCTACAAATCAGCGCTCATCCAAACGGATTTTGTATGGTAGGACAAAAAAAAATATCGATTTTTTATAACTTTTTTATAGAAAGTAGTTAGTATCATGGACTGAACTTGCTCCAAAAATTTGGCTGGTGTTTAAAATGTCACCCTGTAGAGTCAAGGAAACATACAATTTTACTGAAAAATTACTCAAGTTAATCTCAGTAGTCCAACTAGTTTATCCCATGCATGCTGTATTCATCAAACCAAAATCCTATATCCATTGGAGAAAAATGTTTGACTTTTTGTACTGTGTACTGCCATCAAACAATGGATCTTAGGAAGTAAGTACACAACTGACCAATTTTTATTTTGTTTACAGGTCGGACGTGTCAAAAATACCCGTATTATTACAGTTACATCTACAATAGAGAAGCGCATAGAACCAACATTAGTTGTTAGTTCGCAAAGTTCTCTCAACGAACCGTTGACAGAAAACATCTTAGCGACTGCATCGCCGTATGGCAAGGACCACAATTTACTGGATTCAAGTATTGCGACATTACCTCCTATCACCCTATCCTCAGACATGGAGACCCCACCACTAGAAACTGTTACTGAAACTTTCAGCACCACACAAAATATGCTCAAAACACACATTTTGCCCGTCGTTAGAGATGTTAACATAACAAGCAGCCTCACTTTCATACAAACATATCATGTCACGAGATTCGTAACTGCTACCAAAACTCTGCCTCCTATGGACTTCTATCAATTTATACCAAGCAAAACACTAAAAGAATTCAACAGCCGCCTTGATGAAGCCGGTTCAGAGCTACACTTAGAACTTGATTTCGGAGACAGCAACGAAGATGAAGAGGGATTACCAAGGCGTGTATTCCCATCTGACTTGGATCTTGCTAATGTGGGATCTGAATTTGATCTTGAAGAAGTGGACAAATATAGATTACCGGATAACCACCTTAGACTAAAGAAAGCTCATGGTCAAAATAAATCTAATCAAGTAACTGAACCACCCAGCCCAGCAACTCCTGCGCTATCTCCGGAACAAGCGCAACAGCTAGCTCTTTTGAGGCTTCTGAATCCGGCGGCAGCTGCTCAAATTCCTAACGTAGTGACAACATCGAAACCAATATTAAAGTATGAGACAGTTTACGAATCGCACGTCATACCTGTATTTGATGGAAAGAACACAATCCAGAGCACTATATCCAGGCCAGTCGCTACAGTAACTAAAACGGAGTACGAAGTAGGCACAAGTAGCCTTCCGGCTCTACCGTTGCAGCCGATTAACCCTCTGTACCCACAGCAGCAGTTCTCGGTAACTTCGACGCCAGTTGTTATGAACACTGAAGTTACTGCAACGGACAGTCAAGTTCTAAAACTGACTTTCGGCGCCAAGACGGTGTACACGACATTGTTTACAACTAAAGTTGTGCCCACTGTTTTGACTTCGTACGTTACGTCCTCTGTGCCGGTGGCCCCCAGCGCCGGTTTCCCGGGATACTTTCCTGCGCCATTCGCACCTTTCCCATACGTAGGTTAATCGATAGAGTTTACCGTAGTTCCGGACTCGTAAGTTGTGAACTGTGAACTGAACGGCAAAGTGAAAATATATCAAAAGTTTCCGAGTGAACTGAACTGTGTAACGTAAGTGCGTTATTGTAGTGCCCGTGATAAACTATATCGCGAGTGGGTGAGCTGTGCTCAGAGCGAAAGCAGAATGTCGGAATTTATAGCCTTTGTGGGAACACGAAAACTCTAAAGTTATATTTCTTATAAAGTTTTCTGAGCTCGCCGCGCCATTGCGTGCGAGACCTGCAACAGAGGTAATGTTCGTTGACGTATAATAAAATTTACAATGTAACCAGTAAAGCTTTGTAAATAACGTATTTATATATAAATAGTACATTTTGTATATAGATAATATAGGTGTAACTAGACACAATTAAGCAAAACTGTAGATAACTGTAATAATTTGTAAGTACTTACCTAAACCTTTTGATACGTTTTGTATGATTACTTATTGCTTGAGTAAGTGGGTTTTATGTAATTAAAGAATTAAAAGTACTTCCTATGGTTTTATTATGTGCAATCGACAACAACCTACAAATATGACTACTTATATCTGTAGGTTTTTCTATATATGGTATATATTCTGTTTATTTACATATCAGGAGTAAAACGGGAGGTCAGAAATTCACCTAATTACGGGTTTTTGGATAGCTAGCCTCGCCTAGTAAGGTCCCAGGTATGCGCCCATTCCTTTGGCCAAATTTTACGATCAAGGTGAGAAAAGCCTCTGGTACATGACGACCTCCGTAGGGTAATGGTTAACACGCTAGTCCGCCAATCCGGAGGTTCTGGGTTCGATTCCCAGCCAGTGTAAGTTGGAAAATGACCTTTTTCAAATTGTCGTGGGGTGTTTATCTATACAAGTACATATATGTATTTATTACAAAATATAGTATCGTTGAATTAGTATCCGATAACACAAGTTTAAAACCTGTATTTAAAACTTACTTTGAGGCTAGCTCAATCAGTGTGATTGATCCCTATTTATTTATTTACTATTTACCTTACTTCTACCGCTGCCGCTGGTGCATTCAATTTTTTTTATTCTCTGACCAGTATTTATGTTTAGAGGATGAATGTTTTCATTCAAATTAAACTTCACCTTTCACAAAGAAAAATATCCAATCCAGTTGGGATCCCGTCTAATATTTCACGGAGTTGAGAGGTTTATTTCCCATGATATCTTAATTAAAGCCATTTCATACTGGGCCGCTGAAAGAAACAAAGCGGCCTCAAGTTATAAAACTAAGATTAATGAAACCTGTTTTGTAAACTTAATAAGCAAACCTTAATCTTTGGAATTCTTTTTCTTTTAAATTACAGTCGGTAAGCATAAAAAATTGGTTAACATTGTATCTAGACTGCTCTATAGACTCGCAGAAAAGAAGGAGAAAAATGTTTTTATCTTGAAAGTTAATAATGGTACTATAACATTGAGGATTGCCAATTTTTCTCTGAAAGAGACAATTTTCAAAGTTTGAAGGTGAGTAGATACTTATTTGTTTTAGCAGTTTTTTCAGTAAAGAAGTGTTCTTTTAAGAAACAAAATAAATAACATCGATGTGTGTAGGGGAGCTAAATATGGAATGCAGTGAACGTAGTATTTTCGAGGACAACGCAATAAAAATTGCATAAATTAAAGAAATACTTAGCGTTATATAGGGTTAGCTTTATATAGGGCGATTCAGATAGGCAAATATAGGGCATTCTCAATCCTTGATATATACACTTGATAGGATACACCGGAAATAAATAAATAAATCAAGCAATACAAAAAAAATATTCTTGAGTGGTGGTTCAAAAGTCAACCTGTAGAAAATAAATATGTATTTGTTAACAGAAATCACAAATGGAGTGAAACGAAGTTGGCGCAGATTCCCTTATTCTACAATCTGCGCAGGAGGATCAACTATGTACTTAGTCCATACTACATTTTTCCGGTGCTTCCAGATCAAAATGGAAGACAAATATGTAGCTTATTTTAGTATTTTTACAGGACTATATACAGGTGACTTTCTAAACACCAGCCAAATTTTTGGAGCCATTTCATTCCGTGATACTTGAAAACTTTCTATAAGAAAAATATTGTTTGTCCTCCAATACAAAATTCATTTGGCTGAGCGCTGATTTGAATGGGAAGGCGAAATTTTATTTCGCACATTGTTTTAATGGAAAGTACCTAGTTTTTTATCATGGACTGTCATCATCATCAAAATTTAAGAGCGACGCTCTTGTCGGTGGAATTTCTTCCATTTTTTTCTATTCCGCCAACCTCTTCTGACATCTTGATACGACACTGCTATCACCTTTTCCTTGACTTGTTTCATATAGCTGTACCTTGGCTTTCCTCTTCCACTCCTTCCATCTATTTTGCCTTCTATTATAATTCGCATAAAATTATCGTGCCGTATCAAGTGTCCTAACATAATGCCTCGCCTATTTCCGATTACCTCGAATATGCGCCTCTTTTCACCTACTCTATTTAAGACCTCTACGGTTGTTAGTTTATCCTTCCAATGAATCCTTTCTAACCTTTCCCAGCACCAAATTTCAAGTGCTTCCAACCTTTTCGTTTCCTTCTTCGTTAGTATCCACGTCTCACAGCCGTACAGAGCAATGCTCCAGATGTACACCCTAATTATTCTTTTTCGGATCGATTTGGACTGTACCTGCTCCAAAATGTTTGCTGGTATTTAAAAAGTCACCCTGTATATTTTATATCGATATGGTATGTATCAAAGATCTATTAATATAAAACTAGAGGAGATACCACATATCACTGTTTTGTCCCGTTCAATTGTAGCTATCTCCATAAACTTCACTTTGTCGCTTGCTAGCTCTTAGGCCCTTAGTACTTTCGACAGTTTTCAAGTGAAAACCATACGAAAACATGGTAAACATACTTAATTAAAAATGCATGTGTGTTAAAATACTGTAAGAATAATTCAAAAAGAAATCATTTTCCATTGGTAAGTAACCAGATTTCATTGTTGGAAAATTAAATAAGTATGATAAAATCACGCCACCATTTCAAAAATAGAACAGGGGCTCATGTTGAAGATAGCAAATCTATACTTTATATTGTATATCAATGGTATTTATAGACCTACCTACCTATCTACCTTAAAACTAGTCTTACTTTACTAATTTTACTTTGTAATCGAGTAGGTACAAGCAACAAAATGCAAGCCAACCAGCTAAGACGAAGTAATGAAGGGCTTAAAATATAAAAAATATTCATATCCGCGCTCAAAACCCGCACCTGGGCAACGAAAATAAACAAGGCGCGAGTGCACAGCAGTGCCGTGCTTCTAGAAACTTAGCAGACACCTTACGTAACATTTTTCAAGCTGAAAAATAGAATTTACAAAACCATTGCTTTCAAAGATACCATGTCTTGGTTTCTTTGAAGTTTCTTTGAAGAAGAAGAAATATATGTACAATACCTAGATAACGGTTTTAGGTACCTACCTAAAACCGTTATCTAGGTAAGTAGGTACTTACTTTATTACGACGACCTCTGTGGCGTAATGATGAACACGCTAAACGGCCACTCCGGAGGTTCTGGGTTCGATCCCCAGCCAGGGGGAAAGTTATAAAATGGTCTTTTTCAGATTGTCCTGGCTCTTGGGTATTAATCTTTATATGTATTTAGTAACGTTAAGTTAGTAATTAGTATCAATAACACAAGTTTAAACTTAACTTGGGGCTAGTTCAATCTGTGTGATTTGTCCCTATATTTATATTTATTTATTTTCCTAAATATACAACGTGGAAGGGACATACCCGTAATAAATCGAACCACGGACTATACTAGATCACTTAAGTACAATGAAATTAAAATAACAGTCAAGAAACAAAAACAAAACTCGAAATTCCCATACAAATAATAAATAAATACTTTAAATGAATTTTATTGCGATTGTACGTTGACTTTTGCCCGTTATGTCCATTGATTGTATTCTTTCGCCGATACTTGGTTGACTGGAAGAGATCCCACTATGGGATAAGTCCACTATTGTACAAAATATTTTGGTCTATTAATACTTATTTAACTGTAACTATTTCTTGTACAATAAAGATATAAAACAAACAAACAAACAAACAAATCGCGGGCGGCTGCACACTTTTTTATGGCAATTCCGATATTTTTTTGGTCTTTGTTACACTATTATGATCTAATATAGACCGTGGTTCCATTTATTACGGGTATGTGACATACATATCCACATCGTATAGCAAAAGATAAATAAATGTAATGATACGGACAAATCACACTAATTGAGTATGTAAGTCGTTTTTTTAACTTGTATTACGGGATTCTAAATCAACGATACTTACTATATTTTATAATAATAAATACATATTTATCGTCTAACAAAATATACTGAAACTATTTTAAGGGTGAACTCATCCATGATACTGAACAACTTTAAACATATGTCGAAATATGAAAAATAATTTTTGGCTTTCCCTACAAACTTGGTTAACTTGTATGGAAGTTCAAAAATTAATTTTCATATTTCGGTATATGTACCTTGGGAAAACTTGTTCAGTTTCATTGACTGAATCCACCTTTAAAATAGTATATTTTGTTAGACCCTTTATACTTAAATAGGCACCCAAGACCCAGGAAAATTTAAATAAAATAAACGGGCAAGTGCGAGTCGGACTCGTACATGAAGGGTTCCGTACCACCGTACAATGTTTTAAAACGCTAAAAAAGCACGTTTTTTGTATGACGACTCCCTTTAATTTTTAACTTTTTTTTATTTTTAGTATTTGTTGTTATAGCGGCCACAGTAATACATAATCAGTGAAAATTTCAAGTATCTAGCTATTACGGTTCAAGAGATAGAGCCCTGTGACAGACGGACAGACGGACAGGCAGCGGAGTCTTAGTAATAGGGTCCCGTTTGCACCCTTTGGATACGGAACCCTAAAAAGGCTATTTTCCAACTTGCCTTTGCTGGAGATCGAAGGATTAGCGGACTTAGTGTGTTGACCTAAGTAGCTATAGATATAGCCTAAAAATGGTTGGAGATGGGCAAGGGGCTAAAAAAAACTAGGAATAGAGTGAATGAATATGAAAACTAATAAGAGTCAGATGTCGGGCAGCAGCTTCCGAGCGCGGATAAAGCCGGCTTAAAATCCATATTGATATCATCGAGAGCGGTCATTTTTTCTTTGCTGCCAATCTGTACAGTAATCCCTGTCCCTACAGACCTAGAAACCGGTTTCGTTACACGGGAGAACTTAAAAATATTGAATGTTTATGAAATTTAGATAGCTATAGTAAATCGATGAGTAACTTCTATGCTGGTTTGAGAGAAACGAAAAAACGTAGATGTACCAGCTGCTTCTCTTCCTACTCAGGTTGTAAAAGCCGATCGAGGGAATTGGCGAGAATCTGAATCACGTTAATAGGCGATGCGGCTAGTAACCCATTACTATTTTGATTTCCTTTATCTTTCGCTATCTTTACGCCCCCCATCGCGCTAAACGTAGCCTTTGGGTTTTACTGCCCTAGGCTCTGTCTTCCCCGTTACGGATAAAGACGTGATAATACATCTCTGTATCTATAAAGGTAACTTAACAAAAAACTAAACGCAGACTTTTACCTAAAAAATCTGGATATATTTTAGATGGTTAGGTTTATTTTAATTGTCTCCTTATGAGTTATACCTGAAATAACTCTTCGAGGTATACGAGTAGCGAGTGCTAATAGGTACTAGTCTGTGGAGAAACTTTGGGAGTTAGTTTCCCACGTATGGCCAATTGTATCCTAAGTAAGGCTTGTAGTAGAGCGATACTACTGATGGAAATAAATTTACTTATATAAAAACTTTTAAAGCTAAACAAACATGACACACGAATGAACACACAATAAAATCTAAAAATAAAGTGTACTGCATTACCACCGCAATATATAACACACATAATTTAAAATGCGACGTATCTGTGCGACCACAAATCTGCAGGCGCTCGGAACACGCTGATTGAACGAGGTTAGCTGGAATCGGCTTATCGGCCGATGGCGGACGCGATTAATTTCATTGGAGTATGCCTGCACCTGCTACAGGGAATTGACAACCCTTCTAACGTAAAATACTTCGGATAGGTCTTTTTTTTTTAGGTGAATACTATGCAGAAGTGGAGCCCTCATTTGAAATAAATGGTTTCATCGTAAACGGTCATGTATTGCAGAAACCAGCAAGTGGGAAACAAATGTATTAGCCATGCCACCTCCGCCGGGGCCCGGCAGACATGGTAGACCAAGAAACGCTGGTTTGAAGTCGTCAAGGATGACATGCGTGCCAATGGTCTTACAATTCGGATGCTCAAGAGCGTGCGAAGTGGAGAAGAAAAAGCCAGAAAGTGGACCCCGGGCTTCGATGCATTACAGCTGAGGATGCAACTGGGAATACTCTGAGATGAGAGAGAGAGGTTTGATCGTAAATATGGTGAACATTTCCATATTGCTAAAATTCACCGCTGAAACTATTACGTATTGGTGATCCGTCTAGCTTTAAAACTCGTTTTCGCCAAAAGTGGCCACTTTTGGCTAAAACACGTTTTAAAACTGGACGGACTAATGTAATACTTTCAACGGCTTTTCATCAAATAATTAAAAAGGCTATGTAGTACCTGACTTTAAGCAATATGGAAATTTTCAACATATTTACGATCAAACAATTTGTAATTCTGCACGGTTAATACGTGATTCTGAGTGACGTGTGGTTTCTGGTCTAGAAAAACCCATTTCATCTCTTTCTGATGCCATAGAGGCGACTTAAGTCAATCACAAACATCTCTTCAACCATCGCTTTCCCAAGGAGGCTTGACGTCAACCAGGCGGCAGGCCAACCTTGAACGCCTACGATGGGCAGAGCACGTAGCAAGAATGGACGAGGCCAGAGTTTAAAAACGAATACTGGAGAGTCGACCCGAGGGTCGCAGAAGCCAGGCAGACCCAAGCTCAGATGGCTGGATGGCATCGAACAAGACCTTAATAACGTTGGCGTCAAAGGCTGGAGACAGAAAGCCCAAAACCGGACTATCTGGAACAGTTTACTTAACCAGGCCCAGGCCCACCCGTGGCTGTAGAGCCTTGGATGATGATGAAATCGCCTTTTTGTTTCCTATTTCGCACCGTCTTCGGCATCCTTAGGTAATCATTGATATGCATAAATGCGAGCTCTTAAACAGCACACCTAAACATGCAAAGGGCACTCCACTAAGGTGAAGAGGAGGCAAATCAAAATTCTTTCCACTCTGAAAATTGCCTATAGAATGGTAATTCTGTTTACTGTATTTGGTTATTGACCGTGTCTGCGGCAATGAGATTAGGCTACGATGACACGACACCTTATCATCCACTGTCTATACTAGTTTTCGAAGTCAAAATATGAACTTGAAAGAAAATATAAGGGTGTAGAAGATATCCATACTGATGGCCAAAAATGGTACGATACACTATATTCTCTTTTTAACGCATAGTTTGACCGTCAAAACCAGTTATATGCCAAGATATGTTTAATATCTTTGAATTTACAAAATTTTGCCGAAATCAGACATGTCGTTTCAAAATAAAAGCTACGTTGTAAAGACTATGTTTGTACGGAAAAGTCTAGGGTTCTCTGGCCCTAGCCAGACTCTTAAGACTAGTGTTAGTATACTAAACCTAAGGTGATTTAAAGATCTTTGTTTTCCATCATTACTGGGATGTACCTACGTATTTAAAACGAACCTAATCTAATCAAACAATCAAAGCACTAATCCCTCGGTATCAACAAAGCGGCAATAATCTTAATGATAAATGCAAAAACTTCATATTACTGGGTAATTGATAACATATTAATGAATAATGTTAATCATATTTGGTTTTCTGTAAACAATGAAAGGTGTGGAAATGCTGGTGCAAGTGTAAAGTGTTTTAGAGAAAATTAGGAAACAAAACAAGCACGAACAATGTGTCAGTTGAAAATTGTGTTATTCGCATCCGTAGTACTTTCGTGTAAGTCGTGTTTTCCTTTTAAGTTTGATTTGAAGATAATTTAGTTATAGTTTATTTTGGAAGGCGACTCTACATTTGATACAAAGAAAAGAAGATATACCTACGTCTATTATTGTCTATATTCAAATTGTTAATGTTTATTATTACTGTGGTGCAGCATAAGCAATAAATACAATTTGAAAAGGACCAGTGCAATAATGGCTTCAGCAATGAATGGCCGTTCCCAACAAGTGTCTATCATTGAATTAATGCTCGTAGATATTAAAAAAATCAAATATACAGCATCAAACGGGCGAGCTTAATAAACGCTTGTAAACAACATATGATGTAATGCAAAGTGAAATTTTATTTATCTCCTATAGAATGTCCACGAGTTACTGCTTATGGTAGGTTAGGGTATGTTCGACTGAACGAATGACTTTCAGGTGTGATCCTGATCACCGCCCAGTCCACCGTCTCTAGATGCTTCCAGTATACGTGGCTGGGGCCCCGGTACAACAATGAGAGTGTGTTCATGAACGCTACATGCCTCGACGCCACCCGACTTGCCACCGATGTGCCTTGCAGACAGCCGCTCGTAGTGTCATGTAAGATTTTTTTCAACACTTGCTCATAAAGTGGATCTAATTCCACCGGTTTTAGATACAGGGTGACTTTTTAAACACCAGCCAAATTTTTGGAGCAAGTTCAGTCCGTGATACTGAACTACTTTCTATGAAAAAAGTTATTAAAAATCGAAAAAAAAATTTCGACCTTCCATACAAAATCCGTTTGGCTGAGCGCTGATTTGTATGGGATGGCGAATTTTTATTCTAGTTTTTCGTTAATTGTTTTTATGGAAAGTAGTTCAGTATCATGGAATGAACTTGCTCCAAAAATTTGGCTGGTGTTTAAAAAGTCAGCCTGTACTTATATAAAGAAGCTCATAAAACAAGCCTGTGTTATAAACGCAAATAGTGAAGTTATATTCTATTATCTAAGAAACTTTTACGCATTCATCCCATAATTGTGCAAAATTTGCACTCACCCTATTGGTTAATTACCTAGAGATATTTCGCAGCAAACGATTTTATTTACATCTTAACTTATTTTCGACCCAGGATACTACTCAATAATATTTTCAGATGACGGCACGTGGCCGGATGTGTCGTACATTTGGACTAATCACCTGACCGAAGCTTCCTGTATATTGGCAGATAATGACGTCTGTGCCACCTACACCTATTACTTCAATGATCAAGGTAGGTAATATTATATTATAATAACCGTGAAAATATCGTCGAAACGATTTTCCTCCTATTAGGCACTTCGCGCACTAAACGGCCACGACCAGGACCAGTGGCTGTAACGACCAGGTTAAGGCCGTACCTAAATTTTCCGGGGTCCAGTGCTGCCCCCATTTAAAATAAATCATGATGTCTCCGTTTTCTTTGAAATTAATTATTTTAAATGGGGGCAGCACTGGACCCCGGAAAATTTAGGTACTGCCTTAACTAAATAAACTTAGCCCCAACTTATTTTTTTCCTACCTACCAAGAAAATCCAAAACAGGAAATCCATTGTCATATATTGAGCGACCAAGGCCACCAGTAGAGTAGACAGATACGTAATTTTTAAATTACTAATGTAGATATGTACCAATCCTTAGGTAGGTACCTGGATATGTAGGTTATAAATTCAGGCCAATTTATCAATTCAGAGTAGGTACTTACATCTTTTCAAGTAAAAACACAAATCCATCTTCTTCTTTTTTTCTTCTGAGAAACAGTAATAAAAATTAATTGGGTGTGGACGTATATCCACCCACCCTTTGAAATAGGCCTAAATACATCCAAAGACATAACTTACATTCTGGTGTGTGATATTATAGACTATGGTACATTATATTAGATCTATATTAAACAGCCAGCTATACCCAAAATCCGAGGTCCATTCTCATCCTTCGTGCTGTCGCCAGTGAGTCCAGTGACGTAGCTAGGGCGGCCCCCGGTGGTCCACCCCAGCCTACACAACGTATATTTATTAGACCGAAAAAACAAAGCTAACCAACTAACCTTAAAAATTATATTTTTCAGTGGAAAATTCTACGGCCATGTGCACCAGAGCCGTGGATACGAATGGAGAAGCGATCACGAGAGGTTGCTTCCAGCAGAGAAACGGCAGCTTCGTGACAAGGGTCTGCTTCTGCCGCTCCGTGCCAGGGGGAGTACCTTGCAACAATGCCGACTTAACTTCCTACATCCCAATGCTGACTTTCGTATGCGCTGCCCTGCTCGTGCTGAGCAAAGATGTCAATAGGATATGGTCAAATATATTTTAAGATTTTAAAAATGTAGTCTCATTACTAACGAACGACTGATAAATAAAGATCAAGCATACAAAACAAAGACAATGTAAAGATTTTACTGTAGCATCTTGCTAACTCTGGATACCCTGTTAAGTTATAAAAACGTGATAGAAGAGGAACGGCAGCTTCATGAGTGGCTGCTCCTGCCGCTTCGTGCCGGGGGGAGTACCTTAAATTGCAACAACACCGACTTGGCTACAAAGGTAGGTAGGTACATGCGTACATCCCAATGCTGACTTTTATGCGCTGCCCTGCTCGTGCTAAACAAAAATGATATTAAAAAGATATGGTCAAATATATTTAAATTTCATAAAAATATACCTTCTGAATAAAATAACGAACAGGGAAAAGACACGTCATCATATATATATTATGTGGTAACAATGAAACTTGTTATTATAACGGTGTTTATATTCTATTTTAAAGATAGGTATAAATCGAGTATTTAATTCTTATTTCCTCCTATTTTATATTCATAGTATTCCTAACCCAATGCCGTCCAAAAATTTATATTTTAACAAGGTGGCAGAATGAACAGTGATGCATTTGCTAGAGTTTACTTTCCCTTCAGTGTTACCATTGCTGTAAACAAGTTACACTTTGTATAAAAATAGTATTCACTCGCTTTATTATTATAAGCGCTTATGGCTCCTTTGTCCTGCCTGCCTGCGCCATTCTGTTGACTTGTGTGTGTGTCTCGGTCTCGCTCGAGCGATCGCGATACAGATGTACAAGTACCAAAAATATGCAATTTAATTAATACAATAAATGCACTTTGCTAAAAACCTCTTTTAAACGCTGACTGACTGAACTGAACCCGAATCTGTATCAGTCCAAAATCCAAATGCAATAAAATATTTTTGATTGGGAACTGTAACTATCAAAATTTTAATTACTGGCAGCACTTTAAAATGACAACTTGACACCGAATGAACTTGAAACTTTGACAAGTGCCAAATCGTCACAAGTCACAAAATCAAATCATTACGATCAGGAAAAAAGATTGATAAATTAAAAATACGTGTTTTAATTTGCACATGTTTTAATAGCAATAAAATGTACTCGGTATTAACTAGAGGAAATGCTATTCTGACGTATACTTTAAGTGTACTAGCATGTCTAACATTCCTGTGCTTTCTGTCCACGTTAACAGTGGATTACAGGACAGCGGCACAAATGAACACAGTAAAAGTAGTTGTGTAAGTCAGTTTTAATATCTTCTATAATATTTATTTAATCGCTTTTGATATGTCACACTAAAGGTGTCTACATGTTTCAGTAAAAATGTACCAGATTATGGAGCATCAAGGGAAAGAAACGATCTCGGATTCCTCACTTTCGATCTGAAGACTGATTTATCCCACCTGTTCAACTGGAACGTGAAACAATTATTCCTTTACCTGACTGCCGAATACATCACCCCTACCAATGAGTTAAACCAAGTGGTCCTTTGGGATAAAATCATCCTGAGAGGTGAAAATGCACTGCTAGATTTTAAGAACATGAACACAAAATACTACTTCTGGGATGATGGCAATGGTTTAAAGTGAGTATGGCAGGTTATTATTAGTATCCATCAATCAATGTGTACCATGTTGTATAGGCTATGCTCAAGTACATTTACCACTTTTTGACGTGGCAACGTCTTATAACTCGATACTACCGGCTGCATACATGAAAAATATGACGTCATTGTCGCGTTCCGCAAGCGAGAGCCTGGCACGAACGAGAGAGAGGCATGATTGGCTCGAGCAATCGGCTCAGTTCGGAATGTTTGACATTGTCACGTCAAACTACCGTTGTAAACCGACTTCACAGACAACCAATTTTTTTTTGTTAAAACTACGAGTACATGAGACAGACATTACTACATATACAATGTGTAAATGAAATAATGCAAAACCTGTTAGATGGTAAGTCAGCCCATGAAACGGAACAACCTATGTTCTACAACTTTCACGAAACCCAAAAAAATTTTTAATTTTTGTACAAACTGATCAGCTGATCGAGTCAATTTGTATGAAAATCCGAATTTTATTTTTGGCATTTTGGGAATGTTGTAGAACAAAGGTTGTTAAGTTTCATGGACTGAGTTACAACCTGAGAGGTTTTGCATTATTTCATTAAC
Source organism: Acrobasis repandana (assembly GCA_963576875.1). Classification (NCBI taxonomy): domain Eukaryota; kingdom Metazoa; phylum Arthropoda; class Insecta; order Lepidoptera; family Pyralidae; genus Acrobasis; species Acrobasis repandana. The sequence continues at coordinate 16,120,638 of OY756218.1, read as the reverse complement.
TCGTTGTATGTTGCACGGGTCACTCACTTGAAAAATCAGCTACTGGCCTCTCAAATTGGATACATTTACCACTTACAAAATTTTACTAGAACTTATCTACATAATAGAACATCATTATTAAGAGTAGTGAATATAACTAATAGTCACATAGTGATTAAAAAAAATCCTAAATAAAAACATAAAAATACTAACCATCTTCTAAAAAAAATAATAATATCTGTTGAGAATAAATGATCCCAAAAATAATAAACACTTGTTTTATCACTTCTTGATAAAAGAGTGTGCATTATCTATGGTATAATTTTTGCTCAAAAGATGTTTACCTTTTTTGTAGTAAGATATTAAATGTTTTGAATAATATTTTGAACTGTTGTTTTTCAGAGCTCACAACAATGTAACACTGACTCTGTCATGGAACATTATCCCCAATGCTGGTCTACTTCCCAACATCCAGGCTCTCGGCCAACACGCATTCAAATTCCCTACGGAGTACACTCAAACTAGGGTATGATCCAGGTCTCTTCTGTAAATAAGAATACCTACTTTTTAAGGATGCGTGTGTGTCAGATGGTAAGATTGACAGATTAAAATCTCTATTTGGAATTGACTTTTATTTACCACAATAATTTTAAAACAAACAACTAATTTCAGACTCCAAGCCAAGCTGTAAGTTTTAAAGGCAATTTTACAAATCCTAGATATAGAAAAACTTCAAAGGATCTTTTATTTTATACAATTAATATCACGAATAGTAGCCTCCACATTGTACATGTTCACCATTTTTAACTTGGTGGCCATGTAAGAATGTCTAAGCTGCTTAAAAGCATCTGATGTAACTAAGACTGATCTAGCTGAACCTGAGGGACTGGTCAGCTCGGACTACTCACTGTTACTTATTTCTGTAAATTGGATTTGGCACTCGTTCGCAAGCTTTACATGTTAGCTGGTTTCAGAGTCACGCGTTTGAACAGCGCCGTCCAGACGCGCGCGCTTGGAATTACAGTAGCCACCGTTTCATAGTCACGCCGTTCAAACGCGCCGTACGTAAAGCGCGCGCCGTTGGACAGAGCCGTTGTTCGAACTCGTTTGCTGGCAGTTAGCGTTTCAGAGTGACGCCGGCCAGACGCGCTGTTGCGTACAGTCAAGTACAGATCGCGCCAAACTTCTAGATCGCTCTGAAGTTGCCTCACTCAGGTTACAAACAGGGACAGAATATTTACCACAATAATTTTTTTTTTAGAATGATTGCAAGAATGTTGATATGATATATATAAACAAAAATAAAGCAAATTTTATCTGCTATGGGTATCTGTATTTTACTACTGCGAAGAAAATCGCCTCAACTTCAGAGCGATCTAGTAGTTTGGCGCGACCTGTACAGTTATAAAAAGATATACGTTGAAAAAACTAATACCTGACTACGAGAAAATTCTTACTGAAAAGTTTAAATTATCGAATTAATGCAAACTGCAGCTATTTACGGCTAACAATGTTTACATTTTTGAAATTTACTTATTCAGACCTTTCATTTGATATCCCACTCGTTATCGAAGCAAAAAAAAATATTTTTTGAGACTACATTCATCATATTTATTGTATACATACAAAATGTAGCCTATGTCACCCGGACGATAATGACGGATCGATTGACATCTCATATGTGGAAACTGGATAGGCAGTTCGGATGCTACGGTGGAACACACATGGATATTCACTTGCAGTACATATAGACTGCTAAAATCATTACTCCTCCGTGGGCTTTGCCGTAGTCGGGAAATGAGTAATGATTTAATCGATACTGATCGACCAAGTTCGGCTAAGATGTTTGTGAGACTTTTTTCGGCTGGTGATATGGATATACGATTCACATCACACTAGATCGCAGTAAAGTACTTTTCAATTTGTATAGTAATTCGTCAAAAGATCTTGACAAAGGCGAAAATAATAATAAAACCTATACTAACCTAACCTATCATCTCGTAAATCGGAGAACGGTGTTACAAAGGCGCCTCTCATTAACCTTGTGGCATTAAAAGGACCAATTTGCAATCTTCTACTACGTCACTGTTGCAATCTTTTCCATAAAAAATAAATAGCTTATCCTGTTATTATCATATTATGTTTGTGCCCATGACGACAACTATACACAACTGTACTGAATTATGTGGAAATTCACTTATTAATTACATTTAATTTCAGTAAATAATGTGGTAGCCAAGATGAAGCGATTAAATGGATTTTGCACTTGACTGTACATTGCAACGAAACGCGCGATACTAAAAATAGTTTCACAGCGGTCCGCCGGCCAAGCGCGCGCTGTTGAAACGCGCCGCCGGCCAACGGCACATTTCGCGGGCGTCACTCTGAAACCAGCCTTATATTGTGATGACATTGTATTAAGGCCGTACCTGAATTTTCCGGGGTCCAGTGCTGCCCCCATTTAAAATAAATCATTTCAAAGAAAACGGAGACATCATTTAAAATTTTGCAACTACCAAGTCCTAAACATAACCCTTCAAAGTATTCTATGAACTACTGTTTACAATTTAAAGTAAGAACGTTAAGCTTTACTACGCACAATTGCGAAAAACGGCCACTTTTGGCTAATGTGCGTAGTAAAGCTTAACGTTTTCATTATAAACTGTAAACAGTAGTTCATAAAATACTTTAAAGGGTTATCTAGGACTTGGTAGTTGCAAAATTTTAAATAATGTCTCCGTTTTCTTTCTCCTTAAGCATTGTTGTTGCTGCATTTGAAGAATGTCTTTATAAACTGACAAAACCCTTCTGGCGTGTAGGCGACCAATACTGTGTTAATGAGTTTCTTTTAGCGTTCCTTCTCAGCAGCGGTCGTTTCGAAACGCTAGTATCGGTAGCTTTTGCACTAAAAATAATGACCTTCAACAAGTGATATATCCTACATTGAATAAAAAAAATTTACTTTGACTTTGACCTGAACCAATAAGTTTACGTTCCATCTGTAAACACTAGTGTAGCTGTGACTAGTAGTCTACTAAAAGTGCCAATAGCAGACGCACCCAGGTTATGCCCCATCCAAATTAAAGGAATAAATATATGAATATATATTTACTTTATAGGAACCTTTCTTCCGATTTTGAAACATGCCCCATCATGATTGATGATATGTTCGCCTGGTGATAAAAAAAAATATGAACAGAATTTTCAGTTTCCTTTGGCCAACAGCTTTTACATGTCTTCAACAAATGCCAAAGATGTGAAATGTTGAAAAGAATGATTCGACTGCTGTGTTTTCGAAGATCTTGTAAAGGCTGTTGTTTGCATGAGATAGGTATTTGTGCTGAGTTAAACCTTTAGTCGACTCTTACAACATTTTGCATCCAATGGCCAACTGTTATCTCCAATATTTAGCGCTGTTTCCTCATGTTTGTGATACCAATATGACTACGAGAATATACATGTCCTCGTAGTCATACTATCATTTTTGCACTTCCTGTAGACAAAATAAAAGAAAACGAAGTCACATTTTTTTTTAAGCATACAATAAATCAAACCACGAGATATACTAGATTACTCTTTATAATGAAATTTAAGGTGAAGGGATAAGCAAATGGCCTTGAAGTGTGAAATAAATTGTTAACTTGTAAATATGGTGATATATATAATATATATATACATATTTCCATATTGCTCTTCGTCATGCACTAGATAGCCCTTTAAATTATTTTATGAACCACCATTGAAAGTATTTACATTAGTCCGTCTAGCTTTAAAATTTGCCTCCGCCAAAAGTGGCCACGGCAAGTTTTAAAGCTAGATGGATCACCAATAATAGTTTCAACGGCAGTTCATAAAATAATTTAAAAGGATATCTAGTGCATGACGAAGAGCAATATGGAAATTATCACCATATTTACGAGTTAACAATTTATTTCACACTTCAAGGCCATTTGCTTACCTCTTCACCTTAAGTCAAAAATCCAAAAAAAATTTTGACATATGCTTACAAAACGCCCGGGCGGGCGGCTGCACACTTTTGTATGGAAATGCCGAAATTTATTTTTGTTTTTTACCTGTTATTTTAATTTTATTATACTATAATTATTTAGTACCTATAGACTTATTCCGGGTATGTCCCTTCCACATTGTATAGGAATTTAAAATTAAATAAAAGAAGTTTTTTTATAGTGTATATATTTTTATCAATTACATTTTAGACATACATTTATCATTTGCTACTTGTGTTATTCTACAGCAGAATAAACTAGTTGAATATTCCATATCATACAGCTTTCTCTACAAACAATCCTAATCTCAATAGTCCCTATAACTTAAAAAAATATAAACGAAAATGTGTTTCATTGGCTTTGAAATGTGCAGTACAATTTAATTCATTCAAAAGCAAAAAAAAGTATTGCTGATTTTACATAAATGAAGCTTTCTTTTATCCAGAACTAATGTTGCTATTAAATTATTTTATTACTTTTTAAATAAAATAATACATTAGGATTTACCCGCGAGCAGACAGTCGCATACATTTACTCAGAATACTTGTAGCAAACTACAAAATAGCATGTGTTTTTAAAACATTACACACTTAGTGTTTCGTAATGTTTTGATATAATAAATGCGTTACATGCTAGGGTAGCAATTTAGTCTAGTTATCCAATTACTACGATTTTAATTTGCATAAAGTTTTAAGACCCCACACAAGCTTTTTATTATGTATTGAGGTAAATATATCTTACATTTGATATACTTATAATTTTGGAGCCATAGTGTAGAAATATAAATTACAATACTAATAAATTAACTGACTTAATACAATACTTAAGATTCCAACAACTTTTTAAATTTTAATTCACAACTTTACTAATCATTTTATAAATTGCTTCAATATTTTTACCACTAAATGCAGATGAATCAAATGACAAATATTGTATTTTTCAAAATTCAGGAAAAGCAATAATTTATTTGTTGGTTATTTCTAGTGTTCATTTGTGCATATTTCATGTTCATTAAATCTGCATAATATTTTGTTTAATGATCTTAGTCACACTATCCATTTACATCTAACCAAAAGAAGTGTACAATTTATCTTAAGTCCAAAATAACAACTAATTAAATTAAGTAAGTATATATTTAAATTGAATTATAATAATTTAACATTAATAGAGAATTTGATGTCTTTTAATTAAAAAATGTGAAAAAAGTTACAGATGTCTTGATAACATTGCAATACAACTACGCCTTTCTAGTGTCACTTACAATAATTTGGTTACAAACTGTACGCTTTCTGCTTGTACTAGCATGTACCTAATTGGCGTTACCCGTGTCAATACCAGCGCCAAACAAGACAAGGACGGCTCTTTTGCTGAAAGATTCTAATACGCCACACATTTAATATTCGACTTTTTAACAATAGATTACTTACATATAACAGTTCGTAGTATATTGCTTGCACGCCCTTGGCATGTTAAGTATATGTTTACGAAATTCACTACCAAAATTTTCTACAATTTATCTTTCTAACATTCAAAGCTGATCCCTCTAAATCGCATGAAAAAATATCTTTTGTAATCCTTTCATTTCTAGCGATTTTGTTCTGATGATTAAATCATGTTTGCATCTTAAACTAAGAGCATGTATGGTATATCAAGGCTACCTTAACTACTGTTCAACATGAGATAAAGTATTAATCTAACATAGAAAATGTTACAGTACAAAACCAGAGTTGTAAATTGACTAGTACTTCATGCATTGAGGCAAAACTACAATCAGAGACTACATGATTCTAATGTGAGTTTTGTTCGGTATAATTATTCTATTACAGGTAAGTAATGGGTCCCAGGAAGTACTGCTCTTACAAAATAACAATAACTTTAGTCTAAACATTCGAGTAATCTAAAGAAGTAAATTTCCTAGGATACATTGTGGTACATATTATTGAGTATTATAATTTATCATTAAAGTAAAGGAGTTTCATAATACCTATTTAAGTGCCAAGTGAAAATGTTTACGAAATTCATTAATGAGTCAGACAATACAGGATACATTATTTTTGAGCACAACATTTAAACCAAGTGAAAATGTGTGATGATGTTCTCTGTGATTTTCCGAGTTAATTTGCTATAGTCGCATTACAAAAGCGTAGCTTTTTAATTTAGCAGCAATGCTAAGGATCACAGCGTCTGCCATGCTGAATGACAGGCTTTCACTCGGCGATGGCAAATATAAAGGTTGCTGCTTGACGAATTTTTCTTTTCAACACAAGCTCTGACATGAAATGCTTCAGAAAATAATAATTCATTTATAATTATAATATTCAACATCAAATACAACCAATACTGAAACAAAATGTATTTCATTTATTTTATAACTATGTTGTAGTACTCTTTGAATTCACGCTCACATTTCGAATGTGAATTATGAATGATACAAACTGTCAAAAGACCTAACATCCAAAATCTGTGAATAACAGTAGTAGTTTACAAAGTTGTATACTGGAACGGTGACGGTCTTTAGCGAAACACTCCCTGCCTGCACATCTGAGGGAAGTTAGGTTCGGTGTATAATACAACCGGGCTTCAGGTGGGTCGGTGGTGGGTGGGAGTAGATCAGATAGGTTTTGGCGCAGAATATCCAATATCCAAAAATTTATGATTAGCGAAAAATCCTAGTCGTAAGTAATCACAGCATGTTGCAAGCTTAATGCAGAGACTAGCTCATGATATTTCGCAAATCACATGTGACGTTTGAATTGAAATGGAAAATTTTACGCCCAAACCTGGTGCTGGTGAATTCAAATGTACCGACAGGCGTAGTGAGGTCTGCCTTGGAGCGCGGGGCGGGTGTGCGCTCACAGGCGGCAGGGCTCGGCCGCGGGCCGTCACGCGCCCGACAGCGGGGGCCCGTCCGTCTGCACGTCCTTGTCCTCCGTGGGCGGCGCCCACGCCCTGTCAGATCCGTACTGCTTCGACAAATCCAACATTTCCCTTAATCCCTGTAACGAAGCAAACAATAATTTTATTAAAGAAACAAGAACCCGACTGCGTGATATAGCAGCACGCTCTGATGAGCGAGGTAATATGTTGTTTTTTAACATTTCTCATTCGAAATTACATTTAAACATATCAGTTGTATATATTTTTGTAATCCTTGTATAAATCCTTTATTTTGATAACACACATGATAGGTTTTGATTTATGATTTTGAAAACATAACCGCTTTTGTTTTTTTTAATTTTTAATAGTTATGTCACTCACTATACAAACGAATTTAACAAAATCTCTCAAGCTAAAATTCATCAAGCCGTTTAGGCTGCAGAGCGTACCAAAGAAATATACATACATACATACTCGAAAAACATAATCCTCCTTCTGGCGCAGTCGGGTCAAAACCTTGTTAATGATTCTTTTAGGGGTCAGAAAATCAAGGCGGAAATAATGACAATCAGGCTGTCTTGGCCCTGCAGCACTGTAGCGGCCCTATGCCCCACACAGGGGACATAGGAAAATAAGTCAAGTATAGTGACCGGCAAACAACTAACAAAAATGGCGGCACACTTTTTCCTCCTAAAATACCTACGCAGCGCCGCCATTTTTGTTCAAGTTGTTGCCGAAACCCCTAAGAAATCAAGACTTGTGTTAGCCTATACTGATTATTTTACAAGTATGTCTGTTTGAACTAATAAATAATATTGAGAAACATTGTAAAAACATTAAATGTTATAACTACTCAGAGCTAGTTGCAGTGCAACTTTTAATGTTAGTCCTTTACCTAATCCTTTTTCATGCATTTACACATTTTTGTTCTCAATATAGTTTTCAGCAATCTTAGGTACCTTATTTTCTGTAATAAGCCTTTGGTAAAGTTCTTCTTCTTTTCGAGAATCTCCATTTTCGTCCATATTAACTGCTTTGTACATAATACTTGTCATCTCATTGATCCGTTCAGCTTGTTGACGAATCAACTGTAACAGAAAATTAGCAAGTATAGTGAAAGCAACAGTTCAATCACACATAATCTGTTCTGGCAAGTAAAGAAAAACTATTCTTTCTGTGTATTTGTAAAATGAATTCTTCTATACAGACATCTGGACAGATGTCTGTATAGAAGAATTCATTTTACAAATCAAAGGCTTTGACGATCTGCACGGGAAGAGGAGCCGCTGTTTCGTTCTATATTTTTTTCTTTTCTCCCAGACCATCAGAGAAGTGCTTCTATATTTGTTATTTTTCTAAATGGACAAATGTCATGCTATTATATATTATATGTGTTATTTGGTTCCTAGGTAGGTAGGTATGGTTTGTTAAGGTTTGATTTGGAGTGGATGTCTTCCCTATCCCATGGGAAATAAAGTCAATAAAAACAAAAACGAATAATATGATCTACTTTAAATATAAAATAGTAACCATAAGGCGGTGATTCCACTGCGCACGGTCGCGGAGCGCGGGGCGGCAGATTTTAACATTGTATGCAAGTATCTCAGTTTGTATAGAAAACACGCCTAGTCCAAGACACTAAAAATGCGGCAGTTTCCGCGCACCACGGCGGGGCGCGTTGCCGGTGGGTAAATCGCCTTAGAACTGAGCTGTTATTTAAGAAGATAATGAGTGCGCACAGCACTCTTACACTTGGCGTCTAGGGGCTTTGCTTACAGATATCAACGGGAAGGGCGTTCCATAGCTTTGCCGCTTGTTTGATGAACCATAAGGTGGTTGGTAATCTATTATCTAGCCAAGCCGTGGCGGATTTATCTAAGTCTTATTCTATCTAGGGGGGCGGCCAGAGATTAGGGGTAGCGAATAGATTGCTTTTTGTTGGAACCCCCCACTCCCATTCGTGTATGTGCGCGCCACTGGTAGGTACAGAAAAATATGACTTAATGGCAAGGAGCGTTTGATACTATACATTGGCAGGACTACAAATTCACAACTGCACGAAGATAAGACTTAAACAATAGACAAGACAGTATATTTTAGCATATACTGCTACACATAGCAGCCTCAACATGTGCCATAGTTTTAATTAAAATTAACTATATGTCCTGAGAAGTGGGCGAATAAAGTAACTCCCTGGATTCCCGAGGATGGTCGTTGTCGCAGGGGAAGGCAGACCTAGACGCAATTTAACGTGGTTAGTCAGCAATGGCAATGGACAGAGACAATGGAGGGAAATGGAAGTGACCATTACATAGCGGTGGGTCGAAATAGGTAAATAAAAAAAACCATATGTTACATATTTTAGGTTAAAAGGTAAGTATATATTATGCTAGTCTGTAAGGTATTTATTCTACTGACCTATGGCTGTTTAACATTGTAACTTATGTTGCCTGCAATAAATGATTTGATTGATTGATTAAACAAATATGTTGAAGACATACCTCCTGTTGTTTCTCATTAATTGCAGCTGTGAAATCTATTCGCGATTCCCATATTCTCTTCTCTGTGTGTTGCCTGTACTTGGACATGATGAGCTCAAGAGCACGCCTGTGGTCCTCCAGCGCTGCCCGAAGTTCTCCGTTCTCTCTCTGCACATCCCTCATCAGACGGGATTCTCTTTCTATACTGGCAATGAGAGCTCCACGCGGTCTTTCCCGAGACGCCTCATTTAGAGTGTCCACTTCCTCTTTGTACTAAAGTAAGGACAAACAAAATTCTAATTAATCAATTTAGTAATTCCTTCTAAATGGCTTAAACTTTCTCTCATTGTACCTACCAAAATATACTTATCAACAATTTTGCAGATTTTGACATAAAAAAGCCAGTATAGAAATGATTACATGTTTCATTAATGGCTTTGCTTTGGAGAATAATTAGGTTAATAAAATTGTAAGACTATGGGTTAGTATGGTAGTACACAAGGCACCTGTGTTTAAGACACCAATGCTTATTACGACATAAAGTTCACACAAAAACAATATCAAATAAGAATTATAACGACAAATAAGTCCCATCGAACGTTATGATTTGTAATTAAATTTACTCCACTTTCAACATGTAAATAATGTAGAATACCGAGCTATGAACTATGAAGACCTATTCAATGCACATCTGCCCAATCATTTCGCGTAGAAATTACCTGTTTCATCGTATGGATTTGTCGATAAGCTGTTTGAGTTTCGGTCAAAAGAGTATCCGCTTCTGTTTCGCGATCTTTGAGGCGGCCTGCAAGTCTTTTTGCGTCCAAAATAATTTGCTGTATGGTCAGTGACATCTGAAAAAGGCAGCAATATAGAAACACAAATCTACAGTTACACAGGTTACACTACGTTTGTTAAGGCTTTCACACAAACCCTGTAATCCACACAAAATAGCAAGATGTATTACGTATCATCTAAATAATTTTACGCAGTAAATTAAACAAAACACAAAATATACTTCAGAGCCAGAACGACGCACATCAGCTGTTCGTGATTAGAGTTGATCGGCGGCCATTAGCTAGCTTTCATTCGAACGATGCGTAAGCTTTCTAAATACGCATGACTGATAAAATTTAAACTTTCTCCCTCTAACAACATGTTTTGTCCTAAGCTAGACAGAAATAGCAATATATTTTTTGACATTTTAATCGTTTATTATACATAGTCGCATTATAGTACATGACCTTGATTACCTACCATGAAATGAAATGAAATGGAGTTCATCATGGAGCAGACAAAGCACACACGTAAGCATTTTAAAAATGTATCTAATCTAAATATTTTTTTAATTTATTTAATATAAATTACATGTTTGTTGCTTTTTCGGGTCAACTCACCACAATCACAATGGCACGCAGTTGTCTGATCCGGTCACTGTGATTATGGTGGCGCTACTATATTTGCTTTTCTTTTATAAAATTAGAAGTACCTATTCTTTCGTAGACAGTGGTGCTTGCCTGAGTGTATTTGAATCTTCCTTGCTTGCCTGGTGTTGTCTTTGTCACCCTTGCTTGGTCTAACTTGGCTTGATCCACTATCTCCTCCATTTTCCAATGATATTTCATACATACAACATCATATTGTAAGTTATTATAAGTGTTGTGACTAAAATACCTACATGGAACTAGTACAGTACAGATAGATAGAATAGCTGAAATTATATTATGCGACCTCTACGCCACTACGAGGAACTAACCACAACAACGAAGAGACAACATAGTTCACAAGAAGACTACGAGATGGCGCCAGCAGTATCCTACATCTCGATCTCAAAGTTCTGGTTGCAACTAACCATATACAGGATGTTAGTATAAACACTCTTATCATTCAAACCACGGATGCTGAACGCTAAAATAAAAGGACTCGAGCAAGTATTCAAAATAATACGCTTACGACGCTTGTGCACGACATCGAATTGTATGGACGCTTGTGCGTGCACTCAGTCGTAAACGGTTCAAATTCGATTCGTATTCAAACCAAGAATTCTCACTTCAGGTCGTTTTTTTTTTCGGATCAAAACCGACTCGAAGTGGCCGCCATAGAAATTGTACGTACGCGTGTGCACTACACCCGATTTGTATTCGAATTTCGGTTTCAAGGATGAAGAGTGAGGTACGGAGATGGAAGCAATAGCAAAAACTAGCTGGTGCCTGCGACTTCGTCCGCGTAAAATTCAGTTTCATTGACACGCTGTTTGAAAAATTGAAAAATTTTGTTGCCTTGCATTTATTTAGAGTCCGAATTTTTTATTGCGATTCGGCTCATAGATACTCGTATGTTTAATCTTTATACACGACGACAAAACTAAAATGACATTAATAGTTTTATTTTTGAATAGAATAGAATAAATTAGAAATATTTTTTTGCTTGGTTTCATACCTATATAGATTACAGCATTACTTACTTACCAACAAGTAGGTACACCACATACCTACAACTGCTCTTGGGAATAACATTTAGACTTAGATCAACTCCACCAGCTTTTAGGAGCCCCTGTATTTTCCCCCTGCCCCCTGAGACATTTTACGGTTGTCGCAAAGTAAGCAGCTATGGGAAATTATGTGCGCTAGAGCTGGGATGGGACACTGTTGGCAATCAGTGGTGTGGTGTCTACATTTTGTGGTAATAACACAGTATCACCTGAAATAAATCCACTGAGAATCGCAGCTTCGATGACGTTCCTTTGCAAAGTAGTTATGATAACTTTTTTACCTGATATCCGATTTTAATGAAATACCTATACATTGCTCCAAGCTGAGCTTAATCGACTATTGAAAAACCGCGTCAAAATACGTCCAGTATTTTTGTTGATTAGGGTGAACATACCTACAGACAGACAAAAATTTTATTTCAATCTTTTTTGTGTTCAGTTATTGACTGAATTCACCTTTAAAGTAGTTTCAGTATATTATGTTAGACCCTGTATATACATGCTGCCTTTTTATCCACCAGCAAAATTTTTGAAGCAAGTTTAGTCCATGATACTAAACTACTTTCTATAAAAAAAAGTTATTAAAAATCGATAAAAATGTTTGGTCCTCCAATTATTTTGAATTATTATACTCAGGTTGTAACTCAGTCCATGAAACTGAACAACTTTCCACAAAATTCCCAAAATGGCAAAAATTAAATTTGGTTTTTCATACAAATTGACTCGATTAGCTGATCGATCAGTTTGTATGAAAATTCAAAATTTTTTTGTGGGTTTCGCGAAAGTTGTAGAACAAAAGTTGTTCAGTTTCATGGGCTGAGGTACCATCTGAGAGGTTTTGCGCTATTTCATTAATTGTTGTATATAGATTAGGTACCATTCTGTACCTATTCTGCAAAATGTTGATGATGATATTGAAATCGTGAAGGTAAATAACAAAACAATGCTCGTATTTTTTTTTATATTAACCACATTCTTATTTATATTTATAGCATGGGCATATATTAAAACAAGTAAGTTCCTACAATTTTGGTAGAAGACGAAAGAGGAACTCTGTCAAAAGTTCAAAACCCACATATTTCTTATAAAAATGACTAGTCCTGCTCGCATTGTGCTGTTAACAGACTAAGCGCATAATACAACGTGTCACAAATAGGGGGTATCAACCCGAAACGGTGTTAACGTACTAACCAATGTCAATAACTTTTACTCGTATTATGGGACCAACCCTGAAATCGAGAAAAAAAAATCTGCAGCTCCATACATTTTGGCACCGTAGGTATTTAATTTTGTATTTCAGTAGTAGATTTCAGCGATAATCCCATAGTTGTAATGAAAGTTGTTCAAGTTAACTCCCTTTCGGGTTGATACCCCTTTTTTGTTACACGTTCTATATGGTTTCAATTTTTATGTGGTTTTTTATAATGTGTACGTAATAAATACAGAGTTTATTAACTTACGTGAATACCTAAATTAGTATAGGTATCTGTATACATGTATAAGTATAGTATAAGTATGTTACCCTTAAATGATCGGTCTTATTAACAGTGGCGTAGCGAGCATGGCGATACAATATCCAACAGTACCAGATTTTTTTAGGAGGGGCAAAATCTGAATATGTCCCGTTATTTCTAGAGAGTGCAAATAGAAGACTCCGCCCTCATCGCTAGTCGCTATCAGCAGTTAGTCGCTAGCTACGCCACTGCTTATTGAATTTGATATTTTACAAATTATGTTACTTATGAATAAAATTTAGAAACGCTTTCAAAATCGTCAAATCTTCTAACCGCTCAAGAACATTTTATACACAGCACAATGGAAACCTTTTGAAATGTGATTAAATATGTGGGTTTATTAGTGAAAATTATGGCTTATGTTTCGCAAGGAATTCTTTTATGACATTGTTGACTTTCACCGGTTCCTCTTGTTGCATAAAGTGGCCGCAGTCGTTAATGACCATGGTCTCCAGATTATCGTAAACTTTCTTCATATAGTCCACTATGCTGGGTCTGACGAAAGCGTCGTTCTCAGGTTGGGCCAGCAGCATCGGCACGTTTTCGGAGAAACGTTTGAGTGGCTCTTGGACTTTGAAGTTGAAATTCGCTCGGTAATAGTTGATTGGTGGCGTGAAAGCGACTGTAACAACAAACAAGTAGTTATTAAACATAGGTATAATTCGTGTACATTTTTGTAATCCTTATATAAAATCCTTTATTTTGATACTCCACTCAATAAATATTGAAAAATTATAATTACACCTATAATTTGGCGCCAAAAATCTGCCAAGTTATTTATTTTTGATATAGACAGTGTAACCTCACACACAATGAAGACGAATCTAACGACACCCAGTTTGTGAACCATTATAAAAAAAATTGCGGGGGTGGGAAGGAGGTATGGGAGGGGTGCAAATATCGATTTTGCCGTCCGGGGCGAAAGCCCTGGCTAGCCCCCCCCCCCCCCCAGAACTTACTTTGGGGCTAGCTCAATCTGTGTGACTTGATATTTATTTATTTTATATATTTATTTGTATTGTAAAAAAAATCTTACATTGTTTTCCGAACCAGTATTTATAGGCTTCCATATCTTGAGAGGTGACGACGGTCTTGCCAGGTACCATCATAATTTTCTCGAAAATCTGAAGGTTGTTCATCTCCAGCAACTGTTCGGGTATACACGGCATTTGAAATAAGAAAACGTACCTGGAAAATAAAAATAAAACTTTACGCTGTTGACAAGTTTTTGTGTTCAAAACGCAAGTTGATGTCTTTTCTATGAAAAATTTTGATGAAAATTCGAAAGGAAAAATAGTTTGCAAAACCATGTATTCTCTGTGGTAGATTGTCTACATTAGGTTTTCTAAATTATTTTAGAATTGTGAAAAGTAAAATTTATAGGACTCAATCGTGGGAAGAGCCATCAAAATAGATATTTTCAACACACTTGCTCGTAAAGTGGATCTAATTTCACCGGTTTGAGATATATAAAGCAGTTTAAGGCCGTACTTGAATTTTCCGGGGTCCAGTGCTGCCCCCATTTAAAATAAATCATTTCAAAGAAAACGGAGACAATCTTTAAAATTTTGCAACTACCAAGTCCTAGATAACCCTTTAAAGTATTTAATGAACTACTGTTTACAGTTTATAATGAGAACGTTAAGCTTTATTACGCACATTTGCCAAAAGTGGCCGTTTTTCGCAAATGTGCGTAGTAAAGCTTAAGCAGCTCAACGCAAATAGTGAAGTTATTATTCTATAACTTAAGCTTTTTGCTTCAACTTTTTTTTTTCAAATTTCGAACTGGCCCACTGCGCGGCGCCATCCAGTGGCAGCGCGCCGCGATGATTTTAATAAACGGCCAAGTGCGAGACTGACTCGTACATGAAGGGTTCCGTACCACCGTACAATATTTTAAAACGCTAAAGAAACACGTTTCTTTTATTTTTAACTTTATCTTATTTATGTATTTGTTGTTATAGTGGTCATAGTAATACATAATTGGTGAAAGTTTCAAGTAAGTATCTAGTTAATGCCATTATAAAGTTCGAGTTAAAAACGCTGAAAAAAACACGTTTCTTGTATGACGACCCCCTTTCAATTTTAGGGTTCCGTACCAGAAGGGTGCAAACGGGACCCTATTACTGAGACTCCGCTGTCTGTCCGTCTGTCACAGGGCTCTATCTCTTGAACCGTAATAGCTAAACACCTGAAATTGTCACACCGATTATGTATTACTGTGGCCGCTATAACAACAAATACTAAAAATAAAAATAAAAGTTGAAAATTAAAGGGGGTCGTCATACAAAAACCTGTTTTTTTCAGCGTTTTTAACTAGATCGTTATAATGCCATTAACTAGATACTTGAAATTTTCATAGATTATGTATTACTATGGCTGCTATAACAACAAATACTAAAAATAAAAAAAAGTTAAAATTAAAGAGGGTCGTCATACAAAAAACGTGTTTTTTTTAGCGTTTTAAAAACATTGTACGGAGGTACGGAACCCTTCACGTACGAGTCCGACTCGCACTTGCCCGTTTATTAATTTTATCTTATTTTTAGTATTTGTTGTTATAGCGGCCATAGTAAGACATAATCTTGAAAATTAAAAGTATCTAGTTAGTGCCATTATAAAGATCTAGTTAAAAACGCAGAAAAAACTCGTTTTTTGTATGAAAACCCCCTTTAATTTTTAAGTTTTTTTTATTTTTAGTATTTGTTGTTTTAGCGGCCACAGTAATACATACTCGTAATCGGTGAAAATTTCAAGTGTCTAGCTATTACGTTTCAAGAGATAGAGCCCTGTAACAGACGGACAGACAGCGGAGTCTCATTAATAGGCCCCCGTTTGCACCCTTTGGGTACGGAACCCTAAAAAGTAAAACGGCGGGAAAGCTACAATGTGCATCACAGTTTTATGGTTGAGTAGATTAAAAATCAAAAATTCAGTTTATTAGATACGTATTTTTCCTCGCAAGTGTGTTGAAAAACGTCGTACGATAGTATACGTGCGATATTGGTTAAACACACTCAGCTCTATTACGCCCTCGCCTTCGGCTCGGGCTAATATTCCGACTCGTGTGTTGAAATATAACCATCATAACGCACTTTAATCGTAATGTACTATTAAAAGAATTATGTATAAACACACTGTGCCGAAGTTGCGCGGCTTATTTATTTCTTTGTGAAAAACGCGATGTAAGTTCGGCGTTGTATTGCTTGCTAGTTATTCTATATACATTGCAGGCGTAATTTCCTCCAAGTTCGGTCGCGCAACTTATGTATATTATATCAAAACACTAGTGTGTATAAGCGTTAGGCAGGCGTATAAAGGTAAGTATGTTTTTTCTTGCGTGTAAAAACGGCTGTTAAAACACTTACCACCCACTCTTCCTCTGCTCTCTGTCATTGAACCTGCAGTATGTCAGACTCTCCAACGAAGCAGTGGCCAGCAGTATGACTGCGCTCAGCATTTTGGGATACAATTCACGGAATTTTATCGCGGCTACACCGCCCCAGTCATGGGCCACTAGGATGCAATTTTCACGGCCTGAAATTTAAAATATTTTTTTTGTGTTCACTTGTAGTGTAACATGGTTAAAAATGTTAAAGGTTAATTTACCTACTCACTTTTAACCCCCGAAAAAAAAAGGGGTGTTGTAAGTTTGACGCTAATGTCTGTCAGTCTGTCTGTCTGTGGCATCGTAGCGCTCGAACTGATGGACCTATTTCGATGCGGTTTTTTTACATGAAAGCAAGTTCCTTTGCGGTGGTTCTTAGCTATATTTGACATAAATCAGTTCAGCCGTTTAAAAGTTATTGAGGGTTAACGCTTGAAAGTCAGGGCTTTCTCTAGCAAATAATAGATGGCGCTACGAATATCAAGTCGTATCGGTAGTTCCGGTACTCATCACTAGATGGTGTTCTTGACAGTCGAGGTTTTTTTAATTTGTATAGCAAGTAAACTTGGTATTTCATCATTGTCTGTTTCATCAAGCCTAAGGGTGTGTAGGGTACACACCCTTAGGCTTGATGAACTGCGTTACGCGGACGCCCGCGTGGTTCCATACAAAACTTCCTGGCGTCGCGGCGCCCGCGTCTGCTTGACGTAGTTATGAAATACTCTTATTGTCTCCTGTTACGTAGTTTCAAGCCTTATTGTGCCTTTAGATAAGATATTCTGCATAACTTCTAAACGTCGTTAGCATTGTGTACACAAAACACATTGGCAATCCTGAACAATGTTCTTCAGATACAATAGATACCTATATTGATTTGTACATCTGCATTAGCTATTAGTTGTTAAAATAGTTCAGTTTTTTTTTGTAAAACTTAGGTAAATTTAGTCACTGAATATTCTGTAAATATCTATAATTTAAATACCTACTTATCGAATATTTTCGTTTCAAAATACCTTTTATGTGTCAATCGCCATTTTCTTGTGAAGTTGGTACGGAGCATAAATCAATATAACTCATATAAGATACCTTCCCTTAAATCAGTAAATAAAATTCTAGTTCTATGTTTAAACCAGCCTTTAGATTTCGTATTGTATTGAGTAATTGGAACTTATTCTCACCTAATTGACAAACGAGATCTCGGATGTCTTCAGCGACAATCTCCATTTTATAAGCTGAAACAGTTTCAGGTCTTTCAGAGTCTCCATATCCTCGCATATCCACGGCTATGCACCTGCAAACAATTTTTTTTAATTCGTTTCTTTACTTTTCCTTACAGAACATAATGACGACAACGACGTAAACAAATTGAGCAAATAAATTCAGAAATTGCTGTAAAATTATATCTACAGAATGGTACTTGTAACCCACGTTAGTTAATAGCATGTGGAATAATTATTAATTCAGTTATTTATAGCCATATACCGATAGGGATGGTAAAGATACATTGTATCGGTATATTAGGGTCTCTATTGGCTCCCCTAATTTTTTGTATTCCTAATTTAGTTTGGTGCACAAACTTGTAGCACTAAATTTTTTCGTACATTTTTATTAATCCTAATTTAGTATGGCCTATTTTTGATTACCCTAAGATTTTATTGCCGTATATTTACTTCCTAAATTAGTCATTAGACTCAAAATTAAAAACTAATATTCACTAATCTAATTATTATTTCGCACAAAACTGTAATGCCTAAATTGCCTAATCATGATGCATATTATACGTGACGTGACATAGCAGACACACTGCAAGAGA
This sequence comes from Acrobasis repandana, assembly GCA_963576875.1. Lineage (NCBI taxonomy): Eukaryota > Metazoa > Arthropoda > Insecta > Lepidoptera > Pyralidae > Acrobasis > Acrobasis repandana. The sequence continues at coordinate 16,102,089 of OY756218.1, read as the reverse complement.
GTCCCCTACGCTGGTACGGTCATGTTTTGCGGAAACCGACAGTTACGTGGGCAACAAAATATACAGGGTCTGACAAAATATACTAAAACTATTTTAAGGGTGAATTCAGTCCATGATACTGAACAACTTTTCCCACGGAACATATATCGAAATATAAAAAATAATTTTTAGCCTCCCATACAAGTTGCCCATTCAGCTGATCCGAGTTTTATATCATGAACATATGTTCCTTAGAGAAAGTTGTTCAGTATTACGGACTGAATTCAACTTTAAAATGGTTTCAGTAAATTTTGTTAGTCGTTATACATATAACAGTCATGCCGCCTTCAAGGGGCCCCGGCAGACTTGGTAGGGAAATCCGGACTTGACGTCGTCAAGGATGATACCTATGAGTGGAGAAGCTGAGGATGCAACTGATAATACTGGTCTGGGGGTAATACCTACACTGAGATGAAAAAGTGTAGGTATCGGTATATTTATAACCATAGCAACTGTTGTAAAACTCAATAGTGCGCTTGCAATTTTTGAAGTGAAAACTTCTTTAGCGGCGTTGTGCACTTTTTTTGTAATGGGTAAAAAATGTTAAACTCGCGTCAGGACACGTGTCCTGATCGAAAATTCGTAAGACGGATGGAGAGTAGACAGCCGGCGCGGCGTAGGAGAGGAAGTATCCCCCTCTCTTTCTACGGCGCGGCGAAAATGTATGCCTGCGCCTGCTGTTTCCTTTAGCTGAGAGATAAACTTTTTAATGTAATATAAATTGTCATGTTTGTGTACGATAGCGCAATAAATAAATATTGTATTTTACCACATAAATGATAGTACTTTTATACTGATAATTAAAGCAATTCGTGTAAAATTATTCCCAAACCATTCCAAAATATCAAAAATGCACAACGTTAATATTCAAGTTTACTCTTCTGCCGGCACTCCCGGAGTGCAACCCGTCGTTTTTTTTTCTTACGTTACGTATTCGGTTGAAGTTTAATGGGTCAGCTAGGTCCCTGCGTACAAGTATGTTTGTCAAGGAGAATACAGAATACGACGGAAAAGCGTGACGAAGTTCCTCTTCCAGTCGACTGACTAGTAGGTATTTGATAAGATAGCCTAAAATTTAAAGCTCCATTTACGGGCTGAAATGTTTTATCTTATAACACTTCCTGCGAACAATTATAATATAATCGTCCCTCAAGGACTATAGAAAGGAATTATGAAGACGATAAGAATTTAACCGTTCGCGCTCCAGCGCATTAGCAACTCGCGTGTCGACAATATATCGAAACATCTTCCTTTATTAATGCAAATAGATCGAGCTAGCACCTGGTAATTGCATGATATACGATTTTCGATTGCATTGAAAGCAAAACTTGTAGGTACTATAAAACCTAAACATTCTTTCTAATAAGGGATCAGTTCACTGTATCAGTGCAAAACAAAGTAAGATAAGGTCCTTTTTGTGAAGGTACTCAGTTGATATTATGAAGAATGGGAAAAATACCTACGAGTTATACGTAATGAGTGTATAAATTAATTTTCTTATAGTTTATATTTATAAGTAACAAGCTTTTGCCTGCGGCTTCGCTCGCGTATCCCACGGGAACATTTCTTTTTTCCGGGATGACAGGTACTCTATGTCCTTCTAAGTACTCCTAACTATGTGTATGCGTGTATGTGTATGCGAATTTTCAAGAAGATTGGTTCAGTAGATAAAGCGTGAAGACAAAAAAACAAATAAACAAACAAACAAATATACAAACTCACTTTCGCATTTATAATATTAGTTGGGATTTATTTTTAGTATTTAAGTTGTATTAAGTTTTTTTTAGTTACCAACTTAGTTTTAGTTTAGTTTAGTTATATTTTATTTGTTACTTATGTTCTGTGTATTGTCATGATTTAAAAAAATCTATAATCGTTTTATTAAGTTTAGTTCACATAAATTCGTCACGCCGAAGAGCTTCACAAAGACAAAATTTTATATGATATCCCCGTTTCCTTTGAAATGATTTATTTCAAACTAGCGGCTCGCCCCGGCTTCGCACGGGTATGTATTATACATATAAACCTTTCTCATGAATCACTTTATCTATTTAAAAAAACCGCATCAAAATCCGTTGCGTAGTTTTAAAGATCTAAGCATACATAGGGACAGACAGTGGGAAGCGACTTTGTTTTATACTATGTAGTGAAGTGATGAGAGCAGCTCTAGACCCCTGAAAATTCATGTATGGCGTTAAGAGGAAACACCAAGGGCTAGAGAAGAAAAATAGGTATTTGTAAAATCAATCGCTGTCGCGCTGTGCCTGAACAACAACTGAGCAAGTGCGATATAATAATGCAGCTTGGACTGAAAATACCTATTAAAAGAACAAAAAATCAACGATTCGTAGTCTCCTGATTTCTTCTCCAAAACTTAACCAATATAAGTATTTTTTTCATTACGAATTAATAAAGACTTGAGCGATGTTCCTATGTTTTAATTGTACTGTGTAAATGAGTTTCTTTCGGCGTTTCTTCTCAGCAGTGATCGTTACGAAACACTAGTATCATTAGCTTTAAACTAAGAAAAATAATTTAAATATAAATAAACATTGCACGTCATGTACACTATAATTATTGACGTGTAAAAGTGTCTGCAAAGGCCTAATTACTGAATAAATATTTGATTTCAATTTTTAATTTTATAATTTTTTATATAATCTATTCAAATTTGTTTTCTGGATGTTTGAACACGGCGGAAAATCTGGCCATTTTTTTAGGTTTTAAACGTTCATATCTCTTTTAATAAATTAATTTATGAAAAAAATGAAAACATAGGGACATGCTAATAGCGGCTACCTATAGACATTCAAAAAAAATATAACTCTACCGGCATTATCCAGGGAGGAAACAGGGGACTACGTTTGTAAGGAAAAACGGCCCTTGTGTTTCGTCTTAAGGCCGTACCTGAATTTTCCGGGGTCCAGTGCTGCCCCCATTTAAAATAAATCATTTCAAAAAAAACGGAAACATTATTTAAAATTTTGTATTTTATGAACTACTGTTTACAGTTTAAAGTGTGAACGTTAAGCTTTACTACGCACATTTGCGAAAAACGGCCACTTTTGGCAAATGAGCGTAGCAAAGCTTAACGTTCTCATTATAAACTGTAAACAGTAGTTCATAAAATACTTTGAAGGGTAATCTTGGACTTGGTAGTAGCAAAATTTAAAATGATGTCTCCGTTTTGAAATGATTTATTTTAAATGGGGGCAGCACTGGACCCTGGAAAATTTTGGTACGGCCTTAATAACATAAAATGTCAATGCTCTCTGATAACTTTAAATAGAAATATTTACATTAAATCCGTTCTATTAACAAGATAGACATTAAGAAGATTGAAACAAAGACTTAATTACTTAGTTTAAATATAAATATTTTCGGGGGTCGTTCAACTTTTACTGTAATGTGTTCAATGTCTATATCTCGGAAACCCCTTGACCGATATGGGTCATGTTCGAACTTTAAAAAAAATTGCTTCATCTACACGCCTAATAATAAAGCTCCGATTAAAAGTTACTCGAGTTATCGTCGAACAAACATACATACAAACTCCGGATTATTCAAGGAGACTCGGAGAACTTCGCTAGCTTCACTCGCTCGTTCAATAAGTGGTAACATGAGATCCGCAATCCATTTCTAAGATGATGGCAACGAGAGAAGTACCTACACCGCCTTGGTGAGTTTCTTATTTTGTTATTGTAACTTTCCGCCTCTTATGAAAATAATTACCTTTTTCTATTTCAAGGGGATTATTCTTAGTTATATCACTTTAATAAATAAGCTCTATAGGTACTTCTGATTTTATCGACTTGGTACTAAATGATGTAAGAGTAAAATAGTGTGCGTTATTTAGGGGACTAGAAACATTTAAACTATCACCTTCTTGAATAATAGGTACTTACTAACGTAATTATATTTACTTGTAGGTAGGTACCTATCTACTAATATAATAATTACCAATCAATAATTTAAAAAAAATAGACGTCTCCCATTTCTACTTGTTTTGAATATTCAACATGGTTCAGTCATAACATTATGGTCATAACATAATTGCTTGCTACAATAAATACCTAATTTATTTTTTATTCGATGAATAAAATATATAAGTACATACCTATTACTTAAACCAACTACACATAGGAATAAAGCTATAATTTTTTATAGATTCAATTCATTATTATAAGTATAATTTTTTAAAATTAAAAGGAAGCTAGAAATATATCTGCCTATGAATCATGGAGCAGAAAGGAGGACCATCTACGTATTCAAATGTGTCCGTAAAAAGGCGTTAAATTACAATGGATGTGGCGCTACAGTAGCCGGTGTGTAAAAGGAAGCGTTTTTACTTTACGCCTACTTGGGCCACTTTTTTAATAGCAATAGCATAAGCAAATAGCATAAATCTTCCCTATCAATGTTCTATTATTTAAAAAAAACTGTTAACTACACATTCACAATTTTTTTTTATTAAAATACAAAAATGTTCACACTTTATTAGGGTCAGTTCAGACAGAGAGGAAAAATGCTCGCGCGGGCTCGAGCTTCCTCTAGCCGCAATTTACATCGAGAGCAAAAATGTGCTTCAAGACGGCGCGTCATCGAAAGAATGCTCGAGACCGCGGGAGGACGCGTGTGCCAACGCGAGCCGGCACGGGGATACACGCAAACTACATTGAAAGCGCAGGCGGCGATCTACGAGCGAGTAAATTCTGCGAGCATTTTTCCTCTCTGTCTGAACTGACCCTTATGGTCCGAGAGCTGGCACGAATTTTTGGGTAGGTATTTGAGGCAAGTTGAAAACTTGTCACATATCTCTCCTATTATACCTCAACACGGAACTGCAGACCTGGCTGGTCAGTAGTGGGGCTAAAGCAACCTATAAATTTTTAAAAGTTTTCTTTTTTTTTTCAAAAATGGTATTTGAGGCAATATGCGTTTTTTGTATTTTGTAGTTTAATGTTTAAAAAATTAAAAAATCAATAAGCCAGACGATTTAGTCGGGGCTTTGATGTTGCCAGGCGCGTGCAAAAGTATTTTTCAAAAAAATATAAAAAAGGTATTTGAGGCAACTTGAAATTTTAATACGGTATTACTTAGGTATAACTAAAGAATAAGATTCTCTAAAAGACAGGTCATTTTGATGGGACTTTCTACCTGCCAGGTTAATCTAAATAAATCAAAATGGTTTAGCCCCGCTACTCACCAGCCAGGTCTGCAGTTCCGTGTTGGGGTATAGGAGAGGTATGTGACAAATTTTCAACTTGCCTCAAATACCTACCCAAAAATTCGTGCCAGCTCTCGATCTATTACGATTCTAGCGCCATTCTGGTGAGATTTGGAACTATCAGTTATTGCTTTAGCTAGACACTCAGCAAATGTTCCCTCTTATGAGATGGTCCTTCTTTCTTTACCTATATTTTCCATGCTATGATTAATGCCTATAACACCTTAAAATAATAAATAATGGTCATATATAAAACGACCATGATTCTTAAGGCGAAGATATAGGCAAATGGCCTTGAAGTGTGAAATAAATTGTTAACTCGTAAATATGGTGATAATTTCCATATTGCTCTTCGTCATGCACTAGATAGCCCTTTAAATTATTTTATGAACTGCCGTTGAAACTATTATTGGTGATCCGTCTAGCTTTAAAACTTGCCGTGGCTACTTTTGGCGGAAGCAAGTTTTAAAGCTAGACGGACTAATGTAAATACTTTCAACGGTGGTTCATAAAATAATTTAAAGGGCTATCTAGTGCATGACGAAGAGCAATATGGAAATTATCTCCATATTTACGAGTTAATAATTTATTTCAAGTGAGGGCGCCACTTCAAGGTCATTTGCCTATACCTCCACCTTAAGCTTTTAAGTTATAAGAGGTGACAAACAGATGTTTAAAAGCTGAATAATTCAAATTGCTCATATAACTTATTTTATGAGCAACTGACACACTATTTTATACTGTGATTTTATAGTATCCATAAACATTAAATAACAGCAAAATACATGTCGATAAAATTTATACCTTCACTGGCAGAGAGCGAGCAATATGGTACGCGACTTCCATAGTTTCGTTTCGACATAGTTTAATACTAGTGACATTATAGATCGTATTTTATTGCCTCCATCATTTTCAAGTGACAAATTATCCATTCGATTTGAATCAGGCAGTCAATTTTATGGTAAAGAAATAAGTAGTATAAAATTTATCCCTACCTTACTAAAACTTTCTTACTCATTTATTGCACTAATTAATTATAATTATTTATACTATTATTGGATATACCAAAAAGAGAGTAAGTACCTACCTAATCTTAAAAAAATACTCTCTGTTTTTACTAACGGACAACAACCTCTTTATCTTTCAAAGAAAAAAATATGTGTACTCATATTTTTTGCTTTCTATACAAACTTGGATCAGCCAACTTGTATGGGAGGTCAAAAACCATTTTTCAGGTTTTTATATATGTTCCTTGGATAAAGTTGTTCAGTATCATGGACTGAATTCACCCTTAACCCTTTATAAGGGATTAGGTATATTTAAAAAAAATATGTTTTTGGACCTTATTACCAAGGCATAAAGTTCAATTTTAATTGGCAATATATTTGCCACTGCCTTATAAAGGGTTAAAATAGTTTTAGTATATTTTGTTAGACATTTAACTACCTATTTTGCTCACAATAAATTGATTTGATGAAAAGTAGTTACTTACTTCTTTTTGGTAATTGATTAAAAATGTATTTCTAAAACGCTTAAGAAAAGGAAGTGTTTCACTCACCAATAATCCTTTTGAAACTCTAGGATTTGGTACCGAAAGGAATACCAAAACTCTGGGAAGCCATGCAGGAATATCATTAGAGGCTTCGAAGGATCCCCACTTTCTACGTAGTGAAGTTTCACATTCTGAAATAAGCAATAAAGGAATTAATAAACCTAACCTAACGATCAGCGTTAGTGGGCGTAGAATTCTCCATGGCGTATAAGTGAGGTCTCAGCAAAAAACATAATTATCAAATAATAAAAGCCGAACGGACAAAATACCACAGGCTGACCTCCGTTTCAAGGGCATCCAAAATACTTAAAAAAATCAAGCGTCTCAACCGACAAGAAACGCAAAAGATAGGTACCTTCTACGTCGTTTGCTGCTTTTTTTATGATGGTAGGCATTCTACGCCCTACGCATTCATTATCATTCATACCATTCATACAAGGTAACGATCTAACGATACTCGAATAATTTTAATCGGAGCTTTATAAACTTTTGCAGGCGTGTAAATGTAGCTCTAATAAAAAAATTTCGAGACATGGAAATTGAAGACATTGTAGTAGTTCAAGTAAGTGATCTAGCTGGTGACGACTGAATACATATGTCAATAGTATTTTTAAGTTTTTTTTTATCGTGAAGTTACTCTTGCAAGATACACCCACAGAAATAATACATAGGTAGGTATTTATCAGACTTTCAATTGCATCCGGTTTATGTATTATAAAAATTGAAGAAAATAAACGGATTTTTGAATATACCTATTTCATTAAATATTATAATAAATTAAAAATTTTCTAAAGATTCTTATACTTATGTAAATAAATTTTTAACTTACATATATTGTATTCTTTTTATTATTTATTTTGACATAATCATGATTTTTAAAGATTTATTTATTGCTGGCATATCTACTCGTGCGGTAAGTAGGTACAGTACAGATATTGTATACAGTTTATTTATTGTAGGAACTGACGCACTTCTATCGCATTAGGGTTTTCCCTGTCAAGATGGATAGTTTGTAGAAATAAATAAAATAAATAAATAATGTATGGCATTTTTTTTGTATCAATTCAGTATAGGTAGGTAGGTATATCTCATTGACGGGTTCAAGTTTATTATGTTATGAATAAATGAGTATTTGAGTACCCAAAACAAATAACTTGTAGTTTGCCCCGAATCACAAACTCGCCACCGCTTTACAACCCCATGTCTTCGCAATCCCTCGATCGATTTAGCTCATTTTCAAACAGCGAAAATCACTCACTCATCACGAAATCTCGAGAACTACTTAGCAAATGAAGATGAAATTTAGCAGGAAGGTAGAATGTGACTAGGAGACGTCCGCTAAGAAAGGATTTTGGGAAATTCCATCCCTAAGGGGGTGAAATAGGGGTTGGCAGTTTGTATGAAATTTCGTAATTTTTAAAGTGAGACACATGAAATTTTTAATGTATTTTAGTAGTTAGTAGAAAATAATAATGCATTTATTAGAGTTTAAAAATTAAATTCCTATAGGGGTGAAATAGGGGTTGCAAGTTTGTATGAATCTTCGTCATTTTTGAAGCGAGACGCATATGACATTTTTGAATTCTTCTTATTATTTAAGAGCTTAGTGGCTCTTGTCGGTAGAGTATGGAGTATTTTTGAATTAGTGGTTAGTAAAAAATCCAGTTAAAAAAAGCAATCTAATTTGTGTAGTCTACGCGGGCTAGGCCGCGAGCGAAAGCTAGTAAATACTCGTAATATAATTAACCCCTATTGCAATTTACTCTATAACACCCCGTGTGGTTCCGGGTTAGAATAGGACCACTCCATGTCTTCTTGTGGATGTCGAAAGAGGCGACTAAAGGACTGAGCACAAACATTCCGCCGTCCAATCAAAAAGTCCAAACAAAAAGTCCGCCGTTGTCAATTTACTCTATATGTTGTTTTTAATTATGTGTTTTCTTAGTACAATAAAGTTATTACAAACAAACAAACATTTCGTGCTACAATTGCATTCCCAAGGAGGGTTAACTTTGCGTCGGGCCGCGGCCTGTTGTAAAACTTTTCGCACAAATACATTCCCAAAGATGGTTGACCACAGAAAACCAAAGACATGGGTTGACATCAGGTAGGCGGCTGATTGTAAAACTATAGCCAAATCATTTAAACTGTTTCGGCTATTTCTTTTCTACTCCGCGAGGTCTTTGGCATCCTTGAGTTGGGTGACCATTGACATGCAATGCAATGTTATATATATTTGGTGAAGAAAAACCGGGAATGTGCACGGGCTCCGAAGAAGCACAGCTGAGGATGTAACCAGGAACGCGCTCAGATGAAGAAGATTGCAATTTACGTTTGTTACTTCATTCGTTCGCTTATGAAAATATCCTACTATCATTAGACTTACTGTTTTTATCTTAATAAAACTAAACAAGAGACGTTAAAATTCCACATTATCCCACTTCTGATTTCATAAACAACATTGTTAGTAATGCTATCATACAAACAAGTATATCCATACCACGTACTTATCGTAAACTGTGAATACTTTTTAGGGTTCTGTACCCAAAGGGTGCAAACGGGACCCTATTACTGAGACTCCGCTGTCTGTCTGTCTGTCACAGGGCTCTATCTCTTGAACCGTAATAGCTAGACACTTGAAGTTTTCACCGATTATGTATTACTATAGCAGTCTGTAAAAAAAATAAAAATAAGATAAAGTTAAAAATTGAAGGGGGTCGTCATACAAGAAACGTGTTTTTTCAGCGTTTGAAAACATTGTACAGAGGTACGGAACCCTTCATGTACGAGTCCGACTCGCTCTTGCCTGTTTATTTATATACTTCATAGAATCGAACAACTCACTCGTAGCATCTTATGAATATGTTGCCATGCCACATGCGAAATCCTTAAAAAAGTAAACCACTCTCACTCGGTAAAATGCAAACGAACTCGCACTTGACCGGTTTTGGAGACCGGACGCCAGGTCTACACGCCCATCGACCGCCATCGCGTAACTTACGTGAAACCTTAGCCACAGTCAATGTATTCTGTGCCACAGTATAACATTACCGTGCCTTAGCGTAACCTATACGGCCTACTGGTGTTTAAATAAGGCAAACCTGTAGCTATATGTTAAAACTCCCTCTTGAATTGAATCTTGCACTTCTTGTAAAGGCTAGCGAATTGTTTTTGTTAAACTCAATAAAATAACAATATTTTAATATCATATAACATGGCACGTCACGTAGACAACATTACTATACCCAAGAAATCGTGAGTAGAATCACAATTACATTGCAAAATTCTTGTTGTAATTAAATCTTGCAACTTATAAGTACTTAATCCCAACCATGTCTTTTATAAATCTTAGGTACCTACAAAATCAGCAATAATATCAAATTGTACTTTTCTGTGTATTAACCTTTGCTCTTGTTAATGATTTCTACAATCATAAGTAATGATTCAGACTTAATCATTCTTACTAAGAACAAATTAACTTACTTAGGTATTACAATATTTGTTGAGATCCTTATTTATTAACATATATGAAAATTATATAATTTTAATATCAATGCTGTTGGTATTTCATTTTATGTATCTTTAGTACCTATCTAAGCCTTTTTCTAAGATATATAATTTATATAATTACGAGTACTTACGTTTACTTTAATATATTTGTGGAGTCCATATTTGGGATCGACGAGATAGTCTGGTCGAACCAACTTCAGCTTTTTATATCCTGGATCAGTCAACACTTTCTTCACATAGTCTACGCTAAGTACTGCCAATGCTTGTAAAGTGTATATTAAACATAAAGAGTACGAGAGTACAACTCGATACGCTACCGCAGTCCAACTCATTTTAATTTAGTTGGTGATACGTCTGACCGAGACAACTGCGTGTTTCGAACTGTTTGTGGAGAAGAGGTAAGATTATGAATGGAGTGACGTGGTGGGCTGGTGGCTGTGTAAATTTGCCGGCTGTCTCGAGTCTCGACTAAACCCGTCTGGACTTGAGTACTTAAAGCCTCTGATTCCGCGCGAAAACAGGTAGGTAGCCAGTTGCTATCAATCAAACAGCATTAAACTGTACCAATTTACTAGTCGCAATGTGCGTAACGGTCGCAGTCCAGTGCGTAGCAGTCTTTTACGGCTAACCGTGTCACTGCGAAAATTATTCAGTATGCTGTAATGATGCTTTTATCGTCTTTTAAATAACTATCTAGCAGTTCGCCCCGAACTGTATACTCGCGAACCCCATATCATAACTCGGCAACCCTTTGGTCGATATGGCTCATGTTGGAATTTAAAAATTCAGCTACATCTACACGCCTGCTAAATCTCATGAAGCTCTGATCAAAACTACTCGAGTTATCGTCGAGCAAACAATAGGTCAAGGGGTTTTCGAGATATGAAAATTTGAAAAATTGCAGTAGTATATGTAAGTGATCTAGTGACTTCTAATATGACTTAATACAAATCTCAGTAGTTTTTTTATTTATTTTTATCATCAAGGTAATTTGGCATGATACACCCACAGAATTCAAAAGGTAAATATTTATTAGACGTTATGTGTTATAAAAATGCAAGAAATGGCAAAAACTGTATACTCACTACAGTTTTTGCTTAAAAGTTGAAGGACCTTCGCAAATATTTATTTTTAAAACAAAAATTCCGTCACCTTTGATTCTTGTGTCTTTCTTCTTATGTATTGTTAATAGTATGAATTTTTTGTACATACATATTGTCACGTCTGTTTCCCAGGGGTCGGCAGCTAAGAACAATAAGGTCGGCAGAGGCTATGGACCTCTACTTGCTACTATCCTGACTTTGATTCTTGTGTCTTTGGGTCAATCTTCCTAATGTAGATGTAGATATTTCTATTTAATTTTATTATAAAAGCATAGACGTTACCTGAGAAGGAAATTAAAGTAGAAAACATTTAAAATGTTATTTACTTTTATATATATGCAGCTGGTGAAGGCTAGAGAAAAATAACCAGAAGAAAAGACACGCCTGCAATATGTAGCAGAAATCGTGACGGATTTATGCGACTAAGTGCAAGTGTAAGAGTGCGCGTATATGAGAAGTGTAAGAGTGCGCGTATATGAGAAGGTCCAAGCTCTTTTAGGCGTTTCGTAGTAAAATCAATTAGTGGGCAACTAGAGCGTTCAATCTTTCCAGATTTTACTAAAATGTTTTTCAGACGTATCTACCTACAATAAAGAAGTATTTCTAGTAGGTTTATTCAAACGTATTGAATGAAAAAAATATTAAAAATCTTATAAGTAGCATTTTATTTTCCTTGTAAATACGGGATATTTTTCCCAGTCCTTAATTTTTTATAGAAAGTTCAGACCATGATATGATAGATAACATTCTACATAAAATATTAGGCAAAATACGAAAACCATAGCGCGTTTGTATGAGAAGTGGGAAGTTTTTAAACGTATTTTGCCAAATTTTTCATATGGAATGTAATCAGTATCATGGACTAAACTTGCTGTATATTTACGCAGTGTAAAAGTCTTCCTTTATACCAAACTAGGTACCTACTTTCTACATAGGTATTATACAGAAGGTACCTAAGAATGATCAAGAATAGGTATGCTTAACTGTTTATATTACAGTTCACGATACGTTCATAATGCTCCTGAAAAAGTACAGGTAGGTAATGAGTACCTTAGGAACCCACACTTGCTGCCAAAATAAGCCCACCGTATCATAGCGTTTTGAAGCTAGACGGAGACTCAGGTAAACATTCAACAGTTGTCTATAAAATAATTGTAAGGCCTATCTTTTAAATAAATTAAGAATACAATGTTGTTGTGCTTTAATTGTTAGGAGATCATATGAGTACATGTCTGATACTCTAGCATGACGTAAATCATGGGATGAACGCCTGAAAAATGTGAAAAAGAAACACTTGAGTAACACCAAATAAATCAATTTATTATATAACACCAATAGACGGCTATATTTTACAAATAATTTTTACTACGAAAATAGTTATATTCTAGTAACCTTTAAAATAGATATCTAATATCTGGGTAATCAGGAATTGTATTCAATGATAAAGGCGCACAGTTTTATTAATACAAAGATAAATGTAATTTTCATCAACACATGAGATGATATGCCTAAGTAGGTATAAGTACATCTGTGTATAAATAGTGAAGAAATGAAAGGACAGCAAAATGTTTAAACTCATAGACGTAAACCAAAAATTCATTGCTTTTAAAGTCATAGAAAAGAAATAAATGCCATAACCAATTTATATCTTTCTTGTACACGATGAACAGTTCTTCACCTAAGGCTAAGGATATAGGATATACATATAATAACATAAATTATACTTCGGTAGGCATTTAAAAAAAACACCCAGATCATACATTGATGCTAAAAATGATAGTCAATTAAAACTCGAATTACTATAAAAATTATGAATGACAAAACTGATGAAAGCATTTATGTCGACATCAGTATGAAATTTATCTCTGGAGTCATTCAACAATTTATTTTTGATAACTTCAAAAATCATATTATCATGCTAAACATATAAGAATATAAATATATAACGAAGGACACATCACACTGATTGAGCTAGCCCTAAAGTAAGTTTAAACTTTTATTATGGGATAGTAACTCAACGATACTATATTTTATAATAAATTCATACACAAAGATAAACACCCAATACATACTTAGTGCAAAGTGCAAGTGTTCTAAAACATTATTGACGTGACAACGTCTTATAAATTGGTTAGCCGGGTGACACTTCAAGAAACTGCGTTACGCTCCGCTCACGTTATGCGCTCACAATGAGAGCGAGTGAGAGGCACGCGTCCCTTCCACTCGGGCATGGTTAGCCCGCCTAAGAGCGAGAGAGACAGACATAAAAAGACTTGTCACGTAAAACTTTCGCCCGTATACCGACTTTACAGGCAACCAATTTTTTTATAATACACATTATATGTAAACAAATTTCATTTCGACGACAATATTGCAAAATACTGAACCCTCAAAAGGTGACTTTGCTACATAGTAGTTTGCTTTTGATTTCACGATTTTTTTTAAAAAACCCTACTTATCTACATTAATTCAACCCGTAATAGTTACATTTCTACATACTTTACTCCGATCACATCGGTCCACCTAGAAACTTCAATAATCTGCCCATCCTTATTATTACAAAAGTAAGGAAACTTGACGAAAACAAAACCTAAAAATCTCTAAAAATTTTAAAGTAGTAATTATCATTGCCCAGAATCTATGTTAGGTACATCAAAATTAATATGATTAAGGGTTTCATTAACCTCATTGGCTGTGTCGAATATTGCAGTTAAATCTTGTTCTGCCCTCCACTCGTCGAAGTCACCCATGATAGTCATGGAACAGCTGGTAAATGATGGTAGTGGCAAAGAGCCACTAGGACCAGGAATTTGAGCGTCACCTTTGCTCAATCTTTCAGATGTTTCCTTCTCGATGCGTTCTAGTCGGTCAATGGCGGCGGACGAATCGGCGGCGGCTGGTCTCTTAGTAAAATCAATGTCAATTTCAATTCTGAGGACAAGGTGTTCAAGGTTAGAAGTGAGATCAGTGCCACAGAATATCAGTGCCCTGAGAAAAGAACCTACTTTTATTGTTGGTATAACACTAAACCCATTAAAATTCGTATCTCTGTAGAAAACATGTTTGTATAGTGATCTACATTTAGGCATACTTAGAGATGAATATCAAAAAAATTATATAAATACTACGCCGATGTAAATTCATAAGCCGTTTCTAGCAAACGAGTCATCAATAAATTGACTCACGCAACTTATACATACACTTTGCCGTGAAATCACATCTACGCTTCTCATTCGTACTTACCATAACACGCGTATTGGGAACAAAAACCTTACGTTAGCTACCCAAAGTTATGTAGGACTAATTATCTATTCTACCTGCCTTTAATATTATAGTTTTTTATAATGCTGCATTACATTAAAATGTTATGCCCAACTTTGCAAAGTTAAAAGTTTGAACTTATTACATGTAACTCGGCAATCATCGCATTTCCGATTACAAACGAATGCTATTTACCAGGTCCATCAATTATTAGATTTATGGTAAACAATAACTTGAATTTAGAACTAAGTACTTTACTTGACTTTACTGTTGTTTTGTTTTTGTTTTCCGTGTGAACTACTTATACAACGTGGAAGAGACTTACCCGTAATAAATCGAACCACGGTCTATCATCTAGATCATTATAGTATAATGAATTAAAATAACAGCCAAATGACAAAAAAAAATTCTGCATTGATACAAAAGTGTGCAGCCGCTCGGGCTATTTTTATGGGAATGTCATTTTTTTTTTGGTTTTTTGACTGTTACTTTAATTCCATTA
This sequence comes from Acrobasis repandana, assembly GCA_963576875.1. NCBI lineage: Eukaryota > Metazoa > Arthropoda > Insecta > Lepidoptera > Pyralidae > Acrobasis > Acrobasis repandana. The sequence goes on along the minus strand of OY756218.1, from coordinate 16,086,895 downwards.
TACTAGAATGATCTAGTACCTATAGCCCGTGGTTTGATTTATTACGGGTATGTCCCTTCCACTTTGTATAGAGCTGTAAAACTATTTTTCTTTTTATATTGATATTAACTAATTTATAATATAATATACCATGGAAAATAAAAAAAAAACAAAATACTTCTTCAACCGATTTCCAAAAAAGAGGAAGTTCTTATGTTCGACATTACCTACATGTTGACTTAAATGAATATTTATCCCGTTATTAATCTTTTCAATTTCAGTCAGAAAATTTCTTCACGTGATCTAGTTTTGTCAGTATGTTCACTAGTGATGGAATTATCACTATCGTTACTGCTCAAAAATCGTTAAATTTTCCTTTCTTCTCGTTTTTAAAACAAATTTCATAATAAAAGAGTATTAACAACTCTAGTCTATATACTTCCAAGCGGCTATTCCAACGAAATAGAAATAAGAAAATAGAAGCATTGTATGTAGAGTGCAATTACAAACAAATGCTCTGCACATGTGTGGCGAGATTTTTTAATTCATGTGTAACATCTATAAATTTATTAATCAAGGACCACAGCACACCTAAAAATGACTATTGGATCGACTCTACCAAGTATTATTTTCCGCTATTGCTCTACCAACAAACTATTAAATGAGCTTGTACAAATAACACAATAAACTTTCACCAATCCTATGTTTACTTTTGCGTTTTCTGTAAGTACAATGGGTTAACATAATATTTGTATTGCTCTCGAATTTCGGAAGAAATCTACATGTAGGCATTTCTAAGTCTATATTTTCTCGGTACACATGTGATGAGGACTTTTAATCACAAACAAAATTACCCACTTGTAAAGCTTCTTAACTTACACGAACTCTCCAATGAATAATATTATATCAACACAATAAAATTATTACATTAAAGTATGAATTACATATGTTTGATTCAATGCAAAAGGAAAATGTTACATACCTACGATAGTATACATACCTACGATACGTATAGAAACGACAAATAGTCGCAAATGTAAGAGTTAGATTCGGGTTTGAAAATAATATTAATTTGTCAAATAAATTGAGTTGAAGAAAATTTATAACATTCTTAATAAAACGGCCAAGTGCGTGTTGGGCCACGCTCAGAAGAGATTTTTGTACAAAACTATTGCTTCGATTTAATTGAACGATTTATGATGACAAGAATGTCATTTTATTTTCATTGCGTGTTGTAAATATAATAGTAGGTAGGCTATACAACTTTGTTACTAATATCAATGTTTATTGCGATTTTCACTTAGTCAGCAGTTTTCAGTGCAAAAGAACAACAAATTATAAATTATAAAAATAATTAATATTAAAATAAATAACACAATATTTATTAAGAAGTTCACTTACAAACGGAAGAAAACTTTTTTATTACTTCCTCCAAAGGTTTTCGACGAGTTTCTACGGCTCATTACAGCAGATTTAGGTATATTTCAGTAGAGAGCTTAATGTCAGATGAAATGAATTGACATACTCGGACTAAAAGTAACGATCTTGGATGGTGAGTAGCTCCGCAGATTGACATACAAAGTCGTACAGAGGCTGTGTATATCTTGATCCTTGGTCTGAGGTTATTATCCAAATCTTGCGCTCTACGCAAGTATTAAAATTTTACTACGGGCCGCTCACACTAATGAAAAGGTATCTTGACCTGACTTTTTAAATATGTACATTAAATAATAATAATTCATATCTCGTTCAAAAAAGTCAGTAATCATGATTATGGCAGGTGCCGTTAATTCTATTACAATAGCCCAGTATCATTTCATCCCAACTTAATTTCGTAACCCATACCTAAACCTAAACCTTTCCCTTTTCATGCAATAGATCCTTCTTCTGCCTAAACCTACCCAAGGGTAAACCTTACATTAGTTAGTATATCCAAGAAAGGGTTTGGCGGGAGCGTCACATTACATCAACTTCTCCAAAGGGCCTCTACGTGTTGGATCTGTATCCCCACGCAAGCCTCCCAAAGGACCGAGGTGAAAAGACCCGTGTAAGACCAAAGTAGAATCATATCCTTACTTGGAGAAAGCTTACCCTGTTTCCTCCTTGAACTTCAGCCAGTCTTCTAAACACGGCGCACGCGGTATCTCGGCTGCGACAGCCTTGGTGGCATCTTCCATTGTCTCCAGCAATTCAGCTTCGAGCTGGGACTCTACAACAAAATTGTTATAGTCGAAGTACATCATCATCAGGCATGCACGACCTTGATTTTAAAAATTGGCAGTTTTCGCGCTTTACAATAGTAATTACGCCATACAGAAATAATTGAAACGGCGCGATATAATATATGATTTATGAAACGTATTCATTTCGTCAGAAACGGACGGTAACGGTAGGTAGGTAAGAAGGTTTCCTCGAATTTAATAAAGTGGGACATGCATACGACAAAAATGTGAGTTGCTTGAGACAAATCTTGATTTAGAGCATAAAAATATAAAATGTAAATTGTATTAATAATAATTAACTGGTAGGATTATATATTATTATATATGATTCTACCAGGCTAAAATTGTTGTGAGAGATTTTTAGGTAGATGATTTTTTAGGTCCGTATCTTACTCCATAACCCAGTTATCCGGTCCACTAACATCATGGAGGGAGGACTGTCCGTTAGTGTATTTCAATGGTACATTAAGGGATAGACCTCCATAGATGCAGCCATCTCACTTTTTAGATAAAAAGGTAGGTAGGTACTAAAAGGCCTCTTCATGTTTGCTTTGGCCCCATGAACGCGACCGGGTACCCATGGACCCGTGGCTAAAAAGCGTACCAACAAATAATGAATATCAGCTATACACCAAATAATGAGATCGTTATATAATTTTTTGGAAATAATGGTCTGAGTACAAATGGCATAACAAAAATGCTTACATCTATTACAGACGTCCACAACGTTGTAATACAGCTTTACGTTACATTTTATGTACCTTTTCTATGTTCGTTCCTTCTGTTGTATTGTTAATAATAGGTAGTCTGACCAATAAGGTACTCACAGACAGTGGTCAGACTATACGAACATGCCTGCCGCAAAAAATAAACAGTAAAGCGCATACCGTAGAAACCGATAAATTCACAGCTTTCGAAAAATTACATAAGACGATGAAGAAGAGTAATTTAAATTCGCAGGGGTTTCGCGTCTATTCTCGTATGTTAGTGCGGTGCAATAATGATCCTTTGTTAACAAGGCGAAGACGCTTATCTTTTGTAATCGTGGTCATTAGGTACTTCACGCCTGGTCCACTCATTGACGTAATCTTCGGCTATCCAAAGTGCAAGGTGGTGCAAGTCCGTCCGAACTGACAACATGGACTTTGTGACTTTACTCAACGAGAACCGAAGGCATAATTTATTTGTTTTCGAACTAATTAAGTCTTTGAAATATTCTCTAAATCTACTTCTTTTATGCTGGTCTGAGAGAAAACTTTCCATGTCCTGATCTTTTACTCTGAAATATATTTTCTTTTAATTTATCATTTCTAATCGAGTGCACTAGGATTTTCTTCTTGCAGTGATTATCGTTTTTATCAAGAGCGTAACCAACAACTTGTCGGTTACGCTCTTACTAAAAACGATACCTGTTTGTACGGGGAAATTTAATTGTATAAATACAATTAAATTTCCCTATTTAATTTGTTTACTTTTATTACTGGAAAAGTAAACAGATTACAATCTGTTTACTTTTCTAGTTCGCCTACCTTTACTAAATACAGTCTATACAGCCAACAAAAAAAGTAGGTTATCAAATCAGCTTCTACTCTGCTAATTTAGCAGATTTGAAGCGGATTTTAATAATCTTTAAAAATATCAATTAATATTTTTTTCAAAACAAGAAACCGATTTCAACACCAGAAAAGCTAAATATTCAAACAATTGTAAATATACTTAGACGACATATTTTTTTTAGTTATTTTCGTTAAAAAACTAAACTACACAAGCGATTTTAATAAAATTTCTATGGGACCACTGGCAACATACGAGTACATAAAAAAAAATATTCCGACGAATTGATAACCTCCTATTTTTTTAAGTCAGTTAATAGTTATCGTAATTAATAAACTTTTGTTATAGCTCGGGTATCGACGACATTCTATTATATAAAGTTCCATAAAAGGTACCGCGTGGTGCAGGTACCCTACTTCTGTCGTTGGTACCTACATAAAATGAAAGTTAGTTTTGTTGATGTTGATACACAGGTCTTATCCCTGACTATCAGCATGACTTGGAAACTATTGCTATGCCTACGTGCCTAGCAATAGTTTCCAATGCACAACCACGGTAATAAATCTTTACGGCCACAGACCGTATAATTTTACTTAGTTTTCCTTTAAAGTTAATTGGATAAAGTTTCTAATTTTCTATTTTATAAAAAATAAACATAACTGCATGATTTAGAATTAGAATATATTTTTATTACGAAGTCAGAACTCCGCAGACTTGTTGTAAGTAAATAAAAAAACCCTTGAAATGTTATTGATCAAGGAAGCGAAGTTTTCTGAGTCTACTTCGACAATCTGGCGTTTGTATGCATGTTTCTTGAAAATCTTTAAGATAACTTGGTGAAAATTTGTAGACTATAAGAATAAGAATAATTTATTTGCTCAAATACAGTACATAAGATTTCAAATGAATAATTCATTAATTGAAAAATTGAGATTTCAACGCGTCTCCGCGATTTTACGGGCGATCCAAGGGCGGGCAGCTACTTTGCACAAAGGATTTCTATCGCGGTGCAGAGGGGTAATGCTGCCAGTCTTGTGGGTGCCCTGCCTCGCGGCGAGGCGTTATAGTCTCTTCCGTACAAAAAATGAAAAAACGGAACCTAGGATCACTCGTGCGTCTGTCTGTCCGTCCGTCTGTCACAGCCAATTTGCTCCGAATCTACTGGACCGAATCAGGTAAAATTTGGTAGGATGGTGTATTATGTCCTATGACCCAAACACATATGTGCAAAGTAAAAAAATATTTTTTTTAAAATAAGGGTCATTTTCGGGGGACAAATCAGGAAATTAAAAAAAAATTTTTACAAACCTTACTGTGTCATATATCAAATGAAAGGGCTCGTTATGAGGATCTCAAATATATTTTTGTTATTATTGTAAAATAAATAGTTTTGATTTTATTCATGAAAGAAGACGAAAATTGACCATTCCCCCACCCCTGATCTCCGAAACTACTGAGGCCAAAAATTAAAAAAAAATACAAAATATAGCTCATTGCTTGTAGATTACAGGAAAACCTATAAGAATTCAAACAATTGTACGGAACCCTCTCCACGCGAGTTTAACTCGCACTTGGCAGGTTTTATTTATTTATAATTTTTATTTTATTTTATGTAATGGTCACATTACATAAAATAAAATAAAAAATAAATACAAAAGTATTGAATAAATTAATAAATAAAAATTAAATAATTAGTATCATGTATTCAACCTAAACTAAAGCATGCAAATTTTTATGTAGTTACATGAATTATCTATTAAAATATTATTTATATGGGTACAATTGAAAACCCAATAAATTTTGATTAATAACACAATTTCATAAGTTCCAATATTATTTTTTCCGCTTACTGAAGTCTACGAGTATGTACTCCGATATAGAGTAAAAGCAATGCTCAAGTAACCATTTTGTCAGTCTTTTATTAAACGCTCTTCTTTTTTAATGATTTATGTTAAGGAATTAAATGCTGGTAAGGAATTAAATAAGCAAATACACATGTAATAAACATTTTTTTCATACATAAAAAAGGAGAGTAATGTTTTTAGGATTCATGTACAAGTATGTATGTGAATGTCCTATTTCCGCCATATAACTCCAATGCCTGAACAGATGTATCGTGTCGTTAGAATCCCTGATTATTCCTTTTTATTTAAATAAAAATTACTTGCTGTTTCATTCAAGTCAGTAATAAGTAATCATAGTTCTTATAGTAAAGTCATAAGGTAGAGTCAGTATCTAGTACGGATGTGCACTACAAAAATATTTTTGGCTCATATGGTAGGTATTATTAAAAGTATTGTATACGTATTTTTTCTTTTGTCTGATTAGCAAATAACGAAGAAGATCCAGTGCACTTCAATTTCACATGACGTCACGATCTAATACGATTTTCACGAAAAGGTGCCGTTTTTTACCTTTTTGATAAACCGAAAAATATGGGTCTATTATTTTTGGATAATCAAACTGACACGGACTAAATAGAGTAATATTTTTTGGACCCAGTCTTCTTTTTCTTTAGGTGCCGCTTCATTCCTGGAGTGCTATTTTTCATTTAGGGACTCAGCGAAACACAAAACGTGTAGTTTTCCAACTCACCACTCGCGTTCCGACGCATTGCACCGTATTTTTGAAACCGTCGTGTAAGCGATAAGTAATATTGTGTTACGCAGAAAATATCATAAATTTGTCAATGGTTTTCTAAACATTTCAACAAAAATAAAAAAAGCAGCGTGAAACAGAACTGATACTCCATGCAACGTTTTCTTTGACATTTGTACGCTACAAATGTCAAAATTACGAGTGGTTCGGACCACTCGTTGCAAATCCTTCGCATACGATCAATTCAAAAATGCGCTCGTTTAGAAACACTCGCGCAAATCATTCGTAATGTGAGTCCCTGAATGAAAAATATCACTCCTGAAGATTGGCAGTCAGCTCTTTAAATCTTGATTTGTCTATGGCAAGCCTGAACAGTTGTCCTACTGTTATGATACCAGTCCATTGTCTAATGTTCTTCAGCCAAGACATTTCGCGACCTCCCATCTTGCACTTTCCGGAAATTTTACCCATCATTACTGTCTGGAGTAGATGGTATTGTGGGTTTCTTAACACGTGACCAAGATATGTAATTTTTCTTATTTTAATGATTCGAACGACCCAGTCTACATCCTTATTATAGTCAGGTTATTATTTTACTGAGATCGCAAGTGCGCAAGAAGTAGGTAGTTATGAGTAGGAGTAATTTTGTTTACAATAATTACAAAGAACCGGTCAAGTGCGTGTCGAACTCGTACATGAAGGGTTCCGTACCTCCGTACAATGTTTTAAAACGCTGAAAAAACGTTTCTTTACTTCGTTTCGTCACGTTTCTCGACGACCCTCATTAATTTTTAACTTTATCTTATTTTTAGTATTTTTTGTTATAGCGGCCACAGTAATACGTAATCGGTGAAAATTTAAGTGTCTAGCCTTTGAAGTGATAAAGCCCTGTGACAAATGGACGGACAGACGGACAGATAGCGGAGTTTCAGTAATAGGGTACGGAACCCTAAGAAAAGATGTCAGAATGTTCTTTGCTACTAAACTTTTCCAATCATATAAATCTATTGTATGCAATTAGAGACAAGTAGTTGAGGCGTATTAACAATAATAAATATTTCTTTTCAAACTTGGAACGCAAACGCAACGTAGCGCAGAGAAAGGTGACAATACAACAAATTAACACGCAAGCGTAAAACGGTGGCATAAAGTAAAAACGGTTGCCTTTATTTCCACAACGAGGTTACTTAAAGTGCAGTTAATCGCAGTGCACTTTCGATGAAATGCACTGCTCCAAATTTCCAAACACGGCCGTTGCACCAGATAACCAGATCTTTCGCTCGTTTCGTTATAACAACTTTCAAGTGTACGGTCATGTACACAAAGTAAATATTTGTTTAGATGTTATTGTTTTTTTTTTTATTAGATCAATGTCTTCCATACTGTTTTGGGAGAAAAGAAAATACTTAGAATGTACCAGCTGCTTCTCTTCCTGCGTAGATAATAAAATCCGATAAAGGAAATAGACGCAAATGCGACTCTGTCATTTTAACCCATCACTAATTCCACCTTTTCACCCACCATTGCGGTAAAAGTGGCATTTGGGTCTTGCGGCCGTGGGCTCTGTCTGCTTAGAGCCGCGAGACCCAAAATGCTCTGTCTGACGCGTTAGGGATAAAGACGTGACAAAGTATTTGTATAAATAGAGAAATCAACTTATCCTTTTTTCATCATGTACAGAAACCAGCTTATACTTACAACTTTCCTCCCACCCGGCGCCCACTCTACTTTACGTCGTCATACAAGAAACGTGTTTTTTCAGCGTTTTAAAACATTGTACGGAGGTACGTAACCCTTCATGTACGAGTCCGACTCGCACTTGCCCGTTTATTCCTAGTTATTTTGGTTTAAAAACCAAACTACTCAATCGATTTAGCCTTTCAGTCAAAAGCATTCTTAAAAAAAATACAACCGAATTGATGACAGACGCCTCCTTTATGTAAGTCAAATAAAAAAAACAACCAACCAGAATTTTTCCGAGCCAGCGGTCGACGCAGAGCACGCGCCAGGTTCCCGCAGACAGGCTCGCGGGACGTCAGCTTGCTACCGCTGCAACGCCACTCTTCATCTACCAACAGACAGAACACATAACACATACATACATACACACATACTATCACGCCTGTTTCCCACAGGGGTAGGCAGAGACTATGGACCACCACTTGCTACGATCCTGACAGACAACAGAACATAGCAACCTTTCAGCCATGCAGGAATGTGTATACAACGTGGAAGGGACATACCCGTAATAAATTGAACCACGGGCTTTACTAGAAGACTTAAGTATAATAGAATTAAAATACCAGTCAAATAACCAAAAAAAATTCGACATTCACATACAAATCGCCCGTGCGGCTGCACACTTTTGTAGGTATAGAATTGCCAAAATTTTTTTATGTTCTTTGGCTGTTATTTTAATTTCAACAAACTAACTATCTAGTAGATCCCGTGGTTCGATTTATTAGGGGTATGTCCCTTCCACTTTGTATATAAACCATGGGATTTTTAAATAAGCACACATTCGAACTCGTATCTATTTTTCCGTTTTCTTTGCATGCACCTTTATGCTTCTCAGTAAAGATATCCAAAACCCCTTTCTACTCTAAGTAAGTCAGAACTTTCACTGGGACTGTGTCCCATGAATCATAGGAGTCCAGTGCTGGCCCCATTTGAAATAAATTATTTGTAAGGAAACGGAGATATCATTTAAAATTTTGAGCTAGTAAAACCTAGATAACCCTTCAAACTATTTTATGAACCACTGTTTACAGTTTAAAGTAAGAACGTTAAGCTTTAGTGTGCATTTTTGCCAAAAGTGGCCGTTTTTCGCAAAAATGCAAACTTGAAACCGTGTATCGAATCGTCCCGACGACATTAACTTGAAGGAGTGATTTATTGATGTAAACAACTTTTCCTTAGAGACTGGGAATCTCATAAAATGTTGTCTTTCCTATACAAATCGTCCGACCGGATGAACATGTTTGTAAGAAAAAGGCGATATTTTTTTTGTAAGAAAGAAAAAGTTATGATAATAATACGAGTAGGTAATATCTGAACTGCCTATTTTGGCAACTGTCAGTATTTTGGCAACTTGGCGGTCATTGAAACCAGTAAAATTGTAAATACCCATTAGTGTGTTAAGTATTTGCAGCCTCGTAGGCGCGTCCACTGTTGGCCTGTCGTGTGCGGTCTTGGGTCTCACTGGCAGGGTCGGCCTAAGTGGGCGACTGCCTGCGCATTCCGTGGTCGCTGGACGACGACGAATTGGTCTAGCTGCAAGACACTTGGTAGTATCATTTAATTCATCATCCAGGGACAGCTGTGAAACAAGATTAGTCTCTAAGGTATAACTATGTTATATGTAGTATACTTATATTAAAACAATATTAATGGTCGAATTGTCGAAAAATTGGTGATGAATGACCTGATACATATGACACCTGACACTTATGTTGACAAGATCGACAATGAGAATTCAAATTCAAATTCAAAAACGCTTTCCAATGTACTCGATTGGTTGATGACGTCATCTGCCACGCTCGCGTTCGCTGCCGCCGCCCGCGCAGTGGGGTGAGACCAAACGGTGCGTTCCATCTCAAAAGTCTGTAACTGTTTTGTTTTTCGACATTTTTGTCTGATTTTTTTTATACGTATTTCTGAACACATATATCCTTAGGTAAGATTAAAATACCATCACTGTAAAAACTATATTTATTTAGTGAAAAAATTACAAATATAAAATTATGAAAATTTTCATGCAAAACTTATATTAAAATATTTAATACATATTAATTTTGGCAAAGATATTTTAAATAAAATTAAAACGGATTTGTAAACAAAGTATTCTGGGCAATCCAAAAATGTATAATACTTTTATATTTTCTTCGAGAACTTAGAAGATATCTGAAGTTGAACTTTCATAACGAGTAATAAATTATCGTAATAAGTTCAAATTTAGGTTGTAATTTTATATACCTAAAACTATTATTTTTTAAGGTTCCGTAGCCAAATGGCAAAAAAAGGAACCCTTATGGATTCGTCATATCTGTCTATCTGTCTGTCCGTCCGTATGTCACAGCCACTTTATTCCGAAACTATAAGAACTATACTGTTGAAACTTGGTAAGTAGATGTACGAGTATTCTGTGAACTGCATTAAGATTTTCACACAAAAATAGAAAAAAAAAACAATAAATTTTGGGGGTTCCCTATACTTAGAACTGGAACTCAAAATTTGTTTTTTCATCAAAACCATACGTGTATTATTATTTATGGATAGGTCTTCAAAAATGATATTGAGGTTTCTAATATAATTTTTTTTGTAAACTGAATATTTTGCGCAAAAGACACTTCCAAAGTGGTAAAATGTGTGTCCCCTGTAACTTCTAAAATAAGAGAATGATAAAACTAAAAAAATATATGATGTACATTACCATGCAAACTTCCACCGAAAATTGGTTTGAACGAGATCTAGTAGTTTTTTTAATAGGTATTACGTCATAAATCGGAAACCGCAATTTACCTTTAGAACTTTTATATTATGTTACTTGCTGCTACGGAACCCTTCATGGGCGAGTCCGACTCGCACTTGGCCGCTTTTTTACTTTTATATCAAATAGCTCTAACATTTAAGAATATAAAACAATCAAAATGTGTTCAGTATTACGCATTTTAAGATGCCTAACCATTTTTGAGATGCCTCTCCAACCCGTCTGGCCAGCGTGGAGTGTAGGCTAAATCCTCTAGCTACTCTGGCCATTTATGGCTCTGGTAGTACAGAGAGGGTCGTGCTCCTGCAGTGGAGACTAAAAAAGACCTGATGCTCATAATAAGTTTTGAGATGAAACGCATCGTTTAATCCCATAGTGCACCGCACCGCCACCGCGCGTTCTATCTGCCACCTCAGTTGCTTGCAGCGCGTTGACTCGTAGTATACACGTAAATGAATAATGACGTCTTAAAACTATTGTATTGTGCCACGATGCGAAAATACAAGTGTTGGTACGCCAATTACGAGGGCTGCAGCGTGAGGGTTCAAAAAAATATAAGTTTTTTGAAATTAACTTTTAATAAAATAAATGAAATTACAATTATTAGACGCTGCTGGTGGTCCGCAGTCAGGCGATGTTTCGTATGGTACGATGATTAGTCATGTCGTCGGTGTGACGTATGTGTCAGCAATACCCAGGGTGCTTCCACATGTAACACGCCGGACAAATTGTTTTTTTGTGTCCCAAAAGACCCAAAAATAGAAAAAAAGTTGTGTAGTGAAAGACGACCCACGCACCCCCTTTCAACTATAAGGGATTTCCCTTTCCACCTGGACATATCCAATCCCATTATCTCCGTATATTTTACGAGCTCATCTGATAGACAACAAACATTTATCATAGTAATGTGACATCTTTTTTTAAAGATATACAATCTTACATAAAATTACTTAACCTTACATAATACACTATATAACATAAAAATCACATTAGGTACCTACCTAATAATCCTTTATATATTTTTTTTTAATTTAAAAATAATATTCATACACAATAAATACATTTCCTTGATACGTCTCTGTACAAACAAAAGTATGACACGAGTTTAGTACCTATTTGTTAACGAAAAGTTTAGTACCTAACCTACCTATGTGATAATAATAAAGATAGATTCCAAGACGAGAATAATAAGATATAATATTCAAAATAGGTGGAGGTCTAGAGGTGCATTGGAGGTCACGAAGTGGGTAGGTAAGTACCTACCTGCCAAATCAAATATGTATCTACTAAAGAACCAACTGTAGGGGAAAGCAAATCTACTTAACTTTGCATTTAATTTTATGTTAGTTAAGCGATAGCAAACACCCTCTTTATGACCATAGCCCTCCACGTGCACGACTCAAAGGCCGACGCAGCTTTATTACACATACCGCACCTCTTGCTAGCGATCCCCCGAGCGCCAGAGTAGACTTGTGGCAAAAGAAGTTTCCCAGCAGCTTTCCCATAAGTGAAAAGCTTCCACCAGGCCACAATCTACCCTGGCGCACTTAGAAGTCGCTAAATAGACTCCGGGTAGGCGTCGGTAGATGTCAGGAGCTAAAGAAGAAGTGGAAATATTCTGACGATGACAGATGTGCCTGTGGATGCATCCAGTCCATGGAACATCTGCTGTCATGCACCACGTCCAACGCATCTTGTTCTAGAGACGATCTAATGGAGGCGGACCAAAGGGCTATAGATGTGGCGAATTTCTGGGCCAAAACACTTAGCCATTCCCATTGACACGATAGAAGAAGAAGTTGTAGATATATTTATTTTCTAAGGTTGGGCGGTTAAACCTTGTTTTGACCATAGTTAGACTGTCCTCTATAGTGCCAGTTCAGCGTCAGATTTTCTTATCCACACGCGACATTTTGTGACACGCAGTACCTATAGTTTGCCGGCGCCGTGTGGTTAGTCCAGGATAGGAGCACGACAAAATCTCTTCCCGTAAATGTCGTAAGATACGACTAAGGGACTAAGTACAAACATCACGTGCAACAAACGCAGTCCCTATGTGGGTTGACAAGGAGTAGATTCTCACATGGTTTATTTACTGGTCAACGAACTACGAAAATCTCCAGAAACCATAAAAACTCTTTTTGCTATGATACTGGTCTTAACTTGAAAATACAGAATACCTCAGGGAATTGTGAAGAGGGTCCGGGCTCCACTTCGGGTGGAGGTGGGCTGGCGACGGCTGCTAACTCCTCAGTTTCCACGTCAGAGTCTGTCCCAGACGACCCCATGTCCAGGTCATAGTCAAGCTCATCTAAAGATTTTTAAAATATTATTCATGAAAGTAATTTACCAACGAGACCTTTACGGAACGAGTAAATAGAGGCGAGCTTGTAAGGGCCAACATGCGACCAACCTAATTTTGGCTCATGTCATGAGCAACGGCCGCAGATGTTTGACCGCCATCCACTTAGCTGATGGAACATTTGCACTTTTGAGCGACCTTTTGTAAGGAATAAGTATAGTTCCAAAAAACCCGTGTGGTTTCGTTTTAGATTAGGACCATTCCATCTCTTCCTATGGATGTCGTAAGAGGCGACTAAAGGATTAAGGACAAACATCACGTGATACAATTGCATTCCCAAAGCGGGTTGACGTCAGGCAGACGGCCGGTCGTAAAACTATAGCCAAATCTTTAAACTCTTCCGTCTATTTCTTCTCGAACACCAGCTTTTTGGAATTCTTGGGTGACCATTGACATGCATGTAATATTTGGAGAAGAGAAAGCGGGAAAGCGCACCCCGGGTTCCGAAGCAGCCTAGCACAGCTGAGGATGCAACCGGGAACGCGCTTGGATGAAGAAGTATAGTTCTAAAAAAATTTTATCTACTGGATTGGCAGAAGACAGTGATAATGATAACCCAATCGATAACTCATCGAGGCAGCATTTGGCTTAGGGCCGTATCTGAATTTTCCGGGGTCCAGTGCTGCTCCCATTTAAAATAAATCATTTCAAAGAAAACGGAGACATTATTTAAAATTTTGCTACTACCAAGTCTTAGATAACCCTTCAAAGTATTTTATGAACTACTCTTTACAGTTGAAAGTGAGAACGTTAAGCTTTACTACTCACATTTGCGAAAAGTGGCCACTTTTGGCAAATATGCGTAGTAAAGCTTAACGTTCTCATTATAAACTGTAAACAATAGTTCATAAAATACTTTGAAGGGTTATCTAGGACTTGGTAGTAGCAAAATTTTAAATAATGTCTCCGTTTTCTTTGAAATGATTTATTTTAAACGATGGCAGCACTGGACCTCAGAAAATTCAGGTACGGCCTTAATATTGCTACGCCCGCTACGCCATCCTTAAATTGTCAAAGTTTTTGATGTTCTTCATCTACTCTCCCAAACTGTCACAAAACCATACGTCGCATTGGAGTTGACGTGACGAGGCCATGAATATAGACAATACCCAATTAATAATAATGAACCTATGTAAAGTGTACAGCATCAACAATCCATTTGCAAAAAGTAGCTAAGAAGGTAGGTACCTAATTAAAATTACAAAATTTCCAAATATACAAACATTCAATATCCGTATGAAGCGGACGATCATCCAAGTATACCAGCATTGGGAGTGCGCTCGCGACTCGCGCCCTGTAATTCAAAGAGTCGGCAGCCGGGGTGTCCGTCAGGGTCAGGCGGCGGAGCGAGCTGCAGATGCCCAAGGTCCAAAGACGACCAGAGTCCAGTACCGGGTTGCTGAAAGACGGAACATAAACTAACAATAAATCTAGCGGGAGAGTTTCGCGCTCTGGGATGACACTATTAAAAAAATAATCCGAAAGACCTAATTTTTTTTCCTTTTTAATACCTACTCGTACCTTATATTTTTTTAAGCTGTTCAAAGAATTGTGACTTAGCTTAATAGCTGCTATCTAGAGATATAAATAAATACGCAAATGGAAAACTAACGGCTTATACCAAGTTTGTGCAGAGAATCTGGATGGACACCAACACAAAAACATACACAACACTCCCAGATACTCTAAGAATAGACTATGAAAATGACTACAGGTTTGCCCGCTCTGGCAATAGAACGCAAGATCTCCAGTTGACGGAGAAGCTCGGTAACCAATACATAGTAACCAAAGAGGCAATAGAGTCATCGCTTACGGACTACAGAGACTGAGGTAGTTAAGTACTTAGAATTTGATTTTTATTCAGTTTTGGGATTCGCACTTTTTCTCGACAGCTACAGTAGTGAAAGTCGCGTTGGGAACTCTTAGACTAGGAGCAATAGGCATTGATGCCTATATCGCAACGAACCTGTATAAACAGATTTAGTAAATACCCACTCTGAAAGATTAAGTGTCTGCAGTTTCTGCAACGCTGCCAACGGCTGCAAGTCTTGCACTTTATTCCCAGAGGCGTACATTTCACGTAGAGAGCTCAAACCCCATACTCCATCCAATGATGTTAATCCGCATCGGTTGACGCTCAAAATCTGTAAAAAAATGTATTATAGGTGCTTACAGTTTTTTTTTTATTTGATGAACCACGTAATGCTTTCTGCATGCTTTCTGCATTACGTGGTTCATGAAAAAAACAAATTTTTAAAGAAGAAAATTCAGGTTTTTGCTTATTAAACCTTGCTTATATTGACTCATGACCGCATTATCTTATCACATAGACTGCTTTCTGGTTTATAAAAGACATCAACGAATCTATTATTAAGCAGATAGGTACTTCTGTCTTTTTAAGCCTAATGTAATTTTATGAGTGCGATGTCATTTTAGATAAATTTGAGTAATCGCCGAGTAAGAACCTAAGAACTCACTGTCCCATCCAACCCTTGTCTTTTCAAGTCTAATGTCATTAGATATATTTGCGATGCAGTGTCTTTTTAGATAAATTTGAGCAATCGCTAAGTGAGGACCGTCATCACTGTCCTATTTAACCCACTTCACGAACTGCTCATCACACAACACCATATCAAACACCCTCTTCACATACTTTAAGTTTCACCAGTCCAATTCCGAGATCTCTCAAGGAAGATAATGCGCTGCCATCTAGAACAAGTTTCCGCAGTCGAGGAGTGAGGACGTGAAGCCGACGCAGTCCTACCCGCTCCGCCACCACGCGAAGCTTCGCTTCTTTGATTCGTAACACTTCTTCGTCATTCGTAACGCCACTACTTTGTTTCTAGAAACAATATATACAATATGTCAGTAAGTATATCAAATAGGGCTCATGCGGACGGACAAGTATTAGAACTTTTCCTGCCAACTCTGTAACTAATTTATAAAGACTAACTATATCATCAACAGGTCTCTTTTAGTCTCGACTGCAGGAGCACGACCCTCATTGTACTACCAGAGCATCTGGCCTGCGCTCTCTACGCTGGCCTGACGAGTTATAGAGGTCTCATTGATGTTTAAGAGCTTTGTTTAGCTTGTGTTTCCTAAGCCGTCTTCTGCGACATCCACGGGAACCTTCCGGGACATGGCTGTTTAAATGACTGAATGTCCAAATGGTTCGATTGCCTATGTGCTAATTAATACGAGAGTCAAAATTCATAACAGACATATAATACCATTGTTAGAAAGAACAATTCTCAAATGCATTACAATTTGGATTTTTCAATTTAAAATACGCCGATATCGATTTTTATCCAAATCGGAAGCAGACCACTTTTGGCGGCCATCTTCGATTTCCAAAATTTAAAAAAAAGCAGAGCTTGGTGTAGATGGCTCGGACTTCGGCCTCGCTCGCCCTTCAGGCTCGCGTTGTCTCGCAAAATTACTTGGGGAAGGGGAGGGGAACTGGGGGGAGAGGGGACAGCCTCGGCCTTTGCATTGTTTATGTCAATTACTTGCCTTACATGGTTGAGGGACAGGCTAACATTGGACTGTTTGCTGATGACACCTCGCTAATATTTCAAATAGATCGACATAACAGTGATGCTAGCGCGGTGAACAGCACCTTGTCTTCAATTTCTGGCTGGTTGTCAGCCAATAACCTCATGTTTAATGCTAAAAAGACCCAATGCATTCGATTCTCTCTTCCCAATGTGAGACAAGCTTGCGTTGACATACAGATAAATGGTCAAAAGCTCGATCTTGTTGAAAGTACTACCTTTTTAGGAATCACAATCGACTCGAAACTTCAGTGGGGTTCTCATATTACTAAACTTTCTAATAGGCTTAGCTCTGCGGCTTACGCTGTTAGGAAAATAAGATAATTGACAGATGTAGCAACTGCTAGACAAGTGTACTTTAGTTACTTTCACAGTCTAATGTTAAGACATTACGGGATACTTCTATGGGGGAGTGCAGCCGACATTGAGACTATCTTTATTTTACAAAAAAGGGCAATTCGTGCTATTTACGGCTTAAGACGGAGAGACTCACTCAGAGAATTATTCAAGAAAATAGGCATACTTACCTTTGCATCACAGTTCATATTTGAAAACATAATGTATGTAAGGAAAAATATTTCCAAGTTCAATAAAGTAAGTGATTTTACAGATAGAAATTTACATAATAAGAATGACCTAGTTAACCCGAATTGCAGGCTGAAAACAGTCAGTAAGTATTTTATAGGGAAATGTATACTTTGTTATAATAAATTGCCGGAATCGGTCCTTGATATGCCAGACAGAAAATTCAAAGCTTATATAAAGAAAGTTCTTTTTGAGAAGGCTTATTATAGGACCGATGACTATCTTAAAGACAAAAAAGTCTGGCTTGAGCTCGGCGCGGGTCCCTCTTAAATGTTTGTATACTTAGACATGTCATAATTTAGGTAGGTACATTGCTACATTTACAAATTGACATTATTTAAAATTTCGTTATTCTTATAGTTTAATTTCAATTATGACATAACAAACAATGTATTCTCAGTCCGTTATTTTAAGTTTAAGTTTGTCAGTTGACGTCTTTGGAGAAAACGTGCAGTGCAGTTTGTTGCCGCTTCTTCTGCACTTGCGCCTAGGAAGCGGCATAAACTTAGCTGTAAGTAACGATTTGACGTCAACATTTGTGCAAAACAAAATAAAGTGTATTATAAATATCCTATGATAATAAAGATATTTTGATTTGATTTGATTTGATATGCACAATTTTTTTGAAAATTAAACAAATATACTTACCGGTACTAGTAATTGCTTTGGTACCCCTTTTATTTTGTCTATGGGGTCAAACTCTATCCCTAACCGTTTTGAAAGGCCGTACCCCTTCCATATCAGGTTTCTGCAAATCTTGAGCTTTCCGATTTTTCTGGTACTCCTCCCCAAACCCATATACCTACATTCCACTAAAAGTCATTTACCAAGTCACCCGGAAACAGGTCAAACAACAACGTCAGTGAGTGAGGAAATTCTTTCTTTATTTTTTTTTATTTCACTTATTTTCTATTAAAGACAAGCTTCACTATACATAAACCAATTCATTGAGTCATCATCATCATCACCGTCAGGTTTTTTTTAGTCTCCACTGCAGGAGCACGACCCTCTCTGTACTACCAGAGCCATATATAATATCAGCCAGAGCAGTCAGTTAGCCGTATGGTCGGCTAACCACATTCATTGAGTGTCATACTGAATTTTGACATTTCGGTATATTTTGTATGGACTTAGGCTTCTCCCAAGAATTTCCAAAATGACTGATCCAAAGCGGCCTCTATCCAACGCTTCCGAATTATAAATTTTCGGAATTTCCAGTAACGATATGTTCTCATTACAATTACGTGAAGAGTATATTTTTCCATTATTAAGAGTCAATAATTAAGACATTAACACGATTAGATAGTAAAATATTGTAATATTTATATTTTTAATCACTGACATGACTTGACAAAAACACATTGTAAAATTTGCATATTCTGACACAGGTACGATTTAACATAAATTCAATGTGACCTTTTTATCATTTTGTCCTACCAAATTTTAACAATTAAATTATGTACATTTTCACATTTACACAATCGAACCATTTGGAAATTCAGTCAAGTAAACAGCCAAGTCACGGAAGGCACGGGAAGACTTGGAGTAGTCCTATTCTACTCTGCTGGGAACTAAACGGCTAGCTATATAGCATGAGAGTTTGAGAGGTGGAGTAAGGTGTGGGCGACATGGACCACCGCCGATTGCCTCCCGGTCTGCATGGCTTCATATGTGAAGTATAAATCTCCTTTTTCTCTTGCTCCTTCCCTTTCTCTTGATCTTGCTCCGTCAATGTTCCAGTCTTTAATACCTATACAACCTAAATACCCGTTTACGATTAGCTGTAGAGTGTTTCTAGCATACAGCATCACTTCTCCGTTCCAAAACAAGCTATACAACAACAACAGTGTCTCCTTTTATATTAAACTCACCAATAACTCGATCAAAGTCAAATCGCGAGGAATGACGATCCTCCTATATCCGGGCAATCGTCTTTCCAGCTCGTCTTGACCTGGAGGCTGAACTGGCTCAGGTGGTGGCATAGCCAAGGCCCTGTTGAAAATAATAACTCTTCTTCATCTTAGCGCGTTCCCGGTTGTATCTTCTGCTGTGCTGCTTCGGAGCCCGGGGTAAGCTTTCCCGCTTTTTCTTCTCCAAATATAATATACATGTCAATGGTCACCCAAGGATGCCGAAAGCCATGAGAAGTGGACAAGAAATAACCGAAACAGTTTAAACGATTTGGCTATAGTTTGACGGTAGCTGTAGCGACAATGTAGAGTCGTGCGTGGCGTGAGTCTGTCTTCTGTCTCTCTAATGCACGAAAAGTAAATGAACTGTCGTCAGTCTAGCGTTCACTAAGACTTTATCTGTCAGAATACAGTGGTAGACTCCCCACAGACGGAATCCAGTGGTTTGTTTGTTTATCATGTGTGTAAGTGGCCAACACTGGTATCAGATTTTTCAAGCAATTTTTCAGGAATCTTGTGGTAGACTCCATCGTAAATGTCAACATTAAAATTTAATAAACATCATCTCTATCGATCCGTTAATTGTACGTTAAAAAGTATAAGTAGGAATCGTATAAGCCCTCTTTGAGGCAAACTACTTACAAATTATTACCTACCTAGTACCCTTAGAGCTAAATTTCCCTCGATCCTACCCAAGACCACCAGTATTCAGAGTCATCCTTAGCACAACCAAAAGTATCGTCTCTATCTAGAAGGTATGGTTTTGTAATATATTATAACTAATTTGCAACAACAGTGTGCACTAGCCCCTACCGAAACAAGGGTGAAGCTCGAACATATTGTGGCTCAGGAGAACTGGCGCTAGATATCTCTGAAGGAGACGGCGACGGCCCGACGCTCGGAGTCGGCGGAACGCTGCCCAATTCCACGAGGGGAGCTTCTTCTACTGGCATTTTGACTTCTGCAATTATTTAACTATTTTCGTTAAAAAATGAAATAATAAAGGCAAATATTTTATATTACAAACAATATCTATTTATTCTATTGAGTAAAGCAGAAAATACTTTATTCTTTACCAGCACAGCAACCGGTCCAAATGATTTCAAATCTTTGAATGTCTATATAAGGTCTTTCTAGTCTCCACTGCAGGAGCACGACCCTCTCTGTACTGCCAGAGCCATACTTTACTAGAGTAGCCAGAGGATTTGGCCTAAACTCTCCACTCTAGCCAAAATGGTTGGAGAGGTCTCTTAGCTTTTATGTCCTAAGTCGACATCCACGGGATGACCTGGAGCCTAGTGGTCCTATGAAGT
Source organism: Acrobasis repandana (assembly GCA_963576875.1). NCBI lineage: Eukaryota > Metazoa > Arthropoda > Insecta > Lepidoptera > Pyralidae > Acrobasis > Acrobasis repandana. The sequence continues at coordinate 16,066,326 of OY756218.1, read as the reverse complement.
GAACCTACCTACAAGTATGTATGTAGGTACCTTTTCAGTGATTTCTATATTGTATTAGGATTTTTATTTCTTAACCAGCCTAAAATAAGGTGTCTTTCAATAACAGGTATTTGCTCATAATAACCACGCAGGGCAGGCGGATGGCTGATCTTAGTAGATGGTATGAAGTCGTTACAATGAGCTGCTGCCCATTTTCTTTAGTCGCCTCTTACGATACCATGCAGGGAAGAGGAAAAGGGTTGTGACAAATTGTATCAGGTTTGCGCTGTCTTTTGAGTACCTTACTAAAAATACTTACCTACGAATAATAGAAGCGCCTCACATTTCAAAATACATACTTATCATAATAGGTACTTACTGTTGTATTTTAATAAACAATCCCAAATAGAAATAGAATTTAAGTAACGTAAACGCAAATTATATTAAATTGTTAGTCAGTTTAAGTTAATACAAAATGCATTTCCTTTATTTAGATGGCCATTTGACAAAGAGAACCATATTGTTTATCGGTTGCTATTGGCAAAAAACGAAGTTAGAGGGGTACCACGTACCACAGGGGGTACTCCTTTAGGACATACTTATATTGTACGAAGTATTGTACTGTTTACATAGAACCCGTCAAAGGAACAACTTTTAGAAGGCTGGAATTTTGAAGAAAATTAGACATTCCCGTACAAATTGTCTCTTAGAAAGTAAATATAGATTATAAACAAGAAATACGTTTAAAAACTAATACCCGACTACGGATAAATTCTTACTGAAGTTATGAATTATCTAATTAAACCAAGCTCGGCAGTCATTTACGACCTCCGTGGCGTAATGGTTAACACGCTATACCGCTAACCCGGAGGTTCTGGGTTCGATTCCCAGCCAGGGCAAGTTGGAAAATGGTCTTTTTCAAATTGTCCTGGGTCTTGGGTGTTTATCTATATACGTATTTATCATAAAATATAGTATCGTTGAGTTAGTATCCCATAACACAAGTGTAAAACTTACTTTGGGGCTAGCTTAATCAGTGTGATTTGTCCTTATATATTTATTTATTTATTTATTTTCGGCAAACAATGTAGGTAAGTAAGTACCTATATAAGTACGTGAGTACTGGTACTTATTCTGTGATATAAGTATTTTTGAAATGTTGTAATTATGAACTTTCATTTGATACCCCACTTAATATCGAAACAAAAAAAAACTCGTCTCGTAACATATTTTTTTGTACGTAACATACATTTTTTGCATACAAATTGTAACCTATGTTACCTCCGGAACAAAGAGATGCAAGCTAAGAATTATTTATTACCTACTAGTAAATTTAATTGGATATTTCTCGTAATGCATCATATTTTGTAGCAATATAAATATTTTTTTTAATAATTTTATTATCAAACATAGCTAAGCAAAAAAAAAACTAAATAAATCGCATCGAAATCGATCCATCCATTCGAGCGTACGATGCCACAGACAGAGAGAGACAGACGGGCAAACTTATAACCCCCTTATTTATATCGGCAGTTAAAAAGCAAAGCAAACAAAAAAATGTAAATGCATTAGCGTTAAGTTCACCTTTTGTACCATTGTGGTGGTCAATAAAGATTTTAAAAGGGAGCAAATGATGGTAGTTTAAAGCCCAGTGACACCTCTCCACCCTTAAGCCACTCAACTAGTGTTGCCCTCCTTGCTGCACATTATCGTGCAGCCTTTTTTCGGGGGCCCATTGACTGAGGCGGCGAGTCAACACCTGCCTATTTTATCCGTGTTTCTAAACATTGGTCAAGCAGGTGCCATAGTCCTTCCCATAGCCCATATTCCAATCCACTAGCATTTCATCCCAATAGACCTAATGTAGTTTTTTCTTAAAGTTTTTTCCATTAGTCCTCAATAGTCCTGCACCTGGGCTGGGAATTGTCAGTGAGAACATTGTATAGTGTCCTTACTGTCATGCCCTAGTGAGTGCTCCATTACAAACTATAGCCAATCTCTCACAACACAAGGCCTCTACATGTTGGACCTGTGGCCCCATGCAAGCCTCAAAGGTCCGGGATACGTCCCGTGAAGGATAAACCTTAAGAGAACATAATAATATAATGTAGTATGTTTTATATTTTTCTTTTTATAAGTGTATACCAAAACCTAGCCTAAGTTTCAAATTAAATAAAGAGAATAATAATAAAATTATTAATTTTCTTGAGTTCCCGCAAAAAATATTACTGTGCTGTGCAATGCTGCAAGTATTTTTTTTTATTATGTTAACACTATTTCAAACGTCAATGTCAGTCATATGTCATAAAATCGCGCCACTTCTACAAATTGCGCGGGAATGTTGACGTCTTTCTTCTCTGATTTTTATTGTGTTTAATTAAGTACCTAGTAGTAGTACACTTTATAATATATTTATTCTGATTATATGTTGAAACATATTGAAAAACAGGCATATCGATATTTAAATTATACATTTGGAACCGCAGCTACAGCCGCAATGAAGCAAAAAATTGAAATCCAAAATGAACATGAAGAATACCAATATCTCAAGCTTGTGAAGCAAATAATTGACACTGGTAAGCTACGTTATTACATTTGACACAAACTTAAATTAAATTACTGTGAAATTGTAGTGTAAAATTCAAACTAAGTAAGCATAAACTGAAACTAAATTTAATACGTGATCTTCCTAAAACAGGGGACAAAAGAGTTGACAGAACTGGGGTTGGTACCCTGTCAATTTTTGGAGCAATGCAGCGATACTCGCTGAAGAACAACTCTTTGCCTCTTCTCACAACTAAGAGAGTGTTCACCAAAGGGGTGATTTATGAGCTCCTGTGGATGCTTTCTGGATCTACGGACACCAAGGCCCTTGCTGAAAAAGGAGTCCATATCTGGGATGCTAACGGATCCAGAAATTTTCTTGATAATTTAGGATTCACAGACAGAGAAGAAGGTAACTTCGTTTGTTCATCTATAATATAATATACCTATTAAGAGATAAAACAGAATGTACCAACTGCTTTTCTTCCAGCGCAGATCGTAGAAGCTTATTGAGTGATTGGGTGAAAATCTGAATCATATCTATAGGTTAATAGGGTTATCAATCATCTGATACCGTTTTTCACCTTCATGTCCACCGTAACTCTAAATGAGACCTTTGGATTTAATGGCCCCAGGCTCTGTCTACCCTGGCAGAAAGAGATGATAGTGTATCTGTATCAATAGTTAAGATGACACATGGAGTCCAGTGCTGCCCTCATTTGAAAAAACATATTTGTAAGGAAACGGAGATATCATTTAAAATTTCGTATAAGTAAACCCTAGATAAACATTCAAACAATTTTATGAACTACTATTTACAGTTTAAAGTGAGAATGTGAAGCTTTTCTTTGCACATTTGCGAAAAACAGCCACTTTTGCCAAATGTGCAAAGAAAAGCTTTACATTCTCACTTTAAACTGTAAACAGTAGTATCATGCCACCTTAAGATCGCTTGCTTAATAACTTCTAGCTGCAATATATACTTTGGTGTTAGTCCTCTTGCAAAAGTGAAAGAATCAAAAAGGTTGTTTTTTCAGGTGATCTTGGTCCAGTTTATGGTTTCCAGTGGAGACACAGTGGTGCCAAATATGTTGATGCCAAAACAGACTACACAGGCCAAGGGATTGACCAAATTCAAAAAATTATTGACACAATCAAGTAAGTATAAAATACCATGTAACAGTAGTGGGAGCCTTGTCTTGTTTTAAAAAAATCTCAGCTGTATGAACTGTTTCTCTTCCCATGCAGGACACAGGTCTCTCCCTAGGAAACTGGTGTATACTCAGGTATAGGTCTATTCTAAATTGATACATATAATGTACCAACTGCTTCTCTTCCCGTGCAGATCGTAAAATCCGATCAAGGTAATAAGGCAAGAATCTGAATCATATGAATAGGCAATCAATGTGGTTAGCAACCCATTACTATTTTGATTTCCTTCTTTCACCTTCATGCCCATCATCACGCTAAAAGTGGCCTGAGCCTTACCGCTCTAGGCTCTGTCTGCCCCTTAGGGATAAAGACGTGATAGTGTAACTAACAGTACTTGTACTTTCAGAAACAATCCTGCAGACAGAAGAATGTTAGTTTGTGCATGGAACCCATCTGACCTAAATAAAATGGCACTGCCTCCATGCCACTGCTTGGCACAATTCCATGTGGCCAGTGCCAGGTTAAACTGCCTCCTTTACCAGAGAAGTGCTGATATGGGGCTTGGAGTGCCTTTTAATATTGCCAGCTATGCATTGTTGACACACATGATTGCACATGTCACAGGATTAGAGGTAATTTTCTTTTCCTATTAGCACTATCTTTTTGATTGACCACTATAAGGTAATGCCTTAAGGTGAATATATAAGCAAATGGCCTTGAAGTGTGAAATAAATTGTTAACTCGTAAATATGGTGATATATATATATTTCCATATTGCTCTTCGTCATGCACTAGATAGCCCTTTAAATTATTTTGTTAACGACCGTTGATGGTATTTACATTAGTCTGTCTAGTTTTTAAACTTGCCTCCGCCAAAAGTGGCCATGGCAAATTTTCAAGCTAGACGGATCACCAATAATAGTTTCAACGGCAGTTCATAAAATAATTTAAAAGGATACCTAGTGCATGACAAAGAGCAATATGGAAATTATCACCATATTTACGAGTTAAAAATTTATTTCAAACTTCAAGGCCATTTGCTTATACATATATTCACCTTAATCATTGCACCTGGGTCCCGGACTATGTTACCTGAAGTGCCAATTTGTGTCTCAAGATGGCACCTGGCTCGACAGAATGATGGCAGGTGGAGCAAGACCCTGACTGAATGGTGGCCCAGAACGGGAAAGAAAAGTGTCGGGCATTATGCGAAGGGTTGATCATGTTATCAAAGTCATGGGTCGCACCTGGATGAGAGCAGCACTAGACAGACATGGGTGACGTAGACATAGAGAGGCCTATGCTCAGCAGTAGGCGGAAGAAGCTGATGATGATGTGCCTGAACCATTTATATTCTGCAGCCCCCTTAGCATGATACCGGAGACAGAGTTTAGCAAGCACTATCATCTATCACTCTCTCGCTCGTATGTAGTAATAACGAGTGGGATGGCACTAATCCGTCGCGCGAACTTTATTTGGGTTTGTCAGTGTGATGCTTTTGGAGCTCGATTCAAATGCACCTTGTGGTCTGAGAGCTGGCACGAATTTTTGGGTAGGTATTTGAGGCAAGTTGAAAACTTGTCACATACCTCTCCTATTATACCCCAACACGGAACTGCAGACCTGGCTGGTAGGTAGCGGGGCTAAAGCAACCTATAAATTTTTAAGTTTTTTTTTTTTTAAAAAAGGTATTTGAGGCAATATGCATTTTTTATATGTTGTACTTTAATGTTTACAGAATAAATAAATCAATAAGCCAGACGATTTAGTCGGGGCTTTGATATTGCCAGGCGCATGCAAGTATTTTTCAAAAAAATATAAATAATGTATTTGAGGCAACTTGAAATTTTAATAGGGTATTTTATAACTAAAAAATAAGATTCTCTAAAAGACAGGTCATTTTGATGGGACTTTCTTCCTGCCAGGTCAATCTAAATAAATTAAAATGGTTTAGCCCCGCTACTCACCAGCCAGGTCTGCAGCTCCGTTATAATAGGAGAGGTATGTGACAAGTTTTCAACTTGCCTCAAATACCTACCCATAAATTCGTGCCAGCTCTCAATCTATTGTTACTTTATTCCTATATAAAAGTACTCGTATCATACACAAAATTGACTTGTGTACCTACTTATAACTTGAGATTACAGCAATTCTTTTCAATTTCAGGCTGGTGAATTTGTTCATACAACAGGAGACACTCATGTTTATTTAAATCACATCACACCTCTCACAGAACAGTTAGAAAGGGAGCCTAAACCATTCCCCACTTTGAGGTTTGCTCGCAAAATAGAATCGATTGATGATTTTAAATTTGAAGACTTTATCATTGAAGGATATAAACCTCACCCAAAAATTGAAATGGAAATGGCTGTTTGAATTTAATTCAGTATTATTTTGGAAGATAATATTATAAACTATTCTTTTTATTACTAATTATTACATATTTTGTATCTTTGAAGATGTATTGTTATTATGTGTTATGTATTATTATTATTTGTAAGGTTTAAAAATATATAAATGGGTAAAACTATATGTAACCAGTAAGTATTCAAATCACATGCTAATATGGTAATAGTATTATATAAAAAACAATTTAATAAGATTCTTGTGGAAGGCAACTAGGTGCTACAATTAAGGGTCAAATATTTTTAGTTTAGTACAAATAAAACAAATCTTTCAGCTCTATTTTATTTATTTAAATTATTACATGTTTCGTGATGCTAGCGATACAACCCCAATTACCTTAATGGCAAATTAAACTTACTTCAATTTATATAATGCTAATAAAATTCATGTTATATTATATTATAATATAAGATATAAAGTTCAACAGTACCTAACAAATTCATAATTCTGTTTCCTTACATCTATTTAACATTCAAAACTATGTATAATGCTTTTGTACATCATTTCCCACATTCATCTGAATTACAGATATTTAAGTCTCTTTAAAACTACACAATGCTTCTGTTCTGCTAAAATAACATTGCCCTCTCGAAACAACACTGGAGCAAAAGATTAAATGTTGGTAGTGTTTTGTGCATCAATATTAAATTACGAACAGTATTTTCAATCATAAATAGCATGCCCCAGCACCATGTGAGACCACTTTTCTTCCCCATATTTTAATTTAAAAGGCCAATTTTATATAAGTTACGGACTTTTTTTTTTATTCATGCTGTGTCGCACAAAAAATCTTTGATAAATTATTCCTAAAACTGAATGCTAAGTTCAAAAGAACTAAAAATAGAAGTAAACAGAATGATATTTTGTTGAGTTCCTTGAATATAATCACTATTATAAATCATCTTATAACTCTAAACGCAGAATTATACAAAAAAAAGTAATATATAAAATAAAAATTTATCTTTTAGAATAAAAAGTTTGTGAAAGTGTTTTATCAACACATTTGGTCGTCCTGTGATGGCATCTGTAAGGAAACAATAGATTTACCGTAGGTATTGAAAATAAAGTCAACTTTAACTTAAGTCTTGCCATTTGAACAATTATTGCTGTTATTATAGAGGCAATACAAATACACATTCTATGAAGCTTTCTAAAGTGAAAAATGTATTATTTGTTTGTGAAGTACAGCCAACTGACAGTGGAGGCTTAGTATTGGGTCCTGTTGGCACACTTTTGGTCTTACTATGCATTTTATAATTATCAACAGGTATTTGGAAAGAAGCACGCAGAATGACGGTCAGATCGGTGTCAGAAATAATGGAGTGGTTTGCTATATTGCAATACTCACTAGTGTGCAGGTTTCCTATGTTTTCCTTCACCGAATTTTTCTTTAGCCCTTTGAATACAGAACCCTTAAAAGCTACTTTAGGTATAATGGATGTATATAAAAAGTAACTGACCTGATTAACTGAATCCTCCAGCCTACTACTTGGGACGGGCAAGGCAGCTAATTGCTCTACAAGAGCCATAGTTATTTCTGATTCCACTGTAATCTCTACCCATAATGTATCTGAAAATATAAAATCCATAGAGATAGGAATGTTTGTACCTAATAAAATCAATTATTAACTATAATCCATTTATTAACTTTTGCGAACTAGACATTTGTCTTTTTAAAACTACCTTTAGATATACCTACATGCATAATGGCATTTTTTTCACATAGTAGATTTTAGTGATTAAGGCCAAGTCACAGAAGACAGTAAGAGTATTATATACAGAAAGGAATCTCCTAAGGTACGCGTAATATGCGTCCCCGCACCTATCACCCGTTCTTGTGCCGCCGGGCACACGTCAATGCGACCTCGACAAGGCGGGGATGGGGAACGGGGATGCATATTGCGCGTACCTTAGGAGATTCCGTTCTGTATGTAATACACTTACTGTCTTCTGTGGCCAAGTGCTCAAGAAAGGGGCAAATTTACACATACATAACCGTTATGTATGTGTAAATTTGCCCCTTTGAGACTATGTATAGTCAAGTACAAAAAATTGTCATTATCCATGTAGGTATATCTAAAGAGACAAAATGTCTAGTTCGCAAAAGTTAATAAACATGCATTTTAATTACCATTGTAATAATGATGAACCCTTTAATTAGCAATGCAATGATCCCTCTTGTGAGCGCACAGAAAACAAGGTTTTAGGGGTGTACTATGCAGTAAGGGATTCAACATAGTACTTTGCCCTAGGCATATTATTCTAACTAAACATTAATAGGTACCTTTCTCCTATGACCAAAGGCGCAAAGCTAGGGTCATCTGTGTCATATTAGATGATGTCTTAATAAAAATAAAAATATTTAGGTAAATTGTGTAACAATTACAATAATTAGGTGTTGGAGCCTACTTTTAAGTAATAAAATACTTGTACCAGTAGGTCCCGTTCTTCCGTATCTATTCATTTTTTAATCTACCTAGTTAAGAAACAAAAGTCCAAATAAAACAAAAAATCTAAATTACAGTATGGATATAACTAAATTATAAACGAAAAGTGTGTATGTGTGTGTGCGTGCGTGCATGCGTGTGAGTGTGTGTTGTGAGAGCAAGTTATGTGTGGGTGTTTTTGAATGTTTGTGTGTAAGTAAAACATAGCATTTTGGCACTATGGAGGAGTAATCGCGATAAAACTCTCCAAATCATCATAGGTGAGTTCTTTGAGCCAAAATGTTATTTGCAGTTTACATTCATAGGATGGTTTATTATATATATTTAGTTTTTCATTCATTTTATTATATATATTGGCAGAGCGAATTTTATATTGAATTCTCGCAGTCAGTCTTAACAAAGGCTGCATTTTGTCTTCTTATACTAGCAATTTGGGGGTTATAGGGTAAACTTTTATGTTTTTTTAATGTTATTTGTAGTAAATACGAGGGCCACACCAAAATAATAGAAAAAAGTACAAAGATAATATAATAATGTTTACTTTTATTGTTTTTCGAAGTATTCTCCATGACAGTCAATGCACTTTTGCATTCGAACAAACCAATTATTGAAACAGTAATTCCAGTCTGAAGTGGATACAGTCAAAACAGCTGATTTGTAAGCATCGACCCTCTCTTCTGGGCCGTGAAACCGTTGACCACGTAGCATATCTTTAATTCTTGGGAATGTAAAATAATCATTGGGGCTCAGGCACAGAATACATAAGAGGCTCAGGTCAGGGCTATACGGAGGATGGTCCATCAACTCCACGTTTTCCAGATTTAAAAACGCGCTTGTTTTGCATGCGGTATGTGAACTCGCATTATCGTGGTGAAGGATTATACGACGATTCGGATTAATTTTACGAAGTTCTCTTATGACTTCCGGCAAACAAACTATTGTGTACCAATCAGCAGTAACCGTCCTTCGTTCTTGTAAAGGAATCGTAGCCACATAACCAGTTTTCGATACAAACGAAGCGACCATTTTTTTCGACACGCTGCGTGAGCGAATAACTTTTGTTGGCTTGACCTCACCCTCGAAGACCCAAACTGCCGATTGATGTTTTCTTTCGGGCTCATATGAATAAATCCACGATTCATCCCCAGAGACGATATTGTAAACTGCATTTGAGCTCCCTCTATTGAACCGTTGCAGAGCAGACCGACACCAATTAACACGAGCCGACTATTGTTCCTCGGTCAAACGGTGGGGCACCCAGCGTGAAATTAACTTTTTGACACCCAGTTCATCATGTAAAATGGTCTGAATGGCTGTCATACCAATGCTGAGAGAAACCCGAATCTGCTCGTATGTCACATGTCTATCTGCTTTTATTAATTGGCGTACAGCATCTTTTTTATTGTGTTACCGCTGTTTTTGGCCGACCAGTAGAAGGGACTGTGGTAAGAGAGGAAAGTCCACGACGTAACTCAGAATACCAACGATATATAGTCGTTTTACTAGGTGCTTCAAGTTCATAAATAGAAACAAGCTCGGCGAGACATTGTTCTTGAGATAAACCTCGAAGAAAGATATGAAAAATTATTGCACGAAAATGTTCCCGCGTAAGCTCCATTTTTCTCACCGACTTGTCAAATTCAAATGGCCAATAGTCTTTTCTTTTTTACTTTATTTAAAATTCAAAAAATGGAATTGTGTTCGAAATAATACTACATTTCAAACACCAAAAAGGTTTTACTCTAATTTATTCGTAAGTATTCTATTCCCGATATTTTCGGTGTGGCCCTCGTATAACTCTCTAATTGTTAGTAAATCACAGACTTGATATAAAGAAGTAGTAGGAAAGGTTCTTTCTTTAAAGTACATAACTTTCAAAAGCGTGTGTTGTGATCTTTCAACCTCCAAAAAATAAACCATGCTATTCCTGCTTCCACTAAGATTATCTAAGTACCTTATTCTGTTAGTAATAAAAACCTGATTCTGTATGTAAACCTTATTTTACAAAATAGAGTAGATATCATTTGTATTACGAAAATCAGATCTTTATTCCAGCACAACTTCTATCCTTTCTACAGGTTTAGAGAAGCCATTTAGCTGTCGGCTCCCTATAAACTAAACGTACATACTCACCACCTATTTGGTCTCCTTTATCAGTCACCAAATGGAAATAGCCTCTGTGCGTGCCAGGGTTACTAGGTGCGACTAACTTTAATGAGACTGTAGTAGAATGTCCGGGGGGCAGAGGGGGGACGTAAACAGGCGTAGCACCAAGAGGTTCTCCTCCAGCTTGTATCAACCTGCAACTGCTTGGCCAGCCTTCAGCTCCAGTGTTTGCGATACTCCAAGTTTGTTCAAAACTGAAAAATTTACAAGATTAAATTATTTAAACCATACTTTCTACCTGCTCAGTAGTATTAGGCAAGAGAAAAGATTCATGGAAGTACTTCTTATTTTTTAATTAAATATGGTTAAACTTTTTACAAATCTGCTGAAAGAGAGATAAGTTTTTAAAGCAATTTACTTAGATTTGTCAGATAATGCTTTGTAAAATGTTCCACTCATTCCAAAGGTGGTTAAAAAGGCCTATACCAGTGGGTGCCAACATCACAGAAGCGGAGAAACTTCATAGAAGCGGAGTATCATTTATGCCTACACTACTACAAACGAAACTACATCCATGCACACGTCAATGCTTGTGTTCGCCCGCTCTCGCCCCTCGACAAGGCGAGAACGGGGTAGAGGTGCGGGAACGGGGACGTATACTGCGCGGGACCTTAGGAGATTCCATTCTGTATGAAATACTCTTATTAATTTCTGTGCCAACGTCGTACAAACTTTTGGAGTGCATGTAAATAGCAGAAACTTGGCAAATTTATTATTACCAGCTGCTCAGAGATGGCAGTACGCAAGTAACTAGCAAACCTGCAAAAGGTAGGTAATATAGGTTCAAACACTTACTAGTTTAATAAGTATTAAGTAATATTTATTTACAATTTTTATTATAAAGTTAAATAAATAAAATACCGCCATCAAATTACCTAAGGCGGTGATCCCACTGCACCGCGCACCGTCGCGGAGCGCGGGGCGGCATTATCTTTGCCATATGTATCTTAGTTAACAGAGGTAGGTATTGCTTTTAGCGCATTTTTATAGACCGATTGGTAAATATAATTATGAGGCATATTTGGTCCACCATAAATTCGAAAATAAGCAATTACATTTTTATTTAATGTTGTCCACGCTTGAACGGGAAGTAAATGGATCTATGTAATTTTTCTGATACTGCAGAAAGATATATTGAAGATGTCAGGAAACTTGATTCAACAGTCTAATATTAGTTGAGACAGTAGTGAGAAGAAATATTTACCAGGTGCCAGGACCGACAGCAGTCTCTGGACTTTGAGCAGCCTTTAATGACATAGACGGAAGCTTTGGCGGTAATGTGTAATCTAAGTAACAACAAATAGCAGCCTGCAGGTTCCTGCAACACAAATAAAAACACAATTAGGTCACAAATAAAAAATTATATATATGTACATGTACTGTACATACAACACTAAATTAGAAAAAAAGGTTTTTCTATATCCAAAGTATGGAAACTGAAGTTATGATAAGTTTAACTGTTGTTAAGTGAATTCACCACAAAATTCAGCTTAGTATGGTTCGTTTTGCAGCAGCTTGCTAATGCCAATAAGACTTAACATCTTGCATATATTTACTATCATAGACAATTTAAACAATATTTTATTGTCATGAAACTTTACAAAGAAGAAGAAGACTAAGAAAAACATATCACATGTTTTTCCTGCAAAGGCTACATGAATTTTCCGGGGTCCAGTGCTGCCCCCATTTGAAATAAATTATTTGAAAGGAAACGGAGATATTATATAAAATTTTGTCTCTACCAAGCCTTAGATAACCCTTTAAACTATTTTATGTACTACTGTTAACAGTTTAAAGTGAGAATGTCAAGCTTTTCTTCTCACATTTGCCAAAGTGGCCGTTTTTTACAAATGTGCGAAGAAAAGCTTCACATTCTCACTTTAAACTGAAAACAGTAGTTCATAAAATAGTTTGAAGGGTTATCTAGGGCAAAATTTTAAATGATACCTCTGTTTCGTTTCAAATAATTTATTTCAAATGGGGGCAGCACTGGACTCCGGAAAATTCAAGTATAGAGAATGTGTGATAGAATTAATACAAAGTCAAGGATGGATCAAAATCAATACTCAAAGTCTCAAAGCCTATATTGCTCAGCAAGATAATAAAAAGTCCCAAGATGTGGGCTGAAGATGGCAAAATGGCACACAACTAATATAAATAGTTGCATTAATTTTGTAGCCTGCATATTTTAATGAATCATCTTAAAAATGACCTTCATTTTTAAGTACATTATGAAATAGTACCTATATCACTTTAAAGATAAGCATTGCATTGCAGTGCCTTAGTTTATTAAAGTAGCAAAATTTATTGTACTGTTATCATTGATGTCATTCTTATTATCATGACTCTAAATAATGTTCTGTTTTTTCTTGATAGTTGAGCATTCATCTCACTATTTTTCTGCTTTGTTGTATTGACCTGATGTAACATGTTTACAACTATTTCTTCTACAAACAGTATATTTAAAACACTTATTATGTTATCTATTGTTAAAATTGGTCATTATGATGTTCAGTCAACACAAACCTTGACCTAGTTAGGTAGCTACAGTGTAAACTCAATTTAACGGCCAATTCATTAAAACGTCAAAATTCCTTGGCTCTGGTTGGTTTGCTTTGTTTCCCATACAACGATACACTCTATGTAACACCCACTCCAAATAATGTCAAAAATATAAAAATACGTCATAAGCATTAAGCAATAAAGAGCACTTTCTTTGCAGATGCGGACCGTTTTTTGTTTGTTGCTTTATTGTCTAGCATGGATTTACCACGACTGACCTCATCATATGTATCAGAGATTTTAAGAATTTTGTTTGTTGTGATTACTTGCACACGTCGGCCGTTAGACTGTTGTTAGGTTGTTTTGACAGGCAACAAAAAACCTCACGACGATAACAGACTTTACCATCGATATAAGAAAAATACTTTTTTATATGTCGATGGACTACAGCAATTTGTTTTGTTATTAATAGTAATATTATTGTTTGCAGCTTCTAAACTTTATTAGTAAAAACATGTTATAATACTAAAAATATATTTACTTTTTCTTCACTCCATATTACGATAACTCTCTATAACGTTGTAAAATGTGCAGTCCCTTCAATGACGCTCTATGGAGTTTACACTGTATTTCAAATCCAGGGTAAAGGCCACCCTCTACTTTAATCATTCTGCACAGTTGTATTGTAAATAATGTGAAGCATGTATATGCAAATTTATTTTAACACATTCAAAAGTTAGGTAACATTGCCATAAAAACAATACATCTTCAAATGCAAATACATTAATGCTTTAAGAACAATGCAATGCAAATGTTTTCAAAGCATAAACAAACTTAAAATGTTGCTATTAGACCTGTGTATTAGTTAGACCATTAACAATTTGAAATATTGTGAAATTGCCCATTTGCAACTTGAAACTTTTACTACCTTGACCTTCGACACATATGGAACAAATTCAAATTTGACCAAATTAACCCCTTCGTAATTTTATATACACTAACTTATCATGCACACTCAGCACACTTAGAGCCCATTTAATTTCATTGGTCCAGTAAAAATATTTATTGAATTTTTTATTCTTGTTATTACTTAACAGTAAATGCAAAATTTTTAGATTAGAAATTCATTCAGGTAGGTAGTACTTATAGAAAAATTCTCACCAATTGGTCATATCCAAGAAAAAACTAGCAGTGTTACTGTTCAAACTAGGTCCTAAAAGTCTTTGCATTTGGCTTATAAGTTCTTCTCTGTCTGTCGTGTTCATACAACTAAACTGTAAAAGGAGATTTTGATCAATCTCCCCAGGCAGGGACGATCCATCTATATCCATTGTTTTGAAGATCACAAAGCACTTTGTATAAATTTCACCACTTGCACTTCATAAAAAATTTACATGCCCTTTGTTTACGTTCGTCAGCTGACTTCTCTAATGTTTGTTTATCTACCAAAAAATGCATTAATGCTCACAAAAAGATCACGTAATATATAATTTAATTATCATGAAATACAATCCAATTTAAGTCGCATATTTTGGAGAAATAAAATAAATCCACTCGTGAATTGGTTTTCATCTGTCAACTCCGCTCTGTATTATTTTATTCAAATGTCACTGTCAATCCAGGCTGAGCAAAAAAAATTTGTAATCTATGGTGTTGCCATTTGTAAAAAATACTATACTATCAACCAAAGCAGCACAATCTGAACGTGGCTTTAGCTGTATGCTATGCAATCGTTATGCAATGTAAAAAAAGTCGTTATGTCAAGATTGACTTGACATGTGCTTGACACTTCCATCCATTCCAGTAGATATCGTACAAATTAGAAAATAATAGATTATTTTCGTTCGTGGTCAAAGGAATTATTTCCAAGTTTTTCTCGAATTTATTATGTAGGTATTCCAGTAGTTTTGTTTGTCTTGTATGTAAAGATTTTGTCGTAAAGATTAAGGTTTCTGATTAATGTGTATACTAAAGTCAAGCATCAAGTGCTGAATGTAGAGTACCTACGTAAAATGGGTGACAAGGAGAAGAAAGGGTTCCCGTGTCCACACGAAGGATGCAAGGCTGTGTTCAACAGACCCTATCGATTATCAGAACATTTATTCGTCCACTTTAATTACGTAAGTTTTTGCTCTTGTGGAATACTTAGATGTTTTACTTATTCAAAATACACAGCTTTTTAAACTGGAGCAACATCCGGCATAGCCCCCGTTAAACATAATTGGTAAAACACCCGTAACACTCTTTTTAAACTTTTCTTAAACTTCTCATTGCTATTTTTAAACACTCTTACTTTGATTGAAGAAGTCTGCACATTCCCATAATTATTGAATATCTTTGACATTCGTAGGCTGTCTTATACTTATACACTTCATGCATACCTACTAATGAAGTCTTTCATCAAAAGGTATGGGGTAGAAAGTATTATTGTATTATTATGAAATGTTAACAAACCTAATAAACAATCTCTTTATTTCAGAGAGCCTATCAATGCACTGAACCAGGTTGCCAGAAATCTTATTCAAACAGAAGTCATTTAACCAGACATATAAACACAGCACATAGAATTCGAGATAATGTAGTGCTATACAGGTGATTTTTACACAATTTTTAAACATTATCAAATTTTATCTTTTTAATTTTTTTTTCTTTCCCTAAAACACTTTTTTTCTGTTTATCCTTATGTTTTACTGGGAGAAAAAGCTCTTAAAATTAAGTCCACCATTTGTTTAAAGTATGTTTTTATTTTGGAACAATAAAGAGTTAAATAAATAAATATACAATTTTGGTTTAATAATGTTATAAGTTTAGAACATGCTTCAAGACCTATGCACAGCAAGCCTCGATGTTGGACTTAAGATGAAAGGGTCCAAGACCAAAGCAATGACCAACAGGTCCAAAGTCAGAACCAATACTTTACATGGGCCAGATAGCTCAAAAATAGACAAAATCGAGAGACAGAACGAAGAGTCCAAAATGCATAGAGAATCTACAGGTTCAGCGACGATATTATAAAGGGACAGCTCTTTGCTAACACTGAAAAGTCTTAACTTATTATGAAGCACAGACTTGGTCTTTGACCTTATCACAAAAGTCCAAACTCGGAGTTTGGACTTCGTGTTCTATGGAGCGAATTATAATGGGCATCAAATAAAAAGATTTTGTGCCAAATACGGTAATTAATTGTATACCTTTATATAGTTTTCAATAACTAATGTTTTCCAGAGTTGTTCCTGCAGTAAATTTATGTTGTTTGTATCAATGATGAGCTATGTAATAATATCACATTGTAGGAATATTCAGTGTTAACAGAAAACAATGTGACATTGTTTTTAGGAAAGCTTGAAATCTTAGGCACCAAACACACGAGCAGCACTTTACTGTTGACCACTCAACAGCAAGCGGTCGACGTAGCAAACTGCAGCTCTCAACATACGTCAACTTCGCGTGACAGCTAACCGCGGCATGCTATGGGTTTTATTTAATTAAATACCTATTGGCTTGTTAAATTATCAAGCTCTTAGTTTATTGTTAATTACTGTCTGTGATTATTACTTAGATATCAAATGTGTTTTTTGTTGATCTCATAAAAAAATAAAACAAGAAAGGTTTTTAATCTCTAAAATTACTTAATTTACCTGATTGTTATGCGGCAATCCTTTCCTCAGCTGAAATACTTTTCCACAATACAGTATCTTTCCGAGTTACTGATTCTCTTAAAGAGACAGTTAACTCGTCAAATGAAGCAATCGACATTCGAAAATAATTAAATAACTTTTGTAATTTTTTCGTAAAATTGGATAAAGAGTACAGAAATCAGTTTGTTCTTTGTATGCTAATATTTCGTCAACTCATAATGAACAATTTCTTTTTTTTTGTCCTTACCGTTTGCTTTGACAGAGTAAAAACAGCAATAGTGTTTCTTCCTCGGAAGTTCATTTTAATATTGAATAGTGACTGTCTCCTGTACTATAACAAAGCTGTCGACATTGATGGACTGCAGCCATCGACTGTTGCAGTTTGCTGCGTCGACAGCTTGCTTGTGGGTGGTTGACAGCAAAGTGCTGCTCGTGTGTTTGATGCCTTATAAGCATATTTCTTTTTGATATAAAATAAAATTACATGCCATACTTATCAAGTTTAGGTAACATGCTTCATGATACTTAAAGGTCAACCAAAAAGTTTTTCACTAAATCGTTGAAAACTGTAGAACTAAGGCACATAATGCAGATAAACAAATGGTTATCTAAGGCATTTATTATATACAGCTTAAGAGAGAGTGACGGAACGCCGCAGAATCGGCTATGCTGCCGCATTCCGTCGCTCTCTCTTGCTCGGTTCTTAGTGACAGAAAAGGATTAGCAGCATAGGCAAATGCTGTTCCGTGTTGACAGATGTGTCTCAACCCTAAATTAACTATCTATATTTATTTTAGTTGTCCATCATGCACCAAAAAGTACTCCAACAGTCAGAACTTGAGGAGGCACATCAAAGAACACCATGCACCAGGCAACAGTCGTGGCCCAAGACTGTATTGTGATGTTTGCAACTTAGACTTCAGATCAAGAAATCAATTGGGTGCTCATATGTACATACATACTGGAATAAAATACTTCAGGTAAGTAATAGTAGTAGCACAGAAGACAGTAAGAGTTACATACAGAACGGAATCTCCTAAGGTACGCGCAATATGCGTCCCTGTTCCCCTTCCCCGCATGTCTCCCCCGTTTTTGTTCCGCCACGTGCCGCCGTGCAGTGTGTTCGCCCCCAACGGGATCGGAGACGTATATTGCACGGGACCTTAGGAGATTCCTTTCTGTATGTATACTCTTACTGTCTTCTGTGGTAGTAGTGAAGAGATTGACATGGGCATTTTTGGCAAATATGGATTTTAAAGAGAAACTAACGTGAAATATTTCCAACAGTTCATTGAATTAGGCATAGGAACTAGTCTTTTTACGCTAATGACTGTCTGAAAAGAAGTCGTTTAGCAATTTGGATCTCATCTATCAGCAAGGAATAGCACTTTCCCATGCTGCTATCCTTTTCTGTCGCTAAGAAACGTCATTTGATAGGGCGAGAGAGAGCGACGGAACGCTTCAGCTCCACCGGCCGTGCTGCAACGTTCCGTCGCTCTCTCATGCTCTAGCAAATTACTGTTCTGAGTGACAGAAAAGGATAGCAGCATGGGAAAGTGCTGTTCCTTGCTGATAGATGAGATCCAACCCTTATGCATTTTGCTTCATAGATGAATTAAAAATTAGTTACTCTTGCTTTATAGACTATTGATTTTTAGGCAATATGGTCAGGAAGGAAATATTTTTATTATAAATTAATTTATTTAAAATCTACTATTATGAATCCGCTAAATGACAATATGTCAAATCAGACACTTTTTTCTGAATTTCAAAACAAACATTTTCTGTGGGATTTGTATGTAATACAAAACCGTGACGTCATAGATATTTGGAGTCAAATAGCGCTTTTAATATCAGTTTTTCTGCATAAAAAAATCTAAAATCACGTTGACAATGTAGGTATATTATTATGATTAATGAAAAGTGTCACTATTTTGTGACGTTTTATTATCTTAACAGTACCAAATAATTTATTTTTGCCCCAGTCATCTACCCAATTCCTTTTCCACCTCTCCTACCATCGAAGCGATACCGCCCACCACAATGGCCTTTGGGACTTACGGCCCATGAAGGCTCTGTCCACCCTGTTAGGGATAAAGACAATAGTGTGTGTATCAAATTACAGTAGCTCTAGTGTATTTAAACTAAGGTAATATGGGCATCAATGGAAATGGGATTGAATCAGTTTTATCAGCTTTGTTTTGGTTAAATAGTTTCCAGTAGCCCACGAAAATTATCATATATGATGGCGTATTACGCTTATTTTCGTGAAAGTTCAGAAAGCAATCTTTCACATGAACCCCATTTCCTGTTCCAGTTGTGAGCGTTGTTCAAAAGAGTTTGTCACTCATCACGAAAAATGCAAACACATGAGAGTACACAAAACCTATGAGTGCAGCGATTGTCAAATGAAGTTTGATACCCATGCGAAAATTCAGGAGCACAGACAAACCAGCCACAAGGTGGAAGGTAAGCCAAAATTTAATGGGCATTTTAATTTTTTTTATTTTTTTGACAAAATTATTGCTATCTAACGCGGAAATGCCGCCAGCCTTTTGGGTACTTTTCCCTGTGACAGCAGCAGCAATTTGGCTTCCATTTTAAATATAATTTAATATAAGTTCTACTTTTAAATATTTTTAGTTTTAATTTAGCTTAAATTTTAGTTTGTTTAGTTTTAATTTAGTTAATTCATGTAAATTTACTATTGTATTTGTTGATGAATAATAAATGATAGTATTTTTAACAAAAAACGTAAGTATAATTACTTCCTGTTTTTGTTTTAGAAAACTATGTTAATCCAAAAATACAAAAAACATATTGTTATTACATTTCATCATGTTGTATTATATCGCAGTTGAATGGTATAATCCGCTTATTCACTTAACCTCTAGCTGTTTGGCATTACAGCTTGGTTTCGTAAAACAGCGTTAAATAACTGAACCTTCATACGCAGAATGGCATGAACGATTTGTATTCATCAATGCCGCGGCGCAAGACGTAAGATTGTAGATTTTAGTTCGAAATTATTTACAGCAGTGTCAGCAGTGCGTGCAGCGTTCCGAGTTCTTCGAGAGATATTGGAGACATCGTTTGTGACTTTGGACTGCAAATGGTTAAAAAGAATAAAGCAGATCTTCAGCTTGGTTCCCATATAGTTATTTCGACGCCCGCCTGCCGGCAAGATGGAGAATTTACGTGAACCAAATAAAGGCCGAGAAAAACCGCTACGCCATTGAGATTATGTTGCGTTAACAAACTTTTCTGTATCCTTGCATCGAACTTTGTATCATTGGTGTTCTATGATGTTGGAGACTAGATAACATATTTAAGAAGTTGAATTGAGGTTTTATTTTAATGCCACGCGTAAAAAAAAAATGAATTGCCCCGTCATAAATTTGTTTGATGATAACATGCCTGCAAATAACCTATTCTGCGGTCTATACGTGGTTAGCTGGTTTGTTAAACGTGACACATCGACCTGAACGATATTCAGCTGTTTAACAAAACCGAGCTGTAATGCCAAACAACTAGAGGTTTAGTGAATTAGCAGTTTATACCATCTAACTGCAACAGATACACAAATACGTATATTGTAGTTTATGATTATATTTGTTTCAGAGTACATATGTGATGAATGTGGGATGACCTTCAAATTGAGATGCTACCTTGTCCGACACATCAAAATACATGCTGGCACGAAAGTGCACCGGTGTCCATATGAGGGATGTCAGAGGTATGGAAATTTTACAAACTAATGATAAGGCTCACTGGGGTCTCCCAGATAGGAGGCTTATGACCAACATGAGAGGTTGTTCTACTATATGCGCACTAAACGCTCTCTACACCTTACCCTAGCAGTAGTAAGGCGCAAGCTATACTGGATCTGAATCAGGCAGGAAAATAAATTCGAAATTTAAACACACCGATTGGTAAAGCACTGACGTCATACGGCTTGATGCCATGTCAATTGCGTGCGTTCAAATTTGAATGGAATCGAAAATCGTCTCTGTCCCCACCATATCCAGTATGTCAGTAGTATCCCTCCCCCTCCTAGGCGTACATACTACATAAAACATCACCGTTATTGCCCAATCCATCATCATTGTATTCATAAGGGTGCACACAATGAGGTTCAACTGACTTACACATGTGTTCAAGTATAGGTACCTATATAAATACAAGTACTTACCCTACGAACAATAACTCTCTAGAATCGTAAATAATCCCGAAAAATCATTCCACGCGATATGTACCGCGGCGGGCGGGGCTTAAAATATGAACAGCGTGGCGCGACAGTTCGCCGTGACACTCGAGTCGTGCGGTTGCGTCGCAAGAAGTTTCCTTTGAGAATATTACTGTGTTTTTGCGATAATCAATTCATTAAAAATGCCGTCATGTGCCGTGAAGTGGTGTAGAAGCCATACAGGCATAAAAATTAGTTATTCATAAAAAAAGCAACACGTAAACAAGGTTATTTATTTTAGCGTAGCAGACTGCATAATAGGTATCATCCACACGTTGTACCTCACCGCTCGTTGCGTTGACTACCCCACCCGACTGACGACGACGCGTGACCTTGTCGCGACTAATCGCATGCATCTTTGTCTATGTGTGCGTTCGAGTGTTTCGTTGTAATTACTGTTCGTTTGTTTGCGTAAATGGAATTAGAATCGAAGCGGTGAATGTAGGAGTGTTAGAATTCTAGAGAATTTTATTTCGATGTACTTACCTATGTAAGTCAATTTCTATTTTAAAAAAGTGTACTAGCATTGGTCCCATAGGAAAATAAAAACTGGCGCTCTGGAGTGCCGATAGTAGTGAAAACTTGAACAAGGTGGTGTCGGTCACACGGTAACAGTTTCGCGAGTTCAGTGGTTTTTTCCCATCTAAAAAAATTCCCAATGCGCCTAAAGAAGCTTTCACTACAAAAATTGTTAAATATGAACAGGGTGAGAAGTAGCCCCAGATCAAGGAGCAGGCTAGTCGGGGTCTAAGCCCCGGGCGGCTAAAGCGAATATTTGCACCTCTCAGCTTCTACCCAACCCCACATCAAATGTTAGTCATGTAATAATAATAACATAACCTTGTATTATTTTTTACAGGTTTTACACCAGGAACAGTAACCTGAAACAGCATATCCTAGTGAGCCACCTACATTTCACTTACAATTGCTCTGTTTGTCCAGCTCAGCTTTCCACTAAGGTGTGTTAATATATTTAATGTTGTATTTTTGACAGGTCATATTTATTCACATGTTCAGGGTTGCTACTCAATTATTCGGGCCGGCATTGTAGGTTCGGAAGTATTTGTCGAACAAAGCCAACCCGAAGCAATTATCGACTTTACCCCGAACATTGATCTACATTATATTCCATTTTACCGCCCGGCTGTGCCAAATAATGCCGGCCCGAAACTGTGTAGGAACCCTAAATGACAAAGGCATGTGACATAGCTTGAGGACTCCCATCCAATCAAATAATGACGGCCGGGACCGACGGCTTAACGTGCCTTCTGAGGTAGGGTTGCTTGCTCATCATCACATCAGCCACAGGAAGTCAACTGCTGGACATAGGCCTCCCTCAAAGATCCAAAACAACCAATGGAAGCGGCTCAACTCAATATCTTTCCGACAAATGGGCTCATAATGTGTAACATTATATGTTAATTGTTCCAGGCTAAGTTAGATTATCACATGAATCTTCATAATGGACCTAAGAAGGAGAAGGTTCCACCGAAAACCAAAGCCACTGGTAGAAAGCCAAGGTCAGACAAAGGCATCACCAAGTCTTCCACGGCCCTCAAGATAGCTGGACTGCCTGAAGCATTAGTAGAAGTTTGCATGGAATAATTTCCGCCTGTTAATATAATTTATTAAGTAATTTAATTATTTTATTGTGACACGTAACATTTTTAATATAAACTCTTAGTTGAATTCCTGTCTTTTTTTGTCATCTTCTTGTCCAAAGAGGTACCTTCTTATCATAGAAAAATTCTTATATTAGAGTTGAAGAATATTTACATAATTATCTAGTATTTGAACCTATTCACAGGATTGCTTGTAATTTGTGTGCTGCCATCTCTGTGAGCAGCTGGTACTAAAAATTTGTAATTTGCTATTTATGAGCCCTCCAAAAGTTTGTACCTATGACGTTGGCAGTCTTGGCTGGCAGTGCTGGCACCAAAGAGCTTGGACCACAGGCTTGGACTTATTGTTCTTTGGCTTGGATTGGACCTCTCTCTCAATATCTCTGATTGGCACCTACTGGTACAGCCAAAGAGATGTTATTACGTTTATAAATACTAAATGCGAAAGGACTTTCTCCTCGACCTTCAACTTGTCCACATCCCTAAACTGCAGTCAGATGCATGTGGCTAAAATACTGAAGCCAGCGATACATCCGAATGCCCACAGACCTACCACTACTAGACCTGCATAGTGCGTGGCCACTTTAGTGCATCTCTTTCTATCTTTGATTGTTGCCTCCAGTCCACCCATATTTTGCACACGTTACAGAACACACTATGGTTACTAACTTATAATAAGCTCAAATAAAATCCTAAATCACCTTTTATATGATAAAATCCCTAAAATTAATAACTTTCTTCGATCGTTTTGTGGTTTGTTTGGCCCAGATTTTAACAGTAGGCCTGCTTATAGCAGCCACGCCGATAGAGACAAAAGTTTAACATATCAGCGTTTCTTTCACACTCACGTTGTACTGTATTTGACAGTCTCTAGCAATATCGTTGCAAGTCTGGTTGTGGTGTGGTCAGGGTGTGGTAGGTCTGTGCGAATGCCGTAAAAATATTATTAAAAATAATGCCATTTGTCAACTTCCATCTGAAGTTGACGTTGACGTCCAATGTGACACTGTCAGTTGCAGTCAGGTCAGTTGTTGTGTGAAGATTAGTGAATTTAGTGAAGAAGAAGCACAAAAACTACAAAAAGTGGAAATGTTTTGTAAAAATTGATACATATCTTTCCTAAAATATTGTTTTTTTTCTTTAAATACAACTGCATTGTCTATAATATATTGGCGTTCGTTCTATAATAGTTTTGCGTTTTGCTCCAGTTTCATAATTTCATTCCATTAAAAATAATTAGTAAACTAACAAGTTTTGTTAGTGCCTACATAAAACTTGTTTCTCCTTTGTTCCTGTGCTGTTCAAGCTTATCTGTGAAATTAACCAAGCAGTGTTACCCAAGAATTAGAAATGGAATCAACTTTAAATATTTTTACTTTGAATTGTTGGTGAGTTACAATCTCTTATCAGCCTTTTCTTTCCAGCTACCCAGCTTGATTCAAATTCTCTTTACCCTATTGTATTTAAAAGACTTAAAAACTCTGACTAACTAAATAAAATCTACACCTAACCATCTACACTGATCTTGCTGCAATAGCAGAATGGTCCAAATAATTCGGGCTTATGGTGAATGCATTTAAATCTCAAGCAGGTAGTTCTTAACAATCAAATTATTCCTTTCTCTGACAAAGTTAAGAACCTTTGTATTCTGTTTGACAAGACTTTCTCATGGTCTCCTCAAATTGGAGAGTTGAGCCGGATAATTTACGCTTCCGTGCATTCACTAAGATGCTTACAATATTTTCTTCCTGTGGACACTAAAGCAGAGTGGTTCGAACATAACTGCTGCCTCTTTTTGTCTATGCTGACGTGGCATACTTGGATTTGATAGAGGAGTTACTGAGCAAGTTGGAGAGGTTGCAAAACATTTGCATTCGCTACATATTTGGCCTTAGAAAGTATGATCACATCTCTGAGTACCGCCAGATGTTGAAGTGGTTAACTATCAGACAACGCCGTCACAGTCACGTTCTTTTCTTTCTCTTTAACATTCTATTTTAATCCTCGCTCACCAGTATATCTTCATGAAAAATTCTCCTTTAAGACTTTTGATATCGGTTTTCATGCTTGTGGAAAACCACTTCTACAGACCCCCTCTCATTCCTCACAGACCTACGCAAAGTCCTTCGCTGTGCTCGCTGCGCTTTTATGGAACGCTTTACCAGTGGAGATAAGAATGTCTCAATCACTAGGCTCCTTTAAATCCGGAGTTAAGAAATTCTATGCAGAGTCACATTGAGTTATATAAAATATTTATTTATATATTATATGTAGTATATTCATTAGGTATGTAGTGTATTCGTAGTGTTTAAGCTTTAATATTATACTTGTTTTTTTTATTGCTATATACGTACTTCTGCCTTCCTACTAAATTTGTAACTGCCCTCTGCCCTACTGGTCGACTGGAAGAGATCCCTTCTGGGATAAGTCCACCATTTGTAAAATTACCTTTGTTATTTTAATATACATATGTAACTATCGCTGATGTACAATAAAGTTTTTTAAATAAATAAAAATTATATGCTTATTTTGTTGAATAAATGCCAGGCTGGTTAAAAAGTCCTATAATAAATAAAAATATGTTGTTACTTTTTCAGGGGCATCCCAATCGTTTCCAAAAATCGCAAAGAAAGAATGGAAGCAATATCAAAGTATTTGTTATCAAGCTCCCATAACATTGTGTGTCTTCAGGAAGTTTGGAGTGAAGAGGATTACCTGTTCATGAGAGAAAATGTTAAGGAGAAACTGCCATACTCACATTATTTTTATAGGTTTGTATTTTTTTTTTGGTATATATGTTTTCTGCAAGGACTTTATTTATTTGTGACGTTCCACGGGTAAAGTTACCTTATGGACGCTGGCACTTACGACATTGTTTTTATTTAAGCTAAGTTAATTGTACGAATAGTTTTTCTATACGCCTTAAGCGCCAGCGTCCACAAGGTACCTTTACCCGTGGAACGTCACATTTATTTATCAAATCATTATTGACCACAATGCATGGTGCAAGAGGTGGTACCTACTTAATTTATCAAAATATTTCTGAGATGTTATAAAATTCACTTAACAAGTTATCTATAAAGCAATAAATTCATGCACACATAGATACCACTTTTCTGCACTTATAAGGAATAAATTGTCATTTTCAGAGGCTTTTCTTCTTTTCTTAGACTATACAGCCTCAATAAGAGTTATTAACATTTTTATCATTGTTTTTACATTGCACAAGATGACAACAGTCAATATCACTGGTTAGACTAATTAGTTTGGTCCAATTTGCTAAAAAAAATATGTCATTTAAAACTTAGGTACTTAGACCCAAAGTAGATCTTGGCATGTAAAATGAAAGAGTTAATGCTAGAGAGAGAGAGAAGAGCCAATGCTAAAGTGTTCTGTTTTGTGCAATGACAGCTTTTGAGACTTGTTTTTTTTTAAGTGGGGTACTTGGATCTGGTTTATGCGTGTTTTCAAAATGGGCAATCCAAGATGTATTCTTCCACCAGTGGCCCTTGAATGGATACATCCATAAGATCCACCATGGCGACTGGTTCGGAGGGAAAGGAGTGGGGCTGTGTCGGATCAAGTGTGAAGATAGACTTATTAATGTTTACTGCACTCATGTAAGTATTTCTAGGCAGAAGTAAGAGTCTATTTGTTTAAATGGCATATACGCCGTCAGCGCGCCACAAAGGCCGCGCCAAAACGCCGCTTTGTCGGTTTGCTGAAGGTTTGCCACCAATTGAACGAATGAAATATAAAAGATGCATGCATGCATAATATTCACCCAAGGATGCTAAAGAAGAAAAATCAGAAACCATTAAAGCAATTTAATTTTGTTTTAACCTGTCTCTGCCTGCCTTCCTCAACTTATCTCTCCTTGAGAATGCAGTTACTGCACGAGAAGAGCGTCGTCGCCAGCCGACGATTCAGGGGAGAAGGGCAGTGCAAGTCAATATATTACTGAATGATAGGGAATGTACTTACTTTACCTTAAAGTATGGCTCGGTAGTACATAGAGGGTCGTGCTCCTGCAGTGGAGACTACAAAGACCTGTTGATAATGATGATGATGACTGCAATACAATAAATAAAAACATTTTGAATTTCTAGGAGAGGGGCAGCTGCCCTCCCTGCACGCCCTCGGCACAAGATGTTTGTGCTTAGTCCTTAAATTTCCTCCTACATTACCCAAGAGAAGAATAGAGTGGCCGGAACAAGCATATACTTTAAAAATACAAATACACTACCGTCTTTATTCCAAATGGGGCAGACAAGACAGAGAATTTTGGGTCAGGTTTTTTATTATCTCCCAGACCATACTTTCTAGCAGGGCTTGTTAACGATCTCAAATTCACAACATAAGTAACGTTAAATAACGTTATTTTCATACAGGTTTTACTGGTAACGTTATAAGGGGTATCGATAAAATACAGTTATAATAACGTTATCAATTAACGATATAAGTAACGATACTTTTTTCAATACTTGTAAAATATAATATAAATATAATACAAGTGTATTACATCGCGCTGGGAATCGAACCCGAGGTAGCACAGACTATCACGACATCTGTGTAGCTCTAGTAGCCTACTAGACAAACTCATCAATTTATTCTGTCAAATATCGAAAAGAAATACAGTCTTAACAACATCTTTTACCGTTAATATCATTGGTAGCATTATCTGAGTTTATCGGTTTCGCCGTTTGACAGAATTAACGTTACCATATTTTTAACGGTATACCAAGCGCTGCCTTCTAGAAACCCAAAAAAATTACTTCATTTATTGCAGCTACATGCAGAGTATCACGAAGACGACATGTACCTAGCGCACCGGGTGCTCCAAGCATATTCGACAGCGGAGTTCGTAAAGCTGACCACGAGCCCGGCAGATGTGTCTATCCTGGCGGGAGATCTCAACACGGGGCCTGAAGACTTGTCTTACAGGTCAGTTTTTCCACAGAGATCACTTTTAAGACATTAACTACAGGTATACTGTAGGCATTTTTTTACATATCCTTTCAAGGTTCAACCGGAATAACAGTTGTGCAATAATTGTTGCTTATTCTTTTCTGAAATTCTAAAATTACATAGATATTAGCAACATTTTACTTGAAAATAAAATGTATATTAAACATACTTACCTTATTCGAAGCCTATATAATGAGAGAGAGCATCCATATCCGGTTGGAGTACTAGTCATGACTTCCGGTTTAGGTCCACGCCCCTCCATTTCCGCTCCATTCGTTGCGTTGTGTCCTTCTGCCACGCGACACTAGCGCCACCTAGGTAGTTGGGTTTTGTAACCCAGTTTGTTCGTCATTGGATCGTCTTTTGTGACACCAGGTAGAACTACAAACTATAGGCTTCGAATAAGGTAAGTATGTTTAATATACATTTTATTTTCAGGTAAAATGTTGCTATTAAACTCACTGTACCGTTATTCGAAGCCTATATAATGAGAGACGTGTTATTATCTCCTGGTGGTGCTAGTTACGTCAATGTGATTTATTTAGTGAGCAGGTTAGCACCTGCGATAAAAAGTTTATCCCATAGGTAGCACATGTAGATCGATACATTTATGTGCCATACGTAGTGATTGTTTAACAAAATATACTATTATATTGTGATAAGCAAACAGTAAAATGATGTCTTATCTGGTGGATAGACAAAGAGTCTTACAGATATTGATGATAAAAAAAACAAGTAGCTAGAGGTATCACGCCTCTCATATGGTATGACATACCAAATGGTACTTTTCTGTATATTCGGGAATTTCAGTATTCCATTAAAATAAAGTCATCTACATGGATATTTTCCAGCAAGTACTTAGGTACTGCGATTAATCTAACTGGTAGCATTTACAACAGGTGCATAATAGTTAAACTATTGTGCGCGTAGCAGATGGTTCGTAAGAGCCTAATAAAAATCCGCTAAAGTTTTCTATGTTGCCCACACTAAACATTTACGAGTAGGTAGTACAATGCACATTAGGTGTAAATATTTACTATGTTTTGTTAAACAAGAACAAAAGCAGTTTTACAAGAACTACGAGGCGAAGTACACAGTTAAATTACATGCATGTACGGTATTACGCATGTATGTCACGTCTTACTCGCAAGACTTTTGCGTTTGTGTTCGATTCGACATGAAACGTTACATCAAATCAAGGACGTTTATGCTAAGTCACGCTAATTCAAGCTTTCTTTAATCAACTTTCACGAAGTGTGTATACTTGAATGCGTGAACCCGTAAAGGGTTGATATGTTATGAAAAAGTTGGCCAGGGTGATTCGAAATCACAAAGGCTCAGTTAGTTGAGCGCTCACAGTACGGAAGAGAGAGTTCGAGTTCCACGCATTTATACTTATTATGCAATGCTTCGTGGTGTACGTCTGATAGGAAGCGTAAATGCTTCGGCTGAGATACTGATATTCGTATTCTGACTATCATACTATTTGTATCCACATGTTTCACTGTAGGGATATTCATTTTAAATTATTCTGGTTGTAAATAAAACTATGCCAAAGCATACATTAAGTGAGCGAATGTAGCTACAAGCGTTACCGGCTACTACTTTAAGCGTTACTGACTTCGGGTACCGAGTGAACCCAGGTGGGAGCTACGGGTACCATAATTGTCAATGTTTGCTTGCCATATTTAGGCAGGCTGATGATAAATGTGACCAAGGCACGTGTATGCAAACATTTTGGGCACACAAACTCTTGAATAGCATTTGTATAATACGTCCTGCACCTGTCCGTTCGGTCGCCTAATGCCTCCTTACAGTTTAACAGACGATGATGATGGGCGTGGACCTACGTCAGCGTGATGGTAGAACTCCTCGGCTCCTCTGGGGTACTTGTGTCAATGTCAGATATTTTATTAAATATTACTCTGAATAAGTTTATTGTCACACAAATTTTTATGAGTAAAAATGCGGTTTTGGCATTTGACATTTAATTTTATGTCAATAAAAGACAGTTATAGTGACGATATTTACACCATTCCTGCATGAATTCGTTTCGATCGAGTTGGAAATTAAACTCCTGGTCGTTTATGGCAAAACTACACCGAATTACTAATGCACTGACATTAAATGTTCTAATAAGCGAGGGCAAGGTTCCCAGGTACGCATAGCCCTTTAGCACGGTAATATCTGATAAGGACACCGGTGTAGTACGTACATTGTACAAGTGTATACATTTTGTCGTGTCTCAATATGTATGGCTTGAGATGCGTAGCATCTACTCGTAATTACCATGGTAAAAGCATTTTTATAAACAGAATTAAAATCAGAAATTGTGATTGTAAAATAAGGAACTATCGCTCAATTGATATTCAGGGATTTGTTAAAATCCACGTGGATTGATGATGTATCTGGGTGGGTAGGTCTCACTAGTATGACCCCCCCCCCCCCCGCTCCCCGAACTGTGGAGACAATTAAACTGCATACATCATTTCATTGAGTGATCCTAGACTCGAAATTATCAAGAGTAGATTCCGAGATGGATTAACACGTGAACAAAAACTGCGCCTTTATCCATAAAATAACGCGAGATTCTTCCGATAGTTTCGTCGTCTTTCGGGCTGAGAAAACGACTGTCGTGACGTACCCGTCAACCTCGTTCCTAGGTTTTTATGCTGGGTAACAGTGAAAAACGCCTAACCAGACATTGGTGTGCTTGGATCGATCTGCGAAGCAGAATCAAGATCTATGTACATACATATTTTTATTAATATGTATAGGCTTTCATGAAAAGCAATAGTGTTACCCTTTTTACTTTGATCGTTGACCAAAGTAGAAGATTTTTATTTATTTTTGCCTACTAGCGGTACTAGGGCTTGCTATACATTAATGCACCGGGATCGTCCTGCGGAGCAGAGGTGCGATCCGTATTTTGTGATATCACATTCACATTATGCGCGGTAGCAGTACGTTAGCTCGGCATACATTTAAGTACTCAAATCGTCCTGCGGAGCAGAGGTACGATCTATTTTAAGTCGATATTTCCAGATCCGTTTGCAGAAAAGGCGATTTGCCCTTTTCACATGCAATTTCCTCGGAGAATTATGTGATGCAGTAGTTCACCTTCGTTAACCTTTTCGAAACTAAATGTTCCTGGGTCCTTAAGCAGCAGGTTTTGCAAGCCGGCTCGCTCGGGACATAAGCGCGACCTACTATTTGTCGTTGGTCAATACGCTCGGAATTCTGCGGAGCAGAAGTTCCTCCATGGTTACTTTCCTTACAGTAAAATATTCAGGATCGTGCTGCGTAACAGGTATGCGACCCATGCTTTTATTAAATGCTACATGTACATCATCATATTTACCTATGTTTACAAAACAATGTTGTACGCTCTGCGGAGCATAAAAAAGATTTCAGTTTTTGTCGTAAATCAATACAAAAGGAACTCTTCGGAGCAGGAGTTCCCATTTGTCACGTTGTCAAGCAGGGCAGGAGAGCCGTTCCAGATTTTGTCGTAAATCAATGCGATAGGAACTCTGCGGAGCAGGGGTTCCAGTATGATTACATTTGTTACGTCGCTGTGCAGGGCAGAAGAGCGATTCCAGGTTTTGTCGTAAATCAATATGGTAAAAACTCTGCGGAGCAGGAGTCTCAGTATGATTACGTTTGTCACGTCCCTGTGCAGGGCAAAAAAGGCGATTCTAGGTTTTGTCGTAAAACTACACAATAAGAACTCTGCGGGGCAGGTGTCCAGTATGATTTTACGTTTGTCACGGCGCTGTGCAGGGCAGAAGAGCGGTTCCAGGTTTTGTCGTAAATCACCACGATAGAAACTCTGCGGAGCAGGGGTTCCAGTATGATTTTACGTTTGTAATGTCGCTGTGCAAGGCAGAAGAGCGATTCCAGGTTTTGTCGTAAATCTATACGATAGGAACTCTGCGGAGCAGGGGTTCCAGTATGATTTTACGTTTGTCACGTCACTGTGCAGAGCAGAAGTGCGATTCCAGGTTTTGTCGTAAATCAACACGATAGGAACTCTGCGGAGCAGGGGTTCCAGTATAATTTTACATTTGTCATGTCGCTGTACAAGGCAGAAGTGCGATTCCAGGTTTTGTCGTAAATCTATACAATAGCAACTCTGCGGAGCAGGGGTTCCAGTATGATTTTACGTTTGTCACGTCACTGTGAAGAGCAGAAGTGCGATTCCAGTTTTTGTCGTAAATTAACACGATAGGAACTCTGCGGAGCAGGGGTTCCAGTATGATTTTCCGTTGTCACGTCGCTGTGCAGGGCAGAAGTGCGACTCCAGGTTTTGCCATAAATCAACATGATAGGAACTCTGCGGAGCAGGGGTTCCAGTATGATTTTACGTTTGTCACATCGAGATTGCTCCTTTTCACAATTCATCATTTTCCAAAAATCAGTAACACAGGAAAGCGGCTTTTCGCCAGCTAATGTTACACTTGCACACAATACTGTCATTATCCGCACACGCTTATTTTAATTATAAGCAACTTTGGTACATCGATGGTTCCTTGCTGTAAGAAAGCGTTAGTAGTACCTGCAAATTCATGTTATCAACAAGAATTATCATGCTACAGACTGGTTAAACCTGTAGGCTTGTCTGTATTTTGGATAAACTGTTAAAAACTAATAGTATATTAAAAAGATTAGTATCAGGGCTTATCAGGAGTGCTTGGCAGCGTAGCTACCTAGCAAGTTAAAATTATTTTAAAAAATTTAAGGTAGCTGAGAAACTTCTTATTTATCAAGAATAAGATCGTTTTCTCATGGCCATATTGCAAGTGTATCGTTCTACACGTAGAGGCCACGCCGTAGTGGCGTTTACATCACTTGTAAATAAGTTTAAGCATATGGTTACTCACGTGATTTTCCTTTTCTGAGTCGATTTTCCTTTAACAAAAAGCTATTTCCGAGCTTTTATCACTATATTATGACACACTGAAAAGGTTTAAGCTTAGGAGATTTCTATCCCTGTATCAATAACACTGAGCTGCGAAAACCGTTAAGAACAAAAATAAAATTTTAAAATTAGCAATAGACCTGATTGCCAAACAAAGTAAAACATACTTATGTATGTTTCCGACGTAATCAAATCTAAAAACAAATTTAGACTCTTAAGGTAGCAGTAATTATTTACTACCTATAAACTGTAACACAGTTAAAAAATTGAAAAAACAATAACCGGAATAAACTGGAGAAAAAGTAATGGTTCAAAGTACTTACGGTTTAAACACGTGTACATATTATAATTTGTTACCTCAAATAACCTTAAAATTTTATTCACAATTACAGCGGGTATTTTTCCGCCAATATTACCACTTTTCCTCCTGAAGTTTTTTGCTAGTACCGGCGAGGCGGTTTGAATTATGCGTTGCATATTAGATAACCGTCTCGAACGGAATCAAAAACGCCAATGACGAACAAACTGGGTTACAAAACCCAACTACCTAGGTGGCGCTAGTGTCGCGTGGCAGAAGGACACAACGCAACGAATGGAGCGGAAATGGAGGGGCGTGGACCTAAACCGGAAGTCATGACTAGTACTCCAACCGGATATGGATGCTCTCTCTCATTATATAGGCTTCGAATAACGGTACAGTGAGTTTAATAGGGTATTTGGATTTTGCTTATATTATGCTTCCTCTTTCCCATCTCTGGTTGCATCCTTAACTTCTTAGCCCAGGGTCTACATTTCACTTATATTTACCTCTGTGGCATATTCATATTGGAGAGGTTCTGGGTTCGATCCCCAGCCAGGGCAAGTGTGAAAATGGCATTTTTCGAATTGTCCTGGGTCTTGACTGTTTATCTATACATGTAATATATTTGTTGTATTTATTATAAAATATTCAGGGTGACTTTTTAAACACCAGCCAAATTTTTGGAGAAGTTCAGTCCATGATACTGAACTACTTTCTAAAAAGTTATTAAAAATCGATAAAATTTTTCGTCCTCCCATACAAAATCCGTTTGGCTGATTTGTATGGGAAGGCGAATTTTTATTTTAGTATTTCGTTAATTGTTTTTATGGAAAGTTTAGTATCTGGATTGAACTTGCTCCAAAAATTTGGCTGGTGGTTAAAAAGTCAGCTTGTTTTTGTTGAGTTAGTATCTCTTAAAATTGAACTAATAGCTGACACTTCGTAATTCGATCCCCGCGAAGGGTACCCGCAACGGGGAACGTCGCGTAATCGCAGAGTCCGCACGCACTCGCACGCCCGTCCGCACGTCCGCTTAACGTACTCTCAAGCCTTAGAGTTCTACTGATACTACCTATCTATTTTTAGGATACTGACCCAACTTCCGCAGCTACTGGATCCCTTCGACCTGAAGTGCGAAGAAAAGGATCCCACCGTGCGTAAGCAGACGGGCACCTGCGATAACGCAAACAATAGTTACTCCGATCCAAAGATGGTGAAGATATCGCCAGAGGGCAAGAGGATCGACTATGTACTATTCCATGTCAATTCTTACTTGGAGGTAAGGTTGTTTTTAATTTATTTTGTCTGTAAGTGTGAAGATAGTCCCATCCACTGAGCGAAAACAAACGACGGTTTTGACGCAGAACGTCCGATTCGCACTTTGTCTTGTTGCCGTTAACTTGACCTTTGATGACCTTAAAATTGTGGGGCTATTCACACTCTTTGTTTTAATTATAAGTATGTATATTTAACAACGGATCAGTTTAAAAGTGAACCTGCTAGTGAAGGTCAAGGTCAATGTTCAATACAAATCAATAATATTGCCCAAAAAGGAAATAAGAACTGAAATTTGGCGACTGATTTTGACTAAATCACGATTATATCTGGGAGAACAGATCGTCGCTAGGTGCTATAGTTTCGGAGATTCGAAGGTTGCCACGCCAGAAAGCATGCTTCCTGGCTTGGCCACTAAAACATGCTTATAAACTACAGAAGTACAATTTTTTTTATTTGGCCACTAATGTTGACTAATTCTTGACTCAATTTTGGCATGGTCAGAATTTAAATCGGTGATGGTGGCCAAGCCAAAAAGTGTCACACCAAATTTTGTGGTACAAATGTGGCAATTTAATATTTACACCCACTGAAGAATTATTATGAAAAGAATTACTTTCCTCCGCAGGCCAGCGTGGTCAACTTCGGAAATCCTTTAGAAGACCGCGTGCCAGACCAGCCCTTCTCTTACTCCGACCACAATGCTGTAATGCTGGAGCTCCGTCTTACGCCAACCAAAGAGAAATGCCGCAGGGAAACAAGCAGAGAAACCTTTAACGTCACTATCGCCCAAGCCATTAAGGTATGCCAGGAAGCTACTGGCACCATATCTAAATCAAAGAAACTCTTTCTCACTTCAGGCGGCCTTCTTTTCATGTTCTTGCTAGGGACCGTCGGATTCTGGCAAAACAACTTGCTCTGTGACGTCATCAAGATCATTTTGACTGGCCTGTGCTTCTATTACTTGCTGATGGGCACTTTGTGGAACAGGATGGAAATGAACAGCTTGAAAGCGGGCTTGATTGCTCTGGAGAACTTTACCAAAGCTAAAGAATTTAAAAACTGATGCTAAATGAATTAGAACGAATGACTATTTGCAATTTTTCTACGGGACATAAGCCTCTTTTCCTTTCAAATATATGTAAAGCGTTTGCGTGCATTTTACTATATCGCTACATTGCACTTTCGAGATTATAATATTGTGTAAACAATTCAGCAGCTATAATTATTGGTACGTGTTTGAAAAAGGAAAACAAAACGACTGTGATATACATACAATATCTATCTATAGCTATAGGTGATTTAAAAAAGAATGTTCCTTATATGTACTTATTAAATAATCGTCTTCAATCTTGCCTTGAGACTTGTTTCATAAGGTAAACCATTATGCTAGTAATTATAACAGCGGCTTATCCTTATACCCATAGCTGGGCACGTTAATCCAAAAGTTAAGACTTGTCCGTATGCTACGCGGCAAAAATGGGAAGTTTCTGAATAAATCTTTGTTTCATATTTATTTGTGCCTCTCGGACATATGTTGTTCGCAAAATTGATTGTCACGGATGATAACTTTTCCACCTCTCAAACTTTAGCCTTTAGTATTAATCGACTAACGATACTATAAATTAAAGCCTTACGTTTTTTTTTTAATATAGATAAGGACAAATCACACTGATTGAGCTACCCCCAAACTAAGTTTAAACTTGTATGATGGGATACTAAGCCAACGATACGGTACTATATTTTATAATAAATATATATACAACGTGGAAGGGACATACCCGTAATAAATCGAATCACGGGCTATACTAGATCACTATAGAATAATGAAATTAAAATAATAGTCAAAAAACAAAAAAAAAATTCGACATTCCCACACAAATCGCCCGGGCGGCCGCACACTTTGTATGGAAATGCCGAAATTTATTTTTGTTTTTTGGCTGTTATTTTAATTTTATTATACTATAATGGACTAGTATAAACCGTGGTTCGATTTGTACGGGTATGTCCCTTCCTCGTTGTATAGATAGAAAATAAAAAAAAAAGTAAAGAAGACGAAGTCTTTGCGAAAAATAATTAATAAATGGCCTTAGTTTTTTATAATATCTACATCATGTCCAAAAATCATCAAAATCAAAGTGGGTTTAAGGGGGGAAACCGTCATCGCTTATTGTATGAAAATATTTTGCTTTACAATCCTCTTAACTTCGTTAATCGCTTATCCGTTACTTAAAAAGACGACCTCCGTGGCGTAATGCTTAAGACGCTAGACCGCTAATCCGGAGGTTCTGGGTTCGATCCCCAGCCAGGGCAAGTTGGAAAATGGCCTTTTTCAAATTGTCCTGGGTCTTGGGTGTTTATCTATATATGTATTTATCATAAAAATATAGTATCGTTATGTTAGTATCCCATAACACAAGTTTAGAACTTACTTTGAGGCTAGCTTAATCAGTGTGATTTGTCCCTATATATTTATTTATTTATTTAAAAGGTAACGTCGTTAAACGTTAAATTTCGGAAGATTTAACGGAAGTTAATGTTAATTCGTTAACACGTTATAGAAATTACATATCTTTTGACGGATTTGAAAAGTAATAGGTTATGATTATTATATTCTCTGTCAGCCGTACAATATCCTAAATAATCCCCAGACCCCTGAGTATCTCAAATCATGTTTCCAACTTTTAAGTTCTACTCATGAGAGGTCCCTGCGTTCTTCAAATACTCTTACCCTAGCTATTCCTTCTCACCGTACAGGTTTTATCGATAATTCTTTCTCTGTCACTGCTGTACGACTCTGGAATGCTCTCCCTGAGTCCATCAGGGCTCCAAGCCGCGACTCCTTTAAAATTAGAATTTTTAGATACCTCCATTTTCAATTAAATATGAGACAGACTTGATTGTATAATATGTATTTAGAGATATGTATGTATATTTATTGCTCGTTTTTATGTATTTAATATGTAGGTATAGTATTATTATAATATTTATATTATATTTAGTATGTTTCTTTTATTTTATTTTTAAGTTTAAAATTTTATTTAGTTTTTTATTGTTATTTTTTATTATGTGTTACACCCACATAAACTCTCCTAATCAACTCAAAGGTTTGACTGTTAGAGAATGCTTTTAGCATTAAGTCCGCCTGTTGTACTATTACATTTGTATGTGTGTACAATAAAGTGTAAATAAATAAATAAATAAATAGATTATGAGTAGGTAACTAAACCTGGTCAAGTGCGTTAAACTTGCGTCAAATGGGTTCCATGCTCCTCATATCTTTTTCTGAAATGTATTGGTAAAGAACTATTATTCGTATTTCTTTAAAAATTTGGGGTAATGGTCAATTTTTGTACTTGAGGAAACATAAACTTTTTTTTAACTTAAATGTTGATCCGTTAACCTACGTATTAACTTGGTTAATTAATGATTAACGGTCTTGTGCCCAGCTATGCTTATACCTCTTAAGTTTCTGTTTTTTAGCGAGACATATCAATCTATTATAATTAGGCTGTACCTAGAACTTTATAATGTTAAATTTGTCAAGCACTAAAAACTATTATAAATAGTTTTCGAATGTGTGTAACATACTAAGATTAGATTTAAGTATACTTAAAATATTTTATGGACTTGGTCTATGTATTTTTTATAGTAGTCAAATTGAAATAAAATAAGAAGTCGAAAAAGCTTTAGCAAAATTCTTTTTTGTACAGATCCAAACATTATATCGTACCTAAATTATTTTCGTTGCATGCATTTCTGTGTAGTTAATATTATTTATTAATCTTACAATATTTACTATTTAACAGTATTTACTATACACGTATCTAATTAGTATTGTTTTATTAATTCGTGGTTATTTTTAGATATAAATAGAAATGTTACATTCAAATTTTATTGCCACGTATCTTCACCACTGCAAGGTATACAAATAGATAGTATTGTAAGGAGGCTAGATTGATATTTACCATTGTAATTTCAAATAAAATATTTGGAATATTAAAAACATAATTGCTCAATAAAAGCTGATAGGTAATCTATATTTCCGTTAGGAAGTCCCTGCACTTGACTTTCCTTTCTTGGCATTCATATCCTTGGCCTGTATGTGTGCCCTTCAATTTCATGGAGGTATGAAGTATATTTTATCGATTAAATTGTTTATGCGATGGTTCAATTATACATTGATTAAGTACTAGAACAATAGTCTGGTTGTATGGAAATTTAAATGCTCATTAAAATGTAAATAATAAATGAAAGTGCATAGTAAATTGTATGCTAGAATAAATATATTGGATTTTCATCTTCTTTATCATTTTATTAAGTAAGTACATTCAAACTTTCTACGTGATCGAATCAGAAATGAGAATATTCATAGGAGAACAAAAGTCACTGGCATAGCCCAGCGGATAAGCTCGTTGAAGTGGCAGTGGGCGGGACACACTGACCAAGGTCGCTGATAAGCGCTGGATGCAGGCGGCTCTATAACGGTTATTTTGGAAATCCTTGGGAGATTCTTATGTCCAGCAGTGGACGTTATGATGAAATTATGATGATAATGTTTTAAACTTTCCCGCGGAATGCTCTACGTGGTAATGGAAACCATATCAAAAGGCCTAAAAGAAGTCGCACAGGATTAACGCAGAAAGTTTCTGAGTTAATCCTGTCTGACTTCTCCAAGCTATCAATATGGTGATGATATGGTTCTTGAACTCTGTTAGCTGGTGTTTTTACTCAAGTATCGTTCCATTGCGCATTTTACATCATGAAAACTTGCTGTAGCAAAACACTTATACAACGGTATTTTGCGCGTGTGTATGATTGTATGAGACTCCAAAGTCAACTTTTTTTGTTCAATGTAGAATGAAACTATTTTAAGTGTGAAAGCAGTCCATAATACTAAAGAACTTTTCCCCAAGGAAAACATATCGATATATAAAAATTATTTATTTTCTTTCCATAATACGGATCAGCTGATCGATATTTTTTTTACGGGAGGCCAAAAATAATATTTCATATATTACATATATTACTTGGAGAAAGTTGTTCAGTATCATTGTAATCATTTCTAGAAAGTCTTCTTACAAATGAATCTTAAAAATACAGTATAAAATAAACATAAAAATATAAGTCTTAATATATTTACTTACATATTTTATTTCTAAAACTTAACAGATAAATTACTATTCAGTATTTTGTAAAATGTAAACCAATATCACAATAATATAATATGTTACAGTCATTATATGTATAAGTACTAAGATAGTAGAAACAGCTTATAATAATTGCACATAAAAATAAAACGTAACTAAAACAACATACACTATTGGTTAGGTACATCATAGTTTGTATCTTTATTATAATAAAAGCACACAAATACTTTGGTAATAGTCGTAACAATTTTGCACTAAAAATAGCTTCTCTACAGATATAGTATAGTATGTTCGTTTGAGACCTTGTCTTCGGTACCTCAAGTGGGGTGCGGGGGGGGGGGAGGATGGTAAAGCTATTTCGCACAGGCGTTGTCTCAACATAACAAATAATACGTTTCTCAAAACTATAATACAATATACTTACTTCATTATTCAATACACCAGAGTATTTGTCAAAACAATATATAATTTTAGTAAAAAAATAACATTTCATACCTATTAATAAACATTGTGATGAATGTGTAGAATAATTTTCAAGCTTAGGTACACGTCGATTATTTCGAAACATCAATTTGTCCACGGGAATGTACAACCTGATTTAATCTTAACCCTTATAATATTGAGATAGTAATGTCAACATTGAAGTCTACTAGCAAGGGGACAAATGTCGCACTAATTTATAAGACGTCGCGTTTTCTCATTCGATGAGGAATACACAAATTACGCTTTTTTACTCACACAACTTTGTAAGTTCCAAGACCCTGTGCAACATTCGTTTGTTTCCTTGTAAGTATTCTTATATCAAAATGATTTAGGCACTGAATGTCCGATTCGCAAATTGTCCAAAAACATCCGATCGCGAAATATCATGTGCAAGTGCAACAAGAAATTAGACACATTTAATGTGAAATTGAACTTTAACCTTTGACCTGACAGGTCATCTCACTTTTCTGGGTAAGGTTCTAACCTATTCTGGCATTTATCGAGCCAGAATAAATTAGAGCCGGTCGGAAAAAAGTTTTTCGATCGGATCAAATCCATTCCGCGTCAATAAATGTGGGAAAACCCTTAATGAAGTTGAGCTTTGACCTTAAATTAATTTCAAACCTACACGAGGTCTGAAATAAATTGAAGTTAAATATCAAGTTAAGGCCGTACAAGATAATGTTACGGAATATTTTGAGAATCGGACGTTTTGCGAACCAGACATCCTGAGCCGCAACATCAACAATACCTATATAGCTTCGTTACACTTTCGGGTTATCTTCGCGATCGTCATTACTCATCAGAGGCTCCGTGTCGGAGCTGACAAGCGTCGAGTTGACGTCTATGGAGCCGTACGTCGTGGGCCGCACTTCGACGTTCGGCTCCGGGTCCACGGGTAAGTTGGGCACGGAACTGGACGCGACGGGCTCGCTCATCAGTCGAGAACTCTCGTCGTAACCTCGCGTCATGTGGTACATCGATTTACCTCGTAACCTTCTACTGAATGAGCTTCCTGAAAAATCACCACAACCACTTTTAATAAGTTTTTATAAACCCCAAACTTTCAGGCGTTCACCTCCAATAGCTTTTAAACGGCTGAACCGATTTTCATCAAACATAGCTAAAACTATCTCGACAGACAAGGCTTTCCAATAAAAAAACCGGCCAAGAGCTTGTCGGGCACTCGTAGCTAACTCCATACATTTTGTTCGGCCGACTGTAACTACATAAGTTGGTCGAGGTTCATAAAAATAACTCTATGATACCGAGACCGCTATAGTTTTAATTGAAAGTGCATACTTTGAGGTATATACCATATTTTTTTAGAATTATTTTAGTAATATTTCAAAAGTTACGGTGGGGGACACCTCAAATTTTAACTTTGTATTAGATTATCTCAAGACTGAGGGGTTTGATCTACATAGTTTCAAAGCAGTTTTTGTTGCATTTTAAAAGACCTTTTCAACGATACCCCACACGTTGGGGTTAGTCCAATTTCATTTTTTAAATTCACTTTTCGTTGTATAGGACCGGCGGATGAAAAAAAAAAAACATTTTTTCATAATTTTAAAAACCAACTTTTGGAACTTTAATATCTATCTATCCACCAATTTTCGTGACAATCGGTGCAGTAGCGGCGGAGTACGAGCCCGGACGGACAGACAGACGGACATGACGAAACTATAAGGGTTCCTTGTGGACTACGGAACCCTAAAAATTGGCATCAAAATCGGTGTTTTCGTTTAGGAGCTACAATGCACAGATGCACATACAGACACACCCCTCTTTTTCGTCGGGGTTTAAAAAAAAAAGCAACTGACTTTGGAATACGTTGGGTTCCTAACTAGGTGTCAATTACCTGACCAGCTATTCTCGAAGACAAATCAATCAATTATAACAACTCCACGAGTGTCATTCTGAATTTCGACACTGTCCCTGTGTTCCCGAACCGCCGACCCGCCGAACAAGTGCATATCGAAGAAGGGTTCTGTCGAAGTAGTGTTATTCAAAGCTGTGTGTTGTCGAACTATGTTCTGTCGGACTAATGCTAGTCGAAATTATGTTCTGTCGAAGCAATGAGTAGTCAAACTATTGTTTTTTCGAAATTGGGACTGTGTCAAAATAATTAACTGTCGAAATTCAGAATGACACTTCACCTATACTACATAATGTACTGACATTCTTTAAGCTATTTTTTTGTAAATCGAGCGCATTGAAATCGATGATTAAAAAAAGATTTAATTACTTACGACCTGTTTGAAAACTATTATATAAAACATGATAACCACAGAACCTTTTTAAATTACCGCATAACTGGTTTCAAGATATCGATATCGGCTGTTAGTGTTCGAAATAATGAAGCAAATAATTAGCTATTATTAGAACTATTAGGTAGGGAGAATTGTTTGTTAATTGCATAATATATAGTCAAATACGTTAGAACCTTTTTACCCGACTGCGGCAAAGCTCAAAAAGAGGGTTATGTGTTTGTCCTGTATGTATGTCCGGTCCAATTCTATCATCATCATCCGAACGTATTCCCGGTTGCATCCTCAGCGGTAACGCTTCAGAGCCCGGGGTCCGCTACCTACCTAAGTGATTTAACGAGGTTACTGGTTTTTACACAGAGCGACTGCCGTCTGACCCCAGCAACCCGGAGGGTAGACCAGCACCAATCCTAGGATAGGTACAAACGCTAGATTGCGTTCGGGACCAACAGCTTTACGTGCCTTCCGCAGCACGAAATCATTTTTCTTTTCGGATAATCAGGCGATTCGAGCCTGCAATATCCTAACCAGACTGAAAACAAATTTTCACAAAGTATGCTTCCCAGTGGGATTTGAACGCATGACCTCCACAAGGCAGACGCCTTGACCACTGGGCCACGGAGGCAGTCCGGTCCGATTGTATGTTCCCTCGTAACTACTAAACCGGTTAGATTTGTCTTAACCACTATAGTGTCATATAGGCTATATTAAAAATCCCCAACCTTGACATTGGCAAAATCATCGTTTTAAAAACGATGGAGCCATAAACAGAAAAGAAGAACTATGCGATCTGCCTTCACCTACCTACTACTCCTAGATGCTCGGAGATGTCCCGCTTGACGTCAGACACGTCCCACATGGCCAAGAACGAGCCCAAGCAAGATGGGGACGGGTTCAGAGGCGACACGAACGGCTTGTACGAGAAGCTGTAGTGGTGCGCCACCGCGG
Source organism: Acrobasis repandana (assembly GCA_963576875.1). Lineage (NCBI taxonomy): Eukaryota > Metazoa > Arthropoda > Insecta > Lepidoptera > Pyralidae > Acrobasis > Acrobasis repandana. The sequence goes on along the minus strand of OY756218.1, from coordinate 16,023,308 downwards.
CCAGGAACATCTCGATGCAAATCAGGAAGTCCTGGTTGGGTAAAACACATGTTTTTAATCATCATCATCATACGAGTATCAGACACAGGAAGGCTGGAAAGGCCTCCCCCAAGGTTTTCCGACCGATTTGAAGCTGCCTGTATCTTCCTGCAACCTTGCTAAGGTCGTCCAACCACCTAATAAGTAGGTGGGTGTCCTACGCTGCGCTTGCTGGTGGCCGCCATTCGAGATCACTTCTGCTCCACAATATACCCCCCATCCGCCATCGGTTCTTATGTATAATGAATAGTAAATGAAAACCTCTCAATCAATCAATTTATTCCGAAATGATCCCTTCGCATGTATTTTTCATCTGTAATCTGATAACAAAAGCTGACTGATAAACAGATTCCTTGTCGTATGACAGGGATGACGCAAATATATTAATCTTTCAGAAATATTTATTACCTGGAGTTTTGAAGATATAATTTTTACTTCATTACTTTCTGTTATATCAAATATCGATGAGATTATCCCACAATATACTAGAATGTTGATTAGGACACCTTGGCTGTAAGAAGAGAAAACAAAACCATTAGTTAATTATTTACTTAGATACAAACAAAACTGATTTCATTGTAAAGTCAACAGTTTTGACTTTACAACGCCACAAGCCCAGTAGGGGATCATGAACTGGTGACAAATGGGAGATTTTTGGTATGTATTTGTCAGCTGATATCTTTGGTTTTTATTATAAAACAAGTAACATATTAAAGAATGTGTATCTTTTTAGCTTATAGAGTAATTTTCTTGAATATAGCTATGAGGTTCAAAATCACTGTACCTATAGTCAATATTAGTTTATATGTATGTATAAACAAAATATACCGTTACTATTCTAAGAGTAGATTCAGTCCATGATACTAAACCACTATCCCCAAGGAACATACAAACTTATCTCAGCTGATTGGCCTACATCAATGGTAAAAATGTTATTTTTTGTATTTTGATATATGTTCGTTGGGGAAAGTTATTCAGTGTCATGGACTGAATACACCACTAAAATACTTTCAGTATACTCGTATTTCGTTAGATGCTGTATCCTTACTAATATTATAAATCTGAAAGCGTGGATGTTTGTTACCTTTTCACGCAAAAACTACTTGACGAATCATCATGAAACTTTGTACACATATCCTGGGAGGTACTAGAAGTAACATAGGGTACCTTTCATCCCGGAAAAAAGTAATGTTCCCGTGGGATACGCGAGCGAAGCCGCGGGAAAAAGCTAGTATTATAATATATAAATAAATATATATTAGACATCCAAAAAAAAAAGGTGAAGCAAAAATATTTTATCGAACTTTCACTCATTTAAATATAACAGAGGAATGTCTTAGGGCAAACTGGTTACTTTCTTTTCACATTTGACCTCATTAATATGATAAATATGTGAATATAAGACCCGTGAGAGAAGGCTTCCATTCAGAGTCTGGTCTTGGAGAAAGGAAAAAGCTTAGAATGTACAGCTGCTTTTCTTCCCGCGCAGATCGTAAAAGCCGATCGTGGGAATGGGTGAAAATGCGAATCATGTAAATAGGGGCTTCACAGAATACAGTAAGAGTATTACATACAGAACGGAATATGCGTCCCCGTTCCCCGTCCCCGCACCTCTCCCCCGTTATTGTGCCGCCGTGCTTACGTCAATGCGTGTGTGTTCGCCCGCTCTAGCCCCTCGACAAGGCGAGAACGGGGAAGAGGATGCGGGGACGGGGAATGGGGCCGCATATTGCGCGGGACCTTAGGAGATTCCATTCAGTATGTTATTGTCTCTTACTGTCTTCTGTGCCATTAGGCAGAAAGATGTGATAGTGTATAGTATAGTGAGAGAAGTGTAACACAACACAATTTCCTCCAATATCTCAGAACAGACCAGACAAGACCCTCCACAGCTCTGCTTAGTTCAGATAGGTACCAGTCTCTCACAATCTTCCACTAACCATGTACCTATTTTGTTGTTAAGAATATTTTCTGTAATGTAAAATTGTGGAGAATAATAAGAATATGTTCTGTAATGTAAGATTGTGGAGAATAATAAGAATATGTTCTGTAATGTAAAATTGTGGAGAATAATAAGAATATGTTCTGTAATGTAAGATTGTGGAGAATAATAAGAATATGTTCTGTAATGTAAAATTGTGGAGAATAATAAGAATATGTTCTGTAATGTAAGATTGTGGAGAATAATAAGAATATGTTCTGTAATGTAAAATTGTGGAGAATAATAAGAATATGTTCTGTAATGTAAAATTGTGGAGAATAATAAGAATATGTTCTGTAATGTAAGATTGTGGAGAATAATAAGGAAATTTGAATTCTGCTTGGCAAAGGCCTCCCCTTGTATTTCTACTCTGTTGTATATTTATTTTTTTATTTTTGTATAAAGAGTTCAGTAAAATAATTATTTTAAAATGTCGACTTACAAAAATGAGAAGAACACTACTGCCTTTATACACAGAAACTTTCCGATTGGCTTCATAGGCTTCAACTCTGGCTTGTTGGCCATGTAGAAGAGAACCAGGCAGTACATGGCCACAAACTGAGAGAAGTTGTTCACTGCTATCATGTACGGGAACGCCACCTTTGAACTGAAGTCACTCTCACCGTACACACCACAGAGCTCACAGATGACCGATATGACTGTAGAGAGTGGTCTGACCAATGTATACTGAAGAATACCATGTTTACAGTTGTGGACAAACTCACTGGAATAAAATATACAATTATTTATGTAGCTTTTTTCTCAATCACAACACAGGTTATCATAAATATACCTTTCTTTACAATTTTTAAAGCGAATCTTTAATAGAAGGATAGACTTGAAAATCAAACGAACTTACAAGTAAAGTTCGATGGAAATTATGTGAGCAGCATCTTTCGATGCGATATTAAAGTTGATATTGAAATACACATAGTCTATAATTAAATGAATTGACACCTTACCTGCCCATTTCCCATGGAGTTAAACAGCATAGCGGAAAAATGTGATAGACTTGTGGTTTTGTCTCTAAAAATGCCTCCAAATCCCGGTCCTCGTTTAGATAATTCAATAAGTACTTCATGAAGTTGTAAATGACGTAAGCCTCATAACACTCTCTCAAGGAGTCCATATAAATTGACTGTTCGGGAAACTCCAGACCCAGCCATGCATTCAATGCATAAATTGGGACCATCCATAAAATTCTGGAAAAAATAGAAAGATACTGCAGTTTGTGGTAAAATATTATTGTTGTCTTGATATCCGAACATTAAAGCAAAATAGAAGTATAAGGTACACTGTGTACACTGTACACAGGTACCTATTATAATAATACAGGGTGTTTCAAAAGAAAGTTTACATTTGTTTCGCTGACTGTATAAACGCATCGAATCTGTGGGGCACCAGGGGGGGTACGCTAGTAGGTAGCCTGGCTCTTGGGAATTCAGTCGCTATGGAGCGTTTCGTAACCGCACGTTTTCTTGCATCCTCAAAAAAGTAAGGGCCAATAGTTACACTATCACTTTTAGTGAATGAAGTGGCCTCTCATGCAGTTATGCTTGTGTTTCGGAAACCTTGACCGCCCAGATTTTGGTTTTTCTAGTGTTGAACCGGTATCTTCAAATTTTTTGACACATTTTGTAATGAAAGGGATGCTTGGCGCATCATTTAAGTGACGAAAACCTCGAATACTGCAGAATCTTTTGCACGTCAGTCGCTGAATCACCTGTTTTGTAAAACTCTTGTATGCACAGCGCGCGATCCGTTCCCGAGAAACGCTCCATAGCAACTGAATTCCCAAGAGCCAGGCTACCTACTAGCATACCCCCCGCGCCCCTCAGATTCGATGCGTTCATGCAGTCAGCGAAACAATTGTAAACTTTCTTTTGAAACACCCTGTATATTATATCAGTATTATCAAAATATTATAATATATATTTTATGATATGGATGTCCTACCATTGCCGATATCAATGCACTGCCCACCAAAAATTTTTTTGTTCAAATAAAATTAATCATGAGAATAGTTGCTCACATGTTACATTTTCGCTGTAAGGTTTTTTTCCCTTGCTCTCTTATTTTAGCCGTTTTCTTATCAATGTCTAAACCTGTTGTCATCCTCCGACCGTCATCACAACTAAGTTTTACAACAGCAATGGATAAATTTATATTCTTTTTATGCTACTGGCTATGGTAAAAGAGTTTTGTTATTTGTTAGCAACTACATGTTATGGTAAGTAATAAAGTTCAACCAGTCATAGACATAGCAAAAAAAAATATTTTCTTCGTTGCTTCTCTTCTGCTAAATAAAATAAACAATTGACTACTTTGCATTTTTGCAGCAGTGATAGTTTCCAAACAAACCAAATTAGTTTATTAATCATAAAACTTAAGGTGAATATAGAAGCAAATGGCCTTGAGTGTGAAATAAATTGTTAACTCATAAATATGGTGATAATTTCCATATTGCTAATTGTCAGGCACTAGATATCCCTTTAAATCATTTTATGAAACTATTATTGGTGATCCGTCTAGCTTTAAAACTTGCCGTGGCCACTTTTGGCGGAGGCAAGTTTTAAAGCTAGATAGACTAATGTAAATACTTTCAACGTGGTTTATAAAATAATTTAAAGGGCTATCTAGTGCCTGACGATTAGCAATATGGAAATGATCTCCATATTTACGAGTTAACAATTTATTTCAAATGAGGGCGCCACTTCAAGTACAAGGTTAATAAATAAAACATTACGGTACATCAAGAGATCTTGGCAGTGGCGGAGCAAAATCAAATTTCGGCGTCGGCAAACTAGTTTTGCTTCACCTCTGAGCCCTGGCGTTAATTAAAAAAACATGAAACATTAAATAAGACTTACCGAATTATATGCTTCTGTAAAGATGGTTTGGTGTAGTGAACAACATGCTGTATGATCTGCCATATCGAAATAGGAAGGGCGAGTAACACAAATCCTCCAGCAACCAATGACAGTTGATCAGCTTTGGTAAAGCCATTTTTTATAGAGCGAGCTACGAGTGCGGGCACTACAGATACTATTAATATAGCGTAAAGTCCTATTAGAAAAGGCCTAATCCACAGTCTCCATTGACTAAAGAAAGTTATAATAGATGACGAACACATCGTAGATCATTTCCTTCTATATTGTGATTTAAATATAACACATAGTCGATACTATTTCCATGCGCAATATAATTTAATTATGTATTACTGAACCAAACCAGTTTCTTGTTATTGTAGGGATTTGTATGTACGTATTTCCAGCTGTTGTGAAATTATTTTTTATTCGCAATCGTAAACAACTTGTTTGACGTTAACATACTGTCACTGTCATTTGATTATAACCAATCATAGACGAAATTGATCAGCTGTAGCCAATTATGCATCTGTTGATAAGTTTTCCACCAATCAAAGACCTTTAAATTCTCATACTTTTATGTAATTCGATAGTCATAATGTCATTTCAATTTCACGTTCGGATACTAATATCAAGGCTAAAGCTCCATTCAGAATACACTAGCTATGTATGCGTAATGTGTGTGGGCGGTTCCATCACATATTAAAGGAGGTATTAAATCGCTTCATACATTTTTTTTCATTGATGCACTACGTGTCGCAGCAAGTATTTTTACGTTATTCTGTAGGAAAAAATCCTTATATTACAAAAAGATTTTTTTTACATTTTATGGACGTTTGTACACTATATAAAAAAGGATTTTACTTTTTCTACATTGGGAAATAGCAGTGACGCTATCTGGCAACAATGGCAACACAATGGGTAATGCATCTTAACCACTATAGTGTCATATAGGCTATATTAAAAATCCCCAACCTTGACATTGGCAAAATCATCGTTTTCAAAACGATGGAGCCATAAACAGTAAAGCAGAACTATGCGATCTGCTTCACCTACCTACTACTCCTAGATGCTCGGAGATGTCCCGCTTGACGTCAGACACGTCCCACATGGCCAAGAACGAGCCCAAGCAAGATGGGGACGGGTTCAGAGGCGACACGAACACTTGTACGAGAAGCTGTAGTGGTGCGCCACCGCGGCCAGGAACATCTCGATGCAAATCAGGAAGTCCTGGTTCGGTAAAACACTTGTTTTTAATCATCATCATCATACGAGTATCAGACACAGGAAGGCTGTTGGAAGGCCTCCCCCAAGGATTTCCGACCGATTTGAAGCTGCCTGTATCTTCCTGCAACTTGCTAAGGTCGTCCAACTACCTAATAAGTAGGTGGGTGTCCTACGCTGCGCTTGCTGGTGGCCGCCATTCGAGATCACTTCTGCTCCACAATATACCCCCCATCCGCCACCGGTTCTTATGTATGATGAATAGTAAATGAAAACCTCTCAATCAATCAATTTGTTCAGAAATGATCCTTTCGCAGGTATTTTTCATCTGTAATCTGATAACAAAAGCTGACTGATAAACTGATTACTTGTCGTATGACAGGGATGACGCAAATATATTAATCTTTCAGAAATATTGATTACCTGGAGTTTTGAAGATATAATTTTTACTTCATTACTTTCTGTTATATCACATATCGATGAGATTATCCCACAATATACTAGAATGTTGATTAGGACACCTTGGCTGTAAGAAGAGAAAATAAAACCATTAGTTAATAATTTACTTAGATACAAACAAAACTGATTTCATTGTAAAGTCAACAGTTTTGACTTTACAACGCCACAAGCCCGGTAGGGGATGATGAACTGGTGACAAATGGGAGATATTATTATTATTATTTTATGGACGTTTGTACACTATATAAAAAAGGATTTTACTTTTTCTACATTGGGAAATAGCAGTGACGCTATCTGGCAACAATGGCAACACAATTGGTAATGCATCTTTGTCGGAGCGTTTTGTTCACAACAGTTGTTCACTGAAAAATATTTTTTTACAATGCGATAAAAAGTGTATGGTATAAAATCTCATAAAAATATAATAAAAACAAATCAACAACTTCACATCAAACCGAAAAACTGGATGCAGTTATACAGGCTGACTTTTTAACCACCAGCCGAATTTTGGAGTAAGTCCATGATACTGAACTACTTTCCATAAAAACAATTACCGAGAAACTAAAATAAAAATTCGTCTTCCCATACAAATCAGCTCTCAGCCAAACGAATTTTATATGGGAGGACGAAAAAATTTTGTCCATTTTTAATAACTTTTTTTATAGAAAGTAGTTCAGTATCATGGACTAAACTTTCTCCAAAAAATTGGCTGGTATTTAAAAAGTCACCCTGTATAAAGTGATTTGCTGTCAAGAGGTTTGGTGACAGACAGTTAAACAAAACGCTATTGACAAATGAACATGAATGATTCATAGATTAAAATTGTATAAGAAACAGTTGCTTTAACGTAAGATCAAACCATCGGCGCCATCTGGTAGCAAGGTTTCGCAACACTATAAGAATAAAAGATGAAATAAAAAAAAATGGTGTAAAAAATACACTGCGTGAGTGGGACTTGGACTCGAAACATTGCTCTAATTTTGATCATGCTCTAATCAACTGAGCTATCATGTGTTTTACCTCGTATGGCGAATTTCTCCACCATGTGATATTCCTATTCTATAACACGTATTAAGAGTTCAGAACTTGTTGACTGGATGGCGTTTTAATGAATTTTTTTTGGGAATATTCCCAATAGATGCCCGATAAATTCCTTCTCTTGGGCATTTATCTGGGCATTTATTTTTTTATTATATTTTTACATTGAAAATAAACAATATTGTTAATAGAGCTAATAGTTATAGGTAGTTAAGTAATTTTCACGAAGTTAAGTAAGTTTAAGACCCCTTATTTTTAAAAAACTGCAAATTATATGCATTACCCGTCAGTGTGGTAAAATTACCGTACCAGATTTAATTATATTTAATGTCTGATTGCTTAATTTATCATATACATTTGCCAGTAAAAAAAATTAACTAAATCCTGTCAATTCATATGTCCCCTTCTGACGACGAGTAAATTGGTGTAAATATTATGCCAGAGCACTACCTACCTATTTTTAGGAAATGTTATAACAAGTTGATAGGGAATCGAAGAACTCGTCGAAGAATATATTTTGTTCCGTTGATATAATAGCGGTTTTATTCGATTTTATCTCTCAATCAGTCTAAATAATGCTTGTAGCATCAAAATCTGTCTGTGTTAAGTCCATACGAAATCTAAAATGTATGAGACTGTCAAAAAATTTACTACATATATCGAGGGTGCTCATTTGTTGATATCGTATTTGATATCCGTTTGCTTATTTATACATATAATTACGTCTTTTCACACCTCCCAGCAAAGAAAAAGATAATAATTCAACGAAGCCTATCAATGTATGATTAGTAGCTATGAGTGCCGTTTCACTTGTCGTATACCTGCATTTTAAGTATATCATAGCGTTTGCACACACTTTCTGACAAGTAATACCAAGTCATTATTCATATAATTTACGCAATATGTCGCACCACCTAAATTTATTTCTCTATGTACATAGATAACATCATCATCATCATCCAAGCGTATTCCTGGTTGCATTCTCAGTGGTAACGTTTTAAAGCCCAGGCTTCCGTCCGCTACCTACCTAGGTGATTTGACGAGGTTACTGGTTTTTACACAGAGTGACTGCTGTTTGACCTCTGCAACCCAAAGGGTATATCAATCCGAGGATAGGTTTAAACAAAAAAAAAGATGGCGTCCAGGACCCGCAGCTTTAATCATCATTACGAGTATTTTCGAATAATCTGGTGATTCAAGCCTGCAATATCCTACTTCTCTAAGGTGAACTGGTAGACAATGCTTTGCATTATGTTTTACCTTTTGTATTATAATTGTTATATTATTGTGCAATAAATATTAAATAAATAAATGAACTTTTAACAAAGTATTTTATTTATTTATTTATTTAATCTTTATTGTCCATCAAATACAAATTGTACAGAACAATAGGCGAACTTAACGCTAAAAGCGTTGTCTACCAGTCAACCTTTGGGTTATACAGAAAGTCTAAATGTGGTACCTATGCTTATGTTTTTTTTATAAAAACTTTATTGTTCCACACTAAAAAAATTGTACAATAGGCGGACTTAACGCTAAAAGCTTCCTCTCCCAGTCAACCAACGAATCATGTTGCGGCTCAAAAAACAAGATACAAAATAAAGTATTATTAAATATATGCAAAATATATATGCCTACTTAACACTATATAATGTAATATAATATACAATTGAATAAAATATACCTCATAGAATATACCTACATACATACATAAGACTATCTTTAATACCCTAAATACATATAACAAATAAATATATACAACCATGCAATATACATAAATAATGAATGATGATGGTGAAAAATAAAGAATATAATAACATCAATCAAAAAGATAAGAGTGCACTCTTCTCTTAAAAGAAAAAACTGTAGAAAGAGACCTATAGCTTGTAAAATAAAAAAGCTTGTCATAAAATTTGTACGATGAGTAGGAACAGAAAGGAGAAGATTATCAGTAGAACGGTCATGAGCGTCAGAAAGAAATTAAAATTTACATTTAGGTACTCAAAAGAATTGAAAAGAGAGTGCAAAGAATTCGCATTTGTCTGCGTTTACAGATAGGTGCCATTTAAGCTCAGAACGAAAAGATGATATATGATCATATTTGCGAAGGCAAAAAATGGAACGTATAAAATTATTAACGAGACAGTCAAGCTTCCCAGTGGGATTTGAACCCACGACCTCTGGATCACAAGGCAAACGCCTTTGAACCACTAAGGCAGTTAATTCTCTATAAGTATAGATAACCTTTCTACAAATTGTTTAATAAGGAGAAAATAAATAAATGCAACTGAAATTAAACTAATAACTACAAACTAAACCTAATCTGATCTAGTGCGGCATGGTGTCAAGAACGTTTCTACTATATTTTAAAGCATACATGCCCTTCAGAATACTAAAAAACGCCATTTAGCTTTTATTTTTTTTCTGCCCTGTGATTGGGCATTTATTTGGACATTTATGGATTTATGCCCAAAATGCCAGAAAAATTCCCAATATGCCCGTTTGGGCATAAACACTTTGCCCATCTCTAGCATGGAATGATTAATGACATCATTCTCATTCGTTCAGTAAGTATGACGGTATAAAAAATGGATTATCATATGGGAAATTATAAAAAACCTAAGTATAGAAAACGTAAGGTTTCTGTAGTTTTTTATCGTAAAATATGTTTTTATAAAATGTTATTAACAATTATAGTGCTATGCTTGTTTAAATTACTTTAGGCCGCTGTACACATTTTGCGATATGACACTGCAACAAAGAGGGCCCAAATGAGAACAGACTCTTTAGTTCGGATTTTTTCTGCAATATGGTGCAGAGTGCGGTACCGTAAGTAACTTATTTGTTAACCTTTAGACGCCTTTAGTATTTACTTTAATAACTTGTTCCCTGTTTTGCAGCTTACTGTATCTACAATACAGAACAGACGGTGCAGTGTGAACGGGACTACATTTCTGTGGACTACTGCAGTTCACGGGATAATATTTTTGTTGTGTTGATATCCGAACATTAAAGCAGGATAGCATATACGAAGAACCTTAAGTAAGAAAGAGCTAGAAACAAAATTACGTGACGTCTCATGTGTTGCTAGACTATAAAAAAAAAACAAAAAATCCCATTCACAGGTGTGCAGTTTTTATCAAAATGGGTTTGGTTAAAAGTTTATAATTTTACTAAAATACATTAATTTATATTAGATTTAAGTGTTATTGCAATCAGAAACCCATTCAAGATATACTAGGCGTGAAAATCCACAAATTTGTGCATTTACAGTTATACGCGTAACACGTATTTTGTGCATCGAGTTCAGCATTGAATTAGGCCACATAGCGATCTCTCCCTAAAATACCGCTGTTCTGGCTGTCGACGTATCAAGCTAACGTGAGTTCATAATTTGTAGGCGCGCTTATATATTTGTCATTAATATATCTACTTGGTTTTATCTTTACGGCGGATAGTGTATTAAAGTTTTTATATAGTGTATCGTAAGTCGATAATTTGTATGTTTTTCGTAAATGGGTCACCTCGCCATTCTTGTAAGAATCTAGTTGATTTGTGATTTTATAGCCCATAAACCTGTGTGTTACATTCTTCGTCTTAAAAAATAGTGTTGGGTAGACATCTATGACTGAGGTGTTTATGTTTTTGTAGTTTTGCAAGGCGGGATAGTGATGTCGAAGCGCATCGTGAGCTGGTTGTGATGTCATCAAAAGGGGAAACAGAGGCCGACTCTGGCACCGTGTCACCACACACACCAGTAGTCAAAAATGAACCGGTAAATATTACTTACATTATCATTATATTTTAGAGGTCACATAGATCTTGGTTACATTTTTATGCTTATTAGTCATGTACTGGCACTGGTTCCTTTGGGAAATGTCTTGCATATGATGAAATCACAAACTTGTCTGTCATACTCAGGAATTTCAACAATGTGTGTCTATAAACATTGCTACCAGGTAGGTGCCTATCTAATATGGAGCATCAGGAGAATTGCATTTATTATTTAGGTACATAAACTAATTACTAAGTTAGGATACAATAGTTTTGGAAATCTTTAGGGGAGTAAGTAATGAACTTCCTGTGGTTAACATTTTATTAAAGATGATGAGACATTTTGGTGGATTGTAAATCAGTGGTGTGGTGAATGTCATTCGTTGAGAGAGGATTATCATAATTATCTTGTCAAGTGGAAGGTGGATGATTGTAAATCAATTCCATGCTATTGGTAATTTTGAATAACAGATTTATTCTTGAAAAAATATGTAAGTGTAAGAATAATGAAATAGGAACTGTATAATTTATGTACATAAAATATGAGATGTATAATTGTATATCTTGAGTCAAGCATCAAATATCATATTCCATCACTCTTTCATTAGCCTGATTTGTGGTTATGCTGATGATAATTACATAACTAACTGAACAATTCTTAATAGAGTTGTGCAAATTAGTAAAATATCCTCATATACTAATGAGGAATGAATTAGCTGAATTTCTCCATCTAAAATAATTTGGGTTTATACATTGAACAAGCTCTACATATATTTTCTAGCAAAGCAAACTATTGTCTTTATGTCTGACTCCCATATTCACTTGCAGTTCCAACATTATTTGTTTAATCATACAATGTTTGTATCCCTTGTTGGACTAGACTAGATACATATAAAACATCTTTCTAAATGTGGTCTTTGGTCCTGGCTATATCTATCCTGTCATAGACATATTTTTTATTCAACTTACTAAGTAAACAAAGTGTTGGTTATAAGTGGCATTACATTGTTGTAAAGTTACACATCACTGGAAGATTTAACTGCTTGACAATAAAATCGGTATCTCATTTACTTGGTGTAAACAATATGTATTGTAGTTTACTGAGATTTAATATATCAATTAAACTAAGTTAACTGTTAATAATTTTGAATGTGATAGATTTTCTCCTACCTTAGGTGGAATAATAAAGGTCTCCCATTTTTAGGATTCCTTACCCGAAGGGTGCAAACGGGACCTTATTACTGAGACTCCGCTGTCTGTCCGTCTGTCACCAGGCTCTATCGCTTGAACCGTAATAGCTAGACATCTGACTTTTTCACCTATTATGTATTACTGTGGCCGCTATAACAACAAATATTAAAAATAAAAAAAGTTGAAATTTAAAGGGGGTCGTGTCAAAAAACTTATTTTTTTCAGCATTTTTAACTCGATCTTTATAATGGCATTAACTAGATACTTGAAATTTTCACCGATTTTGCATTACTATGACCACTAACAACAAATCCTAAAAATAAGATAAAGTTAATAATTAAAGGGGGTCGTCATACAAGAAACGTGTTTCTTCAGCATTTTAAAACATTGTACGGTGGTACGGAACCCTTCATGTACAAGTCCGACTCGCACTTGCCCATTTATTTAAATTTATTGGCCTAGGATATGACCATACTATCTTGTAACTTTCAGTTAGATGGGTGTTTCATATATTTTCAGGTACAGCCAGCTGCCAGCAGTAAAGAAACACCCAAAAGGGGCAGTGGTACATTGCTGAAATGTACCACTTGCAACAGTTTTAGTACTTTAAGTAGTCGCGCCTTAACCACACACATGGCTCAGTGTTCACCCGACAACAACAATGTGGCGGGCTCGCAAAATGCGGACGCCCGCCCACACAGAAAACTTTTTGAGTGTGATGTTTGCAATATGAAGTTTTCAAATGGCGCAAACATGCGTCGACACAAAATGCGGCACACGGGAGTGAAACCTTATGAGTGCCGCGTCTGCCAGAAAAGGTTTTTCAGGAAGGACCACTTGGCGGAACATTTCACAACACACACCAAGAGCTTGCCGTATCATTGCCCAATATGTAATCGAGGATTCCAGCGTCAGATCGCGATGCGCGCGCATTTCCAGAACGAACATGTGGGTCAGCACGACCTCGTCAAAACTTGCCCCCTATGCAGCTACCGGGCTCCTACCATGAAGAGCTTGAGAGTGCATTTCTTCAACAGGTAGGATTTTAATTTTAGGCCGCTTCTGATATTAGACTTTCAGAATAGTACTTTCTTCATTCAGTTTTGATTAATTTTAATCATTGATGATTAAGTTTTGATAAAAAACATTTAAAATTTGGCACATATTTTTATCAGACATTTGAAGTTGATACTGAAAAAGTTTAATTAGAAAAGGAACATGTTGAACATTTCAATTTGTTTTAAAATTAATTAATTTAAATTTTTTGGTATTTTATCAGACATTTACACACGCATACATTTATTTACATTAATTAATAATAATAAAAAAATCACCCAACTTTATAAAACTGCATAATGTCTCGGAAACTAAATACCGACAACTAGACTCTTTTTGCTTGGACCCATTATATCCATACCTATAATTGAAGATTGCCGTCGCCTGACTTGGCACTTACTTAAAATATAATCACCAGACACGGCATCGACCTAGACAACCCCGGGCCCGGCAACAACGTATCCTTCCTCGCGGCCGGCATCGCCAACGCCGCGTTCGCGGACGGCGCCATGGACCCGGCCGCCATGTCTGCGCTGGGCGCGCTCGGCTCCGGGCTGTCGGTGTCCGTGGCGCCCGCCTACTCCGACAGCGGCGAGAGCAATGGCGCGCGCTCCGTCGACAACGCCACACCTCCCATGCACTACCTTACTCCTCACGTAGAGATCTCGATGGCTGACAACAACGAAACCTTCTCCCCTGGCCAGTCTAATCATTTAGGCAACTCTGGTTAGTATTAATTTAAAATAGTTTTGTTACAGCATTTTATTGAAATTCATATTGTTTTCGTTAAATAACGTTTAATAATGAAAATTTTATTCAGAATTTCATATTTGTTATCAGTAAGTACTTATCCTTGATAATGAATAATGATAGATGTCAGAATAGGTATGTAAAGTTACTTATTCACTGAAATTAAAGTATGAATATCAAATAAAAACCCTAGTTAGGTATGGAGAAAGAAAAAATTAAAAGAAAAATCATGTGACAAAACCTGAATTTATATATAAAATTTTTCGGATTCGTGTTTTCTTATAAGTATATATAACGCCATCCATATAATAACACAGGGCCGGACTGAATGGAAGAAGTGGAGAGGCCTTTGCCCAGCAGGGGACATATTATTATATGTTACTTTATGTTAGGGGACATATTATCGAGCTATTGCTCTAGATAAAAATATAAAATTGAAGATCAAACAAACTTACAAAGTGAAGTTCGATCAAAATTATATGTGCAGCATCATTCGAAGCGATTAAAATATGTATTTGCTTAGAAACCAATTGATAAATTTCCTAAATGAAGTACAATATAGTGCAGAATCCTACACTGTTAATATGTATATTGCAAGAATAAATAAATTTATAAATAGATATTTATATAGTGTAATATTGATAGAAGGAATTTGCCTCAGATGGGACAGACTCGCGCATGAACGGCGAAGGTCCGAGCTCGCCGCAGTCGGGCGACAGCGCCGTGGCCAGCAGCTCGCTGGCCGGCCTGCCCGCCAGCATCACGCCGTCCATCACGCTCATACCCATCAAACAGGTAACAGTCCATGATTATGAATAACTTTCCCCAAGGAACATGTATCGAAATATGAAAAATAATTTTGGCCTCCCATATTTATGTTGACCAATCAGTTGATCTAAGTTTGTATGGAAAGTCGAAAACTATTTTATACTCCTATACTATTATATATTTTTTGTACATAATGAGCATGGCAGACGAATGTTGCCCATTCATTAGCCATACAGTCGATTCATTTTGAAAATTCATTCAACAGTGGAGATCCTGTCTGTGGTTAAAATAATAACCCACACCGCCTTTAGGTCTTTTTCTTATTTTAATATTACACAGTTGGGCAATATCTTGTTAACTAAAATATTGTAGGTACATAAACAATTAGGAGAATGCAAAGGGCAAAATTACATATGGGATGAGATTATGTAATTATGAATAAGGAATAACTCAACCATTTTAAATCAGACAAGAAATAATAATTATTTAAAAAATATTTTTAACTAGCTTTTGCCCGCGGCTTTGCTCGCGTATCCCAATTCCCACGGGAAAATTACTTTTTTCCGGGATGAAAAGTACTCTATGTCCTTCTCAGTACTGCTAACTATGTGTATGCGAATTTTCAAGAAGATTGGTTCAGTAGATAAAGCGTGAAGAAGTAACAAACAAACAAACAAACAAATATACAAACTCTCTTTTGCATTTATAATATTAGTCAGGAAGTTAGGATAGGATTAGTAACTCAACATTACTTTGTGAAGTTAACAATCTTTCTTGTGTGTGACAGTGTGACACATTATACTCACTCAACCTACAATCGGCACATACATCATTAGCATAGATAATTCAAAAGTTAACATATGGTACTTTTGAATGATCCTGTTTTTGACTGATACTAGTAAGGTAAATCGCACAGAAAATTTCCGATAACACAGAAAATATTATACGTGATGGATATTCCCAGTTTACTAATGTCAGTTGCGGTGATTTTGAATGGTCGGCAAATCACAATTAGCTTATTACGAATATTTGATTTCGTAATATTATAAACCCCTAATATCTATTTTTCCTATTTCGTAATGTATGAATAACAATTCGTCTCAATATTTAGTTTTTCCCACCAAACTTTGGGTTTATCTAAATCTTTATCCGTCTAATTATAAAACGAGGACTAACTTTAGTATTTTGTTTAAACCTTCACCGTTCTATTATAAAAACAGGATTAACTTTGTTTTAATTGTTATTTTTAATAGCATTACAATGCTCGGAAATTTATCCAAATTGAAAATATGTGATGAAAAAATCCGCCACGAGTGGGATTCGAACTCACGACCCTCACGTTAACGCCGTGAGTTCAATTCATCGAATCGAATACCACACTTCTGAATAGTGGGTAGTAATGAAGATTTACGCATGCTTGAAATGCGTGTACTATGTGATGAGAAAATTCGTCGGGGTGATTCGAAGGTGTTTCTTTACGTGATCGAATCGGAAATGAGGAGATACGTAGAAGAACTAAGGTCACAGACATAGCCCAGCGGATTAGCTCATTGAAATGGCAGTGGGCGGGGCACATAGCGCGAAGAACCGATGGGGCAGAATGGTTTTTTGAATGGCGGCCACGTACCGGCAGGCGCAGCGTAGGACAGCCACCTGCTAGGTGGTCAGATGACCTGAGCAAGGTTGCAGGAAAACGCTGGATGCAGGCCGCTTCCGATCGGTCGTTTTGGAAATCCTTGGAGGAGGCCTAAGTCCAGCAGTGGACTTCCTGTGGCTGATATGATGATTCGAAGTCACGATAGCACAATCGGTAGTGCACTCACGGCGTTAACGTGAGGGTCGTGGGTTCAAATCCCACTCGTGGCGGATTTTTTCGTCACGTATTTTCAATTCGGACTTACTTTGTTACTAGGTTTAAACCATTACCTACCCAAATCAAGTTGACATCTAGTAATATCACACTATCTCACCTGTCAATTTGGTTTGGGCGGATAATGGTTTAAACTTAGTAACAAAGTTAGTCCTGTTTTTATAATAAGACGGTTAGGGTTGAGACACATCTGTCAGCACGGAACAGCATTTTCGCGGCGTTCCGTCTCTCTCTCTCGCTCTAGCAAATGACGGTTCTGAGCGACAACAAAGGATAGCTGCAGGAAAATGCTGTTCCGTGCTGAAAGATGTGTCCCTACCCTTATCCACTCAAAACAAGTTGATATCTAGGAACATGTTTCAGTATAATCTGTCAGTGTCACCTAATTTTAGGTGGATAATGGTTCAAACCAAGTAGAAATTAAAGTTAGTTCTCGTTTTAAAATAAGAAGATATATCTCCCTTCTATCATCTAGTTTTCAATAAAGGTTTGGGTCTCAGTTTCTCAATAAGTGAATTGAAATTTCAGGAGCCCAACACTCAAGACGAGTCAGTGTCGGGCGAAGTGAGGGACGGGGAGACGAACGGCGGCGACAAACGCACTGTCTCGTCGAGTCTTTCTTCTATGATAAAGGTTTCGCCACTTAAAAGTTTGCTGAGGGAAGATCTGCGTAGGCGTATTTCGGCCCGCGGACGCGCTCGAAATTCTAACGTATGTACTTCTTCAGTATCATCATCATTCACATTTTCCATCATTTACTTACCTTCAAATTGTTTTCTAATGTTCATAAGTAACAATCTAAAACATCAAGGCCTACGCGGATTCCCCCTACGTCACGTCAGCAAAATTGACATCACTAATCAACTATTATTAAAAATTACATACTTAATCAATAGTTGTGGTTATAACCAGGAAAATTTTCCTCGCTTAGAAGGAAGTATGTAAATTTTGTGTAAAGCTACCTTAAATGATATTAATCAAGGAAAACATTGGTGATGTTTATTATGCTGGCATATTATATAATAATGAAGCATTGAATATATGGATTGCAATGTGTAGCTGTAGGTATATATTTTTTTTCTCTTTATTAAAATAATATATATCAGAAAATATTGGCATATATAAGTACACATACAGGGTGTTAGTATAAACACCGTTGTCATTCAAACCACGGATGCTGAATGCTAAAATAAAATGACTCGAGCAAATATTCAAAATAATAAGCTTTTAGTTTTAATGGATTTTTATGATTAAAGTTTCCGATTTCATACGTGATTTCATAGACACCCTAGTCAAGTAGGCACCTAAATACGTCGCCGGCTGCGGTGCCCGCGGTAGGTACGTTTAAACTGTAAGGGCCCGCCCGGCTGTCGCACAAAGTGTCAAACAAAACACATAAACATAAAATGTGATGAAATTATCCCTTCATACTTTTCCTGTCTTACTTAGGACAGGCAAAAATAGCTACTTACTCTACCTGTCTAGTACTTTCCGATTTGCGAGACAAGTAAAATTGTTAAAACTACCTAAACACATTGAAAAATGTAAGTATTGATGTTGAGTAGGTATTTTTGGCGTACTTTCAAAAAGTTCATCATCAATCAAGCACAGTTCGATAAAAAATTGTTTACAAATCATTTAGGTACCTACCTCTCAGACCGAGCGGAGCCCGATAGGGCCGCTCGAAAACACGACGAATCTCAACTTTATTACATTGACACAAAATTGTTGGATCATTGGAAAGGTCATTGACCTAGGCTGGAGAGGTTAATCACTTTTAAAGAGCCACGCAAGCTCCTACGTGTTTTCTGAGGTTATTTATTACTCACTTGTGAAAGCACAAAAGGGTTATCGACTTCACTCAAGTACGGAGATCTAAGCTAAGTAGGTATCTAATTACACAATTTAGGCGAAAAAATCGGAATTCGCACGAAACGCGCTGTAAATGTGTCGTGTACTGCAGCACGTACATTCCCACACGCTCGAGACGGACTGGCCCGGCCGGCCAGCGACCGGCTGTGCGCTGCGCCGGCGCCCCGCCCCGCACCCCCTGCACTTTGACCCCATCGATCGTACGTATGAGCGTGTAGGGTGTATTGCGCCAATGATTTTGTAGGATTTTTTTTTAATTAGTAAAAAAATATTTTTTTACTGGTTTTCGACTACTCATGAACCTCTGGTTTCAAGGACAAGACTGTTAACACTAACACCCTGTATATAACAAACACAAGTGTACAAATAGTGGACTTATCCCAGAAAGAATCTCTTCCTATCAATCAGTAGGATGAGGACAAACAAGAGGGCTTCTTATTCGGATATAGTATATTGCAATGTAGGGTATGCGCATGTTGCAGGCGTCGCGCGCGTCTCCGTCCGAGGGCGGCGTGATCACGTCCACGCACGGCGAGTCAGCTCTAGCGCCCGCGTCGCTCGTGTGCTCATTCTGCGCCATCACATTCCCGGACTCCACGCTGTACTTCCTGCACAAGGGCTGCCACTGCGACTCTAATCCCTGGAAGTGCAATATCTGCGGCGAGCAGTGTTGCAACGTCTACGAGTTCAACTCCCACCTGCTGAGTAAGAGCCACCAATGACTGTTTGCAGGGGGGCCGTTCGACCACTGACTCTAGTTTGGTTACGCACTTTTCGTACTGTGTGCATAGTCCGCAGCACTTCACTAAATCTTTTCATTATTCTAGTGTCTCTAATTTAATATTGCAGCTGTCTTAACTCTTCGTTCCTTTCCTACATCAGCCACTGTTGGGTTGAAGTGCTTCGAATATGCTGTATACTGAACGTCCCCCCGAAGCTATAATTTTATTTTAAAAGTGCAAATTACGTCGAAATATATTTAGCGGTTATATTTAATAGGTGAATGAGCGAGATATTTATAATGGATATTTTAGTACTTAATTGAAAATGGGTATATTGAGAATATAAATTTAAATTGATTATATGATTGGGAGTTAGAGTACGGAGCTACTCGATACGAATTATTGTAACATGGGAGTATATGTATATTCGTTTGGAAGATAAAACGCACGCACATACTGTTGCGTAGCAGCGGGAGAGACGCGTATTATAATTATTATGTAAAAATAAGCTGAATGTCAACAATACTTCAGCCATACATTCCACATTGAGACGTAAGCATTCCATTTTGTGAGATTAAATAAAATCTTTGGTGGGGAAGAAGTGACTACTTGAAATTACCCTAAGGTAGATTTTATTTATTATTTCGTTTACAGTACCTTACTGTATTTATACCATGATTAAAATAAAGTATAACAAAATTTTAGAGTATTTTTGGTGCGATAGTGAATTTTACAAATGTTTAGATTGTACAAATTAATATATTTTTACAATTTCACTGTTGACAAGATGTTATAAGAAAGGCATAGCCTTTATTCCGTGATTGTGTTATTATTGTGATTGTGTACAGGCAGGAATTTAAAATTCTACATTCCGTTTTTATTTATGTTTTCTCTATAAAGTGCATGTGATGCAAGTCCACGACTAATACTTAATGTACACTATAAAATATTTGTTGTTGTTATTTTTGTTCTAAACTTTACGTCGTTTTATATACTTACCTAGATTCCGAATGTACTTAAAATTATGTTATCGTTCTTATATTAACTTTAAATATAGGCGCTTTCTGTCCGGAGATTTTATTTATATATTTTAATTTGAAAGCACTGATATCGAATGTCCAGAAACATAAATACGTATAGCCTATGTGCACATATCCTTTAATTAATAGGCAATATAACGGCTGAGACTTATATTCAAGGTATTGTATTATACCTAATATATAATTTCATGGTGAATTTAAGCTTATTCTTTTCTTTCTTTGTGGAAATAAATTTCGTTTTTAGTTTCTGAGAAGTGCTCATCCTTGCGGATTTTAACCACTCACCTCAAATGTTCATGCAATATGCAATCGACATTGATTTTTGTATTAAGAAACTCACACTTGCTCAATATAGCTCAAGTATGGAGTATGGAGCATATATAAGTGTTCAATTCGCACAAATGCATAATATTTATCCTTAACCATGCCCAAACTTTAGTGATTTTTTTAATTCTCTGCTACAGAAAGTGCGCGTGCTTATATTGGTGCCCATATTTACTTATCTTTATTATTTATATTTATTTTTTCTGACTACAAAGTCAGATTGATTGGACGATTCAATATTTTAAATGTCAAGGGCTACACTTAGATAAATGTTTAGATCTCTTCACAATATTAAACATACTTAGTTAATTTTATTATTTACTCTCTTATACTTAGAAAATGAAGTGCTCAACCTTATAGGTGAATGATTTTTAACTTTATATTGATGGATGTACAAATATCATATCAAATTATGAGAAACAATTTAAACTGTCTACTTAAAATTCCTGTAGTGTTCTGAAGGCTATTTCTATGGACACACATTCACACTAGCTGTAAAGTTGTATATTTTATTGTAATAACGATAATAATTTTATCAATTCCGTGCCTACTTAATCGGATATTCCGTTCCATTTTTATTTAAAGGTAGGTAACCTGAGATTTACATTCCTTTAGGTGATAAGTACTTAATATCGGTTGTGGTCTTGCCTGTTAAGTTTACGAAATTGACTTAGATGGAACTGAAATTGTTTACCAACGAAGTTATGTATTTGTTTTGTTGTTACGGTAACGACATTGGTATTAGGTTAGCGCCGGCGCTGCGGTAGACGCCCGCCCGAGGGCGGGCCTAGTGAGTTACCTGAAACTAGCGAACACGAGTTTATTTATAGATATTCTATATACATTATAATTATTACGCTGTTTCATTGTTCGTTATGCATTCTTCGATATTTCTATTCTATTCTACCGCAACCGCCGCGATTTAACTAAGTTTAGGTACATTATAGTAGCTATTAATATTATTAATCGGTAACCCCATTGGGCGCCTTTACATAATCCGTCCATTATCTAATGATAAAATATTGCCTTTAATATTTAATAGAGTAATATATTTTATAGATTTTAGATATATGTAATTAAGGACAGATCTAAGTATAAAATGTTTACAGAGTTGAAGAGTTTTAAAGATATAGTTATATTTATTTAACTTCTATTGTAATGGTTGTATGAGTCGCCGAAACGTTTGTTGGCCAAAAATTAACGGTCGATGCATTTGATGGTGATATGTAGATGGCGACACATACAATCATTGTTGATTGTTGCAGTTTGAATTTAATATTTTATTTTCGTGTGGTAACACAAAACGTAAACTTAAAAGTATTTGAATATTGTACTAGAGCAACTATGTCACCCTCGATTGTAAATTAGATGCAACAGTATTCTATAAAAATATTCCTCTAGCATTATATTCGTGTTCAAATTGTGCAACTAAATGTTGGAACAACCACTCCTTAAGGTGAAGACCAAGCCGAAGTGGCGCACTCATTTGAAATAAATTGTTAACTCGTAAATATGGAGGAAATTTCCATATTTCTCAATGTTAGGCACTAGATAGCCCTTTAAATTATTTTATGAACTGCCGTTGAAACTATTATTGGTGATCCGTCTAGCTTTAAAACTTGCCTCCGCCAAAAGTGGCCACTTTTGGCCAAGTTTTGACTTGAGAGGATTGACTCATGTAAATACTTTCAACGGTGGTTCATAAAATAATTTAAAGGGCTATCTAGTGCCTAACATTGAGAAATATGGAAATGTTCAGCACATTTACGAGTTAACATTTTATTTTAAATGAGGAGGTCATTTGCTTCTATCTTCACCTTAACCAAATCTTGGGAGAAATACTTTGATGTGAAATAAAAATGTGTTAGCTATGAAGATTGAATCATTGTTAATTAAATTTTATCACCCAATCGCCACTTCATACACGATAATATCAAGAGAATGTGTTAGTATAGCGATCCTCACCTTAATACCAAATCACAGCTTACCAACATTATATTTTGTTTTAAGTTGTTATGTATGTAATATTATAAGATAGTTAAATTAACGGTTGAAAGCAATTAATTGTATCTGTAGATGGTAACGTTGATATTTTGCTGTTACATTTATTATGTTGTCATTATAAAGATGATTAAAAACATTTTACTAATTAATAAAGGGATACTATTTACGAGGAACCAGTAATTATTATTAATGAGTGATAGTAAATATATCAAATCTAGAAGATTGTGCCTTAGATCGGTAAATATATACTTAATTGGAAATAATATATTATAAACTACAATTTTGAAGTTTATTGAAATATCTATCTCATACTTAAATATGTATATTTTGAAATGTTATGTGACATTAAAGCAAAGCTAAATATAAAAAAATATTTATTGTTATACACGGAACTGTAGAGTCAACATGTACTTATATTACAATTTACAATATGGCTGTTTTGCTTGTTTTTATGATGAAAGTTTATTTGCAGTTAATTACATTGTCTTCGTCTCATCACGATGATCTAAAACACACTACAAATATAAAAGAATGGTACTTATTACCGAGTGTGTAGTTCTATTTATTTACTTTATAATAATTTGGTAAAGGGTCTAATAAAATATTAATAAACTATGAGATATATATTGTGTATTTATTAAATTAGGAAACTGCCTATATTTTTTATAAAATTTGTACTTCTGCTACTAGTGACAAAAATAATTTTGGTGCTTGCTTGCAGAAAGTATATTACAATTGTAGGCGCCGGGGCGGGCTGCTAGCTGGAGTATTAGGGTCAGTTCTGACAGAGGAAAGATGCTCGCGCGGGCTCGAGCTTCCTCTAGCCGAAATTCACACCGAGAGCAAAAATACGCTTCAAGACGGTGCCACGTGCGTTATCGAAAGAATGCTTCAGGCGTGCTCGAGGCCTCCCAGGCAGGGGCGAGGACGCGCGCGACCGAGTTACGAGCATGCGCCAGGCGACGCTTGAAGTCTCCGCCGATATTCATACAATTTTATACTTTAAGCAATGGTAATACGGTTTTAAGTTTAGGGCATTGTCTTAATAGAACGCGATTACGCGACCATCGCAAGTTCGCGCGAATTTTACTCGTACGAACTCGCGATCAAACATATTGAACTCTAACAGGTGTCCTGACATTCGAACGACGCGGTCGCGCGACGAAACATGCTTAATCGTGCGAACTTAGTTCGTACGAACCGGTGATTAATCATATGAATTCGAATAGGTGTCCTAATTGAAATTCGCGCGACATTCGCGCGGCGGGGCACTGGCACAGTATAATTATACAGTAGTGTCTCCACTCCATACGGGTTCCAACGGGACCCTATCATTGAGATTCCACTGTCTGTCTAAACGGCTGTCCGTCAGTCCGTCCGACCGTCCGTCCGTCCAGCTGTCCGTCTGTCCATCTGTCCAGCTGTCTGTCTGTCCGTCTATCCATCTGTCCGTCTATCCATCTGTCCGGCTGCCCGTCTGTCCATCTGTCCGGCTGTCCGTCTGACTGCTGTCCGTCTGTCTTGCTATCCGTCCGCACTTGGATGGGTGACCAAAAAGTGTCACTAAAAAATCTGGAGCTGCTCCGTGCTTCGGAAGGCACGTTAAGTCGTTGGTCCCGGATGTTTTTAATATATGGCAGTCGTCAAGCTATGTCAGATGCCTTTAGGCAGCTTGAGAAATCTGACACCAGTGTTGGCCACTTACATGAAAAACAAACAAGTGACATGCGTACAAATACTTTCGCATTTATAATTAACTAACAGTCCACCCTGGCTTCGCCCGTGGTACACACATAGCCTATGTCACTCGGGGATAGTGAAGCTTTCCAACGGTGAAAGAATTTTTTAAATCGGCCCAGTACTTTTTGAGCCTATTCATTACAAACATACAAAAATAGGTACAAATCTTTCCTCTTTATAATATTAGTGTAGATGTAGATATAAAAGCATAAATGAGGGCCGAATCATAATACTGTTAAATAGGTATTTATAGTAGTCGCTCGCGTCGTCAATTCGTGTTCTATTTTGTCACCCAGACACCCAGATTTTGTTATCGCGCAAACAGGCGATGGTCGCATCGCTTACTCGCGCGATAATCGCGTATTTGCGTTCTATTAGGACGATGCCTAATGGAACTAGTAAATTACGCGAGCATTTTTCCTCTCTGTCTGAACTGACCCTTAATAGTATATGCAGCTTGCCCTTAATTTGTTACATTTTACTTGTGCTACTAATACATAGTTTAATCACTATATTACTACTACTACTACTATAAAACAAAGTCGCTTCCCGCTGTCTGTCTGTCCCTATGTATGCTTACTACGCAACCAAAGAGCAATAATGTACCTTATGCACCTATATTTGTACGCAACGGATTTTGACGCGGTTTTTTTAAAATAAATAGAGTGATTTATGAGGAAGGTATTTTCAGAAAGTATTTTCTGGACACCGTTGTTATCGCTGCAATCGCTACATGGTATCACTTATTAACCTATAAGTACTATACCTATGCAACTTAAAAAATACAGTTACATATTTGTTATTAACAAGTTGTTGGACAAGTCAACAAACAGCGATTACTTAACAACATTCCTTTCCTTAAATATTTTGGGCCTCCATACAAGTTGACCGATTAGATATACAAAAGTTGTCACGGAACAGCACTTTCCTATGCTGCTATCCTTTTCTGTCACTCAGAACAGTAATTTGCTACAGCGAGAGAGTGCGACGGAACGCTGCAGCACGGCCGGTCGGTGACCGACAGACAAGGATAGCAGCATAGGAAAGTGCTGTACCGTGCTGATAGATGAGATCCAATCCAACCCTTATATATCAGGTATGAAGGAAGAGCAAAGTTAATTTTATTTTTGTGTAAATAATAACAAATATCATCCTTTTTGGTCTTATTTTTGGTAGCGCTTTTTTTCGTAGTCGGTAAAAGATAGCTGATATTTTAGAAGATTTTTTAATGTGGTAATGGTAACACTGAACTGTCAGCTGTCATTTGATTTTGGCATCTATGCGTGCTTTTTCTGTCAAATAAGTTTGTGTTGATCGAAAAGTTAACTTTCTTGAGAAATTATCTCGGTTTTCACAATTCCTACGTGCATAATATTGACGACAGACAATTTAATAAACGAACTATAGCGTGAAACAAAAGTGGAATGGGAAAATCTACGCAAGTTGATGGCGACAACAATCCAACTTCGCCAGAATCTGATCCTGCCAAGTTGCTGGAAGCTGCGTTATTACAGATGGATGGAATTATAGCAGGTAACCATCGATTTTATCTATTGATACTAAATAATGTCTTACCGAGCTCCTTGGACTGATATTAGTAGGTGCGTCAGCCATAAATCCATCTAATAGCTTTTCCATGCTTCACTGAATATTGAGGTCTTTATTTCCTCTCACCAGTCTCGATTATGATTCTTCATTAGTTCTATTTAAAAACTTTAATTCAATGTTGGTTACTATTGAATGGGACCCCCTAAACAAAAATATGATCTGCACGCATCATTCTACCTAGCTCTAGATTGTCTATATCTTAACTAAGTATGTACAATAATAATAGTAATGCAAAAAGTTAACTTACATAATAGACTTTTATACACTAAACATATATGTCTTGTTTATGCAGCTCAGACATAATAGGTTTGTTGTTGTTTGCCAAAATCCTTATAAAGCTTTTGTTGAAGTAATTTAAAAGAGTGTAAGCCTGCAAATCCTTTTAAATTGCGATTGGAGAGCAACCTGTCATTATTTCCTATTTCCTTTCTCCATCTTATTCCTGCCACTCTGTGTGATCTTTAGGTTTGAAAATCCTTGACATTGCCTCTCTACTTATAGGATAAAGATGTGAAAGTTTGTGTGTATGTATTGTGGTACAGAAATGATAGCACATTAGTGAATTTTTTCAAAGGCGTTGATCCTCTTTGTACGAAAGTTGGGCTAAAGGCTGCAAAATGGTACATGTAATGAAAGGATAATTACCTGTACACTGTGTAACAAGGTTTTAATCCTAGAGTACTTGCAGCAGATTTTTATATAAAACCCAAACACAAATCTCATTAGCATTATTTGAGTATTTGGTGGTACAGAAATGATAGCACATTAGTAAAATTTTTCAAAGGCATTGATCCTCTTTGTACGAAAGTTGGGCTAAAGGCTGCAAAATGGTACATGTAATGAAAGTATAATTACCTGTACACTGTGTAACAATGTTGTATATCTCTAATATATAAAATCAATTCAATGTAATGAAAAGATAAAATGAAAAAAAAGCGGCCAAGTGCTAGTCAGACTTACCCATGAAGGGTTTCGTAGCAGCAAGTAACATAATATAAAAGTTCTAAAGGTAAATTGTGGTTTACGATTATTGACGTATTAAAAAAAAAACTACTTACTAGATCTCATTCAAACCAATTTTCGGTGGAAGTTTGCATGGTAATGTACATCATATATTTTTTTTTGTTTTATCTTCTCTTATTTTAAATTAATTTTAAATTATATTAGAAACCTCAATATCATTTTTGAAGATCTATCCATAGACAACTCACACATATGGGTTTGATAAAAAAAAAATTGAGTTTTAGTTCTAAGTATGGAGAACCCCCAAAATTTATTGTTTTGTTCTATTTTTGTTTGAAAATCTTAATGCGGTTTACAGAATACATATACTTACCAAGTTTCAACAGTATAGTTCTTAAAGTTTCGAAAAAAAGTGGCTGTGACATACGGACGGACAGACAGACAGACATAACGAATCCATAAGGGTTCCGCTTTTTGCCATTTGGCTACGGAACCCTAAAAACAGTGAACTGTGAAGGGATTAAATGGAAGCATATTCAAGCGCAAAAAATAACCTTATCAAAAGTACATTTTAGTAGGCAGTCCTTAAAAACTACATATTAATCGTTTTTCGCCAAAACCATTATGGTACAATCAGTGGCTGCTGTATGACACTGAGTCATAGCAAGCATTGGCCGACAGTTGACGCTGCGTCATGCGACAATCATTTTATATGTATAAACGTGAGGCTGATTTGTTTAATATCATTTAATTTATTCATAGAACAATATTCACATTGTGTTTGTACTTATAAACTAAAAAAAAAAAAATTAATTAAATAAATATAGCAAAATACATATTACAAAAATGGTTTAAAACATGACAAAAGCACACAATATACATACAAAATTATTCTGCTTTATCAGCCGCGACTTTGGAGCGTATTTTAATTGTCAGTTAAAATGTCCCTTGCGCAAAACGTCCCTTTCGCAAAATGTCCCCTGGTAGCAAAATGTCCCTTTTTTAAATTTTCATTATGTTTACAAAATTACTATAAAGTGAGTTTGTGTGTTGTTTATTTATTTGTTACGCCGCCACGCCGTAACTACTGAATCAATTATCATGAAACTAGCTTTTGCGGCTCCACTTGCGTTAATATCGATCCCTAAACAGTAAGTTTTTCGGGATAACAAGTAGCCTATGTGTTAATCTAGGTGATAAACTATCTGTGTGCAAAATTGCATCTAAATCCCTTAAGCTGTTTAGGCGTGATGGAGTAACAAAGATTCCAAAGTGGATTCGAGAATGGTTTATATTTTTTACGGGTTTGTCCCTGCCACATTGTATAAAAAACATGAAATTTTGCGAGGGATATTTTTTTGCCACCAGGGAACATTTTGCTACCAGGGGACATTTTGCTACCAGGGGACATATTGCGAAAGAGTCGTTTTGCGCAAGGGACATTTTGCGAAAGGGACGTTTTGCTAAAGGGACATTTTGCGTACGGGTCATTTTGCGACGATACGATTATTTTAAAAATAATATAGGATTTTGACTTTCTAGCAGAGTTCGCTTTTTTGTATGAGGTTGACAGTCCTCTTGTCGTCCATTATAAAACATTGTTCATAATGGACATGTAAGTATATTGTAATAATTTATACACCATTAAATCATCATGTATAAATTATTACACGTCCTGAATAATATTTCGTTTGTCTTATTTTTCAAATACAATGACAAATTTTAAATTATAATTTTCATCTATGCTATAAAAGTCAAGTTTGTAGTCCTATTTCCAAGTAGCAGCCACATGAAGTAGTTATGTAGGTAATAGGGGTGTCTTTGTCACGGGAGGGTGCAAACTGTTGAGCGGAGGGTGGCTTTGGCGCCAGTCCGCCGCCTCACGCCGCCCAGTTCGGACGTGTCGTCGGTCCGCGTCCTATGCGCACGCGTCAACTCGGCAACGCGACTGCTAACCGTATTTGTATTGTATTACTATAATACTTGTAGACTCAAGTTAGGCTGCCATATTTCATGAAACTTTAGATAGTTACTTGGCGCATTTATTAGCATGTTGGCACTGAGAGTAGGAAGTTTTGACATGTTATTTTAATTATAATTACTTACACAGATTGAGTTTTAAAACTTCCAATTAAATAATGTACTTGACTTTTGAGGTCCATAAATGGCATAAAAAACCCTTGGGAGCTTAATACCTGAAATATTAAGGTATCATAAAGTTTCTAATTAATATGATTTTGCATTACATGCTTTGTCTAATATAGCAAATTAAAGAGAAGATCTTCATTTCTGTAATATAAAGTTTTTTCTAAACGTTAAGCGATATGACGTCATATAATTGATTATTTATTATTTAGAGCGTATCTTAAAATTAGGTAGGTACCGTAAAATTTAAGGGTTCTTGTACCAAAGTAGTAGGTATCAAAACGCATGGTATATAATAATATATACCATGCCTTACTACTGTAAACGTATTGCGGTAGGTACCACAATTTCAAACCGGTAACGTTACATTGTACTTACGTATTTAATAATACTAACACTTTTATTTCAAAGATTATTTGATATATGTACGTAAACATGTTTATCTTTTTCAAAATTCCTAATTTCACACTCTAAATAAAAAACATAAGTTTACAGGCAGCTGGACGTTATGAAAGAGGGTTTCTTTTTCGTATACGGAACTTGAGAAATGACCAAGAGAATGTAATCTCAGTCGGGTTGCGTCAAGATTAAATTTTTGAGGCGTTGCTTATCACGCCCATTCTCATCCTCCAAATATTTGCTTTGGGATTTTCCCTTGTCGTCCTATTTTGCACGCTGTTCGGAATTTTTTACAATGTTTTACGTTGCTATATCCTGACCTGCAATATCCAGTGATAAGAAAATATGAAATGATTTAATTTTTAAAGTAAGTACATATAACATTAACGATTTTAGATATTTGATTTTATTGCACGTATTCATAAAATTACGATACTTTCATTAATTCCGGCAAAACCAAAAATGTTACTAGCTTCAAACAAAATTCCTATATACTTCACTAAATTTTATTTAAAATCGTTCACTATATTGACAGTATAACTTTGGAATTGATCACTGACCATCCGGCGTGCTCAAACGGTAGCCAGCTTTAAATCTCAATGCATAAAAAAGTCATAAAATCTTAAATAATTACATTTAATTGAGTAGGTACTTAATTCACTGTATTCACTTCGCAGTACAAAATTAGGGGATCAGTAGGTTGCTTTATTTTCTCGTCCCGAAACATTTGTACTCATAAATTGCTCCCGTCTTCCGTTTGAAAAATGCCAGTACTTTCAAGCCGACTGTTGGACATTTTTCATTTGTTTCCTGCGAATTAGAGACGTGAAAAGTTTTGTAATTATCATTCTGGCTGTGTAGCCAGTAGGCAGCCGAACAGACACCTATTACGTGTTGTATTCAACAGGTACCTAGGTACCTATTTTTCACTTGGTATTCTCCTCGGCGCAACTGTGACCCTCGGTATGCGACACTTCTCCCTGTTTCGCCACTATTGTATGGGCCAAATACTTTTCTTGAGGTGATGAAAATTCCACAGTTGCACCCTGTGGTCGCACCTAAAATAAATTATGAATTGATTTTGTAATAGTGGTCATCATCATCATCCTTCTCGCCTCTTCCTTATTTGGGGTCGGCTCTGTATATCAACTGCTTCCACTTTTGTAATACTACATAGTTATATTTTAAATAATTTTAGACTTTTCTTAGTTTTTTTTTTAATTATTGTAAAAAGAAATTTATCAATGATCATTTGCAGCCTGTACTCGGAAAATTGTTTCTATCTAATGCTTGTAATGCACTTAAGTTCGATTTTCATATGTAATTAATCTTGTCCGACGAAAAACTTCTCTACCTACAAAGAACTAGTGCTATATTAGTATCCTAACCAGTAAATGTTATTAAAGAAAATTTAAAATAAAATAAAAATATCAGAAAGTTTATATTATATAAATATTCTTTACGGAATAGGGATAATTCTGAGTTTCTGTGGTTTTTATAATTAGATAATTTTAGCAAATAAGTAAAACAGTGTGAAAAGACCTCAATATTAAAGAGTATTAGTGAATGCAATGTGAATAGTGAGCAGCATGCCAGGCTGCTGGCACCTCCCCGAGCACGTGACCCGCTGGTGGCTGCTCGACGTGTGCAGTCAGAGGCTGTTCGGAGATGTAGACAGCGACTCGCAGATACCGCAGCGTACGTATTTGTTGTACTCTGTATGTGAATGTAATGTGAATAGTAAGCAGCATACCAGACTGCTGGTACCTTCCCGAGAACGTGACCCGCTGGTGGCTGCTCGACGTGTGCAGTCAGAGGCTGTTCGGCGATGTACACAGCGACTCGCAGATACCGCAGCTACGCAGCGTACGTACTTGTTGTACTCTGTATGTGAATGGAATGTGAATAGTGAGCAGCATGCCAGGCTGCTGGCACCTCCCCGAGCACGTGCGTGACCCGCTGGTGGCTGCTCGAGCATATCTGTTAACCATAATTATTATGATTTGCAATGCAATAGACATCTAAAATGAATTCCTGATATAGTGCATCAAACTGATAATCTGTTTCTGATTAGATTTGATGTACACATATGATATCTATGCAGATATTAGTTTCAATAAGTGAAGAACATACCGGCTGAATTCTTCTACGTTTTAAAAAGTATGAAACTGGCCTGACTTAGTTGTCTTTAGTTAGTCCAGTCCACCACATATATCTACATACATGTCGTATGTAGATATATGTAGTGTAGACACTTAAATTTTCTTTTAGTCCCACCGACATCTCTGTGTGCACATGTGTCTCGCAAGTAAAAAGAAATATAGTCGCATAAAGATCTACGGTGACCGAAATAATTTATTTGTTATTCATTAGCATATACTTATTCAGGTGTACTTCATCCATGTGTACTTATTCAATATTTATCCATTAAATTCGAATTTCGATATTAAGAACTTAATTAATTAACCATCTCAGCCAACTTTCCCACGCCCAAACGCCTATCAGTTACTTGATTTATAACATTGAAAAGTTTTTGCTCTGAACCTCGTTTGAGGATATCTACGTGGCCCGCTATAACGAAGGGTAAAATGATGAGGATTTTTTTTTCTTTTGTGCTCGAGGCAAAAGCGTCATTGTTCCTGGGCGGATGCAATTCACTCGGTCCCCGCGCAATTTGCGAGTAGAGTAATTTCGAAGAGATTTGAGTCGTCAACTATGCTATGTACAGGCGGATGTTATATTTCTTGTATGTTGATATAATCTTCATAATGTATCTATTGTTTAGTTCGGATTAAGTTTTTCTCCCTATGTAGTTCTTTTTCTTCTTATCGAGCCGAAATGGTTTCACTGTAGCTTCTTTGACCAGTATGTGGCCACGGCGATCCCTCTGTCGTTAGTTTCATTAAGGTCCTCTTTGGTACATAACTGTATGTAGTAAGGCCTAATGTATCTCGACGATTGACTTTAAACCTATTGTAGATTAATCCATGAACCTACAAATGTGGTTTTCAGTAACATGGAGAGAATTTCTTTGGAAATTTGTAGACTTGAAGCAGGGCAGGCTGGTTCAAATATGTATATTACTAGCGACCCGCCCCTGCTTCGCACGGGTGCAATGCTGATACTAAATACACTACAGAAAAACTGTGAACGTTGTATATAAAAACGTAGCGGCCCGCTCCGGCTTCGCACGGGTATAAAATATATAGCCTATGTGATTAAAATCGATCCAGTAGTTTTGATTTATTCATTACTGCCCGTGGCCCGCACGCGTTAAATTTGGAATAAAACAATCCCCCTTTCCCTATACCATAAAGATTTCCTATGAACAATGTATTCAAGGTATTTAATTGGTTAAGGATTAATGCTGTATTGGATCGCTTCGAAAATTAGCCATTATTTGTCGTAAAAAGTAAATGACAAAAAAAAGTTATTGTGGGTTATCCATAAGAGATAGACATATACCATTACGGACTTTTCCGTAGACCTTTTCAATGTGTACAATACTTAGTACATTATTTTGATAAAATTCGTAGGGTTCAGCCTGCGTTTGCAATGTAAGCTGAAAAAATGTAATTATTTACGACATCTCATTAGAAACCTCAAAAATAACAGTACTTCTCCACTATTTAAGGGTCGGCACCATGTAAACTGGGTTTGCGCGGGCAACAAGTTTGTACAGAAAGCGTTTGATTTAAGTCAAATAATGTATACACATAGATAGAGGAAGAGTTGGGACAGTAGACGAAAAAAAGGATTTTTTAAAATATTTTGTAGTTTTCCTAAAAACAAGCATTGAATTTACCCAAAAACATGCAAAACGCACTTTGCGCGGGCAATAGTTATGGCTTAAGTAGAAAAGACCACTAAGAAAATTACATACCTAGTTATAGGTGAATAGACTAGCCAGTAGACGAAAACCGTATTTTTTTAATTTTCATTCAGCAAAAGTAAGATAATTGTAAAGAAACCTGAAAGAAATATTTTAGAAAATCTTGCTACAAACTGGCTTGTTTTTCTGCGTAAAGAAATATTCTAACAAGGGATTGCATATATTTTATAAAAATAAAGGCTATTTTGAAACATTATTCTTAATATTTGCTTACAAAGCAATCACGCAATAATAAAAAAAAAAATTTTAAAAATTGGATGTTTTGCAAAGTTTTTGACAGAATTCTCTGAAATGGCGGCCATGTTCCTTTCATACAAATTCAGTTGCCCGCCGGGCGTTCAGGAAGGAGGCCGTGCCGAATTTTTCAAAAAAATCCATTTTCGAATTACGTAAAATTGCATTACAGTCTAAAATATTTCAATAAAAAACTATGTACAAACTGCCAAATTATGTCATACTTTTGCTACACTATGGTACAGTTTTGACATTTTGTTGACGTTCAAGTAAAGATGTAATGCTATCGCGGATACGGCATCGCACATTTTTTTTTTAAATTTTATTGAAAATTAAGTCAATGAAAAAAATAATTTGGTTTGATTTATTACCTATATCTTTTAATTGGCGATTAGGGTGAAAATCGGATTGGAACTTTCTCGGGTCGCGGAATCATATTAATAATTTTTGTAATAAATGGTGCTGTTTAATTAGGGTTTTACAATTATTTTGAGGGGTGATTCAGTCTCAAATTTTGAAGAACTTTTCCCCATAAATATATATCAAAATACGAATTGACATTATGCGTAATATATCGAACCACAGGCTATACTAGATCTATACTTGGCTAGGCAGGCAGGCTATAGTAGGCTATTTATCTATACTAATATTATAAAGAGGAAAGATTTGGTTGTTTGTTTGTTTGCATTGCATGGCTCCGAAACTACTGGACCGATTTAAAAAAAACTTTCACCGTTGGAAATGTACACTATCCCCGAGTGACATAGGCTTTGTGTGTACCAAGGGCGAAGCCGGGGTGGACTGCTAGTATAGTATAACGTAAATAAATGAAATTTAAAAAAGGGGGCCACTTATGGTGGGTAAATTAGACATTAAAAAAAGTTTTGATAACAAAATCGTGTGACATATCAAATGAAAGAACTTTTTATGACATTTTTAGATATATATTTTTAAATATATTTTTATGTCATTGGAACACAAAACGTGTAGTTTTCCAAGTCACCGCTTGCGTAAAATACTATTTGATTGTATTTTTGAGAACGCCCTGTCAGCGATAAGTAATATTGATTTACGCAGAAATATCATAAATTTGTCTATGGTTCCCTAAAATTTAAACTTAACCAAAATAAACCGGCCACGTGCCGTGACGGGCCACGTGCAGTGTAGGGTTCTGTAGTCAGTACCTACTTGTTTTATGTAACTTACAACTGCCTAACTTTAGGTCTGAATTCAGTCCATGATACTGAACAACTTTCACCAATGAACAAACGAAATACAAAAATTATTTTTGATCTCTTACACACAAGATTTGGCAAAATGTAATATTTATGTAATATATGTATGGAATACGTAAGGACAAATCACACTAATTAAGCTAGCCCCAAAGTAAGTTTTAAGCTTGTATAATGGGATACTAACTCAATGATACTATATTTTGTGATAAATACATACATAGATAAACACCCAAGACCCAGGAAAATTTTAAAAAGACCATTTTCTAACTTGCCCTGGCTGGGGCTCGAACCCAGAACCTCCGGATTAGCGGTCTAGCGTGTTAACAATTACGCCACGGAGGTCGAATGGAAAGCAAACATTTTCTTTTCATATTTAATTATGTGTTCCTTAGAAAAAGTTGTTCAGTATCATGAACTGAATCCACCTTAAATTAGTTTTAGTCAGGGAGACGTTATATACTACTGCCGTGAATTTTTTTAAGTGTCCATATACAACCGTTTAACTGACAGAGAGACACATAATTGTAACAAAAATTTCCAATCAAAAACCAAATATTTCACAAACGGATTCTAAAACGAAAAAGGCTTCTAAAGTTCATAATCTTACAATATTTTTGTAAGACCTATTCAACGACGTCTCACACCACCCTTTTTTTTTTTTTCAAGTTTTTATTACCACATATCCATGCCCATGCCCAATTACAGCTTTCTAGTACTAATAGTCTATGAGTAAAACTGGGGACAGACAGACAGACAGACATGACGAAACTATAAGGGTTTCTTGTTTACTACGGAACCCTAAAAAGCTGCGTGAAACTAAACAGATTCTCTATTCTAAGGGGTCTTTGTCATTTGCGCTTTAACAAATTTCAAAATACGAGTAATCAAAACCACTTGTGCAAATATTTCGCTCCACTTCGCATACGATAAATTAAATTGATGGATGAATGACCGTGCTTTTACAAGTTAAGCAACTTCTAGCTTGGTCACAGTTACGATGGGTGACCGTGCTTTCAATTTTAATGTTGTCCAAGTCAAATGTTGAGAATCTTATGAATAAATTTCAGTTTTCTCTACCTACATAACTTGGCAGCTATTTAAATTTCAATCTTGTCGGATTTCAATGTTTTGTCGGAATTTGAACTTGGCATTTTTACATTTATATTTTTGATGGGATAAAATAAACACCCAAGAACCAGGATAAATTAAAAAAGGCCATTTACCAACTTGCCCTGGCTGGGAATCGAACCCAGAACCTCCGAGTGACGGACTAGCGTGTTAAGGAATCGCCACGGAGGTCGACTAATAAATTGAAAAAGTAATAAATTTTACGCAAGATTCGAATAACTATAACTTGGATTTTTTAGAAAGTGCTATATGAATTTCACATATATTTAAACTCGCTTTTTAAATAAACGTCTTGCATTCACGCACACTACTGTATTTTCGACTTTACTTTTTCTACTGATAGCCTGTCTACTAAAGTGTTAAGTACATTATAATGACGTCTGCCAAGGCCTTAATTCAGAAATAATAATTCAAACAAAATAATTCTTTGATTTGATTGATTTGAAAATTTTAATAAGTATCACGGACTGGGAGTCTTTACGAAAAGAAAAAAGTAAGCTGTATACTAATTCTACGTTACAATGTATGATTACCTACATCTATTGTCCCTTTTACACATTATTAACTCTATGTGACTTCATCTTGACATTTTTATGACTAGCGGGAAAATTTTGCATATTACAGAGCCAAATCCGACCACGTGGCTTTGTGCATACATTCCTTAATGGATGTTATTATACATATAAACCTTCCTCTTGAATCACTCTATCTATTAAAAAAAACCGCATCAAAATCCGTTGCGTAGTTTCATAGATTTAAGCATACAAAGGGACATAGGGACAGAGAAAGCGACTTTGTTTTATCTATGTAGTGATACGATTGATACATCTCAAGTAGATCAGATTGCATTGACATGGTTATTGGACTTCTCCAATCTCCACTTCCGTAAATGAACACCTGTAATTGATATCGGTGTCTCGTTGACAATTGCACATATCAGTAAGCACGCTGTCTATGTACATACCTACGAGGATCACGTGTACGGTTTTCCAATCAGTTGACTTGACATTGTAACCCTGACTGTATAGTTTGCTTGGTGCAGCTGTGTGGAGTGCATTGTTTGTGCGGAAATTCAATGTATTTAAAAGATATTTGTGGGCGCTAGTGATACTGCAGTCTACAGGTGACTTGCTCATTTCTAGCGGCATATAAAGTTTATTAAAAATTATACAGGGTCTAACAAAATATACTGAAACTATTTAAAGGCTGAATCCAGTCCATGATGTTGAATAACTTTCGCCAAGAAACATATATCGAAATGTGAAAAATTATTTTGGACTTCCCATACAAGTTGACCGAACAGCTGATCCGGGTTTGTATGAAAAGCAAAAAAATATTTTTTATATTTCGATATATGTTCCATGGGAAAAGTTGTTCAGAATCATGGACTGAATTCACCCTTAAAATAGTTTCAGTATATTTTGTTAGACGTTATATATCTTCAGTAAGTCATTTCCTATGGAAATGTCCGTTCAATGGGTGTGTTTACAAAAAACTGGCATCTGATTTTGGTCAGTGGCCACATTATGGAAGTGTTCACGACTTCTAAACCCGGTGTTTAGCTACCAACAACAACACGCGTATTGCAAGGCCTAGCAGGGAATGTGCGCGAGCCTCACCGACGCGGCCGGCCGGCCCGGGCGAGCGGGAGTCGGCGCACGCTACATGCAGGCCGTTTTAACATCGTACAATCCCGTTAAAAGCGTGACGCCTCCTTACTAAGCAGATGCGACTGCACATGGCAGCGATCAATGCTTAGTAAGTGTCGACACGACAGACGATCTACACCTCCAAGATACTAACGATGCCCTTTCCTTATATACTCAGAAAAAATGAGAACTCTCATAGCGAGATGTAGCATTATTCGCTAAATCACCCATTCTCCTTTAAAAATATTTTTTGTAAAAATGACCATTGTATTGCTCGTTATAGTAAATGCTTTTTATTACTAAGTATTTTCATGTTTATTTTCTTAGTAGGGTCAAAAAGTGCATTTTACTTGATACGGCCAATATTAAGTGCATGTCGCGCCATCTCACGTGGATACGGAGTACGATTTACTTTGGTAAAAGCCTCACTTGTTTCGGTGTGCCTTGGGTTTATATCAACGGTATATTCAGAACTAGACATATCCTAGATAAAAGTCTGTGGTTGTTTATTCATACGAACGTGAAGTTTTGTAAATCATTACCAACCAGACCTATTTGTATCTTTTTTCCTCATGAACTTCATCAACATTAATATTTCAAATATTTTCAATTAAGTACTTAATAAGAATGATCATCATACATAACATAAATCATAATACATATTTATCAAAAGTTATAAATGTTGTAATTTCAATATTTTATCTTTGAGCTCTAGGTAAGTAACAGATAAAAAAGTCAATATTCATATCAGAGTCGATGCTTTTATTCTACAAAGCTAACTAACTTAACTTCGACATCTCGTCCAACTCGTTAATGTCGGTTAAAGTACGATTGGACTGCAAAGTTCGATTTTCTCACGGCATCGGCACTGCTCTTGACTCCACTAACTTCCTTAATTTGAAGCACTTCGTTTTAAGTTGCTAAATGAATTCCGACCTCGCTCTACTAACTGTATCGATAAGCATTATTAAATGTAACTTCGCTTTTCAGTGCATCCATCGACTTTGGTAAGCGGGCTCAGTTAGTTTCCTAATAAATTATGATCAGACGCTGCTGCATTCTATCGTGTTACTTTACGGGTAAAATATTATAATGTTAACATAAAAAAAAATATATTTTTAAGATAAAGCAATATTACACCAGCGCAAGTATGCGCTGTTGTCATACTTAATCTACCTATAACTGCACACGCTACAAGCACAGAGTACTATATACGCTACAAGTATCATGCTTCTAGCAATCCGCTAGATGACAAGAAGTCAAATCAGACACTTTTTTCTAAACGTCAAAACAAACATTTTCCATGGGATTTGTATGAAATACAAAACCGTGACGTCATAGATTTTTCGAGTCAAATAGCGCTCTTAATATCAGTTTTTCTGCATTAATAAATCTATAATCATGTTGAAAATGGATATGATCAATGACAAGTGACACTATTTTGTGACGTTTTATTCCCTTAACAGTACCAAATAATTTATTTTTGACCCAGTCATCTACCCAATTAGGTTTTGCACATAATAAGTTACTAAAATTCTTCTCATGAATATTTAATAACAATTATTTATAAAAGGATTTTAGACATAAATGTATAGGACTTTGCCCACATCCACTAATAAAAATAGTGAATAAGCTTTCAAAACCTTGGACACTCGGACACAATATAAATAACGATTGATTTACGGCTATAGCCATAAGTGCCCCAAAAATGAATGTTCAGCGACGTCAATCTTGGTCAATCTGAATAAAAAAGTATTTTCCTATTTCCAGAGGCGGGCGGGACCGGACCAGTAAGCACAACGAATACTGGGTCGGGTCGGTCAGCCCGCGCCCGGGCCCTCGACCTGGCGCAGCAGCTGGCCAGCTCCCTGCAGCATGCGATCCCGCCGCCCCCGCGGCCCGACTTCACCACCGCCAGCGCCATACTGCGGTGGCTGCAGCAGAACAACAACACTGTTGCTCTTGTGAGTACACTCCTGCTTTTTAAAACCTCCTAATAACACGTCGCTTAAGTCTGCCTATGCAAAGGTGTTCCGACTTGGCCCAGGTTTCGAGAAGTTGGCAATGCATTTAGCAAATCCATCATCCCCGCGTCCTGGACGTCACAATGGCGGTAGAAATAGCGGAAGCGTGAAAGCAACAGTAAACGATGACTTTAGTGAGTATAGTGCACCCTTGGAGTAAGATCTGCCATAATTTGTAGGCCACTACGATAGCGAGCGGCAAGCAGCGTTTTTCGCATTCACTTGTACGCTTGTTGTGCTCACCCCTGCGTTTATATATGGGAACACAGAATATCTGTGATACAAGATTCAGAATGAACTTTTGGGTACTCCAATGGTACAAAAAGAGTACGCGATCCCTATTTTGAGCTGACTTAAAAGTGCACATCGCGAAGATGATTGCCGACCTTCGTTAAAGATGGCAGTGGAAGAAGAAGACATGATAGCAGCTTCAGTTCATTTTTATCTAAGTACAAAGACACTAATGCTATAAAAAAATATAATGCTGGATTGCGTATTACGAACTTTCAATGAATTCAGTGCATTACGTAAATATAAACAATGTTAGCTTTTTAAGAAATAGGTCATATACGCAAATTAATACAAATAGGGGAGTGTTTCCGCTGGTTGGCATATTCAATGGGCCGAAAAGGAACACGGGTTGTCGCGGACTGACACCCGCCCACTGCCTGACAAAGACGCGTCCGCTGTTTGAGAGCTTGTGCTCCACAAACCTCTTATCGACGTAGTTCATTACATTGTATACTACATAGAGATATCAGAGAGACATATCATATGAATTGCACCAACATAGTACACGTAGTATTTTATGTGCAAATGGTAGTGCAAAATCTTGTCCCGGATGCGGCTAGGAAGCCATTACTATTTCGATTCTCTTTTTTCATCTTCACGCCCAGCATCACTCATCATCAGGTATTTTTTTAGTCTCCACTGCAGAAGCACGACCCTCTCTGTGCTACCAGAGCCATATATTAGCCAGAGCAATCAGAGGATTTGGCCTACACTGTCCACGCGCTGGCCAGAGGGGTTGGAGAGGTTTCATTGATGTTTATAGGCTTTGTTTGGCTTGTGTTTCCTAAGTCGCCTTCTACGACATCCACGGGAAGAATTGAAGAGTAGAGTGGTCCTATTCTACTCTGCCAGGAACCACACGGCAATCACTGAACGTGGCCTTTTGGTTATATGCCGCTAGGGTCTGTTTTACACCGTTCTTACACCGATAAATACGTGATAATGTATCTGTTTGTCCCAGAAAATACAAATGTCAATAAATTGTCCAGAAAAACCGATAATGGGGTCTGAGTCTGTCCCTCGCCCACCGTTTGATGAGGTGAGTACATGTACCTGTATTGTTTGCATTTTTAACTTTTACCTTGTACTTATGACTCTGTATTTTATTATAATTTGTACTTGTAGTTACATCTTCTCTTATTCATTTATATTTGAGAACAAAATGTCTACAGAAATATATTAAGGTCCATGAGAGGTATCCGACAAATATTTCGATGAGGATGCATTTTCTCCTAACACTGCAATAAGCGATACCTGCCGTTCAATCGTTTGCGTTTAATGAAACCACAGGCGCGCTATGCAATGCTGTGCCGCTGTGTTCAGCATAATGGAAATCCACAATGCATTTTATATGTCGAATGTTGTCCATAGTCCATACACACGCATATTAAAATTGCATGCCAGGCGAAACAAATTCTCAGCAATAATGGCAATGTAAAATTTATGCACAATTTGCCAATTACAAATCAATTACAATGCTCGAAACTAGTGGCGTAGGTTGTCCTAGAAGGGCCCTGTATAAAAATTTGTTAGGGCCCTTTACTTTACAAAAGCCACGCACGAGCTTATATACAAACAGGAATGCAACAGAATTTGCCCAAATACCGCACTCCCCTGTTCAATTGTAATGTTATGTAACATTCAAGCAGCTCGAAAATTCTGACAGCTGTGTTGCGCTAGGATACAAGAATGCTTCATTTTGCGCCCTCTCATCTGGTGACCGCTCCACCAGCACATCCCTTGCGCTTGAATAAAGGCTAAAGATTTTTAAGAGTAGAAACTTTTTTTTTACAATAGAGGCCAAACGAGTCTAAGCAAAATTCGGCCCCGAATCATCGAATCGTCAGAAACTGCGGTAGCTACGCCCCTGCTCGGAACAATATCTAAATTGAAAGTATGTGATAAAATATCCCAATCGTGGCGAATTGTTTCATCACATATTTTAAATTTAGATCCATATACGATTTCTGACAAATGATAATGTTTATTCACATAGTACTTATATCAGAATCGCAGAATAGATCGTTAACCCGAACATCCTTGCGTCAGTTTCAGTGTCAGACTCAGACAGTTAGATGGACATTGAATGCGCTGAATATGCATTGCTGTTATCCCGAACACGAATTCCTGTGGTAATTTCTGGTCAGCAGAGTAATCAAACGACTGATCTGAAACACATGATATAGTTTGTTTTTGGTGGTATTTAATTTATATAACAAACTACGTAAATTGTGTATGTATATTTAATCTATGTAATATATCTATATATACAATTTATATCTTTATTATCTTTCTATATAAAAAAAAATCTGATTTAAATTATTGGATATTAATCACATTAAGGCCCCGTTAGCTGCCGTTAGTTCAGAGGCAAGAATACTGTAAGTGTTTTTGAAAAATCACTGTAAATAAACGACCACAGTTTATTTCTACACAATTAGTTAATATCGCTACACAATTTTATGAAAAAATATTATACATACAAAAAAAATGAAACACAGCTTCATTCAGTCCATTCATGAACAGACGAAATATCGTCGAGCTCGGGTCCGGGGCTATGTTCGCTCTCGACGAATATTTCACAGATTTTTTTTGTATTATATTTTTTTTTAAGCTAAAACGACTATAATAAATTTTTTGGTATAATTTTTAAATAAAAAGGTGATTGTATAAAATATTAATATGTCTTATAAAGACAAATTTAGGCAAATTTAGAGGTATGTTTGTGATTTTTTTCTATCGAGCCAAGAATGCTCATTCGTGTTTTGGATATTGGATTCTTATGTAAAATTTTTGAGGAATAAACTATAGTAGTTTAATTACAGTGATTTTTTAAAAATACAGTTTTCTTGGCTCTGAACTGACGGGGCCTCAAGTCATTTTTATTTACTGGAGAAACTAACTAGAAAAATAAAATTAGTTGGCAAAATGTAATGCAAAGAGCGAAGGCGAGTTTACTGGTTTATATGCTGAACGTTCATTGCGCGTGGATTCACGTCGGTGAGCAAAGGTTCAGAGTGTGTGCAATTAGTTCCCTTCTTGCTGGCAAAGCGGGCGCTCGGGCTTAAAACGTGAGCCGTGACTCGAGGAACACCTGCCCGCGATATTGATAGCCTGAGGATCGCAGTCAGAACATTTTATTATTTTCAGAACTTTCTTTCCTCATTAAAAATATGGCTCACTTGAGTTGTTTATATTCGTTAAAAATATAGTAGGCAGTACAATTATTACAGCTACAGTAAAGGCGATATTTAAGCAAAAAACAATCAATATGTGAAGCTCCTATACCAAAATTAGTTGAATCTGTCGAAACACTAAGATGTTCTTGTCATATTGAATATAAGCTTTTAGTAAGACGCCCATCCCGGAGTCCGGAACAGTACGAGAACTGTAATACCGGTAAATCCGGTAAGCTGCCGTACGTAAGTATTCGCTAGACAGCCGCATTTCCGCCCGGGGATTTATAAACAACGAATGACACCAATAAATAAACATCAGTTTGACTTCAACCAATAGAGAGTATGCATGATTTTTTTTTATATTTTTAATCGATAGTCCTCGTCGAGAAATAGCCGCAAAAAAAAATCAGTGTCGAAAAACATGTATATGGTGTAGAAAATAAATATTAAAAATAGCAAGTAGATTATAACAACTAAAACACGCCATTTCAAAATATGACGTCAACGACTGCAATATCCGCTAGAGACAGAAGCTGTCAACGCATGTTTTTCTTTTTTGGGTACTTTCGATGTTATCAGCCAGTGATGTTTGTTAAACTTCTATAGAAAAGTACATACATTTCGAATGTCATCGATAGTCAAACTACATGGACGGACAGTTCTACCGAACGCACCCAAACTTGTCATTTCCTTTTTATGAACGTTGTCGTCATTTCCCTTTTGTTTGTCAAAAGTTCCCGCGCAATATTTGCATATTTTCAATAATTTATTTCTAATCCAAATAAGAGTCAGTAAGAAAACTAATTAACTAGGCGTAGTAACGTATTAAAAGAAATTGTAAAATAAAAATATGAGCCGGATTGGTATTACATGCATATTCCTTATTCCAATATTGGAAATCTTATTAAAACCATAAAGTATGAATGTTAATATTTCATCGGAACGTATTTATGTACTGTGCAGGTCGTAACAGCCTAGGAGCTTTTTATTTATGAAAATTTATGGTAATACTGGGTGGCGCAAAAGTACTGGCACTAAAGAAAATACTTTTATTTTTTTTATATGACATTTTCTGTCATTCTGTTGTTGAAAATTGTGTAGTGAACAAATGTAAAATACACTGAAAATAAACATGGACCGTTTTACTCCCCAAGAACGTGGAATAAACACTATGGACTTAGTGAGGGACGCTTTTCCAGGCCGAGTTATCTCTCGTTTTGGCGATTTGCCTTGGCCTGCAAGATCACCCGATCTGACCAGTCCAGACTTCTTTCTTTGGGGTTTTTTGAA
Organism: Acrobasis repandana; assembly: GCA_963576875.1. Classification (NCBI taxonomy): domain Eukaryota; kingdom Metazoa; phylum Arthropoda; class Insecta; order Lepidoptera; family Pyralidae; genus Acrobasis; species Acrobasis repandana. The sequence continues at coordinate 15,978,552 of OY756218.1, read as the reverse complement.
ATCTCGGGTGTATGTGAACAAGCCACAGACTCTCGCAGCTCTAAAAGAAAACATTTGTCAAGAAATAACGAACATATCGCAGGAAGTGTTACGGCAAGTTATGCAAAATGTCATAAATAGGGCTCAAATGTGTATCAACTCTGGAGGTCACCATTTAAAAGACATCATCTTTAAATCCTAATGGTACGAAATTTAATGGCACAAATATACATTTAAAAAAACCTAAATCTAGTTTTCTAATTTAGAAAAAATGTTATAGCTGAACCAAATAGGGTCTTTACTTTTGCGCCACCCAGTATAAACATGACTCCATGAAAACGGAATAAATATAATTCGAACAACCGTCTAGGTTTTTCTCCTGAATTTCTCAGCGAAACTGCTGAAATCGATGTAAAATTATAATAATTTGAAGACAGGAGGAGGAGGTGCTTTGTGCGCCATAAATAAAAGGCTACAGTTTTTCATTATTCTCTGGGCTACGCAAATAGTCTGGCAACTAGGCAATCTCTGGTAGTAGCAGCGTTATACCGGTACATGCATACAATTTTTTGTATTATTTTGTAGTGACAATGTGTGTAGTAACATACGACCTACAAAAATATTTTTAACATTCGTTACAAAAAAGAAGCAGAGCAAAATTTGTTCAATTAGCGGCCCGTCCGTTTTAAATTATCAGCGTAAAAGCTTCGGCGTAAATAAATTTCCAATTTTAAAGTCCATGAAAAGTAAATAGTTTCACATCGAGTCCATTAATTGACAGTACAAATTGCATAGCTATTTAGCCTACTGTGTGTGTGTAAACGAGTAAAATCCACATTGACAGGTATGAGTGCGCACTGGGGTACCAGGTGACACGTATGCGATGAAAGCGCTTTGTTTACTGACCAACATTGAGCGCACGCTGAATGGATCTCGCATGCACCACACAGGCATTCATAGCAGAGAGCCACCCCCTGAGACGGGGTGACTAACCTCCATCACAGGCGACGGATACCCTGTTAAACCTGCATAGAGCACTTTCCGAATAGTTAGCATCTCGTCCCGGCCTTAACTTATTGGAATGTCGGCCGGTGCAACCAAATTCCATTAGCCGGATGTTTCGCTGCTCATATACTTCCATATGTGTCCTTGTTTATTAGACTATTAAGTATAACGTATTAAGGATTTTTATGATTGACGTTTAGATTTACGCCTTCCTGGAGCTGGAGCGTTATCGTTATTTCTCCGGATATAAAGATCACGTATTCCAATTGCATTACTGAAATATTCTATTTCAAAACAGTTTCGCTTTATTTATTCAGTAAGCCGTGTTGCAGATTATTTGAATAGAATAACGTTAGATTAGAGCTAATTATATAACGTGGCTAAACGCTAAGGTAACGAGGTGGCTTCGGTGGACTAGTTGCAGGTGTTCGCGAGTTCCATTAGCGCTAATTAGAATTTCTCTAAGCTCGTGCTGCCTTATCGCAGAATAGAATAGGTACCTACCTTTCTCAACCCGTGTCTAAACCAAGAAGCAAAACGCTTTGTTACATAATAACATAAACTAGGAAAGTAAGTATGTAATATTAACTGTACTATTGTATATTATTACTAAGCACTACGCTAAAGTTTCTATCAAGCAATTAAAACCTTGTAATACTACTTAGATAAAATGGTCAATTTGGAATTTTATCGGGGATAAGATGGCTAGTTTTGCAAGAACTACTCTGTTAAAGTCGATACTTAACAGAAACAAGGGCTGCGCCAACTTCTCGATAGAAGTTGGCGCAGCCCTTGTTTCTGTTAAGTTTCAAAGCTGTAATAAATAACAGTAGTTCGGGTCATTGTGGACACATTCTCAGACTTACTTATCTGTTAGTTTTCTAAAGACTTAAACGTTTAAAGTCTATAACTTAAACTATATTATAATACCTCTATAATATAAGTATACAAAGCGTTAGAAGAAAACTCATAGCAATGTTGCTCGTCATCTACTGTTCTATGAAAATAATCGAAGGGGAATCTGGTTCGCAGGAATACGGATGTGGACTAAAAAGTATATGTATTTTTTTTCTGATTAATTCGTCGTCGACTGACGTCACTATCGAGTACGATTTTAACTTGACGGTCCCGTCACCCCCACTCCGAAACTTCGACGCGCTGTATCTTTGTGAATTTTCACTACTTTGATAAACAGAAAAATATGGGTCCATCATTTTTGGATAATCTAACTGACGGAATAAATAAAACACAAATTGTCGGACCCAGTCCACATTCCTCTTCTGCTAAATATGAGGGAAATTTAATTAAGTCACATCGACAGCGTCAATAGGTCAGGAAGATATGGAAAGCGATATTAATTAAAATTTCGGACGTTCGAAGTTTTCCGCGTTTGACATCGACTTGTTTTATAGCAAAATTCATTTAGAACTCAATAGAATTGTCAGTGGAGTTAAGGTTTTAATTGTAGTTCAGTAAGCATTTCTAACCCTGACCGGATACGTTAGTACTTATTTTAATTGTGTGTCTCCGTCTAAGCGCGTTCCCGGTTGCATACTCAGCTGTGCTGCTTCGGAGCCCGGGGTGCGCTTTCCTGCTTTTTCATCTCCAAATATAACATGCATGTCAATGGCCACCCAAGAATGCAAAAGAACTTGCAAAAGGGTCAAGAAATAACCGGAACAGTTTAAATGATTTGGCTACAGTTTTACGACTGGCCGCCTGCCTGACGTCAACCCACTTTGGGAATGTATTTGTGCGAGAAGTTTTACAACCGGCCGCCGCCCGACGTTAACCCTCCTTGGGAATGCAATTGTAGCACGAGATTTTTGTGCTAAGTCCTTTAGTCGCCTCTTACGACATCCACAGGAAGAGATGGAGTGGTCCTATTCTAACCCCTAACGGGTATTTTTTTACACACTTATTGTGTTCCGGATGCAAAAAGAGGGTTCTCTTCTTGTTTTTTAACATGTGTATCAATGACTCGAACGATGGATGAACGAACCCTTTTGATTTAATTTCCTTTTGTTACAAGCTTTTATTTAGCCTGCTCTGTTTATTGTTTTTTTGGGTTAAATCTTGCGAGTTAAATTTGAACCACTTCCGGTTTCTGATTGATATTAAATTTTGTATGCTTATGTAAATCAGATGACAATGCAATATTATAACAAGAAGCTGATCTGATGATGAATCCGGCACCTATCCGGCCGGTGGCTTTGGGAACCCTGTAATAAAACGGCGCTACAATGTGCGAATGATGACTATGAGATGAGCTATAGTAGTTCAATTTACAATCTATGGTTCATACATTTGGGCCAATAGCCTTTTGCTTTTTAATATTATATTTTTTTATTAACTATGTGTTTAAAGAGCTTTTTTTTTGTTTAGAAGTAGAAGGGCTATTAATTATAAAAGCAAATTGAAGTCATTCAAAATGTCCTATTCTTCTATTAGTGCAAAGTACAAACTACTTTTGTTCTAGTATCCAGAGCTGCCTTAAAATATTTTAAGGGTTTTTAATCTTTTTATACAAAGTGGAAGGGACATACCCGTAATAAATTGAACTACGGGCTACGGTTACTAGATCACTAAAGTATAATGGAAGTCAAAAAACTAAAAAAAAATTTCAACATTTCGATACAAATCGCCAGTGCGGCTGCGCACTTTTGTATGGAAATGCCAAAATATTTTTTTGTTCTTTGACTGTTATTTTATTTTCATTATACTATAATGCTAGATCAAGTATAGACCGATCAAGTGTAGACGGTTTGATTTATTACGGATATGTCCCTTCCACGTTGTATTCTATTCGTTGTCTACTTCTAAATATGATCATAGTGTGTTATTATGTGTGTGTATAATTTTCGATACCTTTTTCATGTTTTGCATATATTGAAGACATGAATTGCGATCATGAAATTATCCTTATCTCCATAAATGATGAACTTTATAACGAACCGTCATTATTCGTCGGCCGCGGCTAATAAAATTATCATAGAATCTAATTAACGCGACAATAAATTGAATTCGGTTTGTTAAAATTACTACTGTCAGGTGCGTGGAGGGAGTGTATAGGCGCGATATGAATTGTGTGTAACCCAATTTCGCATATGTGCTGAGTTCAAAGCAGGAGTGCTATAGCGGCATGAATATGTACCTATCATTATCTAGCTGGTATTATTGAGATCAGTGTGTAGCTGTAGCTGATGTATGTATGCAAATTCTTTATTGTAAAAAATAAGACATAAATGTACTACAGAAGACTGTATGTTATTCGATTACATACTACAAAGTGATACAAAGATGCTATAAAGTGAATATGAATGAGTATGCTTAATTTCCTTCTTCTTTGCCTTTTTTTTAACACGGCACTTATTCACTAAGACGAGCTGTAGTTGCGAACGAGTAATACTAATTAATTATTAATTTTGGGATAAATCCACCATTTGTAAAATTACCTTTGTTATTTTATTATGTGTAACTATTCGCTGATGTACAATAAAGTTTTTGAAATAAATAAATGATAGCTATAAAAATATATAATATATGTATATTATAGCACATAATAACATGCAGATGTTATAAATTCCGTTTCTAAAAAGAATTTTCCCTTTTCATTATTAATTGCGAAAAAAATGTCCTCGAGGGAAGTAAGAAGAAGTATTATCTTGCTAATCTTACTAATTTTATAATTTAGATGTTTGGATGTTTGTCTCTCAAACAAATAATAAACGGGCAAGTGCGAGTCGGACTCGTACATGAAGGGTTCCATACCACCGTTCTTGTATGACGACCCCCTTTAATTTTAAACTTTATTTTATTTTTAGTATTTGTTGTTATTGTGGTCATAGTAATACATAATTGGTGAAAATTTCAAGTTTCTAGTTAATGCCATTATAAAGATCAAGTTAAAAACGCTGAAAAAAACACGTTTCTTGTATGACGACCCCCTTTAATTTTTAACTATTTTTTATTTTTAGTATTTGTTGTTATAGCCGCCACAGTAATACATAATCGGTGAAAATTTTAAGTGTCTAGCTATTACGGTTCAAGAGATAGAGCCCTGTGACTGACGGACAGACAGACAGACGGACAGACAGCGGAGTCACAGTAATAGGGTCCCGTTTGCACCCTTTGGGTACGGGACCCTAAAAACGACTGAACGGATTGAAACTTTCTACTGAAAACATGAATAACTATAATTTAATTGAACATAACATTTACATACAAATGTATTTAACTGGAACACATCTCTAACCCGAACTGAACGGTTTGAATGACAGATTAAATATTTCTCGCTGTGACATGTAAATATTTAAAGGCCGTTTTGGGCGGCCTCGGGCTCATCAGCGCGACCATGAAAGTATGCTCCGTCCGCGCTTCCGGCGCCTGACACTCGTTTCCGCCGAGATTTCTCTTGAAGCAACCTCACTGATTCTTTGTAGGTTTTGACTAGCTATTACGAGTAGTTGTGAATTATGGAACTGTGCAATGTGTAATGGTGCACATTGCTTTTAAAAATACTTACACACATAAGTACTTAAAAGCTATCATTGTAATATTTGTTATTATACGTTATGATAATAATTAAAATTAATAGCAGTATATTATTTTTATGTATTTATTAATTTTATTTTGCTCGAAAATTTTTGTAAAAAATGTTTGACAGCAGTGTGCACCGTAGGTCTTCCCCTAGTGTTGGGCAGTGGCGACACTAGTACTGGCGGGGAGCCCATGGAAAATGATTCCGGAAGGGTCTTCGCTGGATATCAACCACGGTGTGGAAGGCAAATGGAGAAACCACCACACTATCGTTCTCTAAAATTTAAGTAGGGAAATGTTGATAAATAGTGTGCACCGTAAGACGAAACTTTTTTATCTAAACAACATTTTCATCCGATAACTTCAACAAGTCGGGGGGATTCGCGAGGTCTAAGCTCACTACAAGCACACACAAGAGTCACTAATCCTCAATTTTTGGCTATAAAGTTTACGAAATATAGGACAGATGCCTATGTCTTAGCGAGTCTTATACACATAATATTTGCTATTTCGCTAAAAATATATTTTTTTAAATTAATGAAAATATGTTAAATATTTTTTGTCGCAGAAAAGTATCGTAAATATCTGAAGGACGTTGAGGGCGGCCTCGGCCTCGTCACCGTGAAAGTGGGCTCCGTACTTCCGGCGCTTGCCACTCGTTTCCGCCTGAAAATACTTACGAAGCATTATGACCGATTTATATTTACTTACTTCATTATTTTGTATTGACAAGTTTTAGTTTAAATATCTTATGGACTGAAAGTATGTTAGTTTATTATAATAAAATTTTCGGGGGTCTGGATTAATTTAGTAATTTTAACTAATTTATTGATTTATGCAGGTTTGACAGGCACGACCCAAAGGTTTGACTGTTAGAGAATGCTTTTAGCATTAAGTCAGCCTGTTGTACTTTAAACATGTATATGTGTGTACAATTAAGTATAAATAAATAAATAAATACAATGCTCGGAACAATATCTAAATTAAAAATATGATGAAAGTGTGATTAGAAGTCACTGTAGCGCAATCGAAAGTGACCTCAAAGTACAGATGCAAAGGGTTTGATTTCGAATCTCACTCGTGGCGAAATTTTTCATCACTTTATTATTTTGATAAATTTAAACTACTTTATTTTCTTTCTCTATCTCATAGTAAAGCAAGTTCTCCTACCTATACGTTAAATACATTCTCTTGTGGTACTAGTACCTAATCATAAAATTGCTACTCCAAATAACAAGAAGATTTTTCCCACATGTTTTTATGTGATAGCCGTTACGTTGTATGCAATACTGTCGTATTTATACGGAACCAATACGGAGGCAATTTGTTACGGGGAAATGGAATGTGAATTGTTATTGCATACACTGCTGCCGATCCCGCGATTGTTTTCAGTCTGGCAATGCCAGTTCCTATTTGTGTTAAGATGAAATCAATTTTGAACCCGTTTATTTTGAAAACGATTTTTCCGCTGAGGACGCGGCAGTACTTGAATCACAGCTCGGTGAAGTTGGGTGTAATTTGCAATAAGGCTTTGGTTAAACTTTTTCTTGTTAAAGAGTCAAAAGAGGAAATTGCGCTATATAATTTATGAAATCCATATTTTACAGATTACATATTTTCCCAAGTACCTAGATAGACACTATTTCTGGTTCCCGTTTCCACCTATAAACTCACCATGTAGTTAAGCGTGGCTTTTGGGTCTTGCGACCTTGTCTGTCTATCCCGTAATTTATAAAGACGTGTAAGAATGTGTGTAAGACTTCAGTACCGCTTATACGTTAGTATATATTATTTTTGGTACCTACCGCACAATATTCTGCGGTGCACGCAGTGTCCGTTAGTCACAGACTTTACTGCAACGAATGGCATCTATGTTCATGCAAGTCGAGTTTTCTAAAAGTAAACTGGGCTCCAATGTTGCATTTAAGCCTGCAACAATGCAATCGTCTGGAAAGTTATGCGAAAAGTTTTTTTTCATTAATGCAACTCGGGTCGGGCGTAGGCTCTGTTTATAAAGTAATCCGCGACTACTGTAAGTCTATGTGTATGCGTCCAAGTTTAGCCCAGTTTTAAACTTGTTCGATATTTATTGAACGTTTGTTTTATCAGAAAAAAGTAACAGAATAAATCTGATATTAATAAAATTTAAACGGTGATCTACTGAGTTACTACTGATCGATTTCTCCTCTACACTTTCCTGATATAGACATTTGACTGATGAGTAAAATCAGGCCTGTGTCATTCCCCGTTTAGGTACCTACATTATTACTATGCGCGCAGGCGGCCCCTCCGGGTGGTAAATTCAGTTATACGAATCGTTTGTCCAGAGTAATAAGAATTAAATTAGCTTGCAATGGATGTCTAGGTATCTATACGAAAAGGTGCTGAATTCTGACGTGAGCTAAATTAAACCATATCGCTAGCCACATTGAGTATATATACTAATATTATAAAGCGGAAGAGTTTGTTTGTTTGTTTGTTTGTTTGTTTAAACGCGCTAATCTCAGGAACTAATGGTCCGATTTGAAAAATTCTTTTTTTGTTGGGTAGTCCATTTATAGAGGAAGGCTTTAGGCTATATAATCCGACAACCACGCGAACGAAGTCGCGGGCACAGCTAGTTGAGTATATATTTCTTTGAATTTATTTGCTGAGTGAGACTTCTGTACTTTAGTATTATTTATTCTGTGGTACAATATTATGTTATAAGTTCATAAACTTATATGTAAATCCGCTAGTTTCCAACAAGTCATTTCAGATATTTTGTTCTTAACCTCAAAATAAAGGTTTTCTATGGGATTTGTATGAAATACCGGACAGTTAAGTTTCTTGGAGTCAAATAGCGCTCTTAATATCAGTTTTTCAGTTTAAAATCACGTTAAAAATGGATGTAATCAATGACAATATTATTTAGTGACTTTTATATTCATAACAGTGCAAAATGAATTATTTTTAACCCAGTCCACATCCCCGAATATCCGAGTTCTCATTTCCTAGTAGGAGTAGGGAAGCAAGTACTGCGCTTCGCGTTTATAATGTCACTCTGGAGACTAACCACTGCAAGGCGAAATTTACTCGGTCTTTGTTCTTCCGCCTGCTAATTTAACAATTGGGAATATACTTAACTTTGTAACGAGTGGATCGAAATATATATCGTACTAATTAAAATTAAATTCATTAAGCAAGGAAACTATACTGTTGGGCCCTAAAAAGGCTTGACGTGTATAAAATGCAGTATTGATTTGTTTAATTTCAATATGGCCAAATTGACCATGGAATGGTACAACTAGAGTATTTCTTACTTTCAAGAGTACCTACTCCGCTTCAGATAGCAGACACATAATCGTAATAGATAAAACTCATGTCGATGCTATTATCCGATGTTTTCTCTCCGCAAAGTCCGTCTCTAATCGTCTTAACATTTTCCGGATCAATACGACTATTGTATTCTTCTTCAAAGACATGATATCCCAGTTCCCAAGGCTGTGAGCTTTGATGTTTTAAATCAATACAGTAATGTTGTAGCCGTCATTCGGGAGGCAGTAGGCAGCTGTGTTTACGGCTCGCTCAGCGAATTTTGCTTGTGCAAAGAGTAATTTAAAATTCAGAGCGCCTCAGTCGCGCCGGCGACTCATTATTACCCTGTTGTTATGTGCACTGCTGTTTCAACGAATTTTATTTTAAAATCCAAAAACACATCTCAAGGTTTGTAGGTACCAACCTACCCAATGGGTAAGGTTCCATTTAAAATATCAGTAATTTTTAATTTCAGAAGATTAAGAAATCTTTTCCGAAATATCACTGTACATACATAGAATTAGCCACAGGAATAAGCCGTGCTTTCAAATAGATGTACTTATTAGCGTTACGAAGTATACATTATGTATGTCAAAATCTTAAAACGTTTTAGTAAAAGCCCTTTCATCTTTCGTAACATTGTTCGGTTTATTTAGAAATAGCACCGTCGAAAATTCAACACCATTAAATCTACTCCATTGAACCAATAAAACCGTTGAGCAACACGGAAAGCATGCAACCTACATATCCAGGGTATTATGGTGTTCTCTCATCGGATGATAATTAAATGGAACAGTATATTATTAACGTTAACAAGTTATATTTATAGCGCCGCCCGCCTAAGAGTCCATTTGCCGCCCACTGGGCTGCGGGGTGTCGACCCGCGGGCCGCGATGCACACAGTGTGCTCGCCTAATTGCATTATGGAAAAAGTTCAGCACAGCGAAAATACCGCTTTTTAATTTAACTTCCTTAGTTGACCTACCGCTATGCCTGGTTCACTTATTTCCACATAGTTAAAAATTATTCCACATAGTTGAAAATAATTGACTGCCTATACGTACTATAGGTATATAAAATAAATACCTACTGGATTCATATTCAGACTCCTTTTCATTTCAATCAGATTCCTTCACTGTAAGTAATACGTGTTAGCGTATTTTATATACAAATCTTAATTTATACATTTTAGTGTTTGCAAAACAATTATAGACACGTAGATTAGTGTACTTATACACTTTTAGATCTACGTTTGTGTGTGCACTCAATAAATACATAAATGAAATAGAAGATTTTAGACTTTCGCGGTCACAATGACTATTATCATTACGGGACTTACTAATGTTTGGATCAAAATAAAATCAATAGCAGTAAATCCCGTAATGTACGAGTAGATATTATAAAATAGAATGTATGACTATGGCTGAAAATAAAACATTTATTTACTGTAAGTATAAAATGCTAGTGAAATCTTTTTAATGTCAAAGAATGGTTTTCATTGTCACTTATTATTAATATATATATAACGGGACGAACCTTTTTTATTGTTTTGTCTAACGTTTCGAAAAAGTACTTATTATTAAAATGTACTTACCTGTGATGTTTTTGAGCTACGCATATTTATTTCAAATGCGTGTGCGTTCACCGGTAATACTCGTAACCGTAGTATTGTACGAACACTGTACGTATTTAAATCATATACCTACGAATATTTTTGTCCCAGCTTTACACTATTTGGCCCACTGTGCGCTTTTCCCAAACAGCAACAATGCGATGTGACGAATTTCAGCAGCAGTGTGCCACAATCTTCCGTTGCTATATGATTTTATTGTGCGGAATACGTGACTCTTATTTTAGTTTGTGTTATTGAAAAGTTCCTGAGCAGTGTGAGTATTTTTCCCAATTTTCTTGTTATATTTTTTTTGTAACAATGGTCGAGACGAATCGATCGCATTAGAAAAGTGCACCCGAGATGTATTAAATGTCGTCTAGGAAGCCGGGGCCGCATGGCGCGCCCGGTGGTCGCTGTCAACTTCAGGCTAAATTTGCCATTGTGTTTTATGTTTACTTTTTCCTACTGCAACAAGTTTAGCCACTTGAGCGCTTGCTCTATTACGATAGGCTCTACGCTAGAGCTAGATGTACTCGTACTTTATAAAGTTGTATGAAACACTGTTGTTTTTGTAAAATTATATTTTAATTTCTTTATTTTTATTGATTTTTAAGTGTGATCTGCTATAAAGTTATTTTAAAAAGGTCCAAATCCTAGAAATAAATAGAATTAAATTGAATATTCACTTCTTTTTCTTCTTTTCGAATATGGAATGGCTTAATGGCTATTAATTTCAATTAAGTGTACTACCCATACCCGTAGCATAGCATACGTTATATGTAGCAAACATATGATAGATTTAAGAGTTAGAAGTATCATTTGTTTCGTTGTTGTCATCATATTAATCCAATTCTTCTTCGTGGTGTCGATGAGTAAAAATACAATTAGTTAACTAGCTTTTCGTTCGGATTCGGACCCCGGTGTATGCAGTCTACATCGTGTATTCTGATTTCTCCTTCTGTATTTAAACATTGAAACGGATAACAAAATTACATAGTCACTACTCTGTAATTGCACTCAGTGTCACAAAAGACGCTCACGGAACAGAGCCCATCTGAGCCCTGTAATTTCACTTCTGAGTACTACTGACTATCTTCTTTCATCATTATTACTTAGTAAGTAATTACCTTGGTTTTTGACACTGTTTGGAAAGTAACGTGATTATGTGGGATGGTTAGTATGAAAAGTTTAGGATTAGAACCCTAATGATATTTGACCTAATACCTATAGACTTAGAGAGAGAGAGAGAGAGACAGTCCGTCCATTTTATAGATTAACGCATCTAGCTTTGCTTTTGATCGATATGAGATCATAGTAATATCTTATTTATATTCATAATATATTCTACAATTTTACAAATAGAAAAGTTATTACTTCTAAACATAGACTATTCAAATTATCTTTATTAAAAGTTATTTTTAGTTGAGCCATTGGCGCAGTATTTTTTAAATGTGTTAATTTATAAGTAACTAGTTTCCTCTTGTTTTAAAATATGCACTTACATAAGTATACCAAACACCAATGTATTTGTGGGCGTCCAAATTTAAAAGGTCCAGTTGTGGAGTATTGAGTTACGACTACATTGGGTATCTAGGATAGTCAATTTATAATAAGGATTCAAAACTATATTATAAAAAAAAGCGGCCAAGTGCGAGTCGGACTCGCCCATGAAGGGTTCCGTAGCAGTAAGTAACATAATATAAAAGTTCTAAAGGTAAATTGCGGTTTACGATTTATGACGTATTAAAAAAAAAAACTACGTACTAGATCTCGTTCAAACCAATTTTCGGTGGAAGTTTGGATAGTAATGTACATCATATATTTTTTTAGTTTTATTTTTCTCTTATTTTAGAAGTTACAGGGCGGCGGGACACACATTTTAACACTTTGGAAGTGTCTCTCGCGCAAACTATTCAGTTTAGAATAAAATGATATTAGAAACCTGAATATCATTTTTGAAGACCTATCCAAAGATTGGGTTTGATGAAAAAAAAAAATTGAGTTTCAGTTCAAAGTATGGGGAATTACCCCCAAAATTTATTGTTTTTTTTTTAATTTTTGTGTGAAAATCTTAATGCGGTTCACAGAATACATCTACCTACCAAGTTTCAACAGTAAAGTTCTTATAGTTTCGGAAAAAAGTGGCTGTGACATACGGACGGACAGACAGACAGACATGACGAATCCATAAGGGTTCCGTTTTTTGCCATTTGGCTACGGAACCCTAAAAACTGACACATTTTTATCAGACATTTCAAGTTGAAACTCTGAAAAAACTTGATTCCAGGAAAAGCGGTTATAAAGTTGAAAATAAAATTAATTTAAATGTTTGGTACTTAAAAACATCATATAAATAAAGTCATTTACATGCATACGTTACATTTACATGCATACATTAATTAATAAAATCAATTTAAATAGCAAAATGCAATTTTTTTACAAAAAAAAAATCCATTTTTTTTACCCAATTTTCAAAATATCTCAGAAACTAAATGCTTTTGCTTAACCGCCTACATTTAGTTATAAAATGCTTTATATCAATGAAACCGTTCAAGAAGAAATTAATTCTCAAATGTAATCAGAATGAGACACATAATTATCATTCCTCTACTTGCTTCTCTGCTGAAATTTTATTTGAAAGTATAATACGCACATACCCGTTAATTGCCTGCCATAAATGCAATTAGTTTGCGTCGTAATAATTATCAAGTTTCAATTTTTTCGCCTGTTAGCAAGCGTAAAATAAAAAGGTTAGTATCTGAATACTCAACGTTTAAAAAATAAGGATTTACTACAAATAGGGTTCGAATACGAGTTTTGCTACGCAGCACCCATTTTTTAATTATTAATACGATTTATTATAAAGACGGTACGTGTTATAAAAAAATATTCTATTATAGGGATAGCTTGAAATTATGGACGTGTATGTTATATACAAGCTTATTTTTAATAACAAATATTTTTAAGGGGTGATTCACTCCATCATTTTGAACTACGTTTTCCCAATAAATGTAGGTATATCGAAAAAGAAAAAATACAATTCCCATAGTTCAGGTAAAAGAGATTGAGATTCCTTAAATTAATTTCAGGATTCTCTACGAAACTTGGCTGCCATTTAAAGCTCCCATTTTAACATGTTATGTTTTTGTCAGGATAATATTTGACCGTGCGAGTGTTAATTACTAAATTATTTAATGAAACTTTGTACTTTTTCTATTTTGTTCTTTGCCTATTATTGCTAATGACTGGATACTCTCGTGTTATTCAGCATCCACCTATCGATTACAAAATTCCTTCAACGAAATGGGTTTAATTACGTGTTGCATAGTAAACACAAATGTAATTGGCCCCGTTGTACCGCCGCCGTGCCGGCCGTGCGTGCGAATTCGATAACCAGCTCGTATAGATTGCTTTGTTGTTTGTTTTGAATATATCTGTGCTTTTGAAAGAATTCTGAACTCGTTCACACAAGCAGACTTTATTTCTATTGAAGCAGAAAGCTTGCTCTTGTTTACGGCATTATTAGGACTAAGGAGAATCTCAGAAACTACTGGGATAATTTTGATGCGGTTTTCACTAGCATATAAAACAATTATTCGGGAAGATTTACAACTTTATTTATTATTATATCATTGAGAAAAGCCTGAGCGGGCTGGTAGTAGGAAATAAATTATTATTTTTCATAACTATTTTTGAACTTTGTAAGTAACACGTGTTCCGTGCTCTGGTATTAAAATCGCGCTTTTGTCGGATATTCTCGACGCAACAGCTGTCGTTCTATTTCCGATATGAGGGGAGTTTCTTCAGTAACATGTCATTCACAACATCGGTATACTGTGATATATTTGCGCGCAATGTTTACGTGATTGCGTTATGAATCTTATTGGAATATTTTCGATTGCTGCTGCAGATAGAGACGGAGAAGAACAATGAATTGCTTGAACACACGCAGCGGAGGACGGCGCGAGTTCAACTTTGTCGAACCGAGCGCCCCGCCCTACTACCCGCCACAGCCGCCCTACAATCCGGACTTTTCATACGAAGTGCAATGTGAGCCGGCCAACTTCAGCTCTACGTACTCGAGGGCACCGTACGACACGGAGCAATATGCTTCGGACGCATGTGAAGTTGATTCTCAGTACTACGATTGTGATGGGTGGGGGCGTCGCTCCCTGTACGAAGGCGTCAACTGGCTGCCGCCGGTGAGTGCGCTACCTCGTGTGCATCGCCCCGCACGCCACCTCACTGCGCTTACGCATTTCATGTTGTGTACTTCATATAACAAACGTTGTCTAATACTTTGTCAGTGTGTAATTAACATCACGGATTTTGCTGTTTATGTGACGAAAGTTTTATTCCCGCCCTGCCTAATAAAACACGGATCAAAGCGGGAAGGGTATCCGGAATGCATAAACCGTGCACACCCCGATCTATTTCCGGGCGCGGGCGTCAGTGGTATTCGAATAGGCGCCGTTCATTTTAAATCAAAACATGCGTGAGCTCGGCCGCGGGGGCTCACTCGTAGCAGCCACCATAGCGGCGTTGCACAACCGCTCCACAGTCGATGGAAAGCCTCGGTCGATCAATTCGCGCGCGCCGCTGGTAGAGACCAGAAATGTGCGATCAGTGAGACAAGACAATTTGAGTGCGGATCTTTCCCGGCGCGAGTCGGGTGGAAGCGAACGCCCACTGTCAACTGCATCGGAAGCCTCGGAACGCGACTCTGCTTCCGTTCAGTCCAGCGAGGAGCCGCCCCCACGCGATAGTACGTAATTCATGTTTTGTGGACGAGTTACTGACGTAGCTGCTTATTACTGGAACTCGGCCAAACCTTAAATAGAGACACGTCGGTGACTCGTACAGAGTGCTTGTCGCGCAGTGTCGCTTGTGCAGAGCCTCATGTCCGACCGCGAATACTTGACAGAACCCCTCGACGAGGAAGAGGAGCGCACGGCGGCGGGCTACGTGCACCCCGCCGTGCGTTCCTACATGTACTCGCCTATGGGTGAGTTGTTGTCGTTCATGAGGCTCGTTTGTTTTACATTCGTGACGTTTGACGGCTTATCTCGTGACAGGCGGTGACTCTGACAGTCCTGATGAAGCGACCGTGAAATGTACAACTTGGGCCGACGGCGCTGTGCCAGCGCGGGCTGAGTCTTCCAGCTGCGACTCTAGCTCCTCCAGCGATGAAGACTCCGAGGAAAGAGAATACCATACGAGGGGACGCGACGCGGACTATAGAACTCTTACACCAAATAGACGGTTAGATAATTCAACCCGAAGGGATGAAGACTTTAGGTGGATGCCCACCGGAGAATTGGTGGATGACACAGAGGAAACGATGGACCAACGAACTGATGATTATTCTGCAGCTAGCCTAGACAGGCGGCGGCGCACGCCGGGCGACCGCAGCGACCGTGATCGCAAGTCGCGGTCGTCGTTGTCTGCCAAACCGCCGCAACACCCGACAAGTGTCCGCGCGTCACCGCGGCCTCGCCGCTCCCCTCGGAATGAGGATACTCCGCCAGAGTTGCAGAGGAGATGGAACTCTTATGAGCATTTCCGATATCCCGGACCTGAAGGAGGATGGTGGCCTCCGATGTGCTGGTGCCACGGCCCCATGCCTCCTCCGCCGCCGTGCTGCATGCACGACCGCTCTTGGCCGTCACATCCCTCTCTGCCACCGGCCCCTGCGCGACCTTACAAGGTCAGTTTCATTAGTCCATAAACATTCAAAACTAATTGAGGTGACCATTAAACGGTACAAAGGCATACTTATTCTGGTCACATGTTTTATTACTTACCTACGTGCGTTTGACTGAACCGTGTGTAAAACTTTCATTTGTCATAGGTATGTTTACCTTACCTTAATTAAAACTTTAAAAGTGAAAATATGTTTTTATTATGTACCTAATGATTGCATGTATATGTTTACTTAGTATAGTCGTCGTCTAGGTATAAGTACTTATTAGGTTTTTAGGATCAAATGCACAGGCGCAAAAAAATGTGTAAAAGGCTGTTTTTAACAGTATTAAAAAATACGTGAAGTTTTTTTTCTTATTACTTAATAGTTAAAATGTCGCTTCTCTGAGTAAGTAACACTTAAAACACGTCTGTCGCATTATTTAATTTGTTGTAGTTTACTGGTGCAAACTGAAAAGCTGTTATTTGCTGAATCTACGAAAATCTTCCAAAAATTAAAGCTTGGAACCCTCTCCGAGTTCTTACTACTTGCATTTCTTTTAAAAAAAAAATTTATTTTCAGCTAGAAATTGAAGCAGGCTGCTTTCAATATTTTGTGAATCCATGATAAGAGAGGCCTATGTTAAACAATGGAGTTCTTAGTGATAATGTTCTACTGCATCTAAATACTATTATCCAGATTATATTGCCGTTTCATTATCATCAATGCAGTTCAAAATTGATCATCATTACAAAATTGCATACATTTAAAATCTCTGCTATTTATATGGTTACAAAGAGAGCATTGTTACAGTTACAAGTCTATTTACTCGTATATCATGAATACCTAGGTTGGAGAGAATATTCAACGATTTATTTATTTTATATTTTGTTTTGTTTAGAACGATGCAGAAGACCGAGTGCGGCGGTTGGAAGCAGACAAGGAAAGCCTGCATCTGCAGGTGCAGGTGCTTTCAGAGCAAATCGCCGCGCAGAACGAGAAAATGGGTGATCTGGAGCGCTCGCTGGGCGAAACCCGCCAGAGGCTCGACGACGCCGAGCAACGGTTGCAGAAGGTATGTTCTGTACAATAGCCACATAATCTTCTTATTCTTGATACCGAGTGCGGTGGTCGAAAGTGAACAAAGAAAGCCTGCAATGTAAGTACAGGTGCTTTCAGAGCAGACCGCCGCGCAGAACGAGAAAATGGGTGATTTGGAGCGCTCGCTGGGCGAAACCAGCCAGAGGCTCTACGACGCCAAGCAACGGTTCCAGAAGGTATGTTCTGTACAATAGCCACATAATCTTCTTGTTCTTTATACCGAGTGCGGTGGTTGGAACTGTTGGAAGTGAACAAAGAAAGCCTGCAGTGCAAGTGCAGGTGCTTTCAGAGCAGATCGCCGTGCAGAACGAGAAAATGGGTGATTTGGAGTGCTCGCTGGGCGAAACCCGCCAGAGGCTCGACGACGCCGAGCAACGGTTGCAGAGGGTAGGTTTTGTACAATAGCTACATCTTACTATTGACATCAAGTGCGGCGGTTGGAAGTGACCAAAAAAAGCCTGCAGGTGTTTCTAGAGGAGATCGCCGGGCGGGGTGAAACCCTCCAGAGCGACACCTACGGTAGGTACGATACTCATTTCTAATAAAGAAAATCTTCTATCGCATCAATGGCCGTAAACATATGGTGTAAAGATTAATTGGAAACGACATAACGAAAATAATAACTGATTTTGTGCATGTAAGGATATTTCAAATTGTAAATAAATTATACCACTCTATGGCGAAAGAAAATTATGCCATTATAGAATTTAGAACGGATGAAAATTAATTGGGGTTAATTGTTTTGCTAAAATCCGTAGCTGAAAAGTCTTAACCACAACAAAAGGACGCCAGCAATTGAAGTGGTTAATATCAATCAGAGCTAAATCTGCAGAATAGACAGCAATTACTTGACAAAGCGGCTTTATACTCGCAGTCCATTATGACGGCAAGGTGGTAAACTCTTTAGCATTCAACCTAGATCCCACTGGAATGGGGCTATTGAATAATCATGGATGTGGGCGCAATTTCTAGTTCGCCAGACGCCTGCCCGCTATCGCAATTCGCGACTCGTTGATGGAGACAGTACAATCACTTGGGTTTGTGTCGATTGAGACATAGCACGTTTCAAGGAATGGTTAAAATTTTATTGAACTGAATAATAAGATACAGTTTGAAAAAATTAAAGAACCGTCGTCAATGGGAAATGTGATAGATAACTAACTGCAACCCTATTTTGACGGTTGGTTTATGCATGTGGTAGTGGTTTATTAAATTAGTATGTTTAGCCAGACTATAGGGCGCTGCTTACTCCTATATTATTTGTACCAGAATAAAAAAAAATATATAATGAAATAAAAAAATTGCAATGTGTACTTAGAGTTTGTAAGTGAAAACATCCTGTAATCAAGTAATTAATTATACAACGTAAAGGGACTTATATGCGTAATAAATCGAACCACGGGCTTAACGAGATCACTATAGTATAATGAAATTGAAATAACAGTCAAAAAACCAAAAAATAATAATCGTCATTTCCATAAAAAATGTGTGCAGCCGCCCGGGCTTGTATGGGAATGTATGGTCTTTTTTTTATTGTTATTTTCATTTCATTATACTATAGTGATCAAGTATAGCCCGTGGCTCGATTTATTACGCATATATGTCCCTTACACGTTGTATACTTAGATGATGGTTTCGTAAGTGGTCATTTCCATTCCATAATCATTTCCGATAAATTCAACCATCAAGCTTTCAGCAAACTTTTATAATCTGGACATGTTTAACTTCACAGGAGTTATTTCACTGAGTAACAATAAAATTCCTACAAAATACGACTTTACTGCGAAGGCGTTTCTCGTTAAGCAATTTA
This sequence comes from Acrobasis repandana, assembly GCA_963576875.1. NCBI lineage: Eukaryota > Metazoa > Arthropoda > Insecta > Lepidoptera > Pyralidae > Acrobasis > Acrobasis repandana. The sequence goes on along the minus strand of OY756218.1, from coordinate 15,959,526 downwards.
GTTGGAGCACTTACTTGTGCAATCAGATGAAATCATGAAATATAGAATGTATTTTCATTCCCCTAATGTGTGTGCTTATATCAAACGGTTTTCGAGACGAAATATTGTGGGAATATTATTAAAAATGCATTAGTCTACTTCGTGCAGATTTTATCTTCTCTGATATACCTACTTACGGTTGGTTGAATATTAAGTTATTTTCTATATAGTTAAGGGTCGTTTGTAAACGTACATATTTGACCGAGCAAGCGAAGCGAGCAAGGTCTATAATTCAAGTTGGGGCGAAAACACATTGTTTGTATGTTTGTGTGAACTACTAGTATAAATACTAGTAGTTCGCCGCGAACTTAGACCTCCCGATATTTTATTAATATTTCAAAAACTACTGAACCGATTTTGATGCCCAACGAACTTGAAAATTCTATTGATATTTCCTACATGCCTGCCAAATTTCATCAAAATCGGACCATCGGTTCGGCAGTTATCGCGAAACAAACATACATACATACATACAAACAATAGATTGTGAGCTGGCCCGAACTTTGGGTAGGTGTTTGAGGCAAGTTGAAAACTTGTCACATACATCTCCTATTATACCCCAACACGGAACTGCAGACCTGGCTGGTGAGTAGCGGAGCTAAAGCAACCTATGAACTTTTAAAAGTTTCTTTTTTATTTAAAAAAAAAAGGTATTTGAGGCAATATGCATTTTTATAGATGTTGTGGTTTAGTGTTTAAAGAATAAAAAAATCAATAAGCCAGACGCTTTGGTCGGGGCTTTGATATTGCCAGGCGCGTGCAAAAGTATTTTTCAAAAAAATATAAAATAGGTATTTGAGGCAACTTGAAATTTTAATAGGGTATTACTTATAACTAAAAATTAAGATGCTCAAAAAGGCAGGTCATTTTGATGGGACTTTCTACCTGCCAGGTCAATCTAAATAAATCATAATGCAAGCGAAACTAGGCTTTATTTTATTTAGGCATAAAGACTAGAGTTATCTGCTTTGATCGTTGTAGTCATACACACATATACTATACTAGCTGTGCCCGCGACTTCGTTCGCGTGGTTGTCGGAACGTAATGTTATATAGCCTAAAGCCTTCCTCTATAAATGGACTACCCAACAAAAAAAGAATTTTTCAAATCGGACCATTAGTTCCTGAGATTAGCGCGTTTAAACAAACAAACAAACTCTTCCGCTTTATAATATTAGTATAGATGAAGTACTCTTAACCAACAACATATTTATTTGAATAAAGATTAATATTATTATGTTGATACAACTTAAACAAATTATTTTGACCAAATTAGGTACCATAAAAACGGTTTTTGTGAGTTAATCTTAAAAGATAGACATATACTATCGCGGACTGTTTTTTAGATCATTAAAAGAGCTATTATTCTTTAATACATATTTTTTGTGTATCTTGAACCGTTTTCACGGCGCACGCAACGGAAGGCTTCAAAGATGAAATAATTTCTCCCGTTTTTTACACATTTACCACTATATCTTTGCTCCTATTGGTCGTAGCATGATGTTATATAGCCTATAGCCTTCCTCGATAACTGGACTATCCAACACAAAAAGAATTATTCAATTCGAACCAGTAGTTTCGGAGATTAGCGCGTTCAAACAAACAAACAAACAAACAAACAAACAAACAAACAAACAAACAAACAAACAAACAAACAAACAAACTCTTCAGCTTTATAATATTAGTATAGATTTTATAACTAATACAATCCCGTGTGGTTCCAACCACTCCATTTTTCATGTGGATGTCGTAAGAGGCGAAAGGACTAAGCACAAACATCTCGTGCTCGTACAATTGCATTCCCAAGGAGGGTTGACGTCAGGCAGGCACCGGTCGTAAAACTATAGCTATATCATTTAAACTGTTCCGGTTATTTCTTCTCCATTTTGCAAGGTCTTTGGCATCCTTGGGTGACCATTGACATGCATGCTATATTTAGAGAAGAAAAAGCGGGAAAGCGCACCCCGGGCTCCATACAAGAAACGTTTTTCCGTAAAACGCTGAAAAACGTTTCTTGTATGACGACCCCCTTTATTTTTAACCTTATCTTATTTTTAGTATTTGTTGTTACAGTAATAAATAATCGGTAAAAATTTCAAGTGTCTAGCTATTACGGTGCAAGAAATAGAGCCCTGTGGACAGACAAACGGGCATACAGCGGAGTCTTAGTCCCCATAGGGTACCGTTCGCGTCCCTTGGGTACGGAACCCTAAAAACATCATACCTAATTTAAATTAGTATACTGTCTACATTTAGTCTATCTATGTTACAGTTAAAACCAGTTTTTAGATAGAACGCGTTTTTCTTAGTTAAAACTAGATTTTACTTATAACTAGAAATTACTACTGATTCATTTGATTTTCAGATAAAACTAGTTGTCACATCGAGCTTCAGTTAAAACTAGCACTAGAGAAACTATAATATTTATAACCTATAAGTTTGCCCTATTCTAGTAAAATGGATAAAACTTGCCCAGCACTCGCCGGCCGCTGCCGCGAGTGCTGGGCAAGTTTTATCCTTAATTATGTATGGATAAAAGTTTTATCCATTTTACTAGAATAGGGCAAACTTATAGGTTGTAAATATTATAGTTTCTCTAGTGCTAGTTTTAACTGAAGCTCGATGTGACAACTAGTTTTATCTGAAAATCAAATGAATCAGTAGTAATTTCTAGTTATAACAAAGGCATTAAGTAAAATCTAGTTCTAACTAGGAAAAACGCGTTCTATCTAAAAACTGGTTTTAACTGTGACATCTATAAATAGCTTTGTTCTAAATATACTCAACCAAACGAGGGGACTTCATCATTATAAAGTCGACAATATTCTCATAAAAACAAAGTTACTCGTAAAATGCTAAACTTACTCATGCCTACTTACGAGGCTGTCGTGTTGAATTCTAATATGGGAAGCTAGGTCTTAAAGGCAGCATTTACATAAAGGTCCCGAGCCGGGAATAACAAATAACAGTGTTTGCAAGCATTACGTGCACAATGTACAGATCTAGCTAATTGTGATTCCCGCTGCCTCCACATGTTTATTCCATGTTTCTTCGACTTCGTCAAAGTTATTCCGCTTTTCGTGGAATAACTTTAATGATGTCGAAGTAATGCAAAATGTTTATTTGATTTGGAGATATTGACTTACGGCCCACTGAACATCAATCGATTGGTAATTTGAGTAGGAAATTGATATTTTAATGTAATTTGAACTGTGTACGTTTTATTTTTTTAGCTCTGTTCGATTGCAATTAATTATTTTTGACGTGACAACGTCTTTGGTTTTTGGTTGGTTAGCCGGGTGACACTTCAAGAAACTGCGTTACGCTCCGCTCACGTTATGCGCTCACAATGAGAGCGAGTGAGAGGCACGCGTGCCTTTCACTTTTTATGTCTGTCTCTCTCGCTCTTAGGCGGGCTAACCATGCCCGAGTGGAAGTCAAGTTTGGAGTGAAGTGGAGTGAAGTCGTTGTCACGTAAAACTTTCGCCCGTATACCGACTTTACAGGCAACCAATTTTTTTTTTTAATATAAATCAGCATCGGACTGTGACGTCATAGTTTCTTGGAGTCAAATCTCTATGGGTTATTGTTCTTAGGAGTCAAATAGTATTCATGAATCAAAAATGACGTTAAATGGATGTGATCAATTACAAGTGACATTATTTTGTCACTTTTTATTTTTTTATCAGTATACTGATAAATAAATTATTTTGTATACAAAATAATTTATTTTTAATCCAGTACACATCCCTATTACAATCATGATTGTTATAAAATAATAGCACAAAGGAATGAAATATGAATCCACATTTTTTTTTAACTTAGAGCCTCCTCCTCTCTTCTCTCTGCCATATTTTTAATGTAAAATCCGTATCCGTATATATCCGCTGGTGACAAGAGAGCTGGCTGCTTCTTTTCTCAACGAATTAGCATAGCTATCCAGAGAGGAAACGCAGCCAGCGTTCTTGGCACCATGCCGCACGGTCATAATCTTTCAGATTTTTAAATCATTAATTTAGATTAGGTTTTATTTTTAGGTTTAGTTTGTAGTATAATCTCAATTGTATTTATTTTATTTTTTTCTTAATAAACAAAATCCGTATTACAAAACACAAAACATCTCATACCTATGAATACCTACCTTTTACTAATTTTAGATTAGAATATTTTCCTAATATTTTCGGAAACATTTGTACAGTTGTAGGTACATAGGTATAGATACACTACACCCGGTGTGGTTCCCGGCAGAGTAGAATAGGACCACTCGAAGTCTTCCCGTGGATGTCGTAGAAGGCGACTTAGGAAACACAAGCTAAACAAAGCGTGGAGAGTGTAGGCCAAATCCTCTGGCTGCTCTGGCTAGTAGGTATATAGCTCTGGTAGTACATAGACGATCGTGCTCCTGCAGTGGAGATTAAAAAAGACCTGATGATGGATACTGATACACCAATAAAGTTACATCACAGTATTGTCACAGAAGACATATAGTAAGAGTATGTCATAGTAGGTATTGTATATTATAGATTAGCAAATACCTATCTCAGCAGCACTACGTGAATACTGGTATTTATTCTGTGGCAGCACTGAGTCATACATATGGCCTGGAGAGCTAATAAAAGCCGCCCATAGAAAATAATTATCGGCTCACCTACACACATGGCTGCGCGTCGGCAGTACCTACCCGCTCTCCGCTATCTCAAGTACAATTGGTTAGTCTATTAAACACGATAATCTATAAATCATGTGGAATATCTGTGAAACAACTTCATATTTATTTGTAAAGAGAACGCGCGCAGCAGATGTCTAATAGCTTTTGTTAACAAAAATATTATTTAAATGAAAAATTTTAGTCTAAGTCATTTTATATAGATCGTTCTACGCGGTCGAACAATTGCTTTGTGCTCGATACTTATATATACGAATGTATAGGTATATAATGAAAAGTAATAAGTATAAATTATAATGAAAATCCATTATTGGCTGTAAGTTATAGCTAAAATGTAAAATCTTATTGTATATAAAGGACTGTGGATTTATTAAATTAATAAAATAGTCTATCTACTTATACGAAAGATTTGCTAAATGTTAACCAAAAAGAGGATAATATTCCTGCATCGACAAGCATGTCCTCATTTTACATGACCCGACAGCTATTATTTTTAGCCAGGCGGAAGCTCGTTAAAACGTGGGCAACGTGCTTACTACACAAGGGTATTTGAAACTACCGCGGAATAGATGTGCTAACTATTCCGACCTACGAGCGTGTGACCCATTAGCACATAATCAATATAAGTAACAAGTAGTGACTTGCCTCAACAAATGTCTAATAATTCAGCTATTCAGGACTGCTATAATCTCTTAGGAGCTGAAAACATCTCAGACATCGCAGGAATGGGCAAACAATACAAAAGCCGGTCTAATTTTGTACACAGCACAGAATCAATATAAGTACACCTTTACTTTCCTCAACAAATATCTAATAATTCCGCTATTCAGGACTGCTATAATCTCATAGGAGCCGAAAAACATTTCAGACATCGCAGGAATGGGCAAACAAAACAAAAGCCGGTCTAATTTTATACTCCATTTATGCGCTGCGGGCGCTAGACAGCGCTATACATCTCGGAAACGCCAGATGCGGTTTTTATTAAAGCCAGAGATACGCTGTAAAATATGTGATTGATATCGTCTAATTCAAATAGGCCAGCGTGTTTACGGACGCCGCTGACGTACGCTTTGTTTGGACAAGTTAATAAATTTTTAAACAAATGTTTATTTAAGGGAAATTCTGCTATTTTAGACGTCGTCGGCAGCGAAATATTTACTTGAAATTGTATCTACTACGAGTACCATGTTTTTGGTATAATAAACAGAATTAATAAGATAGGCATATTTAATAAAATACAAGTCGTTTTTGCCAAATCATTTATCGCAAGTCCCACGGGAACAGTACTTTTTTCCGGGATGAAAGGTACCCTATGCTCCTTCTCAGTACTCCTAACTATGTGTATGCGAATTTTTAAGAAGATTAGTTCAGCAGATAAAGCGTGAGTGAAGAGGTAATATACATATAATTATACAAACTTACTTTCGCATTTATAATATTAGTTGGGATTTTAAACAATCATCATCATCAACAGCCTTCAAGTACCCACTGCTGGGCATAAGCCTCCTTTTGTCTGCGCCACCCTGCTCTATCACTGGCCATCGCAATCCAGTTCCTCCCAGCAACCTGCCTGACGTCATCAACCCACCTAGCCGCCGGACGTCCTACACTTCGTTTCCCATTTCTAGGATACCATTCGGTGATGGCCTTACTCCACCTTTTAAACAATAGTAACAATCAACTGCTAGGTTTAGTTTGAGACGAAAAATCCCATCCTACTGGTGGGACTTAGTAAGTCTACTATGTCATTTTTTTCTAGCCTGTTGGTGTTATATCCCACTGCTGAGCAAAGGCGTCCCCATTCCTCTTCCACTCGTCTCAATCCTCTGCTATCTCTTGCCAATTATTGGCATAACTATCGAGGTCATCCCGCCATCTCTTCCTCGGTCTGCCTCTACTCCGACGGCCACCCGGCAGCCAGAACGTAGCTAACTTCGCCCATCTTTCCGGGCACATTTGACAGACGTGCCCAGCCCAATTCATTAAACCCTAAACATACAGCAAACATTAAACATTAAACATACAGACTATGACATATAATTATATAATAAATAATAATGATGTTCTGCGATCAGATTGCAGACGTTCTGAAAAAGGGAGAGGTAAGAAGTACCCGTAACCGAAGGGCAAGTATGAAGAGGTTGATGAGTGTACATAAAGCGAAAGAGGTCTGTCAGGATCGTAGCAAGTGGAGATCTATAGTCTCTGCCTACTCCTGTGGGAAACAGGCATGATAGTATGTATGTATGTAAATAATAATTATATTATTTCAGGAAATGCTACAGCGTTCTTCGCTAGAAACACAGAAACTGGAACTGCTGTCAAAACTGAGCGAGGTTCGACTTCGCGCGGCAGAACGAGGCATTCTGGAGCGCTCGCCTCCGCCTGACTCTGCGATGCCTCTTGTCAGACCTGCCCCACCCAGGGTATGTGAGCACTTCCTGATATGTATGCTAGCTTTATATTTAAACCCATTCTTTGTAGCTTAGCTATATAAGTCGCCTTTTATTTCGCATTAATACTGCGCAATTTTTTGTGTACCCAGTGGTGTACTACTTTTTGAACGATTCGTAACAGAATCCTTATTATCTAAGTAATAAATATAAGTTTTTTTATTTAATTTCCGGCACTATTTTTTTTTGTTTAGGTCAAATCTGTTTAGTATGTGATCCACTTTCCGATATTCTATGATAACGCATTATAATGATGTAGAAAGAGCTGGTCTTATTACCTAGCCGAAAGCCAATCAAACTGCATCTCAACTGCAATTTTGCGGCGCGCGTGCAGCCGAAATACGGTCCGTCTGTCTAGACCCTAAGTTCCGATTTCTTCTACAACATGGCGAGATTCACTAACTAATTTGTTAACCTTTTGTTCGTTCGTTGAATAATATATATCGTTGAATATTTAACGAAAACGTAACTCGTTATTTCCAGACCCCGCCAGCAAACTACGGTCGCCAGATCGAGCGCAACACGCACTTGTACTCGTCTCTCCCGCGCTCGTCGGCTCTGTCGTGCGAGGCTCGCGTGGCGTTCGGTAAACAGAACAACATGGTGGTGGCGCGCGGACGCGGGCACTCGGTGCCGAACCTAGGTAGAGGCCGGCGTGCCTGTGTCGGCTTGTAGTGTTCCGAGTAGTTGATACGTCTTGAGGCTTAGGCTTGAAACTACGTCAAACGGTCGCCCGCGACGGGTTCAGTCCGTCTCTGTCACAAACCCTGCGAGCGATAGAGATAGCTGAGACCATCGCGGGTCACGTGTCTCTGTCGCTCGTCGAGTTTGTGACAGAGACGGACCGAACCCGTCGCGGGTCTCCGCTTAGAGTGGTTTCAAGCCTTATGATTAGTGCTCGGATAACTGAGCGCTTATTTGCTTAACTTCACGCGGGTACATAACACAGCGTTGATACAACTAGTGCTGTCTTTGTTAAAATGTTACCTTCTTAATAAATGTAGAACTCATTGGGATAAAATAATGATATGTTAATTTAATACTGCTTACGTACTTTCAAAGGGGTTATTTCCAAACAAGTTTCTAACCATAATAGAAAAGTTGAATTAAGAGAGATTGATAATTATTTTTATCAGGTTGGTGGTTGTTTCAACGCTGTGTCATGTACCCGCGTGAAGTTTAGGCATAAAAGCGCCGGATTATTCAATCACTACTTATGATACTGTTACCTGCTTATGAGCTTACTAAAAATAAAATTTTAAAATCATAACTTAACTTAAATTGTCACCTTAACCTAAAATGGCCAATGGGCAGTCTTTGTATCTATCTTTCTCGAATGTGTTAGTTGCCATTCGTGTCAATTCTTAAGCTGCTCTAGCAATAACATTAAGAACCAACAGCTTCATATGTAAGTGCCTTCTAAAGCACAGAGTTCACGATTCGCTTCATTTAGCAGTCATAAAACCAGACAGACGAAAAGCTATTCTTTCGTGTGCGTGTTCCTTACGTTAGACTCTCTTGTCTACCAGTAATATAGTTTGATTAGTAACGAAGGTATTAAGATCCACGCCAAGCCTCATCATCGTATTGACTTTTCCGAACGTTTATTACCTATCAAATCCATAATTCCGCATGTACCGACTCCGAAAACGCATTCGACAGTGTACCGCTTTCGCAGTTTTTAGTTTTTATACATGATGTACAAAAAAAATCATTAAAAGCGGCTTCTACTTCTTGCCGTGAAGGATCCGAGTGAAGAGATATCTCTAGCAGATAGCTAGTTATAGCGTTTGCTCTTTCTTTCGTTTAATAGCGTTTGCTCTTTCTTTCGTTTAATAGCGTTTGCTCTTTCTTTCGTCTAATAGCGTTTGCTCTTTCTCTCGTCTAAGGAAGAAAGGAGATATGTATAGCAGCGTAATTACTCACGTGCGAATTTAGAGCCCGCTTTATATGTTGCATGAGCTTAGTATTAATAGAAGAAATATGATTTAAGTGGAGCAGAGAGACACTGAATATTGTCATCCGTTGAGCCTTGTGTTGTAGCTATTTCATTAGAAAGCTTTACAAACTACTTAAAAATTCAAATTAAAAATATGTAATGAAAAAAATCCGCCACGAGTGGGACTCGAACCCACGACCCTCACGTTAACGCCTTGAGTGCACTACCAATTGTGCTATCGTGACTTCGAATCACCCCGACGAATTTTCAATTGGTAGTGCACTCACGGCGTTAACGTGAGGGTCGTAGGTTCGAGTCCCACTCGTGGCGGATTTTTTGTTTCATCACATATTTTCAATTACGATAAATTTCCGAGCATTGTAATGCTATTAAAAATAATAATTACTTAAAAATACCATGGTAAATGTTTTGCTTTCCTGTTTATTCGTGAAAACCTTGAACCTATATGTTGTGTTAGCATTTCGCCACAGAATACAGTAAGAGTAAACAGAAGGGACTCTTCTAAGGGACGCGCAATATACGTCCCCGTTCCCCGCACCCGCACCTCTCCCCCGGTTCTTGACGGCCAACGTGAGAAATCGAGGCGAAAACGGGGGAGAGGTGCGGGGACGGGGAACGGGGACGCCTGGGTGACGCATATTGCGCGTACCTTAGGAGTTTTCAGCCTGTGATTTCGCCTTATGACTATTTCAAGCGAGTTAAGTATCTAATTTGAACGTGACCAACCAAGTGATGTGCCCTCCCTGGAAACATTGGGAATATTCCCGTAATCATTCCAGGCAATATTCCGATAAATGGAGATTTAGGGTAATGTTTACGGAAATATTGGGAATATCAAAATAATATTGGAAATATAAAAGAAATATTAGGAATATTTTACAAATTACAATGGAAAAATTCCCATAAATTTGGAAACCTTGATAGAGAAAATTAACTAATGTTGCCCACCATAGGGACTATTTATACAGTCTTTTATTATTTATGTAATAATGAGTTAAAACTACAGCGGAGCGAGAAGAAGCGATTCCTCGCGGAAGCCCATCGCCATCGCTCCGAGAAGTGCGCTCTCGTCTCGGCAGCGGAGGAGGCGTGAGGATCGAAGGTGATGGTGACGTCACGCGCGCCTCCATACGCTCCTCGGCGCCCCGACAGCCGCCCAAGACCATGCCGTGGTAAGGATATCACTTTAAATACGGTTAAATATAGTTTTACATTTTCATATACAGGACCTAACAAAATTTACACTTCACACTATCAGCATTATCAGAAAAGTCATACTATTTTGTAAATTGACATGATCACAAAGTCTGACAAGAAGAATGATTTCCAGGCAAACTACTGACGTACGGCAATGGGACTGCGAAACGACCTGTGGTTGGCTGGAGAGCCTGGGGCTGGAAGTGTACGCGCCGGCCGCGAGGACGTGGCTGGGCGCCGCGCCGGAAGCGCGCGGCGCCATCGCGGCCGCGAGCCATCACGTCATCGAGAAGGAACTGGCTATCAAACATCCCATGCACAAGAAGAAGATCGTACTAGCTCTAACAGACTTATTGGTGAGTTCATTGAGGCTTGAAACTACGTTAAGCGGACGCCCCGGATAGCTGAAACCGTCGCGGGTCACGTGTCTCTGTCGCACGTAGAGTTTGTTACAGAGACGAACTGAACCTGTCCGGAGCGTCCGCTTGTACCAAGGTACAGAAAGAACACTTGAATAGGTAATTTGCTAAATTAAACCCGACTTATTAGCTTAGCGTGCGCCGAACGAGCCAAAATGTATCTAACTAAAACTACAAGCGACTTTCTGCGAAGCGGCGGTCTATATTCCTTTATCTCTAGCGTTAAATTTCAACCTTATGTTTGTGATTAAGTCTCATTGGACCGGCGGCCTAGCTTCATACCTAAACTGCGGAGTTTGCCGGGCCTGGTTCTGGCCCAGAACACGTCTACACATAGTACTATCTGCAGTACAGCATCAGATAGTTTTTTCAGGTTGTACGCCAGGTTTTGTCGTGTATACCCATTCACCTAAGCCATGCATGATACGCCGCAACCTAATCACTTTACGAGCTAATTCGTGAATGACTTTTGTTGTATGAATTTCCTCATTTCTCATTCGGTCATGTAGAGAAACACCGATCATAGCCCTCTCCGTAGCGCGTTGAGCGACCTTGAGCCTTCTTACGCGACCCATAGTAAGGGCCCACGTTTCATAACAATAAGTCATATAACGCACATTATATAGACAGTGAAATACGTTCTAAATAACTTTAATTGACTTATGCCAACCCGTTCCGTTGGCAGGGCGGTCACGGCGACGCGATGCTGACCGCGGCGGGCCAGCTGGACACGGCGTGGGCGCTGCGCTGGCTGGAAGACGTGGGCGTGTGCGGCGCGCGCGCCGCGGCCGCCGACGCGGCGCTGGATGGCAGGATGCTGCACAGACTGGCGCACGCGGATCTGCACGCGCATCTCCGCGTCACGCACGCCTTGCACGCGCTCTCTATACGCAGAGGTGAGTGGTATATAATTAAATCAAAGTTCAATGTGAACCTTTTCATGACAAGTTTTTTTTTGAGGTAACATCAATTTTGTTTCTTTTACTCATCTATTCGAAAAAAATATGTTTTTATCCCAAAATATTAGGAACTTAAGTCACTATTAATTCTCACAGGACCACACTTCATAGATTCAGAGTAACATATATACCTACTACTACTACAAACAAAACAGTTTATCTGTACACACGTCGATGTGTGAGTTTTATACTTAGGGTCGCATCGCACCGCAGAATTAATTTAATACTTACCTACTAACGAGTTCGACATATTTATATTATATCTTTCCATACCGGAAGATTTGCGAACACTATGACGTAAAAAATATTCTGTTTTATATGTATTAAATGTTACTGAAAAGTCGGAAACAGCTACACAAATATTTTTGTGTATTCTCTTGTGTATTCTCCCGCCTATGCGAGAGAGGGCGAGAAGGGTATATGTATATATCAATCGGTGTTCAAGATGGTTGCTGGGTAATAACGTGAAATTATATCATGCCTGTGTCACTCCCCGTTTAGGTATCGAAAATCTACCTACATTACTATGCGCGCAGGCGGCCCCTCCGGGTGGTAAATTCAGTTATACGAATCGTTTGTCCAGAGTAATAAGAATGAAATTGGCTTGCAATGGATGTCTAGGTATATAAACGAAAAGGCGCTGAGTTCTGACGTGAGCTAAATTAAACCATATCGCTAGCCACATTGAGTAGATATTTCTTTGAATTTCTTTGCTGAGTGAGACTTCTGTACTTTAGTCACAGGCCGGAATCTCCAAAGGTACGCGCAATATGCGTCACCCAGGCGTCACCGTTCCCCGTCCCCGCACCTCTCCCCCGTTTTCGCCTCGATGAATCACGTTGGCCGTCAAGAACCGGGGGAGAGGTGCGGGTGCGGGGAACGGGGACGCATATTGCGCGTACCTTAGGAGATTCCGTTCTGCTTACTCTTACTGTATTCTGTGCTTTAGTATTATTTTTTCTGTGATTATATTGTTGCTGTAGGTAAGCAATTACCTACCTGTTTTCATCACGCGGAAATCTATGAAATATACGTTCTTTGTTGTAGTCGGTGGATAAACAATTATTATATGCACATCTTCTCACCATGATGGTTACTATTGGTTGACAGTTTCACAGAATACAGTAAGAGTAAACAGAACGGAATCTCCTAAGGTACGCGCAATATGCGTCCCCGTTTTCCGCACCCGCACCTCTCCCCCGGTTCTTGTCAGCCAACGTGCGTCATCGAGGCGAAAACGGAGGAGAGGTGCGGGGACAGGGAACGGGGACGCATATTGCGCGTACCTTAGGAGATTCCGTTCTGTTTACTCTTACTGTATTCTGTGACAGTTCTCAAGACAAGAGACGTCGCGAATTGCGTGCGGCTAGCAACTAACCCTGGTTTAGTGCGCAGTAAGGGGCACATAGAACAGGGGGGAGGTGCGGGGACGCCAAATTGCGGGAGACACTGTGAAATTCCATTCTGTTTGTACTCTTATGTATTCTGTGGCGGGACTAAAAAGAGAAAAAGAAATTGTCATGTGATTAAAAATATTTGAAAACAGAACACGAATATAATCTATGTAGAATCGCACGCATAGTAAAAGTACCTAAATGGTGGCACTTCACTTGGCTTTGTATTCACTATTGGGTGTTTGACGTTATTTGGCAAAAATAAGCAAATGCGATCATCCACACATGGCAGCCAAATACCAAACACACCGACCTCTTTGATGTGCGGCGAAAAACCGACACGCACCTGGATACGCGTGTTTGGTATTGGCCTTATTTGTCAAATAGGCAAATAAATCCAAACATACTGTCCACACCACACATAGCAAATATTTGTCATACCTACTCGTACATGCCATTGTCAAACATGCCAAGTACGCAAATACAAATATCCAAGTGAAGTGCCACCATAAAATGATTGTTGTCAGGCATCCAAGTGCTGCGCTCCAATATGTTCAGCCCGGAGACGATGATCCGGCGCGCGGTGGAGGGCGAGCAGCCGCCGCCCGCGGAGGCGGGCGCGGGCGCGGACGGCGAGGGCGAGGCGCAGCTGGCGCGCTGGTCCTCGCACCGCGTCATGCAGTGGCTCAAGCAGATCGACCTGGCCGAGTACGCGCCTAACCTGCGCGGCGCCGGTTTGTACTAATCCCATCTACGGTATTTGACTCTTGGAAGTCGTTTTAAAAAATTCCCTATTACATAATAAGCACAATACATTTATATTTACAAGATATCTATGGTATTATCAAAAAAAAAGTGTTGAAGTTTAAATGTCTCCTTCGGCCGTCATCGCAACCAAGTTTTACAACTAGTTACGATTTTTACAACTGCGCCAAAGACGCTATTTCTGTCATGGCGGCGATTATTTGGTAGATGACGTCACACAGGTAATACGCGCATACAAAATGTCCGTTAAATACCATGTTTACTTTCGTGTGACGTCATTAAAAAAGAACCCATTCACAGGACATTTCCGTCATAGATAATAAATATTGTAGTTTTATTCGTAAATTTCGCAAAAACTGTGTATTATTTTTTATATAATACGAGGGCCACACCGAAAAGATCGGGAATAAAAAAAAGTACAAAGATAATATAATAATGTTTACTTTTATTGTTTTTCGAAGTATTCTCCGTGACAGTCAATGCACTTTTGCATTCGATCAAACCAATTATTGAAACAGTAATTCCAGTCTGAAGTGGATACAGTCAAAACAGCTGATTTGTTAGCTTCGACCGCCTCTTCTGGGCCGTGAAACCGTTGACCACGTAGCATATCTTTAATTCTTGGGAGTGTAAAATAATCATTGGGGCTCAGGTCAGGGATATACGGAGGATGGTCCATCAACTCCACGTTTTCCAGATTTAAAAACACGCTTGTTTTGCGTGCGGTATGTGAGCTCGCATTATCGTGGTGAAGGATTATACGACGATTCGGATTAATTTTACGAAGTTCTCTTATGACTTCCGGCAAACAAACTGTTGTGTGCAAATCAGCAGTAACCGTCCTTCGTTCTTGTAAAGGAATCGTAGCCACATGACCAGTTTTCGTTACAAACGAAGCGACCTTTTTTTTCGACACGCTGCGTGAGCGAATAACTTGTTGGTTTGACCTCACCCTCGAAGACCCAAACTGCCGATTGATGTTTTCTTTCGGGCTCATATGAATAAATCCACCATTCATCCCCAGAGACGATATTGTAAACTGCATTTGAGCTCCCTCTATTGAACCGTTGCAGAGCAGACCGACACCAATTAACACGAGCCGACTTTTGTTCCTCGGTCAAACGGTGGGGCACCCAGCGTGAAATTAACTTCTTGACACCCAGTTCATCATGTAAAATGGTCTGAATGGCTGTAATACCAATGCTGAGAGAAACCCGAATCTGCTCGTATGTCACATGTATATCTTCTTTTATTAATTGGCGTACAGCATCGATGTTATCTTGTGTTACCGCTGTTTTTGGCCGACCAGTAGAAGAGACTGTGGTAAGAGAGGAACGTCCACGACGAAACTCAGAATACCAACGATATATAGTCGTTTTACTAGGTGCTTCAAGTTCATAAATAGAAACAAGCTCGGCGAGACATTGTTCTTGAGATAAACCTCGACGATAGTTATGAAAAATTATTGCACGAAAATGATCCCGCGTAAGCTCCATTTTTCTCACCGACTTGTTAAATTCAAATGGTCAATACTCTTTTCTTTTTTACTTTATTTAAAATTCAAAAATGGAATTGTGTTCGAAATAATACTACATTTCAAACACCAAAAAGGTTTTACTCTAATTTATTGCTAAGTATTATATTCCCGATCTTTTCGGTGTGGCCCTCGTAATTGAGGTAAATATGTAAAAAAAAATATAAATATAATACAAAAAAAATTATAAATAAAACACTGCGAAATATTGTCGAGCACGGCTCCGGGCCTTCTCTTTCGACGAATATTTCACTGTGTTTTATTTATTATTATTTTTGTATTATATTTATATTTTTTTCTGTAGCCAAAACGGATAGATATTTAAAAAATACATTTTTTGGTATAATTTTCATATAAAAAGGTGATTGTATAAAATAATAATATGTATTATAAAGGCAAATTTAGAGGTATGTTTGTGATTTTTTTCTATCGAGCCAAAAATGCTCAATCGTGTTTTGGCTATTGTGGGTGTCTGTAGAAAATCCGTAAGATTTTTATGTAATTTTTTTGAGGAATAAACTGTAGTAGTTTAATAACAGTGATTTTTCAAAAACACGCACGGTATTGCAAATTGTGAATTTATGTCACCTTAAAGCCTTTTTGTTAAAGTCAAAACGCTATCTTGATAAAATAAATAATAAATTTTCATGGTAATCGGCAGGTGTCCATGGCGGCCTCATGTTGCTAGAGCCGCGGTTCACGGCGGAGCTGCTAGCCGCGCTGCTTAACATCCCGGCCAACAAAACGCTGCTCAGGAGACATCTCACACAAAGGTAACAATCTCTTTACAGTTAGTATGAAATAAATCGAGATATTTACAGTTCTTTCGTAAACATGGCTCATGCAACTGGGCCGAAAAATCAAAGACCCAAAAATAATAACCACGGTAAATATCCCGATTTATTTCATACTGATGTTGACAACCGTCACAGAAGACAGTAAGAGTATTACATACAGAATTGAATCTCCTAAGGTACCGCGCAATATGCGTCCCGTTCTTGCCTTGTTGAGGGGCGAGAGCGGGCGCACACAACGCATTGTCGTGTGCATGGCGGCTCAAGACCGGGGTAAGGTGCGGGGACGGGGAACGCGGACGCATATTGCGCGTGCCTTCGGAGATTCCATTCTGTATGTAATACTCTTACTGTCTTCTGTGCAACCGTAAAAGTTAAAAAAGCTACAATGCTTTTTAGTTATATCAACGAGTTAATTTAAGTGATCACTCGTTTTACGTTAGTGGAAAGAGAACGATACCAATGAATCATCGTCTGGCAACATACATACATACTATCACGCCTGTTTCCCACAGCGGTAGGCAGAGACTGGACCTCCACTTGCTACGATCCTGACAGACCTCTTTCGCTTCATTTACACTCATCAATCTCTTCATACATGCCCTTCGGTTACGGGTACTTCTTATCTCTGCTTTTTTAGAACATCTGCAATCTGATTGCAGAATGTTCGCCGAGGCCGATGTTGTAGCTCTTCTATTCACATTTGCCTTATAAATATTTTTTGTTAATCTTTTTTTATCCCTCCTATATACATGTCTGGGAACAGAGGACCAGGAAGACTGAGTCATAGCTACATGAAACAGATAAAGGAAAAGGTGAACGTCGTGTCGTAGAGCGAAGTAAAACAGCTGGCAGATGAGAGAGACAAATAAAAGAGAATTCATACTCCACCGACAAGACCATAGCTCTGCTCTTAAATATAGATAGATAGATACATGTCTGGCGACCTTTAACTAAAACATAGTAACTAGATATCAGTTTATTACCCATGGAAAGCGGCACATACGTAAAGCTTTTAAAAATACCTATACTAAAACGGACTCAATTTTAGAAAGGCAATGGCAAACCACTCCATTATCTCTGCCAAAAATAGTCATTGTGTGACACCGACAAGAGCTGGCTCTTATCGGCTCTTAAATGAAGAAGAAAAATAGTTATTTCCATTTTGGGTACGGAACCCTAAAAATATGCACCTACGACCTGATCTGCAAAACTCAAAGACATGTTCACCAAAAAAGAAATCTGTTCAGCTTTCATTCGAATTGCAGTCATCCGTAAAGCCAAGAGGTTTCTAAAAAGCTGTTTCTGTTCCAGGTTTAATGATCTGCTCGGTAGAGAAGTGATTCAGCAGAAGAGAAATGCGGAGCAAACGCTCGGCTACCAACCGCTCACCGCTACCACAAAGTACAAGGTATCGTAAAAATTTAATTAATTAAATAAATGAAGCGCGTGGAGTAATCTGTTTGCCGAATTTTTGGTTATTCGCGATAGTTGAAACAATTTCCATTCACCCAAAGAGACCATCTCTCGCTCACGACCTCTACTGGCAGTTAATGATCTCTAAATTAATATGTGAAAAAAAAATTTCGGCAGGAGTGAGATAACCATAGATCTAAAGGTACAAGATACGCGTACAATATAATAACGTAATGAAAAATTTGACCAAAATTAAAATGTTTTGTGTGACCTTAAAAGGGTTGTATTGTACCTACTGCACGAACAATCTGGAATGCAGCTCGATACCATCTTTCCAGGGTAAGATACAATAACTTGAAAATACAATTTTCGTGTGACGTTGTTCGAGCCGCCAAGACGTGTCTTGTAACAAAACTGGTCAAATTGTCATTACCATCGCTATCTAAAAAAAAAATTTCCCAAGATTCCGGGCAACCATATTACGTTGTAACAGGGGCGTCATTTGTGTCAAATTGGGTTTATTACATCTCACGGAGTACATTCAAATTTCCCGTGATCGCGGGATGCTTTCCATAATAGCCAACATCTCAACTTTAAGTAAATATGCATCCGAATATCCGCACAGAATTATTATTATTACCAATGTACAGGAGGAACACTCTTGGATAAATTTGCTGAATTAAACTCAGTTTCAGCATACTCGAGTCCCATTTAGTTTGCACGCTTCGCAAACGACCTTCGACCTATTAGCCTAGCGTACGCCGAACGAGCCAAAATGTACCTTACGTTTGTAAAGCGACGGTCCGTATTCCTTTATCTCTTGAGTTCAATTTCAACCTCTGAGAATAAGTCGCATTGGAGCGGCGACCTAGCTTCATACCTAAACTGCGGAGTGTGCCGGCCCTGATATTCGACCTCTAGTGATAAGGTGATATAATGTGTAGGTACCAAAGAAGAGCCAGTTTTCCCTGAAGCGCAAGAAGAGCAAAGACGAGATGGACCTCGGCGAGCTGGTGTGCCCGCTTCACGACGACTGCTCAGGTGACATGGCCACGTCGCCAGTAAGTCACTAACACTACTAATGCGGACCTGGACAAATCACGCGACAGAATGCTCAACCCTATTGTTTAAACACATTGTGCCGTGCAACTTCGCGCGGCTGAAGTTCCGCGGCTAATAGGGATGTGGCTGAGGCCGAAAAATATTATTTTATCTACACCCATGCTATAAATCCTCTATAAATGTTTCTGAAACAGTTTTTTATTGCAGTATTGCCAACATTATAACAACCAGTGTCATAGTAACCATAATATCATCCAAACGCGTGATGTAATGTCTTTACTAAATTTCATTATGCAACGCAAATCTTTGTTTTTAATTCATAAAGAGGGATCGAGCCTCTATCTTTATTAATTAAAAAAAAAAGAACCATAAGCGCTATATATTTTTGGAACGCGGATTCACGTAAACGAATGATTTTTTCCTTACAAAAAAACGTTCGATTAGTGACTCCGCGTTTGAAAAATAGCACAATTGTCTTGCACGCGCGTTTCACTACCACAGATTCGAAATTAAAAAAAAAATGTTATTTGAATTTACGTCGCATCCTGCCATTTTTGTTCGTAAATAGCATTTCGAAAAATTATTACTTTGTTGTTTACAAAAATGAGTGATACAAGCTTTGATAATACCTACACCACCAGATATTTCTAATGCAGCAAAGGACATTTCTAACCAATTATTACCAGAAAAGTCGAGAAAACAATATGAAAAGGCGTACCAAGATTTCATTCATTGGACAATATCAAAGAAGCTCAGAAAGAAGTAGTACTTACATCATTTTCTAAAGATGTGATAATAGTATATTTTCAAGAATTATCCGAAAAATTCAAATCTTCATCCCTATGGACCTCCTATTCAATGCTCAAAAGTACGCTGAGTATTAATCACAACGTGGATATCTCAAAATATTCAAAATTAATTGCCTTGCTTAAACGTAAAGCAGAGGTTATACCTTTTATAGAGGATTCATATCATGGGTGTAGATAAAGTATTGTATGCAACTGTTCATATTAGATTAGGTATTAAAACACTCATGTGAGAAACCCACGTTCGTGTTTTAATACCCCTTATTATATCACAGTTGCATAAATAACTATTATGTTGTACGTTAGATAAAAATAATGTTTAAAAATAATGGAGCTATATCTTTCGATTTATTAAAGTAGCAAAAATTTACAGAGATACAGCGCAGAGTAAGAGCGGTTTCGCACTATTTCAGATCCGAATCCGAACCGAATCCGTGAGTAGTGCGAACCCGCTCTCACACATCACACAAGAGCGGTTCGGATTCGGATCGGAAGTAGTGCGAAACCGCTCTAAGGGCGATAAACCGTTAAACGTAACCGTTTAGTGAAAAACTAGATTGTGACGTCATGTGAAATTGAAATGCGCTGTATCTTCGTCATTATCTGCTAAACAGCGAAAAGAAAAAAAAAACATTTTCAGATTCGCTATCGAAATTCGTTCTGTCGCTGATTTGTCTGTGGCGGTGAGGTTGGATTATTTAAAAAATATATCAATAGTTATTTTTTTACTGATGCTGGGCTCACACTTAATTATATTGTGTTGAATTTAAATCATGTATCAGGCATGTAGGTAATGAAATCAATCTGAAATTCTATCAATGTGAGTCCGGCTTAGGAGTTTAGTTACACTAAAGTTATATCCCAAGCAGACTGGAATATTATAAAATGAATATTACAATTTCAATATGAATAAAGCAATTTCTTTTTACACGACAATCATTGCAAGAATAGAATAATTATCACATAGCCAATGAAGATCTTAAAGAAAATTGCGTAAAAAAAAATAGATATAATTTTCTATATTTTTATCCCACAGAGTCAATGCTGTGATTTTTGTTATTAGTTTGGTAAAAAAATACGTTTATTAAGCACAGCGTATCAGTAGTAATGCTTGTGCACCTGTAGATAGTTGTGTTTTAACAACCCTAACAGGAAATAATTGGGCAAGGGTGTTCGCAGGTTACGTTATAACGCTTTTTGGTTTTTGGTGATGTTTGAAATTAACCCGGTTCTTATTTTTGCCGTTGTTGTGTGTGTAAGGTATAGTTAGGGTTACTATACACATAAGCGGTCCGGAGTTGTCAGTTCAGCAGTATTTGTCGAACAACAAAGCCGACCCGAAGCTTTTAACTTTTATTTATCGGCTTTTTACCCGAACATTCAGCTCCATATATTTGATTTCACCGCCCAGCTGTACTGTTTAATGCCAGCCTGCTTATATGTGTAACAACCTCGAGATGTTTTACATGTACAATGTAAGTATTTTGTTCCCGCTTTTCGATGAGTAAACATTTTAATTTTCATGTCAATGTCAATGAAGTTAATAATAATAAAATTCATAAATTCATTGTAACTTGTGTTACACCACTCTCAGCGTGATGGTGGGCGAGAAGATGGAAAAAGGAATTAAAATAGTTATTGTGAAACACGATTCGCATTTTCGCCCATAAAGATACATTTTAAACAGTGAAATTCTAGTTTTTCAAAAAGCTAATAAAATTATTGAGAACGATTTGACAAACAAATTCAAAACTTCTCGCGAGATTCTAGTGATGACGTGACAAAGAAACCAGTTATTTTCCAACAAGTCAAATCAGATACTTTTTCTAAACGTCATAACATATCTTCTATGGGATTTTTATGAAATACCACGTCGTGACGTCATAGTTTCTAGTTGTCAAATAGTGCACTTAATATTAGCACAGAGTAATAATATACTAGATATTAGCTTTTTATCAGTTTTCTAAAATCACGTTCAAAATGACAAGTGACATTAGTTTTTTAACGTCTTATTTCTTATCATTACAAAATAATTTACTTTTGACCCTACCTTTCAGACGATGAAAGTAAAATCAGCAACAGCGGGCGTCGCGTCGGCTGTCTGTCCCCCGCGTGACGACGCCCGCGCGCACTAGCGACGGCTGTGTCGCCGCGCGACCCCCGCCGCCGCGGAGACTGTCGTGTGACGCCCACTTCAAATGCTGCTACACTGAAGCCTGCGACTCGCGAGTCGTCCAGAAGAATGTCTCCTTTAGTATGTTCAAAATTATAACTCGAGTTAGGATCGTGTGACGAGTCGCACTTCGAATGCTACTACACTGAAGCCTGCGACTCGCAAGTCATTCAGAAGAATGTCTCCGTTAGTATGTTCAAAATTAGAACTCGAGTTAGTATCGTGTGACGCCCAATTCAAATGCTGCGCCTGCGACTCGCGAGTCGTCCAGAAGAATGTCACCGTTAGTATGTTCAAAATGATTACTCGAGTTAGTATCGTGTGATGCTTACTTCAAATGCTGCTACACTGAAGCCTGCGACTCGCGAGTCGTCCAGAAGAATGTCCCCGTTAGTATGTTCAAAATGATAACTCGAGTTATTATCGTGTGACGCTCACTTCAAATGCTGCTGCACTGGCCTGCGACTCGCGAGTCATCCAGAAGAATGTCCCCGTTAGTATGTTCAAAATGATAACTCAAGTTAGTATCGTGTGACACCCACTTCAAATGAAGCTACACTGAAGCCTGCGACTCGCGAGTCGTCCAGAAGCATGCCCCCGTTAGTATGTTCAAAATGATAACTCGAGTTAGTATCGTGTGATGCTTACTTTAAATGCTGCTACACTGAAGCCTGCGACTCGCGAGTCGTCCAGAAGAATGTCCCCGTTAGTATGTTCAAAATGATAACTCGAGTTATTATCGTGTGACGCTCACTTCAAATGCTGCTGCACTGGCCTGCGACTCGCGAGTCATCCAGAAGAATGTCCCCGTTAGTATGTTCAAAATGATAACTCAAGTTAGTATCGTGTGACACCCACTTCAAATGAAGCTACACTGAAGCCTGCGACTCGCGAGTCGTCCAGAAGCATGTCCCCGTTAGTATATTCAAAATGATAACTCGAGTTAGTATCGTGTGACGCTCACTTCAAATGCTGCTGCACTGGCCTGCGACTCATGAGTCATCCAGAAGAATGTCCCCGTTAGTATGTTCAAAATGATAACTCGAGTTAGTATCGTGTGACGCCCACTTCAAATGAAGCTACACTGAAACCTGCGACTCGCGATTCGTCCAGAAGAATGTCTCCGTTAGTATGTTCAAAATGATAACTCGAGTTAGTATCGTGTGACGCCCACTTCAAATGAAGCTACACTGAAACCTGCGACTCGCGAGTCGTCCCGAAGAATGTCCCCGTTAGTATGTTTAACATTTTAACTCGAGTTAGTTGACTATGATCTTTATTTGGATGTGTTGGTGCTAAATTTGTATCACGTTTTGGCCGATCGAAAACGACATAACTTTTGGTGTCTAAAATTATGTATGACGTGTTACGTATTTGAAGTATTAAACCCATGTGACTAATATTAATTGAGTCTAACTGCCAAAAATCATGAATTAAATTATTGGTTCATTATAGGTGTAGTGTTAGAGATTTTAAAGAGTAAAATTTATTTATAAGATAGATATTTAAATTATAATTTTGTAGAGATTTAAGTGGAGTGATGTTGTTGAATACATTATATTTATTGACTGAATATTTAAGCGAATCAGAGGTAAAGTGATGTGTCAGGATAAATATTACACATTCCAATAATAGGATACTCGTTTTTCTGGAACATAACAGATACCGGTATTAAGAATTTGTAACTATTTGGAAACAAAGTCATTGCAGTTATCGATAAGGTATAGTATATGGTTTGTTACATGTTTTAAATCAGTACTTAGCGCATTTTATAATAATTATTATATTATTTAATGTACGATGTAGCTTACTAGAAAATGACTGAAATACGACAATATTATCTGGTCTCATTTCTACCTGCTGCTAATAATGTTTCATGTAAGTAAGTTATAAAATGTAAGATACAGTTCAGATGCAACTTACGCATGTTTTCTACATAAAAGATTTCTTATTAGTGGTTGAGGATTGTATTTTTTAAAGTGAATCAAATTAATATCATAGGTTAAGAATTTTCTTTGAAATCCTTTAGTGTGTTTGAAATGTAAAAGCGTTGCTGCTGTTTTTTTGTCATAAAAAAGTACTTTGATTTACATTTCTACCGTCTGTACGATTTCCATTTGAAGTTTGACTGGGTATTGCCATATTACAAAATATAGATTATGGCATGGTATAGTAAGATATGGTATTCTCATCCCGCGGTAGCCAAAGACTACGGCACGAATGCCACGAAAAGTGTTACCACTGATTGTTCTTCTCAGTAAATTTAAGGACTTTCTCAAGTAGTTATTAAATATAAAATGAAATACTGACTTAACTATGTCGTATATTGTGTGATGTAATTCACCTGTTTAATTTTTAATAAATTTATTTATTACCTTATTACTTCATGATTGGTTTGTTAAGTTAAAAAATGCACTTTGCTCGGGCAAATCAGTCACACATGCACGCAGGCATATATGCAATTACACTGATGACGTATTCTTGTTCTAATCACGTGACCAACTGTTACGGGAAGAGGGTACCATATCTTATTATATACCATGGATTATGGTTAAAAACGACCAATCTGTAGGTCGAGTAGTCCAAACGCACAATAATATAAACATGAGCGGAATTGTTCATAGTTGGGACACTTTGTAACAATATACAAGTTTTACACGATCTATTTATTTATGAATTAGAGTTATCCTACCCTGTTCCTAACACGCTGTGCCAAATGTAAGTACCCTAGTACGATGTACCCTTGTCTTCCATAGCTTTGTTATACTTAGTATACGGCAGATGAATTTATCATTGCCAGTGACAGAACAACAAAATCATTTGTACAATAATGTATTGAATAATTTTTACAATAACTTAAAACCATAAAATGTAAAAGTTAATAAACGATTGAATGAACATAATTATAATTTTTCCTTTTTTTCCACACTTAGTCCTTATCAAACAATTGTTGGGATTTACCGTATGTCGCTTCGACGCTTTTTAATACCTTTAGACCCTCTGAAAAGAAAACAATCTTTTAATTTAACGTCGAAGACTTGTTAGAGAAATGGCAAAAAATATGGAATGCCGTATAAGGGCCGGCGCGCATATGGCGAAGCGCAGCGCAGAGCGTATTTCGCCAAAGTATTATCGACTTTGTTGGCGTTGAAATAAGATCAAATACGGACTACAGTAAAGTACAAATATCGGCGACAAAATGGCGGTACCCGCCCGACCCGTGTTAATTAATTTTCTATCTTATTTCAACTCACACAAAGATGATAATGCTTTGGCAGTGAAACATACCCTGCGCTGCGCTTCGCCATATGTGCACCAGCCCTTACGGTCAAGTAACACTTAAGCACAGACTTAAGACACAGTGTGTTGACGGAATACGGCGCGTTAAGTGCCGTTAAGACACACTGATACTCATCGGGAAAAATGTTAGTGGCAATGAGTGAGACTGGAACTCATCGGGAAGTTTTTCTCCTTGAGTAATAGTGGTCATCAGGAACAAACGGATGGCGGAGTCGCCGATTGCTCAATATTGCGTCAATGGCCATTCACTTCATAAATTCAAACTAGCTAAGCTAGGCTACTACGGCTGCTATGATAAAGAACTCCAGAATTATCTGATGCTTCGTTAAAAACAATAATATAACATGAGCGCCACTGTTTTACGCCAAATGATTGCAAATAAAGAAAACTGTTATGTAAATGGTAAATATTAAATTAATAAATTATTAAATTTATGACTTTTGTTGAAGTGATGCTATGGTAGTTGTGATTCCATGCCACTATACATGTAAGGGTTACTACACACATAAGCGGACCGGTATTGTCGTTTCGGCTATATTTGACCAACAATTTGTTTTTTCCGACCCGAAGCAATAATTCATATCCGCCCAGCGGCTGTGCCGATTAAATACGGACCGCTTATGTGTATAGCAAACCTAACTTTTCAAGCAGACTATAAACTACAGTCCTATCGGTATTCCGGTTTATAACTTGTACAAGAAACTGGCGTACCTTTCCCCCGTCCCTTCCTCCGTAACTCCGCTATCCGTTCCATTTCGTTGTCATCTTCGACGTCGCGCTCTTTCTTCTGGGACTCTTCGATAGCTTGCTTCATGAGAGAGTCTTCCAAAAAAGTCAGTTCTGAAAAATAATGTCGGTTTGATGCTTGCTTTATTTCATGTGATTTCATTTTGCTTGAGAGGGCGCCTGATGTTGATAATCTAAATTTTGCTCCTGCTTCCACGCACACAATTTTACTCTAGCCGAAGCGAGACAGCGAGCCATGCGGGGCGTAGTGAATCGCGGTGGGTCAATGAGGCTGGTTTACGCGTTTCTGGTTTATTAGGTTTTTTTCGTTTTACAAAGAATATTTAAGAGTTATTTAAAAAGTAAGACATATTATGACTGCTTTGTGTTTTAATACAATTATAATCATATATAATCAATTATAATTATACCTAATCAATTATGGTGATAATTTCCATATTGCTCTTCGTCATGCACTAGATAGCCCTTTAAATTATTTTATGAACCACCGTTGAAAGTGTTTACATTAGTCCGTCTAGCTTTAAAACTTGCCTCCGCCAAAAGTGGCCACGGCAAGTTTTAAAGCTAGACGGATCACCAATAACAGTTTCAACGGCAGTTCATAAAATAATTTAGAGGGCTATCTAGTGCATGACGAAGAGCAATATGGAACTTATCACCATATTTACGAGTTAACAATTTATTTCACACTTCAAGGCCATTTGCTTATATATTCACCTTAATACTAGAAGAAGCTAAATAGATAAATACCTAAATATTTATTTATTTAGCTTCTTCTTGATGTGTCCGTATTTATTTACATAAGGACAAATCACACTAATAGAGCTAGCCCCAAAGTAAGTTTTAAATTTGTATTATGAAATACTAACTCAACGAAACTATATAATAAATAGATAGACACCCAAGACCCAGTACGTGCCGTGTGTTTCCGGGCAGAGTAGAGTAGGACCACTCCAAGTCTTCCCGTGAAACACAAGCTAAACAAAGCTTATATATCAATGAGACCTCTACAACCCGGCTGGCCAGCGAGGACAGTGTAGGCCAAGTTCTCTGCCTGCTCTGGCTAATATATGGCTCTGGTAGTACAGAGAGGGTCGTGCTCCTGCAGTGGAGACAAAAAAAGACCTGATGATGATGAAGACACCCATGACCCAGGACAATTTTAAAAAGGCCATTTCCAACTTGCCCTGGCTGGGGATCGAACCCAGAACCTCCGGATTAGCAGACTAGCGTGTTGACCATTCGCCAAAGCCTGCCGGTGCTAAAGCGTTCCGTCGCTCTCTCTCGCTCTAGCAAATGACGTTTCTGCGCGATAGAAAAGGATGGCAGCATAGGTAAGTGCTGTTCCGTGCTGACAGATGTGTCCCAACCCTAATACAGAAATAAAAAGGAGCTGACTAGTAAGCCTTGGGTCCATGGCGATCCATGGGCCGTTGAACACGGTGACGGCGGTGGGGCGGCCCTTGGCCTCGGGCTCCATCAGTTGCGTCACCTGCTGCTTGCACTCCGTCGACAGCTGGTTTACGATGCTCGTGCGGAACCTCCACTTACGCATCACCTGGTTAACATTCACTTTATTTAATCAAATAATACTTATTTATACATTATTAGAGTATAACAATCATTTATTTACAACAGTTTACAAGGTAAATTTTTAGCCCTGGCTCCCGGACTAGGAAAACCTGTATCCCCAGAACCAGTTCTTCCCTAATTATACATTCTAGAGAGCGATGAGCGTTTTATTTATACGCAACAAGTTTATTTGCTAGGCAAATTAAAAAAAAACCCTGACTGTCCAGAACGCCATCTAGTGATGATTAGCAGAACTACCGATACGACTTGATACGGATATCAAGTCACGCTACGGACAGCGCTATCTGTTATTTGCTAGAGAAAGCCCTGACTTTCAAGCGTTAACCCCCAATAACTTTTTAACTGCTAAATCGATTTTAATCAAACAAAGCTAAGAACCACCGTAAGGGAACTTGCTTTCACGTAAAAGAAACCGCATCGAAATCGGTCCAGTTCGAGCGCTACGGTGCCACAGACAGAGACCGACAGACATTAGCGTCAAACTTATAACATCCCTCTTTTGTCGGGGTTTAAAAAGTACCTGTTTCTCATACAACCTCTTGACCGAGGTTTCGTTGAACGGCAAGGCTTTATTGAGCATGGTGTACATGATGATGCCGATGGACCACATGTCCGCCATCTTGGGCAGGTACGGCACGCCCTTCAGCACCTCGGGCGCGGCGTACGAGAGCGACCCGCAGTACGTCTCGCTCAACACGTCTCTGTCGCGTTGGCGTACATTCCGCGCAAAACCAAAATCCGTAATCTTCACATTGTAATTGGCCGTTATCAATATATTTTCGCATTTCAAATCCCTGTGTGCTATATTCAACGTGTGTATAAACTGCATTCCGGATATTATCTGTCGCATCCAAAGCCTGGCTTGGTTCTCCGGTACGGGTCCGTTCTGTGTGAGAAAGTCTAGTAGGTCGCCGTTTTCCGCGTAACGCAGGAAGATGAAGTATTTGGCTCGACGCTGGAAGATGTTGGACACGTGGACCACGTGCGGGTGGTTGACCCGGATCAGCACGTCGAGCTCTCGCGGCAGGAACTTAGTGAGGTAGTCGCGCGGCGCCTGCGCAGTGTCTATTAGTTTGCAGGCCATTACTGTGTGCCTGGTTTCGTCTATCATGTACGTTGCTTTGTACACCTGAAAATATATTTGATTAAAGGTCGAACCGCACTAGAGCGTCACTGCAGAGACAACTTTGCAACGCTGCGCCGCGCCGTTCCGTTGCAGTACCGCTGTAATGCGTTTCAATTCGTAAGAAACAGTCTAACAATACCGTTTTTTAAATCCCATAAGTTTAGTAATTAATTTAAATAAGTACTATGGACTTTTTCCTGTTATCTATAGGTAAAAAACTTATACCTGTATTTTTTTTTAATTTTAGCCCCATTTTTTTTCGGAGAAAAGTAGGGTATGGTCAATTTTCGCCCATTTTAACTTAACTTCAAAACTATGTAGGTAACCTATATCAAATTTTTAGGTATTTTAAACTATTTAGGTAAAGTTGTAAAAAACATATATGTATTTTAGATTCACACAATCTACCTATCACTTGATATATTTTGCACAACACACGAGTTTGCACAACATTTTTCTTTTCAAATTCTAGACCATTCCAAAAGTGCCCCCATTTTTAAAATTTATTTACGTTACACGTTCGTCTTTAGGCCACCGAATTACATAGGTGTACTAAATTTCAACTCAATCGGTCCAGTAGTTTCGGAGCAAATTGGCTGTGACAGACGGACGGACCGACATGCACGCAATTTAATATATACCTATAAGGGTTCCGGGTTTTCTTTATTTTGAGGTGCCTACTAAAAATTATCCAGACTGTTAAAATTACAAAAACGATTCACCTACCTTAGCGTAAGACCCCTCTCCGACGATTTTCTCTAAAATAAATCCTTTCTCCTGCAGAACAGCAATATCCGACTGAGTTGTGCAGAGGTCAACTTTATCGGAGTTGCGACCCATTTACGTAATGGGGCCTCGCATCATAATTTCTTCTTTACTTTCGTTGGTAACATGGTGGTGAAAAACACTGGTTAATTTCTAAACTTTACGCCATTTCTCTATATGTTTATGAAAACACGATGTTATTGCAAAATATGGACAGTGAGATGTGACAGTGTCATTGTCAATACTTGTTTTTTGATGGCGATGGATGGTTACAAAGAGTCCAGATTGCCTTACGTATTTTGTACAATATTAAAATACAGGGTCTCACAAAATATACTGAAACTATTTTAAAGCTCTATTGAGTCCATGATACTGAACAACTTTCCCCAAGGAACATATATCTAAATATGAAAAATATTTTCTTCCTCCCATACAAATTGACTGCTGATCCTTTCTATGAAAGGCAAAAAATATATTATATTTCGATATATGTTCCTTGGGGAAAGTTGTTCAGTATTATGGACTGAATACAGCCTTAAAATAGTTCAGTAAGTATATTTTTTAAGACATCATAAAATATTGTCGCGTTGCATAAAAATGAACTTTTTGTTAATACTGTTTTTAATAAAATACCTTTTATTTTTATTCATTCGTACATTGTCTGCTGGAGCTCTCTGCTAAGAGGCTTAGAATAGCCTCCAAATGATTGGAGTATCACGTGATTATCAATGTGTCTCTTTTCTTAAACTAGCGGGACAGATTTAAATTATTTTAAAGTTGACATGGTTTCAGGGGTTGGTCATTTATTGCATATCTACTAGAATATCAAGTTTGCGTTCTTTACCTATTGATACTTCCAGACCAAGCCAGACAATCATGTCGGGCCCTTATTTTTTTTTAATTTTTATTTAATTCTTACATAGCACCGAAAACCCTATTTAAATCCCAGAAACATCTAGACAGGCTATAGATATTACCTAGAAAAAAAAAATATTCACCAAGAAGACGTAGATCCGGTCATGTCTATCGAAGGCTTCACTATAGATGTGTTAGGCAAACAATTGCTAGACCCTTTCTCTTTGTTGCTCTGTTCAGAGATTTCCAAGTTCCTTATTAACTGACTTTTTTCTTCCACGGCCTTCTTGTAAGCCATGGTTTCTTGTGGTGTCCATTCTAAAGCAAAAACCGATATCGATAAAAACTTAAATAAATTGAACATTTTATAAATAAATATAGATGTCTCTGTATTCGCCAAAACTTTTATAAAATGGCAAAAATTCAAATTTTGTATGATGATATGAAGCGATGTTACTCATGCGAAAAAAGAGTTTCAAAACTTGAGAAGTACAGCTACAGATACACTATCACGTCTTTATTCCTAAAAGGGCAGACAGAGCCTAGGGCGGCATGGCCCAGGCCACTAGTAGCGTGATGGTGGGCGTGAAGGTGGGAAAAGAAAACATAATAGTGATGGGTTACTAGCCGCATCGCCTATTGATATGATTCAGAATTTCAGATTCTCGCCCATTCCCTCGATCAGCAAGGAAGAGAAGTACTTGAGAAGTAGATTCTTACAAAACTCTTACTATGAGTACATGCAGCTTTCTCACTTACCTAAAAGCCTCGAATCCATTGCTATCCATTCGCTATTAATTATCTGTTCAACTTTGATCCTGTTATTGAAATTTGGATCCAACATGTTCACCACCAGCCGTTTACAATTCTCCGATATAGTTTCGATGTAGCGGGATCGGAACTTCCAATTCTTATTTATTTGGGCTTGATAGAGTGATTTGATATGTTTGTCTTCGAACGGCATCGCTCTGTTTAACATAACATATAGAACTATACCAAGCGACCATATGTCCGTGGGTTTGGGGTAGTACGGCGTGCCCTGTAGGATTTCCGGAGCGGTGTAAGACAGAGAACCGCAGAAGGTTTCGCTGCTGACGTCATTGAGTCTTTTGTCGACGCACATCCGAGCGAAGCCGAAGTCAGACAGTTTGGCGTTCTGGTTCGCCGTGAGCAAAACATTTTCGCATTTTATATCTCTATGCGCTATTTCCAACTCGTGCATGTACTGTATAGCGAGCGCTAGTTGCCTCGTCCATATCCTCGCCTGGTCTTCTTGCACGGCTCCCTTTTGCAGGATGTGCTCCAGTAAATCCCCGTGCTCCATGTACCGCATGAAAATAAAGTACTTGTATCGCCTTTGAAAGATGCTGTGGGTGTGCACAAGGTGGGGGTGGTTCAACTTTATCAACATCTCAATTTCTCTCGGTAAGAATTTCTTTACAAAATCTTTTGGAGCGGTACTCGTGTCGATAACTTTACATGCCAAAATGGCTATACGGTCCGTTTTGTTCGGATTTTTATACTCTGCCAGATAAACCTGTTATAAAATTTACAATATAAAATTATCTAACACGGTATTGCCTATTATATTGTAATAAGATTTAAAAAAAGTAACACTAGGTGGCAGCAACGAAATGTAAATAAAAAAGTTAGTCAGTTTCGTTAAGTCTGTTTCTCTTTTATCCAATACCACTTAAACGTGCACAATGTAGCAAGCGCATATACAGGGGAGGTGCCGTAAGTAGTTAATCCCCCCCTCGAGCTAAGTCCCAGCGCTGGCGAGCGAGGGGGGGAGAATTAATGCTTGAATTGACGGCCCTCGTGACATGTGCCCCCTAAACCGAAGGCTGTTTCGCCCTTGCAGACGGAAGCCAGCTATTATAATCGTAATAACAGTCAACATATTCACTAAACCTGATAAAACTGATTAAATGCTACCTCTCGGTTTTACACATTTTAGATAAATCGACACTGAAATCTCCTTAAAATTTTAAACACTTGCTTTAGCGTAGGATCCCTCGTTTACTTTCTTTATTACTCTGTACCCTCGTCCTGCGAGCGTCAATTGTTCAGAAGTGGTTAATTTTAAGTCCTCTTCAGTGTTCAGCGCCTAAAATATATGTAAAAATGAATATAAAACGCATTAAACAACCAAAACATATACTTAAGAAATTTCAAATGCTCTCACCGTTCCTTTTCCGTCCATTTATTCTTTAGTTTTTTTGTTTAGCCGTTAAATTAGCCAAAGATTTTATAATTTCACTTGTCTGAAACAGATTAATAGAAGACATTAGTATCATTATCAGGATTAATTTGAAATAAAAAGATAAATCAACTGGCGCTCTTGTCTATTTATACAAAACTTTATTTAACTCTACGTTTAGGTAACAAAACTTCTGTTTCTACACTAACTGTAAAATCAAGTTGACTGTAGAACAAAATGTATAAGTATTTCTTATATTTACTGACGTTAAGATTTTTTTGTTATTGAGACAGGGAGGCTAAGTAAATTATATTAGAATTTATCCAAAATGTTGTTTGTTCTGTACCCTATAAACAGAGCCTCTGGGGTTCGCAGGTCCCTCTAAAATGTCTCCTTGTCTCTTCGCGAGATTTCTGTGCGAGTCTGATACTTTACGACGCTCCTCTTTAGCGCGCTTCAGTGCTGTTGCTTCAACTGCATTTAATGCTGCAAAAAAGATGTCAGTAAGAATAAATGAAATAGACATGATGACTGAAAATTTGGTTTTAGCCCATCGGTTAGATTAAAAAATATTCGATACATATTTTTTCTTTTCCCTAAAAAAATAAATGACGAAGATACAGCGCATTTAAATATCGCATGACGTCATAGATTCGTACGATTTTTACACAGTGTTTACGTCAACATATTTTATCCAATAATGATGTACCCGTATTTTTCAGTTTATCAAAAAAGTAAAAATTTACTAAGTTCCAGAGTCCCCCACTCTGGAACTTAGATATCTTTGTAAATTTTTACTTTTAAAATCTAACGGACTAATTCGAATAATACTTTTCTGACCCCGTATCATTCCTATTGGGAAAGGGAGAAAGATAATAAATAACACTCACTCGTCAGTCTACTATCCATAGCAATCCAGTCAGAGTTCAACACTTGAGTGGCGTTGTGGCGCAGACCGGGGTCGGGCTCCAGCAAGTGCTTTATCACAGTCTTGCACTCCAGCGAGAGAACGTTAGCGACGCGAGATCGGAATCTGTATTTTTTTCCCATCTGCTGCTCATACAATTTGCGCATGCGCGTGTCATCGAAAGGCATAGATTTGTTGAGCATCACAAAGAGCACAATGCCGAGCGACCACAGGTCCGTGGGCTTCGGCAGGTACGGCTTGCCGCGGAGGATCTCCGGGGCCGCGTAGGACATGGACCCGCAGTACGTCTCGCTGAGGATCGGCTGGTCGTCCTCGTCTACGCAGAAGCGCGAGAAGCCGAAGTCTGATAACTTCACGTTGTAGTTAGCAGTGAGCAGTACGTTCTCGCACTTAATATCGCGGTGCGTGATCTCCAACTCGTGCAGATACTGCAACCCTAGCGCCAGCTGCCGGACCCACACCCGCGACTGATTCTCCGACACGCAACCGTTCTTTAAAATATATCCGAGAAGATCACCATTCTCAGAATATCGCATGAAAATATAATATTTCGTTTTTCTCTGAAATATACTGTGCACGTGTATGAGATGAGGGTGGTTCAGTCGTATCAGGACGTCTATTTCCCGCGGCAAGAATTTCACCACGAAGTCTTTGGGTGCCTTCGATGTTTCGATAATCTTGCATGCGAGTGTTAACTTCTGGTCGTCCTTAGTAATGTACTCTGTTAAATACACCTGTTGAAAACACCTGTTAAAAAATTATGACGGTAATAACACCGCAAATTACTGCATTTACTAATAGTTTTGCTTCAAAGTAGATAACGTCTTCGGGAGCAATTCTTACGCGGTCGATATGCATCTCGTACAAGGTAAATATCGATAGCAGGCATGCGATAAGTGTAAATATTGCAATAAAAGAATTTAATAATTAGCCTGCAAAAGTAGCATATGCCCAGTGTAAGCAGTGTCCAGGCACAAAACTCGGAAGCGTCGGGAGAGAGGCAAAAAATTACTAAGAAGGGCGCGGAAGTTGTCATCACTCCAGTTAGTTTCCAGGATTTAATAATTTCGAACCGAGAGTATTATGCTATTTGCGAGCACTGGTGTGAAACTCCTACAAATACAGAATACTGCACCTTAGCGTACGCTCCTTCGCCTACGAATTTGATGAGTTTATATCCCTTTGTAGACAAAGTATTTTCTTCTGATGCTGTGGTTTTCAATTCGGTCATTATATGAACGTGAAAGAGAACAGTGAGCACGCCGGTTCACACGAACACCCTCCGAACGCACTATCTGAAGCATTTGCCCAGTCTGACCTGTCCGAAAGAATTGTAGGCATTTTTACGATTTACTGACCCTTCATCACTAAAATTTTGCTTTACTTTCCCAAACACGAATGTTGTGATAACGAGAAATGAGGTGACAGAAGTCATAAACGTCAACCTGGTCATCAATCATGTATTCTTCTTTGCGAAGTCTTTTTGCAAAGAGCACGGTGTAAACACGATTACTCTATGACTCTATGTAGCAGTGTATGGGGTTGTACATATTATAGGCGATCCATAGAAGTTTAATTTTCATCGCACGTACAACGCCAAACTTCTGATTTTGTCTATAATGAATCTTACCTATTTCACTAAATAGTAATAAAAATAAACAAAATTAAATTACTATTCAGTCTTTTAATAACAGTAACAATTTAACAACAAATAAATACGCTGTCAGTACTAATGAGATCACATTTCCAGCTGTTTCTTACTCAAAAACTCCCCCGCAAGCGATATCCGCTGCAAGAAGGAGGGCGCGGGAGTCAGCAATAGCTTGTACTGGTTCACGTCTGGGTGCTCTGGGTACTTCTTCTCTTTTCGAATCCTCTCCAAAACTCTCTGCGGCTCACACTTGGGCTTTGTTTTCCAGTCGTTGTTGAGAAAATCTTGCAATACTTTGGGTAAAAGTTTATACATTTCTTTAGATTTCATCGTGCTCGGTGGTTGTAAATATTCGACAACCGGAGGTTTTCGTGGCACGATGATATCGTCCACCTGCACGTTATTATCGTCAACTTTGGAGGCATCCTCGTCGATGAACGCCTTTTCATTCATTTCTGAGGTTTTATGTGTATTATTGTAATAATTAATAATGCGCTCTTTAACTATATCTCTTAGACTAGATTCATTTTTCAGTTTTTCTCTTTCCGTGCCGTCAATATTGACATATCCCGTCCTTGTTTCAGTTTTGATGAGGACTTGATTTTCTTGATTTTGTTCCACTTTAGATTCTTCTTGAGTAGCTTCATTTGTGTTAATTTTCTCTTTGATTTCAACAGTTATTGGCACATTTTTGGCATCAGAGACTATCTCATTTGTTACGTTCTTTTTAGTGCTAGCTTCAATCATGGTCATAAAATGGATGTTATCCTCTTCTTCTAAAATTTGATATATCCTATGAACTTCACTTATATTTATTCTGAAATTAAAATAATGCAAATAAGGCCCTGCGCTGCGTCAAGCGGAACCACGCGACGTGTTCAGTCTATCTCTGTTGCTAACTGTACGTGCGACAGAGACACGACATCACGCGATGTATTCTGCTATCTTTTTCACATAGACTGAACTCGTCGCGTGGTTAACGCAACGTACGCCCTGATCAGAGGTATTGCTTCAATTGAATGGAACAGATAGTTCGGCAATATATTTTGGTGGATAAGGAAATATATGATCTGCACTATTTCAGAATGCCGTTTTTAACCAAACCACGGCACTGGTAATCTAATGGAACCATTTTATCTATTGCATTCCTTACTGGTGGTAATAATATTATAAATTAAATTTTGCATACAAATGAATATTAAGGATAATGAATAA
The DNA here is from genome assembly GCA_963576875.1 of Acrobasis repandana. Taxonomy (NCBI): domain Eukaryota; kingdom Metazoa; phylum Arthropoda; class Insecta; order Lepidoptera; family Pyralidae; genus Acrobasis; species Acrobasis repandana. The sequence goes on along the minus strand of OY756218.1, from coordinate 15,923,507 downwards.
AAAAAACCCTTACCTAGCTTCATGGCAGCAGTAGAGCATAGTAGGATCGATGGGATGCGCTTCAGTGTTGAAAATGTACCCGCCAACATCCACTATACACTCTCCGTTTGGGGTATCAATGACCTTCCCGCTGACTCCAGGGTTGTGGATGAAGTTATCAGGATCAAACAGCAGGTACAGGTACTTTGTCGTCTCGGCGAGGAAGAAGGATTCCATGCGGTCTTCTTTGCGGTGGTCGCGGACGTCTTTTATCTAAAAGTTAAACTTTATCACATTCTCAAACGAAATCTACAACTTGAGTGTAAACATTCATGATAAAGTCAAAGTCCAAAATTTTTATTCAATGTAGGATAAATATATCACTTATCGAAGGTCATTATTTTTAGTGCAAAAGCTACGTTTTGGAACGACCACTGCTGGGAAGAAATATCGAAAGAAGTTCATATCCGTATATATGTGATATAAGTATGCATCTTATTTTACGGTATTCTGTGAAACATGCACCTTTTGCTATAATTTTTCATACGCTATACAAGTCAAGAGGTTTAGAAGAATATTATTATATTATATTAGAATATTATATTACTCGTATCTACTTATATTCTCGTATGAAAAATTTCCATCTCAATTTCTAAAACATATTATGTGGCATAACCTACCGTAGCGTATCCACACTGCGTCCTAGCACTATGCTGGATGCTCCTCAGTATATCCTCCCCCATTTGCAGTAATATTGGATCCCTGGTATCCCGGTACAGGTACATGATGGACTCGATAAGCTCGGGACGTAGCGGGTAGCTCTCCCTAGCTGTGGATGCTTCGCCAGTGCCGAGGTTGTACACTTCAGGAGTGAACCCGTACTGCTTCCAAACGCTGTGGTAGTTGTGTATAATTCTCATGGCTGTGTCACTTTCACCTGTACATGAAAAGCTTTTTAGTGTTTTGTGCCTGTGAGGGTAAAAAGTTGGTCGACAATAGAGTCTGTTTATTTATTTATTTAAAAACTTTATTATACATCAACAATATTTACACAAAGGCAATTGCACAAATGGTGGATTTATCCCAGAAGGGATCTCTTCCAGTCGACTAGTAGGACAGAAGACTTAACCCAGAAGGGATCTCTTCCAGTCGACCAGTAGGACAGAAGACTAAGCCCAGCAGGGATCTCTCCCAGTCGACCAGTAGGACAAAGGACTTATCCCAGAAGGGATCTCTTCCCTCCCGTTTGGCTTTGCCGTAGTCGGGTAAAAATAGCTTTGCCGTAGTCGGGTAAATAAGAAAGGGAATCCTATACCCAGCAGTGTGTTGATGTGGGCTCAAAATGATGAGGAGATAAACCTCGAGAATCACCTATAATTCACGACGACTGAATTCGACGACCTCTGGGGCCTAGTGGTCATCACGCCAGGCTGTCACACCAAGACACAGGTCAAGAAGATGTTAAATGATCTTTTTCAGATTGGCCTGGGTCTTGGATGTTTATCTATATATGTATTTGTGATAAAATATAGTATTGTTGAGTTAGTATCTCATAAGACAAGTCTCGAACTTACTTTGGGGCTAGCTCAATCCGTGTGATTTGTCTGTATATATTTAGAATTATTACCTATAAGACTGAGCAGGCCGGGGTAGTAAGACTCTAGTGACTGGAACACTGGTAACGTCACGTGGCCCCGCACCATAGTCGCCCACACGAACCAGTCGTCCTTCTTCAGGTACTTGTCTATGGACTGCCGTGCCTCGATGAACATTGACATCAGTTCCGGCTTCTCGAGTAGGATCGCTCCTATAAATAAAATGTACACTATGTTGTTTTTCCTGACGCGGAATTACAAACTAATTTTAATACCTACCAATCTTCGATCAACAATACGACTCGGTCGGCGTAAAAAATACGGCTTGCCAAATAAGATTGCACTCCCGGAGGTGAGCTCTTATTTTGTTTAGTTCAGGCAGACAGAATATTGATTCGATTTTGTAGGTACATTTGTGCAAAACAAAATATAGTGACTATTATTAAGAGATATTGTAAATATGCTATGATAATAAAGATATTTTGAATTGAATTGAATAAAATTTAATAGGTAACGTGTTATCTAGTTGGATTGTTGATCGAAGCTACGAATGGGTGACGGACGACAAATACCTCTTAGTGGTCTGTGACGTGAGCTCGGGCTTTACATGCTCACTGCAATGTCCACACTTGTGGCGGCGTCGTGGGTCTGGCCTGTTACCACCCGCTTCTACATATAATTTACCTTCTTTTATTCTTAGTGTATTCCCAGTTGCATGCGTAAATAATACAGAATATAAGCTTACACAAATATTCAAAAAGAAAATGTTAAGCCTTCCTCACCCTTGACCAAGTATTCATAATACGAATCAACACCACCGCCAATGCCAGCATCCTGTGCTGTCCACCGTCCAGACATGACGTCGATGTGGTTGCCCACTAGACCGATCGGGGACCGGTGGTGGTAGAGGGCCTTTAGTGCATTTAATGCTACCTAGAAAAAACATACTTACTTTATAAAATTAAAGGTAAATGCCACTAACATAGATCACAAAACTGACATAGCTTTCAAATCTCTACGATTTCATTGCAAAGTTTGATTGAAAGAAGCTACCATTGCTTATTTCCTCATACTGCGCACTACATGTTTGCCATTTCAAATAGTTTCTGGTCCATCACCCAAAAGCCCCATGGTCAGTGTATACAGGGACTAACAAAATATACTGAAACTATTTTAAGGGTGGATACAGTCCATGATACTGAACAACTTTCCCCAAGGAACATATATCGAAATATGAAAAATAATTTTTGGCCTCCCATACAAGTTGACCGATCAGCTGATCCGAGTCTGTATGAAAAGCCAAAAATTATTTTTCATATTTCGACATATGTTCCTTAGGGAAAGTTGTTCAATATCACAGACTGAATTCACCCTTAAAATAGTTTCAGTATATTTTGTTAGACGTTATATTTCTGCTGTCCGACTCACACTTGACGGGTTTTTTTTGGACCAGCTTAGAATCTTTATATTCAAAAGGCATAAAATGGACAGCAGAAATATAACGTCTAACAAAATATACTGAAACTATTTTAAGGGTGAATTCAGTCTGTGATATTGAACAACTTGCCCTAAGGAACATATGTCGAAATATGAAAAATAATTTTTGGCCTCCCATACAAGTTGACCGATCAGCTGATCCGAGTCTGTATGAAAAGCCAAAAATTATTTTTCATATTTCGACATATGTTCCTTAGGGAAAGTTGTTCAATATCACAGACTGAATTCACCCTTAAAATAGTTTCAGTATATTTTGTTAGACGTTATATTTCTGCTGTCCATTTTATGCCTTTTGAATATAAAGATTCTAAGCTGGTCCAAAAAAAACCCGTCAAGTGTGAGTCGGACTCATACATGAAGGGTTCCGTACCTGCATACAATGTTTTAAAACGCTGAAAAAAAACGTTTCTTGTATAACAACCCCTTTAATTTTTAAATTTATCTTTTTTTTAGCATTTTTTGTTACAGCGACCACAGTAATACATAATCAGTGAAAATTTCAAGTGTCTCGCTATTAGGGTCAAGAGATAGAGCCCTGTGACAGACGGAAGAACAGATGGACAGACAGTGGAGTCTCAGTAATAGGGCCCCGTTGGCACCCTTTGAGTACAGAACCCTAAAAAAATGAAGAATGTTTAGCTACTTCACCAAATTGTAAAAAATGCTTTGGCTGGTTGAGCTAATGTGCATGAGACCTACCTCTTCATAAAGTGGGTCCCCAGTGAGTCGACTCAAAGTTCCAAACTCTACAATGAAGGTGCCCACACCAGCTGTGCAGGTGACTGTAGTTTCTCCAGGAGGCACTCCAGACCTCAAGTTAATGGTACCATATGGCATGCCTGTGGTTGTGTCAAATGCAGGAATAATTCTCTGAGCAACATCCTCAGCTAATCTCAACATAGGACCATTACATGGCCAGCCTGGTTCCAACTTCATGCCAGTTCTGTAATTATATTTTAATGATTAATATTTGTTTTTAATTTTGATTCAAAAAGGTAATAAATACAGAAACATTGTCACGTCTTTATCCTTGATATAGACAGAGCATTTTGGATTTTGGGGCTCTAAGCAGACATAGCCCAGAGACACAAGATCCAAAGGCCACTTTTAGCATTATGGTAGGAGAGAAGATGGAAAAGGAATTGAAATAGTGATGGGTTGCCAGTCGGATCGCCTAATAATATGATAAGCATATTTTCAGTAATTCCCTCAATTGGCTTTTACGATCTGCGCAGGAAGAAAAGCAGCTGGTACATTCTAAGCTTTTTCTTTACTTCCGGAACAGCATGGAAGGGTAATAAATATCATTCAAAAAGGTATTTAATTTATAAAAAAATAAATGATTTATTATTTACTGAAATGATTTTACGAAGTAAATTGTCGTTAATAAATATATGAACTGTGAAAATACTTTATGGACTCTCAGCACTGTGTGAAATAGACATATCAGCTCTGAGCTGCTCATCTATAATAAATAAAATAATATTTTATTTTTATTTTTTAAAGTGAATTTGATGAAGTTTATAACTTACTTGTGTGAAAGTAGATGAGCACTCAACAGTCCTCCAATAATCCTGATGTTAGTCTCAAACACAGAAACATTATTGTCCATATCAAAATTCTGTTTCTTCAGCACAATGTCCACTACCCTATTGAACTCTGTGTAGTTGCCCATGATAGCCAATGTGTCCAGAGCGTCGATCAGAGTAAGGGAGTAACTCCCCCAAGTGTCGATGCCATCGCAACTCAGGGGACGCAACTCATCGTACGGGTAAGCGTAACGGAGGTAGCTATCATAAGCATGTTGAAACATTTCTCGGACTTCTTCCCTGGAATCAGTGTGCGCATTTTAGTAGGAAAAATATCTCATGGGATGCAATAAACATCTCAAAAGAGTGATGAGGAAAGTCGAAGTCTATTGGCCGGTTTGAAGCCCAACGAATAATCCTATATCTTTGTTCATTTGCGACCTCTGGCATATTGGTAACCAAGCTAGCCCACTACTTTGAGGTTCCAAGTTCAATCCCCAGACAGGACAAGTTGGAAAATGGCCTTTTTCAAATTGTCCTGGTGTTTTATACATTGTGTTAATGAAAGAACGCAAAACCTCGCAGATGGTACATCAACCCATGTAACTGAACAACTTTCACGAAACTAAAAATAAATAAATTTGAATTTTTATACAAACTGATCAGCTGATCAAGTCAATTTGTATGAAAATCCAATATTTTTTTTGATTTCGTGAAAGTTGTTGAACAAAAGTTGTTCAATTACATGGGCTGAGGTACCATCTGAGAGGTTTTGCGTTCTTTCATTAACACGATGTATATGGAGCTAGTACTCAAGCCGTATAATTTATCTATTTAAATATTTATTGGGTTTATTTACCTACTTACTACTTGTTCAATGCAATAAGGTTTGGGCTTGAAATCATTGAGATTTTAAAATTACTAAAAATTTTTATTATCTATAAATTAGAACAGCTACGTACATACGGATACAACACGGACCACTGCGATACATGCAGCGCTTAGTGCAGGGTCCAAAGGTACCTACTTCTGTCTGTACAAGTTCAAATAAGTTAAATTAGGTTAAGTAAAATTGTAAATTATTATTATTTTTTGGTAAATATATATATTATTATTATTATATTATACCTGAGTCTTATTATATCTTCCTTTTTGTACTCTCTTACTGCTAGACTAGAGTCATAAAAGTTCGACACAACAAATAGCAATATAAATATAGATTTCTTCATTTTGATTATCTGATTTTCTTCGTAAAATATTCTAATGTATTCAATCAAATCAATCAATCAATCGAAAACAAGAATTTTTACTGCTTCCCATCCCACAGACAGTTCTCACTGCAACTGCCACATTTTATTTTGTCACTGTCAAAATCAGCTGTTTATGTAATATTTTTTAATGGCAAATACAGTCAACTGCACCATAGATCAATATTGTAGGTATTCTACCTACTACCTATGCAAGCAACGTCTTGGGCCGGTAGCGGTTGGCAATGTGGGATTTTTAAAAAAAGATCATTGATACGGTTAGATTATTTACTTTAAGGGATGTAGTGTAGTTTAGTGTAGTCCCCTCTAATGTCTAAGCCTAATGTGAATTATGTTGGTCTGCCTGCTCTCAGTGGTTGCAACTTCGAGTTATAGTGTGGGGTGGGTGGAGTGGACTGTGGGTGTAGTGTGGTTTAGGGTAACCCTTAGCTGAAAGAAGGTAATCTGTACTCCAAAAAGAAGCTGGAGTTGTGAGCTGGAGGTGAAGTTGGGAGGGATTTTATATATATTAAAATAGAGTAAAAGATAGTAGCTCTTATTACTAATAAAAGCTAATTTTGCGTATCATATGGTGTGTGCGGTAAAATAGAATTCATTGCATTCTTATTATGTCGGCACAGTCGGCAGGCAGGCAGGAATCAGAACCACGCGGCATAAAAAGTTATAACTACGTAACGTAACGTCCGTCCGTACATTACAATACAAATTACAAAACCTCTTCTTCGGTAGTCGGGTAAAAATAGCAAATGCACAGAATTTTTTTATGTGAGTTTTGAACGCAAGCGCAACCAAACATTCTATCACAGACAATATAGACAGAAGGGCTACTGCTATTGGCTCAAATTCAAAATATCATAGACAAAAGAACAAAAATTCAACAGCTGAAGTAAACCACCAAAATGTCTGTTGTCCGTTGACGAAACATAGCATATTTTGAGGGTGGTTTTGCAGTTATTTTGAGTATTTTGGCGTCTACACACAACTTTTTGATAAAATGTGGTAGCAGCTGGAGAAGTACACGTCTTTCCGCTGCGGTTGCCATTAATTCCGTTCACGCGGCCCACATCTAAGCTGATCTGGTTTATCGTTATTGTTTACGGAAAAAGCGGGTTGCAATGGCATTCAGAATTCACGAGGATCAAGAAAATTCAACTATTGGGCTGAAGAAGGAAAATACGGAAGTATTCGCGGCCGCAAACCAACGGCGTGCTCTCGGCAATATCAATCACTTCGCCTGCAACCAAAACCGAAATATAAAACTTGTAAGTATGATCTTCGTTATTTTATTTCTCTTCGCCACAACTCATGTGGACGGTGGACGTAATAATATTTTTTCGGGATATTAACGATATGCGCGACATGCATGTATTTGTCGAAGGACGTGTCAGATGACGCGGGAAATAGGTAAAAATGCGAAATTTTTCATAAGTTCTTCCATATTTTAGCCTGGATTGACGAATGGACCGTGTAAAGTTCAAGATGAGAACAGGACAATACGCCTGATCAAGAATGAGAAGAACATTGTGCCACCTGTGGATCAATTCCGGGCCTTCAGCGTGTACGAGGACAAGCCGAGCGAGGTGGAGGTGAAAAAACGCGAGCCGACCTTCAAACCGTTCGTGCCGAAAGACCCCCAGATCAGAAAGGAGAATATCTTTGTAAATGCTGCAGAGAATGCCAAGAAAAATGCTTTAGCTGAGAGGCAACCAGATCGGCCTAAAGAAGCACCTTTAAGGTTAACCTCAATCATTGTTTTTTACTTACTTATGTATTACGGTTTATTTTATTTACTGCCAAACATATCTTAGATTTAAATGACAAAAGCCTGTCTTAACATTTTAGGGCGGGGCACTCGGTTCGCTTTCAAGTGTTTAGTGTGATGCCTTGCTCCACCACAGTATACAGATACACTATCACGTCTTTATTCCTAAAAGGGCAGACAGAGCCTAGGGCGGCAAGGCCCAGGTCACTTTTATTGTGATGTTGGGTATGAAGGTGGAATAAGGAAATAATAATAGTAATTGCTAACCGCATCACCCATGGATATGATTCAGATTCTTGCCCATTCCCTCAGTCAGCTTTAACAATCTGCGGGGAAAGAAAGCAGCTGGTAGATTCTATATTTTTTCTTTTCTCCTAGACCAGCATGGAAGAACATAACAGTATCTAACATATAGAAACCATATGTTAGATGATTCACCCAACTATTTTATGATAGTGTGTATTGTGATTATCATTTACAAATCTTTTCTTGGATATTTACCAAAACGCTAGAAACACGTTTCTTGTATGAGGACCCCCTTTAATTTTTAACTTTATCTTATTTTTAGTATTTGTTTTTAAAGTGGTCATAGTAATACATAATCGGTAAACATTTCACGTACCTATCTAGTTAATGCCATTATAAAGATCGAGTTAAAACGCTGAAAAAAACATGTTTCATGTATGACGACCCCCTTAAATTTTGAACATTATCTTATTTTCAGTATTTCCTGTTATAGGGCTTACTTAAAAAATTTTAAGTATCTAGTTAATGCCATTATAAAGATCGAGTTCAAAACAATGAAAAAAAAGTTTTTTGTATGACGACCCCCTTTAATTTTTAACTTTTTCTTATTTTTAGTATTTTTTGCTATAGCGGTCATAGTAATACATAATTTGTTAAAATTTCAAGTATCTAATTAATGCCATTATTAAGATCGAGTTAAAAACGATGAAAAAAAAAAGTTTTTTGTATGACGACCCCCTTTAATTTTTAACTTTTTCTTATTTTTAGTTTTTGTTGTTATAAAGTCCACAGTAATACATAATCAGTGAAAATTTAAAGTGTCTAGCTATTACGGTTCAAGAGATAGAGCCCTGTGACAGACGAACATTTGCACCCTTCGGGTACGGAACCCTAAAACGATGACTTCATTGTTTTGTTTATCCCATAAAAAAGTTTTGCGGTTTACGAAAAAAGTGTCTGATTTGACTTTTTGTCATCTAGCGGTTAAATACAAGCCAGTGTTTTAACAAGTTTCAACGTAAATTCATGTTTTTTTTTCAAAGAGCCTAGTTTTACAATCATCAGCAAGTAAAATAGTAATTTTTTTAAATTTCTATACAGACTGCCACTACAAGATAAGAAAGATGTGGTTGAATCACCCATGTCTGTGGGGGAGTCCAGTGTACTCTCCATGTCGATATCCAAGAATGAGAGCCAAATCCTCAGTGACAGCCTTGAAGACGATGAGGACACTACCACAGCACAGACTGACCGGGAAATGTTCTTTCACGTGGAGGAGTATAGAGATGACATCTATCAATACATGAGGGAAATTGAGGTAATTTTAGTTGATTGCTTTAATGATACATGAGGGAAATCGAGGTGATTGTAGTTGATTGATTTAATGCTTAAATTGTCAGCTCACTATCAATAAGATGGAGTGTGAAAAAGTACTCTTAACATGAGAAAGAAGTTAGAACATACTTTTCTGAATATTCTGATTCCCTAGATTTTATTTAACTTTGCCATTTTGAATCTAGATATTTGATAATTAGACAAATTTTCTTTAATCTCCTCCACTTCTCTCTTTGGGAAAGTATTTGTGTGAAAAGTTTTACAACCGGCTTCAACCCGACGTTATCTTGGAAATGCAATTGTAGCACGAGATGTTTGTGTTTACTCCAAGCCGTTTACGACATCAACAGGAAGAGATGGAGCGGTCCTATTCTAACCCGGAACAGCACTAGAACAATTTTCTTCAATATCCTTTCATTACTTCCATTCCATAGTTTTTATTTAGTAATTTTAAGATAGGATGTTGGTTGAGTCAGAAAATTATTATTCTAATTAGTCCACCAGTTAGATTATCCACCACTAAGAAAAATCACCCAAGATACAGTGCATCAATGTTCCACAGTGAAGGCTTGTGACACACCGCCCTGTAAAAATCGTAAGAGACAGTGACCTCATGAGAAATTTAAATGCTGTATCTTCGTCATTATTTGTTAGTCAGAGAAAAGAAAATATACTTGTACAATATCTATACTAATATTATAAAGCGGAAGAGTTTGTTTGTTTGTTTAAACGCGCTAATCGCAGGAACTAATGGTCCGATTTGAAAAATTCTTTTTTTGTTGGGTAGTCCATTTATAGAGGAAGGCTTTAGGCTAATAACATTACGTTCCGACAACCACGCGAACGAAGTCGCGGGCACAGCTAGTTTTTTAATAATTTATCTGATGGGTCAAAAATAATATCACTTCAAACGAAATCCTTGTTTTTAAATATAATTACAACGTGCAGGTTAAAAACCGACCTAATCCCCGCTACATGCGAAAGCAACCAGACATCACACACCTGATGCGCTCAATCCTCGTTGACTGGTTGGTGGAGGTGTGCGATGAGTACAACCAGCAGAGCGAGACCTTGCACCTGGCTGTCTCCTACGTGGACAGATTCCTGTCTTACATGAGTGTTGTTCGCACTAAACTACAGCTAGTTGGCACAGCAGCTACGTACATTGCAGCGTAAGTAATCTGCCTTATTTTGGAAAAAATATTTCCAGCATGTCTTACTTAGTAGAGAACAATATGTGAAATACACATATTAATAATAAAGAATAGGAGTTTTTGAACTGTTCATGTGTTACGTGGAATTTATTGTGCAGGGCACTGGGGGTTATTTCAACAGTAAGAAAAGTTCCGATGGACACATTCTTATACTATAACTAGGTCAATGTTAAATTACTAATTAATTAGTCTTAGTTTAGGCTAGATTGTATATATATATATATATATATATATATATATATATATATATATATATATATATATATATATATATATATATATATATATATATATATATATATATATATATATATATATATATATGCTAGATATTAGCGTATTTATCCAATGATTTTTAGTATGCATGTTAAGTAAAAAAAAAACTGTTATGTGAACGTATTAAAATTAAATCTGAATTTGTGAAAAACACCATCAGTTTAATACCCTACATTAAAAAAACCAATCAATAAAATATTTTGAACTAAGAAAATGTGTTTATTTTTATCCCTTACTTCTTGATCACAGAAAATACGAGGAAGTGTATCCCCCAGAAGTGTCCGAGTTTGTGTACATCACAGACGACACATACAAAAAGCGAGAAGTTCTGCGCATGGAGCACCTGATCCTGAAAGTGCTGTCCTTCGACCTCTCCACTCCGACATCTCTGGCGTTCCTGTCACATTACTGCATATCTAATGGCATCTCAAAGAGGACATTCCATCTCGCATCTGTAAGTACCTACCGTAGTTGTTTATGATTCATCTAATATTCGAAATTAAAAACGAGCCATCCTCACTCGTTTTAACACTTTTCACTAAAACAAGTGTATATTATTTTATTTTTGGTATAATTTTTGCTCAACAGATGGTTTTTTTATTGTAGTAAGACGGTATAACTTATATTGATTATCTTCTTAAATTAATTGAGTTTTGGTCGAGATTCTGAAGTATTGTTGAACGTACCCTTAATACATACAAACCCCGGATTGTCCAGCACGACATTGAGAATTTCACTTACTGTTTGAGTTGATATGCGATTTTTTTCGCAACACTAGTTTCATTTTCGTAACATGCTTTTTTTATAAAAGTTTTCTATGTAGTTAATGTTTATTGTGTATATAAATGCTTGTGATTGTAATATTTGCAGTACCTTGCGGAGCTTTGCCTGCTGGAGGCCGACCCATACCTGCAGTTCAAGCCGTCTGTCATCGCCGCCAGCGCGCTTGCCACGGCAAGGCATTGTCTGCTTTGCGAACGATGCGTTCAAGACCAAGAGAAAAATGCTAAAGGTACAAAAATTATCTTATAATTACAAAAGTTTTAAAAAATACCAAGTGCCTTATTTAAAAAAATACTATCGCCTCTGTTAATTGTTAGAGAGCAATTGCAAGAGCTTTTGTTTCTGACACTAAATTCTAAAATGTTTACACGTAAATTAACTCGAGTAGGCGCTCTCGACGTTTGTTCCCGATTAGTAACGCGGTGAGTTTTTTCCCCTTGTGCAACAGGTTCTTTCCAATGAGTAATACTGTGTCTTATCAGCATTTTAACTTCAAATCCATATTCTCGTTGCCTCATGCCTAATCTGTGTGTACAATTACATACATATTACAAAATTTTCAACATATGCAGTACTGGCACAAATCGTGATTTTTTTCCTTTTTAAATAACAGTATTACTCAAGAGGGTGTTACTAATCGGGAGCCAACGACACATTGGTAACGAGTATGCCCGCTGGGTGATCGCGGTTTTCGAATAAGAAACTAATGACAAACAAATTGTACTGTTTGGTTTCCGGCCTAGAATAGGAACACTCCACCTCTTCCTGTGGATGTCGTAAGAGGCGACTAAAGGAATAAGCACAAACAATGCAGATGTAGCAGAAGTCCAAGTGGCTGGTCGTAAAACTAAGCTAAATCATTTAAATTGTTCTGCCTATTTCTTCTCCACTTTGCAAGGTCTTTGGCATAAGAAACCCAAAGGGGTGACCATTGGCAAGTATGTTATATTTGGAGGAGAAAAAGCGGGAAAGCGCACCCTGGGCTACGGAGCAGTACATCTGAGGATGCAACCAGGAACGCGCTAAGATGTAGAAGAAACTAATGAGGCTCAATATATTCGGTAGACACGGCCCCGATTAGCACGGACGGTGCTGCGCATCCCTCGTGCCTGAGCAGCGCGTGGCCCGCGGCGCTGGTGTCCAGCTCGGGCTACACCGCGTCGGCGCTGGCGGGCTGCCTGCGCGAGCTGGCGCGCACGCACGCGCACGCGCCACTGCAGCCGCACCGCGCCGTGCCCGACAAGTACAAGAGCAACAAGTGAGTCACCAATTTTGAAAATAGCTCTCTGTAGTGTTCCCGAAGACTAGAGGTAGGCTTTTAGCCTTTTTTTAAAAGGCTAAACTTAATTAAGGGGCTTTATAGGCCTGCTGAATAGGCCAAGCCTAAAGGACTAGAAGTCTTGGCTTTTGGTTCGATGTTGTTTTGGAGATTCTTGAGTAAAATATTAATTTATTTTTTGATAATATATGGAAAATACAATAAATTCTTTATTTATAATTATGATAGCTTACTTAGCCTGAGTCCTAAAAACGTCTTTAGCCTAAACATAAGCCTATCACTTGAAAAAACCTACAGTCTCAAAAAAGGCTTTTGGCTCAATAGACCTTTTCAAATAATATAGCCCTAAAAAAGGCAGGCTAAAATTCAGGGCTAGAAGCCTGTAGTCCTCGGGATCACTAGCTTTCAGGCTTGACTAAAGGACCTTAAGGGTAGTGGATACAGCTTCGGTTTGAATAGGCAACTAAACATGGTTCTATTATACTGAGATTACGAGCCAGGACAACAAGAACTCTCCTCAACATATCTCTTCTGGTCAGACTACCTATCTTCCGTTTTGTTAAAAGACCATACTTGTATTGTTTATCTATCTAAATTATCTTTTATCAGGGCTGTGTCACTCCGTTTAGGTATCGAAAATATACCTACATTATTACTATGCGCGCAGCGGCCCCTCGGTAAATTCAGTTATATGAATCGCTTGTCCAGAGTAATAAGAATGAAATTGGCCTGCAATGGATGTCTAGGTAACTAAACGAAAAGGTGCTGAGTTCTGACGTGAGCTAAATTAAACCATATAGCTAACCCATCGAAATATAATTCTCTAGAAAGCTAACGCTCCTACATTCACCGCTTTGATTCTGATTCCATTGACGCAAACAAACGAACAGTAATTACAACGAAACACTCGAACGCACACATAGACAAAGATGCATGCGATTAGTCGCGACAAGGTCACGCGTCGTCATCGGTCGGGTGGGGCAGTCAACGCAATGAGCGGTGAGATACAACGCGCGAAAGGTACCTAATACGCAGTACGCTACGCTAAAATAAATAACCTTGTTTACGTGTTACTTTTTAGGGTTCCGTACCCGAAGGGTGCAAACGGGACCCTATTACTGAGACTCCGCTGTCTGTCCGTCTGTCACAGGGCTCTATCTCTTGAACCGTAATAGCTAGACACCTGAAATTTTCACCGATTATATTACTGTGGCCGCTATAACATAAATACTAAAAATAAAAAAAAGTTGAAAATTAAAGGGGGTCGTCATACAAAAAACGTGTATTTTTCAGCGTTTTTAACTCGATCTCTTGAATCGTAACAGCTAGACACCTGAAATTTTCACCGATTATGTATTACTTGGACCACTATAACAACAAATACTAAAAATAAGATAAAGTTAATAATTAAAGGGGGTCGTCATACAAGAAACGTGTTTCTTCAGCGTTTTAAAACATTGTACGGTGGTACGGAACCCTTCATGTAAGAGTCCGACTCGCACTTGCCTTGAGAATATTGACGTGTTTTTGCGATAATCGATTCATTAAAAATGCCGTCATGTGCCGTGAAGTGGTGTAGAAGCCATACAGACATGAAAATTAGAATACGTTTATTCAATATCTAATTTTCATGTTTGTATGGCTTCTACACCACTTCACGGCACATGACGGCATTTTTAATGAATCGATTATCGCAAAAACACGTCAATATTCTCAAAGGAAACTTCTTGCGACGCAACCGCACGACTCGAGTGTCACGGCGAACTGTCGCGCCGCGCTGTTCATATTTTAATTGAAATGATTTTTCGGGATTACTTACGATTCTAGAGAATTATTGTTCGTAGAGCTAACCACATTCAGTAGATATTTCTTTGAATTTCTTCTAAATAAGTGAAGGACTAAGTAGAACACCAGGCGTCGCCCTTATTCCTAATAGCAACCTTATGCTGAATATTATTAAGAGTTGCGTTGACCATCCGCCTCCACCACGTCTGTTCTGAAGGTTTGGTCTAAGTGAGTGTTTACTGCGGCGACAGATTGGACGGCGTGTCGCTGGTGCCGGCGCGGCCGCTGTTCCCGGTGCCGGCGTACGCGCCGCCGCAGCCCGCCGCGCGCGCCGGGCCCGCCAGCTAGTACCCGCGCGCCAAGCTCGATGTAAGTTCACAACCGCGCGTGATAAACCCGATCATTACCCCCTTATTCATAAAAAAATACAAACGTTTCCTAAACCTATTTTAGTTAAAATATGTTTTGTCTCTATCTTACTATGGCAAATATAGAAGAGTGATAGAGACAAACATATTTTAACTAAAATAGGTTTAGCAAACGTTCGTTAATTTTTATGAATATGAGGGTTAGGGTCCGTTTACATCGAGACGCGACGTGGCGCGCACTTTTGAAGAAATATTGAACTTGATTACTACACAAAAAGAACGATATTTCAGTTAGAGCTGCAACAGTTCGGCCCAATGGGCTCTCACTGAAATTAGTATCTTTTTGAGTAGAAAATAAGTTCTATATTTCTTCAAAAGTGAGCGCCAATGTCGCGTCGCGTCTCGGTGTGAACCGACGCTTAAGCTACATCTCTGACTCGAATTCGATGTCTAATTTTCAAACGCATTGCCCTATTACAATGATTATAGAAAAAAATCTCATTATAAAACCGGCAATTTAGGTTTATGAAACCATAATCTAAAATTAGGGTCAGTGAGGCCTTTGGCGAAGTATGGAAATTCGATAACTATTACGACTGAGCCGTCAAGTTTGGTTTCAAAAATGCTTCAGTTTAGAACATAATCCCTTCCTTTTATTTAAGTTCTGCTCTTGCAGTAAACAAACTGTAAAAACACCGAACGCGAAAAGCGAATGGGATATTGTATTGACTTAAAAAAATAAAAGCAGTAATGATGAAAAAACATAGAGAAATTGTAGGTAAATGGCATATACCGTTTAATTTTGTGCTATGAAACATCTTATGTACGAGTTAGCCGTCTACAGAAGGGTAGGTCTTATTTTAATATTCCATGTTGTAATTTTTGCATTTGTTTTCATAATCTCAATAATGTTTGTTCCAAAATAAGTGCTATCAATTAAACTGGTAGATTTTGTGTATTTAGAATATTGTGTGAGTTGTTACGTTAGTTTATAGAATTAACATTTTCCAATGGAAATAAAAATACCTTTCGACTTCTATTTTATGTCATATCTGTGGATTGATTCACATTTAAACATCAGTGACTTTAAATAAATAGTAATCGCAGGATAAAGGTAAAAATAACTTTGACTGCTGATTAAGGTAAAAATAACTGTACTTTCCAAAGAAATCAGGGCATATCTTATTTCAGATATAGGTATCGGAAATGTTGCTGTATTTTCATTTATACGCTTACAATTTTCGCCTTAACAACGACTAGTTAAGACCACATTGTACAGAATATAGTGTAGTGTAGGTATTGAGTACTTACCGCGAAACTGCCGCTTAAATCTTTATACGATATTAGGCGGCAATTTCATGTGTAATAAGTATTATAATATATTTTTATAACTTAACCTTTGCTGTGTTCATTATGTCTGTATGAATTCATCTTCCAAGTTTCGAATTCTGATTGACTTTAGCACAATATAGAATAGAGCGTGAGATAGGTAGGTATATAGTTAACAGAGTAACTGGGACCAATTGAAAACATTGTGATCTGTAAAACATTTTGACGCAAGTTAGTCAAATTAATAACTTCACATGTACACATGTTTTGGAATAACTTCACTTCTTATAATTATGAGAACTCCAATAAGCTCAATGTTTTGTGAACTGAGTGCCGACGGTTTTTCACCAGTTCTAGCACTGTTTGTTAGTAAATTATTATTTTTGAGATTTAAGGTATGTTTTAATGTTGAGTAGTAGTTTTTAATGTAATTTAATATAATCGATATCTTGCTCCAATTTTGTTAACAGAGGTAAGTACCTTTATTGGTAATATACGATTTAATAAAATAATATTGAGTTTTATTTGTCTTTTTAATACCAGTTTTTTTTTATTTAACTTGAGAGAGAGAACTTTGCCTAGCCTAGCAGTACAGGTAAAATACCAGTATTACTAACTCAAAAAGGTAGACGCACATCAATCCGTGAACTGCGCTATACACGAGTCTCATTATGGTTTTAAAATTAATTATCGAGCACATACCTAGTAGTGATCATTTTCAGATGTAAAATGGTGATACAGCTACTATAGCGCGCTCAAATATTAATCTGCATCTACCTTTACTTCATATACCATTCCTCGTCCGTTTTACGAATACGTAATAGCTTATGTAAGTAGATTAATAGAAAATGACAGTGATGTCGTATGAGCGCCAGGTGTATGCGGGCGACGTTGAGACATGGTTTCCTTCCGTACGCTCATCTTTCATATCTGCATCTGCAAAATGTATCTCTATCGCATTGCAATAAGTCTGCATTTGCCATGTACAAGGTTTGATCTGCTAGATGGGATCTATTTAGAGAGCGCCCACGTCACGCGCCGGCCCGTCGGTCGACTAGCCCCGTGTACAAAAAGCTCATAAATTACTTTCAATAATTTCATAATTTCTGAAGTCGTAAGAATTCTTCAATGTACAACGTGGAAGGGACATACCCGTAATAAATCGATCTATGGTATATACTACATCATTATAGTATAATGAAATTTAAATAGCAGTCACATAAAAATCGGTATTTCCATACAAAAGTGTGCAGCCGCCCAATGGGCGATTTGTATGGGAATGTCGAATTTTTTTTTTGTTTTTTGACTTATTTTAATTTCATTATACTTTAGTGATATAGTATACATCAATCATGTCGCCCGTGTTTCGATTTATTTACGGATATGTCTCTTCCACGTTGTATATCATACTGAATGGTGGCCTAAAACAGGCGAGAAACCTTCAAACGTCAAGTGATTGACCGAACTTTGTTTGACTTTATCGCCAACCCATCTTGGTTGGCGATAAAGTCAAACAAAGTTCGGAGCTGCACAGGACCGAGATAAATAAATGTATTATTCACGCTTATTGAGCTAGCCCGAAACTAAGTTAAACTTGTGTTATGGGTAAAGACCATTTATTTTTTTACTCAAAACGAGACAGGTTTACGAGTAGTAGTGTCAAAAGTCATGGAATAATTTATATGGCACCCCACACGCTACGCCACTGGGAAAAGGGTCAATTTTGCGTCCCGAACCTTTTTTCGGGGACACCGGGACGGAGAACCGCAATAAAGGACGGTCCCGTTTAAAACGGGACGAATGGTCACGTTAGTTATGGGATACTAACACAACGATACTATATTTTATAATAAATACATAATACAGGTTGACTTTTTATCCACCAGCCAAATTTATGGAGCAAGTTCAGTCCATGATACAGAATGGAAATAAAAAATCACTTTCCCATTCAAATCAGCGCTCAGCCTGTATAGGATGACGAAAAATTTTTATCGATTTTTAATAATTTTTTATAGAAAGTACTTCAGTATCATGGACTGAACTTGCTCCAAAAATTTGGCTGGTGTTTAAAAAGTCACCCTGTATAGTTAAACAGGCAAGACTCAGGACAATTTAAAAAAGGCCATTTTCCAACTTGCCTTGGTTGGAGATCGAATCCGAACCTCCGGAGTGGCGGACTGGCGTGTTAAGACGATACACGGAGTACAGTGCTGCCCCCATTTGAAATAAATTATTTCTAAGGAAACGGAGATATCATTTAAAATTTTAAGCTAGCAAAACCTAGATAACCCTTCAAACTATTTTATGAACCACTGTTTTCAGTATAAACGCCACGCCACGGAGGTCGTCAGAATGGCGTCGACGAAGAGAGGCCTATGCTCAGCAGTGGGATAATGATATCTTAGAGCGTCTCAGCCAAGTAGATCTTAAACACCGTCACCGTGATCCTAATCCTAACTTACTATTATAAATGCGAAAGCGAGTTTGTATATTTGTTTGTTACCTCTTCACGCTTTATCTACTGAAATAATCTTCTTGAAAATTCGCATACACATAGTTAGGAGTACTGAGAAGGACAGGGTACTTTTCATCCTGGAAAAAACTAATATTCCTGTGGGATACGCGAGTGAAGCCGCGGGCAAAAGCTAGTTAATTATAAAACTTTATTTAATATAATGTTTTCTTTTATCTGCTGATGTGCGAGGTCGCTTAATTAATAGAATTTGTACTGTAGATGTAATCGGACGATTGTTATCGGTGGTCATTAGGAAGGGTGTTTTTCTTGAGTGTACACGTTGCCCAGTCCTTTCTTAGACGAAGCTGGACCTGAAACAAAAATATCCGTTGTAAGTATAAAAAAGTCGATGTACACTTAGAAACAAGAGTTGCAGTTACTCTTGCGTAACTTATTTTGATATAAAGTTTGTTGGATGTACGAAGCCAATGCTAATTGCGGTTTGTAGCTTCCATATTTGAATTTACGGCTTGTGCGCGTGCGCAGGGAATGCTTAACGGGTTCCAGCTGCCGATTATTCCTGGGCATATTCATATGCCATAAACTCGGAGGAAATTAAAAACTTGTTTGTTTGTGGTTCACCTAGGATAATGTTTTGCGATGTGACAAATACTTACGTATGACCTTTACGTGTTGTCCCTGGATTGTTTTTATTAACTAATTTTATAGGTACTTACATAGTACAAATTAAAAATATTCAAATCTAAAATGAACAGCTCAAATTAAGGCAGTAAAAATTTCTCCGATCAAACCCAAGAAATTCAACTTTCAACTACACTGTCACGTCTTTATTCCTAACGGGGTAGACAGAGCCCAAGGCCGTAAGACCAAATTGCCCCATTTAGCGTGATAACCTTGACTTGAAGGTGAAACCTTTAACTAACCTTTCAAAATTCAACTAATACTTTGGAACTACAAATGCCCTGTGATACAAAGTTATATACCCATTGTACTGCTAGGACGTGTCCCTTCCAGAGTTCAATATTCGACTAAAACTGTACAGGGCGTGTACTGCATCAAATATGAATAGAAGCTCAAGTCAGCAGGAGTTTATAAATCTTGTTTATAAACATTGTAGCGTTGGCAAGTTTCGCTGGAACACACCAGAAGTCTGTTGCAGCCGCTTCCAAGAATATTTGACTGAAAGCGTCTAAAATACCGCGATCAATTTTATTTAACCTTCAAGCGCTCGCCAATTCTTGGTCGCGTCTGGGAGACAGACAATTTAATATTATTGTGGGTTGCGCCCGCGCCGGGAGTGGAGCCCCGTGCGCCGCGTAAACACAATAAATCAATGCCGGCCGGTCTGGGTGTCGTCGCGACGGGGTATTTTGAAACACGATAAGGGTCGACATCCGACTTTCGCACGCCCTCATGTTGCATATTCTTATTATTTTGTTTGTCATGCACGTATAAGTAGCTTAGCTATTCTTTCACACACCCTTTTGGCACGCTGTTGCCTGATATTTACTCGTATATACACGAGTAAACATCAGGCAACAGGCAGACAACATCTAATGATATATCATGAGATTAGAGTAGGCTGCATGCATGGCAAAATGCATAATCTCAGAACCCGGGTGTACCTTCCGGAACACAGTCAAAGCGATTAATTAGTTATTGTTGATAAGTAACGCTCTTACCGAACATAGTTATCGCATTGACTGTATATAAATTACTCACTTTGAATATATGTACTTAATTCATATTTAAATTTTAATGCCCTTGTGATTAATGAACTGTTTTTACTCAAATACGGCATAGCCAAAAGGGTATTAATTGGTCTATGCATGTAGGTAGGTACTTACTAAGAATCAAAAATAAAAAACGTATGTGGGTATTAATGCGTGTTAATTCCACCATAGAATCCGAACCGCTTATCCAATTTTCACAAATGAGATGTCAATCGATTCGTCATTATTGTCCGGGAGACAAAGGTTTTTTTGTTTCGATATCGAGTGGGGTATCAAATGAAAGGTCCAATCATGGATCTGGGGAACAAAAATAAATTTTAAAATAATAGTAATTGTTAAAATTTCCAAAATTGCTTTCATGACGTTCGATATGAGTATATTTAAATTCATTTGGCGTATGTTTTATAAAAATTAATTCAGCCGTTTTCTACCTGCAGGAGCCCAAACTTGGTATGTTTTGAAAATGTTTTTTGTTTTTTCAGAAAACAGGTGACTGAAATGTAATGATGTAGTATATTTATAGAATCAGCTCATAAAGCTGGCTCCCCTTCCATCCATATTTGAGTCGTAAGGATCAACTAAGCCAAAGGAAATTTCTTGATCACCAATCGCCGTATTTTTTAGCGAACACACGCTACTAGAAAGGTTAGTAATAAGTATAGGTTCAAATACTAGGTAAGTTATAAAATTTTATTTTTGCTCCTATGTAGGTACTTTGATCTCGCTTGTCTCTGCACTGGCTTACGGTTGACTGTCTTAAATTTTTGCCATCAGCAGATGATAGTTCATGATAGTTCTTTACTATATAGATTTAAGAAAACCTATGCGAAATACGGAATCATCTTCACGCGAGTTATACTCGCACTTGACCGGTTTCTTTATTTATTAGTTATTTAAGTACTGCACCCGCCGATAAATAGCCAGTAGACAAAGGTAGATAGATATTAAATTAAAGCTGTACACTTCAGGCGTCGCTGCACCTCCATTAGCGAGACACAAAGACCGTGGCACATATTGATGGCGTAGGTACATGGCTTCCTCTACGAGTACTCCTGATCAGCTCTTTATTGAGTACGTGGGTAGGGAACTAATTCTACGGGCTGTGGAAGTACCTACAGCCAAGTATCCTTATTATATAACCTTTGTAAATAATACTATGATCCACTTATATTCGACATGAAACCTCGGGCAAAAACTAGTTTTCATACTGTATAAAAAAAGAGTATCTATACTTATGTATATTTTTGTAAGTATGTAGTGTAGGTACATAATATACTTACAAAACAAAACATTTTTTACAGTAAATAGGTACTTGTTTCCTGTTAATGATATTTTGGTTTGATTTAAATCACGGTTGATTAAGGTACGGTATGCCACTTCCGCTGAGAGCTTTCGTCGCCCTATGCTTTTACTTTTATTATCAATCTCGAGCTAAGATGTGGTTTACTGTAATTAATAGATCTCAATCAATTTAATATTTCCTTGTTTCACTAGTAAATACTACACATTATGTAGAAATCATAAACAGGAGCACATGGAGCTCAAACTTTGATACCTAGTAGTGCTGTAAAAAAAGTAGACCTCGCGAGCTCTTACAACCATGCAATAACCGACACTTACCCCTGGCCACCCATTGCTTAGAAAAGCCGTTTCAGTGAAATCCGTCCATATACAAAGTGGAAGGGACATACCCGTAATAAATCAAAGCACGGGCTATACTAGATCATTATAGTATAATAAAATTAAAATAACAGTCAAAAAACAAAAAAAAAAATGACATTCCCATACAAATTGCCCGAGCAGCTGCACACTTTTGTATGGAAATGCTAAATTATTTTTTTGTTCTTTGGCTGTTATTTAAATTTCATTATACTATAATGATCTAGTATAGCCCGTGGTTTGATTTATTACGGGTATGTCCCTTCCACGTTGTATAACGCTACGGCAAACTTCCCCTCTTCCTCCCTCCACTCGCCCCTTTTTTTCAAACATATTGAATGAAGTCCTTGCTTCTCAATTTTGATTGAAATCCGTCGATAAATAACGCTACAGTCTCGATACAGCAAAGTTCCCCCCTTTCCTCTCCTATTTACTCCCAATCACATCCCGGACTAAAAAAATTAAATAAATCAAGGAATTTACGAGTATGTGCAAATTTTCATTAAAATCGTTTGAAAAATTACGACTGATGATCGACTAGCTTAAAATGCTGTAAACGCACAGGTAAACCTGTAACTCAGAATAGGGATGTGGACTGGGTCCGAAAAAAATTATTTTATTTAGTCTGTCATCAGGTCCGTCAGTTATTTATTAAATATTGTATATTTTTCGGTTTATCAAAGTATCTAGTGAAAATTCACAAAGATACAGCACGTCGAAGTTTCGGAGTTGGGGTGATTAAGGCGGTTACCCCACTGCACCGCGCACCGTCGCGCGGTTTCTTATCTACATACTGACGCTCCCGCGCGGTGACGCGTTTTCAGTGGGTGGGAGTAGGCGAGTTTTCTATACAAACTGAGCTACTTGCATACAATGTTAAAAATCTGCCGCGCCGCGCTTCGCGACGGTGCGCGGTGCCGTGGGATCACCGCCTAACGTCACCGTCAAGTGAAAATCGTACTTGATCGTGACGTCACGCAGAATTTAAGTGCGCTGTATCTTCGTAATTATTTGCTATTCAGAAAAAAGAAAGAATTACGTATTCTTTCTTTATCGTACAATATTTTTAATCTACCTGATGAGCTAAAAATATTTTTTTAGTCCACATCCGTATTGAATACAATCAGCTACATAAAAACGACGAAAATAACGAACGTCGTAGAAGGTCAACACCGGATGTTATGTAAAATCAGAATTTTTTGCGCTATCATTATACCTAGGTACGTGTTCAATCGCAGACTATGGACATTATGTAAAAATTATAGGTAGTAACAAATGTTATTGACTCCCGGCTGTAGGCTGTGAATGCTAAACGAAGGACCAAGTGCCATAAACGCCCGCGGGCCGCGGGGGCACTTCCGGAGCCCCGAAAGGAAAGGAAATTCACGTGCGAAGTTACTATTCTAAACACGCCGCGATATTGTCCAGGATTCGATTCCCACCATGTTTATTATCGAATGCAAATTAAAGGAACCAATTTTGGGCAGAGAATACTTCGTAATGCGATAATGTTTCTTAGAAATATCGATGCATACAATGCATGAACGCGCGACTCAAACAATTTTAGTTTTATTGGCAGTTGTTCAAATCGTTTTTTTCTAGACGTGAAGAAAAAATAGCTTTCTGCTTTATAGAAATGAAACGCAACAGAAATAAATTATACCTAGCTTACATCGGTACTAACACTACTAACGAACCAACCCTTAACCTAATTGACCTTGTTAATAACTCTGTCTACCGCACTTTCATTTATATCGATGTGCACGTCATTGGCTGCACTCCGGATTCCGACCACTCAATAAATCCCGAAATATTTTGATGGAATCTATTATTGACTGCGCAAACGTCTTGTGGAGGAAGCTTTTGGGCCATTTCCTGGCGCTGAGAGAAATGGGGCCGCGCGTGACGCACGTTTTTACCTCTCTACATCCGCTCATAGTAGAGATCAACGAATTTTTATAGATCCCTTTTTTAATAAAATGTCATTGGTGCTACTTCATACTAACCAATATTTAGGATGGATATAGATTCAGCAACAGTCCTTGTAGAGCACAAGCACCGTTAAAAGATTACGAAAAGACAATTTAATGTCACCACCCCTTTCCTCTTCCATGGGTGTAAGAGGCGTTTAAGGAAGGTACTTACTTACTTACACGATTTAATAGAGAACTGGCAGGCAGCAGCGTCATTGTGCAAAGACTTGAGTTATTCAGGTCTGATCCACCAAACGGATCTAATCTTTATTATTATTACTTTTGTCCGGTCTGATCCCCTACCTGTTTAGTACAGTCAAGAAAAAAACAGTTGTTGATGAAAAAATAATCACCTTTTATTAATTACTAGCTGTACCCTGCGCGCGTTGCTACGCCAATTTTTTTTTCCTAAACCATTCCTGAACTATAACGAAAAAAACAAAAAAAAAATATCGAAATCTGTCAAGCCGTTTACGATTTTATAAAGGACATACAGACAAACATTCATTTTTATATACTTATATAGATAATCAATCACAGATAATCATAAATTTTCACCTTTGATTTAGATAACATAAAATAAAATTATAAATAATTAACCAATAAAAATCAAATACTTAACAAAAAACCTTCTTTAGACAATTATTACAGTAGGTAATCATAATCACATATAAAACCTGTCCTGTGGACTTGGTCGATATAATAACAATTTTCTATTGTATATCACTCCCCACTGATTTCCAGGTACTTTTAAAAAATTCTAATGTATCTTATAATAGGTATATATTATAGGTAGCCGACAAATTATTATACCAGATCAAAAAATATTTTCCAGTACAAATATTTTGTTACTGACTGTACCAAAAATATGCTTGGGGACCGATCCGACCGGAATACAATAATAATTATTTATTCTGATCCCCTAGACGGGGAATCAGAACGGAATAGAAAATAATTAAAATAAAACGGATCCACTAGGGTATCAGATTTTGAGGATCAGACCGGAATAACTCAAAGACTTTAATTGATATACCATCTACTGTGATCCCCAACCCGCCTGCCTAGCGTAGCGTGTTAAGGCCCCGCCAGTTCAGAACCAAGAAAAATTTTGTGAGTGTTTTTAAAAAATCACTGTTTTAAATCACTACAGTTTATTCCTCAAAAAATTTACATAAAAATCTTAAGGATTTTGTACAGACACCCACAATAGCCAAAACACGATTGAGCATTTTTGGCTCGATAGAAAAAAAATCACAAACATACCTCTAAATTTGCCTTTATAATGCGTATTACTATTTTATACAATCACCTTTTTATATGAAAACTATCCCAAAAATGTATTATCTAAATATCTATCCGTTTTGGCTACAGAAAAAATTATAAATATAATACAAAAAAATAATAAATAAAACACTGCGAAATATCGTCGAGCACGGCTCCACGCCTTTCTTCGCGCTTGACAAATATTTCACTGTGTTTTATTTATTATTTTTTTGTATTATATTTATTATTTTTTCTGTAGCCAAAACGGATAAATATTTAGATAATACATTTTTGGGATAGTTTTCATATAAAAAGGTGATTGTATAAAATAGTAATACGTATTATAAAGGCAAATTTAGGCAATTTTAGAGGTATGTTTGTGATTTTTTTCTATCGAGCCAAAAATGCTTAATCGTGTTTTGGCTATTGTGGGTGTCTGTAGAAAATCCTTAAGATTTTTATGTAAATTTTTTGAGGAATAAACTGTAGTAGTTTAATAACATTGATTTTTCAAAAACACGCATATTATTGTTAATTGTGAACCCACGTCGCCTTAATTATGCGCAAATCATTCTCGGTTGTTTATAAAATAAGTTAAAGGTATATACTTATCTAATGCTTAATGTTTAGCAGTTAGTATTTACTGCATTGTTTATAAATTTAAAAAAAATCCAAATGAACCCCGATAAGCCTTAAGGCGAAGATATAGGCAAATGGCCTTGAAGTGTGAAATAAATTGTTAACTCGTAAATATGGTGATAATTTCCATATTGCTCTACGTCATGCACTAGTTAGCCCTTTAAATTATTTTATGAACTGCCGTTAAAACTATTAATGGTGATCCGTCTAGCTTTAAAACTTGCCGTGGCCACTTTTGGCGGAGGCAAGTTTTAAAGCTAGACGGAATAATGTAAATACTTTCAACGGTGGTTTATAAAATAATTTAAAGGGCTATCTAATGCATGACGAAGAGCAATATGGAAATTATCTCCATATTTACGAGTTAACAATTTATTTCAAATGAAGGCGCCACTTCAAGGTCATTTGCCTATATCTTCACCTTAATAGCCCTCATTGGTAGGTAATTAAGAGTAGTAGTAACTGTAAAATGCAATTTCAGTAAAATAATAAAAATACATGAGATTATTTCCAGAATATTTAAGTATTTATGCTAGAAACACGTTCGTTTTGGGAAAGTTTTCAGATTTTGTACCATAAATTAGCGAATTTTATATGAAAACTAATTTTTTTGAGCTGTTATTTAAATATTCGAGATGTTATTATGATCAGCTGGAAAACATATTGAGCAGTTATTTAATTTAATGGCGGTTGATTAGTTATTGCGACAGTAAAACATGAACAGTAATAAAAAATCAATTAGTAGGTTATTTTACTCGTATTATACGAGTATTACTAGTTATATTCATTTTACTGGGTTAGGGAAAACCTATAGGTTAGGTTAGAACTGCGATGCGACCAACACACGCACGAGCCAAGCGAGCGTGCCGCGGTAGCGGCCGGCGAGTGCTAGGTCGGTTTTATCCATTTTACTAGGCTAGGGAAAACCTATAGAACCGCTCGTTCAATTTTTTTTTACCGCCCATTTAATTACTTTCCTGCTCAATTATATATTCACTAATCCAGTTCATTATTTTTTATTACTCATTTTTGTTTACTTTACTGCTTAGTTTTAACTGCTGAACTAGTTATTAAACATGCCATTTATAATTTTTAACTTACCAAAACTGCTATTTACGACTGCTTCTTTAAATCAGTGCCATTTTATAATACTAATGTTTGTTTCGTGTTAAGCTGCACGGTTTTATTATTAGTTGATTTATGGATATATTGTAAAGCTTTCAGTCCTAAACAATATAAAATCATAACGATTATTATGAAAGTAGTAAAAAAATATAAAAGCCGCGGCGTTGCAAGTCAACTCAAATAGAATTGCTTTCAATATAATAGAATCCTTTTCTAACTTTCAAACAGGACTCATAAATAAGCGATGAAGTAAGAATCCGTAGTAAAAGTGGTGTCTATTGTAATAATAATGGCAGCCGTGCTCACGCCCAACGTGACCGGACTCTGAGACTCCTAGTTTTACATGGGATACCAGCGGCTTGTTTCCATTGCCACGTTTTGAAAGTCAACCGACATAAAGATACTGTAAGGTATTCGAGGAGACTGCCTCCGTGGTCCAGTGGTTAAGGCGTTTCCCTTGTGATCCGGTCGTGTCGTGGGGACATATCCCACTGGGGAGCATACTTTGTGAAAAGTTGTTTTCAGTCTGGTCATATTGCAGGCTTGAATCACCTGATTAACCGAAAATAAAGATGATTCCGTGCTTCGGAAGGAACGTAGGTAAGTAAAGCTGTGGGTCCCGACGCCATCTAGCGTTTGTTTAAACCTATCCTAGGATTGGTTCTGGTCTACCCTTTGGGTTGCAGAGGTCAGACGGCAGTCGCTATGTGCAAAAACCAGTAACCTCATCAA
Organism: Acrobasis repandana; assembly: GCA_963576875.1. Lineage (NCBI taxonomy): Eukaryota > Metazoa > Arthropoda > Insecta > Lepidoptera > Pyralidae > Acrobasis > Acrobasis repandana. The sequence continues at coordinate 15,895,662 of OY756218.1, read as the reverse complement.
ATCACCCTAGGTTCGGTAGCGGACCCCGGGCTCTGAAGCGTTACTGCTGAGGATGCAACCTGGAATAAGCTTGGATGATGATGACTGTAAGGTAATCGAGAAGATTACGACCTTCTGCTTCGACCAAAAACAACAGTACCTAAAGGAATAAAAAAAAATTAAAGGTGCGCGTGACAGCTGCGGGCTGGTGGAAGCGGCTACTGAGTAGGTACTGAGATGGATCTCTCTCTTGATCCAGCATCCCTTCGGAACGGACGTGTACTCGTGGTATCGTGCGTGCGTCTTGTGCAGAGGCTTCCCTTGTATTGTATTTTAAGAACGCCATTATAATTCTGATGTAACTAAAAATGTTTTTCATTCCACTTTAGGTTTATGATAATACTGCAATAAAATTATAAGTACCTAGTCTCTTTGAGCCTAGTTGTCTGTCTCCACTGTTTCTGTGACTTCAAAACCACTGCGGATTTTAATGCGATTTTCAAAGTCGTATGAATATTTCTTATTTGACTAACGTTTTAGAGCATTCTCCAGGTTTTGTTACATTATACTATAGGTACATGATGATGATAATACTATACATATTTGATTAAAGTGTTTGTTTGCTTATCCTGCACATCGAGGGGAAGCAAGTGTGATTTTTTGCATGAGTAACCTGAAATCCCGGAGATAACAAGGTCGCACCGCACGTAATAGCTAGTTATTTATTAAAATTGGACTTGAAGTGCAAACAATATCCATTGGCTATGACTCCACCCTATATCTTCTGCAGTGCGATATTCACAGGCGATATTAGTCGCACTGCAGAAGACATAGCAATAAACAAAGTCGCAAGCTCATGGAAACGCGCCACTACGCCGAAATCAAACGATCAGCGGCAGTAGACCACCGCCGCGGATCCCTTATCTATCCCACGACCACAACACAAGAACACGATGCCGCGCCACTTTCAGAATAATAAGTTTTCAAGTTTAACGCTCAAGTGCATCTGTTTTTATCTAGTTTCTATATTCCGTGGTTTTTATACATTGCTCTGTTTCAAGTTGATGCGGTTCATGAGGTTTGGACGAACAGAAGTTTCGATAAGAAATTTTCCGATTCGAGGAAGATACCTGGTAGTAGTATCAGTAGTATCTTTAAACTTCAAACCTACATACTTAGGTATTTATGCAATGTATTCTAGCCACGTTGCCCACAGAAAAACTGACCAGACCTGATTATCTTGAAACATAATAATATTAATAATATATACGGACAAATCACACTGATTAAGCTAGCCCCAAAGTAAGTTATTTAAACTTGTGTTATGAGATACTAACTTAACGATATTTTATGATAAATACATATATAGATAAACACCCAAGATCCAGGACAATTTGAAAAAGGCCATTTTCCAACTTGCCCTGGCTGGGGATCGAACCCAGAACCTCCGGATTAGCGGTCTAGCGTGTTAACCATTGCGCCACGGAGGTCGTCAAGGTCGACATGGCAGGTGGAAGATTAATAAATCAACAACTGGTAACCACGATTACCTTTATTTGGAAGGAAAAAGTCCGAGAGGCGGGAACCGCCTAGTCTACCGATGTAGACTAGGCGGAAGTATAGACTGCAAAAATGATAGTAAGATTTAAATCACCAAAGGATGTAAAAAAAAATAACTTACTAAAACTCCGAACATTTTTCTCCGAATATTATCTACCTATGAAAAATTTTACTGTAACTAATAAAATATACTTTTTTATTTGCTTAAACTATCTAAGATTTTACCAAACTATATTATTCTTTTTTGTGTTACTATTAAATTTTGTGAAATTAGGGGCGGTTTTTTTTTGTATGATTTAAAAGGACGAGTTGGAATTGTACTGGAGACGAGAGTTTTGATGAGTTGGGTTGGGCATAATATGTGGGAGTTAGATTGGAATGAGTGTAGGATTATTGTAGAGTAGACATTATATTTCGAATAGTTAGGTGGTTTAGATATTAGTTATTTCTAATTTTATATGTAGTCTTTCATCTTCGCAGTTTTATGCGCAGTTATGAACGAATGTTTACCAGAAAATTTACTTTTCGGCTCAGAATAGGTTGTTTGGATAATTCTCGTGGAAAATTTTGCGCAGACGCTGGATAAATAAACTTCACTGTTCTTCGCTAAACAGTTCGTTTTTAAACGGTTCAATATCCTTATAAATTATGATCGGTGATTTATTTATCGTTGATTGTCAAAAATCGGTGCGAGCAGGAAGTGAGGTCCTTCCCGGCGGCGGCTCGAGTGAAGCGCGGGCGGAAGCAGAGTGGTGGACGCGCCAGCAACGAGCTTGCATTACAAATAACCTCCTAATGAACGCACGTGCGTACTACACTGGGCCTGGCTAGGGTCGATTACCTGCTCACCACTGGAGATTTCAGATTAGCCTGCGTTCAATACTTTCTAATCAAGTATATATATAGCAATACATAGCACATTAGACACTCAATATAAAACAGTTATTTTTAGCTGGCCAGCTATTTATTCCCTTGCTTGAGGGACTGAGGGCAGATTCGAGGTAAATTATGTGGAGAATTCCAACCAAAAACCAGTAACTAACCTAACCCAAAAAGTGATTTGGAAAGTTAGTTGCGCCACATAGGCTGTCAACTTATGAAGTATGGAGCCAGGATAACGAGGTTACGATAGCTCCATTAAAATTTGTACGGCATGAGCCACGCGTGACGGCATCCGCGACCTCTATCCTACAGCTACGAGGACATATCTGAGCGGCGTAATTGAATTGTTAGCAACGAGTACATCATACCTATTCGTAGTAGTCTTGATTCGTGATTGGAGTATTGCATTGTTATGGTCAGAATGTTTGAACACAAGGAGTGCCGCGCTAACGGTATTACTAGGCTTGAGAACTTAAGAGTCTCTTACCCTAGACGGAATCAGACTTTTCCATACAAACGAAGTCTAGCTTTTATTTTGAAAGAACATGTCAGATTTCGGAAAAAAAATGTAATTTCAAAGAAATGTATTGACCGTCATCGACGACGAGTCGACGATGCCGACGTTTTTATGGAAAAGTCTAGAAAATGCATTCTCTACCAGTCAACCTTTAGGAAAAACAGAAAAATCAGCTTTATTGCGATAGGCGCTACAAAAAGAACCTATACATACATATATAAATACTACAATACATACACATACCTACTCATAAATACCTACATAAACTACAAATGTGAAGATAATATTACACAAACCTTAATACACATTACGTCTAGTAAAATATACTGAAACTATTTTAAGGGTAGATTCAGTCCATGATATTGAAAAACTTTCCCAAAGGAACATATATCGAAATATGAAAAATAATATTTGGCCCCCCTACAAGTTGACGAATCAGCTGATCCAAGTCAAACAACCAAATATTGCAAATAACAAAGGAGATAGGATACCCCCTTGAGGGACACCTGAAAAAAAATTGTTCCATTGCGACAGATCACAGTCCCTTCGAACCGCTTGCTGCCTACTATGGACATATGAAGAAAACTAGTCCACAGCCTGTAAATGTAGATGTAAATGTTATATATTCGAAAATTGTCAGGAGAATGTTGTGATCAACCATCTTGAAAGCAATAGACAAATCAATAAGACCAAGATAAGTGATTAACGAATTCTTCATACTGAGGCAAATGTCTTCGGTAACGTTGAGAAGAGAAGTAGCGGTTACAGTGCCCAGCCAGGACGAAAACCTGATTGTAAAGGAGTAAGAAGACAATTTTCGCGTATGAACACGGAAACCAGAGCGTGGGCAGCGCTTTTTACACTTTAGAAAAATAAGGTAAAATCGAGATAGGAAGGAAATTGTTTAAGGCCTGCGGGTTAGTGACTTTTTGCAAAGGAGTGACGCAGACGCAGAAAGTGCCTGTAGAGCCCTGGAGAAATTAACGTGTGTAATTTTATTGGGAGTACAATATATAGGATATTAATTATCATTTGCCTACTAGGTAATTATTGCAGTGAGTTATTTTATAGACTATTTTCCTTGAAACAATCTCTGCTGCGATAATGTTACAGAAAAATAAGGTTACAAAGCACTGAACACAAATTTTCTGTAACAGCACATACAGAATAATTGTGTACAATGCTTTGTACCTACACTTATTTTTCTGTAACATAGGAATAGGACCCGTGCATAGGAAAAGTCTTCAACTTAAGTCTGCTACATACATGGCAACGCAGGCGCATCATGATTGTGTTGAAAGTTTAAATCTGGCAATAATGTTTTATTGTTACTGCTTCAATCATCGCTCCTTAGGTTTTGATTCCTGCCTTGATGTTTGTAAAGATAAACATAAGGGCTTGTCATATTGAAAGTAGAAATCTTACAGGCTACATTGTTAGGTACAGAGCAGCACATTTTTTACATTAGATCATGTATTTGGATCATTTATTATACCACTGCTGGGAAAAAAATAAGTACTTTAGGTACTTATATTAGCGTAAGCACTTATTCTGTGGCGTAAGTAAGCTCAATAGAAAGTAAACACATCGTCACTATTTTGCGAACCTACAGCAGACGATTCGGTCGAGTGAGTTTATTGCTAAAATGACCTCTGGGACACGCCGATCGAAAATAAATAAGAAACGGGCACGAGCGGGCGCCAGGGTTGTCAAACGAGAGTCGAGAGCAGTCACCGAGACAGTATTTTAAACTCGTTGGCAGCGAGCCAATAAAGATCATCGTCTTGCAGACGTTAATGAGAGTTATGTGAGCGTGTAAACATTCCTTTTTTGGGATTGCTTTTTGAAGGTTACGCACTCCTTTGAAACAACCGTGCTGGGAGCGATGTAGGCGTAACATTCAAGTCTTCACACGCATACCAAAACCAACACAATTTGTCTCAAAAAAGATCTGTGCCTTTTACAGGGCAACAGTTTACAGGCCGTCATGAACTAACAATGCGAATGAAATGTTAATGAACGTATATGAGCAGAGCTACAAATGAATACGAGAGAGAAATCAACGACTAGAACAATGAATGTTGTGTACGAACAATTAGACAACTTTACATACCGAGTAGTGCTTCTTTGCCGACATGGATGTTGCAATAGATGTGGTGATCCATTGGCAAGGGCGCCGCCGAGGGAGGCTGGCCACCGGCTTCCATCAGCTTCATCTTCGCAGTCAGATCTCTCATGTCTGGAAACAAAATGGTTTAATCATCAAATGGGTTCGAGTGAAGGTAGAACACTGTAGCGATTACCAGCTTCGTTTAGAATTTTGAAAAGGCCGTGAATAGACCTCTTACGATATCCACAGGAAGAAATGGAGTGCCATTTCTTCCTGTGGATATCGTAAGAGGCGACTAAAGGACTCTAGTGTGTTAAAAAGATGTTGTCACTAGATGACAGTCATTGAGTTAGGTACGTCAGATGCCTTAAGGCGGCTCAAAAATCTGACACCAGTGTTAATTAGGTATGATACCTGTGTGAGAGAAATTTAAGGGGCGCTGGGGCAGTGACGAATCTTATTCTACTCTGCCATCACCACACCGCACGACCAGCCAGACTGTATTAGCTTAGTCACAGCGGAAAAGGTACAGCAAAAAAGTACAAAAACCTAAGTAAGGGAATACCACTGCAACCGCATAATGCAAGCACTGTTAGAATCACCAACGTTAAGTCAATGAGAGTGAGAAAGACAACAAATACATTTACATTGACTACTTGAACACGGTAGGGACAAATGATTAAATTTTTATTTTTTATACGAAGGTCCCAAAAAAGGAGTGTATTGTCTTTAGGGTTCATGTATGTATGTGACCTGTTTAGTCAATACTAGTTTTTATGGAAGCAACGAGATCTATGTACTATATTCATGTCAATGTATGGAAGTAAGTGCGTAATGAAGCAGGTACAGTTAGCTCTGAGAGTTCTGATGAGTCACTTAAAACTAGTTTAAGTGACTCATCGTTGTTTACAAAATATGATCGAGACAGCAATCACATTAATATTCGTTGTCACTAATGACGAATCTCATTTGTAGCAGGCGAATGCAACGAAAAAACCGTTAGCTATTATTACGCGGGCGGTCCGGTACAACTCAGGTCAAAATTAGTAGAGCACATGTTCAAACAAACCAGATTGTTTACATGGCGCGGCCTGCCGCCGGCCGTCTGCAGAGCCCTAGATTTATTGCCCCTCTAACTGAATATGATGAAAGATCTCAAATTCTCAACAAAAGAGCTCCTGTTTATATTGATCATCGACCGGTTTTTTGGGTCAATAACAGTATCCACTTTATACAAAACGATGATTGACGCACCTGTTTTCAAAATAAGCAAGTGAAACGTGTAGATGTAATGGATGACTGGTATGCCTGTCTATTGCAAAAAATAACTTATACCGAGCTTGTCCATACATAAACAGCACGCAAGTTGGTTCCATGTCACCAGGTGCAGAACTGTTGATGGAATCCTCGAGAAATCGAGGGAACTCCTCAAATATTCTATGCACACATGTAGCGATTTTGATGTTTTTGTCAATAAATCAAGCATTAGAATGTGTGTTTTGGTGACGTAACTGCCGAAGAAGAGTCGCTTTTTTTGTTTAAAATTGTCTTTTAAATAGTTTTGGTTTTCGGGGTAGATAAGATCATCAAATCGCAAACCATAAAATCGTAACCAAAGAAAAACAGAAATCAATAAATATCATGCAACTCAAATGGTATACTTAAGGAAATTTTAAGATTGTTTAGTTACGAGATAATGCATCTGAATAGATTACTCGTAGTTTATATTCCGTGTCCGTACGTACATACTTAATCTTTACTTTGGGTTGTATAATAAATACGGTGGAGGTCGCATAATCACGACACGGCCGCTGGTCCTGAATAAATAAAAGATTGAGCCAACATTTTACTATCGGAAATCGAAGAATAGGTAAACAGTGTAAGTATACAAGCAGTGTTTTAATTGATTGCCATTGCATTGATACATTGCAGCGGAAGGTTTATATTTTGCGAATGAGATTACGATTAGTAACTTTCTCATGGATGTAGATTGCTTTACCTTCCGAAAAATCTTTCCCACGTTTTCACTATTGACAATCTTGATCATCTTAACATGGGTTAAGGTGATGGTGATGGGTGAGTGAGGGAGTGGAATTGATCATGCACACACAACACAGACATTCATGTTAACTAAATCGAGCATATTTCACATTCACACCATTAGGCTGCCCGCCCACATCCGATAATCAGTGACCGTTTTTTTGTAGGAGAAAAATAGAACATACTGATTGCAATAGTGCAACGCACACGTCCCTACAAAAAGTAGTTCAGAAATTCCTACAAAAAAAATGTGGCACTCCGAGAGTGCCGACAGAAGTGAAAACTTGAACAAGGTGGTGGCGGTAACAGTTTCGCGAGTTCAATGGTTTCTTCCCATCTCAAAAAATGCCCAGTGCGCCTAAAGAAGTTTTCACTTAAAAAAATCGGCCCGACTATCGGTTCTATAAGTCTGCCGGGGGCGGGCACCCTTGTTTTAAGGCTTAAAAGGCTGATGGATGGAGTTCAAAACACAGGGTCCGAAAGAACACCCAAACTCCGTCTCATTGATTCTCCTAGGTCTACTAGATTTGAGATTGAAGAGAAAAGATATACGAGTAGAGTAAAAATTGTTGAGGATAATATATCAATATCAGATAGTCGCTGTTTGTGGACGGCCGTCCCCGCTTGACGTGCGGACTTGTTTGTTTTCTTTGCCGGCCAGATTTAGGTTGATTTACTGCCAGTCATATAACGCGGGCTAATGGCGTGTTGCTCAGTACACAAGCTGCGCTAATAAAGCTTAAAATGAACCTAAATTATCACCTTACTCGTAAATCAGTATTTGAACTTAACGATTTTAAAATGAGTTGTCCTTCAAGTAGGTAACTAGTGAACTGACCAAGCTTCATGCCACCAAACCAACACACAAATGCCACATAGTTCTAAGTTCTAATCAGTGTCGTACATACTCTTATCTCACCTGACTGTAGTGTCCGCTTGATGGTTTTCCACTGCTTCGCGTGAGAGAACGAAACAAATAGCACCACTAAAAAGAAAATCACACAGCCAGTGGCCGCTAAAACTACACTAAGTGTCTGCAAGTCCCACTGATCGACGCTCACATTGTCTTTCACTTCACTACTGCTGTCCGTGTAATCGTACTCATAGTCACTGGGTTCACTAGAATCCGTGGTGGAGACATTGCGGCGTGGCGCAAGAAATGGCCAGAGGTTGATCTGGCGGAGTGATTGGCAGACTGTATCCCTGTGCGGCTCGCAAGGTATGTGCACTATGAGGTGCAGGCGCGGGTCGCAGCGGGTGCAAGGCTGGCATGCGCCTCGCTCCCGATTCCACCAGGTAACTCTGCGCTCGCAGGGGCTGCCCGCCCACGCATACCCGAGTGCTAGTGTCGCGACCAGCAAACACAACTGGAGTGTGTCTCCTCGCATTACCTTAAAATATAGAAAAAGTCAACTTGGAATTTAAAATTTAAACTTAATTTTTGAGAATGTTGGAAATTACTGATGCTTTACTTTAAACATAGTTCATTAACTTGAATGGTTTAGTAGCATTAGTAATTTCTTTCATAAAAATATCAGTTTATTTTAAAATTTTAACGGATTTTTACTATCAGCATAATATCGCACTTATCTCGGATCTTCCAGATTATCCCGATCATTATACCTATTCTACGTTCTCTGAACTAAATTAATTGAGGAAGTCGCCGAGTTGAAAGTACACAGGCGCCGCCGGGGATGGTAATAGGTGCAGTTTCAGTGCAGTATTACATATATTAGCCTCGCCCTATGAACTAAGACTAGAATGTGTGCTATATTATATCCTAATACCCTCACCGAAGTTCATGGTTTACCTCAAAGCTCAGAATACATACTCAAAGTTCAAGATATTTACACAAAGATTTCCTCCACTTACCTTACTGCTTAAAATCATGTATGCCGCTAAGTGTTTCTTAAAGGCCACATCTCAACAAAATATTCAATAGGTAGCCACTTTCACCAATCACATGATGCGTTTCTAACACCGGGGTATAGTAAATACACTGAACATCCGCTTCATCTATGAACTGGCACAAAAAGGTCGATCGAAACACTCGTCGGTATTTTTTGTGAGGTTTGATACCGGTGCCGATTTTGTGATGCAGCGTCTGTCGCGCGTCTTGCATACGATAGAGGTCGGCTGTGTCTGCCTCTTGCGGGCCAGTCTGCACTGCGCGCGCGCTCCGATGCGCGGGCATCGCGCCATGTTTCATTTAACATTATCCCTCCTCTCCGCTCTTCCCACGCAGATGCGTGAGTTTGTCGTGTTCTCCTGTAACCTGTAATTAAATGCACTATCTTTGCAGACAACTCAAGTCAAATCTTGCCACTTCACTTTCATACAATTTCGCCATAATATCTGATCGCGTATTTATATGGAGTCGACTTTATTTTTCTTCATTACTAGTATCATGGACTGAACTTGCTGTAATTTACACCCTGATAATAAATCTCCCTGCTTAAGTATGGCAAATTCCTATTCGTAATACAATACCTAATTAATTCGGAGCCTAAATAAATTATTCTTCTTAGGCTAGATCGTTCGTAATAATTATTTGGAATGGAATGAAATATGAAAAAAAGGTCGTCTTGATTATTACTTAATTATCTTGATTCGAGAACCTTTTTGCTTGCCCCGTCGGCCATCGCTTCGTCGCGCTGTGTCCCGCTCGCCCACTGCCACTTCAACGAGCTAATGCGCTGTGTTATATCAGTGACTTTTGTTCTACGAATTTCCGCATTTCTGATTCGATCACGTAGGGAAACACCTAGCATAGCCCTCTCCATAGCGCGTTAAGCGACCTTATGCCTTCATATGAGTGCAAAGTGAGACTCATATTATGGGTGGAGTTGGACTAAGGTACCACTTTTCAGAGCCAAGTGTTTTATTTTCTTTTATTGGCGATATTTTCTTTTAAAAAGGTCTGGCTTGAGCTTGGCGCGGGTCCCTCTTAAAGGTTTGTATACTTAGACCACTTAGACATGTCATAATTTAGGTACATTGGATTGGTACATACTAAATTTACAAATTGACATTATTTTAAATTTCGTTATTCTTATAATTCAATTTAATTATGACATAACAAACAATGTAATCTCAAGTTAATAATTAAACTAAATTTAAGTTTTTAGTTTGTTAGTTGACGTCTTTGGAGAATACGTGCAGTGCAGTTTGTTGCCGCTTCTTCCTTCTGCACTTGCGCCTAGGAAGCGGCGTAAACTTAGCTGTAACGATTTGACGTCAACATTTGTGCAAAACAAAACAAAGTGACTGTTATTAAGAGATATTATAAATATCCAATGATAATAAAGATATTTTGAATTGAATTGAATTGAATTGATGAAACTTCGTCAAAGTTTATTTTGCCAGTGTCTAGTAAATTTCTAACAAGTAACAATCAAAGGTTGGTGTAGGCCTTTGATTGCTTCTACTCTTCAAGGGAGCTTCTGGCGACAAATCTATACGAGTCCACTGGTTTTTAATTTTCATAGCCGATTGAGTCGCGGATAACGCTTGGCCTGAAGACCCCACACAGCACGCAAAACAAATATTTAACTATTTCACATATTGAAAATATGTAATGAAAAAATCCGCCACGAGTGGGATTCAATACAAATGACAATTGGTAGTGCACTCACGGGGTTAACGTGAGGGTCGTGGGTTCGAATCCCACTCGTGGCGGATTTTTTCATTACATATTTTCAATTTGGATAAATTTCCGAGCATTGTAATGCTATTAAATATAATAATTATTTCACATATTGTCCATGAGCATGAGCATTTCACCAAACAACACCAATATCATATTATAAAGTCAACTAAAATCTATTTGCAAAATAATCCCAACCGAACAACTTGACTTCCCGCCAAAAACTCCCCGAGCCATAATTCTTTTTTTGAGAATAATTGTTAGCTTTGGATACAGAGATATGGGATGTTTGGATACAAGTCCTTTAAATAGAGCCTATCTTTAGTTTTGATGCTTTTTTATTCCTACCTACCTGTGTTGTGGATTACCACAAGTTACAATCAAAGCGTGGTGTAGGCATTTGATTGCTTCAAGGGAGCTTCTGGCGACAGACAAATCTATACGAGTCCACTGGTTTTCATTCATAGACGATTGAGTGGCGTCTTCAGGCGTCGTCCAACACAGTCCGCACAACAAATATTACTACAGCCGTACTATGACCGTTCACTTTAACTATTTCACACATTGTTTATGAGCATGACCATTTATAACACCAAACAACACCAATTTCATATTATAAAGTCCAATAAAATCAATTTGCTAAATAATTTAATGCAAACCCCAACCGAACCCTTTGACTTCCCGCCAAAATCTCCCCCCACGAGCCATATTATTAAATAATTTTACGGCTCTGGATACAAGTCCTTTAGAGCCTTCCTTTAATTTTGTTCATTATTCCTAATCCTAACAAGTTACAATCAAAGAGTGGTGTAGGCCTTTGACTGCTTCAAGGGAGCTTCTGGCGACAAATCTGTACGAGTCCACTGGTTTTCATAGACGACTGAGTGGCGGACGACGCCCACACAGTCCGCAAAACAAATATCACTACAGCCGTACTATGACTGTCCACTTAAACTATTTTACACATTGTTCATGAGCATGAGAATTTATAACACCAAAGAACACCAATTTCATATTATAAAGTCCACTAAAATCAATTTGCAAAATAATTTAAAGCAAACCCCAACCGAACCCCTTGATTTCCCGCCAAAAACTTCCCCACGAACCATATTTTTTTAAAAATAATTTTACGGCTCTGGATACAAGTCCTTTAGAGCCTATCTTTAGTTTTGTTCTTTATTCCTAATCATAACAAGTTACAATCAAAGGGTGGTGTACCCCTTTGACTGCTTCAAAGGAGCTTCCGACTTCCCGCCAAAAACTCCCGATCAATAAGTACCATACATGTGTCACTGTCACTGTCAAAGATTTTTTGTAAAAGTCAAACAAAATTTATTTCACGAGTTCACGACATAGAATTTAAATTTATTTCTGCGTAGATTTTGCGGATTTTATACATTTATTTTATATAAATGGTTCACAACACTGTAAAGATAGGTTTAATATTTGTGATATTTGTAGCTGGTGTTCCAAAAGTTTATTAACTAAGTTCTTTCTAACTAGGTCACCAACATGAGTACTACAGGTCATAGACGAGGAAATACCCGAGCAAAAGACGGTCAAGGTGACATCCAAGACCCTTTAGTATCATCCACATCCTGTGTTCCTTACCAATCCACCATGAAACCGAGGATAAACAATATAAGACCTGACTGTATTGGATTGTTTTATCCTCTCCCTGCCTCCTCCCAAAGTGAAGTCCTGTTTCATTGATTTTTACCTCTTCGTTTAACCTTGTCCTTTGTTCTGTGTTATGTTGTTGTAATAGGTATGTTACATTATTTATTCAACATGTATGAAATGTATTTTTATTTAGTTTCAGAAACTGTAATACCACAAACACACCAAAGCAACAGTAGTATGTCCACATCTAAAGCTATAATTTCAGTTATTTTAATATTTATTGCATCATTATTAGCTCTAGCTCTAATATCTAAACAGTTTCCAAAACTTGAGGAGTAAGTATAAAGTATTAATTTAAATTGTATTAAAATATATGTGATGTTCCACAGGTAAAGGTACCTTATGGACGGTGGCACTTACGACATTGTGTTTATTCAAGCTAAGTTAAATGTACGAATTGTTTTTCTAAATGTCCTAAGCACCACCGTCCATAAGGTACCTTTACCCGTGGAACGTCACATATGTGTTACCTCTATTACATACAAACTAAGTAACAAATGTTTTGTTTCAGGCATGAAAAACAGTATTTGAAATTGCCACTGCATCTAGAGGATGCAAAACAATTAGGTCTTGTGTTAGACCGATATAAGGATAAATATTTCTTTGAAGTATTATCTGGAATGTGTTTAGTTTATGTATTGTATCCTTTTGAAAAGATCGAGATTCCCTTTTGTCAATAAATCTGTTGTGCCATTTCATTTTTGTCATATAAGAAATACACAGAACTTTTATAATAAAAATGCTACCATTTTGTGGCCAAGTGGTAGTGGCCGCTGAGACCGAAATAGGACAGATTATTAAGGCTGAAATTTGTTTTATCTATGATTATGATATCATTATCATAGTCAAATGTTAATCCTAGGCCTCATTCAAAGATTTCCAAAATGATTAATTTGAAGCAGCCTGCATCCAATATTTTCTTTACGGTTTAATCAAATGAAGTTGGTCTTTCATTTCTGATTATAAGTGTCTGAACGATTTTTTTGAACATATATTAACATTACTTTTTATTATCCTTCACTTATATTTCAGTTTGCAAACATTTGCAATACCTGGATCCATATTTCTCAGTATACTCTCTGGATTTCTCTTTCCTTTTTATTTAGCTTTACTTTTAATTTGTTGCTGCTCCGCAGTTGGAGCTAGTTTATGTTTCTTTTTATCAAATCTCCTCGGGAAGAGGTTGATAGCCCGCTTCTTCCCTGAACAGGCTGCACAATGGGCGCAAGCAGTGGAAAAGCACAAGAATAATTTGCTCAATTATATCATATTTTTAAGAGTGACACCATTTTTACCAAATTGGTTCATCAACTTGACTGCACCTGTGATTGGTGTCCCATTAGTGCCATTTGCCTTAGGAACATTTATAGGTAAATTTTTGTCTTTTACTGAATTACCATGGAATTATCAAATGCATATAATATCTAGATGTATATAATCTCTTTGTTTTTCAGGAGTTGCTCCACCATCTTTCGTGGCCATTCAAGCTGGTCAGACTTTGCACACTCTGACCTCCACAAGTGATGCCTGGTCTTGGACGTCCATCTTGGTATTAAGTGCATTTGCAATAGTCTCATTAGTACCAGTATTACTGAAGAAAAAGCTTAGAGAAAAGTTTGATTGAAAAAGAGTATAGTTAGGTGGGTTTTAGAAAATTTAATTTATTTTAATAGAATTCATTACATATAGCATTTATTTGTGTGTTAATAAATTGGTGTTTTATATATTTCATGTGTTGTTTTGCTCTGAATCTCTTGAACTAACAATATGAGCCAATGTGTGCCACCATGGTTACATTTCCATTAGAAGATTGTACTGCTGGTCTCCAATACCACCAGTTATACCATACTAAAAAGAACAATAAATTAGTAGTTGCATTTTAACATGTTGCATGTAAATAGTATCTATACTAAAAGTTACTTACACAAGTAAGATTCCTTTAAATCTACTTTTAACGCTTTGCATTGATGCTTGCACTCCTCAGCAGGTACCAGGCTTATTGTCCTACTTCCGCTCAGTAAGAGTAGGAATGAGAAGCTGCATTCTGTATCTGGTATTTGAAATGAGCTTTGGCTAGAGTCTACTATTATAAATCTCTCAGTGCTTTGGCCAAACTTAGGAACAATTTTTGGTCTAGGAATGACTTGCCGTAATGCTCTAGCAGTATTCATAGTATTGAACTTCCTAAAATGTACAATTAGATAAGTGTAATATTTTTAATGTATATATTTATTTACTGTTCACATTTTCATGGTCCCCTGGGAAACCCATAAAGTGGGATGCACATACCAAATATACAGATTTTTTTCTCCTTTCTGTTGTTGCATGAACATGTCTTCTGGAGTTGTATAGTATATGTTATTAGTTAGTATTTTTGGCTGTTCCTTGTCTACAACATCTTTATTTTTGTCATAAAATCTTCTGAGCAATTCCACCCCTATAGATTGTTGATTGGTCTGTGGAGAACAATTAAATTATTGTTAAAAGTGGCCAGGTTTTAGGGTTCTGTACGTCAAAAACTAAAAACGGAACCCTTACAGGATCACTCACTTGTCTTTCCGTCTGTCTGTCACAGCACAGCCAATTTGCCACAAAACTACTGGAGGGATTGGGTTGAAACCTGGTACACATATGTAAGTCAGTGACCCAAAGACGAATGTATAACGTAAATAAATGATATTTAAATATAGGGGCCATTTATGAGAGTAAATTAGACATTAAAAAAAAGTTTTGTGAACTATATTGTGTGACACATCAAATGAAAGAACTATAGATAAGTATTTCAAATATTAATAATTTTTTAGATTAGTATTTTTGAGTTATTTAAGAATATAGGCAAAAAATTACCATTCCTTCCTTATCTCTGAAACTATTGAGCCTAAACTTTTTTTTGGAAAGTGATTTTAGGAAAATCTATGACAAGTATGGAACCCTCAACATGCGCATTTAACTTATTTTTAGTAAAGATTGTGCCTTGGCAAGTGGGGTAGTAATTTAATTCTAGTCCCTTTTAATTAATCAGATTCCTTTTTTATTTTTACCTGATAAATAAATGGTGCATTATGTTGCCGTCTAACTGGCTTTGGATTTTGGACTTCTCTGACATTACTGACAGAGCTGCAAGGCCAGCAGTCCATGTCCACCACAGTGAAAAATGGATTCTGTATCAAACATGTTTCATGATAAAATTCTGTAAACATAATCAATAGGTAAGAATAGAGATAGCTTTAACCCTTTAACCGCCGCAGTCGTATATATACGACTGAATAAAATTTGTCCCTAGCGCCGCAGTCGGATATAAACGACAAAATTTTCGTATTTTTTTTTACCCTATACTTACTTATTTTATTTGTTATTTAATTATAGCATAAAATGACAACTTCCTAATAACAGTGTTTTAATTTTTCTGTTCAGGATTATAGACGGCTATTGTAAAAAAAATACATTCAAAAAATGACAAAAATCGAAGCGCAATATTGCAAGATTACCTAAACCTGTATCGCCACAGTCGTATAAATTCAACAGTAGTGATGTTACATAATTGACAATTATAATCTACTTTGCAACTCTGTTCGTGTGAAAAAAAATATTGAGAATAAGTTTGAAAGAGTATTACATTTGTGTATTGTTTATATAATTAAACTAATCATCATTCAACATTTTACTTAGCATTATTCAGTGATTAAAACAATAATTAGATTTTATACGTTTCATGAATCGATGAAACGGATCCACAACACTAGCACTTTTAATTTTATCTTAGTGTCCAGCGCCGGAGTCGCAAATATACAACAGATCGTCACAAGCGAATGATATAAAAAAGTGAGGGTAAGTTGTACATTAATTATGTGGGTAGCTAAGTTCGTACTAAGTAGTTATACAAGTAAGTTCCTACAAGTAATAATATTCAATCAAAAACAAAAATGTCTAGTGCAGAGGAGATCGAACAAATCAGTTCAGTTCGAAATTTCATTGTTAGGCCAGTTAATCGTACATTTCCTAGATAAGTACGTAGCTTGGATTGAAATAAAGTATCATACTGAAAAGTGGAGATTTTTAAATTGGTTTTCGCAATTATTTTATATATATAAAATTGTAACTAGCACAATAAGGAATAATACATGCACTTACTTGAGGGATAATAATTGGGTTTCCTGTCCTTATGTAAAACAGTAATAAATTCAATGCTTATTTCGGTAGTACGTCGCTCACGGAAATATATGGCTGTCTACCTTCTGATCAAATAATTATTATCTTAACGGTTACCTACAATACAAAAATATTAATTAACAGCCATCTTCAGACAAACGTAAATACGTATAACGTATTTTTGTATAATATCCTAACATTATGTATTAATTTATGATTACGAAAGCTTTTATTTATATAATCTAATTTATAGTTTCAAACTTAATAACGTATATATTTATGATTGACGAAAATAACTTTTTTGTCTATCCCTATAAATTTTTTCAAAATTTTGTTCGGAACTCCAGCGCCGCAGTTGGATTTATACGAAACGTAGGGATTGCAAAACATCCCACTTTTCAGAAATGTCGATTTAACTAAAAATTTATATTGTGAAGGTTTTTATTATATTTTATATTTTTAATGACTTATTTATATTTAATGTGTATATGATATAAATAATACAAGCCGTTATTTTCTGTTTTAAACGTTTATTTCAGCCATTTAATTATTTTATCATCTAGTGATAAGTACATCACTATGGTTTTCGCAGCGAAATATGGGTCTGGCGCTAGGGGCACTTTTTTCGTAAAAACACCGGGCGGTTAAAAGGTTAATTTAATCTAGCTATATTTATATGCTGAGATGTGAGAGAGAGAGAGATTTATTATTTATATTTTTGATAATTAAATATATATAAATATATACGGACAAAGCACACAGATTTAGCTAGCCCCAAAGTAAGTTCGAGACTTGTGTTATGGGATGCTAACTCAACGATATATTTAAGTTTCTTGAACTCTTATAGTTTGTCAGACAATTTATGCGTATTGTTGGTTTTAATTATTTCTTTTACGTAAATAGAAATAATTCTATAATGAGTAAGCTGCTGGCATTGACCATTACTTACCTGTTAAAGACGGGAAAAGTGATATAAAAGGAATTGATAGACGTCTTAAAAGCCTTAGGCCAGGATATATGTATTCCTGCAGATTGCATACTATGCCACTGTATATCAGTTTATAGTTGAACATTATACAAACAAAAGTAAATATTCCAATAAGTAAAAGTGTATGAGCTGATAATAATCTTCGCCGACGGGAATTAGCGCCGTTTTCCATATTTACTGTGTCTAGAGTTTGGAAGTACAGTTCTTGGAATTCTTTTTCTGTTATGCCTTGATCTAAATACTCTTTTCTGAGTCTGCTAATAGAGTTGCAGTATTCCTCTATGAGTTCTTGATTAGCCATTTAGCTGAAATCCTTTTTGACAGTTCTTGTCTCCGAAGAGAGTTGTGATGTGTGAATTTAAAGTTGTTATTCATTTATTATTTATTTCTAATTGAGCGAATACAAGAATAAATCTGGCAAATAAACCACAGAAGAATATTAGGTACACTATACACACACGAAACGATTACCTACCTACGAAACCAAAATAACCTTGTAGTACTATTTTCCCGTGGTCTGTCAATGAGTGATAATGACATCTTATGATTTTTATAATTGAGAATAATAAATTTAAACAGCCACACCACACGGTATTAATTACCCGACTGCTGCAAAAGATGTTTAATGAAATATGTCATGCATGTGTGTTGTTCGTTTGTTTTGACTTGTAGAATTAGTTATGTACCTAAGTAAATATAAATTTAATTTATACAATCTACGTTTTTTGCTCTGCTCGCACACTTGCATTTGACTAAAACAAGCTACTTATACTGTTTGACTTAATGAAAAAATTAAGTAAATCAAACTTGACCGACTTGACCAGTATTTGGCCACAGCGATAAGTAAGTAGCTAACTTTACACGTGAGTTACCCGTTTATCGCATATTAGCACAGAATAAATAATACTAACGTACAGAAGTCTCACTCTGCAAAGAAATTCAAAGAAATATGTACTCAATGTGGCGATATGGTTTAATTTAGCTCACGTCAGAACTCAGCACCGTTTCGTATAAATACTAGACTAGCCATTGCAAGCCCATTTCATTCTTATGACTCTGGACAAACGATTCGTATAATTGAATTTACCACCCGTAGGGGCCGCCTGCGCGCATAGTAATAATGTAGGTACATTTTCGATACCTAAACGGGGAGTGAGTGACACAGGATAAAATAAAACTAACCACATTCATATTTTGTGTAGAAATTTTATTGCTACAGATGTGTGCTACTTGGTAGGTATCTATCGAGTACTAATTAGGAGGGTGACTTTTTAAACACCAGCCAAATTTTTGGAGCAAGTTCACTCCATGATATTGAATTACTTTCTATAAAAAAAGTGAGTAAAAATCGTTAAAATTTTTTCGTCCTGCCATACAAAATCCGTTTGGCTGAGCGCTGATTTTTTTTGGGAAGATGTGAATTTTTATTTTAGTTTTTCGTTAATTGTTTTTATGGAAAGTACTTAGGTACCTAGTTCTGTATCATGGACTGAACTTGCTCCATAAATTTGGCTAGTGGATAAAAAGTCAGCCTGTATACTTATGTAAAGAGTCAAATTGGAAGCAAACAAATGTTGTTTTCCCGCCACCGCAGTGACTATAAAATCTGAGATGAGGTCACGCACGGCAAGACGGATGACCTTACATGATATCTTTTATTATACATACGTCCATTACTCCTCTGTGTTCATTAATTTCATCACACTAAAGTTACAGATGTTTTCAAAAGAGGAAATAGTTAATTAATCTAAATAGTAAATTTTCTTAGACTTTTGGATTGAGCATTCGTCTTTCGCTGAAACGATAAGATAAGACAAAGTAGCTACGAGTTGGGGACTTCTGATAACGCAGTTGAAGTAATCAAGTCCTTACAATAAGCGACGACATGCTCTCTTCGACAAGTGCATAAATTACAATAGCTTTATTTCATCTGTGATAGTGTTACAATGACTAATATTTCGACAGTGAACTAAACTTGTACAAAAGTTAAACTAACTCCAGGAATTCCAGGATACCTTTGAAGATGTTTCTGTCTTCTGGAAAATGCAGGGAGAGACTGAATTAAAATGGAAATTCATGGACGTCACTCAGAGGGGTCGACGTGGAATTGGCCTCTCCTTGGGTCCGTTGTTGTTCTCAATGTGCGTATTTTCTTTAAGTGATTTGTAGATTTGTAGGTACCTACAATTCTGCATTACTGTAATGAAATCGATCAATTTCTATTTTTTTTGTAAATAAAGTGCGTACTTACGTTAGGTACGTAGTTAATTACATGTGACATGTGGCCTAAGTAGATAGGTACTTACTTAACATAATCACGGCCCTAGTGAGTAGGCACTTGGCGTTGTTCCGGCCGACGATCTAAAGTGGATCTCAACAGTTTCAGATTCAAGCAAATTCGAGTATGAGGAAAATTTAAAAGAGAAAACATACGAACCAAAGGTTTCTAACATTTGCATGTCGAAATGTTTGGGCTGGGTTGATGACGTCAAGTCCTAGATAAAATTGCCGCCGATTACAAAACTGCGTTGAAGTTGAGTGTGTTAAGACTGCAGTCTTCGACCGTTGGAATTTTTTATTAAACACCCGAATCTATATTTTCTATCTACACATACGCATTGCGCTGTATTGTAAATGCACCATGGAGACGAATTTAGACGAATTCAGAAGCGCAGCGAGCGGTCTGCCTTATCAGCGTTTTCGTCCCTATATTTATTTGAGAATTTCGGAGAACTTTAAATTTTTCTATCTTTTTAGAAAAGACAAATTATTTTTATTTATTTATTGTACGTGTTTAAGCATGAATCAATCTTCATATATGTGTATTTTTTATTTTTTAACTCAGTCGTATGCGCAAGAAATCCGACGACGTATTCGCTTATATTTTGTTCAAAGTTTAACCTTTTTAACAAGTTTTTGAATGAATTGAATTTTTTTTTAATTAAAATCTCATTCACTTTTTAGGATTTTCCTTTCTTTTTTTCTCTGTTATTTAAACTCAACTTCATGTTTTAAATTCCGTGTAAACAACAAACCTTATATCTCAAGCATCTAAAATACTAATCAAAATCATGCAGAATCGTATAAATCCGCTCTCGGAAAAATACATAGGTAATCAGTATGGATTTAGACCCAATAGAGGAACTAGAGAAGCAGTTCTAGCTTTAAAAATAATTATTGATAGGCGTTTAGATCTAGGAATAAATACTCATGTAGCATATATAGATTTAGAAAAAGCTTTTGATAAAATTAATTGGAAGATAATGATGGAGGTTTTAAAGGAAGCCGGATTAGATTACAAGGATAGGAGAATTATTTACGAGTTGTATAAGGAACAAGAAGCCGTCATAGAAATAGGAGAAGAGCAACAGCACGCTAAGATTAGACAAGGAATAAGGCAAGGGTGCCCACTTTCACCACTTATTTTTAATATGTATATAGAAAAAGTAATAAGGAACATACAGAATTCAGATATGGGTGGTATAAAAGTCAACGGAGAAAAAATATTTTTTATTCGTTTTGCAGACGACATAGCAGCCCTAGGTGACACAAAACAAGACATAGAACAACTACTTCAAATAATGGATAAAACATTTCAAGAATTCGGCTTAAAAATAAATAAATCAAAAACCAAAACTATGATCACATATAAAACATCACCAGTAAGAGATTCAGTGCAACTTAACGGAACAACAATAGAACAAGTAGAAAAATTTAAGTACTTAGGAAGTATATTAACAGGAGACTCTAGATGTACTGCAGATATTAAAACCAGAATTGCTATGGCCAAAGGAGCATACAATAGTAAAAAGAAACTTTTCACAGCCAATATATCCAGAAAAATACGCAAACGCCTTATAAAAACGTATATCTGGAGCATAGCACTTTATGGATGCGAAACGTGGATACTGAATAAAAAAGATAGTGACAGTCTGGCAGCTTTCGAGATGTGGTGCTGGAGGAGAATGGAAAAGATCAGTTGGATGGAAAGGAAAACCAATGAGGAAGTATTAGAAATAGTAGGAGAGAAAAGAAGACTGCTGGGCGAAATGGAAAATAGGAGAGCGAAAATGATTGGTCACTTAATACGACATGACTCCTTATTTAAAAACATACTACAAGGAAAGATAAAAGGTAGAAGAGGTCCAGGACGACCAAGAAAGAGCTATGTAGACCAACTGAAAGAAAAAGCAGGGGTCATGTCGTATCAAGCACTAAAATGTAAGGCAGAGAACCGAGAAGTTTGGCGCATACTCCACCGACAAGAGCCACTAAGCTCTTAAATAAGAAGAAGAAGTAAACAAAAATGACATGAACGTCGCACACCGCAAAAAATCGAAACACGTCTCAGGTTATTTGGAATTAAACAACCTATTACAATGAAAATCAATAAATTGTCTAATTCACTTTTTTAATACTTAAATAAACTTCAATTTAACATATCTTAACATATTGTTACTAAGATAGTTTGGCTCTAATCAGCTCCGAAAAAGCAGTCAAAATCATTAAAAATAAGGACTGGGCCCTTAAGTAAGACAATGACATTGTTCGGTGCATTGAGAATTGAGATAAGCATTAAGAGATTCAGCGATACCGATTGAGATCAGCAGCCATACATAATGTTTGGACTTCCATCAATCAATGGGTAATCTTGGACTTTGTATTATTTTTCTTGAGAAGGTACTTACCTACCTATATAAATTACCTTCGTATGTTATAATTTTATAAAAAGTAAATGAGCAATTAGACAATCGAATGAAAGAGTGAAGATCAAGTCAAGATTTGAACATGTCGACTAAATGTCTTATGTTGACAGGTAAAGAGTTCCGACTGAATGGTGGGTTTGATTGGTTCCGCAGGTGTTTTATCAAAAGATATGTAATAAATGCTCCCTACAAACTATGCCTTTCAGCTCAATCGGATACCAGCAAGTGGGTAAAAAGGATTTTCAAAATTTTAAAGTGACAACTTAATTACTAACTTCTAGGTAGGTATAATAATAACATAGTGCACGTAGTCCAGCTTAAACAATTGTTCTTCAGCTACTGTCTAATTACCAGTAGATAGCACTTTTAAACCCGCAACATGACAATAAACGATATTCTAGTCTTGCAATAAATTATGTTGTTAGACATTATTTATTGCAAGCTTATTTTAGCTGACCATGTATGTAATTCTCTAGAAAGTACTAATGTAGGTGTCTTCGGATTTCGGTATTCAGTAATGTTATATCTATAGGTAAGTTAAAAGAAGAACTTAGCGGAGGAAAGAGAGACATGGCAATCACTCCAACGATAAGAGCGCAGCTTTTATTAATCAATCAGTTTATTTGCAGAATCAGTTTAAAAACTGAAGACGTCAAAAACACGTAACTTCATCACCTCAGAGAGTGGCCTCCATAAGGTTGATAAAATAGGAGTGGTTTGGGAGCTGAAAAATTAAAGCATATTATGACTATGCCCGAGGAGCTTCCTAGCTATCAAACAGATTTGGATATATAAATATCTTGTATTATGATTGTAGTAATTATTTAAAGTAATTAGTCAATGCTCGTGAAATAGCAATCATATTAATAGATAGAACTCCAAGGAACCAAAACAATTCGCACACCTCCACTACTTACCTCAAAAGAACCTACCGCATTTTAGGCCGCGCCAGTTCAGAGCCAAGAAAACTGTGAGTGTTTTTAAAAAATTGACGATATATTATAAAGGCTTTAGACTCAGTCTTTCAACGTGGGCGATAACGCCCCCTTGTGGGCGCTGCAGGCCTAAATGGGGGCGGTAAGAGACCCAGAAAAAAAAGGGGGCGTTGTGTAGGGCTTTGGGGGTCGATTTATAATTTCATCTACCTAGCTAGGAAGACTCTTAGACACCGACTGAGCTCTCGACTACATCTTGTCAATATCAACTAATATTAATTAAAATATAGTTCAAACTCGGTTCGATATAATAGACCGCGGGCAATCATGTTTTAACAAGTTTTTGTTAAATAATCCGATTTGTACATTCCTGTATCAATCGGCTGGTTCTATAATACTTGTTCTTGCTTGTCGAGTACGATTGGGCGTCGAATGAGATAAACGAGTTTTATGCACGTTTGTCTTATTCCTGTTGGTGCGTGCTGCTTATGCAATCCTATATAAACGACACGTAAATTTATTTCAGTTATAAGTACTTAGCGGTTTTTAAGTATGTTTAAAAAGGGGGGCGTTAAAAAATAATTTATTCCTTAAGTGGGCAATAGACAAAAAATGGTTGGGAACCCCTGCTTAGAGGCTGTTTGTGATTTTTTTCTATCGAGCCAAAAATGCTTAATCGTGTTTTGGCTATTGTGGGTGTCTGTAGAAAATCCTTAAGATTTTTATGTAATTTTTTGAGGAATAAACTGTAGTTTAATAACAGTGATTTTTCAAAAACACGCACAGTATTGCAAATTGTGAACCCACGTCGCCTTAACACATTAATCGAAAATACTCTATAATAAAAACTAATGAAAAAAGAAGATATTCACCACTATTTCATGGTGAGTGGGTAACAGCACCGTACCTACACCAGAAATATACTTACCAAGACAAGAGAATGCAGGGTACCTTCCATCGACAAGAGCAAGACCCAAACGTCACGCGGTCAAACTTATCTTACTGATAAAATAAATCTCGTCAATATGAATGCTGTGATTGATTGGTACATAATTAAGTACGTGATACAAAAAACCAAGCGTTCCGTATTTATTTCCTAGACTTGCGTATTCGATATCGGCGATAACGAGACATTATCATACAGATTGGCGCGAGTTCTTTTCAGCAATTTGACGACGTATCGATCAATTTTCTTAAAATTAAGTATTACTTATCAATCTATACAATTACACATAGTTTATAAATCTAATAACTTTTGATTGACAGTGAAAAGAAACCATTTAGTGCGATGCTGGTCATTACCACTAACAAAAGATCTAAAAAAGCGAGGTCACACTACCACCAGATGCCCGTGGTGGCTGGTTATGGTGGCAGGTGGAATGGTTATGGTCTACATAACCAATGTGACGTAAATTTTCAAATTTCGCTATAGGTATTTTAATGACTTATTCAATAAGCACTTCATACGGTCAAGTTACCCTATACATCTTGATATAAAATGAATCCCCTTTCTTTATCGCGGCATAGATTATGGGGGTTTTATTAATAAATGTAGATTTAAGCTAAAATAAACCGGCCAAGTGCAAGTTAAACTCGCGTGGAGAGGGTTCCGTACAATTGATTGAATTCTTATAGGTTTTCCTGTAGTCTACAAGCAATGAACAATATTTTGTTTTTTTTTTTTAATTTTAGGCTCAGAAGTTTCGGAGATCAGGGGGGGGGGGGGAATGGTCAATTTTCGTCTTCTTTCATGAATAAAATCAAAACTATTCATTTTACAATAATAACAATAATATATTTAAGATCCTCATAACGAGCCCTTTCATTTGATATATGACACAGTAAGGTTTCCAAAATTTTTTTTAAAAATTTCCTAGTTTGTCCCCCGAAAATGACCCTTATTTTAAAAAAAATTTTTTACATTTGCACATAGGTATGTGTTTGGGTCATAGGATTACAACATTCTACCAAATTTCACCTGATTCGGTTAAGAAGATTCGGAGCAAATTGGCTGTGACAGACGGACGGACAGACAGACGCACGAGTGATCCTATAAGGGATTTTTTGTACGGAACCCTAAAAAATAAGTTAATATTAAGAAGGTAAATAATGTTTGATTTACAGGTAAGCATTCCGAGTTTGGTGCTAACTTATGGAGTGTTTCTGGTGAATTCTTTGGACTTGGGAGTTCCGCTATGGCTTGGACTATCCACCCCTGCCATCTTCATATACTCGTACAGTCTAACACGTAAGGATTATATATTTCTTATACTTACTTCTAAAACTAACATTTCAAAAAGATTTTTCCAGAATTTATGAAATATTGTATAATTATTGTTAAAAGTTGATAAGTATTCTTCACACGATGCAGGTTTTTCGTCTAGGAGAAGATGTCGAGTATTTACCTAAACTGAGACAATAAGCCAGCAGCTATTGACTGATAGTCTCTGATAGTAAACCTCGAAAACAATATAGTGTTCAAAATTATTATAAATATAATTATACATTCCAGAATGCTGGTGTCGAGACGCAGCCGACTCCTGGGGTGGTCCTGTGGGATACCGGGTGATGGCAGCCCTTGGGTTGCTGCTCGTGGTAACTAGTTTGTTGCTGTGTTCTTTCCTGCCCTACCACGTGCACCCGTACATCTATGGGGTATTAGGAGGTAATTATTTAGCTGTCGTCGCCTTGTTTGGGGTCAGCTCGGCTCCGTATACATTTATGATAATATACATACAGATTTACTTTTTAAAACCATCAGCCAAATTTTTGGAGCAAGTTCAGCCCATGATACTGAACTACTTTCCATTAAAACAACGAAAAACAAAACAAAAATATCGCCTTCCCATACAAATCAGCGCTCAGTCAAACAGATTTTGTTTGTTTGTTTGTTTTAACTCTTTATTGCACATTTAATTTTTTATTTTTTTATTTTAAAAATTTCTTTATTTTGTAAAATCATATTAAAATAGTGACAAACTAAAAATACAACGTTAAAACTAACAAGTAACTAAATTTAATTACAAGCAAATTACAAAAAAACTACAAAAAATATGCATTATAAAATACAAATGTACAATGGCGTGCTTATCCCATTGAGGGATTTCTTCCAGCCAACCAAGAGTCAGAAAAAACAGGAAGAAAGCATCTGGGTAGCGTAATCATCTTAAATTGCAGCTAAAATCTAACATAAACCAAGATTTTGAAACTAAACCTAATATCTATTATAAACATTCACATAGATGTGTCGCAGTTGAATGGTATAATCCGCTAATTCACTAAACCTCTAGCTGTTTGGCATTACAGCTCGGTTTTGTAAAACAGCGAACCCTAATACGCGGAATGGAATGAACGACTTGTATTCATACATGCGCAGTTGGATAGTATAATCCGTTAATTGATAAAACCTCTAGCTGTTTGACATTACAGCTCGGTTTTGTTAAACAGCCGAATATCGTTCAGCTGGATTGTCTAAGATTGCGCAACGTGTTATGTTCATTGAAACCACTAACCATGTTTCCAAACGGCTAGCGGTTTTTTGAAACAGTACCGGTAATCCGCTGTTTGACAAAACCGTTTAACAATCCAACTGCGACACATGCATGATAAGATTTTTTCGACATCGAATTTCATTTCCCAGAAAACTATACACGATTTTTATTGCTATAGGTTTGCCCTAACCTAGTAAAATGGATAGAACTTTTCTAGCGTGTGTTGGTCGCAGTTCTAACCTAACCTAACCGATAGGTTTGCCCTAACTTAGTAAAATGAATAGAACATTCCTAGCACTCGCTGGCCGCTGCCGCGGCACGCTCGATCCGCTCTCTCGCCATTGCCACTTCGTAGGCATTCTAAATTGTATATAATTTCTTTAGATAGAATGTTCAACAACTTCTCTAGCCGCATGTATGAATACAAGTCGTTCATTCCATTCCGCGTATTAGGGTTCGCTGTTTTACAAAACCGAGCTGTAATGCCAAACAGCTAGAGGTTTAGTGAATTAGCGGATTATACCATTCAACTGCGACACATCTATGTGAATGTTTATAATAGATATTAGGTTTAGTTTCAAAATCTTGGTTTATACCATCCAACTGCGACAGATACATATGAAATATTGTATATGTCGCAGTTGGATATTATAATCCGTTAATTGATAAAACCTCTAGCTGTTTGGCATTACAGCTCGGTTTTGTTAAACAGCGAACTCTAATACGCGGAATGGAATGAACGACTTGTATTTATCCATGCGGCTAGAGAAGTTGTTGAACAATTCTGTCTAAAGAAATTATATACAATTTAGAATGCCTACGAAGTGGCAATGTAGCGAGCGAACGAAGCGAGCATGCCGCGGCAGCGGCTGGCGAGTGCTAGAGAAGTTCTATCCATTTTACTAGGTTAGGGCAAACCTATAGCAATAAAAATCGTGTAATAGTTTTCTGGGAAATGAAATTCGATGTCGAAAAGATCTGTATTCTAATAGACACCCAGTTATATTTCATTATGGTAACCCTACAACAAATCCTTATCACGCATGTATCGCAGTTGGGTTGTTTAACGGTTTCGTCAAACAGCGGATTAGCGCTACTGTTTGACAAAACCGCTAGTCGTTTGGAAACGTGGTTAGCGGTTTAAATTAACGTAACTCGTTGCGCCATATTAGACAGTCCAGCTGAATGATTTTCAGTTGTTTAACAAAACCGAGCTATAATGCCGAACAGCTATAGGTTTAGTGAATAAGCAGATTATACCATTCAACTGCGACATATACATATACAATACCCGGCACATAAGTTGACCCAAAATGGCGGCTCTGCGCAGGTATAATTAGAGGGAAAAGTGTGCGCAGTGACCGCCATTTTGGGTCAACTTATGTGCCGGGTATTGTACATACATAAACATAAATATAAATTGCTCAATGGTCTGACGAATCAGTGTAAAATTTTCTAACTCGAGATTTAAATGAATCTGCAGTGAGTGCCACCTTAATATACAACGGAAGTGAATTCCATAGTTGGGCCGCATGTACAGTAAACGACTTGTTGAACGTTCGTGACGTATGAGAGGGATTTTATATGGGAGGACAATTTTTTTTATTGTTTTTCAATATTTTTTTATTGAAAGTAGTTCAGTATGATGGACTGAACTTGCTCCAAAAATTTGGCTGGTGGTTAAAAAGTCACCCTGTACTGTATATCTCTCTTTCAGAAATGTGATGATTCAGCGTCTACATATGTATATTTGAAAAAGCAATGCAATTTTATCAGTCACTAATAGAGAATACAATCCCGGGCTTACGGGATTTTTGAAGCCTTTTCCCGGGATCCCGGGCCTATCCCGGGATTAGACTATGTGGTTTCTAATTGGGCTAAAATAAAAAAACACGAGTAATTAAAAAAAAATGTCTTTAATGTCTTTGCACAACACAAATCAGAATAATAATAAGAAAATAAAAAATACAAACCAAAAAATACTATACTTTTGCAAGAAATTAAAAAACAGCACAAAATAACTATTTAGAATTTCGAAAATATAATCGCAGAAATATCAAAGCATCCAATGCTTGACTTCCGAGCCTGCTTCGTAGTTTATTGCCAACATAAGCAGCAGCTGAAAACGCTCGTTCAGCTTCTACACTGGTTGGAGGAATAGACAATAGATACTTATATGCTGATAGACAATAGATACTTATATGCTGTTTCTAAGTGATATCCACGAACTCCTCAATTTTCGAACAGGCTCATTTCACGTCTAATACTATTTGCCAACCCCAATTTATTTTGTACTTGTACTTCATACCTTAAAAGTATTGTAAGTCCCTTCTAAGTTCTACGACAAACATATTATTAGGACTGTACCTGTGTAGTAAATAGTGGGTACCTACGTATTGTACGCGTTGCTTTTTGTCGTAATCATCATATCAGCCACAGGAAGTCCACTGCTGGACATAGGCCTCCCCCAAGGATTTCCAAAACGACCGATCGGAAGCGGCTTGCATCCAGCGTTTTCCTGCAACCTTGCTCAGGTCGTCTGACCACCTAGCAGGTGGGTGTCCTACGCTGCGCTTGCCGGTACGTGGTCGCCATTCGAGAACCTTTCTGCCCCATCGGCCATCGGTTCTTCGCGCTATGTGCCCCGCCCACTGCCACTTCAATGAGCTAATCCGCTGGGCTATGTCTGTGACCTTAGTTCTTCTACGAATCTCCTCATTTCTGATTCGATCACGTAAAGAAACACCTAGCATAGCCCTCTCCATAGCCCGTTGAGCGACCTTGAGCCTTCTTATGAGACCCATAGTAAGGGACCACGTTTCAGAGCCATAAGTCATCACTGGTAACACACATTGATTAAGCACTTTCGTCTTGAGGCACTGGGGTATTTTGGACGAGAAGACACTGCGTAACTTCCCGAACGCTGCCCAGCCGAGTCGGATTCGTCGAAAGACCTCTTCCTCGAAGCTGGAACTTCCTGCCTGGATCAATTGACCCAGGTAGATATACTGGTCTACAACTTCGAGGGTGGAGCTCCCAACAGAAACAGGTAAAGGCGTTACGTGCATATTCGACATGACCTTTGTCTTGTCAATGTTCATTTTCAGGCCGACCTGTTGGGAAACTCGATTTAGGTCTTCAAGCATCGTACTTAAGTCCTCCATCGATTCTGCCATGACAACGATATCGTCGGCAAATCGAAGGTGAGTGATATACTCGCCATTGATGTTAATGCCCAGTCCTTTCCATTCTAGAAGCTTGAAGGCATCTTCCAGAGCAGCGGTGAACAGTTTTGGAGATATGACATCTCCCTGTCTCACGCCTCTTTCCTTCTTCCTAGCCTAGCCTTCGTACTGAGCTCCTGTACTCGGACCGACATAGTGGCTTTGTTGTATAAACACTTCAACACCTCGATATACCGATAGTCAATACGGAACCGCTGGAGAGACTGAAGCACGGCCCATGTTTCGATCGAATCGAAGGCTTTCTCATAGTCCACGAACCCCAAGCATAACGGCTGGTTATACTCCCTCGTCTTCTCTATAACCTGCCGCAGCGTATGGATGTGGTCCATGGTACTATAGCCTTTTCGGAACCCGGCTTGTTCGGGAGGTTGGAAGGCATCAAATCTGTTAGCGAGACGGTTCGTGATGACTCTCGAAAACAACTTATAGACATGACTCAGAAGTGTGATGGGCCTATAGTTCTTCAAGAGTGTTGTCACCCTTTTTGAAGAACAGAACCACCACACCCCCGTTCCACGCCTCTGGCGTCACTCCCTCGAGTAGAACGGAATTAAAGAGCCTTTGAAGGACTTTCAGTACCGGCGTTCCGCCCGCTTTCAAAAGCTCTGCTGTGATTCCGTCCTCGCCCGGCGCCTTGTTGTTTTTAAGCTGTTTGAGAGCCATCCTAATCTCGTACAGACTGATGTCCGGGATATCTTCGGTATGGTGTCGGGTTAACTTGGCTCTTTTGCCGTATTTATGTTAGGTTTTGCAACGGATTTATATAACTGCCCATAGAACCTCTCGATCTCTCCCAGAACCCCCTCCCCCGTCGACACAACGTTTCCGCCCTCCGTCTTCAGCTTAGTCAATCGGCTCTGCCCAGTAGACATAGCCCTTGCAAACACTTTGGAACCTTTGTTTTGTTCTATCGTCTCCTTAATACATTTAGTATTAAAGGAGCGAATCTTGTGTCGCAAGGACTTTTGAATTTGTCGGTTAAGCTTTCGATATGTATTAGCGTCTTCGGAGGTTTGCAGCGGCATGGATCGTCGCTGTGTCATAAGGTCTAGGGTCTGAGCAGAGATTTTTTGAGGTTTACTTTTAGGGCGGGACTTAAAAAACTTAGATCCCACTGCTTGGACAGTTTCTATAAACCCGTTGCTTATCTCGTCCACTGAAACGCAATCCTGGAGAAGTTCAAAGTGATTGGAGAGTTCAACTTGAAAGCTTTCGAGGTTTTGGATCTGGCTCAGCGATAATGGTCGGAGCGTAGACTTCATAAGCCTTGACCTTTCAAGTCGGAGGTCGATATTCAAGATGCCTCTTACAATTCGGTGATCGCTGCCGGTTTTAATCATATTGATCACGGAGACATCATTGAATATCTGCCTCTTCGCTGTCAGGAAGAAGTCTATCTCGTTCTTGACTGGGGGCTGGTTATTCTTACTAGGACCCATCCAGGTCCACTTCCTCTGTGGCGGCTTCTTGAAGAAAGAGTTCATCGCAAAGAGTCCCTCTTCCTCCAGAAAATCAGCCAGCCTGTGCCCCCTATCATTGCGCTTACCATATCCAAATTGCCCCACCCTGATCTCTCCATCGCGTCCCTTCCCCAGTTTTGCGTTAAAGTCCCCCATAATAACCGTGAAATGGGTTTTGGAGGCGTGTATGGCTCTACTAATGTCCTCATACACTACCTCAACCTCCGCATCTGAGTGTGTTCCGGTCGGCATGTATACCTGTATGACCTTCAACGAGTATCTTTTGGATACTCTGAGTATCAGGTATATTACCCTGCTGGAAACACTGTCGATGGTCACTATGAAATGGATGGATTTATTATTTATGAGGGACCTGTGAACGAGAAACCCGACACCATGCTGGGACTTCTTTTCGTCTCCCTCCCGGTGATAGAGTAGGTTACCGGACTCTAAGGTTGTCGTGCCCTCGCCCTCTCTTCGGACTTCAGACAACCACACTATGTCCCACCGTAACCTACTCATCTCCTCTTCCACCTCAGTCAGTTTCTCGACTGTCCTCAAAGTGCAGACGTTGTGTGTTACCAGGGCCAGTTTTCGCTGGTGGTGGTAGCCGGATCCCATCCGGGGATTCTTAGCACCCCCTGCCCTGCCGTTACCATGACCGCTACCGGAGTCAGGAATAGCAGGGCTGCCGGGTACTGGGGGCCTGGTCGCATTTTGTACCTTCATTGAGGGGTTTTGCCATACTCGCCACGCTTGGCAGGCGGGTTGGCGAGCGCAGTGGGGGGTCACTATCGCACTTCCGACGCTGCTGCCCATCGGAAGTCTGTTCATGTGCAGTGACGGAACTCTCCTTTAGTCGCCTCTTACGACATCCACAGGAAGACCCGGAGTGGTCCTATTCTACTCTGCCGGGAACCACACGGCGAATGTATTAAATTTGTCGTAATGTATTAAAATAATCTAGGCAAGGTTATTTTCAAGGCGCAACGGACTACGGAATACAAACTAGACTTGTTTGTGGCAATCCCGAAAATCCCGAGATTAGCCAAGTACAGTCCCGGGATTTTCGGGGCCAGAAAACGGTCGGGATCCCGGGATTGTATTCTCTAGACTCACTGAATTAGAAAAGGAGTTGGGCGAGGCATACAGACAAATTAATAGCTATGAGCAAGATGCCCAGATGCGTCAGACAGCAGAGGTGTCCAGCCTATATGACCAGCTCATTGATAGTGTCGCTATGTGTCCCTCAACTAATTCTCCAGTTATTGATCTCACTAGTGAGACATCATCGAGTAGTATTGATTTAGATATCTCAAAATCAATGATTAGTCATAACCAAGTTAAAAAATATGTAAAACTATCCAAAAAAATTAAGAAAATTAATAATAAATTAAAAATTAATCTCAGGAAATCATGTTTATTAAAATCCAGTTCATTAAATTGTAAATTGCAGTCAGAGTTAAGAGTTATGTAATATACAATTGGCGGAAAGTCAGGAGTCATATAAGGACAACAGGATTAGACTTGAATCTCATATTATTAAGTTGCAGGAGGACTATTCCAAATTATTCTCTAAGTATGACCTCCAACAAAAACAAAATACCGAACACATGCTGACTGTGGAGAAATTGATTAACGACAGCAGGTACAATCAAGAAACTCTTGATTTATTAACTAAGCAATGTACCTGCGGGCAATTCACCCAGCCCACCATCAGTGTCTCCACACCAGAGCTCTCTCCTTGTGACGGTAGTTATTGTAGTAATGTGTCTAATTGTGTTGACTTTATTGACCCTCCATGTAATACAATAGTATTTTCTGACAGTATAGGTCACAATATGGGTTGCATGTTAAACAAAATTCTAGATAAAACTTGTATAAATTACTGCTTTCCGGATGCAACCTATACTCAAATTTTAGACAAAATTAAATCAACCAAACTGAATTGTAAATCTACTGTTGTATTATTAATAGGCAATAGTAACAAAGTAGGAAAGAAAGAAATAATCAGCTGTATGGATTATTTATCTGAACTAGAAGTAAGCAAAATAATATTATGTGCGTTCCCATATCTACGTTGCCAGTCTCCAAAAACTAACAAAATCATTCACTATCTCAATACTTTGATACATAATATGACATGTCGTTATAGTGATAAATTAGTGTTTTTTGACACTAACAATTTTATAAGTGAATGTCATGTGACAAAAGATAATATTTATCTTTCAAAATATTCTAGACATAAGATTGCTACATTAATAGCAAATAATATTAATTTTTGGACGAGTTTACATTGTAAACAAGATTCTAGTTTTAAGACACCTACAGACTTACCAAGTTTATGTAAAGGTAATTCTGTAGACTTGACGGCAGATTTAAACTGACCATTCAGACAACGGGAAGGCCTGATGAATTAAGAATACTTCATCAAAATTTAGGTCTTTCCGGCAAAGAATTATTAGTAGAATTAGTTTCAAAAGAAATGGATGTAGACATTTTATGTTTGACTGAACATTGGCTGCATGAGAGTCAGATGATGTTCAGCCTAAACAACTATAATATTGTTAGCTGCTTTAACAGAAAGTCTGCTCAACAAGGGGGTTCTATAATTTTTATAAAAGATTCTTTCCGTGGCAAATAGCAGAAGGATATTGTCAGACTTTCTGTTGAGCGCTGTTGTGAGGTGGCCTGTGCCGAGCTTGATCATCATATAATTGTTTGTGTATACAGTCCACCAGATAGTAATTTCAAAAGTTTTTTAAAAGCAATGGACCAGGTTCTTAAGTCCTGTTCAACTAGTAAAAAGAATTTAATTATTTGCGGTGATTTTAATGTTGATATTTTAGTACATAATCCAAAGAGCACACAATTCCTAAATCTTTAAGCGTTATGGATTAGAAAACTTATTTTTTGAGCCAACCAGAATTACAGCTACATCTGGCACATGTCTAGATAATTTTTTTAGTAATATTCAATATTGTGATAAATCTGTTATTAATAAATTGCCTTCAGATCATTCTGGTGTATATGTAGCTTTTGTCAAAGAGTCCACCAGTAATTTGAGAAAAGATAAGATCTTGTGTAGACCAATTACTTCTAAAACATAAAAAAACTTAAAAATAATTTAGATAACAAATTATTATCAGTGGTATATACAGGAAATAATCCTGACGACCATTATAATAAACTATTTAGTACTGTTTCCTCTGAGTATTCTAAAACATTGAAACAAAAAAGAGTAGTAGTTCATAGTAAATCACAGTTTAGTGAATGGGCTACTACCGGCATCTACATAAGTAGAAACAGTTTATATGATCTATATGCCCAAAAACAATATAACTTTAATCCTTCTTTTATAGAATATGTTAGAAATTATTCTAAAATATTTAAAAAAGTTTGTAGACGAGCCAAGTCGAATAGTATTAGCAAAAAAATAAATAATGCTCCTAATAAAATTAAAGAAACATGGAGTGTCATAAATAAGGAAACAGGTAAAAATAAAACCAAAGAAAATATTTGCCGAATCAAATGTAGTGGTAAAAATACTTCAAAAACTAAAGAAATAGTAAATATATTTGATGATTATTTTACTAACATTCCTTTGGAACTCACTTCTAATGTGAGTTCTAGCGCCCAGCGTGCTGAGGCTTTGCTTAAGAGTAATGTTAGCCCTTGTGATTCTAAATTTAATTTTAAGCATGTTAGCCCTAGCGATATAATAGATGCTTTTAAACAGTTAAATTTAAAAAAATCAGAAGATCACTGGGGCATGTCAGTAGCCGTAGTAAGTCATATTATACACATAATTGCTGCCGATTTAGCTTTTATATTTAACGAATGTATTGATGAAGGCATATTTCCTAACTTAAGGAAATGTAGTAAACTAATCCCCTTATTCAAAAAAGGAGAAAAAACAGACCCTGGCAACTACAGACCTATCTCTATTCTGCCAGTTTTGAGTAAGGTGTTCGAAAAGATAATGCTCAATCAAATGCTACTTCACTTTAAGACCAATAATCTTTTCCATAGCCAACAATACGGCTTTACTGCTGGAAAATCGACCACCGATGCAGGAGTAGCACTTATTACTAATATCTACGACGCGTGGGAAAACAGAAATGATGCAATTGGATCATTTTGCGATCTTTCTAAAGCATTTGATTGCGTTGATCATCCAACACTTTTGCTCAAATTTCGTCAATACGGTTTTGATGATAAGTCAATTAAATTAATAGAATCTTACTTAACAGATAGACTTCAAACTGTTGATATAAACGGCGTAAAATCACACGGGTCTAATGTGAAAATGGGCGTACCCCAAGGTTCAATTCTAGGACCGTTCCTTTTCTTAGTTTATGTCAATGACTTGCCTTACATGGTTGAGAAAGAGGCTGACATGGTGCTGTTTGCTGATGACACCTCGCTAATATTTAAAATAGATCGACATAACAGTGATGCTAGCGCGGTGAACAGCACCTTATCTTTAATTTCTGATTGGTTTTCGGCCAATAACCTCATGTTAAATGCGAACAAGACCCAATGCATTCGATTCTCTCTTCCTAATGTGAATCAAGCCTGCGTTGACATACTAATTAATGGTCAGAAACTCGATCTGGTTGAAAGTACTACCTTTTTAGGAATCACAATTGATTCGAAACTTCAATGGGGCTCTCATATAACTAAACTTTCTAATAGGCTTAGCTCTGCGGCTTACGCTGTTAGGAGAATAAGACAATTGACAGATGTAGCAACTGCTGGCAAGTGTACTTTAGTTACTTTCACAGTCTAATGTCTTACGGGATACTTCTATGGGGCAGTGCAGCCGACATTCAGACTATTTTTCTTTTACAAAAAAGAGCAATTCGTGCCATTTACGGTTTAGGATCGAGAGACTCACTAAGGGAATTATTCAAGGAAATAGGTATACTTACTTTTGCATCACAATTCATATTTGAAAATATAATGTATGTAAGGAAAAATATTTCCATGTTCAATAAAGTAAGTGATTTTACAGATAGAAATTTACGTAATAAGAATGACTTAGTTAGCCCGTATTACACAGGCTGAATACAGTCATTAAGTCTTTTATGGGGAAGTGTATACTTTTTTATAATAAATTGTCAGAATCGGTCCTTGATATGCCAGACAGAAAATTCAAAGCTTATGTAAAGAAAGTACTTTGTGAGAAGGCTTATTATAGGACCGATGACTATTTTAAAGACAAAAAGGTCTGGCTTGAGCTTGGCGCGGGTCCCTCTTAAAGGTTTGTATACTTAGACATGTCATAATTTAGGTACATTGGTACATACTAAATTTACAAATTGACATTATTTTAAATTTCGTAATTCTTATAATTCAATTTAATTATGACAATGTAATCTCTGTCCATCTATATAACTAATTTTAAGTTTTTAGTTTGTTAGTTGACGTCTTTGGAGAAAACGTGCAGTGCAGTTTGTTGCCGCTTCTTCTGCACTTGCGCCTAGGAAGCGGCGTAAACTTAGCTTTAAGTAACGATTTGACGTCAACATTTGTGCAAAACAAAACAAAGTGACTATTATTAAGAGATATTATAAATATCCTATGATAATAAAGATATTTTGAATTGAATTGAATTGAATCACTAATCAGCTAAGCAGATTATCAATCCATAACCGAATATTTCCGTGTGGCGTAACACAGTGGCGTAGCGTGGGCTTTCACCGCCCGGGGCCAAACTGTAGGATATTGCCGCCCTATTGTTATCTTGCCGCCGCCCCCCCCTTCTATGCCGCCCGGGGCCATCCCCCCCCCCCCTCGCTACGGTACTGGGTAACAAGATTTTTCCTCATTTCTATTATGTATCACACACTCTTAAATTATAATTCATTGTTAGTTTAAATCAAATACAATTAAAACTAGAGGAATGCCATATTTAGTCCTTTGTCTATTTTGTAGGGCTCGACCGGAGCCATGGGTCCAATCGGCCAAAACATCGGCCTGAGCCGAATGAATAGCCGTAATATACACCTTCTTATATCTGTCGCAACCTACGAACAAAAAATGCAATGGTCGCAACAAGGGACGCTTGTATATTGTGAAAAGTAATAGATAGAGTATGAAGTTTAGTAAACACTGATAATAAAACTACAGTTTATCTTTTCAGGTTGTGGATCATCTTTGATATCCGCTCAAGTGGATGCAGTTGTATTCGAGACGTACGACACGCGACTCGGTTTAGTTCGAGGAATATGCTTCGCAGCCCAAGCAGTGGGCCAGACCATATTCCCGCACATCATAACCGCACTGATAGACTACTATGGATATTCGTTTTCATTCATGGTTTTAAGTGGAGTGATGTTACAAACACTGCCGGTTATTTTATATCTCAAAATAAACGAGAGTGTCAAAAGGCCAATATCTTTATCAAGATATACCGATAAAACGTACGCTATATTCAATAATGAGGTCATGAATGGTTACACAAACGAATTACAATTGCATGATTTGAGTAAAAAATGTTGGAAGAGTCCACATGACGATAATCTACATCAAGAAGGAGATTGGCTAGACGATGGTCAATATGACGATGATAATAATGTTACTATAACACCGCCTCCTAGCCCTGAAGAGAAAAGAAGAAATATGTTTGGAGTCGAAATACTTCCTGAGATACCTGAGGAGAGCGAGGACAGTGATGGATCAGATGACAATGATCCAAATACTAATGACGTAAATAAGAGCAAAAAGCGATTTAGCAGCGCTATAAAGAGACTGAGTACTTTAGGTGATAGTTTTGATGAGTACATATCGAAGCAGATAAGGCGAGATTCGCAGACAGATCGGGACAGTGAAAATAGAGACTATACTGAAGTAGAGGTGACATACGATACCATTTCTCCAGTGACTGACATTCAAAGAGAGAAGATATTTAATTCTTTTAGTTTTAGATGTCAGTCCGCTTACGCTAGTTTTAGGAGACGAATGCGTATGCCTTCGTATCGAGTGTACAGATTGAAGCGACGACTACTTTTTATGATGTACAGTTTGAACGATACATTTATCAAGCCACTGACTAGATCGCTGTCGTGCTGGAGATTTTATCCAGCTTTGTTACTCTGTTTCTCCAAATTAAGTTTGACAGCGATATCATTAGTGCTATTACCAGTGATCGCAAGTCAAGTGAAGCCGAAGATCTCTTCAACTGAAACAAATTTTATGTTTTCTTTACATGGATTTACGTGGCTGTGTGTCTTGTTAAGCACGCCTTGGCTTGCCCATGCCCAGAAAAAGAATTTTAAATATGTTACCGTCATTGGTTTGGTTATATCTACTGGAGCTTGTTATAGTAAGTATATTACGTTATGAAAACATTAAGTATAACTAGTATTTGTTCGCCCCGAACTATGAACTTGCGAACCCCAGATCTCAGTAACCCCTAGACCAATTTTGCTCATGTTCAAACTTAAGACGATACACGGAGTCTAGTACTGCCCCTATTTGACATAAATTATTTGTAAGAAAACGGAAATATCATTTAAAATGTTAAGCTACTAAAACCTAGATAACCCTTCAAACTATTTCATGAACCACTCTTTACAGTTTAAAGTGAAAAAATTAAGCTTTAGCTTGCGTTTTGCCAAAAGTGGCCGTTTTTCGCAAAAATGCAAACTAAAGCTTAACGTTCTCATTTTAAACTGCAAACAGTGGTTCATAAAATAGTTTGAAGGGTTATCTAGGTTTTAGTAGCTTAAAATTTTAAATGATATCTCCGTTTCCTTACAAATAATTTATTTAAAATGGGGGCAACACTGGACTCCGTGTATCGTCTTAACAATCTACACGCCTAACAAATTTCATGACGCTCCGATCAAAGATACTCGAATTATTATCGAACAAACAAACACAAGTTATATAAATACATACAAACGCTGGAATGTTAGAATAGACTCGGAGAACCTCGATCGCTTTGCTCGCTTGTTCAAATATTTAACACGGGTTCCTTACCTCTATACTCAGCACCGGGCCAACCGGAATTCGATCTCATTAGGAGACCATCTTCAGGGCGAATGCGGAACACCCTAAGTTAAATACCGTGTTAAATAAATATTTATATTATGTTATTTGATCTTTATCTATATTCTACATATTTTTAGAAATTCTAATGATTTCCGATTTTACATTAATTAGTATTGTAATAAAAAAATACACACTAGGTACTAAATGTAATAAAATTCTGATTTTGCCAATAAAGGTATTTTTGAATTTTCAGTATTGGCTATCGCAACAGATCACGACTTATTTTCAATCGGCTGTGTGGTGGCCGGGCTCGGATACGGCGCTCTCACTTCCAGCTGGGAAACTGCTGTCCAGGACTTCGTGGGCCTTCGGAAATGGCCAAAACTTCACAGCGCCATGGAAACGCTCACAGGCACGTTGCTAATCTTGTTCTGGGTGGGACTCTCTTTCTTAGTAGACCAAGAAGGCGGGGTCCAATTTGCCATGTTCATATTAAGCTCAATTCTAGCCGCCATTACAGTTATCTGGCTAATATTAGCAGCAATATCTTTGTACCTTACAAAAGTCAGATCTCTTAGGTTTGGCCGACAATGGACTTTGTAGGGCTTATATCTTAAACTTAAGTTAAGTAATAAAACAAAACATGTAAATATAGGAATGCCATGTATATATTGTTATGTACACACTTAAACGAATTTATATCTATTTTTTATTTTGAACTTATGTAACTTTAATTTAAAAATTAAATAGGTAATTACGTGAGGTTATAAATTGTAATAAATGTTTGATTTTGTAACGTACTGTTTTATTATAATAACCACATGGGATAATGCAGTGTAAGGATTTCTCTACAAAAATAAATGTCAAGTAAATCTCTTACAATATGATAGAAGAAAGAACGACAATCATAGAGTTATCATAGATTATGTTAGTGATTATAACCGTCAAGTGATAATATCTACTCGTATGTGACACCGAACAAACAAATTACTAGTATACGACTTTCTTATAACCAAATCTTCAAAAAATATTTAGAGCAAGGGCCTAACTTTGCATTAAATAAATAATGAAAAGTATTTGTACCAGATTACTGAAAGATAATAAAGCCAGAGGAAATAACATGACAAGCCATATTTGCTTTGTGACAGTCTTTCAAGTACTGTGTAATGTAACGTAACTCCTA
This sequence comes from Acrobasis repandana, assembly GCA_963576875.1. Lineage (NCBI taxonomy): Eukaryota > Metazoa > Arthropoda > Insecta > Lepidoptera > Pyralidae > Acrobasis > Acrobasis repandana. The sequence continues at coordinate 15,855,087 of OY756218.1, read as the reverse complement.
AACTAACACAATTTATTACGCGGTGATACAACCTTAGTAGGTACGAGACGAGAGATCTATTTTGAAGAAAACAGTGCGAGATAAAAGACAAATCAGTGTGGAAGTGCGACACGAGATGTGAGGAGATAAAAAGTAACGAAATGAACGACCTACGTGGATTATTGTTCCTGGTAAGTTTCTGTTGTCATTTCCATTGTCTACAGCGTATTTGTCATTTATTTAAAGGTTAACCGATATTATTTGTGGCTATTTTATATAAATAAGTTATGGTTTTTGAAAGAGATGATAGTTCAACAGAATGCAATATTTTAATAAATGGGGTGAGAGTGGAGCAAGTGAAAGAGTTTGTATATTTAGGATGTAAGTTTACAAAAGATGGCAAGCACGAGGGTGATGTGGAAAGAAGAGTGAATGCGGGTAACCAAGTGAATGGAGCGTTGCATTCCTTTATGACCAGCAGGAAGGTATCAGATAAGGCACGTCTTGCTGTTCATAAAGGAGTACTAATACCTACTTTAATGTACGGTAGTGAGAGTTGGGTATGGCAGAGAAAGCATGAAAGCAGAATAAATGCAGTTGAAATGCGAGCGCTGAGGAGTATGTGTGGTGTTACCTTGAAAGACCGAATAAGAAATGATGTTATAAGAGATCGGTGTGGAGTGAAAGAGGACGTAGTGACAAAAGTAGAACAAGGGATGTTAAGATGGTTTGGGCATTAAAAAAGGATGGATGAAAATAGATTAATAAAAAATATTTATAAGGTAAGTGTGAAAGGAAGAGCGGTACAGGGTCGACCTCGGCGAACGTTCTGCGATCAGATTGCAGACGTTCTGAAAAAGGGAGAGGTAAGAAGTACACGTAACCGAAGGGCATGTATGAAGAGGTTGATGAGTGTAGATGAAGCGAAAGAGGTCTGTCAAGATCGTAGCAAGTGGAGGTCCATAGTCTCTGCCTACCCCTGTGGGAAACAGGCGTGATAGTATGTATGTATGTATGTATGTATTTTATATAAATCAGTTCTTAGACAAATATCTTTTCATTGTTAACTTTACACTTAAAATATTTTAGTGTAAGTGTAATTTCTTCAGGTTTTATTTTAATTTGACACTTGTTTTATTTAGAGTTCATGAATCACAGCAATGCACAATACTAAGAAGTGTTTAAAATGAATTGTTTTAGATGCTCTTCAGATTGCCGCTGATAGCAGCAGTGAACCTCGAATGCCGAACACATTTTATATGCATCAATGCGACTCATTTCCACATCTGTGGAGATTTTGGCGATGGGAAATTGAGAGCAATCGAAAGTATAATATTTTCATGCCCACCGCGTTTGGTGTGCGACGAGACGAGTATAAACGAGTGTCATTATCCTGTTATTACGACTACGACACAAAGAATAACCGATTCGCCGCATATTACGATTGAACCGTCAACTCAAACTAGTGCATATGTGAATTATAGTGCAAACGAAATGATTCTTACGCGTGATAGTGGTACAACATCTATTTATAAAGCGACGACTGATTCTTCAAAGGTACTAGATTATTTTAATACGACGAACATGAGTATAACTGGTGAAAGTTTATCTATAAATAATAAAACAATAGATAGTCCCAATGTAACAATTGAGGTATCAGCACAGACGCCGGCAAATGTGATTGCACATGTAAATGACATATCGGTTTTTCCAAAAACAAACGATAATCTTCTATATCTAAACGACAATGTTAGTGTTAACACAACAGACGAGAAAATAAAAACAAAAGAAAGTATTGTTGAAATCAGTACAATAGCTTTGTCAGTTCCCACTACTGAGACATCAACACAAAACAATGCAAAAATATTAGACGTACTTCCAAAAGAAACGACAGATTTTGTAAAAAGTCTTGTGAATAATACTGATGTACGTATTACCGAAGCAAGTCTTACTCTACATGAAACCAAGACTGCTTTTCCAAACGCAAACACTACAAAATTTCAGCTTATGAATAAGACGGAAAGAAATAGCAAATCTGTTATTATAAATGACACAAAAGATTCCATAAACGTAACGGACCTAACAACTGAACAAATTATATACACAGATAATAACAGTACAACTGGTCATACAAATGCAACCTCTAATTTTACAAAATTTATAAATCCTATTAATAAAATGGTTTTCCCAAAAGTTTCAGAAAATAATGTAACTAAAAATCCTCAATATGGTGATAGCAAAATAACTTTTACAGAAGCACATACTATTCCTGCAATTTATTACGATGCTATAAAGGCGAAGGAGGTTACGACTGAAAGAATTAGCAGTACTAAAGCTTTACTAAACGAGACGACCGATTCCGTAAATTCATACGAATCCGCTAATGCCACAAGAACCAGTACAACCGAAGCAAGTTTATTTACTGCTAAAAATCGTGCCACAACTTCGTCGAACATGACTACTTATTCTGCAAAGTTATACAATACTATGCATAATACTGATGTTGAAATAAGTATAAATACGGATAAAAGCAGTACAAAAACTTCACCAAACGTTGCGACTTCTTCTGCAAAGTTATATGAAATTGTGAATACCACAGACACCAGTACAACTGAAGCAAGTTTTACTATTGATAAAAGCAACACAACCGCTTTGCAAAATGTGACGTCTAATTCCGTAAAGTTATACGATACTGTTAATACCACAGACGGCAGTACAACCGAAGCAATTTTATTTACTGATAATATACTCGAAGAAACTTTTGAAACTGATAAAAGAAAGACAACTACTTTGTCCAACGTGACTACTGATTTTGCAAATCCAAACTATAGTGTAAAACCCTCAGCCGCCAGTACAACCGAAGCAATATTATTCACTCATAAAGGCACTACAACGACTTTGCCAAATGTGACGACTGCATACGTATGCGATTCTGCTACTAACACAGACATCGTTACAACTGAAGTAATTTGTAATAGTCATAAAAGTAGTACTACAAGTTTACCAAATGTGACTCCTGATTCCGCAAAGTCATATGATGCTGATATTACCACAGCCTCGAGTACAACCGAAGTATTTTTATTCACTGATAAAGGCAGTACAACAACTTTGCCAAATGTGACTACTGATTCCACAACATCATATGATATTATCACAGCCTCCAGTAGAATCGAAGCCATTTTATTTACTGATAAAAGCAGTACTACAGCTGTGACAAATGTCACTACTGATTCCGCAAAGTCATATAATTCTGTTATTACCACAGATGTTAGTATAACTAAAGCGAGTTTTGATATTGATATAATCAATACAACAGTTTTGCCAAACGTCGCTAAATCATACCATACAATTAGTACTACGGAATTCAGTACAACTAAAACAAATTTACTCACTAATAAAAGCAGTAGTACAACTTCTTCGTCTAATGGGCCTACTGATTTTGAAAAGCCAAACTATATTGTTGATACCACAGTCGTCAGTACAACCGAATCAATTTTATTCACTGATAAAAGCAGTACAACTGCTTCGTCTAATGGGCCTACTGATTTCGGAAATCCAAACTATAGTGTTCATACCACAACCGTTAGTACAAACGAAACAATTTTATTCACTGATAAAAGCAGTACTACTGCTTCGTCTAGTGGGCCTACTGAGTTTGGAAATCCAAACTATAGTGTTGATACCACAACCGTCAGTACAACCGAAACAATATTATTCATTGATAAAAACAGTACAACTGCTTCGTCTAATGGGCCTACTGATTTCGGAAATGCAAACTATAGTGTTGATACCACAACCGTCAGTACAACTGAAACAATTTTATTCACTGATAAAAGCAGTACAACTGCTTCGTCTAATGGGCCTACTGATTTCGGAAAGCTAAACTATACTGTTGATACCACAACCGTCAGTACAACCGAAGCAATTTTATTCACCGATAAAAGCAGTACAACAACTTTGCTAAACATGTCGACTGATTCAGTAAAGAATAATGTTAATGCCACAAACGTAAATACAACTGAAGCAAGTTTTAATAGTGACAAAAGCAATACAACCGCAACTGGGCTAAAGGTAAAGATGGAATCTTTAATGTTAAACAAACTGAATAAAACGGTCATCAATATGTCTGATGAAAAAGTAAGTTTGCAAAAGGTTTCAACTGCTCCTTCAAATGATTCTGCTACATCTGTCGTGAGTACGAATGACATTTTAAGCGGGAAAAGCAGCACCATCAGTTTACCAAAGGCAACGACTGATTCTTCGAAGTCATCTGTCTATATGATGGACACGAATACTGAAGAAACTACAATTAAAATAAGTTCAGTCGTTCTAAAGACTGAAGCGTCAACACAAACTACTGCTGATACGAAGACAACTCAAAGAACTACACATACAACATATCAAGATACTAAACATACACAAGATAACATTACAAAAGCTTTTCTAAATACAATGACCGGATCTAAAATAGTAAAAGCTCCTATCAACATGACGATCGCAAGTACGACTAATGGAAACATAAGCACTGCAACAAGTTTGCGAATAGTAACGACTAATCTACCAGCAAAAAAGTTCCCAAATATAAATAGTAATATTGTAAATTCAACGAGTAAAAATAATGCAATCAGTCAAACGAATTTAAGTATAAATGTTGTTGAAAGAAAATTACTGCAAGATACTTATTCAACATTAAATTCCAGTAAACTAATCACAGAAAATAGACCACCAAAAGATGAAATAGATTTAATAGGTAATCAAACTGACATAATTAAACCATTATTAACAGACACTTTTAATATTTCTATGAATATTTCTAACGAAAATAACATTTTTCTTCCGAACTCAAGCCTAGAAATAAATATTATTTCAGATGGTTTAAGTAAGAAATCTAAAATTAATAGCACGGAATTACCTTATAACAAAGGGTCAACATTAAATGATATAATTTCAGAATTCATACTTGGTTTACCGAAAAATACAACATTGAAACAGGCTGAAAATAGTACTAGTAACAAGCTTACACAAATAAATATTACGACGTTCGAAGTGAACACAGATAATATCACTTCTATTTTAAGGAATGACACCCTTGATATGGCAAATACATCGAAATACAATACAAATGTGCCCTTCTTAGACCTAGATTTCAGTACGAATATACCAGTTGAAAGTAATGTCATGACCGCCATCACGATTGAAAAGCCATCCATTATGGTACAGTTATCTAATTATACAAAAGATCATACTGTCGAAAGTTCCACATACTCACTCGAAACATTAGAGAGTCGGAATACATCTGAATCAATCGAGAAAATATTTTCAATATACGATATAACAGTAAAAAAACAAACAAATAATTTAAAACATGAATTGGTAAATAAAAATTTGAACAGAGTAAGCAATGTCACTAAAGAAATTAAAAACAACGGTCCTTTAAAACAACCTATTGAATCAACACATTTAGCACATCCTATTGATTCACTAGAAAGTAATAGCACACTAGTGCAAAAGTCTCAACTTGTAAATGCCACGAAAATATTTACTATAATAAATATAACAGAACCAAGCAATATGACTTTGGTACATAAAATTTACAAGAACATAACTCAAGAACATTACAATATAAATAACACCGATAATGAAAAAAACACTAAAATAAATATTAATATAGATAAATTTACAGAGGTTTCAAAGCCTAACAATTATAAAAGATTTGAAGCAACAAACACAATAAATCCGGTCAATATATTTGCTACAGCAAACATAACTCTTGAAAACACTACAACTCCAACAATCCATGTGTTTAATACCTCCACAAATATGAATAATACTCTAGAAGTAACAACGCAACCAATAATTGAAACAAGAAAATCGTTATTGATTAATAGTTCCATTTGTCAGAATGTCACTGGAAAAACAAATGCTGATAGTACTAGTGATATCAAATCGACGGGTTTACTAAAAAACATTACAGTATTGAGAGATGACACGACTAACGCTAACGATAGTAAGAGCGTATTAATAAGAAAAATAAAGAGCTTGATAGACACAAATGTAATGAATGTACACAATATTAATGCCAGCAGTGGGACTAATAATAATAATCACAATATTACAGATAATTTTACAGATATAGCATCTACTATTCAAGATCTAGAAATAAATACAGAGAGTCAAACAAGGACAGAGGTCCCTAATATAACCTTAAAACAGTACAAAAACCATTCTACTTACGATAGTGCTCATAATTTAAAATATATTACTTTAAATACATCTGAATCCTCACAACAAGCTAACCAACTAGTGAATATAGAAGTCACTCCTGTTATTGGAATTATGCCTAAAGAGAAAGAACAAATAAAAAATGTAAATACTGATACAACTTCCGAAAATTCAAAAATAAAAACGGGCAATTATACAAATAGCAAAGCAATGAATGTTTTGATGCAATTACCTAAAAATAAAATGATCGAGTTCGAGTGTACAACTGAAGGAAGATTTAGTGACGAAGTCACTGACAAGCATTATTACATATGTGTAAAAGGTAACAATCACTTTTTAAGATACAAGCTCCGGTGCCAAAACGGTTACCATGTCAACAAATCTACAGTGAAGTGCGAGATAAACGATGTACATTCAGAACAGCCTACAGTTTTGTCCACTAAATCTTCAATAACAAAATCTGCACCTAAGAAAATTACTAACACGCCCAAAAGCAGACAAGAAGTTGACAAAACCACTGATATTTTAAAATTAGAAGAAACATCTGTCGTTTCTATAAAACGTGAATCACCGATTGAACAGCTAACTATGAGTCCTAATGATGAAAAATATTCATCTGGTAGCACTTCGATGCACGTTGCATCAGTAAAAAATAAAATATGGGAAGAATTAGAAATTGATGAAGAGGATACAACGGTGTCACTTATTCATGAACGAAACACAGAACCTATTACAGTTAAACCTGTAGTAGCAGAAGATCACCAGGAAATTGCAAATGTTGAAATATTTGAAAATAATTTAAACTACCAAATCAAACACGACATGCCAATAATAGCAGATACTGTAATATCAAGCATAGCCTCAACCACAATAAAGCCATTAATAGAAAAGAAGATTAAAAATTTAGGTGGAAACAAAGTGACAAATTTACAAACAGATGCTAATATTGTTATTGGCACATTGGCGGTTTCTGGAAACTCTCCACCAAACAATCCTATTGCAGAAACATATAAACCTCATACAACGAGTATGATCGTAACGACTACACCTACAATAGAAACTAAATCTGTTTTTAAGTGTCCAAATAAAACAATTGGAAAGTATGCAGAGAAAAGTTACTGTAGAACATTTTACATTTGTAGTGGTAGTGAAAATCCTATCGTTAAAATATGCCCAATTGGTACAATTTTCAGTAATTTCGAAAAACAGTGTACTAAGAATCTGGCGCATTGCATTAGAAATAATGAATTTGAATGTTCGAGTGAAGGCAGATTTCGCGACGTTTTTACAGATACTTATTACTATATTTGCATCAAAAACAATAATCACTTCACAAGGTTTAAGTTGGGTTGCCAAATTGGTTATCACGTAAATGAAACTACATTAAAATGTGAAAGAAATCAAGAAAGTTCTGAGCAATCGTCATCGGTATCCCGTGATACAAGTGTAGGAAGCAGTGAAAAAGGTACGGTAGAAAGAGAAGAGGAAGAAACATCGACGGAAAAACATCGGGCAAAAAGGAGAGATGCTGGATTCAAATGTATGAAGGCAGGTAAATTTCCTGACCCTGAAAACTGTAGAAAGTATTATGTGTGTTCTGAAAGAAAAAATCGCCTTCGAAAAAAAAGAAAGCGATGTAAAAAGGATAAAGTGTTTGACAAAGATAAGCATCGGTGTGTCAGCGTAGAGAGTTCAGAGTGTGAATATTGAGAGTACTGCTTTGGAGCCCGGGGTGCGCTTTCCCGCTTTTTCTTTTCCAAATATAACATGCATGCCAATGGTCACCCAAGGATGCCAAAGACATTGCAAAGTGGTGAAGAAATAGCCGGAACAGTTAAAACGATTTGGTTATAAGGTATAAAGTCTAATTTGGTTTGAAATATAAATATTAAAGAAGATACTATCGGACGACTCCGTGACTATGGTGTTATTTTATAGAGTAACGGTCCTGAACATGCCATTGAAGTATATGAAGTATCATCTAGTGATGTACCAGTTAGTATGCGACATGTGTAGCTATAAAAATGTAAATATTAAGTTACTGTAACCTAGTTCTCTAATACTGTTAAATATGTCTGAGTCAGAATTAAACAACGTTTTTGTTTTAAATTGTCTTGTATTTATTAATTTAAGCTTAACAAATAATATTTTTACTAAAATAAAAAATAACAGAATTATATCTTTTTTGTAATGGAATTTTCCACAGAAACAGATAGCTTACAAAGTGCGTACGGACTACATACGGATTGCTGCACACTTCTTCGGGCTGGCATCGTCAGTTCGGCAGTATTTGACGAACAATAAAGCCGACCCGAAACAATTATATCGGCTTTTTCCAGTACATATATTCCGCATCCGCGGCAGCCTTCATGTCCGTGACATAGACAAACTGCAAGAAAGTCGCCTACGCTGGTACGGTCATGTCTTGCGAAAATCGGCAAGCTACGTGGGAAACTAATGTATAGCCATGCCGCCTCCGCCGGGGCCCGGCAGACGTGGTATACCCAAGAAATGCTGGCTGGACGTCGTCAGGGATGATATGCGCGTCAATGGTCTTATAACCAAGGATGCCCAAAACCGTGCGAAGTGGAGAAGCAAAAGCCGGAAAGCGGACCCCGGGCTCCACAGCGTTGCAGCTGAGGATGCAACTGGGAATACGCTGAGATGAGTGAGAGAGAGTTCATCTAAGTACATGTATTCGAATTTACCGCCCGGCTGTGCCTATTAATGCCGGCCCAAATAAGTGTGGCACAGGCAACCCTACATTTTCTTCGAAATGAATGTATATTGGTAATTAATTAATAGAGTTTTTAAAATGCCTACTCAGTCTTCTATAGTGCTTGAAATATCAATTACATTCTTGGTTTCCTCCGGTACGCGGCTGCGAAAGGTTGTGTGAATTGGTCGCTGTCGTCCCTTTCCAGCGTCACACAGAATTTGCTCGAGAAGATGGTGCACCGCACGGCTGTCTCTCCCCTCACCGGCCTTGGCGGGCAGAAGTACGCCGCACGAACTGGACCATTGTCGTTTGTAACACTAAACTTGTAGTCCTTGCATTCTATGGGCCTCAGCCGCTGCGGGACGTTAGAACCATAATGCGCGTCGGTGTTAATCCTCCGATTTTCTTCCACAAACAACTCCACCGGCGGCTTCGTCACATTTGCTATAAGACACTTGAATTCGCTTGGTGCAGAACAAGTACGCGTGAACCCGTTAAAGATTGTACTTCCAGTGCACTTGAATTTTATACCTTGAAATCTGTTTTTATTTGGTATGCATAAAATGTATCCTTTGCATCCTGGTACGGTAGGATCAGCTATGCGCTCGTTTTTGTGACATCTGATATTCTTAGTGAGCGATGGATCTATGTAGTTTAAGTTACTTTCGCAGACTTCGCTGGAATCTCCGTTACATCGCGTGCTGGGAGGGCATAGGAAGGCGGGCCCCAATAGGTTTTCTCCTTCGCAGAGTCGTAGTTTGGCGGAGCCCTCACAGACAAAGCCATATGGGCCACAGTCAAAGCTCTTCGTATTGAATGCGCAGACGGAACCCCGGCGAATTACCTTTAAAGAAGATCATATCATTAGGTAAACTAAACATTCTTAGTAAAGATAATGATTGTAGTGACTAATAAAAAAATAATAAGGTAAGTTCTTATTCTGTGAAAATAGTAAAATCTAGGTTACTTCAATAGTTTCAGACGATATGATAGGAGGGACACACGGTGACGTGAATATAAATATTTCTCGTCCCATGTAAAGATAACAATATCATTCATCGTTTTGGTTCGATTCAAACGTTTCCGTTGTTTATACACTCCTCGTACATCGCACTTTAGTTAAGCGCTATATCTAATAAATAAAGACAGTTTTAATAGTCTTTAGTACGATAAATAAACTGAGAAAAAGTTCATTCTATATATTTTTAAAACCTACACACAAAAAGTATAAAAAAAGTATTTTATCACATAATAATATACACAAGTCACAGGGATACGTACATGTAAAATATAATTTAAATAAAAAAACCCTTAAACGCTAAAATACTCCTATTTTCAAACTTACTATATTGATTAATAGTCTGACAAACATGGAAAAAATAATAAAAAGAAATTGCTTCTTTATTTGGGCAAAAATTAAAAAATCTAGAATTATTCAATATATCAGAAAACAAATTTATTAAAAGTAATAAATACAATTATTTAAATAAATTATTTCATTATGTAGCTTATAAGCAACACTGCATTTAAGGGTTAAGAATAATAAAATGAAGAAACTACTATAGGAACAAATGTCCATGGATCACCAATATTTTATAACGTTTGTTTTGAACAAATATAATTATTTATAATTTTATAACAATGGGAACAAGAGTCCTTTCTTGAACCCTTAATATAGTCAGAGTTAATTTTGGTTAAACTTATGGTACTCTCACACTGCTGTAAAAAATATTTACAAACAATAGCAAACATTTTCAAAATTCAAATATAATAATTTATTATTGTAATATGTATTTGTATAATAAGTATTATTATTTATATTATAATATAATAATAGTATTTTATTTTTATGCTATTATATATTTTTATTTTGTTAGAAAATGTTTGTAAACATTTTTTAACAGCAATGTTTGGAGCACTATCATACACAAAATGAAGTACATGCACTGAATTGGTACTTACCATTAGAAAGATGACCAGCAATGTTTTCGACACCATATTTTTACGATAACGATACACAAAGGTCTATGTTTACCACTACCACCAAGTTTATCCACAAGGCGACTGAAGTTGAACTAACGGCGAAAACAGACTTCACTTCGAAAGCAATTATCATTTTTAACACCTCCAGTATTGTGGAGAAATGAGTCCATGTCACTAGTTCAATGTGCCATCGCTTTGTCAATTTTGATGTTTTAACAATTACTATTTGTTTTAAGACTCCAATATGTAAGAACAGTTAGAAATTGACGATTTGGTAAGTGGCGTAGTGTTTAGTGTTATTTAGGATGTTAGACTTTAAAATATCTACCTCTAGATAGGTAGACTGTGAAACGAAGGAGATAAATGGGTGAAAGTAATGTTATTATTAGATACTTGAAAAGAAAGTTATTTGTACTTACTAGTAGCGAACAATGTTTACATTTGATATATATGTCACCGTATGACTGTGAACGCCGAGAGTTTATAAACTATCGCGCAAGATTATAAACTGTCGATTAAATTGTGAACTGCACCGTACTGCTCACAATATAACGTATTAATTTACAATAGTTTATAATCTACCCACGTCTAACCGTCAAATTGTGAGCTGACTTTATATACTTGAATGCGACTGAACGAATATCGATAAATGGATCGACGGTTTATAATTTCACGCGGTGTTCACAATCATACGGTGGCATATACATACATACAGGATGGCGGCACTCACAGCCTTCTCAATAGTATACATATAATACACACTTACATTACTTGTATTTAGATATAGCATCAACTTATCGCACTAAATAATTCATTCATTATTTAGACAAGTTTATTTTAATAGTGATTCACAGTTTCAGTACATTATATTTGTGAACTATGCTACGACTACGATAATCGAGCGAAGGATGTATTTAAATTTGAGAGGGATTTATTTCACTCGTCTTAGGGCCGTTTGGTACAGAGTGGAATTATATGCATCTCATCTATTCGAAAAACGATGTTTCAATTACAAAATGTTTGGGACTAAAGTCATTGGTAATTCTCACGAGAGTGAAAAGTAAAAAATAAAATCTTAGGAATTGAAAGAAATTTAAAACTAAACACGAATTCGGATTAAAAAATTATGTTGGCAGTCCAGAAAAAGAAAGAATTTAGTTTTAAAATAGTAAAATATAGGCATAGCCGTCGTAATTTTTAAGAATTGGAATACTATTTACTTATTTTGGAGTTTTAAAATATAGGCATTAATAAAAACGTATAATTTTTGTCTTGGATTCAAGTAGACCTTTACGCCTTGCCGCACAATCTACTATTTAATAGTTTCCCAGACCAATTCTTTGGGCCTGCATAAATTGTCTGACGGTTTACCTGAGAACGTTAGGTGCGAAATGCATTAGCGAATCACTAGGTATATAGTAACAACTATTCTCTCTAAACTAATCTCATATAAAAAAAATATAAATATTTAATCCAACAACGCTTACGCTTTAGTGATAAGCCTGCCTTTGTACCTCCTTATATTTTAAGTTTACTTATATTTTGTTCTTACGATTGGTGCAATAAAGGAGTTTTATCTTATCTTACCTATCGTTTCCCATCGCATGTAAAACTACAAGCGAGACTTCAAGATTACATACGACTATTTAAATATTTTCTAGTTTTGAAGCGCATACTATATGTGTATAGTGTGGTGAATCCAACCCTTTTGCCCTTCGTAGTACCAAATAGTCGTCTGCTCTGCACCGATGCCGCCAAAAGAATGTGAGCCAGCGAGACCATCAGAAACGACCAGAATGAACATCCAGTGTTCCCAACTCCGGCATTACTTTTTTTTTATAAACGGCGATGGTAACAACTTATAATGTCTTCGTTTATTTTTTTTAAAAGATGGCACCACTTTTTAGATAATTCAACGTTGCCATTATTAAATATTAGCAGAATAATGTGACTGTTTTTAAAAATTATGACATAGTATAATGAATATGTATGTTTTTTATGTTTCCATGCTGGTCTGGGAGGAAAGAAAAAAATTTGAATGTACCAGCTGCTTCTCTTTCCGCGCAGATCGTAGAAACCGATCGAGGAAATGGGCGAAAATGCAAATTAATTAACTCCTTCCGGGACGACTATTTCATTAACTAAATAAAAATACATTCTTTTTTTAATCTCATTTTTTTGTCTGTTCCACAAGATTCCCCTATCATTAATTGTACGAGTATTATGCTTGCGCTACACTAAATTGGCAGCGACATGACAATTTAACAACAAGACATTATAAACTTTATGTACAAGGTCATAAGATATAGAAACCCTTGACAAAATGAACATGCGCGAGTAGCGACTGCTCGAGCCGGCGCGAGCCGCGTATCTTACATTGTACACAAAGTTTATAATGTCTTGTTATAAAACGGCTCATCGCGTCGCTGCCAATGCAGTGTAGCGCAAGTCTTATGTTATTTTTTGGAGAAAATAAAGTTTTATAATCAACGTGTAAACTGTAAATACTTTATTGGCTATGGTATACTCTAACTACAGGCTAAAACTACAAATGCATCACTTGTCATCATCGGACGACGACTCACTTTCGCTGTCGGAGTTGGAAGAGTCGCTTTCTCGCTCCGGCGCGAGTCCGCCGGTCTTTGCTCTGTAGACAAATGTTTTGATTAAAACATGTCGAAGTATACTTTTAGGCTGGACAGTGGACATATGGTATAATTAAACAACTCTTCCCGTGATAGCTGGTCACGTGATCAGCCCAAGAATACGTCATCAGTTGGGAGTGTTGCCACTGTGTGTGATTTGATTAAAAATTAAACAGATGAATCACACGGTATGCTTTCCATGCAAACTCTGATCAGCCGGTCAACTGAATGTTATAAATAAATATAAATATAAATAAGGACAAATCACACTAATTAAGCTAGCCCCAAAGTAAGTTTTAACTTGTGTTATGGGATACTAACTCAACGATACTATATTTTATGATAAATACATATACAGGGTTATTTTTAATTAACTGGCAACCTTTTTGGAGCAAGGTCAGTCCGTGATACTGAACCACTTTCTATAAAAACGATTACTGAAAAATAAAAAAAAAATAAATCGATTTTCCATACAAGTCGGCGCTCAACCGAATGGATTTTGTATGGGAGGACGAAATTTTGTTTTTGTTTTTCGATAATTGTTTTTATGGAAAGTGGTTCAGTATTGACAGTATCACGGGCTGAACTTGCTCCAAAAAGGTTGCCGGTTAATTAAAAATAACCCTATATAGATAAACACCCAAGACCCAGGACAATTTGAAAAAGGCCATTTTACAACTTGCCCTGGCTGGGAATCGAACCCAGACTTCCGGATTAGCGGTCTAGCGTGTTAACCATTACGCCACGGAGGTCGTCGTTCATGGAGACCAGAAATTATTTTTCATATTTCGTTATATGTTTCTTTGGGAAAGTTGTTCAGTATAATGGACTGAATTCACCCTTAAACTAGTTTTAGTATATTGTGTTAGACCATTTATACGTCATACATACAAAGCGGCGAAACACATAATCCTCCTTTTGGCTTCTCCGTAGTCGGCTAAAAATTGACACCTCAGAACAATAGAATAGAGAAAGGTAATAAATATTGCCATTTTGTTTTTAGGATTTTAGTTGTTTGAGTTGAGACATTATATAAGTAAGAAACAAAAACGTAGTAATCTAATCAGAAAGTACATGTCAACGACACTTTCATTTTGCATATTTATTCTGTCACGTGTTGATCTGCACCGTCTCTTATCTTTCTTAATAAAACTTATCGTTGCTGAAACGTTTTCATTATGTCTGTTAAAAATGGTCCTGCTGCATTTTTTGTCATTATCATCTCATATACAACGAGTTAATGAAATAACGCAAAACCTTTCGGGTTGTAACTCAGTCCATAAAACTGAACGACTTTTGTTCTACATTCCCAAAATGCCAAAAATAAAATTCGGATTTTCATACAAATTGAGTTTCGTGAAAGATGTAGAACAAAAGTTGTTCAGTTTCATGGGCTGAGGTACCATCTGAGAGGTTTTGCGTTAGTTCATTAACACGTTGTATAACGTCTAACGAAATATACTGAAACTATTTTAAGGGAGAATTCAGTACAAGATACTGAACAACTTTCCTCAAGGAACATTTATTGAAATATGAAAAATATTTTTTGGCTTTCCATATTTGACAAACTATAGGATCAGCTGATCGGTCAACTCATATTTTGTAAAAAAAATCTTTCAACGATCTAATAAATGGCTATAACCTACTGACAATATGCGCGGTTGTTGCCCTCCCAGCTTGTCGGCTGCCGTCCGCCAGTCGCCCGGTAGCGGGCAGTGACATTAAAATGGGAGATTTTTAGTATACATTTGTCGGCTGATATCTTTGGTTTTTATTATGAAACAAGGTAAACCGAAATATTTTAATTTCGCTTTAAAGAGTACTTTCTTTTAATATAAAAGGTTCAAAATCATGTATAGAAAGGGTTGGGACACATTTGTCAGCACGGAACAGCACTTTCCTATGATGCTATCCTTTTCTGTCGCTCAGAACAGTCATTTGCTAGAGCGAGATACAGGAACGGAACGCTTCAGCATGGCCGGTAGGAAAGTGCTGTATGTCTCAATCCTAATAAGCAAACAAAATGCACATTACTGATTTCTTATTCCTACATAATATAAATTGTCATAGAAACGACTCAATACACTGAGAAACTACAAATACAAGTAATAAATTAAAAACACGACTCACAAATGGTAAGCTTCTGCGACTGAATGTGCCGACGGGTGTAGAGACGAGGTGAGGGAGCTTCTGTCCTCCTTCAGGAGTTGCTGAACCTCCTCCGTTGGTCGGTTCAGCATGGTGCTCAGCACTTGCACAGACGCGGACACCGCTTCTTCGAAGCCGCACTCCGCGAGGTATGATACTGTTGCCTGGTCATCGGAAAGACATTAATGGTTAGTTACAGCACAGGCCGGAAACTCCTAAGGTACGCGCAATATGCGTCACCCAGGCGTCCCCGTTCCCCGTCCCCGCACCTCTCCCCCGTTTTCGCCTTGATTTCTCACGTTGGCCGTCAAGAACCGGGGGAGAGGTGCGGGTGCGGGGAACGGGGACGTATATTGCGCGTACCTTAGAAGAGTCCCTTCTGTTTACTCTTACTGTATTCTGTGGTTACAGCTAGAGAAGTATAGTTGACCGAGCGAGCAAAGGGAGCGAAGCGTCTCAGTTTCGAGATTCTGTATGTCAGTCTGCCTGTTCTCGCCTACAGGTCGCATTTCTCAACCGATCCTCTCGAAATTTTGTGAGCAGGTTCGATAAATATACAAAGTGGAAGGGACATACCCGTAATAAATCGAACCACGGGCTATACTGGATCATTAAAGTATAATGAAATTAAAGTAACAGTCAAAAAACAAAAAAAAATTGACAGTCCCATACTAATCGTCCGGGCGGCTGCACACCTTTGTATGGAAATGTCAATTTTTGTTTTATTTTTGGTTGTTATTTTAATGGGCATTGTTATTTTTTTTTTGGAAAGCGTTATTTTGAAATCCGTTTCGAGATTCAGAGTTAATGAACAGTTGTGGGTCATTTTATTGCCAAAATAATCAATGGTTTTGGATATTTCTACAAAAAAGTATGACCTTTGTTCGACCTTACTCCGCGGCTGTATCGGTTTAAGCTCTAAGTCCTTTCATTAAAAAATACGAGTCGCCTTTATGGTATTTATCCGTCACTGACAATAACGTCAAATGTCACTGTTTCCGCCACTCATAACTAAGAAAATAACTTTCCCCGCCAATAATGGGCAACTGAATTCACTGAATGACACTGACACTGACAAAGACTATTATGACACTAGCGTGTTTTTTTTATTTTTAAATATGTATTGGGCTTGGTATTGCGTTTGTTTTGATTTTTTTTTATTTTTAAATATGTATTGGGCTTGGTATTGCGTTTGTTTTGATAAGACACGACTTTGTCTTTGACATGATTTTTATAATAATTTATAAATTATTTATTAATTTTAAAATTTTAACTAAGCCGTAATATGACTAAATATTCGAATTAGTTTCTTGAAATACGCTATTTTAATATAAAAATGGGGTTAAAAAATTAACAATGCCCATTTCATTATACTATAATGATCTAGTATAGACCGTGGCTCCATTTATTATGGCTATGTCTATTTCACGTTGTATGTATAAATGTTTTTAATCGATTGTTTTATTTTTTATTTTTCAAAAAGGCGGATTTTTGCTGTTTGAAAACTTACAATAAGCTTTAGCCATTTGGAAAAAAATTCAAAAATGTCGTAAGACTTGTTTGATTAATAATGTACCTTAATGCCTGTTCTCCCCACGCTGGCGACTGTAGAGGCGAATTTCACGAAATTATTTTTTACTATTATTTTAATTTCCATTCGCTTCATTCCCCATACTTTTTTTTTAACCAATGGAACACAACCGTCTCTACTCACCGCAGCAATGCCCGCTTTCCCCACACTGGCGGCCCTCTGCGCCACGTCCGCCAACACCTGCGGGTTGGACGGGACTCCGCTCGCCTCAGCGCCTCGTAGTTTCTGTAACGCCGCAACCACGGTTTCCCAGCCGGGGTCCGACTTGTCTTTCGAGTCTGAACACAGCTCGATCACGTTTGACAAGGCTGTGGCTGACATCCTGTGTAATAATGATAGTCTTAATAAATGGTTTCATCAATAGGGATGACGATAGGGTCAGAAAAGTATTATTCTAATTTGTCCGTTTTGTAGATTATCCAAAAATAATGGACCCAAATTTTTCAGTTTATAAAAAAAGTAAAAATTCACAAAGATACAAAGCATCTAAGTTCCAGAGCGGGGGCTTGTGACGTCACCGTTATGTAAAAATCGTACTTAGCTGTGACGTCATGCGAAATTTAAATGCGCTGTATCTTTGTCAATTTTTATTTCTCAGTGAAAAGAAAAAACAAGAATACATACAATATTTTTTAATAATCTAACCGATGGACCAATAATATTCTTCCAGTCGTCATGCTTATACATAATAAATAGCCATTATTGATATAACACGAAAAATCCAATGCGTAGCACTAGCACCCTGGCACTAGTAACATGCAGCTAAGTTAATAAATAAAATAAAACAAAAAATTAATTTAATGCACAGATTGCTCACTTTTGCCTTGGCGTTCTCATGTCTCTGGCTTCATCCTGCGTCTCCGCGATTTGGCTGTATTTGAGGATGTCGGCAGCGGCGTCACGCATCTTTGTTTTAACGTCGTCGTCTGCAACAATGTTACATTCACACTCTAACATCATAGTAGTTGTATAACACTCGCCTCGATGATGGTCGTCTAAATCGATTGAAACCTACTAAAGTAAAATGTACTTATAAAACATGAATTCATAATGAATTTATCGCACGACTAGCTATTCGGGCGTTCTGCGGGCTGAAAGCAGCCCGCGTTTTACGTGCAGCTGTTGTAGTTGGCTAAATTTCATGTCCAGTTGAGAAAATGGATCAGTAAAGAAAACCCGCAGTCAGTAAAGAAAACATAAAAAGTTGCGTGGGCAGCCATCTTGGAACCAAAATCTGATTGCAGTTTCGAGTTCCGCGGGGTACCCTTCTTCTTCTTCTTCCTCACCTTATCCCACTACGTGGGGTCGGAACAGCATGTGAAGTGAGTCTTTTCTATTTTCCTCTATCTTTTGTCAAGGCATAATACTTTAGCCTTACGTAAAAAAATCAGAACCCTCGAGGATCAAAGTTGTGACGTTATGAACGAATTAAGTTAAAATTCTAAAATAAAAAAAAAGTTTCAATTCGGATTCCGAGATCTAAAGACTACCGAATATCCAGTTTCAGTCAAATCGAATGCAGTTAAGAATCGGCGGCCATCTTAGATTAATAAAAAATAAAATGCTTGGCACTTGGTTGAAACTGGCTCGGCCTGTGGCTTCGCGGGGGAGCCCAGCCTTCGTCATTTAGCGGCCATCTTCAATAAAAAAAAATGGCAATCGTGAAATTGCTTACAAGTTCCTAAATTTTGAAAAAAAAAACACGGCCCTAACCCTATCTGTTTTTGCAGGCCGTATCTCTTCCACATCAGCATCTGGTTATCTTGAACTTTTACGGTTTATTCGTTTCATATTTTCAGGTAAAACTTTAACCTAAACCCACCTTGGTACTGGTAGCAGCTGCACATGGCCCCCAGCAGCTTGTCCACGAGCCGCGCTCGCTTGGCGTGCCCGAACACGACCAGCTGAGACCACGCGCACGCGAGACGATCGCCGGCACCCGCTACTTCCAGTGTTTTTATTATCTGTTATATAAAAACAAATTAGTGAAAAACCTTTAACTGCATGAAAATAATGAAGTCATTAAATTAATGTACTAACCTCTTCCATGACTGATGGTTCAGGTATATATACATTTGGTATTAATGTATCCAACAATTCAGTGGTGCGTTCATAAGGCGCGTGTCTGTAAGAAACAAGATATAGTTTTAAAAACTAAAACCCGACTACGGGAAGATTCATGCTGTAATGTAAGCACAGCAGGGAGTAATGGAGCTAATAATAATATGTATACATATACTTCTGAATTGTGCTAATTACGACCTTTCTTTTGATCGCCTACACGGAATGATTTAATTTATTTTATTTTTCAATTATTTTTTTACGGCCTATAGAGGGCGCCATATTGAATTTACTGTGACGTCATATAGCCTATAACTAGCGGAGAGGCAAGACGTTATCAACGATACCTCATTTGTCAAGGTACAATGGATATCAGGGTACAGCTTATTAACATAGATACAAACATTACGGCAAAAAACAACCCTCCTTTTGGCTTCGCCGTAGTCGGGTAAAAATATATACTTAAGCATGAATACAATTTAAACATACCTGCATGCGACTGTCACCAAATGCCTGTAGTAGATGCTCTCTTTATACGCATCGCCCACTAGTTTGTAATTATTTCCTTTCATTAAAAGAGCATGTAACCTCTCAGCCAAGTTAATATCCTACAAAATATAGAAAAAGTACTAATTTGCTCCAAAGATGACTAATATCCTGAAACTATAATGCAGTTTTTATCACGTACTGTTGTGTCAAAATGGATAGTTTTTCCCGAACCTAAGAACTTTGAGACATTATGACAACTTAGTAATAATAATAACCGTTAATAATTTCAGAAATCCACGTTTTTATTTACAGGGCCCACACTAAATATTTAACACTGTTTATAGAATTCTTCTATTTTTTAGCAAACTCAATAATGACCTCTTCCGGGTTTAGTTTAGTTAGTAATTATTAAAAAGTAAAAATTGCTGTCCTATTAGGTATAAACCTGTAAAAATAAAATAAGTTTGGAAAATAAATAAAATTAAAATTATAGGAATGAATATGTCCTATACTAAACGGGAGATAGCGTAGAAACGAGAAGAGTTGCCAAGATTTTTAAAATACCGTAGTCTTTATTTCGGGAGGGGCAAGAGGGGGGAGGGGGGTTCAACCCCCAATCCCCCCTCGGTACGTCTATGTAGTGCGAGGATTTAAGGTTCATCGTAAGGTATGTTTTGATAAAGAAGGTTGTGATGCATGGTTATTATAACGTCAAGGAAACACGGGAGCTAGCGGTAGACTGGTTTATTGAATAAGTCACATCAGTACGACATAAAATATAAACATAATGTGGGTACCGTCACATTTCCCCCTTTTAAGTTTCTTATCACAAACTTTAAATAACACTGTTAGGTATTATTTTTACATTTCATCAGTTGGCGGTTGTAGGCGCGACCTGTTGGACGCACTCGGCGGAGGAGGAGATGGCTCTCGCGGTGTGTCTAAGTCTATAGAATTATCATTCGTGTTAGAATTATCATTGAAGTTCCTATTAGTACAAAATAGGAACTTCAGCTCTTTCTTCCTGCTGTCCATCGAATGCGTCTTCAAAGGTCTCCTCATCATTCTTAGCCTCGCCTTTCTCATTATTGACTTCACTACTTTTGCCTAATTCGGGCACTACACTTGTACGAGTCAGCGAGAATTTATTTTTAATTATTTGATCCGCATGTCTCCGCCAACCAGTATCCTGACCGACATTTATCTTATAAGACAGCGGTCCAGTCTGTTTGACCACTACTCCTTCGGCCCACTTTTCCCCCCGTGCGGTATAATCGCGGGCTAGCACACGATCGCCAACGGTTAAATCACGCGAAGTGCCACCAGAGGCGCGTGTCTGCCGTTCTTGGTTACCGCGGATCACGGCTGCCGCATCAGGCCATAGTGCATCCAACCGGCCGCGCAGACGCCGCCGCCCCAACAAGGCTATCGCGGGTGAGACACCCGTCGTTGAGTGCTCACAGTTTCTATATTGGAACAAAAATCTATTTACTGCTATAGGCACGTCCTCGTTCTCGTATAGTGTCCTCTTAATAGCCTTTTTGATAGTTTTGACAGCATTTTCTGCTGCACCGTTCCCTTGTGGCCAAAATGGTGCCGAAGTTACATGCTGTACATTATTATTTTTACAATATTCCTTAAAATTATGCGAGAAAAATGGCGGGCCATTATCAGTTACAAGCTGGGACGGTAAACCAAAACGTGAAAAAATACCTCTAAACGCTGCTATAGTAGCCTTTGCATCCGTATTTCGCATATTTACTACTTTGATCCATTTTGAATGCGCATCTACAATTATCAGGTATCGTTTACCTCTACATTCAGCAAAGTCGGCATGTAATCGGTACCACGGGCGTTGTGGAAATTCCCATGGATGTAGGGGGGAGTGAGGAGGAGCATCGCGGACCACCTTACATGCTTCACAAGAACGACAGAGCTCTTCTAAATCTCGATCAAGACTGGGCCAATATACGTAGTTACGTGAGTGTTTCCATTTTATTCACACCTAAATAAACTTCATGGATCTCATCTAAGATGCGTTTTCTAAGCTTAGTAGGGATAACAATGCGGTATTTGTATAATATACATCCTAGTTCAGTTATTAATTCATTTTTTCTAGCGAAATAAGGTTTTTCTTCCTCCCATTTTGTATTCAATGGCCAACGAAATTTAATGTACCCTTTCACCTTACACTATAAGTTATCTCGTTCAGTTTCTTTAACTATATCTTTAAAATTTACTGGTAAACATTCCTCAATTAAATTGATATAATCTATACTATCCCTCAAGCGCCCCTCTTGAGCGAGCGGTAGTCGTGATAATGCATCGGCGGGCCCGTTATCAGCAGACCTAACAAACTCAATCTTAAAATCATACGCGGCTAAACGCGCTGCCCATCTTTGCAATCTGCTCGCTGCGGTTTGAGGTATGCCGCCCTTATCCCCGAAAATATATGTCAAAGGTTGGTGATCTGTTCGTAATGTAAAATGTCTCCCGTATTGATGGTGTTTAGTGACACCGATTAATATTGCGAGAGCCTCTTTATCCAGTTGACTATAATTTTGTTCAGTGGTGTTAAGTGTGCGTGACACACACGAGACGGGGCGCTCGCTGCCGTCCTCATAGCGGTGAGCTAGCACAGCACCCAGCCCGTACGCGCTGCTGTCCACGGACAGCACCAGCGGCCGCCCCTCCTCGTAATACGCTAGCACGCGCTCATTCAGGAGGGTGCGCTTCGCCTCATCAAAAGCCCGTTTACATTTTGAATTCCAATCCCAGTTAACGTCTTTTTAATCCCTCTTTATTAATAATATAACCAAGATAATTAACTTGTTTCTGTAAAAACTTACATTTACGATGCACGAAGTATTAAATTATCTGTTACAATCGATTTATGTGGAAATAATTGTCTATACATCTCTTCGCTTATTGCGGAAATCCTGCTACCAGTGTCTATTTCACACTCGATGATGTTCCCCTCAATTGTAACGTCAATAAAATATGGTTTGTTATCTTGAGCCGCCACTTCGATATCGAACATTTCGTCCGACTCAGCGTCATCACTCTCGTAGTTATACTCACTCACTCGCGATCGATTACCGCGCACATTTTTACGCATTACTTTCAAATGCCTGCGCTGATTACACTCGTCACAATTATAGTGTGCGTAGCGACATCGATCCGCACGGTGCCCCTTGCCGCATCTCCAGCAAGGCGTCGCTGAAGGCGCCGCTGCCGCGCCCCGCACCGCTCGCCCGCTGCCCCAGAGCCGCTGCTCCGCGGCCTCCGCGCGCGTGATGCAGGCCCTCCCCCACATCAGCGCCGCTTGTGCCCGGGGTGTCCACATTCACCTTGGAACCACTGACTTCCGCGTGTTTCTCCGCGGCTTCTAGAGCTAAAGCCAGCTCCACTGCTTCCTTATATTGGATCTTCTTTTCGGCAAATATTCTCGATCGCATGGCGTCGTTAGCCAAACTCCCTAAGTCCCTAAGGTTTTCCTCTAAAGTCGCGCACGTTTTACATCTGCCAAAATTGCACGTAGCCGCGAGGTGTTTCAATGCCTGCAAATATTCCATCATGGATTCTCCAGGGCGTTGGCGCCTCAATCTAAACACGTGGCGTTCCGCAATATCAGACCTCTGAGGCTCTAAATGCTCTGCGACTAGGGCCACTAACGCATCGTACGATTTTTTCTCTGGTAGTTCGGGCGAACACAAATCACACATTAACGCGTACGTGGATTCCCCTACAACCGTAATCAACAACGGCACTTTTAATTCGTCTTTCACTTCATTGAGCAAAATATATTGATTCGAGCGACGTATGTACTCTGGCCATTGTTGTGAACTCGCATTGAACGGCTCTAATTTACCGATTGGCATTATAACTCGAGATTTAAAACTTTATAAAAACGCGTGGCAAAATCCGTAAACTCGTCGCCAGTGTAACGTCAAGGAAACACGGGAGCTAGCGGTAGACTGGTTTATTGAATAAGTCACATCAGTACGACATAAAATATAAACATAATGTGGGTACCGTCACAGTTATGATTACCTGTAAGTGATCACTGCACACTCCCATAGCAGTGATGAAGAAGTTAGTGTCAGAGGCTTCTTTGGCCGCCAAGTTATCTCTCTTCTCCAGGTCATTCAGGATACCCGACAAGATGTCGATACGTGGTCCACCTGTGAAGGTATATCAGATTTTTATTACTAGTTTAAAAACATGTGAAATTAAAAAGAAAAACTCAAGAACATCAGTAGAATAAGTTGTGAAGCTACTCTAGCTAGCTAAAGCTTAGATTTCCTTAGAGTAAATAAATAAATATATAAGGACCAATCACACTAGACATGAGTAATCTCGACTCCGAGGAGTGTTTCGGCTCACTGAATCTTACTCCGCATCCGGTACCAACTCATCTTAATGATTCCTACTCCTTTATCGGCTCTAGCTCCGAGGTCCGCTAAGTTTGGCTATTGAATCTACAGAATTCAGACGTCCTTCTGATACCGGTTTCAATACAAAATAATATTGACTCCTGACTCCCGATTCCTCCCGAGACGTGGTGGAGTCGAAACGCGGCTCGCGACCTAATAGGCGCCGCTGGTTCCCGGCGGGACCAAGATCGGTGCGGACTCAATAACTCGCGGGAGCCGATAACGATTACCGGGATTCAGTACGGGTATCGGCTCCTGTTGATGAATCGGCTCATTTTAATATTCGAATCCGGTGTTACCCATGTCTAAATCACACTGATTGAGCTAGCCCCACAGTAAGTTTTTAACTTGTGTTATGGGATACTAAGTCAACGATGCTATATTTTATAATAAATACATATATAGATAAACACCCAAGGCCCAGGACAATTTGAAAAAGGCCATTTTCCAACTTTCCCTGGCTAGGGATCGACCCCAGAACCTCCGGATTGGCGGACTAGCGTGTTGACCATTACATTACGGAGGTCGTCAGAGTATATTGACTACGTTACAAAGACCTAAAACCCCCCTTACCCCTCTGTGACCAAGCGTGGTATTTTGAAGATCCCCCCCCGAAACGGTCACGTAGTATTGGTATGGTCCCTAAAGGAACTAAGCAAAAGAAAATATCTGAAGATGCACATATTTTAATTACACCTAGGACATTATTTAGCAATGTTAGCCTTTACGTGAATAAATAAAAGGGAAAAAGTAAAAAAAAAACTTACGCTCTTTACAGAACAAGCACAAGAGATAGTAATAGGCAGACAGGCCAGGCTGTATGCCCAGCAGTTTGAACTCGGCCACGACTTGCAGCGCCAGCTGTTGGAGCATCCTGCCGCCGCCCCACGCCGATATGGAGCGCAGGCAAGCTGTTAACGTGCCTTCATCTGGCGACAGACCCTGAAAATAAGAACTCTAGAATAAAAAATAAAAACATCACAAAGGAATTAATTAAGAGGCATTTTACCCTTGGTTTGCTGTCTCGCTTACACAATCAAACATTTTTAAAGATTATTAAAAAAATGTGTCTCATTTTTAGAAAAGCATTACCATATCAGACTAGATAATTATATCGTAGATATTTTAGACATGATTTTATATTGTGTAGACATTGAGTACATTGTAAATTAGTCTCATTGTAGTTAGAATTGTGTACATATTATATTACGATTTAATATATTTTTTAGTTCATTACTTTATGGCCTACCTATCTATCTATAATATGTTCTTGTCGGTAGGGTAGTTTCCATATGTCCCTCTCTTGAGCCATCCTTTTGACCTCCCTATACGATAGGCTATAGAGGGCGCTATATTTAGAGTGACTTCATACATTATACATTGAACATATATATGTCGCAGTTGGATGGTATAAACTGCTAATTCACTAAACCTCTAGGTGTTTGGCATTACATCTCGGTTTTGTTAAACAGCTGCATATCGTTCAGCTGGATTGTCAATGTGTCATGTTTAACAAACCAGCTAACCACGTTTAGACCGCAGACTAGGTTATTTGCAGGCATGTTATAAACAAACAAATTTATGACGGGGCTTTAAAATAAAACTTCAATTCAACTTCTTACTATGGCATCTAGTCTCTAACATAGAATACCAATAAAGAATGATACAAAGTTCGATGCAAGTGGATACAGAAAAGTTTGTTAACGCGACATAAATGACAATCTCAATGCCGTCGTAGCGGTTTCTCTCGGCCTTCATTTGATTAACGTGAATTCTCCATCTTGCCGGAAGGCGGGCGTCGAAATAACTATATGGGAACCAAGCTGAAGATCTGCTTTATTTTTCCTAACCATTTGCAGTCCAAAGTCATAAATGATGTCTCCGATATCTCTCGATGAAAACAGCTTACTCTCGGAACGCTGTGAAGAATTCTGAACTAAATCTACAATCTTACGTCTTGCGCCGCGGCATTGATGAATACAAATCGTTTATGCCATTCTGCGTATGAGGTGTCAGTTATTTAACGCTGTTTTACGAAACCGAGCTGTAATGCCAAACAGCTAGATGTTGAGTGAATTAGCGGATTATACCATTCAACTGCGCCATATACATACTTAGTGGCGAAACACATAAGGGTTGGGACATATCTGTCAGAACGGAACGGCACTTTCCTCTCTCGCTCTAGCAAATGGCGCTTTTTAATGGACAGAAAAGGAAAGCAGCATAAGAAAGTTCTGTTTCCTGCTGACAGATGTGTTCCTGTTGGCTTCGCCATAGTTGGGTAATAAATGGTCAAAATAGTATACAAAGTGGAAGGGACATACCCGTAATAAATCAAACCACGGGCTTTACTAGATCATTATAGCATAATGAAATTAAAATAACAGTCGAAAAACAAAAAAAAAATTGACAGTCCCATACAAATTGCCCGGCTGCACACTTTTGTATGAAAATGCTGAATTTTTTTGTCCTTTGGCTGTTATTTTAATTTAATTATACTATAATGGTAATAATGATCTAGTATAGACCGTGGTTCGATTTATTACGGGTATGTCCCTTTTACATTGTATAATGTTACAATTACCTGTTCATTCATCTCAGCAAGTAAGGACTTGAGCGCCTCAGTGCGCAGTTGCGTGCCTTCTTTCAGAAAGCCTACGCAGCCGAGCAACGCGTTGTATACGCTTGTTGACAGTGGTATCCCTTTCTCACGCGCCTCTTGGCACAGCATATGTGCTCTTTCAGCCTAATGCAAAAAACAATCTCATAACTCAGACAAGAAATATTAGGTAATAATTGAATTTTTAACAAAAAAAACAACCATTTTGTTTTTCTTTAGGAGTTTCTTCCATATCTCCAAAATTCTTCATCATATCTTCACCAAATAAAATTGTGACAAACTAAAGGCTTTCAAATAAAAAAAAGAATCATCAAAATCGGTTTACAATTGGTAAAGATATCGCGTAATAAACATACATAAAAAAAAACATACAGTCGAATTGATAACCTCCTCCTTTTATGAAGTCGGTTAAAAAAGACAGCAGGAAAGTTCGGCGAAAAACGACGAGGCTTTGCGGTGAACAAAGCGTCACACGTGAAGTGAATAAGCGAATGAGAAAAACTGGTCTCCTCTACTCAACTAGTAGAGGAGACCAGTTTTTCTCATTCGCTTTCAACTTTGATCTCGCTTGCTCTGCTACGGTAAATACGATAAATTCAATGCTTTTGCACAAGAAGAAATACATATCACCACATTGTTAATACTAACCTGGTAATATTTGGCCATTCCTTGAACTACAGCACAATAGGCCTCAGGAGTTTTTGGGTCAAGTGACTCAAATATTTTGTCTGCTAGCCCTCCAATACTGATAAAAAAACAAATAGAAATACATATATACCTATCACATAACTTGTATAACCATTGAATTTTAATCTTAATTTAATATTTAAATAACACATAGTAGGTAACTTATTATATTGTAAATAAAACTTTGAAACATGAAAATGATGATACAATAAAAATTATGTTTCCAATAAAAACCTGGACTATGCTTTTCTTTAAATTATTACACTGAAAAATAATCTTTATTCCTATATGTAATAAGTTTCATTTCAACTTTTGATTTTCGAGGTCCCAGCAGAAACAAAGATCTACCTATAATATCACAGATAAGGCACTTAATAGAAGCGGAGTGTCATTTATGCCTACACTACTACAGACGAAACTATACATCCGTGCACACGTCAATGCGTGTGTGTTCGCTTGCTCTCGCCCCTCGACAAAGCGAGGATGGGGGAGGTGCGGGGACGGGGAACGGGGACGCATATTGCGCGGGACCTTAGGAGATTCCGTTCTGTATGAAATACTCTCATTAATTCCGTATCTTTATCCCCTTATAGCGTAGACAGAGCAACAAGGGTCGAAACCCCAAAAGACACTCTTAGCTGCTGCTAATAAATAATGAGGTGGAGCTGCTGCTACTATAAAGAAAATGAGTTTAAAAGGATTTACACACTCATTTCCTTCTACGTGGAAGGAGAACACTGCTGTTACATTCTAGGTTTTTATAGATTTCAAAAGCGCAGAGAATGAGAGAATGAACGCTTGTTACTGTCTTTAAGGTGGATTGACTAAATACCTCCAAGTGGCAGCCTGTCGATCCCTTGTATTAGCTGAGAACCACCTCTCCTCAAGCCACTCAAGTGAATCGGGCTCCTTCTCATTGTAGAAACACAGCAGTTGGAGAAATGCCGACTTGAGTTCATCATTAACCCCTTCGGCGCCACCAAGCAGTTGAAAAACTTTTATTGAATCTTCTAAGAGTGCATTATTTATTGTATATTTTAGGTCCTCCTCTGTTACCTGTGTAAATCACAAAAGAATTCGTCAAAATACGTCTTAAAACGAATAAGGAAATGGTTGTGATAATGTTATTTTATTTGGCAGTAATAATTTATTGTTTCAATGCTGGCTGGTTTGAGAACTGAGACCGGCGCCAGCTCCCCACCCAGAATGGGTTCTCAGAGCAATGTACCAAATTGCAGAATAATGTCCTCGAGGGAAGTAAGTTGTTCCACTGCCATCACATACATGCATGAGCTGAGTATACACATACTTTTGATTTCATTAAAGTAAAATAAAAATATTGTTTTTAATACATAATAAATAAGACTAGGCCATTAGGCCAAACAAATAAATAAAAGGTTTTGTTAAGTCCTATTTTACATTTAAGAACAACAGGTTCCTGTCGGTGTCATTATTGTATGGAAAGAAACACACACACAATGACAATAAGGATATGCATGTAATACCAATCCGGCTCATATTTTTTTTTTACAATTTCTATTAATACGTTACCACGCCTAGTTAATTATTTTTCTTATGGACTCTTATTTGGAAAAGACATAAATTATTGAAAATATGCAAAATTTGCACGGGAACTTTTGACAAACAAAAGGGAAATGATGACAAAGTTCACAAAAAGTAAATGACAAGTTCGGGTGCGTTCGGTAGGACTGTCCGTCCATGTAGTTTGACTATCGATGACATTCGAAATGTATTTACTTTTATATAGAGGTTTAACAAACATCACTGGCTGATAATATTGAAAGTACCCAAAAAAGAAAAACATGCGTTGACAGCTTCTGTCTCTAGCCGATATTGCAGACTTTGACGTCATATTTTATAATGGCCTGTTTTAGTTGTTATAATCTACTTGCTATTTTTAATATTTATTTTCTACACCATATACAAGTTTTTCGGCACAGATTTATTTTTTTGCGGCTATTTCTAAATGAGGACTATCGATTAAAAATATAAAAAAATGCATGCATACTCTCTATTCTTGGCAAAAATAATGGAGTGGTGCCATTGCCTTCTCCATTTCACTTACTAGTAAGCTTAATGACTCTTAACTAGTACTACTACAACAACTAAATATTACTACTAGTACCTATTGCAAGTCCTGTGTAATTCTTCACATCATTAAAAATTCTAGACTTATTAACAGAGATCGGATATTCCAGTGCATATTTACCTAAAGTTGAGATGTTGGCTATTATGGAAAGCGCTTTTTTTATCGAAAAATCTTGCAATCCCGAGAAATTAAAATTTAAGTGTTACTCCGTGAGACATAATGATTCCAATTTGACACAAATGACAGTTGCCCTTGTACAACGTCATATGGTTGCCCAGAATCCCCAGATTTTTTTTTAATAATAAGAAGCCGCTTCCATATTTTGTTAGCCAAAAATTAACTTTAGGTAAATATGCACTGGAATATCCAATTTCTGCTTATTAACTCGGTACTAATTGTAGTTTTTGTCTAACCTTGCTCTCATCATTGTAAATAGGTTTGGGAGCAAAAGCATCTATCTTGGGATCTGCATTGAAATATGGAGTCTTTATTTTGCCTGGAGGGTCCCACTCTCTCATTGCAAACAAATTTGCATGTTCATCTCGGACCCACGCAGCAGCTTTCCGTCCTGCCTCCGCAGAAAGAGCATAGGCTCTCTTACGGTAGTTCGACAGAGGAATTAAGTATGGATCATCATGGTACCTAAAAGAAAGTTATTTTTGTAGATAACAATTTCATAGAATATTTTAGAAAAAACTGTTCCAATTCAATCAATAAATGGAACAGTTTTTCTATAGACTTGATTCAATCCAAACAAGTTTTGACTGTAGTACAAACTATTATAAAAACTAGAGTAAGCCTATTTTACCAACCATTAAACTATGAATATAAGGTACTTACATGCAACTAAATATGTACAGAGCTGAATTTGGCAGTGTAATTATTAAGTTTAATAATTTAAATGTAAAAGTTGCCACTTGTCAACAATCATTTATACTTACAAGGTTTTTTTTTGTTTAATATGAGCCAATCAGTCAAGCCATCAGTAGTGAACTGCAAATGCTGAAAATATATAGTTAACTATTTACTTGTAATGAGCAGCTGTTGGATCCGGCCCAACAGTAGCAGCCAATGCCTGAAGAATGTCAGTTGGGCCCCTGGGGATCCGAGGAGGCGGAGAGATTCCATCGTTTGATTTACCGCTTTGTGGCAGGGTCTGGCCTTCTATTGTCGCCAAGGACCGACATAAAGAAGCTAATCTTGACCATTGCCTGAAAAGTATCGAAAAACTATGCACAAACATTTTTCGATTTAACAATACAGAGTGATTTAGTAGCTCTACAATAATACAATTTCTACACATTCAATTATTTAGATTCTACGTAAAATAACAAAATGAATACTATTGAAAACATAACCTTAAACAGAACATATAGTTACCTGAATATAATGACATTGGTATACATGTTGTGTCAAAAAAAACTACTTCTAGAGGCAGGGGTTTATTTTAATTAGTCAATTCCTTTCAAAAATTATCTAATTTCAAAAAATAACAAATAATTGTAGTTCTTTTTATTCAACACAACCTCAAAATCCCTAGTTTATTTGACAAATATCAAAGAGAATATAATCACTACGTTTTAATTAAGAGACGGGACTCCATACAAAAAAAATGAACTCCATTTGCCGGTCTTACCAATACCAAAATTAAGTAACAAAACGTCAAACGTGACTTGTTAGAGCTTGACACTTATTTAGATTGTATCGATATCGATACAAATATATTCAATATTTTATCGATATCGATACTACAGGATGACGCATGGGTCCTCCCTAGTCTTTCATATATTATATATATTTTACATATTTATACACATAAAATATGAGGACTCAAAAATAAAACGAAAAATACTTTTATTACTATTTAATTACGATTTTGAAAGACAAAAATGCAAACATAAATATTATTACTTTTTCACTGCTTGCTTATTGTGCTTCATCCAAAGGAAATTTTGCCATAAATATTATTTTGTTGTTACCTACTCGATTAGTTTATAATACCACATATTTGTAAAGTTTTTAGTTATTAGTGGAGGCATTTAATATAATCTAAGTCGTTTAACACAATTACACCACTGTATCACTAAATTACTGAATTTAATTGCAAAAATAAAATTTTCAATTTCTCACAGTGTTAGGATAGAAAACAAGATGGCGAACACGAACGACAACATAACGAACGAACGAGCAGTTTTATTTTTAAAACGAAAGAGAAACTCGACTGAGAGAATGAGATAGTAATAGTCGCCATCTTGGTCGCCATGAAAAGCGAGCCAAACTCCATACAAAATTTATGGTCTTCGTAGTTTCAGCGCACTGCAAATATTGACAATAACATTGACATCTGAGTGAGTCTGACACAAGTATGACAGTAATATAAAGTTGCCCATTAATAAAATAAATAATCTGTTCTCATTTGGGCCCTCTTTGTTGCAGTGTCATGTCGCAAAATGTGCACAGCGGCCTAAAATTAATTTAAACACTATAATTGTTAATAACATTTAATAAAAACATATTTTAAGATTAAAAAACTACAAAAACCTTACGTTTTCTATACTTGGGTTTTTTATTATTTCGCATATGATAATCCATTTTTTATACTGCCATACTTACTGAACGAACGAGATGTCATTAATCATTCCATGCCTCTGACACGTAGAACATTGCAGATTTTGATAAAAAAAATTCAATAAAACGCCATCTAGTAACAAGTTCTTACCTAACTCTTAATGCGTGTTATAGAATAGGAATATCAAATGGTGGAGAAATTCGACATGCGAGGCTAATCTTATAATAGCTCTGTTGTTTAGAACGTGGTCGTATTTGAACCGAGATCGCGAGTTCAAGTCCAAGTTCTTTTATTCCTTTGGTGTTGCGAAACCTTGCTACCAGATGGCGCCACTCGTTTTAACTTATGTTAAAGCTACAGTTTCTTATAAAATATGAATCATTCATAATCGTTCATTTCATTTGTCAATCGCGTTTTGTTTTACTGTCTGTCACCAAACCTCTTGACAGCAAATCACTTTAAATAAATGCATGATGCAAGATATGAAGTTGCTGATTTGTGTTTATTATATTTTTATGAGATTTTATACCATACACTTTTTATCGTATTGTAAAAAAATATAATTCAGTAAACAACTGTAGTAAACAAAACGCTCCGTCAAAGAAAACCCATCGTGTTGCCATTGTTGCCAGATAGCGTCACTGCTATTTCCCAATGTAGAAAAAGTAAAATACTTTTTTATATAGTGTACAAACGTCCATAAAATAAAATAAAAATCTTTTTGTAATCTAAGGATTTTTTCCTACAAAATGACGTAAAAATACTTGCTGCGACACGTAGTGCAACAATGAGGGCCCAAAATGTATGAAGCGATCTAACACATTATTTCCTCTTGAAAAAATAATAAAAATAGTACGGCAACGGCACTTGGCTTGGTACATGTACCTAATCTTTTAATTTTGACTATGGATGCTATGGATTTAAAATGATAATGTACAAGTATAAAGTACTAGCTGTGCCCGCGACTTCGTTCGCGTGGTTGTCGGAACGTAATGTTATATAGCCTAAAGCCTTCCTCTATAAATGGACTACCCAACAAAAAAATAATTTTTCAAATCGGACCATAAGTTCCTGAGATTAGCGCGTTCAAACAAACAAACAAACAAACAAACAAACAAACAAACAAACAAACAAACAAACAAACAAACAAACAAACAAACAAACAAACAAACAAACAAACAAACAAACAAACAAACAAACAAACAAACAAACAAACAAACAAACAAACAAACAAACAAACAAACAAATTCTTCCGCTGTATAATATTAGTATAGATTATCATTCTATAATATAGTTGGATTGATTGTAAAGGTTAAAACAATTTAACACTTTTGAGGGTGTTGATTTAGAATAGAATAGAAGAAAGATTGATAGCGCTCTACGCGCTATGGAGAGGGCTATGCTCGGTGTTTCTCTACGAGATCAAATCAGAAATAAGAAAATTCGTAGGAGAACAAAAGTCACTGACTGATATAGCCCAGCGGATTAAATCGTTGAAGTGGCAGTGGGCGGGACAAATAGCGCGACGAACCGAAGGCCGATGGGGCAGAAATGTTCTCGAATGTTGACCACGTACTGGCAAGCGAAGCGTTGGACACCCACCCACAAGGTGAGACGATCTGACCAAGGTTGCTGGAAAACGCTGGACGCAGGCCGCTCTAGATTGGTTATTTTGGAAATCCTTGGGAGAGGCCTATGTCCAGCAGTGGATGTTATGCGGCTGAAATGATGATGATGATGATACCTACGAATAAATATGAGGATGTATGAGATATAATTCAATACCAAAGTGGTACTTTATATGTATCGTATATTTAATTATTTATGACACCACGGCGCGCTGACAGTCAGCATACCATTTGAACGAATGGACTCTGTACTGTACTCTAGTTCTATTTACACAAATTATTTCCTATTTTCTTGGATACACACCCTGTGTTGGCAACAATTTAATTGTAGGTAGGCATGAAAATTTCAAATTTTACCCGCTCCATCTGATTTTCCATAGGAGCCAGCCACCAACGTCTGTGACTCTACCAGGGTAATATTGTTTATGTAGTTTTGTCTTTCTAATTTGCAGTCTGAACTTCCAGCTGCAGCGCCTGCAGCCAAAGAGCTAGTAATGTACCAAGTATTTGCCACAAGTATTTGCTTTGACAGTGACCTACGCTTACTGTATGCTTACATATAATTTTGCTGGTTAGGTATAAATTTGCTGATAGGAACCTATAGGTTCCTATAGGTATACCTACAATACTGTCTATACAGCCGCGTAGTTCGTACCTCTAGTATAGATTTCAGGTTATAGGTAGTTTACACAAATAAAAACAAACAACAAAATCCTCACGTTTTTATTTTCGTACAGCGTACAGCTAACTGAAACATATGCACGATGGACAGTATCTGAATTAAAATAAATAAGCAAGTAAAAAAGGTTATGTATCGGGAGAAATAGAAAATACGTACTCCACCGACAAGAACATAGTTCTTAAATATACTGATGATGACTTATGTAGGTAGGTACTTATACCATATTTATGTAGAATGTTAAAATACCTATACATTTGGTATTTAAAAGATATCTACTTACTTCGTTACTTAAATATAATTTATGAATTCTAATCTATACTAATATTATAAAGAGGAAAGATTTGTAGGTGCCTATTTTTGTATGTTTGTATGTTTGTAATGAATAGGCTCAAAAAGTACTGGGCCGATTTAAAAAATTCTTTCACCGTTGGAAAGCTACACTATTCCCGAGTGACATAGGCTATGTGTGTACCACGGGCGAAGCCGGGGTGGACTGCTAGTTTTAAATAATTACGTAAGTAGGCATTTTACCTACTTTGAAGTTAAAACTTGTAAAATAACAAAAAGGCGGAAATAACGACTAGAACTGTATGGTGTGAAGCAACCACAATAATAGAACCATTCGGCGTCCTATTCTGACTGGTTGTTGCAGCAGTACTAGGAGGAATCAGTTCCGAAACAGCTTCTACTTGGACATTGGTAGGAATTGCACTATTTACACTAGTGCCCTGAACAGCTGGAAGTTCCTTTACAGATCCCTGAACGGTCTTTAGTTCACAACTGCCTAATGTAGCGTTAAACTCCAATGGTGCAGGGCATTCCATGATCGTAGCTATAATGTTATCACCAATCCCTTGGATACAAGAGATATACATTGACGCATTCCCACTGGCAGGATTGGTAAAGTTTCCCACACTAGTACAGGTGTAACTTGGCTCGCAATGGGTCCCAGCCATCGAGCACACCATGTCAGAATGCCTGACCTTGAAGCCCGGAGGACATTCGATAGTGTATGAAGTGAATTGGGTGTCTATTTTGGAACACACGACATAGCTGGAGCAGTTAGAGTCAGCTATGAATTTTCCTTCCGAGGTGCACGAGTTGTTTGCTGCAGCTCAGCTACCGACGGCCTGAAAGAAAAGAGAGGAACTTAGTTTGTTATTATGTTTAGAACAAGTTAAATGGTCATGGCATGGTCATGGCACAGATGACAGCCTTCATAAGGGTAATTTATCTACTCATATATATGGGCAGAATTCGCGGAATGTATGGCTCGTGGTATAATTAGGACTTCGGTATGTCTGCAATGATTAATTATCATAGTGCATATAAGTGCGTTATGGTGGTTATAATAACACACGAGGCGGAATTTCAGCGCGAGCCGAAGGGGAGGGCGTAATAGAGCCGAGTTTGTTTAACCAATACGCACGCACTTATATTGTATGACGTTTTTTGACACATATACATAGCAGCGAAAACCATAACCCTCCTTTTGGCTTCACCGTAGTCGGGTAAAAAGAGGAAGTTCTTATAAATATCTTTCAGTCACAAAGTTACCGAAGCATTTTGCGCACATACACGGATGAAAATCTTTTCACGTGTACAACAATATGCCAAAGTTATTATTCGTGCCTACTACTTCATCATCATCATCATCCCAGCCCTTCTTCCGCCCACTGCTGGGCATAGGCCTCTCTTCAACGACGCCACCCATCGCGGTCCTGAGCTGCTCTCATCCAGGTGCGACCTTATGACTACTACTTACAATAAATAAAAGTAAAAATGCAATTTTATCCATTTTCAGCCTTCAGGAAAACCAAACAATAAACACAATCACTTTTCAAATGCAATTTCGCCGAAAACTGCACTAAAAACTGGTTGCAGCAAGAAAATGCCTGGGTGCTATCTGATTTGTAAAACGAAACTACAAATGGTACCAGCAAATTGTAACGTTATATGGTTGTTTGTGTCTCGAAAACAAGGGATTTCCGCATGAGGAATTATCAAATAGAGATGTACAGTGTGTGGAAGCCTCCATCGATGAAAATATTTTAAACTGGATTTCATTCTTGATTGCGAGATAAAAACTACCAACAGCAATTAATCCTAGAACCATACACTAACTGGCATAAACAGTGTTACACAGGGTGATTGATGAGGGATACCGCAAAACCAAATATTCCATAAATTATTTAAATAAAAGCCATTTTGGAAAATTACATATTTAATTATATTAATTAACATAGAGCTCACAAATCAGCCTTATAATTTGAAAAATAAGTAATTTGAGCATTTTTTCTATAATTTGACTTGGTTTTCCAAGAACGTTAGAATTTCGCACTTAGTGCATCGGGTCTTGCTTTAACGATCCCTGTTTCTTGGGCAGAAACCTACGCCCCTGTAAAGAGACATTCAAACCCAAGAGGTTCGACAGGCTTAGGTTTTTTCAGGATTGCCGAAAAACTTTCTTTTATATCCTTCCTCAAAGTTGACGTTTGTAGGCGCTCCTCTAAATATTGCTGAATGAGATTCAAGCTCAAAAATTGTATGAAAGAAAGGCAAGAAACTTGCACTGTGTAAACGGGTCTTCCTCAGAAAACTACCATAGTAAAATAAAGAATTTACTAGTAGGTGTCTGGAGGAAAAGCAGTGATTATACATAACGCTCTTTTAGTCGCAAGATGATGCAGAGGAGGCATTTGTTTTTATTTCGAACGGAAAAAAGCATCGACATCACCACATACCACATCCCTAAGTTAGCATAAGATAAGAAGATAACATTTGAATGCTTTCAGCTTTACCTGAATTCTTCACACTTATCAGGGAAACTGCTATGCTTACCTCACTCCCATGCAAATAAACGCATCCAAATTGGATGTGATGTCATAGTCTAATTCGGCTCATGTAGTTCCCCTGAATTCAGGGTTATACAGTAGGCTTTTACTGAGAAAATGTCAACGATTTTAATTAGGGCCACTTTTAGGGACGATCCGAATAATAGAACCTTTAAATAATAGATACCTTTACCCAGCAGTGGGAAATTATTGGATAATATTTTTAAGATTTACCATTTACCTACTCTACTTTTATCTCAAAAACTACTGATTTTATAATACCAAAGAAGAAAACATAGAATAGTTTACTTGTAAAATGAAAATCTAGATAAGAAATATTTTGCTATAATATGACGGGCAATTGCGTGTAAGAAATCGAGTGTTTTTAGGGTTCCGTACCTCAAAAGCAAAAAATGGAACCCTTATAGGATCACTTTGTTGTCCGTCTGTCTGTCTTTCAAGATCCTTTTTCTTAGGAACGGGTGGAGGTATCATGCTAAAATTCATATCAAATACTCAAGTCTACTGTCCCTTGGAGCTGTGAAAAATCAAACTTCTAAGCCAACGCAATCAAAAGATACAGCCGTTTATGTAGCATATTTTCGACCCTTGCAAGAGATTCAAAACCTACAGGGTAGGTAATCCCGTGAACTCAGAATCTTGAAATTTGGTACGAAGCAACGACTTATAGCACAGATAAAGGAAAAATTACGAAAAGCATACATTTTTAGTCACATCGTATAATAAAAATATTTTTAATAATTTCAAACTTACCTATATACCTACAGGTGCTACAGGTTTGTACGGAACTCTCGGTGCGCGAGTCCGACTCGCACTTGGCCGATGCCCTACCACCTGCACCCGTCAAAATAAAATAAAAAATCCATCGACGCAAAGAACAGGAAGAAGTACTAATTGTAGGTCTATTGGGTTGGGACATAAAATCCCATTTGAGCTAGGACTAACTTAGTAGTCTGCTGCGTACCGGGACTTGCTCGATCAGAAAGTAATAGAGTAAGTAGAAGGTTGTGGAGATGTCTAAAAATGTGGCTGCAAC
This sequence comes from Acrobasis repandana, assembly GCA_963576875.1. Classification (NCBI taxonomy): domain Eukaryota; kingdom Metazoa; phylum Arthropoda; class Insecta; order Lepidoptera; family Pyralidae; genus Acrobasis; species Acrobasis repandana. The sequence continues at coordinate 15,816,627 of OY756218.1, read as the reverse complement.
ACGCTTCCTATAGTAACTTGTAGAGTCAATCTCTCCTCCACCTCCCTCTTAAGACCCGATGGCATCAATTGATGCGAAAATGCATTGTTTATCTATTGTGTCTGGTATTAGGGGTCTTGAAGGATGATGATTTGTAAATGCAATGATGACTTAAAATTAATTAACTTGAAATTATGATGTCTTACATGATCTCAATTTTTTTATAGGAGAGGTGAATAACATCACACGACATCAATAACGATTAAATGCAATTGCTTTTAAACGATGACGAATATCAAACAATTTCTATTGCCTCACTAGCAAAAGGCGGCTCTCTTTATTGCAATATAACACCTTAAAAGGGGATTATCCAATGAAACAATCCATCTTATTATCTTTAATCTGACTATATATAGGAGAGGTGTCGCAATGTTTGGTTAGATTGTCAAAATGGAGCACAGCATTGTGATTGGATTGTTTCTGGTAAGTTATTTTGAAAATTACATGCACTCCGCCGACAAGAGCGCGGCTCTTATATACAAGAAGAAAGAAGTAGAGCCTACGCTACGGTGCAGGCTGATCTGCGGGAGATGGAAGCTGTCAGCAAGGCAAGATGGCAAGATATCACTCAGAATAGAAAATTGTGGAATACTCTCGTCTCGGAGGCCAAGATCCACTTAAGATCATTTGTATTAAGATTTTTCCTGATTGCATTATTATACATATACGTATAAACCTTCCACTTGAATCACTTTATCTATTGATATTGCGTAGTTTCGAAGATCTAAATAAGCGTAGGCACATAAGAGTTAATACAAAGGGGAAGGCTGCTTCTAAAATGAAAGTATCATACTTAAATTCTATTAAGCAGCCAAGGTTCAAAGTCAAAATATTTATTTTATATTGAGTGTTCAATCACTTATCATATATATCATAATTGCCAACGTCAAATTAAATTCACTTAGCTGAGTTTATTGCCGCTCCCTAGGTGCGTTTTTAGAGTTCAGCAGTATGTTACATAAATCCAAACCCACCTAAACCAAAATGTTAATTGTATCATTGTGTTATTATATCATTGTGTTATTATATCATTGTGTTATTATGTCATCATGTTATTTTTTTAAGGTGCTCTGCGCATCATGGCAAGCACACGCCGCTGTCACCTGTACGTCTGCCGGGCGCTTTGCTGACACTTCCGACACCACTTGCCAGAGCTACACCCTGTGTGTCTACGATAGCAGCACCAGCTCCTACCTCGCCTACAACTACACCTGCCCCACCACTTCCGTCTTCAGCCCCACCCTGTCTGCTTGTACAGACTCTAGCAACTACGTTTGCAACGTAACTAATACGACTACTACATCTTCAGTGTGTACCGCTGACGGTTACGTTGCTGATCCAAGCTCGACAAATTGCTCATCTTACATCGAGTGCGTCGAAATCAACGGCACCTACACCGAGACGACCTACACCTGTCCCGATAATACCTATTTCGATCCCAACACGACGCTTTGCGAAAGCGACTACAACTGCACAACTACCTCCACATTCACTTGTACAGCCGCGGGAAGATTTGCTGATACCACGGATACAACTTGTCAAGATTATTTTTTCTGTGTTTACGATAGCACGACTTCAAGTTACATTCAGTATAATTACACTTGTCCGACCACTTCGCTCTTCAGTCCGTCTCTGGCAATGTGTACATCGTCATATACATGCACTAATTGATGTAAAAACTATAGTAAATTTATGCTACCAAGTCGGAAATGAGTGTAAATTACTAAGTACTACTAAGTGTGTAAAGTGTGTATATTTAGGTACTAACGTTCATTATTCTATATACTTACGAGTAAATTACGAGATTGTGTAAAAACAAATAATAAGCACGCTATATATGATTTAATAATTTACTTTTATTGCCGTCACTTTTAAATTAGTTATATAAACATTACTCCTTTCTTCTCGAACCTATGTTTTCCGTGAGCACGATCACGAAGTACCTATCTGTGGCAAAAAATAATGAAAGAAAAAAAGGATTTATAAATGGCAGACAAGAGAGGTGAGGAATACTAAGTAAATATTACCAGCGATCACAGTGGTGTTCAGTCAAGCATTTAAAAAAGCGTTGTTTTCTACGGTAAATTTTTCTGCGCCCCATCCTGCAATAACTCGTCATCCAAAACTAATGCCAATTTCCTTGCCATCTGAAGGTTATGGTGGACTTTGCCCCGAGATTTTAAGCCAGTGTTAAAATCATGCAATGTGCTAAATGAACTTGACTTTTTAGGTGATAGGCTGAGGTCATTTTTTGATTTCTCAGATGAATAGTAATGTTTGAAGTAATTTTCTCTTGCTTTGTTTATAAAAGAAATTGGATATTTGGGTTGTTCTTTCTTCGCTATGATAGTGACAGTGCTCAAAAAATCAATAGTTGTAAATCGTTTGTTATCAGGTATCATCAGAACGTTGTCTCTTTTTGTGTCGTAGTCATACATCCTTTTGTAGTTACTATACTCATAATCTGGCAAACTTGTGATGATGTACGAAGAGTCGTTGATCCTCCTGACCTGATAGGTTTTCACAGCTAATGAAGAAGCAGCAAAACTAATCAAAACACATGGTAAAATCAAAGTGGATAAAACAAACTCGAAAACCATTAAATTGAGATGAAAACTGAAATAAACTTCGAGCGTCGACTTATTTGTTGTAGATTTCATTCATGCTTGTTTTGATTTTCATTTGACACTTTGACCAACTTTGACATTAGGTATCTACTTCATAAGTACCTGAGTTTTCTACTAAAACGTTTGTACCTCTTTTGAAAATATTTAATCAGTAAAAAGAGTTCGGTCTAAAAACTAAATAACTATTGGATTTGAATTATTGTTCTTCGATTTGAATGTATGCAGCCAGCTGCCTATTTAAAAAGCCCATTTAAAAATTCGTAGTGTCCTAAACGGGGCATTCAAGATTGACTTCCGTGCATTGTAGCCGATTGCAGGCGATTTATACAAGATATGGGATACCGCACTATTTTTAATTTTGTTGTATACCTACCTAGGTAATTTTCTCATAATACTTTTAACCGATGTACGATGGGAAGTCAGTACCTAGTGAATTGATTTCGATTTGGAACAAGGATTTGAACAATAATCGTAATAGAGTGAGGTTTATTATAAAATTACTATGTTAAAAACACAGAAAGGCAGTGGCGCCAAGAGCGTGATGATATCGCAACTGTTAGTAAAAAGTGAATGAAATCTTACAATAGCCGTGGAGAGTCAGCTCCCATACCTCGGAATCAAGGTCAAATTTGTCTGACAAATCATCCAAATGCACTTAGCACCTCAGAAATCCTTGTTAGGGAAAGCTGAACCTTATGTTTTATGCGTAAGATGTGATTTTGATGCTGAGTAAAGCCAGTTCTTAAGTCAATCTCGGGGAAAATAGTATGAGATCGTTCCCGATGCCGTATTGTTTCAATGCTACCGAGAACACGCTTATAATTGCTACTTCCGTAAATTAAAGAAATGAATGGAATAGTGACTTTGCTAATTTTTAAACTATTTTGATAATTATACACAAACTTAGGAATATAGCGCACTTTTCACTTCTTTCTTAATGACATTTAAAACTTTCAGCGGTATAAAGTTGTATTTTCTTAGATATGTTTCAATTGATTCGTATTTGAAAACTGCTGAATTACAGGCAATAGAAGATGGGTGCTAAATAAAATGAAGTAAGAATTTTTAATCAATTATATTAAAAATTCTTTCTTTTGGTAAGTACAAAAAATAAACATTTTATGGAAATTATGTCTTTTAGGATGTAGTAACTACACTAAGTACACAACGTGGAACCACGTACCAATTAATCGAACCACGAGCTACACTAGATTACTAAAGTAGAATAAAACTAAAAGGACAGTAAAAAAAAAAAACCCATATTTATCGCCCGGCCGGTTGCAAACTTTTGTTTGAAAATGCTAAAATTTATTTTTGTTTTTTGTTATTTTAATTTTATTACACTATAATGATCTAGTATAGACCGTGGTTAGATTTATCACGGTATGTCCCTTCTATATACGTTGTATGCGCAACTCTATTCGTTTTATGTCCATTCATTATTGCCGTGTGATATATGTATAGAAGTATAGCTTTCACTTGCGTGTTGCTTCTTCAATACAAATCGATCAGTTTTACTATAATTTGTAGCAATTAGTTAATATACTTTATATACCTAGCATTAAATGAACAACATTGTAATGACTTTTTCAACAAGGATTAAATTTAACAATAAAAACGACTTTTCTTATAAACGACTGAATCTTGTCTGTTTGGTTTAATAGTTACGAGGGAACATATAAAATTATAGGGACAAACATACAGGTCAAACACATAACCATCCTTTTCGGTTTTGCCGCAGTCTGGTAAAAAACCGTATAAATTCAGTTTTTTGTTAAGTTGGTAGTTGTACTTTTTTGTTGTAAAGTAAGTATTGATCGAGTAAAACCTTAACCTAAGTGTAATCTACATTTAGTAATTTATGTCCTGGACAATCGATTTTGAAATTAATAAATCTAGGTTACAAGCTTCGGTTTGAAGGTAAAAAACAATCGCCAACACTTTCAAAATGTCGTCACCGCCTCATCATCGATGCAGCAGGGCACCTGCATCTGGTCACAGCTTATGCAACGAATAATAAAGAGAGTTTCTGTAACGTTTATTCTCTTGGAACAACACACTACAAAAATTATAAATATTTCGAATTCTTATATTCAGTTTTGATAAAACTAAAATGATCATCGTCATATCAGCAACAGGGACCACAGGAAGTTCACAGCTGGACATAGGGCTCCCCCAAGGATCTCCAAAACGACCGATAGGATTATCTAAGCACCTATTTCATTAAAAAATCTTTTTTATTAGATCGATGCTGGGATCTTGAATTATTTGAAGTTCTCATTTCTTGTTGTTATTGCCTGGTATAAATAAAGGCTGTTAAAAAAAATACAACCGACTTTATTTTCGTTGAGGAGTTTCTTTAATATCTCCAAAGTTCGTAATCGAATTATAGGAAAACCTCTCAGGTTACGTAACTCAGTCCATGAAACTGAACTACTTTTGTTCTACAACATTTCCAAAATGCCAAAAATTCAATTCGGATTTTCATACAAATTGACACGATCAGCTGATCAGTTTGTATGAAAATTCTAATTTCTTTTTTGGGTTTCGTGAAAGTTGTAGAACAAAATTTGTTCAGATTCATTGGCTGAGGTACCATCTGAGAGGTTTTGCGTTATTTCATTAACACGTTGTATAGTAAAGACTTAAAAAAATCCATAAATTGGTTCACAACTACGAAGATATCGCTAACATACATACAAAAAAAAACATACAGTTGGAATAGAAGTCGGATAAAAATTGAGTTCCCAATATTGGTTCCGTGGTTCACATTGACGGACACCGGTCGTACGTTTACACCCGGTAGTGTATAACAATATCCGGTGACATCTACAAGCAAATGAGATACTAATCGACGGCACGTCAACGGCTGCTGCTTCCTTATTAACTTTTACGCCATCAGAGAAAACATTGAGGTAGCGGGAAAACCTGCATAGGGACCGTTTAAGTATCACATAAGCACCAAAAGGGGGTGGGAGTGGGACAGTCGTTGAGTTGCTTATTTTTGAAAACATGGGGACGGGGGAATCTGGACTTCCATTATGTCAGTAGGTATATTTTGTCATGCGCAACTTCTAAAATTTAGTTATGAATGTACTATCCATGTAGCGATGGGCAAATCTTTATTGGGAGAGGTCTTTAGGCCAGCAGTGGATTGAGGCTGTAAAAAGTCATGGTATCTACTACCTAATTACTTTACAGTTAGTTCACTCAAATGGTTTGTAGACTCGTTCGAACGCCGTTGACCTTGAGCCGTAGCGTAGCGTGTAACGCTAGGGTTGCTACCAAACCGAAATGGTATATGGCGCGGTGCGTGAGAGAGACGCGAAATAGGTACTAGCCCTCGGCTAAAGCAGTCAGCGCTAGCTAGCTCGTTCCACGCCCCGCGTGCATCTCAAGGCCCTCGCGCACATCCAGACACCCACACATAGCCGCAAGCGATTTTACGTGCACACATGCTTAAGTGTCGTTTCTTTTCGCGATTTGACTGCAACAAAAAAATCTGGCGAAATACGAATAAATCGGTCCAACTTAATATATATACTTACACGCAATTAACTGGTGCTAGGGCGTCTAGTATGTATTGCGTTATTTCATTAACACGTTGTATCTACACTAATATTATAAAGAGGAAAGATTTGTACCTATTTTTGTATGTTTGTAATGAATAGGCTCAAAAAGTACTGGGCCGATTTAAAAAATTCTTTCACCGTTGGAAAGCTACACTATTCCCGAGTGACATAGGCTATGTGTGTACCACGGGCGAAGCCGGGGTGGACTGCTAGTAAGTCATAAAATAATGAACAAAAAAATAAATAAATCTAATCATACCGTGTGGGGTATCAAATGGAAGGGCTTTAAAAGCACATTTCAAAAATATATACATCAATAGTTGCTCCCTGCTGTGCTAGCTTTAACTGGAAAAACGATGTACATTTCAGTAAGAATTTTTCTTTTGTTTGTTTGTAATAACTTTATTGTACTCGTACTATGAAAAAACAACATATAGAGTAAATTGACAACGGCGGACTTATCCCATAATGTTGAATCCGTTGAATCCGTGTAGTGATCTCATTCCCTGCTACTATGCTTGGTGCAAAATTATGCGCACTGGAAAATAAATACCTGCTCACTGTAGTAGATAGTAGTTTTTTAGTGTCTGCAGGTTTAGAACATTGCCCCGGGAGCAAATAGCGTCATTGTGTAATATGATCTCTGATCTGGCAAGCTTAGCACATCCACGGACGTGTTAACAGCCGGCCTACTAACAGAGCCAAAGATGGGTATCAATTATTTTACGAAAGGACATAAAGTTGGGATATTGCCAAGTTACTACTGTTGATTGCGTTAGAATTGCTACCAGAGCTGTAAGCATCGAACACGGTAGAATGCTTTCCACTGGAATTATGTATATGTTCAGAGAATCAGGTTTTTTAGAATATAATTTTTTGGGTCTTTTGTAATATTCAACATTGTAATATTCATACCCAGCTGCCTCCGCGGTCCAGTGGTCATGGCGTTTGCCTTGTGATCCGGAGGTCATGGGTTCAAATCCCACTAGGAAGCATACTTTGTTAAAAGAGTTTTCCAGTCTGTTTAGGATATTGCAGGCTTGAATCACCTGATTATCCGAAAAGAAAGATGATTCCGTGCTTCGGAAGGCACGTAAAGCCGTTGGTCCCGAACGCCACCTAGCGTTTGTACTTATCCTAGGATTGGTTCTGGTCTACCCTTTGGGTTGCGGAGATCAGACGGCAGTCGCTCTGTGTAAAAAACCAGTAACCTCGTCAAATCGCCTAGGTTAGGTAGCGGACCCCGGGCTCTGAAGCGTAACCGCTGACGATGCAACCGGGAGCACGCTCAGATTATGATGATGATGATGAATATTCATACCCAATTCTGAAATTTTGCTATCACACAGTTTCATAAAAACATTCTCATGATATGTTCTTTACAGAGAATCAAATTTTTTTGAAGTGAAAACTTCTTTAGCGGCGTTGTGCACTTTTTTTGTAATGGGTAAAAAATGTTAAACTCGCGTCAGGACACGTGTCCTGATCGAAAATTCGTAAGACGGAGCGGAGTTGGCACAAGGGGCCTAAGCGCCTTTGGGGTTTATGGCTCTTACGACCATTTTGTGTTTGTAGTGACAATAAAATAACAAAGGAATTTTATTTTCTATTATGACATACAATAGACGGATATTTTCACTAGCATTGTCAAAAGATGAATAGTCCAGTTTGTTTATAAAGAGATCAGAACGACTTGAACGTCTAGAGTTCGAATACCACCGGAAGGTGTTCACTTTTTAGTTCAATGAATTTATTTTTATTTTACGACCGGTATTTTGAAGTTTTTGAAGTGAAAACTTCTTTAGCGGCGTCGTGCAAATTTTTTGTAATGGGTAAAAAATGTTAAACTCGCGTCAGGACACGTGTCCTGATCGAAAATTCGTAAGACGGATGGAGAGTAGACAGCCGGCGCGGCGTAGGAGAGGAAGTATCCCCTCTCATTCTAAGGCGCTGCGAAAATGTATGCCTGCGCCTGCTGTTTCTAATAATAATAATATAAAAATAATATAAAATAATAATAAACTTTTTAATGTAATATAAATTGTCATGTTTGTGTACGATAGCGCAATAAATAAATATTGTATTCTACCACATAAATGATAGTACTTTTATACTGAAAATTAAAGCAATTCGTGCAAAATTATTCCCTAACCATTCCAAAATATCAAAAATGCACAACGTTAATATTCAAGTTTTCACTTCTGCCGGCACTCCCGGAGTGCAACCCGTCGTTTTTTTTTAAACCCAATTAGAGTAGAGTAGTATGGGTCCTTTGTAATATTCAACATTGTCATATTCAAATTAAAAAATCTCAAATTTTGCTAACTTCAAATAAAAAGTCACACAGTACCATACAAACACTCTTTTTTGGACTGACGTCAGAAGTACTGATTTATCCATAAGCGAAAGTCATGAATTTTTAGCTTACTTATAAGTTAATAACTGAAAATAAAAGGTGAAAAATTAAAGTTAAAACTAGTTTTTTCTTTAAATTTTAACCTCCTTACTTTAACTGCTCGCATTGTTACATTACACATAATTTGTCAAAAGTTTATCACTAGAAAACAATCATCATTAGGAAAATCAGGTCTTTTTAAATCTCCACTGCAGGAGCACGACTGCACGACCCTCTCTGCACTACCAGAGACATATATTAGCTAGACCAGTCAGAGGATTTGGAGTACACTCCTCATGCCAGCCAGACGGGTTGGAGAGGTCTCATTGATGTTTATAAGCTTATTTTAGCTTGTGTTTCATATGTCGCCTTCTACGACATCCACGGGAAGACTTGGAGTGGTCCTTTTCTACTCTGCCGGAAACCCGGGAACCACATGGCTAACTAGAAAAAAATAATCTAGGCATAAAAATAAATCAGTCAAATCCGCAGGTAAAAGCTAGCTAGCGGACGTGATAAGCATGGCGCTTGCGAAAGCCCGCGCTTAGTAAATAAAACGCGTAGTCGTCGTTCGAAATTTTACAATTTCACTGAATACTGATCTCTAGCTCGGAATACTCAATATCGATGAATTTTGCAATTGTATCGGTGATATTGCAAAATATTTATATATTATTCCAGTCAGTGTTAATCGAAGGAAAATTTACAAGAGAATGTCGAATTGAGGATGTAAGATGTTGTTATTGGTGTGGTTTAGGAACGTAGTTTTATATAGGTACTACTTATAGTCATAATTAATATTTTTCTACATGATGTAAAGAGTTACTTAACTACCATAAAATATTGTATCGTTGAATTAGTATCTCATAATACAAGTTTTAACTTACTTTGAGTCTAACTCAATCACAATTTGACAACTCTCCCATGGAAGATATCTCCAATTTTGACCGATCTACGGCCATGTCGCCCTTTGGCTGAACATCGGGCACATACAAGGCACATGATAAACTACGTAAACTAAAATGAATGGCTCAAAATATAGACAGAAACGTTCATCTATCAAATAGTTCAGGGTAAATTATGTATGACCGAGTGTTCCACACGCAACTAAGTCTAACCGTCAAAATATGCGCATTCGTAACTGTTCCTTCCGTAATTTGCGGAAGAGCACAATATCCATTATCACCATGCGACGTGAAATATCGATTACCGTAATGGGTTCGATGTTATTCCGATCCTCCGAGTGGAAGGCAATTTGTTTACGTAAAACGCTGTAATGTTACAATCATTGCTATTTACCTAACAGTTAAAATATTACGTATGTGTACAAGTACACATGTTTTTATCCCTTATGAAAGCATAGAGTAGATAAAACCCTTAGGCTTAGGCTTAGCAAGATATTGTTAGTATTTAGGTGAAAGAATTGATTTAGAAATATTGATACGTTGCATTGCCGGTCGGCTATTTACATTAAATTATTTAGCTCCTCTTAAAAACTTAATTGGGATCGTTGCCTAGGTAGTAGAAATAAGAAAGAGCTATGTAGACCAACTAAAAGAAAAAGCAGGGGTTATGTCATATCAAGCACTAAAAAGTAAGGCAACGAACCGAGAAGTTTGGCGCATACTCCACCGACAAGAGCCACTAAGCTCTTAAATAAGAAGAAGCCTAGGTGGTAGAATTAAGATTTGTGATTAATGTAAGAGAAAATCATTCTTTTGAGGGTCTTCGAAAAAATCTTGAGAAAAACATACAAAGAAGTGAAAAGATTCGAATTCCTAGAATCTAAATGTTGATAGCAAAATATCTTGGTGAGGTCATAATACAGACCAAAGAAGATAGAAGTAATTTTCTCAATGATCGCCTTGGCCTTTAGCCCAAGAGCCATAGGTAATTATAGATTGGCAACAGTAAGTAGCAATAAAGTTTAGTTTAGACCACCTGACCACCCACTTTATAGGTCCCCAAATATTTTTATAAAACATAATTAAAAAAAGGTAAGGTACAATTTATTTAATGTAAATCCCAGCTTGACCAATCTTCTTTGTAGTTATTTGAAATATACCCAAACATTCCTTTCTTATAAGCCGACCATTGTTGGCATTCCCGTGACGTCACTTCACGGTTGTGATCGCTGTAGTCATCCAAAAAGGACCCATAGGGTTCTATTCTAATTGCGGTTTAAAAAAACGTTTGGGTTCGTCTCACTTCGGGCTATGTCTTTAAAGAAACAAATGATTTTAATATGTAGTTATACGTATATTTAAATAGATTATATTTTAGTAGATTATTAGATAGATTGAATTCTTATAGGTTTTCCTGTAATCTACAAGCAATGAATTATATTTTGTATTTTTTTCAAAATTTTAGGCTCAGTAGTTTCGGAGATCAAGGGCAATGGTCAATTTTCGTCTTCTTTCATGAATAAAATCAAAACTAATAATTTTAATAACAAAAATATATTTGAGATCCTCATCACGAGCCCTTTCATTTGATATATGACACAGTAAGGTTTGCAAAACTTACTTTTTAAAAATCCTTATTTGTCCCCCGAAAATGACCCTTATTTTTAAAAATTATTTATTTACTTTGCACATATGTGTTTGGGTCATAGGATTACAATATTCTACCAAATTTCACCTGATTCGGTTCAGTAGATTTGGAGCAAATTGGCTGTGACAGACGGACTGGCAGACGGACGGACAGACAGACGCACGAGTGATCCTATAAGGGTTCCGTTTTTTCATTTTTTGTACGGAAGAAGTCAGGTCGCACACTGCTATTAACATAAACGTAGTCTAACATCATAACTGCATCAGATTTATTTTTAATATTCATAAATTTGATCACATCTCTTCATTTCGCGCTCAGCTTGCATGGCTCCCTATTCCCTTACAATGTAATGCTAAAATACTCTCTATGCTTTTTTCTATCTTGAATAATCCGCACTCCCTTAGCTATCTTAAATCTAAATTCAACTCTCTCAGTTCCACTCACTTTCGCTCACTTCACTCCTCTTGCACTCTCATTCTTAGTATTCCTCCTCATCGCTCTAACTTCATGGGCAAGTCTATTCAAGTAAAGGCTATCCGGCTATGGAATAATCTTCCCGAGTCTATAATATATATAATAATAATAAACAATTATTTAATCAGACAATTGTCCATTTATTGTTAGTAACACAGATATCCTTAACCTAATGTTAGTACCTATAACCTAAGAAAAACCACAAATCTAATCTAATCACTGCCGTACAATTCCGTGTGAAACTGCACAGCAGCGATTAATGTATGCAAGCTATAAGCAGAGCTCAGCCCAGCCATTTGACTTTTAAGCGAGCGGCACATAAATTTTTCCTTCAGCAGTCCTATTCCCTGTCATCCTGATTATATTTATTAGTGTTTATATCTATGTAATCTATATTCATGTATATCTATTGTAGTTTATGCATGTTAGTATATTTAGTTATTATATGTTTAATAGTATATTTTTGTATAAGTATATGTGCTTTTGATTATATATATGTATTTTAGCATTATATTAAGTTTACTTACTAAAAATTTTATTACGCCAGCCACACATATTTTCTGCTTGGTCTAATGGTTGACCGGGATAGAATGCCATATGGCATTAGGTCAGCTACTTGTACTTCTATTTTATTTGTGCAATTTATTTGTACAGCATGTTTATCTACCAGAGAAATTTTCCTCTATGAAAATATATTTATATTCTCTATTTTCATAGAGGAAAAATACCCTGGTAGATAAACATAGATGGTAGTATAAACATGCTGGATAGCAAAAAAAAAATTGAGATGACGTTGATCGTATTAAAATTTGTTTAATTTGAGGATATTTAATCTATTTTTACGATTTCTGTTTTAGCCAGATATACTTATTTTATTTAATCTTTATTGCATGTTTATACTACCAGAGTACTTTTCTTCTATAAAAATAGAGGAAAAATACTCTGGTAGTGTAAACATGCTTTGAGATGACTTTGATCGTATTAAAATTTGTTCTAGTTTTCCCTTAAACCTAAAAAACCTCATAACTTAATCTTTATTTCTTAAACCTGCAGAAATGGTCTAACCCCGTACACCGAGGGTTAAATTCCTCACCAGCGTGATTGAAATGGGTCAGCAGGTATAGCTCGGGCGCCGACTCCCGCCCCTGCCTGCGTCGAGGAGCGCCCGCGACGTGCGCTCATTCGCTTTTTGCCCACCTTTCGACGCGCGCGCAGCCTCCTCCATTGTTCGAGCACGCGCATTTCTCTCACGTGGGAACCGAACTTTTTCGTGCTTTACCAGCTATTCATCTGCGTCAATCGAAGCGTGCGCACGTAATGCCAGTATACGAGTTATTCGCCCTTGTGTTATCAGTTATGCGGTCTGTGATATGATTCGGATATCTCCTGATGGTGAAAGTTGAGTGATGATCAATAGAGATTGGGATCTTCGTATCAGATAAGCGGAGACATGGCCGTCACGCCGGTGAGTAATTGACCCCATCAGTTTAACGATCGCGAGCTTTTGTGAGGTTCGGTTACTGAATACGCGATAGCTCGTTGATTAGGCTGTAAATAGACGTCGTTAAATATTTTGGGCTTTTAGCTTTGGGATCTTGGGAAAGAGTTAAATTGAGGAATTTGATGTTCTTTTAACTTTTTTTATAGCAGATTAGATTTTCTTGATATTGAGATAAGCAACGAGTGATAAAAATGTGTATATCTTTATTACTTAAGGCAATTAAGTACGTACTTGTTTTGGGAATACTTTTACTGCCTAAAATATTTAATTATGTAGTTTTATTGCCATATTGATTTGATATCGATCTATCTTCCGCTCTTCTCACCGGTCTATATTAGAGTTTTATGATATAATGTATGTATATATTTTTGGGTGTGCATGTGATATGCATTCGATTAGTATTATGCAACAAGTTGAATGTTTTGTCTTTATTGCTTCCGGAATATATTCATGGATGAATCATTTTATATTTAACAATTTTTGATTCCTATTAGCTAGAATTAAAATATATTTTTAAAAGTAGAATGTATTATAATAAAAAATAAAGTTATTATAAAAAATAAAGTGTCCATAATTTCCAAATAGATATTTTTTATTTATCGCTAAGGTTGACTGGCAAAGAATGCCTTTTCTACCATTTTGTTTTGGAAAATAAAGTTTTAAATAAATAATTTTTTTTTTCACTTTACAATCAGATTTTATCAGTGACCTCCTAGGATTAAAAAAAATCTGCTCTAGTAAGATTAATGTCTGAAAGTAATGTATAATTCAATATCTGCCCATGGCCATAAATAAAGCAGTCAATACTAATTTTGTGCTTGTTTTGATTGCTTCATGGGAGAGACTGTGGGTGTTCCCAATCCCAACCATTCTAAGATCAAACCTGTAATCATACTCTATTACCACGGAGTTACTGTGAATATAGTTTTGGTATGTCTTTTTAAAATAAGTAAAAATAACATTATTGAACTAAAATTAAATTAACTATAACTATGCATATAAATCTAAACTATAAATAGTTTTTTTTTTTTTTTTTATTAGAAATTTGAGTGCGTTTGATCTCTATCTAGCCTGATGGGAAGCTAAGATGAGGTCTAAGGTGTATCACGCAGACTCAAAAAATGCCTGTTCACTCTTGCCTTGAAAATCCCTAAATTATATGTATGGGGAAACATCGACGCAGGGAGGGAATTCCACACCTTAGCGGTTCGCACAATGAAGGAGGAGGCGAATCGAGAGGTACGATGAGGAGGAATATCGACCACAAATGGGTGGAATCCCTGTCCACGTCGTGTTGTCCGATGGTGGAATGGTGCAGGGGGAATTAAATTATGTAATTCCTGCGCACACTCCCCGAAGTGCAACCTGTAGAAGACACACAGACTTGCTACCAGTCGGCGATGTTCGAGGCTGTGGAGCCGTCCTGCCGTAAGCAACTCATCACCAACGAGTCTTCTGGAACGTCTGTCGATAGCTTCCAGGGCTTCGGGCTGATAGCGGGCAGATCCATCCCATAGGTGGGAGCAATACTCCATACATGACCGGACTTGAGCTGTGTAAAGGCTCAACAGTTGGTCAGGGGTAAAATATCGTTGGACCTTGGAGAGGATGCCCAGTTTTTTAGAAGCCGTCTTAGCCCTGGACTCAATATAGCTACCGAAGTTAAGATTTGATGAGAGATCGATACCGAGAAGTTCGAGATGACGGGTGATAGGAACAGGCACACATAAATAATTAAATTTTATATTTTTAATAATTAATTAAATAACATTTAATAATTTAAAAAATGGATCTCTGCGCTCGGTAACACAAGAGGCTGGCAGCATTCCTGCTTTGAATGGTTTTTCTCTTAGTTTATTGTGTTGACGAATATATTCTATCACTGAGATAATTGTACTTATGTGCTATGCATATGTATAACTGTCTTTTTAATATTATGAAACACATTCTAATAGAACATCTAAGCGCCTGAGATACCACAAAATTATATATTTTGATAAAATAGGTACACAACCTTCGTTGAACATTTAGCATTTTACTCTCCCTACAAAAGACATCAACGAATGCTTTTGAAAAATCTATGTGTCATTTGTTTGATTTCGGTAGTTGTATACCTACTTATTAAATTTCTTGAATAATGTAGAGTAAAA
Organism: Acrobasis repandana; assembly: GCA_963576875.1. Classification (NCBI taxonomy): domain Eukaryota; kingdom Metazoa; phylum Arthropoda; class Insecta; order Lepidoptera; family Pyralidae; genus Acrobasis; species Acrobasis repandana. The sequence continues at coordinate 15,801,316 of OY756218.1, read as the reverse complement.
TAATCGTTACATTAATTGATGTATTATCATCGTAGACCTAAGGATTATTTAAATAACAACCTAAATATTCCGTGTTCATGTATTTATTTAAATTAATTGATAGTAACCTAAAAAAATATGTAAATATATATGACCAGAAATCTATGGGGATAGATATCTTAAAATAAAAGTTAGACACTTAACAATATAATGAATTAAGTGCTTGCCTCCGACTTATAAAGTCAAGACATCCTGTCAAGTAGAAAGTTTATATCTTTCTGACATTGTCCAGGGTGCACCTGTGTCTCTTTAAAAATAATAAATAAATATCAAGAGCCAAATCACATTGATTGATCTAGCCCCAAAGTAAGTTTTAAACTTGTGCTATGCTTTTATGATAAATACATATATAGATAACTCCCAAGACCAAGGACAATTCGAAAAAGGTCATTTTACAACTTGCCCTGGCTGGGGTTCGAACCCAGAACCTCCGGATTAGTGGACTAGCCTGTTCAGTTAACAATCACGGAGGTCGTCAAAAAAGCCTGAGTCATTTATTATAGCCAGCACCAATGGATTTACATTATTATTAAATTAATGCATACGGGAATTAACGCGAAACGTACCTTTTTTTATTTATTTTGCTGACGTTTCGTTCGGGTTTCACCGAACGTGGTCCCAGCTTGACTGAAGCAGCGATGACGCCTACGCCTCCCCCTGCCCGGTGTGATCTTCGTCCACCGTCATATTGTTCATTTTCCAAGTACCGTCACACACTACACTCACAGTGTCCCTATTCCGTAACGCAACCGTATTCGGATTTACATTACCTCTGAAGTACTACAGAGGACATCAAGAAAATCTTGAATGCTCTTCGAAACCCAAATCTAGGTCTATTTTTATTTTAAATAATTTTTAAATGTTTTAATTTCTATACATGAGTCACCTGTACACTTAGTATGTTACATCGATGACGATTGTCTTAAAAAGCTGCGTCCGGAGACATATCTGTATCAAAAGCATCACTAACGAGGACGAGGCACTTCCTATTGTAAACAGAAAAGCTTTTTTCTGTGAAGAAAAGTACTGATAACCGAAGCTTTATCTCAAAGCTAACACGAACTTTACGACTGTCTGGTTAATGGACTTTTATGTGTCATCCTTGAAGGCAAACCTCTCTGGAATGAAGTTAAGTGTGAAAATCTATAATTCTTTTATGATATGCTGTACACGGATACCTGTCGTTGGTATACATGATGTTTGATAGTTAGATACAAAGTTGAAAGTGAACTTCTCTATAAATATGACGCAATATATTATTCTTTTAAACTGTTTATAAACTCGTAATAAAATGTTGATTATGGACTTTTTCAAGACGGCAGAGTACATTCTATGAAGAGTGAAAGATCATTACTTATCGGAATCATTTTAGTTGTAATTTATAAAATAATACTACTTATATTTATTTCTTGATAGACATATCTATCTACTGTGAAGTGGTTTTGTGAAGTGCCTTTTTGTTATTTATGTATTTAATCAGTGTAAGCCAGTTACACACACGAAAACTAGACGATTTGTTTTTAGTTAGTATTAATTATTTCAAATCATGTGTAAATGCTGTGAAATTATTAATTAATTAATGTAAAAAATAAACATATAATCTAGCAGATACATAGATTGGGCTGGGAATTTGTGATGATTATTTTTGTTGAGCTGTTCAGACTTGTTTATATTTTTTTACAATTTAGAACTATTATAGGTAGCTCTGGGTAGGCAGGTGACTTTATAGATACTCTTATAAAACGCCTAGTTAAATCTGATGCAACATTAAGTAACTTTAAAAAAATCTGTCGAGTCAGACGATTCTCAGAATCGTAAGGTAGGATGATGGTCACATTTTTGACACCGCAAGGCTCGAGACGAGAGAAATTTGAGAAAGAACTTGTTTGTCTTTAAAACGACTGACATTGCTTAACGGATATAGAGCCTCGGTGTACGTGTAATAACATGACTGCTTTAAGATAAAAGAAAGAAAGAAAATAAGCGGCTGTAAAAAAGGAAAAACAATGAAAATTTTGGCTATTGTATATAATTTAATTTAGATTGTTATATCTACTTACCCTGTTTATTGTACGCTTATTAACGGATGGGAGTGCTGCGGTTTCCCTGCGGCAAACCAAACCAAAGTGATATAAACGCGGCTGGGTTTTATTGGCGTAGCTACGACTTTATTTATTTTTATGACTTGGCGACTGCTGAGTGTAATATGTAAGAAATTTTATATTTTCATTAACTATCTTGGTTTATTACTTACATGCTGTTCTTTATTTTTTTCATCGTATCGGCAAAATTAAAGATATCAGACACACAAATTTGAAAATATTTCCTAGTACAGTAGTTAGATAGATATGGGAAATAAGAAATTGAAATAGATAAATTAAAACAATAAAAAAATCAAAAATAAATAACATTTTTGTTGTAACATGCATTGATCTAAATGTAAACCTATATCTATTTAAAAAAAAAAATTCCAACGAAGAGAAACGTTTTATCGTTATTTCTTCTTGAACGTTTAGCAGCAGCACGTTTTGAAGCAGAGAGAGCCCAGGGCCGCAAGATCCAAAGGCTACTTTTAGCGTGATGGTACTCGTAGGTGAAAAGATGGAAAATGAATCAAAATAGTGATGGGTTGCTAGCCGCATCGCCTTTTAACATGATTCGCAATTTCGCCCACTCCTTCAATCGGCTTTTCCGATCTACGTGAAAAGAGAAGCAGCAGGTATATTCTAAGTTATTTCTTTTTTCCAAGACCAGCATGGAACCATTTTGAACGTTTGGAGACCTTTATCAGGTTAGAGAGAAAAATTGATTAAATAGATAACCGTGCCGGTTAACAAATATCGGCATAACGCTGACATTAATATTTATTTTATTTAATAAAATCTGCTACTTAATATTTAAAAAAAATAAAAACATAGATAATTTCATTTTTAACTCGTACATAAAGGGTCCGTACCTCCAAACAATGTTTTAAAACGCTAATAAAAACACATTTCTTGTATGACAACCTCCTTTAATTTTTAACTTTATTTTATTTTTAGTATTTGTTATAGCGGCCACAGTAATACATAATCGGTGAAAATTTCAAGCGTCTAGGTATAACGGTTTAAGATAAAGAGCCCTTTGACAGACGGATGGACAGACAGCGGAGTCTCAGTAATAATAGGGTCTCGTTGGCACCCTCTTACAAATACTTTGAGAAGGTTTTTAAAATAGTTAAATAAATCTTCTAGCAATTTAAAGCACGAAATATGTAGTGTACAAGCTAATTTCTCACACAACAAACATTACATAACTGTTGAAAAGGTCAAATACCAATCAATCAAAGTCGTTTGAACTTCAACAATTACTTCGATTACGCAAGAATGAAATTTAATAGCAAGTTATGCGACTTTTTAATAATTGTTACGAGAATGCAATCAAACGCGTAATTATTTATCAGTATCGGTAGGGCTGCCAGTTTATTGTACGGTTGATTCAAAGCCTAGTTTTGTATCATGTACCTCTTACGACGCAAATCTGCTTTGAATTAATGGATCTGGGACATAACAATATCATAAAAAGCTCGCAAATATGACGAACATATATAGAAATATGAAAAATATTTTTGGCCTCCCTTACAGCTTGACCGATCAGCTGATCAGAGTTTGTATGCAAAGCTTATTTTTTGACTTTTCCAAGCCTAGCTTTTATTTTGAAACAATATGTCATATTTGGCTTTTTGTAATTTCAAAGAAATTGCATATATCTAGGCATATAACTGGTTTTCACAGTCAAAATACGAACTTGAAAGGAAATATAAGCGTATAGAAGTTTTCCATACTGATGGTCAAATATGATATGAAACATTATATTAACTCGAAATTACACAATACTGCCAAGATCTAACACGTCCTTTAAAAATAAAAGCTAGACTACGTTTGTATGGAAAAGTCTAGGGTAAGGGGACTCTTAACAGATTTTTTTATTCAGTCTGTATAATGTGGCACTGGTAGTAGCCCTGGCTGTCGGTAGTAAGTTGCGTTTGCGTGCGCCCGCGCAGCTCATACACGCCGCGTGCGCATATCCGATATTGTCTATTGACTTTTACGCGCGTTGTAAAGCTAATTCGCTTTCGATTTCCTTACACACAAACTTCGCTATATTTTGGTCAGTTTATTATTGCATTGTGACGATGATGTTTATGGACTGGTCGAAAAAAAATACTGAATATTCAAAATACCTATTACAGGGTCTAACAAAATACACTGAATCTGATGCTATACTAATCCATCCAGTCCATGATACTAAACAGTTTTCCCAAAGGAACATATATATATATAAATATGAACAATATTTTTTGGCCTCCCATAACAGCTGGCGATCAGCTGATCCGAGTTTGTATGGAAGGTCAAAAATTTTATGCTGCTTGGGGAAAATTTTCCAGTATCATGGACTGAATCCACCTTTAAAATAGTTTCAATATATTTTGTTAGACGTTAAATAGATATTTAGTGCAGAACATAAATAAAATAAATAAATAAATATATAGGGACAAATCACAAAAATTGACCTAGCCCCAAAGTAAGTTCGAGACTTGTGTTACGGGATACTAACTCAAAGATTCTATATTTTATAACAAATACATATATAGATAAACATCCAAGACCCAGGTCAATCTGAAAAAGATCATTTTCCATCTTGACCTAACCAGGGATCGAACCCGGGACCTCCGGTGTGGCGGACTGGCGTGTTAACCACTACACCACAGAGGTCGTCAGAAAAAAAATAAAAGAAAATAACAGCTGGGAGCTGATGAAGTTACTACTTACCGTTATACAGCTGTTATAAATATTTACAGTTATTTTAGGAAAAGCTTAACTTATTGTCGTTTCTTGTTTTGGGTTGTATTTATCTTAAAATATAGTATTCCATAACACACTTTTAATTTTTTTTAAATATATGTGATTTTTTTCTCTTAGGCAGGTGTAAATGGTAATCATAAAGCATTAACCTGATCATAGAGCATAAACCTGGAGATTAATTAAAGTAGGTTAGCAATTAATTACTACGTGTAATTCCAGTTTATATCTGTAAATAAACAGAGATTAGTACATGTTGTTATACACGTGTTATTGACGTATGCGTAATAAATTCTATCACGGGCTATACTAGATCACTGTAGTATAATGATATTAATTCGAACACAGTCAAAAAACAACAAAAATTAAATTAGGCATTTCCATACAACAGTGTGCAACACTCGGGCAATTTTTACGGGAATGTTAATTTTTTTTTTGTTTTTTGAACGTTATTTTAATATCAATATACTATAGTGATCTAGTATAGCCCGTGGTTCGATTTATTACGCATATGTCAATTAAACGTTGTATATAATCTTTGGCCTAGCTTTTATTTCCTTCTGAATAAAATCCATAATATCTAAGAACCTCGAGGGATAAGTTTATGTAACTCAAAATAAGTATTTAATATCAAAGCATCTTAACAATTACGATTCTAATCGATCAGTTTCATCTCAAAAATCCGCAAAAACGTTTCAACAGTCAACTACTGACAAATAGAGTGAAGAAACAATCTGCCAGTGCACTTGAACCTCTTAGAGCATTGTTCTTTGTGAGCATGGGAACCCGCGGCGCCCGTGAAAGCGTATTTCCCATACAACGTAGTAAGCGATACACCAGGAGGCGTTCGCTTATAAAATTATTCTCACATACAGTGTAATCGCATATAAGTAATTCCAGTCTGCGTTATGCTGATTTTGCGATGTATAAGTTATGCTATTTAGGTACTTTTATACTTAATCAAGCTTCTTGTTCTATAAGTAAAAATTCGCGGTTTCACAGATAAAATATATGTATTTTTTCAAATTACGATTATTCCATTTAACCATTAGATCGGGTTAGAAGAAGTCAGGACCAATGGTGTCGTGTATGTAATCTCAGTGGTCTGTGAACATACCTATAGCTACTATACGATATTATTTATGGAGAGTGATTAATATCTATTTTACGAGTATAGGTATTCTAAAATTCAAGAAGTTGTATTTCATTCGAATAAAATAAAGGTCACTCAACTTTAATTTACGCGGAATAATGTTCTCTCGATAGGGTTAAAAAGAAGAGTCGGAAACCGGAAGATATTTGGTACAAAATGAGAAATATAAAAAAAACAATTTCTCAGGTTTCTTCTATGGTGACCTTTATATGAGTAACGAGTTTTTTCATTGTTTTATCATTAGGGAATTGCATAACTTTTTTGTTGATGCTTTCGTGGAAATGAATATTGCTGTTAGCTTTATCTGTGAAGCGTTATTGCGGACCTTTCACCCTTGCCGGATGATAATCGCTCACTAAATCTACCGTGCACGATTCTATAATGTTCATCCATTTGTTAGTTGAATGTTTGTTTAGTGTAAATAGACGAAAGTGAAATTTTCGTAATAATCGTAATCGTTTGTAATATACATAACATTTCAAGTACGAAGCCATGTAGAAAAGGGTTCTGATCTTGTCATTGCTTTAAAAATATGTTCATCCAAAGGGAGCCAACGGGATCCTATTACTGAGACACCGCTGTCTGTCCATCTGTCCGTCTGTCCGTCCGTCTGTTACAGGGCCACTTGAACCGTAATAGCTGTGGCCGCAATAACAACTAATACTAAAAATAAGATAAAGTTAAAAATAAAAGGGGATCGTCATATCAGAAAAGTATGTTTTTCAGCGTTTTTATTTTGTTCCATTGTATGAAGGTACGGAACCCTTCATGTATAAGTCAGACTCGCACTTGATCGGTTTTTTTAGCTCTTAGGACTATGTGTGTTCGTTAAAAAAGTAGAAAATTTCCGAGTCCTAACTAACTATTAACGTGCTCAAAAGTTCGGAAAACTGACCAGATGATTTAGACTCCAACTCAATATCTAAGTTTATTCGGTAGTATGTTTCTTTGTGCGTTTAAGTGTGGCCCCTTACACTGTTGTCAGTTTATTTAGGCTGCCTAAAGGCATCTGAAATTGCTTGATAATAATTTGTTAATGATTAGAGTTGTCAAACAATGTCAGACCAACGGTCAATTGGTTTTATTTTTAGATATCTTTAGCTGGGTGGTTCCCGGCAGAGTAGAATAGGACCACTCTAAGCCTTTACACAAGCTAAACAAAGCTTATAAACATCAATGAGTCCTCTCTGACCCGTCTGCCCAGCGTGCAGAGTGTAGGCCAAATCCTCTGATTGCTCTTAACTACCAGAGCCATACTCTGGTAGTACAGAAAGTAAAAAAGACCTGATGATGATGATGACGATTTTAATTTTAGTAAATGCTAATATAAATCCTAATCCTGACTATCCTACTTAATCCTATCCTAACTAATATTATAAATGCGAAAGTGAGTTTGTATATTTGTTTGTTTGTTTGTTAACTCTTCACGCTTTATCTACTGAACCAATCTTCTTGAAAATTCGAATACACATAGTTAGGACTACTGAGAAGTACATAGGGTACCTTTCATCCCGGAAAAAAGTAATGTTCCCGTGGAAATTGGGATACGCGAGCGAAGCCGCGGGCAAAAGCTAGTTAATATATATATACTGGGTGGCGCAAAAGTAAAGACCCTATTTGGTTCAGCTATAACATTTTTTCTAAATTAGAAAACTAGATTTAGGTTTTTTTAAATGTATATTTGTGCCATTAAATTTCGTACCATTAGGATTTAAAGATGATGTCTTTTAAATGGTGACCTCCAGAGTTGATACACATTTGAGCCCTATTTATGACATTTTGCATAACTTGCCGTAACACTTCCTGCGATATGTTCGTTATTTCTTGACGAATGTTTTCTTTTAGAGCTGCGAGAGTCTGTGGCTTGTTCACATACACCCGAGATTTCAAAAAACCCCAAAGAAAGAAGTCTGGACTGGTCAGATCGGGTGATCTTGCAGGCCAAGGCAAATCGCCAAAACGAGAGATAACTCGGCCTGGAAAAGCGTCCCTCACTAAGTCCATAGTGTCGCGCGCTGTGTGTGCCGTAGCGCCGTCTTGTTGAAACCAGATGTGCTCCAGCCCCAATTCGTCCAAACTGGGTATCAAAAACTCTCGTAACATGGTTCTGTAGCGTTCTCCAGTGACAGTTATCGCATTGCCTCCAGCGTCTTCGAAAAAATAGGGTCCGATCACTCTGTCAACACAGATGCCACACCATACAGTAACTTTTAGTGGGTGTAGAGGTGTTTTTTGAATAATGCGCGGATTATCAGTGCCCCAGAACCGAGTATTCTGCTTATTGACATGCCCTGAGAGATGGAAATGCGCTTCGTCACTCATAACCAATTTTGAAGGAAAATCATCCTCTTCAAGGTTGAGGTTTATGACGCGCTGGCAGTAATCTAGACGAGCTCGGTGGTCAGCAGGCAGCAGCTGATGAGTCATTTGAGTTTTATACGGGAACATCTTTAAGTCTTTCACCAAAATACGCTGCAGGGTCCGTCTGGAAATGCCCAATTGCGTGGCACGTCGCCTCGTTGATGTTTCTGGACACTCTTCCACATCTTCGCGCACAGCATCGATATTTTCAGCTGAACGGCCTGTTCTTGGTCTCCCAGACTTAGGTCTATCCAATGTTGAGCCAGTTGCTTCAAGGCGTGTGGCAAAGCGTCGAATTGTGCGACCAATCGGTGCCGGACGGTGGTGAAATCGTCGACGAAATTCACGTTGTGTTCTTATCACTGATGAATTATTCCGTAAGAACATTGACACAATTATTCCACGTTCTTGGGGAGTAAAACGGTCCATGTTTATTTTCAGTGTATTTTACATTTGTTCACTACACAATTTTCAACAACAGAATGACAGAAAATGTCATATAAAAAAAATAAAAGTATTTTCTTTAGTGCCAGTACTTTTGCGCCACCCAGTATAATCCAAAACGTTAATTCATAGATCTGCATATCTTGATCCTTGGTCTGAGCGTTAATAACATAACTGACGCCAATAAAACCAGTTTATCAATCAAGCGATGACATAAAGTATAGTTATGTCGGGCGTCTCTATGGCCACATTGATTAGAGATTTCACGGCCACGGAACCGCCCACATACCGCGCAATATACCGCGTACGGACCACTCTCAATTTCTATCAAACTCATTCGAGCGGTAGAGCCGACGATGGCTTGTTTTGCTTAGACGCGTCATAACATAACTTAGCTTAAAATATTAACTTCAGGATATTTTTTTCATGAGATAGAGAGTATTTGCACATTTTCGGCAACATGACTAGTGCTTACAATATATTTTTTATTTTAATATTTCATATAAGTAAACCAGCATTACACAGCCAGACACTATCAAATTATTTGAAACTATTTGATAGACTTTCAGGAATGAAGCGGCAACTAAAGAAAAGTCGTAAATTAAAAAAAAAATTATAAAATCTAGTGGAAGTTAATTAATAATTTTATCCATATCGTCGACTTCAACATACATAATAATGTCTCGACTTCAATAATGTTCTTAATGTATGTAAGTCTAATGGAGAAGAGGTCGTTGCTAGAAGCAATCGAATCGAAGGTTTATTTATTGGATCGCAATCAGATAGGTATTGAGAAACTGAGATTTGTGTAGCGCATCACACTAATGAAGTTTTTTTAAAATACGGATTAGAAATTATGTGTTAATGTTCGTAAGAAATAAATTACTTAGAAAGATCACACGATTTCCGTTTTATACGGGGCTTATTAAAGATGGTACTAGTAATATTACTTTCAAATAAGGAAGCCTTCGTTAATTATAGTAGAGAGAGAGAGAGTAGAGAGTGAGATATTAAAAAAAAAAATTACAATTGTACATGTACAAATCCCATTGTTTTCTCTGTTTCTACGAGTAGACAATATTTTGTGATTATTTTTAACTAAGTAACTACATAAAGTTGTTTTTTTTTCATTTTGAAATGTTAGATCCATATTTATTTTCTGGGTCAAAAAAAAATATATTTTGTACTGATAAGAATAAAACGTCACAAAATAGCGTCACTTGTCATTGATTATATCCATTTTCAACATGATTTTAGACTTATTAATACAGAAAAACTGATATTAAGAGCGCTATTTGACTCGAAAAATCGACGACGGTTTTGTATTTTATACAAATCCAATAGAATATTTTTGTTTTGACGTTTAGAAAAGTGTCTAATTTGATTTGTTGTCATTTAGCGGATTGCTGGAAGTCACTTGATTATTGCAGTCCGACGAATTTTACCAACGAGTGCTCATCGTAAATAAAGTAGGTACGTCTAGCATCAATGAAGTATTAGTTGCCATTTTAACTCTACTAAGTAAGTAATACTTATTTTAAATGTAATGTACTTCGTAATAATTTTTAATATTCATGAATCCATTCTAGTTTTTACTTAACAACAACCAATTTTAATTTATTTATAGGCTTCGATTCATTGAATGTAGATTCTCACGTACTGTGATGTAAAGATACTCGTAATTCTCGTAAATATTCATACCCACACCACCGTAACAAAGTTGTAACGACTGACTAAACAGAATAATTTCCGTGAATTCCAAATAGAGGAGAAAGTGTTACAGTACAGCCTGTACAGCCCTTGATGCACTAATGAGACACCTGTGAAAACTATGTCTACAGGAACTAACAAGTAGGTGTAAGTAATATTTATAATACAATATCCCGCCTTTTTGTCCAGGGCCGAAGAACCTAAAGGCTACGTTCAACGTATTCGTCATTAGGTCTTTTTTGTATTTAGTCTTCATTGCAGGAGCACGAGTCACGACCCTCCCTGTTCTAACAGAGCCATATATGAGCCAGTGCAGACAGAGGATTTAGCCTACACTCTCCACGTTGGCCAGACGGGTTGGAGAGGTCTCCCTGATGTTTATAAGCTTTGTTTAGCTTGTGTTTCCTAAGTCGCCTGCTACAACATCCACAGGAAGACTTGGAGTGTTTCTATTTTTCTCTGCCGGGAACCACACGGCTACGTTCAGCGCATTGGTGAGCGTGAAAACGGAAAAGGGGAAGCTATACAGTGTTATAGCCGCATCTACTATTACCTATTCACATCGTTCAGATTTTCGCCATTCCCTCAATCGGCATTTACGATCTGCGCGGGTAGAGATGCAGCTGTTACATTCTATATTATTTTCTCATCCCCAGACCAGCATGCCAGACTAATAAAAAATACAATGTACCAGCTGATTTACTCCCGAGTAAGTCGTAGAGTCGACGTGAACCTGAATCTACAAACACCGATTTATTTGATAAAGTATTGTTTTAATTAACGGAATAATCTATACCAATATGACGACCTCCTTGGCGTAATCGTTAACACGCTAGACCGCTAATCCGGACGTTCTAGGTTCGATACCCAGCCAGGGTAAGTTGGAAAATGGCCTTTTTCAAATTGTTCTGGGTCTTGGGTGTTTATCTATTTTTATATGTATTTATCATAAAATATAGTATCGTTGAGTTAGTATCCCATAACACAAGTTTAAAAAAACTAACTAACTGGGGCTAGCTTAATCAGTGTGATTTGTCCTTATATATATATATATATATATGTTTTAAAAAACTAAACTTTTTATGGCCATATTCATTCAAATATATAAAGAACATTAAGGTTTTTATTCCCTTGATGTGTTCGGGATTGTGGGTCGAGATTTTAAAAGCGGCGCGTGGTGCTTTATCTCTTTAGATACTCGAATTTAGGTTCCTTACCCCTTTGCGTAGCAGTAGGACAACATAGGCTAGGAAAAATATAGTAACCTTATCAAAGGATCAAGCAATATACAGATCTGTGGATACCTTCTTACTTCCTTGTAAATGTCAAAACCGATAGTTACTCGTATTTTTAACATGGTCTATTGTATAAATTAAATTCTCATTATTAATTTAAGTGCTACTGTCAAACAGTAGCATTTGGTTAGATATAGGTTCACTCTGGTAGAGTAAAGTGGGTAAGTTTAGTTGTGTAGGTACTACTTGAATACTTATAAAAAAAAGTTTCCATCATGTAACTCAAATAGGTAGTAGAAGATATATTTACCTAATGTTAAACCGAATTTGTGAACTATCTAAATTAGTTAACAGTGCAGTAAAGTTGTAAAGTTGTTTCAGAATTTCATTATGTACATACACATACATCATTACCTGCGTGACAGTGCTCTCATCTACCACATGGTCTACCTTCATTGAAGTCCTTGCTTGTGTTTCTTTTCGGAATGAAGAGATAGAAAATTCACACTCAATTTAATAACGGAACAGAGAGGTGGAAAATATAGCTTCTTCTTCTTAGCGAGTCGGAAAAGTGCCGTTTTTGTTGATTTGGCCCAGAGGAGAGCCGTTTATTTTTTATCGCCATTCCGTATCGAAAGTATCAGCCAATCTTAATCGTATCGAAAGTCCACGCAGATTGCCCAGGGTGCGCTGGACGTACAGGGGGGCTCAGTACGTCACTCGGGGAGGCTTCTTTCATGCACCCCAAATATAGAAGGATAATATAGCGAAGTGTAGCTAGTGCCTATTAGCTAGACAACGCTGCATTTTCTCCTCCAAAAAAAATCCTCCAGAGAGCCTGATGCCGGTGATCGCAGGAGTATGATATTAATTTTAAAAACCTTTTTGGATAAATGAAACAATTCGTTCGTTATTGTAGCTCAAATGATGTTGACGATGTTGCAATATAGACCTACCATACAATATAGCTATACCATATGAGTTCACTCGACCAATCTGATCCATCCTAACATAATATATGACCACAGATTTAGTTTCTCGGTATTGTTCATAGATTAAAGATTAATAGGTGTGACACGAGGTCTCTGTTACATCCGTCTCGTCACGACAATGCTTTCACTGCTCTTTCCCACCCCATGTGGCTCATTTGGCTAAAGATTCGCCATTGTTGACTTTGTTTTGCTGGCACGTCAACAAAGGAATGATAATGTCATAATGGAGCATTTGTTTTAGTAATTACTTACCGCCTTGTTAAAGACCATCTGTCACAATTACATGTCACAAGTAAAGAAAGTTGATCTTTGTTTCCTTTGACGTAATTCGAATTGATATGTAATAAAAAATTTCGTAACCTTCTAAAGATGGTTACAATAAGTGTGGTATGAATTGTGTGATATTTGAAACTTTCTTTTTATAGGGATTTTTAGGCATTCATGATGCAGTACTTATTCAATATTTCTTATTTCATTATTTAGTTTGAGTTTTAGAACTTTTGTCAAGCAAATATGATGATATGCTGCAAGTATAAGAAATTAGCAGGTTAAGATACACCAGATTCTGTTTGTTATTTTAGTATTGAACTTGCTTAACTAATTATTATTTTTTAAATTGGCACTAGACTGGCCATGTTATGTTATCCCTATGCTTGATGATCGTGGGGAAAAATAGTTACCGACTGCAATAGGAAACGAGAACCCGCGGACCCAGGACCAGACGGTGCGACGAATTCAACAAATATGGTAGCGACTGGAGAATAAAAGCTGTAGACCGACAATAATGGAATGGAGAGAGAGAGGCTTTACCCCAAATTTTTTTTTACACTTTCTTTACCTTTATACTAAAATAACTGAATAAATACGCTGATATTATAAAAATCTAGCCTAAACTTAGAGTAATTAGTAATTTTACATTGACCTAGTTATATATTTTGCCCATTCATTGCCCAACAATGAATTAAAATAGTTATAATAATAAAAAATATTATTTTTATTAAAATTGTGACTAAAATATAAATAAGCAATAAACTGAAAATTAATCCATTACCCATCATATAAGGTACATACAGATTAACTCCAGATCGCTGGGTGGCATCCCAAGGCCATAAATACTGAAAGGGTCTCCGCGTCTGCTCTTGGGCCGCGATCAGGCGTGCTGTTTTCGTCGATTATCGTTTATGGGATAGTGCAGCGGCTACATGTGAACCGGTAGAACAAGTACGCTTCTTTTAACCTCTTGCTGGACACGAGTCCTACCTGTCTATTATTTATCTTTATTCGAGCTTCGGTCAGAACTCAGAACGAAACAGAAATGTAAGTTGCTCGTATTAAAATAGCTTTCATTAAACTCTTTTAATTCTTTGATGAGCAATCAAGAAAATAACTAAAGGTTGATAGATCTAGAGCTATTAATCTACCTAGTACCCATAGGTACATCTTTAGGTTTCCATTTTTGGCTTTTTTGTTATTATGCTTTCATCCTGGTCTAAGAGAAAAGAAAAAGGTAGACTGTATCAGCTAGTTCTCGTGCTGATCGCAAAAGCCAATTGAGGAAATAGGCTGAATCATTTGCGATTACCAACCCATTACGACAGACAAAAGGTGGATTATGCCCAACAGTAGGTACCTCAAAGCTGTTGATAATGGTGATAAACCCATTACAATTTGATTCCCTTTTTCCATCTTTACGCCCGCTAAGCATTCTGAACGTTCGGCCCTAGGCTCCGTCTACCCCGTTCAAGATAGAGACGTGATCATTTATCTGTAATTTTATTACAGCTATTCTTATGTTGTAGTCTGAACTTTGTAGCTGTATTGCTTTTGTGTAATATGATATAACGTCTAAAAAAATATACTGAAACTATTTTAAGGGTAGATTCAGAAGGTACTCAAAAACTTTCCCCAAGGAACAAATATATTGATATATGAAAAAAACCCATACTTTGGATCCGTTGATAGATCAACTTGTATGGGAGGCCAAAAATTATTTTTAACCGACTTTAAAAAAAGGAGGAGGTTATCAATTCGACTGTATGTTTTTTTTTTAATGTTACATACATTAAAAAAAAAAACATACAGTTGTTACGCGATATCTTCGCCAATTGTAAACCAATTTTGATGATTCTTTTTTTATTTGAAAGCCTACCAAGTTGGTCCCATTTTAATTTGGTGAAGATATGATGAAGAACTTTGGAGATATGGAAGAGTCTTAAAAAAAATTAAAGTCGGTTGTTTTGTTTTTGTTAAAAATTTAATGATTATATTTTTATATATGTTCCTTGGGGAAAGGTGTTCAATATCATGGAATGAATTCAGCCTTAAAATAGTTTCAGTATATTTTGTTAGACCTGTATATGTAGAGATATATCTCATCATCATAATCATGCAGGTCTATTTTAGTCTCCACTGCAGGAGCACGACCCTCTCTCAACTACCAGAACCATATACCTATAAGCCAGAGCAGTCAGAGGATTTGGCCTACACTCTCCACGCTGGCCAGACGGGTTGGAGAGGTCTCAGAGGTCAGGAGGGAGAGGTTGATTTAATTTGATTTGAGTGGAGGAGGAGTGGTCCTATTCTATTTTGCCGGGAACCACACGGCTCAAGAGATATATCTGTCAACACTTTTTTTACAGGGTGATTCTTGTAAAACTATATAACGTCTAACAAAATATACTGAAACTATTTTAAGGGTAGATTCAGTCCATGATACTGAACAACTTTCCCCAAGGAACGTATACCGAAATATAGAAAATACTTTTCTGCTTCCCATAGAAACTAGGATCAGCTGATCGGTCAACTTGTATGGGAGGTCAAAAATTATTTTTCATATCTCGATATATGTTCCTTGGGGAAAGTTGTTCAGTATCATGGACTGAATTCACCCTTAAAATAGTTTCAGTATATATTGTTACACTCTGTATATATATATTATATATAGTTAAGTTGATTTATTTCTTCTAATGTTTGTTTAATGTGGCACATTATTTATTAATGAGATGATGCCAGATCAAACAAACATTGCAATCACTTACCTTTTCGTATTTTGATCTCGTCTTCTACTAATTAACCACTGAATTATGCGGTTCCCACTATTGTGTAAAGGTTTTCATGCATATATATATATATATGTATTTATGCGGTCAAAATGAGTCGCAAATTCTATTTAGAACGTACACAATAATAAACCAGGAACAGATCTGAGTTAGCACTGATAGTAATAAATACCCGGAAACGACATTCACACAATCTTATTTGACTACGAGTACGTTTATAACACGGAGTAATCAGAGCAGCCTAAATATACGAGTATACCCGTTCTTAGCATATATTGACGACCTCCGTGGCGTAATGGTTAACACGCTAGACCGCTAATCCGGAGGTTCTGGGTTCGATCCCCAGCCAGGGCAAGTTGGAAAATGGCCTTTTTCAAATTGTCCTGGGTCTTGGGTGTTTATCTATATATGTATTTATCATAAAATATCGTTAAGTTAGTATCTCATAACACAAGTTTAAAACTTACTTTGGGGCTAGCTTAATCAGTGTGATTTGTCCGTATATATTTATTTATTTATTATTTATTTATTTATTATTGATATCACTTTTTCGGTAGCTGATGTACAAAATAGCTATTTAGCTGTCTTTTACAACTCAACATATTATTAAAGAATACCTGCCTGTCTAGGAAACTAATTCTAAAGGCCCAGGTCAATCTAAAAAAGATCATATTCCATCCAGAAATGCTGTTGTTTAATATAATAGAGGCAACTAAGTTACGTTTCATCTCCATCAATATTGATAAGGTACAAACAAACGTAGATTACAATATTTGTTAGGAATATTTTTTTATATTATGTTTACTTTGTGCCTATAGCCACATTAATATGTTTAAGAATAGATAAAGCTTTGCAGCTTTTAATTGGAGTAGATGACAGACGAGGCGAAATCTGCATGTAAATTCGTTAGGTATTGTATTCTAAACCTCAAAATCATAAGCATTAGACGTTGCAGATTATTTTTGAAATTTGTAAGTTATTTTTGTGAAATCCTTTAACAATCAAAAACAGTAGGTAAATACTATTTATTAATAGTAGAGATAACAAAATTCAAAACCCGCACGGAACATTAAATAACTTTTATGTTTATTGTGTCTAAAACATGACAACATTACAGCTGTCTTTTTATAATATCATAACAAGATATCTACATTCATTCATATTTATAAAGAGGCGTGCAAACATCTACAAGTGCTGCGTGCGTGACTATACTCACACTGACTAAAATTTTATTATTTCATATACATGTTTTTTCTTTATTTTCAATAAATTATTAATTATCATGCAACAACCAATAAATAAATCAACTAAAACCTAACATACAATTATACAAATGCATATGATATGTAACTTGTTTTTTATTTAAATGTGCAATAAAGTGTTAAAACAAACAAACAATGTAATATAAACTATAAAATTAAAATTGTTAAGTACTAACTAAAAATTGAACATCATGTCACCCCAGATCACTACGATTGCAGGGTAGGGTGCTTAAGAGTCTGGCGGCATTGCCACGTTGAATGGCCGAAATGTGCAGCAGCCATTAGGTCCCCATAAACGTCGATCAGGCATTTAGAGATTTCTTTGTAAATTTCACGAGGCCAACGCATCCCTAGACCCTAAAGTCTCCACGGCGAAAGGCGCAAATACGGATTACCTAGAGCTGGATATTTGCGCCACTTGATAGTGTACGCCGCAGCGGCAGCCGCGCCTATTTGACGGGCATCCCTTACCAGCGAGCAACCACCCGTTATTCCATGGAATGAGCGTCATTCCGACGGGCCTTTTGTCATCGTCTCGTGAGATACCATCAGCTGGTTCTAAGATAGCTGGCACACCGGCGCTAGTGAGAGTCCGATGGATGACGTCGTTCAAGGCAGTATGACGCTAGATACGCCCTGCACTTTGGCGGCAAGCCAAGACATGGTGACCCAGGCAATCGATGTCTCCTCTGCAACAGCAGCGATGGGTTTCGTTAGTCCGGGCCCTAACACGAACGCTCACCGCCAAGCTAAAAGTGATGCGCTCTACGAGGGCTCCTACGCTGGCGTCGCTGGCTGAGATGATATTACATTGCTTGTAATTTAATAATATAATTTAGATGAATCGTCACATTACTGGTAATGTTCGCCAATGTAATCAGACTGAATGTCAGTCAGTGTGAGTCCTGCCTTACTCATGTTAAATCGTTGTATGATCGAATTCGAAACACTTTCTCTTCTAACAGTTTTAAACATGAATTTGACATAGGGTTACGTTATTTTTGGCAGTTGGAGAAGACTATTACATGTACGACTATGCTATATACTTTTACGTTATCTTTATTTATTGCAAAATGTACAATTGATTAGGTAGTTTGATAAATCTTTAGTATTATCCACAAACGAAAATAAGTCTCTAGTGGTCTTCTGCTTGGTGCTATACCAAAACCGTATACTGTAGTAGACAAACATTGATATAAAATTATCATTGACTGCTCTGTACTGTTATATATCTAGAATACCATGTGTTCTGAACTATGAGAAGCAAAATACGAGTTTTGTAGATATTACGTGGATTGATATTGCACCTAAGTGTCTTCCACTTAGTTCTCTGTCCAACTCATCCGTGACACTAAGATACATGGTTAAATTCTTTATAAAACAAAATAAGGCTCATATCAAATCAACTGTAAGTTTATTAAAGCTTTTAATGACGATGATGTTCCTTCCTGTTTACATATGTCCTCTTTTACACATGCTATCAAGTTATTTTTAACAAAAAATAATCTTGAGTTAAAGTACTTGCTATCTTCTCCTCTTCGTCTAAGCAACGTACTTGCATTCTCAGCTTTGCTGCTTCGGAGCCCGGGGTGCGCTTTCCCGCTTTTTCTTCTCCAAATATAACATGCATGTTAATGGTCACCCAAGGATGCCAAAGACCTTGCGAAATGGAGAAGAAATAGCCGGAACAGTTTAAATGATTTGGCTATAGTTTTACGACCGGCCGCCTGTCTGACGTCAACCCTCTTTGGGATTGTATTTGTGCGAAAAGTTTTACACCGGCCGCCGCCCGATGTTAACCCTCCTTGGGAATGCAAATGAAGCACGAGATGTTTGTGCTTAGTCCTTTAATCGCCTCTTACGACATCCACAGGATGAGATGGAGTGGTTGGTACTATTCTAACCCGGAACCACACGGGTGAAGTACTTGCTATTTAATGATGTTAATACCAGTAAAATAAAAAGCAAACATCGATTTTTTAGTTACATAACAGGGTTAAAATACTTTTTATTGTTCACAAAAAACAACAGGGAATCATGACGGTAAAAAGCTGGTAATGAGAGCTTAGAATGAGAGACATTTAAGCTTTGTGTCGGACTCACGACGGCTGCGATATCGGGGATTGAAGTCACGATCGCTACGATACGACGGAAGTACTCAAGTTAAGGAGAGAACAGAAATGATACGTCACGGGTAAACTACTAATCATCATCAGATCTTTTTTTAGGGTTCCGTACCCGAAGGGTGCAAACGGGACCCTATTACTGAGACTCCGCTGTCTGTCCGTCTGTCACAGGGCTCTATCTCTTGAACCGTAATAGCTAGACACTTGAAATTTTAACAGATTATGTGTAACTATGACCGCTATAACAACAAATACTAAAAATGAGAAAAAGTTGAATATTAAAGGGGGTCGTCATACAAAAAACGTGTTTCTTCAGCGTTTTAAAACATTGTACGGTGGTACGGAACCCTTTATGTACGAGTCCGACTCGCACTTGCCCGTTTATTAGTGTCCACTGCTGGAGCACGACCTTCTTTGTACTACTAGAGCCATATTTGGTCAGAGCAGCCAGAGGATTTGGCCTATACTATTTACGCTGGCCAGACGAGAGGTCTCATTAATGTTTATAAGCTTTGTTAAGCTCGTATTTCTTAAGTCCCCATCTACGACATCCACGGGAGGACTTAGAGTGATCCTATTCTACTCTGTTGGAAACCACACGGCATACTTACTAGTGGTTTGTCCCAAACTATACAATATAAAACTTTTCTTCTTACGCCATATATATCGGCAACCCGTAAACCAATTCTTCTTTCTACTCACCAAAATTCATGTACTTCCGATCAAAAATATTTTTATTTCTGTCGCCCGTTCAGTCACCGGTCGCTATTAACAGTCATAGACAAGTGGTATCAAAAGAAATTTGTACGTAACATACCTAGGCTGTTTGATAAGTACCCGTTTATGGAAAAAAAAACATTTTTTTTTGTATATATGCATTTATTTTTCTACGTAGTCACCTTTTAACTCTATACATTTGTTCCACCTATACTCAAGCTTCAATAAACCATCCAAAAAGTATGATATTGGAAAGTCATTAAAATAGGCCTCTGTGGCGGCAATGACTTCGTCATTTGATCCAAATCGCTTGCCACCGAGCCATTTTTTTAGGTTGGGAAACAAAAAGAAATCGCATGGGGCCAAATCTGGAGAATACGGGGGGTGAGACAATAGTTCGTAGCGTAACTGTGCTTAGCCGTCACAACTCTGGACGAATGAGCCGGGGCGTTGTCGTGATGAAACAGTACTTTTTTCTTTTTTAAATGGGGTCGTTTGTCCTTCAACACGGCGTCAAATTCATCTAATAAATTGGCATAGTACTGCCCTGTTATTGTTTTTCCCTTTTCTAAATAGTCAATATGTATAATACCCTGCGAATCCCAAAAAACGGTAACCATGACCTTTCCAGCCGATGCGACGGTTTTTGCTTTCTTTGGAGCAGGTTCACCCCGGAAATGAAAGAGCAGTCGAAGCAGTGGCTTCGACTGCTCTTTCATTTCCGGGGTGTAGTGGTGGACCCACGTTTCGTCCACGGTCACGAAACGACGCAGAAACTCCTTCGGGTTACGTTTGAACACGACCAAACACTGCTCCGAAGTAGTCAGTCGCTTCCATTTTTGCTCCTTCGTGAGTAAACGCGGCACCCACCTCGCCGATACTTTCTTCATACCCAATTTTACTTCTAATATGTGTTGTACCCTCTCGATTGAAACATTTACAGCATCAACGATTTCTCGAAGTTTAATTCGGCGGTCGGCTAAAACGATATTTTCAATTTTCTTAACCATATCGTCTGTAGTCTCCTGGCCTCCTCAACTGGCCGGCCTGGGCGATCCTCATCAAAGACGGTTGTTCTCCCCCGCTTAAACTCGTTATACCAATATCTGACGGTTGTCATAGAAGGAGCACATTCATGGTAAACCGCTTGCATTCTTACTTTTATTTCATTACATGTTTTTCCTTCCAAAAATAAGAATCTAATTACAGACCGATACTGTTCTTTCTCCATTTTAACAATTTTAAGTTCACGCCTTCACTGAATCGTTGTCAAATGAGAAAAAAAACAAAAGAATGCCATTTTTTTTTTAATTTTCCCGCCTCTGAAAAATGGCTTAAAAAGGTGGTATACTTATTTGCGGCCAGTGATATTAATATATTTAGAAAACGGGTACTTATCAAACAGCCCTACAAGGTACCGAGGTAACTTGTAACCTTCATAAAAAATAAACTATTTTTAATGTTTTATTTGATAAACATATGGACAATATCAAATAAATAAATAAATAAATAAAAAATAAAATACATTTATTTCAGGTAACTATTTGATTATGACAATTCCGAGGTAGCCAAACATTGAACATTATAAACAAATATGTAAAATTTGTACCTATGATATCGAGACAAAAATAAAACTCAAAAGATGAATATTTAAAAATTACTTATTATTCCTTTTTTAGGGTTTCGTAGTCCACAAGGAACCCTTATAGTTTCGTTATGTCCGTCCGTCCGTCCGTCCGTCTGTCTGTCCGTGCGGGCTCGTACTCCGCCGCACTGATTGTCACGAAAATTGGTGGAGAGATAGATATTGAAGTTCCAAAAGTTGGTTTTTAAAATTATGAAAAAATGTTTTTTTTAGCCCCCCTCCCATACAAGGAAAAGTGAATTTAAAAAAAATTAAATTGGACTAACCCCAACGTGTGGGGTATCATTGAAAAGGTCTTTCAAAATGCAACAAAAACTGCTTTGGAACTATGTAGATCAAACCCCCCCAGTCTTGAGATAATCTAATACGAGTACAAAGTTAAAATTTGAGGTGTACCGTAACTTTGGAAATATTACTAAAATAATTCTGAAAAAAATGTGGTATATACCTCAAAGTACGTACTTTCAATTAAAACTATAGCGGTCTCGCTATCATAGATAGTTATTTTTAATACGTCATAAATCGTAAACCGCAATTTACCTTTAGAACTTTTATATTATGTTACTTGCTACCACGGAACCCTTCATGGGCGAGTCCGACTCGCACTTGGCCGCTATTTTTATTTATTTTATTTTTCTATTAAAAATGACCTTTCTTTTTTGTGTTGCGTTTGAGGAGTGAGATTAGATGTTTAGGTTTAGGAGCTATCCTTTTAAACTCACACTATTTTGTGACCGACATCTCAATCATGCTAAGAAAGCGCATACGATTCTTCACGAATCATTGTTTGCTACTATTGTTGTTAAAATCGTTAAATTCTATTGCGTATTCTTTCTGTTTTATTTGGATAATCGCACAATGTGAAGATTTGCACGGTTTTGTTTGTTTTGTTTTTCGTGTGTGTAAGTAGCCAACACTGGTGTCAGATTTTTCAAGCTGCCATAAGGCATCTGACATAGCTTGACGACTGCCATACCACGATGACAGCCGGGACCAACGGCTTTACGTGCCTTCCGAAGCACGGAGGATCTCAATATTTTTTTATGCCACATTTGGTCACCCACCCAAGTACGGACCACGCCCGGTGTTGCTTAACTTGTGAAAGCGCTGGCAATGCATTCTCCCACCGAGCCACCAAGCTCCTGTTGCACGGTTGAGATCGGTGAGGGAATATTATAAAACTATTGTTTTAATAGACATTATGATTTCAAAGAGCTTTTATCTCTCTGAAAAGGTTTATTTCAGGAATGTCTTTTACAGTTTAACAATCTGCAAATACAATATTAAATAGGTACCTAAACCTGGGTGACTGGATCCAAAAACTCAATCAAGAGGACAGCACGGCCTACCTTTAATGGCATTGATCGGTATTAATGTAGATCACCCTGTGGATGTCGTTAAAGGCGATTAAAAGATTAAGAACAAACATCTCGTGCGACAATTGTATTCCCAAGGATGGTTGACGCCAGGCAGGCGGCCGATCGTAAAACTATAGACAAATCGACAAACTGTTTCGGCTCTTTCTTTTAGCATCCTTGTGTGACCATTGACATGCATGTTATATTTGGATAAGAAAATCCGGGGAAGCGCACCCTGGGCTCCGAAGCAGCACAACTGAGGATGCAACCGGGAACGCGCTTAGATGATGAAGAAGAAGATCAGTATCAATATTGAACATCAGATAGGAGCTTGAGTCGATCGATTTCTGCTTCACTAATTATCGGTTCACTGTAACTTCGGACGGTAGAGCTCGCTAATCTCATTAATAAATCCAAACATTCCTAAGCTGGATCATCACATTACCCAGTTTTCACTTTCGCGTTTCGGCTAAAGAACCCACCTTATGTTACAAGAAAGCATTGCGTTTTGTCGGGCAATTAAGTAAAAGTTCTCGGGAAGCGTGCGAACCGCGGCCCGCAAGGCCGTCGCTCTTTGTTGACCTTTGGTCATAGTATTCATAGTCGTATCGTAGGGCTCCACAGCTCAGCTAATGCTCATTGTGTACAAGCTTGCGGTTCACTTTCTTCGGGAGCATTGTACGGATTTTACATTGATGAAATATCGCATTACCTATTACATTAGCCGGTGATTCCATAAAAAAAAAACTGTTTCCGTCTTATTATAAAAACAGGACTAACTTTGTTACTAGGTTTAAACCATTACTCACCCAATTCAAGTGGACATCTAGTAATATCACATTATCTCACCTGTCAAAGTCAACTTGATTTGGGCGGATAATGATTTAAACGTAGTAACAAAGTTAGTCCTGTTTTTATAATACTCGTAAGACGATTTGTGTTTATATCTTTCTACTACCTACTTATGCATAATGTACTCGTAATATGAATATTATTTATTAGGATACAAATAGTGAATTGATTTATGAAATGTTGTAGGAAATTACAAGACATACAAAATTCAAATGGCGTAATGGTCAACACGCTTTTTGGGTTGATCACCAGCCAAGGCAAGTTAGAAATGGCCTTTTTAAAAATTGTTCTGGGTCTTGGGTGTTTATCTATATATGTATTTATCTATTATAAAATATAGTATCGTAGAGTAGTAACCCATAATACAAGTTTGAACTTACTTTGGGACTAGCTCAATCAGTGTGATTTGATTTGTCCCTATTTATTTATTCATTAGTAGTAATTAAGGATATAAAATAAATCAATCAGTAATAGACAGACAATTTAAATTTTTACGGCTACTTAAATTGATTTAATTACGTAATTATGTATTCGCAATGGAAAATGTTGACGTAAAAGATAATTTCACTTTTCCTGCACGTATTTATTCAAATGATGCGTCGAAATGGTGGGTGCGTACGAGTGCCTACTTGAGTTTCGAAACTCGAGCGGATACGAGAATTGAATTTAACATGGATATTTAGTAAAGGCTGCCAAAACGTGTGCGCTTCGTGCTCCAACTTTCAATACTTGAGATCACTCTTGGCTTTGTTTTATTTAGAAGACAATGGCTGGTAATTCTCTGTTTTTGACTGTAGGTATTTCAAGAAATCACTTTTTTAGGGTTCCGTACCCAATGGGTGCAAACGGGACCCTATTTCTGAGACTCCGCTGTCTGTCCGTCTGTCCGTCTGTGTCACAGGGCTCTATCTCTTGAACCGTAATAGCTAGACACTTGAAATTTTCACCGATTATGTATTACTGTAGCCGCTGTAATAAAAAATACTAAAAATAAAATAAAAGTTAAAAATTGAAGGGGGTTGCCATACAAAAATGGTGTTTTTTTCAGCGCTTTTAACTAGATCTTTATAATGGCATTAACTAGATACTTGAATTTTTTACAGATTATGTTTTTATATTGTTATTTTAGATTATTACTATGACCGCTATAATAACAAATACTAAATATAAAAAAAAGTTAAAAATTAAAGGGGTCGTCATACAAAAAACGTGTTTTTTAGCGTTTTCAAACATTGTACGGAGGTACGGAACCCTTCATGTACGAGTCCGACTCGCACTTACCCATTTATTTTAAACTATCAAGTGAAACAGTTGTTTCTGGTAGACATACATCATCATTGGCAGCCTTTTATATCCCACTGATGGGAATAGGCCTCCCTCAATGTATGCCAACCACGTGGGTTTTGTAAAAAATTGTAATAATTGTTCGGTAAACATACATACAGACAAAAAAAATGATATGAAAATGTATTTTATTTAGTTTCACCTGTCCCGTTGTCTGTGTGTCCGTAATCAAATCTTACAAGCTAAATTAGACCCACTGCCATCCCACTTCCAATTACTCGATTGAGCTGAAACTTTACATGCTTATGTACTTAAGTTGGATGAAAATGCAATATTATGGTACCAATGACCTAATCTCATGATGAAGCCGAAAGGTGGCCATGGCATTTCTATGATAAAACAACATAACCCCACGGAGTTTGGGCTCTTGAGTTAGATTTTTTTAGTTAACATCGAGAAGAAGCGCTTCTTCTTCATGTTAAAGACGCATGCAAGAAAACATGTCTATTTTCTTGCATGCGAATTACTTTATCCTACCGATATCGAAGCCTAAAAGCATGTTTTTATAAGTAGGTACTATTATTAATAGTAAAAACTGCAGTAACTTTTGTTTTTTTAGTTCACTCTAGCGATAATAAAACCTATTAGGTACCTATCTGCAGAATGGTCGATGCTATGGTTATCAATTAAATATGAGCTAACATGATGAAGCAGTAAACGTAAATAACTTCCTATGATTAGGTATGTAGACTTTGAAATAAGTAGGACGTAATTCTCAAGGCAGCATAATTCGATCGCAGCCATCATTATGAGAAAAGAGAAAAGTGCAAAGAATGGGAGCTCGTGGGAAGCAGCCGCTATATATCTCCGATATGTCACGCCACGTGTTTCACTATAATTTCTAAGTAATTACTAAAATTGTGCTAATAACGTGTTATACGGTACGCATAATTGATAGGAAATCAATAATGTTTAATATGTATATACCTACCTTTCCAATATCGAAAATTACCTCCTAAAAACCACTGTAACTGTACTTCAAAGATATGGTTTCAAAAATTAAGAGTTAGTGTAATACAGGCTGACTTTTTAAACAGTGTCCAAATTTTTAGAGCAAGTTCAGTCCATGATACTGAACTACTTTCTATAATTTTTTTTATTAAAAATCGATAAAAATGTTTCGTCCTCCCATACAAATCAATCATACATTTGGAGCAAGTTCAGTCCATTCAGTATCATGGACTGAACTTGCTCCAAAAATGTAGACACTGTTTAAAAAGTCACCTTGTAACTTTAACAATTTACAACCACAGCCCCTTTTTTTTGCAAATTTCCTTCCTTAGATTGGACTGTGAAACTGATATCAGTATGAGTATAACATGTGTATGTTATACTCATACTGTAAATTGTATTATGATACAACAATATTTCATTATACATAGAAAGGACTACTTAGCTTGATTGTATTAATGTAATGTTATGTCTTTCCAGATAATCCCGGTTCTTCTATTCGCCGTGGTGTCGAGATGTAGCGGCGCTGGCAGTGGGCATAAAGCTGGCGGCGCGTCACAGTTCGGAGAACTCCTGAAGCCCCCACCGCCGCCGCCGCACTCCCCCATACAACCCGTGCCGTTCCACAGCAGTGGAAGAGTGCAGAGGCAGAACTTAGACACTGGATACCATTATCCACCCCCACCACCAGCCCCTTCATCCGACTTCAAGTTCCCAGCACCGTTTTATAAACAATACAATTTCAATTTCGTTCCCCCTCCCCAGCCATTCACTACCACTCCTTCTCCCTCCTTATTTCAAAAAGTCTCAGGCTGGCTGTTCTCTACACAGCAATCCAACCAAGACAACTCTCAAGCTATTACTAATAATGTAGCACCTATCAAAAAAGACTGCAACCCTTGTAACCTAGTGCCATGGATACCCGTGATAAGATACAATTTAGGAGCTAAAAATGCTTACCAAAGTCCTAACCCAACATACGGACCGCCCAGTCCTACCGCATATCCGAATACGTTGAATCTACCACAACCTATTCTGAGTACTCAGAAACCTCCTCAATTGTTACCTGGAGCTCCACATGCAGTTTATGGTCCACCAGTTCCATTCCAAAGTTCCTCCCTTGGATTTGCAAGTTCAACTTATGGACCCCCTAGTCCAACTCATACTATTTCAATTTCATCCCACAATTCTCTAAGCACTCCTTATTCTTCTTCTAGTGATTCATTTTTTTCACCGATATCATCATATAGTTCACCAAGCAATTCATATGGAGTAACTAGTAGTACATATGGAGCACCTAGTAGTTCATATGGGGCACCTAGTAGTTTATACAGGGTACCTAGTAGTTCATACGGGACACCTAGTAGTTCTTACGGAGCACCTAGTAATTCTTTTGGGGCACCTAGTAGTTCTTATGGTGTGCCTAGTAGCTTGTATGGGGTACCTAGCAGTACATATGGTGTACCCAGTAGTTCTTATGGAGCTCCTAGTTCATCATTTAGTATTACTCCATCTCGTGAAGTATCTTCATTTAGTAATACAGGGCCATTTAATTCTCAACCAAGTTCTACTTATGGACCACCTACTACTACGTACTCAGTTGGTCAATTTACAACTCCCTCCACTTATATCTCTTCTACTTATGCAGCAGTTACTCCACATTACGAACCTAAATCTTTGAATGGTGAATTGCAAAGTTCAGAGCCAGTAACGGAAATACAACTGCCAAAAGTTTCTTCCCCTCAAGTATTCAAAAATTCATATGGAGAGCCTATATCTAACCCGATTGGATTAAATGTACCATATCCATCAGCTACAGCAGCAGAATCTACAAAAATAAAAACTGAAGTTTTACCAAATGATAGTACAAGATATCCAATACCGAATGCCACATTAGCGCTTGCTAATCCTGCTCCCTTTACTTTAAACAGAGGAAGAAATATTCATACCTTACAGCCTGTTGCTTTACCTAATTTAAGTGTATCTCCTCTACCTCCTATTTTTAACGCACGCCCATTCAGACCATCGCCTAAATTTTTACCCAGTGTAGTTCAAGGAATCAATTCAATGCAGCAGACATCACATAATGTTGATATATCTCCAAGTGTTCCTATTGCTGAGTTCACACATTCTATTGATTATCCAGCAACTATAGTCCAATCACCTGTAATTGATATCGATGCATTGAGAAATCAAAATCGCTCAAAGTCGTACAGGAATGTTCCCAATGGATTTATTGTAGACGACGTTAGAGATATATCGTCACAAGCCTCACAAGATCATGTATCGGAAACAAAATCAATACCAGATGTGAGTTTTGAAAGTACAGGAATAGATAGTGGAAATGAACTGTATGATACTGGAGTTCCTAGCGATTTAAAGCCATTACCTGTACCTTCAAATCATCGACCCGTGTTTGCAGATTTAAGAGGAGTAAAAGACAAAGATGTAGACAAATACCGCACTGAAAATAATTTACAGAATATTGACTCACCTCTTTTATATCTCAAACCGAGCGCTCCACATAAAAATCATGGTAACTTTGCATTCGTAGTGTCAACACCTAGTAACGGAAATGACTATGAAATTTACGATGATATACAATCAACACGAACACCATATTTTACATATTCTAAAGGCTGGGAAGAGAGTAGAACAGATTATAGTCAAAGTGCATCCTCTCAAAATATTCAAGAAAATTCTGATAAACCCAAGATAGTACAAATTATTGTTCCATATACAACAAATAAAGAAGAAGGAGAACGAAATTTAAATTTTGCCCAAGAACAACAAGATTGGAGCTTAAGGGATGACGATGAATATCAGGCTAGAAAAATACCTACAAACACTGAAAGTCCTTATATTAGTACTATCACAGATAATTACAGTACTACGGAAGAGTCAACTTCAACAGTAACAGAAAGTTATGGTCCAGATAATTTGAATTCCGCCGAAATTTTAAATGATCTTTACGATGTAAAGGAACCACCTTTTGATATCATTAAGTTACAGCATACGATAGATGACTGGACCGCACAAGAATATTCTAAACGTCATAAAATACTACAAAAATCCCGTGATGTCGAGAAATATGCCAAACAAATTCCTGATGAGTTTTTCACAACTACTCCTCCAACCAATTACGGTTCTTCAACAAGTAACTACAACTACGAATTTTATGACCATGAGGGATCTAGCAGTGTACAGCATACAGTTACTGAAGAGAAAAATAATTCTTCCACTAAACCCCGCAAACAATATAATACTATCGAAAGGTCTAAATCAAAATATGTTAATAGCAAAAATGAAGAAGAAGATGAAGTGCAGAAATTGCACATTTACACAGCAGCATCAACATTTAGAAGTACAACAACAACACCAGCTCCATGGGGTAAAATTCAGACGTCAATATCACCTTTGACCAAAGAAAAGATATACGTTGTCACTTCAAAACCTTGGCGGGATTCTATAAATAAAACAAGGGAATGGTTTGATCCAGACGCGTTCGAATTTAAAAAGATACACGGGGATAACGAAGCGTCATCATCGGATAATTTTCCATTTAAGTCACCAAGATTCTCAAATCGACCGTTCACAGGATTTTCATCTGTTGAGAAAACTGAGTCAATGAAATCTGATTCTTCGTACGGTTTCTCTAAAAGCTGGTATCAAAGCAGTAAGTTTTTTATTAGTACCTAAAAATATTACCTATGTACATCTTAATTTATTATATTTTTAATTTATACATTAAGGAAAGGAGGAAACTACTCCACCGACAAGAACGTAGTTCTTAAATTATAGATAGATAGATGTACGTCTTTGAACTAAAAATAATTTCGTCTTTTTGTCTGTTTTTATTGCTCTCAGACGTGTATTCTATATCAATTTGTATATTATTTTTATGGACAAGTAAACTTCCGCGAGTTGGTATTGAAATGTCACTTTCAGGGACATTAAACTCTTTTTACATGTTTACCCACTCCGTGACATATTTATATGGAATTTATTTTGTTTTAGTAAATGATTTGGAAAATCGCGAGCAAAGGGGCAACACAGCGCTTCCTGAAGGTTTTCAACAGACACATTTCACTAACGAGGACGAGGTTCTAATCATTATTACTAATTTTCTATTTGATCACTAATTCTTACTAAGAAAATTAATATTTTAATATGATATTCTATCTACGCACTATTGTAGCTACATTTCCATCAGTTCAATATCCCATAAACTATTTACACTTAAGACCTCATATAATATAAAAAAAATTGTTCTCCTAAATCAGTCAGCAGTGAGTATGCTAGCAATTTAAAGAGTGCCGACTTTTTATGCAATTTACAGAAAAAACAATGCCTTTTAAATTAGTAGCGTATACTATATAAACCGATACATAACCGATAACCAATGGGGCAGAAGGGTTCTCAAATGGTGACCACGTGCAAGCGTAGCATATTTTTCAAATCGGACCATTAGTTCCTGAGATTAGCGCGTTTAAACAAACAAACAAACTCTTCCGCTTTATAATATTAGTATAGATTTAAGGAGAGCAGTTTTTTTTTATAAACAGCGGTAAAGCGTGGAATTATTTGTGGCTCATATCAAATTTGATGTATTCCTACATAAATGGTTTTTGTTTCCAAATTGTTAAAAATTTTAATTCCAGCTTCTAATAATCTTATTAGGTAACAATATGATCTATTGATACTTTTATTTTTATTTTTCAGGATACAACCGATACCACGACTGTAGGACATCATAGAGACGTTTGAACGAAATGTGATAGTATGTGATCGTCTTAATATACAATGATAATAAAACTTGAAACTCAAAGACTGAAGTAGATATTGGTGTAGTGAGAGGCAGTGACAAACAATATAGTGATAAACCAGTGACTTCATTTGTGAACAATGAATAAATACTTATAAATTGTGTAAATAGGAATAAGAACAATATTCGAGCAAATTAAGAAGGATGTTGAATAGAAGAGTTATTTTTAATTTGATCAACAGTAGTAGCTGTTTTATATTTTGGTTTTATTTTTTAGCTCAATTAACATTAGTGATATGAATGAATGTTATTATGGTAACCAAAGTACTTTCTTTTATCCTATTACTTATATATTTAAAATCTTAGTTTACTAGTTCTTTGTGTTGTTAAAAGGCTTATATATGAAGTCTTATAGCTGTCAATGTGTCCACTAGCAGCATATGGGTACGGTTTGGACTCACAAGTTTTCAGTACTCAAATAAAAAAATGGACATTTGACAGATTTGATTCCCATAGAAATTCCGTTACAAGGATTTACAATGTCTTCTCTAATAAAAGACAAACTTGCCCTTTAGTGTTATCATTCTTATCTCTTCTTTGATTCATAACTACGTATTAATTTATATTTAAAAATGTAAATACTGTCATGTAAATAAATGCAATGAATTCTTTGTTGTCTAGCTTTTATTTGTGTATGTGTCATATAATGGATGTTAATAAAATTAATAAGTAGGTATCACAAACTTTAACAACCTTTAATAATTAATAATATCTATGATAAACATTACAATTTATGAAAACAGAAAATGTATAAAATGCACTTTGTATAAAATCACTTTTAGGAATATCTACCGTCACTTCCCGATTCCCCTGTAATCACGTGACATAACTTATTATAACCCCAAGGCAAAGTGATGTCATTTTTATATCTCCTTTAATTTACCCTAGTCGCACTGTCAGCCAGTATTAGGGACATACATGAACTGACGGCTTGACTACTTAACATTTTGAATGTCTTCATTATCCACGACAGGTTTCTTCAGTCTGAAGTAAAGAAATTCACAGCACCACAAAAATATTGTCACTAAAGTCACTAAATTCAGCACCACGATGGGGATTTTGTAAGATCCAGATATCTCACGAATTTTGCCTGAAACACAATAATAAATGGATTAAAACTCAGAAATGCTTTGGAAATGCTCTGAACAAGATGGACATCCTTAGGTTTATCTATCTAGGGCCTGACTTAACCGCGGTTCAGGCGTGAGTTTTTGTAATATATTTCTAATTTGTACATTATTTTATACTTTGAAAACATAGATTATCATAGCACAGCATAAACATTTTCTCTACTAGGAGGTAAGTACATGAAACGTTTTAAGTAGACGTCTACTTGAACATTTTAACTAAATATGAAGACTGATGGATAAGTCCACCTGTGTACAGTGTGAGTTCAGTCCTTTTTTATTTGTATTATTTTTATGCCTACGATGCTTTTTATACTTAGGTAATACCTTTTTTACTAACCAAGATGATAATAATATTCATTGCCAATAATGTTCTGGTAGTTGCGATTTGTTAGGTTGCTTTGCAGAAGCATTGCTTAAAAATTCTCGCTCAATGAAAGGCTCATCATTTAACTATAAATATGTAAACCAACAAACAGACAGTAAAATTTTCTGTATGTTTTAAAATTGAGACATTGTATACACATTACACAGTATTCGTACTTATTTCAATAAACCGCTTGTTTCCAACAAGTCAAATCAGATACTTTTTTCTAAACGTCAAATGGGATTTCCTATGAGATTTGTATGAAATATCGGACTGTGACGCCATAGTTTTTAGGAGTCAAATAGCGCCCTTGAATCCGTTTTTCTGCAATAATAAATCAAGTGACATTATTTTGTGATATTTTATTCTCATATCAGTACCAAATAATTTATTTTTGACCCAGGAAACTACCCAATTGAAGTTCCGAGTAGATTAGGTAGTTAACGGCGGCAGTAGGTGTTATCAGATTAACTTCTCATCACGAATTGAAGCCGTGTGTTTTATTTGATTATTTGTATTACTAATACAGATAAGGTCTATATATATCCTATCCTTATTATTTTGTTACATTTATAACATGAGAATAGTGGTAGATACTCGTATAGACCCAAGAAATGCTAGCTTGATGTTAGGCTTTACAGCATTACAGCTGAGGATGCAACTGGGCATACGCTGAGATAAGAGAGATAGTTGGCATGCACCTAATGAAATGTTTTATATAGGTATACGTTATTTTGGTTTAACAGCAATACTACTGAACCAGTTTTGATCAAATTTCTATGGGAATCATCAGTAACTATTTCATATGAAACAAAAAAAAATGGTACCTATGTCAAGTAAATCACAGCGTTCTGAGGTAACAAAAATAAAAAAATACAACCAAATTAATAACCTTCTCCTTTTTTGATATAATTAAATTTTTAACAAAAAATAAAATCCGACTTTAATTTTTTTAGGAGTTTCTTCCATTTTTCCAAAGTTCTTTGACATATCTTTACCAAATTAAAATCGACCAACTTGGTAGTAAAGGCTTTCAAATAAAAAAAAGAATCATCAAAATCGGTTCACAATTGGCGAATATATCGCGTAACAAACATACATAAATATAAAATAAAATAAAAAACATACAGTCGAATTGATAACCTCCTCCTTTTTTGAGGTCGGTTAAAAACATAGACAGGTACTGAAACTGTTAAAATGCATAGTTCGCTCATAATAACTTATCTTTTAACTTTTCCGATTTATTTGTATTATGAAATAAAAAATCTTTTTTCCTTTTCGTAGATACTCGGATCAACATGTATAGGATGGCTTTTTTATTTTATTTCGTTATAAAATTTTACTAAGAAAACTGTTCAGTATCATGAGCTGAACTTACCCTTAGGGCGTACCTGAATTTTCCGGGGTCCAGTGCTGCCCCCATTTAAAATACATCATTTTAAAGAAAACGGAGACATTATTTGAAATTTTGCTACTACCAAGTGCTAGATAACCCTTCAAATTATTTTATGAAGTACTGTTTACAGTTTAAAGTGACAACGTTAAGCTTTACTACGCCCACTAGCAAAAAACGGCCACTTTTGGCAATATAAACTGTAAACAGTACTTCATTAAATTCTTTAAAGGGTTATCTACTAGCCCTTGGTAGTAGCAAAATTTTAAACAATGTCTCCGTTTTCTTTGAAATGATTTATTATAAATGGGGGCAGCACTGGACCCCGGAAAATTCAGGTACGGCCTTAAAGTGTGTTAGTATGTTTTGCAAGACGTTACTTATGTGTGGATTATGCGAAAGAAAATAAGTGGATTACCTAATATTGGGCCGAGTCCAATGATAGTGATTCCGTTGACGAACATCTGTATGCTGTACGCGAATGGGAGCCTGTCAATGGGCACGTGACTGGGGATGATGATGTTCATGTAGACCGTCCTCATGCCTTTGGTGATGCCCATCAGCAGCGACACGAAGATCATGCCAATGTACGACGTGGTGAACAGCATTACTAAAAATATCAAAATTATAAGTTTACTTAACTCTATAAAAACTTTCAATTTACATAAAAAAATAATAATATAAGTACTGTACTGTACTTTATAAATACTAATATACTAAGCTCTTTAAAACAGTTAATAGACTATTATATAATATTCAATCAAATCTTTTCGGAACACAGCCTGTAGCCGAAACATATTTGCATGATATTTGATCTAGACTACTTTGTGTGCTGTAGCCGAAACATAAATGATATTTGCTACTGATATTTGCTCACATAGATATGGCAATGGCAAACTACTCCATTATCTCTGCCAAAAGTCGTTATTGTGTGCGTCTCTTTCCATACAATGACACCAACAAGAGCCTGGCTCTTAAATGTTAGACAGACAGATGGCAGCACACAAATTACTAGCAAAAGGTAGGTAATATAGGTTAAAATACCAGGTAAGTAAGTATTAAAATCTTATTTTTGCTCTTACTTTGGTTTCACTTGTCTGTACCACCTTTCGGTTGACCGTTTACAATTTTGTAATAAATAAAATAAATAAAAAATCGCTATCTAGTAAGCTATTTAAAAAACATTAAGAGAAGAGAAAATTAAAGCAGTAGACACGTGCCTTCTAATAGTTTGTATGACGTTGGCTTGGCACCAGTGGGTGCTAACAAATAAAAATGTTAGAAGTTTTTACTCAGCGGAGCTGGCAGCAACGTGCTTAAGACTGGAGGCATGGCCACTTTGGCACGTTAGATGGCAACACTCATCATCTGACCTAGATATTTATAAGCCATTTAAGCCAGCTTTCTGGTCACGGAAAACCTTAAATAGTTTTCGGCTAAAGCACCGAAGAGTTTGTGGGATTATTTGTCTAATGTGTTGACCCCAACCGTCTCAAACATGCAAAGATTTTCGAGAATATCATAGTTGCGCCATTTGAGGCTACTGGCGCAACTGTATCTAGTAGGCTTTTTTTACTGTAAATTTGGTTTTCGTGCATAGACTATACCTATGTATAGTCTTAATATACCTATCCCAGGTCTATTCTTATGATGTAACAATGTCATTATCGGGTAACATTAAGATAAAATTTGATTACTTACTTGTTCTTGTAAATATAATTAACAACAAACCGACCATGTACATAACTCTTGGCGGTTTGTTGCACCACTCTCCTATAAATGGTGACACGAATCGGAATATTGTGTCCGAGAATCCAATGACAGCCATTATTTGAGCTATTTCCGAAGTCTCGAATTGCAACATGTCTTTTAAAATAATCGGGAGCAGCAATGAGAAGTTCGTTTCTACACACGCGGCCACCGAGAGACCGATCAAAATGTTTACGAATATTGGATCACTGAGCAAGGTCAGATCAAAAAACTTAATAAACTTATCGAGGAAAGTCTTTCCTTCCTTTACTTTTTCAGATTCTAAAGTCTGTGCATCCTTTTCTTTGATATCTGGTTTTGGTTCATTGAAAATGTTTATTGAACTGCCCAAATTGATCTCCTGAGATTCCCACCATCTGTAGTTTGATTCAGACAGCGGTGGCACTGGTGAGTTTCTGCGTATATCAGGATGTGATACAGCGTTCCTGGTTTCGAGACTAGCATTGGTATTTAAAGACCTCACTGATAAACTTCTTGGAGGAATTATCCCAGCCTCCAAGCTTACTTCTATTTTAGGTGTTGATCCTGAAAATAATTTGCTAAGTTTAAAATTAATCTGGTGACTTAAATTAGAAAATATAAATACTTATTAATTTATAATGAGTTTCATAGAAAATGATTTTACCAGTCACTTTAGAAGACGTTGTAAAACTTCCATTTACAAGTTCCACTTTAATATCTTTATTTAAAGGTTCAGTTTCTTCTGTTACTGGAGGGTTTCTTAAGTACCATTTTGCTGGTCTAAGTAAACAGGCAGCTACAAGAGAGTGCAAACATATGGCACTGAGGATGAGCACGGCGTATCTCCACCCATAGGTATACATCAGTGTGCTCATGAGAAGAGGCATGTATATGGCTCCTAGTCCTGTGATGGACATCCCGGCTCCTACAGCTCGCGCCCTCTTCTCTTTGAAGAATGAATTTATCGCTAATGTGAAGGATGCCATTACTGAAGCAACACCCAAAGCTGAAATTTAAATAAAAAGATCTGATGAGTTAAGTAATGATAATTACATTAAATCTGTTCTGAAATTGACCCAAAAAGGGTTGATGTCAGGCAGGCGGCCGATTGTAAAACTATAGCCAAATCATTTAAAGTGTTCCGGATATTTCTTCTCCATTTTGCAAGGTCTTTGGCATCCTTGGGTGACCATTGACATGCATTTTATATTTGGAAAAGGAAAAGCGGAAAAGCGCACCCCGGGCTCCGAAGCAGCTGAGGATGCAACCGGGAATGCGCTTAGACGAAGAAGATGAAGAATTACATTGAATCTGTTCATGTATAAATGATACGATGCTACAGCAAAAATAATTATTAATCTAATTTCAACCAGAATCAATATCAAAGATAATATAATGTGTGTGTGTAATGTGACTTACCACAAATAATACTGTAGGAGAATATAAAAAGCAAAAAGCTTGACGATGCTGCTGTCATTATGAGTCCAAGGGTTATAAAAATGGCACCAAAGACCGCCACTTTCCTGTACCCAAATCTTTGAAGTACAGGTCCAGTGAAAAACGATATAAGCATTCCGATTCCATGGTTAAGTGTGATGACGAGCGTTCCTTGAGTAGCTGATAAGCCTGTCTCGTCAAATGCTTCTTGAAACACCAGGCCGAAGCCGGCGATGAGAGGAAGTACCACTACCTGTAACATGAAATTTATCAAAATTAAAGAAAATTGACTCGTGATTGCACATAAATACCTAGTAGTTAATTTAAAAAAAAATCGAACCAAACTATTTACAAATAAAAAGACTTTTTATGTTAACCTCAAATATTAAATTTAATAATTTAAAGAAATTTGAGTTATTTAAGATAAAGGCGAAAATTGATCCTTATCTCCGAAACTACTGGGCCTAAAATTTTGAAAATAAAGTACCGTTAATGTTCTTTACTACCTGTACATTACAGAAAGTCTATAATATTTAAAGTGTCACAGGTAATTTCACTTTACATATAATTAATATCAATTCAGGGTCCAATTCATATACGCCTGGATGAGCAAGTGAGTTTGACTCGTCCTTGCCCGGTTCTTTTCACAAAAACGTTATAATTAGTAGGTAAATAGATAGATAGATAACTATTTAATTTACACCAAAGAAATATAACACAAAGAACAATAAAATAAAGTAAGTACAATAGACGTTCTTATCGCTTAAAGCGATCTCTTCCAGAAGTAGAAGTGCTGTTCTTTTTGATTTGACTTGGACGATTGTCTATCTTGGAAAGGTATGATTGTAAACTCTGCCTACACGTATGTAAAAATATTCCTTTCGTAAGAATTTAATACTCAATTTGATAGCATACTTTACTTTCATAGAGTTATCCGTAATATTGCAATATTAAAATAGAATGTTATTCCAGGTTATAGGCCTAATTACTGGGAGATAATTTAGTGTCAATACTTGAAACCGAAGCAAAACAAAGCCAGACGACAGTAGATAGGCATGTTATCTGCAGCTGTGCCATAACTAGTTTAAGTACTGCTAGTAGGTATTGCAAATGGCTTCCAGAAACCGGCATAAAAATTATCATAATTGCGCAGCATTCTAAATTGAAAAATGTCCCTCTATTGCATACGATCATGATTACAAAAAGCCATACTCGTTAATGTACATAAATCTGATTGTACTAGGTATATATTCTTACTATATAAGTAGAATCAGATTTGTGGAGTCATAATCGTATCCTTCCAATTCTGAAGGGTTTAGGCAATTTAACCCCCGCTTGCCTAAGGGCTTCTGGGGGTAAGTTGCTCGAGATTGAGAACGATAGCATTGTCCGGAGGAGGCCTATACCCTAGCGGTCGAGAAAAGAAGAGAAGAATAGAATCGTATACATTAAGACCATATGTAGGTGGTCTGCTGGCTGGTTTATTTTCTCATCTCAGCGCAGTCCCGGTCTGCTTCGGAGACCGGGATGCTCTGTCCAAGTTTTTCTTCTCAAAAGACGATATGCATGTCAATTGGGTGACCATTGACATGCATATCTTCTTTTGAGAGGCCTAAGATCTGCTGGTAGTTCTACGTTTTTTTTCAAATTATTACTTTAGCCATCCATCGGGGAAATGTTGCCCAATCCGGGGGTTATATTGCCAGGGGGCAGCCATTTGGCAGGCGTTTTTTACTAGTAGAGAGACGAGACGAGACGTAGAAAACTTAATATGGATTATTCATGTACCTATATATGTACTTATATAATATACTTCTAGTCAATATGATAAATGTATTTACGTCGATAGCATAATAATTCATTTACATGAGATGAAGATATTGTAAATAAATAAATATATTTGTGCCGCATTCGCACTGATGATAGTCTCCTAATGAGATAGAAACCTTATTAGTCCGAGTTGACTATTTACGTATGAGTAAACTGTTAGATATTCATAACGTCCTAATAGCTCTGGAATCACTATGGCTGCGCGTTTTTAAGTTGAGGGAATTGAGTTAGGCCTTTTCTGTCTTGCACTTGATACAGTGTATTCTTATCAAATTTACTTAGTTGCTAGGGATTATTGCAATGCTAAAATAGATAATAAACATTCAATTTTTAATGTACGTCATCATCGAAAAAAAATTAATAAAGGTTACCAAGAAGTATTCCAAATAAACGCGCAAGTGCGAGTCGTAAGTATCAAAAACTATAACGATGCTAACGCGTCGTGGAACGAAATAATAAACGCTTACTTAGCGTATTGTGTCCCTACAAGGTAGTAAAAATAAATGGGCAAGTGCGAGTCGGACTCGTACATGAAGGGTTCCGTACCACCGTTAAATGTTTTAAAACGCTGAAGAAACACGTTTCTTGTATGACGACCCTCTTTAATTATTAACTTTATCTTATTTTAAGTATTTGTTGTTATAGCGGCCACAGTAATACATAATCGGTGAAAATTTCAGGTGTCTAGCTATTACGGTTTAAGAGTTAGAGCCCTGTGACAGACGGACAGACAGCGGAGTCTCAGTAATAGGGTCCCGTTTGCACCCTTTAGGAACCCTAAAAAAGGAAATATTTGAAAACAAAATTTTATATATGTTCTAACACTGTCTATCTATCTGGGACATGGGTATTAGAAGGTTCCTATCAGGAAATAAAGATAAACAATAACTAAGTGTCGCCGTAGAAATATCAACTAAAAAAACTGTTCTACTTGAGCCGTCCAGTATTCTTTGTGAAAAATTTCCTAGACACGGTTAAGGTCTCGGGATAATCTTACAATCCGGTGCCTTAATTGATATAATATTTGAACTTATTGCTTCGTAGACTTCTTGATTCTTGTCAAATTACTGTTTAGGCATACTTCACTCAGTTTGCTAAATTACATTACCTGCATTACATTACATTGCTCAATAGACATAAGTTCTTTGACGATCTCAGTGGTGTAATGGTCATCACGCTAGTCCGCCAATCCGGAGGTTCTGGGTTCAGCCAACAGCCAGGGCAAGTTAAAAAAATGCCTTTTCAAATTGTCCTGGGTCTTGTGTGTTTCTCTGTATATGTATTTATTATAAAATATAGTATCGTTGAGTTAGTGTCCCAAAACACAAGTTTAAAACTTACTTTGAGGAAAGCTCAATCAGTGTGATTTTTCCTTATATATTTATTTATTTAAAGTTCGTACTTGTTTGAATGTTTGGCCACATGATCAAGACAGGAATGCTCTTATCGAGAAAGCAGCAAATGAACAGCAAATGTAATATTTATTAGATGGCAAGAAGTAGTTTCTTGTAGCGAATAGAGCAAAGTTAACTTGAACGTTGATTTATGAACTCTTGACAGTTACTTACGTAAAGATACCTACTTACATTGTTAAGGGCATAAGCAATCACGACGATCCATCCATATCCTCCATCTGGAGGCACTTTGTTCCCTGCACTCGACATTTTATTAGTAATCAATCCAATCACATCTCCAAAATTCACATTTCACAATTAGTTAGCCTTCAAGTCATTATTTTTACGAATGATACTAGTTATAATTAATCACAGGCACTTTAACTTTAAAATGTCTTTTGTTGTTTGCACAGTTCCGTGCGTTTGTTGACCCCGGTTTTTCTCGACGCCTGTTCTACAGCGTCAGTCTACGGTTAATGATACAACATGAACAGATACAACGTTATCGGTTGACTTATTAATGTGCTGTTATCAATTTGGTGTATTTGCCTCATGTATGTGTTTACTTTACGTGTGTATGGAAGTATTAAATTCGCCGTGTTCTAATTTGATTTATCAATCTGATGTTTGATTGGATAATTGGCCGTATCCTGCACTTAGTTAACCCAAATTTTCACAAATATGGTGTTCTGTATGTTTTTGTTACCATGTAAGTACCTACAACAGCGATTATCTTAGCCTTTTTAGGGTTCCGTACAAAAAATGAAAAAACGGAACCCTTATAGGATTACTCGTGCGTCTGTCTGTCCGTCTGTCTGTCACAGCCAATTTGCTCCGAATCTACTGAACCGAATCAGGTGAAATTTGGTAGGATGGTGTTATCCTATGACCCAAACACATATGTGCAAAGTAAATAAATATTATTTTAAATAAGGGTAATTTTCGGGGGATAAATTAGGAAATTGAATAAAAAAGTTTTGCAAACCTTACTGTGTCATATATATCAAATGAAAGGGCTCGTTATAAGGATCTCAAATATATTTTTGTTATAATTATAAACTAATTATGTTGTAGTGTAGTGTTGTAGTGTCCCCATATCTGTGTCGATGAATGTCATAAATTTCCAATTCCCGATTAGTCCCGAGGGAAATAATGCCTGGTAATATTCTATGTTTAGCATGTTTGCTAAGAACTTTGTCCAAAATACCATTTTTTTTAAATAGTTTAGTTTAGTTAGTTACTTCTACATTAGTAGATATTGATGTATAATTTCTACATGTAGTACTTACTTACTAAAATGTTAAATTTAAATTGATAAACTGGAGTCACGCATAGCATTAAAGCTTATCTACATCGATGATCTCACATGTGATAGACCTCATTTATTTGGATTAATGCCAATATAGTAAATACGTGACAGAATGACAAAGGTTACGCAAGAGCTGTTATCCGTAGAAATGGGGGAATTAGTGCAAGATTGATAAATTTATACTAAACTTTATCTTCATGGGAAGAGAAAATTTAAATACTCATTTGATTAAGTTACTTATTTTTGGATCTGGTAGCACAGAGAGGGTCGTGCTCCTGCAATAGAGTCTAAATAGTAGTTCGCCGCGAACTTAGACCTCGCGATTTTTTATTAATATTTCAAAAACTACAGAACCGATTTTGATGCCCAACGAACTTGAAAATTCTATTGATATTTCCTACATGCCTACCGAATTTCATCAAAATCGGACGATCGGTTCGGCAGTTATCGAGGAACATACATACATACAACAATGTGTTTTCGCCTCAACTTGAATTATAGCCCTCGCTCGGTCAAAAAGACTTAATGATGATGACTTATTTTGACCGGGTGTTTTTTAGGAACAAACTGTAGTAGTTTAATAACATTTTTCAAAAACACGCACAGTATTGCAAATTATGAAACCACCGTTTTTTATTGTTGTATTTTTAATTACTTGAATTAATTGCATTTTTAGAATTTTAATAATTAATAGGTACTGAAAAAGCTTAATTTGGTGATTTTGAATACCTAGGTAAGTAAGGTATCTTTAATGAGACTTATTTTTAAAATAATTTAATGATCAATGCAAACATTTTTTAGCCTTTTTATCCACTTTTACATTTTTAGCACACTTAAATTTAGCCGGCTAACGGTAGAAGAAACTAACATTAAGGCCGTACCTGAATTTTCCGGGGTCTAGTGCTGCCCCCATTTAAAATAAATCATTTCAAAGAAAACGGAGACATCATTTAAAATTCTGCTACTACCAAAATCTAGATATCCCTTCAAAGTATTTTATGAACTACTGTATACAGTTTAAAGTGAGAGCGTTAAGCTTTACTACGCACATTTGCGAAAAACGGCCACTTTTGGCAAATGTGCGTAGTAAAGCTTAACGTTCTCATTATAAATTGTAAACAGTTGTTCATAAAATACTTTGAAGGGTTATCTAGGATTTGGTAGCAGCAAAATTTTAAATAATGTCTCCGTTTTCTTTGAAATGATTTATTTTAAATGGGGGCAGCACTGGACCCCGGAAAATTTTGGTATGGCCTTAACCTCTCCTGATAGATAACCTAAAGTTTAGCCGGCTAATGTTAAGTTTATGTTCACACTTATATTTAGCCATAACATATATAAAAACTCTGTTTCAGATATATATCAATTCTCGTATGCGCCTTTATAATTTTAATTGCCACAAATCTATACGAGTTGTTTCTCAGATAAAAACAGTAGGCGAACTTAACAACCACACCCACGTAGCATTATTTATGTAAAACAATCTTGCACAACACAAAATCTATTCTCACGGCTTTTATAACTCAACTTCTTTACCATTACTAAAAAAGAGTAAAACACAAACAAAAACACTTTGAACACTTCACAATGACTTCGAATTTTATCTTATTTTGTAGCTAATACACCTAAAACTTGATATGCAAATTGTCAATACACACAAACTAGGAAACATGGTGTGAAGCCACGTGTTTAATAAGAGAGACGAGCTTACTGACCCAGAGAATTTCGTATGTGACTCAACAATGGACCTTTTGACTCAATAAACGCAGTACTTGATTAGTAGTTCCGCCCTCTGTACTAGCTCGACGATTGCATTATTCTGCCGTAATACATTTAGGTTCTCAATAAAATCCAAATTATGATTACTCATCATTTAATAATTATTCTTTCAATACTATTCGTGACATAGGTACATATATAAAATGATCATTCACTAAAAAGAAATTTACTTATTTAATTTGAATTATAAGTCAAATTAAATAAATGTCAAAAACATTAACTAGGTACTTATAGTTAAAAACTTAAAACTATCTTGGTAGGTACTCAAAAGTAGATGATCAAAATTAGACTGAGCACCCTTGTATTATAAAATGTTGTTCCTTCTAGGGCGCCAGGGGATACCAACCGAATATTACCTAGGTACTTATAACAATGCATTTATTCGAATTGTCACAT
This sequence comes from Acrobasis repandana, assembly GCA_963576875.1. Lineage (NCBI taxonomy): Eukaryota > Metazoa > Arthropoda > Insecta > Lepidoptera > Pyralidae > Acrobasis > Acrobasis repandana. The sequence continues at coordinate 15,757,639 of OY756218.1, read as the reverse complement.
ACTTTGATTTAGACACAAAACTCGGTCACGGACTCGGCGGTCTTGAAATCAGTAAGTAATAAAGGTCCTACGTAGTTATTTATGTAGGAAGGTATGCCACATTTTGTGTTTAATTTATCGTCAAGTCTATAATTCACTCACTAATATACCCGTAATTTATTTCGTACTTATGTCAATACTGATATTAAATAATAGAATTTCAGGCTTGTGTTATTTCTTCTTCAGTAGTCTTGTGTCGTCTAATATGCCGTATGTATTTCTCTAAACCCCAAGATATGGCCGTCAGGTATGTGAAGATATTTAGGCAGTGCAACGTCGTACCAGTTGATGCATGGTCTTTGATCCAACCTGTAACATGTTCAATGTTATAATTAAAGTAATGGATGATTAAACTTCTTCTTGTAAAGAAGAAAAGTCGATATATACCTACTGTTACTAAAATATCTTTGAAAAGAGTTTGAAATTTGAATTCCCTAGAAGATTTTACAGTTCTCTCTATAAAAAACCAAATACTTAAAATTTACATCTAGAAATGTTTTGTTTGTTTGTTTGTTTGTTTGTTTGTTTGTAATAACTTTATTGTACCAAAAATTTAAGTATAAAAGACAACATAATACGAAGGAGCAAATATACAAAGGCGGACTTATCCCATGTAGGGATCTCTTCCAGTCAACCTGCGATAGATTGAGAGGATATTTACTCTGTTATATATAAGGAAGAAGCCGGTACGTATAAATTTTACTACAAGATACTTACATATCTACACACATAAATATATACGAACATACTTACATAAATACATATAGCAATACACATACACAAACTATACATAAAGTATATATCTTGCATACATAGGTACCTATATACAGGCTAACTGTTTAACCACCAGCCAAATTTTTGGAGCAAGTTCAGTCCATGATACTGAACTACTTTCCATAAAAACAATTTACGAAAAACGATAAAAAAATTTCGCCTTTCCATACAAATCAGCGCTCAGCCTAACTGATTTTGTATGGGAGGACGAAAAATTTTTATCTATTTTCAATATTTTTTTTGATAGAAAGTAGTTAAGTATCATGGACTGAACTTGTTTCAAATTTGGCTGGTGGATAAAAAGTCACCTGTATTTAATAACATATAATATTAGGTCCTTACATATGAAATTACCGATTTTCAATACTGGCAACTTTAAAATCAAATATCTTGCGTTTCATTAGGAATTCCAAATTCAAATTTATTTCGAAATAAAGCCAGAAAAATATTGTTTTAAAATTCGTATTTCATTTGTTTTAACATCATTTGTTTGAGTTTCAACATTGCTATAACAACAACTATGGACAAATTGAAAATTCGCGGTATTTACGAATACAAGTTCCACCGTGGCACCAGTGCTGCAGAAACGACTGGAAGAATTAACGACGTGTATGGACCAGGAACCGCTAACGAACGAACGGTGCGTTTTTCTTTTCAACGTTTCCGTTCTGGAAATTTCGATTTACACAATGAGCCTCGTGGACGACCTGATACTCAAGTGAATAACGAAGAATTGAAGACGATAGTGGAAGCGGATCCATTTCAAACCACTTCTGAATTAGCAGCAGCCTTCGGCGTAAGTAACAAAACGATACTTATCCACTTGCGCCAAAATTAAAAAACTCGAAAAGTGGGTACCGCACGAATTGACTGAAGCAAACCAACAAACACGCGTTGCTTGCTGCGTTTTTTTGCTTAATCGCCACAATAATGAGGGGAATTTGAACCGTATCGTGTCTTGTGATGAGAAATGGATCCTGTACGACAATCGGAAGCGATCATCACAATGGCTTGACCCTGGAGAACCAGCAAAACCTTGCCCTAAGCGAAAACTGACCAAAAAGAAGATTCTGGTTAGTGTTTGGTGGACCAGTGCTGGTGTTATCCACTACAGCTTCTTGAGATCAGGCCAGACGATTACTGCAGACTTGTATTGCCAAAAATTGCAAACAATGATGGAAAAGCTCGCCATTAAACAACCGAGACTGATGAATTGCTCTAGCCCACTGCTCCTTCAGGATAACGCTAGACCACACACTGCACATCAAACGATCGCCAAGTTAGAGGAGCTGCGACTGGAACCTCTGCGTCACCCACCATACTCTCCAGATCTTGCCCCAACCGATTACCACTTTTTTCAAAATTTGGATAACTTTTTACAAGGAAAAAATTTCAAATCTGATGAGGCAGTCAAAACCGCCTTTAAACAGTTCATAGACTCTCGCTCCCAGGATTTTTTTTCCAAAGGTATCAATGATCTGCCTATAAAATGGCGGAAGTGTATCGATAACAACGGCGCATACTTCGATTGATTAAATAATAATTTCATTAAAAAAAACTTGTTTTACTTTTTTGATACTGAACGGCAATTTCATATGTAAGGACCTAATATTAAAGATAAGTACTTAATTCAGTCCAAGTATGACGCAACCAGAGAGGACTTCGATAATCTAGTTTTAAATGAATCCAGTGAAGGTGCCATTCTTACATCAGCTGGAAGTGAGTTCCAAAGCCTTGTTGTTGTTTTAATGTAAATCAGTTTTTGTAATCTTTTGCCAGAATCTCCGGATGATATTGAAATTTAAATTAATCGTATCTTTATAGTTCAAATTGTATTTACCAACAACTGGTCCAAATGCGAGACAGATGATTCCATTTGTTATCAGTTGCAATCCCGAGGCTCCTGGCAGCTTGTCCAGAGGAACATATGTAGGTATTACCAGGGCCACGAAGACGGTCCTCAGACCCTTTCCAAAGCCTATTATCACTGCCACTAAAAGCACCACACTGTAGTTCTGGCAGTACGCTAACACTAAAAATTAGAGAAGAAAGTATTGTAAAGCAAATCACATATACATGTTTATAGACAAATACTGTCATGTTATTATTATCAAGACTAACGATGGTAATAGATAACATATTTACCTACTCTCCCCATTGCCATAGACAGTACTCCAAAAAGAAAGAAGGAATTGTTATCCCATCCAATTTTTCCAGCTATAAAGGGAATACAAAATCTTACACTAATATCAATCCCTCCTAGTAATGACATAAACAAAGCCACTTCGGGCTTACTTAAGCCATAGTCGCCGAGTAAAAATGGTGTTAAAATTGAAAAATTCATTTCACTGAAGCTGGCTAGAGTCATTCCCAACATAAGATTAATAAATGTGTAATCTTTTAAAAGATCTAAATCAAAGAACATGTAGATTTTTTCACAAAAAGTGAGTTCTTTTTCTTTATCACCATCATTAACTTTATTTTCTTCAAAAACATTCTCATCTTCGTCATCAGTATAATTTACGAGTATTTTAATTTTATCAGGTTGGTTTTTATCTTCATTCTCTTTTAAATACTGTTCCAATTTTATTGACGCTTGTTGCAATATCTCTTTTTCGTAATTAAAATTATTTGATTTTTTTCTACTCCTTGTTCTTGTCGATTGATTGCTGTAATTATCTTTGATATATTTCTTTTCGCTATTTAAATCGTCTAGATTCTTTAATGATATATTACTATGATTGTCACTAGAATATTTTTCTTCATATTGTATATCTGTTTTAAAAGATCTGACACTTTTACTACTAGGTATATGTTTTTCTGCCCTTTCCGCAATATCTTTTGCTTGCATTGGATCGATTTTATCTACGACGGCTTTTTCGTCTGCTTTTAAGTCCTGTGGTGCTTTGAGTGTTGGACAATCTTCTATCTCTGATTCTGGAATTTGTGTATTGAGTGTTACAGAAGTTCTGCGTTTTGGTTTACTTTTAATTTCTTGAACTAGAGTTCCGAGATTAGCAGAAGAGTTTTTCTTAGATTCATTTAAGTACAAAGTAGAAGATTTTCGCGAACGGTTTTCCGTCAAGTTTGTCATTGAAGAGTTTTTTGAGTTTATTCTTGAGTTTTTTGCAGACACTTTTCTAGAGGATTGTCGACTTCTGGATTGTCGCGACTGACTAAAATACCCATCATTGGCACGTAACATCATGGGAATACCAGGATCTGTAATTTCATAACCTGGAGTTACAGGATCATCTTCATTGTAAAGATATTGACTAGAAAATGCACTAAGGTTTTTAAATTTTGATATTGGACTAAAATAGCCACTTTCAGCATTATCATCCTCGTTTGTCTCTTTTAGTCTGCCATTCTTATTGAGTTTAGGTTTGATTAGTCTTTCTTCTTCCTCTTCCTTTTGTTCTGGAGTTTTGCAGTGCCATTCTACTGGTTGTAATAACAGGGCACACGCTATAGCATGTAGTGATATGCCACAAATAATTAAAATTGTTCCGTTTTCTCCAAATGAAGCCATTAATAATGTTATAATGTGCGGCCATAACATAGGACCAAGCCCTGTGGTTGTCCATGATAAACTCGTTGCCAATCGTCTTCTGTCTTTCCAGTAAGTGTTTAAAGCTAAAGCATTAGCTGAACTACTTATACCATATCCAGCACCTAAAACCAATTTAATATATTCGTATAATACATTTTTAAGTAAGTACATGATTTACACGTTTATACCCGTAATTACTAAAAATAAAAAGAATTTCTTACCATACAGAATAGAAAAAGACAAGAGATATGTAACGAAATTGTAGGAGAATGTAGCGGACAAGAGTGATATGAAGACAACTGTTGCACCGGCCAACGACACTTGTCTATAGCTGAATGTTCGAAATACTGGACCGTTTACCAATCCTAAAAAAAATATCCAATTATGACTATGTTAGGTAACTCAAAAATAAGTAGGTAGATAAGTTGTATAAATAAATTTTCAGTTATCAGGATGTTTATGAAAATGTTTTTTGATTTTCCTAGACCAGCAAGGACGTTAGTATCAACATTGTATCTCTCCCTAATTGTATTGGAGTCCAGAGTCTAGAGAGTTACCATGCTAGGCGCGTCACGCACCGACGCAAGAGTTCAGAGCTGAGTGCATGTTGATGATAGTGGTGGTCTCTGAGCTGCTGATGCCAAGGCGCCCGAAACGGTCTCTAAAGAGGAGCCCGAACTGCTGCAAGAACGGCAACGCTGACAGCTGGAAATAAGTTAAGACTAGGGTCAGTCCCTTGGTATAAGGTACTAGTATACAACGTGGAAGGGACGTACCCGTAATAAATCTAACCACGGGCTATACTAGATCATTATAGTATAATGAAATTAATAACAATAACAGCCAAAAAACAAAAATAAATTTCGACATTTCCACACAAAAGTGTGTGGCCGCCCGGGCGATTTGTATGGGAACGTCGTTTTTTTGTTGTTTTTTGACTTTTTAAAATTTTATTATACTTTAGTGTTCTAGTATAGCCCGTGGTTAGATTTATTACGGGTACGTCCCTTCCACTTTGTATAAGTCAAATAAAAGTTGCAAATATTATCATTTACGGTATTTTCAATAAAACAGTACTCCTGTCATTCTCCACATCACCCAGTGTGTTGTCTGGTAGATAAGGCCTTAGGCTTTAAGTCCGCTATTACACTTATATTTGTGTATGAAGTTACATAAATGAATAAAATAAAAGCAGTCAAATTGAGCCATTCAGGTTTAATGCCCTGTTATGCATATTTTACTACCGGATTCGTATTTAACATACTGAATTAACTAATAAACAGCTTTTAGTTTCATTACTGCAAAAACCGTGTTGGCTTGAATCCACTGCAAGCTGAGACTTTGCGTTCAACCTGAATAAGTAGATATATCTTGAGAGATCTATTAGTGATAAGTCCGCAATTGTACAATAGATTTTTTTAAAGTAGGCAGATGTACTGTCATCGTCCGTAATATTGTGATGAACGTCGTTTTTCGCAGGATTGCAAACTATCGAATAATGAATTACTAAAAATATTAGTATCAAATATGTAATTGTAGTGTTATCTTTTCCTGGATACATATGGTAAACACTTTATAAAATTGACCCACTCTGCTAGTATAGTAAAATGTTATCTTTCTATTACTTTGATAAAACCTGTGGAAACTAAGGTGTGGTAAAACAGACTAAACCATTTATCGTTCATGTGTGTTTTGGTGTTGATGTCATTGATATTTCTAGTAATTTTCATCGCATTCATCGATTTTCATTTGCAGTATTGTAGCCCTACCTACCCTAAAGAAGGCAGGCCCACATTATTTTTAAGGATCGTTGATAAATCTCCAAAAATGTAATAATATTTAAAATTTGCGCATTTCTAAAATTTGCGAAATTTGCTAATAAAATTTTTGAATTTCCTTTTCCCAGGACTGTTCATTTTGATTTTGTAATATTTCACGATCTCAAGTGTTAAGAAAATAAAGAAAACTTCCTGTTTATAAAAGAAAAAAAACTTACGTTTGAAAATCCGGCTGCAAATATTATCATCCACCCCCACCCTCCATCTGGTGGAATAAAATCTGCGTTCTTTTTCACTCTAGATTTGATTTTTTCCAACTTCACCATCTGTAATTTTATTTTAATAAATATGTTTATTAATGATTTTTTTCTATCAATCTTTTTTTTTTTCTTTTTCCTGTCTATAAATTTACGAATAGTAATATATTTGCAGGTATCGTACCACTGTACTCATCATCATCATTATAATCATCAGGTCTGTTTTAGTGTCCACTGCAGGAGCACGACGATCTCTGTAATACCAGATCACATGGCTATACCACTGTACTAAAAAGTATTAATATATGGTACAAGTTTGAAAAAGTAAAACGACTTCCTACGGGAACTATTAATATTTGTGTACTTTTCTTCTCCTTTTCTATATCTTTCCAACCAGCGGACAGCTAAGACGTTTTGAACGACAGGCACCATTCATTGGTCAAGGTACCATGGATATGATAGAAGATACCGAGGGTACAGAAGAACATGCAAACATACATAGCGACGCAACACGTTACACACACTATCCTGAGTTTGGCTTCGCTGTAGTTAGCAAAAATTAAAACTGATTTGAAAAATAATTTATTCTCATGTTTTTGTAAGGTAGGCTTGCAATTTTTACACATTAACAGTTATTTTGATCTAATTCTATAATATAATTCTCAATAACGAAGATATAAAAATTTGAAAACATGAAAATTTCCGCTTACACTATGAGTACCTAGTGAGTATTTGAGTAAAACTTACAGAATAATATTTTTAATAGAGGAAGTAAATTTTTCATAATTGTAATAAATTTAAAAATAATTTATGTTGGATAAAGAATGACCACTAACTTAACTTCACCGATAAAAGCAAGCTCTTAACATAAAGAAGAAAGAATGACCAAATTCATAAAATTACTCAAATTAAGATATAGAAACAATGCTAAAACACGAAATTATAAAATCAAACTAATCATTGTGTAGGCAAGTATTTATCTCCTTAATGACTAGCTAAGTCACTTTCAAATAAAAAAAAATACTATTTCTAAATATGAAAATGATTACCTTGCTTTATCCGATCCAATTTGATACAACACTTCCAAACGATCGACGACGGCTTTTCCCTAACGTCTGTCCTGAAATAAACTATCAACGCACAGCTCACGTTATCTGCGATTTTTGTTAATTTTAGTAAAGTAAAGGCCATGGGCACGCTTAGACAGCGTGTTTGCACACAGTCTTAGGTACTGTTCCTTTAATATACATTTACACAATGAACATAAAACAAACTGTATCTATTTATTATGTTGTTAAAATGATGATGAAAATCATAAAAAGATTTAACACGTCAGTACAAAAGTATGCCGCGTGTATAAATTGTTGATTGCTATAAGATTATAATAACTATTGTTTCCGTGATGCTTTGTCAAATAAGCAGTCCTTCTTATATATGTTCCAAAGTATCATTTCTAATTTTAAGGTGAAGATATAAGCAAATGGCCTTGAAGTGTGAAATAAATTGTTAACTCGTAAATATGGTGATAATTTCCATATTGCTCTTCGTCATGCACTAGATAGCCCTTTAAATTATTTTATGACCTGCCGTTGAAACTATTATTGGTGATCCGTCTAGCTTTAAAACTTGCCGTGGCCACTTTTGGCGGAGGCAAGTTTTGAAGCTAGACGGACTAATGTAAATACTTTCAACGGTGGTTCATAAAATAATTTAAAGGGCTATCTAGTGCATGACGAAGAGCAATATGGAAATAATCTCCATATTTACGAGTTAACAATTTATTTCAAATGAGGGCGCCACTTCAAGGCCATTTGCCTATACCTTCACCTTAAGTAAATTATTAATTAAGTTTCATAGCACTTATGTCATGTGATAAGTATAACCAGGCCTGTGTCAATCCCCGTTTAGGTATCGAAAATGTACCTATATTATTACTATGCGCGCAGGCGGCCCCTCGGAGTGGTAAATTCAGTTTTACGAATCGTTTGTCCTGAGTCATAGGGATGAAATTGGCTTGCATTGGATGTCTAGGTATCTAAACAAATAGATGCTGAGTTCTGACGTGAGCTAAATTAAACCATATCGCTAACCACATTGAGTAGACATTTCTTTGAATTTCTTTGCTGAGTGAGACTTCTGTACGGAGTATTAGTATCTATTCTGTGGTATAACGTAATTTTTACAGTCTACCTACCTACCTAAATATGAAAACAGATCAGCGAATCACGCAAGTTACATACTACCTCTAGAAACATTTTTCGTTATTGTGTTCAATATCATGGCATGGCCTGATCATGCACAGCACAGCATATTATTTTTTAGAACGCAAATATTTGTACGTCGCACTTTTATATTTTTATTTCTAATAAACTAACGAAACTTTCTTATGTTTCATCGTAATCAACTGGAAAGTTAAATTATGAATCAAGTAATTTTTTATCGAGACTTTTATTTTTCAATTTTATGTAAGTACTCGTATAAGTACATTTTACAACAACTAACTAAATTTATTTTTCTTCTTTGTAAAACAAGGTTAACAATATTGGTAACATGTTTGGTACCTATCCGTAAGTAGGAATTAACTAGGTACATAAGTGATGTCAAGAAAATATTCATAATAAAAGATAAAAAACTTATTAGTACTCATCACAATTTTCTTAGAATTAACTATAATTTAAAGTATATAATATCAGGCTGCGGTTAGTTGTTCTTTGGGCGTGTTCTGTCGTCTTGCCCGTATGTACTTCTCTAGACCCCACGACAGTGCCGTTAACCAGGTGAAGATGTTCAGGCAGTGTAACGTCACAGCAGTTGATGCATTGTCCTTGATCCAGCCTGTAATTGTTAAAAATGAATACGAGTACAAAATAATGACACGATCGTCCCCGGGAAAATTCCATTATTGGCAATTAATCTTTAGTTTATCCTTTCTTTAGTTTGTTGTCTCCGTGTCTTGTGTACGCTAAGCTGTTATTCTTGAATATATCATAGATGAAGATATAAAATCTCTTCAGATAGCTCCAAAAATGTAACACATGTTGGATACAGAAAATCATAAATTCATCTTTGTTGTCACTTCAACGTTTTTGGAAAAGTAATTAGTTTTAATTTTTTGCAAGACGCCTTGGCTTTATGAAAAGCAAAATCTTTATAGAGCTCTTCTTTTATGTAATACAAGATATTGATGCAAGAAATTGTGTGTGGGATGCCACGTTTAAACTCAAGACTTTTTAGTACTTCAAGTTCGTCATCTATAGTAAATTTTCAATCATAATTACCAACGACAGGCCCAAATGTGAGATACACAACACCGGCTGTTATGAGTTGTATTCCAGTGGCTCCTGGTAGCTTGTGGAGAGGCACATGAGTGGGTATCACCAGAGCCATGAAGACCGTCCTCAGACCCTTACCGAAGCCTATCATCACGGCTACTAAAAGCACCACGCTGTAGGACTGACAGTACGCCAAAACTGAAATTATTTGAAAATAATTTAAAATTATACATATACGAGAAGGTAGGTAAGTGATAGTATCAAATAGATAGGTGCACTTCTACAGAATTTATTCGTAGTTTGAATATCTGACAGTATAACATACATTTTGAAATGATTTAAAAATAATTTAATGTTATATACTCGTAGTATCTATCAAATAGATACCTATCTATTACGAATCTAAATTTTTGAATATTATTAGTCATTTATTTACTTTTCTTCCGAGTTATGTAAGTAGTACTTAAATATATCTTTAATTGTAAATGTAAATTGTAGATTTTATTATCTATATACCTATGTAGTATGCACAACGACTCTTTGATCAACTTACCCACTCTTCCCATAGCCATAGACATAACTCCAAAGAGGAAGAAAGAATTGTTATCCCATCCTATTTTTCCAGCCACAAACGGAATACAAAATCTCACACAAATATCAATACCAGCTAACAATGACATAAAATACGCCACTTCGGGCTTACCGAATCCATAATCTCCAAGTATAAACGGTGTTAAGATGGAAAAGTTTAGTTCGTTGAAATTGGCCAGTGTAATTCCTAACATAAGATTAATAAATGTATAGTCCTTCAGAAGATCTAAATCAAAGAACATATAGAATTTTTCACAAAACGTCAGTTCTTTTTCTTCTTCTTCACTGGTACCTTGTTTTTCTCCAAAAACATTGTCATCTTCATCATCAGTTTGATTATTTATAAGTAATTTTAATTTAACGGTATGATTATTATCTTCATTATCTTTTAAATATTGTTCAAGTTTCATTGAAGCCTGCTTCAGTACTTCACTTTCATAATTGAAATTATTTGATTTTCTTCGGTGTCTTTGTGTCCTATATGATTGATTGCTGTGATTATCTTTAATATACTTTCTTTCATCAAAGTCTTCTTGATTTTTTAATGATATGTTGCTATGATTATCTCTCGTATATTTTTCTCCGTATTGTCCGTCCATTTTAAAAGACTTTATACTTTTGTTACTGGGCATGTGCTTTTCTGCTCTTTCTGCTATATTTTTGGCTTTTACAGGATCTATTTTATCCACAACAGCCTTTTCCTCGTCCTTTAAGTCTTGCGGAGCTTTAAGTGTTGGACAATCTTCTATTTCCGATTCAGGAATTTGGGTTTCCAGTGTTACAGAAGTTTTGCGTTTCGGTTTTATTTTCACTTCTTGTACTAGAGCTCCGAGATTTGCCGAAGAGTTCTTCTTAGACTCATTTAGATACAGAGTGGACGATTTACGCGAGCGATTTTCAGTTAAGTTCGTCATAGAAGGTTTTTTGGAATTCATCCTAGAATTTTTGGTAGACGTTTCTCTAGAAGACAATCTACTTCTAGATTGTCTCGATTGACTAAAATACCCATCATTGGCACGTAACATCATTGGAATTCCTGGATCTGTGATTTCATATCCACGATTCACTGGGTCATCTTCATTGTAAATATATTGACTGGAAAAAGCACTAAGATTTTTAAATTTCGATATTGAGCTGAAATATCCACTCTCAGTGTTCTTTTTATCATCTAATTTGTTTTCTGTATTTTTACCATTTTTGTTTATTTCTGGTTTAAGTAACTTTTTTTCTTCTTCGTCCTTCTGCTCTGGAGTTTTGGAGTGCCATTCTACTGGTTGAAGTAAAAGTGCACAAGCTATAGCATGTAGTGATATGCCACTTATAATTAAAATTGTTCCCGTTTCTCCAAACGCTGCCATTAGAAATGTGATAATGTGTGGCCACAACATAGGACCAAGTCCTGTAGTTGTCCATGATAGACTTGTTGCTAATCGCCTTCGGCTTTTCCAGTATGTGTTCAAAGCAAGAGCATTTGCTGAGCTACTAATGCCGTATCCAGCTCCTGAAATAAACGTAATAAATTTTAATTTACAGATCTGACATCATTAATATGTTTATAAGTGCAATTAGTTATCAGTAAAATATATCTTACCGTATAAAATCGAAAAAGATATGAGATAAGTGATAAAGTTATAGGAGAAGGTGGTGAACATAAGCGATATGAAGACAACGGTTGCACCAGCCAATGACACTTTCCGATAGCTGAATGTTTTGAATACGGGACCATTTGCTAATCCTGAAAATACATTATCAAATATTGCTTTAACTACGTCAAATCTCCTTACAATACCTACATATGTTGACTCAGTTTTTTATGCATTGTTAAAACCTTTTAAGTATTTAATGAAATGATAATTGATATGCACATTTTTACAAACTTTTTTTACAAACTTTTATTTAGTTTGCCATGTCTGTTCTTGTTTATTTGTAGGGTCAACCACTTTCCGGTTTTCGATTGAGATGAGGTTTTGTAGGCTAATGTAAATTAGATGACAATGCAATATTATATGACAAGAACCTGATCTGATGATGGAACCGGAAGGTAATAAAACGACGCAACCACATCGAGTTTGGGCTTTTTACATTTGTCTTGATTTCTACATAGGCCTCACAATAAAAGCTTGTACGAAAAAATATTTTTTAACGAAAAACTTATTTACTCAAACAAATTCAGCCCATAACATTGTTTAAATTCCTTGAGAAAAACAAAGAGAAATAAGAAATACTTCTTAATTTGGGGAAAGGGGAATGATGAATGTTAAGGGGATATATGAATTATTCGAAGTCCAGTGCTGCTCCCAATTGGAATAATTTATTTCAAATGGGGGTAGCACTGCACTGGAACCCGAAAAATTCATGTGTCCCCTTAAGTTTAAACATATAGGGCTGAAGTTGCTGCGAAAAATTGCATTTGTACTGAACAAAAAATATCCTGTAATTAAATTAGTTTAGAATAGGCCGTTATGGTATCAGAGCGTTACCATGCGAGGCGCGTCACGCACCGACGCAAGAGGTCAGGGCTGAGTTCATGTTGATGATAGTGGTGGTCTCCGAACTGCTGATGCCCAGGCGCTCGAACTTGTCCCTGAACAGCAGCCCGAACTGCTGCAGGATCGGTAATGCTGATAGCTGAGAATAGAGAGAAAATTTATAATGTGCTTTTGTGTGTGTGTTGCTTGAATTTAGATCATCCATCCTATAAGTATACACTAGCACGTCTTCATACCTAACGGGGCAGACAGAGCTAGGTTTTTTCCTTTCTCCCAGACCAGAATGAAAGATAAGTACGAGTATTCCATATTTTATCAGTCTAGGATTGGGAAAAAACAAAAGAACTAGGAATTATAAAAAAAAATATATTTTTGCTCTACCATTACTTTAAAATAAAAGTTAAGATTCAATACATATCATATAGGTCCAAAAATTATCTTGAAAATAAGAAGCTTTCTGCACTTGTTTGACAGATGTGAAAAAAAAAACTATAGTGATCTACGAGTAGTATAGCCGATGGTTCGATTTATTACGCTAGCCCTCGTATACCTTCTAAACATCACGTTATTTTTTAAAATAGATCATTAAACTTTTAGAAGTGTTAATTTACTTACGAGTATTTAATTTAGGTAAGTATTTGTAAATTATAATGTTATCTTTCTATTATCTATACTATAATATTATAAAGCGGAAGAGTTTGTTTGTTTGTTTGTTTGTTTAAACGCGCTAATCTCAGGAACTAATGGTCCGATTTGAAAAATTCTTTTTTTGTTGGGTAGAGGATTTATAGAGGAAGGCTTTAGGCTATATAACATTACGTTCCGACAACCACGCGAACGAAGTCGCGGCCACAGCTAGTTTATGATAAAATTGTCTTTCTTCGCTGTCTCCTGTCTAGCGATCGTCTAGCAATCGGTCATTATACATGTCATGTCGTGTCGGTCGTCACTATAAATTAAATAACAGTGGAACAGATCAATCATCGATCAGTTTGTTCGTAATATGTACGTATAATAACTTCTAGTAATTTTTAAATGGTACTTAATTTTACTACACTAGAAGTCATGTATTTCTCTCCGATGTAAGAAAGTATATATATATATATATATATATTAAGTGAACGAAGCGAATGAACGTCTCTGTTTCAGCTTCGGAAAAAAAATCTTTCGTGTTTCCGAATTCCACTTTCCCGCTTGTTCGCATTTCTTTTAAGGCTGTACCTAAATTTTCCGGGGTCCAGTACTGCCCCCATTTAAAATAAATCATTTCAAAGAAAACGGAGACATTATTTAAATTTTGCTACTATCAAATCCTAGATAACCCTTCAAAGTATTTTATGAACTACTGTTTACAGTTTAAAGTGAGAACGTTAAGCTTTACTGAGCACATTTGCGAAAAACGGCCACTTTTGGCAAATGTCCGTAGTAAAGCTTAACGTTCTCATTATAAACTGTAAACAGTAGTTCATAAAATACTTTGAAAGGTTATCTAGGATTTGATAGTAGCAAAATTTTAAATATGTCTCCGTTTTCTTTGAAATGATTTATTTTAAATGGGGGCAGCACTGGACCCCGGAAAATTCAGGTACGGCCTTAACTAGAATGAAGTTTTTTTTTGTCGAGCCAGTTTTTTTAAATTTTTAAAAGGTTGAGATATAGGAGTTAAAACGTCAAAAATATCATATTTCAGCCATTTCGAAAAGTTTTCAAAAATGTCATAAAACTTTTTTCGTCATCGGATAAACTTCAAGGAGCGCACAGAGCCACTAGTTTTAAAAAGTTTAAAAGTCCGAAATATCTAAAATCTTACATTCAAGTTTATAGTAGACACACCCATAACAAACGCAACATTCAAGAAAATATTCCACGCTGCATTTAAATTGTACTCGTAACCATAAAAGTATTATATTGGAACTTACGTTTGAAAATCCGGCTGCAAAAATGATCATCCATCCCCACCCCCCATCTGGTGGAATGAAATCCCCCTCCCTTTTCACCTTGGACTTAATTTTCTTCGTGTTAATCATTTTTTATTAAACAAGATTTATGAGAAACCACAAGGCACACCGCACATGCACTTCACGCATGCACTCAATCTGAGCGCCCAGTACTAACAAAACTGATAAGTTACTGGCCAGAGTAGGTACATATAAATACGTACGGTCGTACGGCCCATGAATCAGATATTCCCAGAACAAAGAGAATGGACTTTATCAAAACATTGAACAAATGAAGCTTTGTACGAGTAATTATATAGAATCCCCTATATTTTGTTTGTTATTTACTTTTTTACTGTTATCTTGGCGTCTAATTTACGTCAAAACTGTACCAGGCTATAAAAATGTTTTTGTGAGTATGTGTACCTACTCGTATGTTCTTTTCAAAAGAAATATTTTTAAAGTTAGGTACATTTGCTTTCCAATTTGTTTTGAAATATCCTAGCTAGTCCTTCATATCACTAATTTATTTACCAGCACTGAAAACCATGTAGCTATCTTCATACCTGTCATAAATGTAAAAAAAGATCGTATACAGAACAATAGAACGTGTAGTTCCCGGAAGAGTAGAATAGGACACTCCAAGTCTTCCCGTGGATGTCATAGAAGGCGACTTAGGAAACACAAGCTAAACAAAGCTTATAAACATCAATGAGACCTCTAACCCGTCTGGCCAGCGTGGAGAGTGTAGGCCAAATCCTCTGACTGTTTTGGGTAATATATGGCTCTAGTAGTACAGAGAGGGTTGTCTTCCTGCAGTGGAGACTAAACAATACCTGATGATGATGATGATCCAGAACAGTCAAACGCATATGCTCAAATGATAGGTATCAACTGAAACTGAAAATATGAAACGAATATAAAAATTAAATATGAAAATAGATTTCAGTCTTCTGTTTCCGCTTTTCGCTAAATGTAAATATAGTACTGAAATTTAATATGCTATAGCCCCCACTAGTTCGCCAAAGAAGCTAGTTCTTTCAGTTTACTGACGATGGCTTTGTTGATTGATGGCTTTTCAAAAGTTACCACGGCTTTTTGCTTGGTGGAAGTTATATAAATGTCTATTTAATTACAGAACGCTGAAATATTTAACATTAAAATGTCATCGAATTCCACCTAAGGCACAATTTACATTGCCGCGGAATGGAAGCGAATTTTTATATCCCAAAAAGCATTCTGGAATCTATGTCTATATAGTAATGTATAAAATTGTGTAATTTTTTTCTTCATGCTAATTTGTAGATACTGTTCTCCTAGATTATAGAAGTCCTCTGTGAATTTCTTAAAATTTGCCTCTATTCCACGGCAATGTAAATTCAACCTTAAGGCTCCATCAGTTCAGAGCCAAGAATACTGTGAGTGTTTTTGAAAAATATCTGTAAATAAACTACTACGAGTACTTACAGTTTATTTCTCAAAATTTTTGCATAGGAATCTTCAAGACGGCGCCTGATGTAGATAATCTAAATTTTGCTCCCGCTTCCACGCACACAAATTCACTCTGGCCGAAACGAGACAGCGAGCCATGCGGGGTGAAAAGATCACGGGAGGTCAATGAGGCTAGTTTGCGCGTTTCTGGTTTTTGAGGACTTTTTCGTTTTACAAAGGATATTTAAGAGTTACTTAAAAAATAAGACATGATCCTTGCTTTATGTTTTATTACACTTATAATCTAAAGTTACAAGGGCTAATTTATTGTATTTCTTGAATACTTTCGGTTTTAGTATAATTCTGAGGTGATTTGGAGGCAACTTCGCATTTTTTTTCAATAGAGAAAATTTTAAGCAATCGTGGTTTTGAAACATTATGTATAGAGTTAGACCTGGACTTTGCTGTTTTTATTTGCAAAGTAAATATTTCGTTAATATTAAAATAAGAAAATATTAACTGTATGGTAAGTATTTTTGAAGGATGTTTATTAAAATGTAAATTGGCTAATAAAACTGTATCAGTGAATAATTACGTAAAAGACACGTGTGTTATGTCGACGATTGTGATAACTTGTAATTTAAACATTACAATTGAAGGCGATAAATAAAATGTAGTGTAGCTGATACACTATCACGTCTTTATCCATAACGGGATCGACAGAACCTCATCATCATCATCATCAGGTCTTTTATAGTCTCCACTGCAGGAGCACGACCCTCTCTGTACTACCAGAGCCATATATTAGCCAGAGCAGTCAAAGGATTTGGCCTACACTCTACACGCTGGCCAGACGGATTGGAGAGGTCTCATTGATGTTTATAAGCTTTGTTTAGCTTGTGTTTCCTAAGTCGCCTTCTACGACATCCATCCACGGGAAGACTTGGAGTGGTCCTATTCTACTCCGCCGGGAACCACACGACTAACGACAGAGCCTAAGGCCGCAAAACTCAGGACCTGTCTCAACGTCTTTCATTACGCTAAAGTTTGAAAAAGGTTTTCAAAATAGTGTTGGGTTGCTAAACACATCGCCTATTGATATGATTCAGATTCTCGCTCATTCCCTCGATCGGCTTTTACGATCTGCGCGGGAAGAGATAGTGCAGCTGATGTACATACCTACATATGAGTACATACATGTACTGTACATAAACTGCCTTTATGATAGATTCCAGAAGGGTGAAACCCGGATAGTCGCCCCAGGGGTATAGTTGCCTTGATTGTAATTACTCTAGTTTCGCAAATGAAACACATGTTTTTAAATTTATCTATCGAGAGACTCTGCATCTACAATTAAGTTGACCGTGCTGCATGTTTCGTGCGATTGCATGGAACGGCTAGGTGCAATCAAAGTTTTTGCGGGATAGATGTCCTCTTTTTCGACAGGGCATCTATCCTGAACTTAATTTACATGGAATAGGCAACTATCTCCTATATGGGATAGTTGTCCCAAAATTTAGAGTTCCGCAAAAAACGCCAATACTCAGGAAATATCAAAGATAATGTTTATTCCTTTTATAAATTTGAAGATATTAAACCAAAGTACCTACCTGTTTGACAAATAAAGTATATTTCTTTTTGTACAAAGAGATATAAAGTAATTTCAAAAAGTGGGGCAACTATCCGGGTTTTACCCTATACCTACATACGAGTATATCTATACAGGGATACTGGCCTGCACCCGATATGAAACAAAAATGATTAGGTAGGTACCTATTTCATCATTAAGCCTTGAAAAACTACATGGAAATCTAACAAAATACTGGAAAATTTTAATGCAAAGTAAAATTATTCTTAATTTTCTGCCAGTAGATTGGCCTAGCTCAGCACAGCAGTGAAATGAAGTTTCATAATAATAAATCGCATAGGCATCTTGTGTGTTTAATTTGTAATATCTATAAACTAAGTATTTATGACTCACATTATCGATTAAAATAATGAAGATATCCTAAACGCCCTTCCATTATCAGCTTTTTATCAAATGGATCAATACTTGAATACATCAATACTTGAAATGCAACTTTAATATCTATCAATAATAACACTAATATTATAGGTATTGTTGTTTCATGTGGTGGTTTTCCAGGTTTAGGTATCATAATAACTTCAGCTATTTTCCACAAGTCTGGTACATATCTAAGTCTGAATACTGCATTTATCAGATTTGTTAGCTTAACAAGAGCTTTTCTAGTTAGATTGTGTAGTATTTCCCCTGATATCAGATCCAAGCCAGGCGATTTTTTTGGGTTTATGTATTGTTTTATTTCACGTAAGACTTCTTTCGGTGTCACCATCTTAATGTTGTTTTGTTCATCATTGTTATCACTGATTACCTCAGTGCCTGTTTCATAATTTACTTCCTGACTTTCATTTGGTTTAAAAATCTCCTCTAAATGATCAGCAAATTTAGCAGCTTTTTGCTCATTACTAACTGCTTTTAGGGGAGGGATGTGGTTGATAGGACGTTTTAAATATTTTGTAGCCTTCCAGAGGGAGTAATCAGTACTACGGTCATTGGTAAGTTTTTTTAGATACGTGTTTGTACTCTCATCAACATGATTCTGGATTACTCGTTTAAGTTTTTTGTTGAGGTTATTTAATTTTCTCTTGTCTTCTGGTGACCTAGATTGGTGCCATAGTTTCCTTTGCTTTCGTTTTTCGGTGATGAGTTCTCTAATTTCTATTGGATATACATTTTTAACGATTTTCTTTTTTATCTTAGGTGTGTTGTTCCAGGCAGTCCGTTGTATTAGAGTGACGAATTTCTCTAAATCTATATTTAGTTGCTCGGGAGTCTTTAATGGTACTCTGAGGTTGATGTTGTTGTCCAATTCTATTTTAAAACTCTCCAATTCAGTATGTTTATTGACTAGAGTTAAATTTGTTTCCTTACTCAGAACTTTCTCACTTATCTTTAAGTATATGGCTGAGTGGTCCGAGTTCATATCAAAGCTTTGATCTGTTTTCATATAATTAGATGATAAATTTTTGTAGATAAAAAAGTCTATTAGGTCTGGTATTTTTGATGGGTCCGTTGGCCAGTATGTTGGATATCCTGTTGATGCAACATCACAATCCAGTTCTTTAATGGCATGCATCAGCCTTCTTCCTTTTGTGTTGGTCAGTCGAGACCCCCAATATGTGCTTTTGGCATTGAAGTCTCCACCTAATATAAATCTATCACCAAGCGTGTCAAGCAAATTTAAATACGAATCTTTATATATTTTATGCCGAGGTGGACAGTATAATATATTGCTGCCACTGTTAGCGGATATTTCTTTGTGCTTAGTCGAACTGCAGTGCATTGAAACTGTGGTATTTCATGTTTAAGGTATTTTTGGTGTTGGATATTTTCCTTGATGATCACAGCACTGCCGCCTCTTCCTTTGTTTGCTGGATGAAGAGCATGGTAAACCTTATAGCCATTAAATTTTATAAATGATTGTTTAGTGAAATGTGTTTCTGACACTAGACACACATCAATATTTTTTATGTCTAAGACTACTTGCAGTTCATTTTTGTGTTTAAGTAGTCCATTGCAATTCCATGCCATAATTTTCAGATTGTTCATTGTTTGTTCTTGGGAATAGTTGTCTTGGTGCTATTTTTAATTTTTTTCAGACGCTCATCGAATGAACTCATAAGCTTGAGTATTTCATCTAACTTGTTTTCATTAGTGGTGGCTTGCTCTTTGCGTTTGCATGGTAATGTACATCATATATTTTTTTAGTTTTATCATGCTCTTATTTTAGAAGTTACAGGGGGGGGAGGACACATTTTACTACTTTGGAAGTGTCTCTCGCGCAAACTATTAAATTAAGAAAAAAATGATATTAGAAACCTCAATACCATTTTTGAAGACCTATCCATAGATACCCTACACGTATGGGTTTGATAAAAAAAAAATTTGTTTCAGTTCTAAGTATGGGGAACCCCCAAAATTTATTGTTTTTTTTCTATTTTTGTGTGAAAATCTTAATGCGGTCCACAGAATACATCTACTTACTAAGTTTTAACAGTATAGTTCTTATACGAGTAGTTTCGGAAAAAAGTGTTTATGACATACGGACGGACAGACAGACAGACATGACGAATCCATAAGGGTTCCGTTTTTTGCCATTTGGCTACGGAACCCTAAAAAACATAAAAAAGTCATCATTCCAGTATGACGTGCATTTCTGGTCATAGGTCTCCAAGGACACAGTATAACAATAATATTACCGTGTCAAGGATTACAAAATGACCGATCGAAAGCGGCTTACATTGGTTAGTAGTTTACATTGGCTGATTTACATTTTCACCAAAATGAAGTTGACAGTTACAATGGAGAAGGCGACATATTGCGGAAGCCTTCTTGCTTTGGGCGGATAATTGACTGATAATGCGTGCTCCAGTGCTCCTCAATGTCATCATTAAGGATTTTTTTTTTTTTAACTGTCTAGCTGAAAAGTATGGCTCTATCTATTATTGTATCTAACGTTTTACTAGTCATAGTCATTGACATACAAAAAATGACAATAGGTAAAACCTACTAGGATATAATTAGGTACATGACAAGATTACTAAGTTACATGTTATTATCTTAATTGACACTCCTAATCTCAAACTGCGTTGCGTGCAAGGACGTGTACTCGTATGTAAGTACCTACTTACCTAGACTAGCAAAGCGTTGTATGGCTAGATTGGGTTATATACTGTTACCTACCTGATAGGGTTATCAGGTAGGTAAAAGTATATTTATTTATTTATTTAATCTTTATTGCACAATAAAATAAAAGTACAAGTGGCGGACCTAATGCCATATGGCATTCTCTCCCGGTCAACCATTAGACCAAGCAGAAAATATGTGTGGCTGGCGTAATAAAATTCACAAAAATAAGCAAACTTAATATAAATAAAATATATATAATCAAAAACACATAGGTATAATTATACACAAATATACTTTTAAACATATAATAACTATACATATATACTAACATGCATAAAATACAATAGATAAATACATAAATATAAATACTAATAAATATAATCAGGATGACTGGACCAAATTCTGTTTTAAGAGGAAAGTCCACGCCCACCTTTCAAACTCCCTTTCTATATAAAGTCATCATCATTCAGTTCTTTTCATTAGCTATTTCTTTGTTATTATATTTATTAGTATATGTATTGTGTAAGTAGGTATTTACCTGATATATAATATATACATATATATAATAGTGTGTATGAAGTACTTAGTATTTTTGATGTAAGTATATAGGTATTTATAGCTTTTGCGCCGCACAATTTTCTCTGCTTATCCCTATGGTTGACTGGGAGAAAATGCTCTTAGCGTTAAGTCCGCCATTTGTTAAAAGTATATTTTTACTTTGGACAATAAAGTTTGATAAATAAAAAAATGATAAAAAGACTGGGACTAGGACTGCTGGAGGAAAAATTTATGTACCGCTCGCTTAAAAGCCAAACGACTGGGAGCTCTTCTTATAGACTCCGGAAGAGCATTCCATAGCCGGATAGCCTGGACTTGAAAAGACTTGTCCATGAAGGTAGAGCGATGAGGAGGAAAACTAAGGATGAGAGTGCTAGAGGATCGAAGTGAACGAGAGTGAGTGGAACTGAGAGGGTTGAATGTATATAACGTCTAACAAAATATACTGAAACTTTTTGAAGGATGAATTCAGCCCATGATACTAAACAACTTGCCCCAAAACACATACATCGAAATATGAAAAATATTTTTTTACTTTTCATACAAATTCGGATCAGCTGATCGGTCAAGTTGTATGGAAGGCCGAAAACTATTTTTCATATTTCTATATATGTTCCTTTGGGAAAGTTGTTCAGTATCCTGGCCTGAATTCATCCTTCAAATAGTTTCAGTAAGTATATTTCGTCGGACCCTGTACCTATTTACAGTAAATATTGGTATATCCCACAGTTATATCCATAAAATTTTTGGTCTCCCATACATTTGACCGATCAGCTGATCCGACTTTATATGGAAAGCCAAAAATTATTTTTCATATTTCGATATATGTTCCTTAGGGAAAGTTGTTTAGTATTATGGACTGAATTTACCCTTAAAATAGTTTCAGTATATTTTGTTAGACCCTGTATAAACACGATATTAGAAAGATTATTCAATCACTAAATAATACTAGTGCGACAGGTTATGATGATGTATGTACTCGTATAATTAAAGCGTGTAAGGAGGAAATCAGTTCTGTTTTAGCATATTTAATAAACTTGTCAATTGAAACAGGCACATTCCCCGAGAAGTTAAAACTATCAATAGTTAAACCATTGTTTAAGAAAGGAAAAAAATCAATATGTAGCAATTATAGACCGATAACATTAATACCTATTATTTCAAAGATATTCTTCATACTCAACAAGAGCCAGTATGGATACCAAAAAGGAAAATCCACTAGTTCCGCCACTTTTGACTTAATAAACTCTGCTCTGCACAGTATAAATGAAAATAAATATACATCGATACTATTTTTCGATATGTCAACAGCATTTGACCTTGTTTTACATAAGTTACTAATAAATAAACTAGAAAATTATGGAGTCAGAGGCAATGCATTAAATTGGATTAAATCATACTTATAGAACAGGACACAGAGTTTAGAAATAACACAATTAGAACATAATAAGTTTGTAAAAAAGCATAGGTCTAATTATAAAGAAAACAAGTGTGGTGTTCCACAAGGTAGTATTCTTGGGCCCCTTCTTTTCCTAGTGTATATAAATGACCTCCCAAATACCATAAACCACAAAAGTATATTGTTCGCTGATGATATTTCAGTAATAGTGATTACAAAAAAAGAAATGACTATAGATAAACACAAAGATGACATACATAATACTATAAATACAATTGTTGACTGGCTTATAAATAATAATTTGCAAATTAATATTAACAAAACATATTTTATAAATTTTAATAAATTGAAGAATGAATTAGATATAGTTTTCGATAACCAAAAAATAAGAGCATTAGATAATGGTATATTTTCGGGCATAACTATAGATATTAAACTAGATTGGAAGAAACATGTAGAAAATGTAAGCAGCAAAATTAACAGATTTTCATTTGCTCTTTACAAACTTGCAAAAACAACTTCCAAAAGTACAGCCCTTACAGCGTACTATGCTTACGTTGAATCGGTGTTGCGATATGGACTCTTAATTTGGGGTAACTGTAACAGTACGGACATACACAATGTTTTTGTAGCACAAAAAGCATGCATTAAAGCAATTTGTGGAGTTTCATTAGATACTTCATGTAGATCTATATTCAAAACACTAAAGGTTCTTCCGCTTGCTTGCTTATATATACTTGAAACCGCAAAATTTGTGAAAAGAAATTACGGATTGTTCAGAGAAGCTAAGGATGTCTTTCCTAGAAACACTAGAAACGGCGAAAGATTGGAATCAGACACAATACCAAAAAGTGAACGATTTAAAAAGAACTGTTACTATATGTGCATATGCATATATAACAAGATTCCTCAACTTATAAAAAATATGAGATTCACTTTGTTTAAAAAACATTTCTATGACTGGCTAATGGATCATAGTTTTTACACAGTCCAGGAATTTCTAAGCCATAAAAAATCAAAATAAAATATTGTTAGTAATAATAGAATAACCTAATTAATTTACGAATAATATAAGATGTATAAGTAGTACATAATTATAAATATCATATCGAGTGATCTATATATATAAGTAAGTTTGCATGCTATTGACAATGGCTGAGTAGGCGTAATTTATATGACTTGTGACCATCTTTTGTAAACCCTATTCAAAAGCAAATAAAGATTTCATTCATTCATTCTTTCATTATATACAAATATTTGAAGTATCTGTATCGCAAGCAAGTTTGGTAAACTATCTGACCTGTAGCTTCGTTGGCTGATGTGCCGCGTACTGAACGGATAACCCTTATTGATAACCTCGTCAGGTTAGACAAGAAAAATATGTCAAGTCCGAAAGTCTGCACTAGCGGCCTGTCCCTGCTTCGCACAGATATGTATGTAGGTACTAGCTAGTGGTTCTGTGAGAACAGTAGACCTCGCCAGCTTTTATATCCATGCAACTTTTCAGGCACCCTTTCCCTTGACTTAGCAAAGCCATTTCAGTAAAATCGGTCGGTATCGCTTCAGCTAACTTCCCCCTTTGATTGAAATCCGTCAATAAATAACGCTACAGAAAGTTCCCCCCCTTTCCTCCCCCCCTACTTCTCCCCGATCAAAAATAGCGATCGACTAAAAAAATTTAATAAATTAAGGAACTTGTGTGCCCATTTTAGTCAAAATGCAACTTGCAGGCGAGAACAGACAGACACGTCTGTCTGTTCTCGCCTGCAAGTGGCAATTGTCCGTCTGGACAAAGTAATACAATACAATAGAATACGCTAGTAATATTCATAAGTCAATGGGACAAAGGCATTTTTAGCCCATCTCGAAACTGAGACGCTTACAAATATTACTTAGTATAAAGAAAATTTTGAAGGCATATAAATAAATAAATATATAAGGACAAATCACACTGATTGAGCTAGCCCCAAAGTAAGTTTTAAACTTGTGTTATGGGATACTAACTCAACGATACTATATTTTATAACAAATACATATATAGATAAACACCCAAGACCCAGGACAATTTGAAAAAGGCCATTTTCCAACTTGCTCTGGCTGGGGATCGAACCCAGAACCTCCGGATAGGCGGACTAGCGTGTTGACCATTACACCATGGAGGTCTTATATAATATAACGTACATATTTTTGAGCGTAAAATAAATACAAAAAAAATTCAGTGAGTCAAGTACCGAATTATAGGTACAGTTAAACATACATACACATATACATATAGAGGTACTATCACGCCCTAATCTCCGGATGGAACCTACCTGGTCCAAAGGCTATCCATCCATATATATACGAAGAGATAATGCGGCAAGCATAATAGCACAGATCTATACTTAATATTATAAAGCGGAAGAGTTTGTTTGTTTGTTTGTTTGAACGCGCTAATCTCAGGAACTAATGGTCCGATTTGAAAAATTCTTTTTTTGTTGGGTAGTCCATTTATAGAGGAAGGCTTTAGGCTATATAACATTACGTTCCGACAACCACGCGAACGAAGTCGCGGGCACAGCTAGTTAATAAATATTTAGGTACTTTAATACGAGTAGGTCCCTTTGAGCCGGGTACAATTCGGAGTGGTATTTTTGACAGATTTATTTATTGACGCCTCTCCAACCCGTCTGGCCAGCGTAGAGAGTGTAGGCCAAATCCTCTGGCTACTTTGGCCAAGTATGGCTCTGGTAGTACAGAGAGGGTCATCCTCCTGCAGTGGAGACTAAAAAAGATCTGAGGTTGATGATGATATCAGGACCTTTACTCTAAAAGCGACACGACATATACATCGGTTAATGAAAGAACGCAAAACCTCCCAGATGGTACCACAGCCCACGTACCTGAACAACTTTTGTTTAACAACTCTCACGAAACTAAAAAAAAATTGAATTTTCATACAAACTGATCAGCTGATCGAGTCAATTTGTATGAAAATCCGAATATTTTTTTTTTGGATTTCTTGAAAGTTGTTGAACAAAAGTTGTTCAGTTACATGGGCTGAGGTACCATCTGGGAGGTTTTGCGTTCTTTCATTAACCGATGTATACGTCGTGTCGCTTTTAGAGTAAAGGTCCTGATATCATCATCATCCTCAGATCTTTTTTGTGTGTGTGTACGTTGTGCACGATGTGTACGTTACGTAGCTACGTGCCCGCGTACAAAATGATGATATAATCTAATTTGGTTTGATTTTTTTTTGTTTTACGTGAGTGTAAGTGGCCAACACTGGTGTTAGATTTTTCAAGCTGCTTAAAGGCATCTGACATAGCTTGACGACTGCCATCTAACGATGGTAACCGGGACCAGCAGCTTAACGTGCCTTCAGAAGCACGGATAATCTCGAAAAAACTTGTATGCCATTTGTGGTCACCCATCCAAGTGCGGACCACGCCCGGTGTCGCTTAACATGCGCAAGCGCTAGTAATGCGTACTACCACCAAGCTTATTGACACAGGTTTGACATTTAAATATTATAGGACAATTTCTATATGCATAGAAATTGTCCTATAATATTTCAATGTCAAACCTTGTGTTCTTTGAGCAAGGAACAGGGGGGGTCCAGGGAGTACGGAAATAAAAATATTTTTTTGTTAGCTATGCATGTCCCACTGCTGGGCAAAGGCCTCCCTTCTTTCTTTCCAGTACTCTCTTTCTTTGGTATTTTCTTTCCAATCCTTCTCACTCTCAAACACTTTCAGTTATCTAAAGTCGTGTCGTTTACATGGATGATCGTTTACTGTACAACTTCGATAATCAGAAGTTTGTTACAATAATATTAACGTTATAATGTTCTAATAAATTAGAAACTCGAAAGTACTCTTTAAGTGAAATAAAAAATTAATATGTAAGTACCTTGTTTCGTAATAAAAACCTGTTGGAAATTGGAGATATTGTTTAGGTTGGTGTAATAGTAATTAAGTGACGTAAGCCGGCACGTGCGTATTTTTCATAGCGAAAGTCGTAAACAGCAGCTGCATCAAACAAGATGAGCAATATGTATATTGCTCATTGCTTTTTTAATGCCCACACGTTGTGGATTGTGGATGCATAAGTAAAAGTCCATGTCATGCCGTGCCTGTTATAAAAAGTATAATAAATGTCAATATGTCAACTATGACATTGACATTTGACGTTGACAGTATAGTTTAGCCACAGATAATGTATCATATGACCGATTTGATAGTCGATATATAGTTAATCATTAACAATAATTATCGATTAGATGTTATGTACTTGCAAAACAATTATACTGGGTGGCGCAAAAGTAAAGACCCTATTTGGTTCAGCTATAACATTTTTTCTAAATTAGAAAACTAGATTTAGGTTTTTTTAAATGTATATTTGTGCCATTAAATTTCGTACCATTAGGATTTAAAGATGATGTCTTTTAAATGGTGACCTCCAGAGTTGATACACATTTGAGCCCTATTTATGACATTTTGCATAACTTGCCGTAACACTTCCTGCGATATGTTCGTTATTTCTTGACGAATGTTTTCTTTTAGAGCTGCGAGAGTCTGTGGCTTGTTCACATACACCCGAGATTTCAAAAAACCCCAAAGAAAGAAGTCTGGACTGGTCAGATCGGGTGATCTTGCAGGCCAAGGCAAATCGCCAAAACGAGAGATAACTCGGCCTGGAAAAGCGTCCCTCACTAAGTCCATAGTGTCGCGCGCTGTGTGTGCCGTAGCGCCGTCTTGTTGAAACCAGATGTGCTCCAGCCCCAATTCGTCCAAACTGGGTATCAAAAACTCTCGTAACATGGTTCTGTAGCGTTCTCCAGTGACAGTTATCGCATTGCCTCCAGCGTCTTCGAAAAAATAGGGTCCGATCACTCTGTCAACACAGATGCCACACCATACAGTAACTTTTAGTGGGTGTAGAGGTGTTTCTTGAATAATGCGCGGATTATCAGTGCCCCAGAACCGAGTATTCTGCTTATTGACATGCCCTGAGAGATGGAAATGCGCTTCGTCACTCATAACCAATTTTGAAGGAAAATCATCCTCTTCAAGGTTGAGGTTTATGACGCGCTGGCAGTAATCTAGACGAGCTCGGTGGTCAGCAGGCAGCAGCTGATGAGTCATTTGAGTTTCATACGGGAACATCTTTAAGTCTTTCACCAAAATACGCTGCAGGGTCCGTCTGGAAATGCCCAATTGCGTGGCACGTCGCCTCGTTGATGTTTCTGGACACTCTTCCACATCTTCGCGCACAGCATCGATATTTTCAGCTGAACGGCCTGTTCTTGGTCTCCCAGACTTAGGTCTATCCAATGTTGAGCCAGTTGCTTCAAGGCGTGTGGCAAAGCGTCGAATTGTGCGACCAATCGGTGCCCGACGGTGGTGAAATCGTCGACGAAATTCACGTTGTGTTCTTATCACTGATGAATTATTCCGTAAGAACATTGACACAATTATTCCACGTTCTTGGGGAGTAAAACGGTCCATGTTTATTTTCAGTGTATTTTACATTTGTTCACTACACAATTTTCAACAACAGAATGACAGAAAATGTCATATAAAAAAAATAAAAGTATTTTCTTTAGTGCCAGTACTTTTGCGCCACCCAGTATAAAGAAATAAGTTTACTAAAATTACAGTATGTACAATATGGTCTACGGTCAGGCAGGGCGCTCAGATCAGCATAATTATTTCATGTACTTATGATGACTACGACAAAACCCATTTTTGATGTTTAATGGAGTGGAGATGGAGACTGGAGACGAGGTTGCCTGGAAGAAATGGCTTAGCAGGCCGCCTATTGCGCATTTCCTAGTTTTTTAAAATAATTATGTCCTGTATTTTTCTTTTGTGCAATAAAGGGTATTGCATTGTATTGTACTTATTAAAAATTATTATGAGTTGTAGTCAAATAAACAAACAACACAAGTTAACATAACACAAATACTGTCACACAAATACAACTCACACACAAGTCAAAACATAAACGAAAATATCACAAACGACTTGCCTCACTCGAGTATGTACTCGATTTCGAATGCTATCGATGTTCAATGACAATTTGTTTTTTTTAGTTGCCTTTTCGTGTCAGCCGGATACGGACGGTACATAATGTTTTGGTTTTAATTTTTTTAAGTAATAACGATAGGAATTTACTTCTTTTAATTACATATTATTTAAAGTTGATTCAAATAGTTTTTTTAAAGTTTTGTTTTCAAGTAAAAGCAACAGAAACTATCGCTTTAGCCAAGTTTCCGTTAATGACTTTGGGTTCCAGCAAGTGAAACTGAAAATATTCATTGTTAATTTAATTTCGAAGTGATATGATATAGATACCCTTTCTCTGGCTGGGACTTTATGGAAATCATTGAAACGGTAAGTGATTTTATCGTTTGTTTTCATTTGGTTAGATGAAAGATCGTCAAGTTTCTTTTTACTTACTATTAAAATAAAACCGAAGTTTGACCCAGATTGAATAAGTAAATTCTTTTGATTCCGAGTTGTTAATAAAAGTTTGAATATAGGTACATTCTTAATTTAGCAAATTAAAAAATGTTCTTACTTTGCAAATTTTTTTAGAGTACAACTTTTGAATGCCTATATCTAGTACTTCTTGTATGTTTATGTATGATTTAAAAATAAGGAGATTTCTTTGAATATGCATGCTATCCAAGGCTCGCATATCCAAAGAAATCTACTCTAAAAAAAAAGAGTTTAGAACAACAGTTTGATCCTCAAGATCCTAAATATCTATGTCCTACCCTACTACATATTAATGAAATCATAAAGCCTTTATTCAGACAATATTTTACATTTCGTACTTCCTCTTATATACTATCACTGCTTCCTCTGTCTGTATGCCATAGGTTGGCAAGGGCCTCCAACTGGTTTACATCCTACATATACTGGGTGTAGGTATATGTATTGCTGACATATACTTGACAGAGTGACTTAGCTCTTCAATATGAAGTAATATAAACACCTTTTTTGTGGGACCAATGATTTAGCGATTAGTATGATCCCAACATTGGTCCTGAAAAGTTGTTCATTGATTGATTGAGACGCACTCCTTCAATTATGTGTGAACGGTAAATTTGCACCTGGTAGGTATATGAAGTATTTTGTCTATGATTATAACTGTTGCTCTGGTCTCCTACTCATCCACAGCAGTCTTTGAGAAAGAAAAAAGCATAGTGTACCAGCTGCTACTCTTCCCGTGTTGGGCTTAAAAAGACAAATGGGGAAGAGACCAACATCTGAGGAATGTTATGTACCTTCATGCTGACCATTATGCTGAACCTGGCTTTTGGGCCTCATGGCCCTGAGCTCAGTCTACCCCATAAAGGATATAGATATGATAGTGTGTACGAGTTATAACCAATATGATCAGGAGTAGGACCAGAAGTCAGCAATAACTTTTTGCTCATTCAAATTAGTCCGAGTTAGACTATTTTCAGATGTGTTGAGAATATATTTTTCATGCCAAAGGCCAAACGTATGAGATAGCCTAGCCTGGCACTATTTTGTTTTTGTTTTGCCACCTAGATACCCTACCCCCCGTCATTTCAATTAAGGGTTGGGACACATATGTCAGCACGGAACAGCACTTTCCTATGCTGCTATGCTTTTCTGTTACTCAGAAGCATCATTTGCTAGAGCGAGAAAGAGCGATGGAATGTTTCAGCACCGGCCATGCTGTACCCCTATCCCCTACGTACCCAACCCTAAGTAATTTTGAATGATTCACCAGTCTAGTTGCCTGAGCTAAGAGAAGTCATCTTGTCTGTAATAATACAGAAATGAATTTTAGTGAATCTCATTACTTTATACGAACAATTCTGGTATTTATGTCTACCCCTTCTCCCTATTTGGGGTTGGCTCTGTATGACAACTCCATCGTTTTCTATAATATAATTTATCATATATCAACTCCCCTCTCTTTTATGTCTGCTTCCCACATTCCCCTCACGTCTTACTAGGTTGTCCTCTATCTCTGGTCTGGCCATCCACCTTCAAGGTAACCATTTTATTACCAGATTTGTGGCATCCTGCCTCTTTACGTGACCATACCATGTTAAATGGTGACTTTTTAACTTCTCTACAATTGGTGCTACATTTAAACTCCCTCTTCTAATTATTCCTGATCTTATCCATCTTCGTCATGACACATCCACCTAAGCATCGTCATTTCTGCTACATGTAACCTATCATTTAGCCCCATAAAGCAAAGCAGGTCTTATTACTGTCTTATATATGTGTACATATATAATTAGGATCATGGCTCTAACGATTACAATGAAATTTGATATGTAGCGAGTTTTGGGGCCGAAAAATCGATCTAGGCAGGTTTATCTTTTTAGAGAACATTGTTTTCTTAGTGTTTTTTACCAAGCGAAGTTGGTTAAAAATTTTTTATAGAAGTAATTAATCAGGTTCCAGTGTCTCACATTGGCGGTGACGCCGCCGGTGACATCCCAATGTCTCGTAGGCATATGGCACATCGCTCACATGCATTGTTTTCATATTGTTGATAAGTTTTTATTAGTTGTGTTGTGTATTTACACAACTATAACATGATGTCCAATTTGACGTAATTATTTTATGTTTGTTAAAAAGGAACACTCTAATTTAGCTTAATAATCTTTACGTCCTTGTTATTTATCTGACATTTAGGTAGTTGATGACTAACTTCAGATTATGATAAGTTTGTGGGACCTCGACCTGTCCCGGCGCTCTAGGCGAGTCCCCACATAGAATATAGTAGGAGAAGTAGAGAATAGAGACTCGATAATGATGGATTATATTCAATTTATTATCGGATACTCACAACTGTTATAAAATAATAATATTTAATTTATTAAGGTACAGCAAATAGGATCAAGCAAGTGATCAGCGTAAGAGATGATGGATCAAAAGGGATCAGTAAATGATTTGAAAATGGAATTAAAGGAAATTTGAAATGAAATGAAGAATGAAAAACGGACAGGATGAGATGAAGAAAGGAGGTTAGAACAGGATGCATAAAGCATCCTTACGAGTTGGTTACACCAGTGTTGGCCACTTACACACACGATAAACAACAACAAGTTGGTGCCTAAAAAGGTACTAAAAATAAGTAGGTACCTATTTTATTTAAATATAATTGTAAACAGAAATATTCTTTTATTTTTTTAAAACTTGGTAGGTATTATAGCAGTACAGAATTATTATACAGAGTCTATCAAAACTTACTGAAACTATTTCGAGGGAGAATTCTGTCTTTGTGAAAAAAAGAACTTTCCCCAAGAATAATATGAACAAGTTTATTTGCTAGGCAAATTAAAAAAACCCCCGATTGTCAAAAAGAACGTTACGTTACGAAACGTTAAAAAAAACCGCATCGAAATCAGTCCATCCGTTCGAGCGCTACGATGCCACAGACAGACAGACACATTAGCGTCAAACTTATAACACCCCTCTTTTTTGTAGGGGATTAAAAATAATTTTTGGCCTCTCATACAAGTTGACCGATCAGCTGATCCGAGTTTGTATGGAAAGAAAAAAAAAACAGTTCATATTTCGATAGTTAATATAAGTTCTTTGGTGAAAGTAGATCATAACATAGACTGAATTCACCCTTAAAATAAGTGTTTACCTAAAAACAAATTACTTATTTTGTTTCTAAGCAATTATTGCATCCAATACCATTTGTAAATTCATGTTAGAGTGGGTGTTTTATCATTAATACAAAGTCCAGTACTGTGACGTCATTCGTCATTTGTAGTCTGTAGGGCATTGGGTGTCAAAACATTTGTTAAAATCATCAGATTAGTTTGGGCACTCAAAAACTGTTTGAACAGAACGAAGGAACTAAATTCTTCTGTTTGATGGAATATTCAAGTCTATTAATTTACCTTTGTATCTTTCTAAAATATTTATAAGCTAAGTACATCTCCAGTCTTCTCTTCAAGCGTCGATCTTAAACAAGATAAACAAATATCGATCTAAAAACTCTGCACTACCTAAGATTTTACCAACTAACTTTACGGATAGCTCCCAGGCTAATCGTTTTTGTGGCGCTGTCTGCTTCGTTACCTCAAAGCAGTCGTAACAGGTTTAAAATAATTAGGTATGCGCCCGATGCGAGTTCTGAGTCCTTGGGGCGTTAATCCTGCTGGATGGCTAGCGTTTCTACTTAGGTAACGATTTTCTGGAACTGGTAATTATTGCGCCGTTCAAGAGTTATTTGTGCCTTCGCCCTTGGATTAGTCCCTCGCATGGCGCCTCCAGTTCTAAATACTTACCCATTTTCTGAGTGTTAGTGATTTTGCCACTTGTCCTTCGCATTCGCTTGTCCCATCCATGCCTATCCTACAGGATTGGCATGGCATGATGGGACCAGCGAGATCTATTGTCGATGGATGGGACCAATGTTTAGCGCCCTGGTCCTGATTTGAGTCTCTTCCTTGCCATCTCCGGCACACCATTAATTTTAGCATTTCAAAAACGGATTATGTAAACTGCATCATTATCATCAGGTCCTTTCAGTCTCCACTGCAGGAGCACGACCCTCTCTGTACTACCAGAGCCATATTAACCAGAGGATTTGGCCTACACTGTATAAACTGCATAGTTTGTATTATTAAGGTTTCTGGGATCTGTACACGGATACGATATTCTGCTACAGGCTACACCCTTATCTACTCGTACAGTAATGTAGAGCAGAAACTTATGTGTGAATTCAGACAATAGTTACGTATTTTTTCTATTATCCTTCCAGTATTTTGATCGTTTTAGTCTATTTTTTGAAAAACTTCTTTCTTAGGTGTTTTGTAAAAAGAATGCAACTCATTACATTTCTTAAATTGTACTCGTTATATGTATTTGTATGTTTATATGTGCGACTCACACGCGAACTCACAATCCTTATAAGGAAGCCCTATTGCCTCACGTTGCGAGGTCTCTGCCGTCCTGCCGTCTTCTTAGTAAGTGATAAAATCGCCTTATTGAGATGTTTCCAACCTTGTCACCGCAAATCATAACTGTCGCTTATTACATTCACAGATAGGTAGCAAGAACCTATCGAACTAGGCATGCTTATGTTCATGGTGATTTCCTTCTTTACATTTTGTAGTACGATCTCGACTTGAATTCAAAGCGAATGCTCATTTCTGTGCATCTTCTCAAGTAATGGTTTTTTAAAGCTAAAATTAATAGCTACACTATATATCATGACTATATACCCATTTTGACTACAAACACTGTCACCAAGGCACCTGCCATTCATGTCAACGCGTCATTGATTGGGTACTCTAGACTGGATAACTACCAGCTTATGTTTCATATAAGTAAAGAAAGAGAAAGGCGGTGGAATATAAAATTCTTGTCCAGGTACTACTTCAGAGCCCTAGTTCTTGGGTCCGTGATGCGCCCACTGCATAAGATGGCTTGTTTCTGCATGTCCATCGTTATTTTGCACTTTCTTTTCATGCCTTTTTCACTTTTTCATGAATTCTCGAAATATCTTGCCTGAGTAAAAAAACGGCATTTCGGTCATGATGTACAGGTGAAAGTTGCCTAGTCGGTGAGAATATGAGTCCTACATTAGCATCGGCTGCGGATGCGGTACTAATGTGAGTAGAGCTAGGTCGTCGTATTACTAGCGAAGTCTATAACATGCTTTACTTACAGGGTTATTACGTCACTAGTTGACTATAGTTGTACTGAAATCTTTATTTTCACTAAAGAGGGTTCAAGTCGGAGGTTGAAACATTTGTTTTTTTGCTTCGAGTCAGATAGACGAAATCTAACGAAATTTGATAGTAAGAAAATGGCTTAATTTTGTTTTGATTTAAACAATGCATTAAAACTGAAGAAATGTCAAAATATTATATTAGTATGACAGTGAAAAATCTAGAAATTATTAACCAAACGATACACGGCTACTAAATGCAACCTAGGTAAAAGACATTACAAATAAATTATGTAATAATCTAAGGATTATATGCTTTTTGATCCTATTAATTTTTTTTTGTTTTACTTGGATGTGCTAGGACCTATTTAGATTTACTTACTTGACATAAGTAGGCAAGACTTAATACTTGTGCTCTTTTGCGCAATTTATAACAACATTCGATAAGGTGAATCTGTTATTCTTGATGCTCAGATATGAATGTCATGGAGTGCTTCAAGTGGCTCATTGACCGAGATTGATATTGAATCACAATATAAAAGATGATAATACCGTGATCGGAAAACCTGCACCACATCGGTTTCAGTTATCATTCGGGATCAGTTTTCCTTTCGTTTTTCAGAAAGACTCTTGTTCAGAAAGCAGAATGCATCTACATTGTAGACTTTAAGGCACACATTAAGTTACGCATTTATGAATTAAAAATATACTACATACTTAGCAATATTTAATGTACTCTTGTCGTAACTTTTGACATGGATTGAATATATTTATATCATCAAACGAAAAGCAAAAGCCGAAATGCTCACCCCGGGATTGCGATGCGATGCCTTTCAAACCTACGCTTTTTGATACTGACTAAATGACGAATCCAATCCACTCGTCTTATCTATAGTTACGTTAAGTTATATAAGTTATGTATATTAATCATTATAGTTCCTATACCCGTTATTTGTAATCAGCAACAGAGAAAAAGCAAGGCAACAAAAGTTTTTATAACCCTGACATCAGCACAGGTTATCGCCCCGTGTGTCTTGTGTAACGACACAAAAACACACAAACTAACCAGTTTTTGCAAACGGTTATCGAAACACGTGCCACATTAAAATCCAATTTTAGGCCTTATGCTCTCTCACTCAAGATCAAAAATATAATTCTGCTCTATCCTTATTCATACTGCCAAAATTCAAGAGATTCAGTCTACTCGTATTCTCAAATGTAAATAGCCAGATATTATAAAGGACCTAGTTTCATGACTATGTGGTACTTACTTTCCAACGAGTATTATTAACGTAATTACATTGATTTCTGAAGACTTTAAGAGCTGTATTTAAAAAAATATGATGAAATGAAATAACTTTAAACTATGTACCTATGTAAGCTATGAAAATACAAAATGAAATATATCTATACGACCTATATCATTAGATCGAGGTATGGAAACGTGTTATACAATACTAACTCGAAATGATAATGAAGCTTTAATGTACTAAATATACAAGTATAATTCGTCCACTTTTGTACACAAAGTGCTAATCTGTCCAAGGTCGTCAATATTTAAAAAAATAAGTTCAATTAGGTAAAAAAAATAGGTATCATATGGCTAGACGAATGATATAAAATTTTATCTCGCTTTTCGACTGATTGGTTGATTGTGTATGAGAGAGTTGCCGTGTGGTTCGGTGGTTACCGGCAGAGTAGCATAAGAACACTCCATGTCTTCCCGTGGATGTCGTAGAAGGCGACTTCAATGAGACCTCTCCAACCCGTCTTCTGGTAGTTAGTACAGAGAGGGTCATGCTAGGAGTCTAAAAAGACCTGATGATGATGATGTAGGAGAAAATGTAAAAAGCTTAGCTATTTTAGTAAGAATTGTTAGGTATAAGATTATAGAGAAACTATGCCCTCGTCATGATTTTTTTGTGGATCATAGACATATGTTGGAATCTAATAATCCGAAATTGTCTTACATAGGACATTTTATTGCTGCCCTAAATATGAAATACACGTATAGTAAGATAGTCCTGTCTGTAGTGATGAACATGAATTCTGACTAACGTTTTATTTCATCCACATTTGTTATGCAAGGTCCGCCTTGTTAATTAACCCTATCAGTACTTAGTGACCGCTT
This sequence comes from Acrobasis repandana, assembly GCA_963576875.1. Taxonomy (NCBI): domain Eukaryota; kingdom Metazoa; phylum Arthropoda; class Insecta; order Lepidoptera; family Pyralidae; genus Acrobasis; species Acrobasis repandana. The sequence continues at coordinate 15,721,043 of OY756218.1, read as the reverse complement.
ACTAATTGTTTAAACTCCATTGTTTACACACTGCTAGTGTCCTATTCTTGAAATGTAATTATCAATAACTGTAAATACATATTTGATGTTTACCTACTTTTTATTGTTGACTATGGCTTTGTTCAGGTGTATATTTATTTTATGTTAAGTATGTTCTTTCTCTCATTGTATGTAAAACAATCTTGTTTAATTTTTTTTGTGTTAGATTCGGATTTTTATTTGCTTGAACGTGTTTAAAAAACTGTAGGTACCTGATTTGCTTGAGGTTTATATTAAAATTCTGTCTACAAATCAATATTGCGTAAACAATCGGCAATTTCCATAAAATGACCCGGAGCCTCGTGATGATGTGAACTTCAACGAAATATAAAGTAGGTACCTACCTACATGGAATAAATAAATATATTTACTAGCGATTACTTGCTAAACATTCAGTTTGGCATGCAATGCAATTTCGTCGTTAGGCGTGATCTGTGATTGAGATTCTCATAGTTCTTTAATATTTTGAGTACGTGGTACTACCTGATGCAATAGGTACATGAAAAAGAAAATGCAATAAGTGTTCGGTAATGCAGTGGGTGGTTTTCAACATCTTTAGGTATCTGAAACGGCGAAACGTGGTATCTAGAGGTAGTGTCTCCCGTTTTAAAAAACGAATATGTTTTTGTTTTCCTCTTTTCAAAAATATTTTGGATGATGAAAGAATCCAGAAACCTCAGCCAGAAACTTTCAGTGTGACCTAAGTACCCAGTAAAAGGAGATTAGATCAAAAGATCTATACCTACAAATTGAGTAATCAGCCTATTGAATTAAGTGCTCAGGAAATATCAACATAATGTTTTTTTCATGAGGAAAGTCGTTCAATATCAAGAGTTTCATAAACTACGATAAATCCCAGTAATAAAAAGTCAATGAATAAACCCAATTTACCTAGTATATAAACCTAATATATAAACTAAAACATAAACAAACTGATGTGGTTAGCAACTAAGTTGTTCATAATCTCGCTTTTAACATTGCGTGTAGCAAATACCTTGCCACGGATGTTGAGTTGTATGTATCGATTTCCATTCTGCTATGTACGAATATGGGACCGAGGTAAAGGTGAAATGTTCAATTCTTTCGGTAAGTTGTAATCTTCTAGATATTTTTATGATATATCATGTATATAGAAAATCTAGCAAGCTACTACTCTGTCAAGAAAGGACCGGGAAAAGACCAATAATACACAAAATTGCAAACAGTTGCAGACGTTAATGGCCTACCAGAGCGAGGCAAATCTTACATCACATCTCTACCGCTTTTGAACGCTTTGTACAACTCATAAGCAAATGTTTTTATAAAGTCGATTCATCGTAAGCCTTCTGTAACATTTTTAGTGACTCCGAATACGAAATTCCATTGGCGATGCAAAATTTAAGACAAACTCTTTGTTCGATGTTTTTGTCCATTATGAAAATCGCAATACACACTTGATATGATACATCTATAAACAGCACTGTATTAAATATAATTATCAGAAGCAACTCCGAACTTCGCGCCAAAATGGAAAAAAGTAGTGCCAATCCAACAACAAAAAAATATGAATTTGGAACCATAAACAAATCATCCATTCCCGATACTTTTTTGACTGAATGTATACAAAGCTTGTACGAGTATGAACCATGTCTGAATAACAGTGAGTCTTCTGCAGTCTGGCCAGCGTAGAGTGTAGGCCAAATCCTCTAGCTGCTCTGGCCAAGTATGACTTAGGTAGTACAGACAGGGTCGTGCTCCTGCAGTGGAGACTAAAAGAAACCGATCAAGTGCGAGTCGGACTCGTACATGAGAGTTCCGTACCTCCGTACAATGTTTTAAAACGCTAAAAAACACGTTTCTTGTTTGACGACCCAGTTTAAGTTTTAACTTTATCTTATTTTAGTAGGCTCATTCGCAAAACATCCCGGCTAGGGTCCCGTTGGCACCCTTTAGGTACGGAACCCTAAAAACCAATCGCGCGTCGCGAAATTGCTGTACATAAAAATGAACAATTCATAACGTAACAATTCCGTCGGGTGTTGTCTTCGTACAAAAACAAATTTACCGTACAACTCGAAACAATGGTGTTTGTTTAATATTCAGCTCTCGAGATTACGGGGACACGGGCAAGGCCGCGATCGAATTTATAGAGACTGCTGGGGACGAGCTATTTCAGTACGTAGACAGGAAAACGGGGTTTATTTTAATTTAAAACATTTTGCGATCTAGGTTGACTCTTAGAGACATTTTCATGGGCTTTATAAGGAAATTATTTCAGGTGCAAAGTTTATCGAAATTTTCAGGTTGAACCATGGTGTTGGGGAAATGAAAATGACATAGTTAAAGCACTTTTGTGCGTGACTGTTACAATAAAACACGACAATAAAACTTAATTTGGCCTAATAGACCAAGACATCAAGAATGTCAATGCATCTCCACTTAAGTCCACCGACAAGACCAAGCTCTAACAGACCATGACAAAAATAATCATTTGGTGATACGCCCCATGGTTTTTAACCAGTGTCAAATGTAGAACTTTTTAGGTTGGGAAAAATCTAAATTGGCGCCCAAGTGCAAATAGGAGTACAGACTTTTTACGAGGGGCAAAATATTTATCTTTCGGTTCTCGTACAATTCAGTCCATGGGAAGCTGTTGTGGCAAGTAACTTATATGTAATTTGTGCCATTGAGCGTATAGCTAGTCGTAACACGAAACTGTCAAATACGTAACAATAGTAAGGATTAAGAAGTAATCCACTAATATTGTGTTATCCCTTCGAGCTCCACGGAGATTTTCCAGTTCTTTCTTACAGTGTCAGTCTCTAGACCGCTAAACCAAATCTACGACCTACGATGGACGGCGTAAATGCCGAACCACGAGTATTCACGAAGTTGGTTCGTACGTAAGGGGTAAAAAAAACTTGACTTTTCATGTCCGGCTAACGTTTCCGAGTTTAGCCATGATTTTTATTAACAGCAATTAAAAATATATATTTTCTGACTTGACTTCTTGAGACTATATTTTCATGGCATATGTTAGGATTTTTTTAACTGCAAAGATACAACTTTCGAAGAGTGACAGAGATTGCGATAGCATTGAAAAGATATCGCTGGGATACTTGAGTTGGGATAGCCGGCTCTCAAACTTTTTCGCCTGTGTGTTGCATGTCGCGTGACGGTCGGCCGCGAAAAAAAGTTTCACTTTTATCGTGGGAATTCATTGATAAGCAAATTATATAATTATGTAACAAGTATAAATATAGGGATAGGTCAAATAAAGATATTGTGGGTACATGTAGTCATAGATAAATTAAATACATACCTAATCTATATATATAAAAGGCAGCATGCACATAAGTATATCATCATCATAGAAACCTAAACTATTTCTATTCATATTTAGATAATGTAAGTAGGTACTAAATGTTTTTACGATTCATCGATCGTGTCGTGTAACATTATTTGGAATGCATTTATTTGTTTATTAGATCAATATATATATATATATATAAATATATATGCAATGTAAGTAATAGATCATGTGACCTGGCCTCAATGCGTTTTTTGATGTCATACATTGTTTGCATGTTGCATTACACTCTCACGTTACTTTGTGTTGTCTTTGTTGTCTGTCTATTGACTGTTACTGTTTTGTTTACTATGTAACTAAATATTACCATGTCTGTCTATATTTGTGCATTACATTAAATATGTACAAAAAATGCAGTTTCGATAACGTAACATACAATTTAATTATTTGAATGAATACATTGAAAGGCAGTGAGGCTTCGAGGCTTTTGAGTAGGTATCTTCTATACATAGGTACCATCCATATTATTGAAGTCCTCGACGTCTATATCGTCCTTCTGTCTGAACTCGATAAACTCTGAAAGTACTGGGCCGATTTCGATAGGGTTTCCACATGAAAAAGATTATCCCGGGAAGTATTACATGTATAATATACCTATATAACCCGTGCGAAGCCGGACGGGCAATTGGGATTGTAGGTATTGCAAGACTACCTGCTAACTTGAAAAAATATATTTCCGACTAAGAGCCCTAGCAGCGAACAACAACATATGTTATACAAACATTTCTTATTATTAATATTACGGGAGACTTAATATCATTTTCAGCCAGATATTTCGACGACCCTACTGCCGTCATGGTCGTAAGTCTTATGGTATGTCCCAGTCATTGCGACCGTGAAATTTTAATATCATATAAAAATGTCGTATTTATTGAGCTATACAAGTATGTTTTAAGTTCAACGCCTCTTAACTGATACCGGCTCAGAATAAAGGGCTTTGTTCGAAGTTTTAAATATCATTACGTAGACACGTGGTGATATACAAAACTTCGTTAATACTTCTTTGATAGCAAGTAGGAGTATGTAGGTATGTCTGAAACAGATTGGCATCTGGATTTTTCTGTCTGGCGTGGCGATGGTTTACTTACGGCGGCGGTCACATCTATTTCAGTATTCTAGCTTATTATAACAGAACTTGCAGATATATAATTATGTACTTGGGTATCCTGACGGGGCTTTTTTGTTGGAATTCGAGGAAGATACATACTTCAAACACAATGTGCGTGTGTCATAGCGTGTCGTTGTCGTGTCTTCCTTGAAGTTTTGAGGTACTATTATGTTCACATATGAATAAAAACTTTGATATGATACTAATTGATAGCCTGAAAAATTCAAAGGCTGCAAACATCTTTGTTTTTACACGACCTCTGAACATTTTTGAAAAGCCTGAACAACTTCCCGGGCGATAACTGTGACAGACAAGTTATAATTTATCGTGTTTCTTTATTTTGATTTTTGTCATTAAATATGTCTTGTGTATTAAATGTTCACCCGGAACGTTAATTTCTGCATTGGAATTTTCTTTGAACATGTTATCACCGAGAAAATCAACTAACAACATAACATTTACAATTGTGCGAATTTTGAAATTTTCCAGTAGGGTTCGTTAGTATTCAGAAAATTTGTTTATCGTCATAGTGATTTACATAATTTGCTCTCGACTCTCAAGGCAGCAATGTTAGACGTGAAGCCTGGAAACAAGGACGTAATAAAGGGCACGTACACTAAAGAGTTTATTAAACATATAAGAATTCCATTCGTATATATCTTTCGTAATAAATCATACCAATTAATTCATTAATTAGACCTTATTGACCTAATCTTTTTCCTGTATCCCACGAGTGTCCTTCTTATGACTGTGATTAATATCTTTTCCATTGATCTTTGTTCGCTACAAAAAAAATTATAAATATAATACAATAAATAAAAAACTGAAATATCGTCGAGCACGGAAACATATTTAGATAATACATTTTTTGATATAATTTTCATATAAAAAGGTGATTGTATACAATAGTAACATGTATTATAAAGGCAAATTTAGAGGTATTTTTGTGATTTTTTTCAATAATGCTCAATCGTGTTTTGGCCATTGTAAGTGTCTGTAGAAAAATCCTTAAGATTTTTATGTAATTTTTTTGAGGAATAAACTGTAGCAACACTGCGTGTTTTGCAAATTGTGAACCCACCTCACTTTAACTTTTTTTGGTAAATAAATGTTTTTTGTATTTTTTTTGTATTGTATGTATCAAATCAGTCCAACCAAGTGGCATCAGTTAGAGCGACGGCATGGTGTTATCCGACATAGCATCAATAATTAAAGTATTTGTACAAGCTCGTGTTTTAATTCGGGTTGACCTCCCGTCTGCACGGCTCTCGGATACACAGCCACGTGGAGCCGGCATGGACTATGGCACGTATGACATGCATGCATGATTCTCCGTCCCGTTCTCGCTACTGCCGTTTTGTATTTAGTACCTACTTTGTTGTTGAAGTGTGCCGGCAGTCGAATCAAAACATGCTCTATCGCAATGTTGATAAACTCCTTGGTTGGGCGTACGCGCGCGTCATTGATATGTGAGGTCTGAAATCGATCATGATCAGCGCTCATGAGTTCGTATCGAGTGGTATCATTCTTATCTTTAACCTGGGGGATATATTGAGGATAATCTTTTACTCTTTATTGTTATAAAAATTGCAGTGTACTTCGAATTATTGCGAGTCAGTAGAAATTATTATCAGTGATTATTTTTCTTGGTGGGTTGCGTGTTATGGCTGGTGTTATTTAAATAAAAAAAAACAAAGCAAAATTCGCTTATTGTCATGCGATAACTAGTATTTGTAGGTGATATTTTTTGTGTTAAATTCGAATACGTGTTTACAGAAGGTGACTTATTACTTAAAATTTTCCTAGTAGCTAATAGTTAAAGCCGAAGGACATTTATACCTAAGAGGGCGTGTCGTTAAAATCTCTTAAAATTATCCTCCCCTAGAAAGGAGCTGATGAACAGTTTCATTGAAAATTGCTCTATGCCTACATTTAGAAACTTACTTCTAATAGAAAAATAGAAATTGTTCTTAAGTATTTTTCTATGGGAGTCTATCTAATTCATAAATTATCTTCTTTTTCCAGGCACGTAGGTGACAAAGGCTTAGGATGACGGCGGAGAAGACCAAAGGGACAAAGCCGCCGGCCACCAAGAAGGTGGCTCCGGATGGCGGCTGGGCCTGGATGGTCTGCTTAGGAGTCAGTTTAGTTAATGTAAGTATTGCCATAGTATTAAGCTGTATAGGAAGACGATCGGCTGAAACACGAAGTCACACAGTGGGTGGTACCGGTTTGCATTGCACTGCGCGCCTGTCTCTGTCAATCAAAAATGTTTTTGGGTGAAACAAGCAATGTAACTGGTATACGGTAGACTATAATTTCCCTCGACTTCCCACACACTCCATGTCCTATATACTGGAAAAACCAGGTGAGCAGTTATATATATGTACATATATATATATATATATATATATATATATACGTGCTCACATGGTTTTTCGAGCCTGGTAAAGGTTTAACGAGGTTTGACGTGGCTGCGCTGGAAAAACGGAGGCGATAAGCACCTATATCGGCCCGTGGCTGTAAGTGCAGTCACGTCCATTCCAAGGTGGAATAGTTAGTTCCTACGCTCTTGCTGCGAAACGCTGGCTATCTGGGCACAGAACTGAACTGAACCTGGGTGAAACAAGCAATGTAACAAGAAAACATACCGTGGGGTAAGCCCCACGGTATGTTTTCTTGTTACATTGCTTGTTTCACCCTTGTACCCTTAGTACAGACAGGGAAATAATACTTAAGAAGTTGAGACCAGACATGGTGGAGAATAAAGCTTGGTTTAGAGAAAGTGAACCGCAGTTCCGTAAATACTACATACATATCCGTAGGTATGTGTATAGTATACTATTGAATCGACCATTCAGTACGCCATGCCATTATCCAAGTCTGCTCTTTGCAAAAAAAAAACTATTTATCTTTCTCATTTTGTACTTTATTAACGACTAGCTTTTGCCCGCGGCTTGGCTCGCGTATCCCACGGGAACATTACTTTTTTCCGGGATGAAAAGTACCCTATGTCCTTCTCAGTACTCCTAACTATGTGTATACGAATTTTCAAGAAGATCGGTTCAGTAGATAAAGCGTAAAGAGGTAACAAACAAACAAACAAATATACAAACTCACTTTCGCATTCATAATATTAGTTGGGATAAAAGTAGGAAGTTAGAAACTAAGCATGTCGGTGAGCATCACAATGCTAAAGGTCATGGTCGTAAAGGATTATAGACTAGTTTGGTGGGTGGGCTTATTCTTAGATCATTGTAAAAGAATTATAATTGACAAACAAGTTTAAGTAGAGCTCTTCGTAGGATATCATATCCAACACTTTCTTTTAAAAAGAGGAAAAGTTATTACCACCGATAACTTAACCACCGCGGCTGCCAAAAACGCTACCAAATAAAATAAACTTGAAATCAGCCCAATACTTTTTGTGACACAGAATTAACAGAAACAGACAAAGAGTCAAGTATTTTCTCGTCAAGTCATTGCATGTAGTTTGAATAAATTTAAATGCCTTATTAGTTATTAGAAACAGTGTTTGGGTTGGTTGGTAATTGACGCGAATACCTACCATGCTTGGATTCTATAGCGAATTGGATTTATTGGCAAGCATGCCAGTACGAGTATCGCGTGAATCGCGTCAGTATTGATTCGACAGGCTACATCACCGACATACAATCACGCAACTGACAAGAGCTCTTGATAATAATGAGCTATCCGAGTCACATGCTGTGGGATGACACAATCACTGCTAGGATTCAATACATTGACTGCATCTCAAAGCGGATTTTTATGTGGATTGAGTCGGTTTTCCAATCCGACTTAAGGCTTAGGTACTCGTAGATTTACTATTGATTTATTTATACCTGATTTTATTACATTTGTTCTTAGAACGAGTATTATACTAACGATTTTAATTGCATTTTTTAGCGTTATTTACTCTTTAAGGTGAAGGTATAGGCAAATGGCCTTGAAGTGGCGCCCTCATATGAAATAAATTATTAACTCGTAAATATGGAGATAATTTCCATATTGCTCTTCGTCATGCACTAGATAGCCCTTTATTTTATTTTATGAACTGCCGTTGAAAGTATTTACATTAGTCCGTCTTGCTTTAAAACTTGCCTCCGCCAAAAGTGGCCACGGCAAGTTTTAAAGCTAGACGGATCACCAATATTGTTTCAACGGCAGTTCATAAATTAAAATAAAGGGCTATCTAGTGCATGACGAAGAGCAATATTGAAATTATCACCATATTTACGAGTTAACAATTTATTTTACACTTCAAGGCCATTTGCCTATATCTTCACCTTAAGAGAAAATGGTTTATTTTAGTAGAGTCGGCATTTATTTGTATAGGTAAGTTAAATAATATTATTCAAAAGTTGCAATTATCTTAAAAGGCATTGAAATTACAATTCATTGCTTTTCAATATTCTTATGTTCCCATTTATTGTTAGGCAGTGGTTATCGCCTTACCTTATCACGTATTGGCTTTTATCACTAATAAAATTTTAATCTTTCTAGTATATTTTCGAAAGCAATTAACTTACACAGAATCTTTTTGATCCTTTCCGTCAAAATATTTGGCGCCAAATTATATTTTGACCAATTAGGACCAATATTTTCAATTACAAATTTATTAAACATATGTAAGTACTTATAATTATAATAATAATTATAATTACTAATTTATTTAATATGTATATGAATATGTAAGTGAAACTGATAAATATAGTATAGTATTTATTTTATACGACATTTATGTTTGATCATTTAAAAGTACTTATTATATCTGGTCATTGTATCTATCTATTTTAGATTTAGACGCCAACTATCCTTTCTATTTTTCTTTTCTTATAGGTTGACAGGGAGAGAATGCTTTAACATTAAGTCTACCGATTGTAGCTTTTGGCTCAATAATTTTTTTAAATTAAAAATAAATAACAATATAGATCACGATGGCTTTAAATATATTGAAATCATTAAAAACCACAACGATATTGCCATTAAAAAATGACCTTTATAGAATAATAAGCGGCAAGAGTATACTAAGGTATTAGTAGAATTATGAAAACAGAAATAAAGAGTCGAAATTCGTTATAATGATTCTAATTGAGAGGATTGAAGTGTCGATATCATTTTACTGCAGGATATCGATAGTGTATAGAGTAGGTAGTCTTGTCAAGGCTATGTACACTCTTCCACTTTCTTTTTACTACGTGCTCCTCACAGCTGACTGAAGTACCGCCTAATCAAATAGAGAGCACTTACAATTTAGTGACGCAGCTCTCAATATATCGTAGGAATCACGAGGCGTGGGTAAGTAGGTACGTGATTAAAATTCTATTGCAATTTTATTTTGGTTTACACGAGTATCTTATAGACGTGGCTTGTTATGTAAAAACCAAACGAATACTACGAGTATAAAGATAAAATAATTTTATTTATAAAATATAATAATACGATTTCAAGTAGAATTTGGACAGAATATAGGTACGAAGATTACTTATCTCGCTCGATGCATAAAAATCGCATAATATCTTCACTAATATATGTTTCCACAAAATAATCGTTGGTTGTCAACTTCTTAATTGATAATTTTAAACAAAATCCATTCGAATTTAGAAACTCATCTTTTTTTTAAATCTATTAAAAAAGATCGACTTAAATTTCTGGTCTTCTACATTAGTTCCACTTCTAAAAACTCACTTTCTGAATGCAAATGCTTGATTTCTTGACAAAAACATCAAAATCACTAAATAATATGTGTGCATAAAATATAAGAGGATTTTCCTCAATTTCTCAATGGGACAGTGGGACCAACTTGCATGTATACCCTTTCAAACAAAAAAGAATTTTCTAAATCGGTTCAAAAACGGAGAAGTTATGGGGGAACATAGGTACGAGTACTTACATAAAAAGAAATTATACATTCGATATCCTACTTTTTTGAAGTCGCGCAGTCAGAAGAAAAAACATCAAGCTAGCTCTGTTGCACTATACTAAACATTAGAACTATCATCATCATCATTCAGGTCTTTTTTAAGCTCCACTGCAGGAGCACGACCCTCTATACTACAGACTCATACTAAGCCAGAGTAGCCAGAGGATTTGGCCTACACTCTCCACTCCACGCTGGCCAGACGGGTTGGAGAGGTCTCATTGATGTTTATAAGCTTTGTTTAGCTTATGTTTCCTAAGTCGCCTTCTACGACATCCACGAGAAGACTTGGAGTAGTTCTATTCTACTCTGCCGGGAACCACACGGCAACTATGAGACCATTAGAACTATGAGAAGTGTCTATTCTATATGTCCTATCAACCTGTTAGTTTCTCAACAGCTTGCACCTGGCGAGCCCGCTGTTTACAGCCAAAGGTCATGACATGACTCATTTGTTTGATCCTTAGGTATTTTGTTATGTCAGCGTCAGCATTGACGTCATAAGACCTAGCGTACCTTGACATAATGCTTGTGAAGAGAGGCTACTTGCAACACTTATAGGTTTATGGGCACTACAACCACATGTACAGCTGTAAGAGACAATTCTTATTGCTCTTGAACGTCTTCTTCTTCCCGCGCAGATCGTAAAAGCCGATCGAGGGAATAGGCAAAAATGCGAATCATGTTAATATGCAAGCAACCCATCACTATTTTAAATCCTGTTTACACCATTTCGCCCACCATCGCGCAAAATGGCCTTTGGGACTTGCGGCCCTAGGCTAGGCTCTTCCGGCTTATAGCCACAAGACCCAAAATGCTCTGTCTGCCCCATTTGGGATCAAGGCCTGAATATTCTACGTCTTCATTAGTCAATGATGAATTTTGTTATTGTTATGAATTAGACCATTAAGTATCTAATCAAGCGTTAATTTGGTTCAATCTAGATGTTGATAAATGTTGCTATATTGATAACAAGTTTTCACCTATTTTATCATCTTATTAAACCCAGAAAAAAACGTAGAATGATTGTGCAACTGCTTCTCGTCCGTCGCAGAAGGATGAAGATCTGAGGATGCATCTCAATACGTGAAGCGAATAATGTTCACCGTCTTGAAAAGTGCGATCTTTTGAGTCTTGTGGCCCTTAATATGTGCGGCATAAAAACGTGATAGTGTATCGTATCGAATTTTGACATAAAATATTGTTTTTCAGTTTTCAACGCGATCGCTGGAGCCATCCTTCGGTCTTCTATTTAAAGACTTGTTGGACGACCTCGGGGTGCACACCACGGGCGCGTCCGTGATAGCCAGTACCCTGGACTCCGTGGTAAATTTCTCCGGCTTCTTCGTGGGGCCGGTGATAAAGACCTTCTCGTACCGGAAGGTCTGCTTCGTGGGCTCGACGATATGCGCCCTAGGGCTACTCTTCACGGCTCCCGCGAATAGCATGGGCCATATTTTAGCTACATACAGTATTTTAGGAGGTGAGACCTTGAATTTTTTTAAATGTTTTTTATTTTTATTTTTAATCTTTATTGCCCATCAAATACAAATTGTACAGAACAATAGGCGAACTTAACGCTAAAAGCGTTGTCTACCAGTCAACCTTTGGGTTATACAGAAAGTCTAAGTGTGGGTTGCAAGATAAAGTATAGTATACATAAAATACACAATGTAAATATATATATATATATATATATATATATATATATATATATATATATATATATATATATATATATATATATATAACGTCTAACAAAATATACTGAAACTATTTTAAGGGTGAATTCAGTCCATGATACTGAACAACTTTCCCCAAGGAACATATATCGAAATATCAAAAATATTTTTTTGCTTTCCATATAAACTCGGATCAGCTGATCAGTCAACTTATATGGGAGGCCAAAAAATATTTTTCATATTTCGATATTTTATTTATTTATTTATTTAATTTCATTGAGCCAAAAGCTACAATAGGTAGACTTAATGCTAAAGCATTCTCTCCCTGTCAACCTTTAGGAGAAGAGAAACAGATAGAATAGTTGGCGTCTAAAATAGATAGAAACAATCCAGAAATAATAAGTACTTTTAAATGATCATACATAAATATCGTATAAAATAAATATACTATATTTATACATACAACATACTATATAGATACATATACATACATATATACATATATATATTTGAAGATCAGAAAGAAACGATGAATTCTCCTAATTGTAGAAAGATTCAAAAAGTAAATCATGCACTTTTTTCTTGTATAAATGTCTACTAGATATTTGTCTGATGTCCTCGGGCAATGCATTCCAAAGCCGTATAGCTTGAGAAGTAAAGGAATTGGACATGAAGCTAGATCGATATATGTTCCTTGGGGAAAGTTGTTCAGTATCATGGACAGAATTTACCATTAAAATAGTTTCAGTATAGTTTGTTAGACCCTGTATACTTGCTATACATATACCTACATAAATACATACATATATATACGCTACATATACTATACATATAAATAAATAGATAAATGCAGCAATTCTTGACGTCGGGGGTTAAATCAACTTTTATGACTTGGCCAAGAAGTGTTTAAATACCTGTGTCTTAAAGCTAGCGCGACTAGGAGCAGTTCGAATGGATTCAGGAAGCGCGTTCCAGAGTCTTATTGCCGTAATGGCAAAAGAGATAGAAAGAAAACCAGTATGGTGAGAAGGAATAGAAAGGGTCAAGGTATTAGAAGAACGCAGGATTATTTTATGAGTGGAAGATAAAAGTTGAAAACTTTATGTGAGGTATTTAGGGGCAAGGGGATTATTAAGTATATTAAAAAATTGACATAAAATATGAAATTTTTTTAAACCTTCGTCGTAAAGTTGTACGTCCTTCTTTTCTTCTTCAGTGTGGTTTGGAAGAAAATAGAAAAATGTAGAATTTACCACGTACTGAGATCTACTCTACTTCCTCAGTGAGGGAATGGGTGAAAATCTATGGCATCTTGTCACTAGGCAATGCGGATAGTATTACTTTTTAGGGTTCCGTAGTAAATAAGGAACTCTATAGATTCGCCATGTCTGTCTGTCTGTCCGCGATTTTACTCGAGAGACTATTAGTATTAGATAGCTGTAATTTGGCATGGGTATGTATGTTAAACACGCCGACAAAGTGGTATTATAGATCTTTCAAAAATATTGTGTGAACAACTGTTTTCGATTTGGGGATCCAATGCAAATCTACTGAACCCCAAGTGTCAAGTTAAGTGCGCGCACATGGCCGGTTTTTTTGTCTTTCACCTAAACGTTTTATTTGACACTAATGTGTTAAAAATTGTGCTGTACGATATCAATTGCAAATATAATGTTGTTATTCAAATCAGATTTCGATACATGCGAATTCAGAGAACTAACAATACATTTGTTTATATAATAAATCACTGTAGCGTAGAATAATGACCACTGTTTTCCCGTCCAATGATAGTGCTGTGGCCACTATTTAATTATAAATATAAATTGCATTAAGTACAGTACAGATTATTCGAAACCCATGTTAAATCTAAATTTAAACTTTAGAAAATAATTACGTTTTACTTGTAATATATATAATATAATAATATTTCCTATTTCAATAGGATATGCTTACGTAGAAATTATAATTTTTTTTACGTAAGCATATCCGAAGTAAAAAAAATTATAATTTCTAAAAATTAAATTTGGAGCCACTGACCTTACGATTAGGTATATACCTACGTTTTTTTCTTTCAATGATTATGGTTACCGATCAATACTGTGAACAATATATTGTACTGAAATAATTAGAATGAGTCAGGCTCAGCATGGACAACTTGCGGTCAGTGGGTTAAATAAAGTGCAGTAAAACTACATATGATGTACCTATATTGTTGGGTTCATTTATTTTTAAAGCAAAAAGTTCCTTTTAGGTAAGGACTGGCTGGAAATGTTCGGCCTTCATGACATAATTGCCGCTTATATGGGAAGCTGATTTGTTTTCGTCCTATTCGGTAGAGGTGTACATTGTTATTGTATGAATAGCATACGTGATGTTTTGTTATTTCGGTATGACGGTTTGCTTCTACTTTGTTTGTTAAAAATTAGTTTTACGGAAATATTGTAGGTAATTTAATTTAATTTAATTTAAAAAAACTTTATTGTACCATCAACGATAGTTACACATAATAAAATACAAAGGTAGCTAATTTTACAAATGGTGGACTTATCCCAAAAGGGATCTCTTTCAGTCGACCAGTAGGGCAGATAGGTAATTAATAGTAAGTAGTTAATTAATAAAAGTTAACCTATTTATGGACACTGTACAGCCCTAAGAACTAATGTTTTTTGCAGTGTTCGGATGCGCGATCTGAGAAAGTGTGATAGCCAAATACAAAGAGCTATTATGTAAAACTAGAGGAGACGTAGCTATCTCCATAAATTTCACTTGGTTCTTATACGCCAAGTACTTTCAATAGCTTATTTATTAGTAAAAACCATACGAAAACATGGTAACCACAATTAAAAATGTCTCGGTGTGTGTGTGTAACTTTTCATCGGAAGTAACCAGATTTATTTCCAATAGTAGTAGTATTTGGCCTTTTAGGAAAGACCCGACACGTCATTGTGTCCTCAAGGTCTCAAGGTACTTCTTAAACCAAAAAGTGTCCCTAGTTTTAGCGTTTTAAGTAGGATAATTTAAGTGGTTTTTAGGCTATACAATTTTTGCTTTAAACAGTATTTCACCAATTTCAGGATTCGGGGTAGGCTTAGCCTCGTCGTCATCCTTCGTATCGCTCAACCACTTCTTCTCAAAGAAGAGGGGTCAAGCCGTCGGCCTCTCCATGGCCGGCACGGGGTTCGGCCTGATGGTGATGCCCCAGTTAGTCAAGCTGCTGCTCCAGGAGTACGGTTTCCGGTGGACTGTAGTCATCCTGGGAGCGTTGGCCTTCCACGCTGTACTGGGGTCGTGCTTGCTCCAGCCAATTAAGCGGCATCTTATTGAAGTGCCGGTGGACTGCGAGATGCAGAATATTAAGGTGAATTGTCGGTCTATTTTATACAAAAAATAGCCTTGTGGTTCCCGGCAGAGTAGAATAGGACCACTCCAAGTCTGCCCGTGGATGTCGTAGAAGGCGACTTAGGAAACACAAGCTAAACAAAGCTTATAAACATCAATGAGACCACTCCAACCCGTCTGGCCAGCGTGGAGAGTGTAGGCCAAATCCTCTGACTGCTCTGGCTAATATATGGCTCTGGTAGTACAGAAAGGGTCGTGCTCCTGCAGTGGAGACTAAAAAAGGCTTGATGATGATGATATGCTATGTTGCTATTTGCCCACACTATATGTTCACATTAAATGTGTATGTATGTCTCACTCTGTATAGAAGTCACACATATTTTATTCATCATAAAACACACTTCTAGTCGTCCAAAAACATCAACATTTTATCTTGCTTGTCAAGTTATAACATTGATATTCACATAAAAATATATTACAAATTCTTGAACAGAATAAACATTAGCGATTAGACACTAAATACCCATAAATGTCTCTTAAATGTTCTAACCTTATTATACGAGACATTAATGCATACTTATATTACTTGTTAAGGCGTGATGGCAAGCAAAACAAACAATACGTACTCATTACCGGCACACGCCCGTACAGGAGTACAATGACTCAAATCGTGACACGCTTGTTAATGTGACAATATTAGTACAGTTATTGTACAGAGTTTATGAAACTCAATTGATTATACATACGTACTGACTTAGTTCATAAAAATAATTTGTTGTAAAATATTTAAAAAAAAACTTATTCGAAACAAAGCGATTAGTAATTTAGAAATTAAATCGCAAATATATTCTTACGAGATTTGTTTTTCTATCGCAAATATATTCTTAAGTTTTGTTTTTTTACCGCAAATTTATTCTTAAGAGTTTTTTTTTTAATCTTGGAGAGTGACCTGTGCTTTGTTTATCCCTTGATAAAAAGTGTTGATAGTGCATGATAGATCTCGCGCTTAGTTCTAAATTCTTAATATTATTAAGAATTTAGAACTAAGCGCGAGATTCTGATTGTATTGTTGTTAGCAATTTGGTATACAGCAAATACTAAACAGTTTTTCTCTAATATTATAACAGAAAATATTTGTTGACCACGACGCTTGATCTGAGATCTTTAGAAAATATGACAGGACAAGTGAATTGTGGTATTCTAATCCTGTTATTATCTAATAATTTATTACATTAAGTTCATGTTTGGACAGTTTATATTATTACATTTTAGATATTTTCCGTCCATTGTGAGATTGGTCCATATAATTTAACAATTACTATCGTAACATATTTACTAATGCCCAACACTGTTGACGGGCACTCAAGGTTTCAATGTTATTGAACTGCAAATATTAACAGATTTGAAACAATGGGATGTATGTATAATTATTTACTTATTTAAAATCGATTTGCAATAGCATTATGTTAACATTTACAAATGTAGTGCTTTGTGGAACTTGTTTTGTTTCCATATGTTTTAAAATACATATTTAGGAACTCATCTTCAAGTATAATTCATATGGACCTTTGAATGTTTGTAATCTATTAAATGTCAAATAACGAATGTACTTACATTTTGTAAACTTATATTGAAATTTTTTGATTCCTACAAGTTATATTTTAGATAGTCTTTAAGCAATTTCTATTGGCTTTGTTCTCACGGAATAAATAAATAAATAAGACATAAGTCTTATTTAAGAATATGTATAAACATATTCTAGGTAATCTTCACGGGGTAGATTAATCATGCCTAGCTATCAAATAACCTAAACACTTATACATATACTAGGTAATCTTAAAGCGATTTCTAGTAGATTAGGCTTCACAAAGTAGATAAATCATTAATCACCTAAAGACTTATACATATTCTAGGTAATCTTAAAGCAATTTCTATAAGATTAGTCTTCACGGGGTAGGTTAATCATACCTAGCTATCAAATTACCTAAACACTTATACATATACTAGATAATCTTAAAGCAATTTATTTACATAGTCTCACGAAGTAGATAAATCATTCCTAGCTATCGAATCACCTAAACACTTATACATATTCTAGGTAATGTTAAAGCAATCTCTATAAGATTAATTCTTACAGAGTAAATAAATCAGCCAGTTAACGAATCACCTAAAAACTTACACCTAATACTTTTCATTTACACGTTCTACTAACGTATTGTTTCAGGAAATGGAGTGCATACACGAGAGCGACGAAGAAAACGAAGACAAATTCGGAATCGCCTCTCCGCTTGTGACGCATCCGATGCCAAAGCTGACCACCCAGAGATCGCACGGCAACATGAACCACCCCTCCGTGCGCACCGTCGGCCTGCCTCGAGCCAAAACCTGTGATAAACCATTGCAAGACTTCGAGAAAAACTCTCAGTTAGGGATGACTACCGCGGCGTCCGTCGCCGCGATGCCCAGGGTCACGTCCAGCGGGAGTATGAGCGAAGCGGCGAGGAAGCGGAAAGTGTCTGTGATATCGAATATTTCCAACATGGACTTCACTGGCAGCTATTTGCAGCTGTATCTCGATGTAGGTATTGGCATTTTATTTTGTAATGTTAGTGCAAAGCTGAATGAGTATAGTGCGTGTTCTGTTTTTTGATTATTGTACTATCAGATCTCGACGCGATGACTACTTCAATACCGCCATAGCCTTTATTCCCATAATACTAGGTTCTTTGAAAAATATCAGATTCTTAAAATATTAGATTATCAAAATAGCAGATTCTCAATATACCCAACAAGTTAACAATCAAGAAAGAAAACATTAAATTATTTATTTTTTCAATTTCTAGACAAAATTAGATAGCACTGTCTTTTATGTGGTCCAAGATTTGCCATTATTCAAAATTCAAATGTTTATTTTAGTTACTAGGCCTTTGCAGGCACTTTTAAGTTTTGTATACACTACGAGTAAAATTAATAAATTATCATAACCATTTACCGGGCGTCGTAGGTATAATTTCTACATTGGTTATAAACTTTATGTCAATCGCATAAGGTGGAAAATATTCTACCATTGCCCTATTAAGGGAGAAAAGCTACTGCGGCTACTGCGTAAGTTATTTAACCTATGTAATCCGTAGTCACATGTAAGGCGTCTGTATCCACATTTGTTGTTTGGCCATTTTATATCGAGACTAACAGTTATATAACAGACAGAAATTGTAATTTTACTGTGATTTTTCAGGCAGCAGGAGATGACCACTTGCAAATGAAAGCATTCAAAAAACCCGAGCCAAATAAAGAGAAAAAGGAGAATTTCTTGAAAAAATTCATAGCCCTTATGGACTTAGATCTACTAAAAGACTGGTCGTTTTTGAACCTTTTACTTGGACTGTCCCTATTTTGGGCAGGGGAACTGCAATTTAGGATGTTGACCCCCTTCTTTATTAGAAGTTTGGGGTATAATACAAATGATACGGCGTTTTGTTTATCCATGACGGCTATTACGGATATCCTGGTGCGGTTGGTACTACCGCCTATATTTGACAGAACGACGATATCGAAGAAACTGATCTTCTTCGTGTCTGCCTTCTTTTTGGCGAGTACTAGATCAGGTGAGTTAAATTTTGATAAAGATTTTCCCAGTTTGATTATGACAATATATATACATTTATAAATAATGAAATATACCTATGTATGTCGCATTTGGATGGTATAAACCGCTAATTCACTAAACATTTAGTAGTTTGGCATAACAGCTCGGTTTTATTAAACAGCTGAATATCGTACAGCTGGATTGTCAATGTGTCACGTTCAACAAACCAGCTAACCACGTATAGACAGCAGAATAGGTTATTTGCAGGCATGTTATTATCAAAGAAATTTATGACGGGGCAATTCATTGTTTTTTTTTATCAGGTGTGCGTGGCATTAAAATAAAACCTCAATTCAACTTCTTACTATGTAATCTAATCTCTAACATCATAGAACACTAATAAGGAATGATACAAACTTCCATGCAAGTGGATACAGCAAAGTTTGTTAACGCGACATAATCTCAATGCCGTCGCAGCGGTTTTTCTCGGCCTTCATTTGATTCACGTAAATTCTCCATCTTGCCGGAAGGCGGGCGTCGAAATAACTATATAACCAAGCTGAAAATCTGCTTTATTCTTCTTAACCATTTGCAGTCCAAAATCATAAACGATGTCTCCGATATCTCTCGATGAAAACAGCTTATTTTCGGAACGCTTCTGTTAAGAATTCCGAATTAAAATCTACAATGCTATCTACATCAATGCCGCGGTGCAAGCCCCGCGGCATTGATGAATACAAATCTTTCATGCCATTCAAAAATTCAAAAAAACTTCAAATTATCTTTATTATCATAGGATATTTATAATATCTCTTAATAATAGTCACTTTGTTTTGTTTTGCACAAATGTCGACGACAAATCGTCAAAGCTACGTTTACGCCGCTTCCTAGGCGCAAGTGCAGAAGAAGCGGCAACAAACTGCACTGCAGGTTTTCTCCAAAGACGTCAACTAACAAACTTAAAACTTAAAATTAGTTATATGCATGGACTGAGATTACATTGTTTGTTATGTCATAATTAAATTGAATTGTAAGAATTACGAAATTGAAAATAATGTCAATTTGTAAATTTAGTATGTACCAATGTACCTAAATTATGACATGTCTAAGTATACAAACCTTTAAGAGGGACCCGCGCCAAGCTCAAGCCAGACCTTTTTGTCTTTAAGATAGTCATCGGTCCTATAATAAGCCTTCTCACAAAGTACTTTCTTTACATAAGCTTTGATTTTCCTGTCTGGCATATCAAAAACCGATTCTGGCAATTTATTATAAAAAAGTATACACTTCCCCATAAAAGACTTACTGACTGTATTCAGCCTGTAATACGGGTTAACTTAGTCATTGTTATTACGTAAATTTCTATCTGTAAAATCACTTACTTTATTATTCTTCGTACGAGGGTTCAGTCGTTCAGTTTTACGAAACCGAGCTGTAATGCCAAGCAGCTAGAGGTTTATTGAATTAGCGGATTATACCATTTTCTGATTGATCTTAGGAATATGACCGCCCATTGCGTCTATTTATATTTTTAAAATTTTTACATAATTTTTATTTCTTATATTGGTGCGATAAAAAGTTTTTCATTAATTTTAATGCCAAACAGCTAGAGGTTTAGTGAATTAGCGGATTATACCATTTTCTGATTGATCTTAGAAATAAGACCGCCCATTATGTCTATTTATGTTTTTAAAATTACAAGCTTTTAATTACTTACACCTGTCCCGTTGTCTGTGTCAAAATCTTGCAAGTTAAATTTGACCCACTTCCCGATTTCCGATTGTGCTGAAATTTTGCATACATATGTATATTGCGTGACAATGCAATATTATGATGACAAGGAGCTGATCTGATGCTGAAGCTCGAAGGTGGCCATAGGAACTCCATAATGAAAAGAT
Source organism: Acrobasis repandana (assembly GCA_963576875.1). Classification (NCBI taxonomy): domain Eukaryota; kingdom Metazoa; phylum Arthropoda; class Insecta; order Lepidoptera; family Pyralidae; genus Acrobasis; species Acrobasis repandana. The sequence goes on along the minus strand of OY756218.1, from coordinate 15,700,098 downwards.
ACAACCCGATCATGTTTGGGCTTGTTTGATTCGTATTGACGATTATTTTTAAATAATTTTTATTTCTTGTACTGGTGCGATTAAAAGTTTTTTATTAATTTATTCATTCATAGAGGTATAATGAAATTTGAATTAATAACATTTTATGTTGAATTATACGTAAGTTAGGTTGTATGTCGGGTCAAAATGCAGCAAAATCAGAAGCACGAATGAATAGCCTATAACTCCTATAAGGCTTGATGGATGACTAAAAAAAAATTTTTTTGCCTATACTGATTATCAAAAAATTTGTTCACGTATTTTTTCTTTTTTCTGACTGACTGACCAAGATACATACAGCGCATTTAAATTTTACATGATTCTTGGCTTTGTAATAGTTTTATAGGGCCGTAATGTCGCAACTGTCGAAAGCCTCATTTCGTTACTTGAATACTACGTATCTTTTTGAATTTTTACTTATTTGATAAGATTGTCTTTAGATTTGGACCGATGGAAGCAACCCTACTAGTATCGTTCTAATTCCCAGAAAATAAAACTAAAGTTACTATTTGCAGTATTGGCGGAACAAACCGAGTGGATACCTCTCATGATCTGGCTTTCCATATGCGGCTTCTTCCGAGGGATGTGTCTCAGCAACTTCACGCTGACTATCTCGGAGTACTGTCCGCTGGAGAAGCTGCCAGCCGCGTTCGGCCTGCACATGGTCAGCAAGGGAGTGCTGGTCGTGCTACTGGGGCCGCTCATTGGTGAGTTATTGTGATATTGGTGGTCTGGCTGTCATATGCGGCTTCTCTCTTGCATGTGTCTCAGCAACTGTCCGCTGGAGAAGTTGCCAGCCGCGTTCGGCCTGCACATGGTCAGCAAGGGAGTGCTGGTCGTGCTGTCATATGTGGCTTTTCCCTTGCATGTGTCTCAGCAACGTCCTTAGCCAATTTGGCTCGCTGACTCCTGTTATAGTCACTGCACAACCTGCCTTCGGGGTAAATAATTAATAGTTTACAGTTGCGCAACGTGTTCATTCATACATTCCCGTTCTGTATTTAGGAATTGTTTACAATTCCTGAATTTAACACATTTCCGGTGACATATACACTCCTCGCTGTATAATCTTCTATTTCGAAATTGCAAATGGTTCTATTCTACTCTGCCGCTGACGAGAACCACACTACCTTTTCCATCACGAGGATACAACTCTGTAATGTTTTTTGACCATTTATTTATTACCACTTAACTAGTCATTTGACCCACATTTACCTGTCTCTAATTTATAACTACCTTCTGTTCCAGGGTATGTAAGAGACTTCACCGGCAGTTTCGCGATATGCATTCACGTTCAAAACGCACTGATCATGTCGTGTGTGTTGGTGTGGGGCATAGAGTATTTGTTAGCGTTCACCAGGCGAAGGAAAGTGGTGCAGATTTGAAGAGCAGTAGAACGCGTACGGATGTATTGTAAGAAGTTGACTGTTTAACTTGTTAGTGTTTTGTTTATTTGATATGAAGCTGGCAGTTTTTAATGTCATTGTTTCTTAAAAGAAAGTTCAGCTGCGCTAGTGTTTCCGAATAACAAAAAAAATTAAAAGGGTTTTGCGTGCGTTCTATATTAAAATTAATCGGACTCTTTGTCCTTCGCGAAAGTCGTTCGTTCGCGCAAGCCATTATCTGTTTGTAGGAGTTGAAATTTTGTTTGACGTATATAACTAAAACAACTTCATTCTGCCAGCTTCTGATCTTACTTCTCCTATCCAGTGCCAGACTATCATGACGTAAAACGAAAGACAATATATTTAAGAAAGATTCTACACAAGTAAGATTAAGCGAATATATTTTCTGTAGATAAGGATACTGTAGTGTAGTAATAGAATCATGATAATTAATAATTAGCAAAGCGTAGCACAACTGCGTCAAATAATGATAGAGACATTTTAGTAAAATCTCGGATGAGTTTTGATAGAATGAGATCTTGGGAGAAACATCAAATATATTAAAGTGACCCAAAAAACGCTGGCTTGGCGTCGTCAAGGATAATGTGCTTGCCAATGGTGACAGTCAAGGATGCTGAAGACTATAAGTAGGTACAGAATTAATATAAGTTACTACAAGTGATAGCCGTGTGGTTCCCGGCAGAGTAGAATAGGACTACTCCAAGTCTTCCCGTTGATGTCGTAGAAGGCGACTTGGAATCACAAGCTAAACAAAGCTTATAAACATCAATGAGACCTCTCCAACCCGTCTGGCCAGCGAGGACAGTGTAGGCCAAATCCTCTGCCTGCTCTGGCTAATATATGGCTCTGGTAGTACAGAGAGGGTCGTGCTCCTGCAGTGGAGACTAAAAAAGACCTGATGACGATGACTATAAGTGAGAAATAGTCTAAAAAAATCGGAATGCGAGGCGGGATCCAAGGCAGCACAGCTAAAGTTGCAACCGGGAAGGTGCTAAGATGAAATGAGAGTGAAAAGGACAGAGGGATATTTTGCTGTTTCACGTGTTTAGTTGTTTTGTGGCTCACAAAGTGTAAATGTGAATGATCCCATTGTGTCTAAATGGTGCATCGAACGATGATGGGGGTTTAAAGAGATCTCTACTCTCTAGTAGACTTTCCTAAGGTGTAATCGAAAGGCACGATACCTTCTTTATTCTTTATTTGACTCAGTTATGTATAAATGCAGTAAGTAACTGTTAGCATATCAAGAAGTGCATTATCGAACATCGCTTTAGTCTCACTTGTGTGGTTTATGGTACTTAATTCTTCAACGACTCTCTTTTCTGTCATAGACTTGCTTTCTTCTAATGTTCTAATGCTGGCTGACTGGAAAAAAACTTACTTAACACATTCACAGTCCTGTTACCAGCCACAATAGAAGAACCCACGTGTGGTACACGGACTGTTGATGTGTTAAAAGAAATATCCAGCCTAATACTATACTGCACTCCTCATTATACATACATTGAAATACAGAAGAAATCCTTTTCGAAGAGATTCTTTATTAATCGCAATCGTTATGAGAAGGAACTTTTCCTTTAAATTATGACAAATTGTGATTTGAACCAGTCAGCCTGTATGGAAATAGACGATTAGAATATAGATTTTATCGACCTTAGTAGGAGTAGCTCTCTTGAATGCAATAAGTGTGTTCCGGAAACAGAATGTATGTTTGAAGTATAATGAATGAAAACTTTAGAGAAAATAATAAAGGTGTGATAAAATTAGCCGAAGCTATTTCATGTGGATAGTTCGATACTCTCATTCAAATTAAACAATCCCTGAGAGTAAAAAAGTATTAGTTTTGTTAGACTCCTTATTTAACTTTATAAATGACGATTTATATATCCTTTCGATATATCTTGCTAGATGCTTTATTTGTATTGTATATGTTATATCCAGTGACTGTATTCATGGACATTTCTCCTATTATACGAAATTGTATAATAGGAGAATCTATTATAAGAAAATGTAATATTAATATTTTGAATGATACTTTATTAATCATATTGTTAGATAACTGTATCTGATTTCAAAAAATGTATAACAGTTTATACACGTTAAAATTTGAAAGTTTTTATAAACATAATAAACACTATTTTATTGTTTTTTTTATCTTTCACATTTTTTATATTTTTTTGAACTAGTATATTTTTGTTAAGAATAAAATTAGACAAGACTACACAATTTTATCGTGTATAAATCGGATTTACAAACCAGATAACTACTGATATAATTGAGGGTGGTTACTGTATCAGTTTATATATTGACTTATTATAAACTGTTTCTAAGGACAGGGCGCTGAGTAGTGGAGAACGTGCGAGTCGTATGATTTTTGACTAAGAAGAGGTATAAATACGGATTCATACGCCTTCTTTGACGATCTCTGTGACCACTATGGTCATCATGTCAGACTGTCACACCGGAGGTCCCGGGTTGGATCCCCGGTCAGGTCAAGATGGAAAATTATCTTTTTCAGATTGACCAGGGTCTTGGATTTATATCTATATATATATATATATGTATTTGTTATAAAATATAGTATTATTGAGTTAGTATCCCGTAACAAAAGTATCGAACTTACTTTGGGGCTAGCTCAATCTGTGAGATTTGTCCGTATATATTTATTTAATTATTATTATTCTTTGTCAAAAATGATACGCCCGATAATGTATGGTTTGTGGCAGAGACTGGCTGTATCTATTACGTGCATCCTCAGCACTGTCCTAACATTTATTAACTTTCCAATTAGTATCTATTTAACTATATACTGTCTTCCAAAAATGACTTGGATCCTTAAGAGTTTCAATGTAGGAATGTGCTTCTAAATGTGTGATTTTATGACCAAATATAAGTACTTACTAACCTTTTTATAAACTTTTATTGTGTATATTCTTATATATAAAACATCAAAGTACTTACCTTTGGTAGATACGAACTCCTATGTTGTGTGGAGCCTGTTGTATTTTTGTACTTATATTTTTATTCGGAGTTAGAAAATTAAGTACAATGACTGATTTTTCAATACCCAGGTTATTTTACTTCCATACTTTGTGTGTTCGACAATTTTAGAAATTCTTATAGAACTTTTTGACCATCTGAAATTGGATATTGAAAAATTGGCCATGATAAACAATCAATTGAGAAATGTATGTGCCAATGTACATAGGTGTTATAAGTATTAAGATAAAATAATCTTAAAAATATTTAATCATTATTGTAATTAGACATTATAAAGCCGAATGAAAAGTTCAATTTGATATTAAATATCAAATGATCAATCTTATTTCAGTTTTAGTTGCTTGTTTTTGTGGTCTTGTTTGTTATTGTTTAATATTCACCTTATTTTAAACATTACAAGGTGATGACATACAAAACCTGTTATTTGGTTTTATTTTAAGTTTAAATATTTAAAAATGTACAATTAACGCTGTTAGTTTTAAGTAAAACTTTTATATGACAAATTTTGATGGACAAGCAAAATAAACTATTTGTGCTCTCGAATCAAGGCCACAGAGTGATTGTTTTTTAACAGAAAGACAAAAAAATACATATAATATCATGACAAAGTACATAATGATTACAACTTAAATATATGTTGTATATTCTGTTATATCAAAGCGATAAAAATGGAAATAATATTTTAGTGATTCGAAATAATGAATGAAATATTTAATATTATCTATTTTTTTTAAAACGATTACAATTACAATGGTTATTAAATTAAAATTAAATTTGGAGATGCAATGCGAGTACAACTTGAAATATTTAATTTTATCAAAAATGTAACATTGGCTTTGCCCGTGTTATATTTTTTACGACTTCAACAAGAAACTTTCAAAAGTGTTGTGCTCTCATTGGTTTCATATTTAAATTCAACGTGAAACTTTGAATATCAAACTTAAGAGTCCTCTTACCATAGACAGAATCAGAGTTTCCCATACAAACGTAGTCTACGTTTTATTTTGAAACAACATGTCAGATTTTGTTAAAAATTTGTAACTTTAAAGAAATTGCATATATTGAGGGTTATAATTGGTTTTCACAGTCAAAATATGAACTTGAAAGAGTATACATCGTGTTATTGAAAGAACGCAAAACCTCTCAGATGGTACCTTAGCCCATTTAACTGAACAACTTTTGTTCATCAACCTTCACGAAATCCAAAAAAAAATTCGGATTTTCATACAAATTGATTCGATCAGCTGATCTTTGTGTTTCAATTATTTTATAATATATTAGTTCTTTCATTAACACGATGTATAGTGTATTATATAATTTTTGACCATCAGTATGGAAAACTTTTACCCCCTTATATTTTCTATTTAAAGTTCCAAATTTTTACCGAAATCTGACATGTCGTTTCAAAATAAAACGTAGACTACGTTTGTATGGGAAAGTCTAGGGTAAGGGGATTCTTAAATATTTCTAATTTATATAAAGTCTTAATTGTTATTTAGCTCACTAAAAGTAATCGATGTTTTCTAAATTATTTCGTAGCATAAAAAGACAGAAATCAAGCTTGTGTAAGCAAAATTTTATTGTTATTTTGAAGTGCTGAAGTAGGTTTGGAGATCTATTTAATCCGATTTTAATTGTATAGGCACTTCCTTAGCTTAAATTGAGAAGCAGGTGGTGAATCATGAGACAGTTATATTCTCGTCACTTTGTTAATTTTGGGGAGTAACTCTAAACGCCAATAGTTGATTTGAATAAAAATGTATTTATTAAGAAATTGGATTTAAGCGTAGTGTTATTCCCTTTCTTAAACATGCCAGTTATGTTTATTATTGTTAACTAACTTTGTTTTTGATGTCAGCCGTGGTGTTGATTTATACCGAATAATTTTTTATTTTAGTTTCGAGTGTATGGTGCAAGTATAACTTTAATTGTAAAATTAGGTTGCAGGGCAACATGTACTATGAAACAGAAAACAGACAATGAATGAAATGAATAACCGGTTACCGAAGTTGTTGTTTTATTTATTTAAGTTTATTGCACACAATCTCATATTTGATTGATTACAATGGGTCAAACTTAACGCTATGCATTATCTACCAGTTTGCCTTTGGGACACATCGAGAAGTTGGTAGAAGAGGTGCAAGTTTTAGCACTATTAAAATACAACATTATTACATAATATTACACAACAAATACATATACCTAATATAAATATTATTAATTTCAACATAATTTTATTACATAATACATGAAAAGATTTATAACAATACATACATATATATCCACAGAAACATTAAATAAATACCATACATATACATATACTAAACTATATACATACATACATACACATATCTATATATTTTATATTTTATTTGTTTACCAGCTAGTTATTGCCCGTTTTATTGACTGAGCGAGCGAAGCGTCTCAGTTTCGACATTAACCAAAAAATGCTATTTTGTCCGTCTGTCTGTCGCGTGTGTTCTCGCCTACAGGTCATATTTCTCGACCGATTCTCTTGAAATTTTGTGGGCAGCTTCGATAATTATATCCAAAGATAATTGTGTCCAGAGTGGTCACAGTTGGACAACATTTAAAATGAAGCATGATTTGTTGTCACCCTATCAGGTAAGGACGTACTTAAAGAAAAATATTTGCACTTAATTTATTATATTAATAATACATGGTTTTTGCAAAATATGTATACGATTATATATTTTTTTTATCTATGACGGAAACGCCCGTCTCCGATGACTTCACACTCAGAACCTCAGAACAATAAAACCCAAACTTCACATGAAAGTGTGGCTTGAAAGCATCCCTTATCTCAGCTTGAAAGTAAACGTGGTATTTTGACGGCTTTGCGCGAATCTGGCGCGAATTGGGTACCTGTGTCACCTGTGTGTGACGTCATCTGACAAATAACGATTCCGCGATGAAGTGTTAAGAAGACTGATGACCTGTTTTCAAACGTAGTAATGTATTTTTTAATGCGATACGCATCGATACGCCAGAACGTGTATGACGCTAGTAAATAGAAAAGTCACCTAAACAGAAGTCACAAACTATGTAGGGATCTAAGACAGAAGCACAGAATACAGTAAGAGTAAACAGAACGGAATCTCCTAAGGTAGGTACGCGCAATATGCGTCCCCGTTCCCCGTCCACGCACCTCTCCAACGTTTTCGCCTCGATGACTGACGTTGGCTCACAAGAACAAGACTCTTACTGTATTCTGTGACAGAAGTCAATGTTATTTGAATTTTGTCGTATGTCAAAGTATCACAGAGAACCAGACCAGGAGTGCTATTTTTCATTCAGGGACTCACATTACGAATGATTTTCGCGAGTGTTTCCAAATAAGCGCATTTTTGAATTGATCGTATGCGAAGGATTTGCAACGAGTGGTCTAGACCAGAGGACTACTAGACCACTCGTAATTTTGACATTTGTAGCGTACAAATGTCAAAGAAACGTTCCATGGAGTATCAGTTCCGTTTCACGCTGCTTTTTTTATTTTTGTTGAAATGTTTAGAAAACCATTGACAAAATGATATTTTCTGCGTAACACAAAATAAATGTGTTACGCAGAAAATATCATTTTAAGTGACCATCAACAATCAAAAATACGATGCAATGCTTCGGAACGCGAGTGGTGAGTTGGAAAACTACACGTTTTGTGTTTCGCTGAGTCCCTAAATGAAAAATAGCACTCCAGTACTCACGTAGTAGGTATGAAGCCCAAAGAGCAAGAAAGGATCCAACATCTCTGATGAAGCCAAAAAGCTTGGACCTGTATGAAGCAGGCAGCAAATAAACGCTGCCGTGACAGAAATAAGCGTTATTGGCGCAGTTGTGGAAATTTAAACATTGAGATGTCCCGGAAATGTTAATATATTCTACTAATTATGTAATAAAGAATTATTTTAAAAGTTTTTTTTAAGCCTTCACTTTTTAGGTCATTGTTTTAGTTGTAAGCTTTTCCTTTTTTTATTTTATTCATCTTAAAAACTGGTTTTTAAAAATTATTTTAATTTTTTTAAAGATACTTAAGGCTTGACACTAGTACCTATTGCTTCCTCTGACTCATGTCTACTCGTTTGCAGCCACCGTAGCTTGGCACCATCGATAAACCCATATAAAGTTTATCGTGCGACGGAATAGTGTCATCCCGCTTGTTATTAATTACATAGAGCGAGATAAACGCTATCACCAGTACTATGCTACGGGGCAGAAGTCCACGACTCTAGTATGAATGGGGTCTATGTTTTGCCAGTTAAACTAACCTTGACAAGTTGGCACCAACGTATGTCGTATATCTACTTAACGCATGGAGTATAGGCTTAATCGTCCTTGAATTAATGGAATACAGGTAGGTACCAAAAATTTTTGATTTTTGTGAAAATTTTCCATTGACATTTAGAACCGGTAATCCTTTGATTAATAATCAAAGCGGTAATCGGTCAATTTTAACTAAGAGTAATAGAGCTAAACGAGCCTACGTGACATGGACATGGTCTGAAATAAATTTTATTATTATTATTATAAACGAACCTATATGAAGATATTTTTTTGTTAGTTACCACGCTGTTTTCTAACGCGCTTGTGTCATAAATCATAATTATTGCGACAAATGATGCTTTTTGGAACGAAGTTCTTTCTCGCAAGTTATTGACTATATTTCGTGGTTAGGGCTGTGACTAAACCCACTGCGTCGAGTTTAGGTCGGATTAACTTAGCTTTATTGGTTTCCCACTCGATACGGTTCGCTGGATCGCCTAATTTCTAGTAACCTGACTCTTCGAAGGTATTACCTACCTTATTACCTTACGTTCGTGACTATTCTTCCTTAATCTGGAGTATGGGAGCGTAATGATTGAATTAAGATCGAAATACATTAAACTTCCGGGTTTTCCTCAAAATGTGGGGAGTAGAAAAGATACCTAGGTACACGTGTGTTTTTTCTGAGCTGCAAATGTGTATTTTGTCAACTTTGCTTCTTAGTTACAGTTACGGTATCGTTCTTTGTTGATAAGTCGACTGAAAATGAGAAAACACCTAAGCGTTAGTTTCCTGGTGTGTACATCCATATTTTTTGTTTGCACAGGTTAGGAAATCAGATACTTCTGGGACGATTAGATCTGGTTTTTATTACGCAGGGAACGAAATACAAAGGATGGGAACATTTAAGGAATGTGATTCCGTAACCGTTCTCCAAAGGCCGGTTTTTCTTTGGACTGTTCATCGACAAGCCCGGGCTGCATCCAGGAATTTTTCTGCAACCTTCAACAAGTCGTCTGACCATCTAGCCCTCCGCTGCGCTTGCTGGTTCGTGGCCGTCATTCGAGAATCTTTCTGTCTAATCGTCTATCGGTTCTTCGCTTTGTACACGGCCACTGACACTTCAATGAGCTAATCCGCTGAGCTGTGTCAATAGACCAGTGCCGAAGCCTTTGAAAATGGTGAAAAATGAAAAAATAATAATAGTAGGATAAAACCCATAGCAAAGAAAAGAGAATATAACAAAAATTACGGGAAAAGTAAATTAACGGTCGATCTGAGGTCGGGATTGGGAGGGGGTGGGTTCTGAGGGTTTTTATGCGAACATTTACCATAGTAATGTATCGTTTTTTTTTACACCATCAGATAGTAGAGATTTCAACGAACAGAACGATACTTTGACGTGCGAAATTTCGATTAAAAATTAGGGTGCTTTTTCGATATTAACTCAAAATAAGGTAAAAAAAAAAAATTTAAATCAAATTACAGTGTGTTTGGAACATAAAAAGTTAAGTATTTACCAATTTTCGAGAAAAAAAAGATAATGTTAAGAAAAATAAAAAACCAAAAACTTGGTAATTTGAATTTTTCAGATAAATTTTGAGGTTATGTCGTGACAAAAGTGTAAATACAAAAGTTGTAGATCTTTTTATTACCTACAACTTTGCCATTTAACTTCCATAGGACTTGTAGTTTTGCCGGAAATCGAGATAAACCTTTTTTAACCCTTAAAAACCACCCCCTCCCACTCCCGACCTCAGATCGACCGTAATTTATTTTTCCCCATATTATTCTTATACTTTCTTCCTTTTGCAATGGGTTTCATCCTACTATATTTTTTTTTGGTTTCAAAAATTATCAGCACTGGTCTACAAGGACTTTCGTTGTTCTACTAATCTAATTTCTAGATAAAACATGGAGCGTAGCCCTTTCCATAGCCCGTTGAGCAATCTCCGTTGAACGATATTGAGCCTTCTTATATTCGTAAGACCCATAATACGGGACCAGTATTTAGAGCCATAAGTCATCCATCACAGCTAACGCACATTGATTGAACACTTTCGAATGAGGCACTGGGGTACTTTTTTTCGAGAAGGCAATGCGCAATTTTCTACTAAACAATATGTATTGTGACTAGACCGTGTGGTTCTCGGCAGAGTAGAATAGCGAGAGGTTATTTGCAAGTTTTTCCGTGGATGTCGTAGAAGGCGACTTAGGAAACAAAGCTTTTATACATAAATGATACCTCTCCACCCCGTCTGGCCAGCGTGGAGAGTGTAGGATAAATCCTCTTGACTGCTCTGGCTAATTATATGGCTCTGGTAGTACAGAGAGGGTCGTGCTACTGCAGTGGAGACTAAAAAATAAACGGGCAAATGCGAGTCGGACTCGTACATGTATGCAGGGTTCCGTACCACCATACAATGTTTTAAAACGCTAAAAAAACACGTTTTTTGTATGACGACCCCATTTAAATATTTAACTTTTTTAATTTTTAGTATTTGTTGTTATAGCGGCCATATAACTATGGCCGCTATTTACAAAATTTTCACAGATTATGTATAAACATAATCTGTGAAAATTTCAAGTATCTAGTTAATGCCATTACAAAGATCTAGTTAAAAACGGTAAAAAAACACGTTTCTTGTATGACGACCCCTTTTAATTTTTAACTTTTTTTTATTTTCAGTATTTGTTGTTATAGCGGCCACAGTAATACATAATCGGTAAAATTTCAAGTGTTACGGTTCAAGAGATAGAGCCCTGTGACAGAGAGACGGTTTGCACCCTTTGGGTACGGAACCCTAAAAAGACCGGATAATGATGATGATGAATCCGAAATTTCTGAAGGCTGTCCTGACGAGATTCGTCAAAAGATCACTTTCTCATAGCGTTGCTTGTGTCTGAAATGTGTGTTTTGTTAAGGACTGTATGCACAAAGCCACGTGGTCGGATTTGGCTCTGAAATATGCAAAATTTTCCCGCTAGGGGGATAAAAATGACAAGATGAAGTTACATAGAGTTAATAATGTGTAAACGGGACAATAGATGTAGGTAATCATAAATTGTAACGTAGAAGCTTACTTGTTTCTTTTCGTCAAGACTTCCAGTCCGCGATACTTATTAAAATTTTCAAATCAATCAAATCAAAGAATTATTTGTTTGAATTATTATTTCTGAATTAAGGCCTTGGCAGACGTCATTATAATGTACTTAACACTTTAGTAGACAGGCTATCAGTAGAAAAAGGTTAAAGTCGAAAATACAGTAGTGTGCGTGAATGCAAGACGTTTATTTAAAAAGCGAGTTTAAAATATATGTGAAATTCATATAGCACTTTCTAAAAAATCCAAGTTATAGTTATTCGAATCTTGCGTAAAATTTATTACTTTTTCAATTTATTAGTCGATCTCCGTGGCGATTCCTTAACACGCTAGTCCGTCACTCGGAGGTTCTGGGTTCGATTCCCAGCCAGGGCAAGTTGGTAAATGGCCTTTTTTAATTTGTCCTGGTTCTTGGGTGTTTATTTTATCCCATCAAAAACATAAATGTAAAAATGCCAAGTTCAAATTCCGACAAAACAATTGAAATTTAAATAGCTGCCAAGTTATGTAGGTAGAGAAAACTGAAATTTATTCATAAGAATCACAACATTTGACTTGGACAACATTAAGATTGAAAGCACGGTCACCCATCCTAACTGTGACCAAGCTAGAAGTTGCTTAACCTGTAAACGCACGGTCATTCATCCATCAATTTTTGAATTTATCGTATGCGAAGTGGAGCGAAATATTTGCACAAGTGGTTTTGATTACTCGTATTTTGAAATTTGTTAAATCGCAAATGACAAAGAACCCTTAGAATAGAGAATCTTTTTAGTTTCACGCAGCTTTTTAGGGTTCCGTAGTTAACAAGAAAACCTTATAGTTTCGTCATGTCTGTCTGTCTATCTATCCCCAGTTTTACTCATAGACTATTAGTACTAGAAAGCTGTAATTGGGCATGGGCATGGATATGTGGTAATAAAAACTTGAAAAAAAAAATGTGTGGTGTGAGACGTCGTTGAATAGGTCTTTCAAAAATATTGTAAGAATATGAACACCCTTTTTCGTTTTAGCAATCCGTTTGTGAAATATTTGATTTTTGATTGCAAATTTTTGTTAGAATCATGTGTCTTCCCTCTCTGTCAGTTAAACGGTTGTATATGACACACACATATGCACTTTAAAAAATTCACGGCAGTAGTATATAACGTCTCCCTGTACTAAAACTAATTTAAGGTGGATCCAGTTCATGATACTGAACAACTTTTCCTAAGGAACACATAATTAAATATGAAAAGAAAATGTTTGCTTTCCATTCGACCTCCGTGGCGTCATTTTTAACACGCTAGACCGCTAATCCGGAGGTTCTGGGTTCGAGCACCAGCCAGGGCAAGATAGAAAATGGTCTTTTTCAAATTGTCCTGGGTCTTGGGTGTTTATCTATGTATGTATTTATCATAAAATATAGTATCATTGAGTTAGTATCCCATAATACAAGTTTAAAACTTACTTTGAGGCTAGCTTAATTAGTGTGATTTGTCCTTACATTACCATAAATATATTACATAAATATTACATTTTGCCTAATGTATGTGTAAGAGATCAAAAATAATTTTTGTATTTCGTTTGTTCCTTGGTGTAAGTTGTTCAGCATCATGGACTGAATTCAGACCTAAAGTTAGGCAGTTGTCAGTTACATAAAACAAGTAGGTACTGACTACGGAACCCTACACTGCACGTGGCCCGTCACGGCACGTGGCCGGTTTATTTTGGTTAAGTTGAAATTTTAGGGAACCATAGACAAATTTATGATATTTCTGTGTAAATCAATATTACTTATCGCTGACATGACGTTTCTCAAAAATACAATCAAATAGTATTTTACGCGAGCGGTGACTTGGAAAACTACACGTTTTGTGTTCCACTGACAGAAAATGTACACATTTGAATTTTTTTTGTGAAACTATACGTTTAGCGACCATCTGCAATCGTAACACCTTTCACTTCTATTCACCTTATTATGTAAGTACGGAGGGTAAAAAAGGATTGCACGTTGAACAGATCAACAGTCTTGGCGTAGCAGCTGTAGTGCTCAATCAATGACTTGACTGTTTGATTTTGTACAATATTTTTAACGAATCAACAAAGAGCACTAAAAAGAAATCTTTTCCTGAAAACAGCTAAAAAAATTGGTTGATTAATGAAGCAGTAATTAGCATTATTGCACCCTTTTATTTTTTTAAAATCTAATAGGTTTTCCTGTAATCTATAGGTAAAGAACTATTAACTGTATATTTTTCAAAAGATTGGGTTCAGTGGTTTCGGAGATAAGTGTATTTTTATTATTTATTTTCAAAAATAACTTCAAAAACACCAACTTAAAAAATATAGAAAAATATATTTAATATTATCATAAAATGCTCTTTCATTTGATATTTTACGCGATATAGTTCACAAAACCCTTTTTTTAATGTCTCATATATCTCCCATAAAGTGGCCCCATTTTTTATTTATTTATTCATTTACCTACATTTTACTTCCGTCTTTGGGTCACAAATTTACATTATGTGCACCACATTTCAACTGAATCGGTCCAGTAGTTTAGTAGGAGGGGGTAAATTTTCGCCTATTTTCTTAAATAACTTAAAAATACCGATCTAAGAAATAATAAAAAATAAATATATTTAAAATTGTCATAAAAAGTTCTTTCATTTGATATGTCACACGATTTAGTTATCAAAACTTTTTTTAATGTCTAATTTACCTACAATAAGTGGGTAAATTAGACATTAACGTCTATCTTTAGGTCACTAAGTTACATAAGTGTAGGTACTAAATCTCAACTAAATCATTCTAATAGTTTCCTAGCAAATTGGCTGTGACTTACGGACATACAGACAAGCGAAACCCTAAAAACAGTAAAATCACCGAAAAAATCGGTTCCTATACAAATTTCCCGGGCGGCTGCACACTTTTGTATAAAAATGCAGATTTTTTTTTTGTTTTTTGACTGTTGTTTTAATATCATTATACTATACTAGCAGTCCACCCCGGTTTCGCCCTTGGTACACACAAAGCCTATGTCACTCGGGGATAGTGTACCTTTCCAACGGTAAATTTTTTTTTTAAATCGGTCCACAAACAACCAAATCCTTTCTGTTTATAATATTAGTGTAGATAAATAGCCTACTATAGCCTGCCTGCCAAGCCAAGTATAGATCTAGTATAGCCTGTGGTTCGATATATTACGCATAATGTCAATTCGTATTTTGATATACATTCATGGGGAAAAGTTGTTCAAAATTTCAGACTGAATCACCCCTCAAAATAATTGTAAAACCCTAATTAAACAGCACCTTTTATTACAAAAACAGTTAATATGATTCCGTGACCCGAGAAAGTTCCAATCCGATTTTCACCCTAATCGCCAATTAAAAAATATAGGTAATAAATCAAACCAAATTATTTTTTTCATTGACTTAATTTTCAATAAAATTAAAAAAAAAATGTGCGATGCCGTATCTGTGATAGCATTACATCATTACTTGAACGTCAACAAAATGTCAAAACTGTACCATAGTGTAGCAAAAGTATGACATAATTTGGCAGTTTGTTCATAGTTTTTTATTGAAATATTTTAGAATGTAATGCAATTTTACGTAATGGATTTTTTTGAAAAATTCGACACGGCCTCCTTTCTGAACGCCCGGCGGGCAACTGAATTTGTATGGAAGAATCATGGCCGCCATTTCAGAGATTTCTGTCAAAAACGTTGCAAAACATCCAATTTTTAAAATTATTTTTTTTATTATTTCGTGGTTGCATTGTAAGCAAATATTAAGAATAAAGTTTCAAAATAGCCTTTATTTTTAAAAAATATATGCAATCCCTTGTTGGAATATTTCTATACGCAGAAAAATAAGCCAGTTTGTAGCAAGATTTTCTAAAATATTTCTTTCAGGTTTCTTTACAATTATCTTACTTTTTTTGAATGAAAATTAAAAAAATACGATTTTCGTCTACTGGCTAGTCTATTCACCTATAACTAGGTATGTAATTTTCTTAGTGGTCTTTTCTACTTAAGCCATAACTATTGCCCGCGCAAAGTGCGTTTTGCATGTTTTTGGGTAAATTCAATTCTCGTTTTTAGGAAAACTGCAAAATATTTTAAAATATCCTTTTTTTTGTCTACTGTCCCAACTCTTCCTCTATCTATGTGTATACATTATTTGACTTAAATCAAACGCTTTCTGTACAAACTTGTTGCCCGCGCAAACCCAGTTTACATGGTGCCGACCCTTAATAAAATATTAAAAAAAAATATTTATTTACTTTGCACATATGTTTTTGGGTCATAGGATTACACCATCCTACCAAATTTCACCTGATTGGGTCCAGTAGATTCGGAGCAAATTGGCTGTGACAGACGGACGGACAGACAGACGCACGAGTGATCCTATAAGGGTTCCGTTTTTTCATTTTTTGTACGGAACCTTAAAAACCATAGAAATTGTAAAATGCATCAACTAAAATATGTGATCAAAGTCACAGGCTATAATTTAATCTGAATATGTTATGCAAAACAAATAAATTAAGTTGACACGATTAAAATAAAATGTGAGGTTTAATGAGGTGACACTGACCGTTTGAGTACAGAAATACTCGTAGACCGATGGACTATATGTTATTTACTAATTAATACGAGATCAAGGATTTTTAAAACGACCGATTGGATCCGTCTGGTTGCCTAAGTAGGTGTACTGTATCACGCTGGCTGGTACATGGCCGTCATTCGATATCCTTTCTGCCCCATCGGCCATCGATTTGTCGCGCTATGTGCTACGCGTCCACTACCACTTCAATGAGCTAATCCACTGGGCTATTTTTAATATATTCTCAATCGATACTTAGGCACAGACATGATTAGCTGATCCAAGTTACTATGGGAAACAATCCTTTTATTTCATACCTATTTCGAGAGGTAGGTAACAAATAGGCTAAATACTCCATGGTAACAAATAATAATCTAAGTTCCAAGTGGAAAGCTGTATAGGTATCTACACTTAGGGCTTTAGTATATTTTGTAAGACCTTTTAGTACGGTGTGACAATCCGACTGGTTGCGAACTTTACATATTACCACAGGTCGGAATCTCCTAAGGTACGCGCAATATGCGTCCCCGTTCCCCGTCCCCGCACCTCTCCCCCGTTTTCGGCTCGATAACTCACGTTGGCCGTCAAGAACCGGGGGAGAGGTGCGGGTGCGGGGAACGGGGACGCATATTGCGCGTACCTTAGGAGATTCCGTTCTGTTTACTCTTACTGTATTCTGTGATATTACTTCAATATTGATATTTATAAATTACTTACCTAATTAAATAACGTCTAACAAAATATACTGAAACTATCATAAGGGTGAATTCAGTCCATGATACTGAACAACTTTCCCCAAGGAACATATATCGTAAAATGAACATTTTTTTGCTTTTTACGGTTCAAGAGAAAGAGCCCTGTGACAGACGGACGGACAGACAGCGGAATCTCAGTAACAGGGTCCTGTTTGCACCCTTTGGGTACGAAACTCTAAAAAGCTGTTGCTACTTATAAATGCCGTCGACTCTACTATCTTGACTCTACTATTTCGACGCCGCGAAACTACGAGTACCTACCTAGACGAATCTAGCTACCTACTCAAGTGTTACCTATTCAAGTGGTGTGTACGTGTATTTTATAAGTACATATTTATGTCATTTATTACAATATAACAGCTACTTATAATTTTGTAATCTGTGCTACAAGTTTAATTTTTAACCGACTACTGTGAAGCTAAATGAAGGGAGAATGCTTTGACTTAGGCGGTGATCCCACTGCAATGCGCACCGTCGCGGAGCGCGGCGCGGCAGATTTTAACATTGTATGCAAGTAGCTCAGTTTGTATAGAAAACATGCCTACTCCCACCCACTGAAAACGCGTCACCGCGCGGGTGCGTCAGTATGTAGAAACCGCGCTCCACGACTGTGCGCGGTGCAGTGGGATAACCGCCTTATATATTACTGGCGTTATTGTTTGTTTTTATCTGTTCCCTCATTTGTAAAGGTACCATCGATATCATAGAAGATATGTATGATATCCATGGTACCTTTACAAATGAGGTATCGCTGGAAGCGTCTTGGTCTAGTTCTATGCCATAGTAAATGTACCTAGTCATTTTAAATTTATTTTATATCTACTTTCTCAGATAAAATTGGCTAGGTTTTATTCTTGTTTTAATTTAAAAAATTCTATTCAAAATCCTATGTTGTCTTCTTCTATGTGTTACCTTTAGTGTATTGTATGTGTTGTGTTTTTCTGGAAATAAAAATCTGTCTATGTCTATGTCTATGTCTTGGCTAACATCTGACATATCTTGTCGATTGCCGTACCATGTTATCAGCCAGGACCAACGGCTTAACGTGCCTTCCGAAGCACGGAGGTGCTCGAAAAAATTCCTGGCCACTTGGTCACCCATCCAAGTGCGGACTACGTCTGGGGTGGATCAACTTGCCAAAACGCTAGCAATGCGTGCGTAAAAGATATTTAAATTGTACTTATAACCCATTAAAGTATGTGTCGACTGCAAATTTACACTTAGTAGGTATACATATTCAGCAAAACTGTTAATCAGCTGCGCAATTCAAATACTTATTTAGAAATTAAGGGTCAGTTCACACCGAGACGCGACGCGACGCGACGTAGCGCGCACGTGAAAGAAATATAGAACTTGTTTACTAGACAAAAAGAGTGAGAGCCCGCTGCGCCTCGCTATGCAGCGCTACGCAGCGCGGCAAAGTGGGCTGTCGATGAAATCAGTATCTTTTTGCCTAGTAAACAAGTTCTATATTTCTTCCAAAGTGCGCGCTACGTCGCGTCGCGTCGCGTCTCGGTGGGAACTGACCCTAAGACGATTATCACACTGCCACGCATCAAGCTGCATGTAGCGTTTTCTGTGCGTTGGACTGTGCGTGTTTTCTATACAAACGGAGGTACTTACAAGCAACGTTAGAACATGCTTTCACGCGCTACGCTGCGTGGTGCGGGGCAATGTTAAAATCGCCTAAGTCTGCACACCCTGTCTATGTACCTATATTATGATGTCATATTATATTACAATTATTAAGATTCTTAATTAGGTCCCTACAATGACCATGCCTTTATTAATTTGTTTTCTTGGGATAGGTCTATTTCATGTCAATGTAAAAGATGTCATATGTAGACTTCTGGAACAATCTGGATTTCTGGACTAATATTATAAAGAGAAAAGATTTGATTGTGTGTTTGTGTCTTTGTTTGTTTGTAATGGATAAACTCATAAACTATTGAACCGATTAAAAAAAAAATACCTATAGAAAACTAAGTTATCAGCGAGAACATAAGATGATAATTTTTGTTTTTTAAAATTAGGGATCTCTTAGAAAATTGCAGTAATGTAACCCAAGGTTTTTTTGACTAATCACACTGATTGTGCCCCAAAGTAAGTTTAAACATTTGTTATGGGGTACTTACTCAACGATATAATATTTTATAATAAATACACATATGTGACGGTCCACGTGTAAAGGTACCTTATGGACGGTGGCGCTTAGGACGTTTAGAAAAACAATTCGTACAATTAACTTAGCTTGAATAAACACAATGTCGTAAGTGCCACCGTCCACAAGGTGCCTTTACCCGTGTGACGTCACAAATAGATATACCTACAGGACAATTTGAAAAAGGTCATTTTCCAACTTGCCCTGGTTGGGGCTCGAATCTGACTGGCATGTTAACCATTACGACCAAACATCGTCAAGGTTTCATTTTATTTAAGTATTTCTTCCATAAAACAATATACATGTGTCGCAATATATTTATAACTTAAAACTAACATCTTTTAAAATTAATTAAGTAACAATATAAACTATATATACTTAAAACATTTATGTTAAAACCATTATAACTTACTATCTTTTGCTCGCGGCTTTGCTCGCGTATTCCACGGGAACATTTAATTTTCCGGGATGATAGGTTCCCTATGACCTTCTCAGTACTCCTAACTGGGAATATAGCGTGAATGCGAAAGTGAGTTTGTATATTTGTTTGTTTGTTACCTCAAACAAACAAATATAGAAACTCACTTTCGCATTTATAATATAAGTTAGGATAGGATTATATAATTAAATTATATAAAACAATTTTAAAGAAAAAAATTGACAATCTAATATAAAATGATACTCGTAATTTCATAGATGTCTCAAAATATTGGTGTATGCAGTAGAAGGACTTATCCAACAACTATTTTTAAACTTTCCTGGCCTTGTATCAAAAATCTGCCTATAACATTGGATCATATAATGATCGAAGCCTATAAACGTCATTAAAGGCACGTGCGCTGCGAAAACTAAGTAAAAATGCCGCGGTTGCATACGATAAGTGTGTAATATTATATGTGTCTACTGATACACTACCACATCTTTATCCTGGGGCAGACAGAGCATGTTGGGTCTTGCGGCTCTAAGCAGTAAGAGCCCAGGGCCGCAAGACTCAAAGACCACTTTTAGCGTGATGATGGGCGGGAAGATGGATAAAATTAATCTAAATAGTGATGGGTTGCTAGCCGCATTGCCTATTGATATGATTTGCATTTTTGCACATTCTACGATCTGCGCGGGAAGAGAGCAGCTGGTACATTCTAAGTTTTTTCTTCTCGTACATATATACTCACTTTATAATATAAAATTTAAATAACTGATCACGCGGGCTATGCCGCAAGTCAAAGCTAGGTACTTATAATTACATATTTGCCAACTTTTCAATTAAGTAGGTACTATTAATTACGTTTCCAGTTTCTTTTTATTAATTTGTTTTCTTAGTTTATTTTTGATAAAATATTGATTACTTAATTTATCAATTAAAATAATAGAGTTACAAGGAGTATCGGATTCGGAACAGCCTTTGTGGAACAGCCACTGCTAAGAAGCGTGAATTTACAAATATTTTTTTATTTGAGAAATCATTACAAAGATTTTCGTCTTAAGAGTTACCCTAGACAGAAACAGACATTCCCATAAAAGATTTTCGTCTTAAGAGTTACCCTAGGCAAAAACAGACATTCACATACAAACGTAGTTTAGCTTTTATTTTGAAAGTACACGTCAGGTTTCGGCATTTTGTAATTTCAAAGAAATTGAAACTTTCATATGGAATCTAGTTATACTTATGCCTATTTATTACAAATATACAAACTTACTTTCGCATTCACGCTATATTCCCAGTTAGGAGTACTGAGAAGGTCATAGGGAACCTATCATCCCGGAAAATTAAATGTTCCCGTGGAATACGCGAGCAAAGCCGCAAGCAAAAGATAGTAAGTTATAATGGTTTTATGTTTTAAGTATATATAGTTTATATTGTTACTTAATTAATTTTAAAAGATGTTAGTTTTAAGTTATAAATATATTGCGACACATGTATATTGTTTTATGGAAGAAATACTTAAATAAAATGAAACCTTGACGATGTTTGGTCGTAATGGTTAACATGCCAGTCAGATTCGAGCCCCAACCAGGGCAAGTTGGAAAATGACCTTTTTCAAATTGTCCTGTAGGTATATCTATATGTGACGTCACACGGGTAAAGGTACCTTGTGGACGGTGGCACTTACGACATTGTGTTTATTCAAGCTAAGTTAATTGTACGAATTGTTTTTCTAAACGTCCTAAGCGCCACTGTCCATAAGGTACCTTTACACGTGGACCGTCACATATGTGTATTTATTATAAAATATTATATCGTTGAGTTAGTATCCCATAACACAAGTTTAAAACTTTGGGGCAAGCATAATCAGTGTGATTTGGCAAAAAAAAAATCATATATGCAATTTCTTTAAAGTTATAAAATACTGCCGGACAAAATAAAAGCTAGACTACGTTGGCATAGGAAAGAAAAGTAAGGGGACTCTTAACAGGCTCAAATACAGCAGCAAGCCGGTAAAAACAATACATATCCGAACGATTGGGCGAGTGGAGTGGTCGCGATTCGAGTGCCATAGTCCTGCAAACGCCCGCGTAAAAAATGCTAATTCTAACATAGTATTTCGTAACATATATTCTTGTTGTGACATAGAGCACGCACATAGTAATATAACGTAGTTTTATTAAGTATCTATTAATAATGGATGAAGCTTTCGCGCACGTGGAAGGTGGTGCCAAAAGGAATAAAAGAGGACTGATCCCTCCCGATGGTGGTTGGGGATATGTAATTGGACTGGGCGTGGGATTCACATTCGTAAGTTTATTTGAGAATTTTTGAATTAGGCTTAGTGGATGATGTGACTGGTGAGAAAGGATTATTTCCAAAACGTCTTATTATACATGGTTACTTTTATAACACCGGCAACATTTTTGGAGTAAGTTCAGTTTGTGATACTGAATCACTTCCAATAGAAACAATTATCGAAAAATGAAAAAAAATGTTGGCTTCCCAACAAATCGACGGAGAACGAAATTTTTTTATCGATTTTCGATAATTATTATTTTTATGGAAAGTAGTTCAGTATCATGGACTGAAATTGCTCCAAAAACGTTGCCGTCTGGCCAGGGTGGAGAGTGTAGGCTAAATCCTCTGACTGTTTTGGCTAATATACCTTTGGCTCTGGTAGTAAAGAGAGGGTCGTGCTCCTGCAGTGGAGACTAAATAAATGGGCAAGTGCGAGTCGGACTCGTACATGAAGGGTTCCGTACCTCCGTACAATGTTTTAAAACGCTGAAAAAAACAGGTTTCTTGTATGACGAACCCGAAGTATTTGTTGTTATAGCGGCCATAGTAATACATAATCTGTGTAAATTTCATGTATCTAGTTAATGTCATTATAAAGATCTAGTTAAAAACGCTGAAAAAACAAGTTTTTTGCATGACGACACCCTTTAATTTTTAACTTTTTCATATTTTTAGTATTTTTTGTTATAGCGGCCACAGTAAAACGTAATCTGTGAAAAATTCAAATATCTAGCTATTATGGTTCAAGAGACAGAGCCCTGTGACAGATGGACAGACGGACAGACAGCGGAGTCTCAGTAATAGGGTCCCGTTTGCACCCTTTGGGTACAGAACCCTAAAAACGTTGCCGTCTGACCAGCGTGGAGAGTGTAGGCCAAATCCTCTGACTGTTTTGGCTAATATATGGCTCTGGTAGTAAAGAGAGGGTCGTGCTACTCCACTGCAGGAGCACGACGCTAAAGAGCCTCATCATCACTGATGATGATATATCAGTTTATATGAGTACGTTAATATTAATAATTGCAGTATAATCATAATGTCTACTGTGATAACAACAACGTACTTAATTAAAATAAATAAACCATTACAATATAACAATTAAAATAAAGATTATGATTTTTAGGGTTCCGTTTCTTAATAGGAATAAACGGAACCCTTATAGAATCACTCGCTTGTCTGTCTGTCACAGCCAATTTGCTCCGACATTCCACCGATTGAGTTTAAATTTGGTACACATAAGAAACAAGAATGTCGGTGACCCAAAGACGGGCCTCGTAGTATAGAAAATTTAACAAGTAATTATTAAAAAAACTAAAAACCCGACTGCGTGATACAACAGCACAACTTACCTACGCCTAAGCACTTACTGTCTTCTGTGGTACCTAAGGTAAGACGCAACCGGGAATGCGCTTGACGAAGCGATGTTATATGTTATTTTTTTAGCATTTCTCATTTCATTTAAACATATATTTATATATTTCTCCTAGAAATCCTTTAATTTGAAACCCTATTCGACATCTCTGAAAAAAAATTTTATGCCATGCAATTTTGTGCCAAAAATCCGCCATTTTGATTTCCAATAATTTTAATACATCCTATGTTACTCTAGTGGTTAAGAAAAATCTAACTATGATAATTTATTAAAATCGGTTTAGCCATTCAGTTGTTACTAGGGAACATAGAACCGGACATAAAAATCGTTGTTTTTTAGCATTTCTCATTCCAAATTTCATTTAAACATAAGTTGCATATATTTCCGTAATCCTTAAATAAAATCCTTTAATTTGACAGCCTACTCGATAGGTATTGAAAAAAAAAATTATGACGCGCTATTTGGCGCCTAAAATCCGCCATTTTGATTTCCAATAATTTTAATATATCCTATGTTACTCTAATGGTAAAGACGAATCTAACCATGTATAATTTATTAAAATCAGTTTAGCCGTTTAGTAGTTACTAGGGAACATAGAATTACAAACATACAGGTCAAACACATATACCCTCCTTTTCGGCTTTGCCGCATTCGGGTAAAAATAAAGTTTTAGCAAGCAAATTATATCGTGATACTAAATGACACATTGTGATAATTTCAAAATTTTCTCCTTTATCTCCAAAGCTTCCGGGCCTAAAATTAGCGAAAAATACTTACGGAATTTTCTTTTAGTATATTTAGATGGCAGGAAAACATATAAGAAGTCTATGATACGTAAGTAAGTATCATAGACTTCTTACATGTTTTCCCACCATCTAAATATACTAAAAGAAAATTCCGTAAGTATTTTTTCGCATGGTATGGAAGTCTGGGTGAGCGAGTTTGACTTGCACTTGTCCAGTTTTTATTACTGAAAAGAAATGCTACTACTTACTTAGTTCTAGACGAGGAACCTACTTAGACTAGTAGCTCTGAGCCTCACGATCTGTCTTAGCATACTCCTAACATACTTTGCAGTTGTTGTTGTGCGGGCAAAAAAGTTGCGTCTTATGTAACAAAAAAGTTTTATGACATTTTTGAATATTTTTCGAAATGGCTGAAATATGATATGTTTTACGTTATCAACCCCCATATTTCCGCCGTTGTTGTAAAAAATTCGAAAAACTGGCTCGACAAAAAAATCTACATAATTATAGAACCTGCTATCGAGTTTTGTCTTATTCATGTGCAAACACACTTGTAAAAATATTCAATGAAAGATTAATTACAAATATGTATTTGCATATGCGAAGATAAATGTATGCAGTGCCGTAACTACGAGTATAATAGCCTTCTGAGCGCCCGGTGCGAGCTTTTATAACTGTGCCGTTGAATTTTAAATTTGTTATTTCTATATGATCATTGATGCTTGCCGTGATTGACCGGATTTATAGCCGCCATGGACCGAAAATAATAGGTATTGTATGTGGTCCTGGTCTGGTCATTTTGCGCTCCTACAGGGACTGCACTCTGTGCCTGGGCACCTCTGGCACCGCCCTAGTCACGACAAGGAATGTATGTACATTTTATCTTTGCAAGAATAACAAGTAATTATTAAAAAAAACAAAAACCCGACTGCGTGATACAACTGCAGTACTTAAAGGTAATTTACATTTTTGTAATCCTTGAATAAAAAAAATCCTTTAATTTGATACCCCCCTCGATAGGTTTGAAAAGAAAAGATTTCTATGCCGCTCAATTTGGCGCCAAAAATCCGCACCTCGCCATAAGGCCCTATGCTCTGTCTACGCCGTTAGGGATAAAGACGTGATGATAATGTATATCTAATTTTAAGTAAATTATTAAATTACGATAAAAATATTAACTGCCTACCTTAGCTTAGTTGGTTAAATGGTCTAAGCTACATAAATAAAATTTACTACCTACTGTTTAAATTTTATAGTAAGTATTTAAGTAAAATATTTACGCAATATAGTTTACTTACATTAACTAAATACTTAATTTAAGTTAATCATCATTAGATGACTTGAAAAGTATTATATAATTCTGTACGTTCAGTGAAAACTGAGTTAACTCGAGTAATATCGGTTTTAATATTCTTACATATTCTGAATCAGAAAAAAATGCTATTTTTCTGTCTTATTTTCATAGCCGTAGGCTTAAAATGCCAAAGTTAGGATTCGTTTAAAGTGATGTAAGTATCGGTTTTTTCAAGTTCCCACAACTTTTTTGTGTTTTTCAATACAATTGCATTTAAAACTATTTGAACTAAACTATATTTTTAATTTTGTTAGTGTAAATTGATATAAACAGAATCGTAACACTTAAAAAAGACGGTCAGAAAGGACGGGTACTCAGATTTGTGTACGGTGATATAATTTTTTTTTTTCGACATTATCAAAATAAAACCAGCATATTTCAAATGCTGTCATCGAAATTAACGTGTTTAATTTTGTGACTTTTCGCTGTATTATTAGAGATCTCATTTGTCTATGAAAACAGTAAATGTATATCATTTAGCACTAAAGCAAAGCAGAATGTGTAAAATGTTATAATGTGACTTATATTAATTGGCACAAATAAAATGTTGTTTTTTTTTGTGTCAAACGCCATAACTCAATAGATTTCAATTTTTTATGTTAAAAAAGAAGACATAACGTAATATTTGTTTCAGAAGTTTATTGAAATGAGTATTATCTATCAATAATAGAAACCAAAAATTATAAAACTTCCATAGAAAATGAGTGGGAATTTTTTGAAACTTTAAACTCGATTATCTCGAAACTATGATTTTTGGCTTAACCCCGTTTTCACTTAACATACAGAATTATACCGGATGATAAATTGCTCTTTATTCGTTTAATTAAAATTTTAATTAAATAAAACTAGATAAATTAAAACTAAAAAAATTACAAATTCTATGGTCCCTAAGACTATCACTAAGATTACCCCTCGCCAGCGTGGCCAAAAAGCTGGCAGTACTGCCACGTAAAATTACCGGATGTAAATGTACCACCAAGATAAATAAGTATACGATCAGCTGGATCATTCGATGTTTTTGGGGAAATTTGTTCAGTATTACAGTCCATTCACATAATTTTGGTATGGTTTATTTTTGAATCAGAATCACTAATAGAACCCGAAAAATAAGGCTTATTTTTTGTCAATTTTTTTGTCAAATTTCTAATAAATGGCAAAACTAAGTACTGACTTTACTACCCGGGGCCGTTGCCCTCCCCGTTCGCTGGTCAACTCGCCCGCCATTCTCTCTGTATCAGTGATGGCATCAGTGATATTCAAATGGCAGATTTTCGGTATGCATTTGTCGGTTAGTATCTTTGGTTTCTTTTCTTAAGAAACAAGGTACTTATGACTGACTGCCTCCGTAGTCCAGGTGGTCTAGTAGTTTGCCTTGTGATCTGGAGGTCGTGGGTTCAAATCCCACTGAGAAGCATACCTACTTTGTGAAAAGTTGCTTCAAGTCCGGTAAGGATATTGCAGGCTTGAATTACCTGATTATCCAAAAAGAAAAATGATTCCGTGCTTTGGAAGGCACGTCCGAACGCCATCTAGCGTTTGTTTAAATCTATTCTAGGATTGGTTCTGGTCTACCCTTTGGGTTGCGGAGATCAGACGTCAGTCGCTCTGTGTAAAAACCAGTAACCTCGTCAAATCACCTAGGTAAGGTAGCGGACCCCGGGCTCTGAAGCGTAAGGAATAAGGACAAGCGCTTAGGATGCAACCGGAAATACGCTTGGATGATAATGAAGGTACTTATGACAGAATATGAACTTATATTTGGCTTAAAGAGTAGATACTTTCCTTGAAAAAATTATAATGGTAAACATCTTAATTAGACTACTAAAATTTTCACGTAAGTCAGCTTATGCTCTACAGATTTAACCCCTCAAGCCCAAACGGCCTCATGTGGCCGGTCGAACACAGGCGAATCTTAACCTTATTACATTGAAATAAAAATATTAGTTCTTTGACAAAAAAAAATATCGTGGAAGGAGAGAGTAATAAAAAAAAACCACTTGTTTTGAGGCTCTTTATGCGCTCGTGCGCGATATATGACTTGAAAGCTGTGGGTTTTGCATATAAATCGTAAATAATGCCTATCTTAAATATCAATTAAGTCCAACATAATTGATTCCTTCGTCTTATCTTATGGAATAAATATTTTTCTGTTAAAAAAAAGAAAAACAAAGTACTTAAATATCTAATTTACATTAGAAACTTAAGTATGTAATCATGAATAATAATAAGTACATACCTATCCTAAAAAGTATTGCATCACATATATGTATGTAATTTTTGTTGTTAAACTAAGATATGGATGGTAAGATTTACATTCTACAATTAAGTTCATAGATATATATGCAAAAAAAGTTGTTTTGTTGAGTGAGATACTACTTAAAAAGTTGTGTAAAGCCGATCTGCCTAGATGATGCCGAGCGATAGATGATGATCTATTACCACTAATTATTAAACCGTGCCAAAAACAATAAAGAAGATCTATCTTTTTCAATTCAAATTCAATTCAAAATATCTTTATTATCATAGGATATTTATAATATCTCTTAATAATAGTCACTTTGTTTTGTTTTGCACAAATGTTGACGTCAAATCGTTACTTACAGCTAAGTTATCTCTGGTATTCAACCACAGTATAATGGGATAAGTCTGCCATTATATCTACACATTATATTATACGGTATGTTAATGTACCTACCAATGATTGTTTATGTACAATAAAGATATTGAACAACAACGTCTCGAGTCCGGGGTTGTTGCGGATGCCATAATTTTTATATCGAATGCGGATTATTATAGAGTTTCAAATCCGCGGACGCGATATCAGGATTATTTTACATTTATATTCTATTTTATAAATTATTTGTTATAAATAAAAAAATAAATAAAAGATTTAATTTTAATACGTTTAATTCATCATATTTTTATAATAAAACTAAAACAGTTTTAGTCTTACTCATTAGCATGTTGACTCCAAAGTTTTATAATGAAAGACTTAGTTTAATAATTAAATTTTATAATTAGTGAATTATATTTAGAAATAGTAATATTGCTGCTTCTCAAGTTATAACCTAATTTGATCATGACCCAGCTGTACTAATTAGTTGTTTACTAGAACACTCACTGGTATTATAGGGGTTAAAAATCAATTATTAGTGTGGATGCAGTTGCGGATGTTCTGTATTTGCCGATGCGGATGCGAATTTTCGCTACACTCCTGGTCTCTACGCCTCCGCCATTAAATTTTTCAGTCACTTGGTTCGCAAAAGCTCGCAAGCGTTACAAAAAAAGGGCGAATATTTTTTCAAATCCGAATCGTACACAATATTCGTTTTTACTAAATAAAATAAATAGTAAAAATAAGTTTTGAAAAAATCCGCCATGAAGAGGTAAAATAAATTAAGAGATAATTATTTTTTTTACTTTGAATTGATAACGGATTCCCATATTCGTTATTACGACCAAGACACATTTTAATGTTTTTCTTAGCTTGGAAAAAAACAATTTTTTTACACATATTGTTTACATCCTACAAGAGATATTAACCTCGTATAAAAACCATATGAACGAGATCATAAACAACATTATCATACTACCAAAACATATGACGTAGTTCAAAACCCCTTCCTTTAGCTAGCAACAGGTCTAATAGCTGTATTGATGCGAGCATCTCAAGAAACGCGACCGATACCGTCCGCTAATTAAAACTATAGCCAAATCAGTTAGGTAGGCCGAGTTTTTAAACCCTTCTGAGACACAGAAAATAGTGTATTATAATCTGAAAAAAAGATATGTCTTAGTTAAGGATTTAATCTAGTTCAGTTACACGATCTTATAAAATTTAAGCACCAGGAAATGATCAGTTGGTTTGCAAAGTGGAAGGGACGGGGGTCCTGCTGGACGTACGTACGTACATGATATAGTTTTAGTGTAGCATTTACAGTCGATAAAAATAAACAAATTTTATTTATTTGCTACTAAATACTCGTACAAGTCCAGGAACGGCCTGTATATACTTTTATGGGGCAAAGTCGTCATACAAGAGAGAATGCAATTTTTAAGTAGGTATATAGATTACCTGCTCGAAGAAGATATCTAAAAGAAAAGCAGCGTTACTTAATTTCTTTATAACCTAGCAAGAAGGCAACATAAAAATAAAAACACAAAAAGAATTAAATGTAAATGTGTAGGCACATTCTCTGATCAAAAACTTTATACTACTAACTGCGATCACCAACCCCTTGGTTGGTGATTGCAGTCACCAAGACATTTTAGGCAAAAATTTCCAATTATTGGGAGAGGCCTTTAGTCAAACAGTAGACTGTGATATTATATGCTAAAAGCTGAATGAATAATGAAGTTTCAATTTGTTTTAGATGCTGGGTTTTGGTTCCTCGAACGCGTTTGGCATCCTGTTCAACGACTTTTTTTTAGAACAAGACGGAGCCAGTGGATTGCCTTTAGTCATAGGAGTCTATAACGGAGCTCTTTCATTTGCAGGTACGTTACTACATTTTAAGTGGAAAATAATTAAAAAGTCATTCTTTAAATACACTTTCACGTCTATATCCCCAACGTGGCAGACAGAGCCTAGGCAGATAGGACCAGGCCAGTTTTAACGTGATGGGGGCATAAAGGTAAAAAAGGGAAATCATAATAGTGATGGGCTGATGACCGCATCGCCTATTTTTATGATTCGGATTCTCGCCCAATCCTTCGATCGGCTTACGATCTGCACGGGATAAAAAGCAGCTGGTACTTACATTCTATGTTTTTTCTTTTATCCCAGACCAGCAGAGAAGAAATTCTTTAAAAAAAATGTTTTACAGGCTTATTGATGAATTAAGATATTGATTTTGATAATATCCCCATCATATCCTACCTATCCTTAAATTATTTATGGCTAAAGTAAAAGTAGCTATTTAAAAAAATATTCACATCGGATTTGCTTTTTTTAACTTCGGTTCTCCATCGTCTTATTTAAGGGTACATAAGTATATAATAATTAGCTTTATTTTTTTCTTAAAAAGAAAACAAAACTAATAGTACAAGATCCGAGAGGGATCGATCTTCAGGCTTTCTGCCGGGTGAAAATTATATTTTATCGAATAAAATATATTCCTGAACATATACGAATAGGCTTGCCGAAAAAAATATGGTCATGGCTTTTTTTTATTCGTTGATCCTCATATAGTAGATATTAGAATATTGAATATCAACTTCCAATGTGTTTGCAGCGGTTGCCAACATAACTAATACTACTTTGATTGTGTCAATCGACTCAATGACGGGGACCTACCGCGCGAGCCGCAAGTTTCATTGTTTCACTCAATTATTGTTCAATGGCTTTGCCTATTAATTTTTAGCTCAAACATCAAACTAAGCTCAAATTACTGTCCCTAATTGACGGATAACGGCCTGGGTTCCATGGAGACTCGGATCTGTTGACCTGGCCTGATTAAGTCCACGATCCGATTAACTTTTTACTTTTAATTGTGATTGGCTTTTGCCCGCAAACAATTGTCATCTACTTACATCACTTAATAAGCACTGAATCAGTAGAACAATTGAATAATAATAATTTTAAAATAGAGTTTCTA
The DNA here is from genome assembly GCA_963576875.1 of Acrobasis repandana. Lineage (NCBI taxonomy): Eukaryota > Metazoa > Arthropoda > Insecta > Lepidoptera > Pyralidae > Acrobasis > Acrobasis repandana. The sequence goes on along the minus strand of OY756218.1, from coordinate 15,668,969 downwards.
TTGACTTTCAATTAGTACAATGTTTTGTTGAGTTTCCTTGGCCCACATTCTATTCTAAGTAAATATTTCTAGTTTACTATTTATGAGTCTGGATGGTGTACATAGTTAATGTATTACAAATACCAATAAAACCTATGGTACCTATCTGATACACAAGAGGTTTGTATGGTAGGTAGCGTTGAGTTTTTACTAAAATGATGTAATCTTTTTTTTAAGTTAATATTTTATCAATATGTCTTACATACGCGGCTTAGACCAGTGTCTATTGTGTGTGCGTATAAAGCCCACGAATCTTGTGTAACCAGTAATCCAATATCCCCCACTTTCTACAACCCACCGTCAATCATTTTTAGACATGTAACTCGACACAATATCGCCTATGTGAATGCGAGTGGAAACAATGGTAGACCATTTCCGTAAATTTTATACATAGGCCAATCAAAAGTAGTGGTTACACATCATCATTTAACTTTATATTACTCGATCACATTACTCGATTGTAAAATTAGAATCTCATATTGACTATGGATTCACAGGCAAAAAAATTTTACTACGGCCGATTAAAACAAATAAACTGGTCAAGTGCGAGTTAAACTCGCGTGAAGATGGTTTCCTACTTCACATTGGTTTTTCTAAATTCTATAGGAAAACAACGATTTTAGTTATTTTAAAAATTTTAGGCCTAGTAATTTCGGGGATAAGAGGGGGTGGTAAAATTTTGCCTATTTTCCTATATGTATAACGTCTAACGTCTATAACGTCTAAACTGAAACTATTTTAAGGATGCATTCAGTCCATGATACTGAACAACTTTCCTGAAGGAACATACATCAAAATATGAAAAATATTTTTTGACTTTCCATACAAACTGAGATCAGCTGATTGGTCAACTTGTATGAGAGACAAAATTTTTTTTTCATATTTTGCAATATGTTCCTTGGGGAAAGTTGTTCAGTATCATGGACTGAATCCACCCTTAAAATAGTTTTAGTATATTTTGTTAGACCCTGTATATCTTCAAAAAAAAAATTACTTTAAAATTTAAAAAAAAGATATTTGAGATTCTTACAATAAACCCATTCAATTACATAATATGTTACACGACATAGTTTACATATATATTTATTTATTAACCTTAATTACATAAAAATGTATGCGGACTTATGAAGACTTGCTCAGTTTATTACCATAAACTTCTTATAGGATTTTTTCAAAAGTTTAAGCTCCCACTGAGCTTAAACTTTTGAAAAAATCCTTCCAATATTCCTAAAATTCCAGAGATAAAGGGATGATCAATGTTTGCCTATTTTAAATAAAAATATTTTCCCAATAAAAAAAAATCTGTTATATTATTATATTTCTCACAATTTTTTTTAGATGTCAATTAACTGCTATAAGTGGCCACCATATTTAAAATTGAATTACATACATATTTATGTTTTAATTTGTCTTTGGGTCACTGACTTACATATGTGTGCCAAGTTTTATTTCAATCGGTCCAGTAGTTTCGTAGCAAATTGTCTGTGACAGACGGACGGACAGATAAGTGAGTGATCCTGTAAGGGTTCCGTTTTAACCTTTTGATGTATGGAATGCTTACTTACTTTTACTTAAAAAAGCAAACAAGAAGTTCACTACAATTTACTTTCATTATTTTTGTTTTAATGAAAATATAAGAAAAATTAAGGCTCTACGAGTACCTGTCACTGTACTTCGACGTTTAATTACTGCATAAATTGTGGATAATATTATGATAAGAACAATTAAGAGAGATAATAATGTTTTAAAGAATTTTTAAATTTCAATATTTCGGCTGTATCTACTACCTATATTATTGCTTTTATTTCTTCTTCTTTGTCTAAGCGCGTTTCCGGTTGCATCCTCAGCTGTGCTGCTTCGAAGCCCGGGTGCGCTTTCCCGCTTCCCGGAGAAGAAAATCCTCCAAATATAACATGTATGTCATATCAATGGTCACCCAAGGAATGTAAATCCCTTGCAAAATGGAGAAGAAATAGCCGGTCGTAAAACTATAGCCAAATCATTTAGATTTGGCTATAGTTTTACGACCGGCCGCCTGACATCAACTCTCTTTGGGAATGTGTTTGTGCGAAAAGTTTTGCATCCGGCCGCCGCCCGACGTTAACCCTCCTTGGAAATGCAATGGTAGCACGAGATGTTTGTGCTTAGTCCTTTAGTCGCCTCTTACGATATCCCCAGGAAGAGATGGAGTGGTCCTATGCTAACCCGGAACCACATGGGTAATTATTGCTTCCATTTATTTAACCTTTATTATATACAATTTGTATTAATACAATTTGTATAGCACAATTGGCGGTCTTAATGCTAAAATCATTATCTAACAGCCAACCTTTGCATTTATTAGAGCAATTTTTTAAGTGGATGCAAAATATGATGTAAAAATACAAATGCCATGGTTAGTAGAGATTTATAAAAATATTTATTATAAATCTCTACCAACTTTAATGCAAACGACATATTTATTATATGGTTATGGCACATCTACTGTTTTTCTGGAATAAACACATGTTTTTTCGTAATTTTAGGATTCCTAAGCGGCATCGCTCTGAAGAAGTATTCGTTTCGTCAAGTAGGATTGTTTGGTGCGGCGCTCTTCGTTTTAGGAGACGTCCTCACTATCTTTGTGCAGAAAACATATCAACTGGTGATTACATTTGGTGTCATTAGAGGCAAGTACCTAATTCCTTATTCTCTCTTCTGAAAATTTGATCTATAGATATTCATCTATTCATCTCAAATGTACGTAGTAAAAAGTAGGGCCGAATAGCCCTACTTTTTATCGTAGGTAATGTATTACAAACCTAGTTTATCCTTTATGTTTTAAGTCTAGTATTTTTCTTTTAGCATCTTTACTCCAAACGTAAGGCTTTGCAGTATTGCGATTTAATCTAATCACTGCAAATGATAATTTTTCAAATGATACTTATGTTTCTTCGTCAAAAAATTAAAAAATCAATATTATCACAACAACATTCGTCGTCAAAGTTTTCACAGTTAGTTTTCAGTATCATGTTTTAAAAAATTGTTTGTCTACAGATATAATAGCTTTATTTAGTTATTGTAATAAGTTAAATTTATCTGTGTGTAATCCTGTGTACATACAATATAAATAACTTAATAAAGAGCTTTAGATCTCGCGAGTCTGTCGATAAAAAATAACACATCGTAAGCATACAATCCAGACACACGGCAGTGTGTCCAGCCAAATTCAAAGAAAGGAACTTGCGACACAGCAGCCGTTTGTATATTTACACGAACTATTTCGAGTTACTTTTTCGAGATTCGCAAAAAATGATTATGTCCGTCAGTTCGTCAGTTTGTCTGTCGGTTGGGTCTCGCTTACTGGTCGCTTTCAACCGATTCTCGTGAAATTTTGTACGTAGGTTTGATAATTATATAGCATTTTTGTCGATTCAGTTTTTGGAAAATTTGTTTGGGTTTAAAACTTTATAATCATATTTCAGCCATTTCGAAAAACTTTCAAATATGTCTTAAAACTTTTTTGTTACTCTTATTAGGGCGAGGTGGGTTCACAATTTGCAATATTGTGCGTGTTTTTGAAAGATCACTGTTACTAAACTGCTACAGTTTATTCCTCAAAAAATTTACACAAGAATCTTAAGGATTTTCTACAGACACCCCACAATAGCCAAAACACGATTGAGCATTTTTGGCTCGATAGCAAAAAAATCACAAACATACCTCTAATTTGCCTAAATTTGCCTTTACAATACACATTAACCAAAAAAAAAAACAAAAAATTATACGAAGAAATGTATGTATTATCAAAATATGAAGTCGTTTTGGCTACAAAAAAATAATAATAAATATACTTAATACAAAAAATAATAATAAATAAAACTGCGAAATATCGTCAAGCACGACTCCGGCCCTTTCTTCGCTCTCGACGAATATTTCACTGTGTTTTTTTTTGTATTATATTAATATTTTTTTTGTAGCCAAAACGACTAGATAATACATTTATTGGTATAATTATCATATAAAAAGGTGATTGTATAAAATAGTAATTTAGGTATGTATTATAAAGGCAAATTTAGAGGTATGTTTATGATTTTTTTTTCTATCGAGCCAAAAATATTCAATCGTGTTTTGGATATTGTGGGTGTTAGTGATTTTTAAGGAATAAACTGTAGTAGTTTAATTACAGTGATTTTTTAAAAAACACTCACAGTTTTCTTAGCTCTGAACTGGCGGGGCCGACGCAACTTTTTTGCCTGAACAACTTTTTTATCGTTTATCGGATAAAAAAGTTGTTCAGACAAAAAAATTGCGTCGGCCCCGCCAGTTCAGAGCCACCGGATGAGGGTGAGTCGCTAGGTTTACAGCTTACAGAGCCACTAGTCAAATAATCTTAATAATAGTGTGTAGTGTTACATAGTTTTAATAACAATGAAGGCATTGTAATGCTATGTAAAGTTTGTTCACACAGTCATTATCTCTTAATGAGATAAATTAGTTTAATTGTGACGTTCGCGCTTATACTGGATTTATTTTATTAGGTAGGCAAATAAACCTACGTAAATAAAATAAGACCCGTATAAGCTTGTTGCTAAAAAGTATTTGACAAATTTACGCTGTTTAACAAATCCGCTAGCAATTAAGCGCTAGCGGATTTGTTAAACAGCGTATTAAACAATCCAACTGCGATGTATTAGGAGGCAATCTTTTTCATACTTTAATAAATGTTGATTGGGGAAGAAAGTTGTTCAGTATCATGGACTTACAGCCACTTCCCGGTTCCGGTTTCCGATTGAGACGAAATTTTGTATGCTAATGTAAATCAGATGATAATGCAATATTATTATAACAAAAAACTGATCTGATGATGGAGCCGGAAGGTGGCTATAGGAACCCCTCATAAACGCAACCCAATTGAGTTTGAGCTTATTACATATGTCTTGATATCGTAAGTACTTAGCCTCAAAATAAAAGCTTGTGCTTATTACCTTATAAAACTTATTTACCTTTGATTTTAAGATGTTAGCGACAACTAAACAAAAACGGTTGGTTATGGGGTTGCTACACACTTATTCAGGCCGGCACTAATCGGCACAGCCGGGCGGTATTTAAAATCGAATATATGTAGATGAACTTGAAGGTGGATGGCCACAGAGATAGAGGACGACCTAGAGGGACGTGGGGGGAATGTGTTAAGCGGGATATGATTGACAGGGGGGTTACTCGTAGTACAGATATAATAAATGATAGAAAACGATGGAGGGAGTTGACATACAGAGCCGACCTCAAATAGGGAGAAGGCGAGGAAGATGATGATCAATGTTCGGGAAAAAAGGCGATATAATTGATTTGGATCGGTTTTGTTGTTCGACAAAGAACCGACAATGCTGACCTTAATAACTGTTAATAACCCTAACTTACGGTAGTCTTTAACTACCACAAATCCTTTTTAATCTTATTAACGTTATACCTTTAATTTCAGGGTCAGGGTTTGGCGTCATGATTCCAGTGAGTTTCACCGCATTCAATTGCTACTTCACAAAAAAACGGACGGCTATGATGAGTGCTAACCAGACCATGAGCAGCATGGCCTCCATAACGTTCCCCATGCTGGTGACCTTCCTCCTGTCAGAGTATGGGTTCCGGTGGACCCTTGCTTTAATCATGGCAGTAGATCTACACCTTGTGTTCGCGATGTTGGTGATGCATCCAGTGGAATGGCATTTAATTAAGTCTGATGAGCCTCCGTCTGAACTAGGTACTTAACTATCTACTCGGATAATCTATAGACATGCTATTTAAAAAAGGTCTATACTAACATTGTGCATAATAACTGGTTTTAGGTTCCACAGCTTAATATAGTTTTTTTGTCCGTGTTTTTCTCATCATCAATTTCAAAATAAGGGGCATGTGGGTTTTATATATATACTAGCTGTGCCCGCGACTGCGTTCGCGTGGTTGCCAGAACGTTATGTTATATAGCCTAAAGCCTTCCTCTATAAATGGACTACCCAACAAAAAAATAATTTTTGAAATCGGACCATTAGTTCCTGAGATTAGCGCGTTTAAACAAACAAACAAACAAACAAACTCTTCCGCTTTTTAATATTAGTATAGATGTATATGAAAATTTGCAATGCGTGTGGAGAAGTGTTCTAATGTAGATAAACGAGATGTTGAATGGTTTTAATATTGAATATGACGGTTGAATTGAATACTCAATCAAATTTCTTCACTTTAAAAGTAGATATCGTTTGTCTTTAGTCGTAATTTTTCGTTGCAAAAAAGGAGGAGGTTATCAATTCGACTGTATGTTTATTTTATTTTATTTATGTATGTTTGTTACGCGATATCTTCGCCAACTGTGAACCGATTTCGATGATTCTTTTTTTATTAAAACCTTTATGACCAAGTTGGTCCCATTTTAATTTGGTGAAGATATGATGAAGAACTTTGGAGATATGGAAGAAACTCCTAAAAAATTGAACTCGGTTGTTTTTTTATTAACAATTTAATTATTAAACTAGCTTATCATCGTAGATGAAGAAAGACATTTAAGTTTATCAACTTATCGTGCCTTTTATTGTATTTTGGGAAAATATGTTCTCAGATCGAAGCTTGGAAAAAGGTTATTCAGAAATATATTGCATGTAATATTATTTCATTGTGTATGTCGTCTATGTTCAGTGTTATTATGTGTCTCATTTCAGAGTTACCATTAAAATGTGACGTCCTAAATGTAAGGAAAATTCATACAGAAAATGACGAGTCTGTTATGAAAATGTTGACAGGTGATGTTGAAGAAAATAAAGAAAGCAAGAAAAATACTCGACATGAATCTATCCAAAAAAGTATAATGTGAGTTATAATTTCTAAGTGGTATGTCTTATGTAATTTGAGATAATTAAACTGTTTATGAGACTCAAATACCGATTCAATATTTCAGAAAAGTAATTTATGATAATGTGGAATTGGATCTGTTGAAAGATCCAAGGTTTGTCAGTACCTTGATTGGCATCGGTTTTGCGTTTGTGTCTGATGTGACATATTTAGCAATGGAGCCCATGCTTCTATTCTCATACGGATTTTCTCAGGTATGTTTTCTGATTTAATATTTTCGCCACGGTGTTAGTGCTTGTACACATGTACATTGTGTAGATACAAGCGTTAATTTTAAATAAATTATTTTTTATATACAGAAGATAAACATCTAAGTTTTGTTTCGTACATTTTTCCTTTACTTTCATCTGTTTGAAGCTTTTATGTGACCCAAGTCGATAACAGCTTTAATTTTTTTAAAGCCACTAACTAAATTTTTTAGACCTACCTGAGCTAGATATTAATGCATTATTAACTTTTGTAAATTTATAAAACTATTTAAAAGATCACAAATGGACGTTTGTAATGTCAATCTAGTTTCGAGAAAACCTTAATATCTTAAAATTTTTGTCATTCTCATAACAACGGAATATAGTAATTTTCAAAAAAATAATTATTTCAAACGACTTTTGAAAATATGTCTAGCGTAAATCTAAACTATGAATGGTATTAATCATTATGTTTACATTTACTTACTTTACTTTAATAACCATCATGGCCTTATGAACCTATTTATTTCAGATGGAAGTAGCAACTTGCGTCATGGTTGGTGCCTTAGCGGATCTGCTGGCCAGATTAGCATTTGCCGTGTTCACTTACTTCTTTATTGTGGACAGTCGCAAACTATTTTATATTGGGACATGCATCACCATAATCCTTCGTATTGGTAGGCACTTACTTATTATCTTTAGTGGTCTGGTCTAGGTCATTCATTATCATTTATAAAGGTTGGATAGGTGTGATCGAAAAAAGGTATCGATGCGTATTTTCTTAAAGTTACATACAAGCGTATTATTTATTAAACAGCAAAATTTTTTGAACAAGTTTAGTCTTTGATACAGTTCTGAACTATTTCTCATATAATATTTAGCGAAAAGCTATGATTTATTTTTCTATTTTGCTATATAAATTTGTGGTCAGCTTTTTCAAGGGATGTCGAATGTTTTTTTTAGTGCGCAAATTATTTTCGTATAGTAGTATATTAGTGGACATTTCGTGTTTTGTACGAAGATAAATATCACATAGGATGGTATTTCTATCTATGGAATTACATAGGTATAGACAGTTCTGGGCAATGGAAGCCACGGAAAAATCGAGGAAAAGTCGTGTCAAAGCATAGATCTAAATGTACAAAAACTTCTAGGTCTGTGTTTTAAAGAGAATTAAAGAATCAAAAATTTATTTAGAAAACAGCACATAAAGTATCATCATCATAACTTTTTTAGTCTCCACTTCTTCTTTGTCGTATCTATGAAATAATAGTCTCCACTGCAGGAGCACGACCTCTACTACCAAAGCCATACTTGGCGAATACGTCAAATATTATGAACCCATATGATTAGGAACACTAGGTATTTTAAACAGAGCCACAAGCTACTAGCGTGTGCAGACACGTGACCAGTCAATGACTATCTTATTGTGTCTAGTCTAAGCGTACACTAATACTTGGAGACTAGCATTTTAGGTAAGTCAGGTCTGAATTAGATAACAACCGGTATTCTATAGACTCGTATTTCATGTCTGCTACATTCGCAGTCTACAGAGTGGAATCATATAAGCCCATTTAAATATACATACATAAACTATCATGTCTTTATACCTTGCTTGCTGTTCTAAGCAGAGAGAACCCAGGGCTGCAAGACCCAAAGACTACTTCTAGCGTGATGGTGGGCGAGAAAGTGGAAACGGAATTGAAATAGTAATGGATTGCTAGCCGCATCCCCTAATAAGGCCCCGTCATTTCAGAGCCAAGAATACTGTGAGTGTTTTGAAAAATCACTGTAAATAAACTACTATAGTTTATTTCTCAAAAAAATTAGATAGGAATCTTAAGGCTTTTCTACAGACACCCACATTATCCAAAACACGCTTATGCATTTTTGGCTTGATAGAAAAAAATTGCAAACATACCTCTAAATTTGCCGAAATTTACCTTTAAAAAAGATATTACTTCTTTATACAATCACTTTATAATATTAAAATTATACCAAAAAATTTATAAAGCAAATTACTAGTTAATTTCGATACACTTTTTAAAAAAATATTATACAAAAAACATAATAAATAAAAAACAGTGAAATATTCGTCGAGAGCGAGCAAAGGCCCGGTCCCAAGCTCGACAATATTTATCTTTTTATCTTTACTTTATACTTCTCTGCACCAAGTAACCTACTGTTCAAAGTTTAATTTATTTTCTTTACATTTAGCTATATGTAATATAGCTCTACTTGACAATTTAGTCGTCAAATGATATGACGATGATGTAGGTATATGTACCTAATAAGGTACATTCCAAGCTCTTTGTAGCTGATAATCACATTCTCGAAAATGAAGGCTTTCTACTTGCACTCCTGCCAAATAATCAAAGAAGCTACTAACTATCTCATGCTGTAAATATACATTAACCGTCAATAAATTTCGAATGCGATACCCATCATCAGAGGTACCTAAGGTATAAACAAACGAATTATAATAAATTAGACGTTCATTCTCACTAGTACCATTGACCGATGCAAAATAATATTGTTATAGTTACATGTTTTTTATTAGTCAAACTTATTGTACGGATATAGAGTGCAATTTCTAACAAACTGTGTGCTTGTTTTGCTCATAGTAAATTTTAATGCAGTCATTTGACAGATGTTATTTGGACGCTATCTCTGCAGACTTTTTAAAACTTAGATTCATGCCGTCTTAAAACAAGACTAACTTTGTTAATAGGTTTAAACCATTATCCGCCCAAATCAAGTTGACATTGACAGGTGAGATAGGGTGATTACTAGATGTCAACTTAATCTGGGTGGGTAATGGTTTAAACCTAGTAACAAAATTAATCCTGTTTTTATAATAAGACGGGTACCGTCTTATTATAAAATAAAACGCAGACTAATTTTAGAGCTTAATTAATTTGAATCAATAGATATTCATTTAAGTGGAGTTGACCTTGACCGTTAGTAATTACCTAAGTAGGTATTATTTATCTTTGCCGTGACTAAATAGAAACAGATATAGATACATGATGACGTCATTATTCCTAACGGGACAGGGCATTTTAGATTTTGCGGTTCTAAGCAGACAGAGCCCAGAGACGAAAGATCCAAAGGCCACTTTTGCAGTTATCGCGTTACGGTGTAAGCGAAGATGTAAAAGGAATCAAAATAGTGATGGGTTACTAGCCGCATCGGCTATTAACATTTTAAATATGTATTTTTATCTATGAAATGTAGCCACTACGGTATACCTACATCACGAAGCTGAAAATGCATCCATCACCATATTTGGCCATCAAGTACCATTCGCACGCGCGGTTCGCTTAGTCGAGAACTGCAAATTAGGTAAAACAGGACGCAGGAGCTGCGGTTATCCAGGCGCAACACCTTGCCTGGCGGGAAGATCATCCCTTTGTGGTGGTTGAGCGTATCACTTCGGTCCCGCTACAGTGGTGACCCCGGTCGAGCATAACACCTCGCTCCCGCTACGAAATCATAGTCTGAAATTAAGATTCTACCAATGTTTTTTTTTAGCGTTGGTGAGTTCTAATGACCTCTACTACGTGTTCGCGGTGACAGCCCTGTCAGGGCTGGTGCGGTGCACCGTGCAGGTGCTGTTTCCCCTGGTGCTGGTAGCGGCCGCCCCTGACAGGTTCCCAGCGGCATTGGCGCTGCACATACTCTTCTCAGGAGTCTTGATGCTCATGGCGGACCCACTGATTGGTACGAATACTTTTACCTACTAATTATATGATCTAAAAATAATATAAAGGGTGGAATTGAAATCGTTGGCATCCTTTTAAATATCCACTATACTACCCATGATACAAAGTAAGGAATACCTCTAAACATGCGTTAGACTCCTTGATAGACACCATTACTGCAATTATAAATAAAAAAACTTATCGTCATATAACTCATGAAAAGTTTGAAAAGTAAATTAATTATAATAATCCTTAATGTACTTACCAAAATATGGTTGTTATCTGTTTTGTGTGCTAATAAAGAAATGAAATGAAATAATAGTATTAATTTCATTTCCTCGTCGTAGATTCCGTAGTACCTAACATTCGTTCCCTCAATCGGTCGCGTGACTTCGCCTTTCCCCACTCGACTTTAAACCTTATCCACGCAACTTAAAGGCTGTTTTTGTATGCCGGCCGCCCGCGCTACAGCTGGTGAGTGTACTTACCAGCGTCGGGGTCATAGCCCTCTCGCAAGCGCGACGCGCAATGTTTTGATACTTTGTTTATTTTTCTTCCTTTTCGATACTTTTTAATTACTGCACTAATTGTAGTATTGTTACCGTAAAAAATATCCTTTAAGTGAGTATGTTAACAAGTTAAATTAATGCCAATGATTTCAAATGCTCCCTGTATATACTTAATAATTTAGAAAAAAGAAGAAGGAGGGAACTAATTATTCAAAAAAATCTGGCAGCATCAATTTTGATACTGAAACAATTTTGTATATCCAAATATGAAATATATGCGAATCATATCTGGCTAATATATGGCTCTGGTAGTACAGAGAGGGTCGTGCTTTTGCAGTAGAGACTTAAAAAGACCTGATGATGATGATATCAATAGGCGATGCGGCTAGCAACCCATCACTATTGATATTGATGCTTTTTCCACCTTTTCATCCACTATCACGCTAAAAGTTGCCTTTGGGTCTTGCGGCCCTGGGCTTTGTCTGCCGCAAGACCCATAATGCTCTGTCTACCCTATTAGGGATAAAGACGTGATAGTGCACTTGTATTTGATTTTACCTGACCCTGACCCTAGCGAGCGCTGTAAAACGATTTTATATTTTATGAATTTTGCTTACTTACGCGTATTCGGGGATATTACGCGTATATGTAGCCCCAGGGCACATGAGACAGTTGCCCAGGGGCCCCGGCTGATACTGCGGTAGCTACTCCTCTGGGTGTGTAAAATTTCTTTTTTTTTGTAATTTCCAGGTGTGCTGTACGATGGTACTGGCAGCTACATGTACTGCTTCCTCGCGATGAGTTTCTGTTGCTTAGTCTGTATCGTGCTGTGGACTATAGAGTACATTGTGTACCGAAAGAAGAGAGTGTGAGAAGTGTTATTGGTATATAAGAGACATTTAAGAGCACGTTAATGTTTTGAGAAAGTTTAATTCATGATACTGAATATATTCTCAAAGAAATATGGGAATATGGTGGATATGGGAAGTAAAATGTTTCCTTATCATGCCGTAACCTTTGCTAATGGAATTAAGTTGTTGTGAAAATTTGCGTACTAAGGTACTGGATAAAAAATATCCTATATTAGGTACCTACGACTACTAGATATATACATATAATTATATAACTTGGTATTCATAGAGCCAAACTTCAATGTCTTAGTAATTATTTGAGCTAAATTCATTTCAATGGCTAAAGATCGGGATACATGGAATATACTCACTAACAAGAACATGGATAAGTCACAGAAGGTTCACTTGTTTGTATTGACTATTGTTTTATGGTTCTTAAATTTGTATTGACCATGTCCATACCTAACCGTCTATGTATAAAGCCCTTCGCTCATTACACCGGCTCGCCGCCGACACCACTCCGAAAATGAATGGTCGAAGTCTTCTTTCAATATATAACTTAACGTACAATGGAGTCGGAGTGACTTACTGCTTAGAGTAATGGGCGAAGGCCTAAATCTGCTTTACCACGTTGGAGTAGGTTCTCAAATTATTATTTTTTAATTATAAGTGTAAAAAGACTGTTGTATCAACCATTTTATAGGAAAAGTTATGTAGTAAGCAGTTACAGAATAATGTTTAATTATTGGTTGATAAGTGTTAATACAGATGAAGTGTTTGTATGTAATTGAATTTGTAATGCGATTATCAGGTATAGGTGCAAAGACTATCAGGGGCCAAATGCAAGCAAGACTTGACTGTACGAGCAAGTCGTACAATAAAATGCTGCATCGGCACAAGTGTGTTCGATGCGGATTTTTATATGAAAAACAGTTTGCAATAGGATAGTTACTATTCAGGGTCAATAATAAATTATTTTGTAATGATACGAGAATAAAAGTCACAAAATAATGTCACTTGTCATTCATCATATCCATTTTGAACGTGCTTTTAGATTTTTTAATTAGAAACTTCAAGAAACTATGACGTCACGCCGTGCGTTTTTCATAGAAATCTATTATATAAAAAATATTTGTTTTGACGTTTAGAAAAAAAGTATCTGTTTTGACTTGATGACTTGGCAACTAGCGGATTAGCAACCAGCAAGAGTGTCGCGCGTACTCACATCATATCCATCAAATTCCATACCTCAAATAAGTTTTTAGAAATACAGTGTTCCCGCTAATTCCAAAATTATATCATCAGACTGTATCGGTAACTCCTGGTACAATGACATTTTTTTTTTATAATCTTACTTGCCCCATTGTTGGGCAAAGTTCTCTCCCATCTTCTTCCACTTATCCCTTTCCAGTGTTAATCTCGACCATCCTTTTTGAAATGAGGTAGGATGCACAGCGAAAGATGGGCAAGAATTGCAACGGAGTGGTTCTAAAAATGGTTACAACGACAATTAAAAAAAAGTTTTGAGATCAACAAAGAAATAAATTTCTTTTCGATTTTATACAAGTGTTTACAATATACATAAGTACATATAATATATTTTAATGTTAGTAGGTTTGGCATGATTTAATTATATTGCATCATGCATGATTGTAAATCGTTACGAAAGTTCTACCGTAAAATATGTTTATGATTTCATGTAGTAATGGTAAAGATCTTAGATACACTACTTCATGTTTTATTATTCGATTAGATTTAATATAATACCTCTACGAATATAATATATGTATATCTAATATAGTGTGTACTGAACTGACCGTTAAATATGGCTCATAAAAATGTTGATGTTATACATACGTCAGTAGATGACCATCACTGTATATAATTTAAATTTTAAATAGCCTTCAAGGTACTTACACAATGCATTTATTTTTAAATATTTAAAACGTAAAAATTTTAACCTTAACCCAGGTTGTAACTCAGTCCATGAAACTGAACAACTTTTGTTCTACAACATTCCCAAAATGCCAAAAATAAAATTCGGATATTCATACAAATTGACTCGATCAGCTAATCAGTTTTTATGACAATTCCAAATTTTTATTTTGGGTTTCCTGAAAGTTGTAGAACAAAAGTTGTTCAGTTTAATGGGCTGAGGTACCATCTAAAAGGTTTTGCATTACTTCAACACGTTATTAACACGTTGTATAAAAAAACATAACTGCTGATAGCACAGATCTATCCTTGGTCTAAGGCTGATTAGGAAAAAAAAGAACTGTTACATTATACAAAGTATATTCTAAGTGGAGCTATAAACATGGACATTATATAATATGTATAGAAACATATTTGATTATAATATAGTTACCTATATCTAATTTACAAAGTACAAATAATGATATTTAAAATGTTACTTACATATTCTACACATTTTTATACCAAGTAATAAAATGTTCAATCAATTGCAGTACATTTTATTTATATTGAAATAGAATTATAATTAAATCCAACGGTATAATTAAACCAAAAATGATCAATTTATTTTCCGAAAATCGTGGTTACTGTAAAAAACAACCGAAAAACCTTTAAAAGCAAAACGTTTGCTGATTTTTATTTTTAGATAAATATTCTTGACATAAATACAATCAAATAAAATCAAGCCTTACAAACGATAAATTATTTAATCACGAAACTAATATAAAAAGCAAGCTAAAAAATTTCATTAAACTCATGTGTTAAATGCATAAATATACTATATTAAGGCCATACATGAATTTTCCGTGGTCCAGTGCTGCTCTCATTTGAAATAAATAATTTCAAAGGAAACGGAGATATTATTTAAAATTTTGTCTTTGTGAAGCCCTAGATAACCCTTCAAACTATTTTATGAACTACAGTTTAAAGTGAAAACGTTAAGCTTTTATACGCATTTTTGCGGAAAACGGCTACTTTTGGCATGGCTTCACAAAAACAAAATTTTAAATGATACCTATCTCCGTTTTCCTTTGAAATAAATCATTTCAAAGAAGCACTGGACCCCGAAAAATTCATGCATGGCCTTAAAGTGAACTTTTACTAGAATAGTGCCAAGAACAATATAAGTATACCTAACCTGCATTTACGTTGTTCTCTGCGCGAGATAGAGCCAGCTGTAGCTATACAGGAGAGCCAGAATCTACGTAGCTGGTGACCGAAGATAGTTTTTCATATTTAAGTGCAATTATCTACAGCTACTATGACATTTCATAATATGGGTAAAAGAATAAAACTAAACATAAGCATAAGCAAGTATGCATATTATTGCCCATTTATAAAGTTTAGCTATATCCCCATATCTACCGCGATGTGCGAATATCTCCTAACTAACATTGTATTCAAATATACATATATATATACAACCTACAAGATATTCGCACATTGCAGTCGATATATGGTTTCTACATCCAAGCATTTTATCAATGAGACATACCTAATGAATAGAAGTCTAGTCGAAGTTATTTGTGTTGGCACAAAACAAAAAATAAAAAATCTGAAATGTTGCTTATCTCATTAATGGAAACTAAGCCAGACACAATAGAAATAACAATTGATTACATCTATACGCGTCCTACTGTCCTTCAATGTGTTGAAAAAATGAGACACGCTGTTTTATTTAATTGACTTTGGACGGAATTTTTATCCTTGGCTCAAGTTTGAGTCGGAATCCGTCTTCCCTCTTGAGTATGATGTCTGCTTGTAGCTTGAAGTCCTTCTCGGGTACTACAGAAGTAGTCTTGAAGTTACGGAGAATCGTAGACAGCAACACTTTCAATTTTAACATCGCGTATTTGCGACCTGTCAAGATAAAATATACAAAATATATTATTACGTAAGTTTATTTACAGATTTTATGAGCAAAGCTCTAAGTCTATTTTACCTCTTAGCGGCTTTCCCGGTTGCATCCTTAGCCGAGCTGCTTCGGAACTCTGTGTGGTTTTTTCGTTTCTTATTCTCAGAATATGTGCAGGTCAATGATGGTCGCCCGACCGGCCCTCCTTAGGCGGTGATCCCACTGCACCGCGCACTGTCGCGGAGCGCGGGGCGGCAGATTTTAACATTGTATGCAAGTATCTCAATTTTTATAGAAAATACGCCGCGGGAGCGTCAGTGTGTTGAACCGCGCTCCGCGACGGTGCGCGGAGCAGTGGGTTCACCGCCTTAGTTTGCAAAGCATGTTGCAAAAGCATTACTTTCAATAAAACCTTATAGTAAGTTTGATCACCTTGAAACAAAATAGCTCTTTGGCACTTACCAACACAGCTTCTAGGGCCGGCACTGAAAGGTATGTAACTGTAAAAGTGCCTGTTTGCCATGTTTTCGGGCAGGAAGTTGTCAGGATTGAATTGTTCCGGGTTCTTGTAGTACTTTTCACTGCGGTGGATCTTGAACGTGCCAATCACTACGGTAGAACCAGATGGGAGCACGTGGTTGTTTGTTACTGATGGAAAATTGATAAAAAATATATAACAATTAAACAATATTAAAAAAAAATCCTTTGATACTGGTACAAGCGTTGTTTGTCTGTTAATCACACGGACAACAGAAATTAGTAAAATACTTAGGTAATAAGATAATAGAATCTACAGAATAAATATGATAATAAAAATGACAAACTAATCATAGCTAGATATACAACGTGGAAGGGACATACCCGTAATAAATCGAACCACAGTCTATTCAATTCAATTCAATTCAAAATATCTTTATTATCATATGATATTTATAATATCTCTTAATAATA
Source organism: Acrobasis repandana (assembly GCA_963576875.1). Lineage (NCBI taxonomy): Eukaryota > Metazoa > Arthropoda > Insecta > Lepidoptera > Pyralidae > Acrobasis > Acrobasis repandana. Next base: position 15,652,019 of record OY756218.1, on the reverse strand, counting down.
GTCACTTTGTTTTGTTTTGCACAAATGTTGACGTCAAATCGTTACTTAAAGCTAAGTTTACGCTGCTTCCTAGGCGCAAGTGCAGAAGAAGCGGCAACAAACTGCACTGCAGGTTTTCTCCAAAGACGTCAACAAACAAACTAAAAACTTAAAATTAGTTATATAGATGGACAGAGATTACATTGTTTATTATATCATAATTAAATTGAATTATAAGAATTACGAAATTTAAAATAATGTCAATTTGTAAATTTAGTATGTACCAATGTACCTAAATTATGACATGTCTAAGTATACAAACCTTTAAGAGGACCCGCGCCAAGGTCAAGCCAGACCTTTTTGTCTTTAAGATAGTCATCGGTCCTATAATAAGCCTTCTCACAAAGTACTTTCTTTACATAAGCTTTGAATTTTCTGTCTGGCATATCAAGGACCGATTCTGACAATTTATTATAAAAAAGTATACACTTCCCCATAAAAGACTTACTGACTGTATTTAGCCTGTAATACGGGCTAACTAAGTCATTCTTATTACGTAAATTTCTATCTGTAAACTAGATATTATACATACAGATTATTATATGCTGACCAATGTTTAAACGGGGGGTCGACCAAGAGACCAAGTCCTTTCGTCTAGTGCTTTCTCTCACTTTTCTTTCATCGTCAGTTTCATATTCATGAATATTTTTTGATAAAATTGTTAATAATACTAGAATGTATAGACAGGGAACAGTCAAGATTTCTAATCTTCTGAAATACGGTTCACAAGATTCCTGATGACGGATACGCTCTATTGTCATTATTGCCCTTTTTTGGGATCTGAAAGCATTTTGTATGTTATATAGATAACTACCGCCCCAAAAAAGTATGCTATAGCGTATTTTAGCCTCAACTAGAGCATAGTAAACCATTTTAAGGAGCTTTATTTCAATTTCATCTCGAAGACTTCTTAGCACATAACAAGCGGAACTAACACTTTTTTCAATGTCAATAAGTTTTAGTTTCCAATTCAATAAACTGTCTAGATGTACCCCGAGAAACTCACGTCAACATCACATCGTCAACGCATTGTATCTCTTCGTCATTATGTACAATACTGAGTCGGTCTTGGTTTCTAACTGTGGTCTTAAATAACATTATATTTGTTTTTGAGGTATTAACTTTAAGACCATTTGCAGAAAACCAGTCTAAAAAACACTTTAAGGTTAGACTAACTGAGAGATTTAAATCTGTTATGTTGTCAGCAGAAATAATAGCGTTCGTGTCGTCCGCAAAAACTACTAATTCAACAGATTCATTTATAGCGTTTGATATGTGGTTAATCAGATCATTTATGAATGTTATGAAAAACAAAGGACCCAATATTGAACCTTGCGGTACTCCTACTTTAACTTTTTTTGTGTTCGATCGATGCTGTCTTTCACACATTTCAGAGTCTAGAGCCTTTATTTCCACGAACATACGTCTATTTTCCAGATAGGACCGAAGAAGTCTTAATGCGTTACCCGTGACTCCATAAACGAGAACTTGTCTAATAATAGAACCTGGTCTACCGTGTCAAACGCAGAACTTAAATCTAAGAACATACCTGCAACTTTTTTCTTGGCGTTTAATTTTGATACTACACCCCCAACAAGAGTTCTAATGGCATCCGTAGTTCCAACATTCCTCAAATAACCAAACTGCCTTCTATTTAGCACTTTATTTAATTTCAAATGTTCGAGCAATCTAAATTTTATTGTCTTTTCAAATATCTTTGAAGTAGTTATTAGTAAGGAAATTTACCAGAACATCTTAGGATCCCGTTTAGATCCTTTTTTATGAATTGGTTAAATTTTTGCAATCTTAAATTGATCAGGGAAAATACCCTGATCCATACATTTATTAAAAAAGATACTCAACGGTTTTGCTAAAATGTCATTATTTTCTTTAATTATTGTGATAGGCACATCATCATAACCACACGAAGATTTACTAGCCCCTGCTTTGATTTATTTCGGGTATGTCCCTTCCACATTGTATATGAAACTAATCAGTCTTACGCTAGAAAAATATATAACTAGCAATGCGTACCAATTTTGACATCTTGATTTAGTTTCCGAGCAATGATTGGCACTGGTGGGTACAATCTCAGAGATTCAAGTATTACACGCTCGAGATATTTCATCTTCAGTGTATCATTGAACGTAGCGGGGCAGTCTGAATCGCCAAAGATTTCATATAGTTCATCGTACACTTTAGTTTGAATGTCTTGGTAGATGCCGAGGAGACACAAAACAAAACTGGAGCCAGCGGCTGTTGTATCGTGGCCCTAAAATATGAAATATATTAGCTTTATATCTCTAAAATATTTGAAGCCTCAGTAAGAGCAGTACTTAGCTGATGATATTTTTAGATTTAGATTTTGGCATTATTGAATTTGTTGTATATAAAAAAATCCAAGATTTTTTTTACTTAGTTCGGTACTAACCTCAAACATAATTGTATCAACCTCCTCCTTGATTTCATGATCTGTTATGTCATTCGTACCATTTTGGGCTGACTCTATCATGAGATCCAAGAATGCTAGACGCTTTTTTGCTCCTGTTAATAAACTAAATTTTTTTAAAACTAGTTTTAAAAACAAATCGTATTCTAGAATCAAGAAAATTTTAATTTCTTACCAACATCTTGCTCGTCGTTAAAATCAAGGTCGTCTCGATAACCTTTGAAGACCATATCGGCCAAAGTTTTGTTTTCTGCAGCTCCATAATTGTTGGCATCACTGTTTGATTTAGTTAACTCTTCAATTGTACTGGGTATGATACCTTTGGCCTTGTTTTCTATATAAACTTTCTTTTTTTGCTTGATCACCTTAAAAAAATGGTGGGCTATAAAAATGTTTACTATATAATAACATCCCACTAAAAACATAAATGTGTTAATGGGAACCAAGTTCAATATCAGACAAAAGAATTAAGATCTAGGTATGCTAAAACTAGCTTAGTCAAATGTTAAGATTCTTAAAAAATAACTTCTCTTGTTTGAGATAATTTTTTGGTTGATTTTTTATTTTTGTTTTGAATTAAAAAAAAATCTATGATATCACTGTTTTCTAAAATAATCCTTGATATATACCTAATAGTCTACCTTGATGCCAAATATCAAGTTTCTAGATCATCTGAAAGTGTGTTAACATTTTGATCATGGATAGATAAATAAATCGTGAAAATGCCGGTTTTTACACCAGTTTCTTTCTTTGAACTTGGCTGGATACGCTGCCACGTGTCTATATATGATGAGTTGCGTCAGTACCTTATTGGTGAGGCCATGGATTATGTTCAAAAGCCTGATCTGCTGTTTGAATATTGTCGTTAATTTAAAAATGAAATCAAACCGCAGCCACAGTTTGTAGTGTCTCTGATGAATGATATCGCACATTCTGCAAAATACAACGAACAGTATTTGAAAAAAGTTAAAAGAAGATATTCATTTATTTAACTTCATAATGTAATAGGCACACTTTAAGCCACAGCCTTTATCTACCAGTCAGCCCAATGGCGATGCCAAGAAAAGAAGACTCGACAGAAAAGAAAAGAATACTTACTTCATGACTGCCATAGCATAGTCAAACCCTGAGTCATCCTGAGTTTTTCTATTAATTCCCATTGCAGTTTCTGGAATAGCAAATTCTATTACTAAAAATATGCTTACCTACATTCACACATTCTAAAATTTTGGTTTTAGAAAATGCACTTGAAATATTTATGTATACTACATACACGTAGTATATCCAAAATTATATTTATACCTATTTATCCTATCCTATATGATGATGACGGGATGAACAATATTAAATCTTGTTAGTTTATTACTAGTTACTACGTACTAAATTTCCTTTTTTCAACTTTTACTTACTTGAATTAGATGTTTTTCAAAGTTAAGAGTTTCATTAAAGTTAAAGTTAAGAGGTCTGTCAGGATCGTAGCAAGTGGAGGTCCATAGTGTCTGCCTACTCCTGTGGGAAACAGGCGTGATAGTATGTATATATGTAGGAGTTTCGTTTTGTTAAGCCAACTCACCTAGTAAGATGTCGACTGTCACACCACTCATGTAGTCATGGACATCAAAAACCTTCCCTACTTCTGACTTTAGTTTATCTACTACATTTCTACTGTTCTGGTTAAAAACTCCCACAAACGATTTCAAAATATTGATGTGAAATGTAGGAGCAATCATTTTACGATGCGACCGCCATTTTTGACCTATGAATAAAAAAATATCTATTGAAAAGGAATAAAAAAAATCTATTGACAAGGAAGAAAATAAGTATTAAGAGTCCCCTTGTAGACTAGACTAGACTAGACTAATGTAGCCTAGTTTTTATTTTGAAAAGATATTGCATATACTCAAAATATGACCTTGAAAGAAAATATAAGTGTGTAGTAGTTTTCCATTCTGACGGTTAAATATGATATTATACACTTTATTCTTTTTTCAACCAACTTTTTTTGCCTAGATATACGCAATTTCTTTAAAATGACAATATTTTGCCATGTCCGACATGTATGTATATTCAAAACTAGCTGTGCCCGCGACTTCGTTCGCGTGGTTGTCGGAATGTTATATAGCCTAAAGCCTTACTCTATAAATGGACTACCCAACAAAAGAAGAATTTTTCAAATCGGACCATTAGTTCCTGAGATTAGCGCGTTTAAACAAACAAACAAACTCTTCCGCTTTATAATATTATACGTATAGATAAAAGCTGAACTACGTTTGTATGGGAAAGACTGATTCTGTTTAGGATAAGGGGACTTTTAATTAAAATAAAAAAAAAACATTTTTTTTTCTCTGAGTGTATTTAACGGTTGCTGCCTTAGCTGCTGTCAATGGTTGTGAGACTATTGGCATGTTTATTATTTTAGCGAGATCAACCCAATGATTTTTGGGTCTCTCTTCTGCCAGGGTTGTGTTAGCATGGCCACACATTTATCGTTTTCGGTTTCAAGATGTGCAAGGAAAAAAAAATTATAATTTCTAACCTGAACTAATCAGTAGTCCTTCACCTAACCAAGGCTTGAAGAAAACGTACTCTGGTGATTTATCAATATGGACTTGGCTGTTGAGAATTACCTCCACATCATCAGGTTCCGAGAGAAAAATTACCAATTTGCTGCCAAACCAGACACGTGCTACTTTTGTATATTTTTTTGACAATTGAAGAGAATATTCCATTAGATCTAAAAAGTAACAATAAGTTTTATACAAAGGTACCATATCATATGCTACTTTCAATCCACCCGAATGTGTTCAAATAAAGTTATTGAACAGTGTCATAATTTTTAAATAATAGGTGTAAAAGAACTGAACAGAAGAACAGAACACTGAGAATAAATAGATATAAAGGGATAAATCACACTGATTAAGCTAGCCCCAAAGTAAGTTCAAACTTGTGTTATCGGATAGGTACTAACTCAACGATACTATACCTATTTTATAATAAATACCTACATATACAGATAAACACTCAAGACCCAGGACAATTTGAAAAAGGCCATTTTCCAACTTGCCCTGGCTGGGGATTAAACCCAGAACCTCCGGAGTGTCGGACTAGCGTGTTAACCATTACGCCACGGAGGTCGTCAGGCAAAATTATTTGTACGATAAGAAGAGAAATATTCAGCTAAGTACAATAACAACAAAAAGAGAGTTAAAGTGTTGCAAAGTTGAGAAGTATACAGTGTCTAACAAAATATACTGAAACTATTTTAAGGGTGGATTCAGTCTATAATATTGAACAACTTTCCCCAAGGAACATATACCTAATATGGAAAAAAAAATTGCCCTCCCATACAAGTTAACCGATCAGCTGATCCGAGTTCGTATGGAAAGTCAACAATTATTTTTTCGTATTTCGAAATACGAAAAATAATTTTTGACTATCCTACTACTATACAACGTGGAAGGGACATACCCGTAATAAATCGAACTACGGACTATACTAGATCATTATAGTATAATTAAATTAAAATAACAGACGAAAAACAAACAAAAAATTCGGCATTTCCATACAAAAGTGTCCTAGGCGATTTGTATGGGAACGTCGATTTTTTTTAAGTTTCTTGACTGTTATTTTAATTTCATTATATTTTAGTGATCTAGTATAGCCCGTGGTTCGATTTATTACGGGTATGCCCCTTCCACGTTGTATGTATTGTTATGGGGAAAGTTGTTCAGTATCATGGACTAAATTCACCCTTAAAATAGTTTCAGTATATTTTGTTAGATGTAATATAATGGATTAGCACTAGAAAGGATATCTTGTATTTTCTTACCTGAGGGCGTTTTCCCTAGTGCAAGGAGAGCGTTACCAACAAACGGTATAGCAGAAGGTCCTGGTATCTGGTTTCCTAATATAAATATTTTGGTCTGTTGTTGCCATCGGTATATAAGCCAAAGGCCAGTCGCAAGCAACAGCAAAGGGTAGAATACTATCCGGAAATAACTGTAGTGATAACCATTGCCGTCGTCCACTATTATCGACATTTTGTCCTTAAAAATATTAAGATATTATAAATATCTAAATTAAAAATAGTGGGTTGTAATGAAGAAATACGCATACTTTTAAATGCGTAAGTAATTTGAGGAAATGTGAAGGGCTTAAGTTTGAATCTCAGTCGTGACGAAATTATTCATCACATATATTTTTAATTTAGGCTTCGATGGAATATAATTATAATTATATATGATGTAAGAATTATTATATTGCACAGCGATAAGGCCGCCTTTTGCGCATTTCCTAATTTTTAAGATAATTATGTTCTGTTTTTTACTTTTGTGCAATAAAGGGTATTGTATTGTAAGAATTTAGGTATTGTTCCAAACATTTTTATGCTTTATAAATTAATAATTATAAAACTATAATATAAAAACTAACTTCTATTGCATCAGGAATTTACTATTCAAAACTTATATGTTTAAAAATTAAGATTTTTTTAGCGAAATTCAAACTAAATATTTTGGCCTTGAAAATTTTGTCGTAATAAAAAAAATGTCTACTTAAATAATTTCCTCTAAACCTTTAAATAGAACTGGTACTTACGTGTTTTTCTGTTTATACACTAAAGATATTAACACAGTCGTCGAGTAAAATGCATTTAAAATAATTTACTAAAAAACATATGTTTAAAATCTTGCCTGAAAGGCTAAAGCAGCCTCTTTTTGCAGTGTGGCTATGAGTGTGACGTGTATTTGCATAATTGTCACTTTATACCACTGCACCCTGACCTCGAAGTCTCACCTTTTTTATTGTACTTGCGTATTTTTTTTATTAAACAATATAAAGTTTGTGATAAGATTATTGTTCCGTAAGTAATTAAATTTAACAAGTTTATTTGCTAGGCAAATTAAAGAAAACCCGACTGTCAAGAACGCCATCTGCGGAGATGTGAACCGGAACTATTGTTACGTCTTGATACGGACATCAAGTCGCGCTACATGCGCGCTACGGATAGCGCCATCTATATATTTGTTAGAGAAAGCCCTGATTTTCAAGCGTTTAACTCAATAACTTTTAAACGGCTAGACCGATTTTCATCAAACATAGCTAAGAACCACTGCAAGGGGAACTTACTTTCACGTAAAAAAAACCGCATCAAAATCAGTCCATCCGTTCGAGCGTTACACATTAGTTACACGACAGTTCGACATTAGCGTCAAACTTATTACACCCCTCTTTTTGTCGGGGGACAAAAAGACGTTAAACAATTTACTTTTGTAACTGTCATCAATATTTGTACTATATTAAAAATAAGATTGTACAAACAACACATAATATCACGGGGTAATTATACCTAATGTGATGTGATGATATAATGACCAGCATATCCAGAGGCACTGTGACACATGCACTGCCTTTGTAAGGCTCCAATCTTCTACTGCGTGTCTAACAGTGTTTACCATAGGATATTAATTCTGTGACCATAGGTATATACACATTTATGAGAGAAAAAAAATGTTCATTTTTATTACCGGCAAATAGGTACTGTACCCTAAACAAGTACACAGTACAAAATAAAACAGACCGAACAATGCGCATAATTTATATTCACTTTTCAATATGAATTATTTACTGTTTATTGCACTTTTAAAATATAACTATGTACAATGGGTGGGTATATACATACTTATAATATTGTAAAATTAAGATTTGAAGGATTTCTCTGTCTGGGTTCGATTTTGATCCGGAAGCCATCACTTCTTTTGAGGATGATGTCCGCAGTTAGGTCAAATTTGTTTTCAGGCACCTCTGATACCATTTTGTAGTTGCGCAAAATAGTTGAAAGCAGAATTTTCAGTTTCAGCATAGCGTATTTACGACCTGAAAAAATCATTTACTGTAAAAACTATAACTAAAAAGGCCTGCGCACACGGGGGACTTTTTTGTCCTTCAATAAACTGTATCGAATAACGCACACGGAGGACTAAAAGTACCAAAAACGTAGCTCGAATAACCGCAGAAACCTGGGGACCGGGCTGGAAAAGAGTACGTGCGTACATAAGTCCCCGAAAATTTCACAGATTTCGTGTCACACGACTATCGAGCACATTGGAAATGAATCTACGGAATTCGAAAAAATGTTGCTCTGACTTTTTGACTTTTTTCAAACAGGTCAGGCTACAGGGCAAACCCTTAACCCGGTCGTCTTTGTTTTAAGCTCACATTATAGCTGACTAAATTGTCCCGAGGATTTTTTCTCAAATTTTTGATATCATTCTTCGTTTCCAAAATATCGAGAGCCAAAATTCACTAGTTCGGCAATAACTTTTTTAGTTTTTCATTGCTGGAATAATTCTTTTTGCACCTTCTACAGTTCTCACCACCTACCTCACCTACAGTTCTCGTAAATACGTGTCTTTTGAGTCTTTTTTGTATATCATATCTTCACAACTTTCCGAGATATAAGGGGATCGCACTTTATCGTGAAATCGGAGCCTACACTAGAGCGAACGAAAAGAAATTTCCAATGTCAAAATAGAACTGACGTGACTAGTGGAGCAACGCACAGCACACGGCGGACTTTTGTTTGCAGTTAATTTATAAGTCCACGGACATTTTAACATTGGAAATGTCTTTTCGTTCACTCCAGTGTAAGCTCTTTAGGGCTTGTAGCTGGAAAACTAGAATCACAAAATAGTAACAGTAGCTCTTTTCGCCTATTTTGTTAAAGACATCATTATAACAACTCATTTAAAATGTAAAGTATCTTGTAAACAAAGATTTTAAAATTTGAAAATTTATGTAGGTAAGTAAGTATTCTTGCCTTGGTTCTAGATAAGGTCCAAGCTCTTTGGTAATAGTATCTGTGCCTTGGTATAATTTATGAATTATGTATGTAATTTTATATTACAAACAGATCTGCGGTCTCAAATTAGTTTATTAAAAAGTTCATGCCGTTTTATTCCATACAAAAGAAAGCATTTACATGAATTTACATGTATTATAAAAGCATTTATTAAGAGAGTAAAAATCGTTTTATACCTATTTTGTTTTCGGTTGAAACTATTCAATATAAAATAAGAATAGTTTTGGTATGAAACTAGGTAGGAATTCTGAGATAATGATCTTGCTAGACTAAACATTACCGTAGTCTGAGTGTTAGACCTAGGTTCCATACACGTTACCTAAATTTGAGAAGAGCCCTATAATATGGTAGTGTTTTAAACAACTGTGTGATGCAGCTTATTCCACAAATTTCGGTTAGGTAGGTACGAAATTTCTCTTAAAACTATTTAGTTGCACGCGACGAAAAAATATTGGTTATTGGATTAGAAACGTACCGACGCAACTCCTGGGCCCAGCACTGAAGGGTATGTAGCTGTAGAAATGCCTGTTCTGCGTGTTTTCTGGCAAAAATCTGTCCGGGTCGAACTTCTGTGCATCCTTGTAGTTTGTCTCAAAGCGATGCAAGCAGTACGTGCCGATTACGATGGTGGCGCCCGCTGGTATCACGTAATTCTTTGTTGCTGTAGAAATTTCGATTATGTTAGTTTTCAAATAAAAAACTTTATCAAAACGGCCCCATCCGTTTGGGAGCTACGATGCCACATAAAGATATACAAATACATAATCACATACGTTATATACTTATATAATATGAAACCCCTCGTTTTTGGTTAAACCTAAAATATGTCAACACATAACAATAACAGCATAGTGAAAGACTGAAAGGACTGAATTTTTAAGACAATTAACGTAATAAACGAGAAACCTGGCAGGTGGAAGGTGCAGGTAGACCAAAAGAAAACCTCAGTAAGATTCCTAGCAGTTAAATTTCTAGCTTTTGTAAATTAGAAATATGTAACGATAGTCAGAGTTGATAAGGCGGTAAAAGTTGTTGGTACTTATTGGAAATTGACTCTATTTCGACTTTATACTCTGTTACTTATACGGTACCTAGTTTTTATTAAACAATTGTTTTTTTTTACTTACAAATAGTGACATCGCGTTTAAGTTTCCTAGCTATAGCAGGTACTGGTGGGTACAACCTCAAGGTTTCAAGAATCACCCTTTCCAAATACTTCATTTGCAGGGTGTCGGCAAACGTTGCTGGTCTGTTGGAGTCTCCGAAGATGTCATACAGTTCATCGTATACCTTGACTTGGATGTCCTGGTGGACACCCAGCAAGCATAGAACGAAGCTAGAGCCTGCTGCTGTTGTATCATGTCCCTGTACACAAACAAATTGATAGACAAGTGTGATGGGACTTTGTGAATTGTAAATTTCTCTGCGCATTAATAACATATTTTTCTAGTGTACATTTTCAATATTGATTACTTATTTGTTGTTATCATGTTATACAAATTTATAGAATATATTGGGCTATCATGATTCTTACCTCGAACATTATTGTGTCTACTTGTTCTTTAATTTCATGGTCCGATATGATATTGGTTCCACTTTGAATGGATTCTATCATTAGGTCTAAAAAGGCAAGTCGTTTCTTTTCCCCTATAAAACGATCAAATTATTATGTATTATATCGTATTTTTTCAGAACTTAATTTAAAGACGGAGTAAGTTATCCTTACCCACATCATTTTCGTCAATGAAGTCTAAATCATCATTAATTCCTTTAAAAACATTGTCAGATAAAGTTTTGTGTGATCCAGAGTCATCAATGGTGGGCTTGATTAATTCGGCTATTGTTGGGGCAATAATTCCCTTAGCTTTGTTCTCTAGATATTTGTCTTTTTTAATTTTTAAAACCTGCAGAAACATATGACATTATAGAAACGATGATATTGTTTTAGTAATGTAAATTGCATATAATCCGTTAATCCATGCACCTTATTTGTTAATCCATGAATGATATTTAAAAGTTGTTTTTGTTTCTTGAAAAATGATGATAATTTGAATATAAAGTCAGGCCGCAGCCAGAGTTTATAATGCCTTTGATGAATTATGTCGCACATTCTGAAACAATAAATAACTTAAATACATCCTAATCGCCTTAATTATAGGATAAACTACTGTTTTTAGCTTTTTGTTGTTCTTTGCTCATATTTTTTACATTTACTCACTTCATAACAGCCATAGCGTAGTCATACCCCGATTCATCTTGTGTTTTTTTCGTAATTCCCATGGCAGTTTCTGAAAATGGTGATAATCAAAAATGTAAAGAAGAACTCAAGTCACTTTTGTACATAAGATTATGGAGTTTGAAACCTTAGACTTAGGCGGTGAACCCATCGCGCACCGTCGCGGAGCGCGGTTTAACACACTGACGCTCCCGCGCGTTGACGCGTTTTCTGTGTGTTGGACTTGGCGTGTTTTATATACAAACTGAGATACTTGCATACAATGTTAAAATCAGCCGCCCCGCGCTTCGCAACGGTGCGCGGTGCAGTGGGATCACCGCCTTATACTTTGGTCGTGGTTGTGTTTCGTGTTTTTAGGTGTCCTGCACTGGTGTTGTGATGCCAACTTGAGCAGAGCTAATCGTACCGTAATGATGATGGTGATAACAACAAATATATCTAACAATATATCTCAAGAAATAAAGGGCTTAATCTTTGACTGCATTTTCAGACTTTATCTGCATTTGAACTTACCGAGCAGTATATCAACAGTCGTTTCACTCATATAATCATGGACGTCAAACGTTTTGCCTATTTCTTCTTTCATTTTGTTCACCACACTTATGCTGTTTTGGTTGAAGATGCCCACAAAGGACTTCAGAATGTTTATGTGAAACGTTGGAGCAATCATTTTCCGATGTGTCCTCCATTTGTTGCCTGAAATTAAAACACATAAAACTAGAAGTACGAATTGAAAAAAACGTCTTCGTTTAAGCAGCATCTTCGCGTTGCCTTCTTTTCTACTTGGGTCCTTTATAGATTATTCTAGATTATAGACATGTATCATCCACGTTAACCATTTTACTTAAGTGGTTTGGGTGGACTTTGTGGTTTTATAGTTTAACTAAGCCCTAAATCACCTTTGGAAAATGTTCGATAATACCATATAAGCATAAGGAAAGATAAAAGTGAGATATGATGCTATAGCATATATCTAATATAGGTAGCCTTAACATATAGATTGCGAGACAGATTTGATTACTCGTCGCATCATGTTGTGGCAAATAGTTTATTTCTCAGCAAAGTCACATAACAACACATTTGCTCTTCAAATTATCTTTTTTTTTTAATCTTTACAACTAGTTTTTCTTTTTATAAGCTGGTACAGTCTATTGTATGACATATATAACATTTAACTAGCCTAATACAAAGAAAAAAAGGTACATCAACATTACCTGTACTAATAAGTAGACCTTCACCAAGCCAGGGCTTGAACAGATCATATTCGTCAGACTTGTCGATATGAACTTGACTGTTCAGGATGACTTCAATGTCTTTAGGGTCCATAAGGAACACATAGAGCCTGGTGCCGAGCCAGCCGCGGATCACCGGCCCGTACTTTTTAACGTAACGCTCAGCTTCTCTAACAATATCTAAAAAAAATTACGAAATAAATTTCGAAAATTTAATTTTCTCATATCACAAGTTCGATTTTACAACTGATTAATCGAACTATTTGAACACAAGTAAGTAGGTAAGTTGTAAGCTAAAAATTGAAATAAATTCTGAAAACTATTTATATCATAAAGTATAGGCTAATCCTATCTTGTTACACCCCTGGTGTTGCAGTTGTCCATGGACAGTGGTGATCACTTACCATCAGGTGACCCGCTTGTTCGTTTGCCGCCCTAAAACATAAAAAAAAAAAATACGCCCCCAAGTTTAAGAGCTACAATGTCACAGACAGAAACACAGATACACACGTCTTTAAAATACTTCTCTCTTTGAGCCTGAGGATAGACATAGGTACCTAAATATGCTTGTTACCTGTAGGTTGTGTTCCAATAGCCAACAATGCGTTCCCAAAGAACGGTACATCCATAGGTCCCGGAAGACGATTGCCCAATCTGTACAGCCTAGACTGCTGATGTTTCCTGAATACCAGCCATAGCACTGCGCCAACGAGAATGAGGCTGTAAGTGATAAGCCTGCTGGTGCTGAGTTGTTGGGCTATGGTCTCTTCCGGCATGGTGCCTGTCATTTTGCTGCAAATAACATTTCAATAATGTTAAAACTTCAGTGCACATTTGCTAGGGTCCGTGTGAGCGAGGTTGTGGACCTAATTGTATTTAGTTTACGCCGCTTTGAATAAATCTAGTTCCGGATGTGACTACTAGTGGCTTTTTATCTTGAACTCCCTCATTTTCTATTCAAAGAAGATGAGACTGTAGGTGATAAATCTGCTAGTGCTGAGTTGTTGAGCTATGGTCTTTCTTGAACGGTGGCTATCATTTTACTGCAAATAATGTTGATAATCTACATTTTGCTCCTGCTTCCACGCACACAAATTTACTCTAGCCGAAGCAAGACAGCGAGCCATGCGGGGCGTAGGGAATCGCGGCGGGTCAATGAGGCTGGTTTACGCGTTTCTGGTTTTTGAGGTTTTTTTCGTTCTACAAAGAATATTTAAGAGTTATTTAAAAAGTAAGATATATTATGACTGCTTTATGTTTAATGCAATTATAATCCAAAGTTACAAGGGAATTTTCTTTTAATATAACTTAATCTTCGCAATTTTGTTCTATCGAGAAAATTTTAAGCAATCGTGTTTTCGAAACATATAATGACTGGAGTTAGTCCTAAAGTTTGCTATGTTTTTATTACAAAGTGAGTATTTTGTTAATATTGATAATATTTAGGATCGCTCTAAGTACTATCGCGGTCATACGGGCTCTTAAATAATGTCATATATTCAGTGCCATTAGGCGAGCAGGCAGTTGCCTGGAAATATTTGTTAGGAGCCGTGTGAATCGGTGGGCCTAATTGTATTTCGTTTATCCTACTTTGAATTAATCTAGATCCGGATGGGACTAGTAGTGGCTTTTTATTTTGAACTCTGTCATGTTACGAAGGCACCTTACTATTTAGTAATATATTAAAGAATCGTTTTTCCAGATAAAATATTAATTGAGAACTATTCCTGGATATTGTTTTTTGTTCTATTCTTATTTTGCCTACAACCACACCTTGGATTTTTTTTATTTTTTATTTAATACTCTTTATTGTTCCAAAGTAAAAACATACTTTTAACAAATGTGCTAAGAGCATTTTCCCAGTCAACCATAAGGATAAACAGAAAAATAATTCGTTCGGCACAAAAAGCAAAATTAATCCATTATGATTACTGATCCAATAAATACTTCACATAACATATTAAGAACATATACATAAAACATTGCCAAAATATCATCAAACAACATGGATTCTTCTTTCTTTCTATTTTGTCTGTATTATATTTTATTCGGTCATAGGTACGTTTAACCAACCTTTTTGTTAAAACATATACTATACCCCTACTCTACTTTTTACTATTTTAGGTACTATTTATATATCACAGTTTAAAAATAAAAATATAATCATCACAGTTTCGACAACAAATCACAAATATGAGGAATTTAACAATTATATTGTACACTATTTCAAATAATGAAGGCCGATTGATTACAATAACATATTTTTACAAATGGCATACATTCAATATTTATAAAAATGAGTGCAACGCAACCGAATAATAAAGGTGCATGCAGATACAGCACTAAAATACCCAATAAATTAGGCATCGTATTGTTTAAAGATTTTTAAAAAATTTAGTATATTTCCTAACGTTACACATTTTTAAAGAAGAGTAGAGATAAATTATACTTGTTTATAGGTAGTCGAACGTGAATTGTATAAGTCGATCTTGGGTATGGGCTCAGAATATCGTAAGAGTATACAGAACGGAATCTCCTAAGGCACGCGCATTATGCGTCCCCGTTCCCGGTCCCCACACCTCTCCCCCGTTCTTGTGTCACCACGTGCCGTCGTGCAGTGTATGTTCGCCCACTGTCGCCCGTCGACATGGCGAGACCAGAGGAGAGGTGCGGAGACGGGGACCGGGGACGCATATTGCGCGGGCCCTTAGGAGATTCCATTCTGTATACTCTTACTGTCTTCTGTGGTATGGGCGCTATCTAGGATTTTTTTTTCATAAGCAAGTCAATGAAAAGAATGTAGTTGACAAAATATTTATATGGAACATTTAGGAATTGAAGATGCAGTACGAAAGTACTCAAAATAATTAATGAAATAAGAAAATAAGTAAATGGCCAAGTGCGTGTCCTGGCCACGCTCAGAGTGGAGTTCCGAAGTTACACGTTGCAACATGGAGACTTGATTTTCCGTAATTTGACATGTTTTTCAGATGTTAATTTGACATGTATTGTAAAACTAAAATAAAAAAATAAAAATAAATAAAAAATGTTTACTATTTAAATTGAATATTAAAATTGGTATAATTTTTTGACAAATTCGCATACGAATGCATTTTAAAGTCAGACCATCAATGTTTCGAATCGTCTGTCCAACTGAGCCAGTTTTTGTCTGCAACATTGCACCTGACCATCTAGTAGTAGCAGTTGGTTATACTATGCTGGTCTTGCCGACATATGGTTGCTTTCGTCTCGTCTTTATAGCTATAATAATTAAATTATAAGGCCAACATTTTTTAAATAGGGAGACATGGTAGATAGCGAATAATTAAGAAAAATCAATGCAATTGCATCTAACAAGTCCTAAGAATATTAGTCATTGTAACTGAAATTAGCCATCAGCAAAAATTACGACACGATGTTCTACTTTTTAATTTAGTATTAGGTAATACGAAAATAAACACATTTGAAAAATTATGAGACAAAATAATATTTATATTATTTTATATAGTGTACGTTCATAAAAATCCTGTTTATTCCATGTTTATTCTACTTACCTATTTCTTTGTCAAGTTGTTTATATACATGTGTCACATAAATAATGTTATCTAGATACGATAATCACGACCAATGACTTATCGTGCCTTCTGAAATATACAGGAGCTCAAGATAACATGTGATGTGACTGACTTGATGGACTCACCTACCTATTAAACCTTCCAGTGAGAATCCAATGACGAACCCCGGTACTCGTATAGAATATATATGTATAAATATATATATTAATATTAGGGTATTCTCTTCCCACGATGGCCCAAGACTACATCACGAATGTTTACCACTGATTGTTCTCTTTAGTAAAATTAAGGACTTTCTCAATTCGTTCTAACTATTCTTTCTACTAACTAACTATTCTATTTCGTATGATTAATCTACTGAATTTTTAATAGATTTATATGTATATTGAATTATTAGTGCAATATATAAATAAGGGTAAACTAGTTTTTTTTTTAGTGCGCAGTTTTACAATAAGGTCAGTTAGTTTATGATACCTACTGGTTACATTTCACAAGAAATATATGGCAATAAATATTGACCTCCTATACAAAGTTTGTTTGTTTGGGACGTTAGACACATGATGACACCAGAATACGATTTGTATAGTTTAGAGAATGGGCAGCACCATCCTCTATGTACTTTATATTTTTTTTACTGGTTTCAATATGTACTCACCTCTTTAACGATACAATTCCAAAGTAACTTTTTAGGATGCACACATTTCTGACATGACTGATTGAACTGAAGTATTGTACTGTTACCGATTCGCTTCATTCAGAAGGGAAATCTGGCGACCTTCGCATGCTGTACGCGGCTCATCCTTGCTCTATTATCCAGAATAATTATGTAAATATTTTAATCTCGTAAATATCTATTTGTAATCTGCAATCTCGTAAATAAATGCCGTGTGGTTTCTGGCAAAGCAGAATAAGACCACTCCAAGTCGTTCCGTGGATATCGTAGAAGGCGACTTAGGAAATACATGCTAAACAAAACTTATAATAAACATCTATGACACCTCTCTAAAACGTTTGGCCAGCGTGGAGTGTTGGCCAATCCTCTGGCTGCTCTGGCCAAGTATGGCTCTGGTAGCACAGAGGGTCGTGCTCCTGCAGTGGAGACTAGAAAGAGCTGATGATGATGATGAAATATCTATTTATGTAAAGCACTTATGTCAAGGTGGTTCCTAGTGTTTTTTTTTCTTTTTTACCGTGTAGTATTTTTAATATGTAAAAAAGATTTATTTTTCGTAAAATAGGTACGTGTTTATATAAATACAATTTAAGTAGTTAATAGTCCGACATTCCTTTTCTTCTTCGTCTAAGCGCGTTCCAGTTGCATCATCAGCTGTGCTGCTTCGGAGCTCGGGGTGCGCTTTCCTGCTTTTTCTTCTCCAAATATAACATGCATGTCAATGGTCACCCAAGGATGCCAAAGACCTTGAAAAATGGAGAACAAATAGCCGGAACAGTGTAAATCATTTGGCTATAGTTTTACGACCGGCCGTCTGCCTGACGTCAACCCTCTTTAAGAATGCATTTGTGCAAAAAGTTTTACAACCGGCCGCCGCCCGACGTTAACCCTCCTGGGGAATGCAATTGTAGCACAAGATGTTTGTGCTTAGTCTTTTAGTCGCCTGAGTCGCCTCTTACGACATCCACAGGAAGAGATGGAGTGGTCCTATTCTAACCCGGAACCACACGGGTAGCCCGAAATTTCTTTTATTTAATGTTAAAATTATGTAATTAAATAAATAAAACGGATTAATAAATTTAAAAAATATAGATATATCAATGTACCTATACCTACTTGTATTATACTCGTATCTACTAGCAAACTGACTACACTATGCCCTTGCAGGCTTGTACCTTTCATATGAAATATCTCATATGTACTCGTAATAGCCGCATGTTCAAGTTTGCGGACAAACAGACAAACAAAAAGAGTCTTTATTTTATATACCTATAGGTAATATCACAGAATAAGTACCAGTACCCACGTAATATGGTGAAGTCAAAAGAGATGATATTTTTAATGTTGGTGGCGATCTTATAATGATATTATTATCCAAATAAACAGAAATCAACTTATTCACAATACATCAAAAAATTTACTATTGAATTAAGTCATCGTCCTCGTCATCTGGTTTTTTTTAGTCTCCACTGCAGGAGCACGACTCTCTCTGTACTACCAGAGACATACAAAGTGGAAGGGACATACCTGTAATAAATCGAACCACGGGCTATACTAGATCACTAAAGTAGGCCTAATGAAATTAAAATAACAGTCAAAGAAACCAAACAAAAATTCGACATTCCCATACAAATCGCCCGGGCGCCGCACAATTTTTTTATTGAAATGGCAATTTTTTTTTGTTATTTGGCTTTTTAATTTCATTATACCTACTTTAGTGATCTAGTATAGACCGTGGTTCGATTTATTACGGGTATGTTTCTTCCACGTTGTATATTAGCCAGAGCAGTCAGAGTAGGTATTATTGAATTAAGTATGCACAAAAAATTTAGTTATCTGTAAAAATAAAATAAAAATAGATCTAAAAAACTAGCTTTGCAATATCTCATAATAACGGGATTAATAATTATGTATCAAAAATATAAATAAATATAAAGTTACAGTTGTATATATAAATATAAATTTCATATAAAGTTTTAAACAAAGTAGGTTATGCCGATTAAATCTTTATTTTATCATTATAAATGTAAGTTATTTCTTATGTTACATACTTATGGTACATGGAAGCTTTTTGCATATAGGTCATAGTGTATGTAAGTAAACAATGTCGTACTATTTATATCTTTATTTGGGTTATTTCCATGTTATTTCTTTATTATCTCTTTATTTGGGTTTTGTATAGGTACCTATATCATATTTTGGAAATGAAATAAACTCAAAACATAGTACAAGGCATAAACTTTGTATATTAGGTCCTTACATATGAAATTGCCGTTCAGTATCAAAAAAGTGAAACAAGTTTTTTTAAATGAAATTATTATTTAATCAATCGAAGTATGCGCCGTTGTTATCGATACACTTCCACCATTTTATAGGCAGATCACTGATACCTTTGGAAAAAAATCCTGGGAACGAGAGTCTATGAACTGTTTAAAGGCGGTTTTGACTGCCTCATCAGATTTGAAATTATTTCCTTGGAAAAAGTTATCCAAATTTTGAAAAAAGTGGTAATCGGTTGGGGCAAGATCTGGAGAGTATGGTGGGTGACGCAGAGGTTCCAGTCGCAGCTCCTCTAACTTGGCGATCGTTTGATGTGCAGTGTGTGGTCTAGAGTTATCCTGAAGGAGCAGTGGGCTAGAGCAATTCATCAGTCTCGGTTGTTTAATGGCGAGCTTTTCCATCATTGTTTGCAATTGTTGGCAATACAAGTCTGCAGTAATCGTCTGGCCTGATCTCAAGAAGCTGTAGTGGATAACACCAGCACTGGTCCACCAAACACTAACCAGAATCTTCTTTTTGGTCAGTTTTCGCTTAGGGCAAGGTTTTGCCGGTTCTCCAGGGTCAAGCCATTGTGATGATCGCTTCCGATTGTCGTACAGGATTCATTTCTCATCACAAGTCACGATACGGTTCAAAATCCCCTCATTATTGTGGCGATTAAGCAAAGAAACGCAGCAAGCAACGCGTGTTTGTTGGTTTGCTTTAGTCAATTCGTGCGGTACCCACTTTTCGAGTTTTTTAATTTTTCCGATTTGGCGCAAATGGATAAGTATCGTTTTGTCACTTACGCCGAAGGCTGCTGCTAATTCAGAAGTGGTTTGAGATGGATCCGCTTCCACTATCGCCTTCAATTCTTCGTTATTCACTTGAGTATCAGGTCGTCCACGAGGCTCATTGTGTAAATCGAAATTTCCAGAACGGAAACGTTGAAACCAAAAACGCACCGTTCGTTCGTTAGCGGTGCCTGGTCCATACACGTCGTTTATTCTTCGAGTCGTTTCTGCAGCACTGGTGCCACGGTGGAACTCGTATTCGTAAATACCGCGAATTTTCAATTTGTCCATAGTTGTTGTTATAGCAATGTTGAAACTCAAACAAATGATGTTAAAACAAATGAAATACGAATTTTAAAACAATATTTTTCTGGCTTTATTTCGAAATAAATTTGAATTTGGAATTCCTAATGAAACGCAAGATATTTGATTTTAAAGTTGCCAGTATTGAAAATCGGCAATTTCATATGTAAGGACCTAATACTTTGGCATATCTACCTCCTAAAGTCCTAAAATATGTATGTACCTACCTGCAAGTTTATCAAGAAAAGAGTTTAGAAGCACGCATTTGCTATAAGCATGTCGTAAGGCGATGATGTCACCATGACACATCGTTACCGTTTCCGATTCGGAAATTTCCAAAATTAAGGCTGAAAATTACAAACATATAAATTATATTTAAATAGGTAAAAAGTATCAAACTTAAGTAGGTACCTAAAATCAATATCATGGAAAAAATATAGATAAGTAGTAGTATCTACACAGAATTAGTATCTACCTAACTGCAGAGAAAATAGGTAATATTACCTATTTTGGGATTGGTAACAACCTATATAAATATTTTCCATTTTCTCTTGAATAATATATAAAGAATCCTGTCCTTGAAGAAATTTCCTTTCATAAGAAAGGACATTTTATAATTTGCAATCTTACCTGTGGTAACCGAAATTGATAATACCTAATATGAAACTCCTTGGTACCTACTAAATTTTTAATTGATTCCGACATTACTAAACTACTTGCGGAAGTCATTACTTGTACTTTATCTAAATTTGTGTGTTTCCACCATCGTTAGTACGTGGGAATGTGAATGATTGCTGGCTGATGCCAAGCCACTGTTTAAGTCCCTTCATGACAACCAGCAATGAAGTTGCATGCAACCCTAGCCGATGCTGCTGTTTTCATTGCTGTACTTCCTCGTGATCTATGTACATTGCCGTTTGCATCAGTAGCTGGCAGCCTCTCTCCCTCTCTCTCAGCTGGAAGTCTCTTTGGAAATGCATTTATGCAAAAAATGCGACCACTGCTTGATGTGAACTTCCTCCTCAAGAATATAGTCAGGTATTGGTTTTTCGGTGATTGGTCGCCGCCATTGACTTTTTACTGGGTCGCCTTATAAGATATTAACAGGAAGAGATGGAGTGGTGGTGATTAGGTTATAAATCTATATAATAACAAAGTTAATGCTTTTAATAAATAAATTAAATTAGTCCAATAAGTAAAACTAGTATGTACACCAACAACGCATGACAAAAAGTATTTCGAAGTAGTGTAGTTACCTGTTAGATAGGTATTTGAGGCAAGTTGAAAACTTGTCACATACCTCTCCTATTATACCCCAACACGGAACTGCAGACCTGGCTGGTGAGTAGCGGGGCCAAACCATTTTGATTTATTTAGATTGACCTGGCAGGTAGAAAGTCCCATCAAAATGACCTGTCTTTTAGAGAATCTTATTTTTTAGTTATAAGTACCTAATACCCTATTAAAATTTCAAGTTGCCTCAAATACCTTTTTATATTTTTTTGAAAAATACTTTTGCACGCGCCTGGCAGTATCAAAGCCCCGACTAAATCGTCTGGCTTATTGATTTTTTATTCTTTAAACATTAAACTACAAAATATAAAAAATGCATATTGCCTCAAATACCTTTTCTGAAAAAAAAAAACTTAAAAATTTATAGGTTGCTTTAGCCCCGCCACTCACCAGCCAGGTCTGCAGTCCCGTGTTGGGGTATAAAAGGAGAGGTATGTGACAAGTTTTCAATTTGCCTCAAATACCTACCCAAAAATTCGTGCCAGCTATCGGACCATGTAGCACAGGTCCCCATGGGTTCTATTTCAGGAAATAGTCTTTATACAAAGTCTACTATGACATAAGTTGACTGACTCATAGAGTTGTGAAATAGCCACAAGTAGTCAATGACTTAGTAATATTCTGTTGTGAAGAGAAAAATATACGTTATTTTATTATTAGTAATATCATTAGCTTCTTCTTCGCAACATTAATTTCAAGGTATTTTAGGGTTAAACTCTGATATAGATCGCTCGGCGGACTTCTATTGCCTATTGTAAATATCTCGCCTAATGGGTAATATTTCAGTCGCAATATATTCAGCACAATTGCCGAATGGTGCATACATCAGTTAAAATTGATGTAAAATTTTAAAATACTAACTTACATAGTTGAACAATGAATCAAAGATCATGAAAGAAAACGCCATACTTACCTACTTCTTTTTCTACGGCATTATTACAACTAACGATATTTTTAATTAACAATTGTTATTATTAACAGACTAGCTGAGACTTGGATACTTATCTATATAAGTACCTATGTCTTTTACAAAAGTTAGTATCGAACTCAGAATGTATGTGATACAAGATTACAACTTATTTTGGCGCTAGCCGCATCTGAGTGATTTATCTTTATTTGTTTATTTGATTGTTAATTTGTTATACAAACACGATAATTAATTTAAATTCAAAACGGTATCTTAACAAACAATATAAGTTATTAGCACCACCGTTAATTAGTTTAGGTGCCACAAATATTGTGGTAACGGATTTTTACTTAATTATTCCATTAATCGTCTAGCCTAGTACTAAATCTTTTCCGTTAGCCGTCCTTTATGAACGTGACTAACACAAAAATAATAAACTCTAGTGATAAGATAGCACGGCACAATCACATTCGTTAATATAACCGATCGAGTCGTCCGTCTTGTTGTAGTCGACTTAAGTCTTTCGATATGGAGGACCCACTGAGTCAGTTGGAGAAAATAAATATAAATGGAACGGAAAATGGATTACGTGAAATGAAAGAAACGTTTGACAAACAAGAACCCCAGACGCCTTTGAGAAGACAGGTGTGTTAAGTGTTTGTGTTTTGTTAATAAATGTGAAATTTACAAAAAAACCTTGAATTCGGTAGGTCTGATTTTAACTGTGTTGTGGTTTGATATAATACTAAATCTGATATAAAATTTACATAATTTATAACTACGCATATTATTAATTAAGACACGCAGTTCTGCTGATATTGAATTGGTAAGTGGTCATAATAAACAAGCTTAATCAATACATTGTAAAATAATTTATATCTATTTTTAAAACTTAAGGAAGTTTGACTATTTAATTCTTTTATTATTTTCGAAAAATTTAACGTCCTTGTTCTATTAAGTACCTACTCGTATACTAACAGTAATTATAATAATTAAATCAATTTTCAATTACCGAAAAAAGGAAGCCCTAAGTATATAAGTTACTCATCTATTTATTTATATATATATTTATATTCCATTTAACAAAGTAAATCATATCTGTCCTATTTATTTTATAAAAAGGCTATCACTACATTATATTAGGTCCTTACATATGAAATTGCCGTTCAGTATCAAAAAAGTGAAACAAGTTTTTTTTAATGAAATTATTATTAAATCAATCGAAGTATGCGCCGTTGTTATCGATACACTTCCGCCATTTTATAGGCAGATCATTGATACCTTTGGCAAAATATCCTGGGAGCGAGAGTCTATGAACTGTTTGAAGGCGGTTTTGACTGCCTCATCAGATTTGAAATTTTTTCCTTGTATAAAGTTATCCAAATTTTGAAAAAAGTGGTAATCGGTTGGGGCAAGATCTGGAGAGTATGGTGGGTGACGCAGAGGTTCCAGTCGCAGCTCCTCTAACTTGGCGATCGTTTGATGTGTAGTGTGTGGTCTAGCGTTATCCTGAAGGAGCAGTGGGCTAGAGCAATTCATCAGTCTCGGTTGTTTAATGGCGAGCTTTTCCATCATTGTTTGCAATTGTTGGCAATACAAGTCTGCAGTAATCGTCTGGCCTGATCTCAAGAAGCTGTAGTGGATAACACCAGCACTGGTCCACCAAACACTAACCAGAATCTTCTTTTTGGTCAGTTTTCGCTTAGGGCAAGGTTTTGCAGGTTCTCCAGGGTCAAGCCATTGTGATGATCGCTTCCGATTGTCGTACAGGATCCATTTCTCATCACAAGTCACGATACGGTTCAAAATCCCTCATTATTGTGGCGATTAAGCAAAGAAACGCAGCAAGCAACACGTGTTTGTTGGTTTGCTTCAGTCAATTCGTGCGGTATCCACTTTTCGAGTTTTTTAATTTTTCCGATTTGGCGCAAGTGGATAAGTATCGTTTTGTCACTTACGCCGAAGGCTGCTAATTCAGAAGTGGTTTGAGATGGATCCGCTTCCACTATCGCCTTCAATTCTTCGTTATTCACTTGAGTATCAGGTCGTCCACGAGGCTCATTGTGTAAATCGAAATTTCCAGAACGGAAACGTTGAAACCAAAAACGCACCGTTCGTTCGTTAGCGGTGCCTGGTCCATACACGTCGTTAATTCTTCGAGTCGTTTCTGTAGCACTGGTGCCACGGTGGAACTCGTATTCGTAAATACCGCGAATTTTCAATTTGTCCATAGTTGTTGTTATAGCAATGTTGACACTCAAACAAATGATGTTAAAACAAATGAAATACGAATTTTAAAACAATATTTTTCTGGCTTTATTTCGAAATAAATTTGAATTTGGAATTCCTAATGAAACGCAAGATATTTGATTTTAAAGTTGCCAGTATTGAAAATCGGCAATTTCATATGTAAGGACCTTAATAGAGTATTTCATTTATAAGCTTCTTAATAAAACCTAAGTCAAAGTCGCCCTTGAATAACATGGAAATGTAACAAAACTGGTTCCAAAGATATTCATATCTTAAAGCTAAGACCAATGACACTTTGACCGACCTTAGAAGTGCATCAGAAGTGTCATTGTAAAATAAATCTTGAAGAAAAAAACAAAAAATGAAATTCAAGTTAGCCGATCTTGTTGACAGAACTAGAATATAGTACCTATAGGGTCATTAAAAGGCATTCCAATGGATAGTAACAGGCAATTCATACAACGTGGAAGGGACGTACCCGTAATAAATCGAACCACGCTCTATACTAGATCATTATAGTATAATAAAATTAAAACAACAGTCAAAATACAAAAAAAAATCTACATTATCATACAAATCGCCCGGGCGGCCGTACACTTTTGTATTGAAATGCCAAAATACTTGTTTTGTTATTTGGCTGTTATTTTAATTTCATTATACTTTAGTGATCTAGTATAGTACCGTACGAGTACATTGTCATCCAGCGGATTCTGATTCCGTTTCTCACGCCAAACGTGGCCTTTGGGGCTAAAAGACACAAGCTCTGTCTGCCCGTTAGGAACAGAGACGTGATAGTTTATCTGTATCTGTATTATGTATATATATGTATGTATACAGGATTTTTTTCTATTACGCGTTTTATAGTCAGTTTGGACAAGTTCGGTAACATAATCTAAAAAAACATACCAGAAAAAGATAAATTGTATCAAACGAGTTACAAAGACGCTTTATTTCACCAAAAAAAGAAAACAGATATATGTATTTTAAAAAAATACTCGTATGATTCAAAGGCCGACTCGCATAAACAACTCATCTAAGCAATCTATAGTAGAGAGAAAGAAGTGAAAAATTAAACTATAGGCAGTGTTTCTACACTGCCTATAGTTCAATTTTTCACAATTTTTTTGTTATAATTTAATTTTAAACTTGAGTATCTACAAATATATATATAATACATGACGATTCTCCAAAAGAAAATCGAACACCTTTACGTCGTTTGCGCAAAGCTGTTTAAACATAGCTGACAAATACTTGCAGATAGATTCATTACAAACTTAGGTATACATTAATGTCATCTTAATAATATTTTTTCATCATGGTGATATTTTTGTGCCGTTTGACGTGGAGATTTTCGGGCTTTAGGGCTTCGGTGTGAAGTGTTTCCTTAAGGCCGTACCTGAATTTTCCGGGGTCCAGTGCTGCCCCCATTTAAAATAAATCATTTCAAAGAAAACGAAGACATTATTTAAAATTTTGCGACTATCAAGTCCTAGATAACCCTTCAAAGTATTTTATGAACTACTGTTTACAGTTTATATGAGAACGTTAAGCTTTACTACGCACATTTGCCAAAAGTGGCCGTTTTTCGCAAATGTGCATAGTAAAGCTTAACGTTCTCACTTTAAACTGTAAACAGATGTTCATAAAATACTTTGAAGGGTTATCTAGGACTTGGTAGTAGCAAAATTTTAAATGATGTCTCCGTTTTGTTTGAATTATTGTTTTAATTGATTTATTTTAAATGGGGGCAGCACTGGACCCCGGACAATTCAGGTACGGCCTTAAAGAGATCATTAATTAGTTATATAAATATTCAATAGCAAGTTAAGTTTTTGCTATGTGGTTCCCGGCAGTGTAGAATACTCGTAGTTCTCCGCTGCAGGAGCACGACCCTCTCAGTACTACTAGAGCCATATATTATCCAGAATAGCCAGAGGATCTGGCATACATTCTCCACGCTGGCCAGACAGGTTAAAGAGGTCTTACTGATGTTTATAAGCTTTGTTTAGCTTGCTTCCTAAGTCGCCTTCTTCGACATCCACAGGAAGACTTGGAGTGGTCCTATTCTGCTCTGCCTACACCTAACTACACACTACACCAAACCAATACAAGAAACCGATCTTTCTTTTCAATGTTTTAAAACATTGTACGGAGGTACGGACCCCTTCATGTACGAGTCCAACTTTTAAAAACCTTGATTAAAAACCTTGATCGGTGTTTTTGATTAGTTTAAAAATGTGGTCTGAAATGTCTCAAAACAGTCTTTCCAGCCATTCTTGTTTGCTGTAACAATATAATATATTATGTTATAGCTAATTAATAATTAGTTGTATAAATATTAAATAGTGAGTTCAGTACACTGCAGCACGAGGAACTGATATCATTAGAAAACAAACTAATGTCAGCTGAATGAAGTAGAAAGCGCATTAAGTAGTTTCTATTAACGAGTTTGTGTGACCTTTATTTATCGTAGGATAATCTTGATCCCTTACATACATGAATACAGGCATTTTAACTCGTTTTGGATAATGGCATACAAATAAAACAAAGTATTGATTGATAAGGTAATATTCAATCCATGATAACTCTCCCCAAGAATGTTATACAGCGAGATATATATTCTTATACGCAAATTAACAACGCAAGTTCAGTTCATGATAATGATTTACATTTCTGTACTACATCATTTGATTGTCTTCTGCATAACGATTGGCTAGAAGACTGCTTTTAGTGACATTCTGCCTTTATAAATTAATAATTTCTTGTTTTATAAATTTTTGTTTGTTTATTATGGCATCATAAAGTTATTTGTATTAAATTGTATATTTCCCGAAAAAAAAAATTACAAAATAAGTAGTTAGGATTTCGATCAGCCGATATTCAATATGTACGGGAATTCGGTTTTTCTTTCGTATGTTGCATTATGTGCATGGTGTATAAGATAAATGGGCCCATTTTTACAGCTAGTTTCTGTCCTTTGTACAGAAACTATACAGAAACTAGCTGTGAAATTAACCCATTGGGAAAAAAATCTTATGTATACTTTACGAAATACACATTTGAATCACAGTAGATGGAGTACGTCTGTTTAGTACAATCTCCTTCATAAATTAATCTATATAGTCACCAATTTATGAAACTACCAATTAAATATCTTTAAGGATTCTCAGTGCTACCACCACCTACTAACACTAGACTAAACTCTTACTTTGTAATAAAACTAATACAAATATGTTACACATATCTAGACTCACGAAAGGACATTGTTTATTTATCAATTAATTAACTTGAATTACATAACTCACACCCTGTATTTCAAAGTCATTAACGTCGTAAGCCAAAAGTCAATCTTACGCGTAGATAACGTATCAAGATGCATATCAGCCACAATAAATAAAATGTGTAGATATATTGGTTGCCAGCGTAAAAATGGGAATGTCATCTTTTGATTTAAAAAAATGTGGAATTTTTTGTAACCTCTTTTTTAAAAGGTAGTGTTCTCCTGCTTTTCTACGAAGAAATATTTTTAAAATCTCTATAGAAAAGGTAGAGATCAAGAAATGTATTACGTGATATCCGCTACGCGACCAAGGGAAGGCATAGAGCGATGATAATGGATCAAGAGCCCAGATTTTTTTTCGGTATTCTTACTAATCATTTGTTTGTATGAGAGTGATAAGGTGTTAGTATGCACTGTTAGTTAACGCATACTCACTCTTTTGAAAACAGGGTAAAAGAAAGAAAATGAAATTAGGGTTTTGAGATTGTACTCGATGTAGAGTCTAAAAGTTTAATAAACACCAAAGGAGATGAAAAAAGAAAAGTATCAGATCACAGGAATAAGTCACAATTCAGTCTTCCAGCCAATCAATATGCAGAGGACAATCAAATTATGTAGTACATAAATGTAAATCATTATCATAAACTAAACCTGCAGTGTTAAGGTGAATATAGAAGCAAATGGCCTTGAAGTCGCGCCCTCATTTGAAATAAATTGTTAACTCGTAAATATGGAGATAATTTCCATTTTGCTTATCGTCAGGCACTAGATATCCCTTTAAAATATTTTATGAACCACCGTTGAAAGTATTTACATTAGTCCGTCTAGCTTTACAACTTGCCTCCGCCAAAAGTGGCCACGGCAAGTTTTAAAGCTAGACGGATCACCTATAATAGTTTCAACGGCAGTTCGTAAAATAATTTAACGGGCTATCTAGTGCCTGACGATTAGCAATAAGGAAATAATCACCTTATTTACGAGTTAACAATTTATTTCACACTTCAAGGCCATTTGCTTCTATATTCACCTTAATTTGCGTATAAGAAAACATCACCATTAAAACCTCTCCAACCCGTCAGGCCAGCGTGAAGAGTGTAAGGCCAAATCCTCTGACTACTTTAGCAGAATATATGGCTCTGGTAGACCAGAGAGGGTCCTGCAGTGGAGACTAAAAAAGACCTGCTGATGATGGTGTATGACGACCCATTTAGATTTTTGATTTTATCTTATTTTTGGTATGTGTTGTTATAGCGGCCACTGTACATAATTGGTGTATATTTAAAGTATCTCGCTATAAGGGTTTAAGGTGAAATAAATTGTTAACTCGTAAATATGGTGATAATTTCTATATTGCTCTTCGTCATGCACTAGATATCCTTTTAAATTATTTTATGAACTGCTGTTGAAACTATTATTAGTGATCCGTATAGCTTTAAAACTTGCCGTGGCCACTTTTAGGCGGAGGCAAGTTTTAAAGCTAGACGGACTAATGTAAATACTTTCAACGTGGTTCATAAAATAATTTAAAGGGCTATCTAGTGCATGACGAAGAGCAATATGGAAATATGTATATATATATAACCATATTTACAAGTTAACAATTTATTTCACACTTCAAGGCCATTTGCTTATCCCTTCACCTTAAGCGATAGATAAGAGCCTTGTGATAGACGGACAGATGAATAGACAGCGGAGTCTCAGTAATAGGTCCCGTTGGTACCCTTTGGGTACGGAATCCTAAAACTTATATAGGAATACTTATTATTATATATTATATATACGTATCTGAAGTTTTTTCAGTCACCTTGTGGTAAAATAATGATATAATCTAACGTGTGAATGAACCTAGCGACACCTGTGCCTATGTATAAATATTTTTTTTATTACCTTTAGCAAAATTAAAATATTTCCATCACTAGCTGAGTAACCTGCTAGTTTTTAACAAGTCAAATCAAATACTTTTTCCTTAACGTCAAAACAAACATTTTCTATGGGATTTGTATGAAATATCGGACTGTGGGGTCATAGGTTTTTGTATTCAAATAGCGATCTTAATATAAGTTTTACTGCATTAATAAATCACGTTCAAAATGAATGTGAACAATGACAAGTGACATTATTTTTTGAATTTTTGTTTTCTTTTCAGTACAAAATAATTAATTTTCAAACCTGTTCACATCTTTATAGTATGAGTGATCGAACATTTTTTATTCAGCGTAGCAGGTTGATAAATTTAGTCATTTTTTGTATTTAAATAACTTATAGTACCTTTATCTTCTGTCCCAACTTGCGTTTGCTAAACTCGTAATTTGCATAAATTTAACTTAATTAAGATAACGTATGACTTCCTTTTTAACAGAAAAAAATACTTATTTGATTATTTGTTCGCAGTTCTTAATATGCTTTGGAACATTTATGGTAACATTGGGTGCAGGTTCGACCGCAGGTTTCTCCGCCATACTCATACCACAACTACAGCACTCTAAAGGAAGACACAAGTACTCAATAGAGACTATATCATGGCTAGGTAAATATATTAAATTATATTCTTTTTCTTTATCCAAGCGCATTTCCGGATGCGTCTTTAACTGCTTGCTGCTGCTGCTTCGGAGCCCGGGGTGCTCGGTCCCCCTTTTTTTTCTCCAAATATAACATGCATGTCAATGATCCCCCGATGCCAAAGACCTCGCCGAAGTGAAGAATAAATAGCCGGAACAGTCTATTGTTTTACGACCAGTCGCCTGCCTGATATCAACCCTCTTTGGGAATGTATTTGTGCAAAAAGTTTTGCAACTGGCCACCGACCAACGTTAACCCTGCTTGGGAATGCAATAGTAGCACGAGATGATTGTGCTTAGTCCTTTAGTGTAACCTACAGTGTAACCATTTCGACTCGATAAGAAGAAGAAGTCCTTTAGTGGCCTCTTACGACATTCACTTGAAGATATGGAGTGGTCCTATTCTAGCCCGGAACCACACACACACACATCAAATTATCGATACCTAATAGAAAATTAAGTAGGTACTAAGTAGATTAAACTGGACGAAGATGGACATTGCGTAGTTTTTTACAAACTTTTATTAAGCTTGCCCTATTTGTAGTTATTTTTTTCTTTTGGTCAAATCTACGAACAATAATTCTCTAGAATCGTAACTAATTCCGAAAAATCATTCCACGCGATATGTACCGCGGCGGGCGGGGCTTAAAATATGAGCAGCGCGGCGCGACAGTTCGACGTGACACTCGAGTGGTGCGGTTGCGTCGCAAGAACTTTCCTTTGAGAATATTGCTGTGTTTTTGCGATAATCGATTCATTAAAAATGCGGTCTAGTTCCGTGAAGTGGAGAAGCCATACAGACATGAAAATTAGTTATAAAAAAAAGGAACACGTAAACAAGGTTATTTATTTGAGCGAAGCGTACTGTATAATAGGTACAATTCGCACGTTGTACCTCACCGCTCGTTGCGTTAACTGCCCCACCCAACTGACGACGACGCGTGACCTTAACGCGACCAATCTTTGTCTATGTGCGTTCGAGTGTTTCGTTGTAATTACTGTTCGTTTGTTTGCGTAAATGGAAACAGAATCGATGCGGTGAATGTAGAAGCGTTAGATTTCTAGAGAATTATATTTCGATGGGTCAAATCTTGTAAGTTGAATTTGAGCCATTGAGGTTTTCGATTGAGATAAAATTTTGTATGCTAATGTAAATGAGATGACAATGCAATATTATTATGACAAGAACCTACTACGTAACCCCATCAAGTTTGGGCTTAATTTTGTCTTGATAAGTACTTACGCCTTACAATATTTTTTTTTTACAATGTATACTTTTGTGCTAATGTACTCAATTTTTTTTTTCAGCTTCGATATCGTCTTTTGCCTTAGTCTTTGGCAATCTTCTTTCGGGATATTTGATGGAAAGACTGGGTAGAAGGAGATCACAGCTAGTGTGTGCTGTATTCTTCATATGTGGATGGGTAATCATTGGATTTTCACAGGATATATTATTTCTCATATTAACTGGACGGTTTATCACTGGTCTGTGTCAAGGATGGCTAGGCCCACTTGGACCAGTGTTCGTCGGAGAAATCAGTTCCCCAATTTATAGAGGATTCTTCTTAGCAGCCATGTCTTTAGGCATAGCTGCTGGAGTGTTTATGTCACATCTTTTCGGTACAATGCTTCATTGGAGCTACGCGTCACTTCTTTGCGGGACATTCCCTCTTATTGGAGGAATTATATTGTACTACGCACCGGAGTCCCCAGCGTGGTTGGCCTCTAAAAATCGGATTGATGAGTGCATCGCCTCCTTTCAATGGTACAGAGGAACAAGCCCTGAAATGAAAGCAGAACTGGACAAAATGATAGCAGAGCAGACAAAGAGAGATAAGTCAAAGGGAAAAATAGAAGCGCTGAAGTTAAACATAAAGAAGCCGGAATTCTATAAGCCGTTGTTTGTGATGACTGTGTTTTTCATAATAACTCAGTTGTCTGGTGTAAACGTTATTTGCGCTTATACTACAGACATGATGAATGAACTCATTGGAGGACACACAAACAAAAATAATGTGTATGTTGCAATGTTAAGTATAGACGTCCTAAGATGTGTTTCACTGTGCGTTGCGTGCGTGTTATTACGAAGACTGGGTCGTCGGCCTCTGGCTATGTTTAGTGGAATTTTTACGTCCGTTTCATTGATAACGTTGGCCCTGTATTTATATTTAGTTGATACGCGAATTATAAGACACATTACGCCAATTATATCTTTAGGTTTAATGGCGATCTACATTATTGTATCAAACTTAGGAATATCTCCCTTACCTTGGAATATGGTAGGGGAGCTCTTTGCAACTGAAACCAAAGGGGTAGGTTCAGGAATAAGTGTAATGATGACTTCAGTCGCCTTCTTTGGAACCGTGAAAACAGCACCAGCCATGTTTAATAGCATAGGACACCATGGAACATACCTCTTTTATGGCATATCAACGTTACTTGGGACATTATTTTTGTTCTTTTACCTTCCGGAAACAAAAGGAAAGACGCTATTGCAAGTAGAAGAATATTTTAGATATGGCAAGAATGCACCTCAAGAGCCTGCAACTGAACCTCTCAATAAATCAAGTGCGTAGTGTAAAGATCTTTTCACAGTCAAAGTCGATCTCTAAGTGTATTGGAATTTTTCACTGTACAAAAATATTTTCCAATTAAATAAGACAAAATATTAGATACGTTTGTAAATAAGCATGATTTGCATTTAATTTCTTAAAACTTTTTTAACGTTTTATGATGACTACAATAGGTTTATGTTATGACGAACGCTCAGGATGGTATGTGGTCCAAAGTATATCCATTGCTATTCAGACAGGAAATGCAGCTAGCGTAATGGGTACCTTTGAACAAGGCACAATCCGGGGCGGTATTTTTGAGTAAGATAAATATAAATTTATTTGCCAAACATGTGTTACAAGATATTTACAATCCGTTTTGTCCAATCATGTTTTTCATCACCGTTGTGCAAACTTAGTCAGAATCTATCATAATACTATAATGAGTCTATGATTCTACTACAGTTACTATAAGAAAAGTAATTTTACAATTTATCAGATAATGAAAAAGCGTAAAAAAAAAAGTGAAATTCTTATTATTATCTTATTAAATAGATTAGACAAAATACTGACTTCCATACTTACACCAATATGAGATTCTTCACAAACTTAGCTTTATTAGTAAAATTATAGGTAATTTTAGTTTACTTAGATTTGTTGAACCAATAAACTCTTAGTTTTTAAGTATCTCGAATGTAGGTAATTACAGTTTTCAGAATCAACTGCAATGTAAGAACTTTACTTAGCCTGAAATTAATTTAATCCTCTAGTCTATAATAGGCAAAGTACTAAGTATTTTATAAAAACCACTTAAGGCAAGATGGGTTCAGAGCCTGCAATACTGTGCGTGTTTTTGAAAAATCACTGTAATTAAACTACTACAGTTTACTTTTCAAAATAATTACATGAGAATCCTTATACTTTTCTACAGACACCCACAATATCCACAACACGATTGAGCATTTTTGGGTTTGTAATTTAGATTAAACATTTTTGGATATAATTCTTATTTATAAAGGTGATTGTATATAATAGTAATATCTTTTTAAAGGTAAGTTTAGGCAAATTTAGAGATATGTTTGTGATTTGTTTCTATCGAGCCAAAAATGTTCAATCGTGTTTTGGATATTGTGGATGTCTGTAGAAAAGCCTCAAAATTCCTATATAAAATTTTTGAGAAATAAACTGTAGTTTATTTACAATGATTTTTCAAAAACTCTCAAAGTATTCTTGGCTCTAAACTGACGAGGCCTTAAAGTTGATGTATTCATAATATTTTACAATATAGTGTTAAGTAAATAAAGTTTTGAAAACATTATCAAAAAATAACGCACATTGCGTTATTTTTCTAAATAATGTTTTCAAAACTTTGTGTTACGAGTATTTGTATCCGTAATTTAATCAGCACAATAGTTGTTATGAAATAAAGCTATATATCATTTAAAACCATTTGGGTAAATTTTTAATTATAAAATATTATGGTGCAATGCCTAAATTTAATACAACTTATTCAGAACATTGTATACATATTTAAATTTATTAATAATTGCTATTTAATAAAATAAAATATTGCTTTAAAATTTGTGTCAATGATGAAATTATTTATGATGTGTGTAAATGTAATATTATAAAGTATTTGTATGTAATATATCGGTAGTCATTGTAGGTATTTAGCTTTTTTGCGCCGCACAATCCTTTTTTCTCTGTTTATCCCTGTGGTTGACTGGAAGAAAATGCTGTTAGCATTAAGTCCGCCATTTGCTAAAAGTATATTTTTACTTTGGAACAATAAAGTGTATAAATAAATAAATAAATGCTACTTAATTATTATTTTTTATCAAAGAACCGACTTTATCTACCAGTAGCTGTACATAAAAGCTAAATACGCAACAGTTTTTTACTAATTATAATATATTTTTCGAGTTATTTTGGTTTGAAGACCAAACTACTAAACCGATTTGGATAAAATTTCTGTAAAACCAATATGAAAGTATTTGTGATGTATAAGTAAATGTAAACAACAAAAAGTTTTTTTTTCTAATCAGTATATACGAGTAAACTCATAACATAAATGACGGAGTTCTGATGTACCTAACAAAAATAATAATAAAAAAACACCTGAATTGATAAACTTCTTTTTTTTAACAGATAAAGATACATTATCACGTCTTTATCCCTAACAGGGTAGACAAAGCCCAGGGCCGTGATAATGGCCGTGAAGATGGAAAAAGGAAATCAAAATAGTAATGGGTCGCTAGCCGCATTGAGATTCTCACCCATTCCCTCGATCGGTTTTTAGGATTTGCGCGGGAAAAGAAGCAGCTGGTAGATTCTAAGTTTTTTCTTTTCTCCAAGACTAGCATGGGAAAGATTTTTTTTCATAATAAATAGATGGGACAATTACACTGATTGAGCTAGCCCCAAACTAAGTTTAAACTTATATTATGGGTACTACTTAAACGATACTATATTTTATAATAAATACATACATGGATAAACACCCAAAACCCGCGGAATTTTTTTAAAGGGCCCTTTTTGATCTTGCCCTAGCTAAGGATTCCAGAACCAGTGACAGACAGGCGTGTTAAACACTACGCCGAAGTCAGTTGAAAAATAAAAATATGGCGTGTATTTAATTAAACAATAAAATAACGACAATACTCTGCACCTCGTTAGACACTCACTGACAACAAAAATAACAATAGAGAGTATGCATGCATTTTTTTATATTTTTAATCGATGGTCCTCGTCGAGAAATAGCCGCAAAAAATAAATCAGTGCCGAAAAGCATGTATATAATATGGTGTAGAAAATAAATATTAAAAATAGCAAGTAGATTATAACAACTAAAACACGCCATTTTAAAATATGACGTCAAAGTCTGCAATGCAATATCCGCTAGAGACAGAAGCTGTCAACGCATGTTTTTCTTTTTTGGGTACTTTCGATATTATCAGCCAGTGATGTTTGTTAAACCTCTATATAAAAGACATTTCGAATGTCATCGATAGTCAAACTACATGGACGGACAGTCCTACCGAACGCACCCAAACTTGTCATTTCCTTTTTGTGAACTTTGTCGTCATTTCCCTTTTGTTTGTCAAAAGTTCCCGCGCAAAATTTGAATATTTTCAATAATTTATTTCTAATCCAAATAAGAGTCAATAAGAAAAATAATTGACTAGGCGTAGTTACGTATTAATAGACATTGTAAAATAAAAATATGAGCCGGATTGGTATTACATGCATATTCCTTATTGAATTACTTCCACAGCCGTTACTTGTAGGGTACTGCAAAGTTCAATTGTATGTAGATAAAAAATCTACAGAATATTATAATAGCTTCATTTAACTTTTGACTTTCTGTGACGTAAATATATGAATATCTTTATCGTGACACTTATCGTAAAAACGTTGAAGTGTTATGAGAAAATATTATATTCATAGCATGATCATCATAATTAAATTATAAAGTACAAATATTTATTTTAATATAGAATAAAAATTCCCTATTATTATATTATTAACTGTTGACAAGAACAAGTACGTTTTGGAATCAATTAAGTAAGGGAATTTCAGGATATGTATGCAATTTATATTACGAGGTCAAGAGAAAAAAATAATGTACCAGCTGCTTCTCTTCCCGCGCAGATCGTAGAAGCTGATTGGGGGAAAATGCAAATCATGTTATTTAGGCGTTGCGGTTAGCAACTCATTACTATTTTGGTTCCTTTTCCACCTTCACGTGTGGACGAGAAAAGCACCATAACGCTAAAAGTGGCCTTTAAGTCTTGCGGCCCTGAGCTCTGTCTGCTAGAGCCGCAAACCTAAAATGCTCTGTCTGCCCCATTAGGGATAAATACGTAAATTTATGTATGTATGAGAAAAAAATAAGATTTAAAGTTAAACAAAATAATTCATTAAAAGTTATCTACATTCATAACGTGCTCTCCAGGGTTGCGGCTCTAAAGTGGAACTGGGCGGAACACTTGGCTCGAAGGAACGATGGAAGGTGGAGTAAGGCCGTCACCGAATGGTATCCTAGAAATGGGGAACGTAGTGTAGGACGTCCGGCGGCTAGGTGGGTTGATGACGTCAGGCAGGTTGCTGGGAGGAACTGGATTGCGATGACCAGTGATAGAGCAGGGTGGCGCAGACAAAAGGAGGCTTATGCCCAGCAGTGGGTACTTGAAGGCTGTTGATGATGATGATGATATCTACATATAACATTTTTTAAATTTTATTTGTTTTTCAAAATTCATATATATGTATGTAGGCATTTACCCTGAAACGAAAAAATAAGCTTAATTCGCATAAATGTTTTAGCATTTTGTAAGGATTTACTCGTATTCCAAAAAGAAAAAAAATATAGAAAATTTAATGCATTTTTTTGGTTTTATGCTGCCATGATTTTTGCTTTTTTGTCCCTAATTACTATATGTTAGTAAGTATTTAATATCTTATAGTTATAGATATAATAAGACCGTTTTTTATTTTGGATATTTTAAGATTTCAATCAAATTTAGGAAGATTTATACTATGTTACTGTCGCACTTTTTTTTCACACATACTTTTAAGTCGAGCCAAGGTTCTTAAAACCAAGGGACCATGCTTATTAATGTTTAACGTTTTTAGGCATTCAAGATTCAGTAAGTATTAAAATGTAATAAGAGATGGTGAAAAATATCCACGTGAGCGGGACTTAAAAGAACAAGGTCGCGGGTTCCAGTCCCACTCATGTGGTATTTTTTACCATATCCTATTTCATTATTTAATTAGAGTAATGTTTTCACGCTTCGTTAAACAATTTGGTCACTAGACTTTTGTAGCGACGTACAATAAAAGAAATTAATTGCACGTGTCTCTATCCCTAAGGCATTTAAACAAAAGTCGGACATATCCTTCCTGAGGTCTATTTCACAGTCCGTTAAGTAGACAACGTGGCACGTGTTGCATCGTGTAAGTATATTTGTGTTATGACACGTGAAGAAGGAACGATGCGCCGACATGTGCGAGGTTTTTTTTAAATTCCCAAGTTCCCACGGCCGCGTGCGACATGTTTTTTCTGCAAGCGGAACGCATCTGGTGCATGGATTTATTTTTAGGTTATGAAGTGGTAGGAAGTTAATGAATTCGTCGTAGAAAGTGCCTTTTAGCTGGTTTAGGTTATTAAAATATGTATATGAATAAATATATTATGCTGCTATAATTAATTGCTCATTGATTTGATTAGATTTCAGCTTTCTCTATCTATATGAAGAAACTAATATGTATGTTATTTCAAATAATGAGTTATTGAATATCACGTGTTTATCTCTAATGTGGCAGACAGAGCATTAGAGCATTTTGGGTCTTGCGGCTCCAAGCAGACAGAGCCGCAAAAAGACCCAAAGGCTACTTTAAGCGTGACGGTGAGTGAAAAGGTGGAAAAGGAATCCAAATAGTGATGGGTTGCTAGCCGCATCGCCTATTAACATGATTCGCATTTTCGCCTATTCCCTCAATCGGTTTTTATGATCTGCACGGGAAAAGAAGCAGCTGGTACATTCTAAGTTTTTTCTTTTCTCCCAGACCAGTATGAAAGGAATAAGGAGTTAAGCGAAACAAAATATCTACTTTACTCTATAGCTAAACAACAAGATGACTAGATCTTTCTGAACCCATATCTCGGGAAAGCCTTGACCGATTATACCCCTGTTTGAACTAAAAATATTTGGTCAAATGTACTCAGTTAACACAGGTTCCGGACAAAGGTTTAAAAGTTATCATCGAACATACACACAAATATTTATTATAACCACTCCATTATCTCTGCCAAAATAGTCAGTGGGTCTCTTTCCATACAGTGACATCAACAAGAGCTTAGCTCTTAAATGTAGACAGACAGACATACATACATACAAATATATAGGGTCTAACAAAATATACTAAAAATATTTTTTGGCCTCCCATACAAGTTGACCGATCAGCTGATCCGAGTTTGTATGAGAAGCCAAAAATATTTTTTCATATTTCAATATACATAATTATGTTCCTTGAGGAAAGTTGTTCATTATCATGGACCCTTAAAATAGTTTCAGTATATTTTGTTAGATGTTATATAAAAATACCGCGGCCGATTGTCCTTTATTCGGACAAGTCGTCATATCATATAGGGTCGTCATACAAGAAACGTGTTTTTTTCAGCGTTTTTATCTTAATCTTCATAATGGCATTAACTAGATATTTGAAATTTTCACCAATTATGTATTACTATGACCACAATAACAACAAATACTAAAAATAAAATAAAGTTAAAAATTAAAGGGGTCGTCATACAAGAAACGTGTTTCTTCAGCGTTTTAAAACATTGTACGGTGGTACGGAATCCTTTATCTACGAGTCCGACTCGCACTTGCCCGTTTATTCCATCTTAGACTCCATTTTCCTAAGCGTGGCCTGTGACACTGTCTACCCTGCACGAAATAAAGGCGTTATAGCATGGCATTGTTCACTGATGCATCCGACGGAGCCATTGGTGCAGTTTTGCAGCAGAACAACAACGGCAGCTGGGAGCCTCTCGGTTTCTTTTCCCGCAAACTTTCGTCATCACAAAAGAAGTATAGCCCATATGATCGAGAGTTGTTGGCTATTTACGAAGGCATCCGATACTTCAAGTACATGCTGGAAGCTAGAGTGTTCACGGTTTACACAGATCATAAACCCATCACATTCGCTTTCACCACCAAAAGAGACGGATGCTCACCCAGACAGTTCAGATACCTCGATTACATTTCACAATTCACCACTGACATCAAATTCATATCCGGTTCTGACAATGTCGTCGCTGACGCTATGTCCCACATTGAACAAATTTCATCTTTCATCAACTTCGCAGATCTTGCAAGAGATCAGGAGCAAGACCCTGAACTGCAAGACCTGTTAAGGCAGAAATCATCCCTCATCCTCAAGAAACTGCCTGAGAACAATTTATACTGCGACATCTCATTAAATCACCCACGTCCATACCTAACCCCTTCCTACCGCAGGAAAGTCTTCGAGAAGATGCACGGTTTGAGCCACCCCGGAACCAAGGCAACCGCTCAACTCATCGCCGAACGCTTCATTTGGCCTGGGTTGCGCAAGGACTGCACCCGCTGGACTCAGCAATGCACAGATTGCCAACGAAGCAAGATCTCCCGTCATCTCTCTTCCCCTTTTCAAACTTTTCCTGTACCTTCAGAACGTTTTTCCCACGTTCATCTTGATCTCATTGGTCCTTTATCCTTTTCCAAAGGGTATAAATATTGCCTCACCGTCGTCGACCGTTTTTCCCGCTGGCCTGACGCCTATCCCCTGGCGGACATCACTGCAGAAACTTGTGCCAGTGCCTTTTTATCCAACTGGATATCGCGCCATGGTTGTCCTTCCACCATAACTACCGACAGAGGACAGCAGTTCCAGTCACACCTATTTCAAGCCATTTCGCGACTGATTGGTGCAGAACATCGCCCCACCACTGCCTACCATGCGCAGGGCAATGGACTGGTGGAGCGTCTCCATCGCCAGCTGAAGGCAGCCATCATGTGCCACAACAACCCGCAGTGGACAGAAACCCTCCCTCTTGTGCTGTTGGGCATACGAGCAGCTTGGAAGGAAGACCTCGGCGCGTCGGCTGCTGAGATGGTCTACGGCGAGCCTCTGAGACTACCTGGACAATTCTTTACTCCATCTTCAGCCAGTCATCTGGATCCTGTGGACTACGTGTCACGCCTAAGGAAACACATGGCTGGATTGTCTCCTGTGCCTACATCAAATCACGGCAACAAAACTTTCTACGTGCCAAAGGACATACATACGTCGGATTACGTATTTCTACGCCGGGGCCCTGAAAGACGAGCCCTTGAATCGCCATACGTCGGCCCATATAAGGTACTGCACAGAGGAGCCAAAGCCTACAAAATTGAAGTCCAGGGCAAAGAAATTACTGTCACTGTAGACAGACTGAAGCCAGCGTATCTTACTTTAGATGATAATAAAACTTCAAACAAGACAACCGTCCATCCTTCTACAGCACCTGAAGAAAAGGATCCTCCACGGACAAGGAGCGGACGTGTAGTCAGATTCCCCGCTCATCTTCAGCACTATCGACCGTGAACCGGTCTCAGCGGGGGAGTAATGTGGCGTATCGGACCTGCCGTACGCCAACCTTCTTTGTAAATAATCTCATAGAGATGACGACATCGTCGAGCGCACGTCTAACAGTGCGCGCGCATGGATGGCCCCTTCATATCGAACCTGTCAAATCGGCCGTCACGGAAAATTCCCTTGCATATATTTTATTAATTATTTTATATCAAAACAGTGCAATAACTCATTGTTAACATATAAATAAATACATAGCAGCATACCAAATACTTTCACTGCTATATATTGTATGTCATGGAGTGGCCTTTCGAGATTTATATAGCCTGTAAAAATAAGATAAAACATGTTAGTTTAGTATTAGGTATCGTCTAGACACTAGTTTAAATTCATAAAAACTTTATTAGGTATTATATACTTAGTAATTACTTAAATGAATTTATCTTAGTAGGTTTTTCAGTGCGTGCTCACTCACGAAATAGCTATCAAACTGATTAAAGGATATTGTTAAGTATCAGTACATTGAAACCAGTAAAGATAACTGGTATTGAACAAGGACAAGAGACTTCTAATGTTACATTGTATATGAAAGGATACAGATACATTATTACGTGTGTATCCCTAACGGCGCAGACAGAACCTGGGGCCGTAAGAACCAAAGTTCACATTTGGCCTGAAATTGGAAAAAGGGACTCGAAATAGTGATGGGTTGCTAGTCGCATGGCCTGTGATTGAGATTCTCGCTTGTTCCCTCAATCGGTTTTACGATCTGAGCGGGAATTCAAGTAGCTGGCACATTCTTCGTTTTTTCTTTTCTCTCATACCAGCATTAAATGATATATGTACCTAAAAATATCAGAATAAATGTAGAGTTCTCCCACATGTTACATACATGAAAGGACATAATAACTCTATACGTACGTATTCTCAGGAGAGGTCTCTCGGACCTATCGGTTTATACTTGATGGACAGTAGTGGCTGGCTTTAGGTAAAAAGGTTACAGCAAAAAGTTAAAACATTAGTATCATTGTTTTTCTTTGCCAGGAAAATAAGGTACCCTTTATAGTGTAAAGTGTACAAGACCATAACTTAATTTTTAATTTCATGTCGTCAGCAGTTTTCAGCTTATTAAACGCATGTACGGAAATATTGTTATGCCAATATGTGCAAACATCAAATATTTTCATTTCTAAGAAGTAAGAAGTACAAACACAGATATCTACACTGACATGCATTATCAAAACGCACCTACGCTACCAAATTAGTTTGAATAAATGGAGACCTTGCTATAATCAAACAATAAAATTACACAATACTCGATTGGCATATCAATTGATAAACAGCCGATCGGCTGGTACACACGAGTGCTAGTTAACAATTCAGGTCATCATTAGCATAATTAATGCGGTGTAGTACAAAAGGCCAATGTCGGACGCAGCCATTACGTAGAATGTGTGTGGAATTGCCTTTATTTGACAGACAAGAAGTTCCTGTGCATTATTTCCTCTTTTCTAGTTGCACTCAAACTTTTAAGGTTGGGGGCGGGTTTTTTAATTCTTTAACGAGCGGTATCAGAATTTTTTAAGAAGCTTTGTAATTTGAATATTTATAATGGTTATATAAAAAAAAATACTCTGAAGAGATTTTGATGCATCTTAATGTGACAAACGAGAACTTTTTCATTCCAAATTTATGCCATATTTCCAAGAAATGCTTCCGTTCGGTTTATTGACTCTTTAACTGGAAAGCTTATAGAAAATTGTAAAGAAACAAGCAAAATAAGGATAGTCAAACGACCGTTATTTTTGACCAACTTCTCTCTCTTCTTCATCTCTTATCTCATAAGTAAGAGACGTAGGAGTTGTTCAAAAGATAACGTTCCTTCAATGCAGCATAAGAGACGTTAAGCGTTAGTACCTACTATTTTTATCACAATTATTATTCTTTTCTATACAATCCCGGAGATTTTTCTACGAAAGTGGTAGTTAGGTCGCTTTGAGAATCACTGGATATCTCATCGCATCGGCAGTAGACCGTAGAATATATTAATAATTCGAAGACACGTGGCCGAACGGAAATTGTACACGTGCTGGCAATTTAGAAGTAGGGTAACAAATAAAAAAATATGGCAAGAAGAAGCATCTATTTTGAAGTGGGCGGGGCGGCTCGTCGAACACTTGTATTGACCCTTTTAAAGGGTTGTTTGTTGGAATGCTTGGGATTGTTGTTGTTACTAACTAGAAAGTCCACATCCCCTAATGGCTACGATTTGGTATACTTTATACTATCAAGTAAGTGGTATTATGAAAGTTATTACTGTTTTATGGCCCATAAATTACATGTGTAGTATATGATACTAAACAACTTAATCCAATGAACATTTTTATTAAAATGTTTTAAAACCAATTGTTGTGCATATAGAAACACGCATCAGTAGATTAGAAACTATTGTCTATCATTTTGATGCAAATTTTTCCACGCTTAGTGACTAATCTCTGACTCCACTGGGGAAAATGATTCACACAAGAGTAAACTAAATCTGTTATTAAAGTACAAACCAAGATTTATAACGTATACGTAATTAAAACCATTATGCACATATGATATTTTTTTTATTTATTTATCTAAAAAAATATTATTTGTCTATTTATTAAAAAAATAAAAATATAAGTTTAACAAAAACTAAAATAAAATCTAAATAGTCTAAATTAAAATTAAAACTGTATTTACCTAAAAATCTAAATGTTGGTCATGTGGCATGGTGCCAAGAACACTGGCTGCATTCCTGCGCTGAATGGCTACTGCAATTCTCTGCGCGAGATATGAGCCAGCTGTCTTGTCACCAGCGGCGTTGACGAGCCGAGGAGTAATTTTTTTAATAAATTGTTTTGTACACATTACATATTACATATTTGCAAGTTGCAAGTAAGACCATTATTTGCATATAATGCCTTCGAATCCACGACCGAATGCTGACTTGATATGCATTTCAAATACATACTTTATCATGATTCATGCAAATATTGATGATTATTGTCAAAGTACCAATCTATAATTTTGACTAAGTACGAAACTAGGCTATGAAACATAACTATTTGCTTTCAGAAATATGTTGTGGTTACCCACAACCCTCCCTATATTGAGGCCTTTAGTTCAGCCGTAGACTGTTATAGACTGATAAAGAAGATATATTATGTAATAATATAGGTACCTAGTTAAGAACGAGTTGAATTCGGATTTGTTATAAAAGTTTTGTCTGATGCCCTTTGATCTGTACGGAACA
This sequence comes from Acrobasis repandana, assembly GCA_963576875.1. NCBI lineage: Eukaryota > Metazoa > Arthropoda > Insecta > Lepidoptera > Pyralidae > Acrobasis > Acrobasis repandana. Next base: position 15,607,353 of record OY756218.1, on the reverse strand, counting down.
AAAGAGCACTGTTGATAAAATTCCGACTAATCGATTCTCATTTTTAAAAGTATTCTGTCAATGACGACTTACTAGTAAGAGCTATTCATCAAAAAAAATTAGTATAGGTAATTTAGAATATTATTTATATTGGCGCAAAGAACGGAAAACGTATGCTAACTTACATAAAAATATGGAAAATTCTGGTAGTAGCTATCCAGCTACTGTCTTCTGTTTTTAATATTGAATATCTACTCAATATTAAAAATAGAAGACAGTTACAAATTATGTAAAAACTGTCGGGTTTAAATACTTTTAAAATGTAAAACAAATTTTACATATGATCGAGCCTCACCCTGTGCGTAGCATAAAAAACATAGAAACAAGGAAAATAGCAATAATGTGAGTCGTATGACATAAATGTTCAGAAATTAATCTGACTCAGGTGTTGAGCACTTAATCGTAAATCCTTAAAGCAGATAGCAAAGTTATTGTTAGGAAACTTTTCTCTAATTTTAGTCGTAGAAACATTCTATTAGCTGGAAAGTACTCGTAACTTAGACAGGCTCTGCCTTATCTTGCAACATCAGTTATGAATGATACATTATTTGCAATGACTGAACATTATATATTTTTAACAAATACAATATTTACAATAACATATTTACGTCAAGAACTTATCAGAAAAGTGTTTTCTGTCTGTTATACTTACAGATAAAATCCAGATAGTTTAGATACTATAATAACAGACATTACTATATGTTAACACAGGTCACTCACGTGAAAATTCAGCTACTGGCCGACATGTTTCAACCTTATCCGGAGGTCGTCATCAGGGCGAATATGACGCGCGACGCCGCACGACGACGTCCCGAACCACTCTCAAGGTTCGGGACGTCGTTGTGCGGCGTCGCGTTACGGAGAACCGTGTTACCATATAGTAATACTATAGTAACAGTAGAAATTTCTTGCAAATTTATTAGGTCTTGGCCACAGAATTAATATGATCGTCTTGGCATAAATCCACATCTTCTTTTTTTGTTTTTGGGCATTAGCGATGGCGTTCGCGCTACCAGTTGTAAGATGAGCCTAACGTCATTAAAACCATCAAGATTGGCCTACGATGGGCAGGGCACGAAGCGAGAACGGACGAGGCTAGAGTACCAATAAACGGGCAAGTGCGAGTCGGCCTCGTACTGGAAGGGTTCCGTACCTCCGTACAATGTTTTAAAACCCTAAAGAAATACGTTTCTTGAATGACGATCCCCTTAAATTTTTAACTTTCTTTTATTTTTAGTATTTGTTGTTATAGCGGCCATAATAGTACATAATCTGTAAAAATTTCAAGTTTCTAATTAATGCCATTATAAAGATCTAGTTGAAAAGGCTGAAAAAACACGTTTTTTGTATGACGACCCCCTTTAATATTTAACTTTTTTTTATTTTTAGTATTATAGCTATTACGGTTCAAGAGATAGAGCCATTTGACAGACGGACAGACAGCGGAGTCTCAGTAATAGGGTCCCGTTTGCACCCTTTGAACCCTAAAAACGAATACTGGGGAGTCGACACGAGGGTCGTAGAAGTCGAGGCAGCTCAGATGGCTAGATGGCGTCAGCTATCTTAATAACGTCGGCGTCAAAAGCTGGAAACTGAAAGCCTAAAACCGTTCTATCTGGAACAAATTACTTGACCAGGCCTAGGCCCACCTGCGGCTGTAGAGCTTTACGAGTACATGTATGATGATGATGATAAATCCACATTCAGAGTTTTGCTAATTAGATAACTATGTACTTAGTACGTGAAAGCTTTATTAAAACATTTATACTACTGCCTTGTACGGATGTGAAACGTAAACTTCTTCTTCCTCACCTTATCCCACTTAATGTGGGGTCGGGACAGCATGTGTCTATTATTGCTCTGCATGCTGAATAAAGATTTGGCTGAAACAAAATAAAATTCGGCATTTTCATATATCTAGCAATGGCTAACCATTAGCCGTGTGGTTACACGGCAGAGTGGAATATATAGGACCACTCCAAATCTTCCCGTGGATGTCGTAGAAGGCAACTTAGGAAACACAAGCTAAACAAAGCTTATAAACATCAATGAGACCTCTCCAATCGGTCTGGCCAGCGTGGAGAGTGTTGACCTAATACTCTGACTGCTTTGGCTAATATATGGAACTGGTAGTACAGAGAGGGTCATGCTCCTGCAGTTGAGACTACAAAAGACCTAATGATGATGATGATTTCCATACAAAAGTGTACAGCCACCCAGACAATTTGTATAGGAATGTCGAATTTGTTTTTGGTTTTTTGACTGTTTAATTTCATTAACTATAGTGATTTAGTATAAGCTCGTAGTTCGATTTATTACACAAATATTAATTACATGCCGTTTATACAAAATCTAATAATATAAATATAAAAAAAAGATAAACTTACGCATTATTTAAATGAGTAAAGAATATTTACGACTGTACTATTGGTAATAGGTAGAGGAAACGGGGGTTGATGTGCGTCTGCGCACAACTGCTGCGGACATGTGCTGTTGTCTCCGTGATTCCGGTTTCACGTTCGTTCCAATTTGCATGTTAAATTATCTAAAAACAACAGCTTTTCATAAATAAACATTTGTCATTATGTATTATATCATGTCGTATGTCATATGATACTAGAATTCTATATATTTAATATTCAGATTGGGCACGGACGATGGAGCTACCCTTTTTTACTTAGCTTGTAGAGGTGTCTCATTGTTGGGCCAAGGTCGCCTCTTATTTTTTTCACAAATTCGTGTCTATAGCCGCCTGCTGCTATAGACGGGGATCAAGAAAAGAGTTGCAATTATTGAAAAAAAAAATTAGGTGCGTACCTGTGGTTGGATATGACAATGTACTTATTTTCTGGTAATCTCTAATATCTTCATAACTCACCTTACTGATTTCTTGTATGATCAAACTATTGGACGATAAAAATCACAAGCTGCATCGAACAAGTACGAGTATAAACTGAGAACCTAAAAATCTTCTTATTACTACTTTCTACTTCCTATTCTACTGGGACCACAAACCTGCGTGCAACACTGCACCCTGCTCCCGACAAGGTTACCACACATGCCACTCTATTTTGAGACTTATAATTAGGTGAGTGCATTAGGTTACACCATATTGTGCGTGCAGTGCACAGATTTGAGCAAGTTACGAGCGAGCTATGGAATTTGATATTTTTAAATGCAAAGGTAATGAAAAGGAAATACCTAGGTAAGTAGCTGATAAAACATTAGATGCGGGAAAACAGCATTGTTACATAATTTGTAATAAGTCCATTATTTGTTTTTTTTTATTAACCATATGTAGTTAAAATAAAGAACACTCAAACAATATAAATGATATTCCTTAAGGCGCTGTACACAGCGCCGATTTGGACCGCCACAGCTGACAATATTGTAAGTATTTTTGAAAAATTGCTGTAATTAAACTAATAAAAATTATTTTTCAAAAATTTTAAATATGAATCATTAGGATTTTCTATACACACACACACACACACACACACACACATACAATATCTAAAACACGATTGAGCATGTTTGACTCGATAGAAAAAACTCAAACATTTCTTTTTTACCTCTAAAAACTTATAAGTATTTTATACAATCACCTTTATATATAAAAATTATACCAAAAAATGTACACTTAATCTAAATTATGAAAACAATTCGCTACAAAAATATATATAATATAAAAATAAATAAATAAAACAGCGAAATATCGTTGAGCACTGGTCCGGCCTTTGTTCGCTTTCGCCAAAATGACTAATATGCGAGCATATATCCAATATGACAATATAACTTTGCATCTCAAAGGTACTACCTACTACTAAAACCTTTAGAAATACATTGAGGAAAACACAAAGTTGGCAGAACTGTTATCCTATTTATATTAACCTGACTATACAGTTAGGTCAGGAAAAGTTATAATTCAATCAAGCAAATAGTATTAATTACTGACGTCATCTGTACGTATGTAAGTAGTGAGCTAACAATATCATACTGTAATTTGCAACAGTGTAATCAGCTGATTTATGTGAAGTAAATTGCTATTAGATTACTGTAGATCCATTAGTTTGCGTTTCGTCTAAATTAATGTTGTAAACGGCAGTAAATGTTGATGATTAAGGCCCTTCGCCCACGGCGACTTTTTGTAGCGATTCTGTCGCGCGTATGCATCGATACGTAACGGTACTGTCGCAAGCTGTGTACCCTCGCTCACGTAAACACGATTCAGTTGCCGATGCAAACGCGATACTGTCGCGCTTCTGTCGCGTCGCGATTCAAACGCGATTCAGTAACTCCGTTCTCCTCACGCGCCACCCTCCCTCCGTTCTCCCCCCGATGTTGTCCGACACGGTCGCGCGTTTGCATTGCGTCGCTACAGTCGCGATGCTATAGCGCGTTGCGAATGCGATTAACGCGCATTATTAGCGATGCTGTCGCGCGTCAAAAAGTCATAGTGGGCGAGGGGTCTAAGATTTTTATAATCATAAGTACAGGGTGGGCCATGAATTTGTTAACATTTAAAAAAACCATATAAAAAAAACTATCTCACATATGTTAAAAAAAAATATTTAGGAGATAGATTATTTATTGTGATTTACTTTTTAAAAATAATGTCATCTAAATGACCACCTTTTCGACGTTTGCATTCTAAGCGAGCACGGAAATTTTCAAATATTTATCGGCAAAGAGACTGTGATGTCGCAGACATTTCTTCACAGATTTTTTGTTTTAGTTGAGTGTCAGTGACTTTGGTTTATTGATGTAGCTCTTTAAATAACCCTACAAAAAGAAGTCTGCTGGGGATAAAACTGGACTCCTGGGTAGCCATGGGATGTCGCCTCTCCTGGAAATCAGCTTTTCCGGAAACATTTCTTTGACCACCGGCGGGGACTCATTGGATGTGTAAGAGGTGGCTCTATCTTGCTGAAACCAAGTGTTACGATTGTAGCCGGCAAATTCCTGTAGTTGTGGAACCAAGAACTCCCGTAACATTTTTACATACTCAGCAGAGTTAACAGTGACTGTAGGGTCGCAAGAATCTTTAAAAACTTTCTGCACGTTCTCTTCGCTCCGAGAAGTCTGTGGGCCTCCGGTTTGCTTCACATTTAGTGTCGATCCCGACTCTTCGAACTTCTTTACCCATTTTTTTATCAAAGGAGCACCCGGACACTGATTCAAATCGTGTAAATCGTATTCAATGCGAAATAAGCGTCTCACAGTAATGAGGGAACTATTGCATAAATAAAATAGTTTCACACGAAAAGCACGCAGTGGTCATATGAAGCGATTCTTTGCGACTACATTTCCGAGAAAGGAGCTAGTGGTAAGACACCTCCCCGCGCCCCGCACGGCTTGTGTTTGCGCGGGGCGTTAGATTTAAATGTTAACGAATTCATGGCCCACCCTGTACCTAATCATACATATTTGATTTTTGCTTGAAATTTTAGACGGCATACCTAATACAGGCATCTGTGTGGTGACACCCGAGTAGAATACGATTTGCTACCACCCTTTTCCTCTCCATGCTGGTCTGGAAGAAAAAAAAAGTTTGAATGTGCCGAAAGCTGCTTCTCTTTCCACGCAGATCGAAATAATGGGCGGAATAGCGAATCATGTGTATAGAAACCATTTTCATTTCACCATCACTATTTTGATCTCGCCCACCATCACGCTAAAAGTGGCTTATGGATCTTGCAGCCCTGGGCTCTGTCTGCTAACAGCCGCAAGACCCAAAATGCTCTGTTTGCACTAGGTATTAAGACGTAATTGTTTTTTTTTTGTTTTTCGTGTGGCCAACACTGGTGTCAGATTTTTCAAGCTGCTGAAAGGCAGGCAGCAATTTTTTTAAGGAGTTTCTTCCATTTCTCCAAAGTTCTTCATAATACGAGTATCTTCTCCAAATTAAAATGGGACCAACTTGGTAGTAAAGGCTTTCAAATATAAAAAGAATCATCAAAATCGGTTCACAATTGGCGAAGATATCGCGTAACATACATAAAAAAAAATATACAGTCGAATAGATAACCTCCTCCTTTTTTGAAGTCAGTTAAAAATAATCCCATATTTTCAAATACATATATACCTACTTACATAATATGTAGGTACATAATTAAAACTTAAGTATAACAATTAAAGTAACGTAACCTAAGGTACAGTACGAGTACATAAAACCTACTTTTACTTAAAGTACCTAAGTTGTTTTTAAATATTTTGTCCAATGTGTCATTCGTATAAATTATTAAAGAAACACACAAAACTGTGTTTAACTTTACAAGACAAGAGATAATCTTAATTGTACAATGACTAATGATAGAAAGTGTTACAACTAGGTTATTTATCATCGGTGGAGTCATCTTTTACGATTGTTTGCAAATGTGCAACTTGATAACTTGTGAACCCGGTGATTCACAAAGAAACTAGATTTGTCTTGAAACTGTCGGTGGCGTACGAGAAGATTGGTATTGCGATAATGATAAACCTATGTTTCGTATTTTTTTTATATTGTTTTTGGTGTTGCAGTTGTCCATGAGCAGCGGTGATCACTTATCATCAGGTGACCCGCTTGTTCGTTTGCCGCCCTATAACATAAAAAAAAAAAATGTGTAAATGTAACGTTCCACGGTTAAAGGTGGAAGGTTAAGGTTAAGATATGGACGGTGGCACTTACGACATTGTGTTTATTCAAGCTAAGTTAATTGTACGAATTGTTTTTCTAAACGTCCTAAGCGCCACTGTCCATAAGGTACCTTTACCCGTGGAACGTCAGATAAGCCAGAATGCTATCTACGAGTTCTATGTAAATTAGAAAGTTTTTTAAGTTTGGAGAGAGCAGAGCAGAAATGCTCATCGGACATGGGAGTCAATTTATTACAGGCTAGATAGCAAAATAAAAGTATTGCCTCTGAAGAAGTTCAAAATTAAATTAAGAGCGTGGTTGGAGGAACAGAGTTTCTACTCCATTGATGAATATTGTAATTATTTTTAGAATTGGTCGCAGTTTTTTTAATAATTTTATAAGCATCATACATTTTGCAAATAAACTGATTTGATTTTTGTTAATTCAATCACGCAAAAATGATTGAACGTATTGGAATTAAATTTGGCATTTAAATAGATTGTTACATAGATTGACAAAATAATATTTTTTATCCTATATCCCTTATTATATACCTTCCCTCAGGATTATCAAAAAACTGCCGCTTTAACGTAGCACGCAACAGGGAGCACAGTCTACTTATATACAGAATCTAACAAAATACATATACTGAAACTATTTTAATGGTGGATTCAGTCCATGATACTGAACAACTTTCCTCAAAGAATATATATCAAAACACTAAAAATAAATTTTAATCCTCACATACAAGTTGACCGATAAGCTAATAGGTACGAGTTTTATAGAAAGTTAAAAAATAATTTCGATATATGTTCCTTGGGGTAAAGTTATTCAGTATCATGGACTGAACTCACCCATTAAAATAGTTTCAGCTGTAAAACTATAAAACACTCGTATTACTATAATTATCAGTCAGAAAACTCTGACTGATAATTCTGATTCATGACGCATGCGTAGGATGCAATAGAAAAATAGTTTAAATGTACTTTTAAGGTTTCAACATTTGTTAGTGAATTTTAACATCTGCTTTCCGTCTTGGATCACTTCAAATCGAATTAAAACAAATTATACCCAAACAAAAGCATATGCTACCGTGACAGTTCAACTTTGGCGCACAGTTAATTTAGAGTATGTTTTTTGGTCTGTACACCAGATGGGGCTACATGGCTCTACGTATGCCGTATGGCGTCATTGATGGGATTCTGGCCAATTTCGCTGTCTTCTCACGAGAAATCTGGCTTATTATGGACTAAAAAGAAATTGTTAGTGGTTTACTTGTTATAAAATAATTTGTTTTGTATTTAGAGGGGTTTGTGGGTAATTAATACGAAGGCTGCTATTCTATTCAATGACCAAGGTCACAAATCAACGAAAATAAATGTGTTAGAAAATAGTATCTTAGTACCTAATGTTATCCTTCACGTTAACATGTGTCTACTAAAAATGTGGTAAAATAGATAATGTGTACCTCGCTTTAACTGAGTGCGTCTGAATCGAAAACGAGAGAAATGATGTCTAATGTAAACTGTATAGATGGCATCAGCAATAATAATCCTTGCTAAAAATACCGACATTTTCATACAAATTGCACACTTTTGTACGGAAATGACGATTTTTTTTTGTTTTTTGACTCATAATTTCATTTCATTATTTCCCTTTACTCGTTATTAGAAAGCCGTAGGTGATCTTCTTTTTCAATACTTTCATATTTTTAGAAATTTTATGGTAAATTACTAAGGGTTTTAAATAAGTACAAACTAAACTAAATTATACCAATGTTACTTAAGGTGACGTGGGTTCACAATTTGCAATACTGTGCGTAATTTTGAAAAATCAGTGCTATTATGAAACTAATACAGTTTATTCCTCAAAAAATTTACATAAAAATCTTAAGAGTTTTCTACAGACACCCACAATAGCCAAAACACGATTGAGCATTTTTGGCTCGATAGAAAAAAATCACAAACATACCTCTAAATTGGCCAAAATTTGCCTTTATAATACGTATTACTATTTTATAATAAATAAAACTGCGAAATATCGTCGAGTACGGCTCCGGCCCTTCCTTCGCTCTCGACGAATATTTCACTGTGTTTTATTTATTATTTTTTTTGTATTATATTTATATTTTTTTGTAGCCAAAACGGATAGATATTTAGATAATACATTTTTTGGTATAATTTTCATATAAAAATGTGATTGTATAAAATAGTAATACGTATTATTAAGGCAAATAAAGGCAAATTTAGGGGTATGTTTGTGATTTTTTCTATCAAGCCAAAAATGCTCACTCGTGTTTTGGCTATTGTGGGTGTCTGTAGAAAATTCTTAAGATTTTTATGTAATTTTTTTTAAGGAATAAACTCTACAGTTTAGTATCACTGTTATTAAACTACTACTAGTTTAATTACAGTGATTTTTTAAAATTACGCACAGTATTGCAAATTGTGAACCCACGTCGCCTGCATATATGGGTATTAGACAAAATTAACGGTGTTTAAAGCTCTGGATACTTAATATAAAGAATAATAAGAAGCTGAATACAACGCCTGCTTGCTTATGTATTAAAGTCTTGTAAAACATCACTAGTGCATAATAATTATAGGTGGTATAAAACTTATCGTATATATGAAACTTAACTATTTAAAAATCAACTTCCTTTAAAAACTTATTTATAACTTAATATTTACATGTATTATATTAGCGAGCTAGAGATTATTTTCCACATTTATAATTTATTTACCAATGGAATAACAGTTAGTAAGGATTACTTACATACGTTTATCCAATGATAATAGATTTAAGTTATAGTACGTTTCGCAATATCGACATATTATAGGTGAAATATGCTGGTAGCAGTATTAAATTTATTATATTGATTCTTTTTACTGTATAACAAATTTATTTGGACATATATAAGTTCTGACTAATCATAGTTACTGAAATAAACATGTTTACAAGCAGATTTACGGATTAATGCTGAATTTATAATGATCTGTAACCAGAGTTGTAGTACATAAATTAGGGAATTTTTCCATTCATCTATTGATCTCATTGTAAGTCTCAGTAATCGAATTTCATTCAATCATGGCATTAAAGCGGTGGAAAATTTACATTTTTAGAGATTTGAAATGCATAGAATTCAGATCATATTTCTAAATTAATAAACGGGCAAGTGCGAGTCGGACTCGTACATGAAGGGTTCTGTACCTCTAAAAAACACGTTTTTTGTATGACGACCCCCTTTAATTTTTGACTTTTTTTATTTTAAGTATTTTTTGTTATAGCGGCCATACTAATACATAATCAGTGAAAATTTCAAGTATCTGGTTAACGCCATTATAAAGATCTAGTTAAAAACGCTAAAAAACACGTTTTTTGTATGGCGACCCCCTTTAATTTCAACCTTTTTTTTATTTTCAGTATTTGTTGTTATAGCGGCCACAGTAATACATAATCAGTGAAAATTTCAAGTGTCTAGCTATAACGGAGCCCTGTGACAGACGGACAGACGGACAGACAGCGGAGTCTCAGTAATAGGGTCCCGTTTGCACCCTTCGGGTACGGAACCCTAAAAATTAAATAACCGCTTAACCTTTTTATGTGTTTTTGCAAAAAAATTATAACTAGCTAAATTAAGAAATTAAAAATTTCAAATCTTTTCTTTATCACGACAACCGATTTCAGAAATTAAAAGTCGACAAGAAATGTAAATCTGTCCATAATTGAATAATAAAATATTTTACCGCTAAACTATAATATTTTACACCAACGAGACATTGTTTGATTTTTAAAGTTCAGTTTATCTTTTTACCTTAGGTTTATATAAAGGTTTCAATAGATGATGATAAATGCTTTAATCTCCCAACACGTGGATCTTAGTTTGCACAGAGCGCATTCAAAAAATGCCTATTCATGGATGCGTCTTGAGTTCCCTAAAGCAGAGTTTCCCAAACTTTAGATGTCGAACTATACTTGAGACAGTTGCAGCGAATTTATATACCTAACATTTTTGGTCTCGCAGCGTGGGTGGTGGTGGCGTCGAACTGGGGTGGTGGGAAAGTTTTCTAGTAAAATACCGCACCACTCCTCTGCTGCTGCAAATATAGTTTAAAATTTACTGATTTCATAAAATATTTTAGTAGCTTTGGTCTGTAGCCAAACCAGATTCGAAACAAAGTTTGTATAGTGTAATACTATATTGGAAAATCTCAAAAATAAAGATTGCAGAGTACTTTTATTAACATATTAACCATGCATGAAAAACAAATGCATACTTTTAAAATTATTAATTATTATTATTTTTGGTGAGCATGACACTTTTTCAAAAAATCCCTAGGTTCCGTGAAATCCACTTTGGAAATAACTACTCTAGGTTCGGTTCCTTAAAGGCAAAGTCCGTTTTTTGCTGGTTCCCATGAACCCTGCGACAATGGGCGACCTCGCTGAAAGATCCGACGAGATCCACGCAAGAATAAATATTGTACAACAATAGGGTAGCTTCTTTGACTTTACCTTGGGTTAAACATCGATGGTTAGGTCTTGATACTTTCATTTTCGGTCTCTTAAGGTAGGAATACCAAGCAGAAGTGGCGCCCTTATTTAAAATAAAATGTTTACTCGTAAATATGGTGAACACAGAACATTTCCATATTGGTAACCGTCAGGCACTAGATAGCCCTTTAAATTATTTTACGAACTACCGTTGAAACTATTACGTTAGTTTTAAAACGTGTTTTAGACAAAAGGAATTGGATTATACATACAGGGTCTAACTAAATATGCTTAAACTATTTAAAGGGAGAATTCAGACCATGATATTAGGTAAACAACTTTATCCAAGCAACGTATATCGAAATATAAAAAATAATTTTTGATTGCCCATACAAGTTTACCGATTCGAGTTTGTATACAAAGCAAAAAAAAAATTTTTATACTTAGATATATGTTCCTTGGGAAAAGTTGTTCAGTAAGTGAGTTTAATAGCTGTTTTTTAGAATAAAATAACAAGAACCTCCAATTTTCAATCTATATATTCGATGGATAATACATAAATATAATTGTTTCATACAAGAGCAAAAAATGCAAGTACTACATTAATTAAATTAAAATATTTCTACCTCAACGTTCAGAAAGCGATCTTATAAAAATATTCAAGGGTCAAGATCTTTGCATCGTCGTGTATTCCCGAACACAACAAAAGTTATAGCGGCCGCGTAACGGACTTTTTCGAGCGGGAACTGCCTTCCTTACAGTCATGATAGGGAGCTATTCCCACGCATGAGCCACCGAGCGAGACCCGAACTCCATAATGACTGAGATGCGTGTGCGACCACGTGCACGCATATTTTTAATTGCAAGGTTGCATAAAAACGCCTTCCTTGTTAGGCTTTAGTAATGCGTCGTCAAGGTTTAAGGAGAGATAAGATTTTGTATATCATAAAGAAATTCATTGACGTAAGAGTTAGTAATTTTTTATAGGTTTTTACTTTACTTTACATAGGCAAAATTACTTTATTAAACTGCTTTGCCGAGATAAGGGTTCGTAAGTGCACAGTTCAGGGTGAAGTACTTACAAAGGTATTAGTTGATTCCCGCACAAGACGGTCCTCCAAACCTTGGGCAAAGTTTTTTTAAGATACTTCTACAAATAAGTTCAAACATAAGTTTAATATTTTTTATTTTTAGAGTACTTTTTTAAACTACTTTAATCCATGGTAACTTTAATTAAAGCATTTTCGACGCGACAAGAAGAAGACTAGGTAAATTAATCAGTCATAAAAATAGACGGCAAAATACGGACAGATTTTTTTGCCCGTCCTTACTACTAGTTAGGTCGAAGAAAAATCTGAAGGCACGATTGTATTTAATGGCTTTTTATTTTATGAGATCTTATCTGTACGTAGACTGAATAAAATGAAGAAAAAAGCTTCCTGTAGTTTCTTTAAAATATTCACTTTTTACACTAAATGTGCTTAAACTTGAATAGTTTCATAAAAGAAGTTAAACGAGATTCCTCTGTCAAGTACGTTAAAGACTGCAATAATCTATAGTACGCCACCACAGCTACCAGCAGATACTTATAACCCTACAGATAAGTAAAATGACTTTACAAGAGGACACTTCAGTAATAAACATTAAGCGATAAAGATTAAAAATATTTTTGGAGCGTAGGTATACCTCACAAGTTCTTACAAGTTTTATTTTCCTACTACATGTGGCAGCCTGAGGGCATGCCCTCAGGCTGCCTAAAAGAAATGGCAAACTGCGATAGGATCGCCTTTTGGACTTCTGTTTTTGTCCTGCCTGTTGTTCTTTCTTTGTGTTTTATACCTATGCGTAATGCATGGTGCAATAAATTCTATAAGTACTTTTTAATAAATGATTCAATACTACGAGTATGTATTAAGTATTCGTACTTAACATCATTTATTATGTATATACGATATTTAGTTTTGTTGCTATTTTATATTGAAACACCGTATTTTACATGTAATAGGCGGACTTAAGGCCTTTTCTACCAGTCAACCTAAAGGTGGTGCTGATATAAGCAAATTTTGGACGCTATGGCACATACTTATAGCAATCTCCGTCTCGATATACCAAATCACCGGAGTGAGTTCTTTGAACGTTCGTTTACTGTTCAAGCGGTAAAGCTTTGGAACGCCCTACCAATTAATATCCGGAAGGCTCGTACTCGTGTAGCGTTCAAGAGTGCAGTGCGTGCACATTATCTTCGGGACCTTTCAGATAGAATATAGATATTAAGATTTATCTATATATGTTTTTATCATAAAATATAGTATCGTTGAGTTAGTATCCCATAACACAAGTTTAACAAAAACTTACTTTGGGGCTAGCTTAATCAGTGTAATTTGTCCCTATATATTTATTTATTTATGTATATACTCGTATGTAGTTTACGTATATATGTATGTATATATATTATATTGTTATTGCTATCCCTTAAAAGTAAATATTACATTACCTACATAATTTGCACCTCCTTCTAAAGTTTTCTTTTTCTCGGCATCACCAGTGGGTTGACTGGTAGATAAAGCCTATGGCTTTAAGTCCGCCTATTGCGTTTGCAATAAAGTTAAATAAGTAAATACTTATTAGGTAACCATAAAACTATCAACTATTTAAAATGTACCTAAAACATATATGTATTTGAAGATACCTTCCTTTTATATACTTAGATATATTTATAGACCTACAAAAACATACAACAATACACAAATATTTTATAAATTCATAAACCTATATGTTTTTTAATTTTATATACTTGACCGTAAAGTTGTACATTTATCTTTTTATTACACACGAACTCTACCTATACTGAAGGTAAAATAGAAAAAATATGACCCCTTTTAGGTACTTTGGCGTACATTCATTTTGATTCCGTGTTATCGTGAATAAAATGGCGATGGGGTCGCCTCTGCCTTACTTTGTGTATTTTTTTAACTTAACCTAAATTTTCCGATTGTTAGGCAAAGGTTCTGATACATCTATTTCCATATAGTGCCAGCTCCGACTACTTTTTCTCATATTCGCCGATTCGTCAGTCTATCGCAGTTACTTTCTTGCGTTTTTTGTATCCCAAAGGGGTAACTTTCTGCATATAAATATTAAATAAAATTCTGATTTAGACTGCCGTACATTTATATTGATTCTTAAACAATGCTTGTTTATGGACGTCAACTGACCCAGGGGGTCGTGCTTAAATTAAACGAATTATCGGCGAGTTTGTTAATTTGTACTTTATTAAATTTATTTGACAATAAAATTATCATAATGATGATTGCGTGACGCGTCCTATGTACGAGTACATTAAAGTACCTTCCTTGTTCGGTTATTTCGAAATATTTTATTTTAGGAATTAAAATAGCCGCTATAAATAGACTGGTGTTGAAAGTTATGATATGTTTTTAATATCTCTTAGATCATCGTTAATTGATTTAAAAATAATTAAAAGAAAAGATTTATTAAATATTAATTATATCCAACTCGATTAAGTATATTATATTATAACGCATTATGTTATAAAATATTTAAAACTGAACGTATTAAATATTAATATTACTTAAAATGTTTTAACATGAAATAAACTTCAACGCCACTGATATACGTAAGCAGTAATTAAAGAAGTGTATTAAAATATTAGCACGATCTTCGCTATCTAACGTGCATCAAAAATTATAAATCCTAAACAGCGCTTGACGAATGGAGTGGAAAATGTGTAAATGGAAGCCAAAATAGCGTGCAAGCGCTTACCCCATAAAATATGGCGATATTCTCGATCGAGGAAAAAATTAAGGAGAAAATTAAAATTCTTTCCACCCCGGAAACGCGGAGCGTGCGGAACGAAGCAAGAAATAGATGAATTTTGTTTACTAATATTCAAATCGCTTGCATTCTTTCTTAAGGCATCTGCGATGAACTTCCTGGTAACCTAAATTTGAACAAAATACAATTGATGTGAACTGTATCACAAAAATACAAAGAAGTTACCATAACAAACAGTCGGTAGTAAATCGTACTTGCATAGTCTTGGGTGTTTATCTATACATATATTTATAATAAAATATAGTATTGTAAAGTTAGTATCCTATAATACAAGTTTAAACTTAATGTTAGTTTGGGGCTAGCTCAATCAGTGTGATTTGTTCTTATAACTTTTTTTTAAATTTATAGTCATGAGATAATGCTGCAGCATTAAGTCTACCTAATTGTAGCTTCTTGGCTCGACAAAGTTTTAAATAAAATAAAATAAAAAAAACCTCGTTTAAGTGGATTAAGTTTGTTATTTATTTATTTTAAAAATTCACGTACACAATTTACAAACAAAGGAACGTACAAAGTAAGAAAATATAGTACATAGGTACTGCTTAGATCATAAGAAATCTCTTTCAGCAGACCCAGCAAACACAAACAAAAACAGCAGCAGAGTTATTTTATGATAAGTAAATAAAAAGAAATTACATAAAACTACTGGCAAAAGTCGCTAACTAAGTTTGTAGCCATATTTCGGAATAAATCTAGTAAGTGCCAAATTCACATATATATATAAAATCATCGTCCAATTTATTTGTAATGGATAAACTCAAAAACTACTGACCCGATTTAAAAAATCTCTTACATATCTATAGAAATTATCAGTAACAAAGGCTAATATCTTTCAAAACCACAACGCCGCCGAAAACGGCTAGTATGTATAGATATTGATATAAAATCGAAAGTTTCTAATACTTCCTGAATCACATATTATATTTTATTCTACTTTCGAATACCTTTCAACTTTTACCTTTCAAAACATCATCGTTCCTATTCATAAGAATAAAAGGCGCCAAAAAGTGAACCAAATCTCATCCGAAATCCCGATCTCAAAACTCACCCCGTTAGTTGTGGACCCTTTTTTTGGTAACATCGGCTTACTATAATAACGCTATCGCTTTACCGTTAACGGCTCGGAGTTAGGACAAGTTCTCACACATCGGGTAAGTTAAGTTTAATCTTGGATTAGGAGTACGTTGGTGAATAACTGTTGTAATAGTACAAGTAGTAGGTATCAATGAAAATAAAATGTCGTTAAGAGTGTACATAATTATACAGGGTTTAACAAAATATACTGAAACTATTTTAAGATGAAATTCAGTCCATGATACTGATCAAGTTTTCCCAAGGAACATTGTATAGTAATATAAAATATAATTTTTGGCCTCCCATACAAATTGACTGATCAGCTGATCCGAGTTTGTATGGAAAGTAAAAGTAAAAGAAAATAGATATAATCGTAGGGTTAAAAACAAAAACTGCGGAGTATAAACCTCATGCAAAGTCCTATCAAAAATGTTAACCTTAAGTTATCCATGTATGTGTGTTTGGTGTGCTTTGCTGCAACGTACGCCAGAAAAGCATTAAAGTGGGTCATTTACTGTTTAATAAATCGACTGCATTAGCATAAGGGTTTTTTGTCTCAAAAGGGTTAAGCATTAATGGGATAAGATTTTAACAAGCTTTTTATGGTTAATAGGCTGTTCCTGTAATTACCACATAGCAAATAGCTACGTATCCAGATTTTAATAAAAAATAAAAATATTATTTCCATTTTTTATTTATTGTCATATTACTTACTAAATCTAAGATCACATTATTGTCGTAAAAGGCACTATTATAATAGATATTAAATTAATTTGTATAACGTTAGGTGCCCTTGTAATTCAAATATTTACAACATAATTATTCAAACTATATTAAACTATACAATAGAAGATACAATTATCTAAGTGCAGGACGAAATAACGAGTACGAAGAAATAACAGCTATCATTATAAACTATTTAGGTAGTTTTACACGCTAATGGAGAAAAGAAATGCTTCTTAAGGTTAAACAATCAAGAGTTGACATTATCAGCTATCTAGTTTGAACTTTACATCGGCTTATAAATGTTCCTCGTGCACGGGCATCATTACTAGGCTGACCGTTACGGCACACCTTGCGCCCGCAACTGACTTTGGCACCACAGCTGTATGTTTCCATTAAATGCTATTTGCTACGCCACAAAAAAATATAAATTATATTTTAACTAACAAGTACACATCTTACATTAATTTACATTCTTATTTTTTAAAATGGGACGGGCTTGTCGTGTTTTTTCTTGCCACCATTTCAGTGTTTCTTCAAACTGCTCTCTGTCTTCTGGAGTTACTTGAATGTCTGGCAGCTCTTTCTTCAGTTCTATATCACTGTAGTGCTCATCTATAAGATCATCTTCATCCTCTCTGAATTTATAGTCGTTATGAGCAAGAATGAGATCGGGGTTAATAACTTCTAAGGGCAAAGAAGACTCGTCACTAAAGTTATGTATTTCCTGATGAATTGATTCCGCATATTTCACTTCAAAGTCATTTTCATTCACTGGCATGTCAGATTCACTTATATAGTTCTGTTCCGGTATAACAGTAAACTGTTCTGCCGAGTTAGGGAATGGGAAGTGACCTTCCAATAGATGAGGATTGACGTCATCCGTTCCAAGTAAGTCTGATGAAGGCGTCAAAGGCTGACCAGCACCTTCCTCTTCTTCATATAAGTGTGGAGTGGAAACCAGTTGGAATGTTTCTGGACCTGCTAATTCGATGTACTGCTGCTGAGATATCTGATGTATGGAGCCATCCAATTCATCTTCTTCTATCTCTTCATCGTCCAAAGCTGGAGAGTTCAAAGAAAAGTAACTTCTTTCTTGGCTGTTGTCTCTAGGTGATGAGGATGCCGGTGAAGGGAACGATTCCATGGATGGTCGGCTTGAGTTTTCCTTATCAGCGTGATCTATATTTAGCAAACTTTCTAGATTTCTTATGTACTCCACAGCCATTCGTAGTGTTTCGACTTTACTCAACTTCTTATTTGGACCTCTGTTAGAGTTAGCGTTCTCAAAGGCAGCAGCAACCTCCTCTGGGATGTGTCGACGTAAGGCAGCAAATCCATCGTTGACTTGACGAACTCTGTTGCGTTCCCGCGCATTTCGCCGTGCAACTGCTAACGGAGTTGGCGCGCGAGTTTCTTCAGCCACATTTTCGCGAAGGCGCGGTCTCTTAGCTAACACATTTCCTGAAGATGGATCGGCGGCACGCACTAACGAAGTCACTGACACCGTCGCCGGCGGAGATTGGATTTTCTGTTTCTTCCTCACAATAATAATTTCACGTCTTACGTTTTGGTTCGCATCGTTGTTTGTTATATTCACTGAATTATTCACGGATTCCTGGAGCACCTGCGACTTGCCTAGTGGCGAGTTGCGGAAGACGACGACTCCGATCGAGCTCATTTTGGAGGGATGAGTTGCTGTTTTCACATGTTACGATTGTTTGCGTTGCATTATTCGCGGAGGAGTCTGATGATTGAGTCACGTAGTATAGAAGATAACTGTACTTTAAGGTGTGATTCGAGTTTAGGTGGCGTCAGAGCGCCAGACGCGACGGGAATGGCGCGTGCCGTGCGGACGCACCTGGGGTTGCTCGCGGGGGGATAAACAGGGGTAGGTACTTACGTTTACTAGTTGCACACATGCTCTTCCGAAGGGGCGGAACTGGGCAGCGGTGCTATTCCATTGTGACAACACGTTACGTCAATTCGGAATATTTCGACTTCAACTTTTATGGTTCAAAAGTTGCTGATGATTCCATATGATATAATAGGTATCATAAAACAATGTTGTAAAGATAACACAAAATTTATCTAATTTGATACTATAAGATAATCCTCAAACATAGTGATTTAAAATCCTTGTAGGCAAACGTATATAATCTTTCGGATAGGTAAATTGATGTAATCTACGATGGGTGTAAGGACGCAAAAAGTACAAGGTAAGGCTTTGTAATATACGGGTAGATATATTAATGGCGTGTGACACAATATAAGCCATTAAATCTACCATAATACATTTCATTTAGTTATAGGTAGTTCAATATACACAAGATAGTCATTTAATAAGGAATGATAAATAATCCAAGTTGAAAATATGTTATGAAAAAATCCACCCGAGTGTGACTCAAACCCACGACCCTCACGTTAATGCCTTGAGTGCACTTTCCGAGCATCGTAATGCTATTAAAAATAATAAATGATAAATAATGTTTCATAGCAAGAATTTTGATGACTGATTAAAATTATTTCGTCATTAGGTAACTAAATAAAACATACAATGGAGTTTGTGGTCACGTTTTATTTTTATTCCCAACCATGTCAAGGTATTTGGACACCATAGTTGTATTCAGAACAATAATTTTCATGGGGTGTCGCACCCAACGGGGCATGTGTGCGTAATATTATTATTGCACACATGCAACCTATCAATAATATTGTAGTGTATTATAGGTGTTAAAACCGTTCGAATGTTTGAATGGATTTTCTAAAACTGCGCAGGCGCTGGGGTTGGGCTGGCCTTAGTGCAGTCAGAAATTGATTTAAATTATGGAGCAATCCAAAATATTTTATTATCAATTTAAGGATGTATTTATATCTAGTCTATTTTTTTATACGTATGTAGCTATAGTCAGTTTAATTTTAGTTTAATAGTATTATTTTTAGTTATGTTATGTATGAATAACAAATTAAAATTTACGAGCACTTATTTATTTTTTATTTTTTATTTACCTATAAGTACTAATAATAGTTACCTATTGTCATCATAGTTATGTCTATATAAGTCTAGTAACTATAGGTACAAAATAATTTGAAAATAAATTTATACAGATACATACAGATACATTAAACGTCTTTATCCCTAACGGGGCAGTCAAGATACAGATACACGATCACGTCGTTATCCCTCAGACAGAGCCTAGGGCGATAAGGCCCAGGCCACTTTAAGCGTGATAGTAGGCATGAAGGTGGAAAAAATAAAGGGCATGTTGCACAACGGGCTAGGTCATGAACACTTCCCCAAAAATCAGAAAAAATATTAAAAACCGATTAAGACCATCATATATTTGTTTTTTCTTGATCTTAATAGTGTACAAAAATACATCTAAAATCGCTTATTATCATATAATGGCGATACTGACATGGCTCCTATTATGTACGCAACTTGATTTAAACGTCACTCGCAGCTGTCAATGTCAGGTCAGTTGACATAATGGGTGTCGGCCATTTTAGCGGAACTCACCTAACCTTAAATTACGATATTTTGATCCAAATGTACCATAGAAAGGCTATGAATTTATCGGATTTACCTATTAGAAATTGATACCGACCCAAAAATTTCAAATTTTAAGTAGGTGTTCAGTGACCTAGCCGGCTCCCCTAATTCCTAATAGTTTTTTCTAACTTACGAAATTATTTATTAACATTATTTCAATATATGTATGTATATTTTTTAACTCTCGTCATCGTTTTGAAGTAAAATAATGTTTCACTAATGAAATGATGACATAATCGTTGCAATTATAATGAAAAAAAAGGAAAAAAAGAAAGAATAGGAAAATAACTGAAAAATACTTTTTAAACTAATATGTTTATTCACAAAACTTTATTTACCTTCTATAAATACTAAGAATTATAGTTTCCATAACTATTAATTTAATTTATCAAGTTATCTTTCCCACTGCACACATGCGTTGCGCGCGCGCATGTGTGCGGTCACCCACGCCATCGCCATCTGCTCACCCTTGCCTTTGTTCGGCTTTGGCACGTGCCTATTGCCTTTTACTCTAAACTAGCTTTAACTGCTTCTTCTCTGCTTTGAGTTTAAGAAGAAAAAACCTGATTTTAAGAATATCTTGGATTTGGATTTGTTTAGATTTTGAATTTAAATGTTTGTTAAATGTGGTCTCTAGCCTTACGATAGCTATCGAGATCAACGATTTAACGTGCGTTCCAAAGCACGGATTTTATTGTTGAAAATGTAACAAAGCCTACTGGAAGAGATCTCTTTTGAGATAAGTAGTGCCTTTGTACAACTTTTTGTTTATGTATTCTCTGTATAAATTGTCCGTGTACATAAATTGGTAAATAAAATAAAGCTTTGAAAAAAAAATAAAGCAGAATGTTGCATGGTAATATTATTTACGTAATAGACTACGCATTACTGTATAAAGCGGATTTTTAAAAGAAGGTAAAAGTATTTCTCTTAGAAAGGTGACATCACAGAATATTTTTTTATATAATATATGGCTGTGGTAGTACAGAAAGGGTCGTGCTCCTGCAGTAGAGACTAAAAAGACCTGATGATGATAATGAACTAAGTGAGACATGACATTAATTATGAATTTGTTCTTCTTTTTCTTCGTTTAACCGCGTTCCCGGTTGCATCCTCAGCTGTGCTGCTTCGAAGCCCGGGGTGCGCTTTCCCGCTTTTTCTTCTCCAAATATAACGTGCATGTCAATGGTCACCCAAGGATGCCAAAGACCTTGCAAAATGGAAAAGAAATACCGGCTATTTCTTTTCCATTTTGTTTTTTTTAAATAATTATTATTACTTAAGCATTTAGATCTTTAGTTATTTCTGTAATAATTATTCGACACAAATATTCTGTTTAAGAAATGAAGGGATCTATTGTCATTTACTTGGCGTCTGTCAACTCATTTATCTTATGTTACCAGAATATGCATATATAGCTTCTTTCATGCTGGTTTGGGATAGAAAAAAAGTAGAATGTACCGACTGCTTCTTTTCCCGCACAGATCGTAGAAACTGATCGAGGAAATGGACGATAATCTGAATCACGTCAATAGATGATGCAGCAACCCATCACAATTATGATTCCCAGGTTCCACTCTGGCTCCAGCTTCTGTCTATCCTGTTCGGGCTAAGGACTTAATAGTATGTAGTATATTTGCAACGCAAGAAATCATTAAAAATCCCAAAGTTATTGATTTGCAGAGTTGGGTTCAGATATATCATTAACATTTACATTGATGATTTACTAAGTACCAATGAAATAAGTGAGTATTATATTCAAAATGGATTTGTTTTTAGGTTTTTTGCACGTTTAGATTCCAAAAATGCAAACCACCATAAAACAAACCCATTTCGAAAGAGTTTGAAGATTTATTCGAATATAGAGACAAAATTACATAACTACTTACTTCCTTAAATCTTATTTTGTCTGTCTAATGGAAAATGAGACAAAAAAAATTGTTTAGCTTTCGTCTTATACCTGTAGAGGAGTACAATTTTATGGCAATGATTTTTCTGTCGTGTTTATTATACTCGTAGTTTTCAGTTTATTGCATGATCAATAATATCTTCTGTAAAATTTACCTGATGCCACTAACTACTGAGCCACTAGAGTTCTAATTTAGCTTTTAATAATTTACTTATTTTCTTCTGCGTATAACCCTTTGTGGGTCTTGGCCTCCACAACGATTTGTACTCATTTCGGTTTGTCTATGGCCTGGATTCTCCTTGTTGTGTAAGCTTTCGTATTTGCCGTACCTAAGTCTTCACCGACTCCAATTTAATGATTTAGTTGGTAATAATATTCTTCTCTGTTAATAATAGAGACCTGAATAGTTACCTAATGCCATCAATGTTCATTCTTTACCTGTTAGCTCGTCGCTAACGCCTTTATAAATTGATAAGCAATGTTCATTCTACCTTCTTCAAGTCGCCTTTGTATTAGGCGCGAGAGATAAACGCATTTATAGGATCAAAAATAAATGTGCAATCTGAAATAACATCTTTAGGATTAGTGCTTCAAGCTTATGCGACAGTGCATCCTGTAATACAAGATGTCGCGTTTTTTCACACAATCCGCTCAGCAAACTGACGCGCACCATCTTGAGCACATCTGGGACCCTGAGATTGGAATCACACAGGTTATATGGGAGTCTAAATTTAGCCAGACCATATGGTATGGTAATGGTTTCTCTTGAGGGGAAGGAAGGTGAACTGTACCGCGCTGTTTTGAGAGCGTAAGTGTGGTGAGGTGCATTTGATGTTTTGTAACCCCTTTACGAATGCTGTGAACAATAAATCCATCACTATTTTGACTCAATTTTCCATTGTCTTATCCTGTTTAGAGCGCTATGAATAGGGAGGTGATTGTGTTTCAGATTGAGTTCAATAAATAACAATAAATTCTTATCCTCTTCCAGACACACGACTGAGTGTTAGCCAAGTTTTGAAACAAAAGGTTTTATTTGATCTCTTCTTGACTTGACTCCTACGTCTTTTCAGTAAATATTATTATTAGTATTAGGAGTTGCAGTGGCCAAGTGGTTGAGGCACTGGCTGTGCCTCTGCGAGGCACGAGTTCGGTCCACACTAGGTGGAACTTGTACCTCTGAGTTTGTAGGTACTCATGTACTGTTATTTTCAAGTACCAGCACCACTTACTTCCGGAGAAGGAAAACATCTTTTAATACTAACTAGTGACTATTTAATTTACTGGTATGTGAAACGTAGGCAATGGTAAACCACTTTATTAGCTCTACCAAAAGTGTGTCTCTTTCCATTAACAAGTGCCTGGCTCTTAAATGTAATAGTAAAATAATAAAACTATGGAAAAATTACAGTATACCAAACTGCGTTTCAGCCACACATGACGTAGTTTATGCAAATGTATGAGTTGTATATCGGGCCGATACTAACACTGATTATAAAAGTCAAATTTTTATATTACGCTCAGCAGATATCAAAATGTACCGACATACTCGTATGTAATAAGTTTTAATAAAATTAAACTATAGTTGTAGAATTACATAGTACATATGTATATGCAGATAGTCAAACAGTAACATTGAAAAAAACTCTTCAGTGTTATTTCAACAATAAAATAATTTTACAATAATAAAACAAATAATAAAAATATCCCATAATATAAACTCGATCAATCGATCGAGACAATTATTAAATTTAATTGGAAGGAAGATTTTTCGAAGAACAATTATTTTTCTTAACAAAATTAAATAAATTATCTTCCTGTATCGTTCTGAAGAAAAAGAAACAAATTAAACTAGAACACAATAACAACCCTCAAACCATTAAAAATATTCAATCCTCCTATCAAAATTAAACCCGGAAACGTTGATATTAAAAGCTTAATTTGAATAGCTTTCTAAGAGATTTTTTTCTTTGAGTCTAGGCTAGTGTGGTGCAACCCTCCCTCGGCGACCTTAGCTTATTTTATTTCAAGTTGAAGGTTGCCTTTTATACCGCTTCTAATAAGGAATAATGCGTCTGGGTCGGGGAAGACCTGAATAGCCTAGCTATTTCAAGGTTTGTTTTAATAATGATCAATAGGGTTGGCCCCACTTGATTTTAAAATATAAAACAGTTTTTTAATTTATTGTTAATTTTTTGAACATCAACACGCTAAGAGGAAGAAGAATTTTTTTGTTTTACATGCAAGTCATGTATATATCTCTACGTGGTCTTTAAATACTCTAAGTACTTACCTAAATATAGCAACATTGTGACATAGTTTGATAAGATTTTATTTTACTTTATATAAGCACAATGAAATGCTATTCAAAAGAGCACACATGTAAATCATAAATTAATATATGTACATACCTATATTTAGCAATATTTTTGCATGTTATTTTAAAGCGACGTGGGTTCACAATTTGCAATACTGTGCGTGTTTTTAAAAAAATTAATGTTATTAAACTACTACAGTTTATTCCTCAAAAATACATAATAATCTTAAGGATTTCCTACAGACACCCATAATAGCCAAAACACGATTAAGCATTATTGGCTCGATAGAAAAAAATCACAAATATACCTATAATTTTCTTAAATTTGCCTTTATAATACATATTACTTTATTTTATACAATCACCTTTTTATATGAAACTTATACCAAAAAATTATCGTAGCAAGTGAAGATCCATAGTCTCTGCCTACCCCTGCGGGAAACAGGCGTGATAGTAAGTATGTATATCTATGTATTATATTCTGAAAAAGATATTTTCTGTGGAAGAAACTTACCAGTCCCTAATGACACGTTTTTGCCAAAACTAGCAGGGAGTATTTCACTGGAATTCCTATTTTACATGTTTGCAGCAACCCTAGGCCTAACCTATCTCAATAGCGAGGTGATTCGGCCCAGCTGGTGGCTCAAAGCACAGGTCAGTTTTATTCAGGCCGTCTAGACGATCGCCTACTGTTACTCGTTTGTATGTAAACAAAGACACAGCTGTTTGACTGAGTTCCGATTCGACTTCTTAGATTTATTTGAATAATTTTAGGATGGAAATGTTAGCTGAGAGCGGAGACTTTAGTTCAGACTGTATTTTACCTGGTATATAATGAAATAAGAGTACAATTCCATCAGTATGAATTCAAACCAAACCCACGGCCCACGGCTGATCCTTGGGATTAAGAGGAGTGTGGTAATAAGAAAAGTAATCTTGACTAGAAAACTAAGCCTAGGACTATATAAAATGTTTAACAAAATATACTGAAACTATTTTATGGGTAGTTCAGTCCGTGATACTGAACAACTTTTCCCAAGAAACATATAGCAAAATATGAAAGATATTTTTTACTTACCGCAAAAACTCAGTTCAGCTGATCGGTCGACTTGTTTGGTCAGTCGGTAAATTTTTTATTTAGTATTATTGGGTTTCGTTCCGTGTGGTTCCGGGTTAGAATAGGACCACTCCATTTTTTCTTGTGGATGTCGCAAGAGGCGATTAAAGCACTTAGCACAAACATCTCGTGCTACAATTGCATTCCCAAGGAGGGTTAACGTCGTCGGGCGGTGGCCGGTTGTAAAACTTTTTGCACAAATACATTCCCAAAGTGGGTTGACCTCAGGCAGGCGGCCGGTGGTAAAATTATAGCCAAATCATTTAAACTGTTCCGGCTATTCCTTCGCTATTTTGCAAAGTCTTTGGCATCCTTGGGTAACAATTGTCATGCTTGTTATATTTGGAGAAGAAAAAGCAGGAAAGAGCACATCGGTGCTCCGAAGCAGCAAAGCTGAGGTTGCAACCGGAAACGGGCTTAGACGAACAAGAAGATTTCTTGGGGAAAATTGTTCAGTATCATGGACTGAAAGCAGCCTTAACCCTTTAACCGCGAACGTCGGATTAATCAGACAAACTTTTTCGTGCCCATTTCGCGAGCGACCAAAAACTATGGATATTTACAATTCCTCGCGCTGGGAGCACGACAAGTGATATAAAGTCTCGCGGTGAAAGGGTTAAAATAGTTTCAGTATATTTTGTTATTGGATTTCTGATGGCAGTTTTATTACTGCGGACATACATAAAGTAAAATTTACCTTTACTCATATATTCTATTTCTACTGGATTTTTTGTATCAAAACAAACCAGCGGGTACTTGCTTTTCAATCCAGGTTTTGGGTTCAGACAAGCACACAATGTGCCATTCATATTCACCCCAGACGAGACGTTCAAAGAATTACCTGCTCTTGGTCCAAACTGCATTCGTTTTCAATGAACTTCTAACCAACTTCATACCTTTTTACAAATTTATCTTTACACCTAAAATGTAGTTGTAACTCAATTTTGAACTTATTCTCAATGAAAATAAAGGAAATAAAACATAAAATATTGTTAATATAAAGTTGTAAATGTGCAAGATCAAGTCTTTTTAGGCTGTGTTCCGTTCAATTGCAAAATGCAGACTTTCGTTTTCTATAGCGAAACCGTTACATGCAATTTTTATGCGAAAATAAAAGTAATAAGCATGCTCTGATTTATTATTATTATGCTAATGTGAATAATCTTACACGTTAAGATTAAGAGGGAAAGGGGACCGCTATACATCGTGTTAATGAAAGAACGCTTAACCTCTCAGATGGTAGGTAGGCTCAGCCCATGTAACTGAACAACTTTTGTTCAACAACTTTCACGAAAATTGTTGAACAAAAGATGTTCAATTACATGGGCTGAGGTACCATCTGAGAGGTTTTGCGTTCTTTCATTAAGGTGAAGGTATAGGCAAATGACCTTGAAGTGGCGCCCTCATTTGAAATAAATTGTTAACTCGTAAATATAGAGATAATTTCCATATTGCTCTTCGTCATGTACTAGATAGCCCTTTAAATTATTTTATGAACCACCGTTGAAAGTATTTACATTAGTCCGTCTAGCTTTAAAACTTGCCTCCGCCAAAAGTGGCCACGGCAAGTTTTAAAGCTAGACGGATCACCAATAACAGTTTCAACGGCAGATCATAAAATAATTTAAAGGGCTATCTAGTGCATGACGTAGAGCAATATGGAAATTATAACCATATTTACGAGTTAACAATTTATTTCACACTTCAAGGCCATTTGCCTATATCTTCGCTTTAACACGATGTATAAAACTTTAGTTTGATTAAATGATTTACTTGAATAGGATTTTACAGTGAACTGCCTAATAGGGATGATGACTGGGTCAGAAAAGTATTATTCTAATTAGTCAGTTACATTGTCCAAAAATAATGTACCCATATTTTTCAGAAATCAAAAATTCACAAAGATACAGAGTGCCAAAGTTCCAGGGTGGGGGCTTGTGACGTCACCGATGTGTGCCGATGTGTAAAAATCGTACGAAAGCGTGACGTTATGCGAAATTTAAATGCGCTGTATCTTCGTTATTTATTGTTTCTCAGAGAAAAGAAAAAATACGTGTACAATATTTTTTAATAATCCAACCGACGGGCTAAAAATATTTTTTCAGTCATCATGCGTACTGAGTGCTTACTTGGTCTACATTAATGTGAAAATTGTTAAAAACAAAGTTTAAGAGCTTTCTACTAAAAATATAGTTTTTCCACAGTTCCTTTGTATTGCTTTAGATAACATAGATAGACTTTTACACTGATGCAACAGTTCTCACAATTGAAGTTAATTATTATGTTATTATATAAAATTGAACTGTTGAAATATACTTGTATAAATTTGTTTATATAGATTTATGTGTTAATGGTATAAGTAAGTTTATTATAGGTAAACCTTATTTTTTATATAATAAGATATAACAATAAACGCCAAATCAAGATCCTATAGTGCATTTACAATGTTAGTTTACTACGCAGAGTTCCAGGTTCCAGAACAGACTTACTTACTGAATACTTGGTCATTAATTTTGAAGATAACCTTAAAACTATATTTAAATTGAAAAACGTTAATTAAGCCTGGAAGTGTGTAACAACTAGATCGGCCTCATTAATCAATTCTCAATTGTATTATTATTACCTTTATCGTAACCGACCAAAAAATATTGGAGTCGGCAGATGTTTGAGCCCGCGCCGTCACTCACACTGCCATCAAGCCACTTGTCTTCTTCTAACCCTCAAATTCTACATATCACAGAAAGAGACAGAGCGCCCGAATAGGGGTTGCAGCGAGGGTTTGCCACGTGACCTCTTCCCAGTTGCGCGCCCACTCACACATACGTAAAAGGGAACCCTCGATCGTTTTATTGATCTCGAGAAAAAATCTCTGCCATTAATGCCATTGTGAATGCAGTCTGTTTAGATTAATGTAATTTCAAAATTGATTATCTTTTGGATTACGTTCCCATTAAGCTTTTGCAACAAAGTTTACGGTTTGCGTACAAATTTGTATGCATCGAGTCTTTACTCGAAAAAAAGTAGTACTTTACTCGCAAAAGTAAATAATAATACGAAGGACAAAGGTTTTATACAAAAAACTAGCAATAGTAAGTTCTTTAATCTTGCATGTACTCGTAGGTACATACTAACAAGACTAAAAGCTCTACGAAATTATCTGAAATTATAAAGTATTTTTTCTTATTTGAGCTGTGAAAGACTGATAAATATATTTATAAGCAAGCTTAATTAAAATCTTATGTTGATATAGAGCCATGCTATTATTAAACTTATGAAAATAATCATTGGTTTTTTAATTAAATACCTATTTTTAGAGCATCGCGAATCTTACCATTTTTTACACTAAAATAGGAAATTTTCAATCTAAAGATATATATTTGTAAACCATTAAACAAAGAATTCAGTTAACTCCTGTATGTGATGTGCAATCCTGTACCTAATGTATGTGACATTAATTGTATACGATTATCTCTATTTTGTATTGTATGTGACTTCACTAACCTCGGAAAGAGATTATAATCTAGGCATGCAGATGAGAACAATGAGATAAGATGAAACAAGTATTGGTGAGAATATACCTCCATGTTCCAACTAAAATTCTACAAGCTACTGGTTAATATCTGAGAGGTGTCAATTAGCTGATACTTCGGTACTAGTTTGCATTGATACCCCTGGTATTATGTTAATATAGTTTGTCTTTAAGGTTGATAATCGTAAGAACATGATATTAAATGAATTAACCAGAGTAAAGTGGGTTAGTTATGTTCTTGTATTTATAATTACACTATAATTACTGATTAGTTCATCCTGGTGCAATTGTAGATCTTCTAGGACTATTTGTGTGAGAAATATTTAGATGAGTTGTAAATTTTAAAAATTTCGATACATAATGAATAATTAAACTTAAAAGTATGGCTGTAGATTCTTATTGGAACCAATGTAATTTTTGTATACATATATGTATCTACATTCAATGTGCTCATTGAATGCGAATTGGACTTATAAAAAATATTAATTTTACATTTTTTTATACATTTTAGGAAATTCTACAGGATAGCTGATTGTTTAATTTCCATTTTACAAAAGTTTTTTTTTTTGTCATTTGTTTTCAGAATCTACCTGACTTACTTTATATTGTGCGGCTCCGATAAAAGTTACGAGTACTAACCACTGTGCAGGGTTTCAAATTATGTTTTACATTCAATCTAGTGCCGAAATGGTCCCGTACGCACAAAAAAGTTACCTCACATAAGTGGCTGTAAGATATCGCTTCCGTAAACTTTTTAGGAAGCTGGAATGAGCACTCATAAATACTCTTCAAAGGGTCTCGGCGAAATAATATCATCATCTCATAGCTTCCGTCAATTTGGAGTGCGCAAGAAAAACAAACTACTGGCGACTACTCGCGTATCGAGTTACGCTATTTAAACTGTCGTCAACTGCCGCCACCCACACGGTCCTTTTCGTTTTTTACCAATCTTTTTACTTAATAAGTTTCCTGTTAGAAAAACAAACAGTCCTTTATTGACTAGAATATTCCTTTTCAAATGTCTACTTGCGGATGAATGATGGATTTCGAATGACTCTCGACCCTTGACGGAATGACGCTTCCGACTTTGTCAGAATTACCAAAAATGTTTTAATGACAAAATTGATAACTTCTTCAATGTAGTAATTCGGGAGGAAATAGTTTAATGGTAGATTCCGGGCGGTCTAGCTGTAATGGTAACCGCAGAAACGCAATCGCTCTTAAACGGTTTCGTGGGAATGATAGGGTGGCATCTCAGAAATTATCTGTTCATCGATATGACCTTTTACGGCAAATATATCAAGTTTTGAAAAATGCAGAAGCGGATAAATCGAGCTGACGGTGCGTAGGCAGCGATCTTGATCGATACGAGCTGTACAATTTGCTTTCACGAATCAATGATGATGTCAGTATCAAACATTGAGGCGCAGGTAAAGAAAATAAAAAGTACAATATTCAAGACGCTTCCAAAGTTACGTTTATTGGACAGTCGGAAACAAAAAATGAAGTAACAGGACTACCGTGGACACAGCTTTGATTTACGAGAAATAAAAATTTGGGACCTTTTTAGCGGCGCAATTAAAATATTTAACGAGCCGGCCGCAGTGGGTGGTGGCGACAGTTCTCACGACACTATTAAATATAATTTTATTTGTTTTCGTACCGATTTATGGGGAGAACTGTGTCCTTGTGTTTATAGATGTGGATGTTTAATTTTGCGATAACTTTGCGGACATAAGTCTCGGAGGCGTCGACGCTCTGTTTTTTGTCGGCTTCCTTTGATTATTTGCAAGTTAAATGACGGATGCTTTATATTTTGCGGATTGTTTTTGATGTAATTTATTGAGATTTGCTCACTGCTTTATTTTTAAAGTCAGGTCACTATTTGTGTGTTGTTCATTATATCAATTTCATGTTGGACATCATTAAATACATACACGTAGTTCACAGTAATCTGAATTACAGTATCATTCATCAAAATAAATCGAATAAAATAACGACCTTAAGTGCCATTTCCATAATTTAACTCAAATTGCAAATTATAACAGTCGTAATAGTAGATTCTGTAAGTAGGATTTTGTTTTGAATTTGTTTGATTTGATTTTCGTGTCAAATTATATTTGGTTGCTCCGACCGCCAAATATAATTTGAAAGTACCATCGACACGCTAAGAAGAATAAGAAGTAGTTTCTGTTGATATTATAAGCCATGTATGTACAGTTGTATGAAGAATGCAGTTTCATTCTACATATTGATTTCAAGGGTAAGCTTTAATTGTTGAAGAGATTTTTTACCTTTCATCCATTTCAATACACTCACATTTGTTAAACCATGCAGATTAATTTATTTTGATCCAACTAACCCTTTATATTTCGAGGGAGGTTTTTGATGTCAACATTCATAACAGCGCGATAGTATCAACTATGCACATAAGCATTCCGGCTAAAATAAATTCCATTATAAACGATTTGTAAAATGCGTTGTCAGCATGACGCGAACTGAGTTTAGTGAAATCATCTTTTTTTTACGACAGGGGAATAAAGTAAGTTTGGTCCTCCAAACAATAAAAATTTGTGATGAAACGTCTTAGTGTCTTCGCAGCATGTGGTTATTCACCGTTTGGGAGCCACCACTGTTTAATGTCAGCATTAACATATTCATTTTCAACCCTTTGAATTAAGAGGCCGTCAGTAGCTCGTGAATGTCGGTTACATTTTATAGCACTCGGCATTAAAGCTGTGCATGTCAACAGTTGGATTAAAGCCGTTATCATATTTACTATGTTGTAGGGTTGCCAGTTCCTCTCTTAAATCTGTCGAGAGCTCCGCATTATGTTATCTATTGCAATAATTCCCGAGGCGTTAAAATGAACGCGCTTGGTGTCGGCGCAAGCGCAACCAGAACAGTTTAATTGAATAAAATTAGCCAATAAAGTGCGTTCGAAGCCTGCCACAATGGCATACCGCCTCAGCGCGTGGGGCTCGTAAAGCAGCGTTATTTACTGGAGCTCCCTGGAGAATCCACATTAAGTGCTCTGGATATACTGTTGGGAACCTTCGCTTGTGTTCATACCGTCGGTAATAGTTCGTCGGTCTCATTGTTGGTGATTTGTAAGTAGTGACTGCGTTTTATTTTCCAACTGTCGATATTTCCATTGAGAAGATGCATTGACTTGTCATTTATCTGTAAAAGCAATTTTAACGATTGACTTAAGAATAGCCGACGTATAATTTCTGCCATAATATTATCACAGAAGAAAAACATAATAATACTTATATACTATCTTTGATGCTCTTTAGTTCAAGATAAAAAAGTTTATCGGGTCTATCCAATGTTCACTGTTCACATGAGAAATGCCTTTTGAAAGCTTGAAAAATCTGATTTTAGTTTAGTTACTGACACACAAGAAAACAACATCTCTGAAGAAGGCGTAACATAACTTGTTTTTTAATCAAAAATACGCATAATGTCTGGCTAACACGAGTACTTACGAATTTTACTAGTATTTAGTTCGATTCATTAAAATAGAAGTGGATTGATTTGGAAGTGAAAGTGAAATTGCACTCTTTAACTTTGTGCTGTGATTTTGGTCTTTCTACTGAATCTTCTGGCAACTACTCAGCTCAATCATGTAGTATGTAACTCACAAGCAATACAAAATCTTCAACGTACATAGTCAGGCCTCAGGCATTCCCATATTTTCCAGACTGACTAGTTGCAAGACGCACAGCCACTTCCTGCGACTTTTATGGGTCATCTTGTGTGTACCCCAGAATGTGTACCTTATAAATAAGTAGCTAATTATCGGTTTTATTACTTGAGAGAGTATTTATTTACTTAGCTATGGTTTTAAGGATAGTGTTTGTAATTATTTTAGCTATATTTCAAAGATAAAGTTAGTTTGTTTGTTTTTTGTTTTTGTTTTTCGTGTGTGTAAGTGGCCAACACTGATGTCAGATTTTTTAAGCTGTCTAAGGCATCTGACATAGCTTGACGACTGCCATTTAATGATGACAACCGCGACCAATGCCTTAACGTGCCTTCCGATGCACGGAGAACCTCGAGAAAAATTGTATGTCACTAGTGGTCACCCATACAAATGCAGACCACGACCGGTGTCGCTTAAACTAAACTAAATACATATACACTATCCCTTACAGAGAGACCAAACCTAAGGCCGTAAGACCCAAGGAAGTACAAAGTACTGTCAAATAAATTAATGTTACAAGTTAGCACCACTAGATTAAAGCTACTGATAAAATTATAAAGGTTTCGGTGGTTTTAACTAGTAGTAAAGGATTCAATATCGAAAAACTTTACTAAGGAAAGATTTTGAAATACGATTTATTTCGAATTTTTAAATCCGAAAAATAAATAACTCGAGATTCTTTCATTTATTTTCTAAGGGCTGAAAAAAAAAGGTGATGCCTTTCGGTTTCACTCTAGCTTGTTTTAAAATGGAAATTGCAAACCTCAGGAAGATCATAACAAAATAAATTGCAAAGAACTTTTTGAAATACTGTTCAAGCTATTAAATAGTCCCAAGGTTTTAAAAATTATTTCCTTTAAGTGCAATCCTGGATACGGTAATTAAAGGCTAAAAAATCACAGCATTAACTATACACAAAGTAATTCGCTATTTGCAACTGTTCAGTTGACAAATGTCGCGCGGCAACTCTTTGTCGCGCACGGTAATGAGACAGCAAGCGAACGGGGGACAAATTTGTGCCATAAATATCGGTGGCTGCGCCGATCGAAGTCGTTAATTCACTAAACTGGATATCGATTCAGTATTTCATCTTGTAATTATTAAAATATCATCGTTATAGGGTGTTTCGGAACAGAAATAATCCTGGAATGACGAGCTCAGTCTGTGATATGATAATAATAATAATCAATATATAGGGACAAATCACACCGATTAAGCTAGCCCCAAAGTAAGTTTTAAACTTGTGTTATGGTATACTAACTTAACGATATATACTTAATTTATTACTTATATTTTATAACTTATATTTTATGATAAATACATATATAGATAAACACCCAAGACCCGGGAAATTTTGGAAAAGGCCATTTTCCAATTTGCCCTGGCTGGGAATCGATCCCAGAACCTCCGGATTAGCGGTCTAGCGTGTTGAACATTACGCCACGGAGGTCGTCAAGATATGAAACGGCTTACCTACGGAAAGAAATTTCAAATTCCGAAAAATATATTTTAATAAAACAAACACAATCAGCCGTTCGAGTTTTTATGAAAAAATTGTTTTCTTTTTGTTTTGAAAATTTCTTACCTGGGCAGCAAACAAAAATTCATTGCCAAAATTTTACTATTTAATGTGTTATTACTACTAATCATTTATATAACATCTACTAATAGTACTGTTAAGATGAACTTAGATGGTTACAGTGAAGGAGTAAAGATAAAAAAAAATATAATAGCAATCATATGTCGTAGCAAAGATAATATAATTAATTACTAACGAAACAGATACCCAACGTCGTACAAACTATTGAAAGGCACGTAAATAGCAAACTTGTAGACTAAATACATATTAATTTATTACCAACTGCTCACGGAGATGGCAGCACACAAATAACTAGCAAACCTGCGGAAGGTAGGTAATATAAATAAATAAATATATAGGGACAAATCACACTGATTATGCTAGCCCGAAAGTTAGTTTTAAACTTGTGTTATGGGGTACTAACTCAACGATACTATATATATATATATATATATATATATATATATATATATATACTAATATAGGTTCAAATACAAGCCCCCTTATTCATAAAAAATTGTAACGTTTGCAAAACCTATTTCAGTTAAAATATATTTTGTCCCTGTCACTCTTTTACATATTTGACATTGCAAGAACACGATAAAACATATTTAATTTTTTTTATGAATAAGGCGGTAGGCAAGTGAGTATTAAAATTTTATTTTTGCTCCTACTTTACTACTTTTTGCAGGTTTGCTTTTTGTATGCTGCGATCTCTGTGAGCAGTTGGTACTAATATGCATTTAGTTACATTATTCGGCGCAATATTCCTAGTACGCACATCACAACATATGTGCATACATAATATAATATATATAGAAGCATGTGTGTGTAGATATATGATTTTTATAAATGTCATTTGTGTAGGGTACTCGTAATGCTTTTTAAATAAAGTCAGTCTATCTCGCATCCTGGTATTTCATTGACGCCTCACATAAATACTCACTTTAACATGGCGCAGCCGGTAGGATTCGAACCTACGCTCCCAAAGGGAATCTGATTTGGTTTAAGGCTGAATATTAAATTGAAACATCACATAATAATACCTATCACGTTGATGAGCCCAAAAAAATTCAACTGCTGACGACTTATCATCCCGAGAGTATGACATTAAAGTAATACATCACATCCACTTCGCATTGCCATGAATTCTGCCTCCTTAGTTATTTTCTTAACGAGTGTTCCTGAAACCTCAATTAGGCCGATGGGACAGAAGCGTGCCACACACGCGGCTTCGCCAACTGCCAAATATTTATGTAAAATACTTTGTTTTTTATTTTATTATAATGTTTACGAGTGACAGTATCGTCTTCGACAGATATGTTTTTGTGATAACATTTTCTTATGATTATGGATATAATTAAAATCGTATTTTAATCATAATATAAATTATAAAAGATAGTCGCTACTTTGGGTTACCTATTCATTCGTAATTTACAAAGATTTATCCGCAACAGGCTTTGTCAAAAGGTTACAAAAACATCAGCAACAAGCTTAATCAAAAAGTGTACAAAAAGTATCCTTAACATGCTTCAATGCAATATGGGTTTAATAAAAATTATTCGATTTATAAGTAACTATTTTACGTCTTTATAGACAACTTTTGTTGTGATGATTACTTATACATTGCATAAATAAAATGACTGTTTTTACTTATGCTATACAAGGTGGAAGGGACATACCCGTAATAAATCGAACCACGGTCTATACTAGATCATTATAGTATAATGAAATTAAAATAACAGCCAAAGAATAAAAAAAAAATTTAGCATTTCCATAGAAAACTGTGCAGCCGCTCGGGCAATTTGTATGGGAATGTCAAATTTTTTTTTGGTTTTTCGACTGTTATTTTAATTTCATCATACTTTAGTCATCTAGTATAGCCCGTGGTTCGATTTATCACGGGTATGTCCCTTCCAGTTTGTATAACATCATTCTATAAGGTAACTCTGATTAAAGTTAGATAGGTATATAAATAGTTATAATATTTGATAATAAGTCGTCAAACAGTCGAGTTAGCAAGCTGTTAACAACTTCGCGACCGCTCATTATTTACCAAACAACCTGCGATAACGTTGAACAAGCCCCAAACTGTGGAGTCTCGCACCCTTTCACCCCATAGAATCTAAACTACATGGTTACCTTTTTGAAAGTTAATGTATTGCACTTTAATTTTTACCTAGTTTGATTTAAAAATTTCGTTTTTTGATTAATGACTTAAGTTTTTAATAAAACTCTGTTCAGTCCAACTAATTTATCTATATTTACATATTTTCTAAGTAATTTTTGATTCATTCTCATAAAATTTAATTTTAAATTGTAATAAATTTGTTTATAAGATACGGTTACATGTTGTTAATCTTTGAAGAAATCTAAGTAAACTTATTATGTATTATTAGATACCATATTAATGTATAACCTTTTCCTAGAAATAAATAAAGTTATAATTGTGTTACTTTATTATTTGACTTGAAAGTGAATCAGTGAATTTCGACTTTATTAAACAACCAATATTATTTCGATACTGCATTGAAGGCGAATGGATGCGAGAAAACTTTGGGCCGCTTTTTAGGATTTGCGAAAGTGAAAAAGTGGCTTTTTTGTGCCACACCTGTTTTTATAATATCGCACAAGTCTACCACCCGTGTTCTAATAAACACTTATCGGGATTCCATCTTAGGAAGCGGAGAATTATGGCATATTTAAACAATTTATTGCCGCCGCAAAACAAGGGGACACTGATAAGCCTCTGGTTTTGCGATAACGTCCTTTAGTATTGCATTTGCCGAAATATAAAAAAAAATGTTCATGACATCTGTGGACTTCTAATTATGTTACGTCGATACATTTTTTGATATAAAGAAAAATAAATTACTGCAAAAAATATGTAGTCAGGAATGACATCTAATTAATAAATAGATATTTATATGCAGTTTTCAATAGAAAAATAAATAGGTTAAAAAATGTTCAATACAGCAAAGTGAACATTAATGAAGACATTGAAATAACAACAAATAGCTGTTTTAAATATCTAACGAGTGCTAATGTATTATATTTTAGCGATAATTGCCTAAATGGCAATAACTTGCATACGAATTGCGATAATTTTGCTGAACGACTTTTCTGTTTGTGATATTGCAATGAGTTGCAATTTGTTCTATGACAGTTATGAATGGAATTTCCTGTTTGCAGTTTGAAGGTAGAGTCAGCAAATAAACACAGATATAAAATAATAAAATAAAGATTAAATATATTACTTTATATTTAACATTTGATAGTGGTTTGAATTGATTTAGGTATTATACATACATTCCTTTAAAATTATTGTTATATAACAATAAGTAGAAACGTGAAAATGGAGTTGAAAAAAGTTTAATGAAAATTAGAAGAAATATATCCCTGAGAAGAGAACCCTAATAAATGAAGAATAAATAAAAAAAAGACTACAAGGGGCTGTAACGCCGAAGAAAAACACATAACTTACCTCAAAGTCACTTCTAACTTCCACATTCTTACTTCGCGTCGGCGATGGCTCGATCTTACATATCAAATTCAAATTCTCCACAGTAATTCGATCGTTTCTGTCGACCGTGAAGTGGGCACACTTTGACGTCTTAATCCAATCAAGCAAATTAGTTATTAGATTACCCATTTACGAAATTAGCTGCAACAAATATTGGCGTAGGCAGGATTTTTTCTAAGGGGCAGCCGTCATTCAAATGAATTTATCATAATAAAAGATAGGGTTAGTAAAATAAGATTTATTTCCGTAGTCATTTTGACCGCAAAGCCTAAAATCATAATCATGTTAATATTTTTTTGAGTTCATTATTATTAATTCTTGCAATTATATTAAGGTAACATGTTGATGCACAGGAACATACTATGTAGGTTTTTATTTTGAAGGTGGGCGTTGATGCTCGCGACACCGTTTTTAGGGTTCCGTACCCCAAGGGTGCAAAACGGGACCCTATTACTGAGACTCCGCTGTCTGTCCGTCTGTCCGTCTGTCACAGGGCTCTATCTCTTGAACCGTAATAGCTAGACACTTGAAATTTTCACCGATTATGTATTACTGTGGCCGCTATAACAAAAACTAAAAATAAAAAAAAGTTAAAAATTAAAGGGGGTCGTCATACAAGAAACGTGTTTTTTCAGCGTTTTAATAACATTGTACGGTGGTACGGAACCCTTCATGTACGAGTCTGACTCGCCCTTGCCCGTTTATTTTAAACTACTGCAAGTTTTGTTTGTACGAGATGATGTTTTAAAATGTCTGTATACTGTTCTTAATCAAGATATTTTTCATTGATGAAAGATTATAAAATGATGCCTAACAAAATG
The DNA here is from genome assembly GCA_963576875.1 of Acrobasis repandana. Lineage (NCBI taxonomy): Eukaryota > Metazoa > Arthropoda > Insecta > Lepidoptera > Pyralidae > Acrobasis > Acrobasis repandana. The sequence continues at coordinate 15,568,492 of OY756218.1, read as the reverse complement.
GCTCAGTTCATCACTTTAAAATAAAGAGTACGAGTACCATTAAAATTCTATAACATTGACAACTTTCGACAAAGTGGGAAAAAAAAAATTTACTTTGGATGTTGCACTCCCTTACTCCCTTCTAGCTGCGCCCATGGAAATATGCTAGAAGACAGGCTGATCATTGTGATGTAAAATATTGGCTTATTGATGAGCTTAGGACGCGTGTCCGAACAATTAACATTTTAATAATGGAGGAAGGTCACATAAATTAATATCAATTCATATGAAAATTTAATAAAACATAAAGCTATATGTTTGTTGTAAAATTTGTGCATAATAATTATGGTTTTAGGGAATTATTAGTTAAAATTGTATAACAAAATGTAGTAGAGATAACTAAATCATGATTAGAGAGATACTTTCCAGAAAATTCTCTTCATCATTTTTATTATACACCGCATATTTAGTTTGACATAATGTAAGAAACAGAGGAAGACCAAGACAAAAAGTGGATGGAGTGCGTTAAGGATGATCAAAAGAATGTTACAAGTGCCTTGACAAAAGAAAATGGAAAACAACTCACATGATGTTCTGACCTCACGTCAAGTGGGATAAGGTGAGGAAGAATAAGAAGAATGTAAATGACCCAAGATTTAAGTAGGTACTTGCAAAATATTACTTAAACAAATCACAATATCATCATACTTGTGAAACAAAAATTCGAAACTACAAAAACATCTGGACATTACAACTCTTTATGAGATGCCCAACACCAGCTCTATCTAACTTCACCATCGAAAAAACTGCTATTTTAAGTATCAATAACTTATCCATAATTTTTCTGGCGCCTTTTAATCTGATGTCTTAATACAATCCCATTTCCAGTCCGTCGACGACACCACATCCATAGGGTCTATAATGACCCCGTCAATGACCAGCATTCAACAGTGATACGGTCACTATAAAATAAAGGTATTATTAATACATATCTAACTCTTTATCTGTTGTTGGAATCCTTTCAATCCATCCACTCTATTGTTTTTCGGCCACTTTTTTGTGTTATCAATATTTTTTACGATGGTAGTAACGATAAAACAGTGATTTGTTCTTTGGAGATATCAAACGAGATGCCTCGAGGCTCTTATGATGCGTTTATCATCAGGCGGCCTTTCTTTGTATGTAAATATTTTATTGTTACATAAAAAAGACTTTATTGGAATGTGTCTTACAGTAACTACCTACACATTATGAAACTATTGTAGGTTAAAATACGAACTATTTTTATTGGGCATTCATAAGGTAGGTACCTACTTACAATACTTTAGAAACATAATAATTTGGCGTCTAAGATGCAGCATGCAGATGCAAATTAAAATGTATTTCCAGAGTCTAAAATTCCAAATAGTATCTATAATGAGCCAAATTTATAAACTAGTGCAAAGTCGCATTAAAGACCACCTTATGTCTCTTCAGGACATTTGGGGTTTCTAGGCGTTGAATAAAAACCCTGGGCTTCTGCATGACTTCTGTATTTCTTCAGTTTTACATGGATTTTTACAGAGCGCTACTTAGGCGTGGCACTTGCAAATTGAGAAGGAAAAAAAGTGTGTACTTCAGGTACTCACTTGTTAAATTATTACATGTCTTTCAATAACATTGAAATCTGATAATACCAGTCGACATTACTATTACATCTGCTTACTTGGAATACTATCTTTTAATGCTTTTAGGAAGAAATTTTAATTTGCAATTAAATAAATATCTGCCCTTTCATATCGACAATATAAAAAGCAAGTTAAATCTTAAGTAATAGAAAGTCGATGAATCAAGCTTACGGTGTGATCTGACACTAAACTTGTTTTAATGAAGCCGCCGCGAACTACTCGTCGTATTCTGACTTTGTGTACAAAAATACCAACGGCAGCCAACAATAAGAGACTTTGCGATAAGTAGATCATAAAATATCAGTGATTTTAAGTCAGCAGCTTAAACTGTCCCAAATGGGATGTAATAATTTTTGCTTGTAAAGAGGCAACCGAACAAATAAAGGTTCGTTGAGATTCAGCGCAAGAGAGTATGAGGCGAAACCATTATATTTCCTATAGAGTGTTTCAAATGTAAAATTTCTCATACTAAAATTGATAATTTCAATCTTGGTCGAACACGTACAAAAGGACTGACAGCCTTCATACTTTGAAGCCTACGAATAATAATCCCTAGAAGCGTTACTAATCCCGAAAAATCATTCCACGCGGGGCGTGCGAGTCGTGCGGTTGCGTCGCAAAAAGTTTCCTTTGAGAATATTGCTGTGTTTTTGCGATAATTGATTTATTAAAAATGCCGTCATATGCCGTGAAGTAGTGTAAAAGCCATACAGACATGAAAAACACAGCACTCACCTTTCATAAACATTTTAATACGAGTAATCCACACTTGACATCTGTGGAAAGTGTTATGCAAAATGTACCTAAGCCACGCGTTGTACCTCACCGCTCGTTGCGGTGACCACCCGACGACGAAGCGTGATCTTGTCACGACCAATCGCATGCATATTTGTCTATGTGTGTGTTTGAGTGTTGCGTTATTATTACTGTTTGTTTGCGTAAATGGAATCAGAATCGAAGCGGTGAATGTAGGAGCGTTACAATTCTAGATAATTTATTATTCGTAGTTTGAAGCGTACCTAATTCAATTTTTAGTTTACATGTTGTTGCTAAATGAAGTTACTAGTTCAAAAGAAGGTAGTTTCGTACTGGTACTGCTTAATTTCGGAAAGATGGCGGTATAAAAAAAGCAATTCTTTTGTACCTACTAAGTTTACTTTTGACTAAAGATTTCCAAAGAGAGTTGACGTCAGCCCAGGAAGCAGTCGCAAAGATAGAGAATCTGCTCCCTTTTTGCTTCACTATGCAGACTTCAGCTTTCTTGGGAGTCCGTTGATATAAATGATAAATAAATAAACATATATTAACAAATCATACAGATTGAACTTGCCATAAAGTTAGTTTTTAACTTATATGAAATAGTCAACGATAACATATTTGATAAAGGCTATTTTCTAAGTTGCCCTGGCTGGGGATCGAACCCAGAACCTCCGGAGTGGCAGACTATATAACTACTTTACTGGGGGACAAATTTCTATTCAAGTAAAATTAACAAATGAATAAAAAAAAAAAAAGTATACTACTTTACTTGTTTTTAAATATTTTCCACGGTCGGTCCCCACTTTTAAGGCTGCTGGGATTGTGGTAGCCTTGTTAGATATAATAATTTTTATTCCGTATCTTAATTATGTGAATTTTATTGACTCGCATTTTTGCAATTTTTAAGCTTCAAATTGCCTTTAAACAATAATTACTGCATATCAAAATTTTAAGTGATATTATATTTAGTATAACTGTTTAACATGTGTATATTTTATGACATGAAAATGTTAATTTAAGAATGACTCTTGCAAGGGTTTAGTGGTATATTAGCATAAAAATTATAACAATAATTACTAAAGAAATATTTTACTTACTTAAAAATTTAAAATACCTAGTAGTATTTTGCTGGGTTTTCTACATAATTTCCTAATATCTTTATATTAATAAATTAATTAATTTAATTAGCTGTCTATACAAATTATTTATATTTAAATGGGTTTTGAGTGATTTCTAACCCAGATATAGAAAAACGTTTTGAATTTAAAATTATGAACAAAAAATTCTGTATCATTATTGGTCAAGGCAATATGTTTTTATTACTCTATATTTTGTAAACATTAATTTTAATAAACCTCTTAATCGATACATACCGTGTTAGGTCTCGTTTTGAATATCGAATGGCTATCCATATCGATTATCGGATTGGACTGGACAGCCAGCATGATTGATATTGGTCTCGATGTAATTTCGATCTCGGGTAGGAATTAATAGAAATGTTTGTTTTAGTGGCGCGATGGTAACCCCCGCGGGCACTAACGTATTCTCATCTTTAATGAGGTGTTGGATGTAGTGTTTCATTTGTTGTAGTGGAGACTGTACATTTGAAATGTTGTGACGAATATGTAGTACTTAACATGCCTTTGTACTTTAAGGGCCACACCACGACCGCATGGATTCACTTGGAAAGATGGTGAGTGTAGAAAATGTACTTATAATTAGGAGGTCTACCATAAATACAGGTCCGCCAAAGAAAATTTTCTCTTGGTACCTATGCAAGTTGATGTCGAAATAAAGTTGTAAGGAATTTGGAATAATCAAATACTCGTCAAAGAACTCAAAAATTGTGAAGATAATGTAAAACTATCACCTATTTAAGAGAATCCTCAGGTTACTTCCATTTATAGTGGATAGATACTCGTAGATACTAATAGATAATATGTTTTTTGTTGCTATCGACACACACATAAAAAATAAAATTATACACACAGTTACACTTAAACATGTGTAAGCTGCAGCAAGACAAATAGGTCAAAGCTCAGTGGTAATATTTTCTCAAAAGCAATACGCTGGTTTTCAGCAATGCCCATAATGGGGTAGGCACAAGTGCAAATCAAAATAAAAAAGTTAATATATTAAAAGAGTGTTGAAGTAAACAACATTGTTTGTACATGCATAAACAAAGTAATATGAACGAACATTAAATAACAATTAACTCAACATATACAGTACTAATTTCTGCGAGGCATATGGTGAGCCGTGCCGGGTCCGAATTTGTTGTTTTGCAAATTGACATTTCAATACTGTTTTGTGTATATAGGTACACAGAAAACAAATTAATTGCTTGTAATCGTAAACAAAACCAGGATGGGTTAAGTTAATATTGTATCCCTTCAGTCCAAGCTAGTTTTGAATAATCTTGCATTGATGTATTTTAGAAATAATGAGATCTCATCCTTAATCCTCATTAAAAACATTTTAAATTTTAGCTTAAGTTTATTTATCTGAAACGTATAAAATTAATTATAGAGAAAATTATAGTGTGCCGTATTCTTTACACTTCCCGCTTCTGAATTAAGTACCCAGTTGTCCATCGATAAATAAATATTTATATTGCGTTAATGATAAAGAGTGTATCCGACTGAGATTTTAATAGATAACGTATAGCGCCCCGTCGCCCGGAGCCAATACATTAGTTCCATCACGTCAACGAATTGAGAATTTCCACCTACTTTTACAAAATTTTGAACCTTACAGTTGCGATCTTAGAGTTCAAGAACTAACTTTAGATTTTTAGACGCAATAGGTACCTATCTAATACATCGTGTTTTAAATGTAATCTACTGAGAGACGTATCAATGAATATGTTTGGCCATTCACACTAGACAGGTCAGCTCATTTATTTTAATAGAACAACCGGCTCGATATTATGAATAAATGTTTCTCATGTTCAGGAGTTATCTTCATTTTGTAAAATGCAGTGTGAGAATTAAATTGGAATTTTTAATTTATTATAAAATTAATGGGAATCAATTTTGGGTAAAAACCTTGTAGTTTTATTTAAGGAATTTGTGTACACATTTTACTCGAACAAGAATTAGTTTAATATTTCGCAAACGTTTGTTCTGTTTTTATTTTGTACCATTTTGCCGCCGTGAGTGATATACCTGTGATGAATAAGCTGTGATGCTGCATGGAGTAAGAACTCTATTACTAACACAGACGGACCAAAACTTTACTGCCTTAATACTCGTATAAAACAAGAACTAACTTGGTTACTAGGTTTAAACCAATATTCGCCCAAATCAAGTTGACATATGTATACTCGTAAAATCGACGATGAGACTCTCGTCGGCCGTCTCGATCCTCTTGCTCTACGTTGGGATGTTGCATCCTAGTGCATTTTTATCGCATTTATATTGGGGATGCTCTGAAGAATTGTTTGACTTAATACCTGCTGCAAAATTTCAACACCACACCACCCGCCAGAAATTAAACTTTCATCAAAACCACATGGATAATTGTCAATCAACCACCTTACGTTTTTAAAGGAGCTTTCTGCCACGTACGACCGAACTGTGGAATCAACTTTCTGTAGCGGTGTTCCTGAACCGATACGACATTGAAACCTATAACTAGTCCATATCTTCCTGAAAGGCCGGTAACGCTCTTGTTACGAGTACACCCCTGGTGTTGCAGTTGTCCATGGGCAGCGGTGATTACTTACCATCAGGTGACCCGCTTGTTCGTTTGCCATCCTATAACATAAAAAAAACATTGACAGATGAGATAGTGTCATTTCACTTGATGTCGACTTGATTTGGGCAGGTAATAGTTCCTAGTTTGGACGTCGGAACACTAAAACTGAAATTATTGCAAGAATGAGACCTAAACTCGACTAATAATAAAGGTGTAAGTGTGGCCCCCCATTGTTCCACAATCATATAAATAATATAGCAATTTCGACTCGCTAAGAAGTAGAAATGCAAGATTTTTTAAACAGCAGGGGCAGCAGTTGATTTTTAAAATTGGGTATAGACTATTCCTAGCGTACCTAACAATTAATTATAAAATATGTTAGACTCTTTTTTTGTTTAGCATCCCCAGGCGTAGTCTGCACTTGAATAGATGACATGTGGCATAAAAATTTCTCGAGCTCTCCCATACTTTTACGTTAAGTCGTTGGTCCCAGCTATCGTTGTGTGGCAGTCGTTAAGCCAGGGCTTGGAATACCGTTAAAAATCTGGTAACGTTAATTCTGTCAAACGGCGTTAACGTTATCAGCAAAAGTAACGTTATGCTGGGTAACGGTATTTTTCCCACTATTTACCGATACTCAGATAACGTTACCAATGATATTAACGGTAAAAGGTATTATTAACACTGTATTTCTTTTCGATATTTGACAGAATAAATTAATGAGAGTTTGTCTAGTAGGCTACTAGAGCGATTTATATAATATTTTACAAGTATTGAAAAAAGTATCGTTACTTATATCGTTAATTGATAACGTTATAAACTGTATTATCGATACCCCTTATAACGTAACCACTAAAATAACGTTATTTAACGTTACTTTTAGTGTGAATTTTGTATCGTTAACAAGCCCTGCGTTAAGCTATGTCAAATATCTATAGGCAGCTTGAAAAATCTGAAAGTTGTCACTCACACACACGAAAAACCAACAAATCATGAAGTAATTAACGTCATCAAGATATATACTCGACACGAATCGTAAATTATTCACTTATTGACAGATAAATATTTCAAACACAAAATAGTGTAACTACTCGGAGCATTTATAATGCTCGTATGTCGCTAAACATGGTCCTTACTTATTAGCAGTCCGGTTTGATATAACTGGTGTAATTACTAGCTCTGCGACTGGGTTTCGAACGTTTCGTGCATACGTATTTATTACAGTGGGTTTTAAATATTATGTCTTTGCATATTGCAACTTTTCGAGTATGAATGGTCGAAAAAAGAGATATTATCTCTCCCGTTCAAAAAATTTGTCAATATTACGTCTTCATTGTCTTTTTGTCGGTCGGAGGTCGCTGGCAGTCGTGGAAAGTCTTGTAAGAAAGCCGTCCTTTGTTATAATGTAATGTAAATCTGTTGGTCTGCAATAAAGCCCATAAGCTTGGGTAGGGACCTATACTGAACTGAGTTTCTTTCGACGCAATCTTCTTAGCAGTGGTCTCCGAAAAGCAAATAGTTGGTAGCTTTTGCACTAAAAATAATTTGAAAATAATTACCTTCAATATGTGATACATATCCTACATTGAATAAAAATGTTTGACGTGACTTTTTCTGTTTTCTAAAACCCGGATAGTTGCACCACTTTTTGAAATTACTTTATATCTCTTTGTACAATAAGCAAGATACTTTATTTGTCAAATGGGTAGGTACTTTGGTTTATTATCTTCAAATTTATAAAAGGAATAAACATTATCTTTGATATTTCCTGAGTATTGGCGATTTTTGCGGACCTCTAAATTTTGGGACAACTATCCCATATATGGGATAGTTGCCTATTCCATGTAAATTACGTTTAGGATAGATGCCCTGTCGAGAAAGAGGACATCTATCCCGCAAAAACTTTGAACGCACCTAGCGGTCCCATGCAATCGCACAGAGACATGAAACACGATCAACTTAGTTGTAGATGCAGAGTCTCTCGATGGATAAATTTAATTACATGTGTTTCATTTGCGAAACTAGAGTAATTGCAATCTAGGCAACTATACCCCCGGGGTGACTATCCGGGTTTTACCCTACCCTTTTTTCTCAATCCCTAGAGGAAAAAGGCTGTAAACATCTATCTGAAAGTAGGCTAAACGACCCAACAGTGTATAAAGACAACAATTATGTCGCTTGAGATTAGCTGCGATTTCCCTCGATTTCTTGAAGATTCCATTAGCAGATCTTGACCTGATGATAATGGAAACAACAAAAAATAAAAAAGTTTAAGTTGCTTCTAAAATGGAGAAGTTATAAGCGAACATACATAAAAAATATGTAATTACATATATTCGAATTGAAAGTCCCTTCCCCTTTTTTGAGGTCGCTTTAAATTATATGGTTGATGCATGAAACACTCCTAACCCTACGAAGTTATTTCAGTTAGGCCTAAGTTGGCATGATCTGTAATCCTTTCTTGGGACGCAGGTGTGTCAAGGCGTCATTCTGTCTGCTCGTTTGTCATCCAGAAAGCAAAAAGGTTTAATCTATTACATTTCTATTCTAATTAGCTTTCGTTGTAATTTAAAGAAAATTTATAGGTTATTAAGTAAAATGGCTCAAGAAGGCTCAAAATGGCAGTACGCGGCACCTTCAGCAGTGCCTTCACTAATTTAATGTTTTGTGTAGGTGCTAGGAACACATTAAAATAAAAATTGACGAAAATTAATCGGACAGGTCCATAATTTCTATGGGTCCATATTGGCATGACATCCTCGCTGGGCCCTGGCACAGTGAGCGGGTCGTGAAACGCTAAACGCTGGCGGATCGTATGCGTTTTAAATGGCTCACAAGAATGTCGAACTTCGACACATCATGCAGAATACGAAGTAGAGAAGAAAATGTTGAAAATTGGACCCGGGAATTCGTAGCGCCATAGCTTAGGATTCAACTAAATATGCGTTGCATTGATAGGGACTAGAGTACGTATAATGTCAACAAAAATAGTATTACTACCAAGTAAAAATGTACACTTAAAAGAAAATGTATAGGTTATTAAGTAAAAATGGCTCAAGAAGGCTCTAGAAGGCGCTGCTGGAGGAGCCGCTTACTGCCATTTTTAAAAAAATTATTAAAGAGTTATGAATAAAAAATGATAATGTTAAGAAAATTGAAATCTTATAAATAACTTAATATATTTTTATTTAACATCTTAGATAATCATCGTAAGCAAAATTATAGATAATATCTTGTATTGATCACACTCCATACTTGATACTACTAAAATTGGAAATTCGACGCCACAATCGACTCGAAAATCGATTAAAGTGATTGTAATTGTACCATGTGCATGCGACTCGATTGCGAGTCATTTTGTCGATAAACACCGCTTCTTAAGACGCACTACTTCGTCACGGTGTTCTCGAATTAATTATCGATAATTATGTAAATGCTGCCGCTTCTTGATCGATCTTAATTTCTTCTGCAATATATGATGGCTCTGAAAGGCTGGAGGTATGGGCAATTTATCAAAATTGGTTCACTTATCCCAGTTGTAAACTAAAGCTGCTTATTTTAAAACTTTAAGTGTAACTTCCATCTTACCACTTTGATTACTTAGTTTGAAGTAATGTAATGGTATAAATTATTACTTAATTCTTAATACTGCTACGTAGGTACTATAGTCATATTATATTAATATTTGTAACCGTTACGGTGAGAGCAGATAATTTGAATAATTCCATCTTTTGTTAAAGCGATAAACATTACCCACACGCGAGTAAAAAACAAAAAGCGTCTAAAGCTCAAAGCTCCTATTAAAATTTCCATAACACGTACTCTAACCATAAATTAATCTAAAAGCTCGCTCACTCAAGACTATCTCTCGCGCATCACTATCTGCTAAAACTCTAGCTGCTGTAAAAAAACTTAATAATTCCAATTAACCCTAATAATAGGCCCGAGGCCTAGTAGAAGCAGTGCGATTAAAAAGACAAATTCCTTGACCACTTGACTACAATAGCAGGTTGCGTGCATTCCGTCCGTAGTAGACTGGCTTGCAGTGGCGTAAGTCGTAACAATAGGATGGCAGAGCAGGCAAAATGCCACGGGCCCCCAATCGAAGGGGACGTCATCAAGATTCAGGATAAAGATGTCTCCTTCAGCGCTTTCCCGCTTTTTTCTTCTCCAAATATAATATGCATGTCAATGGTCATCCAAGAATGCCGAAGGCCTTGCAAAGTAGAGAAGAAATAGCCGAAACAGTTAAAATGATTTGGCTATAGTTTTACGACCGGCTGCCTGCCTGAGGACAACCCTTTTTGGGAAGGATTCAGAACATGTGTCTATAATCTTTCTAAATTACTTTTTAACTACAAAAAAAAATCAATTCAATGAGCTTGTCTTTGCAAGCACTGCGACGTTACATTTAACTTAGGTTAAGGTTTTACTCGATCAAAACCAACTTGATATCAAAAAAGCACAACTACCAACTTAACAAACAACTGAACTCAGACCAATCAGTTCTGATTCATACGGTTTTACAAAAAATCTGCAAACATAAGAAAAACGTATTTTTATATTGTCACTGGGAAGTAAACGACAATTAAAAACAAAGTTTACCATACTAGGTGTTGCAGGCGTACATAGTCTAAGGTGACCACTTACCATCATGTGAATTGTATTACCATTTACTACAATTACCCCACTTTATTGTAAAAAATAACTTAGGGAGGGAGAGATACTCCGTTCGTTTTTTTATGGGAGCCCTCCCTTAAAATAACTAACGTGGGTGTCGAATAGTATAGTTACGCCACTGCTAGCTTTATTAATAGACTGCGACCGGTAGCTGCTCCATACTCAGCGAAAGATATGATTAACACAAAGGCGATACATAATAAGCGATATTCGGACCAGTTCGGGAGCTATGGACATAAAATGTGAGCAGCAGGTTCGGATCATACCCATTATGGCTAACGCTCCCGGGCTGCGGCAAATGCGCCCGGTTGTCGTCGCTTTGTCTATTATCCTAGGTATTTTCAGCGAAATATAATACTATGGAACCATAACCAAGCGTAAAACATCTTCGTTTAAGCGCGTTCCCGGTTGAACCCTCAGCTGTGCTGCTTCGGAGCCCAGGGTGCGCTTTCCCGATTTTTCTTCTTCAGATACATGCATGTCAATGGTCACCCAAGGATGCCAAAGACCATGCGAAATGAAGAAAAAATAAGAAATAGCCGGAATAGTTTTAATGATTTGGCTATAGTTTTACGACCGGCCGCCTGCCTCACGTCAACCCTCTTTGGGAATAAAAATAATTGTGCAAAAAGTTTTATAACCGGCCGCCGCCCAACGTTAAGGGTTCCTTGGGAATGCAATTGTAGCACGAGATGTCCTTTAGTCGCCTCTTACGAAATCCATAGGAAGAAATGGAGTGGTCCTATTCCAACCCGGAACCACACGGTAATCAAGCGCAAAAATGACCCCATTAAAAGAACATTAAAGTAGGCGGTACTTACAAACTATGTACATCTCTTTTTTCGATTGAGTAATGAGTAGAGTTAAGATTAGTTTGATTTTCAAAATCACAAATGCCAGACCATTTGAATATTGTTATGAGTTATTTATTTAGATTTGAATTTTTGACTGCCTCCGTGGTCCAGTGGTCAAGGCGTTTGCTTTGTGATCCGGAGGCCGTGGGTGCAAATCCCACTGGGAAGCAAACTTTGTGTTTCCAGTCTGGTTAGCCTGAAATATTTCAGGCTTTGAATCACTTGATTAAACGAAAAGAAAGATTATTCCGTTCTTCGGAAGACACGTAAAGCGTGGGTCCCAATCGCCACCTAGCGTTTGTTTAAACCTATCCTAGGATTGGTTCTGGTCTACCCTTTGGGTTGCGGAGGTCAGACGGCAGTCGCTCTGTGTAAAAACCAGTAACCTCGTCAAATGATCTAGGTTAGTTAGCGGACCCCGGGTTCTGAAGCGTAACTGTATGAGTACGCCCGGTTGCATCCTCAGCGAGAATGCAACCAAAAATCAAAAAAAGAAAAGTTCGAACGTCCGCCAAATTTATGATGAAGAGTTACCGAGATATGAAGTTGTGAATGAGTTCAGAGTTCAAGACAAAGTACTACAACAAAGTTAAAAAAAAGCGGCCAACTGCGAGTCGGACTTGCCTATGAAGGGTTCCGTAGCAGCAAGTAACATAATATAAAAGTTCGACTTGTAGTTCGTTGTTGATTGAATGAAAGGTAAATTGCGGTTTACTATTTATGACGTATAAAAAAAGAACTACTTACTAGATAGAAACTATTCAGTTTAGAAAAAAATTATACTAAACCTTAATATAATTTTTGAAGACCTATCCATAGATACCCCACACGTATGGGTTTGATGGAAAAAAAAAATGAGTTTCAGTTCTAAGTATGGGAAACCCCCAAAATTTATTGTTTTTTTTCTTTTTTTGTAAGAAAATATTAATGCGGTTAACAGAATACATCTACTTACCAAAATTCAACAAACAATATAGTTTCGGAAAAAAGTGGCTGTGACATACGGACGGACAGATAGACATGATGAATCCATAAGGGTTCCTTTTTTTGCCATTTGCCTACGGAACCCTAAAAAACGAACATGGTAAACAAAGTAATACGTACGTACGAAGTAAGCAATTATTATTATATAGTAAGCAGAAAGTATTGAATACATAAGCATATTATTTAAATGGCTTTATCGATATGGCTTAGAGACGTTATCTAGCGATAAACAAAGAGCATTATTATTATTATTGTATATTCATTTCAGTAAAAAATTAAAAGAACTAGTGAATAATTTATTACTAGTTATATGTATTTTTATTGCGTTTTTGCGTTTACATTCATGTTCATTGTACGTTTATGAGTATTTCTACTTTATTTAGCAAAGCCACATAGAAACATTGTAAATAAAATTAAAGACGTAAGTTATTGGTGACACAAACGAGTTTATCATCGTTGCTAAATCTACGTACTTATTTTGCGAAACTTTAAATTATTTACAACCGACTATAAAACCAGAGAAAAGAGGAATGCAACAATATATATTTTTTTAATTTCCAATTCTAGAATGCGTCCTTTGTTGGAACATCTTGAGATAAACGAAGATAATATTATTAATATGATGCTAAAAACAGATACGAGTTATGGTAACTAATAATTGGATCCTTGCGACGAACTCTTCAAACACTCGGAATTATGGAGCAATAATTGTAATATAAAAAAGCGGCCAAGTGCGAGTCGGACTCGCCCATGAAAGTTCTAAAGGTAAATTGCGGTTTACGATTTATGACGTATTAAAAAATAACTATCTATGATACCGAGACCGCTATAGTTTTAATTGAAAGTACATACTCTGAGGTATATACCACATTTTTTCAGAATTATTTTAGTAATATTTCAAAAGTTACGGTGGGCACACCTCAAATTTAACTTTGTATTAGATTATCTCAAGATTGCGGGGTTTGATCTACATAGTTTCAAAGCAGTTTTTGTTGCATTTTACAATACCTTTTCAACGATACGCCACATGTTGGGGTTAATCCAATTAAATTTTTTAAATTCATTTTTCGTTGTATGGGAATGAAAAAAAAAATCATAATTTTAAAAACCAACTTTTGGAACTTTAATATCTATCTCTCCACCAATTTTCATGACAATCGGTGCAGTAGCGGCGGTTTACGAGCCTGGACGGACAGACAGATGGACGGACGGACATGACAAAACTATAAGGGTTCCTTGTGGACTACGGAACCCTAAAAAGTGAGTAGTGAATCTAAAAGACGATGCATATATTTCGACCAGGCAAGGAAGAAGAATGATTAGCAATTATGCAATGTCGCCATTACACAAAATTTAAGTACTAATATGGTGTTACTAGTTGCAACACCCCCTTATAGCCTGCACCGAAAAAATTGTAATAAATATTTGAGGAATTATATATTTTTAAATTTCCAATTCTGGAATGCTTCCTTCGTTGGAACATCTTGAGATAAACGAAGATAACATTATTAAGTTGATGCTAAAAACAGATACGCATAATGGTAACTAATAATTGGATTCCTGCGATGAACTCTTCAAACACTCGAATTATGGAGCAATAATTGAAATATAAAAAGTGAGTCTAACCGCGCATTCGTTGCTCATAGCTAATGATGGGTATCCGCCAATTAAGGCTGTCGAGCGATGACAAAAACTAGCCTACAGAGGCGCTACCGAACTTAATTGGCCGTGGTCGGTGGTTATTGGCAGTGGTCGTCGAAACACGAAATAAGAAGAGTAACAGAAGAATAAACTCTTGAACGCACTACAGTTTTTGAAGTTCCTACCAGATTTACAGCTCCAGTCATTGATATGATAAATGCTACTGTGTTGTTTGCTGGAGCTTCTTTCGTTTGGTAAGCAGTACTGAAGTTACTTGTCAAAAATGGTTGTGCGTACAATCAAAATGATGAGCTGGAGGCACTGATCCATAAAGAGACAATTGTCAAGTTGTCAAGTTCTGCAAGTCACAAAGGATGTATGACACCCGTACTTACTGTTAAGTGCATCACTAAGTGTACCCCGCAACAGAAGAAATCCAGAGGAAGACACAGAAAGCGCTGGAAGGATTGTGTGGAGTAAGATCTAAGGAAAATAGGCAGAAAAACATCTTGAAGGAGGGAGACTAGTAACAGAGCGAAATGGAAGAAGATCGTAGAGGAGGCTAAGGGTTGTAGAGTAGTGCCGCAGGAAGGAAGAAGGAAGGCAATAAAAAAGATGCATATAAATCTATAATAGGTAAATGGAAGATTACTTAAGCCCATACTTGAATTTGCCGGGGTCCAGTGCTGCCCCCATTTGAAATAATTTTTTTGAAAGAAAACGGAGATATAATTTAAATTTTTGTTTCTACCAAGCCCTAGATAACCCTTCAAACTATTTTATGAACTACTGTTTACAGTTTAAAGTGAGAATGTGAAGCTTTTCTTCGCACATTTGCCGAAAGTGGCCATTTTTCGCAAATGTGAACAAAAAAAGAAAGAAACTCTGATTAATGAAAATCTATAGCTAATATTAAATCTATTAAAAAATTGCTTTAGTTGATATAGGTAATTTACAAGGTTAAAGGCGCATAAAATAATATATGTCGCATGTCATCAGCAAAAATGACTGCAATCAGATTTGAGTTTGAAGTCGCATCTGTTACTGTTTTTAATTTACTCTCACGTGGAAATGCAATTGGTAAATAAAATAACGAAGGTCGAAGGCAGCAAGGATGGGTAGGTAATTATCGATTAAATATATAATTAAACTTCTGTTTGCTTATCTGGTAACATGATTTAAAGAAATAATTATAGAATATTTAGCGTATATTACATAGCGTATGCATAATATATTTTTTTAACTAATTTTGTAGGACTATATTTTAATAAACAATTTATATAATCGCATTAAGTACATTCTTTATACAGGTAGTTACTTAATGTTTATTTGACAATAAAATGAATTGAGCAGTTAAAATATTTTCATTGCAAAAATTAGAGAGGTTTTATATTCCCTATTATATTGTGGTTTAATGCGAACGGTGAATAAAAATATCAAAAACGTAGCCATGAGAAATATAATTTTCTAATTATTGTTGTAAATAAACAATTAATTTACAAAAAATATTTATGCTAAACATAAATAACTTCTTAACAAGTATAAAAATTAATATTAACTATATACTGTATGATGATGATAATGATATACTATATGGAACGGGCGGTGGCAAATTCATAGCAGCAAAAACAAAAAAAATTATGTCCTCTCAAGCTTATTTTATAAATCCAATAGGATCATAAATAGTAAAATACTCGCAAAATCGAGTTACTTGTAAAACAAATATGTATAACGTTTAACAAAATATGCTCTTACAATGAAGGATGCTCAAGACTGTGCGAAGTGGAGAAGGAATAGCCGGAAAGCGGACCCCGGGCTTAACACATTACAGCTGTGGATGCAACTGGGAACACGCTGAGATGAGGGAGAGTTTAACAAAATATGCTGAAACTATTTTAAGGGTCAATTCAGAACATGATACTGAACAACTTTCCCCAAGAAACATATATTGAAATACGAAAAATATTTTTTGGCATTCCATACAAACTCGAATCAGCTGATCGGTCAACTATATAAGTTGACCGATCAGCTGACCCAAATAGGTTTCACCATAGATTTTCTGGTTTTACTGCTGGAAATTAAAGAGGCGCTCCAAGACGATGCGTATATTCCGACCAAGCAAGGAAGAAGAGAGTTTGACAATTGTGCAATGTTGCCATCATGTTCTCAAAATTTACTTATATAGAGTTGCTAGTTGCAACATCGCCTTATACACCTGCAATAAAAAAATAAGAATGAAGACGAAAACAATGAATCAAAAATATAGTTTATATCGGAAAATTGTATAAGGTATGTGTATTTTTATACCAATTTTTATTTATTTTATTGATCAGTCATAAACTTTGGAGATATCAAAGTAATCATAATAAAGCATGAATCGATTTACCTACTAGCACCTACCTGCCTATTAAATTAAACACTTTTATTTTGTCGACAATTTATTATTCCCCATCTCTACCGATGCGCGCATGCGATGGGCTTTCCATTTTGATCTATTTCAATGCCTGGCTAGCAAAAACGGCGTGAAGTTACGCTTACATTGACCGGCAAAAAGCTCCTAGGAGCTTATTCCTAAATAGGATTGAAATTTTAATTGTTTCGTTAAAAAAAACATATACAGGGTCCAACAAAATATACTAAACCTATTTTACGGGTTTCAAGTCTAAGATTCAGTTTATGATACTGAGCAACTTTCTCCCAGGAAGGTATATCAAAATATGAAAAATATATTTTTGCTTTCCATACAAACTTGGATCAGCTAATCGGTCCGTATTTTTCTTATTTCATTATATGTTCCTTTGGAAAAGTTGTTTAGTATCATGGACTGAATTCACCCTTAAAATATTGTGAATATATTTTATTGGACGTTATATATATTCGAATTGAGGAGCTCCTCCTCTTTTACCCGATAACCTAAGAAGTGAAGAAAGAAATTCAAATTTAATAAAAAAAAAAAAAAAAAATTTTAGTAAATAAAAATACATTGGACGAGTACTTTAACGATACATTTTTTATTTAAATTTACATCAAAAACTATACCAAATAAACATTGACATTACTTTTATACTTACATTGATTTACTAATATGAAAGATCTCGCTGAAAATGGCTCGGAAAATCCTATACCTATCCTATACCTATTTTCTTAACACTAAAGGTTTATACTTATTTATAAGTTAACTGCATGTCATAAAACTCGGTTGACGTTCCAATTTTTTTTTTGCGATACCCGAAAGGGTTCATAATGTACTCGTATATACATAATAAGACAGTGACTTTTAGTAGCTACAACTGATGTAAATTATGAAATGCAATAAATGAATTGAATTGAAGTCGCTTAAAACTCCTGATGTTGAAGGCAGGAAGGTAACCACTTACCATCAGTTGGAATGTACGCCTATTACAGCAATAGGCCTAAGTTATAAAAAAAACAGTGGCACTCCGGGAGTGCCGACTGGAGTGAAAACTTGAACAATACCTGAGGTATCGGTTACGGTAACAGTGTCGCGAGTTCAATGTTTTTTACCCATCTTAAATAAGTGCCCAATGCGCCTTAATAAGTTTTTACTTCAAAAATATCTATGAATGATTACGAGTACAAGTAATAATCTTAATAAAACTTTTTTTAAGGGTTCCGTGGTGCAAAGGGTGCCAACGGGACCTGATTACTGAGACTCCACTGTCTATCTGTTTGTGCGTCTGTCTGTTACAGGGCTCTATCTCTTGAAACGTAATAGCTAAACAATTACATTTTTCACCAATTATGTATGTTTGTACGGAGGTAGGGAACCCTTCACGTACAAGGCTGACTCTCACTTGACCGGTTTTTAATTATCCATTTCATAAAGAACCTTATGCTATAGTTTCCCGTAGAATTTTGCAGATTCTCTATGTCGGGGACTTATTCTGTTGATGTAGGTCCAGCTTTCTATATTTTGACCCTTGCCTCTAGATTCCATTAAAAAAAATCAAAATTTAAATGTTTATTTAGTAATTAGGCCTTTGCAGGTACAAAATACACGTCAAAAATCTTAAGCTTGAGAATTATAATTGTTCTGTGTATCTATCCTTGCTGCGTTTATCTGTCGAAATTGCGTAGCTATTAACTCGGTCTTTTATTTGTTGTGTCTACCAGTCTGCTACGATTATGGCGGGATAAAAATAGAAATTGTGCGATGACCAGACCATTATCGGCTCTTCGTCAAAATAAACCGTGTCCACGTGTCGCGCATGCGTTGTGCTTCTGTACTACGTAAGTACATGTAGTTTCACACCATCGGGTTGTGGGTTTTTTTTTTCCAATAACTTATTGTAAACATAGAGCTGCGTTATAAGATAGAACAAGATATGAGAACATATAAGTTTAAAAATGGAAAACTTGACTAAATTAAAATTATAAGTGAAAAGTACGATTATGCAGCTAAGTATAACAGCGAGTGACAGCCTAGTTTGTTAGTATAACAGCGAGTAACAGCTGGGTTTGTTAGTATAACAGCGAGTAACAGCTTAGTTTGTTAGTATAACAGCGAGTAACAGCTTAGTTTGTTAGTATAACAGCGAGTAACAGCTTAGTTTGTTAGTATAACAGCGAGTAACAGCTTAATTTGTTAGTATAACAGCGAGTACTGTTCCCCGCTGCTATGCTTGAATTAACTATATATGTATTTATCTTAAAATATAGTATCGTTAAGTTAGTATCCCATAACACAAGTTTAAAAAAAAACTTACTTTGGGGCTAGCTTAATCAGTGTGATTTGTCCCTATATATTTATTTATAACTGCATAATCGTACTTTTCACTTAAAATTTTCACGTAGACAAGTTTCAGTTTTTTATACTTATATGCTAATTTAGCCCTTTCATTTGATACTTACGCAACACGGTATGATACGATTTATTTTATTTTTTAGTTCATTACTTTATGGACTATATTGCATTTAGTGTGAAACTACATAGTCTATAACCAGATGACAGTTAAGAGATCCAACGATACCTTATTTGTTAAGTTATCACTTACTTACATACTTAGATACATATATATGTAGCAGCGAACCACATATACCTTCTTTTGGCTTCGCTGAAGCGGGTTGAAAAATGTGTGTTTGAAGTCAGCTTAATAAACAATGTTTCAATCGCAAATAGACTACTTTTAATAAACATGAAAGTTGCTTGCTTTTTTTTATTGATTCCTCATTTCAATAAATAAACGGGCAAGTGCGAGTCGGACTCGTACCTGATTCCGTACCTAACCGGGTTCCGTACCTCCGTACAATGTTTTAAAACGCTGAAAAAACACGTTTTTTTGTGTGACGACCCCCTTTAATTTTTAACTTTTTCTTATATTTAGTACCCATGTGTTGTTATAGCGGCCACAGTAATATATAATAAGTGAAAATTTCAAGTGTATAGCTGTTATGAGTTAGAGATAGAGCTCTGTGACAGACGGACAGACAAACAGGCAGACGGACAGACAGCGGAGTCTCAGTAATAGGTTCCCATTTGCACCCTTTGGGTACGGAACCCTAAAAAGATGGCCAAGAAGCATACGTAAATATTTTCAGTAATTTCGAAAAAGGCATGCATTTAATTTAATTCTTAATAAGAAAAGCGACACATCTTAGGAATGACAAAATAATTGAGGAGGCTTGCAAACAACGATGTTATATTTTCTAAAGATATCGCATTGTACATAAATTCTATGCTAAATAGGCTCCGGCGCTTTTATAACTTCACTATAGGTACTATTTATAAAAATATAAAGTACTATTTCAAACGATCATGTTCCGGAAAGCTACGCTTTGTTTTTTTTTTACAAATTTAAAGATTTATATTTTATTATTAGTAATATCTCTCAAGATGACAATAGTCAAGTTTATAAGGATTGAATTTACAATACCTATTGACTTGACTTTAAATTAGTTGGGTTCTTAGTTTAGTTTAGATTCCTAGTCGCCAGTGTAGAAGAATAGATAAAGAAGTTCAATGTAGCATTTCTTTCAGCGATGTCAATGTAATTATAAAATTAAATATGTGAACTTGAGAATTCTTTTATGTAATAGTTTATATTCATAAGATTTTTTTTAGTATTTAATTTATATTCAGTTTTATTTTAGTAAGGTACTAGCCGTATGGTTTCCGGCAGAGTAGAATAGGACCACTCCAAGTCTTCCTGTGGATGTCGTAGAAGGTGACTAGGCTAAATCCTCTGGCTGCTCTGACTAATATGTGGCTCTAGTATACAGAGAGGGTCGTGCTCCTGCAGTGGAGTCTAAAAAGACCTGATGATGATGATAGGTACTTAGTTTTAGTTAAAAGTTTAGTTATTATTTATTATAAGATGAATTGTAAATATTTATGTTGAAAAACCAGTAAATAAAGCATTTTATTGCAATAAAGTAAATAAATTTAGAGGCAGGCATATGTAAAGCAAATGCTCTTATTGGAGATGATTTTGAGCATTGGCGCCACATCTAAAGAAATCTTAATCAAAGCTTGCGTATGAATAGAAGCGATTTCATAGGTTCCACATTATAAAGACGATCCGAAGAAGATATTTTAATGTAGATGCATTAATTGAATTTGCCTTTAGTATGGTGCTACTGGAAATGGTGTTATTAAAGTTTGTAATTTATGCTTTATAATTTACAGATAAATAAGAAAAAATATTCGAAATGACTAGTTAACTTACATAGGTGTAACTCTTATGAGATTATTTCTTCCCTGTTACTTTTATCGTTTATACAGGTATTTTTTGTAAAACTTACACTTTATAATATATGAAGTTAAATATGTTGGATGGTTCTCGTGCAAATCGTAGAAGCTAATCGAAGGAATGGGCTTTTTCGCCTATTCCTCAAAGCAAATAATTTTAACAGGCGATGCAGCTAGCAACCCATCACTATTTTGATTCCTTTTCCACTTTCTTACCTACCGTCACGCTAAAAGTGGCCCTTGAGTCTTGCGGCCCTGGCTCTGTCTGCTAAGAGCCGCAAGACCCAAAATGCTCTGACTACCCCATTTGGGATTAAGACATATAAGTGTATATATAGCATACTATTATAGTATATCAAGTTCAAGATCATGTGGACGTGGGTTAATATTTTGATCATGGATAGACGAATCAATCATAAAAATGCCGTTTTTTACGCCAGTTCCCTTCTTTAAACTTAGCTATACACGCTACCGTGTGTCTAGATATTATGAATTCTTTGTCAACATATTTACTACGTGAAAAGCTAACAATAAATCCGTGATTGCCTTTAAAATATTCACTCAAACATTAATATATAACACGAAGCGGCTACTGTACGGAACAATATTATCATAATTTACTTAAACTTCTGTTAAATAACTATAATGACACGTTTTTAAAGTTACTCAGAGCCGTTTCAGCTTTAAGTATTCCGTTAATATCCAGTTAAAGGACGTGAGTTCCCTTAGCACAGCTAAATACCGCCATAATTACTGCTGTTGTTCTTACCCTTGTTTTACGGACTCTGAAATGGCTGAAAATTAAAGGTAATGAAAATGTGTAGCACTCACAATACGTTGTTCTCTCGTAAGAATTAATTTTCTTGCAATAAAACCAATCCCTCTGTTATTAACCAAATTCAATTACCCTGGAGTTGTTCAAAGTATTTTGGGACTGTTTGGGAGTTTCTGTAAGTTATTTTACTTGCTAAGTAAAAAAATATAATTTAAGCTGTATGTTTATATGAATGTATTTTATAAAATCTTAAAGAAAAGTATATATGTTTAAACTTGTACTTTATTTTTAAACCAATACTTAATTTAATATAACATTTACAAATCATGAAACTAATCCTAAAAATAATATTATTTAGATTACTGGTAGTGTTTCATAATGATAATAGATTTTATAAAGAATGTAATGTACTTATACCAAAGTTAAAATATATGAAACATGTATAATTTGCTTTCTTCCGCTTAATCCCATTGCATACCTACGAGTATATCGCAAAATAATGTTGTTTCAACTGATAGCAAAATGTCACCAATAAATAATTTTATTCTAGGTGAAAGGTCTTAACCACTATCAGGTTTCAACTCGAACTCAACACCGCAATTTACAGAAAAGTGAACTGTAGCAGCGTCACAAAGAAGCCAGTGACGACATTGCAGACCTTGATAAAGACGCTTGTCTCCAACTCCCACATATCATAGACTGAGAACCGTGGTGGCGTGTCCTGGATCAGCTTGTATATCTTCTTAGCTCTGTCCCTTAGGAGTCCTGAAAAATTAGATAATTACATTATATACTCGTATATTATAGAAAAAAAGTAATTATTTAGATATGGACAAATCACACTGATTGATTTAGCCCCAAAGTAAGATAAACTTGTATTATGGAATACTAACTCAACAATGCTATATTTTATAATCAAAACATATATAGATGATCTCCGGATTGGCGTGTTGACTATTACACCACCGCGAGATCATCGCAAATACATACATTAAAAAAAAACATACATACATTTACAGGTTGCTTTCTCAGCATCATCTGTTGGTTGACTGGTAGAAAAGGCCCCTAGCCTTAAGTCCGCCATTTCCATGTATTGTAATTAAGTTAAATAAATAAATAAATACATACATACATACTATCACGTCTTTATCCCTAATGGGGTAGACAGAGAATTTTGGGTCTTGTGGCTTTAAGCAGAGAGAGCCCAGGGCTGCAATACCCAAAGGCCACTTTTAGCGTGATGGTGAGCGAGAAGATGGAAAAACGAATTAAAATAGCCGGGTTGCAAGCCGCATCGCCTATTATCATGATTCGTAGTTTCGCCCAGTCCCTTGATCGGCTTTGACGATCAGTACTGGAAGAGAAGCAGCTGGTATATTCTAAGTTTTTTTTAATCTCCCAGACCAGCATGGAAGAATTAATGAATGGGCTCTAAACTTCATTTGGGTGAATAATGGATAAACCAAGTCCTAAGGAGTGCGAGTCGGACTCGTACATGAAGGGGTCCGTACCTTCGTACTATTTTAAAACGCTGATAAAACAGGTTTCTTGTATGACGACCCCTTTAATTTTTTACTTTATATTATTTTTAGTATTTGTTGTTATAGCGGCCTAGTAATACATAATCGGTGAAAATTTCAAGTGTCTAGCTGTTACGGTTCAAGAGATAGAGCCCTGTGACAGACGGACAGACAGCGGCATCTTAGTAATAGATCTCGTTTGCACTCTTTGGGTACGGAACCTTAAAAACGTCTTTTTGGTCTAGCTCCTAATTGATTATGAGATACATACCATTTTGATAGACAGACATAACTTTGATAGATAATAATTTCACTTTTCTTATTTCTCTCTCGAATAAGTCGCAGCGAAGGCACAGAAAAAGCAACCCAAGTACATCAGTTGTTGTCAGAAATGACAGAATTATTATAGCCAATCGATCAGGAATCTAAAAAAAGTTTACGTATATAATGTCTAACGAAATATACAAAAACTATTTGAAGACTGAATTCAATTTTCAATTCAATAAAAATAAACAACTTCTCCCATAGGATCTCCCATAAACATTTTTTTGCTTTCCATACAAACTCGGATTAGCTGACCGGTCAATTATTTCGACCGGATTTCGATATATGTGACATTCCACGGGTACCTAAAGGTACTTTGTGGACGCTGGTGCTTAAGGTAAAGATATAGGCAAATGGCCTTGAAGTGTGAAATAAATTGTTAACTCGTAAATATGGTGATAATTTCCATATTGCTCTTCGTCATGCACTAGATAGCCCTTTAAATTATTTTATGAACTGCCGTGGCCACTTTTGGTGAAGGCAAGTTTTAAAGCTACGGACTAATGTAAATACTTTCAACGGTGGTTCATAAAATAATTTAAAGGGCTATCTAGTGCATGACGTAGAGCAATATGAAAATTATCTCCATATTTACGAGTAAACAATTTATTTCAAATGAGGACGCCACTTCAAGGCCATTTGCCTATACCTTCACCATAAGGTACCTTTACCCGTGGGACGTCACATATGTTCCTATGGGAAAGTTGTTCGGTATCATAGACTGAATTCACCCTTAAAATAGTTTCAGTATATCTTGTTAGACCATGTATAAAATAATTAATTTTTAATAAACATGTTTAAAAATGTATTGTATATGTACAGGACAAGGAGCCGATGGGTACAGTCAAGAGTACATAAAGTTTTACATACAACTGGTACGGTAAAAAAATCTGCACTTGATTATACAACGTGGAAGGAATTATAGTATAGTGCAAACAAAATGAAATTAAAATAACAGCCAAAAAACAAAAATAAATTTCGGCATTTCCATACAAGAGTGCGGTCGCGCCCGGGCGATTTGTATGAGAATGTAGATTTTTTTTGGTTTTTTAACTGTTATTTTAATTTTATCTAGTATAGCCCGTAGTTCGATTTATTACGGGTATGTCCCCTCCACTTTGTAGAATAAGTAAAAATATTTATTTCGGAAATAACATAATTACGACTTACGGTGTTCTGTAGAGTAAGCAGTGTGAACTCGAACGTTATTACTACGAAAATTACAACTTTACTGGTGAACAGAAATATCTGTAAAACACAAAAGACCATTTAAATGTTACACTTGTAGAAAGGAAAGGTGAAAATTGAATTACGAAAAATATTCATAAGGTAAATGTGAATCGGAGATCGACATGCGCCAACTCACAGCATGCATTCAGTTTTTAAAAATGAGAAGTAGATTGTAATAACTGATAGTTCAAAGTCTCTTTCTCTTTCTTGGGGAATAATAATTTCTGTAAAAGTATGCATATAGTATGTAAGTATGTTTAAAATTTACCTGAAATTTGTAAATATCTTGAAAATATGCAAACGCAGTAAATATTACTTTCAAGTAACAGTCAACCCTACATTCACAAAAGTCATAGGTCTTGGGCCCTATTGTTCTTAAAAAATATTTTACAATGTTTGATTTACATTCTGCAACTATTGTATTTTCAGTTTTGTTTAAATGGCTTGATATTATATGATTCACAATACGAACACTTACGGCGAAATAAGCCAAAAGATTTGAACAATAACTGATCTCTATGAGCATAGTACAGTGAGCAATTAAAACTGCTATTACTCCTGTGGTTAAAATTACATCTTTTGTGAACAATACGATGCCAATGAGAAAACATATGATAAAACATAAAACAGTTAGATTAATCCAGTTCAGTTTATAAACTAAAATTTTTACACTCCTGTTGTAATCGACCTTGAGAACTGTATCTATTTGTGATAATTTGACATAAAAAATCACGTTGATATTATTGCAAATAAATCTTGCATGAATAATGCTCGAGAAATAGAAAAAATAATGAATGCACACAACTGCTAAAGATAAAATGTAAAGGTTGTTTATGTTATAGTATCTCATGAACGAGGTAGTGTTTATAAATAAATTTATAATAAATACAAGTATTACAATAAAAATGGTGTATAACTTTTGAAACACAGTGGGCGCAGTCACAAATCGGTGTCTTGCGTCAACACGGCAAGACCCAAGAAGTAATTGAAAGCGACGATATTGACTAAACATTTTAAGGAAGTCTTCATCCAGCATGTCCTTGGAAAGGTATTCCGAACTATGTTTTCCTTTTTCCATGTTCAAACTTTGTTT
Source organism: Acrobasis repandana (assembly GCA_963576875.1). Taxonomy (NCBI): domain Eukaryota; kingdom Metazoa; phylum Arthropoda; class Insecta; order Lepidoptera; family Pyralidae; genus Acrobasis; species Acrobasis repandana. The sequence continues at coordinate 15,542,578 of OY756218.1, read as the reverse complement.
TAGAACGGCAGAATTCTGAGTCGACATTATTGACCGGTAGTTTAGCTGATTAGTTTACGACTGAGTTCAATACATTTTATTGCTTTTTATGTTATTTGATTCATTAAGCGTACAAGTCTAATTGCTTGTAATTTTAACACACTTTCGTGATTAAAATGTGGAGTGTATGAACTATGAAAACAAAGTACTTATAACAGGGTCATGACTCAATTATTAGTAGTAGTATACCTAACTAAAAATAAATAAAATAAACTAAATACTTAAGAACACAATATGTGTGTCAAGAATATCACAACCAAAGTCACCAAAACCGTGGCAAATGTAGAAGAAAATGTTAGGAAGCGAAAAAACCTCATGCTTGAAATTACCAAAGCGAAAGTTTAACCGTGGATACGCTTAGATATTATAAAAGAGGAAATTATGTATTGAGATTTTTGAAATCATCTTAGTTTTTATTCTTCAAATTTAGCCAATAATTAGATGAACGCGGATTTTAATAAAAACTTCAAGTGCCTCTCAATTTTTGGAGTTAAATTTATATGCCAAGCAAAGTTCATCGTTTGGTGATTAAGTTCATTTCCTATAGGTAATGATTACAAACCGAAATATTCAATTGGATGCTTTTTATAATCTTCCTAAAATCACAAAGATTTTTTTATATAGACAAGTAAATGGTAAATAAATTATTCTGACAGATTAAAAATATAGGTACTTATTTATCAATAAATTATACTGCGCGATTGTTTTCAATTACAACATGTATCATACATCTAGTTTCACGTATCTCTTTCTGCGCCTACAAGCACTATATTACTTCTACATTTATAATTTATATATGTATTTTGTATTCCAAATAGGCTGAAAGCAATCTTCACATATTATGTTATTGACAAGCTACAGTAGAAGGTAAGCTAGATATTTATTATTATTAAATATAAATAACATATTAACACTCACCGTCCATCAATATACTTTACCAGTGGGATAACGCTATGCCTTAAGGGTGCATGTGAGCTGTGTACAACTCATATCTTCATTACATAGTAGATGATCAAAATATGGAGTTAACAACATGACAACTTGCATATCTACACCATATTTCTTATAAACTTTAGTGCGGCCGCATATTATAGGAATGTTCAGAATTATCAGAAAATTTTAGATGCGGGCGCCTGAAGGCTCTTTGCTGATATGTTTTGTTTTAAACCCCATATTTTATAATAATTCAGACGTGTCTAACGTCCGTTTCTAATAGTGTCGGATGCAATTCATCGGACGTCAGACTTTTTTCTGATCACAATGCCAGATGCATTATACTCTACTCTGAGAGACGATATTCGTTCCCGTCTTCATTGAAATTACTTGTAGGTACTACAACTATATTTCGAGTTAGATAGCTTCTGACACTTGTATTATTTTACCAACACACGAAAAAGGGACGTCAGTAAACTAAAATTTGCATTTTTCCACGCGATTTGTTGCTTTACGGAAAGTCTGACCTTCCATATGTTGATAAACGATTAATCTTTCCGATAACATAATTAAAATGAATTTAATTAGACTTACTTTGTGCTCGTAAGACGTCAATTAAAGTTTCGTATTACTTTGAAGTAACAAGCACGTTGCTTATAGTTTAAATGTCATCTGGTTAATCTTTATTTATTAGATAACTAGCTGTGCCCGCGACTTCGTTCGCGTGGTTGTCGGAACGTAATGTTATATAGCCTAAAGCCTTCCTCTATAAATGGACAACCCAACAAAAAAAGAATTTTTCAAATCGGACCATATGTTCCTGAGATTAGCGCGTTTAAACAAACAAACAAACAAACTCTTCCGCTTTATAATATTATTATAATATTATATACTATAGATTTTCATTAATATAGATACATTATATTTTCTTTCAAGTTTACAATTATATTTACGGTGGAATTCTAGATATACCTACGTCACTGGTATGACTCTCCATTGATTCAGAGTAACATATATACCTACTACTACTGCAAACGAAACAATTTATCTGTACACACGTCGATGTGTGAGTTTTATACTTAGGGTCGCACCGCAGAATTATTTTAATACTTACCTACTAACGAGTTCGACATATTTACGATTATATTTTTCCATACCGGAAGATTTGCGAACACTATGACGTAAAAAATATTCTGTTTTATATGTATTAAATGTTACAGAAAAGGCGGAAACACCTACATAATATCACTTCACAAATATTTTTCATTATGTCCATTGTCCATTTCACCATTAGTTCACTTTACTGATTATTATTGAGTCATTTATAATGTAACGCACTAATTTTACTAATTCACTATTGTAATATAGTACGAGTAATTTGCATATTCGGCGCAAAACTATACGGTAATTATATGAATAAATTCAATAAAAATAAACAAATGTTTATCACGCTTACACTACAGCATGTCAAGTTGTCATTGTCAACAATGGCATTTAGCACTATAACCCGCGGAAATCTAGTTGGCATCTGTGTGTATGTGATTACCTGTGAGCGAGGAGCCTATGTAACATTACCGGATTGCTTATTAGCAATCCGGTGTTGTTGTGTGTAAAATGCGAGAGAGCGAGAAGGGTATATATATCAAGATGGTTGCTGGGTAATAACGTAAAATTATATTGTCTTACCTGTTTTCATCATTTGGAAATGTATGAAATATACTAGAGTATTGGGTGGATAATAGTGGAGAAGTACTGTTATTTTTGAGGTTTCTAATGTGATGTCGTAAATAATTACATTTTTTCCGCTTACATTGCAAACGCAGGCTGAACCCTACGAGTTTTATCAAAATAATGTACTAAGTATTGTACACATTGAAAAGGTCTACAGAAAAGTCCGTGATGGTATATGTCTATCTCTTATGGATAACCCACAATAACTTTTTTTTGTCATTTACTTTTTGATGTATTGTGATATGTAGTGATGATAGTGTTGATGATTGTAGAAATATAAATAGGTACATAGTGGCGCCCTGGCATCTGCATAAAAGCATTTTTTAGACTGTCTCCTACAGCACATTCGACAACTGTAATTCATCATGTCCACTGGACTTCGACCTCTCCTAAGGATTTCCAAAATAACCGATCTAGAGCGGCCTGCATCCAGCGCTTTCCAGCGACTTGTAATTCATTCATCCGCTAACCGTCTGTAAATTTTCTATTTTGTTACAGAGTCCGACACGCGCGCTCCAAGAAAACTAATAACAATATTAATTACTCTGGTGCAACTATCTGCAAAATAATCGTTTTAATTATCAATAATAGTGCGTAACAGCGCAGGTATTTAACTGCTCGATCGTCTGCCTCCGACTCGAATTATTGCACTCTATTTTTTAGCTCTATATTAAACTGTTCAAAGGTTCCGAAGATGTTCTGACTATAAATAAACGAGAGGCTAGTAAGGCAATCATTTAAATAAGTTAATACGCGAAATCGATCACCTACTGGTAATCGAGAGCAATCTAGAGAAGATTAAGGTGAAGATCGAATAGTAAAAATATTACACATTCCTATAAGAGTGTTTTATACAGGCATTAACAAAAACTACTTAAGGCCCCGTCAAATCAGAGCCAAGAATACTGTAAACTGTTACTGTTTTTGAAAAATTACTGTAAATAAACTAGTACAGTTTATTTCTCAAAAATATTACATAGGAATTTTAAGGCTTTTCTTCAGATACTTACATTATTCAAAACACGATTGAGAGTTCTTGGCTCGATAGAAAAAACCGGCCAAGTGCGAGTTAAACTCGCGTGGAGAGGGTTCCGTACAATTGATTGAATTCATATAGGTTTTCCTGTAATCTACAAGCAATGAAATATATTTAGTATTTATTTTTAATTTAAGGCCCAGTAATTTCGGAGATGAGCGGGGGGGGGGGGGGGGGGGGGAATGGTCAATTTTCGTCTTCTTTCTTGAATAAAATCAAAAAGTATATTTGAGATCCTCATAACAAGCCCTTTTATTTGATATATGACACAGACAAGTTTGCAAAACTTTTTTTTTAAATTTCTTTAGTTGTCCCCCAAAAATTACCCTTATTTAAAAAAAATATTTATTTTCTTTGCACATGTGTGTTTAAGTTATAGGATTACACCATCCTACCAAATTTCACCTGATTCGGGCCAGTAGATTCGGAGCAAATCGGCTGTTACAGACGGACGGACAGACAGACACACGAGTGATCCTATAAGGTTCCCGTTTTTCATTTTTTGTACGGAACCCTAAAAATCACAAAAAAGAGCGAATCGAGAGCAAACAAAGGCCTGGACCCGTGCTCGACGATATTTCGCTGTGATTTATAATTTTTTTTTAGTGAAAGTTACTAGCAATTTAAATTATACATTTTTTGCATAATTTTCATATAAAAAGGTGATTGTATAAAATAGTAATATCTTTTTCAAAGGTAAATTTAGGCAAATGTAGACGTATGTTTGTGATTTTTTTCTAATAAGCTAAAAATGCTCATTCGTGTTTTCGATATTGTAGGTGTCTGTAGAAAAGCCTTAAGATTTCTATGTAAAATTTTTGTGAAATAAACTGTAGTAGTTTATTTACAGTAATTTTTCAAAAACACGCACGGTATTGCGAGCTGTGAACCCATCTCGCCTTAAAAATAAATTCTGGCAAACTTGCCCCATGACAGGTGCCCAAAAGGCTAGCAGTATTGCCATTGAAGGCAATGTGTTATATCGATAACGATTTTTCCGGTCAACAAAATTTAATGACCAAATAACTAGTTATGGTATGGTAATGACCAAATAGCTAGGTACGGGAGCATTAGTTTGAAGAAATTCATTCGAGTATCTTATTTGGCTGTAAGTATTCTTATCGTTTCCTGACTGTGGACTTTCCGAAGAAGTACACGCTTCAGAGCTTAGGCAAAAAGGCGTAACTTTTTGGGATGTGAGTAGCAAAATAATGAGTTGTATAGATAACACTGCAACTGCATTTCATACAAAAGTTCTGTTTGTGCCAAACGGTGACAGAAAACAGTTGTTAATTTTTGCTGAACTCGTATTCTGCCACGCAAAATTAAAAAAAAAATTAGCTTACCTAGGCGTATAGAGTGCATCCTGGCAGTCTTCTTCAGCTCGATACGATATTTTGGAGGAGTTACAGCCCCTTGGTTGCTAGATCATCATAGTACTGCAGGATTTTGTACACCAATCTATGAAAATTTGTGGTAAATTGTGAATTGGTAAAATATCCATGTGACAAGATTGTGGGTAAGAGGTTCTTTATTGTAAAAGAAAACTTGTCAAAGTTCTTTCATTGGTTTACTTTCGTTGTAGAGAATGGTAAACTCTATATTATTCCAAAGTTTTTCAAGAGCAAACTTGCCAAATTCATCATTCTTCTGTTTTTACTACCAATAAACCATATTGCTAGAAAACTTGCTAAGAAAGAACTTTGGCTGGCCTTTTTTTACATGTTTTATAGGATATCTTTTTCTAATATCATTATGATCATATTTCATATAGCTGCTGGCTCAGAACCGGGGGTCCGCTGGTATACAAATTATGAATATAATTCCATTAAGTAAATTACTGTATTCAAGAAGCAAATAAATAGAGTTGTCATATTCTTATTTTGGTAACGTGTTTCTAATTGCGTTGTTATTACTTGAAGGGGTCTATCAATATTAAACAGTAAAGCAATTAGTCATACATCAACAGGATACTTAACCTGCCGGTCAGTTCATTCACGTCAGCCACTAGATTCCACACGTACATTGTTATATCTTTCAATTTCATTATGGAAAATATGCGGACTAATTCAAACAGGGTCGAATATATCTCTAAAGATATTTTAGAAGAAGATTTTTTGAAAGTATTTGCAAGTTTTCGTAATCTTGAAATGGTACTTGGTTCGTGTCGCGTCGACGCAAAACACCGATTTGTTACTGGGCCAACTGTACTCCAAAAAACGTACACAGTGGCGATCTTAATTATAGTTTTTGCCGTTTATGTTAAATTGGCCCGAACACTCAGCACAATTTTTCAAAACTATCCAATTCTTCATATTTTATGCATAGTCGCCGTGTTAGGTCACCTATTGTTCTACGTGTTAAACATTATTCACGTTAGATTCTACAAAAATTCTCAAAATGTAGATTTTTACATAAAAATGCAGCAAGCTGATCGTATTTTGAAAGTTGGTCATAATGAAATAATTAATACTTTGGTATATTCAGCTAATTTAGGGACGATAACAATCATTGTAATTGTATTTTGTTCTCTTGTTGGCTTTGTATTTACTACAAAACAGCTATCTTTAATAGTAGGTGTTGTTGTAGTTGTCTTTACGCAAAGTACCGTTTTCGTGGAAATTTGTCATTGTTCAGGTCTTCTGTCTTACTTCGCGATTCGTATTGTTCTTATTAAGTTCATGATTGACAACCATTTAGACAAAGTTCTAAAAAGCTTTCATATACGAGAAAATTTGTTATTTATTGAAAGCAGATTCATAGAATGGTTTGGACTTAATGATGTTGATATAACAGAATATCCTCTGGACACATACTTGAGAGATACATTCAACGGCTTTTTGCAATTTCAAGAACTGTATAAATATCAGGTAAGCATTAGCATAATGAATATCATAATTTTATTAACAGAAGTGTATTGCTTGATATATGGCCTGAGGTTAGTTTAAAGATTTGATCTCATATTAATACTTACCTTGTTTATGTGTCAGGTCAGGCATTTTATCAATAATATGGATTTTTCTTTTTATTTGATGATAATGTTTTAATTTTTTTTTCAGATTTTTTTATTTAGCAGTAAGCTCGTGATATACATGGTACTCACCTTCGAGTTTGCTCTCCAAATAATTCAAAATAATGTACGTAACTATCATAGGAATTTTAAAATGGGATCCAGAAGTGGGTTCCAACGAAAAAGATTCGTCCGTTTTAATGTTTCCGTCTTACTTATTTTGAATAAATCCCCTAATATTTTTAATAATTTAAGAAAAAGTGGAAGGAAAAGGGAAGTACCTTGGGCCATCTGTGAAAAAAAAAATATTAATGAAAAAATCATGACAAGGATATATATATGAGTATAAAAAATATTTCTTTCCATAGTATTTTCTCCACATGGTTAAAGAGAAGCAGAATTTGAGATTGTTAGTTATCATTCGTTCATCGTGTGTGATGCTTGGCCGTTTTATTTCACACAAGATGAACGAATACCTATGAAATCTTCGTAACGGTAGCAAAACAGCCAAGCATCACGTATTGAATAAAATGTAGAGTATGTGAAGTTAGGCTTGGTAAAGTAAGGGCGCATAGATCAAGAATCTTGGCTCTACGTGAGATCTGACCACTTTTTCATAGATTTTGATTAAGGTGTAGTGTAGAGCTTGTAGGTTTAGAGCGTGTAGTCTTAAGTGCTTGGCTTTATACAAGATCTGATAACTTTTTCACAGTGTAAGCTATGTAGACTCGTCTTGGCAACATTTTTACATGAAAATGTTTTTGGTGGGATAGTATTTTCTCCACATGGTTAAAGAAAAGTAGAATTTGAGATCGTTAGTTATTTTTACGAGTATTTGTATCTCGTATTTATATCTCCCACGGGTCTTTTCACCCCGGTCTTTTAGGGGGCTTAGGTGAGGATACAGACCCAACACGTAGAGCTATTTGGAGAAGTTGATGTTACATAGGGCTCCCACTATTATTACTACGAGTATTATATTAATATTACTTATTTATCTTTTAGATTGCAGATCGCATCATAATTACTGTTTTGCTAACATTTCTTGTATTAGACCTCATAGGAATGTTCATCCTATGTTTTCGTTATGAGGTATTTATAAGAAATATAAAGGAAATTAAAAACCTAACTATTTCAGTTATGTCACTTTATCAAAGAGGTTAGTATGTCATTGTTAGCGTTCTATTTATTATACAAAGTGGAAGGGACATACCCGTAATAAATTGAACCACGGGCTATACTAGATCACTAAAGCATAATGACATTAAAATAACAGTCTACAAACCAAAAAAAATTTCGACATTCCCATACAAATCGCCCGGGCGGCCGCACACTTTTGTATGGAAATGCCGATTTTTTTTTTGTTCTTAGGCTGTTATATTAATTTCATTATACTATACAGATCTAGTATAGACAGTGGTTTGATTTATTACGGGTATGTCCCTTCAACGTTGTATAGCTTAGAAGAAAGTTAGTCTTTTGTTCTTTGACTTTGATCTAGAATAATTAAGGTTACAAAATAAATACTCACGGTGTCACGGTACAGGCGTGAGGGGCGTGAGTTCGAATCCCACTGGTGGTAAAATTTTTCATTACATTTTATTTATTTAGATTTTGTTCTGAGCATTGTGAGGCTGTTTAAATCAATAATTAAATATTTTTGCATGAAAAATGTTCATCGGCATCTTTTTTGACGGGCTTAGGATTTAAAATACATACGTACTTCCGCCATATTATTACATTTTAATAATATTGTTTAAACTGACTCAGATATATGACAAATATGGCGTTTAGACGACCAATACTTAACTGTCTCAATGTGTTTCTTTCGGCGTTTCTTCTCAGCAGTCGACGTTTTTAAATACATAATGACGTAAAAATAGTGCTTGTCAAAACCTAGTTTATGGATGCAGCTGCTTCATCAGTCGTGTTAGATTCTTAGGGGAATACCTATGTCCAGCTGTAGACTTCCTGTGGCTGATATTTTTCTGTTTTATTTAATTTGTATTATTTTGCATTACGTAATTAATTACGTAATAAAAGTCTAGTTTCTCAATTTTTGAATCTTGAATAATTTTTAAATTTAACACTGGTTTATTTTCAGGTTCATTGAGGAAGCGAGCAAAGATAATGTACCACGTGATAGAAGACATGCCGCCCACGTTCTCCGTGTACGGCATGTGGGTGATGGAAGGGAGCGTCTTCGTGAAGATCTGCAGCATCGTCACCAGCCTCATTCTCACCTTATTGCAGTTTGCTTTGCTTTAAAATTTCAATTTTTAGACATCTGAGCTAAAATATTATATCAAAGACTTGGTTTTCCTTTTTTAGATGTTTAGAACTCTGTGTTTGGAAGTTATTAGCTACTTCTTCTTTAATTTGCAAAATATTAGGTCCTTACATATGAAATTGCCGTTCAGTATCAAAAAAGTGAAACAAGTTATTTTTAATGAAATTATTATTTAATCAATGGAAGTATGCGCCGTTGTTATCGATACACTTCCGCCATTTTATAGGCAGATCATTGATACCTTTGGAAAAAAATTCCTGGGAGCGAGAGTCTATGAACTGTTTGAAGGCGGTTTTGACTGCCTCATCAGATTTGAAATTTTTTCCTTGTAAAAAGTTATCCAAATTTTGAAAAAAGTGGTAATCGGTTGGGGCAAGATCTGGAGAGTATGGTGGAAGACGCAGAGGTTCCAGTCGCAGCTCCTCTAACTTGGCGATCGTTTGATGTGCAGTGTGTGGTCTAGCGTTATCCTAAAGGAGCAGTGGGCTAGAGCAATTCATCAGTCTCGGTTGTTTAATGGCGAGCTTTTCCATCATTGTTTGCAATTGTTGGCAATACAAGTCTGCAGTAATCGTCTGGCCTGATCTCAAGAAGCTGTAGTGGATAACACCAGCACTGGCCACCAAACACTAACCAGAATCTTCTTTTTGGTCAGTTTTCGCTTAGGGCAAGGTTTTGCCTGTTCTCCAGGGTCAAGCCATTGTGATGATCGCTTCCGATTGTCGTACAGGATCCATTTCTCATCACAAGTCACGATACGGTTCAAAATCCCCTCATTATTGTGGCGATTAAGCAAAGAAACGCAGCAAGCAACGCGTGTTTGTTGGTTTGCTTCAGTCAATTCGTGCGGTACCCACTTTTCGAGTTTTTTAATTTTTCCGATTTGGCGCAAGTGGATAAGTATCGTTTTTTCACTTACGCCGAAGGCTGCTGCTAATTCAGAAGCGGTTTGAGATGGATCCGCTTCCACTATCGCCTTCAATTCTTCGTTATTCACTTGAATATCAGGTCGTCCACGAGGCTCATTGTGTAAATCGAAATTTCCAGAATGGAAACGTTAAAACCAAAAACACACCGTTCGTTCGTTAGCGGTGCCTGGTCCATACACGTCGTTAATTCTTCGAGTCATTTCTGCAGCACTGGTGCCACGGTGGAACTCGTATTCGTAAATACCACGAATTTTCAATTTGTCCATAGTTGTTGTTATAGCAATGTTGAAACTCAAACAAATGATGTTAAAACAAATGAAATAAGAATTTTAAAACAATATTTTTCTGGCTTTATTTCGAAATAAATTTGAATTTGGAATTCCTAATGAAACGCAAGATATTTGATTTTAAAGTTGCCAGTATTGAAAATCGGCAATTTCATATGTAAGGACCTAATATTGCAAATTGAAGAAGAAGTAGCCAAAATTACTCATCTGTGGGTTTAACGACCGATCGCCTGCCTGAACTCAACTCTCCTTGGAAAATAAGAATTCAATCAGCAGATATATTTCAACGGTACAGTAATTGCTAACAGCTATTACCAGCAACACGAATCGTTTAGTTAAATCCGCCATTAAACCCAGCTTAGTCTACAGTTCGACAGCGTTTGATGTGTAGATGATTTATTACACCATGGGAAACTAAGAGTGTTTCGGTTTTACTACACTGTAATAGTGTGTATAACGTTCAATACCGGTAACTGCTTTGGGGTAGAAAAGTTATCTACTTCGTTATTTTGAATTGACAGTCTATTTTTATATCTTTGCTTGTCCAGTAATAGGTGACCAGTAGTGCATTATCTTCGTCAAGGTAGAGGTCCTCTAGCGAACAGGTCTTGAAGCAGGCAAAAATCATAGATTATAGCGGATGGTAACATACCATTCGGTGGACCGGCAATGGTATAAACTCACAAAAGCGTAAGACTTTCCAGGAGAATAGTAAAAATTGAAAATTATGAATACCTAGGCCAGGAATAATCAGAACTTAGCACAAATAATTATTTTTGGGTCTATAGGAGTCACATACTTGGTGGTGGCTGACAGACTTTGTCTGTCCGCGACCACGAAGGATAAAACTCCTATTTCAAACGATAGACCCAACAAAAGAGGTTTGTACTAATTCTCGTTTATATACATTTATCATGTGTTCAAAGCGTGATAGTTCAAAAACCTATATAGTAAGAATTAGATGTGAAAATATACTAATTTAAAATTGGATTGCTGTTCTGAGCTTTTGAAAGTATTCTTGTTGTTTTTTTATTGAATTAATAATTTTAATTCCTTCAAAGTCACCAAGACATACCCAGACATACCTAGTAGCATATAAAATTCACCAAGTATGTAAATGATTAGATATGCTTTCTTGAGCATATGTGTCTGTGCCTTACAGATAATTATTGGTAAAAGAAACGCTGGCTGCTTTTAAAATTAATGGACACCTAAATTAAAGTTGCAGTGCGGAGTCGTAATGAAGATAAGCTGAGGAGTCTTGCGATAAACTCATGACGGCTCCTCTCTTGAGATAAACCCTTAATTACTCCGATAAGGTCGTGTGTAAGGCTTTAGGCTATTTCTTGATTAGTTGACATAGACAAACTTTGGTAAGTTAAAGTCTATGAGACATTGTAGCATTTTTTAGAAGTAATATAAATTTATGTTTCATTTATAGAAATGTTAAACAAAAAACACACATCGACTCTTCTTTTTCTTCCAAGCGCGTTCCCGGTTGCATCCTCAGCTGTGCTGCTTCGGAGCCCAGAGTGCGCTTTCATGATTTTTCTTCTCCAAATATTATGCATGTCAAATGGTCACCCAAGGATGCCAAAGACCTTGCGTTGGAGAAGAAATAGCCGGAAAATTTTAAACGATTGAGTTTTACGACCGTCCGCAAATGGAAGTGTACAGCCACAATCATCTTTCATCAACAAGTCAAAAGTTATCTTGATAATAATTCGTTATGGTCACATCGAAAGAGATATATATATATCGAGATATACGAGTACGTTGTGATATTGGGATCCTACTGGTGTCATGGCACAGCCTCGCAGCAAGCCTTGGCTTTGCTTTTACTTCAACTGCCATCTTGGCGCTTTATTTTTTTGACCATGATGACAGTTCCTTTTAACTATTAGCCTATTAAAATCATAATCTGCCATGGAACCGTTAATAAATAAAAGTACCGTAAACTCTTTATTTTCTTGAATTTTAATCTGTAAAAAGTATTCGGGTAGATACAATTTACATTCGATAAGATAAAATTTATCAACGATAAGAAGAACTCTTTTCAATATACAATCGAAGTCATTCCGATTTAATTCAATGTGAATATGAGTTGTTTAAAGTTGTCCAGTAATTAGAGCAATCACACGAGTTATCCTTTGATGAGATTTCGGGGGAAGTCTATAAAGATAAGAACGATCTTTCGTAATTCTTATCTCGAGAATGAAGATAACTGACATGTATACATGAATAAATAGATATAATACAAAAAAAATAATAAATAAAACACAGTGAAATATTCGGCGAGAGCGAAGGAAGGCCCGGAGCCGTGCTCGACGATATTTCGCAGTGTTTTATTGATTTATTTATTTTGTATTGTATTTATAATTTTTTCTGTAGCCAAAACGGATAGATATTTAGGTAATACATTTTTTGGTATAATTTTCGTATAAATAGGTGATTGTATAAAATAGTAATACGTATTATAATAAGGCAAATTTAGGCAAATTTAGAGGTATGTTTGTGATTTTTTTCTATCGAGCCAAAAATACAATACAATACAAATACAAATTATCTTTATTGCACCATAATAATTAATAAAATAAAAATAACAAACACAAAGAAAATATTGGTACAAAATACTCAATCGTGTTTTGGCCATTGTGGGTGTTTGTAGAAAATCCTTAAGATTTTTATGTAAATTTTTTGAGGAATAAACTGTAGTAGTTTAATAACAGTGATTTTTCAAAAAACACGCACAGTTTTGCAAATTGTGAACCCACTTCACCTTAATTATGTCCAGCTGAGAATAAGTAAAAAATATATCTTAATTGCGAACCTCAGGTCAAATATGTCACAATAGTTTGTTTATTCATGTATACATTTACTCCTTAGTTTGGGACATTCGATTTGACTATGTTAGATGAAAAGACAGTTAATAGTACTTTACTGGTCTTATCCAAGATGTAATTTTAAAAATTACTCACACTACGAAATAAATTATGTTACAGCGGAGGCATATTAGCAACGTTAGTTAAGACGTTCATCAATCTCAAGTTCATTAGGGCTTCGGAAGCTCTGATTGCTGCTTCGCAACACCCTCTGACTGGAACACCGCCTACTTTTCGCGCAACGAAATGTGTTTATAACGACGCCAAAGCAACACCCACGACAATATTTTTTTCCAACACCATTCTGCATTTCCTAGTTAACGAATAGACATGATTAATGGCTGTGCGAATTAATTTAAAGTCGATCGACTTAACATACAATTATAAAAACATCAATCTTTTAAAAAAGAATACGTGATTATGTCCGAACTACAATTGTATCGTTCCCACTGTTTCCATAGCTTCATTCTATAGGTTTGGTCTTCGTCTTCAGTGGAGCACTTATATTTTAAATCTAATAATATTAAATTATTCTCCGTTTGATTTAAATTTAATACATTTGATAGGATTTGGTCGAAATTGATGGTTAAATACCAAATTAAATTTTATATAACTCTATTGTGTATACTCGTAATAAATCGAACCACCGTCTATACTAGATCACTAAAGTAAAAAAAAATTAAATAACAGCTAAATTAAAAAAATATTCGGCATTTCCATACAAAAGTATGTGGCCGCTCGGGCGTTTTGTATGGGAAAGTCGATTTTTTTTTGTTTTTTTGACTGTTATTTTAATTTCATTATACGTGATTTAGTGTAGCCCATGGTTCGATTTATTACGGGTCTGTCCTTTTCATTTTGTATAATACCTACAATAATAGATATAAAAACCACAAAAAGGCTATTTTTTATTTTACAACATAATTATTATTTTATATTAACGATGGCTGTTTCTATTTCCACGCAAATCATAGAAATTTTATTAGGGAATGGCCGTCAACCTGGATCATCATCATTACACAATTGTGGTTCATCTTCATCATCAATTAGTTCACTATTTCGATATAAGCGAATTTTTTGGTCTTGCTACGGCCATGTATACACTGCAATGTATTAAAGGCATGATGAATATGTACTTATTTCTTATCCCATTAAATAAATCTTTGACTATTGATTTTGAATTTGAAGATGATGTTCTATTCCGTCCTTCTTCTTTTATATAGATATTTCTTTTGGTTTCTGGATCGTAGGTGGGGACCTACGGTCCCAAGTGGAATAGGCCACCGGAGACAATACGAGTGGCTATTTTATCTTTTCTGCGGAAATGACGAATAAGAGCTGTTTGATGTGAGCTATCGCTTCCTCCATCAATCTCGAGAAACAATACTCCGAAGGCAGGAGGCTGGCGACTTCCCACGCCGCTGTCCTCCAATGAGATGCCATGCAGCCGCGGGCAGCGAGAGCGGTTTTACGATAGCCATAAATTCAATGTGTTTCATATAACTACCGATATTATTATTTTAATTCAATTTAACAGATATTATTTACTTTATGCATTTAATAGACTTTTATACGCATCATAACTTAGATATTTATTAGTGCTTATAAATTTGGACTCGACAATTTCAATTAAAATTTATAACGGTTGAATTGAAAATGTGTAATAAAATTGCCAGAGGTGAGATTTAAACTAAATGCAAATTTTATTTTCAATGATTTATTTTCACGACATTAAACATTTCTCATTTAAATGAAAATTAACACAGTATTCAGTACGTTTGTAGTAAGTACATTTATATAACCATAACCATAACTTAAATTCTATAAGGTCAAAGTAAAAAAAACAATAATGTAGGATTTTATCTCTTATTAAAATTACTTATTTTTAGTGCATAAGCTAAAAACAACTTAGCATTTCGAAATGACCACATGACAGCTTTAAATAAACCCAGTTCAATAACCCTACTTTACTAAATTTATAATAATTATGAACAATAAAGAGTTAATTTACTATAGATACCAACGTATGAAGAATGTCAATAATTATTATGAAAACCTTAAATAATTCTGAGCCTAAATGGTGATACGCATTTACTTGATAAGTTAATTGGTTCCGCCGGTGACTAAAAATGATATTTGTAAAGATACGCCGTCATTTGCGTATTAACAACTTTCTCGGAGGCCTCTCTGAATCACCTGCGGATCCCTGCCATCATGCGCATGACATTTATTGAACATATAAATCATGACTTGATAACTTAATCTTATAAAATAGCCTCGCAAGCCCGCAGAGCCTGCGTACCTCCGAGAATAAACAACAAAATAGATCAACGTAAAACAGTAGTTACCATTCCTCTATAATCATAAAGTTGAGGCGTCTAGATTCGAATTATTTGAATGTCTAGCACATTTAGAAATAATGCCTTGATTGCGAACTTAACGCCGACTATATTTCATAAAACCTATAGTTAAATAACTATTAGTGAAGCTCAGTGTCCTGGTAGTACACATTACTAGTGCGAGTTAAGAGCCCATACTACCCTAAAGTTCTTAGAGCGATCTTAAATATTATCAATATTAACGAAATACTTACTTTGAAATAAAAACTCAGCAAAGTTCAGGACTAACTCTAAACATAATAAGTTTCGAAAACACGATTGCTTAAAATTTTCTCTATAGAAAAACAATACAATACAATACCCTTTATTGCACAAAAGTAAAAAACAGAACATAATTATCTTAAAAACTAGAAATGCGTAAAAGTCGGCCTTATCGCTAAGCAATTTCTTCCAGGCAACCTCGTTTCAATAATTGTATTAAACATAAGGCAGTCATCATATGTCTTACTTTTTAAATAACTCTTAAATATTCTTTGTAAAACGAAAAACACCTCAAAACCAGAACCAGCCACATTGACCCACCGCGATTCCCGATGCCCCGCATGGCTCGCTGCCTCGCTTCGGCTAGAGTAAATTTGTTTGCGTGGAAGCGGGAGCAAAATTTAGATTATTGACATCAGGCGCCCTCTTAAGCAACCCCGGGCAAACGTCTACACTTGGATGGGTGACCACAAGTAGCATAAAAAAATTTAGTGCTTCTTCGTGCATAGGCATATTAGGACGTAGGTTTTGGCAGTCTTCATTTTATGGCAAACGTCAAGCAATTCCAGATGCGTTTAGGCAACTTGAAAAACTTGACACCAGTGTTGGCCACTAATACCTACCTACACAAAAAACAATACAAACACTATTAGACCTTTATGAAGAGAAAATAACCAATGAAAATGAAATGATCAACCCATTTTGACGAAAGCACCGCCATCTATCAAGACTTTCCAAAACATTATTTTCGCATCACCATTTATAAAAACAATTGAGCAATATTTTTCATATAAAACGCCTCTACCTTTCGGCAATGCATCCGGTATAACTTTCGCATTTCAATTACAAACAATTATTAAATCTGATTCGATAAATTACGTTTCGTTTATTATTTTGGTGCTGAGATTTAAATACAGGAGTCTTGATTTGTTTATTATTTTGCTTATAAAAAAAATATTATATAGTAATAAGAGCGGTTATTTTAGTAGTACATATAAAATTCGTATTAAATAAGAATGAAAGTCAATGCATAGAACAATAGTTAATAGTATTTATTACGGATATCCTGATAAGAAATGATTTTTTTTTAAAATTAAAAGCAGATGTTCCTGATACTGATGACAATATTTATGATTTTATATATACACAAGGAGATCATTTTAAATAAAATCTTCATCTGAAGAAAACTAGTTGTAAAACAAATGAAAATAATTTATTTAATAAAACATTCCATTAACAAATAATTATAAAAATATTAAAGTATTCACATATTATATTGGCATTTTATAACAAAGATTATAATTAAGTAAGTACGTACGAGTAGCATTTTCCCACAAACTTTTCAAACCCTTATAAAAATAAAACTACATATATACTTTGTCTTACTACAAACTTAATCATCACACTAGTCGAGTTGGAAGAAGACACCAAATGGATGTATACGTTTTTATAAAAGCAATGTCCTGCTTCAATTTTTAAAACTTTGAGTCACACATTATTAAAGTCCAGAATAAGGTTTAGTGGCGCTCAAATTAGAATAAATTATTAAGTCTTACTTACATAAGTACTTAGGTACTTATAATTATTGATTAGTGGTAAGTAATCATAATTGTAGGATGGAATATTTGTTTATCACTTTAAACTTACAACGCAAATTATGGATACAATGGACATCTTCATTCAGATCAAAAGGCCGCACTTAACTGGAAAAAGTGAAGAATATTACCCCAGCAAGTAAGATATAAGTTTAGATTACAAACGTTTAGCTTTGATACGTACTCAAGCATAGTATTACAAAAGTGCATATATTTACATCATGTAGGTAGTTAAGATAACAATAAATTAAAATTAAATATATTTTTACGCCACCGGCAAAATGTATTTTTTATTAAGACACTTTTACTACCTCCCAGGCAAAAATAAGCCGTTTTGCGCCATGAGCAAACATAAATAAAATGTAATGTTTACACACTTCGAGAATGATAGAGACCTCAAATTACATGCTTAGCAACCTCTTCGGGCCTGGTGGCAAATGTTTGTGACTTCATGTATTTTATTATTATTACCGTGGCCACTTGAACTAGACCAAAAAACTCTACTTTCACCGCTCTTAGTGATCTACTATTTCTAACTTCTTAGATTAAAGAATTCCCTTTTTTTATATATCTTACAAGCACTACTTTTGACTCGCCCATTCTCCTCGCACCATTTGAACTAACACCTCGCGGGCGGCACATCGCGCGTCGCAGCGCCCGCAGCGGCAGGCTAATTTTACAGTTAATATATCTGCACTGATTGCCGGGACACACAGAGTCACGGATTTATTTGCTATCCCAGTACTTAAACTGCACAGGTTTATTTTTCATGTTAATACAGGTAGGCGGGTATGTTTAAGTGCTTGGATGATGTTAATCCTTTTTTTTTTGTACGGTCTGTCTGGGAAGAGAACACAGGCGACAGTTTGAAAATAGGCAGTTACATATAAGGCATTTAAATCTTAATTATACCTACACAAATTTACGTGTATAATAATATTCTTCTATTAATTTATTTACAATATTAGTAGCAATATTCGTCTATAAAGTTTACGCTACTATATTTTTAGGAAAGTAGGAGGTTACATTAAATATTTTTATTTTATTATGCTTACAAACGATACAGGCTAACTTCTGCTATGAAGAAACGATTATAAGACAGAGGATAGAGATATGCCAAAACACTATACTATGTCTGGTTAATTTGATTTTATTTAAATTTTCATTAAACAGACTAAAGAAAGGAATGTGAAAAACTTTACTAATAACAAAAAGCTGTAGTAAAAAGTATTTTAATAAGGGATATTATTAATTGCACGTCAAATAAATAAACACCCTTAAATTATATCTCGTCAATTATATACTTTTTTACATCAAATAAATCAACAATCTCATCATAAATACTGACTGCACAGCAAAAAAATAGTGACTGCACATAATATTTACTAGGTTAGGGCAAATCTATAGGTTAGGTTATGTTAGAACTGTGACCAACAGTAGGAAAGTTCTATCCATTTTACTACGCCATAAATATAAATTGCAGTTTGTTTAGTAATATTCTCAGTTGAGTATTTTGCTTGTGATGTTGAAACACACCTATGCGAACTTTTTATTGCAACACTCTGCGAAAACAAATAAAGTGTTTAAATTCAATGCGACTCGATAAAAACCCGAATGACAAATACGTTTAATCCTTCGTCTTAACCGGGCGCCCGAGGTGTTCCGGTGGCGTACAGCAACGGACGTACACACAGCTTTTTGCGGCCCGCCATTTTGTTAATGAGCGGATAGAAAGGCCGCCATTGTTAAAGCCTTGGGTGTTTATTGTGACATGTTGAAATAACACACTGTAAATAACCTTTTTGTACGTCCTCTGGCCTTGTTGCCAATAGCTATCAGCTTTTTCCTATGTAGACAACAAGTAGCCGAAGTAGTATGTATGTTTTTTTATTTTCTTTTGCTATGAATTTGTCCTATATATCTTTCATTTGTACTTATTTGTTCTATCCTATTTCTAGTGTCTTAGACGTACCTAGTGGTAAATTGACGGAACACCTCCGTTCGCTCCAAGACCAACATGCAGTCGTCAACCCCGAGAAAATATGGTTTCTTTTGAGTTTTTAGTATTTGTATCGGATTTTCAGTTTAAAAAATCCTTTATGAATATAGTATACGGATTATTTACATAGTATAGCCGCAAAGAGTGCACCGAAACCGTCGGGTTGCCGCTCCTAATACCCACCTTGACGATGATCATTTAAATCGATCAAAACCTGGTTGGCCTTTCCAACTTTATTACGTAAGTAAACCGTATACAATATTAATTTTATACTTAATTTATACTTAATTTATTAAAATAAAATAAGTCCTATTAGAATCCAGTAAGATATATTGTATTTTGACCCGCGTTATATATTTTTTATAATAATAATAAAATAAACATTACAAAGGAATACAGTTGACTAGATAATAACATAAAAAACCTCATACATCATTCAATATAATGGCGCATAATGACCAGCTTTGTTAAACATGTCGCTGGCATAAATTGTGCTTGCACGTGTTACCCCAAAATACCGGTGCATAAAATAATAAGTAATAATAATAAAATCACGCGAATCATAATGTGAGGGAATGACGCGTGGCGCGCATGCGTGTGTAGGACAGGTGTGAACCCGCCTATACTCAGAGGGTAGATTTGCACAGAGGACGGTATTTTAATCTTTCAGTAACTTGAACAATAGAATTGGTTCAGTGAACAATTTAGTAGTAATAGCAAAAATAATAATAGTGTGAGGGAATGACGCGTGGCGTAGGACAGGTGTGACCCCACTTTTAGGAGGGTAGGTTTCCAGAGAGGACTAGTTGTCAAACTTACAGTGACTTGAACAATTAAATTGGTTGAACAATAAAAATAGCAAAAAAAATAAGAATGTGAGGGAATGTGGTGTGGTGTGCATACGTGGCGCAGGACAGATGTGATCCCGCTTTTAGGAGGGTAAATTTCCAAAGAGGACTAGTTATCAAACTTTCAGTGACTTGAACAATTAAATTGGGTAAATAATAAGATGTAGTAGCAGAAATAATAAAAATGTGAGGAATGTGGCGTTGCGCGCATACGTGGCGTATTACAGACCCGCTTTTATTTACAATTGACAGAAATTGTTAACTTTTGTGACTTTAATACATATAATATTCAAGTCTTAACCTTTATGTAGTAGATAGGTAGAGGTTAATACCAAAAAATCATTGTAGTGACCTGAACAATTAAAATCGAAACATGCAAAAAATTACAAAGATGAGAAATTTCAGTCGGTAATAATTACATTCCCAACGGCGGACTCCAGGTTTTACAACATTACAGCTAAGGATGCAACTGGGAATGTGCTGAGATGAGAGAATAATAACATTCCGAAACAAAGATATTGTGGATTACGAAAAAAGATATTTAACTTTTCGTAAAAACGCGCATCAGCTGATCAAGAGAGCTGATGGTGATCGAGTGGAGCTCAATAGTAATGGACCAAAAGAAATGGAAGCGAGAGAAAGATATGGCCTTTGCCTATTGGGACAAAAATGGCTTGTTTTATATAATGCAATTCAACATGGCAATTAAAGAAATACATGTCCGATTTTCATTACTCGATTTCTCTTTAAAATTTTACATTTTTATTACCGAAAATATAAAATCCAATTTAAGGTCAGTTACAAATAAAATTAACAAGCGCATTTCATAACAATACATGACCAGTACACGATACCCGCGTATCTAATTACAAATCCAACGTACGAAATCACCCTGACCTGTAACGATCAAACACCCCTATACAGAATAATAACAACCCTGCCAAACGGCAATGCACCATATCCATAACAATACGAATGTCTATACATATTCACAGATTTTAGAGCATGTTCATTGGGCACCCTATATTTCTTAACCATTTTAATAAGGTCTACCAAAACTTGAATCCTATATTAATTATTAGAAAATACACTGAAATGAGAGGTCAAGTTGTACTAGTTGGTAAGCTTGCGCGTTGCCAACGTCGCGTGTCAACGAGGGGGAGGGACAGGTGTGTCGCACCCCTTATTTGAGGGAATTTAAGGCCACAGCGCATAGCTATACTTGTTTGATATAATTTTTCAGGTGACCATGGTTACAGCGTACAGGTAGATGACAAAAAAAAGAAAAGTAACTATACAGGCTGACTTTTTAACCACCATCCAAAGTTTTAGAGCAAGTTCAGTCCATGATACTGAACTACTTTCCATAAAAACAATTAACGAAAAACTAAAATAAAAATTCACCTTCCCATACAAATCAGCGCTCAGCCAAACGGATTTTGTATGGAAGGACGAAATTTTTTTTATCGATTTTTAATAACTTTTTTATAGAAAGTAGTTCAGTATCATGGACTGAACTTGCTCCAAAAATTTGGCAGTTGTTTAAAAAGTCACCCTGTATATCATCGGCAGAAAAAAAACCACACGCATCACTGTTATTGCGCAATTTTAAAATTATGTCTCTATTTACAAAAAAAATGCAACACATACTAAAGATTTTTTTTTGTTTCCTATCAATTATGAGAATCGATGGGAGGTAGAGGTATGATAAAATTCATCATTGTACTTCATTTCTAGCCGCCATATTCATAAAAATCTACACTCCATAAATCAGTTATATAGTACTGCTACTGATTTGGGGAGCACTGATGTTGAATGTAAAATTCATTAAAAGTCTGCTCTTCTTAAATTGGTAGCCTTTTCATTATGTGACTGATTTACAAGGGGTCAATATTTTTATTAATATAATGGTAAATATTTACTGAAATGACACGAAATACCAACCCAGTAACCAATATTCATAATACATAGACTTGCTTGTTTGAATTCAAATTGAATTTTAAACATTTATCACTTCTGCTCCTAGGATATCATGTACTTCATACCTTCAAGGAAAGTAGGTGCGTTTCATTATTACTTTATTGTGTAAATTTCGCTATCATCATGGACAACCTACAACTATAGACAGTCCGACAGTGAACGATAGTAAAGGCGGAATAAATACCAAATGCAAATAAACGTGTTGTTTGAACAACAAACCCCATGCTTCGGACCTGACAGTGCTATTTGGCGGTTTAATACATGTATGTATGTATAACTTCGAAAAACTTACCTAACTTTTGTCGTGAAAAACTTACCTACTTACTATAAAGTAAAAATAAGTGTATAACTTTATAGTAACATAAACCAAAGAAATCTTTTCATGACCATTATGAAGAATTTCATACCTACTGACCATATCGTGGTGTTTTTATTCGATGATAATTACTTTGTATAGGAGTTTTGAACCCAGATCACTATTTTATTACCATAGTTAGTAACTTATTTCTTATGAGATTTATTATATACAGGGTCTAACAAAATATACTGAAACTATTTTAAGGGTGAATTCAGTCCATGATACTGAACAACTTTCTCCAAGGAACATATATCGAAATATAAAAAAATATTTTTGGTTTCCAATACAAGTAGACCGAACAGCTGATCCGAGTTTGTATGGAAAGCAAAAAAATATTTTTCATATTTCGATATATGTTCTTTGGGAAAAGTTGTTCAGTATCATGGAGTGAATTCACCCTTAAAATAGTTTCAGTATATTTTGTTACACGTTATATATTGTTTATGTAAATATATTAAAATATTTTTCTGGTGCTTTGAATCTAAGCTTTCTATTACGGGTCTGAAAATATCTTAAATGTAAATTACGATATTAATTTGGTAAATATAATAGAAACAAGCCATTTTTACAAGACAATACAAAAATGCCTTTACAAGACAACACATAATTATCTTAAAAATGCGAAAATGTAAAATAAATTTGGGAAATGCGCAAAAGGTGGCCTTATCGCTAAGCAATTTTTTCCAGGCAACCTCTCTTAATAGAAAAAGTAATGGGAAATTAGGTAATGCGGGGTGGTTAATATAATACACATACTTATATAGGTACAATAATTATAACTAAATAAATTAACAACTTACACAAAAAAAAAACCTTTAGCAATACAAACGTATTTAAATTTCAAATGAACATAAATAAAATGTGTGGTACAAACAAGTTTGGTACATAATTTTTCTTTACCGATTCTACGATTTATCCACAACTCTCCACATCTATTCAAGTGTTATGTTTTGACACTTTGCAATTGCGATTTTATCTTAAGATTTAAACTATCTAAGATCGCCAGTGTTTGGATATTTTGACCACAAGTTATTTCACATCTACATGTTCTTTTGCTTGAGTGATTGCTGTCCGCATTGTATGTTGAATATCACCTTTATGGTATAATAGTGATGCATTATAGACAGTGATCGTTGATACGATTCTGTTTCAACGCTATTGTATCGGTAGCTTTGAAATGTATTCTATAGAGCTTTTTGATGATAGCCCCCTAGAGCTGAACCTTGTCGCTGAATGATCGCCTTTGTGCATTTTGTGACAGGATTTATTATGTTGCAAAAAAAATATATGAGAATGCGCAAAATAAATGGTGCATTTAAAAAACTAGGTAAAAAGGTTTTTGTTACATTTTTTAATTTCTGTTGTTTTTTCGTATCGTTCTATGTTTCGTTCGTTTATTTATTTTTATTTATTTAATCATTACAATAAATGTAAATGGCGGACTTAAGGTTCTTTAATGTATTAGGACATATCCTGATACAATAAATTTTAATAGAACATCTTTTATTTAAAATACATACTTACTATCACGTCTTTATCCCTGATGAGGAAGACATACCATTTTGGGTCTTGTGGCTCTAAGCAGACAGAGCCCAAGGTTGCAAGGTCACTTTTAGCGTGATGGTGGGCGAGAAGGTGGAAAAAGGAATCAAAATAGTGATGGGTTGCTAGCCGCATCACTTAATAATATGATTCACATTTTTGCCCATTCCCTCGATCGGCTTTTACGATCTGCTCGGGAAGAGAAGCAGCTAGTAAATTCTAAGTTATTTTTTTATCCCAAACCAGCTTAGAAGGGCAGAATCAATATTACTTATAATCTAAAACACAATAACTGAACCCTAAAATTCTAGAGGCTACGGCAGAAATTACAGAGGTGTAACAAAATACCCCTCTATATGATAATATCTAATAAGGCAACTTTTAAATAGATAGCTTACCACCTCACCTTATGACCCGCGTATACTACCCGCGGTACCACATTACAGTCACCAGTCGCAACAAATGAGGTTCGTAATACAATGTTTAGTAATGAAGAAAAAAAAACTACAACCTGCAACTCCAGCTAGCGCGTTGGTTTTCACTTAACACGAGCATGGTTCATAAGGAGTATGAGCTACGAGGTATGAGTAATAGACAGTTGTATTTTTGCAGTGTAATTGACACAAAGACTCTCTGCCTTCGAATGTAAACTTATGATATAGTTAAAGCGATTAATCTGTCTCGGTTGGTGGTAAAATTCTTACCGGAATAATGAGACGAACTTCTACAAGCCACTCTCAGCCTGCGCTTGCGTGCCAATTATTGACGTAATTATTTTGAAAATATGAGCCTCCTTTTGTGTTATTTAACACTCTCAAGTGCTCATATTTATTTACTGGCGGTCTCGAACAGCGCGACTCAGATTGTCAATCGGGATTTTATACCAAGTACGCCACTAGCATGCGTAAAGCTTATTTTTGCTTCCTTTACTCAAAATTGCAGGGATGGTGGCATGACTTTGAAATATGCGCTTAGTTAAAATAAAATTGAGTTGCTGCTCTCGAAGTGGTTATTAACGAGGCCGAGGATTAAAATTAAAATGTATGGCTGCATTATCGAGGTATTAAATACGTCCCTGGAAGGCTAGTAATGAGATTGTAAGGTAATCTCTGGTTTCGTTAGTGTAGCTCTCGCTGGCGAGAATTATCATCGCGGGGCGACACCTGAAAAGTGGCAGCTGATTATGCAGCGTTCACACGACCGCTCGGCTATTAATTTCTTCCAAAGGAATCCATTTATTTCGAGTATCAATTAGTCCTTTACACCTAGTCGATAAGCCAAGTTAAAAGGCGCTTAATTAACAGCGAATTAAAATGAAAAAGTTCCTCGTTACTGTTTATAATGAAGCGGCGCGGGACACACGAAATGTTTTATTTTTATTAGAATTTACCGTATTACGTAGCGAGATGGATATGTACAGAACGAGTTTGGAATCTAAGTCCACTTGCCAGTTCTGGGCGTAATAGATATGAAATTTCATGCTCGGTGGGTGGATCAGAATTGATTTACACATTAAAAAGAGTAAGTGCACCGCGCAGCGTCGTATGCGCAGAGGTAAACAGTGTTAATCCGATCAGTAATAGACACTGACGTACGTCTAGACCTAGTCAGCCATCCCACAGTATACAATATTATATTTTACTAAATTTTTTTACATATTGAACGTAAATCCTTAATATTTTGACTTATTTTTTGACAACCTCCGTGGTGTAGTGGTTAACACGCCAGTCCGCCACACAGGAGGTCCCGAGTTCGATCCCCGGTCAGGTCAAGATGGAAAATTATCTTTTTCAGATTAGCCTGGGTCTTGGGTAATTATCTACATATGTATTTGTTATAAAATATAGAATCGTTGAGTCAGTATCCCATAACACAAGCCTCGAACTTACTTTGGGGCTAGCTCAATCTGTGTGATTTGTCCCTGTATATTTATTATTTATTTAGTTATTTATTAATATAACGTCTAATAAAATATACCTACTGAAATAAGTTTAAGGGTGAATTCAGTCCATGATACTGAACAACTTTCCCTAAGGAACGTATATCCATATATGAAAAATATTTTTTGGCTTTCCATAAAAATTCGGATCAGCTGATCGGTCAACTTGTATGGGAGGTCAACCTGTATAGTATAACTACCTGCTGAAATTAGTAAATTGAATATCGCTTCATTTTTATAAAAAATAAGATATGTATATAAGTTATTATTTTATATTGCAAAATATTCATATTGCTTTTTAGTACTGCTGTCTGTTAGCATGACTGACGGGCATAAAGTTAATGACTTATTTATTATATTAAAGGCGAAAATAACTGATATATTTTACTTACAAATTTTATTTTAATAAGTAATTACACATTTAAAGGGCGTTTTTGAAGTTAATATAGGTAAGCTATGAGATGAAATAATGCAGAAATTCATAATTATATTAAATAAATAATCATTAGATAGATAGATATATCTCACATTATTTGTGTAACTGAGGCACAAATATATATACATAAATTAACACATACATAATAGTTAACGATATTCGTAGACATTTGGTGTACCGCAGTGACACAAAAAGGCAATAACTCAGCTATACACTTGCTCAGGGAGCAAACGTTGATGACCGTCAAATGAAAGAACGTAAGCCCGTCAAACAGCTTAATAAAAACCTTAGAATACATACAGAGAAGAAGAAACAATATTTTTTAATCTTTATTGTCCATCAAATACAAATAGAGAGTATGCATGCATTTTTTTTTAAATTTTAATCGATAGTCCTCGTCGAAAAATAGCCGCAAAAAATAAATCAGTGCCGAAAAACATGTATATGGTGTAGAAAATAAATATTAAAAATAGCAAGTAGATTATAACAACTAAAACACGCCATTTTAAAATATGACGTCAACGTCTGCAATATCCGCTAGAGACAGAATCTGTCAACGCATGTTTTTCTTTTTTGGGTACTTTCGATGTTATCAGCCAGTGATGTTTGTTAAACTTCTATATAAAAGTACATACATTTCGAATGTCATCGATAGTCAAACTACATGGACGGACAGTCCTACCGAACGCACCCGAACTTGTCATTACCTTTTTATGAACTTTGTCGTCATTTCCCTTTTGTTTGTCAAAAGTTCCCGCGCAATATTTGCATATTTTCAATAATTTATTTCTAATCCAAATAAGAGTCAGTAAGAAAAATAAATACCTAGGCGTGGTAACGTATTAAAAGAAATTGTAAATAAAAATATGAGCCGGATTGGTATTACATGCATATTCCTTATTGTACAGAACAATAGGCGAACTTAACGCTAAAAGCGTTGTCTACCAGTCAGCCTTTGGGTTATACAGAAAGTCTAAATAAATATAAGAATAAAGTACAGACGTGTTGGAATTAAAAACTTGAAAATAAAACATTGAACAATTATATTCATATTGTTAATTATAACATGAAAGTAAGAAGTAGAGAAAGTGATGATTACAATTATGATCCAGATGGCTGGTAGACTATAAAATCTGGTCGTAAGTTTATTCGCAATAAATGGGAAGGCTCTGAATCAACTGGATCAGTTGCGATCCTTTCTGAAGATAAATATCTGCTACCATAAAATCAATTTTCTTCTCAGGCTGCAAAGAGATTTAGCCTTTTTTAAATTTTAATGCCTTTGATACAGATATGACTATAATTGGATAAGCCTTTTGGATGATAATTCAATTAGAAAGGTAACTTTTGCTTTATGCGAAAGTAAATGAGATGAGTATTGTATAGAGTGAATAATTCAAACTGAAGCTTGAAAGCTGCGTTGTATTTGTTTGATACTTATCAATAGAAAAAAAAACTTTGCACACCACTTGTTTTAGAATAAATTTAAAATTCTATGAATAAATCCATCTTTAGCAAAAATATTAAGCTTAAATTAATTTAATTAAATTTTTTATACTTAATTAAAAAGAAAATAGTGACATTGTCTTTGCTTTGTTAACCTAAAAATACAAAAAAATATAGTTTTTTATAATGACTTTATCATTAATTGAACTATTTTAGTACTAGACATAAAAAAAGCTTTATGGATCAAATAGTATGAGCGACTATTATTTCAGCCATAATGTTCCTTCTAACAGATAGCAGAAACTTAATATGTTTACAGATAAAACAAGATTTAAGAAGAACACAAAACGGAAGCCACATTAGATATTGACCCTTTAGACGGCCAAGTGGCTAAACACAATGAGGGCCAACAAAAATAGAGAGCAAGGAGCGCGCGCCAACACATCTGCCGACGGCCGACCACTATCGAATAAATCTACTAAAATTATATTTTTATTTTGATTACGTATGCACGGGTTAGGCAGATGTTAGAAAATACACACGGTCTAATCGTTTGATGAATACGACTACTATCACAAATAGGTGACGTATGGTTACAATAAATGAATTGGAATTCAAAGGTCAGTCCTAATGAAAAAATAAATTAGTAAGATAAAATTATAACGTCTAACAGAATATAAGTTTCCATGATACTGGACTTCCCCAAGGAACATTTTATGTATATGTTGTTAAGTACCCTTAAAAAAGGTTTTGTATATTTTGTTAGACTCTGTATACTTGAATATTCTCTCTTCTTAGCCCAGCCCAGCTCCAATTTAAGGCTATTTTAACTTATTTACTTCTCAAATTTGTTTTTTTAATTTTATGAAATAGTGTTACTATTTTTGAGAAAAATTTATTAATATATAGAAAATTTACTAAACTTAACTTGAAAAATAATTATATATTTTATGATTATTATGTGAATTTATTCTGTTACAAATTTCTAGAAGTTTATAGAGAAATCAATTTCAAACATTTAGAGTAGGTCAATATAAAATCGCATGTATTTAAATCGATGTCTGTATATTCTCTTTTTTCGAAAAAAATATTCTAAAGTTTCACCAAAAATACTGCATTGCACACTAATTATGCACACTAAATAAATCAAATTTATTATACTGTTTAATGGTATTTGCAGAACTGTTTTACTGCACGTATAAGGGTAGTATTTAAACGCAAATCAAAATTACTGATTGCACAGCAAAATACTCAACTGAAAATATTACTAAACAATCTGCAATTTATATTTGCGGCGTAGTAAAATGGATAGAATTTTCCTACGTGTGTTGGTCGCAGTTCTAACCTAACCTAACCTATAGGTTTGCCCTAACCTACTAAAATGGATAGAACTGACCTAGCACTCGCCGGCCGGCTACCGCGGCACGCTCGCTTTGCGCGCTCGGCTCGTGCGTGTGTTGGTCGCAGTTCTAACATAATCTAACCTATAAATTTGATGTGCAGTTAGTATTTATTTGCTGTGCTGTCAGTATTTATGATGAGATTGTTGATTAATTTGATTTTAAAAAGTATAAAAATGATGAGATTCAATTGATGGGTGATTATTTATTTGATGTGCAATTAATAATATTACATTGTAAATTAGCGGATTTAGAGTGCAAGTTGGTATTTTTGATAAGAAATTCGTATTTTGTGTGATTTTTTAGTTTTTTTAGGCCATCTTTAGTTAATCAATTAGTTTTTTTGCTGAGCAGTCATTTATCTGGTATGCATTCAGTTAATTAGTGGAGTTACCTAGTGTGCTGAATAGTTATATATATAACTATTCAGCACACTAGGTAACTCCACTGCAATGCATTTAAAAATATCCCATATAAAACTAGACGTAAAAGGTTTGATCTGTATATCAAATAACATTATCAGTAATAACTTGCGATCAAAGTTATTCAAGTTAAAGATCACAGGTTTCACTAAGTTCGTGTCTGTGTGTCAGATTTTAAGGGCTGTTTCAAGTATCAAGTCGCTAGTCACTGAGGTACATTTAATAGGGTGCGTACATTATCGGCTATTGACGGAGTACAAGGTGTGATGGTACTCGGTTCACTGACTTATCATTATCACCATTGTAGACTTTGAGATATGACTAGTTAAGTTTTTAACGTATTTTATATTTTTTTAATTAGAAGTCATTCTTGCCATAGTTTTTCCGAGGTTCTGAAATATTTAAAAAAAATGTACTATTATAAGAAAATTATAAGAAAGAATGCCGTAAAAAGATTTTTAGTGTCAGCAAAGCGTGTATAGAATCACTAAGTCGCCTTGATAGCCTTGCTATGTGCTTAAAGATTAATTTCCAAGTGAAAATTTATTACTTAGTGCATAAGCATTATTAATTATTATCTTATAGGTCAGCATAATATTGTCGAGTATAGAACAAAAAATATCATAGAATACACATTTTTATTTGCGTTTAAATGAGGTTTGTAAAATAAACATACTCGTCAAACGATTACAGTCAATTTTTTTTATTTTATTTTATTTATTCAGGTACGTAAAACAGGATGCAATCATTACAGTGCAACACAATAAATACATAGGTACCATATTCTAATACTGGACTGTAGCCCAAAACTTACGCACACAACAAAATCACAAAAAACATCACCTAACGTAAACACAATTGAGTAAAGAATTACATGAAATAGTCAAATTATTACTATATACATATACTAAATAAAAAATACGAATGAAACTACACTAACTACTTACAAAACTAATAAAATAAAACTTATAAAATTAAAAACAATTAAGGTAACATACAATCTAGCGAACCAGATTGACAACTGACAGCCTGAAACTGCCAATAGACAGCATCGAATCTACGTCGAGACTGGTAATTTATGTAATGGCATCCATATTTATTTTGTTTTACTCCAATTTATGGCAAGCTTTCTCTTGACTACCTACCTACTAGAAATATCGAAACAAAAGATAGAGTAAAAACAAGTCATTAGCACATTAAGGACAATGTCGCTTTACATAAATAAAGCGTCAAGCCGAAAAGAAATCATTCTTTTTGGTTCTGCATATCGTAGATGTGGATCGTTCTCTTTGTAATTTCTTAATACATATTGTTATCCTGCTTCGCAAGGACATCTTTTTTTTAATCACGGTACAAGAGAAAAGATTTTCAAAGAATTTAAAGGTCGTATATTTTAAGGGCTTTTAATTAAGAGCTGGAGATAAATACTAACGACAGATATGTATAAGAATTAGCACGCGAAAGTCGGTGAGAACCTTATTAACTAAACTCTAATATTTATTGACCTAAACGTTATCAGTGACAGATACAAATGAAATATTTATTTGTTAGAAGCATTTATGCAAATGTATGCCTTATTGGTGAGTAGTGTTGTCGTTTAATTAGCATGGAATGTTTCACAGGTGATTTATTTATTAATTAACATAAAAATACCTTTAATAAATAATAACTTATTTAAAAATCTGCTAAGGTTAGTAACAATTTATAAAAATTGATCTTCATATTAGTAAAAATCAACTAAAGGCGTAGTTTTTTTTGTGTGATTGGTTAGTCCTAGTAGGTTAGAATAGCGGAAACGACGACCAAGTAAGCCGAGCAATGCGGCCTAGGACATACTAGTTAGTGGGTGAAAACTAATGGGCGAAATATACTGGGAGAAAATGCTCTTAGCATTAGGTACTTTAGAACAATAATGTGTTAAAATAAGTAAATAAATCATACATGAAGGGGTGAGTCAGTCCGTAAATCTAAACTACTTTTCCTATGAGACCAATGCTGGGGGGTTCACTAAAAAAATGTTCTAATTTTATAAAAACGTGTTCAGGCGACCGAAAAAAAAGTACAGAAAAGATGATTTTTTATGATTGCAGCATTGGCCCTATAGAAAAATTTGTTTATATTGGCGAGTTGAGTCACCCTCTTAAGTAAGTATATGTCGGAGTTACATTACCACCCGGTATATATGAAGGAGCTCATATTTGTTATACTCTTTATCGTGTTTGTGTACTAGGACACTTTCTAAACTCGTATAATATGTCCACGAGAAGCGGATCTCTAAAACAAATCAATTCGACACACGATGGCCGGTACAAAAGCACCGCCCACCAACCTACAAAAATGTACTATTCCGCAATGCTCGGCAGTAAAAGATGCTAATAAATAAAATTAGTGTCTCAGGTGACAATAACCAGTGAAAGGTACAAGGCACCGACAAGGGGCGGGCATCGCCTGACTGGTAGAATGTAGAACTTTATAGTTAATAAAGGTAGTTACTAAATGTTTTGTAGGTGCTATATGGAGTGGATGATTACTTTATTGACATTTGGACACATGATCTTTAAAATTTAAGGTAGAAAATCGGTAGAGCAATGAAATTGACGTGTAAAAAAAGCTTGTTATATCAGTTATAGGTTGTCGAATGTTTTTAACTTCGTTGAAGTTATGGAGATAAAGTAGAACTCAAAGGGACCGTTGTAGTTGGTTGGGATAGAAATTCTCATATGTTAGACATCAACGCGTCATACTTATACTATTTTGTAATACGTTGTCTTTAGTTCCCACAAAAATAATTTAGACACGTAACCTGAATAGATAAATAATAGATACTAGAAATAGAAATAGATAAAGATAATAGAGCAACACCTGATTTTGCTTTAAAAATATTTCGACAGTAAAAGTATACTGAATAGATATGTTACATGGAGGAAGGTACTATAAGAAAATTAATAATACTGTACTAACAAACTTTATGGATCAAATGAAATCAAATACATTTGATCAAAAAGTACAGTAAAGTACACAGATTGACAAGGATCCGCAACAGGCTTCGTCAAAAGGTAACAACAAGCTTCTTTTAAAAGTAGGTACTTACCTAGTTATAAATAAGTCTCAACAACTTGCTACGTCAAAAATATTAGAAATATTTCAGTGTCACCTAAGAAATATGAAATATAAAAAATCTGACCCAATAGCCGAAAAGATTTGATATAAATCTTTAACGCATCGACACATTTTGACCACACGTCAGGAAATGATCGGAATAAAATACATCGCATTGTACTCGGGCCCTTTACCGCTGCCGTACAATGGACAGCCGTCTAACTTATAAATTTTTGTGCGAACAAAGGCGCCATATTGACAATGTCTCGGAATATCGATAACGGACAGTCGGACGGTGATATTAAAATATATCGACCCGATATCGAGTAAATCAAAATCGATGATGACTTAAATCAACTTCTGGACGGCCAGTCAAAATTTTATATCTGAATATCGCTTGTCGTGTCAGCTTAGTGCATGTAGCCGAATGTAATCCAGCATACAAATAAACGGACAAAAAGCTTTCCGCTCAATTTCCCTCGAAACGTCAAATGTTTGCTTTCGAGAAGGATTTTAAAATGCAACGAGTTTTTGTGTGTAGTAAGTATCCGAACAGGATTATCGTATGCAAAGCATCCGACTGGCCGGCTGGAACTAAACGCAAACTTGGAAGTCTTCTTTTCTTACTTTATCTACGCTTTTTTTAGACGAAACACTTACACTATCTCTTGATTATACATCATGTTTAAATAAGAACACCAATAATTTTCATAAACAAAGCTTTATTTTTTCGAAATGAAATTCTATGTCATTTAAGGCGCTGTAGGTCCACAGTTCAAAATATTGTGAGTGTTTTAAAAAAATTGAACTACAACAATTTATTTTTCGTACACACTTTTCAAAACACGATTTAGCATTTTTGGCTCGAAAGAAAAAAATCACAAACATACCTCTAACTACTTCTAAAAAAATTATGATTATTTTATACAATCACCTTTTTACATGAAAATAATACCAAGAGGTATGTTTGTGTTTTTTTTCTATTAAGCCAACAATTCCAATCGTGTTTTGGATAGTGAGTATTTCTGTAGAAAAGACTTAAGATTTGTACCTAAAATTTTTTTTTAAATAAATTGTTGTAGTTTAATTACAGCATTTTTTCAAAAACTCTCATAATATTGTGAGCTGTAAACCTACAGCGCCTTAAAAAGTAAATGGAGTTTACGCAAAAGTTAACGTTACGGGTCGATGCATCGATATCGGGCGAGTTACAATGGATACTATTTGATTGCTTCATTATGCGGAATCGGACTCGATTTGCTGTATATCATTTCGCATGTTATATCTGTTGGTATCCTAATTTAATCATGTTGAAGATTGGACCACCGAGGAAAGCGATGTAACGGGTGGCCTCACCGATTTCGATTGAACTTCTGAGACAGTTTAGCTTTGATTTGTTTTTGGGATTGTATTAAAGTATGATGGCAAATGAGTATTAAGATTAGTTTGATTTTAAAATCACAAATGCCAGACCATTTGAATATTGTTATGAGTTATTTATTTAGATTTGAATTTTTGACTGCTTCCGTGGTCCAGTGGTCAAGGCGTTTGCCTTGTGATCCGGAGGTTATGGGTTCAAATCCCACTGGGAAGCATAATTTGGGAATAGTTGTTTCCGGTCTGGTTAGGATATTGTAGGCTTGAATCACCAGGTTATCCGAAAAGAAAGATGATTCCGTGCTTCGGAAGGCACGTAAAGCTGTTGGTCCCGAATGCCATCTAGCGTTTGTACCTATCCTAGGATTGGTTCTGGTCTACCCCTAGGGTTGCGGAGGTCAGATGGCAATCGCTGTGTGTAAAAACCAGTAACCTCGTCAAATCACCTAGGTAAGGTAGCGGACCCTGGGCTCTGAAGCGTAACCGCTGACGATGCAACCGGGAATACGCTTGTATGATGATGATTTAAATTTGATTTTTTTTTTGCTTTTCACTGCACAATTTTTTCATATGAATAAATTATTACATTATCACCATTTTTTCGGACGACAGCTTCATATTCATCATCTCTAGGATTGTTACGGTCTATTCAATATATATGTATAAATTGAACAAATTAGGTCTGGGTAATGATAATCATAGTAATAATTAATGTTACTATTACTTTTTATTAACAAATATACGAAGGCGATCTATTTATTAACAAAATAGTAGAAAGATGAGCAACTGGTTACATTATTGCACTCGATGTTTTTAGGAGGTATTGAATGCATTATTGTATAGTTTTTCGAAAATGTATAATTAAAACGTCCATATTTTATTATCTAAATTGCTATTTTTGTGAAAAACAAATCAATATAACATGATATTGTGACTGCATCCTGTATGGAAGTACTTTCGTCCCGCTCAATTCGTTCAATACTGGCTGTATTGGGATTATTTCGAAGCAAGCAGCCCATCCTAATGCCCCACGGTTTTCCTTTTGATTCAATTTGCCTGATGTCTTATTTTCTACGCGGTGGTCCGCTTGAAGCGCGGACGCAGCCAATTGACAGTCGACATGAATTTGAAATTTTACATCGACAATTTGACAGACGTGGTATTTGTTATTCTTGAACGTGTTTAGACTTTAAATACATACCTATATTAATTTTATTTGTTTAAACTTTGTTAAGATTATTATTAAAACCTACCTACTTATTTAGAGGTAGATTTTCCCCCAAACAAAAGTACTTGACTGAACGAGTATTGAATGAATTGAATTACATATAATACTCAAACTACCGAAATAACTTCTTCGACTCGAGAAGAAGACTTCTAACGACCTCTGTGGCGTAATGATTAATACGCTAGTCCGCCTCTCGAGAGGTTCTGGGTTCAAACTGTCCTGGGTCTTGGGTGACGTATTTTTGTTAAAATATTGTATCGTTGAGTCAGTATCCTACAATACACGTTTAAAACTTACTTTGAGGCTAGCTGGCTCAATCAGTGTGATTTTTCCATATATATTATATATTTATTATATTCAAAGGAAACGTATAAAAAAGTAGGCTATAAGTAGCAACACAAGTGGTAGTGCGCCAATATTTTTTTCGTACTTTGCTTTAATTTTATTATGGAATATGTCTATATATTACCTATTTCTGTAGTGAAAAGAAAGTAAGTCATTATTCATTCTTCTATATAATTAGCAAAAAAACAAACCCGACCAAACGCCCATGTCCATTCAATTAAATTATATCAATTATTAGCAATTGCTTTTATCAATCTGCGGGGATCGTTGCACCGCCTAGAGGGCATGCTAGGACCTCCATCATGTAAAACTGGTAGTTTTAAAACAATTACTCAGCCCGTCGTAACACTGGCCTAAGATTAACGTGTAACTACCATGCAGTTTTAACTTGTACTTAGTACATCCCACATTCTTTAGCGCTATTCTCAATGAACGTTAGGCTGTTATTAATATATAGGGTTCAATAGGCTCCATATTTTAATATATTTTGATTGGTAGTTATAAGTTTTTATTTAACCTATCAAACTGCTATTCCCTAACATTGCGGTAGTGATAGGTATACATACATAATAACCCTACATATGTTGTGTATCTCTAACAAAATATATTTAAACTATTTTAAGGTTTAATTTAATCCATGATACTGAAGAAATTTTCCCAAGAAACATATCGAAATAGGAAAAAAAAATTTTTGGCCTCCCATACAAGTTGACAGATCAGCTGATTTGAGTTTTTATTTATGATTTGAGTCAGTATTGGCCACTTACACACACGAAAAACAACAAACAAGTAAAACATAAATGACAGAACCCTACTAGACAGGTTCGATTCAAACTTGTCTAGCTTTTAATTAATCTTTTTATGGCATGTCGTTCAAACGCTAGAAATGAAAATAAGCGCTCTTTTACATATCAATTTTCGAAACAATTGTCTTCTTCCATGTGATTATTTTTCTCTGACGCGAATATTACCCTAGGATCTAAACAACCACTTTAAATTATCTAGAGATCTTAAACCTTTTTATATTTGAAGAACATACCTATATAACGTAAATAGATACCAAATTTATTACACAGATAAAAAACATTGCTGATGCTGGGGTTTTACCGAGAAATTTGGATATATCTAACTAAATAGGGATAGTTCAAGTATTACGTAAGCAACAAAGGGGGGTGAGGGGGATTTGCTTATTTTTCATGACATAAGGGGTGGGGGGAGGGGGTCTTGACTTCCATTACGTAAGCAATCCATTTTAGTTACTTTTTATATTTCTTGTACTTTTTTTTAAATTTAGATTTGAAATTAAATAGATAGTAAAAATTAGATACGAGTAGCTACGAACTAACTAAAAGAAATACACTTGCTCATGAAAACAATAAAAATCTTAGCAGTTTTATAAAAAAAATATAAAAGCTTAGTAAGCATAAAAGATTTGCTTCCTTATGGATGGACGGGGATGGGACGGGAGGTTAAAAATTGCTCAAATTACGTAATACTTGGACGATCCCATATAATTAACATGTAGGTATTAAATTGGATTTCAAGAAGATGAATTTCGTGTATTTCTTAAACAAAAGACTGGTAATTTTATTAGATACCCAGGCCATACACAAGTAATTATAATTATCAAACTTTTAGTAAATAAGTAATCATTGCTATACAACATTAGATGTGTAATGCATCTACTTCGAATTTTATAACTTAAAGTAATCTTTTAATATTTCATTTCCGGTAGGCAAGTAACGATTTGTTAGGAAAATCCTTGTGTGTTCTTTTTGACACTTGAGAATATTTGATGAAAATTGCAACCTTCATTCATCAGAACTTAACTTTACTTATGGATTGAACTTAAAAATGACAAAGGAAACATTAGCAACAAGTAAGAACTGTAACAAAACACTTTCGCATAACAATAGGGATCGGTTCTTCGAAGTCACGAACCAAAGCTACCGCCAGTCTGTTTGCAGTTCGCACTGGTGTTAAATTCAGCGTTAGTGATCCCATCTACATATAGCCTTTTTTAACCTTTGAAATTGAGAACTCACCGAAAAAATTATAAGGTTCAAGAAGAAGATAACGTTACGTTAAGGCCAAGGTATCCTTTTGACATCTAAGGGAGATCCCAGTGGCATTCGTAGCTGTGCCGTTTCGGAATCTGGGATCCACTTTTTGACTTTTTCTTCACTAAGAATAAAATGTCTATGCTTTTACAGCCGTAGTGATGCCAAAGACCTTGCAAACTGGAGAAGATAAACCGGAATCTCTATATAGCTATGGATTAAACGACCAGTCACAAGCCTGACATAATCTTCCTTGAGAATGTTTTGCGCGATAAGTTATAATAGCTATTTTCTCGGTTCTTTTTAACTATTTCTTTGCATTATTTTCGGTCCAATCGGACCCACTTACACACATGTTTGTTGACGTATTATGACCATGTTAAGACGTCGAACAAAATCAATTGACACTTGGCTGACTTCAAAAGGCAATTTGATTTTTCTTTAAGGGTATTAAAACTGTAGTAAAAACCAACGGTCTTACAGTAAGACATCTAAATGTACAATTTTGGACATTCTGTTCACAGTATAATCTTATAAATTTCATTTTTTCAAAGGACGATAAAAACAAATGACCGTTTAAATTTGTAGCAGTTCAGGAACAGTTATTTACTACCGATTAACATCAGTCATCTGGGATAGCTGGAGTAATTTCATCAACCCAACTTCGAGTAACGTTTAAAAAAGTGTGCCCCGTTGTAGACCCGTTGTTATTAGTTATTGTTCCATAGCCGTGATAAAGCAACCATTTACATTTTATGTTGGAAAGGTATTTATCGATGGAGCCCACGGGATGCCTTAACTGGTCAACCAGGAACAAATTCTTATTGGAGCGTAAAAAGTACAGTAGTCGAGATTCTCCACTCGGGAAATCTTTGAATGACATTGCGTTGTGATACGATTATGATATAGTCTTAGAAATAAATAGAATGTACTTTAATACAAAGATAATGAGAAAAATTATTGCTTACATATTTTATAGTAAAAAAAGTAAAACAGTGTTAAAAAAATTAGGTGCAACATGCTTTTTACAAAACAAAATATTATACATTTACCCAATTCGTTTCTTTACATACAGATTTTACTTTTAACGCATAAACTTTACTCGAATTTTAAGTAGCGTCTATAAAATTTCATTTTGACATTTATTACTGTCAAGTTCAAAAATATCATTAGATTCATTTCACTTTACGTAAAATATAGATTTTTTAATGTAGGATAGTAAAATTTTTACGACATCATTTTTATTGTTGTAGATATTGTATCGAGAGTGACAGCTTAATTAATTGTACTTGCCCTCTTAATCAATTCATATGGTTTTAGTAGTTCTTTAATGGAGCCCTTTACTTCCTAAAAGTATAAAACTAAATGGTAGTTAAACACAACGTTAAATCACCAGATGTGGTTTATATGAAAGTGATAGAAAGTTTTTTAACTGGCTTACCTGTGTAAGTTTAAGTGACTTATTTTATGCCTTATTCTGTGTCATTTCTTACGATACTTACAATACTTAGTGATCATTTTAGAATAATTAAAAAAAATGTCATACTTATAATGAAAACAGGTTTTTATTTTGTATTTACTTTTAAACTTTCAAGATGTATTACTAAAGTAAAACAAATAATATCACATGTTAAAAAAACAACTAGAGCAGGATTTCAGTTAATCACCAGGTCTTTAAACGACCTTGCTTTATTTATTCAACCAGGTCTTTGTTTAAAGATGTCAGTTTTATTGTAAATTGTATGTCATATCTACCCATAAGTTTTGTGTTTCTATCATATTTCTTGTCTGTACCTTTCCAAGTCTTCTTTCAAGATTTTGTTCTCAATGCAATCATATTACGTCATAAAAATGACATACAAGCACGTAAGCCTACACGACGTGGCCATACTCGTAAAAAGTAGTTGGACAGTTGCAAGCATAGCTGCTAAGTCCATGTCACATCAGATATCTCTCACGCGCTCATTCATTTCGATGCGGATGCTGCTATGTGAATTAAAATCTCGATCTGAGAAACTAGTATTTTCTGCTACCATTCCTGTCTAACTGTTAGGTTCCTGTTGTAGTTTTTCTTTGTTGAATTTATGTTTTAAGAACTCCTTCCTTAGTCCTTATAAGCTTTATTCTTTATTTAACAATAATTTATATTTAGGTACATATTGTGCTACCTGCAAGTTTTACGATAAATAAAATTAGAAAATAAAAGAAAGTAAAATTGATTATTTGGATACATACATCCAAAACGGCCTTCTAAATTTAATACCAGTTTTTTTTTATATAAGAAGCACGTTATCAAGATCTAAGTATAACGTAGGTTGTATAGTTGAAGTATTGAACAAAACATATGGGCAAAGTGCCTTCCGGTGGGCATCAGATATATTTTGACAGAAAATATCATTGCGACCGGGCTTAAGACCAAAATAAAATAAAAGAATAAATATATTCAATATGCAAATTAATAATTAAAAACCTAATTCAATTATACCTACTAATAAAAAACTAATTACCTAATGATACTAATTCCGAAATCAATAAGTAAGTCACCATAAAAAGTTGCCACATAATCAAGTTTATATGGCGCCTAAAATTAACGGTCAACTTACGCTTCAAATTTATTATAACTAATTTCTTTTTATTTATACGTCTTAATTAGGGGAATTGTACGACACCGAAAGGCTAATCAGTGCGATCGTGTCTCCACGACACTTTATCTACTACAGGCTTTCTAAAGATAAAAGTCAAATTTTAGATTATAAAGTAATCATGTGTTAGTTATAAAAACGTGATTTTATTATGCCATCAATCTTGTAGGTCGGCATTGGAGGTGACTCTACCGGTCCGTGTGAGTTCCCTTAATATTGATATTTCAATATAAGGTGGGACTTCCGCAAAAAAAATGGTTAAAATATTTTTAAATTTATTTTTGTTTATAACAAATTATGTGTTAAACACAGTATTGTCTTCATTTAATGATTTGTTCATCATGCATATTCATTTCAGATATTCATGTGAAACATTTATTTGTTACTCGATGAACCCTTGGTGATGAGAGTCACTAGTTTACTTAGGGATTTACTGTATCTTGACAAGGTAGACCGAATTCAAGAAATGAAAAAAAAAAACTCATAGCCGTCATGTCTGCCACAGGAAGTTCACTGCCTAACATACATAGGCCTCCCCTAACATACATAAATCCTCATTTAAAATCTTCTTCGTCTAAACGCATTCCCAGTTGCATCCTCAGCTGTGCTGCTTTGGAGCCCGGGGTGCGCTTTCCCGCTTTTTCTTCTCCAAATATAATATGCATGTCAATGGTCACCCAAGGATGCCAAAGACCTTGCAAAATGGAGAAGAAATAGCCGGAAAACTTTAAATGATTTGGCTATAGTTTTACAACCGGCCGCCTGCCTGACGTCAACCTTTTTGGGAATGTATTTGTGCGAAAAGTTTTATAATCGGCTGCCGCCCCACGTTAACCCTCCTTGGGAATGCAATTTTAGCACAAGATGTTTGTGCTTAATCCTTTAGTCGCCTCTTACGACATCCACAGGAAGAGATGGAGTGGTCCAATCCAGAGTGAGCGTCCAATCCTTATTTAAAATATTCTGTGCAATACATTAAAATTATAAACAATTATTCAACTATATTTTAATTTTAAAAAAAGCATTTGAATTAATAATTCTGATTTAAAATATTCTATAGAGTTGTGGCGTGCTTCCACAATCCTCCAAATAAGAAATATGAAATATATTTTTTACGATATTAAAATTTCTTAAAGGACTAGATTACTTACACGCAAATTAAAATACAGCTTCAGCAATAAACCAGACGGCTTCGATTATGTACTCTTTTCTCTAAACCCATATCAGTTTTCATTGATACACTTTCCTAGCTATTTATATTTATTCAACGACATATTCGACAATCGTAAAAACCGATAAAATCGGTGTTAACATAACGATAGAGTTACCCATCAGATTCTCATAAGAAATCAATGTAGCATCCACCTTTCTCACGACCTCGTCGGTAAAGTTTAATAAATTCATTGATATAATAAATATTTTGACATCATCGCTCTTTACGTAGCCCCGCCTCTAATCTTGTTCTCCTAGCCTTGATCGCTCTATCTTATCTATGCTTTGTGTCATATTACGAGGCTTATTTTAAACTTGTTTTCAATTTGGAGCCTGGTTGTTATTTAGGAATGATTTAATGTACAATAAAGGTAATTTCAGAATATTGTATGTGTATGTAATGTTGAGAAAAGATGTAATATTTGTTTTAATATGTGATTTTTTTTTAAAGTGCGTAATATATCGAACATATTTTATTAATATCTGTTTTAGGTCACGAAAACAGGTAAAAATCAAGAATAAATTATAAAGTTATACTTAGATAAAATTATAAGCATAATGTAAGTAAGCAATTAAATTTTGAATGTACAGTGTTGTTACTTGTAAGTAAGGTGCAATATTATTAGTGTGTATTCTATAATTATATATACTTATCTATTTTTTTAATTGATTAAATAAAGAAACTGTTTGAAATCAAACTGTTGACAGGTTTCAAAACGAAAGTGAAATGTCGCTGACATTTCAATATTTACTGAAATGATTTTTTGTCACATAGGGTTACATACCACCGCGTAACTCAAAACCCTTTTTCCTGGAGAGTTAAAGGGTCGAAAGTCATGTCTTTGTTGACATCCGTATAAATACGTTTGACTTCTAACGTTTTTCATTGCTAGTGGAATTTAGAATACATTGGATTCAATAAACGTCCTTTTCATTAATGGTGTTTTTTTTGCGTCTACTGGGTTTAATATTTCAAATTGAATTGGCATAATAATGAAGTCTAGGCACACCAGCCTGCCAAAATAGATATTTTGGCAATCCCGTATTTGGATAGCAGTTGTTGATTACTAGTATTAAATTTTCTATTATTCTCCACTTTGAAAAGTCTTCAGCATCCATGGGTGGCCATTGAAATGCCTTTTTTTTGGAAAATATTATTATAAAGAAGAATGGATCACAGAATACAGATGACTAACAATAATTATTATTTACGAGTTATTTAAATATAACTATAATTGGTAGAAATAACCCACACTCTAATTCATTCATATTCATTCTGGCCTAAATCTAGAGAAACAGACTTAGATAAAATACTAAACTGATTTATTGCCTATCATTTATGACATAAACACTAGTATGTCGGGGTCCCTCATTATTCTGCAATCATATAAGATCTCCTGGTGGATAGAGTGCAAGAGAGAATATGGGTAAGAAGAATGAGACAAGTGCAATGACAAGGGATCCAGGTAAATGGAAAACACTTGCTGCCCCTACTTGACGTACTGTGGGATAAGTTGAGTCTGAAGAAGATATATGGGCTACTGAATTTAAGAAAATGATTGGTTTAATTAGCGGTGAATGTTTTTATAACACTATATCATCATTAGGTCTTTCTAGTCTCCTCTGCAGCAGCACGACTCTCTCTGTATTGTCAGAGCAGCCAGGGGATTTGCCCTACATTCTCCACGCTAGCCAAACGGGTTGGAGAGGTCTCGCTGATGTCTAAGCTTTGTTTAGCTTGTATCTTAAGTTGCCTTCTATGAAATCCACGGGATGACTTTGAGTGGTCCTATTCAACTCTGCCAGAAACCACACGGATCGTTCTTATTCGTAAGACATAAAAACTAATAGCCATCGTAAAACCAAAAAGTCATACATCCACCAGCATATAATGAATGTCAATGCATAAATTACATTACAAAGTATTATTAAAATTTGATACAGTGTGTGGACAGGACAACATTCGCCGTGTGGGAACATACGAAACCTTCGCATTCCCCGTAGATGCCACGCGACAACGAACCTTCCACAAAAACGAAATGTCATTGCGCAAGCTTATAATAAGGCCCATTCACATGAACCTTAGTAGGTGTTTTTTCAACGTCAACCCGGGACAAGCATGCAATCTCGCACAAAAAACGGCAAAATCAATAATAGCTGCATGCACGTGTTGCCGGCGGATTATAGATTACGTTTTCGAGGATTTTCTCAGCTCCGTGCAGAGGTTGGGTCAGGTACGAGGTTGGTGGAACAAAAATAGTAGAGTTGACATTCAATAAAGATGAGAGCCGGGACAATATAAGTACAGAAAAGAGACATTCAAAATAAATATTACGAAGAATAAAAAGTACTTTACCTTTCGATCAATATGGATCAATTTGAATGTTTGTTGAACAATGAAAGTTTGAACTTAATAAATGTAAAACACGTTTATCTTGATTTATTTAAACAAAACCTACGTAGGTACATAATTTACACACTATAGATCAAAATCTGGGAATAAGTATATGTCAAAAGAAGTAGAAGTGGTCGAAAACAAGTCTTATAATATTCGTGAGCGGCTCTACTGCACTCTTGTTCTTTCTTATTGCTCGCACATCACAAAGAAATTCTATACAATTATAACGGCCAAAATTGTAACTGTCTGACAAAATGCAATGTTGTTTCTTTTAAGAAAAATTCACAAAAGCAGGTAATTTTATAGGAGACTTCGGTGTCTTTACAAAAAATCGTAACAGTTATTCCATCGAGATATAGAGGTTTGATAATACTTTAAAATTCTATAATAAATAGGTCAGCAGGGTAGTTGACGAAATTTCTATGATTTGTCTTTCGTCAAAAGGTACTTAAGAGGGATTTATAGCTTTTTAATCAATAGTCGTACATTTGTAGTGTGATATTAAATAATGAGCGGATATTTTGTGCGATAAAATCAATCAATTTGGGAAATAAGTGGCCTCTGGCCTTCCTGTCTCCTTTACAAAAACTGGAAGAGAATTTTGCTTGTTACGTGCGTCATTTTGGGAAGTGTATCTTTACCCTGTAGAAAAAAGTAGAGGAGGTAAAGAGTTTT
This sequence comes from Acrobasis repandana, assembly GCA_963576875.1. NCBI lineage: Eukaryota > Metazoa > Arthropoda > Insecta > Lepidoptera > Pyralidae > Acrobasis > Acrobasis repandana. Next base: position 15,497,840 of record OY756218.1, on the reverse strand, counting down.
TTTACGAAAGATTAATTTATTACTGCAACGCGGAAGCTTATTAGCTCAATATAAGATTTTGATAAGATGACCATTTATATTTCTCAATTTAAGTATATAATTTTCTAAATTATTCTAAAAATACAGTAATAAGTTCTTTTTTGTGATGTTTTTATTAAAACACTCATGTATTTAATGATATTAGGTACAACTTTACATATCAACAATTAAGTATTTAATTTGTGATATGGGCGCTGCCATGATCATCCTATTACAATATTTAAATACTCGTTTGTATTGATTTTTGGATATTTTTTTCCGTTTTAATACCAAAACAATTAAAGGTATTAGAATGAAATTTGGCATGTAGATAGCTAATTACCTGGATGATCACATGGCATACTTTTTCCTGGGAAAATGTGAGGTCCCGTGGGATTGTTTAAAATTTGACAGCTGTTACATTCTACGTTTTTTCCATTCTTCCAGACCGGCTTAGAAGAAATAATACTAACACGATAAGTTATTACTACCTATTACCTAAGTAGATAAACATACCTTATCTGTCTATTTCGATCTACTGGATACAATAAAAAAATCTTATTGGTTGATAAAACACAGTATAACTTCACTAAACTATACTGTGGAACGGCACCCTTGTGAAATAGAGTGGCAATTATGAACATCCTACAAGGTCATTCTTAAAATTTTCCGAAAGAACGGTACCCGGCGTAATGTAAACTGGATTAATTAATTAAAACGCCATATACTGTTACAGTAATCACGGGAAATATCATAAACGCTTCTCAGCAAGGATATGTTTTTTGGCAATCCAAGAGCGTTTGCCATGCCGCTGAATTTACTCTTTCCTGTGCTTTTTTGCTTTACAGTTAAACTTTATATAAACCTATAGTAACAAAAATATAGAAACAAAAGGGGGTACATACTATCTTATATTGCAATAGTGAAATCCTTCAAATACTTAACTTATTACTATTTCCTGATATAAACTTAGTTACTATCGACATATGGGTTAGTTTATATGTAGGTAGTTATTTGACCGGTTTGAAAGTACCTAATTGATCAACCCATTAATATGAACAACTTTTCCTATGGGTATACATCACATTCCCAGATTTCCTCATTTTAAGTACATAGTAAATATCTTTCGATTTAGGCAAAGTAAGTAAATACAAGTTAAAGGTCAAAATTAAGAAATGCGAAGCAAATAGGTAACGTTCTTATATCATGACGTTTTGTAATAAGGAAGTCTTGTAATACAATGCAAGAAATAAAAAAAGGGAAATGGGGATTTACTCGTGTGTTTTTTCTTTCATTTTCATTTATTTATCATTCTATTTCTTAATACATTTAGGGACAGTGTTCCAATTTCACGAAAGTACAATTATATCATTTAACTGAACTATAAATGTTAAAATCAATTAAAACCAATTAAAGTTGAATGTAAGCTTCAATATTCATAATATTAAAGTACACTGATATATTACGACAAAAACTAAACGGACAACGTGTTCTTCGCAATTTTAGTGATACGAAAAAATCTGGTAATTTTTGTGTCGTATCGATGTCAGTGGACGCGGCGGCGCGAGCGCAGCGCGGAATAACAATAATCGTGAATGAATTGTAATGGCGGTGCTCTAATTGATGAGGCGAACTGCTGGATGGACCTGTCTTCTGACTAGTGATGGGGAGAAATCACTTTTTATTCACTGCGTTAAGGTGGTACAAGGCGGTATCTTATTTTTTTTTACTGTCTTACCATCTTGTCATCGTTTTTGCACTAAGATATATTTTCAGTTGATTGATGATCCTGAAATATTTAGCTTAATCCCAAAACCACTTCACGTATAAAATAACAAAAAATAGGGAAAAAAAAATACGCATCGCCTATTGACATGATTTCTCTAGATTTTCGCCTAGTCCCTTAAACAGTTTTTATGAACTGTTTAAGGCGAGGTGGGTCCACAATTTGTAATACTGTGTGTGTTTTTGAAAAATCACTGTAATTAAACTACTACAGTTTATTCCACAAAAATTTTACATAAGAATCATAAGGCTTTTCTACAGACAACCACAATATCTAAAACACGATTGAGCATTTTTGGCTCGATAGAAAAAAATCACAAACATACCTCTAAATTTGCCTTTATAATACATATTATATCACTTTTTTATATGAAAATTATACCAAAAAATTTATTATCTAAATATATATCCGTTCTGGCTACAAAAAAAAAATATAAATATAATACAAAAAAATAATCAATAAAACACAGTGAAATATTCGTCGAGAGCGAAGAAAGGCCCGGAGCCGTGCTCGACGATATTTCGCAGTGTTTTATTTATTATTTTTTTTGGATTTTATTTAATAAAAGTTTCAATATTATTTCCTTAAGGAAAATGTATTTTATATTGCAACACGTTAGTCATCACATCAAGTCTAACATCTATGACCAAATGACCAATAAATTAAACGAAATGGCAACTCAATTCGTGCAAGTTCAACTCCATTGACTATCCTTGAATCGAAATCGGAAGTACAATTGAAGACGCGATTCTTGGCATAACATCTTGAACCCGAGACAATTGCATCATCAGAGGAGTCATCGACCACTTGCCCAGCGGATGTAGTTAACCGAGCCTTGATTAGCCGAGACGATGTTAAACGGCACTTCGACCAAGTTCAAACAATTAACTGTATAGAAGTGTCCGACACTAATGAATGATACAGACTTGCTCCATTTCATTATACAAACACCGTGACAAGACGCGGCTCACAAATTGAGATTAATTCAAGACTAGCTGTAAGTGCGCGTAGGGCCGATTTTGCAATACTCGCAATAGCGCCCTTGGGCAACAAAGAAATTGAATTTTTGTGAAGCTACTCCATTTTACTGTCTTTCTATAATTTAAAGTTCTTCTTCTTATTTAAGTTTTAGTGGCTCTTGTCGGTGGAGTATGCGCCAAACTTCTCGGTTCTCTGCCTTACTTTTTAGTGCTTGATACGACATGACCCCTGCTTTTTCTTTCAGTTGGTCTACAAAGCTCTTTCTTGATCGTCCTGGACCTCTTTTACCTTTTATCTTTCCTTCTTTTTTAAAGTTATGCGAACAAAATAAAAAAAATATATAATATATAATAATATATTTTATTTATTTATTTTAAAACTAGCCATATGATTTTTTTTAATCTCTCTCTCTCTCTCTTATCGATACTAACACCGGTGTCACATTTTTCGAGAAGCCTTAAAGCAGCTGATCTGCCTTAGTTTTTTAAAGGTAGCTGTAATTATTACACTATTGAACTAGGCAGGTTGTATGCAGGTTTTCTTACGATATTTTTCTTTATCGGAAAGAAAGAATTTAGTACTTTTAATACTACAATTATTAAAATATAAGGAATACCTTAAGCTCAAAGTTGTAACATAATAGTTTTTACATTCCTACTTTAATTATTTACCTACTACCAATTTTTTTTCCATTGACTATCCCTATGCTCAGATAACAACAAAACAAGGGTAACAAGATGTTAACATTAAGATTTATTTACAGGAAGTATGCTAGTTGGTGAAGCAAATTTTCGCCAGCGTCCCTTTAATTCTAGCGCCCTTGGGCGGATGCCTAACTACACCGTTCCTTACACTACTGACTACCATTTGAACGACAACGACATGCCTTTCTCAAACGATTTTCATTCATAAATCCTTTGAGGGAAAGTAGAAAGTTGTACAGGAATTCTCGATAGGTCATTACTCAAGAAGGCTACTGTAATGGCATCTATTGCGCAACTAAACAGTTTAACCTTTAGCAATTTAGTATCCTGCGGCTATTTATAAATCCACTTACAAGTGCTACTCTGAAGATCTATTGTTGGAAATTGTAGATTCTTTGTTATAGTCACGTATTTTCATCGTAGATTCAAAAAGCTCTTTACATCTTTTGTGTTGGCAAATTACTGGTTTTGTGCATTGTAAGGTATGTAAACATTACGTGAGATCTCATCTCCTGCATTCTTTCTTTTGGTATTGTCATTTTGTTTCTTTGTTCAGAATTGTTAAATTTTTTAAAGTTTTTCTTTTAGTCGTTTTTTTTTGGAGGCGATTTAGACGTCTCTACAAAGTTTGTTTTAATTAAAGTAAACGAGATCACAAAATTTAAGTCGTTTGGCTAATTGTCTTGAAATGTTTATATATAAAAGGATAATTTTTATCCTGATTTGGTTTTGCAAAATACGCATAAAATAAAAGGTTAAAGTAAAAGAGTTGTATTAGATATCCCTAAAAGATTATAATGTGTATTAATCTATACTGTGACATTACCAACTTGTTGATACAAAGTGTTTGAGCGAGGGTGGCGGCATTACGTACGATAAAAGGTCACGGTCATTTTTTTGGGCTACTGGGGCAAATGTTCAGGAAAAAGTCTATTTTGAACTATGTAGGTTATACTTTTACCTAGATTTGTTTATTTTACTAATAACTTATCCAATAGTTACATAGGTTAATAGATTTAGAGTAGTGCACTCAAGCTCTTTAGGTGTAAATCTATCTGCCAATTTGAACAACTTTTCATATGAGATCAATGCTGGGATTTTGAAAAAAAAATCGTTCAGCACTAATACTCCTATACGAAAGTTCAAATATTGAGCCGTTTGGTTTCTGGCTTGGAATAGGACCATTTCATCTCTTCCTGTAGATGACAAAAGAGGCGACTAAAGGACGGAGTACCAACATCTCGTGCTACAATTGCATTTCTCAAGAAGGTTGACATCAGGCGATGGCTGAACTTAATGGTACGATGGTAAAACTTTTCGCACCAGTGCATTCCCAAAAAGGGTTTACGTCAGGCAGGTGGCCGATCGTAAAATTATAGCCAAATCGTTTAAGGTGAATATATAAACAAACGGCCTTGAAGTGTGAAATAAATTGTTAACTCGTAAATATGGTGATAATTTCCATATTGCTCTTCGTCATGCACTAGATATCCTTTTAAATTATTTTATGAACTGCCGTTGAAACGCTATTATTGGTGAGCTTTAAAACTTGCCGTGGCCACTTTTGGCGGAGGCAAGTTTTAAAGCTAGACGGACTAATGTAAATACTTTCAACGGTGGTTCAAAAAATAATTTGAAGGGCTATCTAGTGCATGAAGAAGAGCAATATGGATATATATATATCACCATATTTACGAGTTAACAATTTATTTCACACTTCAAGGCCATTTGCTTATATATTCACCTTCCGGCCATTGCTCCTGGTTTTCGGCTACCTTGGGTAAGAAAAAGCGGGAACGCGAACCCCAGGCTCCGAAGCAGTATAGCTAAAGATGCAACTGGAAACGCGCGCTAAGATTCAGAAGAAAGTTCAAATATTGATAGTCTAATTCGCCCCTTCAAGTATTTATGAATAACCAAAAGTATTATTAAAAGCCTTGTAGACACATTTTAAAAATCAACCAGCGGTGACCACATACATACTTACATAAAAACGTCAATATAACGTGGTAGGTACTGCATATTACTACAATAAGCTCTATATCATGCATCGTACGCATCGGCCATCATGTTCATAACTGAAAAACATGTTGTTTATTGAACAAGTAAGTACATCTCATTTTATAATGTTCAAAGTTGAAGTATAAAATACTCTTATTAATTCTGTGGTTAAAGTGACGAAGACGCGCGGTAGCTACATATAATGCTTATTCGTCGTTATAATAATATTTTATAATGTGGTAGGTATCGATTACCAAAGCACGCGTAGCACCAGCCGTCAAGTTGATACTTCATATTGATTGCATTTAAATCGTCTCACACCCACGCGCCGTCAATATTGACCCAAGATATGACCAAGGAAGTGTTACTTGGAAATTTGTACTGATAACATGTCGATTATGGCATATTAGAATTATGTGGCTACTAGAAACGGTAATAGAGACCAATATATTAAAGTTTAATTCTTAAAAAATTGAGTTTTTCCGATTCGAAACAATATTTTATGCTTCTTAGGTATTAACTTAATTAAATCGTCTTCTATGATTATCTAGAATCAAAGCACATATGAAATGCATCATGTATTCACTATAATACTAGGTACATAGCAGTTTTTTTTTATAGATTTGCCAACTATTTTAACCGTTGTCGAACGTCTTATAAAGTCTGGAAATAATACTACTAATATGTAAAAGGAGAATCGAGATATTTAACTTCTGGACAACTTTATAGTTAATAACCATTTTTTATGTATACCTATAGTATATAAATATATCATAATTTTATTGCTCTATGATTTTTATATCTGATCGATTTATTAAAATGTCTATCAAGCTATGAGCAATATATCAAAATATATTTTTCCTTTAATAAAAATGTTCATGAATAATATTAAGATAAAATCATAATTACGAACCTTGCTAGAAAGTCTATATATAAAATTATTTTTGTATGCAACACTCGTGTTGTCCACATCTTAAATGAATGACTTTGGTTCATAACATTTTAAGATACTTCAAGTTCTTTTTAAGATTCAAAAAGCAAGCAATACATCTCTGTGATGGCTGAAACTTGTCAATGTGATGAATAAAATTAAAGACAGAAACATATTTTTTCTACGATACTTGTACTCTACAGTCACGACTGTAAATCAACACAAAGTATTATACATTTATACAACAGAAATTGTTTTCAATGTGCCTTACAAATCTTACAATAGTATCTACCATTGCAGCTAAAATACATTCCACGACTTTTCCAATGGCCGTAGATATTTGTAATTTAAACTTATCAATTGTGACGCCAATCTGAAATTGAAAATCTTACAATACAACGTAAGATTTTATTTTGAAAAATAAATACGTAGTTCTGAAGTTATTTTAGCCTATGTAAGTAACTGTATATATAATATATATTTGTTTTGCAGTCCTAAGCCATAGATGTAAGTAGTCAAACGGCTCCCTAATGATGCTCACACACTGCTGTTAGAAATGTTTACAATCATTAGTAGACACTTATAACAACATATTATAGACAACAACACTTAGACAATATAATAACATATTATTGTAATAGTTTTTATTATAAGTATTAGTAATTAGTATTAATAATAATATTTTATTTTTTGTTATAAGGTATGCAATTTTATTTTGTTAGAAAATGTCTGTAAATATTTTTTTACAGCAGCATGGGAGCACCGTTATGAATAAATTGTAAAGTTTATATGTTTTCAAGAATTTATACAAGACATAATAACAAGGCGAATAAAGTAAAATTTGTGTAATTATTACCTAAGTTAATACCTTAGGTTTAATTTTACTCCTTATAATAAATAAACTGGAGTACGTTGCTCGCAATTTATGAAGACGGTTCAAGTTATCGCCCCAATCCGACCAAAGTAATTGTTCCCCACAAAAATGTTAAGCTCAGGATAAATATTACACGCTAAAATTTTGCTTTTATCCTTAAAACTTTTGAGGGAAATCAAAGCACGTGCATGAGATACTGAGCAAATAATGAATGATTCGGAACAAGCAATGGCGCTACATTGTGTTAATGTGCTCTCATAATAAATATTCCATTCCACTTGTCACGCGACAAAACCTATTCATTTACAATTTACATCCTTAGTATTTTCTAAAGAAACATAAGCCCCTTTAAATTGTCACGTTAAATTATATCTTTACACTGGACAAAAAGGTCGACTATTCTTTAAACATTTTGTCAAGTATCTTCCAATAGTACAAAATCAGAGCGGTATCAAAGCAAACATGACGCCTCCGTATGCTACTCCCCCTGGTGAAGAAACAATAATGGGCAATAAATGGCCAACTTCAGCCACAATGGTTTGGAAAGATAAAAGCAAGAATTACACGGAAATTTCGAGGCGTGAGCCATTGTCAACAAAGCGGGCTTTTCACTAGATGACAATTTGCACGTTGAGTGTCGTTCATTGTGTCTCAGACATTATAAATAAACATTAGAATGAGACTACCAGATATGTGAAGAGGCTTTTAAGCGTGCGCGCAGCGGCACAAGCCTTTGACACAGCAGTTTTGAAAGGTAGGTGCAACTTGTCCTGTCCACCAGACACCAGCTGACTGTTCACTAAAATAGAAAAAAGAATACACGTGTTCACAATAGTGACGATTTAAATCTCATTATGTTACTGACCGTTAACAAATACTTTTAGCAAAGTATCTATTTACCTAAATTTCCAAGGAAGGAGGAGAAATACGGGCACATGGGGTGCGCTTTCCCGCTTTAAAAGTAATGTAATCGGGAACGCGCTGATGAGAAAATATAAGTACCAACATATTTTCATACGTTTTTCTTTTCCTGAGAAAAAATAGTCTATTTTCCCTCTTTCACACACACACAGACTACGCTGGTCTGGAAGAAAAGAAAAAAAAATTGAATATACCGGTTGGTTCTCTTGGTCGAAAAGCCGATCAAGGGAATGGGTGGAAATGCGAATCAGGTTAATAGACGATGCGACTAGCTACCGATTACTATTTTGATAATTTTTTTCATCTTCACGCCCACGGCCCCGGGCTCTATCTGCCCCACTAGGGATGTGATAGTGTGTGTGTGAGGGAAGAAAATATTCTATATTCGTAACTATAAAAGTTTCAAAGTTGATATATATCATCCTATATTATACTAGTGATTTATAATCTCATTAATGGCATAACAAATTCTTTCCGGCACCACTGAATGCCGCCTTGCGAAGGAAGTAACACCGCAATAATGGCAATAAAACCATCGCACTGTTGTAAAATATTTACTGCATACAAAAATGGTCGTATTAAACTGTATAAATTGCCGTAACGATACCTTTTAATAAAACCATGATTTACATGAGCAAGTCTTGTTAGCGAAGTAATGTTGAATGTAAGTTGCAATTCGGTAATGTGTACACATTTAATTCAAGAAATTGCATTATTATAATACGTATAATCACGCCTGTTTACCATTTGGGTAGGCATAGACTATTGATCTTCACTTGCTATAATCCTTAATCCAATAATACTTGTTGATATCATTAACATTATGTCATTCTCTGTGGCGTAATGGCGTAAACCAACCAGGGCAAGTTGGAAAATTGCCTTTTTCAAATTGTTCTAGGTCTTGGGTGTTTATATTAGGGTGTTATGTATATGCCTTATAAAATATAGTATCGTTGTGTAGGTATCCCAGGTTAAACTTACTTTGGGGCTAGCACAATTAGTATAATTTTTCACTATATATTTACTATTAATCTTCAAAATTTTTTGTTTATAAAAATAAATAAATTTCCGTCGCTCCTTCAAAACGAACGAATGCGATGATAATTATAACAAGCAGTGAATATTATCACAGAGCCAAACAAAATAAAACAAAACACAGCTTGTTGGGAGTTAATAAAAACATATTCGACAGTCAGGAAGATGAAGATGGCTTCCTCATTAAGCTGCCCAATCATCGGAGGCTCAGAGATTGTTGTTATTAATTTATAGAAAGTCATCGTGGGCCCATTAGGGAAGATAACCATATTGATCATACCGGTGATATTCTGGTGAACTCCGATTATGACTTTCTTAGATCGAATCGTTAACAGTAGAAGGAAAGGAATGATCCGACAAATAAGTTAAACTTGACGCATTATGCTTTTATCTTGCTTGAATTATTTTGTTGAATTAAACCGCAGAGGCTGTTTCAGACAGTGCAAAATGAGTTTGGTGCATAGATTTATTTTTGTATTCTTGTAAAAACCTGTAATGACCTCTATATTTTGAAATCAATTATGATGCAAAATATTTTCTACTTAGCATCTGATTAATGAAATTAATTTTGATATTTGCTTTTAAGCAAAAAATATGTTCAGTGCGAATATTTTTTATTTAATACCAGTGCTACTAACAATGATATGTTTACGGCTAAAAGGATAATGATGATGATAAGTATGTGCAGAAGAGGGATCAATGACTTGAGAACAAGGGGAACACATCAACGTACCGAACTACACTCGACTGCTTCTAGCCTTTGTGTATGATTGGCCTAATGATCACGTGACTCTTGTTAGCGATCGTCTGCCATTACGATTGATTCGATTGATACAGCGCCCGCCGCCAACAATATCGTCAGATTTATAGCTTTCACAGGTTATAAAGGCGCAATTACGACTGCATTGACATGTTTTAAAGAGGCTTGCATGTTAAGTAGCGGGGAAACGATTCATCATTGATAGGGACGGCAGGATGTTCGGTATCTAATGTAATTAAAACCAGAGCTACATATTTCTTTTTAATCTTATCATTATTTGTGCCAATATAATAACATTTTTTCTGTTCGTCCCTACTTTTTTTAGCGTACATATAACATAAAATGACACATAAAATCAAACCATTGACTAAATTTTTTCATTAAAAGCCACTGTAATTCATGTATGTTCAGCTAGACGAAGGTTTAAATGGAAGCTTTATAGGAAGTCACATGTTAACGTCACATGAATGGGATCCGTGCTGTGTTATCACGACTTTATCGTTAAAATCTCCATTATCTGCATAAAGATCTCACGGATTAATTCCCTAACACCTCATTAGTGTCCAATAACGCTTCATTTACAAACTAAATGCAAATCCGTCTAAGTTGTGACCGCGCTTTCTGATCCGACCGCTGCTTCCACCAATCAACCTGCACCCATTATACTTATACCGTGACGGTTGTAGTACTATCGGTGTTGAAGGGCAAAAATAATAAAGTGCTCCACTCAGCTATTTGGTTTGATGCAATGTGAAAAAGTTATAAAAATACCAGAACAATAATTTATATTTCTGCTATAAAAATTATCTAATCTTTAGTTGCTATCTACAGAAAAGAAAAATTATTCAAGATCGTAGTGAAAATGAGAAATAAATAGCTTGGACATAGAATATCAGAGCGGTTAGATGATACTTATCTGGCTCAAAGAATTTTTATTGCTATACAGCGTGGCAATACCACCAGTATCATGGGAACATTTGAGCCAGACACGATACGGGGTGGTCTCTTAGATTAATAAATATGACAAAGCATGTTGCGGATTACTAGCTTTGAAAATTTTGACGAAGCGTGTACGACCTAATATCGTTTTTGTAAATGTTTGTAGCTCTTTGATTAATTAACTACTTTAAAATGGGGACAGGCATCAGAAAAGATAAATAAATTTTAAGATTCTAGTAGGCATTCTCTAAATAATAAAAAATATTTTATTGGAAACAAAATAAATTTCGCCTACCATATGTAGACAATGCTAGGTATTTGACAATATTATGCACCCCCCTAAATATCTGATGTCCCTGGACGATCGTCCTATTACATCCCACCCTAATGCTACTACCACCATTATACAGTCTAGCGTAGTTTAAAAAGGTTTAAGCCAAATAAATTGTGGACTCGGCTATTTAGCCGCTTTGTTCCCAGCCGAGAAGTCGTATATTTTGGTTGTATTTCTAAAAGGAATCACTTATTATACGGCCACTAACATCTTAATTAGGGATCTAAACGTTTAGTTTTGTAAAATATTATATCGAATCGTTATAATTTAGGATTTTGGTTACTTTATTAATTTCTACTCGAATACGATTACGTTTTAAATTTTATTTCAAACAATTATTAAAAAATGGAAGCAAAAACAATCCTATTTATTATCAATAGGCAAAAGTAGATGATATGTCTAATTTTTGATGCTTTGTAATTTTACTTGTCTTTTTTCAGTATAAATGGTTGTCTCAATAAACACAATGGAATTTTATAAATTTTAGCATAACAGTAAGGATACTTCATAGGTAATTAATTTAATTGTTAGGGATATTTACTAGAAGTTTGCTTTTTAACCGACTTCGAAAAGGAGGAGGTTATTAATTCGACTGTATGTTTTTTTATGTATGTTTGTTACGCGATAATGTTTTTTTTTATTTGAAATCCTTTACTACCAAGTTGGTCCCATTTTCATTTGGTGAAGATATGATGAAGAACTTTGGAGATATGGAAGAAACTCCTAAAAACAATTGAAGTTGGTTGTTTTTTTTATTAAAAAATTAATTATTATATTCAAAATTTTATCACAAATTTACATCATTGCGAATGACCAACCTGATCAGAGATGGGATCAAAAGGTCATAAAAAAAAACTTTGCATTTAGCTATCTGTAATAAAACAATCTCATGCTAGATTAAACAAGGCGAACATATTAAAATGTGTTATCATGAAACAATTAACTCTTCATATCAGATTATTTTTTCGCTCTTAAGCGATTGGCAGTGCGAATAAAAATTAACGATACCATTAACAAATCAATGAGGAGGTTCCAATTAAGTAGCTCCCAGTTATTATGTGGAGGTTGGCAATTCTCGCGCGGCCAATGATTATCATGAAATGAAATCTTGAACGACGCTTGCCGTTATATCATGCACGTACGTGTTATCAACTTGACTACATTCTTTAAAATAAAGCTCGCATATGCTACTTAAAGGTTTTTAATTTAAAACGTTTTTAAAAGTAGCTTCCAACGCGAATCCAATTTATCCAAGATTAAGTAAAGGCTTATATAGCTGCGATATAAACGTTCATAAAATCGCGCGAGACATATGCGAAAATGCGTCCTAGTCCCGCGTTTTTTATTGTGCGGCAACTAAATTAAAATGTGTATATTTATTCAGAAAATAGATCTCCGCATGCATTTTGTAAATAATTATTTATTCGTATTATAATTATATATTATAGGTCTATAATACAATTATTTTTAAAATATAAAACATAATCTATTTTATGCTGCTTTGAGAAAATCGAATGTATGTAGGTACCAGCTACTTCTCTTCTCACGCAGATTGTAAAAGCCAATTGAGGGTATGGGCGAAAATGCGAAACATGTTAATAGGCCAAGCAGCTAGCAATCCCTCACTATTTTGATTCCTTTTTCCATCTTCTCGCCCACTACCAGCTTAAAAGTAGTCTTTGGGTCTTCCGACCCTGAGCTCTGTCTGCTTAGAGCCGCAAGACCCAAAATGATCTGTCTGCCCATTAGGGATGAAGACGTGATAGAATATACGTATATGCTCCTAGGACACAAAAAGTACTTTTAACAAATATCAAAATTTACTTTACAAAATACTGCGTCTTCGTTAATCAGTGAAACCTTATTTTTTCTTCGTAAAACGAAATTAAATTATCTAGAAACAGATATAGCATACCTGCGTTTTTTTAACGTTAATGTCACCAGTATTTGTTTCAGTCTTTATTATTGTGTAGTTTTGTGGATGTGGCTTGATAAAAATAAAACAAAGTTTCGATCTCGATTGGCAAAGACATGGTGTTCACTGTACACATGCAGCCTATGAAGCCTTAGAAATTTACAAAAAGATGATTCACCCACCAGATGCTAACAACTTGTAGTATACGTATATTGTAATAATTCATAATTACCTATATGTAACTTCGATAATGTTTAATGGATGTAGAATACAAGTGTATTTTATCAGCATCATCATCAACAGGTCCTTTCTTTAGTCTCCACTGAAGAAGCACGACCCTCTCTGACTATTACTCCACTGCTGGACATAGGCCTCTCCCAAGAATTTCCAAAATGACCGATCTAGAGCCTGCGTCCAGCGGTTTCCAGCGACCTAGCTTGGTCAAATCATCTGACCACCTTGTGGGTGGGTGTCCAACACTTCGCTTGCCAGTACGTGGTCGCCATTCGAGAACCTTTCCGCCCCATCGGCCATCGGTTCGTCGCGCTATGTTTCCCGCCCACTGCCACTTCAACGAGCTTATCCGTTGGACTATGTCAGTAATTAAATATTATCTTTTTTTTTGGTCTATGTAGAGTCGAGTAACAGGCAATTTTGCTCTGTCTCTTGTCATGTTGACATCTCCTTTTATAAAGGGTCTTTATAAAATATAATTAAACTATTTTAAGAGTAGGTTATGTCTATGATACTGAACAACTTTCCCCAAGGAACATATATCGAAATATAAAAAGTAATTTTTGGCCTCTCATATAAGTAGACCGATCAGCTGATCAAAATTTGTAGGGAAAACCTAAAATATTTTTCATATTTCAATACATGTTCCTTGTATCCTGGACTGAATTTACCCATAAAATAGTTTTAGCATATTTTGTTAGACGTTATATGTATATATTTTAATCTAAAATAATTCAAAAGGTATTATAATATAATAATTAAAACGTTAATTTATAAATATTTTATAGGGACTAAAATTTTGCCCTGTTATGTCTTGGCATTTTGTAATTATGTTTACATACAATATGATTAGTTTAATGCAGCCATCTTGTCCATGATTATCGTCATATTACTATTCATGACATGGTCTTCCGATCTCGTGGATGATAATAATAGGCATAATGCGCTTTAATAGGGCTAATGGTTTGATTGGCGTCGTAAAATTGGGAGGCGATCGGAAATCTCGTGGCAAGGGTTAAATTGAATTACTTTAATGACTGTGTAATAGACGTTCGAATTCATAAAGGTAGCTGAGTAAGTAGTTATTTTGGCACCAAGCAAGGCGCCTAAAAGAAAATTTAATAATTTAATTTTGTAAATGAAAAGATTCGAAGGCAACTTGCAAATAAACACTCAAGTGCGAGTATATGTGTGGCCTCAGTATTAAGATATTTAATGGTTCACTTGAAGGTGGATGGCCACAGAGATAGAGGACGACCTAGAAAGACGTCGAGGTAATAAGCTTAAGCGGGACATGATCGACAGGGGGGCTAGTACAGATATGGTAAATGATAGAAAACGATGGAGGGAGTTGACATGCAGAGCCGACCCCAAATAGGGAGAAGGCGAGGAAAATGATGATGATGATAGATTTATGCATTTGTTACACAACCTTTGGGATCTATCAACTAATTTATATCTTTTAAGTAAGTAAGTACTCCTACTTATTTAATTCTGTACCTAAAGGGTAAATAAATGTAAGATAGTGTATTTGTTTTGGTGCTACGCAAATCAAGTGAAAGATATAAAATTTAATTTGCATGTAGGTTGCATATAAAAAAAGGTATTAAAATAAGCACTCTGACGATAAAAAATATTTCTGCTTTATTTTAGACAAAATTAAGTTTTCAAATTCAGTTTTATGGCTGCACGGTCATAAATTTAATATGAATTTCGCGGTGTGTTTTGCCATATTTTTGAGGTTATAGGTTTTGATTCGGTCCTGAACCTTTCGGCGGAACATCAAAGGCGGCACCTGTACCCCCTTGCTGTTAAACAAATAAGAAAATAAAAAAACCTGGCGTTTAACTGTGACCATAAATATTAATAACACGATTTTAAACCGTTAAACGGTACGTAGGGTAACCATGAGGAAATCATCTAATTTTGCAATAATTTTTTTTTTGTAAAGTTTAAAATAATAATTAGAGATGAGTTGTTAATCTCTTACAATACCTAGACAAGAAAAAACAATTGATAGATATTATTCGACTTTAGATTTTTCTTTAAGTCTTTAGTTATTTTTTAGTTAGAATTAATTAATTTTAAGTTTAAAACTATAATTTTTGTGTTGTACCTTAATAAACCAATACCACGTAGGTAACAAAGGTGGGCAGAAAAGAAGCAGATCAAGAACTATGGTGACATACGTAAACTTGAGACACGATGGTTGTTGTAAACATAAGATAGAAAGACCTAATAGGTACTAAATTGAGACAAAATAATGTTACAAAAACGATTTATTTTTTATTTTTCAAAAGTTTCATTTCAATTCCTTTCCTTCTTCAATTCCTACTTCCATTTCCATCATGGACACCTCACAAAGGGCGAGATGCTTGCGTCAATTTTGACATGTGCATCGCCAAATTCGATTCCACAGCCTGACCGGTGACCGCCCCCGAAATTAATCAGCACGCCTCTTTTTGGGACCTGTTTGTTTAATCGATGATGCTCTTCTATCGTTTTAAGCTTTGCCTCCACCGCTGATTAAGTTTTTATTCATAAGTTATTGGTTTTTGTTCGCGGAATTGATTACCATTTTTTTGCCGGCGTATTTCGTTATTTGGTTAGTTTGATTGGAATTTGTATCAAGATGTAAGTATGTGTTTGCTTTTCTTTTTTAACTAAAGAGCTTGCTCTTATCGGTGGAGTTAAGTGAAAATGCCTCTATTCCTCTCTCTCTCTGCCATCGTTTTAATGTCTTGGTAGGACTTTACTCATACCCTTAATGTGTATGCTTAAATTACAATTTAAGATGTATTTATCTTATTTTTATTCAGTCAAAGTTCGAATGTCTATCTGAAGGCCTGGTACTGTTAATTATGAGTTTTCCGTAAGCATCACCTATACTCGAAAAATACGTCTGCAAAATGTTCTCAGTTCAAAATTTCTCAAATAATTGAGGTTAGAAGGTATGTGTAACGATGCTGCTTACTCAATCATCCTTTTTACACCTTATTTCTCCATCTCATCCTGTCCACTTTACTTTTTCAAATTTAATTTCATTCCATTTTAGAATCATTCACACATCCCTATTCATTTGACTCATTCTACTTCCATCTTTTATTCAGAATAAAAGAAGTTCATGATATTCAGGTTATAAGTAGTTACCTAAAAAATCTTATTATATATTTTTTATCAGTCTGTAATACACTGTAAATACTCGTATATCAAGTGAAATTAAGTTAAAATTAGTGTTGTTGAGTCTCTAACTGCTCTCCACTACATCTGCCTACACCTACTCTGTACCTACTCTTCATGTGGGAACTTACCTGACTGCGCCGGGACAGGTCGAGGCCCCATATGTGTTATAAATATGTAAAGCTACTTCTGAAAACTGAATGTGTAATCCTACGAAATTAAGGAACAGCCCATTTAAAATCTCAGAACTAATAAGAAGAGCCACTGAAAAAGTTTCTACAAAAAACTAATAAGCCCACATGCTGCCAAATCTGCTAAATTGTCACATGATGGCGCTTGCCTATAAACAATGTGCCAAACACGGCCTTTATAGGACAGCTGTCTCTGACCACAGAGGCAAAAAGTGTCCAGATACCATCAGGTCGAATTACACTCGGCCACGGGCTCTGGCTGTGAATGAAAAAATTAAAAAAAAACCTCGCCGCCAAGGAGTAAACAACTTACTGCTTATGAGGAACTGAACATGGTTTTTGTAGTGTTTGTATGTACCAGGGCTCTGCAAATAACGTATTGAAACTGCTTTGAATTGCCGACGGTACTTTTTCGTATTTATTTATGAAGTTGGCGGCGTAACTTTTTAATTTTTTTAACTTTTTAAGTTTTATTAACGTCTGTATCAAAAGAAAGATAAAACATTCTACTGCAATACCTGACTAAAACCGTGCATATTCTGTTGTGGACTATCTACTTTATATGTAACTAATATTTGAACTTTGTAAAGCATAGGTAGCTGCCTAAAATGTTATGCAGGTGTGGATCTCTCAAAAATGATTAGACTTTTGCCATGCCTTCGCATGCATTTTGGCGCGAAATAATACGATTCCAATTCGCCACTGCAGACAATACGCGTTTCTCTACGGCTTTTAAACCTCAATAGGAATGTATTTAGATGATATTTTTTCTTTAAACCGCGTAGGCACTGTTCTCTTATTTGCCTTTTGTGATAGTGGGCGCGACAAAGCCACAAACATACCCTGCTGAGCGACCGACAGATTTTTTTGCCAAAATTTCGTATTTTATTTCGTTTATTGAACTTCTGTACGCAAAAAATTGTAATGTGGAGGTTATGGTACAAGGAATGCAATAGATGCCTTGATCATGATATATCGCCTTGAAGGTATCTTCTATTGTGTGGCTGTTTTGTGGTAAACGTTCTACTGGTCAATTCAAAAACGGTCTTCAGTTCACGAATAGAAAAGATTCGATAATTGTAACTACAAATTCGTAATTAAGAGTATAAATTCAAATTGATCAATATCCAATATATCTATAAACCTACAGACTTATAAGGGAAAAAATGAAAGTCTTATAGGACTTTAGCTACCTCTTCATACCTTATTTTTATTTAAAACAGTATTACATTTAAGGAAAAATGCACTAGTGATATACAGACTCTAACAAAATATATTAAAACTGTTTTAAGGTTGAATTCAGTCCATGATACCTACTAAACAACTTTCCCCAAAGAACATATACCGAAATATGAAAAATAATTTTCGACCTCCCATACAAGTTGACCGATCAGCTGATCCGAGTTTGTAGGGAAAGCCAAAAATTATTTTTCATATTTCGACATATATTTCTTGGGGAAAGTTGTTTAGTATCATGGACTGAATCCAACCTTAAAATAGTTTTAGTATAATTTGTTAGACGTTATATAAGTCCGCTTCTTTATCGATTACCTTTTTATTACGCTTATTTTAGGTGTTGTATTTTCTTTCCTTAAAAAGACAGTACACACAAAAAAATAACTAATGAAATAAAACTATATTATGTTTGTATATCAAACTACATACATATAGGGTTGCAATCAATCAAATGATGACGGTAGATGCTTCAACAAAATCAACCTGCGATTTTCTTTTCAATCCTGTTCGTTTTACCGTTGTTGCCAAGAGGTTCTGAAAATAGGCATAATTTCCAACGACCAGGTTTGCAGGCTGTACCAGTGCAGGGGCGTGCACAAAACGTTCCGGAACACGTGCAAGTTTCGCACAATGAGAGTTTGCATTTCCGCCCGCCATGCACTTCCTTTACTCCGATTTTACTTTTTATTTGGAACCTTTTATAGCGCGGTCTGGACTGCTTTTGTGCGGTCGCATTGTGTGCAGGACATTCACAACGCATCGTAGGTTTCGATTTCGTTAATGATATCGGAACTTTTATCGCGGTTGAAATCGAAAGCGGTTATGGAACCAAATAGTTCGCATTTCAATCGAAGGCCATACTTCCGTCAGTCAAGAGCCAATCCGCAGTAATTCAATATTTAACATCAAAAACGTGTTCATGGCAGATTTAACGGTTTAATCCCTCACCACTACATCAAGATAAACCGCGACAAACCACCTAAGTCGCCTTTTTCACTTAGTTTATTTGCACTTCCATCACGGGATTTAAAAGAAAAAGTCAAATATTCCCAGCAAGAAACAATGCAAAACAAAAACTAAAGTAAGTAGATCAGATAATACAAAAGGCTGTTTGGGGATGGAATGATAAATTGTTTTTGTTGCAAATAATTCCGCAAAAGTTGCAGAAAGCAAAATCACTTCTATTGTCTATTTCCAAGGTTCAAAACTACTTGTTTTTACTTTAACGATTTAAATAGTAATGTTAGATGGTCAACGTGGTCAAGTCCTGATTATTTTTATCTCCATTTTATCTCTAATGGTGTCAAAACTTATGTCTATCGCTCTGCGTGACACAGGAAGGTGTGATTCCAGGAGGTACGCCACACAAGTTGACGTCTTATTTGCTTCAAATAGGGGTATACATCCCATAAGGGTTTATATGTGACAAATTGTTGACTGCTGAACGCAGGAGGTCCGTATTGTTCGTAGTAATATTTTGCCATGTAGTCGCCAAATAATGTATACTAATTTTGTGTGGGCACATCACGCTGTGTTCGTGATCGGAAGTGATCTGTACCTTGGGTGTCCTTCCAATTATGTCGACCAAAAGTGTCAAAAATAGCTCTATTATTAACCACAACTCTATAATAAGCAGTAGCTATTGGTTAGATTAATAATAAAGGCAAAAAAATAAAATGATTGAATGTAATCAAGCTTGTGGATCCCTCCGAATCAGGGTGCATTAACGCCTGGGAAAATTCACTATGCTCTTCACTGCATAAAAAATCGGAAAGCAGTCTGAAACAAAAATACCTAGAATTCAAACTTATTATTATTGAGGTTATGAACAAAAAAGTAAACTCTTTGTCTTTGCGTAGTTGCGAACAAATAAACAAAGTCATTTACCACAACCAGTAGCGTATAAATAGTATAAATACTTCCACTGCAACTAGTTTGAAAATAAGGCCGTAGTGAAAATTAATAGGTAGTTTTTTTTTAAATTTTATCTAAATGAAAAAGAGTAGTAAAAGTAAAGTACCCACTTTTTGCAAATCGTAAAAAAAATCCTAACCTAGATGTACTTAACCTTAAAAAAATATGGTTTCCAGATGCAAATGTTAGGTTACGTATGTAAAACGTTAGTCTTCTGAGAGCCCTGAGACACGTCTGCAAATCTAGATCAATATTTAATTGACCAATTAAAGAGATCGATTGATGGTTTCCGTTGCTTATACCATATAGGTACTGACGTAGCCATATTCTGGTACCTATTACATTTAGTAATGTGTCTATATAATTGTATGTGATGAACTTTTTTGGGTATTAACATATTTTGTTAATCTTTTCTTTAAAATATACTAAAATTATGAATATCTTAGAAAACTACCAAGTTTGTGCTGTACCGTATTTCTTACAACGTTTGCAAAGGGCTGAATGACGCCGCGTGAAATATACTATCGACTTAACCCTTCCCGATTACATAAATTCTTCAATCAAACTCCAGAAAAATCCACTCTAATACTGTTTTTATTTCTTTAGCGTTAAAGATCAAACCAGCCGCAGATATTAGTTGGTAAGCCCATAATGCGTGTAATCAGCCCCTGATTGGTTTGAATTAATCGCTGAGCATGCGTGTCTGCTACCACTTGAGTCATTGAGAGCCAGCGCTTAAGAGAAATTGGTCAACCGTCTAAAGAGGATTGGAAGTAATGGCATAATTAAAGCCGTACATCTTTAAACCAGGAGTAAGACCGTAGGGTAATAATTACGTATGTTGAGCGATGAGGATGATTGCGTTTTAGTTTTTCATACTTATTAATTCTGTGGAAGGTGTCATGTTGTGTCAATGGGTACAGCGCTAAAGGGAGTATTTATTGACTCGTTTTGAAAATTGGAAGTGATTTTGGGCTAAGACTCCATCACTATAAACTTGGGACAAATATTTCTGCTTTAAAATTAATCTAATTAAATTGTTCAGATATATTTGCCTACATCAGGCATAAAATTTACTTGAAAGCGGAGCATTGTTATGTGTTACACCATCTAAATTAATATTTAAATGAAAATCTAAATGCACCAAATAAGTGGCGTCAATTAATGGATGCAGCAAAGTCGAGTTCTGTTGCTGTTAGCTATAAATCCATTAAAGTAATAGCTCCGACGGGCGGGTTTGATTCGTCACCGTCATTACTTGAGCTGCATATCGGCTACTATGTGAGACCACCGTAATAATTTCATAGTTTTAGTAGATAAGAGTTTTATTTCAGATAATAATTTTAATAAAAATCTTTCTTCTATTCTAGGTTAAGTTGTAGGTGGGAATTTTGGTAGCTATTGCTAAACTCACAGAAAGTTACTCTACAAAGATGCTTCCAGGTTATTACTCAGGAAATTCAAATTGTTAAGACTAGTAAAATGTTTATTTATTTATTTTATTTTATTTATTCAAGTACACTTGGAAATTTACAAACATACACTTAAAAAAAATAAGGAAAACATAGTACTTAGGTGCTACTTATTTCTAAAGAAATTTCTTCCAGTAGACCCGCGAGAGGAAATGGGAAAAAAAAGAGGTAATTGGCGTGTACCTACAATACAAAACTAAATAAATAAATAGACAAGATATATAGGTATATATCTTGTATTATTTAAATATTATGTAGGTACATAAACATACATAAATATACTGTTGTTATATAAATATAATGTTGATCATTAAGTCCAAGTATGACATGTGTCCAAAACAAAATAAGAAAATTAAATATTATGATATAGAATATAGATTACATGCGACTTCCATAGCCGTGTCGGACGTTCGATTTATTTTCAGTTCTAAGTGTTTTGTGCATTTCTCTATCCTGATCCAAAACACAATAAACATGTATTATGTAACCTTATCGCAGGCAAGCTCAGTGTTGGACGTTGCGTGTTGTCCATTTATTTATAAATTTCTTATGCTAATTCCAGAAAACAAAAACGACAAACTGGTTCAATCCGGTATTAGAGTATCATTGATTGGTTCCATGACGTCAGCGTAGTATCTCTGATTGTCCCATTCGTTATGCGACTACAGCCCATTAGCTACTGCGTTTGATTGCCGCACACCTCATTCTCTATGGTCTACCATCTCACTGACACTGTTACCTTAACGACAATTATAACCATTACCATTGGCTACACTCCATTTGATAATTAAGATGTTTGAGACATTAATTTCTGAGTTTATTTTTATTGCTCTCAATTTTGTTACTAATGGTTTGATCGATTTCACGCTGAGCTGACGGGGCAGACAGAGCCTAGGGCACTTTTAGCGTGATGGGTTGCTAACTGCATCGCCTATTGATATGATTCAACTTAATTTCAAAGTGTAATTAAACATGTTTTCTTTATGTAGTGTTAAAAACTTAGGACAATCATTAGACAAGTAGCAGTAAACAGTAGAATTTTATTCAATGTCGGAAAATGAACACAAAGACGTCTGGAAAAAGTGGTTTAAAGTAGGATTAAATATTTTTCTAAAACTTCCTAATTCATTACACAGAAATCTAAAGGTAATTAACAATTTTTAAAGTGAAACTTTTGTATGAGAAATTTAAAAAGGTTGTACCGTTTAAACAAAATCCTAATAAAACTTGTAACTCCTTTTTTTCTTTAAAAAGTTATATCTTGATTTATCGGCTTGCGTGCGTTATTAAGAACAATTTCTTTGGATACGATTTGTTAATCGAACTCATGAATATTACGGAATTAACACTGATTTCATACATGAAACCGTATTAAGAACATACTTAGCGTTTCTTACCAATCATCCAATATAACCATGTGATTACCCTTTATCTGCGTGCCAAAATATGCAGTATTAGTGCCTTGTTACAAACCCATTTAATACCGCACCGTTTCATAAGAAAGAAGCATAAATTTTGATCAATTACTAAACTTGATCGACACCGGAACTACGCAACTACTCGGTTTATTCCAAACCACTAATTTATTCCAAGTTTCAGAGATCTACTCCTCGATTGCCGGTGGTCTTCAATGAACCGATCCTCTACGCCTGTTTTCTTCCTTTTATTTTTTATGTGAATAACAACTATTAGTACGTAGTCTTTTTATTGTTTTGGATTTATCTTTAATAGTGCCCAGTGTAGGAAATGAAATCCATGTCTTTTACATAAGAAATGTCTTGTTTAGCATGGACTTTGTATAAGTTATAAAAATACAGAATTACTATAAGTAGGTAATCAAAAAATCTATATTAAGTAATATAAAGTAGAATTCATATAAGTACTACAACGTGACAAATAGTCTCTTATTTTATTACTTATATTAATCCTTTGCTATTAGGTATGTTACATAGATCTATGATATTGACTTTAACTTGCAATATAGAATGACTCATATTTACTTTTATTTATTATTGTATTTAATGTTATCCACTAGACTAAAACTATTTTGAATTTGAACTCAAAACGAATTTAAGCGATCACAGTGTCGCACTTCAGTGGGTCTGACTCGTGCCATACTCCTTTGAGGGCACTGGAATAGAAAATTGGTGAGAAAATTAATGCGGTTGGAATAACTCTGGCAATGACCTTACTGAGAAATAGATGAAATCAGATGTCACTGACATCAACATAGATAATTCTGAATCAGACCGAAATAATTATTTTAAATTGCGTTATGTTTTGAAAAATATGTTCATTGAAGCATATAGTTTTAAAAACATTAAAGAACTTACTACTTTTCTACTTAGTTATTACTTATTAATAAGGCACAGATATTAGTCAGGCATTCATCATCATCAGGTCTTTTATAGTCTCCACTGCACGAGCACGACTCTCTCTGTACTTCTCCGAAAAATCGTTTTACAACAACAATACATATTAGAGCCATATATTAGCCAAAACAGTCAGAAGATTTAGCCTACACTCTCCACGCTGGCCAGACGGGTTGGATAGGTCACATTGATGTTTATAAGCTTTGTTTAGCTTGTATTTCCTAAGTCGCCTTTTACGACATCCAAGGAAAGACTTGGAGTGGTCTTATGCTACTCTGCCGGGAACCACACTGTTTAATTAGTCAGGCATCTTATCGAGTCGAAACCATTTCGTGGCGAAAGGATCAGACAATCTGCGTTACCGACTGACTGTCCTCGCAGATTGCCCAGGGTGCGCCGGACGTACAGGGGGGATCAGTACGTCACTCTGGGAGGCTCCTTTAATAATGAGTATAGATATAGTGACAAGAAAAAATTCAACGTACTCTCCTTAGTGTAAGCCTAATAATAATAAGCCCTTTTTTTGTTTAATTCTGAATTTAATGTTGTGTACTGTTGTACAAAGTTTTTTTAAATTACGTCACGTAATTCAGTGTGCCCCGTGACATAATCTTCCTCTAGCATTTTCCATTGGCTTCTGTCGCTCGCTACTTTACTCCAGTGAAGTCCAGCCGTGAGTTTCAGTTATGACCTCCGTGGTGTAATGATCAACACGCTAGTCCGCCAATCTGGAGGTTCTGGGTTTGATCCCCAGCCAGGGCAAGTTGGAAAATTGCCTTTTTCATATTGTCCTGGGTGTTTATCTATAAATGTATTTATTATGAAATATAGTATCGTGGAGTTAGTATCCCATAACACAAGTTTAAAACTGGCTTTGGGGCTAGCACAATCAGTGTGATTTGTCCCTATATATTTATTTATTTATCTGTCCACCTAGTTTGTTGATGTCCTCTATTGCGTTTTGCATCTCTGGAGTACCAGTCTGAGACGGTTGTACTCCATTTCTCCTGCTTGTACCTAACCACCATCCCGACCATTTCCATTTTAGTTGGTATATACGAACAAAAAAGCAGTGTGTTATGGAAAAAGACAAAAGTGTAAAGCCTTATAACATACAAATGAATCCGGTAACAAATTGTACTCAAAGTTTTATCTAAATAGTTTTGATTAATTTAGCTAAAAAGGCACCATCATAAGTATAATGGTACTTTTGGATTAAGATAATCTTATCTCCATTTGAAGATATGCAGACTGGACTCAAACTAACTAAACGTTTTTTTTTACATTTTATAAAAGCTGCTTTATCAAATTTGGAATCCAAAGAGACATTTATTAATGAAAAGTAAACTAGGCAACTATGAGACGCTACCTTTTAAATGACAACTTACAAATTGCTGCTGGTCAGATATTTTTGTAAAGGAGTTTGTTTGTGAATGGGGTTATCTTCAGTGATCAATTTATCGGCTTGTTAGTGTCTGATAAATGAGATCCGATTGCTCTATGATTATAAAGTAGTTAATCAAGATAAGAGCTGTGATTAGTACTGTGAGAATGTGTTTATGTATCTCTAATTCTCTGATCAACTTTTATACTTAAGTTTGTTTTTTATAAGGTACTTTCGTTTTGTCTCAAAGAAGCTGATTAAAGAACTTTAGATTCGAACAGAGTTCGCAAAGGACAGAAAGTACGATATCTTTGTGCGTTTTTTTTAAGTGAAAACTTCTTTAGGCGCGTTGGTCACTTTTTGAGATGGGAAACAACCATTGAACTCGTTACGTTACCGACACCACCAGTAGTGCTCAATATTTGCAGATTGGCTGTCCAGTGGTGCTCAATATTTTCAGATTGGCTGTTTTCACTTCTGTTGGAACTCCCGCAGTGCCACATTTTTTAATGCGGAACAAAGCTATATACACACATACTACAAACATTATGAAGGATTATTATTACGTGTTGTGTAAAATTCTGTGTAAACCACTGCAGAAGCTGATAGTTTCAAACTTATTTACTGGGTTATAAATAAATTTAAGGTCTTAAGGTTGCTACACACTTATTCGGGCCGGCATTGATCGGCACAGCCGGGCGGTAAAATCGAATATATGTAGATGAATGTTTGGAGGAAAAGCTGATATAATTCGGGTCGGCTTTGATTTTCGACAAATACTGCTGAACCGAAATGCCCGGCCCGAATATAGTGTGTAGAAACCCTTAGTCCGTTGCGTGAATTGCACAAAAAATTTTTGATCTATTTTTGTCTGCCATGGATAAGCCCGTCATCTACACGGCTTTATGAAACATTTCAAAAGTGGCAAACAGGGAGTGTCCCTTGCACGCACAGCCTTAAAGCCGCCTGTTACCGTTCAGATGTTTCTCATGATTGCATGATTGCGGAAAAGCTTGCACTACGATTACCTGATATCTGATTCTACTTTGTAATCGAGCGTTTCATCGCGAGAGACCAGCTCCTGGGCGGCGACTGTAATCACTGCTTACCTTTGCCGACACATTAACGTTTAATACTCTAAGTTCTGGCTTCGCTCTGTTCACGTACAATGTTATTAGCTCTCAAATTACACAATTTTGTAATAACCGTGAACGAAAAAATTATTCACTGGAGATTTTTATTGCGTATCAATCAAATGTTATGACAAGAATATTTATGTTATTTTTAAGGTATTTTAATTTTACGTTCGGTCATCTTATTAAGTAAGAGCTACAGATGCAAGCTTATGCAGGCTGACTTTTTATATACCTGCTAAATTTTTGGAGCAAGTTCAGTCTATGATGCTGAACTACTTTCTATAAAAAAAGTTATAATATCATACAATACATACAAAATCCGTTTGGCTGAGCGCTGATTTGTTGACCAAGCGAGCGAAGCGACCTATAAGGGCTATAATTCAAGTTGTAGCGAAAACACATTGTTTGTATGTATGTATGTTTGTTCCGCGATAACTGCCGAACCGATGGTCCGATTTTGATGAAATTTGGTAGGCATGTAGGAAATATCAATATAATTGTCAAGTTCGTTGGGCATTAAAATCGGTTTAGTAGTTTTTCTAAATATTAATAAAAAATCGCGAGGTCTAAGTTCGCGGCAAACTACTAGTTAATATTGAATCAGGTATATCGGGAAAAATTTGACTAGATATTTTTTTTACTTTCAAGAACTTGTTAATCGTTTCATTACATGAAAAAGGACATTTCCCACGTGAAGTAATTCACATTGTTACCTCTAGTTGCATAATGTCGATCGGCCTCGGCCTGTGACAGCCAGACCACCGGCGGTGGCTGTTTTTTGAATATACCTTCATTACAGCACAAGATGTCAGCCTACCGAGACTTTGCCGCTGTGTGTCGCACCAATTTGCATTTGGAAATGTTTTTGTAATTATTGCTTCTATTCCGGAAGTAATGTGTAAGTTTTTAAGAGGTTGTGTAGTCCAAAACACTACAAAACTTTCCTGAGCCACAAGAGGCGAAATACGATTTGTTTTTAATTCTAGGTGATGATCAAAATAATGTTGGGTTTCTAGCCATGTCGCCTACTATCATAATTCCTTCGATCGGCTTTTATGATATGCACAGGAAGAGAAGCAGCTGGTACATTCTAACTTTTTTTCTCTTTTCCTAGACCAGCATGGAAGCCAATTGATAGAACTAGTATTTCGATATGTAATTATTGGGAAAAAATATGCATTTGATCGGTTATTTGCATATAAAGCAAATATGCATTTTATTGGTATTGATATATCTAATGAAATTGTAGCAAACTTGCGTAATATAAATAGAAAATCAAAAAGTGTACATGTATTTGAAAGTTAATAAGACTAGGCAACAATGCTTTAATTTCGTTCCGTGTTCATACGGCGAGTGACTGTCATAATATTTGAATGTCTAGTTACTTTCACAGTGTAAGAATCATTGTAGTTGACCGTAATCTAGAACGCATTATGAGAGGTCAGTTCAATAAGATATGGATTGACACCAATAGCGAAGGAATCTCTTCCGCTTATTGATATAGTCACAATATTTGCTGTCACTCAGCACCTGGTCGGGTCGATGAACCTCATTGATCAAGTTTCCATTTCGATTCCTTTATACGGCCAAAGTCGTCGAGTGAAGACTTAATCGTGTTACCGAAATCACAATTCACACGAGTTGCGTCAGTGTAATGACTTGGAGCTTTATTTTGGAAATATGTGAGTCACCAAATCGAACAATTTTTAAAGAGTTATTTACTGTAAGGATTCTAGATCACTTTACCTAAAGGATTCCAGGCTACTCTCTGTTACTTGTTTTTTATAGCCAATTTTACGTTGAACTTCTCAAATGAATATTTTCTCAAGCTAAAAGCTCGATTATATCTAGGTATTTTTTGGTTTGATAAAAAGACATCTTTATTTTTTACTGTACTGTACACACGGTACATTATAGAGACATCAAAGGGATGGTACAAAAAGTCATCATAAAATATTTCTACAGATAAGTGTGTCTTATCATCATCATCATCATCATTATCAGCCACAGGAAGTCCACTGCTGGACATAGGCCTCCACCAAGGATTTCCAAAACGACCGATCGAAAGCGACCTGCATCCTGCGTTTACCTGCAACCTAGCTCAGGTCGTCCGAATACCTAGCAAGTAGTTGTCCTATACGCTGCGCTTGCCGGCCCTTGCCGCCATTCGAGAACCTGTGTCTTATCCAAGATATTTTTTCTCTTTTTCACACATAATTAATTATGTATATATATTTTATATGTATGCGTATATATATCTTTATTATGAGTATATATGCATGTATGTATATTATGTATGTGTATATAAGTATGTAATTATTTAATTATTTTGCGCCGCAACGAATTATCTGTTTATCCCTATGGTTGACTGGGAGAGAACGCTTTTAGCGTTAAGTCCGCCAATTGTAAGACAATTTCATTGTTAAACAATAAAGTTTAAAAATAAAATAAATAAACAAATAATTTTCAAAATAGACCTCGTCATTATTTTACTTCTTCAAACCTATATTGGAAACACGTATAAATGATTGTCGCGTTGCCCGAAGCCACAATATATCACTGGTGGTAAGTTTTTGTGGGAGAGCGTCCTCTCGGCGATTTTTATGTGGTTTAATTCGAACCAGCCAGTGGCTGTATCGACCCTAATTATTTGAATAGCACGACACGAAGCCCTTTGATCGAAGCCGATGGGTTATATGGATAGTAAAATCGATGGAGTTGTGTGTTACATGAAATATTGATTGTCTATAAGCATAGAAATAAGTTACGAACTATAAGCATTAGGTCCATCCATTTTTCAATTGGATTTTTATCTTTAATTTAACACAAAATTAATCCAACACATTATATAATGCCTAAAAGTTACAACAATTAAAAATTTTACATTAGCAATCAATTTCATAATATTAATTTAAATCTTATTTACGTATAACTAAATATTGACAACCTCCGTGGAATAATTGTTAAAACGCTAGTCCACCACTCCGGAGGTTCTGGGTTTGATCACCAGCTAGGGCAAAATAGAAAATGGTCTTTTTCAAACTGTCCTGGGTCTTGGGTGTTTATCTAAAAAAATATTTACTGTAAAATATTGTATCGTTGAGTTAGTATCCCACAACATAATGCAAGTTTAAACTTACTTCGGGGCTAGCTCAGACAGTGTGATTTGTCTACCTTATATATTTATTTATTTACATATTATTTTTTTAATACTCGTATATGTACCTACGTATCAAGAAAATTTTGTTTGCGCAACACGACTCTACAGTTTTATCAAACTTATGGGTACGAATGTGCACGTTTGCTATTACTAGTAAAAAACGAAAACAACTCCCAATAGTCCTAATGAATGAACGGTTTAAAATTTTCCGAATTGCATCGTACGATATACAGTTACAGGAGATGTTTATCACATAAAACAAGAAAAACAAAAAGATGCCGAATTACTGAAAAAAAAGCAGAATGTCAGACATCTAAACTAAATATTTGGGTCCCACAATTAAATGTAAAGTTAAGGGTCGCTGTCAGGAAATTCACGAATGTGACGAGCCGTGCCCTCCACGACATAATTTTATAGGAATTCCGAGATATTCTGAGACTACCTGCTACCGAGTTCCAATTCATTAAAGGCCATTAATGAGTTTTATTACGGCCTGACAATTTATTATATTACCTCACCCACGATTAATTCGAGTCGTTTGGACGACATCGGTCGTAGATATTGTCGTAGTAATTCGATTGGTATTTAGTTTCCTAGTACGTTTGGGGTAATTAGCGCATTTTACATCCAATAGGGCCTTGGTACCCGATGGTATTTTATTTAAGTCCGGTATACTATTGCATTCTCATTTCTGAACAATACACGATTGCCAATGTCACTTTTTTTAAAATTAAATAGGTATTTTCTTAGGTATTATATAATTTTAAGTGCTCTCGAAGTATTAAAAATAAATATGATCCCTTCTCAGTTTTACTACATAAATATTATGACATTAAAAAAGCGGCCAATTGCGAGTCGGACTCGCCCATGAAGGGTTCCGTAGCAGCAAGTAATATAATATAAAAGTTCTAAAGGTAAATTGCGGTTTACGATTTATGACGTATTAAAAAATAACTATCTATGACCGATCCGATATGATCCGAGACCGCTATAGTTTTAATTGTAAGTACATACTTTGAGGTATATACCACATTTTTTTCAGAATTATTTTAGTAATATTTCAAAAGTTACGGAGGGGGGACACATCATATTTTAACTTTATATTAAATTATCTCAAGACTGGGGGGTTTGATCTACATAGTTTCAGAGCAGTTTTGTTGCATTTTAAAAGATCTTTTCAACGATACCCCACACGTTGGGGTTAGTTCAATTAAATTTTTTAAATTCACTTTTCGTTTTATGGGAAAACATTTTTTCATAAATTTAAAAACTAACTTTTGGAACTTCAATATCTATCTCTCCACCAATTTTTGTGACAATCGATGCAGTAGCGGCGCTGTACGAGCCCGGACGGACAGACGGACGGACGGACATGACGAAACTATAAGGGTTCCTTGTGGACTCCGGAACCCTAAAAAAGGGAACTCATTTTTTGAGCTGTTATTTAAATATTCGAGATGTTATTATGATCAGTTGGAAAACATATTGAGCAGTTATTTAATTTAATGGCGGTTGATTAATTATTGCGACAGTAAAACATAAACAGTAATAAAAAATCAATTAGTCGGTTATTTTATCATATTACTAGTTCTATTCATATAACTAGGTTAGGGAAAACCTATAGGTTAGGTTAGGTTAGAACGACGACCAACACACGCACGAGCCGAGTGTGCGAAGCGAGCGTGCCGCGGTACCGGCCGGCGAGTGCTAGGTCGGTTTTATCCATTTTACTAGGTTAGGGAAACCTATAGAACCACTCATATATTTTTTTTACCGCCTATTAAATTTTTTTTCTGCTCAATTATATATTCACTGATTCAGTTCATTATTTTTTATTACTCATTTTTGTTTACTTTACTGCTTAGTTTTAACTGCTGACCGTATGCGTAAAGCCACGTGTTCGGATTTGGCTCTGAAATATGCAAAATTTTCCCGCTAGGGGGATAAAAATGTCAAGATGAAGTTACATAGAGTTAATAATGTGTAAACGGGACAATAGATGTAGGTAATCATAAATTGTAACGTAGAATTAGTATACAGCTTACTTTTTTCTTTTCGTCAAGACTTCCAGTCCGCGATACTTATTAAAATTTTCAAATCAAAGAATTATTTTGTTTGAATTATTATTTCTGAATTAAGGCCTTGGCAGACGTCATTATAATGTACTTAACACTTTAGTAGACAGGCTATCAGTAGAAAAAGTAAAGTCGAAAATACAGTAGTGTGCGTGAATGCAAGACGTTTATTTAAAAAGCGAGTTTAAATATATGTGAAATTCATATAGCACTTTCTAAAAAATCCAAGTTATAGTTATTCGAATCTTGCGTAATATTTATTACTTTTTCAATTTATTAGTCGACCTCCGTGGCGATTCCTTAACACGCTAGTCCGTCACTCGGAGGTTCTGGGTTCGATTCCCAGCCAGGGCAAGTTGGTAAATGGCCTTTTTTAATTTGTCCTGGTTTTGGGGTGTTTATTTTATCCCATCAAAAACATAAATGTAAAAATGCCAAGTTCAAATTCCGACAAAACAATTGAAATTTAAATAGCTGCTAAGTTATGTAGGTAGAGAAAACTGAAATTTATTCATAAGAAACTCAACATTTAACTTGAACAACATTAAGATTGAAAGCACGGTCACCCATCCTAACTGTGACCAAGCTAGTAGTTGCTTAACCTGTAAAAGCACGGTCATTCATCCATCAATTTTTGAATTTTTCGTATGCGAAGTGGAGCGAAATACTGGGTGGCGCAAAAGTACTGGCACTAAAGAAAATACTTTTATTTTTTTTATATGACATTTTCTGTCATTCTGTTGTTGAAAATTGTGTAGTGAACAAATGTAAAATACACTGAAAATAAACATGGACCGTTTTACTCCCCAAGAACGTGGAATAATTGTGTCAATGTTCTTACGGAATAATTCATCAGTGATAAGAACACAACGTGAATTTCGTCGACGATTTCACCACCGTCCGGCACCGATTGGTCGCACAATTCGACGCTTTGCCACACGCCTTGAAGCAACTGGCTCAACATTGGATAGACCTAAGTCTGGGAGACCAAGAACAGGCCGTTCAGCTGAAAATATCGATGCTGTGCGCGAAGATGTGGAAGAGTGTCCAGAAACATCAACGAGGCGACGTGCCACGCAATTGGGCATTTCCAGACGGACCCTGCAGCGTGGTCCGTCTGGAAAGGGTTTTGGTGAAAGACTTAAAGATGTTCCCGTATAAAACTCAAATGACTCATCAGCTGCTGCCTGCTGACCACCGAGCTCGTCTAGATTACTGCCAGCGCGTCATAAACCTCAACCTTGAAGAGGATGATTTTCCTTCAAAATTGGTTATGAGTGACGAAGCGCATTTCCATCTCTCAGGGCATGTCAATAAGCAGAATACTCGGTTCTGGGGCACTGATAATCCGCGCATTATTCAAGAAACACCTCTACACCCACTAAAAGTTACTGTATGGTGTGGCATCTGTGTTGACAGAGTGATCGGACCCTATTTTTTCGAAGACGCTGGAGGCAATGCGATAACTGTCACTGGAGAACGCTACAGAACCATGTTACGAGAGTTTTTGATACCCAGTTTGGACGAATTGGGGCTGGAGCACATCTGGTTTCAACAAGACGGCGCTACGGCACACACAGCGCGCGACACTATGGACTTAGTGAGGGACGCTTTTCCAGGCCGAGTTATCTCTCGTTTTGGCGATTTGCCTTGGCCTGCAAGATCACCCGATCTGACCAGTCCAGACTTCTTTCTTTGGGGTTTTTTGAAATCTCGGGTGTATGTGAACAAGGCACAGACTCTCGCAGCTCTAAAAGAAAACATTCGTCAAGAAATAACGAACATATCGCAGGAAGTGTTACGGCAAGTTATGCAAAATGTCATAAATAGGGCTCAAATGTGTATCAACTCTGGAGGTCACCATTTAAAAGACATCATCTTTAAATCCTAATGGTACGAAATTTAATGGCACAAATATACATTTAAAAAAACCTAAATCTAGTTTTCTAATTTAGAAAAAATGTTATAGCTGAACCAAATAGGGTCTTTACT
Source organism: Acrobasis repandana (assembly GCA_963576875.1). Lineage (NCBI taxonomy): Eukaryota > Metazoa > Arthropoda > Insecta > Lepidoptera > Pyralidae > Acrobasis > Acrobasis repandana. The sequence goes on along the minus strand of OY756218.1, from coordinate 15,464,295 downwards.
TTTGCGCCACCCAGTATTAGCACAAGTGGTTTTGATTACTCGTATTTTGAAATTTGTTAAAGCGCAAATGATAAAGAACCCTTAGAATAGGGAATCTGTTTCGTTTCACGCAACTTTTTAGGGTTCCGTAGTAAACAAGAAACCCTTATAGTTTCGTCATGTCTGTCTGTCTGTCTGTCCCCAGTTTTACTCATAGACTATTAGTACTAGAAAGCTGTAATTGGGTATGGGCGGGCATGGATATGTGGTAATAAAAACTTGAAAAAAAAATGTGTGGTGTGAGACGTCGTTGAATAGGTCTTTCAAAAATATTGTAAGATTATGAACACCCTTTTTCGTTTTAGCAATCCGTTTGTGAAATATTTGGTTTTTGATTGCAAATTTTTGTTAGAATCATGTGTCTCCCCTCTTTGGCAGTTAAACGGTTGTATATGGACATAAAAAAAAATCACGGCAGTAGTATATAACGTCTCCCTATACTAAAACTAATTTAAGGTGGATTCAGTTCATGATACTGAACAACTTTTCCTAAGGAACACATTATTAAATATGAAAAGAAAATGTTTGCTTTCCATTCGACCTCCGTGGTTTAATTGTTAACACGCTAGACCGTTAATCCGGAGATTCTGGGTTCGAGCCCCAGCCAGGGCAAATTAGAAAATGGTCTTTTTCAAATTGTCCTGGGTCTTGGGTGTTTATCTATGTATGTATTTATCATAAAATATAGTATCATTGAGTTAGAATCCCATAATACAAGTTTAAAACTTACTTTAGGGCTAGCTTAATTAGTGTGATTTGTCCTTACATATTCCATACATATATTACATAAATATTACATTTTGCCAAATCTTGTGTGTAAGAGATCAAAAATATTTTTTGTATTTCGTTTGTTCCTTGGTGTAAGTTGTTCAGTATCATGGACTGAATTCAGACCTAAAGTTAGGCAGTTGTTAGTTACATAAAACAAGTAGGTACTGACTACGGAACCCTACACTGCACGTGGCCCGTCACGGCACATGGCCGGTTTATTTTGGTTAAGTTGAAATTTTAGGGAACCATAGACAAATTTATGATATTTCTGCGTAAATCAATATTACTTATCGCTGACAGGACTTTCTCAAAAATACAATCAAATAGTATTTTACGCGAGCGGTGACTTGGAAAACTACACGTTTTGTGTTCCACTGACAGAAAATATACACATTTGAATTTTCTTTGTGAAACAATACGTTTAGCGACCATCTGCAATCGTAACACCTTTCACTTCTATTCACCTTATTATGTAAATTCGGAGAGTAAAAAAGGATTGCACGTTGAACAGATCAACGTCTTGGCTTAGCAGCTGTATGTCCTCAATCAATGACGTGACTGTTTGATTTTGTACAATATTTTTAACGAATCAACAAAGAGCACTAAAAAGAAATCTTTACCTGAAAACGGCTAAAAAAATTGGTTGATTAATGAAGCAGTAATTAGCATTATTGCACCCTTTTATTTTTTATCTTCTAATAGGTTTTCCTGTAATAAGGTAAAGAACTATTAACTGTATCTTTTTCAAAAGTTTGGGTTCAGTGGTTTCGGAGATAAGGATATTTTTATTATTTATTTTCAAAAATAACTTCAAAAACACCAACTTAAAAAATATAGAAAATATATTTAATATTATCATAAAATGCTCTTTCATTTGATATTTTACGCGATATTGTTCACGAAACCCTTTTTTTAATGTCTCATTTATCTCCCATAAGTGGCCCCATTTTTTTTCAATTTATTCATTTACCTACATTTTACTTCCGTCTTTGGGTCACAAATTTCATTATGTGCACCACATTTCAACTGAATCTGTCCAGTAGTTTAGTAGGGGGGGTCAATTTTCGCCCATTTTCTTAAATAACTTAAAAATACCGATCTAAAAAATAATAAAAAAAATATATATTTAAAATTGTCATAAAAAGTTCCTTCATTTGATATGTCACACGATTTTGTTATCAAAACTTTTTTAATGTCTAATTTACCCACCATAAGTGGCCCCCTTTTTTAAATTTAATTTATTTACGTTATACATATATCTTTGGGTCACTAAGTTACATAAGTGTAGGTACTGAATCTCAACTTAATCATTCTAATAGTTTCGTAGCAAATTGGCTGTGACTTACGGACAGACAGACAAGCGAAACCCTAAAAACAGTAAAAACACCAAAAAAATCAGTTCCTATACAAATTTCCCGGGCGGCTGCACACTTTTGTATGAAAATGCAGATTTTTTTTTGTTTTTTGACTGTTATTTTAATATCATTATACTATACAAGCAGTCCACCCCGCCCTTTGCCCTTGGTACACACAAAGCCTATGTCACTCGGGGATAGTGTACCTTTCCAACGGTGAAAGTTTTTTTTAAATCGGTCCAGTAGTTTCGGAGCCATGTAATGCAAACAAACAAACAACCAAATCTTTCCTCTTTATAATATAGATAAATAGCCTACTATAGCCTGCCTGCCTAGCCAAGTATAGATCTAGTATAGCCTGTGGTTCGATATATTACGCATAATGTCAATTCGTATTTTGATATACATTCATGGGGAAAAATTGTTCCAAATTTCAGACTGAATCACCCCTCAAAATAATTGTAAAAGCCTAATTAAACAGCACCTTTTATTACAAAAACAGTTAATATGATTCCGCGACCCGAGAAAGTTCCAATCGGATTTTCACCCTAATCGCCAATTAAAAATATAGGTAATAAATCAAACCAAATTATTTTTTTCATTGACTTAATTTTCAATAAAATAAAAATAAAAAAAATGTGCGATGCCGTATCTGCGATAGCATTACATCTTTGCTTGAATGTCAACAAAATGTCAAAACTGTACCATAGTGTAGCAAAAGTATGACATAATTTGGCAGTTTGTACATAGTTTTTTATTGAAATATTTTAGACTGTAATGCAATTTTACGTAATTCGAGAATGGATTTTTTTGAAAAATTCGACACGGCCTCCTTCCTGAACGCCCGGCGGGCAACTGAATTTGTATGGAAGAATCATGGCCGCCATTTCAGAGAATTCTGTCAAAAACGTTGCAAAACATCCAATTTTTAAAATATTTTTTTTTATTATTGCGTGATTGCATTGTAAGCAAATATTAAGAATAATGTTTCAAAATAGCCTTTATTTTTATAAAATATATGCAATCCCTTGCTAGAATATTTCTTTACGCAGAAAAACAAGCCAGTTTGTAGCAAGATTTTCTAAAATATTTCTTTCAGGATTCTTTACAATTATCTTACTTTTTCTGAATGAAAATTAAAAAAATACGGTTTTCGTCTATTGGCTAGTCTATTCACCTATAACTAGGTATATAATTTTCTTAGTGGTCTTTTCTACTTAAGCCATAACTATTGCCCGCGCAAAGTGCGTTTTGCATGCTTTTGGGTAAATTCAATGCTTGTTTTTAGGAAAACTACATAGTATTTTAAAAAATCCTTTTTTTCGTCTACTGTCCCAACTCTTCCTCTATCTATGTGTATACATTTTTTGACTTAAATCAAACGCTTTCTGTACAAACTTGTTGCCCGCGCAAACCCAGTTTACATGGTGCCGACCCTTAAACAAGCCATTTATAATTTTTAACTTACCAAAACTGCTATTTACAACTGCCTCTTTAAATCAGTGCCTTAAAAAATATATCAATATTGCTTTTTACAGCATATTAAAAATATGTGCATCAATCAACTTAAGAATTTTTGTCACAATAAAAATGGGCCTTCTACTAGTACATACGTATGTATTTAAAAAAAAAAAAATCTACTTAGGCAAAGCTCGAAAAAATCTCTAAAAACAGCGTAGCAGTTTTTGTAACTATACTTGAACTTGTGTTCAAAAATAGCAATACACTTAAAGATTTAGGTCACACGCTTATTGGCGGCGACTTGTACATTGGCGGCCAAGGACATGGGCCCTTGGAACTGAGACTGCATCTTGCGCATGTGAAATTGATGTTTCAGGTTTCCGTCCGGCTGTTTCGTTTGTAATTCGAGTTTTGTAACTTGTATTTTGTTGGAAATGCTCCTTTTACTTTGCTTGGAAGTGTAGTTTTTGACCGTGAAGAAATAAATGTAATTTGAAGCGTTTTGGAGTCATAGTGTGTTACGTGTTCTTGGTAACGTGTAACGTGTTCATGGTTGCATCTTTAGCTGTGATGCTTCGGAATCCGAGGTCAGCTATCTTCCAGATTTTTCTTCTTTCCTTCGTTGTTCGTCTTCTTTTGTTTTGAGTTGTTATTAGGGTTCCGTACCTCAAAAGGAAAAAACGGAACCCTTATAGGATCACTTTGTTGTCCGTCTGTCCGTCCGTCCGTCCGTCTGTCAAGACCCTTTTTCTCAGGAACGCGTGGAGGTATGAAGCTGAAATTTATATCAATTACTCAAGTCTACTGTCCCTTGAAGCTGTGAAAAAATCAATTTTCTAAGCCAACGCAATCAAAAGATACAGCCGTTTATGCCGCAAATTTTCGACACTTGCAAGGGAATCAAAACCTACAGGGTGCTTCCCGTGAACTCAGAATCTTGAAATTTGGTACGAAGCAACGTCTTATAGCATAGATAAAGGAAAAATTACGAAAACCATAAATTTTTAGTTACATCACATAATATATTTTTTTTAATAATTTTAAACTTACTACCCATTTCCTCATAAACGCGTAGAGGTATTAAATTGAAATTCATACCAAATACTAAACCTTGCAGGTTTGTACGGAACCCTCGGTGCGCGAGTCCGACTCGCACTTGGCCGGTTTTTATTGTAAGACCATTAGTTGACACTAACACAAAAAGAATCCTAAAAAAGTCCGTAAAATTAAAATATTCTTTAACTCTTACGAAGCCAATAAAATAAAGGATCGAAGGACCAATACAAGTCACGCAAAATTAAATTTCTAAACATTCAGAAATATTTAATTACGGTTGTTGAATTGTTATTGAAAACAATAACTTCTATAACTTTATCTACTAACCTACAACTATTTGCATTTTATTTGTTTTATTTTTGTAATAAACTTCTTATTGCTCCATAATCAAAGATTTTAAGGAAACTTAAGTAATTAAAACCTGCATTTGCATACATTCTGACCTTTAGTGGTGACAATGTGATAAAATATTATTGTTTTATAGTGTGAAATAAGCTCACTACAGAACAGTAGCCACCGCATTGTTTAAAATCAAGATCTCTTCAAGGTGAGTTGGTAAACGATGTATCAATTACTAAGGTACCTACTTTATTATCGACCTATCCATGTTATTTAATTTTCTTTCATCGACGTAAAGGTGATTTACCAGATATATATATAGCCCGTGATTCGATTTATTACGGGTATGTCCCTTCCACGTTGTATATGAAATGAATGTTCACTAAATTTACATTTTCTAGAATACATATTGTTAGGTTTAGCTTTTGTATAATAATTGTGGTCAATAAAGATTTAATAAATTAATTGCTTTCTATAAATTAATTTTCTTCTTTGTCCCTTGCCCATTGCCTTATACGTCATGAGTGAGGGTCGTACCTGCCAGTTAGTATGAAAGAGTTGTTTTTTCTTTTCATAATGCTGACTAGAGAATGTAATCATAATAGTATAAGCCCCTACCAGCGCTAGGGCTAATGCATGTAAAGCTGTACTGGCTTTTGGATGGGTACTGCTAATAATCGTGACCTTTCCGGAATTTCAAAAGGCAAGATCCTGTTATCTATCGGTGTCTATAAAATGGCAACAACTACTTATAAAGTTATGTCAAACTTATTTTACAGCTCTAAAAATCTTAGATTGTACAAGGCAAACCAAATTTAAGCCGTTATATTATTAGGTAGCTGGGCTCACCAATCTCTTCGAGATGTTATGGCCTTAACATACAATCAGGTTGCAATTTCACAAATGCAATAAAATAAAGCAGGTACATTCGAGTTTACCTTAAAAATGGTGAAGCGATTAATTTTTACTTTCCGCCGTCCACCGGTCGGCAGCTGGTAGCGGCGGCGCGCGTCGCGCGACCGTCGCGTGCCTTGTGAACGCACGAGCAGGCCCGAACGCGCACGAGTCGCAACGCCTCGGTTGCGTTGCGCAGCTTCAATACAATTTTCAAGAAATAAAATCTATATTTTAATTTTGAAAAGAAATATACAATTTTGTTTAGTTTTATGTAACTAATTGAAATCAGATGTTTTGATAAGAATATTAGAGTTTACTATAAATATAAATAAAAAAGTCTAAAAGTTTATTTTTATACTTACTAGAGCTTTGCAAGCTCTGCAACTGTTAAGAAAGTAGCTAAAACCTTGTATTATTTTATAAGTTACAAGATAATTTATAGTTTTAGACAAAATTATTAAGGATATTTAAGTTCATGATTTTAAATACAAATTGAGTTTAAGTAGTTCTCATCGCAATTTTTATTATACTTTGTTGCTATAAACAGCCGGCAATTTTTCTATCTAATTATATCGAAATAGGCTTTTTAATTTGGCTCACAAGCGAGATAATATTAGAGATTATGGCGTGAAATAAAGCTGGATGCCTTATTTTATAGCATAATCTGTATCATACTATAATTATGCTCCATTTTTATTGTCTATTGTTAGGTTATCGTTTTTCGCAGAAATTCTAAAGTAATACTTTTCTCTATGTGGTTTAAGTTCAGCTGTAGTTAATTCCAAAGAAATATAAGAAGTAGAATCATTTTAATGATCTAAATCAAAGCAAAAACGGCTATCTAACTGTATGAGCAAATAACTAGATATAATTTAATCTCTGATCAAAATATATCATTGCTAATAGTATTGAAAGAGCATAAGCATCAAAGATAAGATATTATAAGCTATAAAATAATGTATCTTAGTTGGTTCAATAAAGATCTTTTTATTTATTATTTGTTCATTAAAAAGCTTGAAAGACGGGAAATATTGTAAAACAAGTTTTACTTACCTTACTTTAATTAATTTGTCCTGAAACGTAGCGTACATCATAATACTTCGAAGTACTTTTATAGATTGTTAATATTTTACGTAAAAATTATGTTCAAGTTTCTTGAGTATTCAAAAAGTATTCCATAAAAAATTACAATAAGAAACGAGGTTAAATTATACTTTGTATGAAATAGCAAAGTAAAGAAATTATGATAATAATTGCATTAACGAACAAAGATGACAGAGTAAGAACGTAGTCAACTAACATTCCTAATTGGACAAACGAGTTAATGATGAGCAGTTTGGTCGCAATAGCAACGGATGCGGCGTCGCATAGTATCCGACAATTAATATATAAGGACTTACCAACACCGACAAAACGATTCGTAAATCCACAGGTGCGTATGCTTCCGTAGGATCTAGTCGATCTTGTTTCATAGAGAAACAAGTTCAAACAATTAATAACCAGCGGAAATACCCACCCATAATGGGTGAGCTTCCCCTGAATTATCAAAATTACTATTGCGATTTGAATTCGGCAGGCGGGACGATACGTGATCCAGTTGCAGTCGTTAGATTGTCTTTTCAAATTAAATGTTGCACAAAATGGTTGGCCCTTTTCAGGTTTTATTTCGCGAGAAATTCGAGCTCAGGCACGTGTGCCACACCTATGCTTTTTTATTGTAATTTTGCAATGTTTTTATGCGATATTTATAACAATAGAGTATGTTTAAAAATAATAACATAGGTATTTTGATTCTTCGCTGTCTTTTGTAGTACATTTTTAAATAGAAGCCGTGATATGTACTTACTAAAGGTATTGTACTGAACGTATATGCATAACTAAAGAATAATGTAATAAAGCTATCTAAATTTTTGTTTACTGAATATACTTGATAATTGAAATCGATAATCCATTTAAATTATCAATAATATAAAAAAAAATAGTTTAGGTATTACAGATTTTAATTAGGTTTAAAATACCTATCTAACATTATGTTCTGAACGCCTTTTTTTCATTGTCTTAAATATATTTTATTCAAAGAAGTAAGTTTTGTTCATTCCAATTTCTATCAATCGAGGAAAACTGGAATTCCTAGCATAGCAACCTGCGCAATATTAGGTTCCCGTTTGACGTCTTTTGCTGTATTTTCAATTGATTTCAAAAGTAGGAGGAGATAGAACAATTTGGTTGTATTTTTTATGTGTGTGATAACCTCAGATCTCCGTCATCTCCGTCATTTATAATACAACTTACTTCCAAATTAGTAGCAGAAATTTTATCAAAATCGTTTCAGAAGTATGTTTGTGAAATCAAACTATGTGTAAAAATATATCATGTAAGTAAACAATTGTTGCTTATTTAGCTTTTCTGTGATGGTTTAGAAAATGTTTTTTTATTTTGAAAAATAGTGCTTAGTATGGTCATTGAGTTTTACGACCCTTGACTCTGTCTATTCCATAAGCCATGAAAACGTTAGAGGCACTCTCATATTCATAAAAAATCTGACCTCCTAAAAATCAATCATAAAGTGAGTACCTATGGTACGTTGCTAGCATGTTCACTAATGTAATGACTGATTAATGATAAATAGAACAATTTTTTTTATGCTCATGACAGATAAAACAGAGATCCTTAATTCAGTAGCAGAATGAATGCAGGTTCTGAATAGGTACAGCAGATAGTAGTTATTTACTTTTCATATTTAGGTAGATCTTTGAAAAGTAAGTGAATTAATTTAATATAATAGTATTTGTGTTCTTAAAAAGCTATGGTTATGAAAGCTCTGTGCCTTCCTAAACGTAAGAGAGGTCCTGCCACCCACCTGCTGCCTAGTGGATCAGTATGATAAAGCTATCAAAAGTGGAGAACCTACCCGCTCCGATGACCCAGGACATACTGTCCTGGCACCGAGTAACTATGAGAGCCGACCCCACATTAATCGGGAAAGTGCTAGGACAAAGAAAGAAGAAGTATTTGTTTTACAATAACTTTAGCGACTTGTTATTTTGGGTAGAGAGAAATAAAAGATATATTGATTTATAATATATTTATTTACAGAAACAACCACTTGGTTGATTACTGGTATTTTCTTTTCGTCAACTATTAAAAGTTTTTTTATAAACATCTTATAATATTAGGAATCTTTGTTATGGTACTACAATTTGCTATTTACACTAAAAGTCTTTGTCTCAAGATATTCAAATTTAAAACATAAAGATGAGCTTTTACAACACTAAGGCATACCAAAAGGTAACAACTAATACTATGTAATAGTCACAATGTAGAAAAACTTGAGGAAGAATCTTAACAAACTAAACTTATTATTAATGACTAGATAACAATAATAAACTATATTAATACTAATACTTATATTGGAAGTCGTATTATCGTAAGGCACAGCGATATCTGGAATCTTACTATAAAACTAAATGCTTAAGTGGAACAAATGATCATTTCAGTCTTTATTTTGCTATTCCATCGATGTATGAAATGCATTTAAGGGTATTCGTTCGGTGGTCGGTCGGTGGAATGCATCGATGAGGTCGTTGTAGTCCACCATTATCCCCTCTCATTAAGAATATACTGATTGTGCTTAATTAGAGGTTCTCTCAAGTCCCTGGCGCTCGTCGCTCGAACTGCTCTCGAGGAATACTTGTTTTTTCACAAGCCGCTCCATAGCCGCACTTTGATCACCGTAATGTACGGTTCCTGGGAACAAGGAAAATATACATTTAGTTCAAATGTTACTTATAAATCAAGTTGACAATAAAGTTTCAATGTAGCGGAAACTTGATAAGTCTTTATTGACTGCCGCATGACGCTGGTAGATTCCCATGAACACTGAACCTGGTATCAACAGATGTTTACTTAGTCTAGCAAATATTGTAACACGTGTGCCTCGCGCACCGCCCTTCTATTTCCTCTTGAGATTTCGTCTTCCGGCAAAATAATTTATTAGCCGACGATGAATCCTCAGATTTTTTGCAGTATTCATTTCTGGTCCTAACAAAAACTGCTACTTGTTTTGCCAACCCACAACATTTGACCATATGCCACCTTTGGGAGAGCCCTTAGTGACCGGATGTCTCATCTCAAACTAAAAGATGCGACAAAATGAAAATAAAACCTGTTTCCACTTGATGTGTAGCATCGATATTTTTATTAGAATTAGTTAATTAGACCACTTTTATGTGCAATTTTCTTACTAGATGCGGGGCAAACCACAGATTGTTAGAAGTAATTGCAGTCTGTTATTGACGTAAATAAGAAACAGAAATGCGGGTCCTTTCTTTGCTATCTTAAAAACATAGGCAAAATAATTTTCCAACCAGGCAAAAAACAACTACCTAGATGCGAGCTTTTATGGACGACATATTTTAAGATTCGCTTTTGTTGGAGACACGCTATTGTGCCATCCTAATTTAACAATGAAAGATAAAGTCTATCCGATGGTTCAATGCGCAACCATAATGGTATTTATGTGTTTGCTTTTTGCCTGCAGGAATGGAGGCAGCAAAGCTCCATTCAACTTGTGCAACATAAAGGTTCGGAGCAGGATCAACTCAGTAGGTAACCGTGACTGACAAACCGTAAAAGAAAAAAAAATCTTGCATCTAAAATCTCTTTGAAATTTAAAGATACCTGACTTTTTGCCAGTTCTAAAACGATATTTTAAGGCTAGTTGAAGAAAGACTCATATTAATTTAAAGATAACAACAAAGAATCTACAAAAGTCGCGACTAATGTAAACAAAGATAAAATGTTGTTATCAAAAAGATTACTTTTGAGCAAACACGCTTTAAGGATTCATTCACAAAATTTTCATTTATCTTATCAGTTTGAAAAATAAAATACTTCATTTTAAAATGTAAGTAATCAAACAAGTCTTACCTTGACTCACTGTTGTTGCCACCATGATATGACATCTAGAAGTTCTTCATCTTCTGGACTCATAGGTTCGTATGAATCGTAGGCGTCATGACAACTGGGGCCCACAGAGCTTTCAGACACAAGAGATGGGGCTGGTGAATGTGATTCTTCAGATGAAGGTGGGGTTTGTGGACCACTTGTATTCAAGCTAAGCCCAATTTGAGTATCTGAACATCCTTCTTCGCCCTCTTCCAATAAGCGTTTTAGGCTTTTGATATATTCCACTGCTAATCTTAATGTGTCCACTTTGCTTAATTTGCGCGAAGAACCCCTACCTCCAGCTAATGCTGCAGAGACAGCTGACGGAATGTGTTGACGAAGTGCCGCAAATCCGTTGTTTACTTGCTTCACTCTATTTCGTTCTCTTGCGTTTCTTCTGGCAACCGAAGCAGGTTGAGCCGGATAAGGCTGATGCAGGTAAGATTTCTTCTTGCATCTCGAGGGATCAATAGGAGCAGGTGCAAGTCTTCTCTGTCCAGGAGTTTGTAGGTGCGTCAATTTCTGATCGACACCAAGATTCTGATAAGCGTGAATAGCCGCCATCGGCATCGCGAACGTAAACGAGTCGGGAGTGTATCGAGAGCGCACGAGTGCGTGCCGCGGAGGTCTCCGGTGGATTGGCGGAGGTGGCGCGCACCCCCGACGCTAAGTAGCGCGAGCGCCGGCGGGCGGCGGACGCGCGGCGCAGCGGTGGGGCGCGTGCCGGGCGCGCGCGCACTCGCACCGTCGCACGGGCTACCTTGCCCCACGCCCCGCGCTCACCCGCTCCGCTACTTGCTGCTCTGATCAAAATACGCCGGCGCTTATTATGCCATAGAGCAGTAAGCTCGCGCCGCTATTGTTGCACGTCGTTGCGCGTAATTATCCCGTCCATTACCTTGTTCGGAAGACGGGATCTGTTCGCATCGTCTATTTAGAAGTCGTTAAGGAGAATAGGCGCTGTAAACGTATCGGCGACGATATTGTTTTATTAATGTCTCGAGCTTTTGTTGCCCTTAATAAGCTTCATAAACTTTTTTGTGACATTTTTCTTTGTTCACAAGAAAGTACACACTTATAAAGATATTTTATTGTTCATTCCATTGTTACGTTGCGCGTGAACTTGTTGGTCAGAGCTTACTTTGCATTTTTACATGTATGCTCTATTTTGAGACGGTTTACTAAATGCAGGCTGGGGCTAAAAAATCTTAAGTATTTTATTTATTGTTATCTTGTCTATATTTATGTTTTTACTCTTGGTTGGTAGTGAATACAAAACCACATCGGTATAATGGCTTATAATCGCATAGAGCAGGTGTCCATTGCAACGTCAATGCGTAACCATAGATTAACCAACACTGCATTTGCAAATCGCCGTGGGCGATTTATTTGATGGTTCATTTTTATATCATTAGCACTCTTTTAGAATCTAGCAGCGGTGGGAATACTTAAACCATTCACATGTTAATAAGCTAACTATAAACTGGTTATCCACTTCATAACGTTATTAATCTGAGTACCTATACATAATATTTATTTTATTACATTAATTAAAAGAGCACTTTTACTATTATTATAATAATAAGTATGTAATTATAATTAAACGGTACCTTTACAGTTTTAATAAATACAAAAAAGATTCTCCCAACTAAATTAAAAAAGTAACTAATGTTATATTAGTAAAAACTGAAAAAACACATCGATAATTTAATTGTTGTTTCTCGTTTTTTTTTAAACAGATATTATTCTCTAAATTCTGATATGAATAAAAAAGTTATAAAAAACTAAATAATACGTGTGACTTAGGTACTGAGGGCGTCGCATTGTGGACAGGTGTTATATTGTGCGACATTTCCACAGGTCAATATACCACCTGTTGTTGACATAGGTAACTGTGATTTCTTTTCAAATTCAATTGTTTTTAACAAGTAAATAATTTGAGAACCGCTACATATGATTTATATACAATTTTCTTATTTACATTGAACTAGTTCACAAAGTACATCAAGCTGTGACAGGTGCGACGACGGCGCGCGACTTTTCTACGCAGACATCTCAGTCAGTTCACTTTTTGTTGACATTCTTGGGATTTTATTTGATGATGTTAAAAAATATTATATTTATCATCATCAAAATTTATAATTATAATAATTTATTTCTTGTTTTATCATACTACTGAAACACAAAACTACTAATAGAAGCTGCTTGGTTGGACTGTACTTACAGTACACAGGTGTGGTAGCGCGTGCATCTTGTAAATATTCCAGCATTTTTTTTTACTTCCTTTGTTTATAAAAAGTTATTTCTCTACACTGATTAATTTTCCAGTTCTCACAGCATTAGAAATAACACATTACATGCACAGGTGAGATGGCACGTGACATTTTCGTTCCACTTGTTTGACAGTTCTGTGACTATTTTTTCACTTCTTGAAGTGTTTACAGTGCATATTGATTATGTTTTAATCAGTTAGTTTAAACGTTTTATTGTTGAGGCCAACAGTAAAAATATAGGTAGCACTAGTCACAGATTTTTTCTGATTGTATATAAGCGTTGACGTGACGTCGTCAGGTGGTATTACACAACTATTATTTTGAAATATTCTTTTTCTAAGATTTGTGAATGTGTAGTGAATATAACGTAAGTTCATAGGCATTAAGTAATTTTCAAAGTTTTTTAATTGTGATCATCGCCCGTCTAAAAGATTAAATAAAAAAAGCGGCCAAGTGCGAGTCGGACTCGCCAATGAAGGGTTCCGTAGCAGCAAGTAACATAATATAAAAGTTCTAAAGGTAAATTGCGGTTTACGATTTATGACGTATTAAAAAATAACTGTCTATGATACCGAGACCGCTATAGTTTTAATTGAAAGTGCATACTTTGGGGTATATACCACATTTTTTTCCGAATTATTTTAGTAATATTTCAAAAGTTACGGTGGGGGGGACACCTCAAATTTTAAATTTGTATTAGATTATCTCAAGACTGGGAGGTTTTAGGATCTACATAGTTTCAAAGCAGTTTTTGTTGCATTTTAAAAGACTTTTTCAACGATTCCCCACACGTTGGGGTTAGTCCAATTAAATTTTTTAAATTCATTTCGTTGTATGGGAGGTGGGCTGAAAAAAAAACTTTTTCATAATTTTAAAAACCAACTTTTGGAACTTCAATATCTATCTCTCCACCACTTTTCGTGACAATCGGTGCAGTAGCGGCAAAGTACGAGCCCGGACGGACAGACGGACGGACGGACGGACATGACGAAACTTACTAAACTATATTATGTATATAATAATGTTCCTATATGTCCTGTATATAATAATTATATATATATAATGTTCCTTGTGGACTATGGAACCCTATAAACGGTCAGTGGCGCGATCATTTCAATTATAAAAACTTAGCTATCAATTTGCAATTTGATTTTTTTTTAATCTATCAAAGAGTCGCAGGAGCCACCAGGTTATGAGTAACAGGTGTGATGGATCACGATATTTTCTGCAAACGCTCACCTGTTTGGCATTCCTGTAATTTCTTCACAAGTAACGGACTCTCACGGTAGTGTCCCTAGTATCAATACGACCTTGTCACAGTCTCAATTTAGTCCTACCTGTAGAATCGATACGTAAAATTCTAGTGTCAATGACAATGACTAAATTTAAAGAAAAAAAAAATTACAGTAATACATAAATAATTTAATTTTTATTATGAAACAAGATAATTCAGAACATAAGTAACAATAACAACTATTAATTATTTAATCTTAATTATAACTAGATAAAAATAATTAAAACTAACTAAAAACTAGAGCTTAAAAACTTAATATATTATATAAAATTAAAAATATATTTACAAATAAAAAATATCGTGTATAATATATAAAACTATTTTAAGGCTGAATTCAGTCTATGATACCTACTGAACAATTTTCCTGAAGTAACATTATTTTATATCGAAATAACATATCCGAGTTTATATGGAGAGCAAAACAAAACACATTTCGATATACTTTGGGGAAGTTGTTCAGTATCATGGCCTCAATCTAGCTTTGAAGTAGTTTCAGTACATTTTGTTAGACGTTATATAGTACCACTCTACCGATTTTAGGAGTGTTGAATTTTCTGTGAATTAATTTAAAAGTTTGCACTCTTTAAATTGGTGATCTTTGAAAAAGGTTTTTTGTTTTTAAGAATACGGCCGACGTGAAGGCCAAATCCTATGACTGCTCTGGCTAATATATGGCTTTAGTAGTACAGAGAGGGTCGTGCTCCTGCAGCGGAGACTAAAAAAGACCTGATAATGATGATACTATAGTGATCTAGTGGTCCGGAGCGGGCCCGTAAACTGGAGCTACTAAGGATCCCTACTGCCGCTAATGATTGAAACTATTGTTTAACTGTAATGGACTGTATTTAATAGGTTTTATGTATACAAATATTTCCCGACAGTGCAAACGAATCGCGCGCACAGCTGATCTCGAGGAGCGCAGAAGTCGAAGTCTGACGAGTGATGTGACAGTGACAGTGCAATCTGTCACACTAATCGTTGTGAAGTGCGCCGCCTGCGCCGCCCGTCCGCTCTGACGTTTGTACGGGCGGCGCCGTCTAGTTGTTGATGGTATATGCTGTGTTGCCAGCAACATCTAGTATAGCTTTTTGTTCGTTTTATTACGCATATGTCAATTACACGTTGTATGTTTTATTATAGAAACATATCCAACACCCGGGACAATTGAAGAAGAACGTTTCTATATATTCACAAGGCCAGCAATCTAAATCGAAGCCTTGTGCTACGCTACAAGAGGCCGACATTCAACTAAAAATACTGAATTCAAAACACCCTTAAAAACTGCTCAATGGTGCCATCTACGATTCACCCTTGTCTCAGGAAAGTAAAATCCATACTTTAAACTAGCAATAAAAATGTTTTCGATCTCCCACAGATGGCGCGAGGTAGCTCCACTAAGGGTTGAAACCTGGGGTAGCAAACGAAACAAAATAAAGCAAAAAAGTTTTGTACGAAGCCCACAGGTGGCGGGTTGGTCAAGTTTAGTAAAAGCTTTTGTTTTCTGCTTGCTGTCTAAAAGCTTATAGGCGTGTTGATTGATTCAAATACTAATTATATAAATACAAATTGTTTTCGTAACAGAAAATAGAACTAGTCATAATTATGTTTATTTTAGTTATTGAAACAAACAATTTGTTCTGAAGGCTCTAAGTTTTTATACAGATATGTAGTTTTTTTATAATTAACTTGGAATGATCACGGTATTTAGAGGTACAAAATAAAAACCCGGAATACATTTTTCTAAATCTAAGAATATATCGGTATTATTGGACACTACATCTAAAAGCACAGATTAAAAACCTATATAAATTGATAGCAGTAATGATACATATTATAAAACGCATATATAACGTATACAGAACGTACGTTGAATATAGCAAAATTAATAGGAAATGTAAGAAAAATATGTTCTTACTAAGTTTTTTTTTTCAATCAAAGGATCACTTCATATTTTGTAAATTTATAATCCAATTAGCATTATCTATGAGAATACAAACTTATTAAATATGAGTTACTTAGATTTTTGTAATTCTTTAAGAGTTTTTGAATGATCTTCTATCTTGCAGCGGCCGTTCGTATGTATGCACAGTAGGAAGCAATTATTTACACACTTATCTACTTAATAATTGTCAAGCTATTATTATGGTAGGTTATAATGAGGGAGCAAAGATATAGAGTAGAGACTGGAACTCCTTGTAAGCATGTTGTAGGACAGAGAATTTGGGGTACTTAGTTCTTTACAAAAAAAAAATTATTTTTATTTTATTTAAGTTACAATCTTATTTTTGATTGATTACGAGTACAATAGGTCAAACTTAACGCTAATGCATTATCTACTAGTTTGCCTTTGGAACATCTTCATTATGTACTTCGCACTCCTTCTCTTTAGGGTTGCCTGTAAGAGATTGCTTCGGCGATAAGGCCGCCTCTTGTACCTTATATTATAGACATTTTCCTGTACTTGTAAATCTTATTTGGTGCAATAAAGATTTTTGTATTGTATTGTAACATGTCGAGAAGTTGGCAGAAGGGGTGGAAGTGTATTAGCCTTATTATTTACAACGGAATCTTGTAAATAATAAGAATGATAGACCAATAAAATGATTTTTGTTTTATATAACCTACTTACTAAATATCGAACTGCAATAAGATTTGAATAAGACATATTTTTAATTCAATTTGTATGGTAAGACCAATTAGCAAGCAAGGAGAGAGAATATGAAGCAATTAATTAATATAAGTAAAATAAGTAATGAACTCGAGATACCATCAAAGGCTTATTAAATGAGTTTCAACTGCTTATGGCTATCAATTTTCTTTAACGCGCTGGAAACGTGCCTGTGCAATTAAATTATTATTTTACTAAAGTGTTTTTTATTATTTTACTCATAGCGTCCCTCTTGGCCGCGATAAGACGTTTTACACCCGTTACGCATAAAAAAAACTCTTCATGTCCAAGTGAAGACGTAAAATTGTATTGTCAACACACTTCAGCAGGGCTAGTATGGTTAAGGCGACAAACGCAGATAACGATTTTATCCTTCGATCATATATATTTTTTTTCATGTTATAATATAAGACGGCAAACGAGCAAGCTGGTCACCTGATGGTAAGTGATCACCACTGCCCATGGAAAATTGCAACACCAGTTTGACAAGAACGTTACCGGCCTTTCAGGGCCCTCCCCAGAGGGGATATATTTTATCCTACTTTTTTACCGCACACCACGCGATAATTACCGTTTTTAGCATTGGTCTCGCTCGACTGATATACATTTTGCAATCGACCTGTAACTTTATCGTAGGCTGCCAATGTTGACTACAGCGATGTTGTCGATACGTTTGACTTCTGGTAGTGATAAAGAATGATTATTGATCACCAATGATTTTAATTTTCAACTAAGTAATATATAAGTAAATGTTGATCATATATTTATATCATCCTCGTATTCAACTAATTCCTGCAATCTTAGAGGGTTTTCTGAGTGAACTTTATATGTTGGATATGTTATGGATATGTTTCTTGTTAAATAAACGATTCAAATATAACTTTAATATTCGTGCGCATTTAGTTAAAGTGCAAACTTAATTGCAACGGCTACCAACAAGATTTAATTTAAAGCCTACTCGATACGCCATCTAAATATTGATTGATAATTTAATCGATCCACATTGCACGAGGCTTAATGGAAGAAAAGGTACATTCACTTCGGCTTTTGCACCGTAAAGCCAATTATAAGATGACCAATAATTAACCCGTCACTGTACAATTTATTAATTTTTTTATCCGCATCTGATTCAATCTAACTTCAGCTACCTATATGATAGTTGGAGTCGCGGTGACATGAATATCTATAGATATTACACGTATGAACAATACTGAGAACTAGTACTACTTTAGAAAATGGATAAGGTATTAAATCAACAAAAAAATCGATTCATATGCTCTAAATATGGTGACAATTCATTATATTACAACATATAACGCAAGAAAAACTAGCTACGATTTTAATATGTTCAGTATTTAATTTAATTTTATAGGTTAAAGAACCTAAACTTTACATACATTAAATAAATGGGCAAGAATCTGAATCTCTAGGCGATGCGGTTAGCAACCCATCATTTCCATTTCCTTTTTCCATCTTCATGCCCACCATCACGCTAAAAGTGGCCTGGGTCAAGGCCAAGGCCTAGGGCGGCAAGCCGTCCTCCGTCTGCCCCGTTAGGGATAAATACGTGATAGTGTATCTGTATTTGAAAAAAAACATAGTACCTACTTAGGTGCTACTTACGAGTATTTCTAAAGAAATATCTTCTAGTACCTGCGACCATGATGATGAGTACCTTCTTCTTCATCTAAGCGCGTTCCCGGTTGCACCCTCAGCTGTGCTGCTTCGGAGCCCGGGGTGCGCTTTCCCGCTTTTTCTTTTCCAAATATAACATGCATGTCAATGGTCACCCAAGGATGCCAAAGACGCAAAATGGAGAAGAAATAACCGGAACAGTTTTAATGATTTGACTATAGTTTTACGACCGGCCGCCTGCCTGACGTCGACCCTTACTTGGGAATGCAATTGTAGCACGAGATGTTTGTGCTAAGTCCTTTAGTCGCCTCTTACGACATCCACAGGAAGAGATTGAGTGGTCCTATTCTAACCCGGAACCACACGGGTGAAATGAATGAATGAACCATGATAATGAGTATGTGGTAATGATATTAGGAATATGACGATTTCATTAATGTAATCTCGGATAAATACTTTTAAACTATCGCGTTGCATTATTATTAAATTAATGCATAGTCAAGCTGGGACCACGTTCGGTGAAACCCGAATGAAACGTCAGCAAAATAAATAAAAAAAAGGTACGTTTCGCGTTAATTCCCGTATGCATTAATTTAGTAATCTCGGATGTTTGTACAGTACCACATTGAGGAAAAAAGCTACATTTTACCTACCATCAATGAATGTTCAAAGCATAAAAAATTAAATAGTCTCAAAGTTGCCATTTTTTTCAGTTTGCACAATATTTGCATATGTTAAACTTTTTAATTTATCACTTAATATTAATAGATAAGGACAAATCACATTGATTGGGTTAGCCCCACACTTTGAACTAGTACAACGGGATACTCAACTCGACAATACTATATTTTATAATAAATAAATATAAGTATAGATAAACACACAACCCCCAGGACAATTTGAAAAAGGCCATTTTCAACTTGCCCTGGCTGGGGATCGAACCCAGAACCTCCTGATTGGCAGTTTGGCGTGTAAAACATTACGCCACGGAAAATCGTCGTCGAATATAAAACAAACAAAAATTAAGAGACAGAGAAGTACAAAACGTGACCACTCTTAACAGTTTCTTCTCGACCACATTGTACCTACATTACCTAGAAGGAAAATAAAACGTACCTATTAAATTTAAGCGCTTTGATTTCGTATACTTTGATGACAAGATTACGTACGTCACAAACGTGAAGATCCAAAGTAATCATTAAAATTACCTGCCAATAGCCAACAAATGGTTATTTAATACTGTAGTTTTATTGTAGGTTTAGCAAGAGTTACAAGCATTACAAATGATAATACCAGGACTGCGGACACAGATAGATTCTGATTGTTATCAAGACAAACGTTGTCCAACGCTTTCTCTTGTAAATAACGCGGTGTTGCCAGCAATAACTTATCTAGCTATCTTGAAGCCTATCATTTACTAAATAAGAATGAATTGCCCACTGCATACTAATAAAGTTGGAATGTTCAGCGTTTAAAGGTAACATTTGCGAAATTTATAGCTACGAAAAATCTTCATTATTTTGTTTAACATTGTAAACTTAACATTGTAATTTGTTCCATCATACAAGCTGGTCTAGGAGAAAAGCATAAACTTAGAACTTACACTTAATTTATTCTTCCCGCATTGATTGTTAAAGTTTATCGAGGGAATTGGGTAGATGACTGGGTCAAAAATAAATTATTTGGTACTGTTAAGAGAAGAAAACGTCACAAAATAGTGTCACTTGTCATTGATCATATACATTTTCAACATGATTTTAGATTTTTTAATGCAGAAAAACTGATATTAAGAGCGCTATTTGACTCCAAATACCTATGACGTCATGGTTTTGTTTTTCATACGAATTCCGCAGAAAATTTTGTTTTGACATTTAGAAAAAGTACCTGATTAGGCGAAGCGTCTAGAAACTCACTATTTCGATTTTATTTTCCCACCTTCATGCCCACTATTAGGTAAATAAAGTGACCTTTGGGTCTTACGGCCTTTGGCTCTGGCTACCTCGTTTAAGGCCGTACCTAAATTTTTCGTGGGTCCAGTGCTGCCCCCATTTAAAATAAATCATTTCAAAGAAAACGGAGACATCATTTAAAATTTTGCAACTATCAAGTCCTAGATAACCCTTCAAAGTATTTAATGAACTACTGTTTACAGTTTAAAGTGAGAACGTTAAGCTTTACTACGCACATTTGCGAAAAACGGCCACTTTTGGCAAATGTGCGTAGTAAAGCTTAACGTTCTTATTATAAACTGTAAACAGTAAGTTCATAAAATACTTTGAAGGGCTATCTAGGACTTGATAGTTGCAAAATTTTAAATGATGTCTCCGTTTTCTTTGAAATGATTTATTTTAAATGGGGGCAGCACTGGACCTCGGAAAATTCAGGTACGGCCTTAAGATTAAGATTTGACTGTATACAACGTTTAATTGTCATATGCGTAATAAATCGAACAACGGGCTATACAAGATCACTATAGTATAATGATATTAACATATCAGTCAAAAAACAAAAAAAACTTTCAAGACATATGTCTGTAAAGATACTTATTTGTTTACACAGACCCTCCAGTGGATTCTTCTTGGTAGGTCTCCTAAGATGGAAGACACTACATTGCAGAATAAAAGTGGCAGTTTGAGCATAGTTCAATAGTATCAGTATAATTTCAATCCATAACTATACTAATATTATAAGAGATAATATTTGATTGTTTGTGTATTTGTTTGCAATGGATAATCAAAAACTACTGAACCGATTATAAAAATTCTTCACCTATAGAAATCTATATTAGCGGATAAATCTATATTAATTTATCCTTCAAAACGCGGAAAACGCTAGTAAAAAGCTAGTATCTAATATTTTTGCTTGTATTTCAGGTGGAATGAATGTTTTTTTACTTGATAAAGAGATTAAGATTTAGTGTATCGACTTCCCGAGTTTATGTGGAGAGCAAATATTTTTTTTACATATTTCGATATATGTCCCTTCGAAAAAGTTTTCCAATATTAAGGGCAGGATCTATCCTTAAATTGTTTTTGTATATTTTGTTAGACATTATATAAGCCATTAGAGCTATGTGGCTAAGTTCTTGTCGTTGAAGTTTCATCTGTCTTTTCCTCTGCCAATTCACGCCCCGCAAACATGACGTTTATCTGTTGATTTATCTGCGTCTATAAACGTCACCTTTAATAAATTAGTACCTAGTTCGACCAACCAACGTTAAAGAATAATTCCAAAAAAATATTGACTCAACCAAAACCGCAGAGGCCAGCTAGTCTCACAACACGTTTCTGTAAGGCACAACATGCATTGTATACCATGATAGCTTGGTTATATTGAGCCAAACACAAACCGCGTTCGGTGTATAATTTCGCATCGGCCGCTGACACGCTCCTCTCCATTCCACAATATATCACGTGCCTGCACCGGCACACTGTATAATTCGTGTAATTTATAGGCTACCGTCGACTAGTAGCAAGCTAGCGAGGCGCCCGACACGGCTAATAGCGCATAACCACGCGACAGACGCATTCTATGCTCTTGGGGTTTGCTCTAAGAATACTGAATGAAGAAGATATTTCCTAGGATCTATTTAGTCTAGGTAGTCCGCATAACGTCTCTGTTAGCTGTTTATTTCATTGTATCATGGTATTATGAAAACTTATCGATAACTAGTAATAAGTGTTACATTTATGACGAAGCATGTTGCAGATTCTTTTTTTGTGACCTTTTGACGTAGCATGTTGCGTATATATTTCTGTTTACATTTTTGGCGAACCATATTGCGGATTTAATGTATGTTAATCAATTAAAATAAATTAATAAATATATTTATTTATGTGCTAGGTGTCCAATAAACTACTAGTACCTAGCAGCTGTAGAATTTTTCTCTACTTCTTTATTTTCTTCTGTTAGCCTTTTGATTATCTGGTGTAACGCATTTCGATTTTATTTATTACTATATCCAGGTTGCAGTGACAAATAACTATGTTTAATCAGCGAAAGTCGGTCTCAATGCAGACTTCGGATAAATATATTAAAAATAATAGTTAAAACAAAAATGTCGAAAAAAGTATTTACAGACATACTTTTTCTTTGGATCTAATAAAGCATGCTATGTGAAACCATAATTAGACTAGACATATCATCATCTCATCAGGTCATAATTAGTCTCCAATCCGCTGCAGGAGCACGAACCTCTTTTACTACCAGAGCTATACAACGTGGAAGGGACATACCCGTAATAAATCAAACCACGGTCTATACTAGATAAAATAACAGCCAAAGAACAAAAAAATATTTTGGCATTGCCATACAAAAGTGAGCGGCCGCCCTGGCGATTTGTATCGGAATGTCGAATTTTTTTTTAGTTTTTTGACTCTTATTTTAATTTCATTATACTTTAGTGATCTGGTATAGCTTGTGGTTCAATTTATTACGGGTATTTCCCTTCCACTTTGTATATTAGCCAAAGCAGTCAGAGGATTTGGCGTACACTCTCCACCATGGCCAGACGGGTTGGAGAGGTATAATTGATCTTTTAAAGCTTTGTTTAGCTTGTGTTTCCTAAATCGTATTCTACGACATCTACGAGAAGACTTGGAGTGGTCCTATTCTACCCTGCCGGAAACAACACGGCTAAAGTTAACTAGACATAAACATAAATTATACGACATTCTTCAAAAAGTAGGTACTTATTCTTCTTTCTGTGATCTGCTCACTTGCCCGACATTACGCGGAGCCCTAGGCATCCCATCATAGAACATTTGATTAAATGGCCAAACATGATCGTCATGTTTAAGTATAGAAGGCATTAACTTAGCTTAGATAGTAAGTACATTTATTATGTAGATGAGAAGCTTATTTATTCAACATTACGTTGTAGTGTGCGAAGCCTCGTTAGTTTAAATTAAAAGCAATAAGTTTGTTGCATTTTGCATAACTGTTGTTGTATTTCAGAATACCGGAGTCAAATAAAGAAGTTAAGGTTTTGTTATTTTAAAGAAAAATACCTGTAATTTACTAGTGAATTAAACTAACATGAAATTGATATGCAAGCAGTGAACGAAAAAGAAGTAGGTACACAGTATTTTCAGCTGATCACTGCGTCATACTTAAATTTACGTTATTTCATGATAGTAGGTACTAAATTATATACGTTAAATATATCAGATACATATTTATATTTCTTTATGAGTCGGATTGATATTAAAATATTAAGGAAATTAAAGAAAATAAACCTTATAAATTTTAATAATTTTTAAAATTAATCTTTATATCTTTAATATGCCTTTGTAGTCTTATATTTTATTAAGTATTCAAGTTGATTTATTTCTTCAAATTGAAAAATATTGTAGTTAATAAAATTCATAAAGTCGTGGTGGTTCACACCGTAATCTATAAATAACAGGGAATATGTGAAATAAACTCGTACCTCACTGATGAAATATTAAAAATGCACAAAGTACATTGCGATTCACAGTATTTACAAGTTAATAAATATCGTAATAAATTATAAGATTCGACTGTGCTGCGCCTGCGCCTATGCTTGCAACGCTGCGCTCTTTTATTTGCGCAGTGTAATGTTCTGCAAGACTGCAATGTCTTTCGGGTGTGTCCACTAGCATTATGAGATCCAAGTCGAAACGTATCGCATGCAAAAATATTTCTGATTATAATTTTGTGTATTTATTGCTTCATTCTCATATTAGGTATTAGATGATGTCGCCGCGCTCTTTCATTTGCGCGGTGGAATGTTCTGCAAGACTGCAACATCTTTCGGGTATGTCCACTCGCATCATGTGATCCGAGTGGAAATGTATCGCATGCTAAATTATCTCTTTAAGCATAATTTATAGACTGAAAATTATTCCGCATTTTTAAGTAAAATCGAACCACGCGATTGGTTTTATTAAAATTATATTTAGGCATTTTTTAAAAGCCAATAGTATTAATTGCATCATGTTATTTGTATCAGTAAATAGAAACAGACCATGTGATAATTGACACAGTACTTATATGAAACACACATTATAAAAAATATATGAGTGAACTTTTAAAAAATTATTTCTGATTATAATTTTGTGTATTTATTGCTTCATTCTCATATTAGGTATTAGATGATGTCGCCGCGCTCTTTCATTTGCGCGGTGGAATGTTCTGCAAGACTGCAACATCTTTCGGGTATGTCCACTCGCATCATGTGATCCGAGTGGAAATGTATCGCATGCTAAATTATCTCTTTAAGCATAATTTATAGACTGAAAATTATTCCGCATTTTTAAGTAAAATCGAACCACGCGATTGGTTTTATTAAAATTATATTTAGGCATTTTTTAAAAGCCAATAGTATTAATTGCATCATGTTATTTGTATCAGTAAATAGAAACAGACCATGTGATAATTGACACAGTACTTATATGAAACACACATTATAAAAAATATATGAGTGAACTTTTTCCATTCGATCCTATTTTTTGCATTGGATCATATGATCCAAATGAACGTATCCCAACTCTCACTTTTGTTTTTGTTTAACTAACACAGCGATTATTCATCGATCAAACAAATGGCGGATCTCCATCAAATTAATATCTTTCCCATCTTAGTTGTATCGTATGTAAAATTAATTATTGGATTTATTTCAAGGTGTCGATTGAAGTGATGGCAAACTGCTATTTACGTGGCTAGATACGATACGAGTATGCATTGCATGCAAAAACAAAACAAAATAAATAAGCTTGGAAAAAGGTACTGAGTCGTTATTTTGTGCTTAATGACAACGTTAAGGCTCTGCATGAACAAAAGTACTACCCATCTTTTTAAATAAATTATTTCAAGATGAAATATTTCTTACTTCGTCATTCATCCATTAATTCATCATTTATAACTAATATAATAACTAATCAAACTTATTAAATGAACTGCTGAATTTTTTTTCGCTGGCTGGTTAATTTAGGCTTGTATCACAAAATTAACATAAAGGGACGTTGATGTAGTAGTTAAAAAATGGAGGATAATGTCATTCATACAAGTAATGTTTGATTTTTATCTCGTTTTCACGAAAATAAATTTATTTTAAATGAGAACAGGACATTTGTTCGAGCTCTACCATAAAATGAATGAATGACAAGAGAATGCAGTCCCGCAAGATATTTCTAATCTCGGTATTTGCGGGATCCCGCAGGTTTAGAAAATAGGTATTTTTTTCAGCGAACGCGTGAGTATTTATGTTAATATGTTTACGCAAATAGTAAATAGCTTAGACTGCCTCCGTGATGCAGTGGTTAAAGCGTTTGCCTTGAGATCCGGAGGTTGTGGGTTCAAATCCCACTGGAAAGCAAACTTTGTGAAAAGTTTTTTCCAGTCTGGATATTGCAGGATTGAATCACCTGATTATCCGAAAAGAAAGATGATTCCGTGGTTCGGAAGGCACGTAAAGCTGTTGGTCCTGAACGCCATCTAGCATTTGTTCCTATGCTAGGGTTGGTTCTGGTCTACCCTTTGGGTTGCGGAGTTCAGACGGCAGTCGCTCTGTGTAAAAACCAGTAACCTCGTCAAATCACCTAGGTAAGGTCCGCCTTTGTACCAATATTTTCTTTGTGTTAGTTATTTTTATTTTATGAATTATTATGGTGCAATAAAGATAATTTTTAATTGTATTGTAAGGTAGCGGACTCCGGGCTCTGAAGCGTAACCGCTGACGATGCAACCGGGAATACGCTGGGATGATGATGTTTACGCAAATAGCAACTCTACTGCAGTGGAGCCCCCTGACGGAAGAACCTCACAACTTACCGACCATCTTCGTCACGTGACAGGCGGTCTGTTGTGGTTAGCTAATAAAACTCTGTCTACTCCGTATATGTGCATGTACCATTGGTCTAATTGTTACCAAAATAAAAAAAAATCAAAATAATACGCGAGCAGTACTCATTATTATTTTATTTCTCGGTAATCCCGCAAGTCCTACGTGATCTCGCCCAATTTACGAGCGGGATAAATCCCGCATATTGCATGCGCAATCCCAGTATTTCAAAATCCCGTTATCCAGGTATACATTCTCTAGTAATGACCAAAGGGTTAATATTTTATGCTATATTAACAATACAAACAAATACGCGTGGTTTATTTGCGCAATTAAAGATGTCCACACTTCACAATACATTAAAATATTTATCGATTCCATGCCTCAGAGTTATTAATTCAATTTATAAGTGACAGTGTAAAGTAATATATCTACTATTTTTCATAATTTAAAGCAATGATTTTGATAAAATATTCAGTAAAATAAAACATCGATAGGAAGGTAAAGTTTAATTAAATTGATCTGAAAAATATAATAAATATAAGATAGTAAATTATAAACAAATTAAAGCAACATTTCTGTGAAAATAAGTATTTTTTTCCAAATAGGCTTTTTATTAGGTTAATGTGTAAAAAAACTTTCGGAGAAAATTATTAATCGCCTACCTAATATTTTACATTAATTTATTAAAATTTCTCAATCGCTACCTTGCGAATAACTGGTTTATGAAAGGTTATAAGTTTTTACGAAGGAATTGCCGCGTTTTCAATCTTCGTTACTGCATACGTCTATATCAACAACGTAATTGTGCACAGTAGGGCTACCACCTCTCCGGATGTAGACTGGGTCCGAAAACTTGTATTTTATTAATCTGTCAATAAGACTATCCAGAAAAAATGGACCATATTTTTCGGTTTATCAAAGTACCTAGTGAACATTTACAAAGATATAGCGCGTCGAAGTTTCGGAGTGGGGTACTCCGAAAATACTATCGTACTTGATCGTGACGTCATGCGGATTTTAAATGCGCTGTATCTTTATAATTTTTTGCTAATCAGAAAAAACTACGCATACGATATTTTTTAATAATCTACCTGATGAGCTAAAAATCTTTGTTTAGTCTACATCCATACTAAAGGACATCTCCGGGTGTCGGGTTTTATGTACAAAATGTTGTAAACCTGGTATGACAACGGGAAGTACTTTGCTTGAAGGGTGACAGCCCTAATTGTGATCGTAATTTTTAACTTAAACTGCATGTGATAAAAAATTAAGCGATTCGCGACATTGCCTAAGTGCCGAATTGATTTTTGCGCGTGCATTTATAATAAATCATAGCCGTTTAAAATGTGTTTAAATTAATTTCCAGCAAAATTGATCCATTTATTGATTTGAGACAATTTTATTTTTATATTAGGTAGGTGATAAATAAAATAGATAGGTACTTCGGGCCAGGTTAGCCTTGCCTTCATCTGCGCCACAACTGTGTGTCGCCAGGTCTGCTTGGGACGGCCAAATTTTCGCTTGCCCTGGGAAGTCCACTCCAGGACTTTCCTTGGGATGTGTGAGGGCTCCCTCCTGAGACTATAGCCTATCCATGTCCACTTGCATCACTGATCTGCTTGTTAATTGGCACTTTGATTGACAATCAATGATTTCAGAATTATACTTTTTTGCGTAATAAAAGGGTAACTCTATTGTTTGTGTTTGTTTTCGTGAAGGGACCGATATTGGTGTCAGATTTTGATTGTCTAAGCCCATTTGACATAGTTTGATAATAGCAGGGAACAACGGCTTAAAGTACCTTTTGAAGCCTTGAGGAGCTATTATCACCCATCCAAGTACAGATCACGCCCGGGGTTGCTTAACATGCGAAAGCGCAGACAATACGAACTCCCGCCACCGCCAAGCATCCGAGCTCTTCAATTATATGCATTAATGTGTTGCTATAATTAAGGCTTTCGATCCCCTCGAGGTACCTTGACTCGTGTTAACCCACGTGGCTAATCGCGCACGACAATTTTATTAATTAGTGTTTTTCTCAAGAAGTTATTACCGGCCCCAAATTGCAGGGCTCGCAACACCGCCATTTATTATCTGTAAATTTTGGTGATTAGTGCCATTATGGGTGTTGTGAATACGTTTGAGGCAGCGACGTGATGAATTGGCTCTATATCTAAGTGGGTTAACATTGTTGTTTGGATGTATCCTTCTCTCCACCTCCAAAAACGCCACTGAGATCGTCATAATATGATGAGAAAGAACTCCTAACTAGTCCTTTTAAGAAAAGCAAATCGAACAAAACACTTATAAGATATAAATCTAACAAGTACCTATTTAAGTACAAGCTTTCCTGCTCCTATTTTCTTATACAACCAATTCCATTTTACAATCCAAACCCACGCAACGCAACCCGTTTTCATTCACCTTCGCGCGGTAGGTATTAACAGTACATCTAACGCAAGTACCGTTGCAATTCCGCCTATTGTTCGGGGTCTTTCCTCTAGAGGCGGGCCGGCCTCCTCCAATCACAGAGAGGTTTTAACTAGCAAGCAGTAGATTTGTGAACGGCACTCACTACGCACGCGCTGTAATAGAACTGCATTTAATATGAACAGCCTTACATAATGTATTATATATGTAATATGTATTAGAGCTCGGAAGTAAAGTAAATGAACATTTCCACTTTGAAATTAGAAACTAATGCTTTTCTGCTGATTCTTACTGGATTAAAATTCCAAGCAAAGAACTAAGGCACATACTTCTTATTAGATTCAAAGCTACAGTATGAAAGTGATTACGCCAGTATAAGACGAGTAAAGTCGCTCTTAATGTTTAGGTACGTCTTTTTGTTTATCGGCTTATTATGTACTTCTATTATTTTGATGATAAAGTAAACTTATTTTGGATTATATTTTGTTGGGCTATAACATAAGACAAGTTTTAGATTTTTGTTCAGTAGTTTTTTTCATAAAAAGCGCTAAAGTGTAAATCACGAACCACAAATTCCACAATGCTTAAAAAAAACTCTGCTTAGGAGTTTTCTAGAATGCGCCATTATGAGAGAGAAAGAGAGAGCTGTAAATAAAAGTAAAACTCCTAACATATTGGAAATCTTATTTGCAATAAATTTGTATTTGTATTGTATAAATTTTTAAAACCATTTAATTACTTCCGATACGAAAAAGTGTTTAGAATTATATCTAATAAGATTTGTTTTTATTTAAATGTGTTTAAAACTTGTAAAATTAAAGGATTCTAGTTTAGTATAGTGATTCTTACAAGTTCTTAAACCAAAATAGAATTAGCTTTTCTTGCAGGTTCTTGTAACTTCTCATCTTCATGGCAAATATAAAATCTTATCCTGTTAGGTTTGTTTTATTTTTTGCAGTAATTCAGAGAGGAAACGCAGCCAGCGTTCTTGGCACCATGCCGCACAGTCATAATCTTTTAGATTTCTCAATCATTAATTTACTTA
Organism: Acrobasis repandana; assembly: GCA_963576875.1. NCBI lineage: Eukaryota > Metazoa > Arthropoda > Insecta > Lepidoptera > Pyralidae > Acrobasis > Acrobasis repandana. The sequence continues at coordinate 15,434,278 of OY756218.1, read as the reverse complement.
GATTATGTTTTATTTTTAGGTTTAGTTAGTACTTAGTTTAATTTCAATTGTATTTATTTTTAAGATTTTTAATATTTATTTCATTCAATACATATGTACGGAAAATACCTACTACTTTATAATAGTACCTACTTAATATCTCTACAAAGATTTGAAATCTGACACGTAACGTTATAACCTGACAAAACTAATTTTTAACGCTTTTTAAGAACAGTTGCCCAACACGTCTCTACTTTCCACAAAAGGACAACGATTACTCAGAAACAAAACAAAACATTCATTCATAACAGACTCCAATTATCTTAACTCATTCAAGTCGCGTCGACAATTCGACTTCCGAATACGCGCTACCATGGAATAGGGTCGGGACTTTTACTTTTCTAAAAAAAAAGACAAAAGAGATTCGATACGTCACGTATTTATAATTTCCCCGTCATTAAGGTGAACGTGTTATAATCTGTGACGAGATGGCGCCAGATTTTTATTGTCTGTGGTTGGTGGCATTCGAATTACAAATTGGATATTATGTGAACGTGGGTAGATTCTCTAGTTTTAATAATCACCAGTAATTTTTTATCTAAGGGTTCTAAGACAATATAAATTACCTATGTGCTTCTTGTATTATGTTTACAAGTATTGTAATATGCAAATAAATTAAACTTTTATGTTGATTTTATTTAGTACCAGTTATTCGTAATTAAATATGTTTAAGTAGGTAATATGTATATGTAAAAGAAATATAAGTTAAAATGGACTTAAGACATTACGATTAAGGAAGCGAGCATTTGCTGGGTACATTTTGTGATGAATTAGAATAATACTATTTTTATAAAAAAATATTTAGGTATATTATAAAAATACAATAAAACCTACATAAAAAAATACCCAAATAAGTGTAGCTCAGGATCGTGGTAAGGCCTATTTTCCCAATATTAAAAGGCTGCATATATGATGATATAATAAAAAAAATACATATTACTTTTACGACTTTACAAGTTATTTTATATTAATTAGATACCTAATTCAAATCAATATTTTCTGTGTGTAAATATTTTTACTGGTCACTGACTTCCTTGCGCGTCGGACGGAAGGCACTTTTATAAATGACCAGCAATCATTTCAAATTACATATCGCTTATGTTTGGATCACTTTTTGGGGGCAAGTACGAACAATGAGTACGTGCAAGGGCGTAGGAAGAATTTGGTCGGGGAGGGTAAGTGAAGAAGAAAAAAGAAGGTTTTGTGATTTTATTATTAACAAAACATGAGGTGGGACAACCGATCATTTGCCCTGAAGATGATTTACTTATGAGAAATCCTAGTAGGCTTTAGCTGATTTTGTACGTGAACCTGTTGGAAAATCTTATGTTTATTTTTACCTAATTATATTTTGAATATTACAAAATCATGGTTATTGAATTCCTTGCACTTAAATAAAGGAGTTTTTGTAAGTGCAATAAATGAAAAAAAAATAACTCTTTAAGGGAAAAGCATCCCTTCCCAGCCCGTACTTAGCTACGCCTTCGTGTAGGTACATGTATGACAGTCAGATATATTTCGATTGTCAAATTGCTACTTGCAGAATTTCGCCGGTAATAATTACAGCTTATTATGTAATATCAATTTTGATAATCACAGTTTAAATTTCATTGCGATTGTGATGGATTTTATGGTGTATTTGAAAGTGCTGATAATTGTTTTGTGGCACGTGCTTAAAGTTTTAATGAATTAGCTTTTGTGATTTTAATAAAACACATTTTTATATCAATATACAAGTTATCAGCATTTTGGAGGAGGAGCAGCTTAAATGAGGAAGAATGGTAGAATAAGGTACGTTATGATCAAGTTTAACATCCCATTGAGGATAACTAATTAGAAGTACCTACGTATTATAACAATTATTTGTTTTTAATAATTTAGTACTGTAGCTGTGCTACCCATATCTATATTATATCAATCGATATTTGTTAGTTTGTTTTATGGTAGCTCTGTGTAAAATTGAGGAACGTCCTTATCGAGAGACAGTCTTCGTATTCTTGTCAAGGAAATAAAATGACCATAAAACTAATTACTATTCGGAGGTTTTACAACGTTATAAATAAATAAAATGGTGCCCAACAGCTCGCATCGGGGCAGTCTAATAGTTTTTGTACGGAATTCTCAAAATGAAGACATGTCCATTGATTAAAGTAAAATTAGGAATCTGTGTCACATACATAATGTATACCAGGATTAGGGAAAAACTACTTTTGCAATAGTATTGTTACCTGACACCGACACACAGCCATGTATTTTTATTTTATTTTTAGGGAAAATAAAAAAAATAGGTTCTCTATTGTCATCAAATGATTTCAAATTAACATGATATGTCAGATTTTGGCAAAAAATATATCTAGGGTTATAATTTGTTTTCACAGCTAAAATATGAACTTGAAAGGGAATATAGTGTATAATATCATTTTTGACCATCAGTATGGAAACCTTTTACACTCTTATATTTTCTTTCAAGTTCATCTCATCAAGTTCAAATCTCCCGGTATAGAAAGATATAATCGTAAATATGTCGAACTCGTTAGTAGGTAAGTATTAAATTAATTCTGCGGGTCTTAGGGTCGCACCCTAAGTATAAAACTCACACAACGACGTGTGTACAGATAAATTGTTTCGTTTGTAGTAGTAGTAGGTATATATGTTGCTCTGAATCTATGGAGAGTCATACCAGTGATATTAGTAAACGTGGTCTTTGAGTCTGTAATATAAGATCTTTCTATTACTGTTGAGTGCCCGGAGACGATCATTCGTCATTCGTCAATTGTTACGTGATTAACCGTTTCAATTGAAGGTGCGAATGATGGAGTTTTTCGATGCGTCAATTGCTCGCGGCATGTCCGCCATATTCTAGACTAGCGATAGCGAGCGAATGACCAAACGATTGTCAATCGCACAACGAGACGTTCAATGTCGCGTCATTCGCCGTCAAATCACGTATTTGCAAATCATAATGGCTTCAATTGCCTCTGTAGACGATCATCATCTTGGGTCTTGGATGTTTATCTATATATGTATTTATCATAAAATATAGTATCGTTGAGTTAGTACCCCATAACACAAGTTTAAAAAACTTATTTTGGGGCTAGCTTAATCAGTGTGATTTGTCCCTATATATGTATATTACTTTTATTTATTTATATTTATTTTATCCTTCAATCACGTAAAAATTAATAATTGCGAATGATCGTCTCCGGGGCACTTTAGGGTTATCCCCATAAAGAATATAATCACTTCGTTATCCCTAACGGGATAGAAGATCACGTAGTTATACACGTGATACTTTTTGTATATGTATGTATGTTTACACATAAATTAAATATGTTATTCATTCGAGATGTTTATACGTGCGTGTCTCATACTATTTATGTATATTCAAATTAATTATTTGAAACCTGATTGAGCATCTCGTGGGAACGTATGTAGCGTCGCTATCAAAGTATACTAAACCATTAATTGAACTGGTCCGCTACAACGGGAGGTCCGAAAAAATTAAAACCATAACAATACGGTATTGATGAAATGCCGATTAATTAACATCACTCCACGGTGGGGTGCCATCTTAAAGTGATGCATAAATATTAAAAATCGTTCAATTTTGAAGTGGTCGGGTTATACGGTAAAAACTGATCTGCTAAGATTAGGTCAGTCGCAACGTGGGGTTGCCAGCGGGATGTTCTCAGTTCTATGCTAAAGGAGTAAAGTTTTTCCCTTTTAACATTATATGCTATAAAATGATAATACTAAAGAATATTTGTATGTAACAAAAATCGTGTCTCAATTTTGTATCCAAAAATCTGTAAATTTAACAATTTGAAATTCTTGAGTGTAAGTTATTATATTTTGTATATAACCTAGCTCTTATAAGTTTGGCATCGCCACACTCGAATAACTATGATGGCGGTACACCGCACGTAAAGCCGAGCCGGCTTTGGTCTCCAACCGTGATGATGCACGTTCCAAGGTAGACCTCATTCATAAACTCTTGCAGCGTAATTGTTGGTCAGGAGGACTCAGAATAGAACAGAACCTAAGTCTTATTAGTTTTCAGGGATACTACTCGTATATCATACACACTCGCTCATATTATCAATAATACTAGTTGCTATTAGTAAAAATGTGACATAATTGTTTGTGTTTTTGAGCATGAAAAAACTACAGAGTCGATTGTGTTGAAACTTTTGGTATCAATTGCTTGATTTAAGAACTCGAAAAAATATATTTTATTAGATACGTGAAAATGCGACGAATCCGTAATCAAAAGTTAAACAAATAAATATACTAGTAATAATAAATACAGATAAGCAAATAAAAGAGGCCTCAATAAACTATACCATCAAGCAATATATATACAACAAAATATCTTAATAAACTAATTTGTCTTGCAAAAAGGGCGATAAAGTTAAACATAAATTTCCTTTATTAATAATGGTGGCGACATCTCCTAAACTCGTCCTTTTTCACCCAGACTGGCCGATATAGCTTTATTCTGCTAACGGAATAAAAATGGCTTCGGAATTACCAAGAATGCTTACCATTGCCCGAGCATAAAAGTTCTTCACTTAATAAAGAAGTAGATTTTATACAAACCAGATAATCAACTTTGGATCCAGTCCCAAAATAATCCCTGTAAGGCTGTGTTTTACATGCGGCAAATAGCTGGAATATGGATAGGAGAAGAATTTTAAAATTTTATTAATTCAAATTACAATAGTGTGGACTTATAGAAAATTTTGCCACTGTACCTACTTTTAAACTATTGCATTGCATCATTACTAAATTAATAAATAAAAAAGGTACGTTTCGTGTTATTCTTGTATACTATTTTGTAATTTTCTTAAAATATTGCAACACGCGCGTTTGTGGAGTGACAAATAAATTTTTAATTCACTTGAAAAATATTACTAATTTACTCATACATAACCCTTTATTATATTTAATCAGTTGATTTACTTTGAAATTAAATTATTGCAATTTATTGCACTTTAGTATATTCGTATCAAATTTCGTAAAGAAAAATAAGCAAATGCACGAGTAATATCACCAGTTCTTGAATATAACGTTTTTGTATTTATATGGAAAAAAAAGTAGATACCTTTACTTACTAGGGTTTAAAATAAAACTTTTACTCTAACTATGAAAATCAACATTACCATGTGTTCTCTGCCTAATAATATAAGTCGCCAATTAGTATACCGCACCAATGCATGTAATGGCATTCCCTAGTCTTTAAAATTATCAGAGTAGCATAAATTCTTTGACATTTATCACTTATCACTGTAATAATATCACGGAGGCCGGCACTTCGAATTTATTAAATCACTTAATTAACTCTATACCTTAAACCACACTGAAGGATATTTAAATAGTGAAAAAGCCATGGAATTGCACAAAATAAGTACTTAACCACCGTTTCTTCATTTCTCAGGATAATTACATATATATTTAGTAAAGCGTACAATTTATTCAAAGACGCGATCCGCAAATAGTTCTCATACAAATTGAATGCAATATTTAACATAATTATAACCATTTAAAGCTTATAAATACGTTCGAAAGTAGTATTTAAAGGCATAGAGTGGTTAAATTAATATTTCTTCATAATCATATTTCTCGCACGAGTGCGAGCGAGGTGGCGTGGAGTCAAATCCGATAATTTACGGCGTTTTGCAATAATTTGCATGTGTTCCGTCACAATGGCTGTGTGTGGCGCGATGTAAAAACTTATGAAACGTGAAACAATAAATCAAAGTACAAAAACACGTGTTATCCAAGTCCGTTGTTTACACATACGCATCGACATTGTCGCAGGCCTTAAAAACCACAGAGTTGCACTTGAGCCGTTTAAGGCGAAGGCATTCGGTTATTGCAGAAATAATGAGCGATAACATAATTTTCGCGAAATCGATTTACAATATTGTGAATCGATGTGTCCAGCTCATGAATAAAATATTTTAATTGTAACCAGTTTTACAAATTAGCTGTAATTTTGTATCACCGACTGCTGTGAACATGAAAATATGACACTCGTGGAGTTACAAAGGTAGTTGTTGTTAAATACTGTTATTGATGTTAATTAACTATGTAAGAAAATGTACGAACCAACAGTGGGCCGTTGAGAGTAGAAGATGATGAAATACCTGTATAGATTATTGCATTTCTTATTAAAATACGTATAAATTTGCCTTGTGATGGCAGCGATTTGGCCTTAATTTTTTATATAATTTTATAAAGCTTTGTTCTTAATTATTTTTAGTTTAGTTAGTTTTAATTATGATTATATTTGAGTTTGTTGAGTTTTAATTAAGTTCATTCTTATATTTTTTATATGTTTTTAGTATTGTATTAGTTGAGGAATAAATATAGGTACGTATTATATAAATTAAATCGCAATTGTAAAACCAAAATAAAATTTTGTTAAAAATAAATACAATATGTAATGTACTTACGAATACAATAACAAATCATCAGGGTTAGGTGACTCTTTTCTTGTATTTTAGCCATATTGTAGCTATTTACCATTAATTCTTATTATTAGACTGGACGGAAGAGATATTTAAAACTTTAAGCCTTCTTCTAGTCGAGTCGAAATGGTTTCAATGTAGCTTCAATTTTTACTTTAGGCCTACGTTAAACGTTCTCATAAAAATCCAAGTTAAAATAATAAGTTTCATTCATAATAAATATCTTAGCAACCAGCAACCACTTTCAAAAGACTGAAAATTATTCATGAACCCGACTGTAACTTAACTTACATACGTTATAATAAATACTTCTCTTTCCTCATTACCCTACCGCCCAAACAGTGTGCGTACAAAAAACGGCAAATGACATACGCCTATACGCGGACGAATTCACTTAGTAAAATTGAGAAATAAAGGATTTTTTGCGTACCAAAAAGTGCTCTAATTGATATTTTATTCAACGCTTTACTCTCTGGGTGGCGGCACATAAAAATATCAATAATGAATATGACACCAGAAGTAGCCACGTCGATCTTTTTATGCAGCATATTAAAATGTGCAGAGTTATGTGAATGAATTCGGAGAAAGGGATATTGATAATGAACTTGTCTTGAGCCTGTTTTGGGCCGACTTGGCTGTCAAACGAAAAGGTCTTTTTGATTAAATAATTTTAACTTAATTCTTACTCGTATTTTAATAAATTGTCATTTGTATCCATTTTAATGTTATGTAGGTATTTATGTGTGACAAATTCAGTATATAACAGAATACTTACGCTTACTAAGGGTCTTGTTGCTATCTAGGATCCATTTTGATTCTACTTGAGCTTTACCATTGATCTCATTGAGCATAATGCGTCACTTGGTTAGTTTGGGGCAATCGAAAGTGACCTATAAAATTACTATATCCATACGACAAAACAAATAATATCATGACGTACCTGCGACTAGAAACAAGCAGATGCTACAAGCCAATTAAAAATAATAACATGATTGAATCTCATAAAAACCAACCCTTTTTATCAAAACAATTGATTTGATGTCTTATTCCAAATCAAATTATACGTCTCAGTGCATCTTGATCTAAATACTAGTTGCGTGTGGCACAACAAATAACTAATTAGAGTAATAGCCTTCGTGACGTTTCAAATTAATATTACAGAAGTTATTTACTTTCAAATGATAGAAATTAACAAGTCTGTAACTCGGCCTACCGTGTTTAATTTTTTAGAAGATAATCGCATACTTTAAAACAAAAATTTGTATAACCCTTTCGGATGTCTGTTTTTTGTGGGACGGTCTTGTAGGCCAGGGAACTGATGTGATCAGTTTAACAGTGACAAAATACTTGGAGCAGCGTTCCTTTGTTGCTAGTATGGTTCCCGAAGAAGGAGATGTGTCTCACGATACCGAGCTTGTGTTATTATTAAGACATCACTTACCCGGTGGCTGGGCCGATCTCCTTGAAGATAACATTGCTATCATTTATTCAGTCAGTGAATAAATGAACGAAATTAAAATTATCTATTCCGGCACAATAGACACGTATTGAGTTTTAAATTCTTAGAATAATTTAGATAAAAAAATTTAAGGCATAAATATGATAATAAAAGAACTTATCGCTGTCCATAAGATGGTCGAAAGAAAAACTCGTAGAGTAGATGTTGCGCTAGCGTAATGACAGAATACGTCTAAGTGTAAATGTCACTGTAATTTCACTAAATATAGTCACTTTCAATATGCCTGTAGTAGCTATTGACATTCGGTGGCAGAATGCGGTAAAAAATATGTAAATAATATTAGATACGTCATCAGAGGAGGTAATGCTTTTGTGGCATTCAGGACTCTACGGTACCGACTCTCCATATGGATGTTCCTACTTCGTTATTTATTTAAAACAATGTAGCTACCTATACTTCTACGCAATTTGTACAACCTCTTCTCAGGTAAACATAGTGATGCCCTAAAATTATTCTGCTTTACCGAGCAACAGAACATCGTTCTTGTTTTCTAAAGCCAACAAAACTGTTAAATCGATCGTGAACGACTGTCACAAACCGACCGCCGGAGGAAACATTAATTAGTAGAGCAGCCTTAATTAAATTGTAACGTCTCAGCGAATTTCCCATCGCGGTGGTCGCAGGTAGGCCTTCTGAGCTTTATGGCAGTGGTAAATAGTACATTTTAATTATATTTAGTAATTAAATAGGAAGCGGGTAAATAAGAATGATGATGTAAGGCAAGTGAAGACTGAACCTAGTTGGGTGCGTCTACAGTGGTGTTTTTATTTGGTGCTCCTCCATACTGCACCAGGATGCGTCTACAGTGGTGTTTTTATTTGGTGCTCCTCCATACTGCACCAGGGTGCGTCTACAGTGGTGTTTTTATTTGGTGCTCCTCCATACTGCACCAGGGTGCGTCTACAGTGGTGTTTTTATTTGGTGCTCCTCCATACTGCACCAGGGTGCGTCTACAGTGGTGTTTTTATTTGGTGCTCCTCCATACTGCACCAGGGTGCGTCTACAGTGGTGTTTTTATTTGGTGCTCCTCCATACTGCACCAGGGTGCGTCTACTAGTGGTGTTTTTATCGGGTGCTCTTCCATACTGCACCAGGGTGCATCTACTAGTGGTGCTTTTATCGGGTGCTCTTCCATACTGCACTATGGTGCGTCTACTTGTAGTGTTTTAATCAGGTGCTTCTCTATACTGCATTATGGTGCATCTACTAGTGGTGTTTTTTATCTGGTGCTTCTCCATACTGCACTAGACAGATAAGCCGTTGGTAAGCTGATAAGATTGTATTTATATAATCTGACTTAAGTATTAACTACTAACACATAGGAATGTAAGAAATAAAATAATTTATGAATCATTCTTATTTTACCGTAGTGTGAGTATATTAATTTTATAAGTCGATGATAAATATTACTAAGCAAGCCTTATAGGTAGAATAGGTTTTCGTTGTAAATCTTAATTGGAAATTGCCGATTTTATGACAAAGTGTTGTATATCAGTACTCGGACACAAGTCTTTTTACAATTCCCAATAAAATTATAAAGGCCTCGATTGTGCAATAAAAAATAGATTATTATTACGCATCAAAAATAAGTTATTAAATTGATGAGCGGCAATATCTTTTAAAAAAAAGGCGTTAACCACAAAGAATGGATTCATATTTGTGTATAATTAAAGAATTTTCATGCTATAAAAGGCACGATGTAATAATGCAAGGTTAATAAAAAAGGTTGCAACCGCGGCTGGGGGCGGAGGGCACAGAAAAACATTTCGGAAGCCTAATGAATGAACTAGGGATCACGATTTTGTTAGCATACTTTCCTCATGTAAGTTTTGTGTAAGTATTTAAATTAATTATTTGGCTTTACTGAGACTATACAACGTGTTAGGGACATATGCGTAATTAATCGAAACACAGGTTCAATTAGACCACTATACAACGTGGAAGGGACTACTCGTAACAAATCGAACCACGGTCTATACTAGATCTCTAGTATAGCCAGTGGTTCAATTTATAACGGGTATGTCCTTTCCACGTTGTATAATAGTAGAGGTAATTATATTATGAAATTAAAACAACAATAAAAAAAATAGACAGTCACATACAAATCGCCCGGGCGGCTGCACACTTTTGTATGGAAATGCCGTATTTTTTTTTTCTTTTTGACTGTTATTTTAATTTCATTAAACCATAGTGATCTACTTTAGCCCGTTGTTCGATTTATTATGCATATGTCCCATACAAAGTGTAAAAATTTTGGATACGTAAGCATAAATGAAGCAAAACTTTTTGACACCAACAGCATTTTGGCGTAGTCTTGTGACGTTTAACTAGATCATTTACTACTACTGCGATTATAGAGAAATAAATAGACATAAGAATTAGCTGGTTTTAATGTTTGTTAGATAAAGTTAATGTAAAGACATTAATACCAGAGAAGGGCCAAGCTCTTTGATTTAATACAGTAAAAAATTACAACTGTCATTACAGTTTACTCTTGTGTTGTATTTTGAAATTGCCAATCCTAGTTGCATCTGAGTCTAACAATAGACCTCAGGATTAAAGGACAATATTGCCAAGCATTTGTAATAGAGTTATAAAATAGGGTCTGGCATATTTTTTTCTTTGTATTAGGAAATACTTTATCGGCTATAGGATATTTATCAGTAATCAGAACAATGTCATGTTCTTAGTGGGCTGATGAAATCATAAAATATGCTCGTACCTAACATGTTAAAACTTTCATTTCTTGTCTTGCAAATCTGATTTACTTAAAATCTAAAAACATTTTTTCGATTGTACACCCTTTACATTTTTACCGCTCATAGACGACCATGGGTTTGGGGTTTCGATCAATGATTCTTTGAACAATGACATGAGAACCATGACATGACGATGTCACGGCCCAAAGAGTTCAGATGTGTATCGTCAACAATGACATATTGGTATCACCACGGTGCCCCCGTTTCGCCGAGCCTGTCTAATTTTCTCAGCATGAACTCTGTCGTGCTGCGCCTTTGTCGAAGCTGAAGTCATTAATCAAGCCCACTTTATATTATTAAGATTTGCTCCGCATTCCACCGGAGAGAATTTTATGGCAAACGTATCTTTTTTAACTATTTAATTCTAGTTAATTGAACGAGCAAGCAAAATGAGCGAAGTTCTTCGAGATTTCAAGAGTTGTCTGTACAATAAATTTACTCGCACCGCTTCACCACATACTTAGTTACCGACCAAAAATAGGCTTTGAAATCCAGATCGCCACTTTAGCTGATTAAGACTTTCAGCAATTTCGTTTTAAAGATACCAAACAATAAAATACAAGTTCTTTTTATAATTTTTACAGGCTAGGAAATATGGTAATACTTTATTTAATTTATTAAGTACAATTCCTTTGTGTAGTGATAGCCGGCATAGGAGCCAAAGAACTTGTTCCAGACAAAAAGTTTTGACGAACGTCGCGTATAATATTAGTTTTTCTGACACCAATGTCTCGCGCTGACGACTGGTTGGCAGCACCCACATTATGAAATGACAAACTTGCCTCTAAACCATAGTCGGGAACGAGTTGCCAAACATGTTGGAGGCTGCAATATTATACATGGTCATGGGCTCTAGGGTGGAATAAGCGCGCCAGGAATACTAATGAGATCTGCGTACTATTTTAGAACATATCATTAAGAAACAGGTCACATAATGTAAAATGCAGTGGATCTGATCTTCGTTTAAGTATACTTTGTTGGAATTGAAAGTATGTACCGTAAGAGAGAGATGGCAGATATGATTAACCAATGGTGAGAATGAGAATACCGATAAATAAGGGCAGGTGTCATGATACATCTGCGCGTGCGCACTGACCGGCACGTGCGTCCCCACCAAAGTCTTCACTGTACTGTGGTTTAACCCATGATAGATTTTCTATTTTCTACAGCTTTTTCTTCTGATCATGTTGTTGTAAACTGCTTTTTATTGACTCTATTAAATATTCAATGAAGACGTTAATGCAGCCACAATGACGTGAAAAAGAACAATGTGGTGTAAGATAAATTGCCCTCCATATGTCAATCTCGGATCATAATTGAAAAGTAAAGCTGCGTTCGGTTTTTTGGTATCATTAACAACTCGGTGTGGTCGGCACGAGCGGTCGCCAATTTTATAAGCAATTTTGCGAGCAGGAAGCGAGCGCGCGACAGGCTGATTTCAATAATAAATCGATGGCTCCACAATTCATTGCCGGGCACCGTTTGCCAGGGCTCTAGCCTGAAATTATCGACATTGGCACGGGGTCCTGGGGCGGGGCGAACGGTTTCTGCAGGCACCGCTGAATTTACTTAAATCGGTAGCTGGAACCATCGATTAGGGCCCGACTTGCCACTTGATCTGCTATTACGTATGATTGGGATGTGTCAGAGTTGCCTTTGTGAAATAATGTAGACGAGCTACTTAATTATTACGAGTAGGTAATGTTATCTAGTGGTGTCAAAAACGAAGGAGTCTTTGATCAACAGCAACCCACTGACGATGTCTAAATCTCACTAAAGGAATTGCTTATAAACAAACGAACGAGGTGATAATTGATTTATTGTAGTTTATGATCTTATATTATAAAAAAAAATACGGAACACATTCAATTAATATGTAATAAGCCCCCACAACCTTAAAGTTACCGTATCACATTAAAATTTAATGACTGCACACACTGCACATCAAAATATTTAAAATCACTGACCTTGATTTGCAGAATCGTGTATTAAAATGTAACAGGCGATAGTCTTAAGGAGCAGCTGCTTACTGTATAATACGTTAAGTGTCCATTCAACCTAAATTGATGCCATCGGTTTTCCGAATTGCGTCCGCGGCAGGACTGTCGCAAACCCGGTATTAACGTCTATCAAAAGCGATTATTATCATATCTTAAGTTACGTAATTCGATTAACAGAAATATTGAACCTTTACTTATAATATGTCCTAAAAGGGAAGGACATTAGTCTGATCCTAAAGAGGGAGTGAAAATTGCGTGACTTAAAGCGTCGAGGCGAAAATTGTTTATTGAAATTTAAGTGTAGATTGATATAGGTATCAAAGAATTACGACATGGATCTTTTTCTTCATCTTAACGCGTTTCTGGTTGCATCCTCAGCTGTGCTACTTTGGAGCCCGGGGTGCGCATTACCGCTTTTTCTTCTCCTAATATAATATGCATGTTGGTCACCCAAGGATGCCAAAGACCTTGCAAAGTGGAAAAGAAATAGCCGAAATAGTGTAAATGATTTGGCTATAGTTTTACGACCAGCCGCCTGCTTGAATACGAATTAGGACATGGACTTCTTGTTTTTTCGCCTTTTCCCTATTTGAGGTCGGCTCTGTATGTCTCTATATATCTGTCAACTACCTCCATAATTTTCTGTCCTTCACTATCTTCGTACTAACACCCCGTTCTCCCATATCTGATCTCACGCACGTCTTTCTCGGTCTACCTTTCCCTCTATACCCGTTACATGTATACTTTCAAGTCGACCATCTTTTTTGCCAGATGTACGGCGTCCCTTCTCATTACGTGGCCATACCAGGTCAGGCGATGGCTTTTTAATTTGTCGGCTATTGGCGCTAATTAGGACATGGACTATGAAAAAATAATGCTAGCAGGAATTACGGCCTTGCTCTTTCAGCTGAACTGATGCGTCTCAACCCTACATGACGACTTTCTCTACCATTGTTGTTTAATTGTTTAATTGTTTATTGTGATAAAAACGTATATTATTTCTCTAAAGACGCATTAGATTTGTTTTGAAGTTTATTTGTTTGTGTTAAAGAGTAGTTGTATAAAGACATGGTAGCTGGTTCAGATCCCGTTCGCGTAGTATGTCGACATGTCTTATCTAGTTCTATTCCTTATTTATTTTATGTTCATTGATGTTTGCAACAAATTCTAAAATGAAATCACGTCATTTTGGTCACTAAAATGGTGATTTAAGTCAGGTAATACAACAACAAGATTTTAGTTAATATAATATTGATCAGTTCATGTTAGAAATAGTTTATTATAAAAATGTTATATCTAAAAAAGGGTTTAATATTTCTAAAACAATATAACGGGGCCGAGAGGTGCACTTTTTTGACAATTCGACAAAAACTTTAGGTTCACACCTAAAATGAGGCGTCGGCTTGTTAAAAAGCTATCAATTTAAGGCGTATTCCAATAAACGTTTTAACACTTTTTCCTGGGGTATCATTAGGGTGATTATTGCACATTCGGAGGTGTTGACCGTGATCACTATCAATCGACAACAAAGCTGTTTTTTTATTAAATCATAAATTTCATAAAAAGATCATTATTTTAACCGCCATCCAATTTTTATTTAATGTTTTTTTTTGTTTTGTTCAGGAAATGTTTATTTTCTAATTAAATATTATTTTATGTAAAGGTAAACTTTGATGCGTCCATTTTTAAAATTATTACTAGTTAGTTACACTACAGACTCAATCGCATTTTTAATTTAACTTCCTTTTCGCTAATTTCAAAAAGCTAGGTAGGTACCTACCCTTCGAAATTGATATAAATATGTAAGTACAAAATATACAGAGTTTTTAAATCCCGTCCGTATAATTTGGATAGAAAAAAAAGCACAAACCGAATCTAAACTTTAAAGAAGACAACTTGGTAGATTTATTTCTCAATCCTCATTTCCTTTGCTGTTCCGAATGCGAGCAAGATAAAAATTAGGATAAATCAGCGTACGGCACAAAATTCCGAATTTACATTAGATATGCATCAAAAGTTCAAGCACTGGTACGGAAAGCCGAAAATTTATGATTGTCAGAGTTTATAAAACAATCCGAGTTCATTAAAGGGCTTAAACTTTATCTGTGCAGTTTATGGTAAGCAGCGGCACTGGGATGCAATCCCGAATCCTACTAATTGGAGATCGTCGGAACTAATTAAGGTATAGAGTTAGAAAATGCTGCAGGTCGTCCAAATCTGTTTTTGAGAAATTAGCTTTCTCGTTCAATAAAGCAAATGAAATGAATGAAATGAAATCGTTTATTTCAGACTGCACAGTAATACAATACAGGTCCAAATTGCACATGCACACCTATTTTAGATATATATTCAGATAATACACTGCAGAGAAAATATGCCCGAGTTTATTTAACTATCAAAAAAATGGTACATAATTTAATTAATTTTTTACAATAATCTTAAAAAATTTTATGATATGACTGAAACTACTTAAAAAAACGAAATTTTAATTACAGAATGAAATTACCCTTGATTTTTGTTTGTGACCCATTTTATAATAAGAATTGAAATTTGAATTTTTTTAACGAAATTTTTAAGTGAACTTTTTTTACCAAAATCATTTGACTCACCCTCTAAAATAATTTAACTCCCATGACTAAATTATCACAAGAAAATTTAGAGAAGCAGATATTATATAAATAGAAAATCTTTGAAACTCAAGAAGGGATTGCAGTTTTCTATGTGCACAGTGCAAAAATTGTGACATGAAAACTTACCACTTTAGCCTCTCTATCTCTCTTCCATTATTATAAGCAGTTATAAGATTATATTAATAGAAGATGATATCACGTCCTCTGCAAGCTCATGATATAAAAAAATACCTTCTGTCAATGTTAATAAAAATATCGGAATTCAATTTCCAGTAACACGAGCTGATGAGCAGGAAATGATCAGTAATTGCTGATTGTAACTTACGACACTACTTCTCTGACCTGAATTTTTGGAAAGAAATGTGGATTTATTTGATTGTTCACTAATTGTACTCACTGTAATGACTCATACAAAATTTATGAGTGACGAGAAAAAGACATTTAAAGACGTTTACCGAGTAACTGAGTATTTTTTTATTTATTTCTCAATAAATTTCTTCAATGGTAAAACCTGATGGTGATTAAGTTATGTCATTACGAAATATAAATAATTTTTGTTCCATGTTATTAGACTGTATTTATTTTTGCTCTCAATGCTAGAGTTTCATCTCATCAAAACAAATGTTTTATGGATAGTTTTCTCCCTGGCTGGTTAGCCAAAGGCATCCCGGCACCTATTTGAAATTCACCTAAAGGTGTTAATAAAAGTTGCTACTTATAAATCGACTCTTAATTTTCTTCTCGGTTACTTCTCCTTTGCGTGTCGATGGTTTTTTTGTCACTTTATTTTTTATCAGCTGAGTAGAGAGCTATTTCGACGGCGTTATCATTAGCCGCAAGTAAATGATTACATTTTCGATAAATCGGCGTCAGATATTGACCACAAATACGAGACCCGTAATTATTAATTTCTCACACTATAATAACCGTGATTAAATCACACATACAAATCATTCATCGTAACATAGTTCAAGGGTTACTAACGGACGTAAACAATCATTACCCAGCTAACCGGATATATGCGCAGCTATTCCATATTTTTACACCCTCTGTAGGTTTTTTACTGAGTTTAGTTTTGTGTATTATTATTAGTTATCACCTGGATTCTCGATACTGGTACAGGTTTATCGCGGTTTGACTAATAAAACAGAAACGATGCGTACCTATACTATATCTGCCCATGGGTGTAAGTGCAGTCACGTTCATTCTAAGGTGGACTTAGTTCCTATGCTCTTGCTGCGAAACGCTGGGTAGGTGGGCACAAAACTAAACTGAACTTAGTTCCAGGTTGCATCCTTAGTTGTGCTACTTTGAACCACGGGGTCTACATCCGAGTTAGCAGACAACCATGAGAAGTAGAGAAGAAAAAGCTTAGAATGTTAGGCTGTGGTTTCATGACCTTCACCTATATGATGTGAATCGTATTTGCATCCAAATAAAATAACATTTTTAATGAAACTATTCCAATAGAAATTTACAAAACAATCTAACAAATAGCCGTTTCGTTTTTTACTAAATTATATTATATTTATACGATTATGTTCAATAAAGATTAAGTATATTTATTGACTCAAAAATAAACAGGTTATTCAAATAATAATAAAAAAAACACTAATATTTTGTACATAAGTATAGTCATTCACAAATTCCCACGCACAAATATAGTATCGCATGATGATTTGCCAGTCGATATAGCGTTTAGTAATTATCACCCCTACGTCCGGGATCTACGAAATTGTCCCCAATTGTTGCCTGCCCTTGTGTCACCAAAGTACACGCAATTAAGGGTTAATATCCACATCCTTCATGCATTCCCACGAACAGAGATTTGTAAGGTCATTGCTAGTGTGCGTCGAGCTATAGGAGCATATTATGGCTTTAGGATTTATTTTTCTACTGTTTGAATATATATTTATATATATTTTTTTTACATTCATGTAATGTAACCATTATCTACTATTGAGCAATTTCTGAACTATTTTTGTTTATTAATAAACTTTTGAAAGTGGCCCATTTCTAATTATATGAAGAAACCACTATGTGAAACATCCTTTCTATACTTGCTTATTATAAGTATTGTGCCAAGAAATGACGATAATGATCGGAAAAATATAATTTATACAAACAAAAGAGGCGAATTAAATAATACGTCATTTGAACAAAAAGTTAAGCCGTGTTATTGTTATATCTCTTTTATTGATCAGACTATACAAAGAAAGCTATAATTGCTGTTTCAAAGTGGGTTAATTCACAAATTAATGTACAACAGCAGGTGACCCAAGATTTATGGCGCATATTCATGATTACAAGAAGCGATGTTTTAACGATTAAAAATTTTATTGCAATTTTAATACACTACTTAATTGAAAGGAGGCGCGTGCAGTATAGACCCGTGTTTGCCTTATTTTTAAGGGACCGCCACCGGTGACAGTCTGTCCACAATTTGCCTTTGAAACGGCCGCGATGTTTATCTTATCAAGACATAGGGATGATAAAATCTCCGCTAAGGATTATATCATTGTGCCGCCCATTATCGCCCATTAAAATTCCAATCAACACGCACTTATTCATACGTCGGTGTAATGTCGCCGGTGAAGCGGCGCGGCACCGATGTAGCGACGCGACACCGACGCGACGTCGACGCGTTGTCGTGTACAGCCTTGAGAAATTGTCTTGTAATTGTAATTGTCCCCTGACAACTAAAAGGTTCATTCAGGCTGATTCAGAATGGGAGTAGTTAGATTGCAACATTGTTGGGCTGGGAGAAAAATTTAAATTATTTATTGATTAAAACTTTTTTGCACATAAAAAGTGTACAAATGACTACTAATGCACAAATGACTACAAATGACGAAATGCCGTGTGGTTCCCGGCAGAGCAGAATAGGACCACTCCAAGTCTCCCCGTGGATGTCGTAGAAGGCGACTTAGGAAACACAAGATGAACAAAGCATATAAACATTAGTGAGACCACTCCAACCGTCTGGCCAGCGTGGAGAGTGTAGACTAAATCGTCTACCTGCTCTGGCTAATATATGGATCTGGTAGTACAGAGTCGGTCGTGCTCCTGCAGTGGAGACTAATAAAGACTTGTTGATGATGATGAAATGGCGGACTTAACGCTTTACTTATAGCGTTCTCTGCCAGTCAACCATTGGGCTAAGAAAAGTATTGAAATATATCAGAGTACAGCTCAGATGTACTAGGGTCTCATAAGTGATCAAGGAATTAGGTACAATACCTACGCACACTATTTCACTAAAAGTTATATTTAGTATTGTGGCTCGGGGTAGAATGGGTTTTGCTTACCAACCGGTTTCTTCAGTAACATTTTAAGAATTATAATGTAAATCTATAATACAGTATACTTTTTACCTATACAATCCCCATATATGCAATGCATGGGCAGGGCATTGCTTTAATCTCTTATCTTTAAAAGAAAGAAACCTCTTAGGGTTTAAGAGTAAGTAGATTAACATTGCACTCATAAAAAAGCTAATATACTCGTAATATCAAAGACAAACACGTCTTAAAACAACAATGAGATACTATTCTAATTAAAAATATTTCCTAAGAACATGTTCCCAACATTTCAAAACAAGAAAACGACTTTGATTTGTATCCCAATTTCCGTCAATAGCACATTTCCTGACCCAATAAACACTGCTTTATTTATTTTGACTGTGACTAATTTTGTTAGTTTTAACGCTGTACCCGCGGCGCCGGAGTATAAAAAAACAAACAAACATTCTCTAGAACTAATGAGTGTGTAATTTCGTTAGGGAGGCTCTATGTAGGCGGTCCACTATGTAAGGATAGAGGAAATTAATATTCCAGTCAAGCTCCGGGAGCCTAATACAAAAAATCCTCGGGGCTTAAAAAATATACACGTTTTGCATAAACATTACCAAGTTTTGAAATAAATGGTGCGGTCTCTTCTCACATGTGAAATGCGTGAATTCATAGTGATTAACTTTTAAGCGACGGATTTTCCAGACGGGTTGTTCTATATTTTATGTCATAATTTTGTTAAATTAGCAATGTTTTCATTTCACTAATGCAGTTGCAATTGACACTGCAAAGTAATGTAATGTACCTAATCTAATCAGAATGAGCAAAGTTATTTTAAAATATATTTTTGGGGTTCTGTAGCCAAATGGCAAAAACGGAACCCTTATGGATTCGTCATTTCTGTCTGTCCGTCCGTATGTCACAGCCACTTTTTTCCGAAACTTTACTTACTATACTGTTGAAACTTGGTAAGTAGATGTATTCTGTGAACTGCATTTAGATATAAAAAAAATAGAAAAAAAAACAATATATTTTGGGGGTTCCCCATACTAAGAACTAAAACTAATATTTTTTTTTTCATCAAACCCATCCTCCTATCCTATCATTGGTTTTCAAAAATGATATTGAGGTTTCAAATATTTTTTTTTCTAAACTGAATAATTTGCGCGAGAGACACTTCCAAAGTGGTAAAATGTGTGTGTGTGTGTATCCCCCCTGTAACTTCATAAACTAAAATAAGAGAATGATAAAACAAAAAAAAATAGATGATGTAGGTACATTGCAATGCAAACTTCCACCGAAAATTGGTTTTAACGAGATCTATATAGGAAGTAGTTTTTTTTAATACGTTATCGTAATGTAAAACGTAAATATATGTAAACCGCAATAGAACTTTTATATTATGTTACTTGCTGCCGCTTTTATTTATTTATTTATTTAATTAGTAAGGAATTAGATCAAGAAATGTAATAAACTCAGAATACGTATTGAATAAGAGATAAATTAGCGGAGGTACCTTTTGCATGTGTTTTGTGCATGTGTATAAATATATAATTAAATGAAGCTTTACAAAGCTTAGATGGATCGCTTATAAAAGCCACGTTTTATCTTCAACTAATCTACTAATAGCACAGCTACTTTTAGACTTTGAGTATAAAAATTATATGTTTTTAACACGCTCAAGTCCTTAGCGTTTGCATCTAAGGCATACTGATTAAATCATCTCAGCAGGACCAAATAGACGTAGTAAAAACAGAAAACCCGCTGCCGATCACTAGTCATGGCAATAAAACCAATTCAGATGTCTTTAATGAAGTACCGTCGCAAAGGAGCCTTATATAGCGTACCATTTGTGGCGAAAAGAGCAGCGATAGTATCTTAGTGTCTTGCCACACTTGAGGATAAAAACGCGGCCGAAGTTTCGCACAATACGTTCAGAATAACTAATTTTTATTTTTGTTTTAATCGAGTAACCATTTTTCCGAGGCCTATTCCCAACAGTGGGATATAGAAGGCTACCAATGATGATGATGATGATGATGAACCATTTTTCAGGTCTCTATAATTTTTTTATATATATTTCCTGAAAATCTTTGACAAACATTCACCAAACTAGTGCTTTAGTGAGAAAAATTATCTCATGAACTACTTACTTAAAATATAATCACCAATGTCCAGTGTTTTTGTATTACCCTTTTTTTACTAGAAAAAAAAAGGTTCGGTTAGTGTAACAAATCACAGTCAAACTACATTGGTTTTGATGCAACGGTACCCGTGCCAGATAAAACACTCTTATATCATTTATTCTCAAGAAACTTTGATTTGGTTACATAATACAACAGTGATTTAACCAAAATTAGTCCAGGAAACTTACGTTACGAGTTTATAAACATCATTTTAGGATTATCCACCACAATTCTTAAAATCGGCGACGTATTTATCTGCCAGTATAGCAAGACACTTAACTTTAATTTAGAACACTATAAAGTTGGCGATTAAGGGGACCGTAAAATCCTGCATTAACCTTTCACCACTATTTAAGTGGGGTAATTGATTTCTTCCCCGCAGAATTAGGTTTTGATCATCCCATTGTTACCGGCCGATGGAAATAACCTACTATTTATAGTCTTCGATCGCATTGTTTTATGACTGGCTTGGTTCGTCTCACGGTTGCGCTTGCGCCAATTATGTTGTTAATTTGTACTACAGTCGTAAAAATGTGGGCACGTGGGATGTTGTAACTAAAAATACGAAGAATATTTTATTATTCGTTTGGAGATCCACTTAAAATATCTATAACTATCGCAGCGCATTTATTTTATATAGCGATAGCTCGCTAGTAAGATTTTTCTTATCATCTGGGGTCAGCTCTCCGTGTCTTCTTGTGTATATAACACGTAACAATATATATTGAAACAACTTTAAGGGATAATTCAGTCCATGATTACTGAACAACTTTCCCCAAGGAACATATATCGAAATATGAAACAATTTTTTACTTTCCATAGAAATTTGAATCAATCAACTTGTGTGGTAATTTCCTTCCCTTGTTTCCACTTAGTTTCTTCATTTTATCCTGTTATGTTTTCTTTGTGTAAGTTGTATGTATGTATTTAAGTATTAGGTGTATGTATGTTTATTATAATTATTGTATATAAGTATGTTTATTATATTGACCACCCCGCACTACCTAATTACCCATATTTTTTTCTATAACGAGGTTGCCTGGAAGAAATTGCTTAGCGATAAGGCCGCCTTTTGCGCATTTCCTAATTTTTAAGATAATTATGTTCTGTTTTTTACTTTTGTGCAATGAAGGGTATTATATTGTATTGTGTGGAAGGCCAAAACATATTTTTCATATTTATGTTCTTTGGGGAGGTTGTTAAGTATCATAGACTAAATACAGCCCTAAAATATTATTAGTACTTATATTTTGTTACACTCTGTATATAAAAGGTCGTACTTATTTCTCACGTACTTGACGGTACTTGTACATCTATGAAAGTCCTAAATTCTAGTGTAAATTGACGAAGATCTATGTATTTATTCGTTGATACGTATAAAGAGTAATTATGGTGTCTAACTGACCGTATATTATGGCTGCAAAATAGTACTTTTAATTATATTACTTACACTCAATCACAAGCCTGCTATTTAAAATAACGCGCTGTGTAGATACTTATAATATTTACTTAACTTCACACATGTTAGAGGTTAGTTTACACACGTTGAATTCAATATATTATCTACATGTCCATTCTAAGCAGTTTGTCTTAGAATTTAAAAATACTTATATCTACAAGTTTTTTCCATGCTGGTCCAGTAGAAAAGAAAAAACATAGAATGTACCAGCTGCTTTCTTCCCGCGCAGATCGTAAAAGCCGGTCGAGGGAATGGGCAAGAATCTGCATCATATCAATAGGCGATGCGGTTAGCAACCCATCTTTACTTACTTTACTTTTTCCATCTTCATGTCCACCATCACGGTAAGAGTGGCCTGGGCCTTACCACCCTAGGCTCTTTCTGCCCCGTTAGGGATAAAGGCTCGATTTTTTTTCAAACTGACAGTTTGCTGCCTGTGCCTTGATCAAAAGGGAGGTGCAACTACAAAGTGTTGCCTACACTCACTCATTAAACTCAACTGTCATTGTAAACAGCGGGTTTTAATGAGAGATAATGAACACTTTAGGTGTTTCTTCCAGGCTGACACGTGGTCGGATAGCAATCCTCTGTGATCTGTGAACAATCAGGTACTCGGACGTGTGTCATTCAGGAGGCGATGCGTTAACGAGCGCATGCAAATACCTTTGGAGGCTGTCGCGCTAACAATATCTGTTGGGACCACACGTGCCGGCTTAGAACGACAAATTTCAATATTTCATCTGCTAAAAAAAAATTATATTGTTTCGAGTATCATAATGGTGTATTAGGGTTGGATCTCATCTATCAGCACGGAACAGCACTTTCCTATGCTGCGAGAGAGAGCGATGGAACGCTTCAGCACCGGCCGTGCTGCAGCGTTCCGTCGCTCTCTCTCGCTCTAGCAAATTACTGTTCTTAGCGACAGAAAAGGATAGCAGCATAGGAAAGTGCGGTTCCGTGCTGATAGATGTGATCCAACCCTTAATCAATAAATGTATCTTCTACTTGATGAGTCAATGGTTCATCAGACTATATTGTCCAAGTATCGAGCGATCTCTACAGCACTGTCTGAGACACAATATAAGTCATTTAAGTTACTTACTTTTGTCATGCCCGGGGAATGTGAATTGTAAGCAATCTTCGTGCTTCAGAAAGCACATAATGTATTTAAAAATATATGTATTTAATATAAAATATAGTATCGTTGAGAATCTCATAATACAAGTTTAAACTTACTTTGGGGCTAGCTCAATCTGTATGATTTTTCCTTATTTATTATTTGTAGTTAAAGAATCTTTATTTTTTAAAGAAAATATTACATTTTACTTACAGAGAAATCTTAAAACTATTACATATTATGGAATAATATTTTATTATTAAAACCATAATCGTCATAGCAAGCCGGCGCATTATAACAATTTGCAGTAGTAAAGGCCGTAGGAATTTTAAATTCTGTTTGTCGTACGCAAATCCTTGCAAATTGTTCTCGCAGTGAGCGACGGTCCGTCACCGGGTAACAAGGCATCTCGCTAGATACGAAACACGTTCCGCGTGTAATGACCAGAGTTCGGATATAATGAACATTTTATTCAGAAGTAAGCTGTTATGTTCACACTTGTAGGGTATAAAAATGTCCATTTTGTTTTTAAGATTTTTTAACATAACAACTTACTTCGGAATAGATTCGCTCTTAGTTTAACGATAGATTCGCTGAAAAGATACAAAAATACATATTTGTATCTTTTCATCGAATCTATTCCAAAGTAAGCTGTTATGTTTACACTTGGGTATGAAAATGTCCATAGAGTTTTCTAGTTAAAAGTAGCTTCTAATTAATTTATAATATTTGTATCTTTTCACCGAATCTATCGTCTTCCGAAGCACTGCGAGCTGGAGGAGCTTTACCTCTCCAAACTAGTTATTTTCTTAATTATTTATTATTCTTTCTAAATTAGGTATTTTAAATCCATATGTGGTAACTTTGCAAGACTACTAGGTACAACACCTAATACTTGCGAGATTCCAACAAAGTGCGGGTCTCAAAAGGTTAAGATTTTTTAGCCACTGTGTGTGTGTTACCAATCCAAACGTGTGCCAATTCAAATGTGGTTAGCATTTGAATTGGCGACTTTAATAACATATTCTTGTACCATAAGTGAATAATTTGAGAAATAACACACACAACAGCTCCTCCTGCTACGAATTAAAAAAATTGAAACTCGCGTGAAGAGGGTTCCGTACCTACCTCTAATAGGTTGTTCTGTAATCTACACACAATGAACTATATTTCGTATTTTTTCAAATTCTTGGCTCAGTAGTTTCGGAGATCATAATGGTCAATTGTCGTCTTCTTTTATGAATAAAATCAAAACTATGTATTATACAATAATAACAAAAATATACTTAAGATCCTTATAACAAGCTATTTAATTTGATATATGACACAGTAAGGTTTGCAAAACTTTATTTTTATTTCCTAAATTGTACCCCATAAATGACCCTTATTTAAAAAATATATTTCCCAAGCTTCCTCATCTGTGTTTGGGTCATAAGATTACACCATCCTACCAAATTTCATCTGATTTCGTCCAGTATATTCGGAGCAAATTGGCTGTGACAGATGGACGTACGGACGGACAGACGCACGAGTGATCCTATAAGGGTTCCGGTTTTTCACATTTTGTATGGAACCCTAAAACAATTTGTATTAAAACACTGCATATCAAACAACACTTATTACAAGCACATTTAACATCCATAAGTATTTATGTCCAGTTATGTTATGACATTACTTACTTTCTTTTTCACGACCCCATAAATAAGCGACGCAGCAGGAATTTTGATCCTATTTGTTTCGAATCACAATAAATAATACCGAGTGGATTCCAGACTCCGCGTGATTCCTACAAGTGTACGCGCTAAGGTTCCGATAAAAATGATTAACGTTTGTCGCTTTCGCTTTTGAAAAAAAAAAAAAAAAAATACACGAGGCTGACTAAAAGTGTGACTGCTGAATTTGTCAGAAGAGTGTTTTATTTTTGTATATAAACACTAATTAAACCTCTCCAATCCGCCTGGCAAGCGTAGCGTGGAGAATGTAGGCCAAATCCTCTCGCTGCTCTGGCCAAGTATGGCTATGATAGTACAGAGAGGGTCGTGCTCCTGCAGTGGAGACTAAAAAAGACCTGTTGATGATTGATAATGGTGAATTTAAATCGACGGCATTAAACATAAATCATGCACGAAAATAACAAAACCGCACTCAAATAGGTACATTGACATTTTAAGTATCAGAAATTATCCGATCCGAGTAGTATGGATTATAAAATATAAAAATCAAGAATTCCTTAGAAGATTTCTAAAGCTCATGTCATAAAAATTGTTGATAGTTCTCGAAAATAACAAATCCATGTAATTTTTTTAATTACACTGAAATAATCCGAACAGTATGTATTTTCAAATAGAAAAATCAAGAATTCCATGGAAGATTTGTAAAGCTCGTGACATGAAAATTGTTGGCAATAATCCAGGTTCCAAATGATTTTGATTTTTAAAAAAAAACTCAAATAAAAAATAGTTATACTGTTTTATTTATCTTCATTACTATTCATTCAAGGATAACATATGTATCATCACTTTCGGATATTTATTAAAAAATGTCTTATTTATACCCTTTGAAATAAAAGCTGACAAATCCAATTTCATAACTGAATTAATTTGAAAGATTGAAGCACGCAGTTAATAACAGATAGGCTTTACATCATCTACAATCGGCCTTATCAAAGGCTTAGAAAACAAATATGAATACTTTACGATGTTTCAACACGCTGACATACAGACCATATCCCTAAATTGACAAGGATAACTATCTAGTTGACATAATTGAAATTCAGTTCTTATATTTAGGAGAATAAGAGTAAAGTTATATTATATTACAGGATGAATAAAAGTGGTTGATATATAATTCGATTTAGGCCACGATGTCCACACCTCTGGGTGGGCGCCGGCCTCCCGCTATCAACGGATTAGAACTCTAAACGCATAGCGTGGGCAATAAACATTTATTAATCGACCGTGGATATTTGTTTCAACACTGTCTTCTCACTGATTAAGTGAATTAATTCGATGGAACGTATGTCTTCGAAAATATTACGGAAGAGAAGGTTAGGGAACAGGCAGTTGGACAACATAGTTTGAGCTCGGATATGTTGCTATTTTAGAGTAATGTACAAACATTTTAACAAACGATAAATAAAAACAGTAAAGAATCCGTGATATTAAAAACGGACAACTTATTAAATTTTTAGTTTTATTGTTTCAACTAATTACACTTAGTTTCTTCATTTTGTCCTGTTATGTTTTCTTTGTGTAAGTTCTATGTATTTAAATATTAGATGTATGTTTGTTTATTATAGTTATTGTATATACGTATGTTTATTATATTGACCACCCCGCACTACCTAATTTCCCATATTTTTTTTCTATTTAAACGAGGTTGCCTGGAAGAAATTGCTTAGCGAAAAGGCTACCTTTTGCGCATTTCCTAGTTCTTAAGATAATTATGTCCTGCTTTTTTACTTTTGTGCAATAAAGGGTATTTATTGTATTGTATTGTAATTTAGGAAAGCCATGAAAAAATATATATACTATGTTTTGGTAGGTCATTACTAAGAGCAAGAGAGTTGAGTTCTTCAATGTGAACAACTTACATTATGCGAATGCGACCAACTCTGAAATTGCAAAAAATATTTATTTATTTAAACTTTATTGTACAAAATACAATTTGTATAGCACAATAGACGGACTTAATGCTACAAGCATTATCTGACAGCCAACCTTTGGGTTGTTAGAAAACTTAAAATGGGTACAAAAGAGATATTGATAAGCATTCAGATATATATTTACTTTCTACATAAACTACTTATTTAATACTTACTATACTTCAACAATATAAATATCTACATAAATATACATACATTGATATATACTATTTAAATTCATCTATAAATACACTACTAACAAATAATAATATCTAATAAGGATATTACAAATGCAGCAATTAGGTACTTAGGTATTATACACTTGATTGGATTGAGCGAGCATATGCTTGAACAACAAGGCCTTAAAGCCAGCACGAATATTGGCAGTTCTCACAGTGTCAGGAAGTGCGTTTTAAAGTCTTACTTTTCTCAATACTTAAGAATTAGAGAAAAAACCAGTACGATGGGAAGGAATATCTAGGGTCAATTTATTAATAATTATAAATAATTAATAAGTGGTTCATAAATATAGGCAGACTGAATGTACCCTTAACGTTTTTGTAATGACCTAGCAGTCACCCTGCACAATATGTAAGTACTTATAAGCATGACGTCATGCTTACTTTAGCATTTATAATACTTTCAAATAATCGATAAAAATTGAGTGGTAAAAACCAAATCATTTAAGTAATTACATACAGGTTGCAATTTTGGAATGTCACGTACCAAAATTTATTACGCGAATACGCGGGGCATGCGCGCATGCAACTTTACGACGGCGGCTAGCATAATCGGCGTGTTTACAGTGGTATCGGTTGCTCACGTTAAAGCAAGTCACAGATGCGGCACCTATAGTATGTATAAAAGTGTCAAATACCAAAATTTATTAAGCGCATACTCGAGGCATGCGCCAGCGCACCTTTATTTACGACGGTGGCTACTTTTACAACGGTAGCACATTTATAGAGTCATGGATGCAACTTTACGTTGTTTCCTTCCACACTTACTCGTACGTTGTACGTAAAAAGCTTTTTTTTTCAAAAGGACTCAAGAGGATTTTGCGTCGATAAATAAAGAAACTTCTCCAATATGCGCTGCAATTCAGTAAAGTAAAGGACCACATTCCTTATCGGAACGGAATCTAATTTAATTTTAAGGACTAAGCTGTTTAAACTGTCTACATTGACTACGATCGACATACTGGGATAATATCTTAAACAACATTCAACATCAAAAAGTAGCAGAGATAAATAAAGATGCTCTATAAAAATATTGTTTTTTTTTTAAATTCATATATTTTCAACAACTATAAAGCGGACACTTATTTATTTGAGACTTTATGACAATCTGTACAAGTGATAGTAACTTTTTGTGATGAGCTACAATCACAGATTCTTAGGTTCTCCTTCGGTTACAACTCTTTATTTATCATTGGTAGTGCGATGTGCTATTGTAATAGCCGATATGGTAAAAACTTTCGCGATTGCTCGTATAACTCCACAGAATATAAGGAACAATAAATATTTATAGAGCCTTTTCCTTCTTGGGCAAATTGCAGTGTAATCGAGTCAATGTTTATAACAATGTTTACATCGGTATAACGCGAAATTACTACAAAGTACCGCACTCGGCTGAACAATGTCCGTGGCGGATCAAACTCCAATTAGCTATCAATAAATTGTTTTATTATTGTAGTTTGTATCGATCGTAAAGTTTAATCCGTACAGAAGCCATCATAACGAGCGGTTTCACGGTTCCCGGAGTCTTTATATAGGAAAAGATAAATACACATTTGCGCCTTTTTTCGTTGTGATGCTGTTAAATGTTATGCCAATTAATCAACAAAATTTAAGTGAAAATAATAATAAGTGAAACTGAGTGACTTAAATTGAAAACTCAGTGATGTTATTTTAGTTCAGTATTCAGTATTCATATATATAAATATATATATATATATATATATGAATGCTATATGAATGCTATATTATATATATATATGAATGCTATATATATATATACTTACTAATCATTTACTTATCCTAGACATGAATTTATAAATAAATATTTTTTAAAACCAAAAACATTGTTCCTTAACATTATTTCACTTTACTGTACTGTTTTTAACTTGAACAATAGTTTTCTTTTAGGGGTCAAAACTTTACAGTTCTCGGCATATTAGAAGTAAAACCATACAATAATGAACATAGTCATGAGCTTACCCGAGACCGCAAACCTCTTTTGGAACATCAGCCTGTTTCTGCTATGTTCACATACTATATTAGAAAATAAGTATTTAAACATTCATTATTAATGAGGTGTAGCTATTTTTACAACACCGCTTATAACGCGGTACATTTTATCAATAGCGTCTAATATACTGTTATTGACATTTTTAGTTACCTTCTTGTAAGTACATTGCCCATAAAAAACGTTCGATAGAATCTCAATATGAACTAGAAGCAAAATATTTGCATCGACACGTTTGCTGAGCAGAAATAAATTAAAAGTTATGATCATTAATGAACCAGTTTTAATTTACGATCAAACTGAAGATAAATAACCAAGATCTGAGGTGGGTAGGAAAAAATTAATCGGACGCACTGCGACATTCCGCTGATCCAGTTCTGCCTCCATCTTAGTCTCGATCATTTAATGTAACATTTAAATGGGAAATTGGCATTTAGTACAATGGATTATCTGAATATAAGTATCTTGGTATAAAAATCTATGTAAAGGCGTTTAGTTATAAAGATTATTCTCTTTAGAACTGCTAAAGAGTGATGCGCACTTAGCAAGTAACTGATTATGTCGGTTTTTATATCAAGCTCTTTAGAAGTTCGCATCAAACTCTTTAGAAATTCTAAAGAGAAACAATGAAAAGAATAAGGTTTTAAGCGCAAAAATAAGGGTATATGCTGATGACTTTGTCAATGCTTACTATTGCTTCAGTAAAAAAGACTAAGACGTAACCAGAAATTTCGAACTCTCGTTGCGAAATTTTTTATCACTTATTTTCACTTTATATATTGTTCCAAGTATTTTTTTTATTTTTTTTTATTATAAATTTGAGTGCGTTTGACCTCTATCAATTAATATAATATAATTATTATAATATAATAGAGGTAAGGTGCGGTTGAAATATACAGGGTGACTTTTAACTAACTGGCAATATTTTTGGAGCAAGTTCAGTCCATGATACTGAACTACTTTCTATAAAAAAAGTTATTAACAATCGATAAAAAATTTTCGTCCTTACATACAAAATCCGTTTGGCTGAGCGCTGATTTGTATGGGACGACAAATTTTTTTTATCAATTGTTAATAACTTTTTTTATAGAAAGTAGTTCAGTATCATGGACTGAACTTGCTCCAAAAATGTTGCCAGTTAATTCAAATTTACCCTGTATATACACAGTTTTTTACCATCATCATCATTGGCAACCTTCTATATCTTACTGTTGGGAATAGGCTTCTCAAAGTGCATGCCAACCACCTCGGTCCTGTCAGTTTTTTACCACCTTGGATGCATACAAAAAAATTATCTCTTCATTAAGGGGTAAAAATGTATATGTTAAGACATTTATTAAAGCAAAGCTATGAACTGGATCTAGTCTTTTTGTAAAAAAGTATGTAGTATAAAGAAAAGTGTATGTATTTTCTTGTAAAATAAGTATAAGGCTACGTGATCATATCTCAAGTGTTAATAAACTCATTGTGGATATGTTAATGTCAATGTAATTTTAACATACTGGATTATTTATTGACATACTCTATAATCGAGTAAAACTGTTATACTTCATAGTTATATTTACTCTTATGTTGGATGAATTTTGTACTAATAATAAGGTAGATTGGTGTGGTTCATATAAACGTGTACTGTGTACAGACTTAAAGTAACATACAATGATCCTTGAGTATGGTCAGTTAAACAACTTTTACGGAGTTACATTTATAATTTATAATATTTTTTGTTCCTTAGGGAGCCAGAAAAATTATTCGAATTAATTTATTTTAAGGACAAAAACTTAGCAACCGACCCAAAATGGCATACTATACACAGAAAAAACATAAGGCTTTTTATTAAAGTAACTAATGGCCAGTATTAAAAGATAATAGGTTTTTTTATGTGTAAATTTAAATAATTTCTTGATAGGCCGATAGTGAAATAAGTATTAAGATTACTAATAGGTGGTATATAAATATATACATAATCACGCACAAAGAAAACGTTATGAAACGATTCTGACTGAATGACTGGAAAATGTACCTATAAGAAGTGGTGGTCCTCGAAAATGGTTCTTTAGTGAAAATAACACCAAATAAAGATTATTAACTGCCTGTTAAACCCTGATTAGGTATATGAAGGTGTTATGATTTCTTGTCTTTAAAACCATATTTATGCATTTTTTTTCACTGGAGATGAAAAGTAGAGTGTGCTTACTCGGTGTATGGTAATATTTTTACCTCGGGCAATATACATAAAAAGTATGCACCCTCGCCTTAAAAATATTACCTTACGCCTTGTAGCACAATCTACTATACATATAATAACACTGGCATTTAACATAACATCAGCAATTTAAAAACAAAACATTTTAAATCGACAGTCATTTGTCAGTGGTGGCGTTTGAACAGAGGCCGCGGCCGATTCGTCAAGACCGTATCGATGGCGCGTCGCCACTCCGTCATACAAGACGATGCGATGACAGCGATGAGACCAGATACAATCACGTCACAGTACAAACCCATGGGGGGTGTGTTCATTACGTATTCAACTATTTACATATGTGTGCACGATAAATATTAGTCGATATCTCGATGTCCCGATACGACTGTTAATGACACATGCGTAGATGTTAAGATGTTCAAAAGTTACTATAAGTAAAATAAATTTATCCAGGTTTTTATTTATTATTTTTTAAGACCACCACCAAACAGACATCTGCACATTTAAATTCACATAGGCAGGAGATAAATTTAAATAATTTGCAGCCATTTCTCTCTAACACTTAAAGAAGAACTAGTTACTACTACTAACGATACTATATTGCCTTTTAAAAAAAACTTAAGAAACAAAGTCAATATGAGAAAAGCTTTTCGCATGGAAACCTCACAAGGATCTCGATTTTTTCTCATATAAAAGTTTTTAGCTAACTGGAGAAGGCTTGCTCATAAGATCGCCCAAATTTACTACTATTACTATTTAATGTAGGCCACATAATTTACGTCCGTTATAAGAAAAACATTCAATTATTCTTCGACCGTGACCAATGAGTGGTACAAATTGCCACCAGGACGACATTTCTATTGCTTTTCAATGTTTAACACCTCTGAACATCCGCACTACTAAGTGGATATTAAAGAGCTACGCCAACGCATCGATCTATTCAAAATTAGAGCGCATACATCTTTCCACCGAGATTGTGTCAGCAATTTCCCACGGCAAGTAATGGATCGGCCACTTGCGATCAAAAGGCGAGGCGCTATCGTGCAAATCGCCTATCTGATATCTGCCCAATGGACCATAAACGCCAAACTGACAAGGATGCCTGTTAATTTAAACGGACGCCATCAATAAACACAATTATCAATTCATCAAGACGGTGAGGCATTGCACATTTTTACTTAACTATAAAACTGGTGATACAATGTGTAACAATTTAGTTTCTTATCGAGTGTTATCAAAATATGTTCTTACCTTAAATCAGTAAAAAGAATGTAGGTAATAGTAACATTACAAAAAGCTCTTATATGAACAACTCTAGTCTAAAACTTTGGAGACGATTATCAGCCGCAGACGTCAACTGCTGAATAGGCCTCTTCCAAGGATTTACAAAATTACCGATCTAAACTTTTGAGATAGATATTAAGAATTTTCTGGTTCACCTACAGCCACCTGAATAACGCTTTTGTTTTACCTAACAATGAAGTACAAACATGGGTATGGCTTCTACTTCGGTCTAAATATAGTATGTAAAGTGATTTAACGTAAATACAGAAATTTTGATTAAGTAAATTCATATTAAACAAAATTTATCTTTAATACAAAAACATAAATACTTTTTTTCGTTATGTTAATCATT
The DNA here is from genome assembly GCA_963576875.1 of Acrobasis repandana. Lineage (NCBI taxonomy): Eukaryota > Metazoa > Arthropoda > Insecta > Lepidoptera > Pyralidae > Acrobasis > Acrobasis repandana. Next base: position 15,401,080 of record OY756218.1, on the reverse strand, counting down.
ATCGCAACTAAAATAAATAATTATGTGACTGGATGAAACGAAAGCGAATTTGATTGAGTCAATGTAAGTGTCAACTCCGATTCGGTACACTACAAAGATATATTAGAGTATCGAAAAAATACATTCATCAGCACAATGCAAATTACATTTTTGGTACAAAACCGGGTCATTCAGTAACTGTTCTGTAATTTGGAATCGGAGAAACAGATGACAATGTTAGTTTTGTGCGTATCTCTTACTTCAGGTAAGTACTGAAAATTTTAATTTATTACTACTACTGACAAAAATGTATAATTTCTTGTTTGATACATCATTTTTCAATAATAAGTTTGGTACCATATTTATGTTGTTAGCATGAAGATTTTTAAATTTTGCATGTCTGGGTTTATACAACGTGGAAGGGATATACCCGTAATAAATCGAACCAGGGTCTATACTAGATCAATAAAGTATAATAAAATTAAAATAACAGCCAAAAAACAAAAAAAAATTTTGGCGTTTCCATACAAAAGTGTGCAGCCGCCCGGGCGATTTGTATGGGAATGTCAAATTTTTTTTTGTTTTTTGACTGTTATTTTAATTTCATTATACTTTAGTGATCTAGTATAATAGCCCGTGGTTCGATTTATTACGGGTATGACCCTTCCACTTTGTATAGAAAATCTTATTTTCTCTAGGTAGGTAATGTTTTTGTCTTTCACTTTACCACAATCTCTTATTGTAGACAATTTTATAAAATAAATATATAGCGGCGTAGAGAAAGACCACGAAGGAGATGGCGAGACATCGACAGCTTCATGAAAGAATGGCAGGAGGCTGCTTCAAATAGGGATCAGTGGAAAAAAAAGAGAGGCCTTTGCCCAGCAGTGGGGCACAACAGGCTAATTAAAAAAATATATATATGAGCAAGAAACATTTCGCGATTTATTTTTATAATTGTTATTACAGCTAAACTTTTTTTTATTTACAGTAAATTTCACTAACCGGACATTGTCACATATGTCCAGTACCGTACAGCAAGTTATAGAATAACCCTAAATTCGCCTTTCAAATACAAGTCGATAAAAACGTTGGTTGCTAACAACATCATCACAACAACAAGCATACCAAATGTTCTTTAGCTCGCCATATTGGATTGGGAGCATACAAAATTAATAATTGCACTTACAATGGGACTTAGTTATCCATTAAACTTTTGACAGATGCAAAAGATGATTTTGATTTACTTTTTTATACCCAAAAATTTTAACCTCTTATGTTACCTACTTTCTTATTTTTTTTACAGCTTTTGTAATGAGTAGGTATGATACTAGTACAGGGCTTGGAGTACCGTTAAAAATCTGGTAACGTAAATTCTGTCAAACGGCGTTAACGTTATCAGCAAAGATAACGTTATGCTGGGTAACGTTTTTTTTCAACCTTTTACCGATAAACCCAGATAACATTACCAATGATATTAACGGTATAAGGTTGTGGGACCTCGACCTGTCCCGGCGCTCTAGGCGAGTAGACATAGAACATAGAAGATAGTAGGAGAAGTGGAGAATAAACTCGATAATAACACAGATTATATATAATTTAATTTCAGATTCTGACTGTTACAGAGTATAAAAGAATAATGTTTAATAAGGTACAACAGATAGAGAGAAGGGAGCGATCAGCTTCAGAGATGATGGTGGAATCAGTGGAAAGGGTGATCCCTTTCCACTGATTCCACCATCATCTCTGAATATATATATATATATATTTCAAATCATTGACATCAGTAAATGATTTGAAAATGAAATTGAAGGGATTTCAAATGAAATGAAGAATGAATAGTTTGGAAAATCCAAAAGTGCACGCCTCATAATCTCACTTTTCACAATTAAATTGATTTTGATTGTTTTATTGCTAACTTAAAACGAAGAAAAGTATGTGTCGGCTTTAACGCACGACTGGAGATTATTTTTAACTTTTATTTTTAACTTCTCGCTGAGAAAATTGAAAATTTTCAAAATTCGGGACGTTATTAGTTTTACCCCCTTTTTGAAAAGTCGAGTTTTCATCAGATCTCGACGTTTAAAGGTCTCAGGAATCTTCCCTGACCACTCACGAGCAAGTGTCATGCACTCTATCCGTATGTGTGTGTGGGTGTGTATGTGACCCGCTTATAACTCTTGAACAACTAAACCGATCGGAACCAAACAAGTAGCTTTCTAAAGAGTTCTATACAACTCAGATTTCCTGTGAATTTAAACCGATTCGGACCGGTAGATTTTGAGAAATCTCAAAAAAACTAAGCAAAAACAAGAAAAAGACACAAGACTACGTCACGAATGTCAAGAAAAGTGTTACCACTGATTGTTCTTTTCATTCTCAATTAGTTAATGCAAATTAAATAAAATATTAACTAACTTATCGCTTCTTTTACATTTATTCGTCTTTCATATTCAATAAAACAAACAAAATCACAACATTCTTTATTCAAATTTATTTTTACTTCTTTTCTTACTTGCCAGTTACACATTCGTACTCATCATACATAGGTATTAACTCTTCCAACAAACCCCACATCCAAAATTATTTTTAATATGTCACCTGTATTTTTATAATAATAATTACGATTAAACTACATTGAATTAGACCGTGATCTTTGAAAGGACTTAGCTTTGGATAATACTGAAGCGTATAAAAAAAAATGGACTTGATCAGATAAGTTTTTTGGGAGTTATCGTGACCACGCCAGTTTCCATACATACAGACACACGGACGTCCACAAAATGATTTTATTAAACATTGTTTTTATTTATTTAAAAGGCAAAATGTCTTTTAAAAATGTCATAAGTGTTGAAACTAGTGTTTTTCCTTGACATTTATGTGTAAATATTATTGTACAAGTGCGATAGAAAATAAATAGAGACACATTTAGTTAAAAAAATCACTTGATTTTTGTAAGGCGAGAGTCGATCACTACCTCATGCGCTTCGCTTATGAGGCGTGCAAAATCGGACAGGATGAGATGAAGAAAGGAGGTTTGAACATGATGCATGCAGCATCGTTACAAGGTATTTTTATGACTGTATTTCTTTTCGATATTTGACAGAATAAATTGATGAGAGTTTGTCTAGTAGGCTACTAGAGCTGCACGGATGTCGTGATAGTCTGTGCTACCTCGGGTTCGATTCCCAGCACGAATAATATTTATATAATATTTTACAAGTATTGAAAAAAGTATCGTAACTTATATCGTTAATTGATAACGTTATTATAACGTTTTATAACTGTATTATCGATACCCCTTATAACGTTACCAGTAATACCTGTATGGAAATAACAATATTTAACGTTACTTTTAGTGTGACTTTGGTATCGTTAACAAGCCCTGTATTAGTAGGTAAGTATCAAATGCAACGAGAGAGAGAGACATTTGTCCTACCTGTAAGAAGGTACATAACGTTTATAGATAATATCAATTCTCTTTTATATGTATATAGTATGTGTAGAATATTTATTTAAAATTAATATCGTTAAATAAAAACCAGAACTATAAATAACTACAGAAATTTTTGTTTTACAAATCCGTCATGCACTTGCGTTAATTTGAACTAACATAGACCGTCGCCATGTCGGCAGTACTTAAGATATACTTAAGTAATAAAGTTAATTACTGGAGCTCTACGGTGGCACAAGATGTCTAATTTAATGTTGCACGCGAGCGCTGTAAACCCACGATGTCCACGATCAGCTTTAAGGGCCTGAGCTCTTCGATGGTCCATTAGATTTGAAAGTATTTAGTTTTTAACGTTAGTATATTATTACTTTGAACCAGTACTTCTTATAGTAAATAGCTATATAATGAGGATCTAGGTCTACAAACGTGCTAAATTTGAAAGTTAATGGATATTGGAACAGAGGAAGGCCAAAGAAAAAGTGGATGGTGTGCGTTAAAGATGATATGGATAAAAATAATGTAACAAATGCCTTGACAAAGAATAGAGGAAAACGGAAAAGACTCACATGCTGTCCTGACTTCACGTAGAGTGGGATAAGGTGAAGAAGAAGATAATGAGGATCTTGAAAACGGCTTCAACGATTTCGATGCAATTTTATTTATTTCAGGTTTCGGGGCCGAAATATCTATTTAGCTAGGTTTCATATTGAGAGAACCTCATGTTCTTGGTGTTTTCATCAAGCGAAGTTTGGTAACCCAGGTACTTTGTCATGCTTGCAACCCGCGAACCGTCCCAGATTCGCATGAGCATTAATTATACTTAATGTTAATGTAATAAACCTTAAGGAAGAAATGCTCTATATGTTGGTACATATCGCATCAAAATTATCTGCGTTCGTAGACAGACAGAGAGTCTAATAGATACGTATTTATATTTTTTACACGTGGTATTTTTTTCTATATCTTACGACATTATCCTTAGGGAATATAGTAATAATCATGCGCATTACAATAAGAATTGACCTGTAGGTTAATTTTTTAATGCAATTAGCTCCCGAGGTAAGAGATACAGGTCTAGTCTACTACACACTTCTGGAAAAGACGCCATTGGAGATGGTCAAGTGTATATTAAAGACACTAATATATCAACAATAATATATAAATAATAATAACATATCGAAAAATATAGTACCCATTGACTTATATAGTATTATTGATAGTATCTGTCTAGTCACATCAGAACTAGATTAGTAGGCATCATTTCTTTTTTCGAGATGTTTAAAAAGTATCAGTTTGTAATTATACAAACTGATACTTTTTAAACATTGGGTTTAATAATACTTTTTGAACCTTGGGTTTAAAAAGTATCCGTTCATAATTCCAGCTAAAACTCAGTAAAAGGAAATAATTATATAACAAAAGAAGGAATGCACTACTATTAATCCGATTCCTAAGAACATTTAAGGTATCGTATCAAGTGTCATCCAGCTTTAATAAAGTCTACAGTATGGCACAGTCATTAAGAAAAGTCTATTATGGCTGTGCTAATTAAGACCTATTTTAACACTATATCAGGCCAACAATTAAAAATAAAATTTATACTGATTGCAGAGGGATTAAGCGGTTTGTTTGAATTTCAGAGATCGTAAAAATTTTCTATTTTTGCTTAAAAATAGTAAAGTAGTAAAAATAACAATGGTATAGTCCAATAACGACTTTTAAACTACTTGAAGCATGCAAAGATACTTATGTAAATATTAAGTCTAAGAAATATACTTAATGTAATAAAGTTATTTTAAGATCAAACTTTGAACAAAGTACCTTCTTTTTCTTATTTTCGGTTAGGTACATAAATATTATGTTCCAGTTATTAGGTCCTTACATATGAAATTGCCGTTCAGTATCAAAAAAGTGAAACAAGTTTTTTTTAATGAAATTATTATTTAATCAATCGAAGTATGCGCCGTTGTTATCGATACACTTCCGCCATTTTATAGGCAGATCATTGATACCTTTGGAAAAAAAATCCTAGGAGCGAGAGTCTATGAACTGTTTGAAGGCGGTTTTGACTGCCTCATCAGATTTAAAAAAAAATTCTTTATTTTTTCTTTGCGCTCGTTTGATGTGCAGTGTGTGGTCTAGCGTTATCCTGAAGGAGCAGTGGGCTAGAGCAATTCATCAGTCTCGGTTGTTTAATGGCGAGCTTTTCCATCATTGTTTGCAATTGTTGGCAATACAAGTCTGCAGTAATCGTCTGGCCTGATCTCAAGAAGCTGTAGTGGATAACACCAGCACTGGTCCACCAAACACTAACCAGAATCTTCTTTTTGGTCAGTTTTCGCTTAGGGCAAGGTTTTGCCGGTTCTCCAGGGTCAAGCCATTGTGATGATCGCTTCCGATTGTCGTACAGGATCCATTTCTCATCACAAGTCACGATACGGTTCAAAATCCCCTCATTATTGTGGCGATTAAGCAAAGAAACGCAGCAAGCAACGCGTGTTTGTTGGTTTGCTTCAGTCAATTGGTGCGGTACCCACTTTTCGAGTTTTTAAATTTTTCCGATTTGGCGCAAGTGGATAAGTATCGTTTTGTCACTTACGCCGAAGGCTGCTGCTAATTCAGAAGTGGTTTGAGATGGATCCGCTTCCACTATCGCCTTCAATTCTTCGTTATTCACTTGAGTATCAGGTCGTCCACGAGGCTCATTGTGTAAATCGAAATTTCCAGAACGGAAACGTTGAAACCAAAAACGCACCGTTCGTTCGTTAGCGGTGCCTGGTCCATACACGTCGTTAATTCTTCGAGTCATTTTTGCAGCACTGGTGCTACGGTGGAACTCGTATTCGTAAATACCGCGAATTTTCAATTTGTCCATAGTTGTTGTTATAGCAATGTTGAAACTCAAACAAATTATGTTAAAACAAATGAAATACGAACTTTAAAACAATATTTTTCTGGCTTTATTTCGAAATAAATTTGAATTTGGAATTCCTAATGAAACGCAAGATATTTGATTTTAAAGTTGCCAGTATTGAAAATTGGCAATTTCATATGTAAGGACCTAATATGTTCTCAGATCTATAGACTTTTTAAACGAGACATTAACTGTAACTTAACTATACTCATTGGGAAAGTACAAACATACATACTATCACGTCTTTATCCCTAATGGGACAGAAAGAGCATTTTGGGTCTTGCGGTTCTAAGCAAACAAATCCCAGGGCTACTTTTAGCGTGATGGTAGGCAAGAAGTTGGAAAAAGAATTAAAAATAGTGATGGGTTGCAAGCCGCATCACCTTATTTTCGCCCAGCGAGCGCCCAGAGAATAGAGAGGAGTTTGGGAAGCTGATGGCCAACATTCAGTAATGAAGTGGCACTAAAAGAAGGACAAAGGGTGCTTAAATCATGTTTATAATAATATGTTAAATAAAATTCCATCATATTTACAGTATGTAGAGCTCCATAATTACAATTTTTATATCGCTATGTATAATTGGCTACATTAACTATGTACAATTATAACTTGAACTTCATTTCCATACATAAAAACTAGTTAAGTGCGAGTCGGGCTCGTACATCAAGGATTCCGTACCTCCGTACAATGTTTTAAAAACTCTGAAAAAAATACGTTTCTTGTATGACGACCCCCTTGAATTTTTGACTTTATCTTATTTTTAGTATTTGTTGTTATAGCAGTAATACATAATCAGCGCAAATTTCAAGTATTTAGTTAATGCCATTATAATATTCGAGTTAAAAATGCCAAAAACACACGTTTCTTGTATGACGAGACGACCCGTTTAATTTTTTATTTAATCATATTTTTAATACATATTTTTTAATACAGCGGCACAGTACAGTAATACACAATCGGTGAAAATTTCAAGTGTCTTGCTATTACGGTTCAAGAGATACAGCCCTGTGACTGACGGACAGACAGCGGAGTCTCAGTAATAGGGCACCGTGGCACCTTTTGGGTACGGAACCCTAATACAAAATTAAGTGGATAATTCCCAGGATAAAAAGGTGTCTCATACATATACTTTATTCAGTGTTTGTTAAAGTCTTTTCCAACACTAAAGCTGTATTTACATTTACTAGTAATTATATTTTAGATTGAGGTCCATATTATCCGTGTCATAAACTAAAGAGGATTATATCAAATTGTTTCCTCTATAATATAGTGAAGCCGTTTACACGTATACTCAACTCATATTTGATATAGGCAAAGGAAGGGCGTTATTTTTAATTATGCTTTTATTCACGTTGGGAGTCGTAATGATGTCGAAGCAGTTTATGCCGCTCGTAAGAAACGTTAATGCGTAATCCAATTCGGTTTTTGGAATGTTTGGATCTGATACCTTGATATTAAAGTGGATTTGTATTTAATTTTAATACTTGTTGTGGTTGAGTAATTAGGAAAGGTTATAAATGTCAAACTTTAGGCTTTAGGCCGTTTTTCTTGGTTTGTAAAAACTAGGTATTTAAAACTTTGACACATTATGACCACTTCGTAATAATAACTGTAAATACTTGAAGAAATCCACGTCCCTGGGGAAGAGTTGCCAAGATTTTTTAAAGTGTTTTTATTTTAGGGGGGTTTCGGTTTAAACTCCGTTTAAACCCTCTCGGTATGCCTATGATAAACGTACGCTCTTCTTCATCTCGGTGTTATTTGAATTATCATTAAATTGATTATACATAATTTAATACTGTGACTTAAGCCATAGAAGAATTGCTTATAATTCGATTGAATTGATAGATTACAAATAAAAATTTAAAAAATCGTGAATTCAACAACTTTTCTATGTGACTAATGCCTCCCAACATTGTAAAATAGTAAAAAATTGTATAAGTCACCCCCAAGTATGTGTCAACCATATATTTACGCCATATAAAATGATTACTATACAACCAATAGACAATGATGGCAATAATAAATAATTTAATGATAAGTATACATTTACACCTTGTAATTTATTATTCTTTTAACTTTATTTTCGTTACAAAGTTACACATTTAACGTATGTGTACATACTGTATAAGTAACATGCACAATAAGTTAAATAATCTTAAAATATAAAATAAAAAGGGTGCAGAAATGCTGTAATATTATTATGCTTAGAAAAGAAAAATATCAGTAAGTAATGTTTGCAAAAAACTATTAAAAAATTAATAGAGTTATTTTTTGTTATTATGTAAATACTGGTACCGACAATATAACGCACGTACAAATCTAGTTGCTAGGTACTTTTATTTGTAACAAAGTATTTTATGCTCGCCTATCGTGTCCAAAAGTTGGGAAAAAACCTATTTAAAAAAATGTGTGTATAAAATTACTTACCTACGTGAACTATTTTATCCCATTTATGATTATGAGACGTGCAAACGAGGCGAAGTTATTTGTATATACTTGTCTGGCGTTTGCGTGTAGAAATGTATGGTGTACACAATAACTTCACAAAATTCAATAAATTTTAATTTCGTCATGAGCTAAATAAATTAAGGGATTGCCGTGATTATTTAATACTTCTAGTATTTAATAATATTATTAAAATTTCACTTTTGTACTTTCTATGTTGTGTCAAAAAACGATGTCTGTTTTGAAGTGTCGATCCGCCGCCCAGCCGTGTTGGTTCTGAACGCGCCTCTGTTCGCCGCGACGTATGGAATTTGTATCCAATAATTTATACAGCCGCCCTCAATACATCAGTTTTTACTGCGTAATTATTTTAATCCGCAAATAAGCCATAATTCCTTTTTGTCCGACGCAAAATTTGACAGTTTACAAACTGTTGAGATCAATTATATATTTTTTTGAATGCCAGCTATGATTATTCATTTTAATTAAATGGTTTTAATATTCTTTTTTAATGTTTGCTTAGTATTACTTACATATTAAGTATACGTAGAAAAATATAATGCTGCCATCATTTGAAATAAGTAATTTTCAGGAAAATAATTTTATAACCTAATAAATTATACTTACCACAAATTAATTTACGTCCAACTTTACTGCACTTACTGATAAGCATCTTTAAAAATATATACGTAAATAACTTTAACAATTTGACAAATAAGCATATAATCGACCTGATAATATAAGTACCTACAAGTTATATCATTATTGCTTACTATATATGTATGTATCCGTATTAAGTCCTATTTCTATAATGATTTATTAGCAGCAACATGGCGTCAACAATGTACAGGGACTAACAAAATATACTGAAACTATGAAACTATTTTAAGGGTGGATTTAGTCCATGATACTGAACAACTTTCCCCAAGGAACATATGTCGAAATATGAAAAACAATTTTTGGCCACCAATACTAACTGACCGATCAGCTGATCCGAGTTTGTATGAAAAGCCAAAAATTATTTTTCACATTATTAACTAATCAAGGAAAAAATCCAACGGTTTCGGTTAAATAGTGAGTTAGAGAATTAAACTTGGGTAGGAATAAATCACTGCTAATTAACAATTTGCAGGTCACTCAGCATGAGAACTGTTTTACGTCTATAGTCGTAAGACATAATTAAGAGGGCGCCTGACGCTGATAATTTAAATTTTGCTCCCACTTCCAGGCACACAAATTAACTCTAGCTGAAGCGAGACAGCGAGCAATGCGGGGATGGAAGAAACGCGGCGGGTCAATGAGGCTAGTTTACGCGTTTCTGTTTTTTGAGGTTTTTTTCGCTTTACAAAGAATATTTAAGAATTATTTAAAAAATAAGACATATGATGACTGCCTTATATTTAATACAATTATAATCCGAAGTTACAGGGCCTAATTTATTGTATTTCTTGAATACAAGCCGATTTAGTATATATCGAAGGTGATTTAGAGAGGACTTTGCAATTTTTTCTATTTAGAAAATTTTAAGCAATCGTGTTTTTAAAACATAAATAATGACTAGAGTTAGTCCTGAACTTTTCTATGTTTTTTATTGCCAAGTGAGTATTTCATTAATATTGATAATATTTAAGATCGCTCATCAGGGTCATACGCGTTCTTAAAATAAGAGCTGATTAACGCCTATAGTCGCAAGTGTCATGAAATGTGTTGAAATGCCATTTGACGGTAAAAAGTTGAAAAAAGAACCATCTGTGATGTATGTTAAATTTAATTTCAACTTTACGTAAGTTACTAATTACAAAACAATACCGTTTATTGCACAATCCGCTAAGAAATTAGGCCTCATCGCTAAGAAATTTCTTAGCTTATAAAGTATAATTGTACATATTATTAGAGGTTCCTTTAAATATAGGTCAAGTAGGATTAAAGCGCATTCTGTAAAAATGAATGATGGATGATGGGGCCTGATTCCACCCTGATCGACTTTTTTCTCTCGGTCTTCCTGTCCGACTTAAGAGGGGAGAGGGTTCAGTGCATTGTCTCTTGTGTCGTTTTACTTTGGCTTTGGAGTAAATCAGTAGGATAGCCATATTTCAAAATGGAATGAAAATAAATTCAGCGCAAAGTGTAAAATCTTACCTATTTTTTTTTTTACTAGCCTATTTCAGTGTCCCACTGCTTAGCAAAGACCTCCCGTTTCAAAATATACGAAGTAAATATTTTTTTTGGTTAAAACTAACGTGAGATACAGATATTACTAATATGCGATAAACAGATAACACACGTTAAAAGTCAGGTACTCATCCGAAGGCCTTCCGCAGGGCGAATGTGATTGGCGACGCCTATACGAAATTATTTTTTAGGCATACGACCCATTTAATGCTTATGACTATGAATACCTGCAACACGAGCTTGTTGCTGACACTTTTGAATATCGACTGATTGTATGCCTTGGTCTATCTCTTACTCTCAAAGCTTATGTAAAGGAGAAAAAACAGACCCTGGCAACTACAGACCTATCTCTATTCTGCCAGTTTTGAGTAAGGTGTTCGAAAAGATAATGCTCAATCAAATGCTACTTCACTTTAAGACCAATAATCTTTCCCATAGCCAACAATACGGCTTTACTGCTGGAAAATCGACCACCGATGCAGGAGTAGTACTTATTACTAATATCTACGACGCGTGGGAAAACAGAAATGATGCAATTGGATCATTTTGCGATCTTTCTAAAGCATTTGATTGCGTTGATCATCCAACACTTTTGCTCAAATTTCGTCAATACGGTTTTGATGATAAGTCAATTAAATAAATAGAATCTTACTTAACAGATAGGCTTCAAACTGTTGATATAAACGGCGTAAAATCACACGGGTCTAATGTGAAAATGGGTGTACCCCAAGGTTCAATTCTAGGACCGTTCCTTTTCTTAGTTTATGTCAATGACTTGCCATACATGGTTGAGAAAGAGGCTGACATGGTGCTGTTTGCTGACGACACCTCGCTAATATTTAAAATAGATCGACATAACAGTGATGCTAGCGCGGTGAACAGCACCTTATCTTTAATTTCTGATTGGTTTTCGGCTAATAACCTCATGTTAAATGCGAACAAGACCCAATGCATTCGATTCTCTCTTCCTAATGTGAATCAAGCCTGCGTTGACATACTAATTAATGGTCAGAAACTCGATCTGGTTGAAAGTACTACCTTTTTAGGAACCACAATTGATTCGAAACTTCAATGGGGCGCTCATATAACTAAACTTTCTAATAGGCTTAGCTCTGCGGCTTACGCTGTTAGGAGAACAAGACAATTGACAGATGTAGCAACTGCTAGACAAGTGTACTTTAGTTACTTTCACAGTGTAATGTCTTACGAGATACTTCTATGGGGGAGTGCAGCCGACATTCAGACTATTTTTCTTTTACAAAAAAGAGCAATTCGTGCCATTTACAGTTTAGGATCGAGAGACTCACTGAGGGAATTATTCAAGGAAATAGGTATACTTACTTTTGCATCACAATTAATATTTGAAAATATAATGTATGTAAGGAAAAATATTTCCATGTTCAATAAAGTAAGTGATTTTACAGATAGAAATTTACGTAATAAGAATGACTTAGTTAGCCCGTATTACAGGCTGAATACAGTCAGTAAGTCTTTTATGGGGAAGTGTATACTTTTTTTATAATAAATTGTCTGAATCGGTCCTTGATATGCCAGACAGAAAATTCAAAGCTTATGTAAAGAAAGTACTTTGTGAGAAGGCTTATTATAGGACCGATGACTATCTTAAAGACAAAAAGGTCTGGCTTGAGCTTGGCGCGGGTCCCTCTTAAAGGTTTGTATACTTAGACATGTCATAATTTAGGTACATTGGTACATACTAAATTTACAAATTGACATTATTTTAAATTTCGTAATTCTTATAATTCAATTTAATTATGACATAATAAACAATGTAATCTCTGTCCATCTATATAACTAATTTTAAGTTTTTAGTTTGTTAGTTGACGTCTTTGGAAAAAACGTGCAGTGCAGTTTGTTGCCGCTTCTTCTGCACTTGCGCCTAGGAAGCGGCGTAAACTTAGCTTTTAGTAACGATTTGACGTCAACATTTGTGCAAAACAAAACAAAGTGACTATTATTAAGAGATATTATAAATATCCTATGATAATAAAGATATTTTGAATTGAATTGAATTGTACTTTTTGTCCTATAATAAGAGGGCTTATTATAGGACCGATGACTCAACTTGACGTCAACAGTTGTGCAACAAAACAAAGTGACTGTATCAATATTAATCACGTTACAATTTTATGGTTTACCACGACAAGGTGCTATCCTAGATTATGTTGTAATAAGTTCCTGAAAAACACATGCAAGTTTCGTCTCGGGCAAGATTTAGTATAACGTTTATAGTAACATCATACCTATATGCTTACATTCAGTTTATTTTGCAATTTATTGATTATGAAGGAAAAATGGTTAATTTTAGAAAAAAACTAGTAGTTTCTTTAAAAAATATTAAATGATTGTCCCGAAAACCTTACATTTAATGGATACCATAAAGAAGAAGGTTCATCAGCGGACGCAGGTGTTTCTCGCTCGAGGACACACTAGTATCAAAATGGACCCCTTCCAACAGTTGTGATTTAATTATTTCAGTTGAACAAAAATATACACGAGTACATACTAAGGTTAGCAAGGCTAATGTCGCAAATAAAAAAAAAAAACAAAGTAGTAGATAGTAGATCAAAATATGCTTGGTAAAGCTCAAAAATTATAGAAATGTTGATTTATTTTATTTAAATGGCTATTTCTCTTGTATGTTTGTTCGGGTCAAATCTTGCAAGTTAAATTTGAGTCACTTTCCGGTTTCCGATTGAGATCAATGTTTATGGGCTTATGTTAATCAGATAAAAATGCAATATTATTATGACAAAAAGCTGATCTTTTTTTCAATAGTCTATTAATCTTTGAAATATCATATATGAAATTTAAAAAAATGTAGATTACATCATTAAAAAGGTGCAAACCTACCGACACTATAAATTAATTTACGTGTAATTATTACAGATATTTAAAGAAATTTTCATAATCTATATTAGTAAGACAGAGACTACTATAAAATACAGCTCCATAACAAAATCATTTCGAAACAAACCCAATTTTGTAACTCATTGTAAAATATAACACTTTCTAATGACACGTGATTCAGACCGTTCTTCCTCATTTTACTTCCATCGCCGCGTTTCATAATTACAGCGTAATAATTACAGCACATAATAATCAATGTGATGTAAATTTATTATGGTTGGTCCAAATAAAGCCGGACGCAGGTGTAGCAACGCGGATGTTACCAGCCTATATACCAAACTTACGAAATAAAAAAAGCCTGAAAAGAAAACAAAACATTGAGCCAATTGAAGAGAGCAGTCTGCAGATATAAATATTGGATTCAATTTAAAACTCCTTAGTGAGTACTTATTATAATAGATTGAATCTATAGTAAAAAAGTTTTTACTATATGTAGATGCAATCTCTTATATAAGTACTTATACGAGTTTTTGGCGGAAAGTCAAGGTGTTTGGTTGGGGTTTTCTTTAAATTATTTTGCAAATTGATTTTAGTGGACCTTATAATATGAAATTGGTGTTGTTTGGTGTTATAAATGCTAATGCTCATATGTGAAATAGTTAAAGTGGACAGTCATAGTACGGCTGTAGTGATATTTGTTTCGCGGACTGTGTGGGCGTCTTCGGGCGTCGTCCGCCACTCAATCGGCTATGAAAACCAATGGACTCGTATAGATTTGTCGCCAGAAGCTCCCTTAAATCAATCATCAATAAAAGGCCTACACCAACCTTTGATTGTAACTTGTTAGGAAAAAAGAATTTCCCACGTTTTATTAATTTGTTCCTGGCTAAATACGCAGTAGTGTCAAGCCATAAATTAAAAAAAAAAAAACAAAAAAGTACTTATACCAATTAAAGCTGGTAGCGACTGTATTAGCGTTAAAAGTTCTCCTTTTGTACCATTGTGGTCAATAAAGACTTGAATAAATAAATTTGTAGGTACATAAGGCACATAGGTACATAATGTAGGTACTTATTACATAAGTAAAGATAAGTGTCAGTGATAACATTGACAGGCTAAAAGTATCTATCAAGAGATACATTGTAATGACGATGAGTATATTTTTTGGAGAAGAGTATAGGGGTTATTCTGCTACATTTTCTGGAGTGTAATGTGTATTAAACCTCAAATGATTTATACACGTGGCTCCTATATGGTTAATATTTGTTTTAATACTCAAGTTTTAATACTTTTCCATTCAAACGTTGACTAGCTTTTATTTTAAAATAAAATATCAGATTTAGCAGTATTTTGTAATTTCGAATTAATTGCATTTATCTAGGCATATAACTAGCTTTTTACAGTCAAAATATGTACTTAATCTGACATGTCGTAAATAAAAGGTATACTACGTTTTTAGGGGAAAGTCTAATTCTGTCTAGAGGAAGGGGACTCTTAATGAATCTTTATTAACAAAGTTCAAATAGTTACTTGTATGAATCAGTATATATTGTTTTGTGTGTAATTTGAATATTTACTTAGTTTCCATAGTTTAAACTTGCAAAAATGCTAATTATCATGTTTATTTTCATTAATTACTATATATTAATGTAATTAATGATTTCTCTCTTATTTGTATCTAAAGTGTTATGGATATTAAATAGCTTGTAGCCGTCTGTATCGAGACAAAGTATCGAGTTATTAATAACTTAACTTAATTACTAGTAGCACTTACGCTAATTGCAGGCTCTTTCAATAGTTTCAGAGAATCATTTACTTAATTTAAATTAAAATAACGGTTTGTTGAATATTTAATACGTATTAAATTGAAATAATGGTAACTGTACATAACAACTATAAATTGAAACATAGTTCTGTCCATCAGAAAAAAAAATACTGAAACATTAAATGTTAATCTTGGCTAATAAAAAAGACAAAAACACCCACGTGGGAATTAAAGATTTTTTTTTATTTTAAATCTGATAATATATCTCCTTCTTATATTATATCTAAGTACATTTTAAAACTTAATTAAAAATTGTGGTTTATGTATGTTAAATATATTTAGTAGTAAATATAATATCCGCTCAAAGAAAAATATGAATTGGTAGGACATATACAGTAACTTTTATGCATTAAGAATCCCCTTACCCTAGACTTTCCAATACAAACGTAGTCTACGTTTTATTTTTAAACGACATGTCAAATTTCGGTAAAAATTTGTAACTTTAAAGAAATTATATAGGGTTATAATTGGTTTTCACAGTCAAAATAAGACCTTGTACGAAAATATAAGGGTGTAAAAGTTTTCCATACTGATGGTCAAAAATGATATAATACACTATATTCTCTTTCAAATTATATATGCAATTTCTTTAAAGTTACAATTTTTTACCGAAATCTGACATGTCGTCGTTTCAAAATAAAACGTAGACTACGTTTCTATGGGAAACTCTGATTCTGTCTAAGGCCCTTGCCACGAAATGAACACCGCACAACCCTTAAAAGAGCCCTTGCTCTTTTAAGGGTTGTGCGGTGTTCGTTAAAATAATAGGAGAAATTCTTCCAAACTGTCTAAAGGGATAGGTTAAGCATATTTTAAGAGGGTCATTATAGCGAATCAGATAATACGAAAGTGATTTTTTATTGAAAATAAATTAAACCTTTTTTGACAAAATTGTCTCACGTCACAAAAAAAGTAAGCCACTATGGGACCCTAATCCGAAACTAATCGCCGCAATTTGAATGGATTTTTAATTTCACGAAGCCTTTTTATAATCAAATTTATAGAGAAAATATAAAATTTCACTACTTATAATTCGGTGTTACGTTCTGATTTTGAGCTCACAATTGTGTTTTTTGGTGTTGGTTGTTCTTTATCAATCATAAACTTAAAGTAAATTATTTTTTAGAATTTTTTTATGTTATGTATTTGAATTATTTTACATTAATTTTAAATTACTTTTGCGCAGCAGTGAGACTAGCAGCTAGTTAAAAAAAAAACGACGGGTTGCACTCCGGGAGTGCCGGCAGAAGTGAAAACTTGAATATTAACGTTGTGCATTTTTGATATTTTGGAATGGTTAGGGTTGATATTTTGCACGAATTGCTTTAATTATCAGTATAAAAGTACTATCATTTATGTGGTAGAATACAATATTTATTTATTGCGCTATAGTACACAAACATGACAATTTATATTACATTAAAAAGTGTCCTGACGCGAGTTTAACATTTTTTACCCATTACAAAAAAAGTGCACAGTGCCGCTAAAGAAGTTTTCACTTCAAAAAGGTTTTTGGGCTTGTTCGGGATTTGAACCCGCGACCTCTCGCACCGTAAGTGAAAATCATACCCCTAAACCGACGAGCCGGCTGACAGTACAGTCGAAATTATAGTATAAATATTTCCTCTCCTACGCCGCGCCGGCTGTCATTTCGTCTTACGAATTTTTGATCAGGACACGTGTCCTGACGCGAGTTTAACATTTTTTACCCATTACAAAAAAAGTGCACAAAGCCGCTAAAAAAGTTTTCACTTCAAAAAATTAAAATAATTTTAAAGGTATGATCATGTGTATGTAGAATGTTTTCAAAATAACACACAATGCTGCTCTAGATAGAATAAACAGGCCAGAGTCCTATCATGTATAACGCAGAAAGGAATTTTCTTATTATATTCATATACCACCCAGCGAACTCTAATGCTATGACCGCCCCTATAAAGTAAACAAATCTACTAATGACCAACAGATGAGCTATTTTGTGAAATTAAATTAAAATTTAAGGCCGGCTTGCGGCTCTCGCGGCGATTCATCTCACCATCAATCAAGGATTGCGACCGAATGGTTTAGATTTCCATCTCGCTCTGCAAGTATAAAATGAAAGGGATAGTAAGATTATGATTGAATGTTACGAAGATAGCATTTCCAGTGCCTTAGGGTAACATCTATGCAGTAGTTTAATAGACTTACTTGAGCATGGGCTCTTAATGGATTTTTCAACAGTGAATAATGCTCATGTAAGTGAAACATGATATTAATTTAGTTTTAAAAATACACCATATTAAAATTTGCTATTTTCGTTTTGATTTATCCCTTATAAATTTATAGATAGATAGTTATCATAGAGATAGATAGATAACATGGGAATAAATTAAAAAAAAAAAAATTTTTTTTAAATTTGCTACACAAAATTTTCAAAAAGTTTTTTTTTTTAAACTGCTACACAAAATAGAAAAAATGTTGATACCGACGAGAATTAAGTTTTAAAACACAATTCTTTTGTAAATTTGATTTAAGTGCGTGTTTACAAGAAATGCTAGAACTGCAGGGGAGCTAAGATGTAGTAGCGAACCAAAGCAATATTTCAATTATCTACATGGAAAATACGAAAAAAAATTGTTACAAAATACCATTTCATTTAATATTAGGCCCTTCATAACATGTAAGTACTTATAAAATAAGAATCTGCAATCGGCGTTCCGTTACGCTGATTAATGTTCTGTAGATAATATACGAAGGCGTAAATTAAAACATAAAATTAGCGATCGCCGATAGTAGCTCCTGTTTCATTAAAAAGTAATGAAAACTTCCTCGGAATATTAATTGATCAAGTTATAACACGAACCACGACAATTTATTGAAGAAACGACTTGTTATTTTTTTTTTGACCAGCTACTATTATATGCTGGTTTTTAAACTATCGCGCTTTGAACACATGATGTATATATATATAACGGGAATGAGCACGAACCTTTTTTATGGTTTTGTCTAACGTTTCGAAAAAGAGTTACATCTTTCGTGGTCGCAGACTGACTGAACCACGAAAGATGTAACTCTTTTTAGATATTTTATATATATATATATAAAATATATATATATATATATATATATATATATATATATATATAAATTACTATTATATGTTTCATTAAGGTCCAAGAAACATAAATGAATCTTTATTAAAAACAATTTTTTTTATATTTAACTAAAAAAAAAAAAAAAACAAATAATATTAAGGTAAAATTTATCAGTAAATATAGTGGACATTAATTACCCTTCAGATTATGACAGTATCCTTTGTTCGCACTTATTTTATTTAACTTAATTACAAATTTAACAGGCGGCTTATAGCCATGGGCTTTTTCTACCAGTCGAGCCACTGGTAATACTGAGAAAAAAAAACTTTAGAAGGTGCAAATTATTATAACATATATAGAATAATAATATGTATATTAAAACATCAATATATATTAATAATCATACATTCAAATATACAATAGCTACCTACTCTTTATTGCACAAAAAAATTAATACAGGAAATAATCTTAAAAACTAGGAAATGCGCAAAAGGCGGCCTTATCTATACATACATGGATATATGTATATGATATAATAAACTATACGTATAACATATATATTATTTGTTTTCTACCTAACAGTTCCTGAAAATAGTGTTTACGCACTGCACTCCTAAACGCCTTCCAGATACAGTTCGAACTAACAAAGTCCAAACATGTTAAACGATGTTGTGCATTTTTCTACAACCCGATCGAGTTAACTACGCACCTCGCTAGTATGAGCAGCCGAAGACGCCAGGTTCGCAGTTAACTCGATCGGGTTTTACTTAACATTGTAAACAAATAAGATTTTTAAGTAACTAAAAGACAGAACAAATCATACGCACGACAACTTAAAAACATTAATTTCGCTTCGCAACCAGTTATCACTACTTTTTTTAATCCGCATAACTAGACACTCTGGCCAGCCCAGGCTATAATTGTACACTAAATAGACACAATTTTAATGCTGCCTCAATTCCGTCAAAGTAAACAGACTCTGTCAATTTTATAATTATGTCGAGAAATAATAACATAATGATTGACTCAAAGATATTTCGTAAATTTGTATGCGGAGCAACGAGGAGAGCACGAGGGAATTTTAAAAATATACTTACTGCATAAATATTGCCGTTTTACCCTTCGTAACTATTACTTTATACCGGTTTCGTAACTTGAGTGTCAGTTTGGGTTTGTGTCAAATTTTTGGGGGTTATTCACTTGCTGAACTCACAATGTTGGATACACTTTGACCAATTGGCTGTGCAATTGGCGAAACAAATGTAATTTGTTTATTGTTGCTAATGTTGTTTTTAATTTTAAAAAAATTATTCGCGTTGATATAGTGAAATCTAAAATAAATTATTAAACTTCTTCGACTGAACATGGACTTACAATTTTTGTCAGATTAAAAGTAAGGTTATATTTATTCTTTGTTTTTACTTCATTTTGAATTTTAAGTAATTTATCTTTAGTTAAGTAAAGATATAGGTAATATAATTTTGAGTTTGACCAAGTGGACACCAGTGTATCCATATCCCTATATCCAGTTATTGAATAACCCCTTTTTGGTTTCGCGTGGCACTAAAATTAAATTATTAACGTTGACGTTGCGGCGTGTGTCTAATCATCTTATTATGTAAATTAAACATATTGACGCCATTTTATGTCTGAATTTACTTCTGTTACTTCAATATCCAGCATATTTTTATACGAGTACTTTGCTGATAAAGATAAAAGATCGTCTGGAGTTGGAAAGATATTACCGCAATGACTACTACTAACATAATATATGTAATGTAATTGCTAACTACTATTATTGCTAATTTAAATATCTATAAGAAAACATGGATAATTAGACAATGGTGGAAACATTTCTCAATTTTGTGGAAAAGGATGGGGTTTTTGCAAAAACACGAATATCCTTAACCCTTGATTAGCTAGGTTATTGCTTACTGACCAAATCTTATTCTGATTGGTTCCCTGTGAGCTTTGAAGTATTATTATCATAGAGAAAATCATTTTATAGGAACTTTACATTTTATTAACATTTTAGTTTCCTAATCTACAAACTTAGGACCCTTTAGTTTCTCACGGAAATTGAATTATCAAATCATTCTACACATATCGCAATATCTGGATATTGTGTATGTCATAGGATGTTTTGATAATTCGATTTTCTATAATATCTTTATACCAGTATGAGTAATATTATGTCTTATTATCTTTATACTGGTATAAAGATAATAAGACATAAATAAATTCAAAAAAAGAGAAGCAATGAATTATTATAGTCTGCTAAGTTACATTTTCAAACAAATACTCATTGAAGTTAAAAACAACAAGTAGTACAACGAACATTTCCAACTCCCACCAGCGCGAGATCCTATTTTTTCAGTTAAAAATGATTTATAAGGACTCCCGCTATTCTTGTTTACGAAACGATCGCCAACACAAAGGGAGATCCTTATCAGCATATAATGCAGTCGGCATGATGCGAGACTTTTGACACCAAACACACCCGATAACATCTTAAAACATCTAATGTTTTAAACAAACTCTTTTATGTAGGCTAACTTAATTTTCGAAGAATAAAAGAGATATTGTCACTTTGATATATCGATACCTTTTTGTAACCACAAAAAAATTTACAACAGAAAAGGTTTTACATAATTAAAAATATCGGACTGCCTACTTGTACATTCACAACCACTTAATCGTAAAAAAGGTCTATCAGAAGCTAGAATCCATCATGCATATTTGTTGATGAAGCGAGAGAAGGCTGCAGGATCGTAGCAAGTGGAGGTCTATAGCCTCTGCATACTCTGTGGAAACAGGCGTGATAATATATATGTATATTAATATTTTGCTATGATCTAAAATCTGCAAATATCTTCTACATGATCAAGAAACCGGCGACGGCGGCTCTTTTTTAAGATGTTGTTTTTTTACCTCAAATGGTAAGGTATTATGTATTTGACTGCCTCCGCGGTCCAGTGGTCAAGGCGTTTGCCTTGTGATCCGGAGGTCACGGGTTCAAATCCCACTGCGAAGCATACTTTGTTAAAAGTTGTTTCCAGTTTGGTTAGGATATTGCAGGCTTGAATCACCTGCATATCCGAAAAGAAAGATGATTCCGTGCTTCGGAAGGCACGTCAAGCCGTTGGTCCCGAACGCCATCAAGCGTTTGTTCCTATCCTAGGATTGGTTCTGGTCTACCCTTTGGGTTGCGGAGGTCAGACGGCAGTCGCTCTGTGTAAAAAACCAGTAACCTCGTCAAATCGCCTACGTTAGGTAGCGGACCCCGGGCTCTGAAGCGTAACCGCTGACGATGCAACCGGGAACACGCTCGGATAAAATGGTGATGATGGTAAGGTATTATGTATTTATTTGCAATCAGTAAAAACTTCATTAGACTATATATTTTTTTAAATATTTGATATTCAGCAACCAATACAAAGTTAGAGAAATTAAACTCTTAGATATATTTACATAAATAACATTTAAGAAAATATATTGAAACTACCGTATGAAAAATATTTTTTAGGCTTTCCATACATACTCGGATCAGCTGATCGGTCAACTTGTATGGGAGGCCAATGTTTTTTGGGGAAAGTTGTTCAGTATCATGGACTGAATCTACCCTCAAATAGTTCCACTATATTTTGTAAGACAAAAAACAATTCTGGTTAAAAAGAAACATATTTTAAGTTATAAGGATTCCAAATAGGGAAGCGACGAGTAAAATAACAATGATGAATTAGAGACCTATATCAAAAGAGAATCTAATAAAAGGTTTTTTATTCAAATAATAGTGACGTAAGTATTAAGGCAGATATATTTTTTTCTGAAAAAAAATAATTTAAAAATTATATAAAAAATATAAACGATAACATCTATGTATTTTACTTTGAAAACTTACGTTTAAATACCACCCTGCCATTTTTACCGCAAAATTTTCCAGTTAAATATTTCTTGGCAACATGTTTTACTTTACCCAGTAGCCGAGGTAGCAACTTTTTGTAGAGCTACTATTCAAGTGTCATTATTCATGTAATCACACCTACACAAGCCAGCGACATAGCCTCAAGCTACGAGTATGATCATGCATACGAAATTGCTATTACTTTTACTAGCAGTTTTCATTTTTACCTGTCTTCCACCTACGTCGATACATTTATGTAAAAGTAAAAGCATATTCGCATCATAAATATTATAAAACGTATGTATCAAATAGTTTAGAGCCAGGGTCGTAAAAGTATGAGCCGTTTTAAAACACGCAAGATAATTTTTTTTGTTATAATTTTCCTACTGTATCCTTGTCAGAAAACCTATCTAAACACATATTTTTAAGGCGCTGTAGGTTCACAGCTCACAATAGTGTGAGTGTTTTTTTAAAATTACTGTAATTAGACTACTATAATTTGATTTTCAAAAATTTAACATAGAAATATTAAGGCTTTTCTACATAGACATACAATATCCAAAAAGCATTTTTGGGTTGATAGAAAAAAATCACAAACATTATTTTTATAGGGTTTTTTAGGCATTCAAGATGCAGTACTAAAGTAATCAAATTAAATAATGAAATAAGAAAAGGTGAACACAAACATACCTTTAAATTTACCTTTAAAAAATTCTAAGTAATACAAATACCTTTTTACATGAAAATTATACAAAATTATGTATAACCTAAATTACGAGTACAATTGGCTACACGAAATATATAAATATGTATATATAAAAATTAATAAATAAAACCCAGTAAAATATCGTCGAGAGCGAATAAAGGCCGGGCCTGTGCTCTAGAAAAGGATAAAGATTAGAAAAAAATAAAACAAAATACTAACAAAACAATTTTAATTAAAACACCGCCATAACTCCATCAATAAAATAGTCAAGTTTCGCTCGCAGTTGATTCAGATACATTAAAAATGCGGGTCCTAAGCGTGTTTCTGATGTGAGGGCTGCTACCTGCATGCATTAGGAATCCAAGTGGCACTTAGTGGCGCTCACCTACAGACCTGTTGCCCGTATTCCCATTGAAGTGTAAAAAATAGATGCTGGATAATGTTAGGATCTATTCCTGAGCCCACAGAAATGCGTAGAGACGAAACAAGCAAAAAAAGTTGTTTAATGTAGTTGTAAATTCTCAAGTCAATTATTCGCTTTCAAGTTCGAAAAGTAAAAAGAATTTTATTAGAAATTTTATCTTTAAATTGACGGAATTTAAAGACGTTTCTTGTATCGGAATAAAGTGGGTAAGGTATGTTCTAATTGAGCGTAATGCGTAATAAATGCGTACATAATAATATGCTCCTTACTACGCCTAGTTATTATCTTGTTTCTTCTAATATTATTCCATAAATAACCTTATATTTAGAATTAAGATTAAGTTAATTTTATAAATTATACACATTCTTCTCCTGTTTAGTGTTTTTTAGATAAGTATAATAGTTTTATGTAACAAACAGATAGTAACTACAGAGGTTTAATTAGGTACATTTAAACTATAATATAGTGACCTTACTTTTAGAAGACCTATCATAGCTATCTATTACACATAGAATATGAGAATAAAATTAATAGAAAAGTACACATATAAGAGACAATAATTTGAATCCAGTTTTCACCTTAGGCGAAATACTCGATCATTAAATACTTAGTTAAAAATACTTAAATTTTCTTCTAATTTTTACTCGACTACGGCGAAGTCAAAAGAAGGGTTATGTATTTTGCCGCAATGTATGTATGTATTGACAGTCTGGCAGCTTTCGAGATGTGGTGCTGGAGGAGAATGGAAAAGATCAGTTGGATGGAAAGGAAAACCAATGAGAAAGTATTAGAAATAGTAGGAGAGAAAAGAAGACTGCTGGGCGAAATAGGAAATAGGAGAGGGAAAATGATTGGTCACTTAATACGACATGACTCCTTATTTAAAAACATACTAGAAGGAAAGATAAAAGGTAGAGATGTCCAGGACGACCAAGAAAGAGCTATGTAGACCAACTGAAAGAAAAAGCAGGGGTCATGTCGTATCAAGCACTAAAAAGTAAGGCAGAGAACCGAGAAGTTTGGCGCATACTCCACCGACAAGAGCCACTAAGCTCTTAAATAAGAAGAAGAAGAAGTATGTATGTATGTTCATCTGTTCCATCGTATTTTCAAAGATATTCATGATATCTTGACAAATGAGGTATTGTCGGAATCGTCTTAGCTGCCCGCTAGAAATAGGCTATGTGACGTCACAGTAAATTCACTGTGGCGCCCTCTATTGGGAAAGGGATTAAAACGCACATTTGAAAAATATACAACATGGTAATGTAATAAGGCAAAACCTCTCAGATGGTACCTGAGCCCATGAAACTGAAAAAGTTTGTTGTACAACTTTCACGAAACCCAAAAAAAAATAATTTGAATTTTCATACAAACTGATCAGATCAAGTCAATTTGTATGAAAATCTGATCTTTACTTTTGGCATTTTGGGAATGTTGTAGAACAAAAGTTTCATGGACAGCGTTACAACCTAAGAGGTTTTTGCGTTATTTAATTAACTCGTATACATTATTAGTACTTGATCCCTGCTGTGCGTGGCATTAATAGGATAAATGTGCTTTTCAGTATAATTTTTTCTGTAGTCAAGTTTTAAGTATATCTTGTTATTTCAGTGTTAGATAAGACTCTATCCCTCATCATAGATTTCTATGTCATGTATTAGCGGTGACTGTGGTCGGATGTGTGCAAACCTGACGCGCAGGTGACGTTGGCTTAGTTGCTATTAGTGGAGCTCCATCTACATGCAAATTGTGTCTGCTCCTGTATTAATACACGAGCTCTTGCCTGTGACTGTGCTGGTGCGGAACACATAATGAATAAAAATAAATAAAAAAGCCTTTATTAGTTCCATATCCCATTTTAATTTTTTTTATTTAGTATTAGTCAAATTTGTTAGTTTTTTTTTCTCCTAAGAGTATGTAAGTTTTGTCTGATACCTGAACAAAATGTTAACCTTTGAATATATAAAAAAAAAAATAGGCGATGGGTAACCTGTCAGCTTTTTTGATGCCCGTTGGTTTTGGCTTTTGCAACTCTTCACTCTGTCTACTTCGTAACTAAAAAGACATGATAGTGTATCTTTATCTGAATAAACTGAAAGCCAGTTCAGTTAGAAAAATATTCAACATACAGACACATACGTAGATAAGTTTTATAACAGTAGAGTTAGGTTTAAAAGTACGGCCATAACATTGGAGACTTAATTATAGGCTGCATAGCGATTTCGTTTAACTAAGCCGTACCGAGTTTTATAAAATACAAATTTATTTAGATTCGTTGAACTAAAGTCATGTCCATAAAAGTTGAAGCTTATTGTGTGCGCTTTATAACTAGAGTAGGTAACAACATCGTTTTGTTTACCCTTCGTAATAATGTCATGAAAATAAATTTTATTTATGGTAAGGTATGGCTTTTCATATAATTTTATAATTTAGGAGACTTTGTATTGAGTGTGTTTTGTTGTGCATTGTGGTTTCTGGCAGAATGTAAAAGACCATTACAAGTCTTCCCGTAGATGTCGTAGAAGGCGACTTGGGAAACACAAGCTAAACAAAGCTTATAAACATCAATAAGATGGGACCACTCCTACCCTTCTGGCCAGCGTGGAGAGTGTAGGCTATATCCTCTGACTGCTCTGGCTAATATATGGCTCTAGTAGTACATAGAAGATCGTGCTCCTGCAGTGGAGAGAAAAAGACCTGATGATGATGGTAAGGCATGCTAGTCATATTATTTTATAATTTAGGTAACCTTAAATTTGTTTTTGGATGCTAACAAGAAATCTTTTTTTGTAAACAGCAAGAAAATTGGTTATAAAATGAAGCATCAATTAGTATTTCAAATATTAACATTAAGAAAATTCGGAGCATGATCGGGACATCTCGCTATCTCTTTCATAAGCGCGAAACCTAATGGCCGTGATGTTAAATGCTAATTGTGCATCCTTTTTAGGGTTCCGTACCCGAAGGGTGCAAACGGGACCCTATTACTGAGACTCCGCTTTCTGTCCGTCTGTCACAGGGCTCTTTCTCTTGAACCGTAATAGCTAGACACTTGAATTTTCACCGATTATGTATTACTGTGGCCGCTATAACAACAAATACTAAAAATAAAAAAAAGTTATAAATTAAAGGGGGTCGCCATACAAAAAACGTGTTTTTTTCAGCGTTTTTAACTAAATCTTTATAATGGCATTAACTAGATACTTGAAATTTTCACAGATTATGTATTACTATGGCCGCAATAACAACAAAAACTAAAAATAAAAAAGAGTAAAAAATTAAAGGGGGTCGTCATACAAAAAAAAACGTGTTTTTTAGCGTTTTAAAACATTGTACGGAGGCACGGAACCCTTCATGTACGAGTCCGACTCGCACTTGCCCGTTTGTTCTCAAAGATAGAAGGTACATAAGGTACATTATTGCTCTTTGCTTTTTCTGTTAATAGGCAGTTTCTTTAACTGTCAGATTTAAATGGTTACAAACTTAGTAATTTTTGAGCGGATTAAAAATAAATCTTTTCATTTTCGGGTTCGCAGTATGTTAATCTTTGATGTGAATACTCGTAATAGAAACAAAATTGTCAAATTCCGTATTCTGTGACTAGGTTTATGTATTATTAAATAAAACTGTTGCTTTTGATATAACAAATAATATCCAATTTATATTATGTTATTATGCATATTTAATTTATCTTTGCAAAATGTTACGCGCGCAAATAAATTAGCGGACAAAAAGTTGTTAGATACTTGAGTTGCGTTACATTTGCGGCACCTCTGGTGTTGTTAATGCCCATGGGCGATAATTAGATTTAACATAATGCGTTTCAGTCCGTCAGCTCGCATAAAAATAATAATTTACAAATGGCAAAATAAACTTGATAGATAAAAAAACAACAACACCCACGGATGCGAGATTATTAAGAGGAAACACTACGGTCGAGAGAACTTAAAAGTAGGTACATATTTGTAAAATCTATTGTTGTGCGCTGTGTCCGAACAAGACCGACCGAGTGCAACAAAGACAACTGTAGTTCGGACCGAAAATACCAACTAAAAGTACACAAAATCAACGTAGTTCCCTGATCTCTTTAAAACTTAACCAACTTAGTTAACAGATTCAGGTGTAAACCAATTTAATTACCTTTTTACATTTAAAATTAAAGAAAAGCTATGGCTGTGTTCCTATGTTTTCTTTTTATATTGTAATATCGGCAAATTTGTTTGATAGATGTTTGAACACAGTGGAAAGTCTTACCAATTTTTTAAATGTATTAAGGTTCGTATCTCTTTAAATAATTAAAAAATAATGAATAAAAAGAAAACATAGGGACATATATGATATCCATAGATTTTTTTCAGTTTTAGTTTAGTTTCAGTTTATTTATTTCTATACAAAATATATTGTGTTGAAATGTTCTTAGATAATTTATAAACTTGGGTAAGGTTAGGTTATATAACTAGGTACTTTAAAAATACTTTCATTTTTTTTCAAACATGATAGATAAACAAGAGCACATAAACATGAACATTGTAACAATTAGAAGATTAAAACCTAATACGTATACATATTTGTCAAATTAAATTAAATTACAATAATAAATAATGACGTCAAATAATCATTATGTCAAATATTCGTTTAATGAATAATAACATTTTTGCAATAAGAATGTTTTTAATTTAATTTTAAATTCTGATTTATACAATAGGACTTTTAACTGTAATGGCAACTTATTAAATAATTTAATCAATTGATAATGTGGATTCTGTTTCATAATATTTAAGTCAGGTTTTTTTCCTGTTACCAGATCTTTCCGCCTTGTTGCTTCTCTTTGTTTCCTTTGCTCATCATTTTCAAGTTCTTTTATATGCTTGGCTAAGTGTGTCAGCAGCACCAAGATGTATAAGCTAGGGACTGTTAGGATGTTAAGTTCCTTAAAGTATTTCCTGCATGATGTCTGTTGCGAAATACGTACCATAGTCCTTATTGCCGCTTTCTGGGCAACAAATGCTGTGTGTATGTTGTATTCATAACTCCTGCCCCAGAACATAATACTATACCGAAGTTTGGACTCTACTAAGGCAAAATAAACTTATTTTAATTGTTGGATGCCCACTTCTTCTCGCAAGCTTCTGAGAACATAACAAGCCGTACTTATTTTTTTTCTATATCGTCCAATTCTTTCTTCCAATTTAGAAAGCTGACAATATGTATTCCCAAAAACTTTACTACTTTGACTACTTGTAATTTTTCTCCTTGCAAAGTACTCTCTATTGTATCGTCTTGTCTGGCATTTGTCTGGAATAATATAACACAGGTTTTTTGTGTGTTGATTTTAAGGCTATTAGCATGAAACCAGTCATGGAATAAATTTAATGTCAATTTCAGTTTACGAGTATTGTTAAGCATTGATATATTGTTTGAAAAAAAATATTACTCTACCGGCACTATCCGGCGAGCAATCAGGGGACTACGTTAGTATGAAAATACGGCCCATCGATTTCCTCTTAATAAGTCATTATCACATCCGTTTGAGTATTTAAAGTTTTTTCACGAGCCTATCAAGCCGTATCATTAAACCCTTATAACATGCTTTAGATGATTTTCCTGTGCCACCAATAATATGCAGGTACGAGTACGACATCCTAGCTAGTAGGACAATTAACTCTACTAAGGCGATACACCTGCTAAAACTATTTAGTACCTAGCAATGGTAATTGTTAAGACTTCGCAGGAATAGAACATATGGATAAATTCAGGCACGCAAAAACTATGCACACAGATATCCAGTTCTCGATACATATGTATGAATAAAGTACAAAAATAACTAGACTGTTTTCTTTTGCTTTACAAGTTTGCAGCAATTCCAACGTCAAATGTGTTTATAAAGGTTTATAAAGCCTAGTGCACTTAGTTGGCCCTTCTTTAATTACTTATCCAGAAAAATATGTTATAAAATATTTTTGTTTTAAAAAACATTTACTTTCATAATGATTTCTAGTATTTTTATTTCTTCACTTCACACGGTTTTCGGGGACAATTGACATGATATTATACATTCATATTATCATTGGACAATAAAAGCCGGAAAGTGCATCTCGAGGTCCAAAGCACCACTTGGAAGCAGAAAATTGGGACATACATAAATAAAAGTTAGTTACGCATTATATAGGCATTAGAAAAGAAAGGATAAATAAAACAGGCGTCCTTCATAAAGGCCGCAGGCTCCAGTGTGAGTGACCGCAGGGTTGTCAACGCGACGCGTGCGTCGCCCGCGCACCGCTCGCGCCGGCCCATGTTAATTACCTACTACCAGTAAGGCGCCCGACCAACATGCTTTTTTTACTCATTCGCAAACCCACTTCATTAATAACAGATCTATCCGCTTTTTTCAGCCGTGACCTTGAATAAAATGCCAAGATTATAAACCATTTTACAATGCAAGCACGAGTCCATATCCCTTTTTCGGTATGATGTCGCTACTCGATCGTAAAAAGTTTCTAGGGTTGACACTAAATTCCATGACCTTATACTGCAATGCCTACATTGAATATGCTCTAGCAAAAAATGCATATTTAAAGACGGATAACTTGTCTAAATGTTTTTGTCCAATGAAGTATTGTTGTTTTGGATTGATTAAAATTCTTCAAGTCATGACGTATTTTATCATAAGGTTTTGACTACTTTTGACGAATACGTAGTACTTATCGGCGTGCAAGGATAGAAATTAAGGGAATCTATAAAACAATTATTACACATTTTTTACATGAGATAAGTATGTATATAACGTCTAACAAAATATACTGAAACTATTTTAGGGGAAGATTCAGTCCATGATACTGAACAACTTTCCCCAAGGAACATATGTCGAAATATGAAAAATAATTTTTGGCTTTCCCTACAAACTCGGATCAGCTGATGGATCAGCTGATCGGTCAACTTGTATGGGAGGTCAAAAATTATTTTTCATATTTTGGCATATGTTCCTTGGGGAAAGATGTTCAGTTTCATGGACTGAATCCACCATTAAAGTAGTTTACCCTGTATACAGGGTCTAACAAAATATACTGAAACTATTTTCGGGGTGAATTCAGTCCATGATGCTGATCAACTTTCCCCAAGAAACATATACCTATCGAAATATGAAAAATATTTTTTGCCGTTTTTTGAAGTTGACCGATCAGCTGATCCAAATTTGTACGGAGCCAACATTTTTTTTTCACCTTTTGATAAAATGCTCCTTGGGGAAAGTTTTTCAGTAACATGGGCTGAATGCACCCTTAAAATAGTTTCAGTATATTTTGTTAGTCGTTATATACATATCTCATGTAAAAAATGTGCCGTTTTTACATTTCACAAGGAGTAGGCTCCTTGTGAAATAATACTTAAAAACTTTAGCTGTGTTTCATAAAGGACGTGGTAATACAGAAAATTGCATTGCAATTTGATCGGTCGCAGAGCACGTCAGGCAACATCAAACGCGCCGCCACCTCAGCTGATATCGACCGACCAATCTCTGTCATTTGCGCTTGACGCGGAGCGACGTCGCGGCAACACAAGCGCCGCTGTTGGCAATTAATGTAACCAAAGATCATCAATAAACATCTTTATCACCTCATCGATGTTGACATCTTGGTACTTAAGCAACTAGGGACCAGTATATTACAAGTTTTGAATATACAGTCACGCACATCTTTCAACGTGCCTCAAGCTCGACTTGTATTTTGTTATTTATCATTCGGCTACCGAACGCGTGTTAAAATATAGCATGACATTATGTATGCAGTTTATTAATTTATTGAAATCACACTCTCAATGCAAAACATTTTAGCTCTAAACCTTTTTTCATGTCAACATCTCGGCAGTTAAAAATACATATTGATATCAATGAAATATCATGATCTTTACAAAATGCAACTTTGTTTAAAATTCGTTTTTGTGCTATTAAAGCAAAATGTCTCTTAGTCTATTACAGGCTCGATGCACCCGATGCCTTTTAATGATCAAGTGCTGTATTTTAAAGCCTTCTGGACCAATTATGACCATTTAAACGAATAGTATCGGCGTATGATGAACTGCGGGCGATACGAACAGAGCTAGCCGTCATGCCTTCTATGGCAATCCGATGTTCGATCAATGTCGGTCTTTTCATATTGTTTTTCTTGGAAATTTAGACGCAATTTGAAACTACTTCAACAGTAGCCGCCGATAACGAACACTATCGCAAGATCCTGTTTGTCTCGTGCTAAATATTTATGGGGATTCTTAACGAAGCTCTAGATTGTAGATGACATTCATAAGAATTGTTATAGCACCCTGTGGGCTAATAATCTAAGAAGGGTGGATAGTTTTGCGTGTTCCTTTCACTCTTTCATTTAGAAACTGGAAATCAATCATAGTTTATCGCCGCAAACAAGATTGGAAGAGCAATGCATCGATCGCGTGGTGAGATTTGGATCCAAGTTGCGCATGCGCATGAGATTTGCGTGAGCAAGCGCACATACAAAGGAATACGCGATTCAGATCATGCGAATTGATAAATTGATCACATGCGTATCAGTTTCGAGGTCTGCATATCGTGGGATTGTA
The DNA here is from genome assembly GCA_963576875.1 of Acrobasis repandana. Lineage (NCBI taxonomy): Eukaryota > Metazoa > Arthropoda > Insecta > Lepidoptera > Pyralidae > Acrobasis > Acrobasis repandana. Next base: position 15,368,719 of record OY756218.1, on the reverse strand, counting down.
GGGTTGGGAAACCTACGAAAATGCGAGCATTTTTATGGTGAATTAACTGTGAATGTTGTTTTGTCACGATCGAAATAAATTCCGTTTTTGTATAAATCAATTTATAGTCGTATAATTAAATTGTAAGTAAGTATACTAATATCAGCCACAGGAAAAATAATGCTAGACATAGGACGTAGTATTCTTCCAAAACATCATTAAGTAACACTGATTAAAAACGTAGGTTTTATAGGTCGAAAAATAATGTTTTTTAATCAGTGTGACGAGTTGTGTTTAATTTAGTTTAGTTTTTTTCCGCAATATAGCAGCAAGGTCCACTAACTTATATGTTAACCTATACAAAATAACATATTTCCATTTACCTACAGACACACATGATACCGTGTAAACGTACGTGGAACTGCGTGCTTAGCCACGAGGCTCCAAACGCGACTCCTCCTACCATTGTGTCAGACAATATGCTGTAACTTCTCACTAACGAGAGTAATTGCATTTAAATTATAAGCGCTGAGCGATTTAGAAACAATTTTTAATAACTTAGATTTACAGATACATTATCAACATATCGTACATAACATTTCGCACTCGCGTAGCGCGCGCTTGGAGACCAATGTTTAATCTAAAATCCAGGTGCTTATTTTATTAAACAAGTTGTACTGAAAATATTACGGAAAACGTTTGTAAAAGTCAGAAATGTTGGCTAATATTTTTTTTTATTGGTATATGATGATGATATACGAGTACCTATTTAAAGAATGGCACATGTAGATGTAGACAATAGACTTCGTGCGGCTGAAATGTTGACAATGTAATTGTCATTGGCCGTGTGGCTTCCGCATAGAATAGGACCATTCCATCTCTTCCTGTAGATGTCGTAAAAGGCGACTAAAGCACAAACATCTCGTGTTAAATTGCATTCCCAAGGAGGATTGAAAACGGGTGGCGGTCGGTTTTTAAACTTTTCGCACAAATTAATGCATTCCTTAAGAGGGTTGACGTCAGGCAGGCGGTCGGTCGTCTAAATCGTTTAAACTGTGCCAGTTATTATTTTTTTTACTACGCAAGGTCTTTGTTATCCTTAGGTGAGTGACATGTATATGTTGACATGTACATGGAGAAAAAAAGCGGGAAAGCGCACCCCGGGCTCTGAAGCAAGAACGCGCTCGGCTAAGATAAAAATAATTATTTTATTGATACTATAAACTTTTCGTCTCCGATACTTTCTCAATGGAAAGCACAAAGAAAACGCTGTCCGCATCGTTTCACTTGCAGCAACCACCATCGCCCGCAGCGTACTCACATTTGTAAAAACCATAATAAGCGGCCGCTTTTGGCATATTGCATTGACACACGATAAATATTTGCAAGCAGAGATTGCGTTTCGATCGATACGAGTAGCTCCGGGGTACGAGCATGCTCATAGACGTTGCTAGTGCTACAGTAGGCTCCTAGTAGGCACCTTGTTTCCTGCCCTGCGACTTTTAGATATGAATGAATAAAAGCATGAATTACTTCATGAATGAATATAAAGTTCTGAGCATAAAAAACATTGCAAGAGTAGAGATACCTATAGCTCGATATTCAATATTTTACGATTTGGTTATACTATCTACTAATATTATGTATCTCTGATTCCTGCCCTGCGTTATACTTACTTGATTTTGAATGAAAATACGCAGCTATCTTCATCCATATAAAATTTACACACGTTTAATTTACTTACACAAAATTAAAACCATTGGATCTAAAGTACAAATATCACAAATGTGTACAGCGCCTAATTTCTAGCCATTCGCTATTATGTACATACACATTTAGATATTTCATTCGTTGATTGCGTGATGAGTATGACTGAACCTAAAACTATGCACTGTCAATTCAAAAGTTGTAATAGGCACAAATAAGACAATCCATTACATAGCGGAGATAAAACAAACCATTAAAAATAATAGTAATTAAAGGCAAAGCTACTCGAGCAGCTCCACCTACAAAAGTCCCAGTGAGTACAAAATCTTCTAAAGAGCAATCATAAAAACTATTAACACGTGTGCGCCTTAATAGTCGATGAGTTCGTAAATTAATACTTTCCTGTTCTTTTTTTAAATTTACTTTTTAATTCGACTTACTGGCCAGGAATGCGCGAGCGCCACCCTTAAAAAGCCTAATTTAATTTAACAGGTAAGCAGGCTTTCTTTAATCATAGGCTAACTTCTAAATTATAGTGTTGGTTAATAGCTCCCGAGCAATCAGCAATTCTTCATTTTTGCTACTGCTTTTTTGCTTTCATAAAAACTAAAAATAAATCTGAGACCCCAAACCCCTGCTACTCCTTCCGTGTAAAGATAGGGAAACATAATTTCCGGCAAAAGTGAGATACTAATACAAAAGATAAAACAAAGAATTTTTTTGGGTTAACACACCATAATATGTTATCCTTACTATCCTAATCCTAACTAATATTATAAATGCGAAAGTGAGTTTGTATATTTGTTTGTTTGTTTGTTACCTCTTTACGCTTTATGTACTGAACCAATCTTCTTGAAAATTCGCATACACATAGTTAGGAGTACCGGAGAAGAACATTAGGGTACCTTTCATCCCGAAAAAATGTAATGTTCCCGTAGGATTTGGGATACGCGAGCGAAGCCGCGGGCAAAAGCTAGTAGTAAATATAGGTAGTTATTTATTTTCTTTTAGACAATTCAGTGTAAAAAAACTCTGTATATTTTTTAAAAAGTTTTTTGAAATCATCATATTATTATTCAATGATGTAAGGAGATATAAATATAATTTTTTGTAACAATGTATTACTTTATATGTTTGCTTTTGTTATGCTTAAAGATTCAATAGAACTATAAATAAAAAAAAAGTCTCAATAATTTTACTTTTTCTCATTACTGTAACTGCATAATCTGTAGGTAAAGAGTACAATTTAGAGCTTTCAATTCTGGTATAACTATTTAATTATCATAAATTCCACAAAAATTACAGAGCGCCTCAAAAACTATATGATTGGGCACATCATTATAGCAAGATGACTGGCACAACTCGAATATTATTAAAAAACATGAAAGTTGTGATCAGGGTTCGATTCTGGATGGCACGTAGCCAGTAGCGTTTACAACGAATGTCAAGAAGCTCACGTCGGCAAAATTATAGAGAGGCTGGAAGAAAACTTAGCACTTTAGAGGTGTCAAATTGCCATAATTTCAAAGGCCGCAGTGCACCCCGCCCCACTTGGTAAAGCAAGCCGACTTTTTGCTCGATCCGAAAAATCGAATCTCAATTTTTTTTTAATGATTTGTGGCCGCAACCGATATCAGAAATTGGTCGGAAACAAAAATCGTGTGAAATAATTTTGAGGGTAATCCGCGGCCTTTCTCTTGTTTATGAGTTTAGTTCGTTTTTGTTAGCTCTAAATCCTTTTTCTGCTTACTAAAAATTAAATAAAAAGATCAACGTAAAGGTACAATATAAATAAATATTTATAATTTTTAGGGTATTTATTTATAATAATTTATTACTGCTTACTATATTGATATATTGTATCTTTTATCTGTTATTTAGGTAGACAACTTTCGTATCTGTTTTTAATTTCCTTAAGGTTGACAGGGAGATAATGCTATTTTGGCTCAATATAAGTAGATTTAAATTAATTAATAAATTTTTCGATTTCAATTCATCAGTATAAATGTATCTAAAGTTAATTTTATTCAACCTTATTGTCAAAATTGTAGACATTCTCGATAGTAGGTAATCCAGCCATACTAACTTACAGCAAAACTTCTGAAACTTTTCTCCTAGTCTAAAATGGGGATAAATAGAGAAATCTGTGCGGTGCAGTACGTTTCTGCATGAATCTCATTAAATTATGTAGCAATTAGAATAACTACAAAATCTAATAGCCGTACACTGTATAACATTCTGATGTTAGAACCTCAATGAATGTTTCATGACGCTATTGCACTTAAAGCTCTTACAATTAAACGATAAAAGATAGTTTATCATCGGATACTCTCACTTTTTGTTAGTGACTGGCTTGTTTGACTTGTTACAAACAATAACACTGCTGCGATGAGATGATCTTAGACCAAGATTTACTTTCAATTATGGAATGATGATGAGGCGGATTCATTCATAAATACTTCTTTTTTTATTTTCAGAGTGTTAGGATGATGGTGTATAGGTGTAATCAACGCACAAGAGTACATGTGTGTTTGGAAACTATAGTATAAAGTTAATTTCAAGGAAAAGGAATACTTAGGGCAGCCAGGCCTGTGTCACTCCCCGTTTAGGTATCAAAACTGTACCTACATTATTACTATGCGTTTGTCCAGAGTAATAAGAATGAAATTGGCTTGCAATGGATGTCTAGTTATCTATACGAAAAGGTGCTGAGTTCTGACGTGAGCTAAATTAATCCGTATCGCTAGCCACATTGAGTAGATATTTCTTTGAATTTCTTTGCTGAGTGAGACTTCTGTACGTTAGTATTATTTATTCTGTGGTGCAGCTTACTTTTTCAGTATGTATATAGTACAATATAATGCAAAATGCAATAAAGAAAACCAATTGAATTGAATTACTGAAATTAGTACTTTACAAGGTTTAGACCATTGGCCATCAAAAACAACTAATAATATTTTTGCTACTTATTAGTAGAAAAGAAGTAAGGTACCTGCTAGGTCTAGGCAATATTTGGGAAGGTTGAATGGTATCAAAGGAAAGGGGTTTCTAATCTATCAAGCAAGACAGCAAAAACATTTTAAGAAGCCGCCTATTTCACGCAAATTTTCACCTATCGTAAGCGTTAAACGCAATATATCTTACGCTTTGATGGTATTGATACACAACATTTGTTACAAGCATTCATCGGTCAACCAGACGTGAAATTGAGTCTGTTTAAAGCGCCTCGTCTGGACAAGTGTGGCGACAACAACTCCTTACCTTTGTTAGCCGTTACGGCGAATTGTGCAAAAGAGGTTCTACCTGACTGTACACTCAACGCAAAAGTTGCACCCAAAAAATAATGCAGGCTTTAGAAAACACCCGCCAAACTTGTAGGATGGACGCCGTGATGTCGTCTCGGTACATTACACAATATTCACAATAGAAACCCTTCGTTCAATCTACTTAAGGACCTTTAGATTTTTTTGCAGTTCATTTCGTTCTGCGTCGAAGTCAACAAGATGGACTCAAGGGTTTCGGTAAACTTCTAAACAATTGTTGCGTCATGGTCAATAGAACATGGTTTTTGTGCAAAGATTTTTTCAATTTGGGGTCTCAAGGGTACCGTTACTTATTCGTTAGTTCTAATTTAGAGACTGTTATGAAAAAATGTGAGGAAGGATTATCGAATCGGTTAAGGTTAATGCAACACTCCACAATCGCATTAACAGAAAAAATCTGCTAAACTTTCTAATCTTATAAATTTAAACATACTTGTATCGGGGATAAGAAGTGTGCATAAAGTATATGTTTAACTGTATTTAGAAACAGCAATAAGAGTTGCGTTTTGTTAAAACAGAGAATAATAAATTATTGGTGTTGTCGCAACTCGCAACTAATTATATGCTGTAGATCTGTATATTCAATCTTTCATGTTTTTCTATTGACTTCTGATTCTTGGCATTTTTTGTGAAATTTATATTTAATTTTCTTTCATTTCACAATGCAAAAACAATATTCAACCTGAACATAAAAACAAAAATACCAAATCATTCGCAACATTGAAAACTAATTTGCTTCATTATATAAATACAAAAGCCGTGAAATTGATGAATAGTTTTTTGCACAACAAAATTTACACTCTTTTAACGCTTATTGTGTGAAATAGATTTTTACAAAAGATAATAATCGCAGACGCATTGCTTGTTAAGTTTTGAAAGAAAAGGAAGGAAGCAAAAAAATGGGATGTTCATATGAAGCTGATGCAATGTACAAAAATGTTAACATTTTGACAATGATTTTAACTTTACTAAGAAATATGTCATACGGTGATGGTCACATTAGAATAATAGGAGCCTACTTGTGGTTGTCACGCCTAAAGTACCCCAATAAATTTCAAAATTAAAGAATTGGTGACATACGTACACACTAAATACACAAATTTATTGGTACAATCACCCAAACTATAAATACAAAGAAACGCTCGTGCCATTAGAAAGATTTATATCTTAACACAATAACAATCGTAAAATCGTATCCTACCTTAGAATTTACAATTTCGTACAAAATACTGGATTCCGGGAGGAAATAAATGGCGTAGCAATTATACACAGCAGCCAACCGGAAGCGCTTGAGTATTTTATCGATGTATCTTTTGAACGTTGTTCTGATTTTAAACAAATATGAAATGCACGGCCGACGTAAGCTGGGAAGAATGGAGGATTACAGCGAAATCCTGTTTTTGTTTGTTTTCTTTGCCTTAATTCTATTGTATCGAATGGGGCTCGGTTTGATGGTTCACGCACGTATTCACTGAAATAAGAAAAAAAAAGTGTTACAAAAGTTAAAATTTAAAAATGTGTTACATTTAAAAAAAGTTGCGGATATTATGCAGTTATTTTGCACATTGGTATCTATATAAGTTTTAGAAAAATATCTATAGGTGAAAAGGCATTGTATCGTAATGTTGTGGACTCCTTCTTTCCTGATCCTTTTTTATACCTAATCAAGTTGTAAAAAAAAGTTGGCAGGTTGAGCTGTCGAAATATAACGGACAAAGGTCTATTTTTTCTTGTTTACAAAATTGAACAACTAAATTAGTGTAAAGAACGAAATCCTTTTGAGTTGACCAAGAAAGATCTTATCGCCAAATATATGACGGGTCCAAACAACGGTCCATCCAAAAAACAATCTAATCAAATGACCCAAACCAACACCTTTTGCAATAAGATTACCACGAGATACATCCTGGCCTCAAATTGAATAAATTAAAAACTAGATAGTATTAAAAGCATGGACTTCTGTATCTATGGATAGGCGTCATACTTATCAAAATAATACTATGAATGATTGCTGGGATCAGGAATGACCGGGAGGAGATAAAGTCACTTAAAGAAGCACTTAACCCTCGTATTTCTTATTTAACGCCCATTCATAGAAACATACTTTAGTTATCTAGTGCTAACATTGTTCATTTATTCACAAAGCATCATTCAAGTAAAAGTAGTATAGCAACCTATAAAAATATTGCATGACTTTCCTACACTCTAATTGATTTTCAACTTCATTGTAACATGGGTTAAATCAGATACCTTGCTTGTAATAGTGGGTAGTAGTGTTGGTAACGCAAGCCTAGTGCGTGTAGGAATATCAAATGGTGGCGAAATTCAGCGTGCGGAGTTGAACACGTGATGGCTCAGATGATAAGAGTATAGTCATTGAGACTAAGGTCGCGGGTTCAAGTCCTGCTCTCGTGGTATTTTTTCACCATTTCTTATTTAATTTGAGTACTTTAGTACTGCATCTTGAATGCCTAAAAACTCTATAAAATATAGTATAGCCGTTCACCCACTAACTTTGCTGCATATTTTAGAAAACCATTTGCACATAAATAATTAAAGTTTCGATATTAGGTTATTTTTAAATATCTACTTATAATCATCATATCAGCCACAGGAAGTCCACTGCTGGACATAGGCCTCCCCCAAGGATTTCCAAAATGACCGATCGGAAGTGGCCTGCATCCAGCGTTTTCCTGCAACCTTGCTCAGGTCGTCTGACCACCTAGCAGGTGGGTGTCCTACGCTGCGCCTGCCGGTACGTGGCCGCCATTCGAGAACCTTTCTGCCCCATCGGCCATCAGTTCTTCGCGCTATGTGCCCTGCCCACTGCCACTTCAATGAGCTAATCCGCTGGGCTATGTCTGTGACCTTAGTTCTTCTACCAATCTCCTCATTTCTGATTAATACTACTACTACTTATATATTTGTCATCAATTCGAAATAATGTTCAAGTGTCCTATATTATATATTCGTGCTCATTTATTTATTCACAAACCTCCACATAAATGTCGATATTAGTTACGATTTGCTGCTATTTCTTTTTTACATGTCGCTTTAGATTTAACAAGAAGCGGCTGCAGTATCTCCTTCATTTATTTAACGAAGGAAATCGTCTTTATCGGCGACACGTTAAGTGACGTAGGCTACACTTTAATCAAACAACTTTATTTAATTGGATCTCTTCAGGGGAATCTCAAATTCGATTAATAACACCAAAGTAATTGGAGCACAACTGAGGCTTCCATGCTGATGGATGATATCAATTTTCGTACCGGTTCTTTGTGATTAGTTACTCAATAACATTTTCTAAAACAAACACTGGTTAGGGAGGTTATTTTGGTCAATTAGTATTTTAAATAAAACAAAGTTGCTATTTTTCTTTGTTTTTCTGTATGTATGTCCACCTACGAGTATTTTATTTTAATTCAGTTTGTATTATGAAACAGACTAATTGATGGCATTTAGTTCTGAAAGATTTTAACATGATGACATGCATAGCCAACACGGATTACTAAATTTTGTCGAAAATATTATTATTTATTATTTTTCAATATTTATCTGTTTCATGCCGGTCTGGAATCAGAAAAAAAGCGTAGAATGTACCAGCGTCATCTGAATTATGTCAATAGGCGATGCGGTTAGCAACCCATCACTATTCTGATTCCTATTTTCTACTCTCATGTCGCTTAATGTCGCCTTTGGGTCTAACGGACCTAGGCTCTATCTACCCCATTAGGGGTATATATTGATGAAGAATTACCAACACAGTTATACATAAATCACGTACCGTTAATGTTGTGGTCAGACAAAATCCCTAAGCTACCGGATTTCCACCTGACTGAGGCTTTGCTAAATTATCCCTAAGCCATTGTCCAAATGGACGTCTTTTGCAGCCACATCAAAGAGATCGCCGACAATGAACCCGGATCTCAACATTACTGGAGCGAAGTCTCGTGCCTCTAATCTCTATTGATATAACGGGTCGAACGAAACTTTGTATGAACACCTTACATCTTTTTATCCATACACTTCAAGCGCGAAGTCCTTATAAAACGATGCACCGCTACTTTTTGTTTGCCCTTTGATATTAGAGAACGGTACTGCACTATGCCGTTATGACAAAAAAAATGATACAGTTCTTTGACATAACTGTATCACGGCTGCTTCCGAATCGATCGAATATTACCTACAAGGTGTAAGGAAGCAATACATTTTACTGAGCGATAAACATTATGTTATTGAATTACTTTTGAAGTTGATTCGGTTTGCAGAAGGTTTGCATCTGCTGGGGCCATTGATTTTTTTTAGCAAAGTTTCGTCTGTTTCGATGAGGGCTTTAATTATGGTGCATGTTGGTAAAGATAAAGTAATATAATCCTCGTTGCAAACAATTGTGACAGCAAGGTGATGCGGCGCCCATTATAATTAATTCCAAAATGTGCACGAAATAAGATCTTTCGTCTATCATTCTCTATAGTTGCCAGGTGTATTAGTTTGGCACGCTTCTTACTGACTGGATTTGGGCTCACTTCGCCCTATATTTTGAGATAGATAAACATGAATCTGCTACCTTTGGTAGATTCGTAACGCAGATGCAGAAGGGTTATTGTATGAATTATTGTTATTGTCACTTGAATGGACCTTTTGGCAAGGTGTGTTTGGATTTTGAGCTATAGCATGTGCTCAGTGTTATTTGGCTGTAGATGGAATTTTTGATATTTATCAGTTATCAATAGTAAGTATTCATTACCGTTCTCCTCATCTAAAAAATATATCCTCTGGTTATTCGAAAGAACGAAAAAATATTTTTATATAGTATAGGTACCTATGAAAGCTTTATATTTTTCATAATATTGAATATGCAACATTTATTAATGAATTACCTCCTGAATTACGGGGCCAAATTCAACCGAAGAATATTGAAGTAAAATTAAAGAAATATTTCTTGGAGAATATCGCATGTTTATCTGGTTCCTAAGTAGGTATCTTTTATAAGGTTATTTAAGTACCGATGTAAATGATTAATAACATAAGGACAAACCTGCGTGGTTTATGTATGTTATTTATGTAAAAAAAATGTTATTCTTTATATGGTAAATAAAAAACTAAATAAAACGAAGCACTTTTTTTTCACATTTTCCGAAGTTATAGTTTAGTTTACATTTAGGAGCGATGCTCTTTTTTTAATAATTTTTTTGGCAGCGATAATGAAGTTTGCCATTGTCTTCTCAATTTTACATACTATTATACTTTTATGGCGAAGGTTTCCTCACAATATTTTCCTTTACTGGTAACAAGTGGTGGTAGCTGAAAATTATAGTAGGTACATTAGCTTAAACTCGTGCCTATAGCCACTTCCTAAACCACTTGGACACCACCTCAGCGGTCAAATATTTCTTTTTTATGTTTAACAATTACACATACCTACAATATAATATTATTCTCAATATTAAATTTACACGACTGATTTATTTCTACTGTTCATAGAATGATGGAATCAATTTCCATGCATTACTTTTGTTAGCCCTTGTGATCCAGATTGTCGGCAAATACTCAAAAGATCACCGATGACAGATGACGTATCATTGCACAATGCAGCAGATGAAGGGGTGTGCATTGCGATGCAATTCATAGGGGTACTTCACGGTCAGATGGCGTAACTTTACACTTGGCGAACCCTTTGACAAAACCCCAGTATGCGCGAATTAAATGCGCACGGACAATATTAATCATGTATGCTCTTTTGTAGTTTTGATAAATTACGTTTATCAATGGAATGCAGAAAGATATTTTTAAGTTTTGTATCTTATTTCTTGGAATGCAAATATTTTACTTAAAATTTTATTGAATTTACGTAAAGAATATCTTAGTACAATTTTTATAATAAACAAATAAAAATCAAGAACTTTCACGCAAGTGAATAAAATTTGGAATAAGCCAATACTTAAAGAGAATACATAACGAGAATCCTAAACGATAAAATAGATTTAACTTTAGTTGAGAAGAATATCAATGCCTAAAATACACACAAACTAACAGCTATAACTATATAACCTAATATAAGAAAAGACCTATCTAAAACATACAAAATCAACAAAAAAATGTAACTATATCTAAAGTTAATGATTTAGCTTAATTTTACATTGGAAAAAGGCACACGCGACAAATAAATTAAATGTGGATAGAGCTCTAGTAGAGCAGGGCTGGCCTAAACAAATATTGCAGTTTGCCCACTGGCGCCTGGACTGTAAACACTGTTATTTGAGATTTTATCTACCTATTTGCACACACATCTACCTTTTCACTTCACTTTTTTGCAATTTAAACACATAATCGGAAGTATTTTTGCAAAATATCGAAACCATTATAATTTTACCAGTTTCAAATTTTATTCTTAAAATATTTTTTTTATTTATATAGTGTTCTTAAAATAATAAATTTAGTTTTACACTTTCATGCTAGACTGAATCATATGAATAGGCGATGCGGTTAGCAACCCATCACTATTATGATTTCCCTTTTCCACCTTCATGCCCACCATTACGCTAAAAGTGGCCTGGGCTTTACCGCCCTTGGCTCTGTCTACCCCGTTAGGGATAAAGACGTGATAGTGTATCTGTATGCTGGGAAAATAGAAATAATGTACCAGCTGCTTCTCTTCTCGCGTAGATCGTAGAAGATGGTCGAAGGAATGGGAGTGAATCTATTTTTAATAGTATTACAATGCGCGGAAATTTATCCAAATTTAAAATATGTGATGAAAAAATCCGCCACGCCAAAAATCTAAATCATGTTAATAGGCGATGCGGCTAGCAACCCATCACTATTTTGATTCCCTTTTTCCACCTTACTGCTCACCATCACACTAAACGTGGCCTTTGGGTCTTACGGCCCTGGGCTCTGTCTACCCCGTTAGGGATGAAGATGATAATGTATCTGTAATAATTTTATATAAGTATTTTGTTTTCACTTTTCCATCATTATCACTAAAAATATTGAGGCAAATTTAATATTTCTCTTTTTTGTTTAAAATATCTATTGACATGTTAAATGATATCGTAAGAAGTTCCCATGTCCGTTCGGATGATACTGAAGTCTCAATCAGGCCGTGTATGAGAGCAACATTAATCACAAAGCCCAAATGAATACCGCTTCCGGATGCAAACTAAAACAATCGACAGCCACTCAAAAAATATCAATCCTTCAAGAAGCCGAATAATTTGTATTCGACATACCGGACTGTGCGGACACACGGTCGCGAAGAACCGCCAGCTAAATCACGTAGCAAATTTTTAGGTTTTTGTATTCTTTCAAGTACATTAACTATACCGATAGGGTCTGTATCCTATGATATATACTTAGACTGTCCAATATTTAGGTTATGCCCACAACTTCTTAATATATTTTGTGGTTTTAAAATTGCAACGAATTATAACATACGAGTATTATATTAAATTTGTAGTTACTTTAAAATTAGAGGAGTAAGAATTTTAAATGTATATTTGTAACTTACTTAAATTTAAGTCGTAGATCTAATCATGTTCATGTGAGTACTTCTTTTTTCACTTTGTATTGTACTTTCGTTGTTTAATTAAATAAAAGAAGTAATTTACATAAAATACCAAAAATATTACTTTGTAATACGAGTATCTGTATAACTACGTAAGGACAAATCGCACTAATTGGGCTGGCCCCAAAGTAGGTTTAAACTTGTATTATGCTATACTAATTCAACAACACTATTTTTTATATAAATACATAAATAGATAACACCCAAGACAATTTGAAAAAAGCGGCCAAGTGCGAGTCGGACTCGCCCATGAAGGGTTCCGTAGCAGCAAGTAACTTTTTACGATTTATGACTTATTAAAAAATAACTTTCTATGATACCGAGACCGCCATAGTTTTAATTGAAAGTACATACTTTGAGGTGTATACCACATTTTTTTTAGAATTATTTTAGTAATATTTCAAAAGTTACGGTGGGGGGACACCTCAAATTTTAACTCTGTATTAGATTATCTCAAGACTGATCTGGGTTTGATCTACATAGTTTCAATACAGTTTTTGTTGCATTTTAAAAAATCTTTTCAACGATACCCCACACGTTGGGGTTAGTCCAATTTAATTTTTAAATTCACTTTTCGTTGTATGGGATGTTGATGGGCTGAAAAAAAAACATGTTTTCATAATTTTAAAAACCAACTTTATGAACTTCAATGTGTTCAAATCTCTCCACCAATTTTCGTGACAATCGGTGCAGTAGCGGCAGAGTACGAGCCCGGACGGACAGACAGACGGACGGACGGACATGACGAAACTATAAGGGTTCCTTGTGGACTCCGGAATCCTTAAAAAGCCATTTCCCGAAATAGATCGCTGATCCTAGAAGGCTGTGTGTCGTCTAATATCCATGACATATAAATGGCATCGGCGGGCCCGATCAAATCTCCCTGGAAATATAAGGCCAGGTACAAATTACTGGGACAGGATTCGATCACTCGAGATGGTGGTCGTCGATAACGCCCGACGTATAAAGACATAATTTAGTCGGAGAGGCCGACGAAATGTTGCTGCACTAGACAATGCGGCTTTAATTAACCAGTGCGTCCTGTGCAGAAAAAATCTGTGTTAGTTTTATTGGATGCCCCTTGGTATAGATTAAATTGATACTCAAGATTGAATGGATGGGGTTGAACTAGTAGTAATTTTTCGTCTTTAATTAGTAAATATATAAAAAAACGTGGCGTATACCAATAATTTTGTGATGCAAATAATCTTGGAGTTGGCAGATTGGTGGACATGAGTAAATTTTGGGAACTGATTACAAACCAGTTTTTAAATATGAAATTAGAATTTTTTTGATGTATATGGAAAAGTTTGCTTTATTTTTTGTGAGGTCTATTTTTGCATAAGATTTTTCCCAATAAACATTTTCTTTGTCCAATTAAAAAATATTTGTTTTAAATATATGTTTTATGGCATTCTTACACTGTTATTAATATCCTGTTAAAGTGAATTAGCATTTGATAATACTAAAATAAATAAAAATAATCTTGTATTGACGTAAAAATTCAAATATTTTTTTCAACTACTTTCTTCAAATTGACCATGCAAACATTCAGCTATCCATTAGGTATCCATATCAAAGATGTGAATAAAAGCGATTCATGAAAGCGCGAATTATGAAAGAGCCGCTTTGTCGGCTTCTATAAAAGGTTCCATTTCTTGATATGCACTTTTAGTGGCCAATAATGTATGCCTAATGAACCTTACAACTTCCTGTAGGAACCGATTGAGACGTATTCGCAACCCGGAAACGTCATTGTTGGACGGTTGGACCCCATACGAGAACGAAAGGGTAAATCGAGACTCTATTATGCGAGTGCACGATGATTTTACGCTGATATAGATATGTTTAATAATAATGTAAACCTTTTATCTTTTGGGTGTGGAGGGTGAAATTGCTTTGAGGGATTTGTTAAAAGCTATAAAATCATATGGAAAGTTCCATATGATTTTATAGCTTTTTTGAACAAGCAAATTTTATATGATTTGTAATCGCGTAATGCGGCTTTTTGAATTTTTACGTAAATAGGTACCATCTATTAATAGTTTTTTTTTTTTGATAAAGCCAAAGTTATACCAAATAAACAAAAAAATATATGTGCCATACTATACGACGTGCCCAAACGCTAGCCACCTTTAAATCTCAAGTAAAATCTCATTTTCTAGCCTTATGAAAGGTAAATCTCCTTCCCTTGTTCCCACTTAGTTTCTTAATTTTGTCCTGTTACGTTTTCTTTGTGTATGTTGTATGTATTTAAGTGTAATATACATATGTAAGTTTATTACATTTACCACTCCGCAGCCGCACTACCTAATTTCCCATCACTTTTTCTATTTGAGCGAGGTTGGGATAAGGCCTAATTTTGCGCATTTCCTAGTTTTTTAAATTAATCCATGTCCTGTATTTTTCTTATATACAATAATGGATGTTTTATTTTATAAGAGAGGTAGACTACGTTTATTCCAGGCAGCGTCAAATATTATTCTGATCTAAATGTAATTTAGCTGTAGAGTGAAATATCGATTTATATCCGGTTATTTCACCCATTGATATTGAATTTGATAAGGATAACATACATACATACATACTATCACGCCTGTTTCCCACAGGGGTAGGCAGAGACTATGGACCTCCACTTGCTACGATCTTGACAGACCTCTTTCGCTTCATCTACACTCATCAACCTCTTCATACATGCCCTTCGGTTACGTGTACTTCTTACCTCTCCCTTTTTCAGAACGTCTGCAATCTGATCGCAGAACGTTCGCCGAGGTCGACCCTGTCCCGCTCTTCCTTTCACACTTACCTTATAAATATTTTTTATTAATCTATTTTCATCCATCCTTTCTAAATGCCCAAACCATCTTAACATCCCTTGTTCTACTTTTGTCACTACGTCCTCTTTCACTCCACACCGATCCCTTATAACATCATTTCTTATTGATAAGGATAAGTTTCTCAAAACCACAATAGAGATCAATTCTCACATGAAATTGATCTAATTAATGTAGAAAGAAACATGTCCGCCTATCGCCATCGTAAATCGTAACGACGAGGTTCATGACAGCTATTTGATCATAAAGTTTTTACCTAGCGGGAGACGAGCCCACCAAAGGTGTGGAGTTCTGATGCTAAATCAACCAAGCATGTTATTTGTTTAGCTCGCCTTTGATTTCACCGCCGAAAGTATGGCACGAAAAAGTTGATACTTTAATGCTTTGCACGTTAGAATCAAATATATTCAAATTGAGGATTTCAATTTATTTTTTGACTGAAACTAAATAGGTTTTAGAGAATGCAAATTTTACATGACTAGTGTATTTTTGGATATTTTAATTTAATTACATTTTTTTTATTATCTACTAGATTAAGCTATAATGCAATGTCGGCTTAAATGGATTTTTCTAATATTTGTATAGCACAAGGCGAAACATATTTAATTCATTTAAAATTTACCTACCTTGATATCATACAAAACGAAAACCAGGTGCCTTTTTAACCATCAGTAAAATTTTTGGAGCAAGATGTCTATGATTCTGAACTTCCTGAAATTCATCACTTCATTAACTTGCTCCTTGTTTGCTTAAATTTGACTGGCTTAAAATTCACATGGTAAATTCTTCAAAATAGCAAACTGTGCATCTACATTGAGTTAGTATCCCATAACACAAGTTTAATATACAAATAATCCCTATAGATCTACAGTAATCACTAAGATATTATGTACCTATCTACCTATTTAAACTACTTGTTCAAAATAAGATCAAATCCAAAGTCAACAATTACACGAAATTTTTAATGATGTCATCCAGTTACTCAAGTGATGATCGCAGAACTCTCAGTGCCTTTTTTATATCCCTATATTTGTAATGAGTAGTTTACTGCTCCCATAAAAGGTGACCACAAAAATAAGCCTTAATGCAATCGGGATAACCGAAGTAATCCTTCGCTGCGACTTTTAAAGGGAACATTCTCCCATCAACGACAACTCTTGTAAATCTATCTGTGATAGCCATCTTGATATACGCTCGAATGCAAAAAGGGATCCCAGCACACTGTTTGATTTAAGAAAACGCAACCTGTCGTCGAAATCGAGTGAGTATCGTATGGAACATCGAATAATCTGGATGGGAAGCTTATCCGATGTGATCTCGATTGTTTAGTGTAATCACTCGATATGTTTATCGACATCGATGTGTATGACAGCAATGCACTTACACGATTTGAATGCAAAGATTCAAATAATCAAACATACTGTCTTTTACCGTTTATATAGGTATCGATCGCTTTTTATATTATTGGGGAAAATGCTTTTAGTTGCGAAATGTTCTTCTAACCTGATTGCCAAATCTTATTATAAACATGGTTCTAAGTTAAACCGTAAACCACTTGAATGGGTCAAAATAACCTAAAAGTATTAAAAACATTCAAATCGGTAATGATACAGAAATGTTTTTCGGATTTCGAGCTCACAGCAAAGTATTCATACAGATTTTGCGATTATTTTTATTTACATTCTGCTATCAATGTTAGATTTCATCGGCGTCATATTTACTTGCACAGTTGCAAACTAGTTTATAACTACACATTTATTAAATAACAGTCTGGAAGAAGAAAAACAAAACCAAAACATTTTAAAAGAAGTTTTCATTAAAAGTGCGTCGACATTAACACATTCTTGTATAAATATTTATCGCCAGTGTTCACGGCTGTGGCTCGTGCTCCTGCATGATACATAACAAAACCAGGACCTCAATATGAAATTTTGGCACGTTCGTTAACGACCAGTCCTGTCGGCAGATGTTGTTTTTGGTCATTAGCTGAAAAAAATCAATTAATAACCTCCGTTTGTGTACAAAATTGATTACCAGGCTCCTGAACTCAACCGTCTGGCCGCACCCGAGGCATCCGTGTGAACTCTGGACATCATATCTACGTACTCTCTAATCAAACCTCGCACATCTCTCTTTGACCAATCTAGAATATCACACGGAGGACAGAGACACCGCTTAGGAAGTAAACGCTGCTTCCACTCTTCGTGCCTACATTTTGATTGATGAACAGAGAAAACGCCTCGAGTAAGTTAATCACGCCTAAATTTAATTTAGAATATACGTAAACACCAGGTCATTTATAATGTTTTGTTTGTTTTTGATGCATTTTTCAATTTAGCTGAGATTTAATAACATTTTTCACTTATAAGGGTCGACTTTTGAACAAAAACTTAAGTTGCAAAAAGGTATAATGTATTATCACTTAAAACAATATTAGCTTTTTGATTCGCGAACAAAATGAGTTCACCTTTTTTCTATAATTTCACCTTTTTTCTATGACTTTAGTTCAAGTTCGTTTATACCTTTTTTATGGTGCTATAATTTAACGATTATATAGCTTTTTTGTCAACTTCAGTCAACTTGGAACTATTATAGGGTCGCGTCAAACGTTTTGTGGAAGACCAAAATTAAGATAAACGTTTCCCATTAGATCCATTTAATGCTGGAGCAATTGGCCGCTATAAACATAATGCTTTTAATCATAGGAAGATAGTAAGCACTATTATATTTGTTGGGTTACGAACATGGAATGCATAGAACGACTTTGATAGTAAATAAAAATATTCTTTTAGCTTCGGTTTTAGATTTTGAAAATAATTAAGTGTAAAAAGTTCAAAAATAATTATATTTAAGTCTAGATCTTATATAGTTTTAATTTATCTAAATATCTAAATACCTAGATATCTCTTAATAAAAGGTCTTTTTATTCCGCTTAGGCCGGGGTCAGAATCTAGATTGCAAAATTTCGTTACAAGGATATATCAGATAGGTATACGCGTAGCCTTTGATATTTTATCATATACTTAAATATTTATATTTAAGAGTATATTATAAATATATGAGGAAATGGCAATAAAAATCCAAGGACAAAAAAAGATGAAGAGAATAGATATATAGATAAGAATAGAAAATAAAGAAGCAATTTAGTATGTATGCAAGATTTCAATACATTCTTAAGGCCGTACCTAAATTTTCAGGGGTCCAGTGCTGCCCCCATTTAAAATAAATCATTTAAAAAAAAACGGAGACATCATTTAAAATTTTGCAACTATCAAGTCCTAGATAACCCTTCAAAGTATTTTATGAACTACTGTTTACAGTTTATAATGAGAACGTTAAGCTTTACTACGCACATTTGCCAAAAGTGGCCGTTTTTCGCATTTAATAGGTACTAGTGTACGAAAAATAATTGACGCCGGTTTATTGAAGCACATAACAAGGTTCTAAATAATTTCAAGGCGTCCAAAGATAGACATCGTGTTTACGAGCCGTTTATTTGAATAATGGATATTGTAAGGCTTATTGTTTATAACCAACAGCTCATTTCCAATAACAGCGCAAAGTGTATGAGAGGTGGTATTCACTAACGTGATTCATCAATTTTGGATTCATGTCCAATATCTGTGAAATTTAAAATACAATACTTTTTGTTTTTACTCGTCTGCCAAGGAAGTGTTATGTTTTTCACACGTATCTTGTATATACATATGTTCGTTTGTTTGTAAATTTCTTTATTACTACGTATCTTCCAAACGGCTGGATGGAGTTCGACAGTGAATCGTCTCAGTAACCAAGTGTCCCTAGATAGGTGGTTTAAAAATGAAAATGGCGGAGATTTGGTGCTAAATTGTAGGTCGTTAATTTTAAAAAAAAAACCTTTAGAGTAGGTTATCAAAATGAAGTAAGTAAACAAAAATATATGTGAGTCATATATTTAAATTTTATTAGGAATCAGTTCATTCATTTAGTTAGATAATTTTGTACGCAGTCGGGTTTTTTGTTTTTTTTAATAATTACTTACTCACTTTCGCATTTATAATATTAGTTAGGATTAGGATTAGGATAGTTAGGATTAGACAATTTATCCAGCTGACGACGGAAAATTTCACTTATTTATTATTTGTTTCACTTACTCATTGTATCCAGCCAGTTATGGAATAACTCTTCATACCATGAGAGATATATTGAACAATGGTCATCCCAATTATACGAGCACCTATTTTTTATACATTCATGAGATGTAAATAGTCATGTTATGAATCAGTAAGTGCTGGTTATGACAAAAGTATTAATGTATTGTCATGCTGTTGTTATCTTTATTGGTATTGAAGTGGTTCATGCTGAGGTAAGTTTTTGTAATGTCAATAAATGTATTCATTTCACCATTGTATTCGTTTAACTAACAATAATTTTATTTTATCGATTTGATACACTTTTTGTTCAGGACACCAGTTGGTATGTACCAAGTTTAAAATATGTATTTATGTAATTTATTTATTTATAGACACGTTATCTTTATTTATGTATTATTTCCATTTATTGTGCTTCTGTATAGAACCTGCTTTAAACATAGGTTCCTGCATACTTACATCATACATCAGTTTCTCAACATGTGATGTTACACATACTTTTAATTTCTTCTTTTAGTGTATCTTTTTAAATACAAGGCCATCCGATAATCGGTGACCGATTTTTTGTAGGAGAAAAAAAGATCGTACTGATTGCAATAGTGCACACGTCCCTACAAAAATTTTGTCAGAAATTCCTACAAAAAAAATCGGCCCGACTATCGGTCCTACAAAAAGTCTGACGTGGGTGGGCACCCTAAAAGATCTACAAAGAATGGAAATAGAAAAACAAGTTTTCTATTTATATTATGTTTATTTCACATAGCATTGCCTTTCCATGAAAAACTAGGTCAAAAATACATGTACCTACACTTTTAAAGAAATGTTTCAATATTTGAAGGTCTATTCCACATCTTTCCTGTGCGTTTTCACCAGCATCGCTCATCATTCAAAGATTACGCATAAATAAATAGATATTAAAGTAAATTGAAATCCTCCAATAACTCGCCGGCTCGGTCATTGGCTATAATAGCTCCCTGGTTGTAATGACGCCGGCCCTTTGAATTAGATCCCACTTAGAGATACCTTGAGCAAATAGATCATCAAAGTTGGAACTTGGAATTTTAAATCACTTGACCTATTTTTAAGGTATAAAAATGTAAGATTTACTTTGAATGCCTTATGGCCGAGACATTATTGAGGCTAAGCGAGTATGTACTGTGATTTGATAACCAATGTTATATAATATATGTTTGTTCTGCTTTCACGCCAAAACTGCAATGCTGAACGGACTGGAAAAAAATTTGGCATGCAGATACATTATTACCTGGATGAACACATATGATACTTTTATCCCGGGAAAAAGTGAGATTTCCATAGGATTGTCAAAAAATTTACCACGCGGACGATGCCGCGGGAATAAGCTGGTAATACATAAGTTGCATATTGTTGACACATTGCCTATTTAGAAAGATTCCTAGATTTGCGCCCATTCATTTGATTCAACTTCTACGTTCTGCACGAAAAGACAACCAGCTAATACTTACATCCTTTGCTTTCTCTTTACTCCAGATCAGCATTGAAACAAGTTGATGACGTATAAGTTAAAAAAAAAAATGTACAAGGTTTTATTGTAAGGCCTAAGAACTTATCAAGACAAATGTGTGATGTGACCCAAACTCGATGGGGTTGCGTCGTTTTATTACAGGGTTCCTATAGCCAACTTCCGGCTCCATCATTAGATCAGCTTGTCATAATAATATTACATTATTATCTGATTTACATAAGCTTACAAAATTTAAACCGTGAAGATGCTCAAATGCACTTGCAAGCAAACTTGCAAGATTTGATCCAAAAACCAACAACAAAACAGGGTAAGCTAAATAAAAGCTGGTAAAAAAAGTTTATGCAAATTGTATGAAGTTTTCCGCACTAACTGTACATGCCACTTATTATCACAGGCAGATGTGTCAATGCTGTTTGCTTTGCGTGGGCGGACGCGTGCTCAACTGTTGCCGGTCAACTGATCTCAATGCTGCCTTTGTTGGCGACCCCTGCACTACTGGTAGTTGCTAAGCACTTCCTTGTTTGCATAATCTATGTACAGTCACGTACAAAACATATGAAATAATATTCAAACCTCTGAATCTTTTTGCTAAAAAAGCCTTAAAGCTCAGTAAAACAATTGTTTTACTGAGCTTTAAGGCTTTTTTTGTGATTTTTCAACATGTTGATAAAAGGGTAATTTTAACAATTCTAATTTAATTTTTCTGTACAGCACTTTGCGTGATGTGGCAATTAAAGACCTTATTTATCTATTAGCTCTTTTAAATAGCAGTAGCCGGGCTAAATAGCACGAAGAACCGATGGCTGATGGGGCAGTAGGGTTCACAAATAGGGGCCACGTACTGGCAAGCGTAACATAGGACACCCACCTGCTATGTGGTCGGACGACCCGAGTAACGTTGCAGGAAGACGTTGGATGCAGGCCTCTTCCGATTGGTCGTTTTGGAAATCATATGTCCAGCAGTGGACGGCCTTGGTTGATATGACGATGATATGAAAATGAATGAATGAATGAAAACCAAATCGCAAAGAGACTAGAAAATTAAAAAAAAACAGCAGTCTCAAACGATTTGTATGTACGGATGACTTGTTTGCATTCTTACGTTAAAATAGTCATATAATAACACAATACATGCTTGTCAGAATATTTAACCCCTGTGGTTATTTATGGGATTATTCAAAAGCTGATACAAAGTTAATTTGTTTTAAATCAAGGGGTGGTTGGCGAATGAATCATGCTTACCTTCCTCGTAACACAATAGTATCTAACTGCAACTACCCCTTTGCAACTAAAATCAGTATGTATCAGTTATGTACGAGTAAGTTACTCATTTATCTATAGAAACTTCCTAACGATTTTAAAGTGGATAGAAAATACTAGTAGAAGTTTTGAAAATACATATCTATAAGTACGGTCCTATGCGTTTAATTTTTATTAATTTACGTAAGAAACAATTGTTTTTATATTCGTCCAAGCTGCTAAGGATCAGTGAAGAAAAAGAAAGGGTAGTCCCTGGGCACAGTTATGGCGCTTCATACTAACCGAGTAACATTTATGCCTACTACTACTACAAACAAAACTATACATCTGTGCACACCCGTGCGCACGTCAATGTGTCAATCAATGTGTTCAGTGTTCAAAGATGGTTCAAAGCCATCAAACGCCGCCAAAAATGGGGGAGAGACGCGGGGACATATTGCGGGGGACGCTGCGAGTTTCCGTTCTGTATTTTAATTTACTTATATTAATTCTGTGCCCTGGGTCAAAGGCCAACAAATCGTTTGATGTAACTTAAGACTTACTGGCAAAGAAATACCTATCAGATAAATTCATTGATATAAGAGAGATCCCCCCCAGGACTTGGATGGGTGGCATACCAATTTTCACAAACTCCTCCGTACTTCGGATTGCACGTTAAGACGTTGTTCCCGGCTGTCTTAAGTGTATGACAGTCGTCAAGCTATGTCAAATAATATGAATTAATAAGTACACCATTTGACAGCAAATACGCCGAAATAATTACATAGAGTAACTCTTAATGACTGCACGAGATTTGATTAATGCTACGGCCATATTCCAAGCCCTAATGATACAGCACCCTTCCAGGTAAGGGTTGCAGACCGCCGGCCGCGAGCCACCCTCCACGACTAACAAAATTACACACTCATTAGTTCTAACCCCTTTTTATTTGTTTTTTCTCATTTTTTCCTACAATAACCATTGGCGCCGCTGTTTGCTAAAAAAAATCGGTCACTGCGTCACTTTAGTCACGACATCACAAGTGTCTACAATTTGAACCTTATCTATATCAATATAAGAATAATTTGAAATACCAAATGACTATGTAGAATTTCCGAATTAATTTAAATTAAAAGTTTATTGATAGTTTTATTTGGCACTTCCTTCCTGTACAATACACTGTACAAGAAAACCAACTTAACTAGTAGTTCTGTGAGAACAGTAGACCTCGCGACCTCTTATAACCATGCAATAAACGACACTCTACCACTTCCTCTGGCTAAGCAAAGCCATTTTAGTGATATCTGTTCATATATAATGCTGCAGCAAATTTTCCCTGTTTTCTCCCTCCACTCCCTCCTTTTGGAATTTTTTTGCAACATGTTGTATAAAATGAAGTCCGCAGCGGCCTCTCAAAGATTTAAATCCGTCAATAAATAACGCTGATGCAAAGTTCCCCCATTTACCCTCCTATTTCTCATCTAATCTAAAATCGCGATTGACAAAAGTTTAATTAAATCAAGGAACTTGTGTAGTTGTGTGCCAATTTTCGTTAAATTTGGTTGAAAAATGCGACCTGTAGGCGAGAACACAGAGGCAAAAGAATTTTTGGCCAATTTCGAAACCGAGACGCTTCGCTCGC
The DNA here is from genome assembly GCA_963576875.1 of Acrobasis repandana. Taxonomy (NCBI): domain Eukaryota; kingdom Metazoa; phylum Arthropoda; class Insecta; order Lepidoptera; family Pyralidae; genus Acrobasis; species Acrobasis repandana. Next base: position 15,344,791 of record OY756218.1, on the reverse strand, counting down.
TCGGGCAATAATGCTCAGATCAATAAAGCAACTGGCTTTTGCCGACATCATCTACAAAGACACCAGTAGAAGTGGTAAATCCAGGGCAGATACTAACCTTCATATTAGGTAATAAAAAATCTGTCCTTCTACGTAAGTCTTAAAAGCCCGTACTACCCTAAAGTTCTTAGAGCGATTATTAACGAAATACTCACTTTGAAATAAAAACACAGCAAAGTTCAGGACTAACTCTAAACATAATAAGTTTCGAAAACACGGTTGCTTAAAATTTTCTCGATAGAAAAACATTGCGAAGTTGCCTCCAAATCACCTCAGAATTATACTAAAACAGAAAGTATTTAAGAAATACAATAAATGAGCACTTGTAACTTTGGATTATAATTGTATTAAACATAAGTCAGTTATCATATGTCTTACTTTTTAAATAACTCTTAAATATTCTTTGTAAAACGAAAAAAACCTCAAAACCAGAACCAACCTCATTGACCCACCGCGATTCCCGACGCCCCGCATGGTTCGCTGTCTCGCTTCGGCTAGAGTAAAATTGTGTGCGTGGAAGCGGGAGCAAAATTTAGATTATTGTCATCAGGCGCCCTCTTAAATACTAGTGAATATGTAGATTTTTTACGGAATCGACGGAAAAAAGTGCTCCTCAAATCAGTAGGGTTATACTGTATTTTAATTTTAGGACTTTTTCTAAATAGTGAGTGACCTATGTTTTAAACGTAAAGCCAAGACATGTCTAGATTGTAAATGTAATATTATAGAAAAAGGTGCAACAATGAACGCAGTCCACTTCTTAAAAAAATATTCAAGGATGTGATGGATGATAAAGAAGAAAATCGCTATTGTAACTACAAACACTTGTATGTTTAACTAAACATTGCAGTTATTACATTTGACGTAAAAAGAAATGTAATAAACAGTACCATGTCTCTCTTGAGTAAAACAAATGTACTGGCATACGTAAACAAGAAACGTTGCCCCGAGGTCTTGTTGACAGCCACCTACCGCAAAATTACTCTGTACTTATATAAGTCAAATCCGTCGGAACCCTTTGCATTCAAATGAACCGAGACGTAATAAAATGTCGTATGTTATCGCATTTCCATTAAACAAGTAATTATTATGCATGCTGTTTACACGCCGAAATTTCGTTAGGTCACTGTCAAGAGTGCCAAGAGTAATGGTCACTGTCAAGAGTGCCAAGAGTAAATTTCCTACAAGAAAATCAACGCCATTTAATTTATTGCCAAGAAGACATGCCCATTTGATTTTTTTTTAAATATCCCTGTCTAGACTGAAAAAAAATGTATAATGGTAAAAATTAAATATTATCTCGTGTCATGCTTTGGTAAACGTCTCACTTTAGTGTAGATAAAATGTAGGTAAGTTTTGAAAATCCTTTACTACTACCTGTACAGATACTGTACAGGTAGTAGTACTGTACTACCTGTAGTCCTGTATACTTCAAACCGAACATACAACTAATGTTTGTTTGTTCGTAATAATGTAGTAGCTAACAGGATTACAAGGAGAGTAAAATCTCCTTGTACTTAAGCTCTTCAACTGGTTGTATTACTTTATTTGCATATTTTACGATAAGTGAAGTTATTAGGAGTTTCCAGAACTGCAATACAGGGAAAGTGCAGAAACAAGTAATATAAATAAAATGAGTTGGAATCCTATTACGCCGCCAGCCGTTCTTCCATAAAAACAGACAATCGCAACTTCTACCGTTGTTTAGCGTCATTGGTATTGATAATAAGCATTGGAATGGAATGGAATTGAAGCATTACAAAAACACCAAAACCTGGGCTGAAAATATGTAGATGTGGGGCGGCTTTCGGGCCCTATCGTTCGAGTCATCAAAGCTACTGAAAAAAACGCAAATAACCCTAAAATTATACTATTTGTTTTAAAATAAGCATAAGAAGACGTCCATTATTATGATGGTTTGATATAATAGTCACAGAACCAAGATGCATGACATCAGCGATGCGTTTTCCGATAACCCTAACTTTCTACTACGTGTTTACGCAAAAATCGAGGTATTCACCAAAATATAGTGGTCTAAAAAAGTGTGATGATTTCATTCTAATTTTACTTAAAGAAAACAAAAAATCATCCCATATCTTGAGATTATGATCATCCTTTGAAGACAAACAGCATAAAATAACGTCCAGTAATAAGATCGTTTGATGTAATAGTCACAGAACCAAAGTAGATGACATCAGCGATGCTCTCTCCGTTGACGCTAGTGCGCAAAAGAAGAGCTAAGATGAAAATGGTGACGTGTTAAAATATGAGGTGGCAACATCTACTGCCTAGGGCACATGATGTGAAAATACGCCACTGGTAATGAGTTTCCTAACCTGCCATTAAACCTACTTAGATTATAAACGGCTCGTTAGAAAGGCGCCTTAAAGAGTTTAATCCCCCATCATCTTACACAGTACAAAGTCCGGAATCACTTATGCTGTAAATTTATGATATCCGAGCCTTGAGCGAGTGTGATCTGTATTTAATTTGGGCTCCGATCTAAATCAAGACCGTTTGCCCTGTTCTTATGAGATGCCGAATCCATAGTCTTAATCGTATAAATTTTACTAAATATTTCAGTCCACATTAAACTTTACTCTTTTATTTATAACGAAATACGAAAATAATGTCTTTCCTAAGAAAATTCGTTCACCTAATTTGTATAGGACTATATTAATATTTCATACTATACCCTTATTATCGATTCAGTATTTTGTCTTACTAGAACTTGGCATAATTTCCAGTATTTACGAAATGAAGTTTTTGTAAAAAATTAACGCTGTATTTACGTTTCCTAAAGTAAAGACTATTTAAATAAAATTATTTATTAATTACATTTTTAACGACAAGAATGGCCTGAAATTGAGAAATGCGACCTATAGGCAAGAACAGACAGACGAACAATAATAATCGAATCTCTTTGATCAGGGCATAAGACTATGGATTCATCGGAGCACCTACATCCTTTACGCATGTAATGTGCTCGTCCGATAACAATTAATAAGCGACCGGTCGTGACCACCGAAGGGTGTCGTGATGGCGGCCTCTCTGACCCCGCGATTGAGATATCAAAATTTGCAGTCCCACGTTTGTTTTATATCGGTCGCTTTAGGGCTCCGGATTAAGTAAGGATGCTAATTACTTTTGTATTGTTTGTTTCCAATGTTACTAAGTATACGATTGATTTATCAATTATTTAATTGTATGATTTATTATATTGTATGTATGTATTTGATTCAGAAAGGTGAAACTCCTTTTTTAAGTACTTAATAAGTCAATCACCTTCTTCGCTTGTGCGCTTACCCGTTTTTTTTTTTCTTCAAATATAATATGCAAGTCAATGATCAACCAAGGATGCCAAAGACCTAGTGAAGTAGAGAAGAAATAGCTGAAACAGTTTAAATTATTTGGCTATAGTTTTATAATCGGCCGCCTCCCTTATGTCAACCGTCTTTGGGAATGCAGTTGTAGCACGAGATGTTTGTGCTTATTTCTGTAGTCGCCTCTTACGACATGCACAGGAAGAGATGGAGTGGTCCTATTTTAGTTCTGAGACTTTCAATATAAGTTAGTAGATACGAGTTAGTAGGCCAAATCATCAATCTAGAGTAAGCTTAGGTAAGGCTTAGTTAGACTTTTTTTAAAATGCACAAGACGCTTCGGTGACAAGTTTTACAAAATGTATCCCTATTTATTGCAACATAGAATGTTTTATTGTGATAACGCTATTTAAGCAAGCCTACGTATATGTTATATAGTAACAATGGTACTATGTTCTATAAACTTTTTCACATAATATACAAGAGCGTGATAAAAAGTTATAAAAGCACCATTCTGTTCAATACAAAACACATCTACAGATCGTTATCGATAGTAACAAAAGTTTCTGCAAGTACTTGTTTCTTATTTTGCGTTAATTGTTACGCTGCACTTAATTTCAACTCGTGTTCCCAAACGCACATAACAATTACGAGCCCCTTAATTCAAGCGCAGCACTATACCGACATGGCACAGTTTCTTATCTTCATCTAGCTAATGGTTAGTGCGAACCACTGATCTCGCTATTGTTACTACCTGGATAAAAGATATAGCAGAGAAAGAAGTTTCTTACGAAAATCATCGTTGATTCCGACATCTCTTAGGCCTCGTGTCCACGTATCCGGTTTGCGTCAAGTTTGCGCCGCGCCGGACCTGCGGCGTCCGGTCGATCAGTCATGTATGAAGCCTCTAGGAGGTGTGTCCACGTCGCCGGTGACGATGCCGCGCCATCACAGCGCAAACCGGATACGTGGACACGAGGCCTTAGTGTTTTGTCTTGTGTCAAGGACATTTTGTCTTTGGAAAATGATCGTATGTATGAAGCACGCAGGAGGCGTTCCGTGCCCCGATTTATAATTTCATTGCGTGAGATTTATCACGTTCTAAGGCGTTTGTGTGAGTTTAGTATAATACTTCAGAATACATAAGTTTATGGATTCATGATGATGCAGATGCAGCCATGTGATTTCTGGCCATGTGGATATCGTAAGAGGCGACTAAAAGTCAAAGCACTCACATCTTGTGCAACAATTGCATTCCCAAGGACGATTGACGTCGCGTCAGGCCGGCGTAAAACTTTTTGCACAAATGCGGAATGCATTTGTGCAAAAAGTTTTACACCGGCAAGGAGGGTTTGTATCAGGCAGGCGGCCGGCCGTAAAATTTTCAGCCAAATCTTTATTCAGCATGGAGAGTAATAACAGACTTACATGCTGCCCAACCCCACGTAAAGTGGGATAAGATGAGGATGAATAAGAGTATGATACTTCAGAAATAAATGTGCTTATACTTCTTTTCAAGCGAACATTGAGATCATGAAACTTTACATAAATCTAGTCTCTTTAATAAGGTCAGTGGTGCTAACCTTTGTTCAATTATGTTTTACAACTAAACAGCTAATTGTTTTGTTCGCAGCAAATTATTATCGTATCCGTTGCATGAAGCGCGCAGGAGGCGGTCCGTGATCCGATTTATATTTCATTGCGTATAGATTTATCACGTCCTTAAGCGTTTGTGTCTTGCTATTGATATAGAGTTTAGAAAGCAATGTTAAGAGCCCGCACTACCCTAAAGCTCTTAGAGCGACTTTAAATATTATCAATATTAATGAAATACTCACTTTGAAATAAAAACACAGCAATGTTCAGGACTAACTCTTATGATTCCCATCAATCGTTTGACTTCCATTTTGTTAGTGGTATATAATAAACCTGGTTTTAGATGTCTCAGTAGAAAAACAGACTTCATTTTTTATATATAAATATGATAAAACTAATGTGAGACTCAAACATTGGGTATTTATATGCGACAAACGGGTAACTAAACGCTAAACCACGCTTAGGCCGCGTCCACGGATACGCGGCGTCGCACACCGCGCCGCGTGTCCGTGGACGCGGCCTTAGACATCAGTGAGACCTCTCCAACCCGTCTGACCAGTGTGTAGAGTGTGGACTAAATCCTCTGGCTAAGTATGGCTCTGGCGGTACAGAAAGGGCCGTGCTCCAGCAGTGGAGACTAGAAAGACCTGATGATGATGATGATAAAATGGGTAAAATCAGCTATTGGCCGACGTATTTCAAACTCATCTGGAGGCGAATGTGACTCACGACGCATACACGAAGACGACCCGAGTCGCACTTACTTATTAAGGTCTGCAGCGTGGCTCGGGACTTCTTCGTGTATGCGTCGCGAGTCACATTCGCCCTGAGAAAGGCCTCCAGATGAGGTCGAAACAGTAGCTAACTTTTTACATGAGATACCCGTTATCGCACATTAATAATGTTCAATATTATCAAGCTTAACAATTTGAATAAAGTGCGATAAATTTATTTTTAATATGGACGTCATGAATAAATAATGTATTAGCTAGCTCTAATCATACTTGTAACATTGCTTCTGTAAATAAGTTCATCGATATGCATACATTTTTTCTACATTCGCTTATAAGAAATTAAATATTTCCATAACATGAGTACGTAACATGAAGATAGCCTATAATTGGCGGTTGCCGCAGGGTGATGTATGCATGTCACTGTATTTCACAAAAATGAGGTTTGCGTAATGACATAATTATCTAGAAATAATATATGACGACATAACTTCAATGAAAATAATAATGATGAATGGCTATCATTTTAGCTGCGGGTCCAGCTGGGAATTCTATTTTAGAATTGCAGGAATATTTAACCTGTTTAGAGTAACGGTTTTCGGAAAGAATAATGTTTGATGGGTACTCTATTTGTAAGTACTTTATGTAATAATATTTAATTAAGACTGTGTAGATTTTAGATGAGGTAGAGATAGCGTTTGGGGTTACAATTTTATAGAAGTTTTTATAGAAGTTATTTAACAGAAAAAGCAAAAAGGATTTTAATTATTTACACTCAACGCAATGCGAATACCTATTATGATCACTTTTATATCGTTGAGAAGTAATTTTCTAATAATTCATCTAAATACTTAATGCATGTAGTTATTTTCATTCAGTGACTACGGCTAGTGGCTAAAGATCAACAAGAGGATCAATTCAGCAAAAGATGTATAGATTGTAGCACAGGCACTTTATGGCATACTTGACAACTTATTAACAGTCCACATATCTAATTTTAATGTTATTTTTTGTAAATTGACGTCTTTGGAGAAAATGCTGCAGTACAATTTATTGCCGCTACTACTTGCGCGAAAGCGGCACTAAACTTAGCTGTAATTAAATGATCTGACGTCAACAATTATTATGATATCCATAGCAAAGTTAACAATTATCAAGCGATAAAAATGTCCACAGATAAATAAATAAATTTTGACTTTGACAAATATTTTTTTTTTACTTTGACTAAAAACGAAGACTGTATCCAATGGGATACAATTACAATAAGATACAGACTTGATTTCTATTTGTTCTAACTTTTAACTCCTGGGCATCTAATTGATGCTTATTGTAAACAAAATTATTAGTTCAGTAACAAGCGAACCCATCGGTAGTTCTGGTGATACCATCCAGTGTTTGCTTTGCCCCGAGCAGGGATTGAGCCATTTAATTTTATAAGGGAATCTAGATAAAGCGCGAATCGCCGCCTATTGCTCGTGCCTTATGGCTTTGTTTGTTTGCCGATTAAGTAGAATTATTTTGGCTGGAGGCTTTAACGCCCAGTCTCTGCGAGTGTTTGTTGGACTAACAACCTTACAGAAATCATTCAATAAAAAGCTGACAAAAAAGGTAATTCACGTCAAAAGTCAGCTAGGGCCTTCCTCAGGGCGAATATGATACACGACGCCTACACGAAGACGTCCCGAGTCATTTACGATCTTTAGAAATTCTCAACTCATTTTCTATCGCCGTATGGTACTGGGTTTTCATATGAAACCGAATGCAGCAGACATGACGCAACAAATTTTCTGCAACTCACAACTCAAAAAATTACGCACGTCTGCGTGGGTCCTAAAAGTATTGTTCTTTTCGTTTACATATAAAGCCTGCACGCACGTCCATATGTAAAATACATATCAATCAATCGAATTGGCACCTCGGACCTTGGAAGGCAGCTGGCAGCTCGCATTAGTGGCTTACTAACACAGTTTTAAAATGCACGGATTCTGAAGCGTGACATATTACGAATACGGTTGGAGCAAACGTGAATGGATGTGAGTAAAATAAAGTTGAATAAATCATTTAAAAATAGAAACAAATATTTTGCAGATTGAAGATTCTTGCCTTCATCTGTTATTTGTTTTGAAAATATCCTACGTCTAGTTTAGTCGACAGAAAACAATTTTTATTAGAGGAAATAAATAAAATTGCTAATACATATCCTGTGCAGAAAAATCCCAAGTGGCTCATTCCTAGGTTAGTACGAGTATCATCATCATCATCATTGCTCAAAAACATCAGGTAGGTACATTGTTTTCTCATAGAATAAATCAACAATATATGCTTCAAAAGAACGGTCCCAAGAAGAGAAAAGATATCTCAATACCGACAAAGCGTGTATTCTAATTTTAACATGTCGTACAATTACCTCAATCAAATGTACATTGTCATCAACAAAGTCAGCCTCAAGAAATATTTATTCATTGCTTAACCACGTATAAACAAGTCAATCCACTTCATTCTTCTTCATTACCCAAACGAATCTGAACATTACAGGATGAAAAATAGGCACTAAAAATTCAAGTGAGCAAGGCCTGAACCGTTGTCCCCGCCCTGTGGGCAGCTGTGTCCAGAAGTCACTCCACTAAGCCTCTATTAAGGACCTCAGCTCGAACACGTGTCGACCCATAAAAGTACCCAATTGCCAGGCGTCAATTTATTCTTGAAATTAACCTGTCGCGTGCACTTACGGCGCCTGCAAACGCGCATGCTTTAAACGAATCGATGCAATTTAAAAACGTCCAAAGTAATTAGACTTTTTGAGTAAATTACTTTAAATATTTCACTTTTGCTCAATATTGAAGATGTTTCCGAGATAAAGTAATATGCCTGGATTAAAAATGCTTATTTGCCGATTTAGTTCAGGAGTGACCATATTTATAAAAGGAACGTTAATGGAAATGCATTTAAACTAAACGAATCTAATTTGCATATTATGCACTAAGTAAAGATGGTTCGAATTCCGAACACAAATTTAAAAATAAATGTGGCATATATCTGATAAAGAAATTAAGATAAAATATATGGACTCATTACGCAGCGATATATTTGCCCATTCATTATAGCTGTCATGTGGATTCCGACACTTGTTTCCTTTGAACCTAAAGTACCTACTCATAATTCAGTGACAACATAACGACAGTGGCATGCGGTTTTAAAAATGTTATCAACAGGTAATATTTGAAAGAAGAAAAAAATCTTACGGGAAATCACGGCAACGCACGTCTGGAGGCTCAAGAGAGTCTTTCGAGCTCGTTATTTAATAACAAGCAATATTTTTATTATGTAAATACTATATTCTTACCGTAAAATTAATTGCAAAAATAACTTTTGATATCTGATTGTTTTGCCGAGAGTAAATTGCTGTCTCTAATGTTGATGATTGACTTTTTTTTATTAATTACATCAAGGAGTAACATTATCCGAAATATAAAATAAAATTGATTATTTTTATCCGCTCATTACGTAAATAAGTTCTAAACCTTTCGAATCTGATACAAATGAAACTGTCAACTAACAGAAAATTGGTCTGAGCAGAAAACGTATATACCGCGCTAGTGACGTCACTGACATTAGGTTTCACGTGAAAGAAAGAGATAGCGAGGTACCCCCACTACCTACCCTCCCACTTTTCTATGTACCAATTTTTTAAATGCTTATTTCTGCTTCATTAAATAACCAATTTTCATGCTGTGTTTTGCTGAGAAAGGTTGCAGGAAAACGCTGGATGCAGGCCGTTTTCGATCGGTCGTTTTGGAAATCCTTGTGGGAGACCTATGTCCAGCAGTGGACTTCCTGTGGCTATATAATAGATTAAATATTGTTCAAAAACAAACACAGTTAAACACCCTATTGTGAATCACGCCTATGATCAACACGCGTAAACTCTAATAATGCGTATGAACCGCCATCGAACTTCTTACTATCACATCGCGATCTTTTGTAGGTAGCATTTTAAATATCCCACGGTTTTGCAGAATTATATTTATAAAACATTGTATCATTTATTAAGAATTAAAACCGCAACCCGTCTCATCTCTTGTCTTCCACGTCTCCCAATGATTTATGTGCGATGCACGCGACCTCATGAATATCAATTAGACCGATATGCTCTAATGACAGCACTGTCATATTTAATACTAATTATTCAGGGTTGCCGTACAGTATAATATAATGTGTTTTCCAATGTGCAGATTCTTATTAATCCATTACACCACCACTATCCATATAATCAATGAAAATCATCAGGCATCTACCTTAGTATGGCGGCTGTACACTCTCGGCGAGGGCACACGAGACATGGCAAAGATGAGAATGTACAGGATACATTCGCTTATCTTCGCCTCCCCTCACCTCGTCTCGCGTGCTCTCGCTCTCGTGTCGGTTTTTTGTACGCGAGTCAAAGGGCCTCGCCTCCCCTCGCGAGTGGAGACGAGTGCATCCCTGTATACTCGCGCTTCGTTGATTCTATTCTACCTCAAAACGTCGTGGCGTTAAGTCGTGCGTAAAGTCTACAGAGAACCCCCCGTAAAGCAGATTCATATCAATATGTGGAACCAAGAATAAGAGTTGAATTTTCTCTAAGTTTATCAAAGCGACAGTTACAGCCGCCGTAACTTGGAGCGCGACCATATCCTCGCTGTCGCTCGTCGTAACTGAATTAATCGAGAATGTATAGGGTCGTACTCGTGTAGCGCTTCTCGTGCGAGAGGTTCGTGCGAGACATAGCGAGGGCACTCCCGCGAGAATGTACAGCCACCATTACACCTTTCGTCATCAACCTACATTTAAACCAAAGGTTTGAAGATGTTATATTTTTGGATGCAGTTATACAAAAAATACAGTCATGTTCCTAGAAACTAACAACATGAAATTCTTCAAGGTCTCAAAAAAAGTTACTTCCGAGACCGTGCGCGTTACAGTAACAAAAAATCTAGGTCTATTTTTATTTTTAAGCTATTGTATAGCTTTTATCGCGGGCTTTGAGCGCGGCGACCGAATCAAGAAATTCCGTAACGAAAATAAAACCTAACACCCCCCACTCCGCCTACCATGTAGGCTTACAAGCTATATAGCATTTGGTGGAATGTATAGAGGGCTGGGGTTTGAGTACCAGAAAAATCTGACATTTGAGATTTTGCAGAAACCTGATGTGCAAGGGGTACGGCCTGGCAAAACGGTAAGACTTGGAGATTTGGCCCCATATACCAAATGGAAGGGGTACCTAAGCAATTACCAGAGCCGGTATTTTATTTTTAATTTTCGGAAAAAAAATCCCCCGCCATACAAATTTCATACAAACGGCTCCCTTAAGTAACTTGACGCAGCCTGAGGCCAAAGGCCGAATACAGAGCACTCCCCCGGGGAGCTAACAGCTTTACAATACAAAACAAAAGTCTATGGATAAAGGTGTCTGTAAGCTGCAAAAAATCTAAGTCTATGGATTACAGGTGTCTATGTGCTATGTGCTACCTACGGTAACCCCTCACCAGCCCAGCTATAAGTGTATTAAATGTATAATAATTCTATTTTTTTAACAAAAAAAAACAACCGACTTTATTTTCTTTGAGGAGTTTCTTCCATATCTCCAAAATTCTTTATCATGTTTTCACCAAATTTAAATGAGACCAACTTGAAAGTAAAGACTTTTAAAGAATCATCAAAATCTGTTTACAATTGCGAAGATATCGCGTAACGTTCATACAAAAAAAAAAACATTCGGGTAAAATTAAGACGCGTTCATGGAATAATACTAGTTGTGCAAACTACACATTTTCCTGACCTCCATGGTCCTGACCTTTGAACCTGGTACCTCAATGAAAATTTAAAAAAATATATGATGTTAAGGCAAGCGCACTTCCAGATTAAATGTTGTATAGATGTAATGACCCTAATAAAAATATTAGATGGGTAAGTACTTATCATAAACATTTATTCCAACAAATTTTATTGCTCGCTACAGAGATTTCAAATGCATTTAATTTAATTTAGAGCTAGTTTTACAAAAAAAAAACTCACAATCAAATTAAACGAACTTATCTTATAGAGTACAGCAACCCTCAGACATTCTTTTATTACTAGAAATAAGTGGGGGGGAGGTTCTGGTCAGCGCCCGGGCAGATGCGCTATGACACCTGCCCTGTACATTTTACACCCCCCTACTACACTAGCTTAGTGATTTCTAATCGTCTACTTAAGCCATTATTTGCTTTAGAACCGTCTTACCGATACTTAAAATATTTCTTGGAACTGATGTTATCGGTATTTTATATTACGGATTATTAATTTATTCAAAACGATATCTATAAGGTTTCTGTGTTATAACATGTATCAAAATAAACGGGCAGGTGCGAGTCGGACTCGTACATGAAGGTTCCATACCACCGTACAATGTTTTAAACGACCCCGTTTAATTTTTAATTTTATCTTATTTTTAGTATTTGTTGTTTGGACAGACGGACAGACAGCGGAGTCTCAGTAATAGGGTCCCGTTTGCACCGCAGCATAACTAATATCTTAGGCCTTATCTTTTTTTAATTTCAAAATACAGTAGTGATCTGTGCACGAAATTCAAATTCAGCGAATCACGCCAGTTTTTCAATATATGTGTGGTTACAGTCGTGAACTACTTTATTATTCTAAAACATGATTTTAAAAGGTTTAAAAGACGAAGAGAAGGAAATTTTAATTAGGTATATAAAGTAATACTATCTTTTCCTATGCTTACAAACACATTAGGGGAAAAATTGCAGTGCGTGCCCGATATTTATAACTTGATCATCTACTTATTTGCATATCTTCTTAAAGCAGTTTTTACCACAACTAGTTCAGTGAACAAAAAATCGGTCCATATTACCAGTTTGTAAAGACACACATCGTACTGGACAGTGTGGAGTGCAACATTGTATACTTTCCATTTAGGTACCTACATGAAAGTATGCTACTAATTGTTTAATATTAACTTAACTGTCCACACTTATAACAGAAGAACAGTTAAACATTTCTTAAAACCTAGTATTAACGTCGAATTTGGGTTCCCGTAATGATTATTTAGCGGTTTCTCACAAATATGTTTACACTTAATTTCTTAATAACTTACAGAGAAAAAACATAAACTTGGCTCATAATGTCTTTTACTTGATCAAAAGAATCATGTCTTTAGTACGTTAATTTTTAACCATTAAACAAGCATTTACCATTTATCGCTTAGACTAAAATTCCGATGTAATCAAAATAGGAACACGCAGGCTCTACAACCGCTAAGCTCTTCCAGATTTTCTTGTTTTTTGGGAAGGATGAACAATGAAATCTATAATGTTACACTAAAAATAGAGTAATGACAAGAGCAGGATTTTGTATATATCTAACAAGCTTTTTAGTCACGTGGGCCAATCCGCTAGTTGCCAACAAGTCAAATCAGATACTTTTTTCTTAACGTCAATACAAACATTTTCTATGAGATTTGTATAAAATTTCTGTGAAAAACTGTGACGTCATAGTTTCTTGGAGTCAAATAGCGCTCTTAATATCCGTTTTTCTGCATTATTAAATCTAAAATCACGTTCAGAGTGGATGTGATTAATGACAAGTGACATTATTTTGTGACGTTTTATTCTCATAACACTACCAAATAATTTATTTTTGACCAAGGAAACTACCCAGTTAATTTAATTCCATATACCTTTTTAATGTACGACAAAAATAATACAGATACATGACAACACTTCTTTATCCCTAACGGTGCAGACAGAGCCTAGGGCGGCAAAACCCAAAGCCTTAGTGTGATGGCGGACGTAAAGTTGGAATAAAAGTTCGTGTCGGGCCACGCTCAGAGTAGAGTTCCGAAGTTAAACGTTACAACATGGAAACTCTATTTTCCATAATTTTAAATGTTTACTACCAATTTTTAAGACATGCTACACTACTAATATTAGCTCCAGGACTAGTTTATGGTGGAACCACGATAAATTAACAGCTACTTACAAGCTATTCAGCTAATTGTCGTAATTATCGTAAATATCGATAATTTATTTTACGACTGCGTAATAGAAGCTCGCTACGTGCGGCGTTACATAAGTTTTGCCTTTATCAGTACATACTCTCATAATATGAAGGCCATAAAAATATATTGAAATAAAAATATTACATCATAAAAACTGTTTATGGAAGGGACATTCCAAATATGTACCAAAATAAGCAGGTGCCACTATTTAATTACTCAATGACAAGACATAAATTTCAAAGATTTCATTGGATATTTAACTACCGCTTGTATACAAATATTATTGTAACGCACACAAATATACTTGAAGAATTAATTATGAATTCTTGTTCTTTCGTAGCACATTCATAGAAAATATTTACAAACAAAATACGACTTTATTTCAATCGTTTTAAAAACCATTACTTAAAAACAACTTTAGTATTTTTACATCATAAAAGCTGTAAGGTGGCAGTAGAGTAGCTATTAATATTTTATTAAAATTAAATTTATTACCAAAAGAAATTCAAGCCTAGGTTTAGCTAATCCTTTGTATGTAATAATATACTACGCGTAGATACTTACAAGAAATAAAACATTATATTGTAAAACAGATAAAAGTTAATCCTACATATTATCTTTAGGCATGACTCTTCCTTTGAACCGTGGAATAGGTTAGGTGCCATTAGCGCAAGTGCCATTCAGACGGGTACGCTAAGTGGAATAGGTACCTCAAAATGTATTGTGTCTTGAAGAAAACTTGTACTTACATAATATTTATATGAACTGATATTTAAATGACTTCGGGTACATAAACTTCGAAATATACCAAACAAGTTGCTTTAATTAGGTATACTTCTAGTACGTAGACTGTAAAACTCGACACATACTTCAAAGGCTGAAATATAAACAGCTTTAAAATGAGTCGTTTTTTATAATACAAAGAAGACAATGATGGGTACCTACATAATTAATTTTTTTACAAAAAAACAACCGACTTAAATTTTTTTAGGGAGTTTCTTCCATTTCTCCAAAGTTCTTTATAATATCTTCACCAAATTAAAATGGGACCAACTTGGTAGTAAAGGCTTTCAAATAAAAAAATAATCCTCAAAATCGGGTCACAATTGGCGAAGATATCGCGTAACAAACAAACATTAAAAAAAAACACGATTTTTTAGTTAGAACTGTTTTAATTTCGATGAAAACTCTTTTGATTACCTACTAGTTACATAAGGATCCATTTTTATTTTTTATGTACAATAACCTTCACATAATAAAAACTTAAAACATTTCTTCATTGACAAATATTTTAGCACAAAAGTCGTCTCCACGTCTTTCCGCTGCGTAGTTTCAGTAAGTCGACGACTGGGCAGGTGCTGTTCGGGCGCACACTTCTTTCATTAAAATTAATACCAATGTCGCGTGTGCACATTCTTACTCGATAACGCCTTACCGTAATTAAGGTATGGTTTTAAACCGAGCGAACCCGTCCCGTCGGCCGCGCGCCTGCCACGCGCCTCAACGGTACTTCACTAACATTTTATTAACGAGAAACATTTTGCCGATCGAATCAAATTAAACGATACATAATGTCACGTTTGTTTATTGGCAATCAAAACTTTATTTATGCTGGCTGTACTCTTATACCTCTGATTGCGAAGATACAGATATATTGTCACGTCTTTATCCCTAACCGGTCAGATAGAGTACAGTCAGACAGTGGCCACGTTGAAGATGAAAAAAGAGAAATTTGAAAGGAAACGGAGATATCATTTAAAATTTTGTTCTAGTAAGCCCTAGATGACCCTTCGAACTATTTTATGAAGTACTGTTTACAGTTTAAAGTGAGAACCTTAAGCTTTAGTTTGCATTTTTGCCAAAAGTGGCCGTTTTCTGCATTTTTATGCTGGCTGTACTTTTATATCTTCTACCTCTGATTGCGAAGCCTCTATAAAACTGTCAACAAAAACATAATAGGGAGTTAAATAGGAAACAATACTAATTAACTATTTAGGCGTATCTTATCGCCACGCCTAACGAGGTGTCGTAAAGCTATAAACGAATTCTACAGCCTTGTTTGTCGGCAAACGAGCCTGCCAGCCGAATTTCCCTGGTCTCTTATTTATAAGCCTTTAAAGAACATTTCTATGGAGTTACGTGAAATATGACGCTCTAAATGGGACAAGTTTTCTCGTTAGAAACAAATTCTGCTATTGAAATAGGAAGTTACATTTAATGTCAGATTAATTAAACATTGTATGTATTGTTACGTTACCTACTTGCGTATGACGAAATAACTTTTAGTAGTTTTTTTTATTTACATGCCAAATTTATTAAATTCTTGATACAAATAATGCCTTATTTTGCAGTTTTACTACGGAAAGAGAACAGCTAGCTCATTATACGTTTTTTCCTATTTCCCAGACCAGTAAGAAAGAATATTATTTAGAATCTTCCGACGATCAATATGTATATAAAGATAGAAAAAAAATACTTTCGTAAGTGTTTACAAAACAAAAGCCAATTGTCGTAAAACATCTGTGTTTTTATTCATTTTACTCATCATTCAGCATAACACAGGCAAATTGTTCGCACATAATAGGAACACGAAATCGATATCTCGAAATTTGAATGTCGATCAGCGGCACTTCCAATCGATTACAATGCGAAATCGAATCACAGCCGTATCTCGGCCACGATCGGGAGGTGTCGTGTCGAGTCGGATGCGTCTCGTCGGACACTCGGAGACAACGTGTGATGTCGGACGAGACGTGTGATGTTGGACGACATTCGGGTGATGTCGGTGGTGACGTCGTGTGTGTGATAAGGTTGCTGATACCAGCTACTGGTTCGGAAACTTTGAAATTTGCATTCGATATGTTGGAAGACTGTATTGGTAATGCATGTTAGATATATTTTTTTTTAATGTTTAACAACTACAAGTACAAAAAGAACAAAGGCAGACGCCCATATACTGTGGAATACCTGATGTTAATTGAAAGTGTTTTATAATGTTTGGTGGGAAAATGTTTAATTAATAGAGGTTATTTAATATACTTACTTATAAGTAAGGTAGGGTTTATTAGGTATATATTTCTGCCTTCTTTCTTTGCATGTAACATAAAATTTAATTAAAAAGATTATATACATTTTTCCGTGATATTTTTGGACTGAAATTTTACCATTTCATCTCTTCCCGTCGTAAGTGGCGACAAAAAGACTAAGCACCATCATGCAACAAATCATTTCCAAAGAGGGTTGACGTCACGCAGGCGGCTAGATGTACCACAACTAAATTTTCTTATACTCGTATGGTATTATCCTCGCATACTCGTGGATAAACTGGACCAAATTCCATACAAAATAATTAAAAACCTACAAAGCAACCCTATGGATGCCAGAAGGCGTAGAGGGAGACCATGAAAGAGATGGCGAGACGACATCGACAGCTTCATGAAAGAATAGCAGCAGGTTGTTATAAGTAGAGATCAGTGGAGAAAGAAAGGAGAGGCCTTTGCCCAGCAGTGGGACACATCGGCGGGCTATTAAAAAAATACAAACCTACTAATATTTTAAAACTCGTTTTATTTCCAACTTTTTTCATAAATTCATCAATATTTTAATCAATAAACATGGTCCACACAACAACAATAGAAATCGGCGAATCATTGGTCACGTGATCAAGTCCCGAGCTAGTTGCCGGAATTCTTTATGGTCTTCTTTGGTGTCAAATCCGACCACGCTTGGGGTGAAATGTAAAACATTCCCTTTATTAATACTTTATATGATCACCCTTTGACGTTGCGATGAATAGCAGTCACTCAACAAGTCGTTAATCAAGCTATATTGGATATGAATCAGGTAGTTTCATTGTGTCGGCGAGCTTTACTAGTATGATTTATAGAGTAGTATAATTTTGAAGGAATTAATAGTGTTTCGTCAATGAATATCGGTGAATGTGGGAGCGTCGTAACACGGGTAAGTAACCGTGGTTAGCCTACTAGCGTGACTAAACAAAATATGATCAAGTCTCAACCCTTTTCTTTAGCTCCTGTATCTAAACATAGTTCAAAAATGATTTATTTCAAGTGTGTAATAAATTTTAAATTTAATAAAAAAAAATAAGTATAATTTTTTTAATAAGCAAGCGAGAAGACGATTTTGACTATACTATTTTTTTGATCGATTTTACCTGATGTCCCAATATGTGTTTATTTTTTTTCTCCCTTTGTTGTACACATAATATAATAAGTACAATAGGCTAATTAAGGCTATAAGCATTCTCTAACAGTCAAACCTTTGGGTCGATTGGAGAGCTTATGTGGGTGAAACGTAAAGAAAACATAAACGAAACTAAATTTTAAAGTAACATACTATTTAAGAAATAAATTGAAATTAAAATTACACGCATTGCAAACATTACAAACATACACAGGCTACACAGGATGATAATTTTGCTGTGTTCAAAATAACAAAGAAGTAGCAATATATACGATAATACGAGGCATGCATTTTATTATTGTCAAAATATTGTTGCTCAATCAATTTGTAGCTATAACCAACATTGATCATTAAAATGTTTAACGGCTTGACCATCACATATCCCACGTTTTTCAACCGTGACAACAGATGATGTATTCTCATAATCATCACACACCGCCACCCCACTCCTACGTTCATCTCATTTGTCCTAATTGTTTTATACCGAGTAATCGTCGCACATAAATGTCACTCAATTTCCGCTGTAGAATAGAAAATATTCCAAACGTCGCGTGCAGTTAATAGTGGATACGATTGTTTATTTAACGCAAATAGTACATGCTCGAATGTAAGTGGTTTACAATAACATTTTATTCTTGATTAAGTATTGTTTTAATAGGAAAAATCGTGTGGCCTAATTAATATTTCAAGTTAGGCTTAGCTTGTCTAATCTTCCGTTGGTCCCATTTGTCTTCCACCTTTACCAGAGCACGACCCTCTCTGTACTACCAGAGCCATACTTGGCCAGAGCAGTTAAAGGATTTGGCCTACACTCTCCACGCTGGCCAGACCGGTTGGAGAGGTCTCATTGATGTTTATAGGCATTGTTTAGCTTGTGTTTTCTAAGTCGCCTTCTACGACATCCATGGGAAAATTTGGAGTTTAAAGTTAAATTTGGTCCTATTCTACTCTGCCGGGAACCACACGGCTAGGTATATATTTATTGTTCTTTATATAACCTCTAAATGCTATTCATTTCATTTATGGTGTAATTTAGAGTATTCTATTGTGTTATATCTTACTTCTAATACTTCATAGACTAAGAGTATATTACAAAATAAGGACAAACATGATGTAATACACCCAAAAATGGTAGTATTTACTACAAATGTAAATTTTTATGAATTTTTTAAAATGATTTTACATAATTTCTTTAATGTTACTGTTCTTTAGTTAGTAAGTCAATCAGTGTAAGTTGTCAAAAAAAACAGTGTCCATAAATCTGATATGAAATATGTATTTGCAAAATAGGTAGTAAATTATTAAAGTAGGTGTGTATATATATTGTACTACACCATGTACCAGATTGTTTGGAGAATTTTTTTTTTATCAAACGCTCACAAACTGTTAAAATGAGAACTACAATCCTACAAATAAACAAGCGCCGTTTATGCTCGTGGGTGGTTCCTTTTATCCTCAACACTTATCTTATTGGAATCACTCACTAATTCTATAAATTGACTCATAACAAGATACTCTGGATCATTGTACACGTTAACATATTAACGTCATTTGTGCCTATTGAAGAATATTGTTACAATTTATCCCTTTATTGTTGAGCTTTTAGCCGGGATGGGTAATTTATTTGGGTTTTTGAACTTTGTTGTTTTTTGGAAATACATAGTCAAACGAGAGTACAATACGAATATGGACTAAAGAAATGTTCTTTGCTGATTAGGTAGATTATTAAAAATATTGTGAACGTATTTTTTGTTTGATCTGATTAGCTTTTTTTTGACAGATACAGATTTAACTTTCACATGACACGATCTAGTGTAAAAGTTTCTTTAGACGGTGACGTTAATCGCCCTTATTCCAAAACTTTGATGCGTTGTATCTTAATGAATTGTTACTACTTTGATAAACCGAAAAATACATTCTTGAATAGGGTAGATGACTGGGCCAAAAATAAATTATTTGGTACTGTTATGACACTTGTCACTGATCAATCCTATTTTCAACATCATTTTGGATTTATTAATGCAGAAAAACTGGTATTAAGAGCGCAATTTGACTCAAAGTAGCTATGACGTCACGGTTTTGTTGTTCATACAAATCCCATAGAAAATGTTTGTTTTGAAGTTTGGATAAAAGTGTCTGATTTGACTTGTTGTCATTTTACGGATTATCTGTCTGACGTCTACATCTCTTTTATCTAATAGCGATAAAACTAACTATCCAACATGAATACTGAAATATTTTGTTAAGGCCGTACCTGAAATATCCGGGGTCCAGTGCTGCCCCCATTTAAAATAAATCATTTCAAAGAAAACAGAGATATCATTTAAAAATTTGCTACTACCATGTCCTAGATAACCCTTCAAAGTATTTTATGAACTACTGTTGACAGTTTAAAGTGAGAACGTTAAGCTTTACTAAGCACATTTGCGAAAAACGGCCACTTTTGGCAAATGTGCGTAGTAAAGCTTAACGTTCTCATTATAAACTGTAAACAGTAGTTCACAAAATAGTTTGAAGGGTTATCTAGGACTTGGTAGTAGCAAAATTTTAAATTATGTCTCCGTTTTTTTTTAAATTATTTATTTTAAATGGGGCTGCCCCCACTAGACCCCTGAAAATTTAGGTACGGACATAAAATTACTTTACAATTAGGTTGGTATCTACGTTATGAAATATTAAAAGTAAAAATTATTTACCTAAGTACTTTTGGGGCATGAATAAGTACTGATTGCTTCTGCAATGATCATACATTTATCAAAAAATCTAACTCCCCATGAAGTCGAGGAAACATAATTAATATTCGAATATTTGCATTTGTTGCACCCCTCCATTTAACCTATCCCCTCGACAGATCAACCCTAACGGAACTTGCCTTAGTCCATCGATTACGTATAATCGAGAAAAAATGTTATTTACGGAACCCATTAGCACCTCCCCGCAGGTCATATCCGGTACAAAATCACGGGGTATGATGTGAACCCCAAAGATGACTAGTCGAACATACCTTGTTACTGAAGCCAATTTAAATCTAATACACGATAAGTGATTGTAACTATTTTATTTTATATAAAAAGTCACTATTCCCCTCTAGCTATAGAGGTTAATTTTTTCTTTTTTCTAAGCATCTGACGAGACAACGGAAGCGTAGGGCGCTACCTTTTCTCGAAGCGTTTCATCGTATTTTTGTACCCATAAAGATTCGGTCTTGCGGAGGCTTTTACCCAGCAGTGGGACACAAATAGCTAATTAAAAAAGAATTGTTTCGGTCTGAATACTACAACTACCACAATGCAAGAAAGTCGAAATTCCCAGGATATAATATCATTTGAGTACTTATTAAATATGCCAAGTTACAAATATAACGTCTAAAAAAATATAGGGCAGATTCTCTCCACGACACTGAACAACTATCCCAAGGAACATATATCAAAATTTGGAAAAAAAAATTGCTTTCCACATAGACTTGGATCAGTTGATCGGTCAGTTTATATGGGAGGTAAATTTTCTTTTTCATATTTCGATATATGTTCCTTGAGAAAAGTTGTTCAATATCATGGACTGAATTCAGCCCTAAATTAGTTTAAGTATATTTCCTTACACCTTGTATACCTATTATACTTTACACATTATACTATAACCAGGTGTCGTCAGAGTGACGACTCGTCACTCACTGACACACTGATTCAGTTATGCACTGACTGATGATTACCAAAATTTTTAAGGTACTTTCTGAAGTTATAGAGAGCTGGAATTTGGTATGAAAGCTAAAATTTGCACACAGACAACATAAAAATTAAGAAATTTGAACAATATGCCCCCCATCCTTTAAAATATGGGGGTGAAAGTCAGTTTAAGTTCTCTACAAACCCTATACCTTAGTCTAAATGTGTGGCTTGGCCGTTTCTTTAATGAAGGGGCCTATTGGAAAAATTTACGCATATATAGTGCATGAATTATTCTGTTCATAAGCCCATACGACTGTCTTCGTCACTCTTACGAAACGGCCAGGCCACACATTTTGATTAAGGTGTAGAGTTTGTAGAGTTGTAAAACATACACACACTTAGGTATGTGAATAAATGAGGCATAATAACTTTCATTTAAATGAAAAAAAAGAAACCAAAAAAAAACGTATGACTTATTTTTAATATTCCTAATTTTCATTTTATAATGCTTAATATTATTTTCACCGAAAAAAAAACATAATAATATAATGAAAAAATAAGTTATGAATTAGTGTCCTTTGTTTTCTACTTATTATTAACGAGTTCAGACAACCAAACTTATTTATTTATTTAGTTTACATAACGAGGTGACTTTAAAATTAAACAACATAGAAATATAAACATACCTAACAAAAATAAATTAAGTAATTAATTGTATCGTTGTATCTTAACGTAGTTAATTTAATTTATTTTTAAACTTCACCATTTAAATAATAAAATGGCAGATAATGGCTAGTCTATTTGAAAAAAAAGCATTTCTTCTAGAAGTCTCTCGTATAGTTAGACTCGTATCAAACAAAGGTTAATTATGTTGGTGAGAGTATAATTAAGGAGGCTGGGGAGCATTTTTATGGAAACCGTAAAGCAAGCTAACTGCCTTTATCTGGAAGCTAGATGGGACAAAGCCTTTTGTAGACTCCAACTCAGACGACGTATTTGGTATTATTGTCATTGCATTACTAGAAAATGTGTAACTTACACCATTCAATTAACTTTTTCTCTTACAACTTGCCCTACAGTTTTTAAATACTTGCTACTGGATCCATTAATAATTTAAATTAAATACTTGTTCATTAAAAACTACGCACCTAACCATAAAGCCTTTGCTTAAATTACGAGTAATAAAATTATAAATGACGTTTTTGCATAGGTATTAAAGCTCCTTATAAATATAACCTACATTATAGGTGTAATTACTTAAAACAATTACCGGTTATTTTAATTCATATTTTTTGTATAATTAAATTAAAAATAATTCGATTAAGAATATAGGGTGTCACTAACCTACGAAATAAATTTAGAAATAAGTTCAAATATTTTATTTTACATTTTAAACTCGATTAGCTTATTGCTCGATTTGTATGAAAATTTACAGTTATTTCTTTGGTAAGCTGTTTTTCAAGTTTTTTTCCTAACCTTTCCGTAACAACCTGTATAGTATTCGATTATTGTATTGCAATTAATAATTATAGTACTTTACACCCACACTAGTAATTAACTAAATTCTGTTTTAATGACATAAAATTAATTACTTAAATCCCTTTAATCGACTGTTAACTAATGAAAACAAATGCCGCCTAAAACACCATTTTGGATTCAATTAGTGCCTTAAAATGGATAGAATGATCGTTATTCGATTAACGCAGGCTTTGATCAGGACGCCGCCAGATATACAAATAAGCAAGAAGTGCAATACGTAGCGTGTTTGGTTGGCCCCTAATTGATGATTAGGTCTTCTGACGGAGATGTCGCTTCAGAGAAGTGCATTTGTCAGTGTAAGAATGTAAGACTACTTTATACAGGGTTACTTTTTAAACTCCGGCCACGTTTTTGGAGCAAGTTCAGTCTGTGATACTGAACTTACCATAAAAAAATACATATATCGAAAATCGATAAAAAAATTTCGTCCTCCCATACAAAATCCATTTGGTTGAGCGCTTTGTATGGGAAGCCGAATTTGAAAGTACTTCAGTATCATGGACTGAACTTGTTCCAAAATGATGCCGGTGTTTTAAAAGTAACCCTATAGTAAAGGCTTGTTATTTTTTACGAAGCGACAGATGAGCGTGTGATGCACCGGATCATCGTTGTTCAAGTTTCCATGCACATCAACTACACCCAAGGGGTCACTATGTGTGGCCAGCCTAGGACGTAAACTTGTATCAACTACCAAATGGCCTAATCTATAATATAAAAATGAATCGCTGAATGTGTTGCTAAGCGCAAATCTCGAGAGCAGCTGAACCGATTTAGCTATTTATTTTTTTAGAATATTCCTTGAAGTACGAGGATGGTTCTTACGGAGCTTAAATACCCGTGCGAAGCTAGGGCGGCGGCAATGCTGCCAGTCTTCTGGAAACGTTGCCGGAGTACGCGATTCAACACGCTAGTCCACCAATCCGGAGGTTCTCGGTTCGATCCCAGCCAGGGCAAGTTGGTAAATGGCCTTTTTCAAATTATCCTGAGTTTTGGATGTTTATCTATATATGTATTTATTATAAAATATAGTATCGTTGAGTTAGTATCCCATAATACAAGTTTTATCTGACTTTGGTCCAGAATACATAAGAGTCAAACAGAATGGTCTCTCACACCGTCTCCCGCAAATTGGCGTCCCCGCACCTCTCCCCCGCACTTTGTGAGCTTTGACGGCTCCAAACCAGGGTTTAATTACTAGCCGCACGCAATACGCGACGTGTGTTGTCTTGAGAACTGTCAACCAATAGTAACCATCATGGTGAGAAGGTGAGCGTATAATAATTGTTTATCCACCTAATACTCTAAAGAACGTATATTTCATACATTTCCAAATGATGAAAACAGGTAAGCAAAGCAACAATATAATTTCACGTTATTACCCAGCAACCATCTTGATTATATACCCTTCTCGCTCACTCGCATTGGCGGGAGATACACAAGAGCGAGATTGTAACATTACCGGATTGCTAATAAGCAATCCGGTAATGTTACATAGGCTTCTCGCTCACAGGTAATCACATACACGCAGATGCCAACTAGATTTACGCGGGTTATAGTGCTAAATGCCATTGTTGACAATGACAACTTGACATGCTGTGCGTGTCAATTTGTCATCATCATCAAGCGTGATAAACATTTGTTTATTTTTATTGAATTTATTCATATAATTACCGTATAGTTTTGCGCCGAATATGCAAATTACTATATTACAATAGTGAATTAGTGAAATTAGTGCGTTACATTATAAATGACTCAATAATAATCAGTAAAGTGAACTAATGGTGAAATGGACAATGGACATAATGAAAAATATTTGTGAAGTGATATTATGTAGCTGTTTCCGACTTTCCTGTAACATTTAATACATATAAAACAGAATATTTTTTACGTCATAGTGTTCGCAAATCTTCCGGTATGGAAAAATATAATCGTAAATATGTCGAACTCGTTAGTAGGTAAGTATTAAAATAATTCTGCGGTGCGACCCTAAGTATAAAACTCACACATCGACGTGTGTACAGATAAATTGTTTCGTTTGTAGTAGTAGTAGGTATATATGTTACTCTGAATCAATGGAGAGTCATACCAGTGCTTTGGGGCTAGCTCAATCAGTGTTATTTGTCCTTATCTATTTATTTATTTAACACTTTATTGCACAAAAAAACATATAAATAATATTCAAAAATATGTACAGTATAGTTATATCGCCAAGGAAATCTCTTACAGGCTACCTTTGATATATATGTTTGTACCACTTATTCGTATTAAAAACAAATAAAATAAAGTAAAAGTACATTTATTGCCTCACTTTAAGGTACACTACAGTTAAAGATCAGTATAAACAAAACTTTGCAAGTAGGTAAAGGAATGCCTAAGCTTGTGTTACCCCGGACCGGAGGCCGAGGTAACGCTTTTTCCAGAAAAAGGAATGATTACATAATTCATTCCTAAATCTTAGCCTAATTTTAAATGTTTTATATTTTTTTTAATACCTACCATGAAAATGGGATACTATATAGTAATTTGTTTGTAATGATAAAATAGTTTACCAAAACTTCTAAAACCACTACCAATACACATTGACGACCTCCGTGGCGTATTGGTTAGGTACCACGCTAGTCCGCCTGGAAAATGGCCTTCTTTAAATTGTCTAGGGGCTTGGGCATTTATCTATCATAAAATATAGTATGGTGGAGTTAGTATCCCATAACCAAGTTTAAAACTTACTTCAGAGCTAGCTCAATCTATATGATTTGTTTTTTATTTATTTATTTATTTATTTATTTACAAGGAGTCTTGTTCTAATAAGGCTGTTTACGTAAATGTACGTAAATATACGTAAAATGTAGGTTGCCGGGGACAGAAAGCTGGATGCTTGGTAGGCGCCGACTTCTGTCAAAGCGGCGGCAACATGGACGCGTTTGGAACTGTTGGGAATGTTGGAATACCCAACCAGAGAAATATCAGCTATGCACTTTGGAAAGTATAATAAATTTGTAGCAAGGCGGTTAATTTAACATTGGTTTGGTATGCTGGTTGGTGGCGTAAGAACGAACTATGAAGTTAATTTTAGTAAACCATAAAATTAAATAGTTTATTCGATTATGTAATAAAACGAAATTAAATAAATTTCATGTTTGAATGCTGTAAATCTTCCAAAGAAAACTATACCGTGTTTTTGGCAGACAATGAATAGACAATGAACAGACCTATCTCGCTATTTTTATAAAATGATGTGACAATATAAAAAATAAAAATCTGATCCTACAGCCATTTTTAATTTAATACATATCTACCCTTTTAAAAATAATAAAGGAAAAAAGATGGGTGCTCTTTCATTTTTTTTTTTCATTTTTATAGAGTGAAAACTCCCAGTCAATACTTTATATACGACAATACTACAAAAGAAGTATTAAAGTATATAGTATACTAGCTTTTGCCCGCGGCTTCGCTCGCGTCCTTTCTTAGCGGATGCCTACGTCATAACATCTACCTGCATGCCAAATTTCAGCCCGATCCGTCCAGTGGTTTGGGCTGTGCGTTGATAGATCACTATGTCAGTCAGTCAGTCAGTTACCTTTGAGTTATATTATATTTAGATAATCGAATATAATTGTATACTTTTCAAGCTAAACAAAGTTAGTACTTTTATCAAGTGGCAAAATCTGTAAATCTATTAGCAAATGAATATTGACAAAAATAACAACAGATATCGAGTTAGGTACTCATTTTAATAAATTTTCCAGGGCCATATTCATAAAATGAATATAAGTTATCAAAATAATTGCTCGCCTAATTTGGAAGCCAATGAAAATAAAGTTTAAGTATACATTTTTGAGAGTTTCGGGTCACATTAATGTAAATGTCTCCGTCTTTTACTGATAAAATGCTGATAGCACTGGTGCGACTTTTATCCGCTGGGTTTGACTGCCTTTATGAGAAATTCCCGGACGGACACTTAATAAGATACTCTGGGACAGATAACACTGATGTGGATTCTTAATACGATTGATTTATTCAAAGTGTTCCGAAATCGATAGGGCGATTATAAAGTTCCATCGGTGCTGCCCTTTAAAAAACCCCGTTATTAAAAATAATTTTGTCTTAATCTCATTTATTTACGATTAATATACGCGCAATAGCATCCGTCCGTGCATAATGGAATGTTTGCGCTGCTGATAACACGAATTCTATAAATATTGAATTTGTTTCTGTATATAGTGGTCAGCACAAAAAACCGAGCACGAGTTCGCTAGACCCTCTCTGCCCATGCCGCGCTCCCCTTGGCATGCCAGGTACGAGCCCGCACGTAGCCAGGGAAGGGATGATCGAAAATAATAGGGGAAGAGAGAAGAATTTTAAAATTTATATTTTTTTGCAGCCGGCGCAGGTGATATAACGTGTGCGCGTGCGCCGGCGGCTCACTTGTGCGCGAAGCTCCGTAGCCGCCGCTCGCGTCCGCCCTAACGAAAGCTCCCACGAAGCCTGCTACGTATCAGCAGTGCTTTTCCGCACGCCGCGCGAACCGGTCGTGTGCCCTTATCTTGCGTATACCTTGCGTATACACAATGCTTCAAGAAATACAACTCGTTCAAGGTCAGACGAACTACGTCGTCGTGTCCTCTGGATATCCAACAGCTACTGTCACCAAAACACCTGTCGAAAAGAGGAATATACCTATTGCCCCGGCTCCTGAAAAAAACTACGTGACACATGATACACCGCCGAATCTTCAATACAGGAAAAAGGTGCACTTTAGAACCAACCCGTACACGGGACCTCAGGCCGTGTCGATCGCCCGCCGCAACGCCAGAGAGCGCAATCGTGTGAAACAAGTGAATGACGGATTTAATGCGCTACGCCGTCATCTGCCCGCTTCTGTAGTCGCCGCCCTATCAGGTGGCGCCAGGCGCGGTTCCGGCAAGAAACTTAGCAAAGTTGACACTTTGAGAATGGTGGTCGAGTACATTAGATATCTACAGCAATTATTAGATGAAAGTGACGCAGCCCTAGGAATTACTCGTGATCAAGAAAATAGAGAAAATATTCCAACTAGTAATAACACACAGCCGATGACTTCAATGGACTTAGACGATGGCTTTTTCTACGGCAGCGGTTCTCCGTGTTCTGAGAAGGCGGCGTCCCCGGCACCCTCAGAATGTTCCTCGGGAGTATCATCAGCGTACTCCAACGTGGATCGATATGAAGTTTCCACACAACAGAACCTTGGCCCGATGGATGAGGAAGAACTCCTAGATGTCATTTCGTGGTGGCAGCAAAAATAGCATTAATTATGTAAGTACTCTACTTCTCACAACAAAATTAGACTTTAATATTTGTTTTATTATTGAAGCCTTATGGCTCTACATTGACCACATCTTTACAGTGCAAACACAATCTTTTTACAACTTTTCTTTTCCAAACCTAATCATCTGATAGGAAAGTGCTACTTTTACTTTAACTTTTACTTATATATATTTTTCTTTTGTTCACAGGTAAATACAGAAATTTTGGACGAATCCCTCCGATGCAGTGCATTATTTATTGTGTATAATTACGAAAAGACTCTTGTATATCTAGTCATCACAACACGTTTGTGCCTTTATTAGATCTAAGATTATTACCAACGTTTGATTCTAATTATAGTTTTAACAGACTGATAAAATAAATCTGTCGATTGTACAGGCTGCCGGTTACACGTAACACTTTGAAGAGTGAAAACTAATTACTACTTTGAAATAGAGATTTTTAATATCTTAAATGTTAAGCTTGATATGTTGCCTACAGTACTCTGTTACCTGTTAGTAAAAGCTGTTGAGGCTTAAGCAAAACATTAGTACATAGGTACTTGTATTGTGTATTTTGAAGACATTTAATATTATTGTACATAGTAGTATAAGCATTAGGGTAAATTATAGATATTTTATTTATTAACATGGTTTATTAAACCTAGAAATCAAGAACAAATAATTATTTTATTTTTGTTTCACCCTTCATCGGTCAATGGAAACATAATATGTGCCCAATTTTATTGTTTAAACTATGTTAATTGGGTTTTTAAAAAAAGAATAGCTTTTATATGTATTTGAAAACTTTATCATACTAATTCTATAACTATACTCATTTTTATTATTTAAAATTTAAGAAGTTATTTTTTTATTCGACTAATTTTTTAGCGAATACAAATAAACGGGCAAGTGCGAGTCGGACTCGTACATGAAGGGTTCCGTACCACCGTACAATGTTTTAAAACGCTGTAGAAACACGTATCTTGTATGACGACCCGCTTAAATTTATTACTTTATCTTATTTTTAGTATTTGCTGTTATAGTGGTCATAGTAATACATAATCTGTGAAAATTTCAAGTATTTAGTTAATGCCATTATAAAGATCTAGTTAAAAACGCTGAAAATACACATTTTTGTGTGACGACCCCCTTTAATTTTTAACTTACTTATTTTTAGTATTTGTTGTTAAAGTGGCCATAGTAATACATAATCTGTGAAAATTTCAAGTATTTAGTTAATACTATTATAAAGATCTAGTTAAAAACGCTGAAAAAACACATTTTTTGTGTAACGACCCCCTTTAATTTTTAACTTTTTTATTTATATAGCGACAGTAATACATAATCGGAGAAAATTTCAAGTGTCTAGCTATTACGGTTTAAGAGATAGAGCCCTGTGACAGACGGACAGACAGCGGAGTCTCAGTAATAGGGTCCCGTTTGCACCCTTCGGGTACGGAACCCTAAAGAGGAAGCTTCTCAATTCGTATGTACATATGATTTTTATTTTTGTATGTTACTCAATAACTTCTCCGTTTCTTAACCGATTTAGGGTTAACATGCAAATTGGTCCCATTGTAACTAGCTGAAGATCTGATGATAGAATCCTGGAGAAATCGAGAGAACTCCTCAATGGTGAAGTGAAAAAGCCGACCAGAAATTGAAGTCGCTTTTTTTTTGTTAAAAATCAAAAGTAAAAGTTAAGTAAAATTTTATAAAAATATTCTAAACACAGGGTAGGTTTATTTAGACAAGTAGCTTTTTTGTTTAAAATTATTGCATTACTCACGCATACCCGAGTGGGGGCATGCGTGATCGACTTTTATGATTGGTGCCAGAAACGAATTCTATACATTCCTTAAGACGTAAGTTACGATTTTTTTTTCATTACTGCATACAGTCGATCACGCATGCCCACTCTAGCATGCTGTAGCCCAAAAGATATACATATCTATCGCTCTAAAGATATTAAAATAAAGCTTTCACTAACTCTATTCCCCTCATTGACATGCATTCCAAATTATAAAAAAAAATGCACTTTATCACACAATTTTTTTTATAATTTCCAGTTAAAATAAATTATTTTCTACTGACATATATAATATGGAAGAGGTCTGTCAGGACCGTAGCAAGTGCAGGTTTACAGTCTCCGCCTACCCCTGTGGGAAATAGGCGCAATAGTTTGTATAAACTAATATATAATACTACTAAAATATAATTATTGAAAAAAGTAACATTTAATTATTTTTAATGGACATTCATAATAATATAAACTTTAAAAATACTTTTTTTAAAGCACGCCAGTTTACAGTTACAAATTATTAAGTTACTGATAGATTTCTTGTCGTAGTACCTACTCATTTATTACATAGTTATTGAGTAATTAAATTGAAGATCTCCACAGTTACGTTCATAATAATTGCGTGTGCAACTATTTTTTCTCGCACATATAATAATAGTTTACATTTGTCGAGTAATGTAAACAAAATTAGCCATGCAACTGGTCAACAATCTTCTATTTTTATTCGCGATAATAATGACGTAAATGTAAAATACTAAAGAGTTTTCGGTCGCTTCGCCCCACGAGCTATTCGCCCCATGGTTCAAATCTTACAAAAACCCTTTTTAAGTCGGCAGTTTCGCCTGAATATATTTTTGGTACTTCGGCCATTCGCCTAATAGGGTCAATCGCGAAAGGGTTCTCTTTTTTCAGTTGATGATAAAAAAATACAATCATCATCATCCGAGCGTATTCCCGGTTGCATCGTCAGCGGTTACGCTTCAGAGCCCGGGGTCCGCTACCTAACCTAGGTGATTCGACGAGGTTACTGGTTTTTACACAGAGCGACTGTCGTCTGACCTCCACAACCCAAAGGGTAGACCAGAACCAATCCTAGGATAGGTACAAACGCTAGATGGCGTTCGGGACCAACGGCTTTCAGAAGCACGGAATCATCTTTCTTTTCGGATAATCAGGTGATTCAAGCCTGCAATATTCTAACCAGACTGGAAACAACTTTTCACAAAGTATGTTTCCCAGTGGGATTTGAACCCAAGACCTCCGGATCACAAGGCAAATGCCTTGACCACTGGACCACGGAGGTATAAAAAATACAATATGTACGCGTTTTTTATGCATACTAGCTACTACTTAGCTAATTCACATAAGTTCAAAATATAAAAAAAATAAGATGACCAAAATAGTTTATTCAACCCATTTGATGAAACTGCCAATAAAAAACTGTAAGCCGTTCTTGTACGATTCTAACCAAGGAGCAAACAGCTCGTGGGACGAAACGACCAAGTACCCATACTAATAATTCCTGGGCATGGGAGCCAGTTTTTAATAACTACGCGATCGACTCCGGCGTTCATTAACCTCTTGTTTGTACCTTTTTTGTCCCTTTCATTGATGGACTACCTTTGTACAGGACTCCATTGATGACTGAAACCGCTTTTATTTGGGAAGCGGGTTGCTATAGCACATAATATGCTAAACATTTCGCAAATCAAACGCAAAGAAGGAAACGAAATTAAAATTTATTTTTCTATGTACTTAAATGTGTAGGATCATTTTTCACCCAGTATTTTGTTAATAAACAGCATTATCTACTGGGCCTTCATATAAAAGCTTATGTTTCGTGCATTTATTTTGATAAACCTGTTAGAGAAATCGTAAGGGAGGATCCCCTAGTCTACTTGGACTATCCGCCATTTGTACTTAGGTATGCATGTATCTTCTTCTTCTTATTTATGAGCTTAGTGGCTCTTGTCGGTGGAGTATGCACCAAATTTCTCGGTTCTCTGCCTTACTTTTTAGTGCTTGATACGACATGACCCCTGCTTTTTCTTTCAGTTGGTCTACATAGCTCTTTCTTGGTCGTCCTGGACCTCATGCATGTATATATGACGATAATTCAAAAATCTCCGATAGTAACTTCATGTTTGGCAGACGATGATAAGACATCGATATAATTGGGATGTGTACTGGGTCCGAAGAACATGATTTTATTTAGTCCGTCAGATTTTCCAAAAATAAGAGACGCATATATTTTAGTAAAAAATTACAAAGATTACACACATAAATTGCACATCATACGCACGTGCAGGTAAGTCCGTACGTCAAACATACGGCTATAAACATTACAAATGTCCACTTTTTAACTAGGTAAGCTTAATGATAAACAAGTATAAATGACAGACTTGAAATTATAAGCAGGAGCATCGTAAGTTTTTCAAGCCCGATTTGGTGGAGGTAAACTTTGTTATTCTTTATGACATGCAGTTACATAGCCGGCTTTAGATGTACTAAAACTCAAGGGGGGGAAAAAAACCCGGGTATACTTTCCACCGGCGAATACCGAAATCCCAACTAATATTATAAATTCGAAAGTGATTTTTATATTTGTTTGTTTGTTACATCTTCACGCTTTATCTACTGAACCGACCACCTAGTATAACATAAAACTTTCTATGTTAATGAATATAAATTTCAAATAAAAAAGTTATAGGTACTATGTGGGGCAGTTTTTTTCTAAAAGCAATACGAGTAGTCTTTGTTTTTGTAACTATTTTATTGACATTTTGCTACATTTTGAGCAAGTTCAGTAACACATTTACAAGTAATTGATTCCTTATATCTTTAAAACAACAAACACTTGCATATCTTTGATTTCAATCATTAAAAAAAAATTCAGCTGAGACTGTATTAGATTTTTTTTACTAAATTTAAAATGACAAACATTATAAACATATCAAAATGCCTACAAATCGTTGTCAACCCTATTATTACCCTTTAGTTATGATATAAATCATCGGTTCCCAGATGTACCGAATTAGGCGAGACGTGGCCACGAGGAAACGTTTCCTAAAAACAATAAAAAAATACCTCACACGATCCGATACACCATTATATGACACAAGATGAGGGCAGATTCTATTAATTTATAACCAATGTGGGTGGATATGCCAGCATTATTTTTTTATGCGCAGATCATGTCCAATGAATAACTGTTATCATGGTTTTTATTAAGAGATGGATAACTAAATTATTGCAAGGGTTATGGGAAAAATGTTGGCGTTCAGGTGGTCAATTTATACATAGTACATAAAAAAACTAAAGCAATATACTTAAGTGTTTTTTTCTCTCGTATTTTCTTTTATTTAATTGTCAAACACTAAGAGTATTTAGTTTTCATTAAACTAACTGTTGACCTGATCAGATAGTCAACGCGCAGATATTTGAAGAATAAGACAAATTTAGAGTCATCATAATTTTAGAACTGTTTGTCTGCGTGTTGGAAGTAACTCAGTGAAGATCTGATCATATAAATAAGAAATCATTTTTATTTTATATGCCAGTTGTTTCGTACACAAGACTTATTGAAATTTTTAATTTTGAAAACAAAAACATAAAGAAATGTTAGTTATTGAAATAAGATAAGATGTAAGTATATACTGTAAAGAAATTGTTACTGGAATATAACGATAGTTTACATTTATTGTACTATGAATCTTTCTTTTCTAGGAAACGAACCGACCAAAATTTATAATTTATACGTCTACGTAAATTATATTTGATTCGTTTGTTAGCTTTTGACAAATTCACTCTTTATTAAACACAACGCGTGGGACCGGCCGTTTTCAGTAAAAAACGTTATTGTTTTCATAAAAAATGACATGCCATCATGTATACATCTGATAATAGACGTGGGCGGGGTTCGACAAAAGAGAATTGGTTAGCACCACAACAACACAATGCGGGTTGCGTTTTGATTCGGGTGTAAAATTAAGTTCTCTAACATAGCTCTTCCTTTGTTTGTCATTTTTTCTTGTCACACTTACCAGACAACAGTATTATTTACCATTGTTTGTTTTACAAACGATCTCACAATTATTGTTTACCTAACTTAATGATATGATTTGCCAAAACGTTTTCGATATTTTTTTTATTTGGATGAATTCCGTATCATTATTAGACATTAATCAAAAAGGTGCGTATCTCGGTGACTTCCTGCGCTCTCGGTAACATAAAGGCTGCTTTTAGGACTTTTTATCTTGCTAATGATGTTCTACGATGTTGCTCCATTCGCGTTATCGCCCGCCGTCGCCTACGGTAGCTGGTGCACAATCTTTCTTTCACTCAAAATTTACATTTTCTTCCTTATTGCTTGAAGGTTAAGGTTTGGTGTGACATTCAAATTTCTGGTTTTGGATGAAAGTAGTAGCATCTTCCCATCAACTGTAGCGCTGCCGCCTCTGATATCTCCGAGACGGTTAATTAATTGACGGATTGCAGTAGCCGCACGATTAGTGCCCTTTTTGTGCGACATTCGAACTCTTTTGTCAATCAACTTATCTAATAGATAACACGTCTCGGAGAGAGCCGTTAAAATGAGATACGTTACGATAATGAGCTGAATAATTAATAAGCGAAGTAATGTGGGAGAAGAAACTTGAACTACCCAAAGATTACTTATTGACATCTCATTCAGTGTATATCTACTTTAATACACACGATTGTAGGATTTTGATTGAGTAAAATTTTAAAACATGATCGATTCTCTCATGTCTTATATGTCTTATAATATTATAAAGCGGAAGAGTTTGTTTGTTTGTTTGTTTAAACGCGCTAATCTCAGGAACTAATGGTCCGATTTGAAAAAATCTTTTTTTGTTGGGTAGTCCATTTATAGAGGAAGGCTTTAGGCTATATAACATTACGTTCCGACAACCACGCGAACGACGTCGCGGGCACAGCTAGTGTCTTATAATCTGATTAATAAGAAAGACTGATGTCTACTTTGGTTTCTACTTTATTCTCAATTTTATACTCAAGTAAATTTATTCAAAATCATAGTTCTGTTTTTCCACTAAAGATCGAGAGTTTCTGTTTGGTTAAAGATACAAGCTTTTACAATAACATTTATAAATTTTGTGTGAAGCTTAAACGTCTTACCAGTAAGTTTTCATTTCCTCTGCTTGTTCTACTACTACAGATTAAATGAACAAAAAAAATATAAATTTGTCGTCTTCTTATAAGTATGTATTAAGCAACCTATGAAAGAACAAAACCTCTACGTGAGCCCATGTTAATTCAATTGAATATTTCGGGCAGGAGAACAAAGGCCGGCATCACGGCTGTCGGTCGTATTAACGCCCTACTAATAAATCGGCTCCGTCGCCAAAGGCCTAATTACTCTGAATATACTTTGATATACTGTCTACTTAGTGTAGGTGATGTATGGACCCAGTCAAAGGATCGGACGCCGCAAGCCCGGGGCAAGGAGATGCAGTGATTATAAATAAGCATGTTTAGGGTAACGATTGTCTTCGCGGTAGGAATGTGTGCTTCGGTTTTGATAACTGCTTTTGTAAAGTTGTACGAAAACATGTTGAATTTCTCATATTGTCGGAATACGCTATTTGTCAAATTTTGAAACATCTTTTAATCAATTGTTTATTATATAAAAAACACAATACTTTAATATTTCCGGGATACCTATTGCATTATCAATAATAATCATTGTTGAAGTTTAAATTTCCACAACTGCGTCAAAAACTTTTGAAAAAAAACTTTCAAAAACTTCATTTCCGTCAAGGCGGCGGTTATTTGTCAGATGACTTATGTCAAATTACATACGCGCATACAGAAAGTCCGTCAAAACACCATGTTTACTTTCGTGGGACGTTATTTAAAATTTTGTCCAACAGACTATTACGGGGAATCGCAATTTCTAACAATAAAAAAATGTACTAATAAAATGAATGACAATTCAACAGCTTTTTGTGACGATGTATAATTTTCACTACAAAATGTAAAATCCTATCTAACAAAACAAAAATAATTTCTGGTTTAATAAATAAGTTTGAATATTTAAAATTCTGAACATTTTTATAAAGATACCACAAAATTTTATTCTTAAAATAGTATGTTCTTTTTCTCAAAATTTGAGTGTTATAAATTAATGAATTCATAACACAAATTGACGTAGAAAAAAATGCATCAAAAGCTAAGATAGGCTAAATGAAATGAGCAAATAATAGTTTTAGAGCTGAGCTATGATCTACGATGCCTACATAATTTGCTACGCGGCGTAGACGTAAGTCTACGTAAGCCGTAGACATCTACGGTATGCGTTGTCTCTATAAATTACGAACCTCATCTAACTTCCTCTTTTTATATTTATATTTTGAACTTTGGTGATATACAAACATCTAAACTGAATTATATATTTAAATTTCGACCATATATGGGCTATTGTAGCGTACTTATTGTATTTTATAACGCAAATTTTTTTGTTTCTCACGAATACCTTTTATTGTTCCGATTCCATGATCGGCATATTCAGTCAATACCTGCCGCGGTACAGTAATTTCTTTCAAATCGACATCGAGTGAGATATCCAGAATCGCGGCATTGTCTGGGAAGCCACACAAAGCATGATCTAGATTAGTGACGCATTGTGTCGCCAAAGGGTTGCATTGTGCGCAGACGCAGCGGCGCATAAAGCGCGCCCGCAAACATCTCGATAGATTCGCACGATTCTATGAATTTCTAAAGAAAATAAATATAACTTTTGACAGCGGTCCGATGGTCATTTGTCTAGTTTGGCGATCCATTTGGAAATCTAACGAATATGTGATTTCTCACAAGAGTAAATTCATCAATCTTCTACACTGCTGACCATAGAAATAGATTTTGTTCTCACGATGACGAGGCCGTGGTACGACCTATATAATCTGCTTGTAGCTTTTACCAACCAATTTGTTTCAGCGATATTTTTTTGCTCTTAAAAAAGTACAGAAACTAGCGGTTACCTATATTATTATCAATTTAATTGTATGTTGATAAAAACGTCCTTGGAGAAAATTCTACAGTGCAGTTTTTTGCCGCTTCTTCTGCACTAGCGCCTAGGAAGCGGCACTTAACTTAGCTGAAAGTAACGATTTGATTTACCACCACTAGATACCTTTGTTAAGAGCGGAAACTTGGAAGTTCTTTTTTACTAGACGTGGGTATGTAGAGTATATAACGTGTAATTGGCCTATGCGTAATAAATAAATCAAACCACGGGCTATACCAGATCACTATAGTATGATTATATTAAAATAACAATTAAAAAACCAAAAAAAAATTGACATTCTCATACAAATTTCCCGGGCGGCTGAACGCTTTCGTATGGAAAAGCAGATTTTTTTAAACTGTTATTTTAATTTCATTATATATTATCCTACTGTAGTGATCTAATGTAGCCCGCGATTCGATTTATTACGCATATTCAACTAAACGGTTATATGTATACGTAAATCTGCCTCCAACTATAATAAGGTATATTCTTTTGATAATAATTTTCTGTATTCTATTTTTTCTCCATGCGGAGAAAAGTCAAATATTATCAAAATAATTTCATATTTTAGGTAAATTTTATTTTAAATGACCTTATTTTTTGAGAGAAAAAATATTTAAGAAAAAAATGAAAAGTGTACAAATAGCAAGCAAACGAACATACAATACATGTAAAAAGAAAGGTGTCGGTGCGTAGATATAATCTGTGAAGTCGACCATAGCTACAATAGCACAGATAAGATCAAATCTGCAGCTTCAGTAGACAAATTGTGCTCATTCCATATCTTTAATCTGTGGGTGTTTACAAAACATGTCATTTTTGCGAATAACCCATTGTAGTGTGAAATTGATTCTTGCAAGTAAGTGTTACTTGGTGGTCCTAATGTGAATGAACTTTTATGTAAGTAACGTAATACAAGATGTATTCATTATGATATACAAGCACAAGCTATTAATATCTTTAAAAATTTACAACAAATTGATTAAAAAAAACTTTAAAAATTTAGTTGATCAGTCGATCTGAGCAAGTTATTTCTAAAGTTTCTTTTTTAAGATAAAACAACGTAGGTATCACAAATCAACAAACTGTTTTATTGGACATAACTTGCCAGTTTCCTAGGCTCGCAGTTAATCATAATTGAATCGTGAATATTTAAATAAAACTAGTTCGCAAACAAGTTGCTTAAAACCTATTTTAATACAACACCGTCTGATAATAGCAATCCATCTATAAACAAAAGATATCTATAACCTTTTCATTAAATATTGGTAAATTATACTATAACTGTTTAAGTAATATTATACGAGTAGGTTTTCGTAGTGGATATTAATTAAGGTTTCCATTAAATATTCTCAAATCTTGAATTAAGAAACAAAGACGGTATGTATCGATACCGTCTTTGTTTCTTAATTCAAGATTCAGACGTCACGTTTTACTTTTTTGGTACTTATGTCATTGTTTATGAGTATTAAAATAAATACTTTTCACAGTTGGTCATAGTTTATGCTCAACACTAGAAAAAGAAAAAAGGCTGGAATAGTTTAATGATTGTCAAATATCACATCTTCTTTTTTTTATAAGACAAATAACAGAGATAATAACTTATCCCAAAGTAAGTTAAAACTTGTGTTATGGGACTAACTCAACGAGTCTTATTTAATAAAACATATATAGATTTACACTCAAGACCAAGGAAAATTTGAAAAAGACCATTTTCCAAATTGACCTGGTTGGGGATCGAACCCAGAACCTACGGAGTGGTGGACTAGCATGTGAACCATTACGCTACGGAGGTTGTCAAACCTTCGTTTGACACTAATTAAATATTTAGCTCCATCATACCCTTGCCCTTATATTCCGTTTTTATTATTTTACAATGTAAGTAAACCTTCTTTATAATCGCGTTTCCCGTTATACAGGGATGACGTTTATAATCATGTGGTATAAAACGTAACAATTACCATTATAAAGCGCATTAAAACATACTTTGTAAACAAAACGGTAGTTTTATCAAATTCGCATCTTCGATGTCTTTATCAGGCGTACCGATACCAAACTCCACATAAATAAAGCACCAAAAAGTTATTAATCGAACACGTACAGTTAGCAGAATTTTATCTGAACATCTTAATCATGTCGATGTCGCAGGAGCAGAATTCTGGTCACAAAGTGGACGTAGTTAAAGGCAGATGTTTGGATTGGCAGCAAGGTGTCCCGACGGGCTCAGGTGGCGGCTTGGAGTGGCACAAGCCACAGAACTGTCAGCGGGTACACTCACTGACATAATTGAGATATTTTAGAAGTAAATATATTTTTACGGAGACGTTTACTTACACCAATATTATTGTTGACGGCGACTGGTTTATTGTGTTTTTTATGTAAATAATTCGTTCATGCAGAAACTAAGCTTGTATTATGTAGTTAGACGTTACCTGTATAGAGGTTATTTTTTATAGAAATAAAATAGACTTAAACTGTCATTGTGATATGAACTATTTGTTATAAGTACTGTATGACGACCTCCGTGGTGTAATGGTCAATATGCCAGTCTGCCAATCCGGAGGTTCTGGGTTCGATCCCCAGCCAGGGCAAGTCGAAAAATGGCCTTTTTTAAATTGTCCTGGGTCTTGGGTGTTTATCTTTATATGTATTTATCATAAAATATAGTATCGTTGAGTTAGTATCCCATAACACAAGTTTAAAACTTACTTTGGGGCTAACTCAATCAGTGTAATTTGTCCTTATATATTTACATTTATGTATCAAATTTTAAAAATTTACTTATTTAATATAGAATCTTCTTCTAATATTGTTCTGAAAAAAAACTCACTTATCTTAAAAATAACCTTAGTACTAATTACGATCAATATATTATTTTCTATATGGAGAAGGCAAATCACTCCATTATTTCTGCCGAAACATTATCATTGTGTACGACTCTTTCCATACAGTGACACCGATAAGAGCCTGGCTCTTAAATGTAGAAGTAGTATTATTTTCATAAAAATCTCTTAAACTAATCTATCACAATATTACGAGCGCAACTGTACTAGGCGACTTTACAAGAACTTTTTTTTACATCCGGCCCGATACAGAGTACCTATATGTGCAAAAGTAGCACAAGACAATTAAACTTATCATATTTTGCTTTATGCCCATATAAAACGTGAGTTTTGGCTGTACACGTAAAGTAAGGGCTTTCGGCAATTGCAGCCTTTCGTGTCCACAATAAAAGAAACAAAAACAACACTTTAAAATAATAATGTGGTAATTGATAAACAGACTTTTATTAAAACTTACTTAAGTCTACTTTGTATCGATTATACATTTATTTTAAGACTTTTTTTATTTGAGCAGGTATGTTTTAGGCGTTCTTTCTTTTTTTAAATAATGTGTTGCTGCTAACTCATCTTCTTCTTCTTCGTCTTATCGCGTTCCCGGTTGCATCCTCAGTTGTGCTGCTTCGGAGCCCAGGGTGCGCTTTCTCTTGCTGCTAACTCATCATGGGCTTGAATTTAGTAAGATTTTTAATGAATTGTACCTGAAGTTTTATTGTTTTATTATTATATGATAAAGCAATGTTGTATAATTATAAGAGGTTACGAGTAGTAATCAAAATTAGGTCTTTCACTATCGAAAATGACAAGCTCGTTCGCGTCTATAACTAATCGTTGAACTCTAAAATCACATAAAAGTTTCATTGAGCAATAACTCGGTACTTGTTTAACTTAGTTACTTATACTTTCCTGCTGGTCTGGGAGTAAAGAAAATACTAACAATGTACGAGATCGAGGAAATGCGGGAAAACGAGAATCATGTTAATAGGTGATGTGGCTAGCAACTCATCACTATTTGATTCCATTACCACCTTCTCGCCATCACGCTAAAGGTCCATTTACACAGTGCAAGTTTCTTGCCTGTTGCATACAATTTTATTGAAGCAATAAATGATTTGTACGGCTGACGTTCTGTTTAGACCATGCAAGTTTTCTATTGCTTCAATTTAATTGTATACAACAGGCAAGAATAGGCCTTAAAAGTTGCCTTCGAGTCTTGCGGCTCTGGGCTCTGTTTGCTTAGAGCCGCAAGACCCAAAATGCTCTGTCTGCCCTATTAGGGATAAAGACGTAATAGAACATCAGCATCATTGTAACGAATCTAAGTAGAAAAAAGCTGATATCCTCGTGCCAATACATCAAACCATCATCAAGGTGAACCTTCTAAAGCAGCCTCTTCAAAACTGTTTGCCGGTCAAATAGACCCTATTTGCGCAAAAACTCTCTATCCTATCCACCCTTTCCTTATGTGCAACACACCTGAAACTTGCACAATATTGGGCGCATGCGCATGCTCCACCAGGTGTGAGGAAGGATTGATTGTCAACACAAGGTGATAAAAGTTTTGCACAAATGAAAGTCATTCATAATTTCTACTTTTACAGTTTTTTCATATTTGGGCCAACAGATGTTCATAAGGTAAATTTCGGTAATCCGCTCATATCTTTGATATAATACGTCATAACACTCACTATCATAAACAGACCATACACATAAGAATGTTTTTATGCTGTCGATGTCAAAATCAGTCGAAATATGTGTAGACAAAAAAAAAATTTTTCGTAAAGTTTTTTATTCTTAGGCCTAAAGTACTTATCAAGACAAATCTAATAAGCCCTAACCCGATGAGGTTGATTCATTTTATTACAGGGTTCCTATAGCCACCATCCAGCTCCACCATCAGATCAGCTTCTTTTAATCATGTGATTCTGAGATACAATCATCATAATAATATTTTATTGTCATCTGATTTACAAAACTGAAGGAAGTGAGTGACTCAAATTTAACCTGCAAGATTTGATTTGACTCAAAATAAAAAAAAAAACAACAAGCAGGGCAAGCTAAATATAAATAGAAGCTTGTAAAACAAAATAATTATGCATTAACGAAGACATAGCTTAAAAACACCAAAAGAAACACAGATTCATATTTCAACAATGCACACGACTTCAGTATATAAAAAATTTAACAAAAAAACACAATCGTCTCCATACCTCGAAAGTTCTTCATTATATCAAAATCGATTCACAATTAGCTAAGATATCGCGTAACAAACATACATAAAAATAATTTTTAAAAAATACAGTCGAATTGATAACCTCCTCCTTTTTTCGAGTCGGTTAAAAAATAAGTGCACACTGCGCCTCATCAGGTGTTTACCTTTTACAAAAAATGAACAATTTAAAAAAAAATCCTCATATTTCTCATACCGTCAGAGAGTTAAAATAGTCACAACAGTATTTCTACATTAAATTCCATTACAAAACATTCCCAAATATTTGATAATAAAGTTGTCTGCTAGCGTACTATGCTTTCCCTATTAATTCGTCAGAATTTGAATGACAATGAAACGAACGTAAAGCAAACAAACTGGCCAGTCCGAATATTTATATATTTTATAAGGCGACGTTTACACCGGTGTTAACGAGCCATCCCTCTATAAAAATTTTGTGCCCACACATAAATCTTGCGGCTAGAATCGGGAGACACCACAATGCGAACGTATAAATATTGAGTATTAATGAAATATCTTTATTACACTGTAAAATGTAATAGGCATTGGGAACGCGTTGGTATGTCCTGGGGATTACCGTGATTTATAGTTTTATTACAAAATAAGGTTTTCGAAAGTGCGAACATGATATTTTGTTGTGTTTATTATGTATGAATATGTATATAAATATGTTGTTTAAAAATAGAGGTATTTGACTCATGTTCTAAAACTGTTTAAAAATACTATAAGAATAATGAAATATAATAAAGAAATAAATCAGTAGAAAATTTCCACAAAAAATATTTTATGCTGGCCTAGGCGAAAATAATAAACGTAGAATGTACCTGCTGCTTCTCATTTCACGCAGAACGTAAAAACCGATCGAATGAATAGGCGAAAATCTGAGTCATCACGATCGAGATCTCGAAATCGAACACCATCACCCTGGAGTCTTATGGGCCTAGGCGTTGTCTATGCCGTTAGATATAAAGACCTGATAGTGTAATAAAAAGATTGTTTGCAATTACATAAGCGGATTTCTTCTTCGCTCTCTTTGGAGACATTTTATTGCCGATAAAAAGCATCAGGGAGCATCTTCCCTAAAAATAAAAACTATAACAATCGTTTTCTAAAGTTCTACCCTAAAATAAACTCGCTACATATAAGTGTTGTAGAATTACAAAAACGTGCCTTTGTATATTTGCAAGTCCATTGAGTTGCTTTCATATCAGTTTATCTGTTCCAACACTGTCTGCTGATAATAGTGCACTCATTGAGCCATCCAGCGCCATTTTCCCAGCGTTTCTCAACTTTTTGCCTCCAAAGAATTCGCTCGCCCATTACTTATCTCTCCTTATCGCTTGTGGTAAGCGATCTAATGAATTTCTCGTGTTACTATTGATTACAACTCGGTTCTACCACTCAATATTGTTCTTTGTGAAAGAAATTCATTTGATAATGTTGTCTATCCTTTAACACCATTAGAATAATTTAATTCTATAACAAAAATAATAAGTAGGTATTCAGAAAAATAAAAGATTTGGAAAAAAAAACATTTTTTTAATACCTAAAT
The DNA here is from genome assembly GCA_963576875.1 of Acrobasis repandana. Classification (NCBI taxonomy): domain Eukaryota; kingdom Metazoa; phylum Arthropoda; class Insecta; order Lepidoptera; family Pyralidae; genus Acrobasis; species Acrobasis repandana. The sequence goes on along the minus strand of OY756218.1, from coordinate 15,300,895 downwards.
TTATTTTTAAGAAAATGTTATTAGTATAAAACCTATAGTTAATTAAAAACTTCAAAATTGCTTCCAACCATCACGATACGACGTCATAAAATATTAAACCAATCTCAATGATTAAATTTAACGCTTCCAAAGTGTAAAAACTGAGATAAAATATAGGTCGTTCGGTTAAGTGACCGATAAGACATATAAGGTTGAAAAGTTATTTTTTTAATTAACACATTAAGGGCTGATATCTTAATCTGTGTGGCGCCAAATCTATAAAGCGCTTTTACCCTTTGATAACAGTCCCGACGTGGTTATCGCACGTAGCCTAAGGACATATCTAATAATGTGCAAAAAATCGTATCGTTCCGTCTTAATGAATGGTTTCTTAAGATATATTATTTCTTGTAAAGACCACCCACTCCATTTTATGACCCTACAAATTTATATTTATTCTTTTTTTATACAATCAAATAGGCATAAATCTTATTTCTTAATTGTAGTTGTTACTGATAATTTATATGACGTTTATAAATTATTTAGCGAAAATGACAATTGTAATAACGAGACACGCAATGCTACTCACTCAGACATGATAAATGATATACATTCTTCTCTGTAACGCATTTCGCTCTTAATATCTACTTAATAAAGGAACTGACTCGTAATAATATTGCAATTAGTAATAAATAATATAACGTCTAACAAAATATACTGAAACTATTTTAAGGGTAGATTCAGTCAGTGATACGGAACAACTTTTCCCAAGGAACATATAGCAAATATCAAAAATATTTTTGGCTTTACATAGAAACTCGGATCAGCTGATCGGTCAACTTGTATTTGAGGAATATAGTTTCAGTTTGTTTTGTTAGACCGTAGGTACCTATTTCTTTATTTTGCAATCCATTCCCTTATTATTGGTAATTGTATCAATTAAAAAGTTTTATTCAAAATAGTTATACAATACTCAGGGTATCTAGTCATAATATTTTTCTTAACTAATTACGGTATAAAAAGGTAAGACGAGTATATGGAAACATGTCATTATTTAAGTGTAATATAAATGAGTTAATTTCGACCGTCGCCAAGTTGTAAGTCGTATAATATAACTGCCATGTTGGGACGTGGGAACTGCAGGCAGCGTCAGCGTAAGGTACCACTGTAAATCACACGTATCAACTTGAGATGTATCCGTCCATGGCGGGTAATTATATCTCAAATTAGGAAGCTTCTTAACTGTAGTGTTTGTTATGAAAGTTCGAATTTCGAAATAATGAGAAACCTTTGGCATTAACCTATTTGTAAAAAAGCTCGAATCGCTTTAGTTTTAATATAAATAAGTAAATCAAATTGTAAAACTATTGATTTTTTTTATTAAAACAGCGTTGGAAAAAGATGGTTACCGCGATATAATGTAAAAAAAAATCTATTTTTTTGTTACAAATATTGTAGACTCTTGACCTTACTTTCTTTAGCATAAGTATTAACTATAGTTCCTTTTACACATAGGTAAATACCTGCAGAAATTATTTGCACCTACGCATTAATATATGTATTTCTAAAATTTTAATGGCAAAAGAGTAGTTTGCGCTAACTATCGTCAATGATAACCATTTTGATGCTAACTAATGTCAAAGAAATATATAGAAAAAAAAACATTTAAAATGTTGCCTTTCAATTCAATAACAGGCAAGCAGAATTCTTTTTGTCAGATTTGAAATATGTTGAACACATCCCTAAATTAAATCGGTATTGTTCCAAGTTGAACATAATATATCACGACGGGCAATAAACTTTTGAAATATTAAGGTAATTATAGAAAGGCAAAAGAAGAAAATGAATACGTATAAACACCGGAAGCCTGAGGGCACGGGGAGGGCCACTGTTTTGTACATCAGTTAGAATATTTTCCCGTAAATTAAGACTCATTCATATCTGTAGAAATAATACCAATATTTTAAAATTATTAATTGCTTACATTGTAAATATACTTTGATGTTTTTTATTCGACTTCGAACTTAGATTATCAAATCGAATTAATATAATAATTTTATTTTATGTTAATTATGTAAATTCATTAAAAACGCAGTACCTAGCGGTAGTTTTATATTTTGTTTAAGTAGATTATTAAATCGAATTCATATAATAATTATATTTTATGAGGTAAATTCATTAAAAAGGCGGTACCTAGAGGTAGTTTTATATACCTAACTAAAAATTTACAATGCATAAATACTCATTATGCCTCCATCCATCAGCGGGCGAATAGGTAGAAAAATAAGCTAAAGGTCTTTTTAGGGTTCCGTACCCAAAGGGTGCAAACGGGACCCTATTACTGTGACTCCGCTGTCTCTCCGTCTGTCCGTCAGTCCATCTGTCTGTCGGTCTGTCAGTCACAGGGCTCTATCTCTTGAACCGTAATAGCTAGACACTTGAAATTTTCACCGATTATGTATTACTGTAGCGGCTATAATAACAAATACTAAAAATAAAAAATATTTAAAAATTATAGGGGGTCGTCATACAAGAAACGTGTTTTTTTCAGCGTTTTTAACTTGATCTTTATAATGGCATTAACTAGATACTTGAAATTTTCACTAATTATGTATTACTATGACCACAATAACAACAAATACTAAAAATAAAATAAAGTTAAAAATTAAAGGGGGTCGTCATACAAGAAACGTGTTTCTTTAGCGTACTCGTGCGTACATGAGCACGACCCTCTCTGTACTACCAGAGCCATATATTAACCAGAGCAGTCAGAGGATTTAGCCTCTGATACTCGTACATGACGACACGACACTCTCCACGCTGGCTGGCCGCAGACAGGTAGGAGGAGGACTTATTGATTTTTGTAAGCTTTGTTTAGCTTATGTTTTCTAAGTCGCCTTCTATGACATCCACAGGACGATAAGACTTGGAATGATCCTATTCTACTCTGCCGTGTGGTTCCCACGGCTTAAATCAAAATAGTGTCGCCTAAAATTCAGAATCTTACCCATTCCCGCGATGTATTTATCTAAATGTATATTAATTAACTTAAAATATTAATAACTAATTTATATGTCTAGGTTTGTTTTCTTTTCCCAGGAGGGAAATGCCTATATAACTGTACCTTTTTAATGTTTAGATGCTATCGATGTGATACCATATCTTTTATTATGATTTACAGCCAAACCATTTAGTTTCTAAGCGGCGGCGCTTGTTAGTATTCACATCAGATTTGCATCTAATTAGGTTAGACGTTAGACTTTTTCTCGTCGTGCCATATTGGTGTCCATTTTTTTGTGAAGACCGCCAAAGAGGCGAATATAATCAATCAATCTCCGATTCCCATAAATTTTATGAATAGTCGATGTTTTTGGACCAAGTTTGCTTCATAAAGATATTATTAAATTTTGTGAAACATATACATTTTTACATATACAAATGCTCTTTACATAAACAAGACTGTTAAAAAAAAGATTGTTGAAAACACGTTTAGGCGCGTTGGGCATTTCTTGTGATGGGGAAAAAAAACATTGAACTCGCGACACTGTTACCGACACCACTTAGTTCAAGTTTTCACTTCTGTCGGCACTCCCAGAGTGCCACTATTTTTATTTCATCTACCTAGTATTTATGTTCATAAATATATATTTTTATAGTACATACTAAGAATAACGAACAAAATTTGCTATTTAGTACTCAATTTCTTTATTGCTTTTTAAATTGTACATGTAAATTATATGTACATCATTACATCTACATAGTCAAGCTGGCCTACTGCTCAAGATAGTAGGTACAACAAGAACCCTGATAGGGCATTGCAACATAAAACAATGGAACTGCATGCAGATTTTTATAAATTAATTTTTATGTATTATATTATTTATTTATGTCTATATTATGTCAATATTTCAGTTATTATCATATGTCAATTATATTGTTATCTTTATTAATGTAAATTGTTTAAATGTCAATGTACATTTTCGCGATAGTCAGATACAATTATCTTGGATTGAATGTCAATTAGCGTGTTTTATTTAACAACGTGCTGGTTACAGCGACTGAATTAAATTATTATAATTACGTTTAATCATGTCACATAATAAGATCAAATGTGTACGAAATCCTTACTTATTATAGACAAGGAATGCTTGCGGCATGTGGTGCGTCCTGAGCGGATATATTCAAGGCGAACTCCGAAGCTTCGGAGCTGCGAAGCTCCCACGGTTGGTTCGCCGTTCTCAGTACATTCAATGATTGACCTCCATAGATAAAGCTTTTTAAAACAAGAATGAATAAATCTGAAATCTAGTGATTAAGAAAGAAAACCATGCATGTAGTGAATAAGAATGTTGTGTTTATGTATATATTGTTGTGGTGTAGCGTGGGTTATAATATTTACTTTAACAACGAATAAAATTAAAAGACGATGAACTTTTCAGAGGAAAAACTAGGATGAGATGGAGAGATGAGTTGTCCGATTTTGATAAAGAATGAAGGGAAACAGCCAAAGATAAAAGTAGTTAACTGAAAATAAAAGGTAGCTTTTGCCTAACTATAGGACCTAAATGGCAAAAATTTAGACCCAATTAGGATAGATATTTTGACTTTGGAAAGTTACAGTGTAGGTGTAAGTTACCTTTAAAATTAAAGTAACTAAAAAAGCAAACATTGAACAATACTGCGTAATTAAAAATAAATAAAGTCGAACTCCTTGGCGTAATGGTCTACACACTAGTCTAACAATCCGAAGGTTCTGGATTCGATCCTCAGCCAGGGCAAGTTGAAATATAGTTTGGAAAATCCAAAAGTGCACGCCTCATAATCTCATTTTTCACAATTAAATTGATTTTGATTGTTTTATTGCTAACTTAAAACGAAGAAAAGTATGTGTCGGCTTTAACGCACGACTGGAGATTATTTTTAACTTTTATTTTTAACTTCCCGCTGAGTAAATTGAAAATTTTCAAAATTCGGGACGTTATTAGTTTTACCCCGTTTTTGAAAAGTCGAGTTTTCATCAGATCTCGACGTTTAAAGATCTCAGGAATCTTCCCCGACCACTTACGAGCAAGTGTCATGCACCCTATCCGTATGTGTGTGTGGGTGTGTATGTGACCCGCTTATAACTCTTAAACAACTACACCGATCGGAACCAAACAAGTAGCTTTCCAAAGAGTTCTATACAACTCAGATTTCCTGTGAATTTAAACCGATTCGGACCGGTAGATTTTGAGAAATCTCAAAAAAACTAAGCAAAAACAAGAAAAAAAAATTCAAAAATGATGTTTTTTGAGAATAACTATTAAACTACATTGAATTAGACCGTGATCTTCGAAAGGACTTAGTTTTGCATAATACTGAAGCGTATAAAAAAAATGGACTTGATCAGATAAGTTTTTCGGGAGTTATCGTGACCACGCCAGTTTCCATACATACAGACACACGGACGTCCACAAAATGATTTTATTAAACATGTTTTTTATTTATTTAAAAGGCAAAATGTCTTTTAAAAATGTTATAAGTGTTGAAACTAGTGTTTTTCCTTGACATTTATGTGTAAATATTATTGTACAAGTGCGAAAGAAAATAAATAGAGACACATTTAGTTAAAAAAATCACTTGATTTTTTTAAGGCGAGAGTAGAGCACTACCTCATGCGCTTCGCTTATGAGGCGTGCAAAATGTCTTTTTTTTAATTTTTCTGGGTCTTCGGTGTTTATCTATACATGTCTTCATCATCTGAATACGTTCCCGGTTGCATCCTCAGCTATGCTGCTTCGGAGCCTGAGCTTCGGGTGTGCTTTACCGCTTTTTCTTTTCCAAATATAATGTGCATATCAATGGTCACCCAAGGGTACCAAAAATCTAGCGAATTGGAAAAGAAATAGCTGGAACAATCTAAACGATTTAAATACAAGTTTAAACTTACTTTGGGGCTAGCACCATTAGTATGATTATCTATTTATTTATAAAAATTATGTAAGGATTTCCTGCAAAAATATTTCGAGTATTTCAAAATGTTGACAGCCAAATTAATGTAAAAGGTGTAAAAACTGGCACATATTTTATCGGGCCAATCATTGCGATGCGTAATGCAAACTGTATAAATCAGAAAGCACATACGATTTATCCTTGATACTGCGCGGGCGCACTGAATTCGCGGCAATCCGCGGATTAACGAATGCTTCTTGCTGCCAACAATTGAGATACATACGGACATAAAGACATTCTGATTTATTTTTTATCTCAGTTTTGATGTTTATAATATAACTCTTATTAGTGTCATAAAAAATATTCAAAAATAGAAAAAAGAATTGTATGTACTAACTATATAAATGATATTATTATATATTACATATCTATGTTATAACGTATAAATGATAGACTCTAAGTAATTAATGAATTTAAATGTCTACAGAAGCATCTTCCATGCTGTTCTGGGAGAAAAAACAAACGATTGAGGGAATGGATGGCAATCCGAATCATATCAATAGGCGATGCGGATAGCAACCCATCACTATTTTGATTAATTTTCCATCTTCCTGTCCATCATTAAGGCCGTACCTAAATTTTCCGGGGTCCAGTGCTGCCCCCATTTAAAATAAATCATTTCAAAGAAAACGGAGACATTGTAGTCCTAGATAACCCTTCAACGTATTTTATGAACGACTGTTTACAGTTTAAAATGAGAAAGTTAAGCTTTACTACGCACATTTGCCAAAAGTGGCCGTTTTTTGCAAATGTACGTAGTAAAACTTAACTGAGAACGTTAAGTTTTACTTAAAACTGTAAACAGTAGTTCATAAAATACTTTGAAGGGTTATCTAGGACTTGGTAGTAGCAAAATTTTAAATGATGTCTCCGTTTTCTTTGAAATGATTTATTTTAAATGGGGGCAGCACTGGACCCCGGAAAATTTAGTTACGGCCTTAAGCTAATGGTCTTAGGGTCTTGCGGCCCTAAGCTCTGTCTGCTTGGAGCCGCAAGACCCAACATGCTCTGACTGCCCCATAAGGGATAAAGACGTGATACTATGTACGTATGTATGTACTCGTATGTAATTTTTTTCTATTTTAACAACCTTTTTAAAGGATTTTTCTTTAAACTTTCTGTGATAGAAATAAGCCTAGACTCTCAGTAATAAATGAATTTAAAATGTCAACTGAAACATTTTTGGTTGGATTGACATTGAGATTGAAAGTTGTCCATTGTTGCCGGCCGTATGTCCCGCCACCGCCAGGGGCTACCGCCAACCGCCCAGGAAGAGCAACTCAACGCGCGAATAAGAAATAAATTTACTGGCAAGCGTAACAAAGCTAAAGTAAAAAGGAAGCGTTCACCCCCTAGGCCATGCTGCGATTTACTCGTGCCTTATGGCCCGTGTGAAACGAGAAAAAATTGCGTTGCCTTTGCGCCGCCAAGAGTAATGCTGGGAATTTATTTTTTAATAAACTGTATATTTACTAGTGTTGATACAGATCTAGATACATTATCACGTCTTTATTCCTAACGGGGTAGACAGAGCATTTTAAAGGATCTCAGCAGACAAAGCCCAGAGACGCAAGATACAAAGGCCACTTTTAACGTTATGGTGGGCGAGAAGATGGAAAGAGAACCGAAATAGTGATGGGTGGCTTGCCGGATGGCCTATTATTTATAACGTCTAACAAAATATACTGAAACTTTTTTAAAGAGGAATTCAGTCCATGATACTGAACAACTGTCCCCAATGAACACATATCGAAATATGAAGAGGCCAAAAATTTATTTTTCATATTTCGATATGTGTTCCTTGGGGTAAGTAGTTCAGTATCATGGGCTGAAATTACCCTTAAAATAGTTTCTAGCTGTTGATAGAAATGTTTCGCAACGGCCACTGCTGAGAAAAAATGCTGAAAGGAACTCATTTACACAATATTGGTCATCTACTTGCCAGAATGGCTTTGTCATTATGTCTGTCAATTTACATTTACTTTAATATAATACAATGTTGACAACTTATAACTTGTAAAGCTTGCAAACGAACGAACAAACAGAAAAAAAAACGTAATAAGAAATTAATTAGTCAAAAGGCAAAGCCGAGCAAGCCAGTCCCTCCTGGCAGCACCCGTTCACGAGTTGACGCATAGATCAGCCATCGTTGAACATCGCCTATTAACATGTTTCATACATCAAAATATAAATTTAAAACACAATTGACTTCAGCACATTGCAGTACAGCTGTGTTAACAAATAATGTAACCGAACAAACGGCATTGAGACATGAATAATGCGATCTTGATCATAAGTTAACAGCTATAAAGATATAACCGGGGAGCCATGATGTATTGATCTGCGGGAGAATTAAAAATCAATACATTTCGACCGAGGCTCTCATGATCCCAATTAAGGGGGACATCTTAAAAATAAATCAGTAGACAACGCTTGTTCGGCGAGTGGTTAATTTTGGAAGCAATTTGTCTCTATCCCGGAGATAAACATCAATTTGACACTCTTCGCACCTCTAGCTTTAAATCTTTGGTACATGACCACAACAGCACCCTGTCAATAGAATCTTGTTAAGTGGTAACTTTTATTATTATTTTTATGTTACCTTAAAATCGAAGGACAAATAGGTAAATTAGAAGTATGTAATGAATTTTTATTTAACTTAAAAATGTGCATTTGTTATTTCCAAAAAAAGAGGTGACGTTAGGCAGGCGATTGGTCGTAAAACTAAAGCCAAATCATTTAAACAGTTTCGGTTATTTCTTCTCCACTTCGCAAGGTCTTTGGTATCCGTGGGTGACCATTGATATTACGAGTATATTTGCAGAAAAAAAAGCGGTCCGTGCTTCGGAAGGCACTTAAAGCTGTTGGTCCCGAATGCCATACTCTAGCGTTTGTACCTAGGATTGGTTATGGTCTACTTTTTGGGTTGCGGAGGTCAGACGGCAGTCGCTTTGTGTAAAAACCAGTAACCTCGTCAAATCACCTGGGTAAGGTAGCGATCCCCTGGCTCTGAAGAGTAACCGCTGATGATGCAACCGAGAATACGCTTGGATGATGATGATTTGCAGAAAAAAGAGCGGGAATGCGCACCCCGAGCTCCGAAGCAGCGTAGCTGAGGATGCAACCGGTATGATGAAGAAAAAGAGGACAATTGCATTTCAAGTGCACTTTTACAAATTCGCAGTTACACGTAAAATTTCTTTTTATACCTATAATAGGTACCTGAATAGGTTTGGACCGAAGCTGAAACAACTAGGTTGTAGTATACAAAGAAAAAGATGGAGTAGACTTTGGTGGACTAAATTTCCCAAAATCAATTAATGGTTATTATTAAATTTGTATAGAAAAAAGTGAATCGTTATTATTGTATTATTTGATTGTAATGATTATAAGTGAAGATATTTGTTTATTTCTTCATTAAATCGTGTCAAAATATAATCTTATCTTTTCGCAGAATAGTCCTAACAATCTGAAAGATTAAACCCACCCAAGAATTGATATAAAAAGTGCTACAATTACAAATCATTGTATAGCAACTGTGCTGTCAAAACACTTGAGTTACAAGGAAGGCGTGCGTCCAAATGTTTGTACAAACAATTGTAGATTGGTGATAAGCAGTAATCTAAACACGATCTCGTACTCGTACGACTCTGAACATGCGCCCATTCAACCCTTTATACGAGGTGTTAAAGCTGGCTCACAATGAGAGTTTTTCTTGCAGTGATGTATAAAGATACAATTGTTGGTATAAAGAGTAGCAAGTCTTTTGCACCAAAAGACATCAACGTGCTCTGATGCGTATCATCAAAATATATAATAACCAGAACTTGGTCTAGTGGCTTCATTTAAAGACTATTTAGTGATATAAAAACATAGGTGATAATATAAAATTCTACTTTTATTATTGTTTGGATAACTCTCTAAATTGAACCATAACCATCTTGTTTAATGCAACGTACTCAGACCAAATAAAAAAACTATTTGGTCTGAGGAAACGTAGCTAACTAGGGGTAGTTATATCTGGGTTTTGAAAAATGTTTAAACTGGCAACATTCACTCATGAAAGATATTTTATTGAATATTGCAAAATGTATAATCAGTTACTATAAGATATAAATATTCTCAATGCATCCATCGTTGATTTATATTATATTTAATTATAGCGAGCTAAGACAGTTTTGTGAACTAAAAGACATCAACGCGCACTTATGTGTTCCGTGTAGGGACTATTTAATAAACGGGTCGCTAACGCTAAATAGAGGTTATGCCCAGCAGTGAGTCGTTGTGAGTTAACGATGATGATAATAATAAAAAAATAGAAAAAAAACAAAGAAAACATTTCACACTTTTTATTATTAGTTAATGGCATGATATATAAGTATATTTTCAACATTTATTAATAAAATGGTCATTTCTTTATTAAAAAAATAACAGAATTAAATACTAAATTAATGATACTAATTATTTTTCTTTAAAAAGAATTTATAATTCCAAATAATCTCCATCGAATATAAAAAAAACAAACGACGAGTCATACTAAAACCGGGCACTTAATGAAACCCTATGAAAAGACCCGGAAATTCAGGCTATAAAGTTTGCCGACGAACATTCATACGTATAACGCGGCAGTCTGCAAATTGTGACATCGAACTTATATTTAAACAAAACACGCGACGTTAAATGTGATTGCGTAAGTCCTCCATCATTTATTGCAATTTACTGTTATAAAAGCCCATGGTTACCGTATGATTTAAAATTATTCCCGCCAATTATGTGGTGGCTTGGTGGCCAACGTCATGTGACACTCGAAGATGTCCTTTGGGCACACGCCGACGAGCCTTGCAAGCAAATTGGAACAAGGAGCAACATGGAGACGAATATTTTATCGTCAGAAATAAAACGACCGAAAATTACATTTGCAATTATACAGGGACTGTAAAATATTTAATTGATTCTTGTACGTTACTACCCAATAAAACCTTGACAATCAAAATCATTACGAAGGATTGCTAGAGATATAGTTTTATACTCTTATTTTAAGTAATAAAAGATGTGATTTATTTTTTTAAGTACAACTAAATAAGTCGTTTGGCAGAGTAGAATAGGACCACTCCAAGAAGGCGACTTAGCTTATCTACATCTACATCTACACTAATATTATAAAGAGGAAAGATTTGTATCTATTTTTGTATGTTTGTAATGAATAGGCTCAAAAAGTACTGGGCCGATTTAAAAAATTCTTTCACCGTTGGAAAGCTACACTATTCCCGAGTGACATAGGCTATGTGTGTACCACGGGCGAAGCCGGGGTGGACTGCTAGTTATTTATAATTATTTATTATCTGGTAATGCAGAGAGGGTCGTGCTCCTGCAGTGGAGACTTAAAAAGATGAAATACAAGAAAAACTGAACTACTCGATTGTTCGCACAACAATGTTAATCGCACCGTTAGTCCAGGCCCGCGGATACATAGTAATAAGCAGTTAAACACACAAGGGCCGCTTCAAAACTTTTTACATAATTTGGACAAAATTATTGCATACGAGCTAATGATTACGCGCGCCACTCTAACCACTGAGCTTTTTCCTCTACGCTGCCAATAAGCTGTCATTACAAATCGGTGAAAGTAACAAGAAAAAAAATTCGGAAGCCGTTTTTGACGATGCTTTTATAATATAAAGGCTGTAAACGTCTGCCAAAAAGTAGCGAAATAGGAAGCTGCAAAATAATATTTTTCATTTCCTGTTTGTTAAAGTAAGTAAGATATTGAGTGTGTAGTTTTTGTATTGTTCGTGAACGTCCGTGGGAGCCGCTACCTGGCCCCCGCGGCGCAGTAATTTCTTATAAATTGACATCGAGTGAGATATCCAGATTCGCAGCTCTTTTCCGAGCGCGGGATGTGCGGGGGATGCCGGGGGAGGAACATAACAATAGTACACAATAGCTCACATGATCTAGATTAGTGACGCATTGTGTCGCCAAAGGGTTGCGCTTTTGTGCGCAGACGCAGCGGTGCATAATGCGCGCCCGCAAACATCTCGATACGGGAATTCGCATGATTCTATGAATTTCTAAAGAAAATAAATATAACTTTTGACAGCCGTCCATGTATCAATGGTATAGATATTTGTTCATAGGATATTGGTTTGAGAGAACTGATGAAACTTCCTAATTCATATCAGAATAAAATATAAACAAAAATTATATGAATGACTGTGTATTATAATTAAATGTAGAGGTAAGTGTGGAACTAGCAATCATCATTTTAACTAAATTAGTGGTTGCTACGTGTCATGGAAAGGGATGAAGCAGAAATCTACTATTTAGGTTTGAAATATTCTAATAGTTTTTAATAACCCTCTCTTTAGACAACTTGTAATTAAACCACTTAAGTTAAGGGTTAAGAAAGTTTTTCTTATTGAATGCTATCCTTGTTCTTTTAGGAATGTACTATTAACCACTTTACCTTATGAAAAACTTCCCCTACAGCTAGTGAATTAACATTCCATAAGAACTTATATAATATACAGTGTAATATTTGCTTGCATTTTCTGACAATGTAGCTTTTCAATAAACATTTTTTAAATAATCACCTTATAAAGATTTGAAAGTTATTAAAACCACTACATTAGCAACATACTTATGCCCAAAATATTTCTAAAAAGATGGGTTTTCGGAATGACAATAAAATTCACCTGTCTTCTTATGTCTACTAAAAGAGAAGTCAAAATATTTTATGGCTGTATATGTTAACACTTTTGTCAAACGGGATCACCCACACGAAATACAAAGGGCACCGATGTAAATCTTGACTTCTTAACGTTTCGAGCACCGCTCATAAAATATCGATATGAACAAAATACTAAATGCAATAAAACCCCAAACTGGACCATTCACATCGGATTAAAAAAAGTTCTAAATTTCGTAAAAATTCAAGTTTTTACACGCAACCTGACCGCTGTCATTGTTAATTGTAAGTCGGGGGCTAAAAAATGGATGAATGACTGCGGGACACTCTTTGAGCACCCAAGGGTTGACAAAGTTGAAAGCGATTTGTCTTACATGTAAAGATTCGATCTTAATACTGAGATCGTTTTTTCGCACTTTTCTTCAATACGCGTATCTTCTTCTTTCTTTTTCTTTATCAGCCTATAACAGTCTACTGCTAGACTAAAGGCCTCTCCTAATGAGAGTTTGCCCATAATCACCACGCTGGGAGACGGGTTGGTGATCGCAGTAGATGGTATAAAGTCGTTGCGCAGAGGACGTTGCTGCCCAAACCATCCACCCTGCTGCCTCTTACGACACCCGTGAAAGAGGAAAGGAGGTGGTGACAAATTTCACTCTACTCTGCCGTCACCACACAGCAAACGGCTTTTGACCATACGCGTATCTCACGATCTGTTTTTTCCTCACATTTAATATATCACTGACTCAGATTATTTTATGTTCTGAGATCACTGAGCACTTTTTGTTCAATACAGTTCTAGATAAGTGCGCCCGCTTTACTTTTATAGTTTTATTGCATCTAACGAGATACACAATATCTGTTTTTTTCATTCAAATCTTACCCTCCTAAATCAACGCATCCCCATTCATCACTACAGCGACATCTTATATCGAACAAATACAACGAATACAATTTAATCAAAGTCTAAATTCGACTTTATTACCATTGTATAGAATTATATCTAGCTTAATCCAAATGAACCAGTTGCTATACTGAAATAATAGTAGATGCAAGCATTATTGTGTATGCTGTATCTAATTAGATAATATAATTAAGTAAAATACCATTCTCGCCTTTGGGTGGCATAACATTCTGATATGCTTATCCAATGATTCTTGGTCACACTAAAATGTATCTACACAGAATAAAATGTATAAAAATTAGATAACAATATGTTAATGTTACCAGGTTTGGCCTACTCGACGTTTTATTCGATTATTTTAATTAAATAGTGAACTTACTCAATCTAATTAAACAGTCGCTACTTCAAAATCTATTTAATGGAATTTAAGCTAGATTACGAGATTGTTAAATGAAATAGTCTGATACTTTTATTATATAGAGAGCATTAATAGTTTTATATAATTTCAAGATGTAAATGGTGCGTTTTTTTTATAAAATGATAAAACATAAAACCTTTTTGTAACATTCTATTTATATGTACCGGACCTATAAAAAGTTAATACTTATACCACGGTTTGACTCTTATATATTCTGTGACTACGGTACAGATATCTTCTTTTACTTAAGTTATTAGATTCGCTACACAACATTTCCCTAAATCTCTCAGAAACTCTGATAACCCAAATAAATCGAAAGTAAATTTTATAAAACAAAAAGCTAAAAGCATTTCAATTTAAGTAACTTTTTTCTCAATGCAATGATGGGCAAAAAACTAGCGGAAGAGGATGGGACCTTCCAATATTAGTTTTATATCGGGCAAAAAAAAGGCTGACACTCGAGAGGGATTGTCAATCAGAATAACAATAATAATGGGAGCTTCGAGAAATATTTATGAACCCTTTCGGCGGACACCTGATGCGGAAGTTTCGCGCGCTTCGTGGGAACTTTGCTTTCCGCGTTTTTGGATTTTTAATGCATTTATTACCTTTACGTGACAGTGCACAATTGTTACACAAAACGTTTTTAAATGGTGAGTTTTTAATGCATTTATAATATTTTTATTCACACACAGGGTACTTACTTGATCATACATAGTAACTCTTAAGTGAAATTTGTTAATTAGAAAAATATTCTTCTCCATCTTTCGGTTGCATCATTAGCTGTGCTGAGCCCGGGTTGCGCTTTCCCGCGTTTTCTTCTCCAAATATAATGTATATTTTATATGTATGCGTATATATATCTTTATTATGAGTATATTTGCATGTATGTGATTATTATATATATTATTTGGTATAAGTATGTAATTATTTAATTATTTTGCGCCGCAACGAATTATCTGTTTATCCCTATGGTTGACTGGGAGAGAACGCTTTTAGCGTTAAGTCCGCCAATTGTAACACAATTTCATTGTTAAACAATAAAGTTTAAAAATAAATAAATAAATAAATAAATATGCATGTCAATGGTCATCCGAGGATGCAAAAGACCTTGCCAAGCGGAGAAGAAGTAGGCGAAAGAGTTTAAATAATTTGGCTATAGTTTTTCGACCAGCCGCCTGCCTAACGGTTACTCTCCTTGGAAATTCTGTTGCTTTTAAGAAATGTTTGTACTTATTTCTTTAGTCGCCTATTACAGTATTTACAGAAAGAGATGGCTATAATTTGAAAAATATGTATAAGAAATGTGTCGTAAATACCTCTAAATATAATGTAAAAAAGTAAATACGACGAGAACCTGCAACAGTATTAAATTCTAAGATTTAAAATAGCGTCATCCTTTTTGCGATAAAGCATACCTGTAAATTATTGTACACCCATATTAGCTCATGGCAAAACATTCTAATATTAGTCGGTACTTAGTCACGTTCTAAATAACATCAACAATAAGTTTGCAGGAATAAACTACACTTGAACTTTTATTTTTAGTAAAGAACACTCTGGTACTTTAGAAATAAAATTGAAATTTGAATGTGAGGATGTACCCGCATGTTTGAATGTAGAGACACGCGTCGCCGCGTCGTCAGTGCGTTGCAGATACACTATCTCTTGCACTTGACTCTTAAGATATGCATTATTTACCATGTCCGTGTAAAAATGCGGTAGCAGGCTTCTTAAAGATAAAAATAATGTTTAAGTCTTTATATAATGTTATTTTTGGTTACTTTTACCAGGCCTGTGTCACTCCCCGTTTAGGTGTCGAGAATATACCTACATTATTACTAAGAGCGCGGTGGCCCCTCCAAGTGGTAAATTTAGCTATACGAATCGTTTGTTCAGAGTAATAAGAATAAAATCGGCCTGCAATTGATGTCTAGGTATCTAAACGAAAAGATGCTGAGTTCTGACGTAAGCTAAATTAAACCATATCGCTAACCACATTAAGTAGATATTTCTTTGAAATTCTTTGCTGAGTGAGACTGTACGGAGTTTTAGTATTCATTCTGTGCTTTTACTTAATATTAGTATCGTTTAAATATCACTCTCAATAAAATTTCTTTACATCTAACTGAAGTAATAGCTTAGTTCAATAAAGTATAGTACCTAATTTATTGACAAGGTGGCTGAGAGACCAAAGAACGCAACTTTTTAAGATATGAATCGATTTACCTTTAAATTTATATACTTTTAGTCAATCATTTTCGTTAACTACGGTGAAGGGTAAAAAGGAATACATCGTGAATAAAATAATGTTTTGAGAGACAACTAAATGAATTTACTGGTTTCCACTACGAAATAATTACACTAAATATATATATCAGATCCACTTCATTGTGAACAAAAAGAATAATTTCTATATAATAATTTACATAGAAAAAGATGTTAATAATATTTAAAAAAACCACTTACAAAGCCAAAACAATCCTACAACCTTCAACACTTTTAACTTAACCCTAGTTTGAAAGAATCCAAAATAAGATTTGATTACATCCGTCCAACATTTAATAAATTGCCTAAATTTAATTTACCTTTCATAAACGGTGATTACCACTGATGGTTATTGTCACCCAGCTCATCGGAAGCAAATCTGACAGTCCACTGTCACAACAGGATATTCCCCACTTAAGCTTATTCCCCCTAATTGAATCCTAGCGCATTAACTCCCTAACCTATAATCCCTTTTATGTGTTTCACGCCGACAGTTTTTAGGGATCAGTCATTTAACCTGTCGTGATATAATTTTTTTGTGTAACTGAACGAGCAAGGTGCATTTTGATGTGAAATGAGAAACTGGTCTAATGGCGGCAACAATATTTTGAATATATTATAAATATCTTCCATGCTGGTCTGGTAAAAAAGAAAAAAATTAGAACGGCTGCTTCTCTTCCCGTGAAGATCGTAAAAGCCGATGGAGGCGATGCGGCTAGCAACCCATCACTATTTAGATTCCTTTTTTCCCCATCACGCTAAAAGTGGTCTTTAATCCTAAGGAGGGTTGACGTCAGGCGGGCGGCCAGTCGTAAAACTATAGCCAAATCATTTAAACTGTTCCAGTTATTTCTTCTCCATTTTGCAAGGTCTTTGGCATCCTTGGGTGACCATTGACATGCATGTTATATTTGGAGAAGAAAAAGCGGGAATGCGCACCCCGGGCTCCGAAGCATCACAGCTGAGGATGCAACAGGGAACGTGCTTAGACGAAGAAGAAGAAGACGCTAAAAGTGGTCTTTGGATTTTCCAGCCCTGGGCTCTGTCTGCTTAGATCCGCAAGACCCAAAAAGCTCGGTCTGCCCCGTTAGAAATTAAGACGTGATAGTATATATGTATTATAAATAAAAATTTCCTAGCGATTAGGTAAACGTTAATCCGCTAGATGAGAAGAAGTCAAATCAGATACTTTTCTCTAAACGTCAAAACAAACATTTTCTATGGGATTTGTATGAAATAAAAACAGTTACGTCATAGATTTGTCGAGTCAAATAGCACTCTAAATATCAGTTTTTTTAATGGATATGATCAATGAAAAGTGACACTATTTTATGACATTTTATTATCTTTGCAGTACCAAATAATTTATTTTTGACCCAATCATCTACCCAATTCTTCTTTATATCTTAAAACTTGTAGAAATGTGTGTTTTGTATTAGTCATTTACTGAATTAAACTTGCCTACTCGTATGTCTTTTATTTATTTTACCTTGTCAATGTCTTTTTATTTATTTTTATTGGTGTTTTTTTTATTTCTTTGTCGGTATTTCAGCAATGTCGGAACGGAGAGCAAGAGAATTCAAATATCGAGAAGGTTTATAATAAAAGACAAAACTAAATTGAGCTTATATGTTATACAACTGAATACAACTAGTTATTTTCATAACGATGTCTATTCTAGAATCTGTGTTTCCAATGTAAAATATTGAAAACTCAAAAGGTAAAATTTTATGCTTGCACGTTCTCAATAAATAACACCTAAACAACCTCATTGCGCATAAATAGAGACCTCAAGAATTACTCAATACTGTACGTTTTATTACCCAGTACATCGATTGACTGTCAAAGTTACATAGTAATCAATTGATTTGTATTGTAAGTTATAGGATGCTCACGCTGGGCGCAGCGGTGTTCTAACTAAATCACGTTTGTATTAAACCCATAAAAGTATATATGTAAGTACACATTATTGCCACTGTCTTGGCTTGGAACTCAAGACCTATGGTTTAAAGTTGTGTTGTCGTCTTGTGGCCCAAGGTAAGACAGGTGACTTGTAGCAATAACCTCAGAAAGTTCCAGCGATTGGCATGCTGTGCAATAGCTGGGGCGTTCTCTACAACACCGACTGCATCCATAGAGATCATCCTTGGACTGCCACCACTACATTTATACGTGCATGGCGAAGCCTGTAAAGCATTCTACAGACGAACTACGGCTGGTCTGTGAAACAGGCACGCACCAAGGACAAGGCATACGCGAATAAAGTCGACGCTTGTGCTCGAAAGGTTGTTGAACATGGGAAGCGATAGGATGCTCCCTGTGTACAACTTCAAGAGGAATTATAAGATATATGTCCCTACAAGGGAGGAATGGAAAGAAGAGCTTTGACCTTCAAATCGAGATTGCTTGAACTGGTACACGGATGGCTTAAAGACCAATCATGGAACAGGAGCGGGCATATTAAATCAGCTGGGCAGGCACAACAAGCTGGTGCTGGTCTGGGTGTCAGGTCATGTTGGCATCAAGGGAAACGATAAAGCTGATGAGCTGGCAAGAGAAGGGTCGAGTGATACGCCTATAGGGCCCGAACCCCTTTTTAGGCCTATCATATGGAATGTTTACAAATGCCATAAATGCTAATGTCAGGATGAGACACAAGGCTGAATACAGTAACATAAGTGGACACACCCACTCTAAAGAGACACTTGACGAGGATTTTGCCAATAGGCACAAAAGGTTAAATAAATTTAACAGAAAACAGACAAGAACTCTATTAGGAGCATTGACTAGACACCTCCCCAATTGCAATCATCTCTTTAAAATGAGACTTGTTGAGAGCCCAAAATGTCGGGAATGTGAGGAATCAGAGGAGACAATGAGACACATTATGTGTAGCTGCGACTCGATGGCTGGTAAGCGCATGGACCTCTTTTGATCAGCATATCCTGAGCTAGAGGACTACAGGCACTACACACCAGGTGATATTTTGAAGCTTATGCAGTCCTTCTTTAGAAATCCCGAGGCGGGTGAGTAAGGCAAGGGGTAAGTACAATATAACCCAAAGGTTTGACGTGCTTCCCAATGTGGACCCCAAATACAAGATAAGATAAGGTTTAAAGTTTACTACTTTTTTTTGTGTAAGCACATTGATTTATTTTTTTTGAAGTGAAAACTTCTTAAGGGGCGTTAGGCATTTTTTAAGATGGGAACACAAAACCATTGAACTCGCGACACTGCTACCTTAACCGACACCACCTTGTTCAAGTTTTCACTTCTGTCGGCACTCACGGAGTGCCACCTTTTTTTTACTTCCTTGTGGAATTATTAAGTTATCACATTATCACACAAGTTGTCATATTTGTTGAATAAAATTACTTGTTCATGATGGCATCGTGAGATATGTGATAACACAAACTCAAAATTCAATTAAAGATCTTTTTGATTGCATTTGATTATTAAGTCTTTTGTGTTTCGTTCATGTTACTAAAAAGTTCCATCGACATCACTAAATTCAAGGGATGCGAAATTATACGATTAATAAAAGTAACATTTACCGAAGAAAGAAAAATATAAGCAAAAAAAACTTAAGTATTCCGAACCAGACTCAATACAAACTAACCGCAATAAAGAAACGAAAGAAGTTTAGGAAATGTGGAAAAAAAACTAACAATTTTGAAGCGAACAATTTGATACATTTCAAGCGGAAATCATTCTCAAATTGCACATCCCAGAAGTGCTTTCCGATTGCAAAAGTTGAATCATATTTGAAGTGCAGTTCTTTATTACATTTTTTATTTCATATAACGAAGAATGAATTTTGTCTTCATATTATTAATACTATTTAGAAATTATTTTTCTCGCAGTTTCTTTATTTGAAGGTTCATTAATGATATTAGCGGTAAATAAAAAAAGGATCCAATAATATTAAATAGCAACAGGGTGTATATAGCAGAAATTTTGCACACAAAATAATGAAAAATGCTTCAGCATAGTAATAAGTCTTAGTTTTGTTTAGTACATCTTAGTTTATTTTAATAACTTATATCTATCTAATAACTTATATCTGTAAAATCACTTTACCCACATAATAAATAATACTAATCTTGTTTTTTTTTTTATTATTTGTGGCAAGTAAGTGGCTGCTGCAAATTATCATTTGTAGTCGAAACTGAATGAGTTCTTTTACCCGGGAGTTACGCTAACGTATCAAATATCATAGCGATTCATGATTCGGTTGAAATAAGATATTTTTCAAATTTTGCGGTCAAGTGAGTTCTTTTAAATCATAAAACTAATTACAACTTTTAATTGGCTACCTTAGCTACTGGTCGCCAGATGTTTTGCGAAAATATTATTTTTCATTTAATATTTTTGAATCATAGCGCCATTGTGTCCTTTAAAGATATTTATACTCAGGATTTTTATATTTACAAATCTATGACAAGATAAACAGATAAGAATACATATATTCAAAGATTCCGCAAATTTATTCACTGACTGCCCAGGATGCGCCGGACGTAGATGGTCGGTTACGCCATTCTGGGAGGCTCCTGTCGTGTACTCCAGACATAGTAAGAATCTTCTCAATACTATCCTTTCGCATATTTTTAAGGATCGCATTTATTTATTCTTATTTCCTTGATCGACTTTTATAATATCCACGAAAGAAGAAACATATCTGGTAAACTCTTTTTTAACTAAAAACGTAGATAAAACCTTGTTTCCATCGTGCTTACCAAGGAAGCCGATATTCTACACTAATAATAATAAATCAGTATTCATTATTTATAAACCCTTTTTAGAAGGAAAGATA
Organism: Acrobasis repandana; assembly: GCA_963576875.1. Taxonomy (NCBI): domain Eukaryota; kingdom Metazoa; phylum Arthropoda; class Insecta; order Lepidoptera; family Pyralidae; genus Acrobasis; species Acrobasis repandana. The sequence continues at coordinate 15,279,834 of OY756218.1, read as the reverse complement.
AAAGGTAGAAAAGGTGCAAGAAGACCAAGAAAGAGCTTTGTAGACCAACTGAATGAAAGAAAAAGCAGGGATCATGTCATATCTAGCGCTAAAAAGGCTAAAGGTACTAAGTTAGGTGCATACTCCATCGACAAATACCACTAAAGCCCATAGGTAAAGAAAAAAAAATACTATAGAAGCATGAAAGTATCGCAACAAATACATGAATGAAATATATTTCACTACAGTATTATTTACAACGGTCTTCATTCATTGAGTCGCATCTATTAAAGTACAGCTCACAGCGAGTTCCCAGCGTGCTCGAGGAAGCCGATATCCGACAATTATTTATGGAGCTGTCTGCTTGGGCCTGGCGAGCCGACTGTACGAAGACGAATGTTGTGCGAACTGTATCATTTCTAAATGTAGTTTTCCTTTACGACCTCGTTGAAGCGGTCATGGCCTAGTGGTTTAAGATCGCAACCTATAAACGAGGACCCTTCTTCGACTCCCGCCCGGCCTGACTCATGTACGGTTATTTTTTATCAACCACTACTTGGTACCAGTTAAGGAAAACATGGTGACGAAACCTGCACACTAGATCTCTAGTGTGTAAAAATGACTATTGTCAATATAGTCTTCGTCAGATGCCTTTAGGCAGCTCTAAAAATATGACACCAGATGTTAGCTATTATCGCTCTAGATAAGATAAACGGGCAAGTGCGAGTCGGACTCGTACATGAAGGGTTCCGTACCACCGTACAATGTTTTAAAACACTTAAGGAACGTTTCTTGCATGACGACCCCCTTTAATTTTTAACATTATCTTATTTTTAGTATTTGTTGTTATAGCGGCTATAGTAATACATAATCGGTGAGAATTTTAAGTATCTAGTTAGTGCCATTATAAAGATCGATTTAAAAACGCTGAAAAAAACACGTTTCTTGTACGAGTATGACGACCCCCTATAATTTTTAACATTATCTTATTTTTAGTATTTTTTGTTATTGTGGTCAAAGTAATACATAATCGGTGAAAATTTCAAGTATCTAGTTAATGCCATTATAAAGATCGAGTTATATATAACGCTGAAAAAAACAAGTTTCTTGTATGACGACCCCCTTAAATTTTTATCTTTATCTTATTTTTGGTATTTGTTGTTATAGCGGCCACAGTAATAATCGCTGATAAATTCAAGTGTCTGTCTAGCTATTACGTTTCAAGAGATAGAGCCCTGTGACAGACGGACAGACAGCGGAGTCTCAGTAATAGGGTCCCGTTTGCACTCTTCGGGTACGGAACCCTAAAAAAAAGACTTTGACATTTAAGGTTGCTACAAAACTATGCCTGACTTAAACCTTTAAATATAGGTACTTAGGTATTAAAAAAAAGGGTTATTTTTCAATTTGGATATATTTCCGAGCATTGTAATGCTATTAAAAATAATATTTATACTTAGGTATATTCAGAAAAAGTTTATTTTGTTATAAAATATAAGAAATAAATGGTTTTCATTAATTGTAAGGAAAAAAATTAGAAAATGCTTTAGTCAGATTTTAAAAACTAGTCAAGAAAATTATTTTTTTATAATTTTGTTGAAAAATTTTAATAAATTTTTGACTATTCTGTAAGTATTTACTTGGTTTACCCTTTTGGCTATAAAAACCTAAATATAGGAAAGATTTTTCATTTATTATATTTTTTCTTTGATTGTAGAGAGCTAAAATCAAATTATTGAAAACAGGTCTTATTATTACGTTATTTGACACGTTATACATGTCCTTTTAAATCGGAAACCAAACATTACCACTGGTAACACAGTCGTTGACACTAAAAGTAAATAAACTTCAGTTACCAATATCTTACTCTATAATTCAACGATACAAGTTAATTTAAGGCAATTTTGGTACTTGAATAAACATTGTGGCGGTAAACGATAAGGACTTAATTGACTCTTGCTTAAATGGGTTCACCCAAAAGTCAAAAGCGTGCGGTTAGGCTGGACTCACATTGTTTTAAATTAACATATTGATTGATATACATTGCCTGTTTTATTATAATTACATTCAGAACGATCATTACAAAACCACCAATGTATATACAATTAGTATCTGAGTATCTGAATTTAATATATGAGTGCAGCATAAGTGTGCGTAGTCATTTATAATAAATCTTGAAGTACTTGCGACGGTGAAGATGACGGCGCACTAAATTTGCATTTGATAGCTCTTACCTCAGTTACGAGGATATTATATTTTAATTACTTGTTTCTTTTTCAGAGACGACATTTATATAAAGCATAATTGAGGGTATAAAAAAGCATTTCACTTTTATAAATTACATTACGTAGGTACGAGGTAGGACTATTACGTATTCTGTGGTACGAGTTTATCAAACCACTTTTGAATTACCTATGTATATCATCATCATCTGAGCGTACTCCCGGTTGCATCGTCAGCGGTTACGCTTCAGAGCCCGGGGTCCGCTACCTACCCTACGTGATTCGACGAGGTTACTGGTTTTTAAACAGAGCGACTGCCGTCTGACCTCCGGAACCTCAAAGGGTACACCAGAACCAATCCTAGGATAGGTACTTACAAACGCTAGATGGCGTTCGGGATCAGCTTTACGTGCCTTCCAAAGCACGGAATCATCTTTCTTTTCGGATTATCAGATGCCTGCCAGCCTGCAATATCCTAACCAGACCGGAAACAACTTTTTTACAAAGTTTGCTTTCCCAGTGGAATTTGAACCCATTACCTCCGAATCAAAAGGCAAACGCCTTGACCACTGGACCACTGAGGCAGTCAGAATTACCTATGTACATCAACACGTTGTATTTTTATGTAATTTTTATTTTCATGTGCTAGTTTTATGATATCATATGTTTTTACAGGCACTTGCTTACTAAAATTCATAAAACTAGCGCCTAATCATTAAAAGGATTATTTTTGCATAGGTATATTAAAAAGATCTGTCTAACTATGATTAACGAAATATTTTGAACCACAACGAAATTCCAGAAGCAATTATAATCTCCAAAACAGAACTAAACAATGTAAGTGAAAGTGAGAGATTAATTAAAACTTTCCGAATGAATACATCCATTGGAAGAAGTAAAATAGATGATTGAGAATTCACATTAACAATGGCATTATACTTTTTGTGGAGCGGCAAGTTGAGCGAAATCGGCAGACAAAGGTGACCACAGAACAACGGATTAAAGTTCCGATACGATCGCGAACAGAGAGATTTGACGATAAGTATTTAAATGCATAAACCGGTGTTTTGTTTCGAGTGATACAATACATAAATATAAACAAGTGCGCCTTTGATGCTGGTTTTCGTTACAGTAATTGAGATTCCAGGTCCGCTTGCTGAATATTTAATCGGCTGCTGTTGTGTAGTCTCTTGTAATTATTTCCTTAGTATTATCCTGATATACATAGATATGTCAGGAAAACACTAAGGAAATATAGAAGAAAAGCTAACATAACTCAGTACCTTTAGATATAGGTACTGCATTATGTTAGCTTTTCTTCTGGAAGGTTATATTGTATAGAGCTGATTTCTGCGTAGCCGAGGCAGGATGCTAGTAATAAATAATTTAAATAAGTGTGATATACCGATAATCTTATATACCGATAAATTATTGCTTAACAATGGACATCTTGTGCTCTTTCACGATACTTACTGCAGAAATTTATATGATCGACCTTTAAAAACAATTACAGATTTCACGCTCCACACAACCCTTATGTTCTAAGCAACTATCAGAGAACATGGAATGAAATAAAAAAATAACACAATATTAGTTGCCAAATTAAATTTATTTTTAGGGTTCCGTACCTCAAAAGGAAAAAACGGAACCCTTATAGGATCACTTTGTTGTCCGTCTGTCCGTCCGTCCGTCCGTCTGTCAAGACCCTTTTTCTCAGGAACGCGTGGAGGTATGAAGCTGAAATTTATATCAATTACTCAGGTCTACTGTCCCTTGAAGCTGTGAAAAAATCAAACTTCTAAGCCAACGCAATCAAAAGATACAGCCGTTTATGCCGCAAATTTTCGACACTTGCAAGGGAATCAAAACCTACAGGGTGCTTCCCGTGAACTCAGAATCTTGAAATTTGGTACGAAGCAACGTCTTATAGCATAGATAAAGGAAAAATTACGAAAACCATAAATTTTTAGTTACATCACATAATATATTTTTTTTTAATAATTTTAAACTTACTACCCATTTCCTCATAAACGCGTAGAGGTATTAAATTGAAATTCATACCAAATACTAAACCTTGCAGGTTTGTACGGAACCCTCGGTGCGCGAGTCCGACTCGCACTTGGCCGGTTTTTTTGATATTTCTCAAAAACTACCTGACCAATTTTCAAAATTCAAGAGCCATAAGACTATAGATCTCCCATAGAGATATCTCTAATTTCGACCGATCTACGGCCATTTCGCACTTTTGCCTAAACATCGGGCACATACACTGGTTATCACAAACATTTTCAATGTTAAAATAACTACAAAGTGACTAATGATTTATTGTATTTTAATCTTATTACAATACATTCGTTAAAGCAAACTAACTTATACTACCTATAACAATAGAATTAAATTTACCAATGGCTTATCGTTAAATTTCGCCAAAAATCACGAACACAACAAAGATCACGTGCCCCGTGCAATAAGATTACCTGGTTTTACAAAAAATAATCGAATTATTCGATTTCAATGGTTTCCGGAATAAACCAAATTCACTTTAATGTAACTTTTTTGCGGTATCGACAAAACGGAAGCAAATAAATGTTAAAGTAATGGTTTGGACTAATCTTTATACATGAGCAGAGAAGCACGCAGCTTTGGACTCGCACCCACTCACCGGCAATGTCCTAAACTACTTGAAAATGACAAGCAAGTAATAGCTGTAGCTTTTGATTTAAAAAAATGTCCATTTAATTATCCAAATAAAAACTTGGTAAGTAAGATAGTATTCTATGCCAAAAATATATAAAATAATGTCACTTGTCATTGATCATATTCATTTTGAACGCGATTTTAGATCTATTAATGCTGAAAAACTGATATTAGTAGCGCAACTTGACTCCAAGAAACTATGATGTCACCGATTTGTATTTCATTCAAGTCCCATAGAAAATGTTAGATTTGACCTTTAAAAAAATCTGATTTGTTGAAAAACTAGGTAATTGGACCAGAAAATACACTGCGGGTAATATGGTGATAATAAAAAGAAGAAGAAAACTTTGAAAAGTTAAACTTTTTACATAGTTTTGGAGAGATTTACACAATAAGTAAACTTTGCTAATTTTATTGAAACTGTAAAGGAATTTAACTAAAGTTACGACGGTAAACAAGATTTTCGATCCAATTTTGTTTTATGTAAATAATTATGATGTCTATACGTATGATCAAATGATCATTTTATAAGCGTAAATGTCTTGAAGTCCAATCAATATTACTTACGTCAATATTTTTGTCATGGAGTGAAAATTTACAAAATCACAATCATATTGTAAAAAAGTATACCTGCAGAATAGTTGAGTGGGTACGACGCCAGGCGTTCATTTAACCGTTATCAATTTTCTCACGTGGTTATCGCTGCGCTTACTCATGATAAAAATATAGTATAATCGCAGCACGTAAATCTGTAGGCGATTGAGAACGTTAGGTTAATTGCAATCAGTAAGGCTCCTTTTCTATCTACGTTTCCATAATCGTAAAGTTCAATCTGCAATTCCGTATATAAATCCGCTTGATTGGACACACGGACTTGTAGAATAATGAACTCAGATGTGAATATTAATCGTACTATCTATGGATGAAAGAGTCGAGGCAATATAATCGTAATGCCATCTAATTCTATACTTACTCGTCCGTAGAGGCTACCCCGTTTGATGTCTCTGTTCCACTAAGAAATTTTAACTAAAAATAAAGTGTTATTTGGCTGTAATCATTAAATAAATGAATACTTGAAAAAGTTGAACTTTTTTTAACAATATACTCGTAAGATACAAGCGGTTATAACAATTTCATTAATGTTTTTTTAGTTACAAACTTCAATCACTCTAATCTATGGCAAAAAATTTAATTAAATTCTAGAACAGCACAGGCTGCATTTAAATATAAAAATAAGTTTTTTTTTTATTACATTTTTTCGTACAAGCTTTTATTGTGAGACCTAAGAACGTATCAAGACAAATGTACTCGTAATAAGCCCAAACTCGATGGGGTTGCGTCGTTTTATTACAGGGTTCCTAAAGTCACCTTCCAGCTCCATCATCAAGTCAGCTTCTTGACATAATTATATTGGATTGTCATCTGATTGGATGGCGTAAGAGTTGACCCAAAACACATAATAATTAAATTTTTAACAAAAAAAAGAACCGACTTCAATTTTTTTAGGAGTTTCTTCCATATCTCAAAAGTTCTTCATCATATCTTCACCATATTAAAATGGGACCAACTTGGTAGTGAAGGCTTTCAAATAAAAAAAAAGAATCATCAAAATCGGTTCACAGTTGGCAAAAATATCGCGTAACAAACATACATAAAAAAATAAAGAAAAATAACATACAGTCGAATTGATAACCTCCTCCTTTTTCGAAGTCGGTTAAAACAATAAACAGAACAAGCTAAATGAAAGCATGTAAAAAAAGCTTGTAAAAAAATATTTACTACATAATAGGTATTATGTAAGTACGTAAAAGTATGTTCAACAATTTCTACATCTGTGTGTCCACTCATAAATGATACCGTTTTTATTCGTCGCGAGCTTCTTTGTCCCTTTATCAGTCTTTTTATTCGCACATGTAAATGCATTTAGCTCCACCTCCTTATCTCTGCGAACACCATTAATCTTGTATAACAATGTACCGGAGCGCGACTGCGCTTCGACGGCTTAATCAAGCCAGTGGATGCAATATCACTGCCTTTTTTTATTATCCAGATAATTGTAATCTCTATCGTAGGCGAGTATATGACATAATGTAAGTCACAAATTAGGGAGTTGGTAAAGCGTGATTTTCGACGTGTCCTTATATATTATATATATATAGGGGGGGTTCATTAATAATCTAAAATTATTAAAATGCATACGGGATATAACGCGAAACATACCTTTTTTATTTATTTTCGCTGACGTTTCGTCCAGGTTGCATAGAACGTAGTCTTATGCTAAATTACCCGTGTGGTTTCGGTTTAGAATAGGACCACTCCATATCTTCCTGTAGATGTCGTAAGAGGCGATTTAAGGACTAAAACAAACATCTCGTGCTACAATTGCATTCCCAAGGAAGGTTAATGTCGGGCAGCGGCTGGTTGTAAAACTTTTCGCACAAATACATTTCCAAAGAGGGTTGACGTCAGGCAGACGGCCGGTCGTAAAACTATAGCCAAATCATTTAAACTGTTCCGGCTATTTCTTCTCCATTTTGCAAGGTATTTGGCATCCTTGGGTGACCATTGATATGCATGTTATATTTGGAGAAGAAAAAGCGGGAAAGCGCACCCCGGGCTCCAAAGCAGCAAAGCTGTGGATGCAACCGGGAACGCGCTTAGACGAAGAAGAAGTATGTTTCGCGTTAATTCCCGTATGCATTAATGTAATCATTATACGAGTACAACGCTATAGTTTAATAAAAGAAGTTAATTAATCATAAATTAATTTAAAACTTTCGATTTCTTATGAATTTAGTTAAAGCGACCAATGACAAACGATTTTGTGTTAAACAATTAATCGGACAAAGATAATTCGGATAAAAGTGTTGAGCTCTTGTCGCAAACTTTCGATTATTATAATCGATATTGAATGTGCACATATTGAAAATTGAATTCTCAAAATCTTTATTTGTCATATGCAATAAACTTAGATTAGATTACTTACTTACTGGACTTGCATCTAAACCTTTGGGTTCAACGTTTCCGAAGAATTGCATCGTGATCTGGTCACAGGCATAGATAGCATCTTGTAGTAGTGATCGTCCGTAGTTGTATCAGTGATAGATCATACGTTTTAAAATTTATAACATTACTTGTGATCATTTTGTAAAACTTACAACGTAGGGTAAAACCCGGATAGTTGCCCCACTTTTTGAAATTACTTTATATCTCTTTGTACAAAAAGCAAGATACATTATTTGTCAAAGAGGTAGGTACTTTGGTTTATTATCTTCAAATTTATAAAAGGAATAAACATTATCTTTGATATTTCCTGAGTATTGGCGATTTTTGCGGACCTCTAAATTTTGGGACAACTATCCCATATAGGGGATAGTGGCCTATTCCATGTAAATTACGTTTGGGATAGATGCCCTGTAAAGAAAGAGGACATCTATCCCGCAAAAACTTTGATCGCACCTAGCCGTCCCATGCAATCGCACAGAGACATGCAACACGGTCAACTTAGTTGTAGATGTTGAGTCTCTCGATAGATAAATTTAATAACATTTGTGTTTCATTTTCGAAACTAGAGTAATAGCAATCAAGGCAACTATACCCCCGGGGTGACTATCCGGGTTTTACCCTATTTGTAACTCAATCAATGTGAATATTCCTTATCTATCTATATTTATTTTAAAACATTCATATCAGTTTACCTGCATTTCTAGCAGGAATACACTGACACAAACCTTACAATAGTAAGTAAGTATGTATATGCGCAAATGTACATTTCAGTTACCTTTCTATTACTATTTACTTTGTGATAAGTCCTTTGGAATACATATATACTGACAATCTGACGGTCCGTAATTAGGAGTTATTGTGTCTAAGTAATTATTGCTGATTCACCTTTCATTTACAGAGATTGTCATTAGATATTTTCAGGCCAATAATCCTAATCCTAACTTCCTAATCCTAATCCTAACTAATATTATAAATGCGAAAGTGAGTTTGTATATTTGTTTGTGTGTTTGTTTGTTTGTTACCTCTTCACGCTTTATTTACTGAATTAATCTTCTTGAAAATTCGCATATACATAGTTAGGAGTACTGAGAAGGACAAAGGGTACCTTTCATCCCGGAAAAAGTAATGCTCCCGTGGGAATTGGGATACGCGAGCGAAGCCGCGGGCAAAAGCTAGTAAATAGTAAAAATAATTCAAGAAGTAGTAACTCAACCTATATTTTACAACCGGATATTTTGTTTTCTTTTAAAATGAATGTCAGCAAAGGTTATTTAATTAAAAGGCACAGTTTCAGTAAAATCTTACTAGAAGGTATATAGGTTTAGGTATATCTTTGAATAAAATATTTGAAAACATCTATTTTAAATAAAATTTGTGAAGTGAAAATTAATGAAGTGCTTAAAATCGGTGTGTTTTGTAGGTAATAAATAATGTTGACATAATTTTTGTAAAAATATTTAATTTGAGTATTTCACTTTCTTATTTTTTACAATACTATTATTAACATACAAAGCGTGACTTTATTATAGTTGCGGCTTACACAAACTCAAAATAATTGGTACAGTCTTTAAAAATACAATAAAATCTATTCACAGCCGTAATAAATTATTATTATATTACTATATTATGTACAAAACAAAATATACAATAGTTCACAATCTCCTATAATTATTTGACTAGATTTACCTACTTGACAGTATCAAATACGGCTGTTACTTTTGTTGCCACCATGAGATAGCATCGAGTAGGTCTTCTTCGTCTACATGGGTCACCGGCGCTGCCACTTGGTATTGTTGAGGATAGTAGCTTATCACAGGAGAAAACCCAGACGACACACCAGAGGAGCATTCCGAACTGGCCGGAGAAGGCACTGATTCCGAGTAAGGAGAATCGCCACTGAAGACGCCTTCATCCTCGTACGCAAATGTTGTTTCCATCGCAGCCATCTGTGTTTCTTCCTTCCTGATTCCAAGAGCTCTGTCACTCTCATCTAGTAGAGTTTGTAAATGTCTGATGTACTCGACGACCATGCGAAGAGTGTCAACTTTGCTGAGTTTCTTCCCTGATCCTCTGCGCGCGCCGCCAGACAAAGCTGCCACGATACTGGCAGGCAATCTTTTTCTTAACGCGTTGAATCCGTCATTCACTTGTTTCACACGGTTCCTTTCGCGTGCATTTCTTCTCGCAATCGAAGCTGCTTGAGCACCAGTATACGGGTTACTTTTGTAGGTATACTTCGGCTTCTCTTCCATGTCGTATTTTTCTGGTGCCGGAGCGATAGGCACCATTTTTGGGAAATTGGTCTTGGCGTAAGACGAAACGTGGTGTACTCGTATGCCTTGAAGCATCGTCGTAATAGTTACTGGATCTACGAATTTAGAAGCTACGTTCCCGACAGCGGAGTAATGAATGAGCGCTTCGGGCACCTACGCCGCGTTTTATGGGCGCACCTTTCCCAAAAAAATTGGATAGGGAACCCTCACTCCCTTGCCTTTTTTTGGTTGTTACCTGAGGTACTGGGTCTAAAGGACGAGATGTAAACCTTCGTACGCGTGCCATTGAATTTATTGACCAACACCGCGTTATTGTTCTCCTATCACCCCACTCGTGATTTATAAGAATAGAGAATTTTAATCATATTCATAATAGATGTCCGCTGATCTTATCCTAAGACTTATATACTCATATTAATAAATAAATATTGTATAAAGTTTGACAAGTCAATATTAGTATAACCCGTGGCTACAAAATAATGTGCATACATATGTAGACACAGTATCACATTTTGATCCTTAACGGGGAAGACAGAAGCTAAAAGATAAATATACTATATTGGATAAGCTAGCTCATTGTGCGATGAATCGAATCTCTACAGATTAGGCACCTTAGGTAATATTTTATGAGCTATAACGATTACATTAATTCTCATTTTTGATTCATACACCTAAAGCTCTATAAAAGTGGATATTGGCATGTCTGAAAAATTGTTTTGTAGTAGGAACATACGTGAATAAGTTGGTAGATGTCATTTCGTGAAATATTTACCATAATTTTTACTTAGATTTAAATAACGAATAATGTGAAAATCGAAGTTGAAAAGAAATACTAATTTACTTGAAGATCTTACCTTGCAATATGTCTAAAAAGGAGATATGTAAATAAATTTCTTTAAAATAACCTGAATGTGGCGCCTCGAAAAATCAGCTGTTCAATGGGTTGCGCAAACATCAATTTAAGTCAGGACGGACAAGTGGCAACCCACAGCGTCGTATAATGAACCGCCAAATTTATTACCCAAAGTGAAATTAAACAACGGACTTTCATTGTATTTACCCTAACAACAGACACCGTAGCCAATAGAAATACCTACAACAAAATATCAACCCGCGATGCTTTCGCGGACCACACTCCAAATCATATTCAATTCTAAACCTTAGATATTTTGGTTGACATTAGAGGGAATGTAAGATTTTCTTCAGTGACTATCACGCTGGTCAACCAAACCCGCACGCCGGGCGGCTTGCCTTCGCTGAATGCTGAAAAAACGTTACATTAATTTAGAACGAAGAGCCTGTATTTTACTCTTCAAAAGTGAAGAGTCCCATTGTCGAATGCATTGTCCTTTAAAAAGATTACACAAGGAATGTGGGCCAGCCATTGAGTCAGAGGTATGAATTGTTTAGAGCCTTCCATCATCCATTGACGGGGCGCTAAACTAAATTTAATAGACTCGGTGTCGCCTCTAAGAAGCAATTCATATTAAATTTGGTTCCATTGATTTTCTATGGCTGTAACTACCTGCTCTTGACTCTGTATTGTTTACGCCATTCAGACAACGATTCTAAAGAAAAAACATATGCATATAAATTTCAAGCGCCCATCGATGTATATTTTTTCTTCTCAATATTATATTACTAAACTCATATCGAAATTATCGAAAATATATATAGGTATATTTAGGAGTTATGTAATGAAGACTTAATTCCTTCACATAAGTGTGTCCATGTATAAGGTATGGAAATTCTGAATTATAAACTAGGACAAATCTGAACGATATACTACTGTCTTGTAAGAATTCACCATAGTCTTTATTGGCACTAATATTTCTTCATATATACCAGCTTCTTCATAATTCACATACTATCTCATTAATTTCACCATTTCCCTCGAGTCGAATAACTTCTCACATGCCCACATCGAAATCCCAAGACGAATATTAGACCCATCGATCATACGAGCCCTCTTTCCTGCAAGTGATTCGCAAAATATAATAAAATTGTGGGAGTGATGCATCTGACAAAGTGCACTTGACAATAGCACCACGGGCGTGCTCACAATGCCATCGTCAAATAGCGTTTAGCCAGCCCACACCTTAGAAAATCGCAAAATAGAGACATCTCCCACACAAAGCCCCATGAAGGAGCGAACGGAACCAGAACCGATAATTACAGCCTTTGTAACTTGTATATTTTGCGAATTTAAAACGAAACTAACAATGAAGTGAATGGGGCCCATTGTAAAAATTGGAATGGAAATACATTTTGATTGAGCATCGCTAAAGCATTTACATGCCATACGATAAGAAAAAATGTGCGAATATAGTTGCCTGTATACCGGAGAAGCATGCTATATACATCAACAAAAACATATTTATATGTAATTACTATACTACAAAATTATAAATAAATACACACTGATATACTAAACATTCGCACGTCTGAGTTGCTGTGCGCGCGTCCACCCCAAGGCAGTCACTATAAAACAGTGCTTTGCTCTTCGAGCTATATAACATGCGCTGAGTTGCTGCCTATTTGGATCACTGCGTCACATATTTGCAGTCCCCTGTTTACATTAGTGTAGTCTCATTTATTATGAACGTATATCTATAGTCATCATCATCTACGCTTCAGAGCCCGGGGTCCGTTACCTTACCTAGGTGATTTGACGAGGTTACTGGTTTTTACACAGAGCGACTGCCGTCTGACCTCCGCAACCCAAAGGTTAGACCAGAACCAATCCTAGGATAGGTACAAATGCTAGATGGCGTTCGGATCACAAGGCAAACGCCTTGACCACTGGACCGCGGAGGCAGTCTGTCTATAGTATTAGACGAACGTATATCTCTATAGTATTAGACTGTATTGAATGTGAATGTGGGTGTGCCCTGTTTGATACAAATAAATAAATCTATCTAATCTATTTATTCTTATTCGCAAAAAGTTGCCTAGTTTGATAGAAAATCTTATGACAAAATCCTAATGCAGAACGATCAAAATTGCAATCAACGTTTCGAAATTCCTGAACAGACTTTAGAAATCGCATTCTTATAGCATGACGCGTATCCGACTCGTATGTTCAATAATACAAGTATACATTAGGATGCATCCGTTTCATATATTACCCTTCAGTATTTGCTACGTAGCTACCTTTGCCTATCTCAAACACTCCAAAGAAACAAGTGAAAATGTGTCCGCAGTCTATAACTCGTAAAATTAATGGACTGTTATCCGTATTTGCCTGTGCTGTAGTCGATCGAATCTACATATAAGTGGGCAGAGCTCCCGTAATAAACTCATTGGGAGGATTATAGACAAGGAGCAGTCGTCTGACAGTTCCATTACGCGACTGAAGACTAGTTTATATTTATAAACCGTTCAATGCAATCCTTGCAGATAGAGCCTGGTGGTCCGTCGTGTATTGGATAACTCTTTGATCGATAAAGTTGTAAGTTTAATTACTAAACTGGAATTGAAGCTTGATTCAAAAGGACCGCGCCACGCGCGCTCTATTCTGCCCAACCCTTATATCAAAAATGTCATTCGCCAATGTCGTAGGCGGTTCGTAGGGATGATTTACATGATTGTACTGACTATACTTTAATCCCAGTTCAATAAATAATATATAAGGATTCATGCCATCTTCTAATTTTATGTTTCGAGTTCTACAAATATGCCAACGTATAGATAGATAGATAAATCGTTTATTTGTAAAAACTGCACAAATATACACACTCACACATAAAAAATTCATGAATGATTTTCTTCTCTTAAAAAATATTTATAAAAAAAATACCCTCCAAATCAAAATCAAATATTTATTCAGTAATTAGGCCTTTGCAGGCACTTTTACACGTCAGTAATTATTATAGTGTACATTACGTGTAATGTTTATTTATATCAAAATTATGTTTTTCTTTGTTCAAAAGCTACCGATACCAGCGTTTCGCAACGACCACTGCTGAGAAAAAACGCCGAAAGAAACTCATTTACACAGTATTGGTCGCCTACGCGCCAGAAGGGCTCTGTTAGTTTACTAATAAAGTTACAGTTTAATAATACTTACAGTACATTCACTAAAAATGGTAATTTGTATCTTGGTCACTGTTGAACAACAAAATTTTTGGTCCAATAAGTTACGTTTCATCTTACCAACATTTCCGCCAAACAACTTGAACACTGATTGATATACCCTTCTCGCTCTTGTGTATTCTCCCGCCATTGCGAGAGAGCGAGAAGATTATATCAATCGGTGTTCAACTTGTTTGCCAGGTTCAAAATTACCCAAAGCAAATATGTAGTTACAATATAGTTTGATCAGGATCGGGACAGTTCTAAGAGAACGTGAAAGGGGTCAAATAGGAGAAAGATGGGTTACACAGATGGTAGATCCGCGAAGTTGGCACAAGCCAGTACATTGTAGAAGCGCACCTTGCCAGCATGTGTGCAATCCTTTACATCTGCCGATGTTGCACTGATTTTATTTATGAATAATATGACGAATTATGTCTGCGCCTTTATTCGCAACGCCACCTTTCCGGATGCGAGCGGCGGATGTGGCCTATCCCTTATGTATGTGTCGCAGATTTAAACAAACACTTTATGCTGACTAAGGGTAAGTTATTTCGCATAATATCATTTTTTGTCATTCCACTTATGAAGCATTTCGATTATTAATTCAGAAATGTTAATGATTCACGTACAATTTGCTTTACTTAAAATTTATTACCTAGTTCATATGTATATTTAGGTAATTACGTAATGCCAAAATGTTCATCGTTACACAATACCCCTAAAAGTGCAACCACATTGCGTAAATACATTCGTATTATGTCATTGTAGACCACTCAAGACCGTGCCTTTTTTTAGACAATCTTCTATAAATAGAGGCGTGCTGCCTATCAATCCTCCACGGGGGCATCTATTTAATAAAGTTATACACGCATGACAGTCCACCAGAATGGCACATTGTTGCACAACATTCTGTCCCCGCTATTGACATATTAGCTTTTTAGAGGCCTCTTCTCTATTGTGTACAATGTTTGGAAAACGACCACGAACTATATTTCTTCTTTTGTCACGTGTGTGGCTTTAAAATTGAATTAGAAAGTTTTTAATATAACTATAAACATTTTAATTACCATTATCGGTCTCCACGATCCGCGGCGCATCCCACGGAGAAACGCAAATTTAAAACCAATTAGTAAGTCGTAAACGTAAGTTGTCGTTAAACCTACTATCCTGCTCGAATTGGTAAACAGAGATGTAGCTTTTAATTATTAATTAGTCGTTTAAGATGACTTATAGTCATAAGACCGCTATTATTGCAGTCGGCAGCAGAAACGTCAGTTAAGTAAGATTATTTTACTAAAATATTAGTTTTTACTCGTGCTGCAGTTGGATGAAATATTGCTTCAATCTCGCCTTAGGGGCAAAGTTGCTTTCATAGTAGATATTTAGGGAACTTAAAGTTTTGGAAACAATAATGAGGTTTAAGGTTTGGTTAACGTAAGAAATATAATTACTGCTAAGTTTATAGTTTTAGAATTAAGTACCGTATATTTAGATCCAGATTTATTTACAAAGTAATAAGATGCTACATTTTAGAATCCATAACATAAAGATTTCTAAATTATTTTATAGCAAAATTTTTACATAAAACTGTAACCATTTTATTACATTGTATAAAATCTATTCACAAACGGTTTCAAGTTTTAACTAATTCCAAAGCAATTACCAAGTAATATGCTGCACATCGTATCCACCGAAAGTGCATTAAATTTTAATTTAATATCTTTCGGCGGACTTCAAACTATTACTTTTAGATTATTGAATTACACTAACATATAATTGTAATTTTTTATGGCCAACTGAGCTCATTGCCTAATTGATTATAATGCGTTATTAATTCAAATTCCCTTGATATGTCATTACGAATTCAGAGTTACGTGCAGGGTGGTCCGGAGTGTCATGAATGGTAAAATATTTCGACTTCATGAGAAATGGACCGTCGAAAATTGCTATCGTTATAGAGGTCAAGTCTACTGTTCAGTGGCAGTCTTGAGCACTGATGCGCCGTGACAATTTATTACTGTATAAAATGAAGCCTTTGTATTCGCTTGGGAACGTTTTAATTTGGTAAGGAACAGGATACCGCCGCTGTTGACGAAGGGTTGGTTTTGAAGGGATTTAATTATCATATTTGGAATGTCAGTGATTTTTGTAAGTTCTGGTAACGGTCTGCAACGATGTCATACGGTTTGGTTTCATTATGGGAGTATACGCATTGGAACAGTGTATAGCTAAGAAGTGTTTTAGTAGCGAAAGCAATCAAGATTTTCAGTACAATTTCTTATCGTACAGTAATTACGAAGAAATTGTATGTACAATTTTCCCATCTACAAAAAAAGTTGCACTTTTTCACTGTTTGTTCTGCTAAGACAAACTAAAAGACAGGTAAGTAGGTATAAGAAACTTTTTACGAGAAATAAACGATTTTAAGGTACTACAGGCTTATCTGCGACGTTTCTAGGATCACTTTGAAAGTGTTAGTAAGACACTTTAGTAAATAGTTAAATAGAACGCCAGCATTGGAATCCTTCCCGTGCATTAATTTCAAACCACAGAAAACATGTATGTATATTCAAAACGACTCCAAAATAAAGACTGATTCACATTGTTATAAAGTCATACATCTCATAATGAATGCTCAGCGCACAATGTTGTGCCCATCCCCTTGTCACCCGCCGTCATACGACACTTTATACTCATACATTTTTTATCCGCTCTCTATAAAGACGTTAAATGCTCTTACTTGACATTTAATACTCCATTATATTAACATTGGACCCATCTTACGGGATCAGGAATCGTAAAAACGTCTTCTTATAATATATTGGGTGTTATGGGTTCAAGTATGAGTATAAAGATTTTTTAATATTCTGATTATTAAGTTGCATATGGACAATACTGAAATCCGTGTCATATATTGGATTCCATTAGGTAACATATAACAAATACTTACTAACTGATGATGCCCACGGCGTTACGCGCATAGACAATATTTGGTTAATTCCACGGGATTCTTACAATTTCCGAGGATAATAAGTATTATTTACGTTTATTGAAGTAATAAGCTAGCTAATTATTACTTTTAGGGTTCCGTACAAAAAAATAAAAAAACGGAACCCTTGTAGGATCACTCGTGCGTCTGTCTGTCCGTCCGTCTGTCCCAGCCAATTTGCTCCGAATCTACTGGACCGAATCAGGTGAAATTTGGTAGGATGGTGTAATCCTATGACCCAAACACACATGTGTACAGTAAATATTTTTTTTTTAAATAAATGTAATTTTTGGGGAATAAATTAGGAAATTGAAAAAAAAAGTTTTACAAACCTTACTGTGTCATATATCAAATAAAAGGGCTCGTTATGAGGATCTCAAATATGTTTTTGTTATAATTCTTAAATAAATGGTTTTGATTTTATTCATGAAAGAAGACGAAAATTGACGATTCCCCCCCTGATCTCCGAAACTACTGAAACTAAAATTTAAAAAAAAATACAAAATATAGTTCATTGTTTGTAGATTACAGGAAAACCTATAATAATTCAATCAATTGTACGGAACCCTCTCCACGCGAGTTTAACTCGCACTTGGCCGGTTTTATTTAAATAATAGACGTAAATAAATCACACAGATTAAGCTAGCCCCAAAATGAGTTCGAGACTTGTGTTATGGGATATCAAATTTTCGTTAAATTCATTCAGCCGTTTTGGGGTGAAAGCGCAACAAACATTCATACAAACTTTCGCTTTCACCCGGGGCTGCACCCTTAGGAACTTGCAATACTACATATTTATAAAATAACTATGAGCACCTTTAATCTACCTACTTACGTAAGTATATGCATTGGACCTACTTAATTCAGGAAACGAATTTTAAGAAGTTGATAGTTCGCGTGCAGGCTACTAACTAAGAGAAAACATGTTTCTAAATAGAGCCAGGACGCAAACTTCAAATAATATGGGTGGGTTGCTGGTGCCTTGTTGATATACCAGACAATAAGTACCCATAATCAAATACTCGATTACTACGTAAACCCAAACTTCTTAATCGGTAAGGAACAGGCAAAAATTAAAGTGTCAGAATTCACACGCTCTTATTTTACAATCGTTGAGTGAAGATAAGTGTAATTTACAAAATGGGCCACATCGATCACCGTTTATTTGTTTTTCATATCAAGTGAAAGCAAGGAAGCTTCGATATTGGATTTGGGTTCTTTTGAAAAACATACTATCAAAAATGACACCATTTTTGTTTATACCTTCATTCAAAGAATTATTGAAATAGTACTTACTATAGTATATAATTTAGCAATAAATGATTCAACCATGAAAAGCATAACATAGTAGGCATATTTTACATTTTATTAAATTTAATAGAAATCCTTTGCGTCAAAAATATCCTTAGCGTCTTATGGCTGTCTACCCCGTTAGGGATAAAAACGTGATAATGTGTCTCTATGTGGTTCCAGGTTAGAATAGGACCACTTCATCTCTTCTTGTGGATGTCGTAAGAGGCGACTAAAGGACTAAGCACAAAAATCTCGTGCTCGTACAGACGGTTAATCAGATACCTATGCCACCGCACGCGTCGCGCACTACTTGAAGTGGTACAGGTATCTTAACTTTCCTCTGTACAATTGCATTCCCAAGGAGGGTTGACGTCAGGCAGGCGGCCGGTCGTAAAACTATAGCCCAATCATTTAAACTGTTCCGGCTATTTCTTATTTATTTTGCAAGGTCTTTGGCATCCTTGGGTGACCATTGACATGCATGTTATATTTGGAGAAGAAAAAGCGGGAAGCGCACCCTGGGCTCCGAAGTAGCACAACTTCTGACGCTTAGACGAAGAAGAATGTATCTCTATGTCCAGTGGAACTCTTTTGGCTAAAGTAAAAAGAAATTACCGACAAATATATTATGTACCATAGGTTAGACTTTAAATTTTTGAAATAATTAAAAAATAATGTCAATTAGTCCAGTTTCAATAATAACTAGCATTTCGGGCGTTGCGCGGGCTGCAAGCAGCCCGCGGTTTTTCGTGCAGCTGTTGAAGTGGTTGGAATCTATGTCCAGTTGAGAAAATGGGTAAAAAACACTGCAGTCAGTAATGGCAACATCAAAAAATGTGTGGGCGACAAAATCTTGGAATCAAAACTTGTTTGCAGTTTTGAGTTCCGCGGGATGCTTTACCCCAGAATACAAAATTTCAGACCCCTTCGATGTTCCAGTAGGACGTTATGAACGAATAAAGCTAAAAAATTTAAAATCCAGACGCCATCTTGGATTCCAAAAAAAATGTCAGATTTGGTTTCCGCGATCCAAAAAACCCTTGCATACTGAATCTCAGTTACATCGAAAGCAGTCGACTGTTGGCGGGCATCTTGAAAAATTAAAAAAAACGCTTAACGCTTGGTGGGAGTGGCTCGGCCTACGGCCTCGCCACTCAGCTCAGCCTGCGGCCTCGCGGGACAGCTCAGTCTTCGGCCTTCGGCCACAGGCTTCGCTTAGTGACTTTCGGGGGGGTTCTGGGGGAGGGGGTAGGGGGGAGGTAAGGAGGGGCTCGGGCTTCGCCCTCGCCACCCAGCTCGGCCTACGGCCTCGCGGAAGAGATCTGTATTTGGCCTTTGGCCTCTGGCTTCGCTTAGACACTTGGGGGGGGGGGGGGGATTTTAGGCGGGGAGAGTTCAGGAGGGGTTTGGGCTTTGCCCTCTCCACGCAGCACGGCCTTCGGCCTCGCTTTCCGTTCGACCTACGGTCTCTCGGTACATAGGTACTTGGATATGACAGTCATCAAATTGCTTACAACCCCCTACATTTTGGAAAAAATATCACACCCCTATCCCTAACCGTTTTTGCAGGCTGTACCTCGTCCACATTAGGATCTGATGATCTTCAACATATCCGCACCCCGGAACAGGTCAAACAACTATGTCAATCAGTAAGTCAGTCAGTCAGTGGTGATGTAGGTTTATAGTATTATAATTTTTTTATATAAGTCTTAATTTATCCCAAATAATGCAATTTGTTAAAAGGCAGAAATTCCGTAAAGTAAAATTAGCAACGAATATATGCAAGAAGTTTTTACCAATACAAATTCCTTTCCTCAGGAATTCGCTTTAAATTTCAAAATATGGTGAACAAACAAATCGAGCCACTAATTAGCAATGGAGGCATTTATAGTTTTTCCGATAGTAATGTTTGTTTTAAACATTACTATAATACGTAAGGGGCGTAACTAGTGCACCTATTCTGGGAGAATTTGAAGGTACTTCTTCTAGTGATTTAATTTTTTATTAAACTTGCTATTTTCGCTGGAGTTAAAAGGAAACGCTGAAACTTTCTCATTTTTACTTAAATTTTCCTAATTTTAACTCCATAAGGCGATTATCACACTGCCACGCATCACGCTGCATGTTGCGTTTTCTGGATGCATTTTCTGTGTGTTGGACTGTGCGTGTTTTCTATACAAACGGAGATACTTACAAGCAACGTCAGAACATGCATTCACGCGCTACGCTGCGTAGTGCGGGGCAACGTGAGAATCGCCTAACACATTGTAGGTCATATTACATCTATAAGCAGTACCTAAAACAATTGTTATTTCTATTGTGTCTGGCTTAGTGTCCAGCAATGTGTTAATGTATTACCATTGTCACTTTGCTAGAATAGTGAATGAAAAAATTACATAGAAATTTAAAATAAGGAAAACTAAAGACATTTGTGAAAATTGATGAAAGAGGAATGCCTGCGCCCCGAACAAAGTTTAGCCGAGTTTAACAAAAGTTAGACTTAATTTACTTGAAAGTACTCGAAACGTATTATCTAACCACATATCAGTTTTATTATTAAAAGCCTCTGACGCTTACGCTGTTAGGAGAATAAGACAATTGACAGATGTAGCAACTGCAGACTACTTTTCTTTTACAAAAAAGAGCAATTCGTGCCATTTACGGTTTAGGATCGAGAGACTTACTGAGAGAATTATTCAAGAAAATAGGTATACTTACTTTTGCATCACAATTCATATTTGAAAATATAATGTATGTAAGGAAAAATATTTCCATGTTCAATAAAGTAAGTGATTTTACAGATAGAAATTTACGTAATAAGAATGTCTTAGTTAGCCCGTATTACAGGCTGAATACAGTCAGTAAGTCTTTTATGGGGAAGTGTATACTTTTTTATAATAAATTGTCAGAATCGGTCCTTGATATGCCAGACAGAATATTCAAAGCTAATGTAAAGAAAGTACTTTGTGAGAAGGCTTATTATAGGACCGATGACTATCTTAAAGACAAAAAAGTCTGGCTTGAGCTTGGCGCGGGTGCCTCTTAAAGGTTTGTTTACTTAGACATGTCATAATTTAGGTACATTGGTACATACTAAATTTACAAATTGACATTATTTTAAATTTCGTAGTTCTTATAATTCAATTTAATTATGATATAACAAACAATGTAATCTCAGTCCATCCATATAACTAATATTAAGTTTTTAGTTTGTTAGTTGACGTCTTTGGAGAAAACGTGCAGTGCAGTTTGTTGCCGCTTCTTCTGCACTTGCGCCTAGGTAGTGGCGTAAACTTAGCTGTAAGTAACGATTTGACGTCAACATTTGTGCAAAACAAAACAAAGTGACTATTATTAAGAGATATTATAAATATCCTATGATAATAAAGATATTTTGAATTGAATTGAAAAAAACGCATATATCTGTCTGTTTGTAGTTCATTATCATAGAAACTTCAGAGCCGATTTTGATGCAATTTTCACAAGCATTTAGAGAATTTCACTAGAAAACTTTAATTGTTCAAGGTGCCAATTTGATGTTTACCCTAAGTGCACGTTGGTTTAGTTACGCCGCTGAACATTGGTTGACTTTAACTACCTCGGTGAAAATAACTGCCAATTACATGTTCACAGCCGTAAATCAGAAGCCAGCTCTTAATTAAAATGATCCAAAGCCCACAGATTACGACCTGTACTAATTTAACATTATTTTAAAATCACCATCGCTGAGATTGATGCCTATTTTGAGGCCTATATCGAAAAACTTAACTTCATTTTTACGAATGCACCATGTTTTTCATAAGTACTAAAACTTTTATTTCACTGTAATTTTAAAGTTATTGTCTTTTTATCACAGATCTCTTAATAATAGTAATCAAATCTTTGCTTCATTTATTTTGATTGGTATTGGTATTTTTGAAGTACCAATTGTATTTGGTATTGGGATTCGAATTAAAAGTTCTCCTCCCCAAGGGTCTGCCACATATCGAAGT
The DNA here is from genome assembly GCA_963576875.1 of Acrobasis repandana. Lineage (NCBI taxonomy): Eukaryota > Metazoa > Arthropoda > Insecta > Lepidoptera > Pyralidae > Acrobasis > Acrobasis repandana. Next base: position 15,257,306 of record OY756218.1, on the reverse strand, counting down.
TAAAGTTAAATGTCTTTTACATTAATCACTTAAATGTTGACGTGACATCATTACCTTACATCAAGTGCAAGTTCAGAAGTGCCAACAAACTGCACTGCCACAATATAAAATAAATAAATAAAAAAGCCTTTTTATTTCTGAGTTGTAACGTAGATACTATTTACATTTTAGTTTTAAAATTAATGAATAAAGAAAAGAAAAATACCGTAACGATATACCGACACTAGAATCATCAAATAGAATAGTATTAGAATAATATTAAAAATTACATTATAACATCATATCAAATTATATTACTTTATCTTGTAATCAGATAATAGAAATAGTAACTAATACGAACTAATATTAGTATGTATTATACTTAGCTAAAAATCTTCAAACAAAACCTCATTTTAAATGTTGTGTACGAAAGTAGAGATTTGTATCTAGATTTAATCTGAAAGCCTTAGGTTATTTGAATAGCAAATGATGTATCCATTTCGGATGGGATCATCCCGGCGATCTGCGAAATCATACTGCTTTACCTCGGTAAACAAACATTTGCATATCTGAATCAAAGGCGAGCTGATTCCCAACGATGAACAAAAAAGGTTTTGATATTTATAAAAAAAAAATATGAGTTTTGGTAACAAGCACAGGTCCGACATCCGAGTCCGAAGTCATATTTGGTATTCGATAAAGAAGATACAAATTATAATATAATAATTCATTTATTTCAGGCAATAAAAGTTTACATACAATAAACACTAGACACCCATATTAATATGATTAAAATATAGGTACCCATAAAAATAAATTTATCCATAAATCGCTGGTTTATATCCGGGTCGAAGGACCACTTATGTTTAAATAAAATACTTTTATGTGTTTTTAACTATATTTGGCTATACAATGATTTAACACAGAGCGGAGCACAACTTTCGCTTACGGGGTATTTAGCTAAAGGGAAGATGGCGTCTAAGTTGACCACAAACAAAGCTAGAATAATGTTGCCAGCAGTAAAGTTAATAACAATTGATTGTCTATTGTTTAATAAATTATTAAACAGGATAAAAAAAACAGTGACACTCCGGGAGTGCCAACAAAAGTAAAAACTTGAGAGGTGTCCTTCAGCCTAGAGGTGTCAGTTACGGTAATAGTGTCGCAAGTTCAATTGCTTTTACCCATCAAGTTTTCATTTCAAAAATAAGATCTCCAAGTATCAAAACGGTGCAACAGTACACAAGAATCCGTTTAAGTTTATTTGTTTACCGAAAACAACCGGATAAGTAATAGCTTAATACCAGAGTGGGGCTTTGAAGGTGCCAGGCTTCTCGGCTCGTTGAGAGGCTCTTTACTAATACATGTTATTAGCACATCCCATACTAACGAACGTTTAGTGATTGATTGTTTGTTATTCAAATTTTCTCGGCTGTCTGTAGTTTTGGGTAGGTATACTTACATAACACCGTCTTCATATTCCTTATTGTTAAGTTTTATGTAGTACTCGTATCCTAAGAATGATACCTAACACGTAATCAATTTTATCAAATCCATTATATAAGAGCTTATATTATGTGAGAGAAATATACGGTCTAAAAAATATACTGAAACTATTTGAAGGGTATGTTCAGTCCATTATACTGAACAATGTTCCCCAAGGAACATGTCAAAATATGAAAAATAATTTTTGGCTTTTCATACAAACTCGGATCAGCTAACAGTTTACACTTTATGAGAGGCCAAAAACTATTCTTCATATTCCGATATATGTTTCTTGGCGAAAGTTGTTCAGTATGATGGACTAAATACACCCTTAAAATAATTTCAGTATATTTTGTTAGCCCCTTCTATTATAATTTTCTGATAAGGCACATCAAGTTCAATTAGTTCGTTTTCAAAGTAATTGACTTGTTTATCACTTTTAAAACAATTTACTTAGTTTTATTAGTTCCTATCGAGTATAAACCTAACACTGGTGTCTAATTTTTCAAGCTGTCTAAAGGCATCTGACGTTGTATATCTAGAGAATATATGTACTATAGTAATTTCAGAACACACACGTCTTCATTACTTTGAGGGAAAATAGAATTACCTATAATACCTGATTAAGTGTTTAATTAATGGCGTGCAATAAGAGTGAAATAAGGACTTTTCATCCTGGTAAAATTAATTGAGACAATGTCTGTAGATTGCTGCAAATTATGCGCAATAAATGAATTACTACACTCTATATATTTTACAACTTACAAGTTTGTATGATCTTGAAAGCAGAGTAACAAAAAGAAGTAGTGCACTTTATTTTCTTAATAAGCTGTAAGATACGAGTATACTTACTTACATCTACTTCGTATCTAAACGAAGAAGGTTAGAAATATCAATCAATTCATAGACTAACGGTTATTTTTATAAATATATAAGAAGTAAGTTTTTTCTGCCAATTCAGGTAAAAGGTCATGATCATACTTTCATATATTCTATGTACGCACTTCCATCCTTCTTGTGAGTGTCCTTCTACCTATCCGCCGGTTGACTAGAAGCGATACTATTATGGGATAAGTCCGCCGTTGTTTTATGTCAATTTACTCAAATTGTTTGTTTTCATAGTACAATAAAGTTATTGCAAACAAAAAAATAAATACTGCACTCTTTAAATTGGTTGCTACCAATTTAAGGAATGCAATATATGTTTTTACTGAGTATGCTTACTCAGAATATCACTGATTTAAGAGGGCAGCTTTTTTTATGAATATGGAAGGTGTCTTCTACCTATTTCGAAATTTCCAAAAACTAATACTGTATGCAGTGACGTTAGAAACATTTTCAAAAAAACTGCTTACTGACTTCCAACTAGGTATTTACAAACATACAAAAACTAAATTTAAAAAAAATTCAATTACAACTTTCTATTTGACTATATTTCGTACATACGAGTAAACTTGACAAATCTTTGATCCATGGGATGTAAAGCTTGCGATTGCAAATACATATTACTACTAGTCACATTCTATAAAATAGCCAATTTTTGTTTAAGCAAAGTATTTCCTGATTGAACAGCACGTATACCATATCTTTAACCTTGTACAACATTGTACTTGACTCAGTATGCCAACAGTCTGCTCATTATATGACAAAACAGCTACTAACGATGAAGCCCATTGCCCAAAGCGACGCTAAAACTATTAATCAAGGGAAAGATTAATTTTAATATGCAAAAGTTCTCGTACACATTACTAGCTTTATCTCTTAAGGGTATAATGCCACAAGCCTGGCCACCCGGCTCGCCCCCACGCAGTGCCCGCCACTGTGACGGATTCCCACCACGCCCCTAATTTGTTATACAAATTTTATACTACCCTCAGAGGGAAACAGCGGACCCTTTAGGCACTGAAGAACAATGGGCAAATCCTTTTCTTTGATCTAAAATGTGTGTACCATTGATGATGTGATGATATTCAAATGTCATCTCTTTACTACTTATACTCCGTGTCTGTGAATAGTTAAAGTAAAGGGATGTAAAAATACAGGATTGTAAAGGTAACAATTTACAAACATAAAAAAGGTACTTGTTTTGTGTTTGTAAATTGTTGTTGTTGTTTTTTTTTTTATTAAGCCTAAAAGTTCTATCTTAACCAGGCGTGACATGTTTCTCTGCGTTCATTTTCAAACTCTCTACCACTAATTGCTTATCGCGAGATAGGTTCACAATTTGCAATACTGTGCGTGTTTTTAAACAATCACTGTTATTAAACTACTACAGTTTATTCCTCAAAAAATTTACATAAAAATCTTAAGGATTTTCTACAGACACTCACAATAGCACTCGCAATAGGGTGTCTGTAGAAAAGCCTTAAGATACTTATGTAAAATTTTTGAGGAATAAACTGTAATAGTTTAATGTGTTTGTTTAAAACAGTGTTTTTTTAAAAACACTTGCAGTTTTCTTGGCTCTGAACTGGCGGGGCCTTAAGTGAAGGAAAACATCGTGACGAAACCTGCACACCAGTTTATTAGTGTGTAAAAATGACTGTTGTCACTAGATGACAGTCATTTGAGTACGTCGGTCACCTTTAGGCTGCTCAAAAAATCTGACACCTGAGTCAGCTATGAACACATTCAAAAGAGAGAAGGTAAGCCTAAAAGATTAATAAAAAAATCCGGCCAAGTGCGAGTTAAACTCGCGTGGAGAGAGTTCCGTACAAATATGTAATTGAATTCTTATGGGTTTTCCTGTAATCTACAAGCAATGAACTACATATTGTATTTTTTTTTTCAAAATTTTAGGCTCAGTAGTTTCGAAGATCAGAGCAAAGGTCAATTTTCGTCTTCTTTCATAAATAAAATTAAAAATATTTATTTTAAAACAATAAAAAATATATATTTGAGATCCTCATAACGAGCCCTTTCATTTGATATATGACACAGTAAGGTTTGCAAAACTTTTTTTTTTTTATTTCCTGACTTGTCCCCCGAAAATGACCATTATTTTAAAAAAATATTGTCATAGGATTACACCATCCTACCAAATTTCACTTGATTTGGTCCAGTAGATTTGGAGAAAATTGGCTGCGACTGACGGGCGGACAGACAGACGCACGAGTGATCCTATACGGGTTCCGTTTTTTCAATTTTGTACGAAACCCTAAAAACTATTTTATTGCAACATATTTAAAACAAATGCAATGTAAAATGCAACCCAATTACATTTATCCATAAACTTTTCCGGGGGCATATCATTCAACGTAAGCGCAAAAGGAATACGAATCGAAATTACAAAGCGATACACCGTTAAAATGAACTTCTACAGACCGTGATTGTGCGCAAACAGTAAAACAACTACTGATCTGAACAATGTTATAATTCGAAGATGGCCGTGAAGAAATTTCATTTAATTCTCTATCACCCGCGGACAAAGCGATTGTACGGAGGCAGTCGAGATTGAGACGGCAGGATTGCCAGGCCCCAGGGTTGGAGGGTACGTACCGCTCCTTGATTAAATAAACCTTCAAGTAGACGTCACGCCGGCGGCTGGTGACGTCAATCTTCGGCATATTGCACGCTTCTACCGTGTCGCTGAGATTTATCCAATAAATTACAATGGTCTGTCAGTACAATACAATGCAATACCCTTTATTGCACAAAAAATACAGGACATATTTTTTTTTGTGCAATTATCTCAAAAACTAGAAAATACGCAAAAGGCGGCCTTATTGGTAAGCGATTTCTTCCATGCAACTTCGCTTTAAGGCCGTACTTAAATTTGCCGGGATCCAGTGCTGCCCCCTTTTAAAATAAATCATTTTAAAGAAAACAGAGACATCATTTAAAATTTTGCTACTACCAAGTGTTAGATAACCCTTCAAACTATTTTATAAACTACTGTTTACAGTTTAAAGTGAGAACGTTAAGCTTTACTACGCACATTTGCGAAAAACGGCCACTTTTGGCAAATGTGCATAGTAAAGCTTAAGGTTCTCATTATAAACTGTAAACAGTAGTTCACAAAATAGGTTGAAGGGTTATCTAGGACTTGGTAAAAGCAAAATTTTAAATGATGTCTCCGTTTTCTTTGAAATGATTTATTTTAAATGGGGGCTGCACTGGACCCCGAAAAATCCAGGTACGGCCTTAATAGAAAAAGTGATGGGAAATTCGGTAGTGCGGGGTGGTCATTAAAATAAACAAACATGTATACCTACAATAATTATAATAAACATAAAGAAAAATTACAGGACTAGATGAAGAAACTAATTGAAAATAAGGGAAGGAGAGTAGAAAATTAGATTTTACTTGTAATTTGAAGCTAACTAGCGTTTGGGTGCATCAAATGGTGGTAGTAAGTTCCATTGGAGTACCTACGGCTCGAACAAAGAAAGACCGCGAGTAAAAGTCGGTGGAGTTAGCAGGAATTATATAATATTTAAAAAGATGTTTTTTAATAATTTAATAATTTTTGTACATTTTCAGTCTTATACATATGTATATAGCTTGCTCATACGGACGCAAAAATGTTAATGGAATATACCTAGTTAGGGTTCCGTACCCAAAGGTTGCAAACGGGACCCTATTACTGAGACTCCGCTACCTGTCCGTCCGTCTGTCTGTCTGTCTGTCTGTCCGTCTGTCACAGGGCTCTATCTCTTGAACCGTAATAGCTAGACACTTGAAATTTTCACCAATTATGTTTTACTGTGGCCGCTATAATAACAAATATAAGAAAAGTTAAAAATTAAAGAGGGTCCTCATACTCGTCATACAAGAAACGTGTTTTTTTAGCATTTTTAATTAGATCTTTATAATGGCATTAACTAGATACTTGAAATTTTCTCCGATTATGTATTAATATGGCCACGATACCAAAACATACTAAAAATAAGATCAAGTTAAACATTAAAGGGGGTTCGTACAAGAAACGTGTTTCTTCAGCGTTTTAAAACATTGTACGGAGGTACGGAACCCTTCATGTACGAGTCCGACTCGCAATAAACGGGCAAGTCTCCGTTTATTTAAAATAGCTCCCCCTATTTGTTTTCTTCAATTGTCTAATTCCTCAGTAGTTTTTATGTAATAAGTATTCTTGTATAAAGATAACATTATTAGTACTAAACCTTTTACGTTAAACGAGATATTATGGAACACGTAAGTTTTATTCGATGTAACAAAATAATGAAATGACCCAATTTCTTGTTTTTCATATCTCATATCCAACAGGATTAAACAATTAATTCTATACTATTTTTTTTTCATTTGATACGTACACAATGAAAATAAATCTTACTTAAAAGATTTTAAAAACCTCAATGCCTTTTATGCAACGCTAATTAATATTCATTAAACGAAAGCCTTAAAGAAGCCATAGACCTTTTTGCGAGAAATGGACAGGAGCCCTGCGTAAACTCTAGGCGGCTCTTGTGAGCAATTTGTTAGGGAGTAAGAAGCAATTTGTCCATAAAAGACGACATTCATCAGGGACGAATGGGTAGGTACCTTTACTGCTTTTAGATTTACGAGTCAATTGTGCAGTATCAAAATGTCTGGGAGTCAGTGTAGGATATACTCCATACAAAGGTCGATCAAATATTTTCGATAAAAATACTACTTTTGTTCTTGATCATTTATATAGTTAATGACCAATATATTTTTTAATCCCAAAGGTTTTTTTTTGAAAATGGAAAAACAGGAGTTTTTTCAGAATTTTATCAACGAGGACTAATTAAAATGTGAAATTAAATCAAAATAACTATTTATTACATTTCACTTGTCTCTACAACTCTTTATGCAGGCATAAAGTTTTAATATGTTATCATCATCATCATCCCAGCCCTTCTTCCGCCCACTGCTGAGCATAGGCCTCTCTTCGTTATGTTATCATCTGATAAAAAATATTCCTTGGAGTCCAAAATAAGAGACGTTGAAATATAAAACTAGAATCTCAAAAAGTTATACTTACTCGTAGTTATAATCCACTTAAATTAATAATCGTCATCATTCGTTTTCTATGCTCGGTAGCTAGGAACATTAAAATAATGACGCACTTGTATCAAAGATCAGAAAATCCGACTATTACTGATGTAATAGACTGATAATTGTACCTTTACTGATCGAGAGTCAGAGATTTAATAATATAATTTTACGCGATCAACGTAGTACTGGTATCCAATTTACAATTATGTGATAAGAATTTCAAATAAAAATATGTGACGTACATTTCGTTCCGCCCAAAAATTATGACTTAATAAAATGTTACACCGATCGTAATTCTTAAAGTGATAAAAGAAGCAACGACAGCCGCGGCCTTAGAGATGTTATGGAACAGAATCTATTAGCTACGCTTGTGGTATTTCATTTATTTTTACGAATTGAATAAATACTTAAGTACTGTCACTTCATACTCTCAGCAATCGCTACCCCCTTTCATTTCGGATTCACGGAATTTCTCGGAGGTCAATGTCCCCTGATAAAAATAAGTCCATATTATCCATAGTAATTGTTTTTCAATGAAATATCGTTGCTCTTGATAGCACGTCTTCCTGGCTTCACCTCGAGTGAAACAAAACGAGTTCGAGCCGCATAAATCAGCAATCAAACAATAACCTCGGTACATTTAAAAGGGGACTTGCGTACGTCAGTTGGGTCTCTTGTACCTAATAAATTCAAAGGCTTGTCTCTGTGAGTAGTGAGAACTCGTCCATTTACAGAAGCCGCTATATTACAAGAGTATAAATCTAAGCGGTGTGTCGTCAGACGGCTGGGTCATGAATGGATCCAGCGATATGAAAGATGGCCAGGCATTAAGCAGATCGAGCACTGCGGTCCGCATGTCCCAAGGCCTTAAACGGGAATTGTGACAACAACTGATATGCGCATTGAATTATGAAAGCCGGCCGGCTCTACCGATTAACTGATTAATGATCTACAAATAAAATCAAAACATTTCAATATGATAAAAGAAGACACTATCTTAGATGCCACGCATGTTGAATAAATTTAAATGAGAGGGGATTATTATAAATAAATTCATCACTTTTTAAGCATCTCTTCCGACGGGTTGACGTCAATTTGGCGGCTTTGAGCTCAGTTTCAAAGGTGAATAAAAAACACAATGGGATTATGCAGCCCTAATGGTCGGACGAACATGGGCATTAATCTCGTCATAAAATATTGATGTAGCCACAATTTATGGCGAAAGCTTAAAGTTGATCTTAAAGTCAAAACACTTATTAATGTGTGAAGAAACTCACCTACTTCGGAAACGGTTTCCAAGTGACATATTTTTGTAAATTTTGAGCTCGTTAGCAGGGATTCTCTTATTTATCTTCAGAATACAATTGAATGTGAACGTCAAAAACATAAGTCATAATTATAATAATACAAAATCTAATATAATACGCTGTCTGGGGTTATACAAAAAGGGATTATTCACATAGGCTACCGTCAGTTTCGGGAAACATTTTAAATATAAATGACAAGTCGGGTATAAGAGTTCCATTGAGGAGTCGTCGGGACAAGTCTGACTTTAATCTGCTTAGAATCGGGAGCATTCGCTTCCCAAGCACGTTCCAAGATTGAATGACATTTAATCTGTTTCCCTTTTGCAACAAAAATCTCCCGCTTCTCAATGAATTCGTTAATCGTTGAATAATTTACTAGTGCTTGTTTGTTTACTTATAAGATAGTCTTCTATTAATTTTCATTTGGAAAATTTATGTTAGAGAAATAAAGTATTACATTTATGAAAATAATAATGATGTCATTGTGTCTTTGTACTTTTTATTATGTAGTATTAAATGGTTAATTAAATATTTTAAATTAAATTACAAAAATAATTTTATAAATAGGTATGTAATAATAGAGACTTAAATATTGAAAAAAAAATTCAATTTCTCTTAGTACTTTGTGCTTACTTATTATATATATTCTCTCTCGCAAAATTAATTTCAACTGACTTTATGTAAATCTTGAAGTAGTTACCTACTCAACTTAACGTTTATTTGGCGTTCCCGTAAATTTCTAAATGTATTGTGTTTCTATCTGTGAAGATCTGTTATTGGCTTTTTGTTTGCTACTTTGCAATATATTATGTCATTATAGCTGTTGGTCATCCGAATGTATAAAATAAAATAAATAATTGAAGGGGAGTAACTTACTTTACGTGATTATTCAACACTGTTTGGTTCAATGTTCGTAAATATTGCAAAAAAAAACATTACAAAAAAAAGAAAGATTGAATTCTTATTCAACATGGAGTTAATGGGCAATGTTATATCAAAAGCGAAGTTATTACTTTAACACGGTGTGATCAAGTATAATAGCGCGTTTAATTAAAAGGCTTAAACTTCAGTAACACTGTCAACTCCGCACATCTCCGACTTGACACCTTCAGAAAAAATAAACACTTTATTTTATTTGTTCGTGGGAATGCGTAGCCGGGATACAACATGTTGAATTGTTTAACATTATCTTTGCGATCGGCTTGTATCGCGTCGTCTACTTTGTTTTAAGCTCGTTGGCTCTACTATTTTTTTCGGTCTAGCTAAACACCTGTAAGAAAACAATCAATTGTAATTGTTTAAAAACTATTTTAATACAACTATAGAAGGGAAAAGAGGTCAATTAGGTCCTACCTATTGTTGGGAAAAAACCCTCCTCTCTTTCTTTCTATGCATCCCGGTCCCTTGAAATCGCCCTCCACTCCTTCTCAAAATGAGTCAAATCAAACGCCCATCTTTTTCTTGATCGTCCTGGTTTTCTTCGGGCATCTGGAATCTAATTTATGGTAAAGTGTGCCCATTGCATGCGACAGATGTGTCCCGCCCACCCCCACTTCAGTTCAGCTGCTTTTACTCATACGTCAATTATATTAGTGATGGAACGCAGTGTGGTGTTTCTTACACGATTTACTCGCCTGACACCTAGAATGCTACGTTCCATCGCTCGCTGATAAACCTTCAAAATGGATATTTGTATTTTTTTTAATTTATTTTTTTACTAGCCTGTCGCTGTTTTATCTCATACTTGGGCAAAGGCCTCCCCCTTATCCTAGTCCCCTTATCCTATCCTAGTATTTTATTTTATATCGTGAATGTCGTAGAAGGCAACTTAAGAAACACCAGCTAAACAAAGCATATAAGTAAACATCAATGAGACCTCTCCAACCCATCTGGCCAGCGTAGAGTGTACGTCAAATCCTCTGGCTACTCTGGCTAAGTATGGCTCTGATAATATAAGGAGGGTCGTGCTCCTGCAGTGGAAACTAAAAAAGACCTGATGACGATGATATATCTTGTATTTGATTAAAGTTTTATTTCCTTAGGTTCAATTCCCTGGAACCAAGCAGAAGAACGGCTATTCTGTATAGCAAATCTCACACAAAAGACAAGTGAACATGAAGTGTGACACTAGAGGATGTACACGACTCTCGTCCGTCACTCAGAGTGCATTGAGTTAATGCCCTGTTCTATTGCAACGACTTTTGACATGCACACGACTATTTCATTGTAATTTAGATTGTCTTTGCGATTCAAAGCGTTTGTGTTCATATATGCGTGTTATCACACGCATACTTACTATATCAATGCTGATCAGAAACTAAAGATATAAATATTGTTGTTTTATAATGTTGTTAGAGCAAGGGTCATTTTGAATCAGTGATGATGCCTATTTTTTTTTTGGTTCATTGTTTTTATTCAATAGTTTTGCTTGTTTAAAAAATTGGAACCAGAGAAAATAAACCGGCCAAGTGCGAGTCAAACTCGCGTGGAAAGGGTTCCGTACAATTGGTTGAATTCTTATAGGTTTTCCTGTAATCTACAAGCAATGAACTATATTTTGTATTTTTTTTTCAAAATTTTAGTCTCAGTTGTTTCGGAGATCAGGGGGGGAATGGTCAATTTTCGTCTTCTTTCATGAATAAAATCAAAACTGTTCATTTTACAATAATAACAAAAACATATTTGAGATCCTCATAATGAGCCCTTTCATTTGATATATGACACAGTAAGGTTTGCAAAACTTTTTTTTTATAATTTCCTAATTTGTCCCCCAAAAATAACCCTTATTTAAAAAAATATGTATTTATTTTGCTCATCTGTGTTTGGGTCATAGGGTTACACCATCCTATCAAATTTCACCTGATTAGTTCCAGTAGATTCGGAGCAAATTAGCTGTGACAGACGGACGGACAGACAGACGCACGAGTGATCCTATAAGGGTTCCGTTTTTTCATTGTTTGTACGGAACCAAACAAAAAGGAGTAACGCTCTTCTAACTTTAGTTTATTTTCTATATGTTAGAAATCGAATCGAATTAATTATAATGCTTCCAATTAATTTATAGACTTGTTCAGACGACCAATAAATCTACTTTGGTGTTGTTGATGACATGCTGATTCTGTGATGTTTGTACATTTATTTTTCAGACTTGGCTAAAATTAGACATATATAACCTTAGATCATTTAATACAAGATAATACACCGGATTGCTAATAAGCAATCCGGTAGGCTCCTCGCTCACAGGTAATCACATACACGCAGATGCCAACTAGATTTCCGCGGGTTATAGTGCTAAATGCCATTGTTGACAATGACAACTTGACATGCTGTGCGTGTAAGCGTGATAAACATTTGTTTATTTTTATTGAATTTATTTATATAATTACCGTATATTATAGTTTTGCGCCGAATATGCAAATTACTATATTACAATAATGTTAGTGAAATGAGTGCGTTACATTATAAATGACTCAATAATAATCAGTAAAGTGAACTAATGGTGAAATGGACAATGGACATAATGAAAAATATTTGTGAAGTGATATTGTGTACCTGTTTCCGACTTTTCTGTAACATTTAATACATATAAAACAGAATATTTTTTACGTCATAGTGTTTGCAAATCTTCCGGTATGGAAAAATAATCGTAAATATGTCGAACTCGTTAGTAGGTAAGTATTAAAATAATTCTGCGGTGCGACCCTAAGTATAAAACTCACACATCGACGTGTGTACAGATAAATTGTTTCGTTTGTAGTAGTAGTAGGTATATATGTTACTCTGAATCAATGGAGAGTCATACCAGTGGTAGTAGTACCCTCCCCCCGCACCAAAAACGGCAGAAAGTTTTGTAAGAAGATTTTTTTGCGTAACTTATCCTGTATTAAATGATCTAAGTATATAACCAATCATTTCATAAGTGGCTTTGTCAACTAAAAGATGTAAATTTAAAACATAAAAATGCAGAGCAATTTTAAACCCAATTAAGAATATAATCAAAAAATATTGCATTTACATTAACAACAATCTCAACACCTTCGGCTAGGGCGTTACTTTGGTAATGTTGTAAATCATATTTCTTTAATAAAAGTATTTATATGGCAACACCGACGCGTGACGACAGCCGCTGGGGGCTAAGCACCAGCAAATTATGGCAATTCTGACACCTCCGAGGTGCTAACTACTGCGCACCCTACAATTTTCCCGACGTGCTGTACTCACGTGCGTGCACGTATATAAGGAGGGATTCAAGAGTTCCGAAACGGCAAAAACAACGAGCGAAATTCACCTGATATGTAAATGAAAGAGCTACTGATGTTGAAAAGGTTGGGTGTAAGCTGTTTTCAATAGGCAATTTCGGAAAAATTGGGGACCCATCATATGATCTACAAACTTCATTTTCGACCTTTTACGTGCTCTTTACATGTAAAAACCAAAACGTTTATTTATTTTTGAAACAGAGATTTTATTTTATTTGTATTTATTTTATTTGAAGCATAAATGTATCTTCTATTTTACTCTACCCGTCGTCATCATAACAGTTACATCTTTATCCATTTCATGACTTAAACATTTTATCCACCTCTTTTCGGTCTCTTCGTTTTACTTGATTAATATTTCTAAACCTTTCTTGTCTCACTCCTGGACAGAGGTTTCCCCCACATCCTTTCAAACTTTGCACTAGCAATTAGTTTGATAATTTTTACCTCGGGAAAAGCTATATATACGCCCACGCTCGCGTGGCTTGTGCTGGCGGCGCCGCGGCGGCAGTGCTGCACTGATTTACTCCAATTTGCCAATGTGTGTGTCTGTTGGTACTGTAATTATTGGGATGAACCTTACAATAAATGTGAAAGAATGTTAGCTGTGTAACTTGTGTAGATATGGTATCAGAAGGGAAATATGGCGTTGTAGTGCCCAACGCCATATTTCCCTTCTGATACGAAATCAGAGGACAAATTAATAAATTGTTACTTAAGGCCGTACCTAAATTTTCCGGGGTCCAGTGCTGCCCCCATTTAAAATAAATCATTTTAAAGAAAACGGAGACATTATTTAAAATTTTGCTACTACCAAGTCCTAGATAACCCTTCAAAGTATTTTATGAACTACTGTTTACAGTTTAAAGTGTGATGTGTGTGTGATAAGCTTTACTACGCACATTAGCGAAAAACGGCCATTTTTGGCTAATGTGCGTAGTAAAGCTTAACGTTTTCATTAAAAACTGTAAACAGCAGTTCATAAAATACTTTGAAGGGTTATCTAGGACTTGGTAGCAGCAAAATTTTAAATAATGTCTCCGTTTTCTTTGAAAAGATTTTTTTTAAATGGGGGCAGCACTGGACCCCGGAAAATTCAGGTACGGCCTTAAAGTCAAATATCTCAGATTGGTCTAGCCCTAAAATAAGTTTTATGTCAAATATTTATTCAGTAATTAGGCCTTTGCAGGCACTAAACTCAATACCACTATATTGAAATTAAAGTACAGATAAACTTCCAAAACCCAAGTTAATTAGAAAACTTGCCCTGCTTGGGAATCGTTCTAGCTCATCCGGAGTTGCGTACTAAGTATACTTTGGTGTTTGTATCAATATTTTGTATTGTTCCATCTGCTTCTTTTTTTTTTGGAAGGTAACAGTTTATTTAAAAAAGAAAGATAAAATAATTTACATATTTACGGATATAGAAATATGACACATATCTGCGACTTCCGGTAAACTACAGAAAACTTGTTAAGCACTTTATAGGTGATCAACGAAAATTTTTATTCAGTCGCTAAATAAAATGTAACCAATAGCAGTAGCTACCTCACATATATAAAATAAATAATTTGCGTCGAGCTCGGACGTTCCGCAGTGGCTATTTAAAGCAGATTTTCATAAATACCTAGATACCTACTAAGATAAAGTCAAAATGCTGATTATCAACTTCATAATTACTAAAGAGAATAAACAAATTGCCGTAATTAACTCTTTAATTCAGCAGCGGTTATCTAAACCTGACTGTAGATTGTATCTTAACTCTTAAGGATGTTCCAAAAGGCACCTGGTACACGAGCTTCCGATCGCAACTGTGGGTAATTCGGTCCAGGGGGCAGTCGCCGGTGTGCGCGCCGCCTGCCGACTGGCAGCAAGACAATAGCCGATCACGGCAATAAAACGAACCCGATCACTTTTTAAATCGAACCAGCAATCTCGGCGTGGTATAATCTCGCAAATATTTATTATATGTCAAAACAATATGCCGAAATGGAACGCTTATTGCTGTTTTTACAAATGTGTCTGGTTTGCTCGGAGGGCTCGTTAGCGTGAGGTACGACGCATTGTGGGGCACAATGGAGGGCGGAGCAGCCCCGCGGCGGGCGCGAGGAAAACGCGCTCTTCTCAGGACCTATACCCAGAAACAAACATAAAAACCATTGTACAGTGTAACAACATCCTTATTTTCCAAATGTATACAAATAATCATTAAAATGGCAGAAACGAGCTCGTCCGCGACTATGAAAACATAACCCGCCAGGGCGGTGACACATATAAAGTAACGATCAAAACCAAAGTATGCAATTAAACCAGCAAACATCTTAAAGCTTCTTAATTGCTTATTTCATTTCGTAAATAATGAAAAAATATTTCCACAACTGCACGAGGTAATGAGTTCCATACTGGTTTTCTTGATCGAGAAACGAAAGTAATTTCAAAATTAAAATATGTGAATGAGGTAAAACTACCTACCTGTCATATCACATACGTGTCGGGAATACCTTTTGCAGGAAACCAGATACTGAAAGAGGATTATTCTGGCGGCCGGTAAGTGGGCTTTTTGTTCGTTCATTCATTTCTTGAACAGGAAGATCGTATCGTTACGCTCTCATTTGACACTCTTTCTCTTCATCCATATGTAGGCAGCATTCTTCTCAAAATTCAGGCACTCATTGCTGCGTCATTTATCTGTAAGATTTATGTTATTTTATAATTCTTCGTTACTTATTAATTTACACATACTTATTTGTAGCTGTTTGTAACATACCATTTGTAGCCAATTTCTCTGCTAATTTATTTATACCTTATCTATGTCCTAGATAACAAAACAAATTATTCAAATTATCAATGGTCAAAAAACCGATGGTTTATTCTCTTTGCACCGCATTAAGTATTGTCTATGTCTTATAAAATTGATTATTGCATTTTATTATATAAGACATTACTTAAATGTTCCTCAGGAAATATTTCCGTTACAGCAACAATTTGCTACGGTCTTGTAAATTTCTGATTCCTCGACCGCGGAAGTGCGCGATAAGTCGCTTCATGTAACTGTCTGTCCAGCAATATTCACTTTCTACAATCCAAACTGTCCGATCCCAGCGATAGATAACGTTTCCCGGCTCGAGAATCAACCCCGACTCGTTCCTCGTTAAAGGCTTAAGCTGATAAAGAAATAATCATAACATCCGAAAGTCCCGTTCATTTCAATAGCGATTATGGCGCGTGGCCGAAGGTACGCGCTCACTTTTACGACAAAATAATATTCTTTAATTATAATGGAGCGTTGCGATGTAAAAAGAGGCGCACGCGACATCTGTATTAAATTTTAATGGAATAAAAGTTGCACCTGCATCGAAGACCGGGTTTGCAGTACCGGCACGAGTGGATCACTTGCCAATTCGGCTACCTGGAATCAGAAAAGTGTATCTAATTAAAAATTAATTACTTCAAAGTCCTCAAACGCCGCCTGGAATGCGCCGGCGCACTTTAGATTACGCGCGGGGATCGGACAAAGTAAACGGATTATCTCCACAACTTATGACGGACCTGGATCTCGTTTGATAACCAAATGGTCGGGAAAGTCGTAAAAATTGTAAAGAAATTGAAAGTCATCCTTTATTTATCCACTTTCCGTCCACTTTGATAGCACAGGTCAATCTCCTTGCTTCGCACATAGAAATAGTCCAAGATAACTTGTTATTTACTTGCACTTTTATTTGGTTCCATCAAGATGATGTATCGTGCACGTCTTGAGAGTTAGATATAATTGTAATAGGTCCTATGTCCTTCATGTCAATTATAGCATTATAAACGAGTAGATATCTAGTGCTTACTCTGCCTACAAAAATACTAGAATCATTTTCCCTTTATACTCTAAATCACTCGTCCTTTGTATATTCTTCTTATTGATAGTTCTTACAGGAAACTTTCCTTGGTACTCAAAGTGCTATTTCAAATGAACAATTTATTTCATAATGAAACGCACGAGTACGTGCGTCGTACGTGGTAAGTAGTTATTTTTATAGCAAATTCAGTAATTCATCTACATCTACACTAATATTATAAAGAGGAAAGATTTGTACCTATTTTTGTATGTTTGTAATGAATAGGCTCAAAAAGTACTGGGCCGATTTAAAAAATTCTTTCCCGTTGGAAAGCTACACTATTCCCGAGTGACATAAGCTATGTGTGTACCACGGGCGAAGCCGGGGTGGACTGCTAGTAATTAATAAAGCAGCTACGGTAGGTACGGTCATTATAACCGACGCGAGGTCCATTCTAGTTACCGTCACTTTGTATAAATTATATAAAAATAAGCACATCAAGAAAGAGATAGATGTATATGATTGGTGAGGGCCAGAAAGTGATGGGTGTAGTGGCAAGGGCAGGTGTCACGGTACATCTGCTGGCCCACAGACAGGCACGTGGCTCAACCCTCTAAACCGACCTCTACGACGGCCAGCGATAGGGAAAAGAAATCACTCTTCAATTTTATAATTACTTTACAATTTTTAATTTTCATGATTTTTTTATTCTGAAAATGCTTAAAATACATAAAAACAATAACTGAAAATAATTAGTCATACATAATAAAATAGCAATTTGTATAGAAAACCCGTTCCTTTAAAAATAATAATATTTATTTATTAAAATGTTCATCATCAGCTTTCAAAAACCCACTGCTAAGCACGAGCTATCTATAGAACAGGATAGCGCAAAGAAGGTTCCATCCTGTTCTATACAACAGGATAGAGTAGATTATGATAGGATAGGATAGCGCAAAGGGATATTTCCAGCAAGTTACTGGAAAGAACTGGATCGCAACAGTCAGGGACAGTATTTTAAATATCTAGACAAAACTCAAATAGGTAATTAAAAACCATAGTAAAACAATTGATTTATTTACAAATAATTTACGGTAAAGGGACCTGTTAAAAATGTTTTTGTAAGATTAAAAATTCTGAATTTTTCCAAAAATAGTAAGATCAATGAGACACCCTTGTTAACTGTTACCGCAAATGAAGTATATAATTTAAGAGATATAATGGCGGCATCGGACATTTTTCTGAACAACCACCGTGAAGCGATTAAACGTAATAACACACATTTTGTCATACAAGCCCACTTCTGAATTTTGATTGCAAACTTTGTGATTGGTCCGCCATGACACCGTAGTCTAGTAATGTGAAAGAAAGGTAGTTTTATTTTTGTTATTTCGGTTTTGCTGTAAGAAGAATATTCGATGGATTTGGTTTCTATTTAAGTATTTGTTAAAAATATGTACATTTTTTTAAGCCCAAGAAATAAAATCCGTCTTTACCTATACTCATGTTTTTGCTCCTTTAATATGTCATTTAATTCTACGAGTTTGTACAAAAGAAATAAATATTTTGTAAAATTTATTCATTTATTTAATTTACTACTCTGGCTAATATATGGCTATGGAAGTACAGAGAGGGTCATGCTCCTGCAGTGGAGACTTAATAATTAAATTTTTAACAAAAAAGAACAACCGACTTCAATTTTTTTTAGGAGTTTCTTCCATATCTCCAAAGTTCTTCATCATATCTTCACCGAATTAAAATGGAACCAAGTTGGTAGTAAAGGCTTGTAAATAAAAAAAGAATCATCAAAATCTGTTCACAATTGGCAAAGATATCGCGTAACAAACATACATAAAAAAAAGGAGGAGGTTATCAATCGAATTGATAACCTCCTTTTTTTTAAAGTCTGTTAAAAATACATGATGATAATGATGACTATGATTAAACGAATAGTGTATGTCTTTTCATCATTCGATAATCGGTATTACTGAAACTCTTCTTTTGATCGTCTAAGTTTCACATTGACTGTGTTAAATTAAGCAATAAATAGTTAATTGCATCCCCTTTAAAGTCCTCCCCGTTCTTTAATATCTGTGTAACTTGTATATATCGAGGTTATTTGAAAATTACATTTACTTTTAGGTCGAGTTTGAATCGTACGAAGTTATGTATCGGGTACACGTAAAATAATCCTGTATTAATTTCAAGATTTCTGATTGTATTGAACACAACAACATATAAATATCATTTGGTACGTAAACTCGTAAAGTAAATTAAAGTAAAGTAAAATATAATTTATTTCCTCCGTACAATCAATGTAGAGTAAACCAATAAATATTTTATTCAAATATGGATGTTATCTTTTGACGTGCGCCCACATAAAATATATATCTACCAAACGTCAGATTATAACGAGCGTATACCAACTTCGCAAATTCATTCGCTTCGGTGTGAATGTCGAACTAACTGTAAGCGTGTTTATTTTGTCACAAAGTTGATGTTGACTCTTGTACGTGAATATACACCTTATTATTGACCGATTTCTGTCGATACAAGTAGTATTTTAAATTCCCTGCAATATGTAGGTAGAATTGGTATACACTTAAAGTATCTTCTTTCCAATTATTGACTTTTTTCTTCAGATTTTTGTAGTGTCTTTTTTTATATTTTCAACGTAGGGTCATATATGATATCTAAATAAATAGGTAGTGCTTTACGGATTTACTTACTATTAGACTAACAACTTGGTAAAATAACACTAGGTTATTTACCTATATAGAATTAAAAAAAAAACATTTTGCCGAAACTACTCTATCTATTATACTCGTATACTGTTTATAATGTAATGCTGAATTTAAATAATAAGATACTATTATGCAGAAATTGCAGGATACATTGAACACTAAGTCTGAAATGAGACAACTATCTACTTTAATAAATTAGCTAGAAAGTACATATACTTTGCAAGAATAGATAAATTTTACATTATTTATTTGTCTCAGAAAGGTGTACGCCATTAATGGCGATTAAAAGTAGCAAACCTACCTACCCATTTACTTAGCTATTTCAAACGGTGACTCTGATTGTAATACACGGACATTTTCAATACCTCAAGGCAAAGTACTTGTATTTTAAAATACCGTTTTGTTAAACATGGCGTTTTAGTTATATGGGTTTAATCGTATAGATTTGATATTATTAAAATCTTTTAACAAGGCTATCAATAAAAGGTTTTATTAACTTTATAACGGGGCGTATATCATCCCTCGTAATTAAATTAAATTTTTACGACTCCCTCCCGTTTCTTGTACATTTAAAAAGCGCCTTTAAAACACCGCTTTGGGCAAAAAGGTGGCGTTACCGTCGCGGCATCCTTTTGGCCATGTCCCTTTACCGTATTAGTAATGTAAATCGGATATTCGATTGGTCATTATTTATGGCATGTATTTAAAGCGATATCTGTATATTCCCTTTTTTCGAACAAAATATTTTAAAGTTTCACCAAAAATACTGAATTGCACACTAATTATGCACAATAAATTAATTAAATTTAGTATACTGTTTAATGGTATTTGCAGAACTGTTTTACTGAACGAATAAGGGTAGTGTTTAAACGCAAATCAAAATTACTGATTGCACAGTAAAATACTCAACTGAAAATATTACTAAACAAACTGCAATTTATATTTGTGGCGTAGTAAAATGGATAGAACTTTCCAAGCACTCGCCAGCCGCAGCCGCGGCACGCTTGCTTCGCTCGCTTGGCTCGTGCGTTTGTTGGTCGCAGTTCTAACATACCCTAACCTATACGTTTGCAACCTAGTAAATTTGATGTGCAGTCAGTGTTAATGATAAGACTGTTAAATTTATTTGTATAAAAAAGTATATAAATGATAAGATTAATTAATGGTATGATTAAGTATTTATTTGATGTGCAATTAATAATATCCCATTATTTATTAGCCACTAGTTGATTGGACAGATACAATTACGCATCATCAGATTCAACTTCAATATATAAGGTTAATGCAAATTAGACATTTTTTTCTAAAAAAAAAATGGTTACTTTGTAAATAAAAGTATTTACATTATTAAAGTATTATTAAAGTCTTTCTAAAAGTTTTAAGATGAGCAAAACTTGTTTGTTATACTTAAGTGCATCTTTATTTTATTGTTAAAGTTTTATTGAGACTACGTATTGTAAATTAAAAATCCATTATCGGACCACCAGCAAAGTACCTCAATGTGGCAATATGACGCTTTAACTAGATACTTAAAATTTTGACCGATTATGTATTACTGTAGCCACTATAACAACAAGTACTAAAAATAAGATAATACTAAAAATTAAAGGGGGTCGTCTTACAAAAATGTGTTTTATTCAACGTTTTAAAACATTGTACAGACATACGGAACCCTTTGTGATGTACGAGTCCGATTTGCACTTGCCCGTTTATTTTTTTAGTTGTAGACATTTTCGTTTCAGAAATAAGAGGAGGAGGAATGGCCAATCGCCTATTTTTAAGCGACTTCAAAAAAGGAGGAGCTCACAATTTGAATATATATAACGTCTAACAAAATATACTGAAACTATTTTAATGCTGAATTCAGTCCATGATACTGAACAACTTTCCCCAAGGAGCATATGTCGAATTATAAAAAAAATTTTTGGCTTTCCCCACAAACTTGGATCAGCTGATCGGTCGACTTGTATGGGAAGTCAAAATATTTTTTTCATATTTCGGCATATTATGTTTGTGTATGTGTACCAAACAACTTAATCGACCTTGTTGCTTCGGAGAAAATTGACTGTGTCAGACAGACAGACAGGCTAGCGAGTGATCATATAAGGGTCCCGTTGTTTTTCCTTTTAAGATATGAAACCCTATAAAATAAAATAAAACATATCATATAGCAAAGGAACATTTTGATTTCCCTACGGGTGGCATCTATAGTTGATTTTACAAGGACAATTTTTATTTCTAATTCAGGCCGTACCTGAATTTTCCGGGGTCCAATGCTGCCCCCATTTAAAATAAATCATTACAAAGAAAACGGAGACATCGTTTAAAATTTTGCTACTACCAAGTCCTAGATAACCTTTCAAAGTAATTTATGAACTACTGTTTACAGTTTAAAGTGAGAACGTTAAGCTTTACTACGCAAATTTGCGAAAACCGGCCAATTTTGGAAAATTCAGGTACGGCCTTCAGTGTCTATGGTACAAATGATTTACTGGCTGAATAAAAAGTTGAAAAGTGACTCTGTCTGTCAGTGTCATCGATAAAAAAACTTAAGGTCTTCCTACAGAAAAAAAGGCGCGAATATTTTACAAATTTTAGTGGCATCAATGCCACCACAGACCTACCACTACTAGACCTGCATAGTGCGTGGCCACTTTACTGCATATCTTTCTATCTTTGATTGTTGCTTCCACCCATATTTTGCACACGTCACAGAACACACTATGGTTACTAACTTATAATTAGCTCAAATAAAACCCTAAATCACCTTTTAAATGATAAAATCCCTAAAATTAATAATCTTCTTAGATCTTTTTGTGGTTTGTTTGGCCCAGATTTTGATAGTAGGCCAGCTTATAGCAGCCACGCTGATAGAGACAAAAAAGCATATCAGCGTTTCTTTCACACTCACTTGTACTGCATTAGACAATCTCTTTCTAGCAATATCGTTGCAAGTCTAGTAGTGGTAGGTCTGTGAATGCCACCTATATTGCAGAAGCGTCAACGTAAAAATCGGTGCGGTATGACTGATAGGGCTATATGTCGATATTCTATGTTAGTTCAATTATTTTTACCAAATGCATATGTGCTAAGTATTCTGTAAACTTGTGCGTCTATCCATATTTTCATGACGATTATAGTCATACATCTTATACATTAATGGACCATTTGTACTACAAATTGTATACATGTTGATTTTGAGCTATATTGAAATTTTGGAATCAGAATCACTAATACAACACAAAATAGCAAGAAAAAGAATACTTTCGTTTTACTATTTTTCATTAGGAAAAATCCCTACATTTGCAATACATGGCTAACGTATAATTTATTAGTGTCAATGACCTCGCTGTCGTTTAATTCCTACGTATGACCCCCGTACCCTTCCCGCCGTGGCGACACGCGGGGAGAGCGATCACATAGCGGTTGGTGTCACTGCGATTGGGAATTTACCGTACAACTTTGTGGGTTTTAATCTTGGTTTTTAATTATGAAACAAGGGAATTGTAATAGAACATGTATATTTTATTTAGCGAATAGATTAATTTCCTTGAATATAGCTCAGAGGGTCAAAATCATCCTGTATACTGTGGTTAGCTGATCATTGATCAATAGAATAATATGATAAATTACATTATGATAAATTAGACTAATACCTAAGAAATAACTGCGTTTTCAGTTAGTAATATTTTGTTTGCCGCCTTTTTAAGAAATTAATAAATTTTTTGTTAATTATTAACGAGTGTGATATTTAAACTGAGCCAGATTAACAAAGTACTACGAGTACATACAAAATATTTTTATCCCGATTATTAACTCTTATAGTAAGTACTTATAGATACAATGTTTTTGCAATGTATCGATAGAGAGCGCTTAATTTCTCGATATTCTATTATCGACAAAGGCCCGACACTAAAATATTACGTTACATTACGCGATTTTTGGTGATAAAATTTTTGTGATTTTACTCCATATAAATGTTATTTTAAGGATAAAATAAGATAAATAATTACATAAAAATATATTTATATAATTTTGGACATAAATCAGTTTGCGTAAAATAAGTGATTTAGTTCACGGATTGAAGTTTTCTCTTTCGTAAGTATTATATTGTTTTTGGGTGTATTTTATTAGTATTTCATTATAATTTATATTAATTTTTATTAGTCACTTTATGTGTGTTAATAATTTTAATTCAATATGCATTAAGATTTATACGAGTATGTAAGAGGAAGTACAAAGGTGGCCCCAATAATGGAAAAGTTGAGAAGCAATAGACTAAGATGGTATAGACATGTAATGAGGAGGGAGGAGAGCCACGTTACAAGAAAGGTGCTGAATTTGAAGGTTACAGGAAATAAGAACAGAGGAAGGCCTAAGAAAAGATGGATGGAGTGCGTTAAGGACGATATGGATAAAAATAATGTAACAAGTGCCTTGACAAAAGATAGAGGAAAATGGAAAAGACTCACATGCGTCCCGATCCCACGTAAAGTGGGATAAGGTGAGGAAGAAGAAGAAGAACGCATTAAGATTTTTGAGATATCGTTCTGTAAAGTATGTCAAATCCCTGCATAGTTTTCTGTCCTTCGCCATCTCCATACTACTCGTAAAACCCCGTTCCCCATATCCGATCTCAGGCATTCTCCCCACGTCTTTCTCGGTCTTCCCTTTCCTTTATACCCGTCTACTTTCAAGTCGAGCATTTTCAGGTCAGGCGATGGCTTTTTAATTTGTCGACTATTGGCACCACCTTTAGACTCCCTCTAATTTACTGATTTTCGATCTTATCGATTTAAGTAACCCCAGATCCATCTTAGCATACGCATCTTAGCCTCATGCATCCTATGATAATAATAATATAAGTCCGGCGTCGGGACGTGATGACCCCATCGCCCACTGGATTCCCAGTGCAGTCAGTCAACGCAGGGCAGCTTGTGGCGAGCTGGTGGTGAGTGGCGACACCACGGACCCTACCTCCAGGGGGACCATACACACATGCGCTTACACACACACATACACACCCCCCGCCTCTGTCTTGCCTTGACCGGCCAGCCAGAGTGGAGTCGCAATAGCAGAACATACGCTCCAGGGTGGAAGTGTATTGCACGTACTCCCGCTCTCGGGGGTAAGCCTCGTGATGGTGAAACCGGAGCCGCACCTCTCGACACTCTCAGCTGCTCACATTGTGTTGCGCCCTGGCCGCATCTTCGTGGCTAGTTAGGGTGGCCACAGGCAGTGTAGCCAACGAGCAGCAAGTCACCATCTACCAGGCTAAAATTGTTGTGACATATTTTTAGGTTTCATATCTCACTCCATAACCCAGTTATCCGGTCCACTAACATCCCATCCACATAGCCCAAACCAAGTTAATCCCTCCCTGGCAATAGTTCGGCAGCTGTGGAGGACTCCGTTAGTGCATCTCAATGGTACATTAGGGGTTGAACTCCATAGATGCAGCCATCTCACTTTTTAGATAAAAAGGTACTAAAAGGCCTCTTCATGTTGGCTTTGGCCCCATGAATGCCTCAAAGGACCGGGTCCCCATGGACCCGTGGCTGAAAAGCGTACCGACATAATAATAATAAATTTTTATTTCAGACAGATACATCCATATTATGTTAGTAACACTAAATAATATGCTCTTTTTGTTTTCTTTTCAGTTGTCCAACACTCTGCTCTATATAACAATTCTAGAAATAATATATTGCTTCATTTTATTCCAACTGCGTTCCAAACTTGCAATTATGAAGTAGTGAACTATCAAGAACTGATTCTTAAATACATATTGATAAATAATCACAATAAAGAAGGTAGTATGTATCTACCACACAGCGCGAAATGGAACCATTTGGTTTTAAAACCGGCTGAAATCTTATCCGATTGCTTTTAGGGTCCCGCGTTGAATTGGAATAGTAAAACCTCAAGTATGTACATATAACAACTGTTTAATTAAAGCGTAAGTAAAATATACCTTAAATATTTTTAGCACCAAAATATGCCGTAACTAATACATACACTCGGTAAATTGCTGAGAAATTACTTATTTTCGCTAATAGGGATTAATGAGGGCATCGAGATATTTGTTTAGAAAAATCGGACTCTAAAAAAGTGTCTGTCGGCTATAATGTTTTTGTTTCTGGGTTGAATTGAAATAATATTGTAAGCATTATTTTAGGATGTGGCTTCCAAAGAAATAACTTCAACTCGCGCTTGGTCCAATTTATTCTTACGCTAATACTCGTAACGCTGTCGTCATAAGTGTGTTCGCCTCAAAATCAGAATCTGTAAGTATAAAATGATTGTATTATTTGCTTGTCTTGAAGTTTACTTGATCAATATTGTTGAATAAAGTCATTTTGAATAAGTAAGTATAATTTTCCATCCAAATTGTCGTCTGATCTGCGGCCTACAAACTGTATTCTAAAGGAGGGTGTACGTCGGCGGTGGTCTATTGCAATCCTTTGAGCCTAAATATAGTCCCAATATAGGGACGTGGCCGGTCGTAAAACTACAGCCGAATCGTTTTAATAGTGGACATTTTTTATCCAATTTGCATGGTATTTAACATCCTTGGGTGACTATCATATCAACTTTGGAGAAGAAAAAAACCGGTCAAATGCACTTCGGGCTCCTTAGCAGTAGTTTAGCGTATCAGCTAAGGGTGCAACCGGGAATGCGGAAATATGAAGAGATTTTTTTGTTTGTATAGCTATGTAACTTTATTGTACAAAAAAGTATTAAAGTATACAAAGACAACATGACGAAAGAGCAATGTACAACGGTGGACTAGGGATCTCTCTCAGTCAACCTGCGACACATTGAGAGGATATTTACTCAATTATAAGGTTCTACTTTAGTTTAGGATTCTTCATGGATATTGTACGGAATGACTGTATTAATAGTTCTAAACCATAGACAATTTTGTACGAAAAGAACTCAGGAAATGAAAAGGAGTGCGCGTTGTCCGAGAGTGAATGTCCATAGAGTTTGTGCGAGAAACGCTGCGTTCCGTATTGGAATAAAAAAAAGTAAGACAACGAATTGGTTTCCCTTTATTTTTAGTCTTGTATTTGGTCTTGTGACCTATTACAACTAAGTATGTATACTTACTTATATTTTGATGGTTAATAATATGGGATGGACACTTAAGCAGTGTGCAGTGCATATTGTGTTGTCCATGACGAAGTTTTCAAAGCAGAGTGTGAACGTGTAGAATGTAAGCGCTTTATTGATCTTACCAAAATAACAAGCGCTAAATTCGTTCAAACTACCATCAGTATCCATACGAACGCAATACCGATGACGCAACGCAACCTCATATCGTATTAATTACACAGATACTAGTATGACATTTGTTATCATACGTACCGTGCTCATTCATGCTAGCGTATTGTCATTGTGTATGTCGAACTCTTCGTGCAAATCTAATAGTATTAAAGTATTCGCTTAAAAAATATTTTGAAGTGAGGATTGTGAAACAGTGCAAAACGTCTACAGTTTTGACGTTTTTTGAACGAGATCTTCGTGTCTACTCGGCATTTTTACCTATGTATGTATATTCGGCAATAAGTCATATATATGATTGGACTTTATTAAATTTGGTAGGCGCAAAGATTAGACTAATATAAATTTTAAGTTCGAACGAGAGCTAAATCAGTCAAGGAGTTGCCAAGATTGGGTTTTAAGAGAAATCGCTCTTTTACCTTATTGTTTATTTCTATATATTATTATATTATACAAGCTTCCTGAGACGTAAACAACGTTTGTTTATGGATTGGCTATGAAACATTTATGTGACTCTTGGAAAAGAGTTACCTGAGATTTGTAATCAAATGCATCTTTACAAGAAATAAAAGTGACGGGACGGCTAATATGGAGACAAAACAAACCGCTAAGAGCGAGTTAAACTCGCGTGGAGAGTGTTCCGTACGTTGACTATTTATAGTTCCATTTGTTTTTGAATCGATTTAAAAAAGATTATAAGGGTATACATGCAAGTTGGTCCGATTGTCACCAGGTCAAGATCTGATGATGGAACTCCTCAAATATTCTAGGAACACATTTAGTGTTTTTTGTATTTTTGTCAGTAAATCAAGTATAGCATCCAGAAAGTGTGATTTAGGGAAGTGGAACTGTTGAAGCGGTCTAGAAATTGAAGTTCCTTTTTTGGTTTAAAATTATTACCTAGATATACTACTTACGTTATATATTATACCGATTTAAGAGTATCTGTCTATTTATAAAATAAATGTTCAATGCTTCAAACAAAATGGAAAATAATGACGCTCAGCTCAGTCACAATCAAAAATATCATCGACATGAATATATAGACTCGGCGTCTTCCTACACGGCCATGTCCCAGATTCGATTATTCATTCATTCTTCATTCTCATAGACTAAACACGAGAGTAGTACAGAAAGGTCAATATATTTTTAGGTACCTACCTACGAGTACGTGGTTCAAATTAAATATATGTATATTTTAACAAACGCGAATGTTGGTAAGTATGGCTGGATATGGTGTATGGATGGTTGTATGGTTATATAGATTTTTAGATTGTAGACCCACGACTAGCTTTTACGATCTTCACGGAAGGGGAGGCGGCTGCATTCTTAATGTGTTTTTTCTTTGTTTTTTTTTCTTATCATATTTATAAAGGTAAAAGTTAAACTGCACATATCTGTATCATTGGTAACCTTTTATTATTCTTACTTAAATTCTTTACATAATGTTTTGCGCTAGAAGAAGGTGATTTCTTGTACTTGTATACCTATTAGTTTTTTTTTCTTTGTTAGCTATCTATGTATTTAATGTATTATATAATCATACACGTATGCTGCGCAATTGGGCGCCAAAAATCCGCCATTATGCTTTCCAAAAATTTTAATATAGCCTATGACTACTACTGGTATTTATTCTGTGCTATGACACTCAAGTGATTAAGATGAATCTAACCACATATAATTTATCAAAATCTATTTAGCCGTGTAGTAGTTACGAGGAAACAGAATTATAGGGACAAACATAATAAAACATCAAAAATGTGTAAGCAGCCATCTTGGATCCAAAATCTGATAGTAGTTTTAAGTTGCGCGGGGCACCTCAAAGGGCTCAGAAATTTTGTAGGTTTTTGTAACAGAATGTAGGCGTACAGCCCCCACATACAAAACTTTTGAGCCCTCGGAGGTTCTAGTGAGACGTTACGAGATGTGACTTAATTTTATAAAGGATTTATAGGATTTTAGGAAACTTTTGTAAAGCATTTATAGCATATGTAGATAAAAATTATAAATATAAACATTTTTAAACGTTTTACAAACATTAATAACTGAGTAGCAAACAAATAGTTTTTCGATGCATCCATGAAGAAAGTGAAATGTAGGCATATTTATGATGTCTACATTTCACTTCTGTTTTGTTAGTCTATGATGAATTATTCAATCGGTTGACAGATCATTCACTCACTTCATACATTATGGCAGCCGAAATTTGGCAGTCCGTATTTAATTTTCAATCAATGAAATCTAGTTACTTACCGATGGAAAGTTATTCCTTTATATTTTGCTTTATTCTTTGAATTACAAGTGCAGTATCTCAACACACACCAAGGCATTTTTGACTAAGTTGACAGTGTTTTCTTTAATGAATCGTGGAGTGTATTATGCGCGTATTGCTAGCGAGTGACTAATGTGAGGTGAACAGTGATAGCCTATGATGAATAGAACACTACTGTTGTATGTGGCGTCTTCTCTAGTACGTAAGTACATAGATCTCGTTGAAAAATATTGATTTGTGACTAAACATCATGAGCTCTATTGAAGCAAATTTTGTTTCACCTTAACTATAGATATCTAATGATAGAATCACTAAACAAGAACCAGAAAATAAGTTAATTTTTTTTAATTTATTACCAAGCACTTTAACTAATTGAGTAACATGCTTGAGGCTATATTGTCATAATATTACAAACCATGCTGAAGTTCAATTAATATTTTATTGTTAGGAAATGCCTAGTAGCGGTAATATTATTAACGATAACGGAAGAAAAAGGATATTTGAATAGATCACTCTAAAACTAGTAGAGATACTAGGTAGTGTTACATATTGAATACGTGTATAACATGCTTTAAGGCCCCGTCAGTTCAGAGCCAAGAATACTAAGTGTTTTTAAAAATCACTGTAAATAAACTCCTACAGTTTATTTCCCAAAAAATTAAATAGGAATTTTAAGGCTGTTTTACAGACACCCAAAATATCAAAACACGATTAAGCATTCCTGGCTCGAAAGAAAAAATCACAAACATACCTCTAAATTTGCCAAAATTTTCCTTTAAAAAAGCGGCCAAGTGCGAGTAACAGCAAGTAACATTATATAAAAGTTCTAAAGGTAAATTGCGGTTTACGATTTATGACGTATTAAATTAAAACTACTTACTAGGTCTCGCTTAAACCAATTTTCGGTGGAAGTTTGCATGGTAATGAACATCATATATTTTTTTTAGTTTTATCATTCTCTTATTTTAGAAGTTACAGGGGACACACACACACTTTACCACTTTGGAAATGTCTCTCGCGCAAACTAGTTAAGAAAAAATATATATTAAAAACCTCAATATAATTTTTGAAGACCTATCCATAGATACCCCAAACGTATGGGTTTGATGAAAAAAAATAATTTGCGTTTTAGTTCTAAGTATGGGGAACCCCTAAAATATTTTTTTTTATCTATTTTTGTGTGAAAATCTTAATGCCGTTCATAGTATACATCTACTTACCAAGTTTCAATAGTATAGTTCTTATAGTTTCAGGACAGGCAGACAGACATGACGAATCTATAAGGGTTCCGTTTTTTGCCATTTGGCTACGGAACCCTAAAAAGATATTACTACTTTTTACTTTTTCACTTTTTATACGAAAATTATACCAAAAGTGTATAATCTAAATTACTAGTTAATTTTGCTACACCTTTTTTTAAAATATTATACAAAAAAAACACAGTAAAATATTTGTCGAGAGCGAACAAAAGCTCGGTCCTGAGCTCGTAACGCCCGTGTTTTATTTATTATATTTTTTATATAATATTTTAAAAATAATTTATGAGTAAAATAAATAAAATTATTTTATTTAGTTTATTTACAGTGAATTTTCAAAAACACTCACAGTATTGCAGAGTGTGAACCCATCTCGCCTTAAGAAAATAATGGTGCAGATAAACTTTCACATCTTTATTCCATAAAGCTCCTCTACACGATGGACCATCATGCACAGATTTTTTGTCCATTACTGCGTTGGATGGAAAACACTCAAAAGCTTTTGTGCGTTAAATAGCAATGTACAGTGAACTAGCTGTGCCCGCGACTTCGTTCGCGTGGTTGTCGGAACGTAATGTTATATAGTCTAAAGCCTTCCTCTATAAATGGACTACCCAACAAAAAAAGAATTTTTCAAATCGGACCATTAGTTCCTGAGATTAGCGCATTTAAACAAACAAACAAACTTAGATTGGCGCAATGATGGCCCAACGTGTGGAGGAGCACACAGGGCCAGGATTCGAAGGACCACGGCCATGCTTAGCGAATTTGTGAGTATATAGATACGAGTAGAAAACGGGAATCCCAAAAAATAACAAGGTACCAACTACACGCTCCTTCTCTATCTTCCATGGTAATATGGGGAAAAGAAAAAACTTAGAATGTACGAGCAGATTTTCTTCCCGCGCAGATCGTAAAAGGAATGGGCGAAAATGCGCATCATGCGGTTAGCAACCCATCATTATTTTTATTCCTTTTTTACGTTTGCACCCACCATCACGCTAAAAGTGGACTTGGGCTCTGTCTGCTTAGAGCCGCAAGACCGTTTATCCCGTGGGATAATAACGTAATAGTGCACGCTCCTTCTTTTGGTAGACTTGTACAAGAAGCGTTTAACATAAAGATATTTCTTTACAGATTAGAAATGGCTGACTACGACACAATAGTAATCGGCATGGGAGTCGCCGGCATAACCGCCGCGTCTGCGCTGGCTCAGGCTGGACTCAAAGTGTTGGCACTGGAGGCCATGGACAGAGTTGGAGGAAGAGTTAACACTATTCCATTTGGAGATGGTGTTGTTGAATTAGGAGCTGAATGGTTATTACATATTTCTTAAATTTGTTACTTATTTAAAGCATGATGCAAGACCACATCCTGCACAATGGAAGACCTAAATGAGGCAAATGACCGGAGAATCGCTGTGGCCAAAATACTGGTCAAGTTTGATATAATTAAAAATTCGACTTGAGAAGAAGAAGCATGATAGTCAGGCAATATTGTGAGGTTGGCAGGAAGATGGCAGAGTCTTATGCCCAGCAGTGAGTGGGTTAATCTGGACTGAAAGTAGTAAAATGATGACGATACAACGTTTGAAACAGGCTCAATTCTACACCCATGACGCTGTCTTTTTTAGAAGCCATGAAAGGAATAACTCGCCCTACTATTTATCCTAAGGCCCCCCAGATGAGGCCCAGGACATCGATATTGTCATCTTTTTTATCTTGATTTATTTAGACTTCGCGCTTTGGGCCAAATAACAATTATAGTAGTTTGCAAGATTTCATGATTTTTATTTCGGCATTTATGAAGATTTTGCGAACGAGGTGTACCTATGGCTTGTGTAACCTATCACTATTTCACTTTCCTTTATTTCTACAAAGATAATGTGAGCTAGTTTTTAGGTACTGTCAAGTATTATATATCTTGTATGTCTAGGATCCACGGCACAGTCCACAGCAGGCCTTACGACCTAGCAATGGAGAATAACGTGCACCTCGTGGATCAACATTTGACCTTCGAGATGTTCACATCGGATGGCAGCCGAGCCAACGACAGCCTCATCAGCGAGCTCATGGCCCTTGTCATGGATGATGCTGTCAATGAATCGGAACCTAACGAACCTTTGGGACAGTTCCTTACTAGAAAGTAAGTGGATGTAAATTAAAGGCCAAACGCATAAATAGATATTTGCAAATAAACAAACACTGCCTCAAAATAGGTTTTGTTTGTGTTATGGAATAACTAACACAACAATATACACAGTAATAAACAGAAAGCGGTAGTGGCCAAGCAGGTAAGGAACTAGCTGTGTGTCTGTGAGGCAAGAGTTCGATCTTCACTAGATGCGACTTCTACCTCTAAAATAGTTCACTCATGTACGATCTTTTTCAACTACCATTACTGGCTTTCTGTGAAGGAAACAGTAAGGAAATGTGCACTTCTGTGTAGTAATTACTGTTATCACTAGATGACAGTCATTGAGCTACGTCAGATGCCTTTAGGCAGCTCGAAGCTCGTAAGTACTTATACTAGAGAAAGAAAGTACTTTGTTAAAGTTCAGCTAAGTAAGTACATGTTCTATGTATTGTTATAAGCATTGGCATAAACTGTATAGGCATAACAAGAAACTTACAGAGCCAAAAAACATAGATGACTAAGAAAATAAAATGTATCAGAAGGACCTAAGTAAAATTATGTTTATTGTTTTCTGTAGTGGTGCCAAAACTGTTATATTTTACAGAGTAATAAACTACCTAAAAGAGCACCATCCCCTCGTTTTGAACGACAAAGACTTCGTATCCGGGTTTCTAACCTTCGCAGACTTGGTTGTAGACAACTACAACAGCAGTAACAGCTGGAATGATCTCACTAACAAGGGTGGTTACGAGGAGCTGGAAGGCCATCAGCATGTGAGCTGGCACTCTAATGGATATAAGACGCTGTTTGATATCATTTTGGTGAGTTTAAAGAAGAGTTACACACAAAATATCCCTTTTGTGTCCATAGAATACCAACTTGATGACCGTTAAATATGGTCTAAATTTTATTTCCCAGCGAGGTCAAAGTTGAAATAGTAGATTGTACTACAAGGCGTAAAGGTAATTTATAAGGCTAGAGCGCTACTTTGATTTGATTTTTTGAATATGATAGGGAAAAAGATCTTTTTAGATTGTTCTGTATTCTCTTTCTTTCTTTCACTGTTTCTCTCTGTTTCATATGTTTGTTAGTACCACATTTTTAAAGCATATAGATATCGGGCATAGCATACGTAACGTTTTCACATAGCAGTACTAACTAACGATAACGACTTTGCGTATTCTGGGTCTGATGTGTGTTTGTAAACCTGTATCGCTCAATTAGGATTAAACTAAAGCTATTTCATATTTTTTCAAATATATTATATATATAGGTATTTTTTCCAGAATAAATACAATAATGGTAAAGGGCTACCATCTCTGACCATTAAACTTAATAGTGAAGTATTAAAAATAACATATTCTCAAGATCCTCGTAAAAAGATATCGGTGGAGACTATGGGTGGAACAACATACACAGCGGACAATGTGATAGTAACAGTGTCACTAGGAGTTCTGAAGGCTAGGTAAGTAATAGAACTTTTAAATTCATCTGTCATTGCGACCAAAGTAGAGTTAAAGGAGATACACCGTACAAAGTGCCTGCTCTTGGCCTTACAATAACCCATAGTATCTAAAAACTTCTAGCTCCATAGATGAATTATTCATACAAAAAACATTTTTTTTATGACCGCGGCAGTAGGAACCACATTCGATAGATGGTTATAAAGGTACCTAATATATTTATCATAGTTATCTTTTTATATGTAAGTAAGTATATATTATATGCATGTATTGTGTAAGTAGGTATTTATTCTGGTATATGTATGTAATAATATTTTATGAGGTTGATTATATTATTGCATTTTTGCTCCGCAAATTTTTTTCTGCTTATTTACAATTAAAAGAAAAAATAAATTAAATTTAAAAAAAACGAGTTACTCACAGAGAGTCAGTTAAGTGCAACTCGGGACGATATCGTGCGCGCGTCTCAAGTCACTTTAACCCTGTGGAAGATCTCTGGAAGTGGTGTAGCTGGAGCTCTACGTGTGTACCCCGTTTACCGCATATTAACTACTAGTTGTGCCCGCGACTTCGTTCGCGTGGTTGTCGGAACGTAATGTTATATAGCCTAAAGCCTTCCTCTATAAATGGACTACCCAACAAAAAAATAATTTTTCAAATCGGACCGATACCTGAAATTACCGCGTTTAAACAAACAAACAAACAAACTCTTCCGCTTTATAATATTAGTATATTAGGTCCTTACATATGAAATTGCCGATTTTCAATACTGGCAACTTTAAAATCAAATATCTTGCGTTTCATTAGGAATTCCAAATTCAAATTTATTTCGAAATAAAGCCAGAAAAATATTGTTTTAAAATTCGTATTTCATTTGTTTTAACATCATTTGTTTGAGTTTCAACATTGCTATAACAACAACTATGGACAAATTTAAAATTCGCGGTATTTACGAATACGAGTTCCACCGTGGCACCAGTGCTGCAGAAACGACTCGAAGAATTAACGACGTGTATGGACCAGGCACCGCTAACGAACGAACGGTGCGTTTTTGGTTTCAACGTTTCCGTTCTGGAAATTTCGATTTGTACAATGAGCCTCGTGGACGACCTGATACTCAAGTGAATAACGAAGAATTGAAGGCGATAGTGGAAGCGGACCCATCTCAAACCACTTCTGAATTAGCAGCAGCCTTCGGCGTAAGTGACAAAACGATATTTATCCACTTGCGCCAAATCGGAAAAATTAAAAAACTCGAAAAGTGGGTACCGCACGAATTGACTAAAGCAAACCAACAAACACGCGTTGCTTGCTGCGTTTCTTTGCTTAATCGCCACAATAATGAGGGGATTTTGAACCGTATCGTGACTTGTG
Organism: Acrobasis repandana; assembly: GCA_963576875.1. Classification (NCBI taxonomy): domain Eukaryota; kingdom Metazoa; phylum Arthropoda; class Insecta; order Lepidoptera; family Pyralidae; genus Acrobasis; species Acrobasis repandana. The sequence goes on along the minus strand of OY756218.1, from coordinate 15,221,938 downwards.
ATGAGAAATGGATCCTGTACGACAATCGGAAGCGATCATCACAATGGCTTGACCCTGGAGAACCGGCAAAACCTTGCCCTAAGCGAAAACTGACCAAAAAGAAGATTCTGGTTAGTGTTTGGTGGACCAGTGCTGGTGTTATCCACTACAGCTTCTTGAGATCAGGCCAGACGATTACTGCAGACTTGTATTGCCAACAATTGCAAACAATGATGGAAAAGCTCGCCATTAAACAACCGAGACTGATGAATTGCTCTAGCCCACTGCTCCTTCAGGATAACGCTAGACCACACACTGCACATCAAACGATCGCCAAGTTAGAGGAGCTGCGACTGGAACCTCTGCGTCACCCCCAACCGATTACCACTTTTTTCAAAATTTGGATAACTTTTTACAAGGAAAAAAATTCAAATCTGATGAGGCAGTCAAAACCGCCTTCAAACAGTTCATAGACTCTCGCTCCGAGGATTTTTTTTCTAAAGGTATCAATGATCTGCCTATAAAATGGCGGAAGTGTATCGATAACAACGGCGCATACTTCGATTGATTAAATAATAATTTCATTAAAAAAAACTTGTTTCACTTTTTTTGATACTGAACGGCAATTTCATATGTAAGGACCTAATATTAGTATATAGATATCTGTATCTCACGTTAGTTTATACCAAAAAATAAATAATTGTTTGATATTTCAAGATTTTTTTACTATTTATTCCAGGCATCACGAGCTATTTGTACCAGAATTACCGGAACCAAAAGCTGTTGCCATAGATAAAATCTCAATAGGCGTGATGGACAAAATAATCCTCCTATTTGATAAGCCTTGGTGGCCGTCATCGCCAGCTTTCTTCGGTTTTATGTGGAAAGAACAGGAAAGGACGAGGGTCCCTGATGAGGACTATTGGACGACAAGAGTTTTTGCTGCAAGTCGGCCCAAGGGGTGTCAGAGTGCTTTGACGCTTTGGACGAGTGGAGAAGTAGGCAAATTGGTCAGTATCTTACCAAAACTTAAGAGCATACATAGGTAGTAATTAAAACTTTTACCTATACAATTCATAAAAACAGGACGAGTTTTACGAGGTTCGTGTTATTTTGGGCTTTAGTTGTGACCATGGTGATAAATTATTTAATAATTTTATTATAATACAGGTAGAAACATTACCTGAAGAAATAGTGAAGACAAAGTTGATGGGTTTACTAAGAAGGTTTATGGGCAAAGGCATCAATGTTCCAGAACCCATCGACATGGTCAGGTAAGTCCACTACACAGATGATAGTTACATTAAAGAAAAGTTTCTATATACTGATAATAAATAAACGGGCAAGTGCGAGTCGGACTCGTACATGAAGGGTTCCGTACCACCGTACAATGTTTTAAAACGCTGATGAAACACGTTTCTTGTATGACGACCCCCTTTAATTTTTAATTTTATCTTATTTTTAGTAGGTATTTGTTGTTATAGTGGTCATAGTAATACATAATCGGTGCAGTTAATAATCTAGTTAAAGGTCGAGTTAAAAACGCTGAATTAAACACGGTTCTTGTATGACGACTTCCCTTTAATTTTTAACATAATCTTATTTTTAGTATTTGTTGTTATAGCTGCTATAGTAATAGAGAATATAGGAGTAGTTATACCATTATAAAGATCTAGTTAAAAATGCTGAAAAAACACGTTTTTTCTTTTTTTTTTCTTTTTCTAGTATTTATTATTATAGCGGCCACAGTAAAACATAATCGGTGAAAATTTCAAATGTCAAGAGATAGAGCCCTGTGACAGACGGACAGACAGATGGACAGACAGCGGAGTCTCAGTAATAGGGTCCCGTTTGCACTCTTTGGGTACAGAACCCTAAAACAGATCACTAGCAACTTCGGTGCTGTTGGATACGGCCATAATATATGACTTATGTCATGATATGTACATACTTACTATACATAGAGTTGGATACCTACTCGTATGTATATCAAGTTTGATATTACAAAAGAACTCCTCAATGCTAAATACGCACCATGTTTTTTAAATATATTGACTTACCGACTTATGGTAACGTCCTATGTCCCATATCTGGGAAAGAGAGAGACCACAAAGACTCTCCATCTTGATCTGTCTTGAGCTTAACTCCAGGTCTTGCCGATTTCATCGAGCATGGTACGTCGCCAGCTTTGTTTGAGACTGACTTTACGCTTTCCTTGGGGTTTCCAATCCATAGCCTTTTTAGATATGTGGTACCCTTAAATTATATGTATTTAATACTGTCTTCAGTAATTTTGTCAATGATACTATGATGCCATCTTTATACCTTACATATCAACATTTATCTTCAGATCAACCTGGTTCCACAATCCGTACACGCGTGGCAGCTACACGTACGATAACCTCGTGATGCCACACTACCCCACGGCTCGAGCAGACCTTGGGGCTCCAATTACAGATTCGGGTAAATATGCTATAGGTACATTGTTAGGTTTACAAGAAACCAAGAATTCACAAATATGCTTATTGAAGGCTTATGTAGGCTGAAACTTAAATATGAATAAATAAATAAATATATAGGTACAAATCACACAGATTGAGCTAGCCTCAAAGTAAATTCGAGACTTGTGTTATGGGATTCTATATATTTTTGTAACAAATGCTTATATAGCTAAACGTCCAAGACCCAGGCTAATCTGAAAAGATCATTGTCCATCTTGACCTGACCGGGGATCGAACCCGGGACCTCCTGTGTGACGGACTGGCGTGTTAACCACTATACTACGGAGGTCGTCTTAAATATCAAAATGAAGGGTGCAAAGAAAATAAAATACGCACTGAAACACGCAGTTTCATAACAATGCAAATTTTTAGGAGGTCTGATAACCCCATACAAAAACATACTCTGCTAGAAAGCCCAAATCCTGTACTATTTCTAGATGTCGCTACTATCTCGCCCACTAGTCATACAATGGGTGAATATGAAAAATCAGAGATAGCGCTTGTTTGTTCGTAGAAAATGAACGCGTATACCGCCATCTTTCCCAAATTAAGCGGCACCACTACGAAACTTCCTTCTTTTGAACTAGTAGCTCCATCGAGCTACAACATTTAAACTAAAAATCAAATTAAACTTCAAAGTATGAAGACTATCAGTCCTCTAATATTTATTGGTCGATGGTCTAAACAATTAAATAGCTGATTTTGAATTATTTGTTCAGCAAACCGTAACTCGCTCTCCGCCGCATTAACATTGTCGCGTCTATCTTGTATAACTTGTATTTATAAAAAGTGTTCGCATTAAAAACCAAGTTTGTCCAAAGTGCTCATGAATTTTATTCATTTAACTCTTACTAAAGTTAGCTCAATGCTACAAGTGTATAAGTATATTGAACAAGGTCCTCTCCCATTTCTCTGCATCTCTGTTTGCCCTCTGCATTCCTCCGCAACTTGCCGGCCACATTTTCTTTATTTATTTATTTATCAAACTTTATTTTCCAAAGTGAAAATATACTTTTAGCAAATGGCGGACTTAATGCTAAGAGCATTCTCTCCCAGTCTACCATAGGGATAAGCAGAGAAAATTGTGCTAAAATTCTTGATTTTGCGTCATTGATTTATTAATGATGACAAGTTTTACATCATTGACTCTCAATTATTATAATCTAGGTACACGTTTTTCTTCCATGCTGGCCCGGGAGAAAAGAAAAAACGTAGTCGTATACCAGCTGCTTCTCTCCCCGCGCAGATCGTAAAAGACAATCGAAGAATGGGCGAGAATCTGTTTTTTTTTTTAATTTATTTGGTTCGCTAACTGTCTGAACAACACACAAATCTAAGCATATACAAATTAGAGCATATAAGTTGCCAACCTACTTGGAGCGAACACAGCATGCACATTTGATAAACAGCTCTCAGTCGTTTTAAATTGGATATAAAGTTATAGACGGCTAGCACAACCCATCGATTCGCGTTTTCAATCTTTACGCCCACAATCTTACTAAACGAGGCTTTTGTGTCTTACGGCTCCAGGCTATGTCTACCCTGTCATGATATTATGTCTGTAAGTTTTTTTCCAGATGGTAACCCTCGTGTGCTATTCGCTGGAGAAGCCACCGACTTGCATCATTTCTCTACGGTCCATGGTGCGATGGATACCGGCGACAGAGAGGCAATGAGATTGCTCAGCCGTAGGGCTAAGAGTCACCTGTAAACTATATAAAACACGGCCTAACTTTATAAATAGGTTTAAACCATTATCAGGCCTGTGTCACTCCCCGTTTAGGTATCGCAAAATGTACCTACATTAATACTATGCGCGCAGGCGGCCACTCCGGGTGGTAAATTCAGTTATACGAATCGTTTGTCCAGAGTCCATCCATCCATCCATCCATAGCAGCCTTTATGTTATCCTTTTCAGGACATGGGCCTCCTCCATATCATTCCATTTTTGTCTCTCCCTTGCCACCTGCATCCATTTGCGGCCTGCGTGACGCTTAATATCGTCTACCCAACGCATTGCTGGGTGTCCTCTACCTCGCTTATTGGCCCATGGTCGCCACTCCATTACCCTTCTGGTCCATCGATCTGCGTCCATTCTCGCTATGTGTCCTGCCCACTTCCATTTCTGTCTTTTTATAGTATCAACAACGTCCCTGACTTTGGTCCTCCTTCGAATCACCTCGTTTCGTATGTGATCGAGCAATGTTATTCCTAACATTGCTCTCTCCATTGCCCACTGAGCAACTCTGAGTTTTTCTTCAGATTTCATTGTCAAGGTAGTCGTTTCCATTCCATAGGTGAATCCTGGCAGGACACATTGGTCAAAAACTTTACTTTTCAGCTTTTGTGGGATGTTCCTTGATCGGAGAATCTGCTTATTTGCTCCGAAAGCTGACCACGCCAGCTGTATACGCCTGTCGACCTCTGCGGTCTGATTTTGCAGGCCTAAGGTTAGCTTGTGTCCTAGATAGATGTAATGGTCGACGACTTCAACAGGCATCTGATGGAATACTGCCTCAGGGTGGTTTGTCATAATTTTGGTCTTTGAGGTGTTCATTTTTAAACCTATTTTGGCAGACTCTTTTTGTAGTTCGTCGATCATAACCTTCATATCGTCAATGTTATCTGACACGAGGACAATGTCATCTGCGAACCTTAGGTTGTTCAACCTTTCTCCATTTATAATCAGCCCTTTATCTTTCCATTCTAGTTTTTGAAACACGTTTTCTAGAGCCGCGGTAAACAATTTAGGTGATATGGTATCACCCTGGCGGACTCCACGTTCAAGTTGGAATGGTTCGGTTAATTTGAGCAGTTGTACCAAATTGACCGAACCATTCCTTCATTCATTTTTATTGTCCAGAGTAATAAGAATGAAATTGGCTTGCAATGGATGTTTAGGTATTTATACGAAAAGGTGCTGAGTTCTGACGTGAGCTAAATTAAATCGTATCGCTAGGCTATATTGAGTAGATATTTCTTTGCTGAGTGAGACTTCTGTACGTTAGTATTATTTATTCTGTGCCATTATCCACCCCTCAGATCCACCCAAATAAAGTTGACATTGACAGATGAGATATTTTCACTTTACCAGATGTCAACTTATCAACATCGGGTAATGGTTTAAACCTAATAATAAAAAGTAGGTACTTGTTGTGTTGAACATTGTACTTACCTACTACCTAGTTAAGGCCGTACCTGAATTTTCCGGGGTCCAGTGCTGCCCCCATTAAATATAAATCATTTAAAAGAAAACATAGACATCATTTAAAATTTTGCTACTACCAAGTCCTAGATAACCCTTCAAAGTATTTTATAAACTACTGTTTACAGTTTAAAGCTTAACGTTCTCATTATAAACTGTAACCAGTAGTTCATAAAATACTTTGAAGGGTTATCTAGAACTTGGTAGTACCAAAATTTTAAATAATGTCTCCGTTTTCTTTGAAATGATTTATTTTAAATGCAGCACTGGACCTCGAAAAATGTAGGTACGGCCTTAATAAGATTTCGGTATTTATATAAATCTTTATTTACATTAGTATATGGTACATGATAAGCTGTTAATAAAAACTTGGGTATACCTTGTTGATGTTTATATTAATTTTACAACCATGACTTTTAACGAAACGCCATCATCATCATTAGGTCTTTTTATTCTCCACTGCAAGAGCACGACCCTCTCTGTGGGTACTACCAGAGCCATATTAGCCAGAGCAGTCAGAGGATTTGGCCTATACTCTCTACGCTGGCCAGACGGGTTGGAGAGGTCTCATTGATGTTTATAACCTTTGTTTAACTTGTGTTTTCAAAGTCGCCTTCTACGACATCCACAGGAAGACTTGTAGTGGTCCTATTCTACTCTGTCGGGACTCGGGATTGTCCGGAACCACACGGCTATAACGAAACGCCTACAAAATATCAAAAGCAAAGTGATTAAAATAAACATCTTGTTAGATAAAATAAGAGGGATATGTGAATTTGTAAGTAGGTAGTGTTACCTAAAAATCGTCACAATAGCTTGTCATAAATTGTCTTCACAAGTATCTATAATTTCCATGTAGTAAGTGGCAATAGTTCTATCGTAAATCAAATAAATTTTAGTATTTACATAAGAAGTAGTTTCGTAAAAATCAATAACATATGAGGCTTTCTCATAAACGATTGTACTGTATAGGTATAATTTACCTTATTTTTATATGGATTGGAAATTATCAATCACCAGCGGAAACGAACAAATATAGATATATTTTATGTGATTTTATAAAATAGACACTCACTTACTTAATACATAAGTATGGAAACGAAACTATTTAAGCAAATAGGTACCTAGGTTAGGTATATAAAATAACCTACCATGCTGTCTATGATACTGGTCTAGGAAAAAAAAAGTAGAATACACCGCCTGTTCATCTTCCCGCGTAGATCGTAGGTAAAAGCCAATTGAGGGAATGGGAGAAAATCTATATCATGGCTAATCAACCCTTCACTATTTTGATTCCTTCAAATAGGATTCATAGTTCTAGCGAGGCCCTTTGGCTAGTAGAAAATGTGCTTTTAGACGCGCGAGGAGTCTTGAAACAACTCTTCCGCTTTACGCGCGAGGCCCTATAGACCGCGTGGACGTCGGCGGGTTCCACGTCGCCCACACCTAGCTACGCCTCTGCTTTCGTGTTCCGCCACACTTGCATCTATTCCCTACATCATCTTTTACAATCTACGCAGAAAGGATACAGCAGGTTACCTACTACATTTTATGTTTTCTTTTTTAGTATTCTCCAACATGGAATACTAAATATGTCATCATCATCATCCAAGCGTATTGCCGGTTGCATCGTCAGCGGTTACGCTACAGAGCCCAGGGTTCGCTACCTAACCTAGGTGATTTGATGAGGTTACTGGTTGTTGCACAGAGCGACTGCCGTCTGACCTCCGCAACCCAAAGGGTAGACTAGAACCAACCCTAGGATAGAACAAACGCTAGATGGCGTTGGGAGATCAACAGCTTTACGGGCCTTCCGAAGCACGGAATCATCTTTATTTTTAGATAATCAGGTGATTCAAGCCTGCAATATCCTAACCAGACTGGAAACAACTTTTCACAAAGTATGCTTCCCAGATGGATATGAACCCACAACCTCCGGATCACAAGGCAAACGCCTTGACCACTGGACCACGGAGGCAGTCTATATCTATAAAGCATTGTATGTCTCCATAGATATCCATACTAACATCGCAACAAAATACCTATCACCATACGCTCAAAGCAGCCAAACAGGAATCGTGGAATTTTGAGCATAAGAAAATTATATTCATCCAATGCACCTGTACTTTGAGCTATTAAAAATCAAGGAGCAGGCTCTAGTGTTTGTGTGACCACAGAGCTGCGTCTATTTTAAGACAGGTGTTTATAATGGATTCTTCTTGGAGGGAGACCAACATGTTTCGTAATGTTAACAATTAAATGATGAAAACTATTGGCAAACCAGTTGTTTTTTTTTCGTGTGTGTATGTGGCCAACAGTAATGTCAGATTTTTTAAAGTTACCTAAAGACATCTGATATAATATAGCTTGACGACTGCCATTACAACGATGGCAGCCAGGACTAATGGCTTAACATCCACGTACAGACCACCCGGGTGCTTAACTTGCGAAAGCGCTAGCAAATCGGGGTCCCACCGGGCTACCGAGCTCCTGTAAACAAGTGTTTAGTATGTTATGCTGTAGCTGTCAAAGCATCCATAATTGACACGAGACGCCCTCAATATTTCAAGTAAGTTATTTTAGAATCGTAAAATCACGACGCAATGTGTCTACTGATTCAGAAACCGAATTTTAAACAAGTAACAGACAAAAGAAATTTCTTATCAAAAGCATAAAATATAAAAATAAGGTTTTTTTAGAACTTAAATTTTTATTTACCAACTAGCTTTCGCCCGCGGCTTCGATTTAGAGAGAAAATTACATTTTTCCGGGATGAAAGGTACCCTATGTCCTTCTTTGTACTCCTAACTATGTGTATGCAAATTTTCAAGAAGATTGGTTCAGTAGATAAAGCGTGAAGAGATGACAAACAAACAAACAAATATACAAACTGACTTCCGCATTTATTATATTAGTTAGGATTAGGATAAAAAGACATAAACGCACCTATGTAAAATCCTGGATCAAAGGATCATGTGAAATTATTTTAACCTACTTCGTATATCTACGTAACACTACGTAAGATTTAATTATTGATTTACAGCATTACAATATATAAATAAAATTATGTTATGAAAAATTTTGCCTCGAGTGAGATTTGAACTCACGTCCCTCACATTTGTACTGTGAGTGCACTTCTAAACAGTGAGTGCATTTAAATGCGTAAAGTAATCTACGTAACACTACATAAGATTTAATTATTGATTTACAGCATTACAATATATAAATTAAAATTATGTTATGAAAAATTTTGCCTCGAGTGAGATTTGAACTCACGACCCTCCCATTTGTACTGAGAGTACATTTAAATGCGTAAAGTAATATGCGACGAGGAATTTCATCGGGATGATTCGAAGTCTCGGTAGCACAATTGGAAGTGCACTCACAGTACAAATGTGAGGGGCGTGAGTTCGAATCTCACTACGTAAGATTAATTTAAGAAAAAAAAACAAAGGATGTAAACTATCCTAAGAGCAAACAAAAACTAGAAACTTACAAAACTATTCATTTGAATAAACCGGCCAAGTGCGAGTTAAACTCGTGTAAAGAGGGTTCCGTACAATTGATTGAATTCTTATAGGTTTTCCTGTAATCTACAAGCAATGAACTATATTTTGTATCTTTTTCAAAATTTTAGGCTCAGTACTTTCGGAGATCAGGGGGTCAATTTTCGACTTCTTTTTTTAAAATAAAATCAAAACTTTTTATTTTACAATAAAAAAAATATATTTGAGATCCTTATAACAAACCCTTTCATTTGATATATAACATAGTAGGTTTTGCATTTTTTTTATTTCCTAATTTTTCCCCCGAATAATTTTTAATGCACATACGTGTTTGGATCATAGGATTTCACCATCCTACCAAATTCCACCTGATTCGGTCCAGTAGATTCGGAGCAAATTGGCTGTGACAGACGGACGGATAGACAGACGCACGAGTGATCCTATAAGGGTTCAGTTTTTTTAATTTTGTGTACGGAACCCTAAAAACCAAACGAACATAATCTAACAGGTAAGTATACCCACCCTCTACAATTAATAAGCACTCAAATGAAAATTAAAAGTAGATATCGGCACCTACTTTAAATATCTTAAATACAATTAAAGCTGATTAGGTTCAGCAGATGCTACGATTTCATCGTAAGTCCGAGTTTCCCAGTAACATACCGCAAATAGCGTGGTCACTATACTCCTCACAGGCACGCGACAGAATTATCGAAGCTGCAGCGTTGACGGGTTTCCTAATCGGGACTGAAGCGGCTCAGGAATGCAATAAGGGTCCGAAATAAAGTATTATGAAAATCCCGCATCTACATAATACAGTTTTTAAGGCAGTGGTCACGTACACATTCTTATAAGTCGATGGCTTTAGTGTATTTGCAAGTAAACAATGAAACACGTATAAATACTTTGTAGACAACCTTTCAGAAGTATCCGATGTATGATTCGATATACGATCTTTAGTGAAAATTTACGATGAGTTAAAATACTTTAGCGCCTGGTAATAGCTACTCGTACTTTAAGCTCTTGATCAAATATACGGAATGATCTTCTTGAAGATTACGGACTTTTTCATTGGAATAATTTGACATAAGTTACTCATATGTTCCAGTATATCTACCAAAAGTTAGTTCTACCTGTTGGTCTAAAGAAAATTTTCGTTTTAAATAAATATATAAAATAATAAGGGCAAATGACACTAATTGAGATAGCTCCAAACTAAATTTTTACTTGTATTATAGGATACGAACTCAACGAAACTATATTTTATAATAAATATATATATACGAGTATAAACACCCAAGACTCAGGACAATTTGAAAAGGCCATTTTCCAAATTGCCCTGTCTGGGGGTCGAACCTACAACTTCTGGAGTGACGGACTGGCGTATAAACCACTACGCCACGCGGGTTTTCTTCTTATTAGCTCATACTCTAAATAGCCCGACTAAAGTATCAGACGATAAAAAACGAGCAGTATGCTAGTACACTAATCGTAAATATCTCCAATTGCAGTAATTTCTTTACTTACCTAGGTTAAAACCTTTCTTAAAAGGTCAAAATACTTAGACTAGGCTTACTTATTTAACCTCATGGGTGTAAATATGCATTAACGAGTCTCTAACTTTCGTTTAAAAACCCACAAATTCCTTACAATAGCCGTATGTAATCTTACTAAATGAGCAATATACGAGCCTGGTTCTCCGATTAGCATTGAATTTAAGCCTTTATTTGGTCAGTCATTGATGTATAAAGGAGGACGGTCGTGCTATCCATTTTGCTTCTTGACGTCACTCAAGTCAAGCCCATACAAGTATTTGCTCGAGTTACTTCTTAAATATTTATGTACATCTTTATGAACAGAAACAATGGCCGCAAAATATAAAATAAATATATTTTCCTATTTGCCCTAGACGCTTGTAGACTGATGGACAGTGGGAGATCTAAAAACAACGCCTTCGATACCCCGCGAATATTAAGTGACAATCTGACAATCATACTGACAAGACATTTTTTGTTCGTTAAACTTTACCTTGGGGTGGTCGATAAAATCCAATGTTAAGCTTTCATGTGAAATACGTATTGTCTGCAGGTTTAATGACCGATCGAACCAGATAATCTAGGTTGTGCGAAGAATACATGAAACCAAATTAGTTCCCTTTATAATAATAAAACCTTTAAACCACCTGGTCATAAAATGGTTCGAACGATTGTTATTTATAAGGAAATAAGCGCCAAACTGGCATAAACTCTGCTTCCTACCATTTACAAGTTGTAAAATGCACCGCGATGGCAATTATTGCTCTATCGTATTTATAAGGCGATTAAAAGGTTGATGGCAAAGTAGAAACAACTATCAGAGCAATCAAAGAAACAAGATATAGGAGGGGGTTAAGCTTCCAATAGCGTATTAATCAATCAAATAATCAAGATACAGGAAAGGATATGTTTATTCACGCGAAATAACCTGATTCGTAGGTGTGGTTTAAATTACTTTAGTACCAATTCGTACTAGATACACTTAAATGCCTACATAAATTATTTCATGACAACGCTATGTTAATAGTACATTATGATATAAGTTCGTTATGGTGGTTATAACACACGAAGCGGAATTTCAGCGGAATATAACTTCACTATTTGTGTTTCTAACACACGCATGTTTTATGGGCTGCTTTATATATCGAAAACAGGTGAAATTAGACCCATTTTACGACCAAGGGTGATGAAAAATATGTAAAATTGTATACTTATATCTTTTTTATTATCTTAGCTGCCTTAGTCAAATCTTAGGCAGCTAACTCCTGAATCGCGAACTTTCATCGTCCAATCGTCAAAGGAATAAGTAAATACCTACATTTATTTTCAATCGTGGGTTAGTAAGTTTAACCAAAAACCTGTAGATACTTCAAATTTCAACATTGGTATGTTGTTGCAATAGCCACTGTAACCTGTATTTGTCTTCTCCTTCTTCTTCTTATTTAAGAGCTTAGTGGCTCTTGTCGGTGGAGTATGCGCCAAACTTCTCGGTTCTCTGCCCTACTTTTTAGTGCTTGACATGACCCCTGCTTTTTCTTTCAGTTGGTCTACATAGCTCTTTCTTGGTCGTCCTGGACCTCTTCTACCTTTTATCTTTTCTTCTAGTATGTTTTTAAATAAGGAGTCATGTCGTATTAAGTGACCAATCATTTTCCCTCTCCTATTTTCTATTTCGCCCAGCAGTCTTCTTTTCTCTCCTACTATGTCTTATACTTCCTCATTGGTTTTCCTTTCCATCCAACTGATCTTTTCCATTCTCCTCCAGCACAACATCTCGAAAGCTGCCAGCCTGTCACTATCTTTTTTCTTCATCTTTAATTCCTCCAATTTTCTCGGTATTAACATCGTCCTGTATTTGTCTATTGTTCTATAATTAAATACATAGGTACAGTTTACTAAATACATAGGTACAGTTAACTAAATACATAGGTACAGTTTACTAAATACATAGGTATAGTTTACTAAATATATAGGTACAGTTTACTAAATACATAGGTACAGTTCACTAAATAAATAGGTCCAGTTTACTAAAAACATAGGTACAGTTTACTAAATACATAGGTACAGTTTACTAAATACATAGGTATAATTTACTAAATACATAGGTACAGTTTACTAAATACATAGGTATAGTTTACTAAACATATAGGTACAGTTTACTAAATACATAGGTACAGTTCACTAAATAAATAGGTCCAGTTTACTAAAAACATAGGTACAGTTTACTAAATACATAGGTACAGTTTACTAAATACATAGGTATAATTTACTAAATACATAGGTACAGTTTACTAAATACATAGGTACAGTTTACTAAATACATAGGTACAGTTTACTAAATACATAGGTATAGTTTACTAAATATATAGGTACAGTTTACTAAATACATAGGTACAGTTCACTAAATAAATAGGTCCAGTTTACTAAAAACATAGGTACAGTTTACTAAATACATAGGTACAGTTTACTAAATACATAGGTATAATTTACTAAATACATAGGTACAGTTTACTAAATACATAGGTACAGTTTACTAAATACATAGGTATAATTTACTAAATACATAGGTACAGTTTACTAAATACATAGGTACAGTTTACTAAATACATAGGTACAGTTTACTAAATACATAGGTACAGTTTACTAAATACATAGGTATAATTTACTAAATACATAGGTACAGTTTACTAAATACATAGGTACAGTTTACTAAATACATAGGTACAGTTTACTAAATACATAGGTATAGTTTACTAAATATATAGGTACAGTTTACTAAATACATAGGTACAGTTCACTAAATAAATAGGTCCAGTTTACTAAAAACATAGGTACAGTTTACTAAATACATAGGTACAGTTTACTAAATACATAGGTATAATTTACTAAATACATAGGTACAGTTAACTAAATACATAGGTACAGTTTACTAAATACATAGGTATAATTTACTAAATACATAGGTACAGTTTACTAAATACATAGGTACAGTTTACTAAATACATAGGTACAGTTTACTAAATACATAGGTACAGTTTACTAAATACATAGGTATAATTTACTAAATACATAGGTACAGTTTACTAAATACATAGGTACAGTTTACTAAATACATAGGTACAGTTTACTAAATACATAGGTACAGTTTACTAAATACATAGGTACAGTTTACTAAATACATAGGTACAGTTTACTAAATACGACTCTATAAACTCTTATAATAAACATTAACACAGAAAAATAATACTTTATTTGCTCAAATACAGTACATAAGATGTCAATTGCATAATAAGAATTAAATCAAGTATCTTTGAGGAGCTTGGTGGGTTGGTGGGAAAACGCATTGCCAGCGCTTTCGCAAGTTAAGCATCACCAGGCGTGGTCCGTACTTGGATGGGTGACCAAATGTGGCATAAAAATTTCTTCCGTGCTTCGGAAGGCACGTAAAGCCGTTGGTCTCGGCTGTCATCATTGTATGGCAGTCGTCAAGCTATGTCAGATGCCTTTAGGCAGCTTGAAAAATCTGACACCAGTGTTGGCCACTTACTTACACACACGAAAAACAATCAAAATATCATGTATTCAATAAATTTTTTAAAGTTCTAGATAGAAATATTTGAACTCAACCTAACAGCAGAAATATTAAGTTCTATTTACTCGTAATACTAGAAAATAAACATTTTTCTTTGAAGCCGAAATGATGATTTACGATTTTGTTAATTGGACATCCGATCGGACGTCAAGCATATTAATAACAAATTAAAACATTTAACAATGGACAGTGTCGCCATCTTTTTATCTATTCTTAATTTTAAATGAGTTAATCTCTCTGAAACATCAGTGAGGCGGCCTAACTTACTGATAAAGCTTAATTAATATCGTAAGAGTGTCTCAAAATATTTTTATTTTGGTTTTTTAAATTAGTTCCATTCATGACATTGACGAATGATGTGAGAAAGATATAGAGTACAGGGTGGTATTTAACGTATGTAACAAATTCTTTTTTTTTACTAGCCTGTAATGTAGTGTCTCACTGCTGGGCAAAGGTCTCCCTCTTATTTTTCCACATGTCCCTATCTTCTCTGAACTTCTGCTACTCGCATAATAATCTGTCTAAGTCGTCCCGTCATCACGTCCTGGGTACCCCCTAGAGCAGTCGAAGCAGTGGATTTTACCGGGTGAACCTGATCCAAAGAAATCAAAAACCGTCCCATCGGCTGGAAAGTTCATGGCGACCGTTTTTTGGGATTCGCAGGGTATTATACATATTGACTATTTATAAAAGGGAAAAACAATAACAGGGCAGTACTATGCCAATTTATTAGATGAATTTGACGCCGTGTTGAAGGCGGAAAAAAAGTACTGTTTCATCACGACAACGCCCCGGCTTATTCGTCCAGAGTTGTGACGGCTAAATTAGCACAGTTACGCTACGAACTATTGTCTCACCCCCCGTATTCTCCAGATTTGGCCCCATGCGATTTCTTTTTGTTTCCCAACCTAAAAAAATGGCTCGGTGGCAAGCGATTTAGTTCAAATGACGAAGTCATTGCCGCCACAGAGGCCTATTTTAATGACCTTCCAAAATCATACTTTTTGGATGGTTTATTGAAGCTTGAGTATAGGTGGAACAAATGTTTAGGGTTAAAAGGTGACTACGTAGAAAAATAAATGCATATATACAAAAAAAATGAATTTTTTTTCCATAAACGGGTACTTATCAAACAGCCCTCGTATGTAACCGTCATTATATATCGAAGATAAAAAATAACAATAATATTTTATGTTTTAAGCAAAACACCAGCAATATGTTATTTTGTCGATTTTGTTCTAGCTGATCATTTAATATCCAACTTCCTGTAACAAGATATATTTCGTTTTAAAAACTAAAACCTAATTGGGCTTTAGTTAAAGGGGAGATTGATGCTAAATAAAACCGGCCAAGTGCGAGTTAAACTCGCATGGAGAGGGTTCCGAACAATTGATTGAATTCTTCATTCATTGATTGAATTGGTTTTCCTGTAATCTACAAGCAATTAACTTTCGTATTTTTTTCCAAATTTTAGGCTCAGTAGTTTCGGAGATCAGGGGAAATGGTCAATTTTCGTCTTCTTTCATGAATAAAATGAAAACTATTTATTTTATAATTATAACAAAATAACATATTTAAGATCCTCATAACGAGCCCTTTCATTTGATATATGACACAGTAAGCTTTGCAAAACTTTTTTTTTTCAATTTCCTAATTTATCCCCCGAAAATGACCCTTATTTAAAAAAAAAATTATTTACTTTGCACATATGTGTTTGGGTCATAGGATTACACCACCTACCAAATTTCACCTGATTCGGTCCAGTAGATTCGGAGCAAATTGGCTGTGACGGACGGACGGACAGACAGACGCACGAGTGATCCTATAAGGGTTCCGTTTTTTCATTTTTTGTACGTCACCCTAAAAGTACCTTTAATTTTTTTAATGCAAGCACAACAGGTAGACAGCTAATATAATGCTAAACCTTTTCATTTTATACCCTACACGGTATGATTCGATTATTTTGAAGTGAAAACTTCTTTAGCGGTGTTGTGCACTTTTTTTGTACTGGGAAAAAAATTTTAAACTCGCGTCAGGACACGTGTCCTGATCGAAAATTCGTAAGTCGGATGGAGAGCGACAGCCGGCTACCCATGCGATGAATATTTGACGTAGCGCCATCTAGTAATTCCTTTCAACATTAATGATAACATTACAAGCATAGAAAATTATTACAACGCCATCTATGAACGAGTAGCAAAACTATTTCGTTGAAGTGAAAACTTCTTTAGCGGCGTTGTGCACTTTTTTTGTAATGGGTAAAAAATGTTAAACTCGCGTCAGGACACGTGTCCTGATCGAAAATTCGTAAGACGGATGGAGAGTAGACAGCCGGCGCGGAGTAGGAGAGGAAGTATCCCCCTCTCTTTCTACGGCGCGGCGAAAATGTATGCCTGCGCCTGCTGTTTCGTTTAGCTGAGAGATAAACTTTTTAATTTAATATAAATTGTCATGTTTGTGTAGGATAGCGCAATAAATAAATATTGTATTCTACCACATAAATGATAGTACTTTTATACTGATAATTAAAGCAATTCGTGCAAAATTATTCCCTAACCATTCCAAAATATCAAAAATGCACAACGTTAATATTCAAGTTTTCACTTCTGCCGGCACTCCCGGAGTGCAACCCGTCGTTTTTTTTAAGTTCATTACTATAGAGGGCGCTATATCGAATTTAGTGTGACTTCACACACTAGCCCATAACCAGCGGAGTCGAACAGGTAAGTCGCTTCCAACGATATCTCATTTGTTAAGATGTCATGGATATCATAGAATATACGAGGGAAGCTAACAAAGCTTATAAACATCAGTGAGACCACTCCAACCCGTCTGGCCAGCGTGGAGAGTGTAGGCCAAATCCTCTGGCTGCTCTGGCCAAGTATGGCTTTTGTAGTACAGAGAGGGTCGTGCTCCTGCAGTGGAGACTAAAAAAGACCTGATGATGATGATAATGATACAAGGGAACAGATAAACATACATACACCTGCTTCGCCATAGTCGGGTAAAGAATTGTATAACACAGTAGAAACAACTTAGGTACATTGAAATATTAGGCCATCACACGATACCTAAGTCCATAGTCTAAAAAACTAGACATAACTCAAAATCAAAGCACTAATGGCATGGTTTACTCATGCTGACATTATTCCATTTTTGTGATTTGCATTGTAGTTTTAACAAGTATTACATCAAAGATTAAGATTTTTTTGTGGATTGTAATCTAACCATAATAGGTACTTCAGAAAACAGTGGTAATAATGTAACGACGTTTTTGTGATTTTTTTTAATTTAAATCTTCCTGGATTTTCTTTTTAAGTATACTAGCTGTGCCCGCGACTTCGTTCGCGTGGTTGTCGGAACGTTATGTTATATAGCCTAAAGCCTTCCTCTATAAATGGACTACCCAACAAAAAAAGAATTTTTCAAATCGGACCATTAGTTCCTGAGATTAGCGCGTTTAAACAAACAAACAAACAAACAAACAAACTCTTCCGCTTTATAATATTAGTATAGATGTATTTATCAAAAAATATAGTATTGTTGAGTTAGTATTCAATACCACAAGTTTTAAAAAAAACTCACTTTGGGACTAGCTCAATCAGTGTTATTTGTCCCTACATATTTATTTATTAGTATAAAAAAAAACTCATGAAAGGTTAAAAATTATATTCATTATTCAGTATGTCTCCACCACCTATATCCATTAACGCTATTTTAATAAAAATTTGCCAAGTGCGAGTCGGACTCGCCCATGAAGGTTTCCGTAGCAACAACATAATATAAAAGTTCTAAAGGTAAATTGCGGTTAACGATTTATGACGTATTAAAAAAAACTACTTACTAGATTTCGTTCAACCCAATTTTCGGTGGAAGTTTGCATGGTAATGTACATCATATATTTTTTGTTAGTTTTATCATTCTCTTATTTTAGAAGTTACAGGGGAAGGGGAGACACATTTTACCACTTTGAAAGTGTCTCTCGCGCAAACTATTCAGTTTAGAAAAAAATATATATTAGAAACCTCAATATAATTTTTGAAGACTATCCATAGATACCCTACACGTATGGGTTTGATGAAAAAAAATGTTGAGTTTCAGTTCTAAGTATCCCGAAAATTTATTGTTTTTTTTTTTATTTTTGTTTGAAAATTTTAACGCGGTTGACAGAATGCATCTACTTACCAAGTTTAAACAGTATAGTTCTTATAGTTTCGGAAAAAAGTGGCTGTGAAATACGGACAGACAGACAGACATGACGAATCCATAAGGGTTCCGTTTTTTGCCATTTGGTTACGAAACCCTAAAAAGTCTCATTTCTAAATATGTTATTTAAAAAAAAACATCCTTAGGATAGCAGCAAAAAGTTCCGCACTTTGATTTGAGCTAAATCGATGTATCTCCGACTAATCGCATTTGTTTCCAATAAAACGAGTCGATTAAACCGATTAGGCAGCAGATGTCGCTAATGAGAAGATCATTCTACAAATGCTTAGCTTACAGGTGCAGCATCTTTTTTAATAGAGGCTCAACTTGAAAGACATTATTCATCGTAGCTTGTAAATGTAATGTATATGAAGTAATAATGTAAGTATTTCATTACACCAAAACACGTACAAATACTTACCCTTTCAGGGACAATATTGCGTAAGTTACAAGCCTTTTTATGTCACTTGTGTGGGTCTGAAGACCACGCTCAAAATTACGAAAGAAAACTAACTATGGCTACTTTCACCAGGCCACTGAGCTCCTTAAGATGCCTGACTTCCAACAATGGGAAGCGCGTTAGCAACCCTCATTTTTAACAGACTTCAGAAAAGGAGAGGTTATCAATTCGATCCGTATGTTTTTTTTATTATTTTTTGATGCATGTTACGCGATATTTTAGAGCAGCAAAACATAAACCGTCTTATTATTAAACCAGGACTAACTTTGTAACTAGGTTTAAACTATTATTCGCTTAAATCAAGTTGGCATCTAGTAATATCACGCCATGGTATAGTAAGATATATCACACTATCTTACCTGTCAATGTCAACTTGATTTGGGCGGATAATGGTTTAATCCTAGTTACAAAGTTAGTCCTGTTTTTATAATAAAACGGAAAAAGCTATGTCTGCCCTATTTTGTCTGTGTGTCTTTTCATCGTAGCTTCCAATAATTACACATTTTGATTCTTTCTTAGATAATGATACGTACAAGTACCAATTTCAACATGTAAAGGTAAGTACTCACTGACTGTTTTGGAAGTAGAATGATCATAGATCATAAATAGCTGTGGAAGTGCCAGCCCTTCCTTATTTTGTCACTAATCATTTCTTCTTCGTCTAAGCGCGTTCCCGGTTGCATCCTCAGCTGTGCTGCTTCGGAGCCCGGGGTGCCTATTCCCGCTTTTTCTTCTCCAAATATAACATGCATGTCATTGGTCACCCAAGGATGCTAAAGACCTTGCAAAATGGAGAAGAAATAGCCGGAACAGTTTAAATAATTGGGCTATAGTTTACGACCGGCCGCCTGCCTGACGTCAACCCTCTTTGGGAATGTATTTGTGCGAAAAGTTCTCCTTGGAAATGCAATTGTAGCACGAGATGCTTGTGCTTAGTTCTTTAGCCGCCTCTTACGACATCCACAGGAAGAGATGGAGTGGTCCTATTCTAACCCGAAACCACACGGGTGTCACTAATCATTTGTGTGCGATTAAGTAGTTAGCATGTACTTTCACTTTCCACATACTCGCTAGTTGTTAGGGTTCCGTACCCAAAGGGTGCCAACGGGATCCTATTACTGAGACTCCGCTGTCTGTCCGTCTGTCACAGGGCTTTATCTTTTGAACGGTAATAGCGAGACACTTGAAATATTCACCGATTATGTACTGTAGCTGCTATAACAACAAAAACTAAAAATTAAAGACGTTCGTAATACAAGAAACGTGTTTTTTTCAGTTTTAAAACATTGTATGAAGGAACCCTTCATGTACGTGTCCGACTCAAACTTGACTGGTTCTTTTTTAAATTAGCAAGTATGCATAAACTGCATATACGTAGGTTCTAACACTACTTAATTCCACACAAATAATTTGTGAGAATATAAAGAAGGTCTGGCACCTTGCTGGCTCTCTGTCAATTAGTTGTCAAAGGTATATACTTAATTATGGTGACCCTGATAAAAATTATCTTTATTACAATCAGTGACCGCCTATTATCTAGATATATATCTTGATCGATGTAAGCATTACCCACGTCAACATATCGCTTAATTTCCAATTTGCTAAAAACAACAAGGACTATAAAAACTGTTTCGTATGAATAAGTTTGTTTGCTGTCTTATTAAGCCGTGCACTCACAGATGGAAACCAGTTATTGGAAACCAATATTTAGATAGGTATTGAATATAAAGACCTAGATGGCCTTTATATTCAATACCTATCAATAAACAAACGAAAACAAAATTTCGTCCTCCCATACAAAATCCATTTGGTTGAGCGCCGATTTGTATGGAAAGACCAATTTTTTTTTTCGTTTTTCAATAATTGTTTTTATGGAAAGTGGTTCAGTATCACGGACTGAACTTGCTCCAAAAAGGTTGCCGGTTAATTAAAAATAACCCTGTATTGATTCCCTTTTTACACCTTCATGCCCACTATCACGCTGATAAACTTGTACGGGATACTTACTCAACGATACTATATTTTATAATAAATACACCCAAGACCAAGGAAATGCCATTGTCCAACCTTTCCTGGTTGGGTTCGAACTCAGAACCTCCGGATTGGCGTGGTAACCACTACGCCACTGAGGTCGGAAAAAGACGTGATACTGTGTGTTAAGCTGTCTTTTCCCGCCTAGCAGTGAGTACCCAGCCTTACCGCAGACCTTGACATTGGCTATTACACCTAACGTACCTATGTATGTTCTACATTACACAACGGCGGCAGCGGATTTAATGAACACCAACCAACACTTACCAAATTGATTTCAGCGGGAGAACATAATCACATGTAGATTACTCGATTCGACTTCAATTTGTTTGCAAACCGCCAGTGTAGAAAGTAATCTGATCGAGTTATGTAAGGGGCGTAGGGTGTCATAGACTCATAAGTTATGTGGTGCTTTATACCAATTTCATGATTACCTAATAGCAGGCCTGTGTCACTCCCCGTTTAGGTATCGCAAATGTACCTACATTATTATTATGCGCGCAGCGGCCCCTCGAAGTGGTAAATTCATTTATACGAATCGTTTGTCTAGAGTAATAAGAATGAAATTGGCTTGCAATGGATGTCTAGGTATCTAAACAAAAAGGTGCTGAGTTCTGACGTGAGCTAAATTAAACCATATCGCTACCACATTAAGTAGATATTTCTTTACATTTTTTAGCTAAGTGAGACGTCTGTACGTGAGTACTGGTTCTTATTCTGTGCTAATAGTAAGAATTCCTTAGGAGATATTATAGATGTGAGGGTAACAGAGAACACGCAGCAACGTCCTCTGCACAAAGACTTTATACTATCTAATGCGTTCACTAATCCGCCTGCCAAGCATTGTCACTGTGGGCAAATCCTCCATTTGTAGGGAAAGGCCTTAAGTCCAGCCGTGGACTGATATAATCTGTAAAGAAAATAAGTATTTATAAAAAAAATATTTTTTTGTACAAACTTTTATTGTGGGACCAAAGGTCTTGTCAACACAAAAAAGAAATAAGGCCAATCTCAACGGGGTTACGTCGTTTTATTACGGAGTGCTTATGGCCACCTTCCAGCTCAATGATTAGACACCAGATTACATCTAAGGACAAAGTAATCGTCAAGACGAATCCAACGAGGCCAAAATCGATAGGGTTCCGTCGTTTCATTACAGAGTTCCTATGGTCACTTTCCAGCCCCATCATCAAATCAGCTCCATGTCATCATAATATTGCATTGTCATGCGATATACATATGCCTTTTTAGCTTATTAAGCTCAATCAGTTTAAGACATCTGCTTCAAAATTGAGATACAAGAACATAGATACAAACATACATAATTATTAAAATTTAGTATTATACTTGGAAGTGTTGAGTTCTCAAAGGGTTACGACATAGTTTTTAACTCAATACGTTTTGCGCGTACCTGAACGAGAAAGATACCATTTAAACAAATCGTTTGCTTAATTAAATCACTGACCGATAGCTAAATAGGTTTTAATTAGTAGATAATGGTCATTTGGTCAGTTTAATCGATTTACGATCGAAAGTTCCCTAATCTTAGCCTGGCGACCTCCGTGGCGTAGTGATTAACACGCCAGTCCGGCACTTCGGAGGTTCTGGGTTCGATTCCCAGCCGGGTCAACTTAGAATATTGCTTTTTTCAAATTGTTATGCCGTGTGGTTCCCGGCAGATAACAATAGGACCACTCCAAGTCTTCCCGTGGATGTCGTAGAAGGCGACTTAGAAAACACAAGCTAAACAAAGCTTTATTAACATCAGTTAGACCTCTCCAACCCGTCTTTCCAGCATGGAGAGTGTACGCCAAATTCTCTGACTGCTCTGGCTAATATATGACTCTGATAGTACAGAGAAGGTCGTGCTCTTGCATTTGAGACTAAAAAAGACCTTATGATGATTTAACGACACCACACACCATGGGTTAGTCGAGAAAAGAAATATTCCCACTCTACATATATGGGAACTACCCAAAAAAATATTTATGGCATCATTAATATACTTACCCATGACAAAATTACAGCTTTCTAGTACTAATAGAATAAAACCACGGAGAGAGAGACAGGCAGACAGACATGGCGAAACTATAAAGGTTCCTTGTTTACTATGGAACCCTAAAAATGTGTGCATTGTACGACCACTTATAACTGTTGATTTATAGTTTTTCGATGCATCCATAACATTAGCTCCATAGTATCGTGCATAACACTAGAAATCATCGGATGCAACCACGCCTATACTGCAACCCAACCCGTTCGACAACGAAATGCATGCATCAACATCCATTGCGGCGTTCGTACCGACAACCAGTACCACTTCAAGTGCACCAAATCATGTATTGCTAGTTTAAAACGTTACGTGAAAAATAAGAAAATTACTGACGATACTGATAACAGCAGTAGGTTATGTATGTAGTAAACACGTACATTATGATTAAATAATTTGTCGTTTGATTAAGTCGAATCATGACATGAATTATTTATTGTGTAGTATGTTGATTATAATAACATAAACCCCGCAGGGCAGCTTGTGGCGAGCTGTTGGGGAGTAGCGACCCCCACGGACCTGAGTGCTAGGGGAGGCCCCTGTACCTCGTCTCCGTCTTACCTTTGTTGATGGGACGGAGAGGAAACCGATGAGGTAACAGGAACCCCTACCTCTGTCTTGCCTTAATTGGCCGGCCAGAGTGAAGTCGCTTGAGCTATAGCTCGTAGGGTGGATGTGACACGAAGGGAGCAAGTGATGGTTGTTTAAAGTACAGTGACACTTCTCCACCCTTATGCCACGCAACTAGTGTTGCCCTCCTTGCTGCACATTATCGTGCAGTCTTTTTTCGGGGGCCCATTGACTGAGGCGGCGAGTCACCACCTGCCTATTTAATCCGTGTTTCTAAACATTAGTCAGGCAGGTGCCATAGTCCTTCTCATAGTTCATGTCCACATCC
This sequence comes from Acrobasis repandana, assembly GCA_963576875.1. NCBI lineage: Eukaryota > Metazoa > Arthropoda > Insecta > Lepidoptera > Pyralidae > Acrobasis > Acrobasis repandana. Next base: position 15,197,975 of record OY756218.1, on the reverse strand, counting down.
ACTAGCATTTCATCCCAATAGTCCTAATGTAGTTTTTTCCGCATTATTCCTCCCCTAATAGTCCTGCACCTACTGGGAATTGTCAGTAAGAACATTGCCATAGTGTCCGTACTGTCATGCCCTGGTTGGTGCTCCATTACAAACTATAGCAAATCTCTCACAAGGCCTCTACATGTTAGACCTGTGTCCCCATGCAAGCCAAAGGTCCGAGATACGTCCCGTGAAGGATAAACCTTGAGAGAACATCATATAATAATGCTTTATTGCTTTATACTTTAAATATTTAATTAACTCCCATGCTAGTCTGGCCAGAAAAGTAAAACTTAGAATGTACCAGCTGTTTCTCTTTCTTTTTCCATCTTCTCGCCCACCATCACGCTAGAACTGGCCTTCGTATTATATAGGTATTTATACAGCGTGACTTTTTAAACACAAGCCAAATTTTTGAAGCAAGTTCAGTCCATGATATTGAACTACTTTCTATAAAAAAGTTAATAAAAATCGATAATAGTTTTTCATCCGATACAAAATCCGTTTGGCTGAGATAATAATTCACCTTCACACCGAAATAAAACTTCACCTTCACATACAAATCAGCAGATTTGTATGTGAAGGTGAATTTTTATTTTTGTCTTTCGTTAATTGTTTTATGGAAAGTAGTTCTGTTACATGGACTGAACTTGCTGCATAAATTTGGCTGGTGGAAAAAAAGTCAGCCTGTATTTATTTTTAAAACCCATTCTGGTTTTGGCGAGAGCGCCTCGTAGCATCAGTTTCTCCATACGGCCCGACGTGTTGGCTGGCAAGTTGGCTGGCTGTTGCAAGGCTTCCAAAGGACCAGAATGAAAGGACCTGTGAACTGAAGGGTGATGCAAAAATGAATATAAATATGAGTAAGGTCCTGCCAGGACATTAAAAAAATCGCAGAGAGAAGAGAGGAATTGGAGGTATCTCCACTGAACTCTACCGACAAGAGCAAGCTCTAAAATTACAAGAAAGAGGAGTCAGATACAGTTACGTATCGCTATTTACCCAAAGGTTGTATGGAAGAAATTGCTTTAGTTATAAGCCGGTCTTATATTTTAAGTTCACTTGTTTTTGCTTCTTATAGTTGGTGCAATAAAGAAGTTTTATCTTTATCTTATTAATTATGTAATTTAAAATCTGAATACGGTAAATTGACGATCTTCATGACATAATGGTAAGCACGCTAGTCAGCTACTCTGGAGGATCTAGGTTCAATCCCCAGCTAGGTCAAGTAAGAAAATGACCATTTTAAAATTGTTCTGTAGTATATTTTATGGTTAAATGAACTTACCTAAGTGAAGTTCTAATGCGGTACAATCGAAGTATAATTTAGAAACATCAGAAGTCAGTATGCGAAAAGATTTATTTTACAAGCATAAAAATAATGAAGGCAGTGACTTAGTTTGACTCAGGTACATTGAATGAGTGGGAATAATTTAATTACATAATAATAGGGTCAATGTTTTCAAACTCTTTGTCCTATGAAGAGCGTTTTGGTATAAGGGTATAATATAAAAAATACCTGTCTTTTATATAAGTACATAGTATTAGGTACATAGTCATAGTATTACTTCTCGAGTTTCCACCGCTACTTCTACAAACGTAGTTTGGTAAATTTTTAAGCGTACTTTTTTAGGCGTCCTATGGCCTTTATAAAGAAAATATAATTTAAAATAGACTAAACACATGCATTCTTGAAAATATACCTCGTAGCTTAACCGTATATAAAAGCCAGATAAGACACAATTCCAAAACTTACAAGAAATACCACGCTGAATATCCGACTTGTATGAGCGGCCTTCCCCTGGGAGCCTTGTCCTACTTCAAATTGCGCTCACGAAACTACTCACAACGCGAGTTTTTGACGTATCTTTTATCAAAATACCTCATTTTACACATATTAACTCCATTTTACATTTTCGAGCACAAAAACTTTACTATTAATTAAAAAAACTTAGAAGCCAATATGTCTTTGTCCCGCGTAAAACTGCGCTTCCGATGCTTCGGTTGACTAATATTTTGTATAGGACCATCTGAGCGTTAGTCGGGCCCCAATTTATGTGTAGAAAGTCCGGCGCATATGGAAGTTTTAACATGTTCCAGAGGTAAGTTTTTCATGAAACGTGTTTTGGTTAGGTACCATGAGCGGTCAGCTCGGTGGCAAGTTTTAGGTAGTGAACAGAGTGATGTATTTGTATGGTCAAGTTATTATGTTGTAGATAATTGCCTCGATATTACGACCTATAAATATCTACCATATTAGGTAGTTGTGTAATTATCACGAAAAAAAACCATTTTTCCGTCATTACGGTGGAGTCATTGCGGTGGTGCAGTGTTCCACCAGAATGACGAATGAGCCACCATAATGATGAATTTCAGCATAATCAATACTGTATTATATATATACTTTAAATATATAAGTACATTTCCAATATTTCATATTGGTTTTATACCTACGAATAATAAATTCGTAGGTTTATACCAAAATACTATAATATATAATTATGTGATTTAGTTTGGGGCTAGATAACGTTGTATGTAATGGTGTCTGTCTAAGCACATTTTGTACTGCAGTCACACTGCATCAATCTTCATAGTATTAAACTTTGTTCAAGGTATAGGTAAAATGAAAAATTGGGAAGGCACGTCAAAGTAGAGAAGAACGGTTCAGCCGTTCTTCTCTACTTTGACTTGAAAAAAAGGATTTCGGACCAGAAAAGAAAGGCAAAATTAAAAAATAATCCTGAAGAACATATAGGAAACTGAGAAAAGAAGACAGGGATCTATCCCTGTCTTCTTTTCTCAGTTTCCTAAAAACCGCAAAAACAAAGCAAAGAAAAAGATTCTCAAGAAAGAACTGCCTCCGTGGTGCAGTGGCCAAGTGGTCCAAATTTGCCTAGTGATCCTGAGGTCGTGGGTTCCAATCCCAGTGGGAAACATACTTTGTAATAAGTTGTTTCCGGTCTGGTTCGGATATTGCAGGCTTGAATCCCTTGATTATCCAAAAAGAAAGATGATTCCGTGTTTCGGAAGGCACGTAAAGCTGTGGGCGGGACCCACACTATCTTGCGTTTGTTTAAACCTATTCTAGGATTGGTTCTGGTCAACCTTTTGGGTTGAAGAGGTCAGACGGCAGTCGCTCTGTATAAAAACCAACAACCTCGTCACATCACCTACGTAAGGTAGCGGACCTCGGGCTCTGGAGCGTTACCGCTGAGGATACAACCGAAAATACGCTTGGATGATGATGACTGTGTTGTATTTTATTTATGACAATATGATAATATTATATTATAGATAGAATATAGATATTATGATATAATATGTAGTTTACGTATAGTTTATTATATTATATATTATAACCATGTATATTTTGAATGTAAGTTTATTCATATGTATATATATAAATATATATTTATATATTATATTGTTACTGCTATCCTCATAAGGTAAATGTGACAATATCTACATAGCTTGCACCTCTTTCTAAATTTTCTTTTTCTCGGCATCACCAGTGGGTTGACTGGTAGATTAAGCCTATTGCTTTAAGTCCGCCTATTACGTTTGTAATAAAGTTAAATAAATAATAGTATGTAGTAAAATATACTATCTATCTATAACTGTTATAACCATATAAGGCTACACATTAAGCGGGTATAGAAATAAATAATATCAGTAATGTTTTTGGTACCAAAAGGTTGATTAATAAAAATAAAAATAAACTTGTAAGTACATAATACCACATTTTTAAATTAAATATTTATGAAAATTTGCTCAGTTAATTCATTAATGGTCTTTCAGTGGCTTTTATCATCATAACGGTGGCGCAAATGTCAAAAATAAAAAATCTCTTAAGTTACTGTGTTTTAAAGGGCGCCTCATAAATTATTAGATTTACAGCATCTTAATCTATAATCTAGCGCGAACCGACACATTTCACCCGAACCAAATGTTCGGGAAATGAAATGTGAAAAAAAAAATCGCCACTGCAATGACGGGAAAAAAGCCGTTTTGAAAATTTACCCAGTTATCACAAAATATTGCATAATATTACTGGATAGCACTGCAAACCCAATAGAGCACGTCAAACCAGCTCGTCAGCTAGCAACTTAAGGTTCGCAGATGACATTGTTCTCGTATCGAAAACATTGACGATATGAAAGTTGGGAGAAGCCAACTGCGAAAAAAGGCGGCCAAAGTGGGTTTAACAATGAACACCTCAAGACTAAAATCATGATAAATAAATTTGAACTAGTACCTATTCCATTAGATGCCTGTTGAAGTCGTCGACCATTACATAATATTAAAAACAAAATCATTTATTTAGCGAGAAAATCAATACATTTTATAAGCTTAACAAAGACTCCTGCACTAGGTAAAAGCCTGTAGGTATCGCAGGTAATTAGAAGGAATCCGCTAGATGATGAAAATCACAACCGTGACGTCATAATTTTTTCGAGTCAAATAGCGCTATAAATATCAGTTTTTCTACAATAATAAATCTAAAATCATATTGAAAATGGATATGATGACAAGTGACACTATTTTGTGACATTTTATTCTCTTGACAGTACTTAACAACTTATATATATATAATATATATATTATAATATTTTTGACCCAATTATCAACATATACTATTTACAGTTTTGGAAGAGCGGTTGGGAAAATTTAAGTTTAAAAAACTACTTATGATGTACTCTAAAAACGCATCTAAAAAAGTTTCAAATACTGATTTTAAGGCCGTACCTGAATTTTTCGGGGTCCAGTGCTGCCCCCATTTAAAATAAATAATTTCAAAGAAAACGGAGACATTATTAAAATTTTGCTACTACCAAGTTGTAGATAACCCTTCAAAGTATTTTATGAACTACTGTTTACAGTTTAAAGTGAGAACGATAATCTTTACTACGCACATTTGCGAAGAACGGCCACTTTTGGCAAATGTGCGTAGTAAAGCTTAACGTTCTCATTATAAACTGTAAACAGTAGTTCATAAAATACTTTGAAGGGTTATCTAGGACTTGGTAGTAGCAAAATTTTAAATAATGTCTCCGTTTCCTTTGAAATGATTTATTTTAATTGGGGGCAGCACTGGACCCCGGAAAATTTAGGTACGGCCTTAACTAGTTAATACAAAATGAAAACATTAGCTACAAATAACTTCTTATTTTGAAACATCAGCTACAAAATAACTACTTTCTTATTTTGTAACTGATGTTTACTATTAAGAACACAAGTTAACCTTAGGTCTACAAAAACAAATCGCAGAGGTCGACAGTCGTATACAGGCGTGGTCAGCTTTCGGAGCCAATGACCAGATCCTAAGATCATTTTACTAGAGTAGAAAAACAAAGTTTTTGACCAAAGTATTCAAAAACTTTGTTTTTCTACTCTCTTACAAAAACTTTGCTTTCAGTATTCATCGACGGCATGGAAACTACCTACTACCTTGGACTACGACCTTGACAATGAAATCCGCAAAAAACTCAAAAGTCACTCAGAGGGCAATGGATCTCCATGCACAAACAACGTATAAGAGACATGTGCGTAATAAATCGAACCACGGGCTATGGTACTAGATCACTATAATATAATAAATAAAAAAATAAAAATAAAACAAATATAAAAAAGACATTCCCATATAAATTTCTGGAGCGGCTGCACACTTCTGTACGACAATGCCGATTTTTTTTTTTGTTTCATTAGTGTTATTTTAATTTTATTATAGTAAAGTGATCTAGTATAGCCCGTGGTTCGATTTATAACGTAAATGTCGCTTACACGTTGTATACGATCGCGCAATACATAACTATTCTCGATCGTATATGAAACGAAGTGATTCGAAAGAGGGCCAAAGTCAGGAACGTTGAATACAATTCCTGAATTTAACAACATTTAACGGTAACATATACAATAAAAAGGCAAAAACAAAAGTGGGCAAGACACATAGCTAGAATAGACTCAAGTCAGTGGACCAAAAGGGTCATGGAGTGGGGACGGGACCATGGGCCTAATTAATAGCGAGGCAAAGGACACACCGAATAAATAAATAAATAAAGACGGACAGAAAGAAGCGGATGCCTATGCCGAAAAGGATAACCAGACGGCAGCTATGGATGGATGGAACCAGCTCGTACAGATGTTCATTAGGTACCTCCTAATCATCGATTATTTTATTAACTGTTTTAAAAAAATCACTGCTTCAAACTAGTATTACCAGCAATGGGTGAAAATTTGTTTTCAATTTTTTACCAGACAATTTAGTTACATAATGAGTTTTATAGACGTTGGCGCCTCACTTTACTCGGCCAACTAGGCGAGCGGCACCGAGCGATGGCAAGACAATGCAAATATACTGCTTTACGTTGGTATTGGCGTTCACTCGGCAACGCTCGGCCAACATGTTTTGCAGGCTTAAGATTATACACAAGAAATTATCAAGGCAGCAAATCGCAGAAGACAGGGACGTGCGGAAAGATAAGAGGGCCTTAGCCCAGCAGTGGGACACAAGGCCCACTGCTGGGCTAAGGCTAGATTAATTGCGGTTTCCGAGCGGAAATCGGGTTTATGGCTGCAGGCGGTTCCTTTCGCCAATTTAGGCACGTTATTGGATAATTGCCCTCTGTCTCTAGCGGTTGGACTTAGACTAGGTTTAAAAGTGAATCAGCCCCATCAGTGTGTCTGTGGTAGAACGGTAAATGAGTTGGGCCACCACGGATTAGCCTGCCAAAGGCGCGCCGGTCGTTTATCCCGACGTGGTACATTAAATGATATCATTCGAAGAGCCCTTGTCTCTGTAATCGTTCCAGCCATCTTGGAACCGAGCGGTTTACTGAGATCAGATGGCAAAAGGTCTGACGGAATGTCACTGGTACCGTGGAAGCTGTGCAAATGCCTGATTTGGGACGCTACTTGCGTGGATACTCTCGCGTCCACGCATGTGGCGTCAACGTCTGTGCGACCTGGTGCTGCGGCTGTTTCGGCGAAATCCTTGAAACATAGGAAATATGAAGAACTCATTGGAAATTATATTTTTTGCCCTTCTCCGTAGAGGCGATGGGTCCATGGGGCCCAGAAGCAAAATCCTTTGTGACTGAGATTTCAACGCGTCTCCGCGATGTTACGAGCAATCCAAGGGCGGGCAGCTACTTTGCACAAAGGATTTCTATCGCGGTGCAGAGCGAGGCGTTGGAGTCTCTTTTTTATTTGTAATTTTTATTTTATTTTATTTAATGTGACCTATGTATTGAATAAATGAATAAAAAAAAGAAAAAAATTCTTATCTCCAGTTTTAAATTGTCCATAGAAATTGAGATTTTTATAATTATCAGTAAGTTTATTATGTTTATGTATTTATGTATATATAAAGATTATATAAGTATGTAAGTATAGTTTATGTTTTATGTATGTATTTTATAAAGGTTTGTAAAATGTGTATAATTATGTGTATGTTTATGCTAAATTTTTAAGAGCCCGTACTACCCTAAAGTTCTTAGAGCGATCTTAAATATTATCAATATTAACGAAATACTCACTTTGAAATAAAAACACAGCAAAGTTCAGGACTAACTCTAAACATAATAAGTTTCTAAAACACGATTGCTTAAAATTTTCTCGATAGAAAAACATTGCGAAGTTGCCTCCAAATCTAAAAAAAATAAGGCAGTCATCATATGTCTTACTTTTTAAATAACTCTTAAATATTCTTTGTAATACGAAAAGAACCTTAAAACCAGAACCAGCCTCATTGACCCACCGCGATTCCCGACGCCCCGCATGGCTCGCTGTCTCGCTTCGGCTAGAGTAAATTTGTGTGCGTGAGCGTGTGTGAGCAAAATTTAAATTATTGACATCAGGCGCCCTCTTAAGTCGTAACTTTACTACAGCTATTTTTCTTTTCCCTTCTTGGTTATTTACTCCACCGTCATTGTCTTTCTCATAGTCCTCTCCATCCACTGGTTGTCTGGAAGAGACCGCTATAAGCGACAAGACCGCCTATTGTACTAATGTTAATTTAATTTTAAGTTTTCTGTTTATCCTTATGGTTGACTGGTAGAAAATGCTCTTAGCATTAAGTCCGCCATTTGTTAAAAGTATGTTTTACTTTAGAACAATAAAGAGTATTTAATAAAAAATAAAATAAATAAATTGTTTTTTCTTTTTGGTGTACAATAAAGAGTTTTTCTATTCTATTCTATTTTAAGGGTACCGTGGATTCAGTCTGTGATACTGAACCACTTTTTCCAATGAACATATTATATTATACATATATCGAAATATGAAAAAAATTTTTTGATCTTCAATACAAGTTAAGCGATCAGCTGATCCGAGTTTGTATGAAAAGTCAAAAAATATTTTTCATATTTCGATATATGTTCCTTGGGGTAGGTAAGTTGTTCAGTATCATGGACTGAATTCACCCTTAAAATAGTTTCAGCATTTTTTATTAGGCGTTAATATATAAAATCTAACTGGTCACTGCCTGTTACAAAGAAATACCCTCCCAAATAACGATGTTTATAAACTAAATTCTATGCGGAAGAAGTCGAAGAAGTCCAAGCTGGACATAGGCCTCTCCCGAGGATTTCCAAAATGCCCGATCTAGAGCGGCCTGCGTCCAGCGCTTTCTAGCGACCTAGGTCAAATCGTCTGACCACCTTGTGGGTGGGTGTCCAACACTTTGCTTGCCAGTACGTGGCCGCCATTCGAAAACCTTTCTGCCCCATCGACCATCGGTTCGTCGCGCTGTGTGGCCCGCCCACTGCCACTTCAACTTCGTGGGCCAACAGCTAGTTGCTAAATAGATATATGATCGGAGGCTTTCTTCATCATCACTCGCGGTGTGAATTATTTTACATGTTCCCCAGTCCAAGAAGTTATACGCATAGCGGGCGTAAAGTACCAGGGAATCGTTAGTACCTAGTACATACGAACGTTGCAAGTAAACAAAAAAACTTAAGGTGAATATAGAAGCAAATGGCCTTAAAGTGTGAAATAAATAGTAAATATGGTGATAATTTCCATATTGCTAATCGTACTACCTACCTACCTACTAGATAGCCCTTTAAATTATTTTATGAACTGCTGTTGAAACTATTATTGGTGATCCGTCTGGATTTAAAACTTACCGTGGCCACTTTTGGCGGAGGCAAGTTTTAAATCTAGACGGACTAATGTATGTTTACATTACAAGTTTTAAAGCTAGACGGACTAATGTATATTTACATTAGTCCGTCTAGCTTTAAAACCTGCCTCCGCCAAAAGTGGCCACGGTAAGTTTTAAATCTAGACGGATCACCATTAATAGTTTCAACGGTGGTTCATAAAATAATATAAAGGGCTATCTAATCTATTGCCTGATATTAGCAATATGGAAATTATCTCCATATTTCTTTATTCTTTATTCACCTTTATTCACCTTAATAAAAAGTAAAAAAAGACTGACATTCACACATTGCATTTCCGCCCAAGATTTCAAAAAAGCTATCATTGAATTTGACGGAACAAGGTTGACATTTAGCAATTTTGAATTCTCTAATGATGCAATAAAACTTATCGCAATTCCAAAAAGATTGATCTCTATGTATAACGTCTAACAAAATATACTGAAACTAGTTTAAGGGTGAATTCAGTCCATGATTCTGAACAACTTTCCCCAAGTACCTATCGAAATATGAAAAATATTTTCAGGCTTTCCATACATGCTCGGATCAGCTGATCGGTTAACTTGTATGGGAGGCCAACAATTACTTTTTTATTATTATTGACTAATAGTTTGTTATACTTTGTATACTAATAGAACACCAATCACTTGAAAATTACTACAAGTAACACATTTCAATACTTAATTAAAAAATAATTTAATGGAAACATAAATTATTTATTGCAGTTACCAAAATATTACTTTCTATCTACAGGATTTTTGAAGTGAAAACTTTTCAGGCGCGTTGGGCTTTTTTTCGATGGGGAAAAAACCATTGAACTCGCGACACTGTTACGTAATCGACACCACTTTGTTCAAGTTTTTACTTCTGTCGGCACTTCCGGAGCGCCATTATTATTTTATTTTAAACAGTCTTAGATACTGATATAACTTCCAATCATAATATAATTGATCTCCCATACTTTAAAAATAATATTACATTTTACAAACAATTTACATTAGGTTAGGTTACGTTAGGTTGTATTTATAATCTAGTTGTGTGCGTATGTTTTGGGCTACATTCTAGTCCTTAAATTTGTATGTGGTTTATATTTGTGTAAATGATTGTATCCTGTTTTACGTACTAAATAAATAAAATAAAAATACTAAAGATTACCTAACGTCGAGTTCGTAATTGTATTATAAGACGTTGATGTTTTTTCGTATTACGCTATTTCTGTTTTTAGGGTTCCGTAGCCAAATGGCAAAAACGAAACCCTTAGAGATTCGTCATGTCTGTCTGTCTGTCTGTCTGTCGGTCCATCCGTATGTTACAGCCACTTTTTTTTCGAAACTATAAGAGCTATAGAGTACTGTTGAAACTTGGTAAGTAGATGTATTATGTGAACCGCATTAAGATTTTCACACAAAAATAGAAAAAAACAATTGATTTTGGGGGTTCCCTATACTTAGAACTGAAAGTCATTATTTTTTATCTAACCCATACGTGTGGGGTATTTATGGATAGGTCTTCAAAAATGATATTGAGGTTTTTAATATATATTTTTTAAACTAAATAGTTTGCGCGAGAGACACTTCCGTCTAAAATAAGAGAATGATAAAACTAAAAAATATATATGATGTACATTACCATGCAAACTTCCACCGAAAATTGGTTTGAACGAGATCTAGTAAGTAGTTTTTTTTTAATATATCATAAATCGTAAAATGTTACTTGCTGCTACGGAACCCTTCATGGGCGAGTCCTTCTCGCACTTGGCCGCTTGTTTTTTAGAAAGGTTTTTTATTGATATAGATGCAGTAGGTACCTACCAAGTACGAGTACCTATATTTATTTTGAGACTCAATGGCGGTGTTATTAACAATCGCTGGATATGAACTGATCCCAAGTGGCTACGCCTATTAAAAACACTTGAGTTGACCTTGCTATTGAAGGTAGGTATTTAAAATCCAAGGAAATCTGCTATAGTAAATTTGCAAACAACAATAATATTTTTAGTAGAGGTAATGTATGTTATTATTTCAACATAAGTAAGTTATCTCACTTAGTACCTGTCCAATCTGACAACCAATTTCTCACAGCGTTTATATACGAGATAGATAAACATATTTTGCAAAATCGCTTCACACACTCAAAGGCAAACTCGTAATAGGTTTACCAAAAAAGGACTACTTGTTTGATAAAAACATTTGCATTTGGATTTTTTATTTTTTTATAATTTATTTTCATTACATCCGCAATTTGCATTCATCATCATCATTTCAGCCGCATAACGTCCACTGCTGGACATAGGCCTCTCCCAAAGATTTCCAAAATGACCGATCTAGAGCGGCCTGCATCTTGCATCCCAATCCAAACTTCCCAACTAATATTATAAATGCGAAAGTGAGTTTGTACGTACATTTGTTTGTTTATTTGATTGTTTGTTTGTTACCTCTTCAAGCTTTATCTACTGAACCAATCTTCTTGAAAATTCGCATACACATAGTTAGGAGTACTGAGAAGGACAAAGGGTACCTTTCATCCCGGAAAAAGTAATGTTCCCGTGGGATGCCGCGGGCAAAAGCTAGTTGTTTATACATGTACTTACATTCTGATTATGTGCCGAATGCTGAAATTTAGATATACTAAATTTACTGGTCTCATTGTAAATTTACGGGAATATTTCCAATATTCCCAATGACTGCCTCCGCGGTCCAGTGGTCAAGGCGTGTTCCTTGTGATCCGGAGGTCATGGGTTCAAATCCCACTGGGAAGCATACTTTGTGAAAAAGTTGTTTCCAGTCTGGTTAGGATATTGCAGGCTTGAATCACCTGATTATCCGAAAAAGAAACATGATTCCATGCTTCGGAAGGCACGTAAAGCTGTTGGTCCCGAACGCCATCTAGCGTTTGTATCTATCCTAGGATTGGTTCTGGTCTACCCTTTGGGTTGCGGAGGTCAGACGGCAGTCGCTCTGTGTAAAACCCAGTAACCTCGTCAAATCACCTAGGTAAGGTAGCTGACCCTGGGCTCTGAAGCGTAACCGCTGACGATGCAACCGGGATTACGCTCGGATGATGATGATTTCCAATATTCCCAATATTGCCGTAAATATTCCCCTAAATTATTATTTATAATTGCATTATAATTGCAATTCTCGAAAAATTATCCAAATTGAAAATATGTGATGAAACAATCCGCCACGAGATTTCCATCGAGAAAACGATGGCGGATTTTTTCATCACTTATTTTCAATTTGGATTACCCTAAATTTCCATTGTTTGGTATATTGCTGGAAATGTTTACAAGAATATTCCCATAGTTTCTAGAGATTGCACATTACTAGTTCTGAATAACCTCTTTATCATTTGTTACCTCCTAGCATGCTTTTATTTTAACATCAATAAATCAAGTTTCAATTTTCCTCCCCTGGGTCTGCTGGAAGAGATTTCTTATGAAATAAGCAGTACCTATGTACTCTATTTTCTTACTTTGTACGTTCCTCTGTTTGTTTGTATGTTGTGTACATGAATTTTGTAAATAAATAAATAAAAAAAATAATACTAAGTCTACTTAACATTAGTGACATCAAAAATTTTTAATTTTTAGGGTTCCGTACAACAAATGAAAAAACTGAACCCTTATAGGATCACTCGTGCGTCTGTCTGTCCGTCCGTCAGCCAATTTGCTCCGAATCTACTGGACCGAATCAAGTGAAATTTGGTAAAATGTTGTAATCCTATGACCCAAACACATATGTGCAAAGTAAATAAATATTTTTTTAAAATAAGGGTCATTTTCGGGGGACAAATTAGGAAATTAAAAAAAAAAGTTTCGCAAACCTTACTGCGTCATATATCAAATGAAAGGGCTCGTTATGAGGATCTCAAATATGTATATATACATTATATATATATATATATATATATATATATATATATATATATATATATATATATATATATATATATATATATATATATATATATATATATTAATTTTACAATATTAATAATATATATATATTATTAATATTGTAAAATGAATTAATTTTACAATATTAATAATATATATATATATATATTATTAATATTGTAAAATGAATAGTTTTGTTTTTATTCATGAAAGAAGACGAAAATTGACCAGATCAGGGGGGGGGCCCCCTGATCTCCGAAAGTACTGAGCCTAAAATTTTGAAAAAAATACAAATTATGGTTCATTGCTTGTAGATTGCAGGAAAACCCATAAGAATTCAATCAATTGTACGGAACCCTCTACACGCGAGTTAAACTCCCACTTGGCCGGTTTATTTAATTTTAAATTATTCTATTATTACCTGAGATAAAGTTATGTTGTTCTTAGATTGTATATTTCAAGGTAACATAGGTCCCTACCTACCTACATACCTTGAAATAAAGAAGATCTCTTATATGGAGAATATTTCACGTCCTTCATACCGTGGAATGGACAGCCTCCACACACGATCATATCGGCTCATCACATGCTCTCTACTCGAACGTATCACTTACCTACCAGTACGTGCTTTAGTATACTATCAATTGTGTGCCAAAAGTGGACGTTTTTCGCAAATGTGCGTAGTAAAGCTTAACTTTCTCACTTTAAACTGTAAACAGTAGTTCATAAAATACTTTGAAGGGTTATCTAGGACTTGGTAGTAGCAAAATTTTAAATGATGTCTCCGTTTTCTTTAAAATGATTTATTTTAAATGGGGGCAGCAAAACTGTAGACCCTGAAAAATTCAGGTACGACCTTAATAGGCGATGCTATTTTGATTCCTTTTTCCATCTTCTTTCCCGTCACGCTAAAATTGGTTTTTGTCTTGCGGCCCTTAGCTCTGTCTGCTTGGAGCCGCAAGACCAAAATGCTCTGTTTGCCCTATTAGGGATAAAGAAGTAATAGTGTATGTATGTATGTATGTACCTATGTGAAAAGAGTCTATGGCCAATTGCGTTCAGGGGAATTGTATCTCACATGGAATTAAATTTCCTTCTAATTCCACATTATTCTGATCGGGTTAGCTGTATCTAGCAATAAAGCAATCTCCCTGTCTAAAATCTAATGTTCAAACTCGGTCACCAGCATTCGATAGATCAACTCGAGCGCAGCATGGGTATGCGCGTGACCACGCACCCGCTGCCACGCACAGTTTCACTGCATCATTAATTCGGAGAATTAGCTAATCGATGCAATATGTATGGACTTGTTCACTTTGGATGATACCAAAAATACCTACTCCAAAAGGGACAGGGAGCTTCGAAAGTAATTGCACATCACATTCTGTATATATTAATTTATAGGGACAAATCACACTGACTGAGCTAGCCCCAACGTAAATTTAAACTTGTGTTATGGGAAAGTAACTCAACGGTACTATATTTTATAATAAATACATGCATAGATAAACACCCAAGGCCCAGGACAATTTAAAACATACAGTTTCATCTTGTTAAAAAAAACGCGTTGGGAAACTGTAAGTGCACGGAGTATTTTTAAAGAATAAAAGGGCCATTTTCCAACTTGCCCTAGCTGGGGATCGAACCTAGAACCTCTGGAGTGGCGGACTGGCGTGTTAACCACTACACCACGGAGGAGGAGATTCTGTTTCCTTACTTACAGCCAAAGTCACATTAGGCCCGATGACTTGACCTACCTACTTAGGAATTATTGTTCCATACAGATGCTATACTTTAAGGGCTAATTCTGTATCATCATCAACAGGTATTTTTTAGTCTCCAATGCAGGAGCACTACCCTCTCTGTACTGTTGTTTTTAATAATAGTATTAGAATTAATTCATTGTTGTTGAATTTAGTTTTAATTATATGAATAAATAATTTTTATAAAATATAAATAAAAATCATTTAGGAAACCTCATTTAAATAGATAATTAAATTTTTAACAAAAAATACAACCGACTTCAATTTTTTTAGGAGTTTTTTCCATACTCGTATCTCTAAAGGCTTTTAAGTAAAAAAAAAAAATCAAAATCGGGCGAAGATATCGCGTAACAAACATACATAAAAAAATAAATAAAAACATACGTCGAATTGTTAACCTCCTCCTTTTTTGAAGTCGGTTAAAAAGTGATGGGAAATTAGGTAACACATATTGATTAAACAGTAAACACTTTCGTCTTTAGGCACTGAGGTATTTTGAACGTGAAGATACCGCGTAACTTTCCGAACGTCGTCGTCGATTCGTCGAAAGGCATAGTTTCATAGTAACAATAAATAATAGAGCATCAACAAATCCTAAAAATTGTTACCTTGGCTGACATAGAGGCCTAGATTAACTTTCTAATTTAATGTAATCTCGTTATGTAGGTAGTTTTCGAGGTCAGGTCGAAGGAGTTATATTTATGAGGATTTACAAATTATGGTGTAATACAGATCTTATTGTAAACAATGTCCATACATCTGTGGTCCATACTTATCAAATAATGTGTGGATAGACATTTAATTTTCACAGACCAAGGATCAAGATATACAGATCTGTGACTCATCCCAATGTCTACGGAACTGGTAAGTAGGTACCTCATCAATACCTACTCGTACATACATATCAAGTAATATAGAGATTCTCTCAACAGTACCACCCGTAGGACCGCCTCAATGCCCCAGGAGACTAAAAAATTTTTGAACAGTCTTCGGAGATCAGCCTCAATTGGTTTTTAGGGTTCCGTACAAAAAATGGAAAAACGGGACCCTTATAGAATCACTCACGCGTCTGTCTGTCCGTCCGTCTGTCACAGCTAATTTGCTCCGAATCTACTGGACCAAATCAAGTGAAATTTGGGAAAATGTTGTAATCCTATGACCCAAACACATATGTGCAAAGTAAATAAATATTTTTTTTAAATAAGGGTCATTTTCGGGGTACAAATTAGGAAATTAAAAAAAAAGTTTTGCAATCCTTACTGCGTCATATATCAAATGAAAGGGCTCGTTATGAGGATCTCAAATATATTTTTGTTATTATTGTAAAGTGAATAGTTTTGATTTTATTCATGAAAGAAGATCAAAATTTACAATCTCCGAAACCACTGAGCCTAAAATTTTGAAAATAATACAAAATATAGTTCAGTGCTTGTGCTTGTGCTGCTTGTAGATTGCAGGAAAACCTATAAGAATTCAATCAATTGTACGGAACCCTCTTCACGCGAGTTTAACTCGCACTTGGCCGGTTTATTTTTATAGACAAATCACACTGATCGAGCTAGCCCCAAACAAAGTTTAAACTTGTATTTTGGGATACTAACTCAACTTACATAAAATAAATACTTACATAAAACGACAGACCATGAAACTAAACAACTTTCCCCAAAGAAGATATATCGAAATATGAGAAATAATTTTTGGCTTACCATACAAACTCGGATCATCAGTCAACTTGTATGGGAGGTCAAAAATATTCTTTCATATTTTGATGAAAGTTCCATGGGAAAAGTTGTTCGCTATCATGGACTTAGTTTTCAGTATTCAACATTTTAGTATGTTTTGTTAGACCCTATATATTTAAATTGTAAACAAAGTGATAATTATATATAATAGAATACAATTCTGCTAATCCTTAAGACTTAGCCCTTTAACTTATTTTATGAACAACCGTTAAGGTAGGTATTGTCGTCGTCAAGCTCCTTATGGTTAACAGAATTTTAATTATCACCTTATTTACGTTCTGTTCTTAAAACCAACAAAAGAAAGAAGTTTTGTCCGTTGTCGAAATATGTTTTGATAAAGATAAAGATTATATTTGCCAAACATGTGTTACAAGATATTTACATTCCGTTTCGTCAAATCATGTTTACCATCACCAGTGTGCAAATTTAGTCAGAAAGGCTATTAACTAAGAAAATGTTTATTTAGAACTTTCCAACTCAGCTAAGAAACTAAATAACATACCTACTAGATTGTTAATCTACGTCTTCTCCTTCTTCTTCATCTAAGCGCATTCCCGGTTGCATCCTCAGCTGTGCTGCTTCGGAGCCCAAGGTGCGCTATCCCGCTTTTTCTTCTTCAAATATAACATGCATGTCAATGGTCACCCAAGGATGCCAAATACCTTGCAAAATGGAGAAGAAATAGCCGGAACAGTTCAAATGATTTGACTAAAGTTTTACGACCGGCCGCCTGCCTGACGTCAACCCTATTTGGGAATGCAATTTTAGCGCGAGATGTTTGTGCTTAGTCCTTTAGTCGCCTCTTACGACATCCACAGGAAGTGATAAGGTGGTCTTATTCTAACCCGGAACATACGGGTACGGGTAGATTAGTAATCTACTACCTGTAACTAATAAGTAGATTACGTTGTTACTGTGTTCATGTAATGAGATTATCCAGCCAATCCAGCCATTAGCTAAATATACTGTAATATGATATGATCCCTTACTGGCCTGACACCACGTATATATGTTTAGTTTATCCTTATTTATTGTTCATTTTTGTATAGTTATCAATATTTTTCTTAAACACTTTTAATATATTAACTTTTTTTCTATTTTGATTCACACTCGTACCTACCCCCATATGGACATTGCTGAAAATCAGTGAATTGCTTTTGAGGCAATATTACCACTGAGCTTTGACCTTTTTCATTTCATTTATTTATTTCCAGAAACTTAAATCTATTTTACAGTTTATTTTATTTTGCCAAACTGCCAGGCAGTTTATCGGCAAGGTGATATAATCAAAATACAATTGTTATCGCATTAATGCGATATTATTTTGTCTATTAATAAAGTATTTGTCTTGCTGCAGCACACTTTTATATTTTTATTTTACTGCTGGGAAAAGGATTCCCTCTTTCCTACCACAATTCCCTATCCTTGGTCTTCACTTTCCATTCCTTCTCAAATGCACACAAATCGTCTGGCCATTTCGTTCTGCAGCACACACATGCAAATAATTATTGCTATTGTTTAAGTGTAACTGTGTGTATAATTTTATTTTTTGTGTGAGTGTCGAGAGCAACAAATAAACATATTATCTATCTATCTACTTATATGACTTCTGTGTTTGGTCTACCGTTACTATTAAAGTCTTAAGGATATAATGACCCTTAGGTTGTTGACGCCATGTCGTATAGGAAGGTCACAAAAATGGCTCAAGAGAGGACATACATATATATATATGTCGCAGTTGGATAGTATAATCCGCTAATTGATAAAACCACTAGCTGTTTGGCATTACAGCTCGGTTTTGTTAAACAGCGAACCCTAATACGCGGAATGGAATGAACGACTTATATTCATCCATGCGGCTAGAGAAGTTGTTGAACAATTCTGTCTAAAGAAATTATATACAATTTAGAATGCCTACGAAGTGGCAATGTGGCGAGCGAGCGTAGCGAGCGTGCCACGGTAGCGGCTGGCGAGTGCTAGGAATGGTCTATCCATTTTACAAGGTTAGGGCAAACCTATAGGTTAGGTTAGGTTAGAACTGTGACCAAAACACGCACGAGCCGAGCGAGCGAAGCGAGCGTGCTGCGGCAGAGGCCGGCAAGTGCTAGAAAAGTTCTATCCATTTTACTAGGTTAGGGCAAACCTGTAGCAATAAAAAAAGTGGAATATTTTTCTGGGAAATGAAATTCGATGTCAGAAAGATCTGTATTCTAATAGACATCCAGTTATATTATATTTCATTATGGTAACCCTACAACAAATCCTTATCATGCATGGTATGTATCGCAGTTGGATTGTTTAACGGTTTCGTCAAACAGCGGATTACCGCTACTGTTTGACAAAACTGCTAGCCGTTTAGAAACGTGGTGAGCGGTTTAAATGAACGTAACACGTTGCGCAATCTTAGACAATCCAGCTGAACGATTTTCAGTTGTTTAACAAAACCGAGCTGTAATTCTAAACAGCTAGAGGTTTAGTGAATTAGCGTAATATTTCATTCAACTGCGACATATATATAGACAGAAACATGGAAACTACTCTACCGACAAGAACGTAGTTCTTAAATTATAAAGTTCCTCGCAGAGTGGAATTCCACTCCAAATCTTGCCGTGGATGTCGTAGAAGGCGACTTAGGAAACACAAGCTAAACATAGCTTACAAACATCCAGAGACCTCTCCAACCTCTCTTGGCAGCGTGGAGAGTGTAGGCCAAATCCTCTGACTGCTCTGGCTAATATATGGTTCTGGTAGTGTAGTACAGAGAAGGTCGTGCTCCTGTAGTGGAGACCAAAATAGACCTGATGATGATGAGGATGTTATTCACGATCTACCCGTAATGGCCGTATACAAAAATGGGGTATCAACCCGAAAGGGAGTAAACTTTTACTATGGGACCATCCCGGAAATCGCAAAAAAAAACTGCAGCTCCATACAAAATCAAATACTTACTGTGCTAAAATGTATGGAGCTGCAGATGTTTTTTTCGCGATTGCAGGGATGGTCCCATAGTAAAAGTTGTTTACATTGATTAGTACGTTAACTCCCTTTCGGGTTTATACCCCCTTTTTGTTACACGTTGTATATGCCATTAAAGTAAATAAAATAACACAATTTCAACATTATTTTAGATAAAATGTTACAATATTCTAATTTGGATAGAATTTCAAAAACCAAAAATCAAAAATGTAAATTTTATTACAACATAGTGACAGAAAAAAATTCCACCACAATTGGTTCAAAGACCGGTCCTCCACCTTTAAGTTAGGGCTGCGAAAATGTTGCAGATATAAAGTATTTTGTTAAAAAAAATTGATTTTAGTTTTACTTCGATCATATTATTATATTCTATAGATATAGTTGCTGCCTAAAAAATGACACCGGAAAATCAAGGCATAAAACAGTATTATGCCTTGCTTCGCTCTCCTTCGCTCGGTGGCCGCGCGCGTGACGTTACGTCAAAGATGCCAAAGTGCGTGGTGAAAATAAGGATTTATTTCCACGCTTATCTCAGTTACATAAGGTTTAAATTAGATAACACTCTAGAACTTTTTTCGCAATACTTGAAATGGTATAATATGTACGTATTGACACGGGGACAATGTTTTGTTTGATTTTGCAAGGAACTCTGTGCATCTATAGAATATATGATCGAAGGTTTTAGAGTCAATATAAACCTGTGCTATAAACGTTACTATGGTAAACAGGTACAGATACACTATCACATCTTTATCCCTAATGGGGGAGACAGAGCATGTTGGGTCTTGCAGCTCTAAACAGACATACATCTTTATGGATGTGAATGTTTACAATGTTAGAAAAATAGTCCTAGATTAAAAAAGATTTAACTAAATATCCTCTTTTCTAGAATAGAAATTCATTTTATGACAGCGGTAAATTACGGGCATGACCATAATAGGAATGTGGACTGGGTCTGAAAAATATTATTTTACCTATTTAGTTCTTCAGTTAAATTAGGTATCCAAAAATAATGAACTCATATTTTCAGTTTATCAAAGTAGTAAAAATTCACAAAGATACAGCTCATCAAAGTTTCGGAGTGGGGTGATTAGTAAGTCACCGTCTAGTGAAAATCACACTCATGACGTCATGCGAAATTTAAATGCTGTCAGAAAAAAGAAAAAATACGTACCTTATACAATATTTTTTGACAATCTACCTGATGAGATGAAACTGATGAAAAATAATATATTTTTTAGTCCACATCCTAATATTTTTCATATGTATTTTTTTCAATTCTATGGCTATTCTTTCGCAAATTAAGTAGATATTACACGTTGCTAATTTCAACAAAACATTAGCCTTTAGACATTATCATTTAATAACTACACGAACATACTCAAAAGTATGAGGTCAGATACTACCTACATTACTTGTCAATCGAACATGAAATAAGAAAACTTTCTTTTATGTTTTCGTCTAAGTAAACAACCCAAACATATTACCAATATTCATAAACCTGTAGAGCAGAATACTATACTAAAATCTATGAAATGAATACAATATATAAAATTGTGTTTAGATACTTAAAATCAGAGATAGTAAAAATAAATCAATAACTTAACTAAAATTAAATTAAACTAAAGCATAATTAAAAGCAATAAATTAAATATAAAACTAATACTAAAAACAACAAACATTATTTTATAAATCTGCCACCAGGCAAGGAGACCTTAAGAAAAAGGCTGGCGGTATTTCAATGTGGTATGGCCAGGCTAAGCCTTTGGCCCAAATGCACACCAGCTCTTGGGTCCTGAGAGACCTCGATCAAACGAACGGAGATCTATCTGAACACTTGACGAGCTTCCGCATCCCAGGGCACTTAGTATAATTTTGTCAAGATCAGATAAAACTGTTTCAGGATCGTCTTTGCCGCCATCATAAAATTTTGATGCCAAATTCTTGATGTAGGGATAGTTAAATTAAAAATCACTGGTCCGAGTGGGTGCTGCTGCCAGCCAACTGCTGATTTTAGCTTTTAATAGACCGTCGTGTACCAGGCATGTCGGTTCACTTGGTGTAATGGTCAACACGCTAGTCCGCCAATCAGAAGGTTCTGGATTCGATCCCCAGCCAGGGCAAGTTGGAAAATAGCCTTTTTCAAATTGTCCTGGGTCTTAGATGTTTATCTATATATGTATTTATTATAAAAATAGTACCGTTGAGTTAGTATTCTATCTGTGTGATTTTTCCATATCTATTAATATTTATTTTTATTTTTATTTATTTATTTATTTCCTACAGCAATGCCATAGAGAAAGAAATGCGACTAGATTGTTGAGTGTTTTATTTCAGTCAGCAGGGCAAAGTTTATACGGTAAAAATGATTTTAATAACTGGTTCATCTCAACTCATCACATCTTAATAATTAAAAAAAATGTTGATAATTCCGATACACATTTGAAAGTATCGACGGTCAAATTTATTAAATGTTTCAATGAGAGTCAGCCCTATTACCCCCATAGCATGCTGGGTAGGAGCGGACGTAAAGTTTTATAAAAGTAGAGTAGTGTGCGTGTGTTTCAGTCATATCTGAACCGTATCACTAAGTAGTGGGTCTAATCCTGGTCTATCAAAAAGTACGTGATCTTGAGTGTTCATAATGTGCTAATTACCATACCTTATTTATAATTCCTCGATTTAGTCAATCTGTGCTAATTCCACCTGTTTATATTTAAATCACTTCGTGAATTGTGTTTTCGGGGTTTTCAGGCTTCTGAAAATAGACAGGGTAGACAGAGCCTAGGGCCGTAAGTTCTCAAGGCCAGTTATAGCGTGATGGTGGGCGTGGCGGTAAAAACAGTAAATCAAAATAATGAATGGTTGCTAACCCTATCATCTACTAACAGGATTCAGATTCTCGCCCATTCCCTCTATCGGCTCTTACGATCT
The DNA here is from genome assembly GCA_963576875.1 of Acrobasis repandana. Classification (NCBI taxonomy): domain Eukaryota; kingdom Metazoa; phylum Arthropoda; class Insecta; order Lepidoptera; family Pyralidae; genus Acrobasis; species Acrobasis repandana. The sequence goes on along the minus strand of OY756218.1, from coordinate 15,175,468 downwards.
GCGCTTTAAATATTTGTGCTTAGTAAAGAAATATACCTACGTCAAAAACAGAAATCTCTATATTTAAAAATGTCGTAAGAAATCACACTGCAACAAAGTTAAAAACAAAAAGTGAATCTAAAATTTGTATTTATAAAGCTTTTCATTAGAAAAGGATTAAACAAAAGTGAAACAACAAAAAAACTTGACGCCAATGTAGCACGCTGGGTAGGAGTCAGCAAGCGTAAAGTTTTATAATAGTAGAGTGGTGTAGGTTCGTGTATTTCAGTTGCATCTGAACCGTAGAACCAGTGGCTTTAATCTTGGTTCAACAACAATGTACGTGTTCTCTTATCAGTTATAAGGCTATATAATAACGGAAATTTAATTTAAAAATTCCTAATACCTTTTCATTACAGTGCATATGTCAATAATGTTCGGTTCGTTAAATTTGTTATAATGTCCTTAAACTTTTTGTCAATAGTAAATTAACACATTTAAAAAATTAAGTGTATTTATTAAAATTTACAGAATTTAAAAACAATTTTAACGAATAAAGATTAAAAGTGCTTCAACGATCAGTGTGTGTTTTAGATAATTTAAATTCAACACTTTATAAAATAACTTCAAGTCAATCACTGGGCTATAGGTACGAATATAATTAATGCTACAGATGTTTCCCTGTCCGTGAATAAAGAACAATAGTATAACAATTGATTTTTTCATATATGATACATGAGACAGGAAGCCTTTTTAAATAGAACAAATATAAAAACGAAAATGTTAATTGCTCGCAAATAATGTTGATGAAAAAAAAATTAAAATACTTGAAATGGATAGATGTAAAATCAAAAACGGCTCGACAAAAATACTTTTCAAACCGTGACCATAGAGACCAAGACCCGATCTCAAGATACGGAAGAGATATGGGATATTTTCTCCCCTGTATCTTCCGAAACGGGAGAAAATAAGTGAAATTTTACGGCTAATAATAATATTTTTGTGGCATGAGTTGTTAGCTTTAGTTAAAAGAAAAAGTATTAAATAAACACTATAATCTTTTTTGTTTGCGCTAAGTTCCGTTGATATACCTACTTTAATATAAGATTTGTCAAAATAATTGCGACAAAGTTGGAAATTAAAAAGTGAATTTATAGTTATTTTTTTATACCAATGCGTCACACTCGTTTTGAAAAATTTATTTAAATTTATGCAAGTAGTTTTTTGGGTTGTGTGTATTTGTAAACATCGGCTTGTTAGCATTTTTTGTTTGTTTAGGCATGTCAAAAAGTTAAATTTTTTTTTAAGGTACAACTGGTTTGATCATCACAACACATTAAAAAACTTGGAAGTGATTATGACAGTATCACGTAATATAATTGCCTACTCGTATGCATCTTATGTCAAAAAATAAGTCATAATCAAAAATAAATTATTTTGTTCTGAGAAAATAAAATTACACAAAATATTGACATTTCTCATTTATTATAGATATCCGTTTTGAACGTGAATTTAAATTAATTGATGCAAAAAAAAGTAGTGCCAGTTTGTTTTTATACTGGGTCTAACAAAATATACTCAAACTATTTTAAGGGCAGATTCAGTCCATAATACTGAACAACGTTCCCCAATGAACGTATATCGAAATATGAAAAATAATTTCTGGTCACCCATACAAGTTGACCAATCAGCCTATCCGAGTTTGTATGGGAAGCCAAAAATTATTTTTCATATTTCGATATATGTTCCTTGGGAAAAGTTGTTCAGTATCATGGACTGAATTCACCCTTAAAATAGTTTCAGTATATTTTGTTAGGCGTTATATTGTCCGATTCCGACCGATCAGCCGAATCCATGATCACGACCTCTCTGTCAAGAGTGTACGACTAAGAAGAAGAATATATACCTACCTAGATATGTTACGTTCAAAGACCGAAATCGCTCATTGAGCGAAAGGCCACAATATGAGTACAACGCGTTAACGAACGGCCACGACGCGAAATACGTGTCGTGTCGTGGTTCCTATCGAAACGCTCACAACGAGTCGGTGCAATCAATCTCACAGAACGATCATATCGCGAATTTCGAGTCGTAGCCGTTATGCAAAACGGCCACAACGTGTTGTAGTAAGCAGAAAAGCCATGACGCGAATTGGAAAACTATTTTGGAAATGGCAAGATTTAATTTAAATCTATATTAACGAAATGTTTTCAAAATTCCAGAGACTAAACATGGCGGCACGAATCCTAGTTCTGTGCTGCTTAGCGTCCTTCGCGTCAGCGGCTGTCAAACTCCAAGAGCTTTTTTCTTGGAATGTCATGGACTGGAACTACCCTGACTCATTGTCAAGACAGCAGGCACTGTTGTCAGGAGCCCTGGTTCCTGAAAATGCCCTTCCTGTCGGAACGGAGAGATGGAGAAACAAACTTTTTGTGACTGTACCCAGATGGTTTCCAGGTGAGATGGATATTATTTTAATAAATTTTCTACAAGCCTTTCGTTCTTTAAGCCACTATGAGAAATAAAGAATTATCAACAGAGTTCAAAGGTATTTCTATCATTATTACATATCTATAATGTATTTCTAGTTTCCCATGTGCAGTTCCGGGTTAGAATAGAACCACTCCATCTCTTCCTGTGGATGTCGTAAGAAGCGACTAAAGGATTAAGCACAAACATCTCGTGCTACAATTGCATTCCCAAGGACGGTTAACGTCTGGCGGTAGCCAGTTGTTAAACTTTTTGCCCAAATACATTCCCAAAGAGGGTTGACGTCAGGCAGGCGGCCGGTCGTAAAACTATAGCCAAGTCATTAAAACTCTTCCGGCTATTTCTTCTCCAACGCAAAGTCTTTGGCATCCTTGGGTGACCATTGACATGCATGTAATATTTGGAGAAGAAAAAGCGGGAAAGCGCACCCCGGGCTCCGAAGCAGCACAGCTAAGGATTCAACCGGGAACGCGCTTGGATGAAGAAGAAGAATGTATTTCTATTTGCCTAAAAAAATACCAGCTACCAAGCTTTACCTAAAGTTAATTTTCGGCTAACAAATTATGGAAGCGGCTTTTTAGGATATGTTTATTAGAAATAAAACCCTGGGATATTACGTTGTAACAGGGCAACTGTCATTTGAGTCAAATTAGGTTTATTACATTTCACTTAAATTTGAATGTAATAGGATCGCGAAATTTTTTTTGGATAAAAAAGTGCTTTCCATAATAGTCAACCTCTCAACTTTAGGTATGCATCCGAATATTTCGATCTCTAAGTGGACCGGCGGCCTTTACCTGCTGCTTTATGAGTGGCGGATGTGTGTATCACTTACTTCTTAATCGCTGAATGGAATGAGATATTTCTTAAATGAACATGACTTCCATTTTTTGTAGATTTTGAGATACTGTACCATTGTATCTAGTATCATTGTGTAAACTTGCCCTTTAATATTAACAGTGACCTTATTTTACGTTCCTTCAAATCATCGGTACCTTTGTTTGTTGTCATTATATTCATCTCCTCATCGCAAAGGTTAATTCAAAATTCTCAAAATCTAGATCAATGTCAATTTGTGGGAAATACGACTTCTACAATCGCATATGTATGATATTGCACAGTAATATATATTACTGTGCAATATCATTATGGCGCCTTTTGTTATTAAATAAACAATCATACTAACCAAATGGGATTAACTACAAGTTTGTAAAAACCACATTTGGTTTTTACAAACTTTTAACTACTATTGTTCATTTGTCTTATCGAAAATATATGTTGTTTATTGCTTAGGTGATATTTAATTTTATCCATCCAATCCATCAAATATATTTTTTTTGTTAGTTTTCTAATTCTACACAATACCTAATTAGCTACCTATTTAGAATTTCTATGGAATTTTATTTTCCTTTTCTTTCTCATACAAACTTTCATATTTCATTAAATTTTATTCAGGGTGACTTTTTCAGCAGCTGCCAATAGTTTGGAGCAAGTTCAGTCCACGATATCTACTGATCTACTTTCTATAAAAGAAATTGAATATCGATAAAAAATGTCCTCCAATACAAAATCCGTTTGGTTTTTTTTTTCTAATTATTTTTATGGAAAACAGTTCTAAATCTAGAACTTAGCTGAATTTGTCTGGTGGTTAAGAAGTCACCTTAAATACCTTCTATCAATGAAATCTTGTTACGTCTTTTAACAATTTTGTTTCTTGAGTGGTGAGTTGCTCATGCTCTGTATAATTTGTTCCTGACTCTTGCATCTGCATTGGCCGGGCAACGCAACTGCAGAAAATTATATAAATTAGTACAAATTAGTTATTGCGACCACTACCATTAGGTACATGTTGCTCGGTAGACCTACGGCTCGTCGTACTGTAATTGATTGCTCGCCATTATTTGTAGACATCGATACTTCGACCAGATTTGCCGCAAATCATAAGGTTGTTGGACTGCAAATATTAGTGGTATTGCCTTTATATAAATATACATTTTTTATTTAATTTATAGGAAGTGTACAGCATATACATACCTAGTGTGGTTATACCGTATATACGTGTACAATAATAAAACAAGTTTAATCTATTAAGTGCATAAGTCTTATTAAAAGGTTTCTGCTAGAAGACTAGCTATAAATATAGAGGAATATCATACAGATTGAGCTAGCCCCAATATACACGCTGACTTTTTAACCACCAGCCAAAGTTTTAGGGCAAGTTCAGTCCATGATACTGAACTACTTTCCATAAAAACAATTAACGAAAAACGACAAAAAAATTTCACCTTCCCATACAGATTGGCGCTCAGCCCAACTGATTTTGTATGGGAGGACGATAACTTTGGGAGACAAAAAATTGGTGGATAAAAAGTCATCATGTATAATAAACAGCTAATATGCGCATGTCAAATACATTTAAATGTCAAGCACTGTTGTATAGATAAACACCCAACACTCAGGACAATTTGAAAAAGGCCATTTGACAACTTAGGACAAGTTGGGGTTCGAAACCAAAACCGCCGAGTGGCGCACTAGCGTGGTTACGAATAAGCCATGGAGGACGTCAATATCTAGGTATAGATTATATAGCTTGAAGCAGGCGCAATTTATAAAGGACATTTACAAAACTCACTTATTGGATGTCTACAGATATAGGTCGTAGGTAATCAGCATAGTGCAACAATCGTAACATAAGAAATTGAAGCGATTTTGTCGAAGGCTCCAAACACATTCACACTCTTTGATCTTCTCTTCCAACTAAGTATGATGGATGACAATAGTCTTTACCTAACACTATTTCTTTTTTTAATAATATCGTTTTTCTTTTTCCAGGTATCCCTGCGACCCTGAACTACATAGATTTGGACGCTCCATACGACCCGTCTCCGAAGCTCACCCCCTACCCGGATTGGAAAGGCAATGAGTTGGCTAACTGTCAGACTGGACTCAACACTGTGTACAGAATCAAGGCGGATAGTTGTAATAGACTGTGGGTTTTGGATACTGGCACTTACGGATACGGTAAGAGAACCTTTATAATACAGTTTGAAAAATTCTAATACATTTTTTAACTTCCCTGTTACTACTTTGTATGGAGATAAGAATTACCAAACGTTTGTTTAATACATAGGTACCACGTGCCAGCTCATTTTACTCCCACGCAGATTTTTCAGTAAATTTCAGTTATTTGATTAAGAGAATAAAGAATAAAATAGTGATGGATTAGCGTAACAACTATTTGCCAATTCTTTGAGTTAATCGACTCATCTCATTTGGCTCCGCCTGACGGAAAAAAACATCACATTTCATGTATGAATATTTGCCGCCTCTTTTTGAAATCTTAAAGGTAATCTTTTTTGTAATTCATTTCAGATCCTAATGTCACCAACGTCTGCCCATACTCTCTGAACGTGTACGACCTCACAACGGATCAGCGCATTCGTAGATACGTATTTCGCCCCGAAGACATAGTTCCCACCACGTTCATCGCCAACATAGCCCTGGACATGGGAACCAGTTGTGACGACACCTTTGCCTATTTCTCTGACGAACTCGGCTACGGATTAATAGCCTATTCCTGGGAACAAAATAAATCTTGGAGATTCAGCCACAGTTACTTCCTACCAGATCCTCTACGTGGTGATTATAACATCGCAGGTCTCAACTTCCAATGGGGGTCGGAAGGAATCTTTGGAATATCTACCTCAGCGCTTGGAGCTGACGGATACAGAACGCTTTACTTCAGTCCCCTTTCAAGCCATACCGAATTCTCGGTATCAACGAGAATTTTGCGTGATGAAACAAAAGTCAAAGGCTCCTACAAGGATTTCAAAGTTGTAGGCTCACGTGGATCAGATACCCATGCTACTTCTAAAGTAATAGACGAATCTGGAGTGCAACTTATGAATTTGATCGATCAAAATGCTATCGGTTGCTGGAATACTGCGCTTCCACTTAAACCTCAGAACCTAGCTATAGTTGATAAGGATGATGTCGGATTAGTCTTCCCAGCTGATATCAAAATAGATGATAATAAAAACGTTTGGGTACTATCAGACCGCATGGCACCGTTCTTAGAAGCACAATTAGACTTCAGCGACATAAACTTCAGAATATACACAGCTCCACTTCAGACTCTGATTAAAGACACCGTATGTGAACCACGGGTTCCTGTTGTACCAACACCTTTTCTTCCAACTACGAAGTTCAGCCAGCAAGGAATTACTTACAATTCTGCTGTAGGGTTTCCTATAAAACCACTAACAAATTATGCACCTCCAACTTCATATCCGATATCCCCGACTACTATTCCTTATACATTGATACCACAGAATGTCATTCCTCAAAGTCAAAATCCGGGTTTCATTGAAATAAATTATTCCAACCAGCCAATTGGAACTTACAACGTGAAGCAACCTGGTAAACTGAAGTCTCAACGCCACAGACCTTCATATTTGGTTCGCGGTTATGATGTCTTTGAATAAACTTAAATTTAATCATTTTGAATTTAGGTTTCTATCGAGTGCTATCCAGAGTCGAAATATTCTTATCTTAAGGTTGTAAAAACAAGTTTAGGCCGCGATTATTCAATCCATGTCCACTTAGAGAGTTAAGTTTATACGAGTAATTTACGAGCAGACAACACTTAAAGCACTTGGTCAATGTATTTTTCCTATTTCCTGATCCTACATATAGGAAATTTCAATTCTGTAGTTAGTTTATTAATGAGCTTAATAATTATTAATATTATATTATTTATAAAGTAAAAATAAGATGAGAGTTAAACTGCCTAAAGAGACTAAAATTAGTGAAAATTTACATATCTAAAGAATAAGACCAATATTACTATGTGTTTGTTAAAATAATCTTACTAGACCATTGTACCTTCTTATATACTGAGATACTTTTACTTTAGTACTTAAATACTTTTTTTTTAATTTATATTATAGACTATATTAGAAAATGTATATCTATTCTGGTATATTCAAGATTTTAAATAAAAACAAAAGCGATTATATTGACTATAATCCCTTATTGTGTCAAGTTTGTTACTTCAGTATACTAAAAGTATTCCTCGATAAATAACATTATTGTAGAATCTCATTTGTATACTTAGCACATAATATATTACAATTTTATCCTTATACCGCTTGTAATTATTTGTATATATTACCTATGTCCCTCGTTATGTAATATTACAATCGCATTTTTTTAATTATGATTATGACAATAACAAATAAAAAAAAAGCCTTCTGTATTTTTTTTCTTTAGATTTGTGGTTTTAAATCTAGTATTTTATTCTAATAGACTATAAATATTTATATTACTATAAATATTTGAATAAAAACTGGCCGTGAAAAAAACGCAGGCTGTGTCATTGCAATAGGATAACATACATACGTATGCTGACATTGACCAGACTGACAAAGTTTAAACTTGTATAATGATAAAGCTATTTATTCTATTTAAAATGTTATGTCATGGTGTCTGTCACCTGTCATTAAACCTTAGATAAAATGTTGTTTTAATTGAAAATTCTATTTTACAAAAATGCAGTTTTGGACGTAACAAGGCAATTGTTTTGAAAACAAACAATGCCAAGTAAATTCATTTTATTGAAATGGGCAACACGTTTATCACTAACTACATTTTAGCTATCTATTGTGACTTTTTTCCGATTTTCATCCGGTCTGGTCCAGTAAGGATATCGGATCACTCAATACGTCCGGTTTGATACATTTGTATATTGATAATAAAATCGGAAATATCCACCCAGTCACCGTTTTCGGCTCGGAAGAGCGATCCGGTTACCGGAACGTACGTGTAATGTACGTCTATACAAATACCTATGTATGTCTCTCGCTCTCTCTCTCTCTCATGCTAGCGTATTCCCAGTTGCATTCCCAGCTGCAACGCTGTGAAGCCCAGGGTCCGCTTTTCGGCTTTTTCTTGGACCGGGATCTGCTGCCTTTCCACCGAGTCTCCTGCAGGAACGCCACGGTCACTTTTCGCCCAGAAAGTACATCGGCCAGCTCCCACGCGCGTCCAGTTAGCGTGCCAATGTTCCATGTTGCGAAGCGGAGTTTCTGGGTTGGCCCACTTGTCACAGGAGTCGGGCGGGGCTCCTGCGCGTCATTTTGCGGTGGCGCCCTATCCCTATACCTCATCCTTTTTCGACTTTCCATTATATGATTCGGCCTTAATACACGACCGGCCGCCTGCCTGACGTCAACTCTCCTTGGGAATGCTATTGTAGCACAAGCTTGTAGTGCTGTTTTTCCTTTAGTCGCCTTTTACGACATCCATAGGAAAATATGGAGTGGGCCTATTCTAACCCGGAACCACACGGGAACCCGGAACCACACGGTAATACAACAAATACCTATGTATGTATTAAGGTTTATATTTTGACAACTTTTTTTCTTCCATAGTAAATGACAACCGAAACATGATTCGTATCTGTTTATCCCTATGGTTGACTGGGAGAGAACGCTTTTAGCGTTAAGTCCGCCAATTGTACCATTTTTTATTGCGGAACAATGAAGTTTTTTAAATAAAATAAATAAATGGCTAACCTACTGACATAACGCGCTGCCGTTGCCGTTGCCGTAGATCCGGGCCTGAGACCAGCTATTCACATGCCATACAAGTTACGGTTGAACGTCGTGAATAATCGTTTATTCACATGTAAAACAATGGGATAACATGAAAACAGTGTTGTCTAAACGTGATTTTCAATGTTACATCATCTTTAAGGCCGTACTTGAATTTTCCGGGGTCCAGTGCTGCCCCCATTTAAAATAAATCATTTCAAAGAAAACGGAGACATTATTTAAAATTTTGCAACTACCAAATCCTAGATAACCCTTTAAAATATTTTATGAACTACTGTTTACAGTTTATAATGAGAACGTTAAGCTTTACTACGCACATTAGCCAAAAGTGGCCGTTTTTCGCAATTGTGCGTAGTAAAGCTTAACGTTCTCACTTTAAATTGTAAACAGTAGTTCATAGAATACTTTGAAGGGTTATCTAGGACTTGGTAGTTGCAAAATTTTCCGTTTTCTTTGAAATTATTCATTTTAAATGGGGGCAGCACTGGATCCCGGAAAATTCAGGTACGGCCTTAATACACGAACCTATAAAACGTGACTCCAAGTACTTGTCCGAAATACGTAACTTTATTCATGTACATAAGTACGTCATACAACCTAAAATAAACAATTTATTTATTTTTTGACTTTTAAAGAAGGTTCTTAGTTGCATTGGCGACGAGTGAATGACCATAAAATGTTCGAAAGACGTGTGGTATCCATCATTAGGTAGCAGTCGTCTAGCCAGCTAAGTGACTTTTAAAGAAGGATTCTGCTGTTGGCACCTATTCCCATGATCTACTTTTACGATCAGTCTCAGAATCCAAGATTGGCAGCTGATACTTTCAACGTTGCTCTAAGGAGGTCAATTTTAGAACTCGATTGAATAAAACGTACACAAACAGAGTAGTATGAAGTTAGAATTTTAGTGCAGATTTGTGATTTTCGTTTAAGGCCATACATGAATTTTCCGGGGTCCAGTGCTGCCGGCCCATTAGAAATAAATAATTTGAAAGGAAATGCAGATATCATTTAAAATTTTGTCTTTGTGAAGCCCTAGATAACCCTTCAAACTATTTTATGAACTATTGTTTACAGTTTAAAGTGAGAACGTTAAGCTTTTCTAAGCATTTTTCTGCAAAAAGCTACACGTTCTCACTTGTAGCTTTTAACAGTAGTTCATAAAATAGTTTAAAGGGTTATCTAGGGCTTCAAAAAGACAAAATTTGAAACTTAGTAAGTTTTCACACAATTTTGGGTTTCCCATACTTAGAACAAAAACTCAAAAATTTTTTTTTCATCAAACCCATACGTGTATGTACGTATGTACATGGATAGGTCTTCAATAAACGGGCAAGTGCGAGTCGGACTCGCACATGAAGGGTTCCGTACCACCGTACAATGATTTAAAACGCTGAGGAAAAACACGTTTCTCGTATGAAGACCCTCTTTAATTTTTATCTTTATTTTATTTTTAGTATTTGTTGTTATTGTGGTCATAGTATTACATATGAAATTTCAAGTACCTATCTAGTTAATGCCATTATAAAGATCAAGTAAAAAACGAAAGAAGTAAGTTTGTATATTTGTTTGTTGGTTTGTTTGTTACCTCTTCACGCTCTATCTACTGAACCAATCTTCTTGGAAATTCGCATACACAAAGTTAGGCTTAGGAGTACTGAGAAAGATATAGGGTACATTACATCCCGGAAAAAAGTAATGTTCCCGTGGGATTCGGGATACGCAAACGAAGCCGCGGGCAATAGCTATTCCATTATACATATTAAGATAAGGGGGTAAACCTCAAATTCACTTTCACTAAACTATACTTACAGAAAATATATTTGAATAAAGAAAATCTTCAAATACTTAAATAATTAAGTATTTGAAGATTTTCTTTATTCAAATACACATAAATTTCATATATTCTAGAGAGGATAGGTATTCTCTAGAATATATGAGCCTACCTAGGTAGGTAGGCTCATATATTCTAGAGAATATATTATTCTATTGATGTTTATAAGCTTTGTTTGCTTGGTAGGTACCAAGCAAACAAAGCTTATAAACATCAATGAGACCTCTCCAACCCGTCTGGCCAGCGTGGAGAGTGTAGGCCAAATCCTCTAACTGCTCTGGCCAAGTATGACTCTAGTAGTACGTAGTACAGCGAAGGTTGTGCTCCTGCAGTGGAGACTAAAAAGACTTGTTAAGATGACCTACCTATAACCGTTTCATCCTTTAAGTTATAAGTACTGGTATTCATCCTTTTAGTCCTAAGTACCTTAATAGTGTTAATTAGGTATACCTAAATGTACGTTTTCTGCAAAGTGTTATGTCAAAATTAAACATATTAGTAACAACAAACATTTTAAAACGTGCGATGTCAATCAGTTCATATTATTGTAACTTCTTAACGATTTTATGACAGTCGTTAATGGGTAGACATTGTAGACAAAATAGCTGGTACTTAACTTGTGTTAACTGGTAATGGCATAAGGCTTTAGCATGCCGTAGTAAGACAACGTTTTATTGTTTAATCTACAGGTATCATCAGATGCTCCGAGCATTTCGAATCAGTAACTAAGCCTTGTTTATCTCAGTGACTTATTGACGGTGTTTGAGGGTATTCGCTGTGTATGTTCATTTTATTAGAGCCTGCATATTTCGCAACTGGTTAGTGAAGTGATATAAAAAATATAATTTTAAATTGCGAACATTCAATTAAATGTAAACTAGTGTTTTTTTTTTTTATTGTTCTATCTTTCTAGATAACGGATAGCCTGTGAAAATGATTACTGAAAAAAAAGAAGTGGAGGCTAATGATTATAATCCCTTCGAGCATCGTCAGGTTGAGAAGCCTAATTCGTAAGTTTATGGCTAAGATTCATCAATTTAAATTTCTTCTTCTGAATTTCTAAACTTTTTGTGAAATTTTATATAAGGTTATTTTTTTTTGCTTTGCACGTGTGACGGAAAAGGTTAATAGATATAATACTCAGAAAATACCTTCTAATATATTATATGTGATAAAAATATTAAGAGCTTATCTTACTACGTAAATTTACTTTATGGAATGCTCAATGCGGTATAGTGAAAAGATGCATTACGTAAACGTGGCAAGGCAGCGTCTTTTCTTAGATTGATACTCTTGAGCGAGAGTTTTTTTATACATTAATTTATAGATTTTCAATCAAGGTTAAAAAGAATCATAGTGGCTGTAACAGTTCTTTATTTTCTATTTTTGTAAAAAAAATCTGTTAAACCTTAACAAAGCTAAATCCAATGCAGTACAAGTTGCTCAGTATAGGTACTGAGAAACTTGTACTGCAAGGTATCGATGAATAGGTATTCATCGACACCTTATTTATAAATTAGAGTACATCGGCGTTCCAGTAGAATATAATGTAAAAATTCGTAGGAATTGCTAGCATTTCACGACGATTTTTATATAATTTTTTTTTTTAGTTTCTTTATATTGATTTAGGTACTTTGTAAGTAAACATAAATCACGGTTTCGGTTTTGTTCTTACTTTGCACGACCACAAAAACGGTTCACATATACGGTTTCGGTTGGTTTCGGGTTTTTTACCGGTGAGTGAGTGTTGGTTACGAAAGAAAGGGATGCGGCGCGGTTGCTTCATGCTTTGTTCTTCCATTGCTGGTGAGCTGCCATTAGTTATTACAATTTAATTTAATTTGTTTATTCAGCAAGGAATCAATGGTGGTTTCAATGCCACGGACAATAGATCGTTACTATTTACCTCTCACAATATGTTTAAACAAGGTTGACACTAATTTCCATCCTTCATTCGGTAATAATGACATCATTGATTGCTCTGAATGTCATTGGTTAATATGTTAATTATATAAATATTCCTTTGTTGCAGAGATATTCGGGCGACCGCAAATATAATAAAAGCTTCTTTGGGATCAGGTCTGTTAGCCGGGCCTCTGGCCTTTTCTAACGCAGGATGGGGTGTCGGGATCGTAGGCACTATTATCATAGGATTTATATGTGGACACTGCATTCACATATTAGTTAGTATTTCTTCTTCTACCTTATTTTTATTGATACCGTATTTTATTAGTTTTTCTATTCATCAGACGCAACAATTTGTTCAGCAATTTAAATTATAATTTTTTTACCAAAACGCTAATGGTTACTTTCGATATTATTGTCACCAAACCGCACAAATTTGGTCTAAATTAATTATTAATTACCTACTTACACCTTCTCGTAATTAGTTGTTCACAATATTTAACAAGTGACTCGCCAACTAATTAAACATTAAACCTTACACATAGTTATACAATATAACAATATAACATTTGAACAGTTTGTCATGCCGCTAATGACGAAATACTTATTATAGTAATAAGTCCTCGAGTGAATTTACCATAACTACTTCCGGCGTTTTTGCATTAGAACTCGCTCACGATTATGTCGAAATTGCTCTATAGCATCGTCATTCCGACTCCGTAATTGACATCATGAAATCTCTAGTTACATCCGTGTGAAGATACCAAGCAAAGTTCGTAAAGTTCGAAAACTAAATTGAAATTTTTCCAAAACCTCATTTTTTGAATGACCTTTCTTTTGGTGCTTCTTCTCGAGTCAAAAGGCTATTAATTTAAGAATATCTTTGAATAGTATTTGGCCACAGCGATTTCCGAGTTTGTTGGTCATCATCTTCATTCATCACCAAACATAGAATTAGGTACCATGGAGTTTTTGGATATCGGAGTGAATTTCATTGCTTTTCTCATTTCATCTATACTAACATTAAAAAGAATAAAGATTTGATTATTTATGTGTTTGTTTGTAACGGATAAACTCAAAGACTACTAATCTGATAAAAAAAAATCTTTCACCTGTAGAACGCTAGAGTTACATAGGCTATATTTTATGTCTCATAACGCGGGTAATGCCGCGGGAAACAGCTAGTATGATATAATATGCAAGTTTTCTTATAGTATTTTTCTTATGTTTTGACTGTAAATGCGCAGATTGGATCATCATGAACTCATCAGATATCCAGCTGACTGAGATTCAATCTTGCAGCTTTCACTTATTACGAGTATGTCTGGTTTTGTACAACCACCGTGTTCCTATACATAGACTTATTGACAATCAGCACAGCGATATTCCAACTGATATCTTTTATTGTACGATGTAATATATCTACTAAATGATCGAGTAAATTAATTTAAAATGTTCTACCTAAAAGTCACAAAGTAAATGAGAATTTATTAATTTTTCAATAAAATAAATTATTAACAGGACAGCTCACTTAGTGACTTATGTTTATGTCCACCATATTTGCTAATATTAGGTATCTGTGTTGGATAAAAAATTAAACTAGATACTTTTGTTCATATTTTTAGGTTGAAACATCCAGAGGAATTTGTAAAATAGATAAAAAACCATCTTTGGGATACGCAGAGACATGCAAATTGGCTTTTATACATGGACCCAAGTGTCTTCGGCCATTTGCTAATGTTGCCAGGTAACAAATGCGTTACTTACCTTTTTTACAGCCTATACCAGTCCCCTGCTGTACAATTTAAGTAAATTATACTTACCTTAATGTTATTTTATTATTTTTAAAATACCTAACAAAAACATAAACGAGTTTACCTATTTAATTTACCTATTATTTTGTTTTTGATGCGGGAAAATATTAGCTTCGTGTTTTTCCTGAAATTTTATGACACGATTTCTATAGTATTTGTCAGAAGAAAATATTTTTTCTGTTGTTGCTAAACTATTATTTATATCATTGATTATTATTATTATAGTCTTCGAAAGTTTTCTAGTAAGTTGAACTTTTCTTCAGTCAGTTGTTATCAGATACAGATACATTATCACGACTTTATCCCTAACGGGTTAGACAAAGCCCAGGGCCGTCAGACCCAAGGCCCACCCTTAGCGTGATGTAGGGCGTACAGATGAGAAAACAGTTGTTATCAGGACATTCGATTTTCTTTTACTTACATAATTAAGTATGGTAGAAACTGATTACATAGTATGTTATGTAATAAGTGTAACGTATGGTTAGGTAAGTCTAGAAAGGGAATTCATCAATTCATTGTATCTTTTATAATTCAAAATCAATGTTATCTACCAAATGTATAATTTTATTTTCAGTATATTTTCTGAGTTCGCACTAGTATCCACTTACGTTGGCGTCTGCTGTATTTACACAGTACTTATATCGGATTCCGTAAAACAGGTAAACATACTTAACCACCTACTTTTTTTAAGAGTTATCGTAATAAAAATTTTCCTCCAAGAAGATAATGACTAAAGTATTAGCTCATCTTGTCACGTTTTGTTCATGATAATGGTCATTTGTGATATTAATAATAAGTACTAACTCAATTGAGTCTTTGAATTATTACCTATAAAGTCAAACGGCTTGTTTTCCACTGCATTGTCGAATACATAACAAACAAGCATAATAATATCGTAGTACAATTAGTGTCACATAATAAACATGCAGATTAGGTATCGGTATAGGTAATATTAAGTAAAGAAAAAAAAAACAATGACAGAGATTGCATGCTGTAAATATTATACCTTCGTCGATTTATACATAAAAGTTTCCATTGTAAATGTGAATGACATTCATCAATAGACAGACAGTATGGTTATTTTGACACAAATATGTGATGTTCCACAGGTAAAGGTACCTTATGGACGGTGGCACTTACGACATTGTGTTTATTCAAGCTAAGTTAAATGTACGAATTGTTTTTCTAAATGTCCTAAGGACCACCGTCCATAAGGTACCTTTACCCGTGGAACGTCACATATAATCTCTATAAATCTAAGGGTACAAACCTAGGCTTAAATTTTTTATCGCAAATGATAAAAAATAAACGGTGAACTAGAATGGATTACCTACTTTACTTAAGAGTCCCCTTACCCTAGACAGAATCAGACTTTTCCACACAAACGTACTCGTAGTCTAGTTTTTATTTTGAAACGACATGTCATATTTCAGTGCCATGACATGTCATGGCAGTATTTTGTTATTTCAAAGAAATGATATGCATATATATACTGAGGCATATAATTGGTTTTCACTGCCAAAATATGAACTGAAAGAGAATATAGTGTATCATATCATATTTGACCATCAGTATGGAAAACCTCTACACTTTTATATTTTCTTTCAAGTTCATATTTTGACCGTCGAAAACTATATATGCAATATATGCCTATATAATATGCAATTTCTTTGAAATTACAAAATACTGCTAATACCTAACATGTCATTTCAAAATAAAAGCTAGATTACGTTTGTATGGTAAAGTTTAGGGTAAACTCTTAAGAACTCTAGTTCATATCAGTTAAAAGGAATCATACCTCTCTGCATTTATTAAATACGCTTATTCTCTTTCGCTCATCCGTTGCAGTTGGTAAATTTTAACTTATACTTGAATTAGCATACATATAATATTACTTCGTTGTTTCAGCTGGTCGACCGATATGTACCGTCAGCCATCTTGCCTGTCGAATATTACTGTTTAATTTTTCTGATACCACTCTGTTTACTATGCCAGATCAAATATTTAAAATTCCTAGCAATTTTCGCAATTATTGCGAATGTTCTTCTTGTCGCTACGTACTTGATATGTCTATATTATATATTTGGAAGTGGCATAAATTTCTCAGATAAAAAAGTTGCTGGGGATCCCGCTAGATATCCGGTGTTTATGTCGTAAGTATAATATTATTAAACAGTCACGTTTAAGTACCTATTTTATAAAAAAAATCCCGCGCTCTTTACCTTTTAAGATTTTCCTTTATA
Source organism: Acrobasis repandana (assembly GCA_963576875.1). Taxonomy (NCBI): domain Eukaryota; kingdom Metazoa; phylum Arthropoda; class Insecta; order Lepidoptera; family Pyralidae; genus Acrobasis; species Acrobasis repandana. The sequence goes on along the minus strand of OY756218.1, from coordinate 15,158,589 downwards.
TTGTTGTGTTTAGTTTGAGTTCTTCAGTTCGGCAACGTGAAAACCAAATACAAAACCTGTATAAAAATATAATATTAAATGATAACAAAATTGATATATCAATTCTTTGGCCTTTGCCCAGCAGTGGGAGTTGGGACACTACACTAATAGGCTAGCAAAAAAACAGTGGTACTCCGACATTGCCGACAGAAGTGAAAACTTGAACAAGGTGGTGTCAGGTTACGGTAGCAGGTCGCGAGTTTAATGGTTTCTTTTTCATCTCAAAAAATGCCCGACGTGCCTAAAGAAGTTTTACTTCCAAAACTCAATTCTTCTACTTAAAAAAATCAATTCTTTAATATTTAATCCCTGTTTATTTAAACAATTAAAAATTCAGCACTGAACGTTGTAGGCTCTGTGCTGTGTGTGTAAGGAATAAAGACGTAGGTAACTACATAATTAATTTAAAAAAGGTATGTTTCCTCCGATGTCACCATATATACCAACCTTTACGCTTTTCGTGGCTCATTTTGTCTGGGCTCACTCTACGCCGTAACTGGCGAAGACGTGATGAGTATGTACTCGTATGTATCTGTGTTAAAAAATCTGAATAGTGTTATCTCTGACTTTGCGTCGCTCAGGATTACTTGAAAGGCGTGAAGGCAGTCTAGAGAATAAAGCTAATCAGCATAATTCGTAAAACTTACAGAATGTCCAACCAAAGAGATTGTTCTGCAAAGGTTTTGTTGTAAATATTCTCTTGTAAAATAAGTTTTTCAAAACAAAAAAGTGACGCCGTTGCCTGTGCCATTCACAGAAACGCTGAATACGCAACAAACCAATATAGGTAACTGGGAAAAATATATTATCTAAGTAAACAAGACGAAATATTTTTCCAGATGTTATGGTTCAAAAACCAAACTACTGCACCGATTTTGATTAAATTTATCTGTGACCAATCTGAAACATTCTTTTTAAACAAAAAAGAGAATAATTCAAATCTGTTAATAAATGACGAATTTATAGGAGAGGAGGATAAAGGAAGAAGGAGGTCCTTTCTCCTCTTCGGTTGATAACATCAACATGCTGATTCAGTGGCAGTTTAAACAGCTGGCTGAGTAGGCTGGAGCCTAGGGCTAAATTTGAGTAGAGTTTTATCCCGGAAAAAGGAGGGAGGTGTGTGGATCTGAGGTTTCCGAGAGATTTAAAGAAAACTTAACCACGTGGGCAACGCCGCGAACATAGGAAGTAATTTATACAAGTGGCTAAATGTGAAATTGACATTTTTTTTCAGCACTGTCATCTTTGCAATGGAAGGCATAGGAGTAGTAATGCCAGTAGAGAATGCCATGAAGAAACCTAAGCATTTCCTAGGTTTTCCTAGCGTTCTGTTTGTGTCCATGACTGTCATTGTGTTCCTCTACAGCACGCTGGGACTCTTCGGATATTTCCGGTACGGAGACGTATTGAGGGGGTCCATTACTTTGAACTTGCCTATGGATGATTGGTACGTATTATATATTTATTACTTAACTAATCAATTACAAAAAGGGAATTAATTTGTTCTTTATTGCTTTTTTGTTTCACGATGATTTAATACTACCTACTATCTTGTGCTACCAAGACTCACTTAGGATCGCTAAGCCAGGATAGTAGGTAGTAAATAATTTAGGTACTTAATAAATAAAACTATATAGAAATTGAATTTCTACGATTGTGTAAAGGGGTGAAAAGTCTGTAATCATATAACGCATAATCAAAATAAGAAGGTAGGCAACAACTTGCTTATTTCGATTATGATTTTACCATCATTATGACTGATTACGGTACATGAGGCATAATATTATAAAATTGTGAATGAATAAATCACTTACTCAAATAATTCGTAATGAAATATTAATGATCATAAAATACTACATAGATGTTAGAGCTAATGCCCATTATTGCCCATAGCTTATTCACCGTATTTATTCATTGAAAAATTTACGTAAGTATATGGTTCATTCGTAGGTATTAAATTTCATTTAATACCTACGAATGAACCATATACTCAATTTAACATACTCATTGGTTTAAATTATTTTTAACATTTAGCAAAAGTTAATAATAAACTATTGCTTGTCGCAAATAAGTTCATCATGTACCTTCATGTCCACTAGGCACCAGGTCCACCAGGCAACACAAGCCTGGTTTCTGGCTGCTGAGGCTACAGTATTCATATCAAAGAGTAACTTTGACTTGCTCAAACTAACATCTCAATCTAACCATATAACATATTATTTTAGGCCAGCGGTATGTGCAAAAGTTTTCATAGCGTCGTCCATATTTTTCACATACCCTCTCCAATTCTTTGTGGTCATCGACATCTTCACTAGATACTCAGAGCCTCACATCAAAGACAAATACAAAAGTGCATCGCAGATTGTAGCTCGAACTGTAGGAGTGTGCTGCTGTGGTAAGTAATCTCGATAACCAGACATTAGACAATATGCATATTCAATTCAGTGCTAATCTTTGGGTAAATTAAATTCGTATTTAATAAAAACAAATCTGTGAGTACGGCCCTGCTTATAGAAGTAATCGGAAATTTTAACTGTATGTAGTATGCCTTCCTGTGTCATCAATTGGATAGGTCAAAGTTACACCATTGGTGAAGATTGTTTTTGTAATTTCGTACATTATTTCGTCGTGATCACAATACATAATACTATCACGTCTCTATCCCTAAGGGGACAGACAGAGCATTTAGGGTCTAGCGGCTCAGGGCAGACATAGCGCAGGGCCGCAAGACTCAAAGGCCACTTTTAGCGTGATGGTGGGCGAGAAGGTGGAAAAAGGAATCAAAATAGTGATGGATTGCTAGCTGCATCGCCTATTTACATGATTTGCATTTTTGCCCATTCCCTAGATCGGCTTCTACGATCTGCGCGGGAAGAGAAGCAGCTGGCACATTCTAAGTTTTTTCTTTTCTCCCAGACCTGCATGGAAGGATGTGATTACAAAACACATATTTTTTTGTTTATACCATGGTTGTGATTGTTACTCGTGACTGTGATTTTAGCACTTCGGCCTAGCAGTTTTTTTCACCTATCTGTTTATTGCACTGTATGTAAAATACAAATTTGCTTCAGTATTTTAATTTTATTTTATTGGTTCAAGTACACTTGTAAATTTACAAACAATACATTTAAAAAAGAAAACCTAGTACTTAGGTGCATGCATATTGTACCGAGATGGATAAATAAACTAAAATTTATTTTGCAGTGGGCATTGGCGTCGCGTTGCCATTACTTGAACAGATCATCAACATAGTTGGAGCAGTATTCTATTCTATCTTGGGGCTGGTCATCCCAGCTATCGTCGAGACGGTGTTCAGATGGAACGACCTGGGAAGATTCAACTGGGTGCTCTGGAAAAATCTCATTATTGTCGCATTTGGCATCATTACCTTGGTTTCAGGGTGTACTGTCACTATCATGGATATTGTTGAAATTTTGCATCGTAAAATTGAGTGAAATGTTAATTAATTAAATTTATTCTAGAAAGACAATTCACGCGTGATTTATACATATTGAGGTTTTTTTAGCTGTAGCAATCTATTTATTTATTTAATTACGAACTTATGTACACGTAAAATGTAGGTATACAGATAATACCTACATAAAATACAAGTTGTACAAAGGCACTACTTATCTCAAAAGAGATCTCTTCCAGTAAGGCCTGTAAATCTGAGATGTTGAATAAATAATAACACGACGATACTAGCATATTTTATATCTTACTTCCTATACTTACATAGGTATGAACGAACGAGACATCCGAGACTCAGCAGTATCTGAAAAAGATTGTTTACTATATTGGCCTGTCGTTCGTCATATTGAAATAAGTCCTGAGACTTTATGTCTATCAGTCAGCTACTCAGATATTTATTTTAGGAAAGTAGTGAATTCCATATAGATATATATTTATGTACCTAATTAACGGAAGACATCATACCTCACTGTAAGTACTCACTATAACTAGACGATAAGTTTATTCATTATCTAAGTAAGTATATTTTTTAATGCACTTGAAGAGTACATAGGTAAGTATAAATATTATTGTTTTAGGTATTAATTACACTTTTATAGTATTTATAGTATCCTAAGAAGTAGGCAATTATATTTATTTATATAACCTTTTTTGTACAAAATACAATTTGTGTAGCACAATAGGCGGACTTACTACTAAAAGCATATCTGACTGCCAACCTTCGGGTAGTTAGAAAAGTTAAAGTATGTACAAAAGGGATATTGATAGGAATTCAGATATATATTTACTTTCAACATAAACTACTTTATAAATACTTACTATTACTATATTGTATGTGTTAAATTGGAAAAATCTCAAATTCTAGGATACTAACGCAACGCTAGATATAATTTTATAATAATATGGTTTGCAATAAATGTGTACTTAGTTAAATATACAAGACCCACACGCCTACACCTAGCCTAGGAAACACTAGTACAAATAAGGTGGTATATGGAGCACACGAGGACTTATGATTTACCTCGACAACTGATATATGTATGTGATTTACACAGAATTTAGGTTTATTTGTAAAGTCCTGCAGAAGAAAAATAAGTAAATAATATTATTAAAATAAATAAAAGTACTGTTGTGCATGCAATTTTAATTCTATTTGTTTATGTTCTTGATACTTATTTCCAACTATCTTTCTTATTTGCTTGTTGTTTCGCAAGGTTCAATGAATTATGACGTTTCTTTGTAAAGATATGCCTTGCCTGAAAAGTCATTAAGTATATCATAAAAATTATATTATTTTGTTTTTCCGACGTTTATTTGTTCCTGATATTAACTTTGTTTCTTTGCGTTCATTGCTAATGGGTAGTAAATTTGAAATTCTTGACGTTGCCCTCACCGCTGAGTTTATCGCGGCAATATTTCCGTCTGCCCTTCGATCATATAGAATAAATGATCGAAGGTCATGCCACCTACCGCAAAAAATTATGTAATAAAAATAATATTAGTAAAATGTTATTTGCAGGTTTATTAAAACAATCGATAAGGAGAAATTAGGTCTATAAAACTGAGTTTCTTAGATATTTTTAATCCAGTTCAAGTATTTATGTCTAACGGTACATCGGAAGCTAATTTTACAGATAAACAAGAACAATACGAGTAGATATTATATTATATCTTCAAGTAGTGTATTTGTTATAAATTATAATCAAAAGGTACTTCAAAATTATCTTTCAATAACATAAAGATGTATCTTCAAAGACAAATAGTATGTTTAAACGTGATCTGGCATTCCTCAAGGCAGATCCTGTACAAAGTGCAAACATAGTATTTTATCTTAATACCTTAGGCTAAGCAGTTACATCTAATGTATTCATAAATTCTAATGTAATTCATAAAGATACGTTTAGTGATATTACTAAGACAAATAATGAAGGACCTCATAAGAAAGATTAGTGCAATTAGTTATAACCCGTTTGAACATAGAGATAATTCGCAATCTATAAAGTAAGTAAGAATTAAAAGAACTATGTATGTACCTGTGTAAAAACAGTACCTTCATTATCATTTACACCTATCAACATTAAAAAAATGTTATAGTTAAAGGTATCATAATATTACATTATCATTAAAATCAAATGTACACATTTGAATCGTTGTATTTTTAAAGCGGAGTAACCAAGATACCTGAATGATTTTTGATAAAACCAAAAAAGGACCGGTTTTAATAAAATAATGAAATGTAATATGTTATATACCTAATACTAATTACTAAGAACCAAGTTCGAATTCTATTAATTGCCTTACTAATTCTAAATTGCTAATTTAGTTGAAATGTAATAACTAATTGTATAATAACATTTAGGTAGTAGAAATGTAATTTCTTTGATTTTATTAGTGTTGCAGAAGTTAATAAAATTACCAGGAAAAATAAAGGCCTTATTTTATTAAAGATATAACCCTGAACAACTATGAAAACGTAACAGGTTAGTAAACTCTTTTTTCCACTCATTGCCACTCTCTCTCTCCTTCCAGCGATATCAGATCTCTAGCAAACCTTGTAAAGGCGTCTCTTGGCTCGGGCTTGCTTGCTATCCCTCTTGCCTTCTCCAACTCAGGATGGGGGCTCGGAATTATCGGCACAGCTATCATAGCTTTTGTTTGTACACATAGTGCTCACATATTCGTAAGTACTTTGCTTTATTTTCTTTATTTAACAACCTGGGAAAATTTTCTTTCAGAGGATTTGTGACTTATTAATTTAAAATCTTTTTTCTTTGATCTTTATAAAAAGCTTTGGTCCGATATAAAATAACATTAAATGCGCATAACGTTACTTCTTGTGTAGCTATAGTTAGTTCGTGTTAGATATATTCGTACATTATATAAAAAAGACCATTTCAACTGGAGACTACGACAAAACGCGTCTAGCAATGGCAGCATTTTACGCTTAAAAATCTAGTTCATGATATACAGATCTGTCTGTGAGTTCTTCAATGTTATTAAAAATCCATAAAAAAATTTCGTCTTCCCATACAAAATCCGTTTGGCTGAGCGCTGATTTGTATGGGACGACGAAAAAAACTGATCGATACTTAATTTTTTTTTTTATAAAAAGTAGTTCAGTATCATAGACTGAACTTGCTCCAAAAATTTCGGTGGTGGATAAAGCAGTCAGCCTGTATAGGTGATTTTACGAACTCATTTCTCGTTTGTCTGAAAGACATGTGATGAAGTAATAAGGTTGACTCTACTTTGCAGGGATTATTTTTAATTTAAACGACGTGCTTCCAGAATGAATGTTTATTTGCTACTACTTCACTCTCACACTCTTACCATCGACAATTAAAGCGGACTGTATATACCTACATATCTCTGTAGCTAGTTGTATCTTATTGTTATTATGCCTTTATAGCAAAAACCTACTAGACATTCCGCCCACCAAGAACCCTAGTTCTTAAATTCACAATCTCAAAAAACATTTTGCTAAGTACATTCCTCATTAACTTACTAACATTGAACCTTCTTTATAAATGAAAAAAAAAATTAAAATTATCAGATGATACAAACATATAATCTTGACTCTTAAGTAACTAATCTCACTCAATTATTGATATAAATTCAAAATATAAACTATGGACAAGATTAGGGCTCATTCAACATAAATCCAGAAAAGTGACAAACATATGGTAGGTTGGATTTAAAATAATGAAGGCCGCCCACCGTGATATACGTCTGGCTAAAGCAACAAATCTTACAGTAAGAAAATACATGCTGATGCTATAGAGCATTATACTGTTACTACAGAATTTAACTTAGTGCAAGACATATCAGTAAGTATAATAATAGAAAAATGGTTCTCATTTTGTTATAACACACAACTTACTCACTGGACGCTTAAATATACCTGATTTACATTTTACAGATACAACTCTAGTAATTTTATCAGGTCCAGGATGTTTCTCTATAATTCTACCTAAAATCCATTTAGCAGGAGGAATATTGTCGTCCTTTAATAATACAATATCTCCCATCTCAATCTCAGTACAATTTTTGTTCCACTTGTGTCGTTGATTAAGATTCACCAGATATTCTTTATACCACCTATTCCAAAAATTAGACACAATTCTTTGCGTTAATCGCCATCTGTCTAAACCAACAACATTACATCTAGTGTAATCTTCATCTGCTATATTTAATAAAGGTTCACCTATAAGAAAGTGGCCTGGTGTCAAGGGTAGGGGGTCGTTTGGATCGTCACTGAGTAAAGTAATAGGACGCGAATTTAAACACGCTTCCACTTGTGTCAGAACCGTTGCTAACTCCTCGTAGGTGAGTGTACTATTACCGACTACTTTACGCAAATGGCTCTTAGTGCTGCGCACACTGGATTCCCACAAACCCCCGAAATTTGGGGCGTGAGGGGGAATGTAGTGCCAAGTCGTCCTTTCCAGTGTAAGCTGCACTTTTATCTCCTCAGGTAATTGTGACTTAGCCTTGTTGAACATCTCTCGTATTTCCCTATCAGCCCCAACGAAATTTGTACCGTTGTCACTGTACAAATCCTGACAATGGCCTCTGCGAGCTGTAAAACGTCTGAATGCAGCAATGAATCCTTTTGATGTCAAGTCCGTAACCGCCTCTAGGTGTATTGCTCGGGTCACCATGCACACAAACAGACAGATGTAGCCCTTGTATGATTTTGCTCCTCGTCCTGGTGAAAATCTTATATTTATTGGACCGCAGTAGTCCACCCCGGATTTTTTGAACGGTTTACTCGGTTTCAACCTAGCCTCTGGTAATAAACCCATCAATGGAAGACTCTTTCTTGTTGAATACCTCGTACAAATAACACACTCCCTGTAAATCTTCATGACTCGTTCCTTACCTCGTAAAATCCAGTATTTTGCTCTAAGAAAATTGAGCATAATTTGTGAACCTCCGTGTTTCGTTTGATAGTGGGCATCCACAATTAATAGTTTGGTAAAATGATTTTTACCAGGCATAATTATTGGATGTCGGGTATCATAACATGCGTCCGACTGAGTTATACGTCCAGAAACTCTTAATACCCCCTTTTCATCCAAAAAAGGGCAAAGAGTGCGGAGCTTACTCCTCTTTGCTACATATCCTGAAGTCTTTAACTGTTTTATTTCCCTTACAAATTCTAATCCTTGTACTTGTTTAATGCATACTAATAATGTCATATTCATTTCTTCTACTGTCACAAATTCTGTAAATTTTACTCGCTCATTTTTTGGTAACTTAAAATTCAATACTCTCCGACAATATGACAATACTTTCAACAATCTCGATAACGATGAAAATCTAGACCAAATGAACTCATTCTGTTCAGGGCTTGCAAAAACAGTAAAGGACTTCACTCTCTCCTCTTCATGTGTATCTTCCACTATTGTGTCAAACTTGACTTGATTACCTGCCAGCCACTCTGGCCCTTTAAGCCACAGAGGGTGGTCTATCAAATCCTTGGATGAAAGCCCTCGCGAAGCACAATCCGCGGGGTTCGAATCAGTAGGGACATGACTCCACTGCTCAACCTCCATGATATTTAATATAGTGGATACTCGATTACTCACAAAAGTAGTCCAACGTGATGATCCTCCTTTGAGCCACGCCAACACGACGGTGGAGTCTGTCCACCCGTGCAAATCTTCTTTAGGTATACTCATTACCTGTGAAACCTCCAATATAAGTTGCGCTGCTAAAACTGATCCGCACAGCTCCAGTCTCGGAATCGAAATCTCCTTCTGTATTGGAGCCACCTTTGTCTTTGCAGTCACGAGAAGTACATGTACAGTGTTATTTGATTTATTAATGACTCGTGCGTAAACCACTGCTGCAAAGGCTGATCGCGATGCATCTGAGAAGACATGTAGTTCAGTCTTTGAGTCTCGTGTTACATTTAACCATCGTGGAATTGTCAAGTACTTTAAATCAATTAGACTATTCCTATAAGCTACCCACTGACTCATTAAATCTTCTGTTAGCGTATCATCCCACTTCAAGCCTGACTGCCACAATCGTTGAATGAACATCTTAGCAACTACCACCACTGGTGCGATCCATCCTAACGGGTCATACAACTTAGCAACATCAGAGAGTACTTGCCTCTTAGTGACAGATGTCTTGCAATCAGGTAGGTTCAATGTGTACTCAAAATTATCAGTCTCTCTGTTCCAACTCACTCCAAGAATTTTAATTGATTTGTTTAACTTAATGGGATCTGATGTCTCTTGCTCACTCGAGTGAGAACCTCTCATTTTTTCTAGCAAACTTTCACAGTTGCTGTTCCATTTTTGCAGTTCGAACCCACCTGATCTCAATAACTCCGTCATCTCCTCATGTATTTTCAAGGCTTCAATTTCATTCTCTGCCCCGCTGATCAGATCGTCTATGTAGTAGTCCTCTTTGGTTATTTTAGATGCTAATGGGTACTTATCTTCCTCTAACTCTGCAAGCCTTTGCAAAGATTTAACTGCTAAGTTCGGTGCACAAGCTGTCCCAAACGTTAATCTCACCAATTTGTAATCTTGTATAGGCTCCGATCCATCTGACGTGAATCTCCATACGATTCGCTGAAATTCAGTGTGTTCTTCAGCCACACGAACCATTCTATACATTTTTACTATGTCTGAGACAATACATACCTTGTGGTTTCTCCATCTCATCAAAATATGCCTGAGATCCTGCTGCAGCCTTGGGCCTATTAGCAGGTCATCATTTAGTGAAACATTATTTGTGCCTTTGCTCGAGGCATCAAAGACTACGCGCACCTTCGTAGTTTCCTTATCCTCTCTAACCACAGCATGGTGTGGAAGATAGACTGCTTTGTTATTCCTTTGCTCCCTCTCTGAAATTAATCTCATGTGTTTTAAACTCAAATACTCACTCATTACCTTGTTGTACTCTTCTCTCAGTGTAGGATTCCTCTGCAATTTTTTCTCACAAATTTGTAACCTTTTTACACATACATCTCTAGAATTACCATACTGGCATTTTGGATCCTCTGATGAAAATGGTAGTCTTACCATAAGTCTTCCTTCGTCATCTCTTACAGTCGTCGCATTGAAAATCTCTTCACATAATTTCTCCTCCTTTGTGAACTCCTTCTGCAGCAGGTTGGGCTCGTTTTCCATTTCCCAAAACCTTTTGAGTAAGTCATCCTCACCTATCTGTACATGCATGCTGTTAAGTTTTACCTTTTGTTGCTGCTCCGCTGCACGTGATGCTCTTCCTGACAAAACCCATCCAAAAATTGTATTTTGCGCTATAAGACCCTCAGAATTTTTTCTTACTCCATCCAGCAACGTCTCTCCATACACCTCTGCACCTAACAGGATGTCAATTTTCCCTGGAGTAGTATAAGCAGGGTCGGCTAAAGGCAAGCGCTCAATCTCTATCCATTCGGGTATACAAACCTTCCTGGCTGGAAGTAAAGAGGTTAGTGACGGTAAAACATAAGCATTTATATATACACTCTCATTATTATGGCGTGATTCCAGGCGCAGTGAAACAGAATACTTAATATTGGTACGACTATCTCCTAAACCTGACACCCAACCACTTACTGGTTTACGCTTAAGACCAAGTAATTGAACCATAGCCTCGGTCATAAATGATGCCTGAGACCCTTGGTCAAGTAAAGCCCTAATAACATATTTACAACCATTAGTTGACAATACCTTAATTCTAGCCGTTGCCAGTAGCACACTGTCTGGTTGGAGTCCTCTAGAAAACGCTACCGTAATTTGTGGGTCACCTCGTGATGTATTCGCTCTCTCATGGCCACCGGTAGACGTTGGCGCTGCAACCCCACTCGCTGGTACCTCTGCCACTTCCTGGTTGTTGTCTCGCTCTTCCTTTTCAAAGTGTAGCATCGTGTGATGTCTCCTTCCACATTTTCTGCAACTGGATTGTCGACACTTCATAGCTGTATGTGTAGGTGATAGGCAATTAAAACACAGCCTCCCATTTTGCACAAAGTCTTGCCTTTCTCTCGGTGTCATCATCTCAAATTGTTTGCAATGATAAATGAAATGGCTTTCATGACACTTTGCACACTCAATGTTCTTAGACTTCGGTTTGTTTGCAATAGATGTATGAAATGACTTAGCCTTCGCTGCAGGCTTAGCTGTTGGTGATGGCCGTGTCAATGTGCTGTCTATCATCTCCAGTGCTCTAAATCTGGACTCCAAACTCACGCAGCTGTTCCCAGGTAGGTAGTTTATCACCAATCATATTGAGGTTCTGTTCCCACTGCTTAACAGACTCAGAATCCAGTTTTGAGGTTACTAAAAATATAACAATGGCATCCCACGTGGTCGTACCAATTCCCATATTTTGCAATGATTTTAAACACGATGACGTGTTGTCTACTAATTGTTTAATTGCTTGCGCCGACTCCGTGTTGATTTTCTTAGGTGAAAATAAGTTTTTCATCACTGCATTGCAATTATATCTTTTGTTGTTGTAGCGTTTAATTAATTGTCGCCACGCTTCCTCATAGTTGGCATCGGTAGTAGAAAAATTCTTCAAAAACTCACTGGCTTCTCCCGATAAATTTCCTTTCAAGTATTGAAGTTTCTGAACCGGTGCAATAGTATTGTTATTGTGTATTAGGGTCAAAAACATATCATAAAACGTCTGCCAATCTTGGTAAAAACCAGAGAAATTGGGTAAATTCAAACGCGGCAATTTGATGAAGTCACTGCCCTGTCTTTGGTTGTAATCTCCACCGGCTATGGCTGAGCCGGCGCTGGGCGCTGATTGTAGGAACGGCTGTAATGCCTCCCGCAACGTGGTTTTATATTGTACATATAAATCCTCGAACTCGTCATAAACACCCTTGGTAAAATACTCCTCATTTCCTTGTTGCGACGCATTTGCAATAACGGCTTTGTGTCCATCCTTGAATTCTGTATACTGTTGTTCTAACATCTCCAATCTAGTTTCTATATAAAGCCTTTTTATTCTCTCCTTAGGTGTTTTTCTATAGTTCTTCTCAGCGCGCTGCAGATTCTTTAGTATCTCGTATTGAATAGCAATAAGCGCCTCCATGATGTGTTACGTAAAATCGCTATAATCCCCACAACACTCATAAGTTAGGTCCTTTAGGTAACCTAACTTAGTCTATGTAAATACTCGTCGAAAACTTTACGAAATCACTCAGTACAGGTAAAGTCTTACAGGTAAACTCTCTCACTCGATGTTAAGTACTCAAAATCTCGTAATAAAGTCTCAATTATCACATAAACACAAAAGTTTTTAGCACTCGAAAAATGCAATAGCGTGGTAGGTAATTGCATGATGCGACATAGCACGTAATGGCCGCCGCCGGCTTGCAATCGTATCTCCTCGGGTGAACTCGAGTGTCGTCGGTCGCTGTCAAATGTTTTCGTTCTCGTTCAGTAATCCGGTTCGATATGGAACTTTTATGATGAAGTAATAAGGTTGACTCTACTTTGCAGGGATTATTTTTAATTTAAACGACGTGCTTCCAGAATGAATGTTTATTTGCTACTACTTCACTCTCACACTCTTACCATCGACAATTAAAGCGGACTGTATATACCTACATATCTCTGTAGCTAGTTGTATCTTATTGTTATTATGCCTTTGTAGCAAAAACCTACTAGACACATGATTCATAAAAACGAAATATGGGTAACCATACTAACCATGTTGTCGCGGTGGAGCCATTATTTCATAAATACATACATTGCAATGTGAAGCCAATGATAAAATTTAGATCAAAAATTCGGTTCAAATGGAGCTAAAATTATTTCGTTCATTCCTCTCAGATTTATTTATTCTTCTGCCCTCTTATTTATAAAAAAAACATCAATCTATTTTAGTTAAAATGTGTTTTGTCTCGTTCTTACAAATATCGAAAAAATACATAAGGACAAAACATATTTTAACTAAAATAGATTTATATATATTTTTTATGAATATGAGGGTAGCTAACCTACAGACTTTAATGCTTTTGTTCACTATCTACTAAACATTACAGGTGGAAATCTCTCAAGCTTGTTGTCGGGCAGAGAAGAAGCCTATTCTAAGCTACTCAGAAACATGCGAAGCCGCGTTTACCCACGGACCGAAAGCTGCCAGACGCCTAGCCACTGCCGCTAAGTAAATCATTACCACAGAAGATAGTAAGAGTATTACATACAGAACGGAATCTCCTAAGGTACGTGCAATATGCGTCCCCGTTCCCCGTCCCCGCACCTCTCCCCCGTTCTTGTACCGCCGTGTGCCGCGGTGCACAGGCACACCTCAATGGGTGTGTGTTCGCCTGCTCTCGCCCCTCGCCAAGGCCAGAACGGGGGAGAGATGCGGAGACTGGGAACGGGGACGCATATTGCGCGGGACCTTAGGAGATTCCGTTCTGTATGTAATACTCTTACTGTCTTCTGTGTCATTACATCACACACACATTATATACTCGTGATATATAGACGTGATATCTCTAATGTAGTAGACAGAACCTAGGGCCGTAAGACCCAAATGTGGGCGTGGAGTCCATTTTTCGGCTTTCTTTTTTCGATTTTCCATACCAATATGGCAATAACGCTTTGTTTTATGACCGGCCACCTGCCTGACGTCAACCCTCCTTGGGAATTGTTGCACAATACAACATTTTTTTCCTTTAGTCGCCTTGTATGCATGCAACATGCACAGAAAGAGATGGAGTGGTCCTATTCTAACCCAGAACCACACGGAGAAGTTGCTAGCAGCATCGCCTATTAACATTATTTAGATTCTCCTGTTGATCGGCTTAAATGATCTGCGCGGGAAGAAAAGCAGCTGGTACATTTTATGTTCAAAATAAATGAATAAGTTTCTAAAATTATAATTTAAAAGTGTTTGCATGGAATCGGATTACCCTAGTTCGTTTTTATTTTTTTATGTCAAAACTTCTGTCGGTCAAGCTCAAGCCTAAACCAGGTGGAACCATACTAACTTAAAACTTGAGATTAATTTTCCGATTTTTTATTTATACAATATACATTTTTTCTGAATCCATAATTTCAATAAATTACAAGATTATTTTTTAAAACTTTGTCTTATTAACTACTATAATATTTTTTTTCCAGAATATTTGCAGAGTTTGCATTGTTGTTCACCTACCTTGGCGTGGCATGCATTTTCACTGTTCTAATAGCGGACTCTATCAAACAGGTAAATATTAACCGTGTATCTTAATCTAGGTTAATTGGGTATTTTACTAGGTCAAAAATAAATTATTTGGTACTGTTATTAGAATAAAACGTCACAAAAAAAATGCCACTCGTCATTGATCACAGTCACTTTGAACGTGATTTTCGATTTATTAATGCAGAAAAACGGATATTAAGAGTGTTATTTGACTCCAAGGAACTATGACATCATAAATTGATATTTTATACAAATCCCATATAATAATTTTTTTGACGTTAAGAAAAAAGTATCTGATTTGACTTGTTGCAAAATAGCGTATTGAAATAATAATTAAATTTTTTACAAAAAAACAACCGACTTCAATTTTTTTTAGGAGTTTCTTCCATATCTCCAAAGTTCTTCATCATATCTTCACCAAATTAAAATGGGACCAATTTGGTAGTAAAGGCTTTCAAGTAAAAAAATAATCATCAAAATCGGTTCACAATTAGGGAAGATATCGCGTAACAAACATACATAAAAATATAATAAAACAAAAAAACATACAGTCGAATTGATAACCTCCTCCTTTTTTGAAGTCGGTTAAAAATGAAGTACAACTTTCAAATGATGAAAATATTGCTTAACCTTCTACAGTCGTCAGTCTTCAAAAAAACTCTGTAAACATACCTATTACCTACCCATAATGTACTGACTGCTTTTTTGGAGAAATAAATACTTTTGGACCGACTTCAAAAAAGGAGGAGTTATCAATTCGACTGTATGTTTTTATGTAGCCAATTGTAGACCGATTTTGATGATTATTTTTTTATATGAAAGCCTTTACTATCAAGTTAGTCCCATTTTAATTTGGTGAAGATATGATGAAGAACTTTGGAGATATGGCTGAAATATTAAAAAAAATTAAGGTGGTAGTTTTTTTTTTTAAATAATTAATTATTTAAAAGCCCTTTTTACCAAATTTGTCCCATTTTCATTTGATGAATAACTTTGGGTATATGGAAGAAACTCAAAAAAAAATTAAGTTGGTTGTTTTTTTTTGTTAAAATTTATTTTTTTCTTTTTTTGTTGCTTGTTTTCAGATATTAGACACATACATGCCTGCGTATATAATGCCTGTGGAGTATTATTGCTTGATTCTCTTGGTGCCTCTTTGCCTGCTGGTACAAATCAGGCACTTAAAGTTCCTGGCTCCTTTGTCTCTAGTAGCCAACATTTTGTTAATACTTACCTTTTTTATTTGCCTTTATTACATTCTCAAAGATGGACTATCGATATCTGATAAGAAAGTAGTAGGTAACCTCACTAGGTTTCCAGCATTTTTGTCGTGAGTATTTTGAATTCATCGTTTTATCCTCTTTTTTTTGAGGTCCGTACCCAAAGGGTGCTTACGGGACCCTATTACTGAGACTCCACTGCCTGTCTGTCTGCACGTCTGTCCATCCGTCTGTCACAGGGCTCTCTCTCTCTAGAAACGTAATAGTTAGACAGTGACACTTAAAAAATTCACCGATTATGTATCTATTAAACTGGGGAGACCTTTGCCCAGCAGTAAGACAATATAGGTTAATTAAAAATAATAATAATAATAATGTATCTATTACTGTGGCCGCTATAACCACAAATACTAGAAATACGATAAAGTTAAAAATTAAAGGTCGTCATACAAGAAACGTTTTTAACTCAACACATAACATTGTACGGAATGGAGGTACGGAATCCTTCATGTACGAGTCTGACTCGCACTTGACCGGATTTTTTACAGTCTATTTCAATCCATTGCTGGAATAAAGGCCGCTCCCAGTAAAGTGAGGATTTGCCCATATCAGTACGCTGGGTAGACGGGTTGGTGATCGCAGTAGATGATATAAGGTCTTAGTAAAGTATTGGACCATTTATTCTATTCTATTAATAAAAAAAAACACTTTTACCGTTGTTACACGGATTTTGCCGATGAAGCCGTGTGGTTCCCGGCAGAGTAGAATAGGACCACTCCAAAACGACTTAGGAAACACAAGCTAAACCAAGCTTATAAACATCAATGAGACCTCTCCAACACGTCTGGCCAGCGTAAAGAGTGTATGCCAAATCCTCTGACTGCTCTGGCTAATATATGGCTCGGGTAGTACAGAGAGATTTGTGCTCCTGCAGTAGAGACTAAAAAAGACCTGATGATGATGACACGTATTTTATTTGTAAAATGATAAATTAATAATGATAAGCCATGTCCACAGGACCGTCATCTTTGCAATGGAGGGCATAGGCGTGGTGATGCCGATCGCCAACCAAATGAAGAACCCCCAGAGGTTCCTAGGTTGCCCTGGAGTCTTGTGTATTGCCATGACGTTGGTAGCAGTCCTGTACGGCACTTTGGGAATGCTGGGCTATTTCAAATATGGCGACGTGCTCAGAGGATCTATTACGCTGAACCTCCCTATTGATGATTGGTTTGTATTATTATAAAATACTAGCTGATGTCCACAGCGTTGTCAAATTGTTGACAGTCCTTCGGGAACCTCACAGTTTCCCGGAATAAAAATTAATCTATGTATTAATAATATAAGTAATAAGCTATCTACATGCCTTTATTCTAATCCGTCTAGCCGTGTTGGCGTGTAAGACATCCTCACATCCAGATAACGATACAAACTTTCACATTTATAATAGATACTAAATTAATAAAATTATATGGTGATGCCGTCAGAGAATACATGCCTACACCACCGACAAGGGCATAGCTCTTAAATATAGATAGATAAATAGGTGATGCCGTCTACATTGATCCTCGCCACAAGTAATTTTTATGCAAATTTGACAAAAGGCAGGCTGAGAAGCAACCTTATAACAGTTTTAACAGATGACAGCTAAACTTGATATTCTGGACTTACGCTGGTTATGAAAAAATCATTACAAGCTCGTAAGATGATCCTGGCTTTAGGTGACCCTACTAGAGGCCTACTAGAGCCCCCCTAGGTACAAAAGCAGTTTTAATCTACATTTGAACCACTTAGACCACTCTAGTCTTGAAAGATCTCCTTTTATCAAAGGGGATCTTATAACCTAGGCTTTCTCATCCACCACAAACTTTGAACTACTAGATATCCCCGTCTTTCCAAATAGACACACACCTGCCTACAATTGTTAAGAAAACTTAAAATATAAATGGGTACAAAAATTACTGAAGCGAATTCTTCCAGCCGATCTTTGTGTAAATATAGACTTAAGGGTAGACTATAGGGTTATTTTTTGTTATTTAATTTTCTTTTATTGGTTTAAGTACACTTGAAAAACAAACAATACTATACATTTAAACAATTTCTAATTACAGGCCAGCAATTTGCGCAAAATGCTTCATAGCACTGTCAATTTTCCTCACGTACCCACTACATTACTTCGTGGTCATCGACTTACTCACGAAGTATCTGCAGCCAAGGGTTAAGGAAAACTACCGGTCGGTGTTCCAGGTCATCCTGAGAGTATTGATCGTCTGCTTTTGTGGTAAGCATACATACATACATACATACTATCACGCCTGTTTCCCACAGGTACCCCTGTCATCTCACTAAATATCTTACTAGGTCTCACAAATTATCATCATCAGGCCTTTTTTAAGCTCCACTGCAGGAGCATGATCCTCTCTGTACTACCAGAGCAGTCAAAGGATTTGGCCTAAACTTTCCACGCTGGCCAAAAGAGTTAAGAGAGGTCTCATTGATGTTTATATGCTTTTGTTTCCTAAGTCGCCTTCTACAACATCCACGGGAAGACTTGGAGTGGTCCTATTCTACTCTGCCGGGAACTACACGGCTAAATATACTGAAACTATTTTAAGAGGGAATTCAGTCAATCAATCAAAAACAACTATTCCCAATAAACATGTATCGAAATATAAAAAAATAATTTTTGGCTTCCCATACAAGTTGAATGATCAGCTGATCAAGTTTGTATGGAAAGCAAAAAAATATTTTTCATATTTCGATCGGTATATGTCCTTGGGAAAAGTGGTTCAGTGTCATGGACTAAATTTACCCATAATTTCAGTATATTTTGCTAGACATTCTATAAAATACAGAGTAATCATATAATACACTACAATACAATACCCTTTATTGCACAAAAAATAAATACAGGACATCAATTATCTTAAAAATAAATAATAAGTGAACCTTGTAAATGTGTACAATCGGCTTAGAGTTTTTAGATTGTATTTAATAGAGATTAGATGTACTTATTAGAGAATTTTAAAGATTAGAAAACTTCTGCAAATAAATATTGTAAAGACCGAGTTTTTCCTATCGAATTCAATTGAAATTCAATTAAATTGTTTCAGCCGGTATCGGCGTCGCGTTGCCATTTCTGGAGCAAATCATCAACATAGTGGGATCTCTCTTCTACTCCACACTTGGTCTCATCATCCCTGCGGTCATCCACTCCGTCTTCCGCTTTCAGAACCTTGGAAAATGGAACTGGATCCTGTGGAAAAATAGTTTGATTGTGATAATTGGGGTTATAGCTGCCGTTTCTGGTTGTGCAGTCACTGTTTCTGATATTATCGATAAGTTACATCGCAAAACCGAATAATTTGTAAATAAACACTTAAGAGTCCCCTTACCCTAGACTTATTCATACAATCGTAGTCTAGCTTTCATTTTAATAGATATATTAAAGAAAGTGCAAGAACTAGTATACCTATATCGTAATTTTAAAAAAAGTGCAAGTACTAGTATACCTATATCTGGGTATTATTATTAGTTTTAGACAGTCAAAATATTACATTACATTATATACTAATTTGGGACGCAACCTGCGTCAGTACGGTAGCCGTCAGCCACATTGGGCGTACTGTATGCACGGCGGCGGCGGCTGCCGAGGATGCGGCTGATAGAAAGCGTTTAAAGTACGCAGCTATGGAGCCAAAATATTGTTTTGTGCCTATAGCCGTAGAGACCATGGGCAGCTGGGGATCGGACGCTAAGCGCCTTATAAGAGAGATAGGTCAACGAATCGCGGAAAAAACTGGGGACTCCCGCTCTGGCTCGTTTCTGGTGCAAAGAATGGCCATAGCTATCCAACGTGGTAACGCGGCAAGCGTTCTGGGCACCTTTGCACCGGAAACGCTAAAGAGCGGGTTGTAATTTTTATTTTGTTTATTTAATATTTTTTTTTTTTATATTATTTTATTTGTTTTATTTATTATTTTGTTTTGACTATGATGATGTAATTTTGAATTGTTTTGTCAAAATATGAACTTAAAAGAAAACATACCTAAGGGTATAGAAGATTCCATACTGGTGGTTAAAAATATGATATGATACATTATATTCTCTTTTAAGGTCATATTTTGACTGTGAAACCAGTTATATGCCTAGATATATGACAAAATATTGCCGAAATCTGACATTGGTTTCAAAATAAAAACTAGAGTAGGTTTGTATGGGAAAGTCTGATTCTGTCTAGGGTAAGGGTAGGTACTCTTAAGTTATGTGTATACATAATGCATATCAATGCAGCATTGTGATATAAGAAACATGTCATGTTTCTGTTAGCTTTATTTTTTGGGCTTTATTGTCGTTTTTAATAAAAAACCTTTGCTTACCTACTAAATTGTTAGTAGATTATACCTACATAGGAACATAAGTAGTACTAAAATATTTGTAACATTTAATATTAGTCCCAGTTTCTCTGCATGATAATACTTAGTTTTAAGTAAAAAAATGGTTTTATTTTTTTTTCATTACAAATAATAGATAACATATTAAAATATATTAATTACTATGCGTTATTATTAAAGCACTCCGCAAAAATAGTTAGATCTCACCTTTGTACTTTCCGTACCTACTTGGAATATCTGAATATCTAATTATTTTCGCTTCACAAAGTAAAAAAATTAGCACATTCGTGTTTTTACCTCCACACCAGATATTTGTTTTTTTTTTCGTTTTCCAGTTTTATAACTTTTTTAGAATCTGCCCTCTAATCCCAAAATAAAATGTAGCCGACATTAAAATAAACAAACTCACTTTCAGTCAAAACACAAAATATAGGACATACAAATAAAAAACGACGGGTTGCACTCCGGGAGTGGCGGCAGAAGTGAAAACTTGAATATTAACGTTGTGCATTTTTCATATTTTGGTATGGTTAGGGAATAATTTTGCACGAATTGCTTTAATTATCAGTATAAAAGTACTACATTTATGTGGTAAAATACAATATTTATTTATTGCGCTATCGTACACAAACATGACAATTTATATTACATTAAAAAGTTTATCTCTCAGCTAAACAAAACAGCAGGCGCAGACATACATTTTCGCCGCGCCGTAGAAAGAGAGGGGGATACTTCCCCTCCTACGCCGCGCCGGCTGTCTACTCTTCATCCGTCTTACGAATTTTCGATCAGGACACGTGTCCTGACGCGAGTTGAACATTTTTCACCACACGGCTAAAGAAGTTTTCACTTCAATAAACACACAGTCGTCGTTCAGTAGACTAAACATAACATGACTAAACAAATATTTTAAAAAATTTGCCCGCTAGAGAAAACGTCACTATACCTAATATGGCGGAAGTGAAATATTCATCGACATATCTCAAAATACAAGACAATTGTAAATCAAGCGACCTTCATCATTGACCATTGATTGAGTGGGTCAATCAACTTATTGCGATTTGCGACATGGCGGCGCGTCGCATGTGACAAATATTTAGGCATCAGCCAAAATGAGAACGATTACCTCTAGATGATTATATTACGACTTTTTGAATCATTCCTCAATCGTATCTTTTTTATATAACTATATTTTCAAACATGCATACGCTCTACGATTAGCTTCACCTGAAAGTAAGCCGTTACCATATGTATTATTATTATTTCCTACATTTAAGGCATAGTTACTTAAACACATATAAGTACGTCTTTGCGCAGTATGCACCTCGCTATGCCGCATCGCAAAACTTTACGCACACATTAGTTACTGTCGTCAATACCATAAGATGAGCGCGCAAATTCATATAAAATGAGAAAGTCTTTCCTCAAATTAGTTCACCCATCAGCTTTTTTCATCAGCAGTTTTATAATTTCTTATGGCTGCTACAGAATAAGCATAACTGTAGTCATGATACTCCTAACTTTATGACCAGAATATTGATTACAAATAAGTTGAGCCCAAAATAAATATAAATTCAGTGACTTTATGCTTTGTATAAGCCTTAAAATGAACTCGCATTTTCACGCGTTTGTGTAACTTACGCACTAAGTAAGTAGTAGTCAACAGATCTGGAAGTTCGGCATTTTGCCAAGCAGTCAATGGATGACCAATGACGAAAAAACATTGTATGTATTAAGAATAAACAACTACCTATTTTGCTTATAAGCATAAACCGAGGAGAGGAGCGAGCACTTTTCAATCAGACGATCTATACACGCATTGACCGTTTCACGCGAACTCAATGGTGGAAAAAAAGGCCTAGGCGAGACTGATATAATTCATCAGCAGCTGTTACTGCTATAGATGACATATCTATATAAATACATGATATATGTAAGTTTAGGTAGACATAGGTACACAAGTAGTGACATAACATAAAAGATCAGAAAATATAAAGATAACACCTGAGTAGGTACCTACAATAAAATATTTGCTATCCGAGATAAAGCAAGCTGGAATTTAATATATGAGATGAAACATACCTACTAACTCGTTATTATTGAAATAATAGAAAAAAAATTAACGGAATAGTAGAAAAAATTATTCTATATCATAAATTCTCAATCACATATCTTTAGATTGGGAAATGTGTGATCTACAAAATTTTTCATATTCACTAAGATCAGTATTATAAACAGTTAATGTCAGTTTTTAAAATAAATCACCAACCAAAAGTACAATCAATAAATCTATCAGCAAAATCATTCGTCTGATACCTCTATGAAATAAATTATCAATGATTATATTCCGTCTCATTTCTTCAAGCACTGAATCACTCATTCATCCAATATTGAGGCCAAATGCGCAGTACTGACTCGCGTGTATGAGCTGTCTACAATGTAAACACAACCCATCATATTACAAAGTAAGGACTCGGTTGATACTTGTTTGTATTACTAGTAGTCGATGAAATTATAAAATACTAAGGTAAAATGTGATATGACAAAGGCATCTGCCATAGCCATAGATCTGTATATAGCCTAGGGGTAGAAGTTCTACTGCCATCTATCGATAACAGTTGATAGCAGCGGAGTGGCGTGCCTCTTGAAACACGAAGAAACTCATAATAAATTACCCTGACCAGTGCTAGATAGATACTCGTACGCTGTCCTACAGGGCAGCGACTTGTTTCACCTTGAATAACATATAACATTAAAATTCTTGCAAATTTGTTTTTTTGTTTTGCACAAGCCTTGCGACTGATGAATTAGATAGAACTTAAGGCGAAGATATAGGCAAATGGCCTTGAAGTGTGAAATAAATTGTTAACTCGTAAATATGGTAATAATTTCCATATTGCTCTTCGTCATGCACTAGATAGCCCTTTAAATTATTTTATGAACTACGGTAGTTCAAGTGAAACTATAATTGGTGATCCGTCTAGCTTTAAAACTTGCCGTGGCCACTTTTGGCGGAAGCAAGTTTTAAAGCTAGACGGACTAATGTAAATACTTTCAACGGTGGTTCATAAAATAATTTTAAGGGCTATCTAGAGCATGACGAAGAGCAATATGGAAATTATCTCCATATTTACGAGTTAATAATTTTTTTCAAGTGAGGGCGCCACTTCAAGGTCATTTGCCTATACCTCCACCTTAAGTACATAGAGCACTGTTTTTGCAAAGCCATTTTAAAAAGTTTAGCGTCTATACCTTAAGTAGTAAAAAATGTGACTTACATTTTACTATAAAAATAAAATAAAATCTTTTTATTTCGACCAACCCAGGGACCATAACTAGAGGTATGGAGAATTTGAGAGTAAGTATATTTTACTTTTTTTTTCTACTTCTGATGTTAACTACGCGTAATTTAAAGTAACGGATCATGTGCTCCCATGCCGTGTGATAAAAATAAATGTGACAAAGACAAACTCCTTGGACAATCAGCAAATTATGACGCCACTTTATTTTTACTTTCACAAAAATATATTTTTGTTTTTTAAATTCTCAAATTGTCTGGCACGGAGTGACGCTGGCTGGACGCGTAGGAAGGAAGTGATTGAGGAGTAGGTGATTAGCAAATACCTAAATCACATGCGCCGTACAATGATGTGTGTGATTGTGAACAAATCAACTAAAGGGATAGGAACAGTGCTGCGAATTTGCCTTAGAGCACTGCTACCTTTTTAGGGTTCCGTAGTCCACAAGGAACCCTTATAGTTTCGTCATGTCTGTCCGTCCGTCCGTCCGTCCGTCCGTCTGTCTGTCCGTCCGAGCTCGTACTCCGCCGCTACTGCACCGATTGTCACGAAAATTGGTGGAAAGATAGATATTGAAGTTCCAAAAGTTGGTTTTTAAAATTATGAAAAAAAATTTTTTTTTTCATACAACGAAAATTGAATTTAAAAAATTAGATTGGACTAACCCCAACGTGTGGGGTATCATTGAAAAGGTCTTTTAAAATGCAACAAAAACTGATTTGAAACTATGTAGATCAAACCCCCCAGTCTTGAGATAATTTAATACAAAGTTAAAATTTGAGGTGTCCCCCCACCGTAACTTTTGAAATAATCTATACTAATATTATAAAGCTGAAGAGTTTGTTTGTTTGTTTGTTTGTTTGAACGCGCTAATCTCCGAAACTACTGGTTCGAATTGAATAATTCTTTTTGTGTTGGATAGTCCAGTTATCGAGGAAGGCTATAGGCTATATAACATCACGCTACTACCAATAGGAGCAAAGATATAGTGGTAAATGTGTAAAAAACGGGAGAAATTATTTCATCTTTGAAGCCTTCCGTTGCGTGCGCCGTGAAAACGGTTCAAGATACACAAAAAATATGTATTAAAGAATAATAGCTCTTTTAATGATCTAAAAAACAGTCCGCGATAGTATATGTCTATCTTTTAAGATTAACTCACAAAAACCGTTTTTATGGTACCTAATTTGGTCGAAATAATTTGTTTAAGTTGTATCAACATAATAATATTAATCTTTATTCAAATAAATATGTTGTTGGTTAAGAGTACTTCATCTATACTAATATTATAAAGCGGAAGAGTTTGTTTGTTCTTTTGTTTGTTTGTTTGTTTGTTTAAACGCGCTAATCTCAGGAACTAATGGTCCGATTTGAAAAATTCTTTTTTTGTTGGGTAGTCCATTTATAGAGGAAGGCTTTAGGCTATATAACATTACGATCCGACAACCACGCGAACGAAGTCGCGGGCACAGCTAGTACTAAAATAATTCTGACAAAAATGTGGTATATACCTCAAAGTATGTACTTTCAATTAAAACTACGAGTATAGCGGTCTCGGTATCATAGATAGTTATTTTTAAATACGTCATAAATCGTAAACTTTAATATTATGTTACTTACTGCTACGGAACCCTTCATGGGCGAGTCCGACTCGCACTTGGCCGCTTTTTTTTATTACAAGCTTTTATTTGTTTATTTATTGGTTTTCTGGGTCAAATCTTGCAATTTTAATTAATTTAGATTTTCTGCGTTTCGTCCCAAATGGGCCGTAGGTACATGGGACGAATTACTGAATTACTCGTTCAATTTGAGCCACTTCCCGGTTGAGATGTTTTTTTTTATGCAAATCAGATGACAATGTAATATTATAGAAAGAAGCTGATCTAATGATAGAGACGGAAGGTGGCTATTAAACCCTGTAAAAATACGACTCAACCCCATCGAGTTTGGGCTTATTACATTTGTGTTGATAAGTATTTAGGCCTCACAATAAAAGCTTGTACAAAAAAGAATAACTTTATCGAAAAGCTTTATTTTTTATGCATTTTACATTTACGTACATATATATATTACGTGTAATGTTAATATTTAAATTATTGTTATTTTATGGAAAACCTACCGATACTAGTTGTAGGTTTTAACCAGATCCAGCCCTTTTCTAATAACCACATAAAGTTAAACACATAGTATTTATCTTTGTAACACTCTTCAAACACTTGCACTAAAAAAATCTAGATCCGTAGAGTACTTTTGACGAAGCATGTTGCCCATAATGTTCATAGACACCTTTGTTTCAATTTTATAGATAAATGATGACCTATATACGGATTCTAGATCCTATACAGACTGTTTTTAGGGTTCCTGGTTTTTGTCTGTCCGTCTGTTTGTCCGTCTGTCTGTCCGTCTGTCTGTCCGTCTGTCCGTCTGTCTGTCCGTCTGTCTGTCCGTCTGTCTGTCCGTCTGTCTGTCCGTCTGTCTGTCCGTCTGTCTGTCCGTCTGTCTGTCCGTCTGTCTGTCCGTCTGTCTGTCCGTCTGTCTGTCCGTCTGTCTGTCCGTCTGTCTGTCCGTCTGTCTGTCCGTCTGTCTGTCCGCGGGTCTGTCCGTCTGTCTGTCCGTCTGTCCGTCTGTCCGTCTGTCTGTCCGTCTGTCTGCCCGTCTGTCTGTCCGGTCTGTCACAGGGCTCCATCTCTTGAACCGTAATACCTAAACACTTGAATTTTAACCGATTATGTATTACTGTAGCCGCTATAACAACAAATACTAAAACTAAAAAAAAAATTAAAAGTTAAAGGGGTCGTCGTACAAAAAACGTGTTTTTTCTGCGTCAAAAACGCACTAGATCTAGTTAAAAACTCAGAAAAAACACGTTATAATGACATTAACTAGATACTTGAAATTTTCACAGATTATGTATTACTATGGCCTCTATAACAACAAATACTAAAAATTAAAACATGTTAAAAATTAAAGGGAGTCGTCATACAAAAAACGTGTTTTTTCAGCGTTTTTAACTAGATCTTAATGGCATTAACAAGATACTTAAAATTTTCACATATTATGTATTACTATGGCCGCTATAATAACAAATACTAAAAATAAGATAAAATTAAAAATTAAAAGGGCGTCGTCATACAAGAAACGAAATTTTTTCAGCGTTTTTAACTCGATTTTTATAATGGCATTAACTAGATAGGTACTTGAAATTTTCATCAATTATGTATTACTATGACCACTATAATAACAAATCTAAAAATAAGATAAAGTTTAAAAATTAAAGGGGGTCGTCATACAAGAAACGTGTTTCTTCAGCGTTATAAAACATTGCACTGTAGTACGGAACACTTCATGTACGAGTCCGACTCGCACTTGTCCGTTTATTTACTTTTATTTACTGTTCAGTCAAGTCAACAGCATTTAAATAAAGTAGGTATGTTTTACTAAGCCATTCACGTTTCTTGGTTCAGGAGCTGGCCGCCTACTATCTATAGATGGTATTCGTACAACTAGCAATGTCTCAGGAATCTACCTGCTAGGTCTAATATAAAAATAACTCATGGTTCACAAAATTACCTTCCATGTACACAAACCTTATCAGTAAGAATGTGTGAACTTCATGATCGATAACTCCTATATCATCTACTTCCTATACTACTTTACCTATGAATTTTAGTTAATTAGTTTAACCCGTGGTAGTTATACTCATATGGTGATATTACAAGCTAACATTCTGTAACACTATCAATAGAAAGATAAAAAAGGATGTGTCAAATGTACATAATAGAATGATCCCGTTAAAACGTGTGAATGAAATAGTGGATTCGTGGTCGGATGAGTGGAGCGACGATGATGGCGAAACTTACCATGTCAGGTAGGTGATGTACCGATGATATCTAAGGATATAAATATTCGAATAGGTAGGTAAAAAAAACTGATCTCTCACACGAATTATGTAGTCAGCTGATAGTTTCTATGCAACCCGAGCCTACATACATTTTGAAATAAACGAAAAATAATTGATCTCTAACATGAATTGTGTAGTCAGCATAGTTTATACATATAAACCCAGCATTCTTCCAACCTAGAACGATGCATCAACAATCAAAGAATCATATATTTATACTAGATAGATGTTCTTCCAAAAGGGCTTGAGAAGACTTCTCCTTTCCTCCTAAATCAGTCAGATACTGAGTATGCTACAAATTTAAGGCGTACATATTTATATGCAAATGACAGAAAAAACAGTGTTTCTTGAATCAGTAGCGTTATACTTATAACTGATGTAAGGAGTTCAGATTTTTTGTCTACAGTGAAAAGGTTTTGCACAAAGAACGAAGAAGAAGAAGCGGTGTTCCCGAACCGATACGACATTGAAACCTTTAAAAAACGAGTCTATATCTTCCTGAAAGGCCGGCAACGCTTTTGTTACACCCCTGATTTTGCAGTTGTCCATGGATAGTGGTGATCACTTACCATCAGGTGACACGCTTGTTCGTTTGCCGCCCTATAACATTAAAAATAAAAAAAAACGCTGCTGCCTCTGCCATCACCACTCGGCCAAAATTTTATCCTTATATTAAATGAAATGAAATAAGATACAGGAAGATTTTGAATTTGTCACTAACACAATCACGTTTTGCATTCCACGCGTCTTCACAGTAATATGTTGCCAAGCGGATCGTCTTTTCCTTTAAAATATATGTCTGCATTCCAATGCATCTACCACACATCTACCAAGATATAAATAGGCATTCTCAATACTGGAATGCGTATTATCTTCAAAATTTCATAAAATTAAGCTTCTGGATTCAGGTCTCTACATAGATGTATTGTCAAGATCACTTATATTAAAGCACGAAAAATAATTGTACTAACTGAAATAAAAACATTGATTCTAAGTCCACATATCTTTTTTTAAATATCAGTTTAATTGTAAGTTGACGTAGGTACATACCTACTTGGAGAAAATGCTGCAGTGCAGTTTATTGCCGCTTCTTCTGCACTTGCATTTAGGAACCGGCACTTACCTTAGCTTTAAGTACCTACTAAAACTAGGCCTCTTGTGGCCGCAGTCAAGTCAAGTCAAATTTTTTTAATTAAATGTAGGATAAATATGTCACATGAAGGTCATTATTTTAAAATTATTTTAAGTGTAAAAGCTACAAACAAATTGCGTTTCGCTTTTAGAACGACCACTGCTGGAAAGATTGCACCAAAATAAACCCAGTTCAGTACACGAGGCGCACGAGGCCGCGAGACTTTTTTTTAAAGTCAATTTAATATATTTTACGTCACTTTTACTGTAAATAAATCGACTTGCATTCTTTTTTCGAACTCGTAAAAACTTTACGAGATGATCCAACATTGTTTACGTTTTTACCTACGTAACCGAATTGAACTAGATTTCGTCGCCCTAATCTTAGGGCCCTAACGATAGTGGGTAACGATGCCAAAGCCGGTGTCGCTCGTGTATGTAGCTATTTATAAAGTCCCGTGGCTGCCAAAATTATCTACGTTCATATTGATATTCGTAACAAGCTTTCAGAATGCATTTCCATAGTATTAAGGATAATATTGGAGCAAAAGGCCAAGGTCAGCGCGCCGACATGCTTTTATGTTTCGCCACGAGTAGGTAAGTAAGTACTTACATTACATCGTACTACCTGGTACTTATTCTGTGGTGGTTTAGGTATCGAAAATATACCTACATTACGAGTATTATATGCGCGCAACGGCCCCTCGGAGTGGTAAATTCAGTTACGAACCGTTTGTCCAGAGTAGTAAGAATGAAATTGGCCTGCAATGAATGTCTAGGTATCTAAACGAAAAGGTGCTGAGTTCTGACGTGAGCTAAATTAAAACATATCGCTAATCACATTGAGTAGATATTTCTTTGAATTTCTTTGCTGAGTGAGACTTCTGTACGTGAGTACTAGTACTTATTCTGTGCTACTACTACTCTATTAACTTTAATAAGCTTTTTAAGATAGTTTTAAAAGCTCTAAGGCATTTGCGTGTTGGTCTTTTCATATCTTGTTACTTATGTGGAATCTATCAACAATAATTAAAATTGTTAACAAAAACAACAAACTTTATTATCTTTGAGGAGTTTCTCACATATCTCCAAAGTTCTTCATTATAGCTTCACCAAAATATTATGGGACGAACTATGTAGGTAGTGAAAGCTTTGAAATAAAAAAGAATAATAAAAATCGGTTCACAAATTTCATAATTGGCGATAAGTATAAAGATATCTCGGAACATATACACAAAAAAGCATAGGGGTCGGATTTGATAACCTCCTCCTTTTTTTAAAGTTGGTTAAAAAACGCTCTGGAGCCTAGATATTTTATTTTTATTTTTGCTTTTTTGTTCTAAAACCCGGCATTATTTTTTCTCTGTCGCCTTGGAAAATATGTTTATATTTACAGAGCATAAATTAAAGTAGGTATGAGCCATACTTTTTCATCTCGCATTTTCTCAAACAAAACATTTAATAACCCACAATAAAATAATTCAACAGTTTATTCAAATCCAGCCCGAGCACGTAATGTGGGTTAAGGCTACTACAAATATAGAAACACACAACAATGATGCGATTTTGTATGTAAATGATTAAGTTTATATGAAATGTAATGATTTAGGAAACAGAAAGATTCCGTACGATAAAAGTAGTTGATATATCCGCCACTGAAAGTCATAGCTGGACATAGGCCTTTAAATATATGTTAATAATCCAAATGTAATAATTTATGGGATATATAACATTTTGAATTCAAAGTTCCCTGAATAATGCTTTTGTTTATTTTTAAGACAAGAAAGAGAAATATTAAGTGTCGTTACCCTAGACCTAAATCAGACTTTCCCAATCAAACGAGTCTAGCTTTTTTAAACGACATGTCAGATTACGGCAATTTTTTTAATTTCAAAGAAATTGCATGTAACTTGTTTTTACAGTCAATGGATTTTTTTTCGAATAAAAGTTGCCGAGATATTAGTTTGTCATTAAAACAATACCTACATACATCATTATAAGCTCAAGGGGCTTAAGTTCAGGGTTCAAAGCTTTCTCGCAATTCAAAAGACATTGAATGAAACATTCAACTCGGTATATAATACTCCGCGTGCACTATCGTAGGCTGGTGCTTAGTGCTTAGGTATATTATTTATATCCTAGTGCCAATACCATACTGGTGTGAGAGAAAAGAAAAACTTCGAATATACCAGCTGCTTCTCTACCGGCGCAGATCGTAACAACAAATCGAGGGAATGGGCGAAATTTGAGTCATTTTAATTGGTGATCCTAGCAACCTTTCACTATTTTACAAGCTTTTATTTTACTTGCAATGTATGTATTGCTATGTTTGTTCGGGTGGAATCTTGCAACTTAATTTTGAAACAGATATCTTCAACTGATTGAGCTAAAATTTGAGCTGAACGCACGCATATGTACATTGCGTGACAATGCAATATTATGATGACTTGGAGCTAATCTGATGATGAAGCTGGAAGGTGGCCGTAGGAACTCTGTAATGAAACGACGCAACCCCGTTGAGTTTGGGCTTATTTTTTTTTGTGTTGACCAAGACCTTTGGTCTCACAATAAAAGCTTGTACAAAAAATTAATCACACTCAAAGTGGTATTTAAGTCTTGCGGCCCTATGCTCTGTCTATTTAAAGCAAGACCCAAAATGCTCTGTCTGCCCCATTATTATGTGATTATTTATTATTGCTCTGCCCCATTAGAAATAAAGATGTGATAGTGCATATATAGTGCCAATATAACGTGTTTTTAATTTCCACTTATCGTTGCCATTCATTCGGAACCAAGGACAACGGATAAGGTGAAACAAAATGTACAGAAACTAATAAGGGCAAATTAAGTCGGTGCTAAAAATTATCCTCAAGGGATGTCCCTTGAGGATAATTTTTAGCACCGATAAAAAATTTGTATTGTTATAAAAAAATTATAAATAAAAAAATTATAAAATATCTTGTATAAAAAAATTAATTATTTCCATAGAAACTTAGATCAGGTTTGGTTCATTTGGATAGATAACAACCCTTTCGGTTGACGTTGTCCAATTTCCTAACTTGTCCATTTCCCATACCGTTACTTTTTTAACTCGTCTTCACGTTATTTTGACATAACTCGTCAGCTTCCTGACTCGTCCATTACATTTTCTTTTTGATGCGGAGAAAATCCCTTCGGATACCTTACCGGTTTTGAGGCACCCGGTAAGGTTAAGTAGCAAAAATTGAGCACTAATCTAGTTTCTACATAGAATTAACCCTTGTTTCGTGTTTCCAAATCTGATTAATATAGAAGTTATTCCGTATAATTACCTGATCATACCTAACTACGCCGATTCCTGGGCTCTGAAGCAATACCGCAGAAGATACAACCAGGAACACGCTAAGTAGAGATTTAGATTATACCTACTAACTTTATTATTGGTTTAAACCATTATCCGCCCAAAACAAGAATATACCGCGATATGGTACCTTATATTTTATTACTGCCAACTACATTTGTATGATAATAGCTCAAACCAAATCCAGGTATGTCCACTTGGAAGGGAAGGACAGCCTAGGCTCAGTGCAGTTCGGTGATCCGGAATTTCTCGTCATCTCGTCTGATGCCGCTTTGTGATAAGCGTTGTTGCCAAAACATACCTTATGTATGACAGCGCAGCATAGATATTTTATATTTATAAACACCAACATTTGCAAGCGAACTAAATGAGCATTGAGTGGTTGGCACATTACGAAAGATGTCGTGCGCTCGTCAATATATCAAATTAAAAATTAAAAAATAAACAAACTTTTTTAAAGTGTTAGTGCTTCCTTTGGAATATTGTTGATTTTGTAATTAAAACTGTGATCATGTCCAATAGTTATAATATGAAGGAGTATAGCTCAACGTAAGTAGTATTTTTTGTTTCTTTTATTTACTTAATAAGTTTTAATAAAAACATTAGTTTGGTACGATTAGTTAGTTCAAATATTTCTTATTATTGTTATTAATAACATTAATTTCTTAGTTAAAATTATAGTCATAGGTAAAATCCATGTAGTCAAGGAATTGGTTTTTGACGTGACAACGTCTTAAATTAGGTTGCGGCTGGGAGTCACTTATGAAAAAGTGTAACGCTCGGTAACGTTACGATGAGTCACCGAACGAGAGAGAGGCCCGCCGAATGCCTTGCGTCTCTCTCCCACTCAACTATGATCGGTCTGCCGCCGTTGTCACGTAAAATCTTCGCCCGTAAAACCGACTTTACAGGCAACCATTTTTTTATTGATATTCTATTTTATTCTGTTTGCATATTATTTCTGCATCTGTGACCGACCACGTAGGATCGACCTGACCACGTAAAGCAAATTATTACACTAATAATAATCACTTAGATGCATAGTAAAATATTGTAGCATTTTAGAATTTATAACATATATCTTTGACGATGGAGTATTATATTTTTACCACAGAATGCATATTAGTACAATTTTTACTAAAATGTTGTATTGTACTACTAAGAATGTATTTACTTGTCTTCATGCTACAAGTATGTGATTGTATTTGAACTGTAACAATTGCTGCTGACATATGTAGATACAAAAGGCTAAAGGTAGTATGAAACATGTGGGCAAACAAAAATCTGTCAACTTGTCCTCGAGAATTGCATAAAATTAGTTATACGTATGAACAAAGCATATTGAAGTAAATTTTAGAGAACCAGTCCTTTATGGTATTATACTAAAAGTATCTGTGTTTCCACTAATGTACCTATTGTCATGGAAATGAAGCCACTGCCTAAGAAAAAACTATGGACGAACTCTACATATTCATTCACATACTACTGATAGACTCTACCACTCGTACCTACCGTATTTTTAAATATTTGCTCTTTCGTTCTCCGTGCCTTTACGAAATATTTCGGTGTCTGGCCTTCTAAATGCCGCCATTTAGAACTGTCAAAAGTTTAGGTCAAAGCAGGTTGAAGGTTATTAATCAGTGTGAGCTTCTGGCCGTCCAGGTCCTGGAGTAGTAAGAGTAGATACTACTTTAACGTGACTTTGGTCGTAATGAATACTAACTCTCATATTCCTATATAGTTGAAATATGTTTTGACTCGTTCTTACAATATTGTAATAGAGATAAGGACTTAACATATTTTTTACCTAAAATAGGTTACGCAAACGTTGAGGGTTAAAGTACTGTATTGTTGAAGATTTTCCAAAACGTACGCGTCTCTGTAACTTTTATCTTTTAGACTAAACATTTATTAATTCTTGTGCAAGGGTATACGGCAAAACGCACATTACACATACAAAAGTTTTTATGCTTCGGCCTCACTTGTCTCTGCACCACCTATCGGTTAACTGGTAGAGAAAGCCCATAGCTTCAAGTCCGCCGTTTACAATTTTTGTAATAGCGTTGATAAAATAAAATAAATAAAAGTTCAATGCTGACTAAGCGCTGTTTTTTCGATAGTGCCTTCAAATCCAGTGTACGAAGTGGAGTCAAGTTGTTACTAATATGTTAATCCTTCGACAGTTGATCACGTGGATCTCTGTATGGTTGGTAGAGCAATTAGTAGGCTATTACAAAGTTGTCAAACGGGTTATACTCAGCGGTATACCACCTTATAAAGATTCGTGATGACATAGTAACAGATGGAGGAATATACCTGTGTCCTGACTAAAAATAATTTATCTATTTGATACATATTTAACAAAATTAAATAACACATCTAGTACAGTTAAATTCCGAGATCATATTCTGACTTTATTTAAAAAAAAAATTAAAATGTTTCTATCTATATATTTTAATGAACATAAAAGAAAAGGTCGCGTGGTAGTGCTGCCCAATACTATAACTAATTAATATAACAGAAATAATGTTTTAAAAAAAAGTTATATATTATATAATTGCTTGTATTTTAAGTTGCTTGTATTCAATTAACGATGCGAAATTTGAACTAGTTAAATATTCTGTAAGGAAAGACTTTACAGGATTGTTACGTTGGGCCTTTTAAATGTTCTTAGGTATTTAAATGGTGAAAAGAAATATAGATAGTACATAGTAGATAGATGAAAATAAACTAGATACCTGTGTCGATTTTTTATAATTAGTTCATTTTTTGCCTCTATAAAAGTCACGTTTTCAAGTAGGCAGGTACTAAACATGTTTTATCATCATGCGCAAGGCACGATCATGTATGTAAATATGGATTAACGTGGGTTTTATCTGCAATAAAAGTTGTTTTTAGGGTGCCGTACCTCAAAAACACCGGATATTTTATGGCATTACACGCGTGTCTGTCTGCCTGCCCATCTGTCTGTCAGATCACACTTTCAAATAGTTTTGAAGTTATATAAGAAAATAGGCGAGTATTTACCATTTTCTCTACCTTATCTTTGACACTACTGAATCAAAAATTACAGGAAAACCTATAAGAAGTTATTAATCAGCGATACCCTTGCCAGGCGAGTTACACTTATACTTGTCCAGATTTTTAAAATTCATTTTTTCATTCTTTAAACTATTTTGTGGATCCATTTATTGTTATGAACGAACGAGAAAAACATACTTGCTTTTGTAATAAACAAGTTCTCTGTGAAGTGCACTTGCACTGTAAAAGTCTATACCTAGCTGACTTCGTTATTAAATTTATCTTTGCTTTCGTGAAAGTATCTGTGGTAATTGAAAGAGTTCAGTAACAGGTCTGATAAAACTAATTAAGCTGATAAGCAAATCAAGCTTTAATTGCAGGTCATTGCAATAACATTTCTGTACTTTACCCTACAAAATTAAAATATTTTATTTTAATTTTGTAGGGTAAAGTACAGAAATGTTATACAGGCATGATGATTTAATGAAAAAAATAAGTAAGTATACCTATACCAAAATAAACCGGTCAAGTGCGAGTTATACTCGCGTGGAGAGGGTTCCGTACAATTGTTTGAATTCTTATAGGTGTTCCTGTAATCTACAAGCAATGAACAATATTTCGTATTTTTTTCAAAATTTTAGTTTAAGTAATTTTGGAGATCAGGGGGCGGAATGGTCAATTTTTGTCTTCTTTCTTGAATAAAATCAAAACTATTTATTTTACATTAATAACAAATATATATTAGAGATTATATTATATATAGTTATATTTACAAAACTTTTTTTTTTATTTCCTTATTTTTTCCCCGAAAATGACGCTTATTTTAAAATAATATTTATTTACTTTGCACATATGTGTTTGGGTTACACCATCCTACCAAATTTCACCTGATTCGGTCCAGTAGATTCGGAGAAAATTGGCTATGACAGACAGACGGACAGACAGACAGACGCACGAGTGATCCTATAAGGGTTCCATTTTTGCATTTTTTGTACGGAACCCTAAAAACATCATTCAGATGTTAAATTACTAGACAAATTTGATGGCACCACAGAATATATTTTATATCTATTAGGGATAAAGACGTGATCATATCACGTCTTTATCCCTAACGGGGTAGACAGGGCCTAGGTCCGTTTAAAGCAAAAGCCACGTTTAGTGTTTCAGTGACACAAAATGCTCTGTCTGCCCCATTAGAAATAATGACGTGATAGTATAAGTATATGGGCGTAAAAAGGAAAAAAAGGGAGACATAAAAAGTGATGGGTTGCTTGTAAGCTAACAAATCCATATACAAACAAACGGAAAAATACATACGTAGCTGTTTTAGGAATTTCATGTATTGCCACAGAAGACAGTAAGAGTATATAGGTATAGAACGGAATCTTCTAAGGTCCCCCGCAAATGCGTCTCCGTTCCCCGTCCCTGCACCTCTCCCCCGTTTTCGCCTTGTCGAAGGGCGAGAGCGGGCGAACACACACTGCATGGCCACAGTGGTATGGCGCACGCGAGCGCACAAGAACGAGGGAGAAGTGCGGGGGCGGAGAACGGGGACGCATATTGCGCGTACCTTAGGGGATTCTGTTCTGTATACTCTTACTGTATTCTGTGGTATTGCCTACTGCATATCTGCAGACATCTTGACACACACGTATCACATTTACTTAATTTGTTTTTAATTATCACTTACAGGTCTTTATCCCTAATGGGGCAGACAGAGCATTTTGGGTCTTGCGGTTCCAAGCAGACAGAGCTCAGGACCGCAAGACCCAAAGGCCACTTTTAGCGTGATGGTGGGTAAAAAGGTGGAAAAGGAATTCAAATAGGGTTGTTTGTCGCATCGCCTATTAACATATGATTCGCATTTTCGTCCATTCCCTCCATCAGCTTTTACGATCTACGCGACTGACACTGACACAGATTTATATATATATATATAAATAGATAAATAGTTACTACGTAACATATTTTTCGACGTACCATATTAAGTTCACATTTATGATAAATAAATATTAATAAACAGACTATACTCAACGGCCTTAGCCGTGTGGTTCCCAGTAGATTAAAATAGGACCACTCTAAGTCTTCTCGGGGATGTCGTAGAAGGCGACTTAGGAAACACAAGCTAAACAAAGCTTATAAACATCAGTGAAACCTTTCCAACCCGTCTGGCCAAGAGCGTGGAGAGTTTAGTCCAATCCTCTGACTGCTTTGGCTAATGTATGGCTCTAGTAGTACAGAGAGGGTAGTTCTCCTGCAGACTAAAAAAGACTGGAGACTAAAAAAGGTCTGATGATGATGTGTCAACGGCCAATACTAACAAATAAGCTTGTATTTTGGATCCAATGATCAGAAGCACACATAATTTTGGGTGTGCGTACAACATCCGCTTCTGATCGGTCGTTCCGTTTTGGAAATCCTATGGCTGATATGACTGTGACAAAATATCAATTTACAGAGACATACCTATAAAAAATTTGAAATTGAAATGTCAATTTAGCTATTAATTAGGCCTTTGCAAGACAATAAATTTTTGTATACACAAAGTTTAAAATAAATTATTTTAAAAAAAAACCTATGGTACTAGCGTTTTGCAACGACCAGTGCTGAAAAGAAACGCCTAAAAAAACTCATTTAGG
The DNA here is from genome assembly GCA_963576875.1 of Acrobasis repandana. NCBI lineage: Eukaryota > Metazoa > Arthropoda > Insecta > Lepidoptera > Pyralidae > Acrobasis > Acrobasis repandana. Next base: position 15,120,959 of record OY756218.1, on the reverse strand, counting down.
TACACAGTATCTTTTCAAAAAACCATTATCTTTTTCAGTAATTTAGGCCTTTGCACGCACTTTTACACGTCATAGTTCTAATGTATTCTGTAATTAGGCCTTTGCACGCACTTTTACACGACATAGTTCTAATGTATTCAGTAATTAGGAATTTGCGCGCACTTCAACACGTCATAGTTCTAATGTATTCAGTAATTAGGCCTTTGCACGCACGTTACACGTCATAGTTCTAATGTATTCAGTAAATAGGAATTTGCACGCACTTTTACACGTCATAGTTCTAATGTATTCCGTAATTAGGCCTTTGCACGCACTTTTACACGACATAGTTCTAATGTATTCAGTAATTAGGAATTTGCGCGCACTTTAACACGTCATAGTTCTAATGTATTCAGTAATTAGGCATTTGCACACACTTTTACACGTCATAGTTCTAATGTATTTAGTAATTAGGCATTTGCACGCACTTTTACACATCAATAAGTTTTCTAAGTATAATTACTTACATTACGTATAAAATTAATTTATTACTTTTAAATAAGCTACCGGTACCAGCATTTTGCAACGACTAGTACTAAGAAGAAACGTCGAAAGAAACTCATTTACACAGTATTGGTTTGTCATAATAAATATTGTCCTTTACAAATACTTATAAAACAATTTTAGCACATTTTATTAAGTATTTATAACACAATGTTGCACAATACCTAAGTATTTATAGTTAAACCAATAAGGGTTTATTTGATTATTAAATTATAATATTTATTATCATCATCATCATATCAGCCACAGGAAGTCATAACACAATATTTATACAAAAATACAATTCAATGTAAATTTACAATACTTATAGGTAGGTAGGTACTTACCTAATACAATATAATAACACATTCCATTCCTCCATTCACCCTCTTACTTTGCTGTATATTTAATAAAACCATTCGCGAAGAATAACACATTATAACTTCCGATTATAACATGTAATGCTTGCGAACGGGCGAACAAACATGACATTGACTAGGGTAGGGTAATAGAGTAATAAGAAATACTAATTGGTCCAAAAGCGAAGCTGAGCTGACCAGACTCCTGGCAGCGTTTGAAATTGAGTAGGTACAAGTATTTTCCCGCTGGTGATCAAACCCTGAAACTTCAATTGATTTCATAAATCTTTTATTTAGCGATTCCTCAGAGCGATTCCTTACTTCACTCTTTGGATAGCGCGGACATGACAATGTTGCATTACTTTGGCACCATTTCATAAATCTTTTATTTAGCGATTCCTCAGAGCGATTTCTTACTTCACTCTTTGGATAGCGCGGACATGACAATGTTGCATTACTTTGGCGCCATTTCAGTAAATGTGCTGTGGCAGTCCGTAGACGCCTACGCATGCTGAGAATAGTTAAATGTTATCGTTGGGTTTGTGATTTTTCGGTTTATATTGGTTCCTTTATAATAATTTATTAATTTATTTATTTAAAACTTTATTTACCAAAACAAAATGGTACAAAAGGCCGACTTAATTCTTATAGCATTCTCTGCCAGTCAACCTTTTGGATAAACAGAAAAAATCTCTCGTGGTAGGCGTACACATAAATACTCAAGTTACAGCACATTAAATACAAATAAGTGTAAATATAATACAATACAATACATTCCAGTTAATAAATAAATAAATATATAGGGACAAATCACACGTTAAGCTATTATTAATAAAGACCGGGCATATTCTATGCTATGGTCAGGGAGAAAAAAAATAGCGTTCAAAACTTTTCCTTTTTTGTGTATTTTTGATTATGTGTGTTATAGCAGCAAATAAATGAGTTTATATATCTATCTACTTACCTGCAGATCGTAAAAGCGGATCGAGGGGAAGGGCGAAAATCTAAATTATGTCAATAGGCGATGTTGCTAACAACTCAATTCATCACTATTTGATTCCTTTTTAGGGTTCCGTAGCCAAATGGCAAAAAACGGAAACCTTATAGATTCGTCATGTCTGTCTGTCCGTCCGTAAGTAAACTTGATAAGTACATGTATTCTGTGAACCGCATTAAGATTTTCACCCAAAAATAGAAAAAAAAAACAATAAATTTTGGGGGTTCCCCATACTTAGAACTGAAACTCAAATTTTTTTTTCTTCAAACCCATTCGTGTAAGTTATCTATGGATAAATCTTCAAAAATGATATTGAGGTTTCTAATATAATTGTTTTCTTAACTAAATAGTTTGCGCGAGAGACACTTCCAAAGTGGTGAAATAGTGTATCCCCCCCCCCCCCCCCCCTATTAATCGTAAACCGCAATTTACCTTTCGCATTCAAACTTTTATATTATGTTACTTGCTGCTACGGAACCCTTCAGGGACGAGTCCGACTCGCACTTGGCCGCTTTTTTCCACATTCACGCTAAAAGTTTTGATGTTTGGATCTTGTGGCCCTAGGCCCTGTCCATACCTTTAAGAATGATAGTGTATATGAAGCGTATTTCAGTTTATAAGAGCGGCCTTATTAATACCTAGATCCTAGATATTAAATAGGTAGGTATATATATATGTCAAGTAAATACGATTTAAATCCTCAATCATCAACGAACACAATACAATAGCGGTTTGTGGTTTATTTATTGGATAATATCATCGGTATAAACTTACAACATCAAGCAGTAGCCTATTACTCATACATTGTACCTATAGATATGTCGCAGTTGAATGGTATAATCAGCTAATTCACGAAACCTCTAGCCGTTTGGCATTACAGCTCGGTTTTGTAAAATAGCGAACCCTAATACGCGGAATGGAATGAACGACTTGTATTCATCCATGCGGCTAGAGAAGTTGTTGAACAATTCTATCTAAAGAAATTAACTATATACAAATTAGAATGCCTACGAAGTGGCAATGTGGCGAGCGAGTGTTCTATCCATTTTACTAGGTTAGGGCAAACCTATAGGTTATGTTAGGTTAGAACTGCGACCAACACACGCACGAGCCGAGCGAGCGTAGCGAACGTGCCGCGGTAGCGGCCGGCAAGTGCTAGAAAAGTTCTATCCATTTTACTGCTTTAGGTTAGGGCAAACCTAAAGCAATAAAAATCGTGGAATAGTTTTCTGGGAAATTAAATTCGATGTCGAAAAAATCTGTATTCTAATAGACACCCAGTTATATTTCAATATGGTAACCCTACACCGAATTCCCATCATGCGTTTATCGCAGTTGGATTGTTTAATGGTTTCGTCAAACAGCGGATTACCGCTACTGTTTCACAAAACCGCTAGCCGTTTGGAAACGTAGTTAGCGGTTTAAATGAACGTAACACGTTGCGCAATATTAGACAATCCAGCTGAACGACATTCAGCTGTTTAACAAAACCGAGCTGTAATGCCAAACCACTAGGTTTCGTGAATTAGCGGTTCATACCATCCAACTGCGACAGATACAAGTGAATTATTTCAAATTCAAATTATAATCTCACTTTTTATATAAAAAAGGCACTAAAAGGCCTCTTCATGTTAGCTTTGGCCCCATGAACGCCTCAAAGGACCGGGTCTCCATGACCCGTGGCTGAAAAGTGTACCAACAATAATAATAATAACTGGGATTAAAGTAAGTATTAATACATCTGAGATCGTAGTATTTAATAAAGGTATAAGACCCTTTATACGAGTAGCCTTTGCCCAGTTATGGGACACAACAGTCACAGGCTAGTAAAAAATAAACCGGCCGGAGAGTATTCCGTACAAATGATTGATTACAGGTTTCCCTGTAATCTACAAGTAATGAACTATATTTTGTATTTTTTTCAAAATTTTAGGCTCAGTAGTTTCGGAGATCAGGGGTTGGAATGGTCAATTTTCGTCTTCTTTCATGAATAATATCAAAACTATTTATTTTACAATAACCATAAAAATATATTTGAGATCCTCATAACGAGCCCTTTCATTTGATATATGACACAGTAAGGTTTGCAAAACTTTTTTTTAAATTTCCATAATTGTCCCACGAAAATAACCCTTATTTTATAAAAATATTTATTTACTTTGCACATATGTGTTTGGGTCATTACACCATCCTACCAAATTTCACCTAATTCGGTCCAATAGATTCGAAGCAAATTGGCTGCGACAGACGGATGGACAGACAGACAGACAGACGCAAAAGTGATGCTATAAGAGTTCCGTTTTTTTTCATTTTTTGTATGGAACCCTAAAAAATAAGACCCTTAACAAGACCACACAAGTTTAAAAACTTACTTTGGGGCTAGCTTAATCAGTGTGATTTGTCCCTATATATTTATTTATTTTATTTATTTATCATAATAAACTTCGATCTCAGACTATAAACAAGTGCATACAACTTTTTTCTTTTAATTTTTCTCTATTTTCTCTATTTCTCTAATTTTTCGAATGGAAGAGCCTTAAAACTTTAACTATGATCAGTTCAAATTTACCTTACTTCTTTTTATCGAGTCGAAATGGTTACATTGTATCTTCAATTTCAAATCACCTGTGACCAGTTTGTGGCCACGGCGGTCCCTCTGTCGTCACCTTACTGAAAGGAGTACATAAGTACCGCCTTCACACTTAGATAATTTTTTCACCATTTACCCTGACATTTGCTAATTCGTAATTTTTTTAGAAAATGAGAAACGAAAACATGAAGTCCCTAATCGAGGCTCTAGTCTTTAGGTATATTATAATACTTTGTAGATACCTAGGCTTAAAATCATTGTATTAGAAATTTTAAATATCATAGAGTTTGACTTATGTTAAGCCTTTTATAGCCTAACTTATCTCCTACATGGTCTTTATTTATGACTTTATTTAAATTAAGATAAATGACGTATGTAGTCTGTGTAATCATTATCTAAATAGCAGCATTCATAAGTTAGTAATAAAATACTTACGCTAAACAGATAGACGGTTTTTATTTTATCCTTATAGAAGCTACAACTTTGTAGATATTAAATTTAATTTAGGTAAAGTATACCTAGTTTCAAAGAATTATATCTTAAAGTAAAGGATAATTATAGCATGATTAATTTATATAATTTATCTATTTCATCTTTATAGGCCATTAAATACAAATTTTTAGAGCTATAGGCTAACTAAACGCTAAAAGCGTTGTGTACCAGTCAACCTTTGTTTGGGTTATAAGATTTAAGGAAAATATTAAAGAAGGAAAATTCGACTGAGCTATGGAAATATAAATACTATCAGGGAAAACCTCACGCTACCTACATTCAAGTAGGTACGATGTTTTCTTGAGGTCTACTTATAAAAACTCGTTTGTATAAAAACAAATCTTTATGTATAGCAACTAAGAAGGAAAAGTGACGTCACGATGATGTTCTCTAGACATAGAGCACAATGCGGAAACGCAATTAAATTATTATGTTTTAGTTAATTTTCAGTAAGTAACATACATATATTGTTTAATGTGTATTTTATTTAACCGTTTAATGAGGGTTATAAATCTGTCCTAAATCTGTTATGTAGTAAGTACCTATGCTACCAATTTAAAGAGTGCAGACTTTCCATACAGAAATACATTGCTGATACATGAGTAGCGTTAAACAGGGTCTAACAAAATATACTGAAACTATTTTAAGGGTGGATTCAGTCCATGATCCTACTGAACAACTTTCCCCAAGAAACATAGGTACTTTTTACAAAATAGGAAAACTAATTTTTGGCCTCCTATTGACCGAACAGCTGATATTCGAGTTCTAAATATGAATACAGCGAGTATCTACCAATTTTATAGGGGAAAAATATAAAAAAGAACAAAGGGAAGGATGATTCCTGATTGCGTGACATGAATGGTTGAATGATGAGAATAAAATAAATAAGCTGAGAGTCATACATAATGTTTATCTTTTGCAGGGCCGTCATCACCGAAAATGGGATCTTCCCTTCTACAATATCCATCAACACAATCAACACAAAATGTAAAGAGACTGAATTAGAAAGCGATGGCTATGACCCGTTTCAGAACAGAAAGACAGAACATCCTAATTCGTAAGTTTATCCAGTTTATAATTGCATCTTTACTATTAACCTAGTCGTGAAATTGTACGACTAGGTTAATAGTACGTATGGCTTGCCGATAACGTGAAACTTCTCATTCCAATAAGTTGTCGGTACTTCTAAACATATAAGGTATACAAGCCATGAATGCAAACCGCATAGACTTTATGACCTTTATCTCTCTAACATCCTCACGGCTTCAATACCTAACTATCGGTAGTGTTTTGTAAACAAAAATAAAAATATCATATCATCAACATGACTATTGTTGATGTCAATATTGATCACAATAAACAATTGAGATGAACTATTAGTCATACAGATACGCATTTAAACAATCCACTTTAAAGAGGTTAGAATAAAAAGATCTTCAACTCAATACAATGTTGAAAAGTACACAATGACACTCGTTTTCACTTCGTTTTTTTTAGCATCGCCACAATCAGATAAAATACCTCATACGCTCTCCTGTGCCTGAACAGATTTGTATGTATGGGGTTAGTATCCTTTCGTTATCCTGAGTAACATAACTATCTATATTTTTGAATTGAAAACTTCATGAGGCGCTTTGAGCATTTTTTGAGATGGGAAAAAAACCATTAAACTCGCGACACTGTTACCGTAACCGACACCACCTTGTTCAAGTTTTCACTTCTGTCGGCAATGTCGGTGTGTCATTTTTTTTAAGCAGTCGTGCATTTAATATTTTTAAATTAAAAATGAGTTTTTTTTGTTTTAGAGATATGCGATCTTTTGCCAATCTTCTGAAGTCTTCTTTGGGTTCAGGCATCCTAGCCATGCCTGCTGCTTTTAAAAATGCCGGATCGATAGTTGGCATATTTGGAACTATTATCTTGGGATACATCTGCACACACTGTGTATATTTACTGGTAAATATGTTTTGTTTCACTAAAGTTATACTATGACTTGGCGTATTTAATTAATTTTTAGTGCAACTTTCCGGTAAGTTTTTATTATTGCAGGTCAATTATTTTTTCAAGGAGAATTACTGGATTCTAGAGGTTTTAAGAATCACTTATACAAAATATAAATTGGACTTTTAAAGTGCAATAAACTTTTCATCATACCAACCTAACATAATATGAAACATACAACACACTTTGTTCCTATTAAGAAGGCTCTAAACATCAAGCCCAACATTATGAAAAATTGTAGAGTCCCGGAACGCAAAATGCTGCCACGCCGCCGGGGCGCGCTGTTTGAAGATATGAATTAAAGAAAGTGTTTACTATAGTCTTTATTCTTTAAAAATACTCCGTGCACTTACAGTTTCTTCTTGAAACCTACTCTCATTGAATGCAAGTCCCTCACAACCATAACCCTGGATCAGCCACTGAAGTACCTATATTCTTAAAACAAAATATTGTTTTAGGTCAAGACTTCACAAGACGTTTCCAGAGTAACGAAGGTGCCGTCTCTAGGATACGCAGAAACCGTTGAAGCTGTTTTTGCAACAGGTCCTAAACCACTTCGGAAAGTTTCAAGAGCTTCACGGTATGATTATGTTACTTTGACTAAAGTGTATTTATTGAAAAATATTTATGAAATGTGTCAACTCATTGAATCATGTTCAAGATATATCAACCTAATCATCATAGATCGGAATCTGGGTGCTATTTGGGATGATATCACTAATATGGATATGACTCAACTATGAATCCCGGGAATCCTCGGGAAAAATATTTAATATTATTAAAAATGTGTGAAATAGTGTTTATTTTAAAAATCCGTTTATTTATTAATTCAGTGTTTAGATTTACACAGTAGAGACTTAATAATATAAATATAGGGTCATCTTAAAAAGTGCAACGGAAAATAATGAAAACGCTCCAGATATGAAACCGATTTTATTTTCTAAATGAAAATATATCAATGGATACTTACTTTTAACAGTACACAAATATTTTTAGATAAATTTTTCTGAGCTATTTACATCCAACAAGTCTTACTTAATAAAAAAAACCGGCCAAGTGCGAGTCGGACTCGCGCACCGAGGGTTCCGTACAAACCTGCAAGGTTTAGTATTTGGTATGAATTTCAATTTAATACCTCTACGCGTTTATGAGGAAATGGGTAGTAAGTTTAAAATTATTAAAAAAATATATATTATGTGATGTAACTAAAAATTTATGGTTTTCGTAATTTTTCCTTTATCTATGCTATAAGACGTTGCTTCGTACCAAATTTCAAGATTCTGAGTTCACGGGAAGCACCCTGTAGGTTTTGATTCCCTTGCAAGTGTCGAAAATTTGCGGCATAAACGGCTGTATCTTTTGATTGCGTTGGCTTAGAAGTTTGATTTTTTCACAGCTTCAAGGGACAGTAGACCTGAGTAATTGATATAAATTTCAGCTTCATACCTCCACGCGTTCCTGAGAAAAAGGGTCTTGACAGACGGACGGACGGACGGACAGACGGACAACAAAGTGATCCTATAAGGGTTCCGTTTTTTCCTTTTGAGGTACGGAACCCTAAAAAAATGTAATTGAAAAATATTTTTCGTATGGCTGTAGTAAGTTTCTGAAATAGTAAAAAGAGCAGCAGTTTTATGCAAGAGAGAGAAAGTAGATATTTCCCGTCTCGCTCGCACAGAGCGACACCGTACGCATGCCCGCGAGTGTGAGAGAGATGGCGTGCGTTAATTCCGGGAAAGAAACAGCAGCGGCATATGTGCCGGCGTCTTCTAAGAAGTGCATCAGGCGCAGCAACGATAAGTTATAAGCTTAATTCATTCCTACACTTTTCGTTTTCAAAACATCAGTTCGAGTGAGATTGTCGATCTTGAAAACGATACGACACTCAAAAATGTTTAAACGGCACTGTTATACGTATATGTTTGAATTTATGTTTTAATTTGATTGTTTGCGTTTGTTTGTTAAATTATTTATTTAAAAAATACTTTATGTATTAAATTATTGTTTCATTTACTTATAAAAAAATACTATTAAAATACAATTTTCTGACAATATACATTTTTAGGGTTCCGTACCCAAAGGGTGCAAACGGGACCCTATTACTGAGACTCCGCTGTCTGTCCGTCTGTCACAGGGCTCTATCGCTAGAACCGTAATAGCTAGACACTTGAAATTTTCACAGATTATGTATTACTATGGCAGCTATAACAACAAATACTAAAAATAAAAAAGTTAAAATTTAAAGGGGGTCGTCATACAAAAAACGTGTTTTTTTAGCGTTTTAAAACATTGTACGGAGGTACGGAACCCTTCACGTACGAGTCCGACTCGCACTTGCCCGTTTATTTTATTGTATGAAATATCATACAGAGAAAAACGTTGTTATAGAAGGTACCGATTTCGATTCCCAAAAATTCCCGAGAATGTTGGTCATATCCATACTTTTGATAGTAATAGCACCCAAGATTCCGATCACTGCTAATCATTCACTAAAAATATATTTGCCAAATATTGTTTTGAACATGATTCAAGGAAGCTCGTCCTTGAAACATTGTTAAGTCGAAACGTTCATTCTCCAGTTTTTTTTTTAGCTACCTAATTATATACCTTTATTTCCACTATAAAAAAAGCGACTCGTTAATTAGGTGGAGAACAAAACAAGTCATTGTACCTCTATTTTTTACATTTGGTGTTAATTTTGTTAAAAAGCAAGTTTGAAAAAAGGAGACACGATAGCAAAAAAAACTGGAGAATGACCCTGAAACGTTCATCATTACTGTCCTATCAATGGTCACGTTGTGGGTACCAGACTGATAAAAATTGACCAAGAGACACAGTCAATGGAAGACAATTAGAGTAATTCGGCAACCTCGAATTCACGAGATCGAGCTTTATTCAAAATGATTTTGTATTTACACAAAAGTTCAAAGACTTCAGTAAAAGTTATGAAATAAGTATGGATAATTGAATATAATGAGAATTTTGTAATTTTTATATACCTTACCTATATTTTGATGTAACAATTATAAATTTGTAACAGATATCTAAACCAAGGAGCTCTATCTACTAAATTACTCGTATGTCGATGATTATATACCTAGACGAGCGTTCTTTTAAAAGGATCTCCAAATTGACGCCCATTCCCTTTATCGACTTCTACAATCTGCACAGGGCGAGAACCAGCGGTACATTTAAATTTACTTACAAATATATTTATAAATTCCTGTGGCTGATATGATGATGATGACGATATTTATAAATTACAAAGTCGACCTCTTCGTCAACGAGATGACAGAACTTTAACTAATAAAATCGGTTTCCTTTATAAGAATGTCTTGCTTAAAAAAACCTACTTTACATAATTTTTGGCCTTCCATACAAGTAGACCTACTGATCTATGTTTGTATGGAAAGCAAAAAAATATTTTACATATTTCAATACAATAATATGTTCCTTGGGGAAAGTTGTTCAGTATCATGGACCGAATTCACCCTTGAAATAGTTTCAATATATTATGTTAGACGTTAAATATTTACGTCTATCAATCAATGTCCCCAAAATATTAAGTTATTTGAGCACGTGGCATGAACGTGATTTTATATTTTCGTTGTATGTACTTCCAGGATATTTATAGACTGGGCAATGGCTTTCACCATTCTTGGCGCCTGCGCAGTGTATGTCATCCTCCTCGTTGAATCAGTTAAACAGGTATTTGGATCCGTGACAATTATTACTGTTTAAATAAAATACTTTGTATAGAAAGCTTTCACTATATTTAAATAAATAATTAATTTTACACAGCAGAGCACAACTTTCTCTTACGGGGTATAAAGCTGAAGGGAAGATGGCGTCTAAGTTGACCACAAACAAAACTAGAATTATGTTGCCAGCAGTAAATTTAAATAACTATTGTCTATTTTTTAATAAATTATTAAACAATTACATTATATTATTATAACAATTTATAGGAACGATGACCGGTAAGGCAAGGGAACTAGTAAATATACCAAAGAAACTTTGAATGGAATGTGTAAAGGAGAATGAGTAGGAAGGGAGTGACGAGCAAATTGACTGGAGATAACATAAGATGGAAAAAACTGACACGCTGTTTCGACCCCACATAAATAGGGGGATAAGGATAAGGATAAGGAGACGAAGAAGATTATAACTTATTCGTCGAGTATCTTTGTGCTTTTCGTAGTAGGTACCTATTGTACCTACTACGAAAAGCACAAAGATACTCGAACAAAAGTTCGTATAGCTCACTCCGGGCAATAATAAATTATGATATTTGCCAAGAATAAAGTACATACCTACTTGGATCAGGTTTGGGAGGAAAATCCATTTGAAACTACTTCAGAAGCTCCGGGCTTTTTGGTTTTTGACACGAGAACTTTTTCATCATCTGGTGCTCCAAACGTCCAGACATAAGAAAAAACTTGTTCTGAGTCAATGTCCTTTTTTTATCAAAGAATTAACTAAGTGTAGCAGTGTTTCAAAAATGGATCTATCTCTTTTAAATCATAGAAATGGGTGTGTAGGTACTTTACTCGTAGCATACAATGCAATATGGAGTCACCTCCCGATAGGTAGTTGGATGATTTTACCAGTTTCTTCCCTGTCAAACCAAAGATATCAACGCGCTTATTCGTAATACATACTTACAATAATTGATCTTTCTTTTCTTTACTAGGCTTTTTCATCGCTCTTAAAAAAGTAAGGATTTTATAGACAGGGGGTTGGTATAAAGTAGTTGCACATAGGACGCTGCTGTTCGTTGTCTGTTATCCTCTTATGACAGCCATGGGGAGGAAAAGGGTAAGAATTTGTATTACACTTTGCCGTTACCACTCGGCAAACTTAATTCATCATAATCATTATCAGGTCTTTTTTAGTCTCGCTTGTGTTTCCTATTTCGCCTTCTACGACATCCACAGGAAGACTTGGAGGGGACCTATTTTACTCTGTCGGGAACTCGGGAACCACACGGATAGCAAACTTAATTACTTACTTAAAAGTAAGTAATAAAATAAACTCCTGGCATTTCAGGTCGTCGACCACTTTAGCCCCGGCAACGGCATCAGCGAGACGACGTACTGCCTGTACTTCTTAGTGCCTATCCTCTTCTTCACACAAATCAAGAACCTGAAGTACCTGGCGCCATTCTCCGGGTTCGCCAACATCCTACTGGTCCTCACTTTCCTGATCTGCTTGTACTACATCTGCGGAGAATTCCCAGACGTCACCTCGAGACCAATGTCGGTTAATATTGAAAGATTACCCTTGTTTATCGGGTAAGTGTACATTGATTTTGTTGTTTTATTTTTTTTATACTTCCATGGTGAGATAGAGAAAAAAAAAGGTAAATGTGTGCTTTTCGGCGATTAGTATACTCAAGGATGTGTTGCGGGGAGGAGCCGAAACCCCCTTTTTTACTCACAAGGTTACAAAATCTCGCTTTACTTAAAAAAACCTCTTAAATAGGTACCTACACACCACATATATTCACTATTCGTAGAACATCTCTATTCAACAAAATGTTGCCTTGATTTCAGTACAGTTATTTTCGCCATGGAAGGTATTGGCGTGGTACTACCGGTCGAGAACGCTATGGCCAAACCTCAGCACTTTCTTGGCTGCCCAGGGGTCCTGAACATCACCATGACCGTCGTTGTACTCCTCTACATGATCATGGGCTTTTTAGGCTACATTCGATATGGCGATGAGGCGAAGGGCAGTATAACTCTGAATCTTCCAACTGGTAAAGAAGAAATGTGAGTCATTAGATATTTATCAAACATCTGCTTGATGTGAACTACCTTCTCTAATTAAGTTTAAGGCAACGTGGTTTCACAATTTGCAATATTGTGTGTGTTTTTGAAAAATCACTGTTATTAAATTACTACAGTTTATTCCTCAAAAAATTTACATAAAAATCTTAAGGATTTTCTACAGACACCCACAATAGCCAAAACATGATTCAGTATTTTTGGCTCAATAGAAAAAAATCACAAACATACCTCTAATATGCCTACATTTGCCTTTATAATACATATTATTTTATACAATCACCTTTTTATATAAAAATTATACCAAAAAATTTATTATCTAAATATCTATCCGTGTTGGCTACAAAAAAAAATATAAATAAAACACTGCGAAATATCGTCGAGCACGGCTCCGAGTCTTTCTTCTCTCTCGACGAATATTTCACTGTGTTTTATTTATCATTTTTTTGTATTATATTTATAATTTTTTGAACTACACTGTACTTCATTTCTTTCGCTCGTTCGTATCTAGTACGAGTATGTAGGTACTTATACAGGGTCTAACAAAATATACTGAAACTATTTTAAGGGTTAATTCAGTCCATGATACTGAACAACTTTCTCCAAGGAACATATATCGAAATATAAAAAAATATTTTTGGTTTCCCATACAAGTTGAACAGCTGATCCGATTTTGTATGGACAGCAAAAAAAAATTTTTCATATTTCGATATATGTTCCTTGGGAAAAGTTGTTCAGTATTATGGACTGAATTCACCCTTTAAATTGTTTCAGTATATTTTGTTAGATGTTATATATGTTACTATCCCTTTTTTATTGTCTTCATATTAATAAAACTGTCTAATGCATACTTATAACACATCTATCAATGTGAAAAGATAATTTTTTTATTTGCAATAAATAGGATTAATACAGGTGTTGGAAAAATACAATTAAATACAGTAGCCTAACCTATTTAGCCATATTCAATAGCATGCAAATTTTTCACCCATTATTAAAATATTATTAAATTCGCAGAACTTCATGTTCTAATAACTCTTTAATTGAATAAAAACTTTTTTAGCAGCCATTTGCGCATATGGAGAAATATGTGATTGATATGAACAACTTTTGTCATGGGGCAAATATTTCGACTTTCTTTCTCATACAAAAGTGTGAAGCTGACCAATATAATTTGTATTGTAATGTCATTTTTTTCTTTTAGATCCCAGCAGTAGTAGTACAAATTCTTCATACTGTCAGGTCGAGTCGCCCCAAGTACATTCTTGGGATTCGATTGTATATTTACAGTATTTACCACAACTTTTCTGTATTTTCAGACCTGCGCTGATGGCAAAAGGTTTCATCGTGTTGGCCATATTCTTTACATACACGCTCCAATTCTACGTGCCCATGGAGATTGTGTGGCGCAACACCAAGGAGCGCGTAAAGCAAAGATACCATAACCTGGCCCAGGGTATAATGCGAGCGGTCTTTGCTACTCTCACAGGTAAATTAACATCTTTATCTCGGAAAGTAATCCTTGCAAGCACAGCTATTAAATTAATAGGGCTCAAGCCCCTCAAAAACATCTGAGTCTGTCCATAAATTTTTGATGACCTCCGTGGCGTATTAGTAACCACGTACGCTAGTCCGCCACCCGAAAGATCTGGGTTCGATCCCCAGGGCAATTTGGAAAATGGCCTTTTTCAAATCTTGGGTCTTGGTTGTTTATCTACTTTTATATGTATTTATAATAAAATATAGTAACGTTGAGTTAGTATCCCATAACACAAGCTTAAAACTTGCTTTGGGGCTAGCTCAATCAGTGTTCTTATCTATATGTATATTATATTAATATGAAAAAATGTAGGGTCCCGGAACACAGAACGCCATCGGGGCGGCGGCTGCGGTTTGCATACTATAAATGAGTGCTTTTTAAGAAAAAAAAAATGTATGTACTGTATTGAATGTAGAAACCAAAGGCGATATGACCCTTAGCTAGTGGACCTAATGTTGGAAAACAAGAAACTTATCGACTATAAAGGCAGTAGCTTAGCTGACTCCCTCCGTGGCCCAGTGGTCAAGGCGTTTGCCTTGTGATCGACGTGGGTTCAAATCCCACTGGCAAGCATACGTTTAGCGGTTAGGTCCGACAAAATTTAAATGCGCTGTATCTTAGTCAATTTTTGTTTCTCAGAGAAAAGAAAAACTTCGTGTACAATATTTTTTAATAGTCAAACCGATGGGCCAAAGATATTCTTCCAGTCGTCATGCCTTTCGGAGTTACATATGAATGGTGATCCATAACCCATAAAACATGTAGGTTCTCAGAAGTAACAAGCTCTTGTTTCAGTCCATCCTTATAACTAATTTTATGTTTTAAGTTTGCCTTTGCCCAGTAGTAGGACACATCAGCAGGCTAATAAAAAAATTTAAAAAAAGTTTGTTAGTTCACGTCTTTGGAGAAAATGCTGCAATGCAGTTTGTTGTCGCTTCTTCTACACTTGCGCCTAGGAAGCGGCATAAACTTAGCTGTGAGTAACGATTTAACGTCAACATTTGTGCGAAACAAAACAAAGTGACTATTATTAAGAGATTATAAATATCCTATGATAATGAAGATATTTTGAATATTGATTTTTTCATTTCAGTCGCTGCAGCAGCAACTCTACCAAAGTTAGAGCAAGTCATCGGTCTAGAAGGAGCGTTCTTCTATTCCTTCCTCGGCCTCATAGCCCCGTCCATCCTGGACCTGGTATTCAGTTGGGACCGAGACCTTGGAAAGTACAAGTGGATCCTGGTCAAAGACGTGCTGCTTATTGTATTTGGGACTTTCGTTCTCGTCAGTGGAGTAACGCAAAGCATAAGAGAGATCATCAGGATAGCAGAGAATAACACCGTAACTACTACCACTGAATTTTCGAGGATAGTACAAAACACCACATTTAGTGATGCTGATTTCTTAGCTACTACGTCTCGGACGTGATTCTGTGATATATTTATAAATTATATTAAGTAAATGAAAATTACAGTATTATACTAAGTATGATGTGGTAATTTTTAGCATAACCATGTACTTATTTATGTACGTTACGATAGATTAAATAGGCATGCTGCCGTTTTTTATCGCTCATTACACCATATTAGCAAACGAGAGGTCCTACCTACTCTTGAGTTTAAATGGCATAAATACCTACAATCCTCCCAAAATATGTAACTAGGTAGTTTCGTAAACTATGTAAAATTGAATGACTAATTTTATAAAGCATTTCATTAAACGCTTCTTAATCATTAAATATAATAGGATAGGTATGTAGAAATTTGTAGTGATACATACTATTAAATATATATATTTTACCATTTTTTGTAAATATAGAAAACCTAATTATATATTTGAATGTGGTTTTGATCAAATACTATAAATAAAGTAAAAAATACTTACTTACTGCTAGGTATTTAATACCTAAATATGAATATCCAACTTCTATCTTTAGATGATTCTTAGCTCCTGCCAACATGACCTACTCTACTCATGTAGGCAAATAGCAAGTCTTGTCTTTAGTAAGTACTTGTGCTTACGAAGGTACTTGTATGTACGTAGGTAATACAATTGTACTTTTATGAGAAATAGTAATAATTCAAAAAATCATTTTTATATTTTCACTGGTAGATATACCTACATAAGCTAAAATTAATAGGTATTTGGTCTATATCTACTAAAATAGTTAGCTATAAACGTTAAATCGTGATATTGATAGATATGTACTTATAGAGTACTGTTTTATATATTTTATGTACCTGTTTATGTAGATTCTCTACTACGAGTATACCACTCACAAAAGGCTACTATGTTATTAGACTTGTGAATACTTAATAATTCTGAGAAAATCTTAGTATGTACCTTAGATCAAGGATGTATGTACTTACAAATAGGAACATACGTGTAGGTACTACCACATTGTAACTGCAGAATATTAAAAAAGGTATCAACTTAACATATAATTCAAACTAGTTTTTATTTTATTCAACGATCCCGCCACTTCAAGTCTCCCCGTGATCGTAGAAGGCGACTTAAGGCGAAGATATAGGCAAATGGCCTTGAAGTGTGAAATAAATTTTAACTCGTAAATATGGTGATAATTTCCATATTTCTCTACGTCATGCACTAGATAGCCCTTTCAATTATTTTATGAACTGCCGTTGAAACTATTATTGGTGATCCGTCTAGCTTTAAAACTTGCCGTGGCCACTTTTGGCGGAGGCAAGTTTTAAAGCTAGACGGACTAATGTAAATACTTTCAACGGTGGTTTATAAAATAATTTAAAGGGCTATCTAGTGCATGACGAAGAGTAATATGGAAATTATCTCCATATTTACGAGTTAACAATTTATTTCAAATGAGGGCGCCACTTCAAGGTCATTTGCCTATATCTTCGCCTTAAGAAATACAAGCTAAACAAATCTTATACACATCAATGTGATCTCTACAACCCGTCCTGACCAGCGTGGAGCGGCTGCTCTGGCCAAGTTTGGCTCTAGTAGTACAGCGAGGGTAGTGCTGTAGCAGATGCTTCTGTTCTCCCGCGTAGATCGTAAAAGCTGATAAAGCATTGGCGATAATTTGGAGGAAACACGTCAATAGTGATGGGGCTAGCAATTTGATTTTCTTTTGCCGCCTACTTATGCTGCCTCCACACGACACAATTTGGCACACAACCTGCATTACAACATGTTGGAGTCGCGGTCGGCTGTTCTCTACAAACGTAGCAATTGCGACCACAACTTCAACAGTGAGGGTTGCCACCCGTACCTTATAATAAAGTATTGTACGTTATTTCGGGAAATTGTACTCTATACTAAACAAAAATAATATAAAGTACGGGAAAAACTTTATTTTGCATTTGATTTTTCTTAGATTTTTCTAGGACAAGCAATAACTAAATTAAGGCCGTACCTGAATTTTCCGGGGTCCAGTGCTGCCCCCATTTAAAATAAATCATTTCAAAGAAAACAGAGACATTATTTAAAATTTTGCAACTACCAAGTGCTAGATAACCCTTGAAAGTATTTTATGAACTACTGTTTATAGTTTATAATGAGAACGTTAAGCTTTACTACGCACATTTGCCAAAAGTGGCCGTTTTTCGCAAATGTGCGTAGTAAAGCTTAACGTTCTCACTTTAAACTGTAAACAGTAGCTCATAAAATACTTTGAAGGGTTATCTAGCACTTGGTAGTTGCAAAATTTTAAATAATGTCTCCGTTTTCTTTGAAATGATTTATTTTAAATGGGGGCATTGTGATGCAAATGGTGAGACGAAAGAAACAAAGCGTCTCGGCTGAACCTTACAAAAATTTAATTACTTATTTACTTTTAATTAGATACATCGTATTAATTTAATAACGCAAAGCCTCTCAGATTGTACCTCAGCCCATGAAACTTAACAACTTTTATTCAACAAATATCAGGAAACTAAAAAAAAAAATATTTTCATACAAACTGATCAGCACGATGTAGACTGTAAAATAAATGACTGATAAATATATGCTGTTCAATTGTTTAACAGTGATAATATAAAACTTGCGAAAAGCAATAAAAAGTATGTTTTTAAATATAATGTAAAAGAAAAGAAAAATAAATTATACTTTGTTTTGGCACTATGTACTTTTTTTCTTACGATTGATCACCAATGTACTTTAATTGCAAACAAAAGGTGGCAACCCTAATCACAGCACAAATTCACCCGACAAACAAATTGAACACCGATTGATTTCCTTCTCGCTCTTGTGTATTCTCCCGCCAATGCGAGAGAGCAATAAGAGTATATCAACCAAGTGCCAGGGGCAGTAGCGGCGTTAGGGTAGGGCGCGGTTGGGCGACCGCCCAGGGTGCCAGATACAAAGGGGTGACAGGGGGCGTTTTTGAGCAAGGGGGGGGTCACAGGTAATAATAAATATATAAATAGCGGCTGGTTAATGGCTGCAACTTCTACTCTTATTTGTATGCACCCCTCCCTCCCCCCTCCCTCCCCCCTCCCTCCGTTTACAATGGAGCGGCAAATTTGAAGAATCCAATATCGTACTTGTGCCCCCCCCCCCCCCCGTCGGCGGAAATAAATCCTATAAGATTGAAGCCTAAGTCAGAGTCTGAATTGCAGTTTGGGGGGAGGGGGCTGTAAAATCTCGCCCGGGGCGCTGGTAAAACCGGCACTGGCCAGGGGGATGAAAATCCCATACATTGCTATTTTTATTGTGACGCCATCTATTATTCTTATTCCGAACTAAATATTAAAAATACAATTAGATATTAGTTTGTTAGAATTTTCAGAGATGTCGCACTAGCTATTAGTATGTTAGAATTTGTAGAGAAGTCGCACTACCTACCTATATGGTTTCTCATTTTAAGTAGATTAAACAAACATAATACATCGATTTGTTAGTTTGAATTTTAGAAAATACAAACAATTTATTTTGATACCTACTTCTTGACGAATTTGGATCTGAAGGGGAACTTCTTCTTGTCGAGTCGAAATGGTTTCACTGTAGCTTCAATTTCAAATCATGTTTGACCAGTATGTGGCCACGGCGATCCCTCTGTCGTTAGCCTCATTAAGGTGAAGATATAGGCAAATGGCCTTGAAGTGTGAAATAAATTGTTAACTCGTAAATATGGTGATAATTTCCATATTGCTCTTCGTCATGCACTAGATAGCCCTATTAATTATTTTATGAACTGCCGTTGAAACTATTATTGGTGATCCGTCTATCTTAAAAACTTGCCGTGGCCACTTTTGGCGGAGGCAAGTTTTAAAGCTAGACGGACTTATGTAAATACTTTCAACGGTGGTTCATAAAATAATTTAAGGGCTATCTAGTGCATGACGAAGAGCAATATGGAAATTATCTCCATATTTACGAGGTAACAATTTGTTACAAATGTGGGCGCCACTTCAAGGGCATTTGCCTATACCTTCACCTTAAGGTCCTCTATGGTACATGACGTAGGGCAGCTCGGACATGACAGAAGGGAAACTAACTGAAGATTTCATGAGGAATGGAGAAAAGTTTATAATCATCATTTATTGTGACAAAAAACCTACACTTTAAGCCCTAGACAGCATTGATGATCTAAGTGCCGTTGTTTTTCAAAATATTAGGATTCTGGAAAAATTACTACCGTCTAGAGAAGTTCTGAAGCACCATATTCACAGAGCTGACAGATTACCAGGCTTTTATTTGGGAAACTAAAAATATCCCGGTCCAAAACTTACCCTAAGCAAAAAACTGTGGCTGGAGATTAAATAACACGTCTCTGATTCCAATCACTAGCTTGCATGAAACTTCCGATATCTCTGCAAGATATAGAATTTATATCGTTCTAGTGTAAGACAGACTGCCGGATGGGGGAATGCAGCTGTGCACGCATGAAGCCAAAGTGCATACACTATTGCTTCATGCGTGCACAGCTGCATTCCCCATAGGAGTATGCCATGTAGGAAAAGAACATTCGCGCTAATGGTGAACCCATTAAAAATTGTCTCATACCTCTCCTATTATACCCCAACACGGAACTACAGACCTGGCTGGTGAGTAGCGGGGCTAAAGCAACCTATAAATTTTTAAAAGATTTATTTTTTTCAAAACAGTTATTTGAGTCAATATGCATTTTTTTATATTTCTTTCTTTCTTTCTTTGCCTGGCCCTTTCCCATTTTATTTGGGGTCGGCCCTCCGTATCATGCGTCTCCAGGCAGCTTGGTCCTGGGTCATCTCTTTGTTGGATTGGGCTTAAAAATAAGTTAAGTTCATTTATTTTTTGTGAAGCTTTAAAGCGTCTGACAAAATTTGTGGCCCATGAAAAGTGTCTGACACTTATGGATACTACTTCAGAATAATATTTTACAATATATATATAAAAATTAGCCATACTTTAAGTTAAATTACTCTTATTCTTAGTTAAGTTCCTTTCTCACCTGGTACCTGCCCAGGTGTCACAAGGCGAGCTTCACAACCACGTAGGTATTACAAAGCACACGAGACGCTACGCTACTGAGAACCTGAGGTTTCGTTCGTGTGAAAGATCGCTCTGTCATCTTGGTCTATTAGGAATAAAGAACAAATTAAAGATAGGCTTTAAAGGACTTGTATCCAGAGCCGTAAAATTATTTTTAAAAAAATTACACAAAAAAAGAACAGTTTTTTGGCGGGAATTCAAGGGGTTCGGACGGTTGGTCGACTTTATAATATGTAATTGGTGTTGTTTGGTGTTATAAATGCTCATTCTCATGAACAATATGTGAAATAGTTAAAGTGTTGTTTGGTGATAAAAATGCTCATGACATGAACAATGTGTGAAATAGTTAAAGTGGACAGTCATAGTACGGCTGTAGTGATATTTATTTTTCGGACTGTGGGGCGTCTTCGGGCGTCGTCTGCCACTCAATCGTCTATGTAAACCAGTGGACTAGTATAGATTTGTCGCCAGAAGCTCCTTTGCAGCAGTCAAAGGCCTACACCACCCTTTGATTGTCTTGTTAGGATTAGATTAGGATTAGGAATAAAGAACAAAAAAGATAGGCTCTAAAGGACTTGTATCCAGAGCCGTAAAATTATTTAATAAGAATAAAAAAAAGAATGTTGACGGACGCCTTGGCGGCGGTAGATTTGAATTCAGCTTACAAATTAGTTATCTACATTTGATTATAACAATTAGTAATATTAAAATGAATAAGCAGAATTTAAAAAGGCTGTTAATTTCTGATTATTATTTATTTACAATTGAATTAAAGACATATCGTTTCATATCGTTCGCTTCGCTTGTACAAACTTTATTTTACCTTAGTTCTATTGCCAACAACGAAACGCTAAACAATATTTACGTTCCATGATCTATTTTCGTCCCGATTGTCATCTCCCAAAACAGTGAAAGGTAGCCGAACGATACTGTTTAACTTGCATTTAAAATATTCCTCTCTCTTCAATCGCACCAGGTCAGTTACGTGAATTCAGTAGTTCGTCAGCGTACCGTTCTTTGAAAATCTTCATTGCATGACATTAAAAATTACCTAATAATCTTGTGTTGTGGAAACATTTCTGTCGATTTACTGAAGTTATAAGTAGTTATCTGCAATGTCTTTGAATATCAACTCCAAAATCGTAAGTAAAAACCAGTTTCAAAATATTTTATAGGTTAGGTATGTTGAAGTGTGATAAATAGTGATAATACTTATCATTATCGATATTTGAACTGATAATCAATAGAAGCTAGCTATTTCAATCATGATTATTTTCGTGTTAAAACTTGTGGTGCAACGACATGAGCGAAGGGGGCAGTCCGGTTAGTGTGGATCAAGAAATTTCATAACATACCTACCTAACCTTTTTGTGTAAACCTTGTTTTTGTAAAGTCCTAATTCCTACAAAACTCGTATTCGTGCAATTTCATAGGTACTCTGTAAACGCCGGCGCCGGTGTAGGTAGTTTGTTTTATTCTTATCAGTCATCATAAATGCATTATCATTTACCATTCAAATCTTGGTGGGCAAAGTCACACAATACAGTCAGTTATTATCCTCTCCAGTAGTTGTGAGGAATGTGTGTACAACAGTGCGCGTGTGCCACGTTTTAAGATTATTATTGTCTTGTTTAAATTGTTTCTTGAGGTCAAGCTGGTCAAGTAGGTAGTCTGTGATACCATGAGTAACTTAGAAGCAGCTGCAACAGATTTTGTTGAAAACAAATTGCCAGTATGTATCCATAATTGTATCATGTATTTCTGTTCTATGTTTCATATGAAAAACTTTTAAAAATATATTTCTTCGTTGAAACGAAAATGTTTGAATTTTCACTTACTAAAATCAGTCCTTACAGACCTAGATAAGTAGAATAAAATAACCTCACAACTTTCAAGTGTCAGACAATAAAAATTGACCTTCAAAGTAGGTATAATGTTAATATTCATATCATCTTGTGACAAACATTATGTCATGAAGTCATGATATAGTTCTTTTATTTCACATTTTTAAGACAATATTATGATATAGTAGAAGCTGTAAAAGAAATCTACAGTAGCGGTACAAGCACAGGTTATTCATATAACCTACATTGTACCTTTTTATTTCATTTAAACTGCTTTAAAATAAATATGGTAGTTCAATATCCTTGTTGTTGTCCTGGATCTTGGGTGTTTATCTATATATGTATTTATCATAAAATATAGTATCGTTAAGTTAGTATCCCATAACACAAGTTTAGAACTTACTTTGGGGCTAGCTCAATCAGTGTGATTTGTCCCTATATATATATTTATTTATTTAATATATGCACATTAAAAGATCTTTTATTTATAGTTAGAGCTAAACCACTAAACCATGTGAAAAAAAAACTCAAAGACATGGTTTAGTGAAATGTTGCGCCTCAGATAGAAAACAGGAACCAGAAATAGTGAGGGAATGCTAATTTAACACCCATTCCCATGATCAACTTCTACAATCTAGAAGAGAAGAGAAGCAGCTGTTACAATCTATGTTTTTTTTGCTCCCTGGATAATATGAAAATTTCATATGCCTATGAAAAAGTTAAAGTCTTACTTAATTTTTCTCAGATTTTTTTATACTATAAATTATTGTGCTTTAAATAAAATAATTGACTATAATATTCTTCTAGGTCATACCCATCCTGATAGGGGTGGGTTCAGTAGTTGTGCTTACAACCGTGCTTGCCAATTGTTTGTGGAGTAAGAAGTCTACAAAAGGCAAGAAGAAGCTGGTAACATTGGTTGACCCCAACACCAAGTACCAGCTGCCCCTCATAGAACGGGAAGAGATCAGCCATGACACAAGAAGGTTCCGGTTTGGACTGCCTTCACAGGAACATGTTTTAGGTAGGTAATATTTCTAATAAATTATTACACGATAGAACCTTTACCTTACAGTTAGCAGCCAATTAATGTTTTGCATTTGCATGCTAGTAGAAAAAATATTGGCCGTGTGGTTTCCGGCAGAGTAGAATAGAACTACTCCAAGTCTTTCCGTGGATGTCGTAGAAGGCGACTAAGGAAACACAAGCTAAACAAAGCTTATAAACAACAATGAGACCTCTCCAACCCGTCTGGCCAGCGTGAAGAGTGTAGGCTATATCCTCTGACTGCTATGACTATAATATGGCTCTGGTAAGAGAGGGTTGTGCTCCTGCAGTGGCGACTAAAAAAGACCTGATGATTATGATGATGAGAAAAATTATAATATTTTTGTCATTAGCTTGGTTCTTGATTATTTATAAAAAGCATTTAGATTTCTTATTTCTGTAGGTTGACTGGTAGAAAGTTAAATAAATTTCTTGAAGAATATTACACAATGTGTACCTTGTTTTTTTTTTTTTGCTGATTAAAAATATATATTTTACTAATTTAACTACCTTTCTTCAAGTTCAAAAAGAAAAAATATTGTAGTGATCCACTATGTACACATATTTTTAGAACTTATTTACGTTTTAGAAAATTAAAAGTTAAGCTTTTGAAAACCTTTATTGCAGACATAATAGATGTATGATTATTCGGGATCCCCTGTGACCCCATGCCATTCAATGTGTTAAAGGCCTAATGAAACATTTATTATTTTTCTAAGTGTTAATGAAATTCATAAAAAAGCCCATACAAGTTTGCTTTCTTTTAGCTGATCCGATATCTATGGAAAGTAGATATTTTTTATTTGAGCAAAGTCTGCTAGATTTCAGATTTATTAATACCTATTCTGTGTTTCAGGTCTTCCCATAGGACAACATATACACTTATCTGCAAAAATCGACGATGACCTTGTTATCAGAGCGTACACTCCAGTATCAAGTGACGATGATAAGGGCTATGTTGATCTGGTTATCAAAGTGAGTAAACTGTATATATTAATTATTGATAACATTTAGTCGATTAATTTATTAGAGTGACTTGCATTAAAAAAAATAACTAAATATAACTGTTACAATCGCCGACAATTATAAAATTCAATGGAGTCCAATCAATGGCCTATGGGCGCTTATACGTTTTACGCAATCCTATTCGTGGTTCACACATGGATGGAAAACGTATAAGGCGTCGTCCTAATTGGCAACGATCGTACGAGCAAACGATGCGTTCATCGTCGTGCGATGGAAATGATCGTACGATGGTCCAACAGTGTCCTAATAGCTCCCGCGATGCCCATCGCGCGATGCGCCTTCACACGTTGTTGTGCTCGCGCGATGAGTCGGTTACCAATTAAGACGCTCAAAAGAGATTTGTAGCTTTGATTGCACGATCGCACGATCAAACCCATCGTACGATCGTTATTAAGCATTTTTATGCTCGTGCGATGACTTGCGAGCTTTAATTAGGACACACTTATTTAGTGTGTGTGTTTAATTTCGTCGTGCGACTAAATCGCATCGTTTGCTCGTACGATCGCTGCCAATTAGGACGACGCCAGACCGTTCGCCGATACGACTATCAGGACATAGGTCAAAAGCTGAGCTCACCCGCAAGTCGAGTCGGTACCGAGGGGCCGTGTAATTTTTTTCTGTAATAGGGACAATAATCATCGAATTCGCATCCCACACGTGACACGACCGTCACCTTTTGAGCCAAATCAAGATACCTAGTTGCTTGCCCTTCTCGGCCTTTATAATCAATCAATTAAACCACGCAAAAATCTTAAATTAGCATTATATTATATATTAAAAGAGTTTTATACTTCAAAGTAAATTACAAAGGAGCTGAGGTTATTACGGTTTACGATCACGCCGAGTCATGCTATACGGCATTTGTAATTTTTTTTGTATTATTCATATCAAGAAGTAATATAATCCAAAAGAGATCGCAAAAAGATTTTTGATATCCGATCAAAAATAAGTATAATAAAAGCCTTTCGATTCAAATCTGGTGGATAGGGAAACTGTCAAGTAACAGAATAAGGATGCAAGTACATATTTGCATGTGGCGTCATTGCCGCACCTACCACGAAAACTAATGGCAGTGACGTCACCCACTTTTCTTTATACCAATATTTGAAATGCTTATTGCTGCTTCTGTTAATACTTAATCAATTTTCTTTCTGTTTTCAAAAAAAAATCTCTTCAGTGTTAATTGTTTCGTATAAAATATTGTCCAAAAACAAACACAGGCAAACACCCTATTGTTGTCAAACAAGTCGCATGTCAAGTGTCTCATGGATCCAGTTATTAATTAGGTACTTATATAAATGCCCATTGTTGTGTTCACATTACAGGTATACTTCAAAAATGTCCATCCAAAGTTCCCCGACGGCGGCAAAATGTCTCAACACTTGGAAAACATGAAACTGGGCGAGACGATCGACGTGCGGGGGCCGTCGGGAAGACTGCAATACTCTGGAAATGGGCTGTTCCTCATCAAGAAGATGAGGAAAGATCCCCCCGTTAAGATTATGGCGAAGAAACTAAACATGATTGCTGGTAATTATAATTATAAATTATAAATTTTATGTATGACTAGACTAAGTTATCATCATCATCATCATCATCATCATCCGAGCGTATTCCCGGTTGTATCGTCAGCGGTAACGCTTCAGAGCCCGGGGTCCGCTACCTTACCTAGGTGATTTGACGAGGTTACTGGTTTTTACACAGAGCGACTGCCGACTGACCTCCGCAACCCAAAGGGTAGACAGAACCAATCCTAGGATAGGTTTATAAACGCTAGATGGCGTTCGGGACCCATATTTTGGCGAAATCGCTATGAGATTGATGTCTTTTCGAAAACCTGGCAACTAATGTCTATATGCCGAGGAGTGAAAAGTAGAAGTAGAGCCAATCACATATAAGCCGAATTTTAGTTTTAGGTTTAAAGTCCAACTCGATATTACTTGATTTTTCACTTTTAAAAATCTTTTATTTTATTTACATAAATTCAAAGGCTAATTTAAATACTTGATATAGGTAGATAAGGCCTTGAGCAGTTTATGAATATTCAATTTCGATTCACGTTGTTCATTGAACGGTTCGGTTTCAGTTCATTGAACGGTTACTCGGTGGCAGATTTTGCGGTGTAGGTGCTTTTATGCTCTTTTTAATAATTTATAGCTAATAAATATAGTTTAATTTATAACTGTGAACGTCCTTGCTGTGCAGTTTAATTTAATGCAATTCAATTAAATTTTTTATTCATTTTTAATTTATATAATGCAATTGAATATAACAAAATTATATTCATTTTCTTAATAAGTCAGATCCGTCAAGTGGTGTGGCAGAATATCGGTAACTACCAGCTAGCTGTCTATGACAATTGAGAGCAAATCAATTATGTGCGTGTGCTCTGAGGGCCACTCTCTCAGAATTCTTTGAAAACATGCTCAGGATTTAGTGAACATTCCCAAAGAATTGTGAAAGTTGGAACCAGATTTTGTGAAAATCAAATAAGTGGGTTATGGGATTTAAAGTTGGACCCTCAGTCCACACAGAGGATTGAGGGTCCACTTGTACCGGATAAACTAAGGGCACTAAAGAAAAAGTCTTTACGCCAAAATGTAAGATAATGCCAAACAAAAATTTTGGAAACAAGATATTTTAGCAAAACATTGTATTATTTTCTATATCTCCGTTCAAAATGGACCCTCACGTGGAAAGTTTATTACGCTAATAATAACAAAACCATTAACTTTTGGTTACTTTTTAAAATTCTATATTATAGTTAATAAATTGTGAAATTTTGTGAAAGCAATAATAGATCACGATATCACGTTGGTTAAAAATTATCACCTTGTAAAAATTCGGACCCTCAGTCCTCCACTTTTTTGTTTTCGTTTTGTTTCGCTTAACGTATGATAGCTAAGAAAAACACAAAATTATCTCCTTTTGTAGAATAAAATGTGCTACAAATTGATATTATTTGTTAATAATAATAATTACGTTAAACTACAAATTTTAATATATACTGAAATTGACTATTAATGTATGTGGGTAAGGTGACAATACTTTCGTTTTTACCCACATTTATTTTTAATGTAGTGCTAATTCTGAGTGATGTTTTAGTTGCTAATGCTGGTTCAAAGTAATCATACCGCACAAGCTTTTTTTTTATTTACATAAGTACAATAGTCGCTATTAGCTATTAGTTTAGTAAACAATCGTTTATGTGAGTGCATCGGAAGTGATTGGTGATAAGGATTTGACGCGAGTTCTATGTACCAGAGAGGATTACATTAATACATTTATATTTATTTAATGTGCAAGCACATCTTTGTTCAAGCAAGACACTCGCGTTCAAGGAAATCAAACTTTTGATTTAAAGTAAGTCTGATTTGGATATGTACTACAAATGTCATGTATTAATAAATAGTAATTTCCAATGTTATGATGATAATAAGAGAAAAATCGAACCAAGTTTATTAATCCTATAACTCTACATTTATTAATCTATGCTGCAATTTAAAGGGGTAAATGAAGTCCAACGCTGCTTCGATTAAAAATTTTAGACGTTATTTAAAGGAATAGATCGATAGGTAAGCCATTGCGTTATTGAATAATTTATTTTCATTCTGCAAAAGCCATTTTTTTTTAATAAAGTCTCTATTTTTTCTTTAAATAATTTATTTCTAATGTGGGCAGCACTAGGCTTTATGCAAGATGTTGTCACCCTATTTCATTATTTACATAATAAAAATAAAACTTGATTTTCTTGTACAATAAAAGGTGTTTTTATTACCCAATAGTACTGTATTTGTAGCACATTTTTTTTACAATCGGAGATAATTTTGTGTTTTTCTTAGCTATCATACGTTAAGCGAAACAAAACGAAAACAAAAAAGTTGAGGACTGATGGTCCGAATTTTAACAAGGTGATAATTTTTAACCAACGTGATATCGTGATCT
Source organism: Acrobasis repandana (assembly GCA_963576875.1). Classification (NCBI taxonomy): domain Eukaryota; kingdom Metazoa; phylum Arthropoda; class Insecta; order Lepidoptera; family Pyralidae; genus Acrobasis; species Acrobasis repandana. The sequence continues at coordinate 15,092,351 of OY756218.1, read as the reverse complement.
ATTATTGCTTTCACAAAATTTCACAATTTATTTACTATGATATAGGATTTCAAAGAGTAACCAAATGTTAATGGTTTTGTTATTATTAGCGTAATAAACTTTCCACGTGAGGGTCCATTTTGAACGAAGATATAGATAATAATACAATGGTTTGCTATAATATCTTATTTCCACAATTTTTGTTATTGCATTGCATTTGTATTTGCATTATCTTACATTTTGGCTTAAAGACTTTTTCTTTAGTTCTCTTAGTTTATCCGGTACAAGTGGACCCTCAATCCTCTATGTGTGGACTGAGGGTCCAACTTCAAATCCCATAACTCGCTTATTAGATTTTTACAAAATCTGGTTCCAACTTTTACAATTCTTTGGGAATGTTCACTAAATCCTGAGCATGTTTTCAAAGAATTCCGAGAGAGTGGCCCTCAGAGCACATGCACATAATCAATTAGTAAAAAGGTTAAAGACATTAATAATACCTCGTTAACTAGCGTAACAGGTGTTATATTTATGACAACTTAAAAGGTGAACGCACATTTATTCGCACCGTACGTGCCGCATTCCCTACATTGCAAGTTTTTTTTTTAACAAACATTCTAATTTAGAATGGGTTTCATACCGTACATCATTCTGAAAAGGTCGATGTATTCATCAATAGGAGTAACTTTTGAATATGGGAACAATCCCGATAAAATCAGCAATGAGCAAAAGCTACTTGCAGAATTCAGCGTTTGAATGTATGTATGATTATGTTTGACGATAACTTGAGTATCTTTGAAACTCATCCCCTAAGCCACAGAATAAATGATACTAAAGTACAGAAGTCTCACTCAGCAAAGAAATTCAAAGAAATATCTACTCAATGTAGCTAGCGATATGGTTTAATTTAGCTCACGTCAGAACTCAGCACCTGTTCGTAAAGATACGTAGACATCCATTGCAAGCCAATTTAGTTCTTATTACTCTGGACACACGATTCCTATAACTGAATTTACCACCCGAAGGGGTCGCCTGCGCGCATAGTAATAATGTAGGTACATTTTCGATACCTAAACGGGGAGTGACACGGGTCTGCCTAAGCTAATGCCATTTGATATGCGACTTGAAGAGATAAAAAATACCTTTGTCTCACATTCAAACATGAGCCTATCGTTCAAAAATACAGGTTCATACTTAACCTTTAAAATACCTAGTATCTTAAGTTCACAGTTTGGGTCAAACTAAGTACCTAATTAGGTATTACGGCGACTACGGCGCGACGGATTCTGTGCTGACAAGTGTGCGGTCAGTTTAGATGAAACAATCGTTTTGTTCTCAGGTGGGACTGGCATCACGCCAATGCTACAACTGGTGAGGCACATCTGCCAAGATGCCAACGACCCCACGGAGCTGTGCCTGCTGTTCGCCAACCAGTCGGAACAAGACATTCTCCTTAGAGAGGAACTCGAAACGTGCCAGAGAGAACACCCGGCTCAGTTCAAAGTTTGGTACACTGTGGACAGACCGTCTGATGGTAATTTTTTTGTTTTTTATAATGGTAGTGTTTTTACTTTTGTTTAGAGCAAAAGCAACAAAAATACTAGAATAAAATACCGCACGTTGACAGTCAGAGGTAACAACTGTTATCTACTGATACAACCAGGACCTTTAGAACAGCACTTTTCTATGCTGCTATCCTTTTCTGTCGCTCAGAACCGTCATTTGCTTAAGCGAGAGGGAGCAACGGAACGCTTCAACTTGGCCGTAGTGCTGAAGCGTTTCGTCGTTCTATCAAATGTCGCTTCTGATCGACAGAAAAGGATAGCAGCATAGGAAAGTGCTGTTCCGTGCTGACAGATGTGTCCCAACCTTTAGTTAGTTAATTAAAATTTTAATTGATGGGGACACATGATTTTTTTGGAGTCCAGTGCTGCCCCCTTTTGAAATAATTTATTTCAAAAGGGGGCAGCACTGGACCCCGAAAAATTCATGTATCCCCTTAATGATGATACAGTCAAATTTGCTCTTACAACCAAGGATGCTCAAGAACGTGCGAAGTGGGGAATGTTTGCCGGAAAGCGGACCCCGGGCTTCGCAGCATTACAGCTGAGAATGCACCTGGGAATACGCTAAGATGAGAGAGAGAGAGAGTAAAATTTGGTTTGACATTAAAATAGGATGACACTATCGGACGGCTTGCGTGTCAGTTTATAAAGTAACGGTCCAGATCTTACGATTTGAGTCTGGGAACAAACAAAGAACGTACAAACCTAAATTTCGTAAAAGTCGTAAGCCTTAGGGGTCCATCAACTCAGCTATTATAGGCTAGTAATTAGAAACAGTAACAGGCACTATTTCTAAATCCCTGTTTACCATTAATAAATATATACTATGAACTTGGATGGTGTTGTAGATAACAAATAATTTTGTCTATGTCTAATTGACGTCTGCTTTGATCGATTTACCTTGATATCGTGATTATATTCATGATATCAGAAAATAATTTAGTAATGTATCTTGTAATCTTATCTGATCACTATGTTGTACTTATTAGGGGGCGTCCATAAATTACGTGAGGTGTTTTTTTTTAATTTTCTGTCCCTCCCTCCCCCCCTGGTGAGATATCGTGAGATTTTATTCAACCCCCTCCCCCATCCCGCAATCTTACGTGAGATTTTTAAAAGTGTGGGTTTCTTACGTAAACGCGTTGGATTGTTATTGTAAAAGAAGAAAAAAATTGCTTCGTGCTTTTATTTACGACTAGTTAAGACTACGAGTACTATTCAATATTGCTGAGGGATTAATTATAAGTGTAATAAAAATTTAACAATAGAATACTTAAATCGTAACTACTGTAATTAAAAAAAGAATATCTATTTTAATTCAGTCCATGGAGAATCATGCGCGGTCTCAAGAGAGGCTATTGGAACCAACATGTCCATATGATTTTCAGTAAAACAGTCTGCTCGTTCAACTTCGTTCTGATCTAGCTACTCTAAGCCATTGGCGCTTGCGCACAGTAACTCATTAGCTCGTCTTGTGACAATCCGTGAGGGTCGCACTTTGCGGAACATACGCGCTTGCTGAGCTGGTGCAATGTGGGCTGATTGCCTGTGCTCTGCAGCTCTTGTGATAGATTCAAAGTAAATACCGCATGTATTGCAGTATCTTTTCTCTAAATCATCACGTACACTTGGGCAATAGAGATCATAAGGCGTGCTGATGATGAATCTTGATAACTTATTTTAAATTAGTAAGAGCATGCATTGAGTCGAGTAAAACATTTACAAGAATAAACAAAGCAGGTTGGAACCTGTCCGTGTGTCGCTGCCACTCAGCTCGTACGCTCTCGTTCATCGAGTCGCGCGTTCGGCTGAAAGTGGCGCGAAAACAAAGGACGGGCTACACTGTACCGTAAATTCAGATTAAATTGAGCTATTTAGTATAAAACAAATATAGTGGTTTGACAGTCAGTAGATGTATAACGTCGAAGTATGAATGAAATTATTTTCTTTCGAATGAATTAGTGAATGATCTTAATCGTATTACGATAACGCTTAAGATTAAATCTTAAGCATGTACAATCTGCATTAAATGGACTAAAATAGTATAATTCTTTTTTGTTTCAATCAGAAAAAAAATTGCGTGATATTAGCTGAGACCCCCCCTCTCTCCAACGTAAGATTAGATGAGATTTGACTCGACCCCCTCCCCCCCTTAAACATCTCACGTAATTTATGGACGCCCCCTTAGCGCAAACATATTTTAAAATTATTACTGTAGGTACATCACTTTGAATTAGTCGAAAAATGCTGTCTTAGATCAATTTATCAGCTAGATAGAACATTGAAAGTTGTCTCGTAGATTAGCCTTTATCATCATTTCGTTATCGTATTGCTTGTGTGTACGTATGCTACGCAGCGATAATAGGTAGTTAGATTCGGGAGCGATGTTTTAAAATAAAAATAATTATTTATGCAAATTACAAGTAACGACTAAGAAAAGTCGTAAAAATCAATGTAAGTGACAGAGGTTAGGTACTCGTATGTCCTATAGCTACGATGTGTTAACTAATAATTCTCACAGTTTACACGCAATTTCTTAACAGTTTACATAAAAAAATCTAAAGCTTCTAAAAAGGATGGAGTTATGGGTTGCACTCGACATACTCAGAATGAGTATTATATAACTTTCAAGAGTGTGAGTTATGGGCTTATGGCACTTATTAAAAATGGAAAAAAAAGTGAATAGAGTCGTTCAAGTTAAGTGTGTGCCAAATGTTACAATATAGTTTTGTATTTAATAATATGTTTCATAATTGTTAGTGCCCCGAACACAGTAAAATAAAATTCGTAAAATAAAATCGTAAAATTTTTGTTTCGGGCGTTAACTGTTTTCCACCCTTAAAGTATTACAAAATTAGCCAAATTTGACATTTATCGACTCATGATAAACTAGGGCCGTACGTTTTGATTTTTTTATTTGATTAATTTAATTAAAAAAAGTATATTTAACGAATTTTTTGCAAAAATCTAATAATAATTTAATTTAAAAAAAACCCTCTTCCCTATTTTTTCCTAATATCTACATTATTTCCGAAATTCGTTGAAATCGGATTAGGTTTTAAGGGTTTATCGCTTTTTGTATGAAAAATTAACAGGTAACAATAGAATTAAAATGCAAATAAATCTGATAATTAGAATTATGCTTTTATAAATTTTAGCAAACAGAACTTAAAATTAGTACAAGTATAATTTCAAGTTTGTTTAATTTGCAGGCTGGCAGTACAGCTCCGGTTTCATCAACGACGCGATGATCAAAGAGCACATGTTCGCTCCGGCCGAGGACGTGTTGTTCCTGATGTGCGGCCCGCCGCCCATGATCAACTTCGCGTGCAGCCCTGCCTTGGACAAACTGGGATACAACGCCGACCTACGTTTCGCTTACTAAAACATTTTGTACGTATCTCAAGCGTGTTTATATCCTTAATAGACGAAAACACTCAATTATTACTCGAAAAGATTGCTCATTAGTTTTTTTCATCATCAAATCAAGTCAAATCTCTAAGTTCACACCGAGACGCGACGCGACGCGACGAAGCGCGCAGTTTGTAGAAATATAGAACTTGTTTACTAGACAAAAAGAGGTAACGCAGCGCTGCGCAGCGCGGCATAGCGGGCTGTCGCTGAAATTAGTATCTTTTTGTCTAGTAATCAAGGTCTATATTTCTTCCAAAGAGAGCGCTACGTCGCGTCGCGTCGCGTCTCGGTGTGAACTGACCCTTAGGCTTGAAACTGCGTCTAGCGGATGCCCGCGACGGTTTCAGTCCGTCTCTGTCACAAACATTACGTGCAATAGAGATAGCTGAAACCGTCGCGGGTCATGTGTCTCAGTTGCACGTAGCGTTTGTGACAGAGCCGGACTGAACCCGTCGCGGGTCTTCTCATAACGCAGTTTAAAGCCTGTTACTGTTTTATTATTATTTTTATTTGTGGTCCGTTGTATATTGCAATCTATAATTACCTAAACGTATTTTTTTTGTATGAATATGTTTTTAGTGTGTCTTAAATAAGGCATTTAAGTAAGAAAAGGCTTAATGGGTATTTTTATGTGAAGTAGTTATTAGGACAAAGTTGAGCTTTATTGTTATTGATGGAAGTGCGTGAGTAGTTTAGAAAATAAAACGTTATTTTTTAATTTTTCTCTTTGATTAATTTTCCCCTTTTTGGTTGGGTATGTGACGTAAGTGCCCTGTAAAAACCATACGAGACCGTCACGGTCTCGTACGATTTTTACAAGGCACGGATCATGCAATCTTTAAATGAGATGTATCTTCTTCAATATTTTTTAGTCAGAGAAAAGAAAAAATACGTACTTACCACAGTATTTTTATGAATGTACCTGATGGGCTATAAATATTTTTGCACATACCGATTATGCGGTTTTTCCATTAAAATTAGTTAATGTTTCCACTCGTCCACGGTCAACTGGATCATAACAATAAGTTTTCCAGTGATAAATATCGTAAACAAGTTACAGTTACAGTTCTTTGTCCATTATACCGTACACGTCAAAATAAGTCCGCAGATTCTACAACGTTTAGCGACTACTACTCTAAAACTAACAAAACTAACTTAGCATAGGCAAGAATAAGTAGGTATGCAAATTCGTCCTCAAGAATACTCTCAGTAATAAAATTTCAGTTGTACATTTTCAGAACGTGAATTTATTAATTTGGACACTCAAAGGCGTGAACAACGTAATCATGTTGATGGGTTACATTTTAAAATAATTTTAATTTGAAAAATTGTGTAGGCACTTACTAAAATAGCTTGTCATCAAAGCATATAATTTGCTCGATTTCATGTTGTAAGTGTAAGAATAACGAACAAATATCAAGTACATACTTTTAACCTTGACAATATTTAAAACAAAGAAATATACACAATTCGTCCTTACATGATCGAACTAAGATGACCTAAAAACACACAACAATAAATTAAAACTAATGTAAGTTTCGTTTGTTGCCATCTCGAGAATTTTTCACTGTTTATTTATTTATTTATTTATTTATTGTAAAAACTAAATACAACGGCTTTCACCAATTACAGCATATAGAAAGAACTTATAGCTAAATGTAATTAAAAAATTTACACAGCTGGTACGACGGGCGCCACCACTAATAATGTACAGTAAAAACTTTTTTTTCATTCTAGTCATTTCATTTTAAAAACATTTTTGTCATTCTCGCAATATACCAATAGGTTCCTTACAACCATATTCGTTCCATCAACAAACACATCACACTCAGGTTGCTGATTCAGGAATGTGTTAAGGTCCGTAAGCATGCGACATAGAGGAGATTGCTCATGTGATACCGTGCGTGTGACCGGTGGGGCAAACAGTTTTCGCGGCTGACATGAGCGTTGCACCAAACGTCTATTTGGTACATTTAGGCGACAAAGTTGATTATGAAGCTCGGGGACGTCGATAAAATTACGTAAAATTACCTAAATTCACACTGTATCTTAACGACACTCCCTTTTACCACTAATAGTAACAATAACAGCGGAATATAGAGTGCCTTTAAGACACAGTGTGACTTAGAGTATACGGAATGCCGTTACGTAACAGTGTTACATACGGAAACAAACGGTATAGCTACTACATTTTTCCGCAATATAGCGAGGTGTTACTTAATTGTCGATATTTTTTACAAGAAAGTAAACTGAATTAGGATCACTGTGTAGGTGAAAAATAGAGTTAAATATCTAAAAGGCAGGGTGCCGTCTAACTTGAAAAGTCCGAAGAATCTCAAATTTGGCGGGGTCTCTTCAATCAAATAAAGGATTGTGTTCATGTGTTCATATACTTTGCCTGAAACACAAAAGAACATTATATTTTTTGAAACAACTTAAATATTAAAATATTTAAAAATCCTATCCAAATACATAAACATTTATTTCTAAAATGTTTATGTGTTGAATAGTGAAAATAAGACTTCGAAGAAGTATCTATATATACATGTAAACCATCCCGAAAAAGTCCTCTAGATATTAGTGAAAACAATTATCAAAATCGCAGATAGTCAGCAGCCGATTGGCATGTCACTACTTACTTTTCTCTTTACACGAATCCAAGATTTCTAATGCAATTTTTTTCGTGTCATCTAGTTCTTTGCAATACAGCTCTGACGTTACGCTCATGGCTACTATAAGAATGACGTTTCTAACCATTCTTAACATTATTAATTCAATATTTATAACGTCAATAGTAATCTGAAAAATTAAGTAAGCCGTTGTATAAAATAAATATAAAAATAAAATAAGCAGTATCTGTGTACGGACTCAATTTTCATCGTTTGTTAGTTTCTGTGTTGGCACTTAGTGTAGGTACCTATATTTCACATAAATTTTGTCTGTAATGTGCATGGATCTCAAATTTAGTATTATTTGTCGCACTCCAGCGAAGTCCAATCTTTAGTAACCGGGTTATAAGTAGTTTTGACTTGATTTGTACAATTGCCAAGCTTTGGTACCACTAAAAGCAAAATGGCTGCCATTTTACTATGAAATGAGAAAATTTAATCATAAAAAGGGTGATTAGCCGGTTAAAAATACCATATTATACCACTAATGGCTCCGACACCGACGACGGAACACCTTACAATATTGACCGAGCAAGCAAAGCGTCCAGATTGGCCATGAATGTCTATCCGTCGTGTCTGTTCTCGCATTCAACCGATTTTGACGAAAATTAGCACACAAGTTCTTTAATTTATTGAAATTTTTATACAATCGCGATTTTTTATTAGGGGAAAAAAGAGGAACTTTGCTGTAGCGTTATTTATTGGCGGATTGCAATCAAATTTGAGAGGCACACTAAGGACTTCATTCTACACAAAATGTTGCAAAAAACATTCCAAACGGGGGGAGTGGAGAGGGGAAAAAGAAGGAAGTTTGCTGTAGCGTTATATATGGACGCATATATTTCACTGAAATGGCTTTGCTAAGCCTAAGTGCTAAGAGGTAAGGGGAAAGTGTCGATTATTTCATGGTTATAATATAAAAGCTCGCGAGGTGTACTGTCCTCACAGAACTACTAGTTTTACAGGTTTAAGTAACTTACATTGTCAATATTCATCTTAAAAAGTATATCCCGAAACAGCAGCAGGCCTATTATTAAACTTTTCGCTAAGTACGTAAGGATCTGTAAATATTTAATTGCAGGTTAATCCTTCGTTACGATAACCTGAATACAAACTATTAATAACGTTATATAATAATAACTTACAGAATATTTGTGAATTTGTTTCAATAAGTTGTATGAATAAATAGTCCTTTCAAAAATAAACATAGTTTTTTGTAAAATGTCATCTTGCTTTAAACTCTTGCTCGTAACATTTACAAAGCTTACACTTGGTGTGTAAGTAATTCCAAGTTTCTTAGTAATATATCTTTTCCTCAGTACCTTGTTGACAGAACATAAACTCGATCTCAGTAAATTACAATATTGTATCCAAAGTAATAAGTCGAGGTCTTCCATTAGAGGACGCAAAATATTCGAATACAAATAAAATAAGGTTTCTTTCCACTCACCCTCCTGGTACCAATATTTATAAATAATGTTCCCTAACTCAAGAAACAAAAGCAGCATACTTATTATGGTAATATACATGGCCAAGTATTCCTTTTTTATCTTAATGTAATTGGTTATTTCATAACGTGACGTCGTTATTTCTTGGCACAATTTATGCAGTTTCGTCGATAGCTTTGTATTGAAAAAAACACTAATCAGAACGAAATCATTTGTAAGTAATAAACCAATTCCGAATTTAGTAAATGGATTCACTCCAAAGATATTAAAGTAAAGATAATTCATAAGAGGAGAAATACAAATTAACCATAATAGAGACCAAAACTTTGATCTGGGGTGAACTTTTTCGCCTTTTATTGTAATTCGCGATGTGCCTGTCAATATTTTACCATAATAGATACATTTTGTGAATTCGAAAACATGATTGGATTTAGAATTCGACATCGCTATACCTATATCAGAAACAATCCGTGGACAAATACGTTTGAGAAATAGTCACCCGACGACTCTAGTAACTTATGTAGGCACCTAGGTACTTTATTAAATGACATATTAAAACACAATAGGTAAGTGTGAAGTAAATGTATTTGATGATTTATTAAGTACCTGCGTATTCACATGAAGTAGGTAAACAAATGCCAAGTGTGAATTGGACTCCCGTAAGGTTTTAGTAACAACATCGCCATAAATACATTGTCACAGGAACAATAGTCTGTGAAAACTGTATTTATCTATTTCGTTTCATGAAATACAGCCTGCTCACACGACATATGAACAGCCGCGAAGGTGAATATGGGTACAATAAAATGTAAATAGGTACTTACCTACAACTACATATTATGCAGCCTGATCGTACGAGAACCTGCCTATTTAATAGGTATCATTAAATTGATCGTCCATTAAATTAAATTGAAATAAACAGTCCCAAGAGAAGTTTAAAAAGTATTAGGTATATAAATTAGATTAAGTGCAGTAGATAGTGTTCGTACAGAAAAATAATCACAATTTGGTTGAACAGACCTAAGTCTCTACATGGCGAAAGCACAAAAGCCAGAAAGTCTGTTTCAGGATATGCTTGAAGATGACTTTATACAAGTATTTAAACCTTTACATGTTGTCCAAAGATGTTTGGGTTTTCAAAGAGTATACGTAAAGTACAACTTTGTTACTGGTGCTTCATTCCTCTCACAGTTGTATGCGGGTGTCGTGATATTCGTCAACATAGTGTGTATAGTAGACGTAGTGATAAATTGTGAAACAGTCATGAAGACCAAGTTTACTGATGAGAGTCTGAAACTAAGCTTAATACTGAATGCTATTATCACCATTGCGGTTATTTGGCGTAACAACTTCTTGAGAGGAAACCTGAACAGCATGATCTATGTGAAGTTGCAGAGACTAGATCGAGATCTGAACATGAGTGATCGGAGAACATATAATAGAAAACTCGCATTTCTATCGCTTTATTTAACAATTAATACGGTTTTGGTAGCTATATCCTGGATTTGTACACTTAATTTTATGACAATGAAGAAATTTTACCCATCAACTATCTTCGCTCTAGCTCCAGCGGTTGGCAACTACTTGGAAATAATACTATGCTGCCAACTGATGCTTTTTTTATCAAAACGTGTGGATTACGTCAATAAGTTGCTACAATCTATGATTCAAAGAAAGCGTAAAATGCTCTCTGATAGTAAGTACAGTCTAACGACGAAGGAACGCCAAAATTATCAAGAATTTCGGATTGACACTGTTCTTGCGATGCATAATATTTTGGATATTCTCTCTGATTTTATAAAACTGTTTCAGTTTGAGGTAGGCTAGTATTTTTTTTTTATTGAATTTATATATCTGCAAGCGTTTATCCAGAAAAGAGTTCGTTACCGATAAATAAAATAATACAAGGTGTTTCTCAACAGATATTTGGTTTCGTCTGCCAATTCATCTCATGGAATTTCATAACGATGAGAAATTTTGTGAATTCTATCAAGGAACAGGTTTGTTTTGTATCTATTCAATGATTGATCCTAAATATATCGTGCTGTTTATTAACTTAAAACAAACTTTTGCAGACCTCTATCGACATAGATATGATTATTTGCAACATTCCTCTAAGCATAGTAATGGTTTTTATGGTTACTGGAATATCTTTAATCGGAGGAGCTCTTACTAACAAGTTAGAAAAATCTAGAAAAATATGTATCAATATAACATCGTTTTGTGAAGGTAGGTTTATGGTAATAAGTATACTACCTCAACATTTATTCAAAGATGTTTCTAAAATAACTATTGATTTATACAGCACTAGCTTTTGCCCGCGGCTTCGCTCGCGTCCTTTCTTAGCGGATGCCTACGTCATAACATCTACCTGCATGCCAAATTTCAGCCCGATCCGTCCAGTGGTTTGGGCTGTGCGTTGATAGATCACTATGTCAGTCAGTCAGTCACCTTTGAGTTATACGAGTATATATTTAGATTACAATGCTCTGAACAATATCTAAATTCAAATCGATTTTGAATTCATCGAATATGAATTAAATTGAATACCACACTTATAAACTGTAGTTTGTGCTAGTGAGATAGGTTTTTTTTTTTAAATTCTAATTTTTAACCGACTTCAAAAAAGGAAAAGGTTATCAATTCGTCGGAATCTTTTTTTGTTATGCATGTTCCCCGATTTTTTGAAGACGCCTGGACCGATTTAAAAATTCTTTTTTTGTTTGAAAGGGTATACTTTTTAGGTGGTCCCATAGAATTTTATCAAAATCGATTAAGTAGTTTGGTTTTTAAACGAAAATAACTGAAAAATATAAACTGTTGCGTATTTAGCCTTTTTGTAACTGTCACTTTACTGGTATTTAAGTCGGTTTTTTGTTTTGAAAAAATATCATAAATTATTATAAAGCAGGTACTACTAGATACCGTAGGTAATAGCAAAATAAATATTGATGTGCTCATAACACTCAGTGGTAATCAATCATTAAGGTAATGGTCGGCGCCTACGGAAATAAAGAACCATCAATAAAATTATTGCATTAATTATTAAAAATTATGAAGTGAAGGACAATATATTATAGGCGGCGTGTTTGTAATAAAGTCATGGTTTCTAATGATAGAGATAGACTGTTAAAATATTATATATACAAGCGGATTCTATTTATTTATTTCTTTAATTAAAAAGATAGACTATTAAAATATCATAATTATTAGTATTAAAAACAGACAGTGACCCGTTTGCAAAATAATTCTTGTTCGCGTTAAGCATTGCCCCTGCTACAAAAATTCTGTAAAATCGTGATAATAGTTTATGCATTGAACTTAGAACTATACAATACTACGCCATGTTGAAACGTATAACTTCGGAACTCTGAGAGTGGTCGGCCACTTGGTAGGTTATGATTTTTATATAATTGCACGAAGTTATGTTATACTTTTAATTATTCTGTGACAAAGTGCTCAGTGATTGGCGTAGGTGCGCGTAGCTTCGTAGAAGAACTACGCAGACTATACGCTTGTTTCATTGATAAACCCACGGATCTGTATTTACTACTAGATAAAGAAAGTCCTTCAATTTGTATGAAGACCTGGCGTGCCAATTTTCATACAAATATTTAATAAGAAATTTACTTAAAAACGGAAGAAAACTTTTTATTACTTCCTCCAACGTTTTTCGACGAGTTTTTACGACTCAAAACGGCAGATTTACTCGTAGGTATTTTACAGTAAAGAATGAATGTCCGATCTGATGAATGGAACAAAAAAATGTTTCGGGTGCAGCGCAGCTGTTGAATTTGGCTCAATTCCAGGTCCAGTTGAGATAATAGATAAGGATTTGCAGTCCGTATGAAAAAAAAATAAAAAATACGGCGCCCATCTTGGATCCAAAATCTGATTTCAGTTTCGAGTTCCGCGGAGTGCTTTACTCCAGTTTACAAAATTTCAGACCCCTACGAGGTCCCAGTGAGACGTTACGAACGAAATAAGTTGTTTTTACCAAAATCCAGACACCATCTTGGATTTTAAAAAAAATTCAAGTTCGGATTTATCAACCCAAAACACGCCTAGATATCGATTTTCATCCAAATCGGAGGCAGTCGACTTTTGCCGGACATCTTGGATTTCCAAAATTAAAAAAAAAACAGCGCTTGGTTGGGATGGTTTGGCTGTGGGGAAGGGGGGATAGGCTCAGCGTTCGGCCTCACCACGCAGATCGGCCTGCGGCCTCGCGGGGGGCTCCGCCCTCGGCCTACGACCTCGAGCTGCGCCAAGTTACTTATGGCGGCCGTTTGTATGAAATTTGTATGGGTGATAGAAATTTATTTCGAAAATTAAAAAAAAAATATTGGCTCTGGTAATCGATTCGTGCTCTCCTTTAATTTTGTCTGTGGGGTCAAATCTCCAAGTCTTACCGTTTTGCCAGGCTGTATCAGTTCCACATTAGGTTTCTGCAAATCCTCAAATGTCAGATTTTTCTGGTACTCGACCCCCAGCCCCTATACATTCCACTAAATGTCATTCCCCCACCCACCCGGGAACAGGTCAAACAACTATGTCAGTCAGTGAGTGGTAAGTCTAGCTTTATATAACGGCAAAACGGTAAGACTTGGAGATTTGGCCCCATAGACAAAATAAAGGGGGAGCCGGAATTTTTTTTTTTAAAGTTCGGAAAAAAAAATTCCCCCCATACAAATTTCATACAAACGGCTCCCCTTTGTTACTTGGCGCAGCCAGAGGCCAAACGCCGATTACAGAGCCCCCCCGCGAGGCCGCAGGCCCAATTGCGTAGCGAGGCCAGATGCCTTGGAAATCCAAGAAGGCCGCCAAAAGTCGACTGCCTGCGATTTGGATGAAAATCGATATTTAAGCGTGTTTTGGGCTGAAAAATCCAAATTTGACTTTTTTCTAAATCCAAGATGGCGTCTGGATTTTAGTAAAAAACACTTAATTCGTTCATTACGTCTCACTGGGACCTCGTAGGGGTCTGAAATTTTGTATTCTGGGATAAAGCACCTCGCGGAACTCGAAACTGAAATCTCATTTTGGATCCAAGATGGCTGCCCGTATACATTTTTTTTTTCACACAGACTGCAAATCCTCACCTATCTCTCAACTGGACCAGGAATTTAGCCAAATTTAACAGCTGCACGAAAGACCGCGAGCTGCTTGCAGCTCGCGCTGCACCCGAAACACTACTAACATACACGGACTAAAAGTGACGATTGTAAATAAAGTCAATTTGACGATCGACACGCAAATGCATACAGAGGCTGTGTCTATCTTGATCCATGGTCTGTGGATAAACCACACTGCGGAATAAAACTACTGTTTGTTTTTGTTTTATTGCATTATTTGCAGTCAGCAATGTTAAGGTTTTACATATTAGATGACAAAAATTAATTCAAACCAAAATAACTTCATGCAGAGTCCCATTTTATTATGTTAGTAGTTTTCTTACTCATTAATTATCTTAAGCTTTTTTATTTCAGACGAAACAAGGGCGAATGCCAAGCAAATACTGTCGATGATGATAAAAAACAAGTTCGATGTCTCCATTTACGATATATTTAATTTGAACAGTGAGCTGCCACTCGAGTTATTTGTCATTACCGCTAATTACACCATTGTTTTCCTACAATTCGCCATGTTGTAACGTCGTAAATTTCAACTATTGAAAGTACTAAAGAAATAATAAAGTTGGTGTAAAAAATAATTACATAGGTGGCACCTAATAGTATTAATTACAGTATAATAAAAAAATAGTTTTAATTAATATAGTGGAGCTAAGAGCAGATGGAACTTAATATAATAATATTTACTTAATTGATAAATAAATTTTAAATTACATAACTAAATGCAGCAAAGCACCGAATACGTCTCAAACGACATATTAAATGATGATTTAGTCAAAATATTTTCACCATTTCATCGATTACAAACATTGCTCGGAGTATGTCGAGTGGACGTAAAGCACAAGTTTGTAAATCCCCCAACAGTGTTACAAAAACTATATACATGTGTAATAGTAACTATAGTACCTATTTTTCTCGTGGTGATGATACACTTTGATTTGATTATGTATGGTAATGTGGAACATTTCCCTCAAATAATAGTATCCATGATTTTCTTACAGTGGATAATATTTATGTGCAACATAGTCAATCTTAGATTCCTCAACAGCGAAGGCAACATGAATCTCTTCTTGAAAATGCACAAAATTGATCGTATCATGAAAATAGATAGAAACAAATTCATTACTTCTATAATGTACAAAAATAACAGAAATACCGTATATGTTTTGATGGCAATATTTACTGCTCTGTATATAATATTAGCTATCTTTGACGAAATTGTTATGGTGATCCCTACATTTGGTATTTGTTACATTCAACTAACATATATGTTGGAGTTTTTGCATTTCTCAAGTATCATGTATTACTTCTGTCTGCGAATAAGATTCTTGAATGCCATCATTATGAATCATTTGAAGCCGGAGTTCATACCAATTAATTTTGCAAGCAAATCGATGCCAATGAAAAAGCTTATGAGGAGATTGGCTGCGGACACTCATGACTTTGCCTACAGCGATATAGACACTTATTTAAAAGAACTCATGAACTGTTTTTACAAATTTAAAAATATAAACCAATATCAGGTAAGTCCCAAATAGATAATGTCATCATCTTCCTTACCTTTTCCTATTATATTTGGGGTAGGCGCAGCATACTACGGGTGATAGAGGAAAATGGAGGGATAAGACATATCTTATCCCTCCATTTTCCTCTATCACCCGTCATTGCTTCATCCACCCCAACTAAGTATATCCATGTCTTGTCCCTACCTTTAGGTCCGTTTACTTTAGATACATGTTGTCTTTCCCTTCGTATAACGTGTTGAAACCAAGAAAATCTGTTACTACTTACCTTGTCTGTTATCGGTGAAACCTTCGAGCTACCTCTTACATTCATACGTTTCTCACCCTATCCATCAGCATCACCCCGCACGTGCATCTAGGTAGTGCATAGGCCAGTAAATATCTAGTAACAAAGTTTATTATTTGGACCCCTTAGTAGTGTGAAACTACATTTTGCAAGCCAAATAAAGTTGTGCTACTTACGTAATACCTGAACAACCCCAAATATGGACTTTTCTCAGTTTTTGTCGTTTCATTCAAAAGCTATGTATTTTCGCGCAAAGCATAAGTAAGTAAGTAAGTAATACTTTATTGTACACCAAGAATAGAAAAAATATACCATAAGAATAAAAAAATACATACATGCATGCATATAAATATATATAATATAAGTATTTAATTATAAATAATATATACATAAATATATATTACAGATATGCGTATTAAATTTGAAATAATTTAAGCCCACCCACAGCTCTTTACGTCTAATAACCTTGGAGATAATTTATGGGGCTTCCAAAAAGGATTATTTTTAGGGTTCCGAACCCAAATGGTGCAAACGGGACCCTATTACTGAGACTCCGCTGTCTGCCGTCTGTCTGTCTGTCACAGGGCTCTATCTCTTGAACCGTAATAGCTAGACACTTGAAATTTTCACCGATTATGTAGTACTGTGGCCGCTATACCAACAAATACTAAAAATAAAAAAATGTTATTTATAGTTAAAAACGCAGAAAAAACACGTTTTTTTTATTACGACCCCCTTAAATTTTTAATGCCATTATAAAGATCTAGTGATCTTTATAATGGCATTAACTAGATACTTGAAATTTGCACAGATTATGTATTACTATGACCACTGTAACAATAAATACTAAAAATAAGATAGTTAAAAATTAGAGGGGGTAGTCATACAAGAAACATTATTTTTCAGCGTTTTTAACTAGATGTTTATAATGGCATTAACTAGATACTTAAAATTTTTACCAATTATTTATTACTATGACCACTATAACAATAAATACTAAAATAAGATAAAGTTAAAAATAAAGGGGGTCGTCATACAAGAAACGTGTTTCTTCAGCGTTTTAAAACATTGTACGGTGGTACGGAACCCTTCATGTACAAGTTCGACTCGCACTTGCCCGTTTATTTCAAATGTACCAAATTTTTAAGTTTTAGGTATATTTTCAGCCAAATATTGGCGTAACTGCTGAAGTTGAGACAAAACTTATAGAAATTAGGTTTTAGCTAATTTAATTGTAAAAAAACAAAAATAGTAACAATAGGCTATTCAAATTTTTCATGAAATGCTTATACGCTAAAAGTAAAATTTAAAGAAGTAAAATTTTAGCTTATTGAATTATCTTTCATTTATCAGGGAAAACAGGGTCTGTAATATAAGCGGTTAAATTGTGCCGATATTTGACTGAAAACTGAGGTCCGAATATTTTGGGGTTGAGATATTACGTAAGTAGCACAGCTTTTTTTTTAGTAACTTCCCGATGTAATTTAGGTAATTTTATTTGTATTTTTTTAGCCCGTTTCGTTCCGTTCCGTTTTTTGCCATTTGGCTACGGAACCCTTATAGATTTGTCATGTCTGTCTGTCCGTCCGTATGTCACAGCCACTTTTTTCCGAAACTATAAGAACTATATTGTTGAAACTTGGTAAGTAGATGAAATTTATTCTGTGAACCGCGTTAAGATTTTCACACAAAAATAGAAAAAAAAAACAATATATTTATCGTCATAAATCGTAACATGTTAGTTGCTGCTACGGAACCTTTCATGGGCGATCCCGACTCGCACTTGGCCGCTTTTTGAGGCCTGCTAGCCTCCCCATTTCATTTTCCACTGATCCGTGATCCATTGCAGCAAGTTTATTGATGCAGCATTCCCGTCAAGTAATACTTAAACACAATGTTACTTGACGGGAATACGGCGCGTTCTGAAAGTGCCGTTATGACACACTGGTACTCATCGGGAAAAATGTAAGTTGTTGCAAGTGTGAATACTGGAACTCATCGGGAAGTTTTTTCCCCTTGAGTAACAGTGACACTCATCAAGGTATTAAGTACTCATCGGGAACAAATGATTTTTGTGAGCAAGAAATTATTAACAAATTAAGTAGTCTCATTGACGATCTTCTTTCAGATACTAATATTCTTCACAAAGCTATTATTCAGCTGTGTGTTCTATATGCAGTTTATTATCGTCTCACTAAAAGACAATGTAAGTTTAATATAATTAGGTACCTGGTCTACGCTCTTTTATCAATAGCAGGCTTCGTTACCCTATTTATGTGATCTAATAAGTGCAGTATGAAGCGTTACGTAGCCTAACGTAACTAAGTATACCGACATACTTCTCCTTAATTCCCTTGAGGACTATTTTCCGAAATTTGGTCTGCATTATCCGGACCCAATTTTTCGTAGGGAACCGGCGCCGGCCTCAGTTCTAGAACCAGCCCAGCTCTTGCAGGAAGCTCAGGACGGCTGTAGGCGCCCTGATCGGTGCCACCAGAATCCACTGATGTTTCAGGAACCTTAATTGATTAATTTAAAACGGTTGACTCACGTGATATAGTCGGAAAAGGCCGACCAGGTTTCGATTGATTTAGACGATCATCTTCAGGGCGAGTGTCAGCGGCGACCCGACGATGTCGCTGTCCGCTCAGCACAGGGCTGCCTCGCGCGTTTTAAACTAATCAATTATGGATTTACCTCACGTTAGTTTAAAAAAAAAATATTTCAGAAACCTTGTTTTATGTGTGAGACACCATCGCACTCGAGGAGATGGCTCGCAGGTTCTTCAGCATCCATGCATGCCTTGCACAGAGGACTGTCTGTGGCACCTAGGTTGTCATCATCATCATCAGGTCCCTTTAGTCTCTACTGCAAGAGCACTCTCCGTACTAGGTACCAGAGCCATATATCAGCTAGAACAGTCAGAGGATTTGGCCTACACTCTTCATGCTGGCCATACGGGTTGGAGAGGTCTCATTCATGTTTACAAGCTTTGTTTAGCTTGTGTTTCCTAATTTGCCTTCTACGACGCCATCCACGGTACGGGAAGACTTGGAGTGGTCCTATTATACTCTGCCGGGAACCACATGGCTAGCCTACCTAGGTTGTTAAGGTTTTTAAATAATGCACAGTGAGTGACCAGTAATGATATCAACCTCCTCCTTCCGTTCCTCCGGGGCAGTGCTATAACAGATCTACATAATTATATTGTAAGTACTTACTATACATACCAATCAACAGAACATCACGCTATTCATAGTCAATATACTTACATATTATTTATTTTCAGAGTTTAAGATTAATCGATACGTATTTAATGATATTTCTATCAGTAGTGGACGCCTTCCTCATAAGCCTGGCATGCGTCCGATGCGAAACGTTTTTCAGAGAAGCAAAACTAACTAGATGCTTGTCTGTTGCTGTCATGTCTATGTATTACGATGGTGGTAAGTATGCACTCACCCAATGCCTTACTTTTACGGATCTAACGCCTGTGCAAAATAGGTTGAATTATGTAATTACGAGAGCTGTTTGATAAGTACCCGTTTATGGATAAAAAAACATTTTTTTTGTATATATGCATTTATTTTTCTACGTAGTCACCTTTTAACTCTATACATTTGTTCCACCTATACTCCAGCTTCAATAAACCATCCAAAAAGTATGATTTTGGAAAGTCATTAAAAATAGGCCTCTGTGGCGGCAATGACTTAGTCATTTGATCCAAATTGCTTGCCACCGAGCCATTTTTATAGGTTGGCAAACAAAAAGAAATCGCATGGGGCCAAATCTGGAGAATACGGGGGGTGAGACAATAGTTCGTAGCGTAACTGTGCTAATTTAGCCGTCACAACTCTGGACGAATGAGCCGGGGCGTTGTCGTGATGAAACAGTACTTTTTTCTTTTTTAAATGGGGTCGTTTGTCCTTCAACACGGCGTCAAATTCATCCAATAAATTGGCATAGTACTGCCCTGTTATTGTTTTTCCCTTTTATAAATAGTCAATATGTATAATACCCTGCGAATCCCAAAAAACGGTCGCCATGACCTTTCCAGCCGATGGGACGGTTTTTGCTTTCTTTGGAGCAGGTTCACCCGGTAAAATCCACTGCTTCGACTGCTCTTTCATTTCCGGGGTGTAGTGGTGGACCCACGTTTCGTCCACGGTCACGAAACGACGCAGAAACTCCTTCGGGTTACGTTTGAACACGGCCAAACACCGCTCCGAAGTAGTCAGTCGGTTCCGTTTTTGCTCCTCCGTGAGTAAACGCGGCACCCACCTCGCCGATACTTTCTTCATACCCAATTTTTCTTCTAATATGTGTTGTACCCTCCTTATTGAAACATTTACAGCATCAACGATTTCTCGGAAGTTTAATTCGGCGGTCGGCTAAAACGATATTTTAAATTTTCTTAACCATATCGTCTGTAGTCACCTCAACTGGCCGGCCTGGGCGATCCTCATCAAAGACGGTTGTTCTCCCCCGCTTAAACTCGTTATATCAATATCTGACGGTTGTCATAGAAGGAGCACATTCATGGTAAACCGCTTGCATTCTTACTTTTATTTCATCACATGTTTTTCCTTCCAAAAATAAGAATCTAATTACAGACCGATACTGTTCTTTCTCCATTTTAACAATTTTAAGTTCACGCCTTCACTGAATCGTTGTCAAATGAGAAAAAAAACAAAAGAATGCCATTTTTTTTTATTTTCCCGCCTCTGAAAAATGGCTTAAAAAGGTGGTATACTTATTTGCGGCCAGTGATATTAATATATTTAGAAAACGGGTACTTATCAAACAGCCCTCGTAAGTAGGTTCTGTTGTAAAGTTTTGACGTGTGTCAAGTCGTCTAGATATAAAATCCAGATCAGTTATTGAACTTGATCGAGTTTTAAAATGTGCACTTAAATCACAAATTCGTACTCAAATTCTCAATTTCTTTATCTATAGCAGTATGGTAGGTAAAATATTTATGAAGGAATAAAATTGAAAAATCATTGTCAACAGGGCCACTACGAGAAAAGGCGAAACGAATGTTACGATACCTGGAAGAGCACCCGCCCATCTTATCCGTGTACGAGATGTGGGAATTAAAGGGCGACACAATCGTGCAGCTCACTGGCGTCTTGACTATGGTCTTCTTCAATATTTTGCAATTTAATTATTTGTAAAAATAACAAGATACCTACTTATACCTAGTTTAAAACACTAGTGCATCAGCGCCGCCTAGCGTCGATACTTTTGTGAGCGCCAACTTTATGTCGTAAAATATTGTGACAAAATAATAAAATTTAAATTATATCTTCTTCGTCTAAG
Source organism: Acrobasis repandana (assembly GCA_963576875.1). NCBI lineage: Eukaryota > Metazoa > Arthropoda > Insecta > Lepidoptera > Pyralidae > Acrobasis > Acrobasis repandana. The sequence continues at coordinate 15,071,013 of OY756218.1, read as the reverse complement.
CGCGTTCCCGGTTGCATCCTCAGCTGTGCTGCTTCGGAGTCCGGGGTGCGCTTTCCTGCTTTTTCTTCTCCAAATATAACATGCATGTCACCCAAGAATGCCAAAGAGCTTGCAAAATGGAGAAGAAATAGCCGAAACAGTTTAAATGATTTGGCTTTATTTTTACGACCGGCCGCCTCCCTGACGTCAACCCACTTTGGGAATGTAAGTACTCATATTTGTGTGAAAAATTTTACAACCGGCCGCCGCCCGACGTAGCACGCGATGTTTGTTTGTAATAACTTTATTGTACCAAAAAAAATATAAAAGACAACTTAATACGAAAGAGCAAATATACAAAGGCGGACTTATCCCATGTAGGGATCTCTTCCAGTCAACCTGCGATAGATTGAGAGGATATTTACTCAATTATAGGTTAGGTATATCTTACATACTTACATAGGTATAGGTACTTATATAACGTCTAACAAAATATATGTACTGAAACTATTTTAAGGGTGAACTCAGTCAATGATACTGACCAGCTTTCCCCAAGGAACACATATTGAAATATAAAAAAAGATTTGAGCTTTCCATAGAAACTCGGATCAGCTGATCGGTCAACTTGTATGAGAGGCCAAAAATTATTTTTATATTTCGATATATGTTCCTTGGGGAAAGTTATTCAGTATCATGGACTGAAATCAGCCTTAAAATAGTTTCAGTATATTTTGTTAGACCCAGTATATTAACCATATTACAAATAAGTATCTACTTGACTCAGTCCAAGTGTGACACAACCAGAGAGGACTTCGATAATCTAGTTTTAAAAGAATCCAGTGAAGGTGCCACCCTTACATCAACTGGAAGTGAGTTCCAAAGCCTTGCCGCCAAGACAACGATTTGGAGTAAGACTGTGACGAATGCGGTGGAATGTCCAAAACGAGGCTGCCGGCTGTGCGCAAACAACTATCAACATTCCGAAAATTAAATGTTTGTGCTGAGAAGTCCTTTAGTCGCCTCTTACGACATCCACAGGAAGAGATGGAGTGGTCCTGGCCTATTCTACTCTGCCGGGAACCACACGGCGAATAAAATTAAATTTAAATTATTTAACTATGTAATTATGTATATTAATTTTCGGTATTTCACTGTGATTTGAGTAGACAAATGCTTGTAAAACCGTTTTCGTTCAGAAAATTACTTATACTAGTAGTTCGCCGCGAACTTAGACCTCGCGATTATAGTTCCCTAAGTAACACCTAGACGGTACTATCCAAAGTTAGAACGCGCTATGGTTTCGTTTGCTACATAATCGTGGACATTTTTATTAATATTTCAAAAACTACTGAACCGATTTTGATGCCCAACGAACTTGAAAATTCTATTGATATTTCCTACATGCCTAACTACCAAATTTCATCAAAATCGGACCATCGGTTCGGCAGTTATCGCGGTACAAACATACATACATACAATGTGTTTTCGCCCCCAACTCCTTACCACCTTAAGTACTTAGGTACTTTATATTAATTTGTAGTTTTGTTGTAAATCAAGAAAATAAGGCTACTTTAATAATTATAAAAATACAAAATTGTTTCTGTATCGCTTGTAATATAATTACTGTTGTCAGCTATAGATGAGTAAGTACAATCAGACCGGCAATATAATGTAGCCACTACAGCATACGTCGCGCTGAAAATTCATTACCATATTTGGTCATCAACTTACATCGCACGCGCTATTCGTCGACAACTCCAAATTAGGAAACATATCGGGACACGGGAGCAGTGTCGCACCGCGCCAGCCAATCAAAACGCAGGAACGAGAACATTACCTTATTTGGCTATCTGTTTGTCCCTAACCACTGTATATAAACCCGAATTTTGTAAATAAATTATTCATTCGACTATCGACTCAGGAGCATAGAACACGCATTATTATTTACCTCCAGCTAGGTACACGTACCCTACTACACACACCATCGTTAGCATCCATAAGCTACAGTGGTGACCCCGACGTGATACAGTGGTGACCGCCGACGACGACTCCGCGTGTCACGCGACACGCGGACCACCAGCTCCAGCGTCAACCAACGCGACGTCCTAAGCAAGTGATGTAGAAACACTCACCGAGCCCACATCCTCCGCACCCACGTCCAGCTGCCACCAGAAGAAAATTCTGCCCGGCTGCGCGCCGTGCACCAGGAACTCCAGCTCATCTCTACGCAACCAGCGTTACTTTTATCGTGCACTTCATTTCACTGGCACTGTATGTACCAAGCACTACGACGTCCACGACCGTTCAAGATTATCAAGAGCTCGTCCAGAGTCTTCGAAAACTATCACAAGAAATCGCGCACCTCAAGAAAGTCAGATCCGCCACTTTGTCAAACACCGGGTACAGCCATCAACATCGTCAGTCGAGTCATCACCGTCCGGCACATTTTCATCACCGCTCACGAATCCCTCTACCGCGTCCCACGTCACCTGCCCGTTCTACGACGACCTGCCACAAGGAAGCTAGAACTCTCGCATCGACAGACACCAGCGACGCCGCCGGAACATACCGCCTATTCGTCACTGATAAGAAGACAGGCTTATCATTCCTCGTCGATACCGGTGCAAATATTTCCGTCCTACCACGCAGAGCAGGCCAGCAATCGATGCCTCTACCTTTCAAGCTGTACGCCGCGAACAACACTACGATAAATACCTACGGAGAAAAAACGCTCGAACTCGACCTCAGCCTACGCCGTCCATACAAATGGAAATTCATAGTCGCCGACGTCTCGAAGCCTATCATCGGAGCCGACTTCCTCAAACACCACCAGCTCGTCGTAGACCTTACAAATCGAAGACTTGTTGATGGAATCACGAATCTCCAAATTCACGCTCCAGTCTGCGCCTCAAGCACTCCGACTATACGAAGTATCGACGTTCAACAGTCATACCACGACATACTAGCTGAATTTCCCGGCATCACTCGCCTAACACCGACAAAAGTTAACCCGAAAACAGCTGTTGAACACTACATTGAAACTCAAGGCCCACCAGTCTTCTGCCGCGCTCGCCCGATCCCGCCTCATCGCTATGAACAAGTACGAAAACTATTCGAAGATATGATGCAGCAAGGAATATGCCGCCCAAGCAAAAGCCCTTGGTCATTACCACTCCACATCGTACCTATGCCAGCAGCGAGCCGCCCGCATCGCACACGCCGCCCGCGCGATCCAGTTTACGCATCCCGGCCGCGCCTGATACAGCGCTACTTCCCGCCACAAGACAAACTCGCTCCGGAAGGAACATCAAGTTACCGGTACGCTTTCGCTAAGGAGGGAGTCCTGTAGCCACTACAGCATACGTCGCGCTGAAAATTCATTACCATATTTGGTCATCAACTTACATCGCACGCGCTATTCGTCGACAACTCCAAATTAGGAAACATATCGGGACACGGGAGCAGTGTCGCACCGCGCCAGCCAATCAAAACGCAGGAACGAGAACATTACCTTATTTGGCTATCTGTTTGTCCCTAACCACTGTATATAAACCCGAATTTTGTAAATAAATTATTCATTCGACTATCGACTCAGGAGCATAGAACACGCATTATTATTTACCTCCAGCTAGGTACACGTACCCTACTACACACACCATCGTTAGCATTCATAAGCTACAATAATATACCAAATTTCCAACGAACAGTATCCAAACGCAAATTATTTGTATAGGTAGGTATGCCGGACATGCCCGCGACCGCGACGTAGAGGAATTAATAACAAAACAGAGACAGTTTCATAATTCAAGCTGAATTATCTACTAGGTAATTCCCGTTTGAACTCAAAATCAGTATAATACGATTTTGAGTTCAATTCAAACGATCCCAAAGAACTTATAATACAATCTAGAATAACTACGAGTAATAATCTCGAAAAAACAACATTGAAAATTAAACTTAATACCACGCATATAAAGCTCATATTAGATCGAGAGCTGGGACGTATTTTTGGGTAGGTATTTGAGGCAAGTTGAAAACTTGTTACATACCTACCTCTCTACACAGATCTGGGTATCACCAAGTATAAGTACTTATATTATTCTTTCTAATTTCTGATGTTTAGTTTGAGATTGACGATCTGTTTCGTTATAAGTAGGTGGAAAAAGGAATCAAAATAGTGATAATAATAATAAATTCTTTATTTCAGACCATGGTCCATAAAATATTAGTAAAAAACAAAGTACTTATCCTAGTGTTAGTAATTTGCGAGACAAAAACAGAAAATTAATTTATGAGGTGTACACCTCTATGCACGAGCAGATCTGCCCAGTGCCTCACAAACGGCCCATCAATTTTGGCTGCTAGGGTACTAAGGATGCTGTCAGAACTCCCACGGAGTCGCTACATCATTCATCATTTTACTGGACGCGCAGAGCATTGTAGGCCCCCCGCGTTTACCTCACCCACAGGCTACACGAGTAAAATGATTGGCAGTAAGTTCTAAATAGTGTGAGTTTTACTTGTTTAGTGCAACGTGCAAACCTGCGAGCAAGCATATTGCAACGAGCCGTCAACGCTCTGCGCTCCCTGTCTATATCAAGGTCGTCGTTGAGTCGGTCCGTAACCATATGGCCAAGATATTTAAACTGGTTCACTACACGTAGCGGTGTTCCATTTAGTCGGATAGGCGGCACATATGTTACCATCCTATGACGCGCTTTAAACACCATGACCTCGCTTTTCTCCACGTTATATCTTAGGCCATATGCCCCCGCATACTTCTCGCAGACGGCCACCAGTTTCCTCAAACCATCTATTGACGGATTGAGCAGTACAGCGTCATCGGCGTACCAGATATTGTTCATCATCACTCCATCGATGGAACAACCGACCGTGGCACTACTCAGTTCGTGTACCAGCCGATTAACATAAAGATTAAATAATTTTGGAGATGTCAATCCGCCCTGCCTGACCCCACATTGTAAGCCGTAAGGGGCCGACTGGCTGTTACCCCATCTAACCATATTACTCTGATTTGAGTAACAGTAACTAAATATACTAATAAACTCAGAAGGCAAATCCGTCTCTTCTGATAACTGGCCCCACATTATGTCATAGCACACACGGTCAAAGGCCTGAGAGTAATCAAGAAAACAACCATAGACTGGCGTTTTCCTATCCGTGTAGTACTGAACCGTTTGCTTGACACACAGTATTGCACTTTCTGTAGACAGTCCAGCTCTAAACCCAAACTGTGCGTCATGCAGCTTGATACTAGCTTCTAACCTTGTATCAAGCAAACTGTCCAGAACTTTGCCAATGACTGCGGCCAAAGAAATAGGACGGTAGTTATTTTTATTGGATGGATCTTTTGTTTTATTTTTAATTATAGGGACAACCAATGTTCTCATGAGGTCAGGGGGCAGGTAGGAGTGACCTATACAGAAATTAAATAACATTGTGAGGACTCTAGGTAGATGTACTCCCGCATTCCTAAGATGCTCCACACTTAGTCCATCATGGCCAGGTGACTTCCCATGTTTCATTTTATTAATCGCAATCCTAATGTCTTTATGAGAGAAGCGGGCATGGCGATCACCTACTCTTGGAAAGCGAGTGCTTTGCTTTTTAGTCCTCTGCTCACTTATCTCACTCGGCTCAATATTAAAATGAGTTTTAAACATATTGGCTATATTCTCATTATTCGAGAGGCCCTCTACGCATTCGGGTAAGCTAGGCTTAGGATTCAAAGAGTTTGTTTGCTTCCAAAATTCGCTAAAATTCTTTTCGTTGTGGTGAGACGCGATGATGTCCATTTTAATTTGCGTTTCGTTATCCTGGCACCATTTTAATTTACTTTTAAAAATTTCCTAGTGCTATTCATTTTTTCAAAGATAGGGCCTGACCTTGGCTTGCCATGAGCCACCCAAATTTGAAACCCATGCCTAGCCTCCAAGTGTACCTGTTTTACGTGCTTGTTCCAACCCGTAACATAGTGTTTAGATTTTTTCTTATTATAAACCAATCTACGACTAGAAGCAGCCGCTTCTTGTAAAATAGAAACAATTTTACCATATAAATTGTCTATGTGAATTCTATGTTGATGTTCGTTACATATTCTATCACTACATTTCATTAACTCAGGTGGAAAGTCAACATTTCGTAATTCTTCGTGACAAAATTCAGAGCTATCTCTTCACCATCCCTGTAACCGCATATGATGTGAATTGGTTGACGTTTTTCAATACAATGCTTGGATACCAGCACACTGAAATTGCAATTTGTTACGATGGGAAAATGGTCTGACCAATTGACATCATTGTTTACATGGACACAGACAATAGAATTTTTCATATTTTCTGATATTAAAATATGGTCTAACCACCTCGCGCATCCGTGCGAGTCACTTAAGGTATGTGTAGGTACCCGAGTGCAAACCGAGATAGTCAACATCGGTGATGGGTTGCTAGCCGCATCGCCTATTAACTTGATTTGCATTTTCACCCATTCCTTCGATCGGCTTCTACGATTTGCGCGGGGAGAGAAGCAGCTATGACCTCCGTGGTGTAATGGTCAACACGCTAGTCCGCCAATCTGGAGGTTCTGGGTTCGATCCCCAGCCAGGGCAAGTTCGAAAATGGCCTTTTTCAAATTGTCCTGGGTCTTGGGATGTTTATCTATACATATATGTATTTATTATAAAATGTATCGTTGAGTTAGTTTTATATCCCATAACACAAGTTTAAACTTACTTTGGAGCTAGCTCAATCGGTGTGATTTGTCCTTACATATTTATATTTAAGTTTTATTCTTGTCTCCCAGACCAGCATGGAAAACCGATAATACGTAGCGCTAAATGGCGATAGTACGAGTAGCTTCTTGTAGTAGTCAACCCTAGCGCGTCGCTCGCTGAGTCTATTTTAGTCTGTTTTGTGTGTATTATGAATCGTTTGTCTAGTCATAAGGATAAAATTGGCTTGCAATGGATTTCTGTAGGTTCTAAACGGAAAGGTGCTGTGTTTTGACGCGAGCTAAATTACACCATATTGCTAACCACTGTGAGTAGATATTTCTTTGTAAACGTTTGCGGAGTGAGACTTCTGTACCTACTACTGGTATTTATTCTGTGCTATTACCTGACAAGACAACATCACAAAACACATTCACTCAGGAATCAACCAACCATCTTTGAATGAAATAAAACATTTTTCTTGCATGATCTCAATTTGTTTTATTAAAAAATATATTCACAATAGTTCCGTACTTACAACTAGGTAGGCACATAAAATATAAAATGGACGGAAATATTTGGAAATGTTGCGTTTTCATCCCGACCAGAAAAATAGATGTATGCTGCACTGCAAGTGCTGCAACTGCCATTCAGTAGGTACTCGTATTGAGAGAATATAGTTATTTCTTATTGAAACGACTAACGAATTGAGATTGAAACGAGTCTTGAATTTTCCATACAATGTGTAAAAAATTACGATATTAAACAAAAACGAAATAAACCGTACAAAGTTTTAAAAACGCTGAAGAAACACGTTTTTTGTATGACGACCCCCTTTAATTTTCAACTTTTTATTTTTAGTATTTGTTATAGCGGCCACAGTAATACATAATTGGTGAAAATTTCTCTACTTACTTCTCTATTTTTGAAAATTTTCTAGCTATTACGGTTCAAGAGATAGAGCCCTGTGACAGACGGGCCGTTTGCACCCTTCGGATACGGAACCCTAAAAAATGGATTATTCCCATATAATATGACACTAAGAATGTTAATAGATTCAGGTGTTACATGCTTCCGCCGCCACAGTCATCGGCTGCCGTACTCGCGACGTGTTTCACCTCTACACGAGGCATCCTCACCTCGGGCACAAAACAAGAGTGAATAGGCATTTTTTGAGTCTGCGTGTTTACACCTTAGACCTCATCTTAACTTCCCATCAGGCTAGATAGAGGTCAAACGCACTCAAATCTCTAATAAAAAACAATAAAAATAAAATGGTAATCAAGATCAAATAGCATGTAACTGGGAATGTCCTCAATACTGGTCAACTGGGAAAAAAGTCACTAAAGAATGGAATCGAATTAAAATCATTACTAATATTCGCGACCTAAACATTTCGGATGGGGCTTTTCAAAGAGAGGGCTTTATACGAATCGCTCTAAGACAAATTACTTTATTTTCCAGTTTGAGTTTTTAATATTAAATTTTACTTAAAGATCTGTTTAAAGGGGAAAATATATTTTAATATCAAATAATCAACCTAGATTGATTTCAGGCAGCTAGCAAGGTGGAAGTATTTTCGTAGTCGGGTTTTTATACTTATAAATATACAAAATATATGTAAATTATGCTTGGGTAGGTACTTACCTACACTGTTAATACAAATATTATTTATAATTTACAAAATAAAAATATCGAAGTAAAAAATAATAATAAAGCTGCGATAGTGTGATAAATTACTAAAAAAAATCAGATCCAAAATACAATGTCATGTTATATCTAAGTTAAAATACGACAAAAATCTGTGTAGACGTAGCTAAAGGCTTATAGATATTATATTCCTAATATATTTTAGCTGACACATAATTTTAATTTTTAGTAAAAAGATATAAAAGGCACTTTTGAGATTCTTGAAATTACAATATAACTATTACAATATAATTAATTGTATTTTTTCAGTTTCATTTTTCAGGCTGATTATTGCCAGTCACTATATATAATCAGGCTTAGTCTAAATCATAAATCCAACTGTAACTCGTACATTTTAGTTCTATAAATGCTTGAAATATCAACCCTGAGTAAGAAATTGGCATAACAATTTGACGTTTGTTTTAATATCATAAATACCAGGCCAATAAAGAATGTCTAGTTGTACATATGTTTTGGTTCAATTTATTTTATGTTTTCATGTACATACATACAATTTTGAAACTTAAATCTAGTTTAAAAAATGCACATGGGACCCTGGTAGGGCGCTACCAATGTCTCGATTTATAATACGATATGTATAATCATCATGTATGATTGTCAACAAATATGCTTATGCTAAAATGTAGTATAATAATATTATTTTTACTTATTGCACTACATTTTATATTCTTTATAAATGTTCAAATTTTTATTATCATTTATTTGAGTCCAATCTAGTTCAAAAAAAACTGTGCACATCAGAACCATGATGTTTTTGCAAGCAACACAATAGCAGCGATTAGTAACGCCATTGATATTGACATGTGTGACGCCAAGTTGCAGCGGTGGTCGAGGAAGCAGAAACACCAGATTGTCTCGTCATAATGTGACCTGAAAAAAAAAAGTAGAACTTGTAATCTCTATGTAACGTCAGAGTTTTTGGCGGGAAGTCAAGGGGTTCGGTTGGGGTTTTCTTTAAATTATTTGCAAATTGATTTGAGTGGACTTTATAATATGTAATTGGTGTTGTTTGGTGTTATAAATGCTCATTCTCATGAACAATATGTGAAATAGTTAAAGTGGTTGCGAAAAACGGCCACTTTTGGCTAATGTGCGTAGTAAAGCTTAACGTTTTCATTATAAACTGTAAACAGTAGTTCATAAAATACTTTAAAGGGTTATCTAGGACTTGGTAGTTGCAAAATTTTAAATGTCTCCGTTTTCTTTGAAATGATTTATTTTAAATGGGGGCAGCACTGGACCCCGGAAAATTTAAGTACGGCCTTAACGACTAATTCCTTCAAACGTCAAAATTCCTTGGCTCTGGTTGGTTAGCTTTGTTTTCCATACAATGATACAGGTCGCGCCAAACTTCTAGATCGCTCTGAAGTTGCCTTACTCAGGTTACAAACAGGGACAAAATATTTACCACAATAATATTTTTTTCAGAATGATTGCAAGAATGTAGATATGATATATATACACAATAAAAATAAAAAAATTCTATCTGCTATGGGTATCTGTATTTTACTACTGCGACGCGAATCGCCTTAACGTCAGAGCGATCTAGAAGTTTGGCGCGACCTGTACACTCTATGTAGAGTCGTACCCACTCCAAATAACGTCAAAAATACGTCATCATTAAGCAATAATAAGCACTTTCTTTGCAGATGCGGACCTTTTTTTTAAAATATTTGTTGCTTTATTGTCTAGATGGATTTTCCACGACTGACCCCATCATACGTACCAGAGATTCTAAGAATTTCGTTCTGTTGTTTGCTGTGATTACTTGTACGTGTTTACGTCGGCCGCTAGACTGTCTTTAGGTTGTTTTGGCAGGCAACAAAGAACATTACAAAGATAGCAGACTTTACCATGGACTACAGCAATATGCGTTGTTATTAATAGTACCTAATATTAATGTTTGCAGCTTTATATTTTATACTTTATTAGTAAAATCATCACTTACACACACGAAAAAACAAACAAACAAAAGTAAAATCATATTATAATAGTAAAATTATATTGATTTTTTTCTTCACTCCATATTACGACAACTCTATAACGTCGTAAAATGTGCAGTCCCTTTAGTGACGTTATATAGAGTTTACACTGTGTATATTGTTGTGTGTCTTTATAAATACAACCGCAAAATAATTTAGTTTGTTCCCGATTAGTAACACCCTCTTAAGTACCACTGTTACTCAAGGGGAAAAATCTTTGCATTGAGTGCCAATGTTACTCATGGCAGATTTTCAGGGGTCGTCCTGGCCTTACCAGGGTCAATGTTCAGCACTTTTCTGGTCTTCTCATTACGTGTCCGTACCACCTGCACCTGAGACATGTTTCGGAGAGTTTCTCTTCAATTGGTCTGATTTTAAAACTTTCACAAATTTTTAAAACTTCCACAAATGTGTTTGCTTCTCACCCTGTTTAACAACTCCTGCCCATCTTAAATTCTTAACATCTTTATTTCCGCCGCCATTTTATTTCACGGGCCAGCATCAGCACCGTAGGTTAGAGCAGGGCAGACTGCAGTTTGATATTGTTTTCTGTTGCAATGCCCTATCAGGGTTCATATTATACCTACTAATTTATTAAGTGACAATGTAGTGCAATAATGTTCAATGTGAAAATAACAGAGACACGGCATCACGCGACGGATTGTGCTATCTCTTTGGCACATAGAGTTTGTGACAGAAGTAGAATGAACACGCCGCGTGCGCCCACTTAACGTAGCAGCGCTGCATTGCTTTTCTAGGCTTTTATCTATATCTATACTAATATTATAAAGAGGAAAGATTTGTACCTATTTTTGTATGTTTGTATGTTTGTAATGAATAGGCTCAAAAAGTACTGGGCCGATTTAAAAAATTCTTTCACCGTTGGAAAGCTACACTATTCCCGAGTGACATAGGCTATGTGTGTACCACAGGCGAAGCCGGGGTGGACTGCTAGTGAGATATAAATTACCTTTTTATATCAAGTTCCTTAATAGAATTGTTGACATAATGAGCTAAGTTCAGGTCCTTAGCAGCTGGTCGACAGCCCTCATAGGTATCTGCTGGAATGTCTGTTCGGAATGCTCTAAAATTGCTCAGACAGTCACGAGTGATTACTTCTTCAGCTGGAATCAGTAATAAAGAAAATAGTTTAAAAAATCTACCATAAATAAATAAAAAGTTATTGGGAATTTTGTAAGATCATGTATTGATCAATATTTTGTTTTGTGGATAGCGTAATAGTTATTAATAAATACAAAATTGTATTTTATTCAGTCCGTCAGTTTGACTTAAAATGGACCATATACAGGGTCTTACAAAATATACTGAAACTATTTTAAGGGTGGATTCAGTCTGATACTGAACAAATTTCCCCAAGGAACATATGACGACCTCCGTGGCGTAATGGTTAACACGCTAGATCGCTAATCTGGAGGTTCTGGGTTCGATCCCCAGCCAGGGCAAGTTGGAAAAGGCCTTTTTCAAATTATCCTGGGTCTTGGGTGTTTATCTATTTATCATAAAATATAGTATTGTTGAGTTAGTATCCCATAACACAAGTTTAATTAAAAACTTACTTTGTGGCTAGCTTAATCAGTGTGATTTGTCCATATATATTTATTTATTTATTTTATATATCGAAATATGAAAATTAATTTTTGAACTCCCATACAAGTTACTGAACAAGTTTCTCCAAGGAACATATGTCGAAATATGAAAAATAATTTTTGACTTTCCCTACAAACTTGGATCAGCTGATCGGTCAACTTGTATGGGAGTTCAAAAATTAATTTTCATATTTCGATATATAAAATAAATAAATAAATATATATGGACAAATCACACTGATTAAGCTAGCCACAAAGTAAGTTTTTAATTAAATCAGTCAAGTTAAGTCAGTGACTGAATTCACCTTTTAAAATAGTTTCAGTATATTTTGTTAGACGTTATATTTTAATGGACCCATATTTTTCGATTTATCAAAATAGTAAAAATTCCAAAGATACAGTACAGCGCGTTGAAGTTTCGGAGTGGGAGTGATTGACGTCACCGTCAAGTGAAAACCCTACTTGATTGAGACATCATAAGGAATTTAAATGCACTGTATCTTTATTATCTGCTAATCAGAAAAAAAATATGTGTACAATATTGTTTAATAATCTAAATACCTGATGATGAGTTAAAAATATTTTTTAGTCCACATCCATATTGTTGGAGTTTTATACTCTACCTATTTCTCCTGCCTGACCCAGGTTGGATTTAATAAATTTCCTATCTATTTATAAAGAAATCATATGATAAAAGAAAAGCTAACCAAGCACAATTGCTCACATGATTTTATGTCTTAACACTATGAAATTGTTGTGTCTCTATTATTAAGTATATAATATCTTTCACAATACTGCCAGTATTTCTTCTTCTTCTTCTTCTTCCTCACCTTATCCCACTTTACGTGGGGTCGGGACAGCATGTGAGTCTTTTACATTTTCCTTTATCTTTTGTCAAGAATTTCTGTAACATTTTTAACTATGGACCACAATAAACAAAATACATGCCTCCTTTTCTTTCAATGAGCTTAATGCAAATATCTTCAGAGTCAGGACATGGAGTGCCAAGATAACCAACACCTTGCCAGTTGAAATCCTCAGCGCAGCCGGGAATAGCTGAATTACACTGATAACACCATATTCCTTCACCTGTAAAGATAAGATCAAGTTTATTTTCTTATTACTATAAAAAGGTTGATTTTGAACCACTATATATTGCAATATTGAAATTTTGGTATTAACATTGCTCAACAAATTTTAAATTTTTTTGTTACTGTTATATACAATACTAATTCTTTCTTATAGATTTTTGTGTAGGTACTGTATATGGACAAAGGCGAAAACCCAAATCATGAACAACAGCACGAGATGTTGGGACAAATAGCCACCTTTAAAAACACCAAGAACTGGAGACTACCAGTTCTTATGTGCAATTGCTCATAGGATTAAAAATGTGTGGAATAATATCTTTTGGTCAATGAAGGAAGAAAGGTGAATTTTCAATTTGCCTTAAAAGACGACTCTTCAGCATGTGTTTCTTGCCCATTGTAACCTACGGTGCCCAAACTTGGTCGCTGACCAAAAAGCAAGAGCTACCTCTAACTGTAGGTTTGCCATAGAACAATAGAGCACAGTATGTTAGGTAAAAAGGACAGACCGTTTCAGGAACACTACACTGCTCTTCATGACACAAGTGGTCGACGTTGGAAAGAAGTCTGCTAGATTGAAGTGGGACTGGGAGGTCATGTTTGCCGCATTATTCCTGAAACATGGCCTACACAATAATGACATGGGTTCTTACAATGGAAGGAGGTCCAGAGGAAAACCTAGGATGAGATGGAGAAATCAGATGTCTGCTTTTGATAAAGAATGAAGGGAAACAGCCGAAGATAGAATTCAAAGAAAACAATAACTACCATTTAGATCGCTGCAGTTAAACAGACAATGATTTTTGAATAAACGGCAGCACAGCGAGACTATATGCGGCAGACAGATAAAAGGCAGTCATTGTGTTGAACTGATGAATAAACCACACCCACGAACGACGGTTTAGGCTTTAGGCAAAAGAATAACTTACTTGAATCAAATATAGTTATTACTAGAGGTAAAATTAAAAGACACTTCATTTTATCACGCCTTAATTGCTAAAAACTATTGCACGATTTGGATTCAATTAAAGTAACAATTTTATTCAACGAAACTGCAGGCAGATAGCGGCACATCAAAAATCAACACACACACACTAGGGATCTGTCAAAAACTCAAAATAGATAAGAATCGAACCTTGTGAACGTCAGTTCATACTAATTAATGACATCACCTGGTTATACATTGAGACTTTTGTATTTTTGATGTACATTGCGTTTATTGTTTACCCTTTATTTTTACCCGACTGCCGGAGGTGAGGTAGTGTTTTTACAAAGTACTATCATCAATATTTACTTTATATTGTATTTTTGGATTTTTTTTGGTAATTTGAAATGAAAATCATCAACTTCCTTTAGTTTCTTTATTTGAAAACACACTTACAAAATATAGGTAAAGTACAAATCCTTAGTGTTAGGGATGAGTTATACTCACAGCGTTTTTTATGTAATGGAATTGGTTTATGCCAATTAACACAACTCTGCTTACTGTAATATAATACATGTCCTGCATTACCTGCATACGATTTATTTATTACCAAATTATGGGAATAAGTTTTGTGAAAAATTAAATGTGAATTCATCATCATCATCCCAGCCCTTCTTTCGCCCACTGCTGAGCATAGGCCTCTCTTCGTCGACGCCACCCGTCCCGGTCCTGTGCTGCTCTCATCCAGGTGCGACCGGCGACTTTGATTATATCGTCAACCCATCGCATAGGCGGACGCCAGACGCTTTTCTCACCCGTTCTGGGCCACCATTCGGTCAAAGCCTTGCTATAAAACTATAAAATTCAGGGATAGGTTTGTATATGGTACGTAATAACGTCTAACAAAATATACTGACTGCTGGACATAGACCTTCCACAAATACACCTTTGTCTTAACCAGAGGGACCATGGACATAATCCCCGATCCGAGTGAGGAGTTGAGGTAATTAGTGTAGTTCCGCTTTCCGCCCTTGACCCACAGGCTGCGTCAACCTAAAAGAAAGCAAAACAGAATGTTAGTATACTTATTTTGTTCGATCCCCAGCTAGGGCAAGTTGGAAAATGGCCTTTTTCAAATTGTCCTGGGTCTTGGGTGTTTATCTATATATGTATTTATCATAAAATATTGTTAAGTTAGTATCTCATAACACAAGTTTAAAACTTACTTTGGGGCTAGCTTAATCAGTGTGATTTGTCCGTATATATTTATTTATTTATTTATTAAGCTATAACGTTTTTCTATGTGATCGAATCAGAATGAGAAAATTAATTTAAGAAATGTCAATTTAGATTAGAGATTTAGCCTAAAGGCAAAGGGGATATCGCATGGCAGCCATACCGGCAAGCGCACCTTCTAGGTGGTTGGACAACCTGAGAAAAGTTGCAGGAAAAGACTGGACCTACACCGCTCCCAATCGGTTGTTTTGGAAATTTTTGTGCGAGGCCTAATGTCCACCAGTCAACTTGCTGCGTGCGGCTGTTAATAATGAATGCAAAATAGCAGATTTGTTTTAAACAAATTGTACATAAATAAAAGGTTTAGAAGAAACTAATGTTAGAACATTGATTAGATGGATGAAAAATGAAAATGAAGAAGACGTCAGCTATCTATTTGTATTGATCTCAAGGGGGATGAGATGACGTTAGTCCTAAAAATGTATATTATTAAAAAAGACAAAAACAGTGACGCAATCTAATGAAAAAATAACAGATTATACATTTTCTAAATATTACAAAATCTTACCTTTTTAAATTTATATATTGGACATTTCATTCTTCTTTTAGAGTCGAAATGGTTTCACTGTAGCTTCTATTCAAATCATCTTTGACCAGTATGTGGCCACGGCGAATCCTCTATTGTTAGCTTCATTAAGGTCGTATATTATGATACATGACGTAGGGCAGCTTGGACATGATCAAATGACAGAAGGTGGTCCATCGATTGAATGGCACCGCAGTCGCAAAAGTCGTTATCAGCGTGATGCCAACTATCTTAATTTTCCCGACATCCCAACACCAGCAATATTTCATTGACCGAACAGCAGACAGTCCATCCATTTGACCTGGAAATTGAGTATTATATAATTCTAAATATTGAAAATCATAGTAATTCGACCACTCCCTCTTGTTTATCCGAAAAATAATAATAAACCTAATGTGCTCAACTCAACTCCACTACTAACCGACCTCAAAATATTTTTTAACGTTGAAGTGGTGTGCAGTGCCCTAACTAATATAATACTTGTCTCCATGAGGTAACTATAGCTAGCCCCTGAGCCTCGAGTCGCTCCATGAAGTGAAGACTAAGGCATGATCACATAACCTCTACTGCTTACCTTTGCGAATCCAGTTATAGCATCCTGCCACTCCACAATTTGGATGTGCGGAATCAGCGATATTTCACACACACAATGGATTGTCTGCTTCTTCTTTCGTCATCCCACTTTAGTATAAATAAATAAAAATCTATAACGCACAATAACACGTGAAGAAAATTTTCTGATATTTATTCACAGCATTCATTCACCCACCATTCATCTTTCATCCAAATTCATTTAATTCCAAGAAGGTTATGTCACAAAGTGACATTTAAGTAAGTATCTGTCAAAACTATGACGGTTTCTAACGCCTGATTCTGTGATAGATATGTCACCTCTATGTCACTCACTAGCGGCGTACAAAAAACAAAGTCAAACATGCTGTGCTGTCACTGTCAGTGATAGTTGATGCCAAAGCAAATGCCAAAGTGTATAGGTACCAGGCTCATACCTAGTATAGTATCTGCTCTGTGGTCTCATACATGCCTATGAAACTTAGAACATTGCAGATTTTTGATAAAAAAATTCAATAAAACGCCATCTAGTCACGAATCAGCTGACCTAACTCCTATTGCGTGTTATAGAATAGGAATATCAAATGGTGGAGAAATTCGCCATATGAGGTAGAACACGTGATAGCTCAGTTGATAAGGGCATGGTTAAAATAAGAGCAACGTTGCGAGTTCAAGTCCCACTCACGCAGTATAGTTATTATACCATTTTTTTATTTGATAGGAATATTAAATGATGGATAAATTCGACATGCGCGGTTAATCATTTAATAGCTCAGGTGTTTAGGCTATTGAATATAGTCGAATTTGAACCGAGATCGCGAGTTCAAGTCCCAGCTCACGGAGTAATTTTTTCACAGTTTTATTTTATATTATAGTCCTTTCGGGTTGCGAAAGCATGTTACCAGATGGCGCCACTGATTTGATCTTATGTTAAAGCTACAGTTTCTTATCTATTTCAGTATATATAATATTAATCTATGGTCTCATACCAGCACAGACTACGGAGCAGATAACAATAGCGTTTAAACTGGTATGATACTAGTATAGACTAGTATCATACCAGTTTAAACGCTATTGTAAAAGTAAATAACGCTTTTTCCATACATATACTACATAACATAATACATACGTACATATTCTTCTAGATTGAAGACAAACTCTACCGCACCGCACCACAACCCGCGCTAAATAAAACCACAAATTAGATAGATATGTAGGTATAAAATAAAACTTAGGATTGGAATTGTTCTGAGCTGAGCGCATTTGTCGCTCAGAAGCGTCATTTGCTAGAGCGAGAGAGAGCTACAGAACGCTTCAGCACTGGCCTCTGGCACTGGCCGTGCTGCAGCGTTCCGTCGCTCTCTGTGTCTCTAGCAAATTACTGTTCTGAGCAAAGAATTTATAAAACTATCTAGAATAACTACGAATAATAATCTCACAAAAACAACATTGAAAATTAAACTTAATGCCTCGCACATAAAGCTCATATTTTCATAATGCTTATATTTAAGTACCTAACGTTCCCAAAAAATGTACCTAAAGTTATAGGCGTCCCTTTCCCACAAACTGTCAGTGCAATAAAGTAGAAGGGGAGAGCTATAATTTTTGGGACCGGCTTTGCCATTTTGTAAGCATTCTAGATTTGTATACAATTTCTTTGGTTCTAAGCGAATAAAAAGGATAGCAGCATAGGAAAGTGCTGTTCCGTGCTGATAGATGAGATCCAACCCTAAACTACTACTGCTGCTGCTTGGTTGTTGGACTGATCGATCAATCAATCGAATCGAACGATCACCCAGACCTCCATAGTGCGTGGCCATCCTGAATTTTCCGGGGTCCAGTGCTGCCCCCATTTAAAATAAATCATTTCAAAGAAAATGGAGACATTATTTAAAATTTTGCAACTACCAAGTCCTAGATAACCCTTTCAAGTATTTATGAACTACTGTTTACAGTTTATAATGAGAACGTTAAGCTTTACTACGCACATTAGCCAAAAGTGGCCGTTTTTCGCAATTGTGCGTAGTAAAGCTTAACGTTCTCACTTTAAATTGTAAACAGTAGTTCATAGAATACTTTTTCAAGTACGGCCTTAATGCATCTCTTTCTATCTTTGATCTATCTCAGGTTGCCTCCTCTGGCCTCCACCCATATTTTGCACACGTCACCGAACACACTATGGTTATTAACTTATAATACCTAAGCTCAAATAAAACCCTAAATCATCTTTTAAATGATAAAATCCCTAAAAATAATAACTTTCTTCGATCGCTTTGTGGTTTGTTTGGCCAGATTTTGACAGTAGGCCAGCTTATAACAGCCACGCCGATAGAGACAAAAAATCATATCATCAGCGTTTCTTTCACACTCAAGTTGTACTGTATTTGACAGTCTCTTTCTAGCAATATCGTTGCAAGTCTAGTAGTGGTAGGTCTGTGATAGCAATCAAGATCAGGCAGGCAGGCAGGCGGCGCAGGAGTGCTATTTTTGAAATTGGGAGTCGCACACACAAGCAAGCAAGACACAACACAACACAACTGACACAAGCACAAGCACACCACCAGAGCATACTTATTAGTTCATCACAAAGAAATTAAAATCAATCTAGAATTCTCAAAAAAAAAACAACATTCAAAATTAATTCATTTATGATTTGTAAAAAGAATTCAAAAACGCAACCCAAACAAACCCTGGATGTCGAGTTTCAGTGATTGCATGTTACTTAATTAAAATAAATAGGTAGCTCGTATATTAGTATCATAAATGAGTTTACCACAAGAACTTGAATTTGTAGATATTCTAAACCATCAGTGAAATTTCAAAAAAAAAAACTTGTTACTCATCTTCTTCAGGTTCAGGCACATTTTGGTTGGGATTCAACGAATCCAGTAGCATCTGCAAATCTTCTTTATTCAAATCGATACACATCGTGCCAACAATATCTTCGATTCCTAGTGTACCGTCATTGCTCATATCAACCTCTTTTATGAGATTGTCCACTAATTTCTGCGGTATCTTGTGGCCTTGCTTCAGAAGAACTTCTCTCAGTTCTTCTCTATCCACTAGACCAGTTTTTTCAGGATCGAACACTTGTAAAGCCGATCGTAACTCATCTTCAACCAGGAAATCTCTTTGACGAATAGTTACCATTTTCAGAAATTGTTCATAACTAATGTGTCCTTTAGGATGGGGCGGCCTACAACAGAATGCTATTACTTCGTAAAACTGTTCTTCTGTGACTGTCATAAGCATCAATGCTTTGAACATATATAAAAGTTCCTTTTCGGTTATGTAATTATCAATGTCTGTATAGGCAGGGGTGTAATTTTGATATAGTTCCCAAAGTTGTTCTACTTCTGCTAATTGATCCGGCCTGAGTTCGAAGGGTTCTTTCAATGCTTCTTTTGAGTCACTAAAGTCAAAAGGTGCTGTTGGATCAGGTGGTGGCTCTTCTACGTAAGCTTCCTCTTCCTCAACGATTTCTTCCACAGGTACTTCTTGTTTTGGGGCCTCTTCAGTTTCTTCTCCTTCGGCTTGTTCTCCCTCTAATTCTTCACCTAGCAATTCTTCACCTTCTCCTAAGACTCTTTCTTTTTTCTCTTTTGTTTCCCCCTCAACATGTTCGCCTTCAACCTGTTCTCCTTCTAAATGTTCGCCTTCAGTTTGTTCTCCATCAAGTTGTTCACCTTCTACATGTTCTCCTTCGACGTGTTCTCCTTCTGCCTCTTCTCCACCATCACCACGAGCACCCTCCTCACCAACTTTTTCAGGTTCAGCCCCTTCTTGCTTTACTTCATCTACATTAGGTGTCTCTGTTGTTTCAGTACCTTCATCGGTCTCAAATTCGTCCATATTTCTTTTTACAAATAATTTTGAATGAGTTAATTATGCAGCTATGACCATGGAAAATCTATTTCATACCAAAAACTCGTCACCTCTTCTAGGCTTCTGAAACTGTGTTCTGAGAATTAACATTAAATTTCCTGTGATTCTGTCATATAAATGGAGACTTTCGATGGATAAATAATCGAGAATATCTATAAACTCTTCTGAAATATCATTACGTATATTTTGTATAAAACCAAACATTTATACAAAATAAAAATATTATTTTACTTCACCAATAATACCACCCTCTTCTTGTCATTTTTGAAAACGTCAGTATGGCGTCAGTCATTGAGGAGCCATGAATGCATTCAGTATTACAAAGGTTTCAAGCAAAGTTATGAAGCTTTGACATATTAACAGCAAGTTTTCATTCAATGATAAACACGGCCGGTCCCTCCCCCCCCTCCGGTCGAGAAGCGCATTAGTTCCTTAGCCATAACATAAGCCATCTGTCCACCACATAGAGCCAAAAAGAGTTCTTTAACCTACTTATCTAGTTCTATAGAGTAACAAAAAAACTTATCAAAATAATAGTAATAATTTCCTATGTACAGACAAGCTGTAATGTTAGTACATTACGATATAAGTGCGTTATGGTGTTTAACCAATATACGCACGTATATCGTTGGCCGTGTCGTTCCCGGCAGAGTAGAATAGAAACACTCCAAGCCTTTCCGTGGATGTCGTAGAAGGCGACTAGGAAATACAAGCTGAACAAAGCTTATAAACATCAGTGAGTTCTCCAACCCGTCTGGCCAGCGTGGAGAGTGTAGGCCAAATCCTCTGACTGCTCTTGCTAATATATGGCTCTGGTAGTACAGAGAGGGTCGTGCTCCTGCAGTGGAGACTAAAAGACCTGATGATTGAAAGGTATTATCGTACGACGTTTTTCAACGAGTTATTCCGGTCTGATCCACCCACAGACTACTCAAGTAGTCTGTGGATCCACCAAACTGATCTACTCTTCATACACACCTGCGAGGAAAAATACCTATTAAGTAGGTATACTGTTTTTTTTTGTTTATGTAATAATACTTTAGTACCTACTAAATAATGTACTCTGCGCCACTGGATATAGCTATCTTACGCTTCTAATTACCACAGAATAAGTACTAGTACTAACGTACAGAAGTCTCACTCAGCAAAGAAATTCAAAGAAATATCTACTCAATGTGGTTATCGATATGGTTTAATTAAGCTTACAGTAGAACTCGGCACCTTTTCAGTTAGATACCTAAAAATCCATTGCAGGCCAATTTAATTCTTATTACTCTGGACAAACGATTCGTAAAACTGAATTTTTTACCACTTGTAGTGGTCGCCGCGCGCATAGTAATATAGGTATATTTTCCATACCTAAACGGGGAGTGACACAGGCCTTGTATAACCACGAGATATAGTGGTACACCTAATATTGTATTGGTAACGCGTCACGTGATGAGAGTACATGTACAAGCAATGAATGCGTTATTTACGTTTTCTGGAAAAATATAAAACAATCTACGAATAATAATCCCTAGAAGCGTAACTAATCCCGAATAATCATTCCACGCGATATGTACCGCGGCGGGCGGGGCTTAAAATACGAACCGCGCGGCGCGACAGTTCGCCATGACACTCGAGTCGTGCGGTTGCGTCGCATAAAGTTTCCTTTGAGAATATTGCTGTGTTTTTGCGATAATCGATTCATTAAAAATGCCGTCAGGTGCCGTGAAGTGGTGTAGAAGCCATACAGACATGTAAAGCACAGGACTCGCCTTTCATATGTAAGTAAATAAACGTTTTAATAATCAGCCCCTGACCCGGCTACCCGACCGCGTCGTTTGGGTAGCTGGCTCAGGGGATCCGGATGCTCGACCGACGCGACGCGGCGATGACGCGTGCGTGACCTTGTTGCGACCAATCGCATGCATCTTTGTCTATGTGTGTGTTTGAGTGTTTCGTTGTAATTAAGTACTGTTTGTTTGCGTAAATTGAATCAGAATCGAAGCGGTGAATGTAGGAGCGTTAGATTTCTAGAGATTATATTTCGATGAAAAAATACAATGGATAAAATATCTATAAAGAACGCTACTAAAGGATACTTACATCTTGTAAGTAAGAGCACAAAATAAATACTAAAACCAACGTAAAAGTAAGTTAGTTCTAGTTTGACCAGTCATAGATGAGCGGTATACGCCTATCTACTGGTAAGAGTCCTTCGGTATGTAGGTAGGTAGGTATATCCTATGGACAGTACTTTCATAACGCTCGTCGGCTCATCGCATCACGTGCTTTGTTCTCCCGAGAGAAAGAACGGCTGGCTAGTGAACGGATGAAACTTCGTGGGCGCTTCAGAAGACATACCGAACGGCTACGTCGCACATGCGTGCGAGTCCGCTGCGAATTTCGGCGGGAAAAAGATCGATTGCGCGCCAACTGTGATATGAATTTCGAAAAATAAAAATAAAACGAACAATTTATTGTCCTTATATGCCAGTGCTTGAAGTGATAATATTTAGTCCAAATCCGAATTTTAATTACCCAGGTTCGCAGAATAAATAATGGTAAGCAAGCATACAATTAATCCTTGCGTTCCTATTATAGGTAAGTACTAAGACAGATCTGTGATACTAAGTTAGTAGCTATGGCATTTTTATAGAAATTATTTATTGGTTCTCTTTTTATGTTAGTGTAAGAGTTGATCTCACTTTTTACACGAAAGTTAACAAAATAAGATGATACCGGCGCGCGGCGTCGCAGCTGTACATATTGTAATGTAAGTAATAGTTATGTTAGTAGGTAATTATATTATCTTTGGTAATAGGTACTTACTTAGGTACAAAGCAGCTTTTCCCTTTTATTTTCTGTCCGTAATTTTCATTTTTCTAATTACTACTAAATATAAATAACTTTTTGATGTTTTAAATATTTTTCAATAGCTTCATTACCTTAACCTCATACAGGGATAACAGAGAATATTTTAAGTCTCGTTTACTTACTAAGTTTACAAACACTTAGTTTACTAAACAATGCTTATAAATATCAATGAGACCTCTCCAACCCGTCTGACCAGCGTGGAGAGTGTACCTAGGCCAAATCGTGTGGTTACTCTAGGCAAGTATGGCTCTGGTAGTACAGAGCGGCTCGTGCTCCTGCAGTAGAGACTTGAAAATACCTGATGATGATGATGACTTACTAAGTTTAGGTAGGTAGGTACGTACTTATATGAGGTTTTATTACAGGTCACAAGTAACGAAACTGTTGAGTGAATAATATGTAGAGCAGTAGATTCCTAGCCTAAGTTATAGTACGGAATACTAGTATCCTATTCTGTGGTTATAGTTAGTCACATTTTAGCTTTAAGACGATACACGGAGTCCAGTGCTGCCCCCATTTGAAATAAATTATTTGTAAGGAAACGGAGATATCATTTAAAATTTTAAGCTAGTAAAACCTAGGTAACCCTTAAAACTATTTTATGAACCACTGTTTACAGTTTAAAGTGTTAGTTTGCGTTTTTGTCAAAGTGGCCGTTTTTTGCAAAAATGCAAACTAAAGCTTAACGTTCTCACTTTAAACTGTAAACAGTGGTTCATAAAATAGTTTGTAGGGTTATCTAGGTTTTAGTAGTTTAAAATTTTAAATAAAAAGTCTAAACTACTTACGAATAGGTACTCTTTTCCCTTTTTATTCGTTTCTAGCATGTTTCTAGGTATTATTAGTTTCTTGCTGAAGTTTCCAAAAATGTTTTAGTCGGTATCTTTTATAATTTAGGTACCTACTTCCCTTCATAACTAAAATGTTTTAAAAATAAACGCGTACATACGAGTAGTACAGCTTTGTAGTCTTAATGTATTCTGTGGGACAGCTGAGAAGGTAAATATTTATCAAGTATACCCGGGATGGTGGGACTATGTCCGTACAGTTTTTATTTTACAAGCCTAAAAAAACTTAAGTTTCCGATTATAAATTTTCAGAAATGTTGCACTTTAAACTGCATTTACTTACTACTTAGTTTTATTACATTATGAATAATTTCATACAAGTACATTATTAACATAAAAACTTTTATGCAATATTTTTTATATTCATATCATTCATATCATTCTTTGAACTATCACGTCTTTATCCCTAGTGGTGTAAAAAAGCTTGAGCCTAAGAGATAGCCTTGAGATTTCGATTCTCGCCCATTCCAGCTAATTCGAGCTGTTGCCACTTTTACGATCTGCGCGGGAAGTCTGAGCGCGGGAATTAAAAAGGCTGCAAGCTGCAAGATTACCTAGCATGGAAACTAACAAACGCAATAGTATACAAAGTGGGACGTTAGCGTTATAAATGAAAGCACATAGAGTACTTGTATTAATATTTAATGACGGTATGCAGAATCATTTAAATTCATCCAGTAGTTTTCGTGAAAATCCATTTTGAAATGTCAGCTTCTTGAATACATAGGTATTGAAAATCGATGAATTATTTCGTTTGAAATTTACCTAAGTTCTTTTTAAACTTTACTTATTTAAATTTTTTAATAAGTAGGTATTTTATATTAATGTAGTTGTCTGTCTTGTGTACAACGTGTTAATTAACTAACGCAAAACCTCTCAGATGGTACCTCAGCCCATGAAACTGAACAACTTTTGTTCTACAACATTCCCAAAATGCCAAAAATAAAATTCGGATTTTTATACAAATTGACTCGATCAGCTGATCAGTTTGTTCATTGATTAACACGTTGTATACAGGATGACTTTTTAAACACTGTCCATGATACTGAACTACTTTCTACAAAAAAAGTTATTAAAAATCGATAAAAAATTTTCGTCCTCCCATATAAAATCCGTGCGCTGATTTGTATGGGAGGACGAAAAATTTTTGTTAAATAAGTTAATTACAAAAATAATTTATTTATTATTAAAAAAAAATGTTGATTACAAAGTTAAAGATTTGAGCCACTTCCCGATTTCCGATTGAGATGAAATTTTGTAGGTATGCTAATGTTAATAATAATTACTACATGGCAATGTAAGTAATAACAGGAAGCTGATCTGATGATGGAGCCGGCTGGTGGCTAGGAACCCTGTAATAAAACGACGCAACCTCATTATCATCCATTATCAGCATACCTAACAATAGGCAATACGGCTAGCAACCCATCACTATAAATGATAAAAACAGAAATAATTATATAAATTTTCTGCACGGAATATTACAAGAAGTTTCGTAGTAGGTATAGAAATCCTAGGTAGGTACCTATAGAACAAAGTAAGCTCGTGTTATTAAGAAAATTAACTCGGGCACAATTGCACAGTTTAAACACTTTACTTAGTTTAAATAAGTAATTCTCGTGTCAGGCGAGATTTGAGAGCAAATTGAGTTAGCTGTGCAGAGCAATCTACAAAGATCAAAATTAAGCTCTGCTGCAGATAGCTACCACGTTTAGGAAGTTATTTTTAATTTCGTACGTCAGAAATGTATCATCCTCTCAGAAAATGAGAGTCGCGGAGTCCTGGGCCAAAAATATATGTTTTACGCCCGCTTCGAATGAGCAAAATGCTTCTTGGATACGGAAAAATGATACTTGACTGTACTGATATTGTACCAAATCAAACACAGTCAAGTACCTACCTAATTCCTGGTGATTTGAAACTTTTTCCCAGGGCCCGGTGGAGGCCATTCCTGGCGGGAATGGCCTGGCTGTGAGCGAAGGGGGTGATGACAAGCTCCCTACCATCACAGCCGTGGTAGGAGTCGTGGGGGAAGAGGAGTGTTGGTGTGTCCTTGCCGCTCGCCCTATCTTCCACGACCAAGCGTGGCCGTGGCGCTTAGCACGGCATCGGTGAGGCCGCAGGGGAAGAGGAGTGTCGGTGTTACGTTGCCGCTCTCCCTATTCCCTGCGGCTGGCTGGGCGGACCTCAGTCGCCGTCAGGTGGACTGGGGCAGGGCCTGCTTTCGCAGGCCTCAAATTATGAGAGCTGGTTGGACGTTGGAAACGGGATTCAATCATCCAACGGACAGCCCTCCGGAGTGGAAGGCAAGCGCGTGTCGTGTCAGCGCGCCTGTTCTTGTCGGGCCGAAAGGCCAAGGCGACGGCTACTCCGGCTCCTCTGATTCAGCAGAGGGTGCCGTGAGGCCGTTGGCGAGCCGGGGCCGATAAGGTAGCGGCCGGCCGCGCCGCGCCTGTGGAGCATGGAAAAGCACACGGCCCCGGCCGATAGCGGCTGAGAGGTGACACCGTGGAGTTTTTAGTGGTAGCACCACATAACCTTACCGGTGCGGTGTCCCGTAACCGGTAAGGTATCCGAAGGGCTTTTCTCCGCGTCAAAAAAAAAATGGTACCTACCTATTTTCCTACATATTTCCGGTCGTCCAACTTCTTTCGAAAACTTTTTTACCTATTTATATAAGCTAATTGAATGTCAAAACCTTTACCAAGTGTAAATATTAGCATGCAGTTACGAATCAAGAATTACATCAACTCCAATATTTCGTGTGTTTGCGATCTAATTAGGAATCGCAAACACACGAAATATAGACAAATAATATTGATGACCCATTAGTTTCATTCGTTTATTATGGGCGTGCCATGCTTAAAATTGATTTGATTTATTAACTAAACACTTAAGTACGTACCTACCTACATTCTTCTTCTTAATAAGAGCCTGGTGGAGTAAGTATGCGCCATACTTCTCGGTCTTCAGATTTTATTCTCCTGCTTTTAACAAGCTTTTATTAGCTTCACCTATTTCTTTGTAGCGGAATCTTCGAACGCGATTTTAACCTACTTTAAAACGTCAGATTAATTTAAAATTTTGCACACCTTTCAATTTGATTGCTTGATTAATGGGAAAATTAATGTCATTGTAAAAAGTGGCAACTTAAGCCATCAATGCAAACTTTTAATATGAGCCTAATACTGGGATCCCGAAAATAATTCGACATTCGATCCCATACAAATTGTCCGGTCAGCTTAAGAAGTAGGTAAGAATTGAGATAAGTAGTCAAATACCTATTTTTGCCACGTCCCGTCATATTGTTTCCATAAATAATAATAAAAAACAATAAAATAAAAATCATTATTTCGACCAACTAAGGATCATAATATTATTACATTTTAAGTGTTAGTAACAAAGAAAAAGAAAATTATTTAAGTACTTATTAATACTTATTAAAAATGTTAAAAAATATATAATAGATACTGAAATATTAATCTGGAGATTAATCAATATTTAATATATGTAGGTAGTATTAATGTATTCTGCTTTTGAGCGCAGAATACATTAATACTACCTACATTATATTAAATATTGATTAATCTCCAGATTAATATTTCAGTATCTATTATATATTTTTTAACATTTTTAATAAGTATTAATATTAATTTAAACGCACAGTTTAATCGTGAGCTCAGAACAGTACCTACCTACATTATTATGATATCTAATTATTAGCTAATTAATTAGAAATATTTAATTTAATTTCATAGATCACTTTAAAAATAGTAATTAGAAGCAATTATATATAAGGCATATAACAATAAAAATTAAAAGAAAGATAAAGTTAAATAGATAAAGCAATAAGTACATTAAAAATTTCGGTACGGTTAAGGTACCCATTACGCTAGCTGCGTTGCCTCTCTGAATAGCAATGGAAATTTTTTGGATCAGCGGGTCTACCATCCTGAACATTCGTCATAACATAACCGTTATAAAAAAATAATGAGTACCTAAGTAATAAAAGAATAATGACAAGTAATTTACAATACAACAATAGTTAACTGTGGCATCTTCCTCGAATCGATATTGTAAGGTATCTAAATTGAATCAAAATGTATTCCGGTATCGAATTAGTGTCTAATCGATCGATTAACGAGCATGAAATTTATTGTATGTTTCAACTTACAACACTAGGTCATTACATGGCATCCGAATTTCTGTATCACGCATAACGTGACCGCCCTTGATAATGATAAATTCTCTGTTCGCAATTAAGCATAACCTTGTTAGGTATTTTATTATTTTTATTGATGGGTCATCGATACAAAGATTTTGACGTACTATTACAGCCTAGGCGCTAACGAATCAGATCATTTATCAAACTTATCTATGGAATATTGCGCATAATCGATATGATTCATACGAAATAATTTTATCTAATAAAGATTTTCTTATCGGTTCATTATGAGATAGTGTTGCCATCACCTTAACTACGGACTCCAGGCAAGAATTTGAAAAACCTCGGACATTTCACATATATAAAGAATTTTACCCGGACGCGTTGAAAAATATCTTACGGGGGGCGCCGGTGCCGGGAGGGCAGAGGGCGCTGGGGCCGGGAGGGAAGGGATGCGGGGGAAGGGGAGGGCTTAAACTGTAGACACTATTTAATAACCCTGCCCGGACGCTCCCTGGACGCCCTACAAACTAGGACAAATCCGGGGAAACCCGGAAGGATGGCAGCCCTAATTAGATACCTAATTTTTTTGTTCTTACCGGGATCACCACCAACCAATTATAAAATTATACTATCACGTATAATTTTATAATTGGTTACCTATATAACTTCAAATAAATGGGCAATATCCGCCACCGTTTAAGTGATTCATATCCGTAGTGATGTCATTGATTGGTATATAAAGAATGATATTAATATACTTACGAGAAGGTACTAAATTTTAATGACTGTCTCATAAAAAATATACTTAATTTAACCTACCCATCTGAATGATGGAATAACCCGGATGTGACCATATTTATTATATTATTAAATAAGGATCCATGTATCTTCCTTTTTTTTTTAATTTTTATAGCACTTCCATCATCAGAAGTAGCTTTTAGAAAAATATTTTTAAAATACATTATGTATTTCGATTTTAAATTTGTTAAAAGTATAATAACCATGCTAAATTTTATTGCATTAAAACAAATGCTGCATTCTTAATTAACCACAATCTAAATTATTCATCCGTCATTTAAGTTAATTATTATGTTTGTTTTCCTTACAATTACCAAATCCTTATTTGGTTTTAAAAATAATTTAATGTTCTATCATTGATTTTGTTTATTCACTCACAGATATATAAACATACCTATCACTCTGTTTAATTTTAATGTATAACACCAGATTCCTTATAACTAATTGAATAAAAAATAAAATACTTAGGTCCTTACTGAATAAATAAAATAACAAGTACCTAGGTCAGTATAAGTACTTCCCTAAATATTTTTTTTTATTAGAGATTTGAGTGCGTTTGACCTCTATCTAGCCTCATGGGTAGCTATGATGAGGTCTAAGGTATAACACGCAGACTCACAAATGCCTATTCACTCTTGCCTTGAAAATCCCTAAATCATATGTATGGGGAAACATCGACGCAGGGAGGGAATTCCACACCTTAGCGGTTCGCACAATGAAGGAGGAGGCGAATCGAGAGGTACAATGTGGAGAAATATCGACCACAAATGGGTGGAATCCCTGTCCACGTCGTGTTGTCCGATGGTTGAATGGTGCAAGGGGAATTAAATTATGTAATATATATTCCTGCGCACACTCCCCGAAGTGCAGCCTGTAGAAGACACACAGACTTGCTACTAGTCGGCGATGTTCGAGGCTCTGGAGCCGTCCTGCCGTAAGCAACTCATCACCAACGAGTCTTCTGGCACGTCAGTCGAAAGCTTCCTGGGCTTCGAGCTGATAGCGGGCAGATCCATCCCATAGGTGGGAGCAATATTCCATACATGAGCGGACTTGAGCTGTGTAAAGGCTCAACAGTTGGTCAGGGGTAAAATACCGTTGGACCTTGAAGAGGATGCCCAGTTTTTTAGAAGCCATCTTAGCCCTGGACTCAATATAGCTAATTATCCTTTTCAGTGGTTTGAAAAAGTATTCATAGCTTTATAATGTTATTTACTACTAATATACTAAACGTCATTACATTAGTATAGATAATATAATAATATAGAACTGTTGCTGCTGCATTCATCGATATTTACTCGTAATTGTTAAATATGTTACGATATCTTTTACAAAAATAGGAAAGGAACTTATCGTCAATTATTATTATTTAAAAGGGCATTAACAAATATACCTTACCTAGATACCTACTAAGTCCTTCCTTCCGTAGTGGCGGACTGGCGTGTTAACCACTATTCCATTTATTTATTTATTTGTGGCGTAATGGTTAACACGCTAGACCGCTAATCCGGAGGTTCTGGGTTCGATCCCCAGCCAGGTCAAGTTGGAAAATGGCCTTTTTCAAATTGTCCTAATAAAATATAGTATCGTTGAGTTAGTATCCCATAACACAAGTTTAGAACTTACTTTGGGGCTAGCTCAATCAGTGTGATTTGTCCCTATATATTTATATATTTATTTATATTTATTTACTTATGTCATATCTCCGATTCACGTGTTGTCATATACTCTGTTAAATTTTCAGTTTAGATCAATTATACCGTTCATAATGAGCTACAGACGGAGGGACGGACGGATGGAGGTATTAGAATAGGATCCTGTAGGCAACCTTTTAGTACGGATTCCTAAAAATAATGTTCGTAGAAAGGAAAGGTGCATGAAGGTCGATCATTTGCGCAATGGTTCGAAATGCTCCTATTGTGGGACTGTGGATCACGACCCGCGAATTGGTACGGATTGGGCATCTCATTAATGGCCTAAGTGAGCTGTTTGCTGTGTGTGTCAATACCACGAAGCTTTTGTTTTATTTTAATTTGAGATCGAAATAATTCTTCTTTCAACAACTTATGCGGTTTTTATTGTTAGGCCAGTTTCGAAATTTGCAAACCATTTTCCAACAATTTACATATGCGACTGGGCTGAAAGAGTACATATTATACAAACCTATATTATTATCAACTTAAGTTTTTAGGATATCTGCGTGCAATATCAGCTTTTAGTTTTAGTTTACCCTAAAATTCATAGTTGGATGAGAGGTGTAATATGGTGTTACTGTCCTATAACCCTGTCAATATTTATTAAACGGTTTATTTGTAAAATTCTATATTGTGCAAAATTTCAAATATATATCACGCTTCGCTAAGATCAGTGTGATCGCTAAGATATAGATATGGATAATATCCGTAGATACGTTTATAGAGGTATCTTAGAAATGCCTACGCCTATTTTGGCCCATATGCCTACCTATTGCATATTTTGGCCCATCTTCATCTACGTGAAACAAAAAGTATAGGTACCTACTTTGAAGGAGTTTCAAATGTTTGCTGAGGTTTCAAGCGTTACTATCTAATATAAAATATACATGGGCTAACAAAATATCATCATCGTCATTATATTGTATGGGAGTCGAAATTTTTTTTCATATTTCTATATTATGTTCCTTGGGGAAAGTTGTTCAGCATCATGGACTGAATTCATCCTTAAAATAGTTTCAGTGCGTTTAACAAAATATAAGTATAAGTAGTGCCTTTGTACAACTTTTTGTTTATGTATTCTCTGTATATATTGTCCGTGTACATAAATTGGTAAATAAATAAATATACTGAAACTATTAAAAGGGTAGATTCAGTCCATGATATTTAATAACTTTTCCAAACATATATATCGAAATATGTTTTTTTTTGCTATCCATGGTAATTCGGATCAGCTGATTGGTCAATAGTTTCACAGTATATTTTGTGACACCCAGCATAACAATGGTAAATAAGATAATGTACAAGTCCAGTGGAAAGGCCTGCCATAGGTATATACACGACTTCGATGTAAACCGGCACATGTATCATTCTGGAAAATTACCAAGATACTAAAACTTACATTCGGAGAAATGGCCGCGGAGTCTGGGGTCAACGCAATCTTGACCGTGGAAAAATTTCAACTTGTCTGACTTGTATATATCCTGGTCATCCTGTTTCTCATGAGTGGCAAATGGCCATAAAAATGTCAAAGCGTCATCACCGTGTCGCATTAAAGCGAACGTTTTAAGCTTTGTGGTCAGACGAATTACCCGGACGTTGTGGCTGCATCTCCAACAATCAGATAATATTTTGCCATTGCGTAATCCATCTCTACAAACACCTTAAATCTTCGATAGTGCGGCTAACATTCGAGAAACTCGTATCGATATTAGATGTTTGATGAAGGTTTGTCGACCTACGTGGCTTAGTGTGCTACTCCAGAGGTTCTTTCTGGGTTCGATTCCCAGCCAGGGCAAGTTGGAAAATAGACTTTTTCAATTGTTCTGGGTCTTGGGTGTGTATTATTAAGTTTGTACTTATTATAAAATGTATAGTTCAGTTAGATCCCATAATACAAGTTTAAACTTAGTTTGGGGCTAGCTCAATCAGTGTGATACGTCCTTATCTAAAAAAAAACCAAAAAATAATCTATGGGCTCAAAACCATCATGCATACAGTAGAAATTTCAAAATATTTTGTATTTTTACAAAGAATCCTACAGATTTTTATTAACTTGCCATCAACATAAACACTAATAATATTAGAGGAGGCTCAAATTGATTCTATATACACATTTTACTTATATTAGGTAGGTAGATATTCTGTGATTTTACCTATATACCCTTTACTTGATTACGCTGTTTCATCAGTTACGTACGTCATTTAACCTAAGTAACTAAAACTATCGATAAACTTATCTATCGATATTGAAAGAGTATACTATGATACTAGTATCGATAGGTCACTAGCACATCATTGATACTTAGAAATGTTAAGTGACAACGAAATGAACGTAGAGTTGCGACTAGTTTTGTATGGCACACGTATCTGTACAGAGTAGTATTTCTACTTTTTTGCAATTAGCATCTACCTAATGTCATATTGTAGGTTCACTTGCGCAATATAAATTTTAATTATTAATATAATAGGTACTTTAAAGGTAAGTAGTAAGTGTATCTTGGGCGCTTTTCCTGGTGAAAGTAAAGGGGCGACTGAGAGCCCATCATGTGATCGTCTTGAATGACCTGAGTGCACGTGACTCAAACAATAACGCGCAATGAAAACTGAACTTTAAAATTAGTCGTAATACTCGTAATCTCAGCTCGTAATATAATACCTAATAAGAATTTAATAAAAAAATTTAGTGTGACTAGATCATCATGCAACAAGTTTATTTTCCAGCCGATTTCTTAATAGCCCTTTCATTAACCCTTTCACCGCGAGACTTTATATCAGTTGTCGTGGTCCCAGCGCGAGGAATTGTGAATATCCATAGTTTTCACAATTCCTCGCGCTGGGACCACGACCACGACGGTCGGATAAATCCGACGCTCGCGAAATGGACACGAAAATGATTGTCGGATTAATCCGACGTTTGCGGTTAAAGGGTTAATTTAATACCCTACTCAGGCATATTTGCATACTTTTGGTTGCTCACCCCCACTTTCAACCCCTATAACTTTTAAACCTCTGAACTGATTTCCTTCAAACATGCTAAGACGAGTTGCTTGCATTGTAAAAAAGTTAAGAATGAAATCTTATGGATAGCCAAGCTCGTGTAACTCTACACGCCCTTTTTTTTGTCGCGGAGAAAATCCCCTCGGATACCTTACAGGTTACGGGAAGCCGGAAAGATTATATGGTGTTACCACTAAAAACTCCGCGCTGTCACCTCTCAGCCTATGGCTCGGGGCCGTGTGCTTCTACAATTCTACACGCTCCGGCCGGCCGCTACCTCAGCGGCCCCGACTCGCTCACGGCACCCTCTGCTTAATTAGAGGGGCCGGAGCTGCCATCGGTTTGGCCTTTCAGCCCGAAAAGGACAGGCGCGTTGACACGACACGCGCCTGCCTTCCACTCCGGAGGGCTATCTGTCGGACGATGGAATCCCGTTTCCACCGTCCAACCAGCCCTCATAATTTGGGGCCTGCAAAAGCAGGCCCTGCCCCAGGTCCGCCCGACAGCGACCGAGGCCCACCCAGCCGGCCGCAGAGGATAGGAAGAGCGGCAACGTAACATTGTCGGTGTTAGCCGCTCTGCAATGGGTTCCTCTTAGCTTCCCCGCCGATGACCAGTCCGCAGCTACCTACTGAGCTCCCCCATCGCGACAAGATGGGAACTTGGGCGGGGGGAAACTTATAAGAAAACTTATAAGATTTGCACACAAACAAGCTAACTTTCACACCATATTTTAGCTTTTTATGACTTCTGGGACCCTAACAATTTTGCTGATTATCAGTCAGTGAGTCGGTGAATGACGAAATCTGGGTATTTTAGATATTAATAAAATTTGAGGTATAATATTTGAATTGAAACTTGGCAAGATTAATAAGTGGGTACTCTAATGGCATGATATCCTGAAAATGTTGACCAAGGAAGAGTCTATAAGGGTACAAAAATACGACGAAACGCTTCGACAGAAGATAGGTCGTGCCCTGCACTTCCGTTGTCTCGTTTTGGCAGATCTATAGGCAAAGTAAATAGTTGTATAGGTACTATGCAAGTGGTAGGGTAAGCATTATGAAAGCATAGCGAAAGCGCACATGTAAAGAATCTGGAGACGAGTTCGGGATTTCTCCTCGTAGACAACTGGATCCACCAGATTAGATTCGATTTTGTAACAAGTAACATTGCTTTGTATACCTATTAGTGATGTAACATGGTTTGGAAGTTGCATGCCGTATCTAAATATTATTCTACAGTTCACTGTATCGTCTTGCAAGTAATTGAGTGTAATTTACGGACTTCTCATTTCTTGTAAATTCGTAATAAGAATGTGCAAATACGTCAAATGACATAAAATTTAAGAAATATGCGAGATCATTTGTGTTTTCACTTTTTACTCTCGAACCAGTATTCGAGACGCAGTTTAAAATGTTATTTAAATAAAATATTTTTTTGTTTCACACTACGAGTGAGTAGGAAGGTAGGTATCATCATCATCATCATTTCAGCCGCATAATGTCCACTGCTGGACATAGGCCTCCCGCAAGGTTTTCTAAAATGACCGATCTAGAGCAGCCTGCATCCAGCGCTTTCCAGCGACCTTGGTCAGGTGGTCTGACTACCTTGAGGGGTGGGTGTCCTACGCTTCGCTTGCCAGTACGTGGTCGCCATTCGAGAACCTTTTTGCACTATCAGCCATCGGTTCGTTGCACTATGTGTCCCGCCCACTACCTCTACAACGAGCTATCCGCTGGGCTATGTCAGTGACTCGTTCTACTACGAATTTCCTCATTTCTGATTCGATCACGTAGACAACATAGGCCACCAAGCATAGGCCTACAAGTAGGTATAACCACAGAATAAATAATACTAACGTACAGAAGTCTCACTCAGCAAAGAAATTCAAAGAAATATCTACTCAATGTGGCTAGCGATATGGTTTAATTTAGCTCACGTCAGAACTCAGCACCTTTTCGTATAAATACCTATACATCCATTGCAAGCCAATTTCATTCTTATTACTCTGGACAAAGGATTCGTATAACTGAATTTACCACCCGGAGGGGCCGCCTGCGCGCATAGTAATAATGTAGGTACATTTTTGATACCTAAACGGGGAGTGGCACAAGCCTGGTATAACTTCTTATACTATTATGTATTCTGTGGTATAACACAATGCAACTTTTTGTTAGTACTTAATTGAAGGAAAAAAACAGCGAGTCGGACTCGCACTTTTTTACTTTTTTTTTTCAGTGTTGGTGGCATCATATACAACGTGGACGGCATATACCTGTAATAAATCGAACCACGGTCTATACTAGATCCCTAATAATGAAATTAAAATAACAGTCAAAAAACAAAAAAAAAATCGTCGTTCCCATACAAATGGCCCGGGCGGCTACACACTTTTGTAGGGAAATGCCGATTTTTTTTGTTTTTTTGGTTGTTATTTTAATTTCATTATACTATAAATAATTATCTAGTATAGACTGTGTTTTGATTTATTACGGGTATGTCCCTTCCACGTTGTATACTATCTAGTACTGATCTAGTATAGTCTGTGGTTCAATTTATTACGGGTATGTCCCTTCCACGTTGTATACTATCTAGTACAGCCTGTGGTTCAATTTATTACGGGTATGTTCCTTCCACGTTGTATACTATCTAGTACTGATCTAGTATAGCCTGTGGTTCAATTTATTATGGGTATGTCCCTTCCACGTTGTATACTATCTAGTACTGATCTAGTATAGTCTGTGGTTCAATTTATTACTGGTATGTCGCTTCCACGTTGTATACTATCTAGTATAGCCTGTGGTTCAATTTATTACGGGTATGTCCCTTCCACGTTGTATACTATCTAGTATAGCCTGTGGTTCAATTTATTACGGGTATGTCCCTTCCACGTTGTATACTATCTAGTACTGATCTAGTATAGTCTGTGGTTCAATTTATTACGGGTATGTCGCTTCCACATTGTATACTATCTAGTACTGATCTAGTATAGCCTGTGGTTCAATTTATTACGGGTATGTCCCTTCCACGTTGTATACTATCTAGTATAGCCTGTGGTTCAATTTATTACGGGTATGTCCCTTCCACGTTGTATACTATCTAGTACTGATCTAGTATAGTCTGTGGTTCAATTTATTACGGGTATGTCGCTTCCACATTGTATACTATCTAGTACTGATCTAGTATAGCCTGTGGTTCAATTTATTACGGGTATGTCCCTTCCACGTTGTATACTATCTAGTACTGATCTAGTATAGCCTGTGGTTCAATTTATTACGGGTATGTTCCTTCCACGTTGTATACTATCTAGTACTGATCTAGTATAGCCTGTGGTTCAATTTATTACGGGTATGTTCCTTCCACGTTGTATACTATCTAGTACTGATCTAGTATAGCCTGTGGTTCAATTTATTACGGGTATGTCGCTTCCACGTTGTATACTATCTAGTATAGCCTGTGGTTCAATTTATTACGGGTATGTTCCTTCCACGTTGTATACTATCTAGTACTGATCTAGTATAGCCTGTGGTTCAATTTATTACGGGTATGTCCCTTCCACGTTGTATACTATCTAGTACTGATCTAGTATAGTCTGTGGTTCAATTTATTACGGGTATGTCCCTTCCACGTTGTATACTATCTAGTATAGCCTGTGGTTCAATTTATTACGGGTATGTTCCTTCCACGTTGTATACTATCTAGTACTGATCTAGTATAGCCTGTGGTTCAATTTATTACGGGTATGTCCTTTCCACGTTGTATACTATCTAGTACTGATCTAGTATAGCCTGTGGTTGAATTTATTACGGGTATGTCCCTTCCACGTTGTATACTATCTAGTACTGATCTAGTATAGCCTGTGGTTGAATTTATTACGGGTATGTCGCTTCCACGTTGTATACTATCTAGTACTGATCTAGTATAGCCTGTGGTTCAGTTTATTACGGGTATGTCCTTTCCACGTTGTATACTATCTAGTACTGATCTAGTATAGCCTGTGGTTGAATTTATTACGGGTATGTCGCTTCCACGTTGTATACTATCTAGTACTGATCTAGTATAGCCTGTGGTTCAATTTATTACGGGTATGTCCTTTCCACGTTGTATACTATCTAGTACTGATCTAGTATAGCCTGTGGTTCAATTTATTACGGGTATGTTCCTTCCACGTTGTATACTATCTAGTACTGATCTAGTATAGCCTGTGGTTCAATTTATTACGGGTATGTCCTTTCCACGTTGTATACTATCTAGTACTGATCTAGTATAGCCTGTGGTTCAATTTATTAAGGGTATGTCCCTTCCACGTTGTATAGTGATAATACAGGGTCTAACAAAATATACTGAAACTATTTTAAGGGTGGATTCAGTCCATGATACTGAACAACTTTCCCCAAGGAACATACAGGCTGACTTTTTATCCACCTGTTAAGTTTTTGGAGCAAGTTCAGTCCATGATACTGAACTACTTTCTATAAAAAAACCGGCCAAGTGCGAGTTAAACTCGCGTGGAGAGGGCCCCGTACAATTGATTGAGTTCTTATAGGTTTTCCTGTAATCTACAAGCAATAAACTATATTTTGTATTTTTTTCAAAATTTAGGGCTCAGTAGTTTCAAAGATCAGGGGAGGGGGAATTGTCAATTTTGGTCTTCTTTCATGAATAAAATCGAAACTTTTCATTTTACAATAATAACAAAAATATATTTGAGATCCTCATAACGAACCCTTTCATTTGATATATAACATAGTAAGGTTTGCAAAACTTTTTCTTTTAATTTCCTAATTTGTCCCCCGAAAATGACCCTTATTTAAAAAAAATATTTATTTACTTTGCACATATATATGTGTTTGTGTCATAAGATTACAACATTCTACCAAATTTCACTTGATTCGGTCCAGTAGATTCGGAGCAAATTGACTGTGACAGACGGACGGACAGACAGACGCACGAGTGATCCTATAAGGGTTCCGGTTTTTCATTTTTTGCACGGAACCCTAAAAAATTTATTAAAATTCGATAAAAAAATTTCGTCCCCCCATACAAAATCCGTTTGATTGAGCGCTGGTTTGTATGGGAGGACTCAGTCCAAAGTTCTTCAGTATCATGGACTGAACTTGCTCCAAAAATTTAGCAGGTGGATAAAAAGTCAGCCTGTATACCGAAATATGAAAAACTAATTTTTGACCTCCCATACAAGTTGACCGATTAGCTGATCCGAGTTTGTAGGAAAAGCCAAAAATTATTTTTCATATTTCGACATAAGTATGTTCCTTGGAGAAAGTTGTTCAGTATAATGGACTGAATTCACCCTTAAAATAGTTTCAGTATATTTTGTTAGACGTTATATACATATACTCGTATTCACAATAATTTATGAAAATTCCATTTCCGCCATACAATTACTTAATTTTAATTCAGACGGAAGACATTTTCCCAGCAGTGGGATAATAAGGTCTCTGTAACGGACAGCTGTGGCATAGCTATACGGAACCTAGAACATACAATAGAATATAAAATGTAAAATATGAGACTTTGTATGGTGAATTGAATTCTTCAGTTGATGTTTAGGGTTCCGAACCTTACAAAAGGTAAAAACAGAACCCGGATCACTCACTTGTCTTTCCGTTCGTCTGTTACAGCCAATTTGCTACGAAACTACTTGACCTATTGAGTTAAAATTTGGTACACATATGTTGTAAATCAGTGGCCCAAAGGCGAACGTATAGCGTAAATAAATTAATTTGAAATGTGGGGGCCACTAGTCGGTAAATGAGACATCAAAAAATAAGTTTTGTGTGAACTACTTATATCATGTGACATTAAATGAAAGAGCTTTTTATGAGAATTTGTTATAAATCGGTAGATTTTTTTTAAATTGCCCATATTTCCAAATGACCCCACACTTTGAAAAAAAAATACAGATAATAGTTCTTTACCTATAGATTACTACAGGAAAACCTATATGAGTATTTTTTTGTTTTTTTAGGGAACTAAGTTTTCCAAGTGTATTAAGATATATAATATAATAATACTATTTGGGGGGTAAATATAAAAATAAAATAAAAAGATCTACGAACTATGTCGTGTGACATATCTAATGAAAGGGGTTGTTGTAAGAATCTCGAATATATTTTTTATAATATTAAGATAAACATTTTTTGAAGTTATTTATGAAAATAGGCGAAATTTGACCATTTCCCATCGTATCTCCGAAACTACATGGCCTAAAATTAAAAAAAAATACAGAAAATAGTTCTTTACCTACAGATTTTAGGGAAACCTATGATACGGAACCCTCTTCACGCGATATTAACTCGCACATGACCGGTTTATTTGACGTGTGATAGATTTGATCATTTGTTACTGTCGACAAATATCTAGGGATTTCCTTTCTATGTATGGGCGGTCAAGTTCATGTCCATTAGAACATATATGGCCAATTACGAAAATTATTTTGTATTTCTAAATTTGGCATAAATTATGGTCTAAATGTAGTTCGGGCCCATTTTACTTATTTATACAACGGCTATTTCTTTACATATATACGATGGCATGAACAAAAGTGCTGCACATATGAAATTAAAGATAACGGGTCTCAGAAAACATAAATTTATTGAGTTTCTTGTCGAACATCAAACACATTTATTTTGATTACTAGATAATTTAAGATGAAGTAATAAGTTATTTTGACGCAGTACAAAATAGGTACTTACTCACCGATCATCTAAATTGAAGGTCTTACGAATATTACTGGTTTATAGGACATAAAATATATATTAAATTGTAAATTCTGGGTTTCAAATAATCTGTCCAATGATTTCGTAACGAAAATAGATCGAATGACACGTCGTGAGTCGTGTCCGCGATAGGCATGATTTAGTTACGTCTCGTTGCGATTTGACAGTGCAAACCTAATCTAGGTACAGTCGGTCAAACACAACACTTCTAAAAAGATAATGTAATTCAGTTCAACTTGAAAATACTTTGTAAGTATACAATACAGTAGATAAACAAATAAATAGATAAATAAATAAGATATGCGATAAACGGGTATCTCACGTAAAAATCAAGTCAGCGACTGGACGACATGTCAGTGCGGCTCGGGACATCTTCGTGAAGGCGTCGCGAGTCACATCGCCCTGTGGAAGGTCTCCGAAAGAGGTCGAAAAATGTCAGCCAATAGCTGACTTTTTACTTGAGTTATACAGTGGAACAATGGAAAATTCATGTAGGCCATACACGAATTTTCCGGGGTCCAGTGCTGCCCCCATTTGAACTAAATTATTTAAAAGGAAACGGAGATATCATTTAAAATTTTGCCTTTGTGAAGCCATAGATAACCCTTCAGACTATTTTATGAACCACTGTTTACAGTTTAGAGTGAAAACGTTAAGCTTTTCTTAGCATTTTTGCCAAAAGTGGCCGTTTTCCGCAAAAATGATTCTCCATTGAAATTCTAGTTTTAAAACGGGTTTTCGCCAAAAGTGGCCACTTTTGGTGAAAACCCGTTTTAAAACTAGACGGACTACCAATATTACTTTCAAAGGTTATTCATAAAATAGTTTAACGGTCTTTTTAGACATTGATACAAATCAAATTTTTAAATATCACCATATTTAGTTTTAAACAATTTATTTCAAATGAGGGCGCCACTTATGCTACCACTTCACCTTAACGTAAACAGTAGTTCAAAAAAGTTAGTTTTAAATGATATCTCCGTTTACTTTGAAATAATTTATTTCAAATGAGGGCAGCACTGGACCTCGGAAAATTCATGTAGAAAAGACATCAACGCAACCCAAGATTTTCAGATAGTACCTACTAGTAGGTAGATATTTTATTTAATATTATTACGATGCAATTAAGTATTTTGTAAAGAGTCTAATCTAGGTCAGATTTAAAAAAATATTAGATACTACCTTCTCCTACCTACCTACTATCTAATCGACTTGAATTTGGAACGTCTCCACGACACAAAAATGTCTTGGTGACATGGAGTATTTAGCCTATGACGACTCCGACCGAGTACAATTTTATTCTTATTACTCTGGACAAACGATTCGTACAACTGAATTTACCACCCGGAGAGGCCGCCTGCGCGCATAGTAATAATGTAGGAACATTTTCGATACCTAAACGGCGATTGACACAGGCCTGCTTCTAACAACAACGTCAAGGGTTCTATCATTTATCAAAATTAGTTCGATCAAAAATATCTTCATCCTTTCAATTATACGGAATTAAAGATTACTTGCAATTATGTAGTGGCTGGGAATACATACCTATATTAAATTAATTTTCTAAGGAAAATTAATCGGAATTTGGATGCCAGCAATAAGTTGCTGGCATCCAAATTCCGAGCAATTAAACATAATATCGATCCTAAACGTGTTATGATATTATATAGGTAAGTAATCTCTTTTACGAGTTTAAATTATAAAGAAACTAGCGAGCGGCCCACCCCAGATAAACGTTGAGGCGAGGGTATTTTATACTTGTGAATCTTCCCGTGAAAATTACCTTCATGTTAGTGAAAACTGCTATATTACCAACTAGCAGTCCACCCCGGCTGTCAAAACTCTAAACCATGTCAAAACTCTAAACTCTTTATATTATACTAGCAGTCCACCCGGCTTCGCCCGTGGTACACACATAGCCTATGTCACTCGGGAATAGTGTAGCTTTCCAACGGTGA
Organism: Acrobasis repandana; assembly: GCA_963576875.1. Lineage (NCBI taxonomy): Eukaryota > Metazoa > Arthropoda > Insecta > Lepidoptera > Pyralidae > Acrobasis > Acrobasis repandana. The sequence continues at coordinate 15,028,647 of OY756218.1, read as the reverse complement.
AAGAATTTTTAAATCGGCCCAGTACTTTTTGAGCCTATTCATTACAAACATACAAACATACAAAAATAGGTACAAATCTTTCCTCTTTATAATATTAGTGTAGATGTAGATATACAAGGTTACTTCTGAAACACTGACAACGATTTTGGAGCAAGTTCAGTCCGTGATACTGAACTACTGAACCATACTGAACCATAAAATCAATTATCGAAAATCGATAAGAAAAATTGTTCTCCCATACAAAATCTATTTGGCTGACCACCAATTTGTATGCGAAGCCAATAATTTTTCGGTTTTCGACAGTTGTTTTTATGGAAAGTAATTCCATGATAGTAGTATCATGGACTGAACATGCTCCAAAAATTTTGCCGATGGTGTTTTACAAGTAACCGTGTATATTGACGTGACAAATGGAGCAGTAGGTATTTGATACATGGTGCGCCAGATCAATTCTATTCATGCTAACATGTACTACAGTCAATGGCAAAAATAAAGGTTACCATTTGGTAATTTAAGATATGGATAAAATAATAAATAAATAGATAAGGGCAAATGACACAGATTCAGTTAGCCCCAAACTAAGTTTAAAATATACATGTACTTCTGTTAGAACTATTGGTTTAAAAGTAATAAAAACAAGAACATTTTTACATAGGTATTTCAAACGGCCATTGTCGTTACATGAGATGTCGCCGGTTTGTAATATCTTGGGTAGATATTTTGACAAACACAATTTAAAATTATTTATCGTAGATATGCTTTTTCTAGTAGCTTTTAAAGTACATGAATAGATACGTAATAAAAACAAATGAAATTTAAAAATAAATTAATCTCAGCAGCACGTTAATTGTTAAAGATGTTTGTAAGTTCAATTATCGGTAGGTATATATATAATAGCTAGTTTACTCTCTCCGACCAGCCCTTCCTCTACGTTATAGCCATTCGCTAGGTCACCTAACATACAGGTATGGGTGGGGTCACAAACAAGTAGAGTCCAAGTCATAATCCGTTACTTTCGGTACCTACCTACAATCTAGGTACACTTCGATATTCATTTTAATTTTTTTAATTTTTGGAAAATAAAGCCCGCTCTACATCACAAACTATATAGGGATCACGGCTCTATATTCTCACTATGACTACACGAGAATAGCCAAATACTGTAGACGCAGTATTCGGCAAGTCTCGTTTATACATACATTCGTGTAGTCACCATTTGGAGTCGGTATTTTGTGCCCGAATCAAAGGGCTCTCCACAGATCTGTAGGTATGGGCTCTCGTATAGTTTTGTGTTTGCGCGAGACACAAGGTTCTATTGGCATGTATTGATGTCATCTACGATCTTCGCCTATTTCAACGACTCATAAAAAATTTTGTCTCCGTTTAACATTGAAATGATTGTAGGTTACAGCACATAATGCTACAGCAATAGACTTTTCTAACACGTCCACCCGCGAGTGTGTAGAAAGCCCTCTCAGGCTCGTCCTGTCTCGACGAGACACGAGATCGAGACTTCTCGTCGAGAATGTAGAGCGGGCTTAATGCGTACCTAACCTACATTTTTATGTCGCGGCTTATCTGGATTCACCAGTAGGTATGAGAGACATTTATGGTACCTATATAGGTAGGTAGGTACGACTGGAAAGTCATTTTCATAAAACACCGATTTTAAATTATTACATCCGTACCTATGGTATTTATACTGATATCAAAAAATCAAAATATCAGTTATTTAATTGGGTAGTGTTTGCTGGGTCAAAAATAAATTATTTGGTACTGTTAAAAGTATAGAACGTCACAAAATAATGTCACTTGTCCTTAATAACATCCATTTTGAATGTGATTTTACATTTATTAATGCAGTAAAACGGATATTAGGAGCGCTATTTGACTCCAAAAAATTATGACGTCACAGTCCGATATTTGATACAAATCTCATAGAAAATTTTGTTTTGACGTTTGGAAAAAAGTGTCTGATTTCACTTGAATGACACAAGAGAAATGGCCAAAAATCAAAAAGTCATAAGCATAAGCCACCTTAAGCTATCATAATAAAACCAGTCAAGTGCAAGTCGAACTCGTACATAAAGGGTTAAGTTCAGTACCCGGACAATGTTTTAAAACGCTATAAAAAACACGTATCTTGTATGACGACCCCCTTTAATTTTTAACTTTATCTTATTTTTAGTTATTGTTATAGCGGCCACAGTAATACATAATCGGTGATAATTTTAAGTGTCTAGCTATTACGGTTCAAGAGATAGAGCCCTGTGACAGACGGACAGACAGGCTGACTGACAGCGGAGTCTCAGTAATAGGGTTCCGTGGTCTCAGTAATAGGGTTCCGTTTGCACTCTTTGGGTACGGAACCCTAGAAATAATGATTCCATTTGAGTCACTTTATTAGTGCAGTCTAAAATGCATGCAAATTACAAAGTGGGCGGTAAGGCGCGTGGGAATTATAGACCTTCACATCTTTCTGTAAATCCGCGTCACAAGAATGAGGCTTGAATCTTATGGTACAGTGGGAGTACGTATTACTAGCACTTAAGTACGAATGTTAAGCAACTCCAGGCGTAAGATAGTGACCACGCAAGTGACATAAAATATCTCATGTTTCTTCGTGCTTCAAAATGCACGTGAAGTCTGTTGTTAGCCTCCAATGTTATAAGGTTTTACATGGCATTTGTTTTATGAATTGAGCAGCTTAAAAATCAGTGGTGATGGTCACTTCACTTATAATTACGTTAGTAATTAGGAATAAGTAGTATGTTTGCTTATACAAACTGTTTGACTGCCTTTGTGGTCCAGTCAATGCATTTCCATGGTTCAAATCTCACAGGGAAGCATACTTTGTGAATAGTTGTTTCCAGTCTGGTTAGGAAATCGCAGGCTTGAAGCACCTGATTATCTGAGAAGAAAGGTGATTCCGTGATTCGGAAGGAACGTCAAGCTGTGGGTCTCGAACGCCATCTAGCGTTATTTCAACTTCTCCTAGGATTGGTTCTGGTCTACCCTTTGGGTAACGGAGGTCAGACGGCAGTCTCTGTGTAAAAACCAGTAACCTCGTCAAATCACCTAGGGAAGCGTTACCTACCGCTGAGGATGCAATGCAACCGGGAATACTCTTGGATGATGATGATCATCTTTCCTTATACAAACAAAAACCAAATCAAACAAGTGGGTCGGTAAAGTGCGTAGGAATATAAACCTTCACATCTCTCTATGAAACGCCTAACCACAAAGAATGGACTGGCACTTGTTTGTTTAAAAAATCGGTCAAGTGCATGTACTAATGGATAACACTTATTTAGTTTTCAAAAATGTTTTTTGTTATGAAAATGCCACATGCCATAATGTCTACAGCCACGCAGCCTTAAGTCCATTGTTAACTGAAATGGCCGGTGTACATGATTGACGAACCGTGCCTAACAGATAACAGAACAGCTATGACTATGACTAAATGATAATTTACGATTACTTATGTAAATCGACTGTAAAATATTAAATACGTAGATTTTTCATGTTTACTTTCTGATGAAACAATAGGGTACCTACCAATTTGTTTATTTTTTGGACAATATTTTATACGAAACCACAAATAATACTAAAAAGAAATCTTTTTTCTGAAAAGCATGAAGCAGCAATTAGCATTTCAAATATAAGTATGAAGAAAAGTGGGAGCGTGGTGAGGACATCTCGCTATCTTTTGAAATAATTAATAAAAAAAATTGAGAGAAATACCGTAATGCACGATAGTTATTTAGATTTGACTTTGTCAGTATTGGATATAGGTAAATAGGTACCTAAGTCGCAAGTCTTACAAGATTATTTTAAAATTCGGGCTAGGTATTTCGTATTTTTATTACCCTAACGGAAATCAGGAATAGTGACGGGACTACAGAAGATACCTAATTCCTTTTTTAAAAGCCCTTTAGTGTGCCTTTAGGCAGCAATCATGAGTAATACTAATAAAACCGGTCAAGTGCGAGTCGGACTGGCATCTACTTAACGGTTCCGTTCCTTAGTTACAATGTTTTAAAACGCTGGAAAAAACACGCTTCTTGTATGACGACCCCCTTTTTAATTTTATCTAATTTTTGGTATTTATTATTATAGCGGCCACAGTAAAAATTTCAAGTGTCTGGCTATTACGGTTCAAGAGATAGAGCCCAGTGATAGACAGACAGACAGCGGAGTTTTAGTAATAGGGTCCCGATGGCACATTTTGGGCACGGAACCCTAAAAGTGACCAATATCTCAGAGTACAAAACTAACTAGTACAGGACCTAAGATCTACTATTTATTGAGTTTCTTTCGGCATTTTATCAAACTTGAACGCAGTAGCGTTTACTAACTTGTAGCGTTTACTAAATTTGTAACTTTTTAATATACCTTAGAAAAAATGCCAACTAAGGCCTAGGTACTTGTAGTTACAGTAAGATTCTTTGAAAGGAAATTTCGATCGAGAGCACAAACATGATTACGGTACCTACGTATGAGAATCAGGGCGCGCATGTGCCTAATGGTACACGCAAATTTATATCCTGTGTCCTTGAAAGTACCGCAAATCGTGAGCACTTGAATCACATGACCAAGCTCGTGACAATGTCTGAGACTCCTCCTTGCAAAACAACTAGTTTTATTCTACGATTAGCCCGGTTAAACCAGGGCAGGGTAGATAGGTACATTTTGAAATCCTCCATTTTGAAAACGGAACGCTGAATCGATAATTACAAACGAATTGGAGTAATTGAACGAGTCACGTTTTACAAAAGCCCCTTTTGACAAGTGACGGATAGATTGCAGGTTCCTAAGACAAAAGGAACAGTAAATTTTAGAACTAAACGTTGGTAATCACTAAATCACTTAATCACGCGAAGAGCAACGACTTTGCTATTTGCTATAATTTATAAATCAATATGCAAGCTTCTTTCATTTTATATATGATCCAATCATAAGTAAAGTTGAAATTAAGAACTATGCCTTTGTCCAGCAGTGGACATCCTGCAGCTGGGATGATGATAATTAGCGGCACCCCAATTTAGATTGAAAAGGCGAAGGCATTCTCCTACATGTACAGCAATCGCTCTACCTTGATAACGAAATTCTTATCGTTCCGTAATTCAGTACTTTGACTACATTTTATTGATATTCATATCGAAAAGTAACCTGAAACCGAAAACAAAAACAATTATTTAATGCGCTTAAAAATAAGTAATTTAAAAAGCCTTTAAAATCATTGGTAATGGAAACTGTCCAGTAACAGAAAATTTTATTTATTTATTTTATTTATTCAAGTACACTTGAAAAATTAACAAACATACACATAAAAAATAAGGAAAACATAGTACTTAGGTGCTACTTATTTCTAAAGAAATTTCTTCCAGTAGACCCGCGAGAGAAAATGGGAAAAAAGAGGTAATTGGCGTGTACCTACAATACAAAACTAAATAAATAAACAAAAAATAAATAAATAACAACAATACCTACATAAACATACATAAATATACTTACATAAATACATAAATAAATATATATTTATAAAGAATATATATAATAAATACATATATTAATATTTCTAAATATATTAGGATGATAAATACAGAAGTGATCTTTTACTCGTTTCTTGAACGTCGTTATGGTTTTAGACTCTCGAATTTTCGAACAAACATTATGCACGTTTATAAATTTAAGATACGTTACTGCCATTAGAGTGGGCCGCGGGTACCTACGAAAGAGATAGCGAGATGTCCCCACCACGTCCCTACTTTTCTTCATACTAATATTTGAAATGCAATGAATGCATTTTTCATGCCGTTTTATGAAAAGATTTCTTGTTTCGTTAAAAATATTTAACATTATCAAACAGTCAAGTACCTACGCAATTCTTTTCATGACCTTGATCAGTCTAGATAATTTCAATTTGTCTGTAATGTGGCTTTTAAAATTGAAAATATTACGATAAAACTTTATAAGTACACAAGTTATTTTATTGATTCTTCTTCTTAGAAATCAGAGTTTATTGATTCAACACCTTCAAAACTATACCATAGCGAAGAACTTAAATAGACCTCGGGGCCCTATCAAAGATCTGCTTTTGTTTGACATCCTCAATCGTGATTTCATTAATTTTGGTCCATTATTTTTCAGTGATCAGACATTCAGACACGCTCCGTTGAGGAATATCCGCGTGTCTTTGTCTTCACAGCTTTGTGATGATGATGTCTCACCTTGGTGTAATAGTCTCATATGACTCCATTAGAGCTTCAATCGTTAAGCCATCTATTCGTAATGTAGTAAGGTCACGGTCACGACACTTGATTTCGTAATTTCTCTCACGGCATCGCCATTGAGATGCCTCCGTGTCAAAAATTAGAACAAATGTAAACAATGGTGAGCAAGGTCTGCTGGAATTATTATTATAGGCTTCTGAGATCATTTATATTATCAGTGTAAGTCAAAGTTTTAAGAAGAAATCGATGGGTCGTATTTCTATACTCATAAAAGCGTAGTTCCCTGATACCTGACCGGATAGTGTAAGTAGAGCATAAAGGTATGGATATATTGGCATGTCCCTATGTTTTAGTTTTTTTCATTTTTTAAGCCTTTCACCGCGAGATTGTATATCAGTTGTCGTGCTCCCAGCACGAGGAATTGTGAATATCCATAGTTTTTGGTCGGATAAATCCGACGCTCGCGAAATGGGCACGAAAATGTTTGTCGGATTAATCCGACGTTCGCGATTAAAGGGGTTAATTATTAAAACGAGATAAGTACGAACCATAATAAACATGAAAAGTTGCTATGATTTTTCACTATTTTCAAACATCTAGCAAACAAATTTGACGAGATTATATTATAAAATGAATGAACACAGCCCATTTCTTTAATTTTTAATGAAAAAATAAATAAGAGAAATCAGGTGACTACGAAACATTAAGTTTGTGTACTTTCATAAGTATTTTCGGTCCAAGCTACAGTTGACTCTATCGCACTCGCTCGGTTGTTGTTCGGGCACAGCGAGACAGCAATAGATTTTACAAAAACCTATTTTTAATTTCTGTTGACCATAGTGTTTCCTCTTAACAAGTTCATTAAGATGCCCATAAAACATCCCTAATGATAGGTGGTAATTTATTTAATAGTCTACAAGATTTGATAATGAGCGTAACTTCAATCTTGTTTATGATTAAGTACATTTTTTAGAGTCTACCAACATACAAACACAGTGAAAAGTATAAAAGCAACACCTTCCGCTAGCAACGAAATCTAGATGAGCAATTTGAGTCTTCATTTTGTAGGTAACAACTTAAATAATTTATTGATTGATTTCGATATTATCACCAACTCTTTCGATATTTATTGTGTCATTTGATAGGTCAGTTTTATCTAATAACTTTCTAGATGTTGATAAAAATAACCCAAGCCACAAACCTTTTACTTTCGGCGTATTATCAGCGTTCTTTTCATTTAGAAATTTAAAATTGCTTTTAAATTTATTTTGTTATCTTTTTTGATAACGTCTTGATTGTCTTAGATTGGTTGTTAATAATACATCGAAAACACAATAGGAATAGGATTTAAGAAGAAAAGCAATCAGATAGCTGACAGAAATACATTACAAGACGTAATAAGTAGTAATGATTTTTTGTCTGAGTTTGTTTTTAGTTTTGAAAACGTCTACTCCATGCGAATGGAGAATGAAATTGAAATTTTATTGAAAATACACATTACATTACATCTACTTATCTACTTAGGTATGAACCCACATGCTTAAACTAATTGTGCCTTTGAATGATCAAATTGATCATAATTTCTCTTTACCTATTGTGAGTACTTTACTTTTGACAAAATAAATTGTGCATTTGATTTTACTTAACTCTTTCATTCATAAACGTACCTTTGTAGGTATATAGATAGGGTCAGACAATTTATTTTATTAGTACGGTACCTACCTATGTAAGATGCATTCGAGATGGAACTCGCACGTAGAACTATGTTGGTCATGGGCGATGCACGGATATTAAGCATTTATGTACATAGTAAGTAGGTAGTTATGCATAGGACCACACATAGAGACATAGTGCTCATAAATGCTTGGTGTACTTTCTAGCGATCGCCCACGCAGAGTCACACCATAAGACCACCGTGCAAGTGCTGACTTAGCGTCTAGACGCCCTTTGCAAGTAGAGTTAAGTAGATCGTAAGCCTCAGTCTGTAACCAACGCTCTGACAATAAACTTGTCTTTAAAACTTAAAAGATTTTGTTTTTAAAAAAGCTCCCGTCGTTCGCGGCAACTTAAGTGGCGCAGCCTGTGTAGGATCCGAATATCCTGCCACCGACCGTGTAGTGCCTGTACGCCCAAAAATCGGTTTAAAGTGCTATAAGTTGGTGTGTCACGGACTCGGATATCCACGAACCAAATAAATAACTTAGTGCGACGCGATACGGTGCGTAAAACCTCTACATCCGGAGTACGAAACAGCGTGAGCAGTACGACGCGTAAAACCTCTACGCCTGGAGTACAAGTAGCGTGCGTAAGCAGTGGTTGCAGACTCGCAGGAAGACATGGGATCGAGCAGCGCGTGAGTAAACCTCTTCACTCCTGTTTTCGTATATTTCCCTGTTTTTTCCACATTTTCCGACCAAAATCGTCGAACTTTTAATTACGTTTATCTGATTTTGTATGGTACAAGTGTCGTAATATTCGTAATTAAATATTTTTTTTTTATTAATTAAGGTTTTAAGAGTTAGGTATATTTTTTGTGTGTTTTAACAGTTTTAAATTAAATTAAATAAAATGGAACAAGTTACAATGATTCCTAAAGAAATATTGTGCATAATCCCTAAATTTGATGGGGATGAAAAGTTATTAAATTTATTTTTATCTAAATGTGAGTACGTTATAAGAGCCTTTAGAAGAGAGGGAAATAGTACCCAAGACCTTTATATATTTCATTCAGTTACAAGTAGACTTATAGGTAGAGCTGCGACTCTACTAAGTGAGCACCAAAATGTGACGTCATGGGACCAACTCAAGGACATTCTTTTTCAACATTTCGGTGACCCTCGTTCGGAAGACTGTATAGCAATAGAGTTAGAAAGCTTAAAAATAAAACAAAGTGAGTCGTATATCCAGTTTTGCCAGCGTGTTCAGAATGTTAGAGCCTCATTATTTGCTAAAGTAAATACTTTAAGTGACGAAGGAATTAAAGCAGCTAAAATGATTATATATAATAATATTGCGCTTAAAGTTTTTATGTATAACCTGCCGGAAGAAATGTTGCGAGTAGTGCGTATAAGACAGTGTGAAACTTTAGAAAGTGCATTAACTGTAGTAACAGAGGAAGTTAATTTTCAGGATCAATACAATGTTAAAAATAATAAACCTAGATCTAGTATTGCACACCGCCCTAATGCCCATAATTTTACAAAACCGTTTGTTAATAGTTCCGGTCAGCCATTCAGTTTATTGCCTAATCAGCAAAATTTTAAATTTGGCATACCCCAAAACCAAGGTCAGTCTAGCTTTAAACCTAATTTTGTAGGTCAGTCTGGTTTCAGGCCAAATTTCATGGGCCAACCTAATTTAAGTATAAAAGTAACCTAGTCAGCATGGTTTTAGACCAATTTTTATGCCATCAAATAAAAGTACACCATTCCAAGGCCCACAAAATACACCACAGCGTTATTTTGCCCAGGGCCCTGTACAACGTGCACCTTTCCAGCACAGTGGATTTAAATTTGGGATACCCCAACAACAGACTTCCGGTGCCAACCAATTTAGATATGGTATACAAAACCAGCAAAATATACCCAAATTCCAAGCTGACTCTGACGTCACAATGCGCACTGCACCTGTGAGACAAAACATGCTTGCAAACGAATTATTTTACTGTGAGGAGCCATGCCCTGAACTAGAATACTACCCCGACAACATTGAGTATAATCATTATACTAATGACCCGCAATATTCTGAGTATGTCGAGGAAGTGCCTTCAAATTATCTGGAAAATTCTGAAAATGTTGAGGAAAATACCACCCCAGAAAATTTTCACACTACAGCCTCCGACAGTCAGGTGAAATAATAAATTTAAATTATTGTGATAGCATACTTAAATTACCTCATATAGAAATTCCTGAAATAGGCTCCAAATTTCTTATTGATACAGGAAGTAGTAGGTCATTCATAAGTCCTGCGAAAACCCAAGAGTTTTTCAGTGAATTCAAACAATAAGAACCTTTCACAGTTGTTAGTACCCATGCTCAAAGCACACATAGTGAAGTGATATGCATTCCACTATTGAAAACATTTAAAAGCACACTTTCTCACAAATTTTACGTATTTGATGTAGATCATAGATACGACGGTCTTATAGGCTCAGACCTTCTTAAAAAATTATCAGCTAACATAGATATGGCTAATCAAGTTTTACGAACGCCTAGTGTAGATATACCTATAATTTATAGCCCACCTTATGAGTTACTTCTAGAGCCTCGAACGGAAACGCGAGTACGCATTCCAACAAATTTTTGCAATGGTGAAGCCATTCTAGAGTTTACACAATTCACTGAAGGCGTACGTATGCCTACAGCTTTAGTGACTTGTAAGAATTTTTTCGCAGAAACCGTTATTCAAAATTTTATGCAACATGAAGTAAAGATAACTATAGATAAACCATTTAATGTTAGTGTATTTAAAAATGAAGAATTTCAAGTAAATACAATTACAAGTAACTATGAGATTGATGATGCTTTAAAAGAAAATTTAGCGAAACTAAGATTAGACCACACAAATAAAGAAGAACGTGAGAGTATTTCTAAATTATGTTACGAATACCGTGATATATTCTATTGCGAAAAAATTCCACTTTCATTTACTAATCAAGTAAAACACAATATACGCACAGTTAATGAAGAACCTGTGTATATTCGCCCTTATCGTCATCCGCATTCCCAAAACGAAGAGATTCAAAGACAGGTTGATAAACTTTTGCAAGATAATGTAATACAGGATTCACATTCTCCGTGGAGTGCGCCGGTACATCTCGTCCCTAAAAAGCTAGATGCTTCCGGGGAAATGAAGTATAGGATGGTTATTGACTATAGACGCCTAAATGAACTGACCATTGACGACAAATACCCGTTACCTAACATTACAGACCTTTTTGATAAATTGGGTAAATCAACCTACTTCAGCACATTAGACTTAGCTTCCGGGTACCACCAAATTGAGGTAAATCCAGCTGATATTCCGAAAACTGCGTTTTCTGTAAACTCGGGACATTACGAGTTCAAAAGAATGCCATTTGGACTCAAAACAGCCCCGGCAACGTTTCAAAGAGCCATGGACAACGTGCTGCGAGGCCTCCAAGGTATTCATTGCATGGTCTATCTTGATGACATCATAATCTTTAGTTCAAGCCTCCCAGAGCATATTTCAAAATTACGTAAAATCTTTGACCGACTTAGGGAAACTAATCTCAAAGTTACATTAGACAAAAGTGAGTTTCTAAGGAAGGAAGTTCTGTACTTAGGCCATGTCATAACAAAAGAAGGCCTTAAGCCGAATAATGATAAGATAACAGCAGTTATGAACTTCCCATTGCCTCAAACTACGACAGAAATCAAAAGTTTTCTTGGACTAGTTGGTTACTACCGAAAGTTTATAAATAATTTTGCTAAAATAACTCAACCTCTAACTTCATGTTTAAAAAAACGAAATAAAATAGAAATTACCAAAGAATATGTCGATGCATTCGAGAGATGTAAGGAATTGTTAATTAACGCCCCGATTTTACAATTCCCCGATTTTGACAAACAGTTTATCCTTACTACAGATGCTTCGAATTATGCCCTCGGTGCAGTCCTTTCACAAGGTCCGATAGGAAGTGATAAGCCGGTGGCATATGCCAGTAGGACCTTAAATGATGCAGAGACACGATATAGCACAATAGAAAAAGAAATGTTGGCAATTATTTGGGCAACCAAACATTTTCGACCCTATTTATATGGGAGAAAATTTAAAATTTACACAGATCATAGGCCTCTAGCTTGGTTGAAAAGTATTAATGAGCCAAATAGTAAAATAACACGATGGAAATTGCGTTTGGCAGAATATGATTTTGAGGTAATCTATAAAAAAGGCAAACAAAATAGCAATGCTGACGCACTGTCACGTATAAAGGTTCATGCATTAGGAGAAAATGATGATGACGTATCAATGAAAGTACACGTAGATAAGAAGGAAAAACAATTGCAAGAGTATTTAAATGATATTACAAATGAAATAACAGAAATAGGTAAAGCTAAGAAACGTGATCGTTCATCTTCTCCTATTACAATCTCATCTTCTAATTCGCAGAAATCCATCATGCTACCAGAGAATAAAGGCCGTAGGTCTCCATACTCTATTCCGTCTGTAGACAGTTGTACAGCTTCCGCATCTGAAAATCAAAGTAGTGATAATATTGATACAATACATTCTGCACGTAATCTGGATACGGAAGGTATACTTATCCTACAAGAAGCCGTAGACACGAAACCCAATCAAATTCACGTATATACCTGGAATAGAAATATAATATCAGTTAAAGACCTATCTAGAAAATCGCAGAAGATATTAGAAGTTCACTTACCTGAAAATAATCCCGATCTTATTAAGAAGTTCCTTATGGAATACACCAAACCTAAAATTAAATATTTCTTTTACTTTGAGAGTGAATTACATCGTAAGCAATTTTCCCAAATTACCACATCTTTATTTAAAAAGGGCACAGTTAAGTTCTATGAATGTACTCAACGTTTAGTTTATATAGAAGATGAAGAAGAACAGCGTAGTGTGATTCTCAAATACCATACAGGTAGAAATAGTCACAGAGGAATTAAGGAAACCTTAGCACATCTTAAACGTACTTTCTATTTTGAGTCTATGGAGAAAATTGTGGCTAGTGTTATAAATTCTTGTGAACTTTGTAGGAAAATGAAGTACGACCGTAAACCCCTAAAACCCGAACTACAACTCACACAAACTCAGACGAAACCCTTTCAAGAAATATTTATTGATACTTTTACCATAGAGGGTAAAATTTACCTTACCATCATTGACGCTTTTAGTAAACTCGGTCAAGCTATGGAGATAGTTAATAAGTCCACACCCGAAGTTGTGAGAGCTCTGCTCAAATATTTCTCATTATACGGGGTTCCTAACAAGGTAAGCTCAGATCCGGGAATGGAATTTAATAATTCCCTAATGAAAGAAATGCTATCTTTTTACAAAATAAATCTTCACGTAGGCACTCCACATAACCCAAATTCCATGGGCTTAGTGGAAAGGTTTCACTCCACTATTATTGAAATATACCGCATTGCAAAATATGAACGTAGAGTCACTGATGCTGCTTCCGTTATGACATATGCAATTATGTCATATAACCATACTATACATTCGACTACAGGCCTAACGCCCTTCGAAGTTGTGTTTGGCCATACTGATTCTAATAGCACATTTTCGGTTGATTTTGATAAACAGTTTACGCAGCAATTAGTCAAAGAACACGTAAGAAAGACCAAACATTTATATGAATATTTAACTGATAAGATTGCCCAGAAAAAAACAAGTTGTTATTAATAAACGTAAGGGTGAAGTAGAATTTGATATAGATGAAGGAGATGAAATTTTTATGAAAGGGGTGAATACTAGGCGAAGTAAAGACAAGCCAAGATATCAGAAAGCTGAAGTTACAGGGCCAATCCACAGAAATACTGTACCAGTTACTACTAATAATCGTGCCACTAGAATTCCAATAAAGGACATTAAACGCCCTCCACAGGTTATTGCTTCTGGCAGTCCATTTGGTCCAAGGCCAGGCCCTTCTACTGCACCAGATTGACAAGAACCCAGGATTGTTGCCAGTCAAGGAAGGTCAAGCTGTCATCAGTAATGATAAATGGACAATAATTAAGATTTTAGATTTAGGTAAAATTAAGAGCGAGGTAGAGTTAAATAGAAATAGATATATAGCATTTAAGAAAGAAGTTCATAGATTTATTGACACTAAACTATTAGATATAGACTTTATGAATATAGAGCTGCAAACTGACTATATTATGTATAGTATTACAGAAAAATATAAACAATTAATCCCTTCTCAAAAAATTAAACGTGGCATACTAAATCCACTTGGTTCTTTAATTAAAACAATTACAGGTAATCTGGATAACGATGACGCTTTAAGATTTGAAGAATTAATAGATAATATAAAAACAAAACAAGATGGTTTAAATGAGAAAATGACTATAGTTACTGAAATGATGGATATCTTTTCTAATGTAGCGAACTCTACTAAAAGCAACTTTATAAAAATCGAGAACAATATTAAGAAAATAGAAGGATACTTAAATAAAACAAAGATTAGTCAAAATATCGATAAAATTACACATATTTACATTTCATTTTTATATAATTTTCAAACTCTTTATATCCGACTTAATGAAGTGGAAACCGCAATTGCTTTTAGTAAAGTCAATGTATTACACCAATCTATTGTTAATCCTGAAGAATTTATATCAATATTAAAGGAAATAGAAAATACTGATAAGTTAGTATTTCCGGCTACTTCCTATAATATTGTAAAAATATAACTATGTACCGAAGTGAAGGCTTATATCAAACAAAATCAGATAAGGTTCATTATGCATATACCCTTAATTACAAATGAAATTTATAATTACTTTAAATTATTTCCTTTGCCTATTTTAAACCATGATAGATCTGAAACCTCCCTTATACTTCCTAAATATCCACACGTCCTTATGAAGGGGTTGAAAACACGGATGCTCTCCCATTCATGTTCTGAAATTGATGAAGATCGATTCCTGTGCTACGAATATGACTTGTTACCTCATATGAAAGATGAATGTATCACTGAACTTTTGCAGTTTTCAGTAAACACTTCGAGCTGTCACTCTATACCCGTTGTCATAAATGACTTAAAGATAGAGTCAATAGAGCTAAACCGTTGGATTATTTACACAAAAGATGAAATTATAGTTACAGAATATTGTAAAGAAGGAACAGGTCAAGAGGTCATTCAAGGAACTTATTTATTAACCTTAAACAATGATTGTTACGTCAAAATTAATGAGATTACTCTGAAAAAGCATGCAACTGAAGGAAAAACTATATTTGATACCACATTACCATTAATTCATCTACCTAAAGTAAACGATGCCCTGGAACCGCTGGAGACTATCAACCTCGATGGGATCAACCTGGCTGATATCCAGTTCCTGAACTATTTAGTGCGAAAAAGTGATCAAAGTGTCAAAAGTGTTAGTGAAAAGTCTCATAGAGTTGTGAAAAGTGTTACTATAGGGAATTTAGTTATAATCATAGCTCTAGTTATTTTTGCTCTATGTTATAGATATAAGTTTTTGACAGAAATCTTTAAGAGGAAAACTCGAGATGATCCTGCGGATAATCTCGAACTTAGGGAGGAAGGAGTTATGCATAGGACCCCACATAGAGACATAGTGCTCATAAATGCTTAGTGTACTTTCTAGCGATCGCCCACGCAGAGTCACACCATAAGACCACCGTGCAAGTGCTGACTTAGCGTCTAGACGCCCTTTGCAAGTAGAGTTAAGTAGATCGTAAGCCTCAGTCTGTAACCAACGCTCTGACAATAAACTTGTCTTTAAAACTTAAAAGATTTTGTTTTTAAAAAAGCTCCCGTCGTTCGCGGCAACTTAAGTAGGTATCTAATAAAATAAAAAAAACTTAAGTACAAAAAAAAAATACTATTTTACATGTAAGCTTTTTTTTAAGGGAAGCCCATAGTATATCTAATTGCATATTATATAAGTACCTACGTAGATACCTACATATTATAGGTACAACGTGTAATTTTCATATGCGTAAATCGAACTACGGCGGCGGACTTTACTAGATCCTACACCCACCTATAGTATAATATGAAATAGCCACAAAAACAAAAAAAATCCTTACAAAAGTGTGCAGCTACCCGGGCAATTTGTATGGGTAGGTACTTATAACTTACTTATGTCGATTTTTTTTTGCTTTTTTGACGGTTATTTTAATATCATTATATTGATACGATTTATTACGCGGCAATTACACGTTGTATTTATCTTTGGAAGATATATTTCCAACTATCTACGGTCACAGTGGTGGACTGGGGTGTGTGTGGCCAGCCTAAGCATAAACTGTTCAAATTAGGATTCCTATGTCCTCATAGTCCCCAAGAACGGATAGGGTATCCGTTCTTCCCAACAATGGCATGATAAAACTTATGCATATTTATTTAATAGCCACATTATACACCAGCTCGACAGGGCAGTCCCATGCTCTCATCATTTCGCCACCGCACTCCTCCAATTCAGCTGCATTGTGGTGCAACTTCGTGGGACTGCATTAAATGCAGTCTAGTTTTTAGCAATGCCTGTAGGTATGTCGACTCATCCGTAATAAATAACGTACGATAATGATCGTACTTGGTTTTCTCCACGTTGTGATTTATTAAAATGGTATCTATCATTAGGTGGATGTTCAACCGTATAATTATTTTGTGAAATGGATGTCAACCTTGCTCTGGAGATATCGTGGTTTGCATTGCATCAAGCAAGCGAATTCCTCTGCATCTAGATAAACCTAAGTGCATGTTGCAATTTGTAAGCACATTGAAGCGGATCTAGATATTTTGTACAGGAAGTATATGAGAATGCTTGATTTCGAAGAACTCTTGATCACCAGATCTAGAGCGATCGCTCCAATTTGTTTACTGCCTAGGCAATAGACGCGGGCTCCATGTAAAAAAAATGGAGCCCGCTCGATTTCAAATATTAAATAAGTATAAGTAGGTAGGTTGGTTGAGTTGTAGCCTTGCGGCATCTTAGGTGTAATTTTAATCCATCGAGTCTACTTCCTTTGGTTTAACACGCAAATAATGAATTAACGGGGCGCCTTATTTCACACAATAACACTAATCCAATTAAACGTTTGACTTTGTTTGCACCTTAATACTAAAATCAAGAAATGGGCAGTTACCAAGAAGTTACAAAATATTCATGTAAACATAAAAGAAAGCTTAGATCATTGCTGAATGAAACAAATAACAACACATTAAAAACGCACTTTAACTTGTATTCAAAAATACTTAAAAAATGCATTAAGCAATCGAAAAGAAATAATTACATTCAAAAAATTAAAAGGTCTAAAAACAAAACAAAAATTATGTGGTCAATAGTAAACCAAGTAACTAAACCTCAAACCAAGAACATGAAAAATATTTCACTTAAAACGTTAGACTCTATAGTTAGCTTGCCAGATAAAGTATCCAACATTTTTAATGACTACTTCATATCAGTCAGTAAAAACAAAACACAAGACAAAAAATCGCCAACACAAAATACATCACAATCTCAAAATACGACATCATCTAATGTTTCTGCTACACCTGCAGGTCGCGTCGTTCTTGAACCAGCCATAAACTCCATATACCTTACCCCAGTTACAGAAAAAGAAATTACCCAAATAATACACAAACTATCAAACAAATATAGTTCTGGTGCTGATGAGATACCCTCAGTTCTAGTAAAAGCATGTTGTAATGAATTTGTCCCAGTCTTAACACTTCTTATAAATCAGTCACTCCAAGAATGTACATTTCCCGATAAATTAAAAATAACTAAAATTCACCCAGTCCTAAAAAAAGATGGAAAATCAGATGATCCCAGCCATTTCAGACCGATTGCACTCCCGTCTACGTTTTCAAAAATCTTTGAAAAGCCTGTGTCTAACCGTATCTATAGATTTTTAGAAAAATATAAATTGCTACATAATCAACAATTTGGATTCCGAGAAAAACGTTCAACAACACTTGCAGTTTATCACTATATTCAAGAAGCACTTAATTACATTAGAGAAAAACATTACGCAGTGGGACTTTTCTTAGACATGTCTAAAGCTTACGATAAGGTGCTACATAAAATACTTCTAGATAGGTTATATGGAATCGGTATTCGCGGCCCAACACATAAATGGCTTCAATCATATTTAAGCAACAGACAGCAATATGTAGAAATTAATAACTTCAATAACAGGACTGGGCAATTACTCAAAATAAAATCTAATACAAGAAACACAAGTAATTCAATTCCACAAGGAAGTGTATTGGGTTGTGTCTTATTCTTAATTTATATAAATGAACTTCCGAAAACGTTAAATAATATGTGCGTTCTCTTTGCAGACGACATCTCAATTTTATTCAAATGCCCAAATGACATTGATCATACTACACTTATAAAAAATACATTCCACTCCATAAAAGATTGGCTATCAGACCACAACCTTCAAATAAACACAAAAAAAACTAAACTAATCCAATTTAAACCATATCAAAAAAAGTTAATAAATTTAAATAGCGTAAAAAAACAATTAAATATAGAAGAAGTTCCCGATTTTGAATTATTAGGTTTAACGATTGACAGTCATGTTGACTGGAAAAGTCATGTGGCCAAAACAAAAGGTAAAATGTCTCAATTCCTGTATGCGTTAGGTGTTCTTAAAACAAATACCAATTCAGATTGCGCTCTCACTGCATATTATGCCTATGCGCACGCCTGGCTGCGGTACGGCATCATTCTCTGGGGTAACAGCACTGACTCACACGATTTATTTGTGATGCAAAAGAAATGTTTACGCATCATCATAAACATACATCAACCAGAAAGCTGTAGACCCTATTTTATTCAGAAAAAAATATTAACCGTCCCCTCAATGTATATCCTAGAAATGGCCCTGTTTGTCCGTCAAAACATAACACTATACGAATTTCATAAAAATAGTCGACGCAGTAATAATACATTAATCCTACCAGAACCAATATTAGAAATATACAAAAATAGCCCATACTACAAATCCATACAAATTTATAATAAAATCCCCGATTATATAAAAAATGAAGAAAAATATAACACTTTCAAACTTAAATTAAAACAATTTCTTATTAATGCCTGTTATTATAGTCTTTCAGATTTTTTTAACTGATAAAATTTAAAACAATTTATTTAAGATATAAAGATTTAGGTATAATTTAAATTCTTTACGATACTATAAGCATTAACATTTATTGTATATTAATGTAGAAAGTAGTAGAATGTATTTTCTTCTACTACCTATTAATTTGTTAAGTGTAAAATGCTATGCCCTAACAGGGCCCATGTTACGTTACATGTGTGATAACTGTCATCTATTCGCTGTGTATGTACATGTGCATTTTTATGAATAAATAAATAAATAGTTACAGTACTCCGGATGGTATCTGGTTTAAAGGATTTCCGTTGCCATCCAAAGAGGTAATGCCGCTAGTATACCTAGTAGGTGCCTAATTTGAGCCTGGTACTGTCCGTGGTGGTATATTTAACTTATATTGATATTATGTGACTTGTATTGTAAGATTTTAATAGAAATGCCTAAATATAATGGTAACTTATTGTTGAGTAAATAGGTAAATACTTAGATGGTACCTAGATGACTAGATGAGATATAAGTACGTAGGTAGGTACCTATTATACACAGGTGGTTAAAGCTACATCCAGTGGCGTAGTTAGCATGTGTGGCACCCGGGGCGGTCCGTCCTCCTCCCCACCCCCTAAACTATGCCACTGGCTACATCATTGTGGTTTTAATATACCTACTCACTGAATAGGAAAAGTAGGTACTACCTATATACGGCGCAGGCTTCGATTGATTGCCGCCTAGACTAGGCCCAAAACATACTTACATGAAGATGATGATGTCGATATATTGCTTGTTGATGACGGTATGGAGAGACAAGACCTTTATTGTAAAAACTTTATTGCTAATATAAATTACATTTTGTAGAGTTGGGAGTGACGGGTTCTTTCTTCACCGGCGGCGTTCGATAGTATCTCATTTATTGCTATGCTATTAGGTACCTATTTAATGTAAAATGTAAAGTAATAACAGCTGACACGCGACCTACATAGTAATGTAGGTAGCCATGTGCAGCCGAATTTAAATGTTCAAACTTGGCTCGTAGGTATAGGTACGTTGTTATGAAGAAAGCATATCATCAACTTATGGTAAATCCTACTAACACTGCTAGATGCCTCGTGGACTTATCGCTATCAAGCTTCGGCTAATATATTTTTGTCTCTACATTTAAGAAACCGTCAAGCAGACCATTCACCAGATGCACCGTGCTGCTGTACATCTTCCACTTGACGACCCAAGCGGCAGCGGGTACGCAGTTCTCCTCGCACATCAATGTGAATACGCCCGCGCGGAGCTACTCGCACGGAGTGGGCGACCCAGTGCATCTCTTGGAGCAAAGGGCCTTTCAGCGACGCGAGCAGCGGGCGCAAGCCAGGAGTTTGCGGCGTGAGTGTCTTTAGAGTCAACATCTATCAAAACCATAGACGTAGGATTGTTGTAGGTACCTATACTTAGATGAAAACAAACATTACTGTTAGATATTAGTACCTATCACCGCACCCGTGAAGTGAGTTTCTTTAAGTACATCTCAAATCATTTTTACCATCATTTACCATTTATTTACCAAGTTTTTATTAAACAAAGATTCCCGCACTAGGCAAAAGCCTGTATCGCAGGATTCACGGGCAATCAGAAAGAGTTAATAACAATATACTTATACTTTTAACAGTTTAAGACGAGCGGCGGGGAAAATATTTACAAAATTTATTAAATTAAATAACCTATTTAATTAATTTACAAAAAACTATAATTAAACAAAAAATAAGAAAGAATTATAAGAAGGGTATATACTTATTATATAAGCTACTAGATCAAAGGCTGTATCAAGTCTTCGGTCTCAAAGTACTTAGTTGAAACCCTGTACATATTTGGTGACTTAGGTATGTACACCAAATATGTACAACCTGTACATATTTGGTGTACATACCTAAGTACTCGACTACTTTGAGACCGAAGACTTGATACAGCCTTTGATCTAATAGCTTATACATCGTGTTAATGAAAGAATGTAAAACCTCTCAGATGGTACATCAGCCCATGTAACTGAACAACTTTGGTTAAACAACTTTCAAGAAACCTAAAAAAAAAAATTGGAATTTTCCACAAACTGATCAGCTGATCAAACCAATTTGTATGAATCCGATTTTTTTTTTGGAATGCAGTTCCCCTCGCACCTCATCGCCAACAGCTTGAGCTCGATGGGTCAGCGTGCAACTCTGGGCGTGTCTCGCTCTTGGATTGGTTCCACCGTGCTTTAGAACGCACGTGACCCTATATCAGCCCACCCCCAAAAAAGAGGAGATTAACCCATTATTAAGAAGCTGGACAGGCGGGTTGGTGATCGCAGTAGATGGTCATTGTTATCAATTAACGGTGTCATTATTTAAATTAACCTTAACACATCCTTTATAGGACCTCCCTCAAACGGCTACCCGCGGGTGAAGCCTACGGTCCCCTTTACTGCAGAGGAAGTGCCGCGCGCCAACTCGCTGGCTGTCCTACCTTGGCAATACAACGACTACATGGGTATGTATCAGCCGTCTGTAAGTACCTACCTTATTTATCCAATAAGGCTTATGACTAGCATTAAAGGAAAAATACCTGGACAGCCTAGGTGCTCCAAATCGGGTAGAGGTAACATTTTAATATTTTTGCCACGTCTCGTAAAAGCTCTACATCCGGGGCAGGTAATAGGGCCACTTAGCTTTGCGTAGCTGTGCCTCTGAAGTACACATTGATGTAAAAATAAATCAATGTGTACTTCAGAGGCACATCGAAAATATACCTATACAATGAGTATCAGACCATATAGGCATCTGTCTCTACCATTATGCCTTAAAAGTCGGCTGTCCTATAAATTACTCCTCACCTATAGACTCTCCTGTATATTTTTTAATCTGTGCTTATTTATTTATTTAAAAAACTTTGTACATGTACTTGTACATCAGCGATAGTTACACATACCTACCTAATAAAATAACGAAGGTAATTGTACTTACAAATGGTGGACTTATCCCAGAAGGGATCTCTTCCAGTGGACCAGTAAGTATGGCACTTACGTACACTTATTCTCTTCTATGTCCTGACCCTAACTGACCTCGGCACAACAGCAACCGTTTTTACATGGCGTCGTTTATCAACAACTGAGGACCACATTATTATTTTTTATCTAGCCTTGTAGGTCCCTTAGTTGGGCAAAGGCCTCCCCTTGTCGCTTCCAGTTACTTCGATCCCCAGCTATTTCCCTCCAATCCTTGTCAAAAGCAGACAGGTCGTCCCTCTATCTCATCTTAGGCCTTCTCCTTGATCGTACCCCGTCCTTTGGCGTCCATATTGTAGTAAATTAATAAATGACGAATAATATAATAGCCGTGACGTCCCCGGCAGAGTAGAATAGGACCACTCCAAGTCTTCCCGTGGGTGTCGTAGAAGGCGACTTAGGAAACACACGCTAAACAAAGCTTATAAACATCAATGAGACCTCTCCAACCCGTCTGGCCAGCGTGGAGAGTGTAGGCCAAACCCTCTGACTGCCCTGGCCAAGTATGGCTCTGGTAGTGCAGAGGGTCGTGCTCCTGTAGTGGAGACTAGAAAAGACCTGATGATGATGATGAATATTATAAGCTTTTAAATTTATCGTTACAGATGTGTCCATCCCAGTACTGCCACCGTCTCCATACAAAGTGGATTCCCCCGATCCCGAGTCACTGTGGCCAGAAGGTCTCTTTTTGCCACCGTTGAATCCACCGCGTTTCGGCAACTCGTACGGACGTAGAGCTGACAATGGAGAGGTAACATCAGGTAAAACTTATTGCAAACCGAAGCTAAAGTATTACTTGGTCAAAGGTAAAAAACCAAGCAATAGATACTTACTCGTATCAAGATCATTAGGCTGCCTGTCCACTAAAGCAGAATGGAGCTGTGCCAAAATTAACCAATCCAATTACATAAAATATCCGCTCCGCTTCAGTAGACAGGGTTTAAAAAAAAATCATACAAATAAACGCAGTTTACAGTAATAGTGGACCTAGTGGTCCACTCTTTCTACGAAACCTGGATCTAATTAATATCTTTTCATAAAAAGTTACAAACGTTCAATAAAATTGACATATTAAAACGAGGCAAAACATATTTCAACTAAAATAGGTTTAGCAAACTTTTGTTATTTTTTTATGAATGCAAGGGTTAAAGCTGTGGTTAAAGTATGAACTTTTCTATTCCAGGGTCTGATATCGAGGATCCGTACCTCCTAGAAGGTTCAGAAGCCATAGCTGCCGTGGAGAGAGCCAACCTTCACGGCCACTTGTACTTCCACGACATCCCCCACATCATGTCCTTACTGGAGAACCAGGAACTGAGAGTCAAGAACCAGCTGAAACCCCACCGGCTAGCGAGTATACGCCATACTTGGCCGTATTACCGTCCATAGCCCACGCAATCAAAAACAGCATACAGTAAAAAATATATTTTTATTAGGATTGTAAAAATACTCATTTACAAAAAGTCATAATTATTAATTTGCATTTTAATAATAAAATATACCTCAATGTACCCATTTTTATTTACTTGGTCGTAGACAACTCTTGAAGATTAATTTTAAAATAATGTAAAAGAAGATTATACACGTCATGTCTTTTTCTTTGACACTTGGAGTTAAGGCCGTACCTGAGTTTTCCGAGGTCCAGTGCTGCCCCCATTTAAAATAAATCATTTCAAAGAAAACGGAGACATCATTTAAAATTTTGCAAATATCAAGTCCTAGATAACCCTTCAAAGTATTTTATGAACTACTGTTTACAGTTTATAATGAGAACGTTAAGCTTTACTACGCACATTTGCCAAAAGTGGCCGTTTTTCGCAATCTTAATATATATCTTCTTAAGTTATATCTAGGACTTGATAGTTGCAAAATTTTAAATGATGTCTCCGTTTTCTTTGAAATGATTTATTTTAAATGGGGGCAGCACTGGTCCCCGGAAAATTTAGGTACGGCCTTAAATTTATAGATTGAGCTAGACGCAAGTTAATCAGTCAGCCTTTTATAATTTTCATATATTTCTAGTTGTTTATTAAGGAAGGGAGACCTTTGCCCTGCAATAGGATAACATAGGCTAAAAATAGAAATAAAATAGTTATTCATTACATTACGTATCTATTGCATACTACCTACCCCCCTGCCCTACCTGTTATATACAAATATACAAAATATCAAATCAAGTAAAAAAGTATATTATATTGATAAAAAGCTGCCTTAATATAACATCCTCAAGGGGGATCATATATTTTTCGGGGTCCAGTGCCATTTGAAAAATTTTCTTCGCGAATCTGCCAAAAGCTTCACGTTCTTGCTTTAAACTGTAAACGGTAGTTCATAAAATAGAGGGTTATATAGGGCTTACTAGAACAACATTTTAAATGATGTCTCCGTTTCATTTCAAATATTTTATTTGAAATGGGGGCAGCACTGGACCCCGAAAAATTCATGATTCCCCTTTATTGAGATTCATAACCTCTTATTCTAATCAACATATTATAACAAAGTTTGGACGGATACAGTATATTTCAATATAAAATAAAAAGCAATGATAAATGCCCAATTACACATTGCTAGTTTCTAACTGTACTGTAGTAGATTATTACTCTGTGCCTGTAGCATATACAATAAAATTGTAAGCGTCCAAGCAAAAAGGATCCATTTGTCGACATTTAGTTTCAGAGAACCGTGTGGTTCCCGGCAGGACCACTCCAAGTGTTCCTGTGGTTTCGTAGAAGGCGACTTAGGAAACACAAGCTAAACAAAGCTTTTAAACATTAATGAGACCACTCCAACCCGTCTGGCCAGCGTGGAGAGTGTAGGTCAAATCCTCTGCCTAATATATGGTTCTGGTAGTACAGAGAGGGTCGTGCTCCTGCGGGGGAGACTAAATAAACGGGCAAGTGCGAGTCGGACTCGTACATGAAGTGTTCCGTACCACCGTACAATGTTTTTAAACGCTGAAGAAACACGTTTCTTGTATGACGACCCCCTTTAATTTTTAACATTATCTTATTTTTCGTATTTGTTGTTATAGTGGTCATAGTAATACATAATCGGTGAAAATTTCAAGTATCTAGTTAATGCCATTATAAAAATCGAGTTAAAAACGCTGAAAAAAACACGTTTCTTGTATGACGACCTCCTTTAATTTTTAACTTTTTTTTATTTTTAGTATTTGTTGTTATAGCGGCCACAGTAATACATAATCGGTGAAAATTTCAAGTGTATATCTATTACGGTTCAAGAGATAGAGCCGTGTGACAGACGGACAGACAGCGGAGTCTCAGTAATAAGGTCCCGTTTGCACCCTTTGGGTACGGAACCCTAAAAAGACCTGATGAGTTTCAGAGATAGGTACGCAGTTTTGTAAAGATGGGTGAAAAAAATGCATTTCGCAATTTGTAAATAAATAAATAATGAATAAATATAAATAAATATATAAGGACAAATCACACTGATTGAGCTAGCCCCAAAGTAAGTTTTTTTAAACTTGTGTTATGAGATACTAACTCAACGATACTATATTTTATAATAAATTCATATAAGTATGGTAAATGTATACATGTAAATGACTTTATAATTATGATGTTTCTAAGTACCAAAAATTTTAATTTAATTTTAAACTTTGATAATGCTTTTTCTGGAATCCAGTTTCTTCCAAATGTGTGAAAAATAGTGCCAGTTTTTAAATATTTCTTTAAATCATCGTTGCCGAATCTATAGTCTTAACTCAATACCCTACAACTGTACTCTTTGCTTCACCCACTTTAATTAAAGCAATAAATGATTTGTTTCGTTGACCTTTAGTTTAGACCATGCAATACATCTATGCTTCAATTTAATTGTATGTACTCGTAACAGGCAAGAAACTTATACTGTGTAAATGGGCCCTAAAAGTTATCTTAATCAATTGTTCCACAGCTATCACCATCACTAACATGCCTGAATGATGCTTTTATCACAGTGATAGTTTATAAGATAATATAATACGTAAATTATCAAATGTTAAAAACAATTAACTATCAAAATCATAATCACAGTCACTATAGTATAGGTACAATTTATCTGAGTAGGTATTGTATTTTAATCACTTTTACAAAACTATAGTAATTAGTTGTTCTTATCATTGAGATATAAACTTGGACGGAAAATGTGAATATTTACATATGTATACATACATACTTAAATAGTTACCTAAACCTTTCTTTCTCATGTAAGATACATCCATAGACTATCACGTCTTTATCCCTAATGGGGCAGACAGATCATTTTGGGTCTTGCCGCTCCAAGTCCAGAGCCCAGGGTCGCAAGACTCACAGACCACTTTTAGCGTGTTGGAGGGCGAGTAGGGGTTGGATCTCAGAAAAGCATAGGAAAGTGCTGTTCCGTGCTGATAGATGAGATCCAACCCTAGGTGGAAAAAAAAGAAAGAAATCAAAGTCATGATTTGCTAGCCGCATCGCCGTTTAACATTATTCGCATTTTCACCCACTCCCTCGATCGGCTTCTACGATCAGCGCGGAAAGAGAATCAGCCGGTACAATCTCAGTTTTTTTCTGTTCTCTCAGACCAGCATGGAAGAAATATGTAAAAATTAAGTAATAAGTCTGTATTACACAACCCTGTATAAATATGAAAACTATACTATACCACTATTTGAGATATCTTATATGAAAAAACAATGCTATTTTAGAATGGATAGAAATTTTACAACGACATACGAATAAATGGGCTTACTTCGTACGGACCGCGACAAAATATGGAACAGTTTACTATTTCCACTATCTTATATGGATGTTCCCACGAGGCTCAATTTATACTGCAGCGGAATGAAAGCGAATTTTTAAAACTCTATAAAACATATCGAACCTTATGTCAATGTAGTTAACTCCTATAAAATATTGAAGATTGTTACTAGAATAGCTAATACAATCATAGGAGGAAATGTGGACAAATTAACGGCAGAATTGCAGAGATCTCCGTTGCAGAAGCACATATAAACTTTCCTGTGATTCCACATGGTGTACGCACATCGCTCCTCGTAGTCATTTGGAGGTCGTTGAAGGCACATTCTCTCTGTCGCAGCACCATAATCTGAAACCATAAGTTTATTATTCCACACCATGTTTTTCAATTGAGACTTCAGCTAGAGGTTTTTTAGAAGTTGTTGCAGACTTGTATCTCATAGACTTTGGTTAACCACTTACTATTAGGTGGGCCATATCCTACACATACTTACTTAGTTGGATATAAGTTTAAACTAAAACCACAGAATAAACAATACTAACGGACAGAAGTCTCACTCAGCAAAGAAATTCAAAGATATCTACTCAATGTGGCTAGCGATATGGTTTAATTTAGCTCACGTCAGAACTCAGCACCTGTTCGTAAAGATACCTAGACATTGAGTTAGTATCCCATAACACAAGTTTAAAACTTACTTTGAGGCTAGCTTAATCAGTGTGATTTGTCCTTATATATTTATTTATTTATCCATTGCAAGCCAATTTCGTTTTTATTACTCTGGACAAACGATTCCTATAACTGAATTAATCACCCGAAGGGACCGCCTGCGCGCCTAGTAATAATGTAGGTACATTTTCGATAACTAAACGGGGAGTGACACAGGCCTGCTAAAACCGACTATGAGAAAATTCTTACTGAAAATCCAGTTTATCCAGTTAATACAAGTACAGCAGAAATGTGCGTATAAAGCCCTTTCTTTTGATACCCTTTGATATTATAGGTGATTAAGAAATGAACTAAAAAATAAAATTTAAATGTGACGTCACATAGCCAATAACCAGCCGACCGCCGAGACACTTCCAACAATATCTCATTTGTGGTAACATGCGAGGGAACAGATATACATACATACATACTCGTACTTACAAACATACACTCTTTTTGGCTTCGCCATAGTCAGGTAAAAAATAATACAGTAATGAGAATGAAAGTCTATAAACAGTTTTGTAGTAAACACTAATACATATTTAGTCAAATAAAAAAAAAATAAGTAAAGTTGTTAAGATGTTTTTGGTAATTAATTTTTGACTATCACAATAAAGGCAGAAATAATTTAAAACAAGTTATAAGTAAAACCCAACTTTCTTTGTGATAATCATGAATCTATACTAATATTATAAAGCGGAAGAGTTTGTTTGTTTGTTTAAACGCGCTAATCTCAGGAACTAATGGTCCGATTTAAAAAATTCTTTTTTTGTTGGATAGTCCATTTATAGAGGAAGGCTTTAGGCTATATAACATTACGTTCCGACAAAACCACGCGAACGAAGTCGCGGGCACAGCTAGTTACTTATAAAAGGACATACTATCTAATTTGTGCTTATAAACAGGCTGGTGACAGAGAAGGCAGCACATTTTCCTCCACCTATTTTTATACAGTAAAAAGTCAAGCACTGACTACAATATGTGCGTTTTTCATTTGTGGCAAATTTGATTTGATAGGAATTTTGTAAACAAGAATAAAGGTTGACAGTCTTGAAGTCAGTATTAAAATTAATATCCATTCACTCATTCCTAAAATGCAGAAAAAGTTATAGTGAAAGATGAAAAATACTAATAATACTGACCATCAGTTCTAAAGGTCCCAGTAGACCCTTCAATCATCTTAGCACACCATCCTGAAGGGCACGCCATGATGTGAATGCCTGCTTCAGCCTCTGGTTCGGTCACATTAAATGGGAATGGGTCACCACATGAACCTTGTTCTCCACGAGATCTGCACCGGACACATCTCTTATTTAAACCTGCAACCAATGTTTTTTTTTAAAGAGTAATGTACATGCCACATGAATTTTAAAGTTTTACCTCACACTGCCATTCTATAGATACCAAACAAAATTGACGACAATAATCGTAGTTAGCATTCCTTGTGGTGGCAATACTGTAGATGCCAAACTATGAGTACTTACACGAGTTGCATCGCAAAGGGTTAAATAAAGATTAGAATCATTTAAATTTAGTAAGAAATACAAAACAGTGATACATAATGTGTAAAATATATGTATCTTATGTTAGACCTAATTTTTTATATTTATGAACTTTTAAACATTCACTACTTACTGGAATTTTAATAATGTACTGATGTATAAGAAAACTGATAAAAAAGATATATTTTAATTGATAAATTGTTAGGTACTTCAAGAAACAGTTACTACAATATTTATCTTAGCCAGTACATGACATGTTGTTACAACACTGGTCTTCTTACAAATACTTACAGATAATTAATTATGGAAGAACACATCTGAAATATACATCAGCAGCAGGCTACACGAAAATTAATAACTACAATTGCCCAATTTAATTAGACGCACACAACTAATTACGCTCAGTCTATTCTTGCAAAAGTTCCAAATAGGTTTAATCATGTACATGATTAAAACTAGTTACAACAAATGACGAAGGGACAATTTTCATAGTAAAATTTCTGCATTTGTTTGTTCGAAGACATGAATTCCCATTGTGAGCCAACAACTCTCACTTTGCCTTGAAGACATATCCGTGTCACTAATAAATCAGGTAACTTAC
Source organism: Acrobasis repandana (assembly GCA_963576875.1). Taxonomy (NCBI): domain Eukaryota; kingdom Metazoa; phylum Arthropoda; class Insecta; order Lepidoptera; family Pyralidae; genus Acrobasis; species Acrobasis repandana. Next base: position 14,999,013 of record OY756218.1, on the reverse strand, counting down.
AAGTTGCTTCCTCCGTTAGCAGCAGGAATAGCACAGCGCTCATAATTAATGTGTTACACTTCATTTTGCTGCAGTGAAAATAACTAAAAAATGAAAATATCAACTTCTAAAAGTTTTCATTTTATTTATTACCTACGTACCTAAACAAACTTCACTCAACTTGAACCAATCTACTTGACAACTGCGAAAGGAAGGAAAGGGAAGGTAAGTTGAGGGAGGGGGGTACACAAACGTCAGATAAACGCAAATGTCAAATCAATCAACTGACTTGTCTATGACTCGCTAATATTTTTTTGTATTTTACTAGCTTGTATCCGAACGAACAAAATCTTTGGCGCTCTCGTCTTCAAATCAAATCAAATTTTCAACATCAACATGGCGGATAAATCGGAAAGTAAGTTTTGTTTACAAATTTTAAAACATTTCCAATTCATTTAGCAGGTAGTAATGACATAAAAATATTTTCAACATATAACCTCTTGTCTCTTGAGTGTTATGTTTGTCTACACTGGACTCGCGTAGTTTCGATATGATAGCTTCTCTTCATTCAAAATTTGAAAAAATTCAAATTTTTAGATGAATTGTCAATTAATTTATCGAAATTTGAAATTTACAGCTACTTCTGAGAGGTTATCGTTCATATGTAAACATTTAATATCACCACTGCAGGTTGTCTCGTGAAAAGTAATGTTAGCTTGATTGACTAAAATCCAAATTGTGTTTTATCATCCAGGGGAGCAAGATGAAGACAAGAACCCAACTCGATCTCATTATCGAGTTAAGGAAGAACCAATGGATGTGGATTTCCCGGAAGATGAAGAAGAAGAACCACCAGCATTTGGTCCAGCTGCACTTGGCCTTCATAGAGTGGGCACGAAGTTACCGCCAAAACCAACACCTAGTGAGCCTGTGCAAAAACTCAATGCGAGGGGTATGCCAGCCCGGATAAGGAAGAAAAACAGATTTATTTTTGTTGATGACTTTGTGAACACGTCTCCTCCAAGACAGTCACCAAAAAGAACTCCAAAGATAATTTCTAAAACTCCCATCAAAAATTCAAGTGCTAAAAAACAAAAATCACCATCAAAGGTACAGAGAAACAATGATAAGTATGATGACAAGGAACCAGAGAGTCCAGGTAGTCAGTCTCCAGACCGAAAGTCTGGTCAGAGGATTGGAATGAGACTTAGAAACTTACTGAAATTGCCTAAAGCACATAAATGGGTGTGTTTTGAATATTTTTATAGTAACATTGACAAAGCCTTATTTGATGGAGATAATGATTTTATGATTTGCCTCCGAGAATCATTTCCTCAATTGACAAATCGTAAACTAACTCAAGTTCAATGGGCAAAAATTAGAAGGATGATGGGAAAACCTCGGCGATGTTCTCAAGCATTCTTTGCAGAAGAGCGTAAAGAGCTTGAAAGGAAGAGAAAGTTAATTAGATACATTCAGCAAAGAAAAACAACGGACATTTGTATTAAAGACCTACCAAATGAAATTCCCATGCAGTTAGTGGTGGGAACGAAAGTAACAGCTAGATTGAGGAAACCACAGGATGGTTTATTTACTGGCTGCATAGATGCTGTTGACACTTCAAATAATACATACAGAATATCCTTTGAAAGACCCAAGCTTGGGACACATTCAGTCCCTGATTACGAGGTCTTGTCCAATGAACCACCAGATACAATTAGTTTATCTAGTATAGCAACTAAGTTCAGGCCCCGCAATGTTATGCAGGGGATCTTCAATTTGTATCAGCCAACAGCCCCTACTAACAACAATACTCAAAGTGACCCACTCATTGGCTGCACTGATATCACAAAACATTTTGAATCAACTTTGGGAAATTACCCAATGGCATTATTGGAATTAATAGTAAAGTTGACAAAGATATTACATGCTAAGCGGGCAAAAATAGATAGACTACGGGAATACAATTGTGAAGCAGAAAAAAGAAAATGTTTCGGTGAAAAAATGCCAGAAGATTTTGAAAGGAAATATGCTGCGGTTGTTATTGACCTTGAAAGAATGAACATGGACTTGCAAGAGTACATAAATGAAATTCAATTGTATTGCCAGCAAATAGCTCCGGGGCCTAGCTTAGATGCAATGTTAGTCCCTTCACACCTCAGGGAGAAATGCAGAGAGGAGGCATCAGTGCTTGTAGATAAGAATAACAAGGGGTCTTTGAAGGATGACTCATTGATAGATCTTATAACAGATCTTACAGCTCTGATGTTGCAAGTAAAATGCTTATCCGATTCTGATGAAAATGCTTATGAATTAAGTGTTTTGCAAGGAACAATGGACCAGATAAAAATGAAGTTAAAACCACATCATCAGAAGTTGTTCCAAAATAATGTTGAGGTTCACATGCATAGGATACAAATGGGATTGGGTCAAATGTCTTCTAACTCATATATAGTAGGAAGCTAGGAATATAATAGCTCTTCAAACTTATGTCATTTTTTATGTAATATACCTACCTACATTGGGTTATGCAGTTTGATTTGAATTCTAAATTATGATAAATGGAATTTCCACAAGTAATTATATATAATAAAATTAACTTGTAAGTACCAACTTCTTATGTGATTAAATGACAATGTATTTTATTGTAGGATACCTAAACTATCAATTTTAAAAACACCATAACTCGGTTATTGTGGAATGTATTTAAAATCTTAAGAATAGCACATAAATATGATAAATGTAAGTGTAAATATTCCGCGCGTGCGCAAGAATAAATCTATTATATGCCTATAAATGGGTATTCGTCTTTTCTTTGTTCCTGTTAGGTCACATCAATCATGCAATGGGGAATTCCCAATGTTGTCGTGAAACATGGTAAAGATATAAACTGTGAAGAGTCACAGTTTATACCTACCTTTAGTTACACATCTGTCTGTCTGTCTGTCTTATAGGACGTGATAGTTTATGTACGTTTGTATTGATGCTGCACATCGGGAAATTTTCTCCATTTTGTAAGTGTGAAAAGATGATGGGACAAGACGGGGAAAAAATGATAAATATACTTAATTATATGTCCATATAATTAAATGGATACGCCAGAACGAGCGAATGCAAGTGGCGCATCATCATTTCAGCCGTAGGATGTCCAATGCTGGACTTAGACCTCGTCCAATAAGATTTATTGTACAACTGCAAAATTTTGTTTTTGGGAACAAAAATTATTTCAAAGGGCATCTCCATAGACTCACCTGCAACGTTTGTTCCCGAATCCCGATGAGTAACATTAATACCCTCTTGAGTACTACTGGTAGGTACTCAAGGGGAAAAACCTTTCCGATGAGTGCCAGTGTTAAATGTCATCAGTGCAATTATTAACGTTCTTCCCAATGAGTACCATTGTGTTTTAATGGAGACCTAGGCCTGTATTCCCGTCAAGTACACTTATGACAAAGTGTTACTTGACGGGAATACAAAACTCCGTATTCCCGTTGAGTAACAGTAAATGACGTTACTGTTACTCAACGGGAATACGGAGTTTTGTAATCTTATATATATATATACATACGAGTATATATATATATTATATTGTAGGGGGGCAAGGGGTAGGTACCCCGAGCCTTCGCCCTCAGCTCAGCTATACACCACTTTCTAGGCAGTATCTAGCTAGTATCCTATTATTCTGTGGCAGTACTCAATTTTGAAAACCTATGAAGGCAGACTGGCACTATAAGTACCTACTTACCTTACCTATATTGGGTATAGTACGCCACTACTTTTACATAATACAGATCTGTGATCAGATGTTGTACCTACAAATTTTTTTTAAGCGTGAGCAACTGGGTGGGTGGGCCTGCCAGTGACGAGCTCCTTTGTTTGTACCTACTTCGGAAGGCAAATAAAGCCATTAGTGCTGGTTATCGCCGCTAGTTATTGATTTAGTTGAGTTAGTTATTGATGCAGCTTGAAATATTTTGAACCAGTTTGGGATACTAAGGCATTCAAAATGTAATGTAAGTAGGTAGGTAGGTACCTACATCGATTTCCTTTCTTTCATCATCAACGTCCTTCTACAACCTAACAAATAGTATTTCTTTATTTCGTAAAAACATTAAAATAGAGCCGAACTTAAATACAACGTAAAACTAACAACGAAATTAAAACTAAACAAACTAAAATATAACCTAAATTAAAACTAAACTAAAAATATTTAAAAATAGAACTAACTTAAGTATATATTAAATTATTTAAAAATTTAAGCCAAATCACTGCCGTCACAGGTCCAAGTACCCAAAAGGCTGGTGGCATTTCCGCGTTGAATAGCAATACTTAAACGCTGTCCAAAATGCGCACCAGCCCTTGGATCCCCCGAGACGTCGATCAGGCGTGCGGAAATTTCCTTAAAAATTTGGCGGGCTTCCACACCCCAAGGCTCACTCACTCCACAGCAAAAGGCACAAAATTATACGGCTCTCCCAGAGATGTTTGCGCCTCTTGATGGCTTCTGCTGTCGTTGCTTCTGCGCCCGCCTTAAGGCTCAATTCACACCAAGATAGAAGCGGCCGGCAGCGGCTGGCTCGGAAGAGAAGGCACGGTGTATCCCGCGACTGCTCGCGGCCGCGCGCGACTGATCGCACCCGCCCGCGAGTGCTCTCGGCCGCTCGCAACAGTCGCAACTCACGTCACGGCTCAGGCTCACGCTATTCCTATGCGCAGTTTATATTCTACATATAACTTATTCTTTGTGAATAAGTTATTCTCGTGAACCATTTTGCACGTTATGCCATGTACGTATCCGATGCACTTCAAGTAGTGAGTGTGTAGAAGCGCGGCGTGGAGCAGGTGGGGGTGGTAGGATACTTACAGCGGCCGCTCGCGCCCGACCGCGCCGGCTCGCGGCCTCCAGAGCAGTCGTGCGCCGACGCTACGCGGACGCCGCTGATATGCTCGCGAAGCTACAGGCGTTCGCGCAACGTTTTCAAGTTTTTCAAGCGATTCTATGTATTATAGTCATGGCGATAAAGTCTAAAATTATATGACACTGAAACTGCTCTCCGCTTCGCTTCCGGCCGCTTCCATCTCGGTGTGAATTGAGCTTAACTGGTTTCCAAACTTTGGTTTCGACGTGCCGTATCCCAGTGGCATACTTTTGGCAAGTTAGCTATGTAATGCGGATCACTTTCCGGCTAATCTTCTCCACTTTGCAGAGTCACATTGCTGATGTAGGTAAATGATCAATTTAAAAATCATTTCGACATAGGCAAGGCAATGTATATTTTAAATGAGGGTCAACCTCATGATTCGTCTTTATGGGAATTTTACGAATATTACGAGTTTTGGCTGGCTGAACTGAAATATTTAACTAAAAATGATAAAGAAAAATAAAGATAATGTATACCTATTTATTCTTTCAAATTGCAATAAATTACAGCTTTGCTTTAAAGTTGAGGAAAAGGACTGTACTGTCTTTAATCTCCTTGTATTTATAAAAAATTGTCTTATGGAAATGTGAGATTGTATTTTAAAATTCCATTTCCAACTTTAAAGCTAGACTGTATATGTTAACAAAAAGTTACACAATTTTATGGGGTCGGCACCATGTAAACTGGGTTTGCGCGGGCAACAAGTTTGTACAGAAAGCGTTTGATTTAAGTCAAATAATGTATACACATAGATAGAGGAAGAGTTGGGACGGTAGACGAAAAAAAGGATTTTTTAATATATTTTGTAGTTTTCCTAAAAATAAGCATTGAATTTACCCAAAAACATGCAAAACGCACTTTGCGCGGGCAATAGTTATGGCTTAAGTAGAAAAGACCACTAAGAAAATTATATACCTAGTTATAGGTAAATAGACTAGCCAGTAGACGAAAACCGTATTTTTTTAATTTTCATTCAGAAAAAGTAAGATAATTGTAAAGAAACCTGAAAGAAATATTTTAGAAAATCTTGCTACAAACTGGCTTGTTTTTCTGCTTAAAAAAATATTCTAGCAAGGGATTGCATATATTTTATAAAAATAAAGGCTATTTTGAAACATTATTCTTAATATTTGCTTACAATGCAATCACGCAATAATAAAAAAAATAATTTAAAAAATTGGATGTTTTGCAACGTTTTTGACAGAATTCTCTGAAATGGCGGCCATGATTCTTCCATACAAATTCAGTTGCCCGCCGGGCGTTCAGGAAGGAGGCCGTGTCGAATTTTTCAAAAAAATCCATTTTCGAATTACGTAAATTGCATTACAGTCTAAGATATTTCAACAAAAAACTATGTACAAACTGCCAAATTATGTCATACTTTTGCTACACTATGGTACAGTTTTGACATTTTGTTGACATTCAAGCAAAGATGTAATGCTATCGCAGATACGGCATCGCACATTTTTTTTTTAATTGAAAATTAAGTCAATGAAAAAAATAATTTGGTTTGATTTATTACCTATATTTTTGAATTGGCGATTAGGGTGAAAATCCGATTGGAACTTTCTCGGGTCGCGGAATCATATTAACTGTTTTTGTAATAAAAGGTGCTGTTCAATTAGGGTTTTACAATTATTTTGAGGGGTGATTCAGTCTGAAATTTTGAACAACTTTTCCCCATGAATGTATATCAAAATACGAATTGACATTATGCGTAATATATCGAACCACAGGCTATACTAGATCTATACTTGGCTAGGCAGGCAGGCTATAGTAGGCTATTTATCTATACTAATATTATAAAGAGGAAAGATTTGGTTGTTTGTTTGTTTGCATTACATGGCTCCGAAACTACTGGACCGTTTTAAAAAAAACTTTCACCGTTGGAAAGGTACACTATCCCCGAGTGACATAGGCTTTGTGTGTACCAAGGGCGAAGTCGGGGTGGACTGCTTGTATAGTATAATGATATTAAAATAACAGTCAAAAAACAAAAAAAAACTGCATTTTCATACAAGTGTGCAGCCGCCCGGGAAATTTGTATAGGAACTTCTTTTTTTTGGTGTTTTTACTGTTTTTAGGGTTTCGCTTGTCTGTCTGTCCGTAATTCACAGCCAATTTGCTACGAAACTATTAGAATGATTAAGTTGAGATTTAGTACCTACATTTATGTAACTTAGTGACCCAAAGATAGACGTTTAACGTAAATAAATTAAATTTAAAAAAGGGGGCCACTTATGGTGGGTAAATTAGACATAAAAAAAAAGTTTTGATAACAAAATCGTGTGACATATCAAATGAAAGAACTTTTTATGACAATTTTAAATATATATATATATTTTATTATCTTTTAGATCGGTATTTTTAAGTTATTTAAGAAAATGGGCGAAAATTGACCCCCCCTACTAAACTACTGGACAGATTCAGTTGAAATGTGGTGCACATAATGTAAATTTGTGACCCAAAGACGGAAGTAAAATGTAGGTAAATGAATAAATTAAAAAAAAATTGGGGCCACTGGAGATAAATGAGACATTAAAAAAAGGGTTTCGCGAACTATATCGCGTAAAATATCAAATGAAAGAGCATTTTATGATAATATTAAATATATTTTCTATATTTTTTAAGTTGGTGTTTTTGAAGTTATTTTTGAAAATAAATAATAAAAATATCCTTATCTCCGAAACCACTGAACCCAAACTTTTGAAAAAGATACAGTTAATAGTTATTTACCTTATTACAGGAAAACCTATTAGAAGATAAAAAATTAAAGGGTGCAATAATGCTAATTACTGCTTCATTAATCAACCAATTTTTTAGCCGTTTTCAGGAAAAGATTTCTTTTTAGTGCTCTTTGTTGATTCGTTAAAAATATTGTACAAAATCAAACAGTCAAGTCATTGATTGAAGACATACAGCTGCTAAGCCAAGACGTTGATCTGTTCAACGTGCAATCCTTTTTTACTCTCCGAACTTACATAATAAGGTGAATAGAAGTGAAAGGTGTTACGATTGCAGATGGTCGCTAAACGTATTGTTTCACAAAGAAAATTCAAATGTAAATATTTTCTGTCAGTGGAACACAAAACGTGTAGTTTTCCAAGTCACCGCTCGCGTAAAATACTATTTGATTGTATTTTTGAGAACGACCTGTCAGCGATAAGTAATATTGATTTACGCAGAAATATCATAAATTTGTCTATGGTTCCCTAAAATTTCAACTTAACCAAAATAAACCGGCCACGTGCCGTGACGGGCCACGTGCAGTGTAGGGTTCCGTAGTCAGTACCTACTTGTTTTATGTAACTAACAACTGCCTAACTTTAGGCCTGAATTCAGTCCATGATACTGAACAACTTTCACCAAGGAACAAACGAAATACAAAAAATATTTTTGGACTCTTACACACAAGATTTGGCAAAATGTAATATTTATGTAATATATGTATGGAATATGTAAGGACAAATCACACTAATTAAGCTAGCCCCAAAGTAAGTTTTAAACTTGTATTATGGGATACTAACTCAATGATACTATATTTTATGATAAATACATACATAGATAAACACCCAAGACCCAGGACAATTTGAAAAAGACCATTTTCTAACTTGCCCTAGGTGGGGCTCGAACCCAGAATCTCCGGATTAGCGGTCTAGCGTGTTAACAATTAAACCACGGAGGTCGAATGGAAAGCAAACATTTTCTTTTCATATTTAATAATGTGTTCCTTAGGAAAAGTTGTTCAGTATCATGAACTGAATCCACCTTAAATTAGTTTTAGTACAGGGAGACGTTATATACTACTGCCATGAATTTTTTTTAAGTGTCCATATACAACCGTTTAACTGACAAAGAGGGGAGACACATGATTCTAACAAAAAATTGCAATCAAAAACCAAATATTTCACAAACGGATTGCTTAAACGAAAAAGGGTGTTCATAATCTTACAATATTTTTGAAAGATCTATTCAACGACGTCTCACACCACACATTTTTTTTTCAAGTTTTTATTACCACATATCCATGCCCGCCCATGCCCAATTACAGCTTTCTAGTACTAATAGTCTATGAGTAAAACTGGGGACAGACAGACAGACAGACATGACGAAGCTATAAGGGTTTCTTGTTTACTATGGAACACTAAAAAGTTGCGTGAAACGAAACAGATTCCCTATTCTAAGGGTTCTTTATCATTTGCGCTTTAACAAATTTCAAAACGAGTAATCAAAACCACTGTGCAAATATTTCGCTCCACTTCGCATACGATAAATTCAAAAATTGATGGATGAATGACAGGTTAAGCAACTACTAGCTTGGTCACAGTTAGGATGGGTGACCGTGCTTTCAATCTTAATGTTGTTCAAGTTAAATGTTGAGTTTCTTATGAATAAATTTCAGTTTTCTCTACCTACATAACTTGGCAGCTATTTAAATTTCAATTGTTTTGTCGGAATTTGAACTTGGCATTTTTACATTTATGTTTTTGATGGGATAAAATAAACACCCAAGAACCAGGATAAATTAAAAAAGGCCATTTACCAACTTGCCCTGGCTGGGAATCGAACCCAGAACCTCCGAGTGACGGACTAGCGTGTTAAGGAATCGCCACGGAGGTCGACTAATAAATTGAAAAAGTAATAAATATTACGCAAGATTCGAATAACTATACGAGGGGGGGTCAAAAAGTTCGCGGAACGGAGGGGAAGGGGGGTGAAATAAAATACTGTACTATTTTTCTTTTTCAATATATTCCCCCTTAAGTCGAATACATTTTTCAGATCTCTCTATTAACTTATTAATACCGTCGAAAAAAAATGATTTGTCTTTGTCCTCAAAATAGGCCGAAATCGCCGACTTGACTTCTTCATCATCGGAAAATTTCTTCCCCCGAAGCTCTTTTTTTAATTTGGGAAATAAAAAATAATCACAGGGGGCTAAGTCTGGACTATAGGGAGGATGGTTTAACATTTCGAAGCCACAGTGATGAAGGGCAGCCATCGCAACGCGGCTCTTGTGTACCGGTGCGTTGTCATGCAAAAGCAGCACACCCTTTGTCAACTTTCCCCGCCTTTTCTCCTTGATTGCTTCTTTTAATTGTCTTAGTAGATTAGCGTAGTATTCTCCCGTTATAGAAACACCCTTATCTTTATAATCTATTAATAAAATACCCTCTGTATCCCAAAAAACAGTTGCCATGATTTTTCCAGCCGATTGTGACACCCTGTATTTCTTAGGGGGGGGCTGACCCTTTTTATGCCACTGCATAGACTCTTGCTTCGACTCAGGCTCATAATGATGAACCCAAGTTTCATCTGCAGTAACAAGTCTTGCAAAAATTCCTTCCTTGTCGGCGCTACAGAGGTCTAAAAACTCCTTTGAATACTCGACGCGCAGCTGTTTCTGTGGTGGTGTGAGCATTCTTGGCACCCATCTTGCGCTGACTTTTGACATCCCAAGATTGTCGTGTAGAATATTTAAAATGGTTGTAGGTGATACTCCAACCATTTCTGCAAGTTGTTTCTTCTTCAAACGAGTATCCTCCAGTATAAGATTCTCCACTTTTTCAACGATGTTTGAGGTGGTGGCCTCAATCGGCCGTCCTGAGCGAGGGTCGTCTTCAAGAGACTCTCTGCCTTGCTTGAAAAGGCTATTCCACTTGTACACCATGGTTTTCCCAGGGCAAGAGTCCCCGTATACTGATAACATTTCTTCCAAAATTTTCTGAGGTGGTTTTCCTTGCTTAGTGAGGAACTTTATGACGGCACGAAACTCGATTTTTTCCATGTTCAAGTTTTTCTTCCGGATTCACTTGTTTGATCGACGACAGGTCAAAGGTTATTGACACAATCAGGTTCAAACTTGGCATATATACTCACAAAGAGTTGCTCATTAGTTACTACCTGCGGCAGGTCCCCCACCCCCCGCTATCCCCTCCATTCCGCGAACTTTTTGACCCCCCCTCGTAACTTGGATTTTTTAGAAAGTGCTATATGAATTTCACATATATTTAAACTCGCTTTTTAAATAAACGTCTTGCATTCACGCACACTACTGTATTTTCGACTTTACTTTTTCTACTGATAGTCTGTCTACTAAAGTGTTAAGTACATTATAATGACGTCTGCCAAGGCCTTAATTCAGAAATAATAATTCAAACAAAATAATTCTTTGATTTGATTGATTTAAAAATGTTAATAAGTATCGCGGACTGGAAGTCTTGACGAAAAGAAACAAGTAAGCTGTATACTAATTCTACGTTACAATTTATGATTACCTACATCTATTGTCCCGTTTTCACATTATTAACTCTATGTAACTTCATCTTGACATTTTTATCCCCTAGCGGGAAAATTTTGCATATTTCAGAGCCAAATCCGACCACGTGGCTTTACGCATACGGTCCTTAAACTCATGAGTAATCGAAAATCATGATAAAATCATAACAGTGATAATGACAATACAATAGTAAATTGATATACGGAGGGCGAAGAAAGGAAGTAAACTCTCAGATCACCGGAATTAGCTTATTAAATTGCTAAATATGTGATATGAAGTTTTCTTCAATCAATATCGCCCGAAGTGTATTAATTTTACGTCGTCCCCTGGCCAGGAAGTGGCTTTTTATGCACACATAGCAGGCGTAAAACACCACTTTCGCTGCAGTGATACCTATGTACGTAACAAATTGCATCTTATACTATTGAAATATATCAGTACATAATTGTAACATAACATAATCTATTTCTTTCAATCAATTTATTTATCAAACACTGTTGCAGAAAGGCATTTTATAATCACATTATGTATAGAATTGTCTATGATTCGGAATTCCAAATGTAGCAAATTCATACAATATAGGTACCTAGTACCTATATGCATTACTGCACATCAATTTTATTTTCTATTCAGAATTCCAAATTCAAAACAGAATCATTTTGGCGGGCTTATAACAAATTTGCAATATTATATCGGCAAATTCTGCAATTATGTGTTCACTAGAATACTAGATGTACTAGATGATGATCTGGGTGATTGTTTATGATTTGTATTTGTTCAGTGTCTCTAATAATTCATCAGCTTCTTCTGAAGTTTTTACTCTTATAAGTATGGGAACTGGTGGGGGCTTAAAATCAGGAGTTGGAATGCATACCATCATAACATTATTTTTCCCCATACGCTGTGTTGGTATCACTGAAGCAAGGATTAAATTGACCAAAACATTTCCCAAGTTAGTGTTTGCACGAACCAGCAACTGGTGTTTACCACTTTCCTCAATTTTCTTGATATACAGAGTACCAACACCATTGTCAACAAAAGTTCCATCTTTTTTAACAAAAACTTTACATTTCTGCTCATACACACTATTTTCTTCTACAATAGGTTTATACTCAACCTTAGGAGGTGAGTCTTCATCTTCATTATCATTAGTTTTTTCTGTTGTATCAGATTTAGCTGTAGTTTGTACATTGTTAAAACTAAAGGGTTTGCCAATACCAAATGAAAATGGAGCAGCAGCTGTTCCATTTGTAGGATTGTTCATAGTTCCATTTGTGTTTGTTGAAAATGGTGATGATGTTGAAGGTACTGGTAATGGTGGTATAACAAATCCACCTGATTTAGGCGATTCACTTTTTGATTCAGCAATTTTATTCTCAGAGTTACTCATAGTATTACCAAGTGAGAAACCTGTTGATTTGGGTAATGTATTTTGTATAGGTAAATCATTTGTTACAGGCTTTGTGGCATTTTCTTTGGATTCATCAAAATATTCATCTTGAATTTCCTTCACATACCTTTCATAGTCTATAAATATTGGAGATAGAATACAAAATGGAGTTTCTTCAACATATTTTTTTATCCAATCACATACAGCCTCGTTCAGACCTTTTAACTTTGCACAATAGTTAATCTCTTTGCAATCTGTATGCTTATTCGTATTAACTGAATTTAACAAAGTGCTTGTATTGTTTTGTGCATTTGGTGTAGGATGAGGTTTGAGGCTAAATAGTGAAGAGTTAGGTGTGCCTGTAAATAATTTACTACTACTATTTGTAGTTTGTCCACCAAACATAGTGGATGACACTTGTGATACAGAGACATTAGGAGTCTTCATGTCCGTCTTGTCATTGGTGGAGCCCAAGGGTGACTGAATTTTAAAAGGTGAATCACTGACAGTGGAATCCGCTTTTGAAGCTGTAAACAGTGATGATGGAGTGCTGCTAGATGTATTTAAATTTGAAGTGCCAAACATAGGAGTCAGCTGGCTTGATCCCAATCCAAACATAGGTTTTGTCTCAGTCGATGTTTGTCCTCCAAATATACCATTACTTGAAATTGGTGTATTGTTAAATATAGTAGATGTCACGGTTGTGTCACTTTTACTTGCTGAAGGGGAAATTTTATTGCCATTTGTTAAATTTGCCAAAAAATCAAATGATGATGGCTGCGTCTTATTAAATCCACCAAATCCACTGAAAACACCTTTTCGTGGCTGAAAATGGAAATAAAAGGATGTTACAAAAACGATTATATTGTTACTATCATGATTGGGATAAGTCATAATTATATGATGAAGCTTGGTGAATTTCCCAAGATTCATTTTGTTACAAAATCATGTTTAACTTTTTGGTTTTATTTATTAATCTAATAGCTCTAGAAGCGGTCTCCGCTGACCAGTGGTCAAAGTGTTTGTCTTGTGATCTGTAGGTCGTGGGTTCAAATCCCACTGGGAAGCATACTTTGTGAAAAGTTGTTTCCAGTCTGATTAGGATATTGCAAGGTTTGAATCACCTGATTATCCAAAAAGAAAGACGATTCCATGCTTCGGAAGGCACGTAAAGCTGTTGGTCCCGAACACCATCCAGCATTTGTGAACCTATCCTAGGATTGGTTCTGGTCTACCCTTTGGATTACGGAGGTCAAACGGCAGTTGTTCGATGTAAAACCAGTATGACAAGTATCATTGTCAAATTACTTGGGGTAGGTAGCGGACCTCCGGCTTTGAAGCATTACCGCTGAGGATGCAACTGGGAATACGCTGGGGTGATGATAAATAGTTTTAGAAGCAAATGAAGAAACAAATTCAGCAAATTGTACTGGCATAAATATAAGGTTCCATACCTCATCACTGGTCATCTGTGAACGTCTTTTGGCAGTCCTGATAACACGTTTTTCCAGTACCTCTTTGGGCGCAGCTTTAAAACTTCCTATTTCTTCTAGTTCACTGGGATCATCTTGATCCCAATTATCATGGTTAAGTTCAGTCGTAGCTTGTCGTTTTACTGACATTGTATAGTACCTATACACTATCTAGTTATTCTAGTTGCACGGCACCTGTGGAAACAGCTTTAGCTCGCTCTTTGTCGTAGTACAAGTTTGCAGTCGTATCGTTATTATATGTTACTCATTTTATGGATTTCAATGTAGATAGATTGTTCATAATGTGTATTTCAAGACTAGCGAAAAATTCTGCAATATTGTCTTTATCAAAGAGAATATAACCACTCACTACGGTATTTATCAAACGTTGTATTGCAGACGGGAAATCAAGGAACTATTTTTTTACTAAGTACGCAAACGACTTCAGAAGCACAGAGGCGACGCCACAAGCTGCAAAGAAAGATGGCGTAGAAGACTTTCTATCCATAGATTAATATTGTATATACTGAAATAGATAAGAAACTACAGCTTTAACATTAGATTAAACCAGTGGTGCCATCTGGTAACATGTTTTCGCAACACCAAAGGACTAAAAGATGAAATAAAACGGTGTAAAAATTACTCCGTGAGCTGGGAATTAAAAACCGCACGTGTCGAATTTATCCATCATGTAATATTCCTATCAAATAAAAAAATGGTGTAAAAATATACTGCGTGAGTATACGGACTTGAACTCGCAACGTTGGTCTTATTTTAACCATGCTCTAATTAACTGAGCTATCACGTGTTCTACCTCGTAGTGCGAATTTCTCCAACATTTGATTTGATATTCTTATTCTTTAACACGCATTAGGAGTTAGGTCAGCTGATTCGTGACTAGATGGCGTTTTATTGAATTTCTTTATCAAAATTCTGCAATGTTCTAAGTTTCATAGGCATGGTTCTGTCTGCATTTCGTTCGTCCGTTGGGTCCATGACTATGAAACTTAGAAAAATATATTTATTTTATTTACGAGTACACAACAACAGTTTACCAGTTTTTTCTCAATTGACACGAGTGACAAGACAACTCAAAAAAACATTAGTTCTTTTCTCCAAAATAAATTATTCCAAAGAGGTTTTACACTTCAACACTCCTCCTTAATTTAATTTATCTTGTCACTCATGTCAATTGAGAATAAACTGGTACCTACACTGTTGTTGTATAAATAAAATATATTTATTTTATTTATAACTAAATTAACTTCGTTTAATTATCCATTGGATGGGTTAAGAGTAGCCCTAATGCTAGAATCAAGTGAATTCTAATACAGACATGAAAAACACAGGACTCACCTTTCATATGTAAGTAAATAAACATTTTAATATTGTACCTCACCGCTCGTGGCGTTGACCGCGGCCGTGTCGGTTGAGCAGCCGGCTTTGGGAAGCTAGCTGCTTGACCGACATGATGCGTACGTGACTTTGTCGTGACCAATCACATGCATCTTTGTCTATGTGTGCGTATGCGCTTCGTTGTAATTACTGTCGGTTTGTTTGCGTAAATGGAATCAGAATCGAAGCGGTGAATGTAGGAGCGTAAGGTATCTAGAGAATTATATATCGATGCCATACGAGGTAGAACACACACGATAGCTCAGTTGATTAGAGCATGGTTAAAATACAAAATAAGAGCAATATTGCGAGTTCAATTCCTACTCACGCAGTATATTTTTTACACCATTTTTTTATTTGATAGGAATATGAAATGATGGATAAATTCGACATGCACGGTTAATCACTTAATAGCTCAGTTGTTAAGGCTATAGAACATTGTCGTATTTGAACCGAGGTCGTGAGTTCAAGTCCCAGCTCACGGAGTAATTTTTTCACCGTTTTATACGCTCAAGCGCCCGGCCGCTTTCAAAAATTACGCGCTAATTGCCCGGCGGTCCGCCGCGCGTCGCTACTCAGTGCCCGGCCGGCGAAGATGTAATCGCCCTTTTTTGCCCCATCGTTTTTTGCCCGCGCGACCGTCTGTCGCCGCGCGGCTCATATTTCACACAATCGATTCATTTGACTAAAGTACACAAGCAACACTGTTAAGTGTTGTGTTTTTTATGATGACTATGAATAAAGCTATCCAATGTTATATTTTGTTTGACAGATCACGACTCTGGTGTATAGTTACGTTCCGCTGAACTTGGGATAGCGCGATTTAAAGGTCGGCTTGTATTAAAAAGGCCATACCTAAAAAATAATGCAATGACATAGGGTTATTTTTTTAAAATTATCTTACATATATGGTGTATAATAAGGTGAGAAATAAAAAAATACACTTGTCTATATATTTTTTTTTATTTACAGCCCTTTGAACTTACACTATAATCTGCCGTCGCACGGCGTAATTTATATTAAGTTTAACAAGGCTAAGATGCCCGGATACCACTTTATGGCCTGAAATATAGATATTACAACATAGGTTATCTAATATTCTTTTAACATAAAAAAAATCAAATCGATATCATTCACCACGACTAAGAAATATGAACATTAGAACGTTAGTACCCATTCCCAAAATGATATCACCTTACTTTTTATTTATTTTTTTGTTCTACTAATTACACAATTAATACAGAAATGAAAATAAGCATGCCACATAGTGCTGTTAATGCTCTTTCTAAAAAGGTATCATACTTGTATAATGTAACAATGTAACAAAATTTGTTCAAAGGTAAAGAAAAAATGATCACCAAATTCGGCGATATAAGGCTGGTTACACATCGGGAAGTTTGTTTTTTTACCTCAAGTTTTGAAAATCGAGTTTTCATTAGTATTTATGTCTTGTTCATACCAACCGGGGATTTCCTAAAATTTTTAATTTTTAACCGACTTCAAAAAAGGGTGAGGTTCTCAATTCGTTGGAACCTTTTTTTTTATGACCGAGCGAGTGAAGCGAGCGAGAGTCTACAAATCAAGTTGGGGAAAAATTACATTGTTTGTATGGATGTATGTATGTGTGTATGTATGTATGTATATATGTATGTATGTGTGTATGTTCCGCGATAACTCTCAAACCGTTGATCACTAACAGTTGATGAAACTTAAAATATACATAGATATAATTAATAGAATTTTCTAGTTTATTGGACATGAAAATCGGTTCAGCCGTTTTTATGCGGGCTTTTTCCTTGTAGACATATTAACAATCAAGCTAAAATAAAAACCACCAAATTAAGAAAACCATCACCACCAAAACATGCAAAGTAAACAAATAAAATAATTTTCGGAATAAAAACTCCAAATTCCAATATTTATTTGGCACAAAAATATGAACAAAATAAAAAAGTACATATACAAAAATTGGTTGGAAAATAAAAATGATCATGCAAATTATGGAATTTTCAATTATAAATACGTGTGTCAATCAGTACTTGACATGGGCAATTTAACTTTATGGACTGTCATACCAGGTGTGTAACAGCCCTAAGCCGCAGCAAACACGACTGTTACTTGAGAGGTTATTTGAAAATCGTAATCCTTGCTTGTTTACATTATATTTTGCTTATTTTTTATATGTTTTCAACAGATGAATATCTAATCTAACTTTTGAATAGCATTTCCTAGGAATATACAGCCAAAATATCATAAATTGAAGGCAATCATTTCGTTGTTCCGTGCAAAATTGTACTTGCAGTATATTGTAGGTTTCGAAAAATCCCAAATTATGTTGTGTTTCATGCTGGGTTTTTATATGTTTACTTAGTATATGTTTAGATCTTTCGAAAATCAGAAATAATCAGGGGTAAATACTTACAATTTATTTATAATCACTAAAAGAAAATCACACTTCGACGACATCAACCAGTTACAAACAAAAGCGCGCGACCACTAAACTGTCAAAGGTTTTTTTTTAAATTTCTCCTTGGAGTCGATGTTTGTCTATACACCATTTGGTAGGAAATTTTACGGCGAACCGAGATAGCTATACAGATAAACCGAAAGAACGACAGAGATGGTTATATTTTAGTTTATGCGACTGCATCGGAGCGCGAACGCCTTGTCAACTGGCAGCTGACACGGGCAATTCGCGACCAAACACGCGTGTCAACTGGGAGGTGACAGGGGCAAAATGGCGTCCTAAGCCTTGACAACCAGGACTTGACATGGGCAATTTAAAGAAAAGAGGCTTGTCAACTAGTAGTTGACAGGGGCGCCTGAGCGGTTATTTCATCTTTTAGTCCTTTGGTGTTGTGAAAGCATGCTACCAGATGGCGCCACTGGTTTGATCTAATGTTTCTTATCTATTTCAGTATATACAATATTAATCTATGGTCGGGTCCATGTCGGGTAGGGTCGTGGTTTTGACATTTGTAGTGACAGGTTTGCCAGTATAAAATAAATTGTACAGCAGACAGAACTCAAGGATCACGGTACGTACGGACTAAATTAGACTGCCTGTATACCCCTGCCTGAATGTGTGATGCGCCTTATATTTTTGACCAATCATCATCACGGAAAAGTTGAGAATAGAAAAGAAACATCTTCGCTCTCTTTCTGCCACAGTTATGCTACTGTACTTCATACAAAATCTCAAAATTTGAAGGAAAATAATGTGTTATAAATAGTTAAAATTGTAAAAGAAATGTATTTTGTTCTATTGTACACAAGATTTTAAATATACATAATTCATAATTAATTGAAATCAAGTTTTGTAAAGTGAGCTAACGCGCTTCCTTTTCTCTGTGTTCGTTTATAGAGTTGTTTCTTTTGGACAGTACCTAGGTACCTATCTTTGTTTCATTACTTTTTGTTAGGTAGGTATTTTCTTATCAAATTAATTAATTTGGCGTCTTTATAAGTTAATTAACCAAGAACTTTCTGAAGGTGCAGACTTGAAAGTATAGATTATGGAAGTGTCTAACGAAATTAAAGAAGATATTCGCAAAACTCAGTCCGACTTGAAAAATGCGATTCGAGTTCATCAGGTTAGCGAACATTTCCTATTTATTTTACATAAGTTGAACTATTGACTTAGATAGGTATTACTTTGAGTTTACAGAACACATAGGTAAGTTGTTTTTGTTTTCTAGTAATTTAAAATAATTACAAGACTCAAATAGTGTTATTTAATTTACAGGTTTGGGTTGCGCGTCTACAGCAGGACGAAACCGTAAGTACAAAATAATAATTCGATGATTTTTACTTTCATTCAGCTATCCTGTCATTATGTTGGTACTAAAAATATGTATTGTATTTTATTTTATTTTCAGAATTTGCATTTAAAGACGAAGGTAACAGAAGCAGAGAAAGAAATAATTGCAATTGGACATGCCCAAGTAAGTTAAAATTATAAACAGCTGTAGGTATGTACCTAAGTGATAAAACTGATAAACTATTGCAAAAACAAGTACTTACCTACCTAGGGAGACAAAATGATCATTATCATTTTATCACTTACTTCATCATCATCATTTTGAAATTAAAGTAATATTTTTACATATTCTATAATAATAATAATAATAACCTACTTTGTATAGTTGAACACAAATAAGTTTTAAGTTAAAATGAACAAATTTATATATAAGAATATAATAATGTATTAAGTATCCATTATTTTTAAAAATATAAATTAATAAAATATGTAGAATTGTAGCTATTATAACTATCTACAGTTAAATTATATATTATTCTTGCCTAACCAGTGCCTAACAAAATTATTGCAACTTGTAGAAAAAAACAGATAGTTATAAAATTATTTAAATGTTACCTAATATTGTTATAAAAATGCATTATTTGTACTTCAGAAATTAGTTGTGGATAGATTAAGACGGGAATTGGAACTGTATCAACAACGTTTGAAAGCAAGAAACAAGCAGGTGAACATAGAAACGGACAATCGCTATGTAGCACAGCAATTACGGGACCATCAGCTCCAGTATCGGAATCGAAGCCGAACTAATTCTGTTTCACTGTTAAAACCTTCAGTACTCAATGAAATTCATATAACAAGTGAGAATCACCAGGAAGATATCAAAGACAGTATATCTGATTCTGAGAACGAAATTAAGTCTTCCAACGAAAAAGAAAACTCCAGTCATAGTGAAACTGACAACAAGGAAAAGTACAGACATTTTTCACAACTGCCTAACACTGTACATGATAGTCGAAACAACTTTGCTAATGCCCTTAATAAGGTCAAACAGGCTTTTATGTAAGTATATTCTGAGTAATTTTATTATTCTATAAGTCCTGTCTATAGCAGAAGATTGCAGAAGGTAGGGACGTGTGAAAGGATAAGAGGAAGGCCTTTGCCTAACATTGATAATTTGAGATACCTACTACATGCTGGGTAAAAAAGAAAATTTCAAAATTATGGCGACTATAGATTTCGCTTCACCCTGATATGAATATACGCTAGCCCCATATATATATATGTATGTCTTTAATTTTGCTATCAAAAGGAGGTATATTTTCAAACTCTTTTTATAGATTAAACTTTCCTTTCTATGGTTGAAGCGAGAGTTTGAACCACTTGATATAACTATTGTGGGGTCAAAGTGACAAGACACGAACGAATTATTGTAACCAAAAAAACCCTAGAAGCAGATAATTCCATTTGTTTTTATTATTTTCAGTGGTTCCAAACTACAAGAGAATGAATGGCAAGAACAGAGGTCTGACTCTGATTCCTCCGCTGGTGCTGAGCCATCGCCCACTCCCTCACCGCCACCTTTGCCCGAACCTGGGCAGCCAGTGTCACAAGAAACCTTTATGAGGTCAGTGTTTATTACCATCAATCATGAAGAAGTTAGGTGGGTAGTTAAAATGCAGCAGAACCTTATTATGAAACTTCAGGAATTTAGACCATTATTTACACAAATGAAGTAGACAGTGACAAGAGAAGGTAACATATTGCAGGAGATAAATACCCGTAATAAATAAATATAAATGTATGGGGACAAATCACATTGATTAAGCTAGCCCCAAAGTAAGTAAAACCAGGCCTGTGTCACTCCCCGTTTAGGTATCGAGAATATACCTACATTATTACTATGCGCGCAGCGACCCCATAGAGTGGTAAATTCAGTTATATGAATCTTTTGTCCAGAGTAATAAGAATGAAATTGGCCTGCAATGGATGTCTAGGTATCTAAACGAAAAGGTGCTGAGTTTTGACGTGAGCCAAATTAAACCATATCGCTAACCACATTGAGTAGATATTACTTTGAATTTCTTTGCTGACTGAGACTTCTGTACGTGAGTACTGGTTCTTATTCTGTGGTAAAACTTGTGTTATAGGATACTAACTGACAACAATACTATAAATTAAATAATGAAATAAGAAATGGTGAAAAAATACCACATGAGCAGGACTTGAACCCGGAACTTAGTCTCAATACGACTATGCATCTTGAATGCCTAAAAAATCCTATAAAAACAATACTATATTTTATAATAATTACATATATGGATAAGGTCTTCTTGTTTTGGGCAGATAATGGGTTAAACCAGGTACAGGTAAAGTCCACTTTTTCTAATAAGACAGTATACACTATACAGATAACAGAAAACAGATGTCCAAAAAGTGGCCTTATCGCAGCTACAATCATGCACCTACTTGGAGATTGATTGATGAAAATAGGTATCAGCTGTTTATACCTACTTGTTGTGTTACCAAAGCATTGTTGAATTCTTATTAAAAATTACAAACTGGTTAGTTACTTTTTCCAGATAGACTTTTTGAGCTCTTTCATAACGTTGAAGGCTTCGATTATACAGGCTGACTTTTAAACCACCAGCCAAATTTTTGGAGCAAGTTCAGTCCATGATACTGAACTACTTTCCATAAAAACAATTAACGAAAAACTAAAATAAAAATTCGCCTTTTCATACAAATCAGCGCTCAGTCAAACGGATTTTGCATGGGAGGACGAAAAATTTTCATCGATTTTGATAACTTTTTTTATAGAAAGTAGTTCAGTATCATGGACTGAACTTGCTCCAAAAATTTGGCTGGTGGTTTAAAAGTCAGCCTGTATATGTATATGATCTTCGTAATTTTACCGCGAAGTCGGCGCGAAAAACATGGCCCTCCACACTCGCTATCGTTCACAGTTTAGTTCGCACGCTCGTCGAGAATGGACGCTGAATGCACTGCTGTCGCGTTAAGTAAGTCTTGCGCGTTACTGTTCACACGCGAGTGTGGATGCGTTCGCGTTCACGGGAATTTCGCGCCCCGCGAACCCTTTGACGCGGGCGCAAATACCGACACTGAACGGGGAACAAGGCGCAAACGGGCGCGAAAGCCATCCACATTCGCGGTTCGCGGCGTTCGCGGGTGTTCGCGGCGCGAATGTGGAGCGGGCTTTAGATGTAGCTTAAAAAATTTGACTCAAGTTTTGCCTAACATGAATGTCAGGTCTGTACCTGGATTTCCACCAGAGATAAAAATATTTTGGGCAATAAAAAATCTGTAAACAATGCTCTAAGTTCTAATACAATAACCAATGTGTGGAATTAATTTTGAACACTTTATTTCAACGAGAGTTTGAATAAAATTATTTTTAACCACTAAACCTACCGAAATTGTGTCTAATGAAATTTAGTCGCATGTTTTTCGTTTTGTTTTAGATTGATTGGACTTGTGACTACGGCCCAGAGAGAGATTCTAATGAAGAAACGGAATGAGCGCCGTAAGCGGTCGACTACTAGCACCAATAGAAATGATTTCTTGTATGGAAACTTTGAGATGATGCCTGTAAGTTGTATTTTTTGTATTACTTATATTAGATTTGCTATGGTACCTTGAGCTTTTAGAGAGAGCGACGGAATGCGGCAGCATCGCCGATTCCGCGGCGTTCCGTCGCTCCCTCTCGCTCTAGTAGATGACGGTTCGGAGCGGCAGAAAAGGAAAGCAGAAAGAAAAATACTGTTCCGTGCTGACAAATGTGTCCCAACCCTATTACCAAAGAAATTTTAAACAATCTGTTGACTTTGTTCCAGAAACGTAAAAAGTTGAATCAGTTCCCGTATCTACAGTCGCACAACGATCCGCCGCAAACACGCTCTGCAAAGCAGAAAAAGCTACAGGTAAAAAAATAGTAGATTATACAGTTATACACCTACAACTCGGTCGATGAAAGAAGAATGCAAGCGCTGATTTCTTATTTATCTATGTACTATCTAATAAAATATACTGAAACTAATTTAAAGGTAGTTTCAGTCCATGATACTGAACAACTTTCCCCAAAAACACATCGAAATTGAAAAAAAAAGTCTTCCTATAGAAACTCTGATCAGCTGATTGGTCAACTTTTACGGGTGGCCAAAACTTTTTATCATATTTCGGAGCAGGCACAGAGGCAGATTATCTATGCACGTGCCTAGGGGCGCGAGATAACACAGGGGCGCGCGAAATTTTTAAACGGTAGTTCAAAACTACCAGCCATGCAAAGTGACAAATAAAAACCTCTACCACACATGTGCTCCCCCTCCGTTTGGTACCGGGTTAGAATAGGACCACTCCATCTCTTCCTGTGGATGTCGTAAGAGGCTACTTAAAGGATTAAGCAGAAACATCTCATCTACAATTGTATTCCCAAGGAGGGTTGACGTCGGGCAGCGGCCGGTTGTAAAACTTTTCGCACAAATTCATTCCCAAAGAGGGGTGACGTCAGGCAGGCGGCCGGTCGTAAAACTATAGCCAAACCATTTTAACTGTTTCAACTATTTCTTCTCCACTTCGCAAGGTCTTTGGCATCCTTGGGTGACCATTGACATGCATGTTATATTTGAAGGAGAAAAAACGGGAAAGCGCACCCCGGCTCCGAAGCAGCACATCTGAGGATGCTACTGGGAATGGGCTTAGATGAAGAGGATTGATACCCATCAATCCTTCTCTGCTATGATTCGATTTACGCCTTACGCATTTTGTAAACATCTCCTTTGTCGGAATGCATAATGTTGATTGTATAATCAACATTACTTCCATCCGACACGCACTTGGCTGATTTTCGGGTGGTTGTGACCACAACCCTTTTTTGGAGGGCGCGGATTCAGCGCCTGAAGAAAAGGGTGTAGTATCCTGGGTCAAACATAAATTATTTTGTAGTGACAGTAGTGTTTTACACTCGTTGAAGTGGCAGTGACCAATAGCCGATAGCCGATGGGGCAGAAAGGTTCCCGAATGACGACCACGTACTGGCAAGCGAAGCGTGGAACACCCACCCACAAGGTGGTCAGACGATCTGACTAAGGTCGCTGGAAACCGCTGGACGCAGGCCGCTCTAGATCGGTCGTTTTGGCAATCCCTGGGAGGGGCCTATGTCCAGCAGTGGACGTTATGCGCCTGAAATGATGATGATAATGATGAGTAGTGTTTGACACTAATAAAATAATGTCACTTGTCAGTGATCATATCCATTTTGAACGTGATTTTAGATTTATGAATGCAGAAAAACTGATATTAAGTGCGCTTTTTGACTCCAAGACACGATGATTCATACAATTTTATAATACTGTTATTTTTTTCAGAACCAAAACAAATCATCTCGCGAAGGATCACCATCAGGATCATCCACAGAGAACAAAGGTATTTTTTTTTACCAAAGAATATGCAAGGAATTTTTTTTTGGGCAAAAATAGCAAATTTCATCTTTAAATTATGATTGCCACATCCATAAAAAATATGCAATCAGTTACACGAGTATAGTGCACTCACGGGTACAATGCTAACGATTTAAGGAGCGCAGATTTTGCTGTCAAATTCATGAAAAGTCTGCACTCCTTAAGGTGAAGATATAGGCAAATGACCTTGAAGTGTGAAATAAATTGTTAACTCGTAAATATGATAATAATTTCCATAATGCTCTTCGTCATGCACTAGATAGCCCTTTAAATTATTTTATGAACTGCCGTTGAAACTGTTATTGGTGATCCGTCTAGCTTTAAAACTTGCCGTGGCCACTTTTGGCGGAGGCAAGTTTTAAAGCTAGACGGACTAATGTAAAAACTTTCAACGGTGGTTCATAAAATAGTTTAAAGGGCTATCTAGTGCATGACGAAGAGCAATATGGAAATTATCTCCATATTTACGAGTTAACAATTTATTTCAAATGAGGGCGCCACTTCAAGGCCATTTGCCTATACCTTCACCTTAAGGGGATACATGATTTTTTCGGGGTCCCTATTTGAAATAAATTATTTAAAAGGAAAAGGAGATATTATTTAAAATTTTGTTTTGATCAAGCCCTAGATAACCCTTCAAACTATTTTATTAACTACTGTTTACAGTTTATTTATTTATTTTTACTTGTTTTATTTATTATAGACGAGCAGCTCAGAGCTGATATGTCTATTTCACACAGTGCTGAGAGTCCATAAAGTCTTTTCACAGTTCATATATTTATCAACGATACTTTATTTGTCCTTAACCACTTGTCGAGTCTATTTTTAAATGCATTAAATTAAGGTGAGAACGTTAAGTTTTCTGCAAAAATGCTAACAAAAGCTTAACATTCTCACTTTAAACTGTACCGCCTTCTACAATATCCACGGGAAGTCTTGAGAGTTGGTCCCATTCTACTCTGCCGGGAACCATACGGCTAATGACTTATTATTATTTTGTTTATTGTAGAACGCTGGAGTAGCAGCAAGCCAGCGTGGGCCGCGGCGCTGCCGGCCGGGCTGTCGGTGGAGCCTGTGTACACGGCGGCCAAACAAAAAGTTTGCCACGGTTGTGGCAGAAATGGTAAGTCAGTCAAACTCCATTTTTTTGCTACCTAATTAACGCGTCGCTTTTTTCCAATGTAAAAAAAATATACTATATAGTATACAATACATGTTTTTTCTCCGCCTATTTAACGCGTCTCTAATTTTCCACGTTTTGACAAAATTAATAGTTACTTACCAATTATAAATAAACTATCAACTATACAATGTCTTGTTTTGTTCTCCGCCTAATTAACGCGTTGTTTTTTTAAGTGGACAAACCATCGACGCATTATTTAGGCAGAGAAAAAAAAACTGAAGAATGACAAAAGTGCAGAACTATGTATCCCGCGGCGTTGAAGGATAAAATATAGCCTATGTTACTCGCTGATAATGTAGCTATCTATAGGTGAAAAAAAATTAACTGTCGCTACCTTATCGTTCTCATACTTTCGCTCGTCTGTAAGAGCCCACATATGGCGAAGCGCAGTCCAACGAATTTGTCACTGCCAAAGTATTATCGACTTTGTGTTGGTTGAAATAATATCGCATACGGACTGCAGCCAGTACGGCCCAAGTGTCGGCGTGAAAATCTCGGCTCCTGCATGAGCCGTGTAAATTAATTTTCGATTTTATTTCAAGACACAAAGTCGATAATGTTTTGGCAGTGAAAAATTCGCTGCGCTACACTTCGCCATCTGTAAGCCGGCCATCCATCGTCAAAATGAATGTCACAATGTAATTTGTCAGATGTGCTCTCGCTGCTGGTGTGGTGCTCGGGCTGCCTGGTGTGGCAGCACACGGGCTGCGGGCCCGGCGGCCGCTGCTGCCGCTGCCGCGGCGCGCTGCCCGAGCCCGCGCCCAGCCGCGCCGGCGACCTCGACCTGCACGCGACCATGTTCAAAGGTAACGTGCATCTGACGACTTCCATGGCAAAAAAAGTGGCACTCCGGGAGTGCCGACAGAAGTGAAATCTTGAACAAGGTGGTGTCGGTTACAGTGTCGCGAGTTCAGCGGTTTTTTCCCAACTCACAAAATGCCCAACGCGCCTAAATAAGTTTTCACTTCGAAAACGTCAAAAGTCAAAAGTTTATTCAATGTAGGATCACTTATTGAGGGTCATTATTTTTAGTACAAAACCAACAAACTACTAGCGTTTCGGAGCCATCACTGCTGGGAAGATACGCCGAAAGAAACCCAAACAAACAAACAAACAAACAAACAAAATTTCTTTATTTTTTTCCACGATCTACATAATTGGCACAAATTAGTCCACGATTGTGAGAGACTGGTGTATCTGAACTAAGCAGAGCCTGTATCTCAGTACACCAGCCTCTCCCCCCTAAGAGCTAAGCAGCCTAATAGTGTAATTAACAAACTTAACTAAACCCAGGCGGATTGGTTTACACGCTAGTCCGTCAGGCGGTGGTTCTGGGGCTGATTCCCAGGCAGGGCAACTTGAAAAATGGCAAGCAACAATAGGAACGGAATAAAATATCGATGCATCTGACCTAAAATAACTTGCTTTGTTACAGATAAATTAGCCGAGCGGAAACGGCTTCAAGAGAAAAACATAGAACTTTGCGTTGAACTGCGCAAGCTAGAGGCTCGGGCGGCTTCCTTGAAAGAGAATCTGAACGAACACAATGCAGAAAAGCGCCAACTCCTCGCCAACCAAATAAAGACGCAGCGGAACCTACAGAAACTGCTCGACTTCATCAGCCAGTTCAAGGAGACGTCGATTAGTATACGCTCCACGTCTGCCAGTGACAGTGGCAGCGAACTGAGTAAAAGCAATGAAGATTGAAATACGAAGTAAGTATCAGCTGGTCAAAGATTAGATTAGACCATAGATATAAAGGTACAAGATACAGCGTACAAACACATAGCATAGTGAAATATGTGACTAGATACTACTACGTACAGTATATATTTATGATTTCTAGCACAGAGTTATAATCTACGTAGTACAGAAATATATATATACTCTGTGCTAGAAATCATAGATAGAAACAATACAAGAGGACTGACATCCTTCATACTTTGAGGCGTAATTCCATTTTTAGTTTAAATGTAGCTAGATGGAGTTACTAGTTCGAAAGAAGGTAGTTTAGTTGTAGTGCCGCTTACTATTGGAAAGATGGCGGTTTAAGCGTTCATTATCTACGAAGAAACAAGCGCCATCTCTGATTACACACATAAAACACTATAAAAAAGGTAAAGTTAAAAATTAAAAGGGTCAAAATGTAAGGGTCGACTTTATCGAAATATTATTCTCTAGAAGCCTAACTAATCCCGAAAAATCATTCCACGCGATATGTACCGCGGCGGGCGGGGCTTAAAATATGAACCGCGCGGTGCGACAGTTTGCCGTGACACTCGAGTCGTGCGGTTGCGTCGTAAAAAGTTTCCTTTGAAAATATTGCTGTTTTTACGATAAACGATTCATTAAAAATGCCGTCATGTGCCGTGTATTGGTTTGGTGGTGGTGAAAGCTATACAGACATGAAAAACACCCGTGTGGTTCCGGGTTAGAATAGGACCACTCCATCTCTTCCTGTGGATGTCGTAAGAGGCGACTAAAGGACTAAGCACAAACATCTCGTGCTACAATTGCATTCCCAAGGAGGGTTAACGTCGGGCGGCGGCCGGTTGTAAAACTTTTCGCACAAATACATTCCCAAAGCGGGTTGAAGTCAGGCAGGCGGCCGGTTGTAAAACTATAGGCAAATCATTGAAAGTGTTCCGGCTATTTCTTCTCCATTTTACAAGGTCTTTGGCATCCTTGGGTGACCATTGACATGCATATTATATTTGGAGAAGAAAAAGCGGGAAAGCTCACCCCGGGCTCCGAAGCAGCACAGCTGAGGAAGCAATCGGGAATGCGCTTAGACAAAGAAGAAGATAGACATGAAAAACACAGGACTCTCCTTTCATATGTAAGTAAATAAACATTTTAATAATCCATACTTGACATCTGTTGACACCTCACTGCTCGTTGCGTCGGTCAAGTAGCCGGCTCGGGGCTGCCGGCTGCTCGACCGACGCTACGATGACGCGTGCGTGACCTTGTCGCGACCAATCTCATGCATCTTTGTCTATGTGTGTGTTTGAGTGTTTCGTTGTAATTACTGTTAGTTTATTTGCGTAAATGGAATCAGAATCGAAGCGGTGAATGTAGGAGCGTTAGATTTCTAGAGAATTATTGTTCGTAGGTCGACTTACAAGAAACGTGTTTTTTATTGTTTTAAAACATGGTACGAAGCCCTTAAGAACCCCCTTACCCTAAACTTTCCCATACAAACGTAGTCTACGTTTTATTTTAAAACGACATGTCAGATTTCGGTAAAAATTTGTAAGTTTAAAGAAATTGCATATATCTAGGGTTGTAATTGGGTTTCACAGTCAAAGTATGAACTTGAAAGAAAATATAAGGGTGTAAAACTTTTCCATACTGATGGTCAAAAATGATATAATGCACTATATTTTCTTTCAAGTTCATATTTTGACTTTGAAAACAAATTATAACCCTAGATATATGCAATTTCTTTAAAGTTACAAATTTTTACCGAAATCTGACATGTCGTTTCAAAAAAAAACGTAGACTACGTTTGTATGGGAAACTCGGATTTGGTCTAGGGTAAGGAGACTCTTAATGTACGAATCCGACTCGCACTTGACCAGTATGTTATGATTTTAAAATGGTTTGTTAACCAGAGAGTATAATCTTCAGAATCTCGATAGTCCCATGCATCCATGCTGGCAAATAGTGATGACTGATGACCTTTATATTAAAAAAAAAAGTATAAGTATGTTTTACTTTAGAACAATAAAGAGTATTAAATAAATAAACTAAAATAAATATGATCTGAGCTGATGACTAAGGGAAAAAAAGATAAAATAATAAGAAAAAAAAATATTATTTCTATTCCCAACCTGTTTGATCCATCATGGTTGAGAATTTGTAATTTCCTTTGGATTGGGCAGCAAAAGGAAAAAGTGAAGCTTGTTTTGCTGAATTCTTTTCGAAACCATTACACATAAAACTTGTAATAAGCTACCACAATAAGAGCAACAATCATGTAGTATACATGATTGTCCCTCTTATTTTGGTAGCTTGTTTTACATGTTTTAATTTTGATTTTTTTGTTACAGGTTTGATACTTCTGAGTCTGTAAATCATCTGTAAATAAAGTCGTGGTCTCAATGTATGTATGTTGAGTGTTTTATAGATCTTCATCGTTAGTACAGGTTTAGTCAATACGATTTGTGCCACTAGATAATATTTTACAAGCTTTATATTTTTAAATAAATTGTTAAGTACCTCCTTCCAAAAAATGATTTGTAATTATTAGAGGTTTATTTGTTTTTATTATTTCTACCAAATTCAGCTGTCAGTGTTTGATGAAACAAAATGAATTATATTTTCCTGGATTTTTTTCTACTTAAATAATTAGCTATTTTTTTATGAAAAGCTTTTAATAAGCGAAAAAGCTCAACTACATGATATTTCCTTGGGTTTTCACGTAATAAATAATATTGATTTCATCATATGACACAATTGTTAATTTCGTTTTAATTATTTAATTAATATTTTGAGAAGAATCAGGACAGTAAAATTACTAGTTAATTTTATCTTACGATTGTCTTAAGATTTTATCACAGTGTGATAAAATCTTGATGAAATGAGGTAACGAAAGAAAGTGGATCAAGATGTAAATTATTCATATCGGTGATGATTTTTTTTACAAAATTATTTATCTACAAAATCATTTCAAGAAAGCATATTCTTAAATCGATTTTATTGATCAAATGTCTAGCCAAAAAAGAGAAGTGTTCAGTATTGTTTCCTTGTTCTTGTATGTTTAGATATAAGTATTAGTATGTGTAAAATAGAATAGAATTATTTTTCTCTAGTGTATTTCATTAGTAAAAGATTTCTTTTATGAATTAATAGTTCTCTGTGATATGATTTAAGTTGTCATCGGTTGTTGATACATTAATTATTTTGTACAATAAACCAGGGTGATTTAAATAATAACGCCTTTTCTTTCTTATATATTTTGATACATTAAAATGTTCTTTATGAAATATGTAAGCACTTACAAATTATGTGATTGAACTAGGCGTATCCAACGCCATATCCAAAACTTTTTTCCCTTTCAACACATCTTTCCTAATGTGTTCTATGCTGCGTTCCAGGAGATGGCACTCGTATTGTGATAGCTGTGAATACCTTCGCATCTCCCCGGCACCTTTTTCGTCCACCGTTACGAGTCCACCAAAAAATCCAGTGCCGAAGTCATTATTTTCTACAAACGCATTCACTTTTGACAGTCGTCCATCCAACACGTTCAAAATGCCACGAGCGAAGATAAGGATACTGTACGCCGTAGATAGAGTGGGGGACTTTCCTTTTTTCGCGTCTGTGACTAGGTCTTCGGATCGCCGAATCTTCGCAACTAGCTCGTGGATTGATTTCTCGCTCATGTCACAGTGCGGCTTGGCTTGAGATAACAGTGGGATGAGTGTGTCTTTGGAGTGACCTCCGATCACTGGGACGGAACATTCGCGTGGGTTCCATTGATTGTGGATAGCGTACAAAGACTGAGCTCTATGCGCATCAATAGTTGTAATCCCAAAGAGCTTTTTCGGATCGTGCGCCTCGTGGTTCCTCATTATTTCAGACGCCATAGGTACTAGAACATTCAGGGGATCTGCAGCGATGCCCACAAAAGGCATGGTTTTTAGTTTTGATAATTTGGACGCAAGTGTTTTGACGAAGGCCGTATTTTTTGATGCACATGTAGTTTTTGACGTTTTAGGATCGGGTACTGCGCCGATGGCTAAAACGAGGTCGGCATATTTGAGAGCTCTGTCCAAAGTTTCCTCCCCAATGTAGCCTTTCAGGCAAGTTTCTGTGGGGATGTGGGACAAATCATTTATGATCCCGGTCGTTTCGTCGGATTTGTCGTGGATGATCAGTTTTGACACCATGGGCTGAGCTCTCAACATCATACATAACGTTTGTCCAATATCGCTTGCGCCTCCTACCACGGACACTGTAAAATTTCTTACACCGTACGATACACCATTTGTGGTTGCAATTTTAGGAAAACTTCTAAGAACAAACATTGTGAATGATATTTTGATCAACACATGCGTAAATTTTATGGGTAGGTAATTAAACTACATGTTTTTTTGGAAAAATTATGATAAAAATATGGACATTCTACAATGAAATGTGAAATATGTCTTCTTTGTTTTGACATGTTATTGAAAATAAGGTCGTGTTAGAATATGTGATTATATTCTCTTTGCTGTTTACACGAAGATCATGTACACTATACCCGCCTATATTATTACTTAGGTACCTATTAAGTTATTTTACATTTTATTGTACGAATACTTTGTTCAAAACTTTGTGTAAAATACTTTGTTCCGTAACGGGCGACGACTAACAACGATAATCGAAGCGGTCATATCCTTAGTAATGGGTCAATAAAGGACGGATGCGGCGATGGCAGTTGTGGCGGCGACGCAAATCGGCCATCGGCGTCGCATCTCATTGCGACCTTACTGCCGATGCAGACCGTACTACGTAGTTATTACCGAGATGGTAGGTAGATACAATGTTTTACAATGCTAGTCAAGCAAGCTAGCTAGACTCTGTATGGGACTCACACATAGCGAGAGATAGTTAAAATGTACACATAAAATGTACACATTGGGCGCGCTGTTTTAGTGGTTCTCGTTGAATATTTTTAATTTATTTCAAAATTCTTTCATCGTCACGAGTTAACCAACACTTATTGTCAATACACTGAAGATAAGCATACTCGCTTATCTTAGCAAATTTTTTCTCCTATTTGCGTTAGGTAGGTACCTACTACTGATTGCTTTAGTAGTCGGTAGCGATAGTTCGACGCTCGGAGGCAACATACTACTTAATTAAATTTTGATAGGTCACGTTTATTTACTACTTACTACTAAAGTAATTGACATAAACGGTAACATATGACGAAAGCCTTAGCGAGCCTTTCGAGTTATTCGAATAGTCACAACCACAAATAAGGATCGTAAAGGGCTGGGTGAACTAAGATAATAGCCGAGTAGTTTAGTCGCCGACTCCGAAGAGCCGTGAAGCTTGATGTCAGTCGGTAATTCTACAAAAGAAACACACTACAGAAGGATAACACATGTTATTCATTTTTTTTGATTAACTTGTATTGTCCCACAGCTGGGACAAGATCTCCCCAATCTCGTCACAAGACTCTCTATTTAAAGCCAGTTCAATCCACTGTTATATTCATTATAACCTTTAAACGGTAGTGGCCAGAAAGGTGGAGGGATGCAAATATTCGATTTCGCCGCCCTTCTTTCCTTGCCACCCGGGGCGTGAGGGCCCCGTCTTGCCCTCTAAGTCCGGGCACTAGGGGCTGTCCTCACTAGACACGACTTCCTGCTGTAATACATCCGCTAAGTGTGAGAATAAACTCAGATGCATGCTGTTTGTTTGTTTGTTTTTTTTTCGTGTGTGTAAGTGACCAACACTGGTGTCTGACTTTTCAAGGTGCCTAAAGGCTTCTGACAGCTTGACGACTGCCATCTAATGATGACAAACTACTTAACGTGCCTTCCGACGGAGAAGCTCGAGAAAATTTGTATGCCACTTGTGGTCACTCATCCAAGTGTGTATGTCGCTTAACATGCGCAAGCGCTATTAATGCGCACTACCACCTTGTCACCGAGCCACCGAGCTTCTCGCTGATGTATGCTGACAGACATCGACTTTTTGGGGAACGACTAAAAACATTTGAGGGTTATGCCCTGGGTCTGAGAGGCTTGTCGTCTTCGCAGTCATCGAAGTGCTAATTCTCTAACTTCTTTTATTTTGTGTGTAATGTCGGTAAGGGTACGTAACGACTGAACCGCTGATTACGGTTAGAACCGTTTATTACTGTGAAAACTGTTTGTGATTGTGTGTTTTACGATTACTGACGTATAAATGTCGATAGAGGTGCTCTTCTTTGATTAGTTTGCTCTCAAAACTAGAGGGTGTCATTATTTTTCCAATACTTAAAATTTTCTATGAAACTGCGTATTTTCGCTTAGATACCTACGCTTTTTTAAGGCCGTACCTAAATTTTTTCGGGGTCCAGTGCTGCCCCCATTTAAAATAAATCATTTCAAAGAAAACGGAGACACCATTAAAAATTTTGTAACTACCAATTCCTTTAACGTTCTCACTTTAAACTGTAAACAGTAGTTCATAAAATACTTTAAAGGGTTGTCTAGGCTTTGGTAGTAGCAAAATTTTAAATGATGTCTCCGTTTTCTTTGAAATGATTTATTTTAAATGGGGGAAGCACTGGACCCTGGAAAATTCAGGTACGGCCTTAAAGGAATCTGCTAAGTGGCTAAGTTCGTACTTAGGTATAGGTAACATGTGTTCATAACTCATATTAGGTACCTACTTATTACTTACCTACTACACTAGTAAGTACTGTAAAGAAACAAAACGTTTAAATTTTTTTACACTTTTTCGGTGAAAATTTACCAACACGGTTCACGCATCCAAAGTTGGGAAATCAGGTTGAGGGTCCCCACGGTGTCATCTGTCGTCGCCTTGGGCGTAAAGATGTTCGCATTCTTAGTTAACACTTCCACTGCTAAAAATTCAACGTGTGTGTTTTTCCAAAGAGAAAAACACATACGGTGCGTTTTCAGCAGTGGAAGTGATGTACTTACGAGTCGGTCGCTGCCCTGATTTAGGTACGTCTATTAAACCTACACACCTATTAGGTCCTTACATATGAAATTGCCGTTCAGTATCAAAAAAGCGAAACAAGTTTTTTTTAATGAAATTATTATTTAATCAATCGAAGTATGCGCCGTTGATATCGATACACTTCCGCCATTTTATAGGCAGATCATTGGTACCTTTGGAAAAAATATCCTGGGAGCGAGAGTCTGTGAACTGTTTGAAGGCGGTTTTGACTGCCTCATCAGATTTGAAATTTTTTCCTTGTAAAAAGTTATCCAAATTTTGAAAAAAGTGGTAATCGGTTGGGGCAAGATCTGGAGAGTATGGTGGGTGACGCAGAGGTTCCAGTCGCAGCTCCTCTAACTTGGCGATCGTTTGATGTGCAGTGTGTGGTCTAGCGTTATCCTGAAGGAGCAGTGGGCTAGAGCAATTCATCAGTCTCGGTTGTTTAATGGCGAGCTTTTTCATCATTGTTTGCAATTGTTGGCAATACAAGTCTGCAGTAATCGTCTGGCCTGATCTCAAGAAGCTGTAGTGGATAACACCAGCACTGGTCCACCAAACACTAACCAGAATCTTCTTTATGGTCAGTTTTCGCTTAGGGCAAGGTTTTGCCGGTTCTCCAGGGTCAAGCCATTGTGATGATCGCTTCCGATTGTCGTACAGGATCCATTTCTCATCACAAGTCACGATACGGTTCAAAATCCCCTCATTATTGTGGCGATTAAGCAAAGAAACGCAGCAAGCAACGCGTGTTTGTTGGTTTGCTTCAGTCAATTCGTGCGGTACCCACTTTTCGAGTTTTTTAATTTTTCCGATTTGGCGCAAGTGGATAAGTATCGTTTTGTCACTTACGCCGAAGGCTGCTGCTAATTCAGAAGTGGTTTGAGATGGATCCGCTTCCACTATCGCCTTCAATTCTTCGTTATTCACTTGAGTATCAGGTCGTCCACGAGGCTCATTGTACAAATCGAAATTTCCAGAACGGAAACGTTGAAACCAAAAACGCACCGTTCGTTCGTTAGCGGTGCCTGGTCCATACACGTCGTTAATTCTTCGAGTCGTTTCTGCAGCACTGGTGCCACGGTGGAACTCGTATTCGTAAATACCGCGAATTTTCAATTTGTCCATAGTTGTTGCTATAGCAATGTTGAAACTCAAACAAATGATGTTAAACAAATGAAATACGAATTTTAAAACAATATTTTTTTGGCTTTACTTAGAAATAAATTTGAATTTGGAATTCCTAATGAAACGCAAGATATTTGATTTTAAAGTTGCCAGTATTGAAAATCGGCAATTTCATATGTAAGGACCTAATATATCTACAGAAGATCCTTATTTACTGTTGACTAAAATGGACAGTGTAATGACCTACCATTTACTTACCTACCTAAAATATTAAGTAGATATTTATAGCGCTGTAGGATAGCAAGGTTCTTGTAATTAGAAAGAAAAATGACCACTTCCCTAAGTTCTTAATCTAATACCCCTACCTCTTAGTTTTGTAGAATACTTACGTTTCTAATCAGTTTCTGAGGCTAACAGACCTCTGTTCATATTGGCCATCATTGCCACTGACTTTCGTAACCAGTTGGGATAGAGGAATATTTTTAGAATGAAATTAATTACCTATACGTTACGTACCAGCTGCTTCTCTTCCCAAGCAGATCTTAAAAGCCAATCGAGGGTATGGGCTAAAATGAAGGCGATAAATGGGGTGCAAGCGTACCTATACAAAACAGGAATAAGAAAAAAAAATCTACTTAGGTACTAGCTAAGATACATAAACTACGCCTACATATAAAATTAAATAGCATATAATAAGTATATATTCTAAGATATATATAAAATATAAGTTAGTTATATATAAAATATAGATATAATATGCTTAATATCTCCAAATATAAACTTAAATATTTTAAACAAATATTTTAAGACTAAGTACTACAGCATAGCTTGCTCATGATTGGCTGGAATTAGAATCATGTTAATAGGCAATGCGGATAGCAACCCATCCCTATTTTGATTCCTTTTTGCACTTTCTCGCCCACCATCACTAAAAGTGGCCTTTGAGTCTTACAGCCCCGGGCTCTGTCTAGCCCGTTAGCGATAAAGACATGACAATGTAATTTAGGTATCTGTATACCTAGGTAAGTACTACACTAGCACACTTACCCTGGTGTGAGCATAGCTTGCTCATGATTGGCTGGAATTAGAATCATGTTAATAGGCAATGCGGATAGCAACCCATCCCTATTTTGATTCCTTTTTGCACTTTCTCGCCCACCATCACTAAAAGTGGCCTTTGAGTCTTACAGCCCCGGGCTCTGTCTAGCCCGTTAGCGATAAAGACATGACAATGTAATTTAGGTATCTGTATACCTAGGTAAGTACTACACTAGCACACTTACCCTGGTGTGTAACAATTAAAGCGTACAACCAAACAAACAACGACTCGCCCAAAGGTCGTTATCTGAAGTTGTTCTAGCCGCGGCAAGAATTGCAAATGGCGATAATTCCAACAACGCCGATAAATCAGCGACACCCGTTCAACTTTTTTCCCCCGGGTGCTACTCGCTTGCCATTGTTGGTGATTGATCGCTCCATACCCGCGTTTAAAGTTTCTCCAAGCTAACATGTGTTCCCAACTTCTTATCGACGTTTTGACATATTCAAATTGTATATGCTAAGTTATCGCCTTTTAATATGCCAATAAGGAACGGTTTTACTAAAGATTTGTGTCGCGAAGCTAAGCGAAATTAAATATAGGGTAGTATTTAAACGCAAATCAAAATTACTGATTGCACAGCAAAATACTCAACTGAAAATATTACTAAACAAACTGCAATTTATATTTGTGGCGCAGTAAAATGGATAGAACTTTCCTAGCACTCGCCGGCCGCTGCCGCGGCACGCTCGCTTCGCTCGCTCGGCTCGTGCGTGTGTTGGTCGCAGTTCTAACATAACCTAACCTATAGGTTTGCCCTAACCTAATAAATTTGATGTGCAGTCAGTATTTATTTGCTGTGCAATCAGTACTTATGATAAGATTGTTGATTTATTTGATGTAAAAAAGTATATAAATGATGAGATTAAATTGATGGGTGATTATTTATTAGATGTGCAATTAATAATATCCCTTAAATATATGTGTCTTGTAGCCCGCGTATAGATACAAGATTAGGAATTTATTTAAAAAAAACAAACAATATGTACCTACTCATAGAATCATCTATCGAAAGTAAGATGTCAAATGGAACACAGAATAAAGTAAAAATATTTGACGGTTCAGAAAAACTTGATATAGTACACCGTTAACGACTTATGTAACTTACTTATTTATGGGTATTTATACATATATTCATCCTCAAAATTTGAAGGACGATAAAGATCATGCGAATATATTACTATCGATGTCTTAAATTACTGGCAAGCGTAAGAAAAGCAATAAATAAAGCATTGATGACGCCCCTGGGAGCTGGCCATGAGACCAATAAGGCAATTTATAGCCGTTGCTAATTGCCCTTAATTCGTATCTGTACAATATGTACAGTTGCATGAATGGAGGCATTTACCGATAATGCCTGTGATGTGTTCAGTGAATAGAGGTAGATAGAGCGATAACAACATGCGACTGCGGAGCCATCCAGTCCGTGGCACATCTTTTGTCTTCCAAATGCCGAATGTCTTACACGCATCATCATCATCAGTCCTTTTAGTCTTCACTGCAGGGGCACGACCCTCTCTGTATTACCAGAGCCAATATTAGCTAGAGTAGCCAGAGGATTTGGCCTACCAGATGGGTTGGAGAGGTGTCATTATGGTTACAAGCTTTGTTTAGCTTGTGTTTCCTAAGTCGCCTTCTAGGACATTCACATGAAGACTTGACGTGGTCCTATTCTATTATGCCGGGAACCACACAGCGTCTTGCACGCAAACGGACTCAATCAGGGTTGTGGCTAGCTGATCATCAATCTTGCGTTATTTTTGTGTCTAAGTTACTTAGGTATTGGATTATTAGCAACAGTTACAGTAGACACCATACTTACATAATGTCACTTTAAATTAGCAACTCTTTTAAGGGCAAGCTTAGTTGATAATATTGTTCGGTGGCCAGGTGGGGGAACTCATTACTTGTGCTTTCGAAAGTTAAGTAACCCTGCGCGTTGTCCGCTCTTGGATGGGTGACCAGAAGTGGCATAAAAAATTCTCGAGCTACTCCGTCCTTCACCGTTGGTCCCGGCTGTCATTATTGTATTGCGTCAATCTAACACCAGTGTTGGCCACTTACACACTCGAAAAAAAAAATGATATATTGATTGTTTCGCTAAGTACTCTTTATAATTCAAGAAAATCAAGGTTGAGGATTTTTAGTTTATCATATTTTTTTTTATTATAAGTTTGTTTCTCCTTTGCCAACCTACAGTTTTACATACCAGTATACAGTGTAACCCATCTACCACTTATTGCTTTATACATCATGCGGTAATACTTGATTCTCAGAGCAAATAACGAGGCACGAAGTAGGGGCCCATAGTATCGTTAACGAGCTATTACAGGAAAACGGACAGTTGCATAAGAACAGCACCTAACTCCCTATCTGAACCGCAAAGGTGGGTTAACTTTCTTGTTTTTTCTCAAAAGGTGTTTTCTCAAAAGTTAAGTAGGTACACTTACTTATATTTATTCTGTGTCTACACTCTAGGTCTCAATCTCTTGAACAGATAAGTTTAAAAGCAAGAAACCATAGAAAATACTTACACATGGCCGGAAGATTTTTGACTTTAACATTAGATTTTTTTAAAGTTTTCTGTAACACCCTATCTATACAACGTGTTAATAAACTAACGCAGAACCTTTCAGATGGTACCTCAGCCCATGAAACTGAAAAACTTTTTTTCTACAACTTTCACGAAACCCAAAAAAATATTATTTGAATTTTCATACAAACTGATCAGCTGATAGAGTAAATATGTATGAAAATCCAAATTTTATTTTTGGCATTTTGGGAATGTTGTAGAACAAAAGTTGTTCAGTTTTAATGGGCTGA
Organism: Acrobasis repandana; assembly: GCA_963576875.1. Classification (NCBI taxonomy): domain Eukaryota; kingdom Metazoa; phylum Arthropoda; class Insecta; order Lepidoptera; family Pyralidae; genus Acrobasis; species Acrobasis repandana. The sequence continues at coordinate 14,959,438 of OY756218.1, read as the reverse complement.
GGTACCATCAGACAGGTTTTGCGTTAGTTCAAATCAAGGAGGTATGGAGTCGATGGCTCTATATGATTATCTGATTAAATAGAGAGAGTTTAGGATTAACTTTGGAGTTACTTTATGATAATCATGTACGTATGTAAGTATATTTGAATGTTTTTTGCAATGCGGATTTATAACAAGTGCGCATTATTGTACTCTAAAAATAATATAAAAATCAAATCTACTGGTGACATAAATAACATATGGCGAAACAGGCATGACCTATTTTATATATACCCATTTTATATAACGAAACATTCAAAAAAAGTGCTTTCATTTCTGGAATCAAAGTGTTCAATCATTTACCTACAAATATAAAAAGTATATATTTATTTATTTATTTAACTTTATTACAAACGTAATAGGCGGACTTAAAGCCATAGGCTTTATCTACCAGTCAACCCACTGGTGATGCCGAGAAAAAGAAAATTTTTGAAGGAGGTGCAAGTTATGTAGATATATACGATTGTAATTTATATAAAAGCACACAAAAAAGTTTGCTATTAAAACATGTATTTTATGATCTGAATGAATACTTTGTCAGTTATAATATAATATTTTAAGTACAAGATGTACCTACCTCTCCCTCATCTCAGGATGTTCCCAGTTGCATCCACAGCTGTAATGCTGTAAAGCCCGGGGTCCGCTTTCCGGCTTTTCCTTCTCTACTTCGCACGGTTTTTAGCATCATTAATTGTAAGACCATTGGCACGCATATCATCCTTGATGACGTCAAGCCAGCATTTCTTGGGCCTACCACGTCTGCCGGGCCCCGGGACACGGTAGTTCTGGCCCACTTGTCACAGGAAACGGGCGAGGCTCCTGCGAGCCATTTTGCGGTGGCGCCCTATCGTCGTTCTATATTTTGATTTGGCTTTGTTTTACGACTGGCCGCCTGCCTGACGTCAACCCTCTTTGGGAATGCTATTGTAGTGTAGCACGAGCTTTTAGTGCTATTTTTTCTTTAGTCGCCTTTTACGACATTCACAGGATGAGATGGAGTGGTCCTATTCTAACCCACACGGGTAAAGTACAAGATGTACCTATCTAGTTAAAAGTTTTTCCTGTCCTTTATTGCATGCCTGAAGCGGTAAACTGTTAATGCTTTTTTTTGTACCATCTATTTTTACACAGTTTAAGCAATAAAGAATTTTGAAGTTTAAAGTTTATAAGAATAAAAATCTGTTTCAGTTGATTAAGTTTAGCATTAATTGACATAGGCCTCTAAAGCGGCCTGCATCCAGCGTTTTCCAGCGACAGGCCATCTCAGACCACTATGTCTAACAACTTTTTTATCCGATAAACTTCAACGGGTTGGGGGTAAATTGCGAGGTTTACACCTCACAGAGCCACAATTTTTTTGTGATCACTATCAGACCTTATATATCACCTTTTTACTACGGTCCCTCACTGTGAACTAAGTTTTTTAATTATACCTACTCTACGCTTTAACAACTCCAGGTCCAATTCAGATGTAAAGTGTACAAGAAATACTATGTAAGTCAGCAGATGAAAACCTAACTTATAGATACCTACCTAGTACCTAGATGTTATATATTATAGATAGGGCAAGGACACCGCAGCCAACAGTGTAAAGCAATTGTTACACCGAGCGGAGCAATATAGACGCTTTTAATAATCGATTTAATTGAGCCAATGAACAGTTTAATTAAATTCTGAAGACACGACGCGGCTATGGGATGCGCGACGTATGTCACGGGAACTCAGCGGGAACAGGATTTCTGGAGACTTTCTGGCTGACTCACTTTTACTTGTCAACTTCGCTATCTATGAATATTAAGTGTGATATGAATATTAATGGTTCTTTTAAAATTATAAATAAGAATCTATTCAAACTTTTAAAGCTATTATTATCATTTCACAAAACACTCACTCTACACATTATGTATGCTTCTTCTATTTTCCCTAAAAATAATAATATAGGTACTTGATTTAGGTAATTAGTCGAAGTTAGGTTGAAATACTTTACGGTATTTCTGTTTTTTATCGCATGTTGCATGTGTATTGTGCTATGTGTGCAATGGTATATATGCTAGTGTATGTATTTTCGTGATAGTCACAATTTAGCTCCTGCTTAAAAAATCTCTAGTTTATTTATAACCTATACAGAGAGAAAGAGTAGGTAATAATTTGTCTGTATGTGTGAAGTGAAGAAAATAAAAATATTGCTTATATTGTTCCTTGTATTTTAATAATAAATAAATATAATTATAGGAAAAATAAATCACACAGATTCAGCTAGCCCCAAAGTAAGTTTTTTAAACTTGTGTTATGTATGGGATACTAACTCAACGGTACTATTTTTATGATAAATACATATACATATAAACAGTAAACACCCTAGACCCAGGGAAATTTGAAAAAGGCCATTTCCCAACTTGCCCTGGCTGGGGATCGAACCCAGAACCTCCGGAGTGGCGGACTAGCGAGTTAACCATTATGCCACAGAGTTCGTTGCGTATGAGCTTATAAAGTCTCATAAACTTAGGCTCGTAACGCTAAGATAACGATACATGACTGGAGTTTCTAAATGACGATGGATAAATATCTACACCGTACATTTACGGTAAATTTATAAATAACTAGCTGTGCCCGCGACTTCGTACGCGTGGTTGTCGGAATGTTATATAGCCTCAAGCCTTCCTCTATAAATGGACTACCCAACAAAAAAAGAATTTTTCAAATCGGACCATTAGTTCCTGAGATTAGCGCGTTTAAACAAACAAACAAACAAACAAACAAACTCTTCCGCTTTATAATATTAGTGTAGATGTAAATGTGACAATACCTACATAACTTGCACCTCCTTCTAAAATTATCTTTTTCTCGGCATCACCAGTGGGTTGACAGGTAGATAAAGATAAAGCCTATGGCTTTAAGTCCGCCTATTACGTTTGTAATGTAAAGTTAAATAAATAAATATACCCAATGACTGACGTCACTGGCTGCGTCGCTGGTCTCTTAAAAAATATCCCAATTTCAATTTCTCCAACGACGCCTATAAAAATATGCGATTATTAAAATGTTGGAGCACAAATGAGCGGCAAGGTATGCATGCTATGCAGGTATTTACGGCACGGGTTATTGGAGATCTGTCTGATGTCTCTCTCCTTCGTTATTAGCGCTGTGACGTCACTGTACGTACCTATACAAAAGGGTAATCGAGTTATTTTGTTATGAGAAAATGAACAACAAGTACTTATCCCTCCTTTTGTCTTATTTTCCTTTTCTCTATTGTTTCTGGTGTTGTGTATGTTAGCGCCAAGAACTTTTGTTGGCATGGAAGAATTACTCTGAAATTAATGTAGGTAGGTATGGATTTTATTGATACCAGTGAATCAAAAGACTAATCTAAATGACAACATCTAGTTTTTTAGTTATCCCTCGCTTATTTATACGGTATGATGTGCTATTATAGCAACCTAATGAACTTGGAGAGGATACCAGTAGATGACCACCAGCTAATTATTTACTTATTTAGGTATTAGGGACTAGAAATCCTGCCATCATATGCCCGCATACAGTCATATGCGGGCATATAACTGTATGGTAGCTCAAACACTTATTTACTTAGGTTTAAGTGCCTATAATATAATTAATATAACTTGAACCATAAATTGCACGTTCTAAACTTAGGTTTAATAAAATGTTTAACCAGTTAAATAACCGCAAGCGTTGTCGCTCAATGGGGCTTGAACCATAAATTGCATATTCGGTAAGAGGTCATTATGACCCTACATAGTGGCAGTGTCACACGCACGCGCGTAGCTGGTAAGATAAAAAGAAGATAAACCGCGGAGCTGCCGCGTGGCGTGCGTGTGTACATTTCACAGTCATGCTAGAACATAGAAAGGTATAGAGTAGGATAAATCATGCTGTATGATTTCCCACTGAAGAAGAAAAAATTGACGACCTCTGTGGCCATCTGTGTCATCATATACCAGGCGGTCACACCGGAGGTCCCGGGTTCGATCCTCGGTCAGGTCAAGATGGAGAATGATCTTTTTCAGATTGACCTGGGTCTTGGATGTTTATCTATTTATGTAATTTTTATAAAATATAGGTAGTATTGTTGAGTTAGTATCCCGTAACACAAGTCTCGAACTCACTTTGGGGCTACTCGTAGCTCAATCTGTGTGATTTGTCCGTATAAATATGTGTCTAGGAATGAGTAAAATAATCGCTATATTTTTTCGTTTCTTTAATTTTTTTTATTAGCCTATTTAAGTATCCCACTGCTGGGTAAATGTCTCCCCGTTTCTGCTTCCTGTCAGTGCTGTCGAGGGCAACAATTTACTAATCGCCTCCAAGCGTCCAAGTCATCACGCTACTTTCTTCGAGGCCTGCCTCGCTTTCGGCCACCACCTGTGATCCACTTAGTGGCCATCCAGGCCGCATGCGAGAAGATAAGTGGGTCAGGATGGCCACGTTTAAATATTTGAATAATTAGACTTCAAAAACGTTAAAAAAGTAAGCTCTCTGATGGTGAAATATGTGATCCATTGAAATTAATTATTGACGATTTATTAAAAAATTTATTTCGAAAACGTCACAACTGGTATTATTTATATCCATTTTGAGAATTAAATTCTTGAACTTTCCGAAATATAAATATGATTGGTTTTGTAAAATATATCTGTGAATTATTTATATTCATACTATTATAAAATATAAATTGACTACTTACTTCTATTCTAAAATGTAATCATTTAATTAGTCTAATCCAAAATATTCGATCTGACTTTTAATATTTCCTTTTCCTGTACAATATTTATTCAATCTATACCTATATCTGACACTTAAAACTAATCATAACTCCTCAAAATATTTTATTCCATATAAATTGTACGGCTCTACAGATTCGTAGTTCTGCGCCTACGCGGACGCGGGGTTGCTTGTGTCCGTGAATGTTCGAATGCGATCATTTGGCCGCTATCGACCTTTGTGGCCACCAGCAGGCACAAATCCGAACTAATGTGCAAACGCAGTGAGATTTACACGCAATTGTGCGATCCGATAACGATTGATGGGGATACGGGGTGTAGGTAGACTTAGCATAAGACCTAAGTAGTGGTAGAATCCTTTCAAAATTATAACATCATCATCATATCCGAGCATATTTTCCCGGTTGCATCCTCAGCAGTAACGCTTCAGAGCCCGGGGTCCGCTTCCTAATCTAGGTAATTTGACGAGGTTACTGTTTTTTACTCAGAGCGACTGCCGTCTGACCTCCGCAACCCAAAGAGTAGACCAGAACCGACCCTAGAATAGGTTTAAACAAACGAAAGGTCCCACAGCTACGTGCCTTTTGTAGCACGGAATCATCATTATTATTAGATAATCAGGTGAATTAAGCCTGCATTATCCTAACCAGTCTGGAAACAACTTTTCACAAAGCATGCTTCCTAGTGAGTTTTGCTCCTTAACCTAAAATATCAAAATTATAACATAAGTAGTTTAAAAAACACGAGCGAGCCTTACAGTAGTCGTATGTGATGTGTAAAATCTGACATTTCACCTTGATAATGGCCAATTCTACCATTGCTGCTGACACTCATGGTGAAATCCAATAGCGCAAGCTTCCCCGGCTTCCTGTTTATACTCTTCCGTTGCTATTCACGAAATCACTTCCACAGATTGCAGGAAAGCGAGAGAAAAGATGTTACACAACAAAAACCGTTCCACAAGAAGAAAGAACCTCACCTAAGGGTGAGGTGAGGTGAGGTGATAAAAGAATCATGAGATCTGGTAACTTGAGTATTGTGAAAATTATTTATTTAAACTTTATTGTACAATATACAATTTGTAGGTATAGCACAATAGGCGGACATGTTAAAAGCATTATCTGACAGCCAACTTTTACATAAATTGAATATTGCCTTTTATTACACAATGAATAAGGCATTTGCTTAAGTTCACTCAAGAATTAAGAAAAAATTGCCAAAAACTTAAAATAATTTATCGAAAGCGCGAATAAGTCTTAATTGAATGGGTCGCAGTAAAATAAGTTAGTAATAACAGAACAAAGTTAATATTTCTCAACATCATTGTATTTATTTTTACAATAAGTGTTATTTAAATTTGTTATAATAATCCTAATAATATAGGTAATATCGGTTCTATACGGCGGCGTTACGCTGCAGATTGTCCCCTTATCTTTACTATGCGTTTACTGTGCGTTAATACGCACTCTGGATTACGCGCTATTAAGTTGCCGGCCGCAAAATAAATAAAGATTAGTATAAGTGTCGTGAGAAAGATGTACAAAAGGCAAATCCCGGTTTTAAATTGTCTATGATATGTGTACGAGCCATGCTCGCACATTTCGGCTGCACGCGGCTGCATACTATGTAGGTCGCGTGTCAGCTGTTTTAACATAACATTTTAAATCTAATAATAGCAATCAAAGAGACACTATCGAGCAGCGATCGAGAAAGGACCCGTCACACCCAACTCTACAACATGTATCTCATCAACTATAAACCAGTTTCTGCGTGACGTGGTCTTGTGTCTCCATACCATCAACACCAACATCAAAACATTATCATCTCTTCGTGTATGGCGTAGGCCTAGGTGAAAACCGAAGCCTGCGCCGTACAATATGAGAAAAAAATTGTATTATACGGAAAAATTACATGGATAGAGCTAACCCCAATTAATGGGAAACTAACTCAACGATACTATATTTTATAATAAGGCACATACAGGCTGACTTTTTAACCACCAGCCAAAGTTTTAGAGCAAGTTCAGTCCATGATACTGAACTACTTTCCATAAAAACAATTAACGAAAAACGATAAAAAAATTCTCCTTCCCATACAGATTGCCACTCAGCCCAACTGATTTTGTATGGGAGGACGAAAAATTTTTATCTATTTTCAATACTATATTACTATTTTTTTATAGAAAGTAGTTCAGTATCATGGATTGAACTTGCTACAAAAATTTGGCTGGTGGATAAAAAGTCACTCTGTATATAGATTGTGACTATATAATATAAACTTGTTGGTGTTTCAACAAAACGTGCCGTCATTGAAACATAGTGAACTTACGGATTTAAGAACGGTGTTTGTGTTAAGGCCGTACCTGAATTTGGCAAATGTGCGTAGTAAAGCTCAACGTTCTCATTATAACTGTAAACAGTAGTTTATAAAATACTTTGAAGGGTTAACTAGGATTTGGTAGTAGCAAAATTTTAAATAATGTCTCCGTTTTCTTTGAAATTATTTATTTTAAATGGGGGCGGCACTGGACCCAGGAAAATTCAGGTACGGCCTTAAATAATAATAGTGATTGGGTGTGACGTCACGGGGGGTGCTTTGGTTCCGTAAAATATCACGCCGAGGACACGTGAAGAAACAGAAGACGACGAGTTCAAGAATTCACCATACAGAAATAGTTTTAAGAAGTAGGTAGTTTTAAGTTCGGTTAATTAGTTTTTCGAAGCCATAAGTTCGACTAGTAGCAGACTGCTTGTATGTATGTATGTCTGTTTGTGTGCTTCTCACGAACATACATAAATATTAAACGGTCTTAAATTTCCCTGGTAGGTATGAATTCGAATCCAGAATCTCTGGGTGGCGGAGAAGCTTGTAAAAAGGACTTTATACAGCGGGCCACGTGGTCAAATTTGACTCTAAAATATGCAATATTAATAATGTCAGAAGATGGTCCGTTTGATTTAATTTCTTACTTACGAGTGAGCATGTAGCATAATGGCCTACGGTCCTCGACGCGTGCGTTACTCTTTGGAATGTAGTTTTCTATTTACTTGTATTTCATACAAGATCTTTTTAGCAGCTAATTAATTCCTTCAAAGCTGGCCATTATCTTCGGGCCTAGAGCACACAGAATATTAAGTATACCTCTGATCTCTTTAGTGAGCACATTAATCTTAGATCACAGTTATCATTTAATTAGATCCGCGGCGGGCGCCCTTGCGGCTTCAATTTTATTTTATAACGTCATACACACGTCTCTCCCTGCTAACTATAGGTAATACAAATGTACATTTGCACTCTTTGAACGTCAAAAGGAGTCAAGTGTGATGTAATAAGGTTGAAAATTGTTTGTATTGTCAGCAAAATGTTATGGTTTGATCGCTGGCATGCGTCCCCATTGCTACGGTCGTATTCTATTCGCTACTGGCCAGTTGATGTGGCAAATTAGTAGGGTTGTGCATATAAAGTTATCAAAAATAATAAATGTAACAACTTCTATAATATTATATTAATAAATAATTTTTGTCTTGTAAATAATATCTAATCCATGTTCATGTATTTATGATAATGTTCTGATAATTTTACCTACTAGAATACGTTTTATTTGTATGACAAATAATGTCCTCTAGTGAACTTATTATGGTCAGAGGTGCCAGACTTAACTTATTTTTTCACTAATCATTTGTATGGGGTTAAGTAGTGTTAATATGTATTTTAAGTTGACGCATACTAGCTAGTTTGAAAACAAGGCTGATTTACTGATACAAGGGGCTAAAGGTAGGTCCAACAGTACCAATTAGACACTACTTTATCTCACACTAATTATATTAATGAATCCAAACGATTAGTGAGAAAATAAGGAAGGCCTGGCACCTCTACGGCTCGTAGTCTATTATATGTAATGACTATAGCATTATTAAAGTATTGCTACAAAAAGATATACCTAGTAAAGTATAATTTATGAGTAACTGTGATTGTTTGTTTGTTTAATTGTTTGGTTTATATTTTTATTGTACAAGAAATAGTTACAGTTAAATAGTTAAGTAATAATAGACCAAAATATTTTGTACAATTGTATTCTGCGACAAACTTACTTCACAGCACCATATCTACTATATCCTATGCAGTATCATTTAGTAGTAGAGCTAGTGTAATGAAAACAGCTAGTTGTATTTAATTCTGTAGAAATCTGAGGAAAAATATACTAAAACATTTTAAGGGTAGATTTAGTCCATCCTTTAAACAACTTTTCACGAGGAACATGATGATTGTATCGAAATATTTTTTTTATTTGCTTCCTATAGAAGCTTGGATCAGCTGATCAGTCAACTTCCATTCATTCATCAAGAAAAGCATTCCAAAATGCTTTTCTTTTCTAACCTATATTGCCATATGTAGATATAAAAATGTTTCTTGGAAAAGTTGTTAAGGCCGTACCTGAATTTTTCGGGGTCCAGTGCTGCCCCATTTAAAATAAATCATTTCAAAGAAAACGGAGAGTTTATTTAAAATTTTGCTACTACCAAGTTCTAGATAACCCTTCAAAGTATTTTATGAACTACTGTTTATAGTTTATAATGAGAACGTTAAGCTTTACTACGCACATTTGCCAAAAGTGGCCGTTTTTCGCAAATGTGCGTAGTAAAGCTTAACGTTCTCACTTTAAACTGTAAACAGTAGTTCGTAAAATACTTTGAAGGGTTATCTAGAACTTGGTAGTAGCAAAATTTTAAATAATGTCTCCGTTTTCTTTGAAATGATTTATTTAAAATGGGGGCAGCACTGGATCCCGGAAAATTCAGGTACGGCCTTAAGTATCATCGACTGAATACCCTTGATATTTCTATTGTTTCAGTATATTTTGTTAGACGTTATATATACCTAATGTTTATTTTATTTCCATGACAAATGTAGTAAATTAACAAATTACATTATGGTCAAAAATTACAAAACTTACAAAACGAATGACGACCTCCGTGGCGAAATGGTTAACACGCTAGACCACCAATCCGGAGATTCTGGGTTCGATCCCAGCCAGGGTAAATTGAAAAATGGCCTTTTTCAAATTGTCCTGGGTCTTAGGTGTTTAAATATATACGAGTACGTATTTATCATAAAATATAGTATCGTTGAGTTAGTATTCCATAACACGAGTTTATAACTTACTTTGGGGCTAGCTTAATCAGTGTGATTTGTCCCTATATATATAAAACAATTACTTATAAAAAAAATTAAAATAAATACACTCGCCATTTAGCGTTTTCGGTGCTAACATGCCCAGAACGCTAGCCACGTTACCGCGCCGGATAGCTATTGAAAAGATTTTCATCACAAATCGAAGTAGTTACGTCATCTAGTTACTATGGAAAGTAATTTTTTTTTCGTATTTCAATATACTTATACATTTATTGGGAAAAGTTGTTTATAATGATGAAGTGAATCACCCCTTAAAATATTTGTACTTAATTAAAAATAAGCTTGGACAACACTATAATATGTATTATTATTATTTATTTATTTAAAAACTTTATTGCACAAAACTATTGTACAAGTGGTGGACCTAATGCCATATGGCATTCTCTATCGGTCAACCATAAGACCAAGCAGAAAATATGTGTGGCTGGCGTAATTAAAATATGTATAAAATTACATAATTAAAAAAAATATATCTGATATTAAATATGACCTACTTATAATATATAGTATAAGTAAAAATAAATAAACAAATCATTAAACAAATATATATCTAAACATATAAACTAATAAATATATATTATACTTATACAATAAATACAAAATAATTAAATATATTAGGATGATTGTACTAGGCTAGGACTGCTGGAGAAACAATTTATGTACTTCCCGCTTGAATGCCATGCGACTGGGAGCCCTTCTGATAGACTCTGGCAGGGTATTCCAAAGCCGGATAGCCTAGATCTGGAAAGAGTATTATGCTGTTACCGCTACCTTAAAAACTTTATTTAAAATTATTTAATTCCAATTACATATATTGTGACAACCCTAGTGATATGAGTCAAAAGTGCATTACATCTTGCGCATCCGCGGTGCATCCCCGCCGGATATTAAGCCCCAAACTTAATCGGGTCCCTCTAGCGAAAAAAGAAAAAAATATGTACAACTCATTACGCACCGTCCTATTATGGTTCTATTCCCACGAAACTTTTTTAAAATGTTCTTTATTATTTTCACAATTAGTTTCGTAAGTAATGTGTTCACGCTGCATAATTTCTTTGCCATTCAGTGCACGGATAAGGAGTTGCATTTTAAAATTGAATGAATGCTTTCATTATGCACAAAAGTCGTAACGCGCATTTAATCTATCTAGGGTATAAGTATAATACCGCTATTATACGTGACGATTTTTTAATGTAGGCATCTATCAAAAGTTGCGGTTTTTGGTACTCGGTAGCTTTTTACGTACCTACTTTTTACTGATGGCCAACTGACGCTCAAAATGAAAAATGTGCTACGCAAAAAGGTGAGTTTAAACTGTGTTTAAATTTGCATCAGAGTTGGTTGCGATGCAGATGAGTGACGTCACGTGTACGCGGTGAGCACGTCCGCCTCCCTGTGCCGTGCCTAATTGACACCCCCTAGTGGGGGGGTAAACTTTTTAATTTTTTAGGCAAAAGAAGCCCAGGCCTCTATTTATTGCTATTTTTGTAGTTTACTGATTACTTTTACATACTTTATAATATATTGAATGGGTCTTCCGATTTTGTAATAAAAACTGCTCAGTACGTCACTGTCATTTTATTGTTTATTGTTTGTTTTTTGTGCGTATGTGGCCACCACTGGTGTCAGATTTTTCAAGGTCAGCGGTCCTCACTCAGCCAAACGACTCGCTGGGCAATACGCGCGTCAACCTTGTTAATAACTAGCCAGTATTATATCTAATCATTACAGTCCATTTATCTTTTATTTATAGCCTAAAGTACCACAGGTTCTACCGTCTAGGGTTAGGGCTGTTCACTGCCTAATGACATCTGACATAGCTTTACCTCTGGTCTGGCTTTACCACTGCCATACTACGATGACAGCCGGGACCAACGGTTTAATGTGCTTTCCGAAGCGCGGAGGAGCTCGAGAATTTTTTATGCCACTTGTGGTCACCCATCCAAGTGCGGACCACGCCCGGGGTTGCTTAACTTGCGAAAGCGCTAGCAATGCGTACTCCCCGGGCCAACAATCTCCTCAAGCTCGTCGTTTCATTGAAGAAAATATTCGCTACAGTCGTTATTAAGTACTTATGTAGGTACAAAAGTTATTATTGCAACACAAAATAAAAGAAAAGGATATACCGGATCGGAGGTTGTGCGTGGGGCGAAGGGCTAAGGCTGTATTATTTGTCAACTCGATGGTGCTAGGGCAACGCAATCTTAAAATCAATTTTCATTTATTCGCGGCTTAGCCATACTAGTGCGTGCCTGATGACTTTTGTAGAGTTCTGTGAATATTAGACGTGACGCGGCGTGGCACAGTTTATTTTAATTTTATTTTAGATCATGCATTGTTAATTTTGTCAAACAATGATAAATAATATGCCGACAACTTACTATGTGGTACCTATTATCTACTAATAAATATAAAATCAGTAAAAATATGTTTATTTGTAGCGCCGCATCGTAGCTCGTAGCGGTCGTAGCCCTATGTGCTACGAAGTCTAGATTTCGGTGTAACAAAAACGATCGCAAATATTTTTACACATATTGTATGCAGTTTATTATTTCCAAGGAAATTTACTTAAATAGAATGTTTCCTTATGTGAAGCGTGTTGTAATTTTATCAACAGCACAGGAAATCAAAATACACAACTCCAACAATTTAGATTTCAATTCACCCCATTTTTTTAACCTTTTAATGGTTTTAGACCCAGTTTCTGTAATTTGTGACATAAACATCGGGTGGTAAAAACAGATCATTATTATACTCTATTTTTTGCTATTTATACTTATCGGCCATGACTCCAATCCTTTTATGACAAAAATACCAGTTGAAAAAAATGCACATTCTATTTATTGTTAAGTCTATATAAACGTATGGCCACTACTCCACCGAATAGTCTCGGGCGGCATGGCCGGCAAAATCCTTACAAATGTGGGCCGTTATCGTGCCGGCCGATTGACCGGGCGCTGCGTCGCGGCCGCACATTTCTCAGCTTGAAAAATAACGGATTTATTTAATTTTATGGCCACGCCGCGTGCTGAATGGACGATTGGGCAGCGGAGGGTTGACTTCATTTGTACTTTTTTGTTTCTATTGTGTTTGCGGACAGTGTCTAGAAATAATTTGCTGATCAATTTATCTTGACTTTGTTTTTATGTCTTTTCTATCTATCAAGCAAAATTCATTAAATCTAAGCAAGCAAATACGTTAACATTAATTTTGAATAAATATTACTTAATGCAGGGTTAGTTTTTAGACACCGGCAACGTTTCCGGAGCAAGTTTAGTCCGTGATACTATTAACCATAAAAACAATTATCAAAAATTGATAAAAGTTTTCGTCCTCCCATACAAAAACCATTCGGCTGAGCGCCAAATTGTGTGGGAAGCCGAATTTTTTTTTTGTTTTCCATTAATTGTTTTTATGGAAAGTACTTTCGTTTCATGGACTGAACTTGCTCCAAAAATTATGCCGGTGTTTTAAAAGCAACCCTGTATAGGTACAAAGTAATAGGAACTGTTTAGGTCACAAGAGATTTTGGAATTTAAATATTTTACGTTGCCTCCAGTTATTCTGTCTACAAGGGGTGTATTTTTATAGCCGTAGACTGTTTATCGACTAATTTGTGGATTAGCATAGGTATAATGGCGTCTTCCCCTGTTTACATTTCCCATGGCTCAATGTAGGGCGAGCGATCTGGTTATTTTAAGCCGCGTAGATAATTTTACAATTCGTCATGTCGCTTTTAATGATTGGATTTGCACGAACTGGTAGAAAGCTGGATTAGGAAAAAAATTATGACTATTATGACTGAACGGTATCGTACTTTGGTAAAAAATGTTGTTTACCTGAGTTTTCTTTTGGAATAATGGCAAAACTCTCCAGTTTTACTGGTTTTTGAGCATTGGGTTGAGTTTTTTTATTTTGAGTAAATCAAATCGAAGAAGATAACGTATTGTTTCTACATATCTTTATTCATAGGATTACTTTTATATGTAGTATTTAACCTAAATATTACAGTACGTTATAAAAATGAAAGTTGTCAATAGAGACATAGATAATGAGAATTGGCATAATCATCATTCAGCGGCATAACGTCCACTGCTAGACTAGGACTCTCCCAAGGATTTCCAAAATGGCCGATCTAGAGCGGCATATATGCGTCCAGCACTTTCTAGCGACCATGGTCTAATATTAGTATAATGAGTATTGTACTTGGTTATTTTGTACGTGAATTAAAGTACAATATCTATAAATTAGAAAATTGCGATTAGAAACTGATAAACAACTCGTTAAGCAAGTTCAAATTGAATTCTCGTAGTGAGGGTTCCGTAACATAGATATTTGAAGAAACTTGTTTACTTATAAGTAAGTAATCATATATTTTGCCAAGCCTATTTAACCCATAATGGATAAATGTATAGTAACATTATAGTCAGGAGCCAGGACCCAAGAGCCAGTAATCAGGAGACAGAAATCAGAAATCAAATGTCTGAAGTCAAAAGCCAGAAGCCTGAAATCGGAAATCAGACATCTAAAATCAGGACTTCGAAACAAGAAATCGTGAGTGGGATATCAGAAATCGTAATTTAGAAATAAGACCTCGTAAATAGTAAATAGAAAAACGAAAACAAGAAGTCAGAAACTGGGAATCAGAAGTCAGAAGCCAGAATCCAGGAACCCAAAAACCAGAAACCCCAGATTAACTAATGCAACACCATACCACGCATTTTATAAAGAAGGAGCAACGCGACGGGCGCTAAAATAACGAAGCAGTCTTTATCCTTCCAAGTATATATTACACACCAGGTCATCATCATTATCCAAGCGTATTCCCGGTTGCATCGTCAGCGGTTGCGCTTCAACGCCCGGGGTCCACTACCTTACCACCTTACAAACGATGATACAAACGAGATGGCGTTCGAGACCAACAACTTTACGCGCCTTCCGAAGCACGGAATCATCTGTCTTTTCGGATAATCAGGCGATTCAAGCCTGCAAGATCCTAACCAGACTGGAAACAACTTTTCACAAAGTATGCTTCCCAGTGGGATTTGAACCCACAACATCCGGATCACAAAGCAAACACTTTGACCACTGGACCACGAAGGCAGTTAATATATTACACACCAAGTATTGTATAATTCATATCTATGTTCTCTAAACTGATTTGATGGAAGTATTCAGTCAGTTCTTACATCTTACTCCCGCTCCTACTTCCTGACTGTGTTTTCACAGTCAGGAAGTAGAAAATAGAGGGATCTCTTACACTCCTCTATCCTATCTACGAGTCCAAGTAGTTTTTCGAGCTATGAGTTATAGCGATAACGAGGTTTGTCATCGCCATACTCAAATAACTGAAGTCGGTACACGTATCGGCTTTGGTCTGTAAGCGTGATGATGCACTTTCCAAAGTAGATCTCATTCATACGATCTTGCAGCGTAATTGCTGGCTGGGCGGTCTCAGAACAGAACAGAACGTATTTTTTTGTATTTTTGAAGAATTCGGAGTGGTCTGAAGACGAAATCCGTGGCCAGGCCGCCAATCCGGAGGTTCTGGGTTCGATCCCCAGCCAGGGCAAGTAGGTAAATGGCCTTTTTCAAATGTAATATCTCAAATTTTTCAAAATTTCATAACGCAAGTTTAAAACTTATTTTAGTGCTAGCTTAATGTGTGATTTGTCCATAAATATTTATTTATTGATGATGGCAATGCCAAAAACAAACCCGGAGGCTCTTTTTTCTTCTTGAAGAAGAACCCTAAAAACAAATGTTGCTGTCGTAATTTTAGGCCCGTTAATTAAGTGTTTTTGTTGCTATTATTTTAAATTACGTAAAATGTCACCATTGGCTGTGACTGTAACAATAGTTCACGGTCCATGCGCCGGCGCAGGTTCGTTGTTTTTTACCCTATATCGCAACAACGAAATTAGGATTTATTTTACACTTAAATGAACCAATTTATCACTTAAGGTTATCGCTAATTTTCTTGGCCTCATTTTTTAATTATGACTAAGTTTTTGTATGACGCTGACGCTGATAGGAGGGTATTGTTTTTTACTTGGTAATTGATCGTAGATTCGCCAATAATTCTCAATTATAATTTAGTTTTTATCGGTTTGGTTCTATTAACTCAACTTGTGTAATATTTTGATGTTTATTTAGTTAATAAGTATATTTAAGTAGGTACAGACATTTAATCAGATACCTGTGCCACCGCGCGCGTTGCACACTACTTGAGGTGGCAAAGGTATTTGATTAACCGTGTGTACTATTATATTACGATAAGGTCACGCAAAAATAGGTAAACTATATGATAAGGTAACAAACAAAAGATAGCAGCAAACTTAACTTGTTTTATATGGATAGGTGGGTATCAAGCCGATTACTTGTGCTGAAATTATGCCAAAGTTCTCCAACGTATTACATTTATGTAATGATAAGTTATTATTAGGTGTCTAATTTCAAGAGTATAGGCATTTAAAGTACTTAGGTACCTTTTCTGTAATTATTTGGTGACAAGTCGTTAAGCAAACAACTGTGTTTAAGTAAAGAAAATAATTAGAAATTAAAACGGAGCGTCACGTGATGCCGAATCATTCGCGTGAGAGCCTTAAGCCGTCATTAGCACACTTCGGAACTGGCGAAAGGTGCTTCGTTTAATTTATGCAAATTCCTATTTCGTTGTTTTCTTTACTAAGTCTCGGGTGCCAGAGAATCGCAAGTAAGTCAGTTAAGCGCACATACGGTCTTTGTTTCTACACAACATACATACATACATATCTACGTAGATATTTTCTATACTTATATTTAGATATCTATTTATATTTTCATTTGTATTGTTTAAGAACGACGATAAGTTATTATGTTCCAGGTATTAAACAAAAACTTAAAAACATGCCAGTCTTCAATAAAACTCCTTAAGGCCCCGTCAGTTTAGAGCCAAGAACACTGTGAGTGTTTTTGAAAAATCACTGTAAATAAACTAAAAATGATGACATAGGAATCTTAAGGCTTTTCTACAGACACCTACAATATTCAAAACACGATTAGACATTTTTGACTTGATAAAAAAAATCACAAACACACCACTAAATTTGCCTAAATTTACCCTTACTTACTTACTTCTTACTTCTCCCGAGGACTTCTTTTCCGCAATTTGGTCCATTGCGCTGAACCCGTTTTGCGTGTGGAGCCGGCGTAGTTATCAGTTTTCAAACCAGCCTAGCTCCTGCAGGAATCCGAGAACGCTCCCCGGCGCCCTCACGGCTTCCTCCACGGTTCCTTGATGTTCCAGGAACCCTCTTCTTATGTGTGCGACGCCACCGCACTCGATGAGGAGATGGCTCGCAGTTTCATCAGCCTCCATGCAAGCTCTGCACAGAGGACTGTCAGTAATACCTAGGGTGTAAAGGTGTTTGTTTAGTGCAATATGACCAGTAATAATGTCAACCATACGGCGTAGATTTCTCCGGGGTAGTGCTAACAGGCGTCGGGATAGGCGACTATCCCATTGGGGTAGTGCCTCCCTAGCCTGCCGACATGTCCGGAGGGATCGCCATGATTGATTTTGTTCTTCGCTAGTGCGATTTCTGATCCAGGTGCGAACCTGCGTGAAGGGGATCGGAGCCATAGGAAGAGGTCCCAACGGTGTCATACTCGATCCCCGACGCGCGAGCTCGTCAGCTGCATCGTTACCCAGTGAGTTGCTGTGTCCTTTGATCCATTGGAGAGTGACTGTGTTATACTTACAGAGTTTTTCCAGGGATCTGTGGCATTCTTGTATTAAGGCAGAGTCCACATGTGTCCTTCTGAGGGCAAGTAGGACCGCTGCGCTGTCAGTTAGGATACGGATGGACATACCTGATACCTTCCTCCTAATAATTTCTGTAGCCGCGTGGGTTATAGCTGCGCATTCGGCTTGGAAGATGGAGTTTTCCTTACCCAGGGCATATGCAGAGTGAATGTTGAGGTCATGAGAGAATACGCCAGCACCTACACCATTTTGTGTCTTTGAGCCGTCTGTGTATACCCTCATTTCTTCAGTACCGGAGCTGTCTGAAGATTCCTCATGTAATTGTATTTTGTATTTTTTGTCGAAGACAAATTGCTTGTGTATCCTGTCGTTTATCGCGCCTATGAGGTATGATGCATTGAGGGCTAGTGGCAGGATTCGTGTATGAGGGGCCTTGTCTTTGTGTTTCCACAGGCCTAGTGTTTTAAGTCTTGCAGCTGCGACTTGTGCTTCTTGTTTGATGTGTAGGTGTAGCGATTTGATATCAAGAATTGCCTCGAGTGCCGCTGTTGGGCAAGTTTTCATGCCTCCACTTATTGCCAGACATGCAGTTCTTTGGAATCGCTGTAGCTTGTCTTGCACTGTTGTCAGTGTGGTCCTATGCCACCATACTAGTGCTGCGTACGTAAGTCCTGGTCTTATGACTGTTGTGTATAGCCATTTCATGATTTTAGGGGAGATGCCCCAGTTTTTGCCTACTAATCTTCGGCAGTTCCAAAGATTTATGTTTGCTTTATTTATCTTTTCCTCTAGATGTGTACTCCAATTAAGCTTTGAGTCTAGTTTTACACCTAGGTATTTGACTTCATTCGATAGAGTGAGAGTTGTTCCAAAGAGCTTTGGAGGTTCGTACTTTCCTAAGACTCTTTTGTTGGTGAACAGGACCAGTTCCGTTTTGTTTGCGTTCACTGAGAGCTCGTGTGTGGTACACCATGTCTCCACTATGCGTAATGCACTTCTGGTCAAGCTGCACACGATACTTGCTGAATTCCCTTGTATGAGTATTGCCAAGTCATCAGCGTAGCCGACTGTGTGATAGTGTTTGTCATTTAGCGATGTAATTAGATCGTTTACCACTAAGCTCCAGAGAAGGGGAGATAATACCCCTCCTTGTGGGCAACCTCTGGTTGCCATTACCCTTGTGGTGTCACATATGTCTAGTTGTATATTACGTAGTTTTAGCATGTTGAATATCCATCCAGTTACGGTGCTTGGTACTTTATGCCTATTTAGTGCTTCTTGTATACAATTGAAGTTTGTCTTGTCAAAGGCACCTTCGATGTCAATGAAAGTTCCTAAGCATAGGTTTTTGCTGTGTATTGCGTTCTCCAGTATTGTTACCACTTCGTGTAACGCTGATTCAGTAGATTTACCCGTGCAGTATGCGTGTTGTTTTGGATGTAATGGGTAATTCATTAATGCCGTATCTCTGATGTGCCTATCACATAGTCTTTCCAACACTTTGAGGAGGAAGGACGATAGACTTATAGGTCTAAATGATTTGGCATTAGTGTAATCCGTTTTACCAGGTTTCGGTATAAATATCACTTTGACTTCTCTCCATTGTAGAGGAATGTATTTATGAGCCAGGCAAGCCCTTAATAGGTTAGTGAGGTGTTCTTGAAGAACTTTTCCTCCCCATTTGAGTAGGCCTGGGAATATTCCATCTGGACCTGGTGATTTGAATAGTTGGAAGCTGTTTATTGCCCATTCTACTCTATTTACCTTCAAATTTACCTTTAAAAAGATATGACTAGTTTATAAAATCACTTTTTTATATGGAAATTATAGCAAATAATGTATAATCTAAATTACTAGTAAATTTCGCTACAATTTTTTTAAAAACATATAAAAATAATGATAAATAAAACACAGCGAAATATCGTCGAGCTCGGGTCCGGGCCTTTGTCCGCTCTCTACAAATATTTTACTGTTTTTTTTTTATAATATTTATAATTTTTTGTGTAGCGAAATTAACTAGTAATTTAGATTATACATTTTTTGGTATAGTTTTAATATAAAAAGGTGATTGTATAAAGAAGTAATATCTTTTTTAAAGGTAAGGATTTTTGCGTAGTCGGTTTTCAGTTTTTAAACTACGTACGAGTATATGTATCTTGTATTCTAAGATCTCCAAGTTATTGAGCAAGGGCGTTGTAACAATTCTGACTTACTCAGCTTCTGAAGCTGGGACCATTTTAAACCAACTAATAGTAGACCCAGAGACAGTTATAAAAAACAACTAAAAGATAAAATCTATGTTTCAATCTACAGAATGTAAAGGAGTTGGATTTGGACAGAGAGAGAGAGTGGTATGTGTTGTAAAGAATTAAAAAGGCATACCTATAGTAAAATCCTATTATACCCGATTATACCCATATCTTCAGATTCCCATATTTACAAATTTCCATGTTTACAGGATCCCATTTCTACAGATTTTCGTTTGAACAGAATCCCAATTTACAGATTATCATATCTGCAGGGTTCTATTTCTGCATATTTTTGTTTCTACAGAATCCCATATTTACTGATTTCATATAGGTAGTTTATTACTCTGTGATAAAGGTATTATAAAATAAATAAATACCAATACTACCAATAGTTTTAATACACTTATGTAGGTAGCATAGTAGGTACATTTTAAAAATCCACTAAACCCGGTTACAAAGGCCGATTTATCACGTTCAAACTGTTTAAGCTTATCCGCGGCACGAAAGACGCCATTTCCGACTGCTTTCATTGAATTCGACTTAAACCAATTAATCACTCTTATCAACTCCTCGAGTTTTTCGGAGGGACTGACCATTGAGCCTGTTGTGGGGATAAACGGCCATTGTAGGCCATTGGGCCCTTTGTGAAGCCCTATTGTGTGGACTGATGGCGGCGAAGAAAGTGACATGTAAACTAACGATTTGTCTTCGTAGCGTTTAAGGAACTGGGATTAAGAGATGTATTACATACAAGAGGTAAGGAGGAAATTAGATCCTTAATTGACCGAATGAGCGAAGTGAACGGAGGGCACCGTTTCAGCTTCGGCAAAAATTGTTTCGTGTGTCCGAATTCCAGTTTTCCGGCTGTTCTCGCTTACAGAAAAGAAAATTTTACATCGCTTGAGGAATGCGGTCGCATTCCTCATTGACGAGCTATTTTTCTGAAATTTTCAAAATGACGGAAGTATAGGGGTTGAAAAAGTAAAAAATATCATGTTTCAGCCATTTCGAAAAATATTCAAAAATGACAAATTTTTTTGTTACCCTTATTAAGACGCAACATTTTTGTTAGAACAACTTTTTCATCCGATAAATTTCAAGGGGTCAGTATGTGCAACCAGAGAGTAGTATAAAGTGTATGTTTTTACATAACGTCCTATCAAGACCTATTAAAAATATTCGGAAATTATTATAAATCTAAGGTAAGGTGTGATTGTGTCAATATGTATGGTAATGTGTTTTTTTACAGAAATAAGTTTAGTTCACATTTCCAAAGAATCAAAAGCTTTCAAGTTCTAGAAATTCCTCAGTTCATAGTATTTTCTCTAGGTTAGGATCTACAACGGTATTTACAGTAGAACTTATTAGGTAGTATATTATTACTTTGTCTTATTAGTCTCAAAAACATCATTATAAAATAGCGATAAACGTAGAGATTTCTGAAAACTGTATAATTATTTAACAAGAAAGAATAAGAACAATGAATATCCTAATAAACTCACAACCAGTGGTAGACCAAATATAACCTGTAATATGCCATGAAAATAACAAAATGAAGTGGATCTATTCAACAGTAATCCATTTATAGAGACGTAACTAATAAATAGGGAGTGTTCCTTTGTTTATTAAAAGCACAATAAAACGGAAACAGGTTCTGTTTGTAGCGACACACCAGAAGAAAATGGAAATTATAGCCTATTCAATAAAATCAGGTCAGCTGTGCACAAAAGCGATCGCAACGTTATTATTTGCACTTTATAAACCAGTTATATACCATTCTCAACTTTAATGCATTAGAATTACGTTACTAAACTGAACATAATTCAGTTACAAATAAGAAAATCTGAATGGCTGAGGTCTTTTCTGTACAGTTCCAAGACTAGAGACGGGGCATACGAATAAGTAGCGGACAAAACGTCGCTGAAAATGCGTGAAAGCCAAGATGATTTGTGAGCGAACATGACTCGAGTTACATTGCAATAAATTAAACTCGTATAGAAAATAAATACGTCAATGTATGCCGCAGGAACGCGCGCTAGTGAATACTAGTGATGTTCTGTGATTTATCGATGTTGTAACAAGACGAGTATGTTTGCTGGCATTAACACGACGAAGGTACAAGTTTTAATTGACATAATTATTGCTAACGCATTGTGATGAAATATGTGCAATTATTTCTATGGCAATAAAATAATAAAACTATGAATCCATTTCCGTATCTATTGAGTAGAGTCTTACTTTGCCTACCGATAAAAAATATATATATATAATAATATGTATCAATGTAAACTACCTAGTTAAAATATGACCTAGAAATATTTGTATAAAATATATTCCAATATTTGCTGAGTTATATTATTACATTACTTCTCGTACTTTTACCACAAATCTCTGTCTCCATCTACGAATCTTATTACTTGTTTACACATGAGCGTCGAAAACGCAAAAAAATCCAAGATTATTATTAATAAGGTATACGAAGTGTTACTTTTGTATTTTCATAAAAAAACTATTATCATTTAGAACTCCCATATCGATTAAATTCGCCGGTCTATCCCACATCCTAATTTTTGTGGGGCGTCTGTTGAATGGCCTGCAAATTGATACAAAAACGCAACGCATTCCTGTACTTTATTTAGTTTATTCAGGTCATGCACCATTTATTGTCCTTTTCTGTTTGCAGCCAATCAAATCCTCTGTTTGATGCAAAAATTCCAATCTTGCACATTTTTACAGTCTCTACAATATGAGGTACGCATACCTTTGATTAATAGTATCCGTAATATTAATTTTACTTTTATATCTACGGAGATACAAATGTAGTTTGTATTTATTTTGGGTTATGTAAAGATTCCATTTGAAACAGGCACAATCGTAAACATGATTTTTGTATATAGTGTATTAATTGGAAAAAAAACTTTACATAAAATACGATACATATCGCCATTTTGCAGTTTGATTACATTATTAAAGCTTGCAGACTTCTCAAGAACGTGTAAAATACTTTACTTATTTTAAACTTATTCGTATTATTTAGTACGTATGTATTAAATAATACGAATATAGTATGTACGTAGCAAGTAAATAATACAGAACGTTACCGCTTTATGAAGTGCATCTGCATAGCTTTATTTAGCAAAAATATCAGGTCTTTGATTCCTAAGCAAAGGTAGGAAAAAGATAACTACAATCTTAAATTTAAAATTCTGCAAAAATATCATCTACAATTAATCTACAATGTATATCTTAGTACTTTAATTTACGTTTTTAGTTATAATAGACTATTCTGCATGTATGCATTTAGGTAATATTTAGTATTAAATTATGTATTTATATAAAAATTCAAAAAAGAATTTTAATTATGTTCCACATCATAATCGCAAGGTGGCTGGAAGATCCACTAGAAATTATATCTAACCTAATCTAAATAATTCTAAAGTAGATACCATTAATAAAAAAGGATATAAAACTGGTTACTTGAGATTTGAGAGAGTACGGTTAAGAGCCCATACAGTGGTTCCACCTAGATGCTACCCTCTTGAAATATTAATTAAAAACTATTATGGCCGCAGGCAATAAATCATGCTTTATGGTACCCCTTTTAACTCGCTTTAATTGATTCTATAGAGGTGCATGCATAAGAAAAGATGGATAACAAGGCTTAGCTTGAATGGACTGTGATTTTGTCGCTCGTGGATACGTCTCAAGTGAAATTTCAAGCTATTGTATGCTTTAATTGGAAATGTTTTCATAACAGCTATCTTTAAAATTAACTAGAAGAGCTTACTCACAATTTCAATAAATTTTTATTTTTTTATATTGAGACTTTTCAAGTATGGACTTAGTTGTGTTTATAAAGTTTTTATTTTTGTAAAATTAGTAAAAATGGTACCTATTAGTAGATCATGTTTATTTAGAAATATTTTAGACTTTATTATTTATTTAGAGTAATATCAGTTACTTCTTAAAAGTAGTTTTTGCTATACATACTTTCACTCATAAACTAAAATTTTTCGTAAAATTGAATTTTAATTTATTTTTATTCCTAATGCTATAATATTATAGAGCGATTTCTGAAGTTTATTCACCTTGAAAGAAAGGATTCAGTAATTTTGTTATACGAAAGTAGGTATAAATATTTTAATAGAATTAGAATTGAATTATGTATTTTACACTTTCTTGAGAAGTTTGCAAGCTTTAATAATAAAACTGTAAAGTGGCGATCTGTATCGTATTTTAAGTGTTTTTTTTAATAAACGTCCTGTTTTTTGCCGACCGTGGGTAGCAGTGCGTCAGATCCCTTGCCGTGGTTCCGCACAGCAATGAATGAGGTGTCGCCAACTAGTTTATCAATGATGAATGGTGAGCCCGGCTTGGGTTCGCATTGTAAGTATAATGCGACGCTCAATGGCGTCTCAAATTGACCCTTTACTTAAACGCAAAAGAGATTTAAATATTTTATTACTTTAGCTTATATTTGATTTTTGCTACAAATACCTATACTGAAAATAAAAACAAATAAGTAGGTATCTACCTCTATTATATAGTTAATTAGAAACATAAGTTATAAGTTATCTAATAATAAAATTTAATAATAACTAAACTAAGCTAAAAAAAACTTATTACTTAGAGAATCAGAAATCTAAAAATAGTATATAATGATCTGATAAAGTATATACTTGCGTCATGCATGTATTCATATCGCTTAGTTTTACAATTTTTCGCTCTTATATTCATGGTAAATTGCATTGAGTAAGAATTAAGGAAAACGGTGGATGGAACACAGAACGATACAGTATAATAGAAATTTCATTTTTATAATTTAGCTCTATATAAAACTCCAACATTGAAAGCTCGCAATAGTTGAAACAAGTGAACCCATACTAATTTGATTTAGTAACGTTTTTATTTAGGCCTAAATGCAATACCGCACAAAATCTGCCCACTTACAGCGTTTCAAGCGTCACTCCGAGCGCGAAAGGTCGCAAGTGCTTCGCCGGCTCAGTGCGAAAAGCTCCGCAATGGCAGAGCTTTCGGACGAGAAAAGGAAGGGCTGCACCCCGCCTCGGTATGGCGGCCTCCTCCCGCCAAAGCGCTCACTCGCTTCGTAGCGGCCGTACCAAGCTTACGTAACTACGCGGTGCAAAATCAGTCTACGCGCGATCGCGAAAAACTTTTCAGTGCCGTGAATATTTTTCTCCGCGCGCACAAATGAGAACAATTTTTCTGTGCTGTGATCCCCTTTTTGTGTAAAAGACTAATCTGCTGTAAGAGTGTTCTGAAGAGGCTAATTACCAGTTGCTAAGCTAATTGGCGGGGCCGGCGTTTCATGAAGGTGAGCCGACTTTTATTTCCGTTCGGCAATCCCTCTAATTGCGTCAATTAGTGTAATGCGGCGACAGCTTTGAAGAGTCCGCTTAATGATCTCCACAGCACTCTATGACGCCGCACTTAGGAAAACTATGAAGTTATTTTGAAGTGGCCACGGAGTTAAGTTGAACTTGTTATTGCAGTTTGAAATATTTTTATTTTTTTGGGTCCAATCGTGAAGTAATTGGTTTATTTTTC
Organism: Acrobasis repandana; assembly: GCA_963576875.1. Classification (NCBI taxonomy): domain Eukaryota; kingdom Metazoa; phylum Arthropoda; class Insecta; order Lepidoptera; family Pyralidae; genus Acrobasis; species Acrobasis repandana. The sequence goes on along the minus strand of OY756218.1, from coordinate 14,933,900 downwards.
TTACATTTTTAGTTTTTGAAGATTGTGGTCAATCCTTGTCAAAATATTTTAGACACGGAAAGAAAGAAAAAAGATATTTATTCCTGTTTACATAAAAAAGGATTTATACCAAAAAAATACTCAGTGACGTATTAATTTTATGAGATTTCAGCTTTTGTTAAACAATAAGTGTATCCTGGAAAGAAGTTTATCTTTTTTGAGATTTTAAAAATCCTTAAAAGTTTTAAAATAAATATTTGTGAGCAACAATTTAATCTTATCGAGAAGTTATTTTTGTAAAAGCTAAGTGACCTCGTTAGGTTATCGCAGATGCAACTAATTTACTTGTCATTGAAACCGAGTTTCAAACAACCATACAGATAAAAGTAAGATTATTTTTGACAAAGAGCCACACTCGTAGATAACATTCGGTGGGATCTAAAAAATTAGGAGCTTTTATTTTTATTTTATTTTGTAATTTATTTATTCTAGATTTGTTTAAATTAAAACTTAAAGAAAAATTATTTAAAAAAATAAAAGTAGAGCAATGAAACTGCTTTTGTTTTTTAAATAAAAAATACAACAGCAATTTTTAATCTACTGTTAAACTGTCTATGAATTTTATTTATCTACTTTTGATTTACAATAACAGCAAAGTTTAATTTTTAATTAATACGTTTTATAATAGGTATAACACCAAAGAAAATTTGTTTTAAATTCTGAGTAAAAACATAGATTGTGATTTAATGTTTAATCTAAATTCTAAGTTGTATTGATCTGCTCTACCAACTTTATTATTAGTTTTGTTTTAATTCGTTAATATCCTTGCTTAGTATTTTTATAGTATACACACGGCAATATTATTATAAAAAATCCTTTGCTGTTATCGATTTTGAAAAATATTCCATGCTACTTCAAGTTATAAAACGTGTCTTTACTTTAAGGTATTTTTATTTCCATCAAATAAAACGAAAGATTTTAAAGATTAACAACTAAGTAGTACATTTAAATGATGCGAAATGTATTGGCATGCTTTATCGCTGCTCATTTCAGACATAAATCAAAATTTGTTTATTTTATTTTTGAATGTAACTTTAATCATAGAAACTGAAGTAATATTTTTCTTATAATCAGAATTTTGCAAAGTGAAATTTTTTAAATACGATAATCCATATTTGCTGGTTGAAGATATTTAGTGATTTAATGATAAACTTATCATCACAAAGCTTTAGATTAGATTAAATTCCAAATAAAATCCTATTTGATTTGAATCCTAAATTGTTTTTGTCGCTAATAGTTAATGGTTAATATGAAAATGTTATTGGAGAAACCGGATAAGTACGCCCAAGAAAAAGTACGGAACCTTCAGTGAAGGGTTTCCAACTCACATTGTTTGTTTTTTGTTTTTCGCTATATGACGCAGTTAATCGACTGCCCTTTAAAATGATAATAGCCAGGACCAAATGCTTTACGTGCCTTCCACAGCCAGGAACTCGGTTTTATGTGTGTCAAGAATACATGAATAACAAAAATTCACTTTACTTACACTAGTCTAAGGACTCTAAGGGTTATACATGACCTTTATTTGTTAAAGTGTATGCAATAAAGTGTAAAATACATAAAAAAATAAATAAAGGGAATCAAATAGTAACGAGTTGCTATATTTACCTACATTCTTGGCCAATTCCTTCTACGATCTGCGCGGAAAGAGAAGCAGCTAAGTACTTCTTGTTTACAGCCTATATCAGTCCACTGCTTGTGGAAAGGTACATTCTATGTTAATATTTTTCTTTTAGATCAGTAAGTACAGAAGGAATAGATACCTTCCTAATAATGATATCATCAGCAAAGTTGGTAGGTATACTGTACAACACTCCTCATTTTCACCGTATGTAGGTACACGTAGGGGAAACCGAACGCGACATGATCGCCCCAAAAGCCAATTAGAATTCCGTACAGCTTGTTTACCCGCTAATTAGCAACTGCCTCATTAGAGCTACATCACTAGCCCAGGGAGGAGCGATGCTTTATTCCTTAATTATAAACACGATTTGCTCCAGTTTGCTCCCTCGTTCTGCGCTTTGGTATTTTTAACAGACTACAAAAAAGGAGGTGGTTATCAATTCGACTCGTATGTTGTTTTTTGTATGAATGTTACGCGATATCTTCTCCAATTGTGAACCGATTTTGATGATTCGTTTTTATTTGAGACCCTTTACTACCAAGTTAAATAAAATAAATAAATATATAGAGACAAATCACACTGATTAAGCTAGCCCCAAACTAAGTTTTTTTAAACTTGTGTTATGGGATACTAACTCAACGATAGTATATTTTATGATAAATACATATATAGATAAACACCCAAGACCCAGGACATTTTAATTTGGTGAAGGCATGATGAAAAACTTTGGAGATATGAAAGAAACTCTTCAAAGAAAATTAATTGGGTTATTTTTTGTTAAAAATATAATTATCCTTAAATGATTTCTGAAATTGAGTAATTTTTGATACCTACATCAATATATATGTAAATATACTCGTAAGGCAAGTGCGATGTTTTATTCCTTACTGTATAAACGTGAATTGCTTCACTTTGTTATTTCATTTTGGGCCTCAGTATTCTCAAGCACGAGTTTAAAATGATTGGCAATTATTTAATTCTTTTTCAATCGATTAATTAAGTATCTCAACGGTTTAACATTAAAAAGATTAAAATATAAAATTTTAATCAAATCTTGAATATGAGTTATATATTACTATGTTTTTATTTACTAAACAACGCTAGGTACATATTACATGAGCTGAAATTTAAGACTTACTCAAAAGTAAGTTAATTTTATACTATGTATAATTTATTATCTACTAAGTATAAAAAACTGATATCCATTATCTACAAAATTATAAACAGCTACTAAGGGCTATTAATTTATAATTTACTTTTGATGTGTGCCTTTAATTGACGTTTAAAATTATAATACGGTCTCATAATAAAAATAAACCATTTTAAATATTTCTCTTACCAACTACTCGTATACCAACTATAAACAATTATAAAAATAAAAACAATCTCTAGTTTAAGTTTTAAAAGTTCCCAGCAGTAAAAAAAATAATACTGCTGGGAACTGTTAAAACAGGGCAAACGGAAATAAAACATAAACACTGTTTCTTCAGCTCTTAATAATTATCGGACGATACCTACATACATGGATATGTCATTGTTTTGCTTTGACATAATGGATGTTTTTATAACGCCCTGCCGAGGTTTTATTATGATCTTCAGTTTTAAATATACTGTCACATAATGACATAACTGATTAGCTTTATAGATAACATTTTTACTTCAATAATAACAATTTAAATAGAATAAGTCTATTTAATTCTTATTTAACTAATAACTATTTTAATATTATTGAAAATGTATTGTTTATTTTGAGCAACTTTATACGAGTATATGTATTATACTTAACTATATTAAAAAAAAATATTATGAACACACCTGTAAATACTAACTTGGCAGAATAAACAACGGCATATTAATATATTTTTTAATTAATAAAGCAGCATGAAAATGAACAGGTAAGTACTTACCTAGAAGACTGTTAAAAATCCATAGGCCTAATATTTTGTCAAAAAATAAAAAAGAATAAAAAATTATTCATGTTTTTTACATTAATTTAATAATTATCAAATCTAAAATACAAATAAAGTAAATAGAAAACTATAGACAAAAATTAAAACTAAGTTAAATAAACATTATAATAAGTAGAAGATTATATTACCTACTTATATAAAAAAAATTACCCCAGATCAATTTAATTAAAAATGAAAAGAATTGAAAATTCTACTGATATTCAGTTTTAATGCTTAAGCAATTCCATAAACAAAATGCATGCATGTTGGAATTTGAGGAAGTGGTGTACGGCCCGGCCAATTAGTTACAATTATAATTCTTTGGCCAAATTAAGACTTCGTATAAAATATCTCAATTACCCGTAACGACATTCCAATGGAAAACAACCGTACAGTTTCTGAAACTAAACACCCACGTATGAGTATACTCGTACTACCTACAATTTAGAGCAAAAAGTAAAAATGTTGAAAACGTTTAACTAAAATTATTTATTATTGTCCAGTAAGCCATTACTCGTACAATTAGGTTGGTAAAACCGCTATATACCTACAAGCTTATTTTTAATCAAGTACAAATATTTTAAGGGGTGATTTACTCCATCATTAAGAATTTTTTTCTTCGTAGGTATAATACTTAAAAATGAGCGTGTTGTATAGTAGGTACAATGCTTACGATTTCAGGAGCGCGCTGATTTTTCTGTCAAATTTATTAAATGTCTGCACTCCTCAAATTGGTACCATCTCACTACATGACTGATTTAGGAGAAACTATTTTTTATGGATATAGGTAAAAAAATCTTTCAACATTTAGTTACGTATACTTACGTGAAATGGAGAAACAAACATCTATTTCTTTAGTTCTTGCACCACATGCAACACCAGTACTAACATAACCATGAATAGAAAAGTACAAAATTCTTGACATTCAAGCTGGTTTTTAATATAAAATAATATGCTCTACCTAAATATAAATCACATTTGTCAATATCAAATCTCCTGACAAGTAAATAATATCTTTGCATCGCGCTAAGTAGACTACAGAATCGAGATTTAGATGGCAAGATGAACTGCCCTGGAAATTTCAAGCGCTTACCAAAGACCATTTTAGCAGCTGACGCGTTGAGGTCTTCCTTCCAGGCTGCATGGATGCTAAGTGGGAGAGCTTCTGTCCATTGCGGGTTGCCGTGACATGTATGGAAGTAAGACGCTACAGGAACACAACATATAAAGTGTGGTGTCTTCTCCAGTACTTTAGTATATAGTAGCTCTATGACATTATGTCAAGAATGCAGTGTGTGCACATTCCATACTTAATCTATGGCACCAATAGACGCACATGCATACAATAATGAGCAGTTCGTCCATAATATATTAGCCATGTCCATTATATAAGCTGGTGCATTTCCATTAGGTAATTAACTTTGGTAAATTAATAAACAGGCTATAATAATGAGGGTGTTATGATAAATTAATCAAGGCTGATTGGTCCGCAGTGCGGCTGCAAATGAGCTTTTAAACATTGTTACATTAGATCCAAATTTGTATAAAGTCCTCAAAAATACAACTTACAAATTGCTTATGGCATATTTCATTACCATGAAAATTAAACTACTCGTACCCAAATTAAATTTTACCTGTAATACATTACCCATATTTTTTTTCATCAACACAATATTGTCTGAATTTATTTATTTTTGACCATATTTTTTTTCCACGTTCTTGCCCATAATTACGCTTAATGTGGCCTTTGGATTTTGTGAGCTTGGGTTCTGTCTTCCCACGGTCGCAACACACTTAGGGCCCTGGCTGCCCCATTAGGGATAAATACGTGTATAGGCAAAGGTATATAATATATTAACTTTACTGAACCAAGAATCTTCAATAAGTAGGAATGCTAAGTAAGAGTATTAAAAAAAAAATTACACACACCTTTTATGAGTAACATTTCTGTTACTATAGGTTGCACACTACAGAAATGCTAGAACATTTTTAAATTGACCCTATGTTTGTCATCATCATCATCAGGTCTTTTTTAGTCTCCAATGCAGGAGCATGACCCTCTCTGTACTACCAGACCCAGAGTATCCAGAGGACTCGGCCTACACTATCCACGCTGGCCAGACGGTTTGGAGAGGTCATATTGATGTTTAGCTTGTGTTTGCTAAGTCACCTTCTACGACATCCACAGGAAAACTTGGAGTGGTCCTATTCTACTCTGCCGGGAACCACACGGCCTATGTTTGTGATACAGTAAAATAATCATGGTATCGGGACCAAAATATTACATTTAATGGAAGAAAATATTAACATAACCAGTTTATTATACATAAATATAAAAGATAAAGTCGTACTTTTGTGATCCTCGATGTGACAGAATTTTATAATCTGTAAAATTTTGCATTGTTTCAAGACACGCTTCCGTCGCAAACCACATATTAATAATAATTTTGAAAGAAAACTAGGTTTGAAGAGTTATAGTAACAACAGACGGGTTTCGCCTGCATATGGCGGATCCATCAGGGGCATTGGCGGCGCGCCGTAGGGCCTAGGCGGCGCACCGTAGGGCCTAGGCGGCGCCGGCGCACCGAGTTAATCAATGGCCTATTCTCATCATAATATTATCATCTTCATCATCACCGGTATTTTTTCTCTGTACTACCAGAGCCATATATTAGCCAGAACAGTCAGCGGATTTCGCCTACACTCTCCACGCTCGCCAGAAGGGATGGAGAGGTCTAATTGATGTTTATAAGCTTTATTTAGCTTGTTTTCAGTCGCCTTCTATGACATCTACGGGAAGACTTGGTGGTAATTCTGGCTCTGCCGGGAAACATATGGCACTCTATTCACTATCTAAGACATGACTTTCTAAAGGAAATTTCGAGAAAATTAAACAAATTAAAAAATAACTACTAGTAAAGCATTAATTGAAAACAACACAAAACAACATTTAATTTCATTATCTAAATTAAAATTTAAATACTTTTTGATAAAATCCGTATCAGCTTCATATAACCCACCAGTGGTGGTCGTCATTAGTCGCTGGGTTACCAGGCCGGGGGTCGCCGGGTCACCAGGCCCACTAATTGGTCCGCAGTGCAGGCTTCAGCCGCTCTTCGCCACACTAACAAACAAATTAGTCTCAGAAACGGATGTCGATGCAGTTTTAGGGTCATCACTCAATTCCTCGGCCGATATTTCCGGCAATTTGGTTGCTTCAGCTGTACCGCTGTATTTATAAAAAATCTGCTCTATTCAATTAGTTCTATAGTTAGTAATCTACCAATTGAAAGAGTGCAGACTTTTCTATCACAGAAAAGTCAGCGCTCCTGAAATCATTCTACTATATTAGCCGTAGCATGGCACCGTTGATAAACCCAGATAAAGTTTATATCGCGCGTCAGACTGATGCCATTTTGCTTGTTTATTACGTAGAGCGAAATGATGATAGATAATAGCTCTCGATAAACACTGTCGCCGTTGCCATGTTAAGTGGGCTGATTTTTATGAATATGGCGGTTAGTATTTTTGCTGTGATTCAGGCGATGTTCCTATTAATATAATGATTGTGTTGGTAAAATAACATAAATGTATATATTTTTTTATAATAATATATAATACTTATAAAACTTTTAATAGCTTCGGTTGACAAGTAGACTATGGTTTGGGGGGGGGGGGGGGGGGGGGGAGTTGGGAATGATTGGGGCTTTGCCCTCGCCACGTAGGTCGGCCTTATGCTTTCCGTTCATCCTACGTTCTCACTGTACACACTAGGAAAGAAAAAAAATCACGCCCCTACCCAAACCGTTTGTGCAGGCCATAAGTTCCACGTCAAGATCTGGTGGTCTTCAACTTTTCGGCGTTTTCTGGTTGGTTTTAAAACACTCTATACGGTGATAATATATCAATCATTACCCGTGTTACCCTGTAACAGGTCAAACAATTATGCCAACCCTTTCGTGTAACACACGCGACTTGTTGAATTAAACCCGACCCGCAACCTGCGTGAAGGAACTACGTTCCAAAAAGACATATTCTTGTAATCATTTTGACGAAGCATGTTCCATATTTTTGACTGTATTTCATCAAATTTTGATACTAGTCCAAAATGATTCAGATGTTTCTAGATACCTACCGGTAGTCATAAGTATTGTTTAATTTTATTCTATAGGGAAACAATGCAAATATCAATGGATATTCAAATTACTGTTATTTATAGTTAGAGTTTCTGTCTGTTGTAATTTAATCAATTTTACGCATGTCAAAGAACGAACAATAAAATAACAGCGATTCGGTAAATTTAAATGTAGTGAATTTGCGATTAACTATTCTTGTACAGGGACCTAAAAAGTCCGATCCATTTTTTGCTATATCGCCAACCCTATTCGTGCGAAGGTCGAAAGTAATTAGGTTGTAGAGGTTATGTTTTTCAACGGAGCTGCTGCTTCCTCTCGTTATACGTACTAATTTAATTAGTACCTACCTAGTGTCGCCTTTGGTTACATTCTCTATTCGAAGTGCATATTGTGAATAGGTAGGGTAGGGACTAACGCTCATGTAGGTACGAGTATAATTTTAGTAAAGTAATACTTATTATATTTAGTTTAGTTTAGTATAATATATTAGTTATTAGTGTTTAGTATTTAGTATAATTTTATTGTTATATGCCTACATAGTTATAATTATTTATTATGTTGTGAATAATGATAAATAATACATCAGGAAAACTTACAAGTATATTTCTTAGCACTAAATAATCAAAAGCATATTTTAGTAAAGACAGAAGTAAAATACTAATGAAGTAGGTACTTACATAATTAAATCAATTATAAGTATTTATTAAAATTATTGTTTAATTTTAATAAATACTTATATTTGATTTATATTGGATGCGTTGTGAGGTAATGTCAACCCAAAAAGGCAATGTCAAAATGTGGAGTCGAATGAAGACTTGTAAACTTTTGTCCATACTTAATCTTTGAATTATACCTATACAATCTCACTAATAGCTAAGCTAATGCCTACACAATCACAATAGCCGTGTGGTTCCCGGCAGAGTAGAACAGAACCACTCCAAGTCTTCCCGTGGACGTCGTAGAAGGCCACTTAAACAATGCTTATAAACACTCCAACCCGTCTGGCTAGCGTGGAGAGTGTAGGACAAATCATCTGACTGCTCCACAGGACTGCTCTGGCTAATTTAGTAATTTAGTAGTTTATTTTGGTAGTACAGAGAGGGTCTTACTTCTGCAGTGGAGACTAAAAAAGACCTGATGATGAATCTCACTGGACTCATAAGTAGACATAAAGAGCTCAGTATGACGATTATTATAAAACTTTATTAGAAATACTTGTAACTCTCCATGGTTTACGCATTCGACCTATTGATCCTTTCTCATTGCATTTATTTACGTACATATTGATATCATTGATATGTACTAATGACTTACTAATGAAGATATTTGCATGTGTATATAATATAATTAAGATGTTAATCACTAGGTATGTTGTTATTTTGTAAATACAACAGATATTGTAAATGTTTCTCTAATCAATTAAAACAAGGAAAAAAACAAAACATTTTAATAAAGTTAGAATGTAGCATACTTAAAGGAAGGAAAAAATTAAATAATGTAAAAAATTTTGAGACTCGTGAAATAAAAATTAAAGGCACTATAAAGAGCTAGTAAGGTTGACAAATTAAAGAGTAATAGTCGACCAACTTATAAAATGTACCCGGAAAAGGAAAATGCGTCCAGTTGTACCAAAAGTGGCCGTTTTTCGCAAATGTGCGCAGAAAAGCTTCACGTTCTCGCTTTAAACTGTCAACAGTAGTTCATAAAATACTTTGAAGGGTTATCTAGAGCTTGGTAAAGACAACATTTTAAAGCTTTTCTTGGCACATTTGCGAAAAAGGCCACTTTTGGCAAATATGCGAAGAAAAGCTTCACGTTCTCACTTAAAACTGTAAACAGTAGTTCATAAAATAGTTTGAAGGGATATCTAGGGCTTGGTAGAGACAAAAATTCAAGTATGGCCTTAAAACGTAAGGCGTGAATTCTTAAGCCGGTATTTGCAACTTCGGAACCATACTGCGCCTGGCCCGACACGCACTTGGCCGGTTTTTGGGAGTTAAAATGAATGTGATACGATAGTATAAAGATACTCGTATCTTACTTGAAACTTACACAATATTAGAACAAACGGGGTAAGGGTCTTACATCAACAATAATGTGTGTTTGATATGATATGTGACACAAATATTTAATTGTTTTGTTTATCGTTCTGCTATTATCATAAAAGTAAACAAAAACCAGTCCAAGTTCAGATTTCAGGGTCCATTGTAAACATTTTAAACCAATTAATATTTTTAAAATCAGGGCAAATGTGACTCGCAACGCGCACACAATCTCGTCCTTTTTAGGGTTCCGTAGTCCACAAGGAACCCTTATAGTTTTGTCATGTCCGTCCGTCTGTCTGTCCGTCCGGGCTCGTACTCCGCCGCTACTGCACCGATTGTCACGAAAATTGGTGGAGAGATAGATATTGAAGTTCCAAAAGTTGGTTTTTAAAATTATGAAAAAATGTTTTTTTTTTCAGCCCCCCTCCCATACAACGAAAAGTGAATTTAAAAAATTTAATTTAACTAACCCCAACGTATGGGGTATCGTTGAAAAGGTCTTTTAAAATGCAACAAAAACTGTGTAGATCAAACCCCCCAGTCTTGAGATAATCTAAAACAAAGTTAAAATTTGAGGTGTCCCCCCCACCGTAACTTTTGAAATTTTACTAAAATAATTCTGAAAAAAATGTGGTATATACCTCAAAGTATGAACTTTCAATTTAAACTAGGTATAGCGGTCTCGGTATCATAGATAGTTATTTTTTAATACGTCATAAATCATAAACCGCAATTTACCTTTAGAACTTTTATATTATGTTACTTGCTGCTACGGAACCCTTCATGGGCAATTATTCTAATAATCTTTAATGATGTAAAATGATTGGAAATGAATGGAAAGACGTGATTAGTATGCCTACAGGGTCTTACAAAATATACTGAAACTATTTTAAGGGTAGATTCAGTCTATGATACTAAACAACTTTCTCCTAGAAACATAATTAATTATGTTTCTAACGTAAGCTTTACTACGCACATATGCGAAAAACGGCCCCTTTTGGCAAATGCGTAGTAAAACTAAACGTTCTCATTATAAACTGTAAACAGTAGTTCATAAAATACTTTGAAGCCCTAGATAAAGGGCTTGGTAGTAGCAATATTTTAAATGATGCCTCCTTTTTCTTTGAAATTATTTATTTTAAATGGGGGCAGCACTGGTTCCTGGAGAATTTAGGTATGGCCTTAAAACGGTTTCAGTGTATAACAGTCAATAAACCAAAAAATAATTTTATATTTCCATACAAATTGCCCGAGCGGCTACATACTTTTGTATGGAAATGCTGAAATTTTCTTTCGGTCTTTGGCTGTTATTTTAATTTCATTTTACTATAATGATCTAGTATATACCTTCCACGTTGTATAAAGTTACTTATATAAAAAAATAAGTTGCTCTAGGTTGGAACAAATAAGTCGTAAATATGTATATCTTACAAACAAGACGGCTTGTTCGAACTACCAACGTTCTGATAACGTAATGATGTATTATTAATTAGAAAGTAATGTTAACCTTGTTTCCCCTGCTAGGACCGAATGCAGATAACCCCGGGTGGCGTGATGCTGCGGTGACGTGCGCTGACGCACTTCTGCTGTCCCACTAATTGCACGTACGCATACAAGATATCAACAGCATAATTAATCAATTAAATCGACTGTCTTTGTGTCTATGAATATTATAAGTCAATAACAGAAAACAGTAGCTATTTAGTAGTCAGGCTATATACGTTACACTAGCATTCTTTCCACGACTAAGATAGTAGACGTGGGGAGAAAAGCAGCCAAACTTAAGTAGGACTGGCCTGGGCATGTGTGTAGGATGCACTCAGATAGGTGGGCTTAAGTTGCTACAGAATAGGTGCCTGTACGCTGGCGTCGCAAAATAGGTCGCCCAAGGACAAGGTGGTGTGATGATCTGGCGTCTTTCGACAAGGCCTGGAAGTCCATCGCGCAATATAGATATCAGTGGCGTACAAGAGGGTAGGCCTTTGCCCAGCAGTGGGCAAGTATAGGCTAATAAAGAGAACAGTATTTAAAGTAGGTATGCGGTCTTGGATGCTACTCTGAGAGAAAAAAAAAACATAAGTATAGTATACTATCTGTTTTCTCTCGTACAGGTAGCAGAAGTCATCCAAAGGAACTAAAGTAAACCTATAAGGGTTGCTACACACATATGCGGACCGGCATTGTTGGTTCGGCAGTATTTATCGAACAACAAAGCCGACTCGCATAAATTATATCGCCTTTTTCCCGAACGTTCATCTACGTATATTCGATTTTACCGCCCGGCTGTGCCGATTAATGCCGGGCCGAATAAGTGTGTAGCAACCCTAATCTGTGCAGGTTAGGCGGTGATCCCACTGCACCGCGCACTGTGGCGGGGCGCGGCGCGGCAGATTTTTAACATTGTACGCAAGTAACTCAATTTGTATAGAAAACAAACCACTCCATTTTCTCTGCTAAAAATCGTTATTTTGTGCATCTCTTTCCATACAATTTTATACAGGGTCTAATACAAGTTGATCCGAGTTTGTAGAGAAAGTCAAAAATTATTTTTCATATTTCGACATATGTTCCTTGGGGAAAGTTGTTCAGTATAATGGACTGAATATAGTCAATCAAAATAGTTTCAGTATATTTTGTCAGACGTTATATAATGTGATAAAAGCAACTTAGTAAATAGTTGTAACTTGCTAAGCGTGATTCTCGCGTCCCTCGCGTTGTCCTGATTGCCCCGTAAGAGATAAAGACGTAAAAGTTCATATGTCTATTTTGTCTCAATTCTCTAGTATGTAAGTATGTATATTATTATATGCTTTACGTATATGAAATCTTCTATAGATCACAATCCTAATTGGCAGAACGGCGCGGCGCGGGCGCGGGCTGTAGAATGCAAGTACTCTGTTATTAGGCCGGTTAATTAAAGAGTTATCGGGCGTAATTAACCCGTTTCGGTACAGTACGTGTGTGTGCCTATGGCTTGTTCGAAACACCACTAATTAAGAAATTTCTCCTTCATTAGCTCAATTAGATTTATTCACATCAGAAACTTCAAACAAGTACCTACGTAAAGGCCGTATGTATCATAAATTACTCATGTGCATAAACGACGGTTTTAAAACGTTTGTATAATTTAGTATTATAGAACGGATTAAAGAATCAAATATTTATTTAGTCGCACTTTTACACGTAAATTACTTTAGTGTACATTACCTGTAATGTTTATTTATATTTAAATAATGATTTATAAAAAAATCTACCAATACTAGTGTTTTGCAATAACTACTGCTATATCTAGAAACGCCGAAAAAAACTCTTTTATACAGTATTGGTCGCCTACGCGCTAGAAGGGCTTTGTCAGTTTACAAAGATGCCTAAAACAGTGTTTTTACAAAAAGTATAACATGTAAAGCTTGCGAAAGAGTACCAAATCCAATTTAAAGAAATAAGTAATACTGATTAGTCTTTGAAAATGGAGCCGAACTGTCCACCCCTTACTGGCGGCACCCGTTCACGAGTTAACGCGTGGATCAGCCATCGCTGAATTCAACCATACTAAAGGAATTTGAAGATTCAGAAAAACTTCTGTGGACACTATCAAAGAGATTATTTAAAAAGAAAAATAAGTAAGTATGGTTACCTAATAATAACAAGTTTAATCCTTGCTGACTTATCACGAGATTAGGAACGAATAGAACCCAGCCGGGGTCTAACTGTCCCAACTGTGAGAATTTTCGAATAGACATTATTCCATTCAGACTGTCTCTAGCTATTTGTGTGCGCTTTCTGTAGCTTAGCTTTGCCTTTGGCTAACTTCTATCTATGACTGATTATATAAGTTATATTACGACATTGAAACCTTAAAAAAACGAGTCTTTATCTTCCTGAAAGGCTGGTAACGCTCTTGTTACACCCCTGGTGTTGCAGTTGTCCATGGACAGTGGTGGTCACTTACCATCAGGTGACCCGCTTGTTCGTTTGCCGCCTTATAACATAAAAAAAAGTTATAATGTAGATCCCTTTTTTCAAGAACCAGATTCTGTCTGTAACTAGTAGTTTTTCGGTTGCACAATGTTATTACGCCGTGTGGTTCCTGGCAGAGTAGAATAGGACCACTCCAAGTCTTCCTGTGGATATCGTAGAAGGCGACTTAGGAAACACAAGCTAAACAAAGTTATAAACATCAATTAGACCTTTCCAACCCGTCTGACTAGCGTGGAGAGTGTAGGCCAAATCCTCTGACTGCTCTGGTTAATATATGGCTCTGGCAGTACAGAGGGTCGTGCTCCTGCAGTGAAGACTAAAAAAGACCTGATCATGACTAAGCGATGCGCCTAGGAACCTATCACTATTATGATTCCCTATCTCAAAATTCACTTACACGCCCGTGGCCTTCAGATTTTATGGCTGTAAGCTGTGTCTAACCTGTTATGGATAAAGACGTGGTACTCGTAGTTTATCTGTATCTCAAAAACAGAATGTCTCATCAGAACACAAACACGGTTGGTCCAAAAGGAAGTCGCGACCCGTTCAGGGTTATCGGTAATTAAGAATGAACCAATTGACGTCAAGCGTGAGTCGTTGCTATCTGCCGAGGGAGGATAATTATACATACTGACAGAATTACAGATAACGAAAAAGGTTTCTCCTTTTTAACCTACAATAACAGGCAAGTGCGTGTCGCGTTATTTTGCAAACAGGTCACTGATTCGAAAAGGTGTGATTCGAAAGCAAACGCTATACTTACCTAATTTATAAAAGACATATCTAACAATAACTCCTCACTTTGGTACGCACGAAAACAATATCTTCCCCACTTTATGTATAGGCACAGATTACTAATAAGTTACTACGTATGTATAGGGGAGCAAACCTAAAAAGATTTTTTTGATATTTTATTTTACTTCACAGGGCCTAAGAAAATATACTGAAACAATTTTTAAAGGCTGAAATCAATCCATGATACTAAGCAACTGTCTCCAATGAACATAATAATATATCGAAACGTGAAAAATTCTTTTTGGCTTCCGATACAAACTCGAATCAGCTGATCGGTCAACTTATATGGGAGGCAAATAATTATTTTTTATCTTCTTCTTATTCATCTGAACGCATTCCCGGTTGCATCCTCAGCTATGCTGCTTCGAGTCCCGGGGTGCGCTTTCCCGCCTTTTCTTTTCCAAATATAATATGCATATAATGGTCACGATGGTCATCCAAGGATGCCAAAAATCGAAAGCGAATTGGATAAAAAAATAGCCGGAACAATTTAAACGATTTGGCTATAGTTTTACGACCAACCGCCTACCTGACGTCAACCCTCCTTCGGAATGCTATTGCAGCACAAGCTTTAAGTGCTATTTTTGTTACGACATCCACAGAAAGAGACGGAGTGGTCCTATTCTAACCCGGAATCACACGGCCAATACTTATTTCATTATGTTTCTTAGGGAAAGTTGTTCAGTATCATGGACTGAATATACCCTTAAAAGCGTTCCTTTGGACTTTTGACTTAGGGACTTTGGGACCCTTAAAACACCGTTGGGCGTTGGTTCCGGCTGTTATGATTCGATGGCAGTCGTTAAGCTACGTCAGATATCTTTACACGGAAAAACCAAATAGGAAAACAAATAACCTCCAAAAAAAAACTATCTGTCGTTTATTCGTTGGTGGGAAACTAGAGCCTGAAATTGGAATAGTTTTCTATCTTAGTCTTGAAATTCAAATAGTCATGCGACCTTATGTCAACTATATAGGTACCTTTATTATAATATATAAAATTACAACTAAGTAGTACATTATAAGTATATAAGCATTTATTCCATCGAGAAAATTCTTAACAGAACTATCTGGCAGACCAAATAAGTACCTAGATAGATAGGTATGTACTTATATAAAACGTAAAAAGTCTAAGTGTATATTAAGAACAAAATTAATAATCTTTTGAGCTCAATCATTAATTTTTGATAAGACATATTCTTAAAAAGTAATTATATTTGTTTTGCATGTGTTATCAACATGCATTGCATTTATTTATATTAAACAAATTTACTTAATTAGCTTCTTTGTGTTTTATTTATTATTTCTGTCTTATTCTGATTTAATTAAGGTCGGGTTTAAAAGATACCTAACCATTGATAAAATCAATAAAATAGTATGGTTAGGCGTGGCCTCAGTTAAAGTAAACAAAACAGTTACCACCCAATTAAAATAGGTAGGTACCCATTGTGAGTGAAATCACTCCTGATAATATAATAACTGATTTCTCGAAATGTCTGAAACTCATCATTCCATCCTCGGGTTATTTTGTAATGTTACTTTCAAGTGTTCGTTGGATCTAGGGACATTCGTTTTTTTTTAATAAGCATACGATATGAAAAAAGTTTTTTGGGCCACTTGAGTCTCACATCTTGTCGGTATCGGAGGCAAAATGACAAACGTTTATTACTTATAAAAAGTTAATAAAATGTCTCGTATAATATTTGACTGCATTGAACATTTTAAGTAAGTGATCAAGAACTCAAGTAACCTAAAGAAGGGTCCTCATTTATAGCCCATTCCGATTTTTAGTGCTTTTAAAGTAGGTACATTCAAAAGTTTGCTCTGCCGCTGTAGACTTTATGCAAATTATGTCATCTTGTGTTAAGTAGGGGAGCAAACTGCGTCCGTGTTTTACTACTTTACTTCGAGGCCTTTGTAAGTCCTTAAAATGTTGTATATTGACTTAAAGTTGATAATAGAATGTTGTTCTTTATTAATGGATGAAATTGAAAGAAATATTGCGCTATTGACATTTAAGTTAACAATCAGCAGCTTCATCAAGCTAGTGGGTTCCATTATGACCCTTTCACGAGTCATCTGGCTGGATATATCAACACGAGCGGTCTCAAAGGTATTACTACCATCCAGCATACCTGAGCTCCGGCGTTACGTAAACAACTCATAAATTGAATATTTGCAAGGGCGGACAGGGGTCCTGGTAAGTTGGCCAGCCTCGGTTGTAGTGAAGACATAAGTGCCCAATTAGGCCGTTTTGTTTGCTCGGCTAAAGCATAGGACAGTTTAGCTTTTACAAATAAATTACGGTGGTTCAATCTACTCTCGATTGACGCTGAAGTCAGTTTCTGAAGTGCGTTGCTAGAAAGAAATTGGGAGTATACGAACTTAAACATCAATTATTAATTATTTTCAACGCAGTAACTAAGCAATAACCCAGTGACTAAGTAACTAAAAGATTTTTAATATGTACATAGGTATCTAGTAAGAAGACTATAGTTTCGTTGTATATTTTCGTTAAGAATGCCGCCTGGTTCTGAATGATTTCGTTATCTTCATAATCGTGTGTCACAAAATAGCAGTAGGAGCTTGTAGCAACATCAGCCTGGGCGTCAATTCCCTGAATCAGCATCGAGTCAACGAATTAGCGTTACAATATTTGGCTTTTGGAACTTGCAACAGAACGTGCCTTATTTCCCTGATCAGAAACACGCTGTAATTTGTGAGGTGTGGGGTCTGCCTCGGCTATTTGGACATGCAGTTGGCCACTCGGCCAAATTATGACAACTCCTCGAAAGCTGGTGCATGTTTGTGTTAACCTACCTTTGTTTTTACTAGATAACTAATCAGTCTATTAGATATCTGTCAAAAAATAACCCAGTCAGTTACATCATTACATCCGCGATGAAAATATTATTTTGTGGAAAACATCCTGGACAACTTTCAGGAATCAGTATAGAGTCAATCTCATGAATTTGCCTCAAAGTCTCCAGTACGGGGTTGTTGCCCTAGTCAGTGGCTAATTTCCCTGGTCACAAACACGGCTGTAATCTGTAATGAGCCGGGTCTGCCACGGCTATTTGGATGTGCACTCGGCCGCTCGGCGAAATTATGACCACTCGACGAAAGCTGGTGCACGTTTGTGTAAACTCGGATCTAAGGGCCTCTGCACATGAAAACCTACAAATAACTATGCGAGCTCCTTCGTTATAATTCCATACTCCGGATAGATATTGTCGACTGGCTTCAAGTGTCACGTAAAACTGTTGGATGTCATCATTAGAATATTAGAATCATCATTTTTTTTTACTTGTCGAGCGGGGTCGTACAGCGTGCTACTGTAGTGGACTGTAGGAACACGACCCTCCCTGTACTACCAGAGCCATAGTTTAGCTAGAGTAGCCAGAGGATTTGGCCTTCACTCTCGACGCTGGCCAGACGGGTTGGAGAGGTCTAATTGATGTTTAAGATTTTTTAAGCTTGTATTTTCTAAGTCGCTTTCTACGACATCCAGAGGAAGACTTGGAGTGATCCTATTCTACTGTGCTGGGAACTATACGACTAGACGACTGTCAGATGGCTTTAGACAGCTAAAAAAAACGAAAAATAAAACCAACCAGATCCCTGTCTTTTTCATTCACGTTTTAGGTCGTACCACAGGCCGGAATCTCCTAAGGTACGCGCAATATGCGTCACCCAGGCGTCACCGTTCCCCGTCCCCGCACCTCTCCCCCGTTTTCGCCTCGATGACTCACGTTGGCCGTCAAGAACCGGGGGAGAGGTGCGGGTGCGGGGAACGGGGACGCATATTGCGCGTACCTTAGGAGATTCCGTTCTGCTTACTCTTACTGTATTCTGTGGTCGTACCGTACATATTTTTGTGGGAGATTAGTGTTAAATATTATCAGGTTTATCAAAAACTCAACTCTTTACGTACGACCCCCATTAATAATGATAGTGGTAGGACTCTTTTTACACCATCAGAACACGCTCTTATCTTTTACGTCCTCTCCGGTTTATCAATGAACAAAGTTTGATACACTTGATAACGCATCCTGATTGATTAGTTAAATATATACAGGATGCTACTGAAAGGCGAAATAATCCTTTAATTAAATGAAGTAAGTACTGTAATACATAGTTAGTAAATGGAAAAAAATTAGGTATTAAATTACGATTTTCATTGTCATGTATTTTGTCAAATGTTTCTTGAAGAGTATAGTATCATGGAAGCTGGTTAGAAGAAAATGCACACTAGAACAAAAGCTTTTCATGATTCTTTCATCCGATTTACATGTATTCGAATGCATTTTGTTCGATACATTTTTTTTGCGAACTACTGTATTGCCGACTTTGATATCGGATCCACAAAATTCAAAAGAGCAACAGACAAACATACAAATATAGACTTATCCCATGCTGAGATCTCTTCCAGTCAACCTGCGGTAGATTGACGGGATGTTTACTGACATTATAAGTTATCTCAAATGTTTAAGATAGTTTAAATGGAAAGCTTTTGTCTAGTGTGCATTTTTTCGAACAAGCTTTATTTATTTTTGGTACATCATCATCATGATCAGGTCTTTTTAAGTCTCTACTGTAGGAGCACGACTCTCTCTGTACAGAAGGTTAATCAGATTCCTGTGCCACCGCGCGCGTCGCGCACTACGTGTGGTGGCACAGGTATCTTAACTTTCCTCTGTACTACCAGAGCCATATATTAGCCAGAGCAGTCAGAGGATTTGGCCTACACTCTCTACGCTGGCCAGACGGGTTGGAGAGGTCTCATTGATGTTTTGTTTAGCTTGTGTTTTCTAAGTCGCCTTCTACGACTGCCGGAAACCACACGGCTAATCATCATTATAATGCAGTCGTCTATGTTATATGACTTTAGATAGCTAAAAAAAATTACACCACGTTGTTAACACAACAAATAAAACCAACCGGACCCCGGTCTAAATTTTTATTCACGTTTTAGGTCGTACCGTTCGTATTTTATTAGAAGATTAGTGTTTATTATTTTTGGTACAATAAGGTTAACTAACAAAGAAAATTTGCATCAAAAGTAGATACCATATCTATTTTTGATGCGAGTTTTCTTTGTTAGTTTAAAACTTAGGTGTCAATGCTCTACGTAAGGTAAAACCTGAAGCCGATACGAGTATTAGATGTAACGTCAACAAATCAATATGGCGTCGATTTTAGTCGCATCGGCTTTCAATTTACCAGAATTAATAACGCACCAATCCGATTGCCGCTGCAGCTCAAACAGAGGCTAATAAACACTCGCTCAGCGGAAATAGGTTTCATATCATGCGATACATTTTTTCTGCATTAATTTTCTACCATTTATTGTATATGAAACATTAGATGTCAACAAACCATTATGGCGTCCAGTAAGTTGCATCGGCTTTCAATTACCTACTTAGTACTACTACTAGTAGGCACTATATACACACTCGCGATGCGATACATTCTCGGGACAAAGTTATCTTCTAGAATCCTGACTGCTTTTTTTTGTTGTTGAAAAATGGCAAGGGTGCTTAAAATAATTACAAGAATATACAAAGTTACATTAATATACTAATTTACATAGTTTACCTAATGTATGTTTTATTGTACCCATCGACGTACCACAGTTGTCCGACAACCCGACCCGCCAGATATATATGGTTGATTTTTATTTATTTCGCTTACTTCTTGCTTGTAGATACCTTATTTTTAGTCACAAAAGATTTTATTTAGTTGTTATTATAAGGTTTAATCATATAATCCAGATCCCATATAACAGTTCTCAATGCACACATCAGTGTTTAAATCTGCAGTCCAAACTGTTGAAGCAGCTTATAATAAAAATTATTGAGCAACCTCAACGCAAAAGAGACGTTTCATTTCAATTCAACGAATGTTTGACGATACTGAGACCATTCGTCAAACACCGGCCGGTGTCCAATTAGAGTGCTACACTGAGCGTATCTGCTGCTTGTCTACCAATCTGTATTATTGACATCACCCTGTTGCTAATTAATTTAGAAACATGAACTGAACGATCCGTTTTAATGAGGCGTTCGTATTTCGAGCTGAAGGGTTATTAAAGTTAGGAATACGTCTTATCTTTTTGTTTTAACCCACAAATTTTGGTCTCGAACTATCTTGTTCAAAAGTTATCTAAGCTGGACGTATAACCTAAATGTTCAGAGAAGGCTTGTTCAGTAAAGTGTTCTCTCTCTTCATAAAAGGTGGCTACTTAGTCTGACCTCTCAATTATTTTTATTTTATTTCGTTGCTTTGAATCATTCAAAGCTCGGTGATATAAAACGAAAATAATCTAACATCTAGACTTCTAGTTTAATTGGAGGAAATCTCAATATAAAACTAATTGGCTAGATGATCCAAGACCAATAGATCACGTAGACAAAAATAAAAGGGAAACTAAGCAAATAAATTGTTATCGACACCGAATCAAATCTGTAAGCACGACTTCGTTTCTTAGAAAATGTAGTGTACCAACACTACCAACGCTTGCAATAAAATAAAATAAAAGTGGTTGACGTAATCTAAGAAAAACTCAAAGCTACTATCTGTCGAGTTCAAATGTCTTATCCATGTCTTATCTATCATTTAGTTAGACGGAAAAATACAGAGATTTATTGGTCATTTTAAGCGGAAAACAGGCAAATTTTTTATTTTTGACTTTTAGCGAAGACTTATTCTCAAAACAGTAAATGTCGATAAGAGGGAAAGAGCCTAAATATGGGTTTTAACCAGATTATCTCTATAAGAAGGTACCTTTATTGCTTTTTGAAAAAATACCTCTAACAAGATTACTAAAAGGAAACCATTTAGAAAAGTAACCTAAACCCAAAGTGAAATAGGTTTCTTTCGAGTCCAAGAGTCTCCAAATCGTAAATATAATATAATATTATATTTTGAAAGAAATATACTTACCTTGAATAACGTTACTTAAAGATATTAATACTCTGTGCTGAAAGGAACCCAACGTACTTGAAAATTCCGTACTCAATTCAGTATTTGGATTGCCTTTTATTACTCGCCAATCAGGTCCACACGTGCAACTCTCTTTTTGTCGTCCAAACATAAACGTTTCTGAGAAACGGGCCACTGCTTTCTGAAATCGAATTTCCTAGTATTTACAGAATTGTTTTAGCAGAATGCATAATGGGCGGAAAAATGTCAGGCGTAAGTGTATTAAAGCTGGGACTGTGCGTGGCGCCGCGCTGATGTATGGCCACGGCCGCGACAAATTGAAAACAGCAGCAAATGGCGCGATCGCGCCCGCGCTTAGAGCTGCGCTCACACTGTTGTCATTTTTATATTTTTATGGCCCGATAGCATTATATATCGGCTCATCGTAAAGTTCCTGCTAGAGTAGAATAGGACCACTCCAAGTCTTCCCTTGGAAGTCATAGAAGGCGACTTACGAAACACAAGCTAAACAAAGCTTATAAACATCATGAGACCTCTCCAACCCGTCTGGCCAGCATGGGTATATAGGCCAAATCCTCTGACTGCTCTAGTAGTACAGAGTGGGTCGTGCTCCTGCAGTGAAGACTAAAAAAAGACCTGATGATGATAGCATGATCATCATAATCATTTCTGCTACTGAAGGTCCACTGTTGGATGTAGGCCTACTCCAAGAATTTCCAAAATAACCAGCTGGATGCGACCTAAATCTAGGATGCACTGATTGCCAAGCCGAAATACCAGAAATAATACATTGACTATATTTATTAATTCAAGTAGGTAGATACTAGCCACTACAAACTCAAATTAATCCAAACAGTGGCCAGTGACCAAAACATCACCCATAAAATTTTAAACTTAATAATTTAAGAGTGCTAAAAAAAAATTATAGAGACAAATTACACAGATTGAGCTAGCCCCAAAGTAAGCTTTTTAGGCTTTGTTATGGGATACTTACTCAACGGTACTATTTTTATAACAAATACATATATAGATAAACAGGACATTTTGAAAAAGGCCTTTTTATCTTGCCCCGGCTGGGGATCGAACCCAGAACCTCCGGAGTGGCGGACTAGCGTGTAACTATTACGCCACGGAGGTCGTCGCTAAAAGGTAACATTGTGAACACTGTCTACTATTAGAATCGTATTCAATATAGAGCTTCACTCGCGCAGAAAATGGCAGCGGGCCGAACCTCCACCGACGACCCTTCAGAATTATTCCCGTGATCCACGATACAGTGGCTACAATTACAGTGCTGGTGTAAGTTAAAAGTTAATATTGTTGCCACTGGCCGACGGGTCCATTTATGTATTTAAGGTTAAGTTCAGTTTATGGTCCCGAACTACTCATAGGGAAGTGTCATCATGCAGCTGTAGATGATAAAACCTGAAATGAGGGGTCCAGTATTCCAATATTTTCTATATTGGAGTACTGGACCTCTATATAATTTCGGGTTTTTAGTGAGTTTTTTATTCTAAGTTTTAGTGAAGTAAGTAATTTAAAAAAAATGTTCTTAGTACATCATCATAACGTTTTACTGAAACACATTTTGCACTTCTTATCTTTGTAGGAAGGTAAACTGCTAAGGCTTGTCCGCCGTTTACAAGTTTTGTAATAAAGTTGGATAAATAAAGAAATAGCAGGTAAACTTATTTCTAATAATTCAAATATAGCGCCTTTATTTTTTTCTCTGTATTTCCTTTGTTTATGGTATAATAAAGAGTATTTTTATTGTATTGTATTGTACTGTATTGTATAAGTACCTATGAAATGTAAACATTTTTATTATTGACCTGTATTTTTCATTTCACTTTTCAACATTTTTATAAACAATTCATCGCTTCTCCACATTGTTCTATTAATTTCAACACTATAATAAGTAAGCCAAAACAATCACAAATACATTACATTTTCTCTCGCGGGTCTACTGGAAGAAATTTCTTTAGAAATAAGTAGCACCTAAGTACTATGTTTTCTCTTTTTTATAAATGTATTGAACCAATAAAATTATATTAAATAATTTCATACTCATAGACGACGCAGCGACGTAGCGAACACTTGACTTGACGCTACCTCAAAAGTAAGCTGCACGAGTATTGCAAATTCCCTGCGAGGACAAAAGGGAATAACATCATAAGGGGTGTTTGTCCCTCGCAAATAGTTAGATTATATAAATAAGGCGGTCGGGTAGACCAGATAGAGATCTGCGGCCGGCGGACCATCGCCGGCCGCCCGCGCCGTCGAATTGACTCGGATTTACAAAGATTTTTTGCCTCAAATAAACCTATTACGTTATGTAAATTTGTGAAATTACATACATATTTTTGTAAGTATTTTTTTTACATTGTATCAGGCTTTTACGTGAGGTCAGCACCGGTGTCAGATTTTTTAAGCTACCTTCTTCTTCTTATAATGTGGAAATGTAGCTTCAATTGCAAATCATCTTTGACCAGTATGTGGCCACGGCGATCCCTCTGTCGTTAGCCTCAAGGTCCTCTGAGCTGCCCTACGTCGTGAACCATACACGACGTAGGGCAGCTCGGACATGACAGAAGGTGGCCCATCGACTAAATGGCACCACAGTCGCAAAGGTCGTTATCAGCATAACGCCACCTAACTCGGTTTTCTCAACACCTCCCATCACCAGCCCGGAGTCTATTGAGAGACTTCCAGATTGACCAGAGGAGGTCTCTACCCGGTGAGAGTTTTTCCGCTTTTGTAGGTGTGAGGATTGACTCCTAAGGTGAATATTTGTTTAGCTCCCATGATGGCATCTGACATAGCTTAACGACTGCCATCTTATGATGACAGCCGAGGATTTGCTTATAATCACCACGGTGGGCAACCCTGCCTGGTTATAACTAACCAGGCTTACTTGTGTATCTTATCACAGTGGATGGTATGACGTCGTTGCACTGTTCTGCAGTTCTGTTTTATCATAAACAGAACTTATGAGGCCATAAGAAATAGACGGAGGAAACCGTTTCACGGTTATATTTAATTTTAAACTGATAAAAGATGATATCAAGATCAGCATTGGAACAGCATAATTACCAACTTTAAACATTAAGGCCCAATAATCAGTAATGATGGCAAAATTGATGATGATGTTTCTCACAGAACCACAACTGGTTGGTAAAAATGGCGACAGCTCTCAGGCGTAATGTGCGACAAAAAGTTGCCAGTTAAGATCAAAGAAAAAAATATACAAAACTGCTATAAGACCTGCAGTTATGTATGGATCAGAATGTTGGACAATAAATAACACATAACAAAATTACATATAACAGAAAGCGCATGCTACGCTGCTCAGCGAGTGTCACCTTAATAGTATTAAAATAAATGTAAATAATTGAAATGTGAAATTATTTGGACAAGATTTTTTTTTAATATTTTTCATCGCGAGGAAGTACTGTTTAGTCGTCAATATGAGCAATTTTTCAAATATTTTTTCACTTTCAACTTTTTACTATAATATCAACTTTCGACTATTTAATATCATAGACAAATAAGACACTACGGATAAATAAAATATCTTTATAGCGACCACAAAGGAGCATCACTGAATAGTAGTGAGTTAATGAAACCACAATGGATCTGGTTGATCCAACACCATCTATAGGCCAAGGAGTGGCTACGGGATAATGGAAATCTTCGGGAAAATCTAAAAAAATCCAGAAAGTAATATTTTACGTTTTTGTTTTAAATATATAAATCGTTATTCATTCTTTATTTCATAACTGTAATTATAAATCTAATCTTACAACTATCACTAACAACAAATGTATGCAAGACGATGGGAGATTCAGGGACCAGATTCCCAGTAATAGTAATGTATATTTTGTGGTCTGGCCGGTCGGCAGCCAGTAACTCTATGCGGCAAGACAGACGGCCGCCCACGGCTACCGGTCCGGCTGCGATGCCTGACCACTGATACGTTGCAAATTGATCCACTGACACCTGATATACATGACATACGTACCCCAACAAGTGTAATAAGTAGAAACCTGTTTGACATTGTATCGTGTGTGCTGTTTGTAGAATAAAACTCCTGGCTTAGCTATTAATTGCGGAACGTAGAAGTAGATCAAGACACATGAAAAAGGCTCGAGTGCAAATTCTCCTAAAACATGAATAAATGGTCCCACCTACCTGTTCATACAGTAATCAAACTAGCAGTATGAAGCCAAACATTTTCAAGAGTCGGGTCACGGGTGATTTGCAGCTGGTTGACCGGACTAAGCTGAGGGTTGTATTTACCCAGTCTATTTAGACTTGTCAATAAAAATAAAAAGGAAAGAAATAAAAATTATAGCGACCATTTATATTTTTAATTTAGTTTTAGTTAGATTTAATTATGGAGAGTTGTTTTATATCAAATAATGTTTCTTGAATTTATATAAGATATAAAGATCTTTAAAAAAAATTTGATTAAGGTATCGTATCTCTGTCATTGTGGAATTGCTTTTTCCATACAAACGACAGCCAATTATAAAGAAAAATACTGAAAATGTAGTAGGTAGTTTCACAAAACCCAATTCACAAAATAAGAATGCAATCTGTAGTAGAATCAAACAAATAGCGTAGAATCTGCAGTGACCAATTCAAACAGTAGGAACGATCCGATCTGCGTACCGGGGATGGAATCCAATCAGCGGAACTAGTTTCACTGATGCCTATCACTAAACTTTCACATTCAAAGATTTGTTTCTCCAGATTAAATCAAAGGCGAATTACAGTAGCGGCGAAAAAGAAATATGGCCAGTCCGGCCCCGCTACAGGGCGGGGTGTCCTGCTGAAATTGCTTTTCAATCCCTCGGACTTTGGACTTGTAAAGAAGTTATTACCTTCCAAGGAGATAGCGGCGGGTCCGGCGATACGGATATATGTCTTTTTCATATGTAATATTCCTTTTTCGCGTTTTATTAATGGAAAATGTTTCGTGGGACAGTGTGGCTCTCGCTGGCGATATTAAAAAAGCCAGTGTCGACTTAGTGCGGCTCCTTTTATGAGATTGTCGTAAAGTAGTTTATGTTGGACGCAAGAAATTGCTTGTGTAATACGTGTGATCATTTTATATTATGAGTTATGACTTGTGTTTTATTGATTTCGGTCAATCGCTATTAGTAAATGTACTTGTAATAGAGCGACGCGCTTACTTTAACGTAAAGTCATTGTATATGAGATAATCTAATTAGCAGATTAATGACAATTTAATGTGTTATCCGTGTATAGGCTATACACCTGCCTGTGCCCGTTGTTGCTCGTTTGATAATGTTGCCTGCTCTAATTAAGTCCACTACACCAATGTTTGGAATTAATTAGTGTATTGTTAAATTGGCGTCTCTTGTTATCTGTTTGTTTGGATTATTTATTCATTAGTGGTGTTTATGACAGCTCCTGCTGAGGAAAGCTTTAGGCTATATTAGTTACGTCTGATTGTTATGCTGAACATATTAATATGATAGCCTTAACATAAACATGTCTCAAACTCGATTAAAATCTTGGTAGAGACGTTAAACTTATAGTTCTAATTTATTGTTTTTTGTTGGTTCCGTACCCAAAGGGTGCAAACGGGACCCTATTACTGAGACTCCGCTGTCTGTCCGTCTGTCACAGGGCTCTATCTCTTGAACCGTAATAGCTAGACACCTGAATTTTTCACCGATTATGTATTACTGTGGCCGCTATAACAACAAATACTGAAAATAAAAAAGTTAAAAATTAAAGGGGGTCGCCATACAAAAAACGTGTTTTTTCAGCGTTTTTAACTAGATCTTTATAATGGCATTAACTAGATACTTGAAATTTTCACAGATTATGTACTACTATGGCCACTTTAACAACAAATACTGAAAATAAAAAAAGTTAAAAATTAAAGGGGGTCGCCATACAAAAAACGTGTTTTTTCAGCGATTTTAACTAGATCTTTATAATGGCATTAACTAGATACTTGGAATTTTCACAGATTATGTACTGCTATGGCCGCGATAACAAATACTAAAAATAAAAAATAATTAAATTAAAGGGGGTCGTCATACAAGAAAGGTGTTTTTTTAGCGTTTTAAAACATTGTACGAAGGTACGGAACCCTTCATGTACGAGTCCGACTCGCACTTGCCCGTTTATTTTAGCTTTCTTCGTGATATCATATTTTTAATAAGTAGATACCTAAGTAATATATACATAACTTATTATTATTATTTCTGAATAGGACCTCAGCAATAAATAAATTGAAATTGTTTAAAATACGAGGAAAAGTCTAGAGCGTAATGCTCTTATTAAAAAATAATAGGTACTATTCATAGCTTCAATGAAAATGAAGCGCACCAAGTACACTTTATTTTATATCTATAGCGTTCATCTTCCCGCCTGCTCAGCGTAGTGATTATTCGGAAATGCTTTTAGCCCAGCGTCCAGCAGTGGACTGTATTGTTGGTCAGCCCTGACTTCCATATAATTGAACCAAAGGGCTGTGGCATGCGGCGGGCCGCTTGTCAACGCCACGCCAGGGGTACCGCACGCAGGCACCCGCAGCTCGACGCGGCCCGCCAGTCGCGGATTGATTACACCTGCCCGTCACTATTAATACAATATTGTGTGATTCTAATTGAATTAGCCGGCCATTGTCGATGTCTGCGTGTGTACGGACTATTGATTTTGAATATTTAGTAGCCAATTTAGATTGTGTTAGTACTTTGGTTCTTTGATGAAGTGAAGACGTAGGAATGTTGTGTTCAAATATTAATTTGCACATGTATCTGCTATTCACTTTGAGAAATCTCTTAATTAAATTGGATAAATAATACAATATCCGACAAAATGGGTGGGCATGAGGGTAAATAGTGTCAGGTCAGCAAAGAAAATACATACCTACCTATATATTTCTTGACAAATAAACAGTAAGATGGTCATATTTTTGGGATACATATGGGTATTTTCTATATATCGTTTTTTTATAGACCTTAACAATTTATCATATAAATTAGAACATAATATAGAGTCAATAGATTATAAGCCAAGTAAAAAGTACTAAAAATTATTTAATTTCAAAAGCATTTGAATATTTGGCCGTAAATTTTCACCAAAATGTGTTTATTACCTTCGTTTACTATACTATCGTTACGCTTTTTAGTAGCCGCTCACCTCAAACCAACTTCATAAGCATAAAAGCGGCATTTCAAAAAGCTTGTAAATATAAATACTGTTTACTATGTGCTTATGGTTAATTAGCGTGGAAAATATTCGTGAGAAATCCGGGCAAAGCTACCGGGCCGGTTTGGAGCGAAATTTGTGTAGATATTACAATAGACTGTGTGCGATTTGATGTACATTGCCTTGTGTTTTGTGATTAACTATCTTAACATCATCTTTTAAAACACGCAATGTATGTGAAAACAGATACTAGAGCAATAATGGCGTGATAGCGGCTTTAGCTACCTATGCCGATGGGCCCCTTAGTTTTTCCGACCAATTGACCACAAATATGTTCGCTTGCTCCAATATTTGCTTGGACTATTAAAAGTACAGCTGAGCGACCAATACTGTTTAACCAGGTGCCGTTCAGTTTGTTTGTTTGTAGTTACGTTTAATTGGTTGCTTTCAATTTATTTGGACCTAAATGAGACACGGTTCGTTTTAGGTTTAACATGTTTTAGTGTTGGGGACTCAGATTTGACTTCCTTTGCTTTAAAGTTTTTAAGAATTCAATTTATTAAAACGAAATACCTATATACAGACATACCTATATACCTACCTACTTAAGTACAGTCGGGTTTTCAACTATTATGCTTATTTTTTTAAAACATTCAAATCAATTATTGTATTCAACATTTTTGGTTAATATTCAATTTCGATTATGAATGAAACGTTAATAATGGTGTTTAATTTTGTTTTCAGGTATGTCAGTTCCAGCCAGTTTACATAAATTGTCATTAGAAGTATCGGGGTAAGTTTTTTTTTTGAGTTACCGACACATGTGGACCTAGAATAGTACCACTCCATCTCGTGCTGTGCAGCACAAACAACTCGTGCTACAACTGCATTCCCAAGGAGGGTTGACTTCGGGCAGACGGCCGGTCGTAAAACAAAAGCCAAATCGTTTAAACTGTTCCGGCTATTTCTTCTCCACTTCCAATGGTATTATATAATCGAAGGGTACCTATTCAGCATCTTTGGATGACCTATTATGCATATTATATTTGGAGCAGAAACAGATGCAACATAGCTGAGGATGCAACCGGGAATGCGCTGAGACCGCAAATACCTATATAGTGGTCCATAGATATGCGTATTTTACTGCGCAGTCAGCACTCGAAACATGAAAGCTGAACGTTCATCCCAAGCACCCGTAACAGAATACGGTTGTTAGACTAATTTAGCTGAAGATCATCTATGTAATTTATCCACTTACCGCGTGCCTCGGCTTTGAAACTGGATCGTCTCGGCTTCGGCGCTCGAGTAGTTGCGAGTTGGCCTTTATTACGGAGTTAAGTAGGCTTCTTCTGGAATTTATCAGTGTAACTCTCTAAGGCTCTAAAGTATCGTTAATTTAACTATCATCGTCTGACAAACATTTTATTATACGGCGATGACACAGTGCTAATTTAAGTCTCTCTCTCTCTTTCTCTTTCTCTCTCTTTCTCTCTCTCTCTCTCTCTCATCTTAGCGCAACATTTCATGGGTCTACCACGCTTGCCGGACCCCGGCGGAGGCGGCATGGCTATACATTTGTTTCCCACGTAACATTTTTAAAAGTACTTAGTAATAATAGAAATATCATATATTTAATAGACTCTACAACTAAATATTATATATGTATAATTATTTATAATTATTAGCCTATATGTTATATATGTATATAGTATGTCGTTACTACGAGAAATAATCTAACAATTGCTACAGAGTGAGGTAGTCGGATAAGAAAATTAATTTTCCGGTCTATTAATTATAATTGCTACCTATCTATAGTTACCGAGTTAAATAAATCATATGATTTGCGTTTCTAGTGTTGCTAAGATATAAAATAAAATAAAACCTATGTCAGTTATTGTATGTATTCTAGGTATATTTTATGTAAGTACTGAATTTATTTTAGCTAATTATATTGAAATGTGTTTTTACCTGACTGCCTAGAAAGGGTTATGTTTTTGCGCGTATCTTGTATGTTTGTGAATTTCTTTATAAACTCGTATCTTCCAAACGGCTGAATGGATTACGTAAATTAAGGTATCGTTAGATTCGTCTCAAAAACCCGAGTGTCTTTAGTTAGGTGTGCAGTCGGGTTTTTATTTTTATTTTTCTAATAATTACTGGTATAAGTACTATTAAGGCCGTACCTAAATTTTCCGGGGTCCAGTGCTGCCCCCATTTAAAATAAATCATTTCAAAGAAAACGGAGAAATTATTTAAAATTTTGCTACTACCAAGTCCAGTTTATAATGAGAACGTTAAGCTTTGCTACGCACATTTGCCAAAAGTGGCCGTTTTTCGCAAATGTGCGTAGTAAAGCTTAACTTTCTCACTTTAAACTGTAAACAGTAGTTCATAAAATACTTTGAAGGGTTATCTAGGACTTGGTGTAAAATTTTAAATGATGTCTCCGTTTTCTTTAAAATGGTTTATTTTAAACGGGGGCAGCACTGGAACCCGGAAAATTCATGGATCCCAAGCTGGATTGTACTAGATTTATCTCTGACGAATCGAGAATCACAATTTCAAGCAAACATTAATCACAATCGATAATAATCGATACGCATCGAGTTAACAAACGATCACATTACCGATTAGCCTCCGTAACGCATGTAATGCACTCAATTAATCAGTGACGCGAATTAGGCTGCACTCAACTACAAAATAGAGATAGTATGGATGTAACGCTTATTTAGGAAAATCATGAAACTTGAGAGAATATGCATGGGAGTCCATTTGCTGAAATTCTGATGCTTTTTTATATACATTGCTGATTTTGTAATCATACAATTTTGACCAAGCGTTGTAAAACAGGCAATGTATATAAAATCAGCATCTTATATTCAGCATAGTGAATACACGTAGATCTGGACAATAAAATATATACTTAAACATATTTAGAAGGTAAAAAAATGAAAACCGATTTATATAAGTACATATAAAGATATTGATTAGTACTTTTGTGTACATAAAATAAATAGTGTTTTTCGAAATAAATTGAATGCTTTTTGTAGCAGTCTAGTTTTTTACACTTACAAAAAAAAATGACGCCAGTCTCAATAGCTCATTTTGAAAATCCTTGGAATAGCTTTAACCCTTAGTCCTAAGACCTAAGTAAAGCGTTGGACTTCATGCGGCTGATGTGTGTGACGATGATGATAATATATAATTCTTTACATGTCCTATGTAAGTCAGTCAATTTCTTTTTTAAATTAAATTTAGGATAAAAATATATTACTTATTGGAGGTAATTATTTTTAATTGAAAAGCTACAATATACTAGCGTTTTGGAATGATTGCTGCTGGGAAGTCCGACAACCACAACGTAAAGATTTTTTCACTAAGCATTGTGTTGCGTCTGGGAAACCGCGGCTCCTAGGAAGTTGTGTCAGAGGGCGTGATGTAAACTATGTCTCAATCTTGTTACCATAGTGTATTTTTATATCAACACGTAAAATAGGCACTTCTGCACTGTCCTTGTTTTAGGAACCAACGAACTGTGTTTAGCGATTGATGCGACTCGTTAGTTTTAACGTGTTAGTTGCGATTTAA
Source organism: Acrobasis repandana (assembly GCA_963576875.1). Lineage (NCBI taxonomy): Eukaryota > Metazoa > Arthropoda > Insecta > Lepidoptera > Pyralidae > Acrobasis > Acrobasis repandana. Next base: position 14,901,607 of record OY756218.1, on the reverse strand, counting down.
CGTTAATGGATTATGCTAAGGATATCGGATTTCAATCGGTTCATTATTGATGGTTATTCATTATTCAAGTTTGTAGAGTCTAAATTACTATAATTAGAGATAATATTCCAAAAATAGAGATCGAGAACCACTATAGAGAGAGAGAGTAATATGCCCCGAGTCCATTTGCGTATGAAGTCTATATATAGTACAAGTAATGTAATACGTACGAACTTATGATGACACAGGTAATACAGAAACTCCGTTTAAACACCACGTTTACTTTCGTGTTCATAAAAAACTTTCGTGTGACGTCATCGGAGAAGACGCCATTCACAGGGCGTTTCCGTCTATTAATAAATTTAAATATTGTAATTTTATTCGTATATTTCGCAAAATACATGTATTATTTGTATAATTATTAATACGTATTTCATAGAATAAACCATAATTTGTGGTCATCCTATCAGGGATGATAACAAATTATGGTTCATTTTAAATGTAGTCAAACAACCTATTGCAATGCGAACTAATGCGCATATAGAGGCAGATACCGAGTATTGATGAAACCGCACTGGTCGCATACACCAATAATACGCTCAATTAATTAGCCGTGACGTGTACGTACTTACCTGATTTACGTCCAGCCCGCGACAATGCTGGTTATTGTAATACCACTGGCTGTCACTGATTGAGTTCGTTCTTACGAGTAAGTATATAACGTCACAGCAATCAATTCCAGATTACATGCTTTGCCTAGTTATAGCTACACACTTTAAAAATTTGTTCTCTTCGAACTTGAATTTGCATTTAAAAAATACCCTCAATCAATAAGTAGGTATGGCATATTTCACAAAATTTACAGCTTCATTGCATTGTCATTTAAGGTGAGTATATAAGTAAATGGCCTTGAAGTGTGAAATAAATTGTTAACTCGTAAATATGGTGATAATTTCCATATTGCTCTTCGTCATGCACTAGATATCCTTTTAAATTATTTTATGAACTGCCGTTGAAACTATTATTGGTAATAGTTTCAACGTCTAGCTTTAAAACTTGCCGTGGCCACTTTTGGCGGAGGCAAGTTTTAAAGCTAGATGGACTAATGTAAATACTTTCAACGGTGGTTCATAAAATAATTTAAAGGCCATTTGCTTATATATTCACCTTAATTTACATTAGCAAAAAAATTTCTTTTTTAATCGGAAATGGCTCAATTATAACTTGCAAGATTTGACCCAAACAAATAAATAAACAACGTGGTTCCCGGCTTGGAATAGGACCACTCCATCCCTACCTGTTAATGTCGTAAGAGGCGACTAAAGGAAAATAAAGCACTAAAATTTTTTGTGCAACAATAGCATTTCCAAGGAGGGTTGGTGTCAGGCAGGCCACCGGCCGTAAAACTTTTAGCCAAAACCTATTATCAAAGCATGAAACTGACATGCTGTGCCGACCCCACATAAAGAGTGGGATAAGGATAAGGCACAAGAAGAAACAGGCAAAGCTAAATAAAAGCTTGTAAACACCTACTTTTTGCAAAAAAGTCGTCGAAAGTCATGGACTAAACCCTTGTAAACCATAATACTACTTACATCATCAATAAAATTATAAAGCATGTCGATTTTCTTTATAATGCACACTGGGATGTCTATTGGCATTCAATATCGAAATTAAACGGTATTGTAAGTGTGAAAAGTAAAATTTTTTACAAAGACCGCCTAATGCCACACGCGTAAATGCAATAGTAACAGTCCTACATTGGACAATGCCAAATTAATATTATTACGAGTACAATATAACGTCAATAAGTCTCCGCCACGAAACTCGGGGCGAGGGGAGCAATTTAGCAGCAATTTTAATAATAAGTCCCTGGTATTTCTATTATAGCGGCGGCGATCAGGTGGGCCGCCGCTTCGGGTTTAATAACTCGCGATTAGCCTATTGGAATCGCTATGAATGTTTGCTATTTTTTCTATATTGCCCCCACGCACGTTTAAATGGCATGGAAAATTAAATTGTTTGTTTGCTTTGTAGATGCAATTTCGAGAGCTAGGTGAGGGTGGAATGCTAATACAATATAATGAACGTTTACTGTGTACCTACTGGTTTGAGGATTAATTTAGATATATACATATATTTTTGATTTTTAACCCCCATCGAAAATGAGGGGTGTTATAAGTTTGACGTGTCTGTCTGTGGCATCGTAGCTCCTAAACGAATAAACGTTTTTAGCTATGTTTGATGAAAATTGGTTCAGCCGTTTAATAGTTTTGAGGCGAACGCTTGATAGTCAGCCCCATTAAGACCAGAAAAAAACTTTTTTGTACAAAAAATAGAAATTCTAGCTAGAAGTTGGCCGGGAGAGAGACATTATTCTTGTTGTCAAAAATGTCAATGGGAGAGTCCAGAGAGCATAAAAAAATGTCAAAGAAGGTCGGTATCATCATAAATAAAGTCAAAATGTTCGGTAGGTACCTACTTATTCATTTTAGAGACTAGCTTTTAATGTTATTTTTTATCGTAATGAGACATTATAAATAAATATTTATAACTTGAGATTGCCATACCAATTCTCAAAATAATTCTAAGAAAATTAATCAAATTTAATGATATAGATATAACTTTAGAGTCACATTAATGGTAGTTAACTTGATAAGAAAAGATACGGTTTGGATACAATCACAATAAAATCACATGGGTGGGCTTTGGCGGCGAAACATTTCGTACAATTTCCACCTAATTATATTTCAGGAATGCCACTAAATACGCGCAATGTGATAAATGAAGAGATTATATATCTCAATAGCAAAGTTGAAATATTTTATCATTATAGTTGGTTGCGCCGTAGAATTTAATTAAAAATGATAACGTGTAATGTAGTGTGTAGACTCCCTTCGTGGTAGGGTGATTTTTAATTATTAAAATTTCTGCCGGCGGCGTCTGCCGATATTACTTTGATATGGGGCCCCTGCGAGATATTGCCGCCTATTGCATTACACACATTGCATTGATTTGTTGGACAAATGCGTATGTATTCAGTCTCAATATTGAGTTTACTCTATATTTATAGGCGTAAAACATTATGCCTTTATGGATTACGGTGGATTAAAACGTCGGCTGGATACAATGAGTGTCAACTCAGACTGGCAAATACTTACAAAGACATTCTCGATCTAGGTTGCTAAACTTTTTGCTAACTAGTTTTTTGCATTGCAACATGCAATAGAAAAGTATTTGGTATACGTTTCTGTGACAATATGTACACTTTGTAAAAGGGTTAAGGTGAATATAGAAGCAAATGACCTTGAAGTGGCGCCCTCATTTGAAATAAATTGTTAACTCGTAAATATGGAGATAATTTTCATATTGCTAATCGTCAGCCAGTAGATAGCCCTTTAAATTATTTTATGAACTGCCGTTCAGTTTTTCTGCATTATTAAATTTAAAATCACATTCAAAATGTATATGATCAATAACAAGTGACATTATTTTGTGACGTTTTATTGTCTTATCATTACAAAATAAATTATTTTTGACCCTGGATACTATAGCTGCGATCAGTATTTGTCCAAGTACTGTCTACATGAACTCTTCGTGAAAATATTTTTTTTTAATTTTCTCTACACCGCGAGCTCCGAAACTGTACTCGCGAACACATATCATCAAATACTATGACATAATCGACTACATAATTACAAAAGTATTTAGTAAAAGTGTTTCTATAATAATATGTAGACTTTGTAAAAGGACAAAATCAATATATTTTGTTTCTCAAAACTAATTGTCAGTGCTGTCTGTCTATCTGTCTCTCACTTTTTTAATACCTACAGAAATGCTGCTATCAGTATTTTGTCCAAGTACTATGTACATGGACCCTTAGTAAAAATATTTTTTATTACTTTTCCGTACACCGCGGCTGCAAAACTGTAGTCGCGAAATGAAAATAATAACGGAATGTTTTAATTTCCCTGCGAGTGACGGGTCACGTGCCCCTCCACCCCTCCCCCGACGGCTGTCATCATCACTGCCTGGACAATTACCCTGCTCATGAGATTAAACAAGAGCATTTGTCGCATTTTTTTATTCAGATTGCAGCCCTTGTAGTGTAGGTACTGTCAGCATCACAAAACATATGTTTGTTACGCAGTTACTTAATCGTTTTTGAAGAAAATTAGGCAATTCTAGTTAATTGTGATACACTAAAGAGGTCAATTTAATATATCCACTGCAACACATGGAGGGCGTTTATATCTTATTTCAGAATTTCTTCTATCTTTTTACTTTAAACGAACAATTTATATTAGCATTAGTAATATAGTTCTATAGTAAATTCAACTAAAATCGCAGGTCGAATCTGGTTTCGTAAGGCGCAACACTGAGGTGGATGGCATGTATTGAAAAAGGCGATGCCGAGGATGATGGTGATGAACTACAATTACCATTATTTTTCATTTGCACGTTACATATATATATGTACATACTATCATGTCTTTATCCCTAACGGGGCAGACAAAGCATTTTGGTTCTTGCGGCTCTAAGCAGATAGAGCCCAAGGCCGTAAGACTCAAAGGTCACTTTTAGTGGTGAGCGTGATGGTAGAAAAAGGAATCAAAATAGTGATGGGTTGCTAGCCGCATTGCCTATTAACCTGACTTTCATTTCCGCCCATTCCCTCGATCGGCTTCTACGATCTGCGCGGGAAGAGAAGCAGCTGGTACATTCTAAGTTTTTTCTTTCGGCACAGATCAGCATGAAAGCACTTTGCACACTAATCGAAAATAGTCGTATATCGGTTCTCATGTTCAAATAAACGATGCTGACGGTACGGCAGAGTACGAGTAGACTAGTGGACATACGAGTATAATAGCAAGCTATTGCAATATAACTGAATGCGATAGATATGACCAAGCACGAGGACATGCAGACATTGTTCCTGAACATGGTTACAATTTTACGAGATCGCTATTAATTAAGGTCTGATTACTGAGTAGCTCAATATTCGATGCACGAGTTCGAAAATATTGGAGTTTGGACTCTGCTGAATGCTGTACTAACATCCTGGCTTGTATAAATTATTTTGTAAAAAAATAATTGATTTTTTATTTAGCGTGATTTATCTGCATGGTGCGCCACAGGCGGATCTCTATTAATATAATATAATTATTTAAGAAATATTTCAGGCAATCAAGAAGGTACTTTTAATTAAATTATTAAAAGTAATTTTGTTGGCAATGCGTGTTAATTCGTTTGATAATAAATGTAATTTTTCAATCAGTCAAATCCTGTGTGTCTTCGACTAATTGAAAAGTAAAACTATTGTTTACACTTGTGCACCCACCATTACCCTAAAATTCGCCTTTGAATCTTTTGCCCTAGGCGCTGTATACCCCGTTAGGTAAAAGACGTGATTATGTATCTTTATCAAATGTCTTATTAGAAATACATAGTTGTCGTAGGTATATGAAAAAAACAAACAAGACTAAACTTACTAAAACTAAATTAGGTATATCTAAAATTTAAAACTAAACTTAAAAACTTTATAAATAGAAAATTTCATTAAAAGCGCCACATCGGGACAACATGCTCAAAATGTTGGCAGCATTCCCCCGCTGGATAGCTAAGCTAATCCGTTAAGCGAAAGTAACATTTAAAATTACAAAGTATAATTAAAATAAGTATACTTATTTAAATTAAAATTTATTAGGACAAGGTGGAAACCATGGTACAACCAGAACAAATGTACATATGTAGGTAATACTCGTAATAAGTTATAATAGCTGATGCTAGGGTTACGTACTAGTACTTTTGCTGTATTATTAGCACGAAAACTATAAATCGCCAAGATAGTCAATTAAGCGAGTGACCGAAACGTCATCGTAATTAACACACAACAGTAAATCATAGTCGACGAGGATACAAGTTATTTTGGCAATATCGTTATGATTAACAGCTACTCCGCCCCCGTTGGCGCACCGTGATAAATTTACAACGAAAATAACCGTTACTTTATAATTATAACGTTGTCCGAAGTGCTTAGGCGCATAGTGTCCGATCTTCAATATGTCTAATTCTAAGCACATATCTAATAAAATAAAATAAAACATGAATTTTCTAAGAGTACTTTTATTTCTAGTGCAAAGGTTGGCCGTTGCCATTCAGTGTGGCAACGCGGCTAGCAGAAATGTCAAGGCATGGGTTGTAAATATTTTAATTGCTATTGTATATTTTTAATTATTTGGTTTTAACTCTAAATAATGTTTTACTTTTCCTTACTCGGAAGTTATTAGGTATAAGTCTACTAAGTATCCAGCCTACATTTTTGAGTTAGACCAACAAAAATTTGGAAACACAAGAATTCCATAAGAAATCTTTCTCAACAAACAGAAATTTAGCAATCGGGCTATTTGAGAATCAGACGTTTTACGCCAAAACGGACAGATGAAGCGTAGGCGAAACTCATTAGATTTGTTCTGCGATTGTGACGACGCCCGCTGTCAATTAGAATAGCAGGTGATGTGTGCCACTAATTTGGGTGCTAAATATAAATCGGACATTTCACGAATCAAACATTTTGCTCCTAAGCTGTAGGACAGAGGACATAGAGGTGAGACTCATTAGATTTGTTCTGCGATTGCAAGTATTGCAACGACGCTCGCTGTCAATTAGTAATAGTAAAGCAGGTGATGTGTGCTACGTAGGTACTAATTTGGGTGCTAAATATAATGGAGACTGTAGCTGTCGAAATAACTGCTCAAAGTTTTAGTCTTCATTTAGACATTACACTAATGATTAGGTAAAAATACCTCATTGCCTCAATACTAAACTTCAATTAACTACAATCAATATCTGTTACTAGTGATTTAATGACTTATGCCTCTGAAACCACCCCACCCCTTACTTTTCTCATAAGAAGGAAGGACTTTAAGGACCAAGTTCCCACAGTGTTTCTTTACGTGATCGAATGAGTAATGAGGAAATTGATGATAATGATAACTAATTTATTAAGAGTATGTCCCAACCTTATTTCCCTAGAGTACACTGCAGTTTTTGTACACAAAGCTACTTCGTGCTCAACACAACAATTTATTGAAAAATATAAAATTAAAACCCATTTATTGCTTCCAAATGAAAACTTTCTTGGCATAAGTTAAACCAGATTATTACAGACTAGCAGTCCACCCCGGCTTCGCCCGTGGTACACACATAGCCTATGTCACTCGGGAATAGTGTAGCTTTCCAACGGTGAAAGAATTTTTTAAATCGGCCCAGTACTTTTTGAGCCTATTCATTACAAACATACAAACATATAAAAATAGGTACAAATCTTTCCTCGTTATAATATTAGTGTAGATAGATGTTACTAATGACATAGGAAGAAACGCAGGTGGGGTTTAAGCGATGGCGGATAGGTATTTTTTTTACGAAAGAAAGGGACTTCTAGATGTCACAAATTATTACCTAAGTGTATTTTATGAAAACGACAATTCCAGTGCTTCAACTAAACACGTAATTATATTTTTTCGCAATCAGAAAAAAGAAAAAGTTACTTTACTCCGACGATATCTCATACGAAATGCAACATATACCGAACATGAACTTAATACTTCCAAAACAAACAATAGTGCGACCATCCAACTAATTACGACTTTACGCTGGAATAAATAAGACCTAATTTTGAAGGAGTAAGGCATGTCCTTATCCACGGACACAGCTATCCGAGTTGTATCTACTGTTGATTTGTTGCTTGGGTTTGCGGAGTGTGTTCCGAAGCTAATTAATTTTAATTGGACTGGATTGCAAACCGTCTATTGTGAGACTTTTAGCCTTTTCGCCCCAGACACACTGCTGGAAATAGCTCAAATATTACATTTATCAATTTCTTCGATATCCTACGAGGAATTATGTTTCTAAAGATTTTTTTTATCTTAATTATTAAATTATGACATAGGGTTAATTTTTTAAGATCCGACTTGACTACTTTAAATATGCATGCCATCCTTTGAGACCTGATATCATCTCTTTATATCCTAGCTAATATTTTATTAAACCCAATAACAATAATTACTTTAAATTTAACAGGGAATGGGAATTTATGGAAAGCCAAAAAATATTTTTCATATTTCGATATATGTTTCTTGGGGAAAGTTGTTCAGTATCATGAACTAAATCCACCCTTAAAATAGTTTTAGTATATTTTGATAGACGTTACCTATATACTGTTAAATTAATGAACTTAACTTAAGATCACGTCGTTGGACAAAATCCTACCTAAAAGCCTGATTTTTCATGTTTTTGAAACAACGAGACCCTACTAAATCTACCTCTTTGTAAATAATTTCAAATGGTAATACAGATTGATTAGATAATTAATTTAAAAAATAAATCTTATAACATTAGGCACGTGACATTGACACGCATCAGTGTAATTAAATATGTAACTAAGTTCCAATTTCCCAGAGTACAATGGCTGGAATCGAATCAACATCCATCAGCGAATGCGCTGCTAATCCTCCATTATAACGCATTCAGGGTTGTCACAAATGCGATCGGGGCTTGCTCTATCAAGTCAGCTCAGTATCGAACTCGTTTGACTTTGGCGTACGCCCCTTTTGGGTAATATGTCTGCTGAGGATTTTTCTTTTTTTCTACCATATTTTAAATTTATTATTGCTTCTTTATTTATAAAAAATTTTATACTTCACAAATATTTTTATTAGCATATTTAAGTGTCCCACTACTGGGAAAAGGCCAATAAATATTTTGTAAAACAAAAATATTTGTGAAATATGAAATCTTAAAATTAAAAATAGAAAGGCATAAACTTGAATACCTTATGTGAAGATTTAAATTTTTTTAAAGATAAGTATATCATAAGAAGCTCGCGGCACAATTTTTAAGCCATTCTAATATTGATAATTGAATAAATAAATTTTGCTTAACGTTCAAGGTTTTAGGTGTTTGAGTTATACCTACACAGAATTTGTATACTTACAGATATTTTTTGGAGCACTTAGTTATATTGTTTTAAACAGTTTTTAAAGGACATTGTTCAGAATAAAATTTGTAAAAAGGGGAGTAGGTCCGAACCCGTGGCGGTACATATGTCGCAGTACATGCAGTACACTACTGGATGTAACAATCGCCAGTCGCACTTCATTTTCCGCTCGTGCGCTTTCAAGTATCGCACTCGAATACTATTGTAAGAATCTAAATTTGACTTGTGACTCTTTTGAATATCAAATCCATAGCCCACACTTCATGAATAGGCACATGTGATGAAATTAATTAAAGTGCCTGCAAAGGCCTAGTTACTAAATAAATATTTGATTTTGATTCATAAATAAATATTTTTAGTGCAGATTATATTGTGGCCCATTTACACACAGAACAATCCACTGAGCCAATTCATTGTTTTAGTGGATTGTCCTGTCAATAGCTTCTAACTACAAAAATACTCATAGGCATTAAATGTGTTAAGAAGACACTAATTCAAAATAATCGTATGAATCTCTAACTCTAACTAAAGACTTCCTGAAACATAAGTAAAATAATAACAGGGAAGGAAAAAGGCAAAATTTTAGTTTACAAAAAAAAATGCTTTACGACTAAAATTTGTTTAATTTCGCACATATTCAAATGAAGTAGCATATCATCCACTCGTAAGCGGTCCCAAAAGGCCATCATAAAACAATGAGCCGTAATAAACTCCTCAGGTGTTGTTACGAAAAAAATCCGGGCAATTCAATTAGCGGGAAAGCAGGGAGGGGCCTAATAAACATAATATAAATAATCTGCGGCGATAAATCTGCAGCGCTTTATGGCAGGAGTGGGTTGTCACTCCGCCTAATTAGCGCTAGTGCTGCTGTGCGTGTGTGGCAATCCAGCGCTAGGGCACTACATAGAAAGGGTTACGAGGCATTAATACAAAAAGTAATTCTTGAAAAAAATTAAAAAAATATTCTATTGATTTTTTTACGAGTTTCTTTACCGTATTCAATAAAAAAGAATCGAAAAAATAATAATAACCCAGTATACATATACAAATACTAATTATTTTTCAATCAGTTAACTCGTGAAAAATTAATTCCTACACCGGAAATTTATTAAATTCAGAAATTGTATATAATTGCTATGAAATGTATAAATTTTCTAAATAGCTATCGGAAATGTATTGAATTGGGCCAAACTGGTCGCATACGTCACTTAGTGATGGTCACAACCATAACCTAACCTACATAACTTCCGTGACTAATTCAGGGTAAATAATTAATAGGTTACTTCTGCAATGTATTAATTTGTCATACATTTCATACATTTCCGATCAGTATTTAGGAAATGTGTACATTTCCTAGGAATTATATACAATTCCTGAATTTAACACATTTCCGATGACAAAGGTTCTAAGAATGATGACAACACTTGTTCTGCTGCGTGCAAAAAAAGGTAAAAATAGGGTTGCTTTTATCGTTATACAGACAGTGCGCCCGAATTATTTTATAGTTGGTCAGACAGTGTTTATAAGTATTTCTATTTGTTATTTAAAATCTATCATTTCAATAAAAAGATTACAAACAAGAAGTGACGCATTGGGCTTTAAAAAAAAATATATCTACTCCGACATTTTATCCAATAGAAAAATATTATCTCAATCAGACTAGATAAGTGTTTAAGATATTCTCGGAATTTACTTTGAACCAAGAAACATATTAATATGTACATAATCTGCTTTTTAAAAAGATAAAATAATACGAGTATACTTACAGGTAATAAATAAAATAATGAATAACTTTTATAAATATGATCTAAACGACTAAAGCGCTGAAGCCGCTGCATTTACACCGTTTCGTCAAAGCACTGTTCATCAGCTTAGTTAATTATGAGGACATATCAGCTTTATTATAATTACTCATTTTAATGTCGCTGCGCCCAGCGCCGTGTCGCCGAGCCCGCACAGCTCGCCAATCTAATGAGTGCACTACTCATTACATTGATGGAAATACACATTGCTGGAGCTTCAGTACTTTAGAAGCCAGTGCCGGCATATAATAGGACCATTCCATCTGTTCTTGTGGTTATAGATAATATATAGATATATAATATGCTATTTGATCTAGATTACTTTAGCACACAAAGTAATCTGGATCAAATAGCATGTAACTCTGACTTCTGCAAAGTAACACCTGAATCTATTAACAAAAATAGATAATATATTTATTTGTTGCTAACGACACACACTTAATATACAATAAATTTTACACACAGTTACACTTAAACATGTTTAAAACTAGTGGCCCTGTGAGCTGTAAACCACGCGACTCCCCCCCATCCGTTGAAGTTTATCGGATAAAAAATTTGTTCAGACAAAAAAGTTGCATCTAAATAAGGGTAACAAAAAAGCTTTACCTATGACATATGTATTTGAAAATTTTTCGTAATGGCTAAAATATGATTATTTTAAAGTTTCAAGAAAGTAGTTTAACTCCCATATTCGTATACTCCATCCGCTATTTTGAAAAAATTACAAAAGCTGAATCGACAAAAAATTCTATATGTCGGCGCGAGGGTAGTTTGACAATAATTACAATTCCAACTCTTATGTCGCAAAGGGATATGAAACGCGCCGGAAAGGCTGAGCGGGATATGGCCTTTGACATAACGGTTGACGTGAGTAACACTTTGCTACTTACAGTACTAAAACAGGCTAATGTCAGGATGCAAACTTAATTACTCTCACGTCACTTTATCGGTATCGCCCCAAGAAAGACCGTAAGGTCTTCTTAAAAAATGACGGTAAGGCAGTGCCCCACCTCGCACTAATCCTATGAATTACTCCCTCTGGTAACCACATCCCAGCAACTAATCCTCTAGCCCACACAGATATTCTGTGTCCAACAGGGCTTACCATCCAGCTGAAATAGAATGTCATTGTAATAAATCGGTCTACCAATCCACATTCATTACAATAACCGCAATCAAACCAGTAATTTCCAGTCCCACAGTGAGATTGTACAACACGACGGCACTTGAAACGATCCCAATTTCACTGTTGCCAATCGACGGCTTCAACGCTCCGTTCATGTAGAATGCTACTCCATAACAGCCACTGCACATCACAGCGTACATCTTTCTTCTTGTACGTTGTAATGAAATCCCAAACGAGTTGTGTACGGCACGGCGGTTCGAACAAGACTGCGTCAATGTCAAAATTCAAATCGAATAACCGTGTTGCAAACAGTGTTCCCCTTTCTCAAAAAGTGTTGCCAATCACCCGTGACAACCTTAACCGAAGTTTTAGCTTGACGTATTCGTAATAAACAATTTAACAAACTATAAACTAGATGTCGCTAGCGTCTCCTTGATCAGACGCCCCGACATATATAATTATCGAACCATGCTTATGAAATTTCACGAGAATCGGTTGAGAAATGCGACCTACAGGCGAGAACAGACCGACAGACAAACTGACAAACTGACGGACAAAAGCAAAAGGCCAATCTCGAAACTGAGACGCTTTGCTCGCTTGGTCAATAAAGAATAAACGGGCAAGTGCGAGTCGGACTCGTACATGAAGGGTTCCGTACCTCCATACAATGTTTTAAAACGCTAAAGAAATATGTTTCTTGTATGACGAACCCCTTTAATTTTTAACTTTATTTTATTTTTAGTATTTTTTGTTATAGCGGCCATAATAGTACATAATCTGTAAAAACTTCAAGTATCTAGTTGATGCCATTATAAAGATCTAGTTAAAAAGGCTGAAAAAACACGTTTTTTGTATGACGACCCCCTTTAATTTTTAACTTTTTTTTAATTTTTAGTATTTGTTGTTATAGCGGCCACAGGATTTCGTATGTATTTGTGCTGACTCTTGTAAGTACACTTGTAAGAGTAAGAGGCAACTATACAAACATGGAAAGTATAATAAAATATTGTAGATATTGTCTCCCCGCGACTACATCACCAATGTCACGAAAAGTGTTACCACTGATTGATATTTTCAATATTTAAGGACTTTCTCAATTAGATTTATATGTATATATATATATAGATATATATATATCACTATTTAAATATGTTTTTCCGAAATAAAGAATATTTAGTTCAAAAAGTAAAAAAAAAAACGATAATGTATATAAAATACTAACTTACTCAACACATCGCTGGACACACTAAGTCGTAAGACGTAGATCAATTGTTCTTTTTATTGTGTCTGGCTGAGTGTCTAGCAATGTGTTAACTATTTCGTATATCGTGTCACGGTAATGATCATTACCGTGATCGTGTGATTTGTCTGTTTAATTTTAAATGAATTTATTTACTGAATTTTTAGTTCATGACTAGTTTGTTAAGTTAAAAAATGCACTTTGCTCGGGTGATTTAATCACACACAGTGACAGTATTCCCAACTGATGACGTATTCTTGGGCTAATCACGTCACCAGCTATCACGGGAAGAGAAAATCATATTTTATTATACCACGAGCACAAACATCTCGTTCTATTCATTTCCAAGGAGGGTTGACGTCAGGTTGTAAAACCACAACCAAGTTGTTTTAATGGTTTCCATCTTTTCTTTTCCGATTCGCACGGTCAGCAGCATCCTTGGGTAACCATTGATATGCATTTATCATTGGAGTGGAGTACAATGACCTTCCATACATACTCGTATGTGTATGGTGGGTAATTTTTGGAGTATAAAGAAACGATAATCATCTCTCGTGCTCCGAAGCAGTACATCTCTTAGGGCAAGTTCTGACTTGGAAGTCATGGATAATATGCGTGCTAATAAATATAGTCACACAAACAAGTAGGTATTGTAAAGACCCTGTGAAGTAAAGTTAAAGTTATTCTAATGATATCTTACTTACATATCTAAGGTTTAATTATTACTATACCTACCATATTATTACTCTATGTAAAACTTAAAAAAATTATCCAAATTATTATAAGTTTACATTAGAAGTGGCGTACAAACTAATTAATAAGTTAAAAAGTATATATGAGTAGGTACGAACTTTTTATCCTGTACAGCACATGTAGGTAATTATACTTCAAAAAATAGTCACAGTGTTAGCTTTGAGCCTTTGAGATAAATTTTTCTTCTTTTTATAAAAATCTTTTCTCTTTTCTTAAAAATCCCTTTTCTCCGCAATACTTGAAATGTAAGTTTCAATGTCTTGCGGACATGCATGATCGGCAACTTCGCTCTAGTAACACGCTTAAGCTTCAAACTCCCTTATATCGATCTAGCTTCATGTCCAATTCCTTCACTTCTCAAGCCATACATACGGCTTTGGCATGCATTGCCCGAGAACATCAGACAAATATCTAGTAGACATATACAAGAAAAAGTACACGATTTACTTTTTGAATCTTTCAACAATTAGGAGAATTATTCATCGTTTCTTCCTGGTTTTTAAAATATATGTATGTATATAATATGTTGCATGTATAAACAAAGTATTTATTTTATAGTGTAAAAAAATCGTTCTGTTTTTTTATACAATAATTCTTAGTTTTCTTCCTGTAAGTAATTTAAGAGCTTGCTCTTATCGGTGGTAAGTGGAGATGCCTCCATTCCTCTTTCTCTCTGCCATCTTTTTGATGTCCTGATAGGACCTTAGTCCTAACTTTTCATTAATTCGAAAAAATGAAAATACTTTATCCTCAGTCATCCTTTACCTCGTCTCCCTTTTCTTTTCATAGTTGTTCTTTAAAAATAAAACTATCTCTTCCTTTACTACAGCCTAAAATAAAAATATACTTGTTAATAAACGTCCGATTCTTTTGTTATAAAATAAATGTTTTGACACTTCCATAATAACGAGTTTACTAGCAGAGTCAGGTGTTACATATTCGGGTTGAGCCGGTATCACTGGCACGCACCATTACTTCGATAATTTAATTAGTTTCGAGTGATCATTTCATTATAGAGCGATATTTGGCGAGCTCTCATTGCCGCGGCTCTGGCAGTTTTAATTAAAGCCCGATAGGTGGACCGAAATGTTGGAATTCTTCGTTAATTAGTCCAGAGATTTCTAATAATTTAATTACGAGGGAGTTAATAAGCCACGGCTCGGTATTCCTGTAACGCGACACCCGCCCGCGTCATCGTTGTTACAATTTCATTTAATACGTCATTCCTGTCGTGCCATGTGTAATGAACTGGGATATACACTCTTTTCATACCTAGATATACAATAGCGTATTAAAATTATTGGAGCCAAATGAATCACACATATCATGAATTAACTCGTGAATGGTTGCTACATTCATAAACTAGTCTTCGTTAAGATTTGAGATACTCAACTCATTGGTTTTGTGTTACAAGTTAATTTAAAACGTCATTCCATTCGTGGCATGTGTAATGAACTGATATACACTCTGTTCATACCTATATGTACTATTGTACATTATTATGCGTATTAAAATTATTAGAGCCAAATGAGTCACACATATCATGAATCAACTCGTGAACGGTTGTTACCTACGTCTATATAAAACGTGTTGGGTTACAAGTAATTAAAAACATTCCTTTTGGGCTAAGTATATGTAGTGTATGCGTGGAGTGTCATTTATTCAAGCCAGATGGGTCATACTAATCATCAACTCGTAAACGGAAGCTCTATATGAACTAGTGCTCAGTATTCATCCGAGATACTCGACTCATTGGCATTGATCGTTCAATACGTCATTCCATTCATGCCGTATGTAATGAACTGGAATATACACTTGCTTGATTAACACCAAGTTATGTAGAAGTAGGTTCCTATCAACATTATTGGGATTTCATATAGTTGCAAACGGTATCTATGTTTGTATCTGCAACCGGGTAGCCCGTAGAAGGGCTTAACTCAAGTAGAGCTATCACCACTCCCTCATCCCTCATCCGAACGTATTTCTTATTGTATTCTCAGCGGTAACGTCTCAGAGCTCGGAGTCTGCTACCTAAACCTTGATGATTTAAACAAACGCTACATGGGACCCACAGCTTTACGTGCCTTCCGTATCACGGAATCATCTTTTTTTCGGATAATCAGGTGACTCAAGCTTGCAATATCCTAACCAATAATAAATAAATATATACGGACCAATAACACAGACTGAGCTAGCCTGAAAGTAAGTATATTCGAGGCTTGTGTTATGGGATACTAACTCAACGATACTTTATTTTATATATAACAAATACATACATAATATATAGATAAACATCCAAGACCCAGGCCAATCTGAAAAAGATCATTTTTCATCTTAACCCGACCGGCGATCGAACCCGGAACCTCCGATGTGACAGCGTGACATGATAACCACTAGGCCACAGAGGTCGTCAACCGGACTGGAAACAACTTTTCCCAAAGTATGATTCCCAGTGGGATTTGAACCAACGAGAGCTATCACCACTGACTGATCATGACGCATTATTTTCGTCCTAAACGCGAGGAAAACGCTGGAGCCGATCATTGGAGGGGGCCTAAGTTTAGCTAGTCGAGGCCGAAGAGCCCTTCCGGCGGCTGAAATTAATCATCACCATCATCATGTTTGAGGTAGAGGGATACCTACTATTTTTAACCGACTTAAAAAAAGGAGGAGGTTATCAATTCTACTTTTTTATGTATGTTTGTTACGCGATATCTACCAATTGTAAACTGATTTTGATGATTTTTTTTTATTTGAAAGCCTTTACTTCCAAGTTGGTCCCATTTTAATTTGGTGAAGATATGATGAAGAACTTGGGAGATATGAAAGAAACTCTTGAAAAAATTAAATCGGTGGTTCCTTTTTTGTTAAAAATTTAATAATCCTCTATATACAGATACACTATCACCTCTTTATCACTAGTGGGGCAGACAAAGCATGTTAGGTCTTGCGGCTCTAAGCAGACAGAGCTCAGGGCTGCAACATTTAGCGTGATGATGGGCGCCGCCCGAGGGTTATGTTTATATTTATAATCTTCATTACATAGTTAATTTTCCTCAGAATAAGCATTTAATATGATGTTGATTTATATAATTTTACTATGACATTATATCCATTGTTCTAATTTACTATCGTTACAATACGTGTCTAAAAAGTAATAATAAATAATATGTTCCATTAAACCACGTTTTACAAGAGATGGGCGTCAGCGATTTCGCGGCCTTTTACATAGTTGCACAAAAGTTACTAATGACAAACTACTTACAAAGAATAATGTATCGTAAAGCATTTTGCATATGCGCGACATTTTTTATAGTTTATAAAAATAATAATGAAAATGATGTTAGGTCATCTGCTACGACACAATGAATTTATAAAGACTATTATTCAAGGGAAAAGAGGACCAGGAAGACCAAGGCATAGCTACATGAAACAAATAAAGGAGAAGGTAAACGTTGTGTGAAAACAGCTGGCGGATAAGAGAGACAAATGGACGAGAATTCATACTCCACCGGCAAGAGCATAGGTAGCTCTTAAATATAGATAGATAGTTTGAATACTATAATTTGCAAATAGCTTACATACCAGTTCACTTCGCTATAAGTAAGTAGCCATAACATACGAGTACAAGCAGTGGCTGAGTGTATAAGGGTTTTTTTAGCAAATTGCCCACTATTACAGTTTGTATGTTGACCGTTGGTAATGCCAGCCTTTTCCTTGTTCATAAATGACATGCAATTGTCGAGGGCCCTTCGCAAACAGAATGTCGAGTAGACGAGTGTTGCATAATATCGGTAAATATCGCGTAGCTGTATGTAAGCTGACGACCGTGTGATTCCTGACTAGTTAGTCTTATTACTTGTTTCCATTAGTAAGCAGTTGGAGAATATATATGCACTTTTGCATTTTTGAGTAGATTTTTGCCTCGTGAACTTTTAAACAAGTTCTTGATTTGACATTGCGCAATATGTCTAAAGGATATACATTTTTTTTTAGGGACAAATCACACTTATTGAGCTAGCCCCAAAGTAAGTTATAAACTTGTGTTATGGGATACTAACTCAACGAGACTATATTTTTATGATAAATACATATATATATATATATAAACACCCAAGACCCAGAACAATTTGAAAAAGGTCATTTTCCAACTTGCCCTGGCTAGGGATTGAACCCAGAACCTCCGGATAAGCGGTCTAGCGTTTTAACCATTACGCCACGGAGATTGTCAAAAACATAAAATGTACTATTACGTCTTTATCCCTAAAAAGACAGACACTGGTTGACCGGGAGAGAATGCCATATGGCATTAGGTCCGCCACTTGTACTTTTATTTTATTGTGCAATAAAGATTAAATAAATAAATAAGACAGATAGAGCAATTTGGGTAGCAGATAGAGCCCAGGACTGCAAGACTCAATGATGACCTCCGTGGCGTAATGGTTAACACGCTAGACCGCTAATCCGGAGGTTCTGGGTTCGATCCCCAGCCAGGGCCAGTTGGAAAATGGCCTTTTTCAAATTATCCTTGGTCTTGGGTGTTTATCTATATATGTATTTATCATAAAATATAGTATCGTTGAGTTAGTATCCCGTAACACAAGTTTAAAACTTACTTTGGGGCTAGCATAATCAGTGTGACTTGTCCGTATAAAAAAAAATTACCGCTTTGAGCGTGATGGTGTGGAAGTAGGAAATGAATCAAAATTGTGATTCGCATTTTCGCCCAATAAATTTTAAGATAAGCAGTTGTTAAATTATAGGGTTTTTCTTTTCTCCTAGACTATAAAATATAATTATGACAAAAACGAAAAAAAAAAATCTTCTGTTTCACTTTTTCCTATCTATTAAGGTATACATTATTTATCATCATCTTCCTTCGCGTCTATGCGTAGAAGAATCATCATCATCATCATATCAGCCACAGGAAGTCCACTGCTGGACATAGGCCTCCCCCAAGGATTTCCAAAACGACCGATCGGAAGCGGCCGTTCGTGGTAGAATAATTGAATCTAATCGACATATGATTTTATTTGTAATTTTTAGGTGAGAAGCTACGTCGAAAAGTATAGTAAATAGTACTAAATCATTTATTTCAGGCAACGAAATGAACATTTACATAATAGGCCCATATTTATACTCTTATGTAACTTAGGCTAACACACATCATAAAACTTAAAACTAACACTACATTGTACGTATAGTGTGTAACGTACTGCACGATGTCGCGGTGTCCGGTAGCCTCCCGCGATAACGCCAGAAGATGACTCCTCTTGGCCAGAACTCTATAAGAGTGAAGGTTTTCAGCTTTGCGGTTGGAACACGCACCATATATGAATTAAAATTCACGTTGCGAAGTGATTCCAACTTTACGATTCTCAAGATGAGTTTGGTCTTGACTTGCATGTACTCCACCAGGTCTTCACTCTTCGTAGAGAAATGCAGGCGGGCGGGACACGTCGGATAAAATATTGAAAAGGTATAATAAAGTACCTACGGATGTGGACTAAAAAAATATACTATTATCTCATCCATCAGGTAGATTATTAAAAAATATCAAGTTTATTTATAAAAGAAGATTTTTTTTTCTGATTAGCAAATAATCACAAAGATACAGCGCATTTAAACGCATGTTGTCATGATCAAGTGGGTACGAATTTCACATGACGGTGACGTCAGTCACCTCCACTTCGAAAGATCGACGCGCTATGTACGAGTATCTTTGTGAATTTTCACTACTTTGATAAACCGAAAAATATTGCTCCATTATTTTTGGATAATCTAACAGACGGACTAAATAAAATACAATTTTTCCCTATTGTATTAAAATAAATTTATACAAGTATTTCTAAATATAGTCCTAGAAACAAACCACTACACTAACCAATATCAATCCCACTGATGTCGGTTTTAACATCGTCTCTATACAAATAACATATCCAAAGGATACTCAAGGAGACTGTAATCCTTATTTCTCCGGTGATCACAGTCATACATGATGCCACTAACCCTTTATCTCCCAAAGGCTGTCGGCGACGTCAAAGTGGCTCAAAGGAAGCTGTGCGCAAACATTGGGTAATAAAATGTGCTAATATTTAAGTTTCCTGCCACCAAAGACGCCTTTGAACCCCGTTTCGCTTTTAAAATACATACCTTGGGTCTGCCTTGGGCTATTTCTACAGCTTAAAGTGCTTAATGTATTCCGGTAATGAGTCATAGTATTTAGTTAACTACGACTTTAATGTATTTGACAAAGAAATCAATCGGATGAATATTTACTTAGGTGAGTCTTTTTGTTTAGAATAGAATGCATTTTTGTATCGAAAAAAATCGTGACTCCGAAAACCATAAAACTACCTAATAATTTTCTTCTTTACTAAACTCGTAAACTATATAGTTTTAGGCATTGCAAACAATGCTACAATATTTTTTTAACCCCCGATGTAAAAAGAGGGGTGTTGTGTTATATTATAAGTTTGACGTGTTGGTGTGTCTGGATAGTTGTGGCTTGTAGCATCGTAGCTTCTAAACGAATGGACCGATTATGATGTGTTTTTTTTTTGCTTTAAAGCTCAGATTCTTAGCCTTTTTTTTTTACTTTTAAGAGTTTTTTTTACTTAACATTTTTAATTTTATTATTGTTTTATTTGATTAATGTTATTTGGTGTGTTGCCCTGCCTTACAAGTTGGTTACTCAATTTATCTCTAGCACTTCACAGAGTGTTAATTGTAAAACATGGGTTGGGCACTTTAGTTATGACATCCAAATTTAATTTTCACGGTCATTAGAGTCACCCCTGCATGTCATGAAATTAATCAAATGGTATTTTTATTTGGACTTTTTGGTATCGATCGATGTATCAATTTAAATATTGTAGAAGCAAGATAATCGGATACTGCCTTGCAATAATATCAACACTGGAGTATAGAGTTACTAAGTAAGTATGTTATATTAGCCACTTGTTCTTAGAATGACTACATGATTGTTATAATAACCAGTGAGTTTCTATTCTTAGAAACAGAATGTAGAGCAAATAAATAACCAATCGCTACTAATTGCTTGTTTACACAAATAAGAAATGGTATACTTAATGGATGTATACTTAGCTTGTGGTTCCCGGCAGAATAGACTAGACTAGACTACTCCAAGTCTTCCCATGGATGTCGTAGAGACGATTTAGGAAACACAAGCTAAAGAAAGCATATAAACATCAGTGAGACCTCTCCCGTCTGGCCAGCGTTTAGAGCGTAGGCCAAATCCGCTGACTGCTCTAGCTAATGTATGGCTCTATGGTAGTACAAAAAGGGTCATGCTGGTAGTGCAGTGGAGATTAAGGCGACGTGGGTTCAAAATTTGCAATACTTTGCGTGTTTTTGAAAGATCACTGTTATTAAACTACTACAGTTTATTCCACAAAAAAATTACATAAAAATCGTCGAGCACGGCTTCGGGCCTTTCTTCTCTTTCGACGAATATTTCAGTGTGTTTTTTTTTTGTATCATATTTATAATTTTTTTTGTAGCCAATACGGATATATATTTAGATAACACATTTTTAGGTATAATTTTCATAGAAAAAGGTGATTGTATAAAATAGTAATATGTATTATAAAGGTAAATTTAGGCAAATTTAGAAGTATGTTTGTGATTTTTTTCTATCGAGCCAAAAATGCTGAATCGTGTTTTGGCTATTGTGGGTGTCTGTAGAAAATTCATAAAACTTTTATGTAAATATTTTGAGGAATAAACTGTAGCAGTTTAATAACAGTGATCTTTCAAAAACACGCACAGTATTGCAAATTGTGAACCCTCGTCACCTTAAAAAAAGACTTCATGATGATACTTAATGGAAGAGATTGGTGGCGTTTCGGAAGCACGAATTTCTAGCACTTTCGCTTGTGAAGCAACACCGGGCCCTTGGATGTGTGACTACAAGTGGCATAAAAATTTCTCGAACTCCTGCATACTTCGAAAGGCACGCTAAGCCGTTGGACCCGGCTGACATCATTGCATGGCAGTCGTTAAGCTATGTCAGATGCCTGCAGATGCCTTCGAAACCAGTGTTTACATACACGAAAAAAAACATGGTTTATTTTACATAAGAGTTTATACAATGCATAATTAGATAAAATAAATCATAGTAAAATATACAATAATAGTTTTATTTTATCATGTGATGAGAGCATCTAATTAGACATTCAATGCGATCCCTACAGAGTAAAATTGTTTTATTTTTTATGAAGGAAACCTTTATGTCCTCCGTAAATTTAAGTTCAAGTGAGTACGATATTTTATTTGAAATTTTTTGATATTATATTAGAATATGTTTATTTTTAATTTATATGATTTTTCATTTTATAAATGAAGTGCACCCAGTACTGAGTATTTAAAACGTTGCGTTTTTTTTTTACTGTATTAATTACTTTTGCATGTAGGTATCTAAGTGGTTTTTGTCAACATGTGACTCATAGTTACTTTCCACTACTTATTTGTTCGATGTACTTACTTAATTACTAATAATTAGCCTTTAACACAGCCTTTAAGTTAGCTTGCGAGCATTCTCTACTATGCACGAGATACTTTGTTTATTACATTACATGTTCACTTAGTATTATTTGTAAAATCTATTTTTAGGGTTCCGAGACTCCGCTGTCTGTCCGTCTGTCCGTCCGTCTTTCACAGGGCTCTATCTCTTGAATCGTAATAGCTAGACACTTGCGAAATTTGATTATGTGTTACTGTGGCCGCTATATTAACCGCTAAATACTAAAAAGAGGATAAAGTTAAAAATTAAAGGTGGTCATCATACAAGAAACGAGTTCTTTTTCAGCGTTTTAAAACATTGTACAGAAACCTTCATGTACGAGTCCGACTCGCACTTGACCGGTTTATTTTTATTAATATTTATCTACAAAACGAGTTCTCAAGCAAACCATTGACTTTTTCGCGAATCACCGCGACACCGGGGTCGTGGGTTCGAATGGCTCGCAATGAAATCGTGCACCACGCTCGTCAGTTACCGATTACACGCAATTACGAATTTCTCATACAATTTGCACCGCCCGCGCTCGGATATCGTGGAAAATCGGGCCGGGTTCATATCTCACATTATTGCAGTTCCAATGAGCTGGCCAAATTCATGGAAGGCAAAGGTGACTCCCCTTTCTGTATTGTGATTTTACGATCATCACTTTATTTTAGTACAACTTTGATTGGTGTATTTTAAGATTTTATTTTAACAACAAATAATCTAATGTCTTGTCACTGTGTGGCTTAGTACAAGTATACTATGTTGACTATAAAACAACGACTATATACCATGCAAATACAAAAATGGAACAGGGTTAGATCTAGATAATGAAATTATTACACCTTGGCATTTTACAGACTTTCGAGACAGTACTACTAACTTGACAGTAGAATTAAAATGCACACCAACCGAAAATAAACGAGCTTGTGTTAAAACCTTTAAATATACCTACTTAGAAGTTTTTTCTTTAACTTTCTAACTGGCTGGCATACTATAATTTAATATGAGATAGAAATCATTATATGAACAATTTTCGGTGAATTTACATTGTCGTATTATTCTTTTTAGTTAGTTTAATATACCTAACATTGGTTATGAATATGGTCCAAAGAAGTACGAGTACAATGTAATTACACGGTGTTTTAAAAGCAATAATTTAGCATTTGCCAACGTAATGTGCGCCCGCCGACAGATTTATTCGCGTTCGTCATTACGCGATTAGTCGCGGGTGTCGCATGTCACCTCCTTGCTGAGATTAACCTGCTTAACTCTCATTTTTAGGGTTCCGTACCTCAAAAGGAAAATACGGAACCCTTATAGGATCACTTTGTTGTCTGTCAAGACCTTTTTGTTTAGGAACACGTGGAGGTATCAAGCTGAAATTCATATAAAATACTCAAGTCTACTGTCCGTTGGAGCTGTGAAAAAATCAAACTTCTATTCCAACGCGATCAAAAGATACAGCCGTTTATGCCGCAAATTTTGTCACTCGCAGGGAATCAAAACATACAGGGTACTTCCCGTGAACTCAGAATCTTGAAATTTGGTACGAAGCAACGTCTTATAGCACAGATAAAGGAACAATTGCAAAAAGCATACATTTTTAGTTACATCATATAATAAAAATATTTTTAATAATTTTAACTTATTTAATATACCTACAGGTTTGTATGGAACCCTCGGTGCGCGAGTACGACTCTCACTTGGCCGGTTTTGTGAAATAATTAGGTGTGACATATAAGGCTTACTCATGGTAGTTGGAATTATCATGGTGTTAATTTATATATGACGCTCTCGCAATACGGATGTTGATTGGGTCAGAAAAATATTATTTTATATAATCCTTTAGTTATATTATCCAAAAATAATGGAAACTTATTGTAGTTTACAATTCATCCAATTAAAAAACAATTACAAAGGTATATATAGCGTCTTAGTTCTGGAGTGGAAGCTTGTGACGTCACTTCTCAAATTATTTCATCATGTATCATATATTTCAAACTTTACTATATATATTAGTTTATAGCAATAAACTCTATCTAATTAGCGGTCCTCACGACACGTCTTCTTGTGGGCGTCGCGTATCACATTCGCCCTGTTGAAGGCCTCCGGATGAGGTCGAAACATGGCTGTCAGTCTGAGCTGATTTTATTTCAAACTACTTATTGTTCTTTTAAAATGAGAAACTTAGAAAGATCAAATAATTCTACACCCAGTTTTATCTAAATCATGTTTTCTCGTCTTAGATATAAGTACAAAGCGTATTCAACAGGTACAGGATGTTTGCTGTTTTACCACTTGATGATAGTTCAAAAACTAGGGGCTGGCGGTTGTTCCGCATCCTAATCCGCAGCGGCCGCGCGCGGGAAAACGTCGGAAATTGAAAATAAACATTTCATCTGCGCCCCGGCACGCACTGCCCAAATTGACAATACAACCAATTTGCCGCCGCAGCCGACCACCTTTGTATGGGAATTGAAAAATAATATTACGCTTTTTTCTACCACTGCACGTGGGCAATCTCGAAAATAAACTATTCCGCGGAACTCTTGTTTCGATTTCAATACCTAGTTCGTATTGATATTAGATATCTTTAATGTTTTCGTTGCAGTTCCAAAATACGCTTCGCTTCGCTTCTTTGTTTTTTGTAGTTTTTACTTTTCTATTAGGTTACTTATACATTTATCGAACAATATTACAATACTAATGTTGTACCAAGGAAGGCTAAATTTTACGAAATACACTTACTATTTGAGTTTATATTTCAAAGAACTTTATATATACAACGTGGAAGGAACATACCCGTAATAAATCAAACCACGGGCTAGTTTAATTAAATTAAAATAACAACCAAACAAACAAAAACAATTTTGACATTTTCATAAAAATGCCCGGGCGGCTGCACACTTATGTATGAAAATGACGATTTTTATTGCTATTATTTTAATTTCATAATACTATAATAATCTGAATAGACCGTAGTTCAATTTATTACTGGTATGTCCCTTCCACTTTGTATGATTACAGATTTAAGTTCTTTAAATTATATAATATTTTACTGTGTCTACCATCAAAATATAATCTCTAGAAATCTAACGCTCCTATATTCACCGCTTCGATTCTGATTCTATTTACGCAAACAAACTAACAGTAATTACAACGAAACACTCAAACACACACATAGACAAAGATGCATGCGATTGGTCGCGACAAGTTCACGCACGCATCATCGCCGCATCGGTCGAGCAGCCGGCTCAGGGGCCGATTTATTAAAATGTTTATTTACTTACATATGAAAGGCGAGTCCTGTATTTTTCATGTCTGTATGGCTTCTACACCACTTCATGGCACATGACGGCATTTTTAATGAATCGATTATCGCAAAAACACAGCACAGAGAAATGATATATAATCTAAACAAATACAAACTTATAAGTAATTATGGCTATTGTCACGTTCGCGTCCACGCTGCACAATCATAAAATTATTGTATGAACACAATTACGTGGGCATTTATAATGACAGCTTAATTGTATTGTTCAATAATGATAATAATTGTATTCCAGTCGAAAACAATTGTAGCAGTCAATACCTAAACAGACTTCTTATTATGCGGCAAAGGGTGTTATCACGGCAGACAGGAAGGCCATGCCATGATATAGCGCGCGTACATTCATTCAGTTTTTACAAGGAGAGCGGTTTGTAAACACGCGTCCATTCAGTCGAGCTGAGACGCGCAAGAACAAAATACGTAGTGCTGTGCAGTGAGACTAAAAGTGATCACGATTATTAGAGGTATGTTCTATGTACTGGAATTCAAGTTTAATTAATTAATTTTATGGTAAGTCATAAATTTATAGCTAACATTAGAAAAAAAGTGCTGGCCTACTGTACTTTTACGGTTTATTATTTGAAGTTATTTATTCATTTGTTTAATGAATATTTTTGCCGGTTAGGCGTTTAAATGTAGGATACATTTTCAGCGTAATTATCATAGGCTCCAAAGGTTTTTTGAATATGTATTTAATTAATTTCGTGCTCTAATTATGAGTTTTATGAGCTACGATATTTCGCAAAAAGTTAATATTTTCTTATTAAGCGCCGCTAATTTTCATAAGTGCTTAAATATAATAATTAGTTTGATTACGCATTTACATAATTTCACTTCTAAAAATACCTAAATAACAATTTTAACCTTAATGTTTATGAGATATGTCTATCACTTATCAATAATATATCTGATCCGACTGACCTAATGGTGTATTTGTGTAAAGGTATAAATAATAGCAAAAGGCGGTAAGTATATAGATCCTTGATATAGATGTATTTCAACTGTTAAAACAAATATGGAACGTTACCTGTCAGATATTTGAAATAATTAAATTACTCTCAAGCAACTAATTAGGTACGAGAAATTAACTTCACACTTCCCATAAAGTGAATCAAAAAAGCCGCTGCTATTAAAAATTATCGACCATTAAGAAGTAACATGTTTGAGAAAATAATTTGGATAATAGGATATTACGGGCCTCCATAAAATTACCACATAAAATAATTAATTTAAGCAACTAAATTAGTTCGTGAAATAAGCGTAATTAATTTGCTGTGTTCATTTGGATGGACTTTTTAATACATGTCTTAATTGTAAGGTTTAATTAATTAGAAAAGTAAGATATTTTAAATGGCTCGATGAAAAAATTATCCGCCTGTAATTATTATTAAGAATGTTTTAATGTTACATGTAACCATTTGGGTACTAATTAGCTGGTTTGACGAAAATAATCTAAAAACAAAACAAATGGGAAGCTACTTACAGTGACAGAGTCTAGTAATAATGTACAAAGATTTTCACTCATAGAGTCATGTGACAGGCTGACAGGTCAAGTGTTTGCGTAATCACACAATTATACTTACAATAACTAAATGAAAGAAAAAATAAATAAATGGTTAATATTTTAAGTAAAGTATTTGTAGTCAAAAACAAAATTGAAAAAATATATGACTGAATAAATTTGATGGATATACCTATTTCCTCTACTTTTTTGAAGCTGACAAAATGTTTATAACTGGATATCAATAATACTTAGGGCAGGGATGAACATTTTGATAACGCCAGATTTCAAAAACGAATAAATTAATATAACACAATTTCCAAAGTAAATATTATTAAAGAATAGGATTAAAAAACACTTATTACAATTTTGTATTTAAGAGTCGTAGGTAGGTGGCATGAAGATGTTTTTTTTACTGTAATACCACAGGTTATACTAACGAGCGGCACCTCAGATTGTTAATTGGTTATTTATGTATCAAAGATGAGACAAGACTGACAAGAGATGTTTTTATAATTAAATTGTTTAATTGGTTCCGTTCTTGAAATAAATAAATATGTGCGCCCACTGACAGAATAAATACTCGTATCTATGTTACCTTTTCAGTGTATGTAGCGTAAAAAACGTGCGTGGATTAAAACATGATTTATAACTTCTGAAGTAAAGTTGAAAATGTAAAGGAACTCCACTAAAACTGCCAAGAAAGACGATGTGTATGCTCCATTGACATTAATATATAGACTCGGCATCTTCAAACACGGCCATGTCCTTTTTGGTAATATAGACTAAACACGAGAGTAGTACAGAAAGATCAATATATTTTTACATACCTACGAGTACGTGGTTCAAATTAAATCCTACATATATTTTAATAAATGCGGATGTTGATAAGTATGGCTGGATGTACGGTTGGGTGTATGAATGGTTGTATGGTTGTATAGATTTTTAGATTGTAGACTCACGACTATCATATTTATAAAGGTAAAAGTCTTTGGTAACCTTTTATTATTCTTACTTAATTTCTTAACATAATGTTTTGCACTAGAAGAAAGTGATTTCTTGTACTTGTATAACTTTTTGTTTTTTTTTCTGTATTTAATGTATTATATAATCATATACGTAGGTATTGGGTCTAAATTACATATGTTTATTTAAATTACATAAATGAAGATTTGTAATCGGCTTATAGTTATATAATAATTTATCAAAATCGATTTAGCCGCGTAGCAGTTACGAGGAAACAGAATTATAGGGACAAACATAATAAAACATCAAAAATGTGTAAGCGGCCATCTTTAATCCAAAATCTGATAGCAGTTTCAAGTTGCGCGGGGCACTTGTAGGGGTACAGCCCCCACATACAAAATTTTTGAGCCCTCCGATCGGAGATCCTAGTGAGACGTTACGAGATATGACTTAATTTTATAAAGGATTTATAGGATTTTAGGAAACTTTTGTAAAGCATTTGTAGCATATGTAGATAAAAATTATAAAACTTAAACATTTTTAAACGTTTTACAAACATTAGTAACTGAGTAGCAAACAAATAGTTTTTCGATGTTTCCATGAAGAAAGTGAAATGTAGGCATATTTATGATGTCTACATTTCACTTCTGTTTTGTTAGTCTATGACGAATCATTCCATCGGTTGACAGATCATTCACTCATTACATTCATTATGGCAGCCGAAATTTTGCAATCCGTATTTAATTTTCAATCAATGAAATCTAGTTACTTACCGATGGAAAGTTATTCCTTCATATTTTGCTTTATTCTTTGATTTACTAGTGCAGTATCTCAACACACACCAAGGCATTTTTGACTAAGTTGACAGTGTTTTCTTTAATGAATTGTGGAGTGTTTTATGCGCGAATTGCTAGCGAGTGACTAATGTGAGGTTAACAGTGATAGCATATGATGAACAGAACACAACTGTTGTATGTGGCGTCTTCTCTAGTACGTCAGTACATAGATCTCGTTGGTATGCTCCATCCTAGATAATAATCACGAGCCTCTTAGAATGGAATTGCGAGAAATGTGAAACCATGTATTTATAGTAATAATATTGTTTCCGGGTATTCATTGGAGTAAAATATGAAGAAAATTAAAGAGAACATAATGAGATTTTTTTAGTGTCTTGACTTAAGGGTCCTAGGGCTTCTCATGTGGGAATTTCAACAGTCTTTCTCCATCGCGATCAGTCTTTGGCTACGCACTTTACTTCGGGCCAGTCGAATGTCCCAATTACCAACTGCTATGGCGTTAGTGTAACTTTCGACCCAATTGATTTCATCTCCGCTGCAACATTGCGCCGCCAGATCTGCTTCAGACGGCCAACTTTTCGCTTGCCCTGTGGGGTCCACTCTAGGGCTTGCTTCAGGATGTGTGTGGGGTCTCTCCTTAGAGTATGGCCTATTCATGACCATTTGCGGCGCATAATCTTTTTCTTAGAGTAATCTTCCAAAATTTTCTTTAAAATAATAAAATAATGATTTATATAAAATTAGAAGCTTTATTTTATCAGTTTATTTGTTATAAACAAGTAAATCTACGAATTTTCTAAATTACACATTTTTTTTGTAAGTATCATTTAACAATTAGAATCTAATCACTAATCAAATTAATTTGAGCCAGCCGACCACGTGGAATGCTTAACGGAAAAACGAATGTAATCATTAAAGAGGCCTTCTAAATTATAATTAAATGTAATGGACGCCACTCGATGGCCGCAAATGAATGAATGTTTAATTGAATAGCTCCCCACAAATAAAAGCAATTTTCTTATAGCCCAGCCCATAGCGAACGTAATTTAATTAATGGGTCGCATAACTCTGATTAAACTATTTTTGGTGGTAGGTTCGAATCCGGCAGGTTGTGCAGCAACACATCCGCCAAATTGCATTCTATTTTCATTTTCTGTTCGCTGCAGACGGATTTATTTGTATCACTGTACCATTATTGAAGTACGTTTTGTTTGGTTGAAAAATGGTATTTGAAAGAATTCATGTTTGACCTATATTAATTATGTGTTGTTTTCCTCACAACCGATCAAATAGTTTTATCAGGTAATACCAAGAGACCTGAGAGATTACCTGCCAAAAGAAATACTATTCGTGAAACAAAACGTCTCAAAATCGTATTAATTTTGGACGAAATTTTATATAGTATACTCGTAGTAGAAAATTATTTTTAAAAAATCCCAAAAATTTTTTTTTATGTTTAGGAAAAAGTCTCATTTGACTCGTTGGATGCTATCAAATCAAATCTTATACTGATTTTTATTTTATTATTTCCGTAAGAATTTAAATATTAACCTTCATTTTTATAAAAGTCTCTATTTGATAACGATTCTAGAATTTTTTTCGCTGTTAATTACTATTCGCCATAGATATATCTCCTCTCTTTACTTACATAAAACTAAAATAAATACATATTAGAAAAAATAACTTAATTTGTTGTTACCTGCTAATACACAAGAAGCCACATTTATCTGATTGTTTTATATAGCGCCAGCAATCTTATAAGAGGTAATAAATAAAACATAGAGCTTGATACCTTCGATAGCTTTTGTCTAATGTAATAAATATTTAATAGGAATTAGGTAAAAGTGGCTAAGGCTGATAGGTCGGGCTGTTCATTGCATTAGGGCGACTGCATAATGTCAGTATTGACACACGCGCGGCGCCGATACACCCCTTAGCCACTTCCCTAATCATCTTTAATGGAACTTCCCATTTTGTTGATACACTTCACTCATAACTTTTTCTAAGTGATGTATAATATGCATAGGAACTAATAAGCTGTACAAATTGAAGTACGAGTAATACGAGTATCTACTTGACAACTGAGTAGGAGGTATTACTTGTTTTATTGTTTAACGTTAGAGCAATAAATGTGTTTATTTTTTATTAATTTTAAAAAGTTTTTATGTAGCTTGTTTCTTGAAACAAGAAAACAACAAACTGGGCTACCAGAGTGCTGTTTGTTGTTTTTAGGGTTAAATCTTGCAAATTAAAGAGTCACTTCCCGGCTTCTGATTGAGATGATTTGTATGCAAATGTAAATCAGATTACAATGCAATATTATTATGACCATATGCTAATCTGATTATGGAGCTGGAAGGTGGCTGTTACACAAACATTCTATAATAAAACGACGCCACCCCATTGAATTTGAGCTTATTACATTTGTACTCGTATTGATAAGTTCTCAGGCCTCGCAATCAAAGCTTGTACGAAAAAAAATGTATTTTTAAACTTATTACGAATTAAACCGTTGTGTTATGTAAAATAAACTAAAAGCAGCAAATATTTAATTAAAAAACTTCTCGATATCGATAAATAACGAGCGGTTAAGGCTCCGGGCGATGCAATTATGAATAGATCTAACACGTCCCTTAGCGTATCACTTATATCGATATCACATCCGATCACTTTCAGAAAAACTCGTTCCTCAACAGATAGATTTACATCTCGATTGGATTTTAATCGAGTCAACGAGCGAGTGCACTCCAATAACCGAGTAAGTTAATTATAAAAGGCAATTGATTTAAAAGGAGCGGTGTCGCGCCCGCGGTCGTAGTATGAGTAACAGAAAAAGTTTTCAATTTCACTAAAAGGGACTGGTTTGTGTCTCACAAGTCTCGTCTGGTTATCGGCTTGTAATGTATGAAGTTCTCGCCGCGGCTTTATTTTATAACTCACTTCACGTAATAGGCCCCGATGCTTTAATTCACTTTGTTTCGTCGCGGGGCGGTTGCTAATTTCGGCTAAGCGCTGGGCCGCAGGAATCATTACGTAAATAGAAACACCTTCGGATATCCATTTCACTTATCTTTTAAATATTGTAAGTGCTAATAATAATTAAAAGGACATATCGTGTTAAGGCCGTACCTAAATTTTCCGGGGTTTAGTGCTGCCCCCATTTAAAATAAATCATTTTAAAGAAAACGGAGACAATATTAAAAATTTTGCTACTATCAAATCCTAGATAACCCTTCAAAGTATTTTATGAACTACTGTTTACAGTTTAAAGTGAGAACGTTAAGCTTTACTACGCACATTTGCGAAAAACGGCCACTTTTGGCTTTTGGCCACTCTTGGGAAGAGATAAAACGTATATGTGATTTAACTTCTACTTGTTTGAAAAACATGAATTTAGGTACTTAATTACACAATTACACACACAATTAGTACAGAGTACTAATAAGAGTAATAAGACTTTGTTGTACTATATAAGACAAATCCTATAAATATGTTATAAATATGTTACAAACTTGTCTAATGTATGCCGCAAACATTTCTTAATATTAATAAAAGAATCCTACACATTGACCTGATGTAAAATACAACAATATTATTTAATATTATGATTTTAAATGAACCAGACAATAACGTGCGTATTATACCTAATTAGACCTAACACAATGTATAAGCTCCATTGAATACTAGTTATTATTCATTGGTGTTAATTGATTCTTGGAAAAAGCTGACACTGAATTATACTAGTTAATGACGCAACAAAACATGAACTGCAATTATTAATTAACATTGAATCGAACAATGGTAACGCATATTTTATATAGATCTAATTTCCATATCTACAGCCATATGCGGCAAATGTTAGTGAATCATACAAATATAAACCATTTTATTACACTTATTAAAACATCGCAACTTCGATAATAACAACATACGGCTTAACACAGATATGAATAGAGAACAGGCAGATATTGCTATAAATCCATCCATAAACATGCTTCATAAATTATCATGACAACTATTTGGAACATTTTACAACAGCCATAAGTTCCTTTACGATCGATGGGATGTGACTGCATCTAGTCATAATTAATACGAGACGTTTGTTTTATCATCTAATAAAACATCAGCAGAATCGCTTAATACCAACGTTACGTCGAATAATGTTAGCACGCGTATATCTTTTAGTAATCATAAAATGCTTTCGATTTTATTACTTCTCGATACAAAGTAGATCCAGTAACTATGCCCGCTTAAGATGCTCGCTAATAGGATTAAACGTTTAATTCGAAGTAGTATTCGTATCCTGGTCATCACTAATGGCAATTATTTTTAAACTATTTTACTCTACTTTTAATCAAATGTAGGTACTGTGACGCCATAAAAACGCTATGAGTACCTGGTTAGATGTTCAAAAGATATGAGCAGTTAGGAGAACAAGATAGCAAGTTATAAGGAATACTGGAACAGTTCTCCGATCCAAATTGAGTCGGACATCTCAAGCAGATAAAGCGATATCTACTCGTTATAAAGCAAACTTTATAGTTTTGTTTTTGGCAGTTTTGACACTGCTTCTATCTACTTATTTGTTCCTTGAGCTGCATCTGAGGTGGAAGTTTTAACTTCCCCACGTATATTCCACGTATCACTTACTTCGACGGCGGTGGGACTTTGTTTATTATCTGGCTAGTGCACTTTGTTATTGTTTGGTCAGTTCGCACACGTCTTTTGTTGGAAACGAAAGATGTTATTCTTGTATTGAACTGCACTATCTTCCCAACATTTATCAGAAAAATATCTAGAGTAAGCTAGGATATAGTTGATTTCTGTATAATTGTCCGGTCATTTGGGAAGCCTTTTTATTTTCTACGACTTTTTTATGACGAAACGTTTTTTAGTGTTTCTCTGTGTGAGATTGTTTATTGAGTTAGATTGTGCCATACTTTTTAATCTGCCTAAAGTCATATATATGGTGTAATACTTGTATGGTATGTACTGAAACGATTTTAAGGCAGAATTCAGTGCATAATAATAAAAACGTTCCCTAAGAAACACATTTCGAAATATGAAAAATAAATTTAGACCTCCCATACAAGTTGGTTGACCAATCAGGTGATCCGAATTTGTTCCGACAAATATATTTCATATTTCGATATATGTTCCCTAGGGAAAGTTTATTAACCATAATGACGTTCAAGAAACGAGTAAAAGATCATTATCTGTATTTATCATCCTAATATATTTATTTATTATCCTAATATATGTATTTATTATATATATGCTTTATGAATATATATTTATTTATGTATTTATGTAAGTATATTTATTTATGTTTATGTAGGTCTATTTATTTATTTAGTTTTGCATTGTAGGTGCACGCCAAATACCTCTTTTTTCCCATTTCCTCTCGCGGGTCTACTGGAAGAAATTTCTTTAGAAATAAGTAGCACCTAAGTACTATGTTTTCCTTATTTTTTTATGTGTATGTTTGTTAATTTTCTAAGTGTACTTGAA
Organism: Acrobasis repandana; assembly: GCA_963576875.1. NCBI lineage: Eukaryota > Metazoa > Arthropoda > Insecta > Lepidoptera > Pyralidae > Acrobasis > Acrobasis repandana. The sequence continues at coordinate 14,867,073 of OY756218.1, read as the reverse complement.
TAAATAAATAAATAAAATATAATGGACTGAATTCACCCCTAAAATAGTTTTAGTTTATTTTGTTACATAGCTTGCGACTGCCAACTAATAATGTCCAACGGTTTAACGTCTATCTGAATCAAAGGCCTTTAGATTTTTTTTTTTTTATAATTATATATGATCGAGTTAAAGATTAGCAGATCAAGTACCAGAGAATGTCATAAGTGTCATAACTGTTCCATAGTGTAATAAACATTCACAGTAACATTTTACGAGCGTCTTAGTTGCCGATAAGACAGGCTTTGTGCCAGCTTCAGGAGGCCAGGTGACAGGAGACACCTGAAAACAATAAACACGAAATTGCCACAATAATCGGCCCTCATGATCAGCACAACGACTGTCAAACAATGGGGCAGATTGCGCGATAGGGGTTTAGTCGAATAGCAGCTAACTCGATTATGCGGCCATCCGTGATTGTGTTTGAGCCTATTAATGTTTGAATTTCGTTATATTATTGCGGCAGCCGAGTGCCAGTAATCCAATATGGGTTGGTATTAACGAAATTTCACTCCGAACTCGCGGTTTTCGTTCGGCGAGCGCGTTAATGCTCGTGACATCCGAGCACCGATACGGTTTCACTTGAGGACAACATTGTTTGCTCATTTAATTAACGATCTACTTATCCCGACCCGTAAATAGTTATTACTCATACCATGCGCTTTACACTAAACAAGGCGAATTGTCGTGACAATCGTGCAATTAAAATACTTTCTAATGAGGCCAATTTAGTGAATGTGGATAATAAAGGTGAAATATAATAACAGCTATTAATGACTACAACGAATGCAGTATTGATTAGCGTTAATTACATCAGGAGTACCTTTCGCATTCATTATCCACTAATTAAGCGTGCAATTAAAGAGAATGCAACGCGAATCGATAGGCTGTGTGTATGGTATGGCGAAACATGGGACAAAGAAAGAGTTGTTTGTATTGTACTCGTAGGTGAAGTAGTGAGACAGAGGGTGTGAAATGCAAAGGTGGATTCATACCGAACTATTTACAAGTCTTGATATTTTTAAGTAAGATTGCCAGCACATTATAGAAATATGTCATCTATGCAGGCACACTGCTGGCACTAAAGAGCACAACATACTATATTATAGTTTTCTTGCCCAAAATTTAATAAATTTCAACCCTATTTCAACATGTAATTCTGTCATTGTTTTGCTGCACTCAACTTAAAAAAATTAAATATATAATCATTGCTCAATAACATAAATTACAAAAAAATGTGCGTTCTGGGACCTCCGACAGGATCGAAGTTCCTCACGGGTTTCCATCATTTTCTTTTATAATACCATTTTTACCTGTCAACTGCTTTCGCAAATTGCGTAAAAGAACTTCGTTTCTTCTTCCAGTTGGCACGTTTCTATTCTAAACTCAAACTTTGGTTTTGACAGGGTTTTGAATTGTAAATAGAAACCCATCAACTAGTGTTCAAAATCACAAATTTGACATTTTAATGTTAGTTGTAAACGCATCTTAACGAGTAGCGGAACATGCGCCGGCCATCGCTAGATTAAAGAACAACTTAAGGGGAAGCAATCTGCTAAATAAGTGCTGCGAGCGCTCAGTGGCAGCTCCACTTACCGCGATGAACGTCTAATAAAGAGATGTATATTACGGAGATGTTTGCAAGAGCCCTTTCGTCGGTGATACCTTTTATGACACCTCGCAAAAGTGTTTTTAAAATAGGTTTTTAAGCAGTGAATATGCTCTACGTTACAAATAAAGTTATGAACTAGCGCCTTGAAGATTAGCGAAATATTATGGTATGCGCACTTCACATCTATACGAATATTATAAAGCGGAAGAGTTTGTTAGTTAGTTTGTTTGTTTGTTTGTTTGTTTGTTTGTTTGTTTGTTTGTTTGTTTGTTTGTTTGTTTGTTTGTTTGTTTGTTTGTTTGTTTGTTTGTTTGTTTGTTTGTTTGTTTGTTTGTTTGTTTGTTTGTTTGTTTGTTTAAACGCGCTAATCTCAGGAACTAATGATCCGATTTGAAAAATTCTTCTTTTGTTGGGTAGTCCATTTATAGAGGAAGGGTTTAGGCTATATAACATTCCGACAACCACGCGAACGAAATCGCGGGCACAGCTAGTTCTGAATAAAGAAAGTAACTATTCTATTTATTTATTTTAGCCATTTATGTCCCATAATTGGGCAGAAGCTTCCCCTTTTTATTTACAATTACTTCTATCTTCGGCTGTAACTATTTTAAACCATTTAAATTCCTGGATATTGCACGGAACAATCCGCCGAAACTTAACTGAAAGTGATCCGGCGAAACTTCACAACTATGTAAAGTCACGATTAGGAGTTGATAGAGATTTTTTAGTTTAAGTCACAAGTTCTCAAGCCACCTAGCTAGATACATTTGATATAGATCGACATGGAAAAAAACAAAATTGGGTAGATGACTGGGTCAAAAATAAATAAATTGATACTGTTAAGAAAATAAAATGTCCCAAAATAGTGTTACTTGTTTGATCATATCCATTTTTAACATGATTTAAGATTTATTAATGCAGAAAAACTAATATTAAGAGCGCTTTTTCATACGAATCCCATAGAAAATGTTTGTTTTGACGTTTCATTGCAATATATTGCAATGTTTCATTGCAAATAAAAAACTTATCTTATCTTATCTTATCTTCGAAAAAAAAAGTATCTGATTTTACTTGTTGTCATCTAGCGGATTACTATACCTAATGATTTGTTTAATTGTAATAAAGTTAATAACTCACTAATATTAACTTATTAAATAGCCTCAGGCATGGATCGCGTCTATTGGAATGTATACCATAGAACGGTATCAGTGTTAATTGTAGTGGTCTGAATTATTTAGCCTCTCGTCTCTGCTCGTTTCCGCAGGTGTGGCAATCATATTGTGTCTCCCACCGCGGGGAGGCGCTCGCGCGGCCGCCTCCCCGGTTATTCTTTAATCTCGCTGATGAATTATGATTAGCGGAGTGCACTCAATCCTATTAGTGTTGCTGCCTCTGAATGTTGCCGAAGATTTGCTATGAGTATGTACTATGTTTGCGTTGGGGAAACTTTCCCCACTCCATTTTTTGATTGCGCTGACTCAATTACGTTCTACTACATATACTCATTAGTGCTTATAAGAAAGTACTTCGTGAGAAGGCTTAAGTATTATTGTACCGATGATTACCTTGAAGACAAAAAGTTTGGCTTGAGATTAGCGCGGATCCCTCTTCAAAAAAAAGTTTGGCTTGAGCTCAGCGCGGATCCCTCTTCAAAATTTGTACACTCACAAATGTCATAAATTAGATACATTTGGTACATAATAAATTGACATTATTTTTTTCACTAATAACATCGTCCTTAATTTATTATTATGACACAACGATGTATTCTCAGTCAGTTAATTGTAAGTTGACATATTTGAAGAAAATGCTGCAGTGCAGTTTGTTGCCGCTTCTTCTGCACTTGCGCTTAAGAACTAAGTTGGAAATAATGATCTGACGTCAACAATTTTTATGAAATCGAAAGAAAAAATTTAAAATTATCAAGTGATACAAACATCCGAAGATAAATAAATTATTTTGATTTTGATTGTAATTAATATCAACCGAATAAAATCGAACATTACGGTCATCCCAAATTACAGGACTAGAGGGAATAACAGGTCATCTACGACGATTAACCTTAATATAGTTACCTGAACCGAAATGCATTCGGAATGTGCATTAAAATTTTCCGACAGTGCAACAAAAACCTTTATGGCCCGTACAGCGCGCGTAATAGCTCGCCATGGGACCACAAACTCAGATTATCCAAACAGAGAGCACCCGAAACAGCGCTGTGAAATTTTAACGTGTAATTGATTATGAAGTTGGCCACTAATGGGCCAAAATAGTTTCTAATTTGGAGTAGTGGTGGCAGCGCATAATTGGTCTCCGGCGCGTCTGTGTTAATCATTAACGTGGCTGCGGCGAGCTGGACGCAGGCTCCGCTGGGACTGTGCAGGATCCTCCAATTTGCTAGCCCAGAGCAACAGCCCGCTCTTTCATACCAAAGCTAACACGATAACAGCCAGTTAAGCAACAGCCTGACTGGCTTTCGCATAGTTTTATTCTGGTTTCGACGGCTGACGTACGTTAAATCCTGATTCGTGCGTATTGACATTTGGAAAGTCAGCGTTAATGGAAGGCGTGAGCTTTTTTGCTTCTACTGCGTCTAATCTCGGTCGGCTGCATTCGGCACGGGTTGTTTTCAAGTGCCGTGGCGTGTCGCTGTCACCGATCGGTAATTATTCACGAAGGCTCACTTCACGGGCTGTCGATGGAAAAAATGTCGGCGGACGCGAGAACGTGCCGTACCGGCGATTGGCTTCACTCAGACTCGTTGCTTTATCGATGTCTACATGACTAATACGAGTTGTCGTGTTAGGATTAGGAATAAAGAACAAAATTAAAGATAGGCTCTAAAGGACTTGTATCCAGAGCCGTAAAGTTATTTAATAAAAAAAAAAGTATGATTGACAATACTTTATGAATAAAGTAAAAATTGACAATAATTATGATTTTCATAAACGAAGAAGTTTTTTGCTTTAATTTTATTATTAGGAAACAAGGTTTTAGTTTCTTAAAGAATTAGTTACCTACTTTATTGTAACTTGACTTTACTCATACTTTTGTTACCTGCCTATATAATATGTTTATTTTTGGTCATGATTATGATATTCGTACATTATTTCGGAGAGAATTCAACGCGAAGAATTAATTGCGCGACAGCTTGCATGGCGTGATTTATCATCACTCATTAAAGTATTATTATCATTAATTAACAGTTCCATGCGCGCTTTGCAATGAAATATGAGCTTTTGTGCGTGCGTATTGTATAAAAATCACGATAAATTAACTATTGTTACATTAAAAGGCAATTAAGAGATTAGCCACGGCGTGGGATACGTGTTTCACCGCTATTCTGAGTTCAAGTAAGGCACAACAGAGTTGATTAACTTCCTCTGTAGATTAAACAAACAGTCATTGACACAATTCAGTGCCCGGTGCATGCTTCCGCCCAATATCCGCATCCTATTAGCCACGGCCGGCCAAACGGACGCACTCTCCAAAACACACAAAAATGAGAAACGAAAAGCATTCGTCACGACTTCACAATGGAGGGTATTGTTTAAGCTAGCTGTCACTTAAATCACGATTCGATTTCGAATCGCGTGTAACTAGACCGGGCGTGAAATACAGTCGAAAGGTCGCGACAAATCTGCTGGGAGCAGCTCACCCGAGATGCGACTGTCTGTAGTTGCCAAATTTAATTGAAAAATGTTGTATTTAAAATATTAATTAACCGTGACGCCGCACCGCCGCCGGCCCGCTCTGCGCTGACTTTATTGCTTACAGGTCGTTTTTTCGGCGACACGATCTCAATTACAAACTTTTTTTATTTATTTATTCGATATTTAGGTACATAATTTGCTATAGTTCGGAAACGTTGGTTCGTGTTTCACGTTCTCATTAATCGCTTGAGTAGCTGCGCTAATTTTTTCGAGATATATTACGGGCGGTAAATTTCATGGTTCTGGATTTTATGCCGTAACATAAAACGGCCTCTATGAATTGTCGCACTGTTCCAAATCATTTATTGGCTACTGTGACTTATGACTTAGGACAATTTCAGCAGATTTTCAATGCTGCATTACTATAGCAATAAAGTGAAATTTTATCAATAAAAATAACAACTCGTTGTAATAAACAATGACGAAATGATAATATAATAGTTGTTTACCTCAGGCATAGCCATCAACGTCGTTTGATCCATTATTAACACTTAAAATTGTATAATAATTAGGTACTTACTTCAAGAAATTTATATAATTATTAATATAACAGTTAGTGATGCAACGAATACGAATACGAATATTCGTATTCGCCGAATAGTAGACATTTACCGAATATTCGTATTCGGCGAATACTAATACGAATATTTAAAAAACTAATATTTTTGTACGCAACTCTATTTACTGCAGATTTAAAAAACGCGCGTATAAATATGACGTGTGCAGAGGCCCTTAACCGCAACGCCGACGCGACGGGGGACTTCCCGGCCATAGCTTATACAGTTCCCGCGGCTCCGGGAGTTTCCCTATCATTACGATTACGAACCATGGGTTTATTCATTCATTCATTTCATTTCATTTGTCAGCCGTGAGCACAAGTCAAGCAAGAGAGTATTGTTTTATTTATTTTCTGAGTTTGCTGCGAATTTAACGAAGTTGAAGTTGAATTGAAAATGTCTTCTCGTAAACGAGAACAAAGTGACATATGGAAACACTTCGATAAATTACCTAGTAAGTATATATGGTCTGTATTTCTTTTGTATCAACAAAAAGTAGGATAGTAAGTAAGTATCTTAGACGGACGTTAGTAATGGCTGCGTCTATGTAGTACTAGACTTTGCCCGCGACTTCGTCCGCGCAGACTTCGGTTTTACTTTTGCATGTAATATTGTAGTGGGATAGGATTTTAAATTGTATTGTTTTTATTTTAGACAATGAAAGCAAAGCTAGATGCAGATATTGTGCTTGTGAATTGTCTCGGGGAGGGAAAAATGCATCTATTAAAGGATTTACTACGACCGCACTGTGGACTCATGTGAAGAGATTTCACGAGAAGGAGCTTCCTGCCTGTATAAATACTGTAGATGAAACAAGCACTGAAGTTGAAGTAACACCAGCGAAGAAACAAGCGTCCTTAAAGGAAATATGGGAAAAACGTACTACGTATGAAACTGGTGATCCTCGGGCTGTCAAAATCACATATTTGATTGCTGAACAAGTTTGTCTAGACATGGAGCCCTTGGATTTGGTAAATAAAAAGGGATACCGTCGTTTGCTCAGTGAACTAGCTCCAAGGTTTGTTTTTGTTTGCTTTTATTAAAATGCTAAACTTGTTCATACATATTAGTGGGATACTCTTTAAACTTTCACAAAACCTTTTTTAATTCCTGACTGTTATTTTTTACAGATATAACATTATATCTAGAACCCACCTTACAGAAAAAATTCTGCCGGATATTAATGAACGTGTTAAAATAAAATTGAAGGAGCAGTTAACAAAGACCCCATATCTCTCTGTCACAACAGACATGTGGACCAATGACGCTTCCTCACAAGTCAACGATTTTATAAGTCTTACTGGACATGGAGTCAATGAAGATTTCCAGCTCAAATCTTATTGTCTGGAAGTGTTTCCTTTTGAAGGCGACTCACATTCAGGAGAAAATATTGCCCACAATATGCATATGATGTTTCTGGAATGGCAGCTAGTGGGTAAAGTTGCAGCAGTTGTAACGGACAACGCACGGAATATGGTTAAAGCAAATGATGAGCTTGATCTTAGCCTTAAACATATTTCTTGTTTGGCACATAGCATCCAATTAGCGCTGAAAAAAAGTTTGTTTGGTCAAGAACGCATAACCGAAATGTTAACCACATGCAGGGGAGTTATTACTCATTTTAATCACTCAACCTCCGCAATCAAACGACTGAAAGATTCTCAACAAGCTAACAATATACCGAAACATGTTTTGTTTCAAGATGTTGAAACTAGATGGGACTCAACATATCAGATGTTGAAGAGATTACATGAACAACGTATAGCGATTCAAGATGTTTTACCATTTCTACCAAATTGTCGTCATGAAATCACAGCAAGGCAATGGGCTCTTATGAGCCAAATCATTGATATTCTGGCCAATTTTGAAGAAGCTACTAAAGAGCTGAGCAAAGAATCAACGACGTTATCACAAGCAATCCCAATAGTACGAAGTCTTAAATCTTGCCTCAATAAAATTTCAAATGATCCTTCTTCTCATCCTGATGTGAAAAATCTGGCAAACTCCCTATTCAGTGGACTTTCGAATAGATTTGCGTTTATGGAATGTGATGAAACTTATCTATTAGCAACGATCCTTGACCCACGATTCAAAACAAGGATTTTCAGCTCAACAGTGGTCGCTGAAACCGCTCGATCAGTTCTTAACGCTGCTGTTGATAACAGAGAGGCCGTAAGACCGACAAGACCTCCAGAAGAACCTCAACCGTCGACATCGACATGTAGAGCAATTTGGCAAGTATGCCAAGAAATAATTGAAGAGGCCGAAATGGAAGAGCCAATTTCAATATTTTCTGGTGAGTATGAAAAAAGTAAGAAAAGTTATTAATAGGTGATAGAATAGGTACTCTTTGTCATCTACATAATATAGTAAAAGTAAAATTTAATTTCAAAATGTTTTTTTACAGGGGATTCGCAAACTAAAAACGAGATAGATGCTTATCTAAAGCTCCCAAATTTATCGCCGACTGCTGATCCACTGGCCTTTTGGCGAGAAAATGTCCATTTTCCAAGTCTGAAAAAACTCGCCCAAAAATATTTTTCACTGAAGCCATGTACAGTCGCCTCGGAAAGACTTTTTTCAACGGCTGGGAACATCCAGACTGAAAAAAGAAATCGCCTAAAACCAGAAAATCTACAAATTTTATGTTTTTTAAATAAAAATTTGCTCGTTGTAAATTTTAATTATTAGAAGAGTAAACATTCATCAAATAAATAAGTCTTTTATTACCATGGCGAGATATTCGTATTCGTATTCGTATTCGCTGAATAGTAGGTTTGATATTCGTATTCGTATTCGTATTCGTATTCGTATTCGTATTCGTATTCGTAAAAGTAGTATTCGTTGCATCACTGATAACAGTTTATGTATTGATAAATTTGTTTACCTTACCTGCTAACATTTATAAATAATTCACAGAATGTATTTTAGTCTACTAATACGAGTATACAGAGTGGAAGGGACATACCCGTAATAAATCGAACCACGGGCTATACTAGATCACTAAAGTGTAATGAAATTATAATAACAGTCAAAAAACCAAAAAAAATTTCGACATTCCAATACATATCGCCCGGGCGGCTGCACACTTTTGTATGGAAATGCCGAAATTTATTTTTGTTTTTTGGCTGTTATTTCAATTTCATTATACCTACTATAATGATCTAGTATAGACCGTGGTTCGATTTATTACGGATATGTCTCTTCCACGTTGTATAATAGTCTAATATAGAGCTCTTTTGTTTCAAAAGATTTCAAAATCAAAATACTATGAAATATCCAGCTAATCGGAATTATTTTTTTGGACTTTTTTTTGGAACCTTTAAAACTCACTTTGCCTTTACCTCAGCTACAATGGAATCAGCACTCCTTTTGCCTAGAAGCGCATATTAAGTTAGTGATGTTCTTTGCAGTGCGAGAGGCGTACGCCGCAGCAGGCCAGCGGCGGCAGTCCCCGCCTAGACGCACATATGTTGGCCATGGACGTAACCAAGGAGGCGCGAGCGTCGCCGCTGCCAGCGACGTCGCAGCCAAACAGCACGACGCCGACGCAACAGACGCCACAGGTAAAAAACAAAGAGCAAAAAAAATTATTACCCTTGTCGCTTCTTACGCGTATTGAATCGAGACTCTCGAAACGGGGTAAATAGGTAAATACAGGGTGACTGTTTAAACACCAACCAAATTTTTGGAGCAAGTTCAGTCCATGATAATGAATTACTTTCTATAAAAAAGTTAGTAACAATAGATACATTTTTTCGTCCTCCCATACAAACTCCATTTGGCTGAGCGTTGATTTGTATGGGAAGGTGAATTTTTATTTTAAATTTTCGTTAATTGTTTTTATAGAAAGAAGTATCATAGGCTGAACTTACTCCATTAATTTGACTGGTGGATAAAAAGTCGGCCTATATCAATATTTATAATCAGGGATCGAAAAACCCATGCATAGCGGTAACCTGTATAAACGGTTACTGATTAATTCGGTTCTCATTCCTGGCAGAGTAGAATAGGACCACTTCAAGTCGTAGAAGATGTCGTAGAAGGCGACTGAGGAAACACAAGCTAAACAAAGCTTATAAACATCAATCAAGAACTCTCCATACGTCTGGCCAGCGTGGAGAGTGTAGGCCAAATCCTCTGACTGCTCTGGCTATCATAGGTATAGCTCTGGCAGTACAGACAGGGTCGTGCTCGTGCAGTGGAGACTAAAAAAGACCTGATGATGATGACATAAACCCATGGCAGAAACCCATGCATAGCGGTAACCTGTATAAACGGTTACTGATTGATTCGGTTAACCCATAAAATAAGGGTTGTTAGTAAACGTTATGTAAAAAAGTTAATCTAGGTTTTCGACGATGCACAGCCGATTTGTTGAGTCGTGCAAGCGCTGTTGTAGGGGTAAGTATCGTGACTGAGTAACGAGGAATGAAAAACTTTTTTTATAAAAAGTAGTTTAGTATCATGGACTGAACTTGCTCCAAAAATTTAGCAGGTGGATAAAAAGTCACCTGTATATCGATTCGGTTAAAAGTAACCGTAATCATTCTGAGAAAAGGTCATTTCGGTTTACCCAAAATATTTCCAACTGGGCTAGTAACCGATTATTTCGGTAATGTTAAATATATTCAGTGTTAGATTTCCACACGTTTTGTAGTTTTCGTTCCCCTAATACGAGTAGTAACCTAAATACAATACAACTGCATTTTAGGAATATCTAGAATCAAAGCTAAATGTATAATGTTCTCCACAGATATGTGCTGGCTGCAGCAAAGTCATCACGGAGCGATACCTCCTGAAGGCACTGGATCAGCTGTGGCACGAAGACTGCCTTAAATGCGGCTGTTGTGACTGCCGGCTCGGTGAAGTCGGCCACACCTTGTACACCCGAGCCAACCTTATACTCTGCAAACGGGACTATTTGAGGTTAGTCTTGTACTTATTATTAAATGTTTAACTGCCAAAGATGCTCTTGTTAATGGTGTACCTTCTATTTTTGTCTACCTTCCGCCAGGCTTTCAGTCTTGGTACGACATCGCCTTAAATTTCCTCCTTTATTTGTTTTATATACTGTTTAACGAAATATACTGAAAATATTTATACGAGAACATTCCCCAAGTAATTTGTACAGAATATGAAAATGTATTAGCTGCCATAGAAAGACTCCTTTCGTCTGACATGATGATTATTGCCTAAAAATAATTAACCATACCAACATGCAATCAGAATTTTTTTAGTACCTTAATTTAATATTTAAAGTTCTTAAATAATGATTAATTGAGATTTTACTTTAACAAAGACCAATTTTTTAACGATAACATTTAACATGTCATCCAATTAACTTTTATTACACTTTAATTATATGTTTATATTATCGTTGTAAAATTTATAGCCTGTCAATTCAAATAAATTAAGCGACAATAATCATAAGTTTCATGAATACTGTTCTAAGTCTCTTTAAATATATTCTGAGATTTCTTCTAATTGTATAACGGGTATAAAAATATTATGAAAGAGCATAAATATATACGCACAAAACATAATATGTATATACGCTATGCTCAAGTATTTGTGAGCAACAACAAAGCGTACCAACCTGCATTGCTTAATAATCGAAAATAGGGATTTGGACTGGGTTATAAATAAATTATTTTGGTCTGATAAGAAAATAAAAAGTCACAAAATAATATCACATGTTATTGATCATATCCTTTTTAAATATAATTTTAGATTTATTCATGCATTATTCACGCATGAGCGCTATTTGACTCCAAGAAACTATGACGTCAAAGTCCTATATTTCATACAAATCCTTTAGAAATTTGACTTGTTGGAAATTCGCATTAGACAAAGCAAAATTTCTCAAAAGTCATTGTCCACTTGTCGTGGATAGCGGGAGTAATCGAATACCTATACATACTTATCATTAAACAATTAAGTATGAGCCAACATGTAGGATGCGGGGCTACGTTTAAATAAGTATTATTGCAAAATACAGGTAGTTCTTCCAACTATTAAATTATCTAAAATAACGTTTAGTGAATGTTAGGTTTTTCGTAACATGTAGTTACATTTTAATCTATGCAAAAGTTAGGTACGAGTAGACATGGAACGCAGTCGACCCGAGACAATTTAAAAAAGAGCGTGGTGCTCTAAGGGTAGAAGATCATAACATTTACTTAAATATGTAAGAATAAGTACTATGGATATTTAAATTAAATTAATATCATAATATTGACTTTATTCTTTAATAAACAGGTTATTTGGCAACACGGGCTACTGCGCCGCGTGCAACAAGGTGATACCCGCGTTCGAGATGGTGATGCGCGCGCGCAGCAACGTCTACCACCTAGAGTGCTTCGCTTGTCAACAGTGCAATCACAGGTCAGTATCTGTCAATACATTTTTCTACCTAATTTAGTGAGATTTTAGTATTTTTTTTAAAGATGTTTATTGTCATGATACCAAGAGAAAATGTAAGGAAAAGTTATGTAGAAGCTTGATAAGGTGTCTTTGTTTATACATATATACACTGTAAATGACTGCGCCGTGACTGAACACAGTTTACGAATCCAACAAAAATTTGGGATTGATTGATATTATTTCACTAGGAAAAGAACTTAAAAAGCCGACCCGGCCGTGATTCTCCGGGCGCCGCATAACTCGAACACACATTTTGATTACTGTTTTATTCAATTCAATTGCGCGATGCAGCGATTGTCACTCGGCGTGCCGGGTCCCCATGTCGCACACAACAGCACTATTCTGTAGGATTTTCTTTATCCAAACAATCATATGTAATAATCTTTTTTTTTTCTTCTTTTTTTTAGCAAATTAGGTTCCATTGTTGGGCAAAAGCCTCCCCTTTTGTTTCCATACATCCCGGTCTCTTGATTTCACCCTCCATTCCTACTCAAAGTTAGTCAAATCATCCGCCATCTTTTTTTTGCTTTTTCCCTGGTTTTCTTCGGCCATCTGGAATCCAATTTTGGGAATTATGCCCATCTTTTGGGGGCATGCGACAGACGTGTCCCGCTCACTGTCACTTTAGTTTAGCTGCTTTTATTTCTACATTAGTTATCTTAGTGATGGAAGGCAGTGTGGTGTTTTTTACGCGATCTAACAAAATATCCATAGTTCCATCGCTCGCTGACAAACCTTTAATCTAGACATTTGCGTATCCGTAAGAAAGAGACCAAGTTTGGACACCGTAGTATATAGTAGTAGTTACGCTAGTATATAGTACTCTGTGGTAGTAGTAAGTTGGAATTTTTTTGATATTCCAAATTTGTTGCAGTGTCAGTTACCTATATTGTTCATGTAAGAAAAGTAAAAGCTAGAAGTCACATAAAGTGTATCATTTTTCTCTTCCACGAACCTAATTTAGTGCAATAACATCGATTGGTAAAAATGGGCAAGATACACATTCGACGAGTCTCTTCTTCAGACTTGTTGGCAGTTTCCCCTTCAGTAACTCCTTCATCGACCAGCAGCTTCGCCAAGCGTTTTCGATTCTTCGGTCAATTTCTTTATCCTGGCGGTTACTGAAGGAAAGAATCTGGCGAAGTTTTAAACATCTCGTGCTATACTTGCATTCCCAAAGAGGGTTGACGTCAGGTAGGCGGCCAGTCGTAAAACTATAGCCAAATCTTTAATTTCTTCTCCAACACAAGCTCTTTGGCATCCTTGGGTGACCACTGACATGCATGTAATATTTGGAGAAGAGAAAGCGGCAAAGCGCACCCCGGGCTCCGAAGCAGCACAGCTGAGGATGCAACTGGGAACGCGCTTGGATGAAGAAGAAGAATCTGGCGAAGGTACACGTACTCGTTGACATAATAATTATCTACCGTAAGATAATTCTTGATTGTTATTCCGTAGTCAAAGCAAAGATGTCTTCTAATGATCTAAAAGTCAACAAGCCATGACATACATTATAAACGGATATCTAATGTCTCCCGTTTTTTCCCTCGAGGTGATATATAGGGTAATTCCGGGAGAGATGGACCACATTTTGTTGCGAATCCATAAGTTTTGATACGAAGGAAATAAAACGAAATATTGTTTTTCATATGAAAATACTTCTATTAATGAACATAACCATTACAAAAAATTTGGAAAAACTTAACCTTTCTTATAAATTTTTGGCAATTATAAAAAAATCGACAAAGTCCATCTCTCCTATACTGTTCGGGTGAGATGGACCACGGAATCAGGAGAGATGGACCAACAATAAAACGAAAAACAATAAAAAAGTAAGATGTAATCAGCTGTATCTTTTAATTTGTGATGGTATCTCCGCATCTGTCACACATATCTTTATATTTGGTGCAACTTTCATGAGACCACCGTTCGCAAATTGTACATTGTAATCTCTGCTCAAAGTGTCATCATAGTTCTTTTCACAGCCAGCACATTCGTCGTCGTTACATTCTCCTATTTCAGGGCTGTCACGGAGAGAAATAACTTCTAAATCTGATTCACTCTCTTCAGAACTCTGTTCTCGTTTCTTCTTCAATTTTTTGGTGGCATTTTCCTTTCCCTTTTTCAATTTTTTATTTACTGTAGCTTGAATCTCTTTGTTGCTCTTCTTGCCTTTTCATTTCTTGACGCTTTTTATATTTCCAGAAGAGTTAAATACTTGACTCGCTTGCTTCCTTTTCTTGCCTTGTCTTTTATTCTTGATGTTTTGTATATTTTCAGGAAAGTTTAATATTTCAGCCACTTGCCTCGATCTTTGTCGTATGCCGCGCGTCTTCTCCACACAGGGAACGGGAGACACAATATCCAAGATCTTACCTGGTGTTAGGTCCTCACTTGTTAACGCTACTTGATTGGACGTAGAAGGTTGAAGGCTAAAGGACGCTGCATGGTTGTCAGTAGAAGGCTGGAGGCTAATGGACTCCACATGGCTGGACGTAGAAGGTTGTGGGCTGAAAAAAGCGACTTGGTCGGACGTAGATGACTGAATGTTGATGGATGCTGCTTGGCAGGAACTGGATGTAGAAGGCTGAGGGCTGGTTTCTTTAGGGGGCTGAAAGCTAGTTGAAGATTCGTTAAGTGTGCTTGGATTTAGCAGTTGGTTGGATTCATTGCTAAGCATGTTAGATGATAAAAATGCATAATCTGGAATAGCATTCTTATTAAAAGGTATTGTCCCAGTAGATGAAAACCCTGATATAGCATTATTCACACAAGCAGATTTGTACCATGCAGATGCTAGTAGTTTCCCAAACTGCAAACGATTTAGTTTTCGTGATGGATTCATAGTTATAAATTCATCATAGTAAAATGTTTTTAAGGATTTAAAGAAAGCTCTATCTAATGGCTGTAAGTAGTGCGTTGTATGACTGGGCAAACAAATGATAATGATGTCATGTTGATCAGCATATGCCAGCATTTCTGCGTCACTGCAGTGAGAAGAATGACCATCGAGGATAAGAACACATTTGCCTTCTGGTTTGCGAGGGGTGAAATGATTTTTAAGCCAGTCAAAAAATATGTCAGAAGTAACATACGACGACTTTTGTGACATTTTCACAACTGAACCAGGTGGCATTCCGTCTTTGAATTCAGCTTTTTTGTGCTTTACTTTCATAATACAATAAGGCGGCAGAAATAAACCCTCTCCGCTGCAGCATGCGATCACGGATATAGTCTCTCCTTTCTCACCCGAAGTTATCATAGGAACACTTTTTGAGCCCTTTGCAGCCACCACCATTCCAGGTCTGTTATTTAATGGCAAGCCAGTTTCATCCATATTAGAAATGGAGCCTTGTTTATTGAACAAGCAATTTTCCTGCATCACATTTTTTAAAAGAGAAAAGTACCTGTCCACACACTCTTTATCCATACCCTTAGCCCGAGCCTGGGATACTCCTTCCGACTTTCTGATAGAGAGTTCGGGGTTTCTACGTAAAAAGCTCTCTAACCAGCCAAAGCCAGCCATTTTTTTTTTGCGGTTGAAATTATGCTTGATTTGTAGTTCCTCAGCTAAATTATAGGCCATTTTTCTTACTGTTTGTCTTGAGGGAGTAAATCCTCTTTGCTGTAGCTTAATAATATGTGCCACAATGTTTTTTCATTCTCAGGAGTTAACACACCACAAGGCCCAAGAACATCTGATTTGGTCAACTGATTATTTTTCAGTCTTCTTTTCAAAGTAGACTTTGGTATACCGTACATATTTGCTGCCTCATTGACACCAATGCCGTCAAGATGAGCTTGAACAGTTCTCGTTAAATCAGACTCTGTCCATTTTCCTCTTGAAACACCGCCTTTCCTCTTGTATTGTAACGGCATTGCTGAAAATAAAAATATACAATACTAAATTATACTTAAAAATCATTTTCGTAAGTAATTATACCTATATTAAATGTCAAATTACTATGAATAAGTACAATAACACAAAATAAAAAGTAACTTAAAGTGGTCCATCTATCCTCCAAAAAAGTGGTTCGTCTCTCCTTAATGTTCAAGGATAGATGGACTAGCCTACAAAAAAAAAGTAGTTAGCACAATCAAAAAGTTTTGAGGTTATAAATACAGTTTAATAAGCACAAAGACACAATAATGCCAAGATTGCTAAAGAAAACACAAAATCGTGAACGTACCTTCAAGTAACTAACACTGGCTGAAAAATTCTGAGACAGCTAAAACCTTTAGACACTGATAAAATAAAAATAACAACAAAAACTCCTTGTTGTTTCGACTCAAACGGAAGAAATGGCTGACAGGAATATTTTAGTGTTGCCACTTCGAAAAAATTCAATCATCTTGGTAGTTTTTTGACGGTGGCCCGTCTCTCCCGCTGGTCCATCTCTCCCGGAATTACCCTACATCAAGGTAGACAAAGAGTAAAAAAAAAGAAACACATGTCTTCTAAAATAGCTATCTGTTTAGTCGTCTTAATTACAGGCGTCTGGTTGGCGAATGGTTTTCTTACATAAATAAAAAATCTATAATCTTCATTAGGTAGGTACCTAGTACTTATTTAAAAAAATAACTTTGAAGTTTGAATACCTAATAGATAGGTATGGACCTGCATTTTGATTCATCGCCTGAAAAATACTACTACTTGCCCTCTCTACAGAAGACAATACAATACCTATGCCACATACAAAGCTGAGATAAAAATCAAATCAAAATTTCCAGAATAGGGTAGCGAGCGCGAAAACGGCAATCTTCGTCGGACTGCGTCCGTTTAAATAATAGAAAAGTCGCGAGATTGGAGGCGCCTGAATGGTTTATATGTCACTGGTGGACCTTTCTCTGTTAGTACGTCTCGCGACATCTCCTATTACGTATTCATTCTACTGCTCCAATACAGGTCCTAGTGTAACTCTAGACAGCTGTTCGGGATCAACACAAAATATTGTTGCTATTCTTTTGTACTGTAGAGGTGTTCGTGGATCTTGACTTGGTTAATAAGCTAGTAGGTATACGAGGTAACGTTTTAATGTTACAGTTTTTATTTTATCGTAATAATTGACCGAGCGAGGGCTATAATTCAAGTTGGGGCGAAAACACATTGTTTGTATGTATGTATTTATGTATGTATGTTTGTTCCGCGATAACTGCCGAACCGATGGTCCGATTTTGATGAAACTTGGTAGGCATGTAGGAAATATCAATAGAATTTTCAAGTTCGTTGGGCATCAAAATCGGTTCAGTAGTTTTTGAAATATTAATTAAAAATTGCGAGGTCTAAGTTCGCGGCGAACTACTAGTTAATATAATATAATAAGTAATGGATAAGTAAAATAGTACTCGTAAATTGTACATTAAATTAATTATCTATCTTTGGATATATACCTACCTAAAACGCAATGACGTATGTCAGCTCAACTTACAGGATTTACGCAAAATTTATCACGATGCACAAATATTTAGGAAACTAATACACACGTATTTGCCTAACAATATAAAGCGTGGGCTATTAAATATCAGGTACAAATCAATTTCCACGGCGGCAGAAATCTGAATCCAATTTGCGGGCTGTCCGATCGCGGCGGACGGCAGATATCACGGGCGAATATCGCTAAACGGCTAAATAATTTAGTGGCAATCTGGTGGCAGTGGTGGCGCGCTCGCGGCTTCCGTGCCGCCGCCGCTTTGCGCGCTGCGCTGGCGGCGCGGCGGGCGGTGGCTGCAGCGGCGGCGGCGGCGGAACGCTCTCCCTGCGCCGGAATCATATCGTCAGCGTCTGTGGCTTTTCGACAAATGAGTTTATACCGTTCATCAGATTTTACTAGGGAAATATCACATCTTTACATTCACTGCAGACACGTTCACAAGCTACGTAGATTTCGTAGTCGGGTACGCTTGCAATTTGATTACGTCACCTAAAGAGAACGATACAACCCCTGCAGTCACTTAAACACCATTGTTCCAGCCTGTTGACAACATTCAATATAGATGTTGAACGTCAAACTGAGTCGACGCTATCGCCTCGACACAATAGCGATCCGCACAAAGCTTAACTTGCGCAGTCATTAAAATTTCATTCTACATCTTTTCCATTAGGCGGCTGCAGACAAAAAATAGCAAAATAAAAAAGGACAACCCCCAAAAACAAAAGTCAGCAATGGAGAGAACAGGAAATAAAGTTAATTAAGAGCGGCGAAATCGACTGAGTTGCGGTGGAAATTGGCCCCTTAAAAAAGAGACATTTGTAGCGAGCTATTGCGCTTAATTTTTGTGACAAGTGAAACAAAAGAGTTGGCAGGGTGGCGGAGACGCGGGGTGGCGGCGGGAAGACGGGGGACGAGGGGAGATAAGGTCGCGTTATCAGCGACGGTTCCGGCGGCCAAGCGGCCACTGGCGAGTCGAAGGCGATACCTTTTGTTTTCTACATTGAGGGATGCGAGCTCGCGTGACGTTATCGCCTTCTTGTCCACGGCGACCTTTCAACCCATGATAGTAAATTTTATTTCTTAGACATTTCACTGCGGTTTCGGTAATAATCTGAGCGATAAAAATCTTAACGGCCTGGAAGGTTTAATTTTTTCACGGTGTAAATTGTGAAAACGCTGTGAAAATAGGGTAATGTGATTTGCGATGCAGCCTCAATAATGGGCGTAGGTGAAGCCTGCATCACTGTGCATTCCGTGGAGAGTCGTTAATTGGATCTTCCTGCCCTCTTCGTAACTACATCTGACTTGTGCATCGCGTGTAATGCGATCCCAAATTGTATAGAAACGCAGGTGCTTCTGTTGCTCCTACATGGCGTCCTTAATTGGATCACTAATTAATTAAAAATATTAACGTCCTCTGTGTAGCTCTTATATTAATTGACACTACGTAGTTTCTTATAGGCGTAGGACTTCTGGGACTTAGAATTACCTACCTTCTGTTCAATTTTATACATTTTCGCTAATGAATTCCTGGAAGGTTGAATACAATAAGTGTACCGTATAGCTAAGTGCAATGTAGGTGTAAGAAGATTTCATTGTACAAGTATATAATTTCATAGTAATATAAGTAGGATCTCATAAAAAGGTTCAAGGTCGCTCAGTGGGCTATGAAGAGAGATATGCGCGGTGTTTATGTTATCGAATCAGAAATAAGGAGATTTATAGAAGTACGAAAGTCTCTGACATAGTCCAGCGGACTAGCTCATTAAAGTGCAGCAATGCAAACAACCTAATGGCTGATAGGGCAGAGAGGTTCTCGAATGAAAGTCCCCTTACTCTAGACCTGAATGGGAAAAACTTTGTACTTTCAAAGACAAAATATGAACTTGAAAGAGAATATAGTATATCATATCATATTTGACCATCAGTATGGAAAAACTCTACACCCTAATATTTTCTTTCAAGTTAATATTTTGACTGTAGAAAATTAGTTATATGCCTAAATCTGCCATGTCATTTCAAAATAAAAGCTAGTCTACGTTTGTATAGAAAAGTCTAGGATAAGGGGACTCTAAGTAAGTAAGTACTTGCCGGCAAACGCAGTGTACCTACTAGTTGATCGGACGACCAGAACAAGGGAGAACGGGGGAATCCATGAAATCCATGGGGGAGACCTATGTCCAGTAACAGACTTTTTGCATCTTAATATTATGATGATGAAGATATTGACGAGGTTTATTAAATTACAATTTTTTCCTACAGATTCTGCGTGGGTGACCGATTCTATCTCTGTGAAAACAAGATCCTGTGCGAATACGATTACGAAGAGAGGCTGGTGTTCGCCAATATGGCGTATAACCCGCCTCCGCTGGCGCACCTCAAGAGGCAGACCACGCACCTTCCACCTCCACCTGTAAGTACTTCATAATCATCATCATCATCCGAGCGTATTCCCGGTTGCATGTTCAGCGGTTATACTTCAGTGCCCGGGGTCCGCTACCTAAACCTAGGTAATTGGATGAGGTTACTGGTTTTTACACAGAGCGAATGCCGTGTGACCTCTGCAACTCAAAGGGTAGCAAACGCTAGATGGCGTTCGGGACCCACAGCTTTTCGTGCCTTCCGAAGCATGAGGTGAGTTAAGCCTGCACTATCCTAACCAGACTGGAAACAACTATTCACAAAGTATTCTTCCTCGTGGGATTTAAACCCACGACCTCAGGATCACAAGGCTACTTCATAATCATCAATCAAGTAATATTTATCGTCGTGCCTTGTGGCTTCTGGCATTTAATGGGACCACTCTTTTTCTTCCTGTGGATGTCGTAAGGACTAAAGTTGTTTATGATCCAGTTAAATGTACAACTTTTTTAAAAGTTTAATTAATTTTTTTACAAAATAAAAGTAATAAGTTTTCGATCGTTGGAAGTTGCTTAACGCGTACGAGTAGGTATTTTTGCTGCATATTTTTATCGTGGTGTGGTATAAAAATGTTTCATCATCATATCAGCCACAGGAAGTCCACTGCTGGACATAGGCCTCTCCCAAGGATTTCCAAAACGACCGATCGGAAGCGGCCTGCATCCAGCGTTTTCCTGCAACCTTGCTCAGGTCGTCTGACCACCTAGCTACGCTGTCCTACGCTTCGCCTGCCGGTACGTGGCCGCCATTCGAGAACCTTTCTGCCCCATCGGCCATCGGTTCTTCGCGCTATGTGCCCCGCCCACTGCCACTTCAATGAGCTAATCCACTGGGCTATGTCTGTGACCTTAGTTCTTCTACGAATCTCCTCATTTCTGATTCGATCACGTAAAGAAACACCTAGCATAGCCCTCTCCATAGCCCGTTGAGCGACCTTGAGCCTTCTTATGAGACCCATAGTATCACTGGTAACACACATTGATTAAGCACTTTCGTCTTGAGACACTGAGGTATTTTGGACGAGAAGACACTGCGTAACTTCCCGAACGCTGCCCAGCCGAGTCGGATTCGTCGAAAGACCTCTTCCTCGAAGCTGGAAGTCCTGCCTGGATCAATTGACCCAGGTAGATATACTGGTCTACAACTTCAAGGGTGGAGCTCCTAACAGAAACAGGTAAAGGCGTTACGTGCATGTTCGACATCACTTTCGCCTTGTCAATGTTCAATTTCAGGCCAACCTGTTCGGAAACTCGATTTAGGTCTTTAAGCATCGTACTTAAGTTCTCCATCGATTCTGCCATGACAACGATATCGTCGGCAAATCGAAGGTGAGTGATATACTCGCCATTGATGTTAATGCCCAGTCCTTTCCATTCTTGAAGCTTGAAGGCATCTTCCAGAGCAGCGGTGAACAGTTTTGGAGATATGACATCTCTCTTTCTCACGCCTCTTTGCAATGGAATAGCCTTCGTACTGAGCTCCTGTACTCGGACCGACATAGTGGCTTTGTTGTACGAGTATAAACACTTCAACACCTCGATATACCGATAGTCAATACGGCACCGCTGGAGAGACTGAAGCACGGCCCATGTTTCGATCGAATCGAAGGCTTTCTCATAGTCCACGAACCCCAAGCATAACGGCTGGTTATACTCCCTCGTCTTCTCTATAACCTGCCGCAGCGTATGGATGTGGTCCATGGTACTATAGCCTTTTCGGAACCCGGCTTGTTCGGGAGGTTGGAAGGCATCAAATCTGTTAGCGAGACGGTTCGTGATGACTCTCGTAAACAACTTATACACATGACTCAGAAGTGTGATGGGGCCTATAGTTCTTCAAGAGAGTGTTGTCACCCTTTTTGAAGAACAGAACCACCACACCCCTGTTCCACGCTTCTGGCGTCACTCCCTCGAGTAGAACGGAATTAAAGAGCCTTTGAAGAACTTTCAGTACCGGCTTTCCGCCCGCTTTCAAAAGCTCTGCTGTGATTCCGTCCTCGCCCGGCACCTTGTTGTTTTTAAGCTGTTTGAGAGCCATCCTAATCTCGTACAGACTGATGTCCGGGATATCTTCGGTATAGTGTCGGGTTAACTTGGCTTTTGGATCTTTTGCCGTATTTATGTTAGGTTTTGCAACGGATGTATATAACTGCCCATATAACCTCTCGATCTCTCCCAGAACCCCCTCCCCCGTCGACACAACGTTTCCGCCCTCCGTCTTCAGCTTGAAGCCTAAAAATGTTTATCGTGGTGTTTTTCTTTGAGCGTAGTTTCTTCTATCGCATTCCCGATTACTTTCTTAGCTGTGCTGCTTTGGATCCCCGAGTATGGTTTACAGCACGTTCTTCTCTAAGGATGATATATGCACATCAATAGTCGCCTATGAATGCCAAGACCTTTTGTTTCTTGACAGTCATTGACATAGAATATATAGACCAGCTATCTCATACATTGGCCCCTGTTAAATTTTTTAATAAATGGCAGCGTGAAATTTATCATACGTGCCTATTTAATTTTCAAACAACGAAATATGGTTACTTACCGATGGAAAGTTATTTCTTTACGTTATTGTTACAGTATTTTAACACACACCAGGGCATTTATTATGTTTACCATATTTTCGTATGGCTTTCGCTTATAAACTGTCGAAGTACAAAGCGTATACAGATTGATTTTCAAACACTGAGCTTTATTGAAACCTTGGAATTAGAATCACTAATAGAACACAAAATAGCAAGAAAAGAGTACTTTTTTTACTATTTTTCATTAGGAAAAATTAAGCTGATTAATTACCACATTTGCAATACATGGCTAACGTATTATTATAAGTGTAAATGGCCTCACTATCGCTCGATTGCTCCATATAACCGCCTCGCACCCTTCCCGCCGGCGGGGCGGCGCGCGGGGCGAGCGATCATATGGCGGTCGGTATCACTGCGATTGGGAATTTGTCGTACAACTTTGAGGGCTTTTATCTTTGGGTTTATTATGAAACAAGGTAATTGAACTGTCGGTTGACTGGTAGAGAAAACCTAAGGCTGCAAGTCAGCCGTTTACAATTTTTGTAATAAATTTGAATAAAAAATAAATAAATTGTAAGGGACATGTAGGTATATTTTGTTTAGCGCATAAAGTACTTTTCTTGTATATAGCTCAGAGGATAAAAATCATCATGTATAAGAGCTAGCAAGCGACAAAGTTTATGGAGTTAGCTACAATTGAATGGGACAAAATAGTGATATGTGGTGCCTTCTGTAGTCTTTATTGAAAGTATATAAATTTATTTATTGAAAGTATATTATTTTATTTATTCTGAAAATATTTTGTCAGCAGACCAACAACGCGATGGGAAGCCTGATGAACGGCTCGAGCCGCGCCGGGGATCTGAACAACAACATGTCTGGCTCATCACCAGCGCCCTTTGCCCCTCCCCCGCACCTCAAACCCCTCGGGCTGTCCGCGTCCAGCTGAGACTACCGCGTGTGAGATGCCGCCCTCCCGTATGCCAAATACCATCACTGAAAAGTGACAAGGCAACAAAGTGTACTCGCGACGATGAAACTGTGGTTCAGTGTTAAATGTTACTCAACTCGATGTACGAACGATTTCTCGACACTCGATGTTCGTTTCTGTGTGGACTCATATTTGAGATATTAAAAGCAAAGTAAATGCCAAACTGTAGTTAGTTCTCGTTATTAATTCGTAGGTTTAATCAATCTTGACCTTCTTTTACGATACTTTCATATATATACATAAATGTCATTTGAAAGGATAAATATTTTAGTTCGTACAATCTCATAAGATGATCTCAGAAGGGCAATTGCTGAATTAGAATAGTTTCTGATAAATAAATAAATTTATCTTTTTGTATTTTTCGAACTGTAATAAAGTTGAGCACACATTATGGGTGTAGTCGTTTTTCTGGCTTTGATTTTCTAAGCTAATATAGATAAAAGATCGAAAAGGGAAAAAAAAAATTTTTTACACTAGTGTGTACTTGACTTTAGTACAGTCAAAACGAGAGCGGGTTATAAGACTGCCGTATTTTTGTTTCTGATTAAATTTAAAATGTATTCTAGTGTCTAATTTCCATGTTACTGTAAATACCTATTTAAGCGATTATCGCCCATGTAGCGTTATAAAATTATAGAAGTGCGAGCGAAATCTCTTATGTTCGAATCTCGTAACACTGGATGTCTTGTATTACAAAAATGAAAATTAACATACGTACGAATGATAGATTTTATCTAACTAAAATGTGCAATAATTTGTTTGCCAAATAATAATTTTTAAAATTACTTATCTACCTGAAATGTCTATAGGTACGTATCTACCAGTAAAATTAATCTAGTAATATCAACAAAATAGGTGACTAAAGCCCAATTTAGTTTTAATATAATATTCCTTTGTATTACAAGCTCAGTGTATAAACATCTTTTATCAAAATATTATTAAGTTTTTGTATTTTTTAATACGTGTAAATTATTTGGCTTAGCCTTTGGAGAATTTATTTTCGCTTGAATCCAATTATTTGTTATTTCGTTTTGTACCTATATTGTATATTACTGTTAAGTTTACTATGAACATTGTTATAATGTTTGTATTATTTATGTAAATAGCTATCTGTAAGTAGAATATTGTATCTAATAGATGACTACTGAATTCTTGAAATAATTAATAGCAAAATGTGAAAATACATAATGTGTTAGTTAGAATATATTATAATTGGAAATAGTTCAAATTAGTTTCCTTAGTGATATTTTGAATGGATATTGTATTCTACAAGTAATTTGCATTTAGGTACAGTCGTCTAAATTAACCTGTTGAGATGTGAACATAAAATAAGCAATGATGTGATGTGCTGTATGATAACATTTGTAGGCGACTGTACACTGTTCATTCCTATAGTTAGAGCACCATGTAGGCCGCAACACATTTGTATAAATGCCGATGTGTCTGGTTCTCCTTAACCAATGATACGACCAAAGATGTAGCTCATTAAAGCATTGTTCAAAACATAATGACAACATTTGATTTATTCCTATAATCCCCTTTTTAGAAGTACACGTATTAAGCTCTACAGTCTAGGTAAGGTCCTACCAAGACATTAAAAAGATGGCAGAGAGAAGAGAGAAATGGAGGGAGGCATCTCCACTTAACTCCACCGACAAGAGTAAGCTCTTAAGTTAAAGAAGTCTCGGTACACTTCAACAAAATACTGAATTCCAAGTAATAAGGTTTATCAGCATACTCAAAAAAAATTCCAACAACAGAAAATAGTTAAAATTCACCCAGCGCTGAAAATAAACATGATGTGTTCACGAAAACGCCACGCTACGCCTGCTAGACACTTCAGGCGTCCTTACATAAACTATCATGTATACCAAGTACTTTCATGATTTATTTTTATCTACAGCAGGATTAGTAAGTGCATTCAAACAAGTAGTTTTATTTGTTCGATTCCATGAAACATTGCACCTTACTGTAACTTGACTAAACTGTTAACTCCTCCATAACTACCCTAAGGTTACCTAGAAGAGATTGTTACGCGGTAAGGCCGTCTTTTGTATGCATTTGTCTCCATAAATGTGTAGGTATACTTAAACTGTGTGCAATAAAGTGTTAAATAAATTAAATAGAGTTCTTATAATATTATTTAAAGTAACGTGAGATGAATGAAGTAGAAGAGTAAACCGTGTTATAATATGTAGGTATAATAAATAGAGTTCTTATAATATTATTTAAAGTAACGTGAGATGAATGAAGTACAAGAGTAAACCGTGTTATAATATGTAGGTATAATAAATAGAGTTCTTATAATATTATTTAAAGTAACGTGAGATGAATGAAGTAGAAGAGTAAACCGTGTTATAATATGTAGGTATAATAAATAGAGTTCTTATAATATTATTTAAAGTAACGTGAGATGAATGAAGTACAAGAGTAAACCGTGTTATAATATGTAGGTATAATAAATAGAGTTCTTATAATATTATTTAAAGTAACGTGAGATGAATGAAGTACAAGAGTA
The DNA here is from genome assembly GCA_963576875.1 of Acrobasis repandana. Classification (NCBI taxonomy): domain Eukaryota; kingdom Metazoa; phylum Arthropoda; class Insecta; order Lepidoptera; family Pyralidae; genus Acrobasis; species Acrobasis repandana. The sequence continues at coordinate 14,840,846 of OY756218.1, read as the reverse complement.
AACCGTGTTATAATATGTAGGTATAATAAATAGAGTTCTTATAATATTATTTAAAGTAACGTGAGATGAATGAAGTACAAGAGTAAACCGTGTTATAATATGTAGGTATAATAAATAGAGTTCTTATAATATTATTTAAAGTAACGTGAGATGAATGAAGTACAAGAGTAAACCGTGTTATAATATGTAGGTATAATAAATAGAGTTCTTATAATATTATTTAAAGTAACGTGAGATGAATGAAGTACAAGAGTAAACCGTGTTATAATATGTAGGTATAATAAATAGAGTTCTTATAATATTATTTAAAGTAACGTGAGATGAATGAAGTACAAGAGTAAACCGTGTTATAATATGTAGGTATAATAAATAGAGTTCTTATAATATTATTTAAAGTAACGTGAGATGAATGAAGTACAAGAGTAAACCGTGTTATAATATGTAGGTATAATAAATAGAGTTCTTATAATATTATTTAAAGTAACGTGAGATGAATGAAGTACAAGAGTAAACCGTGTTATAATATGTAGGTATAATAAATAGAGTTCTTATAATATTATTTAAAGTAACGTGAGATGAATGAAGTACAAGAGTAAACCGTGTTATAATATGTAGGTATAATAAATAGAGTTCTTATAATATTATTTAAAGTAACGTGAGATGAATGAAGTACAAGAGTAAACCGTGTTATAATATGTAGGTATAATAAATAGAGTTCTTATAATATTATTTAAAGTAACGTGAGATGAATGAAGTACAAGAGTAAACCGTGTTATAATATGTAGGTATAATAAATAGAGTTCTTATAATATTATTTAAAGTAACGTGAGATGAATGAAGTAGAAGAGTAAACCGTGTTATAATATGTAGGTATAATAAATAGAGTTCTTATAATATTATTTAAAGTAACGTGAGATGAATGAAGTACAAGAGTAAACCGTGTTATAATATGTAGGTATAATAAATAGAGTTCTTATAATATTATTTAAAGTAACGTGAGATGAATGAAGTACAAGAGTAAACCGTGTTATAATATGTAGGTATAATAAATAGAGTTCTTATAATATTATTTAAAGTAACGTGAGATGAATGAAGTACAAGAGTAAACCGTGTTATAATATGTAGGTATAATAAATAGAGTTCTTATAATATTATTTAAAGTAACGTGAGATGAATGAAGTACAAGAGTAAACCGTGTTATAATATGTAGGTATAATAAATAGAGTTCTTATAATATTATTTAAAGTAACGTGAGATGAATGAAGTACAAGAGTAAACCGTGTTATAATATGTAGGTATAATAAATAGAGTTCTTATAATATTATTTAAAGTAACGTGAGATGAATGAAGTACAAGAGTAAACCGTGTTATAATATGTAGGTATAATAAATAGAGTTCTTATAATATTATTTAAAGTAACGTGAGATGAATGAAGTACAAGAGTAAACCGTGTTATAATATGTAGGTATAATAAATAGAGTTCTTATAATATTATTTAAAGTAACGTGAGATGAATGAAGTAGAAGAGTAAACCGTGTTATAATATGTAGGTATAATAAATAGAGTTCTTATAATATTATTTAAAGTAACGTGAGATGAATGAAGTAGAAGAGTAAACCGTGTTATAATATGTAGGTATAATAAATAGAGTTCTTATAATATTATTTAAAGTAACGTGAGATGAATGAAGTAGAAGAGTAAACCGTGTTATAATATGTAGGTATAATAAATAGAGTTCTTATAATATTATTTAAAGTAACGTGAGATGAATGAAGTACAAGAGTAAACCGTGTTATAATATGTAGGTATAATAAATAGAGTTCTTATAATATTATTTAAAGTAACGTGAGATGAATGAAGTACAAGAGTAAACCGTGTTATAATATGTAGGTATAATAAATAGAGTTCTTATAATATTATTTAAAGTAACGTGAGATGAATGAAGTACAAGAGTAAACCGTGTTATAATATGTAGGTATAATAAATAGAGTTCTTATAATATTATTTAAAGTAACGTGAGATGAATGAAGTACAAGAGTAAACCGTGTTATAATATGTAGGTATAATAAATAGAGTTCTTATAATATTATTTAAAGTAACGTGAGATGAATGAAGTACAAGAGTAAACCGTGTTATAATATGTAGGTATAATAAATAGAGTTCTTATAATATTATTTAAAGTAACGTGAGATGAATGAAGTACAAGAGTAAACCGTGTTATAATATGTAGGTATAATAAATAGAGTTCTTATAATATTATTTAAAGTAACGTGAGATGAATGAAGTAGAAGAGTAAACCGTGTTATAATATGTAGGTATAATAAATAGAGTTCTTATAATATTATTTAAAGTAACGTGAGATGAATGAAGTACAAGAGTAAACCGTGTTATAATATGTAGGTATAATAAATAGAGTTCTTATAATATTATTTAAAGTAACGTGAGATGAATGAAGTACAAGAGTAAACCGTGTTATAATATGTAGGTATAATAAATAGAGTTCTTTTCTCGTAGAGTGCTAACGGGCTCACCGTGTCACGCTTTGAGGCTACGAATCTTTGAGGACTTACTCTAAACTATTCGTAAAATAAAATTCTTTCCGTTTAGTTTGTCAAAAGTCTGCGCTACACAAAAGCATTTTAGTGAGCCTCCCCACTACTTATATCACTCAAAGAGCAAAAAAAATACTTGGATTGGTATGGTACAAGAGCACGGTATTTTTTATGAATGTTTTCAGAAAGGCTTACCCTTTTATCAATCTATGAGTTAATTGAAGGCGACTCTATACAAGAAATAAATGTTAAAAAAGCGGCCAAGTGCGAGTCGGACTCGCCCATGAAGGGTTCCGTAGCATCAAGTAACATAATATTAAAGTTCTAAAGGTAAATTGCGGTTTACGATTTATGACGTACCTACCTATTAAGAAAAACTACTTACTAGATCTTGTTCAAACCAACTTTCGGTGGAAGTTTGCATGGTAATGTACATTATATATTTTTTTAGTTTTATCATTCTCTTATTTTAGAAGTTACAGGGACACACACACACACATTTTACCACTTTGGAAGTGTCTCTCGCGCAAATTATTCAGTTTAGAAAAAAATTATATGAGAAACCTGAATATCATTTTTGAAGAACTATCCATACACACTTAAAATATTTTTTTTCATAAAACCCATACGTGTGGGGTACACGTATGGGTTTTATGAAAAAAATATTTTAAGTTTCAGTGCTAAGTATGGGGAACCCCAAAATTTATTCTTTTTTTTGTGTGAAAATCTTAATGCGGTTCACAGAATACATCTACGTACCAGTTCTTATAGTTTCGGAAAAAAGTGGCTGTGACATACGGACAGACAGACAGACAGACAGACAGACATGACGAATATAAGGGTTGCGTTTTTTATCATTTGGCTACGTAACCCTAAAAATGCCTAAGTACGGTGGCAAAGAAAGAACTATTCGTGTGTAAGTTTGACTCACACTTGGTCATGATTTTTAACTAAATGCTATTAGACCTTAAGACCCACCGTACCCCTGGCCATACCCCCTGGTGGTACGGTGGGTATTATAAAGTTAAACGGTACCACCGAGTATAATGACCTACCTATCTCTCGCATAATACTCATAGGCATGTAGGTAGGTTATTAAAAGCATAGGTACCTTTGAGATTGAATAGTGAAACCTTTTCTGTTCAATTTTTAAAACATTTAACCTCTTCCTCATACGGTTTCTTATTTTTTCTTTTAGTCTAAATCATGTCAGTTTTTTTATTATTTTAGTAGCCAGTAAGGTACCATTTATTTTTCTAAATTACAATTTTTAGCTGTTGTTAATAACGTAAGTCACTAGAGGTACATTACATGATTTTTCACAGTTTTATCTCCAATGTCAAATTTGTCATTAAAATAATATAAAATACTTACCTCTAAATATAAAATAAACAGCAATGATAAGCAGCAGGCCATTTTGAGGTGAACGGAAATTTGAAAAGGTTTGGAACGGAGTACCAGGAGGTGGTAGGGCATAAACTGCGGACTGACAACATTATGTATGTGTAGTGACAACAAAGACGGTTAGGGTACCGTATCAAAATGTTCTAAAATGTATAGCTGACCTTTTCTTTGTGTCAATGTTTTATGCTATTATTGAGTTAATGTAGATTTATGGCCTTAGGCCGCGTCCACGGACACGCGGCACGGTGTGCGACGCGGGCTGCCACGCGGGCCATTGCGCGGGCCGCCTGGCGGACCGCCGTATTTTCATAGTTTGTAGTAGCGGCGGTCGCTTAAAACAAACTATGGACATTTTACGGCGGTCCTGCCACGCGTCGCACACCACGCCGGGTGTTCGTGGACGCGGCCTAAGAGTTAGGCTTTTGTCGGGGTCACTGCATGGAAAGATGCAGGTCACTGCATTTTTGGCAGAAATAATGGCGTGGTTATATTTTTTTCTTTATGTAAGCAAATTGTTTACCTACCTACGTTAGTTAAGTAGTTATTACTTAAGGCCGTACCTGATTTTTCCGGGGTCCAGTGCTGCCTCCATTTAAAATAAATCATTTATTTTAAATGGAGGCAGCACTGGACCCTAAATAAAACGGAGATATCATTTAAAATTTTGCTACTACCAAGTCCTAGGAAACCGATTTTGAATTTAATGATGTCTCTGTTTTCTTTGAAATGATTTATTTTAAATGGGGGCAGCACTGGACCCTGGAAAATTCAAGTACGGCCTTAAACTAAATTTACTTCAAAATGGGACCACTGAGCTTAAGGCAATGATATGATTTAGGTACATCACGCCGCTGGTCTTCCGTGGTACCAAAAGTTAAAGGGAAAAAGCACTACAAGATATATGTATGTATATTGACACTGATCAAGTCAAAACCATGTGATTTATACTATTGGTGAGAGAAAAAATATGAATAAATGTTGAAAAGAGAGCAATAAAATGTAGCAAGCAGGCCATCAGAGATGAACGGAAATTTGAAAAGGTCCCCGGACCGGAGTTCCAGGAGGTGGTATTAAGGCTACTGTGGACTGACAACATTATGTAGTGTGTAGCGACATCAACAACAGGTTTGGTTCCGTATCTAAATGTTTAAAAACATCTTTTGTTTTTATGTTCGCTCCTTGATGTTTGATCTGAAAGTTTATTATATTATTACCTACTGTTATATATTAAAAAATGTATTTATTATTATTTTTACCACCACTTTTAATTGTGGGTGTGTATGTAGCCGACGCAAAATTAAATTTAGGGTCCCTTGTTGACTAAAAACTTTTGGAACCACTGCTGCAGACCGTACTTCGTGCAAACAGGAGAAAAATCGCCCCAATTTCCCGCGCACCCCGCCCTCATTGTCGGCCGAGCGCGGCGTGATAGAATTGTTATCGATGCCATCTTTAATTTCGGCATGGCAAACATAACCACATTTACCTCGCAAAATGCATCGAATAACCGCACAATGGGTATAAGTTACGACTCGGAAACTGGAAGGTTATCTGAAAATTGGTTAAAGAAAATGTTTAGAGAAAGTCGATGCACAGACAAAATGTTCGTGTGATATTATAACATTATTATGACGGCATCTGTGGCCTAGTGGTCATCATGCCAGTTGTTGAGTTGGTATCACGATAACACAAGTCTCGAACTTACTTCGGGGCTAGCTCAATCTGTGTGATTTGTCAGTAAGTATATATTTAGTGGGTAGGTATATGTTGAAATATTTTGATTGCAATGTTAACAAATTTTTTTGTGTTTCAGTATAGGTGATGGCGTACAGTGCCTACTAGTTATGTTTTTTTCGCAAATCTTTGTATTGCTAGTGAAAGTTTAGATTTTTAAATGTACTTATTTGAGAATGGAGGTTTGATTCCCAAGCACGCAAAAACGGCTAAACGGATTGATGACTTTTAACATATAGACAGATATTATACCTGGATTAACACAAAGTACATTTACATAGGAATCTAATAATATAGTTACTTATCATCATCATCAGGTCTTTTTTAGTCTCCACTGCAGGAGCACGACGCTCTGTACTACCAGAGCCATATATAAGCCAAAGCAGTCAGAGGATTTGGCCTACAGTTATAATATAGTTACTATATTTTATATATATTAGTGATACTTTCATCCCGGAGAAATGGGAGATTCCCTTGGAATTGTTAAATAAAGACCTACAGTACGTCTCATCTGAATTTGTTGTCCGTATGGAACACGCGTGCAACTCTGGAGGAAACAACTTTAATAGATCTTATCGTAGCTGATGTTATCGTAGCTAGGATTAAAAAAATGTGTTACTAAAAGAAAACTGAAATAGTGCCTGAAACCGGTATCGGGCGCTTTTCATAACAGCGTGTATTCAAATTGAGCGTTCCACAAATAAAGATGCGAGTTGTGACGCGCGAACAAACCTTCCGAGCCGCGTTCCTGAAGCGTGAACAACACAATGAGGCGCGTGAAAAATGGCACCGGCCGAGAACAGCGCGACGGGCCACAAATCAAAACTCGGCCCGTTCGACAAAAACGATATAAAAAAGAATAACAGCGTAGGAAGCTGGCGCACACCACTGATGGCTTCTTGCAATAATTTCCGTTTTCAATGAACGCGTTTTTCTTTTTCTTATCACCGCACGAACTAGGATGGTTGGGAATAAATTGAAATACAAAATTGATTGTTGACTTTTCCCCGGCGCTTTATTACTGTCACAAATAGGAAAGAGATTGAAAATTGCCTACAGACGGCGGGCTCGCGGATTTCATGATTCCGTTATTTTTTGATACGTTTTTGTGGTGTGTGATTGATTTTCATTCTGTTGGTGGCCAATTGTTTGCAATAAGTGGTTTTCACTTTACAGGCTTACCTTAAATTAGGATTTTTCATTATTTAGAATAATACATTTATTGCGTTTTGCTTTGAAAAAGTGTCGTAATTGCTTAATATAAAAAAGTAAATTGTGTTTATTAAATAAAAGATTGCAGACGGATGAAAGAAAGAAAAGCTGAAAAACAGCACATAAAATATAACGCTTTTTTGTATTATGATAATAAATAGACGAGCTATTATTTTTACGATCTATTCCCTGTTTACACTCCTTAATACCCGGTCAGGATGAGTTAACGACAGTTGTCAGTTCTTTTACCCCCCAGCTAGGGATTTATCCGGAAAATGGCTCTTACTTAGCAACCGCTCTACATAGATCTCTGAAAAACACAAAGTAACTTCAATATCTTAGATTTACTGCAACCGTGCAGGACCAACTGAAGCTGGCGACAGATACCCACGAGGCACCTATTTTTATTCGAGTTTTAATTATTAAAAGTTTTATGAACTGCTTATTTCTTTTTATGAGATTGTTGAATTAATTCGTTTTGTTTGTTAACTCAATCTAGCAGCGTGAAATGGAACAAGCTCTGTGCTTAGTGAAATTAAATAGGTAATAATCGTAAAATGTCTTAATTGGGCACTATTTAAAACATAACCTGTAATTAATGAAATAGGCTGGAAGTTTCGAAGCTTTCTTTAGTAATTTTAATGTATGTAAGGGTATTTATGTTATTGTTAAAATTATGGAATTCTTAAGTTATGACTTGTGACAGCTTTATTACAAGAAGGAAAAATACCTATACTACTGTAAACTGACCCTGTTTTCAAGTAGGTATACAGGGTAAGTTTACAGCGTTAAATAAATAAAAATATATACGGACCAATCAAACTGATTAAGCTAGCCCCAAAGTAGGATTTTTATTAATTAATTTTATTTATTAATTCATTAATGGTTCAACAATGTTCCTGTTCCTGGAATACGGGAAGGGATATAGACAGAGATTATTGCTACAGCAAAACGGACAGGCGTTTCAATCGCTCAAGAAAATATATGACGGATGCCTTATTCATAGCGCCGATAAATTCAAATGCAGCCGTTTTATATTCATTTCCATCGAGTGGTTATTCTCAATTCACCGTTATCACGTCCGTTGAATATCATAAAACATTTTAAAGTTTTCAAGGATTCTCAGTCCGCTGTAAGTAAATTTAACTTTAAAATATGCATAACAGTTTTCCGATGCGATCCCCTTTTTGAATTTAAACACATCGAATCGTATTAAGATACATTTCAATTCAGTGCACTCGGAAAGTTTGGGAGGCAAATGTACCGTTATAACATTATATTTCTGCATTTTAAGTAATGTACTTACTGTATGAATGTAGGTACTTAGTTTTTTATCTACCTGTATTCAAATATGTTTTTTCTATTTTCTATTGTTTGTGAATCTTGCCATACTAGTAGTATTTTGGAAAGTTAGTTCAAAATTAAAAAAAAATATTTGCTGTTTGATTAAAAAAATACTAAGTTCTTAAATACTTACCACACTTATCTGTAAGATAAGAAACCACACTTTAGAAAGTTATTTATTTGTTTTCAAAAACTAAATCCAAACTCGAACCACTCTTCATAAACAAATTACTTATATATGTAGGTATAGTATATTTAACAAGGCATAAGACTTTAAAACAAATTACTGGCGGCTTTTGGACTCTGAAGTAAAGTGTTCTTAACCACGACTTGTGAAAATGTAAATTGTCCCTTCCTCAGCCGACTGTGCTGGGATTAGAGCCTTCAGGCTGCCACCCAATATGGTAATTACCTTGAGAGTAGATAGGAGTTCAAACTAAAACTTAAGTACTCTATTTATATAGTTACCTACCCTCGTATTCATAAATAAACAGGCAAGTGCGAGTCGGACTCGTACATGAAGGGTTCCGTACCTCCATACAATGTTTTAAAACGCTGAAGAAACACTTTTCTTGTATGACGCCCCCTTTAATTATTAACTTTATCTTATTTTTAGTATTTTCTATTATAGTAGTCATCGTAATACATAATCGGTAAAAATCTAGTTAATGCCATTATAAAGATCGAGTTAAAAACGCTCAAAAAAAAACGTTTCTTGTACGACGACCCCCTTAAATTTTTAGTTTTATCTTCTTTTTAGTATTTGTTGTTAAAACGGCTATAGTTATACATTGTCTATGAAAATTTCAAAAATCTAGTTAATGCTATTATAAATATCTAATTAAAAATTCTGAAAAAATCACGTTTTTTGTATGACGACCCCCTTTAATTTCTAACTTTTTTTTATTTTTAGTATTTGTTATTATGTTGTATAGCGGCCACAGTTATACATAATCAGTGAAAATTTAAAGTGTCTAGCTATTACGGTTCAAGAGATAGAGCCCTGTGACAGACGGACAGACGGACAGACAGTGGAGTCTTAGTAATAGGGTCCCGTTTGCAGCCTTTGGGTACAGAACCCTAAAAATAATAAAGGTTTGCTAAACACACGGTATAATAAAATATGGTATTCTCTTCCCGCGAAAGCCCAAGACTAGGTACGTCACGAATGTTACGAAAAGTGTTACCACTGATTGTTCTTTGCAGTAAATTTAAAGACTTTCTCAATAAATAATGAATTTAAAATAAAATACTTAACTATTTAGTATATCATGTGACACATCTGTTTAATTTTTATTAAATTTATATATTAAATTATTAGTTCATAATTGGTCAGTAAAGTTAGATAATGCATTTTGGTCAGGTAATCCATTCACACACAGTGGCAGCACTCAGCGCTGATGACGTATTCTTGGGCCGATCACGTGACCAGCTGTCACGGGAAGAGAATACCATATTTCATTATACCATGTCAATGATCGAGTCAAATAGTAATAATTGAACTAAAAAAAGATGTAACAAACATTTGTTAATTTTTATGGATGGTAATATGGCTATGTATAAGAAAAAAGCTATGTAAACGAAATTAATCGTGTAAGTATAATACGAGTGCTGAAGTTACCTCTTCTTGTTATCGAGTCGAAATGGTTACACTGTAGCTTCAATTTCAAATCACCTGTGACCAGTATGTTATCTCTGTACGGTAGGTACGCTTCTTAAAGACATAGGTAATTTTTAAACTTTACACAGGACATGCTAAACTTTATAAAGATTGATTATCTAATCTATCTTTTTCTCTAATCACTCACCATCTTGGCCGCATATCTATGGTTGGTTACCACCACCTTGGGTACATATCTATGTACCCAAAGCGTATCGTCAAGTTGGTGAGTGGGAAAAAATAGATCTGAGCATTTTAAAAAATAAAGTAAATAGATATGTATCTATTTATAGTACTCTATTTATAGAACTAACTTTTTGTTCGGCTTAAAGCCCACTATCACGCTAAAAGTTGCAGTGGCCTTTGACCCTGTCTACCCCGTTAGAGATACAGGCGTGTTAATGTATCTATGTATAATTTTTAATATGTAGTACAAAATCGTTTTCTGTTTAATAGGCCATAACCACAGAATAAATTAAGAGAACAAACCACAACATAACTTAGGTACTACCATAGATTGTTGAACGTATACATACCTGCATGTCAAATTTTAATAATTAATTATCTTAAATCTTCCAAATAATAAATGTTCAAACCAAATACCACTAGGTATAACGATTGGACTGACCTCTCGAATAAGACATCTTGTATACCGATAGATAATGTTGGGACGTTTTACAAAGAAGGCATAAAATAGTTAAGCTCCGGGACTCAAAATATTAAAGTTGGTGCACAAATATTCCCCCAATACGGTCTGGAAACTTGTTAATGCTATTACAGCAAGCAACGGAGGCGTTAAGCTGCACCTTACTTAATTCTACTTATTCGAACTTGGGCTGCGAGCAGGGCCGTCTTTAACCTATTGGAGGCCCTGGGCATATTAGGATAATGGGGCCCCTAGGACTTTGACAGAACACTATTTTGTTACAATAGACAAAGACAAACAAAAAAATTAAAAAACCTTGTTTATCTAATTTTTTTTAACAATCTATCAATATTAATAGTTTTTAATGTGTTAGAGAAGTTTTACTCCAAAATACTTCGTAAAATACGTATTTTCCATCACACCACACTTGTTTGTTAAGTACGAAAAGAATCGTCATGTTGCGAATGCCTTCTCTGTTTATGTTGCGAATGGATATTTGACAAATTATTGTTTTTATGTAAAATATACGGAAGTAATAATAAGAAAGTCTTCATTTATAATAAAAAAAAAACCTCAATGCGAACCGAAGTTCTCAAAAAAAAATCTATCAGATCACAAATTCCATTGTTTTATTAAAACTAATTGTAAATAAATAAAATATGTACCTATTATTAGCATTTATACACCTAACTAATGTGGCATAAATTATTCTTGGACATCGATATTCAAACCAGGGCCGAACTTGTATGGGATTCCATTCTACCATCTCCTTAAATATAAAGTCAAACACATTTTGTTTTATTTTCTATGTAATTTCTCAATTAAATTATTTGGATAATTAAAACTTGGAGCTTCATGCTTCGCTTCGTTCGCTTAATTTAAATGGAGCGAGTCACACTGATGAGTGTACTACTGATGATTTTTCTTTAAAATGTGTATGTGCTTAGTATACCATTATATATTTAAATTTATCTAAGCATGCTGAAGTCGGAAAGCCTAATTTTTGGGCGAGAGTAGAATAGCTTCGCGCATGTAAAAGCTAGTAAGTTGGTATTGTAGTCAGCAATTTAGGTTCGATTTCTTCGAATTATATAAGTTTTTTGGTAATAAATACCTATTGGTTATTGTTTGGTGATCTGACAGGAACTAGGCTAGACTTTGTATTTGATCTGAGGGGGGGCCCTATCGATCGCGGGGCCCTGGGCACTTGCCCAAAGTGCCCACTGGGAAAGAGGGGCCTGGCTGCGAGGCGAACATCTTCCAAGCTGGCCGATTTTCAAACTACAGTCCCTACCAAATTGTGTAGTTCATATTTTAAAGAGTTTTGATTTTAAGGGAAATAAAGCTGGATAATAACATAGGTATGTCGGATTGAGTACTGTGCGTAGATGTATGTTATGTACCTCTATGATTACAAAGTTGGTTCATCCATGCTGATCTGGGAGAAAAGAAAAAACTGTAAATGTACCAGCTGCTCCTCATACTGTGCAGATTGTAAAAGCCGATTGAGGGATTGGGCGAAACTACGAATCACTATTTTGATTCCCTTTTCCACCTCGCCCACTATCACGCTAAAAGTGTCATTTGGGTCTTGCAGCCCTGGGCTCTGTCTGCTTAAAGCCACAAGACCTAAAAAGCTCTGTTTACTCCATTAGGGATAAAGACGTGATAGTATGTACGTACAAAGTTGTACGCGCTCTCAAAAAATAGGTTTACCTACTAATGAGTAAAAACTAGACTTAAAGTCAAATAAATAAACAGTTGATTTACTCGTAAGCTTAATAAAATTAAAAACAATCGTTTTAGAAATCTAAAAACAAAATGACTTTAATATGTTACTAAAACAATGTTAATCACGTTCACAGGAAACTCAGCAAAACGATAGCACAAAATACACTTTGGAATAAACACATATTCCTCTCCGCAGCACTACGCGCCTTTTTTTTCTGGGGCACGATAATATCTTGCCATGTGTTTTGTCGTGCATCTTGCTGTGCTTCCACATTCGTTCTCCTTTTAGCATCATCGCATTCTTCTTCTTGGGCCAATTTTTTTGATTCTTCTTTCTCTTTAGGCCAAGCTTGAGTATGTGATGGCGGTTGTGCTACTACTTCTTGCACTGGCAGCTGTGCCTGCTCCTGAGGCGGTTGCTGTTCGGTGTCTTCTTTCATAGTTGACGCCGTGCTGACTTCAGTAGTAGTTGTAGTTTCGTGCACCTCTTCGGTCACTTCTGTTGTTGTGGTCTCCGTTTGCAGTGTTGTAGATTTCATTGAAGTCACAAATGTTACTTCGCTTGTTTCTGGCTTAGTTTCCACTGGTATTGTCACAGTAGTCGAGTGGGTGACGACAGTGTCATTAAACGTAAACGTGCTGAGAAGAGCTGTTGATGATTCCAGCGTCAAGGGTGCGTCTTTATTGGTTATTACACAACGATTAGCGCATACCCTTTCATCGCACTTGTCCTCGGTAGCACATTCTATTAACTGCTTCCACGGCGTAAGTAGCTGGTACAGATGAGGAGCTTTGCAGTTGTTATCTATGTAAGTCTGCAGAGCCATGGGATTGCCTTCACAAACTAATGGCCCTCCACTGTTGCCCTGTAATTTAAATATTTTTTTATAGTGGGGGAAAGACGTAAAGCGTTGAAGTTGAGTACAAAGGATCAGAAACAGGCCCCGTGTGTGGTGGTATTTATTTCGTAAAGTGATATTTTATAATTCTGCTAGTATGATTATTTAAATAACCCTTAAAATTATTTTATAAACAACTGTTTTATTCTATCCCCCTTATTCATAAAAAAATATGAACGTTTGCTAAACCGATTTTAGTTAAAATATGTTTTTCTTGTTCATGCAATATCAAATTTTGTAAAGAGTGATAGGGACAAAACATATTTTAAGTAAAATAGGTTTAGCAAACGTTTGTTCATTTTTATGAATATGAGGGTATGAATGTAGCCATCTAGATTTAATATAGATTTTTTACATGGGCGTACATCCAAAGACGGATAAACCAGGCTAAAAGGATGATGATGATAAAGGCTTTCCATATATATCTCTGCCGAGAGTGGCCAAGTCGTTAACAGATAATTGAACTTTGAAAATAAATTGTTTATTCAGTGATAAAGTACACTTAGAAAATACTTTTTGGACTCTTAAGCTGCTCGTTTATAATCTAATCTCTATATATGTTACCGGCAATCTGTACCTATAACCCGGTATTTTATACAATACCTAGGCAATATATAGAATACCTAAAACGTGTAGGTAATGTATGAAATATTATTTATTTTATACTTTGCCTAAGTATTCTATACAATACCGAATGCGCAGTCGGTAATGTATGTAATAGCGATAAGAAATGTATTAAATTCGCCCAGATTTCATCACTTAGTCATGGTCACTGCGCAACCATAATCTTACCTAACCTACCTTCCGTGACTAATTTAGGGGTAGATTATTAATAGATTACACACATTGCCGGGGGAACAGCAGGTACTCTATACAATTCCTAGGAATTGTATAGGTACATTACCTAGGTAAAGTATGTAATGGACAATAATAATCATAATATTTCATACATTGCCTGGACACCCCAGGCATTCTATACATTGCCTAGGCATTGTATAGAATACCAGAATTATACAGATTGCCGGTGACATATCTATAAAATCAATTGCTGTTCGTTTGTCTAGCTAAAACTCGAGAACGGCTGGGCCGATTTGGCCGATTTTGGTTTTGAAATGTGTTTCATAGTCCAAAAAGGAACGGAAACCCGCAAAACGAAGTTCCCTGGGTAAGCTAGTAAATAAATAAATATTTACCTGACAAAAGGTGGCCGGGTCGAAAAAGTCATTCTTCTCCTCAACGTCACCCGCGCAAATCATCGTATCTTCAAAGAAGTGGACGCCGCAGTTTGGAATGGACGGTGGAAGCAGATCTACAGACGACTGAGTCAAGACTCTCTCTTCCGACGAGTTACCATATCGTTTCTGTAAATATAAATAGGTATAAAGCCTAAATCACTCAGTTGAAATAGATGCTGTTACAGGTCAGGTTCTTTTACGAGAACAGAAACAACTAGCAAATCCTACATTTTTATCTTTGTCTTCAAAAAATGGGAGAGCATTGCTTAGACGCAGAAATTGATTTGAAATATTTCGGAATCCACCCGCGCCCCGCACCCTTCCTGTAAAACGACATTTATAATGTGCACTTAGTGTAACCATCTGGAACTAAATATGTGCTTTTATTTAGAAAAAGCATGAAAAAAGCTCCTAGCTCCATCTATTTCAATAATTTAGAACCAAACGTCAGAAGTATCAAGAAACGTCATATTATTCGTAAAATATAGTAATAAATTTATACAATAATTACGTCAACTACGTCATCACATCTATAGCTCAGCTGGTTTTGTATCTAGTGCTAAAGATGAATACAAAACACACACTTGAGCTAAATTAAGCAATTATCTATTTTTGTATGTATTAAGTAGTATTAGTACCTAAATGTAAGTTTAGTATATGTGTATGAAATGTCGATATGTACGTATCTTCTAAATTATTTTGTAAGTTCTTGCTTCCACCTGTTAATTGAGTAAATATCCTCTCAATATATCGCAGGTTGACTGAAAGAGATCCATATAATATGGTATACGTCCGCCATTGTATATTTGCTCTTAAGATTTTCGTATTTTATTTTCATGCTTTGGTACAATAAAGTTATTACAAACAAGCAAACAAACAAACAAAATTTACTTAAGGCCCCGCCAGTTCAGAACCAAGAAAACGGTGTTTTTTTAAAAAAAATCACTGTAATTAAACTACTTCAGTTTATTCCTCAAAAATTTACATAAAAATCTTAAGGATTTTATATAGACACAATAGCCAAAATACGATTGAGTATTTTTGGCTCGATAGAACAAAATCACAAACATACCTCTAAATTTTCCTAAATTTGCCTTTATAATACATATTACTATTTTATACAATCCCCTTTTTATATGAAAATTATACCAAAAAATGTATTATCTAAATATCTATCCGTTTTGGCTACAAAAAAATTATAAATATAATTTTAAAAAAATAGTGAAATAAAATAACGAGCACGGCTCCGGGCCTTTCTTCGCGCTTGACGAATATTACAGTGTTTTTTTTTTTGTATTATATTTATATTTTTTTCTGTAGCCAAAACGGATAGATATTTAGATAATACATTTTTAGGTATAATTTTCATATAAAAAGGTGATTGTATAAAATAGTAATATGTATTATAAAGGCAAATTGAGAGGTATGTTTGTGATTTTTACGACTTAGTACCCAGAGACTCACTCAGATAATTATTCAAGGAAATAGGAATACTTACCTTTGCATCACAGTTCATATTTGAAAACATAATGTATGTAAAGATAAGTATTTCCATGTTTAATAAAGTGATTTTACTGATAAAACAGCAGTCAATCAACAACAGCACTCCGGGAGTGACAGTGTCGCGAGTTCAATGGTTTTTTTCCCCATCCCAAAAAATGTCTGATCCGCCAAAAGCAGTTTTTATTTCAAAATTTACGATATATGAATGACTAAGCTTATTCGTATTACAGGCTCAAAACAATCAGTAAGTTGTTTAGGGGGAAATGTATACTTTTTTAAAGTTCAGAATCTGTCCTTGATATGCCAGACGGAAAATTCAAAGCTTTTATAAAGAAAGTACTTGGTAGGATTATAGGACCGATGATTACCATAAAGACAAAAAAAACTGTGGCACTCCGGGAGTACCGACAGAAGTGAAAACAGCAAATCTAAAAATATTGAGCACCACTGGATAGCCAATCTGAAAATTTTGAGCACCACTGGTGGTGCCGGTAACGCGTTCAATGGTTTTTTCCCATCTCAATAAGTGTCCAACGTGCCTAAAGAAGTTTTCACTTCAAAAATTTGGCTTGAGCTTTGCCCGGCTCCCTCATAAAGGTTTGAATACTTAGACATAGCATAATTCTGTAATGCCAGTGAAAACTGATCTAAGTCCAAAAATGTAGTTTTGAGAAAATCGAGTTTAAAAATCCTACTCGTTCCATATGTAAGTTAGAAAAACTTTGATTTGCAATATTGGCATATGATTTTAAATAGAAAAATTCTATATGACTTAAACAGTTTAAAATCACCTAGTTTTTAAAATAAGTTTGGAAAATCCAAAAGTGCACGCCTCATAGCGGTCACTCAATTTTCACAAAAAAAAAAAACAGAACTTGAATATTGCATATTTATCTGTGTATTATGAACAAAATAAAAAATTTACTTTTAAATCTTCGCGCCATTGCCCACACAGAAAAGAAAGGTACTGCGCATGTATTGTCAACGAACCTTATTTACATAGATTTAGATATACCAACGATAGGTGGATTTCAGTTTATTGCTAATTATAATTAAAATACTTTTACAATTTTTTTGTTTATTTGGCGTAGAAAGTGATACATCATTTTGATTACAAAAGTATTTTAGCAGAGAATCAGAAAAATCCAAAAGAAAATTTACTCATTTTAATATCGGATATTTTTATGTTAATTTCATTTTGTACTACAGTAATCAAAAAATTACTTGGATTAGTATACACCTTTGCATTTTGTGTATTGTAATTTATCTTAAAAATTTAAACGATCTAAGTGTAAAATGTTAAGGTGTATAATGATAAAAGTATAAACGTATTTATAAAGTAAACGTAATGATATTTAATTTAAAAGAATAAATGGTTTATATAACCCGGGCACAGGCCGGAATCTCCTAAGGTACGCGCAATATACGTCCCCGTTCCCCGTCCCCGCACCTCTCCCCCGTTTTCGCCTCGATGACTCACGTTGGCCGTCAAGAACCGGGGGAGAGGTGCGGGTGCGGGGAACGGGGACGCATATTGCGCGTACCTTAGGAGACTCCGTTCTGTTTACTCTTACTATATTCTGTGACCCGGGCTCTAAAGTAGCACAGCTGAGGATGCAATTGGGTACGCGCTTAGACGAAGAAGATTCTGAATGAACCATATTATAAACATCAGCATCAAAATAAAAACAACAATACAAAATAATACAATCTTCTTATTTTATGTAAGGAATGAATGTGATTTCTTACGAAAGTTTATGTTTATGAAACTTATTATATTGTTGTAAATCTTATTTTGATTCTCTCATTAAAATTAAATGAATAAATATATACGGACAAATCACACAGATGGACCTAGCCCCAAAGCACTGGTATGACTCTCCATTGATTCAGAGTAACATATATACCTACTACTACTACAAACGAAACAATTTATCTGTACACACGTCGATGTAGGTCGCACCGCAGAATTATTTTAATACTTACCTACTAACCAGTTCGACATATTTACGATTATATTTTTCCATACCGGAAGATTTGCGAACACGATGACGTAAAAAATATTCTGTTTTATATGTATTAAATGTTACAGAAAAGTCGGAAACAGCTACATAATATCACTTCACAAATATTTTTCATTATGTCCATTGTCCATTTCACCATTAGTTCACTTTACTGATTATTATTGAGTCATTTATAATGTAACGCACTAATTCACTATTGTAATATAGTAATTTGCATATTCGGCGCAAAACTATACGGTAATTATATGAATAAATTCAATAAAAATAAACAAATGTTTATCACGCTTATACGAACAGCTTGTCAAGTTGTCATTGTCAACAATGGCATTTAGCACTATAACCCGCGGAAATCTAATTGGCATCTTCGTGTATGTGATTACCTGTGAGCGAGGAGCCTATGTAACATTACCGGATTGCTTATTAGCAATCCGGTAATGTTACAATCTCGCTCTTGTGTATCTCCCACCAATGCGAGAGAGCGAGAAGGGTATATATATCAAGATGGTTGCTGGGTAATAACGTGAAATTATATTGTTGTTTTGCTTACTTGTTTTCATCATTTGGAAATGTATGAAATATACGTTCTTTAGAGTATTGGGTGTATAAACAATTATTATACGCGCACCTTCTCACCATGATAGTTACTATTGGTTGACAGTTCTCAAGACAACACACGTCGCGTATTGCGTGCGGCTAGTAATTAAACCCTGGTTTGGAGCTGTCAAAGCTCACAAAGTGCGGGGGAGAGGTGCGGGGACGCCAATTTGCGGGAGACGCTGTGAGATACCAGTCTGTTTGACTCTTATGTATTCTGTGCCCAAAGTAAATTCGAGACTTGTTTTATGGGATACCAACATTACCAACTTAACGATTCTATATTATATAAGTATAACAAATACATATATAGATAGAGACATAAACAACCAAGACCCAGGTCAATCTGAAATAAACGGGCAAGTGCGAGTCGGACTCGTACATGAAAGGTTCCGTACCACCGTACAATGTTTTAAAACGCTAAAAAACACGTTTTTGTATGACGACCCCCTGTAATTTTTAACTTTATTTTATTTTTAGTATTTGTTATTATTGTGGTCATAGTAATACATAATTGGTGAAAATTTAAAGTATCTAGTTAATGCCATTATGAAGATCAAGTTAAAAACGCTGAAAAAAACACGTTTTTTGTACGACGATGTTTTTTGTATTGTTGTGTGGGAAGGTGAAGTTTTATTTTAGTTTTTCTTTAATTGTTTTTATGGAAAGTAGTTCAATATCATGAACTGAACTTGCTCCAAAAATTTGGCTGGTGTTTAAAAAGTCACCCTGTATATACCCTAATATAAAAAATATGTAAACAATAACAGATATACATATCAAGGCAAAGAGCAATAATGTACCTTATGTACTCGAGGTAAAACAAAAATATTCAAATTATAAAAGAAGTCAAATTTTCCAATGCAACTGACATAGAGCAAAATATATTTAAAAAAAAAACCACAAACTTTGCTTTTCATTCATTGACAAGCAAACTTTGTAGGTGTCATCGGCCATCATCGTACAGTTCTCAGAACAATTAAACCAATGGTTGTCCATTGCTGCGTTCGATGGACACCTCTCAAGAGCTTTTGTGAATTAGACAGCAATGTACACAACGTATGTAGGGCCCGTAACAGCTCCATCTCGTGATATGATTACCTATACACTATAAATTTTCCTCATAAAAGAAAAATAAATGTTTTTAAAATAATAATTGAGCAAATATTGAAAACCTTGCTTAGTTTACTACATCCACCATGGACTTTTGGCGCATAAAATATTTTTTGTAACTATTTTTACTAATCTTTATTACCGTAAAAAATGCTGAAAAAAATGGCGACATCCTGCCTCAGACGCGGCGGGTCGCCGACTAAATTTGTACTGATCAAGTAATAGCAAGACGGGAATAACATCTTTTTCAATATTTCAAAAAACTAATTTAGGAGTTTTTTTTTATAACAGCTTAAGCAATATTTATGCAAAAAATCATATTAAAATGTTTAATAATTTTTTCTATTGAGTCATTTAGATAAAATCGTGTTTTCAGTTTTATAAATCTAAAGTTTTATGTCATTAAGTGTTCTGAAAAAAAATATCATAACCGTACAGTGATCGGTTTGCAAATGGGACGGGACTCAAAATTCTGAATTCTGCCCCTTAAACAAGATGTGTGAAGTGATGAGAGTAATGACGGCAGATAGATCGGAGATACGTTGTTTCTGGGTTTGATCCCCAGCCAAGGCAAGTTGGAAAATGGCCTTTTTCAAATTGTCCTGGTTCTTGGGAGTTTATTTATATATGTATTTATTGTAAAATATAGTATCGTTGAGTTAGTATCCCATAAAACAAGTTTAAAACTTACTTTGGGGCTAGCTCAATCAGTGTGATTTGTCCCTACCTATATGTTTATTTATGTTTATTCTGCATATCTATAAAATATTTTGCACAGAAGCATGATTATAGGTATAAAAAGGTATGTGTATGTAGTGTACTTATTGTATATGTATGCATAGGCATTTATAAATAATATGTTTTAGGTCAGTAGAGTGTTTTTTTTCTTGGATATCTTAGTCTACCGTCTACCCCATAGATTTATTTTATACTTACATTTTTTTATCGCCGGATTTGCAGTGTTGGTTATTCCTTAACACCTTGACTGTCAGCATTGCAGACAATAGATTTTTATTTGTTGCTCACCAGGTGACCGCCATAAAGACTTAGAAAAATACTTACAGCGTATATTATTATAGAACACTGATGGGTCTTGTCATTGCGAGATGGAAGCGGCAGTTGAATCGGCTTCACCGTGCTAGTAATGTTGAAGGGAAGGAGGACCAGCATTAGCGTTATGTCGGTGTGCCACCACTGGGTAGCGCTGTGGTTGTACGGCCGCACAATCTGGATAACCTGCAAAAAAAATACGATAAGCCTGTGCCGTGTGGCGGACCACTCCATCTCGTCATGCAGGAACTGAGGACTAAGCTCAAACTTCTCACGCTAAAACTGCGTACTTAACGTCAGGAGCTAGTCTTAACACACACAAAGCCAAAGGTCACAGCCTAATCGATTTTGAATAAAACCGCATTTTTTTGCTCTACTTTGTTTTTAGCATCCTTGGTTGCACACTATCTCTGGGGTAGAGAAGCTGGAAGGCGCGTTCCAGGTTCCGAAGCACATTCTGAAAACGTGCTAAGATGAGAAGAGAAGATCAAGTCTAGTATGAACAATTTTACTATAGAAGCAAGCCTATTAAAACCATATAAAACTATCAGTTGTTCTTTATAAAAACCTATAGGCCAAATAATTAATTTATATTATACATCATCTACGTTGCTGCAAGCATTTATTGAGAGTGTTGTAAATATTTGTTAACTATTTATTAATTGATTTTTTATTATTATTTTAACTTGAGTATTAAACTACATTATGAAAATTCTTTATAAAAATTGCGAAT
This sequence comes from Acrobasis repandana, assembly GCA_963576875.1. Taxonomy (NCBI): domain Eukaryota; kingdom Metazoa; phylum Arthropoda; class Insecta; order Lepidoptera; family Pyralidae; genus Acrobasis; species Acrobasis repandana. The sequence goes on along the minus strand of OY756218.1, from coordinate 14,819,412 downwards.
TTATACATTTATCCCGCAGTGTTGGTATAATTTAATAATTAATTATTAAAAGAGTTTGTAAATTTTGCACTACACTTTTTGACCTAGATTACTTGTGTGTGCTTCCACCACCAGTTAGTCTGCGAAGTAACACTTGAATCTGTTAACAATTTTACACTACTCAACTATAACGTAGGTAGGTACCTGGTTCTTTGTCATAGCATAGTACAGTGATATTTAAATTCTAACTAATTTTTCCAATAAAAAGGTATAATCCATAATTAAAAATTTGCACAAAAAACCTAAAAGACAAATCTCAAATGAGATTTCCACAAACCTCTCTCTCTTGTTCATCTTCATCTTCATTCAGGGTGAATTTGTTGTCAATAGCAACTGCCCCGAATCTCGCCAGGAGAGTCTTCCGCGGGAACCCGTCATTCACGTTGTCGCTGATCTGGACTGCAGAGGTAACCAGCCAACCCTTAGTGATCAGCACAGCTCCGCGAAGAAACCGGCCCCCCGTCGAGTCTACTACTGACTCGTCCGAGTAGTAAATGAAGCCCTGGAAACGTAATTAGGAATACAATAACCATGTTTTTTAAACGAGGCACTCCCTTACACTATAGGATTAAGCACAAACATTTCGTGCTACAACTGCATTCTTAAGGAGGGTTTGATGTGCTGGCGGTAGCCACTTGTAAGACAACAGCTAAATCGTTGAAGCTGTTGTGGCTATTTCTGCTCCACTTAGCATAATCTTCGGCATCCCTGGGTGACCATTGATATGCATATTATATTTGGAGAAAAAAAAGTCAGAAATCACACCTCAGGTTCTAAAGCACCACAGCTGAGAATGCAACTGAGAACGCACTAAGTGGAGTCATTGACACAAAAATTAATGACAGCGATACAGGAAATATTTTAGGTTCTTAGGCTTATTTATTAAATAAATCATTAAATGCAAGGATTGAGAAAATAACAGTAGGTAATGTGCTTACCATAAATGGAAACATTCCTTTGATATCATTTTCACCATCAGCAAAAGCAACGTCACTCAAAAATAGCACTGAAATAAAATTAAGAAAAGGATAAATACAGAATTTATCCGGTATCCTATTCAGTAGATTAAAATCTTACCACAAAACACTGCAACTAGATATTTAAATTTCATATTTTTAATAAAAAGTCATAAATTCATAGAAAATTACAGACATGAACCAAACTGCTATCCTTTGACAATACAGTTTTCAAAAGAAGAATCCTTACTATTTTTAATCGTGTTTGAAATAAGATGCCAGATAAGAAAATTAAAAGGAGGTAATAGAAAGAATGTGCAAACCTCATTATACTGCCAGAGTAATTTTATAAAAAGTGCCATTACTCTTTTACCTTCCGTTGTCATAAAAAGCGAATTAGTCGAGTCACGTCCCTTTATTTTTCTCCGCTATCTCTGACAAAGTTGCTCAGACTGGAGTTTAAAGCATTAATCAGAATCGCATCCAAGCTAAGATGTATTATCCTCAATAAAGCTAGAAGAATGACTTTGCGAGTTTAAACGCGTGTTTTACTGATACCGGCCCCTGTAAATCCAGGAAACACCTAATTATTCATGTAAGGGGTGTTTAAGAACGTGTATTAATACAAGAGGAGCGCCGTCGGCTTTTGAAAAATACGCGGAGAATATAAAAAGGGCCGTTTATTTTAAACTGCGGACGGGAACACGGCTTGGGCGGGCAGAGACCACGAGCATTGCGATTTTTCTGACTTTAAATCTTATAAATGCATTATACATTAGAGTGAAATATATTCTATTAAAGGGTACATGTGCACAATAAGAATTAACTTAAAGCGAAAAAGTTAAACCCTTTAGGTACTAGTGAATAAAAATGTAAGATGTCAACAACCTATTATTACTATGTTAGTTTTATGGATAGAGTCTTTAACATTCTTTCGAAGGAACTCTAACATCGGGATATAGCCCACAAATGAGCGAAGAGATTGTACCCGAACCGCTGATGTGGCGACGTCAGAACGACTTGCTCAGATGGTTATAACACGTCCAAATTAAGAAGATCTCTCGTAACATTTCTTACTGCTGTTCTGTTCTTAGATTTCTACGCGAGAGAACTGGCTGTCGGTATCTTATAATGTTGGTGTCGGTGTAACGACCCGAATGAACGAGGTACGTGTTTTGGCGGCTTCCCGCAATTGCTTTACACTTCCTATTGAGTAGCCTTACTACTCTATGAATTCAGATATCCGATTGTGTTCAAAATTTTCCAACCATTTTTTTTTGTTTTCTACTTATACTGGGTGGCGCAAAAGTACTGGCACTAAAGAAAATACTTTTATTTTTTTTATATGACATTTTCTGTCATTCTGTTGTTGAAAATTGTGTAGTGAACAAATGTTAAATACACTGAAAATAAACATGGACCGTTTTACTCCCCAAGAACGTGGAATAATTGTGTCAATGTTCTTACGGAATAATTCATCAGTGATAAGAACACAACGTGAATTTCGTCGACGATTTCACCACCGTCCGGCACCGATTGGTCGCACAATTCGACGCTTTGCCACACGCCTTGAAGCAACTGGCTCAACATTGGATAGACCTAAGTCTGGGAGACCAAGAACAGGCCGTTCAGCTGAAAATATCGATGCTGTGCGCGAAGATGTGGAAGAGTGTCCAGAAACATCAACGAGGCGACGTGCCACGCAATTGGGCATTTCCAGACGGACCCTGCAGCGTATTTTGGTGAAAGACTTAAAGATGTTCCCGTATAAAACTCAAATGACTCATCAGCTGCTGCCTGCTGACCACCGAGCTCGTCTAGATTACTGCCAGCGCGTCATAAACCTCAACCTTGAAGAGGATGATTTTCCTTCAAAATTGGTTATGAGTGACGAAGCGCATTTCCATCTCTCAGGGCATGTCAATAAGCAGAATACTCGGTTCTGGGGCACTGATAATCCGCGCATTATTCAAGAAACACCTCTACACCCACTAAAAGTTACTGTATGGTGTGGCATCTGTGTTGACAGAGTGATCGGACCCTATTTTTTCGAAGACGCTGGAGGCAATGCGATAACTGTCACTGGAGAACGCTACAGAACCATGTTACGAGAGTTTTTGATACCCAGTTTGGACGAATTGGGGCTGGAGCACATCTGGTTTCAACAAGACGGCGCTACGGCACACACAGCGCGCGACACTATGGACTTAGTGAGGGACGCTTTTCCAGGCCGAGTTATCTCTCGTTTTGGCGATTTGCCTTGGCCTGCAAGATCACCCGATCTGACCAGTCCAGACTTCTTTCTTTGGGGTTTTTTGAAATCTCGGGTGTATGTGAACAAGCCACAGACTCTCGCAGCTCTAAAAGAAAACATTCGTCAAGAAATAACGAACATATCGCAGGAAGTGTTACGGCAAGTTATGCAAAATGTCATAAATAGGGCTCAAATGTGTATCAACTCTGGAGGTCACCATTTAAAAGACATCATCTTTAAATCCTAATGGTACGAAATTTAATGGCACAAATATACATTTAAAAAAACCTAAATCTAGTGTTCTAATTTAGAAAAAATGTTATAGCTGAACCAAATAGGGTCTTTACTTTTGCGCCACCCAGTATAACCGTGAATTGGCAATTGAAGCAAGTATAGCCCATTCGTCATAGTATCCGATTTTATTGTTTTGACAACAAATAAAGCGATGCTGGTCTCTGGTAATTTAATAGGTCAGAATATTTTTATTAAGGGCCCGGTCCTTATTTTTAGTGATTTTGACTGCTTTTTCGGAGCTGATTGGAGCCAAACTTACTTAGTAACAATAATATGGTAAGATATGATTAGTTGAAGTTTATTTAAGTATTAAAAAAGTGAATGAGACAATTTATTGAATTACATTGTAATAGTTTGTTTAATTCCAAATAACCTGTGACGTGTTTCAATTTTTTGCAGTGCGCGACGTTCATGTCGGAGTTGTTTACACGGAATTTAAAACATGAAGTTGTGGATAAATTACAGAAAAATAAAGACAAAGGAAAATCCTAAAAAGTGAATGAAAAAGATTTTAGTAATATATTTTTTAATTCATTCAAAAACTTAGTTAAAAAGGTTAAACTTTGAAGAAAATATAAGCGAATACGTCGTCGGATTTCTTGCGCATACGACTGAGTTAAAAAATACACATGTATAAAGATTGATTCATGCGTAAACACGTACAATAAATAAATAAAAAAAATTGTCTTTTGTATAGAAAAGTTTTAAGTTCTCCGAAATTCTCAAATAAATATGGGGACGAAAACGCTGATAAGGCAGACCGCTCGCTGAGCTTCTGAATTCGTCTAAATTCGTCTCCAGAGTGCATGTACAATACAGTGCAATGCGTATGTGTAGATAGAAAATATAGATTCGGGTGTTCAATCAAAAAATCCCACGGTCGAAAAATGCAGTCTTAAAATCATAGGAATGTTATTTCTGTGATATACGAGTACTTACAAATAAAACATATAAAACTTATTATTAGAAATTAAATTATATTTTAGATAGTAAGTAGGTAGTAAAGTCATGAGCAGAGCTTAATGATTGATTTTAACCCCCAACAAAAAAAAGGGGTGTTATAAGTTTGACGTCTGAATGTCTGACGGTCTGTGGCATCGTAGCGCTTGAATGGATGGACTGATTTCGATGCGGGTTTTTCACGTAAAAGTGTTCCCTTGCGTTGGTTCTCAGCTATATTTGATGAAAATCGGTTCAGCCGTTTAAAAGTTATTTTATTGAGGGTGAGCTTGAAAGTCAGGGCTTTCTCTGGCAAATAATAGATAGCGCTACGGATATCAAGTCGTATCGGTAATTCCGCTCCTCATCACTAGATGGTGTTCTTGACAATCGGGGTTTTTTTAATTTGCCTAACAAATAAACTTGTTAAGATCACAGTCACATGAAGGTTTTCATGATACATAAAGAAAGGAACTAACAGAATTTTATATTATGGCGAAAAAAATTAAAATTTATCCCAGCAAAAATACAAGGTTTAAATAAAATAAAGGTGAAGACACACTAAACTTTTCGCTAAAGTTGTCGAAGCGAGTGAACGTTCGCAAGACGTCTTCCCACGGGACCTATCGCGCCGGGATGGTAATGGAGCTGCAATGCCATTCAAATTTTATTTTATCGTACCCCTAATATAAACATTCGCTTCAGGGATACGCCTTTAGGAACAATTCAAGGGATTTTGCACGTTAAATGGAAAATATTAATGAACATTTGTTAATTTTAATCAAAAAAATGAGTATACTACGTCATGAGTCTAGAGTATTTTATCAACAATGTAGTACTTGACTGTGTGTAAGTGAATTTGTAAAATGGTTTCTACGAAACAACAATTAACACTAAAAATCTTTTCTGAAAACAGCAAAAAAATTGGTTATTAAATGAATCAGTAAATAGCATTTAAATATAAGTATGAAGAAAAGTGGGAGCGCGGTGGGGACATCTTTTATCTCTTTTGTACGCCCAAAACCTAATGACAGTAGCAGTTTTCCTGTTCAATAGATTTAAAGCCATTAATTACTTATTGTTGAGCAGGTTAAAAATACTTACTTTTTGATATGAATACATTAAAAAAAATTGAGTCAAGTACCGAATTGTCTAGATAAAATACTGTTCCAGGTTTATTTATTAACATACTAAAGTATGTTTTATTGTTATCACTGATGGGCATGAGCCTCATATTATCTGTGTCATAGTCATAGTGGTCAGGGATAGAACAGAACGTTTTTCAAGCACTATATCACAGTGTATAAATACTCTGCTAGACGAATTTTAATTAGCTGTCAATATAAAGTAAACACATATTTAAAAAAATATCTTTAAGTGTATGTACCTATATACTTCCACAATGTTGTTTGAAACTGTGAGAGTGTGGGAGCGACACGGTGCGGCGCGCACCATGATATGAATATTAAACGCTCGAAGAATTAGAAGATTTATTCGGCATTTGGAAACTTGGGCGGAGTCTGCTCTCTTGAATGAATGTTTAACATTATCTTCAGAGTTTTACCGACTCCTCTTAACAACTTGCGAATAACTTTAATAGAGAGGCTCTCGGGCGATTAATTCGGAGACGGGAGGTGGACGGGAATCCTTAATGTGGAAGGTTTGTGACTCGATCGCAGTATTTATTGCCGAGCTCCTCAAAAAGGGTTAATTCGTTTAAGATACGGAAGGTTGTATTCGAAAAGTTTGGAATTCAACTGCGAAAATTTCTGACATTATCGTTTAAATAACCTGATTAATATTACACCTATTTATGAATAAAATGGCATCTCTTTGGCATAAAAATTTCTGGCGATCCTTCGTGAAAAGCACGTATAGCTCTTTGGCCCCGGTTAAGCTATGCTGAAAATACTGACCTGTGTCAGTGAGCTTCATACACAAAAGAAAAAAAAAATTAGATAACGAAATGAATAGATCTGGCAGTTACAGTTTATAGTTCACAAAGAGTGGACTCTTTGTGCTTTTTGATTGAAACATTTTGCAATTTTACGCACAGAGTTTTAAGTTACGCGAAATTAGCAATATGAATTCGATACTGGCCACCTGAAAACGGCATTAAAATAAAAAGTTAACAGCGCAATATAAGTTGATTGGTGCAACGGCCGCCCTGTCGTTGTTTGGCGGCGTCATTTTCCGATGCCCTTCCCGCTCTATTGTGCTGCACTTTATTGAATTTGATTTACGCGCCAATTTTTGTAGGCTTCGGTTTTTATTAACTGACCTCGGCGCCGATGTAAACTTAATTGAATCTCCCAACAAAAGGCATTGAATGAAAAGAGCGTCCACCGGTGTGCGATGCAGATTATAATAGGTTTTTCCGAATTTGCATCGGCTTTAAGTTACCCGATATTGGACATTTGCATGGTGGTCGAACTATTGTTTTAAAAATATTCTGTGCGATACACAAAAGCAATATTCTATTGTTTGTTCGCAGTTTTAATTAATTAACACAGCTGAGGGTTTTCCCATTTGCTTGATCTCGATAATATTTCGTTAAAACTACAACGACAGCATGAAATGGATAAGTATATCATATAATTCATATAGGTTTCTAAATAAGATTTCCTCCAAATTAAATGCAACAAAAGCGAATTGTACGTTGAAAGTAATCTGAGTTAATTATCTGAAATTTGGTCGTATTTAACGTCGTTTCAAAACGAGTTTTCACAATTGGAGTGGAGTCGAAAGAGCTTTCTAAAGGAATCGCAAACACAATTAGGAGCAAGTTGTTGTTTGTTGAAATTGTCAGGGAAAGAGTGTGCATGACACGACGCTCGCGGTGAATGCATACATAGCTGACTTCTCTATATCAGGACACAATCCTTACGCGTTCGTACAACACTTGTCACACTGACCTGAATTTCCTGACTTCACATACATTGCCTTTTTTAAATCATCAATCTGAATTTTGTTATCATAAAACAAGCATGTATATGTATGTATACGTGTGAAATATTAGATATTTAATTTAAGACATTTCGTCTCGATGATTTCTGGTTGCTTCAGCATGATAATAGCGTTTCTTTCGTAGCTCTTGCATCATTGGTAGTTAAAAGATTTGATAAGAGTGAGATTCAAAAATGAAAAGATTACCTTTTACTATTTTAGAATGTTTTTTTTTATGTAATTTATGGCTTGACGCAACTGCGTATTTAGCTAGGAACAAGTTAAAAAACGTGGGAAATTCTTTTTTCCTAACAAGTTACAATCAAAGGTTGGTGTAGGCCTTTGATTGCTTTAAGGGAGCTTCTGGCGACAAATCTATACGAGTCCACTGGTTTTCATAGCCGATTGAGTGGCGGACGACGCCCGAAAACGCCCACACAGTCCGCGGAACAAATATCACTACAGCCGTACTATGACTGTCCACTTTAACTATTTCACATATTGTTCATGAGCATGAGCATTTATAACACCAAACAACACCAATTTCATATTATAAGGTCCACTAAATTCAATTTGCAAAATAATTTAAAGAAAACCCCAACCAAACACCTTTACTTCCCGCTAAAAATCCTTGTTACTAAGTAAAAAGTACCTAAATGATAGTGGACTGAAAAAGAGAGACAATTGGAAAAAAGATATTACTAAAAAGATGATATAATATCTATGATTCTCAAATATTATCTTAATAAAAACTTTGTTTTGATGAAAATTGTTTCACGATCTTCACTAGACAAACGTGAATATTTATAGATTTAACTTAGTACTAAGATAAAACAATTTTCATCAATAGGATGTTACAAGAAAAATACAATTTTTTATTGTCCGAAGATAGCGGAAACTAATAGAGATGCTTGGAGGAAAAATGGAGAAACATTTACCTAGCAGTGAAACAATATAAATTAACTAAAAAAATTACTGAGTTTGGAAAATTCAGCTTCTACCTTGTTGATCGCGGGCGTGCGTGGCCGCTAAGCTCGTTATAATGATTGTGCCCTATAGAGAGATACGGAATCAAATCAGCCGGAACAATGGCGGGCAATTAAACAAGGGGAACGTCTTGTGTTTTTTGAACTCTATGCGATGGGACGTAAGGTGACGCTGCTCTGTGTGTATCTGATACAAATTCGAAGGGTTTGTTCATACTTGTTTGAGATTATCTACAAATATGTAATGACCGAGGTTGAATTTAATTATAAAGAATAAAGTAAGTATTTATTTATTGGCCTTTATGTTTTGCAGCCCTCGGCTCTGTCTGCTTAGCCTCAAGTCCCAGAATACTCGGTCTGCCCCATTAGGGAGAAAGAGGTGATAGTGTATAGTGTGTTTATCTTGGAGAAAAAATAAGCCGGAAAGAGCACCAGGTCTCCAAAGCAGCACAGCTATGTACGCAACAGGGAATACGCAGCGTATTCCCCGTTGCGTCTTTTATTTAAGCGGCTTAAATAAAAGAAAAAGGCAAAACAATCCATAACGGTAATTGCCCAATGACTTTATCATTGATTTTCTCCAGATTGAGTAATCAGCTGAATGACTTAGCTTACTGAATTTTAAACTATATAAATAACGCAAAACCTCTCAGATGGTACCTCAGGCCATGAAACTGAACAACTTTTGTTCAACAACGTTCAAGAAACAAAAAAAAAATCTTATTTTTACAAGCTTTTTATACAAATTGACTCGATCAGCTGATGATCAGTTTGTATAAAAATTCAATTTTTTTATTTTAGTTTCGTGAAAGTTGTTGACAAAAGTTGTCCAGTTTCATGGGCTGAGGTACCATCTGAGAGGTTTTGCGTAGGTTACGCATATATATATATATATATATATTGGTTATAATATCTCTAATAAAAAATAAATAAATAAAGACATAGAGAAGCCTGGTAAATGCTATAACAATATAACAAGCACTTCAAAATATTCAAAAATATAATTATAATTCGGTTGCTCTTATCCATTGTTCGTTAATATTAAAATTTAATCCTTATTTTGAATTCCCAATTCAGAACCAATTCCAACAAAGTCCTAACCGAATTAAAGTCAAACTCTTTCATCGGGCCAATGCAAATCTTGGCTGAATACGCTGTGTTTACTTCTTAGCCCCTTTTGTCTTAGCCGTAACGAGCATAAAAAGAGCCCATTCAGAGCATTCGAACCTAATTACCCCACCCCGGCTACAAAGGAGGGTTCTAATTAACGATATTATGTCAAATAATTTGTTTGACGACGTCTTACTCGGCTGAGTTGCGGATTGGATTAAGTTTGTTTTTGGTTTGCAACGATTGTTTTTAGAAAATGTTTTGATTTTATAAATTTCATACTTTCATTTGTAAATCCGACAAAGGGACACTTTTAATTAAAAGATTATTTAGATTTTTTATTTATCTATTCATTTATTAGGGTTCGTAGCCAAATGGCAAAAAACGGAACCCGTAAAGATTCGTCATGTCTGTCTGCCGTATGTCACAGCCACTTTTTCCGAAACTATAAGAACTATACTGTTGAAACTTGGTAAATAGATGTATTCTGTGAACCGCATTAAGGCCGTACCTAAATTTTCCGGGGTCTAGTGCTGCCCCCATTTTAAATAAATCATTTCAAAGAAAACGGAGACATCATTTAAAATTTTGCTACTACCAAGTTCTAGATAACCCTTCAAAGTATTTTATGAACTACTGTTTACAGTTTATAATTAGAACGTTAAGCTTTACTACGCACATTTGCTAAAAGTGGCCGTTTTTCGCAAATGTGCGTAGTAAAGCTTAACGTTCTTACTTTAAACTGTAAACAGTAGTTCATAAAATACTTTGAAGGGTTATTTAGGACTTGGTAGTTGCAAAATTTTAAATAATGTCTCCGTTTTTTTTTTAATGATTTATTTTAAATGGGGGCAGCACTGGACCCCGGAAAATTCAGGTACGGCCTTAATATTTTCACACAAAAATAGAAAAAAACAATAACTTTTCCCCATACTTAGAACACATACGTGTGGGATATTAATAGATAGGTCTTCAAAAATGATATTGAGGTTTCTAATATAATTTTTTTCTAAACTGAATAGTTTGCGCGAGAGACACTTCCAAAGTGGTAAAATGTTGCCCCCCCCCCCCTGTAACTTCTAAAATAAGAGAATATAAAACTTATCAAAAATATATGATGTACATTACCATGCAAACTTCCACCGGAAATTGGTTTGAACGAGATCTAGTAAGTAGATAAATCGTAAAATGTTACTTGCTGCTACGGAACCCTTCATGGGCGAGTCCGACTCGCACATGGCCGCTTTTTTTTTAATGTTTCGAATTAGATATTTTAGTTGGCTGGATGGTTAAACAATTAAAATAAACCAGTTGGTTTAATCTCTCTTAATTTTTTTAAGAGCAACGTTATCATAATACAATATTACAAAAAAAAGGCGATAAAATGTAGCGTACCTATACAAAGAATTCATGCAGGTCTTGAATAATAATATTGTGTATATAGTTTTTCACGGCCTATAATTTATATTAATTTTACAATTTTATCTTTATATTCTCTTCATCATACTTCTTTGGTCAATCTGGGATGTATTTAATTTTATACTTAATTCACAATTAGTTTAAACAAATATTTTATTTACATACCTTCTATTACCAACCTAACTACTTACTTTTCTTATTATTAACCATAATTCAATCAAATGATTTTGTGTACCTAATCCGACCTAATTAGTATTTAGAAGAAATCAATAGCCTTGCACAGACACGTAACAATATCATCATGGCATAACGCATAGTTAGCTAGAATGCAGTATTAGTAGGCTGAAGGGCTGCCTAATTGCATTAATCCAATTAATATGGCCAATTGTAATGACAAATGCATTGTTAGCTATGACAGATTGTAGACGAGCTGGGCGCAGCTGACGGGGCCGTGTTCGCATTTGACGCGGGCATCCATCACTGTGTGACGCTTGTACCTGCGCTGCGTCAGCTCGTGTCATGTTCATATGGTTGACAAAACAATGGAGGATTTCAGGATCGGTTTGGGAGTGTCATTTTAGAATTTCAAACCAGGAAAATTGGGTAACGATTGCGTAAGAGCTTAGCAGCTGTTGGCTATATATGACTCGGTTGCTGCTACTTTTTTTAAGTTTAAGGTACTTAGGTTGGTTTTTCATGTGTGTAGGTGGGCAATTTATTCTAGCAGCTTAAAAGCCAGATGATAAAGTCAGCTAAACGTGCCTTCTTAAATGCTTTTGATATCTAAGAGCACTAAATAATTTTTTGCCACTTGTGCGCTAAACTTCTCCAGGCTGTCACACCATATCCCGGGTTCAATCCCTAGTCAGGTAATGATCGAAAATGATCTTTTTCAGATTGACCTCGGGTTTGGATGTGTATCTATATACATATATAGATACACATCCAAAACCGAGGTCAATCTACGAACGAGGCAAATACGTTTAGTTAGTACCCCATTGCACAAGTCTCGACTTACTTTAGGGCTAGCTCAATCGATGTGATTTGTCCGTATATATTTATTTATTTATATTTGAAAAGCGCTAGGAATGCTTACCTACTCCCGTCGGACCAATGAGCTCTTCGAAGAGACCGGTAAATGAAGAAGAGTGCCGGTTCCTATTTACAGAAAGTGCACACACATCCGGCGGATGCACTTTGTGGAAGGCTTTTCAAAGGCGAGGCGTCCATAGCGAGCTATTTGCGCTTAAAAACAGGATTAAAGCCTATGGCAACGTTTGATTTATTATATACTATATATCTTAACAAGTTAGGTATTATCGTGCGTTTTCTCATAATTCCAGATGATTCCAGGGAGAAAAAGGTTTTATTTGCGTCTACCTCTGCACAACTTGTAAGAACTGGCTCATTTCACATTTCTTGTAAGAAAGTAAGTAGTATGAACACAGCTGGATTAGGAAAAAAAAACATTATTACTATATTGTTGTAATCATTTGCGCCACCGTTTCTTTTTCACGTGCCTACATTTCTCTCCATCCACTTGTTGTCTGGAAGAGATCGCTGTCAGCGATAAGACCGCCCATTGTACCTTTGTTACAATTTGTTTTTTGTTAATTTTTTATTTATTTTTTAGGTGGTTTTTTAGGTAAAGAGTTTTTCATTCATTCATCATTTATTTATTCATTTATAAAAAAAAAATATCCACAATAAAACAATTGTTAACAATTTTACTGGCGGACTTAACGATAAAAGCGTTATCTCCCAGTCAACCATATGGATAAAAAGAGATTTAGCACTTACCTACTTCAAAACTTTTTACCACTTTACATGTAGGTATGGTAGATAAACTATATTAAATATTAGAGAAATTTCTACCAAATTCTGTTTTAAGAGGAAAGTCCACGCCCTCTTTTCAAACTCCCTTTCTATATAAAGTCATCATCATTCAGTTCTTCTTTTCAGTAGCTATTTCTTTGTTATTATATTTATTAGTATATGTATTGTGTAAGTAGGTATTTACTCTGATATATTTATATAATATATATACATATATATAATAGTGTGTATGAAGTACTTAGTATTTTTGATGTAAGTATATAGGTATTTATAGCTTTTGCGCCGCATAATTTTCTCTGCTTATCCCTATGGTTGACTGGGAGAAAATGCTCTTAGCATTAAGTCCGCCATTTGTTAAAAGTATATTTTTACTTTGGACAATAAAGTTCTATAAATAAAATAAACTTAAAAAAATTCAAGATTTTATTTTTCCACTTGGCGTAATTTATACACATACCCTTGTCAAATTACAGCTTTCTAGTACCAATAGTCTCTGAGTAAAACCTCGGACAGACATAGACATGGCGAAACTATTGAGATGCCTTGTTTACTAAGGAACCCTAAAAAACAGAAATAATTTTAAAACGGCACAACTAGTCTAACCAGACGAGCCCATCACCGGCTTATAAAACATTCCCTGTAAAACAATAGTACCCGCGCGGTCCTCTCAGTCCTCAGGAGCCGGATTAGCAGACATTTGAATGCGGCCCCGCACTAATTGAGTTAATATTTGGTTATCGGCGCCGCGCACTCGCACACTAAGCCAAGCGAATTAATGACACTAATTTATCATTATTAATGCTCACGTGATCCTCCTCGCACCTGATTTTACTGCGCTCGTACCTCGGACCGTGACATTTATCAATGTAGGCTTTATGAGTACGTATCATATCATACTTATTCATATTAAGTAACTGACTCACTATTAATCTTACAAAAAATCTTGTACGAAAATGTAATTTACTCGTACATGTCATGTATGTGTAAGGCGTTGCATTCACGGGCGAGAGAATCTCAAGAAAGAGGAAATTATGTATTATGTCAACTTGTCGCGATCCTCTCACCCTAAGAGGGAACACCTTACCTACATGCTTACAGGTACATTACAGGTCACATTAAACATTATCCCTTACAGGGTAGACAGAGCCTTAAGGTCACGTTTAGCGTGATGGTGGCGTAAAGAGAATCATAATGCTGATGGGTTCCTAGCTAGCTGCCTCGCCATGATTTCGATTTTCGCCCATTCACTTGGTCGCTTTGTACGATCTGCGCGTGACAAGAAGCAGCTGATACATTCTTCGTTTTTAGAGTTCCATACCCAAAGGGTGCCAACGGGACCCTATTACTGAGAATCCGCTGTCTGTCCATCCGTCTGTCACAGGTCTCTATCTCTTGAACTGTAATAATTGCTAAACACTTGAAATTTTCACCGATTATGTATTACTGTTGCCGTTATAACAAAAAAAACCGGCCAAGTGCGAGTCGGACTCGCGCACCGAGGGTTCCGTACAAACCTGCAAGGTTTAGTATTTGGTATGAATTTCAATTTAATACCTCTACGCGTTTATGAGGAAATGGGTAGTAAGTTTAAAATTATTAAAAAAAAATATATTATGTGATGTAACTAAAAATTTATGGTTTTCGTAATTTTTCCTTTATCTATGCTATAAGACGTTGCTTCGTACCAAATTTTAAGATTCTGAGTTCACGGGAAGCACCCTGTAGGTTTTGATTCCCTTGCAAGTGTCGAAAATTTGCGGCATAAACGGCTGTATCTTTTGATTGCGTTGGCTTAGAAGTTTGATTTTTTCACAGCTTCAAGGGACAGTAGACCTGAGTAATTGATATAAATTTCAGCTTCATACCTCCACGCGTTCCTGAGAAAAAGGGTCTTGACAGACGGACGGACGGACGGACAGACGGACAACAAAGTGATCCTATAAGGGTTCCGTTTTTTCCTTTTGAGGTACGGAACCCTAAAAATACTAAAAATAAGATAAAAGTAAAAATTAAAGGGGGTCGTCATACAAGAAACGTGTTTTTTCAGCGTTTTTGACTCTATCTTTATACCATTATAGAGATAGAGTTAAAAACGCTGAGAAAATTAACTAAATACTTAAAATTTTTATTTATTGGTTTTTTTATTATCATTACTTACACTATCTTAACAGGTTTCCCCAAGACAATAGCAAAGTCACATGCATTTGATATATTATTACTAACATAACACAAATAAAAAAAACGACGGGTTGCACTCCGGGAGTGCCGGCAGAAGTGAAAACTTGAATATTAACGTTGTGCATTTTTGATATTTTGGAATGGTTAGGGAATAATTTTGCACGAATTGCTTTAATTATCAGTATAAAAGTACTACCATTTATGTGGTAGAATACAATATTTATTTATTGCGCTATCGTACACAAACATGACAATTTATATTACATTGAAAAGTTTATCTCTCCGCTAAACGAAACAGCAGGCGCAGGCATACATTTTCGCCGCGCCGTAGAAAGAGAGGGGGATACTTCCTCTCTTACGCCGCGCCGGCTGTCTACTCTCCATCCGTCTTACGAATTTTCAATCAGGACACGTGTCCTGACGCGAGTTTAACATTTTTTACCCATTACAAAAAAATGCACAACGACGCTAAAGAAGCTTTCACTTTAAAAAAATCTGCCTTTGTGAATTCCGTCAATGAACAGCTGAACAGGTCAATGTCTTCTGCTACCTTGTTTAACGTGTGCAGGGTTTGGGTAAGCGGCGCCATTTTCAGGATATTCGTTCGGCTCTGTGGTATCGCGAATAAAGGAGATTTTATCCTTTGCCACACGTACCGGTTTGGCACGCTCAGTGCTAACCACTGCAACACAGTTCGGTTGGAGATCTGACCCCTGAATACGCTGAACAAATATGTCGCTAAGCTCAGACTTCCTAACTTCTAGCGTATTGTACCCCACCATGCCGAGAACGAAGAGTGTTGGATACATCAGTGGGTAAAATGGATAAACACCACGTAGTTTAAAGTACAGGAATCTTGAAATTTGTTATGTATTCGTTCCACCATAAACTTATATTTCGTCTCATGTGGCGACCAAATTATAGCATTGCATTCCAAGTGGCTTTTAACTAGTGCTTCGTACAACGCTCGTAGTGCATTTAAATTAGTGAATCCTTTAGAGTGACGCATCAGAAATCCTAGATTCCGATATGCTTTTTTGCAATCTTTTATGATGCGTACCCGAAAGTCACTAGTGAAATGTACTTCTAAGTCTCTTGTTTCGGTTACCCGTTGCATCGGTACGCCTTCTATGCAGTATTGATATATGTGTGGATTCCTTGATCGTGTGAATGACATCACCGAGCATTTAGAAACATTAAAGTGTAAATGATGTCTATTGCTCCACTCTACCACCTATCTTTATCTCTTTGCAGCTTTTCGCAATCCGCTCGGTCTCTTATTTCTCTCACTAATTTTAGGTCATCCGCGAACAGAAGGCAAGTCGATTCGATCACTACGCCTGGCAAGTTATTTATCACTAAATTGAATTCTACAGGTCCTAAATTGCTAAATTGGTTGACTCCTGATCTCGTGTAGTACTGCTTTGATTTTTGTTCGTCCCAATCAACATATTGACGTCTGTCTTTCAAATAGCTAACGAAGAAGGAGAGCGTTTTCGGTGTGAAACCGGCCTCTGCTAGACTCATGTAATTGTCAAATGTATCGAACGCCTTTTGGTAATCGAAATAGGCCACATCCACTTGAATCCCTGAGTCTTCCGCTGGTGTCACTTATGTCATCAGATTGCTTGCCGTGCTCCGCTCTGGACGAAAACCATGCTGTTCATCAGCCAGCTGAGCCTTCACTTGCGGGTATACCGAGTGGTTTATCGCAGGTTCAAGACCTTAGCTGGGGTCGACAATATTGCGGCCGGTCTAAAGTCACTTGCTTTTGTACCTCCTCTACCTTTAGGCACGGGCACCACCCTTGTCAACTTCCATTCCTCCGGGAATGTTTATTTTTCGAGGCATGTGTTAAATATATACAAAAGTGGTGGTGGTGTAATTTTCACCGATATTATGTACTTATTACTATAGCCGCTATAACAATAAATTCTTATAATTAAAATCAAAGGGGGTCGTCATACAAGAAACGACGTGTTTTTTCAGCGTTTTAAAACATTGCACGGAGGTAAGAAGCCCTTCATGTACGAGTCCGACTCGCACTTGACCGATTTTTTCTTGTTTGTGCATGCATAAAGGTTCAATTTAGAAAATGGTAATGTTTTCCAGCCGTCCACGGCTGGCTTCGCATCTGGTCAACTGCATCGGCCATTCAGTTCGACAGTTTTACGACAGGAACCCCGTTTATTTGCGCGTTTCGCCCCGTTATGCCTTTATGACAGTTTTTATGGCGTCACTACTTCATATTTTGGCAGGATTAAAGAATTGGGATTAATAAAGATTTATATTTCGGATATTTACTGTCGTTATCGATAAAAATACCGCTTTACAGAACAAGGTAAATTTATAAACACATACATCTATCTCTTGAAAATGCAATAATATATGTTGTGAGAATGAGCACACATTAGCTATTTAATTAGCACCTAACATATTTATTTGTTAATAACGCTACAGAAAACTTTCCCCTGTTTCCCCCCTCCACTTTACCCTTTAAAAGACCCTTTTTTCACAACATCTTGTACAGAATGAAGTCCTTAGTGGCTTTTTAAGTTTGTTTGAAACTTGTCGATAAATTCCTCTCAAGCAAAAATCGCGATTCATTAAAAAAAATTGTAAAACAAGGAACTTGGTTTACAATTGACAATTTTCGTCAAAATCGGCTGAAAAATGCGACCTGTAGACGAGAACAGACAGACGGACAAAAACATTTTTAGCTAATCTCGAAACTGAAACGCTTCGCTCGCTCAGTCAAATATAAGGTAGAGTACCATAATGGTACCTTAATGTTGACATGCATGCAACATAAATTCTATCAATACATTAATGGAATAATTATTCAAGTGCTTTTTCCTGACGTGTTTGTTTCAGGAATTTACTAAATCATTGTGAGCCGGTCATGCCATATCACAGATTGGACAATGACCGTGACTGCGCATTCATCGCGACATGCAAATTGTATGTAGTTTACAAATAATATACAAAGTGGAAATAACACTACTATACCAACTACATATTAAATAAAATTTTACAAAAAGTGTAAAATAAACAAAGTTTAAAAAACGTTATTTTAAACAAAAAAATTCATTGATTTTCATTATGACAGCTGACATTTCAAAATAGGTTTTCTCTAAAGTATAGTACAAATATGTATGCGACGATGCTTGCATTTATTACGCTAATATATTTTTTGATATATTGGTCAAACAAAATCTGCTGATACTATTTATTACTCAACAATTTCTCCAAAGAATGTAAGAAGTATATCGAAATTTGAAAAAATGTTTGCTTTGCTTAGAAACTCGGGTAAGCTGAGAAGAACGAACAGGTATCTTTTTATTTTTACATCAAGTTAACTTACTAACTAACCTCTGATTACTACCGATTGATACATTTTCCTATCTACTGTTTTGGTTCGATGATTTACCAGTAAATGATTAATCATTTAAATAAAATTGGACAGAGTAGTTGTCAATAACACTAGGGCAAGAGCCCGCGAGAGGCAGGCCTCCGTTATTTTATAAATGCTGAAAGTTACTCTATGTATGGGCCCATTACAACTAAGAATCACTGCTGAATATGAAAGTTTGATCGTGGTGACTTTGATCAGATAGTAAAGGTGTACAAAATTGGACTCAATATAGTAAATAGCTTAGTTACAACGTGGAATGGACATACCCGTAATATATCGAGGAAATACTATATACAGGAATATATACCTATAAATACCTTTCCCTGTTGTATATGTATATTTGATTCATATTAATATATGTTTAAAATAACGTTGCATATTGCCATACTCTTTGTGTGGTTCCAACCCCCTGGCAGACACCTTCAAAGTATCAAAAATTGTAAGTTTACTCCCGTCATAGTATAAAACTTTATTTTATATATGTTATTTAGGAAATAACTATATATGTTTAGCAGCCAGGGTTCTTTCATCTTGTCAGATACATTAAAAATCTGCGGTATTCTGGGTCAATCCCCGAATATAAAAGTTGGGTCATGGTGGCTTTGAAAGATCTACCAAAGTCACCACGATCCAACTTTCATATTATATTCATATTACCTGTATTAGGACCATACATGAACAAACTTACAGCTTCATAAAATAACGGAGGACTGCCTCTCGCTGGCTAAATAGCTAGCTATCATCGTGATTGACGACCATCGCAAATAATGTGTCGCCGGTGCATGTGACGCTAATTTCAACAAGATCAACCTTTTACCTCTGCGAGCAACAGCTAGATATGTATATCTTTATATATGTATAGTGTACTACGTGGGGCGCACTATAAGTTTCCGGAATGAATATGAAAAAATACTATTAAAGGTACAAAATTAATTTATTGTTTTTCAAAATAATCTCCCTTGGCGTCTATGCACTTTTTCATTCGATGAAACCAGTTTTGAAAACTTTTGTGCCACTCCTCTGTGGTGACCTCTGAAACATGTTTTTCATACTCCTCGACAGCCTCTTCTGGTGATGAAAATCGTTGACCGCGTAATTGGTTCTTAATTTTTGGGAACAGAAAAAAGTCACAAGGTGCCAGGTCGGGACTGTATGAGGATGACTCATGAGTTCTACATTTTTCGCCTTCAAAAAGTCGTTTGTCTGTCTGGCCGTGTGAGAACTAGCATTGTCGTGGTGCAGGATGATACGGCGTTTACGGTTATTTTTACGGAGTTCGTCAATAACTTCCGGCAAACAAATGGTCGTGTACCAGTCACTATTCACTGTACGACGATTCTCTAAAGCAACAGTAGCCACGTGTCCAGTTTTATTAAAAAAAGAAGCTATCATCCGCTTAGATGCACTTTTCACGCGCGCCACTTTGGTTGGTTTCGGCTCATCTTGAAAGACCCATACGCTCGATTGCTGCTTTGTTTTGGGATCGTAGCAATAAATCCATGTTTCGTCACCTGTTACTATGTCCCACACCAAATTTGACGCACCTTCGTTGAATCTGGTAAGCATGGCACTGCACCAAGTGACGCGGTCCGTTTTTTGAGCCTCGGTCAAGTTGTGTGGGATCCACCGCGAGCACCGCTTTCTTACACCCAAATGTTTGTGTAGGATTAATTGTATTTGACTCATGCCTATTTCTAAGGATGCGCGAATTTCATGGTAGGTCACATGCCTGTCTGTTTCAATCATACGGCGCACAGCATTGATGTTTTTGTTGGTCACAGCGGTGGACGGCCGACCATCGCGAGATTCGTCACTGAGACTGATTGATACGACCACGCTTGAATTCTGCAAACCAGCTATAAACAGTTGTCTTGCATGGTGCTTCATCGCCAAAAGCTGTTTCAAGCCGAGCGATGCTCTGTTGAGCTGTCAAATTACACTTAAAATCGTAGAAAATCATACTACGAAAATTTTCCCGAGTTAAATCCATGTTGATGCAGACACACAATTTTTTAAATGGCCCCACAAGGTAAAAACAAAAGACAGTCAGATGAAACAAACTGCATTCTACAGCCAAAGAGATCTATTTTCAAATGTTGCAATAAATTTTTAAATATTGTTTATGTAAGTGGTCAGTTCCGGAAACTTACAGTGCGCCCTATGTATACACTATAAAAACAATGGACTTAAAAATCAATTCTATCACCCAGTTATTGGCACGGACTTCATTGCTCAACAAGCAGGCCCGGCAGCAATCAATGCAAAATCACGTCTAATCACGGTGATCGACGTACATCGCAAATGACGTATCGCCGGTGCACGTGACGCTAATGAATTAGTATCCGACCTGGGATACGAGGTTGATCGAAGAGAGATGACATACTCATTACAATATTAATACTTACAAAGTCATGCACAATTATGTCTTTAACCTCAACGAAGTATAAGTATAGACAGAGTCTAAGGTTGTAAGATCCAAAGGCCACATTAATTGTGGTGGTGGGCGTGAATGTAAAAAAAGAATCAAAATATTGATGGATTACTACAAGCTTAATACCTAACTATCATGGACTCTATTGCTCGACAAACAGGCCAGGTGCCATTTAATACACAATCACGTCTAATCACACGTGCTTAGACGATTCATTATTAGATATGCATTGATACGTCATTTGCGATGGATTGACGTTCATCGCAAATGACGTATCGCCGGTGCACGTGACGCTAATGAATTAGTATCCGACCTGGGACACGGCTAAATAGAATATTAAAATTGGATGGAGTATTGGCGAGGTTTGATAAACAAATGACATACTTATAGTATCAATACTTACAAAGTCATGCACTATTATGTCTTTAACCATAACGGAGTAGACATTGAGTAGCCACGTTCATCGCGATGGTGGGTGTGAATGTAAAAAGGAATCAAAATAGTGATGGGTTACTAGCCGTATTGCCTATTGACGTGATTCTAATTCTTGTTAATTTCCCCGAACGGCATTTACTACCTGCCTGGGAAGAGAAGCAGAATTCACATATTTTATTTTCTTTTACACCAGCAATCCAGCAAGAAAGGATTATAATATACTGGTAGACACTCATAAATAAACTATGAAACCAATAAGCAACATTATAAACCAATTATTAAGCTTAATACCTAACTGCTATGGACTATATCGGTTAACAAACAGGCTCGGTAGCAGCAATCAATGCACAATCACGTCTAATCACGTGATTGACGTCCATCGCAAATGACGTATCGCCGGTGCACGTGACGCTAATGAATTAGTATCCGACGTGGGACACGGCTTGATGGAAAATTAAAATTGGATGGATGTATTGGCGAAGTTTCGCTCGTGGGGTGCGACTTTTTGATTATATTGTACTTGGGGCGTTTTTTAAAAAAACGTAACGATTTAAAGGTATTACAGTTTTATTTTTAAATATTATCACAAAAAAATATAAAATCAGGTAGATTATTAAACAATATTTTTTGGGGTTTTTTTTTCTTTACTTTGATTAGCAAATAATGACAAAAAGATACTGCCATCTTAAATTTCGCATGACGTTACGATCTAATTATACCATAGATAAAGATGATATTTTTTTTCGCTTGTTTCCCATAGTGATACTACTCGTAATAAAGCATACAGAGCCTAGGTTGCAAGACCCAAAGGCCACTTTAGCGTGATGGTGGGTCGATGCAAAAAGGAATCAAAACAGTGATTGGTGTCTAGCCGCATCTTCTATTGATATGATTCGTATTTTCGCCCATTCCCTCGATCGGCTTTTACAATCTGCGAGGAAAGAGAAGCAGCTTCTAAGTTTTTCTTTTCTCTAGTACCTAAAATAGTAACAGTATATTTTATTACACCTGTATATAGAGCTAAGTAACAATAGGATTACTCGCATTGCACTGCAATTTAGTTCAAAATCAGTATTCAATCAAACATATCGTAGTTGAATGAGGTTGCAGGATGCCCACATCAGTAATTAGCATCTGATTAACGCACAATTAAGCGCATAATCACTGATAACAGATGCCGGTGGAGTACGGTTAGAATTAGCGAGATGCCTATACTACTTGTGGGGTTGGATTGCTGATTTATTTGTATTAGAACCCACTTATATTTTAGTGGTCACTTTGTGACTGATAAACAAATATCTATTGTGTATTCAACACTTTGACTGCCAGCAGTCAAAGTGTTGAATAATGTTTTTTCTTTCTTTCATTGCTATCCTACTGATTCCTACTGACATAGGTATATATCCCTAGTTTGTAAGAACAATAATTAATTTTTTAACAAAAAAAACAACTGACTTCAAATTTTTTTTAGGAGTTTCTTCCATATCTCCAAAGTTCTTCATCATATCTTCACCAAATTAAAATGGGACCAACTTGGTGGTAAAGGCTTTCACATAAAAAAAGAATTATCAAAATCGGTTAACAATTGGCGAAGATATCGCGTAACAAACATACATTAAAAAAAAATCAAAAAATCAAAACATACAGTCGAATTGATAACCTCCTTTTTTTGAAAAAACTATTCCATAGGCAAAAATTTATATTTAATTTTTTTTTTTTTTTTTCTAATATACTTTTATCATTTATGATGTTAGATTCAAATCTATTTGTGAGAGCACTTGACACCAGTCTCCATCGAACTATATATTTTTCATATGTGAGAAAAATATTTTTTTTTCGATTGTGTATGTGGCCAACATTGGTGTCAGATTTTTCAAGCTGCTTAAGTCATCTGACGTAGCTTGACGACCGCCATACAATGATGACAGCCGGGACCAACGGATTAATGTGCCTTTCTAAGCACCGAGGCGCTCGAGATTTTTTTATGCCACTTGTGTTCACCCATTCAAGCGCGGACCACGCTCGGTGTAGCTTAACTTGCGAAAGTGCTATTAATGTTTACTCCCACTGGGCCACCGAGATTTCTCTAAGTAAAATAATGTTTATTTTTATGACTTATATGTTTGTATGTATTTATTGGGCTAATTATTAATAAGCTAATACATCTCAAAGCTTTCATCAAGTACCTCCATTAGGGCAATCTCTATACTTACGCAAGTTAAGTCTGTTTACGTTTTTACTCAAAAAGAACATGGTCTAACGCTTACAGATATTTGTGCCTATCGCCAGGGTCACAGAGATTTGACATTATAATTTAAAAAAAATATCGCCCAATCTGCTTTGGGTTGGTCTACAAAATCACCAACCTTTTGTTAAACCATTTCTAGTCCTTATAAAATTTATGATGTATACAATATACATGACATGTACATGTTAATTTAAGAAGAAACAATCTAGGATACAACAAGAGGTCGCTTCGAAATGTTAGTCTTACAGAATTCTTCGCAGCAGGTACTTTGAAGCACAAATTGAATGTGTATTTGAATTCAAAATAAGGATTTTGGATTACGAGTACATGGAAGATCTTGATGTAGTCAAATGAGTGTAGATGAAGCAAGAGAAGTCTGTCAGGATTGTAGCCCAGTAGAAGTCCATATATAGCCTCTGCCTACCCCTGTGGGAAATAGACGTAATAATATGAGGTATGTATGTAAGTATGTATGATATAGGTCTTTTAATCAAACATTAGTTTAAACAGGTAGATGTATGGGGTGATTTAGATATTCTCCAACATAGTATTAAAAATGTTGCTTCGGTCTTCTTAATCCCTTTTTCTGTGCGCGCCATCATCTCACCTACATTTAAGGTCTCTACGAAATTGCAAAGGGTTGGCGGCATTAACGTAACACCCAGTTGCCACAACTTAAGTAGCTGTAAAAGCATTGTCATTGAATAGGCATTGATATAGACCAGCTGTCTCAAACATTGGCCCTTGTTCTGCGTGAATTTTATCATACGTATTTAATTTTTAAACAATGAAATATGGTTACTTACCGATGGAAAATAATTTCTGTACATTTTGCCGTCTTCCTTGAATTATTCTTACAGTATTTTAACATTTTTAAACTTCTAAACTGCCGAAAGTACTACTATGAGTAGTACTTTCGGCAGTTTAGAAGTTTAAGTTTAAGAAGTTCGGTAAGAGCTAGCAAGCGACTAAGTGAAGTTTATGGAGATAGCTACAATTGAACGGGACAAAACAGTGATATCTCTAGTTTTATATAATAGCTCTTGGTTTAAAAGTTACATAGCGTATTTTATTGTGATGCACGAAAATCTTGCTAATTTTTTTATCGCAAATGTAAAGATATAATAAATTATTTAATTGCCGTATAAAAAAAGTCGCCGTGTGGTTCCCGGAAGAGTACAATAGGGCCACTCCAAGTCTTCCCGTGAATGTCGTAGAAGGCGACTTAGGAAACACAAGCTAAACAAAACTTCAAATGAGACCTATCTACCACGTCTGGCTAGCATGGAGAGTGTAGGCCAAATCCTCTGACTGCTCTGACTAATATATGGCTCTGGTAGTACAGAAAGGGGCGTGCTGCTGCAGTGAAGGGACTAAAAAAGACCTGATGATGATGATGATGATGAAGTATTTAATTAAAACAAATGAAATTTAAGTAAAAAATCAAGAACTTGCATATGTAGCATATAGATGTTTATCAATCACTAGCTTTTGCCCGCGGCTTCGCCCGCGTAGATTCGGGGTATGAAAAATAGATGTTGGCCGATTCTCAGACCTACTCAATATGCTCACAAAATTTCATGAGAATCGGTCAAGCCGTTTCGGAGGAGTACGGGAACGAACATTGTGACACGAGAATTATATATATAAGACGAGAATTTTATATATAAGATATACCAATCCGGTAGATGACAACTAATCAAATCAGATACTTTTTTCAAAACGTCAAAACAAACATTTTCTATAGGATTTGTATGAAAAACAAAACCGTGACGTCATATTTTTGTCGAGTCAAATAGCGCTCTTAATATCAGTTTTTCTGCTTTAAATCTGAAATCATATTGAAAATGGATATGATCAATGACAAGTAATACTATTTTGTGACGTTTTATTTTCTTGACAGTACCAAATAATTTATTTTTGACCCAGTCATCTATCCAATTGGTTTTTATTTTCATAATTCAAATTCAAATTCAAATCTACTCAATACTATCTTAAAGACAAAAAGGTCTGGCTTGAGCTTGGCGCGGGTCCCTCTTAAAGGTTTGTATACTTAGACATGTCATAATTTAGGTACATTGGTACATACTAAATTTACAAATTGACATTATTTTAAATTTCGTAATTCTTATAATTCAATTTAATTATGACATAATAAACAATGTAATCTCTGTCCATCTATATAACTAATTTTAAGTTTTTAGTTTTTAGTTGACGTCTTTGGAGAAAACGTGCAGTGCAGTTTGTTGCCGCTTCTTCTGCACTTGCGCCTAGGAAGCGGCGTAAACTTAGCTTTAAGTAACGATTTGACGTCAACATTTGTGCAAAACAAAACAAAGTGACTATTATTAAGAGATATTATAAATATCCTATGATAATAAAGATATTTTTGAATTTGAATTTGAATTTGAATCCAGAGCGAAATGAAGGATTCTACGGTGAAATCCTGAGTGAAGCGAGGGATTCAAGTATATTGCCCGAGATAAAACTATTACCGTACACCGTGTAGCACATTCTTCTTTTCATCTCCATCTTTGAGAACAATTTGCAAATATATACCTATAACGAAAGTAGAATATCTACATATACCTAATCAGACTTTAACAGTCAGTTACTAACCTTTATTTGGTGGCATTTTCACTGAAGATGTACTATAAAATATTTTTGTAGGACCACCACATCTTATACATTTCCCAGTCATTAGAATCGTTTCATTACTTTTTCCTTGTCCGTAATTCGTTATATATTTAAATATGTATATTACACGTAAACTTCATACTTATTTACTATTGGCCTCATCAATAAATTATAACTATTTACATATTTGAAATAGTATATTTTAGTAAAAATAACCTAATAGTTCTATAATAAAATAACTATTTAATTAAATCAAAGACAACAATTGCGCGTTTTCTTGGCTTTTAATAATATATTATTTTGAAGCAATAGAACCAAAAAAATTTGACCTACACTCATCCTTGTCAAACGTGTTGTATTCCAATTTAAAAAAATTACGACGCCGTTCCCTATATTCTTAATTTAAAAACTAAATTCTTCTTTTTTTTGCTGACTGCCAATATTATTTTTTAATCTACATTCGTGTTCGCTTTTCAAATGTGTTTTGACTCCTAGGGAAATTCACTTTGTACTTTTCAGTGTCTAGAGAATCACCAGTGACTTTAGCCTCAAACATCTGGGATGAAAACATCGTTTTTGGAATAGATGAGATGGAAAAAAACTTTGAATGTGGGTACCAGCCGATTCTATTTCCGCGCATATCGTAAAAGATGATCAAGGGACGGACGAACATTCAAATCATGTTATTAGGCGATGCGGCTAGCAACCCATCACTATTTTGATTCCTTTTCCACCTTCTCGTCCACCATTACGCTAAAAGTGGCCTTTGAGTCTTACGGCCATGGGCTCTGTTTTCCCCATTAGGGATAAAGACATTATAGTATATACGAATGTTGTTATTTTTGCAGATGTTGCAAATAAGTGGCGAGAAATGTGATTAAAATGCGGGAAATGTTAGCTTACCTATGTAGTATCCGTAGATACTTGAGTGCTAGGCTGGCAGCTACCTACCTCACCCGACCGGGCTAAGGTTGAAAGTATGCAAGGTGGTCCGTTACTGTTAACAATTTAGCAAAGACATTCCTGCCATGGCGCGCTTTGAACTCCTTCAGATGCCTCGCATTTCACTAGAATATTTTGAAGACGTCGTCGCAGCTATGTTGAACATTCTGTCATAACTTTTGAAGCACCTTGCGTTTTAAATTAATTAATGAATAAACAAACTCACTTGCAGTTCTATTTTTTCGAAAGGTAATTCATAAATTCAACATAATTGTTATAATAAAACGTTTTTTTTTAATTGTTTTATATAATTTATATACATACTACATAACTAAGCAAATAAGTTTAGTTAGTATTAATTTAGCTTATGTTTTAGTTTAAATTTAGTTAATTCTTCGCTAATCATTTAAAAGACTATTGCAATAAATAATTTTATAAAGTTTACTTATTTATTCACCGACTTTATAGATTTGGATTTTTCTTCAGAGATTTTCACATGGTAAAACATGTTTAAATTAGAAATAATCATAACAATACTTCATCTAATAATAAATACAATATAAGACTGCGTAAATCCTTAGAGCAAGTTTAGTCCCTGATGGAATGAGTAGTCGAAAATTGCTTTACCTTATTTTTTCCTCATTAATTTCACCAGTAATCAGTTACTGATTTTCCAATATTTGTTTTGAAATCGATGAGTCTTTAATGGAATACAAACTGCTGATATAGCAGCAGTTTGTATACTTGATACAATAAATAGTAAAACTAAATTGAGAGAAATAAATTTAAATTGGTATCGAAGGTAACAAATTGCTTCATAAAGAGTTCTTAACGATGATACTTCACAGGACACGCCCACCTGTCACGTTTTTACTTTAGACTGGGCGGGTCGCGGGGTGGGCGGGGCATCCGTGTTAATGGGCGTAGGCCCCGCCCGCCTGAGGCCACGCCCACCCGCTGAAGCCTCAGTCGACGCTGGGACGTTGCGTGGAATGATACTCTCGTCATGGTTCACATACTACTTGGTCATGGTTGGCCTACGTTCATGGCATAATAAGCTACATAAAAGCTATATAAAATAGTCGTTATATTGTAACAGTTTTTGTTTCATTTCATTATACTTTACATGCGCAGTACATAATAATATAAGTATTTGCATTTAGTAGTGTTTCATAAATATTATGTACTTACAAATACATTATTTTATTTTAAAAAAATCTATTTAACAGAACCAATGTAAGTTTTACAAAATAATAATACTTTATTACTAATTAATACTAGTTAGTAGTTAGTACTTTTAATAGTTTTATATAACGTCAATAAAAATATGCTGAGTCTATTTTAACGGTGATTTCAATCCATGATATTAAACGATTTTCCCCAAAAAAACAAATAAGTACCTATTAAATTTATATGAATCCGAGTTTGTATGAATACAAACTCGGATCAGCTGAGAAGTCAACTTGTGTGAAAATATTTTCAGAATATTTTGTTAAACCCTGTATAATTTCTCTTGCCGATTATTGATATACAAACCCTGTATATCAATAATCGACAAGAAAAACAATATAAATAAAAAAATAAAAATATGGCAAAACGAAATGCGATGATAGCATTCACGTGCAAAATTCTTTGATTAATTCCATAATTACGAGTACCTACGTACCTACACTAAAATCAGACAGTAAAGTTTAAAATTTCAGCCAATAACAGTAAAAAGATAAGCTAAAATTCATTCAAAATTATTCAAAGATTCTGCGCAGATCTCCATAATGCTTATTTCATTACTCTTTGTTCTGCTGGGACCGCTCAATACCTTTAAACGTCTCCTTTCTGAGACATTGAGTTTTGGGAGATATCCTTGAAACTGGCAAATGCGTTTTTAGTGAAAGTTTTTTTTAGCAAAGAATAATTACTTTTTATCTTACTTTGTTCTGGTTATATTTGTAAATAGTAACTTCTTTAGGTATCAACTCTTTATTTTCTGCTTTGACTGCTCAATAAGTTTAAATGTCTCCTTTCCGAGATTATATTTGATACTGGCTGCTGAATTTTAGGTGCAAGATATATTTTATTTTTAAAAAGTATTATATATTTTAATCTTACTTAAACTACTCTATTTTCTCCTAGGAGTGTCTTATTTTGGAGAATATCTTTGAAACTGCATTAAGATGTTTTGGTGCAGGATCGTTAGGTACTCTATTTTTTGGAGAGTTTTATTTATTATGTGCACTTAATTCTGATAAATTTTTGTAACTAGTACTGTTATTACTTTTTTGTCTAATAAGAGATGAGACTGTTACTGTTTTTTAAATATCTTTGAAACTGGCAACTACATTTTGGTGTTGATTTGTTATTTTATTTATATTACTTATGTGTATTTAACATTGTTTTATTTCTGTAACTAGTCATTCTATTACTATTCGGCTGAGGACCGCTCAAAAAGTTTATACGTCTGCTTTCTAAGGACATTGTTGAAACTAGCAATTGTGTTTTGGTGCAGAATTTATATTTTATTTTTTGAAGAAATTCTTTTTTTTATATGGACGTCACTAGTAGGTAAAACTTTGGATCTTAGACAAGCTAAAAATATGCAGTATTTCATTTATGAAATTCGCGAAATAGCTTTCGAATTGTGAAGGAGTCAAAAGTAGCTCGAAATGGTTCGTGTAAATATACACACGGCTGCTGCGCGGCCAGTTCCTTTCTTTGAACTTCACTGGACACGATTTTGCGTGTCTAAAATATAAACGTCTCCTTTCTGAAAATATCTTTAAAGGTGTGGCAAGTATTGTTATTTAATTTAAAAAAAAAATATACAATAAGCAATTTTATTACATACTTTTTGTTCTGTTTGAAACGCTCCAGTCTGGAAAAATCTTTGAAATTGTAATGTAGAAAAGTTCTTAGGAAATATTTGTTATGTCGGTTTCCAAGGAAATTAATCAAAGTCACTTCTATCAGACATTTCTATTCCAAACAATAATTTTCCGAGCATTAGTTTAATTTCTTTTTTAATTATTTGAGGTTATGAAAACTCCCTTGACGTCGGTTATCGCGGTCGTATTTCACGTCTAATCTGCGATGATTAATTAAGACGCTGGCGGAGGCCACTCCAGAGGATATACATCACATTGCACCGATGTTTTATTTGCATCCAGAGATGGACTTAATTTTTTTAGTTCCTAGTGCCCATAAGCCACCAAGACTACCTATACTTATGGGCAAATACCTACCTTTCCACACTAGTCAATACTGCACTGATATTTTATTTGCATCCAGAGATGGACTATTTTTTTTTCAAAATTATTACTTCCTAGTGATCCGCCCAGACTTTTCTTGGGCAAATACCCTTCCACACTGTCAGTAGGTAGGTACATAATAGGTATTGAAAACTGCATAAATATCCATTAATATTTATGGGGATTTTTGTAACTGACTTAGGTATGGAAATGAATTTTGTAAGCGCAAAAAGCAGATTATATTAATAATTTGGATTGTTAACACTATTTTCCCAATTGAAGATTTCAGAAAAAAAACCTATAAAATAAAAGGAAACCTTTTTCACATTCTGTATAAATAAAAAATGCAAACCTAAAAATATTTTTTTGTACGTAGGATGTATTTCCTACTCGTTTGAAGTGATTTAGTTACTGTAAAAGGTAAAATACTTGATACCTACTTAAAAACATTTTTTTCTAGATAATGCGAAAGTGTACTTATATATCAACTATGTTACCTGACATTAACGTTGTTGCCTCATATTTGAATATAAGCATAAACAAGTTTTCCTGAATGCGTTCCCTCGCGAAAAAATTAGCAAACGTAATTCATTAACCGCGCAAGATTGCGCTAAGTCCTTTATTTCAGGCGGTCTATTTCCGCGAGGACTTTTTAATTCCGCAGCATTAGCATTGTTTCTCCGCTGATTTATGTCCGCAGTGTACGAAAATACAGAGATAATGGCGCTTTAACACCTTAATTAAATGCGCTAGTTAATTGATGAGACAATGCGCTCTCTTTTTTTTCTAATAAAAAAGAAATAATGTCTATATAATTAAGATATATTTACTTCTAATATGCAATATATAAGTTCTGTAGAGGTAGTAAATCGCAATCGCAAGTGTAACTAGATCTTATTTATTTTTCTACAAACTAATTGATTTGTTCTAAAGAAAATATTAAGTTCTAAATCTGCCTGCAACATGACAATTCGCTATTTATATATAAAATAAATATTATAGGCTAATTAAAGAAATAAAATTTGTATAGTGTTTAAAAAGTAATTATATATGTTGGCAGTGCCAAGAATCATACGAGCTCCTCCGCTGCAATAAATATATAGCATTGCCACGTTTTGATTTCAAGTAAAAAAATAGCAGAAAAAAAATTATGACACAAAGAGAATCTTCAAAATTGTTCGTAGCTCTCCGTGCACCAAACATTCAAGTGTTAGTTTATTGGCTACCGATAGCTCGGGCCCATAAAAAGACCCTTGAAAGACCGCCCTCGATATAAGGTGGGCCATCGCACTCCTTACTCACTGCTATCTTAAAATGTTGGGATCCAAGCTTTAAATAAAATGGCGCTAAATGTTCAGGTGTAGCTAGTGAAATATAGAAGATACAATAATAAATAAATCTGGTGAAATATAGAGAATAGAAGATATGCAAGTTTATTGTACACTTTTGTTATTTCATCATCATTCGAGCGTTTTCTCGGTTGCATCATCAGCGGTAACGTTTCAGAGCCCGGTGTCAGCTACCTAACCTAGGTGATTTGATGAGGTTACTGGTTTTTACACAGAGAAACTGCCGTCTGACCTCAGCAACCCAAAGGGTAGACCAGTATACTTTTGTAATTTGTTCTTAACTATTTATTTATAAAAGTAGGTATTTAATAAAAATCTCTAGTAAAGTTTTTCTGATAAACAATATCAATTGCTATACATAAAACTTTTTACAAAATATACTTAAACTACATTTAAAAAGCATATTCAGTTCATGATACCCAAAGGAACATTTGTATACGACAGATTGAAACACCATATTTTTGTTTTACCATAGAAACTTGAAGAAAACTGATTGGTCAATTTGTGTCTTACGACCCTAAGCGCGATCTATCACCGTTAAGGATAGAGAAATGATAGTCTTTCTTACCCAGTTGTTTGATTTTGTCCTTGACATAGCTAATTTTAAGTTTTAAGTTTGTTAGTTGACGTCTTTGGAGAAAACGTGCACAGTTTGTTGCCGCTTCTTCTGCACTTGCGCCTAGGAAGCGGCATAAACTTAGCTGTAAGTAACGATTTGACGTGAACATTTGTGCAAAACAAAATAAAAATACTATTATTTAGAGATATTATAAATAAATAAATATAGGGACAAATCACACCGATTAAGCTAGCCCAAAAGTTAGTTTTAAACTTGTGTTATGGGATACTAACTTAACGACACTATATTTTACTATACATACATAAACTTACGAGTATAGATAAACACCTAAGACCCAGGACAATTTGAAAAATCCATTTTTGAACTTGCCCTGGCTGGGGATCGAACCCAGAACCTCCGGATTAGCGGTCTAGCGTGTTAACTATTACGCCACAGAGGTTGTCAAACTAAAAAATAAATATCCTATGATAATAAAGATGTTTTGAATTTGAATTTTGAACATTAATGCTAATAATAACTGGGAACCTTTTATCCGAATGTAAAATATTTCGAACAGTATTGACTCAGCGTCGCGTCGGCGAAATGTCAATTTAGCAACAGTTAATGAGCCAGTTAATATCAGCACTTATAGCTCAATTAATGAGCATAAATTAAAAAGGCCGGTATAACTGGAAAAGTTATTGAAATTTAAAATTTTCGAAATTCTCCTCTTACATCATGAACAAACCACACTAGATAGCGGGTAAGTATCTGTAAGATTGTACTGTACCCAAAGCAATAAAGATTTTATCGTCATTATCATATAGTATTTTTTAGTTTCCACTACTAACCATAGTATTGGCTTTGTATGTACTGTAGTTTCTAAATATGCTTATAAAATCAAACACATAAATACATTATTTGATTTTATAAGCATATTTAAAGATATCTGTTAATAAACGACTTACCTACTACTCTTTTGTCTCTTAAGTTCATAGAAATAACTTTGCTACCCCAATTATCTTTATTACTACTTCTACCAAATGTAAACTGATGATCTGTGCCTGACTCAACAGAAGTGCTCTGGATTCTCTGATCTCTTCTTTTTAGCGAGTCAGAATGACTAAAATTTATCGCTTAATTTAATATCTGATATAAGTTAATCACAAACCTTAAAGAGTACAGGGAGAAAACGTCATGTAAAAGTAAAACAAGTGTCACTCGATAATGTAAAACCGTCACATTGAAATAAATGACAAAAAAACACGTTAATGGACAAAAATATTTCATATAAAACTATATTGTACCAAAACATTTTAAAAACATCGATATTAAACCTTCCTAAAAATCGAAGTAAAAATAATTTAAAATCTAAATTGTTTTCATGTGGCACAGCATGTTTATATAAATAGATAATAATATATCAACTAGATACCAAAAAATAATCATGCTCCACGTTGCACCCGCAAAGGGTTAAACTAGAGATAACACCTTTGACATCTCAACTAGAAAACTGTAATGCGTAAAAAGCTAATTAGCTCACCAATACACATATTCAGTTTTATTTATGCCGGAGTTAATTGCGAGGCAAGAGCTTTTGAAGCCCATACAGTTTAGCAAACATCCACTTGAGCTGTATGCTAAAATTGCACCCTAATTACAGTCTGCCATACAGGGCTGCCATATTGCAATCATTCTTACTAGAACTTGATTTTTTTTAATATCCTACATGACTAAAAGAAATTAAAAAAATTTGAATGTACCAGCTGCTTCTCGTCCTGTGCAGATCGTAAAAGCCGATCGAGAGAATAAGCGAAAATGCTAATCTTGTTAACAGGCGATGCAGCTAGCAACCCATCACTATTTTGATTCCTTTTTCCACGTTGAGAACGTGGAAAAAGGAATCAAAATAGTGATGGGTCTCACCCACCATCAAACTAAAAGTGCCGGCAAGATCGTGATAAAGACGGATAAGGTAGTATAAGTAAGTAAACTCTCACTCTCAAATTAAAGTCTTAAAACGTAGTAAGATATTTATTATGCATGAGCAATAACTATTTGAACTACGGAGAACAATATTTTTTTTAGCTCAACATGAGCTTAAATTGAGCATAGTATTGTCAAATTTCGACCATTCATGCGTGATCGATTTATTTATGTACAATTTTATTGTATGCATGTATCAACCGACTTCATGTTGTGCTAAAAAGAAAGTTGAAAGGATTAGCTAAATCGTGATTTTTCCAACCCTGCAGTAAAGTGGGCCGGCAATTTCCCGGCCGCGACCACAAGCGCCGCAAAAACTCTAATTAAGGTAAATAATGTCTATAATTAAAATAACACTTGTGCCTCTCGCAATCAAAGCAAGATTCCGAGTAGCTGACGCGTGCTAATCCGCCCACTTGGCTCTGTGAGCTATTTTTATGAATTAATCTACTAGGGTTTTCGGTTTCCTATTTGGTAAGGCTTGAACGTTATAATTTGTGACGTAAATTTTTTTGTGTCGTTCCTTCTATTTACTTACGTGACTACAATATTACTTCCATGCTGATCTTGGAGAAAGAAAAACTTAGAATATACCAGCTGCTTTCCTTCCCGCGTAGATCGTAAAAGCCGATCGTGGAAATGGGTGAGAATCTGAATCCCTATTTTGATTCCCTTTTTCCATCTTTACGTCCACCTTTACGCTAAACGTGATCTATGGGTCTAACGGCCCTGGGCTCTGTCAACCCTGTTAGGAATAAAGACGTGTTATTGTATCTGTAACTGTAATACAATATTAATCCATACTAAAAGACTGTAATGCATAAGTATAATATTTTTGTATTCAATTATTTATGACAATATATGTAAGTAGGAACAAGCTTGATGTTTTTCTATACAGAACGGTTTATTTTAGATAACACACCATGTTACTTCATTTATATAATCATTCTTACTTTATAGGTAAATAATGAAAAACTTGTTTAAAATGATCAAAATTTTATTTAATTTGATATTGATTTGAGAACAAGAATAATAAAATAAATAGATATGATTCAAATCAACTATTTCATGACAAAAAAAAAAAACACTGATACCTACTTAAATTAGGCATAAAACTTACATTTAATCACAAGACGTAAAATTAAATAATTTAAAGTAGGTATACAAGACAGGCATTGTTCAGAATCAAAAGATCGTTTAGCCTACGTATAAAACCAGTTAGCAAACAATAACAAAATTAGGTACAGAGTGCATATATTAAACTTAATTATAAAATCCGCTCACCTGCTTTCTAAGCAAACTCTTAACTCCGGAATTTGCATTTCAAATTATAGACAACGGTAATTTTAAGGCGGCTCGAGTTACTCGCTATCCGAGGTTAAGTAACAATTCCCTCGAATATATTTCAGTAAGTCTGAAATCACTTAACTAGCAATAATTAACTTTATTTACATTTTCCCTTTAGGTTGTTGCAAATCCTTCAAAGTTTGATACACACTGAGTACAGTTACTTTTTTATTATTTTTTTTTGATTTTGTAATGATTATGCTTAGTGAATAGTGAAACTACATGTAAATTTATAATTGTTTAATTATGTAAGAGCACGGATATGAACTAATAAAATATTTTTGGCTCAATAGTTAGATTATAAAAAATATTGTGTCCGTATTTTTTCTTTTCTCTGATTAGCAAATAATGACTGATTCAGCGCATTAAAATTTTGCATGACGTCACGATCTAGTATGATTTTCACTAGATGGTGACGTTAATTGCTCCCTCTCTGAAACTTCGATGCTCTGTATCTTTGAGAAATTTTACTACTTTGATAAATCGAAAAATATGTGTCCCATTATTTTTTGATAATCTAACTGACAGACTAAATAAAATAATATTTTTCGGTCCCAGTCCCAGTCCACGTCTCTATTTTTTATTATTTATGTACAGGTAGACTTCCGAATTTATGTAAGTAGGTAACTTAGAATTTTTTTATGGTTGATAAAATATGAGACTCAACCATTTCTTAGCGAAACAACTGCTAAGTCTCAGTCCTAAAACAGTGGTTCTGCAGGTCGTGTAATTAAAACCATCCTTTCCTGATTTATCGCGGCCACAATTTATTCCTTTATCTGTTCGGACCACTAATATATCTTTATTCAGTGTACTTTCAGATAGAATTAGCGAATTGCTTGCCTTCCCTTTGCGTTGTAAAGGGTGGAATGTTTTTCACTTTTCTTTTTGATTTATGATTGCGAATGTCTGAGACGCTCTTTGTTTTAATAAAGATAAAATGGGGTGCTTTTTTATTTTTAGGAAATTATTAGTTACTGTTTTTAACACTTAGTTAGTTAGGTTTACAAATGCCTATCGGATCAACTACTACTAGATAATTTATTACGATCAACTGGATTAGATAGCTCATACAATGCCCGTTCGGTTTGGTATATGTTCCTTCGGGAATTGTTAACTGTCATAGATAGAATCACCCTTTACCATTGTTTCAATATGTTTTGTTAGACCTTTTTTATAAGTACTTAGGTAAATCTAGTAGCTGGTAAAACGTGACAACGTCTACCAATCACGACTAATGTTCTGAACACGTAAACGCAATCCAATCGCGACGATTAGTCACTAACTGCAATGAATCCGGCGTAATAACTGTAAAAGGCGATTCATTAAATTTTTCGCGGCGCCTGCCGTGTTTCGTCGATAAGATTAATAATTCACAAGTTTGCGGCGGTTAGAGCTTTGTTGCGTGGTACGTTATCGTGGCGATCTCGTAGCGGTGTGGCGACGTTGCATCTGGAACAGTGGCCTTCAAACTTTAGCTTAGAATTAACGCTCTATTAGGTAACACAAATAGGTCTTGATAGACGAAGTAATGTTTATTTTTATGAAAGTTAAGTACAATTCATAAGGCTGCGGCGGTTAGAGTTTTGTTGCATGGTACATTATCGTGCCCATCTCGCAGTAGTGTTACGTTCTATCTGGAACAGTGGCCATCAAACTTTCGCTTAGAATTATCGCTTTATTAACACAAATATGTCTTGATAGACGAAGTAATATTTAGTTTTATGATAGTATGGAATAATTTATAAGGTTTCGGCGGTTAGAGCTTTGTTGCATGATACGTTATCGTGGCGATTTCGCAGCTGTGTAGCAACATTGCATCTAGAATAGTGGCCATCAAACTTTAGCTTATAATTACGCATTATTAACAGGAATAGGTCTTGATAGACGAAGTAATGTTTATTTTTATGAGAGTTAATACAATTCATAAGGCTGCGGCGGTTAGAGTTTTGTTGCATGGTAAATTATCGTGACCATCACGCAGTAGTGTTACGTTGCATCTGGAACAGTGCCCATCAAACTTTCGCTTAGAATTATCGCTCTATTAACACAAATATGTCTTGATAG
Source organism: Acrobasis repandana (assembly GCA_963576875.1). NCBI lineage: Eukaryota > Metazoa > Arthropoda > Insecta > Lepidoptera > Pyralidae > Acrobasis > Acrobasis repandana. The sequence continues at coordinate 14,781,797 of OY756218.1, read as the reverse complement.
ACGAAGTAATATTTATTTTTATGAAAGTGAGGAATAATTAATAAGGCTGCGGTGGTTAGAGATTTGTTGCATGATACGTTATCGTGGCGATTTCGCAGCTGTGTAGCAACATTGCATCTAGAATAGTGGCCATCAAACTTTCGCTTAGAATTATCGCTTTATTAACACAAATATGTCTTGATAGACGAAGTAATATTTAGTTTTATGATAGTATGGAATAATTTATAAGGCTTCGGCGGTTAGAGCTTTGTTGCATGATACGTTATCGTGGCGATTTCGCAGCTGTGTATTACATTGCATCTAGAATAGTGGCCATCAAACTTGAGCTTATAATTACGCATTATTAACAGAAATAGGTCTTGATAGACGAAGTAATGTTTATTTTTATGAGAGTTAATACAATTCATAAGGCTGCGGCGGTTAGAGTTTTGTTGCATGGTACATTATCGTGACCATCTCGCAGTAGTGTTACGTTGCATCTGGAACAGTGGCCATCAAACTTTCGCTTAGAATTATCGCTCTATTAACACAAATATGTCTTGATAGACGAAGTAATATTTATTTTTATGATAGTGAGGAATAATTAATAAGGCTGCGGTGGTTAGAGATTTGTTGCATGATACGTTATCGTGGCGATTTCGCAGCTGTGTAGCAACATTGCATCTAGAATAGTGGCCATCAAACTTTAGCTTATAATTACGCTTTATTAACACAAATAGGTCTTGATAGACGAAGTAGTGTTTATTTTTATGATAGTTAACTACCATTCATAAGGCTGCGGTGGTTAGAGTTTTGTTGCATGGTAAATTATCGTGACTATCTCGCAGTGGTGTAACGTTGCATCTGGAACAGTGGCCATCAAACTTTCGCTTAGAATTATCGCTCTATTAACACAAATATGTCTTGATAGACGAAGTAATATTTATTTTATAATAGTGAGGAATAATTTATAAGGCTGCGGTGGTTAGAGCTTTGTTGCATAATACGTTATCATGGCGATTTCGCAGCTGTGTAACAACATTGCATCTAGAATAGTGGCCATCAAACTTTAGCTTATAATTACGCTTTATTAATACAAATATGTCTTGAAGACGAAGTAATGTTTATTTTTATGATAGTTAACTTCCATTCATAAGGCTGCGGTGGTTAGAGTTTTGTTGCATGGTAAATTATCATAACTATCTCGCAGTGGTGTAACGTAGCATCTGGAACAGTGGCCATCAAACTTTCGCTTAGAATTATCGCTCTATTAACACAAATATGTCTTGATAGACGAAGTAATATTTATTTTTATGATAGTGAGGAATAATTTATAAGGCTGCAGCGGTTAGAGCTTTGTTGCATGATACGTTATCGTGGCGATTTCGCAGCTGTGTAGCAACATTGCATCTAGAATAGTGGCCATCAAACTTTAGCTTATAATTACGCATTATTAACAGAAATAGGTCTTGATAGACGAAGTAATGTTTATTTTTATGAGAGTTAATACAATTCATAAGACTGCGGCGGTTAGAGTTTTGTTGCATGGTAAATTATCGTGACCATCTCGCAGTAGTGTTACGTTGCATCTGGAACAGTGGCCATCAAACTTTCGCTTAGAATTATCGCTCTATTAACACAAATATGTCTTGATAGACGAAGTAATATTTATTTTTATGATAGTGAGGAATAATTTATAAGGCTGCGGTGGTTAGAGCTTTGTTGCATGATACGTTATCGTGGCGATTTCGCAGCTGTGTAACAACATTGCATCTAGAATAGTGTCCATCAAACTTTTGCTTATAATTACGCTTTATTAACACAAATAGGTCTTGATAGACGAAGTAATATTTAATTTTATGATAGTTAACTACCATTCATAAGGCTGCGGTGGTTAGAGTTTTGTTGCATGGTAAATTATCGTGACTATCTCGCAGTGGTGTAACGTTGCATGTGGAACAGTGGCCATCAAACTTTCGCTTAGAATTATCGCTCTATTAGCACAAATATGTCTTGATAGACGAAGTAATATTTATTTTTATGATAGTAAGGAATAATTTATAAGGCTGCGGCGGTTAGAGCTTTGTTGCATGATACGTTATCGTGGTGATTTCGCAGCTGTGTAGCAACATTGCATCTAGAATAGTGGCCATCAAACTTTAGCTTATAATTACGCATTATTAACAGAAATAGGTCTTGATAGACGAAGTAATGTTTATTTTTATGAGAGTTAATACAATTCATAAGGCTGCGGTGGTTAGTTTTGTTGCATGGTAAATTATCGTGACCATCTCGCAGTAGTGTTACGTTGCATCTGGAACAGTGGCCATCAAACTTTCGCTTAGAATTATCGCTCTATTAACACAAATATGTCTTGATAGGCGAAGTAATATTTATTTTTATGATAGTGAGGAATAATTTATAAGGCTGCGGTGGTTAGAGCTTTGTTGCATGATACGTTATCATGGCGATTTCGCAGCTGTGTAACAACATTGCATCTAGAATAGTGGCCATCAAACTTTAGCTTATAATTACGCTTTATTAATACAAATATGTCTTGAAGACGAAGTAATGTTTATTTTTATGATAGTTAACTTCGATTCATAAGGCTGCGGTGGTTAGAGTTTTGTTGCATGGTAAATTATCATAACTATCTCGCAGTGGTGTAACGTAGCATCTGGAACAGTGGCCATCAAACTTTCGCTTAGAATTATCGCTCTATTAACACAAATATGTCTTGATAGACGAAGTAATATTTATTTTTATGATAGTGAGGAATAATTTATAAGGCTGCGGTGGTTAGAGCTTTGTTGCATGATACGTTATCGTGGCGATTTCGCAGCTGTGTAACAACATTGCATCTAGAATAGTGGCCATCAAACTTTTGCTTATAATTACGCTTTATTAACACAAATAGGTCTTGATAGACGAAGTAATATTTATTTTTATGATAGTTAACTACCATTCATAAGGCTGCGGTGGTTAGAGTTTTGTTGCATGGTAAATTATCGTGACTATCTTGCAGTGGTGTAACGTTGCATCTGGAAAAGTGGCCATCAAACTTTCGCTTAGAATTATCGCTCTATTAGCACAAATATGTCTTGATAGACGAAGTAATATTTATTTTTATGATAGTTAGGAATAATTTATAAGGCTGCGGCGGTTAGAGCTTTTTTGCATGATACGTTATCGTGGCGATTTCGCAGCTGTGTAGTAACATTGCATCTGGAATAGTGGCCATCAAACTTTAGCTTAGAATTAACGCTTTATTAACACAAATAGGTCTTGATAGACGAAGTAATGTTTATTCTTATGTAGATAAGAATAATTTAGTAGATTAAGGCGATTATAGTTTTATTGCATAGTGCGTTACCGTGGTAACTTGTCAGCGATATGGCGAGGTTGCATCTGGCTGGAACAATGGCCGGCAAGCTTCGACTTGGCAATTTTAGAGCTAACGCTCTATTATGAGTATAACCAACATATCTTGATGAAGTAATATTAATTGTTATATGTAATAATTAAGATTAATTCACAAGGTTCCAGTGGTTAGAGCCTTGTTGCATGGCGCGTTATTAACGCGACCTCGTAGTAGTGTAGCGACGTTGCATCTGGAACCGCGACCACCAAATTTTAACTTGGCGATTTCACAGTTAACAGTCTAAAATAAGGAAGATGTCCTGAAATAAATATATATACACGACATATAGGAAGGACACTTACTTATTATTAGTAACTTCTTAATAAAAAAAACTATAGTAATATAGGAATAATTTATTACAACCTTATTCAACCAATCTTGGATTACGCGGATTCATGCTACTTGGATGCAACAGAAGACCTTTTAGATAAACTGAAGCGTTTACAAAACCTGTGCTTCCGTTTCCTCTTTGGATTGAGGAAGTTCGACCATGTTTCCAGGTACCGTGTTCAGCTAAAATGGTTACCTATACGGCTCCGTAGAAACAGTCGCATTCTTTGTCTTCTTTACAACGTCCTACACTATCCTTCTTTCCCCTCCTATCTACGTGAGCGCTTTTCCTTTTTATATTCTCCAAATTCTCTTAGCAGATCCCACCTAAAAACTGTCCTTAAATACCCTTCACACAGCACCACTACCTTTTCCTACTCCTTCTCGGTACATGCGGTCAGACTATGGAACTCATTACCACCACCTTCTATACGCGAATCTAAATCTGTGTTTAAAAGACGAGTAAAAGATTATTATTTATCGGAATCATCATAGTTGTAGTTTATATATTATATATTAAGTACATTCATTTCTAAATAGACATATGTATTTATTTAAGTATGTATGTAACATATGTATATGTATGTTTATCTGTAGTTTCATAGTATGTTAATTTCTTCTTCCTTTATTTAACGAACACGCCTGTATGCCTTTCATATATGAACATCTCCTCTCACGGGCCTACTGGAAGAGATCTCTTTTGAGATAAGTAGTGCCTTTGTACAACTTTTTGTTTATGTATTCTCTGTATATATTGTCCGTGTACATAAATTGGTAAATCAATAAATAAATAAATACATTACAATGGTCACTTTGAGAATCAGGTGGTATGACGTGTAATGTGCGTCAAGCACGCGATACACTGTGGTGTACTCAGTGGCTCGATGGAACACTTCGCTGGCAAAGCAGTATTAGCAGTTGCGATCAAGTTACTGATTGTAATCGCATTGATTGGTTTATAGAAGGTCTCTATCTGCTGCTCATTTAGTTAATTTGCTTTAGGTTGTGTTTATTCGGCTGTTTAATTGTTTTAAACAACTGGTTGATTCTGTAATTAATATAAAGTATATCGATATTATTATATATAGATTTTAAATAATAAAATATTTTTACAATGCACTGAAAGTAAAGGTCATTTTTTCAGGTCTTGGTTTTTATTTCAATCTCTCACTCTTTCTCTCTCTCCTCATCTGAGTTCCATCCTCAGCTATTGCTGTGAAGTCTGTGGTCTGTTTTCCACCTTTTTTTTTTCCATTTCACATGGTTTTGAACATCCTTTGTAGTAAAATTATTAGCTTGCATATAATATTAAGATAACGTTAAGCCAGCATTTCTTGGGTCTAACACGTCTGCCGAGGCCTGGTGGAACAGTATGGCTATATATTTATTTCCCACGTAACTTGCCAGTTTTCGCAAGAAATGACCGTACCAGCGCCAGCTTAGGCGACTCTGTAAGAATAACGAGAATCGTTAAATTCATTCACTTTGGCCAAGTCTACACAAACGTATGAAACTATCGACTGTGTTTATCACTAGTCAACAGATATTAACTATATGGTTAATTTCACTGCTCCAATCCCTGGCGGCTACAAAGTGACATTTTTACCAAATGGCCAGTTTAATTACATACCCCTGCTGCAAATAAAAGCCTGGTCTATAGGCGGCAAATGCAAATTATATGTACAAGTTAATTTTGTCAAATGATTGCTGCTATTTTTACTTAGTTTGAAAGCAAAAATTGGTGTTACAATTTCTGGGAAGTCTTATGTTTATTTATTGTACAAGATTAAAAAACATACATACTGCTTGTTTATTTTGTATTATGTTTATCAAACAGCCTAAAATTTATGGGCTGTAATATCATAACATTTACAGTTTGGTACTACCACGTACTTTTTTTTATTACAAAATAAATTCTATTTTACAATTTATGCGTGAGTTTTTCAATAAGCGACGATTCGCTTATGGAAAAACTCACGCATAAATTGAAGTTCGCAGTTTGACTTTTTTCTACTGTACATCGGTACAGTAGAAAAAAATAATAATATTTATATATGTATAATAAAATTTAAACCCACCAGAAGTCCAATAGCGACGAAGCCGCGGGCAAAGCTAGTCCTAAATAAACACATTTTACAGAGACAAAAAATGACTCCAAGGTATTCAAATAAACAGGCGACATGGCGTACAACAGGCAGCAGCTCATATTATTAAGTACATATTTGACCGACAACGGCCCATTAATCAATTTTTGCATTTTTAATTTGCCCCTCATTATTTGCCCGTGAATTTCATTCGCACTGTTGTTCCACCATTTTAAAATTTAAACGGCCGCGGCTTCAAAACGCGAATTTCCAAGTAATTTACAATTTATCATGTACGCCACCAAATGAGCAAATATTTTCCGTTTGTTAAGCCAGTTGTAATTAATATAATATGCGGAGGTTTTAATGTTAAACGCAGTTTGCTTTCCGGTTTTTAATGATTTAAAAACTATACCTATGAAATTCGTTCTACCGATTTGTTTTCAGTAATTAATTCGTCTGGGTTTACATCTATTGGTAGTATGACTTGGCCTGTGACACTCCCGGTTAAGGTATCGAAAATGTACCTACGAGTACATTATTACTATGCGCGCAGGCGGCTCCTCCGGGTGGTAAATTCAATTATACGAATCGTTTGTCCAGAGTAATAAGAACGAAATCGGCTTGCAATGGATGTCTAGGTATCTATACAAAAAGGTGCTGAGTTCTGACGGGAGCTAAATTAAATTATTTCTTTGAATTTCTTTGCTGAGTGAGACTTTTGTACGTTGGTATTATTTATTCTGTGGTATGACTTGTAGTAACGTGGTTCGGGGCCGTGCACAAAACTTAAGAGTTCCCTTACCCTACCAACAACCTATCTAGTCTAGCTTTTATTTTGAAACTACATGTCAGATTTCGGCAAAATTTTGTAATTTCAAAGAAATTGCACATATCTAGGCATATAACTGGTTTTCACAGTCAAAGTATGAACTTGAAAAAAATAAAAGCTAGACTACGTTTATATTAGCAAGGTTTCACCATCAGTCTGGCATCAGTCAATTCCATCAGTCTGATCAGAATGATCGTGTAACCCGCTGAATGACAGACTGATGGTTCTGACTGATGAAAATTAAAATTGTTTTGAATGATGAAAGACTGATGGGAGACTGATCGCGTTATCCGCTCGTATCATTCTCGCGTCAGTCACCGTACCTTAGTTACTTTACTACACACCGTACACCAATGTACATAAGGTTCATTTTAGCTTTTTGCCGTACACGTACTTTTCATCAGTCTGCTGTCATTCTGGATTGACCGTGTAACCGTGAAAAACATCTATCATTCTGGCGTCAGTCACGTCATTCCAGACTGATGGAATTGACTGATGCCAAAATGATAGTGTAACCTACCTCTATGGATAAATCTAGGGTAAGAAGACTCTTAAATATGACTATCTTTTGTCCTACCGTGTTTATAATATAACTACGAGTATATCTTGATATTTGATAAGATTTCACAAAATATTTATCAATATATACTTAATATATTAAAACGTCTTATAAATACATCTCGAAATTATGATACTCTTTCAGCTCATGTGAACAAGTAATAAAACTTTTTATTGCTTGACTTCGTTAAACGTTTTAAAAAAATGAAACTATATCGTGTAATAAAACTTTATTAAATCTAGCTGTACAATAGTTTCCACTTTGATCGAGTGTTATTCAGATTTTTGCAATCGCTGACGCTGATTGAATCAATATACTATATAACGCATCGCCAATATAGGTATAGGTACCTATACTTTTTTTTTTATACATATTATTATGTAAAATAAAAAGATATGTTTATGTTATTTTTATTATGACCTATATATTATACTTACATACCTACTGAAAACATTTTTTAAACGTCATCATCATCAGGTCTTTTTTAGTCTCCACGACCCTCTCCGCACCACCAGAGCGATATATTAGCCAGAGCTTTCAGAGGATTTAGCCTACACTTTCCACGCTGGCCAGATGGGTGGCCACCCATCTGGAGAGGTCTAATTGCTATTTATATTATAAGCTTTGTTTACCTTGTGTTTCCTAAGTCGTTTTCTACGACATCCAAAGACTTGGAGGGGTCCTATTCTAGTCTGCCGAGAACCACACGGCTAATATCACTAGAAGCTAGAATAGAGTCATGCTCATATCAGTAGAAATTGAGAGTCAATTAACGTTAATTTGTAAGTAAACTTAGTAACAATTTTTTTCTGTAAAAGTACGAACCAAATAAATAGACTCTAAGCCAGATATACCGCATTTTGAAAATGCTCATCTGACAGCATCTCTTTGCTCGCTCGCACCCTACACCGCTTTTAAGCACCAGTAAATATTAAATGGTCGTTCATGTAACCGCTTTTCGCTTTACATTTTTTTGACGTGGGCTCCGTAATTGATAAAGGCGGGCTACCCATGACATGCTGAATTTATGCCAATTTAAAAGCTTCCGTTTCGAGGATTTTAATTCCAAATTAACGCGTGGTATATTTCTGATCGTTAACAAATGTTACAGACTCCTTGTTTTATAAATAATTATTGTAATTATAACCTAGGTAGGTGTTTTGTTTGACTGAATCATATAACTCACCGGAAATATGTTAAATTCAGGAATTGTATACGATTCCTTGGAAATGGATATATGTATTATATAATAGCGAACGGAAATTGTGTATCCATCGATCCTAGTATAGCTATAGCAGCTTGCTGCCATTCCTTCTTAAAGTTTTTTCTATGTCGTCTCGCCTAAACACAAATGTATAATTAATCATAAAACTTTATTACTCACACTATATCCAGAGTAAATTAGACCAAAGAAGTGTCGACAGCGACAGTTTTGTATGAATTTATGTATGTTATGCAAATAAGTTGGAAGCGTACCTAATCTTATCGCGTAAGCTGCACACGAAACCGCGCTTCTGTGCCCCGGGCCACCGCACCGTGTACTTGACGATTATTTTCTTTGTTCATTATACTACGTTGATAAATATCATAAAATCCATATCTTGAAATTCACTTACTGTATTCAGTGGTGCCATAATACATTTTAGTAGATAGTCAGTACAGACAATGCAGTCATCAACAAAATGGGTTTGGGTAAAGTTGTCAATGACAGATCTTTTATTTGCAGTCACTGTTGTAAGTAAAAGTATTGTTTAAACAGTTAAAAAATACAAAGTGTAATATAAGATAGCTAACCTACGTAGAAGTATATCGGACCTGAGATTTTTAAAATATCTACGTCATTATCTTAATTTACCGAAAATCATAGCTTGGAAATACGAGTAGTTTAAGCCACAATCGATTAAACTATCAGGCATCATTGTAGGTAACGAATAAAATATTTCTGGAATGAACAGTGGCCACACTGTATTTAAGTAATGAATAATGCCAAATGTACATACAAATATAAGCCATTGCAGGCAATTTCTGGACAAAAGGTTCCCTTTTTAAGGAAAGGGTACATAATAATCACGAGAACTGAATGTACCTCACTTATCTTGAACAATACCTACTCAGATAAGAGGCAAGTTTCGAATCGCTTTGCTTACAGTTGAAAGTTTTGATGTCTAGACGATATCCGAGTATTCCAAGTTACCTGAACAGCGTAGCTACGTACGCAGTTCCGCAAGTAATCATGCGCTAGCTCCCACTCGCTAAACACCTTAATAATCATGACAACTTGTTTCAACGTGGGTACAATGCTAACTAGTCCGACGCAACTTTAATATCAAACACATCACTTAAACTCCAACCTCTGAACTTAAATTCAAAGGATTATGCGCTCTATTTATTACGACTAAGGGTGATGAGATATTTTTACGTGTATTGAGTGTAAGGTAGTAATATTGTACACAAACTTTGGCTAACTTGGAGCTGTCAAATTTGTTTAGCGGCAAAGGAGGGCGCTTAAGTTGCGAGGCGGGGTGCCGCGGGCGACTAACTAAGCGCTTACTTGACTAAAACTAAATTGTTACATTTGTGTTGTAAAATTAATGCCGCGATTTATGCAAGATGGTTGGAGGACCATGTGTGGGTTTAATGCCCCCTAGTTTACAGCTACGTCTTTATCTTTATAACGATCCGTTGTTTTAGGGCTAAGATACGTTATAAATATGGTGATAAAATGGCTAACGCGCTATTTGAACGCGCGGAAGTGTTTCAGATAACAAGATTTCGTTTGTTTTGAATCTTGAAGGTAAAACTTCAAAATTCAGCCAAAGCGTAGCTGTTGGGATCGCAAATCTTCACTTTGGCACAGATTTTTATTATGGACCATCAAAAAGACTTGGATGTAAACAGCTCAATGTCTCTGAGTGCTTCTTTATACAATAGTGAGTAGAAGAGGGTGTAAGAAGAAGGAGACATCAGAATAGAATAAAAATGGGTAAGAAGTAGTACCTTCTTTACCTGTCCTAAACAACTACAGATTAGATCGTCAAATTTAAAAATGCTCTCCCTACTCCTCGGCTTACACTCACAAGCAAAATAGGTGTTTATTAATACATAGCATTGTTTTTTCGTCATTGGTCTTTCATTGACTGCTTGTCAAAATGCCGAACCGCCTGATCTGTTGACCAACTAACATGATGATATAGAGGTAAATAACATGAACGCGCGACAGAGCGAGTTCATATATTTAGGCTAACAATACTGATATAATATTTCGTAATAGAGTAACCTGGTAGCATACATATTTCGAATGTACGAACATAATACAATTTACAAGATTACAGAGCTTGTTTACCGTCTAAGAAACCCACGAGAATAGTGAAGGAACAGAAACGATCGAGTTACACAATGCACCGCGCGGGATTCCCTGGTCAAAGTTCACGAAGCCGCACAGGTGTGACCCGCTAATTACGAATAAAAAATAAAGCTATTCGATACTGGCTGGTGTTTTGAAATTTAAAAGTAAAAAAGTTTTACTGATATTGAAAACTGGCTGTTTTTGCATTTCGCAATTCATTTTATTTTTAAACAATACCTATAAAGTTTTAAAGTAAAAAGTCTTACTCACATTTGAAACTGGCTTTTTTGGGGTTTCGACATTTAAATGTTTGCATTTTTTAAATTTGTTAGGAAAAAACAAAGAAGTTAAACTCCAGTTTCCCGGTGCTTACACTACGAATACGTGGTTGTTATCTGGATTTCATTATGGCAGCTAACTCATATATTTTTCCTCTCACAAAGAACTAGTTATGGGTCACTATATGTCTGTATACTTACATGGACTGAATAAAAATCAAAACGACTATTTAAGTACCTACCACCCCATACAGTAAAGTAAATGTAGAGCCTGCTTGAGCCGTGTGAATGGTTATGTGCAACGTAGATGGTTACTACCCTCCGTTACTTTTTCTTAAGAACCTTTTCAACAGTAAGGTACATCTGTGTTTTCCTTGCACCTGGTGTTGATCTTATTGCTTTTCGATACGTAAGTTATATATGTTCTTATGCCAATACCAAACTTAATCTAATTTATGTATATTTTGGTACATTTCTTGCAATTTTTGTAATTATTTGTTCTAAGTAGGGATGCTTTAAAGTTTTTAAGATAGGCGATAGGCGAACAACTAGGCTGTATCAGTTCTTTTTTATATATAATACATACATATTATCATGTATTTTTCCATAAGGAAAAATACATGATAATATGTACCTTTGTTCGTATGTATATTTTTTCAGTAAAAAAATGTCTACATCAAAGTAAAGATTTGTATTCTTTTTACTGAAATAAATTTCCTCCTGAATCAAATTACTCATAATAAAACGTAAATAGTACGGCCATTATTTGTTATTACTCGACTAAATATTAAAATTGGCATGCTGCTGTGATGCTTTAGAACGGCGTAATAGAAATGTATAAACTAAGATCGTATAGAAGCTGCGATATTAAGTCCTCTTCATACTCGTACTAAGCCTCGATCACTAACTGTTATTTATTTTATTTTATTTAAGATATATTAATTAAGACAGGGAATAGACGCCCGGTTTTGTTTTCCGGTATCGACTACCGGGTGGTATCCGGTATTGATTGAATCCAATCCGATAACCGGATCAGGGAAACGTAAGCAAAATCGGAAATCTATATCCAGTCTTAAAAGTTACTCGTACTATCTACATTATTTTTAACAAATAACAAACAAATATTCAACCAGCCAGTATCATTATTCACGAGATAGTACAAGAGGTTAAACCTATGAAAACATAAAACAATATCGCAGCGATAAGGGCCGCTTCACACTGCGTCATATTTCACAAAGTGCCCAAGTTCGGCAGTTAACTCGCACGATTATGGCGCTGTTAACACGTGTTGCCGCTGTATTTTTGTGATATACTTACGTCAAACTGAATCATGTAAAAGTCGTAAAAAATGTTATGCGATATAAGTGCAAAAATTTCGAAGTGACGTATTTCGAATAAATTAATTTCAAAGTAATTGTTTTCACTCTTACGCGGGGCTATAAGTAATTTTAGAATATGACAACAATTTATCAAGAAAATGTCCCTAAGATTACTTAACACTGTATAAAATACGAGACCCTTGGTTACATGGTTTGGTGGTAGGTACCTAACTTGTGAAGACAAAGAAATATGACTTTTTGATGAATTGAACTGTTAATTACCTACTTTTTTAAAACTAATTGGATTCTGCACTAAATTAGTTTACCTCACATAACCTTAAAGGCCAAAACAACAAGTGAGTTTGGAGACCTTGCTATGTTGCGGATTTTTTACACTAAATAGGCTATATTTACAATTATATATTTTTTTTAATTTGTATTATTTTATAAAATTGATGACCACATAACTTCAGGTCTATAAACTTAGTTATTACCTTTACTTTTGTTTTTAAATTCATTATTTTTGAAGAAAACATGAAAGGATGAAGTATATGGATGATATGGGTTCTTCAGGAAATTTTCATAGAAACCAGTCGCCCCGGGCGACGGGGTTCCACTTCAGTCACTTTGTAGCATTAAACAGCCTTTATCAGACCAGCGGCGGACCGCCCAGACGGCACCTGTAGCACGTAAATTACATCTTTGGTAACTTCGTTCTATGAATATGTTTACACTGACGATTCCTTCGTAGCCGTCCCTCCCCTCTGGCATGAATCGGAAGTAAACAGTTGGGAAAATTGACACCCCGGGGATAGTGGTAGTGAGGACTACTGGGAGTAATCAGAATTCTCAAATTTTCACCATCTTCACACTTGGGATGACAAATTATAATGATGAAACTATACTTACAAATTATGCCTAGGAAAAAAATGCCTAGGAAAGAAAAAAAATTATATTTTTATTTATTTACAAAAATGTATATCATTATATTATTTATTATTATTAATGAATATAAAAAAAATATTCTAATTCCAAAACTACTAAATCACGCAAATATGTTGATACCTATAAAAACGAGTAAAAGTTGCGAACTTTCTAACTAATAATAGCCTGAAACGTTCCGCTTTACGTCTCCCGTCCCGTTTTGTAAAGATGTCTCACTGAATAAGTGTAGTGGAGCGTGAACGCTTGACAGTATCATATCTGGAGAGCTGTTGTGTAGTGGACGCCAAATGAAGCTTTATTGGACGGTTTGGACGTCTTTCATTTGTCCCCTCGGACAAGCTCAAAGAAACGCCAACTTTTTCCACCCACTTTGAACGATAAAAAGGTTTTGGAAAATTAAATGAAATATTACAGGTTGTGTGTTTTACCTCATGTCATGTTAGTATGTTGTCTACTATGAATCATGGAATGATTCTTTTTTGTCGCATGGAAGTATATATTTATTCATTTAGAGCCCAATAGATCCCATTGTTGGGCAAAGGCCTCCTTCTCAGCTCTCCATTCCTCTCTATCTTGCGCTTTTGCCTGCCAGTAAAGTAAATTCACTTTTTTTTCTTTTTAGTTAACTAAATCACTTTAAATTTTGCATGTCTTCCTACAAGTCAAATGTAATGCTAATGCTAAATCATCTCCTACATACGGGACGTACGCCTCAAACTTTAAAAACTCGCTACCAGTCGTACAATCCCAACTAACCCAATTATATTATAAATGCGAAAGTGAGTTTGTATATATGTTTGTTTGTTTGTTTATCTGTTTGTTTGTTTGTTACCTCTTCACGCTTTATCTACTGAACCAATCTTCTTGAAAATTCGCGAACACATAGTTAGGAGTACAGAGAAGGACATAGGGTACCTTTCATCCCGGAAAAATGTAATGTTCCCGTGAACGCGAGCGAATCCGCGGGCGAAAGCTAGTTTCATATATCAGCGACCCCTTGACTATCGCATCAACTCGACTACAAAACTTTACTTAAAAGTCACTCAGTGTATGAACTGATATTCGTAGGCAAGGATTAATTTTCTATTCAAAATCCGATGGGAAAGGTAACAAAAAAGGTAAACGCCAACATTCAATACAATGAAAAATACCTTAATAGAAAAATGTTTATGAAATAACTCGGAGTAGTGATATCCAACATTCCCAGCAGAATGAAATGTCCTAGGAAATAAAATTGCTAAGCCGGACGCACGGGGACGATTCCCGAAATGTGTTTACAATGAAGGCTCAAGCGACATATTTCATCATTGCAAAGAATTCCTCGGACTCCATAAAAATGGACCGACGTAAACGGTACATGTGGGTAGAAAACGCTGAGATTATTATGTATATATATGGCGTGTTACTATTTACTGAATCCTATATATATTTAAAGGTAGATATTTTAGCCAGTCGACGGCTGCCGGAGTTAAACTGTGGAGTTCACTCAGTCCAAGGTTTGGTCTATGGCTCTGCTAAGATTATAATAATTAAAGAAGCAAAATTTATGTTTTTGTTCACTTAAACTTAACCATGTTTAAAAAGTTTGTGTCTATTTAATTTTGCATGATAAAGTTAAAGACATAGTGTCTCTGATATAGTAAACGAATTTGCTAAAAAATTGCAAACATTTTTAAAATTACTTAAATTTTAGTACCCGGTAATAATCGACCTAGTTTTTGATAAATGTAATAGATATAATATGTGTTTTTTTTCACAATAAACAATTAAACAATGTTATTTATTATACATCGTGTTAAGTAAAGAACGCAAAACCTCTCAGATGGTACCTCAGCCCATGAAATTGAACAACTTTTGTTCAACAACTTTCACGAAATCCAAAATAAAAAGTCGGATTTTCATACAAATTGACTCGATCAGCTGATGAGTTTGTATAAAAATTAATTTTTTTTTTAGTGTCGTGAAAGTTGTTGAACAAAAGTTGTTCAGTTACATGGGCTGAGGTACCATCTGAGAGGTTTTGCGTTCTTTACTTAACACGATGTATAGCCAACAATCTAATACTCGTATATGTCCTTAAACTAAAATTAAATTGGTAATACGCTTTAAAAAAAATCTGGAATACACAAAAATAATATATTCATAAAAACGATTAAGTGAACAAAAAACGCGAAAGCTTTAGCACTCGCCGGTACCGGGCGGGCTCGCCCCTACTTCCGGTCACTATATAATAAAGTTATTCCCGTTCTTTCGATAAAGTTCAGTTTGTCCGGCGATAAATTACCGGGTCACAGTCGCGGAAGGAGCTGCGCCAAATATTGGCTTAACTTGAAGAATGGGAGCCTTGCTCGCTTGTAAACATGTGTTTCGGACGACAAATATGATTGTGTATCGAGTATTAACTTGCTATATTGGTACTTTATTCGTTAATATTTAAAAATTGGCTTTACTTGAAGAATGTGAGCCTTGCCCGCTGCTTGGTAACATATGTTCAGGACGATATATGATTGGGTAAAGAAACATAACTTGCTAAAATTTTTAGTTATCCGTTAATAGTTTTAAAGGGGAAGATTATCTATTTACTTTATATAAACAGATGTCATCTGACTTTCTGAGTTCTGACTCTAGCCTTATTCTAATGCCATGTAGTTGATTTTACTTATAAGTGTACTGTTGACAATAAGCAGCGTAATATACAGTAGATACAAATAAAGGTGACACATTCTTGTGGAGTGGATACTCAGTACCTCAATACAAATAATTATTCCTAAAGAAACAATACTGGGGTCTTAAAAAATATTCTTGACAAGAAATTTTTTCATTTACCCAATTTTCGTTTGTTAAAAAATCTTGCAACACACTGCACATTAATTCGTAGCTTATCTGTACTACGACGTAGCATACTGCTACGACGTCGTATTATTGTTTCCATTGTTTTTGTTAAAATGGAATATTTGAAATTGGGTTTAAAACAATGAAAGAGTAGGTATCCTGAGTCAAAAAGAAATGTCACTTGTCATTAATTATATTCATTTCCAACGTGATTTTAAGAGCGCTATTTGACTCCAAAAATCTATGATGTCACGGTTTAGAATTTAATATATCCCTTAGATAATGTTTTTTTCACATTTAGAAAAAAGTTTGATTTATTGAAATCTAGCGGATTTTCGCCGCTGCTAAAATATATCTTCTTCTTTATTTAAAAGTCAGACTTTTGTCGGGTCATTGTATGGAAAGAGTCGCACATGATAATGTATCTATTGAGACTAAATAGATAACTCTTCTTTCTCTAATTTACATATAGTTAACTGTACCAAAATATTAGACTTCTTGAGACAAATTGGCTTATCCGATATTGTGTTGTCAAAACAGCCTTTTTGGCGGCTCACGTTAAATTGGTTAACCATAGAACGCGTAGCGGGACAGCCGTAGGCAACGCTCCGCGGTGCCGCCAATGTGTAGAATTATGAAACGTCCACAATTGCACACAAAAGTATCAAAAATGCATCAAATGGGAATCAGAGCTTTTAGGTGTCTATGATGGCATTGATGGCATAATACCGAAATGCTTACAACATAAACAATATGTTCTGGTGCTCATGTATGTCTTTATCATCTAAATTAAGCTAGTATCTTGGGTCAACTAAAGAAACCTACAATGTGCAGATACAAGATACTCGTCTATGTACGAGTACGTTTACCGATTCCACGCCGTGAATCGAACCCAGGTAATGTACTTGATTATGCATACTCGTACATTAAAATATTTCTAACTATTTACGCGTATACTACTCAAGGAGGGTTGGTGTCAGGAAGGTGACCGGTCTCAAAATCACACCACATCTAATATGCTCCCGAAAACTCGCTTAAATAAAAAGAAGTGTTAACACATATTTCAAGAACCTCCAACTGAGGGGTGTTTTTCGTGTATGTAAGTGGCCACACACAAAAAAAACGAATAATAGGAGTATGTAAACCATACGCCATGGATACCTTCGCATAGATAAAAAACCAGTGGCACACCGGGCGTGCCGACAGAAGTGAAAACTTGAATAAATTGGTGTCGGTAACGGTAACAATGTCGCGAGTTCAACGGATTTTTTCCCATTTAAAAAAATGCATAACGCGCCTAAAGAAGTTTTTACTTAAAAAAAATATATTTCTAAAATAATATTTTTGGCCATTTCTATAGATTCCTAACGCATTTGTTTGCGACAGATATCCCTGTATCTGATGGCGCGGCACTAATGCCGTATGAATGAAATTTACTGTCAATATCTGAGGCCCGCATGCGGCTTTGTGACGCAAACTGTCCTCTTTTATACCCGCCATTATTCCTCTTTTTATTTTTCCCTTTGCATTTTTCAGCGTATTTATTTATGAGTCGCCGGTCTTTTATTTTATGGATGCGGTTTCATTGGCTATTTTCATCCGTTTTCTTGATTACTCTGTTACGGCTGGTGTCTTTTTTTGTTACTACAAACATTGATATGTTTATATAATAATTACAAATAAGTTGTATGTATATTTGTAAAATCATTAATAAGGGAGAAATAATTAAGAATAAACAAAAACAGCCGCTTCCAATCGATTGGTTTGGAAATCTTTGGGACAGGTTTTATGTCCAGGTGTGGACTTCGTCTGGCTGACATGATGGTGACGATAATAAAACAGTTGAATTTTTAAATATTAAGGGTATTTATGTTATAAGTAAGTAAGTTTTGATGCACCAACATATTTTTTCAAAATTTTTATCACAAATTTATACCGTATTGTAGTTTTTCGTGTGTGTAAGTGGCCAACTCTGTCTGTTTTTCAAGTTGCCTAAAGGCATACCTATGATATACGAGTAGATTGACGATCTAATGATGAAAACCGGGACCAACAGCTTAACGTGCCTTCCAAAGCACGGACGAGCTTGAGAAAATTTGTATGTTACTTGTGGTCACCCATTCAAGGAGCGGGCGGACTACGCCCGGTGTCGTTTAACATGCGCAAGTGCTTGTAATGTGTACTACCGATGAGCCACCAAGCATATACTCAGCATTTATTTATGTACATACGTTAAAGAAATCATGAATATAAAGAAGTTCATCACGCATAAAACCCCGTAAATTCATAATTCAGAAGCAAGTGTTATCTCAAGAACAAGTCCGCAGGTAACTCTACTGTTAAATAATGAGCCCAAAAGTTAGTATAAGCGCCCCTATAATTTGTCCGGGATTATCAGCGACGGAGGTGATCCCGGCGATTAGTCACAAGTATCGCGGATGGATCCCGAATCCCGGGTGCCGGCTTATCTTGCTCCTGGTATCGGCACTGCTACCGAATACTGATTACCTGCGACGATTAAGTATTCAACAAAAGGTGCGGATTTATCAAGATTGACTATTAATATCGGCGGCGGGATTATGAGTTAGAGAGTAGTTATACTAATGTAGCGGTAAAGATACGTAAAGGTAGGACCTCTTTCTTTTTGTGCTCTGCATGCATAACTGAATGAGATATTCAATTAAATTAAAATAGAGTACATAAAATAGCCAAAAATAAAAATAGGGATATTTATTTCATCAGATTTTCCATTTCATTTGTTTATTAAAATTATATATTCCTGGGTCTCGGGTGTTTGTTATAAAATATTGTGTCGTTGAGTAAGAATCCCATAATGCCAGTAACCTACCCTATCTAAATTCGTACTTTAAAAATAACTATTACCAGCGCATACAATGACATATTTACGTTAACGAAACTTAAAATTAACTTATTCTAGATACTTAAATTACCCTTAGAACACTTACACCCTAGATACCTTCCCTATGTCCCAACATCACATTTAAACGGCTTACTTTGAAATTCCACCGCCATCCTAATTAATTTCCCAACTACACATGTGTGTAAAATACCAATTAGCCGATACCCTCCGAACAAAAGACACAGACCCTAATGAATTCGTAATCTCGGTAATCTGCGATGAGAAATGGCCGCAAATAGCGTCGCCGGCAAACAAATTAAAGCTAGCCCAAAAATTAATTTATCACGTGCGTCCGCCGGCCGCCGCACTCCGCCGGCTTGTTTAACTATCTGCTATGTTAGACGAGGATGTTTACATCTTATTCAGATACAGGGCTTAGGTAGTGTTATAAATAAATGTATAAGTAGGGACAAATCACACTGATTGAGCTAGCCCCAAAATAAGTTTAAACTTGTGTTATGGGGTACTAATTCAACGAGACTATATTTAATACCAAGACCAGGGACAATTTGAAAAAGGCCATTTTCCAACTTGCCCTGGCTGTGGATCGAACCCAGAACTGTTAACCACTACGCCACGGAGATCGTCAAAAAAGAGTTTGTTGCCTGAATCCAAAATATGATCCGAATATAATCATCATCATGTAAATTGAAGTGAAAAAGTTATTGGGAAGACCTCTAGGAATAAATATTCGATTCTTTCTAAAATATAGTATCGTTAAGTTAGTATCCCATAACACAAGTTTAAAACTTACTTTGGGGCTAGCTTAATCAGTGTGATTTGTCCCTATATATCTATTTATTATTTATTTATTTATTTGATTTATTTTTTGGCTGAACTTTTCAAAATAGTAGCTACATTTGTAGCCTGCTAAAAATAGGATAAAGACAGGAAAGGATGTAGTGGATAACTCTGAAAATGTTATTCTTACCTCGCCTACTGAAAAAAGGTATGATATATTAGGTACGCTTGCATATTAATTTATTAATCACAATGGTACAAAAGGTGAACTTAATGCTAAAGCATTATCTTCGAGTTAACCTTTACGAAAAACTGAAATTTGAAAAATTGTATTTCTTCTCAAATTTTATGTGTCTCACTGCAGTGAAAAACCTTATCCTAGTAACATAAAAATCTGTATTTTTTTAAATATTCGCATCTTCCATATCGTTTATTTCATAGTCCTCTGCTATGATAATATTTAAATTAAAATCAGACCTAAATCAACGACCACCGTGACTATTACCGCCAAATGCCGCGCGTCCTCGTCCCAAATATTTTAATTTAGCGTCCGGCAGACCACTGTCCGGTCGCAGATGGCGCCACTGGTGATTAATATGCACGGAGCTGGCTGAAGTTAATTGTGTCTCTTTGGCATACTTTGAACTACCCCTAATTGTAAGAATACTTAGCAACGGGTTACTTTACTTGCGCATCACAATGTTTCTTCACATATAAATATTTTAATTTAGTGTCCATCAGATCACTGTCCGGTCGCAGATGGCGCCACTGGTGATTAATATGCACGGAGCTGGCTGAAGTTGAATGTGTCTCTTTGGCATACTTTGAACTACCCCTAATTGTAAGAATACTTAGCAACGGGTTACTTTACTTGCGCATCACAATGTTTCTTCACATATAAATATTTTAATTTAGTGTCCATCAGATCACTGTCCGGTCGCAGATGGCGCCACTGGTGATAAATATGCACGGAGCTGGCTGAAGTTGAATGTGTCTCTTTGGCATACTTTGAACTACCCCTAATTGTAAGAATACTTAGCAACGGGTTACTTTACTTGCACTTCACAATGGTTCTTCACATATAAATATTTTAATTTAGTGTCCATCAGATCACTGTCCGGTCGCAGATGGCGCCACTGGTGATTAATATGCACGGAGCTGGCTGAAGTTGAATATGTCTCTTTGGCATACTTTGAACTACCCCTAATTGTAAGAATACTTAGCAACGGGTTACTTTACTTGCACTTCACAATGGGTCTTCACATATAAATATTTAATTTAGTGTCCATCAGATCACTGTCCGGTCGCAGATGGCGCTACTGGTGATTAATATGCACGGAGCTGGCTGAAGTTGAATGTGTCTCTTTAGCATTCTTTAAACTACCCGCAATTATAAGAAGAATACTTAGCTATAAGTTACTTTACTTGCGATTCACAATAGTTCTTTACATATAAATATTACAAATTAGCGTCCAGCAGACCACTGTTCTATCGCAGATGGCGCCACTGGTGATTAACTACCCGCAATTATAGAATATCTAAACATATAGTAGTAAATACTTCTTAATAAGTTTGCTCCAAAACAGTGAATTCACGACTCATTTGTTACCTCAACAGATTTGGCTCATGTCCGAAGTCGCTTACCCAATTTCGAGACGTTTGAGTTGCCGTTAATAATAATAAATGTTTAATTCAGATAACGAGATCCATACATTAAAACTCAAAATAAAATTCAATTAAATAAAATAATTTCAAAATAAAATCAACATAAATTATTAAACATACACACTATAATAATAATGTTAAATAAAAACAAGCGACTTTAATTTCTGGTATTTTCATCATCAGTTCCACTTCATCAAAACTCACTTTCTGAATGCAAATGCTTTATTTATTGACAAAAACATCAAAATCACTTTATGTGTGCATATTATAGTTGAGGACTTCCCTCGCTTTCTCGAGGATCGCATCATCAGATCTTTACCTGGTGACTATGGGACCAACTTGCATGTATACGCTTTCAAACAAAAGCAGAATTTTCTAATTAGGTTCATATACGGAGATGCTATCGGGGTACATCATAAAAAGAAAACATAAGCTCCTCCTTTTTTAAAGTTGCATAATAATAAAAAATAGATTCGTAAAACACGGATTGCTTCCCTCGCTCGTTAGACTAAATACATAACAAAATGAAAGACGACTAAATGCGATGCAACGTAGAGAGCAGCAGTGAAGAGCCTCTTTCTACGCATAAATTAGCGCTCCACACGTGTCGCTAGTGGGTGGCTGTTCAGCCTAATTATGAGTATAAAGCTTTTCGGAATATTTTTCAGTGATTTTTATGAAGGTTACATCCTATTTTTTTTTTATTTATGTAACTTTATAACAAATGTAATAGGCGGACTTAAAGCCATAAGCCTTATCTACCAGTCAACCCACACTGGTGATGCAGAGAAAAGAAAACTTTAATAGGAGGTGCAAATTATGTAACTTTCATGAAGAATAGAAGAAAAAAATTTACCTATAAGCATTTTTTATTTTATTTTTTTAAGGTATAACTTTATTTGTCCCATTGTTGGGCCAAGGTCTCTTCCGTCTTCTTCCATTTGTCCCTTTCCGGTGTTAATCTCGACTGTCCTTTTTGGAATGCGTCGAGATCGTCTCGCCAGCGCTTTTTAGGCCTGCCGGGTAACGGTAACCATCTTTAGGCAACCAATCCGTTGCGATTCTTGCCCATCTTTCGCTGTGCATCTTACCGACATGCCCTGCCCAATTCCACTTTAGTATGGCGGTCTTATGTACCACATAATCGATCCGTATTTTGGACTGAATTGTGACGTTTGGGATTCTATCTATCCTAGTATTATATATAATTCTATCTAACAGTTCCCGAAGGTAATGTGCACGCACTGTACTTTTAAACGATGCACGAGTACGAATTTACCATATAAATTTTACAAAATTATACTCAAACTAAATAACAAGATAACTGATTACGTTAAATGAAGCTTTTATTATTAAAATAAAGAAATCATGAACGACAGCGCTTACAGACTTTACTACTAATTGTGTTGTTCGAGCTAGCTAGCTACCTTATTTTTATTGCAAATTGTATTAACAGGACGTTAGGTACATTATTAATTTAGCAAACATTCATTTAAAAACTAATTAAAACAGTCCAAAACGGAATAGAGCGGCAACGTCTTGTTATCTGTTGATGCATTATGGAATAAAATGTGAGTTAACAGTCAAGTTTGCACAATAAATAATTGTTTCCGAGGCGTAATTGCCGTAATTTCATGAATAATTATGCCACAGAGCAATTAAATAAATTACTGAAGGAATAACGACCGCCTTGGCTTTAGTTCAGAGTTAGGGCGACGGCTGTTGCATTTGCGAACATTACTCTAGCTTTTTCCGCCATTTGTTTGCGTCCATTGCAAACTATGCGACCAAATGCATAAACGCAAAAAAGTAACTTATATAAAATAATAGCTTACACACCGACAGCGCTGAAAGACGATGTTTCAAATCATAGGAATAAAATAAATAGGGACAAATCACATTGATTGAGCTAGCCCCAAAGTAAGTTTTAACTTGAGTTATGGGATAGCAACTTAATGATACTACATACATACAACGTGGAAGGGACATACTACACGGGCTATACTAGATTACTAAAGTATAATGAAATTAAAATGACAGAAAAAAAAACAAAAATAAATTCGACATTCTCATACAAATCGCCCGGGCGGCTGCACACTTTTGTATGGAAATGCCGATTTTTTTTTTCTTCTTTGGCTGTTGTTTTAATTTCATTATACTATAATGATCTAGTATAGTGCGTAGTTCAATTTATTACGGGTACGTCCCTTCCACATTGTATAATACCTAGGAAAATGTAAAAAAGGCCATTTTACAACTTGACTGGGGATCGAACCCAAAAACTCCGAGTGACAAACTAGCGTGTTAATCAATACGTTACGAAAGTCGTCAATCAATGACTTTACTTTTAGTAATACCTGTGGTAATAATAAGTATATTTGTAAGTTAATGGTTTTACCACTGGCCAACGTGTGTACCTATTCAATATTTTTACGTCTTCTTACAGCCAAGAAGTGACTTTTTTGCGCAGCGAGCGCAAAATGCACAGTTTTTGGCTTTGGTTCTATTTGGCTTTAAATATTTTTATCCATTAAACTATCATGGTGCACTAGTTGTATCTTGTATCAGATATCCAACCTGCCACAATAAGGAGGCTTCATAAGAAAACACATAACACTCACATATAATAGGCAAACATTTTCACACAAGGAAAATGGTCAGCAAGACCAATTACTGTGTCCTGTATTTTCGAGACGTGACAAATTGTCGGCCTCCGAACAATTTAGAACGCGTAACCACAAATCGCAGTAAAGCGATTCGACTGGAAATTTTAAAAAGAGGATCGCCGCTGTCATACGCGATATGGCTCGCTTCCAAACAGGGGCCGGGATAAAACGGGGGGAGGATGGGGGGATCCCCACATGGCCAGTTAGTTACGCCGCGAATTATAGGGGCCATTACGATTCATTAAGGCCAGTTAGGCTTAAACCGTATTTACAGACGCACACAAGCGCAACGTTCATATGTGGGCTTGCAACAGTTGGTATTGTTTTAGCTGAGCTAGAAAGAGACGGAGCTATGAAAGGGTTGTAGTTACGAAATTTTAAGCTACGAAATTGTGTGTAATTAGTGGCGGTTGTAACGAGCTTAGGGTCTTGGGCACTGAAGTGTGAATTTTTGATTTTCTCGCAACTTGTTTTGTGGAAACATTATCGTCGTAGACTTTCGTAGAGGTGCTACGAAACGTGTAGTAGATCTACGGTTATATTATAATTCGATGTTTTTTAGTTTTAGTATTTTACACTTTAATACGAGTATACTAGTTTATATTAAAAGAACTTCAAAAGTGAAGTTCGATCAATACAATGTGAGTGGTTGCTTTGAAGATATAAATAAAGTGGTACCTATTCGTTACATGCCAGCAATGGTATTGCACGGAATTGATTTAGATCGGAAAATCGAAATTGAAACGGCAATATATAATAAAACTATGAGATGATGTTCAGCTAGCTGTAAAGTATGCAAATAGTGCTCCCAGTGCCTCCAGGCAGCATGTATTGACATTTTCGAGCTCGCACCGACCGACCGGCACATTGTAAAATAAGGATACCAATTTATTAACCCTTTCCATAACACTTTACGGCTATAGACATAAAAGTATTATTTTTATTGAGTCTGAGTGTTCTTCAAAGACGTTAAGGATAACGAGATAACATCACGTCTTTATCCCTAACGGGGCAAGCAGAGCCCGGGCCGTAAGACTCAAAGGCCACATTTAGCGTAATGGTTGGCGTGAAAATGGGCAAAGAGAATTAAAATAGTGATGGATTGCTAGCTGCATCGCCTTTTAACTTATTTACTACTAACCTTAATCATTATGATTCAGATTCTCGCCCATACCATCGATCGGTTTTTACTTTACAATCTGCGCGGAAAGAGAAGTAGCTGGTACATTCTAATTTTTTTCCCAAACCAGCATGGAAGAAATGACAGTATGAAGTGAACAAAACAAAATTGTAATTCTACAAGACTCAGATAAAGCAAATCAGGCTTTCTTATTTTTTCTTTACGGCTTTTTTCTAAGTTTAAACTTGTATTATGGGATTCTAACTCAACGATACTATATTTTCTTCAGAGTGGCGGACTGGCGTATTATTATTACTCGTATTAGGTTAACCACTACACCATGGAGGTCGTCAAAAGCTTACTAGGCACAACCGACAGACGTGACGAAAGTGGAACTGGATAAATAAATTGATTGATTTTTTGATTATATTAATTTTTTTTATGACTTAATTAAATAAAATATACAATGATT
Source organism: Acrobasis repandana (assembly GCA_963576875.1). Lineage (NCBI taxonomy): Eukaryota > Metazoa > Arthropoda > Insecta > Lepidoptera > Pyralidae > Acrobasis > Acrobasis repandana. The sequence continues at coordinate 14,756,288 of OY756218.1, read as the reverse complement.
TTAATAAACTAATATAAAACACATTCGAGAACTCTAATCAACATCACTTTTTATTATCCTAAAAACAAAATACCTAAAATTCTGTCGATAGTACATTGAACTACTTTATATTCAAAACTGCAAATAGTGCCACTATCAAACAAAAAATGCCTCCATGAAAATATTCAATATCAACTAACTCTATAACCCAATCATGGAGAAGTCAAATCGAGCGTTTACATGCGGTGTTGTTTGGATTCTATGCCACAAAAATGAGCTCTACGCCTTTATGTTACGGTTGTCAGAAACGGCATTTTTATGGTTGTAACGGTAGCATCTGCCAATTTGTAGCGCACTCGCTAAAAATATTGAGATTGCGGAACGACAGCATGTAGTATACTTTTCATACTATTAAGCAAGCAAAACACATTGTTTGGACTACAAAACTGAATTTTCACAAACCGTATTACGACAAAATTTTATATCGACAATATGGATATATATTCGACAATAGTTTAGTTAGAAATATCTCAAGTCAGTTATTACTGTACTGCGACAAAGCGCTTCTTTGCCATGATTTAACAAAAAGATGATTCGACGACATACTTCTTCTAGTCCGAAAGAGTCAACTTCGATGTATTCTACTCCAGCATGCTGTAAGTCGGAGCCTGGTCAAAACAATAAAGCACGTCTTTTTCTTAAATCGTCTAGGAACCATACACGTCGTTGCGAGTTGACAATTATATCTCTTCTTCGTCTAAGCGCGTTCCCAGTTGCATCCTCAGCGGTGCTGCTTCGGAGCCCAGGGTGCGTTTTCCCGCTTTTTCTTCTCCAAACATAACATGCATGCAATGGTCACCCAAGGATGCCTAAGACCTTGCAAAATGGAGAAGAAATAGCCGAAACAGTTTAAATAATTTGGCTATAGTTTTACGATTGACCACCTGCCTGACGTCAACCCTCTTTGGAAATGTATTTGTGCGAAAAGTTTTACGGGCCGCCGCCCGACGTTAACCGTCCTTGGGAATGAAATTGTAGCACGAGATGTTTGTGCTTAGTCCTTTAATCGCCTCTTACGACATCCACAGGAAGAGATGGAGTGGTTCTATATTTTAACCCGGAACCACACGGGTTAGACGAGTTGACAATTATATATTATACATAAAATTGTCTACTTTTTTTGTCTTCTTTGTAGCAAACACTGGTACCACTACAGTCACGTTTTTAAAGCAAATTACAAATAAAATAAATAAAAAATAAATTTATTGACTGGTTTCATTTTGTGAACAATACAGGTTTTATAACTAGAGAAATAACAACTGTGACCAAAATTTTACGGCAACAACACTTCTTTATTGACTTTAATTTGCACCCTGGTAAATACCCACTGCGACCGTTTACCGACGCTTTTGACAGCAGAGCAATGCGCAAACATATCAAGTGTTTGGAACTATTTTCAATGCCTCATCGACTTTTTTCTATTGCACTTTGCATTTGCCAGGATTTTGTAGACATTTTTTTTCTGTTCTAGCTGCCATCTACGTACAAAAAATATTTAAATACACTATATCTTAGATGCACCCGTGTGGTTCCGGGTTAGAATAGGACCACTCCAACTCTTCCTGTGGATGTCGTAAGACTAAAGGACATAGCACAATCATCTCGTGCTACAATTGCATTCCCAAGGAGGGTTAACGTCGGGTGGCGGCCGCATATAAAACTTTTCGCACAAATACATTCCCAAAGAGGGTTGACGTCAGGCAGGCGGCCGGTTGTAAAACTATAGCCAAATCATTTAAACTGTTCCGGCTATTTCTTCTCAAATTTGCGAGGTATTTGGCATCCTTGGGTGACCATTGACATGCATTTTATATTTGGAGAAAAAAAAGCAGGAAAGCGCACCCCGGGCTCCGAAGTAGCACAGTTGAGGATGCAACCGAGAATGCGCTTAGACGAAGAAGAAGACACTAAATCTTAGATGGTCGTATTCTTTGTTTCTTTTCGAAGCTGAGTGCTGTGCAATTTTCCTTGCCTTATCATAGGTAGAAGACAGTGGTTTTTTACCAGTATTCTAGAAAATTTATATCCATACGTACAACAATATCTGCGAAAGATATTTTACCCGTCTATAAGTTTCATATATAAGTATGATTTGACTCATTTTGAGAAGGAGTGGAGGGTGATATCAAGTGACCGGGATGTATGGAAAAAAAGAGAGAAGGCTTATTTCCAACAATGAAACTAAATTGGCTTAAAAAATCTTATTTACTTAATAAATAATGCTTAAAATGCAACGTAATTAAGCGACTAAATAACGTGGAGTCTACCCGTTTCATTTAAATACCGTATCCTGGACAATTTATAACACCCAGACACACAAAAACCGGACGGAGAGGTGGAAAAAAGGCTGTACTGGAACTAAGCCCGCTGGCTATCTAATAACATTTATTACTGGCTGAGTCCCCAGCGTCCACTTCCGACCGGCTGATAAACTGACGCCATTTTTGCCGCCATATTTATTTATAGGTGTTTGGCGATAATGTACGGAGCGAATCGTTCATTACGTGAAAAGCTGGCTAAATGGACTATTCAATGTGCGACGTATTAGGTAACTTATCGTAATATTAATAGTTAACAAGAATTTATTAAATTTATTATCACAAATACAAATAATCTATAATTTAAATAAGGATTGAAATGAGATTTAAATCAATAAAAAAAAACATGATATTCTTATTGAATTATGATTTAATTATAACAAAAATTTGCGTTCACCATCAACAAGACGACACCGCTGCTCTCCAGTTAGTCTGCGGCCACGAAAGATGTAACTCTTTTTCGAAACGTTAGACAAAACAATAAAAAAGGTTCGTGCTAAGTCCCGTTATATAAATATAAATCATGTGTTCAAAGCGCTATAGTTTAAAAACCAATAATTATAACAAATTATAGATTCAAATTCGTATTGTAGTAATAAAATACTAAATGAGCTAGCCCCAAAGTAAGTTTAAACTAGTATTATGGGATACTAACTCAACGATACCATATTTTATAATAAATACAAATCAACACCCAAGACCCAGAACAATTTGAAAAAGGCTATTTTTCAACTTGCCCTGGCTAGGGATCGAACCCAGAACCTTCGGATTGGCGGACTAGGGAGTTGAATATTACGCCATGGAGGTCGACAAAAAAATACTTGTTGACTATATTAGTTCACAAAAGTTTAGCTTTAGCTAGAAAATTGTACACTGCTCAAATGGCAAAATCTTCTTTGTATACAATCAATTGTGTAACTTCAATTAGGCTGACCCGAAGAGAGCAATAAACGCTGAAATAATATATTACAGGACACATCAGCTAGGATTTTAAAAAGACGAACTTTTAATCCCTAACCCTTTGGGAAACATATTATGCATGTAGGTATGTAATAAATTAGCTAGAAGTAGCACCTAATCATACCACACACAACTAAAGTTGTAGCTTAGATATGTGTCAGAATAAAACAAAACTTAAAGTTGTTTAAAATTACAGTTCTTATGTAGTTTGGCAAGATATCTACAGGATTATTATAAGTCAACAGCAAATCTATTTCAACATGTAATCAAAACTTTCCTTGGCAAGCGTGACTAACAACATAATAACTTATTTTTCGTTCTTATTCAGCAAATGAGGCACACAATCAACTCATAATTATAAATCATAGCGAGTGCTATCTGAAGAACTATGCCATTAATCAGATCGGTGGGAATCGGCGAGTGTTCGACGATTTACACGCTCGGTGCTCGGCAGTTTGCAAACGTGGCACTGCAGGGTTAATGACTGCGATCACGGATACAAATGGCAGAGGGATATATCTTGTTAAAGTTGTTGGCAACTGAGAAAAAATATACGAGTTCTTCTTACCCGAACTAGGTTTCTTTCGGCGTAATCTTCCCAGCAGTGGTCGTTCCGAAACGCTAGTAGTTTGTAACTTTTGGACTAAAGGTAATTTTAAAATAATGACTTTTATTATGTGATATATTTATCCTACATTGAAAAAAAATTATGACTTCGACTTTATAACTGAATTGAATTGGATTGGCCACACTCTCCGAAGCCGCCCCAATCACATACCTAAGAAGGCTAATGGATTGGAATCCTCAAGGAAAGCGTATAGTCGGCCGCCCCAAACAAACCTGGTGACGTATCGTGCTCGATGAAATTAAGAAAATCGGCAAGACCTGGATAAAGTTAAGCGTGTAGCTCAAGACGAGATAGAGTCTTTGTGGATGCCCTCTCCCCCAGATAGGGGGCTAGAGCGATACGTCAGTCTTACGACTGTAAATAGCTTACAGTGGTGTCAGATTTTACCAGCTGCATGAAGGCATCTGACGAGGCTGTCACTACATGGCGTAAATGTAATAGTCATTGGTCTCGTAGGAAAAATTAACTAATACTATAATAGTTTTTTAATTAAAATTCGCTTGGATTGAGACGATAATAAATCAAATTGTCGCAGAACATGGTAAATTAAAGTTACTAAAATAATAAAACAAATATTTTTAAATTAATTTTTTTTTAATTTTAATTTTTTTTTTTTTTTTTACTTTTTAAGGACAAATCACACTGATTGAGCTAGCCCCAAAGTAAGTTTTTAAACTTGTATTATGGGATACTAACTCAACGATACTATATTTTATAATGAATACATATGTAGATAAACACCCAAGACCCAGGACAATTTGAAAAAGGCCACTTTCTAACTTGCCCTGGCTGGGGATTGAACCCAGAACCTCCGGATTGGCGGACTAGCGTGTTGACCATTACACCACGGAGGTCGTCAAATAATAAAATTTGCCTGCGCAATCAAATGGGCAGTCTCAAGGAAACAGTTTTTTTTTTTTTTTTCAAAATAAAAAGGGGATCTTGTATATAACCTAACTTATTAATATAATATAATATAACCTAGCTATCATTTCGAATCTATTCAACCTTATTGAATGATTGCAAAACAAATATCCAAACTCTCAAACGTAGGACTAAAACATTTTGCTTTTACATTTTGATTTGACTTAGAAGTCCAAAACAAACTAAGGATTATCCGGGCCCGTCTCAAGCAGAAGACGTCATGATTTGTGTGCGGTGGTCCCCGGGGCTCCTGAGTTGTACCGGCTGAACCGGCTCGGCCGAGCGATTTACGACCCGGATTTCACTGTCCACTTTAAGTAAACATTGTGTTAAATTATAATACTACTCGAGGATACGCTGTTATTTTTAGTTTTAGACTACGTGCTCTGCGTTTATTACCTTTGGCCACTTTTTTTTATATTACATTTTGTATTACATGTTTAATTCAATAAAGTATACCTTATTTTTCTTATCTTTAGTGGCTCTTTACCTCTTATAAGTTATACTGGCTATGCCTTTGATTTATCGAAGTTGGAAGAGATCAATCTATAGTATTTCATACTATGTTACTTTTTAGGGTTCCGTAGTGAACAAGGATTATAGTTTCGCCATGTCTGTATGTCGGTCTGTCCGCGGTTTTACTCAGAGATTACTATTACTAGAAAGCTTTAATTTGGAATGGACGGCATATATATTAATCACGCCGACAAAGTAAAATAAAATCTTGAAAAAAATCTTTTTAGGGTAGCTCACATATATGTAAAGTGGAATTCAATTGTTTTTTCTCGACTAACCCATGGTTGGGGGTGTCATTGTGCAAATTTTTGTTAGAGTCAAGTCCCCCTCTGTCAGCTAAACCATTGTATATGGACACGTGACAAAATTTCACGGCAGTAGTAGGTATATAACGTGTAACAAAATATACTGAAACTATTTTAAGGCTGAATTTAGTCCATGATAATCAACAACTTTCCTCAAGGAACATATATCGAAATATGAAAATATTTTTTTGCTTTCCATACAAACTCGGATCAACTGATCTCTCAACTTGTATGGAAGGTCAAAAAATATTTTTCATATTTCAATATACGTTCCTTGGGGAAAGTTGTTCAGTATCATGGACTGAATCCACCATTATAAGTTTCAGTAAAATAAAATTAAAGCTAAAAAATATATATTTTTTTATAATAATATATATTTTATACCCTGTATAGCAAAGTTAAAGCCTTTGATTTGTAGACGGTTGGTAGATATTGGAAAAGATCAATCCAATAAATACATGTGTAATATTTTTAAATTCTTTTACCTCCTTTAAACTTTACGAAAGTTACAGGTTTGCGGTTTGAGTAGCTTGGAGACTTGGAGCGCCATCCATCCAGCGGTCCCTCGCCGCACATTAGCCGGCCCTTGTCCTTGCCTTTGATTTGTGGACGGTTGGAAGAGATCAATCGCCCCTAGCAATGTTTAGATCGCCATGTTTACTCGGAAAATTGAATTGAATCCTTTGTTTAGGAGAATTAAATATTTTTTTTAACAAGAGTAATGTTTTTATATTTTATTTTGACCTTTATGTCATTTATGCCATAATAGATGCCGCTGGACTTATTTTATGTAGATAATTAAGTAAGTAAATTACAGATACGTGTCGATTACCTCTCAGACCAATGTGTATCTTTTATAAGAAGTAGGTATTAATGTAAGAAAAGCTTGCCATTAGATAGAAGATACAAGAAAATGGGAGAGACCTTTGCCCAACCCTGGGACAACATAGGTTATAATAAACTGGTCAAGTGCGAGTTAAACTCGCGTGAAAAGGGTTCCGTACTTCTCATAGGTTTTCCTGTTATCAACAAGCAATTAACTATATTTTGTATTTTTTTCAAAATTTTAGGCTCAGTAGTTTCGGAGATCAGGGCGTTCAGGGGGGAAAAATGGTCAATTTTCGTCTTCTTTCATGAATAAAATCAAAACTATTCATTTTACAATAATAACAAAAATATATTTGAGATCCTCATAACGGACCCTTTCATTTGATATATGACATAGTAAGGTTTGCAAAACTTTTTCTTTTAATTTCCTAATTTGTCCCCCGAAAATAACCCTTATTTAAAAAAACTATTTATTTACTTTGTACATCTGTGTTTGGGTCATAAGATTACACCATCGTACCAAATTTCACCTGATTCGGTCTAGTAGATTCGTAGCAAATTGGCTGTGACAGATGGACGGACAGACAGACGCACGAGTGATCCTATAAGGGTTCCGTTTTTTGATTTTTTGTACGGAACCCTAAAAAATACCAAAGATAAATGAAATAACAAAATAGGCTATAAAATTATATTACCACTAGCTAAACTTAACAGTAATATATCAAACTGAAGTTTTTTATCCGTATCTTAGCGATACCCACGAACCCGAGGGTACCCTATAGGGTACCCTCGGGTTAGTAAGAAGTTGCCATAGCAACTTCTTTCAAATATATACCCTCGACCAACGTCTTTCAAAGTGGCTGAAACTTCGATCAACGCCGACACAGAAACTACTAGAGTATCCAAAGCCAACTCAACTTTGCTCATTTTTCTCTGGTAATTTATAAAAAATATATAGGTACTTTTGGTTTTGTCCAGGTAAGTGGAAAATATCAGTTATATTGTTTTTAACACATTTTGGAACACTTAGAACTGTAAACTTCAATACATTTTTTATTCTATTACCTGGCTGAATGTCCCGGAATGTCTAAAACAAATAGTAACCAGCCAAGACATTACTTGAACTAGCCTCAAAGACATATTTTACAAACTTATACGTGCTAACTTAACGATATTAAATGTAGGTTTTTCATTTAATAAATAAAAAATAGAATAAAAAAAATATTTAGGTAAATTGTGTTACGTTACATTTGTATAGATCAACACTAAAGACCCAGGGCATTAATTAAAAAGTAGCATTTTTTGTACTTAATAGTAAGTAAGTTATGATGATAAGTCTAAAGGTAGGAAATATATATGCTCATATAAAGCTGAAACTTCTATTAACACTTAGACAAAACCCGCTACTGTGTCAAAAAGTCAACGGCTCGGTACATCCACTTGTCTCTCGCAATTTATAAACGTCACCGGTTCTGAAGCCGATTCATAATTAATGATAATATCCGGCAGATGCGGATTTCAGCCAACGGAAAAAAACGCCCAGCGGAAAAATAATCGCAAAAGGTCCTTAGTCATTTATGATGGTGTTTTGAACAACGAAATCTATAGAGTCATATTGATATCAAATAAAATATAATGACATAAATTAAACAATATCTTCTAGTTGTTTAATTTTGTAAATTATTTAATCCTAAAAAGATGTGACAATAAAAAAAATAGATAACACTTAAAATTATTTTGTGAACAACCACTTACTTTACTTACTTAGTATCACTTGTACTCTGTCTGGCTTAACTATGGGTGTTCAACATATGGGTATTCCTATACTTTTAGCGAAAGTCCACCACATTAACCTCTCCTTCCAAGGTCATTTCTTAACAAGGAACCAATATTTTTATGTCTGTATAATAAGGTTGCGACTCATCTGTGTTCGAGCGGCCAAATCTGGCCACTTCGGAGGTGAGAAGTATGTAATATTCTTACTGTCTGCTGTGGTGAGGGGTTAAAGCTAGACATTTAGGGTACATTTGAGTAAAGAAGGTAGTTTCTTATAAAATAATTTTAAGAGTTCAAAAAAGTAGAATTGTTATATCACATACGACAGACTGATCGGAAATCTTAAAAAAACGTATAACAGGTCCCTCGCGTTCCGAAACTTTTCTAAATCCCCAAAACCTAACCCCAAACAAACAAAATGCATTTCATCCAACTCTTGTCTAACACCGCGACATCGGCTCCGCTGAAACCGGAAATACAAGCTTTAAAAAAAGGAGTCGCGACCGGAACCGTAAGCAGGAAGACGCCGACGACAGCGTCGCCCGACTGAATTAAAAATTAAAAGAGAATCCGTTTCCGGATACTGCGCTGTTTTAGGGTTGTCGTCTATGAGAATTTTCATAAAATTGCGAATCGTGAAAATAGCTGCATTGAAAATTGACAAGTCAATCCAACGTTAGATGGGAAATGTTAATCTGGAGATGTTAATTACTATACGTACTTAATTATTAATACGAAAAAATATTACAAGAGAAAATTATCTAGTAATTTCATGCGGTCTGGAAGATAAGTAAAAACTTTGAATGTACCAGCCGCTGCTCTTCCCGCGCAGATCGTAGAAACCGATTGAGGGAATGAGCGAATATGCAAATCATGTTAATAGGCGATGCGGCTAGCAACCCATCACTATTCTGATTCCTTTTTTCTCCTTCTCGCCCACCATCACGCTAAAAGTGGCCTTTGAGTCTAGCGGCGCAAGACCTAAAATGCTCTGTCTGACACATTAGGGATAAAGACGTAATAGTATGTATGTATTAGCTAGTCCACAATAAACTGAAAGGTTCTATTTACCACGCCCAAAGATGCTTGTACTCATTTTCATAAAAAAAATCTTGCAATTTTATATATGATAAGTATGTCTCTGCGTTTGTCTCCATCGCATCCACGACACAAGTTTATTGCTTAGTATTTTCAAATGCATCTTGTGTTTATGTCCATATTTTTTTTCGTTATACTTATGTTGATACACTTATTATAGAGGTACATACATATGTCAATATATCCTTATGTAGGTATGTACTAACGATATTATCGATCGAACCTCCACTACTTGGCTCACGCACACACTGGCGGGCGCCTAGCGGCGATATTACATGAATGTGCAAACAAATAGCTATATTTACCTCACATCTCCAACATTATCTTTACATGATACTAAAAGCTTGTGTATGTTATGGGAGGTCTGGAGACGACGTGTGCATGTGTGACAGTAAATATGTGGACGCACACAGATATAACGTATCTACAAGGGACTCTGAGCTTCATTTGTATTAAATGAAAACTGAAGAAGTCTCACTCAACCTTAGAGCCTTAGTGGGCGTGCCGTGGAAGGCGGGGCCAGGATCGGACACTCCTTGAAGTCCTCTTTTTTACCTCACTGCTTTCTAGGTACTCACCGACCATTTTACCAAGACCCTTGACACATCGACCTATTTCGTATATCCAGTCTTTAACATTACCAGAAGCGGGCGTCGGAGAAGGTCATCGCTGTCTGGCTGTGTTTATATAAGCGGAGAAACAAAGCTTGGAGCAACTTCGGCTGTTATCGCGTTTATAAAGTTCTCGAGACAATTCCGTTTTATGGGGTGTTTTACTTGAGATAAATTTTATATCCTTTGTCTGCATTCTTTTTGTTTTGAAATACAGTTCGTAAACAACGTAACTGGCTGAGTGAAATTTAAGAATTTTTTTTTATTCTATGTCAGTTTATGTGGTTTACAAGGGAATTGACTAGTCTCGACCGCTTTAGAAACATATCACGGTAACAAGACCGTGTTGGAATGAAACTAGGTAACCAACATAGCTTTAAAAGGCCGAGACTGCCTTGAAAGAACTACAACGGTTTTTTGAATAAGGTATCATTGTCCGATAAACTGTTCATCACCAAATCGCCCGCCTTTGATCGATTTGACAAAAAAGGATCCCTGTGTCACTAGACAGATATACCCTACTTATATACATATACAGGGTTACTGGTATCTAACTGGTATAAAAACAAAATTTCGGCTTCCCATACATATCAGCACTAAGTCAAATAGATTTTGTATGGGAAGACGAATTTTTTTTGCGTTTTTCCTTATTGGTTTTTATGGAAAGTAGTTCAGTATCATGGACTGAACTTGCACCAAAAAGGTTATGCGTTAGATACCAGTAATGTATATATTTCGATGCGTGAGTATTTAAATGTTATTGGTAGTTTTAAAACACAACACAAATTCGCTAAGCTTGAATGGAATCTTAGCCTAAATCTGATGCTTGATGTATTTCATAGCCATACTCGTACATCTTTTCTTATAATTGTATTTAAATTATATTTTGAAGCAAATGTGGATAAGTGCGTCTGGGTCGCCTTCAACGAGCGTAATGCGACCATGTCGCAGACATAAAAAAAAGAGGTTATAAGTACCCGTAATCGATGGGCATGCGTGAAGAGAGTGATGTGATGAGTGTAGCTGAAACACGAGAGGTCTGTCCATAGTCTCATATCTACCTACCCGTGTGGGAAACACACGTGATAATTTGTATGTATATTAAAATAAACAGTTTTTTTTTAGTTTGCTAATAGTGTGTCTAAATCTCAAAAGAGATTATGATGGCATAGTAAATAGAACTGGGAATACACTGAGATGAGAGAGAGAGAGAAAGAGAGTAAATATACAAACATTGTAAGTAAACAAATAAATATGTAATAATAACGTCAAAAAAGGGCCAATAGTCATCTCTATAACCGGCTTCATACTTTACAAACTTCATACAAATACACTCTAGATCTTCATTCATCTATTTACATACTTCCTTATTCAAAAAGTTGTAACATTAAATACATGTATAATAGTCAGGAAGTTTTATCAGCCTCCTAATTCGAATAAAGACTCGTTGTGTTAGCTCAAGCCCCACAAGTGCTCAATTACCTACCAAGTCTGAAAAAGATTTAAGATAAATAAATACCAATATAAGAATAATATTTATAGGAAAAATATGCTGTATAAAAACTACATCAAACATGATCAAGAGTAAACGTGCCCTGGGAGCTAATGAAGTTCCCTCCGTCTTTTCATCAATCACTCATTATCGCTTTCTTTCTATGGCGATCGCGGTACTAAACTGGCAGAGATAAGAGTCTGTAGAGCTATCAATCTATTTCGCGGATTGGTCAGACGAAAACATTCGTCATGATCATGATACAATACGTGATGTATTCATATCGAATCAGTATATACCTAATCTAACGAAATATACCGAAACTATTATATGAGTAAATTCAGTCAAGTCAGTCAGTCAGATTAAGTTTTCCCAAGGAACATATATCGGAATATGAAAAATAAGCCTTTTTTTTTTATAAGTATTACATCATTTTTGAAAAATAATAGGGATGTGAACTAAAACACTTTATGTAGCTTATCAGGTTTTTATGAATTTAATTTTCAGGTTAATTATGAATGTTTTCTTTTCTTTCTACTTCTTTTCTTAGATTACCAAATGGTGACGGAAATATATATTTCAATTTCGCATGACGTCATGATCTGATTGTACCATAGTTGCCGGCCGATAGGTCTTTTAAAAACTCATTTGAAGCCATTTAGGGTTTGCATTGCAAAGACAACTTTTCGATTTAGTGACCCGTTTTCAAAATTAAACTAATACTTGTTCGAGTATAGCGTCCTCCCCCCTCTCCTCTATAAGCTAAGCTATTCGCTTAGAAATTAAAAAAATCGTGAACGTATAAAGTGTGCCTATGTGTTAAATTATGAACAAAATACATAATTATAAGAAAAAAATTACTTAAATGAAGTTTTAACTTGTTTAAAGCGGGTAGTAACATGTAAAATTATTTAAATTAAAGTTTTCATGTTGTAAGTGTAACTTCGGAACTCTACTCTGAGCGTGGCCCGACACGCACTTGGCACGCACCGATTTATTAACATACAAAACACTTTGAAAAATGGCCGTATGGTTCCGGTTTAGAATAGGACCACTCCATCTCTTCCTGTGGATGTCGTAAGAGGAGACTAAACGACTAACCACTAACATCTCGTGCTCATACAATTGCATTCCCAAAGAGGGTTGACGTCAGGCAGGCGGCCGCCCGGCCGGTCGTAAAACTATAGCCAAATCATTTAAATTGTTTTGGCTATTTCTTCTCCATTTTGCAAGGTCTTTGGCATTCTTGGGTTACCATTGACATGCATAACATGCATAATTTGGAGAAGAAAAAGCGGGAAAGCGCACCCCGAGCTCCGAAGCAGCACAGCTGAGGATGCAACCGGGAACGCGCTTAGACGAAGAAAACACTTTTAAAAATAGCCTCATATTTGAGTAACTATACACTTATAACTTATAAGTAGGTACTTACGTGCCTACTCATCACCGTCATTATTATCGCTCAGTGATCCAATTTATACTAACATACCAGCATTTCAAAGACGCCATGAATAATCTACCCTTAAGTGAACAAGCACATTCAATTTAACACCATTACAACAAATTATCGATGTCACCTACATTAACTCGTGTGAACTCGACTCTATGAGGGTCCTTTATGTAGTCTGTATATGTGTGTGAATATGTGTATACGTGTGAAGTAACACTGCGACTGTGTGCGTTATCTGAAAATTCCACATCATTTCCCGCGACCCGCGCACACATCACATATTATAATGTATTCTGTACACCATATACTAAGTTAGATGTATGAGTCTGTCTATTGTTTTGTAAGATTTACGTAGGTAGAGATAGAGAGATATTCATCATCATTATTTCAGCCGCATAACGTCCATAGCTGGACATAGGCCTCTCCCAGGGATTTCCAAAATGACCGATCTAGAGCGGCCTGCGTCCAGCGCTATCCAGCGGCCCTAGTCAGATCGTCCGACCATCTTGTGGGTGGGTGTCCAACGCTTAAAGAGACATTATCACGTCTTAAAAAGCCCAGGGGTGCAAGACCCAAAAGCCACGTTTAGCCTGATGGTGGGCGTTAAGATAGAAAACGGGTATCAAAATAGTGATGGGTTGCTAGCCGCATGTCCTATTACCAAGATAAGTACGTATGTATCAATTAATTTGACAATATAAAATGCATATGAATGATACGCCCTCATGAAACTATTTAATCTTTTCGCTAAGTTTCTTCTGGTCGGCTTGAAGTTGAAGTCAATAGAAACTCAGTAATGTCTATGACTGATATTCAATTGTTTTATTTTTTATGTTTAAAGTTCTTGTATTGCAGCCATGGATTGCAGCCAACTACTACTTCTGATCTATTCTGCATTTTATTAGAACCTTTGAGATGTAAAGGATTACATACATAATAACCTCTGTTCGTTTCATTAGTGTATAAAATGTGATCGTCCACAGGCGCTGTCGTTTAGGAAATGAGCGTCAGCTCTTTTATCTAAATGGCCCTCGGGGACGTAAAAATGACGTAAAACGCCCGTTTTTGCTGTAAATATTGAAATAAAATGCACATTATACACCACGTACACGCTAATGTTCGCTGCAATATTTTTTATTAATCTTTTATATTTTAATGCAGTAGGTACATAATAAAGTGTCAAGCAACACCAAACATTTACTATAGTAGTTAAGAACAGTAGACCTCGCGAGCTCTTATAAATTTGTAATAACCGAGGCTTTCCCCTTTCCCCTGGCTTAGCAAAGCCATTTCAGTGAAATCCGACCAGATATAACGCTACAGCAATCTTCTTCCTTTTCTTTCCTCAAATCTCTCCTTATGGATATTTTTTCAATGTCTTGTGTAGAATGAAATCCTTAGTGTGTCTCTCAAATTTGATCAAAATCCTTTTATAAATAACGCTACCTACAGCTAGTAACCCTTTAACCCCCTATTTCTTCCCCAATCAACTACTACTATTAAATTTCCGCCTTAATCGAAAATATAATTATATATAATTAATTTTTGATTAATCTCGAAACTGAGACGCTTCGCTCGTTTATCTATATATATAAAAGCGAAAATCACTCACTCATCACGAAATCTCGAAAACTACTTAACCAATGAAGATGAAATTTGGCAGGAAGGTAGATTGTGAATAGGAGACGTCCGCTAAGAATTTTTGGAAATTCTATCCCTAAGGAGGTGAAATAGGGGTTGGCAGTTTGTATAAAACTTCGTAATTTTAAAAGCGAGGCACATAAAATTTTTAATGTATTTTAGTAGTTACTAGAAAATAATAATGCATTTATTAGATTTTGACAATTACATTCCTATAAGGGTGAAATAGGGGTTGCAAGTTTATATGAATCTTCGTTATTTTTGAAGCTAGACACATGCCATTTTCGAATTAGTGGTTAGTAAAAAATAATAATCCATTAATTGGATTTGAATAAATTGCGACCCCAGTTTAAAAAAAAAATCTAATTTGTGTAGTCTACGCGGGCGAAGCCGCGGGCAAAAGCTAGTTCAATTATATAATTGAACACAATAGTTTTAATGAAATGGAACCACTGTTAAATTGCACCTAGGTACCTAAGCTCACTGGCTAAGCCTCTTTATAAAAACATATTCAATTTAATTTCGCTAAATAACTTCACAATAATATCCCAAGACAATACCACAATTACAAAATATGAACTCGGAAGCACGAGAAACATCAATAAACAAGGAAAAGAAAACGAAACACCGCTGAACAAAAGCGTGAACCTTTTTTCCGTCAAGTAATGAAGCCGTATCTTTAATAGCGCGATAAGGGCGCTAAATGTTTGCGCACACGCCAAATAATAAGCCCGATCATTTGGGGCGGCGGGGAAAAAGAAAATGTTCCCGGTTCCCGCGGTTTTGAGGCCTTATCGCCCTGATAGACACGATGTGAATGGAGGTTGTAATAGATTCTGTTGGATCGTTGTGTGTTTGTTGTTAATGTGGTTTGCGGGATTTGGTAAACATGTCTGACTAAATAATACTTGTACTTACCTACTTGAATGTACACTTTCAGTAGATTTTGTTAGATCCTGTGTTCATTCATTAAGTTACTAGGTTGACGTTAAAATGGAGAATGCTCGGCGTAAGTTAGAATGGAGAATGCTCGGCGTAAGTTAGAACGTCTAAAGAACATGTATTGTTCAAACATATCATTTTTATAATTTTGGCTGTAAAGATTAATGAAAACCAATAAACTTCCGGTTCATTCTCGTAGACGCATTATTCATTAGTTATTCGATTAATTCCTTATATCCTTTTCTTAGCATGGTTTTCTACTTTCCTGAGCCACTATCCTAATAAATATTTACCCATAGATTTAGAGAGAAAAAGTTTAGCAATGAAACCCCTATACAGAACGTTCGTAACTATTATCAGTCTGCCATTCTGATTGGCATTTAGCTTGCACAGATAAAGGCAGATGGGTACGTTCGGCCGATAGCGCCATGGAAACTTCGCTTTACGGTTATTCCCCTATAAAAGCAACTCTTACTAAAAACAACTTTACAACCGTTTTATACGTGTTTTATGTCACGCGGTTATTTTTAGTACCCTCACGGCTCGGTGCCGTAATTGTTTTATCGTTCATTTCTAATTTATTAATCTTTGCTAATAAAGCGTGTTTTATAAGTCATCATCTTAATGAAGTATTGAGTTATGAGTCGTTAGTAACTTTGGTTTGTGGCGATGAATTGGGTCGTAATTTTTATATATTCTTTACAACGTTTCCGAATAACTTTTCTGTACACTTTTTTTCCACTAATGTTTAATAATTACAATGACATCTTTGTAATTTATTTGCGCTTAGTAGATAGAAATTGTTTTATTGAAATGAATAAGCAGTGAAATTACTTTCTTTTTTAATTAGCTACTTGTGTCCTACTGCTGGGTAAAAGCCTCCCTCCTCCTTCCACAATTCTCTATCCTGGGTCTTTTCCCTCCATTCCTTGGAAGAGAGTGATTGACCCACATTTTGACTAACTGGACACTGATGAGAGAGGAAGGCCTAGACCAAGATGATCAGACGACTTCAAAAGTTACCACAAGGATTGGAGTGAAAGTGCTTTATACAAAAAACAAAGTATTTTTTTGTGTCATTATATGAATGAAGACCACGTCAATCAACTGTAACAAGATTTACAGTCAAACATTACATATTACATTGTAACAAAATATTCTAACAAAATAATTCTCTGTGAAACAAGGAATATGTAAATGAAATGTCACGCAGTGATCAAAATAAATTAGTTTGAAAGCCACCATAATAGGTAATCGGCTCCCCACACTTATCGCGGTGGGCGCCATCAAAACTAAATTTCTACGCAATCCCACATCAAATAACGGGAAAATGACGCACACAGAACAAACTTCACACTTCTTGCTAGATAGATTGCGGACACACGCCCGCTGCGCTTGACACACGCACTTATGGAGTCCATATTATAATTTTTGAAGTGAAAACATCTTTAGGCGCGTTGGGCATTTTTTGAGATGGGAAAAAACCACTGAACTCGCGACACTGTTACCGACACCACCTTGTTCAAGTTTTCACGTCTGTCGGTACTCCTAGAGTGCCACTGTTTTTTTCGTCACAGAATCGTCTTGAGCTAGTTGGAAAAGCTAAATTGGTAAATTGTTCTTGTCTAATAATAAAAGTTAACTTGTTATAGATCCTACTGCCTGGGTAC
This sequence comes from Acrobasis repandana, assembly GCA_963576875.1. Classification (NCBI taxonomy): domain Eukaryota; kingdom Metazoa; phylum Arthropoda; class Insecta; order Lepidoptera; family Pyralidae; genus Acrobasis; species Acrobasis repandana. Next base: position 14,739,090 of record OY756218.1, on the reverse strand, counting down.
GGAATTTATAAATTATGAAAAAAAAAACCCGTGCCTTTTTTTCGTTGAGAAGATCACAGATTTTAAGTAAGTTTTTCTACTCATAACTTCACTGCTTATATTTTCATGATAATCATAAAAACGCGTACTGTGAATATTATCAAAATTTGTTTCTATTAAGTTATTCCTAGTTATTAAAAAAATAAAATAACAACGAGCCTTACTGAGACTTTTTATTAAATTTGACTCTTAGATTAAACGAAATAATCCATAAGCCAAACCATTTATAAGTATGCCGTGTGGATGTGTAATTTTTTTATGCAAGTGTACCAAACAGTACCGCCGTGTGTGAGCCAACTAAATCGCCAGATGAATATTGTTTCAAACGGAATTAAGCACGCGCCGGAGGGACGCGGATCACTTATAATTGTTATTTTATTCATAGAAATAACAGTCCTTCGGGACCGTGGATAGGTGAACAAATATTTTGGCGTGTCGAGCACCTTTTACTGGCCCAACATGAGGGATGGGGCTGCAAAATGGGCTTAATTAAACATGTACATCCATAACCTGTGCAGACAGTATTGATTTATTCAATTTACTGCACAAAAATGAATGAATTATGAACTCTTAATATTAATATACCTTCATACATCCTTTGAAAAAGTAATTAAGAGTAATTAAGTTGATTTGTTTTTATAGTCAAGCCGATCGATGCTTTTGATTTAACTGTGGTTCTAGTTTCAACTGATGCATCTTCAAGACACATTTTTCGTCTCTATGTATAGCACCATAGAATCTACATGAAGTACCTTTAAATCAAAAATTATCTAGATGTAAAACAAAAAATATATCTTTAATTTTACACATATATTCTATAGACACGATCATGTGAATTTGTATACAACCAAACTCTCAAACAGGCATTCGATCTACCTAGTGAACTGTGAGCTCGGAGTCACTCTTGTCAACCTTCCAACTCTCAATCCTTTGACAAAGTTTGTACAAAGTCACATTTAGTGCAATGTTTGACACATGACTTTACCACTTGTGTGTCCTTTGCGTCCCTTTTTCACAACACACCAGCCACTTTTGTAATATCATCTCCCAAAAAGCTTCTGTCTATAGGAGTTCTCAACTATGTAAATGATGTAAAACGCCCGTCACTGAACCTGTGGCCACGAGATAACCCCGAGCTAGCCGCTGATCCGCGCAATCATCCCGCAAATCCCGTATCATTAAGTATCGCTAAGAAAGCGATTCGCTCACCATTACCATGTTAATAACGTGGGGGAAGCGGTGATTAATCAACCTGACGTCTCTAGATCTCACTAACTCTGTAGCATTTGCAATTTATGCATTGGTTTGTAGAGGTCCTGTTTAGTTTTGAAGGTTAGATAAGACTCTCTCAAGTGATAGTCAGACATCTGAGAGAGTTTTATCTTATCTCCAATTATAGGGCGAAAAAGCGAATCCATTTTCAAACAATAACAATTGGTTATCTATTAAATTCATCGCGTTAAAAGTAGAGCAGAACACTTTAATCTAATTTAAAAAATTGATTTTCCATTACATTATTCCATTTGTCATATAATTAAAATATAAGCAAATATATAAATTATAACATCGTGTAACAACTGGTGCTCAATGCGCAATAATTTAAACAGATTGCGAATATTTGTATAATTGCAAAAATTTACAAAAATAGTATTGATTAAGTCTTTTAACGCCATGGCGGTTATCTTGTGAGCGATACAGTACCTATATAGGTACTGTGTCGCACAATTAATGCTTACAGTGAAATGATTTTGAGCAATGTAAATGCCATTTTTAGCAAAATTACAACAATGTAGAACGCATATATTAACGTTTCCTCGTACGAGATAAAAACCGTTTATTCCGGCTCATTTAAATTATAAATACATACAAATAAAACAGCGTAATGTGGACGACCTCGGAGCTGGCCGCGGCGGTTAAAAGCTGATATTTCTCCGTTTAATCCCTGTCAGATTATTTAAATTCCCACCTGCGAGAGCCTGCTCCATTTCCCCGCGCCTTTTATTTAACAAAAATAAAACATAAAAATATTCCCGTATTTGTTTTGGACGGACGGAATCCTTTAATTTTCGGCACGTCCGCGTGACGCCACTGTACGCTTGCAGTTTTTGGACGCTTTGAGAAAAAATGCGATCGCGTTTCGCACCCCCTTTAATGTTTTTGTTTTATATTTTAATTCTAACGTGCTGTATTTTAACTAAAAGCTAGGTACGAATAAAAAAAAATATTTGTGATAAAATGAAAATGTTCAAACAATTATTTTATTAAGTAGGTACTTTGTGGTAATAATACTTTGGAAGGAAATTCTTGTTCAGAAGATATTTATCACAAATCAAATTATTCTGTCTAAAAATTCCTAATCCTATACGTACACTGTAGTTTGCAACCATATTTTCCGTAATTGCTAAGGGATAAGAATTTACGAGTAAAATAAGATTTAATTTGCTACGAAAATAATAGAAAATATATTAGCGCTATTACAATCGTACAAAGCTCACATTTTTGCAGAGATTGTTCTAGTGGAGGCACGCTTTTCACAAAAAGAAAACTATGAGTTAGTAGTTCCAAAGCTTTGTCAACCCTGGAAAGCGGTGTTACACTGTCCGCAGATATCCAAAAAAATGTTAAATATCTTTTAATACTGATAAATTATTTAGTAACTGGGGTTGATAAATTAAAAATACGTTACCGATCTATCTTTATCCTTCTTGATCGGATACGTATTTTCGTATTACGTATTAGATATAGACGAAATTGACAGTTCTCGGAAGTCATAACTAGTTGAACATGAAATATTTATTTTATTTATTTAAAAAATATTCTTTGTAATGTTTTTTTAAATAGAAGATTAAAATAGATATAAGAAGAAACTGTGTCCATTGTGGATGCCCCATAAAGGCTAGAGCACAGTGGTCGCAAACCGTCCCGAGGCTGGAATGTAGCAATCGTTGGTGCTGGCTTTATCCCACTGTCGCATGTTTTATTTCTCTCTACTTCGAATTCTTTCGCTCTTGCTCTACGTTTGTACTAAACGCAGATCAACTCAATAAATAGACAATACAGTCTGCTTTTCGTATGTAAAATGATTGCATAACCGATAGGTTAAATGCGTTATTGATAATCTTACAGAATGAATCGAAGGAAGCTTAATACGTTTGTTCAATCGGTAAATAAGGAGTAATGATGGTAGAAAGTACTATATATAGTTTTCTTCTTTACTTCGTATGGTCAGCATCCCCAGGTTTGAGACCACTGCCATGTATATTATTCTTACAGAAGAAAAAGCCGGAAAGTTGATCCTGAACTGGTAGAAAAGGTCTTAAGTCCGCCTATTACACGTTTTGTAATAAAGTTAAATAAATAAATAAACTTCTAAATTTCTTAAAACTTAAAGAATGCCTAACTATAATTAAGGAATGGATGTAAACCAGGATATTTGTAGTCTATTTCTATGTATGTCGGCGAATAAGCGACTTCATGTTCAGCGCGCAGTGTAGCGCGAGAGCGTTTAATGAAAACAACTTTTTGAATTAACGTCACAGTAAGGACTGCTTTTTTCCATTCGCCTTTGTATTGAAAATGTTACTCGCATGCAGTTGGAAAGTTTATTGCAAATTGAAAAGCGATTTATACGCCTACCGCGTTTGAATTTTGAAAAAAGTTTCTCCTGCATGAGCATGCATGGTGCTATGGTGCGTTCTGTAAAGTTCGTATTTTTTCCGTATTGTATGATTTTAGACTATTGCGGTCATAATGATTATTTTATATTGCGAAAAGAAATTTTACGCACACTTTTACATTTTACATACAATATTTTTGGCCTCCCATACAAGTTGACCGATTAGCTGATCAGAGTTTGTATAGAAAGCAAAAATGGGCGTATCAATTGAAAACATCACAACCACGTTTTTAAATCAATTTAGGAGAAAATAAAAGAAACAAACTAATATCAGAATTGGTATTGTCCGCCAAATCACGCAAGTCAATCGATCTACAGCAAACAATGTTGCGGGTTGCCAACGACACCTCGAACGGGTTCAAAAGAGCCGCAGTTAGGCAGCCGATAAATCACCGCCAACTTCAAATAGAAATGTCATATTATTTCCACAAAAGATTTAACTGGAAAATAAATTATATTTCCCCCTTCCGCGCCATTGTTCACCGACGTGTGGAAGCCGCGTTCTCGGCGATATTTAAAAAACCATTAAGTGCACGCTTTTGAACAAAACATTGCATGTAGATTTCAATTGTCCGGATGGTAAATATAGCGGGAAAATACTTGCAAAGCAGATTTACTAAGTAAATCTCAGAATTACGTTTGAAACCAGGCACTGCTGCGCGGAGTTAGGCCAGATGCACAAAATAAAAAAAAAAACAGTACAAATACCACACTACTTTGTACTCTTATATTCATCTTCTTCTTCGTCTAAGCGCGTTCCCGGTTGCATATATTTAGCTGTGCTGATTCGGAGCCCGGGGTGCGTTTTCCTGCATTTTCTTCTCCAAATATAACTGCATGTCAATGGTCACCCAAGGATGCCAAAGACCTTGCATAATGGACCTTGAAAAAGAAGAAATAGCCGGAACAGTTTGAATAATTTGGCTATAGTTTAACGACCGCCCGCCTGCCTGACGTCACCCACTTTGAGAATGTATTTGTGTAAAAATTTTTACAACCGGCGTTAACCCTCCTTAGGAATGCAATTGTAGCACGAGATGTTTGTGCTCAGTCCTTTAGTCGCCTCTTACGACATCTACAGGAAGAGATGGAGTAGTCCTATTCTACTCTGCCTGGAACCACACGGCGTAATGTTTGTACTCTTATATAATAGATGGACGATGTTAAAGAGAGTATGATAAAAATGAAGAATGAAAGAGATGCTTATATTCTTAAGTTCTACAACAAAGTTTCCCCTTTTCCCCCTATTCCTATCCCCAATCAAAAATTGCGATAGGCTATTAAATTTAAATAAATCAAGAAACTTGTGTGCCAATTTTCGTCAAAATTGGTTGTAAAATGCGATCCGTAGGCGAGAACAGACAGATGGACAAAAGCATTTTTCGCCAATCTGGAAACTGAGACGCTTCGCTCGCTCAGTCCACTAAAAAGCTTCGCTCACTTCGCTCGCGAATTAACGACATATCAGGTCCATGCCACTGAACATAATGTATCTACTGATTAGCATACTTTGCAGACAAGGGCATGGAGAAATATTTTAAGTACCTTCATATTCATAAAAAATCTGCCCTCTTAAATCTGAATTGACAGAAAGAAAAAGCGGCCAAGTGCGAGTCGGACTCGCCCATGAAGGGTTGCGTAGCCGCAAGTAACATAATATAAAAATCTAAAGGTAAATTGCGGTTTACGATTTATGACGTATTAAAAAATAACTATCTATGATACCGAGACCGTTATAGTTTTAATTGAAAGTACATACTTTGAGGTATATACCACATTTTTTTCAGAATTATTTTAGTAAAATTTCAAAAGTTACGGTGGGGGTCACCTCAAATTTTAACTTTGTATTAGATTATCTTAAGACTGGGGGTTTGATTTACATAGTTTCAAAGCAGTTTTTTTGCATTTTAAAAGATCTTTTCAACGATACGATCTTTTCAACGGGTTAGTCCAATTTAATTTTTTAAATTCGCTTTTCGTTGTATGGCTGAAAAAAAAACATTTTTTCATAATTTTAAAAACAAACTTTTGGAACTTCAATATCTATCTCTCCACCAATTTTCGTGACAATCGGTGCAGTAGCGGCGGAGTACGAGCCCGGACGGACGGACGGACATGACGAAACTATAGGTAAGGGTTCCTTGTGGACTACGGAACCCTAAAACGTACCCTAAAGCTTTATACTAGGTATATAACTGATTTAAAGAGTGCGTATTTTTTATGAATTTTTATACACTGCCGGAGATTTGGGTAAAAAATAAAAACCAGCCAAGTGCCTGTCTAAAAGACCTATCCAACAACACGACACACTATGGGTTAGCTGAGAAAAACAAAATACAAGTATGGGAGCTAGCTATCACAAAAAAATAAAATAAAGATTTTATTTTAACACTGTCGGCGTGATTAATAAACATACCCATGTCAAATTACAGCTTTCTAGTACTAATACTCTCTGAGTAAATCGAGGACAGACAGACATGGCGAAAAGAGTTCCTTGTTTACTACGGAACCCGAATAATTCTGAATAAAAGTTTATCTAGACTTAACACATATGTTTGACTTCTTGACTATCAGAGATCATAATTTTTCACGCTCAAAAGTAAAATACTCAATTCGCAACTTTCCCAATAACGAGGGCACATTTCGTTTCTCACGTGTTTGAACGAATCCGCGGCGCGCCATAAATTCCCGCTAGCCTGATTTACAGCGACTAAATGTTTGATTTCTGCTCGTAAATCGAGATGAGCGTTTGTCAGCCACACAGATGATCCCTAATGCTTTTGTTTTAGGGAAATTATTAGCCATATAATGTTGGATTTTTATTAAATCTTTTGTCAAATTGTTTGGGGAAAGTCGTAAAGTATCATGACTGAATGTGTCCTTAGACGTATTTGCTCATATTTTTTCATGATATTTGTTGACATCAGATCACTAACTTGTACTAAACTTAACTGTAAGTTGACGTCAATTTTATGATAGTTGTTGACGTCAAATGGTTTGACGTCAACAACTATCATAAAATTGAAAGAATTGACAATTATCAAGTGAAAAACATCCAAAGATAACAAATAATGATTTTGACTTTAACTTTCACTTACTTTTTAGGGTTCCGTACCCAAAGGGTGCAAACGGGACCCTATTACTGAGACTCCGCTATCTGTCCGTCTGTCCGTCTGTCACAGGGCTCTATCTCTTGAACCGTAATAGCTAGACACTTGAAATTTTCACCGATTATGTATTACTTTAGCCGCTATAACAAAAAATACTGAAAATAAAAAAAAAGTTAAAAATGAAAGGGGGTCGTCATACAAAAAACGTGTTTTTTAGCGTTTTAAAACATTGTACGGAGGTACGGAACCCTTTATGTACGAGTCCGACTCGCACTTGCCCGTTTATTTGACTTATATATTATAGTGCAAACTTAATGTTGTACGAGTACTCTAAACTTTATTGGAATAGCTATTAATACGAATAATAAGCCAAACTGTTGCTTTAAAACGTTATAAGGTAGGGACTAAACAAATACTTTTTGCTTTCACTTCCTTAAATAAACCCACTTTTAGAGTCGCGTAACTCTTCTTTTCCCTTTCTATTGAGAAAAAGCACGTTTAATCTCCATAATTTCTCATTTAATGTAATAATACACGAGTACAAGTTTAATTAGCGACGTGATTCAGCACAAAACATAGTCAAAGTTGGTCTGGCAGAGGCGTTCCATTCAAAACTACTAATGTGCGAGCGCGATAACGTTCGCTGCAAAACTAATGTAAAGCTGAGCAGCTGCTGTAAGGCTCTTGCAGACGAGCGACAGTGTGACGGCCACCTTGAGGTGCCATTTTTGAAACACTGAGTTACTAAATGAACGGTTTTTGTATGGAATATACCATTCGTTTAGTGACTTAGCGTTTCAAAAATAACCCTCCTGATCGGTGACGGCCGGAGACTGCCGTGAACTGTTGCGTGGCGGTCGGCGACCATCGCGGCGACCGTTGGCGACCGCCACGCGGGTCACGAGTTTTCGTTCGTCTGTCTGAGCCCTAAGCCAGACTACCAATATTAACGCCAAAATTGGTCTGGCTGACAGTGGCAACACGAAAATATTTATTAACGGTTGCTACACACTAATTTCCGGGCGGTAAAATCTAATATACAGGCTGACTTTTTATCCACCAGCCAAATTTATGGAAAATTTTATCGATTTTTACTTACTTTTTTTATAGAAAGTAGTTCAATATCATGGACTGAACTTGCTCCAAAAATTTGGCTGGTGTTTAAAAAGTCACCCTGTATGTAGATAAATGTTCGGGGAAAAGGCCGATATAATTGATCCGGGTCGACATTGTCGACAAATAGTGCCGAACCGACAATACCGGCCCAAATAAGTGTGTAGCAACCCTAAGGGCCGCTTCAAAACCTGGGATGGCAGTGGCTGAGCTGCTGCCATCCCGGTTTGAAACGGCCCTAATAATTTAAGCGAAGCGGCCCTAATAATTTAAGCTACCAAGTTATTGGGTACCGCATCAAATTGACTTTATGTATCTAAATAACAAATTTTTAAAGTCTCCTGACTAAAATCGCCCTTATGACAATAAGTGTGCAATATGCCTCGGGGTGTAATATTTGAGCGGTAAGCCTAATAAGTACTTGGTTGTCCTATGGCTTGGTTGGTATGGTTGATATTGGACGCTGAATTTACTGAAACAAGTACGAGTCTTACATAGTACGAGTCGTACATACTTGTGCTTAAACTTTTAAAATTTCATAGGTATATCTAGTTCAAGTTAAGTTTTAGGGTTCCGTATCCGAAGGGTGCAAACGGGACCCTATTACTGAGACTCCGCTGTCTGTCCGCCGGTCCGTGTGTCCGTCTGTCTGTCCGTCTGTCACAGGGCTCTATCTCTTGAACGGTAATAGCTAGACACTTGAAATTTTCGAAGGCACGTTAAAAGTCATTGGTCCCGGCTGTTATCATTGTATAGCAATCGTCAAGCTATGTCAGATATCATTAGGCCGCTTGAAAAATCTGACGCAATTTTTGGTCACTTACACACATGAAAACCAATCAATAAACATCTCGTTACCTACTTATACCTCGTATTCTTTAGACGGCAAATAATAAAAAATAAGATGTACTTATACATTTTTTTAAATTTCCTATTCTTTTTGCAATTAATACCTACCATAAAACTCTGCACTTAAACTATTTGAACTAAAACGCAACAATTTGCTAAGCCTCGACACGAATAAATCTGCAAAACAGGCAGCGCGGTCGTTAATTCGACGATTTAAATCGGAAACACGCGATAAATCGCCGTTTAGCTTTAGAATTCCGATGTGAACCGTTGGTTTCATAGACGTAGGCTTTTGGTCGGTTTGGTATGTGATTGCTGAAACATGACTACATTTCAGTGGTTTGTAAAGTTAACTGTGCTAAAAGGTACTGTCACGGATCAGAAACTGAGATTCAAGGAGATTTAATTCAATTTGTGAGCAAAGTATGGTGCATCTGAAATTTTTCATACAAAAAGCTGAACTGGTTTTCATCTTTAATTCTACTCCGATTTTAATGATTTTGGGAAATGGAAATTTTATAAAAAAAACAAGGTCCGTATGTTTTGATTTATTTGAAATTTTTATTATACTTTGAATTTTAAAAACTTCGTCAACTTATTTTTATATTAAATATTATTTAGATACAGTTTTAGGGCTATTTGATAAACAGTTTTCGCCCGAAAAGATAATTTTACGAAAAATATCATACGCCTGTGTCCTGTGTATTTGTAAGGTACAAAGAAATATGAAACAGCAATCTAAATAGAAATTACCTATTTTTGAACTCGTTACCGTAATTCTAAATTATTGACACAAAAATATTACAAAGTAATTTAAAATAAAAATACAAAACTGTTAGTAAAAAAATTACACACACTTTAAGAAATACGTAAATTTTTAAATTTTATATAAACATACATATCAAGACGTTTTAAAAATTTACCTACCTACATAAAGCAGTTAATAAGCAATTAATAAGAAAATAAGATAAGAAAATTTCAACTTCGTGCTTCGTTAGGCACATAAAAGCTGTTTGTTAGTCCCGAACATGAAAAAAAAAAAACGGGGTGCATGAAAGGAGCCTCCCCGAGTGACGTATTGAATCCCTCTATACGTCCGGCGCACCCTGGGCAATCTGCGAGGACAGTCGAGTCGGTAACGCAGATTGGCTGATCCTTTCGCTACGACATGGCTATAAAAAACCAACAACGGCTCTTTTTAGAGCCAAATCAACGAAAAAGGCACTTTTCAGCGCCAACGAACCAACAACTTAAAAAAAAAGTTAAGATAATAGTAAAAGTATAGCCAATCGACTCGAAAGAAGAAGTCCCGAACGCCATCTAGCGTTTGTACCTATACTAGGATTGATTCTGGTGTACCCTTTGGGTTGCAGAGGTCAGACGGCAGTCGCTCTGTGTACAAACCAATAACATCTTCAAATCACCTGGGGTAGGTAGCGGACCCCGGGCTCTGAAGCGTAACCGTTGACGATGCAACCGGGAATACACTCGGATGAGGATGATGATGAAGAAAAAAAATACAACTATACTTATAGACTGTATAATTTTTTATTTTTTTTTCCGCGGGTTAATATGAAAGTTTAATTGCTATTTCGCATAAAAATATTATCCATTTAGTACTTTAAAACAACCATTGCCCTAAATTACTAAAAATTAAAGGGTAAATGTATTTACTAAAAGTGAGTGTATATGAATGTATTCATATGTTACAATTTTTGGCACCGATTCAAACAAACAGAGACATCGCGGACCTAATATTATATTGATAGCTTTGATTTTGGCGCCCCACGCTTTTTGTCCGTTATTTATGGCCCTGCAGATATCGATAGAGGCGTATCATGAAATATTAAACGCATTACAAGTGGCATATAGGCCGGAAGATGAGGTAAGAAAAAACGTTTGCTTTCATTTGGTCGTGGGGAAGAGAATTGTGTGGATTGCAAGTAGCAATTTTAATAACTGAATGCGGATCACTATCTAAAATATAGTATACTGTGGTATTTTACTCAAACTAAGAATAGTTATTTATCATCTAATATGTTATTGCTAAAACATTCAAAGAAAACATTATTTTAAAAGTGTACATTTTCGTAAAAATTGTAGGTAAGTAAATCTAGATAAATAAATACCTGTGTATCAACCAGAGTTACAAAAGGAATAGAAGGAAGGTCAATTTCATAAGTACTTACATTAAGCTGCTGTTATAAATATTCACAAACATTTTTTAATAAAATATTTTCTAATTTTTAAAATAATTTTATAATTATAAATTTTAATGCTTAATAATAACAATATTACATTAATAAGTTATTTTATTTGAATTTTGAAATGTTTACTAATGTTTGTGAACATTTTTAAGAGCTGTGTGGGAGCATCATTAACTATAAAAATATAGAGCGCAGCCACAAATTCTTTCGTAGCAGGGTAGAGCGAAAGTTGGGCGCCGCGCCACGGTATCGCGTTCCCGAATCGCACAAAAGTTTATTCTCTCAGTGCTATCGCGGCGAGCGCGTTAGCAAAATGATTTATACGATTTAACATAAATAAGTCATGCCGCATTCAGTGTGCGAACTACTAGTTCTTTCATTGTGGTCGTTGTGCGGAAATTAGATTTTTTAAATCGAAATATCGAATGGGGTGTGATCGAATCTAAACTTTTAAATCGAGTGTATTGCCAAACGAGAAAAGGCAATGTTTCGTAATGTATAAATTTGCAGTTAGGTGGTAAAAAGTAATGTAGGTTTTGAAGGTAGGTATTTGAAAGAAAGGAAAGAAAGAAAGTAAGAAAGCTTTATTCGGCATTTAAAATTATGAAAACGTAGGTACGTATTTAATTTAGAACTGAGAGAAAGAACGAATGTACGAACTATGCCAAAATGACGGCCTGTGTGCTGATGTCGAGGTGCCACAGCGCTGATTTTCAGCTGATAACAAAATAAGTGTCTCCTAAGATAACCCTGTTGTACTTATTACATATGTGTGTCCCACAGATTGTTAATTAATAAGTAGATAATAATGAAATAAATTCAAATAACCCATTCCTTCTCGTTCCGTAATGATTTACTTATAACGCTTGCCTAAAGCCATTACTGTAAAAATAAAATACCGAACAATATAATAGAAAATTCCTTCTTACCCGGAAAGAGTTGGACCGCAGTCATAAAGTATCGACAGGTCCCTCGGATATTTCTAATATGATGATATCTACATATTATTCCAATAAGTGGGTTTTCCTCGCAATATTGCGCTCGGGAGTGAAGTATCTAACCCTCGGGCGCTAAGTTTTTACCTTTTATTGTTTTATTTATAACTTTGTGATTGATGACGGCCGCCGAAACTTGGCTTCATAAATATTGAGGCGAACTCACGCTGGGAGATAGTTGGGCGGCGGGCATTGTGCGGTTCGGAAAACGTGCAAATAAGGAAAGATGTGCATAATAATGCTTATTTAGCGAAGTAAGTTATAAAAGTGCATTTTTTTACTCTAGATTATTGCACTGTGATTGACTTAGCCATTACATTAGGCTTACGGTACAAAGCTCTGTCTAACCCATTAGGGATAAAGATATGATAGTGTATCTAAATCTGTAAAAAGATAAATGTTTTACAAAGTGCTTTGTTGCTTATTTTTTTTAATGTTCCTTATGCGTCATTTAAACATTTTGCAAGTAGCACGATTGGCGTCAACTCCAGATGAAGGTACTCGTAGTTTCTAGTTTCTTTTACAGTAGCCAACTGTTTGTGAAGTGCGCTCCATTGCACGTTTGCAGTCTTCCGCTAAGTGAGTTATGGTCTGTGTTTCCAATAGTTTCAGTTTTATACACAAATCCGATTATTGACAGATATCTAAGTGAAATATTCTTGGAGTACCTATTGGATTTCTTCTTTGGAATGTTGGGATGTAACCACAAAGCGTCTACTTATTCTAAACTATCATATCATCTACTGGTGGTCAAGGGCCCCCAACGATTTTCAAATTGGAAATAATAAGTAACGCTTTATTGCACCAAAAACATATATAAATAATATTCAAGAATATGTACAGTATAGGTATAGAATAGGAGGCTTTATCGACTAGAAGCGGCCTGCATTATTTAAAATTTTGATAATCTGTATTTGATTGGACCCGCTTACATTATCTTTGGTTGAACCTTGCTTCGTGGTTGAAACGTCATGTGTTGGAAAACTAGGGCAGAGATTCAATAAAACATTATGTAGATACCTAACTGAAAAAATACCAACTTACAAGAGATTGCTGAGATACACGAATTCGCTCTCTCCTCGTCTCGTCAGGAGGTAGTATTGCTTCCCAAAAATTAGCACATATAAATTTTTGGTATGATACGTATGTAGCTATTAAAATGTCTGTGCAAAACAGATTCAGACTGTAACTGTAATCGTTTGTGGTATCATCAGCGCCATAAAATCCGCGTTCCCGCCGAAAAGAGCAAACAATGACGATATAAATGCTTATGCAAATTGAATCGTCGCTGCACTGGATTCCCTGCGCCGGCCCGATAGCTGCCGCCGTGGTCAGGGGACACGACTCTGGGATTTTATTAGTTTGCTCATTGTAGCTACAGTGATTAATCATAAATGCCCTAAATGCAGTATTTATTTATTTATTTAACATTATTACAAAACATGTAATAGGCGGACTTAAGGCCCAGGGCCTATTCTACCAGTCAACCTACAGTAGTATGGTAGTAATAGTATTCAGTGTCTAAAGTTACATAGTTTATATGTATCTTATTAACCTATTCAATAAAAGGGAATTAAGTACCATAATTTTTTTTTAGTTTTAGTATCGTCATCTCAACCCGTCTTCCCACCTCTTTTCTTCTCTTTACATCTATCTCGATCCTTTGCTCTTTAAATCTAGGTGTCACTTGGTTTTAGTGATAAATGGGTTGATTTTAAACTGTGTTCCTAAAATTAAATTAAAAAGTAATAGGTAATTATTTATATATCTAAGTGTGTACCTATTGAAAAATAAATGCAAAATCAAAAATAGAGATAGACAATCGCCCAAGAATTTCTGACCCAGTAAGTCACTTTTATCCAATAAAAGCATATTTTGTTCAATAAATATTTAATCATATTAAAATTTCGATAGCAGCGTTTTCCGACCGCGTATTGACCATGAAGGACCGCACAGCGCACACCGTTTATTCCCTTTTTAAATCCAGCCGGCCGCAATAACTGTGGATGCTCCATACAAAACGTTTTTGCGATTAGCCTCCCCAGCGACTGAGCTCTCATTTAATGTTAGATATATTAAACATGCTCCGATTGTATATTTTATTTGGATACATATTACCAACTTCGCGAGAGTTTGTGTAATAACAACTTTATGCGTTTCGTTATGATGAAAAGTAGAGAAAAAGAAGAAGAATTCTGACTGACCGCATGGCACAAAGCATGGGCAAGAGATTTAAAATATAAGTAGGTTTTATTTTTTCAGTTTTTTCAGCAAAAGTACGAGTACATATATACATATATATATATATGACTAAGAGAATGGGTGTAGAGTATTTTTTTTCATTTATCATCCTCCACTAAGCACAATAATTCAGTGTAGGAAAACGGAACAAGGGTACTCAACAACTGCATTAACTACTTAAAATCTGATTTTTAACGCAGCATCAGATCCAAATATTACCCCCGTCCTTCGAATTCGTGCAGTCGAATTCTATTGAAAAGAAAAAGGTGCGTCGAGGAAAAAAAAAGAAAGTCACTCGTAAACTGACTGTAGATCTGTCATCTACGAACTCAATTACATACAAACGTCATCTATAAACTCTATCAAATACAAATTTACAGAATAATACGCCAACATCAAGCATACTTTTCTGCGTTACTATATCGTGACTTCCGAACTTATTGAAATCACGAAATCAACCCTAAGTACCAACCTACTGTGTACTAGACAACAAAACATAAAACCCCCCGCCATAAAGGTGGGACACCCGATAGGGCCGTATCTCTGAAGTGGCATTCACAAAGACGACCGCGCGGCCCGGCGTCCGATAGCACAATGCGGCAAACGACGGTGGAGTTTCCGGTTCCGGCCGCGGCGCCACCGGCGCAGATTTATGCCCGCCGCTTCCTCTGGCATATGCATGTCTACCCTCGCTCATTTACACAAAACTCGAGTTTTTCAAGCACCTGTGTTACATGAATGCCATAGCGGATACGTTTTGCCGTTTGACGGTTTTTGTCGGAATTCTTGCAGGTTGAAACATTTCAAGCATTTCAACTTGACATGAAAGCTGAGGCTATTTAAATGTGCTGAATGTGTTTTTTAAAACGTTTCTAATAAAACAAAACAAGGTGTTTAAATTCGTGTTCATTTTTTACCTCTCAGTTTACCTCTAGTAGAGTTATACTTATAACTCAAAGTAGTCATAGGTCAACTCAACTCATAACATTTAAAATTATTGAAGTTATATTTTAGTTAAGTTAAAATTATTGTTTAGAATAAATAAATGATGTCATTAATTTTATTCTATACTATTCAAAGTCTATATTTGTTTCAATACAAGATTCAATAAATAAATAAATTGCTGATTCAAGAAGATTTAAACATCAAAATTTTACAGATAACATTTGCTATAATTTAAAAGCAGTGTCGTAGAGTATCAAGTCAAATTTCCACGTGGGTAATTCCCGTCGCATAAAATTACGAAGTTACATATCTCCGGCGGCAGGCTGAGCGCGGATTAACCCTTAACTCCGGACGCCTTTTAGCAGCTCGACGAATATTTTATTAACGTAAGCGTGTTAAATTAACTTCGTTACCTTCGGAGAGGCGTCGTTTAAAACAAGATCCAATTTTACAGATTTTGGCCGACTTTGTTGTTAGAGAGTGCGGTTTTGGTGTATTTTTGATGGAAGCGGTGGTTAGAGGTTTTTAACACATCGTAACTTTGCTTTCCATTTCTGATTTACCAACTATACTGGAATTCTTCATTTTATGTTTTTTGGTAACTAACACTGGTGCCAGATTTATCAAGCTATCTAAAATTATATACCAATAAGTAGCATAGCATGAGTTATTTTACGTTGATAATTTCCGGTGAAAGAAGTAAGTTAGTGGTTGACAAAAATAGGTATACCTAAGAAAGTGTTATTTTATATCCTAATTTTTCCAAGATCTGCCTTATCACCAAAGAAAAACTTGCAAAACTACTATTTTTCCCTTAAAATAGCAATTTCTCAAAATAAATCTCAAATTTTTACCATAATTTGACGCAATCAACTACCATACGCGTCATGAGGGAGAAGCAAAAAGGCAAGTTTAGTTCGTGCATAATGGAGCGTCGGCGAGTTCGTAGCGTCTCGGAATATCTTAGCAGCGTGTACTGCTATCACGTCACTTTTCTGTGCGCCGGCTAGCTATGACGAACTTGTATTTTGGAGCAAAAAGCAAGTTTAGTTCGTCATTATGGAGCGTGTACTGCTATCACGTCACTTTTCTGTGCGCCGGCTAGCTATGACGAACTTGTATTTTGGAGCAAAAAGCAAGTTTAGATCGTCATAATGGAGCGTCGGCGAATTCGTATTAGCGTCTGAAATTTTCACTATAAAAAAGGCGGGAATGTAAACAGCAAATTTTCTCAGAAAAATATGAGCATGCAGTTGCTTACCTAATAATTTGTAGTTATTTCTCACCTACTCTTCTTGTAGAAGTTAAAAGAAAAGCAGATTTTGCACTCGCTTTTTGTAATCCGAGTAGGTGATAGGGGAAATCTAACTAGCTTTTTTGAAATAACAAGCTTACCCTGCAAGTCTTCCTGTGGATGTCGTAAATGGCGACTTAGAAAACACAAGCTAAACAAAGATTATAAACATCAGTGAGACCTCTCCAACCCGTCTGGTCAGCTCTCTGACTTCTCTGGCTAATATATGGCTCTGACAGTACAGAGAGGGTCGTGTTCCTGAAGTGGAAACTTAAAAAAAACCTGATCATCATCACCCTATTATTAAACTATCCACTCTTTAAAATAAAAATATAATTTCATTGACTTGGTTGATATTTTAAAGTAATACTCACAAATTCTACGTAGCAAGTCCGCAAGCATACAGTACAGAAGCAAAGTTTCATATATAAATTTTGTACAACAAACCTTAGCTGACGTTAACTTGGTATCTTTGTCTGATCCGAGGAGGCAGGTGAGGGTGGGATTCCAACTAGCTTTGTAAATCAATCAGAAATTAATTGCGGTTCTGACTCCAGTCGACTTGATTGGTGCTTGTGAGATTCTATGCAAAGTTCGAGTACTTTGTTTTACTATTGTAGGTTTGTTCAGAATGTCTATTTTATATGTAGATTTATTTATACATTGGGATATAAAGAGGCGTCAATAATAAACAATGATCGAAATCTAAATGCTTTTCTTCACAATTTTTTGTGATTATAGAGCTGTGTAGATAAAGGCAAATTCTACTGAACATATACTCCATTACTCCCGACCAGGAGGAGGCCACATCAACAGCACTTTCCGTGCACCGCATCAATAAATCCATCGAACATGAATTAGGATATGAGGGACAGCGGAGAAGGTGTGGCATCGTTTGCCTGGGTTGGCCGCAAAGACATTGAGGCTTATAATTTGCTCTGTTGGTATAGCCCCATCTTTATATATTCCTCCTGCAACGTCCCACTTGAGTCCTCAGTCTATTAAGTGACTTCCAAAATGACCATGGCTGATCGCGGCCAGGGGTTAGTGACTGCGGGAGTAAACCCTGGGGTTGGAGCAAAACTACTAGTCACAAGATACTAATTATAGACTACGAAAAAGACATAGACACAAACACCATGTTGTTTATTTTATAAACCAGTACTACTCCGTAGAAATCACAGGGAAGCTGGTAGACATTAGTTAGCAAACAAATCCAACGAGACTCCACAAACTTGATTCCAGGTGCGTCCGCATTCCGGAGCGCTCCGCTCACAAAGGATGTCTGCAACTCAAGATGCACACGCGGAAACAATTCTATGTGTTTCCGTATTGCTTCGTATGAGTTTATTGAGTAATGTGGTGGAACATAAGTAATTCGTGGAGGTTAAATTGTGAAAATTCCGATCCATACGAGTATTGTGCACTAAACGTAACGTAAATAAAAACATCCTCTTTATCTAAACCCGTTCTCGGTTGCATCCTCAGCTATGCTGCTTCGGAGCCTGGGGTGCACCTTCCCGCTTTTTTTTCAAATGTAATATGCATATCAATGTTTACCCAAGGATGCCAAAAATCTAGCGAATTGTAGAAGATATAGCCGGAAAATTTTAAACGATTTGGCTATAGTTTTACGACCGGCTGCCTATCTGACGTCAACCCTCCTTGCGAATGCTATTGTAGCACGAGCTTTAAGTGCTATTTATCCTTTAGTCGCCTCTTACGACATCCACAGAAAGAGATGGAGTGGTCCTATTCTGACCCGGAGCCACACGGGTGAAACGGGTTCTATTTATCTGTTCCATTTTGCTTAAAAGTAATTAGAACGTTAATTAAAAACACCAAAACAAAAAATACTAGCTAGAACCTAAAAATAAAAAATAAATTTGGAAATATCTACATACGTAGCTACGTCTCGTAGAGAATACTACGAATGCAACCGTCGAAAATTTGGTGCCTCTACGTCGTCGTAGAATGACGTAGCTCGTAGACGCTTGCTACCCAAGGAGAGTTTGTATGTCTAGCTCAGCATTTATCAACATATAACGTCTAAAAAACATAATGAAACTATTTTAAGAGCGAATTCAGACCATGATACTGAACCATTTTCCCCAATGAACATATATCGAAATATGAAAAATAATTTTTCGCCTTCCAATCTTCAGACTTAATACAGGGTGTATTTAGTCTAAAGATTGTGAGGCCAAAATAGTTTCAGTATATTTTGTTAGAATCTGTATATAAAACAAAGTTGCTTCCCGCCGTCTCTCCCTCTGCAGGTATGTATGTACTAGTATGTACTTTTAGAACTTTTAAACAACGCAAATTTTTATCTATATATAGTGATTAAAAAGGTAAGTTTATATATACCTCTATAATATGAGTACATACTCGTGTAACGCAGGGGCGGGCCGCTAGTTTCTTATAAAATTGGAAAAGTCTACATATAGTCGGTATTAGTTGACTATTCATGTAGGTATCATCATCATCATCATCAACAGCCTTCAAGTACCCACTGCTGGGCATAAGCCTCCTTTTGTCTGCGCCACCCTGCTCTATCACTGGCCATCGCAATCCAGTTCCTCCCAGCAACCTGCCTGACGTCATCAACCCACCTAGCCGCCAGACGTCCTACACTACGTTTCCCATTTCTAGGATACCATTCGGTGACGGTCTTACTCCATCTTCCATCGTTCCTTCGAGGTAGGTATACCCATAAATAATTAATTTTTAAGCGGTTGACTCACATAATACGAGTATAGTCGGGCCGCCATTCCTGACACTCGCCCTGAAGATGATCGTCTGAATAGATCAAAACCTGATTGGCTTTTTCAGACTATACTCGTATCACGTGAGTCAACTGTTTTAAAATTAATGAATTATGGAGTTATCTCACGTTAGTTTTAATAAAATAACAGGTACACCCGTTTAACAAATATAGATGTAGTTCATTTAATTTGTAATTTATCATTTCTGCATCCGCAATTACAAAGAAATTAAACATTATTGAGCAAAAGTTCGACTGCCGGAAGTTTTCCTTCGCCGCTCTTACCGTGCAACAATCGCAGACTCCGAGTCAAACTTTGGGATTGAACAACTGACTCGTTTCACGCGGAAAATGTTTGCAACCAGTTTAGAGCATTATTGAGCGCATTATGAAATAATTTTGCATTGAAAAGTAAAGTTTATTTGGAGTATGGTGTACTGTACGAATAAATCCTATTAAAAACATGGATAGCGTTAAGTTGTATTTGCATTGACGACCTCCGTGGTGTAATGGTCAAAAGCTAGTCCGCCAATCCGGAGATTCTGGGCTCGATCCCCAGCCAGGGCAAGTTGGAAAATGGCCTTTTTCAAATACCTACAAGTTTACTTTTAGTTCATAATAATATAATAATAATATGCGGGCGGCAAGCCAACACCTGCCGCCTGCAATTTTTAGTAATCATGATTATGGCAAGTGCCATTTCTATTGCAATAGCCCAGCATCAGTCCATCCCAACCTCATTCCATAACCCATAAACCTTTCCTTTTTCTTGCAATATATCTTTCTCCTGCCGAAACCTATTCAAGGTACACCTTTCATAGATATATCCAAGAATGGGTTTTGGCGGGAGCGCTACATATGTGACATAACATCAACTTCTCCAAATTGCCTCTACGTATTGGATCTGTATCTCCACGCAAGCCTCCGGGGTGAAAAGACCCGTGATTCCAAAAGGAGATACTTATAATATATTTATTTTAGACCATATCCATATCGGATCATATGTTCATGAAAATGCTATGTTGATTTGGAATGCAGCCCACAGGGCAGGCAACACTGCGAATGCGATGAAGAATGGTCAACACGTGCCGTCGCCGGGTGCTCGATGCAAGTTGCAATATTGTTAAAACAACTCACTTTATTTACCTGTGCTATGGTTTACTTTAAGAAATTATATGTTTACTTTCAGTTTGCTGTACGAGTATGTTTATAAAAATGCTTTGTTGATTTGGAATGCAGTTTACAGGGCAGGCAGCATTGTGACGGCGATGACGGATGGTCAACACGTGCCGTCGCTGGGTGCTCGATGCAATTTATTTTATTTAGCTATAACCATAAAGTAAGCCTACTTTACTAAATTATTTCGGTAGTTACAAGTTTACTTTTTCAATTTTCTCTAACATAATTTCGATCGATACAAATGACAATTAATGGACAAATATTTTTTGGTTTATTAAAGTAGTAAAAAGTTACAAAGATACAGCGGATCGAAGTTTTTAAGTGGGGGTGATTGACTTCACCACACTTCCACTGCTGAAAACGCACCGTATGTGTTTTCCTCTTTGGAAAAACACACACGTTGCATTTTTCAGCAGTGGAAGTGTTAAAGTGGAAATCGTACTTTATCGTGACGTCATGCGGAATTTAAATGCGCTGTATCTTTGTTATCATTTGCTAATCAGAAAAAATAAAAAATGCGTGTGTAATATAATCTACCTAATGAGTTCAAAAATATTTTTTAGTCTACATCCGTATGGTCCATTGAGACATGTTTGTATGAGAACAATAGAACCTTTTTCGATTCTAGTATTAAGTTTATGCAACAGGCAGACAGCGCCATGTTTCTTGCCCGTTGCATACTAGATAACATACATGATCTCAACAAAACGTTAACCACTCATATCATTTATTGTTTCAATTAAATTTTACGCATTAGGCAAGACACTGTGTAAATGGACTTTTATGCCCTGGACGTGTAATCTGTATATATATACTTATACATCGTGTTAATGAAAGAACGCAAAATCTCTTAGATGGTACCTCAGCCCATGAAACTGAACAACTTTTGTTTAACAACTTTCACATAATTCAAAAAAAAAATTCAGATTTTCATACAAATTATCATGATCAGTTTGTATGTAAATTCAAATGATTTTTTTTTAGTTTCGTGAAAGTTGTTCAGTTACATGGGCTGAGGTATCATCTGAGAGGTTTTGCGTTCTTTCATTAACACTATGTATACTTATATATATCTATATATATAAAAGTGAAAATCACTCACTCATTACGAAATCTCGAAAACTACTTAGCCAATGAAGATGAAATTTGGCAGGAAGGGGTAGATTGTCACTAGGAGACGTCCGCTAAGAAAGGATTTTTGGAAATTCCATCCTTAAGGGGGTGAAATAAGGGTTGGCAGTTTGTATCAAATTTCGTAATTTGTAAAGTAAGACACATGAAATTTTTTATGTAGGTATTACAGTAGTTAGTAGAAAATAATTAATACATTTATTAGATTTTGAAAATTACATCCCGATAGGGGTGAAATAGGGGATGGCAGTTTGTATGAAACTTCGTAATTTTTAAAGTAAGATACATGAATTTTTTTATATATTTTAGTACTTAGTAGAAAATAAAATACATTTATTAGATTTTAAAAATCACACCCCTATAGGGGTAAAATAGGTGTTGCAAGTTTGTATGAATCTTCGTCATTTTTAAAGCGTGACACATAAAATTTTTGAATTAGTAAAAAATAATAATCCATTAATTGGATTTTAATAAATTGCAACCCCAGTTTTAAAAAAAAACAATCTAATTTTTGAAGTTTACGTGGGCGAAGCCGCGGGAAAAAGCTAGTATATATATTATACGCACTTTTATAACTAACTGTAACAGATATTAGAGTTCATTACTTAGTCAAAAGGCAATTTATTATTGATTTAGTAGTTTACCCAAATGTTATTAAAAACAAATTCGTGGAACACTTTATAAATATTTAATATCTATGATCAATAACATTAGAAAAATTGTAAAATAAATAAATTTTACTGAAAGAAAACGAAAAGAGTACATGTTTTATAATAACATATATATATATATATATATATATATATATATATATATATATATATATATATATATATATATATATATATAACTCGCGCTATAAGCATTTCCCTCACGGTAAATTTAAAACAGGTGGCATTATTTTTGGCATCAATTTGTTCAGTTGGGTCTTGTCGCGCGGGGTTTTGCTCATCGCGCGAGTGTCGATGTAAGCATTTTTTTCGAACTCATATGTCACATAAAATGAATAATTAGACTAAAAGAAAGGTTTTATTGTCATGTTTACATTAAATTATGGGCAAATATAAATAAAGTAAGCAATATATACTACCTATATTTTTTTTTAAATAATAGAAAAATATAACAAATGTTAGCTTGTTATCAAGAAGGATTATTACAAAAATATTGAAGAACTGTCTTTTTAGGTCGATAATATTAAAAGCAACGGAGAAAGTGAGCACAATGATCATGACACTGATAAAGAATAATCATTAGATAAATATGAAGTAAAATTTTCTTAAATTTGACCTGGAAATTATTTTTATTACTTAGCCCGAAAACCAAAAGTCCAAGCTACAAAATAACGTGTTTTGCCTGCACGAAAATTTGATGGAAGGAATTAATTTTTCTTTTTGTTTATCACGCCTAGATTTGTGCATTTGATGAAGATTGAGTATGTATATTTTCTTTTAAATATTTTTTAAAGAATTACTTTAGTATTTTTTCTCCAAATGGTGCATGTAGTGACTTTCACTGAAACACCTACATCTGTTTTTAAAATTTGATACTTTTTAAACCGTGCATTCATAAATAACTACTTTATTTTATCAAACAGTGTTATTATATTATAGAATAATAAAATAATTTAAAAGTTTTTATATTTTAGATAAAAATTCACTGCCTCGTGTGCTCGTGTAAATTTTCAGAGCGCGAGTGCTCGCGGGTTAAACCTTAAATTAAATATATAGAAGACTACAGACTAAAATTATAACTAATAATAAGTATTATTATATTAATCATTATATTATATAAAAAATTGACCCCATATTACTACGGTTGCAGGGCAGGGTGCCTAAGAGACTGGTGGCATTGCCACGTTAAATGGCCAGACTTAAATCTTTCGCCAAAATACGCACCAGCTCTTAGGTCCCCAGAAACGTCGATCAGGCGTGTGGAGATTTCTTTGTACAATTGATGCGCCTCCACACCCAAGGCCCTTAAGCTCCATGTTAAAAGGCGCAAAATATACGGGTCACCAAGAGCTGAATATTTGCGCCCTTTCGATGGCTACCGTCGCAGCTGCAGTCGCGCCTGCTCATTGCTTATTGTCACTAACTGTTGTCCATTATGGCATCTACTTTGATGTATACGCAAACCTCTCTGTCCTTTGAAAAACGTGGCTGGGAGCAATCTTAACACTGCACGGGCTTCAGCGGTGTCAATAATACACTGGACTGAGTAGCAGAATTAGCTGCGTCAGAGGTCAAGGTTGGCTGGCTTAGCATCATTATCATCTCAAGCTTAAATCCATCAAGCCGTTTAGGCTGGAGAGCATCCCAAAGAAATTTACCAACATACATACATAAACTCGAAAAACATAACCGTTCTTCTGGCGCAGTCGGGTAAAAACATAACCATCCTTCTGTGAGTTAATTAGCTTACCCGTTATATCCACTCTTTAAAAGAAAAATATAATTTATTTGGCTTGGTTAACATTTTAAAGTACTTTATACTTACACATTCGACGTGGCAAGTTCGCAAGCATACAGTAAGTACCGAAGCAAAGTTTCATATAAATTTTGTATAACAAACCTTAGCTGACGTTAACTTGGTATCTTTGTCTGATCCGAGGAGGCAGGTGAGGGTGGAATTCCAACTAGCTTTATAAATCAATCAGGAATTAATTGCAGCTCTGACTCCAGTCGATTTGATTGGTGCTTATGAGATTCTATATAAAGTTCGAGTACTTGATTTATACTCATCATCATCATCCGAGCGTATTCCAGGTTGCATCGTCAGCGGTTACGCTTCAGAGCCCGGGGTCCGCTACCTAACCTAGGCGATTTGACGAGGTTACTGGTTTTTTTATACAGAGCGACTGCCGTCTGACCTCCGCAACCCATAGGGTAGACCAGAACCAATCCTAGGATAGGTACAAACGCTAGATGGAGTTCGGGACCAACGGCTTTACGTTCCTTCCGAAGCACGGAATCATCTTTCTTTTCGGATAATCAGGTGATTTAAGCCTGCAATATCCTAAACAGATTGGAAACAACTTTTCACAAAGTATGCTTCCCAGTGGGATTTGAACCCATGACCTCCGGATCACAAGGCAAACGCCTTGACCACTGGACCGCGGAGGCAGGAGTACTTTATTTATACTATAGGTAGTAAATAACTTAGGTTTGCTCAAAATTTCTAATGTACTACTGTAGTTTTATTTACATTTGCATATAAAGATGCGACGATAATACTTGTAAATAAAATTATTGAACTTCTAACATGAGATCATACTGCGGTAATTTAATTTATTTTCTACACAATTTTTCTTCTTAATCATAGTGAATACAGAGCTGTGTAGATAACAAAAATTCTACTGAACGAAATTTTCAAGTGTGTTCACTTGAAAATTTTGTCCCTAAAAAGACAAAAATATTAAAATTATAGACTGCAAGTAATACTAGTCTCACACCCTGTATACTCAAACCCTTTGCCGAAATAGTGTCGGTCTATGAGAATTAATGGGCATTACAGAGTTATACCACGCCAACGCTCAATAAATGATATTTATGTATTGCTTTGAAAAATATTCACACTATAACTTTTAGGCAGCTTGAAACATCTGACATTAGTGTTGACCATTGTTTGTCACTATCAAGTTTCTTTGCATGTGTACAAGAAACAAACGACAGCTTGGAAAAAGTTATTCCTGAAATGAAATTTCATTAATTTATTTTATTTATCAGTAGATAAATCACACCTATTTAAAATAAACTCTTAAGAATATTTTTAATCAGGTGTGATTTATCTTTAAGAAAAGAGGTGATTTTTATTTCTACCTCGTGCAAGTTCTTTTTTTAATAAAAATTGTTTTCTACGGTTCTATCCAGGTCTTTTTTAGTCTCCACTGAAGGAGCACGACCTTCTCTGTACTACAGACCCAGAGTAACCAGAGGATTTGGCCTACACTCTCCACGCTGGCCAGACGGGTTGGAGAGGTCTCATTGATGTTCAAAAGCTTTAGCTTGTGTTTCCTAAGTCGCCTTCTACGACATCCACGGGAACCACACGGCTTATCTACTACGATTAGATGTCCCTAACCGACCAAACCTGAATCATCCAGCTGAAGAAAATAAAAATTTACTTACCTATCGGAAACAAATGTCACTGCATCGCTTGTCCTTGTGAACATAAGCATTTAAAGTAAAAAAAGTAAAAGAATTATCTAAATTTATAAGCAAACATTTATTTATACATACAACATAATTTAGTGAAATTCGTGATAGTAACATTACATAAAATACTTAAAATAAATATAACACAACCTTTGACAAAATTATCAAAAAAATGCACTTGTGTTGTCAAATATACCCTTACTTGCTATGCGTAAATATATAAAGGGACAATTGTTTTTATTTAGAATAATAATATTTTATTCATCAATTAAATGTCACGAAATATTTTTATTCTGGTTATGAAGATATTGTTTCAACAGATGTTAATATCTCTTATGTTGTTTTTAAAAATAATATGTTTAAATTATTTTCATGTATTTTAAAATCACAAGGCTTCGAGATTTATTTTAATGCATGTATAATGTAGTATTTTGTCACTACATTAATAAGCTTCATTATATTAAGTCTATGGAAAATACTTTTTATAATGAATCTGGACGCGGCACTGCCTTGCCTACGTGGAGTTGGGTTTGGGTCCCGGGACGTCTCGAAGTCCCGGAACTTTTTGGTAATTTAGTTGTCTCGGGTCCCGAAGCGTATATGGAAACCCTTCCAGTATTCAGAACCCCAGTACTTCTGAGCCGCGGGAGCCTTTAAGCGATTGAACGCACAGTTTGATAGATTGAATGCTACCCTGCTTTTAGTTCTGTAATGTGGGAGGCTTTACAAACGCAGCATTATGGATATATGAATTGCTACCGCTACTCAGCTCAGACTAAAATTTGACTTATAGATATAACAGAATACGATCGGTAAGGATTTTTATGTAAACGAGCTAGGAAATAAAAATAATTTTAATTGCATAAACTTATGACAATATAATTTCTATTGTTAAAAAAAATAACAAAAGTAATTATCAAGCGTTAAGGCCATTCTTGCTTAGGTATGTTTTTAGACAATAATTGAATCTTTTTAAGAATCTTATTTGGAAGTCCATTAGTTTTATTAGCCGTAAACATAAAAGAGATAAAAGTGTTTTCTTGGTCACACACGATTGTAGTATCAACAAATAATATTTCATTGGCCAAGCCTTCTAAGTATGCTCTTTGCATTAAGTATTACTAGTATTAGTTGTTCTCGGTACACGATTGTGAAGCCTTTTCCTTCTAACTTTTCCTTTTCTTGCTAAATAATGTCATGCAAATTATATAGTCCCTAAACAATCACCATATTTGGTTTTTCTCCTTATATAATTAATTAACGTGATCCATCGAAGGAAAACCGTCCTTAAATACCCTTCACACAGCACCACTACCTTTTCCTACTCCTTCTAGGTACATGCGGTCAGACTATGGAACTCATTACCACCTTCTATACGAGTAAAAGATTATTATTTATCGGAATCATCATAGTTGTAGTTTATATATTATATCGATACCTCGCGGCTTAAAGGGTGTAACCATCAAAACACGACTTTTCAGGAGAGCCAAAAAACTATTTTTTTTTTATTTGTCACAGCTTGATTCTTATTTATCCTATAAACATGATTTTTACACCAAAAGCCCTTAATTTTCCGTTGTTCATAATATTCAAACACAACGTTTTATGAAATATTTATAGTTTAAAATTTAGCTGGTGAATACGCCTCACAAAATTAAACTTGTATATGTTTTACGCCCCATAAAATGACTGATGCGTTAGTAAGTTTTTTTATTTTATTCCATTTTTTGCGTTTATATTACAATACTTACAACAAGTTTTAGTAGAATATGTCAATTTGGCATCCTTTAGTCCATCAAAGTCTTGTATTCTATACTAAGATTTTAACTAGAGAATAAATTACAAATTAGTTATTGACAAATGCTAGAAATATATTTTTTCTACGTTACTTAATCATTACATCAATATCAAAACAAAAATTTATTTGAAAACATAAATTTATACCTTACATAATACGCATATATTACAATTTTATTTAATAGTGTCGTTTACGCCCAACATTTTGATGATGCCAAATAAAGATTGCTTTTATGCCCAAAAATACAAGAAAATCTCCATAAAAAGCATTGAAATTCTGGGTCGTATTCACCATTGTTTTCAGAATTTGAGAACTTTTAATATACAGTTCGGTAGCGGAGCAAAAACTGAATAAGATGTCATTCAAAACTTATTTTGGCCAAAATGGTGGTTACGCCCTTTGAGCCGCAAGGTATCGGTATATTAAGTATATTTATTTTTAAATACACATATGTATTTATTTAAGTATGTATGTTACATATGTATATGTATGTTTATCTGTAGTTTCATAGTATGTTAATTTCTTCTTCCTTTATTTAACGAACACGCCTGTATGCCTTTCAGGGCAGTTGAATAAATCAGTGACTTTTTGAATTTTCCGTGCAGTAACTTTAAATTCATCACTGTTTCTTTCAATTGCTATCTTTTAATAGGCTACTGTAAAGTTTTGAGCAAGCTGTGTCATTTAGTTTGTGTTTGACAACCCTTTAAAGCAGACAATAAGAATATTTAAATAAGTCCAACACATACATCATAAATACACCTACATACTTACAGATGGAAATAGATATAGATGATTATTAAATATATCATTCATGTTTTTTTAAGTTTATTGCGTTTTGAAGCATTGCGTGGCGTTTGCATTTACTTTTAAATCTTCATTAGTTTTGCTCTGCAACATCGTTGTTATATAGATAAAGGTAGAAGCTGCAAGTTTTAGAACCACGCCCGTGTCAAATAAAAATATTCCAAACACGCACATCCGCGTTTCTCTGGTTTCCAACAAATTCAGTATGCTTTGAGTCATTTTCAAAACTTTTTCTGAAAAAAGAAAAACATGACTATTTCCAGTGATAGAAAACTTCGTGAAGAAATTCGTGCTTTGAATAGCACCCGGTTGATCCTCTTATTTAAATCGATAGTCAGCCATTACAATATAAAAATCTGACAGTAATATTCCTTACTAACAAATACGGATTATACTATACCTATACCTACCCTGTTTTATTTTTCTAACAAAATGAGAATTTTATACCTTTGTTCCCTGTGCTACTTAATATACAGGTATGTACAGACATTATCTACTCGTACTTACCACTGCTTGATGGTTTCAGTTGCGCATACACACAAATAACTTTAGTTTGTTGTATCTGACGTACAACTGTGCCAGTTCTTTCACTTATAAACAGCAAACATATCCAGGCAATGAAAAATTGAAATACCATCAGCGTTTTTCGCATGAGCTGACATTCCTGTGCATTTTATAAAAGTTAGTATGATAATAATTTTATAAAAATATAACATATCATTTTGAAATTTCTTTTTAAAACTATTATGTTCAAATCAAAATGCGAGATAAATACTACATGTATGAGCTTTGTGTTATTTTTAGATGATAACATTGATAAGTTATCTTTCAGACTGTATCTATAATAAGATATGTTCTTTCGTTTTCGTTTGATTTTATAATTACCTTTACCATAATGAGTGCATATACGACTGTTAAAGAATTGATCACTATTATTATAAAAAACACGAGTATCTGTAAAAAAAAATCAGACATCGTTCTAAATTTTTCACGTACTGAATCACCTTAATATTTTTTAGAGTATTATTAGTAAGGGTCCTCGTGCGAACAAAAAACAATTTTATGGTCCCATCCGGATGAAAGGATGAAACTTGGCATGAATGTAGCGTTCATATATGTAGCGTCCTTATATGCCTCCAATGTTGTGTTGTGTTTCTTTTATTTGAACGGTTGAAGATACGAAAAAAGCGGCCAATTGCGAGTCGGACTCGCCCATGAAGGGTTCCGTAGCAGCAAGAAACATTTTACGATTTAAGACGTATTAAAAAGTCTGTCTGCCGTATGTCACAGCCACTTTTTTCCGAAACTATCAGAACTATACTGTTGAAACTTGGTAAGTAGATGTATACTGTAAACCGCATTAAGATTTTCTCATAAAAAAAAAACCAATAAATGTTGGGGTTCCCCATACATAGAACAATTTTTTTTTTCATCAAACCCATACTTGTTGGGTATAGATAGGTCTTCAAGAATGATATTGAGGTTTCGAATATATTTTTTTCTAAACTCAATAGTTTGCGCGAGAGATACTTCCAAAGTGGCAAAATGTGCATATCCCCCCCACCCCTGTAACTTCTAAAATAAGAGAATGATAAAACTAAAAAAATATATGATGTACATTACCATGCAAACTTCCATCGAAAATTGGTTTGAACGAGATCTAGTATTTTTTTTTTAATACGTCATAAATCGTAAACCGCAATTTACCTTTAGAACTTTTATATTATGTTACTTGCTGCTACGGAACCCTTCATGGGCGAGTCCGACTCGCACTTGGCCGCTTTTTATTTAAATATTGATTCAAATAATAGGGCCGGGTACAAACGTTACATTTGATGTTTATCGAAAATTGTTTATTAATTACGTTATGAACCAGAAGGGAAATCGATCAGATGTCATTTTTAAGGTTCCGTACCCTAAGGGTAAAAACGGGACCCTATTAAGTACTAAGACTCCGTTGTCCGTCCGCCTGTCTGTCTGTCACCAGGCTGTATCTCGGCTGTGTGAACCGTGATAGCTAGACAGTTGAAATTTTAACGGATAATGTATTTCTGTTGCCGCTATAACAACAAATACTAAAAATATAATAAAATAAATATTAAAGAAGGTTGCTCCCATACCACAAACGTGATTTTTTGCCGTTTGTTGTTCACAACCCACAAAACAGTGCGTTTTTTTGAAAAAACACTGTAATTAAACAACTTTAGTTTATTCCTCAAAAAAATTACATAAGAATTTTAAGGCTTTTCTACAGACACCCACAATTTCCAAAACACGATTAACCATTTTTGGCTCGATAGAAAAAAATCACAATCATACCTCTAAATTTGCCTAAGTTATACCAAAAAATATATAAAAAATTAAATAATAAATATAAAAATAATACCAAAAAATGTATCTAAATTACTAGTCTATTAAGCTACAAAAAAAATATAAATATAATACAAAAAAATAATAAATAAAGCAGTGCGAAATATCGTTCAGCGCGGGTCCGGGCATTTGGTCGCTTTTGATGAATATTTCACGGTGTTTTATTTCTATATTTTTTTTATTATACTTTTAATTTTTTTTTGTAGCAAATTCGACTAGTAATTTAGATTATAAATTTTTTTGTATAATTTTCATATAAAAAGGTGATTGTAGGTATAAAGGATGAAGTTTTATCCTTTCTTCCGGATTGGACCGTATTTCAAGGACCCGTAGCTACTAAATATAAAGATATGTGTTTAACTTACAAAGCGTTTGTAGTTTCTTTCCAGACTACTTAACTGATCAAATATCATTTTATAGGAATCAATATAATCTCTCGTATCTGCCCGATCTTGAAAGTTGACGAAATTCGTAAAATGATTCATCCAAACCACTCCATCAAACATAAACATCTTCGGCAAATATGCTAATTTTATGTTCGAAGATTTCATTATTGCAATATTCAAATATTTTACTCTCATGCTTAAAAATGAGTATTGACTTAATAAAAAAGTTAAATCGTAGATCATGGAAAATACGGCGACGAAATAAATATTTCCAATTATACGTAAGTCAATTTCGACATTGAAGGATATCCACATACCAGTTATAAGCGAAATATGTGTGATGACAATGCCAAGAAAGAGAAAAGTGTTGATTCTCTCGAGATGATTTCTCATAAACTTGGTATCGCGAGCTCCAAGCTTGATGTCTATATCGACACATCGGTGTAAGATCTCGACACCGTTGCGACGGCTCAGAAACGTCACGTCCAAGATAAGCCAATTGTATATGAAATGTGTCGCCATAATCAGAATAATTTCTTTATGGCTGATGATATTTCTTATAAATGCCAAATATATCATGAAAGCAAAACTCATATTTACAAATAATGAGTAAACAGCGCCATATATGACAGAACCTAATGATTTCTCTATAATCTTATCTTTTTTTATTGTAAATCTTGCAAACCCCGTCAATTCAAGCCACTTGAAATTTAGTTTATTGCACGTTTTGATGTATTCCTGTACTAACTTATATTTATTAGAATGCATTGTTCTAAACTGATGGAATTCGTATGACTAAATGAAAATAAACAAAAAATAATAGTTTACAGGGCAGTTTATTCAAGTATATCGTTAAAATGACTTTAATGAACTAAATTGTTATTTGATGTATATCTAATCTACTGTCACGAAATAGATTTAAATCAATTAATCAAATAAATTGACAGTTATATTTTTTTTAATAGGGCTACTGAACTTCAACACGTTTTCAGATTTTCCATAAATCATACAAATATTTTGTTCTTTTATAAAATCAGTTTTTATATGGAGAGCAATGGAATGTTAGTATTTTTTTAAACTTTGGGTTGTAGTTCCGTTAAAGCTGAGCGAGGTTGTGTTGTGTTTTAACAAAAGAATTTCGTTAAATATTGATACATAGAAAGAGATAGAGATAGTATATCTGTCTTGTAAGAATGAATCCTTAATTTTTTGTCAAAACACGACACATATATAAATTAATAAATAAGGACAAATCACACTGATTGAGCTAGCCCCAGAGTTAGTTTCAAACTTGTGTTATGGGATACTAACTCAACGATACTATATGTATATTATAATAAATACATATATAGATAAACACACAAGACCCAGGACAATTTGAAAAAGGCCATTTCAAACTTGCCCTGTCTGGGGATCGAACCCAAAACCTCCAGAATTGCGGACTAGCGTGTTGACCATTACACCACGGAGGTCGTTAGCAAGTTTAATTCAGTTAGCTGTATATTTTTGATTGACTTTAATATAATATTTAGTTTATGGCAAGTTTCCTTTTAGTTTGCTGTATGTTTTAGAAAAAGCTAGTTATGTTGATTTGGAATGCAGCCCACAGGGCAGAGGTAGGCAACACTGCCACGGCGATGACGGATGATCAACTCGTGCCGTCGCCGGGTGCTCGATGCAAGTTGCAACATAGTTTCCACTACTCACTTTATTGACCGAACGACCGAAGCGTCTTAGTTTCGAGGTTGGCCATAAATGCGCTTGTCCGTCAGTCTGTCTGTCTATTCTCGCCTACAGGTCGCATTTATCAACCGATTCTCGTAAAATTTTATAAGTAGGTTCGTTAATTATATTTTTTTTTTTCCATTTAGTTTTTGGACCTTTTTAAAATGGCGGAGATATCGAGGTTCAAAACTTTAAGAAAATAAATATTTCAGTAATTTCGAAAAATTTCGAATATGTCATATAATTATCATGACATACAATCAGACATATCAGACAGAAAAGTTGCGGCTTATTAAGCAACTTATCTATCTGAACCACTTTTTTATCCGATAAACTTCAACGGATTGGGGGTGTGTCACGAGGCTCTGTGAGCTGTAAACCTCGCGAAATAATTTATTAAAGTAAACCATAGGTCCTATGGTTTACTTTAATAAATTATTAAGTTTACTTTTAGTTTGGTGTATGTAATAATATAATAAAAAGCCCTTAGGGCAGCTTGTGGCGAGCTATTTGTAAATAACGACCCCACGGACCCAAGTGCTTCAGAAAGTCGGTCAGACCCCTCGTCCCCGACGTACCTTTATGGGTCGGGGTGGAGACCCCAGAGGGCTCGCATGACTCTCAGCTCAGCATTGCCTTAATTGGCCGTGCAGAGAGGAGTCGTTAGAGCTGTTGCTCCAGGGGAAGAAGTGTTAAAAAGCATACGCCGCGAGTAACTTCGGAGAAAGCATAGCACAACATTCGACACCCCTGAATCGCCTACACCGTTGTTGTTCCTTTGCCAGCAACTATTGTCGGCTCTTTTAAGGGGCCCATCTATTGGGCGGCAAACTACCACCTGCCTACAATAGTCAGTAATCATGATTATTGCAAGTGCCGTTTTTATTGCAATAGTCCAGCATCAGTCCATCCTAACCTCATTCCATAACCCATAAACCTTTACTTTTTCTTGCAATAGATCTATCTCCTGCTGAAACCTGTTCAAGGGTATTATATCTTCCATTGGTATATCCAAGAATGGGTTTTGGCGGGAGCGCCACATTACATCAACTTCTCCAAAGGGCCTCTACGTGTTGGATCTCCCCTCTTAAGCAAGGTGAAAAGACCCGTGAACCCAAAGGAGATACAAATAGTAATAATAAAAAGGCATCAAGACGTGAGGACCCCATCGCCCACCGGATTCCCAGTGCAGTCAGTCAACGCAGGGCAGCTTGTTGCAAGCTGGTGGTGAGTGGCGATACCACGTACCCTCCAGGGGGACCATACACATATACGCTTACACACACACATACACACAGTTACTCCCGCCTCTGTCTTGCCTAAACCGGCCGGCCAGAGTGCAGAGCTGTGTAGATAACTCAAAATTCTACTGAACGGTAAACATGAAGTAAACAGACATACTTATGTAATGATATAGAAGTACAGAATAAATTAAGTTTGCCCTTATAAAGACAAAAATATTAAAATTATAGACTTCAAAGAAGACATAGATAGATATAAACACCAGTTGTTCATTTTACAAATTAGTACCACTCCGTAGAAATCACAGAGCAACTGCAAGACATTGGTTAGCTAACAAATCCAACTAGTGGATTCCAGGTGCGTCCGCATTCCGGAGCGCTCCGCTCACAAAGGATGTCTGCAACTCAAGATGCACACGCGGAAACAATTCTATGTGTTTCCGAATTGTTTCGTACGAGTTTATTGAGCGGTATTAGGTATTGTGATTGAACATGAGTTATTCGTGCAGGTTAGATTGAAATATTATATACAACGTGGAAGGATTATACCCGTAATAAATTGAACCACAAGCTATACTAGATCACTAAAGTATAATGAAATTTAAATACGAGTAACAGTCAAAACACAAAAGTGTGCAGCCGCCCGGGCGATTTGTATACGAATGTCGAAATTTCTTTTTGGTTTTTTGACTGTTATTGTAATTTCATTATAGTTAAGTGATCTAGTATAGCCTGTGGTTCGATATATTACGAGTATGTCTCTTTCACGTTGTAAAGATAGAAAAATCTGATCCATTTGAGCATAAGTCTGCACTAAACACATATTAAAATAAAGACATTTTAATTTTTATTTATCTGTTTCTTTTTACTTAAAAGTAATTCAAAATGCAGCACGTTTATAAAAAAACACCTCAACTAAAAATGCTAGCTAGAACCTTCATACAATCACATAAATTGCTACGTCTCGTAGAGGCTACTACGAATGAAACCGTCGAAAATGTGTTGGCCTCTACGACA
This sequence comes from Acrobasis repandana, assembly GCA_963576875.1. Taxonomy (NCBI): domain Eukaryota; kingdom Metazoa; phylum Arthropoda; class Insecta; order Lepidoptera; family Pyralidae; genus Acrobasis; species Acrobasis repandana. Next base: position 14,704,046 of record OY756218.1, on the reverse strand, counting down.
TCGTATTACGTAGCCCGTAGACGCTGCTACGCCGCGGCGGAAGCTTTTTCAGCAATCAATTTATTTATTTTTTAATTAGATTTTTTTTTATTTAATCATTGGACAGTTTATATGTCTAGGTCAGCATTTATCAATATACAACGTGGAAGGGACATACCCGTAATAAATCGAACCACGGTCTATACTAGATCATTATAGTATAATAAAATTAAAATGACAGCCAAATAACAAACAAAAATCAGCATTTCCATACAAAATTGTGCAGCCGCTCGGGCAATTTGTATGGGAATGTCAATTTCTTTTTTGTTTTTCGACTGTTATTTTAATTTCATTATACTATAATGATCTAGTATAGCCCGTGGTTCGATTTATTACGGGGATGTCCCTTCCATTTTGTATAACGTCTAGTAAAATATACTAAAACTATTTTCAACTACCTCTGAGGCGTAATGGTCAACACGCAAGTCCGTCAATCCGGAGGTTCTGGGTTCGATCCCTAGCCAGGGCAAGTTGGAAAATGACGTTTTTGAAATTGTCCTGGGTCTTGGGTGTTTATCTATACCTCTATATGTATTTATTATAAAAATATAGTTTCTTTAAGTTAGTATCCGATAACACAAGTTTAAACTTGCTTTGGGGTGGGGCTAGCTGAATCAGTGTGATTTGTCCCTTAGAGAAATATATTTTAAGAGTATTTTCAGTCTATGATACTGAAAAACTTTCCCCAAGGAACATATATCGAAATATGAGAAATACATGTTTAATTTCCATACAAACTCGGATCAGCTACACCAAAAATATGTTTCATATTTTTCCATGTGGAAAGTTGTTCAGTATCATAAACAGAATACACCCTTAAAATACTTTCAGTATATTTTGTTAGGCGTTATACTTATATACGTCCAGTAATTAGTGAATTTATCCCTATTGTAGATAAATACAGACACTTTAGTTACACGTCAGATATGTTAATATATTCGACCATTACACGGCTATACATCACTACCTTGACTTACAGATAATTGCTAAAGTGAGATCTCACTTAGCCGTCCCATGCCGGGAGATGGCCCTTTCGATGTACGGAACTCCTTAAGATAAGCAGTTGTAGAGGCAAATCCTTAAGCCTAAGATAACAGAGCGCAATTAGCCTCTCAGATTATGGTGTTTATGTCCCTCAGGGCATGTCAATATTGTTTCTCTGATCGGAGCAATATGTGTTTCTTGGAAGTTCAGGTTTGAAACCATTATTCCATTATTGTAATGTAAGAGGATGAATGTGATAGTCAAAATATACAGGTAAATACTTCTTTCTTAGACGACTGGACAAATAGTATAATATTTTATATAAAGTTTTATTTTATTTATATATTATTTCCTAGCGTCTTCAGACTAGATTCAAAATTAAAATTCAAATGTTTATTCATTAATAAATCATTTCATAAATTCAAAATAAATTTATTATTATAATAAGGCTTTGCAGGCACTTTTAAACGTCAATAAGTTTTGTATACATATAAGGAAAATATGTCTAATTTAAAACCTTATTTACTGATTGTGAAAAAATATCAATCAAGAAAAAATATTGTTTTTAAAGAACGAGTATACTACATAAACTTTATTACTATTTAAATATAGTATTTGTACTGTAATGTAGAGCTATATAGCATACCTCTACTTGTATTAATTTATTAATGATAAGTTCCCCTAAGTGAAAATACCTAATAAGTCAACACATACGTTCTTAAAGCAGTCTTAAATTCAAATAAATATTTAATTTCGCACTAATTACCCTTCTGACGTGTAAGAAGAGGAAGAGGGTCTGATCTGGCTTGATACGTGAAGATCCACCTTAATTATTCACGGAAATAGGTGAAAATTTACTCATTGCCAGTGTTGTATTTCTTGAGTATTTGTTGTTGTTTTGTTACATAAATTTCTGCAATTTAGTAAAATTTGTAAATTTAGTGAAATCCACACAAATACAAAATATTATAGCAAAAATTTTTCTAAGTTTTCTTCAAAGCTTTTGCCACTAAAGTATTTTAAATATATTCGGTGTCATTTTTCAATTTTTGTGTGCAATTTTAAAAAAAATGTTGTTTGGGCTTATTCATTGAAGTAAAAAAAATACTTTTTTTATTTTAATTGTAATAAAAAGTGTTTTTTTTTTACTACATTCACCCAGAAATTACTCAATTCTAATCGAGATTTGGCTATTGATAAGTATTATAGTAACTAAAGGATATTACAGGAATTCGACCAAAGCTATTTTACTAATTGGAGAGTGGTTGCCATCGAGGAGGTACTCGGTACCAATCCGCAATAATTTCCACTGAAATCTGACGTAAACATGACCGATATTCTCAAACCAATTTGCATGTCCGTCGCCTCCTGAATAAATTAAAGCTACCTGCCCCAAGGTTGAAGCCTCTATGAATATGTAAGACAATGGCTTCCAAATCTTAGGCCCCAATTAGAAGGGAGGTCATTAAACCCTTAGTTAATTACATCTGCCTCGCCGTGAGATGAATGGAGAATTAATGTATGGATACTGCAATAAATTATTGTATGGGTGACATATCCATACCTACAAAACTAAGCATGTCAGTGCCATCAAAAACCATCGAAAATATTAAAATAGGTACATGATTAAAATCAGACTCTTGTAATATTCAAAAGTTTCTGATATGTCCGAATTATAAGGTTTAATAAGTAATAAATTTCTAATAGACAATATGACTGCCTCCGTGGTCCAGTGGTCAAGGCGTCTGCCTTGTGATCCGGAGGTCATGGGTTCAAATCCCACTGGGAAGCATACTTTGTGAAAAGTTGTTTTCAGTCTGGTTAGGATATTGCAGGCTTGAATCACCTGATTATCCGAAAAGCAAGAGGATTCCGTGCTTCGGAAGGCACGTAAAGCTGTTGGTCCCGAACGCCATCTAGCGTTTGTACCTATCCCTAGGATTGGTTCTGGTCTACCCTTTGGGTTGCGGAGGTCAGACGGCAGTCGCTCTGTGTACGAGTAAAACCAGTAACCTCGGCGAATCAACTAGGGTAGGTAGCGGGACCCCGGGCTCTGAAGCGTAATAGCTGACGATGCAACCGGGAATAACGCTCGGATGATGATTCTAATAGACAATATAATAACGTTTAAAGACAAGCCCAAATTTTCTCCAAAGTAGACGTAGTTCGTTTGTTATGAAATGTACCAAAACATTACGTCCAAAACATGTCTTTTCCCAAGTATGTTAATACTCTTGATTCTAAATTTGAACTGCAAAATACTTTTTGATCAAGTTTTCTATAACCTAGTTTTGCGTCCAATAACGCGTAAAATGCATCGAGGCCGTTAGGGCGACGTATTGCCATAAAGCCGGCTCGATTAAACGCTATAACCAGATTACCAGCGGTAAGTGGCGGCCGTCGCTGACCGCTCGGTAATCTGCGCCTACCTTAATGTGCTGATGGGCTCTACGTTACTGGGCAAATAATAAACATACCTTGTGATTTAACTTTGAATATGTACGAATATAAACGTATCGCCGTAAAGCCGGTAACCAAATTACCGGTCGATTAAACGTTGTAACCAAATTACCGGCAGTAGCTGGCGGCCACCATTGACCGCTCTAGTAACCTGCACAGACCTTAATGTGTAAGTGTGATGTTGTCCACGTAATTGAGAATATATTTTACACGACTTTATATGGATTTGAAAAATGTACGAATATAACAAAATAGTTTTCGTATCGCTCTTTAACAGTCGGCGCGATTAAATGCTGTAACCAGATTACCGTGGTGAGTGACCGTCATAGCTGACCACTCGGTAATATACACGGACCCTAATGTGTTGATGGTCTCCACGTTACTAGAGAGATATTATACACACATTATGATATGAGCTCAAATATAAACAACTAATTATAACTACATAGTTTAGGTATCGCCATAAAGCCGGCTCGGTTAAACTCTATTACCAAATGTGATTACAGCCCGGTGATAAGTGGTGACCACCGGTGACCGCCCTAGCAACCTGCACGTACCCTAGGCTGGTGCTAGTTTCCACGTCACTACACAGATAATTAATAAAATAACTACTTAAAAAGTAAATTCCGCCAAAAACAATACTTTTAAGGAATGCCATTCTATTATTTTTGAGGGGATCTCATTTCTTGTTTCAGCTGATCAGTTGATAATAATAACTTAGGCTGTGCGTTTGTTATTTTGTCTGCTTTTGCTCTACTTGGCGGGGACACAGCCTAACCCCAGATTTAAGGCAGCATAAATTACACGTACTTACCCTAATATGCCGATAGCGTCGTATAAACACAGAAAGGTGGCTTATACATACACATGGTATTAAAGCTACTGAGAGAAGTTTAAAGCAAAAGTCAAAAGTCAAAAATTTTTATTCAATGTAGCATATATATCACTTATTGAAGGTCATTATTTTTAACTATTTTAGTGCAAAAGCTACCGATACTAGCGTTTCGCAACGACCACTGCTAAGAAGAAACGCCGAAAGAAACTCATTTACACAGTATTGGTCGCCTACGCGCCGGAAGGGCTTTGTCAGTTTACAAAGATATTATGCCTAATACAATTTTATCACAATATAACATGTAAATCCAATTTAGAGAAACAAGTAACACTGAGTAGTCCGAGCTGCGCGCGAGCAAGTTCAGTCAGCCTTATCTGAGGGATTTTTTTTAAATTATAAAATGTTTGGCGACTTTCGGCTCTATTTACCCCGTACGGGGTAAAGACTGGGTTGTATTTACGTAGATAGTATATACAAACAAGCAATGATATGACTCCATTTCATACGATCTTTGTAAAAAAGGAAACTTATTACAAAGTTGTCCATTCAAAAATATACAAGTATGTCCCTGCCTTGTATGGTTCACCATACACGGATAATAAAGTAGATAACTTTTAAAAATATTTTAGCTGTTGCTATGAAATTACCACGATCACCAAGTACGGTACAGTCACATTCTAAATTGCAACGCAAACAAAATAAGTTAGCGTCATGCGTTTTATAACGAGCTAATTATTCGGGCGTGCGGCCACTGGTGGAGTATCATAAATATCAACAGCAAACACGGTATTTGCACCGGTCACCGCTGCACCTTGTTTGCACAGGCCTAAAACAACACGCTTTTGCGACCACCACAGGAATTTGTTACCGACGGTCACTCGCTGACTCAGTACTCGCACCCTGTGTACTTTCATGAGAAACACTGTTACATAGGTTGTTTATACCCGGCTATGAAACCCTTTGCCGAAATAGTGTCAGTCTACGAGAATTAATGGGCGTTACCGTGTTGTACCACGCCAGCGCTCAATAAATGATAGATAAGTATTGTTTCACAAAATAATCACACTACAACTTAAGGCAGTTTGAAAAATCTGACACTAGTGTTGACCACTAACACACACGAGAAACAAACTAAGTACAACTTGGTAAAATTTATACATAAAATTATACTGTAAATCACACCTAATTTAAAATATTCGTAAAAGGGTGATTTTTATTTCTACCTCGTGCAAGCTTTGTATTTTAATTAAAGTTCTTTTCAGCGGTTAGATAACTGACCAAACCTGAAGCATCCAGCGCAAGAAGATATACTTATCGGAAACAAATGCTACTGCGTCACTTATTATTGTGAACATAAGCATTTAAAGGAAAAAAGTAAAAGACTTATCTTAATTTATGAGCAAACATTTATTTATACTTGCAACATAATTTAGTAAAATTCGTGATAATAATATAATAACTATCTACCTACTTAAAATATAACACAAACTGTATTGGTAAGCACTAAGCACCAAAATTATCAAAAAAATAATAATGCACTTGTGTTTTCCAATGTACCCGTACGTGACTATGCGTAAATAGATATAGGGCAAAATTGTTTTTATTTAGAATAATAATATTTTATTCACCAATTAAATCTAACGAAATAATTTTATTCTGGTTATGAAGATATTTTAGGAGATGTTAATCTCTTGTGTTGATTTTTAAAATAATATACCTATTTAAATTATTCTCATGTATTTTAAAATCAAACAAGGGTTCGAGATTTATTTTAATGCATGTATGATTTAGTATAGTAGCACATTATAATAATAAGCTTCATTTTATTTAGTCTATAGAAATTACTTTTTATAATGAAACTTTTTGATACATCCTTATCTTTTTGTAAATAGGTATACTGGGTAACACCTATTATCATGATTCAGATGCTAGCCCATTCCCTCGATCAGCTTATATGATCTGCGCGGGAAGAGAAGCAGCTGGTTTATTCTACGTTATTTCTTTTCTCTCAGTCCAGCATGGAAGAATACTAAGGAATGTGCATGTAATACCAATCTGGCTCATATTTTTATTTTACAATTTTTTATTAATACGTTATCACGCCTAGCTAATTATTTTTCTTATTGACTCTTATTTGGATTAGAAATATTTTTTTAAAAATATGCAAATATTGCGCGGGAAGTTTTGACAAACAAAAGGGAAATGACGACAAAGTCTACAAAAGGGAATTGACGAGTTCGGGTGGGTTAGATAGGACTGTCCCAGTAGTTTGACTACCACCGATGACTGTTATAATCTACTTGCTATTTTTAATATTAATTTTCTACACCATATGCATGTTTTTTAGCACTGATTTATTTTACGCGGCTAATTCTCGACGAGATCTATCGATCAAAAATATAAAAAAATGCATGCATACTCATGAATACATACGTGACCTTAAAAACCTTTTAAATTGTCATTTATTATGACATTCTTTTCAAAATTCCCTTTCTTTTGATAAGACAGATAGATAAAAGATTTATTTTTGTTTTGTCTGCTACACACATTATACAGTTGAAAAATTATTTTACATAAATATCTTAATATTACCTTAACCTAACATGCATCATGTCTGCCACAGAAGCACAAAAGGGCTACAGCTCAGCGAAATGTTGCTCGTGTTGAACAACCGCTGATTTTTAGCTGTCACCCTGAGAGAGTTGACGCAGCCCCATACTTAGTGTTTTAACATTTCTACTGCGTGCACATCATACTCATAATATTGTCTTTAGTTAGGTAATTAATTGGAATTAGAACTCTAATTTAAGGTTATTACTATATATATATATATATATATATTACTTTTGAGTTTTGACATTCCATTACCCAAGACTTAAAAAAATCAAACAAACGCTTGATATACATAACTAAACGTATAAGTAGAGTATAAGAATTTTTTGTATTTCTCCATTACCTACCTTCCAAAGTAATACTTTGAAAGGTAATCATCGTTTCAGCCATAAGAAATCCTCTGGTCGACATATAATACATCCAAAGAATATAATGGAAATACCATATATACTTCGTGTTAATGAAAGAATGCAAAACCTCTCAGATGGTACCTCAGCCCATGTAATTGAACAACTTTTGTTCTTTTAACAACTTTCACAAAATCCAAAAAAAAAATTGAATTTTCATACAAACTGATCAGCTGATCAAGTCAATTTGTATGAAAATCCATATATATTTTTTTTGTATGCGCGTTGGAAAATTAATTATTTTTATTTCTACCTGCTTTCTATCCAATATCATTCGCATTATCCTATATAATAATAATAATGTTTATATTTTGTAGTATGTTTTATATTTTACTTTTTATAAATGTATACCAAAACCTAGCCTAAGTTTTAAATTAATTAAAGAGAATAATAATAAATCTTTATTGCGGTCAACTACATGATTTATATAATATTATAACAAAAATTTCAAACAAAATTAAAATTGAAAAAAAAACGACGAAGTGAAAACTTGAATATTAACGTTGTGCATTTTTGATATTTTGGAATGGTTAGGGAATAATTTTGCACGAATTGCTTTAATTATCAGTATAAAAGTACTATCATTTATTTGGTAGAATACAATATTTATTTATCGCGCTATCGTACACAAACATGACAATTTATATTAAATTAAAAAGTTTATCTCTCAGCTAAACGAAACAGCAGGCGCGGGCATACATTTTCGCCGCGCCGGAGAAAAAGAGCTTCTTCCTCTCCTACGCCGCGCCGGCTGTCTACTCTCCATCCATCTTACAAATTTTCGATCAGGACACGTGTCCTGACGCGAGTTTAACGTTTTTTACCCATTGCAAAAAGTGCACAACGCCGCTAAAGAAGTTTTCACTTCAAAAAAAAAATCAATGAATAATAAATAAATAATACAACACAAGCAATGGCGTTCAGTCACACAGTTCTAGCCAGTACATGAATCATATTGCAATGATTCATGTACTGACAGTCAAATCTGTCCGCAAATAGCTGCAGAAGTGTATTGAGGCTGGCTCTGACCCTGCGCACGAGAGATGTATATAGAGGGAGAGATATGGGTTCCTTTCATGCTGGTCTGAGAGAAAAGAAAAAACTTAGAATGTAGCAGCTGCTTCTCTTCCCGCGCAGATCGTAAAAGCCGATTGAGGGAAAGGATGAAAATACAAATCGTGTTAATAGGCGATGCGGCTAGCAACCCATTACTATTTTGAATCCTTTTGCCACCTTCTCGCCCACCATCACGCTAAAAGTGGTAAGTATTTGGGTTTTGCGGCCTCTCTGTTGGCTGAGAGCCGCAAGACCCACAATGCTCTGTCTGTCTGATTAGGGATAGTGTATTAATTTATTTATTTAACTTTGTTACAAAAAATGTAACAGGCGGACTTAAGGCCTAGGGCAAATACATAGTTATCTAATTCACATTATCACATTGCCGTCATTAGAATACTAGACACGCGGCCACAAGCAGCATCCGTCGATTTTAGCTAATGTCGCTGCGCAAACACGTCGGACGCGCGTCTGTACACAGACTAAACCAACACTCATTACTCGCGATGCCGAACGTGAGGGGAGCGCCTAAACAACCTAACTATTGCAAAATTATAATAATATAATAAATTAATTGATAAAAAAATAGTTTTTGATTAAGTTTCCACTTTACTCTCAGGCGTCGTCGTAATTGGCAACGAGCGATTTTATCGCACGACGAGATCCTTTTTCTTCGTCTAAGGGCATTCCCGGTTGCATCCTCAGCTGTGCTGCTTCGGAGCCAGGGGTGCGCTTTTCCGCTTTTTCTTCTCCAAATTTAATATGCATGTCAATGGTCACCCAAGGATGCCTAAGACCTTGTAAAAAGTAGAAGAAATAGCCAGAACACTTTCAATGATTTGGCTATAGTTTTACAACTGGCCGCCTGCCTGACGTCAACCCTCTTTGGGCAAGTATTTGTGCGAAAAGTTTTACAACCGGCCGCCGCCCGACGTTCACCCTCCTTGGGAATGCAATATTAGCACGAGATGTTTGTGCTTAGTCTTTTAGTCGCCTCTTACGACATTCACAGGAAGAGATGGAGTGGTCCTAATCTAATACCCTACAATTCTAAGCCCTACAAACAATAATTCTCTAGAATTCTAACGCTCCTACATTCACCGCTTCGATTCTGATTCCATTTACACAAACAAACGATTGGTAATTACAACGAAACACTCGAACGCACACATAGACAAAGATGCATGCGATTGGTCGCGACAAGGTCACGCATCGTTGTTGGTCGGGTGGGGCAGTCAACGCAATGAGTGGTGAGGTACAACGCGCGGATGGTCCTATTATGCAGTACGCTACGCTAAAATAAATAACCTTGTTTACGTGTTACTTTTTTTTTAATAACTAATTTTCATGTCTGAATGACTTCTACACCACTTCACGGCACATGACGGCATTTTTAATGAATCGATTATCGCAAAAACACAGCAATATTCTCAAAGGAAACTTCTTGCAACGCAACCGCACGACTCGAGTGTCACGGCGAACTGTCGCGCCGCGCTGTTCCTGTTCATATTTTAAGCCCCGCCCGCCGCGGTACATATCGCGTGTAATGATTTTTCGAGAATATTTACGATTCTAGAGAATTATATTTCAATGCTGGAACCACACGGGTTGTCGCATGACGAGATTAAACACATTTATTTAGTTTGTCCTAATTATGTATTGCAAGTCATCGCGCGAGCATAATAAATGCTTTATAACGATCGTACGATGGGTTTGATTGTGCAATCAATGCTACAAATCTCTTTTGAGTGTCCTAATTGCTAACGCGCGTCATCGACTTGAAAGCGCATCGCGGGAGCTATTAAGAGGGTATAATCAAAATGTTGCTCCCGTTTCGCACACAAATTTACTCTAGCCGAAGCTATGTGGGGACGGAGGCAACGCGGCCGGTCAATGCGACTGGTTTACGCGTTTCTGGTTTTTAAGGTTTATTTTTTCGTTTTACGAAGTATATTTAAGAGTTATTTAAAAAATAAGTCATGATGACTGCCTTGTGTTTAATACAATTATAATCCAAAGTTACAAGGGCTAATTTATTGTATTTCTTGAATACTAGCCGTTTTAGTATTCGAAAGAGATTTAAAGGCAACTTCACATTTTTTTTTGTATTAAAAATATTTAGAGCAATCGTGTTTTTCAAACATATGATGACTAGAGTTTTTATTTCAAAGTGAGTGTATTGTTAATATTGATAATAGAAGATCGCTCTAAAAGCTTTAGGGTAGTACGCCTTCTTAAGATACTTTTGGACCATCGCACGATCATTTTCATCGCACGACGATGAACGCATCGTTTCCTCGTACGATCGTTGCTAATTAGGACGACGCCTAAAGTTTTAAAGGACCTTGCCGGGTGTAAATTAATAGTCACTTTGTTTATTATAAATATATAGACATATAGGGGTAACTTAGAGCCGATCAATACGAATAACTTTTTCCATGAGCCCAATGCTCGCCATTTCCATATTTTCCGATCAGCTAAAAACTTTCTCAAAAGAAATCCAAAATAATTTATAAATTCCAGCAATTGTGTTATTAATTTTGACAATGCCTATGTCACCTGTTTAGGATGTATCGACCATACATTTACTTACCTGCTGTCTACTGTCTACCCATATATTTATTTATTTATAATTTATAATTAAACTTATTGCTCCACAATTCAAGCGTTCTTCCCCCGTCAACCATAAGAACAAATCGAGATTTGGTTGCGGTGCAGAATATTTAAGGCGAAGATATAGGCAAATGGCCTTGAAGTGTGAAATAAATTGTTAACTCGTAAATATGGTGATAATTTCCATATTGCTCAACGTCATTCACTAGATAGCCCTTTAAATTATTTTATGTACTGCCGTTAAAACTATTATTGATGATCCGTCTAGCTTTAAAACTTGCCGTGGCCACTTTTGGCGGAGGCAAGTTTTAAAGCTAGACGGACTAATGTAAATACTTTCAACGGTGGTTTATAAAATAATTTAAAGGGCTATCTAGTGCATGACGAAGAGCAATATGGAAATTATCTCCATATTTACGAGTTAACAATTTATTTCAAATGAGGGCGCCACTTCAAGGTCATTTGCCTATATCTTCGCCTTAACCCTTAATTGGTCGCGTGGGGTGTCATACACCCCAGAGCGCGTTACCAAGCTCATAACTTTTTAAAAATTGAATTTAGCGCTCTGGTTTTCTTTGTAGCTTCGTAAAAACGTACAACGTTTACAATTTAGTTGCGATGGGCACTCGGTCGTAGACGGTTGGACGCAGAGTGCGAGTTTGGGGTGCACGACACCCCAGGTGACTATTTGTGTAGTCCAAATTGCCGGTAAGTGTATAATTGTTGATTTTATTATTTTTGATTTAGAATATTGCAATTGGAAAAATAACAAGTTTGAAAGATCCTGAATTCATTTTTAGGGTTCCATACCCTCCGAGTGACAAAACGTACACTATTTAATATTATTATTTTGTCTATCTGCCCGTCATAGCAGATTTTTTCCGAATATACTGGACTGATTAAATTGGTATGTTTCATATAACTTTACAATAAGTATATAGTTTTCAAGTTATTCAAACTACCATCCCCTCTTCCTCCTCCACCTCCTTCTTCTCCTCCTTATTTCCTGAACTACTGGACCAAAAGTTTTGAAAAAAAAACAGTGCGGTTTATTGAGTTTATATTGTGGTATTTTTGTTTTAGGTAAGCAACAAAATAATATTTAGGATTATAACAAAACGAAAGAAGTTTATACGAACGACCAAATGCGCCAATTATAATGTAGGAAGATTTGAAGAGTGATATTTTTCAGTCTTTTTAATATCACAGGTGTCAATTCCTATGTAATATATAAGTCTAAATTGACCCCAAAATATCCCGAAGAGTATTTTTTTAAGCGATTGGCTGTCGATTTCGTCAAACCTTCCCAAATAGCAAGAGTTAGCATACGCACATATCCACAACCGCTGCAAAAACGACTAAAAAGGCGTCATAACATTCAGGACCAAAAATCTATTTTTGAAACTGGCCGATCACAGTCATACAAAAGGTGTCATATTGTCTAAGACCTAAGGACAGAAAAACAAAGACTGAATGCTCTAATTGCAATAAACATGTGTGCAATGATCATATGATTGTAGTCTGTCAAAATTGTACCGAAAAAAACTAGGATTTAAGAAAGTTATTTTTCACTATGAAAAAAAATGTTAATTATATTAATGAGATGTTTAAAACTTGATTTATAAGAAAGTTAAAATGTGCTCATAAATAAAAGTTTGATTTTGCACGTATTTTTTGTTTTATTTTATTTTTTTATTTGGGGTGCTACACACCCCACGCGACCTCCTATGTAAGTTTTTAGGCGCGCCTAATTAAGGGTTAAATGAATCCTCCAAAATATACCTACATACATTATAGATGCTTGTGTATCACTCATTTGTTTATTGCGTATTCAAGCATTGCGTGGCGTTTGAATTTGCTTCAAAATCTTCATTAGTTTGGCTCTGCAACATCGTCGTTATATAGACAAAGGTAGAAGCTGCAAGTTTGAGAACCATTCTCGTGTCAAATAAGAATACTCCAAACACGCACATCCGCGTTTCTCTGGTTTCCAACATATTCAGTATGCTTTTAGTCATTTTCAAAACTTTTTCTGAAAAAAAAAGAACATTACTAATGAAGAAAAACTTCGTCAAGAAATTGGTGCTTTGAATAGGGGTGCTATTTTTGTTTGATCCCCTGATTTTAATCACTAGATGTTGGCCATAACAACCCGTGTAATCCCGGGTTAGAATAGGACCACTCCATCTCTTCCTGTGAATGTCGTAAGAGGCGACTAAAGGACTAAGGACTTAGCGCAAACATCTAGTGCTACAATTGCATTCCCAAGGAGGGTTAACGTCGGGCGGCAGCCGGTTGTAAAACTTTTCGTACAAACACATTCCCAAAGAGGGTTGACGTCAGGCAGGTGGCCAGTTGTAAAACTATAGCCAAATCATTTAAACTGTTCCGGCTTTTTCTTCTCCACTTCGCTAGGTCTTTTGCATCAATGGGTGACCATTGACATGCATGTTATATTTGGAAAAGAAAAAGCGGGAAAGTGCACCCCGAGCTCCAAAGCAGCACAGCTGAGGATGCAACTGGGTACGTGCTTAGACAAAAAAGAAGTTAGCCATAACAACATAAAAATCCGACAGTAATTAAATTATTTGTTACTAACAAATACGGATTATACTGTATACCTACCCTGTTTAATTTTCTAACAAAATGAGAATTGTAAAATTATATTTTACTATCTTTTGCCCGCGGCTTTGCCCGCGTAGACTACACAAATAAGATTGTTTTTTTTAAACTGGGGTTGCAATTTATTAGGACTATTATTTTTTACTAACTACTAATTCAAAAATGTCATGTGGTCTCGCTTCAAAAATGACGAAGATTCATACAAACTTGCAACCCCTATTTCAGCCCTACAGGGATGTATTTTCAAAATCTAATAAATGCATTATTATTTTCTACCAACTATTAAAATATGTACATCAAAAATTTAATCAAAAAATCACTTTCAAAATTACGAAGTTTCATACAAAGTGCCAACCCCTAGTTCACCCCCTTAGATATGGAATTTCCAAAAATCCTTTCTTAGCGGACGTCTCCTAGTCACAGTCTATCTTTCTGCCAAATTTCATCTTCACTGGTTATGTAGTTTTCGAGATTTTGTGATGAGTGATTTTCGCTTTTATATATATAGATTAATTGTATATTTTTATTACCTGCAAAGTCCTTTAACTAAGTAACCTAAAGTTACTTGAAATATTTTTAATTTTAAAACGGGTGACTCTCGTAATATAGTCGGAAAAGCCCGACCAGATTTAGATCGATTTAGACGATCATCTTTATGATCGATTTAGCGATTCGAGTGAAAGAAACGGTGACCCGACGATTTCGCTGTCCGCTCAGCAGCCAGCACTGAACACCGTGACTGCAATGAGCACTATCTCGCACATTGCTGCGAGTCAACCGTTTTAAATTAATGAATTATGGATTTTTCTCACGTTAGTTTTAATTAAATATTTTCATAAAAAAAAGGTTAGAATAAACGGGCAACTGCTAGTTGGACTCGTGCATGAAGGGTTCCGTACCACCGTACAATGTTTCAAAACGCTGAAGAAACACGTTTCTTGTATGACGGCCACCTTTAATTTTTAACTTTATCTTATTTTTAGTATTTGTTGTTATAGCGATCATAGTAATACATAATCGGTGATTTCAAGTAAAGTTAATGCCATTATAAAGATCTAGTTAAAAACGCTGAAACACACATTTTTTGTATGACGACCGACCCTCTTTAATTTTCAACTTTTTTTATTTTTAGTATTTATTGTTATAGCGGCCACAGTAATACATAATCGGTGAAAATTTCAAGTGTCTAGCTATTACGGTTCAAGAGATAGAGCCCTGTAACAGACGGACAGACAGCGGAGTCTCAGTAATAGGGTCCCGTTTGCACCCCTCGGGTACGGAACCCTAAAAAATGAAAAGTATTAAGATCAAAATATGTTTATTCTCAAACTATGCCTTTGTAGGGACCGTCCGTCCATAAATTATGATTTATTAGTCACTGATATTTAAAAGAAAATCAGACGAAACTCTTAAATCGAGAGAATTGAAAAAAAGGTATTTGTAAAATCTATTACTGTCTCGCTGTGCCCAAACGACAACCGAGCGAGTGCGATAGAGACAACTGCAGCGAGGACCGAAAATACCTATTAAAAGTACACAAAATCAATGTTTCGTAGTCCCCTGACTTCTCCTTCAAAATTTAATCTACCTATTTAATTTCTTTTTCCATTAAAAATTTAAGAAAAGCTATTGCTGTGTTTCTATCTTTTCGTTTTATAATATAATCGAGTCAAATTGGTTGCTAGATGTTTGAACAGAGTGGAAAATCTTACCAATTATTCAAATTTATGAACGTTCGTATCTCTTTTAATAAATCAATAATGAAAAGAAATAAAACAAAACTAAAATGTGTCGATATGGCATGTGCCATATCCATCGACATTTTTTAGTAAAAAACTTGCTCTACTGGCACTATTTGGCGAGGAATCAGGGGACTAATGGAAATACGGGCCATCGATTTCCTCTAAATAGTTCCGAAATTTCTTTTTTAGGTACGGAAACCTAAAAGCTACAGACTACTAGCTACTACTACATAGAGACAGTATCTACTCGTAAACTTACCACTGCTTGATGGTTTTAGTTGCGCATACACACAAATAACTTTAGTTTGTTCTATCTGACGTACTACTGTGGTGGTTCTTTCACTTATAATCAACATAGATATCCAGGTAACCGAAAATGTAATCACCATTATCGTTCTTCGCAAAGGCTGACATTCCTGTACATTTTATAAAAGTTAGTATGATTATGTGTTTACTTTCTAATACAATATAATTATACTCAATACAAATTTATCAATTTAGGTACTATCCCATTATCGCAATCACCCATTACAAGACACCTATGGTATTGTTGCACGCGTCCCTGTGAATCTCAAGGTGGTGGCTGCAAATCAGCAGTTTGTTCTGCGAGCAAACGTTTTGCTGAGCCACAACCTTTTGGTATCGCTGCGGCACACACGCACTTTATTTTTTATATTTCTGATGCATTTTTTTTTTCATATTGTTATTGTATTTCTTTTCTTTATGTAATTTATGTGTATCGTGTGTGTCTTTTTGTGTACCAATAAAATGATTTATCTATCTATCTATAATTTATAATTTATCACAATGCTATTTCGATCTGTATTTATAATAAGTTAAGTTCTTTCATTTTCTTTCGATGTTATATTTACCTTTACCATAAAGAGCGCATATACGACTGTTAAGGAAATGGTTACGACTACAATGAAAGCCACGAGTATCTGTAAAAAACAGGCATTGTTTTGAATTTTTGACCTTCTGATTAACCTAAATAATGTTTTGAGTATAATATATATATATATATATATATATCTTTAACTTACAGTGCGTTTATAGTTTCTTTCGAGACAACTTAACTGATCAAATATCATTTTATAGGCATCAATATAATTTCTAGTGTCTGCCCGGTCTTGAAAATTTACCAAATTCGTAAAATGATTCATCCAAAACACTCCATCAAACATAAAAATCTTCGGCAAATATGCTAATTTTATGTTCGAAGCTTTCATTATTGCAATATTCAAGTATTTCACTCTCATGCTCACAAATGAGTATTGACTTAATAAAAAACATAAATCGTAGATCATGGAAAATACGGCGACAAAATAAATATTTCCAATTATACGTATGTCAATTTCCACTTTGAAGGATAACCACAAAACGGTTATAACGATAATATGTGTGATAACGATGCAAAGAAAGAGGAACGTGTTGATTCTCTCGAGATGACTTCTCATAAACTTGGTTTCTCGAGCTCCAAGCTTGGTGTCTATATCAACACATTTTTGTAGGATCTCGGCACCGTAGCGACGGCTCAGAAACGTCACATCCACGATTAACCAATCGTATGTTAAAGCGACCGGCAAAAGCACAACAAGTTCATTTAGTGTGATGTAATTTCTCTTAAATGCGAAATACATCGTGAAAGCAAAACTCATATTCACAAATAATATGTAAACAGCGCCATATATGACAGAACCCAATGATTTCTCCATAATTTTATCTTTTTTTATTGTAAATCTTGCAAACCCCGTCAATGCAAGCCACTTGAAATTTACTTTATTGTACGTTTTGATGTATTCCTGTACTAACTTATATTTATTAGAATTCATTGTTCTAAAGTGATGGGATTCGTGACTAAATGAGAATGCACAAAAAATAATAGTATATAAAAGTATGTCATTGTAATGACTTCCATTAACAAAATTGTTATTTGATGCATATCTAATCTGGGTACTGACATGAATAGAATTACCAATCAATCGAATAAATTGTCTGTAAATAGATGAAGGAGCACGACGGGCTGCGATCTTAAAAATCTGATATTATTTACAAATTGTATAGTCAGCTGGACATGTTTATTGAGAAAATAGAACCTTTTTCGATTCTAGTATTAAGTTTATGCAACTGGCAGTGCAAGATTCTTACCTGTTGCATACAATTAAATTGAGACTTTATAAGATGACTTGCATGATTAGAATTTAAAAGATGACTTGCATGATCTCAAGAAAACGTCTTCCATACATATAATTTATTTCTTCAATTAAATTTTATGCAGCAGGCAAGAAACTTGCACTGTGTAAATGGGCATTTATTTCCAGGACGCGTAATCTATAAAAAATCGGTGCGGTAGAAAACCTTAGAACTTTTTAACTATAGGCACTTCCATCTGTGACTTAAAATTCAGAAATTAAAGTTTATTATTTACCCACCAGGCAATTTATTAATGATTTAGTAGTATACCTAATAGTTATTGGAAACGAATACATGTAACACTTTAAAATTATTCATATGATCAATAAAAATATTACTTCATATTCCACTACATAAAACCAGTATTCTCAGTAGGTTAAACACAAAAACCTTTAACTTCGTGACCGCTGTTTTCCCCAAAGGCTTCTCGGCTGAAAACGGCCCCTAAACTTGGCCAGTAAATACCGAGGCCGGTCAAACTATCAAAAACTTAAGCACTATTCCCACTTGTAACCGACCCTTAGTTAAAACGAGCTGGCCAGAAGACCCTTGGTTATTTAATGCCCATTAATTTAATTTACTTTACCAGCTTACACGAAATAAATTATAACTAGCAACTTTATTTTTATTTATTTAATACTCTTTATTGTTCTAAAGAAAAACATACTTTTAACAAATGGCGGACTTAATGCTAAGAGCATTTTCTCCCAGTCAACCATAAGGATAAACAAAAAAGTAATTTGTTCGGCGCAAAAAGCAAAATTAATCAATTATGACTACCGATTCAATAAATACTTTAAATAACATATTAAGAACATATACATAAAACATAACATTACTACATACTATATATAATATATATCATAATAAATATCTACTTATACAATACGTACCATTATATTAAACCTACATATATAATTACATGTATAATCAATTTTGAGAACTGAATGATGATGACTTTACGGAGGAAGGGAGTTCAAAAGATGAGCGTGAACTTTCCTTTTAAAAGAGAATTTGGTAGAAATTTCGCTTATGTCAACGGGTAAAGCATTCCAGAGCCGTGAAGCTTGGAGAGAAAAGGAGTTAGACATAAAATTTGTCCGGAAAAGAGGGATAAAGAGTTGACGTGTCTCATTGGAACGTAATTGTCGATCATGAGTGTCTGAAAGATAATTAATTTTACATTTTAAATATTGAGGAAAGACAGAATTTGTAAGAATAGAGAAAAGGGTACACAGTAACCGAAGTTCCCTGCGTTGACGGATAGGAAGCCAATTAAGCTCTGAACGATAAAGAGGACACATGATCATATTTACGAAGACAGAAGATAAAACGAATACAATTATTAAGAATTCGATCAAACTTATTAACAAGATACATTTGAATAAATAAATAAATAAATATATAGGGACAAATTACACTGATTAAGCTAGCCCCAAAGTAAGTTTTTTTAAACTTGTGTTATGGAATACTAACTCAACGATATTATATTCTATGATAAATACATATATAGATAAACACCCAAGACCCAGGACAATTTGAAAAGGCCATTTTCCAACTTCCAACAATTTAGGTGAGGATAACACACATCAGCATAGTCAAAGAGAGGAAAAATTAAGGACTGAACAAGTAAGATCTTTGTTTTGACAGGAATACAATTTTTAAGACGGTTTAATTGTTAACTTTAATGCCTGGTTAATGAATATTACTATAAATACGTCTGGTCGAGGCAACAGGAGACTGTAGAGATGGAATACTGGCAGCTTCTTCACCTAAAAAATTAGCCTAGCTAGACAGCGAGGCAACGCTTCCAGCATTCTGGGTACTCTACTATGAATGTCTTCTATAACTTTGCCTCAATCAGACGCATTTCAAGAGGTTTTTATATTAAATAGTTTTATATAAATGAATATAATAATTTAAAATTTATATTTAAAAATAATTTGAAAATAATTTTCTTCGTTTATTTTGTTTAAGGTTTTTTTTTATATTTTATTATATAACAAGAAATTATTTAAAAAAAGCCCGAATGCATGTTATAACAGCAGTATGCCTAGGATGTAACCGAGAGCACGCTTGGATGAGTAAGATTATGTGTCGTTTTTCATTTCAAATTACATTAAAACATTTAAGTTGTAATAAATATTTTTGTAATCGTTGAATTAAATCCTTTATTCTGATACTACTCGATAGGTTTTAAATAAAAAAAATTAAAGACATAATTTAGCGCCAAATATCCGCCATTTTGGATTTTTTTTATACAGTGTCACTCTCAGAATTAAGACAAATCTAATGACACCTCTCAAGCTAAAATCCATCAAGCCGTTAAGGCTGTAGAGCGTGCCAAAGAAATAAACATAATACTCGAAAAACATAAACCCTCTTATGGCGCAGTCGGGCAAATAGGTGAATGCTTGAATAAGTAAAAAAAACATCTCATCATCATGGTCAAATCATGGATCATAGTTATCCGAATAAAAACAATTGAATTCAATTGAAATTGAAAAAATCATGTAATTTTTGTAAATTTTATCTAATATTTACAAAAATTGCATTTAACATCATATTTTTTTCTAATTCCTGAGATATAATAATAACTTCTAGTAATAATAACAATTGGAAAAATAATTATTATTAAAATTACTCAACTGGTTTTGGTGTGTATGCGTGTTTGTGACACACACATAATAAACAGAAGAATAAGCTTACCCTAGTAAGAAATTTCGCCTTTCTGAATCAACCTGTATAGTATATACCTACTTATAAATACTTACAGTAGGTATATAGATAGTAGTCACGCAGTCAATGCGACAAACACGTCAACTCAAGTTAACGACACATTTTCCCAAAATGATACATAATTCATTACCCCAGCGTTTACCGAACAGTTAACCACGTCAAATTCTTAACCTGTCACAAAGTTCCCAAGTTGTATCGCAGATGAAGTAACAGATTCAGCTTGGGGGTGCCATTCCCGAGCTACTTCCAAATTGAATTAATCATAGTTGGGATTAGTTCGCTTTGACGACCTGTGCCCAGACGTGACTGTCTGTAACGGTATTTCGATAGGAAATTTCATTTCAGGTAATTTTAGAGTTTGAGTCTTGTAATCGATTTTCGTTGGATTGAAGTTTAATTACTTTTACCTATAAACAAATTTGAAAATTGGTTAACAAAATGTCATGTGTTGACCTGAGCGCCTGAGCAGAGATACCAATTATTAACTTATACTAACGCCACCATTATCATCATCCGAGAGTATTCGCGGTTGCATTCTCAGCAGTAACGCTTCAGAGCCCAGGGTCCGCTACCTAACATAGATGATTTGACGAAGTTACTGGTTTTTACACAGAGCGACTGCCGTCTGACCTCCGCTACCCAAAGGGTAGACCATAACCATCAATCAAATATTACTAAAGTACCAGAACCAGTCCTAGAATAGTTTTAAACAAACGCTGGATCGCGTTCGGGACCCGGGATTAGCTTATACTTACGTCATAAGTTTTAAAAAGTATAGGTAAGGGTAAGTGTTATAAATATTAAAACCCCAAAAAAATGTGAACATAATATTTTATCGTAAAATATTATGAATTCATGTAAGTAGGTTATCCGTATTAAAGTTATTACCAATCATTAGATGCCCGGCAGGTAATCTACCCCGAGGGAATAGATCTTTTATAAAATATTTAGAAATAGTTACAAATGAGTTTTAATATACTTTATAATAAATGGCATAAACTGTTGAAATATGCTTGGTATTAGAGTGTCTAGCGAGTAATAAAAACAAAACTTTATTTATTTATTTTATTTATTCTGTATTCGCCGTGTGGTTCCTGGCAGATAGAATAGGACCACTCCAAGTCTTCCCGTGGATGTCGTAGAACGCGACTTAGGAAACACAAACTAAACAAAGTTTATAAATTGCAATGAGACCTCTCCAACCCGTCTGGCCAGCGTGGAGAGTTTAGGCCAAATCCTCTAGCTGCTCTGGCTAATATATGGTAGTACTGAGAGGGTCGTACTCCTGCAGTGGAGATAAAAAAGATGATGATTTATTTATCCATAACAATGCACATTTACTTTCGCTTCTTGAGAACTCTTCCGTCTCTAATATAAAGGTCACTACAAACAAAGTTACTTTTTGACTAACCAAGTGAAGTGACCGAAGCGAGATTAACCAAAAATACTTTTGTCCATCTGTCTGTTCTCGCCTACAGATCGCATTTTTCAACCAATTTTGACGAAAATTGGCACACAAGGTCCTTGATTTTTCTTTATCGATCGTGATTTTTGACTGGGGGAGAAATAAGGGCGAAAGGGGGAACTTTGCTGTAGCGTTATTCCAATAAAATTTGAAAGGCACACTAAGGACTTCATTCTACACAAGATGTTGCAAAAAAAATCAGAAGGAAAGTGTAAAGGGGAGAAGTTGCTGTAGCGTTATTGTAGGCGCAGATAGCTAAGATTACGTTCTGATACCAAGAAATGTTACTAACTACGCTCTTGGTACGAATCCGGCAATCCCACCGGCAACAAACAAACACACAAACAAACCTACGCAGTCTGCTACCACCCTGGATAAGGTCCAGGGAACCTCCTAACCTAATTATAAATTAAGATTAAATCTAATTAAAAGTAATTAAACTACTTACAAAACTTACCGCATCCATGCAGTCTTCAGGCAGCCTCGCCTGGCCTTCGCGTCGAGCCCGAGGTCCTACTCAGGGCTGGCGACGGCCTTAGGTCCCAGCACGGGTCCCAAGTCAGTGGTGAAGAAAATGGGGTCCCTATGCGAACCTACCCATGAGCTCATGTATGTCGCCCCAAACGAATACGTCGTATTTATAACACCACTATTATTTCTTCTTGACAGTTCAACAAGTTTCTATTATAGTCAATTTACCAATACTTCCATATCACACGGGAAATGGGTAAAAAACCAACAATTTACAATGACGCGATGGCACGCGTTCACATTTGACACATATCACTGTTCTTATCCGTATTACAAACAATTTCGGCTCCACGCCGTTCCAAACAAATTGGGCACACACAAACTAACAACAATCAGTTATTTAGCGATAATTCTCCACGAAATATTCGCGATATATCAAATACAATAAATGCCGGCCTCCGGCTCTTTTTCGACGGGACAGCGAAACTGTCATTCACAATAATGGCGTCAGTCGCGACCGCGCCCTTCCGCTTAGCGCTAAATCGATAATCTTGCCCGTGTTTGTGGAGATCACTCGCAGATGGCGCTAGTCTCCTAACAAAGCACTTTTATTCAAAACAGTTATATATGGACGGATTTCACTGAAATGGCTTTGCTAAGCCAGGGGAAAGGGGAAAGTGTCGATTATTGCATGGTTATGAAAGCTCGCGAGGTCTACTATTCTCACATAAGATTTTCTAACTGTCAAGATTGAGAGTTACTCCAAATTGTTAACAATTACAAAGTTACGGCGAACTCCACTGGTCAGCTCAGACTAACTACTTAATTCAAAGCGGAGCCGGCCTCCCGGGAATCGAACCCCGGACGTCGGGTAAGCAGCAGATTTATTAAGAGGCTATTCCTAACCCCGCTTTAAAATTAAATCACGCTTAGCCAACTAAGCCTGCAGCTCTCTGTCTGCCGAAGATACGGTTCTCAATTTAACTGGTATTTACATTTGAATTGGGAACTAGTTGTACTGTGATAATGTATCTGTATTGTATCTTTTGTTATTGTATCTATGGTCATGTAGGTAGAGCTGTAAATTTTTGTTTATACAGGCTGACTTTTTAACCACCAGCCAAATTGTTGAAGCAAGTTTAGTCCATGATACTGAACTACTTTCCATAAAAACAATAAACGAAAAACTAAAATAAAAATTCGCCTTCCCATACAAATCAGCGCTCAGCCAAACGGATTTTGTATGGGAGGAGGAAACATTTTATCGAATTTTTTTATAGAGAAAGTAGTTCAGTATCATGGACTGAACTTGCTCCAAAAATTTGGCTGGTGTTTAAAAAGTCACCCTGTATGTCAGTGTGTATGTGTTTTTTTTAGTACATTATTAAGCACATACGAGATTCTTGTAAGTACTCAAAGAGCTATTATACCAAACTAGAGGAGACAATATATCACTGTTTTTAACCGACATCAAAAAATGAGGAGGTTATTATCAATTCGACTGTATGTTTTTTTTATTTATTTTTTGTATGTATGTTTGTTACGCGATATCTTCGCTAATTGTGAACTGACTTTTAAAAATTCTTTTCTCATTTGAATGCCTTTACTACCAAGTTAGTCCCATTTTAATTTGGTGAAGATACGATGAAGAACTTTGGAGATATGGAAGAAACTTCTAAAAAAAATCGAAATCGGTTGTTTTTTTTTTGTTAAAAATTAATATATCCTGTTCAATTGTAACTATCTTCTTAAACTTCACTTAGTCTCTTGCTAATACGCTTAGTATTTTCGACAGTTTATAAGTGAAAACCATACGACAACATAGTAAACACAATTAAAAATGCCTTAGAGTGTGTTACAATACAGTAAGAATAATTCAAGCAACACGGCCAAGTGTAAAGAAATAACTTTCCATCGGTTAGTAACAAGATTACATTGTTTGAAAATTAAATACCTATGATAAAATTCATGACGCCATTTAAAAAAAAAAAACAGGGCCCATGTTTGGACCAATAAGGAAGAGGAAACCAGACTTTAAAAGCCGACCAACAAACTGCCTTTTTTCAAATCTACCAATATACTAGTGATGTACTTATACTATTCTACCTCTACAATAAACATAACCTACATCCTATGAATAGACAGCGTGTTTTGTGGGACACGCTTCCGCAACTAGTGACGCCTTCAACTCATTGATTCATTCCCACAGGAAATTAACAAGAGATACCGTGGGTCTTGTCTTGTATTGTCTTAGAACTGACATGACGGTAGCACCTAAATCGAGAACAGTCAGACAAAGCGTGAAATGTGTCTGAATATATTCAAATCCAGTCTCATGTAGATTAGGTTTGCTAGCGTGGAATAACTCGGTGCTAGATTGGTGTAAACCTCTAAATTGTAAGTATCTTTATTTTTTTTTACATTTTTCAGTGCTAACTGAACATCTTTCGAAAGATCTAAGTTGAGTTAAGTTAACTAGTAAGTTAAGACGAGAGTTAAGAGTTTAACTAAGTTTGAGTTAATCTTATAATTCATATCATTTAAATTAAAATAAAAAAGTCTAAAACTAAAATCTAAAAATTCTCATAATCCATTTATCTCTATGTCTCATACGTAAAGTGAAAATAATTGATTCCATTTTTTTTATTGTAAATTAAGGTTTTAAACACGTCGTCGTTTTCACGTCCGTACTGCTTACTTTTTAATCGCCCGCCAATTTTTTTGAGCAAGTTCAGTCCATGATACCTAACCATGTAACTTGCTTTAAAAAATTTGACTGGTGGTTAAAGTCACCCTGTATAAAGATGAAATTAGTCGGCAGTAGAGACTTGTGAACGACGACGTGATTATTTAAATACACTCACCGTGAAAGACTTGAAATTCTTTATATCGCAATCTCACTTTATTCTATATACTATGATTGAGATATTTTCTCATATTGTTACTGTTTAGTCCGAGTATTATACAATTTATTCAGAAGATCAATTCCAACTAATAAATAATTTGTAAATTTGTATTGGTCCAGCCATTAATTTGGACTCCTTGTCCAAAGTTTTGGACAAATTAGGGTTGATTATGTTGTTGCTAAACTGAAATCAATATGGCGGCCGGATTGTTTATTTAATGTTCGCTTGTTATAACTTGTTGTGTTTCACTTCGGTTGGTTTAACTTCGCTAACTATTCAAAATTTGCACTACAACATCGTTTTGATGTACGATTTATATAAATAGGTAAATAATACTTAGAAAGGGATATTAATTTATTTTGCTAGTTTTTAAATAAAGGGTGTTATCTTTGAGATATTGTGTGCGTCTCTTTCCATACAATGACACCGACAAGAGCCATGTAGAAGAAGAAGATCAATGAGCTATATGTATACTACGGTGTTATAAAAAAATCTTCCAATGCCATACTTGTTACATGATATTGAAAATAAGATGCTTTGCAGCATTCACAAAAAATAAATTTTAAATAAAGGTACTTATTTTTTTTTACTTCTTTTCTTTCACTCGATCGGCTGATTGAATGAGTGAGCGAGGTTCCCCGAGTCCTTGTGTATAATATGTTTGTTTAGAAGTCCATTATGTTACATGACATTATTGAAGCAAGTAGGTGAGAGAGAAAAACTTTTTCAGTTCTAACAAAATCAGTTGTCACATTTGTCACAGAACATGTTCGGGGTGAAGTACTAATTAAACATCTTAAAAACATATGTAAATATATGTAGTATTGGGGCTGAGAAATACTACGGAACATTATGTAGGTACGTAACTTCTTATATTTTATCAAAACAAACGTCTATAAATTTTGGCATCTTGAAATTATTCTTACATCTTCCCATCCAGAATAAAACCTACATTTAAATTACTCCTTATTTTTTTTCTTACTTGCCAGCTATATATTCGTATATATCTATATACGTATTCGTATATTTCGACAAACCTCACATTCTTCATACTTATAAATCATTTGTAAAATTAAATTGTTTGTTTACAACTTTGACTTAGAGAAACAAAACCGAGAGTACAGACAGGAAGTCGTCAGCGGTTCCCCTTTGTTCGGAAATTCCCGTCTCGTAAGTTGGGCCAAAAGAAATTCTCGGAGTTTCTTTATTAGCCTTTTGATTCGTGCAACCTCGTGAAAGGGTTCCATTTCATGTCAAATATGTTGTCGTAATTGAGATAATATTTCCTCATATTTGTGTCTTCCTGGCAAACTTTGACAATCCCCTGTTATATTCCAGTTAATGTATCTTTGTAATATTTGAGCTTGAGAGTTCCGGACTAGGGGTGGGTTTATTCTTCCTATTACTGATTTCTTTTAAAACATTTCAGGTCATTACTAAAATTATACAAAGTTAAAGGAGTCAATGTATTCATCAACATGAATAGCACGTATCTAGCACGTAGGTACTTAATTAATCAAATTTCACTTGATGTGTTTTTGACTGAAACGCCGTGTGACGCCGTATTTCAATATCAATTCACACATACGCAAATATCATATAGCAAAAAAACTCAATATTCGTATATCAAACAGCAATGGAACAGTACATATTTTCATTGGATGCCACTAAAAATATTAATCCGAGAGTGAATATTTCAATATCGCATGTAAACCGAGTCGTAAAACTTTCCAATAACGTTCCTTTACAACACTGTAAAAGGGAATACGAGTACACTCTGCGTATAATCAAATGCGGCCACCGTCAGAAGTCAGTAGAAATGGAATTTTTTCGCTCTTAAAAATTGCGAGCACGTATCTAATATAGTGAAAACAATATTCTAGTGACCGGGTGATTTCAGCACAGATGCTTGCCCTTCCAATATTATTTACGTAGGTGGGGCAAACTTTTTCATACGATTTGAAATATGAGTGCGACATCAAATACTTCTGGATTGTACTGAGTCACTCTTTTCCTGAATTTTTGATGTAGTAGCTAATATTTTATATGTGTTAACACGTATCATATTATTATTTTCAAGATGCGTAAAGGCATCTGACATAAAATAATGTCTAACATTTGATGATACCAGTACGTTTTGGCTAAACTAACTAATAAGACTAAACTAATTAATAAGATAAATTGACGTCAGAGGATGCCCTGATCACCCTTCACACGATGATGATTGCCATGCATAATTACTATTATGGATAACTCTTCCTTCTTCTTCGTCTCGAGCACAGAATACATAAGAGTCAAATCTCGAGTCGAAAGGCTTATTTATTAATCTAACTATAGGTATATCAAATAATATTCCTGTAATAATGATTAAAAACGTTCACAAAATTTGTAAAAATTTTTTTTTTAAATTTGAAGAAATTGAAATATTTTTTGTTACTTTTGAAAACCGGCTGATCAAAATGTTTTATGCGCAATTTTGATGGGCATGTTTTGCTAAAACAAATTATATTTTTGATTTTTTCTGTGAGATAGATATCAATACTCGTAGGTACCTACCATAATTTGGGATCGCATACATTGCTTTTTTAATGCGCCTGGGGGAGTTTGACGCGGATCGATCCCGCGATATAAAAACCACATTAATCTGCACTTATCTCGGCTATATTATTTAATGACGCGTCATTCCACGGTTATTTGTAACATTTACGGCGATATACAGCGCGTTCGATGATGCCTCTCTAGATAACCGTGCTTTACGCTGCTATGACAGCATTTTGGTGTAAGTGATACTTAGATCTCGGTTGGGGATTTTAAAATTTATTACTTACATTGATTATAATATAAATTGCCAATATCGTTACCATTAGTCATACATTCAGTTGCCTTATCATTTTATTACCAATTTAAATAAAATGTTCATGTGAACTTTTCCTATAAGTAGTTTCCATATTATAATATTTCGTTTCGTTGTTTGTGTACCTATGTAAGCGGCCAAACTGTTGTCAGTTTTTTCAAGCTGTCATAAGGTACAACGGCTAAACGTGCCGGAGGAGCTCGAGAAATTTGTATGCCACTTGTGACCATACCCATTTAACTGCGGAACATGCGTGGTGTCGCTTAACATGCAAAAGCCCTAGTAATGCGTACTCCCGCTGGACCACCAAGCTCTTCCAAGCTATCGTTAAATAGATAAAGTAATGCATTTCATATTTATATTTGAACCCAACAAGAAATGTAAGCAAGAAAATAAACCGCTTATGACATTAACCATTTACCCCATAAAACTGTTTCCTTACAGCGGCGCGGTGAATTTGCATGAAATATAAAGGTGACCGCACACATAGTTGGCCGTTGTTTATAGCGGTCAGTGGCTGTTTTGTTTCCCCTTTTGCATTCCAGGCTTCGTTCCTTTATTGTCTTACTTTCCGCTTATGACATCTAAATGATATATTTGTTCAGCTGAACAAAGGACGTCGCTGAAATTGTTAGTGAAATAGTTTTGTATGCGAATAAATGTACGGAGTTGTGAGGGCGTGTAAACTTTTATGATTGTAAACTTTTGTGACCAGTAACATATTAGGTTTTATATTTAAATAATGCCTTATTTTATACAGGCACCAAATACGTTTTTTTTTAAATACAATCTTCAAGTATTATGACGGCTAGTCATTATAAAACTTTGTAAAATACTGAATACGTGAGTAAACTGGTACAATACCCGGCACATAAGTTGACCCAAAATGGCAGCTCTGCGCAGGTATAATTAGAGGAAAAAGTGTGCGCAGTGACCGCCATTTTGGGTCAACTTATGTGCCGGGTTGACCCGAAATGGGGGCTCTGCGCAGGTATAATTAGAGGAAAAAGTGTGCGCAGTGACCGCCATTTTGGGTCAACTTATGTGCCGGGTATTGTAAGTATCTATACCAGGTGCGTTTTAATAAAGTATAAATATTTAATGGGATAATTCTATCCACTATTTTGAACAACTTCTACCAATAATCTATATAAATAAAAATGAATTGTTGTTCGTTAGTCTGCTTAAAACTCGAGAACGACTGAACCGATTTGGCTAATTTTGGTCTTGAAATGTTTGTCGTAGTCCAGGGAAAGTTTAAACGGTGAGAAAATATGGGAAAAGGAACGGGAACGGGAGAAACAAAGTTCGCCGGGTTAGCTAGTGTATAATAAATATGTAAATACAAATCAAAACAGTCACGTGATCTAGTTACTATGGGTTGCACATACATATATACTATCACGACTTTATACCTAATGCCCTATTAGATAAAACATTTTGGGTTTTGCGGCTCTAAGCAGACAGAGCCCAGGGTCGCAAAACTGAAAGGCCACTTTAAGCATGATGGTGAGTAGTGATTTCTTTTTCGTATTTCGCTATTTGGGAAAAGTTATTTAAAATTATGAACTGAATCACCTCTTAAAATTTATGTACTTAATTAACAAGCACCTTGTAGACCTTTAGCAATGACATTAAAATCAACTCAAATACAAACGTTAAATAAGCCAATTTCTACCTGTCAGGTATTAAAAAATAAAACCAAGAAGCTAATAAAACACAGCCAACCACCATTAATGCATTCATCATATTATCTCCATTCTCTTTGACTTCACATTTCACGGCTGAAATGACAGAATCCATTCGCCGTCTCGCCATTATTCGATTATATCGAGAACTGTCAACTGTCATCGGACAATCGGCACTCGATCTTGTGTTTCTAATGAGGGGACTGGCCGGAATTATTAAAAAAGCATTAGATGTGGGGCAAACACGGTGATGGATGGACTCTCGAATCCGATCCATTTCAATTTTGTAGTACTGACGTCGCTTTAAAGGGTGAGTGTCCCCCGGGTATGGAAATATGTTGGATGTTAACCCGGCTTCGGAAAGTACTAGTTTATGGATTGGATATCTTTGCCCCGTAGTTTTTGTGCAATACGGGTTACCCATTTGGAAGTAACCTAATGTGTTTATGTAGTGTTTATTGGCAAAAAAGGGTAGCCTAGACTCACAGAAATGGTAAAAATAGTAGCTACGTTAGAGATAAACCTTTATTGTAAAGATATTAGGTAGTTCATGCTCATATCTCAAAATTGAATTAAAATAGTAACAATAATTAAATATTTTTGTACGTTATATTAATAATCTCTTTTTTTGTTGGCCCTGCGTATCCCACTGCTGGGTAAAGGCCTCCCTTCTTTCTTTCCAGTACTCTCTTTTTTGGTCTTTTTACTTTCAGTTCATCACCCGATCTCGTCCTTGGTCTTCGTTTCCTGTAGCCATCTGTTGGAGTCCAGTTCGTTATGTGACCATCTTTTAGGATGCATGCGACCAACGTGACCCGCCCAATCCCACTTAAGTATGCTGCTTTCCTACCAATATTCGTATCTTTTGTGATTAATTTAAAACAGTAATTGATTAATTTAAAACGGATGACTCACGAGATATAGTCGGAAAAGGCCGACCAGGTTTCGATCCATTCAGACAATCATCTTCAGGGCGATTAAATATTAAATATAATTAGGGAATTCTGGATTTATCTCACGTTAGTTTTAATAAAATAACTTATCAGTCAGTTTCACACCTGAAATACTGCGCTCCATCGCTCTCTGGTAAACCTTCAGTTTTGACTTTTGCTTTTTTGTAAGTGACCAAGTCTGGGCACCATAGGTACTTAATGTTCCCTATAAGTTCATTAGTCCTGCATTAGTTCTCTTGTATCAACTTTTTCGTGCAATAATTAAATTAATTAATTATCATTACTCGCATATACTATATTTATTGTTAAAAAGTGTTCTTATCTCTTTTGGGTTAAGGCCGTACCTAAATTTTCCAGGGTCCAATGCTGCCCCCATTTAAAATAAATCATTTCAAAGAAAACGGAGACATTGTTTAAAATTTTGCTACTACGAAGTCCTAGATAACCCTTCAAAGTATTTTATGAACTACTGTTTACAGTTTAAAGTGAGAACGTTAAGCTTTACTACGCACATTTGCCAAAAGTGGCCGTTTTTCGCAAATGTGCGTAGTAAAGCTTAACGTTCTCACTTTAAACTGTAAACAGTAGTTCATAAAATACTTTGAAGGATTATCTAGGATTTGATAGTTGCAAAATTTTAAATGATGTCTCCGTTTTCTTTGAAATGATTTATTTTAAATGGGGGCAGCACTGGACCCCGGAAAATTTAGGTACGGCCTTAACACGCCATCGTCTACATAAACTTTGAAGATCTCAGAGAAATGGTGTGAACCGTAACATAGTATGTTTATAAGGCAATAACACGAACAGCTCTAACCAGGAGTGATGAGCTGATAAATCATATCTAGTTGCCGATTTATATCGCAATAAACGAGGAGGGATGGCTGCGGTAAATAAGCGGAGTTATCAACTCTTTATGATGTTTTATATCTACCACCGTTTGTTTGCTTTCTCTTCATTTTTAGTTCTTTTTAAGATTTTTTTGTATAAAAAATGTCAAGTACAAAATAGTCTTAATTTTTTTAAATTGTTAGCACATTGTAGGTTTTCCTCTGAGGAAATACTATTATATAGTTATCATGAGACTTTATATCCTATGCGGTCCTATCGTAGCACGTCTACGACCTAGATTGTTTTTAGGGTTCCGTACAAAAAATTAAAAACGGAACCCTTATAGGATCACTCGTGCGTCTGTTTGTCCGTCCGTCTGTCACAGCCAATTTTCTCCGAATCGACTGGACCGAATCAGGTGAAATTTGGTAGGATGGTGTAATCCTATAACCCAAACACACATGTGCAAAGAAAATAAATATTTTTTAAATCAGGGTAATTTTTGGGAGACAACTTAGGAAATTTAAAAAAAAAGTTTTGCAAACCTTACTGTGTCATATATCAAATAAAAGAGTTTGTTATAAGGATCTGAAATACTTTTTTTTTATTATTTTAATATAAATAGTTTTGATTTTATTCAAGAAAGAAGACGAAAATTAACCATCACCCCCCCTGATCTCCGAAACAACTGGGCCTAAAATTAAAAAAAAAAACAAGATATAGTTCATTGCTTGTAGATTACAGGAAAACCTATATGAATTCAATCAATTGTACTGAACCCTCTCCACGCGAGTTTAACTCGCAATTGGCCGGTTTATTAAGTTTCGTAGTCCCCAGACGGATCTCTTTTCAGTATGTCCGTGTGCAGCTTAACTAGAGACTGATAGTACTAGAAAGCTGAAAATTTACAGGGGTATAATGTATTCCATATGTTGACAAAGTGGTAAAGTAAAACGTTGGAAACAATTATTTTTAAAAGTAGCTTCCTTTGTTACTCGTACGTATAAAGGAGACATTATAAAAAAAACGACGGGTTGCACTCCGGGAGTGCAGTCAGAAGTGAAAACTTGAATATTAACGTTGTGCATTTTTGATATTTTGGAATGGTTAGGGAATAATTTTGCACGAATTGCTTTAATTGTCAGTATAAAAGTACTATTATTTATGTGGTAGAATACAATATTTATTTATTGCGCTATCGTACACAAACATGACAAAAAGTGCACAACGCCGCTAAAGAAGTTTTTACTTCAAAAAGGTTTGGGCTTGTCCGGGATTTGAACCCGGGACCTCTCGCACCCTAAGCGAAAATCATACGCCTAGACCAACGAGCCGGCTGACAGCTTACAGCCGAAATTATAGTATAATTACTTCCTCTCCTACGCCGCGCCGGCTGTCATTCCGTCTTACGAATTTTCTATCAGGACACGTGTCCTGACGAGAGTTTAAAATTTTTTACCCATTACATAAAAAGTGCACAACGCCGCTAAAGAAGTTTTCACTTCAAAAATGTGCGGTGTTATTTTTTTTTCCCATGTACTCTATCATAAAGGATATTGTCTTTTAAACCCGTTGAGGGTTTGCAAAGACAGTTCTTTCGATTAGGTGACCCGTATTTGCTTGAATAAACTAAAAAATCGTGATAGTAGTATATCTACCGAGCTTTACAGGACAACTATGCGAGCTAATAATAGGAATAGGGTCACTATGAGTGTAGTGTGTGACGGTACTTGGAGAATGAAAATTATGACGGTGGACGAAGATCACACTAGGCAGGGGGAGACGTAGGCGTCATCGCTGCTTCAGTCAAGCTGGGACTACGTTCGGTGAAACCCGAACGAAACGTCAGCAAAATAAATAAATAAATAAAGGTACGTTTCGCGTTTTTCGATTTCCGTATGCATTAATTTAATAATATGCGAGCTAAGTTAGCTTTGTTAATTTAAGAGTTACAGCCGGCTTAAATATAGCTATTTGAAAAAAATCCCACAAAATACATTATTTTTAGAAAACAAATACTTTAATAAATAAAGTGTAATTTGTTTAAAATGGGTAAAACTTAACATGTAAAATTATGGAAATAAATTTTCTATATTGAAACGTGTAACTTCAGAACTATATTCTGAGCGTGGCCCGACACGCACTTGGCCTATTTATTTTTTCAATGCAATGCTGTACGTACACGTTTCCATGTAAACTCGTAGCGCTGCTACGGGTTAAGCTACGAACGCTAAATATTCATACATATAACCATCTTATTATAATGTTTCGCTTACTTAGTAACGCCAAAAATAAAGTTTATGTTTAAATCACTATTAGATATACAATACTGTAAACATATACAAAACGCTACAATGGTATTTGAGAGCACCATCAAAAGATGGCTTAGCATTCACATTACACGCTCGTAGCGCGTCTACGGCATAAGCTACCAAACGCTAAAAACGACGTTAGCTCCACTCACTGTATAAAATAACCATCTGCGGAAACCGCGCTTATCCCAAGAAAAACTCTTTTTGTGGATAACTCTAGCCCCTTATGATATGTTTATGTACTTTGAGATTTTATGTGGACGTTCTAACGCCGAGCACGAATTTTATTGGGTTTATAGAATTTTATGACGCCATATTCCATGCTAGCCGCTGTTTTTCATTGTTTATTGATTTTGATGCGTACGGACCGCCCGCTAACTGCCGATAGGGACAAGATTCATGAATTTGGTGACAGTTATAGTTTCTTATTGATACATTACATTTGCATGTACATAAGCATAAATCTAGCTGCTGTAGACTTTCTAATTGAACTAGGTATTTGAAATCATTTTTTTTTTAATATTTTTTTAGAAATAAGGTTTTGTATACAACAAAGTAAGTAAACAGGTATACGGCCTACCTGATGGTAAGTACATATGCGTCAGAAATAAAATAATAAAGTAAATAATGGTATAGTGTATAAAATTTGGTAAGAAAAATTGTTCAAAATATTGCTCAATTAAAATCAAATTGCTTCTATTCGTGAACAATCACATTTAACCATACAAATTCTCACTCAGATCAAAACTTGAACTCGTATCTAACCTGAACAAAAGTGTCAGACAAGCATCAGCTCCTTTGAAACCCGCCAAAGCTGGGCTTTAACAGTTTGACGGCGCACTTAATGTATTTATACCGGCGGCGGCCAGCGGCATCTGTGGCTAATGATATCGCTGGACCGGCCCCACAGACCCCCAACCACCCCAATAGACCCCCATGAGTCGGTCATTAGTTAAACACGCACAGTAGCCCGCATGTCGCAAGTTTATCTTTGGCTAAACTGTAGGTATGTGGACTCGATTAGCCCTTTGATCAAATAATCCAGCGATAAAATAGGGACAGAGTAAATTAAATTACATGACGTCATTGTCGGTGAGCTTCCGATGTGAGATAAGTTCATGCAGCTGTATAAACGCTTTTGTAATTGCCTTTGTGCCACTCTATTTTGTTGCAGTGTCAAATAATAGACCTGATGTGTATGTCGAACTTTGCTCGGCGTTGGCTCTGCCTTGGAATGTACCGCGGTGATTATGATTATCTAGTGAGAGGGTAAAGACGGTTTAAGTAGATACTTTTTTGTTAAAAATATATGACGTATACATGTTTTTTTTTGTGTGTAACTTATTAAATAAACTATTCATTGCAATAGAAAAATATGGCAAAATACAAGAAATTTTCAAAATCGCATATTGTAAAGACAGTAAAAAGAAAAATTTCTATACTTCTTGGAGAATTATACACCAAGGGCAATGAAAGAAAATAGTCTCCGATATCTTATCCACTTAGAATCATCGAAGACGATGGACCTGAATATGTGATCTGAGACTTTCCTAATTAGTGCCGAGATGTGTTTCCAATTTTACGCCTATCATTCAACATATTAAATTTGACTAACTACTGCCATTAAAATTCTAAAATAATAATTTCTTAGCCGTAGACCACTTGACTCTACATCGTTACCTGGAGCACAGCAATACCGTAACGAGACCCGCGTAGGTGACCGCCAATTAAACTAACTGGTTTATATTCGCCACCTACGGGCAAGGAGCTGTAGAGCCTGCACTCTCACTTATGATAGATTGCTCTTATACGCCAGATAATTTGATCAGTGGATGATCGGTGCTCAAATACCTATATTTTATTTATTTTTAAATACAAGGTATTTTCAATGCGTTATAGCAAGTCCACTCCGTGAGAGTATAAAGTATTCCACAAAAAACACGAAATTCTAAATTTGAACACCAGATTGCGCGTTTGTACCTTTCGTACCTTTCGAAATATAGTTTTTTTTTTTTAAGTGAAAACTTCTTTAGGCCCGTTGGGCATTTTTTGAGATGGGAAAAAACCATTGAACTCGCAACACTGTTACCAACACCACCTTATATCTGTGACCTTGTTCAAGTTTTCACTTCTGCCGGCACCCCCGTTGTGCCACTGTTTTTTTTTATGTATAATAAGGTTGACTTAACAGTGAATGTTATTTGGTATTCAAGCGGACAGAATTTTACTTTGATTATGTAGGTTATTTGTTATATTGAAGATATTTCGCAATAACATTTTGGGCAATGTTATATTAGTGACGTAGACTGCACTCAAAAGCTCACAAAAAAAAGTATTATATAGTTTTTAAATCGCAACAAACTTAACATTCGGTTTTACCTTTAAAAGTAAGCAAAGGAAGTTAAACAGAAGCTAATATATGCAATCTGGTTGGAAAATGTTCTGGAACGGAAGCGGCTGGTTGCGGTGGTCACTCGATTAATACTAACATTAATCTCGCGCCCGGGCACTTTAATTTATGCTGTCGTTGTGACAATTGATGGCCGAGAACATTCTGCAAATGGTATTGTTTAGACAAAGTCGGTTAAAGGCCGATTATTCCTCTTTTTATTTTTGTTTTGGAACAGCGAGTGTTTTTTTTTTATATTATTTATAGTAAACATAGTTTGATTTGAGATAAGTATATCTATTTTATAGTTTCAAAAATTACTAGTTTAACAAACAAATATTTTTCGTCCTGTAATAATAATAGGTATCTTATCCCTAAATCGTGACCTACAAATAAATAAATATTTTTATAAAAAAATTATTAAAATTACATAACATACTATTACATACATACATAATATTAAAAAGAAATTTTGCGCCGACCCCGTATAAATAAATGGGAACTGGCAAGGAAATTAAGGTGTTGTAAGAAAAAAAATATTTTTGGGTATAACATTTTCATTTTAGAGGGTGGCTTGATTTTTCTAATACGAGTATCTCTATTGACAATGTATTAACTACCTACGTGGAGTATTGGTTAACCCGCCATTAGTCTGTCACTCGTAGGTCCTGGATTCGATCCCCAGGCAGGGCAAGTTGAAAAATAGCCTTTTTCAATTTTATCTTGGATATTTATCTTTATATATATGTATATATTTATATATATGTTTATACTTATTATAAAATATACCTAGATCGTTGAGTAAGTATCCTTTAACTCAAGTTTAAAACAGTCAGTCAGTGTGATTTGTCCTTATCTAATTATTTATTTAATTGCCTGCACACGGCAAAGTATAATTAAAAGAAAGTTAGCCAAATATACAATATTAATTTTATTAAAGTTTCACGGCTGGAGTTTGTCAGTGAAAATGATGCAGGCGGGCGCGACAGATGCGGGATACAGTCAACCGCGAAATCGGCGACCATGCTGCGCGGTCCGCCTGTTGGAATGAGATTTGGGTGTAGTAATGTCTATACTAATAGATAGAATTTTCATAACGGTAATATTTAATTTTTTTAATTTAATTTAATAATCTTTATTGTTTTCAAGTAAAAACATACTTCTAATTATGACTACCGATTCAATAAATACTTCATATAACATATTAAGAACAAATACATAAAACATTACATTACTACATATTATATAATATATATCAGAATAAATATCTACTTATACAATACGTACCATTATATTATACCTACACATATAATTACATGTATAATCAATTTTGAGAACTGAATGATGATGACTTTACGGAGGAAGGGAGTTCAAAAGATGTGCGTGAACTTTCCTTTTAAAAGAGAATTTGGTAGAAATTTACCCGTGTGGTTCCGGGTTAGAATAGGACCACTCCATCTCTTCCTGTGGATGTAAGAAGCGACTAAAAGACTAAGCACAAAAATTTCGTGCTACAATTGCATTCCCAAGGAGGGTTAACGTCGGACGGCGGCCAGTTGTAAAACTTTTCGCACAAATACATTCCCAAAGAGAGTTGACGTCAGGCAGGCGGCTGGTCGTAAAACTATAGTCAAATCATTAAAACTGTTCCGGCTATTTCTTCTCCACTTTGCAAGAGCTTTGGCATCCTTGGGTGACCATTAACATGCATGTTATATTTTAAGAATAAAAAGCGGGAAAGCGCACTCCGGGCTCCGAAGCAGTACAGCTGAGGATGCAACCGAGAACGCGCTTAGACGAAGAAGAAGAACTTTCATAACGGATTGAAAAAGAGTTTCTTGCCCTTTTCATTAAAATAAGATTTGAACTCTTGACAATTTGTGTTCACCAAACATGTTTATTTTTTTCAGACTTATAATGAATTTGTAATATATGTATTTAACTTTATTACAAATGTAATAGGTGGACTTATAGCCATAGGCTTTAATTACCAGTCAAACCACTGGTGATGGCGACAAAAGAAGACTTTAATAGGAGGTGCAAATTACTTCACTCACATAAACAAAAAAAAAAAATGCATCAGTTGATATTTTGATTTGATTGCTTTTACAATGATCCTTTACAAAATAATGCCATGGCACAAAAAATCACATTATAAAAACAAAAAAAATACACTATCTAGTTCTGCATAAGAGATTTAATAGACGTACTTTTTTTTAATTATGGAATAATATTTAAGGTGTTTTAAATTTTTTTGAATTCAGCAGGGTGTACCTTGGGTGGTACGCAGAGTAAGTAGGTACCTAATCTATCTATATTTAAGAGCTATGCTCTTGTCGGTGGCGAATGAATTCTCTTCCATTTGTCTCTCATCCGCCAGCTGTTTTACTTGAACGACACGACGTTTCATGTAGCTATGCCTCAGTGTTCCGTCCTCTATCTTTCCTTCAATGATTATCTTTATGAAATCGTCGTACTGTAGCAGTAGATGTAACATCTTTCCCCGTCTTTTCTCTATTTATATCTATTTTTGTGAAACAACACACAAACTACCTACGTTATCATTAGTTTCCACATTCATTTTGATATTAAGTCGGTCCCTTTTCTATGGCCCTTTGTGTTTGTCTTGTTAAATTAAGTTGAAAATTTATTCCGTATCAGTGCTGTTCAAAACCCTCTGTGTCAACGTGGAATTTATAATTTTGAGGGCAAAACTAATATGAATATTGTTTGAATTTACTATAGATTGGATCATTAGTTTGCTATATTAATTTACTTATTGGCGTTTTAGATCTTTCGTGAAAAAGGTAGATCTTTCGTATAAAATTCTTATCGTATTAATAATTTGTAACAAAAAAAAAAGAAACATAATGATAAAATTTCTTTATTAAAGGTAAAAACCCTTAAAACCCAATACAATATACAAAGTACAGTATAAGCAGAAATAAAATAATATAAAATACCACAATTAAATTTAAATTTTACAGTACATGCATCATATGTGAATGTAACTACATTTACTTGACATCCATATGCTTTAAAAAGAAACCTCGAAAACGGTACTTACAATAATGTTTAACCAACAATTACTGTCTACACATCCGAAAGAAGTCAATCACAGAGGCAGTCCGCATAATTTGCGTGCATCTGCATCTGAGATGGCGGTGCGCTAGTAAATTAATATTCGCGCCGGGCGCGCGCCGCCGCCGGCCCGTCAGCGGCAGCGCTTCACGCATGCCTTGCGAACACCGCGGCCAGTCGCGACCACTCATTAGGAATGCCTCTACATTTACATTGACGATTGTACTTTATTCCATAATCATTTGCGTTTTATGTTTACATATCCAAAAAAAAGGTATATATTTTACATATGTTTTTAAGATTTTATGTAAAAAATAAGTTTGTGTATACAGAAAATATTAAAATATACATATTTTTAACCAGCTGTTACCCGTGCGATCAAAGGGTATTTGACAATCTCACAGGAAGCTCTAAATTTACGGGATAA
The DNA here is from genome assembly GCA_963576875.1 of Acrobasis repandana. Lineage (NCBI taxonomy): Eukaryota > Metazoa > Arthropoda > Insecta > Lepidoptera > Pyralidae > Acrobasis > Acrobasis repandana. The sequence goes on along the minus strand of OY756218.1, from coordinate 14,664,366 downwards.
AAAGTATCCTGTGTTAATTTGGTAATATCTATATGCCTGATTTCATTCCGATCCGTTTAGGCATAATTTCAGAACAAACTGACGCATTTATAATATTACTGTAAATTAAAAATAAATAAATAAATCTCTAAGCCCAATGCATATGAAATACCACACGCGGGCAAAGTCATTGGTATAATAGTAACAGAAAACTCATATTCAATGAAAAATACTACCGTTACAAAACGAACAAATTATTAATTACACAATAATAAATGCACTTTTAAGCACGATAAAATATTTGTTCAAAATTTAATTTTGGCGTTTTATCCTATATGGTATTTTAATTAAAACTGGTGGAGCGTTTTTTAATAAATCCGAGCATCCATCGGGCGCTGTCAAAGGTCATAATTAAATCAGCGTAAAATACAGTGGTTCTGTGTGCATGTGATAGTTGCAGTTATGAAACCGCAGACTGACGGCTCCAATTTACAACGTTACCATTGGCAAATTTGTTGTAATCTAGATCCCTGCGTGTGGTTTCTGTTTAGCATGGGTATGAGCTACGCTTCCAAATTAAGCAGCCGTTAAGTTATTGGATTATTCGCTTTGAAACGCAAACAGAATTTTACGAAAGCCATTATTCAAATTAGGTTAAGTACAATACTCTATTTAAATTTCGATTCGATTTAAGATTCTACTGATCACTGATTAAATTATATTACTCGTAGGTACACTATAAAAATATAAAAAACCTTCTTGAAACTTTCAAGTAGATCTGTTTCTATGAAGAAACATTTCTTCTAAGGATATTTTAATAAACTTTAAATTGTAAGACGGTGTTTTCCCATTTTACTTTCTAGAAATAAACACAAAAGAAATAATTGTCAAAACAACAAAACATTATAATCTTAAATATCTTATCAATAACTATAGAGCTCTACGTGTATTTCTAGATGTATGTACTCGTATGTCTTTCAGCTTCATTGTACGTAACAAAAAATTTAGTAGGTAATTTAAAATACCGTACTAGTAACCGAATTATAAAACCAAATATTAGAAGAAAATCCTAACTCTTCCGGCTATTTCTTCTCCAACGCAACATCTTTGACATCCTTGGGTGACCATTGACATGCATGTAATATTTGAAAAAGAAAAAGCGGGGAAACGCATCCCGAGCTTCGAAGCAGCACAGCTGAGGATGCTACCGGGAACGCGCTTGGATGAAAAAGATTAAAAGAAAATCCTAAACATTTTCCAGATTTCAATATTGTTTCGACGTTCACAGTCGCAGCACGTCACAAACCAAGCTACGGATTCACAATACATTAGTGCAGCCCTCCTCAAGTTTACTTCCATACATTTTCATTCGGCAATAGCAACGCCAGGGGAAGTAATTAATAAGGCTAATATGATTAGTAGTTGTTCGCCAACTTGCTTTTGCTTGCTGTGTATAAATTGTAGGAAGTTATTAAGCCGCGCCGGATAGTTATGGTGCACTTCATTTTGCTGCCAATACGAGTAGAGAATAAATGTACTGCAAATTGGTTGTTTTGTGGATTTTGTTGGCTGACTCTATCACTGATATCACGTCTATAAAAATATAGTTCTTACTTCATGTCTTATTAAAACGAATTATTACGAACATGTTAATTTAGGTCCAACTAACGGGATTACATAATGCGACTTAATTTTTCATAATTGTATCTAATTGTTTCATATTGTATGGATTTAATTAGTTTTTCTTAAGTTTATTTTACCCAAATGCGACAATACAGAGTTCGAAGCTTTAAAATTGATTGCCATATGACTTATTTAACTAAGCACCTCTTATTTTCACACTATTTTAACGCTTCAGTATCGAACGTGTGTTACATATTTTATTAAGAAAATTGTGGGCGTATATTGTGTTGTGTATGTGTACTCGTATGTAATTTTTTTGCATTTCTTTAAGTGGGGAAACAATTATTTTTAATTTTTATATAAGCCTATATCTTTAATAAAACTTTATTTTTCACCCGTGTGGTTCTGGGTTAGAATAGGACCACTCTATCTCTTCCTGTGGATGTCGTAAGAGGCAACTAAAGAATTAAGCACAAACATCTCGTGCTACATTTGCATCGCAAGGAGGGTTACGTCGGGCGGCGGCCGGTTGTAAAACTTTTCGCACAAATACATTCCCAAAGAGCGTTGACGTCAGGCAGGCGGCCGGTCGTAAAACTATAGCCAAATCATTTAAACTGTTCCGGCTATTTCTTCTCCATTTCGCAAGGTCTTTGGCATCCTTGGGTTACCATTGACATGCATGTTATATTTGGAGAAGAAAAAGCGGGAAAGCGCACCCCGGGCTCCGAAGCATCACAGCTGAGGATGCAACCGGGAACGCGCTTAGACGAAGAAGAAGAAGAAGATTTAATAAAACTTTATTCAATATTTTTTAATATAAAACAACAGTTAATAATAGTCTTACTAAATAAATCTAAAATGTAAATTAAAAATCTAAATTTTGTTCATGTGGCTGATGTGGCATGGTGCTAAGTACACTGGTAGCATTCCCGCGCTGAATAGCATCTGCAATTAAGAAATAAATAAACTAAAGGTATATACTAGCCTATATATTTTGAGTATATTATATTTCAAAAGCCAAAATTACCCCTCAAACGCATTTAAATAAGACAAACATTGCAGACTAACTATATTTCACTGACTAAGACTAGTTCGGAATTAAGCTACAATTAAACGGTCGTAAATTCGAAGTTTGGGCCGGGCTCGGTCACTTCGGGGAGCTCAGTGGCAATTTATCAATTATTTACGCCACTTGGTCCCTGCGCGAGCTGCCGTCACCTGTCCACTGGTTCACGGATCGGTTAGACGACGAGTCGGAGGAGCATATTGGAGTTTTATCATAAAATCAAGTCTAAAATAAGGATTTATGTAATATTCATCACTAACTGTTGCCCGCGTGGCGTTACCCGCGTGGTCAAAGGGTATTTTACAATCTCACGACATCGTCACATTTGGATCAGGTAGGATGGTATGTGTATATTTTGTTCTCCGCCATTAGGAAAATAGCCAAAAAACAAGTGCAAAAAAAGCGTCGCTTTTTTAACACTTCCTTTTTGACTAAATTAAAACTAAATGAAAAAAACTATCGATAATACAATGTTTTGTTTTGTTCTGCGCTAGTAAAAAAAAGTGTAAATTAGGCGGAGAACAAAACCTGATGATCCAGCCATTTTGGCTTGAAAGCGGAAGAAACATCCATATAAACCTTCACATTTTTAATATTAGGATGACGATTAGCCCATGACTAAGTATTTCGTAATAACTTAAACTTGTTTAGAATGTTCAATAAGTCTATTCCTCGGATTTAAGTAAGTATAGGTACTTAGTTCTTGAAAGAGACTGAATCGTGAAATGTAACAACCAATTTAATAAATCTAACATAATAAGTCTCAAGGGACCCATTACAAATAGTAACACAGAACGTACTTCACAAAGACAACGACAGCGCGCCTCGATCACTCACTTAGTGAATGCGATACCGAATCCCGATCCACTGATATCTCAGCCATATATACATAATTAAAATATATTAGAAGCGGAAACTGCTTAGCCGTAATTCCACAATTTTTATATTTTTATCGTTTCAAGTAATAAAATAAATTAAACCAATCACACATGGTATAATTATTGATATTTATACAAAATAAAAAACCGATTTTGATAAAATTTCTATGGGACCAAGAGTATTCCCTTTAAGAAAAAATTTACCAAATCGGTCTTGGCGACTTCGATTAATCGGGGAACATACTTACATAAAATATCAACGAATTGATAACTTTTTCCTTTTTTGAAGTCGGTTTAAAATAGAACATACTTCACAGCGTGCTGCTGTGATCAGTCACTTAGTGAATGCGGTCGTTCTCAATTCTGACCCACTGATGGCCAGCCACATATAAAAAAGTAAAATAGAGTAGGGTAAGAATACTTTATCTTTTATCGGGTCGTACAATACATACTACAGCAAATTAAAGAAATCTAAAGTAATAAATCTCAAAGGACTCATCACACACGATAACATAAGGCATTCTTCATAAAGACAACGCTAGCGTGCGCTGCGATCACTCACTTAGTGAATGCGGTCGAATCCCGACCCACTGATGTCCCAGCCAACATATAAATAGACAACACCCAACGGACTACACCCAACGGCCCACACCAAGCGAATATGTGAGTAAAACAGATTAAGATGGAAAAATAGCCGAGAACTACAACGTTTTCTTCTTATCGAGTTAAAAAATAATGAACTATTAATTATTTAAAATCATAAAATATTAATTTAAAAAAATACGAAATGTATTCTTTCAGACCAGCATGAAAAATATTTACGGGATGTACAAAGAAGAATGTCATGGAAGGAAAGATACAAGGGAAAAGAGGACCAGGAAGACCAACTTGGTATAGCTACATGAAGCAGATAGAGGAAAAGGTGGACGTCGTGTCGTACAGCGAAGTAAAACAACTGGCAGATGAGAGAGACAAATGGAAGAGAATTCATACTCCACCGACAAGAGCATAGCTCTTAAATATAGATAGATAGATAGTACAAAGCCAATGGTCGCAAAACCCAAGGGGGCTTAGCAAAATTGATGTTTCTTTGAGCATGGTATAATAAAACAAGGTCCCTCTCCCGTGACAGCACTGACAGCTGATCACGTGATTAGCTCAAGAATACGTCATCAGTTGGAAGTGTGTGTGAATTACCCGAGCAAAGTGCATTTTTTAACTTAACACTTATCGTGAAATTCGTGACGTAGTCTTGGGCTATCGCGGGAAGAGAATACCTTGTTTGATTATACCATGTCTCTAAGTAAATCCAAATAATGGATATGCAATCATAGAGCCTTACATAGTTTGTCTATTTGGCTAGTTGATCAGTGCCAGCTGAACCCCGCGGCCACGGCGAGGCAGGGTGGGACCACATCCATCACGTCAGCCTCAGTTTGCCCATGTCTCGATTCGCTGACACTTGGTTTCTTAGGTAGATACGTCTTTGTAGTATTCGTAAGTAAAATTAATGTATGTATGTACATAATTATCAGGGGGTAGCTAGGGGGAAGGACATTGTGGAGCAATTCCCTTTCTTAAAAAATAAATACAAATTTTTAATAAACAGTCAAATGCTGGGCATTGGCCCGCCCTTCTTTTATTCATATATCCACCGCATCTATGATGACTATAGGACGTAGCACTGCCTGTCCTATTTGCACCAAGAAATAACTGTTTGTACTTGTACCTGTGATTACAGCTATCTTAAATTCAACTCTAGCTACCATTAAGCTTATATGTGTAGGCAGCATCCGAGATATTATGTAGGCTGAGTAGGATAAAAGATTTATCACAAGAAGATAAAAACTTACCTGTATGGTTCCGGGTCAGAATAGGACCACTCCACCTCTTCCTGTAGATATCGTAAGAGGCGACTAAAAGACTTAAGCACAAACATCTTGTGCTACAATTGCATTCCCAAAGAGAGTTAACGTCGGGTGGCGGCCGGTTGTAAAACATTTCGCACAAATACATTCCCAAAGAGGGTTGACGTCAGGCAGGCAGCTGGTCGTAAAATTACAGCCGAATCATTTCAACTTTTCCGGTAATTACTTCTCCCCTTCGTAAGGTCTTTGGCATCCTTGGGTGACCATTGACGTGCATGGTCTATTTGGAGAAGAAAAAGCGGGAAAACGCACCCCGGGCTCCGTAGCAGCACAGCTTAGGATGTAAGACGCGCTTAGATGAAGATTACAAGAAAATAGAACATAAGCCGGATACGAATGTGTTACTGGCTTGTAAGTTGATCTTATTTTATTATGAAGAAATCTAAGTTTCATTTTACTGTGTTCTTTTTATCAACTATGTAAGCACCTTTATATTTGTTCTAGAGATTTTCAGTAATATATGTTTTAAGTTCTTTTATTTCAGTTGTTTCGCTTTAATTTAAACTCATATGGCACATTAATGTAATCAATACTGCATTTATAGCAATCAGCAAAATAATCAGTAGATATTATTAAAAATTCCACACACATCGGAAATATCTTTCCGACACAGGCAAATTAAATTAAAACAATACGTGTATCGTTATGAAAATAATAACAACGTAGTCTGCTCCCGTTTCCGTTATAAAATTAAAGCTCCATCGAAAACTAGCGAAATGTTTTAACGTTTGCTTTATTAATTTACCGACAAAGCCTTTTCCGGGGTTTGCTTTGGGCACAGAATAAATAATACTAACGTACAGAAGTCTCACTCAGCAAAAAATTCAAAGAAATATCAACTCAATGTGGCTGAGCTAGCCCCAAAGTAAATTTTAAATTTGTGTACTAACATACGTATCATCGATATATAAAAAAAGCAAAGGATAACCAGCTAAAATACTTACTCACACTAGAAGGGATCATCATCCAAGCGTATTACCGGATGCACCCTCAGCGGTAACGCTTCAGAGCCCGGGGTCCACTACCTAACCTAGGTGATTTGACGAGATTACTGGGTTTTTACACACAGAGCGACTCCGTCTGACCGTAGATCTGACCTCCACAACCCAAACTCACACTCACGCTAGAAGGGATATTTTAGCTATTTTCAACTCTACTGGGCTCTAATGGACGAAAATGGTACTTAAACATACAGATACGAGTCGTTGCCCAAAACGCTCACTGCCATTATCCTCTAGACAATGAAGCAAATCTTTACATCACTCTTTTTAGGCAATATAAAATCAAGAAATAAATCAAAGCACTAATGCTTTGTATTTTATAAGCCTCATAATTCTTCGGCCAACAAGCCCGAGGGCATCGGCCTCCCGATTGTGTTCAGCTTAACTAAGCACATACAGCAGTTATAAAGTAATTAAGATGTATCCCGGAGCGGATATCTCCTTAACTGCAAGTGTTGCCATGATTTAGTGTGTCCATTCATAACGGTACGTTTTATTGCCGCCGTAACTCCGGCCTATATTAAGACAACCTGTGACAATGTTGCGCTGTTTGCATAGTACTAGTTACATCCTGTTTGTGCTATAGAATTCATGCTGTTCTGCGGGAAAAGAAAAAAAACAGAATGTACCACGTGGTGTAATCAAGAATAGACTCTTAATATTCCTTCTCACCGTATTGGATTTCTCTCAAATTCTTTTGCCGTCACAGCTGTACAACTTTGGAATGACCTTCCCGATAACATCATGAGAGCACAGACGCGGGATCACTTCAAAATACTGGTAATTCGACACTATCGCGAAAAAGCTTTGCTGCAATAATTTAAGTAAGTATATTTATTTTATGCTTATTTATTCATATATAAGTAAGTTTATTTTAAGTATGTAAATATGTATATGGATTAACGGAATTTATATATGATTATATGTATAGTCTACATATCTTATGTAATTAAACGAATTATATATTTTTTATTATTTTTATATAACACTCATCTTTCTATATTTATAGTAGTTAATAAATTAAATAGGTCGAAATTTCGAGCTGTCAATAAGCAATGCGGCTAGCCATCCATCACTATTTCGATTAGTTTTTTTACCTATTCGGCCATAGTCTCTCTAATAGTGGCCTTTGCATCTCTCTGTCTATCCCATAAGGGATAAATATGTATGTATAAGTATGTATGTATATGCCTAGTGTATTAGATGAGCACATTAATTTAATTTGCAACGCAAACAGTAAATCCGTAAAGCCTAAAAACTACAAGAAGAGCTGCTAAGAGCAGATTTGGCCTGAGAGCGACGGGAGCCGTCAGATGGTACGAGTAAGTCGAGATCTTTTATACGATCGCGGAATAAACAGCGGCAGGGCAACTTAAGCCTTTTGTTCGATAATTCCTCAGATGAACACACCGCCTTGTGGTATGTTTACACTGAGCCCGACAGTTAATTAATAACTATAAACACTAACGTAACAGGGAATCTTTTTTTTTCTTGACTGTATTCTTAATCTATGATGCTCATTACATTTCATCAGTTACATGAAGATATTTTTAAGATCGTTGCAAGTAACAAATTCAAAGTGACAGCATTTTAAGAGTCATTTCATACTACATAATTACTACTCTTCGAAATAAATACGACAAACGTTAGAAAAAGGCTTTGGCGCTTATACATACACTATAACATACTTTTAAACTTGAACAAAAAAAAATATTGACTATTCCCCAGACTTTTCACTGTCGGTGAACAAAGTAAAGTGAGCATAATGTTACTTGTAAATTAGTATAAAGAAGTAGGTAAATTAAGTCTCCAAGTACGTTTATATGTCTGTGTGTATAGATCAACTACAGAAAGTAGTAAGACGATTAGATTTGGGGGTATAAATTCTACAGGGTTACTTTCAAAACACCGGCAACATTTTTGGAGCAAGTTTAGTCCATGATACTGAACTACTTTCCATAAAAACAATTATCGAAAAACGAAAAAAATACTCTAAAAACGTTGCTGGTTTTTAAAAAGTAACCCTGTATGTATACACGGCGTTTTCATTAAAAGTAATGGCAATTAAACAATCAAGCCAGATATTTTCACCTCACTCCTGCAGTGTACGCCTACCATAGGAGCCCGGTATTGTGTTGACGTCATCAGTCACGACGAGCGAAAATTGTAACAATGCCGGATTAGCAGTTGACGCCTTTATAAATATTCATTTCGGCTGTATTCACTCGACTTCGAGTTTTGTGCGACAGATGCGGCGCGAACAACGGGTGGGAACTGTTTAATATAAATATGACAAAGCATTATTGACATAATCAAAATAGCTACACTTAAAGAGATTTCTTAATAAAATAAACGGAGTCTCCGTGTATTAATTTGTAAAATATTATCACAAGACGCAAGTTTAACACTTTGACAGCAAAGAAACTAACAAGTATTGAATTATTCAGTAATTGAAGCCCGAGCCAGTCCCAACTTCCCCCCTTCTCGTCGGACCCCCTCAGTAACTAACCTGAGGCCGAAATCCAGCAATAAGGAATTTCTACCAGGTGTACCACGACACCTATGCATTTTTTTGTAGATTATAGGTTTCATTTTTGGAAACTCTATCTAGTAATCCATTCCATACCAATTATTTCGCCTTTCGTTTGTTTAGTGTATGTATATTATAGCAGCTCACAGTTCGACTGTGAGCCTACCACGTATGTGTTTTTTCAGTGCCTGTAAAAAGAAAACCTGTCACCAAGTGCGGCCGATGAAGCAGAAGGCTTCCACTCGACCAAGCGCGAAGATAGCGCGATAGTGCGCTCCACTACCTCACTATGCTAGTGCGTGCACCCTTTGTGGCTAATCATTCGCGAAGTCAATATCCGATTCGATTTTATCGACTGAAAAGCCACTAGAAACAACTGTGACAAAAAGCGCATTGATTTGTATTTCAGTATAATTTGTTTAAAAAAAGACCTAAGTACAGCCAACCATAATTTAGATAAAAAGTTTTTTAAATTTAAGATTAGTTTTAAATTTTAGATTTTTTTTTATTTATCTCTTTGTTCCTAATAAAAGCTTACCTTAAGTAATAAATATATAAACCTAATAAATATTCGAATCCATATCACAAGAACAGTACACAGTAATTTCTTTGAAGGCACTGCGTACCAACAAGTAGATATATAGGAGAATTTTCAAACTAAAGTAAGTCATCGGTTACGAGTATTTTATCTACATAGATAAAATGTTTTAAGAATTTTGTTTCTAATCTTTTATAAAATGTTTAGCATTTTAGGCATATAAAAATGCATCATAAAGTCATAAACAAACAAACAATAATTACAGCGATGCTATTCTATAAAATCATCCGTCTAGTATTTACAATTAAAGAGCAAACATTGCTTTGTTGCATAGGAATACTAAATGATAGGCCTAATAACTTTCAGCAAACAGGATATAACATCAATATTGGATCAAATGCCCATATTGAAAGCTACGGAGACTATTTATGTCCGGGCACGACCTACGGCATTGTTTACAAATAATTAATTGTCGAATGCAACTGTGGCCCTCGATATTGGCATAATAAATGCTATGTCATATTGAATCCACATAAATAAATACAACGGAACTATTTTAAAACTGATTTTGGACTTTGAGAACATACAAGTAAAGTTCATTATTATTACCATGTCACATTTAGATATACACAACAAAGAACAACTTCAAATAGTCGTATATTTAAAAAGGAATTAATTTTATTCATTGGGAAATAGAGAATATATTGGCTTGGATTAGTTAAACGATATTTGTTAAGCAATAAACAACGTAAGTCGTGTCCCTTTAAACCTAATTTTAACTCTAAGTACACAACTGAAAGTACAAAATTGCGTTGAATGTACAGGATGTGTGTGTATCGGTTGTTGTATGGTTATGCAAGGGGTGATACAGGGTGGTGGATTCGGTGCAACGCGTGCCCGTGAATAATGCGTCGCTAACGGGCGATTAACGACCACCGATCGGCCGTTTTTACAGGCGATATAACAAACAACTTGATTGCTATCGTTTAATCATGACTTCTATTAACAGAGCACTTTAATTTTTAGTTTGGATTTCTAGACTACTAGTACTTTGCCCCGAACTGTAGGGTCAGGATCCTACTTACAACTACATACAATATATCAGCAAACCCTTAATCAATTTGAACCATGTCCAAATAAATAAAAAAAAATCAGTCTCGTCTACTCTACGAATAATAATAATAATTCAATGCGTCAACTGACCTACGAAAAATCATGAAGTTTAAACCAAAGAATAAATAATGAACTATTTTAAAACGGTTCACTTTAAAAGCCGTTTATCAACTTCGCCGTCCGTAAATAAAGAACAATAGTAAAATAATTTATTTGAGTCAAATACGAATCATCGGACAGTGAAGTTGTTAATAACAAAGATTAGATAGTTTGAAACAGCTGAGACTATGAAAGATATATTGACTGATAGATATAACAAAATGCTAAAGGTAATTTTATTGGATAAAAACAATTGAACCATGACAAGATATACGTATCTATTCTAAAGTATCCGTAAAATGGGTTTGCGCGGGCAACAAGTTTGTACAGAAAGCGTTTGATTTAAGTCAAATAATGTATACACATAGATAGAGGAAGAGTTGGGACAGTAGACGAAAAAAAGGATTTTTTAAAATATTTTGTAGTTTTCCTAAAAACAAGCATTGAATTTACCCAAAAACATGCAAAACGCACTTTGCGCGGGCAATAGTTATGGCTTAAGTAGAAAAGACCACTAAGAAAATTACATACTTAGTTATAGGTGAATAAACTAGCCAGTAGACGAAAACCGTATTTTTTTAATTTTCATTCAGAAAAAGTAAGATAATTGATGGATAATTGTAAAGAAACCTGAAAGAAATATTTTAGAAAATCTTGCTACAAACTGGCTTGTTTTTCAGCGTAAAGAAATATTCTAACAAGGGATTGCATATATTTTATAAAAATAAAGGCTATTTTGAAACATTTTTGTAATATTTGCTTACAATGCAATCACGCAATAATAAAAAAAACAATTTTAAAAATTGGATGTTTTGCAACGTTTTTGACAGAATTCTCTGAAATGGCGGACATGTTTCTTCCATACAAATTTAGTTGCCCGCCGGGCGTTCAGGAAGGAGGCCGTGTCGAATTTTTCAAAAAAATCCATTTTCGAATTACGTAAAATTGCATTACAGTCTAAAATATTTCAATAAAAAACTATGTACAAACTGCCAAATTATGTCATACTTTTGCTACACTATGGTACAGTTTTGACATTTTGTTGACATTCAAGCAAAGATGTAATGCTATCCCAGATACGGCATCGCACATTTTTTTTTTTTTAATTTTATTGAAAATTAAGTCAATGAAAAAAATTATTTGGTTTCATTTATTACCTACATTTTTTAATTGGCGATTGGGGTGAAAATCGGATTGGAACTTTCTCGGGTCGCGGAATCATATTAACTGTTTTTGTAATAAAAACTGCTGTTTAGTTAGGGTTTTACAATTATTTTGATGGGTGATTCAGTCTGAAATTTTGAACAACTTTTCCCCATGAATGTATATCAAAATATGAATTGACATTATGCGTAATATATCGAACCACAGGCTACACTAGATCTATACTTGGCTAGGCAGGCAGGCTATAGTAGGCTATTTATCTATACTAATATTATAAAGAGGAAAGATTTGGTTGTTTGTTTGTTTGCATTACATGGCTCCGAAACTACTGGACCGATTTAAAAAAAACTTTCACCGTTGGAAAGGTACACTATCGCCGAGTAACATAGGCTTTGTGTGTACCAAGGGCGAAGCCGGGGTGGACTGCTTATATAGTATAATGATATTAAAATAACAGTCAAAAAACAAAAAAATCTGCATTTTCATACAAAAGTGTGCAGCCGCCAGGGAAATTTGTATAGGAACCGATTTTTTTGGTGTTTTTCGGGTTTCGCTTATCTGTCTGTCCGTAAGTCACAGCCAATTTGCTACGAAACTATAAGAATGATTTAGTTGAGATTTAGTACCTACACTTATGTAACTTAGTGACCCAAAGATAGACGTATAACGTAAATAAATGAAATTTAAAAAAGGGGGCCACTTATGGTGGGTAAATTAGACATAAAAAAAAAGTTTTGATAACAAAATCGTGTGACATATCAAATGAAAGAACTTTTTATGACAATTTTAAATATATATATTATTACTTCTTAGATCGGTATTTTAAAGTTATTTAAGAAAATGGGCGAAAATTGACCCCCCCTACTAAACTACTGGACCGATTCAGTTGAAATGTGGTGCACATAATGTAAATTTGTGACCTAAAGACGGAAGTAAAATGTAGGTAAATAAATAAATAAAAAAAAATGGGGCCACTTATGGGAGATAAATGAGACATTAAAAAAAGGGTTTTGTGAACTACATCGCGTAAAATATCAAATGAAAGAGCATTTTATGATTATATTAAATATATTTTTTTAAGTTGGTGTTTGTGGAAGTTATTTTTGAAAATAAATAATAAAAATACCCTTATCTCCGAAACCCTGAACCCAAACTTTTGAAAAATATACAGTTAATAGTTTTATTACCTATAGATTACAGGAAAACCTATGAGAAGATAAAAATAAAAGGGTGCAATAATGCTAATTACTGCTTCATTAATCAACCAATTTTTTTAGCTGTTTTCAGGAAAAGATTTCTACACTACACTAAAAAGTGCTCTTTGTTGATTCGTTAAAAATATTGTACAAAATCAAACAGTCAAGTCATTGATTGAGCACATACAGCTGCTAAGCCAAGACTGTTGATCTGTTCAACGTGCAATCCTTTTTTACCCTCCGTATTTACATAATAAGGTGAATAGAAGTGAAAGGTGTTATGATTGCAGATGGTCGCTAAACGTATTGTTTCACAAAGAAAATTCAAATGTGTACATTTTCTGTCAGTGGATCACAAAACGTGTAGTTTTCCAAGTTACCGCTCGCGTAAAATACTATACGATTGTATTTTTGAGAACGTCCTGTCAGCGATAAGTAATATTGATTTACGCAGAAATATCATAAATTTGTCTATGGTTCCCTAGAATTTCAACTTAACCAAAATAAACGGGCACGTGCCGTGACGGGCCACGTCCAGTGTAGAGTTCCGTAGTCAGTACCTACTTGTTTTATGTAACTTACAACTGCCTAACTTTAGGTCTGAATTCAGTCCATGATACTGAACAACTTTCACCAAGGAACAAACGAAATACAAAAATTATTTTTGATCTCTTACACACAAGATTTGGCAAAATGTAATATTTATGGAATATATGTATGGAGTATGTAAGGACGAATCACACTAATTAAGCTAGCCCCAAAGTAGATTTTAAACTTGTATTATGGAATACTAACTCAATGATACTATATTTTATGATAAATACATACATATATAAACACCCAACACCCAGGGCAATTTTAAAAAGACCATTTTCTAACTTGCCCTGGCTGGGGCTCGAACCCAGAACCTCCGGATTAGCGGTCTAGCGTGTTAACAATTACGCCACGGAGGTCGAATGGAAAGCAAACATTTTCTTTTATATTTAATTATGTGTTCCTTAGGAAAAGTTGTTCAGTATCATGAACTGAATCCACCTTAAATTAGTTTATGTACAGGGAGACGTTATATACTTACTACTGCCGTGAATTTTTTTAAGTGTCCATATAAAACCGTTTAACTGACAGAGAGGGGAGACACATGATTCTAACAAAAATTTGCAATCAAAAACCAAATATTTCACAAACGGATTGCTAAAACGAAAAAGGGTGTTCATAATCTTACAATATTTTTGAAAGACCTATTCAACGAAGACTCACACCACACATTTTTTTTCAAGTTTTTATTACCACATATCCATGCCCATGCCTAATTACAGCTTTCTAGTACTAATAGTCTATGAGTAAAACTGGGGACAGACAGACAGACAGACATGACGAAACTATAAGGGTTTCTTGTTTACTACGGAACCCTAAAAAGCTGCGTGAAACAAAACAGATTCTCTATTCTAAGGGTTCTTTGTCATTTGCGCTTTAACAAATTTCAAAATACGAGTAATCAAAACCACTTGTGCATATATTTCGCTCCACTTCGCATACGATAAATTCAAAAATTGATTGATGAATGACCGTGCTTTTACAGGTTAAGCAACTTCTAGCTTGGTCACAGTTAGGATGGATGACCGTGCTTTCAATCTTAATGTTGTCCAAGTCAAATGTTGAGATTCTAATGAATAAATTTCAGTTTTCTCTACCTACATAACTTGGCAGCTATTTAAATTTCAATTGTTTTGTCGGAATTTGAACTTGGCATTTTTACATTTATGTTTTTGATGGGGTAAAATAAACATCCAAGAACCAGGACATATTAAAAAAAGGCCATTTACCAACTTGCCCTGGCTGGGAATCGAACCCAGAACCTCCGAGTGACGGACTAGCGTGTTAAGGAATCGCCACGGAGGTCGACTAATAAATTGAAAAAGTAATAAATTTTACGCAAGATTCGAATACCTATAACTTGGATTTTTTAGAAAGTGCTATATGAATTTCACATATATTTAAACTCGCTTTTTAAATAAACGTCTTGCATTCACGCACACTACTGTATTTTCGACTTTACTTTTTCTACTGAAAGCCTGTCTACTAAAGTGTTAAGTACATTATAATGACGTCTGCCAAGGCCTTAATTCAGAAATAATAATTCAAACAAAATAATTATTTGATTTGATTAATTTGAAAATTTTAATAAGTATCGCGGACTGGAAGTCTTGACGAAAAGAAAAAAGTAAGCTGTATACTAATTCTACGTTACAATTTATGATAACCTACATCTATTGTCCCGTTTACACATTATTAACTCTATGCATTTTCATCTTGACATTTTTATCCCCCTAGCGGGAAAATTTTGCATATTTCAGAGCCAAATCCGACCACGTGGCTTTGTGCATACCGTCCTTAAGGCTCTTGCTTGAAAGTTTTTTACAGGGACTGAAGTTTTTCTTTACCACCTGCTTAGAGTAGCTAGCTCTTAACTTTTCGATTAGGGTCCTACAAAACTTCTTAACATTTTAAAGAAATCTTGACCAATCAGAAGCATCAAATTACCGTTAATTAACCCTTGAATGCACCTAAAAGGGTGTAACACTCGAGATTGTAATAAACGTATGGATGGGAGACGTAAGCTCGTTTCATTGAGCCATCGGATAATTCCGACGTGCGCGGCTATGCCAGGAATGTGATCACGTTGCAGTATTACTCGCATAGTTGTGCGTAAAACTGTTAACATCAAAATATTGTTGCTTTTTGAGTGTATCTACAAGTGGGTGAACTACTTGAAATTGTAAAAAATAAATGGGAGACTCCTATTTTAAGGGTTAGGAGTAAGGTCCTACCAAGACATTAAAAAGATGGCAGAGAGAAGAGAAGAATGGAGGCATCTCCACTTAACTCCACCGATAAGAGCAAGCTCTTAAGTTAAAGAAGAAGATCATAATGAAATAAAAAATAGAAAAAAATTGCAGAATCATATTTTGTTCTTTAAATCACACCTTCTGTCTGTATTTTTGTTCATTGCCTATAAAATTTGTAGCAAAAGCCATAACTTTCATAGAAACCATATAAAATGACTTTTGTGTGTTCGCTAGTGTTGAATTAAAATAGGAAAGTTTACGAAGTACCGTATATTTCGTAAATAAATATACTTAAATTCAACACTTACGTTGGCGACTGTACCTTGTGCATATTCCTAAAGCCCAGTAGATACATTTGATTAACCTGACTAGACAGGCTTCATTGATTTACCGTTTGGCATCGACTTTAATCCTCAGTCAATATACAGTAGCGATGGATACTACCCCTAGATTAACAATAGAACCTGGCTATTTTGATTAAGGGGTAAGTTTTAGGGTAAAGATTTCATTATGTACAATATATCTAATACAATTGGTGAGAGGTAAAATTTTTAGAAGAGACTATGTTATCTCGATGATTTTCCAGTCTGTCAGCTTACTTAGTAAAACAAACAACTCCGAATCACAAAAAAAAAATTCCGTTTATTAATATGTGATATAATCATGACGCTTGTAAACTTACCACCTATGCTGGTCTGGGAGAAAGTTATTCATAGGTTCTAATTCTAGCTTAGTGTGTAAGTAGTAAATCGATCAATTTGTAGGTAGGTATATCTTTATATTGGATACATACAGGTAATATTTTAATATTACCTATTCTGTTGTTCTTTTTCTATAGATAAATAAATAATAAATAAATAAATAAATAAATAAATATATAGGGACAAATCACACTGATTAAGCTAGCCCCAAAGTAAGTTCTAAACTTGTGTTATGGGATACTAAATTAACGATACTATATTTTTATGATAAATACATATATAGATAAACACCCAAGACCCAGGACAATTTGAAAAAGGCCATTTTCCAACTTGCCCTGGCTGGGGATCGAACCCAGAACCTCCGGATTAGCGGTCTAGCGTCTTAAGCATTACGCCTAGATAACCTACGATTAAGTATTTATTGATATTAACTTATTATAAAACAAATATTTTTATATAGCAAAAACATATCTAACAGTCAAGCACAAAGTCAAGTACCTATTACTCACTTCCGCATTGTCTTGCGCGAAAAAATACGTTAGCGAAACGTTTTATCATTCAAACAAAATAGCCTCATAAAAGAGCATTTCAACGACATTGAAAAATGACAGTCATCATTTCAACACCATTTTTATGGGCACAATTTCTTTCGCATAAATATAAAAATCGGGCCATCTTTATAAAAACATCTCTTCAATTGTCATTCATGGCGGCGTGGCGCGTATTTGTCACCCGACATACTATCGGGTCGCGTTCCAAATATAAAAATGCAATTTTAAACAAAAATCCCGCCGCGGAATACGAACCCTTACAATAAAAAATAAATGCCTGCCAAAAGTACGAACACATTGCCAGGATTTTATTCAGGCAAATATTTTTTGAATTCTTTTTTTTGCTAATATGAGATCTATAGTGATTTATGACCAGTATTCGGTTCCTGGAAAACGCTTAGGTTTATTCTTGTAACGAATTAAAATATATCTTTGTAGCAGTATTCAGTAGTATTTATATGCATTAGGTAGAGTACCTACGGGCCGGACCAAATGGAAGAAGTGGAAGGAGGCCTTTGCCCACCAGTGGGACACGTGATGGCTCGTAATAACTGTACCTATATCAAGTACTACGTAATAATACGAGTATATAAGTAAAATAAAATATAAGTACTTACACTACTTATTAGTAAAAAACAAGTATAGATTTATATGAAATTCATATACTTACTTAAATTTTTATAAATATTGGTTGTTTGATTTGTAGAAGCAAAGACTGCCAAGTTTTCGTTCCCTTTACATATAATAAATGTACCCTTTTTGTATTCGAATCAGCAAAGTTTACGATTACATTACAAACCACCAATATCAAACACAAATACAATCACCAATAAATTCGGTTGGAAATCAAACGCGTATAGTCTGGGGAGTATCTACGCATTTCGTATTCACTGTGTCGTCAAGAAGACATCAGCAGGCAAAGCAGCAAAATATTATAATAGCATAATGGTGTCAGGTGGCGTTGTTCCATGAGCCGCGCATTTACCTGCCTCAAAAATATGAGGGGTGGGAACCGTTGGAAAATTGTCGATATCGATGTTCGAAGGTTTATGCAGTACGATCAAGTACACTTTTTAGGGTTCCGTAGTCCACAAGGAGCCCTTTTAGTTTCGTCATGTCCGTCCGTCCGTCCGTTTGTCTGTCCATCCGGGCTCGTACTCCGCCGCTACTGCACCGATTGTCACGAAAATTGGTGGGGAGATAGATGAAGTTCCAAAAGTTTTTAAAATTATGAAGAGATGTTTTTTGTTTTCAGCCCCCCTCCCATACAACGAAAAGTGAATATAAAAAGTTAAATTGGACTTACGCCAACGTGTGGGGTATCGTTGAAAAGGTATTTTAAAATGCAACAAAAACTGCTTTGAAACTATGTAGATCAAACCCCCCCAGTCTTGAGATAATCTAATACAAAGTTGAGGTGTCCCGCCACCGTAACTTTTCAAATATTACTAAAATAATTCTGAAAAAAATGTACTTTCAACTACCTCAAAGTATGTACTTTCAATTAAAACTATAGCGGTTTCGGTGTCATAGATAGTTATTTTTTAATACGTCATAAATCGTAAACCGCAATTTACCTTTAGAACTTTTATATTATGTAACTTGCTGCTACGGAACCCTTCATGGGCGAGTTCGACTCGCACTTGGCCGCTTTATTTATTATTACATTTCCATCCATTATTATCTACATGTATTTAATAATATTTTTGACTAGGTAACTTTATAGCAAGAGACACGTTTGGTGGTCAACACGTCGTTGAGTTACGTTACTTTGCCTTCACATCACGAGCCTATACTTCGCTTAGGCCTTAGGGTACAGCATACATAGCTAACAGGAATTCCTTTTCTCTTTATTATATTATGTATACGACGTGTTGACCACCAAACGTGTCTCTTGCTATAAAGTTACCTAGTCAAAAATATTATTAAATACATGTAGATAATAATGGATGGAAATGTAATAATAAATAAAGCGGCCAAGTGCGAGTCGAACTCGCCCATGAAGGGTTCCGTAGCAGCAAGTTACATAATATAAAAGTTCTAAAGGTAAATTGCGGTTTACGATTTATGACGTATTAAAAAATAACTATTTATGAAACCGAAACCGCTATAGTTTTAATTGAAAGTACATACTTTGAGGTATATACCACATTTTTTTGGAAATCCTTGGGGGAGGCCTATGTCCAGCAGTGGACTTCCTGTGGCTGATATGATGATGATGAGGTATTATTAATTATCACATCACAAATTCAAAGTCTCATTCACAAATTACGACTCAAATTGTTCCAGCATTTTAGACTTAAAACTATTGTATCTATCATGGAAAATATCAAGTTCAGGTTTTCCAGTTCAGGTGATGTAAAAGCAAAGTGACGTCACTCAACTCTTGCCACCTTAGTAAAATGTCGATAAAATCGCACAAGACGTCGAGAAACGATCGGTGTATGCTGTACGCTAAGCGGGGCTTAGGCTCGTGATGTGAAAGCGAAGTGACGTCACTCAACTCTTGCCATCCCCGAACAATCCCGACTTTTATTGCCCGTGGATTGTCGTGTGCTTAGTTTTATTGCTCTGTCTGTTTAGACACCGCTCTGCGGCGTGCATCCCAAACAGCCACGAATATTCATGTATGAAAATCGGGCAATCGCCGAAACTAACTGGGTTTTATGGTTGTTTGGGAACTATCAAAATTTCAGCTGAATTCACATTAGTGTAAAAGCATTATCTGCTTTCTTTTTTACTTTTGCTTACAACTCATAATTTTGTGTACTTACTAATTTGTTTTTATTAATTTTGACTTCTTATTGCGCATCAATAAAGACACCTACTCGTATTCAGTTTTACTTGATCTATTTTGGCAAGTATACAAATAATTACACCCAAGACCCAGGGCAATTTGAAAAAGGCCATTTTCCAACTTGCCCTGGCTGGGGATCGAACCCAGAACCTCCGGATCAGCGGTCTAGCGTGTTAACCATTACGCCACGGTGGTCGTCATATAATCATCATCATCATCATCAGAGCGTATTTCCGGCTGCATCCTCAGCGGTAACGCTTCAATCCGCTACCTAAATCTAGGTGATTTGACGAGGTTACTTCACAAAGTATGCTTCCCAGTGGGATTTGAACCCACTACCTCCGGATCACAAAGCAAACGCCTCAACCACTGGACTAGGGAGGCAGTTTCCTATTTTTGCAACTATCATTGCACCCGTAAGTGCTTACTTAAAAAAACATATTTAAAAAAATATAACACAACATTACTAAATGAAACGGTGGTATGTTTACATGACATAAACACTGCAAAGAGGCTTGTCACAACCCCAACATAAATGTATTAAATGTCCTCTCTAATAAACGTGATTAGCTAAAATGTAAACCAGCTATATTAAAATGGCAATTAAGAATGAAAAATGATCATTACCCACTTATAATTAAAAAGCCCTACACACTCGTACCGCACAGTTCTTCGGTGACTTTGATTAATTTTTGGAAATGACGTCCTGTAAAGATATAATGAATTGTTCATACGCTTAAAAGTGAGTGATTACTATGCATTGGGACATAAAACATTTTCAAGAGGTTTTTTTTTAACTTGTATATTTTATTTTTTCAAAAATTATCTAAGTAATTTCACAACAACTTTTTAAAAAATGGGTCGTTGTTCATGGTAGTGTAAGACAAGAGAGAGAGAGGAGAAGATAATTTTTTTACATATAAAATATGTATCTATCTATAATTTAAGAACTACGTTCTTGTCGGTGGAGTAGTTTCCATGTCTCCCTCTCTTGAGCCATCCCCATATAATCATATAAAATATGCAAGATAAAAAATATTGAGAAAAATCCTAACCAGCGAAATTCTTCTTTCGAGACGAATTAGCTATGTTATTATAAATCTGACCATTAATGTTTGTTGGTCACCAACGAACTAACATGATAGTTTAAAGTGACTAGTGAACATTGTAGTTTCTATTTTATTGGTATAGGTAATTTGTTTATAGTCTGGCCAACGAAAGTTCACCCTGAAAAAACGCGGCCAATTTTAAAAATCTATTTTTTTTTATTTCACTTCTCTGTACAAATATGATTCTTTTTAGGTTCTTGTGTTATTTAAAAAAAAATTGTAAAGTACGTTCAAATTTATAGGTTTCAAATTAAATAAAAAATATGTGTATTTTTTAATTTGCCGCGGTTTTTCAGGGGCAGCTTTCATTGGCCAGAATCTTATTTTAATAACATTTTATTTAGGTATATTTAAAAATATTGCCTACTGTATTACCTACGTACATATGTATCCTAACTTTCAAAAATAAACTGCTTGAGATTTTTCTAATTACATAAAAAAAATTGTTTAAGTATTTCGAATTTGTCATCACTAACCAGGTAAAAGTGCAAAAATCTTTTATATTTAAAAAAATATGTTGTTCAAAACTGCATCACAATTTTTTAACTGTAAATAAACAAAGGTCGCCAAAATATCAAAACAAAACACAAACGTTGGAGATAATCCGTGTACGTCAAGTTTAAATCGCAGGCAGCGAAAACGTCACGTTGTAATCTATGTAATTAAGTGAGTGTCAGACGGGGTTACAGATATGACGGTTATATTGTCCCACCCGATACTCGATTATGATTTAAATATATGTAGGCAGGAAAGGGTTACCTATGTGGTTAGTTAGGTTAGTTGGTAGATAAAATTTATACTTTCTAAAGAGAATTTCTGATATAAGTAGGGTTGCGTTGCCAACCCTACTATATAATACAGTATCCTACTATTTTAGGTGTCTAACTACTATTATTTTAAAAATATAGGCGAAACTACTAGGTATATTTTATCAGCAAAGTCGGTAAAATCAGTCTCTATTATCTAAAATGGAACACGCCTTCATTATCATAGCTTTAAGAATAGTTTTGAACGATGAATGCTAGTTCTTAGATTCTTACAAATATCAACAGCGATTACACAGTGCTATATTTTTTTTTAATGATTCTCTATCTACTATATTTTTATGGGTACTAAACTGAATCCAAAAATACTATATTTGGTCTAAAAAAGTTAGCAACCCTAGGATATAAGGTAGGTATGTAAGGATGATAGGCGGTTAACTTTTGCGATATATAAGCAAGTTGGAATCGTACTGCGAACTAAAGCTTAGTACAAAAGCCAACTAATGCGACAAAACTGACAATAGAAGAGGGAAAACTATTTAGAACTTCGCTTCGTCATACTCCGTGGAAGGCATAATTCATTTAGTGAAAATCAACGGGAACTTAGCACTTAAAATTTACTTCTGTGCAAAATACAGTATGTTTTTGTATCGTGAGGTGGATAAATAAGGAGAAAGAATATTCTTCTATGCTGGTCTGGGTAAAAGGAATAAAATAAGAATGTACCAGCTGCTTCTCTTCCCGCGCAGATCGTAGAAGCCGATCGAGGGAATGGGTGAAAATGCGAATCATAATAATAGGCGATGCGGCTAGCAACCCATCACTATTTTGATTCATTTTTCTATCTTCCTGCCCATAAACACGCTAAACGCTTTTAGGTCTTACGGCCCTGGGCTCTGTCTGACCCATTAGGGATTAGGACGTGATAGTTTTGTTTTTTTTTTATTTTTAAATTTGACTACCCATACATTATGGCATGATGGCAGTTTATACCCGGAATGGGACAAATCACACTGATTGTGCTAGCCCCAAAGTAATATTAAGCTTGTATTATGGGATACTAACTCAACGATACTAATATTTTATAATAAATACATACGAGTTAATGAAATATCGCAAAACCTCTCAGGTTGTAAATCAGTTCATGAAACTGAACAATTTTTGTTTTACAATATTCCCAAAATGCCAAAAATAACATTCGGATTTTCATACAAATTGACTCGATCAGCTAATCAGTTTGTATGAAATTTTTTTTTTTTTTTGGGTTTCGTAAAAGTTGTAGAACAAAATTTGTTCAGTTTCATGGGCTAAGGTACCATCTGAGAGGTTTTGCGTTATTTCATTAACACGTTGTATGCTTTATAGATAAACTAACTAACTGAATAATGGGATCGAACCCAGAACCTTCGGATTGGCGGACTAGCGTGTTGACCATTTACGCCACGGAGTACGTCAATATTGGTACCTAAGTACCAATTAATGTAGATTGATTCGACTCTCATTTGTTATTAGGGTAATAGTTTATAAGTTATACAAATGTTAAATAATTTAAAATTAAAAAGGCATTGTTGGACAGTTTTTCGGCAAACGGCTTGAACAAACATACCTATAGAAAGGTTATTTAACAATGGCCTTTAATGAAACATTATTCGTGTGATCAATAACAAACGATATCATTAGTATTGTATGTATTCGCATAATTAATGTCACTATATCTACTAGTACAAATAAGAATACTATATGGCATCTATTTCCATTTTAAAACTAATATACACATTGTAAGTGTGAAAGTTCTTGCATAATTGTGACTCAATCATACAAACGCGACTGAAAAGATAGAAATAAGGGAAACGGGTTGTTGTAAACCCCTTGTGTGCTCACCACCCTTGTAAACACCCCACCTTCATCATCATTATCATCATCAGGTCTTTTCAGGGTTCCTTACCCGAAGGGTGCAAACGGGACCCTATTATTGAGACTCCGCTGTCTGTCCGTCTGTCCGTCTGTCTGTCTGTCTGTCTGTCCGTCTGTCTGTCTGTCCGTCAGTCACAGTGCTCTATCTCTTGAACCGTAATAGCTAGACACTTGAAATTTTCACCGATTATGTATTACTGTGGCGGATATAACAACAAATACTAAAAATAAAAAAAGTTAAAAATTAAAGTGGGTCGTCATACAAGAAACGTGTTTTTTTTAGCGTTTTTAACTTGATCTTCATAATGGCATTACCTAGATACTTAAAATTTTCACTAATTATGTATTACTATGACCACAATAACAACAAATACTAAAAATAAAATAAAGTTAAAAATTAAAGGGGGTTGTCATACAAGAAACGTGTTTCTTCAGCGTTTTAAAACATTGTACGATGGTACGGAACCCTTCAAGTACGAGTCCGACTCGCACTTGCCCGTTTATTTAGTCTCCTCTGCAGGAGCACGACCCTCTCTGTACTAACAGCGCTATATACATATATATTAGCCTGAGCAGTCAGAGGATTTAGCCTACACTCTCCACACTGGCTAGACGGGTTGGAGAGGTCTCATTGATGTTTATAAGCTTTGTTTAACTTGTGTTTCCTAAGTCGCCTTCCACGACATCCACAGGAAGACTTGGAGTGGTCCTATTCTACTCTGCCGGGAACCACACGGCTCCCACTACCTTCATCATCATCATCATCAGGTTCTTTTTAGTCTCCACTGCAGGATCACGACCCTCTCTATACTACCAGAGCCATATATTAGCCAGAGCAGTCAGAGGATTTAGCCTACACTCTCCACGTTGGCCAGACGGGTTGTAGAGGTCTTATTGATATTTATAATCTTTGTTTAGCTTGTATTTTCTAAGTCGCCTTCTACGACATCCACGGGAAGTCTTGAAGCGGTCATATTCTAAACACAGTAAAATATTCGTCGACAGCGAACAAAGGCCTGGGCCCGAGCTCGACGATATTTTGCTGTGTTTTATTTATATTATGGGTATAGATATTGTGGGTGTCTGTAGAAAACCCTTAAGATTCTTATGTAACACACATTATTAGCTTACTAAGTTGATTAACAAATAGGATACTTTTTATTCAAAAAAAATCTAAATTTAAAATATCTTTATTATCATAGGATATTTATAATATCTCTAATAGTTACCTACTTTCTTTTGTTTTGCACAAATGTTGACGTCAAATCGTTATTTACAGCTAAGTTTAGTGCCGCATCCTAGGCGCTAGTGCAGAAGAAGCGACAACAAACTGCACTGCAGCATTTTACATAAATATCTCGGATTAGATAAAATGTGAGGTTTCCATAACATTGTCAAATAACGAGATCTGCTAACTTAGCTTTCAATTTTAATCATACGTATTTATATGTACCTATACTTGATTTTAACTAAACTGCACCTCTTGCACCTGCAAGGCGATGTGATCATAGGATTGCATGTCGTTTGGAGGAAAGCGGATTTCGGCTGGGTTGCAGCACGCCTTACATCAGAATACCCAATTAATATGATAATTCATATATACGAGGGTTCGGGCTCGTGCACTGCAGCAAAACCAAAGCCTAGACTATTTTGAATTTTAGATTATACCCTAGGATTTACTACAAGTCTTAGAATTCTAGACTATTGTTTCTTTAATTAGCACGTGAACTTTGCAGTGTCCAATTTTATATAAAACTAAAAATAAAATTAAGCAATTAGGAAAATCGTCTCAATAATTTAAAGTGCTTATTTGTTTATTAATTTACCTGTTATTAAACTGTAAAGGTCAATGCATCAAGTTTAAAATAATTATGTTAATGTCATAATTAACAATCGTTTCCGAAATGGTTTACATAATTAGTGTTAAATGTTCGCGACCATTTCACGAGTTTTATAGCTCTACATGTGCCTTCGATAGCTCAGTTGGTAGAGCGGTGGACTGTAGCTGGTTAAAATTGATATCCATAGGTCGCTGGTTCAAATCCGGCTCGAAGGAATCTTTTTGGTCTTGATCAAAACAATGTTCTTTGGGTCTAGCATGTAAATGCTTGAAAGTTAATCTGTAATTTTTTTAACGAATGCGGTATTTTACTCAATTTTTTTAATTAAATATATCAAAAGGTAACATAATCCAAAACCGGAAACGGAAATAGTTATTTTAATCCGCACATAAATAATTAAGATAAGCCTTTCAAATCTTGTGGAAAGGGAAACTGTCAACTAACTAAATAAACGGGCAAGTGCGAGTCGGACTCATACATGAAGGGTTCCGTACCACCATACAATGTTTTATAACGCTGAAGAAACACGTTTCTTGTATGACGACCCCCTTTAATTATTATTAACTTTATCTTATTTTTAGTATTTGTTGTTATAGTGGTCATAGTAATACATAATCGGTAAACTATTACGGTTCAAGAGATAGAGCCCTGTGACAGATCGAGTTAAAAACGCTGAAAAGAACACGTTTTTTGTATGACGACCCCCTTTAATTTTCAACTTTTTTTTATTTTTAGTACTTGTTGTTATAGCAGCCACAGTTATACATAATTTCAGGTGTCTAGCTATTACGGTTCAAGAGATAGAGCCCCGTGACAGACGGACAGAAGGACAGACATACAGCGGAGTCTCAGTAATAGGGTCCCGTTAGCATCCTTCGGGTAGGGAACCCTAAAAAGGATGCACATACTGCGCTTGAGACGTCACTACCATTAGGTATCGCGCGTACGAGATAGCAGGATATTTTTAACTCAAGTATACTTAATAAGCTTTTGATTCCTTGCTTTAATGTTACGTTTGTATGAAAAATATTTTTTAATGAAATCTTCGCATCATCGCATGATGTTTTTAAAAACTGCTCAGCGTAGGCCACTTTTGTAGCTTATTTATTTATTACACAACAATCTAGTTATTATGATACAAAAGGTAAAATTGTCATTGTGTACTAGTTCACCTTAGGGACGTATGTGCTGTTTATTGGGGAATGCGACTTGCTTGCGTCTGTTGCAACGACGATAGCCTCGAGACAATTAAGTATTTTTATTACATAATAAAGTATATCATAGCCGCCACTTTGAATAGTATTTATATGCCTTCGATAGCTCAGTTGGTAGAGCGGTGGACTGTAGTTGGTTAGAATTGGTATCCATAGGTCGCTGGTTCAAATCCGGCTCGAAGGAATCTTTTTGCCTTGGATATTATTTAGAAACAAGTAATATCGTGGTTTTTTTTTAATGTGTCCAAGCAAAGGAATTGCTTCGACATACCTGGAACATTTACTCTAAGTATCTATCTCTCTTAATTCTAAATATTTTAGTAAATAACACACGATACATACACATACACATACATAATACGAGTCTAACCGATTCTAAGGACTGCTTGTATAACTAATAAGTATGTTTATTCCTAAAAAGTACCTAAAAACGAGTTATAGCCTGCAATAAACGTAGATATGGTTACAAGTTTTTAATGAGTATAATGTATTATAGTTTATAGAATGAGTCCTACCAATAAGTATATAGTCCGTCCATTCTGATCTGGGAGAAAAAAATTTAGAATGTACTAGCTGCTTCTCTTCTGTGAGATGGAGACAGCAACCCATCATTGTTTTTTTTTCCTTTTTCAAATCTAGACTTTCGGTCTTACGGCCCTGGGCTCTATCATCCCCGTTGGGGATAAATACGTGATAATGTAATATAACTCTTAGAATAGAATTACTTTATTCTATTCTATTATCTCTCCTCTTATACTCTTCCAATTATGATGTTCGACCTCTCCTCCTTTGGACATGTGTATGTATCTCTGTTTTTCTTTTTCTGTGACACCTTATGCATATGTTTATATACTTATACGTATTTATACATTCTTATTTATTACTAGCTGTGCCCGCGACTTCGTTCGCGTGGTTGTCGGAACGTAATGTTATATAGCCTAAAGCCTTCCTCTATAAATGGACTACCCAACAAAAAAAGAATTTTTCAAATCGGACCATTAGTTCCTGAGATTAGCGCGTTTAAACAAACAAACAAACAAACTCTTCCGCTTTATAATATTAGTATAGATTTCTCTCGTATTTATTATTTGAATTTCAAGTTATTTTATAAATTGTTACTTCATCTACGTATTTTACTGTCAAATACAGGGTCTAACAAAATATACTGAAACTATTTCAAGGGTTAATTCAGTCCATGATACTGAACAACTTTCCCTAAGTAACATATATCGAAATAAGAAAAATATTTTTTGGTCTTCATACTCGTAGAAGTTGACCGATCAGCTGATCCAAGTTTCTATGGAAAAACAATTTTTTTTTTATATTTTGATATATGTTCCTTGGGGAATGTTGTTTAGTATCATGGGCTGAATCTACCCTTAAAATAGTTTCAGTTTATTTTGTTAGACGTTATATAAATAAATTATTGTTTCACATTATCTCTTCATCGCACCACCTTTTATTTTGCATCACAATTCCTGTCACCCAAAGGTAGCCTGTAAGAGATTGCCTTGGCGATAAGGCCGCCTATTGAATACCTATACTGTACAATTGTACATATTATTGAATATTATTTATACGTATGTGTTTTTGGTGCAATAAAGTATTACATACTTACTTACTTATAAGCTACTAATAGGGTTAATTAATTTTTTGTCCTAATAAATTTACCACCTGGTTGTAGCAGATGTTTAAAGGCGTATCTTTACACACAACCTCAGCAGGGGTTATAAAAAGATTCCTTCGAGCCGGATTTGAACCAGCGACCTATGGATACCAATTTTTAACCAACTACAGTCCACCGCTCTACCAACTGAGCTATCGAAGGCTTGGTGATACTGGCCATAATTCTGCTCACACTCAGATTATTACATAAGTTGGTGAAAGGCGTGCGTCGTGGTCTAGTTTCGGAGACACATACTTGACGGCCTTGCTAGAATTACACAATAGTGGCTTCCCCGACTTAACAAGGATATAGATATACATATACTTTCCAAAAGAAAGTGTCCTACCTTCCACATTCAAATAAGATGTACAGCATGTTTCAAAAAAGAAACACCAACTAAATAAAACAAATCTAAGTAATGATATTCAAACCAACAGAGAATATAATTGACGCCTCGAAATACCATTATTTCTAGTTAAATAAATTAGCTTACTGAAGAATCGGAATGCTAATTGCAACTAGCTATCCACTTTCTTAAAACAGATAAAATTATCAAACAGGTACATTAAAAGAGACATATGTTTTGAGATGAAACTGTTTTGCTATCAAAATTGATAACTGACCTGTATCACCTACGTTTATTTATCTGTAAGTAAATACATACTGTCAAGCATTGATTAAACTAAAACACAATTTTAAACATATTTACTTTCTGAATAGTCTCAACTTCCCTTGCACGCGTGAAACGTCTTCCGGAAGTCGTCTGACGTGTCGTCTAGTACTTACACAGAACCTACTACTAATAACCAAATTCGAGAAAATTTAATCACACTGACATTCAACCATTGCCTTTTTTCTTCACAACGTTTAAATTTAATACAGTACAAACAAAGTATTGGATGCGAAACTAAGTGATATGGTTATTACAAAAATAGTTTGAATTTCGAATGCGGTCGAAACGTTTCTAATTTGAATAGAAACTGTCGCGGCGGTCCGCGATAGTCGCGCCCGCTTCCGCCCCGTCCCGTATCGGGCATGTATAAACGACCCTTAACGAGTTTCCAAAGAATTTAAACGTGACTTACAACGGCTACTCACGTAAATGACTAGATTTGTTTAGTGCTGGCTGCTTGGAATTAATGATGCTATTTTTAAACGAGGACTAACTAACAGTGTGTCTATTTTTTATTCAGAAGGCTACTTACACTTATGTAATAGTTACTATGGCAAAAGTAGGGTTTGAAATAAAATAAGTTTAAATACTAAATTGTAATAGTAGTCTTACCATAGTAGTAGGTCAACTTGTAAGGGAGGAAAAAAATATTTTTCACATTTCGATATATGTCCCTTGGGGAAAGTTGTTTAACATCATGGACTGAATTCAGCCTTAAAATAGTTTTAGCACAATTAGGTAGACCCTGTAAAACGATGCAACCATCGCGTGCTCCTAAAATTTTGCAATCGCGCGAAAATTGATTACGTACGGCACATAACATGTTGATCTTTAATACATAAGTATGTTCGATCGCGTATTACTAAGAGTATAATTCGCGCGGACTCGCGTTCTATTAGGTCCAAATATATATTTAGCCCCCTTAATACTACATACCTATATAGGTATGTAGTATTAGTTATAGTTGTCGTCTTAGTGATTAGGACGACGATTATAACTAGCCGTGTTTATCCAAAATACAGACAATTTAAAACCGTAAACCCTTTATTCATAAAAAAATACAAACTTTAGCTAAACCTATTTCAGTTAAAATATGTTTTGTCTTTAATACTGTTTGCTGCTATATTTGACTTAGTAAGACCGAGACTCTCTAATAGGTGCTCTAATAAACTTTCTGGCATAACCATAACATCAATCATATAATAATGATTTGACACGACTATTAGAACTGAATATTCGATTCGCTCCATAAATTCTAGATATCCCCATCACAACATCACAGTCGTAAACATCGCCACTGTTTTCATATTCAAGTAGCTTGGCATTAACGTCACAAATTGACGGCAATCATGTCTAAAGGGCACCTCAAAGATCAAACATGGACTCCTCAAATAATTCAAGCCCAACACTTAACATAAGGTCAAACTGGCATTTGGCAAAGGGTACTCCCGTTACCTTTACAGTTTTAGCGCCATTTTAGTAGAAACAGAGGGACTGTAAAGAAAGTATGGTATAAGGGCTATATTTAACACCTCACTCGTCTACTTATTAAGACGTCTAATTTTAACTCCGTCACACTAGGTTTTTTTTCGCAATGTTTGCTATAAATAGAGTTAACACACCGGCGCCGGCGACCAGTAAAGAAAGAAATATTTATGTAAGTATTATATTATATTTAGTTTAGTTTTTAGTTTTAATTTAGTAAGATTAATTTTATCATTATTATATTGTAACCATTTTATTATTACATATTAATAAATACAATTTTTCATGTATGTGTATGTATACTCAAATTAACTTTTTAAAACTCCACTTCCACGATCCACGGTCTTACAATCTTACATTAATTCTTAATTATTTGACATGGTGAAGTTCTTATCACATTTCAGAACTCAGACCTATGAAAATAATTTAATTTGACACATTGAGGTCAAACTGACATTCGTTGAACGTTTACGACGATAGAGCCCGGAATATTTAATACCAGCTAGTGGGAAAGAAAACCAAATGAGGATTTAATTATACAATAAGCACATTTAATTCTTTCCTGAACTATATTACTTATTTTAGGATTAGGAAACCTGAAAATAAAGAACTGTAATAGTAATAGTGTACTGTAATAGTGTAATAGGAAACTGAACAATGTCTATGTTGGGTGGTGTCCTAATCAATGTTCGGAAAATGTTGCAACTTAGTATATTACCTATACAACATATTAAGTAAAATCTTTTTACAAACTTTTATTCAACTTGCAATGTATGTATGTAACTATGTTTGTTTGGGTGGAATCTTGCAACTTAATTTTGAAGCAGATATCTTCAACTGATTGAGCTGAAATTTTGCGTGCATATGTGTATCGCGCGACAATGCAATGTTATGATGACTTGGAGCTGATCTGATGATGGGGCTTGAAGATGGCCATAGGAACTCTGTAATGAAACGACGGAACCCCGTCGATTTTGGGCTCGTTGGATTTGTGTTGACGACTACTTTGTCCTTAGATGGTATCTGGGATCTGATGATTGAGCTGGTCATAAGCACTCTGTAATAAAACGACGCAACCTCGTTGAGTTTGGGCTTATTTGTTTTGTGTTGACAAGACCTTTGGTCTCACAATAAAAGCTTGTACAAAAAATGATTTTTTTTTAAATTATTTAAATTCAAAACAAAGAATTCTGAACTCGCCACCTTTTGTAGTCGAGTAAAAATAATTTCGAAACGAGCTGTCAATTCCTCAACCCATTCCGTTTATATTAATGCGAGAGTTGGAAAGAATGTCTGATTTAATTATTACAGTAATTTTAACTGCCCCTTGACATGAAAGGAGTTACTGCCGAACTATGTGCGAGGCTAAAGTTGGGGGAGCTCAGTGAAAACCTTTTTGACGGTTGTGTTTCTAAATACTTAGTTGTATTCATTTAAAATATAGAGATTTTTTTATTTTACTTTATTACAAAGGCAATAAGCGAACTTACAGCTTTAGTAAAGTACGAATTACTCAACGAATATAATGTCTTCAATTTATAAACTAAAGATAAGTAGTATCACAAATCACAAAAATGTACTTGTGAAATATATAAAAATTAATTTTAAAAAAATTACAAAAATGATGAAAAGTTGTAACAACCCTTTCAAATTGTATCAATCAAAAATACTTCCGCTAATTCATGTAATGTAATCAAGAGAATCCGCCATTAAATCCCCTTTCTTAAACTTGGGAGTGCCTAAAATGCGCGAAAGTCTAGGGGTGTGTATCGACTAATAGCAATAAAAAAACAAGGTTCTCTACGTACTCATAGGTTATACGAATATAATATTTTATTTTTATTTATTTAATCTTTATTGTCCACCGATTTCAAATTGTACAGAACAATAGGCGAACTTAACTCTAAAAGCGTTGTCTACCAGTCAACCTTGCAAGATGAAGTGTACCAAGTATACATAAAATACATAATGTACATTGTTACATATATATAATATTATTCGGTCGGATACATATGAGGCTTAATTTTACGTCTTATTTTATTGAAAATACCTTAGATACCTACCTACATAATTTTAAAAATGTGTGTGTCACTGTCCATCGTGAAAAAATTGTATCATGTGCACCACTTGTGGGCATTAACATAACTTTCTCAAAAATATTCCAATATGTGGTGGAGGACAACGACAATAATCGTTTATGTTGGCTATTGCCGTTATCTCTGAAGCTGGGCTTGATTGAAACGACTGACGTCTTTATACGATTTTATATTTTACTTGAGCACAATTACATATACTTCGAATGAAAAATGAATACTTAAAATAACTTAGATTTACGTGACACGTTTCTTTAGGCTTAGTTCACTGCTGGGCGTTCGACACAATAATGAATCGGTGTTCCTCAGGCAAGCTCTAACGATGCCTCCCTACCACTGCCCTACTTTCACTAAACGACACGTCATTGGTTGGCGTTATGGCGCGCAACCAATGCGTGGTACTAAAGTCACTTAAAATACTATTTAAATAAATTATTCATAGTAATGAAATATTTTAAAATGATGTTAATATTAAAATATACATTATAATTATTTATTGAATATTTACGCCTATATTATAGAATATATATTTAAATAAGGTAGCAAAAATAAAGAATGACAACAACTCGGCCATCCGACCATTAACGAGTCCCTTCGTTATTTGATTAAAGTGTAGTTCATATATATTCAACAATTAAACACTTTAGGTAGATACACGCCCAGTATGTTGATAAACCATGAATAATAGTGCTACTACTAAAAAAAAAACAACAACAAACCTTTATTTGGGGAACTAAGAAATACCTCTTAAGTTTTGTTTATTAACACAATGGACGGGCTAATGATTACAATGGTTATTAATTCCATTAGCTGTATCATGTTAACATACTAGTCATTTAAAATACGTTACGGATATTATATATAAGAACAGGTCCTTTTCAAAATTCTATGAGCAATTCATTTTGTGCATTAACTTAATCTTCCTAATTTACTTAATGACTGTTACATACATTAATATATTTTAGACATTTTAACTATCTTTAACAATAGTACTTAATTCTTAATTAATATTTTAATTCTGTAGTTTATTTGCCAGGTCCATGACGTTGACCGTTACCGGCAGGATCTTAGTGCATGCCCGGTCCATGACGCTGACCGTTACCGGCAGGATTTTAGTGCATTTGCCCGGTCCATGACGCTGACCGTTACCGGCAATATCATGGTGCATTTACCCGGTCCATGACGTTGACCGTTACCGGCAAGAAAGTTATCGTTATGACGTTGATTCATAACGGTATCTTTCAAACTTAAAACCTACTTTTCTTCCTTATTATACATATGTAGATGCCAGATTTTTTCATGATCAATATCTTTTAATCTTATATACATCACCATAATTATCATTTAGCAATAAAATGATACCTTTACACTTTTATCATCATAACAACATTCTTATTATGCAAATAAACTATTAAAATATATTATTCTTAAACTCATCCCTTGACAACGCTGAGACTTATATGGAACGAATGTATAAGAGTTGTAGTGACAATTCGATCAATGGTTGGTTTCACTTTGATAGGACTCTTCATCAGATGAATCGCTCTCGGAAGAAACAGACTGCGTAATCGAAAGCCAAGGAAATATTTTATCTACGGCGACGATGGCCTCATAACGTTTTCCCTTTCGTGTAATTGGAGTGTCCTCCACTACGTACCGATCATTAGGGAGGACTTTCTTAATTCGGTACGGCCCTCTGCATTTGGGTTCTAATTTCTTCGATTGACCTTCAATACCAGTGGTAGCACGAATTACTCTAACGAGATCTCCTTCCTTGAACTGAATACCTGTTTTGCGGCGTTTGTCATAAACTTCCTTGTCCTTAGCTTGTTGAGCTTTGATCAGCTCATTAGCTTCTGATCTCATTTCTGATAAAGAAGATTGATTCATGGAGGCAGAAGTCACAGAAATAATTTCATTAAATATACCTTGTGAGGGATTAGTCACGGTTTTCCCGAACAATAGTTCTGTAGGAGTTTTTCTGGTTGTAGCATGGATAGTAGTGTTGATTCCTAACTGGATATCTGGGAGGTGTTCGTCCCATAATCCATTTGGTTTGTCATGATTCATGGCACCTAAAGCAGCTAAAATAGTGCGGTTGTATCGCTCCACCTGGCCGTTGGCCCTAGGCGTTGCGACGGCGTTAAGTATATGTTTTATGCCAGTGGCGTTAATAAACTTTTTAAAGTCGTTACTAGTAAAGCTGGTTCCCTGGTCAGTAATGAGACGATTAGGAGTACCAAAATAACTGAAATGATCGCGCATTGCTTTAATGCTGGTTGAAGATTTAGTGTTGCGTACAGCATACAGATTAACAAACTTAGTAAATGCGTCAACGATTACTAAAATATATGTGTTGCCTTTTTTTGTTCTAATGAAAGGCCCTAAGTGATCAGCATGTATCGTATCGAAAGGAGTATCAACTTTGGGGATAGGGTGTAATTCGCCCGCTTTTTTCCCACTGGGCAACTTGTGATGAGCACATTCTACACATGCTGCAACGTACTTTTTAATGAAACGTTTCATTTTTGGGAACCAGTAATTTGCCTGTATTCGACTCAATGTTTTGTCATAGCCAAAATGACCGACATCATCATGGTTCGTTTTTAATAAATGCCATCTTGCCCCTCGAGGTACCAACCAGCGTATACTGCAATCCTCAAGAATGCGATATACACGGTCATTTACTAACTTGTAGTTCTTAAATATTTCAACAGTGTCTTTAGTCTTAGGATCTTGTAAAATATTAACTATACGCCTTATTTCATCATCTGACTGCTGGTATGTTGTAAGCCAATCATCAGTACCTACGACTAGTATTTCTAGTAAGTGGCTACGATCTTGCTTATCTAAAATAGGGCTCCTACTCAAAGCGTCAACGTGAGCCATCTTTTCCCCAGACCGATACTCGATCTCACAATCATATTCTAGGAACTGCAACCACCAGCGAGCTATACGGGGTACCAAATCTCGCTTTGTTTGAGTTGTTCGAAGAGCATTACAGTCGGTGACGATCTTAAACTTTACTCCTAACAAATATACCCTAAACTTGTTCAGCGAAGATATAACCGCAAGGGTCTCAAGCTCATATGAGTGAAGTTTTTGCTCGTCCTGAGTAGTCTGTTTACTGAAATATGCGATAGCTCTTAACATACCTGTCGAATCTTTTTGCATCAAAATCCCTGCAACTCCTATCTTGCTCGCATCTGTATGTAGCTGAGTCTCTAGCTCGGGGTTGTACATTGCCAGCACTGGTCTTTCAATTAATACCTGCTTTAAAGTGTTGAAAGCCTTAATCTGATCGCTTCCCCACTGCCACTGAGTATCCTTCCTAAGAAGGGCCGTCAAAGGATGTGCTATGACAGCAAAATCCTTCACAAATCTTCTAAAGAAGCTTGCCAGCCCCAAGAAACGACGGACTTCGTGAACATTATTTGGCGATGGAAAGTTAGAAATAGCTATCGTTTTGGATGTCCCAGGTCTAACACCCTCGGAGCTTACTTCGAAACCCAAATAATCAATTTTGTCAAAGAAAAAGTTGCACTTGTTCAATTTTAATGTTAAACCATTTTGCGAAATCAGCTCCAAAACCTCCTCTAGCCGTCTCAAGCCTTCCTCAAAAGACTTGGCGGGGATAAGTATATCATCCATGTACACGAGTACATAAGCGCTAACTGGGGAGCCCTGTATCATTTTGTTCATTGTGCGCTGAAAAACTGATGGGGCGTTTACTAAGCCAAAAGGCATCCTGTTATACTCATATTGACCGTCGGGAGTCACAAATGATGTAAGTTCGCGAGATTTCTCAGCAATTGGGATTTGGTAGTAACCCGATGCTAAGTCTAGTGTTATAAATAGCATACTGCCAGATAGTCTGTCTAATTGGTCCTCAATCCTTGGTAGAGGATAATGTTCACGCTTTGTCTTTCGGTTTAGAGCACGATAGTCAACGCACAATCTTTTTTCTCCAGACTTTTTATTAACCAGTACGATTGGACTAGCGTAGGGAGAACTAGACTCTCTGATAATATTGCTGTCTAACATTTCTTTTACCATGCCCTTAACATTTTCGCGCTCGGAATATGATAATCTGTAGGGACGATACACTACAGGTTCGGAATCGGTTAACTCTATGACCATTTCCGTTTCTGTTGTGAATCCTAAATCCTTTAGACTAGATGAAAAACTGTTTTTGAATTTATCGAGTAAGTGTTGAAGCTGAATTCGCTGAGCTTGAGACAAGGTATCTCCACATTTAACATTATCATCAAAATTATTTACAGCAGCAGAATTTGAGAAACTGATATTCAAATTATCTACGGAATGGCTCCTAGTAATAAGTTCATCAGCCTGTATTATAAACCCGCGACAACCTATATTTTGTATAAATATGGTGCCTAAGCCTTCGTTTAATAGGTACTCGCCTGGCAATAAATAATGCTCACGATTTGGAGTGTGTCTAATACTACCATGCACATAAATCTTGCCCATATGACCAGTGGGACACTTAACTGGTACAGCTTTTATCTCACCGATCTCAAGAGAAGTTTCGTATGCACAGACAAGAGGCAACTTAATGGATTTTTGTGGTTCCGATTTTTGAAATATGACATCGGTATCTGTTTTGACTATTTTGATGTTAGGTCTCTCTGTAAAGGTGTGACCCAGCAAAAGTGGAGAAGGGATAATATGATCATCAACGACCAAAACGTGTACATTATGCTCGATAATACCCTGCACTTCAACTGTAACATAAGTCGAACCAATAGGTCGACAGGTTGCGTTAGCAATTCCCCTAAGCAATGGACCTTCTACTACCTGCCATTTCAACTTCAATTTCTCAGCTTCGCTAAGACGGATCAGGGTGCCCTCACTACCCATGTCTATGAAGCAATATAATAAGTTACCGTTTATCTTAATTGGTATTTTGTACTTAACGCTAGTATCATATCCGGTTTCAATGTTTAACACATTTTTAGGTTTGTCCCCCGTGAGGTCATCTTGCTTCGACTTTGGGCAATCTGTTGCTAAATGACCTAGCATTTTACAGTTATTGCAACGTAACCTGGGTTTTGGGCAACGAAAGAATGGATGCCCTGTTTCGTTGCAGTTGTAGCATGCCCTAGAAGTACCAGGCTTCTGATAAGAGTTAGAAGTCTTGTTAGTTATTTTATCATTAAAGTGTTGGTTACTATTATTACGTTTTTCCTTATTTCTAACGGCATCGCTATTACGGTCTTGTCCTACTTTTATAGATTTTAAAAATTTAAGCACTTGCTCAGGTTCAGTAAACTCTGCGCTTTGACCACCAACGCGAACATTTCGATCATCAATACCTGCTAAAAGACAGTCCACAGCGCGTTTACCAGAAATCTCACACCGGTTTAACAAGTTCATCTTTGAATAAAAATATAAATCTAATGATTCTCCAAAACGAACTCTTTTATTAAGCATTTCCATCAACAAATCCGCATAATTTTCCCTTGTGGGAAAAGACTCTAGTAGTTTTGACTTCCATTCGGTCCATGAATACAAGACCGAAGGCAAACCTTGATACCAGGTTTTTGCAATACCGTTAAGCTTAGGCATCGCATAGTGGACTATCTGTTTGTCATTCCAACCGTAGATGTGGGCACATTCATCAACCTTGTGAATCCATGAGTCTACAGTCTGTTCCTTATTTAAAGGATCATATTCCGGGACTACATTTAAAACGGGAAACTTGTCACTACCACTCTTAGACCCTAATTACTTAATTACATCTAAAACATTTTTAAAGAACATATTTTGGTCGCTCTTATCAGTCCTCATGTTGGCGAACAACGAGGGTTCATCGTTACGTGGCATAGGCGAGCGAGATTGAATCCTTGATCTCGACCTCGGTGAAGGAGACATCTCACTATCAGTATTATTTAAAAACTCACTCAGTTGTCTTGACTTGCATCTCGAAGCTCTTGCTCGTGGATGATGACTTCTGGATCGCTTTGTTCGATCTCTGGCTTCTGACTGTACTTCCGGGAACCGCGGTGGCGTTTGGCAACGAGATTGACTACGACCGCGAACATCAACAGTATCGGCAGCATCATCAACGCGGCGACGCGATGTAGTTCTTTTAGTCCTTGACCGATGGCCCGTACGGTTTTTATCCTTGTGTTTGCCCATGGTTTTCCTCAAAACAAAAAAATAAACTGCATTACCGTTCGTGTTAAAATAGTTGAACAAATGCATGGAATAAAAAAAAGAAAAAGACGCTCATTGTCTATTGCCTTCGAATGGCCAATCATGATCCAATTCAAACAATAGCTGGAAAATCAATGCCCAGCTGTTTTGTTAAAACTGCATCATTATCGCTTTTATAATGAAGAAAAAAAAAAAGTAATACGGGGAGTGCCCCGATCGATTACCTTTGTTCCGTCTCAATCCGCGACAATCGACAATGAACAGAGATTTAACTTCGCAATTGAACCGTGCTTTAGTCCCGACATTAGTAGCTATGTCCAGCAATGTCAAGACTAGAACACTTTGCAAACAAATAAAAAACAATACAGGGAGTGCCCAGATCGATTACCCTTCCTTCGCAAAAAAATGCGAAAGAAAATCAGGTTATGATATTAACAAGACTCCATAATCATGATTTATCACAGCACTACTGAGTTACCCCAGGAAGGTACCGAGGATATAGCATGATTATTGTACAATGAAGTAAATGTAATACGGGGAGTGCCCCGATCAATTACCCTTACTTCACATTTAAGAAAATCTTGTTAACAGTTGGACAATAAAATTATATATTTAAATAAAACAGATAAATAAATAATTAAATAAAAACAGCAACATTCTCGAATATTTACAACTCCCAGTTTAATTAACAAATTAATCAGACAGTCAATCAACCAATTAACCCATTCGTTGGGAATAAAAACAGCAACATTCTCGAATATTTACAACTCCCAGTTTAATTAACAAATTAATCAATTAATTGGGAATTAATAGTTCCCAGTGCAATGGGAAAACATGCGTTACTATTGTGTGCTTGCATGCATGCTTTTGAGTAATAGCAGGGCATTCCCTTGCCATATCCAAAGCATTGCATTATTTGCAGCAAAGAGAAAGTAATACGGGGAGTACCCCGATCAATTACAATCACTTAGCCGCATTCCAGCAACGATTTCACACGTTGATTTTCCAATTTCACGTGGAGAAAGGAAAAAGACAAAAAAAAAAATCTACCCACAAGAAAAAGAAAATCTAAAATTTATGCAAACATGAAAAGTTTAATTTCGACATTAATAAGGTAAAGTAAATAGAAAAATATAGCAAGTACTTACACTTTGTTGGGCGTTTCCTCGTAATCCCACTTCTGAGATGTTGGCTATTGCCGTTATCTCTGAAGCGGGGCTTGATTGAAACGACTGACGTCTTTATACGATTTTATATTTTACTTGAGCACAATTACATATACTTCGAATGAAAAATTAATACTTAAAATAACTTAGATTTACGTGACACGTTTCTTTAGGCTTAGTTCACTGCTGGGCGTTCGACACAATAATGAATCGGTGTTCCTCAGGCAAGCTCTAACGATGCCTCCCTACCACTGCCCTACTTTCACTAAACGACACGTCATTGGTTGGCGTTATGGCGCGCAACCAATGCGTGGTACTAAAGTCACTTAAAATACTATTTAAATAAATTATTCATAGTAATGAAATATTTTAAAATGATGTTAATATTAAAATATACATTATAATTATTTATTGAATATTTACGCCTATATTATAGAATATATATTTAAATAAGGTAGCAAAAATAAAGAATGACAACATTTATGTCTTAGAAAAAATAATATGTCGCCTAATTTTTTTAATGTTTACGAGTACTGTTTGTTTGCTTAATAGTTAGGTGTATGTATATTATGTTAAGAAAAATAAACTACCTTAGTATAAATTTAGACCCAAAGGTTTGTTACAGTCAAATGCCAAAATAGGTACAAACTTCACTGCAACCAAATATCTTATTTTAATCAAAATTTGTTTAAGTACATATATCTAACAAATTCTTCTTAAATAAATATCAAATGATTCCGGTGAGTTCTAACCCTAACTGTCTGAAGGCGTATAAAACGCGCGAAAACCTAATGGCATTTCACGGCGGAGTAAACCTTTCTTGTGGAGTTAGCGTCTATTTAAACTCGGCTTAACTTAATCGATCGAGAAGGCCCTTAATTATGGCTTTATCTTAGCAACAATGAGCGAGCGAGCGAATTTAAATTGACTCGGATTAGAGCTGAGTTTCGTGCATATAGCCAGCTTTGAGACAAAGTTTATCATCTATGAAATATTTATATTCTATCTTGTTATTAAGAATAATAACTTACCTAGTAATCAATTGAAAACGCAAATGTATCGACCCAATTAGCTCGCTCTTTGTGCTCATTCGATTAAGACTGTACCTAAACGAAAAATCACAGATGTGTATATGAAAAATCTTTTTTATCTTAAGTACCTATCGGAGTTAAAATATCTAAAGTAGAAAAATCTTTTGCAAAATTCATACAAACTCCATCAAATTTTGTATTATGTAATACTTTATTTAGCGAAAATATATATAATAAAATTAAGCTGAGTAACTATAAACAAAAACTTAACTAAATTAAATAATAAACTATAAAATAAACCTATATTAAATTAAAAAAGTCCTTTTGTTCATGTGGCCATTTTGTATTTAATTTCATTTAAATTAGAAATCAGAAATTTTAGTTACCAAAAAAATTCGCTTAGTTTAATGTTTAATTTAGCTTATTTTCAGCATTTAATTTAATCGAAAGGGTATATTGCGTATTTTTTTAAACCGTTCGTTATTCGTAAATATCTAGAAAAATTATCTTGCAAAATAATTTTCTCCGCATATCCGCCGGTGACTTGAATAAATATTTTTAGGTAATAATGAAAATATTTTTATTAAAAGGACGGCAAATATAACAGTGTTATCATTTAGTGCTTATTAATAAACTCAGTTTGGACCATCTCCCTTTCCTAAACTTGGGTAAGACCCAAATCTAATACGCAAATGTTGGAAAAACAAAGACGCATGAAGAAAGATTCCTGCAAGTATTCATATAAATTCCTCGCCTGTATCAAGTGCTCTCTTATCACATCCAAAGGCTGCATAACTAAAATTGATAATTAGACGTGACTGGCATAACTTCAGGGGAGGTTTGTCTATCCGAATCAGCGCTAAACCGCTGCAATACCTATGGTACAAATTAGTGACAATGTAGGTAAGAATGTAGATGATTATCATTAAGCGCCTATCGCTAATTTTATTTCTGTTTTTCCTAAAGGCTGACTTAAGTTCAACTTTTGTACCATTGTAGTCAATAAAGATTTAATAAATAAATAGATGCACAGCGCAAATGCAGAATATTTTTTTCCAGTAGCAGAGTGCTGAACGAACAGCGACATCGACGGGTCGCCGCTGACACTCGCCCTGAAGATGATCGTCTAAATCGATCGAAATCTGGTCGGCCTCTATCGACTATATCACGTGAGTCAACCGTTTTAAATTAATCAATTATGGATTTATCACACGTTAGTTTTAATAAAATGACTGCTGTATACGCATTGATGTATGCGGCCGGCCCGGGTTTAAGAAGCGTGAAGTGCTCTGAGGCTGTGATGATACATAGATAGCGCTCACTTATTGTTATATTATTCATCGCATAACAATGTAACTTTACTGTACACAATGTACCTACCCAGGTTACCGTACGTAACACTTTACTTCTGAACTATTTATATGTTGTGCCTAAACCGCTGCGATGCGATGGTGACGTATTAATATTCATAATCGGAGACTCGCGTTACAGCCCCCGAATATACAGGGTGTGTCGAAAATTACAGAAACACTTATCACAAAAAACTAAACCTGTCTACTACTAAATAATTCTTAAAAGTATATCAAGAAAATATTTCTTTTCAACATTTTCTAAAATTTACATCACCACTTGCATAACATAAGAACTAACGACAAAAATTAAAACTGGAAAAAAATTTAAGATATAGTAACTATGCATGTTGGCACTTAATTCTTCATGTCACTCTACACAACAACTCTACCAATACAGTTACGTGTATCACTTTTGCCATAGACAAAATAAGGGCACTACTACCTATTTTCCAAATTTATTAATTACTTTTTGGCATCGTCACTTATTTTCCAGGATGGATCTCTAAAACAAAATACTTAAACCGGTGTACATGATATTATGGTATTCGCAAGACACGAGACACCCTATGTCTCATGACTACCGCCATCTCCACTCTCGGGAGAAATGGAGACGATAATTTAATTTGACAAATTCTTGTCGTGCTGTCTTCGTGTTGCATAACATTATAATTGTTTCTGTAACGTGAACGTAATTATAATACCGCATGTATGGCATGTAATCTTAAGTAAGCCGTTAACATGGTTACACGTTCAGTTACAGTATAAAAAGAAATACGGGACGTTATATTCTAGGAAAATCTAAGGGCTTTTACACATGACAATTTATTTTACGTGTAACAATGACAAGACAGTTCAGTTGCCTGTGTACTGTGGCCTATTTTTTATACAAATTTGAATATTTTGGTAGAATAGATCAACCTGTAGCCTAGAGCTACAATTTTTGCTTGAGTACGGTGTCATTTGGACCATCAAGTTGCT
Source organism: Acrobasis repandana (assembly GCA_963576875.1). NCBI lineage: Eukaryota > Metazoa > Arthropoda > Insecta > Lepidoptera > Pyralidae > Acrobasis > Acrobasis repandana. The sequence continues at coordinate 14,620,887 of OY756218.1, read as the reverse complement.
CTTGTATTTACAAGTTCTAGAGTATTTGTTCCACTGATATCACTTTGATATCGAGAAATATTAGTGCCGATTAAAGGTTATATCGTTCATAGGTCTGCCGTGCAACGGTTTGTCGCCCAACTCTGGCACAATCAATACTGACACATCTTTCAATAGCATTACAGAACAGAAAATATGAATAAGCAAAGATTATAAAATATACGCTCAAGTAAGTGTAAACACGATAAGGTATCTAAACATCGGTGACTTGCGGATCCGGCCGCGCGGGACCACCAACCCTAATTATGTCTGAAACAATCCCGCCATTATTTTTATCCATTTTGTGCTCAATCATAATTACCTGCCGTCCTGCGGGAAGCATTGTTAAGGAAAATCATCGCTGTGTAACCCTCGCTTTATTATACTCGTGGAAAAATATTTACCTTTGAGAGTTTGTAAGCTGAATAAAAGAATTTTTGATTTTGTCACCCGATTACGTTATGAAGTGAAAGTTATAGGTACCTGTAGGGAGAAAAAGATTCAACGGTGGGTATTTTATTTTCAGTATAACGCAGTCGACGTGTTGCTGTTTTGGTGACTGTACAACGCGTTTCAAGGTTTTGTCAACTCATGCGCCGCTAAGCTCTCCGTTTAACCCAGATCCGCTTCAACAGAATCGCACCTTTAGAGCCCCTTTATATTGAAATATATTTTCGTGCAAGTTTTTACAGGCAATGTGCCGAAATATGCTAGTATCCTAAAGCGCGAGCATTAAACCTAGACAACTGAAACTATGAACTTAATAGTTAGATATCTGGATATAACATGATAATACAAAACTTACTTCAAAAATATTTACACATTTGTATTATTAATGTGCATTATTGTTTTTGCATTTACAAATATTTTCAAATAAAGATGTTAAAATGGGATACAACATCGTTTATTTTAAAGGCTTTGAAATCAAACAAGAACTCAATAAAAGCATACGCAATTACCTGGCTCTCATATTTATCTTTTTCCACGAATAAATGCTTTGTGGGGTTGAACAATAGCGGTAGGGGGTGAAGGGAGGGACGGAAGCTTTATAATTTTTTAATTAATGCTGGTGAAAATATCAAAGTCATTGGGTGTACCTAGTGGGGACTGCGATTAAAATTCAATACTCTTTAAAGAGCTATTTCTGTTTTTTTTGTTGGCCAAACAAAACATTGAAATGAAAAAGTTTTTCCAAATATACTTATTCTTAATTATATTAGTACTTTTGTGAAAAAAATATTAGCCACAAGCATTCGTCGCTTGTGGCTAATATTTTTTTTGTTTTTTGCCTTATTTTTTTTTATTTAAATTCGTTTATTTTAATAGACAGTTATATAGTCCAACATGAAGCGGTAGTGGTGAAGTGGTTTAAGAGCACAACCTATAACCGAAAAGTCCCAGGTTCAATTTCCACCCGGCCCGACTTATACCCCTGAATATGCAAAATAATCTCACTTATATACCTACGGCCATTTTCATCGACCACTACTTACTTCCGGTAAAGAAAAACATCGTGGGAAAACCTGCACACTAGTTTCACGTGTGTGTTAGAATTATTTATTTTAATATATTATTATAATAATATATATATATTTATAATAATATTTTTCATAAATTTTAATTATTATTTTTCATTAATTGTAAAATTTATGAAAAATATTATTTATAATTAATTCAATAGAATTGAGCTACGTCAGATGCCTTTAGGCAGCTTGAAAAATCTAACACCAGAGTTAGTGTTAACACACACGATAAGAAGTCCAATTTGTTCTTGATATTAAAAAGCAAATAAATTGACCTTTTGGTAACAAGTAAACAGGTATTTTGGTAACAAGTAAACATAGGTACAGGTACCTTTATCAATATAATTTTTAAAGATTTAAATTTACTTACTCCGCAATTCAAATATGTATATAATTTCAGATAGTTACTTTGAACGTATTTACTCATACGTTAGTAATTAGATTAATATAGGTAAGTTATTAATTTCTTCCACAAAGCTTTGAGATATCAATTAAGAAATCCAAAACCGCAAAGTGTAAACAAACATGTTATTAAATCACTCCCTCTCGTAATCAGACCCGTCAAATCTTCTTACTACGACGTAGAGACAAGTTATTCCATGCCATAGTCAAAGTGACCCACAAAATCTTCGTGCTCATGTATCGTCGAGTGAAATTATTCTATTGGAAATAAACGTCACTTCACAGGGGTGTCATCCTCAAACTCGGACGGAAAACACCCGGGTTTAAAGGATTTGCCACCCCGCTTGTCTCGTTAATTATAACACATTTTTCGAATGAGTAAATATTATACGAACATACCTTGACAGTGCTTCTATTTTCTTAATGTCTCTAGGAAAACTTTGTGTTTCATAGGAATGGCCGCTTGGAAGTATATAGAGTTGTTATTACTCTTTTTATCCATTATTACGTAAATTATTTTAAAAAAATGAAAGCTGTTAATTCGCAGGCATATTTTTATAATTAGGTGGTTCGTGGTAGGTGTATTATTTATATTGAAAATAATAAAATGTAATTATAAAAAGGAAATAGTTTTACTGCTCTATATACTTCACACGAAAATCAAAAACAAAACAACATTAAAGTATTTAGTTCTAAATTCAAATTATTATTTACGATAAATCTAATAATTGATGGACATGGTAAATACCATTTGTTTGTAATCGGAATTGCGATGATTGTCGAGGGACATTAAGAAAATAGACGCACTAGTTTTCAACAGTCAAAATATGAACTTAAAAGAAAATATAAGGGTGTAGAAGTTTTCTATACTGATGGTCAAATATGATATGATACACTATATTCTCTTTTAGGTTCATAATTTGACTGTGAAAACCAGTAATATGCCTTGATATACATATGCAATTTCTTTTAAATTACAAAGTTTTGCAGAAATCTGAAATGTCATTTAAAATAAAAGCTTGACTACGTTTGTATGGGAAAGTCTGCTTCTGTCTATGATAAGGGGGGACTCCTATACGAATATTTCACACTATTGTACATTACAATTTAGCCCGAAAATCCTAAAGGCAATTATATCTACAGCTTCATTACACCCACACCCGACACTGCAATCGCCGGCCAGACAATATTTGATAAAATTTTATCACACCGCAATGGCCGGCGAAATTAGCGTTATTAGGTTCATGTAAATTACCCTCAGACTCATCGGAGGCAATTGATTTAATGCCCTTCTTTGTTTGCGATTAACGACCCGCTTCGGTTTGATTGTCATTGAGCGTTTTCAATTCATAATGGGATATTTTATGTCAATTTATTCAGATGTTTAAACCTTTACTTTTGTTTACTCTTATATCAAAAATTTGCAAGCCTACTCGTATGGTTTTTAAATTGTTCTGATTTGGTATGTTTGATTTTTAAGGTTCCGTACCCAAAGGGTGCAAACGGGACCCTATTACTGAGACTCCGCTGTCTGTCCGTCTGTCTGTCCGTCTGTCTGTCTGTCCGTCTGTCACAGGGCTCTATCTCTTGAACCGTAACAGCTAGACACTTGAAATTTTCACCGATTATGTATTACTATGGCCGCTCTAACAACAAATACTAAAAATAAAAAAAGTTAAAAATTAAAGGGGGTCGCCATACAAGAAACGTGTTTTTTTACCGTTTTTAACTCGATCTTTATAATGGCATTAACTAGATACTTGAAATTTTCACTAATTATGTATTACTATGACGACTATAACAACAAATACTAAAAATAAGGTAAAGTTAAAAATTAAAGGGGGTCGTCATACAAGAAACGTTTTAAAACATTGTACGGTGGTACGGAACCCTTCATGTACGAGTCTGACTCGCACTTGCCCGTTTATTAGGTGTATTTTGTTCAATTCGCCATATGTATAGCTGACCGAGCGAGCGAAGCGTCTCAGTTTCGAGATTGGCCAAAAATGCCTTTGTCCGTCTGTCTGTCAGTTTGTCCGTCTGTATGTTCTCGCCTACAGGCCGCATTTCTCAACCGATTCTCGTGAACTTTTATAAGCAGGTTTAATAATTATATAGAATTTTTTTGTTGATTCAGATTTTGGAAATTTTTCAAAATGGCGGCTTTAAAACTTTAAAATATTATATTTCAGCCATTTTGAAAAACTTTTAAATATGTCATGAAATTTTTTTGTTACTCTTATTAAGACGCAACTTTTTTTTCTGATCAACTTTTTTATCCGATAAACTTCAACGGATGGGGGGGAGTCGCGAGGGTTACAGCTCACAGAGCCACTAGTAACAATTTAGTTTTCAAATGACACAATACGAGTAGCCTTCTCACCTCAAGGGATCACTCTCGAGAGCCGGATCGCCTGCTGAAGGTGCTGAGCTTTCTCAACAAATAGCATAGCTATTCAGAGTGGAAATGCATCCTACGTTCTTAGCACCATGCCACACGGTCAAAATCTTTTAGTTTTAATTAATAATTTAGACGAGTTTTATCTAAAGGTTAAGTTTTTAGTTTAATTTCAATTGTATTTAATTTTTTGGATAGACATGTTATTTTTCCCTATTATTACTCTAAAATTAGATTTTTATTACACGCAAACCATTAAAGTACGAGCAGGTAGAGTAGAATGAAAAGGATTTTGCAAATATGAAATGCTGAGTGGAAATAGGAACTATAATTTGGAGCGATTTTCCAGCCCCACTAGTGGTAAGTAATTAAGTTGGTTGTAATAGGTGTTTATTAAGAAACAACATGCAAGAAAAACTGAAGAACACGCTTTCCCAGTTTATAACGGCAAGAAGGCAGAAAAAAAACTTTGTGCTTACAGGGTACAAATTACCTAGACCATACAAACTTCAGAAATTGTACATTGTGAAAAAGATCAGCAAATGTACACAACTACAATTGATTTCTGGTGAGAGCTTGTGACAAATATGACAGGGCATATACAACGTGGAAGGGACATACCCGTAATACATTGAACCACGGTCTATACTAGATCACTATAGTGTAATAAAATGAAAATAACAGTCAAAGAACAATCAAAAATTTTGCTATTTCCATAAAAAAGTGTGCAGCCGCCCGGACAATTTGTATGGAAATGCCAAAGTTATTTTTTTGTTCTTTGCCTGTTATTTTAATTTCATTATACTATAGTGATCTAGTATAGCCCGTGGTTCGATTTATTACGGGTATGTCCCTTCTACGTTGTATGTAATGTCGTTATATTTCATGAAAAATTGGGTTTTCGTAAGTAAAATTAGTAATCTTTTTTTGTAATAAAAATTAAACGTACAGTAAATTTATAGTTTTTGCTGGTGATATTGAAAAAATAGTAACATTGAAAAGTGGCTTTTTGTTAAATTTAGTAGTATCACATAGTGATAATGTACTACGTAATAATATACTGAATGAACAAACGACTATGAACTCTCAATGTTAATATAGCTAAGAATAAGCTAGTAGTTAAAACGTTTTGTACTTAATAATTTATAAATCGTAAGCATATGTAAAATATTTAAGCCTGTTTGTTTGTTTTTCTATATAAATAATCATCAACAGGTCTTTTTTTTAGTCTACCCGTGTGGTTCCGGGTTAGAATAAGACCACTTCATTTCTTCCTGTGGATGTCGTAAGAGACGACTAAAGGACAAGGAGGGTTAACATCGGGCGGCAGCCGGTTGTAAATCTTTTCGCACAAATATATTCCCAAAGAGTATTGACATCAGGCAGGCGGCCGGTAGTAAAACTATAGCTATATCATATAAACTGTTCCGGCTTTTTCTTCTCCATTTTGCAAGGTCTTTGGTATCCTTGGGTGACCATTGACATGCATGTTATATTTGGAGAAGAAAAAGCGGGAAGCGCACCCTGGGCTTTGAAGCAGCACAGCTTAGGATGCAACCGGGAACGCGCTTAGATGAAGAAGAGGTCTTTTTAAGTCTCCACTGTAGGACTTCGGCCCTATCTATACTACCAGAGCCATACTTGGCCAGAGCAGCCAGAGGATTTAGCCTACACTCTTAACGCTGGCCAGACGGCTTGAAAAAGCACTCACTGATGTTTATAAGCTTTGTTTAGCTTGTGTTTCCTAAGTTGCCTTCTATGACACCCACGGGAAGACTTGAAGTAGTCCTATTCTACTGCGCAGGGAACCACACGGCAAAAATAAATAAAATAAAATAAAAAACTTTTGAATTTATGAAAAAAATTCTGGCTCTACTTTTGCCAATCACTTTACACAAATACATAATGCATATCTGTAGACCTCAAAACCTATATTCTCATATATTCCTGCCTTCTCACGTCGATACCTGATATTTTCTTTCACGAGAAGTAAAGATTTCAGTTCATTGTAAAACGTCACGTAGGAATCACATATCAAATTTTGTAGTGCGGAGCTCCGGAAACGCAAGAAGTGCGAGCAAATTGTCACCGAACTAAATTATTCAAATATAGGACGTGTTTACGATATTCTTACAGTACACAGTATGTTATGGGAAATTTAGGGGGGAAATGTTTAAAAAGACAGGATTTGTTACAGTAAGCATTGATTACATATTTTTTTGCAGTGATTTTAATGTGCAGAAATGCTGTGTATGCTATTAATTTGTGTCTGCATATAAAACATCATTGTATATGTTCATTTCCTAATCTAATACTGTATATATAACACTGTAAGCATACCTTTTTATATAAATAAATTAATATCACAAAATATATTATGTAGATATTGTTAATGTATCAACCCTTTTTAGGAGATTAATAAAACAGAATTTTTGAAGCTATATTTACAAAAAATCTTTTAAGGAGCCTGCCTATGCAATTACAATAGATTTGAGTGCGGAGCACAAATAGTTGTAGAACCCTACATAGAAGTTATGATTTTCTTTTTTAACACCTTGTGTAGAATGAAGTCCTTAGTGTGCCCGCTATTTCTCCCCCAATCAAAAATCGCGATCGACAAAAAAGTTAAATAAATCAAGGACGTTGTGTCACAGAATACAGTAAGAGTAAACAGAAAGGAATCTCCTAAGGTACGCGCAATATGCGTGCCCGTTCCCCGCACCCGCACCTCTCCCCCGGTTCTTGACGGCCAACGTGAGTCATCGAGGCGAAAACAGGGGAGAGGTGCGGGGACGCATATTGCACGTACCTTAGGAGAGGTTCCGGCCTGTGCTTGTGTGCCAATTTTCGTAAAAATCGGTAAAAAAATGCGACCTGTAGGCGAGAACAGACAGACGGGCAAAAGCATTTTTGGCCTATCTGAAAACTGACACGCTTCGCTCGCTCAATCTATACTAATATTATAAAGCGGAAGAGTTTGTTTGCTTGTTTGTTTAAAAGCGCTAATCTCAGGAACTAATGGTCCGATTTGAAAAATTATTTTTTCGTTGGGTAGTCCATTTATAAAGGAAGGCTTTAGGCTATATAACATTACGTTCCGACAACCACGCGAACGAAGTCGCGGGCACAGCTAGTCAATTATAAATTTACCCATAATTTCTTTCACAATGAGATAACATGATCATAAAACTGAATAATCCAACTGAAAATAGTCCGATACCTAACAAGTACATGGTTATTTACGTAAAGGAGCGGGTTTGGCTTATCTCAGTTTAATTGTTGTCGGGAGAGCTATCGCGGCTGCGAAGCGATGGCGGCCGTAAAATGTTATAGCCTTTTGTTGTACTTTGCCGCCGAGGTTTGTCGCCTCACCACACCACTTAGAACTTATTATTTTGTCGAATTTGTGGATTGTGGTTTGTAATGTGAAAGGATAATACCATTGTTATAATTTGCTTCTTGGAATATATTAAGGCCTCATCCTTTTGATGAAGTCTCTTTTTATGTTTTTATTAAATTAATCGGCTGCGAAGTGATGGCGGCTGTAAAATGTTACAGCCCTTTGTTGTACTTGATGCCAAGACCACACCACTTGAAATAATTATTTTGTCGAATTTGTGGATTGAGGTTTGTAATGTGAAAGGATAATACCGTTGTTGTTATTAGCTTCTTGGAATAAATGAATGCTTATCAAGATCAAGTCTCTTTTTTTACAAGCTTTTACGTAGCTTGCCCTGTTTGTTGCTTTTTGTTTTTGGGTCAAATCTTGCCAGTTAAATTTGAGCCACTTCGTGGTTTCTGATTGAGATAAAATTTTGTATGTTAATGTAAATCAGATGACAATGCAATAGAAGCTGATCTGATAATGGAGCCGGAAGGTGGCTGTAGAAACCCTGTAATTAAACGCAACCCATCGAGTTTGGAAAAGATAATGTTGCCAGATTGCCTATGTATTAAGTACTTTCTCTAAGACATTATTTCCATGTGTTCTTTCGCAAATAATTTTCCGTGTACACAAAACCCCGCCTTACCTGACGATAAATCGTTTACCTTGTGCAACGTATGGACAATTACATTTGACATTAGTCTGGCACCACAAAAACACCCACATTTCAACAAAAACAAACGTAGGGATTGCCTCTGAGCGGTGATAATTTGTCAGGTACTCGAATGTCAAAGAGTATGCAAGCTACATGATACGTCGATATTCCAATTTTCATATATTTTCCAGTATTGTATTTGTAAATCCTGTATAACTACTTTGGTCGTGTACTATTTTGAATTAGATCCTTTAAAATTTGCGCTAACGCGACTTCAGTTTGATAAATAAGGTTGATCTACTGACCCGCCCATACCCATACCCATAGATGCACCTAAATAATGTAAACGACAATATAACATGCCGTCACTGTTCTTTTTACAAGCCTTAATTTAGCTTGCCCTGTTTGTTGTAATTTGTTTTTTGGGTTAAATCTTGCATGTTAAATTTAAGCTACTTCCAGGTCTCCGATTGAAATGACATTTTGTATGTTAATGTACCTAAATCAGATGACAATGCAATATTATTATAACAAAAAGTTGATTTGATGATGAAGCCGAAAGGTAGCTATAGGGACCCTGTAATAAACCGACGCAACCCCGTAGATAAGGCTTTTTACATTTGTACGAAAACATTTAATTTTTCGGAAAACCTATTTACAGATACAGATACACTATCACGTCTTTATCCCTAACGGGGTAGACAGAGCCAAGGGCGGTAAAGCCCAGGCCACTTTTAGCGTAATGGTGGGCATGAAGGTGGAAAAGGGAAATCATAATAGTGATGGGTTGCTAACCGCATCGCCTATTCATATGATTCAGATTCTCGCCCATTCCCTCAATCGGCTTTTACGATCTGCACGGGAAGAGAAGCCTATATATAAAACCTATTTATAACATTTTATTTTACCTTCTAAGTATATAGTGAATAGAATACAATAACGGCGAAAGATTTACTCTAGGAAATACAACCTATTTAAAATATTGCTACCTCTTTAAAATATTAGTGGGAAGATACAACTAGATGCCACTTTTGAACATGTTTAAGAAAACAAACAATACCATCAGAACAGTTACTACCTAACCTCCAAGAACAAAATGTTTTTCTTTGGCACGCCGCGTGGGAACCATCCACATCGGCGCGCGCGGGTGCTCCGCTAACGTCTTCTTCAAGGGGAATGAAAAGGGGATGAAATATCTAAACGCGACTCTCTTAATGGTGCTCATTTATTTCCACCGAATCTCGCACTGAGCACTTGTAATTATTGCCTTTCCAGTAGGGTTATTAAGTTTTGCTTCGGTTAAAATGAGAAATGGCCACATTTATTCGGCGTTCAACTTGATATCTTCGGCAAGGGTTGAAAATTTAATTTTGGATGAGGATATTATGATACAATTAATTTAATTGTAGCTCCGTGAATGCGATGTTTTATGGCCCAAGATACGCGTCATTTGCATTTTTTGGGTTGCAAAATAAATAATAATAACATATCTATTCATTTTCTGTAACCTTATCCATCACATATTTACTATCTAATGCTGTATTAAAACCGTAATTCAGTTTGTATTACAGTCTGGTTATATTTTAGGAATAATATGTACAGTGGCTTTCGCTGCCTATTATTTCTAAAATAATATGTCTTCTTTATTTCTTTTTATTTTAACATGTAATGGAGAATTAAATTTTTATTAAGTTCGCAGATAGTGATGTGCCGCTAGAAATATTCCAAATTTACGGAAATTTTCTGCTTGTAAATTTACGGGAATATTCCCAATATTTCCGTAAACATTCCCGTAAGTGTTCATTTTTAGGAATATTTCCGGGAATAATTACGGCAATATTTCCAAATTTTCAGGGACGGCACATCACTATTGGTAGGTACTAAATGCTAACAAAACAGTAACAAATCCTAACAAAACCGATTGAATGAGACAAATCGCAAACCTAATCGTCTGCCTTAATCCCCGATAGCGATCGCTATCAGTCTATTTATTCCGCTCGTCCCTCCTCACCAAGACAAAAAGTTTCCTATTTATCGTTCTCATCAACGTTCTCACTAATTTCTTAATGTAAGCTTCAGCAATTCGGTAAGCGTCAGTAAGCGACTAAAAAGCTTCTCAATTCGAATGTAAATATATTTTATATGAATGTTCCTTAATAGCTTCTTCGTTTAATAACCAAATAAGAAAATTCATTTTTATTTGAAAGTACCTACATGCTAGTTGGTCCCATTGTAACCAGATGAAGATCTGATGACGGAAACCTTGAGAAATAGAGGGAACTCCTCAAATATTCTATGCAATGTTTTTGACATTAATCTCTTCTGTTCTTCTTCATCCAAGCCCTTTGATAATGCAATTGTAGCACGAGATGTTTGTGCTAAATCCTTTTGTCGCCGTTTACGACATCCAAAGGAAGAGATGGAGTGGTCCTATTCTAACCCGGAACCACACGGGTATCATTTGTTATATTCTTTTGAGAAATAAAGAATCTTTACACTGGTACCCGTGCCAGTGGTACCCTTTTGCTTGGAACGCCACATATATTAAATTAAGCATTTACATTCTGAAAATGTTTTAGTGAAGTAGAGCTGATAAAGAAAATAGAAACTGAAATTTTAGTGCTATTTGTTGTTTTGTAAACAATATTGTACAAAATCAAACACAGTCAAGTACCCCATTCATCCTCACACTTTGGAACCAAAAGTGTCACATATGGTACGATTAAATTGTGGACTGAGCTGTCTGAGCTTTTTTTCCCAGAGACATTAGAACTTCAAAAGCGGCGTGAAAAGATTTCTTCAGAGTTTGCAACGCGCTTGTGGCACCCATGGTGTTAGAGACGTATATAGGCTACGGTAACCACATACAAAGTGGGTGGTTGTTTGCCAACTAGTTGTATAAAAAAATCTAGTTTTATTTTTATATTTGATTCTGTAAAAATATATGTGTCTGTGCTCATTTTTTTTTTTTTTGCGAAAGTCATATGACGTCACCGTAGCCTATTTACATCCTGCAATGTCAGAAGTGCCGAACGGGTAGCTAACTAAAGAAATCTTTTCACGCCCTTTTTGAACAAGTTTATTTATTTATTTTAATTGCACATCAAATAAATAATCATACCATCAATTTAATAGCATAATTTATATACCTTTTTACATAAAATAAATTAACAATCTCATCATAAATACTGACTGCACATCAAATTTAATAGGTTACAAACCTATAGGTTATGTTAGAACTGCGACCAACACACACTGCATGCTAGGACAGTTCTATCCATTTTACTACGCTACAAATATAAATTGCAGTTTGTTTAGTAATATTTTTAGATGAGTATTTTGCTGTGCAATCAGTAATTTTGATTTGCGTTTAAATACTACCCTTATTCCTTCAGTAAAACAGTTCTGCAAATACCATTAAACAGTACTTATACTAAATTTGATTTAACTATTTAGTGTGCTTAACTGTGTGTTTAACTTTAAAATATTTTGTTCGAAAAAAGGGGAATATACAGATATCTATTTAAATACATGCCTTTATTTATTATGTTATAGGACGGCAAACGAAAAAGCGGGTCACCTGATGGTAAGTGATCACCGCTGCCCATGGACAACTGAAACACCAGGGGTGTAACAAGAGCGTTACCGGAGTTTCAGGAAGATATATATGTATAAGTAGACTCGTTTTTTAAGGTTTCAATGTCGTATCGGTTCAGGAACACCGCTGCAGGCAGTTGATTCCATGTTGATTCCACAGTTCGGTCGTACGTGGCAGAAAGTTCATTTTAAAACGTACGGTGGTTTATTGCCAATTATCCAATACTAGCTGTGCCCGCGACTTCGTTCGCGTGGTTGTCGAAACGTTATGTTATATAGCCTAAAGCCTTCCTCTAGAAATGGACTACCCAACAAAAAAAGAATTTTTCAAATCGGACCATTAGTTCCTGAGATTAGCGCGTTTAAACAAACAAACAAACAAACAGACAAACAAACTCTTCCGCTTTATAATATTAGTATAGATGAAGTACTCTTAATCAACAACATATTTATTTGAATAAAGATTAATATTATTATGTTGATACAACTTAAACAAATTATTTCGACCAAATTAGGTACCATAAAAACGGTTTTTGTGAGTTAATCTTAAAAGATAGACATATACTATCGCGGACTGTTTTTTAGATCATTAAAAGAGCTATTATTCTTTAATACATATTTTTTGTGTATCTTGAACCGTTTTCACGGCGCACGCAACGGAAGGCTTCAAAGATGAAATAATTTCTCCCGTTTTTTACACATTTACCACTATATCTTTGCTCCTATTGGTCGTAGCGTGATGTTATATAGCCTATAGCCTTCCTCGATAACTGGACTATCCAACACAAAATTAGAATTATTCAATTCGAACCAGTAGTTTCGGAGATTAGCGCGTTCAAACAAACAAACAAACAAACAAACAAACAAACAAACAAACAAACAAACAAACAAACAAACAAACAAACAAACAAACAAACAAACAAACAAACAAACAAACAAACAAACAAACAAACAAACTCTTCAGCTTTATAATATTAGTATAGATTATTATTACGTACATAACAGATATTTTTTGCTGTAGGAAAAAAGTATAGGTATGTACTCGTATCTAAATATGATGTATCATTTCGTGCTTTGTAAGAAACTAGGCTTCATCTGCGGGCTGTAAAGCAAACACATGGCAACTATTAATTATATCGGAGTATGGTGGCGTGCCCGGCGCGTGTCGGCAACCATCCCAGGCAGGCGAGCGATTTGTGCCAGGCTCATAGTTATGCGTCTTACACTGTACACGGAAATTTCTTGATGGATCGCCTGAATTGACGCTCTATTTTAGATTCAAACACAATGAATAAGTATATTATACTTAGTTAAGATAGATTTAGCACAAACATCTCATGCTACAATTGCATTCCCAAGGAGAGTTAACGTCAGGCGGCGGCCGGTTGTAAAACTTTTCGCACAAATACATTCTCAAAGTGGGTTGACGTCAGGCTGGCGGCCGGTCGTAAAGCTGTAGCCAAATCATTTAAACTGTTTCGGCTATTTCTTCTACATTTTGCAAGGTCTTTGGCATCCTTGGGTGACCATTGATATGCATCTTATATTGGAGAAGAAAAAGCAGGAAAGCGCAACTGGGGTCCGAAGGAGCACAGCTGAGGATGCAACCGGGGGCGCTTAGACGAAGAAAACTTAGTTAAGATACGACTACAACCTCCGTGGCGTAGTGGTTAACATGCCAGTTAGCCACTCCCGAGGTTCTGGGTTCGATCCCCAGCCATAACAAGTTAGAAAATGGCTTTTTTCAAATTGTCCTGGGTCTTGGGTGTTTATCTTTATACTTATTTATTATAAAAATATAGTATTATTAAGATTAGTATACCATAATACAAATTTAAACTTACTTTGGGGCTAGCTCAATCAGTGTGTTTTGTCCAGGCCCTATATATTTATTTATTTGAAAAAACTCACTGATTTTGAAAATCACCGTCATCTGCTAATGATGATGACTGCCAGTACAGAGAGGGTCCATACTTAGCCAGAGTAGCCAGAGGATTTGGCTTACACTCTCCACGCTGGCCGGACGGGTTGGAGAGACCTCCCTCAATGTTTATAAGCTTTGTTTAGCTTGTGTTTCCTAAGTCACATTTTACGACATCCACGGGAAGACTTGGTGTCTTGGTGTGGAGTGGTCTTATTCTACTCCGCTGGGAACCACACAAAACTTTCATACCTACCTACATATAACATGGAATAACGTGTTTTTAATTTTGAAAAATACAAGCTTTTATTATTAGGTGAAAGTACTTATCAAGACAAATGAAATAAGCTCTAACTCGATGGAGTTGCATCATTTCATTACAGGGTTCCTATGGCCACCATCATCGGCTTCGTGATGAGGTTAACTTCTTGTCAATATAATATTGCATTGTCATCTGATTTAAATCTGCATACAAAATTTCATCTCGTCCGGATCCGGATTTGCCGACCGGTAAGTGAGTCAAAATTAACTTGCAAAATTTGACCTCAACCATTAAACTTATACATTGCAAGTTAAATACAAGCTTGTAAAAATATGTTGCATATGACCATACCATACCTGTATCAGTTTTTTGCTTCCATTACATTATCCAATAACGGTCAATACACGGTTTCTTTCAGAGCCTAAGTAATTAGATGATTGTTGTAAGTTACTAAACATTTTCAATTTGAGTCCGTAATAAAATTTTAACACCCCTTAAGTAGAGCATACATCAATTAAATTGAAGCCACGCCACAGTGGCCTCAAGTCCAAATGCCCGCAAGCCGCCTGCAGGCACGAAGCCTGCCAAGACAAACCAAAATCTTATCAGAGCGCCATGTTGGTTGGTTAATAAGCAAAACTACATACAAGGCCGTACCTGAGGCTGTTTGGCCAACATATTGCGCCGCGCGTTTGCACACACCTTCCAATAACTTATAAGGTTCGAGGCTCAGGACCCTTTGAAATGTGATTACAGTGATTTGTTGGGACTATAGTACTGCACTTGTATTGGTTCCAAGTTATTATTACTTGTTTGTTCCTCAAACCATTGTATACCATTACAGTCGGACTGATCAATTTGATGTTTACCTACTGTTACAATTATTACTGTACCTAGAGGTTTGTTAAAACTGACGTAAAATTGCAGCTTTTACTCAACTGCTGACAAGTTTCGATTTCATAAGTACTCGTAATTAGGTAAGGGTAGTAAGGTAAATTCATCAGGTCAGGAGTTCAGTACACTATCGATATCAACATAATACCTATCTATTTTTTATTGCAAGTGCTCGGCCACACTTAAAAAAAATTGCTTAGCTTACTCCAAGTCCTGCACAAAATAAAAATTAATTATGTTAGTGCCATTTATATTCCTTTATACTACTTCGGAATTTTGTGAAAGAATTTTCATTGTGACTCAAAGAGTTGACGTCGAAAAGAAGCCACATTATTTCGAAGCCATAAAACTTTCTTCAAAGAATTTTGACTTATTGTTGCCTTAACTTTTTATAAAGTTATTTGTAATTAAGCTTTCTGCTTTATTTGACTTGCGATTGTGACAATAAATTTGGCGGCGGTTGGTCGCGGAAAATTTCGATTAAAACAAAATCGGGGCGGGGTCCCGCGGGGGCGCTTCATTTCATAGCAATTAGTTGGCTACAGGGAATGGATTCGTCACGAGCGAATGAGTACCCCTTTCACGATGCCCTTATACTTCACGATTAGGAAACCTTTCTCGTAAGAATCGCAAATTTTAAAATACTACGAAAATAACTCTAAAAATTATTTTGGGTTTTACCTTTTTTAGGATTATCATTAATAGCTCTATGTTAAAAAGAGCACTGAATGGTTTATCTAAAACATTTTCAGTCGGTCACAAACCTCTTCTAGATTTTATAAGTGTTTGATTCATAGAGGTATTTAATGTGAGTCTTTTCTGAAGTAAAAATAACTAAACCCAAAAACTGCAACAGAATCTTATCAACCAAGCATAAAAAGTTACCTTCCGTAGAGAGTTTTTGAGTTTGTAAATGCATGCATGTTACCTCGTAAAAAGGCGAAAATATTACAAATTAAAGAGGAAAAAATATGTTCCCGCATCAACCACGAGACTATGATTTTTTTTTAACCATAATTAAAGATAGATAGAAGGAAAATAGAAGTATGAAAACCTAGAACATTTTTCGATCAAATAAAATGAAATGTGAAAACATATAAGAAGGTAGAAAGAGATACATTTTAATAACTCGACAAGAGTGCAGCTCTCAAACACAAGCAGAAGAAATACATCAATCCGTCAATTTTACATTTGGATAAAATCTGCCCAGTCAAAAGGGGTATTTTCAAAACCCCAACATATAAAGCGTCCTTGCAAAGTAACGAGTAACTTGCTCATCTGAAGCGAGTTGTCTGAAATCGCAACAAAACGGCTCCCGACCAACTCCAGACAATAAACAGCCCGATAAGACGAGTTGCCGACTTCATTATTCATCGTGACGCCGCGCCGCCTGCTGCTCAAGTTCAGATATTACGCGTTTGCTCATCTGAATTAGGATGATACTGCGAGATACCGGTATAAGTACGTAAGTAGGTACTTCATATCTGAGCATCTAATGTATCTAATTAGATGCGTTTATGAGTACCTTCATGTAACTGATAGGGTAAAACACTGATAGTTGCCCCACTTTTTGAAATTACTTTGTCTCTTTGTACAAAAAGCAAGATACTTTACGAGTATTTGTCAAACGGGTAGGTACTTTGATTTATTATCTTCAAATTTATAAAAGGAATAAACATTATCTTTTCCATAGGAATAAATATTTCCTGAGTATTGGCGATTTTTGCGGACCTCTAAATTTTGGGACAACTATCCCACATAGGGGATAGTTGCCCATTCCATGTAAATTACGTTTAGGATAGATGCCCTGTTGAGAAAGAGGACATCTATCCCGCAAAAACTTTGATCGCACCTAGCCGTCCCATGCAATCGCACAGAGACATGCAACACGGTCAACTTAGTTGTAGATGCAGAGTCTCTCGATAGATAAATTTAATAACATGTGTTTCATTTGCAAAACTAGAGTAATTGCAATCAAGGCAACTATACTCCCGGGGCGACTATCCGGGTTTTACCCTACTGTTTGTTTGTTTTTCGTGTGTTAAGTGGCCAACGCTGGTGTCAGATTATTCAAGCTGCCTAAAGGCATCTGACATAGCATAGCGAAACTGATACTGATACACTATCACATCTTTATCCCTAATGGGGCAGACAGAGCATTTTGGGTCTTGCGGCTCTAAGCAAACAGAGCCCAAGGTAGCAAAACCCAAATTTTAGCATGATGGGCGAGAAGGTGGAAAAAAGGAATCAAAATAGTGATGGGTTGCTAGACGCATTGCCTATTAAATTAACACGATTCACATCTTAGCCCATTCCCTCGTTTGACTTTTACGATCTACGCGGGAAGAGAAGCAGCTGGAACATTTTAACTTTTTTTTTTCTCCCAGACCAGCTTAAGTATAAGTAAAATAAAGCGTAGAAACCAAAAGGTACCCTGTTAAAGTGTCAGTATACCCTACGACGGTGTAGACTCTACTAATGTTGAGATTTGGATATCATTAACTTTGAAGTTGAATTTATGCAGATTGATCAATAATTTACTTGAGAACTAGCTTTTGGAGACAGACAGAACATGCCATCGAAGTAATTTCACTTGTTTTTTATTTAGGCCTCTATTTTTTTTTACTGCCTTGCGTAGAAGTAACTTAGAAGTATAGCTATGTGAGGATATTTACATATCCTCACATAGCTATGTCTTTTTAAACACCAGCCAAATTTTTGAAGCAAGTGCAGTCTATGATGCTGAACTACTTTCTATAATAAAAGTTATTGAAAATCGATAAAAAAAAATTGTCCTTCCATACAAAATCCGTTTGGCTGAGCGCTGATTTGTATAGGAAGGCGAATTTTTATTTTAGTTTTTCGTTAATTGTTTTTATGAAAAGTAGTTCAGTACCATGGACTGGACTTGCTCCAAAAATTTGCTGGTGGTTAAAAAGTCAGCCTGTAGGTACTTATAGTAACATATACAAGCTGTAGCAAGCACTCGTGGTGGTCGTATTAGGTACTACGAAAAAGTGTTTTTCTTATTTTGAGCATTGGGTCGCCTGGACATAACTATTAAGATTTTTAAATAATACAAGTTTAAGTAATGTAAAATTATGCTATATGAACTTCGAAAAAATACTGATTCGACATTTAGAACTTTCACTATTTTGAATTTAGATCAACCAACCAATAGGTGTTGTAATTTTAGGGGTTTCGTATATCGTTATTTTAACTGTAGATATATAAATTTTACATGTTCTCATATGTTTCCAAGCCGTAATTTACGTGTTATTACCTACTTACCTATGTTACCTACATTTACATATTTAAGTACATATAAACTGAATAGAGTCGATTGCGGTTGCGACTTGCGACAGATGAATTTTAGTAAACTTTGTAATTATTCTGAAATAATAATTTCAAATTCCGTTAGTTCAACACGATCAACTAGAAAAGTCTTCGAACCCCAACGACACGGCTATCGGAAGTTCGTTAAAGTAATGTCACTATCTTTCCATCCCTCTTGAGTAGAAAGAGACCGATATATCGACAACCTTCGAGTTGGAAAGTGGCGGAGAATTCCGAGATAATACCCTATAATCACAGTTTTGTTTTCCAATCGGTGCTAACGATTATTGGCGTGTTGTTAGGGGTACCATTTTGAATTGCTTTACTGTTGAAGACAAGTCGTTATCAAGTACAATAAAAAGAGGTCGTGATTAGTCTCTCAGTCCTCTAAGTCTTGGAGTTTTATTAACCAATTTCCCAACTTTTCCGGGAGTTAATTGTCCTTTTTAATTGTTGTTTTTATTTATAAAGTTTGTGTTGTGATTTGTTGACTGGTACCTATGTTATATATGGAAGCACCTTTTCTTCTGCTGATACATACGTTACATCATACTCAACTTATCGGAACATCTCCTGGAAACAACCTGTCACAAAGTATGTTTCCCAGTTGGATTTCAACCCACGACCTCCGGATCACAAGGCAAACGCCTTGACCACTGGACAATGGAGGTTGTCAGGTCGAACCTGCAGGTGGTCCCTGACAGCACCTGCAGAATCTTTTTTTGTATTTTTTATTTATTTTTTTATTTAATAATTAAGGTTTTTTTTTAAATCTTATATTTTTCTAACCCTCCGGCTGCAGCCCTCATAATTGGTACAATTTTTTTAAAAGAACAAATACCTCCACATAAATACCAGGTGAAATCTTTTAAAAATTACCGATGTAAATACTTCACTTGTTTATAAAAAAACAATTGAAATATGAACTGAACAACTTTCTCCTCAGAAAAAAAAAACTAGTTTCCTCTTTATAAGGAAAGTCTTATCAATACTTGACATCATCAATCATCATCATTCTCCGTGCGCATTCCTGGTTGCATCCTCAGCGGTAATGCTTCAGAGCCCGGGATCCGCTACCTAGGTGACTCGACAAGGTACTTAACTGATTTTTTTTCTATCCTGTCAATACTTGACATGATACTGAACACCTTTTTCCAACAAATTTAGCTGAAACTACAGTACTAAGAAAACTTTTAAGACTGCAGTCTTCGACCGTGGAAATTTTTTATTAAACACCCGAATCTATATTTTTTATCTACTCATACGCATTTCGCTGTATAGTACATGCACCATGGAGACGAATTTAGACGAATTCAGAAGCGCAGCGAGCGGTCTGCCTTATCCGCGTTTTCGTCCCCATATTTATTTGAGAATTTCGGAGAACTTTAAATCTTTTTACAAAAGACAAATTATTTTCATTTATTACGTACGTTATTTAGTATGTGTTTAAGCATGAATCAATCTTCATATATGTGTATTTTTATTTTTTAACTCAGTCGTATGCTCAAGAAATCCGACGACGTACCTATTCGCTTATATTTTCTTCAAAGTTTAACCATTTTAACTAAGTTTATGAATGAATTAATTTTTTTTTTATTAAAATCTTCTCATTCACTTTTTAGGATTTTCCTTTGTCTTTATTACTCTGTAATTTAAACTCAACTTCATTTTTGAAATTCCGTGTAAACAACAATGACATGAACGTCGCACACCGCAAAAAATCGAAACACGTCTCATGTTATTTGGAATTAAACAAACTTACAATGAAAATCAATAAATTGTCTAATTCACTTTTTAATACCTAAATAAACTTCAATTTAACATATCTTATCATATTGTCACTAAGATAGTTTGGCTCCAATCAGCTCCGAAAAAGCAGTCAAAATCATAAAAAATAAGGACTGGGCCCTTAAGTACATTTGTTAGACCTACGAGTAATCAGTAAATAAAAATCAAGGAGTTTTTGGCGGGAAGTCAAGGGGTTCAGTTGGGGTTTTCTTTAAATTATTTTGCAAATTGATTTTAGTGGACTTTATAATATGAAATTGGTGTTGTTTGGTGTTATAAATGCTCATGCTCATGAACAATATGTGAAATAGTTAAAGTGGACAGTCTTAGTACGGCTGTAGTGATATTTGTTTCGCGGACTGTGTCTTCGGGCGTCGTACGCCACTCAATCGGCTATGAAAACCAGTGGACTCGTATAGATTTGTCGCCAGAAGCTCCCTTAAAGCAATCAAAGGCCTACACCAACCTTTGATTGTAACTTGTTAGGAAAAAAGAATTTCCTACGTTTTATTAACTTGTTCCTGGCTAAATACGCAGTAGCGTCAAGCCATAAATTAAAAAAAAAAAAAAACATCATCACAGACCTGACAACTCTGAAAGTCGGCGTAGCATCACACTTCTCTGACGAATACGAATGACAAAGGGTTTATGTAAACTACAGTTAAATTAATTCACAGTTCACTAAACACGATGACTACAATACAAAGCGAGTACCTTGATTTTTAACATTGCAGATTGGCTGGCAATATGCATATTCACAAAAAAATTGTCTGACTTCACTAAATTCATTCAAAGAGAGTCGAAGGCAATTGAATAGATAACCGTTCAGTTTATTTTTATTTTTATTTGATACCGGTATTTACAGCAAAGTTAGGTAAAATAAATATATATACTTATAAGGACAAATATCACTAATTGGGTAATGTCCTGGGTAAAAAATAAATTATGTGGTACTGTTATGAGAATAGAACGTCACAAAATAATGTCACTTGTCATTGATCACATCCCTTTTGAACGTGAATGCAGAAAAACGGATATCAAGAGCGCTCTTTGACTCCAAAAAACTATGACGTCACAGTCCGATATTTCATACAAATCTAATAGAAAATGTTTGTTTTAAAAAACGTGTCTGATTTGACTTGTTGGAAACTAGCGGATTGAGCTAGTAAGTTTTAAACTTTAATTATGGGATACTAACTCAACGATACAACAGTTTATAATAAATACATATATGTATGTATAAACACCCAAAAGCCACGACAATTTCAAAAAGACCATTTGCCATATTGCCCTGGCTGGGGATCGAACCCAGAACCTCTGGAGTGGCGTACTAGCGTGTAACCATGACGCCACGGAGGTCGACAAAACACCCGTTTCCTTTTTGGAACTACAATCATCAATGTTATGTCATAATCCTTATAATATATTTTATTTATACATAAAAATTGTTAATTATGTTAATAGCACATAAAGATATTTATACACTTCCTAACAATCAATAATCATGACTGCTACCCATTATAATAAGTAGGTACTTAATAGATTTAGGAATTTAATATAACGAAAACTTTGTTAGGTACATAGTGAACTGAGAAAATAAAATTTAAAACCAACAGACTTAACATTTGTCTCAAACCTGCTCACGTTTACCTGCAAAATAAGAGAAATAAACAAAAGCCTCTAAATACTACATTTCTATGTTTACAAAGGCTTCAAAGTCTTACTTTCTCATAATGCAGTCAAAAAATGTGCATACAGACGGTTTAAAAGGACGGACGCAACCTTAATCCAATTTTAAAATGTTGCCAGACCATACATATTATAAAACGACATTATAGACAATGTCGGGAGCTTAACGTTTAAATTAGTTTATCCCCCAAAGCGGAACCGCACGGAAGGGTTGCAAAATTTAAATTACAAATAAAAGTACTGAAAAATATCTACGAGTGGGTAGTGGTGCAATAACGAGGTCTTTTAATTTAACCATAAAGGGTAATATACCGGCTCCACCTAAACTTGAATCAAGTTATTGTCGTAGGTAATACTACTGATTGAGAAGAGAGCGAAATGAAAGATTATAAGCTTTCAATAAGTAGGTATATACTCATAGATCAATGTAAGTGCATATTTTTCGTTTTCTAATAGGGTGTTTTGTATGGGTTTACTGTTTGTCATCTTAAGAACAACTTTTAGCCACTTCTGATAGCATTAATGTACTTACATACTCGTACATAACTTAAAAATGCCGACTAACTTTTTTTCTTCTATTGGTTCTAGTGTTTAATATATACAAAGTAAATATATAGATTATATAATTATATAATAACCGGGATCGCATTTTTAACCACCATTGTTACATATTTTTTTCGCGATAAATCGTACTTGAAAAATGTAATCAGTAACAGGAAAGACCTTGTCAAAATTTGTACACTGAAAAAAATACTTCCTTACGTTTTGTTACCACTTAAACCAAAATCAACAAGCGTCAGTAAAAATTGTAAGTAAAATATCGACGCAATTTGGCCACACTTTTTACAGGCCGGACTCCGGACCAATGACACCGATTTTCCACGCTCCCGAACGCCCGTCACGCTCTACAGCACAATTAAATATGGTACAGATGGGACTCTAAAAAAGTTAAGTCACAGATAACCCGAAAAATCGTCAGTAGGAAGGTTGTATTGTAGTTTTCGCACTCTCCGCCGCGCGGGGTTATTAAGTATATGCAAAAAATTGTTGTACAAGAAACCGGTCAAGTGCGAGTCACACTCATACGTGAAGGTTTCCATACCTCCGTGCAATGTTCTAAAACGTTAAAAACACGTTTCTTGTATGACGACCCCTATATTTTTTAATTTTATCTGATTTTTAGTATTTGTTGTTATAGCGGCCATAGTAATACATTATCATCATCATCATCATCATCATCATCAACAGGTCTTTTTTATTCTCCACTGCAGGAGCATCCTCTCTGTACTACCAGAGCTATAATACATAATCGATGAGAATTTCAAGAGATAGAGCCCTGTGACAGACAGACGGACAGACAGACAAACAGCGAAGTCTTAGTAATAGAGTCCCGTTGGAACCCTAAAAAACACCTCATCATCAATCACAATTTATCGTGTGGTGACGGCAGAGTAGAATACAATTTGTCACCATCACCACCCTTTCCTATCCCACGGTTAGTCGCTTCTTACGACATCCGTGGGTGAGTAATGAAGTGGCTGCAGCTTGTTCTCTGGTACACAAACTTAATGTAACAGAGAAAGAGCAACAGCGTCATCTGTGCACAACTTACTTTATGCCAATCCACTTCAATCACCAACCCGTCTGCCATAAGCGTGGTGATTATAGGCAAATCCTACCTTTGTTGAGAAAGGCTTTTAGTCCAGTGGATTAATATAGGCTGTAAATAAGAAGAAGAAAGTCCCACGGTTAGTCGCTTCTTACGACATCCGTGGGTGAGTAATGAAGTGGCTGCAGCTCGTTCTCTGGTACACAAACTTAATTTAACAGAGAAAGGGCAACAGCGTCATCTGTGCACAAGACTTTATGCCAATCCACTTCAATCACCAACCCGTCTGCCATAAGCGTGGTGATTGAAGGCAAATCCTACCTTTGTTGAGAAAGGCTTTTAGTCCAGTGGATTGATATAGGCTGTAAATAAGAAGAAGAAAGTAACACTTTATTGTACCAAAAACACATACTTAAATAATATTCTAAAATATGTATAGTATATTTATTCAATAGGCGACCTTATCGCCAAGGCAATCTCTTACAGGGTACCTTTGGGTGCCAGGAATTGTGCAGAAAAATAAAAGGTGGTGCGATGAAAAAAGTAATGTCCCCCGTGTGGCTTCGGGTTAGAATTCCTATTCTACACCACTCCATCTCTTTCTGTGGATGTCGTAAAAGGCGACTAAAGGATTAAGCACAAACATCTCGTGCTACAATTGCATTCCCAAGGAGGGTTGACTCACGTCAACCCTGCAGCGGCCGGTTGTACAACTTTTCACACAAATACATTCCTAAAGAGGTTGACGTCAGGCAGGCTACCGGTCGTTAAACTATAGCCAAATCGTTTAACTGTTCCGGCTATTTCTTCTAAACTTTGCAAGGTCTTTGGCATCCTTGGGTGACCATTGACATGCATGTTTTATTTTAGGAAAATATACTTAAATATCTTGTCAATAACTATAGAGCTCTACGTGTACTTCTAGATGTATGTACTCGTATGTCTTTCAGCATCATTGTACGTGTAACAAAAAATTTAGTAGGTAATTCAAAATACCGTACTAGTAACCGAATTATAAAACCAAATATTAGAAGAAAATCCTAACTCTTCCGGCTATTTCTTCTCCAACGCAAGATCTTTGACATCCTTGGGTGACCATTGACATGCATGTAATATTTGAAAAAGAAAAAGCGGGAAAGCGCTCCCCGAGTTCCAAAGCAGCACAGCTGAGGATGCTACCAGGAACGCGCTTAGATGAAAAGAAGAAATAAAAAGAGTAATGTGAAACAATAATTTTGTGACAGAAAAAAAAATGTAGTTAAAAAATATACATACATAAAAGGATATATACTTAAATACATTAAATACATATATGTATATACCTAGGTACATAACGTTTAACAAAATCAGAGATTCACACACATGTCATACACAAAGAAGGTCAATCACCAGGTACCGATCAAGCGTACCATTTCCATTCATCAACTTATCCATGTTTACCCAGTGTTTACCACTTCTGAACTCTCGGCATATTGTGGTCCACAGTGCGCTCGGCTGCACCACATGTAGCATATTGAAATATGCCGCCCGAGTGACTGTCCGTCCGTCGGTCACGTCTACTACCCCTGATATTCCCTTCAAAGCACCTGTATTTGACTTGCACGCTCCAATGGATATTAGTAAATATGCAATATCAAGATTTCACTATCATACGCGTAGCTCACATAGCGATGCTTAGCTTGGAGATTTTGCACTTAGATATGACTTTATGGACTTAGCCATTTCGATATAAAACTTAAGTAAAAAAAATTATTAAGGTTTTCGATTTCTTCATTGCAATAATAGTTGCCTAGATACTTCACAAAAGATAAGATTTTGCTTTTAAAAAAAACTTACAATGTAGCATGACAAAATATAAAAATAACGTTTAGACCAATAAAATAAAACAATTAGGTACTTGTAATGATATTGAATCATACCAAAAAAACGCGTAGGTAGATAGGTACTTTTATTGCTTTTACCACTAAACTAAGTTATTAATTATGTTCGTATACAATATACTCGTAAAATTATAAACATTGGAAAAAGTAATTGTTTATTTACAATAATATTTTTATATGCTTCCCGTTACCCACAACTACAAGACGAAAGTACAATTTTAAATCACACCAAACGTCGTAGATAAAACTAGTACCCATCACCAAGCCCCGAAGTCAAATTCGTTGAACATCTGACTTTTGAATTAAATAACTTATTTCAATAACTTAATGAGTATCTATAGAAAGCATTAAATAATAAATAGTTTCTCAAACTAGATGCCTTGCTAACAAATTTTCCAAGAAGAAACTACTTACATGGGCCCAAGCAAGGTCGGCTGGGCACCACCACTTGGGTTCATCTAGTGTACAATTGAAATAAAATATTTTCTCTGGCTTCTTCTTCATGTTTGCGCGTTCCCGGTTGCATCGTCAGCTGTGCTACTTCGGAGCCGGGGGTGCGCTTTCCCGCTTTTTCTTCTCCAAATATAACATGCATTTCAATGGTCACCCAATGATGCCAAAGACCTTGCAAAGTGGAGAAGAAATAGACGAAACAGGTTAATTGATTTTATCAGTAGTTTTTATTTTAAATATTTTCTCTGGCTTGTTTAGAATTAAAATATAGATGGAATTCAATTCCGGTTTTTCATTTTGTTTCTCGAGAAAATAGTTCATTTCCATTGAGGACAACACTGACTTTCGTGGAGCTCCTTAACTGGTAGCAGTTATTGGTATGTTAATTAATATTACATTTCGTATCACTGCCGTCTATAGTTATAAACTAACTTATTGATTTTGCTTGCCTCCATGGCCCCTTCTCTTGTAGTAGCGGCAGCGGGAACGTTGTAATAACTGTCCCTTTGGTCATAACTCGCGTATCGATGCGTACTAGGTTTGATTTCTAGCTGCAGGTAGTCTCCTTCCTCACGGCGCAATTGACCTTTGTCCTTTCCATCGTATCTGGGATCTTCGTAAATTGTTATAGTTTGTTTATGATGTGCGACTACAGGTGCGTTCTTAGGAACTTGAGCAACAGGGTCGTTTCTCGACTCACCGTACCCATAACCATAACCGTGGTTAGGACCTCGCCCATAACCACCATCATGACGCACTCCATAATCATCGTAGTAACCTGGACCGCCGTAATCCCAGCCTGGATCTCTTCTGTCCCATCCTGGGTCTCTCTCCCACCCCCGATCTCTCTCCCACCCAGTGGAACCTCGGTCCCATCCGGAAGGCTCCCATCCTCTTCGACTGTCCTCCCATTTACTCCAATCCCATCCAGGATCGTGACGTGGTGGTGGCGGCGGAGGTGGAGCTCGATACTCGTGACGATCATGAACCTTATTCCTGTCGTACGCATTACGATCATCATGATACTTATTATGGTTAAGATGATCGTCTAGGTAATATTTTTTCCCATAATCTTGATGTCCTAAGTGCTTCTGTCCGTTGTCGCCGTAACGATGGTATCCTCCGCCATGGTAGTCATCGCGAACATATTCATTATCTTTATTGTGACCGCCCTTATAACGTCTGCCATCTTGGTTATCGTGGCTTGCTAATTTGCTATTGTACGCAGCTTGATCGCCTTCGTCGTTGAAATCATCGAAAAAAGTGCTTTTATTGGAAGACTCGTCTTTGTGATATGAATTCTGGAAGCCCTGTTTATGGTGTCCTTTTTTGTGCCCTCTCTTGAATCCAGTCGCTTGACTGTCTTCAGCTTTATCTTTATTCGCATTAAATCCTTCAAAGGCATCGCTTTCTGAAGATGTTTTGACATCGTGATCCTTCTTCAGATACTTGGCTTCATCGTTAGCTTTAGACCACTGGTTTTTATGGCTGTCGTTGACTTGACTTTCAATCTGGTGTACTTTTTCACCTTTCTGCTTTTCCTGTTTGACAGATTCTGCGCCTTCTTTGTGAGCGGCATCCTTGAGGTGTTCTTCTAAAGCTTCTTTCAAAGCTGATGCACCCACGCCAGTTGTCAAGAGTATCACCACGAAAAAAATACTAAACAGTTTTTTATGACGGAGAATCATCTCATCACTCTTTCAAAACTCAAATGTCTTTCCGTCACAACGAACAAACAGGTAGTAAGTGAGATTCCTGTTGTAAAAACAGTTTTATATCGATGAAAATCGTGTCGGACTTCACGGTAAATCAGGGCACAATGACAGGAACTTCAGTGGCTGTGGCTGGGAACAATGAGCGGCCAGAATGCCAGCACGAGCAGCGTGTCCGTGACATGACATTATCGAGACGCCATGGACGTGCTGTGGTATGGACTATCGATCGAGGTCAACAGAATCCAATGGAGGACGTTGACGGATCTATAAGTTCAAAAATCTCAAACCATAATTCCCGACAAAAAACCAGCAGCGTATCTTTTTAACCCCCTATGCAAAAGTTTGAAATGCCTGTGTGCGTATGTGGAATCTCGCCCCAATTTCGCTTTAGTGTCTATCTGGGGAGCTTTGCTATAAACATAATATGAGATGAACACAGACAGTTTACAAATAAGCTTAAACAATATAATTTGTCACAACTTTAAATGAAATCCAGATAAGCCATCACCATCGTTCAGTAAAAGAAAAGAATTCTCATTTTAATTGCCTTTTAGGCGCGATATGGTAGTTTTTAAATTTTAAAAATTTCCTCAAACCAAGCATTGGTTCCATGGTTAAAATTGATTATATTGACGCGAGTTACCTTTTAGTATATATCGACGATAGGTACATTTTAGTACAATTAGAATTTTTCTAACTGAATAAACTGAAAATACGTAACAACGGCAATATGCCCAGGGTGCAACCGAGAACACGCTCGAATGAGCGAGGTTAACCTTATGTTGTTATTTAGAATTTTCATTCCAAATTAAATACATTTAAACTTATAGGTAAAAGTATATTTTTTAATCATTTTATCCCACTCTATAGATTTTCAATAAAAAAAATTAAAGACTTGGCACAAATAAAGTATACTTATATATAAATCATGTTATATATATAAATCATGTGTTCAAAGCGCGATAGTTTAAAAACCAAAATAAAGTATAAGTATACGTATACCTACTTACTTTATTTATATGCAACAACTTTCAAATGCTGTTTTTCATTATTTTACCCGACTACTCTTGAATCCCGTACACAGGGTCAACCATTGTGAATTTTCCGGCCATTGTATCGAAGACCCGGATTAGTGAAGGACCTACTATTTGACATTCCCTCTATTTAGGCTAGGTCAATGTTATGTACTTGTGTACTAGCCAAGTGCATTTTTGTAGAGCTTTTATACATACCTAACGTACATAGGTATTTATAAAAATGTACCTACCTACATATATTTCAAGCCTGTTTTCGTGTCCGGCTACTTGCAAATTCAAGCATCAAATTCTTCACACGTTTCATGAATTCGCGCTCCGACTTGGGTTCGCGCGATTGCGCGTGCTAATCAGCGTTGATCGCGCTTAGAAGCGCAAACTCCGTGGAATGCGCGCATCTTTTTTAGGGTTCCGTACCTCAAAAGGAAAAAACGGAACCCTTATAGGATCACTTTGTTGTCCGTCTGTCCGTCCGTCCGTCCGTCTGTCAAGACCCTTTTTCTCAGGAACGCGTGGAGGTATGAAGCTGAAATTTATATCAATTACTCAGGTCTACTGCCCCTTGAAGCTGTGAAAAAATCAAACTTCTAAGCCAACGCAATCAAAAGATACAGCCGTTTATGCCGCAAATTTTCGACACTTGCAAGGGAATCAAAACCTACAGGGTGCTTCCCGTGAACTCAGAATCTTGAAATTTGGTACGAAGCAACGTCTTATAGCATAGATAAAGGAAAAATTACGAAAACCATAAATTTTTAGTTACATCACATAATATATTTTTTTTTAATAATTTTAAACTTACTACCCATTTCCTCATAAACGCGTAGAGGTATTAAATTGAAATTCATACCAAATACTAAACCTTGCAGGTTTGTACGGAACCCTCGGTGCGCGAGTCCGACTCGCACTTGGCCGGTTTTTTTTTATCTCAGAACAAATATGTGCATTACGTTGTGGAGATAAGGGTGAATTTGCTATGTTAAGTTTCGTTTGATGCGCTTTGACTCTGCGCTAGTATGAATTGACCCTTACTGTAAGTCACGTACTGTGTAGACATATACATTAAATAAAATACACATTACACTATGAAACCGTTTATTATTGCCAAATAAATTCACGTATATACAAACATTTACGTAAAACTTAAAAAGTCCAAACATTCAAATGCGCATTTCTCATACGCAGTTTCAACATAACTGTAAATAAAATGTACCTAATATCTATTAATAAATTATAGAAACGTAACCTTTTGAACATGTTTATGTAAATTAAAAAGAAAATTTAAGTTGTTTCTATGTATAATGATAAGGTTTTTGGGCAATCGACGAACTATAATCACTTGGATGTTATCACAAACATTTTAGAAATATATAACTATCATTTTGAGCTATCTTTTGTTTACAATTTGCCTCGCCACGCCAGCCTAAAATTCCGAGCCGAAAGTTCGTATCAATGCTCCTAATTTTCTTTTGCATTTCCAGTGTAAGTTCTGTCATCAACCACGCAGCGCAGAAATTAACACGTAACATTTTAAATATTTTTTCTGTCATTTTTGTACGGAAACTTTAATGAGGCATTACATGAGGCGTCGTCTTAATAGACCGCCAGCACGGGACTGTCTCAAACCAAATTTACACGATTATCACGAACTGGCGATCATACATATTGAGGACACCTATTCGGGATCAATAAGTTTGACTGCACTTTCGTACAAGTTAAATTCGCGCGAACTTGCTATGATCGCGCATTTTATTAGGACGACGCCTGCCTGACGCTTTCCGCCGAAGTGTCACAGAAAAATAAAAAGTAATTCGGCACAGAAAGTATTGCAGATGTGTCGAGACGAGAGAGTTCCAAATAAAATAAGAGAAGATGCAGTAATTTCATTTCACATTTTATATTCTTACAAATAGTATAAATACTAACATTTTATTAGAAAAAACTTGAAGAATAAATGCGAGATACTTTTTACTAGCGGTGGATTCACCAGCAGGCTGTGTAGGCTGGAGCCTAGGGCGGCAGCATTTAGAAGGGCGGCTAAGTCAACAATTTCTGTGTTATGTTACATACATGTTAACCCCCCAACATTAAATCTTCCTCTGCAAGCCCAGACAACACTATACCATCATCATCTTCCTTCTCCCTGTTTGGAGTCGGCTCTGTATGTCAACTCTCTCCATCGTTTTCTGTCATTTATTATAGATATAATAATAAATGACAGTACAGTACAGATGTACTAACCCCCCTGTTCATCATGTCCCGCTAAACACATTCCTCCCTACGTCTTTCTAGGTCGTCCTCTATCTCTGTGGCAACGCCATACCATCAACCAGCATTAAATGTTACGTTTACCTCATAGATTTTATACAAACAGATGCAAACAATATAAAATCTCCTAACAATATTGACCCATTTTGGTCGGCCTTTGATTTCGGTTGTCACAAGCGAAATCAGAAGTGTTAAGTTAACCTTAAATCTTCCTCTGCAGGCGCATACAACACCATACCATCAACCAGCATTAAATGTTAAGTTTTACTAATAGATTTTATACAATCAGATGCAAACAATATTAGGAACATTTGACCCATTTCGGTCGGCCCTTGATTTCGGTAGTAAGAAACGAAATCAGAAGTGTCAACAAAGCAAAAACGACTGGGCCTTACAGTAGTCGTATAACATGTGAAACATCTCATCTTGGTAATGGCCAACTCTACCACCGCACTCATTGGCCAACTCTACCACCGCCGAACTCTTTGGCCAACTACCACCGCCGCACTCATTGGCCAACTCTACCACCGCCACACTCATTGGCCAACTCTACCACCGCCGCACTCATTGGTCAATTCAAACAGCGCGCTTCCCCGGCTTCCTATTACACTTCCGCCGCATTTTACAAAATCACTCTCCCAGATTGCAGAAAAGCGATAGGAAAGATGTTAGGGTTGCTACACACATTATCGGGCCGGAATTGTCGGTTCGGCACTATTTGTCAAATAACAAAGCCGACCCGAAGCAATACGAGTAGCAATACGGATGTGGACTAAAAAATATTTTTAGCTCATCAGGTAGATTATTAAAAAATATTGTATATGTACCTATCTTTCTTTTATCCTTTTCCTCTATTTCTTTTTTCTGATTATTAAATAATTACAAAGATACAGAGCATTTAAATTCCGCATGACGTCACAATCAAGTATGCGCTGTATGTTTGTGAATTTTCACTACTTAGATAAACCGAAAAATATGGGTCCATTATTTTTGGATCTAACTGACGGACTAAATAAAATACAATTTTTCGGATCCAGTCCACATCTTTATTATTGCATCTGTTCGGCTTCATTCGGCTTATGCCGATCGGGTAGTTCATTCGGAATCATCATTCGATTCGGCAGTATTTTCTTATATTTGCATATTATATTCGTTTCACCGCCCAGCTTTGCCGATTATTGCCATCCAATTACTGCCCGCGTAGTTAAAGCCGAGCGGCTTTTTCCCCTATAATTCATCTACATATATTCGATCCGACTATGCCGATTAATGCCGCCGGCCCGATTATGTGTGTAGAAACCTTTACACATCAAAAACAGGGTATTACGGTAACGGGCCATTCGTCTCTTTGTTATCTAACGCGGCTATTCTTGCCTTCAGTTCTTGGACGAGGTTCTGTCGCGGCACTTCGTCCTCCTGCCTCGACTGGATGTTCCGAATCTTGACCACACCTCGCTTTAGCTCTGATTCGCCCAACACGACGGCTAAGGGTATGCCGTTTTCTTCGCAGTGCTGCAGTTGATTCAGCATTTTCGGGTTTTTCTTGTACGACTGCTCAGTCTGAAAAATATTGGGAAAATAATACTTTGCGCAAATTGGGGAAAAAATGTCAGTACATATTGAAACAACTTTTTACAAAATGTAAGTAAGACCAAGTGCATTAAAATCAATGCAAGCAGCCAATCTTCATCATCATAAATATCTTTAAATTATATGCCATCAGATTCGTCCCAAAACGTGCTGTAGATCGACAATTTCAAAACATTCTGTTTCTATGCTTATTTTTTTTTATTAAACAATTTTACGGCTCTGTATACAAGTCCTTTAGAGCCTATCCTTAGTTTTGTTCTTTATTCCTAATCCTAACCTAACTTAATCCTAACAAGTTACAATCAAAGGGTGTTGTAGGCCTTTGACTGCTTCAAGGGAGCTTCTGGCGACAAATCTGTACGAGTCCACTGGTTTTCATAGACGACAGAGTGGCGGACGACGCCCGAAGACGTACACAGTCCGCAAAACAAATATCACTACAGCCGTACTATGACTGTCCACTTCAACTATTTTACACATTGTTCATGAGCATGAGCATATAAAACACCAAACACCAATTTCATATTATAAAGTCCACTAAAATCAATTTGCAAAATAATTTAAAGCAAACCTCAACCGAACCCCTTGACTTCCCGCCAAAAACTCCGTTTGTATGTTTACATTGAAACATTATTTTTTTTTATTTTTACTCTTTAAGATTTTTGCACCCGGGCAATATTACCCACTGAGCTGTGCTGTGACCTTTTTTTAATAGTTGTAGCACACACAATTAAAAAATTGTGCAGGTAGGTATGTCTTTTTTTAGTGTCTGTTTTTTTTATTTTTTGTATGTGTGTGTATTATAACTTATAGCAGCAAATAAACGAGTTTGTCTATCTATCTATGAACTCAGAGAACATTAACTGTTTCAGCTACTTGCATAGATAGGTAGTTGTCCAAATTGATATCAGCATTCCATAGTTCCGTACATATCTTCATCCTCTCCTGGAACACAGAATACAGTAAGAGTATACAGAACGGAATATCCTAAGGTCCCGCGCAATATGCGTCCCCGTTCCCTGCACCCGCACCTCTCCCCCGTTTTAGCCTTGACGACGGGCGGGAGCGGGTTCCGTTCTGTATACTCTTAATGTATTCCTGTGCCTGGAGTAAGTTCTTCTGCACGGCCGCAACACACACGTCAACTCGTTGGTGCGCAAGCGCAGCTAACTTCGCTTCCAACTCAGACAATATTTACTATTCAAACTATACATACATAGATAGTTATTATTTATTGCCCACCTTGATACCAGCATTCCACAGTTCCGTGCATATCTTCATCCTCTCCTGGAGGAAGTTCTTCTGCGCAGACGCCACATACACGTCCAGATCGTTGGTGCGCACGCGCATCTCGCCCGCAGCTAACTTCGCTTCCAACACGGAGAATATCCGCTCCACACCGATACTGACCCCGACGCATGGTACCTACAAAATGGATTCATTATATGATGGCTGCAAGTCAATATAAACCATCTCATTTATAAACCACGGACTAACTTTATTACTAGGTTAAAACCGATCTTCTTCTTCGTCTAAGCGCGTTCCCAGTTGCATCCTCAGCTGTGCTGCTTCGGAGCCCGGGGTGCGCTTTCCTGCTATTTCATCTCCAAATATAACATGTATGTCAATGGTCACCCAAGGATGCCAAAGACCTTGCAAAATGGAGAAGAAATAGCCAGAACAGTTTAAATGATTTGGCTATTGTTTCACGACCGGCCGCTTGCCTGACGTCAACCCAATTTAGGAATGTATTTGTGCGAAAAGTTTTACAACCGGCCGCCGCCCGACATTAACCCTCCTTTGGAATGCAATTGTAGCACGAGTTGTTTGTGCTTAGTCCTTTAATCTCCACATGAAGAGATGGTCCTATTCTACTCTACCGGGAACCACACGGCTAAAACCGATGTTGATTTAAACCGCTGTTTTGAAACGTAGTGGCCTCATTTTTTGTAAGCGATACGTCAAAACGTGTATGACGCTACCAAATAGAAAAGTCACGTACTTAACCAGAAGTCAATGCCATTAGACAATGTCATTTAAATTTTGTCGTATTAAGCAGCAAACAATTGTTATTTTTACTTTTGACGTTTGGCGACGTCTCATTCTTGCAACAGTAAATGCCGATAAGCGAAAAAGAGACACAAGATGGGTTTTAAGTCAAATTCTCTCTATAAGAAGGTACATTCTTTGGTTTAAACCATTATCCGCCCAAAAAACAAGTCAGTATGATATTCACAGATGATTGACGAGTGATATCATCATTTTACAAGATTTCAACTTGTTTAGAATGATAAAATGGTTAAAATCTAGTAATAAAATTATTTTGTGTTTTATAATAAATAACAAGGAAAAAGTACCGCAACGTTTTTCCGCGCGGATCGTAAAAGGATACTGTTTTCTTTTAGGTACATACTATAGATATATACATACATACAGACCTACCACTACTAGACCTGCGTAGTGCGTGGCCACCTTAGTACATCTCTTTCTATCTTTGATTGTTGCCTCCACCTATATTTTGCACACGTCACAGAACACACTATGGTTACTATGACTTTTAAAAAGCTCAAATAAAACCCTAAATCACCTTTTAAATCATAAAATCTCTAAAATTAATAACTTTCTTCGATCGTTTTGTTTGTTTGGCCCAGATTTTGACAGTAGGCCAGCTTATAGCAGCCACGCCGATAGAGACAAAAAAACATATCAGCGTTTCTTTCACACTCACATTGTATTGTCTTTGACAGTTCTAGCAATATCGTTGCAAGTCTAGTTGTGGTAGGTCTGTGCATATGTCGCAGTTGGACGGTATAAACCGCTAATTCACGAAACCTCTAGTTGTTTGGCATTACAGCTCGGTTTTGTTAAACAGCCGAATATCGTTCAGCTGGCAATCCAGCTCTAATATTGCGCAACGTGTTACGTTCATTAAAACCGCTAACCACGTTTCCAAACGGCTAGCGGTTTTGTGAAACAGTAGCGGTAATCCGCTGTTTGACGAAACCGTTTTACAATCCAACTGCGACACACGCATGATAAGGATTTGGTGTAGAGTTACCATAATGAAATATAACTGGGAGTCTATTTGAATACAGATTTTTTCGACATCGAATTTAATTTCTCAGAAAACTATTCCACGATTTTTATTGCTATAGGTTTGCCCTAACCTAGTAAAATGGATAGAACTTTTCTAGCACTCGCCGGCCGCTGCCGCGGCACGCTCGCTCCACTCGCTCGGCTCGTGCGTGTTGGTCGCAGTTCTAACCTAACCTAACCTAGTAAAATAGATAGAACACTTGCTCGCCACATTGCAACTTCGTAGGCATTCTAAATCTATACTTCTATACTAATATTATAAAGAGGAAAGATTTGTACCTATTTTTGTATGTTTGTAATGAATAGGCTCAAAAAGTACTGGGCCGATTTAAAAAATTCTTTCACCGTTGGAAAGCTACACTATTCCCGAGTGACATAGGCTATGTGTGTACCACGGGCGAAGCCGGGGTGGACTGCTAGTTGTATATAATTTCTTTAGATAGAATTGTTCAACAACTTCTCTAGCCGCATGGATGAATACAAGTTGTTCATTCCATTACGCGTATTAGGGTTCGCTGTTTTACAAAACCGAGCTGTAATGCCAAACAGGTAGAGGTTTCGTGAATTAGCGGATTATACCATTCAACTGCGACACATACATACACAATCACATCTTAATCTCTAATGGGGCAGACAGAGCGTTATGGGTCTAGCGGCTCTAAGCAGACAGAGCCCAGGGCCGCAGGACCCAAAGGCCACGTTTAGCGCGATGGTGGGCAAGTAACATGATTTGCACTTTCGCCCATTTCCTCGATCGGCTTTAACTGTGTGCGTGGGAAAAGAAGCAGCTGGTACATTCTTAGTTTTTTTCTTTTCTCCCACTCCAGCGGGATAAAGCCTACACTTTATGTTGCCAACCAGATAGTTCATCTGTGGTTTAATATTAGCTTGCAATTTGCTTGCAAATGTTACCTTCACAAGTCATTAACGTAAGACAAAAATAATCAAAAATCCCTCATTTATAGTTTGCACTTGCAAGAGCTATAGCAACTATAAATGCAGGATTTTTAGGCTTTCATACATATTTATAATAATATCCAGTTTATCATGCTTGTATAAAGAATAATGTTTTAATATTTTATTACTAAATCCATCTAGAAAAGATTTCGAATCAATCATAAGATTTTCCTTTTTAATATTAAGTACTTTGTTTTTATTACTATATTACCTACAATAAGAAATTACCTGTTTGTTTTTAGGATCGAACATGCCAACGAGGTTATCATATCTGCCGCCGCCAGCGATCGAGCCCACAGTCTGCTCCTCATTGCCAATTTTGATTGGTTCTGAAAAGGAAACAAAATTTCCAAATCAAACCCAATCAAGGATTATTCACGAAAAGTGTCGATTTCGTGTCCATAATTGGATTTTCAAACAATAAATTATTTGGTGTTATATATTTCTAAAATTAACTATCAGAACATAAATTATCATTTTATTTTTCAAGAGCTAATTATTTGATTGCGTAAAACAATATCTACTCTACTTGTTAATATTTTTGTAGCATACATTGTGTATACATATAATAACATTACTTAACCATTTCATTTTCACTATTTATTTTATCAACCGACTTTAAACTTAAGTTTTGTATATGACCTTATTTGAGCCATAAGCATTATGTTGTTATAGATAACATAATACTTGTGGCACAAAAACAAATAATCCTTTTGAAGATGTAATTTATGTAAGTCAAGCCAGTGAGTTGTGTATTTATGTATCAATATTTTACACTATACCTGTTAATACAGCTTCATATATAACTCCAGTGTAATAATCCAGTCCCCTAGCTAAGCTTACATCAAACAATATTTTATCTTTAATGCCGAACAGTTCACAATACTCCAGAAGCAGTTTGATTCCGTTGATTCCTTCAATAGCAGCTTTGTTTTTGGACAGCTTTTCGTCTTGTAGCAGCTGGTCGGCCAGCGCTGTGCTGCCGTGGAGGCGGACGTACTCGCCTATCCTGTCGGCGGCGTCCGGGGATATGCCTTTCTCATTTATCATCTCGGTTCGCACTTCTTCCCATGGCGACTGAAAATGATACCGGAGAAAAATATTTTAGGTTGAAATTTTTACAAAAATGAATGGAAATTTTACCTAGGCGAAAGGCTTGGATTATTGGGTCAAAGTCAAAGTCAAAATTTTTTATTCAATGTAGGATATATATATATATATAACTTATTCAAGGTCAATATTTTTAATTATTTTTAGTTTTAGACCTTCTGACGTGAACGACCAAAAACGCAAAAGGCGAATTCAAACATTTTTGCGAAACTCGTCAATTCTTGAATGACCATGTCAGTAAATTATCATAAACGCAAAAGGCCGATTAAGACTTCAAAACAAAATACTGACGCTTTGACTAACTAGACTTACAGAAATGTAACATAAAACTGTACCTCTGAAAACTTCAGTCCATAGTATGAACTACAAAATAAGTTAATAAACCGGTCAAGTGCGAGTCGGAGTCGTACATTAAGGGTTCCGTACCACCGTACAAGGTTCTGAAACGCTTAAAAAAACACGTTTCTATTTTTATTGTTGAAAAGTCAAAATATAGCGACTTGCCGGAACCCAGATTAACCCTGCGAGTTTTTCGTTGTTTTGATCTTATATGTAAAAGTATGTGTTGTAAATATTGAATAATTATTTAAAAAAATACTAATCTGCTAACTACAAACATCACAAAAAATTTAAATTAAGCAAAAACTTTTTTCTTATTCCAGACTCCTATTCTCGCCATTCCATTATATCAGTTTTCCTCATTCTCTTCAGGTGTGATTGCCCTTCCACTCCTTTCTATCTTGTGCACTCTGTACCACTCTGTCTTTCCTGCCACCTGCCTTATTTTATCGTCCCATCTTGTCTGTGGTCACTCACGCAAAAACTTACCTTATCTAATTTATCGACCGTAGAGCAAGTAGTACGGAACTGTTCCGCAGGCACTCCGCAAGCTTCGAACATGCCGTCGAGCAAACGCCTGTGGTTCACTTTCAACACGTATTTGCCGATGTCTAGAGCATCGAGGATCTCTGTCACTACTTTGAGGCACTCAGCATCTGGTACCATAGCGTCGTATTGGCCGGCGATGTCGAAATCCTGAAATTATATTAGATTATGAAACGTGTTTTGCCGATATCAAAATTTTTTGCAACAAATAATTATTGTAAAAGTATTTAATTTTAATAGTTTTATTATTATTCACTTATTCAAAACCTGTGCTGTGATGTCATGGCTTTCTACGGCCATTTAAATACCTAATAACTGCTTTTATAATTTTTCAAAGTTATTACATCATTGATTATCAAACATTTGTTTGTGGTCTGCGCTAATCACAGACCTACCACTACTAGAGCTGCATAGTGCGTGGCCACTTTAGTGCATCTCTTTCTACCTTTGATTGTTGCCTCCAACCATATTTTGCACACGTCACAGAATGTGTTGTTTTATTTGAGCTTATTAAGTTAGAAACCATAGTAACGTCACAGAACACATTCTGTGACGTTACTATGGTTTCTCAATATAATAATCTATAAGCTCAAATAAAACCCTAAATGACCTTTTAAATGATAAAATCCCTAAAATTAATAATTTTCTTCGATCGTTATGTGGTTTGTTTGACCCAGATTTTGACAGTAGGCCAGCTTATAGCAGCCACGCCGATAGAGACAAAAAACATATCAGCGTTTCTTTCACACTCACGTTGTACTGTATTTGACAGTCTCTTTCTAGCAATATCGTTGCAAGTCTAGTAGTTGTAGGTCTGTGGCGCTAATATTCTGGCGGCAGAACATTGCAATAATATCTCCTGTTGGAAGTGTACTCACGATACATACGTGAGGGGCGTGAGTATGAAATCACATATTTTGATATTGGTCCGAGCATTGTAAGGCTGTTTAAATCAACAATTAAAAAAAAATCTATTGCCAAGCCAACTGCCACCAAGAAAATTCTAGGATGACATAAAAAGCCAGAAACAAATGTATTTTTAATACTATATCTACTAGAATTATTTACATTCAAAGGTGTTCTATAATATACTACTTCCATATAAATAATCTAAAAATCAAGGTGTCTTCCTCTTAAATCTATATTATGTAGCACACTGGATGTGCCACATCTAAAGCCTTGCATAAAACTTGACTTTTAATACTTACACACTGATAAAACTCTCTATATCTGCCTCTAGTCATAGCTGGATTGTCTCTTCTGTAAACCTTGGCAATGTGGTATCTCTTCAAGGTGGAGATCTTGCTCATCGCCAAGTAACGGGCCAGGGGGACTGTCAGGTCATACCTGAGGGACAAAATCTCTCCACCCTGATCCTTTAAGTCATAAATCAGTTTGGAATCCTCGCCATACTTTCCGGTTAATACTTCCTGTAATATTAAGAAAAATGAAATATATTATGTATATATATATTACACAGATAAACCATTATACAGGGTGCATTTGGCATTAATTTTACTTGTTAACATACTCACTCCAAGTTTATTTTTTAGGGTATCAAAAAGTAAAAAAAAAATAACAAACTATCAAAACATCACGCGTCGCGCTCGCGAGAGTGCTATGACCCCGGCGCTGGTAGGTACACTCACCAGCTGTGGCGCGGGCGGCCGGTATACAAAAATAGACTTTAAGTTGAGTGGAGAAGGTTTAAAGTCGAGTGGGGAAAGGCGATGTCACGCGACCGATTGAGAATAGCAGGTAATTCTGTTCTGCGGAATCTACGACGACGCGATGAAATTGATACTATTATAATTAATTTGTTTTTCATAAGTTTTATGACGATTAGTTTTTTTATTTATAGAATTCTAATTGCAGTAATTCAGTAAAGGTGTCTAACAAGGAGCCTAACGCGTGTTTATAGGTTTTCTTTAATATGAAAATGACGACTTTTGATTGACGTTTTAACAGTCTCGAATTACTTTGTATCATAGGTATAGTGGATATTTAAAAGAATGCCAACCATTTCAAATCCACCCTATATAATATTGTCATAAAAATGTGCAGTCAACTTATTGGGAAGAATAAAACAGATAAAAGAAAATATAAAATTAATTAAGCAAGCTTCACGAGATACAACATCCATTGTGATAAAACAAAAAAATTATGATTACAAGATAATGATGTCAAACTAATCTATGAGGACAATATAAGTCCATCTACCTACTTCTCAAATCTAGTCTGTGTGTTTACTAGACAGACCCTGTGATTTTTTTTTCCATTTTAAAACAAGAAGCATTCATCATAAACTAAAAAATTACCTTCAATTCAAAAACTGGTGTATCAATGCATTCTGCTCCATGCCTCTTGAAAACTGCAATAATTTTCTGAAGAACATTGTTCCTGATCGTCATCTGCTGGGGGTCATAGTCCCGGGTTCCCTTCGGGGTCTTGAGAGTGAACTTCTGGGGAGCAGCATCCTCGGGACTCAGCTGGGCTTTAAGAGCTAATAATTTTGCTACTTCTTCTTGAATCTGGAAAAAGTTATATTTTATATTACTTTTAAACTATTTAAAGCAAACATTTAAACTACCATCTTCATAAAAAATTTACAATCTTTAACGCAGTCTCATACTTATAAGTGCTACCAATTGAATATATTGCTTTAATTTTACATATTATGAATCTGCATTTCTTACACATGCTGAATCAGAAAAACTAACACACAAAAAAAAAGAGTACAGTCCGGAATTAAAAATATATATATATACAATCTATAATGCCTATGAAGTGGCAAAGCCGTTCACAAAATAGATACCTTAAGTTAAAGGTGTCCCGTTATACTTTAATGCAATGGTAGTCAGTGGGTAAGGGACACCTATGACTTCAGGGAACTAACATTCCATTGTTTCAATACCTAACGGTATTGAAACATATGCATTGTAGTAATATAAACTTTTTGTAAGTGGCATATGGCATATTTTATGAACCACCGTTGAAAGTATTTACATTAGTCCGTCTAGCTTTAAAACTTGCCTCCGCCAAAAATGGCCACGGCAAGTTTTAAAGCTAGACGGATCACCAATAATAGTTTCAACGGCAGTTCATAAAATAATTTAAAGGGCTATCTAGTGCATGACGAAGAGCAATATGGAAAGTATCACCATATTTACGAGTTAACAATTTATTTCACACTTCAAGGCCATTTGCCTATATCTTCACCTTAATGGCAACAAGTCTAAAAATTTAACCATTAAACTTATATTTATATTCAACAAATCAATAAACGAAAATAGCAATGAACAGTTTTTGCATGCATAG
This sequence comes from Acrobasis repandana, assembly GCA_963576875.1. Taxonomy (NCBI): domain Eukaryota; kingdom Metazoa; phylum Arthropoda; class Insecta; order Lepidoptera; family Pyralidae; genus Acrobasis; species Acrobasis repandana. The sequence goes on along the minus strand of OY756218.1, from coordinate 14,579,104 downwards.
TAATGTCCATATTTTTAATTCTTATCAGCCAGACTGAAATAATCAAGAAATAAATAAATTGTAAAGTATGTAACATTTTTGTTATTTTTTTTATCAAATACTAGCACTAATTTCCAATACCTTGTAACTAAGTGTTGTTGAAATACCCCTAATAAAAAGGTCTTTGTACACAACATTGCACAACCGCAGTGCTGTTGCATGGCTTTTTGCAAACGTCACCACTCTGAACGACATGCTTCAATTATTTCAGCCAAGAGCAAATCCAAGAGATATGATTCCTTGTCACCACTGCCATACATCAATTCAGAACCGGAAAAAGAAAACGAAATAACTGGTACTAAAATTATACTAAAATATTAAATTTAGAAATAGGTATTTTATAGTTTACTTTAAGGTTTATTAAGTCTTTTTTATTACTTAACTGTTTCAATTATTCATGAGGAAATATATAAACTTAGAAAAAAAATATTGACACTAATGCAAAGATATAAAAGTTATTCATTAATTACAATATACATATATTTCCTTTCAGAACTGATGATGTGGTGACCAAAGAACCATATGTGGAATTTCTACTATCAATCACAGGCTGGTGTACCATTTATAATGTGCTATACAACAACTAGGTAATTATATTTACAAAACTAAGAACTACATACATCCTGTTTAACCAACCTGTTCATCAATTGATTTTATATTCTTCTTATAAAAAAGCTTTGGCATAACATTTTTTCTGAACAACTTAACCTCTGAATCACTGAAACTCCGCATATGGTACCACCATCTCCTGAGATATTTGTATTTTTCAAAATGTATATTATTCCCTAAACTTTTGTGTAATTCAACATCACAGTCACTAGGCACGTAGCCACAGATATAGCTGTACTGAGACATATGTCTATCGATTTCACCAAGATCATATTCTTTTATCTTCTTCCCCTATAAAAGGTAAAATTTAGGTTATGCTGCATGATGCAATAAACTTGTAACCTTGTTATAAATTGTAAGAATGCATTCCTAATAGACAAGGGCAATGAAATATGCACTATTTTACTGACCTTTTCACTGGATTCCTTCGCCGATTTTAATTTTCGCACTAAATCACCTTGTTCTTTAATTTTTTCCAACAATAACTCTTGAGACTCTGCCATTGTTTTTTAGACAATATAATAATTAAAAACGTCCGTCTCGTAGAAATAACTAAAGCAAGTAAAAAAACGGTCCAGTTTCAGAGGTAATTGCAGCTTAGCCTTTCGATATGCCTTTCATTTTCACATTTCACGGACAGCAAGCTAACACAACAGCATAGCATTCAGCAATCAGCATGTAGGTAGGTACCTACCTACCTAAAAAGCACGGCACACGGCACGACATGGACACGTATAAATGTCAACGTCAATGTCAAAAAGTGACAATAAAGTTTGAAGGATAGTGTTGCCATATATAATTTCATTTAATCATTTCTTTCTAAAGTGTGAGAAAGGCCTTTAGATACTGGATTTGGTCCGCTGTCCGCAACCAATGAATTTATAATACTATCTAGAATAACTACGAATAATAATCTCAAAAAACCGACATTGAAAATTAAACTTAATGCCACGTACATAAAGCTCATATTTTCATAATGCTGATATTTAAATACCCAAAAAATGTCTTGCGTTTATATAATATATCATTGCTTGCGTTGCGTCTCTTTCCCGCAAACTTTCAGTGCAATAAAGTAGAAGGGGAGAGCTATAACTTTAGGCCTAATATTTGGGAACGACTTTGCCATTTCGTGCGCATTCTAGATTTGTATACAATTTCTTTGTCCGCAATTCGCAACCCAGTCCACAGTTCCTCCACTTGATAAAAAGTAACGAAAACAAAACCACTGGTATGACTCTCCATTGATTCAGAGTAACATATATACCTACTACTACTACAAACGAAACAATTTATCTGTACACACGTCGATGTGTGAGTTTTATACTTAGGGTCGCACCGCAGAATTATTATAATACTTACCTACTAACGAGTTCGACATATTTACGATTATATTTTTCCATACCGGAAGATTTGCGAACACTATGACGTAATAAATATTCTGTTTTATATGTATTAAATGTTACAGGAAAGTCGGAAACAGCTACATAATATCACTTCACAAATATTTTTCATTACGTCCATTGTCCATTTCACCATTAGTTCACTTTACTGATTATTATTGAGTCATATATAATGTAACGCACTAATTTCACTAATTCACTATTGTAATATAGTAATTTGCATATTCGGCGCAAAACCACTGGTATGACTCTCCATTGATTCAGAGTAACATATATACCTACTACTACTACAAACTAAACAAATTATCTGTACACACGTCGATGTGTGAGTTTTATACTTAGGGTCGCACCGCAGAATTATTTTAATACTTACCTACTAACGAGTTCGACATATTTACGATTATATTTTTCCATACCGGAAGATTTGCGAACACTATGACGTAAAAAATATTCTGTTTTATATGTATTAAATGTTACAGGAAAGTCGGAAACAGCTACATAATATCACTTCACAAATATTTTTCATTGTGTCCATTGTCCATTTCACCATTCGTTCACTTTACTGATTATTATTGAGTCATTTATAATGTAACGCACTAATTTCACTATTGTAATATAGTAATTTGCATATTCGGCGCAAAACTATACGGTAATTATATGAATAAATTCAATAAAAATAAACAAATGTTTATCACGCTTGATGATGATGACAAATTGACACGCACAGCATGTCAAGTTGTCATTGTCAACAATGGCATTTAGCACTATAACCCGCGTAAATCTAGTTGGCATCTGCGTGTATGTGATTACCTGTGAGCGAGGAGCCTATGTAACATTACCGGATTGCTTATTAGCAATCCGGTAATGTTACAATCTCGCTCTTGTGTATCTCCCGCCAATGCGAGAGAGCGAGAAGGGTATATATATCAAGATGGTTGCTGGGTAATAACGTGAAATTATATTGTTGCTTTGCTTACCTGTTTTCATCATTTGGAAATGTATGAAATATACGTTCTTTAGAGTATTAGGTGGATAAACAATTATTATACGCGCACCTTCTCACCATGATGGTTACTATTGGTTGACAGTTCTCAAGACAACACACGTCGCGTATTGCGTGCGGCTAGTAATTAAACCCTGGTTTGGAGCCGTCAAAGCTCACAAAGTGCGAGGGAGAGGTGCGGGGACGCCAATTTGCGGGAGACGGTGTGAGAGACCATTCTGTTTGACTCTTATGTATTCTGTGGCAAAACTATACGGTAATTATATGAATAAATTCAATAAAAATAAACAAATGTTTATCACGCTTGATGATGATGACCAATTGACACGCATAGCATGTCAAGTTGTCATTGTCAACAATGGTATTTATATGGCATCTGCGTGTATGTGATTACCTGTGAGCGAGGAGCCTATGTAACATTACCGGATTGCTTATTAGCAATCCGGTAATGTTAAAATCTCGCTCTTGTGTATCTCCTGCCAATGCGAGAGAGCGAGAAGGGTATATAATCAAGATGGTTGCTGGGTAATAACGTGAAATTATATTGTTGCTTTGCTTACCTGTTTTCATAATTTGGAAATGTATGAAATATACGTTCTTTAGAGTATTGGGTGGATAAACAATTATTATACGCGCACCTTCTCACCATGATCGCTACTATTGGTTGACAGTTCTCAAGACAACACACGTCGCGTATTGCGTGCGGCTAGTAATTAAACCCTGGTTTGGAGCTGTCAAAGCTCACAAAGTGCGGGGGAGAGGTGCGGGGACGCCAATTTGCGGGAGACGCTGTGAGAGACCATTCAGTTTGACTCTTATGTATTCTGTGACAAAACAACAACTTGTTAGGATTAGGAATAAAGAAAAAAATTAAAGATAGGCTCTAAAGGACTTGTATCCAAAGCCGTAAAATTATTTAATAAAAAAAAACAATCTGACTGACCTGTGATTTGACATTGACTTGACAGTGACAACTTGACAAGTAGAAGTTATTCCGTCCGTAGTCTGTGTTATTTACACTAATTTGACCCAGACTTGGTTGTGTTAGTCCTGAATTTTTATAATTAATTATATATTTTCGTTATAAAAGTTCTTATGGTAAATTAAACAATGGATAGATTTGAATACATAGATGCCAGATTATTCGAAGGTGAAAGTTATATCAAACGTGATAAGAACGTAAAGATATACGACGGCGAAGATAAAGTTAGTTTCAGTTTTTCTTGTTTCGTTCCGCTTTTGTATGATGGGTAATTATTTTATGTACTCTATGGAATTTCTTACTTATTTTAGACGCAGTTCATTGACGGTGAAGTGGTATTAACAACTCATCGTATCCTTTGGGGCAAGCCTGGCGATATACCTAAAGGAAACGTATGCTTATCCCTTTACTTGTACTATGTGTTCTGTTTAGAGGAGGAAAGCAGTGGGGTTTTTGGTTTGGGAGGACCTAAAAGAATAATACTTCATCTGGGACCAGCACTTCCAGGTATATTAACATTACAGGAGTACCTACCTAACTTTGATGGTTTAGAATGTAATATTGTTTTACTACCGAAAACGCACTCATGCTTACGAAAACTATTTCAAAACAGTCGAGTTATACCAAGTTTAATATTATTCTTTTCCTATGCCCTACGTCAAGACAAAACAGCAGTTGCCATAATATCAATAAAACAAAATTCATATTAAAATTGTTGTCAACAGAATCTATATTCTCTATATTTTTAAATATGTTAAATTATTTTTAAAATTTTTGTATAGTTGTCCTAATGAATAATTTTAGGTAAGAGACCGGGCCCTGCAGTAGTCAGTCCATATCATTTCATTAAACTGTCATTCAAAGATGGAATTGATGCTGCATTCTATAAAGCCTTGGGCGATGCAGTATCCACGAAGGCATGGGAGAGGCAAAGTCCACTGTCTTCTCCAGGCAGTGCTACCAGCCCTACTACCTCCAAACCAATGGCACCCATCAACTCCAAAATAAGGTCTGGGATTGTTGGCATAGAGAGAAGCATAGAAGAACAGCACAGGGCAACAGATGAGAGTATAACTGTGGCTTTTCAGGACTTGACAAAACTTATGGCAAAGGCAAAAGACATGGTGGCCATATCAAAGAATATTTCAACAAAAATAAGGGTACCTAATTTTTGTAATCTTTTTATTATTTGAGAATTAACTGATCTCTATAATTTAAGAACTACGTTCTTGTCTGTGGAGTAGTTTCCATGTCTCCCTCTCTTGAGCATCCTTTTGACCTCCCTATAAGACACAGTGTCAACTTTCTCCTTTGAAAAAAGAATATTAACGGATATCTTGTCAAAATTTCTGTGTAACTACTTTAAGATAACTGAAAGAAATTTCCATGCAATAAGGCTGACTTTTGTATACAATGGTCTCCATATATGTATCTTTTTTTTGTTAAACTTTGTGCAATAAAGTGTTTGTGCAAAAGTGTAAAATAAATAGTATCTTTATTCATAGAAACTAAATAATAATAACATATTAAGGTCCTACTAAGCCATTAAAAAGATGGCAGAGACAAGAGAGGAAAGGAGGCATCTCCACTTAACTCCACCAACAAGAGCAAGCTCTTAACTTAAAGAAGATGTTTAGTTATTCAAAATATAAAAAAATACAATGGCTTGTCATATTAGCGGTTGCATCATTATGGTCCGAGAGCTGGCACGAATTTTGGGTAGGTGTTCGAGGCAAGTTGAAAACTTGTCACATACTTCTCCTATTATACCCCAACACGGAACTGCAGACCTGGCTGGTGAGTAGCGGGGCTAAAGCAACCTATGAATTTTTAAGTTTTTTTTTTTTTCAAAAATGGTATTTGAGGCAATATGCTTTTTTTATATGTTGTAGTTTAGTGTTTAAAGAATAGAAAAATCAATAAGCCAGACGATTTGGTCGGGGCTTTGATATTCCCAGGCGCATGCAAAAGTATTTTTCAAAAAACTATAAAAAAGATATTTGAGGCAACTTGAAATTTTAATAGGGTATTACTTATAACTAAAAAATAAGATTCTCAAAAAGACAGGTCAATTTGATGGGACTTTCTACCTGCCAGGTCAATCTAAATAAAATGGTGGTCATAAAGACTAGAGTTGTCTGCTTTGATCGTTGTAGTCATACACACATATACTATATTTTATAACTAATACAATCCCGTGTGGTTCCGACCACTCCATCTCTTCATGTGGATGTCGTAAGAGGCGACTAAAGAACTAAGCACAAACATCTCATGCTCGTACAATTGGGTAGTTTCCTGGGTCAAAAATAAATTATTCGGTACTGTACTTTGAACGTGATTTTAGATTTATTAATTCAGAAAAACCGATATTAAAAGCGCTATTTGACTCCAAGAAACTGTGACGTCACAGTCCGATGTTCCATACAAATCTCATAGAAAATGTTTGTTTTGACATTAAGAAAAAAGTATCTGATTTGACTTGTTGGAAACTAGCGGATTGCATTCCCAAGGAGGGTTGACGTCAGGCAGGCACCAGGTCGTAAAACTATAGCCATAGCATTTAAACTGTTCCGGCTATTTCTTCTCCATTTTGCAAGGTCTTTGGCATCTTTGGGTGACCATTGACATGCATGCAGAGAGGAAAAAAGCGGCCAAGTGCGAGTCGGACTCGCCCATGAAGGGTTCCGGGGGAGCAAGTAACATAATATAAAAGTTCTAAAGGTAAATTGCGGTTTACGATTTATGACGTATTAAAAAATAACTATCTATGATACCGAGACCGCTATAGTTTTAATTGAAAATACATACAGTTTCGCTTGCACCATTTAGATTTATTTAGATTGACCTGGCAGGTAGAAAGTCCCATCAAAATGACCTGTCTTTTTAAGAATCTTATTTATTAGTTATAAGTAATACCCTATTAAAATTTCAAGTTGCCTCAAATACCTTTTTTATATTTTTTTGAAAAATACTTTTGCACGCGCCTTGCTATATCAAAGCCCCGACCAAATCGTCTGGCTTATTGATTTTACTATTCTTTAAACACTAAACTACAACATATAAAAAAAGCATATTGCCTCAAATACCTTTTTTGAAAAAAAAAAAAAACTTAATAATTCGTAGGTTGCTTTAGCCCCGCACCAGCCAGGTCTGCAGTTCCGTGTTGGGGTATAATAGGAGATGTATGTAACAAGTTTTCAACTTGCCTCAAACACCTACCCAAAATTCGTGCCAGCTCTCAATCTATTAGCACCACTTCTGATTGGAATGGCAGTGGCCAGCAATTTTTACTATAAGGCCATATTTTATTTCTTTATCTAAAAAAAATAATCTATAAAAAATTGATATAATAAACCCTAAAAATGAGAAAATGTATTATTATATTTTCAGGAAAAACAAGGTGATATATCTGAGGATGATACCGTCAGATTCAAATCTTATCTGATGAGTTTGGGCATTGACGATCCAGTGACAAGGGATGCATTTAGATCAGACTCAGAATATTACTTGGGGTTGTCTCAACAAATCTCTGATATGATGGTGGCAGTTTTGATGGTAAGACCAAAGATCCTCTTTGTTTAACCCTTTCACCGCGAGACTTTATATCAGTTGTCGTGCTCCCAGCGCGAGGAATTGTGAATATCCATAGTTTTTGGTCGGATAAATCCGACGCTCGCGAAATGGGCACGAAAATGTTTGTCGGATTAATCCGACGTTCGCGGTTAAAGGGTTAATGGTTTTAAATGCTACTAAGATTACTAAACATTAGCACACTGTAATGTATATTTCAAAAATAATTTGTAAGGGTCCCCTTACTCTACCTTGTATGGATAGATTGTCTAGAGTCTAGACTTTTCCATACAAACATAGTCTAGTATTAAGTATTTTGAAATGACATGTCAGATTTCGGCAGTATTTTGAAATTTCAAAATACTTATACTAGTACAAAGTACTAGTACAAAATACTAGTTATAACTAGTTGACGAAATTATAAGGGCGTACATAGACATAGTTAAGAAAAAAATGCTAGCAATGGCTGCAGTTGCCATTGCTAAAAATATTTTTTTTCCTTCAATTTTTTTATAGGCAGCGGCGGAGACGAAGTTTGTCACCGCCATACTCAAAGAACAGGTCGGTATACGTATCGGCTTTGGTCTTTAAGTGTGATGGATGATGCACTTTTCAAGGTAGACCTTATTCATACGCTCTTACAGCGTAACTGCGGGCTGGGCAGACTCAGAACAGGAACAGATGCTCAAGATGAGCAGTGGGGACTGGTAGCCCTGACCTGGCCGCCCTTGGTCGTATAATATCAGCCGCCTTTATATTATATTATGTTTTGATTAATGTGATCGTGGTCGCGGACCTGATGGAACTGTATTTTATTGACCATAGACTGGCTAGAAATATTTGCTAAACTTTTTTTTTAGATTAATACATTATTGAACCGCTGGAAATCTGCCATCGATTGGCAGACCTAGGCCCGAGCCTATTGGGACCATCTATTCAATCATATCTCAATTTTCAACTAGGATCACCACAACTGACTAAAATTATTATTTTGAATGGCGTAGTTTCTATTCAACTCAGACGGATTACCAATGTTTATAGTGAATACCAATGCCCATAGACAATCTGGTTCTTCTTCATCCAAACGCCTTCCAGGTTGCTGCTGTGCTACTTCGGAGCCCGGGGTGCCCTTTCCCGCTCTTTCTTTTCCAAATATTATATGCATGTCAATGGTTACCCAAGGATGCCAAAGACCTTGAGTTGGAGAAGAAATAGCCGGAAGAGTTTAAAGATTTGGCTATACTTAGTTTAACGACCGATCGCCTGCCTGACGTCAACCCTCTTTGGGAATGTATTTGGGCGAAAAGTTTTACAAACGGCCGCCGCCCGACGTTAACCCTCCTTGGGAATGCAATTGTAGCACGAGATGTTTGTGTTTAATCCTTTAGTCGCCTTTAGGCAATCTGGTTATTAGTGGTAGCCAGTGTTGGGCAAAATTTAGTTTGACTAATGATTGAATAGGTAAGTCAATGTCGTGCGAAGTGGAGAAGGAAAAGCCGGAAAGCGGACCCCGGGCTTCAGAGCATTACAGCTGTGAGAGTGAGAGAGAGAGAGATTGAATAAGTCAATCATTAGTGATGACTTATGATGATTGATTAGTTTCAATCTTAGTCAACAAATCATGATTAATATCTTATTGTAAATTGACTGTCCTTAATCCGTATGGAGTGTTCATATTACAAATAAATATTCTGAATGAATATAGATGTTTATTTTCTTATTTTTATTATATGCAGACAAAATCATGTTTCAACACAAGACATTTTCATAAGCCTCTGACAACTATCAAAAGTAAAAGACAATTCAAAGGTCTCATGACGGCCAGTACTCTAACAACATCTCAATTATGATTTACATAATATAATTATGTAACCTATGCGGCGGCCGGACAAAAGTATATCAAATATTCTAATTTAACTTCCAATTATGACTTAGTTCCAAATAAGTCATAAAACGTTTTTGGACGCAACTTTCTTTTTCTGAACAACTTTTTTATCCGATATACTTTAACGGCTGGGGGCGAGTCGCGAGACTCGCGAGGTTTACAGATCACTGAGCCACCAGTATTATTGGCGACCGTTGCGCTAGGGTATGTACACCCATTATTATGGACAATTCTTCCCAAGGAAGGAACATAGGACGATTAGGAAAAAATATTTGAACCTCCCATAGAAAAATTTCTCAATAATAATGTCATGACATGATTGAAACTAACGATTGAATGATTAGTGACTAATTGATTTAGTCATGATTATTATGAGCTCTTCAATCATGATTAAATAAGTCATCTAAATTAGTCATGATTGATCAATAGAGAGTATGCATGCATTTTTTTTATATTTTTAATCGATAGTCCTCGTCGAGAAATAGCCGCAAAAAATAAATCAGTGCCGAAAAACATGTATATGGTGTAGAAAATAAATATTAAAAATAGCAAGTACATTATAAAAACCAAAACACGCCATTTAAAAATATGACGTCAAAGTCAGCAATATCCGCTAGAGACTGAAGCTGTCAACGCATGTTTTTCTTTTTTTGGGTACTTTCGATATTATCAGCCAGTGATGTTTGTTGAACCTTTATATAAAAGTACATAATTTCGAATGTTATCGACAGTCAAACTACATGGACGGACAGTCCTACCGAACGCACCCGAACTTGTCATTTCCTTTTTGTGAACTTTGTCGTCATTTCCCTTTTGTTTGTTAAAAGTTCCCGCGCAATATTTGCATATTTTCAATAATTTATTTCTAATCCAAATAAGAGTCAATAAGAAAAATAATTAACTAGGCGTGGTAACGTATTAATAGAAATTGTAAAATAAAAATATGAGCCGGATTGGTATTACATGCATATTCCTTATTGATTGAAAAAAATTGTTGTATTGCCCAACACTGGTCGTAGCAAGATAATTTTGTTCTTTATTGGTTTTTCTAGGATTGTGGTGGTATAATGTCTTTGGCAGATGTTTGGTGCAGGGTAAACCGGGCCCGAGGACTGGAGCTTGTATCACCTGAAGATCTTTTGAATGCTTGCAAGTACGTATATAATTTTCTCTACTCATAATCATACATATATTTAATCTTAAAATTATACTAGTATTTGTGTATGTGTTTTAATCATGTTCTGGATGCAATAAATATTGTTTTTATCACAATAAACAATTGATGAGGTATCTATCAAGTTGTGAACTCTTACTCTTACTTGTGGTTCCCGGCAGAGTAGAATAGGACCACTCCAAGTCTTCCTGTGGATGGCGTAGAAGGCGACTTAGAAAACACAAGCTGAACAAAGCTTATAAACATCAATGGACCTCTCCAACCCGTCTGGCCAGCGTGGAGAGTGTAGGCCAAATCCTCTGACTGCTCTGGCTAATATATGGCTCTGGTAGTACAGAGAGGGTTGTGCTACTGAAGTGGAGACAAAAAAGACATGATGATGAATAATTTAAATATTTTTTGTGCAGGTTACTACAAACAATTGGAGCACCAATGTCTTTGAGGAAGTTTCCTAGTGGAGCTTGTGTTTTGCAGTTGAACAGCCATAGAGATGAAGAAGTAGCAAAGACAACTAGCGAATTGGTATTTAAATGTAAACATTTATTAGTAATATAAGTAAGACGAAAGTGCTTAATCAATGTGTTACCAGTGATGACTTATGGCTCTGAAACGTGGTCCCTTACTATGGGTCTCATAAGAAGGCTCAAGGTCGCTTAACGGGCTATGGAGAGGGCTGTGCTAGGTGTTTCTTTACGTGATCGAATTTCGTAGAAGAACTAAGGTCACAGACATAGCCCAGCGGATTAGCTCATTGAAGTGGCAGTGGGCGGGGCACATAGCGCGAAGAACCGATGGCCGATGGGGCAGAAGGGTTCTCGAATGGCGGCCACGTACCGATGCGGGCTGCTTCCGATCGGTCGTTTTGGAAATCCTTGAGGGAGGCCTATGTCCAGCAGTGGACTTCCTGTGGCTGATATGATGATGATGATGATGGTTTATTACTAGGATGTGTCGTTCAGGATCCTATCATATTTGAGACCCAGAAGCCCTAAGTACCAAAGCAAGTTCAAGGCAAAGGTGTAACCAGTAACAGATTAACACATTTGCCGCCCCATGTCCACTTACACACAATATTCCCTCCCCCTATATCCGGGGCAGGGAAGGAGTGGAATATTTCCGCGCGCCCCTTTTTTACCTCGCGCCCCTAGGCACGTGCCTAGTTTTCCTATAGGATAATCTGCCACTGGGTCTATCCTGCCAAATCTATCGCTGGGCTAATGTAGGTACAAATATACTGTATAACATACATGTTTTTACATTAGCCTAGCGGTAGATTTGGGGGGGTGGGATAAGCTAAGGGACTCAAGCCCCTCCCAAAATCACCTGTCCCGCCAAAAAAGCTCTGATATTTATGTATAAAGGCACTCAACTCATATAGTTTAGAAAAAACTAACATGTGTGTTTTTTAGAGTTCCGTACCCAAAGGGTGCAAACGGGACCCTATTAACCCTTTCACCGCGAGTATTCCACTGTATATCAGTTGTCGTGCTCCCAGCGCGAGGAATTGTGAATATCCATAGTTTTTGGTCGGATAAGTCCGACGTTCGCGGTTATATTTTACATCACATTAATAAAATAAAAAAAATAAAGGCAAAGGCAAACGCCTTGACCACTGGACCACGGAGGCCGTCGAAAGGCATTAACTAGATACCTCCTTGAAAATTTCAGCGATTATTTACTACTATGACCACCATAACAGCAAATACTAAAAATAAAATAAAGTTAAATTAAAGGGGGTCGTCATACAAGAAACTTGTTTCTACTGACCTTCATGTACGAGTCCGACTCGCACTTGCCCGTTTTATTTAATGTTTACTTTATCTTGACGAAATCTACCCTCTTAAACATAATTTTCACCCCCCCCCCCCCCCCTCTTTCCCCTAATCCTGGATCCACCACTGTATTAGCTCTTGCTACCTACCTTGCTACTTTGAGTTTCTTTGAGAGTCTGATTCAGAGTTCAAACCCCAGAAATGAAGAGTAGGTACTCAAAAATATTATTTTTGAATTTCAGCTCGAAGAAAACGGTTTCCTGACGCCAGTAAAGCTGTCTCAGCTCGCCAGTGTGTCCGTCCTGCTCGCACGGGAACGCCTGTTCACCACGGAGCGCCTCGGATTCGCATGTCGAGACGATTCTATAGAGGGACTAGCATTTTATCCAAACTTGTTTCTAAACCCGCCCGCGTAGTTATAAATTGTATATTTTGCTATGTTAGCCATAATTTCCCCATTAACCCCTAATTCAAATAATTTCAACATATAATAAGGCCTATTTATTCGCTGAAATGATGTGTGTATTGTCGGCGCGCAACAAAGGCCGTGTCTTGAAAGAGCCGGTGATGGCTATGTCGGCGCGCTATAGCGACGAAATACCAACCATTTGAACGAATGAACTGTGTTCATTTAAATAAATACCATATGGGGGTGTGCAACAGCACAGATGTGATATAATATATATAATTTTATATTTGTACAAATCTAGCCCACTTGTAAAGTTGTAAAATACACTTTTACTACTGGGCTAGATTTGGGTATCAATACTATGAAAAGATAGGGTTTTATAATATAAGATTTAACAAAATAATATATGATTTTAGCGAATGATAACACAGATTTATTTAGGCAAAGCTTCCTAACATCACAAAAGCTTATAGCTGCTTATTTTAATTGTTACAATTTTTCTGACCTCTTGTAAACCAACTCACAAAATATCTCATCCCCCTATATATAATGGTACATATATTGTGTGTGCCACACATTTTAATGGCTAGGTACAATATTTATTAATCCTAACATGATTATAAAAGACCATAGATAGGTATAGACAAAAGCTGTGCTATTCTTATATTAATTGTTAGTAGTTATTTTGTATCATAAAAATATGCGTCTCTTCAATAAAAATATGCAAAAATCTTATGACTACATATAAAAAGATCGCTTAAAGAATTAATGTAAGACTAGTAAGACTGATTAATGTAACATAGCATATATGGAAAAACTGAAATTTATAGTCTGCTTGTGATTTGAATTTACCATGATTTACCTCATTACACTTTCTTATACTTAGTTACATATTTAAAATCTGTGAACAAGATCAGTTTAGAATAATAAAACCAGACCACAAAATGCTTTTGAGTATTATTTATCTGCAAATGGTTACGGTTTCTGATGAGATTTAGATCGTAAATCTCTAAAAAATAAAAATACCTTCCTATACTATCAGGAATTCAACTAATTAAAAATACAATAGTGACTATGTACAATGCATTCAAGCCCTTATAGCCACTCTTTCATCTCAGCGTATTCCCAGTTGCATCCACAGCAGCTGCAATGCTGCGAAGCCCGGGGTCCGCTTTCCGGCTTTTCCTTCTCCACTTCGCACGATCTTGAGCATCCATGGTTGTAAGACCCTTAATAGCCACTATAACATCTTAAAAAGCAGAATGTTATATTAATAAATTATCAATTAGGAAAATAATCTCTTGGTCTACTGTTAACTTCATTTCAATCAACCATTCCTTGCTCAAGTGAGAAATTCATTTAAAAGACTAGATTTAACCCAAGACTCATTTAAAGATTAGTTGAAGTACATAAGCATGAAAATAAAAGGAGCAAAAAAAACAAAACAGACCTATACCTATAAACAATTTTATTATGTGGAATGTGTCTCATCAATAAGTTAATACTCTATTGCACTTTTGAAGTCCTTTGGTATTTGATGATCTTTTCCACTTGACAGCTCCCAAGCTTTGAAGTCATCACATGACCGGAGGTTCTCTACGTAACATTCCACACCACGAACGAAGGGCAGAGACATTTCATCATTGATGATTTCCGAGAGGCGGTGCAAGAAGGCTATGTTCCTAGCTAATGTCTCTTTAATCTTCACTGGCAATGGCCGCTTAGTGCATTCTACAATGTCCATCTAAAAAATAACAGAATTATATAAAAATCTACTTCTATTTATGCAGAGGTGAAGTAAAGGATTTTTAAATGATTATTAGGTAGGTATTGTTGGCGCGTCCTTGAGTCACATTCGCCCTGAGGAAGACCTCTGGAAGAGGTCGAAACATGTCAGCCAATAACTGACTTTCTATTTTCCATTAGCTGAATTAATGATTCTTAGGTAATTAGTTGGAAGAGTGGCTTCATACAAAAATGGCTAAAATATTTTATTTGCATCTTTTACATTATAACACTTTTTTCTTATGAGAAGAAAAATACTTTGTCATAAAGATTTTGCATGATGGATGACAGAAATTTTTAACATCTGCTGACTTTACTAATAACTGGAAAAACAAGACGCAGAAATATTGACAGTATGACGTTGGTCACATCAGAATATCCTTAGTCAATATTTCACCATGGGAAACTGGTATCCACAATTTCCAATCTCCTAGTTTCATTTTCTACATATATCCAAAATGTAACATTAAGTAGCTTGATTCTTAAAATAAATATTATAGAAAGAAAATAAAGATTATTATTTATTGTATTGAAGATTTTTTACATATATCTGTACCTACCACAAAAACTATTTTTAACTAGGCCAAATTCAAGGAAAGTTTTAGAAACTTACTTTTTCATCATCTGTGTTCAATTTGAGGCCAAGGTAGAAATTCAAACATTGCGACAAAGTTTTCACTTCATTGGGTAGACCTCCTTTTTTATTTTTTGTGATAATCAAATCTCCCACCTGTAACACAAAACAATGTTTATTACTAAATTACAGATTTTAAAATAAAATAAAAAACCATCATTTTCGTCATCATCATTAAAAAATCCTATATACATCAATATGTACAGTAATTTTAGACCAGTGGAGGGGGGGGGGGGGCGCCCTGCGAGTGTAACATAGTACAAAACTGATCAAGCCAAAATCCATCAAGCTTTTAAGTCTGCAGAGCATGACAAAGAAACATTATACTCGAAAACATAAAAGGGCGTTTAAGAGCTTTTATCCGTAAGAATCTCGCTGGGGCGTCATTTACGATTTCACATTTACGAAACAATGACGTGTTTAAGCCTAGTATCCACTAAGCAAAATTTGGCGCGCAACATGTGACGCTCAACATGTTCAGCAACTTTGCACAACAGCGCGCGACGTTGCCGGCTGGTGCGCAACATGACGCGCGGCTTGTTGTTTGTTTCCGTGCTACATGCAGTTGAGCATCAAATGTTGTCGAGTGGAGACATGACGCGCAACACATTTTCTTTATTTTGTAAGTAGGTAGGTACTGCCTAACCCACCAACGTGGTTTTCTTCTTCTTGATGTTTTATTTGATAAAATTATAAACGTAGCCGCTGAAATTAACACTAGTTCCTCTGGCGACATGTTGCCGACGACTGGTCATGCATGAACAGACTACGTTGCTACAAGGTTGCTACACAAAGTTCTGCGTTGCCTTTCAACAATGAAGACCAACATGTTGTGCGACATGTCGCGCGCCAAATTTTGCCTAGTGGATACGTACAAACCTTCATATCTACTTTTTGGTTTTAAAATATTTCAAAATATTGGGATAATTTTCCAATTACAATACTTTTTCAATAGGTCCGTTTTTAACTTGGCACTCGACCATCTAAGCAGATGCGAGAAATCAGTAAAATTAAAGTAAAGGCAAAAAGATTAGAAAATTATTACCTAACAAAAATTCAGGACATTGATTAGTGTTTGGTTTAAAAGAAACACGTTTTTTTTACTTAATAAAAATAACTAATCAAGTGTCATTTTTAGGGATCCGTGCCCAAAGGATGCAAACAGGACCTTATTACTGAGACTCCGCTGTCTGTCCATCTGTCACAGGGCTCTATCTCTTGAGCCATAATAGCTAGATACTTGAAATTTACTATGGCCGCTATAACAAATACTAAAATAAAAGAAGTAAAAAAATTAAAGGGGTACATCATACAAAAAACGTGTTTTTAGCAATTTTTGACTAATTTTTATAATGACATTAAATAGTTAGTAATTTTCCGTGATATTAAACGTGTCATCTTAGGTCAAAATGTCACATATATTTTCTTTTGGACACAGCATGTGTTTTGGACACAACAGTTTTTTTCAGATATATAAAATGCTGGCGAAATGGGCATGAAAATATTTGTCGGATTAATCCGACGTTCACGGTTAATGGGTTATTGAGGCTGACGACACAGTAACGCAGTGGCCACATACTGCTCAAAGATGATTTGAAATTGACTCAATAAAAAGAAGAACTAAATGTTAACCTCCTTCAGTGGCTTAGTATACTAAATTCAAATTTATCAGCTTTAGTAGAAAGTATAACTCACCTGGGTGTCAAATACAGATTTAAGCTTAACATTATGCTTATGATATAAACAATCTGCTATTTTCCTACAGTCATGGACAATCTTTTTAGGAGTTTCACATTCCAGTAGCTCCTTCAGGCCAGCATCAAAGGCATGATACTGCATTACTTCTATGTCGAAAATATAAATCTGATAAGGAGTTGACAGCACAATAAAAGGCATCTTCGACTTACGCCCCATAGTAGCCCCATCAGTGCTAAGGGCAATGTAACTGTAATGACTCAAATCATTAATAGCTTCATGGAAAGTATTATCCACTTGATTTATAAACACATATTTTTTGGATATTTTGATTATTTCTTCAACGTCTTTCTGAGGTATCTTTAAATGATTTTGTTCATCTGTCTCTTGAAGCTTGATAATGTTCCGTATTTCAGAGTTATAGTAATGACAAACACCTTCAGTGAGTTCATTTTGAGGCAGCTCCTTCACATTATACAAGGATATTTTGGATTTGTCACTATTCATGCCATAAAAGCGGCCTTCTATTACCTCAAAATTTTTAGTGTGAACTTGCAATAGTTCTCCTTTCATGTAAAGACTGTCCATTTTAGTGCTGTTCTGATATGTTACTTAACTTAATCTGTTTAGTCTTTTTTGGCTGTCTTTGAAACCGTGTCGGCTTCAGAGTAGGCCCGGTAAATATACAGTCCTAGAGCGACATGTAGCACTAGTACAGCAACAACGGCAGAATACACGCTGCTGGTGACTGGTGCTAACTGCAGTCCATCGAATACAAATTTCGACGAGAAAAATCCAACGATCGGTAAAATGATGATCACCAAACAATATTTGACCACCGTCTGAAAGACCTGGAAGTCGGGGAGTTCCTGAATGAAAAATTGCTTAGGTTACCTCTATTGCAGTTAACAAAAAGAAAACAATGAAAACTAAAAAATTAAGGGTAGCTTGCATATGAAATACGCAACCACTTACCTTTGCTCGACCTTCAATCATCATAAACCAAAATAAAAGTAAACAAAATTAAAACACGATTTTATTTACAATAAAATAAATCTTCAATAAACACCCGGCACTTGTAAAATTAAAATCACAGATCAAAATCCTCATGAATGAAAATGAAACGAACGAATGTCGAATCGATAGTTTTTAACCAGCCAGGAGCCAGCTGTCATCAAAACTAGGGATGTGACGGCCAACCCAACAATTACTTCGATAGGTATTTCATTTATAAGGTACGTTAAAAAATAGATTTTGTACATTCTATTCTACTTTCAACTTTTTTTATATTATTACCTAATATTATGCTAAGGCAAACTTTGAAATCCATTTTTGAAAGCGGGATTTATATTAAAAATCGTTTGCGTTGCGTGACATTTCCAAAGTGCCGCATTTTCTAATTGCTCGCGTCACGTACGCAATTATTTGGTACTGTACTGTACTGACTGTATAGAATAAAACGTCACAAAATAATGCCACTTGCCTTCTTGATCTTGACCACTCGATTCTCGTTTGAGCTACAAATGTCAAAGAAACCTTTGTTTTGTTTTGTTTTTTATGCAGAATCAATTCTGTTTGACACTAAACACGTTGAACATTTTGAAAAATATTGATTTCTAAGTTGTTGCGTGAAAGAATATTATTTCTTATTAGCTGATTCTTATTTATCGATTATTATGAATATTTGATGTAAAAGGTATCGATTATAAATCAAAATGAATCCATCCCTAAGCATAAAAATCACATGACAGGACAGTCTATGTTGAAAAAAGTTTGCAACTACCTACTTAGAACTTAGAACCCAGCATATTTACTAGGTTGCAATTTTTAATCATTATTGATGAATGAACGTGCGGATTCATGCATGATCATGTCATTTATTTTGTTTTTGTGTGTTTAAGTGGCCAACACCACCAAAGTGGTGTTAGATTTTAAAGCCTCAAGAAATCATGTCATGCTCATGAATCATGAATGTATTTTTTTACAGATTTTCCAATGACATCATCCACCAAGCGTATTCCCGGTTGCATCTTCAGTGGTACTGTACCGGTAACGCTTCAAAGCACGAGTCCGCTACATAACCTAGGTGATTTGACGAGGTTAATGGTTTTTACACCGAGTGACTTCCGCTTCCGTCTGACCTCCGTAACGCAACGCAACCCAAAGGGTAGACCAATCCTAAGATTTAAATAAACGCTAGAGCGTTCGGGCGGGCAGGACCCACATCTTTACGTGGCTTCCGAACACGAAAGATTGCAGGTTTTTCCTTGAACACAAATACTGTAAACGGCGGAAATAAAACAATTTTATATTGATTGACTGATCTTGTTCCTATTTCGGCCAATAAGTATATCTTACAAAGTAATAAGTACCTACTTAAGCTTTGGGTTAGCAACCTGTCTAGCCCCAGATCTAGGGATGGGCAATACCCCGGGCCCATACCCCGGCAAGGTCAGGAGGGGCTGTTTAATCGAATATTTGCACAAACCTTATATTTCGATTTTGCCCCTCCTAAAAAAGTCTAAATCCGGTACAGAACCTGTCACTAAAATTCTTTTTAACTAGATATTTATTTAATATTAATTACTTATAAATGTATGCTAGACCTATCTGCAGAACCGGCTTTAGGGTGACCGGGGTGGCCGCCCGGGGCGCCAATGCATGCACGCGAATGCTCAAGTTTTTTTAATCTTTTGTTTTCTTTGTGAGCTCCTCGACTATGAGCAGATGAGGTCTGTTATGTTCTTAATGTTTTTTGCTGCCTTGCTGGCAGCAAAAAATCTCCCAACGCCAGTGTACCATCCGATGTAAACACGTGATGGTAATTGCAAGAAACAAAAGAACGAATTTCTAAGAATCTTTGATGGGGTCAGTATCGTGGCGCAAACAAAAAACGGACACATTTACAAAGAAAGTATTCTTTATTGCATAAAGTGACGTATTTTTATCTTTATTTGGAAAGGGTGGGTGGTAAGTAGTTCATTTCATTACACTTCTAAATATTAGCTGGCACGGTTCGGTACGAAGTAAGTAAGTGGTGATAAATAATATCTAGTATATGAAAAAATAATACCTAACCTAGTGACTTAAGCGAGTGTGATGACTGTGATATTATTCTTGATTTTTGGTAAGTCCCAACAATCTTTTTTATTTTTCAGTTAGACATTTTTCTTAATGTAATCAATTCTTAATGTTTTTTTCTTATTTATTACATTTAAGTTACTTACACTTAAGTACTTACTTACACTTTTTTTTATTTGTTATAGATGTAATATACGTCATTGCTTTTGTAAAATAGAGCAGTGCACACACTTAGATTATGGCAGAAAATAAAGAAATATTAATTTAAAAAAAGTTTTCTGATTTAGAAAATCGTAAAAGAAAAGCTAAAAAAGAGAAAGTTTTTGAGTAAGCTAAAAAACGTATGAATATTAATAAGTACTTGAAAGGAATTTCTAAGGCGAGTAAGCTTCAAATATTGAACCCAATATCACCGGTTTTACATCAGGATCCGAAAGCCAAGTAGCGGTCAATATTTCTTTAGATTCTAAATAATTAGGTATTAAAAAGACAAACTCATCTATTGACCAAAACCATGCTGATCAGCCCATGAAATCCTTGCATGAACCGTCGGATTTGTCTCCAAGTCAAACTCAAGATATGATTTCTCTGGCTGATAAAAGTACCAACTTACCTACATGGAATAAAAGACTACAATGTTTCTGATTTAGCTACGTGGCCGAGAGTACTTAATGCGAGCAATATAGATCACATTATTTTGTGTTATTTTCCGAAATTGAAAATGGACGTCCTTTCTCTTCATTACTTTAAAAAGCTTTCAAACGAAGAAACTATCAGACGTCGGTGGTTAGTTTATTTAATATCAAACGATAGTGTCTTTTGTTTTTGTTGTCGACTGTTTGATTTAAAGTCAACAACAAAGTTGACCTCTACTGAAGGCTTCAAATATTGGAAACATTTGTGATGCTTTGAAAATGCATGAAAATTGTCCTGCACATAGAAAAACATTTATCTAATGGACAGATACTGTAATCAGGTTCAAAGCTGGTTCAACTATTGACAGAGAAGAACAAAAGGTACTAATTTTTTTAGATGTAAAAGAGGTATGTTTGTGTTATTTTTTCTAACGAGTCAAAAATGGTCAATCAGCGCCAATACAGCGCCTACTGCGCGTAAATACATATTGAGTTATTTGTACTCTTAAATGGCCTGCCAGACTAATGTAATATTAGTATTATATTTAGTATTATCATTATCCTTGGAGAAAGTTGTTCAGTATCATGGACTGAATTCACCCTTAAAATAGTTTCAGTATATGTATTTTGTAACACGTTATAAAGGTGGGTTGCTAAACAAATGCCTATAATTTTCTATAAACTCTTAGTAAAATAAACTTTATTTTGAAATAAGTAACTATATCTAAAAGGGCGCGAAAGGCATTACTCGCCCGGGGCGCCTAGATGGCTAAGGCCGGCCCTGCCTATCTGGCCTTGTCTGGCGCCTATACAATAACGACGACCACCCCACTTTTTCTAACACTCCACAAAGTACCTACCTAGTTCATCATTGACTAAACTTGCACCAAAAATTCGCTAGGTACTGAATAATAAGTAAAATAAACGGGCAAGTGCGAGTCGGACTCGTACATAAAGGGTTGCGTACCTCCGTACAATGTTTTAAAGCGCTGAAGAAACACGTTTCTTGTATGACGACCTTTAATTTTTAACTTTATTTTATTTTTAGTATGTGTTGTTATAGCGGTCATAGTTATACATAATCGGTGAAAATTTTAAGTAAGTATCTAATTATTTCCGTTATAAAGATCGAGTTAAAAACGCTGAAAAAAACACGTTTCTTGTATGACGACCCCCTTTGATTTTTAACTTTATCTTATTTTTAGTATGTGTTGTTATAGCGGTCATAGTTATACATAATCGGTGAAAATTTTAAGTATCTTGTTAAGGTGAAGATATAGGAAAATGGCCTTGAAGTGGCGCCCTCATTTTAAATAAATCGTTAACTCGTAAATATGGAGATATTACCATATTTACGAGTTAACAATTTATTTCACACTTCAAGGCCATTTGCCTATATCTTCACCTTAATGCCATTATAAAGATCTAGTTAAAATCGCTGAAAAAACACGTTTTTTGTATGACGACCCCCTTTTATTTAAAACTTTTTTATTTTTAGTATTTGTTGTTACAGTAATACATAATCGGTGAAAATGTCAAGTGTCTAGCATTACGGTTCAAGAGATAGAGCACTGTGACAGACGGACAGACAGACGGAAAGACGGACAGACAGCGGAGTCTCAGTAATAGGGTCCCGTTTGCACCCTTTGGGTACGGAACCCTAAAAAGCCATTGGTACATTTAACCGTACACACCCACTAACTCACAAATTCGCGGTATTTTATTAACACTTATGCCATGCAGTTTGTGATTATAATCTCTCTCTATTGTCAGAAACACTGATGACTACCTCTTTATTATTGTACGTGGTACTATCTATTGAATTTATGTACATGGTTGTGTAGGCACACTGGTGCTAAAATCATTATTCATCGTTATTACAATTGAAAACTGCAATCATAGAATATTTAATAGCCATCATTTCGTATGTGTAAATTTGTTTAAAATGGGCGACTGACTGTGCACACTTTATTTTTGAATGTGAACCATGCAGTATTCAACTGTCTTTTTTATTATTTACCTACTTGTGGTTTAAAGTTTACAATGAGCAGATATTTACGATACACTTATTTTTCTTACAGTCTTCTTATAACAGTGATAGTAAGTAAAGTTTATAATTTTGATAGGTAAGTTCCCTTGTTCTTTTTCCATGTAAGTAATTACACTGAGTTCACCGCCAGTGCCTATCTGATAGGAAATAATAAGAAAATCATATATGTATATATAAGTATCTAGGTAGGTAATATAATACCTATATCATATGCGCACTTTATACCCGTGCGATTTTTCAGTAACTACCACGTAAGTACCTATGGTTAAGGTCAAGGGCTTCTCTCTGCCACTGGCTGGTTGCTTTAAAATAATGGACAAACCCATTATTTGAAACACAAACCCATATTATTAGTTGAGTACAAATCTAGACACGCCGCAGCATGTCCAGCCAAGTTTTAAGAAAAAGGGACTGGCAGCAGCAGCAGCCGCATGTATACTCGTATTTACACGAACCTTATCGAGCTACTTTTGCCCCTTCACAACTCGAATTAGTACGAGTATATACCTACATGATATTTGGCACATTTATTATAGCCCCTTAGCTTGTCTAGAACCCATTTTTAGGGTTCCGTACCCGAAGGGTGCAAACGGGACCCTATTACTGAGACTCCGCTGTCTGTCCGTCTGTCCGTCCGTCTGTCTGTCTATCTGTCCGTCAGTCACAGGGCTCTATCTCTTGAACCGTAATAGGTAAACACTTGAAACTTTCACCGATTATGTATTACTGTGGCGGATATAACAACAAAACATTGTGACACGAGAATTTTATATATAAGATAATTTTTGAATAAATAAATTTAATAAAAGTAATGACTGTGGTAATGATATCCAACTAAAAACATGAATGTGAAAATGGAAGCTAAGTTCAATATCTGACAAAAGAGTTAATGTGAAATGGTACCACTTCACCTTAAGATCTAAATGGGTGCCAATTTCTGTAGAGAATCCTTAAATTTATTTATAAGAATCTCAACATTTGACTTGGCTAGTTTTTTACCAGCAAAGGCCGGGACTAGGACAGGCCATGTTCGATTTCAGGACAAACTAGTTTGTTCTTGTCCTAAAAGTTTTGTTCAACAACTTTTATTATACCTACCTACGTAATTTTTTTTATAATGATGACTAACATAATGCCGCTTAGTTTTTTGTTTTGGAACTCGAGCTAAGGAGGTATTTAAACCACAAACTACAAAAATCTTACAGGTATCTAATGAACCCATCGAAATATAATTCTCTAGAAACCTAACGCTCCTACATTCACCGCTTCGATTCTGATTCCATTTACGCAAACAAACGAACAGTAATTACAATACAACGAAACACTCGAACGCACACATAGACAAAGATGCATGCTGGTTGGTCGCGACAAGGTCACGCGTCGTCGTCGCTCATGTGGGGCAGTCAACGCAATGAGCGGTGAGATACAACGCGCGGATTGTACCTATTATGCAGTACGTTACGCTAAAATAAATAACCTTGTTTACGTGTAACTTTTTTTTTAATAACTAATTTTCAAGTCTGTATTTCTTCTACACCACTTTACGGCACATGACGGCATTTTTAATGAATCGATTTTCGCAAAAACACAGCAATATTCTCAAAGGAAACTTCTTGCGACGCAACCGCACGACTCGAGTGTCACGGCGCGAACTGTCGCGCCGCGCTGTTCATATCGCGTGGAATGATTGTTCGGGATTACTTACGATTCTAGAGAATTATTGTTCGTAGAATGAACCTAATGAAATGCATACCTTTACTTACGATTGAGCAATTATTCACAGATCGGGATTAACGGAACTTTTTTAGACCTCAATGAAGTCCAAAACAGTATATTACAATGGAAGAACCAGAAGTTACATAATTTTAGTGAGGTCAGACTTTAATATGTTTATACTTACCTATCAATTTCTTGATAATTTTTGGATAGCACATATTATATAAAATGTTTACAAATATTTTTTGTATTCCTGTCATAACTTCATTGAAGTACTTAAAATTACAACATAAATTAGCAAAATTTCTAATACCTAGTTATATTATATCTACTGTGTTTGTTTGTTTCAGATAGGAGTGGCCACCAATGGTATTTTTGACTTAAGTGATGTTAAAAATAAAATTTTGCAATGGAAAACTCAAAAGCTAGCAGCCCTTTGTCCATCTAATGGGTAAGACTAAGGTTTTGTTAGAAGTAAATTACATAAGCAAGACCATAGGCAGGTACTTACTTATTTGTTATAGTCATTCCATTCTCGCTCAACACTAATATACATTATATGTATAGGCACCCGTCGTATTAATTTTATCTTACTTCTACATTGCATGATTATAACTTTTTTGTTGTAAAATGTTTTTGGAAAATAAAGATTATTTATTATAATAGTTTTATTCGTATTGTTTCGTGGGGCAAGGAGGATAGTTGAACTTTTGATTAATATAGGTAATAATTCTTTACGTTGGTTAACATTTCTTAGATTGTAATGTATGGATTTTCTGTGTATCATCTGTAAATAGGTGGTAAGTTGGTAGGAAAGATGAACCAAGTTGTAGAGTCATTGAATTCATAAATATTGTGAAAAAAAAAAGGATGATACGCCACCCTGTGGTATGGACAGGCAGGCAGCCTATAATGCGTGAAGGACAAGTGCCATCCTGCTTTTTATTATTACGTATAAGCAATACAGTAATAGATGATAGCGCTTGATAAACGCTGTCGTCTGTTCCATGCTACGGGGGCTGCACTAATAAATAAAAAGGTGTTTTACTGAAATAATACAATATAGTTGTAGCATATGAGAGCTACGTATTTTTTATGTTTGCTAGTTATTTGTGTTTTCAACTGTGATTTTAATTACTCAAACAAATTATGATAAAACATTGTGGAAGACTAAAGTCTTCGGTGCCAGCGGCACTCTTCAATCTTCATCAAGTTAATGTAGATTCTTATTACATTTTCAGGGTACAATTACAGAATTTATTAAATATTGTCTGCAGCACAGCTCAACCGACAAATGTCACATTGAGAGATGGATGTATCAATTGTTTCACCAGAGTTACTTCTATGCCTGAGGTATTTATCTGCATTTTATTTAATGATTTACTTTTTAAGACTATAAATAATATACTAGGTAGGTATAGAATCAGATCTGATGAACACGTCCTGCATTTTTACAATCTTTTATTTATCTTGTGATGTATGTACTCGTATATACCTACCTAATATGTTTGTTCGGGTCAAAACTTGCGCGATCGCATTTAAAGCAGAGTAAGTTGAAATTTTGCAAAGGTATGTCAATAGGTCTGATGATAGAGTCGGTCGGTAGGTAGTCTGGAAACTCTATCTCGGTCTATAAGTTTTAATAAAAGTTTTTACATTTAAAACAAAAAGCTTATTTCAACTCCGCACTAATCTAGACTCTAGACACGCAGTAGCGAGTCCAGTCAAGTATAAAGAAAAAGGAACTGGCCATGCAGCAGCCGTGTGTATATTTACACAAAACAATATCGAGCTACTTTTGCCCACTTCACAACTCGAAAAGTCAAAACCTATTTTACCTACTTGCCTACATGAAATTAGGCATTCTTATAAATAAATTTCAGAATTCTCTCCAGAATTTTATACCACCCATTTAAATCTTAATTATTTTGTTGGATATTGAACTTGACCCCTTTTTTCATATTTATATTTTGTAAAAATGCTTGTAAAAAATCGGTAACTTGCTTTACTGTTTTAGGGGCCTCAAGAGTTGTCAGCGCTAGGTGTTTGTGCGACACAATATTTTGTAAATACTTCCTATGCTGGCTGTGCTTCAGCTTTAGTTGTAAGTATAGTATGTTACACTAATAGGTATTTTCTATTTCATTAAAAAGTAGTAAGTAGTCTATGAACCTACTACTACTATAAACCGTTTTCTAGGCATTATCAACGTCAGCTTTAAATGTGCAGCCATCGGGATGTTACATGGGGTATTGCGATTTTGTACGTTGCCTAAGAAGAACAAATTCAATTAATTTGGTGAGATTTCTGCATTGCAGTATTATAGTAAGCAATATTAAGATTATAAATAGGTTAGTACATATGTAATCATTTTTCTTTTCTTCAGATTACTCAGTGTACACGAGAAGCTAGAACAGGAGTCAACATAACATTAGATGCAGATAATGTTCGATTTTTTACTAATGTGACGTCATGTATACTGGCAAAGTCTCGGTGTGGTACTTTTAACCCAATAACCGGTGATCCTCAAGTTCCCGGCTCCTCGTCATCAGGAACAAGAATCAGCAATGCTTTACAGTTTTCGAGTACCGGTGAATTAAGAATACTTGCATTTTCAGCTAGCACCCCGGTAGTCAATTCTTTCTGTACTTCTTCCACAAACTTAACACAAAACAGTTGGCTTGCAAATGATTGTTGACAAAATTTTAAACGCGCTTGTAAGAACATCGATTAAGTAATGCACGAAATTAAAAAGAACCATTGTTTTCAAACACCTTGTACGTACTGCAAACCATTTTGAACTAATGAACTGTAGTGTATGTATGTGTACATGCATCAATAATAACATTGGACTTGCATGTAGTTTTTTTTACTAATTTTCTAGTGTCAGAATAATAAATAAATATTTCTGTTAGGGCGAGATGGGTTTACAACCCGCAAAACGGTACGTGTTTTTGGAAAATCACTGTTAATAAACTACTACAGTTTATTCCTCAAAAAATTTACACTTTTCTACAGACACCCACAATATCCAAAACACGATTGAGCAAATCACAAACCTTTAAATTTTCCTAAATTTACCTTTATTTGACATAGATATTACTTTATAAAATCACCTTTTTATATGAAAATTATACCAAAAAATGTACAATCTAAATTACTAGTCGATTTCGCTACAAAAAAAAATATAAATATAAAACAAAATCAATAATAAATAAAACACTGTCAAATAAAGTCCAGCACGAGTTGGGACCTTTGTTCGCTCTCGACGAATATTTCACTGTGTTTTATTTATTACTAGCTGTGCCCGCGACTTCGTTCGCGTGGTTGTCGGAATGTTATATAGCCTAAAGCCTTCCTCTATAAATGGACTACCCAACAAAAAAAGAATTTTTCAAATCGGACCATTAGTTCCTGAGATTAGAGCGTTTAAACAAACAAACAAACTCTTCCGTTTTATAATATTAGTATAGATTTTTTTTTTTTATTTATTTATTTAAACTTTATTGCACATAAAAAAAGTGTACAAATGGCGGACTTAACGCCTTATGGCGTTCTCTGCCAGTCAACCATTGGACCAAGTAGAGAAATAATTTGGGTGGTGCGACAGAGTGTGTAAACAAAATTTAAAAGTGTCTATAAATACCTACAAGAATAAATCAAGAATATACATAAATATTAATTTTAAAGAAATATATACCAATACAATAACTATAGATAAAATATATAATTATGTAAATATAATACATAAAGAACTAATTACCTATATATGTATGCGGATAGATATTAGGTCCTTACATATGAAATTGCCGATTTTCAATACTGGCAACTTTAAAATCAAATATCTTGCGTTTCATTAGGAATTCCAAATTCAAATTTATTTCGAAATAAAGCCAGAAAAATATTGTTTTAAAATTCGTATTTCATTTGTTTTAACATCATTTGTTTGAGTTTCAACATTGCTATAACAACAACTATGGACAAATTGAAAATTCGCGGTATTTACGAATACGAGTTCCACCGTGGCACCAGTGCTGCAGAAACGACTCGAAGAATTAACGACGTGTATGGACCAGGCACCGCTAACGAACGAACGGTGCGTTTTTGGTTTCAACGTTTCCGTTCTGGAAATTTCGATTTACACAATGAGCCTCGTGGACGACCTGATACTCAATTGAATAACGAAGAATTGAAGGCGATAGTGGAAGCGGATCCATCTCAAACCACTTCTGAATTAGCAGCAGCCTTCGGCGTAAGTGACAAAACGATACTTATCCACTTGCGCCAAATCGGAAAAATTAAAAAACTCGAAAAGTGGGTACCGCACGAATTGACTGAAGCAAACCAACAAACACGCGTTTCTTGCTGCGTTTCTTTGCTTAATCGCCACAATAATGAGGGGATTTTGAACCGTATCGTGACTTGTGATGAGAAATGGATCCTGTACGACAATCGGAAGCGATCATCACAATGGCTTGACCCTGGAGAACCGGCAAAACCTTGCCCTAAGCGAAAACTGACCAAAAAGAAGATTCTGGTTAGTGTTTGGTGGACCAGTGCTGGTGTTATCCACTACAGCTTCTTGAGATCAGGCCAGACGATTACTGCAGACTTGTATTGCCAACAATTGCAAACATTGATGGAAAAGCTCGCCATTAAACAACCGAGACTGATGAATTGCTCTAGCCCACTGCTCCTTCAGGATAACGCTAGACCACACACTGCACATCAAACGATCGCCAAGTTAGAGGAGCTGCGACTGGAACCTCTGCGTCACCCACCATACTCTCCAGATCTTGCCCCAACCGATTACCACTTTTTTCAAAATTTGGATAACTTTTTACAAGGAAAAAATTTCAAATCTGATGAGGCAGTCAAAACCGCCTTCAAACAGTTCATAGACTCTCGCTCCCAGGATTTTTTTTCCAAAGGTATCAATGATCTGCCTATAAAATGGCGGAAGTGTATCGATAACAACGGCGCATACTTCGATTGATTAAATAATAATTTCATTAAAAAAAAACTTGTTTCACTTTTTTGATACTGAACGGCAATTTCATATGTAAGGACCTAATATTTATAACCATATCGCTAGCCACATTGAGTAGATATTTCTTTAAATTTCTTTGCTGAGTGAGGCTTCTGTACGTTAGTATTATTTATTCTGTGGTAGTAGTTTAATTACAGTGATTTTTCAAAAACACTCAAAGCATTCTTGCCTCTGAAATGACAGGGCCTTAAGGGGGATAAGTACATGAATTTTTTGGAGTCCAGTGCTGCCCCCTTTTAAAATACGTGTAAACTCTATATACCTACGCTGTTTGATAAGTACCCGTTTATGGAAAAAAAAACATTTTTTTTTGTATATATGCATTTATTTTTCTACGTAGTCACCTTTTAACTCTACACATTTGTTCCACCTATACTCAAGCTTCAATAAACCATCCAAAAAGTATGATTTTGGAAAGTCAATAAAATAGGCCTCTGTGGCGGCAATGACTTCGTAATTTTATCCAAATCGCTTGCCACCGAGCCATTTTTTAGGTTGGGAAACAAAAAGAAATCGCATGGGGCCAAATCTGGAGAATACGGGGGGTGAGACAATAGTTCGTAGCGTAACTGTGCTAATTTAGCTGTCACAACTCTGGACGAATGAGCCGGGGCGTTGTCGTGATGAAACAGTACTTTTTTCTTTTTTAAATGAGGTCGTTTGTCCTTCAACACGGCGTCAAATTCATCCAATAAATTGGCATAGTACTGCCCTGTTATTGTTTTTTCCTTTTCTAAATAGTCAATATTTATAATACCCTGCGAACCCCAAAAAACGGTCGCCATGACCTTTCCAGCCGATGGGACGGTTTTTGCTTTCTTTGCAGCAGGTTCACCCGGTAAAATCCACTGCTTAGACTGCTCTTTCATTTCCGGGGTGTAGTGGTGGACCCACGTTTCGTCCACGGTCACGAGACGACGCAGAAACTCCTTCGGTTTACGTTTGAACACGGCCAAACACTGCTCCGAAGTAGTCAGTCGGTTCCGTTTTTGCTCCTCCGTGAGTAAACGCGGCACCCACCTCGCCGATACTTTCTTCATATCCAATTTTTCTTCTAATATGTGTTGTACCCTCTCGATTAAAACATTTACAGCATCAACGATTTCTCGAAGTTTAATTCGGCGGTCGGCTAAAACGATATTTTCAATTTTCTTAACCATATCGTCTGTAGTCACCTCAACTGGCCGGCCTGGGCGATCCTCATCAAAGACGGTTGTTCTCCCCCGCTTAAACTCGTTATACCAATATCTGATGGTTGTCATAGAAGGAGCACATTCATGGTAAACCGCTTGCATTCTTACTTTTATTTCATCACATGTTTTTCCTTCCAAAAATAAGAATCTAATTACAGACCGATACTGTTCTTTCTCCATTTTAACAATTTTAAGTTCACGCCTTCACTGAATCGTTGTCAAATGAGAAAAAAAACAAAAGAATGCCATGTTTTTTTAATTTTCCCGCCTCTGAAAAATGGCTTGAAAAGGTGGTATACTTATTTGCGGCCAGTGATATTAATATAAGTATTTAGAAAACGGGTACTTATCAAACAGCCCTCGTAGCGTCACTGAAGGGTGTCATAGTTTATGGTTATGAATTTAAAAGATAATCCTTGACATAATACGAATTCTTGTCAGATATATGTCTTCTATAAAATATAATATTCTGTTGAATTTATTAGTTAAATAAAGCCTATACATTCGGGTCATTCTATGCATTTATTTATCAATTTATTTAACTAATATTAATACGTATTCAATAATCAAATGCCTCAACTGAGATGGAGAAGTATTTAAAGCCAGATAGATTTGAAGCGGATCCTCTTGACAACAAAAATGCTGCGCTGTGGCTACACTGGAAGAAAACGTTTATAAATTTTTTGGATGCAGCAAATGCTACAGAAGACAAGGTAAAACATAAGCTGCTCATAAACCTAGTATCGCCAAATATATATGAGTACATAGCCCAAGCCGACACCTATTCTTCAGCTCTATCCACATTAGACGGTTTATTTATCAAGCCAAAAAGCGAAATATTCGCTCGTCACAACTTGGCTTCTCGTAAACAGCAACCGAACGAGACAATTGATCAATACCTTCAATCTCTGAAACTCCTGTCTAAAGAATGCAGTTTTAAGGCGGTTACTGCTATTCAATATGAAAATGAATACATTCGTGATTCTTTTATCTCTGGCCTGGCTTCTCCTGCTATTCGACAGAGACTACTCGAAAATATGACACTCACTCTCGATGAAGCCCACAATCAGGCCCGCGCTCTCGAATCTGCTCATATCCAATCTCAAAGCTTCAACAATTCACAAATTGCTGCTGTCACACAGTCATCGCCTATAGCTGCTACTTCGAATCAAAGTCGAAAGAATAACGAACCTTGTAGACAACAATCACATGAAAGATGCTATTTCTGTGGTAACGCACGTCATCCCCGTCGATTATGTCCAGCTTCACAGGCAATCTGTCTCAAGTGCAGCAAACAAGGTCATTTTGCAAAAGTATGCAGAAGTAGCAATGTCAACGCCGCCATCACTACAACTGATGAAGGTGAAGAAATTACCTCTTGTTTGGTATTGGCAGCAAGTGATATCAAGAAATGCACAACTCACGTTACCATCAATGGTATATTATTGCAAGCTTTAATTGATACTGGAAGTACAGGGAGTTTTATCGATGAAGAAGTCATAAAACAGTACGATCTAGAAACTAGGTCATGGAGACAGGAAGTGTCAATGGCATCTTCATCACATACATCTCAAATAACTAAGGTATGTTCAGCAACACTAAAGTTGGATAATCAAGTAATTCCTGCTGTACTATTTCGTGTCATGAAAAATCTTTGTTGTCATGTCATACTGGGGCACGATGTACTCGAACAGTACTCCATTCTAGAGATAAAATTTTATGGGCAAAATCCTCCACTCAGATTATCCGCCATAGAAGAAGCTAACATTGAGCCTGTCAATCTGTTTCCGAATATGTCACCAGAATGTAAACCGATAGCTATAAAATCACGTAGATTTGCAGGTGACGACAACAAATTCATCAAAGAAGAAATTAAGAAATTATTAGAAGACGGTATCATAGAAGAGAGCACTTCGCCCTGGCGAGCTCAAGTTCTAATTACATCTAACACAAATCATAAGAAGAGGATGTGCATTGATTACTCACAAACAGTGAACAGGTTTACTTATCTTGATGCATATCCGCTGCCGAATATCGAAGAAATCATAGCAAAAGTATCAAAATATAAAATATTCAGTAAAATTGATTTGAAATCTGCATACCATCAAATTCCAATTATTCCTGAGAATAAACCATTCACTGCCTTCGAAGCCGCCGGTAATTTATATCAATTTCGTCGTATTCCGTTTGGCGTGACCAACGGAGTAGCTTGTTTTCAACGAGCCTTAGATTCTATTATTCGAAAGTCATCCATTGAAGGTATATATCCATATTTGGATGACATTACCGTCTGCGGAATCGATCAGAAAGATCATGATGCAAAGCTTGAAAAATTCATGGAAATTGCTAATAAGTTCCGTCTTACTATAAATAAAGAGAAAAGCGAATTTTCCATAACAGATTTGAGTATTCTTGGGTATAATATCAATAATGGAATCATTAAGCCAGATCCAGAACGCTTACGGCCTCTTCGAGATTTACCAATTCCCACTGATTCTGCATCTTTAAGACGCGTAATAGGATTATTCTCTCATTACTCTAAATGGATACCAAATTTTTCATCGAAATTACACCCATTGACACAAGTAGAGACATATCCTCTAAACGCTAATGAAGTGGAAGTTTTTGAAGAACTAAAAAGGATTATTTCTGAATCGTCTTTAGCAGCAGTTGATCCTAAAGAAACATTCACTGTAGAAACAGACGCCTCAGATTATTCTATCGCTGCTTCTTTGACACAAAACGGTCGACCGATAGCATTTTTTTCAAAGTCTCTAAATGAAAGTGAAAAGAAATACCCTATAATAGAAAAAGAGGCATACGCCATTATAGAAAGTCTTAAAAAATGGAGACATTATCTAATTGGACGGCCATTTTATCTAATAACGGACCAAAAGTCTGTATCATATATGCTCAGAGGACATGCAAGTAAAATAAAAAATGATAAGATCCAGAGATGGCGATTAGAATTATCAAATTTCAAATTCGATATAAAATACCGACCAGGACATCTGAATACTGTAGCAGATGCATTGTCCAGGCAAGTATGCGGAGCCACAACTGACAATCGCCTTATAGAATTACACAAATCTCTCTGTCATCCTGGTATTTCACGACTTACGCATTGGATAAGATCTAAAAACCTACCGTTTACCAGTGATGATGTAAAAAAGGTTGTGGCGTCTTGTCCAACTTGTGCAGAGATAAAACCAAGATTCAATAAAAATATTGGGTTATTAATTAAAGCTACTATGCCCTTTGAGAGATTGTCCTTAGATTTTAAGGGACCACTACCATCATCGACAAACAACAAGTACATTTTGACAATAATTGACGAATACTCGAGGTTCCCGTTTGCTTATGCATGCCCAGATATGAGTACAGAGACAGTAATTAAGCATCTTACTGATATTTTTTCAATTTTTGGAATGCCAGCTACTGTTCATACAGATCAAGGAGCGTCTTTCATGTCAGCTGGTATTAAAGAATTTTTACATACTAAGGGCATATCTACTAGTCGATCTTCTCCTTACAATCCACAAGGTAATGGACAAGTGGAGAGACTGAATGGGACCCTTTGGCAAACGATTCGCCTTGCACTAAAAGATAAAAATCTCCAAATAGATAAATGGGAGGCAGTTATTACTCAAGCACTCCACTGTATTAGGTCCCTCCTATGCACTTCAACTAACACAACGCCTCATGAAAGAATGTTTAATCATCCACGGCGATCGTCTTGGGGACAATCCATGCCGTCGTGGTTGCAACCTGGAAAGGTTCTTTTAAAGAAATTCGTAAGAGTCAGCAAATATGATCCAATGGTAGAAGAAGTTGACCTTCTAGAGCCAAATCCACATTATAGCTCCGTAAGACTTTCCAATGGCAGAGAATTAACGGTTTCAAATCGCCACCTCGCACCCAGAGGTGATGCAGTACCGATTGTTACACCGGATACAGTATCATCTGATGATGTAAACAATAACAGTCATGATATTAATGCAGAACAATTTGAACCGACTACAGATAGCTCAGAATTGGATGCCTACACTACGCCGATTTCTTCTTCTTCACCACACCGCTCAACTATAGCTGATGAACCACGCAGGTCAGCACGATCTAAGAGACCACCTGCCTACCTGAATGACTACGTCCATGATTAAGGAAGGAGGGAAGAATGTCATAGTTTATGGTTATGAATTTAAAAGATAATCCTTGACATAATACGAATTCTTGCCAGATATATGTCTTCTATAAAATATAATATTCTGTTGAATTTATTAGTTAAATAAAGCCTATACATTCGGGTCATTCTATGCATTTATTTATCAAAGGGATTGCACATTTTGCGACGTTATAGAGAGTTGTCATAATATGGAGTAAAGAAAAAAAAAACAACATAAATTTACTATTAAAATATGTTTTTACTACTAAAGTATAAAGTTTAGAAGCTACAAACATTAATATTACTATTTTTTAACAACGTATATTGCTGCAGTCCATCGACGCATGAAAAAGTCTGTTATCTTCGTGAGATTTTTTTATTGCCTGCCAAAACAACCTAACGACAGTCTAGCGGCCGACGTAAACACGTGCAAGTAATTACAACCAACAAAAGAATGAATTTCTTAGACTCTCTTGTATGTATGATGGGATCAGTCTTGGTAAATCCATGCTAGACTAGTTATTTTAAGGAAACCGAGATACTTATCATTTAAAATTTTGTTTCCATTATGCCCTAGATAACCCTTCAAACTATTTTATGAATTATTGTTTACAGTTTAAAGTGAGAACGTGAAGATTTTCTTTGCACGTTTGTCAAAAACGGCTAGTTTTGGCGAATAGGATTCACTGCCCCCCCCCCCCCCCCCCCATATAAAGAAGCTGCACCAACAATAATAGTATATTTTATTTTATATTACTTATTTATACACTTGTAAGAGTTTAATAATAAATCACTACTTTAAATCGCAATGTAAGAAATAAAAAAACCAAACTGCCTCCGGTCCGGGGGCCCCCTTCCAGCTGGGGGCCCGT
The DNA here is from genome assembly GCA_963576875.1 of Acrobasis repandana. Classification (NCBI taxonomy): domain Eukaryota; kingdom Metazoa; phylum Arthropoda; class Insecta; order Lepidoptera; family Pyralidae; genus Acrobasis; species Acrobasis repandana. Next base: position 14,543,388 of record OY756218.1, on the reverse strand, counting down.
GGCATTTTGCCAACTCACCACCCTGTAGTTACGCCCAAAGAGCAATGACGTACCTATGTTTGGCTACGCTACGCCACTGTAGATAATGTATCATTTGTATACATAATCCTTGCAACTTGCAAAACTTGCATGTTTTTTCTGAATGAGCCATTGTGTCCATAGAGGTCTGATTGTTTCTGGCTGAGTCGAAGAGTGAGTCATTTGCCTAACTTTAAAATAACATGTCGATAAAACGTCAATGTCAATGCCAAAAACTTCAAATTGACTTGAAATGAAAAGAACAAAAAGAAAGAAACAATAAGATAAGAAGACAAGTTGTGGAGCTTGTGCAAAAAGTGTTTTTTACTTTTTCAAACGTTTTTTGCACTAATACGTTAAGTTATTATGTTTGCTTAGGTCGTGTAATTTGTTTTAATAAATCCAGTCGAGACACTGCTGGTAAGTATGCCAGAAAATATGTATATTTTATGTTTAGAAGTTATCAGATGTTTTTAGATAACATATAATTATTATCCCGCTTTATATCAGTTGCGCTAAAGAACCAGCGATCCCTGATAATCCTGTAATAGTGCGACTGAGCCTATAAAAAAATTGGATTTATTTATAGCCGTTGTATAACCTAAAACTTATTTTTTTACTGTGTATGTACCTATGACAAATATTTAAAATATATCATTAAACCTATTGGAGTACACTGCCCTTTGCTTCCAAAGCATATGATCAGTAGAACCTCTATGTCATATAATGTGCAGGTGTTAGTTACGTACTTAGTGTTTTTATTGTTTATAAGGCTTGAAACTACGTCAAGCGGACACCCCGGACAGGTTTAGTCCGTCTCTGTCACAAACTCTACGTGTGACAGAGACAAGTGACCCGCGACAGTTTCAGCTATCTCTATCGTACATGTGTGACAGAGACGGACTGAACCTGTCCAGGGCGACCGCTTGATGTAGTTTTAAGCCTTAGGGAACAGATATTCTTATAATATATAAATAACACAAGAAAACTTTGAGCACATGGTAATAAATGTGTTTTCTACATAAAACTCATACACCTATATTATGTTCATAACAAAACATGGAAAAATAAGATTTGATATACCTAATTTAACTTAACAAACAACATTACATTTTTTAAGAATTGAGTGGTGTTGTTTGTTATGCTACATTTAATTTTAAAGATGGACAAATAAGTTTGTGGACCATGCTATATTGTGGGAAACATCAAACTTTTTTAACATGTCACTGCCCATAACATAGGTTATAAAACATTTGGTGGCCCTAATATTTGTGCCGTGTGGTGCCCGGCAGAGTAGAATAGGACCACTCCAAGTAGGTCACTCCAAGGGTCGTGCTCCTGCAGTGGAGATTAAAATAGACCAGATGATGATGATCTTTTGATGTCCAGCTGTTGATAATCTTTACTAGAATCCACTAGATTGTAATTTCCTAACTTTATTGTAGTTACAATACCCGGCACATAAGTTGACCCAAAATGGCGGTCACTGCGCACACTTTTTCCTCTAATTATACCTGCGCAGAGCCGCCATTTTGGGTCAACTTATGTGCCGGGTATTGTAGTTACTTTAACAGTACTTTTAAATGTGTGAAATATTATTCAGAAACAAATACCTGTAATTCCAGGTATGGTTGCATTTGTCACTGCCCATAACATCACTACATAGTATAAAACAAAGTCGCTTCCCACTGTCTGTCCCTATGTATGCTTAGATCTTTAAAACTACGCAACGGATTTTGATGTGGTTTTTTTTAATAGATAAAGTGATACATGATAAAGGTTTATATGTATAATACATACCCGTGCGAAGCCGGGGCGGGCCGCTAGTAGATTATAAAACATTCGGTGGCACTATTATTTGTGCCATGTGGTGCCCGGCAGAGTAGACTAAGACCACTCCAAGTCTTCTCGCTGATGTCGCAAAAGGAGAGTTAGGAAATATAAGCTAAGCAAAGCTAATAAAAACATGAGACATCTGCAACCCATCTGGCTAGCGTGGAGAGTTAAATCCTCTGACTGCTCTGGCTAATATATAGTAGTATAGAGAGGGTCGTGCTCCTGCAGTGGAGATTAAAAAAGACCTGATGATGATGATGATCTTTTGATGTCCAATAAGTAAGTTGATAATCTTTACTAGAATCCACTAGGTTGTAATTTTCCAACTTCATTGTAGTTAGTTACTTTAACAGTACATTTAAATGTGTGAAAAATTATTCAGAAACAAATAACAGTAATTCCAGGTATGGCTGCATTTAGATTGAAGTGGATCTGGTCAAAGCAGAGTTTAGCACCAAATCAATTGACCAGTCATAATAGCAGTGTCTTTCCTGTGTAACTTGTCAATTCATGGGCTTGCATGCTCTACACTGTCCACCTCTATTTCAATCAATACAAAGTCTTACACTACTTTTCCTTAAAACTATTTAACATATAAAACAAGGTCTATAAAATGTATGTGTTAATTATTCTTATATTTGCTTTCTGAAGCAGACTTTTTTAACTTTGGTTTATTGGCTTTAGTTTTCTTCTTCACTTTCTTCATAGACTCGATAGACTCATCTGAATCGGAACGGTCAGACATAACTGAAGTAATAATTTTTCCAGGAGACTTTTTAGTCTGCACAGCAGTTGTTACAAATGCAGTTTTTCTAAAACGACTCTTCGCTTGTTTAATTTCGTTTTGATTTTGTTTCTGCGATATTTGTTGTGTGTTTCTTGGAATATCTGTAAAACTGGTGTTGTTCAGATATGCAGAATTCTCAGATTTTGTATGTTTCAACCTGAAAATATACAAAAAAAATTATTAGGTGTTAGATAAGGACAACTTAAAGTTATTTTACTTTCGATAAATATACAAAAAAAAAAAAATTAGGTGTTGTAGGTATATATTTTATGAAGAAATATATATATATATATATATATATATGTAAGTAATTGTGTATATGTAATAATAATAGTATGTTTATAGTATGTGTTGTGATTATTATCTTTTAAATTTAGTTTAGTTTAAGGCGAAGATATAGGCAAATGGCCTTGAAGTGTGAAATAAATTGTTAACTCGTAAATATGGTGATAATTTCCATATTTCTCAACGTCATGCACTAGACAGCCCTTTAAATTATTTTATGAACTGCCGTTAAAACTATTATTGATGATCCGTCTAGCTTTAAAACTTGCCGTGGCCACTTTTGGCGGAGGCAAGTTTTAAAGCTAGACGGACTAATGTAAATACTTTCAACGGTGGTTTATAAAATAATTTAAAGGGCTATCTAGTGCATGACGAAGAGCAATATGGAAATTATCTCCATATTTACGAGTTAACAATTTATTTCAAATGAGGGCGCCACTTCAAGGTCATTTGCCTATATCTTCGCCTTAAGGGTCGGCACCATGTAAACTGGGTTTGCGCGGGCAACAAGTTTGTACAGAAATCGTTTGATTTAAGTCAAATATTGTATACACATAGATAGAGGAAGAGTTGGGACAGTAGACGAAAAAAAGGATTTTTTAAAATATTTTGTAGTTTTCCTAAAAACGAGCATTGAATTTACCCAAAAACATGCAAAACGCACTTTGCGCGGGCAATAGTTATGGCTTAAGTAGAAAAGACCACTAAGAAAATTACATACCTAGTTATAGGTGAATAGACTAGCCAGTAGACGAAAATCGTATTTTTTTAATTTTCATTCAGAAAAAGTAAGATAATTGTAAAGAAACCTGAAAGAAATATTTTAGAAAATCTTGCTACAAACTGGCTTGTTTTTCTGCGTAAAGAAATATTCTAACAAGGAATTGCATATATTTTTTAAAAATAAAGGCTATTTTGAAACATTATTCTTAATATTTGCTTACAATGCAATCACGCAATAATAAAAAAAATAATTTTAAAAATTGGATGTTTTGCAACGTTTTTGACAGAAATCTCTGAAATGGCGGCCATGATTCTTCCATACAAATTCAGTTGCCCGCCGGGCGTTCAGGAAGGAGGCCGTGTCGAATTTTTCAAAAAAATCCATTTTCAAATTACGTAAAATTGCATTACAGTCTAAAATATTTCAATAAAAAACTATGTACAAACTGCCAAATTATGTCATACTTTTGCTACACTATGGTACAGTTTTGAAATTTTGTTGACGTTCAAGTAAAGATGTAATGCTATCGCAGATACGGCATTGCACATTTTTTTTAAATTTTATTGAAAATTAAGTCAATGAAAAAAATAATTTGGTTATATTTATTACCTATATTTTTTAATTGGCGATTAGGGTGAAAATCGGATTGGAACTTTCTCGGGTCGCGGAATCATATTAACTGTTTTTGTAATAAAAGGTGCTGTTTAATTAGGGTTTTACAATTATTTTGAGGGGTGATTCAGTCTGAAATTTTGAACAACTTTTCCCCATGAATGTATATCAAAATACGAATTGACATTATGCGTAATATATCGAACCACAGGCTATACTAGATCTATACTTGGCTTGGCAGGCAGGCTATAGTAGGCTATTTATCTACACTAATATTATAAAGAGAAAAGATTTGGTTGTTTGTTTGTTTGCATTACATGGCTCCGAAACTACTGGACCGATTTAAAAAAAAACTTTCACCGTTGGAAAGGTACACTATCCCCGAGTGACATAGGATTTGTGTGTACCAAGGGCGAAGCCGGGGTGGACTGCTAGTATAGTATAATGATATTAAAACAACAGTCAAAAAACAAAAAAAAATCTGCATTTTTATACAAAAGTGTGCAGCCGCCCGGGAAATTTGTATAGGAACCGATTTTTTCGGTGTTTTTACTGTTTTTAGGGTTTCGCTTGACTGTCTGTCCGTAAGTCACAGCCAATTTGCTACGAAACTATTAGAATGATTTAGTTGAGATTTAGTACCTACACTTATGTAACTTAGTGACCTAAAGATAGACGTATAATGTAAATAAATGAAATTTAAAAAAGGGGGCCACTTATTGTGGGTAAATTAGACATTAAAAAAAAGTTTTGATAACAAAATCGTGTGACATATCAAATGAAATAACTTTTTATGACAATTTTAAATATATTTATTTTTTATTATTTCTTAGATCGGTATTTTTAAGTTATTTAAGAAAATAGGCGAAAATTTACCCCCCCCTACTAAACTACTGGACCGATTCAGTTGAAATGTGGTGCACATAATGTAAATTTGTGACCCAAAGACGGAAGTAAAATGTAGGTAAATGAATAAATAAATAAAAAATGGGGCCACTTTATGGGAGATAAATGAGACATTAATAAAAGGGTTTTGTGAACTATATTGCGTAAAATATCAAATGAAAGAACATTTTATGATAATATTAAATATATTTTTCTATATTTTTTAAGTTGGTGTTTTTGAAGTTATTTTTGAAAATAAATAATAAAAATACACTTATCTCCGAAACCACTGAACCCAATCTTTTGAAAAATATACAGTTAATAGTTCTTTACCTATAGATTACAGGAAAACCTATTAGAAGATAAAAATTAAAAGAGTGCAATAATGCTAATTACTGCTTCATTAATCAACCAATTTTTTAGCTGTTTTCAGGAAAAGATTTCTTTTTAGTGCTCTTTGTTGATTCGTTAAAAATATTGTACAAAATCAAACAGTCAAGTCATTGATTGAGCACGTACAGCTGCTACGCCAAGACTGTTGATCTGTTCAACGTGCTATCCTTTTTTACCCTCCGTATTTACATAATAAGGTGAATAGAAGTGAAAGGTGTTACGATTGCAGATGGTCGCTAAACGTATTGTTTCACAAAGAAAATTCAAATGTGTACATTTTCTGTCAGTGGAACACAAAACGTGTAGTTTTCAGTCAGCACAAGTCATGTCAGCGATAAGTAATATTGATTTACACAGAAATATCATAAATTTGTCTATGGTTCCCTAAAATTTCAACTTAAACAAAATAAACCGGCCACGTGCCGTGACGGGCCACGTGCAGTGTAGGGTTCCGTAGTCGGTAACTACTTGTTTCATGTAACTAACAACTGCCTAACTTTAGGTCTGAATTCAGTCCATGATACTGAACAACTTTCACCAAGGAACAAACGAAATAAAAAAATTATTTTTGATCTCTTACACACAAGATTTGGCAAAATGTAATATTTATGTAATATATGTATGGTAATGTAAGGACAAATCACACTAATTAAGCTAGCCCCAAAGTAAGTTTTAAACTTGTATTATGGGATACTAACTCAATGATACTATATTTTATGATAAATACATACATAGATAAACACCCAAGACCCAGGACAATTTGAAAAAGACCATTTTCTATCTTGCCCTGGCTGGGGCTCGAACCCAGCACCTCCGGATTAGCGGTCTAGCGTGTTAACAATTACGCCACGGAGGTCGAATAGAAAGCAAACATTTTCTTTTCATATTTAATTATGTGTTCCTTAGGAAAAGTTGTTCAGTATCATGAACTGAATCCACCTTAAATTAGTTTTAGTACAGGGAGACGTTATATACTACTGCCGTGAATTTTTTTAAGTGTATGTGTGTGTGTCATATACAACCGTTTAACTGACAGAGACGGAAGATACATGATTCTAACAAAAAATTGCAATCAAAAACCAAATATTTCACAAACGGATTGCTAAAACGAAAAAGGGTGTTCATAATCTTACAATATTTTTGAAAGACCTATTCAACGACGTCTCACACCACACATTTTTTTTTCAAGTTTTTATTACCACATATCCATGCCCATGCCCAATTACAGCTTTCTAGTACTAATAGTCTATGAGTAAAACTGGGGATAGATAGACAGACAGACATGACGAAACTATAAGGTTTTCTTGTTAACTACGGAACCCTAAAAAGCTGCGTGAAACTAAAAAGATTCTCTATTCTAAGGGTTCTTTGTCATTTTCGCTTTAACAAATTTCAAAATACGATTAATCAAAACCACTTGTGCAAATATTTCGCTCCACTTCGCATACGATAAATTCAAAAATTGATGGATGAATGACCGTGCTTTTACAGGTTAAGCACTTTCTAGCTTGGTCACAGTTAGGATGGGTGACCGTGCTTTCAATCTTAATGTTGTCCAAGTCAAATGTTGAGATTCTTATGAATAAATTTCAGTTTTCTCTACCTACATAACTTGGCAGCTATTTAAATTTCAATTGTTTTGCCGGAATTTGAACTTGGCATTTTTACATTTATGTTTTTGATGGGATAAAATAAACACCCAAGAACCAAGACAAATTAAAAAAGGCCATTTACCAACTTGCCCTGGCTGGGAATCGAACCCAGAACCTCCGAGTGATGGACTAGCGTGTTAAGGAATCGCCACGGAGATCGACTAATAAATTGAAAAAGTAATAAATTTTACGCAAGATTCGAATAACTATAACTTGGATTTTTTAGAAAGTGCTATATGAATTTCACATATATTTAAACTCGCTTTTTAAATAAACGTCTTGCATTCACGCACACTACTGTATTTTCGACTTTAGCCTTTTTCTACTGATAGCCTGTCTACTAAAGTGTTAAGTACATTATAACGACGTCTGCCAAGGCCTTAATTCAGAAATAATAATTCAAACAAAATAATTCTTTGATTTGATTGATTTGAAAATTTTAATAAGTATCGCGGACTGGAAGTCTTGACGAAAAGAAACAAGTAAGCTTCTACGTTACAATTTATGATTACCTACATCTATTGTCCCGTTTACACATTATTAACTCTATGTAACTTCATCTTGACATTTTTATCCCCCTAGCGGGAAAATTTTGCATATTTCAGAGCCAAATCCGACCACGTGGCTTTGTGCATACAGTCCTTAAGGTGGTACTGGAGGCGCGGGCGAACTCCACAGCGAGTTGCCTACCGACGCGCTTCGTCGTGTTGCTATTTCGTCGAGAAAGAGAAAGGGCGCTAAAAATGTAGCTCCGTCCCGACCCCCGCATGTGAGAGCTACACCCCCGCGTACGACAAAGAGAGTGCACTGAACGCCAGCGAAACGGGCCGTTATAGGCCATGAATCGTAGTTTTCGTAGTTTTCGTTTATTTCGATAAATACGATACATACCCAAATAAAACTAAATTATTTGGAATTTAGAGTCTTCACTCTAGTCGTATAATTAGTTTCCATAAGGATCGAAAATATAATCATAAGTGTAATAGGCGTCTAAATATTACTCGATTTCGTCGATAAAAAAGGCAAATTTTAAGTTGCTATAACTTTTTTTTTGTTCATTATTTTCGAACCAAAACTAATTACAGATGTAGATGTTTATCATCTTAATGCTTGTAAAAAATTTGAATACGATGAGTTTTATGGTTTCGAAATTAAAACGAAAGTACGTTTGTATGGGATTTCGTCCCTCCAGTTAACCCTTAAGTTTTCTTTATATATTCACACCCACATAAAACTCTCCAATCGACCCAAAGGTTTGACTGTTAGAGAATGCTTTTAGCATTAAGTCCACCTGTTGTACTTTAAACATGTATATGTGTGTACAATAAAGTATAAATAAATAAATAAATACATAAGGACAACTTGAAGTTATTTTACTTTCGATAGGTAGGCACCAATCTCTCTTGCTAAAAATGTATTTTTTTTTTCAATGGTATGTATATTTGTAGTTCCTTTCATTTACTTATTAGCTTAAGCATTTTTTTTTGCCGTGTGGGTCGTGGCAGAGTAGACTAGAACCACTCCAAGTCTTCCCGTGGATGTCGTAGAAGGCGACTTAGAAAACACAAGCTAAACAAAGCTTACAAACATAAATGAGACCTCTCCAACCCGTTTAGCGTGGAGAGCGTAGGCCTAATCCTCTGACTGCTCTTGCTAATATATGGCTTGGGTAGTACAGAGAGGGTCGTGCTCCTGCAGTGGAGCCAAAAAAAACCTCTTGATGATGATGTTTTTTTTGTATGCAAGCTTGCATAAAATCAAACAAATTATACCACTTACTTTCCTTTCTTCTTACTAGTTTTTAGTATTTTGTTTACTGGTTCTGCAATGTCGTCAGCATTTGGCACTTTAAGAGAAATTTTCTTAGTTTTTGTTTTCTTCTTTTTCTTTTCCTCCTTACTTTTTTTCTTTTCTCCTTCCAACTCCTCCAATTTTTTCGAACAAGACCTGCTTTTGAAATTTCTTAATGAATTTCCATTGAAAAATTAGACACTTGGAATGATAAAACAAATAGTATGAAAACGCGAAAAAATGCTGTAATTTCTTCGCGTTTTCATACTAGGTATATTCTGCGCTACATATTTTTTATTTAAAATGTATATAAGGAGAACAACCAACCTCAGCAAAGCTTCACTGTCGGTAAAATACGAATTCATTGCAAAGCTTGATATTCCCCATGACAAAGGTCCTTTCTCTTCACTATGAATTCCACTCCACACATTTCTTTTGAGTGAATTGAGCTTAACTTGAAGCTCTGAGGGTTGAGTATTTCTGTTTTTAATTTCTGAAAGGCATCTAAAAAAAGCAGTCGCAATCAGTAAAATTAGTTTTTCTGTAAGTATTACTTTCAAGTTTCATTGAATCTATAAAACGCGTCGGTGATTTAAAAAAAACCGGTCAAGTGCGACTCAGGCTCATGAAGGGTTCCGTACCTACGTAGAATGTTTTAAAACGCTGAAAAAACTACTTGTATGACGATTGACGACCCACCTTAATTTAGGAAAGAAAAAAAAAGTATTTTATTTTTTGTGATGGGCCAGATTTGACTTTTGTGCCGTGTGGTTTCCGGCAGAGTAGAAATAGGACCAATCCGAGTCTTCTCGTGGATGTCGTAAATAGAAGGCGACTTAGGAAACACAAGCTAAACAAAGCTTATAAACATCAATGAGACCTCTCCAACCCGTCTGACCAGGATGGAGAGCGTAGACCAAATCTTTTGACTCCTCTGGTAGTACAGAGAGGGTCGTGCTCCTACAGTGGAGATAAAAAATACCCAATGAGGATGATAAGTGAAACAGTGAAACTTACTTTGGTGGAGGTAAACGTCTAAACTGATGCCACGAAGCAGGTTTCAGTTTTGATCTCTCGATGGTTTCATTCACCATTGATACACTTCGAGGTCTTCCGACTTTCGATATTTGTTTCTCGCGGTCGGAGTGATAAGGGGAGTCGCTCGTCTGAAAACAAACAGAAACAGATTGTGATGACGGCAATTAATAAACAGAAACTAAAAGAAATAAGTAGGTAGATAAATCGTGGTGATGCCAATATTGAGGTTTTTACAACGAGATCTATGTAAGAGAACAGACATCACTAATGTTTTTGTTTGTCTTTAGCTTATACATACATACCTACATACTTTCACGTGTTAATGGGGCAGACAGAGCATTTTGAGTCTTGCGGCTCTAAGCAGACAGAGATAGCAAGACTCAAAGGCAATGGCCACTTTTAGCTGATGGTGAGCGAGTAGGTGGAAAAAGGAATCAAAATAGTGATATGTTGCTAGTCGCATCGCCTATTAACATTATTTCATTTACGTCCATTCCCTTGATATAATACTTAGCTTATAATAAATAAAATAAAAATGCCTGTTTATTCCAGGGACTAAAAAAAAAAAACAATTATCAATCACAATGCAAATGCAAAAATGCATGCAAATTATTTTTTAAAACACAAAATAAGAGCTACAGCAATTATTAAGTACATTTCAAAATAATAATTTAGTTAAATAAAAATAGTAATCTATAATGGGTATAAAAAAAAAGAATATAAAAATATAATTCTGGTTAAAAAGTATAAATTCAATACATACATCTAATGAGTGAATTTATCATCATTAAAAATTGATTTCATTATTATTCAATTACATTTCGTTAAATCAGTTTAACATATTATTTTAATTAATTATATTTGATTTGATTACATAGATGTTGATTTTACTAGTTTTAGTAGATAGCACTATAGCTTATATACCTACATAAATAAATATAATAAATCAGACCGTATGGTCTGTCAAAAAAAATGTTTCGACACACATTGTATTAAGTTCATTAATTTATCCTTGGACTAACCTTCAGATGTTACAGACATTTTATATATATATTTTTAGGGCACGGATGCGATGCCCGTCGATCTTCATGCGAGGCGAAGCCGCGGACAAGGGCTAGTTACAAATACATATAATCAAACGTAATACTATAATATAACTTTTCTACGAGTAGGTACAATACTACAGACAATACGCTATAAATCCATCATTCTAATTATGTCTATTAGCAACAGGTTGAACCTTGAAACCTTCGTCGTGTTAATAACTTTCCGTTTTCTTTTAGTACTTGGACTGTTAATAACTTCACAAAAGTTGTTAAATGTTGGCCTAATAATTAAAAATGTGCCTTATAAGGAAAATTAAATTAAATCTAGAATGCCTACGAAGTGGCAAAGCCGTTCCCAAAAAAGATAGGTACCTAAAGTTGTAGGTGTCCCTTTCTATTTTATTGCACTGGCAGTTGCGAAAAAGGGATGCCCACAACGTTAGCGAGCTTTTTTGATTACTTTAGGTATTTAAACATAAGCAGTAAGTATAATTTTAAATGTTATTTTTTGGAGATTATTACTCAGTCATTCTAGATTGTATTTAATTTCTTTGGTGCCTATTATATTTGTAATGTAATTACCGGTGCTGGTATAATTTTGAGTTCTGGCGGCATTTTCTTCTTTCGTCGTGATTTTGGCTTAGCTGATGAGTGTAAAAGTCTGTGAACCCGTCTGATTGGACTAAGATTTTCGTCACCAGAATCTCCATCTGAAGAAACATCGGTCATAGCATCTGATGTCAGATCTATGGTAGCTCTGGATACCTTTGAACAGAAAAGTGCATGAATTAAAGGAACAGAATTTACGTTCAGACAGAGACCAGCAATGCAGTGAAACTGCCCATCAGATTGCAGGCGATCTAAATATTTTGTTTAGATATACTTACTTGTAAAGTTTCTCGTTTTGTCTTTTTCTTTTCTATCCGTTTCATCTTTTCCAATTTAGGACGTGGTTTTCTCTGTTTCTGTCAAAAGGGAAATGATTAATCAGCATTGATAACTAGTTTTAAACATGATATTAAAAATATTTCACATACTTCTATAACGCCGTTGTGTATATCAGGAAACATTGGCGAAGGTGGTGGGGCTGGCTGCTTGACATCAATTGGTTCTTTAATATTGCCTGCTTCTGAGCTACTACTGGATGTATCACCTTCGTCACTGCCAAATAATTAAGTGGTTAAAGAAATGAAGCACGCTGATTTGTAGTCAATAAAGCTTTTTTCTTATTACCTACATACATACTACATATACATAGTTTAAAAGTACTCACCTCGAATAGTCTGATAAATCAATATTCGTTGGTTCATCAGCATTGGAACCTTCCTTTAACAGTCGAGTAACAATTTTAGTTCTTAATCTTTCTTTACTTGGATCTTCATCGTAAAAATCTAATAACGTTTCACAGAAAGTCCGACCTAAGCTTTCGTAATCTTGCACAGAAAAATGTGTAGACATTCTGCTTCCTAGCTCTGATCCGCCAAATGAAGCTTCCATCGTATAACTATTTGCTACTCCGAGCATCCAAACTACCACACGCCCAGTGCCTTCTTTGCTACGCTGTATACGGAATTTGCAATTTTCAAAAGAGAACTGTAAGAAAATAATTTAGATTATGGTCAACATAAACATATATTTTAGAATGTCCTTAAAAGTTTACTGAATCACCTTATCTGCTGCGTTTTTATGTAACATCAATGGGAAAACTTGCTCCTGCAACCGCCTGTCAGAATTTCTACGACTTTCACACCCGTAAATGAATATGTTATGTTTTCTAGAGTGTGCATGTAAGTCTATGTACATAGCAACTCCACATTCTTCCTGTAATCTGATTGGGTTATTTTGTGAGAATATTCCGATGATAAAATTATACCATAATTTATTTCATCGGCATACTCTCAAAGCAATGATTGAAAGGTATGTACAATGTATATAAAAACATAAACATACCTCCTAATCATCACTTTCGTGTGCCAAACTGGCGGATACGTTTCTCTAATAACGGTTCGATATTGTCTATTTAGGTCCTTTCCGGTCAGCGAACAGCGGTTGTTTCCAACAATCACCTGCACAATAATAGCAAAAATATTATTTACGTAAAATGTTAAGTCTTTTAAACAAATCGTATGTAGTTCACTCACGCCATCCGGATTTAACATAGGCACCAGTTTGAATATAAACTTTTCTCGCAGTTCGCGGGCTTGGTTGGAATCACCGGTCAAATAATCCATGAAACCTTTCATCATCCAAGATGATGGAGATTCTCCTGGATGTACTCTTGCTGTTATTATTACAGCTTTCTTTTTCTGCAAGATTCAAAATATACATCCTTTTATTAATTTAGGTTTTTAATAGAAAGGATTTCCTAGTTCTTTATTATTTGTTCTATAGCTAAGCTCACCTTTTGTTCCATTTCGTTGGGATTTGGTGGAGCAGTAACAGTCAGATAATACACATTATTCCCAGCTAAGGTCCGACATAACAGTCTTAATTTGGAGTAAGTAGATTTAACAGGATGTGATTGAAGTCTAGACAAATATTCTTGTAGATCGGAGTACGTGTATGGATAACAATGCGCAATATAAACTGCATCATCTGTATGGGGAAATTCGATGTTGAAAGTCAGCGTATAACTTGGAAATTGTTCCTCCTCTTCTGATCTGAAAGTGGTATTGATTTTATGCCCTTGAAAATCATGTTCTATAACGCTACTTTTATAATACTTACGTTGAATCATTTTTGTAGTACGCTATATTATCTCCACATCGCCTCCACCCTATAGAATGTAATTGAGCATCTTTCGTAGAGTACAGCAATGGTCGCATGCCTTCATTATATAAACTTTCAGCTTTCGATAAGTTCACTATCGAGAATCTGTAAAAATAGCATACTTTTTATGTATCGAATGACGTAAAAGATACTTATTCGCGTTACTTACCTGTACATCATTTGCTTCTTTGTGTTCGTAACCCTAAAATAGAACCATTGCATATGCCTATTCGTGTACAGATCCGTTCTGAGGTGCAATTCATAATACGCTGAGGTTATTCGTATAGCTTTAGCTAGGTTTCCGCTTTCGAACCGAGATTCAAAACGCAATTCGTCGTCTCCATTAGCGGTTGCACATGCTGATAAGTATAATCTGGATCCACCGACTGTAGAACGACTAAACTGAAAGAGAGTAATTATTAAAGACAGCTAAACTATGACCCATACCTTTTTTTTCAGCTGGTCGCATTTGCTGTATTGGATGTCGATTAATCAAAGCGAATAACTACCTAATACGGTCCAATAAATAAAAATCACAGTGGTGTTGGAATAGACCGAGAACGCGACATGCGTGTGCAATGTGCATGTCAAAAGGATTGGTGCTTGTCTCGTTTTCTTTTACTAAATTTGAATGAAATTTATCTGCACCTCAGTGGAACTTTGAATGAAAGGAAAAAGAACATGATACAACATTTAAATATATACGTACATAGTTTACGGCGCTCATAGGATAGTACTGGAATATGACTGTTCCCGCTTCTTCTCCCACAGGCTGTGGTCGTAGTTCTTTCCCCGTTGATATGTAATACGGTTCAGGAGACGCTGGGTTCCACATGATATGTTGTATCCGTTCTTCGACAACCTTCAAGGTTACACAAAATAATGTTTACATTTTAAACGTTGGAACTTTTTTGAATACTTACAAGAAATCTTACTGATGGGACTCACAACACTATTAACTTTAATAAAGAACACAATTTCCTTTCCTTCATTACCACATTATTTTGTTTGTGAAATACATGTTATGTAATTACTTTACCTGACATTCTGAAGGCCACCTTGGCGCTTGTTGTGGACAGTCAAGTTCTTTAGGTAAAGCGAACAGATCACGCGGTTCTTTCAACTTAGCAGTGGTTCGAAATGTTCTGATGTCGGTGTTGATTTCTAACTGATTCGTCTTGAGATTGTTTTGTAGAAAACTTGATATGAATGTGCCTATGAAAAATATGAAAATTTGATTATTACTATTTGAGATAGTATTCAAATTAAAATTATAAGTGAAGGTTAATAGTATCGTGCCAAATTGTAGTTTAGTTCCGTATTTGGTGGATGGTACTGTTGGTAATAATAACAATGGTAATCACGCGAAATGTCTCTTGGTTGACTGTAAGGGTCATAATAATTTTATTGACTATACTGAATATCATTAGCATTATTTATCTCCTTGATTTAATTGATGTTTATTAATTATTTAATGTACCTATGGTATCTGTGTTTAATTTGTTAGAAAAGTTTACAAGTGAATATTGAATAGTTAATAATGTGATACATTGTTACACCGTTCACTTACGAGTAACTTTAACGTATTTATGTTTGTTTACAGACATTACCTTTGTTACATATGGGAAACAGAGAAGCTTGAAGTGATTTAACATGTTCCAAGTTTGCTATCAAAATATTGTCTTGAAGCACAGGATCCCTAGTAGGGAGCGAGAGTGTCACTGTTGTATTTTCGGTGTACTCTCTGATTCTTTCCTCCTCTCTTTCAATCATCATAACGTTATCCTGACCCTTTTCGAGCTGCTTCCACCATAACATCTTAACATTACTTTCTTAAACTAGAATTAGCATGAATTCGCTAGCATGGGTTGATCGCTTTGTTCATTTTGTTATCTACAGTACTTGACGCTAACTTTGTGGTAACCATGACGACAAAACTGTTTAGACTGTTCGTCAGCTTTTCTGTGATACTGGCGGGTCGCGCGACGCTCCGAAATCAACTGACGAAAGGGCTAATACTTTTGGTTATCGAAAGACGATTGCCCTAGCGTATACTCGGATCGAATTTATCAGGTGATTGATGACGTCAGAAGGGCATCCATGCAAAGCATGGAAATTAAAGAGTCGTAGAATCCATGAGTTAGCTAAGGTTATAGTCATTACTGCGGTTACACGTCACGCACTGTGGGAGTTCTACGAACTCTAGAACTTTGTATTTGAACCTTCGATAGATATTT
The DNA here is from genome assembly GCA_963576875.1 of Acrobasis repandana. NCBI lineage: Eukaryota > Metazoa > Arthropoda > Insecta > Lepidoptera > Pyralidae > Acrobasis > Acrobasis repandana. Next base: position 14,527,315 of record OY756218.1, on the reverse strand, counting down.
TTAGAAACAGTAAAATCGTTTTTACACAGAAACAAATAAGAACTTATTGAAAAATTTACATACCTTTATTATTATCTTGTTCATTTTCTTCACAGTTCACTTCGCTGACCACTTCAAAAGAATCAGACATTATCACTTAATTATTCCGTTAGCTATGTTATTTTTAATTTATTTAGAATTAAAATTTGTGACTTTTTTATTCCTTTTTTTTATATAAAGATAAAGGGTATAATTTGCATATGAATACTGGTTCGAGTCTTCACTCCTGTTATGCCTGCCAACTGTTTTAAAAGTGAACTGCGAGTCTCAGGAATTATTACTATCATATGGGCACCTAATACGTGTTGCCTCTACATAGAAGTGCACAAATGCAGTTAAGTCGCGCACTGTCGCGATTGAAACTCATGGTCGATAAGCACAAAATTTATTTGAAGAACTTTTCTAGACATAAAGTTTGTTGTTTAGTCTTTGAACAAACCTACATTTACATTTATTGTTCTCTGTTCTATAATATTCCTTATTTTATGTATGAGGTCGATTGGAACAGATTTTTTCACTAAACGTAGCTCTACCAATTATAAAGAACTTCAAAGGTTTTATGAACCCAGACACGTAGCCATGGGAAAGCCTAAAAGGTGACTGCACTTTCCTATGTGTAGATTAGAAACTTAAGGGGTCGTGTGGTTTTGTGGAAACAATTTAATGCCAGCCTTTTCCAAGGCTGTTAGACTTTAATCTCTTTGTAGATAAACAGATACCTAGATTTTCTGATAAAAGCAGTTAAAAGTTTTACATTCTACGAAACAACCATAAAATTGACATGCAACTTAATTATTTAGTTAGATCGTTAACAAGTTTGCTTTCTGACGTAATAATCATAGTATAGTATAGTATATATACTGCGGTATAGTGAATTACTGACCGATAAAATCGCATTTAATTTTGCGTTTTTGCGACATGTGTTATTTACACACTGATTTGTTCGTACGGCATTATTTTAAATAAGTAGGTATATACATAACGAAATAACGCGTGGTTGGTGATTTTGACAAAAATTCTATGGGACCACCTGGAAAGTATACCCTTTCAAACAAAAAAAAAATTTTTTTAAGTCGGTCCAGGCGTCTTCGAGAAATCGGGGAACATACTCGTAGGTACATAAAATGTGTTACCTTTAGTGTATTGTATGTGTTGTGTTTTTCTGGAAATAAAAATCTGTCTATGTCTATGTCTAAAAAAAAAGATTCCGACGAATTGATAACCTCCTCCTTTTTTGAAGTCGGTAAAAAATACAGGACATTATTATCTTAAAAACTAGGAAATGCGCAAAAGGCGGCCTTATCGCTAAGCAACTTCTTCCAGGCAACATCGTTTAAATGGAAAAAAATATGCAAGATTAGGTAGTGCAGGGTGGTCAATATAATAAACATACTTATATACAATTTTTTCGTCTGTCATGGGATGGGATAGGAATTAGGATTCACCATTTTGATGTGATTCATATTAATCTGTTAAAGCTGCATAGCTATACAGCATATACAGATAATATATATAAACACTGTAGTTCGATAAATTAAAAAACCATCGACTGACGTAATTAATTGTCGAAATTTATAAAGATAACGGTTATGTATGTCAATTTTCTGCCCTTCGCCATCTCGCCGACCTCTAATCAGGGAAAAAGCGAGGAAACAAGAAAAAACACTCCATAGTTCCTAAATTTAATGGTTTACTTATTTTTATGTTTTCATTTACGTCTAACTATAAAAAAGAAAGTATATTCATGTCCAATAAAGTCCATACTAAATTGCCATACCGCGAAGAATACCGTGCGTCACACATATAGTATGTGATTTTATTTTCATTTCCTAACGAAAAGAAGGCTCTTTATCGTAATTTAGCTACTACCTACTCAATAAACCTACTCAATGTATTGATTTGTAAATTTGTTCAAAAGAAAAATAGGAAAAATAAAATGTGTAAGCTAAAATTACAGTAGAAACTAGAATAAAATTTCACAGCGAACAATATACGTATCGTCGCAAAATGTCCCGCACGCAAAATATCCCCTAGTCGCAAAATGTCCATTTCGCAAAATGTCTCTTTCGCAAAACGTCCCTTTAGCAAAATGTTCCTTGCGCAAACCGTCCCTTTCGCAATATGTCCCCTAGTAGCAAAATGTGGTGGCAAAAAAATATCCCTCGCAAAATTTCATGTTTTTTATACAATGTGGAAGGGATTATCCCGAAAAAGTTATTGTTTAGGGATCGATATTAACGAAGGAAGCGAACTATGTAACAACAGATCAACTGGAACAAGTGAAGAAAGATGTGGTTATGTTAAAGAATGTATCAGGCCAATCGACCACAAACAAGTATCGGGATATAAATGTAAATCAAAAACGAGGTGCATACATGGACAGTGGCCCTATGGGTCTATCGCATTTTGATATGACTATTACGGGCAACAACACCAGTATACTACAGTCATCATCACCAAAGGAGGCCAGTGGCGGTGGTAGTGTAACAAAAGTTCATTTTGCTACCCGCAAGTCAAGCGACCGTTGCGAAAAAGGTGAAACAATGCAGGTACGACGGGTGTCTGAGGAGAATGAGGAGGGGGCGGCGGCACCGGTGGGGCCGTGTCTCACTCCAGGCGCATTGATACCAACATTGCCAATATTGCCGGCGCAGGGCGCACGGTCTGCGTTGCCGACAATCCATAGACACGCAAGGAGCGGATCGTCAACTGTCAGTGTCAACGTCACTGAGAATGATGCCCTACAACAACAAACCTTTGCTGAAGCGACTAGTGGAGGAGTATGGCGTGATGTAAAACGTAAAAGATCCAAAATAAAGTATCGTTACGCTGGCAAAACAGGGATTAGTAATGATAGTGAAGGAAAATTTAGGGCCGCAGAGCCGAAGATACCATTATTCATTACTAGAGTGCACAAAGAGACTACGGAACAAGATATTACCGAGTATATCCAAAACAAGACGAAAGAAATTGTCAAGATGGAAAAAATCACATTCAAAAAGGAGAAGAATTACAATGCTTACAAGTTCTTTGTGTCTGAGACTAAGCTGCCCATGTTTTTGAATGACGAAATATGGCCGCAGGGCATTATTTTTCGACGTTTTGTGCACTACTACAGGCATAGAAGCGACGACGGTCGATCAAACGTTGGATGATTATAACAACAAAGCTAGTTACATTTAATTGCAAAAGCGTTAAGCGCTCAGTGGATTCCATCAGACAATTGTGCCAAACATCGCATATTATTGCATTGCAAGAGACGTGGCTAATGCAATACGACATCGCATTTCTTGACACAATTGACTGCAGTTTTGGTTATACTGGTACTTCGGCGGTGAATGCTGAGGCTGGCATGCTGTGTGGTCGGCCCCATGGAGGTGTCGCCTTGCTATGGAACAAACAAGTGTTTCAAAAAGTGTCAGTGGTTCAGTGCGGGAATCCTAGAGTATGTGAAATAAAAATCTCAATGGATACGAAATCAGTATTAGTGTTCAGTGTATACATGCCTGTAGATAAGCCGGAAAACCTTGCAGAGTTCACGGATATTCTCAGCTTGGTGAGTGCGATTATTTCTAATGAGAATGTTGACACAGTGTACATTTTAGGAGATTTTAATGCCCACATAACTGAACCATTTTATAATGAGCTAATGGCATATTGTGGGGAACAACAATGGACTTGTGCAGATGTTGATATACTGGGTCTAACATCTGGTACTTATACATTTGTAAGTGAGGCGCACGGATCTCTCCGTTGGTTGGATCATGCAATTCTTAGTAGTGCAGCTATGCAAACTATTGTTAGCACCTATGTTATGTATGATGTACATTGGTCTGATCATCAACCACTTGTAGTCGAATGTAATCTAGACTTAATTTGTCCTAAGTTAAACAATGTACAGCAAATTGCTAAAAATAATATAGTGTGGGGTGATAGGAATGGTGAGCAAACTGAGCTGTATACTAAAGCTTGTAATGAAAAATTAAGACTTATTGACTGTCCAGCAACCTTGTGTGATTGTCGTGAGGTTTTGTGTGATAATGTTGCCCACAGAGAATTAATTAATAGCCTATATAATGATATTATAAGTGCCCTAAGCGAGTCAGCATCTATTGTTGGTACGCAGCGTTGTGCGTATCCTAAAAGGAAACCAGTTGTTGGGTGGAACAAGTATGTGAGTGGGGCTCACCGTGAGGCTAGGTGTAAATTCCAGATGTGGCTAGATAGTGGTAGACCAACGTCGGGACGGATATACCAGGAAATGAGTGAAAGTCGTAAAATCTTTAAGTCACGTTTAAAGTGGTGTCAAAATAATGAACACCAATTAAAGATGGACATTATTGCCTCCCATCATAAAAATAATGACTTTAAGAGTTTCTGGAAGGCAACAAATAAATTGGGGTCTAAACCAAGCCTCCCGGTTAGCGTCGACGGTATCAGTGAACATGTTGATATAGCAAATATGTTTAGAGAACATTTTTCAGTTAAATCACCATTGGGACCACCCCAGACAGGATGCGGTACGGGTCCGCCTGGTCAGGAGATGTGTACCAGATTTAATGCTGATGACATTGGTACATGTATTAAATCCATGACTAGGGGAAAATCTCCTGGCCATGATGGCCTTAGTATTGAACACCTTCAACATGCTGGACCGCACCTACCAAGGGTCCTTGCTTTGCTTTTCACCTTGTGTATGGGACATTCTTACATGCCTCCTGAAATGATGAAAACTGTGGTGGTGCCAATTGTGAAAAACAAAACAGGTGATATAAGTAATAAAAAGAATTACAGACCTATCTCTCTCGCTACAGTGGTGTCAAAAGTGCTTGACAGTTTGCTTAACATACAACTGGATAGCTATATAAAGTTGTTTGATAATCAATTTGGGTTTAGACCCGGGTTATCCACTGAGACAGCAATTTTGTGTCTAAAGCAGACTGTCAAGTACTACACAGACCGCAATACCCCTGTATATGGCTGCTTTTTAGATCTAACTAGCGCATTTGACCTGGTGGGTTATGACATCTTGTGGCAGGAACTGGAGAATATCAAGGCTCCTCCTGAACTAGTTAACATCCTTAAATACTGGTACCTTAACCAGGTCAATGTTGTTAGGTGGTCAAACGCCTGTTCTGAACCATATAGGTTGGAGTGTGGTGTAAGGCAGGGAGGGGTGTCTTCACCTAGACTATTCAACCTATATGTTAACGCATTGATAGGGGAACTTAGTAGTACTCATGTTGGATGTCACATTGATGATGTGTGTCTTAACAACATAAGCTTCGCAGACGATATGGTGCTTCTGAGCGCCTCTGTCTGCGGCCTAGAAAGATTGTTGGACATATGTAAGAGATATGCTGTCGAACGTGGCCTTAAATATAATGTGCAAAAAAGTGAATACATGGTCTTTCAGGCGGGAACAAAATGTCCTGATACAGTTCCACCCATAAAATTAAATGGTATACCATTGCGAAGAGTATATAAATTTAAATATCTGGGGCATTGGGTTACTTCTGACCTGAGAGACAATGTAGACATTGAAAGAGAACGCAGGGCACTATCTGTGCGTGCTAACATGATAGCTCGTAGGTTTGCTCACTGCACAAGAGAAGTTAAGATAACCTTGTTCCGTGCTTACTGTACATCCTTCTATACAAGCAGCCTATGGATACACTACACACAAAAGCAGTTTAGTGCTCTGCGGGTACAGTACAATGACGCTTTTAGGGTGCTGATGGGGCTGTCTCGACGTTGCAGCGCGTCAGGGATGTTTGCCGTGGCGCATGTGGACTGCTTCTATGCAACCATGCGCAAGCGGTGCACATCCCTGGCGGGCAGGCTCCGATCCAGTGCCAACCGCATCCTCAAAACGTTTGCAAATAGGCTTGATTTTCAGTATGTGAATCACTGCTCAATGATTCATATACTGAAAAACAAGGAACTATGAATCCCTTTAGGTGTAGTATACTAACACTAGTCTTAAGGTCTCTATCTCTGTTACTAACACTTAAAATGTAATAATATTATGTGACCCTTTTGATGGTTGAAATAAATGATTTTTATTTATTTTTATTATTATTATTAACGCAAGCGGAGCCGCAAAAGCTAGTTTCATGATAATTGGTTCAGTGGTTACGGCGTGGAGGCGTAACAAACAAATAAACAACAAACAAACTCACTTTAAAGTAATTTTACAAAAATAATGGAATTTTGGAAAAGGGACATTTTGCTACCAGGGGACATTTTATGAAAGGGTCGTTTTGCGAAAGGCACATTTTGCAAAAGGGACATTTTGCGACTAGGGGACATTTTGTGTCAGGAACATTTTGCGACGATACCCAATAATACTTACTATAGAAGAGTAACTTCAAACATTATCATCGCGCAAAATGGCCCCATGAAATTTACCAATTCCTACCGCATAACACAGCGTCAACTGTCGGCCAATGTCCGCTATGACGCAGCGTCATACAGCAGTCACTGATTGGTCCAGCAGTTGGCGTGAAGTAACGCCAGTAATAGTATTGGCGGAAAACGAGATGTAGTTTTTAAGAACTACCTATTTTAATGGACTTTTTTTATGGTAATTTTTTACGCTGGATTATGCGTTTACTCTAGGTACTGAATGTATAAAATTTGTGTATTTTCATGTAGCGTAAAAAATCGTCATGGCAATAATGCATACACGCAAAACAAACAACAACATGGCAATAATTAATGTTGTTACAAGTAATAGTCTTAAACATCATTAGTAGTAAGACAATAGCCTTCTACCACGGACCCCAGACTTTACAGCGTTACAGCTGAGGTTGCAACTGGGAAAACGCTGTGAGTAAGACATAATGCCTTTTACTTGTAACAACTTTAATTATGGCCATGAGGATTTTTTAAGTAAGTATATTAATTGACTTCCTACAGTTTATCATCTACTATTACGCTAGTAATATATAAGTCAATGTCTACTATTGTCACATTTGTCCACGATATATTGAACCACTTTCCATAAAAACAATTATCGAAAAACGAAAACAAAATTTCGTCCCCCGATACAAAATCCATTTGGTTGAGCGCCGATTTGTATGGAAAGTCGATGTTTTTTCGTTTTTCAATAATTGTTTTTATGGAAAGTGGTTCAGTATCACGGACTGAACTTGCTCCAAAAAGGTTACCGGTTAATTAAAAATAACCCTGTATATAACCTATATCAGTACGTTGATTTCAAAAGTAATGTACACGAGGAAGTATTGCTCATCAAGATCTATTAGTTGCGTGAGTGAACCTAATTCATTCATAGCAATATAAATGTCACTCTATTCAAAGTGCCATTTGTCAGTTTACTATCATCCAACTATGGTTTTACACGGTTTGGGTTTGGTACATAAATGAAACGATAATAACTATATTGCATTCAAAGATTAATTTAAATCTAATGCAACTTGCTTATTTGATCTTAGCTTAGATATCTCTCTTGTGTCTACAGTTGATATCAGCAGAATAGATATACATCGTGTTAATGAAACAAAGCAAAACCTCCCAGATGGTACCGCAGCCCATGTTACTGAACAACTTTTGTTCAACAACTTTCACGAAACTAAAAAAGAAAAATGGAATTTTCATACAAACTGATCAGCTGATCGAGTCAATTTATATGAAATACCGATGTTTTTTTTTGGATTCCGTGAAAGTTGTTGAACAAAAGTTGTTCAGTTACATAGGCTGAGGTACCATATGAGAGGTTTTGCGTTCTTTCATTAACACGATGTATATGTCGCAGTTGAATGGTATAATCCGCTAATTCACTAAACCTCTAGCTGTTTGGCATTACAGCTCGGTTTTGTAAAACAGCGAACCTTAATACGCGGAATGGAATGAACGAATTGTATTCATCCATGCGGCTAGAGAAGTTGTTGAACATTATATCCAAAGAAATTCTATACAATTTAGAATGCCTAAGAAGTGGCAATGGCGAGCGAGCGAAGCGAGCGTGCCGCGGCAGCGGCCAGCGAGTGCTAGGATGTTCTATTCATTTTACTAGGTTAGGGCAAACCTATAGGTTAGGTTAGAACTGCGACCAACACACGCACGAGCCGAGCGAGCGAAGCAAGCGTGCCGCGGTAGCGGCCGGAGTGCTAGAAAAGTTCTATCCATTTTACTAGGTTAGGGCAAACCTATAGCAATAAAAATCGTGAATAGTTTTCTGGGAAATGAAATTCGATGTCGAAAAAATCTTATCATGCATGTGTCGCAGTAGGATTGTTTAACGGTTTCGTCAAACAGCGGATTACCGCTACTGTTTCACAAAACCGCTAGCTGTTTGGAAACATGGTTAGCGGTTTCAATGAACGTAACACGTTGCGCAATCTTAGACAATCCAGCTGAACGATATTCGGCTGTTTAACAAAACCGAGCTGTAATGCCAAACAACTAGAGGTTTCGTGTATTAGCGGTTTATACCATCCAACTGCGACATATATACAACGTGGAAGAAACATACACGAAATAAATCGAACCATGATGTAAACTATAGATCACTAGAGTATAATAAAATTATATAAAACAGCCAAATTCCAAAAAATATTTGGCATAATTCCAAAAAAATATTTGGCATTTCCATACAAAAACCAAAAAAAATTCGACATTCCCATATAAATCGACCTGGGTGGCTGCCCAGGTCGATTTATATGGGAATGTCGAATTTTTTTTGGTCATTTGACTTATTTTAATTTCATTATACCTACTTTAGTGATCTAGTACTTTTTGCTTTCCATAAACTCTTTTCGAAAAACGAATCAGCTGATCGGTCATTTTGTATGGGAGGCCAAAAATATTTTTCATATTTCGATATAGGTATGTTTCTTGGGGAAAGTTTTCCAGTATCATGGACTGAATTCAGCCTTAAAGTAATTTCAGTATATTTTTTGAACCCTGTATACAACTATGACTAAGTATAAAGAAAGATAATATAATTACTAACGTATAAGTAAACCATCTAAAGGTAATAAAATAATTTTTTTGTTTCCGTTTGTATTGTTTCAGACTACTGTCGCATAAAGATCTACCTAGTTGTGAATAGTATGTAGCATAAGGTTGCCTAGGCAACTGCTTTGGCGAAATCGATTACGCAAATCTTTTTCTGCAGATTTTCAGGTAAGCTTTAAGTATTTAATATTGTATTTATATTGCTCCAAGTCATTTTAACCATTTATTATTAGTATTTCTTTGCACTTTTCGCTTTATTAATAAGATAAGAATAGTTAACGTCGCTGTTATGCATGCATGTACGAGTATTTACTTATAGGTATGTAAATGTAGTTCATGTGATGTCATTCGCATGATCTTTTGCCATATTGCCTCGTCTTGGGGTTATTGGTAAGTAATTCAATGTCAAGAATAAGAGTTCTATATAATAATACTTATATCAACAATTTGTATGTACAAGTTAACTATCACCACCTATGCTATAGTAAAACAGGAAACTAGGGGAATTTTCATTTTGCCCCTCACGAACTCTAACAGTCCCTTGATACCAATGTAAGACATTGACCTAAATTTAAATAGTGTCAAATGGAAATTCTCTAAATTTATGTTCGTCTACCGTAAGCCTCTACGCGTCTTATGCGTAAACTGTGCACTAGTAAGGGTAGTAGGGTTATTGGCCGGCCCCTGGTACTGCCTGCCGCGGGTCGATTCCACCAGACAGCCAGCCTTTGTGCCATGCTGCTCATCAATGAACTATACATTTCACTAACTGTAGAGGGACAATAAATAACATGTTTTGATCATGCGGCTCAACCTTTTTATCATTTCTAATGCCATTGTAAGGACCAGACTTTCTGTAAATTGAATTCTTTGTGTATCAGTAATTTAAGGCATTAGGCATTTTAAATACTTGATGTACGCCCCACGCCCTTTCGAATGGCTTTTTGACTTAATTAGGGTAGATAATAGAACAGATACAATAGATACAATTTTGGTACAGTAATATTCGTGGAAAGGATTTATGTACGGTGTCGAGTGTGCCACGAAAGTGAAAACATGATACACTTTTGCACTGATAAATGTGATTGCGATAAGAAATGTAAAAATAATGACGGATATTACAAGTTGCAGCATATTCGTTTGGTCCTTATTTTAACCTAATAACGAACTAATATTATTCTTTCAACATTATTATTAAAAAAAGACTTGCTTAGCGGAATAAGTTTAGACACTTAAAAACAACAGTAAAGACCAATGCAGTTAATCAGACATATTGAACACAAATCAAAGATACAAAACATCGTAATAAACGGGCAAGTGCAAGTCGGACTCGTACATGAAGGGTTCCGTACCACCGCACCGTACAATGTTTTAAAACGCCGAAGAAACACGTTTCTTGTATGACGACCCCCTTTAATTATTAACTTTATCTTATTTTTAGTAATTGTTGTTATAGTGGTCATAGTAATACATAATCGGTGAAAATTTCAGGTGTCTAGCTATTACGGTTCAAGAGATAGAGCCCTGTGACAGATCGAGTTAAAAACGCTGAAAAAAACACGTTTTTTGTATGACAACCCCCTTTAATTTTCAACTTTTTTATTTTTAGTAAGTATTTGTTGTAATAGCGGCCACAGTAATACATAATCGGTGAAAATTTCAGTCTCTAGCTATTACGGTTCAAGAGATAGAGCCCTGTGATAGACAGACAGACGGACGGACAGACGGACAGACAGCGGAGTTTCAGTAAAAGGGTCCCGTTTGCACCCTTCGGGTACGGAACCCTAAAGAAGTTCCATCAAGAAGTAGTATTTTAACACGGTCATCAGATTTCCTTGACCACTTTGATGGACCGTTATTACCGGAATAGCTTTGAAAGTGAACTTATCGAGTGTGTTGTTAGGGTTGGATGTCATCTATCAGCACGGAACAGCACTTTACTATGCTGCTATCTTTTTCTGTCGCTCAGAACCGACATTTGCTAGAGCGAGAGAGAGCGACGAAACTCCGCGGAATTGTCGATGATTCCGTCTCTCTCTCTCGCTCTAGCAAATGACGGTTCTGAGCGACAGAAAAGGATAGCAGCATAGGAAAGTGCTGTTCCGTGCTGACAGATGTGTCCCAACCCTTAAGCGGACCACGACCATGACTCTATACTGACGAATTTATATAATTATCATTCTTTTTACAGTCAGGACGTATTCAAAATGGGACGTAAAGTAACAGTAGCAGTATGTACTTTAAATCAGTGGGCCTTGGACTTCGAAGGGAATCTGAACAGGATCCTGCAGTCCATACAAGAAGCCAAGGAGATGGGCGCCCTCTACCGCACTGGACCTGAACTTGAGATATGGTATTCTTTTTTATTTCGATACGAACCATCTCATCCGACGTTATTTTAGGTTGTCGCCGAACATATACTCAATTGGTTATTAAAAGTTTATACATCATATTATCCGCTCAACGTTACCTAGTAGTCTACGTTTTATTTTGAAACGACATGTCAGATCTCGGTAAAAATTTGTAACTTTAAAGAAATTGCATATATCGAGGGTTATAATTGGTTTTCACAGTCAAAATATGAACTTGAAAGAGAATATAGTGTATTATATATTGACCATCAGTATGGAAAATGTCTACACCCTTATATTTTCTTTAATTTTTACCGAGATCTGACATGTCGTTTCAAAATAAAACGTAGACTACGTTTGTATGGGAAAGTCTAAGGTAAGGCGATTCTTAATCTAATAAAATAAAATTCTAAAAATAAACAAATAAATAACTATACAGGGTCCGTCACAATACACTGATTTTTTTTAAGGGTGAATATAGTCCAAGATACCGAAGAACTTTCCTCAGTTAACATGATATCGAATATTTTTGGCCTCCCATTCAAATTGACCGATCAGCCGACCCAAAGAAAAGGTGGTTAGTATGTTGGACTGAATACACCTTAAAATAGTTCAGTACATTTTGTTAGACGTTATATAGATAAACACCCAAGACTCAGGATAATTTGAAAAAGGCCATTTTCCAACTTGCCCTGAGGATCCAACCCATGGGGGTTACTCCATAAAATAATACGATAGTCGTCTGATAGTGACGTCCTATTTCTATATCAAACCAAATCATACTTTATCACTTGACACTGAAACGCGGATACGCAGTAACGTACGTCTTGCTAACCGCTTTTGAAGTAACCCTCCAGAACCTCCGGAGTGGCGGACTGGCATGTTAACCACTACACAGATATTATTAATTTCGACTGCCTCCGCGGTCCAGTGGTCAAGGCGTTGGCCTTGTGATCCGGAGGTCATGGGTTCAAATCCCACTGGGAAGCATACTTTGTGAAAAAGTTGTTTCCAGTCTGGTTATGGTATTGCAGGCTTGAATCACCTGATTATCCGAAAAGAAAGATGATTCCGTGCTTCGGAAGGCACGTAAAGCTGTTGGTCCCGAACGCCATCTGGCGTTTGTACCTATCCTCGGATTGGTTCTGGTCTACCCTCTGGGTTGCGGAGGTCAGACGGCAGTCGCTCTGTGTAAAAACCAGTAACCTCGTCAAATCACCTAGGTAAGGTAGCGGACCCCGGGCTCTGAAGCGTAACCGCTGACGATGTAACCGGGAATACGCTTGGATGATGATGAGATATTAATTTCAGCGGATACAGTTGTGAAGATCACTTCCACGAGCCTGATACGTACTTACACAGCTGGCAAGTCCTCGCTGAGCTGCTAAAGTCCCCAACCTGCAAAGACATGCTCATAGACGTGGGCATGCCGGTGCAACATAGAAATGTGTCATACAACTGTCGCGTGGCATTCTTGAACAAGAAGATCCTCCTGATCAGACCAAAGATGATGATGTGTGAGGACGGAAACTACAGAGAGAGTCGGTGGTTCTCTTCTTGGACCAAAGTGAGTTCGGGAGCTATGTGTTCCCTTTTTTTATTGACCAGGAAACCTTTTTGAAAAGTTTTATTCATTGAATTCGCTTGCAATTAAATAAATTAGTAGTATATAGAGAAGAGCATAATGAAGAGAAGAGATTGCTCGAGGCTATATTTGAATATCATCATCATCAGGTCTTTTTTATTCTCCTCGGCAGGAGCACGACCCTCTGTACTACCAGAGCCATATATTAACCAGAGCAGTTAGAGGATTTGCCCTACACTCTCCACGTTGGCCAGACGGGTTGTAGACGTCTCATTGATATTTATAATCTTTGTTTAGCTTGTATTTTCTAAGTCGCCTTCTACGACATCCACGGGAAGTCTTGAAGCGGTCATATTCTAAACACAGTAAAATATTCGTCGACAGCGAACAAAGGCCTGGGCCCGAGCTCGACGATATTTTGCTGTGTTTTATTTATATTATGGGTATAGATATTGTGGGTGTCTGTAGAAAACCCTTAAGATTCCTATGTAAAATTTTTGAGGAATAAACTGTAGTTGTTTAAATACAGTGATTTTTCAAAAATCATAAATCTCGGGGAAAGCACTAGGTTTTTTTTGTTTGCCCAATGTAAGGATTTTTGCTTAATACATGTCGTATCGTACAATTTTGAATTTATACTTGATACTTGTCGTATCGTACAATATTAACTTTTTATTTTTTTGGTTGAAACTATCGTGAGGCACAGACATTACTAATATGCTATAAACGGGTAACTCACGTCAAAACAGGTAGTGGCCGACATATTTTGACCTCATCCGGAGGACTTCCTCAGGGCGAATATGATTCGCGACGCCTACACGAAAACGCCCCGAGCCACAATGATCTTAGCGAAGCGTTTTGCGGACGATATTGTCGGGCGGGTTTATAGCATATATTTTAAATTCTGTTACCCGTGGCTTGAATTTGCTGTATATCTGTGTATCAAATACTTGTACATAAAGCTGGAATTTTTCAGAAACGTCAAGTGGAAGATTACTTTTTACCACGGATGATAACAGCTATTACTAATCAAACCGTGGTGCCTATCGGCGACGCAGTTATATCTACCAGGGACACATGTATAGGATTTGAAATTTGTGAAGAGTTATGGAATCCTCAAAGGTAATAAATGGATTTAAACATGGAAACTAAAAAAAATAAATACGTATTTGTTTAATTTTTAACGTGTTTTTTATTTTTAATTGTATATGGCTTTCATATCAAATTTAACGAGATTTCTATTTCAATCGGTCATTTGGCGTAGGCCTCAGCTCAGAAAGTGTCAGATTTTTAGAGCTGCCTAAAGGCATCTGACGTAGCAATTACTGCCATTTGCAAAAGCGACAACAAAGTTAATTAGTGTGCACGTTGCCTCACGATGTTTCCCTTCACCGTAAGCAAGTTGGTCTATGAAAATTACCATACATGAGTCAGATTTTAATACAAACACAGAGGAACAAGTCGGGCCGGGTGGTGATCGAACCTGAGTCCTTTCGGTTAAAGATTGCACTATTATAGTACTACCGCTTCAAATGATAGTCATGAATCCGCTTGTTTCCAAAAAGTCAAATCAGATACAAACATTCTCAAAAAGTAAAGTCATAGTTTTGTTGGAGTCAAATACCTAGTGCTGTTAACAACAGTTTTTCTGCACTAATAAATCTAGAATCACGTTCAAAATGGATGCGATCAAAAAACAAGTGACATTATTTTCTGACGTTTTCGGTCATGCTTCAGTTTTTCTAATAAACGCGTCACATTAAAAAAAAACAACACGTTAATTAGGCGGAGAACAAAATAAGACATTATATAGTCGATAGTTTTTTACATTTGGTATTAATTTGTCAACTTGGTGTTAATTTTGTCAAAAAGCAAGTGCGAAAGAAGGTAACGCGTTAACGCGTTAACCTAATTAGGTAGCGAAAAAAAAACTGGAGGAATAACCGTTTTATTTTTAACCCATCGCTATTTCTAATTACAGTCGACACATCCCACTAGGTCTCGATGGCGTAGAAATAATATCCAACGGCTCAGGAAGCTACATGGAACTA
This sequence comes from Acrobasis repandana, assembly GCA_963576875.1. Taxonomy (NCBI): domain Eukaryota; kingdom Metazoa; phylum Arthropoda; class Insecta; order Lepidoptera; family Pyralidae; genus Acrobasis; species Acrobasis repandana. The sequence continues at coordinate 14,512,307 of OY756218.1, read as the reverse complement.
CGGAAGGCGTACGTAACGGTGGATCTGGTTAAAAGTGCCACCTTCAAGAGTGGGGGAGCTTACCTGTTCAGCAACTTAAGGGGCTGCGACGGACAGAGGGTCTACTTCAACGGCTGCTCGTGCGTGACTGTCAATGGCGAGATCGTTAATAGGGGGATGCAGTTCGCGCTGCACGATGTTGTTAGTACTTTGTTTCTTTATTTTTTGTATAATTGTAATTAATATTTTGCTTGTAATAGCAGGATATAGTTCTTACAATTAAAAAAAAGGGCGGCTAGCAGCCAGCAGTTGTCCGTGCAGCTATTGAAATTTACTGAAATCCATGTAAATCCATGTCCATTTGAGAAAAATGGTATAAACTGCAGTGAGTGGAAGAAATATCAAAAAATGTGTGGCCAGCCATCTTGGATCCCAAATCTTTCGAGTTTCTCGATTTCATGATTGAATAAAAAGAAATTGATAATTGTCACATTGCTTACAACCCCCTACATTTTAGAAAAACAAAAACGCCCCTATCCCCAAGTGCCCCAACCGTTTACGCACTCCTTCCACATCAGGTTACCGCGATCTTCAACTTTTCAGATTTTTCTGGTTGGTATGTATTTTATAACCCCGGTCAGTTAGGCAGGAACAGGTAAAACAACTATGTCAATCAGTCAGCCAGTCAGTGAGGGCAATGGTAACGTAGGTTTATATCTTCAATTAAGTTCCTAATTAACCACTATAAGGGGCAGGCAACTTTTCAAATTAAGTATCCTATGAACATTGACTACAATTCTAACTAGATAGTGTGACATCTGTTAACATGTGTCAAAAGCAAGGGTTGTAATTTATTTTTACATAATGTTAAATTTTTTAGGAAGTGATAACAGCCACCATTGATTTAGAAGAGATACGCTCCTATAGAACTCAAATTCGTTCTCGCTCACACTTAGCGGCGTCAAACCCTCCGTTCCCGAGGATTACCGTCGACTTCGCCTTGTCTGATGACGATGACGTACACCTCATTGCTAACCCACCCATGGAATGGAAGTATCTTACGCCTGAGGAAGAAATTGAACTAGGTAGGTTATACTCGTACAAATGATCCCTCTTGCACTAAGACTTGAAATTACGTCAAGCGGACGCCCCTGACGGGTTCAGTCCGTCTCTGTCACAAACTACGTGCGACAGAGACACGTGACCCGCGACGGTTACAGCTATTTCTATTGCACGTAGGGTTTGTGACAGAGACAGACTGAAATCGTCTGGGGCGCCTTGACGTACGTAGTTCCAAGCCTAAGAGGCGTTCAAATAATATTTTCTATATCTTTTCGCGGTCATTCTCCAGTTATTTCGCTACCTTATTAACGGGTCACTTTTTTCCGCTTGCTTTTTGACAAAATTAACACAAAATTTAAAAAAACTATGTAGAAAAGTTTTGTCAATGTAAAAATGTCGTGTTTTAAATGTCGTGTTTTGTTAATGTAAAAATGTTTTGTTCCCCACGCGTTGCTTTTTATTAAAGTGAAAAAAAGCGAAGCCTTATTTAGGTAGGTAGATAAAAAAACTGGAGAATGACCTTTCGACAAACATCTTGCCATATAACATATACTTGCATAAAATAAGTACAAAAAAAACTTTAAATTGTACTTATTTTATGCAAGGGTATATAGCCATATACCCTTGCCACAGAATACAGTAAGAGTAAACAGAACGGAATCTCCTAAGGTACGCGCAATATGCGTCCCCGTTCCCCGCACCCGCACCTATCCCCGGTTCTTGTGAGCCAACGTGAGTCATCGAGGCGAAAACGGTGGAGAGGTGCGGGGACGGGGAACGGGGACGCATATTGCGCGTACCTTAGGAGATTCCGGCCTGTGCCCTTGCATGAAATACATTTATGTATGTTAAGCCAAACATACATAAATGTAGGTATTTTGATATATTTCACGTGTACAACGCTTATGTTACAGACGTAAGTGTAGTATGTAAATATTAACGGCACGTAGATATAATTATATGTCTACAATGATGAAATAATTTATATGTTTGTACAAGTGTTTCAATATGGGAAAAAAAAACAAAAAAAATATTTCACAAATTTATGTGTTTTACAAAATAAACAGACGTAAGTAAGTATCATCATCATTATAAACAGGTCTTTTTTAGTCTCCACTGCAGGAGCACAACCCTCTCTGTACTACCAGAGCTATAAGTATGTTTTTATCTAATTGATTTGTCACTCGCACTCTGGCATATGAAAAAAAAACTATTAAGATTATACGGAAACATACATACTTATAAAGATAAAAGATACGCACATACCTTATTAATTAATTTAAATCGGTTGACCCACGTGATATAGTTGGAAATGGCCGACCATGGTTCTATCGATTCAGACGATCATCTTCAGGGCGACTGTCAGCGGCAACCGATGTCGTTGTCCGCGCAGCACTGAGCGCTGCCTCGCGCGTCGCCGCTCGCGCTACCGCTCTCTGTGCTTGAATCGAAACGATGACTGCTTGGAGTTCCGCAGATACCGGCGAGGTTCTCATACTTGTATGTGGTGTATCATCGTTGCTTTCCGCATTAGGTATGACTACTGTGTCGATACCTTTTGCTGAGGTACCGCCCGACTTCTTTAGAGCTTAAAACACGGGTTTTCAAGCCGCCGGCAATCCCCATCCACCGCCACAGAAAATAGTTGCATAGTGTAATCGTAATTTTTAAAATTTCTATATTGACAGGTCCGGCGTGCTGGTTATGGGACTACCTGAGGAGATCTGGACAAGGAGGGTTCTTTTTACCCTTGAGTGGCGGCGTCGATTCCACCAGTACAGCATGCATTGTCTTTTCTATGTGCACGCAAATTTGTGAGGCCATACAAAAAGGAGGTTTGTGTTGTACACTTATTTAGATAAATTTCTTTTTTGGGTAGGCGAAATGCTTTGCTTTTGAACTCTCAAAGAGTTTGCCTTGTGATCCGGAGGTTTGGTTGTTTGTAATAACTTTATTGTATTTAGAAAACACATAATTAAAGACAAAACAACATATAGAGTAAATTGACAACGGCGGACTTATCCCATAATGGAATCTCTTCCAGTCTACCGGCGAATAAGTAGATAGGATAATAACTCACAAGAATAAATAAATAAATATATACGGACAAATCACACTGATTAAGCTAGCCCCAAAGTAAGTTTTAAACTTGTGTTATGAGATACTAACTTAACGATATTTTATGATAAATATATAGATAAACACCCAAGACCCAGGACAATTTGAAAAAGGCCATTTTCCAACTAGCCCTGGCTGGGGATCGAACTCAGAACCTCCGGATTAGCGGTCTAGCGTGATAACCATTACGCCACGGAGGTCGTCAAGAAGCGTAGAAGTGTATACATAGAATAAAAGAAAGCATCATTTATACGAACTTTAACTAATATATACATGCAAACTAACTACGAGATATATACATACATACATATAAATACATAAACATACATACACATACTTATACATATTGTACATAAAAACACTGAAATGAAAGCTTAAATATCTGAGGTGACAAGAGAGGGTCCAAGGAGTTTAGATTTAAACGAGTTTAGCAACGTAGCCACTTTCACATTACCAGGAAGAGAGTTCCAAAGTCCGGCAGCTATGACTGAAAATGACGGTGTATGTCTGCGTTGAATGTGATGGAATGTCCAAAGGTGGGTTTTGAGAAGAACGTAGTCGACTATCTACCTGTCGGAATGAAAATTGCTGTCGTGGGTTCAAATAACACTGGGAAGCATACTTTATGAAAAGTTGTTTCCATTCTGGTTAAGATATTGCAGGCTTGAATTACATGATTAATCGAAAACAAAGATGATTCACAATGCTTCGGAAGGCACGTAAAGCTGTGGGTCTCGAATGCTATCTAGCGTTTGTACCTAGCCAAGGATTGGTTCTGGTCTACACTTTTGGTTGCGGAGGTCAGACGGCAGTCGCTCTGTGTAAAACCCCGGGTTCTGAAGCGTTACCGCTGAGGATGCAACCGGGAATACGCTCGGGTGATGATGATGAAATGCTTTGTTTAAAAAGGAAGCTCTTATCTTGACCCACGTTCCTTATGAATGTATATATACTATAATATTTTTTTCTCATACTATTGCCTATTGTATGAGAAAATATCAAATGTATCGCTAATGCAACAGGGTAGACTGAGTATAATAATCTCTGGCCATCGGACTCAAAGGTGATGGAAATAGTTAAAAAAACAGGATCTTTTTGCAGTTATTTGTAAGAGTTAGACTCGCAGACGACTTAATAAAGTCGCTGAAGTAGTCAGAACAAGGTTAATGGGTAAATATGACTCATTAAAATATGTTTTGTTTTGCAGAAAGCCAGGTTTTGTACGATGTACGCAAAATCCTTTGTCAGTCAGACTACACGCCCTCGGATCCCATGGAGCTATGCAATAGACTGCTTGTGACGTGCTATATGGCTTCGGAAAATTCCAGTCAGGAGACTAAACAGAGGGCATCGCAGGTATAGCTTAGTCATTGTCTAATCTGACCCTTTAAACTGTAACAAGTATGTTAAACAAAGCTGTTTGATTTTAGAAAGAAATTAAAGCTAATAAACGTACTAAATGACATTCATTGAGAGAAGCCTATTTCCAGCAGTTGGGAGGTTGAAGACAGTGGCTGATTTACTTACCCTTCAGGTACCAAGCAGCCAGATCTGGCAAAAGGTACTTTGTTACGCCATTCCGTCAAACACCAAGCGGCCGAGTCTGGCCGCACTCCCCACTCGACTTTAAATCCCTTTTTACGCAATTGAGACTAATCTTTATATGTACAAGTTTATTCATAGACGAACTAGAATAAATTTACTACACATTGGAAAGCAGTATTATCAGGTCTTTTTTAGTCTTCACTGCAAGAGCACGACCTCTGTACTACCAGAGCCATACTTGGCCAGAGCAGTCAAAGGATTTGGCCTGCACTCTCCACGCTAGCAAGACCGATTGGAGAGGTCTCATTGATGTTTAAGCATAATATTAATAGCTTTGTTTTTGTTTTATATAATATTATAAGCTTTGTTTAGCTTGTGTTTCCTAAGTTGCCTTCTACAACATCCACGGAAAGACTTGTAGGGGTTCTATTCTACTCTACCGGGAACCACACGGCAAGCACGCATTGGAACGCATTTATATTACGCATTAGGTCTTATTTTTTCAAGTTTCAAAGTGTCAAAATTCAGCCCATACGCCGGCACGTATCCATTCTCAGAAACGTCGATATAAGATACAGTCAGGACGTAACAGATGATCAGTTATATTGGGGTGGTTGCATGTAGAAGCGCACACTCGCTCGCTCGAAAGCAGGTGTTCGGTGACATAGAGTAATTTAAACTTAATTGCCATGACCACAAAGCGCACAATTGTCAAGCTTCTAGTGTTCCGTGAATGTGCTATGCGATAGTATAATTTGATATTCTATGGTGGCATTATGGCAATTAGACTTACTTGTAATACAATGGTTTTGTATTTCGTGTTTAGGTATGTGGCCAACACTGGTGTCAGATTTTTCAACGTACGATATAGCTTGACGACGTGCCTTCCGGAGGAGTTCGATAATTTTTTATGCCACTTGTGGTCACCCATTCAAGTGCGGACCACGCCCGGGGTTGCTTAACTTGTGAAAGCGGTAGTAAAGCGTACTCCCACCGGGCCAACGAGCCCCTCCTTTATACTATGAGGGTATTGTTTCAGCTTGCCAGTCAAATAGGTAGCTACCATTTCCCCATCGTGATCGACGCTGCGGTTAGCTCTGTGATTGGTATCTTCACGACGGCGACTGGACTGGTACCAAAGTTTAGGAGTAAGGGCGGCTGCGCCAGACAAAACCTAGCATTGCAAAATATACAGGTAAGCTTATGTAGTTAGTATCTATTTTTTTGCTAAATAACTATATAAAATTATTAGTTACTACTCGTTCAGAATCAAAGTTCTTTCAGCACTGTCGTACGTGTATCTATTTTAAAATCAGCTTTATATGCACCTTAATACAGCTTATAACGCATTCATCATCATCATTTCAGCCGCATAACGTCCACTGCTGGACATAGGCCTCTCCCAGGGATTTCTAAAATGACCGATCTAGAGCGGCCTGCGTCCAGCGCTTTCCAGCGACCTTAGTCAGATCGTCTGACCACCTTGTGGGTGGGTGTTCAACGCTTCGCTTGCCAGTGCGTGGTCGCCATTCGAGAACCTTTCTGCCCCATCGGCCATCGGTTCGTCGCGCTATGTGTCCCGCCCACTGCCACTTCAATGAGCTAATCCGCTGGGCTATATCGCATTGACTTGGCTCAAATGATTTTCCGGTCTAGCCTTATATGACCACTCCCGCTCTTCCTCATCATCATCCAAGCGTATTCCCGGTTGCACCGGGACAGTCAGCGGTTACGCTTGTAATCGCTGACGGGCCCGGGGACCTAGGTGATTTGACTAGGTTACTGATTTTGTACACAGACTACTCCCGCTCTTCCTGTGGATGTGAAATGAGGGAACAAACACTATGTTCCCTCATTTGAGTTTACCATTACCCAAGCAACTGCATTACACTTTCCTGCACTTACTTAACATTTTCGTTCAATAATTTTGCATAACTTTCGTCGAGGTTTATCTCAAGAACAATGTCTCGCCGAGCTTGTTTCTATTTATGAACTTGAAGCACCTAGTAAAACGACTATATATCGTTAGTATTCTGAGTTTCGTAGTGGACGTTCCTCTCTTACCACAGTTCCTTCTACTGGTCGGCCAAAAACAGCGGTAACACAAGATAACATCGATGCTGTACGCCAATTAATAAAAGAAGATAGACATGTGACATACGAGCAGATTCGGGTTTCTCTCAGCATTGGTATGACAACTATTCAGACCATTTTACATGATGAACTGGGTGTCAAGAAGTTAATTTCACGCTGGGTGCCCCACCAAACGGTGGGGCACCCAGCGGGGTGGGGCACCCAGCGGGGAACAAAAGTCGGCTCGTGTTAATTGGTGTCGGTCTGCTCTGCAACGGTTCAATAGAGGGAGCTCAAATGCAGTTTACAGTTTCGTCTCTGGGGATGAATCGTGGATTTATTTATATGAGCCCGAAAGAAAACATCAATCGGCAGTTTGGGTCTTCGAGGGTAAGGTCAAGCCAACAAAAGTTAGTCGCTCACGCAGCGTGTCGGAAAAAATGGTCGCTTCGTTTGTATCGAAAACTGGTCATGTGGCTACGATTCCTTTACAAGAACGAAGGACGGTTACTGCTGATTGGTACACAACAGTTTGTTTGCCGGAAGTCATAAGAGAACTTCGTAAAATTAATTCGAATCGTCGTATAATCCTTCACCACGATAATGCGAGCTCACATACCGCACGCAAAACAAGCGCGTTTTTAAATCTGGAAAACGTGGAGTTGATGGACCATCATCCGTATAGCCCTGACCTGAGCCCCAATGATTATTTTACATTCCTAAGAATTAAAGATATGCTACGTGGTCAACGGTTTCACGGCCCAGAAGAGGCGGTCGAAGCTTACAAATCAGCTGTTTTGACTGTATCCACTTCAGACAGGAATTACTGTTTCAATAATTGGTTTGATCGAATGCAAAAGTGCATTGACTGTCACGGAGAATACGTCGAAAAACAATAAAAGTAAACATTATTATATTATCTTTGTACTTTTTTCTATTCCCGATCTTTTCGGTGTGGCCCTCGTAAGTGCAGGAAAGGTCTTAGAACGTCTAAGGGGATCCGCTACGTTAAGCGTTCAGGTGAAATGGTAGCATAAGTGGCGCCCTCATTTGAAATAAATTGTGTAAAACTAAATATGGTGATATTTAAAAATTTTATTTGTCAATGTCTAAAAAGACCTTTAAACTATTTCATGAATAACCTTTGAAATTATTACTAATAGTCCGTCTAGTTTTAAAACGGGTTTTCGCCAAAAGTGACCATTTTTGGCGAAAACCCGTAAATATCATCATATTTAGTTTTAACAATTTATTTCAAATGAGCCACTTATGCTACCACTTCACCTTAAGTTTATCTCTGCCACAAATTCTACGTGCGACAGAGAAACGGCAATACGCGACGGATTCTGCTATCTCTTTCGCATGTAGAGTTTGTGACAGAGATAGACTGAACCTGTCGCGTTCCCCCGCTTAACGTAGCGGTCGCCCTAACACCTTGCCTGTACTTACTGCTTTACATTTTTCTGTAAAATTAGGCAGTTTCCTGGGTCAAAAATAAATTATTTGGTACTGTTTAGAGAATAAAACGTCACAAAATAATGTGACTTTCCATTGATCACATCCATTTTGAACGTGATTTTAGATTAATTAATGCGGAAAAACGGATATGAAGAGCGCTATTTGACAGCTATATTTCATACAAATCTCATACAAATCTCATAGAAAATATTTGTTTTGACGTTTAGAAAAAAGTCTCTTATTTGACTTGTTGGCAACTAGCGGATAAGTAAATGAGTTTAATTGAATGCTCTCATTCTCGAAGTAGGGTTTCAACAATCCATTGACGTTCAAAACATTTTAGGCTCGCCTTCGCATGGTGTTATCGTATTTGTTCGCCCAACTGATGCTGTGGGCCCGCGGCCGGCCCGGCGGCCTGCTAGTGCTGGGCTCTTCAAACGTAGATGAGGCCTTGCGAGGCTACATGACCAAGTACGACTGCTCCAGCGCCGATGTCAACCCTATCGGAGGCATATCTAAGACTGACTTGAAATCATTCCTGCAATATGCTAAGAGTCGGTAAGTCGCAATTTTATTTACTTTATTTTTTTCTTTACTGAAGCAAATTTACTATCACTATAACCCTGGCTCACTATCACACCAAGTAACACAACACCACAGAAGACAGTAAGAGTATTACATACAGAATGAATCTCCTAAGGTCCCGCGCAATATTTGCCCCTCTCCCCTGTTCTCGCCTTGTCGAGGGGCGAGAGCGGGCGAACACACACGCGTTGACGTGTGCACGGCGGCACAAGAACGGGGGAGAGGTCCGGGACGGGGAACGGAGACGCAAAATGCGCGTAACTTAGGAGATTCCGTTCTGTATGTCTCTCTTCTGTGACAAAACGTCCGCACTGTACGCCGCTCGCTCTCAGACTGAGCGAGCCGGCGGCGAGGCTTGAGATAGCGTATGTATCTATTGCATAGACACAATCACTGCATTCACATTGTCATTTTCGCCATTATATTGAATGCCCCCTTGTAAAATGACTTCCTTCCTTGTAATGATCTGTCCATAACAATTTCATCTGTGACTATTCAGAAACTTTAATGTTGTAGGGTCTGTGTTAAATCAAATAGCGCGCGCTTCCCCGGCTCCGTGTTACCGACTCCGTCGTTCCACGAAATTACACCTATAGATTGCAAGAATGCGAGAGGAAAAATGTTACACATCAATAAAATGTGTTTAAATTTTCCAGCTTCTTCTTGCCATCTCTATCAGAGATACTACAAGCCCCGCCCACCGCGGAGCTCGAGCCGCTGACTGACGGACAAATCACGCAGACAGATGAACAGGACATGGGCATGACGTACGCCGAGCTGTCGGAGTTCGGGCGACTGCGCAAGACCATGCACTGCGGCCCGTTCAGCATGTTCCAGAAACTGGTGCACAAGTGGAGCGACAAGTGCACGCCGCAAGAGGTATGTTACTTCTAAGTATATATATATAATTATTATAGTGTCTGTGTTAACAATTTTATGATATATTTTTGATAATTTTTCACATAATGTAAGAAATGTTTAACATGCAGATGCTTTGGTTAATTAATACTTGTAACTGTAAATCTGTGTGTAATTTCAATAAATAAACAAATAGGGCTTGAGGGCGTCCGCTACGTTAAGCGGGCGCACGCGATGAGTTCAGTCTATCTCTGTTACAAAATCTAGTGTCGTTGTTGCACATAGAGTTTATGACAGAGATAGTCTTAACCCGTCGCGTGCTCCCGCTTAACGTAGCGGATGCCCTGAAACAGCGTTACGCGGAGCACTTTTGTATGGAACCGCGTGGGTGTCCCCGACGCGGTTTCATACAGAAGTGCGCGACGAATGCACGCGTAGCATAGACCATAGAGCAGATAATCATAATCAGACAACTGACTGCCATACATATTTCTACGTACTAATATATTAAATACTCCAACGACATGACTGTAAATGTACGCCATTAAAATTTAACTGGCTAACACTCCGTAATCTGGTCTCCGCGAAGGGTACGGACGTACATCGGTCCGTTGACGTAGTTTCAAGCATGAATGTACACAGCTGTCTCTCATGACATGTACTAATAGCGGAGCTAACAGATGGCAGATCACGCAGATAGACGAACAAGACACGGGCATGACGCAGGGCCGTATTTGGAGGTCTGAGGCCCTGTGGCAACGAATGTGAATAATTTTCCTTAAAGACTCCTTTGTGTATTTTAAATAGTTTGGCTACATGCCAAATCGTATTCTACTCTTTTTTTAAAAAAATTTTTACGGCCTTGGATACGAGTTCTTTAGAGCCTATCTATAGTTTTTCATTTCTTTATTCCTAACAAGTTTCAATCAAACGTTGGTGTAGGTCCTTTGATTGATTCAAGGGAGTTTCTGGCGACAAATTTATATGAGTCCACTGGTTTTCATAGCAGATTGAGTGGCGGAAGCCCGCCACAGTCCGTTTAACAAATGTCACTACAGCCGTACTATGACTGTCCACTTCAACTATTTCACATGTCGTTCATGAGCATGAGCATTCATAACACCAAAATACTACAATTTAACATTATAAAGGCCACTAGAATCTATTTGCAAAATAAATTAAAGCAAACCCTAACTTCCCGCCAAAAACTCGTATTCTACCACAGATTCTACTCTGCCAACACTTTTTTTTAATTTGTGTTCTTATTTTAAAGGTAGCTGAAAAGGTGAAGCACTTCTTCCGCTGCTACGCGATCAACCGCCACAAGATGACCGTGCTGACGCCCTCGTACCACGCGGAGACTTACAGCCCAGATGATAACCGCTTTGATCACCGCCCGTTTCTGTACCGCGTCCATTGGAACTGGCAGTTCAAGGCCATCGATGACGCTGTGAGTGAACTTTGCAATGTATATAGTATTTATAATGGTATGTATTTCGAAAGTGGTGTCATATTGGTTTGTATTTTACAGGTCGCTGTAATGACAAAAGATAAAAGAGGGTCGACACGTGACGGCGATCGCACGCAAGCTAATCAAGACATTGGTAAATCGACTAACAGTACCGCACCTGCATCTAGTGTGAACGCACCTTTTAATCTAAGAGGCGGAGATAGAAAAGCCGTACTTATTTAGTACACAAGATAGATTTCAATCACAGTGCATTTAGTAGTAAACGCTTTTTTGTGCAAAGAGTATACAGGTGATCTTTTAAACACCAGCCAAATTTTTGGAGCAAGTTCAGTCCATGATACACTTTAAAAAAGTTACAGCTAGCTACTTTCTATAAAAAAAATTATTAAAAATCTAAGTAGTGTGGTGTCTATCAAAGAGCTATCTAACGCATTTTAGAGGTTTTCTTTAATATAAAAATGACGTATTATACCCACAATACGTATATTCTATACTGTATACTGTATATTCATAAAAGGATGCCAACGATTTCAAATCTAACCTGTATACGTGATGCATATTTTGTACACATTGTTTTATTCGCTTGTGGTTCCATTTTGGATGCGCTTCCGAAAAACTATACAAGGAGCTTCGGATGAGCGTTTGACTGTTATTATTTTTCGAGTTATAGAATAGATAATATTTTTTGGATTTATAATATTTTTTATCTTTTTTCGAAGGCTTTTTGTCTTGTCCCTCATTTTCAATTTATATGGATTCTGAAAGTTACTTACTACAGTCTGACAAATAAGTCTAGAAACGTTACTAAAAAGGCACTCGTGTCTTCGTCCGAAATACAAAAAACATCAAAATAGGATTGCAATTTTTTGGCGAAAACAGTAACGGTTTTATTTTCTTCTAGATTTTATTAAATAGGTTGTAAAGAACTTTTTTTGTCACAATGTGTAATTGCATGGTGCTATGTGTTTGCATGGTGGTAAGTTATTGTAAGAAACGAACGTATTTTTAAACAAATTCTGTTACAAAACTACCGAAGTGTGTATATTTGTGTATGTGTAATGTAATTTTAATAATGTTGTCATTTTTGCACTTTTGCAGCACTTATTGAGTAAATTTACCTATAAATTGTGAAATGATTTTATATTATAAAACAAGTACTTAAAAAATCTAATGTTTTGTTATGTGCTAGACAGGAATAGCATGACATTAAGTACTCGTATTTTATTACTTTTAATTGAATATCTGGCTATAAATGTTTATAAAAAGGTAGTTACTTACTTTTCTTGATGTACTTACGACATAGTATGCGTAAAAATAATCATCAGATTTTCAAATATACCTACTGCTTTATCAAGGCAGTGGTAACATTACCACCAAAAATTGAACCTTATACCTTGGTGATAAGGTCCAAAAACAATTATTTTAAAAAATACCTACTGCCTTATAAAGGGTTATTTTTTAATATGGTTATAAGTCGCTAAAATAGAGATCAATGCCTTAAATATAGGATAAGTTGAGCGTAATATTTTTAAAAAAAGATGCCGCCCGACAATGCCTTGCGCGGGATTCGCGCTACCTCACTGACGACTAGTGTTCCCCAGGACTTGAGGCTTTTAACCTTTTTTTGAAGGCTAGAGACGGGGCTTGACAGGCTAATAGTCTGTATAGGCTTTTGGTTTGATGTTGTTTTGGCGATACTTAAGAGCCCGTATGACCCTGATAGTACTTAGAGCGATCTTAAATATTATCAATATTAACGAAATACTCACTTTGAAATAAAAACACAGCAAAGTTCAGGACAAACTCTGTACATAATATGTTTTGAAAAAACGATTCCCTAAAATAAGCTTAAAAATTGCGAAGTTGCCTCTAAATCACCTCAGAATTATACTAAAACGAAAAGGTGCCCCATCACCGCGAGCATTTACTTGTAATGTACAATTATAGATTCGACTTTGAGCATTACATTACAATACTACCTCCCTGACTGACGAGCATTCACATGTAATGTAATATTTACTTTGAGCATTACATTACAATACTACCTACCTGACAGACGAGCATTCACTTGTAATGTAACATTATATAACGTCAAAATATACTGAAACCATTGAAGTATAATTCTCTAGAATCTTAACGCTCCTACATTCACCGCTTCGATTTTGATTCCATTTACGCAAACAAACGAACGGTAATTACTCGAACGCACACATAGACAAAGATGCATGCGATTGGTCGCGACAAGGTCACGCGTCGTCGTCGGTCGGGTAGGGCAGTCAACGCAACGAGCGGTGAGGTACAACGCGCAGATAGTACCTATTATGCAGTACGCTACGCTAAAATAAATAACCTTGTTTACGTGTTACTTTTTTTTAAAACTAATTTTCATGTCTGTATGGCTTCTACACCACTTCACGGCACATGACGGCATTTTTAATGAATCAATTATCGCAAGAACACAGCAATATTCTCAAAGGAAACTTCTTGCGACGCAACCGCACGACTTGAGTGTCACGGCGAACTGTCGCGCCGCGCTGTTCATATTTTAAGCCCCGCCCGCCGCGGTACATATCGCGTGGAATGATTTTTCGGGATTAGTTACAATTCTAGAGAATTATTGTTCGTAGACTGAAACCATTTTAAGGGTGTCACTTTTCATATTTTGGTATATGTTCCTTGAAGAAAGTTGTTCAATATCATGGACTGAATCCACCCATAAAATAGTTTCAGTATATTTTGTTAGACCCTGTATAATGAATGAATATACAGAGTGACTTTTTATTAACTGGCAACATTTTTGGAGCAAGTTCAGTCCATGATACTGAACTATACTTCCTATAAAAAAGTTATTAAAAATCGATAAATAATTATCGTCCTTTCATACAAAATCCGTTTGGCTGAGGCCTGATTTGTATGGGAGGACAATTTCTTTTTATCGTTTTTTAATAACTTTTTTTATAGAAAGTAGTTCAGTATGGACTGAACTTGCTCTAAAAATGTTGCCAGTTCATAAAAAGTCCGAAATTCTGTCCGTCTGTCCGGCAGTCCAGCTGTCCGGCTGTCTGGATTTCCGGCTGTCCGGCTGCCCGGCTTTCCAGCTGTCCGGCTGTCCGGCTTTCCGGCTGTCCGGTTGTCCAGCTGTCCGTCTGTCCGTCTGTGCGGCTGTCCGGCTGTCCAGCTGTCCGGCTATCTGGCTGTCCAACTGTCCAGCTCTCCGGCTGTCCGGCTGTCCGGCTCTCCATCTGTCCGGCTGTCAGTCTGTCTGGGTGTTCGGCTGTCCGGCTGTCAGGCTGTCCGTCTGTCCTGCTGTCCGTCTGTCCGTCCACACTTGGATGGGTGACCAAAAAGTTTCACGAAAAATTCTCGAGCTGCTCCGTGCTTCGGAAGGCACGTTTTCCCCGTTACCCCATAAGCCGTTGGTCCCAACTGTCTTCATTATATGGCAGTCATCAAGCTATGTCAGATGCCTTTAGGCAGCTTGTGAAATCTGACACCAGTGTTGGCCACTTACACACACTAAAAACAAAAATAAACAAGTGACATGCGCACAAAAACTTTCGCATTTATAATAAGTATAAAAAGTATATAATTCTTTGTTACAAGTGAAGCGCATTGATGATACAAGTTGTATCAAGATGTTACACATTGTATTATTATAGGGTGCGCATTGTAATGCTCGGTCCGCCTCCTTCACTGATGTATCGCCGTTTTGTATCATTACAAGGTGCGCATTGTAATGCTCAGTTCTCCTTCACTGATGTAACGTAACGTTACATTACAGGTAAATGCTCGCGGTGAGGGAGCACCTAAAAGTAAGGACAGTAAAGTTCAAGAAATTAGCCCTTTTAACTTTGGATTATAAGGCAGGGATCATGTCTTATCTTTTAAATAACTCTTTAATCACCATCATCATTACCATCAGGTCTTTTTTAATCTCCACTGCAGCGTCATGCGACCCTCTCTGTACTGCCAGAACCATATATTTAGCAAGAGCAGTCAGAGGATTTGGCCTACACTCTCCACGCTAACTTATAAGCTTTGTTTAGCTTGTGTTTCCTCAGTCGCCTTCTACGACATCCACGTGAAGACTTGGAGTCTTTTTTTGTTGACTTGGAGTGGTGGTATTCTACTCTGCCGGGAACCACATGGCTACTTAAATATTCTATGTAAAACGAAAAAAACCTCAAAAACCAGAAAGGTAAATCAATGAGGCTGGTTTGTGCGTGCATCAGCCTCATTGATTTACCTTTAATCTTTTCACCACGCATGGCTTACTGTCTCGCTTCGGCTAGAGTAAATTTGTGTGCGTGGAAGCGGGAGCAAAATTTAGATTATCGACATCAGGCGCAGCCTTAATTAAAATATTAATTTTCTTTTCTTTTACAAAATAAATGCTAAATAAAATAAATGCTTTATTCATCTCAAAAATGGCTTTAGCCTAAACATAAGCCTATTATTTGAAAAAACCTACAGTCGCAAGAAAGACAAAAGGCTTATAGGCTTTTTAAAATAACATAGTCCTCAAAAAGGACCGACAGGCTTCGGGAACGCTAGTGACGACCTTTTTCGTTCCTTTAGTGTTGTAAGTGCAAATATGTCTCTCCAGTAAAGTGATGAGTTATGACTGTTTAAATGTAAACTGATATAAATCGAGAATAAATAATGTTGAACATATTATTAAGTATTTCGTTTTATTTTCTTTCAGCTACAGACCCGGGACCAAGCGCCTAAACCACTCGCTGTAAACTGCGTAGGTATCTCTCAACAAGACGTATGATTTTAGGAATGATAGACTTAAGAATTTAAATTGATACTTACCCATAGTAAATCTGCGTAGAACAACCATGTATACCATTTACATGTTCGATTAAAACTTAATAAAAGCGTCACTAAAATGTGAACTTGTATTTAATGAAAGTTTCTACTTCGGACTTTTGCCCTATTTCTCATAGTTTTTTAGAATTGGTTCTATTTTAGAATTTTTCAGCAAGCTTAGCTATTTTTAACCCCTGACAAAAAAGAGGGTGTTATAAGTTTGACGCTACTGTCTGTGGCATCGTACTGCTCGAGCGGTTGGACCGATTTCGGTGCGGTTTTTTTTACGTGAAAGCAAGTTTCTTTGCGGTGGGTCTTAGTTATGTTTGATCAAAATCGGTTCAGCCGTTTAAAAGTTATTAGAGGTTGACGCTTGAAAGTCAGGGCTTTCCTAAGCAATATAGATGGCGCTACGGATATCAAGTCGTATCGATAGTTCCGCTACTCATCACTAAATGGTTCTTGACAGTCGCGGGGTTTTTTAACACATTCGCATCCTTGTAAACTTTTACACACTTCATATGTAATTCCTAAGATAAATGCATTTTTAACATGAGTGCACAATGTCGGTCCCTGTGCCCTCAAATGCGGCAAAAGTGAGCCCACGTCGTGGGTTCAAGGCAGTGAATGTGTTAATTTCCCAAGCAAATAAACTTCTATCTATTTTTATTCTGTTTGAAGAATTACATTTTAAAATAGCAATCGCAAGTGAAGGAAATCATTACTTACCTGCGTGTTCTATAACAGTGTTTGTTCAGTTGGCAGAACGGAGCATTGTTCATAATCAAGAACAGTTTGTTGCGTTGCGCAAAATTTATAAACATGTATATGCCTAGGTATTTGTTCTCTTCCAGTGTACTATCTACAGCAGCTTTCAAAATTTTCAAACTGAACTAAATTGATTTAAATATATTTTACAATGCTATTGTCAGTGGGATTCCGATTTCGTGCTTCGGAAGGCACGTAAAGCTGTGAGTCCCGAACGCCATCTAGCGTTTGTTTCAACTTATCCTAGGACTGGTTCTGGTCTACCCTTTGGGTTGCGGAGGTCAGTCGGCAGTCGCTTTGTGTAAAAAACCAGTAACCTCGTCAAATCACCTAGGATTAGGTAGCGGACCTCGGGGTCTAAAGCGACCGCTGAGGATGCAACCGGGAATACGCCCGGAAGATATATTGTCAGTGGGGAATACAAATGAAACTATACATTAGGAAATAAATATTTTATTACAATAAAATACTACATTTTACAGTAAGTAGGTAGATAATCATAGATCATACTTACAGAGTCTTAGTTTATGACGTGATTCTTCATGTATTTCCAAGTTCATGTTAATTTTCAGTAGGTTATGTACATTTGAGATACTGCATCGTTTACAATGTTTCTTGTTTTAGGATGAACAGGTTGCCGTGTCTTGAAGGTTGAAGACTCTTTAGTTTACTTAGGATGAACAGGTTGCCGTGTCTTGAAGGTTGAAGACTCTTTAGTTTACTTAGGATGAACAGGTTGTCGTGTCTTGAAGGTTGAAGACTCTTTAGTTTACTTAGCTAAAATCGAAAATATACATATTAGGTAAGCTGGGGTTTGGGACACATCTTTCAGCGCATGGATCAGCATTTTACTATGCTGCTATCCTTTTCTGTCGCTCAGAACCGTCATTTGCTAGAGCAACAAACAGAGCGGGAATGCAGTCGATGCCATCGATACTATCGATAGTCCTATCGATATTATTACTCTTTTTCAAGGCCACGATAGTATTAATAGGATATCGATATTTTATATTATTGATAGATAGATAGATTAAAAAAAAATTCGGAAGAAAAACACATTTCACAATTAAAAAATAAAAAATTACAGAAAAAGAATAAAATAAAAATGTGATTAGTCCCCCAAAATGGACTCCAACTCAGCATGTGCTGGGTTTTGCATCAGCAAAACTCAACGCTGATCTTCCGTTGGAGCCATGAATGATGGTGCTTTCACGGACCTTCGCACTATTTCGCACGTACAATACGCTACGCGTTCCGCATCTAATCTAAATTCGAAATCGAATGTGACTCCCCGAATGAACCGGCGCCCCAGATCTCTTGCTAAAATAATAGAAACAAAAGTAAAGCTTGCATCACTACTTAGTCCGCGTTTCATAGTAAGGGTTGGCTCTCATCCATCAGCACGGAACAGCACTTTCCTATGCTGCTATCCTTTTCTGTCGCTCAGAAGCGTCATTTGCTAAAGCGAGAGAGAGCGACGGCACGCTTCAGCACCGGCCGTGCTGCCGAGGCGGCGGAATGCTATAGCGTGCTGAAGCATGCTTCAGCATCAGCTATAGCTATAGCATCCTTTCGCGTGCGATTGCCCGATTCGTAGACAAGACGGGGAACACCTTGTCACAATAAATACATACAATGCATACAGAATTTGACATTTTCATATTTCGATAAATACATTCTAGTGTATTTAATACTATACTTATTTTAGTTGCTATCACATATATAATTTAGGGCAAAAACACAAAAGAGGAAGTGTACCTAGCTTTTCTTAGACCATTTAAGTTAAGGCCGTACCTGAATTTTCCGGGGTCCAGTGCTGCCCCCATTTAAAATAAATCATTTCAAAGAAAACGGAGACATCATTTAAAATTTTGCTACTACCAAGTCCTAGATAACCCTTCAAAGTATTTTATGAACTACTGTTTACAGTTTGAAGTGAGAACGTTAAGCTTTACTACGCACATTTGCGAAAAACGGCCACTTTTGGCTAATGTGCGTAGTAAAGCTTAACGTTCTCATTATAAACTGTAAACAGTACTACACTAAACAGAACTTGGTAGTAGCAAAATTTTAAATGATGTCTCCGTTTTCTTTTAAATGATTTATTTAAAATGGGGGCAGCACTGGACCCCGGAAAATTTAGGTACGGCCTTAATATTTAACTTTACCGTCTTAAAATTAAAACGATATTCGGTTTAGTAGGTGTTTATCCCCAAGCCTGGGACTGATAGAATTTTCTGATTTCAAGTTTTATAGGTTATGTCACCTAATGCTTATTAATTATTTTACGTGAACAAAACGCAATAAACCGGTCAAGTGCGAGTCGGACTCGTAGATGAAGGGTTCCGTACCTCCGTACAATGTTTTAAAACGCTGTAAAAACACGTTTCTTGTATGACGACCCCTTTAATTTTTAACTTTTATCTTATTTTTAGTAAGTACTTTTATTTGATGTTATATGAGAATAATAAAAAAGAAAGAAAAATATCTAGTTAATGCCATTATAAAGATCGAATTAAAAACGCTGATAAAAATACGTTTCTTGTATGCTGGATGAGCTCCTTTAAATTTGTAACTATCTTATTTGTTGTTATAACAGCCACAGTAATACATAATTGGTGTAAATTTTAAGTGTCTAGCTATTACGGTTCAAGAGATAGGGCCCTGTGACAGACAGACTGATAGACAGCGGAGTCTCAGTAATAGGGACCCGTTAGCACCCTTTGGGTACGGAACCCTAAAAAGTATACTACACAAAACAAAAAATGCTATATAATTTTCACAAAAAATTCAATACTTTTCCAGTTCTAAGTGGCGACAACGACAACTAATATGTATTCTGTAGTCGTATGTCATTTCGATTTGATATGCATGTACCTACCGTACATATGGCGTATGTCTATCTTAGGTTAAAGTTAAAGTACCTACCTACCTATGCAGACATTCTAAAAATAAACCTTTAGGTACGTTGTCAGAAAAGGTATGAGTTACGCGATAGAAAAAAAGCGGCCAAGTGCGAGTCGGACTAGCCCATGAAGGGTTTCGTAGCAGCAAGTAACATAATATAAAAGTTCTAAAGGTAAATTGCGGTTTACGATTTATGACGTTTTAAAAAATAACTATCTATGATACCGAGACCGCTATAGTTTTAATTGAAAGTACATACTTTGAGGTATATGCCACATTTTTTTCAGAATTATTTTAATAATATTTCAAAAATTACGGTGGGGGGACACCTCAAATTTTAACTTTGTATTAGATTATCTCAAGACTGGGGGGTTTGATCTACATAGTTTTAAAGCCGTTTTTGTTGCATTTTTAAAGACCTTTTCAACAATGCCCCACACGTTGGGGTTAGTCCAATTTAATTTTTTAAATTCAGTTTTCGTTGTATGGGAAAAAAAAAACATTTTTTCATAATTTTAAAAACCAACTTTTGTAACTTCATTATCTATCTGTCCACCAATTTTCGTGACAATCGGTGCAGTAGCGGCGGAGTACGAGCCCGGACGGACAGACAGACGGACGGACAGACGGACGGACGGACATGACGAAACTATAAGGGTTCCTTGTGGACTGCGGAACACTAAAAAAACCAACTGCTAGGTGAATATAATTAAGTAGGTGATTGGCGCTGTGCGATCTGAATTGCAATTAATTGTATCGTAGCGAGAGTTCCTATTTCTTTAATTAATTTTCGGAGTGAATCTTCTATACTTGTACTAATATGTATTCTGTAGAGGCGACAGCATGCTATAGCATGCTGCAGCGTGCTGACGCATTCCGCAGCACTCAAATGCGATCGCGAACATGTGAGCATGCTCTCGCGTGCTGCAGCATGCTATCGCACGCTGTAGCACAGGTGGAACAAATGCCGTTCTGTGCTGATAGATGAGATCCAACCCTAAGACGGTATATTAGTACATATTGATATTTTCAGTCAGCATAGGCCAAGAAAATCATTAAAGCTCTGCAACTTTGTTGCTTGTCTTAGATTGTTGTTGTAGATCTTCCATGCTGCTCTGTGAGAATAGAAAAAACATAGAATGTACCAGCTGCTTCTCTTCCCGCGCAGATCGATCAAGGGATTGGGCAAGAATCTGAATCATATCAATAGGCGATGCGGTTAGCAACCCATCACTTATGATTTCCTATTTCACCTTCATGCCCACATCACGCTAAAAGTGGCCTGGGCCTTGCAGCCCTAGGCTCGGTCTGCCCCGTTAGGGACAAAAGAGGTGATAACGTATCTTTATCTTAGCTTTTTAACAGATCGAAGTTGAATAAAACACACTCACCAGCAATTTTAAAAAAACTTTCCAAACATAGATTCCGTCATATTCATGGCCGTGTTCATGGCATCTGAAATTTTTTTTATTATTTAGCTTTCTACAAATCCCTAGAATTATAGGTGTAGCCAAATCACTTACACTGTTTCGCCTATTTCTTCTAGATTTTGCAAGGTCTTTGGCATCCTTGGGTGACCATTGATGCATGTTATATTTGGAGAAGAAAAAGCGGGAAGCGCACCCTAGGCACCGATGCAGCACAGCTAAGGATGCAACCTGGAACGCGCTTAGACGAAGAAGAAGAAGACATATTTAGACATAGCTGTGCTGCCTTTTTTAAACACCAGCGAAATAGACTTAATTTGCTCCAACAGGCTTGTGTTTTATAATTCACTCGTGTACCTAGTAATTCGGGATTGGTCTTACCGCCTATAATATTTGACGCAGCGAACTGCAAAGAAGAAAAAGATTACATGAATTAATTGATATTACAATAACACAAACACAAGCTAGAGTCTACCCAGCGAATCGCTGCACAAGCATTATTCAGAATTATATACAACGTAGAGGGGACATACCCGTAATAAATCGAACCACTAGTCCGGTCAATCTAGACCAAAAAATGAGAGTGAAGGTGCATAAAGTCCCAACAAGCTGATCAGGAAAATTGTTCAAAATATAATTATAAATATAATTTAAAAGTTCCGCATCATTCCCGTGTATGAAATTTTTTTTATTCGAGGTCAAAGGTCAAAAACATGACTTTTTCTTTTTTTACTGGCGTATAAATTAAGGGACTGGGTTTCATTTTACCTGCTATTCTTATAGTTATAGCTTATGTACATTACAATGACCAATAGAAAAATATTTCAACATACAGGCTGACTTTTAAACCACCAGCCAAATTTCTGGAGTAAGTTCAGTCCATGATATTGAACTACTTTCCATAAAAACAATTAACGAAAAACTAAAATAAAAATTAGCCTTTTCATACAAATCAGCGCTCAGTCAAACGGATTTTCTATCGGAGGACAAAAAATTTTCATCGATTTTTAATAAGTTTTTTTATAGAAAGTAGTTCAGTATCATGGACTGAACTTGCTCCAAAAATTTGGCTGGTGGTTTAAAAGTCAGCCTGTATATAACAACTCTAGAGATGTATATACGTGGAGTACTCATGCATATTATGACGATAACAACTTTTACAGCTTTTTGAATCGTTTCATCTCAGAAACGGTGGCTCGTAGGAAAAAAAGTATTGATACATTTTTTATACAAAATTTTATGATCTACAATTTTTGTCTGAGGTACTTTTATGATAAAACTTACCGTTTTGCTGAAAATCGCGAAAAATTCATGTTTTTATCCTTTGACCTCGAATTATTTTTTCTTCCATACACGGGAATGATGGGGAACTTTTAAATTATATTTATAATTATATTTTGAACAATTTTACTGATTTTCAGCTTTTTGGGATTTTATGCACCTTCGAATGTATAAATTGACCACTTGATCACTAAAGTATAATTAAATTAAATTACCAATTAAAAAAACAAAAAAAAAAATCGTCATTCCCATACAAATTGCCCGTCCGGATGCACATTTTTGTATGGAAATGGTGATTTTTTTTAATATTTTGGCTGTTTTTTTAATTTTATTATACTATAATGATCTAGTATAGACCGAGGTTCGATTTATTAGTGCTGCCTGCTAATTTCAAAGGAAACGGAGACATAATTAAAAATTTGGTTTCTACCAAGCCATAGATAACTTTTCAAACTATTTTTTGAACTACTGTTTACAGTTTAAAGTGAGAACGTTTTAAGCTTTACTATGCACATTTGCGAAAAACGGCCACTTTTGGATTGTGCGTAGCACTTTAACTGTAAACAGTAGTTCATAAAATATTTTGAAGGGTTATCTAGGGCTTGGTAGATACAAAAGTTATATTTTTTTGTAGATGAAAAGAGGATGAATAATAGTGGTAGTCGCGACACGTAAAGAGAACGCTGGCGTCAAGCTGCGCATTAGGCGATTTATCGATATATTTATTAATATTAAACTAATATATTTTTCAATGTACCTACCAATAACCAATTATACCAAGCTGCGAGCGAAAATAATACAATAGGCCTAGTACCTTCGTGCACAAGTGTATCCATGCGCAAACACACCCTCTACATTTTCCAGCGTTCTTTTTACATGACGCGACCCATAACGTCAGAAATATTGGACTCATATTTTTCAGTTTATCAAAAAGTGAAAAAAATAACAAAGATACAGGACATCTAAGTTCCAGAGTGGGGACTTATGACGTCACTGCTATGTAAAAATCGTACTTAGCCGTGACGTCACTCTAAATTTAAATGCTCTGTAACTCCGTCAATTTTCGTTTCTCAGAGAAAAGAAAAAATACGTGTTTAATATTTTTAATAAATCTAACCGATGTGCCATAACTATTCTTCCAGTCGTCATCGTCGCCTATATTAATAGGCGACTAGGCGAGTCCATGGGTTCTATACTCGTACTTAAGTACCTACCTACCTACATAATGTTATATGAAAATAAACTTACGATTTGTGTGACGAGCATCACAATAACAAGAAAGAAAAGTATTAAGTTGAACATTTTTCTAGTCGAGTCTTCACTTGGTGACACCAATGGTTACACTAATTTTTGAAAAATATAATACTCCGTTATATACCAAATAGCTAGCTAAAGAATTGTTATAACTCCTAATATATGCAATTGAACAAACAATGCCTTGCGTAAATTTGAACAAATGTTTTATTCTATGAGTTTTTGTTAAGGCGAGATGGGTTCACAGCTCGCAATACAGTGTGTGTTTTTGAAAAACTACTGTAATTAAACTACTTCAGTTTATTTAAAAAAAAATTGACATAGACATCTTAAGGCTTTTCTACAGACACCCTCAATAGCCAAAACACGATTCAGCATTTTTGGCTTGATAGAAAAAATCACACTTAAGATTCTTATGTAAAATTTTTGAGAAATAAGCTGTGATAGTTTATTTACAGTGATTTTTCAAAAACACGCAGTATTCTCGGCTCTGAACTGACGGGGCCTTAAGTATTGAAGTTGCTAGGCATAGATTAAAGTTATAAACAAGTTAAATTGTAACTATCTATAACTAGAAAACATAGTTTTTTAGAGCTTTATTTAAAAGTGTCCGCGGAACTGACACCAATTTATACAGGCTGACTGGTAAATCACGTGTCATACTTAAGGACATAATAAATCATGATCACACGTTACGTCAAAAAATATAAAACCATCCAAAATCCTTATTAAATACAAAGAAAAAAATAATCAAATTAGTGCGCAAAGTCTCGGAATGTTTGGAAACCGCGCGCTCGCTACGCGCATCCAGCTAGACTGAGCCGACCGGCGCGGGAACCGGGAAGCAGTGTTACCAACTCTCAAAAATATTTATCCCTGGTTTGTGTCAAAAACCCCTAAAATCGCCTTAATTATTTAGTTGTCCCCCTAAAAAATATATGACCGCCAGTGGCGCCAGTCACCACAGAGTGGTGGTCGAATTACGTACTAGATGTCGTTATAAGTCGCAAGGTCATGAAATAAATATTAATATTATCAATTTAAAAATATTATTAGCTAAAGATAGAAGTGATTGGAAACAAAAAGTGAAGGCTTTTGCACAACTATGGGACATGAATGGCTAAAAAAAAGAAAAACAAAATATTAGAGTCAAAAAATCCCTGAAAATACCCCTAAAAACTTCAGACCCCTAAAAAAATCCCATCTCACTTATTTACCCCCTACAATGGGCGAGATACGGCGCCCGAGGGGGACAGGTGCGCGGGTGGCTTTTCGGTTTTCGGCACGCGCCAAAGGATACCAAAGGTACCGTCGCGTTATCGGCTCGTTGTTTGAAGCTGCTATCATCGCGTGCAGCGCGGGTGTCCACTCTTCTTGTTTTTATTGGATAATTTGGTCAACTTTTCAGCACATATTTTTTGACCTGACAACGTCTAATAACTCGATACTGCGGGCTGTATGCACGAATAAGATGACGTCATTGTCCCGTTACGCTCATTGTCGCGTTCCGTTGTCACGTCAAACTACTGTCCGTAAACCGACTTTACAGACAACTAATTTTTTTATATATGTATTTGGAACGAGAATCGATACGTATATCGATACTCGATATGTATGTAACGTGATTTACCAGTTAGCCTGTATAAAAGGTACATTCTTTAACATAGTAATTATCTGTTCTACCTCACACATACATACTGACAGTCATTCGTCTGATTATACAGGCTGACTTTTTAACCGCCAGCCAAATTTTTAGAGCAAGTTCAGTCCATACTACTGAACTACTGAACTCCTTTCCATAAAAATAATTGACGAAAAACTAAAATTAAAATTCGCCTTCCCATATAAATCAGCGATCAGCCAAACGGATTTTGTATGGGAGAAGGAAATTTTTTTATCGATTTTTAATAAATTTTTTTATAGAAAGTAATTCAGTATCATGGACTGAATTCGCTCCAAAAATTTGGCTGGTGTTTAAAAAGTCACCCTGTATACTTAATGCTCTACCTACGCCGTTAAAATACTACTAGCTGACACTCCTTAATCCGGTCTCCGCGATGCAGGGACCGTCGCGTATTCGCGGAGCCAGCGCGCGGGTCCACGCGCAATGACACGCGTTGAAGCCCGCGACGGTCGCCCGTTACGCGTCCGCTTGACGTAGTTTCAAGCCTACCTAAGGAATAAATATAGTAGAAACTTGTGTGCTGTGTGGTTCCCTTAAAAAGGTCTTCATCTGGGCGTAAAAGGCGACTAAAAGGAATACTTTTCATTTCGAATATGAGTAAAATAAAACTAGTTGTTTATCTAAACTATTTATTGATAATATATAATAATATTAGTAGTACCTATTTAAAATTAATTGTCAAATTCGTGACAATTCGTGAAATTAAAAGTCACTTTTTTGTTTGGAATGTTTATGCTGTTTGATATACCTACAGTCAAACCTGAGTAAGTCTCACTTACTCATTCCATTCTGGGTAAGCGACAAAACTCTATTAATGAGAGTATTTACCAGGTCCCGTCATTTTGCCCTCCTAACACCTCTATAAGTGAGAAACATAAAACCTGTATAAGTGACAGTCACCTTTCACGCGTGAACCTCTTTAAGTGAGATTAATACTTGCCTATACCTCTATAAGCGACAGTAAAACGCGTTTAACTTTTTTATTTATGACTCATTATTTAAATTTCCAGGGACTCTTATTCAATTCAAACCAAATGTGCGTCTGTTATTGTGTTCTATAGTTTTAGGAACTTACATTGTATTGTTATTATAGTTCGAGGAACTCATTCAAAAAGCCAAACGTGCGCACTTATTCATAATGTCTAAACGAAAACTCAATGTGTTGTCTTTAAGTGATAAACTAAAAATAGTGAATGCTTTTCAATCTGGAAAATTACAAAATCAAATACAGAGTGACTTTGGCTTAGCAGAATCCACCTACTTTAAAATTATAAAATCAAAAGAAGTAATTAAAGGCCCATTTACACAGTGCAAGTTTCTTGCCTGTTGCATACAATTTTTTTGAAGCAATAAATGACTTGTATGGCTGACATTCTGCAAGCTGACCATGCAAGTTTTCTATTGCTTCAATTTAATTGTATGCAACAGGCAATAAACTTGCACTGTGTAAATGAGCCTTTAGTCTCAGTGCTCTGAGGGACACGGAAATATCAAGAAAAGCCGGCTTTCTGAGTTTCCTGACGTTGAAAAGTGAAAAAAACATACACAAAATTTCAAAGCAGAATCGCAAAAGAAATTAACAGTCTTTTTCAAGTAAATGTTGTTATATTTTGATTAAACATTTATGTTCAGCTATTATTTCAATAAATATGTTATATCCATACAAACACGTATTTTGTTTCTAATTACGTCATATTTGCCGTATTTTTATAGACCTCTATAAGTGAGACCGACCCCTATAAAATAAATACAAGAAGAATTGAGACATGTTCAAAACCTTTTTAGCTTGAATATTTGAAATTAGAAGAAAGAGGTTTTGAAGTATGAAAAAAAGAGAAACAATTGGGGGATGATCGAGGTGGAACTGAAAAAGATGGGGTCGTGAGGCTGGAATCCTTGGAGGAAATCCAGGGAAAAAGAGATATCTGGGGTCAAAACTCGGGGCTTTACGTAGAGTAGATCTTTTCTTTAGGAACTTCAAGAATTAACCAAAAGTCTGAGTAAACTTGGTAATCAACACGAATATAAAATGTTTAACTACAAAGTTGTACCTGATATTCGAAGAGGAAT
Organism: Acrobasis repandana; assembly: GCA_963576875.1. NCBI lineage: Eukaryota > Metazoa > Arthropoda > Insecta > Lepidoptera > Pyralidae > Acrobasis > Acrobasis repandana. The sequence continues at coordinate 14,484,952 of OY756218.1, read as the reverse complement.
ACTTATGTATTTATTAATAGAGTCGGAGCGGCGCAATTATGAGGTCAGATCAAAACAGTTAATATCCAATTCTCAAGACTGTTTCTACATCATACTTTGATTTCACCATAAAGCTAATACATTCCTATGCTAATTTGATAAAGAGATTATTTATCTCCATTACTAAGACAATGGAGAAGTACTTGATGTGTTTATCTTCAAAAGCAACGGATAGTTCGACCTATCTTTGTATGATTTCTTAAGGGGCTATCTATAATAATAGCTACACAGTTCCGGATTAGCCATTGTGGGGGCCCCTGGGCAATTTACTAGTCTTTTTCTTCTTCTGAAGGCCTTTTATCATCTGTTTTCTTTAATCTATCACAGGTCGCGCCCTAAGGTCGCGCCAAACTTCTAGATCTCTCTGAAGTTGAGGCGATTCGCGTCGCAGTAGTAAAATACCCATAGCAGATAGAATTTGCTTTATTTTTATTTATTGTGTATATATATCATATCTACATTCTTGCAATCATTCTGAAAAAAATATTATTGTGGTAAATATTCTGTCCCTGTTTGTAACCTGAGTGAGGCAACTTCAGAGCGATCTAAAAGTTTGGCACGACCTGTACTCTGTATCATTATGTTTTGGTGCTATAAAGATTTTAACTAACTATTGTGGGGGCCCCTCTTTTGTAGAGGCCCGGGGCAGTAGCCCCGGTTGCCCTTCCCTTAATCCGGCCCTGACTGTATACCGTGTAGCACATTCTTCTTTTCATCTCCATCTATGAGAAAAAGCAAATATATACCTATAACGAGAGTAGAATACCTACATATACGCACGTACGTAAACTTCATATTTATTTACTATCGGCCTCATCAAGAAATTAGTCACATTTAAAATAGTTGTAAAAATAACCTAATAGTTCCTTAATAAAATTACTATTTTAATCAAAGACAACAAAAGTGAGAACGTTAAGCTTTACTACGCACATTTGCGAAAAACGGCCACTTTTGGCTAATGTGCGTAGTAAAGCTTAACATTCTCATTATAAACGGTAAACAGTAGTTCATAAAATACTTTGAAGGGTTATCTAGGACTTGATAGTTGCAAAATTTTAAATGATATCTCCGTTTTCTTTGAAATGATTTATTTTAAATGGGGGCAGCACTGGACCTCGGAAAATTCAGGTACGGCCTTAAAGACCTAGTCTAGACTCCATTGCAACCCCCCTCTCCATAATCGCCAGAAAGATGTAAATGCACCTCCTCAACCTCAACTGAAAGATGAAAGTAATCCTGGCGGAACTCATGTGCTGTGTGTAAAGGTGCGGTGTTTGACAAAAGTGCAGAATCTGAATTTTGATTGGACTTTAACCGACTCCACCTAGTCTTGTCTGCCCTACCCCTAGAGTGTAATTCCAACCCGCGTAGGCGCGGAGGGGCGAGGCGGCCCGCAGGCTGAGGAGATTCGCCGGCCAGCAAATTAAAATATGTAAGTACATAATACCGCATTTATGAAAATTTGCTTACCTAATTCATTAAAAGTAATTTCAGCGGCTTTTATCATCATAACGGTGGCGCAAATCAAAAAAATTCTCCGAAAATACTGTGTTTTAAAGGGCGACTCACAAATTTTAGATTGACAACATCTTAATCTATAATCTGGCGCATTTAGTTCGGGTCGCAGCCGAGGCTGCGGTGGCGAAAGTTCTATCCATTTAACAAGGTTAGCGAAAACCTATAGGTTAGGTTATGTTAGAACTGCGACCAACACATGCACGAGTCGAGCGAGCGAAGCGGCCGGCGAGTGATAGGAAAGTTCTATTCATTTTACTAGGTTAGGGCAAACCTATCGGTTAGGTTAGGTTAGAACTGCGACCAACTCACGCACGAGCCGAGCGAGTGAAGCGAGCGTGCCGCGGCAGCGGCCGGCAAGTGCTAGGAAAGTTCTATCCATTTTACTAGGTTACATATTGAAACATGTTTTTTATGAACAGTTTTATCGATAACTTAATAGTTTATATGAAATGTTAGTTTGATATACCGTTTTTCTAGTAACAAAAACATCTTAAATTATTTTTTTATGAAGTTTTGTTCGATAATATGAAACTGCGATGATATACTATTCGATTTCTTAAGAAAAATATATTTTAATAATCGTGGAATAGTTTTCTGGGAAATGAAATTTGATGTTAAAAAAAATCTGTATTCTAATAGACTTACTGCATGCTTGCTGCATGCTTGATTAGGTGTTACAGTTTTGTGCCTTATCTTTTTGTGCGAAATATTAATTAGTAATTGTGAATATTAGGAGTTCTTAATTATTGGGCCTAATGACTAATTTGGGAAGTAAATATACGGCGATAAAATCTTAGGGAAATAAAAAATAGGCCATAGTAAATTAGGAATAATAAAAATGTACGAAAAAAAATTGTGTTACAAGTTTGTGCACCAACCAAAATTAGGAACACAAAAAAATTGGGGAGCCAATAGAGACCCATTCGAACCACTATTAAGGCAATGAAACAATGAAGGTGTTAATGCAAAATGTATTGTATTATTTTCAATAAATCAATATATGAAGTATATAGCTAGTAAACGAGGCATGTCACGAATTGATTTTTGTAGTTTTTGATGAGGCTGATGTATTTTGAGGCATTTTAACGGAGCGTGTTCATCTCAAATTATTGAAACTGGAATCGACAAATTAGTGTCTGCAAATTGTAATTGGCACATAGTTTGGTATAATTACGCTATAGTTAATTGGAATGGCTGCCGTATTGTCCGAACCGAACAGATCATGGATTCATTTTTTTGTACCTGGAACAACATTTTTGTAAGTTAGTTAACGTATACCTACTGCTGCATATGAGTACAAACATAATTATACCTAAGTAGCTACTTTGTTACACATCATGGGAAAAATAATTGCGATTCGATCTGCCTAGGAACTGACCGTTGCGTTGGCCGAACGCCGGCCGTTGGTCGAACGGCGATTTCCTGTAGATGTCGTAAGAGGCGACTAATAACATAGCATCTTATATAACAGCATCAAGGAGGGTTAGCGTCACAGAGCCAACTAGTCAGAAAACAGCCAAATCGTTTTAATCGGGTTTTTCAGCTTGACTAGTATAATAGTATAGTATTTATTCTTGATTATGTACCTATGTCATTAGGGTGACCATTGGCATCCATAATCAGAAGAAAAATCCAAAAAGCTGACGCCGAGGCAACGCAGCTAAGGATGCCACAGGGAATACCACAGGGGAATATGTTAAGATGAGAGACATAGAGAGGTTTGTCTCGCAAACAAATTAAGCAAACAGATTATCGAGTGTCTATAAAAATATCCTGTTTCACCTGTTTCACAATAATATCGTGGGATAAGCGTAATTTAAGGATAATTTCGCCTATCTGTAATACTCAGTACCTATTTAGGTACCTACATACACATAATATTACTCCCCAAACTTCCAGGCTAAATCTTTCTAATCTAATAAAGCTGATCGCGCATTTAAATAAAATGATGATTTTGTTTCTATTGGTGCATTGCATTTCATCGTAAGTAGGTACCTAGGTATATATGTTTCGAAATGTTTATACAGGCTGACTTTTTAACCACTAGCCAAATTTTTGGAGCTAGTTCAGTCCATGATACTGAACTACTTGCCATAAAAAGAATTAACGAAAATCTAAAATAAAAATCTATCTTCTCATACAAACCAGCGTTCAGCCAAACGGATTTTGTATGGGAGGACGAAAATTTTTTATCTATTTTTAATAACTTTTTTTATAGAAAGTAGTTCAGTTCATTATGGACTAAACTTGCTCCAAAAATTTGGCTGGTGTTTTAAAAGTCACCTGTATATCAGTATTATGGACTAACATTACCTAAGTAGATATACTTAGTTGTTGCAAAAAATTGCGCACTAAAAACGAATAATCCCTTATGGTAGTAAATATGTCTACGAAATGACTTACCAAAAATAGCACTAACAAAACCATTCGCCAATTGTGTTTGCATTTCCATTCCTTTTTTTAACATATTGCCAAAAGTGACTAGTGGGTTTGTCCCGTTACTGGTAAGGCCTGGAAGATAAATTATTATCAATAATTATTCAGATGTAAAAAAATATACATACACGCTTTTAAGGCTTGAAACGGCGTTACGCCGCTGACGCCCGAGCAGTTTCATACAAAAGCGCCCATCGCGTAGCCCCCGCGCGTGCGTCCGTCTGGAGGAGGCAGGCCCGCGTCCGCGCGACGGGACCCGCCCGATTCCCCACGAGGGACGGACGCACGCTCGGGGGCACGCGCGGTGCGTCAGCGAAGCGACTCGCGAGTCGCTGACGCCTGACTGGGCTTGTTCAGCATATACAACGGAAGGGACATACCCGTAATAAATCGAACCACGGGCTATACTAGATCACTATATTATAATGAAATTAAAATAACAGCCAAAGAACAAAAAAAATTTTTGGCATTTCCATAGAAAAGTGTGCAGCCGGCCGGACGATTTGTATGGAAACGCCAATTTTGTTTTTGTTTTTTGGCTGTTATTTTACGTTTTTTGTATAGACTATAGAGCAGATAATTATAATCAGACGACCGACTGCCATACATATTTCTCCGTAGTAACACTAGTAACATATTAAATTCTGTAAGAGTACATCGTTAAAATTTAACTAGCTGGCACTCCGTAATCCGGTCTCCGCGAAGGCTACCCGCGACGGGGACCGTCGCGTAGGTATTTGCAGAGCCCGCCCGCGGGGTCATGCGCGTGAAGACGCGCGGGAGCCCGCGGCGGTTGTTTGTCGTGGGCGTCTACTTGACGAAGTTTCAAGCCTAATAATACTTTGAATCTAGAGCGAAACGAAGGATTCCACGGTTGAATCCTGAGTGAAGCGAGGGATTCATGTATATCACCCGAAGTAAAAATATTACCGTACACCGAGTAACACACTTTACGTTTCATCTCCATCTATGAGAAAAATTAGCAAATATATAAAGAAAAGTAAAACACCTATATAATACCTTATCAGAGTTTAACAAGCAGTTACTATTTGGTGTCTTTTTTACTAAAGAAATACCTACCTACATATTAAGAAAAAAAAATTTGAGAAGTACCAAATTCTTATACATTTTTCACACATTAGAATCGTTTCATATATTTATATATTTTGAAAAATATATATACCTAAGTATGAAACAATTCTAATACACATATCTTAATAAACGAGTTTTATTCCAAATTTAAATAAACTGATTAAGTGCGAGTTAAACTCGCGTGAAGAGGGTTCCATACTTCTCATTTTATCTGAAATTATAGGTATATAAGTATTATATTTTTGTAATCTTCTTTTATTTTCCTTCATTTTGATACCTTACTCGTTAAAAAATATATTAAAGACTTAGGTACAATTTAGAGCCAAAAATCCACTAAGGGTTTTTAAGACGAATCTAGTGATACCTTATTTGTCGAAATCCATCCAGCCGTTTGAAAGATACGACGAGATAAAGAAATTTACAAACATAAAAGATACACGCGAAAAACATAAACCTTGCTTTGCAGTCGGGTAAAAAAGGCGCCTATTTCATATAAATTGTTTAATCGAAAATATGGAGGTAGTGGTGATAGGTAACTAATTAATATTCTGTTAATCATTATGCATTAGAAAGTCATTTTATTTGATTTATGAATAGTCGTTGAGGTTATCAATTTGGTTAGTCCGTCTAGGTTTGAAATGCGTTTCCATCGTATGCGAAGCGAGCTTAAATAAACAACCACCTTTTGGCCCGGGTTATAAAAATAATGGCAATATCTTAGGTACAGGAATATTAGACCTAAAAAGTATTACAAACTCACGTACGTAACACACGTAGCTAAAACTTGCGATACAATAAGATATCATACAGCCGCAAAAACTTCTGAAGTTGCCTCACTCAGATTACAAACAGGGACAGAATATTTACCACAATAATATTTTTTTCAGAAGGATTGCAAGAATGTAGATATGATATATATACACAATAAACAAAAATAAAGCAAATTCTATCTGCTATGGGTATCTGTATTTTACTACTGCGACGCGAATCGCCTCAACTTCAGAGCGATCTAGAAGTTTGGCGCGACCTTTAACTAAACATAACTCTATCATTCGGTTTTTTAAAATGTTATAATCTCTAGAGATAAATAACCTGTTATTAGGGTTCCGTACAAAAAATGAAAAAACGGAACCCTTATAGGATCACTCGTGCGTCTGTCTGTCCATCCGTCTTTCACAGTCAATTTGCTCCGAATCTACTGGACCGAATCAGGTGAAATTTGATAGAATGTTGTAATCCTATGACCCAAACACATATGTGCAAAGTAAATATTTTTTTTTTTAAATAAGGGTCATTCTCGGGGTACAAATTAAGAAATTAAAAAAACAAAAATTTTCAAACCTTACTGTGTCTTATATCAAATGAAAGGGCTCGTTATGAGGATCTCAAATATATTATTGTAAAATTAATAGTTTTGATTCTATTCATGAAAGAAGACGAAAATTCTCAAAAAGTCTCTCACGGGCCTACTGGAAGAGATCTCTTTTGAGATAAGTAGTGCCTTTGTACAACTTTTTGTTTATGTATTCTCTGTATATATTGTCCGTGTACATAAATTGGTAAATAAATAAATAAATTTGACCATTCCTCCCCCCCCCCCTAATCTCCGAAACTAATGTGCCTAAAATTAAAAAAAAATACAAAATATAGTGCATTGCTTGTAGATTACAGGAAAACCTATAAGAATTCAACCAATTGTACAGAACCACGCGAGTTTTGGTCGGTTTATTAGTTTTGTAATAGTTATATCATAGTTTTGAATAGGTATATGAGATCAAAAATATATTTTCACTTACTTTTACCAGCATCTTTTGCTTTATCAAGGTCACCAGAAACAGCTGTTGCTGAAAAAATTAAAAGTATAGAGTGGTCAAATGATACAGATACATTCAAGGGCTTTAATCCTTATGAAGCCCAGTAAAATTTAAAGGCTATGGTTTAAACACAGCACATTCTCGCACACTTCTAATGGAGTCTTGGCCTAGAACCTTTAAAGGCTCGGGTTACATTTCACAAGATTTACACTAAGTAATTATAATACCTAAGCAATTTCAGGTCTTATCAAAATTATCCATAACTTTCTTTCACGTTGCTCTGGGAAAAAAGAAAAAATTTGAATGTACCAGATGCTTTCTTCCCGCGCAGAATGTAAAAAGCCGATCGAGGGAATGGGCGAGAATCTCAATACTTCACTCTAATCACAATAGTCTTCCGACCCTAGGCTCTGTCTAACAAGTTAAGGATAAAGGCATGATAATGTATTAGCAAAACTACCTAAGTATATTTATTTATTTTAAAACTTTATGGCACACAAAATAATACTCGTACTGTACAAGAGGCAGACCTAATGCCATATGGTATTCTGTACCGGTCAACCATTAGCCCAAGCAGAAAAAATGTCATCATCATCGTCAGGTCTTCTTTAGTATCCACTGCAGGAGCACGACCCTCTCCGTACTACCATATTAGCCCGAATAGTCAGAGGATTTGGCCAACACTCTCCACGCTGGCCAGACGGGTTGGAGAGGTCTCATTGATGTTTATACGAGTAAGCTACAAAGCTTACTTTTGCAAGCTAAACAATTAGCTTGTGTTTCCCAAGTCACCATCTACGACATCCACGGGAAGACTTGGAGTAGCCCTATTCTACTCTGCCGGGAATCACATGGCTATATAAAATATGTAAGTAGGTATATTACAAAGATAAAATTGAGAAACTTACTAGGGTCGTCAGCTGGCTTGGCAAACTGAAACAAAAATGTAATGTACTTGAATCGTTTTGATAAAGTACCTAAGTTTAATGGACTAGTCCTAGCTATCACATCTTAGAGTATTGCAATTTGAAAATAAAGTCATAATATTACGAAAACTCAAGCGATAGAGACAACATTTCTTGGCAAGTCTTGATGTCGTGAAGAAACGTTGAACCAGTTTTATTAAAGTTATTGAAATAGGATTTTGGGAATCTTGGGGGAGGCCTGTGATGTCTAGAAGTGGACTTCCTGCCTGTGGCTGTATTAGTAAAAAAACTTACAATTTGTGCGACCAGCGCTGCAAAGAGAAGACAATACACGAATTTGTTCATTTTCTCTTTTATGATTTAGAATTCGGAAAAATTAGGTCTTGTTCCTCCAAATACCAAAAGATACTATGATTGCCTGAAATTTTAACCACATTATATACGAAAAATCTACGCAAACACGGCAATTTGTATAAGTCATACTAATTGTCATTCAAATTCCGCATGGACGTAAAAATAATACAATAAAAGGACACATCAACTAACGTCAAATGGGCTCTTGTTTTCTATACGAGTATGTACGAAGGCTTAGAAATAAATAAATAGCTAACAATTGTTCAGCTGTTCAGCTAAAACAATAGAGACAGGAAATGATTCATGGATGCCTAATGTCGACTTCTCTTTATTATATCTATATGTACACAATAAGCTACGGACGGAGCCATGTAAGTATGTACATATACCTACAATTACATATATCTTATACTATTCACGTATATTTGTATGGAAACGGAGTTAAGGTTAAGGGTCGCAAAAGGCCACACTTATTAAGTTAGTGGGCCTAAGATGAAAAACGAGAATCTGAATTGGTAAAAGATGGTTAAGGCCGTACCTGAATTTTCCGGGGTCCAGTGCTGCCCCCATTTAAAATAAATCATTTCAAAGAAAAAGGAGTCATTATTTAAAATTTAGCTACTATCAAGTTCTAGATAACCCTTCAAAGTATTTTACGAACTACTGTTTACAGTTTAAAGTAAGAACGTTAAGCTTTACTACGCACATTTGCGAAAAACGGCCACTTTTGGCAAATGTGCGTAGTAAAGCTTAACGTTCTCATTATTAACTGTAAACAGTAGTTCATAAAATACTTTGAAGGGTTATCTAGAACTTGGTAGTAGCAAAATTTTAAATAATGTCTAAGTTTTCTTTGAAATGATTTATTTTAAATGGGGGCAGCACTGGACCCCGGAAAATTCAGGTACGGCCTTAACCCATCGCCTATAATAACGTCTAACAAAATATATTGAAACTATTTTAAGGGTGAATTCAATTCAGTCCATGATACTGAACAACTTTCCTCAAGGAACATGTATCGAAATATAAAAAAAATATTTTCGATCGGTCAACTTACATGGGAGGACAAAAATATTTTTAATATTTCGACATATGTTTCTTGGGGAATGTTGTTCAGTATCATGGACTGAACTAACCCTTAAAATAATTTCAATATATTTTATTAGACCCTGTATCTGTGGCTAGAAGGAAACCTTAGGTTAACATCCATTAGGTACCTTAATTGGTTGCAATCTGCGTGATAGGAGATATTCTGTGTCTGCGTAAATGCTTGCGTATACACAAAGATATGAACTGCTTTAATAAACGGGCAAGTGCGAGTCGGAATCGTGCATGAAGGGTTCCATACCACCGTACAATGTTTTAAAACGCTGAAGAATCATACGTTTCTTGTATGACGACCCCCTTTAATTATTAACTTTATCTTATTTTTAGTATTTGTTGTTATCGTAGTCATAGTAATACAAAACTGTTTGCCCCACCGGTCACACGCACGGTATCACATGAGCAATCTCCTCTATGTCGCATGCTTACGGACCTTAACACATTCCTGAATCAGCAACCTGAGTGTGATGTATTTGTTGATGGAACGAATATGGTTGTAAGGAACCTATTAATATGTTGCGAGAATGACGAAAATGAGTCAACTTGTATATTATAATAAGTTTTTACTGTACATTATTAGTAATGACACCCGTCGTAACCAACTATGTACCAATACTAAAATATTTTAATTACATTTAGCTATAAGTTCTTTCTATATACTGTAATTGGTGAAAACCGTTGTATTTAGTTTTTACAATAAATAAATAAAATAAATAAATAAAAAATCGGTGAAAATTTAAGGTGTCTAGCTATTACGGTTCAAGAGATAGAGCCTTGTGACAGATCGAGTTTAAAACGCTGAAAAAAACACGTTTCTTGTATGACGACCCCCTTTAATTTTCAACTTTATTTTTATTTTTAGTATTTGTGGTTATAGCGGCCATAGTAATACATAATCAGTGAAAATTTCAGGTGTCTAGCTATTACGGTTCAAGAGATAGAGCCCTATAACAGACGGACCGACGGACAGACGGACAGACAGACAGACGGACAGACGGCGGAGTCTCAGTAATACGGTCCCGTTTGCACCCTTCGGATACGGAACCCTAAAAAGTTAAGCTCTAGACGATATGAAAACGTCTAAATTTGGGCTTCGTTGATACTAACCGTTCCCTTTCCATTCCTCGGCTCTCACGCTTTTCTTGCAGATTAAGTAACCCGACACCCCTCCCTCCGTAAAACCAAATCATCATCATTACTCAACTGTGGTACAATCAGATCGTGACGTCATGTGAAATTTAAATGCGCTGCATCTTCGTAATTTTTTGTTAATCAGAGAAAAGAAAAAATACGTACACACTAGGTACTTTTAAATAATTTATCGATGAGCAAAAATTTTTTTTAATCCATATCGTTATTACTCGTATTAACTCTTAAATGAGCAAGGCTAAATTAGCCGAAATAGTTTTCCTTAAGTTTAGTACACATACATACTTCTATCTTCTATCACGATTTGTTCCCTTTGCAAACCTTAAATGGTTTTATAAGATACATCTCAATACCTAATAAAAAATATATCATCCTCACATTACGGTATAAGGGGAGTAAGTAACATTTAAAGAACCACATTTTTCTTTGATAGGTACTTTCATATACAAAGTGGAAGGGACATACCCGTAATAAATCAAACCACGGCCTATACTAGATCATTATATTATGATGGAATTAAAATAACAGTCGAAGAACAAAAAAAATTTTGACATTCCCATACAAATCGCCCGGGCGGCCGCACACTTTTGTATAGAAATGCCAAAATTTTTTTTTGGTTTTTGGCTGTTATTTTAATTTCATTAAGTATACTATAATGATCTAGTCTAGGCCGTGGTTCGATTTATTTTGCGATTTTGGCTTGATTTTAATTTGGCGATTTCAGTCAGAAATAACTATAAACAAGTTATCTACTACTACTACTGGCTACTAGGACTACTGGCACGTAAACAACCTATTGTTATTAAGTACCTACATAGGTACCTCATTATTATTGTCATATATACTAGATGTACATGTCGTACGTATAATATGTACTTAGATGTCGTACGTATTATGTATGTTGAGGACAGGCGGGTAGCTACCGCCGTATCTGCCGTATCAATTATACAGTCAGACCTGTCACTATTGTCCGTAGAGGCAGAAACTTTAGAAAAACTAAAGTCATAATCAACATAGTCTTGATCAAGTCACAAGAAGTTGTAATTTTTAATAATAAAAGTTAAAAGTAGGTATTTTGTTAATAAATATATGTTTAAAAGTACCTATTACCTATATTTAAATAACAAAAACAATTTTTCTTTTACGTCTTCTCCCGAAACGCGTTATCACTTCATCTCCTTCAATGGGTACGTTTTTATGGACGTGGAAAAGTGCCAGTCCGGTTAGACGTTCTTCAACCATTGAAGCTCTTAGCCATGATTAGATTTTTCGTAACGTAGAAAAAGATCTTTCTGCTATCGCTACACTAACAAGTAGTGTAGCCATAATACATAAAAAAAATCCTATATTTGGATACATCTGTCGCGAACGCCAAAGCATCGAGATGAAGACCTGAAGTTTGACAGTGACACCTAATTAATTTCCACCACTGAATCAAGAATCAAATATTTATTCAGTAATTAGGCCTTCGCAGGCACTTTTACAAAATTCAAAATATCTTTATTATCATAAGATATTTATAATATCTCTTAATAATAGTCACTTTGTTTTGTTTTGCACAAATGTTGACGTCAAATCGTTACTTAAAGCTAAGTTTACGCCGCTTCCTAGGCGCAAGTGCAGAAGAAGCGGCAACAAACTGCACTGCACGTTTTCTCCAAAGACGTCAACTAACAAACTGAAAACTTAAAATTAGTTATATAGATGGACAGAGATTACATTATTTATTATGTCATAATTAAATTGAAATATAAGAATTACGAAATTAAAAATAATGTCAATTTGTAAATTTAGTATGTACCAATGTACCTAAATTATGACATGTCTAAGTATACAAACCTTTAAGAGGGACCCGCGCCAAGCTCAAGCCAGACCTTTTTGTCTTTACGATAGTCATCGGTCCTATAATAAGCCTTCTCACAAAGTACTTTCTTTACATAAGCTTTGAATTTTCTGTCTGGCATATCAAGGACCGATTCTGACAATTTATTATAAAAAAGTATACACTTCCCCATAAAAGACTTACTGACTGTATTCAGCCTGTAATCGGGCTAACTAAGTCATTCTTATTACGTAAATTTCTATCTGTAAAATCACTTACTTTATTGAACATGGAAATATTTTTCCTTACATACATTATATTTTCAAATATGAATTGTGATGCAAAAGTAAGTATACCTATTTCCTTGAATAATTCCCTCAGTGAGTCTCTCGATCCTAAACCGTAAATGGCACGAATTGCTCTTTTTTTTAAAAGAAAAATAGTCTGAATGTCGGTTGCACTCCCCCATAGAAGTATCCCGTAAGACATTAGACTGTGAAAGTAACTAAAGTACACTTGTCTAGCAGTTGCTACATCTGTCAATTGTCTTATTCTCATATTCTCCTAACAGCGTAAGCCGCAGAGCTAAGCCTATTAGAAAGTTTAGTTATATGAGCGCCCCATTGAAGTTTCGAATCAATTGTGTTTCCTAAAAAGGTAGTACTTTCAACCAGATCGAGTTTCTGACCATTAATTAGTATGTCCACGCAGGCTTGATTCACATTAGGAAGAGAGAATCAAATGCATTGGGTCTTGTTCGCATTTAACATGAGGTTATTGGCCGAAAACCAATCAGAAATTAAAGATAAGGTGCTGTTCACCGCGCTAGCATCACTGTTATGTCGATCTATTTTAAATATTAGCGAGGTGTCATCAGCAAACAGCACCATGTCAGCCTCTTTCTCAACCATGTAAGGCAAGTCATTGACATAAACTAAGAAAAGGAACGGTCCTAGAATTGAACCTTGGGGTACGCCCATTTTCACATTAGACCCGTGTGATTTTACGCCGTTTATATCAACAGTTTGAAGCCTATCTGTTAAGTAAGATTCTATTAATTTAATTGACTTATCATCAAAACCGTATTGACGAAATTTGAGCCAAAGTGTTACACGTCAGTAATTTTAGTGTACATTACGTGTAATGTTTATTTATAATATTTATATTTATTTTTAGGGTTCCGTACCTCAAAAGAAAAAAACGGAACCCTTATAGGATCACTTTGTTGTCCGTCTGTCCGTCTGTCCGTCCGTCTGTCAAGACCCTTTTTCTCAGGAACGCGTGGAGGTATGAAGCTGAAATTTATATCAATTACTCAGGTCTACTGTCCCTTGAAGCTGTGAAAAAATCAAACTTCTAAGCCAACGCAATCAAAAGATACAGCCGTTTATGCCGCAAATTTTCGACACTTGCAAGGGAATCAAAACCTACAGGGTGCTTCCCGTGAACCTGAGTTGAATCTTGAAATTTGGTACGAAGCAACGTCTTATAGCATAGATAAAGGAAAAATTACGAAAACCATAAATTTTTAGTTACATCACATAATATATTTTTTTTTAATAATTTTAAACTTACTACCCATTTCCTCATAAACGCGTAGAGGTATTAAATTGAAATTCATACCAAATACTAAACCTTGCAGGTTTGTACGGAACCCTCGGTGCGCGAGTCCGACTCGCATTTGGCCGGTTTTTTTTTTAAAAAGCTACTGATCCTTGCGTTTCGCAACGATCACTGCTGAGAAGAAACGCCTAAAGAAACTCATTTGTACAGTATTGGTCGCCTACGCGCCAGTAGAGCTTTGTCAGTTTACAAGGATATTATGCCTAATACAATATTATCACAACACAATATAACATTTAAAGCTTGCGAACGAGTGCCAAATCCAATTTACAGAAATAAGTAACACTGAGTAGTCTTAAGAAAACGGAGCCAAGCTGACCAGTCCCTACTGGCGGCACCCGTTCACGAGTTGACGCGTGGATCAGCCATCGCTGAACTCAACCATATTAGAGGGAATCCAGCAACCCGACCCACGACACCACCACCAGTCTGGACATTTAAGTGAGCATGCCAGGCTCAGGCTCACGGCACGGACCTTACTAAGAGGGAATACTAAGTTCATTTGGCACTGGCAATACTATTTAAATGAATAGTTTATGGTGAGCGGATCTCAATTTGAAGGACGTCATTTACTTTTTCCAAACGCATTTGTCTAACGGTCATTTAAGATTTTGCTGCCGAGAGGATGGAGACATGTTCGTGGGGTCTTCGAGGCTATTTCTACAAAGCAAGAAGCCACGGAGCTGGCTTTCTTTAAGCTAAGTATTCTCAATTATTTACGGTCTAGATTGGTCTACGACAGTGCCATTTGAAGGTGATCTTGGGGAGCAGTAAACCGTAATTTCTGGTCTCCCTGCAAATTGAGTATTCATGTAAGTACCCCCATCATGACTTACCTGTATGAAGTATATTGTATATTCTGACAGTAATGGTCGAAGTGAAATCCTACGATGCTGAAGACCACGTGGATTGGTTTTCCTACAGCTGAAATCCTTTCAGGTACTTATAATCTATCATAACCGTGTTACAATGTACTTAGTTATTAATATTATAATAAATCTCATAAAGCGGTTGCATGATCTTATGTTGATTTCCCCAACTGTCTTCTTCAGTTTTGTGAGTCACTAAAGGACGACCGTGTCCGTGTTGCGAAGCGGCATGGGGCGGCTATTGGCCCGAGTCGCGAGGCCGCAGGGGCGGATACTCTTATGTCTTACCGAGCGACAGGTATCGGGCAGACACTCCAGTGTTTTACTAGCGCGCGCTTAGTCTAAGTCTCCAGGTTATCCAGGGCAGAAGAGAGAGTTAGAGAGCTACTAGCGCGCGCTTAGTTTTAAGTCTCCAGGTTATCCAGGGCAACGGTGATTTAAGGAGCTCCTGGAGCTAGAGTATTCTACATGACAGACTGACTGAATTCTTTGTGATATGAATAAACTCTTGCTAACTCAGTAATTGTAATCTATAGACTTAATCTTTGACGTCTTGAACTAGCACTTGTCCCAGCTTAACGACCTCCCGAGATGCCCAGTGATGACGATGTTATCATGAATACTTTACAATGCAGGTGGTACAAACGGCCCCCTCAGGCGTAGCCTGTTCGGGCGAACATCGAAGCAGCAGCTCGACGATTCGAGCTAGGACCTTGAGAAGTTCAATAGGAGATAAAGGTAAGATTCTAACATCCTTTATCTCGTTCACATTCACGAAGGCATGTCACACAAGTTTCAATTTTTTCTACCACTGAGGTTACATTAACCAAAGGTACATAATACCTACCTTAAAGTACATATACTTATACATACCGGACCCCCCCTGGATCCGACCCATGTATCGACTTGTGGCTTTCAACACTCACCGTGGCACCAACTATTTACCTTTTTCAATAGGTACGCCAAAAGACAGATACAATTCCGTCGCTAAGTTATACAATGATCTGAATTTACTTTTGAACATAACATGTACCTACCCGGTGGACAAGCATGGTTGACAAGCAACTTTTCTTTATTTTCAGTATTTGTTGTTATAGCGGCCACAGTAATACATAATCGGTAAAAATTTCAAGTGTCTAGCTATTACGGTTTAAGAAATAGAGCCCTGTGACAGACGGACAGACAGCGGAGTTTCAGTAATAGGATCGCGTTTGCACCCTTTGGGTACGGAACCCTAAAAATACGAAACTTAGCTAAACCTATTTTAGTAAAAAAGGGAGAGGTGTGACGTACTGGCAACACTGGTGGGCGGCGCTCGCCATGTCTTGTTCTTGCAATATCAAATTTTGTAAGTGATAGGGACAAAACATATTTTAACTAAAAAAGGTTTAGCAAACCTTTGTTAGTTTTTATGAATATGAGGGTTAGTGTTTAAACGATTTGATCTTACGATATTTCGAGAAAACGCGTTTACCTATTGTCATCGTTAGAGATTTTGATGCATTGATGTGCCAAACTATAGTGGTCACATCAATCGAGTAAAGATTTTCAGGCAAATCATGTTTGATCAAACGGCATTAGATTTTGAATAGGGGAACCGCTTGTAATAATTCCGTGTACGTCGAATAAACGGTTAGAGTGTGCAGATACTAAATACATCCGTATTTTTACACGATACGTTTGACGTATCTGACTTTGATAATCTTGACTGCAAGAGCACGGTAATGTAGACGAAGATGGAGGCAGCTACTCGGAGCACCATGTCAGTGTCCAGCGTGAACAGCCCGTACACCGAGGGTCGCTGCTCGCGGAACTCGCACATCTTGTGGATGTTTCTCATCAACTCCAACACTTTTTCTGAGAGAAACAAGATATAGTTTTAAAAACCTGACTACGGAAAATAAAAATGGGACATTAACGTAACGTCTTTTACTGTATGTTGCTTACATACAAAAAAAGACGTTAGGTTCCAGGTGCTTAAAAAACTTAACGGATTAATACAACGCCTTAAAATTACTATGCAATTTTTTTTGAAAAATAAACTGTAGTTGTTTAATTACAGTAATTTTTCAAAAACACTCACAGTATTGTGAGCTGTGAACTAACCTCGCCTTAATTCAATAGCTTTAAAATTATAAACTACGAATTGTAACAATGAAGTGACCAATCATTGTAATTACATGAATTGTATGATGATAAAAGCTGATAAAAAGCGATTAGGCACTTATTTTGTTTTGGGCTCGCATTCAACCCTGATATCGAAACCAATAATGATTGACGATGTCGAGGAAGATATGTTACTGCGTATGATATTATTTATAATGTTCAGTTATGTTATAATAGTCAAGTCATCGATTACTTATGTAACATAGGTATACCTACGTAAGTGAGTAATACGTAAATGAGTAAATGAAATAAGAGCTATAATGGACCATAATTTGATGACAGTAATAAGTAAATTTTATGTTCTATTCTTATAATAGATTCAGTGATGAATTATAGGTACTTATGCTAGTACCTTTATCATCAAAATATAGGTGACTATATGAAATAATAGGTCTATAAAATTATTTTATAGATGCAATCGATACACTTATTAGAAGCTGGCAATGTGTAGATAAATTACAAATGGATTTAGTTGCTATGGAATAATCGTCATGCTGAGTAAATTAACCGTAGCTTGTATTACAATATACCTACGGTCGCTTAAAAGTATTTATTAGGCGCCTAAAGTTGGTCGTTCGCCTATTGATTCATTTGACAACTAAATATGTTATAAGATGAGAATGACTGTGTTAAAAGATGCACCCAAAAAAAAAAATAAACTGAAAAGTACATTTGATCACACAAGCACAGCATGAAGAAACAGCTAATAATGTATATATTTTTGAAATGTGCTTTTTAAACCCTTTCATTTGATACCCCATTTGGTATGATTCGATTATTTAGGTCCTTACTTTACGGTCTATAGAGGGCGCCACTGTAAATATACTGTAACATCACATAGCTTATAATCAGCGGACAGCCTAGCCAAGACGCTTCTGACGATGCCTCTTGTCAAGGCATCATGGATATCTTTGAAGATACGAGGAACAGATAAACATACATACATAGCGGCGAAAGACATAACCCCTCCTTTTGACTTTGCCGTAGTCGGGTAAAAAGAGACAGGTCGTTCCGTCAATGAAAGTTAGTAAAAAAAGACTTAAGGGTGAGGCAAGACAAGAAGAGTTAACAAGTTACTTGTTTTACTATACAACTTCTTTCATGCTTGAAAAGATTCATGCAATGACATTAAATTTATTGGGATTGATCAGCAATTATCGACGACTTCAGATAGATCGCGGGTCAATCGAATTCAATTGTTTCCAAAGGTATGGAACCTAAAACAATATTGGATCTTATCGCTTTTTTGAGGTTTCAGTAAAGCGTATATACAGATGATTTTGGTTTGCTCTATATGTCGCAGGACCAAGTCCGATTGCTGGGCGGCAAGCATCAGGTAGATCCAGCATACAAATAGTAAAGCAACTAAGATGCATTTTCGTAATGTACGAGTAGACATTTCCTAAAATAAAATAAAATACCTAGTAATTAAGAGGCCTACATGAGCTAGTAATGCTCGCATACATTAAAACCTTTGTTTCAGTCATATATCATTACAGTAAGGGAGAGCGGGACGTCTATAGGAATAGCATCAGGCAACAGCCGGTACAATAGACTTGCCGTGTGGTTCCCGGCAGAGTAGAATAGGACCGCTCCATCTCTACCTGTGGATGTCGTAAGAGGCGACTAAAGGACTTAGCACAAACTTGCATTCCCAAGGAGTGTTAACGTCGGTTGGCGGCCGGTTGTAAAACTTTTCGCATAAATACATTCCCAAAGTGGGTTGACGTCAGGCAGGCGGCCGGTCGTAAAACTATAGCCAAATAATTTAAACTGTTCCGGATATTTCTTCTCCATTTCGCAAGGTCTTTGGCATGCTTGGGTGACCATTGACATGCATGTAATATAATATTTGAAGAAGAATAAACCGGCCAAGTGCGAGTTAAACTCGCGTATAATGGGTTCCGTACAATTGATTGAATTTTTATAGGTTTTCCTGTAATCTACAAGCAATGAACTATATTTAGTATTTTTTTCAAAATTTTAGGCTTAGTAGTTTCGGAGATCAGGGGTGGGAATGGTCAATTTTTGTCTTCTTTTATGAATAAAATCAAAACTATTCATTTTAAAATAATAACAAAAATATATTTGAGATTCTCATATCGAGCCCTTTCATTTGATATATGACACAGTAAGGATTGCAAAGCTTTTCTTTTAAATTTCCTAATTTGTCCCCTGAAAATGACCCTTATTTTAAAAAAATATTTATTTACCTTGCACATATGTGTTTGGGTCATAGGATTACAATATTCTACCAAACACCTGATTCGGTCCAGTAGATTTGGAGCAAATTGGCTGTGACAGACGGACGGACAGACAGACGCACGAGTGATCCTATAAGTTTTATCATTTTTTGTACGGTACCCTAAAAAGCAGGAAAACGCACCCCGGGCTCCGAAGTAGCACAGCTGAGGACGCAACTGGGAACGCGCTATGACAAAGTTACGATTTATACTCGAAATGATATTTTAGCTATATTCTTACAATTGATACCTACATTTTATTTAAAAAAAGTACTGAACTTCGTTAGTATGTATCTTGATAAATAGAATCCTACAAAAAATCCATAATGTTCCAATACATTTTATTACAGTACCTACTACTCGTGATTTTTTAGGGTTCCGTACAAAAATGAAAAAACGGAACCCTTATAGGATCACTCGTGCGCCTGTCTGTCCGTCCGTCTGTCACAGCCAATTTGCTCTGAATCTACTGGACCGAATCAGGTGAAATTTGAGCGGACAGCGACATCGTCAGGTAGCCGGACACTCGCCCTGAAGACGATCGTCTAAATCGATCGAAACCTGGTCGGCCTTTTCCGACTATATCACGTGAGTCAACCGTTTGGTGAAGGTATAGGCAAATGGCCTCGAAGTGGCGCCCTCATTTGAAATAAATTGCTTAATCTATTTCCGCATAACCAACTAGACAGCGGCTTAAGGTGAAGCAAATGGCCTTGAAGTGTGAAATAAATTGTTAACTCGTAAATAGGGAGATAATTTCCATATTGCTCTTCGTCATGCACTAGATAGCCCTTTAAATTATTTTATGAACCACCGTTGAAAGTATTTACATTAGTCCGTCTAGCTTTAAAACTTGCCTCCGCCACAGGCCGGAATCTCCTAAGGTACGCGCAATATGCGTCCCCGTTCCTCTCCCCCGTTTTCGCCTCGATGACTCACGTTGGCCGTCAAGAACCGAGGGAGAGGTGCGGTTGCGGGGAACGGGGACGCATATTGCGCGTACCTTAGGAGATTCCGTTTTCTTTACTCTTACTGTATTCTGTGCCTCCGCCAAAAGTGGCCACGGCAAGTTTTAAAGCTAGACGGATCACCAATAATAGTTTCAACGGCAGTTTATAAAATAATTTAAAGGGCTATCTAGTGCATGACGAAGAGCAATATGGAAATTATCCCCATTTTTACGACTTAACAATTTATTTCACACTTCAAGGCCATTTGCCTATATCTTCACCTTAAGCCGCTGCCTGTCTAGTTGGTTATGCGGAAATTAGACATCCAATAACAAAACATACTCGCATAGGCATATCTTGCGCTTGGATTTGTGAGGCGGATCTCTACTGATTTTGCATCGGTTAAAACCATTAAAATTCTTTATTGCGCTTTTGTTCGTAGTAATCTTGAATATGCTTCACAGATTTGGAGTCCCCAATATGTCACTTTTAAATCTCGAATAGAAAGTATTCAGAGGAAATTTGTTCGTTTTTTATGCCAACGCACCGGTGACCATATGACAGTAGTTTATACAATGATCTTTGTGTCAAGCATCATTTATTACCTTTGGAGAATAGGCGCGAAATAGCTGATATAATTTATTTTCTTAAAATTATCACAGGATCTATAGATTGGCCTGAACTTTTATCCCTTATTTCCTTCAGAATACCTTATAAAAACTATAGATCCTATAGTCCTATTCATGTCCCAACTGTTTCTACCAATTACCATAAAATCATGTATCTCCTGCGTGCGAGCAGCCTCGTCAACAAGCTGGTAAAGGATTCAGATCTGGACCTCTTCAACACCAGCGTTACGTCGATAAAGCGTAGCTTAACTAATAAATTCCTTTCAAATTGATTAAAATATTAATAACTAATATAAGAGTACTCGTGCGATCGTTTAGTGTAGCCTATATAATGCGGATGCTTGCTTTGGCGTAAGATCAATGCTGTTTTTTATATGTGCTCTGTTTAATAATTGTATTTAGTCTATTGCTATCCGTGGGAACCTTTTATTGGCTCTCCGATATCCATTAAAATTTTTGTTTTGTGTTGTGAAGCTGTTGGCTCCCCTTGAAAATCAACAAATAAAAAACAATAAAAAATAAAAAATACTCGTACGCCACGAGTACGATTTCGAGTGCCTCGCCTCTAATGAGTGCTCAACACACTTGATACAATGACTTCGAATCACCCTGACGAATTTCTTCATCACATATTACCCTCTAAACCGTGTGGTTCCTGTCTTCCGGGTTAGAATAGGACCCCTCCATCTCTTTCTATGAATGTCGTAAGAGGCGACTAAATAACTAAGCACAAACATCTCGTGCTACAAATACATTCCCAAAGAGGGTCGACGTCAGGCAGGCGGCCGGTCGTTAAACTACAAATAGCCAAATATTTCAACTGCTCCGGCTATTTCTTCTCCATTTTGCAAGGTCTTTGGCATCCTTGGGTGACTATTGACATGCATTAACATGCATATGGGTGCGCTTTCCAAATATAACTATTTAGAGAAGAAAAAGCGGGAAAGCGCACCCCTGGCTCAGAAGCAGCACATCTGAGGATGCACAACCAGGAACGCATTAGACGAAGAAGAAGATATTACCCTCTAAAGTGGTTACGCATTATGTATATGTTATGGTAGCGATATCCGCTACCTGTACCGCTACCGCCGTGGGTAGTGGTATTCCGATGACGCTCGTACTGTTGTGTCGTTTTGGCCGTATTATGTTTGCTGCACGTATGTAGATTTTGAGTGTATATGAGACGCGCGCGAGCAATAGCTCCGGGCGGTCCGTGGGGCGAAAGTCGGGCGGGGCTTGGTTCTCCACGAGGAGAGAACCAACTTTCACCGAGCACGTGGTACGTATCGCGTACCGCTGCGGTATGCGGTACACGATACGTACCACGAATACCCGGTGGGATATCGCTCGGGTATACCGCTACCCATGGCGGTAGGTACGGTTACGGTAATGCCTTTACTTATTTTATCTATGGACAGAGACATTATACGCACACATCATACATCCCTTCCTGTGGATGTCGTAAAAGGCGACTAAAGGACACAAACATCTCGTACTACAATTGCATTCCCAAGGTGGCTTAACGTCAGGCAGGCGGCTGGTCGTAAAACTATAGCCAAATCTTTTAAACTCTTCCGACTATTTCTTCTCCAACGCATCTTTGGCATCCTTGGGTGACCATTGTCTTGCATGTAATATTTGGAGAAGAAAGAGCGTGAAAACGCATCCCAGGCTCCGAAGCAGCACAGCTGACGATGCAACCGGGAACGCGCTTGGATGAAGAAGAAGAAGAGACATTATACGCAACTTACACAAAAACGATAAATCCGCTGAATACATCGTGATTGGTCAAAAATCATTTTGAATGCCGTTAGATAGTTCTTCAAATTGGCTCTATTTTGGAAAAATACTCGATTTTCATCATCTTTTTTCCAGAAAATCCCATCATATAGGAAAATTTTGGGCATGTACTCTGACTTTACGTTCCCAATTTTCATCAAAGCTGTCTTTAATAATTTGATTTTTACGCTTAAATTCGTGTACAGCGTAACCAAGAAACCGATATCATACAAAACGAATACACCCATTACAAAATATAAAGTGCCATATATGCAAATGTAAAATTCTGAATGAAATGCTAAATTTAGTCCAACTGCTACGACAAATTGGAAAAACAGGAGAAATATAGTGACATATTTCACAATAAGTTTAATTATGTCTCTTGTAAACTTTGTTTCTTCTGCACCTAATGAAGCGTCGATGTCTAAACAGCGGTTCAAGACTTCAGTTACAGAACGCTTATGTGTGTAGGTCATTGTCTATCAACCCATAATTACTAGTTAAATTGATTTGTATCATTATTAATATCTCTTCAAGGAACAAATATTCGAATGCTGTTTTGTACAGTATATGCGCCGCTATGTTTGTCAAGATTATTGAGAAAGTGCCCATCATTATTGCGGTGTATGATTTTTCCACTATGCGGTTATTTTTAATGATATACCGACAATGTCCAGATATTTGCAATATCTTCCAAACAAAGTTGTTGTAAATGTCAATATATTCTTTTGTTAAATGTTCTTTTCCGTACTCCATGATCAAGTAAATATATTTCTTGTTTGATGTTTTCCAATTTTAATGACACAGCTATACTATGCGGTAGTAGGTACTGAGAGATTATGGTAAGTTTTCTAATTTGTCGCGTGCCACACAATAACTTTCTATTCGACAGATACGAGTAAGAATCTTAATTGATTAC
The DNA here is from genome assembly GCA_963576875.1 of Acrobasis repandana. Lineage (NCBI taxonomy): Eukaryota > Metazoa > Arthropoda > Insecta > Lepidoptera > Pyralidae > Acrobasis > Acrobasis repandana. Next base: position 14,461,520 of record OY756218.1, on the reverse strand, counting down.
GCTTATTTGAAGTAGAATTTAAATTATAGATATTACTATCCTTTGAAATTGTCCCTACTATTTATTGGTAATATGAAAAACTAGTATATTTGATGGAAACGGACAAAGCGCTAGGTACACTAGGTATAATGAGTATGTTTTTTAAAGTTCTTTGTTTTCGATGCGTTGGGCATGTTTTAAATGGAAAAACCATTGAACTCGCGACACTGTTACCGTTACCGTAAACGACATCTCAAGTTTTCACTTCTGTCGGCACTCCCGGAGTGCCACTGTTTTTTTTTGTATCATAACTTGTATATATATTTTATTTACAACATGAATATTTAAATATCAGGAAATGAGGCGTTTTCTTAAAAAAAAATAGATGGCGCAGCAATAACTTAAATCGGTCTGTCAATGTCAAATTCACAATTTTTAATGGTGTGTTTGTTTTTGGAATTTACAGAAAAATTTCAATCTTATGGAGAACGTTTAACGCCATCTATTGAGAATGTTTTTAATCTCTATTTTATTTCACTGGAAAACGCCAACGTTTCTTTACATTCATTTAATGCGTTGATTTCTGTGGTGGGGTGATGGTAGAGAATATTCTTCTCTACCGTCACCCTGCGGTACAATTTATTTGCCACCCCTTTCCTCTTTGAAACTTTGGGAATATTCTCGTAAACATTCCAGGAAATATTCCTAAAAATTGAAATTCAGGGGTAGGTATATTTACAGAAATAATGGAAATATTTACGGAAATATAAATGTACAATGGGAAAATTGCCGTAAATTTGGCGTAAGAGGCTAGTAGGGTAGGTAGGGAGGACTATATAAGTACCATCGATTGCGATATTGCCTATTGGCGATCACCAACCCGCCTGTCCAGCGTGGTTATTACGAGAAAATCTGAGGGCTGTCCAGCAGTGGACAGACTTAAGCTCGTAAATAAATTTAATTTAATTGGTTTATGTACACTTTTAAAAATTTACAAACAATACATTTGAAAAAAGAAAACATAGTACTCAGGTGCTACTTATAATATATTGTGTTGACTGAAATAGCTAAACATGTTCTAATTCTTACACACAGTATCCGTCTTCTTTTTGGTGTCCAGATAAAAATTGTTAACAGTAAATGGAAAACACAACCTGTAACATAGAAATAATTTAATGATAAATGAAATATAGTTAAGATAATATACTTATTCGTGAACTCATGATAATTTGTCATTAAAATTGATATTGAACATTTTAATAACCAAATTTAAGATACACAGTCCAGTCACAGCTACACAACTACGAATATTCACGAGATGTGCACCGTGCGGTCGCTCGAGCCAGACCACAGACTACGGAGCAGATACTATAGCCAGACTGACCGCTAATCGACCGTGCGACGCTTTTATAAGCCGAACACAACAAGGCAATAGTGGGGATTAACGAGTTTTATTATTTAAACTACCCACGTGGCACCTAACGCCACGTGTTAACTACTGTCCCGACATATAGTTATTTTATTTAAAACTTTATTATGCCAAAAATTATAATGGATAGACTAAATGTCAAGGGCATGCTCTCCCTGTTAACCTTTAGGAAAAATAACAGCAGCTGTTTCTGATAATATTTTGCACGAACTCCGAATTTCGGCTACATCAACTAATGATAACGGTTACCCGAATGCCTGCATTGGGGTGCAAGCGAATTCACTAACGCATGATGTGGTTAATTTTCGTTAGTTATTCTGGACCGCATTCAGGGTGCGATTTTAGTAACGCATGCAGATAGTCGTTTTAATAGTCGATAATGTCGATATACAGCATTTTCATTGGTCCTTTTGGACCGCATTCGGGGTGCGGGAGATTTCTGTTACGTATGCCATAGGGCCCGCATTCTTGGAACCGTTTTTACTAGTCGACGTAGCCCGAATCCGGGGTGCGAAAGATTTCCGTCACGCATGCGGCGAGTCGTTTTCACTATTCGATAGAGTAATGTATAGTCGATATACAGCATGTTGGGAATAACGAAAGCAGACGGGGCGTAACGGTATTGTATCGAGTTGTGGCTTTTATTGGTCGCTATCCCGCATACGGGGAGTGTCCGCATGCTGTATATTGATTGAGTTAACGACTAATGTAAATGAACCATAATCACAGACACAAACAGACAACCTCACGCGACCACTGTGTTGACTTGTGGCATTGACTGTGGCATTCAACAACACTCATCGTGGACCAACTTCCTTTTTCAAAACCAAAAACGCTAAAAAACAACGATCGTTATTCAAAGATCTGAACATACCTATACCACCTATACCCTGTGAACAAGCATAATATGGTTGTATGTAAAACTGTGCAGACTGAATTACTGAGAACTTGGAGCTATGATGAGACCGAAGCATTTATTGTTAAGTAAGTTATTTTACTATTATAAATATAAATAACGGGCAAGTGCGAGTCGGACTCGTAAATGAAGGGTTCTGTACCTCCATACAATGTTCTAAAACGCTGAAGAAATACGTTTCTTGTATGACGACCCCCTTTAATTTTTAACTTTATCTTATTTTTAGTATTTGTTATTATAGTAGTCATAGTAATACATAATCGGTGAAAAATTCAAGTAGCTAGTTAATGCCATTATGAAGATCGAGTTAAAAACGCTGTAAAAACACGTTTCTTGTATGACGACCCCCTTTAATTTTTGACATGATCTTAATTTTAGTATTTGTTGTTATAGCGATCATAGTTGTACATAATCTGTAAACAAGTATCTAGTTAATGCCATTATAAAGATCTAGTTAAAAAGGCTGACAAAAAAACACGACCTCCTTTATTTATTACTTTTTTTTATTTTTAGTATTTTTTTGTTATAGCGGCCACAGTAATACATAATTGGTTAAAATTTTAAGTGTCTAGCTATTACGGTTCAAGAGATAGAGCCCTGTGACAGACGGACAGACCGACGGACAGACAGACGGACAGACGGACAGACAGACAGACGGACAGACAGCGGAGTCTCAGCAACAGGGTCTCGTTTGCACCCTTTGGGTACGGAACCCTAAAACACTCACTTATACCCATGACACATAACTCCTTTCTCTTACATACATGCTAATACACACTCACACACTCATTCCAAATTTCAATCTTTATTAGTGTCATTTTATAATTTATTAATTTAAATTTAATATAATTTTCTTTTTACTTATTCTAGTTTGTTTATTTTTTGTTTTTGAATTTATAATTTATACCTTATACCACATTTATTTGTCTGTAAATACCTATCTAATAATCTTCTTTGTCAAAAGATATCTCTTGACAACTTGTAATGAGAGCGGGGACGTCTAACACAACAATATTATTTATTGCACGCCTCATAAGCGGAGCGTTGAGGTAGTGCTCTACTCTCGACATGTCAAAAAACCCAGTCTTTCGAAACTTAAATGACGTTTTTTTTTTAATATAACACTTACAGGATAATATGAGTGCACTAATATGAAGTTAAATAATCTGTCTAGCACATATGGTACATTTTATAAACAATTAATTTGTTTAATATAATAAATAATAACATTAAAACTAATCATTCTTGGACGTCCGTGAGTCTGTGTTTATGTGACCATGTATGTGGCAGAGAAATTGGTCGAAAAATTCATCTTACCGGAATACTTTTGTTTTTAATATATAAAGTATTACACTGTGCTGATTCCTAGTTAATATTAGCGTTCTAAGTACTGTCGTTTAATTATAATTTATAAAAAACTAATATACCACTGTATACTGTATATCTATATATATATTTTTTATTTTTATTTTTTATAGTATATTTTTTCCTCACCTTAGTGTTATGGCGCCACTATATATTTTTATTTTTTTATTTTATCGTTTTATTATTTCTTTTTCTTTTCAATTCAATCATTTATTTTCATTTTTTATTTATTTTTCCGACTATTGCTTTTTTTACTTTTCCGACTAAAAGTACGATCTATTAAGGTTCCCATGTCTCATAAGTGGGATATTGCTGTACCCAATTTTTTACAATGTATTGCCAAGTATTCTTCAACGAAAATAAAAAGTAGTTTCTGTTTTTTTTCACCGCAAAGTGTGCTTGTGATAGTAAAGTCGTCCCGAATTTTGAAAATTTTCAATTTTCTCAGCGGGAAGTTAAAAATAAAAGTTAAAAATAATCTCCAGAATTAATCTCCAGTCGTACGTTAAAGCCGACACATACTTTTTTCGTTTTAAGTTAGCAATAAAACAATCAAAATCAATTTAATTGTGAAAAATTAGATTATGAGGCGTGCACTTTTGGATTTTCCAAACTGTTTGAAAGAATTCGTCAATCGCAATCTAGCTTATAATAATTCCGCCAATGAATTTTGTTGATTGAGTTAACGACCAATGAATTCTCTAAGCCTCATTAATATAAATACAACATAATGTGCCCAAAGAGAACTAGTAACACATAATCGTCCGTATACGTCGACTATACGTTTAAAGTGTGCAGTTACTAAATACATTCGTATTTTTACATGATACGTTTGACGTATCTGACGTTGATAATCCTGACTGCAAGATCACGGTGATGTGGACGAAGATGGAGGCAGCTACTCGGAGCACCATGCCAGTGTCCAGCGTGAACAGCCCGTACACCGAGGGCCGCTGCTCGCGGAACTCGCACATCTTGAGGATGCTTCTCATCAACTCGAACACTTTTTCTGAGGGAAGAAAGATATAGTTTTAATAACAAGTAAAACTCTTTCATGCAGCTTATGAACTCATCAATCATGTACTCTCTAAGATAGACTGGCAAACAATCTGTTTTTCCGAAGACATTGACTTAATTGTCTCAAAATTCTGTTTATATTCCAGTAAAGTTACATAATAGTAGTTTATGACACTGTCACATAATGAGGGATATAACACAAGAGTGTGGGTTTAAAAATCGAGCTGCCAGGCGAGATTTTTAATAATATCCCACGAGTGTGATAATACCGAGTTAAGTGCACTACTTTATCTAATCTCATAGACTAGAATTAAAGCTATTAAATAAAAGATTAAAGTTGAAAGAGAAAGAAGTAGTTGTTTGATTATTATGTTTATTTTCAATATTTGGACACATCGACTTCGTCATCATCATTTCAGCCGCATGACGTCCACTGCTGGACATAGGCCTCTCCCAGGGATTTCCAAAATGACCGATCTAGAGCGGCCTGCATCCAGCGCTTTCCAGCGAGCTTAGTCAGATCGTCTGACCACCTTGTGGGTGGGTGTCCAACGCTTTGCTTGCCAGTACGTGGTCGCCATTCGAGAACCTTTCAACCCTATCGGCCATTGTCGCGCTATGTGTCCCGCCCACTGCCACTTCAACAAGCTAATTCGCTGGACTATATAAGTGGCTTTTGTTCTCCTACGAATTTCCTCATTTCTGATTCGATCACGTAGAGAAACACCGAGCATAGCCCTCTCCATAGCGCGTTGAGCGACCTTGAGCCTTCTTATGAGACCCATAGTAAGGAACCACGTTTCAGAGCCATAAGTCATCACTGGTAACACACATTGATTATACACTTTAGTCTTGAGGCACTGAGGTATTTTGGACGTGAAGACGCTTCGTAGCTTCCCCAACGCTGCCCAACCAAGTCGGATTCGTCGAAAGACCTCTTCCTCGAAGCTGGAACTTCCTGCCTGGATCAATTGACCCAGGTAGATATATTGGTCTACAACTTCGAGGGTGAAGCTCCCAACACAAACAGGTAGGGGCGCGACATGGACATTCAACATTACTTTCGTTTTGTCCATGTTCATTTTGAGGCCCACCTGTTGGGAAACTCGATTAAGGTCTCCGAGCATGGTACTTAAGTCTTCCATGGATTCTGCCATGACAACGATATCGTCGGCAAATCGAAGGTAAGTGATATACTCGCCATTGATGTTGATGCCAAGTCCTTCCCATTCCAGAAGCTTGAAGGCATCTTCCAGTGCAGCGGTGAACAGTTTCGGAGATATCACGTCTACCTATCTTACACCTCTTTGCAGTGGAATAGCCCTCGTGCACTGCTCCTGTACTCGGACTGACATAGTGGCGTTACTGTACAAACACTTCAACACTTCGATATACCGATAGTCAATACGGCATCGCTGGAGACACTGAAGCACGGCCCATGTTTACGTTGTGTGTTACCAGGGCCAGTCGTTGACGGGAGTGGTAGCCGGATCTCTGCCGGAGATTCTTCGCACCCCCTGCCCCGCCGTTACCATGACCGCTACCGGAGCCAGGAATAGCGGGGCTGCCGGGGACTGGGGGCCTGGGTTTTTTTGAAATTTCCATTTGGAGGTAATTGGCCTTAAAACGCCGCGCTGGCCATTGCGAGTTGGCGAGTCCACGCTTTCTAAGGGGATTTAGTCCCTTATGGCTTACGGTAGCCACTTCGTCAGACTTATACTCTTTATGCACTCTTTACCATTGAGTACCTATTTAGACCATAATGAGGAAAACTTAAACTTCTTGAACAATTTCTGGAAATAGGTCACGTACTATTGACCTATTGTTCCGAAAACAAAGAACCTTGTTTTTTCATTTTCATGACTGACACTTATCATATAATTTTCTTGACTTTGCTGGTAAAAGATTGTAAGTCATGAAAGAATCTCGGGCGGAGTCCTATTTCCTACAAATTCACTACAATCAGATATTTTTACAAGACGTAGGCAGATTACAAGATATTTATTACTTAAAAACGTACGAGGCGCCATAATAAATTATAAGGACACCGATATTTAATTCTTTTTTTTACGGCCCTGAATATGAATCATTTTAGGTCATCATACAGCAATCAAAACTTGTTTGCAATGCTATAAAAATGGTGAACAGCATCTATAGCGTTTCATTGATAAAATAAATTGATCCCCAAGGATTTCCACCATCAATTTCATGGTTTCGGAACGCATAATCGGTGTCACCATTTTTGTGTGGCTCAAATTACATGTATCCAGGGCCGTAACAATAATTGACCTGTATCGTAATGGTTAAAAAATTACATTATATAACATTTTATAAAAATTATATAAAAATTACATATATAAATTATATAAAAATTACATAACATTGTTTTTTTCGAGAAAAACGTGTTATAATGGGATTTTTAAATTTTGGTATTGTGTTCATAAAGTAGGTACGTCAATATAAAATCGTTCTGCAGTTTATAATTTGAATTTTATGGCATGAGATTAGATAAACATAATTCACACTTTCCGCCTTGGTATTATCCAGCACTAATTATAATTTATAAATTAAAATTAAAATATCACAAAAAATGAAAAAAATACAAGAGAAGTGATTGTGACACAAGTGTGATTTTATAGACCTTTTAGTTGTTACGTGAGAGGCAGAAGAGAGTCCAGTTGGAATGGTATGATAATGTCATACGAGACTCTGAAAACAAAATAAAACGAAATAGTAAATCTTTCTGGTACACTATCACGTCTTTATCCCTAACGAGGCAGACAGAGCCCAGGGCGACAAGGCTCAAGCCACCTTTAGGGTGATGGTGGGCATGAAGGTGGAAAAAGGAAATCATAATAGTGATGGATTGCTAACCGCATTGCCTATTTATACATATAATAATTATTCTTGACCTTTCCCTCGATCGGCTTTTATGATCTGTGCGGGAAGAAAAGCATCGAAATTGAAGAATCAATCTTTCTGGACTTTTGTGAAATCCAAGAAAGCCAATTCTGGTATACCTGACTAAATGTTTGATACGACAACAGCAGATGGTGTTGAAATATGTTATCTATTTATCGTAATAAGTAAGTATTTTCAGTGATTTGAACCCGAGCAAAATGCAACCAACGCTGTCTTCTCATTCAGAATGTTAAAAGCCGTAAATAAATTAGATATAACTAAAGGTAATGGACCCGACGGTATACCACCAATATTCCTGCAAAGATGTCATAAAAATCTCGCCGTTCCACACGCTGTTGTTTCAACATTCATTGCGTACAGAAAAAATGCCAGCAATCAGGAAACAATGTTTTATAACACCGAATCACAAATACTGGATTTGTTGGATAGACACAACGTTAGATATTATGCCAATATTAAAAATAAGTGCAATACTTAAACTTTGTGCAAGTAATTTTTTTTTCTCTTTGTATTAAATAATGTACTTACTTTTGTGCAATAAAGATATTAAACAAACAAACAAACTTTTAGAAAAAATAATTTATGACTATCTATTTATATCCTCTATTTAGACCAATTTTAGTAAATCAGCAACATAGTTTCGTGGCAAAGAGGTATGTAGAGAGATCTGTGATATCAAAATTATTTGTATTGATCAGCTATTATCGACGACTTCACAAAGATCGCGGAACGATCGAATCCAATTGTTTCCAAGGATGGAATCTAAAACAATATTGGATCTTACCGCTATTTTGAGGTTTCAGCAAAGCGTATATACAGATGATTTTGGTTTGCTCTATATGTCGCAGGACCAAGTCCGATTGCTGAGCGGCAAGCATCAGGTAGATCCAGCATGCAAGTAGTAAAGCAAAAGTGATACATTTTCTTACTGAAGACATTTCCTGAAATTAAATACAACTAGCTTTTCGGGCGCTGCGCGGGCTGCAAGCAGCCCGCGGTTTTTCTTGCAGCTGTTGAAATTGGTTGGAATCTTATTTCCAGTTGCGAGAATAGGTAAGGTGCTAAAGTCAGTATAAAAAAATAAAAACGTATACGGGCCGCCATCTTGGAATCAAATTTTGTTTGCAGTTTTGAGTTCCGCGGGGTGCATTACCCCAGCATACAAAGTTTCAGACCCCTTCGATGTTCCAGTAGGACGTTTTGAACGAATAAAGTTAAATTTCTGAAATCCAGACGCCATCTTGGATTCCGAAAAAAAATGTCAGATTTGGATTCCGTGATTCAAAAAACCCTTGCATACTTAATTTCACTCAAATCGGACGCAGTCGAGTATTGGCGGCCATCTAGGAAAATTCAAAAAAAAATGCGCTTGGTGGGAGTTGCTCGGCCTACGGCCTCGCCACGCAGCTCGGCCTGCGGCCTCGCGGTGGAGCTCAGCCTTCGACCTTCGGCCTCAGGCTTTGCTTAGTGACTTGGGGGGGGGGGGGGGGGGTTGTCAGGAGGGGCTCGGGCTTCACCCTCGCCACGCAGTTCGGCCTGCGGCCTCGCGGGAAGCTTAGTTTTCGGCCTTTGGCCTCTGGCTTCGCTTAGAAACTTGAGGGGGGGGGGGGGGGAGTTCTGGGGGTAGGGGGAGGTCAAGAGGGGCTCAGGCTTCACCCTCGCCACTGGGAATTGTCATTGTATGACGACCATCTTGGATTTTATTGGATTAAGATCTGATGATCTTCAACATGTCCGATTTTCTGGTACTCACTGGAGGACCCTCTACACGACCATACATCAATCATTACCCCACCCACCCGGGAACAGGTCAAACAACTATGTCAATCAGTGAGTGAGTCAGTGGTAATGTAGGTTTATATATATATAACTAGCTTTTCGGGCGCTGCGCGGGCTGCAAGCACCCCCGGGGTTTTTCGTGCAGCTGTTGAAGTTGTTGGAATCTTATTTCCAGTTGAGAGAATAGAATATGCTAAACTCAGTATAAAAAAATAATAACGTATACGGGATACGTATCTTGGATCAAATTTTGTTTACAGTTTTGAGTTCCGCGGCGTGCTTTACCCCAGCATACAAAATTTCAGACCCCTTTGATGTTCCAGGAGGACGTTATGCACAAATAAAGTTAAAAAATTTAAAATCCAGACGCCATCTTGGATTCCAAAAAAAACGTCAGATTTAGATTCCGCGATTCAAAAAACCCTTACATACTGAATTTCACTCAAATCGGACGCAGTCGACTATTGGCGGCCATCTTGAAAAATTAAAAAAAAACCGCTCAGTGCTTAGTGGGAATGGCTACGCCTGCGGCCTCGCCACGCAGCTCGGCCTGCGGCCTAGCGGGGGAGCTCAGCCTTCGGCCTTCGGCCTCAGGCTTCGCTTAGTGACTTGGGGGGGGAGGTCAGGAGGGGCTCGGGCTTCGCCCTCGCCACGCAGCTCGGCCTTCGGCCTCGCGGGTAGCTTAGTTTTAGGCCTTTGGCCTAAGGCTTCGCAAAGACACTTGAGGGGGGGGGGGTTCTGGGGGGAGGGGGGAGGTCAGGAGGGGCTCGGGCGTAACCCTCGGAACGCAGCTCGGCCTGCGGCCTCGCTTTCCGCTCGACCTGCGGTCTCGCGGTACACACCCGGAAAATGTCCTTGTATGGCGGCCATCTTGGATTTTGAAAAAAATCAAAAAACAAATGACAGTCGTCAAATTGCTTACAACCCCCTACATTTTGAAAAAAAAATCACGCCCCTAACCCCAACCGTTTTTGCAGGCCGTACCCCTTTCACATCAAAATCTGATGATCTTCAAAATGTCCGATTTTTCTGGTACTCACTGGAGTACCCTCTACACGACCATATATCAATCATTACCCCACCCACCCGGGAACAGGTCAAACAACTATGTCAATCAGTCAGTGAGTCAGTGGTAATGTAGGTTTGGAGGTCAAGAGGGGCTTGGGCGTCACCCTCGGAACGCAGCTCGGCCTGCGGCCTCGCTTTTCGAGAGCTTAGTTTTCGGCCTTTGGCCTCTGGCTTTACTTAGTGACTTGGGGGGGGGGGGGTTCTGGGGGGAGGGGGGAGATTAATAGGGGCTCGGGCGTTACCCTCGGAACGCAGCTCGGCCTGCGGCCTCGCTTTCCGCTCGACCTACGGTCTCGCGGTACACACTCGGAAATTGTCCTTGTATGGCGGCCATCTTGGATTTTGAAAAAAATCAAAAAACAAATGACATTCGTCAAATTGCTTACAACCCCCTACATTTTGGAAAAAAAATCACACCCCTAACCCTAACCGTTTTTGCAGGCTGTACCTCGTCCACATTAAGATCTGATGATCTTCAACATGACCGATTTTTCTGGTACTCACTGGAGCACCCTCTACACGACCATACATCAATCATAACCCCACCCACCCGGGAACAGGTCAAACAACTATGTCAATCAGTGAGTCAGTCAGTCAGTGGTAATGTAGGTTTATATATTATAACTAGCTTTTCGGGCGCTGCGCGGGCTGCAAGCAGCCCGCGGTTTTTCGTGCTGCTGTTGAAGTTGGTTGGAATCTTATTTCCAGTTGAGAGAATAGGTAAGGTGCTAAAGTCAGTATAAAACAAATAAAAACGTATACGGGCCGCCATCTTGAAATCAAATTTTGTTTGCAGTTTTGAGTTCCGCGGGGTGCTTTACCCCAGCATACAAAGTTTCAGACCCCTTCGATGTTCCAGTAGGACATTTTGAACGAATAAATTTAAATTTCTAAAATCCAGACGCCATCTTGGATTCCAAAAAAAATGTCAGATTTGGATTCCGCGATTCAAAAAACCCTTGCATACTGAATTTCACTCAAATCGGACGCAGTCGACTACTGGCGGCCATCTTGGAAAATTAAAAAAAAAACGCTTATCGCTTGGTGGGAGTGGCTCGGCCTACGGCCTCGCCACGCAGCTCGGCCTACGGCCTCGCGTTACAGCTCAGCCTTCGGCCTTCGGCCTCAGGCTTCGCTTAGGCACTTGGGGGGGGGGGGGGTTCTGGGGGAGGCCAGGAGGGGTTTGGACTTTGCCGCAGGGCGAGGGCAAAGTCCAAACCTATAATTTTTCTGTTTATCCCTGTTTGACTGGGAGAAAATGCTCCATCCGCCTTCCGCCTCCATCCAGTCCGCCATTTGTTAAAAGTATATTTTTACTTTGGGACAATAAAGTTTTATAAATAAAAAAATAAAAGAACAATCAGTGGAAACAGTTTTCGTGACATTCGTGATGTAGCCTTGGGCTATCGAGGGAAGAGAATAGGTACCTTGTTTTATTATAAGTACCATGGAAGTTCTGTAAGTAATAATGATGAATAAACAAACCTCTGATTTTGCGTATTTAACAAACGTATGTACTATTAGTAAAGAATCCACCAGGACACATATTGCTGAAACTAATAGCTGAAAAAATGTATGTATAAATATAAATATGAAAAAAAAACTAATAAATTAGAATATTTAATTATCCAGTTATGACATACTTTTTTCGATTTAACTTTATGTGAGTATGATGTTGAGCAATAACAGCTGCTGACTGGTTGATTACGTGGACTGAACTGAACAATAAGATATTTTTTTCTTTCTTTTAAAAAATACGCCACGTGTGCGATTTGAACCCATCGTCTGTAATAAGTGCTAAACCAACGTGATACAATGACTTTGAATCACTCTGACTAATTTCTTCTAAAGGGGTCACGCATTATGGCCTATTCAAACGGTAGCGGTATCCGCTACCACCGTGGGTAGCGATATCCCAGTAGTTATGCAAAAGCGCTGTTTAATCAATAGCGGTATTCGCTACCGTCGTGGGTAGTGGTATTTCAACGACGCTCGTACTGTTGTGTCGTTGTTGCTGTAAGTGTTACTAACTACGCTCTGCTACCAAAAAATGTTGGGCGCAGAGTAGTTAAGATTACGTTCTGGGTACCAAGAGATTTTGTGACTACGCTCTTGGTACGAGTCCGGCAATCTCAACGGCAACAAACAAACACACATACAACTTACGCAGTCTGCTACCACCACCCTGTATATATTTCTGTTATTATTTATTATAGGTACAGGGGCCTATTTTAATCTAATTTAACCAATTATGAGTTGAACTTAATTCTAATTAAAAGTAGTTATACTAATTATAAAACTCACCGCTTCCACTGCGGTCCTCAGGCAGCCTCGCCTGGCCTTCGCGTCGATCCCGTGGTCCTCCTCAGGGATGGCGACGGCCTCAGGTCTCTTCATAGACCCAAGGTCAGTGGTGCAGAAGAATTGGGTCCCTACAATAACCTAACCCCATGAGCTCATGCCCCAAGATGAATACGTAGTATTTTAGTATTGGTTACACCACTGCCACAACACAATAATTTTCTGGTTCTTCTTTCGATAATTCACAGTTGTTCACGTACAGTATCACAAACTAACAATTTTCAAAGCGCATGGCACGCGGTTCACAATTGTCACACAAATCAATGTTCCTTACGCAATACAAACAATTTCGGCGCCCCGCCGTTCAAATGAGTTGGTCACAAACACAATTAACCACAATTCTACACGGAACTTTCGATGTTATATATCAAAATTACAAACTTAATGCTTCTAAAGCCAGCGGATAGGATGCCACACCCAGTCAGACATTTTTCTTCACAAAAGCAAGTTCATTATTTTTTTTACTGGAATGACAAGTTGAGACTTTGACATAAAGACAATGAATATTTTTCTGGTCGGGCAAAGACAATCCGCGCACGGGAAATCGATGAATCGATAATCTTGCCCGTGTTTGCGGAGATCACACGCAGATGGCGCTAGTCTCCTAACAAAGCACTTTTATTCAAAACATCCCCCCGTCCCGGTCTGAGAAGCAGACCGCTAGCTTACCCTACGGGGAGGCGAGAGAGAGAGGATACGGCTCTCCGAAGAACCGAACCCTCGACCAACACCTCAGCCACACGCGGAGTTCCGTCTCCGCCAAAAATCAAACGCAAAATGCGCCCTCGGCGCCAAAGTAATGATGGCAGATTTGCCTCTTTTAACAATACCAAATCCCCCTCCCTGGGTGGCTCAGTCCTGTCTGTCCATTTCACTCTTTGTTGCAACAAATGCAAATATTCAAGAGACCAGCGAGCCCAAAAGTTCTGGCTCATTTGCTGTAACATTTGAAAACGTGACAACCGCGATGTACGTTCAACCTTCCACGGGTATTCAGGTAGGGCATTAAAAGGCCCTCCCACCAAAAAAATGACCAGGAGTGAGGACTTCCAAGTCATTTGGATCCTGAGATAATGGACAGAGAGGACGAGAGTTGAGGACCGCCTCAACTTTACAAAATACTGTGGCCAGCTCTTCAAACGTTAGAGCTGTTTCCCCTAAAGTGCGGCGGAGGTGGGTCTTTGCCGATTTTACAGCGGCTTCAAAAATCCCTCCCCAATGAGGGCAATTTGGGGGGCCGAACCTCCATGTTACCCCCCTTTAGGCAGCAATTTGACTTAAACTATTACAATTCTTATCAATAAATTCACAAACATCCTTAATATAATTTACAGTGCCCTTGTAATTTGTGCCATTGTCGGAGCGAATGAGTGAAGGTAGACCTCTACGCGACACGAAACGATCTAACGCAGCGACGAAGGCCTCCGTAGTCAAAGCTGACACCACCTCCAAGTGGACAGCCTTGGTAGCCAAACAAACAAATACACATAAATAGCCCTTCACGATCCGGGCATTACGAAGGGTGGTCGTTTTGACCGAATAGGGTCCTGCAAAATCGGTGGCCACACCGTCAAACGGCCTCACGGCCTCGTAGGCCGGATACGATCAGCAGGCAGATCACCCATCTGCGGCTGCATCGTAGAAGCTTTCACTCTATAACAAGAGATGCATCGAAACAAAACACCTTTCACTGCTCTTCGGGCTGACAAAATCCAAAATTCCCGCTGCAAAATAGCCAGCAACGCACTGCACCCTGCATGAGCGTTCCGAATGTGTCGATCAGACACCAAAAGTTGCACCAAGGTTCCGCCCTTGGGCAATAACAAAGGATGGCGACTCCCAAACGGAAGGTCCGCCTTCCGGAGCCGGCCACCAACCCGAAGAAGCCCATCCGAGTCGATGAAAGGGTTCAAACGAGCGACCGCGCCCTTCAACTTAGCGCGTCCCTCGCGCAGAATACGAAATTCCGACTCAAAACGTTCGGTCTGCACGACACGAACCCAATGCAACAATGCGCTCCGGCGCTCTTCAGCACTTGCTATCGATTCCAATCGTTTTGCCTGGGGATTCCGACAATTATGAATGAAGCGTTTAATCCAACTGGTAACACCCAGAAGCTTCTCCAAACTACTATACCGCGCAAGCAGCCAATCCGGTTCCGAAGTCGTCCCAGCGACTGCAGTATGAACACGTAGCCCAGGCAAAATTGGTGCTGCTACATCTGTCTTACAGACAGGCCAAGAAGTTTCTGGTCCCAACAACCACTCTGGGCCCCACCAGAGCGGGTGTGATGTCAACTCGGGAGCCGTACACCCGGGAAGCACAGTCCACTGGGTTAAGCTCTCCCGGCACGTGTCTCCAGATTATATCTATTCCGATATTCTGTATTTGGGAAACCCGGTTTCCCACAAAAACCTCTAAAGTATGTGGGGCCGCGCGCAGCCATGCGAGCGCGACCTGACTGTCTGACCAGGCGAAGATATTCCGTATTTCGACCGTGGCCGCAAACTCACGTGCAACGTGACTCAACAATTTGGAAAGAAGATGAGCCCCGCTCAATTCTAATTTCGGGATAGTCAACCTAGTCCTGATGGGAGCAACCTTGCTCTTACCCAACAAAAGCGAGACATTGACCCGGCCGTCGGCGTCAACTGTCCGCATATAGACGGACGCGGCGTAGCCTCGCTCCGACGCGTCGCAAAAGCCATGAAGGCTGGCTTGAAACTTCCCAGGTGGCAATATTCGACGAGGCAAGGCAATCCGATTGACTTCCTCAATCGACGAAAGCCATTCGAGCCAATCATCCAGTGTGGACCCGGTCAGCGGCTCGTCCCACGAGACGCCCAAGGTCCAAAGTCGCTGCAGAAGACACTTCGCAGAAAATATCACTGGGCTTATCCAACCGTTTGGATCAAACATGCGAGCTATCATAGAGAGCACCGTTCGCTTAGTCCAGGCCTTTGGTACCTCCAAGTCCACTTGGAAGGTAAAAATATCCGTTAGCGGCTGGTACTGCATGCCCAGCACTGCTATCATGTTGGGATCATCCACATCCGCAAACAAGTGAGGGTTCTGTTGGTGATCCTCTGGGATCCCTTCTAGAACTCTAGGCTCATTGGACAACCATTTACGCAACTCATAGCCACCTGACTTAAGAATTGCAATCAATTCGTCCCGCAGTAAGAGGGCCTCCTCAACACTTTGGGCTCCGGTGCAGACGTCATCAACATACAGGTCACGTGACAGCACGGAAGCCCCACGGGGAAAGCGGGTCCGTTCCCGCTCGGCCAATTCAAGCAATGACCTGATGGCGATGTAGGGGCTAGATTTCAAACCGTACGTATTTGTATTCAGTTCATACACCGTCACAGGATCCTCAGGGCGCTCACGCCAGAGTATCAACTGGAATCGCCTGTCCTCAGGATGTATGACTGTCTGGCGAAACATCATCCGGATGTCCGCTCCAAAAACCACCTGATGTCTTCTTAAGTTCAGGATGATGTCAATTATATCTCTGTGTAATTTGGGACCGGAATGTAAACATTGATTTATCGAAACCCCGTTCGAAGTGGGCGCTGACCCATCAAAGACAGTTCTCAATTTGCCTGTCGAGGCCTTCACAACAGCATGGTGTGGCAGAAAGTAATGCTCAGTTGAGCTCCAATCAACTCGAGCTGGAGACATGTGACCCAAGTCCTCGTACTCGCGCATAAATTCTATATATTTATCACGAAGTACGGGATCACGCTGCATGCGTCGTTCCATGGACAGCAGTCGTTTCTCCGCAAACATCCTACTATGCCCTAGGCTAAGACGAGAAGCAACAAAGGGTAACCTGGTTACCAACCGACCGGAAGACAATCTATCCGTATTGGCCTGATAAAAGGCCTCACATTCTGCGTGGTCCGGATCCATCCTTGAGACCATAGGTGGCTCCTCCACCTCCCAAAACCTTTGCATGGTTTTGGCCAAAGACGCATTCGCAAGAACTGTCGGCTCCTCCATGGAGTCATGTTCAAAGACAGGGCCCATCAGGGCGTAACCAAAAATTGTAGACACTGCCACCAGTGAAGAAGAACCCAGAGCCTTCTGGGTGCCCAATAAAATCCAACCCAATACGTCCGAACCCAGGAGCAAGTCTACTGGGGCGGGGTGAAGAACAAATGGGTCAGCCAATTCCAAGCCTGACACCATAGACAACGCGTCTGGCGGTATGTCTGTGGTGGGTTGCCAACCCGCAATGGTATCCATTACCAGAGCTGAAGTCGTGATCCTCACTGTCGAGGATTTCAGCGACGAAAAGGTGACAAGTGTCTGTCCCGTCAAACACTTCACTTTTATACCACCAACTCCAAGAAGTGGCACAGGCGAGTCCTCCACGGCTAAGCCTAATGTATGTGCCACTCGAGTGGTAACCAAACTTTTCTGAGCCCCCGAATCCAACATGGCTCGTATAGTAACCGCCTCCCCCCCATGTCCCCATACGCGGACCACCGCGGTGGGGAGCAGAACCGTCCGCGGTTCTGTCCTACTGAGGGAGCAAGCTAGTTATGGGCTCCCCACTCTCTCCCAACCTGGGGGGTGCCACTGGCCCGGATAGTACATCGGGCGAGTGCACGTCCCCATATGAGGGGGCGCATAACCCGCTGCCCTGCCGTACCTAGCGTAGGGCGGGTGGTACTCCAGCCGAGGGTACTCATGAAGCGGCGGGGAAAGCCGCTGTGGCTCCGTCCTCCGAGTAGGAGCCGGTGCGGAGGGAGGTGTCCCACCTCTCACTTCCGCTCTAGGGCCCCCGCCTATGGGGGCCCTATCCAAAGGCCGACCAGCCACATACTGGCCATGCCCCGTAGGCGCAGGATCCCGAACCGCCGAGACCCGCGCCGGCACCCGACCCCAATCCCGAGGGGGGGTGCGACGAGTGAAGCCACGTCCGCCGTCCGACGGCGGAGGGCTTCGCGCAGGAGCGCCCCCGCCCATGGGGGACCCCTGCCTCCTTGCCTGGGAGCCAGCCTCGCTCCGGTTCATGCAGAGCATCAAGTGGTGCCGCCCATGGCACGCACTGCATGGCTTGGCAGAACGGCAGTCACGCGCGTAGTGACTACCCAGGCAGCAAAAACACAATTCATGTCGCCTCGCCAGGGGACGCCTTTGCTCTACTGGCAGCCGCTGCCAGTCCCTACATTGGGTTAGGGTGTGACCCTTCCGGCCACACTGCAGACAGTCCGCGTCTCTCGCGACTGCTGCTGTATTAACCACCCGAGCACCAATTCCACGCGGTGACGGTGGCTGCGCCTGTCTGGGCTTCCCTCGCCATAAGGGGCTCGAGGCTCCGCGTTCTGGCGCCCTAGATGGCGCTGGTTCCGGCATGGAACTCTCCGCGGCCCTAGCCTCAAACTCCAAAAACTTATACAAGTCGGAAAAAGTGGGTAGTGTATTGCTGTCCCGCTCAGCATTCTCGCGTTCGAAACGCGAGCGAATATCGTTGGGTAGTTTGCCCAAGATAATGTGTACTAACAAAAATGACCACTGGCCCACCGGTAGTCCCAAGGTACGCAGCGCGTTACAGGCCACTGTAACGGGCGTTAATAATTGCAGGCGCAGTTGTGCCCGATTGGCCACCCGAGGCAGGGCCAACAGCGGCGCCGCATGTGCGTCGGCCAACAGCCGAACGTTCTGGTAACGGGAATTAAGCAGTTCCCAGGCCGTGTCATACTGGTCATCCTCCACACGGAGGTGCTGGATGAGCGACCGCGCTTCATCCTCCAATGTTGAGAGAAGGTACGCCATTTTTTGCGCCTTCGTTAGGTCGTGTCTATCATGTTCGAGTCGACCAACGACTCGAACATGTTTTTAAAGGCCACCCACTCCTCCATCCTACCCCCAAAGTGGGACAGCTGAAGGGTGGGAAGCCGACCAGTTACAGCTGGCCCTTCCGGTCCACCGGATGCGCGAGGGGCGAGACCGCCCGCCTGTCTCGCTCTGATGTGTTCGGCCTTCTCCACGATATCATCGTGAAAGGCCATAATCTGGTCATAGTCCTTGATATGGCCTGCCCAGACCTCTGGGTCCAAACCACCTTCGGTAAGCACTGCCATGGCTGCTTCCGTATTGGCCAATCTCGTACGGAGCTGTTCCGCTCACTCCAGAATAGCAGTGTCCCTGTCCGTACGGGACAAGAGTGCGCTGGCACTCGCAGCCCACCTGAGTTCATTGGCGAGCGTCGCCCTTACGGAGATTATCCTCGACATTGCGTTAGACAAGAACAAAACGAACCAAATTTAAATAACTAAATAAATAAGTCCGACAAGGGCACAAACCAAAATTCTTAATTTTTAAATACAAACAAACAAATCAAAGTACTATCTAATAGTAAAATTGACACAGACTCAAATATCTATTAATGGTAAACAAACAAGATATAATACTAATCCGACAAGGACACAAAATAAAATTCTTAATTTTTAAATACAAACAAACAAATCAAAATACTATCTAATAGTAAAATTGACACGGACTAATATTTATTAATGGCAAACAAACAAGATATAATACTAGTCCGACAAGGGCACAAACTAAAATTCTTAATTTTTAAATACAAACAAACAAATCAAAATACTAGCTAATAGTAAAATTGACACGGACTAGTATTTATTAATGGCAAACAAACAAGATATAATATTATCTAATAGTATGATTGAGACGGCCCAATACTTATTAATTACAAACAAACAAATTATTTTATTTCAAATTTTCTTGGGAAATAATGTTTACCCTACCTTAATAACAAACCAAAAAAACAAACAATATGTGGGCCCGTAATCAGAGCCGTTAACAACTACGCTCTGCTACCAAAAAATGTTACTAACTACGCTCTGCTACCAAAAAATGTTGGGCGCAGAGTAGTCAAGATTACGTTCTGGGTACCAAGAGATTTTGTGACTACGCTCTTGGTACGAGTCCGGCAATCTCAACGGCAACAAACAAATACACATACAACTTACGCAGTCTGCTACCACCCTGTATATATTTCTGTTATTATTTATTATAGGTACAGGGGCCTATTTTAATCTAATTTAACCAATTATGAGTTGAAGTTAATTCTAATTAAAAGTAGTTATACTAATTATAAAACTCACCGCTTCCACTGTGGTCCTCAGGCAGCCTCGCCTGGCCTTCGCGTCGATCCCGTGGTCCTCCTCAGGGATGGCGACGGCCTCAGGTCTCTTCATAGACCCAAGGTCAGTGGAGCAGAAGAATTGGGTCCCTACAATAACCTAACCCCATGAGCTCATGCCCCAAGATGAATACGTAGTATACGTACGTCTTGCCCGTGTTTGCGGAGATCACACGCAGATGGCGCTAGTCTCCTAACAAAGCACTTTTATTCAAAACAGTAAGTATTGTTTTATATAGTTTGCACGTTGGTTTTCAGTGTAAGTACATGTCGCAGCCATCTGGTTAAATTAGCCAGCTTAGGTATTGAACGCTTAGGCCGTTCATTCAACGCCTAGGCCGTTCATTCAACGCAGGCATCCAAAGGACAACTAACGAAGTTATTGAGTGCAACGATTACCTATAGGTGGCTGAACGTGGTGTAGTCATTTAGTTAAACTGGATATTGATGAATTTGTGATGTTTGGTAATGACCATTAGTTCCCAATTATTTATGTACGACTCCTTTTTACTATACCTACAACTAAGTATTTAATAGTGAAATATTTTCAAATAAATAAATCAGTTTTAATGACATGTTTTAGTGATTACTAGCGCCGCAGTATCATCATTCAGGTATTTTTTAGTCTTCACTGCAGGAGCACTACCCTCTATGTACTACAGAGCCCTACTAAGCCAGTTAGCCAGAGGATTAGGCCTTTACTCTCTACGCTGGCCAGACGGGTTGAAGAGGTCTCAATGATATTTATAAGCTTTGTTTAGCTTGTATTTCCTAGCTGACCGCGGGCTGACTTTTAATACGTCAAGTTGTTAAATGATTAGTGATTCTAGCTCAATTAACTATTGGCCTAGGCATCCAATTGGATACCGGTGTTGAATGAACCGCCTAGACATCCTCCTGGCCTGTCCGCCTCCTTCCTGGCTAAATTAAGAACGCGTATGACCCTGATAGTATTTAGAGCGATCTCAAATATTATCAATATTAACGAAATACTCACTTTAAAATAAAAACACAGCAAAGTTCAGGACTTACTCTAATACATTATATATTTTAAAAACACGACAGCTTAAAGTTTTCTCGATAGAAAAAAATTGCGAATTTGCCTCCCAAATCACCTCAGAATTATACTAAAACGGAAAGTATTCAAGAAATACAATAAATTAGCCCTTGTAACTTTGGATTATAATTGTATTGTAATAAAAAAAATTGTATTAAACATAAGGCAGCTATAAATGTCTTATTTTTTAAATAACTTTAAATAGGTATTTTTTGTAAAACGAAACCAACCTCAAAAAACCAGAAACGCGCAATTCAGTCTCATTGACCCGTCGCGATCTTTTCACCCCGCATGGCTTGCTCTCTCGCTTCGGCTAGAGTAAATTTGTGTGTGTGGAAGCGGGAGCAAAATAAGATTATCTGCATCAGGTGCTGCCTTAACCAGATGGCTGCGACATGTACGAGGCGCGAGTGGTGACTGCTGGCGTCGCGGGACGCCTCCGTGAGGGGAGAACCAAGTTTCACCGAACATGCGGTACATATCGCTGCGGTATGTACCAGTTTTGCGACAGCTGCGATAATGCCATACCAAATACCCGGCGGAATATCGCTCGGGCATACCGCTACCCACGGCGGCAGCGGATACAGCTACGGTTTGAATAGGCCTTTATTTATTTTATCTATGGACAGAGACATCATAAGCAACTTACACAAAAGCGATAAATCCGCTGAATACTTCTTGATTGGTCAAAAATCATTTTGAATGCTGATAGATAGTCCTTCAAATTGGCTCTATTTTGAAAATATACTCGATTTTCATCATCTTTTTTCCAGAAAATCCCATCAAATAGGAAAATTTTGGGCATGTACTCTGACTTTACGTTCCCAATTTTCATCAAAGCTGTGTTTAAAAATTTGATTTTTAAGCTTAGATTCGTGTACAGCGTCCACAAGAAACTGACGTCATACAAAACAAATATACTCATTACAAAATATATAGTGCTAATTATTTGAACAAACAGTTCGAAATTAAATGCTAAATTTAGTCCAACTGCTACGACAAATTGGAAAAACAGGAGAAATATAGTGGCATATTTAACAATAAGTTTAATTACGTCTCTCGTAAACTTTGTTTCTTCTGCACCTAATAAAGCGTCGATGTCTATACAGCGGTTCAAGACTTCAGTTACAGAACGCCTATGTGTGTAGGTCATGTTTATCAACACATAATTATAAGTTAAATTG
Source organism: Acrobasis repandana (assembly GCA_963576875.1). Classification (NCBI taxonomy): domain Eukaryota; kingdom Metazoa; phylum Arthropoda; class Insecta; order Lepidoptera; family Pyralidae; genus Acrobasis; species Acrobasis repandana. Next base: position 14,439,269 of record OY756218.1, on the reverse strand, counting down.
AGTTGTATCATTATTAATATCTCTTCAAGGAACAAATATTCGAATGCTGTTTTGTACAGTATATGCGCTGCCGCTATGTTTGTCAAGATTATTGAGAAAGTGCCCATCATTATTGCGGTGTATGATTTTTCCACTATGCGGTTATTTTTAATGATATACCGACAATGTCCAGATATTTGCAATATCTTCCAAACAAAGTTGTTGTAAATGTCAATATATTCTTTTGTTAAATGTTCTTTTCCGTACTCCATGATCAAATAAATATATTTTTTGTTTTTTTTTTTTAATTTAAATGACACTGCTATACGATGTGGTAGTAGGTACCTACTGAAAGATTATAGTAATTTTCCTAATTTGTCGCGTGCCACATAGTAACTTCCTATACTATACGATAGATAAAAATCTCAATTGATTACGCTTACCTGAAGTAGAAATTAAATTTAAAAAATATGACTATGCTTTGAAATTGTACAGGCAATTTCAAAGGATAGTCATATTTTTAAATTGGTATTAAATTGGTATGGTAATATGAAAAATTAAGTAAGTATATTGCTTTTAGGGTATACATGAATTTTCAGGGTGGGTCCAGTACTGCTCCCATTTGAAATAAATTATTTCTTTGTTTTGTCTTTGTGAAGCCCTAAATAGCCCTTCAAACTATTTTATGAACCACTGGCGGAAAACGGCCACTTTTGGCAGCGGCGTCCTCTGGACAAAGATTTGATACCATTGATTGCAATCACCGCCTGTCGAGCGTGGTTATTTATTGAGAGAGGGCTGTCCGTGTGTGCAGTGGACAGATTTAAGCTCGTAAATTAATTTAATTTAAAATCAAATTTTATTGGTCAAAAACGTGATAATTTACAAGCAATACATTAAATAAACTGGTCAAGTGCGAGATAAACTCGCGTGAAGAGGGTTCCGTACTTCTCATAGGGTTTCCTGTAATTAACAAGCAATGAACTATATTTTGTATTTTTTTCAAAATTTTAGGCTTAGTAGTTTCGGAGATCAGGGGGGGGGGGGAAATAACAATTTTTCGTCTTCTTTCATGAATAAAATCAAAAGTATTTATTTTAAAATAATAGTAAAAATATATTTGAGATCCTCATAATGAACCCTTTCATTTGATATATGGCTGGCAGTAAGTCCCATCAAAATGACCTGTCTTTTTAAGAATCTTATTGTTTATTTATAAGTTTAGAATATATATTCTAAGGTTATAAATAATACCCTATTAAATTTCAAGTTTCCTCAAATACCTTTTTTATATTTTTTTGACAAATACTTTTGCACGCGCCTGGCAATATCAAAGCCCCGACTAAATCGTCTGGCTTATTGATTTTTTTATTCTTTAAACATTAAACTACAACATTTAAAAAACGTAAGTATATTGCTTCAAATACTTTTTTGAAAAAAAAAAACTTAAAAATTTATAGGTTGCTTTAGCCCCGCTACTCACCAGCCAGGTATGCAGTTCCGTGTTGGGGTATAATAGGAGAGGTATGTGACAAGTTTTCAACTTGCCTCAAATACCTACAATTTGGGGCAGCTCTCGGACCATATACACAGTAAGGTTTGCAGAACTTTTTTTTTAATTTCCTAATTTGTCCCCCGAAAATGACCCTTATTTAAAAAAAATATTTATTTACTTTGCACATCTGTGTTTGGGTTATAGTAATAATAATATAGATTCGGAGCAAATTGGCTGTGACAGACGGATGGACAGACAGACAGACGCACGAGTGATCCAATAAAGGTTCCGTTTTTTCATTTTTTGTACGTAACTATGGTATTGTGTTGACTGAAATACTTAAACATGTTCAAATTCCTACACACAGTAACCGTCTTCTTTTTGGTGTGCAGATGCAAATTATTACCAGTATTTAAATGTTAAGACTGCAGTCTTCGACCGTGGGAATGTTTGATTAAACACTCGAATCTATATTTCCTATCGACACATACGCATTGCGCTGGATTGTACATGCACCCTGGAGACGAATTTAGACGAATTCAGAAGCGCAGCGATCGGTCTGCCTTATCAGCGTTTTCGTGCCCATATTTATTTGAGAATTTCGGAGAACTTTAAATTTTTCTATCTTTTTATAAAACACAAATTATTTTTATTTATTACGTACGTTATTTAGTACGTGTTTAAGCATGAATCAATCTTCATATATGTGTATTTTTTATTTTTTTACTCAGTCGTATGCGTAAGAAATCCGACAACGTATTCACTTATATTTTCTTCAAAGTTTAACCTTTTGAACTTAGTTTTTGAATTAATTATTTATTTTATTTTATTAAAACTCATTCACTTTTTAGGATGTTCCTTTGCCTTTATTTCTCTGTAATTTAAACTCAACTTCATGTTTCAAATTCCGTGTAAACAACAATGACATGAACGTCGCACACCGCAAAAAATCGAAACACGTCTCAAGTTATTTGGAATTAAACAAACTTACAATGAAAATCAAGAAATTGTCTAATTCACTTTTTTAATACTTAAATAAACTTCAATTTAACATATCTTAACATATTGTTACTAAGATAGTTTGGCTCCAATCAGCTCCGAAAAAGCAGTCAAAATCACTAAAAGTAAGGACTGGGCCCTTAATAAAACACAACCTTTCAAAATTTCTTTGTATTATATTGACACTCCACTCATTCCAAAAATATATGTAACCTTTTGAAGACTGGGTTGACTAGAAGAGATCCCTTCTTGGGATAAGTCCGCCTCAAGTTATTACTTTTTCTCTTTGTATTAAATATTGTACATTAAAATGTAATTTTTGTGTATTAAAGAAATTAAACAAACAAACAAACCAATCTTAACAGCTGTAAGATTAAAATATTTACCTAAATGATAAATAATATAGATAAGATGAACTTGAGTGGGACCCTTTACCCGTGTGGTTCTGGGTTAGAATAGGACCACTCCATCTCTTCCTATGGATGTCGTAGAGACGACTAAAGGACTAAGCACAAACATCTCGTGTTACAATTGCAATCCCAAGGAGGGTTAACGTCGGGCGGCGGCCGGTTGTAAAACTTTTCGCACAAATAAATTCCCAAAGAGGGTTGACGTCAGGCCGGCGGCCGGTTGTAAAACTATAGCCAAATCATTGAAAGTGTTCCGGCTATTTCTTCTCCATTTTACAAGGTCTTTGGCTTCCTTGGGTGACCATTGACATGCATATTATATTTGGAGAAGAAAATGCGGAAAGCGCACCCCGGGCTCCGAAGCAGCACAGCTGAGTATGCAACCGGGAATGCGCTTAGATGAAGGAGAACTTGGGTGGAACCCGACGTTAACGTGAAAAACAAAATAGATCACGTGTCTGTGTCGTGTTGTGAATCGTCTCATAGGCAAATAATTAAAGATGTCTCGGTCATCAATGTAATGAAATATAGCTCGAAACATAGACATGTTCGTGTTAAAGTTAAACCTTATCTCAAAAATATAATTTTAATCTATTTAGAAGTCAAATAAGGAAAGTTATACGACATATATACGATTTAACAAGTACGTGATTATCTATTTTAGCTTTTATTTAACTTGCAAAGTATGTATGTACATACCTATGTATGTATGTTTGTTCGGATCAAATCATGCAAGTTAAATTTGACCCATTACAGTGCTACTATATAGGTATGTCTTCCCTCTATAAAATTGTACATGACAATGTCATGATAAGATAGTTTTCTTCTTATCAGTGGTTGGTCCAGAGCAGAGTAATAAGAATGAAATTGGCCTGCAATGGATGTCTAGGTATCTAAACGAAAAGGTGCTGAGTTCTGACGTGAGCTAAATTAAACCATATCGCTCACCACATTGAGTAGATATTTTTTTGAATTTCTTTGCTGAGTGAGACTACTGTACGTGAATACTAGTACCTATTCTGAGATAATATTAGCTTTTTTGTCAGAATACTTGTCTGCCGCCATGATGCATTACAAAAATAAATTAATATCAGCACCTTTAACGGCGGATAATGTAACTAATTTACGATATGATCACTAATGTTTGACCATATTATGAAGTAACCATGCGTTTAACATGTCATATCGTTAAACGCTGATTTTTCATTGATCTGGGTCAGGCTTGTGTCACTCCCCGTTTAGGCACAGAATACATAAGAGTCAAACAGAATGGAATCTCACAGCGTCTCCCGCAAATTGGCGTCCCCGCACTTCTCCCCCGCACTTTCTGTACCTTTCTGTACTCTAAACGAGGGTTTATTTACTAGCCGCACGCAATACACGACGTATCTTGTCTTGAGAACTGTCAATCAATAGTAACCATCATGGTGAGAAGATGCGCATATAATAATTGTTGGTGCAGCGACCTCTTTATATCTTTTCATAAAACATTACAATGCTTTCGACCGCTTTTACCATTTGGCAATGCTAGTCTGTGGTTTTGTTGGAGATCCCGATGAAACCCTATAGATGGCACTAGGAGTAGCATTTTCTGGCGTTCTGTGTTTGAATCTCGCGCCACCTTTTTCTTCTATCTTTTTCGCTGCCACGCGAACTGTGACGCTCGTCAAGTTATCGCAATTTTTTCTAATCCCTTTACGAATTAGGGATTCGCCGCATCCTAATTATCGCTAAAGTGAAAGTTAATCACCTTATCTATTGTTTTTTTGTGATTTGTGTAAGTGAAAACTGTGTAATATCAATATACGGACTGTACGTGAGCCGGCCAGCTTCTCCTGAACTCTTGACCAAGCCTAGCGAGGATCCAGTGCCTGCCGCAGGCCCTCAGGAAGTAATCGGGAAGAAGACAGCCCAGGTTAGTGCTAGCACTTGTCAAATTGGTATCTTAAGCGGTTTTTTTTTCATTTCCAAATCACTACGCTGCAATATACCTAATTTATTGGTATTTTGTTCATTTCGGCTTCCAGCCCTTCGGTGAAGCACTATTTACACGTGCCACACCATAGTTGGTCCTTCAGAGCCTGGATACCATTCCAGTATTCTCGTCTTAACTTCTTTTTCGTGTTTTACGCCTAAAACGCATTTTTTCCATAGCCGCCATATTGGACGTGCTAATTGCACTTTCAATGTTTCATACAAATTATACCTACGCATAATTCAATCGCTTTGAATTAGTAACCTAATTTGTTATATACATAGTTGGATATTAACCATTAACTCGCTGCATTTATTTAATTATTATCCTTCCCGTCCCGCACCTCACATCGCATTCTTGTAATTTTATTAAATTTTTGCATTGCAAACATGGCGGACAAAGATAGCGAAATTATGATAACTTTGCTAATTAAAAAGAGGGACGCATTATTTCAACGTGTTAATCGCTTGTATGATGCATCTATCTAAGAAGATAGTTTCTTTCGATATTTCATCTAGATCCAATGAAAATTTTTTGTCAGAATCGGAAATGATTGACCTGTGGTACGAAAGGTTCACTAACATAGTAGACGTAATAAATAAACGAAAATTACTTTTAAAACCTAATGAGGATCCAGATTATGCTTGTTTGGATGCATTTGACGACCTGTGTACGCGAATTAAACGCACACGCAATAATATCACCGCGAGTATTAAGTCACCTAGTTGTCAAAGTACAAGTGACTCGTCATCCACGAAATCGGTCGTGAAATTGCAGCCTTTAGTCATTCCGAGTTTTGACGGACGCCCAGAAAATTGGAATATTTTCTATCAATCATTTAAAGCTAATGTTCATTTAAATAAACAGCTGTCGGACTCGCAGCGTGTGCAATATTTAATTTCTAAATTAACGCATGATGCTTTGAAATTTACCGCCGGAATAGTTCCTACTGGTGGTTTAGTGTAGCCTATATAATGCGGATTGCTTGCTTTGGCGTAAGATCAATGCTGTTTTTTATATGTGCTCTGTTTAATAATTGTATTTAGTCTATTGCTATCCGTGGGGACCTTTTATTGGCTCTCCGATATCCATTCAAATTTTTGTTTTTAATTGTAAAGCTGTTGGCTCCCCTTGAAAATCAATAAATTAAAACAATAAAAAAAAAATACTCGTACGCCACGAGTACGATTTCGAGTGCCTCGCCTCTAATGAGTGCTCAACACACTTGATACAATGACTTCGAATCACCCTGACGAATTTCTTCATCACATATTACCCTCTAAACCGTGTGGTTCCTGGCTTCCGGGTTAGAATAGGACCCCTCCATCTCTTCCTATGGATGTCGTAAGAGGCGACTAAATGACTAAGCACAAACATCTCGTGCTATAAATACATTCCCAAAGAGGGTCGACGTCAGGCAGGCGGCCGGTCGTTAAACTACATATAGCCAAATATTTCAACTGCTCCGGCTATTTCTTCTCCATTTTGCAAGGTCTTTGGCATCCTTGGGTGACTATTGACATGCATTAACATGCATATGGGTGCGCTTTCCAAATATAACTATTTAGAGAAGAAAAAGCGGGAAAGCGCACCCCTGGCTCTGAAGCAGCACATCTGAGGATGCAACCAGGCACGAATTAGACGAAGAAGAAGATATTACCCTCTAAAGTGGTTACGCATTATGTATATGTTATGGTAGCGATATCCGCTACCTGTACCGCTACCGCCGTGGGTAGTGGTATTTCGATGACGCTCGTACTGTTGTGTCGTTTTGGCCGTATTATTTTTGCTGCACGTATGTAGATTTTCAGTGTATATGAGACGTGCGCGAGCAATAGCTCCAGGCGGTCCGTGGGGCGAAAGTCCGGCGGGGCTTGGTTCTCCACGAGGAGAGAACCAACTTTCACCGAGCACGTGGTACGTATCGCGTACCGCTGCGGTATGCGGTACACGATACGTACCACGAATACCCGGTGGGATATCGCTCGGGTATACCGCTACCCATGGCGGTAGGTACGGTTACGGTAATGCCTTTACTTATTTTATCTATGGACAGAGACATTATACGCACACATCATACATCTCTTCCTGTGGATGTCGTAAAAGGCGACTAAAGGACACAAATATCTCGTACTACAATTGCATTCCCAAGGTGGCTTAACGTCAGGCAGGCGGCTGGTCGTAAAACTATAGCCAAATCTTTTAAACTCTTCCGACAATTTCTTCTCCAACGCATCTTTGGCATCCTTGGGTGACCATTGTCTTGCATGTAATATTTGGAGAAGAAAGAGCGTGAAAACGCATCCCAGGCTCCGAAGCAGCACAGCTGACGATGCAACCGGGAACGCGCTTGGATGAAGAAGAAGAAGAGACATTATACGCAACTTACACAAAAACGATAAATCCGCTGAATACATCGTGATTGGTCAAAAATCATTTTGAATGCCGTTAGATAGTCCTTCAAATTGGCTCTATTTTGGAAAAATACTCGATTTTCATCATCTTTTTTCCAGAAAATCCCATCAAATAGGAAAATTTTGGGCATGTACTCTGACTTTACGTTCCCAATTTTCATCAAAGCTGTCTTTAATAATTTGATTTTTACGCTTAAATTCGTGTACAGCGTAACCAAGAAACCGATATCATACAAAACGAATACACCCATTATAAAATATAAAGTGCCATATATGCGAATGTAAAATTCTGAATGAAATGCTAAATTTAGTCCAACTGCTACGACAAATTGGAAGAACAGGAGAAATATAGTGACATATTTCACAATAAGTTCAATTATGTCTCTTGTAAACTTTGTTTCTTCTGCACCTAATGAAGCGTCGATGTCTATACAGCGGTTCAAGACTTCAGTTACAGAACGCTTATGTGTGTAGGTCATGTCTATCAACACATAATTACAAGTTAAATTGATTTGTATCATTATTAATATCTCTTCAAGCAACAAATATTCGAATGCTGTTTTGTACAGTATATGCGCTGCCGCTATGTTTGTCAAGATTATTGAGAAAGTGCCCATCATTATTGCGTTGTATGATTTTTCCACTATGCGGTTATTTTTAATGATATACCGACAATATCCAGATATTTGCAATATCTTCCAAACAAAGTTGTTGTAAATGTCAATATATTCTTTTGTTAAATGTTATTTTCCGTACTCCATGATCAAGTAAATATATTTCTTGTTGGATGTTTTCCAATTTTAATGACACAGCTATACTATGCGGTAGTAGGTACTGAGAGATTATGGTAAGTTTTCTAATTTGTCGCGTGCCACACAATAACTTCCTATTCGACAGATAAGAATCTTAATTGATTACGCTTATTTGAAGTAGAATTTAAATTATAGATATTACTATCCTTTGAAATTGTCCCTACTATTTATTGGTAATATGAAAAACTAGTATATTTGATGGAAACGGACAAAGCGCTAGGTACACTAGGTATAATGAGTATATTTTTTAAAGTTCTTTGTTTTCGATGCGTTGGGCATGTTTTAAATGGAAAAACCATTGAACTCGCGACACTGTTACCGTTACCGTAAACGACTACTCAAGTTTTCACTACTGTCGGCACTCCCGGAGTGCCACTGTTTTTTTTGTATCATAACTTGAATATATATTTTATTTTCAACATGAATATTTAAATAACAGGTAATGAGGCGTTTTCTTAAAAAAAAAATAGTACACTTAGTTAGGATAGATGGCGCAGCAATAAATTAAATCGGTCTGTCAATGTCAAATTCACAATTTTTAATGGTGTGTTTGTTTTTGGAATTGAGAGAAAAATTTCAATCTTATGGAGAAAGATTAACGCCATCTATTGAGAATGTTTTTAATCTCTATTTTTTTTTCACTGGAAAACACCAACGTTTCTTTACCTTTATTTAATGCGTTGATTTCTGTGGTGGGGTGATGGTAGAGAATATTCTTCTCTACCATCACCCTGCGGTACAATTTGTTTGTCACCCCTTTCCTCTTTGAAACTTTGGGAATATTTTCGTAAACATTCCAGGAAATATTCCTAAAAATTGTAATTCAGGGGTAGGTATATTTACAGAAATAATGGAAATATTTACGGAAATATAAATGTACAATGGGAAAATTGCCGTAAATTTGGCGTAAGAGGCTAGTAGGGTAGGTATGGAGGACTATATAAGTACCATCGATTGCGATATTGCCTATTGGCGATCACCAACCCGCCTGTCCAGCGTGGTTATAACGAGAAAATCCGAGGGCTGTCCAGCAGTGGACAGACTTAAGCTCGTAAATAAATTTAATTTAATTTAATTGGTTTATGTACACTTGAAAATTTACAAACAATACATTTGAAAAAAGAAAACATAGTACTCAGGTGCTACTTATAATATATTGTGTTGACGGAAATAGCTAAACATGTTCTGACACTTACACACAGTATCCGTCTTCTTTTTGGTGTCCAGATAAAAATTGTTAACAGTAAATGGAAAACACAACCTGTAACATAAAAATAATTTAATGATAAATGAAATATAGTTAAGATAATATACATAATCGTGAACTCATGATAATTTGTTATTAAAATTGATATTGAACATTTTAAAAACCAAATTTAAGATACCTACACAGTCCAGTCACAGCTACACAACTACGAATATTCACGAGATGTGCACCGTGCGGTCGCCCGAGCCAGACTGAACGCAATTTTTTTTTATTTTTTTTTATGATTGACATATAGGTTGCCTCAGACGGCATATCCTACTCCACCGGACAAGAACCGCTAATCGACCGTGCGACGCTTTTATAAGCCGAACACAACAAGGCAATAGTGGGGATTAAGGCGATTAGAGTCCTCAATGGCCTTGGACGTTTGGGCTCCCCACCCCGCGCCATTACCTCACACCCTGCACGGAAACACCAATCAAAGAATACACGGGCGTAGGTCGGTACAGAAGCGCACTCCATACATTACTGCCTATAACTTGAGCTTGAATTGATAAATAACATCTTCTTCTTCGTCTAAGCGCGTTCCCATTTGCATCCTCAGCTGTGCTGCTTAGGAACCCGGGGCGCGCTTTCCCGCTTTTTCTACCCCAAATATAACATGCATGTCAATGGTCACCCAAGTATGCCAAAGACCTTGCAAAATGGAGAAGAAATAGCCAGAACAGTTTAAATGATTTAGCTATAGTTTAACGACTGGCCGCCTGCCTGACGTCAACCCTCTTTGGGAATGTATTTGTGCGAAAAGTTTACAACCGGCCGCTGCCTGACGTTTCTGCATGCATTTTCAATGCTTTCTTAGCCGCTTCTTTCTGCTAAGACTTTCGAGGCATTTTGATCTCAAATTTAGTACATTAAAGTAATTAAATGTCATCAAACGTCCAAATACGCGAAATAATAAACTATTACTTAATCTATACTAATATTATAAAGCAGAAGAGTTTGTTTGTTTAAACGCGCTAATCTCAGGAAGCAATGGTCCGATTTGAAAAATTATTTTTTTGTTGGGTAGCCCATTTATAGAGGAAGGCTTTAGGCTATATAACATTACGTTCCGACAACCACGCGAACGAAGTCGCGGGCACAGCTAGTATATAATATACAAACAAAGTTTATTATCGTACACTAGTAGATTGTACAGTACTGAGTACATAGGTACATAGGACATAGCGTCCATGCGCAAACCAAACTACAACACAATCGTATCGTATCGTCTGACTACTCTGACTGCACTACTCTCTGACCTAGTCTAAACACACATACAAAGAGAAAACACGCGTGATCCCTCATAAAAATTTGGTAGCGAGTGACACAGCCTTCCCGTCTGAATGCTAGTGGACGACTGCCGCCCGCGCCCGCGCAGGTCACCCTCTGCAAGTTACGTTCGAAATTCCTTAGTTTCGATATCTTTTAAATGAAAATGTTCTTCGATTTACAAAAGCAATGCATAATTTAAAGAAAAAGGGATTCTTAATCTATCAGTGTAAAAATATTTCCATATAACATAGCCGTTTAGGAGCAGTCTTGAATTCAAGTTAAAAATCGATGTCCCGTAATTAATCTTTTTATCACACAAAACAAAGACAAAAAGAAACAACAAATGCTCAAAATGTAGTCCTCGAACTGATGCTTCACATATATTTTTTTAACTATATCTGGCCAGCTGTGAATGAGCAGTCCGCTTTACAAAATGCCCATTTGACGGGAATTGAGGAATCTAATCGCCTTAACGAGTTTTATTATTTAAACTACCCACGTGGCACCTAATGCCACGTGTTAACTACTATCCCGACATATAGTTATTTTATTTAAAACTTTATTATGCCAAAAATTATAATGGATAGACTAAATGTCAAGGGCATGCTCTCCCTGTTAACCTTTAGGAAAAATAACAGTAGCTGTTTCTGATAATATTTTGCACGAACTCCGAATTTCGGCTACATCAACTAATGATAACGGTTACCCGAATGCCTGCATTGGGGTGCAAGCGAATTCACTAATGCATGATGTGGCTAATTTTCGTAAGTCGTTCTGGACCGCATTCAGGGTGCGATTTTAGTAACGTATGCAGATAGTCGTTTTGATAGTCGATAATGTCGATATACAGCATTTTTATTGGTCCTTTTGGACCGCATTCGGGGTGCGGGAGATTTCTGTTACGTATGCCATAGGGCCCGCATTCGAAGAACCGTTTTTACTAGTCGACGTATTCCGAATCCGGGGTGCGAAAGATTTCCGTCACGCATGCGGCGAGTCGTTTTCACTATTCGATAGAGTAATGTATAGTCGATATACAGCATGTTGGGAATAACGACAGCAGACGGGGCGTAACGAGTATTGTATCGAGTTGTGGCTTTTATTGGTCGCTATCCCGCATACGGGGAGTGTCCGCATGCTGTATATTGATTGTGTTAACGACTAATGAAAATGAACCATAATCACAGACACAAACAGACAACCTCACGCGACCACTGTGTCGACTTGTGGCATTGATTGTGGCATTCAACAACACTCATCGTGGACCAACTACCTTCTTCAAAACCAAAAACGCTAAAAGACAACGATCGTTATTCAAAGATCTGAACATACCTACTCGTATACCCTGTGAACAAGCATAATATGGTTGTAAAACTGTGCAGACTGAATTACTGAGAACTTGGAGCTATGTTGAGACCGAAGCATTTATTGTTGAGTAAGTTATTTTACTATTATAAATATAAATAAACGGGCAAGTGCGAGTCGGACTCGTAAATGAAGGGTTCCGTACCTCCATACAATGTTCTAAAATGCTGAAGAAATACGTTTCTTGTATGACGACCCCCTTTAATTTTTAACTTTATCTTATTTTTAGTATTTGTTATTATAGTAGTCATAGTAATACATAATCGGTGAAAAATTCAAGTAGCTAGTTAATGCCATTATGAAGATCGAGTTAAAAACGCTGACAAAAACATGTTTCCTGTATGACGACCCCCTTTAATTTTTGACATGATTTTAATTTTAGTATTTGTTGTTATAGCGATCATAGTTGTACATACCTAATCTGTTAACAAGTATCTAGTTAATGCCATTATAAAGATCTAGTTAAAAACGCTGACAAAAAAACACGACCCCCTTTATTTATTACTATTTTTTATTTTTAGTTTTTTTTTATAGCGGCCACAGTAATACATAATTGGTTAAAATTTTAAGTGTCTAGCCTAGTATCTAACCCTATTACGGTTCAAGAGATAGAGCCCTGTGACAGACGGACAGACAGACGGACAGACAGACGGACAGACAGACGGACAGACAGACGGACAGACAGACGAACAGACAGACAGACGGACAGACGGACAGACAGACGGACAGACAGACGGACAGACAGACGGACAGACAGACGGACAGACAGACAGACGGACAGACAGCGGAGTCTCAGCAACAGGGTCTCGTTTGCACCCTTTGGGTACGGAACCCTAAAACACTCACTTATAAATACTTTTAAACTATCGCGTTGCATTATTATTAAATTAATGCATACGGGAATTAACGCGAAACGTACCTTTTATTTATTTATTTTGCTGACGTTTCATTCGGGTTTCGCCGAACGTGGTCCCAGCTTGACTGAAGCAGCGATGACGCCTACGCCTCCCCCTGCCCGGTGTGATCTTCGTCCACCGTCATATTGTTCATTTTCCAAGTACCGTCACACACTACACTCACAGTGTCCCTATTCCGTAACGCAACCGTATTCTGGTGGTTAACCGATTGTGCACCAAACCGGGGTTGTGTTTTGTTAATCACTGGATTCCACACTCACTTATGCCCATGACACATAACTTCTTTCTCTTACATACATGCTAATACACACTCACACACACATTCCAAATTTCAATCTTTATTAGTGTCATTTTAAAATTTATTAATTTAAATTTAATATAATTTTCTTTATACTTATTCTAGTTTGTTTATTTTTTGTTTTTGAATTTATAATTTATACTTTATACCACATTTATTTGTCTGTAAATACCTATCTAATAATCTTCTTTGTCAATAGATATCTCTTGACAACTTGTAATGAGAGCGGGGACGTCTAACACAACAATATTATTTATTTAAAAGAATTCGTCAATCGCAATCTAGCATGTAATAATTCCGCCAATGAATTTTGTTGATTGAGTTAACGACCAACGAAAATGAGCCATTAAGTTAAAGTTCTAGATTTTCTCTAAGCCATATTAATATAATATAAATACAACATAATGTGCCCAAAGGGAACTAGTAACACATAATCGTCCGTATACGTCGACTATACGTTTAAAGTGTGCAGTTAGTAAATACATTCGTATTTTTACATGATACGTTTGACGTATCTGACGTTGATAATCCTGACTGCAAGATCACGGTAATGTAGACGAAGATGGAGGCAGCTACTCGGAGCACCATGCCAGTGTCCAGCGTGAACAGCCCGTACACCGAGGGCCGCTGCTCGCGGAACTCGCACATCTTGAGGATGCTTCTCATCAACTCGAACACTTTTTCTGAGGGAAGAAAGATATAGTTTTAATAACAAGTAAAACTCTTTCATGCAGCTTATGAACTCATCAATCATGAACTCTCTAAGATAGACTGGCAAACAATCTGTTTTTCCGAAGACATTGACTTAATTGTCTCAAAATTCTGTTTATATTCCAGTAAAGTTACATAATAGTAGTTTATGACACTGTCAAATAATGAGGGATATAACACAAGATTGTGGGTTTAAAAATCGAGCTGCCAGGCGAGATTTTTAATAATATCACACGAGTGTGATAATACCGATTTAAGTGCAGTGTCATACACTACTTTATCTAATCTCATAGACTAGAATTAAAGCTATTAAATAAAAGATTAAAGTTGAAAGAGAAAGAAGTAGTTGTTTGATTATTATGTTTATTTTCAATATTTGGACACATCGACTTCGTCATCATCATTTCAGCCGCATGACGTCCACTGCTGGACATAGGCCTCTCCCAGGGATTTCCAAAATGACCGATCTAGAGCGGCCTGCATCCAGCGCTTTTTAGCGAGCTTAGTCAGATCGTCTGACCACCTTGTGGGTGGGTGTCCAACGATTCGCTTGCCAGTACGTGGTCGCCATTCGAGAACCTTTCTAACCCATCGGCCATCGGTTCGTCGCGCTATGTGTCCCGCCCACTGCCACTTCAACAAGCTAATTCGCTGGACTATATCAGTGGCTTTTGTTCTCCACGTTTCAGAGCCATAAGTCATCACTGGTAACACACATTGATTATACACTTTAGTCTTGAGGCACTGAGGTATTTTGGACGTGAAGACGCTTCGTAGCTTCCCCAACGCTGCCCAACCAAGTCGGATTCGTCGAAAGACCTCTTCCTCGAAGCTGGAACTTCCTGCCTGGATCAATTGACCCAGGTAGATATATTGGTCTACAACTTCGAGGGTGAAGCTCCCAACACAAACTGTTTTGAATAAAAGTGCTTTGTTAGGAAACTAGCGCCATCTGCGTGTGATCTCCCCAAACACGAGCAAGATTATCGATTCATCGATTTCCCGTGCGCGGATTGTCTTTGCCCGACCAGAAAAATATTCATTGTCTTTATGTCAAAGTCTCAACTTGTCATTCCAGTAAAAATAGTAAAAAAATGTAAATTCGGGTGTGGCATCCGCGTGCTTTTGGAAGCATTAAGTTTGTAATTTTGATATATAAAATCGAAAGTTTCGTGGAGAATCGTCGGTAATTGTTTGGTGGCCAATTCATTTGAACGGCGGGGAGCCGAAATTGTTTGTATTACGTTGTAAAGAACATTGATTTGTGTGACAATTGTGAACCGCGTGCCATGCGCTTTGTAAATTGTTAGTTTGTGATACTGTAAATGAACAATAGTGAATTATCGAAAGAAGAACAAGAAAATTATTATGTTATGGCAGTGGTGTAATAAATACAAAAATAATACGTACTCATCTTGGGGCAACGTACATGAGCTCATGTGGGGTTAGTTTAGGGACCCAATTCTTCTCACCTTGGGACCTTGGGACCCAGAGAGGGACCTAAGGCCGTCGCCAACACTGAGGAGGACCTCAGACTCGACGCGAAGGCCAGGCGAGGCTGCCTGAAGACCGCGGGGAAGCGGTGAGTATTACAATTAGTTAGATTATTATAATTACTCTTAATTAGAATTCAGTTCAACTCATAATTAGGTTAAGTTAGGTTAATAGGCCCCTGTACCTATATACAGGGTGGTAGCAGACTGCGTAGGTTGTATGTGTGTTTGTTTGTTGCCGTTGAGATTGCCGGACTCGTACCAAGAGCGTAGTCACAAAATCTCTTGGTACCCAGAACGTAATCTTAGCTACTCTGCGCCCAACATTTTTTGGTAGCAGAGCGTAGTTAGTAACACAAACAGGTAGGGGCGCGACATGGACATTCAACATTACTTTCGTTTTGTCCATGTTCATTTTGAGGCCCACCTGTTGGGAAACTCGATTAAGGTCTCCGAGCATGGTACTTAAGTCTTCCATGGATTCTGCCATGACAACGATATCGTCGGCAAATCGAAGGTGAGTGATTTAAACGCCATTGATGTTGATGCCAAGTCCTTCCCATTCCAGAAGCTTGAAGGCATCTTCAAGTGCAGCGGTGAACAGTTTCGGAGATATCACGTCTACCTATCTCACACCTCTTTGCAGTGGAATAGCCCTCGTGCACTGCTCCTGTACTCGGACTGACATAGTGGCGTTACTGTACAAACACTTCAACACTTCGATATACCGATAGTCAATACGGCATCGCTGGAGACACTGAAGCACGGCCCATGTTTACGTTGTGTGTTACCAGGGCCAGTCGTTGACGGGAGTGGTAGCCGGATCTCTGCCGGAGATTCTTCGCACCCCCTGCCCCGCCGTTACCATGACCGCTACCGGAGCCAGGAATAGCGGGGCTGCCGGGGACTGGGGGCCTGGGTTTTTTTGAAATTTCCATTTGGAGGTAATTGGCCTTAAAACGCCGCGCTGGCCATTGCGAGTTGGCGAGTCCACGCTTTCTAAGGGGATTTAGTCCCTTATGGCTTACGGTAGCCACTTCGTCATACTTATACTCTTTATGCACTCTTTACCATTGAGTACCTATTTAGACCATAATGAGGAAAACTTAAACTTCTTGAAAAATTTCTGGAAATAGGTCACGTACTATTGACCTATTGTTCCGAAAACAAAGAACCTTGTTTTTTCATTTTCATGACTGACACTTATCATATAGTTTTCTTGACTTTGCTGGTAAAAGATTGTAAGTCATGAAAGAATCTCGGGCGGAGTCCTATTTCCTACAAATTCACTACAATCAGATATTTTTACAAGACGTAGGCAGATTACAAGATATTTATTACTTAAAAACGTACGAGACGCCATAATAAATTATAAGGACACCGATATTTAATTCTTTTTTTTACGGCCCTGAATATGAATCATTTTGGGTCATCATACAGCAATCAAAACTTGTTTGTAATGCTATAAAAATGGTGAACAGCATCTATAGCGTTTCATTAATAAAATAAATTGATCCCCAAGGATTTCCACCATCAATTACATGGTTTCGGAACGCATAATCGGTGTCACCATTTTTGTGTGGCTCAAATTACATGTATCCAGGGCCGTAACAATAATTGACCTGTTTCGTAATGGTTAAAAAATTACATTATATAATTACATTATACATTTTATAAAAATTATATATAAATTACATATATACATTATATAAAAATTACATAACATTGTTTTTTTCGAGAAAAACGTGTTATAATGGGATTTTTAAATTTTGGTATTGTGTTCATAAAGTACGTCAATATAAAATCGTTCTGCAGTTTATAATTTGAATTTTATGGCATGAGATTAGATAAACATAATTCACACTTTCCGCCTTGGTATTATCCAGCACTAACTATAATTTATAAATTAAAATTAAAATATCACAAAAAATGAAAAAAATACAAGAGAAGTGATTGTGACACAAGTGTGATTTTATAGACCTTTTAGTTGTTACGTGAGAGGCAGAAGAGAGTCCAGTTGGAATGTTATGATAATGTCATACGAGACTCTGAAAACAAAATAAAACGAAATAGTAAATCTTTCTGGTACACTATCACGTCTTTATCCCTAACGAGGCAGACAGAGCCCAGGGCGGCAAGGCTCAAGTCACCTTTAGGGTGATGGTGGGCATGAAGGTGGAAAAAGGAAATCATAATAGTGATGGATTGCTAACCGCATTGCCTATTTATACATATAATAATTATTCTTGACCTTTCCCTCGATCGGCTTTTATGATCTGTGCGGGAAGAAAACCATCGAAATTGAAGAATCAATCTTTCTGGACTTTTGTGAAATCCAAGAAAGCCAATTCTGGTATACCTGACTAAATGTTTGATACGACAACAGCAGATGGTGTTGAAATATGTGATCTATTTATCGTAATAAGTAAGTATTTTCAGTGATTTGAACCCGAGCAAAATGCAACCAACGCTGTCTTCTCATTCAGAATGTTAAAAGCCGTAAATAAATTAGATATAACTAAAGGTTATGGACCCGACGGTATACCACCAATATTCCTGCAAAGATGTCATAAAAATCTCGCCGTTCCACACGCTGTTGTTTCAACATTCATTGCGTACAGAAAAAATGCCAGCAATCAGGAAACAATGTTTTATAACACCGAATCACAAATACTGGATTTGTTGGATAGACACAACGTTAGATATTATGCCAATATTAAAAATAAGTGCAATACTTAAACTTTGTGCAAGTAATTTTTTTTTCTCTTTGTATTAAATAATGTACTTACATTTGTGCAATAAAGATATTAAACAAACAAACAAACAAACTTTTCGAAAATTAATTTATGACTAACTATTTATATCCTCTATTTAGACCAATTTTAGTAAATCAGCAACATAGTTTCGTGGCTAAGAGGTATGTAGAGAGATCTGTGATATCAAAATTATTTGTATTGATCAGCTATTATCGACGACTTCAGAAAATGATCGCGGAACGATCGAATCCAATTGTTTCCAAGGATGGAACCTAAAACAATATTGGATCTTACCGCTATTTTGAGGTTTCAGCAAAGCGTATATACAGATGATTTTGGTTTGCTCTATATGTCGCAGGACCAAGTCCGATTGCTGAGCGGCAAGCATCAGGTAGATCCAGCATACAAGTAGTAAAGCAAAAGTGATACATTTTCTTACTGTAGACATTTCCTGAAATTAAATACAATACCTATTTATGAAACGATAGTTAAATGTTTTATTTACATATTCTTACTTCTACATTTCTTTACTTAATATTGCATATGAATAAATGTGCCTAAGATAATTCTGTTTACAATACAGGATTCCTTTTGAAATTGAATTTAGTTTTTAGAGGTTTTCAAATGTTCTGCCTTCTTCTTGGAAAGAAAAGCAAATGTCTGTTCTGTAGTTAGTATGAATATTTGTCAAGTTCTGTCTACTTTGACTTAAATAAAGTAACCAAAACTAGGTGTAACCAAGACGGTTGAAGTGCTCATGGTATAATAAAATATGGTAATCTCTTCCCGTGACAGCTGGTCTCGTGATTAGAACAAGAATACGTCATCAGTTGGGAGTGTTGACACTGCAAGCCAATAATGAACTATTTTATATAGTTAATTCAATATATAAATGTATTCAAAATTAAATGATGAATCACGCGACATACGAAATACTTACGTTAGTTAGTATTATATTTTATAGTCGTTAACTAATTGAGAAAGTTCTTAAATTTACTGAAAAGTGTAAGTAGATATTCATTTTGATATTATGTAGTAGATATGTATTGTATATTATATAATATAGTAATATTTTATTATATATATTGAATTACTTTTTTGCGCCGCATAATTTTTCTGTTTATCCCTATGGTTGACTGGGAGAAAATGCTTCATCCGCCATCCGCCTCCATCCAGTCCGCCATTTGTTAAAAGTATATTTTTACTTTGGGACAATAAAGTTTTATAAATAAAAAAATAAAAGAACAATCAGTGGAAACAGTTTTCGTGACATTCGTGACGTAGCCTTGGGCTATCGAGGGAAGAGAATAGGTACCTTGTTTTATTATAAGTACCATGGAAGTTCTGTAAGTAATAATGATGAATAAACAAACCTCTGATTTTGCGTATTTAACAAACGTATGTACTATTAGTAAAGAATCCACCAGGACACATATTGCTGAAACTAATAGCTGAAAAAATGTATGTATAAATATAAATATGAAAAAAAAACTAATAAATTAGAATATTTAATTATCCAGTTATGACATACTTTTTTCGATTTAACTTTATATGAGTATGATGTTGAGCAATAACAGCTGCTGACTGGTTGATTGCGTGGACTGAACTGAACAATAAGATATTTTTTTCTTTCTTTTAAAAAATACGCCACGTGTGCGATTTGAACCCATCGTCTGTAATAAGTGCTAAACCAACGTGATACAATGACTTCGAATCACTCTGACTAATTTCTTCTAAAGGGGTCACGCATTATGGCCTATTCAAACGGTAGCGGTATCCGCTACCACCGTGGGTAGCGATATCCCAGTAGTTATGCAAAAGCGCTGTTTAATCAATAGCGGTATCCGCTACCGTCGTGGGTAGTGGTATTTCAACGACGCTCGTACTGTTGTGTCGTTGTTGCTGTAAGTATTATTTTAAATAGTTTGCACGTCGGTTTTCAGTGTAAGTACATGTCGCAGCCATCTGGTTAAATTAGCCAGCTTAGGTATTGAACGCCTAGGCCGTTCATTCAACGCCTTGGCCGTTTATTCAACGCCGGCATCCAAAGGACAACTAACGAAGTTATTGTCATTTAGTTAAACTGGATATTGATGAATTTGTGATGTTTGGCAATGACCATTAGTTCCCAATTATTTATGTACGACTCCTTTGTACTATACCTACAACTAAGTATTTAATAGTGAAATATTTTCAAATAAATAAATCAGTTTTAATGACATGTTTTAGTGACTACTAGCGCCGCAGTATCATCATTCAGGTATTTTTTAGTCTCCACTGCAGGAGCACTACCCTCTATGTACTCCAGAGCCCTACTTAGCCAGTTAGCCAGAGGATTAGGCCTATACTCTCTACGCTGGCCAGACGGGTTGGAGAGGTCTCAATGATGTTTATAAGCTTTGTTTAGCTTGTATTTCCTAGCTGACCGCGGGCTGACTTTTAATACGTCAAGTTGTTAAATGATTAGTGATTCTAGCTCAATTAACTATTGGCCTAGGCATCCAATTGGATACCGGTGTTGAATGAACCGCCTAGACATCCTCCTGGCCTGTCCGCCTCCTTCCTGGCTAAATTGAGAACGCGTATGACCCTGATAGTACTTAGAGCGCTCTTAAATATTATCAATATTAACAAAATACTCACTTTAAAATAAAAACACAGCAAAGTTCAGGACTAACTCTAATACATTATATATTTTAAAAACACGACAGCTTAAAATTTTCTCGATAGAAAAAAATTGCGAATTTGCCTCCCAAATCACCTCAGAATTATACTAAAACGGGAAGTATTCAAGAAATACAATAAATTAGCCCTTGTAACTTTGGATTATAATGGTATTGTAATTAAAAAAATGTATTAAACATAAGGCAGCTATAAATGTCTTATTTTTTAAATAACTTTAAATAGGTATTTTTAGGGTTCCGTACCTCAAAAGGAAAAAACGGAACCCTTATAGGATCACTTTGTTGTCCGTCTGTCCGTCCGTCCGTCCGTCTGTCAAGACCCTTTTTCTCAGGAACGCGTGGAGGTATGAAGCTGAAATTTATATCAATTACTCAGGTCTACTGTCCCTTGAAGCTGTGAAAAAATCAAACTTCTAAGCCAACGCAATCAAAAGATACAGCCGTTTATGCCGCAAATTTTCGACACTTGCAAGGGAATCAAAACCTACAGGGTGCTTCCCGTGAACTCAGAATCTTGAAATTTGGTACGAAGCAACGTCTTATAGCATAGATAAAGGAAAAATTACGAAAACCATAAATTTTTAGTTACATCACATAATATATATTTTTTTAATAATTTTAAACTTACTACCCATTTCCTCATAAACGCGTAGAGGTATTAAATTGAAATTCATACCAAATACTAAACCTTGCAGGTTTGTACGGAACCCTCGGTGCGCGAGTCCGACTCGCACTTGGCCGGTTTTTTGTGAAACGAAACAAACCTCAAAAAACCAGAAACGCGCAATTCAGTCTCATTGACCCGTCGCGATCTTTTCACCCCGCATAGTTTGCTCTCTCGCTTCGGCTAGAGTAAATTTTTGTGTGTGGAAGCGGGAGCAAAATAAGATTATCTGCATCAGGTGCTGCCTTAACCAGATGGCTGCGACATATACGAGGCGCGAGTGGTGGCTGCTGGCGTCGCCGGACGCCTCCGTGAGGGGAGAACCAAGTTTCACCGAACATGCGGTACATATCGCTGCGGTATGTACCAGTTTTGCGACAGCTGCGATAATGCCATACCAAATACCCGGCGGAATATCGCTCGGGTATACCGCTACCCACGGCGGCAGCGGATACGGCTACGGTTTGAATAGGCCTTTATTTATTTTATGTATGGACAGAGACATCATAAGCAACTTACACAAAAGCGATAAATCCGCTGAATACTTCTTGATTGGTCAAAAATCATTTTGAATGCTGAGAGATAGTCCTTCGGATTGGCTCTATTTTGAAAATATACTCGATTTTCATCATCTTTTTTCCAGAAAATCCCATCAAATAGGAAAATTTTGGGCATGTACTCTGACTTTACGTTCCCAATTTTCATCAAAGCTGTGTTTAAAAATTTGATTTTTAAGCTTAGATTCGTGTACAGCGTACACAAGAAACTGACGTCATACAAAACAAATATACCCATTACAAAATATATAGTGCTAATTATTTGAACAAACAGTTCTGTATGAAATGCTAAATTTATTCCAACTGCTACGACAAATTGGAAAAACAGGAGAAATATAGTGGCATATTTAATAATAAGTTTAATTACGTCTCTCGTAAACTTTGTTTCTTCTGCACCTAATAAAGCGTCGATGTCTATACAGCGGTTCAAGACTTCAGTTATAGAACGACTATGTGTGTAGGTCATGTTTATCAACACATAATTACAAGTTAAATTGATTTGTATCATTATTAATATCTCTTCAAGGAACAAATATTCGAATGCTGTTTTGTACAGTATATGCGCTGCCGCTATGTTTGTCAAGATTATTGAGAAAGTGCCCATCATTATTGCGTTGTATGATTTTTCCACTATGCGGTTATTTTTAATGATATACCGACAATGTCCAGATATTTGCAATATCTTCCAAACAAAGTTGTTGTAAATGTCAATATATTCTTTTGTTAAATGTTCTTTTCCGTACTCCATGATCAAGTAAATATATTTTTTGTTTTTTTTTTCAATTTAAATGACACTGCTATACGATGTGGTAGTAGGTACCTACTGAAAGATTATAGTAATTTTCCTAATTTGTCGCGTGCCACATAGTAACTTCCTATACTATACGATAGATAAGAATCTCAATTGATTACGCTTACCTGAAGTAGAAATTAAATTTTAAAAATATGACTATCCTTCGAAATTGCTTGTACTATTAAATTGGTATGGTAATATGAAAAATTAAGTAAGTATATTGCTTTTAGGGTATACATGAATTTTTCGGGGTCCAGTACTGCTCCCATTTGAAATAAATTATTTCTTTGTTTTGTCTTTGTGAAGCCCTAGATAGCCCTTCAAACTATTTTATGAACCACTGGCGGAAAACGGCCACTTTTGGCAGCGGCGTCCTCTGGACAAAGACTTGATACCATTGATTGCAATCACCGCCTGTCGAGCGTGGTTATTTATTGAGAGAGGGCTGTCCAGCAGTGGACAGATTTAAGCTCGTAAAATAATTTAATTTAAAATCAAATTTTATTGGTCCAAAACGTGATAATTTACAAGCAATACATTAATAAACTGGTCAAGTGCAAGATAAACTCGCGTGAAGAGGGTTCCGTACTTCTCATAGGGTTTCCTGTAATAAACAAGCAATGAACTATAATTTGTATTTTTTTCAAAATTTTAGGCTTAGTAGTTTCGGAGATCAGGGTGGGGGGGGGGGGGGAAATAACAATTTTTCGTCTTCTTTCATGAATAAAATCAAAAGTATTTATTTTAAAATAATAGTAAAAATATATTTGAGATCCTCATAATGAACCCTTTCATTTGATATATGGCAGGCAGTAAGTCCCATCAAAATGACCTGTCTTTTTAAGAATCTTATTGTTTATTTATAGGCTATTATTCTATTATATTATTATTCTAAGGTTATAAATAATACCCTATTAAAATTTCAAGTTTCCTTAAATACCTTTTTTTTTTTTTTTTTAAATTACTTTTGCACGCGCCTGGCAATATCAAAGCCCCGACTAAATCGTCTGGCTTATTGATTTTTTTATTCTTTAAACATTACACTACAACATATAAAAACGTATATTGCTTCAAATACTTTTTTGAAAAAAACTTAAAAATTTATAGGTTGCTTTAGCCCCGCTACTCACCAGCCAGGTATGCAGTTCCGTGTTGGGGTATAATAGGAGAGGTATGTGACAAGTTTTCAACTTGCCTCAAATACCTACAATTTGGGGCAGCTCTCGAACCATATACACACACAGTAAGGTTTGCAGAACTTTTTTTTAAATTTCCTAATTGGTCCCCCGAAAATGACCCTTGTTTTAACAAAATATTTATTTACTTTGCACATCTGTGTTTGGGTTATAGGATTACACCATCCAACCAAATTTCACTTGATTTGGTCTAGTAGATTCGGAGCAAATTGGCTGTGACAGACGGATGGACAGACAGACAGACGCACGAGTGATCCTATAAAGGTTCCATTTTTTCATTTTTTGTACGGAACCCTAAAAAGGAAACATAGTAACTATGGTGCTACTTATAATGTATTGTGTTGACTGAAATACTTAAACATGTTCAAATTCCTACACACAGTAACCGTCTTCTTTTTGGTGTGCAGATGCAAATTATTACCAGTATTTAAATGTTAAGACTGCAGTCTTCGACCGTGGGAATTTTTGATTAAACACCCGAATCTATATTTCCTATCGACACATACGCATTGCGCTGGATTGTACATGCACCCTGGAGACGAATTTAGACGAATTCAGAAGCGCAGCGAGCGGTCTGCCTTATCAGCGTTTTCGTCCCCATATTTATTTGAGAATTTTGGAGAACTTTAATGTATCTAAACGAAAAGGTGCTGAGTTCTGACGTGAGCTAAATTAAATCATATCGCTAACCACATTGAGTAGATATTTTTTTGAATTTCTTTGCTGAGTGAGACTTCTGTACGTGAATACTAGTACCTATTCTGTGATAATATTAGCTTTTTTGTCAGAATACTTGTCTGCCGCCATGATGCATTACAAAAATAAATTAATATCAGCACCTTTAATGGCGGATAATGTAACTAATTTACGATATGATCACTAATGTTTGACCATATTATGAAGTAACCATGCGTTTAACATGTCATATCGTTAAACGCTGATTTTTCATTGATCTGGGTCAGGCCTGTGTCACTCCCCGTTACACAGAATCGCTGTAGGCACAGAATACATAAGAGTCAAACAGAATGGAATCTCACAGCGTCTCCCACAAATTGGCGTCCCCGCACTTTCTGTACCTTTCTATGCTCTAAACTAGGGTTTATTTACTAGCCGCACGCAATACACGACGAATCTTGTCTTGAGAACTGTCAATCAATAGTAACCATCATGGTGAGAAGATGCGCATATAATAATTGTTGGTGCAGCGACCTCTTTATATCTTTTCATAAAACATTACAATGCTTTCGACCGCTTTTACCATTTGGCAATGCTAGTCTGTGGTTTTGTTGGAGATCCCGATGAAACCCTATAGATGGCACTAGGAGTAGCATTTTCTGGCGTTCTGTGTTTGAATCTCGCGCCACCTTTTTCTTCTATCTTTTTCGCTGCCACGCGAACTGTGACGCTCGTCAAGTTATCGCAATTTTTTCTAATCCCTTTACGAATTAGGGATTCGCCGCATCCTAATTTACGCTAAAGTGGAAGTTAATCACCTTATCTATTGTTTTTTTGTGATTTGTGTAAGTGAAAACTGTGTAATATCAATATACGGACTGTACGTGAGCCGGCCAGCTTGTCCTGAACTCTTGACCAAGCCTAGCGAGGATCCAGTGCCTGCCGCAGGCCCTCAGGAAGTAATCGGGAAGAAGACAGCCCAGGTTAGTGCTAGCACTTGTCAAATTGGTATCTAAAGCGGTTTTTTTTTCATTGCCAAATCACTACGCTGCAATATACCTAATTTATTGGTATTTTGTTCATTTCGGCTTCCAGCCCTTCGGTGAAGCACTATTTACACGTGCTACACCATAGTTGGTCCTTCAGAGCCTGGATACTATTCCAGTATTCTCGTCTTAACTTATTTTTCGTGTTTTACGCCTAAAACGCATTTTTTCCATAGCCGCCATATTGGACGTGCTAATTGCACTTTCAATGTTTCATACAAATTATACCTACGCATAATTCAATCGCTTTGAATTAGTAACCTAATTGGTTATATCCATAGTTGGATATTAACCATTAAATCGCTGCATTTATTTAATAATTATCCTTCCCGCCCCGCACCTCACATCGCATTCTTGTAATTTTATTAAATTTTTGCATTGCAAACATGGCGGACAAAGATAGCGAAATTATGATAACTTTGCTAATTAAAAGAGGGACGCATTATTTCAACGTGTTAATCGCTTGTATGATGCATCTAAGAAGATAGTTTCTTTCGATATTTCATCTAGATCCAATGAGAATTTTATGTCAGAATCGGAAATGATTGACCTGTGGTACGAAAGGTTCACTAACATAGTAGACGTAATGAATAAACGAAAATTACTTTTAAAACCTAATGAGGATCCAGATTATGCTTGTTTGGATGCATTTGACGACCTGTGTACGCGAATTAAACGCACACGCAATAATATCACCGCGAGTATTAAGTCACCTAGTTGTCAAAGTACAAGTGACTCGTCATCCACGAAATCGGTCGTGAAATTGCAGCCTTTAGTCATTCCGAGTTTTGACGGACGCCCAGAAAATTGGAATATTTTCTATCAATCATTTAAAGCTAATGTTCATTTGAATAAACAGCTGTCGGACTCGCAGCGTGTGCAGTATTTAATTTCTAAATTAACGCATGATGCTTTGAAATTTACCGCCGGAATAGTTACTACTGGTGGTTTAGTGTAGCCTATATAATGCGGATTGCTTGCTTTGGCGTAAGATCAATGCTGTTTTTTATATTTGCTCTGTTTAATAATTGTATTTAGTCTATTGCTATCCGTGGAAACCTTTTATTGGCTCTCCGGTATCCATTCAAATTTTTGTTTTTAATTGTAAAGCTGTTGGCTCCCCTTGAAAATCAATAAATTAAAACAATAAAAAAAAATACTCGTACGCCACGAGTACGATTTCGAGTGCCTCGCCTCTAATGAGTGCTCAACACACTTGATACAATGACTTCGAATCACCCTGACGAATTTCTTCATCACATATTACCCTCTAAACCGTGTGGTTCCTGGCTTCCGGGTTAGAATAGGACCCCTCCATCTCTTCCTATGGATGTCGTAAGAGGCGACTAAATGACTAAGCACAAACATCTCGTGCTACAAATACATTCCCAAAGAGGGTCGACGTCAGGCAGGCGGCCGGTCGTTAAACTACATATAGCCAAATATTTCAACTGCTCCGGCTATTTCTTCTCCATTTTGCAAGGTCTTTGGCATCCTTGGGTGACTATTGACATGCATTAACATGCATTAACATGCATATGGGTGCGTTTTCCAAATATAACTATTTAGAGAAGAAAAAGCGGGAAAGCGCACCCCTGGCTCAGAAGCAGCACATCTGAGGATGCAACCAGGAACGCATTAGACGAAGAAGAAGATATTACCCTCTAAAGTGGTTACGCATTATGTATATGTTATGGTAGCGATATCCGCTACCTGTACCGCTACCGCCGTGGGTAGTGGTATTCCGATGACGCTCGTACTGTTGTGTCGTTTTGGCCGTATTATGTTTGCTGCACGTATGTAGATTTTGAGTGTATATGAGACGCGCGCGAGCAATAGCTCCGGGCGGTCCGTGGGGCGAAATTCGGGCGGGGCTTGGTTCTCCACGAGGAGAGAACCAACTTTCACCGAGCACGTGGTACGTATCGCATACCGCTGCGGTATGCGGTACACGATACGTACCACGAATACCCGGTGGGATATCGCTCGGGTATACCGCTACCCATGGCGGTAGGTACGGTTACGGTAATGCCTTTACTTATTTTATCTATGGACAGAGACATTATACGCACACATCATACATCCCTTCCTGTGGATGTCGTAAAAGGCGACTAAAGGACACAAACATCTCGTACTACAATTGCATTCCCAAGGTGGCTTAACGTCAGGCAGGCGGCTGGTCGTAAAACTATAGCCAAATCTTTTAAACTCTTCCGACAATTTCTTCTCCAACGCATCTTTGGCATCCTTGGGTGACCATTGTCTTGCATGTAATATTTGGAGAAGAAAGAGCGTGAAAACGCATCCCAGGCTCCGAAGCAGCACAGCTGACGATGCAACCGGGAACGCGCTTGGATGAAGAAGAAGAAGAGACATTATACGCAACTTACACAAAAACGATAAATCCGCTGAATACATCGTGATTGGTCAAAAATCATTTTGAATGCCGTTAGATAGTTCTTCAAATTGGCTCTATTTTGGAAAAAATACTCGATTTTCATCATCTTTTTTCCAGAAAATCCCATCAAATAGGAAAATTTTGGGCATGTACTCTGACTTTACGTTCCCAATTTTCATCAAAGCTGTCTTTAATAATTTGGTTTTTACGCTTTAATTCGTGTACAGCGTAACCAAGAAACCGATATCATACAAAACGAATACACCCATTACAAAATATAAAGTGCCATATATGCAAATGTAAAATTCTGAATGAAATGCTAAATTTAGTCCAACTGCTACGACAAATTGGAAAAACAGGAGAAATATAGTGACATATTTCACAATAAGTTTAATTATGTCTCTTGTAAACTTTGTTTCTTCTGCACCTAATGAAGCGTCGATGTCTAAACAGCGGTTCAAGACTTCAGTTACAGAACGCTTATGTGTGTAGGTCATTGTCTATCAACCCATAATTACAAGTTAAATTGATTTGTATCATTATTAATATCTCTTCAAGGAACAAATATTCGAATGCTGTTTTGTACAGTATATGCGCCGCTATGTTTGTCAAGATTATTGAGAAAGTGCCCATCATTATCGCGGTGTATGATTTTTCCACTATGCGGTTATTTTTAATGATATACCGACAATGTCCAGATATTTGCAATATCTTCCAAACAAAGTTGTTGTAAATGTCAATATATTCTTTGTTAAATGTTCTTTTCCGTACTCCATGATCAAGTAAATATATTTCTTGTTTGATGTTTTCCAATTTTAATGACACAGCTATACTATGCGGTAGTAGGTACTGAGAGATTATGGTAAGTTTTCTGATTTGTCGCGTGCCTCACAATAACTTCCTATTCGACAGATAAAAATCTTAATTGATTACGCTTATTTGAAGTAGAATTTAAATTATAGATATTACTATCCTTTGAAATGGTCCCTACTATTTATTGGTAATATGAAAAACTAGTATATTTGATGGAAACGGACAAAGCGCTAGGTACACTAGGTATAATATAATGAGTATGTTTTTTAAAGTTCTTTGTTTTCGATGCGTTGGGCATGTTTTAAATGGAAAAACCATTGAACTCGCGACACTGTTACCGTTACCGTAAACGACATCTCAAGTTTTCACTTCTGTCGGCACTCCCGCAGTGCCACTGTTTTTTTTTTTGTATCATAACTTGTATATATATTTTATTTACAACATGAATATTTAAATATCAGGTAATGAGGCGTTTTCTTAAAAAAAAATAGTACACTAAGTTAGAATAGATGGCGCAGCAATAACTTAAATCGGTCTGTCAATGTCAAATTCACAATTTTTAATGGTGTGTTTGTTTCTGGAATTTACAGAAAAAATTCAATCTTATGGAGAACGTTTAACGCCATCTATTGAGAATGTTTTTAATCTCTATTTTATTTCACTGGAAAAAGCCAACGTTTCTTTACCTTCATTTAATGCGTTGATTTCTGTGGTGGGGTGATGGTAGAGAATATTCTTCTCTACCGTCACCCTACGGTACAATTTATTTGCCACCCCTTTCCTCTTTGAAACTTTGGGAATATTCTCGTAAACATTCCAGGAAATATTCCTAAAAATTGAAATTCAGGGGTAGGTATATTTACAGAAATAATGGAAATATTTACGGAAATATAAATGTACAATGGGAAAATTGCCGTAAATTTGGCGTAAGAGGCTAGTAGGGTAGGTAGGGAGGACTATATAAGTACCATCGATTGCGATATTGCCTATTGGCGATCACCAACCCGCCTGTCCAGCGTGGTTATTACGAGAAAATCTGAGGGCTGTCCAGCAGTGGACAGACTTAAGCTCGTAAATAAATTTAATTTAATTGGTTTATGTACACTTTTAAAAAATTTACAAACAATACATTTGAAAAAAGAAAACATAGTACTCAGGTGCTACTTATAATATATTGTGTTGACTGAAATAGCTAAACATGTTCTAATTCTTACACACAGTATCCGTCTTCTTTTTGGTGTCCAGATAAAAATTGTTAACAGTAAATGGAAAACACAACCTGTAACATAGAAATAATTTAATGATAAATGAAATATAGTTAAGATAATATACTTATTCGTGAACTCATGATAATTTGTCATTAAAATTAATATTGAACATTTTAATAACCAAATTTAAGATACACAGTCCAGTCACAGCTACACAACTACGAATATTCACGAGATGTGCACCGTGCGGTCGCTCGAGCCAGACCACAGACTACGGAGCAGATACTATAGCCAGACTGACCGCTAATCGACCGTGCGACGCTTTTATAAGCCGAACACAACAAGGCAATAGTGGGGATTAACGAGTTTTATTATTTAAACTACCCACGTGGCACCTAACGCCACGTGTTAACTACTGTCCCGACATATAGTTATTTTATTTAAAACTTTATTATGCCAAAAATTATAATGGATAGACCATAATCACAGACACAAACAGACAACCTCACGCGACCACTGTGTCGACTTGTGGCATTGACTGTGGCATTCAACAACACTCATCGTGGACCAACTTCCTTTTTCAAAACCAAAAACGCTAAAAAACAACGATCGTTATTCAAAGATCTGAACATACCTATACCACCTATACCCTGTGAACAAGCATAATATGGTTGTATGTAAAACTGTGCAGACTGAATTACTGAGAACTTGGAGCTATGATGAGACCGAAGCATTTATTGTTAAGTAAGTTGTTTTACTATTATAAATATAAATAACGGGCAAGTGCGAGTCGGACTCGTAAATGAAGGGTTCTGTACCTCCATACAATGTTCTAAAACGCTGAAGAAATACGTTTCTTGTATGACGACCCCCTTTAATTTTAACTTTATCTTATTTTTAGTATTTGTTATTATAGTAGTCATAGTAATACATAATCGGTGAAAAATTCAAGTAGCTAGTTAATGCCATTATGAAGATCGAGTTAAAAACGCTGTAAAAACACGTTTCTTGTATGACGACCCCCTTTAATTTTTGACATGATCTTAATTTTAGTATTTGTTGTTATAGCGATCATAGTTGTACATAATCTGTAAACAAGTATCTAGTTAATGCCATTATAAAGATCTAGTTAAAAAGGCTGACAAAAAAACACGACCTCCTTTATTTATTACTTTTTTTTATTTTTAGTATTTTTTTGTTATAGCGGCCACAGTAATACATAATTGGTTAAAATTTTAAGTGTCTAGCTATTACGGTTCAAGAGATAGAGCCCTGTGACAGACGGACAGACCGACGGACAGACAGACGGACAGACGGACAGACAGACAGACGGACAGACAGCGGAGTCTCAGCAACAGGGTCTCGTTTGCACCCTTTGGGTACGGAACCCTAAAACACTCACTTATGCCCATGACACATAACTCCTTTCTCTTACATACATGCTAATACACACTCACACACTCATTCCAAATTTCAATCTTTATTAGTGTCATTTTATAATTTATTAATTTAAATTTAATATAATTATCTTTTTACTTATTCTAGTTTGTTTATTTTTTGTTTTTGAATTTATAATTTATACCTTATACCACATTTATTTGTCTGTAAATACCTATCTAATAATCTTCTTTGTCAAAAGATATCTCTTGACAACTTGTAATGAGAGCGGGGACGTCTAACACAAGAATATTATTTATTGCACGCCTCATAAGCGGAGCGTTGAGGTAGTGCTCTACTCTCGACATGTCAAAAAACCCAGTCTTTCGAAACTTAAATGACGTTTTTTTTTTAATATAACACTTACAGGATAATATGAGTGCACTTATATGAAGTTAAATAATCTGTCTAGCACATATGGTACATTTTATAAACAATTAATTTGTTTAATATAATAAATAATAACATTAAAACTAATCATTCTTGGACGTCCGTGAGTCTGTGTTTATGTGACCATGTATATGGCAGAGAAATTGGTCGAAAAATTCATCTTACCGGAATACTTTTGTTTTTAATATATAAAGTATTACACTGTGCTGATTCCTAGTTAATATTAGCGTTCTAAGTACTGTCGTTTAATTATAATTTATAAAAAACTAATATACCACTGTATACTGTATATCTATATATATATTTTTTATTTTTATTTTTTATAGTATATTTTTTCCTCACCTTAGTGTTATGGCGCCACTATATATTTTTATTTTTTTATTTTATCGTTTTATTATTTCTTTTTCTTTTCAATTCAATCATTTATTTTCATTTTTTTTTTTACTTTTCCGACTATTGCTTTTTTTACTTTTCCGACTAAAAGTACGATCTATTAAGGTTCCCATGTCTCATAAGTGGGATATACCCTGTGGGCTGAACCCAATTTTTTACAATGTATTGCCAAGTATTCTTCAACGAAAATAAAAAGTAGTTTCTGTTTTTTTTCACCGCAAAGTGTGCTTGTGATAGTAAAGTCGTCCCGAATTTTGAAAATTTTCAATTTTCTCAGCGGGAAGTTAAAAATAAAAGTTAAAAATAATCTCCAGAATTAATCTCCAGTCGTACGTTAAAGCCGACACATACTTTTTTCGTTTTAAGTTAGCAATAAAACAATCAAAATCAATTTAATTGTGAAAAATTAGATTATGAGGCGTGCACTTTTGGATTTTCCAAACTGTTTGAAAGAATTCGTCAATCGCAATCTAGCTTATAATAATTCCGCCAATGAATTTTGTTGATTGAGTTAACGACCAATGAATTCTCTAAGCCTCATTAATATAAATACAACATAATGTGCCCAAAGAGAACTAGTAACACATAATCGTCCGTATACGTCGACTATACGTTTAAAGTGTGCAGTTACTAAATACATTCGTATTTTTACATGATACGTTTGACGTATCTGACGTTGATAATCCTGACTGCAAGATCACGGTGATGTGGACGAAGATGGAGGCAGCTACTCGGAGCACCATGCCAGTGTCCAGCGTGAACAGCCCGTACACCGAGGGCCGCTGCTCGCGGAACTCGCACATCTTGAGGATGCTTCTCATCAACTCGAACACTTTTTCTGAGGGAAGAAAGATATAGTTTTAATAACAAGTAAAACTCTTTCATGCAGCTTATGAACTCATCAATCATGTACTCTCTAAGATAGACTGGCAAACAATCTGTTTTTCCGAAGACATTGACTTAATTGTCTCAAAATTCTGTTTATATTCCAGTAAAGTTACATAATAGTAGTTTATGACACTGTCACATAATGAGGGATATAACACAAGAGTGTGGGTTTAAAAATCGAGCTGCCAGGCGAGATTTTTAATAATATCCCACGAGTGTGATAATACCGAGTTAAGTGCACTACTTTATCTAATCTCATAGACTAGAATTAAAGCTATTAAATAAAAGATTAAAGTTGAAAGAGAAAGAAGTAGTTGTTTGATTATTATGTTTATTTTCAATATTTGGACACATCGACTTCGTCATCATCATTTCAGCCGCATGACGTCCACTGCTGGACATAGGCCTCTCCCAGGGATTTCCAAAATGACCGATCTAGAGCGGCCTGCATCCAGCGCTTTCCAGCGAGCTTAGTCAGATCGTCTGACCACCTTGTGGGTGGGTGTCCAACGCTTTGCTTGCCAGTACGTGGTCGCCATTCGAGAACCTTTCAACCCTATCGGCCATTGTCGCGCTATGTGTCCCGCCCACTGCCACTTCAACAAGCTAATTCGCTGGACTATATAAGTGGCTTTTGTTCTCCTACGAATTTCCTCATTTCTGATTCGATCACGTAGAGAAACACCGAGCATAGCCCTCTCCATAGCGCGTTGAGCGACCTTGAGCCTTCTTATGAGACCCATAGTAAGGAACCACGTTTCAGAGCCATAAGTCATCACTGGTAACACACATTGATTATACACTTTAGTCTTGAGGCACTGAGGTATTTTGGACGTGAAGACGCTTCGTAGCTTCCCCAACGCTGCCCAACCAAGTCGGATTCGTCGAAAGACCTCTTCCTCGAAGCTGGAACTTCCTGCCTGGATCAATTGACCCAGGTAGATATATTGGTCTACAACTTCGAGGGTGAAGCTCCCAACACAAACAGGTAGGGGCGCGACATGGACATTCAACATTACTTTCGTTTTGTCCATGTTCATTTTGAGGCCCACCTGTTGGGAAACTCGATTAAGGTCTCCGAGCATGGTACTTAAGTCTTCCATGGATTCTGCCATGACAACGATATCGTCGGCAAATCGAAGGTGAGTGATATACTCGCCATTGATGTTGATGCCAAGTCCTTCCCATTCCAGAAGCTAGAAGGCATCTTCCAGTGCAGCGGTGAACAGTTTCGGAGATATCACGTCTACCTATCTTACACCTCTTTGCAGTGGAATAGCCCTCGTGCACTGCTCCTGTACTCGGACTGACATAGTGGCGTTACTGTACAAACACTTCAACACTTCGATATACCGATAGTCAATACGGCATCGCTGGAGACACTGAAGCACGGCCCATGTTTACGTTGTGTGTTACCAGGGCCAGTCGTTGACGGGAGTGGTAGCCGGATCTCTGCCGGAGATTCTTCGCACCCCCTGCCCCGCCGTTACCATGACCGCTACCGGAGCCAGGAATAGCGGGGCTGCCGGGGACTGGGGGCCTGGGTTTTTTTGAAATTTCCATTTGGAGGTAATTGGCCTTAAAACGCCGCGCTGGCCATTGCGAGTTGGCGAGTCCACGCTTTCTAAGGGGATTTAGTCCCTTATGGCTTACGGTAGCCACTTCGTCAGACTTATACTCTTTATGCACTCTTTACCATTGAGTACCTATTTAGACCATAATGAGGAAAACTTAAACTTCTTGAACAATTTCTGGAAATAGGTCACGTACTATTGACCTATTGTTCCGAAAACAAAGAACCTTGTTTTTTCATTTTCATGACTGACACTTATCATATAGTTTTCTTGACTTTGCTGGTAAAAGATTGTAAGTCATGAAAGAATCTCGGGCGGAGTCCTATTTCCTACAAATTCACTACAATCAGATATTTTTACAAGACGTAGGCAGATTACAAGATATTTATTACTTAAAAACGTACGAGGCGCCATAATAAATTATAAGGACACCGATATTTAATTCTTTTTTTTACGGCCCTGAATATGAATCATTTTAGGTCATCATACAGCAATCAAAACTTGTTTGCAATGCTACAAAAATGGTGAACAGCGTCTATAGCGTTTCACTAATAAAATAAATTGATCCCCAAGGATTTCCACCATCAATTACATGGTTTCGGAACGCATAATCGGTGTCACCATTTTTGTGTGGCTCAAATTACATGTATCCAGGGCCGTAACAATAATTGACCTGTATCGTAATGGTAAAAAAATTACATTATAACATTGTTTTTTTCGAGAAAAAAGTGTTATAATGGGATTTTTAAATTTTGGTATTGTGTTCATAAAGTACGTCAATATAAAATCGTTCTGAAGTTTATAATTAGAATTTTATGGCATGAGATTAGATAAACATAATTCACACTTTCCGCCTTGGTATTCTCCAGCACTAATTATAATTTATAAATTAAAATTAAAATATCACAAAAAATGGAAAAAATACAAGAGAAGGTGTGATTTTATAGACTTTTTAGTTGTTACGTGAGAGGCAGAAGAGAGTCCAGTTGGAATATTATGATAATGTCATACGAGACTCTGAAAACAAAATAAAACGAAATAGTAAATATATCTGGTACACTATCACGTCTTTATCCCTAACGGGGCAGACAGAGCCTAGGGCGGCAAGGCTCAGGCCACCTTTAGGGTGATGGTGGGCATGAAGGTGGAAAAAGGAAATCATAATAGTGATGGATTGCTAACCGCATTGCCTATTTATACATATAATAATTTTTCTTGACCTTTCCCTCGATCGGCTTTTATGATCTGTGCGGGAAGAGAAGCATCGAAATTGAAGAATCAATCTTTCTGGACTTTTGTGAAATCCAAGAAAGCCAATTCTGGTATACCTGACTAAATGTTTGATACGACAACAGCAGATGGTGTTGAAATATGTGATCTATTTATCGTAATAAGTTAGTATTTTCAGTGATTTGAACCAGAGCAAAATGCAACCAACGCTGTCTTCTCATTCAGAATCTTAAAAGCCGTAAAAAAATTAGATATAACAAAAGGTAATGGACCCGACGGTATACCACCAATATTCCTGCAAAGATGTCATAAAAATCTCGCTGTTCCACACGCTGTTGTTTCAACATTCATTGCGTACAGAAAAAATGCTAGCAATCAGGAAACAATGTTTTATAACACCGATTCACAAATACTGGATTTGTTGGATAGACACAACGTTAGATATTATGCCAATATCCAAAATAAGTGCAATACTTAAACTTTGTGCAAGTAATTTTTTTTCTCTTTGTATTAAATAATGTACTTTTGTGCAATAAAGATATTAAACAAACAAACAAACTTTTAGAAAAAATAATTTATGACTTTTATATCCTCTACTTAGACCAATTTTAGTAAATCAGCAAAATAGTTTCGTGGCTAAGAGATATGTAGAGAGATCTGTGATATTAAAATTATTTGTATTGATCAGTTATTATCTTCAGCTGTGACTTCAGAAAGATCGCGGAACGATCGAATCCAATTGTTTCCAAGGATGTAACCTAAAACAATATTGGATCTTACCGCTATTTTGAGGTTTCAGCAAAGCGTATATACAGATGATTTTGGTTTGCTCAATATGTCGCAGGACCAAGTCCGATTGCTGAGCGGCAAGCATCAGGTAGATCCAGCATACAAGTAGTAAAGCAAAAGTGATACATTTTCTTACTGTAGACATTTCCTGAAATTAAATACAATACCTATTTATGAAACGATAGTTAAATGTTTTATTTACATATTCTTACTTCTAAATTTCTTTATTTAAGGACTGTATGCACAAAGCCACGTGGTCGGATTTGGCTCTGAAATATGCAAAATTTTCCCGCTAGGGGGATAAAAATGTCAAGATGAAGTTGCATAGAGTTAATAATGTGTAAACGGGACAATAGATGTAGGTTATCATAAATTGTAACGTAGAATTAGTATACAGCTTACTTTTTTCTTTTCGTCAAGACTTCCAGTCCGCAATACTTATTAAAATTTTCAAATCAATCAAATCAAAGAATTATTTTGTTTTAATTATTATTTCTGAATTAAGGCCTTGGCAGACGTCATTATAATGTACTTAACACTTTAGTAGACAGGCTATCAGTAGAAAAAGTAAGTCGAAAATACAGTAGTGTGCGTGAATGCAAGACGTTTATTTAAAAAACGAGTTTAAATATATGTGAAATTCATATAGCACTTTCTAAAAAATCCAAGTTATAGTTATTCGAATCTTGCGTAAAATTTATTACTTTTTCAATTTATTAGTCGACCTCCGTGGTGATTCCTTAACACGCTAGTCCGTCACTCGGAGGTTCTGGGTTCGATTCCCAGCCAGGGCAAGTTGGTAAATGGCCTTTTTTAATTTGTCCTGGTTCTTGGGTGTTTATTTTATCCCATCAAAAACATAAATGTAAAAATGCCAAGTGCAAATTCCGACAAAACAATTGAAATTTAAATAGCTGCCAAGTTATGTAGGTAGAGAAAACTGAAATTTATTCATAAGAATCTCAACATTTGACTTGGACAACATTAAGATTGAAAGCACGGTCACCCATCCTAACTGTGACCAAGCTAGAAGTTGCTTAACCTGTAAAAGCACGGTTATTCATCCATCAATTTTGGAATTTATCGTATGCGCAGTGGAGCGAAATATTTGCACAAGTGGTTTTGATTACTCGTATTTTGAAATTTGTTAAAGCGCAAATGACAAAGAACCCTTAGAATAGAGAATCTGTTTCGTTTCACGCAGCTTTTTAGGGTTCCGTAGTAAACAAGAAAACCTTATAGTTTCGTCATGTCTGTCTGTCTATCTGTCCCCAGTTTTACTCATCATATCAGCCACAGGAAGTCCACTGCTGGACATAGGCCTCCCCCAAGGATTTCCAAAACGACCGATCGGAAGCGGCTTGCATCCAGCGTTTTCCTGCAACCTTGCTCAGGTCGTCTGACCACCTAGCAGGTGGGTGTCCTACGCTGCGCCTGCCGGTACACGGTCGCCATTCGAGAACCTTTCTGCCCCATCGGCCATCGGTTCTTCGCGCTATGTGCCCCGCCCACTGCCACTTCAATGAGCTAATCCGCTGGGCTATGTCTGTGACCTTAGTTCTTCTACGAATCTCCTCATTTCTAATTCGATCACGTAAAAAAACACCTAGCATAGCCCTCTCCATAGCCCGCTGAGCGACCTTGAGCCTTCTTATGCGACTAATAGTAAGGGACCACGTTTCAGAGCCATAAGTCATCACTGGTAACACACATTGATTAAGCACTTTCGTCTTGAGGCACTGGGGTATTTTGGACGAGAAGACACTGCGTAACTTCCCGAACGCTGCCCAGCCGAGTCGGATTCGTCGAAAGACCTCTTCCTCGAACCAGTTTTACTCATAGACTATTAATACTAGAAAGCTGTAATTGGGCATGGGCATGGATATGTGGTAATAAAATCTTGAAAAAAAAAATGTGTGGTATGAGACGTCGTTGAATAGGTCTTTTAAAAATATTGTAAGATTATGAGAAAGAGATTAGAACACCCTTTTTCGTTTTAGCAATCCGTTTGTGAAATATTTGGTTTTTGATTGCAAATTTTTGTTAGAATCATGTGTCTCCCCTCTCTGTCAATTAAACGGTTGTATATGGACACTTAAAAAAAATCACGGCAGTAGTATATAACGTCTTCCTGTACTAAAACTAACTTAAGGTGGATTCAGTTCATGATACTGAACAACTTTTCCTAAGGAACACATAATTAAATATGAAAAGAAAATGTTTGCTTTCCATTCGACCTCCGTGGCGTAATTGTTAACACGCTAGACCGCTAATCCGAAGGTTCTGGGTTCGAGCCCCAGCCAGGGTAAGTTAGAAAATGGTCTTTTTCAAATTGTCCTGTTTCTTGGGTGTTTATCTATGTATGTATCTATCATAAAATATAGTATCATTGAGTTAGTATCCCATAATACAAGTTTAAAACGTACTTTGGGGCTAGCTTAATTAATGTCATTTGTCCTTACATATTCCATACATATATTACATAAATATTACATTTTACCAAATCTTGTGCGTAAGAGATCAAAAATAATTTTTGTATCTGTCTTTTCCTGAAAACAGCTAAAAAAATTGGTTGATTAATGAAGCAGTAATTAGCATTATTGCACCCTTTTATTTTTTATCTTCTAATAGGTTTTTCTGTAATCCATAGGTAAAGAACTATTAACTGTATATTTTTTTAAAGTTTGGGTTCAGTGGTTTTGGAGATAAGGGTATTTTTATTATTTATTTTCAAAAATAACTTCAAAAACACCAACTTAAAAAATATAGAAAAATATATTTAATATTATCATAAAATGCTCTTTCATTTGATATTTTACGCGATATAGTTCACAAAACCCTTTTTTTATATGTCTCATTTATCTCCCATAAGTGGCCCCATTTTTTTTAATTTATTCATTTACCTACATTTTACTTCCGTCTTTGGGTCACAAATTTACATTTCAACTGAATCGGTCCAGTAGTTTAGTAGGGGGGGTCAATTTTCGCCCATTTTCTTAAATAACTTAAAAATACCGATCTAAGAAATAATAAAAAATATATATATTTAAAATTGTCATAAAAAGTTCTTTCATTTGATATGTCACACGATTTTGTTATCAAAACAGTGGCCCCCTTTTTAAATTTCATTTATTTACGTTATACGTCTATCTTCGGGTCACTAAGTTACATAAGTGTAGGAACTAAATCTTAACTAAATCATTCTAATAGTTTCGTAGCAAATTAGCTGTGATTTACGGACAGACAGACAAGCGAAACCCTAAAAACAGTAAAAACACCAAAAAAATCGGTTCCTATACAAATTTCCCGGGCGGCTGCACACTTTTGTATGAAAATGCAGATTTTTTTTGTTTTTTGACTGTTATTTTAATATCATTATACTATACTAGCAGTCCACCCCGGCTTCGCCCTTGGTACACACAAAGCCTATGTCACTCGGGGATAGTGTACCTTTCCAACGGTGAAAGTTTTTTTTTCAGAGCCATGTAATGCAAACAAACAAACAACCAAATCTTTCCTCTTTATAATATTAGTATAGATAAATAGCCTACTAAAGCCTGCCTGCCTAGCCAAGTATAGATCTAGTATAGCCTGTGGTTCGATATATTACGCATAATGTCAATTCGTATTTTGATATACATTCATGGGGAAAAGTTGTTCAAAATTTCAGACTGAATCACACCTCAAAATAATTGTAAAACCCTAATTAAACAGCAACTTTTATTACAAAAGTTAATATGATCCCGCGACCCAAGAAAGTTCCAATCCGATTTTCACCCTAATCGCCAATTAAAATATATAGGTAATAAATCAAACCACATTATTATTTTCATTGACTTAATTTTCAATAAAATTTAAAAAAAAAATGTGCGGTGCCGTATCTGCGATAGCATTACATCTTTGCTTGAACTTCAACAAAATGTCAAAACTGTACCATAGTGTAGCAAAAGTATGGCATAATTTGGCAGTTTGTACATAGTTTTTTATTGAAATATTTTAGACTGTAATGCAATTTTACGTAATTCGAAAATTGATTTTTTTGAAAAATTCGACACTGCCTCCTTCCTGAACGCCTGACGGGCAACTGAATTTGTATGGAAGAAACATGGCCGCCATTTCAGAGAATTCTGTCAAAAACGTTGCAAAACATCCAATTTTTTTTATTTTTTATTATTGCGTGATTGCATTGTAAGCAAATATTAAGAATAATGTTTCAAAATAGCCTTTATTTTTATAAAATATATGCAATCCCTTGTTAGAATATTTCTTTACGCAGAAAAACAAGCCAGTTTGTAGCAAGATTTTCTAAAATATTTCTTTCAGGTTTCTTTACAATTATTTTACTTTTTCTGAATGAAAATTAAAAAAATACGGTTTTTGTCTACTGGCTAGTCTACTCACCTATAACTAGGTATGTCATTTTCCTAGTGGTCTTTTCTACTTAAGCCATAACTATTGCCCGCGCAAAGTGCGTTTTGCATGTTTTTGGGTAAATTCAATGCTTGTTTTTAGGAAAACTAAAAAATATTTAAAAAAAACCTTTTTTTCGTCTACTGTCCCAATTCTTCCTCTATCTATGTGTCTACATTATTTGACTTAAAACAAACGCTTTCTGTACAAACTTGTTGCTCGCGCAAACCCAGTTTACATGGTGCCGACCCTTAATATTGAATATGAATAAATGTGCCTAGGATAATTCTGTTTACAATACAGGATTCCTTTTGAAATTGAATTTAGTTTTTAGAGGTTTTCAAATGTTCTGCCTTCTTCTTGAAAAGAAAAGCAAATGTCTGTTGTTCTTTAGTTAGTATGAATATTTGTCAAGTTCTGTCTACTTTGCCTTAAATAAAGTAACCAAAACTAGGTGTAACCAAGACGGTTGAAGTGCTCATGGTATAATAAAATATGGTAATCTCTTCCCGTGACAGCTGGTCTCGTGATTAGAACAAGAATACGTCATTAGTTGGGAGTGTTGACACTGCAAGCCAATAATGAACTATTTTATATTTAATAGTTAATTCAATATATAAAT
The DNA here is from genome assembly GCA_963576875.1 of Acrobasis repandana. Taxonomy (NCBI): domain Eukaryota; kingdom Metazoa; phylum Arthropoda; class Insecta; order Lepidoptera; family Pyralidae; genus Acrobasis; species Acrobasis repandana. The sequence continues at coordinate 14,397,354 of OY756218.1, read as the reverse complement.
GTATTCAAAATTAAATAATGAATCACGCGACATACGAAATACTTACGTTAGTTAGTATTATATTTTATATTCGTTAAATAATTAAGAAAGTTCTTAAATTTACTGAAAAGTGTAAGTACATATTCATTTTGATATTATGTAGTAGATATGTATTGTATATTATATAGTAATATTTTATTATGTATATTGAATTACTTTTTTGCGCCGCATAATTTTTCTGTTTATCCCTATGGTTGACTGGGAGAAAATGCTCCATCCGCCATCCGCCTCCATCCAGTCAGCCATTTGTTAAAAGTATATTTTTACTTTGGGACAATAAAGTTTTATAAATAAAAAAATAAATACATAAAGGAACAATCAGTGGAAACAGTTTTCGTGACATTCGTGACGTAGCCTTGGGCTATCGAGGGAAGAGAATAGGTACCTTGTTTTATTATAAGTACCATGGAAGTTCTGTAAGTAATAATGATGATTAAACAAACCTCTGATTTTGCGTATTTAACAAACGTATGTACTATTAGTAAAGAATCCACCAGGACACATATTGCTGAAACTAATAGCTGAAAAAATTTATGTATAAATATAAATATGAAAAAAAAAACTAATAAATTAGAATATTTAATTATCCAGTTCTGACATACTTTTTTCGATTTAACTTTATATGAGTATAATGTTGAGCAATAACAGCTGCTGCCTGGTTGATTACGTGGACTGAACTGAACAATAAGATATTTTTTCTTTCTTTTAAAAAATACGCCACGTGTGCGATTTGAACCTATCGTCTGTAAAAAGTGCTAAACCAACGTGATACAATTACTTGGAATCACTCTGACTAATTTCTTCTAAAGGGGTCACGCATTATGGCCTATTCAAACGGTAGCGGTATCCGCTACCACCGTGGGTAGCGATATCTCAGTAGTTATGCAAAAGCGCTGTTTAAACAATAGCGGTATCCGCTACCGTCGTGGGTAGTGGTATTTCAACGACGCTCGTACTGTTGTGTCATTGTTGCTGTAAGTATTGTTTTAAATAGTTTGCACGTCGGTTTTCAGTGTAAGTACATGTCGCAGCCATCTGGTTAAATTGGCCAGCTTAGGTATTGAACGCCTAGGCCGTTCATTCAACGCCGGCATCCAAAGGACAACAAACGAAGTTATTGAGTGCAACCATTACCTAAGGTGGCTGAACGTGGTGTAGTCATTTAGTTAAACTGGATATTGATGAATTTGTGATGTTTGGTAATGACTATTATTTCCCAATTATTTATGTACGACTCCTTTTTACTATACCTACAACTAAGTATTTAATAGTGAAATATTTTCAAATAAATAAATCAGTTTTAATGACATGTTTTGGTGACTACTAGCGCCGCAGTATCATCATTCAGGTATTTTTTAGTCTTCACTACAGGAGCACTACCCTCTATGTACTACAGAGCCCTACTTAGCCAGTTAGCCAGAGGATTAGGCCCAAACACTCTACGCTGGCCAGACGGGTTGGAGAGGTCTCAATGATGTTTATAATCTTTGTTTAGCTTGTATTTCCTAGCTGACCGCGGGCTGACTTTTAATACGTCAAGTTGTTAAATGATTAGTGATTCTAGCTCAATTAACTATTGGCCTAGGCATTTAATTGGATACCGGTGTTGAATGAACCGCCTAGACATCCTCCTGGCCTGTCCGCCTCCTTCCTGGCTAAATTAAGAACGCGTATGACCCTGATAGTACTTAGAGCGATCTTAAATATTATCATTACCGAAATACTCACTTTAAAATAAAAACACAGCAAAGTTCAGGACTAACTCTAATACATTATATATTTTAAAAACACGACAGTTAAAATTTTCTCGATAGAAAAAAATTGCGAATTTGCCTCCCAAATCACTTCAGAATTATACTAAAACGGAAAGTTTTCAAGAAATACAATAAATTAGCCCTTGTAACTTTGGATTATAATTGTATTGTTATTAAAAAAATTGTATTAAACATAAGGCAGCTATAAATGTCTTATTTTTTAAATAACTTTAAATAGGTATTTTTTGTAAAACGAAACAAACCTCAAAAAACCAGAAACGCGCAATTCAGTCTCATTGACCCGTCGCGATCTTTTCACCCCGCATGGCTTGCTCTCTCGCTTCGGCTAGAGTAAATTTGTGTGTGTGGAAGCGGGAGCAAAATAAGATTATCTGCATCAGGTGCTGCCTTAACCAGATGGCTGTGACATGTACGAGGCGCGAGTGGTGACTGCTGGCGTCGCGGGATGCCTTCGTGATGGGAGAACCAAGTTTCACCGAACATGCGGTACATATCGCTGCGGTATGTACCAGTTTTGCGACAGCTGCGATAATGCCATACCAAATACCCGGCGGAATATCGCTCGGGCATACCGCTACCCACGGCGGCAGCGGATACAGCTACGGTTTGAATAGGCCTTTATTTATTTTATCTATGGACAGAGACATCATAAGCAACTTACACAAAAGCGATAAATCCGCTGAATACTTCTTGATTGGTCAAAAATCATTTTGAATGCTGATAGATAGTCCTTCGGATTGGCTCTATTTTGAAAAAATACTCGATTTTCATCATCTTTTTTCCAGAAAATCCCATCAAATAGGAAAATTTTGGGCATGTACTCTGACTTTACGTTCCCAATTTTCATCAAAGCTGTGTTTAAAAATTTGATTTTTAAGCTTAGATTCGTGTACAGCGTACACAAGAAACTGACGTCATACAAAACAAATATACCCATTACAAAATATATAGTGCTAATTATTCGAACAAACAGTTCTAAATGAAATGCTAAATTTAGTCCAACTGCTACGACAAATTGGAAAAACAGAAGAAATATAGTGGCATATTTAACAATAAGTTTAATTACGTCTCTCGTAAACTTTGTTTCTTCTGCACCTAATAAAGCGTCGATGTCTATACAGCGGTTCAAGACTTCAGTTACAGAACGCCTATGTGTGTAGGTCATGTTTATCAACACATAATTACAAGTTAAATTGATTTGTATCATTATTAATATCTCTTCAAGGAACAAATATTCGAATGCTGTTTTGTACAGTATATGCGCTGCCGCTATGTTTGTCAAGATTATTGAGAAAGTGCCCATCATTATTGCGGTGTATGATTTTTCCACTATGCGGTTATTTTTAATGATATACCGACAATGTCCAGATATTTGCAATATCTTCCAAACAAAGTTGTTGTAAATGTCAATATATTCTTTTGTTAAATGTTCTTTTCCGTACTCCATGATCAAATAAATATATTTTTTGATTTTTTTTTCAATTTAAATGACACTGCAATACGATGTGGTAGTAGGTACCTACTGAAAGATTATAGTAATTTTCCTAATTTGTCGCGTGCCACAAAGTAACTTCCTATACTATATGATAGATAAGAATCTCAATTGATTACGCTTACCTGAAGTAGAAATTAAATTTTAAAAATATGACTATCCTTTGAAATTGCCTGTACTATTAAATTGGTATGGTAATATGAAAAATTAAGTAAGTATATTGTTTTTAGGGTATACATGAATTTTTCGGGGTCCAGTACTGCTCCCATTTGAAATAAATTATTTCTTTGTATTGTCTTTGTGAAGCCCTAGATAGCCCTTCAAACTATTTTATGAACTACTGGCGGAAAACGGCCACTTTTGGCAGCGGCGTCCTCTGGACAAAGACTTGATACCATTGATTGCAATCACCGCCTGTCGAGCGTGGTTATTTATTGAGAGAGGGCTGTCCAGCAGTGGACAGATGTAAGCTCGTAAATGAATTTAATTTAAAATCAAATTTTTTTGGTCCAAAACATGAAAATTTACAAGCAATACATTAAATAAACTGGTCAAGTGCGAGATAAACTCGCGTGAAGAGGGTTCCGTACTTCTCATAGGGTTTCCTGTAATTAACAAGCAATGAACTATATTTTGTATTTTTTTCAAAATTTTAGGCTTAGTAGTTTTGGAGATCAGGGTGGGGGGGGGGGGGGGGGGGGAAATAACAATTTTTCGTCTTCTTTCATGAATAAAATCAAAAGTATTTATTTTAAAATAATAGTAAAAATATATTTGAGATCCTCATAATGAACCCTTTCATTTGATATATGGCAGGCAGTAAGTCCCATCATAATGACCTGTCTTTTTAAGAATCTTATTGTTTATTTATAGGCTATTATTCTATTATATTATTATTCTAAGGTTATAAATAATACCCTATTAAAATTTCAAGTTTCCTTAAATACCTTTTTTTTTTTTTTTTAAATTACTTTTGCACGCGCCTGGCAATATCAAAGCCCCGACTAAATCGTCTGGCTTATTGATTTTTTTATTCTTTAAACATTAAACTACAACATATAAAAACGTATATTGCTTCAAATACTTTTTTGAAAAAAAAAAAAATTAAAAATTTATAGGTTGCTTTAGCCCCGCTACTCACCAGCCAGGGATGCAGTTCCGTGTTGGGGTATAGTAGGAGAGGTATGTGACAAGTTTTCAACTTGCCTCAAATACCTACAATTTGGGGCAGCTCTCGGACCATATACACACACAGTAAGGTTTGCAGAACTTTTTTTTAAATTTCCTAATTTGTCCCCCGAAAATGACCCTTGTTTTAAAAAAATATTTATTTACTTTGCACATCTGTGTTTGGGTTATAGGATTACACCATCCAACCAAATTTCACTTGATTTGGTCTAGTAGATTCGGAGCAAATTGGCTGTGACAGACGGATGGGCAGACAGACAGACGCACGAGTGATCCTATAAAGTTTCCATTTTTTCATTTTTTGTACGGAACCCTAAAAAGGAAACATAGTAACTATGGTGCTACTTATAATGTATTGTGTTGACTGAAATACTTAAACATGTTCAAATTCCTACACACAGTAACCGTCTTCTTTTTGGTGTGCAGATGCAAATTATTACCAGTATTTAAATGTTAAGACTGCAGTCTTCGACCGTGGGAATTTTTGATTAAACACCCGAATCTATATTTCCTATCGACACATACGCATTGCGCTGGATTGTACATGCACCCTGGAGACGAATTTAGACGAATTCAGAAGCGCAGCGAGCGGTCTGCCTTATCAGCGTTTTCGTCCCCATATTTATTTGAGAATTTCGGAGAACTTTAATGTTACGGTTCAAGAGATAGAGCCCTGTGTCAGACGGACAGACAGACGGACAGACAGACGGACAGACAGACGGACAGACAGACAGACGGACAGACAGCGGAGTCTCAGCAACAGGGTCTCGTTTGCACCCTTTAGGTACGGAACCCTAAAACACTCACTTATACCCATGACACATAATTTCTTTCTCTTACATACATGCTAATACACACTCACACACACATTCCAAATTTCAATCTTTATTAGTGTCATTTTATAATTTATTAATTTAAATTTAATATAATTTCCTTTTTACTTATTCTAGTTTGTTTATATTTTGTTTTTGAATTTATAATTTATACCTTATACCACATTTATTTGTCTGTAAATACCTATCTAATAATCTTCTTTGTCAATAGATATCTCTTGACAACTTGTAATGAGAGCGGGGACGTCTAACACAACAATATTATTTATTTAAAAGAATTCGTCAATCGCAATCTAGCATGTAATAATTCCGCCAATGAATTTTGTTGATTGAGTTAACGACCAACGAAAATGAGCCATTAAGTTAAAGTTTTAGATTTTCTCTAAGCCTCATTAATATAATATAAATACAACATAATGTGCCCAAAGGGAACTAGTAACATATAATCGTCCGTATACGTCGACTATACGTTTAAAGTGTGCAGTTACTAAATACATCCGTATTTTTACATGATACGTTTGACGTATCTGACATTGATAATCCTGACTGCAAGATCACGGTAATGTAGACGAAGATGGAGGCAGCTAATCGGAGCACCATGCCAGTGTCCAGCGTGAACAGCCCGTACACCGAGGGCCGCTGCTCGCGGAACTCGCACATCTTGAGGATGCTTCTCATCAACTCGAACACTTTTTCTGAGGGAAGAAAGATATAGTTTTAATAACAAGTAAAACTCTTTCATGCAGCTTATGAACTCATCATCATCATCATCATATCAGCCACAGGAAGTCCACTGCTGGACATAGGCCTCTCCCAAGGATTTCCAAAACGACCGATCGGAAGCGGCCTGCATCCAGCGTTTTCCTGCAACCTTGCTCAGGTCGTCTGACCACCTAGCAGGTGGGTGTCCTACGCTGCGCCTGCCGGTACATGGTCGCCATTCGAGAACCTTTCTGCCCCATCGGCCATCGGTTCTTCGCGCTATGTGCCCCGCCCACTGCCACTTCAATGAGCTAATCCGCTGGGCTATGTCTGTGACCTTAGTTCTTCTATGAATCTCTTCATTTCTGATTCGATCACGTAAAGAAACACCTAGCATAGCCCTCTCCATAGCCCGCTGAGCGACCTTGAGCCTTCTTATGAGACCCATAGTAAGGGACCACGTCTCAGAGCCATAAGTCATCACTGGTAACACACATTGATTAAGCACTTTCGTCTTGAGGCACTGGGGTATTTTGGACGAGAAGACAATGCGTAACTTCCCGAACGCTGCCCAGCCGAGTCGGATTCGTCGAAAGACCTCCTCGAAGCTGGAACTTCCTGCCTGGATCAATTGACCCAGGTAGATATACTGGTCTACAACTTCGAGGGTGGAGCTCCCAACAGAAACAGGTAAAGGCGTTACGTGCATATTCGACATGACCTTCGTCTTGTCAATGTTCATTTTCAGGCCGACCTGTTGGGAAACTCGATTTAGGTCTTCAAGCATCGTACTTAAGTCCTTCATCGATTCTGCCATGACAACGATATCGTCGGCAAATCGAAGGTGAGTGATATACTCGCCATTGATGTTAATGCCCAGTCCTTTCCGTTCTAGAAGCTTGAAGGCATTTTCCAGAGCAGCGGTGAACAGTTTTGGAGATATGAAATCTCCCTGTCTCACGCCTCTTTGCTATGGAATAGCCTTCGTACTGAGCTCCTGGACTCGGACGGACATAGTGGCTTTGTTGTATAAACACTTCAACATCTCGATATACCGATAGTTAATACGGCACCGCTGGAGAGACTGAAGCACGGCCCATGTTTCGATCGAATCGAAGGCTTTCTCATAGTCCACGAACCCCAAGCATAACGGCTGGTTATACTCCCTCGTCTTCTCTATAACCTGCCGCAGCGTATGGATGTGGTCCATGGTACTAAAGCCTTTTCGGAACCCGGCTTGTTCGGGAGGTTGGAAGGCATCAAATCTGTTAGCGAGACGGTTCGTGATGACTCTCGAAAACAACTTATAGACATGACTCAGAAGTGTGATGGGCCTATAGTTCTTCAAGAGAGTGTTGTCACCCTTTTTGAAGAACAGAACCACCACACCCCGATTCCACGCCTCTAGCGTCACTCCCTCGAGTAGAACGGAATTAAAGAGCCTTTGAAGGACTTTCAGTACCGGCGTTCCGCCCGCTTTCAAAAGCTCTGCTGTGATTCCGTCCTCGCCCGGCGCCTTGTTGTTTTTAAGCTGTTTGAGAGCCATCCTAATCTCGTACAGACTGATGTCCGGGATATCTTCGGTATGGTGTCGGGTTAACTTGGCTCTTGGATCTTTTGCCGTATTTATGTTAGGTTTTGCAACGGATGTATATAACTGCCCATAGAACCTCTCGATCTCTCCCAGAACCCCCTCCCCCGTCGACACAACGTTTCCGTCCTCCGTCTTCAGCTTAGTCAATCGGCTCTGCCCAGTAGACATAGCCCTTGCAAACACTTTGGAACCTTTGTTTTGTTCTATCGTCTCCTTAATTCATTTAGTATTAAAGGAGCGAATGTCGTGTCGCAAGGACTTTTGAATTTGTCGGTTAAGCTTTCGATATGACTTAGCGTCTTCGGAGGTTTGCAGCGGCATAGATCGTCGCTGTGTCATAAGGTCTAGGGTCTGAGCAGAGATTTTTTGAGATTTACTTTTAGGGCGGGACTTAAAAAACTTAGATCCCACTGCTTGGACAGTTTCTATAAACCCGTTGCTTATCTCGTCCACTGAAACGCAATCCTGGAGAAGTTCAAAGCGATTGGAGAGTTCAACTTGAAAGCTTTCGGGGTTTTGGATCTGGCACAGCGATGGTCGGAGCGTAGACTTCATAAGCCTTGACCTTTCAAGTCGGAGGTCGATATTCAAGATGCCTCTTACAATTCGGTGATCGCTGCCGGTTTTAATCATATTGATCACGGAGACATCATTGAATATCTGCCTCTTCGCTGTCAGGAAGAAGTCTATCTCGTTCTTGACTGGGGGCTGGTTATTCTTACTAGGACCCATCCAGGTCCACTTCCTCTGTGGCGGCTTCTTGAAGAAAGAGTTCATCGCAAAGAGTCCCTCTTCCTCCAGAAAATCAGCCAGCCTGTGCCCCCTGTCATTGCGCTTACCATATCCAAATTGCCCCACCCTGATCTCTCCATAGCATCCCTTCCCCAGTTTTGCGTTAAAGTCCCCCATAATAACCGTGAAATGGGTTTTGGAGGCGTGTATGGCTCTACTAATGTCCTCATACACTACCTCAACCTCCGCATCTGAGTGTGTTCCGGTCGGCATGTATACCTGTATGACCTTTAACGAGTATCTTTTGGATACTCTGAGTATCAGGTATATTACCCTGCTGGAAACACTGTCGATGGTCACTACGTTTTTTATGAGGGACCTGTGAACGAGAAACCCGACACCATGCTGGGACTTCTTTTCGTCTCCCTCCCGGTGATAGAGTAGGTTACCGGACTCTAAGGTTGTCGTGCCCTCGCCCTCTCTTCGGACTTCAGACTACCCCACTATGTCCCACCGTAACCTACTCATCTCCTCTTATACTCATCAGTTTATGAACTCATTAATCATGAACTCTCTAAGATAGACTGGCAAACAATCTGTTTTTCCGAAGACATTGACTTAATTGTCTCAAAATTCTGTTTATATTCCAGTAAAGTTACATAATAGTAGTTTATGACACTGTCACATAATGAGGGATATACTCTTTACCATTGAGTATTTAGACCATAATGAGGAAAACTTAAACTTCTTGAACAATTTCTGGAAATAGGTCACGTACTATTGACCTATTGTTCCGAAAACAAAGAACCTTGTTTTTCATTTTCCATGACTGACACTTATCATATAGTTTTCTCGACTTTGCTGGTAAAAGATTGTAAGTCATGAAAGAATCTCGGGCGGAGTCCTATTTCCTACAAATTCACTACAATCAGATATTTTTAAAAGACGTAGGCAAGGAGATTACAAGATATTTATTACTTAAAAACGTATGAGGCGCCATAATAAATTATAAGGACACCGATATTTAATTCCTTTTTTACGGCCCTGAATATGAATCCTTTTGGGTCATCATACAGCAATCAAAACTTGTTTGTAATGCTATAAAAATGGTAAACAGCGTCTATAGCGTTTCACTAATAAAATAAATTGGTCCCTAAGGATTTCCACCATCAATTACATGGTTTCGAAACGCATAATCGGTGTCACCATTTTTGTGTGGCTCAAATTACATGTATCCAGGGCCGTAACAATAATTGACCTGTATCGTAATGGTTAAAAAATTACATTATAACGTTGTTTTTTTCGAGAAAAAAGTGTTATAATGGGATTTTTAAATTTTGGTATTGTGTTCATAAAGTACGTCAATATAAAATCGTTCTAAAGTTTATAATTTGAATTTTATGGCATGAGATTAGATAAACATAATTCACACTTTCCGCCTTGGTATTCTCCAGCACTAATTATAATTTATAAATTAAAATTAAAATATCACAAAAAATGGATAAAATACAAGAGAAGGTGTAATTTTATAGACCTTTTAGTTGTTACGTGAGGCAGAAGAGAGTCCAGTTGGAATGTTATGATAATTTCATACGAGACTCTGAAAACAAAATAAAACGAAATAGTAAATCTTTCTGGTACACTATCACGTCTTTATCCCTAACGGGGCAGACAGAGCCTAGGGCGGCAAGGCTCAGGCCATCTTTAGGGTAATGGTGGGCATGAAGGTGGAAAAAGGAAATCATAATAGTGATGGATTGCTAACCGCATTGCCTATTTATACATATAATAATTTTTCTTGACCTTTCCCTCGATCGGCTTTTATGATCTGTGCAGGAAGAGAAGCATCGAAATTGAAGAATCAATCTTTCTGGACTTTTGTGAAATCCAAGAAAGCCAATTCTGGTATACCTGACTAAATGTTTGATACGACAACAGCAGATGGTGTTGAAATATGTGATCTATTTATCGTAATAAGTTAGTATTTTCAGTGATTTGAACCCGAGCAAAATGCAACCAACGCTGTCTTCTCATTAAGAATCTTAAAAGCCGTAAAAAAATTAGATATAACTAAAGGTAATGGACCCGACGGTATACCACCAATATTCCTGCAAAGATATCATAAAAATCTCGCCGTTCCACACGCTGTTGTTTCAACATTCATTGGGTACAGAAAAAATGCCAGCAATCAGGAAACAATGTTTTATAACACCGATTCACAAATACTGGATTTGTTGGATAGACACAACGTTAGATATTATGCCAATATCCAAAATAAGTGCCATACTTAAAACTTTGTGTTACTAAGTTATTTTTTTTAATTAACAAGTTATTTTTTTCTCTCTTTGTATTAAATAATGTACTTTTGTGCAATAAAGATATTAAACAAACAAACAAACTTTTAGAAAAAATAATTTATGACTATTTATATCCTCTACTTAGACCAATTTTAGTAAATCTGTAACATAGTTTCCTGGCTAAGAGATATGTAGAGAGATCTGTGATATTAAAATTATTTGTATTGATCAGCTATTATCGACGACTTCAGAAAGATCGCGGAACGATCGAATCCAATTGTTTCCAAGGATGTAACCTAAAACAATATTGGATCTTACCGCTATTTTGAGGTTTCAGCAAAGCGTATATACAGATGATTTTGGTTTGCTCTATATGTCGCAGGACCAAGTCCGATTGCTGAGCGGCAAGCATCAGGTAGATCCAGCATACAAGTAGTAAAGCAATAGTGATACATTTTCTTACTGTAGACATTTCCTGAAATTAAATACAATACCTATTTATGAAACGATAGTTAAATGTTTTATTTACATATTCTTACTTCTACATTTCTTTACTAAATATTGCATATGAATAAATGTGCCTAAGATAATTCTGTTTACAATACAGGATTCCTTTTGAAATTGAATTTAGTTTTTAGAGGTTTTCAAATGTTCTGCTTTCTTCTTGGAAAGAAAAGCAAATGTCTGTTGTTCTGTAGTTAGTATGAATATTTGTCAAGTTCTGTCTACTTTGACTTAAATAAAGTAACCAAAACTAGGTGTAACCAAGACGGTTAAAGTGCTCATGGTATAATAAAATATGGTAATCTCTTCCCGTGACAGCTGGTCTCGTGATTACAACAAGAATACGTCACCAGTTGGGAGTGTTGACACTGCAAGCCAATAATGAACTATTTTATATAGTTAATTCAATATATAAATGTATTCAAAATTAAATAATGAATCACGCGACATACGAAATACTTACGTTAGTTAGTATTATATTTTATATTCGTTAACTAATTAAGAAAGTTCTTAAATTTACTGAAAAGTGTAAGTAGATATTCATTTTGATATTATGTAGTAGATATGTATTGTATATTATATAATATAGTAATATTTTATTATATATATTGAATTACTTTTTTGCGCCGCATAATTTTTCTGTTTATCCCTATGGTTGACTGGGAGAAAATGCTTCATCCGCCATCTGCCTCCATCCAGTCCGCCATTTGTTAAAAGTATATTTTTACTTTGGGACAATAAAGTTTTATAAATAAAAAAATAAATTCATAAAAGAACAATCAGTGGAAACAGTTTTCGTGACATTCGTGACGTAGCCTTGGGCTATCGAGGGAAGAGAATAGGTACCTTGTTTTATTATAAGTACCATGGAAGTTCTGTAAGTAATAATGATGATTAAACAAACCTCTGATTTTGCGTATTTAACAAACGTATGTACTATTAGTAAAGAATCCACCAGGACACATATTGCTGAAACTAATAGCTGAAAAAATTTATGTATAAATATAAATATGAAAAAAAAACTAATAAATTAGAATATTTAATTATCCAGTTCTGACATACTTTTTTCGATTTAACTTTATATGAGTATGATGTTGAGCAATAACAGCTGCTGACTGGTTGATTACGTGGACTGAACTGAACAATAAGATATTTTTTCTTTCTTTTAAAAAATACGTCACGTGTGCGATTTGAACCCATCGTCTGTAATAAGTGCTAAACCAACGTGATACAATGACATGGAATCACTCTGACTAATTTCTTCTAAAGGGGTCACGCATTATGGCCTATTCAAACGGTAGCGGTATCCGCTACCACCGTGGGTAGCGATATCTCAGTAGTTATGCAAAAGCGCTTTAAACAGCGCTTTAGCGGACACCACAATAGCGGTATCCGCTACCGTCGTGGGTAGTGGTATTTCAACGACGCTCGTACTGTTGTGTCGTCGTTGCTGTAAGTATTGTTTTAAATAGTTTGCACGTCGGTTTTCAGTGTAAGTACATGTCGCAGCCATCTGGTTAAATTAGCCAGCTTAGGTATTGAACGCTTAGGCCGTTCATTCAACGCCTAGGCCGTTCATTCAACGCAGGCATCCAAAGGACAACTAACGAAGTTATTGAGTGCAACGATTACCTATAGGTGGCTGAACGTGGTGTAGTTATTTAGTTAAACTGGATATTGATGAATGTGTGATGTTTGGTAATGACCATTAGTTCCCAATTATTTATGTACGACTCCTTTTTGCTATACCTACAAATAAGTATTTAATAGTAAATTATTTTCAAATAAATAAATCAGTTTTAATGACATGTTTTAGTGACTACTAGCGCCGCAGTATCATCATTCAGGTATTTTTTAGTCTTCACTGCAGGAGCACTACCCTCTATGTACTACAGAGCCCTACTTAGTCAGTAAAGGCCTAATCCTCTGGCTAACTAGCCAGAGGATTAGGCCTTTACTCTCTACGCTGGCCAGACGGGTTGGAGAGGTCTCAATGATGTTTATAAGCTTTGTTTAGCTTGTATTTCCTAGCTGACCGCGGGCTGACTTTTAATACGTCAAGTTGTTAAATGATTAGTGATTCTAGCTCAATTAACTATTGGCCTAGGCATCCAATTGGATACCGGTGTTGAATGAACCGCCTAGACATCCTCCTGGCCTGTCCGCCTCCTTCCTGGCTAAATTAAGAACGCGTATGACCCTGATAGTACTTAGAGCGATCTTAAACATTATCAATATTAACGAAATACTCACTTTAAAATAAAAACACAGCAAAGTTCAGGACTAACTCTAATACATTATATATTTTAAAAACACGACAGTTTAAAATTTTCTCTATAGAAAAAAATTGCGAATTTGCCTCCCAAATCACCTCAAAAATATACTAAAACGGAAAGTATTCAAGAAATACAATAAATTAGTCCTTGTAACTTTGGATTATAATTGTATTGTAATTAAAAAAATTGTATTAAACATAAGGCAGCTATAAATGTCTTATTTTTTAAATAACTTTAAATAGGTATTTTTTGTAAAACGAAACAAACCTCAAAAAACCAGAAACGCGCAATTCAGTCTCATTGACCCGTCGCGATCTTTTTACCCCGCATGGCTTGCTCTTTCGCTTCGGCTAGAGTAAATTTGTGTGTGTGGAAGCGGGAGCAAAATAAGATTATCTGCATCAGGTGCTGCCTTAACCAGATGGCTGCGACATATACGAGGCGCAAGTGGTGACTGCTGGCGTCACGGGACGCCTCCGTGAGGGGAGAACCAAGTTTCACCGAACATGCGGTACATATCGCTGCGGTATGTACCAGTTTTGCGACAGCTGCGATAATGCCATACCAAATACCCGGCGGAATATCGCTTGGGTATACCGCTACCCACGGCGGCTGCGGATACAGCTACGGTTTGAATACGCCTTTATTTATTTTATCTATGGACAGAGACATCATAAGCAACTTACAGAAAAGCGATAAATCCGCTGAATACTTCTTGATTGGTCAAAAATCATTTTGAATGCTGATAGATAGTCCTTCGGATTGGCTCTATTTTGAAAAAATACTAGATTTTCATCATCTTTTTTCCAGAAAATCCCATCAAATAGGAAAATTTTGGGCATGTACTCTGACTTTACGTTCCCAATTTGCATCAAAGCTGTGTTTAAAAATTTGATTTTTAAGCTTAGATTCGTGTACAGCGTACACAAGAAACTGACGTCATACAAAACAAATATACCCATTACAAAATATATAGTGCTAATTATTTGAACAAACAGTTCGAAATGAAATGCTAAATTTATTCCAACTGCTACGACAAATTGGAAAAACAGGAGAAATATAGTGGAATATTTAACAATAAGTTTAATTACGTCTCTCGTAAACTTTGTTTCTTCTGCACCTAATAAAGCGTCGATGTCTATACAGCGGTTCAAGACTTCAGATACAGAACGCTTATGTGTGTAGGTCATGACTATCAACGCATAATTACAAGTTAAATTGATTAGTATCATTATTAATATCTCTTCAAGGAACAAATATTCGAATGCTGTTTTGTACAGTATATGCGCTGCCGCTATGTTTGTCAAGATTATTGAGAAAGTGCCCATTATTATTGCGTTGTATGATTTTTCCACTATGCGGTTATTTTTAATGATATACCGACAATATCCAGATATTTGCAATATCTTCCAAACAAAGTTGTTGTAAATGTCAATATATTCTTTTGTTAAATGTTCTTTTCCGTACTCCATGATCAAGTAAATATATTTTTTGTTTTTTTTTTTAAATTTAAATGACACTGCTATACGATGTGGTAGTAGGTACCTACTGAAAGATTATAGTAATTTTCCTAATTTGTCGCGTGCCACATAGTAACTTCCTATACTATTCCAATCACAGATAAGAATCTTAATTGATTACGCTTACCTGAAGTAGAAATTAAATTTTAAAAATATGACTATCCTTTGAAATTGCCTGTACTATTAAATTGGTATGGTAATATGAAAAATTAAGTAAGTATATTGCTTTAAGGGTATACATGAATTTTTCGGGGTCCAGTACTGCTCCCATTTGAAATAAATTATTTCTTTGTTTTGTCTTTGTGAAGCCCTAGATAGCCCTTCAAACTATTTTATGAACCACTGGCGGAAAACGACCACTTTTGGCAGCGGCGTCCTCTGGACAAAGACTTGATACCATTGATTGCAATCACTGCCTGTCGAGCGTGGTTATTTATTGAGAGAGGGCTATCCAGCAGTGGATAGATTTAAGCTCGTAAACTAATTTAATTTAAAATCAAATTTTTTGGTCCAAAACTTGAAAATTTACAAGCAATACATTAAATAAACTGGTCAAGTGCGAGATAAACTCGCGTGAAGAGGGTTCCGTACTTCTCATAGGGTTTCCTGTAATTAACAAGCAATGAACTATATTTTTTATTAAACTTACTGTACCTACCGTAATTCGAAGCCTATATAATGAGAGAGCATCCATTTCCGGTTGGAGTACTAGTCATGACTTCCGGTTTAGGTCCACGCCCCTCCATTTCCGCTCCATTCGTTGCGTTGTGTCCTTCTGCCACGCGATACTAGCGCCACCTAGGTAGTTGGGTTTTGTAACCCAGTTTGTTCGTCATTGGCGTTTTTGATTCCGTTCAAGACGGTTATCTAATATGCAACGCATAATTCTAACCGCCTCGCCGGTACTAGCCAAAAACTTCAAGAGGAAAAGTGGTAATATCAGCGGAAAAATACCCGCTGTGATTGTGAATAAAATTTTAAGGTTATTTGAGGTAACAAATTATAATATGTACACGTGTTTAAACCGTAAGTACTTTGAACCATTACTTTTTCTCCAGTTTATTCCGGTTATTGTTTTTTCTATATTTTAACTGTGTTACAGTTTATAGGTAGTAAATAATTACTGCTACCTTAAGAGTCTAAATTTGTTTTTAGATTTGATTACGTCGGAAACAAACATAAGTATGTTTTACTTTGTTTGGCAATCAGGTCTATTACTAATTTAAAAATTTTATTTTTGTTCTTAACGGTTTTCGCAGCTCAGTGTTATTGATACAGGGATGGAAATCTCCTAAGCTTAAACCTTTTCAGTGTGTCATAATCTAGTGATAAAAGCTTGGAAATAGCTTTTTGGTAAAGGAAAATTGACTCAGAAAAGGAAAATCACGTGAGTAACCGTATGCTTAAACTTATGTAAACGCCACTACGGCGTGGCCTCTATGTATAGAACGATACACTTGCAATATGGCCATAAGAAAACGATCTTATTCTTGATAAATATGAAGTTACTCAGCTACCTTAAAATTTTTTAATAATTTTAACGTGCTAGGTAGGTACGCTGCCAAGCACTCCTGATAAGTTCTGATACTAATCTTTTCAATATACTATTCGTTTTTAACAGTTTATCCAAAATACAGACACGCCTACAGGTTTAACCAGTCTGTAGCATGATAATTCTTGTTGATAACATGAATTCGCAGGTACTACTAACGCTTTCTTACAGCAAGGAACCATCGATGTACCAAAGTTGCTCATAATTAAAATAAGCGTGTGCGGATAATGACAGTATTGTGTGCAAGTGTAATATTAGCTGGCGAAAAGCCGCATTCCTGTGTTACTTGCGATTTTTGGAAAATGATGAATTGTGAAGGAACAATCTCGATGTGACAAACGTAAAATCATACTGGAACCCCTGCTCCGCTGAGTTCCTATCGTGTTGATTTACGACAAAACCTGGAATCCCACTTCTGCTCTGCACAGTGACGTGACAAACGTAAAATCATACTGAAACCCCTGTTCCGCAGAGTTCCTATTGTATAGATTTACGACAAAACCTGGAATCGCACTTTTGCCTTGTACAGCGACATGACAAATGTAAAATCATACTGGAACCCCTGCTCCGCAGAGTTCCTATCGTGTTGATTTACGACAAAACCTGGAATCGCACTTCTACCCTGCACAGTAATGGGACAAACGTAAAATCATACTGGAACCCTGCTCCGCAGAGTTCCAATCGTGTTGATTTACGACAAAACCTGGAATCGCACTTCTGCTCTGCACAGTGACGTGACAAACGTAAAATCATACTGGAACCCCTGCTCCGCAGAGTTCCTATCGTATAGATTTACGACAAAACCTGGAATCGCACTTCTGCCTTGCACAGTGACGTGACAAACGTAAAATCATATTGGAACCCCTGCTCCGCAGAGTTCCTATCGCATAGATTTACGACAAAACCTGGAATCGCACTTCTGCCTTGCACAGTGACATTACAAACGTAAAATCATACTGGAACCCCTGCTCCGCAGAGTTTCTATCGTAGTGATTTACGACAAAACCTGGAACGGCCTTTTTTGCCCTGCACAGGGACGTGACAAACGTAATCATACTGAGATTCCTGCTCCGCAGAGTTTCTACCGTATTGATTTACGACAAAACCTGGAATCGCTCTTCTGCCCTGCACAGCGACGTAACAAATGTAATCATACTGGAACTCCTGCTCCGCAGAGTTCCTACCGCATTGATTTACGACAAAATCTGGAACGGCTCTCCTGCCCTGCTTGACAACGTAACAAATGGGAACTCCTGCTCCGCAGAGTTCCTTTTGTATTGATTTACGACAAGAACTGAAATATTTTTTCTGCTCCGAGCGAGCTCAGAGCGTACAACATTGTTTTGTAAACATAGGTGAATATGATGATATACATGTAGCATTTAATAAAAGCATGGGTTGCATACCTGTTACGCAGCACGATCCAGAAATATTTTGCTGTAAGGAAAGTAACCATGGAGGAACTTCTGCTCCGCAGAATTCCGGGCGTATTGACCAACGACAAATAGTAGGTCGCGCTTATATTCCGAGCGAGCCGGCTTGCAAAACCTGCTGCTTAAGAACCCAGGAACATTTAGTTTCGAAAAGGTTAACGAAGGTGAACTACTGCATCACATAATTCTCCGAGGAAATCGCATGTGAAAAGGGCAACCCCTCACCCTTTCTGCAAACGGATCTGGAAATATCGACTTAAAATAGATCGTACCTCTGCTCCGCAGGACGATTTGAGTGCTTAAATGTATGCCGAGCTAACGTACTGCTACGGTGCATAATGTGAATGTGATATCACAAAATACGGATCGCACCTCTGCTCCGCTGGACGATCCCGGTGCATTAATGTATAGCAAGCCCTAATACCGCTAGTAGGCAAAAATAAATAAAAATCTTCTACTTTGGTCAACGATCAAAGTAAAAAGGGTAACACTATTGTTTTTCATGAAAGCCTATACATATTAATAATAATATGTATGTACATAGATCTCGATTCTGCTTCCCAGATCGATCCAAGCACACCAATGTCTGGTTAGGCGTTTTTCACTGTTACCCAGCATAAAAACCTAGGAACGAGGTTGACGGGTACGTCACGACAGTCGTTTTCTCAGCCCGAAAGACGACGAAACTATCGGAAGAATCTCGCGTTATTGTATGGATAAAGGTGTAGTTTTTGTTTACGTGTTAATTCATCTCGGAATCTACTCTTGATAATTTCGAGTCTAGCATCACTCAATGAAATGATGTATGCAGTTTAGTTGTCTCCACAGTTCGGGGAGCGGGGGAGGGGGGCATTTTTATGAGACCTACCCACCCAGATACATCATCAATTCACGTGGATTTTAACATGTGGCGTGCCTCCACTTATTTATTGTTAAAATATTTTGTTTGTATTAATTTGTTAGTTTTAAATATTTAAATATCAGCTAGCTTAGTTAATTAACTTCGTTAATTGTTGAATGTTAGTAGGTAATAAATTTACATAAACTTTACAATTAGTAATAATAAAAATATGTTAATTTTAGTAAGCGTTTAATAATATAATTAATTAGTACATAAATATAGTATTGTATAAATAATAGATATATATGTATTACTATTTGTTTCTGTATATGTTTATATAAATATATATCGTTTGTATAAAATAGCAACTTAAATATTTGTATAATATATTAGTAATATAATAATAATTGAATTTGTATAGTTAGTAAGTTTATAATAATATTAATTTGTACGTTGAGGCGGACAAGCGAACGCGTTTTATATATTAGTAATTTCGCGGCGCAGCAACGACGCGATGTACCGTTACGAGAAACCTGTCTTGGTCGCCGGCGCATCGGGCGCCCGCTCGCTGCCGCCGCAGTCTGCGAAACCAATTCAACCCGATCGCATGTCCGTCGCGCGCGCATTTCGCTTGCTGTCAGTGTTACGTATGCCTATGCTATTTTGTATGCAACGCTTTCCTATCAATACACCTTCTTCTTTCTGCAGTACTTCTTTCTTATTTCTACCTATCCGCTGCTTTAAACAAATCCCTGAATATCAATTGAGCGATAGTTCCTTATTTTACAATCACAATTTCCGATTTTAAAACTGTTTATAAAAATGCTTTTACCATGGTGATGCTACGCATCTCAAGCCATACATATTGAGACACGACAAAATGTATACACTTGTACAATGTACGTACTACACCGGTGTCCCTTGTCAGATATTACCGTGCTAAAAGGCTATGCGTACCTGGGAACCATACCCTCACTTATTAGAACATTTAATGTCAGTGCATTAGTAATTTGGTGTAGTTTTGCCATAAACGACCAGGAGTTTAATTCCAACTCGATCGAAACGAATTCATGCACGAATGGTGTAAATATCGTCACTATAACTGTCTTTTATTGACATAAAATTAAATGTCAAATGCCAAAACCGCATTTTTACTCATAAAAAATTGTGTGACACAATAAACTTATTCAGAGTTAATATTTAATAAAATATTACTAATAAATTTAAATTAACCACTGAAGTGGCACGCATCTTCAGTGGTTAAGATGCAAGAAAATGTGATCACTTGCAATATTTTTAAACATGTTACATATGAATTCGATTTGAGTGCTGTTCTGACATTCACACAAGTACCCCAGAAGAGCCGAGGAGTTCTATCATCACGCTGACGTAGGTCCACGCCCATCATCATCGTCTGTTAAACTGTAAGAAGGCATTAGGCGACCGAACGGACAAGTGCAGGACGTATTATACAAATGCTATTCAAGAGTTTGTGTGCCCAAAATGTTTGCATACACGTGCCTTGGTCACATTTATCATCAGCCTGCCTAAATATGGCAAGCAAACATTGACAATTATGGTACCCGTAGCTCCCACTTGGGTTCACTCGGTACCCGAAGTCGGTAACGCTTGTAGCTACATACGCTCACTTAATGTATGCTTTGGCATAGTTTTATTTCCAACCAGAATAATTTAAAATGAATATCCCTACAGTGAAACATGTGGATACAAATAGTATGATAGTCAGAATACGAATATCAGTATCTCAGCAGAAGCATTTACGCTTCCTATCAGACGCACACCACGAAGCATTGCATAATAAGTATAAATGCGTGGGATTCTAACTCTCTCTTCCGTACTGTGAGCGCTCAACTAACTGAGCCTTTGTGATTTCGAATCACCCTGTCGAACTTCTTCATGACATATCAACCCTTTACGGGTTCACGCATTTAAGTATACACACTTCGTGAAAGTTGATTAAAGAAAGCTTTAATTAGCGTGACTAAGCATAAACGTCTTTGATTGGATGTAACGTTTCATGTCGAATCGAACACAAGCGCAAAAGTCTTGCGAGTAAGACGTGATATACATGCGTAATACCGTACATGCATGTAATGTAACTGTGTACTTCGCCTCGTAGTTCTTGTAAAACTGTTTTTGTTCTTGTTTAACAAAAAATAGTAAATATTTACACCTAATGTGCATTGTACTACCTAAATGTTTAGTGTGGGCAACATAGAAAACTTTAGCGGATTTTTATTGGGCTCTTACGAACCATCTGCTATGCGCACAATAGTTTAACTATCATGCACCTGTTGTAAATGTTACCAGTTAGATTAATCGCAGTACCTAAGTACTTGCTGGAAAATATCCATGTAGATGACTTTATTTTAATGGAATACTGAAATTCCCGAATATACAGAAAAGTACCATTTGGTATGTCATACCATATGAGAGGCGTGATACCTCTAGCTATTTGTTTTTTATCATCAATATCTGTAAGACTCTTTGTCTATCCACCAGATAAGACATCATTTTACTGCTTGCTTATCACAATATAACAGTATATTTTGTTAAATAATCACTACGTATGGCACATAAATGTATCGATCTACATGTGCTACCTATGGGATAAACTTTTTATCGCAGGTGCTAACCTGCTCACTAAATAAGTAAAATCACATTGACGTAACTAGCACCACCAGGAGATAATAAACACGTCTCTCATTATATAGGCTTCGAATAACGGTACAGTGAGTTTAATAGCAACATTTTACCTGAAAATAAAATGTATATTTAACATACTTACCTTATTCGAAGCCTATAGTTTGTAGTTCTACCTGGTGTCACAAAAGACGATCCAATGACGAACAAACTGGGTTACAAAACCCAACTACCTAGGTGGCGCTAGTGTCGCGTGGCAGAAGGACACAACGCAACGAATGGAGCGGAAATGGAGGGGCGTGGACCTAACCGGAAGTCATGACTAGTACTCCAACCGGAAATGGATGCTCTCTCATTATATAGGCTTCGAATAAGGTAAGTATTTTTAATATACATTTTATTTTCAGGTAAAATGTTGCTTTTTTTTTCAAAATTTTAGGCTCAGTAGTTTCGGAGATCAGGGGAGGGGGGTGGGGGGAATGACAATTTTTCGTATTCTTCCATGAATAAAATCAAAAGTATTTATTTTAAGAAAATAACAAAAATATATTTGAGATCCTCATAATGAACCCTTTCATTTGATATATGGCAGGCAGTAAGTCCCATCAAAATGACCTGTCTTTATAAGAATCTTATTGTTTAGTTATAAGCTTAGAATATATATTCTAAGGTTATAAATAATACCCTATTAAAATTTCAAGTTTCTTCAAATACCTTTTTTATATTTTTAGTTAAAAATACTTTTGCACGCGCCTGGCAATTTCAAAGCCCCGACTAAATCGTCTGGCTTATTGATTTTTTTATTCTTTAAACATTAAACTACAACACATAAAAAACGTATATTCCTTCAAATACTTTTTTGAAAACAAAAACTTAAAAATTTATAGGTTGGTTTAGCCCCGCTACTCACCAGCCAGGTATGCAGTTCCGTATTGGGGTATAATAGGAGAGGTATGTGACAAGTTTTCAACTTGCCTCAAATACCTACAATTTGGGGCAGCTCTCGGACCATATACACAGTAAGGTTTGCAAAACTTTTTTTTAAATTTCCTAATTTGTCTCCCGAAAATGACCCTTATTTAAAAAAAAATATTTATTCATAATTCATAATTTCTTTATTGCAAATCACTGTTTTACATTTAGATCTTACATTTTTTCAGTACAAGTGATGCCCTGTAAGGGCAAAGCAAACATAGAGGCACTAGATGCCAGTTACTTAAATATTAAATTAAATTATTAAAAGATTTATTTTATAACATTTTTAACATAAAATCATAAATAAATAAAATAAAATAAAATATGATTTATATATAATATTATCATTAATACATTATATATTCAGCTTATGGATAGAGACAGTAGAGAAACGAAGCAATGGATAACCTATTTATTATGTTTTTCGTCAAAGAATTCTGATATTTTATAGTAGCATTTATTTATAAGAAATTTTTTGAGCTTTTTGTTAAATTCGGTATTTTTTTCAATATTTTTTAAATTATTTGGAATATGATTGTATACTTTTATTGCCATGTGGTGGGGACTGGATGCAATTAAATCCATTTTTGTGAAAGATCTTTTTAATTTGTGTAAGTTTCTATTATTTCTCTCATTTTTATTTTCCTTTTTCGTATATAAATTTTCATATTTTCTTACAAACTTACATAATTCCAGAATATATATATATATACGTTAGGGTCAAGATTTGGTGTTTTACAAAATGTGGTCTACAAGATGTCATTTCATCAATATTTACTAGTATTCTAATACATTTCTTTTGTAGTAAAAATATATCTTCTATATGACAACTATTTCCCCACAGGACTATGCCGTAAGATAATCTCGAGTGCGCATATGCATAGTATGCCACTAGGGAGGTTTTAAAGTCAGTCACACGCTTTAATTGATTTAGTGCATATGTAAAAGAAGATAATTTGCCTTTTAGTTTTTGTATATACGGTTTCCACGTCATATTCGTATCTAAATCGATTCCCAGCAGGGTGGCACTGCTTACTGTTTCCAATTTAGTATTTTTAAAATTATATGATATTTGTAATGGAACTTTTTGTGAGGGTTTAAACTGTATTAATTTTGTTTTATTTAAATTTAGTTCTAAATTATGGATATCTAGCCAGTTCGTAATTTTTGCTAAAGTGGTATTTAATTTTTTTTATTAAATTATTTACTTTGCACATCTGTGTTTGGGTTATAGGATTACACCATCCAACCAAATTTCACTTGATTTGGTTCAGTAGATTCGGAGCAAATTGGCTGTGGCAGACGGATGGCACACATGGTTCCGTTTTTTCATTTTTTGTACGGAACCCTAAAAAGGAAACATAGTAACTATGGTGCTACTTATAATGTATTGTGTTGACTGAAATACTTAAACATGTTGAAATTCCTACACACAGTAACCGTCTTCTTTTTGGTGTGCAGATGCAAATTATTACCAGTATTTAAATGTTAAGACTGCAGTCTTCGACCGTGGGAATTTTTGATTAAACACCTGAATCTATATTTTCTATCGACACTTACGCATTGCGCTGGATTGAACATGCACCCTGGAGACGAATTTAGACGAATTCAGTAGCGCAGCGAGCGGTCTGCCTTATCAGCGTTTTCGTCCCCATATTTATTTGGGAATTTCAGAAAACTCAAAAATTTTTCTATCTCTTTACAAAAGACAAATTATTTTTATTTATTTATTGTACGTGTTTAAGCATGAATCAATCTTCATACATGTGTATTTTTTATTTTTTAACTCAGTCGTATGTGCAAGAAATCCGACGACGTATTCGCTTATATTTTCTTCAAAGTTTAACCTTTTAAACTAAGTTTTTGAATAAATTAAAAAAAAAAATTAAATTCTTCTCATTCACTTTTTAGCATTTTCTTTTGTCTTTATTTCTCTGTAATTTATACACAACTTCATGTTTTAAATTCTGTGTAAACAACAATGACATGAACGTCGCGCACCGCAAAAAATCGAAACACGTCTCAGGTTATTTGGAATTAAATAAACTATTACAATGAAAATTAATAAATTGTTTCATTTACTTTTTTAATACTTAAATAAACTTCAATTAAACATATCTTAACATATTGTTACTAAGATAGTTTGGCTCCAATCAGCTCCGAAAAAGCAGTCAAAATCACTTAAAGTATATAAGGACTGGGCCCTTAATAAAACACAACCTTTCAAAATTTCTTTGTATTATATTGACACTCCACTCATTCCAAAAATATATGCAACCTTTTGAAGACTGGGTTGACTGGAAGAGATCCCTTCTTGGGATAAGTCCGCCTTTGTACAAGTTATTTTCTTTTTCTCTTTGTATTAAATAATGTACATTTAAATGTAATTTTTGTGTAATAAAGAAATTAAACAAACAAACCAATCTCAACAGCTGTAAGATTAAAATATTTAAATGATAAATAATATAGATAAGATGAACTTGGGTGGGACCCTTTACCCGTGTGGTTCTGGGTTAGAATAGGACCACTCCATCTCTTCCTATGGATGTCGTAAGAGACGACTAAAGGACTAAGCACAAACATCTCGTGTTACAATTGCAATCCCAAGGAGGGTTAACGTCGGGCGGCGGCCGGTTGTAAAACTTTTCGCACAAATAAATTCCCAAAGAGGGTTGACGTCAGGCCGGCGGCCGGTTGTAAAACTATAGCCAAATCATTGAAAGTGTTCCGGCTATTTCTTCTGCATTTCACAAGGTCTTTGGCTTCCTAGGGTGACCATTGACATGCATATTATATTTGGAGAAGAAAATGCGGGAAAGCGCACCCCGGGCTCCGAAGCAGCACAGCTGAGTATGCGACCGGGAATGCGCTTAGACGAAGAAGAACTTGGGTGGGACCCTACGTTAACGTGAAAAACAAAATAGATTACGTGTCTGTGTCGTGTTGTGAATCGTCTCATAGGCAAATAATTAAAGATGTCTCGGTCATCAATGTAATGAAATATAGCTCGATAGACATGTTCGTGTTAAAGTTAAACCTTATCTCAAAAATATAATTTTAATCTATTTAGAAGTCAAATAAGGAAAGTTTACGACATATTGTTGCAACACACTGATTAGGTTCATATAATTTAAAACGCAAAGTCAACATTTAACACAGATTTATTTCAATTTACTAGCACCATACATTTAAATTGCTTTATACATTGACAAATATATGTCGCAATGAGGGTAAATGGATAGACATTAATTAAAAATGAGATGGTAATAATCGTATCTGAATGAGTCATGGCCACGCCTAGTCACAGCTACATAACTACGAATATTCACGAGTTTTATTATTTAAACTGCCCACGTGGCGTGAGGCGCTAATTAGGCGTTAACTACTATCCCGACATATAATCACAATTCACAATACTTATCTTTCTCGTTCGAAGACGCAAAGCAGACTGACTCAAGAACTAATTTTGCAACTGTAAGAACACTCGTAATGGGAGGGGGGACTCGCAACAACTTTACAACATTACTTACTAATCAAAATAAAGTATGATTAATAGTTAATTTCTAAGAAATGGTACCTTTTATATTTTACAATTCATAACTATAATTAATAATTATAATTATATAATTATAATACATTAATTTATAACTATTATTACAATTGTAACCATATTTGTTAGCCTAGTAAAATACTCAATTGACAGTTGAGTATCAAATTATGTTTTGCAAATACATTTCCATTAATTATTTACATTTATATATTTTATTTTAATAAATGATGAATTCTCTCAACTTATAATTATAAATTAATCATAAATTACTTATTCTTCTATTTTAATTCCGGGGATGAGTCATTACAGTAGATCCAGCACCCAACAATATATACGATTTAACAAGTACGTGATTATCTTTTTTAGCTTTTATTTAACTTGCAAAGTATGTATGTACATACCTATGTACGTAAGTTATGTCAAATCATGCAAGTTTAATTTGACCCATTACAGTGCTACTATATAGGTATGTCTTCCCTCTATAAAATTGTACATGACAATGTCATGATAAGATAGTTTTCTTCTTATCAGTGGTTGGTCCAGAGCAGAGTAATAAGAATGAAATTGGCCTGCAATGGATGTCTAGGTATCTAAACGAAAAGGTGCTGAGTTCTGACGTGAGCTAAATTAAACCATATCGCTAGCCACATTGAGTAGATATTTTTTTGAATTTCTTTGCTGAGTGAGACTTCTGTACGTGAATACAAGTACATATTCTGTGATAATATTAGCTATTTTGTCAGAATAGTTGTCTGCCGCCATGATGCATTACAAAAATAAATTAATATCAGCACCTTTAACGGCGGATAATGTAACTAATTTACGATATGATTACTAATGTTTGACCATATTATGAAGTAACCATGCGTTTAACATGTCATATCGTTAAACGCTGATTTTTCTGTGCCACTCCCCGGGCAGTGGGGAGGCCTGTGTCACTCCCCGTTTAGGCACAGAATACATAAGAGTCAAACAGAATGGAATCTCACTGCGACTCTCGCAAATTGGCGTCCCCGCACTTCTCCCCCGCACTTTCTGTACCTTTCTGTGCTCTAAACTAGGGTTTATTTACTAGCCGCACGCAATACACGACGTATCTTGTCTTGAGAACTGTCAATCAATAGTAACCATCATGGTGAGAAGATGCGCATATAATAATTGTTTATCCACCGATTACAACAAAGAACACATATTTCATAGACTTCCAAATGATAAAAACAGGTAGCAAAGCAACAATATAATTTCACGTTATTACCCAGCAACCATTTTGATATATATACCCTACTCGCTCTCTCGCATTGGCGGGAGATACACAAGAGCGAGAGGGATTATCAATCGACAGCAGTATAAACCGGTAAAAATACATAGGCTCCTCGTTCACAGTTAATCACATACGCGCAGATACCAAATAGAATGATTCTATGGAGAGTCATACCAGTGGTTTAGGTATCGAAAATGTACCTACCTACATTATAACTATGCGCGCAGGCGGCCCCTCCGGGTGGTAAATTCAGTTATACGAATCGTTTGTCCAGAGTAATAAGAATGAAATTGGCTTGCAATGGATGTCTAGGTATCTATACGAAAAGGTGCTGAGTTCTGACGTGAGCTAAATTAAACCATATCGCTAGCCACATTGAGTAATATTTCTTTGAATTTATTTGTTGATCGAGACTTCTGTACGTTAGTATTATTTATTCTGTGTCTGGGCAGACCACATCATGATGTGATCAGCGAGTATTTTGCATGTAATGAAAAATAACCATTTCATGAAATGGTCGGCCATATCATGAAATGAAATGATCAATTCTAAAATCTGGCCATGAGGCCACGACATATGTATTTATATTTTATTAGCCACCCGCTCTGGCTTTGCACGGGTATATATTGTACAAGTATTTAAACCATTCCGAAAAAATGTTGTAAATGTGAGTAAAGAAAGACCGTCAAGTCGGTCCAGTAGTTACAGACAGGCAAACATATATTCGAGTACGCGCGCTCCAGGGGACTTCAGTTTATAGTAAGTATGGATGTATTAGTACTATTAGTAAAGAATAAATAAAAAATAGGTGTACAAATAATATGGTACTAATTGTATTCCTAAAGACTTTGTTATCACCTCTTCTTTATTTGAACGCTTTTCCACTTTTTCTTTTCCAAATATAATATCAATATCAATGGTCACTCAAGGATGCCAAAAATCTAGCGAATTAGAAAAGAAATAGCCAAACGATTTTTGGCTATAGTTTTACGACCAGTTGCCTGCCTGACGTCAACCCTCCTTGGGAATGCTACTGTAGCACGAGCTTTAAGTGCTATTTTTCCTTTAGTCGCCTCTTACGCCATCCACAGGAAGAGATGGAGTGGTCCTCCCGACCACTGACCCGGAACCACACGGGTAGCCTTCCTAAAGACCTTGTTTTAATACAGTATTATGGGTATTGCTCGTATTTGGAGTCAAAAAAAGGAAAGTGCACCCCGGACTCCGAAGCAGCACAGCTGAAGATGCAATTGGGAACGCGCTTAGAAGGAGACCACTGGAGACGGTAAGCCTATAAATTAAAGATTTTGAGAAAATAATTGATTTTAAATCAGGGTTATACTGGTTTTCGATCTTTTTGCTTTGGCTAAACAACACTACGTAATGTAGGTTTAATAAATTAATAATAACATTTATTTTAAAACTTGCATTGTGTCAAGTGACCTTGATTAGTACCTATTATCATTTTTTTAATGGTACAACCTATTGCACTCATAGTTTTTATCTTTTTCATTTCAATGGGTGAAACATAATACGGATGTGGACAAATTTTTTTTTGGCTTATTAGGTAGATAAAAAAAATTGTAGGTATTCGATTTTTTCTTTTTTTCTGATTAGCAAATATTAACGAAGAATCAGCAACAGTTAAGGCACCGTCAGTTCAGAGCCAAGAAAATTAAGCTACCACAGTTTATTCCTCAAAAATTTTACATAAGAATCTTAAGGATTTTCTACAGACTACAATATATCCAAAACACGATAGAGCTTTTTTGGCTCGATAGAAAAAAAAACAAACATACCTCTAAATTTGCCTGAATTTACCTTTATAAGACATATTACTATTTTAAACAATCACCTTTTTATATGAAAATTATACCAAAAAATGTATTATCGATATCTAGTCGATTTCGCTACAAAAAAACATAAATATAATCGAAAAAAATAATAAATAAAACACAGCGAGATATCGTCGAGCACGGGTCCGGGCCTTTCTTCGCTCTCGACGAATATTTCACTGTCTTTTATTTATTAAGAAAGACATCTCGAACAAGTACGATTTTCACTATACGGTGACGTAATGCGATTTACTACGAAACTTCGATGGGCATCTAGTAGTTTTGGATAATAAAAAATAATAATATTTAGACCGTCAATTAGGGTCTAAATATAATATTATTTTTGGACCCAGTCTACGTCAATATAGTTTACATCTTTTTCAGTTCGATGAGTGTGATAGGTTATAAGATTAAAAAAATATAAAAAGGACGCTGCCGCCACATGATATTAGGTACAATAAGTAAGGGCAACATGTTTTTTTTGAGCTCATCCATCAAGACTGCACTTTTTACAATTTGTTAATGTAGTTTAGTATACAACAGAACTACTTATTTTCCGTATTATTATCGTGGTTTTTATCAATTGTGTCATCAACAAACAATCTGGACTGCAAAAGGAATGTGATGTACACGAAAGTAGATGCTGCTAGGCGAAGGACCATTCCGGAGTCAAAGTAAAAGATGCCGTAGATGGAAGTTCGCGCGTCTCTTGTCTCCACTAAGTTGAGAATGCTTTTTGTCAACTTGAAAATTTCACCTTTAAGAGAAAATATAAAATCATCAATTAAGGCGCGCATGTATGTTCACAGCTCACAAAATGATATTTTTTAAAAATTTCTGTAATTAAACTACTCCAAATTATTTTTCAAAAATTTTACTTAGGCATCTTAAGACTTTTCTACAGACACACACAATATCCAAAGCACGATTAAGGCCGTACCTGAATTTCCCGGGGTCCAGTGCTGCCCCCATTTAAAATAAATCATTTCGAAGAAAACGGAGACATTATTTAAAAATTTGCTACTACCAAGTCCTTGATAACCCTTCAAAGTATTTTATAAACTACTTTTTGCAGTTTAAAGTGAGAACGTTAAGCTTTACTACGCACATTTGCGAAAAACGGCCATTTTTGGCAAATGTGCGTAGTAAAGCTTACCGTTCTCATTATAAACTGTAATAAAAACTGTATATAAAATATAATAAATAAAACACAACGAAATATCGTTGACCACGGTTCCCGGCCTTTGTTTACTCTTGACGATATTTCGCTGTGTTTTTTATTATTATTTTTTTGTATTACATTTATATTTTTTTGTAGTGAATTTTACTTGTAATTTTGATCATACATTTTTTGGTATAATCTATCTATATAAATAAAAATGAATTGCTGTTCGTTAGTCTGCTTAAAACTCGAGAACGGCTGAACCGATTTGGCTAATTTTGGTCTTGAAATGTTTGTCGTAGTCCAGGGAAGGTTTAAACGGTGAGAAAATATGGGAATAGGAACGGGAACGGGCGAAACAAATTTCGCCGGGTCAGCTAGTTTTAATATAAAAAGGAGATTGTATAAAACAATTAAATTTTTTTAAGGTAAATTTAAGTAAATTTAGAGGTATGTGTGATTTTTTTCTATCGAGCCAAAAATGCTCAATCGTGTTTTGGATATTGTGTGTGTCTGTAGAAAAGCCTTAAGATTCGTAAATTTTGTGAAAAATAAACTGTTGTAGATTAATCACTAATTACAGTAATTTTTCAAAAACAGTCACAGTATTGTGAACTGTGAACCCACAGCGCCTTAAAGTAAGGTAGTAAAGTTTGACGTATAGGATAATTTTCAGTTTATAATTTTTTTACGTGTGCGTCCATGATGGGTTTAAAGAATTTATTTATTTGCTCACACGAATTACATAGGTATTCACTTAGGTGAGTCTAATACATAATTAATACACTTTATAAAAAAAAAATGATCAGCACATGATTAGCATAATCAGGCCAATAAACTTATTACACTCCCTATGGCACATAACCTAAAGCACATGATTTATATTAATAAACGGGCAAGTGCGAGTCGGACTCGTACATGAAGGGTTCCGTACCTCCGTACAATGTTTTAAAACGCTAAAAAAACACGTTTTTTGTATGACGACCCCTTTAATTTTTAACTTTTTTCATTTTTAGTATTTGTTGTTATAGCGGCCATAGTAATACATAATCTGTGAAAATTTCAAGTATCTAGTTAATGCCATTATAAAGATCTAGTTAAAAACGCTGAAAAAACACGTTTATTGTATGGCGACCCCCTTTAATTTTTACCTTTTTTTATTTTCAGTATTTGTTGTTATAGCGGCCACAGTAATACATAATCGGTGAAAATTTTAAGTGTCTAGCTATTACGGTTCAAGAGATAGAGCCCTGTGACAGACGGACAGACGGATAGACGGACAAACAGCGGAGTCTCAGTAATAGGGTCCCGTTTGCACCCTTTGGGTACGGAACCCTAAAAAGTACCAACTGACATTTGATCTGTATATTGAAATATTTCGTCATATTTTTAGAACGCCTATCTTGTTTCTGTAGCAAAGATCACGGAGGTTTTAATTGTCTAATAGCGCAGGCGGTACCCACGTCAGGTTTGGTTTAGGATCTTGTTTGATACAACGGCAGTCAAGTTTTTCAATAGAATACGAGTTTATTCCGCGCGTTCATTTGATAGTACTTTGTTTGCATATACACTTAGGTAGATTATATATTTTAGACTTTGACGTCATGTTTTCAAATGGCGCGTTTTAGTTTTTTATAATCTACTTGCTTCTACACCATATATATACCTACATGTTTTTCAGCACTGATTATTTTTTTGCTATCTACAAAAATACAGAAAAAATAATCACAAAAACGATTATATATAATATTTTACCTCTGTTAGAAGGTTTTAACTGCGCGTACACACATATTACTTTAGTCTGCTCTAACTGACGCAGCACGATATCTGTCCGTTGGCTAATAGCCAATAAAACTACCCAAGACAGTATAATGATCATTGTGATACACATTTTTCGTAGGAGTTCCTTTTCCTGTAAATATAAAACAGTATAAAACGGTGAAAAGGTATAAAAATATTTAATTCACTTCACTATTAAAGACTAGAACTTACCTTTACAACAAAGATTGTGTGTACCGATAATAAAGAGTTTAATAATACACACGCAAATAGAAAAAGAAACTGAAAGAAAAAGAGAATTATTATTAACTAATTATTTAAATATTTTTTTGCAAGTACATGCAATGACTAAACGCCCAACCAGAAACTTTAGTCCATGATACCATACATTCCATAAAAACAAATAACGAAAAGTTAAAAAAAATTGTGTTCCCAAGCAAATCAGCGTTCAGCCAAACGGATTTCGTTTGGGAGGGCGGACGAACATTTTTCATCAATTTTCAATATGTTTATATTATGGGCTGAACTTACTTCATCAATTTGGCTGGTGGTTGTGGTTTTGCCAGTGGATACAGATACACTGGCAAAACTACAATCATCGTAAAATAAAATAAAATTGTTATCTATGTAACTTGAGTTTATTATCTAAATTAATTTTAAGTTTATTGTTTTTACATTTTTCTGCCCCCCGCAGAATGTTGGAAACATAATTTTTATGTATTTTTGTAATGTGGCAACACTCGCCCTTCTTCCTTCATACACTGTACAGCGTAAAGTCTGTGTCGGAATAAAATCCATTATAAATAATTAAAGTGTTTAATTCAAACGTAAAGAGAACAATAGTGACTTTTACATAGTCATCCTGTAGTTATTGACTGAGCGAGCGAAGCGTCACAGTTATGAGATTGGCCAAAAATGCTTTTGTCCGCCAGTCTGTCTGTGGGTTTGTTCTCGCCTACAGTTTTTAAAAATTTTTCAAAATGGCGGAGATATTGGGGTTCAAAACTTTAAGAAAATCATATTTAAGCCATTTCAAAAAAATTTTAAATATGTCATTAAACTTTTTTGTTACCCTTATTAAGACGCAACTTTTTCGTGTGAAAAACTTTTTTATCCGATAAACTTCAACAGGTTGGGGGGGGAGGCGCGAGATTTACAGCTCACAGAGCCACTCGTTTAAAAACTACTTACAGTAAACCTGTAGTTCTTTTCGAGGCGTCGTATATGGTCGTAGATCATTTCAAAAGCTTTTAAATACAGTTTCAGGTTAGCTCGCTCTTGAAATGTTACGTAGTCGGTGTAGTTGTCTTTCCAAAAGGATCCATTGAAAAGAAATATCTTTGGTAAATATTCAATTTTAACATGTGCTACTTTCATCAAAGCTACGTTTAAATACCTTACTCTCATGCTCAAGAATGAGTACTGTGTCAATAAGAAAAGGAAATCATAGATAACTGAAAACAAGTAAATGAAAAAGCTAGATCCGGTTATATGCACGTCCATTTCGACATCAAAAGCAATGAATAAAGCCACTGCGACTCCAAATTGTGTACTGAAAATGCATAAACTAAGGACAGTGTTAATTTTAATGCAGACATCTCTCATGAATTTAGTTTCTTGGGCTCCCAAAAATATGTCTATGTCAATGCAGTGATGCAAAATAACGGAGCCCGAGCGACGGTTGGAAAGTGTGATGTTTAACAAAAAGCAATTAAATATAAGGTTGATTTGAAGCACGATTATTACTTCTTCTGTATGCAAAAACTTATCTCTAATAAATCCTGCATATAACATATGAATAACCATCATGTTTGTCAAAACACATACGAAGGTGCCATATACGACTGATCTAAATGATTTGTCCACAATCTGGTTTTTGTTTATTCCGAATCTAGTGAATCCAGTACAGTTCAACCACCATGAGGTTATATTGCTGTACATTTTTATATATTCCGCTGTTATTGCTTCTTTTTCTGAATCCATATTGATATGTTTGTAGACTTTTCGTGCCCAACACTCAATGTATTGACCTAACACAATATTCATTTATTTATTTATTTATAGATAAGGAATGAATAATCAAAATCGAATTAGTAAGTATGCCTAGAGCTTTTCATTTGATTAGAATAAATTGGTCTATGTCATTAAGGAATATTAGAAATCACTTCGTTAAACTGAGTTTTTAAATGAGAACCAATTTGTTTTCCACTTGAAATTTCCATTGTGTGTGCTCTGTGATTTTCAGAAATCTCTTATATGTCAATACCAACTCCTAATAGATTTAATTATTGTTTGAGTATAAACGAATAAGTGTTTATTGTATATATTTTTCCTAAAAAAATCTAGCTGTGTGGTTACCGGCAGAGAATAGGACCACACCAAGTTTTCCCGTGGATCGATATCCACGCCTAAGTCCTAAGTCCTATATACCTAAGTCGCCTTCTACGATTAGAAGGCGACTTAGGTAACACAAGATAAACAAAGCTTACAAACATCAATGAGACCTCTCCAACCCGTCTGACCAGCGTGGAGAGTGTAAAATCGTCTGACTGCTTAGGCTAATCTATATATATATTAATATGCCTCTGGTATTAGAGGGTCGTGCTCCTTCAGTGGAGACTAAAAAAAGACTTGATGACGTATATATTCTTCTTCTATGCTGGTCTGGGAGAAAAAAGTATAATGTTCCAGCTTCTTCTTTATGCGCGCAGATCGTAAAAGCCGATCGAGAGTATGGGCGAGAATCTGGATCACGCGGCGCGGCAATAGGCGATGCGGCTAGAAACCTACCACTATTTTGATGTCTTTACGCCCACTGTCATGGTAAACATGGCCTTTGACTCCTAGGGTGTTTACATTTTACGCCCCGTTATTAACCCCCGACTAAAAAGAGGGGTGTTATAAATTTTACGTGTCTGTGTATCTGTGTGTCCGTTTGTGGCTTGGCTCCATTTTAATCGAAAGCCTTGTCTGTCGAGATGGTTTTTAGCTATATTTGATGAAAATCAGTTCATCCGTTTAAAAGTTAACTGTTTGTATAATACGTTAATTGGTGTTATTCCAAAATATTTTTCCAGGCGGTATTGCCGGGTCAGCCGGCGAGCCTGATTCAAAAATTGTACTTGCATGGCTGAATAAAGAATTTACAAGTCTGCAATCATACGTTGGGAACAGAGTAAATGTAATTCGCCAAAATACTGCTAGATGGAGGTGGTTGTATGTACACATAACTGACCAGCAGTGGAGTGTTGTTATTTTGCTCTGGTAGTCTGGTAGGTTAAATCCAACAAAATACCGGGAGCGAGTTGTCACGTTTATTTATTGCGATCCAAAGAGAATAGAGAGTGCTTAACAAAACATTGCCCTATGTAATATTTTAATTTCCCTAAAATTGTGTTGCTAGTGGCTACATAATAACCTACGTTTCTTATGTTGTTTTAGTTTCTGCCTCCTTGATTGAGATTCTCGATTTGTAGGTTAATTTCTGAAAGACATCTTTGTTAAGTCAATATAGAGTTACGATGAAATAAATGAAATTCATATATTGAAGACCCGAAAAACTTTTGCTTATGGATACAAATAGAAATAACAAGCATACCTACTCTGTTATTATGACATTAACATTCATAAGCAGTCGTGTAAAAGATTTAAAGTGCCATTAGCACAGGCCGGAATCTCCTAAGGTACGCGCAATATGCGTCCCCGTTCCCCGTCCCCGCACCTCTCCCCCGTTTTCGCCTCGATAACTCACGTTGGTCGTCAAGAACCGGGGGAGAGGTGCGGGTGCGGGGAACGGGGACGCATATTGCGCGTACCTTAGGAGATTCCGTTCTGTTTACTCTTACTGTATTCTGTGCCATTAGTTACATTAATCATATAGGTACGTAAAAGCTGATAAAATTTACGAGTTTTTATTGCGTGATGTTTCGTTAGGTATATTATAACGTCTAACAAAATATACTGAAACTATTTGAAAGGTGAATTTAGTCCATGATACTGAACAACTTGCCCCAAAAAACATATATCGAAATATGAAAAATATTTTTTGGCTTTCCATACAAACTCGGATCAGCTGATCGATCAACTAGTATGGGAGGCCAAAAATTATTTTTCATATTTCGATATATGTTCCTTGGGGAAAATTGTTCAGTATCATAGACTGAATACACCCTTAAAATAGTTTCAGTATATTTTTTTAGACCCTGTATTTGCTATAGGAACATCTTTAGGCGTCTATTTTCATCCAAATATATTAAAACTAAAAGGAAGTGTTATGACTTTTATGTAATATCGTTAAATTTTTATTTATGTCTACGACCTACCTTGCAGTTTAATCGGTTTTTAAGGCCGTACCTGAATTTTCAGGGGTCCAGTGCTGCCCCTATTTAAAATAAATCTTTTCAAAGAAAACGGAGATATCATTTAAAATTTTGCTACTACCAAGCCCTAGATAACCTTTCAAAGTATTTTATGAACTACTGTTTACAGTTTAAAGTGAGAATGTTAAGCTTTACTACGCACATTTTCGAAAAACGGCCATTTTTGGCAAATGTGCGTAGAAAAGCTATAAATTGTAAACAATAGTTCACAAAGTAGTTTGAAGGGTTATCTAGGACTTGGTAGTAGCAAAATTTTAAATACTGTCTCCGTTTTCTTTAAAATGGTTTATTTTAAATGGGGGCAGCACTGGATAGTATATATTTATTTAATTTAAATTACGGTACAAATACGATAACTACCTACATATTTTTAAGACTATTGACTGCTCTGTATTTGATCAGAATGAAACTTAATACTTCTAGACATCACATTTGATATGATAAGAGTAATAATTTGACAATTTGGTTCAGGCGACGCTGTATCGTAGCATAGCTACAAACGATTGCTACGAGGTTTATTGTCGCTACGATTTTGTTACAAATTGCTACGGGGACGTGATTTGACCGACCAATTTAAGGCAGTGATCCCACTGCACCGCTCACCGTCGCTGAGCGCGGGGCGGCAGATTTTAACATTGTATGCTAGTATCTCAGTTTGTATAGAAAACACGCCTAGTCCAACCTACTAAAAACGCGGCAGATTCCGCGAACCGCGGCGGGACGCGTTGCCTGTAGGTAAATCCCTAAGAGGTTGCCCTAGAGTTTTCCACAACGTAGTCTAGCTTTTATTAAAAATAAATCATGCTTGGTTTTGGCTGTGAAAACCAGTTATACTCGTAGCTAGAAATGTGCAATTTCTTTAAAATCACAAAATTTTGTAAAAATCTTCTAAAGCCAGACTACGTTTTGTATGGAAAAGTCTAGCTAGGGTCTAGTATAAGGGGGGATTGAATAAGTGTATCCTATCCTACTCCAGAATTAATTCTAAAGGATAACAATATGTCCACTTCTTGACCAAGCAAGCGAAGCTTCTCCATTTCAGTTGGGGCAAATTTCGTTTGTAAGTCTGTCTGTGTATGTTTGTATGTTTTTCACTACGGGTCTACTCTCTCGAAGTTTTGTGAGCAGATTCGATAGTCCGCTAGATGACAACAAGTCAAATCAGTTTTTTTTTTTTAATTAAATAATTTTACGGCTCTGGATACTTTTGAAGTCCTTTAGAGCCTATCTTTAACTTTGTTCTTTATTCCTAATCCTAACCTAACCAGTTACAATCAAAGGGTGGTGCAGGCCTTTGACTGCTTTAAGGGAGCTTCTGGCGACAAATCTGTACGAGTCCACTAGTTTTCATAGACGACTGAGTGGCGGACGGCGACGCCCTAAGACGCCCACACAGTCCGCAAAACAAATATCACTACAGCCGTACTATGACTGTTCACTTTAATTATTTTACACATTGTTCATGAGCATGAGCATTTATAACACCAAACAACACCAATTTCATATTATAAAGTCCACTAAAATCAGTTTGCAAAATAATTTAAAGCAAACCCCAACCGAACCCCTTGACTTCCCGCCAAAAACTGAGTCAAATCAGACCCTTTTTTCTAAACGTCAAAACAAACATTTTCTATGGGATTTGTTTGAAATACAAAACCGTGACGTCATAGACTTTTCGAGTCAATTAACTAAAATTATGGTGGATATGATCAATGACAAGTGACACTATTTTGTGACGTTTTATTCTCTTAACAGCACCAAATGATTTATTTTTGACCCAGTCATCTACCCAATTATATAGATTTCCTTTGTCTATTTATTTTTGTAAAATTTTCAAAATATCGGCGCCATTTGTTTTTTTAGGGTACGCGGTGAATATTTATTTAGTTTTATGTTATAAAAGAGTTGCGAGGTCCAAAGCTTAGGGCCAGTAAAGTAGTTTCATAATTTCAGCTGCATAACGTCCACTGCTAGACATAGGCCTTTTCCAAGGATTTCCAAAATGACCGATCTAAAGCGGCCTGCATCCAGCGGTGTCTAGCGACCAGGTCAGGATCAGGTCGTTTGACCACCTTGTGGGTGGGTGTCCTACGCTTCGCTTGCCATTTGAGAACCCTTTTGATCCATCGGTTCGTCGCGCTATCTGTTCTGCCCACTGCCACTTCAACGAGCTAATCCGCTGGGCTTTAAGTGACTTTTGTTCCCCTACGAATTTCCTTATTTCTGGTTTGATCACGTAGAGAAACTAGCACAGCCCTCTCCATAATGTAGTTTATATAATAAAAATATAACGTTTGGACTTCCGATTATGAAGTTCAAGCTATCCCATATGAGTGGATGAGATGAAAAAATAATTACTACCTACATTGCGTGTCATACACAGGTTTTTTATAGGGAGCTGATTAGTAAATTGTGATCTGTTCTTTTATTTAGCTTCCCAATCAGGATAGTATTCAAACGGAATTTAAAGAATGAAACGATTTGTTAATGTTTTAATCATGATATATTGCTTATCAATATAAAGTAACAGAGTTTGTTCCTTAAATATGAATCCAGTGTGACGATGGATCAAATGCTAGTAAATGCAACAGACAAGTACTTATAAACAAGGCATTGCGCTATCACAATTTTTGTAACCCAAAATGTATCAATGATAAGCCAATATAAAAATCAGATCTTTCAAAACTTACCAAATTGTACAAAATACTATAATATTACAATTTTAGAATCTCATAAATGCTAATTAGGTACCACTATGTTAAGTAGTTATTACATTCTCATTTTTTCTACTATTAACTAAATTTAGACATATTTACAATTTATAATATATTTTATCCACAAGCTTCGCTGTGAAAGCGCAAAGTATAATTGAGCATCATAGTACATCAACTCTCTGCGATTAAAATGCGGCTCAAGTTTGAGACCATTCCGCCTCTATCAAACAATGTAACAACAGACTCATTAAATAATTCACATCACATTACATATATTCTCACACACACACTCACAGCACAGACTGTCACCGATGATAAATTTAATTTAAATAATATAGGTAAATATTCTAAAAATGCATTTCAACGTGGTACGACATATCGTGAACCCATCGACAGGTTGACGCTCGAATTCAATAATTTCGATATCAATATTAAGTACAAACAAAGAACAAACATAACATTTTCTATAGTACACATAAAACTTGTGACATAATTTGTGTTAATATTTTGAGAAACAATTAGGAGCTAGTATCACTAAAACGAGGAAAGAGATTCCTTATCGAGGAGTTAATTGACGCGGCGGCGTCTGCCGCCGTCAATAGACCGGACAAGAGATGTCATCCGGTCTATAACTGCTTCATTTCAAGTCAGCAATCCTTTTAATTTAGCACCATCTCTTATAACATCCACACTCTTATGACTGCATTTCCAGGCTGGTTTGAAATGAAACGTACAAATGCTTCTACGACATATTATTGTAAGTTACAGCTAAAACTTATTCTAACTTACTATTAAACTTAAATGATAATCCCGTACCATCACCAAAGATTGCACATAATACCCGATACTTTGATTTTTGCAGTCATGCCTTTAATAGGCTAGTGGACATATTCATTCACATTGACTGATAAAATAAGGTATTTTTGAGGAACAAAAGGTGTATTGTTCCGTAGTTTAACATTACCCTTTCAAAGTAAACTAAACTCCAGAAATGTCTAGATCTAGTTTGGAAGACATCGATTGAGATAAACATTTTTGTGCATTTTTTTTTGCTGAATAAGCACTGGGGTTGGATATCAATACTTCAAATGTTTGGTTTTACATTAAAACGGACGGAATAAATTCGTAATTAAGTACCCTTCGTTCCATTATATCAAATGTTCATCATTGTCTTTTATGTGAACAAGCGACTTGCCTCTGCTCATCTAATATTTGATTTGTATAATACTCATAATCCTTTAGAAAGTTTTTGAGACAAAACATGTAGGTAGATCAGAGTTCTATAGACAAACATGAATGTGACTTTTTTTTGTCGATCATATTCATAGTAGGTACATTTAGTTGTGGACTGGCATTGGAAGCTGTCCCAGCAGCTGGTTGGCGAACGTCGCGTTTGTAAACTTAAAGTGCCGCTTGTCGTAGAACTTGAGGAGGGCTGGAGAGTAGGGATGCTGCTTTTTTAGGTGCATATAGTGTTCCTCCGGCTCTGAGGTCGTGTGGCCACATTCTTCGCAGACGTACATCTGAAAAGAAAAAAACAAATACCTACATTAGATAACATGAAACTAAAAAGAGCGTTGATAAGTCTATTAGATATAAAAGAGACTACTAGATCAATTGGACAAATTCTCTGTAGCAACACTGGTAGAACAAACTCAATATGACTGATGGGACAAGCTATAAGTAAATAAATAAGATAGTTTTTAAAAATTCTAAGTTACAGGAAATCAAATAGTTGCTATAGATTGATCGCACCTTTATAACATCTGAAAACTTGATATGAAAATGCACAAGATAAAATTAAAATACCTTAGTTCGCCTTTCCTTGTAAGCATAGGTGTGTTGCACACCATGGACCTTCAGGCAGTGTGATTCTAATGAGCATCTTTGGGTAAATGACTTCTCACAGAGATTGCATTTGTACGGTCTGACGCCGGTGTGCGTCCGGGTGTGGCGCTTCAAGTCGAACGTGTCGTTGAAGCCCTTGCCGCAGAACGTACACAAGTAGCGCTTTACGTCCGAGTGGCACTTCATGTGTCGGTTCAGCAGCCTCTGCAAACTGAAGTTCTTTGAGCACACCCTGCACACGAACTTCGTGGGATCATCTTCGCTGACTAATACTTGTTTGTTTTTCTCTTCTTCCCTCTGCCTGGCATTGGCTTCCGTAGCCAATGGATTCTTTACTCCATGTCCACCATTAATGAATTCCAACGGAAGTTCTGCAGGTAGACCCAACTGTAAAGAAAGATAATAAATATTATTAAAGTATTCATTTGTATAATATTGATTTTCATATTCATCATTATTATAAGGCTGAGCTTAATGCTTTCAGATATATAATAATAAGAAATAAGAGTAAACAAATACAAAAATCTTTGCAGAAAGTTGAAGCATAAATTGATTCAGGCTCAGCGTTACAAAATAACGACATTTCATTATCATCTTCAATGTCGTCACTGATGAAACATCGACAAAGAAGAATATAAACGAATTGAAGCTTCGCCTTAAAATCAAGTAATGCTTACCCTCTGTTGCAAGATATGCATTTTGCCCTCCGTGATAGAACTTTTCTTGAGACTTACAGCAGCTGCAGGACTGAGTGAAGAGTTCTCGATGTGGTTGTTGCTGTCCAAGGAGTTGTTTCCACCAGGGGATGGCAGCGATACGCCGGTGGGAGAGTCCAAATCCAAAGAGTGACTAGTGAAGGGAAAGCCTGGAGAAAGTATTTGTGGCCTCTGCTGGAACTGGACATGAATTTGTAACTGTTGCATTTGCCCTTCATTGTGCTGAAGTAAGGCAGGATTCAACTGCATCAATAAGTCTGGACGGTCTTTTGCGAAGTTGTACGATGGACTTTGTTCTTGACTTGCAAATGCCAAATAGTTTGCTTTTTCATAATACTGTCTACTAAGGTCTGCTATTTGTTCAATATCTATCGGATTGTGCACTGAGTCTGGAGTGATTGATGATGATTCTCTTAAATCTGAATCCGTGATCGATTCCACGTGATTGTTCAATAATTTAGCAATGTCTTCAGTTGAATCTGAAAGGTTGCCCAAAATGGCCTCATTTGATCCTCCAAATGTCAATTGAGTCGAGAATTGGTAGTTAATAACATCATCACCCAGATGATCAACAACCATCGAGTCATCAAAATTACTTCCGTAGTTAATTCCGTTTAAGTTTTCTAGTTTATTTTCATAATCTATATCTTCATCTTTGAGAGCTAGACCATATGGTGCATTTTGCATTAGCGAATATTGCTTGCTTTGTTCAGGAAAGTTTGTAGCATTATCGTTGTGTTCACAATCCATATTGAACCCGTTAAAGTTATTAAATTCATTAGCAAAGTTGCTGTTGGCATTGAAAGAATTTTGACCACCCTTCGACGAGGGCCCTAGCGTTTCATAGAAAGGTGGTAAGCTACCAGTGGGTGGGCTGTTAGGTCCATAATTAGATCTACCATCACGGCCATTACCGCCACTTCCAGACCCTCCTCCCATCGCTCCACCTCCGCCTGATGAAGGAGCGGTACCACCACTTCCAGAATTAAAGTTTCCAGAGCCGCCACTGCTCTGAGAGCTACCACTAGACCCATTGCCCCCAGTTGACCTCCCGTGTCCCGCTGCAGCACTAATGATTCCAGGAACCTTATTTGCAGGACAGTTTCGTAATACTAAAACAGGCCGCGCTAAAATACCATTGGCAATTTTAGAACTACTTGTTCTTCTCTGTTCTCTTATTTTCTTTTCTGTTTCTTCGTCTTCAGTTTCACCTCGCTTTTTTGCAATAACATAGTCAATAGGTTGATCTTGTTCAGGCTCTGGTGTAGGTAGTGTTGAAGGAATTGTTACATCTGATAACTCTTTCTTATCACGGAATTGTGACTGTGAAGGTGTTCTCTGTATAACTGATACTTTTTGACATGTAACATTATTGTCAATGCCAGGCGACGGGGCTGATTCTGGTGAAGGGGTATTCCGGGATGGCAGGACTACCGGCTTATTATCTAGGTTTACGTCTTTTTCTTCTTTGATTAAGGGTCTGTCTTCTGTTTTCTTTTCTTCAGTAACAACAGGTAAATACTGTTTGCGCTCTGCTGGAGTTAAAACATGTCCTCTATGACTTCCATAAGGTATATCGCCTCCAAGTATAGATGAGATAAACCTTCTAGGTTCTTTTGTACGTCTTTCTGGCGAGTTCTTTGCTCCATTGCTCTCTCCAAACACGTCTCGATCTGCAATAACAATAAAATAAAATTTTAGATCATATTAAAGTTGTCTCATTGTGTATACTCGTAGTCAGAGGAATATATAGAGTTACATAAGAACAAGTTGCTGTTAGCTCTTCGTCCTCGACTATTACTAACGTATTCGTGTGGCGTCGGAGGCATGAGGCCTCGTTGACGTCACTGGTATGTGCCTCCATAACGGTTACTCGCCTCCGCATACACGCCTACGTGTCTATGTGTGCGTGTCGCATTATTGTAATTGGCGCACCAGCGGACAAAGTGACAAATTCAATCTCGACCCGAATCTGCTATCCATTGACGCCGTTGAAATTTACCTATTCACTCAATGTTGATGCTTCCTGTCTGCTGATATGATTTTTGATTGGACTCGTTTTATCAATGTCGAACTAACTAGTTGATCAATGAACACTCATCGCATATTCTATGTGCAAGCACATTGTATTTAATGTTACATTTCAAACGAAAAATAGTGTTTAGGGAAGACAGTAAAAAAGAAAAAATGAACTATTATAGCAAAAGTGCGTAGGTAGTCAGTGAAAGTCCCAAGGTTGCCCCAAACGAGTTCCCTTGCCCTTTTTCGGCTTTTGTTAGAGCCCCAAGGACGATGCCAGCATTGTTGGGGCTCTTTTTTGTCTGGAGCCCGTAATT
Source organism: Acrobasis repandana (assembly GCA_963576875.1). Lineage (NCBI taxonomy): Eukaryota > Metazoa > Arthropoda > Insecta > Lepidoptera > Pyralidae > Acrobasis > Acrobasis repandana. The sequence goes on along the minus strand of OY756218.1, from coordinate 14,353,357 downwards.
GTATGCGTGTGCGCAGGCAAGCGTGACGGGCTCGGACACGAAAAGTTTTGTTTCTCTCCTTCCATAGTGCACTGGTTCGTGATGCGCGGAAGTAAAAACCTTCGCTGGTGTATACTTTCGCGAGTTTTATGGCGGCACTAAAGGGTAATAAATGTGTGCTTAAATATTTTGTTTCTTTTAATGTTCGTTCGGTGCAGTGTTTCTTGGAAGGGATTGATTGGAAGAATTTTGACAAATATCAGACTAGTTTTGAAATCAGAACTGGCTTATTAAGGGATTTTATTTATGAGCGCTTAATTAAGGACTTCAGGTCACATTAGTAATAAAAATAAGTTTAAGGTCAATATTTTTTGCCCTAAATAACATGTTATGAGCCAAATAAGAGCGAAGCATCCTCTGGTATTTTCCAATTTCGTTTGTTTTTTGCACAAGAACTTGAATTTGAGACATGGCCAAATAAACCATATTTACTGTATGCAAAATAGTACTAGTAAATATTTCTGTGCACTAAGGATATGCTTTAGAAGGTGAACTTTCTGCGAAATTTTGGATTTGAATACATATAATACTCGTACCTACTAAGCAGTTATGTATATTTTTGTTAAGGTGGTATAATCACGGCTATTGTGTGTATCATGTGGGCGAGGGACCAATGTTTCAAGTGTCTGATCATTATTATCTTTACCAATATGCCCTGTATGGGTTCACCTTCATGTTCTATGTGAGATATACCTATTTATATTGTACTACATATATATTTTAAAGTATACCCATTGTCTCTTAAATATAAATATACTAACATAATATTTATAATAATATACATATACTAATTATAGATAGTCTATAATTACACATGAATTTAAATTTGAATAGAAAAAGAAAAATATCAATGTGTATATTAGCTATACATATTTATATACCTAGTTACCAAATATCATTTATCGTTACATACTTAATTAAAATCGACCGAAGAATTATTTTAAGACGTTATGTTAATAGGCAAATTTGAATAATTTAAGCAAACATAACGAGTTCACATTTGAGTTCATGGACAGCTAATGTAATTTATATTATATCTACAGATGTATGGGCAGAAATGTCAGACTGTGTCGTTTTTAATGGAACTATGATTGTCGAGGCTGACATTTGGAAACCAGACCATGAATCGATATTAATATGCTGAAGATGGCACGCCGCAGCGCGCAGAGGGCCTCAGCATTCTAATGAGAAATTAGCTTTGTATGTAACAGGATAGTGGAATTTTAGTACTGGCCAGAATTATACTGGCATTTTAAAAGGTAAGTTTATTTTTTGTATTAGTTAAAGTTATCATAACGTATAGGTGTAACGTTTTCTCACACTATATGTCAAACTGAACATACTGCATTCAAAAATTGTTTATTATCATTGGGCTTTAATTCCATATACAATAAAATAGTTTCAGTATATTAGATCCTACGAGTATAAGTAGGTACTTATTTATACTTACAACCGAACGACTGTTAGGTATACCAGGGATTACGACGATACCTAATCCTAACCTAACATAACTTGCGTAATTAATATTGTAAGAGTTGATTTAATTGAAAATCACTGTTAATAAGGCGTTTTTTCCACGGGCGAGAGGATGCGCGATGATAAAATCGTAATAAAATATACTGAAACTATTTGAACGGTGAATTCAGTCCATAATACTGAACAACATTTTCTATCAAACGGGTATCGAAATATAAAAATATTTTTTGCTTTCCATACAAACTCTGATCAGTGATCAGTCAACTTGTATGGGAGGCCAAACATTATTTTTCATATTTTAAGATATGTTCCTTGGGTATAGTTGTTTGGTACATGATACCAAACTACTATACCCAAGGAACATACTGGAAGGACTGAATCCACCCATCAAATATTTATTTATTTATTTTATTTACCACTTTAATATATACCAACAGAATACATAAACAAAAAGTTGTACAAAGGCACTACTTATCACAAAAGAGATCTCTTCCAGTAGGCCCGTGAGAGGAGATGTTCATATATATAAGGCATTCATATAAGTATAATAGTTTTGGTATATTTTGTTACACCCTGTGTACTAACTCTACGATGGTGTCTGCACATAGCGATATCATCGCAGCCATTTGATGTATCAATACAAGGGGAACGTTTATTTATTTATATAACACAAACAATTAATAAACACACCGGAGCAACGTACCCAAAATACTGGAAGCATTTCCCCGCTTAATGGCGATGCCCTAAGCGAAAAAACTGCCAGCTCTGTCTCCAGTTGCCTTGGTAAGGCGCAAAGTAATGCCCTAAAAATATTTTCATTCCCAAGGACCCATTTCCTTATGTCAACTCTTTGCGATTCACTAATAGAAATAATTTTTCTTCTTCTGATTTGAGAGCTTAGTGGCTCTTGTCGGTGGAGTATGCGCCAAACTTCAAATTAAAATTAATATTAATTATTATTGATATTATTAATTAATATTTTACTGCTAAATAATTTTTATTTAGCAGTAAAATATATGTATGTGGAGCCAACGCCTAAATGTCATATTTTCAATATTCCGCACTCGTCAAGTTTGTCTTTGTATTCAATAGCGGCACTTCACATGGTAAATATTGGCGGCGTCGCATGGTCACGTGTCAGACAGCCTGTGCCCCACCGTTAGGGTGATGGCGTCATTTGAACATACCGCTTAATATTGGCAAACTTAAAATTGTTCGAATGTATTAGATCATTTATTTGAGGAATGTAATGTCGTGTGGCTCCCGGTCTAGAATAGGACCATTTCATTTCTTCCTGTCAACCATCAAACATCTTTTGCTACACCTGTTGTATTTTCAAGGACAGTTAACGTCGGGCGCCGTCGGTTGTAAAACTTTTCACACAAATGTATTTTCAAAGAGTGTTGACGTCAGGCAGGCGTAAAACTATAGCCAACTGTTTCGGCTATTTCTTCTCCATTTCGCAAGATCTTTGGTATCCTTGGGTAACCACATTGACATGCATATTATATTTGGAAAATCAAAAGCGGGAAAGCGAACCACCAGCTGAGGATGCATCCGGAACGTGCTAAGATAAAGAAGAGAATTGAGGAATGGTATCTTTGTTTATGGACATTCATTCATTGTTTTCCGAAAAAGGGCCAAAGACATGGTACCTAATACATCTACATAATTTCCTGTTTTTAAAATAGATAGGTACAAATGGAAAAACGAAAGCCTTTATTCACGTTACAATTCCACAATTATCGAGCATTTAAATAGTGCGGTTTTTATTCTAAAACGGTAAGTCAAGGCTCCGTAATTACCATGTCCATATCTATTCTACTAGTGGCGTTTCCTGCCGAGAAACAGTGCGGGTAACCTTGTGTAACGCTCGTTATTTGAACATTACGTGTTGCCTTCCCGCATCACATTTTGGCAATCATTAGCAAAGCCGAAGCGGTTGTTTTTATCTTCCACGGCGCTTTATTGATTGAATAAACGATTAAAATGTTATTTTCTATTCTTTGCAGCATTACAAATGTTAGGTATTATTTCAAGTGGCAAAAATGCGGTATGGTTTTATTTTTCTAATAATTAAATTGACAGAAGACTTTCGTTCAAAACCAAAAGCAATAAAGCGGCCAAGAGCTGGTCGGACTCGCCCATGAAGGGTTCCGTAGCAGCAAGTAACATAGTAAAAAGTTCTAAAGGTAAATTGCGGTTTACGATTTATGACGTATTAAAAAAAAACTACTTACTAGATCTCGTGCAAACCAATTTTCGATGGAAGTTTGCATAGTAATGTACTTCATATATTTTTTTTTTGTTTTATCATTCTCTTATTTTAGAAGTTACAGGGGAGGGACACACATTTTACCACTTTGGAAGTGTCTCTTGCGCAAACTATTCAGTTTAGAAAAAAAATATATTAGAAACCTCAATATCATTTTTGAAGACCTATCCATAGTACGAGTAGATACCCCACATGTATGGGTTTATTGAAAAAAAAAGGTTTGAGTCAGTTCTAAGTATGGGGAACCCCCAATTTTTTTTTCTTTTTTGTCTTAATGCGGTTCACAGAATACATCTACTTATTAAGTTTCAACAGTATAGTTCTTATAGTTTCGGAAAAAAGTAGCTGTGACATACGGACGGACAGACAGACAGACATGAAGAATCCATAAGGGTTCCGGTTTTGCCATTTGGCTACGGAACCCTAAAAAGGTACCTTCTTATAGATATAATCTGGTTAAAACCCATCTTTTGTCTCTTTCTCTCTTATCGGCATTTACTGTTGCTAGAAGGAGACTTCGCTAAACGTCAAAAGTAAAAATGTAACATAGTCAAAACTCGTGATCCGAGGTTACCTAAAATGTTCATTATGTTAAAAGTGGATGAATTTTTAATAATTTGGTCATGACATTTTGCCGTCCTATTTGAAAATTAAATGTTTGATTGTATTTCTAATGTATTTGTGATATTTTACTGTTAACTGCGAAATGTTGCTCAAGGGTTTATGACGTAATGCAGTATTTAACCAATTTACATTTACTTTGATCTTTATTAATAATCTAAACTTCCATTTAAATCTTACTGAAGTTGTTACCTAAATATTTTGGTAATTAAGTATTAATACTCCACTAAGCAATTGAAATGCGCACGTTAATATTTTTAAGTGCTTAACAATTGCTCTGCCAATCATTTCGACATTAACGTACAAACTACAAGTAACCTTAGTGCATTCCTTTTACCGCAACATCAAGTGTTACCAGCAATTATCAACACATTAATCACTAGTAAAATGTTGTTCTAATCTGCTAAAATGATTAATTACATATTGTCGGCAGTGAATGTGTAACAATGCTGTGCCTAATAAGGTTGCGCATACACTGCTACTAAGTACTTAATCAAGTTTTAATAAATTGTTGTTTATAATTGCTATCTAGTTATTAACCAGATATACTACGAGTATACAAATTATTACTTGCTTAAGGAATTAATCATAACCTATTAACTACATTTTTGCCATACATTTTTATTTAAAATGTAATGCAAAATTGAATTACACCCAGCGTTCATTATAATAATAATGTAATTTGTAAAATAATAAAACGAAAATTTGTAAAACACAATACTTTCCAAAAGCATTTTCTTGTTGCAGTTTTTATTTATTTTTTGGTACATCAAAAAACTTAAGACATACCGAAATAGCATAACGTGTACCGTACCTACAATACATATAAAAAAATTGGCGAAACTACTCCATGCCATGACCATGACTGTGGCCTTCTAGTTTTGATTGTTCTTGTTCGTAGAACGGTCCTATACCAAAACCATGATACGCAGTTCAAGTTTTTTGATGATTCCACGGAAAACGTGATGCTTTATATCTTTGATCTAAAATGTGTTTCTGTCTGGAACGTTTTGTTATCTAATAGTAAAAAAACCAGCTTTAAAACTTGAAATTATTACAATTATTATTTATTTACGTTATAGCGACGTTTGTAGCGCTACCCTCTGTTCCTGTTCGTAAATATTCGACTCCCGTGCAAGTGGAAATGTTTTCCATCTATACACAGATTTGTAATTCCTATCTTGAATATAAAAATGTGTATAAAAAAATCGATAGTCGAAAATTTTTATTACAATTAATGTATAATTATCGATTCCAAGAGGCGGTAGTGAGACATTAAAACTAACGAGCCTGGGCGGACCAGCCAGTCCTTGCTACGGGGTTATCGCTCGCTGTTAGCATTTAACGCATTGTAAAACGTAAGACAGCTATGAAGAACCGCTCCGGACGGCCACATAAAATTCCGTTGAAGCCTTTTTTTTCTATATAGACACAAGTACCGATAGTACACGGTACTCCGGGAGCGCACCGGCCGCTGTCGGTTAAAAGGTCGCTTTGAAGGACATTTTTTGTTTTGAATTATTTATCATGTGTTCGACCGCATGTGGTTTGCTCCTACCATATGTATACGCCGTATAAAAAACCATATTAGCACTTCCCATTTTGTAGTAGGCATTTAGTTACACTTTAGATCCCTTTTAATTTTTTATTATATATATTATATTATTTAAAAATGTATGTCGAACACGGAAAATGTATACAGAGAATAGATACATGATGTGACTGATGTTTTGACCTTGCAAAAAAATTTGCTAAATTCGTAATTTTACTGTTAACAATGAACTGAAAGTCACGAGTATTTCCTCTTATTAAGTGTGCAGAGTTAAGTTTGACATTAGAGGAAGAAAAGGTTGATAAATACGCGATTGTTTACTTGAACCGAGCGATGCGTTCATATACTCACAAAATGCGAGGCTGAACTAGATGTACCTTCCTACACCCACCTCCCAAATGTAATTGGTAAGCCTTCCGGATATTTTTCAACGCTACTGCTATAAAAACGGCAATTTAATACGTCGTCTCTAAACGAACGGTCGCAAAAACTGTTCAACGCTTTATTATTTTGTTCACGGCGTGAATCACAACCAGATTTGGCGAGGGTTAATGACCCAAATATGTTTAGCGAAGTGTTCAAGGCTAGAACCAACTTATTCAGCTAGTCGATACAAAAAAAATGGTATCTAGGCAGGCTTAAACAGTCGCTTGTTTTCGTCGGATACTCGTTTCGGAGGCAACTTTATGACGAGCTTATCCTTTAAAACGGTTACCGTTATTCAAATTTTTTCCAGGATTAACATTTTTAAGGCGATTTTTATTATACTTAAAATATTTCGAACAGACTTTTGATTTTTATAAGCATCAGTATTTGAATAAGTACGAATGTAGGGTTAACTGTAAGATTACGCCATGAGTAATAACCTCCCAACCTACATACATAACGATAATATGTTCTTGAGGTCTTTAATGTAATATCTGCTTAAATTACAAATCGTGGGCGGTCTTGGTTAAATTGCCCCAAAATACACGAAATGATTATCTTTTGTAGCGCGTGACACCACAATGGCTAAGATGACCTTACGCGTGTGAGATGTGAGCCTTCGCTATTTTATTTTAAACGCATTACATTTTTCAGCTTTTAATCCCTTTTGTGTTTTGAAGGTTTGGTAATTTATGACTTGGAATATTTCACGTTTCTTTTAAAAAGCTTTCGTTGTTAAATGAGATAAAGGATTAGTCTTCAAACTAGGTGGTCCTTAATGTACTCGATAACGCTGAGTGCTTACCGTAATGATGACGCAGATGGTCATAACATTAGTTCTTAGTAAGTAAACTATGTAGTGGTGTGATGAACTTAAATCTTCTAATAAGTATTTAAAATATGTCGGTATACTAGTATACCTACTAGTGTACTTTGCTTGGCATGAAATTGTATTTCCTAAAGCAAAATAAACAACATACAAAATAAGTAATTTAAAATTAAATTGTCTTAACTTAATTTGGTATCGTCTATAGTTTCTTACATCTTAAGTCACGTGGCATGAATACATCTGTAACAACCAGATGCTAATTTCTGGTATTTAACATACACGAGGACAAAAGCCAGAAATCAACTAATATTTTTTTTAACAGAATTTTAAATTACAGTGTATTTATTTATTTCTTAATCAAGTTTTTTACTATATGATCTACAAGGACGAGTAATTTATTAAGTTATTGCTTATTTCAGTATTGGTTTTACTTATTTATTTAATTTATTGCACTTAGAAGATGAATGTACAATAGGTATAATCTTAATACTAAGCGCTGTTTACCTGAAAGTACCTAAGGAACGTTAAAAGGCGATAAATGATTATTTGTAGCTTATTAATAAATTAAATTGAAATGAAAAGACTAATTTGCGGATTACGCACATTTTGCCAATAAAACAACCTTCATTATGGTGTATAACTAAACCGGTAGAAGTGATTAGTTACGAATTAACCAAATATGTATACGTAAATCGTTTATATTGAGATGGAACTAATGCTTTATCTACACGTGCATGAAATTGACGCAAGTTTATGTTGTGATCGAATTACAGAACAATTAATTAGTCTCAGAACATGCTAATGCCGCGTGGTGATTTAATATCTAACATGTACAGAAATACTATGACTACCTCCGTGGTCTAGTGGTCAGGCATTTACCTTGTGATCCAGAAATCTTTGAAATGATCAAGAAATTTGTGAATTGAAAGGTTGAATCATCTGATTATCCAAAAAGATTACATGCTGCGGAAGGCACGCAAAGCTGTGGGTCTCAAACGCTATCTAGCGTTTGTTTAAACCTATCCTAGGATTAATTCTGGTCTATAATGGGTATCAGAGTATGTAAAAACATTAACTTCGTCAATTCACCTAGGGTTAGGTAGCGGACCCCGGGCTCTGAAGCGTTACCCCTGAGGATGCAACCGGGAATACGCTGGGATGATGGTAACGTAACGTACTAACGTAGGAACTAACCAATACTTGTAACATAATCGTATCTAAATCAATACCTAGAAGGAAGAAGCAAAATATTAAAGTACTTAGTATTATAATAAGTTCCAGAAGGTCTTTCTCATCATCAACAGGTCTTTTTAGTCTCCAACGCAGGAGCACGACCCTCTCTGTACTACCAGAGCCATACTTAGCCAGAGCAGTCAGAGGATTTAGCCTATACTCTCCACGCTGGCCAGACGGATTGGAGAGGTCACATTGATGTTTATAAGCGTTGTTTAGCTTGTGTTTCCTAAGTCGCCTTCTACGACATCCACGAAAGAAAAGACTTGGAGTGGTCCTACTCTACTCTGCCGGGAACCACACGGCATAGAAGTTTTTTCTAAAAATATATAACGAGTCTTCAATACAAAAACTAAAACAAGAAGGGTTAGATAATTATTGATGTACCTTCATGTATATATAAGATGTTATAAATATGTACTTATCTAGATCATCTTAACCGAAGCAGCCTGATCGGGCCGCTCTAATACAGAAAAATCTCAACCTTTTTACTACTACCAAAGATCTATATTTCCTTGATCAATAAAGGAAGTATTGGTAATATGGGCTAGATAAAAAAAATATGAAAGTCTTGTCAAGATATACCGAAATCATAAATCCTAAGGAAATATTATTATGAATTTTCATCTGCTTTACAATGGAAACAGTACGCGATTATTTCAGGCATAGTAAAAGCCTACCCTTTTTATGCATATTTTGTTTAAGAAAAAAAACTCAAAGTAAACTGTGTTACAATTTGCATAGTAATTAAAACAAATCTATGTGCACATCTAAGAGCAAAACGAGTATTACGGCTACATAATGTAATGACGTCAATGGATAATTGCGTGGTGTAACGACGGCATTCACGGCATACAGTTTGATTGGCGTACCGTTATTGTCCGCGAAACTGCAGCTATTTATGCGGTCTAGTGTTCTCATGGTGGTATCAATCGGTCCAGCTATTATTGTTTCCGCAATATTCCTGATTGCGTGAAGCCGCTTTACGACCCTGAGCTTCTGGGAATAAATGACCCGCGAGGCGGGAAAATGCTTTTGTTTTAGGTTTAGTGGTGAAATAAAACTAGAAATAAGGGAGCAAACCAGTTTGAAAACTCGGCTTATTTCTAATACTTTTGTCCGAAAACAGAAGTGTCAAAACTTATTAAGAAAACAAACAAGTCTTCCTAAAAAATCTTTAATTAAGTGAATTCATTGAAATCATTGAAAAAAAAAGTTGCTTTATCAATAGAACACTCTAATTTGAAAAAATCATACTAAAAAAAAATTATGCTAGTGGCAGGAAATCAGGCGGCAGAAGGCAGGGACGTTTGGAAAGATAAGGGGCAGGCCATTCCCCAGCAGTTGGACACAAAACCTAAAGGTACAGTAATAAAAAATTTGAATTAAAACAAATTACAAGACACGCACATGTTAAACATACTGCAAAACTAACTTAAAAGTTAACCTCGATCCAATTGTTCTTTTTGAATTAAGTTTTTTTGTATGCCAGTAAATGATTGCAAGAACAAAGCTACACTACTTCCTAGAATTGCGGTTGTGAGTAATATAAAAATTTGGTAATAACCATGGGAAATGACTTGCGCGTCAGGGTCAGAACTGTTTTTATTATGTTTTTTAAGATAATTGCCCGTAGCCTTATGGCCTGACACGACATGAACTTGAAGGCAACATGTAAAAGTAACATTCATGTCAAAGTTACCATAATTTTGATAGGAAATATATTACAAAATGAAGACTACATATTAACAAAGGGCATTTTAAAATGTCACGTTTTTTGATGCTAATACGCAACCTTTATATTAAACTGGTATAAGCAGATGCATTTGAAGCCCGTAGGTGTAATTAAGTTCAGGCTGGACCCGCATATCCCTGTTGTGTATAGTAAATACTGGTATTCAACAGGCATATGTCTTCGACTGTTCCTAGAACGGTCGCCAATCGCCACGTGCGATGCATCTTGACTTGGAACAAAAAATATTGGCTAATGGCCGTAGTTTCCTTTCTTTGTCTCCTTTTGATACGCTATGAAAGAAGAAGATAACAAAAAGTTATGGTTTACGGTATATTTGAAGCGTTTGCGGCTTGGTCTCAAGATCTAAATTATTCAAATTGACTCAGGACAAGGACTTGAACTCGCGACCTCGATCTAAAATCCCGCTCACGTGTTTTATTTTCACCATTTCTTATTTCATTATTTAATTTGAGTACTTTAGTGCTGCATCTTGAATGCCTAAAAACCATTTAAAAATATCTAAATTATTTTTAAGATTTCATATTTATACAAAAGACTGTTATACACGGCTTCTTGCTATTTTAAAAATTACTATACTTGTGATCAATCAAGTCAACAAGAAGTAATGTTAAATTTAAAACCACGGCGATTAAATAATTGGCTGAAGTCGTTCCAAGAAATGATTTTCTGAGCCTATTCTTACTGTAATCGTCTTTTTATGATCACTCTTTAAAATGGCAGACTTAAAAAGGTAGCCGGATCACAATGGACAGCGATACAATAGCCACATGCTAATGTATTCTTCTTTTTGGTTATTTTTAAAGATGCAGATTTTACTGTACATTCAGTAATGGCAACACGCGATAACGCTGTTTCCTTCGTATGCTTTTGTGGATTAACGCATTTTTGGGATTTTTTTAATCCTTTGTTGTTCTAAAACGAGCATTAAAGTGTACTTGTTTGTTGAAAGCATAAACTATAATATTATTATCAATTATACTATATTTATAAAAATAATGTCTTAAGTAGGTACAGTGTGTCTATTTTCTTAATATCTGTCGGCTATCATTACATTTCCTTTTACAAGCGAATACTATTTATCATGTCCATCAATTATTAGATTTCTAGTAAATAGTAATTTAAATTCAGAACTAAGTACTTTGTTGTAGTTTTATTTTTAATTCTAAGATATATACCTAGAGCTGTAAAAATATTTAATATTACTGATTATATAAATAATTTAAGGACAGCATTTTTATGAATACGAAATAATATTAACCGTAACCGCATTACTGTCCTTGTCAGCACGCTTGGCTCTATTTAGTTTTATTACGCTAATAATGCGTTACATAATAATGATATGTTCGTTTGGACAAAGGCGAGCCGTATACAGCCCCTTGGCCTTAATGCGAGCGTCAACAAGCCACAGATAATGTTAATTGGCGGTGCAGCAAAGAGCTATTATGTAAAACTAGATGAGACACCACACTGTTTTATCCCGTTCAATTGTAGCTATCTCCATCAAATTCACTTAGTCGCTTGCTAGCTCTTATACGCCTAGTACTTTCGACAGTACTAGTATATAAGCAAAAACCATACAAAACCATGGTAAACATAACTAAAAATACCTTGGTGTGTGTCACAATACAGTAAGAATAACTCAAGGAACAAGGCAAAAAACTGTAAATATAAATAATTTTCTATTGTAGTACAGTAGTTTGTAGCTTTTGAACTTAAAATTATTAAAAATAATGACCTTCAGTGATATATTTATCCTAGATTGAATAAAAAATTTTGACTTTGACTTTTGCCTTTGACTTTGACATTGATAAGTAACTAGATTTCATTGTTTGAAAATTAAATACATAGGTATGATAAAATTCACGGCGCTATATATTCAAAAATAGAACAGAGGCCAATGTTTGGGATATACAACGTGTTAATGAACTAACGCAAAACCTCTCAGATGATACCTCAGCCCATGAAACTGAACAACTTTTGTTCTACAACTTTCACGAAACCCAAAAAAAATGAATTTTCATAAAAACTGATCAGCTGATCGAGTCAATTTGTATGAAAATCTGAATTTTATTTTTGGCATTTTGGGAATGTTGTAGAACAAAAGTTGTTCAGTTTCATGGGCTGAGGTACCATATGAGAGGTTTTGCGTTAGTTCATTAAACACGTTGTATAGCTTGTCTATATATTTTACGTCAATGCGGGGCAGTAGAGAAACGTTACTGCACTTGCATAAATGTTTGACCATAAACAACAACATACGTAAAGCTATTTCTGAAAATTAACGCAAATTATCTTATCCTTGAAGTAAACTGTTATTGTTTATTGTTACAAGCTTTTATTTAGCTCACCCTGTTTGTTGGTGTTTATTTGTTTGGGTCAAATCTTGCAAGTTAAATATAAGCCATTTTCCGATTGAGATGAGATTTTATATGCTTATGTTAATTAAGATGACATGGATGGATGGCTGATGGAGCCAGAAGGTGGCTATAGGAAACCTAGTAAATCGACGCAACCCCCATCGAGTTTGGGCTTATTACATTGGTCTTGATTTAACTTAGTACTTTAACTTAACCTTTATAGGTAAATATAAAAATTGACACTAAAAAATGATCAAAACATGTGTTTTTACCTATCAGATCACATACAGACGATTATTAGTAAACAATTTGTCGTTTATTTTTAAGTGTTAAATTATTATTATATACTCGTATAATATACACATTTCAGTAAAATTAATAAAACACACAATTATTAAATGTTTCTCTTTCTACATGTAGACACCAGAGTAATTTTTAACCAAATATAATATCCTAGGTTATAAGCATAAGTTCTTACAGTAGTACTAAAGCGAACGATAACCTTTCAATAGCCTTGTTTAAAGTTCACAATTAAACAAACTTAATAACAAACTTCGCGCGGAACTAAATTGAATGTGCTAATGTTTAAGTCATTAGCAATATTTTTAGTAAATTAATATCTATAATTTTTTTAATATGTAAAACATTTGTATAAGGAAATATATATAAATATAATATAAACAGCTGATCTAAATAAAATTTGTTTCTTGTTAGTCTTTTTATTTTCAAATACATTATCTATATTTTATACAATTCTTATATACAATCATTATATGTATACAAATAAATTAATTTATACATAGCTTTATATTAGTATCATTAACAAATAAAGCAGCAGATTTTTTTGAAACCTCAAATCCAGAATTTACGATACTTTTATATCACTGCACTCGTTAAGGTTGCAATTTGATTAATTGCAAAGTAGCAAATGGTTGTAGCTTAACATTTATATTAGAGTTTGATTATTTCGACCTCGGAAAGGTTTCATAACGATTACCGCAAATCAAAAGCCTAGCAGCACTCATCTGAATATTTCATAATTGATTAAGCTACCTCATAGTTTGAGACTTTTGAATTTGAGAAAAGAATGTAGTTAATTGAATTGCTGTAGCTTGTAGAATGTAGAATATATTCGTAACGGTTTTGCTAATGACCGCGAAGGTCAACAGCTCTATAGCGTACGGTCCCCATTGGTGGATATGTGACGTAACTAGTAATGATTGGTCAATCTGCACATCATTAATACGAATTGTTTTCACTGCCCGTAATTTACTAAGCGACAGATAAAGGTGAATTATAAAATATCTCGCTCGCAGCTCGTTGATGTCTTTTGTATATAACCGTTGCGCTGCGTCTTATTACGCGATTTGCGGCTAATGCAATGAATCATATATTCATTTTTAATAATATTGCACAATGATTGTCAAATCTAAACCTATAGGGCAGTATCCATGGTCAAAAAAAATTGGTAAGAGAATAAAGTCTGGCCAGCGTGGAGAGTGTAGGCTAAATCCTCTGGCTAATCTGAACAAGTATGGCTCTGGTAGTGCAGAGAGGGTCGTGCTCCTGCATTGGAGACAGAATAAGACCTGATGATGATAATGAAGAGAATTAAACGTCACAAAATATATAATGTAACTTCATTGATCATATCCATTATGGGCGTGATTTTAGATTTATTAATGCAGAAAAATATTTGACTTCAAGAAACTATGACGTCACGACGTGTAATTTCACACAAATCCCATAGAAAATGTTATTTTTGACATTTCGAAAAAAGTATCTGAATTGACTAGTTGGAAACTAGTGGATTGTATTTATATATATTGCATCTAATTGTTGAAAAATAAATTGTCCTCTTTTGTAATATTCTCCGAAGTACAATAGAGGAGTCGAGTCTTGACCCCATTGTTGGTTACCCTTCAGTGCCCCTATATTAATAATGTACTTTGTCATGGATGCCTGACCTTCAGGACTGGGTACTTTAGCTCACAGGTGGAAAAGCACCTGTAATTGCCGGTTTAAATTATTTTTACTTGTTAATAATATTAAAACTGGAGAGTACATCTTTCCGTAGTAATGTTAACGGTAAATGTGTCTGCTTTTGTGTGGTTTATTTAGATTAACTAAACAGCTGTATTGTAATACAATGTTGATTATAGTAATTTACATTTAAAACTAGTTTTCCAATTGAATACATGAAAGCGGCGTTGTGTCGCTTATTTCGCGATTAAGGTAATTTTATGTTTTAGATCTAGTGTAAAGTGACACGACACGACGCAAAAATTATATTTTAAATTTTTTTACAAGTTTTTATTTAGTTTCACCGGTCCCGTTGTCTGTCGTAATTAAATCTTGCAAGCTAAATTAGACCCACTTCGATTAAGCGGAAACTGCACATTCTTATGTATGTTGGGGGACATTGAAATATTTTGGTACTAATGACATGATGAAGCCAGAGGTGGCCATGGCATCTCTGGAATAAAACAACATAACCCCACCGAGTTGTGGCTGGATTGATTTGTCTTGAAAAGTGCTTTAAACTTTTTAATTCAATGTTTGAGATAAAAGTTTGTTTTTTAAAATAAAATCTAAATAATTACTTGTTTTTTTTTAGCCATTCTGGTCCCATAGTTAGCCTTCCCTTTTTGTTTCCAATTACTCCTATCTTTGGCTGTTTCCAATGATATTCTTGTTATTTAGTAAAAAAGTAGGAGTTGTTCACGTTGTAGCCGCTGTCGTTTGAAATTGTACTAACACATCTTTAGATAAATGATTGGAGCTGCTTTAAGAAGAGATGTTAAATGTATTGTTGAAAAAAACATGGTAATTTTATGCCCTAACATAGTCACAATTAAGTACTACTTCGAAAAAAATATCTTTTTGTGCATCACGCACGAAAAATTGTTATCAAAGTCAAGTTCAAGTCATTGACTATTAAGTGTGAGCGACTGAACCCGGTGAATGATCCTCACGGCAGCAAATTCTATGCAAATGTGTATACGTCGATGTTAATTTAATTGAAATGACAGTCGAGATTGCGGTGACTAACCTAAATACAAAGCGAGTGGCGATGGCTAGCCGGAAGTCGCGCCATTGTGCCGCAACCATTGACACCTCGTGCCTACATCATCCGGTCAATTCCTGTCTATGGTACTCTCTACTCTATATTGACCTTTATCATATGGGGAATTGGCCTTTATTTTTTTGTAATTTGATCACAAGAATACATAAAACATTCATACCCCTTTTTCTCTTCTTCCTTTTCTCTCATTGGAATCATATAGAGAGCTCAAGAACTTGACCGGAGAAAAAGACATGAAAGCACTCTACCGTCAAGACCTGAATTGAAAGTAGTAGAAGGCTATTTTTCTCATCAAAATGTTTTGAACTTGCATTGTGCTAATCGTGCCACGCAATAGGTAGTGGGACCTGTACAATATCCAATCCTGGCAATGGTGCTCTTCTAATAGCTTTGCAGGAAATTGGAAAAGCTTTTTTTTTACACTACTATAGGTATTTAATGAATTAAGTAGTACATGGAATGGTGGTAAAAAATTACTACACAACATTGAAAGATGTTTTTATGCTTACAGTTCAAAGTTGTAATAAACTTACCTAAAAACAAACCGGAAATGAAATTAGCAAAAGAAAAACTTATGATGAAAAAGATTCATTTAAAGATGTCCTTTGCATAAAATAGTAAAATTAATATATTCTGGATATGAATTCACACGTAAAGCTAACATTTTAGCGTCTCGATGAGAGCAAACAATTCATGGAAACGCAAAAACACGACAGTTATATCAGTGATTCACGCTTAGTAACTACTTGTTCGAACCGTTAAAGAGTGCAGTGTCAGTCATGTCAAGTGCGTATATTTTCCTCATACCTCCGAATATTTTGGCAAAAATCAATTCAATGAAACTTGGAAGAAGGTAAAAGTTTTAAACCCTGATGACATAACTCAAATTGAACTTACTAACGATGGTACTGGTGATATTGCTTCCGATATTGTAGACATAGACATGGTTAAACAAGTGTACATACTGACAAAAGCTGCGACAGATTAGGATCACGCAAGTCACACAAATGATCTCAGGTAGACGTCGCTGGCAGAGCGCGGCCGAGAACAGGATTCTGTCCAAGTGCGGCCCGAGACCTTTTTTTTGGGCAAGCGAGCGGCCGTTATGGAGCAAATAAATAAAAAGTAACGTTTTATTAGGATTGGCAACGTAAATAGCCACCAGACATCGATTAATATGGTGAAAATCAACAAATGTTAAGAATGTCTTCGTTTATTTATGTTATGAATCACATCACAAATTCTAATAAAAAAAAATATTTATCTACTTAATTAAATTAGAAACTAGCTCGTGATAAAAAAAAAGAATGGTAGATACTGAAAAAGCAGTGACTAAAAAAGCGAAGAAATGGAGATGTGAAGACCAAGCAGTTAAAAGGTAAATAATAAATATCGGGCACTCACCAGAGCATTCCTTGTCTTTCTTGGAAAGGAGAGGAATAGGGCCATCATCCAAAGGAGATCCTGGGCAAAGCGAGTCGGTTTTGCCGGAGAGCAACTCCTGCGCCTCCTGCAAGCCCAGTTGCTGCTCATGCAGCCGCTTCTTGATCAGGAAGATCTTCGGCATCTTCAGGCGTTAAATTACACTGCACTCGATCCTTCTGTTCGTGTTTGTCACTGTCTTTCAAAATTCACAGGCTTGCATCATATCACACTGCACGGTAAGTTTCCTCGCGTTGTTGATGTTTATTTGGTGCGTAGCATCTAGCGGCACATGCGGTACCGTTGGCCGCTACGAAAGGACTGAGACTGACTAGTGTGCGGTGCCTGCGACACCGTTGCCTGAACAGGTCCGCCCCCGCGCCCGCCCGCGCCCGGCGCCCGACCCCGTGCGCCCGCGCCGACCACCGGCACCTCGCCGCCGCTGCACAACCACCGCTCCATGCTACACAGACACGCATTCCTGTATTTCCAGTAAAAGTGCCGATTCCTTTATGAATTCTATCTCATCAGTATTCTGACAACACCTTCCAGCTAAACAAAAAGTTTTGTTTAGCTGAACAATTAGCAGCCTTTTATTTTTAACAGATCAGGTTGTCTTGGAAATATGTTTTCAATTCGTCACTTTTTGCTTGTGCGTGCGATCTATTGATAGATAGAAGTATTGAATTTTTTATACGTTCAAAAATTTGTCTTAAAAATTAAACTGAAAGTAGGTAATTACCATACAATACCACCCTATATTTACGAAGGTCCTCTTTCTATCTATACTATAAATATAATTTAACCTTTGTTTACATAAAAATTGCAAGTACCTACGGGAGCCTTAGTTGGTATTTTAATGTCACTTTTCGCATTTCTCAGAACAATTTACATGAAAACTGTGTCAGTGGCATCATTGAATGAATCATGCAAAATTGAATATTCTTACAAAATATGCTTTCATATATTATTCACTTTTTAGGGTTCCGTACAAAAAATGAAAAAACGGAACCCTTATAGGATCACTCGTGCGTCTGTCTGCTCAAAAATAAGCTCATTGTTTGTAGATTCCAGGAAAACCTATAATAATTCAATCAATTGTACGGAACCCTCTCCACGCGAGTTTAACTGGCACTTGGCCGGTTTTATTTTTTGTTATATTCGTTTTGGTGATTTCATAGTATTATTTCTTATCTCTAGAAAGTTTTTGTATTTAAAATATGTACTTATGTAGATAATGTTGTACATAATCATGAGTCATTTCCACAATACAATTTCAGGTACAGACCTCACAGTGTTGTCGGCAGGCCTTCAATCAACGGACCTTCCTAATAATACAGTCCCAAAACAGTAATCAGTGAAGGGAGAAATAGGGATTTACAGAACGCTTGCAACAACAGTAATAAACTTTACGGCGTCTTTTGTTTGCGCCAAGTTTCCACGTTCGAATTATTGTGCTTTTGTCTAGCCATTGTGGAGGAATCGGCGGTGCCTTTGCTGTTATCCTATCACCGTCCCTGACGCCATATTTTCTTTAGTCTACTTCCTTAGCGTTTATTGCACTATGCATTTATGGGTACTAAAACTACCACGTCACATGGCAGTAATATTATCAACTGGGATAGATTTGAATCCAATAATCGTCAAAGGAATCGATACGAAATCAAGTAAAAGATGGAACTATTATAAGAGATGAAGTAAAGATAAATGTGCATGATCTTAAAAGGATTATTACTATAGGCGAATTTATTATATAATAGGTACTACGTACAAAATGTATTTGAGTATTTTACAAGAAATTAAACAACGTACATAGGTAAAGTAATTTTCTATGAGAGATATATATATTTATTTATTTATCTAACATTGTATGGCTCTGGCTGCGATTCTGGTATTCGGACCAGCAGCGCTGCTATACGCTGCCAGCGTGACATGCAGCAATTGAGCCCATGCTCCGCGAGCACAATAATGACATCACGACGCACGCCGTGAATCGTAACATACTCGTACTTGTATAACGCACATTATTACTATCAAACGAGCATTATCTGCAGAAGTACCTTAGTAATCTTTCCTATCTAGCAGAAGTACCTTAGTAATCTATTCTATATAGCAGAAGTACCTTAGTAATCTATTCTATATAACAGAAGTACCTTAGTAATCTATTATATATAGCAGAAGTTAAGTAGGTACCTTAATAATCTATCCTACAAAGCAGAAGTGCCTTAGTAATCTATCCTACATAGCAAAAGTGCCTTAGTAATCTATCTATCCTATATAGCAGAAGTGCCTTAGTAATCTATCCTACATAGCAAAAGTGCCTTAGTAATCTATCTATCCTATATAGCAGAGGTACCTTAATAATCTATCCTACATAGCAGAAGTGCCTTAGTAATCTATCCTACATAGCAGAAGTGCCTTAGTAATCTATCTATCCTATATAGCAAAAGTACTTTAGTAATCTTCACGGTAAATTCTTTTTAAAAATCCTCGCATATATTTCTGCAAACACCTCTAAATAATGGACTTCCTTCCTCAAGTGTTATACTTCCTGTGCTATTAATATTCGGCAAATATCAATCAAAAGCCGGTAACACTCTCTTCATTGCAATTTAGTATTGAGTTTACGCGACAAGAAGTAACTGAACTGAGAATTTAACATTTTTGTTTGGATACATCAAATCCTTTCTTTGAATACCGTAAAAAAGAGATTACGATGTCCGATATACGTCGACAGTTAAACCCAGTCCCAAGAAAACGGTCTTAAGATTTTTTGTGGTGTGTGCAGGACGGTAAACACGTTAAAAGGAGACGTCTATGGCATAAGTGGCCTCTACCAGGAACGATTAGGTGCAACTTGAAAAAGTTCTTTTTTGTTTCGCTTAATCCTAAATCACAACCACAAAAATGTTTGTTGAGAATAGATAAGCTTTGTTATTTCTTTCATTTTGCCAATTTTATGAACCGTTAAGTAACTATAATAAATTTATTTATTTATTTACTACAAAATAACTGAAGCTGTTATACTTACGAGTAGGGTGAATTTAGAACTTGATTGAAAAACCTTACCCCAGAGAATTTTTATCATAGATAAAAGTTCTTTGTCGTTTGGGATTATGATGTTTCAGAAATTACGTTTCATGAAGAAAATTCCTCAGTATAGGAGACAGCCTTTTAAATAGCCTTTAAAAATCCTGTTTAACAAAACATACTAATATTTTGTTAAACCGGATTTTTATTAGTATTTTTTGTCATTACTAAAACAAAATCTTAACACAATGTAGGACACCCTACGTCTATAGACGTACATCTATTGTGCCTGGCTTAGTGTCCAGCAATGTGTTAATGATGTTTCAAGCAAACTTCTAAAATTGAAAAAAAAGTATAGGAATTTTATCGACGATGCATTTTTGTGGACGAATAAAGCATAATTTAGAGATCATAAATCATTTTTTATTTAAAAATGCACCTAACGAGTCCATAAAGTGCCAAGATGTTTGACACAAATAAACCAAAACCCTAAGCTGCTACCGAAATTTTTGTGTTAGCTTTTTTAACTGGAATAAAAAAGGGAAGCGATTTTAGCGTTGGCAATGACGGTGACGGTCCAAGTACGAGCTGAACTATGAGCGCATATATGTTTATTTAGAGTTAAAACTTAAAAGAGCAGATTTAAATGATGCTACATAAAAGTTTTAAGAGAAACTTGAATCATATTTACATGTTTTTAAAGAAATAAATGGACACACCCATTTACATTTTATAATTTAAAAGAAGTCAAAGATTTCAATTATCTTTTTACTAAGGCGCGATATGATCATTATTTATGTTATTAATATTAATGAAAGGCTCGCTGGACTGTTGTTTTTCTTAATGTTTGAAAGAGAAGTGAGTACTAATTATTTTTTTTCTGCGAAAAATGTGACTGCATGTTCGCCTTTTTTGTTCGACATTTATTTATTACCTTTTAACATCTTTGCCATGACCAAATTCATATTACTTAGTAGGTAGATATTTGCATTTAATATGTATTATTTACATATTCAATTGTGTTCAAAATATATAGCAACTACAGTTAGCATAACATAATTGTTTCAATGTTTACTAATATTGTAAAGAAATTTTTTGCTTGTATAAATTCAAAAACTACTTGATTTTAAAATCTTTCACCTATAGATAAACATATATATACATCATCAGCGAGTAATATTAGCTATAGCTAATAAAATATATTTTATCTTTCGAAACGCGGGCAACATGTATAAAGTCATCTTTAAAGAACATCAATTAGATTTCAAATGTAAATGAATATATTATTTTTCAATGATAACTGTTAGCGATTTTAAGATTTCATAAATCTTTTTTTTATGTTATAGGGCGCAGACAAACAAGCGGTTTTTTTGTTTTACTACTTACTGTTCTATTTTTTCTAAAAACGTTTAATATATATGTACGCAGGTTGTTTATAGGTAACTATGTTATACAAGGCGATTTTTTTTACAAGCTTTTATTGTATGGCCTAAGAACATATCAAGGGGTTGCGTCGTTTTATTACAGGGTTCCTAAAGCCACGTTCCGACTTTATCATCAGATCAGCTTCTTGTCATAATTATATTGCATTGCAATCTGATTTACATTGACATACAAATTTATCTCAATCAGAAACCGAGAAGTGGCTCAAATTTAACTTACAAGATTTGACCCCAAAAAAAACAACAAACAGACACCTAAGCTAAAAAAAGCTTGTATAAAAAACACGTTGGGCAGGTGATCACGCCTACTATACGATTGCTCATACGAGTAAAGTCTTTGCAAAGAGGACGTTGCTTGTCATTCTCTGTTACCTATACCTCCCGTAGTCGCCTCTTTTGGCACCTGTAGTTTGAACCTTCAAATATTTGATAAAAACCAACGTGGAACAAATCCTTCAGGTGAACGCGGTAGACACCGCAAAGATCGCATCGTATCGGTGTACATCGCGGTTGCGCAACTCTTGCGCACGCCCGCCACGCCGGTTCTGCGCCGACAAGCTCAAGTTCTCGGCAACGCTAACCTCATTTAAGTTTATCTGCAGCCAACGTTGGTGCCAATGCTCCTTTATAATATAAATAGATAGTAAGAAACATTAGCACCAACGTTGATTGCTTCCATAGAAGCATCTTTGGTATTATATTGATTAAAATTAGGTTTAGAGAAAAATTTACGGTGTGCAGACATAGAAATAGTTTGGAGAAGAAAAATAAATCATAGTAAACATTAAAAATGTTTTTAATGTTTACATACTAAATTCCGGCTTTTTCTTCTCCACTTCGCACGGTCTTGAACATCCTTGGTTGTAAGACCATTGACAAGCATATCATCCTTGACGACGTCAAGCCAGAATTTCTTGGGTTTACCACGTCTGCCAGGCCCCGGCCATGGCCATACATTTGTTTCCCACGTTACTTGCCGGTTTCCGCAGAACATGACCGTACCAGCAGTTAATAGTAATCTTTTGCTTGATATTTTTTTCTGATGGTGACACATATTTGGATATCATACAATAGATCTGTAGTTAGTTTCTGCTTATAAAAGCGAAATTAAACATAGCTATCGTTTTCGAATGTGTCATTAAGAGGATAAATCACTAGACAATATTTTAATGTAAAATTTAGATACTATAGAATAAGCAATATAATTGTAAATATATTTTAATATAAATGTAATTTAATGGGCTCGCCGTGTGCGTTTCTCATTGACAGCTGCCGTACGAGTATCAGCGTATCTCTTCAAGTTGCCTAATTTACACGTCTGTATTCGGCATTTGGTACCACTTCAGCCGGAAAGCGGATCCAGTTTTTAATACCTGACTACTCCCAAAAGAAAGTAAAGTGTTTCTGGTATAAATGTGATTTTTTTGTGGACATATTTATTATACCTTGGACGCTAGGCTTCACTAAAATGGTGGGTTTAGAAGTATTAAGTATTTTGTAGCTGAACCTGCGATCGGGAAACAATCATAAATAACCAAAAATCTCAGCATCCTATTTACTAACTTAACTCATTGAGAGCGGTTACATTTGTTTTTATATTAACAACCTTTAGTTCTTGAAAAAATAAAATGAAAAATAGGTTAAAAAAAATACTGAAAATTAGACACGAAATAATGCAGTTGCATTTTTATATTTGAATTAAATCCCTTGTTGATTTCAGTGATTCCCTCGTTGCCCTTATCTCTGAGGCAGCTTATGCAGGCAGAGCTACCCGACATTCGACGTGAGATCGCATCAATTAATAAAATATGGATGAAGCTGATATGCGTATTTCTAGAACGAGAAATGTTATTTTAAAGTATTTGAAAACACAAAACTGTATTATAGATAAGGAACATCCCGTCAATGCAATGTTACTAGCTTTGATATCTAATTGTTTTTCGTTAAGGATCCTATTTACAAATAATCACTCTCTCTTTTCTTACCGTATTCTGTGTTATATACTTAGTTGATGTTTGGATTTGGATTGGACACAGAACATATAAATTAGAGATTTTAGTTTCTTTATTTAACATCAAAAGAGACTTAAATCTAGTTTAGATCGATCATTTCAGTCGCATGATGTCCACTGATGAAGATAGGCCTCCCCCAAGGAATTCCAAAATTGGAAGCAGTCTGCATTATTCAGGTCGTCTGACCAGTGACCACCTACCAGGTGGGTGTCCTAATTTAGACTTACATGTAACTAGACGTTACCTGTCTGCAGTAAATTCTATATAAGTGTCATTACAAAACCCGTCAAGTGCGAGTCGGACGCGTACATGAAGGGTTCCGTAACTTCGTATACAATGTTTTAAAACGCTGAAAAAAAAACACGTTACTTGTATGACTATCCCGTTTAATTTTTAACTTTATCTTATTTTTATGTTATAGCGGCTACAATAACACATAATCGGTAAAAAAATGTAAGTGTCTAGCTATTACGGTTAAAGAGATAGAGCCCTGTGACAGACGGACGGACAGACAGCGGAGTCTCAGTAATAGGGTAAAAAAGATATAAGTATAAATGTTTTACGGACTTCTTTCTCAATGAATTTACACTTAGGGTATAATTTATACCAGAAGTCAGAAGTAGACTTTAAATTCAGCATAAATTATACCCTATGTGCTGACATTCCAAATAAAAAGCAGATAGGACTATCCTCTAAACATGCATGGCATAGTAAGATATGGTACTCTCGTCCCGCGATTGCAGGACTACGTAACGAATGTCACAAAGTGTTAAAACTGATTGTTCATTTTAGTTAATTTGAGGACTTTCTCAATTAGTTAATAAATATAAAATAATAACTAACCTAACTATTTCGTGATTAATTTGTTTAATTTTTAATAAATTTATATATTACATTTATATGTTTATTATTTATATAAACATATAAATGTAATATATATATAAACCTATGAATATAATATATATATTTATTATATTCATAGGTTTGTCAAGTTAAAAAATGCACTTTACTCGTCTAAGTCAATCACAATAGTGGCAACACGAACTGATGACGTATTATTGTTTTAATCACGTAAACAGCTGTCACTGGAAGAGATAACCATTTCTTATTATACTATCATCATCAGGTCTTTTTTAGTTCCACTGCAGAAGCACAACCCTATCTGTACTACCAGAAAGATTTGGCCTATACTCTCCACGCTGCTGGCCAGACGGGTTGGAGAGGTCTTATTGATGTTTACATATATAAGCTTTGTTTAGCTTGTGTTTCCTAAGTCGCCTTCTACGAAATCCACGGGGAGACTTGGAGTGGTCCCATTTTACTATGCCGCGAACCACGAATTGCGAATATACCATGCATGGGTGTATATTCGCGAAGCTTCCTCAGACGCATCACATGTGCAGTGATACATATCGGGCCCCGAGCAACGGGATCCACCATACCCCTGATTGCCACTGAACACGCGCGACGAGAATAAATTGCAATACAACGAGTATTAGTGATTAGAACCGGTTCAATGATTACGTCTCAAATGGACACACGTATTATTCAATTGGACGCACGGACCATTTTATTAGAAAATAGCGTTATACTCATATCTGTCTTGTATAGATTTGATACACTGGTCATTCACAGTCACACATATTTTATTACTTTGACAGTGTGACTGTAAAGAGGACATTGTCTAAAATATTTTTATATATTATCCCCTATCACATCTTTATCCCTAATAGGGCAGAAATGGCAGTTTGGGTCTAGCGGCATGCGTGCATGGTCATGCGGTATACTTAAAACATATACTGATAGAAATTGCTTGGTCCAAAAACGCATTATAAGTTCGAGTACCTAAAAATGTGGTCCTAAAAAGCAGATTAATAAAAACCATGTACGTACGTAGCACACAAAGCTCAGAGCCGCAAGAACCAAAGGCCACTTTTAGCGTGATTGTGGGTGACAAGATGGACAAACGAATCAAAATAGTGATGGGTTGATAGCCATTCCTTTGATCGGATTTTATGATCTGCGCGGGAAGAGAAGCAGCTGGTACCAGACCAGCATGGAAGAAATATTTTTATAAATAGAAAATAAATTTTTTTGTTAGATGTAGAGTGTCGGCACGTACTGTTTAAGCAGGAAGGCACGGCTTTTTTTTTAATTTCTGGACCGAAATGTTATATATAATATATCTGGGCGAATATAATTCAGTAATGATAACGAGTGTTACTTACACTCGTTATCATTACTGAATTATATTCGTTAGACATCGTAAAATAATGAAATGATTTAAATAACACTTTTGACTCTAAAGAAAACTTCAATGTATTCTTCTATTGATCATAAATTTCCAAAAAAAATACTGGTCTATGTTTTTCTATCAAGGCATCCGTTTTTTATAAAATCAAATCATCGTAAAATAATGAATGTTTTTTCGAACTAGCGTGGCGATGGCGACCTTAGATCAAATATGTAAAACGATGGTGTTCAAACCTATCTGAGCTGGATTTAAATATTACTATAATATTTTTTCCTAATAAGCCCTTAAAACTAGTTTTTCTCTTATTCTGTATTTCGCAACTACGCAGCAATATACCATATATATCTTTTTAGTCAAACAAGTGTCAAGAAGGCAAAATATGATCACACATACATAAACCGGTTCCAAAAGTTTGTCTTTAAAGTGCAAAGAATCCGCTACAAGAACGATTCTGTATTGATGTTCAAAGTTTTTTTCAAGTGCTTTATACTTTTGTACAACAAACATACTTTTAACGATATTCGTAGCTGTATGCTTAAAATTTATATTTATTTGTGTCAATTATTCATTAAAACTTGACGGAAAATAAAACGGGTAGTATTTAAACGCAAATCAAAATTACTGATTGCACAGCAAAATACTCAACTGAAAATATTACTAAACAAACTGCAATTTATATTTGTGGCGCAGTAAAATGGATAGAACTTTCCTAGCACTCGCCGGCCGCTGCCGCGGCACGCTCGCTTCGCTCGCTCGGCTCGTGCGTGTGTTGGTCGCAGTTCTAACATAACCTAACCTATAGGTTTGCCCTAACCTAATAAATTTGATGTGCAGTCAGTATTTATTTGCTGTGCAATCAGTACTTATGATAAGATTGTTGATTTATTTGATGTAAAAAAGTATATAAATGATGAGATTAAATTGATGGGTGATTATTTATTAGATGTGCAATTAATAATATCCCAAATAAAACTATTGAAGGTAATATTACCCTTTTATATTATACTAAACCATTATCTTTCTCGCCTTCTCCCTATTTGGGCCCGGCTCGGTATGTCAACTCCCTTCATCATTTTCTATCATTTATTATATCTGTACTAACCCCCGCCTCCATGTCCCGTTTCACGCATTCCCCCCCACATCTTTTTATGTCGTCCTCTATCTCTGTGGCCATCCACCTTCATTTTATTAGTGACATGATATGTAATAGGTATTGTAAAAATTTTGAATATTATTTATATGCGTTATTGGTGCAATAAAGTGTTACTTTCAACTTACATTTTCAGTATTGGTGATGAACTCTTAGACAAAAGAAGTTAATCATGCTTAAATCATGTGCTATTATTAAAATAATTTTAATTTTCAAATTTAAAAAGGTATTTTATGCTGACTTAATGTTTTTTTTCAATAATTAATATTTTTCATAATTTAGTAAATCAGATGTTAATTATAATTTTATTCGTAGTACCGCTTGAACTAAAGACATCAACGAGCGCACTAGAAAATTTAAATCGAATTACATATGTCCTTAGCTGAAAAATATAATAAATAAAAACTGATTATTTTTTTATCAACTACTGTTTTTTTCTTCACTGTACTAAACAGATAGGGGATCAGACCGGACTAATCAATTTAGAGTGGATCAGACCGGACAAAACTAATAATAATAATGAAGAGTAGATCCGCTTGGTGGATCAGACCGGAATAACTCAATATTTTAGAAAACAATTGTGTAAATCGATACTGCTAAATAGTGTTAGTTTTTATAAAATTTCATAATATCATATAATATCAGATATGATATGTAAATTTGCCAAACAAATATGTTTCGGTCTCATTCATTTAATGTCAATAATTTAAAGAGAGATAATGATAAAACATATTCAAAATAAAATATTTAGCAAGCGTTTGGTATTTTTTTTTAATGAATATTTAAATTATACAGTTATGTTTTTTAAGAATTTTCATTGAAGCTTTTAGATTCTACCTCTATATATCTTTTTAATTTAAACGTCTAGTTGCTTTTAAGCAGCAATAAAGCTAATCGTACTTGCTATTTCATATGAGCGATCTTCTCACAATGGGGCGCTTTGACTTTTTGCATACCTACCGGTTTCAATGCAGTATTAGCATTAGTACTATATATTCTCAATTCAAACAGCTTTTTGTTAGACGTCTTTGTACCTCCTTGAACTTTGCGCGCTTTTATCTGATAAATTATAATGAGAGCTTATAATGCATTTTAGATGGATACATATACAAAATCACGCCTCTGCCCCTAACGGGGCAGAAAGAGCCATGGGCCGTTAAAACCACGTTTAGAGCATTGGTATTGGTATAGGGATGAAGATGTAGAGAGTGAATAAAATAGTGATTGGTATGAGCAAGGGAATTCATGTTAAACATGTTCAGTGTTGTACTTTTGAGTGATTTTAATAAGGACTGAATTGAATAAAAATGTTCAATACCTAGTTCCTGAGATCTATAAAGTAAAGATATGTTCTATTGATTTGATTTATTTGGAATATATACTGATAACTAAAAAAACTACAGGATAGATTCTGTATTGATTTATTTATATTGTAGTTTATACCCTCAATTAAAAAAATCAATTGTTCAAACAAGCAGACCTCAAGGCGCAAATTTGACTTATTGACAGTAAACGAATTTTTGTTTTACATAAAATCTTCAGTGCTGTGCCTATGATGTAATCATAGAGAGATAACTATTGAGTGCATCCACAAATAGACTGCATCGAGTTCACTGTGAATTTGATTTGAGGTACTGAATATGTCATGATGCATAATATGTCCAGGTGAAGTTTAGATTTGAAATTTTGTGGAACTTTCCTCTCATTTGAAGTCGATTACGGAAAGGGAACACTGAATATATGAACTAGTATTGGTACACTCTTGTCTGACTACAAATTGTTTATGTATGCAGTTCAGTTTCAACATTCTGGGCTTCAATAACTCCATCGCCGTATCATGCGGTTCATATCTTTAAATTACCAAACATGTATAAAAAGGCAATCATGAAAAATATTAATAATTCTGAGAAAAAAATAGCATAAAGTTGTAAATTGCATCACGCACGTCTCAAAGTTCCATTAAAAGTTCATTTGAAAGGTAGTAAAGAGGCTTTGTTACGTGAAGAAACGTCAGAAAATTCTCAAGCGTTTATATTCACGTGTAGGTAAGTACCAACTATACCGGTTGTCAAAAGGCTGCACAGTCGGCGAGCGAGGGGCCTGAGGTAAGGTGCGGGGGGCGGGGCGGAGTACAGCGACCGCAATAGCGTTGGTTGCCGCACCGCAGCCACCAATGCCAAGATCACGGACCACGCGTGCGCGGCGAATGTCAGCCACGTCACGATCGAGCTTTGTGCTATCGCGATTGGAGCGTTTGAATTTAGAACTCGGAATGTGATCACGATTCGACCAAATTCAATTGCTGCAATCGAAAAGTAGACGATAATAAAGGTTTTGACGCTGTAAAAAGTATCTCATACTTACTTCGTGTTCTAGTCGTAAGAACTGTGAAATTAATGTCATGCGAAAGATAGGTATAACATTTTTGATATCTACTTACTTAATAGTTTGAAAATGTTTTCAAATAAATCACTCAATATACCTGATTCATACGTGAATACTTTTAACTAATGGTTTCAATTAAAATGGTTGAATAACTCTAGGGAGCTTTGCGTTCTTCTAAGCACCGGTCACGCACTTCTCCCAATCCAAATCGAATCGCTATTATGCAACCGGCTCACACAAACATGAACGCTTTTACCGGGCACATCCCCACGGTAAATAATGTCCCAAGACTCGCGAGCTTCATGCCGTGTATAATAGCCCTTGCCCTATCTTTATATGGGCCGAGCCGTAGCCTCCCGCAATCTTCATTCAATTCACGTAAGGTAGCGGCCCTAAGGACCGGGTTTTTGTAACAGCGCAACAGGTAGAAAGGAAAGGATTGCGATTGTGGAAAGAGACGGCACGACATCATCTTCAGGGCTGTCTCGCTCTGCGGCGGCGCAGGAATGCCGTACGATTTGTGCTTGCTATAGTGCAGACGCAGTGTTGTGTGGGTAGTTATGTATACCCAGGCATAAGCCGCACACACTGCCCTAATGCGTACGGGTCATGTAGCGGGACCCACAGTTTAGCCAGTGAAATTATATTGAAAGGGAGTCTGGTAATTTTTGACCATTTCCAGATTATGTTTATGTCTTTAAAATGAGGACACCTATTTTTTTGGGTACTATTTTCGAATAGAATAAAAAATGTTAACACGTAGATAGATTTATAACCAAGTTGCTGTACGCTTCAACATTACTGATTTTTCTTTTTCCCTTTTATATTATGTACATTCTTAAATGCTGAGCAATAAGCATTCTAATTATAAATTATGAAATATGTATTATCATCGCCACGTTAAAACTCCTCTCCTTTTATAAATTAGTATCAATAAAATGTTGAGTAGTACAATTTAGCAAGTAGCATTCTTTAGTAGTAGGTATTTTAGCCAAAACACCTATACCTGGTATTGCTATAAGATAGGTAATTGTTTTATTTACAACAAAAAATAAAAATATACCTACTTAGGTACTAAAATTCTTAAAACTAAAATAAAGATCACTACTAATATTAACAAATAGGCTGGGTAGTTCTTCACCCTGCGGCAACGTGCCCCGGTTTTCTGGTCACGGGAAACTTCGACGAGTTGTTTGTGGGCTAATGTTTCCACGGTCCCAAAGTATTAACCCTAAATATGTAATTGCTTTTGGAAACCCGTATTTTTTATATGCGGAGTTGTCCCCACAGCTATGTGCGGTGCGATCCAGTCATTATGCCACATAATAAATTGGACGAGTGTGGAGCCAGTGCCAGTTCTTGAGTAAACATGTAACCGCTGAGGCTGGTCACAAAAAGCCGCGATCCGGTCGCACTGGTCCGTAAGATCGACGACCCCAGCTAGATGTTTGACTTATGGAAATAAATTTTCTTATCCTACCTGACTGATGGGACGTTTTAATTATACAACATTGTGAAGCGTATACTTACTCTTCTTATGGGATGTGTGGACGTTTGTAGGGATCCTAATGTCTCTTAATAAATGTTTTTTTAAGTTAGGTTCTTTGTAAATTCCGGTTCTTTCTGTTTTAAATTAGCAATGCTGTATACATAATTGTGATCTTCTATTTATGCAGCACTTACTAAATGTTAATGTGCAGTGTTTAGTAAAATATATCCTCTATAATGTCTGGTAGTATAATAAGAGGATTCACTCAAAATTTCTAAGAATCATTCTTATCTATTTAGTTAATATCTAAATCAATGCCCTAGAGGTATATAATATAAAGCACAGAATATGGACGAGTATGGAGTCTACGTTCTTTGCCGGTTACAACGACCCGCGAATCGTTAACAAAGATATTGCATTAAACCTGTGATGACTCTAATAACTAAAAAATTTAATTCCCTATATCTGAAAAACATAAATAATGACAGTTTAACGTTTGACAGCCCTATCAGTGAGCTCACAGAGAAAGCCGCGCTTACATCAGTGTGTGTAACCTCTTACGCGCTATGCCGGTTGCCGGTTGTTACAGAGCCGGCAGTGGCGGAGGAGTGAATGCTTGCACTCGCCATCGCGACTTCTATACTTGCAGTTTTGTGTCAAATCTATTTCTAGACTGGCCTGCCCTCGATACACGACACTATTTTGCATCTCAACCATCAGCTAGATAGATAACCGTCTGTAAGCGACAAAGTTACTAAGTAATTATCTTTCTTAATAGCTTTACTGTTACAATTTATGATTTAATTATGTCTGAAAATACATATTATTAATGTATAAGACGTGCGTTACTTTATTATCTAATTAATCAACAACAAAGTACATTTATTAAATTCGTAGTTATATTTTTATTTTCTCAACCATACATTGATCGAAAGATGTTACAGAATAACAGCAAAGCTGCATGCGTGTAGTTTTTGTAAAGAAGCTCATTTACTACACCTTGTTAACATTTCTAGGTAAATGGCAAGCCAATTTTGCGTAGAAACGAAAATGTTTTCTTATCTTTATAATTGGCTCGTAAATTTATGACCAGGGGGACCTTAGGGCTTAAAAATGAACCAATTAAAATTGAACTCTAGAACTCTAAAATTTTAATGCTCTTACACTACACTATCACGTCTTTATCCCTAACGGGGTAGACAGAGCCAACGGCGGTAAAGCCCAGGCCACTTTTAGCGTAATGGTGGGCATGAAGGTGGAAAAGGGAAATCATAATAGTGATGGGTTGCTAACCGCATCGCCTATTCATATGATTCAGATTCTCGCCCATTCCCTCGATCGGCTTTTACGATATGCACGGGAAGAGAAGCAGCTGGTACATTCTATGTTTTTTCTTTTCTCCCAGAACAGCAAAGAAGAAGTAATGCTCTTACTTTACGTTTTATTCTTGTACTTACTTATATGTTGAGTTTGCTATTTTGTAAGTTTGCGAGGGAGTTTTTAAACTTGTTTTGATTATTACTTGCGGCTCTTTAAGCTGTAGTCCTCGTGAATTTGTCTTTGCATAGCCCCTCACATACTGACCCCTTGAAGTTTATCGGGTAAAAAGGTTAATCGGACTAAAAAGTTGCGTCTTAATATATTAAGGATAACAAAATAGATTTATGACTTTTTGAATATTTCTCGAAATGGCTGAAATATGATATTATTTACATTTTTAACCCCCATGTTTCTGGCATTTTACAAAACTTCAAAAAACTAAACTGAATTAAAAAAACTATTTATTTATCGAACCAGCTCACAAAATTTCACGAGAATCGGTCGTAAAATGTGACCAGTAGGCGAGAACAGCTTGAAATCTGGACATCCAAACATCCGGACACATGAAAGAATTTTTGCTGAAGCTGAAACAGAGGTTTTTGTTTGGTCGATCAATAAAAGAAGAATAAAAAAAAAACAAACATATGTTACCAGTTTATCTGGCTTATCATTATATACTTTTGTGTATTTTAACTGTAAAGGACGAGCATGAATTACGTTGTAGACTGTAGCAGTACATTGTTTAGACATGGATGGCTTTTGCCTTCGCATGAGATCGTTATACCATGCGCAAAGACTACGGAAGTAAAAGTAATTGGTTTAAAAATCCTGATTAGCATTTTTATTATTGATCTGTAATTAAATAATACCCCAAGATCTATATTCATATGGGACAGAAAAAGACCTAACCTATTACACGACGATGTTGCAATGCACTCGCGGTTGCGGTCGCGCTCGGCGGTGCAGCACGATCTAACGTTCCGCTTTGCGCCGGCGCACTCCCCTCTTGTCTCCGCACTCTTTGTCCTCCCCCTCTCTTCCCTGCCCCTGGCCCTGACCGAGACACAGACCCCACGAAGGCGAAATGTTACGAAATTGCCTACAGAACGTGTTTCTTTACCTCGCCTGGAACTATTGATTGAACCTTTGCCGAGCCGGTATATAAGCCCATAGATTCCTATCAGAATTATATTTATAGCGTAGAAAATTGTGGTTATTGTGTTGTACCTTCTTGAATATAGTGTCTGCCATACCTATTATGTTTTATAAGGAAGCACGGCACGTAGTCTGGTATGGCAAGATTAGAATTGCGTTTTGTTTAACAATATCTTTAAGAAATAGGTACCTTACCTTAAAAATATACCTACTTATTATACAAGCATTTACGGATAGTAATGACTAGTATGTACCTAGAATACATAGCATAGGCGCTTAAAATAATTGAAATTATAAAAAAATATTTAGATAAGTTGAAATTAAACTTCCTTTCTCTTATAACCATTTATGTAAAAACTCTGTTTACTACAAATAAATGAATTAAATAAGAAACATTATTTTCATAGGTTATATTATAAATATTATTTCATTGTAAACTCACCTTCTTAATTGTTTTCATATCACATATTTAGAAGGAGGGAAGTAAAGCAGAAATAAATAAGTAGCTCTTGTAATGTTTTTTTTTTTTACTTTTTCTAAAATGTCAGTCGAACCAAAAAAATGGAACATGAGTGTAATCAGTCCATACAAATAGAAACTGCGGTTTATTATAGGAAACTTAAAGGCAATTTCATAGTATGAGGGTAATTAAGATATTTCCTACCAGTTCATTTTATGAATACAAAATATCTTCATGCTGGTATGAGATAAAGAACCGCTGTACAAAAAAATCTTAACATTTGTTACTTTAAATAAGTTATAGTTAAAAGTTATCGTAACATTAAAAACTATATGTTATAGAAAAGAAACTTAGGTAGTCTTCTCAATAACATGTAGTTTTCAAGATTACGATACATTTAAAAAATTTTAAATTATAAGTTATTTAACATAACATCTGTGATTTTTTATTAACGCTATATGGCAATGCTTTCGATAAGATAAACAGGAGAAAAGAGAACCTCAGTAACACCATTCTTGAAAAGGAAGGCTTTTTATACATAATACATTTTAACAAACTAAATATGCTTACAAGCTTTATGTCATTAAATTTTAACAGATAAAAAAGATCCACATGCAATTATGCCAGAATCAAGTAAGTAAATTTAACTCATAAGTTTATCCAAATGACTCTACCTGCGCAGTTACTATGCAAAGACTACTTTGTTTCGAATATAACTAAAACGCAAAAGATATTTTAACAAAGATTCAAAACTATGTAAAACAACATTTCATCGCTTGCAGTGTTAATTTTAATAACTTTTAATGGACCAAAAAGTCGACAACAGCGCTTACTGAGTGATTAACCGGGTTTGTTAAACATGCTTATTGCTATGGCATCTTGTATCCATTAAATAATTAAGAATAACTCTGTAATTACAGTATCTTTATAAAGTAAACTTAACTTTTTAAGGGCTAATCGAGTTATTCTTTTTATATCCTAAGCTAATTCACCACCTGCAAAACATTATATTTAGTTATAAGTACTATAACAAACTCATGTCGCAGTATAAAAAATACTGGTAGAATAAGTAAATTTCTTTGTAGTTTACTCATTAGTATGTATGAATAGCGTTTATTCTGTGTCATTAATATTTTTGGGCAGTGTTAACTTAATCGTATATTACTTTGGCAGGTGTGTTGATGATATTACTAATTATTTCGTCGAAACTTTTGGCAACGTGCGTCTGCGCAGATTGTTGTCTTAATGATTGGACCTTGGTGCTTGGTAGAGGCACCTGCTCCTTGAAAGCCTTTTATGAGAAGCTTTTTACTAATTGCATTAAATTAACGAGTTCAAATTATCAGTTTATTTAACGAATGAAGTAATTTCATTATATGTGTATGAATTGACTATTCCAGCTTATATTAGTATGTCCTTGAATATTCACTTCATACTGCACTTGCGCCTAGGAAGCGGCATAAACTTAGCTGTAAGTAACGATTTGACGTCAACATTTGTGCAAAACAAAACGAAGTATTATTAGGAATTAAACAAATTATTAGGAGATATTATTAATATCCTATGATAATAAAGATATTTTGAATTGAAGCTTCCGATTTCTTTTCAAAATAGTGAGGATCAAACTTGTGTCTCACAGACCAGCCAGTGTCCAAATCATTTGGCCACCACCACACTTGCGAGCCTCGGTACTTAGCTCCGTTGGTTTGCGCCAGTTCTCATTTACCATAAGAGTGGCGTGAGGCCCTTGTCTACTGACTGCCAAACATCACGATGCAACTCACACTCATTGTTAAGGAAATATTTCCTGACTGCACACCCCGCGGTTCTTTCTTGAAGAATTCTTGGCGTTTAAAAAGCCACGACCTCCACATTTTCGCAGGATGTACGCACAGTCTCATAACAGACAACCGTGGCTGCAGCATACGATGTGTTGTGAACAGTAGGCGGACCCTTTTGTCCAGAGGATCCAGCTCAGTCTGAGTCCACCTTAGTATGCCAAGGGAGTAAATGAGTAGGGGCATCACCCAAGCGTTGACGGCACGGGTTTTATTGCCATCTGGCAAAAGACTTTTAAGTACTTTTGTCAATCGGCCAAAGAAGCGTTCCCTCACCGCCTGTTTTATGTCCCCATCCACAATACCCAATGGCTGTGACATACCAAGGTATTTGTCGAAAACCTTTTCGACTCGGAAAGAGGCTTGATAGTCATTGTCTCATCATATCAGCCACAGGAAGTCCACTGCTGGACATAGGCCTCCCCCAAGGATTTCCAAAACGACCGATCGTAAGCGGCCTGCATCCAGCGTTTTCCTGCAACCTTGCTCAGGTCATCTGACCACCTAGCAGGTGGGTGTCCTACGCTGCGCTTGCCGGTACGCGGTCGCCATTCGAGAACCTTTCTGCCCCATCGGCCATCGGTTCTTCGCGCTATGTGCCCCGCCCACTGCCACTTCAATGAGCTAATCCGCTGGGCTATGTCTGTGACCTTAGTTCTTCTACGAATCTCCTCATTTCTGATTCGATCACGTAAAGAAACACCTAGCATAGCCCTCTCCATAGCCCGCTGAGCGACCTTGAGCCTTCTTATGAGACCCATAGTAAGGGACCACGTTTCAGAGCCATAAGTCATCACTGGTAACACACATTGATTGAGCACTTTCGTCTTGAGGCACTGGGGTATTTTGGACGAGAAGACACTGCGTAACTTCCCGAACGCTGCCCAGCCGAGTCGGATTCGTCGAAAGACCTCTTCCTCGAAGCTGGAACTTCCTGCCTGGATCAATTGACCCAGGTAGATATACTGGTCTACAACTTCGAGGGTGGAGCTCCCAACAGAAACAGGTAAAGGCGTTACGTGCATATTCGACATGACCTTCGTCTTGTCAATGTTCATTTTCAGGCCAACCTGTTGGGAAACTCGATTTAGGTCTTCAAGCATCGTACTTAAGTCCTCCATCGATTCTGCCATGACAACGATATCGTCGGCAAATCGAAGGTGAGTGATATACTCGCCATTGATGTTAATGCCCAGTCCTTTCCATTCTAGAAGCTTGAAGGCATCTTCCAGAGCAGCGGTGAACAGTTTTGGAGATATGACATCTCCCTGTCTCACGCCTCTTTGCAATGGAATAGCCTTCGTACTGAGCTCCTGTACTCGGACCGACATAGTGGCTTTGTTGTATAAACACTTCAACACCTCGATATACCGATAGTCAATACGGCACCGCTGGAGAGACTGAAGCACGGCCCATGTTTCGATCGAATCGAAGGCTTTCTCATAGTCCACGAACCCCAAGCATAACGGTTGGTTATACTCCCTCGTCTTCTCTATAACCTGCCGCAGCGTATGGATGTGGTCCATGGTACTATAGCCTTTTCGGAACCCGGCTTGTTCGGGAGGTTGGAAGGCATCAAATCTGTTAGCGAGACGGTTCGTGATGACTCTCGAAAACAACTTATAGACATGACTCAGAAGTGTGATGGGCCTATAGTTCTTCAAGAGAGTGTTATCACCCTTTTTGAAGAACAGAACCACCACACCCCCGTTCCACGCCTCTGGCGTCACTCCCTCGAGTAGAACGGAATTAAAGAGCCTTTGAAGGACTTTCAGTACCGGCGTTCCGCCCGCTTTCAAAAGCTCTGCTGTGATTCCGTCCTCGCCCGGCGCCTTGTTGTTTTTAAGCTGTTTGAGAGCCATCCTAATCTCGTACAGACTGATGTCCGGGATATCTTCGGTATGGTGTCGGGTTAACTTGGCTCTTGGATCTTTTGCCGTATTTATGTTAGGTTTTGCAACGGATGTATATAACTGCCCATAGAACCTCTCGATCTCTTCCAGAACCCCCTCCCCCGTCGACACAACGTTTCCGCCCTCCGTCTTTAGCTTAGTCAATCGGCTCTGCCCAGTAGACATAGCCCTTGCAAACACTTTGGAACCTTTGTTTTGTTCTATCGTCTCCTTAATACATTTAGTATTAAAGGAGCGAATGTCGTATCGCAAGGACTTTTGAATTTGTCGGTTAAGCTTTCGATATGACTTAGCGTCTTCGGAGGTTTGCAGCGGCATGGATCGTCGCTGTGTCATAAGGTCTAGGGTCTGAGCAGAGATTTTTTGAGGTTTACTTTTAGGGCGGGACTTAAAGAACTTAGATCCCACTGCTTGAACAGTTTCTATAAACCCGTTGCTTATCTCGTCCACTGAAATGCAATCCTGGAGAAGTTCAAAGCGATTGGAGAGTTCAACTTGAAAGCTTTCGGGGTTTTGGATCTGGCTCAGTGATGGTCGGAGCGTAGACTTCATAAGCCTTGACCTTTCAAGTCGGAGGTCGATATTCAAGATGCCTCTTACAATTCGGTGATCGCTGCCGGTTTTAATCATATTGATCACGGAGACATCATTGAATATCTGCCTCTTCGCTGTCAGGAAGAAGTCTATCTCGTTCTTGACTGGGGGCTGGTTATTCTTTCTAGGACCCATCCAGGTCCACTTCCTCTGTGGCGGCTTCTTGAAGAAAGAGTTCATCGCAAAGAGTCCCTCTTCCTCCAGAAAATCAGCCAGCCTGTGCCCCCTGTCATTGCGCTTACCATATCCAAATTGCCCCACCCTGATCTCTCCATCGCGTCCCTTCCCCAGTTTTGCGTTAAAGTCCCCCATAATAACCGTGAAATGGATTTTGGAGGCGTGTATGGCTCTACTAATGTCCTCATAAACTACCTCAACCTCCGCATCTGAGTGTGTTCCGGTCGGCATGTATACCTGTATGACCTTCAACGAGTATCTTTTGGATACTCTGAGTATCAGGTATATTACCCTGCTGGAAACACTGTCGATGGTCACTACGTTATTTATGAGGGACCTGTGAACGAGAAACCCGACACCATGCTGGGACTTCTTTTCGTCTCCCTCCCGGTGATAGAGTAGGTTACCGGACTCTAAGGTTGTCGTGCCCTCGCCCTCTCTTCGGACTTCAGACAACCCCACTATGTCCCACCGTAACCTACTCATCTCCTCTTCCACCTCAGTCAGTTTCTCGTCTGTCCTCAAAGTGCAGACGTTGTGTGTTACCAGGGCCAGTTTTCGCCGGTGGTGGTAGCCGGATCCCATCCGGGGATTCTTAGCACCCCCTGCCCTGCCGTTACCATGACCGCTACCGGAGTCAGGAATAGCAGGGCTGCCGGGTACTGGGGGCCTGGTCGCATTTTGTACCTTCATAGAGGGGTTTTGCCATACTCGCCACGCTTGGCAGGCGGGTTGACGAGCGCAGTGGGGGGTCACTATCGCACTTCCGACTCTGCTGCCCATCGGAAGTCTGTTCATGTGCAGTGACGGAACTCTCCTTTAGTCGCCTCTTAGGACATCCACAGGAAGACTTGGAGTGGTCCTATTCTACTCTGCCGGGAACCACGCGGCAGATTCAGAGTCATTGTCTCAGAAAGTTGCAAATGTGTTGAACTTACAACCTTCCCCCGCTGCACATCCATAACCGCACTCTTATCTACACCAAAGTTCATCTTGATTGTATTACTAAAAACTGTAATATTTTACTAAAAATTACAGTTTTTAGTAATACAATAG
This sequence comes from Acrobasis repandana, assembly GCA_963576875.1. Taxonomy (NCBI): domain Eukaryota; kingdom Metazoa; phylum Arthropoda; class Insecta; order Lepidoptera; family Pyralidae; genus Acrobasis; species Acrobasis repandana. The sequence continues at coordinate 14,314,011 of OY756218.1, read as the reverse complement.
TTACAACTAGTCATCGCGTTTTTGTGTAAATAGTTTAAGGTTCTCCATGTAAAGAAGGTAAAAAACAACTTCACCGTCTCTTCATAGCCGGTAGCCCAGTCCTAGGTACTTCAGCAAAGTGCTTAGAGGATTCAGGGCAAGTCAAAATCATAATAGTCTCAAACTGTCACACCCTGGAAGATGCCTCACTCAATCCTTATAGTCTGCCGGGTCTACTATCTCCACCACCTGCTGACAGAAGCCGTTAAAAAGTAGCGAATATAATTAAACCTAAGATAGAAGAGAGCGTAATGAGTATTTGATAGGTAATCCTTTATTACAACCATAATTACAATTATTACCGCATGGGGAGTTATTACGGACCACCTGAGAGATGACAGCAAAATTGTTTGTGGCACTGTGGGACTGTGGGAAACCAGAATGCATACTTTAAATACAATTTTATTAGCAGAATCATCTTTAACTTTATAGTTTAGAGTTAAGTAATTGATAATGTTTTTCTTAATACCCCGTCAGTTCCGAGCCAATAATACTGTAAATGTTTTTGAAATTCACTGTAAATAAACTGCTACAGTTTAATTCTCAAAAATTGTAAATAGAAATCTTAAGGCTTTTCTACAGACACCCACAAATAAAACACAGCGAAATATCGTCGAGTACGGGTCCTGGCCCTTGTTCGCTCTCGACGAATATTTCACTGTGTTTTATTTATAATTTTTTTGTATTATATTTATAATTTTGTGTGTAGCTAAATCGACTAGTAATTTAGATTTAATTTAATAATTTTAATAATTAGGGTTCCGTACCTCAAAAGGAAAAAACGGAACCCTTATAGGATCACTTTGTTGTCCGTCTGTCCGTCCGTCCGTCCGTCTGTCAAGACCCTTTTTCTCAGGAACGCGTGGAGGTATGAAGCTGAAATTTATATCAATTACTTACGAGTAGGTCTACTGTCCCTTGAAGCTGTGAAAAAATCAAACTTCTAAGCCAACGCAATCAAAAGATACAGCCGTTTATGCCGCAAATTTTCGACACTTGCAAGGGAATCAAAACCTACAGGGTGCTTCCCGTGAACTCAGAATCTTGAAATTTGGTACGAAGCAACGTCTTATAGCATAGATAAAGGAAAAATTACGAAAACCATAAATTTTTAGTTACATCACATAATATATTTTTTTTTAATAATTTTAAACTTACTACCCATTTCCTCATAAACGCGTAGAGGTATTAAATTGAAATTCATACCAAATACTAAACCTTGCAGGTTTGTACGGAACCCTCGGTGCGCGAGTCCGACTCGCACTTGGCCGGTTTTTTTTAGTATAATTTTCATATAAAAAAGTGATTGTATAAAGTAGTAATATATTTTTTAAAGGTAAATTTAGGCAAACTTAGAAGTAAGTTTGCGATTTTATTTCTATCGAGCCATCGTGTTTTGGATATTGTGGGTATCTGTATTGCGTCTGTAGAAAAGCCTTAAAATCTTATGTAAATTGTTTAAATAATTAACCGTAGTAGTTTAATTACAGTATTTATTTAAAAACACGCACAGAATTGCGAGCTGTGAACCCATCTCCTTAATATTTACCTTAATATTTCTTAGAGCAAAGAAAACACATATTTTCAAAGTATCAGCTGCTTGTCTTTTTAATATTTTTCAATACTCTACCTGATGAGGTAAAAATATTTTTAAGTCCACATCCATATTGATGAAAACGAGAGGGTAAAGGGTTGCTAGAGTATCTCCTACTGACACAGTATAGTATACTCTAGCAACGCTTTACCATTTGATTCCCTTTTCCACACACACGTCCACGAGTTTAATGAGCTAGGCTCTTTTAATCCGAAATAAGAATAAGCTGTGATGTAGGTGTAATATCTACGTGTAAAATTATTTTAAAAGTATTCAGGATGGAAAAGTTACATGTAAGACTTTATACATGCTGGATACTTAAGTCAGGTAATTGTACTAGACAAGTACGTCGCTCCGAGTTCGCGCCAGTCACTGACAAAGACTCTAATGAATATTCACGTCTGTCCTCATTACAAACAAATGTCGCAGCCGAATGTTGTCCCTGCTGACACGGTTACGGCACTCCTGACGTGTTGCAGACGCTAATCTGTACATCTTAAACATATATATATATATGTATAGATTAGCGATGTAAAGGTCCTAACAAAATATACTGAAACTATTAGGTATAATGATGCCGTGTGGTTCCTGGCAGAGTAGAATAGGACCACTCCAAGTCTTTCCGTGGATGTCGTAGAAAGCGACTTAGGAAACACAAGCTAAACAAAGATTTTAAACATCAATGAGACCTCTACAACCCGTTTGGCCACCATGGAGAGTGTAGGCCAAATCCTCTGGCTGCTCTAGCTAATAATATCGCTCTGATAGTACATAGAGGGTCGTGCTCCTGCAGTGAAAACTAAAAAAGACCTGATGATGATATTAATGGTGAATTCAGTCCACGGACCAACTTTCCCTAAGGAACATATAGACAAAAACGAAAAAAGCTTGTTACTCTTCTATAATAGACAATGATCATCTAATCCTTGCAGATGTGGCATATTTGGATTTGAAGGAGGAGCTATTGAACAAGTTTGAGTGTGTGTGATGAGTCTACCTATATATTTTTATTTATTCAATTTTATCAACAAGCACTCGCTTCTGTTTAATCCACTCCATTTCTCACACCGACTAGATAAACCAATATCAGTAAAATATCAAAGGTTATATTTGAAATCGACAGGTTATTTGTATATTAGTCATGTATATTATAAAGTCAATAATTATAAGTAACAGCTCTAACAACATATATGATAGATAGATAAAAATATAGTCAAGAAATATTCACAAGACATAAATTGGATACATAAACGCTTCATTTCCACGCTTTCAGCGAGTATCCAGCCATCCAGTTTTCACTTATAACTGTGTCTATGTCTAGACTAGAAATGGTTTGTTTAGGCAATACTTCAACTAAGTTATCTGATGAACATGCAACATATGTAATCTTGAGATAATTCAGGCAGGTTTCACGAGTAATACAAGGTCTGACGAAATATATTTATCATCATCATCAGGAAATCAATGCTGGACATAGGCCTCCCCTGAGGATTTCCAAAACGATTGATTGGAAGTCTACGTCCAGCATTTTCCTGCAACTTTGGTCAGGTCAGGCAATTTATTCAAGGCCAGGTTACGTGCTCTTCTGTTAGAAAAGTGTTGTTATAATATTGAAGAATTTCAGATCTCTGACTTTTGCTGAATTTATACTAAATTTTCTAAATTTTTTGACATGTTATTATATTTATTGTATTTTCTTAACCTGTACATATTCAGACACAATTTTTATTGTTTTATGAATAAATGAATTGAATTGAATTGGGTCGTTCGACCACCTAGTATGTGGGTGGCCCACGCTACGTTTGTCGTACGTGGTGAAAAGAATGTTATACAATATAAATATATAGCGACTGACAAAATATACTGTAACTATTTTAGAGGAGAATTTAGTCAACGATAGTGAACAACTTTCCCCAAGGAACATAGCGGTATATCGAAATATGAAAAATATTTTTTGGTTTCCATACAAACTTGGATCAGCTGATCGGACAACAAAAAATATTTTTCATGTTTCGATATACCGCTATGTTCCTTGGGGAAAGTTGTTCACTATCGTTGACTAAATTCTCCTCTAAAATAGTTACAGTATATTTTGTTAGTCGCTATATATTTATATGTTCTTAGGGAAAGTTGTTTATTTATTTTTAAACTTTACTGTTCCACAATCAAATTGTCTTACAATTGGCGGACTTAACGCTAAAAGCGTTCTCTCACAGTCAACCATAAGGATAAACAGATAATTCGTTGCGGCGCAAAATAATTAAGTAAGTACATACTTATAAAATTCAATTCAATTCAATTCAAAATATCTTTATTATCATAGGATATTTATAATATCTCTTAATAATAGTCACTTTGTTTTGTTTTGCACAAATGTTGACTTCAAATCGTTACTTAAAGCTAAGTTTACGCCGCTTCCTAGGCGCAAGTGCAGAAGAAGCGGCAACAAACTGCACTGCACGTTTTCTCCAAAAACGTCAACTAACAAACTAAAAACTTAAAATTAGTTATATAGATGGACAGAGATTACATTGTTTATTATAATTAAATTGAATTATAAGAATTACGAAATTTAAAATAATGTCAATTTGTAAATTTAGTATGTACCAATGTACCTAAATTATGACATGTCTTTGTATACAAACCTTTAAGAGGGACCCGCGCCAAGCTCAAGCCAGACCTTTTGTAATACCAAATAATACACATACCTACATACATATATACTCATAATATATGATCAGTTACATGAACTGAATTCAGCCCTAAAATAGTTTCAGTATATTTTGTTAGACCTTATACATAAATATATTATACTGAACAACGTTATCAATGACAGAGTTTTACTCGCTTTACCTGATTCGTGGGCGTTAAGGTGGAAAAATGAAAACAATATATGATGGATTGCTAGCCACATCGACAATTACCCTCTTTTGGATATTCGCCCTATCCCTTGATTGCCTCTTACGGCATGCACTAACTTTTTTTTCTTTTCCCCCACACCATCATTGATTTTCCGTAGTTCTTAAATATGTTCCAAGGAGAATGTTTTTTAGTATCACGGACTGACCTTTGAAAAAGTATTGATTTTTATAACTACTTAATAAATGTTAAATTGTTGTATTGTCTGTGGTATTGTTTCAATTCATTGAAAAGCATCATTTTGAAATTGTTGACCCCAGTTCAATGATGGACTACAATTAAGTACCTTGGCCTAGTATTTAAACAGTACTTTGTTAATCAATCTAATTTAATCAACAGGATGACACTGAAACCCACTAACGTTTATGTTTTCGTAGCATTCATGTAAAGATGTAGGGGTAGTAGGTTTGACACATCGACGCTAACGATTTAACAAAGACACAAATGTTAGACAGTATCATCGGACAATAACACCTATAGGATTCATTTGCGATGAATGACCGCTCTGTAGAGTAATGATTCCTATCTACAAATGATGAGGTGAAGGACCGCAGAAATTAAAATCAAAACATGGTCGCTGGGCTGGTATGTACCTACCTAAGTATGTGAAGTTCTTGTCTCCTGTTCTATTTTTGAATATATGGTGGCGTGAATTTTATCTCATTCACATATTTATTTTTCAAACATTGAAATCTAGTTACTTACCGATGGAAAGTTATTTCCTTTCACTTTGCCGTGTTCCTTGAATTAAGCGTGATGTCTGAAAAATTATTTTTGGCCCAACAACGGTTAAATAATTAAAAAATATTGGACATATATTTTTTATTTTCTCTGATAAACAATAAATGACGAAGATACAGCGCATTTAAATTTCGCTTGACGTCACGGATTCGTACGATTTTTACACAGTGGTGACATCACAAGCCCACACTCTGGAACTTAGATACCTACTCTGTATCTGTATGAATTTTTACTATTTTGACAAACTGAAAAATATCGGTACATTATCTTTGGATAATCTAACTAATAGACTAATTAGAATAATACTTTTCTGATCCAGTCATTATCCCTATTGTTTTTCGCTTATAAACTGTAGTACTAGGCGTTTACGAGCAAGTAAAGGGACTAAGTGAAGTTTATGGATATAGCAATAATTGAACGGGCCAAAACAGTGGTTGTGGTGTCTCCTCTAGTTTTACATATTAGCTCTTTGGTTCTTGTAAAGTGTTGTTTTGTTTAGGACAATGACTGGCGGCATGCTCGCCTTTTCTTATGCAATTTGTCCTAAAAATTGCAATTTTAAAAATTTATCGCTTCGAACTTCATTGAAGCAAATTTTATTTTATTTCATGCAATTCTACGACAAAAAATGCCACCGTTAGTAGTTCCTTCATACTTTTAGTAGTTTATCTAAATGAAAATAAACAAAATTATTTAAAACTTATCGCTAAAATCCCACGAATTCTCAGGCAAATCCGGAGAATTATTTATTTTAATACTTGTAAATTTTTCGTACCTATTTTTTGTTAAATAGGTAATTTCTTTCTTATATTAATACGATAATGGACCTACAGCCGTAGTCATTGAACTGTCGAGATATTTTAAATCCAAATAAAATAGCAACGAGGAAGTTAAGCTGAAGTTTATGAAAATGCAACGAGAAGTAAATTAAATTCACATGTTCTTCTTAATTTACTCTTTTATATGACCACTGTATATTTTATTTGCGTATGATATTGGTAAATATGTACATTATACTCAAAAATCAGAATTCCAGGTTCAATATGGAGTGATAACTTTCAGCCTGAAAATTATTTCAGCCGCAATCGGCCTTGCGAAGTAGAGAAAAAATGGCCGGAAAAGAAAAATGCCGAATGAAAAATAGGTATTTTTGAAATCTATTGCTGTCGCGCTGTGCCCGAACTACAACCGAGCAAGTGCGATAGAGACATACGAGTACTGCAGCTTGGACTTAAAATACCTATTAAAAGAACAGAAAATCAACGATTCATAGTCCCCTGATTTCTTCTCCAAAACTTAACGTACTTTGAGTACTTTTTTCGTTACGAATTAACAAAGACTTGATCGGTGTTCCTATGTTTTAATTTTTTTATAATCTACTCATTTTTGTTTTCTGGATGTTAGAACACAGCGGAAAATCTGGCCATTTTTTTAGGTTTTTGAACATTCATATCTCTTTTAGTAAATAATTTATGAAAAAAAAAGAAAACATAGGGACATGCTAATAGTGGTTATAGATATTCAAGAAATAAAATATAACTCTACCGACATTATCCAGGGAGGAAACAGGGGACTACGTTTGTATGGAAAAACAGCCCCTCTATTTCGTCTTAAAATGATTCGGCTGTAATTTTATAACCGGCCGCCCGGCCGCCCGGCCGCCTGCCTGACGTCAACCCTCTCTGGGAATATATTTGTGCGAAAACTTTTACAACCAGCCGCCGCCCGACGTTCCTTGGGAATGTAATTGTAGCACGAGATGTTTGTGCTTCAGTCCTTTAGTCGCCTCTTACGACATCCAGAGGAAGAGATAGAGTGGTTCTATTCTGACCCGGAACCACACAGGGGGTAAATATGTCCATTATACTCGAAAATCAGAATTCTAGGTTCAATATGGAGGTATTTAGATTTTCGGGACGTCATGCGGCTGAAATAATATGATTGATGTATGTAGTTAGAGTGTGAATACGGATACACTATCACGTCTTTATCGCTAATGAGGCAGATAGAGCATGTTGGGACTCGCAACTCTAAGCAGACAGAATCCAAGGCCGCAAGACCCAAAGGCCACTTTTAGCGTGATGACGAGCGGGAAGATGAAAAATGAATTAAAATTGTGATGAGTTCCAGCCGAATCGCCTATTGATACAATCCGCATTTTCACCCACTCTCTCGATTGACTTGTACGATCTGCGCGGAAAGCGAAGCAGCTGATACATTTTAAGTTTTTCTTTCTACCCAGACCAGCATCGAAGAGTTAAGAGTTAAAACTCGAAATTGGATTTTTTTTCAATGAACATTTAGATCGGATCTATTTTTTCGGATTAGAAGAATACTAGCTTTTACCCGCGGCTTCACCCGCGTAGGCTACACATATTAGTTTTGAAAACTGGGGTTGCAATTTATTAAAATCCAATTAATGTATTATTACTAATTACTAATTCAAAAATGTCATGTGTCTCGCTTCAAAAATGACGAAGATTCATACAAACTTGCAACCCCTATTTCATCCCTATAGGGATGTTATTCTCGAAATCTAATAAATGCATTATTATTTTCTACTAACTCCTAAAAATACATTAAAAATTACATGTGTCACACTTTAAAAATTACGATGTTTCCTACAAACTGCCAACCCCTATTTCACCCTGTTAGGGATGGAATTTCAAAAAAATATTTCTTAACGGGCGTCTCCTAGTCACAATCTACATTTCTGCCAAATTTCATCTTAATTGGCTTGGTAGTTTTCGAGATTTCGTGATGAGTGAGTGATTTTCGCTTTTATTATTATATATATAGATTTCTGACGGGTCTAAAACAAAACACATGGACGAAGTGCACTCCGGCGGTCGTCAGAAATATTCTAAGAAAAATAAATATGCGGCCGGGATTAAGTCAGCAAGGAATACTTATCTCGTATTATTAATGTGGGTAGTAACATGATAAAACTCAGCATTCGTTATACTGGTACGAATATATCAGGCGCACACTAACTGCTTTATTTACGGAAAGTCTCCGTTTCATACTATATTAGCGGAATGATAATTGATGATGCAGATAGTTTTATAGCTCTGTTTAACGTCTACACACGGTACAGCTATAGGCTGTATTCTTATGAGATGTTTGCATAACTAGAGTGTAATGTACGACTGAAAATATCTATGCGATCTTGATGTAACCTTGAGTTTACAATACATTATAAAATTGGGTTTCTGATCTGCGTGTAAGATGTTTTATTAGTAAATTTGTATGTAATAGTAATTCTTAAATGTAAGCTCCTGTATGATACAAAAAGACTACGTACCTGTAAAACTGCTTAAGACGATACACGGAGTCCAGTGCTGCCCCCATTTGAAATCAATTATTTGTAAGGAAACGGAGATATCATTTAAAATTTTAAGCTACTAAAACCTAGATAACCCTTCAAACTATTTTATGAACTACTATTTACAGTTTAAAGTGAGAACGTTAAGCTTTAGTTTGCATTTTTGCAAAAAACGGCCACTTTTGGCAAAAACGCAAACTAAAGCTTAAAATTATAAATGATATCTCCGTTTCCTTACAAATAATTTATTTCAAATGGGGGCAGCACTGGACTCCGTGTATCGTCTTAACCAAACGTAGAGTTAGAGATGTTGTGATTAATTTTATTTTATTATGTTGACCATTTATTTACTAGGTACTTATATAACGTCTAACAAAATATACTAAAACTATTTTAAGGGCTCATTCAGTCCATGTTACAGAACAAAATTTCTCAAGGAACATATCGAAATGTGAAAAAAAATTGCTTCCCATAAAAATTTAGATCAGTCGAACTTGTATGGAAAGCCTAAAATTATTTTTTGTATTTCGCTGTATGTTCCTTGGAAAAAGAGGTTGGTTATCATGGACGGAATGTACCCTTAAAATAGTTTCTGTATATTTTGATAGACCCTGTTTATCGTCTTAACAAAATATACTAAAACTATTTTAGGGGTAGATTCTGCCCATGATACTGAACAACTTTACCCAAGAAACATACTCGAAATATTTAGAAATCTAAAACATATTCTTTGGCTTATAAACTCGGATCAGCGGATAGGTCAACTTGTATGGGAGCCAAAAAATATTTTTTTTTATATTTAGATATATATTTCCTGGGGAAAGTTGCTAAGCATCATGGCCTGAATCCACCCTTCAAATAGTTTCGGTATATTTTGTTAGACCCGGTAAAACTATCGGCTCTTCTCGGCTTAGCCCGGACGTTCCATCCATATACGGAAACGTTCAAGTAAATAAAAAGCGGCCAAGTGCGAGTCGGACTCGCCTTGAAGGGTTCCTAATGAAGGTAGCAGCAAGTAACATTTTACGATTTATGACGTATTAAAAAATAACTATTAATGATACCGAGACCGCTATACTTTAACTTGAAAGTACATACTTTGAGGTATATACCACATTTTTTTCAGAATTATTTTAGTAATATTTCAAAAGTTTCGGTGGGGGGACACTCAAATTTTAACTTTGTATTAGATTATCTGAAGACTGGGGGGTTTGATCTACATAGTTTCAAAGCAGTTTTTGTTGCATTTTTAAAGACCTTTTCAACGATACCCCACACGTTGGGGTTAGTCCAATTTAATTTTTTAAATTCACTTTTCGTTGTATGGGAGGGGGGCTGAAAAAAAAACATTTTTTTATAATTTTAAAAAGTAACTTTTGGAACTTCAATATCTATCTCTCCATCAATTTTCGTGTCAATTGGTGCAGTAGCGGCATAGTATGAGCCCGGACGGACAGACGGACGGACGGTCATGACGAAACTATAAGGGTTCCTTGTGGACTACGGAACCCTAAAAACATTAGTATATAGCTCTACAAAGCATCTAAATTTGTTCATTCGTTTAGTAGTACTTACTAGACAAACAGACACACGCAGCGTGCATAACACGTAAGGATACTTGCGTATTTATGTTCTTGATACTGCAGAACTAGTTCCAACCAATAACAAGCCAAGTCCACAGGAAATGAAGCTTCGTCCGGTGACACCTGCGTCACACGGAGTGGTTTAATATGCGGCCCGAATTGCACTTAACCGATCGATTCAGTAATTGGATTTCCATATAAATATTTACACACAATCTAACCCAGTATTTTTGGAGGCACAAGTTATCCACTCATTTAAATTTATAACTTTTAGTAAATGATAATGACGATCAAATAGGTAAAGACGTAGATTAGCTAGGGATGTTTTAAAAGGATATGGAGGTCGGCCATCTTAAAAAAAATTAAAACTTTTCAAAGCGTATTTACTCTATGTATAAAATTATATCAGCAAAAAGAACTTCTGCGGAATACGCGGGAATTTTCTTTCATCATGCTAATTTTTATTTTATTATCCTAGATTATAGAAGCCATTATCCTCTATGAACTTCTTAAAATTCACCTCGATTTTACGGCAATGTAAATTGAGCCTAAAATAATAGATAGTATTTTCAAGTAAGTCAATAAGGAGATGAGCAACGAGTATAAACTATGAGTGAGTCATGATTATGACGAAGTGTGTAACTACTGAATAGTACAGCGCTCTCAGTCTCGATTCTCTCATGTGCATGTACTTACCAACGCCCAAAATAGGAACCGACGGTTTGTGCAATTTTTAATTTTTAAGAGTCCATACCTCAAAAAGGTAAAAAAAAAGATCTGCATACTATGTCATTGACATATCAAATGAAGGGCTTGTTTTATTTTTTTATAATTTTAAGGTAAATACGAGTATTATTGAAATATTTAAGAAAATAGGCGAAATTTTACCACCCTCCCCTTATCTCCGATACAACTGGAACTAAAATATTGAAAAAAAAACCAGAAAATTGTTCTTTATCTATAGATTTCAGGAAAACCTATGAGAAATACGGAACCTTATTCCATTTTTGTTATCATGTGTGTGTGTGTGTGTTATTGTTATAGTTTGGCCGGTTTATTATCTTCCTATTTTTTCCTTTTGCACTTAGGTGCTGTGCTGTATATTTCTTGAATCTCATTTCAAATAAATATTTACGCTTTAAGGAAGTCAACAGGAGCTACTCTAAATATTACATAGTTGCGTTAAGTGGAACAAAGGACGATATATTAAAATTCACGTCACACAGTTAAATGTAGGCAAAACTTTAGTATCTAGACATTTACTTCCTGTGGGGGCGCCCGCATCGCAAGTGTTTTCACTGATACGAACCATATGGACTAAATTAACTTCACTTTTGTGTTTTCTACTCTGTAACTGAAAAGTTGCAAGTGTTGCATTCAATTAGTACGAAGATTTGGATTTTGTTGTTTATGTTATTATATTACAGGAAATAATATTGAATAAATATTTGCGAATTTCGTATGTATAGATATTGCTAAGAGGTCAGACGGAACCATAAAAAATTTGATTATATTGAACCAGCACGCTATTCCGCCAACCCGGAGGTTAAGGGTTCGATCTCTGGGGATCGAATAATGGAATTTAAAATACGCCATTTTCCAACTTGTCCTGGCTGGCCAGGGCAAGTTGGGAAATGGTTTTTTTAGTTGTCCTGGGTCTTGGATGTTTTTCTATACGTAGGTATATTTAGTATAAAATATAATATCGTTAAGTCAGATCCCTTAATACAAGTTAAAAATTACTTTGGGGCTAGCTCAATAAGTGTATTGTCCTTATCTATTTATTTATTATTGTTAATAATATTTTGAAAAGCGGAAAATTAACTTATTTATTAGATAGTCAATGTGCCATCTGTGCAAGATCAAAGGAAAATACCGGATACCAGTCACTTCTAATCGCCTATTATTTTAGGATAATACTACGTGTTCTTTTGGAATAAATACCCTTCTGGCAGAGTATAGACGATGTCCAGTTATAAAGTATCTATTTGAATAAGTTTTAATATATATTATAACTTTAGTAGATTTTCGTGTTTGTATAAAGGTACACGTATAATACCTATTCATACAAAGCCAGTTGACTTGCTAGTCATATAGAAACTGGAACACTGTAAGTGTTGCAGTTGACAACACACATATTTCGTGCCATGTTATTATACTTTGTGTCATGCTAATATCTATTGACCATAGCTTACCATAATCTAAGCATTTGAATAGAAACATTTATCTAGCTAGTCTGGTACTCGATTTTATTAATGCCCGCTGAGCGGCCGAGTTTCTTTTGTGAAAAACTAGGTATTAGATAGAATTTACCCCATAGCACAGGCCGGAATCTCCTAAGGTACGCGCAATATGCGTCCCCGTTCCCCGTCCCCACACCTCTCCTCCGTTTTCGCCTCGATGACTCACGTTGGCTCACAAGGACCGGGGGAGAGGTGCGGGTGCGGGGAACGGGGACGCATATTGCGCGTACCATAGGAGATTCCGTTCTGTTTACTCTTACTGTATTCTGTGCCCATAGGTCCACTATTTACTATACAGGGTGACTTTTTAAACACCATGCAAACTTTTGGAGCAAGTTTAGTCCATGATTCTGAACTACTTTCTAAAAAAAGATATTAAATCGATAAAAAAATTTCGTCATTCCATACAAAATCCGTTTCGCTGAGCGCTGATTTGTATGGGAAGGCGAATTTTTATTTTAGTTTTTCGTTAATTGTTTTTATGATAAGTAGTTCAGTATCATGGACTGGACTTGCTCCAAAAATTTGGCTGGTGGTTAAAAAGTCAGCCTGTATTAAGGAAAAGAAAACGACCAAAAAAGAGATGACGGGAAGATGTTATTTACTTTGGTACTACTTTACTAAAAGGAACGAAGGATAACATCTAGAACATTATAGAATATATTAAAATGATTTTAATATATCCTTGCAACATTAAATAGGATACCTTGGTATAGGTAATATATATAGAGTTGATTTGTAAGTACGTATTAAAAAAAAACATTACTTCTAAATATTAGTGTTTCTTTATTTTTAAAGGGTTTCTTAGGCATTCAAGATGCAGTACTGAAGTACTCAAATTAAAATATAATGAAATAAGTTGTATGGTGGGTATTAATGTTAGATGACGCAAGCCTAATGCGTGATATAGGAATATCAAATGGTGGAGAGATTCGACGTGCGGGGTTGTACACGTCATAGCTCAGTGGTTAGAGCATGGTCGTATTAAGACCAAGGTCACGAGTTCAACTCCCGGCCACGTGGTATTTTTTCACCATTAAGGGCGGTCGCATATTATCAGAATCTTTCTGTCAGAAAATTTCTGACGGCCGCTGGTACAACATCGCACACCAATCTTTCTGTCAGACAATTTCTGACGGCCGCTGGTACCACATCGCACACCAATCTTTCTGTCAGAAAATTTCTGACGGCCGCTGGTACCACATCGCACACCTATCAGAAATTTCGATCCGGCAAATTAGAATTATTTTTGGCAATCTCCGTGGCGTAATGGTTAACACGCTAGACCGCTAATCCGGAGGTTCTGGGTTCGATCTCCAGCTAGGGCAAGTTAGAAAATGGCCTTTTTCAAATTGTCCTGGGTGTTTGTTTATCTTTATATGTATTTATCATAAAATATAGTATCGTTGAGTTAGTATCCCATAACACAAATAAACTTACTTTGGGGCTAGCTTAATCAGTGTGATTTGTCCCCTATATATTTATATTTATTTATTTATTTCATTATTTAATTTAAGTACGTTAGTGCATCTAGTTTTTGATTCCATTGTTGCATCTGGTAGGTACGGTGTGTACCCGACACACAACGTCTGGATTGCGGAGCTAATAAAATGAATAAAATAACATCTAGAGACCGAGATGATGAGAGGGGCATTTGTCCAACAATGGGACCTGAATAGCTAACTAAAAATTGACCATTATTATTATTATTTAATATAAATTAAATTATCTCAAGGTCTGTAAATCTTAATTTATCTGCGTAATTTAATTACATATGTGGTGTGCCTACATTACATTTACCTAGAGTGAGTAAGCTAATAGAGTAAATTAGAAATATTCGAGTACAATTCAACTATAATTTACTTTGAGTAGCTGGAATTTTTCTTGAAGCTATATATAGTTCAGTGAATTGATCACGCTCAAATCACAATTTGACCAATACCTATATTTAATAATCTTAATTTGTCTTTGCTAGTCAAAAAAATTTTTTTTTAATGTACTAGCTGTTTCTCCTCCCGGGTCTGTGGATGAGAGTAGCTCAGGACGGTGGTAAATGGCATTCATTGAGAGAGGCCTATTCCCAGCATTGGGAGGTTCAAGGCTGTGAATGATGATGATGAGCTGTTTCTCCTCCCGCGCAGATATAGAAGTAGAGGTCGATCGATGGAATGAACGAAAATAAGGCGATGCGGCTAGCAACCTATCACTATTTTCATTCCATTTCCATATATCTTTATTTTCTTAATGAGATCCATATCAATAGCTAATTTCATAAAGCTTACCATACCTTACTGTGTGCGAGCAGGGTAACTGTAAACGTAGCCTGGAGTTCATAAAAAGCTAATCGGTAACAACTGGAGCAAATCGGCCAGCTCGCTAATTGAGGAGCATCAATTAAAAACAATATTGTGCAATATTCCACCTCGTAGACACGAAACATATATGGGATTCAATTGGAAATATGATTGGTTCTCTTTCACGGTAAGGGTGCTTGAACTTAATGAGATTTAATCTAAAGTCTGCCTTTTAATTTTCTTGCAATACTCAATTTATTTAATATTTTATTTTTTATTTATTTAAGTATATTGCACACAATCTTATATTTGATTGATTACAATAAGTCAAACTTAACGCTAATGCATTATCTACCAGTGCCTTTGGAACATGTCGAGAAGTTGGTACAAGGGGTGCAAGTGTAGCAGTATTATTTTACTAAAAAAAAAGAATTTTCCTGTATAATATTACACAATCAATATATGTACATACATACGAGTATATTATGGTTTTTATTAAAATAAAAAATATAACTTATTATTTATTTTAAATCCTTTCCGTTATATTATGAAAGCAGACTAACATTGATAAAAATCTTCTAATTTTAAAATGCTCGCCCAAATCCTCGGATTACACTCACAAGCAAAATAGGTGTCTATTCTTATATACATCGTGTTAGTGAAAGAACGCACAACCTCTCAGTTAGTAACTCAGCCCATGTAACTGAACAACTTTGCAGATGACTTAAAGTTGTCTCGTAGTATAAACACGGCCGCAGACTGTGAACTTTTGCAACGGGATATAGACAGAGTAGTTTCATGGGCTCAGGAAAATGGACTTCAGTTTAACACATCCAAATGTGTTGCAATTAGTTATACTAAGAAATGTAAACCTATTGAACATGACTACACAATAGAAGGAATCAAAATGAAAAGAGTTACGGAGGTAAAAGACCTAGGTGTTCATTTTACAGCTGAAATGTCTTTTAAAAAACATATCAAAATGATTACTAAAAAAGCATTCAGAAACTTAGGATTTATACTTAGACGGGTACATGGCTTCACAAATATGAAAGCTATTATAGCCCTATATAATGCCTTAGTAAGAAGTCATATTGAATGTAATGCAGTCATCTGGGCTCCACATGAGGCAAAATACAACCTCATGCTGGAGCGTATCCAGAATAAATTTACTAGGTATTTGTATTTGAGGTTCTACGGTGTATATCCGTTGTACCCCCTAATGTACCCTACCTTATTTGTTCTCGGTATGGTAGGATATACTGAATTACGTGTACGAAGAGACTTAGCTTTAGTTTTATATATTTTTAAATTGATTAGAGGGAAAAGTCACAATCCGGAACTGCTCGGCTTGGTGAAGTTATGTGTTCCCGATGGGTACGCAGAGCGCCGCCGCCGGCCGCCGTTGCTGTCAGTGCCCTTTGCTCGCACCGAGCTGCTCAAGAACGCACCGCTGACGCGCACGTTGCGCAACCTCAATCAAATCGCAGAATATGTAGATTTATTCTCTTGTTCTCTGAGCGAATTTATAAGAACATCATTGTATATACTAAGTTACTGTATTTAAGGTGCTATTCTATCGTATTGGTGTAAACTGTAAAGATAGATTTAAGCTTTGAAATAAATAAATAAATAAATAAACTTTTCTTCAACAACTTTCACGAAACTAAAAAAAAAATTTGAATTTTCATACAAACTGATCAGCTGATCGAGTCAATTTGTATGAAAATCCGATTTTTTTTTTTTTGGATTTCGTGAAATTTGATGAACAAAAGTTGTTCAGTTTTATGGGCTGAGGTACCTGAGAGGTTTTGCGTTCTTTCATTAACACGATGTATACAATTTTTTCCGTCATTAGTCATTCATTGACTGTTGGCCAAAATGCCAATCTGTTGACCAACTAGTACATAAATGACACGAAAGCGCGATAGAGCAGACGTCACGTCATAAATTAGCCGCGTACTTCCTATAATGACAATAACCAGATTGATCACATGATTAGTTGATTTGATCACGTTAAGTTGATAGTCAAATTGCCGCACACAGTCAATTAAAATGTCACAATGAGTATTTACTCTCCCACATTGAAATAATCATGATTTGTTGAGAGTTCATTTTTAGGCTAGACAAACTACGGTCTAAACTATTATCCGCCAAAATCAAGTTGACATTGACTATAGGTTTACAACGTGTTAATTTACTAACGCAAAACCTCTCAGATGGTACCTCAGCCCATGAAACTGAACAACTCTAAGTCTACAACATTCTAAAAATACCAAATATCAAATTAGGATTTTCATACAAATTGCGAGTCAATTTGTATGAAAATCCTAATTTTTTTTTTGGGTTTCGTGAAAGTTGTAGAACAAAAGTTGATCGGTTTCATGGTCTGAGGTCTGATCTCTGAGGATTTGAGAGGTTTTGCGTTAGTTCATTAACACGTTGTATATTAGTAACACGTTTATGTTAAAAAAGTAAGGTTACTTAGATAAGTCTAAATTAAATCTCTGTCCATCTATATAACTAATTTTAAGTTTTTAGTTTGTTAGTTGACGTCTTTGGAGAAAACGTGCAGTGCAGTTTGTTGCCGCTTCTTTTGCACTTGCGCCTAGGAAGCGGCGTAAACTTAGCTCTAAGTAACGATTTGACGTCAACATTTGTGCAAAACAAAACAAAGTGACTATTATTAAGAGATATTATAAATATCCTATGATAATAAAGATATTTTGAATTGAATTGAATTTGAGTGTTTAAAATGTTACAGAAGGTAGGTAGTTTTAGTTATTTAATTGGAGTAAAATATTTATTTAATTCAACGCGTTGTACTCATATATCACAACTAAAACAAATGGAAAATATCAATAATACCTACATACTATAATCATCATCAACAGGTCATTTTTAGGGTTCCGTACCCAAAGGGTGCAAACGGGACCCTATTACAGTGACTCCGCTGTCTGTCCGTCTGTCCGTCTGTCTGTCCGTCTGTCTGTCCGTCTGTCACAGAGCTCTATTTCTTGAACCATAATAGCTAGACACTTGAAATTTTCAGCGATTATGTATTACTGTGGCCGCTATAACAACAAATACTAAAAATAAAAAATAGTTAAAAATTATAGGGGATCGTCATACAAGAAACTTGTTTTATTCAGCGTTTTTAAATTGTTCTTTATAATGGCATTAACTAGATACTTGAAATTTTCACCAATTATGTATTACTATGACCACAACAACAAAAAATACTAAAAATAAAAAAAAGTTAAAAATTAAAGGCGGTGGTCATACAAGAACCGTGTTTCTTCAGCGTTTTAAAACATTGTACTCGCACTTGCCCGTTTATTTTTAGTCTCCACTGCAGGAGCACGACCCTGTCTGTACTACCTACCAGAGCCACACTTGGCCACAGCAGTTAGAGGTTTTAGCTCACACGCTCCACGCTGACCAGACGGGTTGGAGGGTCTCATTGATGTTTATGAGCTTTGTTTAGCTTCTATTTCCTAAGTCACCTCTACGACATCCACGGGAAGATGTGGAGTGGTCCTATTCTACTCTGCCAGGAACTGGCACACCTCAGAAATTATTTGTGTCAGCTACCAGTTATTAATTACTTTTATAATTACATTTGAACGCTACTAGCATAACTTTTCTACTAATAACAACAACGTTTATTTTCAAATTAGAACCAAAACCTGCCAATTTTTTTTCGGGTCTACATCAAAAACAGCATGCTATTAAGTGAGTGGTGTTGTTGATTGTTGGCAAAGGCTTACACGTTCTAAACTCGTCGAATTGTAGCGAAAGAGGTCGCGGTGGCGGGGGAGGCAGGGCCGATGACCGAAGACAGCCTTAGCAATGTCTAGGGCACAGAATATATAAAAGCATCAGTAAGTAATCTCGGCGTTTATTCAAGTACCTATACACTTGGAATCATAACATGGAGTATGATTTCTAGCACAATTTTCTGCTGAGAAATGTTTGAATTTCATGTAAGGTTTTTAATACCCCTAAGAGTCATATGTTAAGGCCCATTTACACAGTGCAAGTTTATTGCCTGTTGCATACAATTTTATTAAAGCAATAAATGATTTGTATGGCTGACGTTCTGTTTAGACCATGCAAGTTTTCTATTGCTTCAATTTAATTGTATGCAACAGGAAATAAACTTGCACCGTGTAAATGGGCCTTTAATTATAGTCAGTCAGACAATTTTTCAAATTGATTACTGGCCTATTTACCAGTAGCAACTACTAGTACTAAGATAAGAAGTTCGACACAATTGTCCCTAACGTTTTTCCTTAGCTGCAAAACGATAATAAAACTAATCTTAGCTTTGAGCAACTCTGAAGTTGTGGTTTGGAAATTTATACTTCTTTATCAAGGATTGACATAATTAAAACATCTATATACCACAAATCTAGTGAACAAATCAATATATTTCAGTTCTCGATCTATTAAACGATTCCAATTAAATTGATAGCGGTACAAAAGGAAAGGGAACACCAACATTTTATCGTAACTTATGGAAAGATTGAGATAACCTTCTGGTTTGTTATATTTGATGTTTGTTGTAAAGTTCTAGGATAAAAGTAGAATGTCTTTTAGCTCATTCTCGTCAATCAGTAGGTGTATTCGGCACGGTTTAGTTTTTCTTTTCAGCAAAAACAGGTTGCGTAATTTATTTGTTCAAAAGTTGAGTTAGGTGTAGGTGTTATTTATCATTGAGTTGATTACTTACCCAGTTGCTAGTTGCTATTACTAGTTAAATTTTATTTTTAGTTACAATAATAAAAACATTTACCTATTCATTTACCTTTATGCATATTCAATAATCTTTATTTAATAATAACATACCACATAACAATTAATAGATAATTAAACTAAAACCCAACTAAATTAAAAGAAAACTATAAACTAAAATTATTACAAAGTAAAACATTATATTATATTTTAAAAAATATTTCTGATCACTAAATTATTACTTAATTTAATTACTAAGTTCAAAGTAATAATAAACGTGTTTTCCACCGAAGGATAAAAACACTTATTTAGGCACTTATTTAGCCAAAAGGTTTCTTGTCTAATCTCACCGGGTGAAGCCCTGAAGGATTCGTACACCCAAATAGTATACGATCTCTTATGAGTGTTCTGGTCACAAAATAAAGTTTTACTAAAATATATTCATGGAATCATTGACGAGTTCTCCACTGATGATTGCGGCAAATTCGGGAATTCAAATTCATTTGTAATTTGTGGTATACTTTTCATTGACAAATGAATTTAGGATGCAAGTCAATCACTCTCGATGAACAACTTTAAAGCAATTAGCAAACTAATCAGCGATGCGGTTAGAACAATGTTTATTACTAGAATTAATTACATTTCTATAACCACGAATTGTGTTCAAGGTCGCTAAGTTACATATGGTCGTAAATCTTTAGGAAAATGGTAAGCCATTTAAGTGTAATAAAATTGACCTCTAGATATACTTTTAGATACATAACTACGATAAAATTCAGATGGATTTTACAACCGGAAAACAAAACCTATTTCAAAAAATATGTTCAACTTTTTATTTTTCTAATTTTTCGCTGAATTCCGAATCCTTGGCAAAGACGCTATCCACGTTTTTGATTGCAAGTAATATTGTAAGGGTTAATCTATTTTTTTTTTATCTTAAACAACAACGTTTTTAATCTAGACAGAACAGTAATTTGATATTTTTAGTTTTTTATACTTTTCAATTTATTAAATTACAATGTACGTATCAAAGTCACACCCGTTTGGGTTGAGTCATTGTAATCGATTAAGTTGGCGGACGAAAGCTTAGAATAGTTAAAGTTCACGAGTTTTTCGTGTGGCGATAGTTCGTCTCGGAGCTAGGTGTTTCCGCGGTAGAGGCCAATGCCCTCCGAAGTTGTTTGTGGCAAAAAATGAGGACAGAAAGACCGGCTCACTTATTTTGGTCGGCTTATGAATCAGCGTGAGAAAAACAATACTATTAAGAATTTTTCATCATTAAGATTAATGTAATT
The DNA here is from genome assembly GCA_963576875.1 of Acrobasis repandana. Taxonomy (NCBI): domain Eukaryota; kingdom Metazoa; phylum Arthropoda; class Insecta; order Lepidoptera; family Pyralidae; genus Acrobasis; species Acrobasis repandana. The sequence goes on along the minus strand of OY756218.1, from coordinate 14,293,241 downwards.
GTTGTACCAGTGGGAAGATGAAATTTGTTATACCTTTCCGCAGGCTACTCGGCCCTTTTATTGCACTGATTAAAAGTACAGCTACTTAACTTCCGTTGAGATTTAACGTTTTAATTTAATAAATTCTTTTATATTATACATATTTATGACTCAGTATAGTAATTGATTAAGCAACCAGCATTACATTACCTACTTAGTCTTGTAAACTTTATAAAATATTTTAAATAACGTTTTACATTTGAAATGAATACTACTCAAAGGCCTACATATAGCACTAATCTTACATCTTAGATCTACATGGACACAAACATACATTACCTTGTATAAAATACCCAAAAAATCATACAAATACCTGTAAATATTAATACAGGGGTATTGATCCACGTGAAGCTATGTTTTATGTTACTGCGCACAACTTTAGCATTTAACAGTCCGCTCACCACGTAAACAATAATACACGTGTACAATATCTGCAGGTATGTGCTGGACAGTTCCAGAACGCATGCTGTTGGAATTGTAAAATTTAACACATTTCCCGTTCTGAATTTAAATTGTGAACAGTATTCATACATGCAAGATGAAGTTATTGTTCTGAAAATATACGGAAGTTAATTGCATCTCCTTCGCCTTATTTTGCGCTTCCCGGTTGCAGCTGTGCCTGTTCGTCTAGTATTTTCTTCTACAAAGAATAAACGCTTTATGCTTGTTAACGTTAATCAAAGTATACAAAAAAATATTGTATCTCTTTGAATTATAAGAAAAACTAAAAGTGTTTGTGTATTTAATTAGTCCTTTTTCACACTCATTTAACTCTTGTAAGTGTTATATTGCATATCTCAACAGTTATCATTTTTATCGTTCCTAGATAGTCGACTAGTTTACCATTGCTCTATAAATTTTTCAAATCTAAGACCCTGTTATTTGTTACTATTGCACGTAATATAAACATTATGTGGTCGTTATTATTTTTAAACTATTAAAACTAAATAATGAAATAAACACTGCATCTTGAATGCCTATAAACCGTGTAAAATATATTTTTTTTAACAGCTACGTTTTCTTGTGAATCCATGACCGTGTCTACTATAGTCATATTAGGCATGCTTTTGTCGACCTATTTAACCAGCCTCGTCCTCGGCGCGGCAACGACCTTACAGCCGAATGCAAACAAACCCCGCCTCTGCGGCGAACAGGAGCGCGCCACGAAAACCTTGATTTTGCTCTCGAAGTCATGGGCGTATTAGTATACAATAACATCTATGCTGATCTGGAAAATAAAAATATTGAATGAAGCATAACTTGTAAAAGCTAATCGAAAGAAAAAGCGTAAGACTGAGGAATAATCAAGAGATGTAGCTAGCAAACCACTATTTTAATGCCTTTTCAACTATCAATTTATTATTTATTTAATTACTTATACAAAGTGGAAGGAACATACCCGTAATAAATCGAACCACGGGCTATACAAGATCATTATGGTAAAATTAAATAAAATAACCGTTAAAAAACCAAAAAAAAATTCGACATTCCCATACAAATCGCCCGGGCACACTTTTGTATAGAAAAGATGTTTTTTTTTTAATTTTTATACTATAATGATCTAGTATAAGCTCGTGGTTCGATTTATTACGAGTATGTCCCGTTCACGTTGTATATTACACACAAAGTACAATTATTGTACTTTGTGTGTAAATTTGTTCTATTATAGAACAATTTTTACACGACATTTCTATAAACCACTGAGGTTTATTATGAAATGCCTAAAGATTTATACATACAAAAAATTTAAACACATATATATCTTCGTACTCATAAAAAGTAAATGAGGCCTTTGGGTGTTACGGTCCTGAGCACTGTATTACGTAGAAGTCAATTGGTAGATTTCTTGCAAGAATGTGTGGTGGCGGCAGATTAGAATACACTGTCACGAGACCTTTTCTCCCCCAAGGTTGTAAGAGGTGACTAAGGGAGGTATAAATAAAAGAGATTTGGCAGCCTCTGCTGCCTTCTTTCTTCATCATCATCATTATATTAGCCACAGAAATTCCACTGCTGAAAATAGGCCTCCCCCAAGGATTTCCAAAACCACCGATCGGAAGTGGCCTGCATCCAGCGTTTTCCTGCAACCTTGCTCAGGTCATCTGACCACCTAGCAAGTGGGTGTCCTACGCTGCGCCTGCCGGAACGTGACCGCTATTCGAGAACCTTTCTGCCCCATCGGCCATCGGTTCTTCGCGCTATGAGCCCCGCCCACTGCCACTTCAATGAGCTAATCCGCCTCCTTTCTTAATTACTTTTTATTGCGATCACCAATCCAGCCATGATGTTTATGAGTGAATCCTTCCTTTATCGGAGGAGGCCTTTAGTCCAGCAGTGGACTAATATAGGCTGGTAAATAACTTAAAGAAAAAAAAAAACAATTTAGTTTCTGGTCTTCTTCACGAGTTCCACTTCACCAAAACACATTTTCTCTTATACTTATTATATTTAGTTTAGTTTTAGTTTAGTATAATATATTAGTTATTAGTGTTTAGTATTTAGTATAATTTTATGGTTATCTGCCTACATAGTTATAATTATTTATTATGTTGTGAATAAATAATAGTACTCGTAATTTTTTGAATGCAAATGCTAGATTTATTAATAAAAATATCAAAATCACCATATGTGTACGTATAATATTTGAGTAGTTCTCTCGATTTCTCGAGGGTTCCATCATCAGATCTTCACGTGGTCTTTCAAATAAATAAAGTATTTTGTAAATCGGTAAAAAAAAATTAAGAAGTTATTGAGGAACTCAATAAATTATCTAATATACAGGCTGACTTTTTAACCACGAGCCAAATTTTTGGAGCAGGTTCAGTACATTATAGTAGTACACTTTCCATTAAAACAATAAACGAAAAACTAAAATAAAAATTCGCCTTCTCATACAAATCAGCGCTCAGCCAAACGGATTTTTAATAACTTTATTTATAGAAAGTAGTTCAGTATCTGTCCCTCCTTGAAGTCATTTAAAAAGATTTCTTGTAACATGCATTAAAGGTAATAATAAATATTTCCAAAGACGCCATAGCACAATGATCATTATCACGATCTGCGAGACGCAAGTCGCGGTAAGAAAGACATCAACGACACCTAATTTTTATTTATATTTAATACGACATAGAATATAATATTTTATCACAAGAATGATAGTTGTTTTATGGCTAAAAAAATATATGTTGACACTTTCAACATATATTTTTTTAGCCATAAAACAACTATCATTCTTGTGATAAAATATTATTAAGAAGATTTCAAGACAAACAAATAAGAAAAATGGTAAAATTCAATATTCAATTTATGGGATTAGGACAAACGCTAGATGGCGTTCGGAACTTGTGTGCCTTCCAAAGAACAGAATTATCATTATTTTCAAATAATCAGATGATTCAAGCCTGCAATATCCTAACCAGACTGAAAACAACATTTTACAAAGTATGCTTCCCAGTGGGATTTGAACCCACGATTGAATCACAATGCAAACGCCTTGACCGCTGGACCACCGAGGCAGTCACTAACTTAAACTTTTAGTACTTAACTACGATAAAGTGAATCATACAAATATTTTTAGAGATCTACTTTGTATTATTATAATCTCCAACACCCATACCTTTTCGCGGCCACCAGATCCAAATCTCGGTCATGAAAGGATGTAAACAACTTATCACACAGACGCTCAATAATGTTAAAAATCATACATTTGTTCACAAACACATACAAATTTCTATTGTCACAGAAATTTGAACTTTTTCCATTTAGTCATAACGATGTTATTTCTTGATCAAGTTCAAATTGACAGTGAATGTAGAGTCAGAATCTAAAACTTTATTTATTCGCTTAATATAAAAGTAGTAAAAATATGAATAATTTATTAAGTAGGTATATGACAGGTCGTTAGGATATTTCAAAGAGAAAACTAGTTCCTATAACTTAGATTTGATAAATATTGATAACATTTTTGGTCATACTCAAGTACTCGAAATTAATATAAATATGTTCAATTTTCTTTTAAGTGATTACATTCTATTTTCTTAAGAATGTTACCATTATCTCCCACGGAAAAATACTACGGATGCAAATCATATTATTTCAAGTATGGCTACTCCAGACACTGCCTACAAATTAAAGTCAACTGGTGATCAAGTTATTGCCCCTAAAATAAGTTTGTTGCCTTTATATACTGACGCTACTGTTTCACAGATTTTCCTTTCCATGTGTTGGGGCTGGGGCCTCCAGCGTGTGCAGCTAACGGTACTGCTCACGTGTCTCCACAAAGCCATCGACCCTGAGCGGCCTCCGCGCAATATTCTACGCGCAATACTTATTATTTCAACAAAAAAAGATATATAAACCAAGTAACGATAAACAATATTAAACTTTAAGCACTCATATTAAAAAAGAACAAAACCATTTCAGACAAAATCTGCTGTTATGTTGAAAAGGAAAATTAATGGCCTGTTATTACTCATTTCAGTCGACTCCTCGAATGAAGTCCTTGAAGAAAATCAGTTCTCAAATGTCCTGTGATTGAGTTAAAGTCGAATTTTCTTTGAGTAAAACATACTCTTAATAGTCACACGTTTCCAGAACACTCTGTTTCATTTCACTTTATGGTATGTACCTGTGCAAAACTTGTATGAAAATTATTCATTGACAACGGGTAAGATATGTTTTTGGAAACATGTTAAGTTGATACAATAGTTCAACACGGATATAATGGTTGAAAAATACTTGTATGTCTTTTCAGAAAACAAAAGTGACATTTTGGTACTACAAGTATCAATATATACATACAGACATGACACTCTCGTAGAATGATATCACTTACAAATTCAGATAAAAATTACTTTTTCATATTAAATATTTATTATAGTCAGTACATAACGTGACGTTGCTATTTAAATGACATATAAGTATTTGAACTGTACATAGATAAAGTTTACTACCTACTTAGGTATGATAATCGTATTCAAGATTTATGGATCGATTCGACCAAAAATAAAAAAAATTGTTTCGTCACATTTATTGATATAAATGTATCCTTCCATGCTGATCTGGAAAAAAAATTAGAATGTACCAGCTGCTTCTCTTCCCACGCAGATAGTAGGAGCTGATCAAGGGACGGGCGAAAATGCAAATCATGTTATTTGGCGAAGCGGCTATTACCATCACCCTAAAAGAGTCTTGCGGCCCTAAGCTCTGTCTGCTTAGAGCTACAAGACCCAAAATTCTGACCCAGCGGGACCCTTTGTCTAAATGAAATTAAACCTAACTAGTCGAATTAATATCAATCTCTAACCTTCCGATTTTTATATGCCTAAATTTCTACTTCGATACCTTCACTTTAAAAATAACAAAATTGTTTTTTTGACAATTAGTGGGGCCCTTTTCAACTGCCATTCCCAAGACCCGTCTTATTATGGCCGTTTTAAAAGAAGATTTACTTTAAACTAATAAAAGTAAGGCAGGTATAGTAGCAGACTTGATAACAGGAATTTTGGGTCATTTTATTACAAGCAGTAAGAGTATAGTATATCTGTCGATCGGTGCCAACATCAATACATACATACTTGTAACATACCTAATGATCGATTTTCGTATTTTATTTTCATCTATACATATGCTAATTCTTAGTATTAAAGAAGAAGAAAAGTCTTAGAATGTACTAGCTGCTTTTAAAAGCTTTGTAAAAGCCGATCGAGGAAATGGGCGAAAATGTAAATCATGTTAAGGCCGTACCTGAATTTCAGCGGGGTCCAGTACTGCCCACATTTAAAATTAAATCATTTCGAAGAAAACGGAGACATCATTTAAAATTTTGCTACTACTACGTCCTAGATAACCCTTTAAAGTATTTTATGAACTATTTTAAGTTTACAGTTTAAAGTGAGAACGTTAAGCTCTACGCACATTTGCGAAAAACGGCTACTTTTGGCCACAACGTTAGTGTAAGTACGTATGCTATCCGTGGGAACCTTTTAATGTCTCTTCGATATCCATTAAAATTTTTGTTTTGCGTTGTAATAGCTGTTGGCTCTCCTTGAAAATCAATACATAAAATAAATTACACATTACAGTAGTTACATGCCAAATTAAATTCCAGTCCGTTTAGCCGTTTTAGCGTGAAAACTGAACAAACATCTATACATGATATCCATAATTACAGACATCCATACATACTTCGCATTTACGAGTATAATATGAATAGGAATCTAAAGCTACATAACTAAGAACAAAATGAAACACCCAGATTTGTTGAAAGTTAAAGATAAAACACTTAAAAATTTATGATGTTTAGTTTATTTTTTAATTTAGATTTAAGTTTAGTTTTAGTTCTAGCTAACTTTAGTATGGAAACTTGTTTTATATCAATTAATGTTTCTTGAATAAATATATAATATCGAATACTTTAAAACTTGTTAATGCAATTAAATTTTATTCCTTCTAATTTTAGGAATAAATTTCTCCAAAATATTCAAAACATTTGCGTTTCCTGTAGCTTAGTATGTAAAAATGAATGTTTTGTTTAATAATGAATGCTTTCTAAAATTTCCCTGATGTAAACAAATGTATGGGTGTAACAGTATCCAGGTGAGATCACGTTGCGGATGGCATGGTGTCCTCACTCTGCCACACCACATCGCAGCATTCGCAGCAAACCTTGAATATCCAGAACTATTTCTATTCATCGTTAGAAGCTACTTCCAATTCCAATTTTTCTACTTCTACACCAGAATGTCCTAGTTGTATCAATAGTCATGAATACATTAATCTGAAAACATTGACTTTTTAATTTGAGTTGTACAACTTATAACATAGAGGCATATCATTATAGTAGGTTATTTGTGGACACAGTTTATTAATAGATACTTTATTTAATATATTTTATCATCTAGGAGTCTTTATTTATTCATAATAAATAGAACATAAAAAAATATCTAAACTAAAGATAATAAAGAAAACTAAACTAATTTAATCTAAAAGGAATCAAAAATTCCGCCTCGGATAGTACCTACCTGATTAAAAGGTGCCCTTTATCATATTATGCATTCTATATTACTTATTATATAAAAAATTACTTTTCTATATATTTTTATACACCTGTAACTGTGAAAAAATTAATATTTACTCTTCTATTTTTATTACAAACTATTGTTTGTAATAACAAGTGTGTAATAAAAGTATAGATCTATTTTTTCGAAGAGGGTCATATTATAGGATCACGATTTGAAATGATGATTTGTGATTATAAATTCTAAATAGATAGATACACGTAAGTAAAAAGAAAGTACAATTGTATTAAAATTTATTTATTTAAACATGTATTACCATGGAATCACGTGTATTGAGATGAAGCTGATAATTCAGCAAAATTTAAATCATAAGATTTAATATGAACTATTATGGCTAGTGTACACTACATTTAGACGCGATAGGTTTTTTTTCGAGCGTTTTACTTGGTTACCTTTTTATTTTATCGCATTATTTTTAGCCTGAACAGCATGTATCTACTAGGTATCTTGATTATATTATGCAAGTTGCTGGGAAGAACTGGATTGTGACGGCCAATGTCAGAGCAAGATGGTGCAGACAGAAGGAGGCTTATGCCCAACAGTGGGACCTGAAAGCTAAGTTAATTGTTAAGTTAAGAAAACTGCACAAAAGTGCAGCTTTCTTAACAATTATCTCTTTTATGTTTATAACGTTAATAATTTCTTGCTAATACATTTTGTTTGTTTTTTCGTGTGTGGAAGCGTGGCCAACACTAATGTCAGATTTTTCAAGCTGTCTAAAGGACATAGCTTGACGTCTGACATACAATGACAACCGGGCCCAACGGCTTAACGTACCTTTCGTGCTCCAGAAATTATTATGCCACTTGTGGTCACCCATCCAAACGCGGATCACGCTCGGGGTCACTTAACTTGCGAAAGCGCTAGTAAAACGTTTTATCGCGGGGCCGCCGAGCTTTTATTTAATTTAAATAATAAATATATTACCCATACATATAATAAACACTCAAGTAAACCAACACACGTGTCTTATTATTATAAACATTACGGGACTTACCGCGAAAATCTTAAATCTTATGTCAATAAACGTGAGTTTATAAAAATTTTAGAACTCTCGGATCTTGATTACATATTAATATATTTTACCTTGAAAATAATTCGTACATACAAGACAAATTTAATAAATATCAGAGGATCATCTGTAATAATCGTCTCATTAAAACAAAGGCATAGCCAGGACGAGTGCTCTCACTTGACATTTACATTGTTAAAATAACGTAGACAGACATCTTGATATAAATGCCAATTGCACTTCAACATGGATGGACCCAAAGCTGTGCTATGTACAGTGCAGTATGGTAACAGATAAAGTTTCAATTTATAAAACCTTGAGTAAAGCTGGTGAAGTTTGCGTAGCCAGTAAAATTAAAACTTTGCCACCACTACTGAAAGTAGTATGGGTTGAGGAGTTTTTGGCGGGAAGTCAAGGGGTTCGGTCGGGGTTTGCTTTAAATTATTTTGCAAATTGATTTTAGTGGACTTTATAATATGAAATTGGTGTTGTTTGGTGTTATAAATGCTCATGCTCATAAACAATTTGTAAAATTGTTTAAGTGGACAGTCATAGTATGGCTGTAGTGATATTTGTTTTGCGGACTTTGGTCTTCGGGCGTTGTCCGCCACTCAGTCGTCTATGAAAACCAGTGGACTCGTACAGATTTGTCGCTCAGAAGCTCCCTTGAAGCAGTCAAAGGCCTACACCACCCTTTGATTGTAACTTGTTAGGATAACGTTAGGTTAGGATTAGGAATAAAGAATAAAATTAAAGATAGGCTCTAAAGGACTTGTATCCAGAGCCGTAAAATTATTTATTAAAAAAAAAGTATGGGTTGAAAATCAAACGAACAAATTATAATACGTTGTAATATATAGTAGTATTCAGAGTCAAATTATTTTGTAATGATACGAGAATAAAACGTTTCTATGAGATTTGTATTAAAATCAAACTCAAATACCGCACATTATATCAGTTTTTCTGCATTTATAAATCTAAACCCATGATAAAAATGGATATGAACAATGACAAGAGACATTATGTTGTGACGATTTATACTCATAACAGTGCTAAATAATTTAAGGCCGTACCTGAATTTTCCGGGGTCCAGTGCTGCCCCCATTTAAAATAAATCATTTCAAATAAAACGGAGACATTATTTAAAATTTTGCTACTATCAAGTGCAAGATAACCCTTCGAAGTATTTTGTGAACTACTGTTTACAGTTTAAAGTTAGAACGTTAAGCTTTACTACGCACATTTGCGAAAAACGGCCACTTTTGGCTAATGTGCGTAGTAAAGCTTAACGTTCTCATTATAAACTGTAAACAGTAGTTCATAAAAAACTTTGAAGGGTTATCTAGGACTTGGTAGTAGCAAAATTTAAATGATATCTCCGTTTTCTTTGAAATGATTTATTTAAAATGGGGGTAGCACTGGACCCCGGAAAATTTAGGTACGGCCTTAATGTTAACCCAGTCTTCTACCTAATTAAAAATGTAGGAGCTGAGACGTTAAAATATTTACTTTTGCTAACATATTGTCCTGATACTAAAACTTGATTATCATTATCATGTCTTCAGCCGAGAGTGAGCCTGGTTCTAGAATCATTTACTTTACCGAAATATCCGATTGACTACTCATGCATCTTTTTATTAGCAGAATAAAATAGTATACAGTCATTTACGAGTATTTATTAATATAAATACATTAAATAAGAGTAGATAACGGAAAAACTATTTATGAAACTAAACATAAATCTAAAACTTAAATTAATTCTGAATAAATACAGAACAATTTTTTTTTTAATTCCGCAGTCTCCTTTTTAATTTCTACCCAAAGATATGTAGTGCAATGCCGTGTAGTAGTGCAATTTAACAAAGATAGATGATTATTATTTCCTTCTGCCAAGACCTGATACTGGTAGTGTGTATAGTCTGAATATAGACTATGTTTGAATTTAAATTTCGAATTTCTACCGGTAACAAGCAGTTGGCAGATTTGAAATCACGTGTATCACGTGTTGATCAATCAAGGCCAATACTGTGATGTGACGTTAGTTATTGACTGTCTGAAGAGAAATTTCCTCTGGTGTCGTGTGTGAGTGGGAGAATTCATTATTAAAATCTGAACCCATTAATATTATTTGAAAGTCATTCGAAGATTTTTAGCCATTTCCGTGTTAAGGTTTTATTGGATTACGAGTATAACTTACCTACATACTTCAACAGTCTTTCGCTGGTCAGTGTTTGGCTACGTGCTTTATTTCAGGCCACGTTAGTCCGATTGTCTTCATCTCCGCTGCCACAGTGCGCAGCCAGGTCTGCTTGGGATGGCCTACTTTCCGCTTGCTCTGGGGAGTCCACTCCAGGGCTTGCCTTGGTATATATGTGGGCTCTCTCCTGAGAGTATGGCCTATCTATGTCCATTTGCGACGCATGATCTGCTTGTCAATTGGCACTTCTCGGCACGCCTTCCACAGGCGTTCGTTGGAGATCTTCTCAGGCCAGAAAATGTCAAGTATTTGCCGCAAACAGTGGTTGATGAAAACCTGGATTGGATTAAAATATAGACAAAAACTAGAAGAATATAAGATAGGATAAGAAGAAGAAAAAATACAGCAGATTATTTCAATTGTATTCTACATATTATTTGCTGTATCCGACGAATACGAAATAACGTATGAATGGGTGTATGGATGTTTTGTGCAAAGTCTTTGGCATCCTTGGTTGACCTGACATACATATTATATTATTTTTTTTTTTATTTTGAAACTGAAAACTGTTATGACAATGTTAAAGTTTGTTGTGACAATAAAACAAATATTTGGAGACGAATAAGCGGGAAAGTACACCCCGGGCTCCGAAACAGCACGGCTGGATGCAACTGGGAATGCGCTAAGATAAGGAAGAAGAAGGCCCCAACATAGACGTTAGCAGCAAAATAATATATTGTATTCAAAGTATACATCAACGTATTGCTAAATCTGAATTTAAACTTTACATGTCTATGTAACATGCCATAGTATTGTCTTTTTTAAAGTTTGCTAAATTAATATTACAAAAGTAATGTTACAATTTTTAACAGGCAACTTACAGATAAGTTTTTGTGTAAAAGGTAAAGGAAAATCAATACACTTGGTTCAAAAGTTGGTGTAAATAATTTTAAACAAAAGAAAGGGACTTCAATTTCTGGTATTCTTTATCAGTTTCACTTCACCAAAACTCACTCTCTGAATGCAAATGCTTGATTTATTGACAAATACAACAAAATCACTATACATATGTATGTATGGAATATTTAAGGAGTTCCCTCGATTTCTCGAGGGCATCCTGGAGATCATCAGATCTTTGACAGACCTGGTGACAATTTGACCAATTTGCATGTATAAATTTTCAAAAAAATAAAGAACTTTCTAAATCGTTTCAAAAACGGAGAAGTTTTGTGGGAATATACATAAAAAATATGTATGTATTTAGTGCGGTTTGATAACCGCACGAATTGATATTCGATTGTATTTTTTTTATATATATGTTTGTTACGCGAAATCTTCGTCAATTGTGAACCGATTTTGATGATTCTTTTTTTTTATTTGAAAGCCTTTACTACCAATTTGGTCCCATTTTAATTTGGTGAAGATATGATGAAGAACTTTGGAGATATGGAAGAAACTCCTAAAAAAAATTTGATTCGGTTGCTTTTTCTGTTAAAAATTTAATTATTATTTTTTACTTTTAATACTTTACCACAGAAGACAGTAAGAGTATCACATACAGAACGAGATCTCCTAAGGTACCGCGCAATATGCGTCCCCGTTCTCCTTCCCCGCATCTCTCGCCCGTTCTCGCCTTGTCGAGAGGCGAGAGCGGGCAAACCGAACACACACCCATTGACGTGTGCACGGCGGCACACGGCGGCACAAGAACAGGGGAGAGGGACGGGGACGAGGAACGGAGTCGCATATTGCGCGTATCATAAGAGATTACTACTACGTAGTAATACTTTTACTGTCTTCTGTGACTATACTCTAGCTAGAGACTTTATTTAATGCAATGGAAGCGTGGACTCCTACAGTCATGGTTTTAAGGAATTTCAAATTTTTGGAAACGTGTAGGGTCGTGCTCCTGCAGTGGAGACTAAGAGAGACCTGATAATGAGATACCTACAATAGACCAGGCCCAGGCGCACGCGCGGCTGTAGCGCTTAAGATGATGATAATACAGCTGTCAAGCTCAAGATAAAATACCACTAGCAGGTGCCTCTTGATCGTTCATCTGGCGTGCTTTACATGCATTATAGGAACAAAGCACATACACCGAGTCATGAAGCTCTTTTCCTCCTTCCTTTCACATCCTAGCTTTTCCACACAATGATTAAGGGATCATTGTGTGGAAATGCTTTTCATTTAAATCATCAAAAAATCCACTAAGTTTTCTTACTTTAAAGTAAGAAAACTTAGTGGATTTTTTAATATGAAAGTATGTAAGTACATACTTTCATATTTTGTTTAGTTCTGTTACAGGAAAAGAACACATAACAGCATTGTAGGTACTACATAAAAATAAGACGCAAAAACAAATGGTTATACAGCAGGCCGACAACAAAAAAATGTATGAAACTGTTATTCGACCTTCAAACTGAAATAATATGGTTTTTACACAAGTCTAATAATTTCACCGCTTTGTCCTGTCGTAACTATGCACATAATTCAGTAATAGGACTCACGCGGCGACTACGGCTCCGATTTGTGTTAAATCCGAATAGATGATTCGAAAAACTTTCAGCATTTATAAAATAGAGTTATATTTGATTTTATAACAAATTATTTAAAATAATGCCATATCAATGATGCTGTTTTTCGAATCTGGTGAAGGTTATTTTAATAGCATAATATTTTTTATTCTAAATTTTCAAATTCTAAACCTTTCTAAAAAAACGAACGTTTCATGGAGGAGTCGGTTTATTGATAATATAATTTTAAGCAATACTTTAAGGTATCGAAAGAATAACAGATCATTGTCCAACCTAGGCATGTCAACGACGGCGACGGGAACCTAATTCCAGGATAATAAAGACAAATGAAAAGTTTATATACATACATATAAAATTTTCGCATTTATGATCACACACAGGGTTTGTTTAAGAGTAAAATTTTCTTCCTGCAAAGATCTTAAAATTGAGGTGAAAAACGAAGAATCATGTAAAAAGCGATGTGGCTAGCAACCCACACCTGGTCTTCGGGTCTTCTAGGCCCTGTTTATCTTATAAGAGAACAAGACGAGATTAGATATGTATTTAATAAAAATCAAAATCTTAAATAGTCTTCTTCTATAGAATAGGGATGTGAACTGGCCAAAAATTGTATTTTATATACTCAGTCAGTTAGTTTATCTCAAAAGTAACGGAATCATTTTTTTCGGTTTATCAAAGTAGTAAAAATTTACAAAGATACAGCGTGTCGAAGTTTCGAAGTGGGATTGACGACACCGTCAAGTGAAAATCGTACTTACTAGATGGTGACGTCATGCGGAATTTAAATACGCTGTGTCTTTGTAATTATTTGCTAATCGAAAAAAAGAAAAAGTACGTATCTAATATTTTTTAATAATCTACCTGATGAGCTAAAAATATTTTTTCAAGTCCACATCCGTATTGTTCAAAATGACAGCTCCAGTGCCAGCGCTAGATAGGAATTGACTTGCAGAACGTCCGACACGTGAGGAGCTGTGTGTTATTCAATACCGCCATCATGACATCAGACTGTGTTATTCCATCCTATCTGTTTCACAAATTACATAACGCCCTATTTGAATGGTTTTCTTTTATTTCATGTTTATTAGAAATTGATGTAGGAGGACAACTTCAAGGAAGTTCGGGAATTGACTTGCAGAATGGCCAACACGTGATGAGCTGTGTGTTATTCAATACCTCCATCATGACATCAAACAATGTTATTCCATCCTATCTGTAAACAACGGACCAATTAATTTACAGACGAATGGAATAATCTAAAATAATTAAAATTAACAGGATTGATTATAGAATAAACTTAAAAATAGTAAAATACCTTTTTTCAAAATGCATTGAAAGACTTTCAGAAACTGTTTCCGCAAGAACTAGTCAGGTCAGGTTATCAGAAAAGTAACAGTGGAAAATATATTTATAAAGAGGAGAGAGGCTGGCCTAAAACGAGGTGGTCGGATGAACTGAGAAATTTTGATGGGGATTGGAATGAGAAAGCGAAGAACAGAGATGATGATGATGGAGCGTAGAGGGGAGGCTTTTGCCCAGCAGTGGGATATAAACAGCTTTAAAAAAACCCTTTAATAGATTTTCAATAAATGGTCATAATGACCCTTTATAATTAAAAAAAAAATTAAAATTATAAAATAAAATGTTCAAATTGCGTTTATTATCCCTTTATACTCTGATAAAACCGTTAATCGGCCTACATTTCAGTGTCGCAAGAATCCTTGAAGACTTGTATCAGCACTATCCTCTAAATTCAAGAGAATTGTTTATGTAATGCTTTTTGACTTACAGATTAAAATCCTTAGATTAGAACAGTACACGTGCCATTATTTTTAGTATTTGGTTCAATTTCATAAACACAAGGTTGAACAAGACACTTTACAGTTGACTGCCTATACATTACCTGAACGTAAGGACCTACTTAATTACAATTATAACTTTTGTGAAATCGGAGTTTTGGTAAGAAAATTTATTTACTCAAATTAAAAATAATTTCCATATTTTATATATTTCAATTTGGATAAATTTCCGAGCATTGTAATGCTGTTAAAAATAATAAATTTATTTACATTTCTTTGAGCTGATCAGGTAACTTTTTTTTTGTCAAAGTACCTAAAAAATGAGAGTCCTATGTTATTCCACCACCTGTGCTTACATTTTTATAATCTCTAATTTTTAAATGAACATGGTAGTAACTTATTCAACACTTGTGTTTTATTCTTAGTTTTTACGCACCGGTGATGGTCACATCGATAATGTGACGTCACAGCCTAAGAAAACTAAAACTTAGTATGTTAACCTGACCTACGTATCTACTGTACTATATATGTATAAAGAGTAGCGAGGCCTAGATAGGCAGGCGTTCATTCGCACACTAAACAGGCCACACAATGGTGCCGCCGCCATCACTATCAGACCTTCCGTTTCCTCCGCTATTGTTACGTACTTCCTGGTCCTTTGCAATAAATTTGACTGTATACATACTATATTACTTAAATATATAGTATATGTAAACTTAGGTTAAGTATATATTTATAAGTAGTTCTTTTCTGTTACTTCAAAACTTAAAAATATAATTGTTACATAAAAATAATTTTATGTTTGCTAAAGTTAACTTTAATGTTATGTTGAAGTTATGTCCTAAATTACTTAAATACATATAGGTACAGGGTCTAACAAAATAAACTGAAACTATTTTAAGGGTGGATTCAGTCCATGATACTGAACAACTTTCCCCAAGGAACATATACCGAAATATGAAAAATAATTTTTGACCTCCTATACAAGTTGACCGGTCAGCTAATCCGAGTTTGTAGGGAAAGCCAGAAAATATTTTTCATATATCGACATATGTTCCTTTGGGAAAGTTGTTCAGTATCATGGACTGAATCCACCCTTAAAATATTTTTAGTATATTTTGTTAGACGTTATATATTGGTAACTGTAGTAATGTTTATTTCATAATTTCACAAGGGTCATGAACGTCTAAAAAAAGTATTATTTAATCTGAAATACATGGTCTATAAAAAGATTAAAATGATCTTACGTATATTGGGTATATTTTTTGATAACTCTCTTTTGAACTTATATAAGTATCTTGATATATTTATATACCTACTTAGAACTGCAAGTATATTGTTTTGGTGGTCGGATATGACTGTTATGAGTTTAATGCAAGAGCGTAAAAAGTCAAACGTCAGGCGGAATAATCCATGATTTGCTTTGAGCTGAACATATGACTATATTTTTTGTCTTATTACAAGTGAAGCCATTTTCAAGAATTCAAGGGAACTGTTATAACTCTGGCTATAATAAACAAAAACAAGTTATCAATATTAGGTATCTCTTCTAGTTCTATACCAAGAATCGATAACAAAAACGATCCACGGCCAAAACCTTAACTATTAAAGCCTTTTGTCGAATACGTCAAATATTCAACGGTCATAACGTATTTTAGATAATACCGAGTGTTCGGCTACCTGTGTTCACCCCCAACCTTGTGAACCTTTTGTGTACAGTCGAGACAATATTAGGCGAGCGTGGGAAACTGATTCCATGAATGAGATACGTTGGCACCTGTACCGGGATGCGAGGGCGGTAACGTCGTCGGTTATAATTCAATATAGCACTTTTCATTGAGGCTTTTGGAAGTATTGTTAAGTACTTTAGTGGTGTGTATGGCAGGGTTTTAATTTACTGCCCTAGAATTTAAATAAAGTTAAAAGAAGTATCTTTTCTTAGCCGTGTGGTTTCTGGCAGAGTAGAATAGGACCACTCGAAGCCTACGCGTGGATGTCGTAGAAGGCGACTTAGGGAATACAAGCTAAACAAAGCTTATAAACATCAATCAGACCTCTCCAACCCGTCTGACCAGCGTGGAGAGTGTAGGCCAAATCCTCCTGGCCAAGTATTGCTCTAGAAGTACAGAAGGTCACGCTCCTGCAGTGGAGACTAAAAAGACTTGATAATAATGATGATGGTGCAAAGAAACATTATAGGTTTGGAAAGTATTTTCTTCGCACTTAATACTGGGTGTTATGTTGGATATATATTTTGACCAGCATGTTGGCCGAAGTATGGCACTAGCGACAACGTTTATCGAGCGCTATTATGCATCACTATCCCGCTCTAAGTAACAATAACGAGCGGGATAGCACTAGTCCGTTGCGCGATATAAACTTTATCTGGGTTTATCCACGGTGCGATGCTATGCGGGCAGATATGAATATTATCGTAGCGTCAATACCTTAGCCACATCTTTTATAAAATGAGGCAGGCTTTGATTCGGCAGAAGCATGTCAAAACTAAATATTTATTTAAAGTTAGTCGTAGTAGTTTCCCAAGAAACGAGAATCAAGAAATAAATATTTATTCTGTAATTAGGATTTGGCTATACATAGTCTTACGACCGGCCGTCACGACTGGCCACCATTCTTTGGGAATGCAATTTTAGTACGAGATGTTTTTGCTTAGTCCTTTAATCGCCTCTTACGACATCCATAGAAAGAGCTAGTCCTATTTAGAGGCCGGAAGCCACACGGCTCAATTAAAACTTCTGTATCTACATGAAACATTTTGATCGAATTTACATGTATGGAAAATACAAATGCGAGCCGCTAGACTAAGTTAACTAAAGTATGATATAATCTATAATTAATTAATTTAAACCGGTTGATTATGAATTAATTAATATAACGCTTAATTCGTCTAAATCGATCGAAACCTGGTCGGACTTTTCCGACTATATGTAAACCGTTTCAAATTAATTAATTATGGAGTTATATCACGTCAGTTTTAATAAAATAAATAAATAAATAATAAATAAATATATAGGGACAAATCACACTGATTGGGCTAGCCCCAAAGTAAGTTCGAGACTTGTGTTATGGGATACTAACTCAACGATACTATATTTTATAACAAATACATATATAGATAAACATCCAAGACCCAGGCCAATCTGAAAAAGATCATTTTCCATCTTGACCTGACCAGGGATCGAACCCTATATGAAATGATATAATCTCTCAGATAGCAAAAAAATACAAAAAAATATTGATAATTGCTAGCGCATAACTTATACACGACTTCGGAAAATACATCAATATCAAATGATCAGCATCATAGAATCAGCATGTTACAGGATGACGGGAAAACATTGGAAATATGTAGAATACATTTTTGCAGTTCAAGGTCTGCGCGACATCGCAACTTGAAATGGTAAACATGTTGAGTAATGCTTTGCGATAGAAAGACATGTATTATCTTTTATACCAATAAGGAACTTGTCCCATGTTGTTTTGAAAGAAAAGAATAAATTTTGAATTTACCAGCTGTTTCTCTTCCAGGATATAATTTAAAAGCTGATTAAGGGAATAGCGAAAATAAGATATTAGCGATGCGGCTAGCAACTCCTCATTATCTATCTACATATAATTTAAGAACTACGTTCTTGTCGGTGGAGTAGTTTCCATGTCTCCCTCTCTTGAGCCATCCTTTTCACCTCCCTATACGACACGACGTCAACTTTCTCCTTCACTTGATCTATAAATGCTCTTCTTGGTCTACCCTTATTATTATTATTATCTAACTCATCATTACTTAATCCTATTTTCCACCTTTACGCATACCATTACGCTGAATGTTGTCTTTAGGTTTTACGGCCCCTAAGTTTATCCCGTTAAGGATAAAGACGTGATAGTGTTCGCGTATATATCGTTTCTAGGTAAAGTCTTGTACTTTCCAATACATATCTTAAGTGCTCAAATTTTGTCGAAATTTAAACGTTAACTAGTTGTGAATACAAGTAGAGCATTTCTATAAAAATAAATTATCCTATATCATATACAGGGTCTACAAACTGAAACTATTTTAACGGTGAATTTAGTCGATTTCCCCTAATACATATATCGAAATATAAAAAATATTTTTGGCCTCCCAAACAAGTTGACCGATCAGCTGATCCGAGTTAGGTATAGAAAGCAAAAAAATATTTTTCATATTTCAATACGTGTTCCTTGGGGAAAGTGGTTCAGTATCAAGGACTGAAATCAATCTTAGAATAGTTTTGGTATATTTTGTATATACGTTTTGTGACCAGTGTTCACTACTCATTTGGCTACCTATTATTATACTTGTGATAAATATACTATATACATACAGATATTTAAACATTATTTTATTGGTATCATAATTCGGATATGATCATTTTTACTTGACGTACCTACCTTCCAATTCAATTTCAGTCACCATCAGTTACGCTGCACGCACGGCCATTACAGGACAGCTCGACATATTAAGAGAGTATGAACTTCGCCTTAATGATTTTGCACTGTACTATTTTTATACTACTACTACTGAGTTTATTTATTTAAAAACTTCTTTGTACATCTGCAATAGTTACACATAATAAAATAACAAAGACTTTACTAATGTTCAAGTTCAAGTAAGTACTAATGTTTCAAAAGGACAATTCCTTTCTTAAATATAATAGCTTGATTGAACATAATATTCTTCTTTGAAATTTGATTTATCATGATTTATGGATCCAGTCCGTGTCGCTTTATAGTAGTCATTAGCTTTATCGTGTAAAAAAATACTGATTAGCTGACATTTTAAGTAATTAAACAAATAACTAAGATACAGTATACTTGAAATAGTACCGTCAGCGAATCTATCATTATTAGGATTGTGTATTCATATTCGCAACAAAAAACCCTTTGGGAAAATTGCTTAGTACCATCATTAGTATATTTATTCATACTATCACGTCTTTATCCCGAAAGGAGCAGATAGAGCATTTTGGGTCTTGCAGCTCTAAGCAGACAGAGCCCAGGGCTGCTAGACTCAAAAGCCACTTTTAGCGTATTAGATGGAAAAAGGAATAAAAATAGTGACGGGTTTCTAGCCGCCTACCGTTAACATATAACCTGTTAACATGATTTGCATTTTTGCCCATTCCCTCGATCAGAGAGAAAGAAGAGAAGAGAATCAGTTGGTATATTCTAAGTTTTTTGTTCTCCCAGACTAGCATAGTGTCATAATGACAATGGAATTACTAGAAATATTAGTACAAGGTATATTTGATAATTTATCACTGAGTTACATTTATTTGCAATCATATCCTCTTAAAGTAAGTCGAAAGCTGATGGTTTATGCGTGTATAAATCTCCCTGTGTTTCCATGTTGTTTGGCTTATCAGCCATAAATATTCTCATGTCGTAAAGTTTAATTATTAAATTACAGGCATGACGCGGAAATCATGAAGGAGATTGTGGCGGCGATATATAAATGAGAATGGTGGAACAATGGTGCGGGTTATCGAACTACAATAACATTTCGGTGAAGGTCCCTAGACTCGAGGTTGGTTTTTTTCGGAGGTGAGCTATGATTTAGGTGAACTACAAAGAAGGTTGCATATTATCATACTGGCATATGGGACTACGAGTATCGTACATCGCGCTAGAATCTATGAAAAAAACAATAATCTTAATATATATGAAGTTAATAGGCAAGTGCATCGCCAGATCATGAGCCTTTGCGACAAATATTCGACTCAATTAAAATACCTAAGTACATACTAGGTATTTTATTTATAAAATTTATAAATATTCTAATGTAAATAAAGATACCATTGAGAATTCAAGATTAAAAAAAAACTAATTAGCTAGTTGTTCTGTAATCTTCATCCAAAACCCCATCACTTTTGATGATGAATACAGCACAACCTGCTTCTTCTTCCTCTTCATCTAAGCGCGTTCCTGGTTGCATCCTCAGCTATGCTGCTTCGGAGCCTGGGGTGCGCTTTCCCGCTTTTTTTTCTCCAAATATAACATGCATTCACCCAAGGAGGCCGAAGACCTTGCTAAGTGGAGAAAAAAAGGCCGGAACTGCCTGACGTCAATCCTCTTTGGGAAAGTATTTGTGCGAAAAGTTTTCCACCAGCCACTGCCCGGCTCAGCCTGTTTCTTAGTTTGTATCTTGTAGACAAACGAAGCAAATTTTGTTTTATGAAGTATTACTAATCGAATTTGGTCTAGGACAAACCAGTAGCAAAACCAAAAAGTTTCGAACGCACCAAATATAAGTAGGTACTGTTTGTATCTTACTAAATGAATAATACAAATAAAATTTGTAATGTAAAATGTAGCTGCCATTTTAATTCACCAATAAAAATATGAAATTAAAGTTAACAGTCATATTTACTGCATATGGTTATTTTATTCCTATAAATTCCAAAATACTATGTTATTAAATTGCAACTATAAAATGTGTTTAAATGTTACGGGAGACACCTTTTTAATTCAATTTGAGATTTTTAATATCACCAATAATGCATATTCATTTCACTTTATTGCTCGCGTTTAAAATGTTTTACTAAAGAATTTAATATACAACAAAATGCAACATATTTATCGTGGCATGGTATAGTAAGCAAGTACTCTTTGTCAAAAGCTTGAAAAGGGTTTTATTTAAACATTCTCGATGGAAATATTCTGACTTCTCTTTAAAACGAAGTACTACACAATTTTATTTTACTTCGTTAGTAGAGTCTTATACTCGTAGAATACGTATTATCTGTAAAAAAACGGGCAAGTGCGAGACGGATTCGTAGATGAAGGGTTCCGTACCACCATACAATGTTTTAAAACGCTGAAGAAACACGTTTCTTGTATGACGACCCCCTTTAATTTTTAACTTTATTTTATTTTTAGTATTTGTTGTTATTGTGGTCATAGTAATACATAATTAGTGAAAATTTCAAGTATCTAGTTAATTCCATTATGAAGATCAAGTTAAAAACGCTGAAAAATCACGTTTCTTGTATGACGACCCCCTTTAATTTTTAACTATTTTTTTATTTTTAGTATTTGATGTTATATCCGCCACAGTAATACATAATCGGTGAAAATTTCAAGTGCCTAGCTATTACGGTTCAAGAGATAGAGCCCTGTGACTGACAGACAGACAGACGGACAGACGGACAGACAGCGGAGTCTCAGTAATAGGGTCCCGTTGGCACCCTTCGGGTACGGAACCCTAAAAATATACTGCAAAAATTTGGACTACTTAAATAAAAGTGAAATAAAATAACAAAAATATTAGATTTCTGAAACTCGAAAATTATAAAATAAATAAAATAAATTATTTTTACTCATTGTAATGTGGTTTCCGGCAGAGTAGAATAGGACGACTCTGAGCCTTCCCGTGGATGTCGTAGAAGGCGACTTAGGCAACACAGCCTAAACAAAACATCAATGAAATCTCTCCAACCCGTCTGGCCAGCGTGGAGAGCGTAGGCCAAATCCTCTGGCTACTCTGGCCTAGTACGACTCTGGTAGTACAGAGAGGGTCGTGTTCCTGCAGTGGAGACTAAAAAAAGACGTGATGATGATTATATTATAAATAACCTAAATAAATCACGCATTTGAACAAATAGATTTATTATTGTTTGCTTTGAATCTAAGTTAATAAATTACACATGGATCAGATAATTCGATTTGCATCATTTCAAGAAATCAATTTAGTTTTTACTGCTGTTACGAAATGATTACGCTTTACATAAAACAAAGCAGTCGTTGTGTTGGTTCTGGCATTGCCCGTGAAATTCAACTTTTATTGTTATGGCCATAATATTGTGGGAAATATGAGTAAATAGCCGTTTTAATTTAGGTGCGGGAAATTATTATAATTTTTATACTTTTTGAGTAATCAGAGATCTTGTTAGCTGTAGTGAGTATAGTTGAATTTGTAACCCGACTACATAAAAATATCTTAAGGCGACGTGGGTTCACAATTTGCAATACTGTGCGTGTTTTTGTAAATCACTGTTATTAAACTACGACAGTTTATTCCTCAAAAAATTAACATAAAAATCTTAAGGATTTTCTACAGATATCCACAATAGCCAAAACACGATTGAGCATTTTTGGCTCGATGGAAAAAAATCACAAACATACCTCTAATTTGCCGAAATTTGCCTTTTTAATACGTATTACTTTTTTATAAAATCACTTTTTTATATGAAAATTATACCAAAAAAGTATTATCTAAATATCTATCCGTTTTGGCTACAAAAAAAATTATAAATATAATATTTATAAATTATTTATTATTTTTTTTGTTTTATATTTATAATTTTTTCTGTAGCCAAAACGGATAGATATTTAGATAATACATTTTTTGGTATAATTTTCATATAAAAAGGTGATTGTATAAAATAAAAATATGCATTATAAAGGCAAATTTAGACAAATTTAGAGGTATGTTTGTGATTTTTTTCTATTAAGCCAAAAATGCTCAATCGTGTTTTGGCTATTGTGGGTTTGTAAAAAATCCTTAAGATTGTTATGTAAATTTTTTGAGCAATAAACTTTAGTAGTTTAATAACAGTGATTTTTCAAAAAAACGCACGGTATTGCAAATTGTGAACCTACGTCACCTTAAGCTTCTCTGTGCTTCGAAAGACACGTTAAGCTGATGGTCCCGGCTGTATTCATTAGAGACCATCAGCAAGTTAAGTAAGATGCCTTTAGGCAGCTCAAAATATCTGACATCAGTGTTGCATACTTGCACAAACAAAATTAACAACAGTGTTTATAGCTGTTCCGCTGGTAAATTATTTTATTGATTCCTGAAAATTTTTAGAACACATACTAGTATATTATTGATAAATGACGGTTCAGACATAAGATTTTCAAATTCTAAGAATAGTATAATTTATTATGAATCCCACAGTTTTTAATTAGGTATGTAATACCCATATTTAATATTATCCTTGGCATAATAATGACGTTTGGTATTTAGATGATGGAAGCCTAGGAGTTTTATCAGATTTATGCACTATTAAAACTGATTTTGAGTCCATTAGGCAAAATGAGAACTTAAAAAAAAACTTTGCAAGTGAAGCCAAAACCGCATGGTCAGGGGCATGCTATGATTAAAATTCCCTGAATACCCTTTTTGGCAGAGACAGTGGGACGAGCTGCTTCGCTGAATTGTAGAGAGTAATTTCCTTTAATTTTGTAGTAGCAACTCTGCTGTAGAGCGCGCTCATCTCATTGCCACTGCTGAATGGGAGTCTGTTATTTAATAAATGCTAACTTACTTTATACACTCTACAATAACTACTTTTAATTTTATTGTAGCAAAGAAACTAGCAATCAAAAAAAGACTTCATCACTACCTGGAGGCGCCACCTAGTAGAAGCAAAGCTTAACTAGGGTACGAACATTATTCTGTAACACACAAACAAAAAGACTATGAATGTGCTTGTGCCTACGCTTACACGTTCACTTCTAATCACTCACACTGCTGTAAACACATAGAAAAACGAACATTACGCACCCACACAAGCGCAAAATGTTACAGCCTCTTACGTGAAGAACGTAAGCGACTGCGGAACTCAAGATGGCTGACATTGGCAATGGCGGGTCATTGACCCTGCGCGCGCGCAGCCTTCGAAGCTTAGATCTGGCATTAGAGAGGTTGTTATTTTCCGTCATGATTTTGTTTTATTGGCCAACTAGTATTTTGTTCGGCGCGCATTTTTATGGTAAATTATAAGGTATGTATGGTATGGATGACTGCAGTGTAAGTAAGTACTTATGAAACCTATTATATAGTAGGTACCTTAACTATTATTAGTTGTAGATAATTAGGAACCTAGTTAATTATCGCTAAAAGTGTGTAAATTAAGGCTTTAATGGTTTTATAGAGTATATTAAGCTCCCAGCTCAAGTGGCTACCTATCAAACGTCGCCGGGAATAGCATATTCTTTCACTCCTGTTTTCCATATTATTCAATCCTGCATCCCCTAGGTACTTAAGGGAACGTTTCGTTTTTTACAGTGAAACTGCAACTCGTAAATTACGCAGCTCCGAAAATTTGCGACTAATCATTCCTGATCATTCCACCCGGTTTTATTCTCAGTCCTTCTGTAGAAGCTGTTCGGCTTTGGAACGCACTGCCACTGTCCATCCGATAGGCTCGAACGCTAGCCAGCTTTAAATCACAAGTCAAATCACACTTCCTTTCTTCTTTGTAAGTCACTCTTTTCCTTTCGCATCTTGTTTAGGTTCTTACTTTCTTTCGTGTATACTATCTTATTTATATTATATATATATATATATATATATATATATATATATATATGTAAATATTTTTATATAAGAATGTATTATATGTATTCTATAACATTTTATTTGTATATCTCCTTTGAAATATTTCACCTCACCTGTAACATATCTAAATTTCTTTTGTATCCATACTACCCTAAGGTTGCCTGGAAGAGATTGCTGTGCGATAAGGCCGCCTTTTGTATGCTAAAATTTTTCTCTATTATTTATGTATAATTTGTTAAATTGTGTTCAATAAAGAGTAAAATAAATAAATATTCTTTATGTATTATATTTACATAATTATATATTTTGTATATTTATTTTATCTATAGTTATTGTATTGGTATATATTTCTTTAAAATTATTATTTATGTATATTCTTGATTTATTTTTGTAGGTATTTATAGATACTTTTAAATTTTGTTTACTCACTCTGTCGCACCACCCAAATTATTTCTCTCCTTGGTCCAATGGTTGACTGGCAGAGAACGCCATAAGGCGTTAAGTCCGCCATTTGTACACTTTTTTTTATGTGCAATAAAGTTTAAATAAATAAATTAAGTCCTTCAATATTTTTAAAATATATACATTCTTTTATGTTATATTTATTCTATCAAATTGACCAAAGTTTAGGACTACACATTTTGTACTCATGAATGTTTCATAATTTTCGCCAAAATAGATTTAAGTATTCAACTCCAATGCTAAGGAAACGTGACTGCACGTGACATGTGAAAGGAAATTTTATAAAACGTCACGTGTAAGAATATAAGTAACGGATATATTACGGAAACAAAATCCAAAATAGGAATTCAAAGAAGAAAATCCAAATCCGGCTTCACGAGATTAGAACGCAGTAGCAAGAAAAGTAATTTTAAAAGAACGTTTGCGGTTGTGTTACAACGCCGCCTGGCGGCTGGTGGCGGCAACCGCGGAATGTAGCTCAAGCTAACGGTGCGCTTGCACAGCGAAAAAACTCAAGTTCACTATCACGCAAGATTGCGCGCTGCCATTACCGCGTGGTTACGTTACCTTGTCGTACGATGTTATGTCGACTATGTAACTATATACATATAACACAATGTTTTATAATTATAAACATTAAAACAATATATAAATTAAATGTGCACAGACTTGGTCACACACAAAACAGTAGCTGTCCAGATTGAAGGTTTACCAAAAAGCTGTGGGACCTCGACCTGTCCCGGGCCTCTTAGTCGAGTTCTATTTATTCATATTTATATATATATCCTTACTAATAATAATAATAATAATAATAATAATAATGCACCCACCACAGCTGGCCCACGTGTGCGCTTAAAATGGTCTGATGATATGAATATTTTCATAATGCGCACATACTTTATCATTACTAATCTAGAAACAGACATAAGATCTTTCCTTCCTGAACTTCACGCTCAATTTCTTTATAAATTCCCTGAAATGCAAGTCAGTAGACAAAGAGTTGGCGATCAAAGGAGAGCCATAATTAATAACAAACTATTAACTACAGATAAAATAAACCAAATACGTGCTGAAGTACAAAATGAGTTAATGTCAGACAATAGAGCCAACATAAATCTTATCTATACTCGTACTCAAAATTCCCAGCAAAGAATGCGTTGGAGCAATAAAATTAATGAGACAATAATCCGCGGATATTTTATCGTTACTGAACTAGAGACTAACACCACGGCATATAGGCCCCAGTTGCATCAATATGTTATCACAGAGAACCCTGAAATAGCTCATGTATCTGAACAGAGAATAGCTGACCAACGTAGAGTCATATTAAACAATAAAATGATTTCAGACGTACGAATAAACCAAATAAGAGATGAAGTAGCCTTACTGTTAAACCAACAAAATTATAATTTAAATTTAGCTCAAATAAATAATACGGAAGAAGATTTAAGTGACGAAACCCCCTTAAATACCGCGAGTGCTCCATCTTACGAACTCACACCAAACACAATAGCAGATTCTCAAAATAGTTCACAAGAACACTCTACCAATCCCCCTTCACATACTTACACTAATACAAATACAGAATTAGATGAATGCACTGCTGCCCAGCTAAATGATATTGAAAATGACTTCATTGCTAATATAGCGAGATTTAAGGACTTAGATCCAACGCTTAAACCATTTATACCAAAGCAGAAAGCTTCTAAAAAGTTTACCAGTATCGTTAACCTTATGAACACATTTGTATTACCGAAATATTTAAAACAAGACGATATCTTTTTAGCATTCCACAATATAATTTACTGCGCAGCATACACAGCAGCTACCCATAATGGATGCAAAATATCAGATTCCGCTAATGCCCACACAAATACAAAAAGAGAACCAATGTGGCAGAAACGACTCCAACAAAAAATAGAAGATTTAAGATCTAAAATAGCTTTTCTCATTGAATATATTAATGGCAATAGAAACCCCAGTATAGAAAAGCAGGTAGAATCAATTAAGAATCACTACAAAATACACAGTAGGCATGAACAAGAAAATACAGACCTCACACAGTTTCTCGACACACTAAAACAAAAACTTAGTGCATTCGCTAGTCGATTGCGACGTTACAAACAAACTACGCTTAGAAAATCACAAAATAAACAATTCATTACAAACGAAAAAGCATTTTATCGTACCCTCAACCAAACTTCCAGCGTATCCACACAGCCCGACACACATACATCATCTACAAACTCTAACACCCATCCACAGATACCCACAGCAGTAGAATTGCAAGAATTCTGGGCGAATATCTGGTCAAAACCAGTAGAACATAGAGAAGGGCAATGGATAGAAGAAGATAAAAGAAGACTCACACACGTTCAAGAAATGCATTTTGAAAAGATTAGTTTAGATCAGTTACAGATAATAATAGCAAAAACCCATAATTGGAAGGCTACTGGTTCTGATAAGATCCACAATTATTGGTTAAAGCGATTCAACAGCACACATTCATTCTTGCTCACTCACATCAACAATTTCATCCAGTCACCAGATACAATGCCACACTTTATAACACAAGGAATTACTTACATGATCCCTAAGAATCCAAATGATACACGTAACCCTGCAAACTATAGACCAATAACTTGCCTTCAAAATATATATAAAATAATAACATCTTGTATAACACATATCATCTACAAACACACTCAAAGATATAACATCTTAGCAGAGCAACAAAAAGGGTGTAGAAAATTTAGTCAGGGTTGCAAAGAACAACTTACCATAGATGCCATAGTATCCAAGCAGGCCATTAGAAAGAATAAGAGTATCTTCACCATGTACATCGACTACAAAAAAGCCTACGATTCTGTCCCACATTGCTGGCTCATATACATTCTACACCATTACAAGATTCATCCCACTATCATACAATTTCTACAACATACCATGCAAAACTGGACCACCAAACTACAACTAAATCAAACCGAAACAGAATTCTTGCAGATTCGCAGAGGGATATTTCAGGGAGATTCCTTAAGCCCATTATGGTTTTGTTTAGCCTTAAACCCCCTTTCAGATTTACTTAACAATAGTGACAATGGTTATAGAATCCCCAATGAAAACTCGTACTTCACACTATCACATTTACTTTACATTGATGACATCAAGCTTTATGGTAGTACCTTGACAGAAATACATAATTTAGCCAGCATCACAGAGAACTTCTCAAATGATATTCAAATGTCATTTGGTATAGATAAATGTGGAATTCAATCCATAGAAAAGGGTAAAGTAGTTAACAACTCCTACGAACTTAATACAGGTGAAGTCATTGAACCCATTGACGATATAATTGGATATAAATACCTAGGATTTTATCAAACACGGCAAATTCATGAAAAAACTACAAAATTTAACTTAACTAATAAATTTCAAACAAGATTACATAAAATATTAAATTCACACCTCAATGCCAAAAACACCACTAAAGCCATAAATACCTTTGCTATACCCACCTTAACATATTCATTTGGAATCGTCCACTGGTCACAAACCGACCTGAAGAAACACCAGCGAACAATTAACACACATATGACGAAATACAGAAAACACCACCCAAAATCTTGCATACAAAGACTTACACTCCCAAGGCATGAAGGTGGCCGAGGTATCATTGACATCCAAAATCTTCATAATAAACAAATAACTACACTCCGTTCATTCTTTCACACTCAGAACTCACCCTTGCATAAATCTATAGTTCAAGCAGATGCTAAATACACACCACTCAATCTTAAAAACTACTCACAACAACCTAACGAAAATATTACAACACCACAGGAAAAGATTGAAGCATGGCAGCAAAAATCCCTACACGGTAGACACCGCCACGACCTCACCAACCCTATCGTCGACAAGACAGCGTCGAACGCGTGGTTGAAGAGGGGCGAACTGTTTCCCGAGACTGAGGGATTTATGCTGGCCATCCAAGACCAAATTGTAAATACAAAAAATTACCAGAAACACATCATTCGCGACATAAAACTACAATCAGATCTTTGCCGACACTGTCACAGCGCGTCAGAAACGATACAACATATAACCGGAGCGTGTAGATCAATTTCACAAACAGATTATAAACACAGGCATGACCAAATTGCAGCAATCATACATCAGTACCTAGCGTTTAAATATCAATTAATTTCAGAAAAAACTGCTTACTACAAATATATCCCACAGACAATTCTAGAAAACGCACAATTTAAAATTTACTGGGACAGAACAATAATTACTGACAAAACCATTCATCATAACAGACCTGACATAACTCTACATGACAAACACAATAAAATAGTTTACCTTATTGATATAGCCGTACCAAATACACATCATCTTTCAACCACACACACCGAGAAACTTAGCAAATACACTGATCTTTCCATTGAGCTGAAAACTCAATGGCGGGTAGAGACAGTCAAAACTATCCCAGTCATTTTATCATCCACTGGCGTTATCCCCAAAACACTTCACAATAGTCTAGAGAGCCTAACAATACATCCGTTAACTTATCTTCTTTTACAAAAGGCAGCAATCCTTAATACCTGTAGGATCGTCAGAAAATTTCTATCTCTTGATTAAGTTTCCTTTCCTTTCTTAATAATATTTTTGCTTGGCCAAAAGCCCGTAAAAATATTTAATTCCCCTGAAAAGGGTGTGCAAAAGCATATAAAAACATAATAATAATAATAATAATAATAATTAATAATAATATTATAAATGTGAAAGCGTGGATGTTTGTTACCTTTTCACGCAAAAACTACTTGACGAATCATCATGAAACTTTGTACACATATCCTGGGAGGTACTAGAAGTAACATAGGGTACCTTTCATCCCGGAAAAAAGTAATGTTCCCGTGGGATACGCGAGCGAAGCCGGGGGCAAAAGCTAGTTATATTATA
This sequence comes from Acrobasis repandana, assembly GCA_963576875.1. NCBI lineage: Eukaryota > Metazoa > Arthropoda > Insecta > Lepidoptera > Pyralidae > Acrobasis > Acrobasis repandana. The sequence continues at coordinate 14,262,833 of OY756218.1, read as the reverse complement.
ATAAGGTATAACAGATCAGACAGAACGTAGGAACAGAAGTGAACAGTAAGAGATATGATGGTAGAATGTGAGATGACCGAGAGAGAAATGATTTGAAAATGGAATGAAATGAAATGAGGAATGAAAAGTGGACAGGATGAGAAAGAAATGAGGTTCGAAGAGATGCAGCATGCAGGTGGCATGCAGCATCGTTACAGAGCGATGGAGCGCAGCATATTAGGTGGCAAATTGATTGATAACGTTAGAAACACCACACTGCGCTCCATGTCAAAAGTTACGGATGTAGGCAAGAAAGCAGCTACGTTGAAATGGGATTGAGCGGGTCACATTGGGCGTATGCATCCGGAAAGATGGGCCCATGTTAACACAAACTGGGTTCCAACAGATAGATACAGAAATAGAGGTAGACTGAGGATGAGATGGGCAGACGATTTGCGTGCATTTGATAAGGAATGGAAAGTGAAGACCAAGGACAGGAAATTGTAGAAGGAAAGAGGGGAGTTCTTTGCCCAGCAATAAATTTTTAATAGGTACAAAGATTTGTATGTTAGTTATTTATAATACGAGTAGCCAACAATGTTCTAATAAATCAGATGATTTATACATATTATGTGACAAGACGATGTAAAAGTTTGTTTTTACCAAATAACAGTGTTACTTCTAATGTCGATTTTAAATATTTTATAAAAATAAAAAATATACATCTATATCCATATAGTAATGATTGTAGTATATTTACTGTTACTTACTGACAAATAAGGTATGTTATATATTATTTGATTTTGGCACTATCTTTTAACTCATATAATACTTCAACTATCCAGTATTTTTTTATATTTTGACTGTGTTATAATTCTTATTTTATTTTAAGTTGTTGGTTTTTTATGATCATCATTTAGATAAACAATAACCTTATTAATAAATAAACCGGTTAAGTGCAACTTAAAGTCGCGTGAAGAAGGTTCCGTACTTCTCATAGGTTTTCCTAAAATCTATAGGTAAATAACTATTTTCTGTATTTTTTTGAAAATTTTAGGCCCAGTAGTTTCGGAGTAAATTGGATATGTCAGACAGACGGATAGATGAGTGATCCTATAAGGGTTCCCTTTTTAACCGAACTCAAAAAAGGAGAAGGTTATCAAATCAACTGTATGTTTTTTTTTATGTATGTTTGTTACGCGATATCTTCGCCAATTGTGAACCGATTTTGATGATTTTTTATTTGAAAGCCTTTACTACCAAATTGGTCCTATTTTAATTTGGTGAAGATGTAACTTTTCAAGAACTTTGGAGATATGGAAGAAACTCCTAAAAAAAATTGAAGTCGGTTGTTCTTTTTGTTAAAAAATTAATAATTATTATCATTTGAAGTACGGCATTCTAAGAAAGTAAACTGATCTGTTTTTATAGTAATATGATACCTGATTAATGATTAGATTTTGGATATGTTACCAGTGATGACAATATTTATAGTATAAAATATATAATAAAAACTACTTAACACATTGCTGGACACTAAGGCACACACAATAGAAATTACAATTGATTTACGTCTATAGACATTAGATTCGCTCTTGTAGCTACGACTGTTGTAGCTATGACTGTTAGTTACAAGAAACATCCGGTAAACTTATTACGAATGCGCTACGATTGAAAAATATGTCAGGGTTCAGAGGTGAAGTAGACAATCCCTTTTTACTATGTAGTACAGAAGTTCTTTATTACTGAAACTCTATTTTTTCATTACATTCATAACCTGGGTACATTCTTCAAATCTTCTTCTTCTTCTTCGTCTAAGCGCATTTTCGGTTGCATCCTCAGCTGTGCTGCTTCGGAGCCCGGGGTGCGCTTTCCCGCTTTTTCTACTCCAAATATGCATGTCAATGGTCACCCAAGGATGCCAAAGACCTTGTAAAATGGAGAAGAAATAGCCGGAACACTTTTAATGATTTGGCTATAGTTTCACAACCGACCGCCTGCCTGACGTCAACCCTCTTTGGGAATGTATTTGTGCGAAAAGTTTTACAACCGGCCGCCGCCCGACGTTAACCCTCCTTGGGAATGCAATTGTAGCACGAGATGTTTGTGCTTAGTCCTTTAGTCGCCTGAAGAGATTGAGTGGTCCTATTCTAACCCGGAACCACACGGGACTTTCTATAACCAAATCTTTGCCACAATATTTTTATTGACATCACATTCACAACAACAAGAACTGATTAAATTATAAACACCTTTTTCATTTAATGAAATCATCATCATCATCCAGTCAGCGGTTACGCTTCAGAGCCCGGGGTCCGCTTTTCTTTTAATGACGTAACTTTACAAAATGCAATATAATTGACGAAGAAAAGTCGGAAACGCTGGTGACTTTTCCGATAAAACCGAGTATGAAGGTTCACACTACTGCAAGACAGCAAAGGATGCTTCTGGAAGTGAAGGATAAGAAAAAGACAACACTAGAGACGTGTTTCGGTTACGCATTAAGTATATTAAGATACGGAACCCAATATTACTTGACACAAATTACCTTAACTATCTATTAATGGGTAATATCTGGAAGCATCCACTATTACGACTGTTATGATGTGGGAACCTCCTTTGTCTCCACTGCTGTATAATGGTGGGTAAAACACGCTGCTTACTCTGAATACGTTAATTATGAGCAAGTTTGCGTTATTTTCTTATTTTGTGCGAACATCAGCCAGAATTTATGAATTGATTGATGATAGGTTGTATGGCTTGAGTTCCTGAAAATTGGAGTAAAGTAAGTACCTACCTAGGTGTAGGTGTTTCTGTTAATTAGTTTTGGTGATGATTTCGTTGTTATTTATTAAAATAAGTACATAGCTTTAATACATGGTCGTCTTTGTGCCTCGTTTAATTGAAATCTAAGGGTTGCTATGCTACACACTTATTAGTTAGGACCGGCATTGAAGAAGAAGTATTCGATTTTATCACCCAGCTGTGCCGATTAATGCTGGCCTGAATAAGTGTGTAGCAACTTCAATGACACAAACTTTCAGAAGTACAAAATTACAAACAAAAAGTATTAGTTTTTGTGAGTTAGTATATTTTAAGTTATTCCTATGATACGTGTATAATAGTGTAACAAAATATACTAAAACTATAAGTTAAAAGTTTAATAGAGAATAAAATAGTATCATGTACTGAATCTACCTTTAAAATATGTTCAAGAAGTATATTTAGACATTATATAGGTATATACAAACGTTTGTTTCCTAAAATATGTAGGTATTTATTATGATGTCATGCAAAGGTTACATTTAAATTTCCAATAAAATTACATGCATTGCAGTCCTCCTATTACATGTAATGTCACCTAAAAAAACTTAAGGCTGCTCTTGTCAAGGCGTGATCGAAGTTTTAAGAAGATTGATGTGGCAAATAATAAAAAGTAGTCTATTGCAGAAATGACACTTATAGTCAACTCAAGCTAACCAAATTCACTGCGATTTCGACTCTATTACCACTACATAAAGGTGTATGAAGGGTAACTTGCCCTGGTGTCGCCTGTACGTCCAGAGTACGTATGTACCTGTGTAAGGTAGTGCCCGAGCGTGGGAGCCCGCCGCAGGTGTGGCGATGTATTTCCTATGCAGTCTGCAGATGTACTTGCCATAGATTTATATTATGTTAGAGAGAACCACTGCTGATGTTCTCTAAAAAAAGACTCGTAATGGATTAATAGTGTTATGGGGTCAAAAACATCAACATCAACAACTGTAAAGTTATAAGTACAATTTTAAGTATTGTAACACACATAAATTTACATCTGTTATGGCTTAAGATTGGTATGAACATAAACCTAGGATTAGCCACTACAGTGTGAACATAAATTTAACTTTAGCCGGCTAAACTTAGGTTTAACCTAACCTAATTTAGCCGGCTAATCTTAGGTTTAGGTTCACTGACACCCATTTTGAGCCGTAACATATCCTATATCATGTAAACATAACGTCTAACAAAATCATCATCATCCAAGCGTATTCCCGGTTGCATCGTCAGCAGTTACGCTTCAGAGCCCGGGGTCCGCTACCTAACCTAGGTGATTCAACGAGGTTCCTGGTTTTAACACGGAGCGACTGCCGTCTGACCTCCGCAACCCAAAGGGTAGACCAGAACCAATCCTAGGATAGGTCCAAACGCTAGATGGCGTTCGGGACCAACGGCTTAACGTGCCTTCCGAAGCACGGAATCATCTTTCTTTTCGGATAATCAGGTGTGAATCACCTGATATACAAACTCGGATCAGCTGATCGGTCAACTTGTATAAGAGACCAAAAATTATTTTTCATTTTTCGATATTTTCCTTCGGGAAAGTTGTCCAGTATCATGGACTGAATTCAGCCTTAAATACTTTCAGTATATTTTGTTAGACCCTGTACATTTATTTTAGTTATTTTCATAGACCATTTATAGGTTTTACTTTTATTTCACTACGATTCTAATGAAGTAATTTTGTAGAGGTAGAGACCCTCTGTCATTTTAATATATCTATGTTTATCAAACCTTACGAATGAATACTTTTTGCTAGTTCAGACATTAGACATATCTTTGTTACAGGTAATAACCTCATACATAATGCAACATTTTTTAAAATGTATTGGTTTTTAATAAAAGTAAACCCCTTGCTTCTTTCTAATTATAAGTTATAAAAACTTGATGACTTGATTGTTAGTCACTCCTTGAAAATTCATAACTAAATAAAAAACCTAGGCATGGCACCTGTAAGGTTTTTTCAATAAACCCCGTCGATGTGTAAGATTTGATAGCAAGGTGCAAAACCAAAAGAAACCGATCGCCTTATTAGCTTCCCTCGCCCGCAGCGACCCATCCAAAACAAAGCAAATCAATATCTGATAATGACGTTCGAAATTATGGCCTTTGTAACCCATTCCTGACCTACCATCAGCTGCCTTCCAGACCCATATGCTACGAATATAGGTCAATTAGAATTCCTTTTACAGTTGACATTTTAAATCTTATTTTAAGTCTGTCAACGTTTAATTTTGAATGAGATAATTTTACTTTTACTGGAAATGCTATGCATGGAAATGGACAGTTGTAATTAATCTTCTAAAACAAGGCAAGGAATTAGTATTATTTTAGACGTTAAATTGGACACAGATGCAGGTGGCTCGATTGGTCATTCCTTAAACACAATCGGAATGTATCTTCACATTGAGTTATTATTTTGACATTAGGTTACTTTGAATGTTCGGCATCTACGAGTACATATATACTTTAATACGTTATAATGTTAAATAATTTACTAATGTTTAATATTGTTATTTAAACTTATTTCTTGTGTTAATGAATAATGAAAATATACCTACATATATTCAAACATTCTGAGAGCCTTAAAATATACCACTTATTTAAAGTGGTTTATTTATAGAGCACTGAAAACCTAAGTATGTCGCCAAAGGATTTTAGTTCGATACAGTTATATCGAAAACCATTTGGACTGTAAGTACCTACTAGCTATAAATACTGATATATCCCAAATACCATAAATTGAAAATAACTTTAATTTATATATCATACATATCTTCAAGTAACAGCATCTGGTAGTAACTGAAAACAATATAACACTTTCACTATTATTTCATTAAAATTATTATTGCATTAAATGATTAAAATCAAGAAAGAATATTAGCAAAAAAACTTTTTGTATAGAGGTATAATATATTACGCCATTTTAATTATGAACCAATTTTGATGATACCTTTTTAGTAGAAAGTCTTAATTATTTAGTTGGCCCCGTATTAATTTAGTGAAGATATGATAAAGAACTTTTGAGATATGGAAGAAACTCTTCAAAGAAAATTAAGTCGGTTGTTTAGTCTGTTATGAAAAATAATTATGAGTAGATTAAATTCATACATAAACTAAAATAAAACTAATTGGTGGACTGTATGATGATGTTAAGGATGATGGAATATGGATGGAAACCGTATTTATGAAACATTATAAGTTTTATTTTATACCAGTGAACAGATACTATAATATTATAACAAACAGTCACTTGAGCAATTAACACAATGACAAATCAAGGATAGAAAATTAAACATTTTATACATTCAAAAATACACGTTTAATAAGGAAAAAAGGCCGTATCGCAGCCAGTCCCCAACTCTAATTGATTAGCTTCACAAAAAAAATATAAGTAGGTACACGTTTAAAACTTTAGTTAAAATTACTTTTTAAATAATCTTATATTTCCCACGATCAATATTCGCTTTCACAATTTTTTACCAAAAAGGTATTCTCATAGTTTTTTCGGCAATCAAAAAATGGAGGAGAACTATTAAAAAAATCCCTTTCGATTTCCGTCCGGCGCCATCTGCCTTTATCCTGTCATGTGTTTGTTTCGTTTGTTTAGATTAGTTTTTTGCTGTTGGTAGAGATTTCACCGGAAGTGTGGTGGGTCTATCAATGAACGTGGTTTAACGTTTAATTTTATGCATTATATTGGTCCGTGTGGCGTTTATGGTAATGAATGGTTTGTGTTGTGAATGAATCGGTCAGATACTTGCATGTTAATTCCCATGGATTTTAAACTGTGGTCTATCTGCAGTCGAAAGTCAAGTTATTTTTTTTTCAGTATCATGGACTGAAACCACCTTTTCATAGAAACTCGAATCAGCTGATCGGTCAACTTGTATGGGAGGCCAAAATTTTTTTTTTCATATTTCGATATTCATATGTTCCTAGGGGAAAGTTGTTTGATATCATAGACTGAACATACCATTAAAATAGCTTCAGAACATTTTGTTACACCCTGTATATTTTTTTCATATCGAACAAGTGCCTCCGTGTAGACATCATACATAACACATGCCCAATCAGTGCATTAGACAAAGCAGTTGTACACTTATTAGATACTTATTATATAATCTGCTATATCGTATCAAGATCAACAGGTGCTTAGACAGGAAGGGATTGGCTACAGATATCTTAGAGAATGACATAGGAACATGATCATAAAATAATGATTATGTAACTGATACATTTTAATAAGCATATGTTTATTACATGATCAATAATAACGAAGTTATATACTATCTTAATTACTGTCGCTCGCAAGTTACGTTTTAATAAGGATTAGGATTTTTTTTTGAGCATATTGATTTAAGGTCATATCACATATCAGTTAGCAGTCATGAAATATATAGAGGTTTGCTATTTGAATACCTATTGTTCGTTTAGTTTAATGATTCCCTTTTTCAAAATAGCTACAGAAATTAAGAACACAAAATTGCTAATCTGCATATTTTTTGTATGGATCTCATTTCTTTTTGCGAAATAAAAAGTTGGAAAAGATCACCAAAATACAAGTTACAAATGTCAGTATTAGAGTTGCTTAAAAATTCAACAAAAAGTCTACCTACGTTCTTTATAAGCTCATTAATCGTACATTTATGTAAATTGCTGGTATATTAATTGATATTATAAATTAATTTAAAGATAAAATTATAAACTCTTTTTTACAATTTCATATTAGGTCCTTACATATGAAATTGCCGATTTTCAATACTGGCAACTTTAAAATCAAATATCTTGCGTTTCATTAGGAATTCCAAATTCAAATTTATTTCGAAATAAAGCCAGAAAAATATTGTTTTAAAATTCGTATTTCATTTGTTTTAACATTATTTGTTTGAGTTTCAACATTGCTATAACAACAACTATGGACAAATTGAAAATTCGCGGTATTTACGAATACGAGTTCCACCGTGGCACCAGTGCTGCAGAAACGACTCGAAGAATTAACGACGTGTATGGACCAGGCACCGCTAACGAACGAACGGTGCGTTTTTGGTTTCAACGTTTTAGTTCTGGAAATTTCGATTTACACAATGAGCCTCGTGGACGACCTGATACTCAAGTGAATAACGAAGAATTGAAGGCGATAGTGGAAGCGGATCCATCTCAAACCACTTCTGAATTAGAAGCAGCCTTCGGCGTAAGTGACAAAACGATACTTATCCACTTGCGCCAAATCGGAAAAATTTAAAAACTCGAAAAGTGGGTACCGCACGAATTGACTGAAGCAAACCAACAAACACGCGTTGCTTGCTGCGTTTCTTTGCTTAATCGCCACAATAATGAGGGGATTTTGAACCGTATCGTAACTTGTGATGAGAAATGGATCCTGTACGACAATCGGAAGCGATCATCACAATGGCTTGACCCTGGAGAACCGGAAAAACCTTGCCCTAAGCGAAAACTGACCAAAAAGAAGATTCTGGTTAGTGTTTGGTGGACCAGTGCTGGTGTTATCCACTACAGCTTCTTGAGATCAGGCCAGACGATTACTGCAGACTTGTATTGCCAACAATTGCAAACAATGATGGAAAAGCTCGCCATTAAACAACCGAGACTGATGAATTGCTCTAGCGCACTGCTCCTTCAGGATAACGCTAGACCACACACTGCACATCAAACGATCGCCAAGTTAGAGGAGCTGTGACTGGAACCTCTGCGCCACCCACCATACTCTCCAGATCTTGCCCCAACCGATTACCACTTTATTCAAAATTTGGATAACTTTTTACAAGGAAAAAATTTCACTGATGAGGCAGTTAAAACCGCCTTCAAACAGTTCATAGACTCTCGCTCTCAGGATTTTTTTCCAAAGGTATCAATGATCTGCCTTTAAAATGACGGAAGTGTATCGATAACAACGGCGCATACTTCGATTGATTAAATAATAATTTCATTAAAAAAAACTTGTTTCACTTTTTTGATACTGAACGGCAATTTCATATGTAAGAACCTAATATTATGATTAAATTCACCCATTACTTTAGCACAAATTAATAATGAAATAATAAAATATAATTTAACCACAGCATTTCACATTATATTTTGAAATTCTAATCTATTGAGTTTTGATATATTAGACAATTTCAACAGTCGGCTTTACGTCATAAAAGAAAGCTATTGTCAGTTCTCCTAAAGCCGCTACCTTATCTTTTATCTATTCAATGGACATAAAACTCTATTTGGACTGTTTTGTACAATAGCTGAAAAGAAAGTTTTTATTACGTTCGATAAATATGCTTCGTTTCCTTTGCGTAAACAGGTACATTCTGGTACATATTTTTACAACTTACAAAGGAAAGCAGCTTCAAAGATGCCGCCTCTTTAAGTTGTCCGAACAAATTGAATAGATAATTAGAATAGATAATCCCGTTTGTTGAGACAAATGGCTGGCACTACTTAGAATATTTACACATCCAATTCACATTCAACGTTTAAAAAACTATATTTATTTACTTTAATTATGATTATGTTTAACCATGTTACAATATTGCTGGCAGGTTTATTGAAAGATTTTAACACATTCGCAGTCCAGTTACCAGACACAGTAGAAAAGCAATTGTTTGTTACCCCACATGTGGTACACGGACTGTTGATGTATTAACTTAATATCCCTATAGTCACTTTAAATTTACTCTAGAAACTTTAAATTACTTAATATCGTAACTAGAATAGTAATCATCATCAGTCATAATTATTTAGTTTATCACACTGAAATACCTAAACGGATGTTTTATTTAAATCAACTTTATCATACGAGTATAGCAACCTTTTTCTGATTCCCTTTTTAGGGTTCCGTACAAAAAATGAAAAAAAGGAACCCTTATAGGATCACTCGTGCGTCTGTCTGTCCGTCCGTCTGTCACAGTCAATTTGCTCTGAATCTACTAGACCGAATCAGGTGAAATTTGGTAGAATGTTGTAATCCTATGACCTAAACACATATGTGTAAAGTAAATAATTTTTTTTTTTAAATAAGGGTTATTTTCGGGGGACAAATTAGGAAATTAAAAAAAACTTACTGTGTCATAAATCAAATGAAAGAGCTCGTTATGAAGATTTCAAATATGTGTGTATATTCTATAATGGTACCTCTAATCATTATTACAAATAAATTTGAAATTCACAACCCCTCATCTTGCTCCAAAAGGTCGAGTAATCGCAGACTCTCGTTGATATTCCCAAAGGAAATTATAAAATATACCATATGTAGGTTGTGCAGGTCATTAGCAACCTCTGTAACTACCTTTATTAGTAGTCTACACATCCACATCTCAGCTATCTATGCGTATTTATTTGAAATATATTTTTGTTATTATTGTAAAACGAATAGTTTTGATTTTATTCATGTAAGAAGACGAAAATTGACCATTGGCCCCCCCTGATCTCTGAAACTACTGAGACTAAAATTTTGAAAAAAATACGAAATATAGTTCATTGCTTGTAAATTACAGGAAAACCTATAAGAATTCAATCAATTGTACGGAACCCTCTCCACGCGAGTTTAACTCGCACTTGGCCGGTTTATTTATCTTCAAGCCCACCATCAAACAAAGAGTGGCCTTTGGTTCCTGCGGCTTTAGACTATGTCTACCCCGAGGGATAAAGTCGTGATAAACACTTATCAGCTGTTTATCTATATATGTATCATTTCTTTTGTCGGAGTAAAGTAGAGTTGCCTCCATTCCTGTATCCTTTAGTAAATCAAAAATCCTTGAAAAAAGAAAAATCAAGCAAATATTGGAAACTGTAACTTATTGCAAAATCGTGCGATTCCCAAATTTGCAATATCTCACACGTATCGCGTTCGCCGGATGCAATATAACCCTTGAACACAAAAAGCACGATTTCACTACATAAGGTAACATGTTTCCAAAAAATAGGTTACGTCCGTTGTTTCCTGCACTATTGATCGTTTTGAGATATGTAATGTGACCATGGTTGTAAGCATTTTCGGAACGAAATATAAAAGTTGATATAAGTGTAAATCAAATTCACATACCTAGATATTTTCATTTTATAAATTAATTAATATGTATTTAGCAATTTATGAAATGTAAAATTTTATTTTAGATTTTAACATATAATATTTCTCATGCAAAAAAGGGCATCGCCTTCTTACATAATAACCTGTATTTGTTTCATTTTATGTATAATTAATATTTTTTTGTGATTGTAATAAAAACAGAAAATTTATAATCCTATTAGCAGTATATATTAGTCTGTGCTGTTAGTTAAATCACATTTTGATTGTAGCTTATGCGTAATTTTACAGGTCTCAAAATTTGTGTGTGAAGTAAGTAGTCTTGGTATTTAAAAAAAATACGTTCAATGAAGTTGATCACTACAATCATTTCAACGTTTAATAAGTATCAGAATTGAATTGACGTTTAATTGACGTCAACATTTGTGCAAAACAAAACAAAGTGACTATTATTAAGAGATATTATAAATATCCTATGATAATAAAGATATTTTGAATTTTTTTTTAATTTTAATCATTGCAATGAAAATGTATGAGGTGAAGGAGACATTTTTTTTCTCTTTGTTGTTTATTCTTACTCCTGTATCTAACTCTCTTACAATTTCAATTGTGTAAATAATTTCTGCTTATTTGTTGTGTTATTTTTTGGCATTAAAGTAAATTCTATTCTATTCTTAAATGATTTTATGCTCCGTTATACACTGTGAAATAAATTTGTTTATTGATTTTTTTGCACAAATTCCTGGTTTTACCGCACAAATGGTTACCCTGCGTAGGAAGGTTTAGAAAAAAGGCTCGTCGTGACTAGTGACGCATCTGCCAAGGTTCCCACGGGCGAAAGGAAAGGATTGCCGGGCTCCGCAGCGAGATGTTTCGTGTTTTTATGTTGCTATTTGTGTCGTGATTTTCCTAATTATCTGTAATTTTTATTTTATTTTAAGGTGTGCTACTTGTATATATAAATAGAAACTGACTGGTCAATAGTATTTTTTAATAAAAAAGCAGCTTTCTGGTCTTCTTCACCAGTACTCACACTTTCACTCACTTTCTGAATGCAAATGCTTGATTTCTTGACAAAAAAATCAAAATCACTATATGTGTGCATAGAATATTAGAGGAGTTCCATCGATTTCTCTAGGATCCCATCATCAGATCTTCACCTGGTGACAATGGGATCAAATTGCATGGAAAAAAATTCTCTAATACGGTTAAAAAACGGAGAAGTTATGGGGGAACATACATAAAAAAAAACATATAGACATTCGAATTGCAAAGCTCCTCCTTTTTTGAAGTCACTTCAAAATTAGAACTTATTCCATAGTTCTTATCACGATATACATTTAATTATTGTATTAAACTGCTAATTCCTTGCGATTTCAGAGGGCTCCCGATATTAATAAACTAATTGCGCTCAAAATTTAAACGTCAAAAATTGCAACGTACCAAATATAAAATTTTAAAAAGAAAATTCGATTAAGTACACCTGTAATTACACGTAAGTTTCCTGTTTACATTATATAGACACAATTTGTGTTACCTTCTATACCTACTACCATGCAATACGAATGTTCATATAAAAGACATCAACGCATTAGTGTTACCACAGCTCATTTAGTAGTCAAGCTTTGTAATAAAAATGATTAGATTTAAAAAAAAAATCTCATATCGTACTTATTAAAATGACCAGAATAATATCTTTTAAAGTAAAAATATTATCAATAGATAGGTCTTTTTTATTGGTTATGGACTGAACTTACATATATGAATATAATTTTTATTTATTATGAATGTTTATAGTTAAAATTCGACAATGTATTTTCCCATTGTCAATATATTAATACTAATACATTATGTTAACTTAGATTTCAACAATTTGATTTATATTTAATCATTAAATTTAAAAGTTTTTATTATACCTCTATAGTATCTAACAATGTATTAGATGCGTATGCAGTAATAAAATAATTACATATTTCCTGAAAATGTTTAATTTTGCCAATTATACAAAGTATAGTTAATTGAATATAATGTATAATAAAAGTAAATATCCATTTATTAAAGGCCACATGATAAGTGGGCGTAAAAATTCAAAGTAAGTATGTACTTGTTAAATGTCTAAACCAGTTTGCTAAAATATTTGCATCTGCTTTACTAAATGCCGGATGGCACTGTAGATCAAAAATTGGCTTTATTATACTTAACCACCGGGTCTGGTACTGGTCGCTTTTAAATGTAGCGTTGCAACATACTTGCCAAATATTACGCGTGTAAATAATCGGCGACCTAAATATGAAAATGCTTATTGCAGTAATAATGACATATGGTTAAGATTTTTGTTCAGCTCGAGAAATTTGGAAAATTTTAATCAAAACTCTATTTCAGAATCATATTATAAGTGAGTCTCAGAAGTTACTGTGGCTTTCGTATATAATTTAAGATTTTTACAAAGATTTTTCCCGTCTACTTGACGGCATTATTGAAAATTATTCTGCCGTTTATATTTTTTGTAATAACCTAAATAAAAATCATGTTCGCAAAATATCATATGTTTTTGGATTTAACCGGTCATTCTACAGTTTTTTTTCGCTATTTAATTAATGTGTCACTTTTTTCCTACTTGCTTTTTGACAAAATTAACACCAAATGTAAAAGAAACTATCGACTATAACAATGTTTTGTTTTGTTCTCGGCCTAATTAACGCGTCGCTTTTTTTCTTAAAGTGGAAAAAAGTTATTTAAAAAGTTGGTTAAGTAAAGAAAAAAAACTGTAGAATTACTGCAACCTAACTCATTGTTATAATTTTAACACTATTTATTAATCCTACTACAGGCAAAATAAGTTGAACATTCTTATATACGTATGATGTTATGACGTAGCCGCCAATTACACTACCCAACTTTCTGCTGCCGAAAATCAGGCGACGTAATTTCGCCCTTGTGTATACTTTACTTATTCTTGCGGTGCCAAACCAAATCATAGCAATCATAGCGAGCAACTTTGGAGTATAATGCATTGTTACTTGGAGGCTTGGAAACCAAATGTTGTGATTATAGGTTACCATAATGCAGTTTGGCGTTATTTGTGAGTTAGTGGTTAACCATCAAAAGTTTTAAAAATCTTTACATACTCGTACAAAACTCTAACTCTTATGTCTAATTATTGTAGCTTTTGGTTCAATGAAAGTTAAAATAAAATAAATAAAATATTTTATTTAGCTAGATTCTTTTAAATACTACCATAGCATGGAAACAAACAAAGTCTTACGTATTAGAAGTATTTTTGCTGATTCAGGTGATGGGTCAATCGTTACGAGTAATTAACTCTATATATATTTATCTAAGACTTATTACAAGTGAGCGATTTATAATAAAACGTATTTTTTTTCTGTAGCCGTATGTTAGATTGCTAATTTTGATCTCTAGTCTGTTATAAAAGGACCATATTGTAGGTAAGAGATTTTACCAAATGACAGCTGTCGCCTCAGTAACCCGTCAAAGGGTTTGTGCAAACCTCATGACTTGCATTATTGCAACCGCAAGCACAGATTGCGCACAATTGCATACTTCCACATTCACATTATTTGTTAAGAGGAGATACAAGCGAGCAGGATCGTAAAATAATTATAACTTGATGTATAGGTAGGTAACTAGTTCTTCTCTTTGTAAGTTCTTTAAGATATATAAATTTTTAGGTCAATAGAAAAAAAACCTTGAACGGAAGTTTTAATAATATTTGCCTCTCACAGTACTTACAAGATTATTTAAATATGGATTTTAACAACCAACCTAAACTGATATACAAAATCCAAAGAAATCCAATCCATCCATTAATTAATAAATATCATTAGGTATTATAACTAGTAAAACTACGACTATAAAACTAAACATAACTATAAAACTTAAAAATCAATTAATTGAAAAATAATACATATCCAAGAAAAAATAAAGTTGGTAAAAGTATAAATATCAGATGAAGTTCAATATACAAAATACAGCATAATAATTAATATTATCTTATTTATGTATACTAATATTATAAAGAGGGAAGATTTGATTGTTTGTTTGTTTGTTTGCATTGAATAGGCCCCGAAACTACTGGACCGATTTAAAAAATTCTTTCACCGGTTGGAAAGCTATACTATCCCCGAGTGACATAGGCTATGTGTGTACCACGGGCAAAGCCGGGGTAGACTGCTAGTAGTAAATAAACAACATAGGAAGTCATTTGTCACTCGCCTCACACTTCCTCTTAACAATGCCTGGCCAGATGAGTACACTGAGCCACAAGCTGCACCTTTTTTTGAGATACTCTGTGACATTTGTGTCATTCTAATGAATATTTTTGCAATTGACACACCACATTGCGCATTTAAAATAAGAAATAGCCACTCAAGGTGCGCAAATTATGAATAAACGATCTATCATTATTATCAATGCTTGAATGCCTTCTTATGGTTGAATAGCGAACTTGCATATGTTGTACTCGGTAAGTATTTCTAGTAACTCAATGTATTCTGATTCATCATAAAAACGTATGTAACTTTCAAACGTTCTTATAATTTTCTTTTCTCTCTAAAAATGCAACATGGTGACGAGATATTATAACCGTCTACTTACGATTATCAACTGTAAAATCAAACTGTTAGAATCTAAATATGTTAAAACATTAAAAAAATTACCTTCCCTTACCGTATCAACCACTTCACCGCCCTTTATTTTTAACAGCAAGTACCTAACGGCCATTAGATTGTTGTTTTTATATAAATGTTTATTACAGATTTATAAGCGCTCTTTGCTTTTGTACTCCGTTAATAAAAACTGGGAGAAAAGAAAAAACCTAGAATGTAATAGCTGCTTCTCTTCCCGCGCAGATTTATTTATTTAAAACTTTATTTCACAAAGCTATTGTACAAGTGGTGGACCTAATGCCATATGGCATTCTCTACCGGTCAACCATAAGACTAAGCAGAAAATATTTATTTTATTTAATACTCTTTATTGTTCAAAAGTAAAAACATACTTTTAACAAATGGAGCATTTTCTCCAAGTCAACCATAAGGATAAACAGAAAAATAATTTGTTCGGCGCAAAAAGCAAACTTAATCCGTTATGACCACCGATAAATACTTCATATAAAATATTAAAAACATATACTTACATAAAACATTATATTGAAATATGTGTGGCAGGTCTTATAAGCAGATCGAGAAAATGGGTGAAAATGCTAATCATGTTAATAATCGGTACGGCTACCAACTTATTTCGATTCCCTCCCATCTTCTCGCCCCCCATAACACTAAAAGTGGCCGTTGGAGCTTGCGTCTCTGGGCTCTGCCTACTTAGAAGCTCAAAATCTAAAACGCTCTGTCTTATCTGAGGGATAAAAACGTGATAATGTCTTCTTCGTCTTAGCGCGTTCCCAGTTGCATCCTCAGCTGTGCTATTTCGGAGCCTGGGGTGCGCTTTCCCGCTTTTCCTTCTCCAAGTATAACATGCATGTCAATAGTCACCCAAGGATGCCAAAGACGAAAGAAGAAATAGCCGGAACAGTTTAAATGATTTGGCTATAGTTTTACGACCGGCCGCCTGCCTGACGTCAACCCTCTTTAGGAATGTATTTGTGCGAAAAGTTTTACAACCGGCCGCCGCCCGACGTGAACCCTCCCTGGGAATGCAATTATAGCCCGAGATGTTAGTACTTAGTCCTTTAGTTGCCTCTTACGACATCCATAGGAAGAGATGGAGTGGTCCTATTTTAACCCGGAACCACACGGGGGAAAAACGTGATAATGTATCTGTATGAAAGTAGTCTGCTTGGTATGTCTTGTAAAGCCTGCGAATATTGTTTGTTCCTGCATAACAAGTAACACAGTTCGTTAAGACAGAACACATCAAATAACTCCCATGTCCAAACAGGAGTGTTGGTTTTACGGATTGCACCTACAACATCAAACTTAAGACGCTTTAAATGATCAATCACTAACTTGAGTTGAAAGACCGATTAAGATGTTTATGTAGCCTTAATTAAGGGGCAAATAGTCGCTGCACGACGTATTGCGATATGTTTGGTTTGGAACTACTGCTGTGGTCTGTGTTTGTCGTGTGGTGGCGATGGACTTGCATTCGTCGGTTTTGCCCATTAAATAAAGTATTAGGGCTTGCTCTTATTTGTTTGAAATATTTGCGTGGGTATCTATGTAAAAAAAAACATTTTAGATACAAATTTATTGCACCTAATAACATTTTAAGTCACAAAATTTACAGAACTGTAAATAATTAATTAAGGTACAGTCATAATAAGGTTTAAATTTATTTTTATATTACGCTTATTTCCTTTTTTTTTCAAGTTTTTGACGAAAAAAACCTAAATTTCAACTCGTATAAAACTTCCAGTTATGTTTATCATCATTAGATCTTTTTAAATGTCCACTGCAGGAGCACGACCCTCTTACTACTGCCAGAGCCATACTTGGCCTGAAAAGTCAAAGTATTTTGACTGTTCAGGCCAAGACCTACATTCTCTACGCTGGCCAGACGGGTTGGACTCATTGATGTTTATAAGCTTTGTTTAGCTTGTATTTACTAAGTCGCCTTTTAGGACATCCACGAGAAGACTTGGAGTGATCCTATTCTACTCTACCGAAACCACACGGCATTGCACTTGTGTAAACTCTCCAAATAAAAAGAAAACTTTTATGTTAAATATAATACTTATTATAAATCTACAAAAGCGAATTCGTGTCTGACTCATTAAAACTCGTAATTACTTAAAGAAGACAACAAAAAAACAAACATCTAGTCCAGATTCATTTTAGGCACGATTTTTATAAATGGCCGATTCAACACTATCGAAAGTGATATCAGACAGTGTGGCGTTTCATTCCATTGTTTACAAAAAATCTTGTCCGCGTCTTTAAAATAACATGCGGTAAATTTTTTATGCGCCTTCGTTTATTTTTTGTAGGACAGATTTTTAAAATAATAATATGGGAAATGAAGGTAACAGACAATATAAATAACATCTATTGCCATCATCAACCCGCCCAGCGTCGTGATTATGGACAAATCCTCCTTTTATTAAATAAGGTCGATTCAGCAGTGGATTGATAAAGGCTGTAAAGGAAAAGAAAAAAAACCGGGCAAGTGCGAGACGGACTCGTATATGAAGGGTTCCGTACCTCCGTACAATTATGTTTTAAAACGCTGAAAATACCCGTTTCTTGTATGACGACCCCCTTTAATTTTTAACTTTATCTTATTTATAGTATTTGTTGTTATAGTGGCCATAATAATACATAATTTGTGAAAATCTCAAGTGTCTAGCTATTATGGTTCAAGAGATAGAGCCATGTGACAGACGGACAGAGAGACGGACAGATAGCGGAGTCTCAGTAATAGGGTCCCATTTGCACCCTTTGGATACGGAACCCTAAATTAAGAAAAACATAAATTAAAATATCTATACACATAGTACATAGTATAAAGCTAACAAATGTTAACAAAGGTGGTATGATCTTCCGCTTCGATAGATCGAAGCGATCATCATCGAGATCAAGTCGCGGGCAGTGCCGACCAGCCGCCTTGTGTTTTTGCTGGGAACCATTTCCGCGAGCCCGTCCTTTGCTGCTAGTAAGTGTTTATACCTAGTTACCGAAAGAATTACATGGACATTCCCATATTTTGATATCTTTTTTTATCTAAAGTATTTTTTCACAGAGAACGAGAAAAGAGTTCTGAGACTCCATTGCAACGGAGCGAGAATGTCTTCCTCATCATCATCATTATCCGAGCGTATTTCTTGTTGTATTATATTCAAGCTGCCTAAAGGCATCTTACATAGATTGACAATTGCCATACAATGATGACAGCCGGGACGACCGGCTTTACGAGCACGGAGGATATACTAAAAGGGCAAGCTAAGTTTCGTTGTGTATTTAAGGTGAAGAGGTAAGCAAATGACCTTGAAGTGTGAAATAAATTGTTAACTCGTAAATATGGTGATCATTGCCATATTGCTCTTCGTCATGCACTAGATATCCTTTTAAATTATTTTATGAACTGCCGTTGAAACTATTATTGGTGATCCGTCTAGCTTTAAAACTTGCCGTGGCCACTTTTGGCGGAGGCAAGTTTTAAAGCTAGACGGACTAATGTAAATACTTTCAACGGTGGTTCATAAAATAATTTAAAGGGCTATCTAGTGCATGACGAAGAGCAATATGGAAATATGTATATATATATCACCATATTTACAAGTTAACAATTTATTTCACACTTCAAGGCCATTTGCTTATCCCTTCACCTTAATCAATTTTATTTTTCTAAAATGCTATTTAGTTCAACTGCAAAAAAAAAATAACAACTTTATAAGCTAAGTACAGCTAATTAGAGTCAGTAGAAAAGACTTCGACAACAAATAAAGGCATCAGGATTTTGAAAAAAAAAATTACAAATTTTAAAAATGAAAGTATATCCACAATAGCTCTTCGTGTAATAACGTGGGGTTAACGCCCTCTCTTGTCCTCTTCTAGCGCTATAAGTCTTAGAAGGCCCCTCGCATAAGTCCTTTGAGTATATTTTGTTACTTTACTGCGATACTTTGTGCTTGTGCTAAAACTTCGACAGGTCTAAAAGGGTCAAATTACTCATTATAAAGTTTATTGATGATTAATAGAATAGCCTTACATGCCTTTTGGAATGTCTTTGGCGAGACATAAAACGAGTGAGATGACATGAAACTTATTATTAGGCTTTCAGACATCTCCGTGGCATAGCGGTTAACACACTAGTTCGTCTATCCGGAGGTTCTGGGTTCGATCCTCGGACAGGACCTCGGACAGGACTATCCTCAGATAGCCTTTTTCAAATTGTCCTGGGTCTTGGGTGTTTATCTATATATGCATTTATTCAAATAGTACTGTTGAGTTAGTATTCCCTAACACAAATTTAAACTTACTTTGGGGGAAGCTCAATCAGTGTGATTTGTTCCTATATATTTATTCATTATTATCAAAGATAGATATGTGCGTGCATGTAGTTTTAGCTGTGTTATATATATGGGGTGGTTATTATTTATTCAATTATATTTATTTATTCATTTATATTTAAAGCAGGGACAAAATGTGATAAAGTTTCAAGATTAGGCATTATTGTAGTGTAGATACCTAATAAAAAACTTATAAGCTATTCAAATAAAACTAGTAGTTGCTAGCTTTTGTAAAGTACGACTAATTAATTTCCTTTACTAGTAAATTATGTAATTCAATACGATTTAAAGATTGACTATCACGTCAGATTCGTATGAGTGCATTTGCATTCACAACTCGCTTCTAACGTACGTATTTTAATTTTGTAGATTATGGTTACGCTTGGAGCAAAAACCTCATAAAAGTAATAAAAAAATCAGTTTGAATATTAATGATACTTTTTTTTTTGCCGTCAAAGAAGCAATCATTTATTGAATAAATTATACACTAGACTGGTATTTAGTCAGGAAGGCATGTTAAGCCTTCGGCACAGAGTACAAACCTTCGGATCGTTAGATTATCGTCAAGCTATGTCAAAACATGGCAGCTCAAAAAATCTGATGCCAGTATTTATTTGCCACTTTGTACATAATAAATAAACAAACAATGTAGTCAAAGCTGTCAAAGCCTATCGAGGGAATGGACGAGAATCTGAATCTGATAAGTGGCTAGCAACACATCACTATTTTGATTCCGTTTTTCATCTTAACGCCCGCCATCACAGAAACTACTAAAAGTGGCCCTTGGGTCTTACTGCTCTGGAATCTATCTACCCCGTTAGAGATAAAGACAAGTGATAATGTATATAGGTATATAATTAAATTACATTGCATTATTTTTATTACTTAAGGCTCTCTTTGATTGATCTGTTTCATCATTAAAAGCTATAGTTTAGTTAACACAAAGTAGTTTCGTTCACTATTAATAGTACCTACCTATTTCTCTTTTGCCTGCCTACGCAGTTATCTTTACAAACCTATAAATAATTTTATTTTATGGACAAGCTTTATATATTTATCAGGCAGCATCAGGTTTACATATCTGTGTTACGTGGCGATGATGAAAGAGGAAACGCCGGTCCGGACCAGTCAGGGAGCCAGGCCTCACGGCGACTTGGCTGACCTACTGCCGGAGTATTGACCTTGCGGCAGAATGGTGGTCTTTTGCGGGTTTTCCAATGAGCACACATAGATTTATAAACGAGGACATCAATCTTTGTAAGTCAAATAATTTGCAGAGTTGCGAGCAATGCAATATTCAAAGGGGTCAACTTGGCTGCTACGGGATAGTGGTGATTGTTTCAGCATGTGATTACTCATATTTTAACATAATACCTACCTTGATATTTATTTTAAACCTTTTTCTTAAAGAGTCCATTGATTGACCATTCTAGGAATAGTGTATCAAACAGTCCACACATCACAAAGGGGCATTGCATATTGTACAATAATCTTATTTAATTTTCTGACCATCTAAATTTCAGTAGATACATAGATTAATGACAATTTATAAACTGTGAAGGTCTTTCAATCAATCAGTAGGCATGCAATTATACTAACAGAAGCCGTTTCACTCACTACTCCAATTTTTTTTTGTAGATATCATAAGTGAATACTAAGCACAAAGACCTTGTGATGAAACTGCACTCTCATGTAGGATAGACTTCAGGTGGAAATTAAAAAGACTTGCACTCAGCGTCATTACGAGTATGTGTCAGCTCAGATCATATTTTGTAATGATCAATATTATTGTAAAGATTTCGTCTCTCTAAAATCATATTTTCAAAGAAGCGATATGTATAAATTTATGTTTCTTTGAATCCTAGGTCAAATTTTCTTTGAATCAGTAGCGTTTTCGTAGGAGTTAGCTACCTAATCTGCAGTATAAGTAGAAAAAATATTTTTTGCTTATTTTCGTGGTCAATAAGCAGGCTATGTGGCAGTGCCGACGGGTGACCCACATATCCGGGTATTGACCTCACATCGCTCCGTATAAAATTAACCGGCCATGAATTCGAATCGCCATGCTTGCCGCATCGCATCATTCCGCAGTGGACGCCATGCTGCTGTCATTTGACGTAACACTCGTGGGTTGGTGAAGTGGTACAGGTCCAACACCTGTGCTATGACTTTATGCAGAACTTTAGATGGTAGTGACCGAATTTTCTAGAATGGAGCGTTAATAGAGCGTAGGTAGACGTGGAATACTAACACAAGGCACGAATATGAGATACGATGTTGCGTACTTTAATGTTCGAATTATTCAATATTTTCTTTTGACAAACATAATTTTTTCGTTAAAAATAAATAACCTTATAATAATTTGCAATTGTTGTCAGCAGGTTTATGCTAGACTAAATAATAAACACTGTCTTTCATAAAATGGGAAACGAGGAGGACAAGGTGTTTCAGTGGACGAATAAAATCTATCAATGACTGAACAAGAAATCAAGAAAATCTAATAAAAATGGAATAACGACATGAAATAATTGTAACATATAATTGTGGACTTCTCGGCTTCTGTCTGTAGCGTATTGGTTAGCATGCTAGTCCATCACTCGGATGTTCCTGGGTCTTTGTTGTTTATCTATAAATTTTAATTATTGTATTTATTTTAAAATATTGTATCGTTGAGGTAGTATCCCATAACACAAGTTTAAACTTACTTTGGGGCATGCTCAATCAGTGAGATTTGTCCCTATTATATATATTTATTATTGAACTATTCTCAAATCAATCACGTTCATGATGAAATTAACATAAATGCTTGTTTGCTTAGGTATTAATACATATTTTTCTAGGTATAGGAAGGCATTGGTGGTTTGCATAACTAACGTCTATGTTCCTGAAGTCTCACGTGTCATCGAAGGTAAACACAGCAGAGTTACTCTACTTTTCTGTTACAGGTCAACATGGGCGTATATAAGGACTGGTTAAGGGGATTTTCGGAAATAGTGTATTGTTCACTTTTAGAAACAAAAAGAACATCAATTACTCTACAGATGTATAAAACAGTGATTACTTATATAAATCCTGCACGAATACGCCCACAATAGTATTTCTCTGTCAGATATTCTAATTAAAGAGCTGTAGACTCGTAGTGGATGCCAATATCATTTATTTTTGATATCACATTTGTTCAAAATGTCTTAGGTTAGTCAACATTTGGGGTAAAATTGATAACAATTGGCATCAACTAACAATCCTTCAAAAATAAATTCAACGAATAACAAAATTCTCTAATGGGCGAGCTATATCTACGTCTTCATAGGTCAAACAACTCGATAGTGGAACGTCACGGCGGGTGTCGTCGAATTTAGCACATTTGAGTGCGTCGTGACGACTATCGTGGACTTCTGTCACTTTGCTTTCTCATTAGAACGTTACATTTTCGACGCACAGTAGGTGTACGCTTCGGTGGGCAAGCTTAGACAGTGTCTTCATCATTTTGCTTCATTAAAAATCTAACTGTAAACGCAGATCTAATGACGATTGTGCTGATTCAGAAAGAGTTCTTAGTTTATGAAATAATTAGGAAGCTTTAGCTTTAGCTTTAGGAAGCTAGTCTTTGTTTGTGTTGTGTAATACAACCAAATAGTAAATGGTTGTATTCCACAACACAAACAAAGACTATCTACATATAGGTGTATGGATATAAATGAAGGAAATAAAATGTGTTCATATGGTACGAGTACAAGAGAATTTAAATATTGCTAGTAACCCATCACTATTGTGATTTTCTTTTGCCATTTTAATGCCCACCATCACGCTAAACGTAGCCTTTGGATCTTACGTGTCCGACCTCTGTCTACCCCGTTTGGCATAGAGACGTGATAATGCAATGTATGTATTTGATAGCAAATAGTTGATGCAAATAATAATCAGATCACCTTAAACATCTTCTTGAAAAAAGTGACATAGAAACTTTCCAAATTTTCCTACTAGGGCGCTGAGGAGTATTAGGAAGCAGAGACTAAGTCGATTCAAAATAGTAAAATAGCTCGAAGTAAGTATAACATACCTTATTATGTGCAGTTTTTCAAGATATTATCTGCAACTGTCGTTATCCTTTGTGGTGTACAATGTTGTTAAACTGGTGGCCAGCACGGGACAAGCAGGATGCAAACCGGTCTACAGCCAGCCTCCAGTAAAAACATCCTACCTTCATGGGCAGGCTTTATAATGAGCCCGTCTAGGTACTGCTTCCGCTGTTATATTGCAGTAATGTTGTTAGTACAGTGGCTTGAAAATCAATCGTGTTTTTTAACGTTACTTTGAAATTATATCTCAAGATGCGGGTCTTAGAAAATAAGTAGGTACTACCTAATTCTTATAAAAAATTTGTTAATTTTAATTCAATTCTATATATTCTTCGCCTTAGCGCATTCCTGGTTGCATCTTCAGTTGTGCTGATTTGGAGCCCGGGGTGCGCTTTTCCACTTTTTCTTCTCCTAATATAATATGCAAGTTATTGGTCACCCTAGGATGCCAAAGACTATGCATAATCAAGAAAAAAATTAAAAGATTTGGCTTATCTTACGACTGGTCACCTGCCTGACGTCAATCCTCTTTCGGAAAGCATTTGTGCAAGAAGTTTTTCAAGCAGTCGCCGCCTGACGTCAATTCTCCTGGGAATGCAGTTGTAGCACGAGATGTGTTTATTCCTTTAGTCGTCCTCTATAGGCTTTTTATGGTATAGCACCAAATGCTGTTTATTGGTTACAAGAACTTTTAAAAAAATCTTAAAACCTGACATGCATTTTTCAATCCTAAAAGGTCTACTTCAGACAGTGATTGAAAGTTACGTTTATTGTGAATCGCGATAAGGAAATGCACATACATTATTCCATGCTGTGAATTCTAAACATTTATCACAACCATTAAATCGTTGAAAAAGGATTTGGTACTCATTTCAATCGTTAGTTTACTAGTAATTATCCATTATCATTTAAATTTTGAAAATTTACTCGTTCAAGCTATACAAGTATGTCTATCTATCTACATATATTTAAGTCTCTATGCTATTGTCGGTGGAGTATGAATTATCTTCCATTTGTATCTCTTATCTGCCAGGCTCGGGGTCCGCTACCTTACCTAGGCGATTTGACGAGGTTACTGGTTTTTACACAGAGCGACTGCCGTCTCCGACCTCCGTAACCCAAAAGGTAGACCGGAACCAATCCTAGGATAGATACAAACGCTAGATGGCGTTCGGGACCAACGGCTTTACGTGCCTTCCGAAGCACGGAATCATCTTGCAATCGGAAAGCCTGCAATATCCTAAACAGACTGGAAACAACTTTTCACAAAGTACGAGTATGCTTCCTAGTGGGATTTGAACCCATGACCTCCGGATCACAAGGCAAACGCCTTGACCACTGGACCGCGGAGGCAGTCAACGTCAACAGTTGTTTTACTTCTCTGTACATACAAGTATGTATGAGGTACATATTTTACACAAATAACAGTTTCTAAATTAAGTTCAAATTTTTATTTCTATTAGTCGATCTTTTTTGTGAGACTTTTACATCTGACTTTTACGTGATTCAAAGGTAATGTCTAGGTAGAGTCGGGTCTCCACCCGACTCTACCTACAGCTGACACTACCTTTTAATCACTTATCTAGGATAAGTCCCTACATGTAAAAATAAATCAGCGGACCCCAGAGTATTTAGAAGTACCTACCTACCTATGATTACTTTCTATCCTATATTAGACCAGCTCAATGGTTCTTACATGTAGTATAAATTAAAGTATGTATATCTTTTTATCAATTAGACATCAGTAAGTGGTTGCTAAAATCAATAACTTTAACAGTAAATTTTTTAAAGTGTTTATTTTCTGTAAGTTTTTGAATAAAAAAGTTTTTAAAAAGTGTTTAGAGTATTAACGTAGGTCATCGCATCGTGGATGGCATAAAATAATATATTATTGCGCGACGTTACACAAGCGGCAGTCATTTTGCTACGTAAATTACGGCCAAGTGACTAGCTTGCTGTTAGTCAAACAATATACAAGTACAGAAGAGTACTTTTGTCGTAGGTACATTTTTTATACCTTTTTGTATAACTTGATCCCTTGAAAGTTTTTTTTTACTTGTTTTTGAGACATCCTAGATAGTGACTAGAGTTAGTCCTGAACTTTGCTGTGCTGTTGCTGTTATAGTGTGTATTTTGTTAATAGTGAAGATATTGATAATATTGAAGATCGCTATTAGAACTTTAGGTAGTATGGCCTCTTAATATTTCTAAGTAGGTTAACACTTTCAAGAAAAGGAAAAAAAAAGACGAGAAATTTTATTAAAAATCATTTTTTTGCTATTTTGGCCTTGTACTCATAGTAAAACTTGTTCATATTGATGAGTACTTTCACCTTTTTTCAGGTTGATATCCCCATTCCGGTACACGTTGCAAGAATATCGATGAAAACAAGTAATTATTAAAAAAAACAAAAATTCGAATGCGTGATACAACAGCAGTACTTATGCCTAGAGAACGCAACCGGGAATACGCTTGAGGAAGCGATGTCATATGTTGTTTTTTAGCATTTCTCATTCCAAATTTCATTTAAACATGTAAGTTGCATTTATTTTTGTAATCTTTGAATAAAATCCTTTAATTTGATACCCCACTCAATAGGTTTTGGAAAGAAAAAAAAAATGCCGCGCAATTTAATAACGCCAAAAATCTGCCATTTTGATTTCCAATAATTTTAATATATCCTATATTACTCTAGTGGTTAAGATAAATCTAACCATTTATAATTTATTAAAATTGGTTTAGCCATTTAGTAGTAACTAGGGAACATAGAACCGGAGATAAAAATCGTTGCTTTTTTAGAATTTCTTATTCCAAACTCCATTTAAACATATAAGTTGTATGTATTTTTGTAATTCTTGAATAAAACCTTTAATTTAATACCCCACTTAATAGGCATTGAAAAGAAAAAAAATTATGCCGCGCCGGCAAATAATTCGGCGCCTAAAATCCGCCATTTTCATTTTCAATAATTTTAATATATTCTATGGTACTCTAGTTGTTAAGACGCATCTAACCATGTATAATTTATTAAAATCGGTTTAGCCGTTTAGTAGTTACTAGGGAACAAAAAATTATAGGGACAAACATACAGGGCAAACACATATACCCTCATCTTCGGCTTTGCCGCATTCGGGTAAAAAGGACTATTAAGGAAACCATTTCACAAATAGAGACCAGTGTTAAGTGGAAATACTTTGACGTTCTTCTTCTCAGAGATATTGCAGTAGAGGTATAGTTGCAACGTAACGTTAATTTATAAATCTTTGACGAAGGTGAAGGCTTTGCTGCGCCGGAGTGGAGCGCACCGCTGCGCAGTCACGGTCAAGGTCTGTATTATTAGCTGAGTCAATTTTAACGCTATGGACTGTGACGTTTTACTAGATATATTCACAAAATAAAACATATTAATACGTCAAATAACTAGTTTTGTTCAAAAATGTTGTATCCGCGAATTATGCTCTTGTGTATGACGAATACAGGCATATAAAATAATCCTTACAAGGCATTGTAGAATATCGTTGACAAAGTTTATATTGCGCTACGATATCGAATAATAGTACTCGTAATATCCCACTCACTATTACGTAAAACGTGATTTCATATAGATAAACATTGTACCTGGACGTTGCCATGCTGTATCTGATCCAGCCTTGCATTCCAGAAAATTGTATAATCTCTTAACTTGTATAAGTTAGTAGCTATCGATGATTCAATATCTAGGGAGTATTTCCTAGATATTGAATGATCGATAGTTAATAACAATCTCACTAAATCTAGTTTCAAATAAAGAAAATTATAACTAAATAAATAAATATTATATAGGAACAAATCACACTGATTGAGCTAGCCCCAAAGTAAGTTTAAACTTGTGTTATGGGATACTAATTCAACGATACTATATTTTATAATAAATAACTAAAGCCATAACGCGACAGACACACACATAAATATTCGTAGACTTAAAACATGCATCTTTTTTGGAAAAAGTTTAAAAATATTGAAAGAAAAACTGCACTAGTACTATGATAGTAATAGTGCTGTAGAAAATCTTTAGAAATATTGATATATTAACATTATTAATTATATTATCTGTGACATATATAATGTGCATTTTTAATATTACAAATTATAGGACTAAAATATGATATTAATTGTAGTTATATACACATCAAGAATTATTACACAGTAGGCTCATCACGTTATACATTTCCGCACACGTGGTAGATAAATAAATCCCACCTGCGTGGTTGCAATGTACCATGAGAAGAAACATTTCCAGAGATAATTAATGAGATGACAATGTAATGTAATGTCCCGTCTTTTTATAAACCTTAAACTTTAGGGTTCGACATTAAAATACATGTAAACATGTTATGGAGATTGAATCATTCATGTTTGATTTATATCATGTCATAATAATTGAAGGTTCGAATTGTAATTTGCTATAAGGCTACTTATAATAATAAAGTAATAAAATATCAGTTTATGTTGATGTACACGGTTTGAATTAATTTCCCACAATAATATTAAGACCAATATAAAAATAGTTTGGAAAATCCAAAAGTGCACGCCGCATAATCTCATTTTTTACAATTAAATTGATTTTGATTGTTTTATTGCTAACTTAAAACGAAGAAAAGTATGTGTCGGCTTTAACGCAGGACTGGAAATTATTTTTCACTTTTATTCTTAACTTCCCGCTGAGAAAATTGAAAATTTTCAAAATTCTGGACGTTATTAGTTTCACCCCGTTTTTGAAAAGTCGAGTTTTCATCAGATCTCGACGTTTAAAGGTCTCAGGAATCTTCCCTAATCACTCACGAGCAAGTGTCGTGCACCCTATCCGTATGTGTGTGTGTGTGGGTGTGTATGTGACCCGCTTATAACTCTTGAACAACTAAACCGATCGGAACCAAACAAGTAGCTTTCCAAAGAGTTCTATACAACTCAGATTTCCTGTGAATTTAAACCGATTCGGACCGGTAGATTTTGAGAAATCTCAAAAAAACTAAGCAAAAACAAGAAAAAGACACAAGACTACGTCACGAATGTCAAGAAAAGTGTTAACACTGATTGTTCTTTTCATTCTCAATTAGTTAATGCAAATTAAATAAAATATTAGCTACCTTATCGCTTCTTTTATATTTATTCGTCTTTCATATTTAATAAAACAAACAAAATCACAACATTCTTTATTCAAATTTCTTTTTACTTCTTTTCTTACTTGCCAGTTACACATTCGTACTCATCATACATAGGTATTAACTCTTTCAACAAACCTCACATCCAAAATTATTTTTAATATGTCAAATAGTCAAGTTTGCAACTGAATTCCAGCCATCCCAAGCGATTTTTTATCTTATTTACTGCCATAACCATACCAAAAAGATCTATAATCACTTATCACAATGTGAACATACTTCATTTTTCAATGTTATTATTTTTTCACTATCCTTCGACACGAGACTTTCTCATTTTAAATACATCAATTACATTCATAAGGTTCGGTAATAAGATTCAAATTTAAAAAACGATGTGTTGATAACGTTAGCGCACTCCCCAAGAGACTACCAGATTTTGATGCGCACTCCCCACGAGGCTTGTCTTTTTATGATTTACAACCTTCGTCTTTATTGTCTGGTCATTAGATTTGAATAAAGATTAACCACTCAACTGTCCAAGTAAATTTTTGCTACTTTTTGAGTGACGAGACATCGCATCGACATTATCGATGTCGATAAAAATTACATTTCCTTGATATAGTTTTATTTGTGATATAATTTTAATATCGAAATATTTTAATTTTTTTACAAGCTTTTATTTCGTTTTACCTGTCCCGTTGTATGTCTGTCTGTAATCAAATCTTGCAAGTTAAATTTGACCCACTTCCTGGTTTCCGATTGAGCTGAAATTTTGCACGCATACGTATGTCGCGTGACAATGCAATATTATGACAACATAGATCTGATCTGATGATGGAGCTGGAAGGTGGCCATAGGAACTCCATGATTAAACGACATAACCCCATCAAGTTTGGGCTCGTAATATTCATCTTGACGAGTATTTTGTCTTTAGATGGTATCCAGGGTGTGATGATAGGGCTGCAAGGTGGCCATAGGAACTCCGTGATTAAATGACATAACCCCATCCAGTTTGGGCTCGTATGATTTGTCTTGACGAGTATTTTGTCTTTAGATATTTAGAATAACATAAAAAAAAGAAAAAAAAAAAAGAATAAAACTACTTCAGGAATATTATTTTTATAATAATAATTACGATTAAACTACATTGAATTAGACCGTGATCTTCGAAAAAACTTAGTTTTGGATAATACTGAAGCGTATAAAAAAAAATGGACTTCATCAGATAAGTTTTTCGGGAGTTATCGTGACCACGCCAGTTTCCATACATACAGACACACGGACGTCCACAAAATGATTTTATTAAACATTGTTTTTATTTATTTAAAAGGCAAAATGTCTTTTAAAAATGTCATAAGTGTTGAAACTAGTGTTTTTCCTTGACATTTATGTGTAAATATTATTGTACAAGTGCGATAGAAAATAAATAGAGACACATTTAGTTAAAAAAATCACTAGATTTTTGTAAGGCGAGAGTAGAGCACTACCTCATGCGCTTCGCTTATGAGGCGTGCAATATAATTTCATCTGAAAAGTATAACTATATACTATAGCGATTGAAAAAAATTAAACATGTTGCATGGAGGTAAGTTTGTACCTCCATGCAATGAGTACACTCGTACGTACATAACAAACAACAACAAAAAAAAATTGAATGTCGACTTATTTATCTTTTAAACGTAATAACTAGCATGTGAATATATGTAATATGTCATACATATTTGCAATCGTCTCTAAAAATATGCAAAATCTTTCATGGAAAATAATACATACTTAATAAATACTAAAATGAAGCATATCCAATGTGCCCTGGGTTGTAATGTATTGATTTCATCCATCAAAATATCTGGCGTCCGCATCATTTGTAAAGTCATGCATAACTCAAGCATGACGAGATATTCGATCGCTAAAATAAACAATGAGACTTAAGAAATGTTGCACTGGTCTTAAGAAGTCATTGTAATTCATTTCAATATGTCAGGAGTGTGTTCCACTGACACAAAAAATGAGCAGGACAAAGCTGATTAAAGGATATCGCTTTAAAAGACAAAAAAGGGCATTAGGCATTGATACGGATAGGTACTTAATTCTTCAATTGGTATTTTTATCTTTTGTTTATACATCGTGTTATTGAAAGAACGCAAAATATCTCAGATGGTGGTACCTCAGCCCATGTAACTGAACAACTTTTGTTCAACAACTTTCACGAAACGTGAAACTTTTAACTTGTATGGCAAATAAATTTATCTTTATCTTTAGAAACTAAAAAAAAAATTGAATTTTTATACAAACTGATCAGTTGATCGAGTCAATTTGTATGAAAATCCGATTTCTTTTTGGACTTCTTGAAAGTTGTTGAACAAAAGTTGTTCAGTTACATGGGCTGAGGTACCATTTGAGAGGTTTTGCGTTCTTTCATTAACACGATGTATAGCGTTGGTAAGCCAATATGGGAAATGTAGATTATTTAATCTACATTTCCCATATTGCTTAACATTGCCATAACTTATACATTGCCAGGGACCGTTTGCCTTTATCTTAAAAATGTATATAAATCTTTGTTCTTAAAATATTGGCAAAATAACAATGTTTGTTGCAATAGATAAATTACTAAAAATAACTACAAATTTTCCATGAACGATCTTCGTTTGAAGGATAACAAATGCACTGGAAAGATGCATTACTTTGAAACATGAGAATCATGCAATGCCAAAATTTTAGGTGACGTGGTGGGTTCACAATATGCAAAACAGTGCGTGTTTTTGAAAAATCACTGTTATTAAACTACTACAGTTTATTCCTCAAAAAATTTACATAAAAATTTTAAGGATTTTTTACAGACACCCACAATAGCCAAAACATGATTGAGCATTTTTGGCCTGATAGAAAAAAATCACAAACATACCTCTAAATTTGACTGAATTTGCCTTTATAACACGTATTACTATTATATACAATCAACTATTTATACGAAAATTATACCAAAAAATGTATTATCTAAATATCTATCCGTTTTGGCTACAGAAAAATTTATAAATATAATACAAAGAAAATAAATAAATAAAACACTGCGAAATATCGTCGAGCACGGCTCCGACCCTTCCTTCGCTCTCGATGAACATTTCGCTGTGTTTTATTTATTATTTTTTTTTGTATTATATTTATAATTTTTTCTGTAGCCAAACGGATAGATATTTAGATAATACATTTTTTGGTATAATTTTCATATGAAAAGGTGATTGTATAAAATAGTAAGACGTATTATAAAGGCAAATTTAAGCAAATTAGAGGTATGTTTGTGATTTTTTTCTATCGAGCCAAAAATGCTCATGTTTCTTTTTCTCGTGTTTTGGCTATTGTGGGTGTCTGTAAAAAGTCCTTAAAATTTTTATGTAATTTTTTTGAGGAATAAACTGTAGTAGTTTAATAACAGTGATTTTTCAAAAACACGCACAGTATTGCAAATTGTGAACCCACGTCGCCTTAAAACATCAATAAAAGAGTCAGGGACCTCATAAATTTTATTTTCTTTTTAAGTACATACAGCACGTCCACAGCTATAATTAAGAGAACAGTGCCCTCATTGGCGTTTTGTGGATAAAGCCATCCGTACAAGGGTGTGCGATTTGTCAGTAATCCATCAGACACTTTTTGTTGGTCCACAAAGAGCGTGTGTAGGCGTCGTAACAAAGCAATTGGCACAATACGTAGCCTTGACTCAGTGTGCTTAAAGTATCTCGTAATTACTCAAGAAGTTTTCCGCCGCAATTGGACATTGAATGCGAGGCAACATGTCGTTTAAACATAAACCTCTGCTTTGTTTCTAAAAGATACATGAAACAAAATCGAAGTGAGTATGCATAAAGGAGGGTTATTACACTATTCGTATATTACATCAAGGCAATAAAGTTAAATACACCAAAAGATCAGAAAATTTTACTAAAAATGGGACACAGCTATCTACGAGTGGCAAATAATAGTCAATATATTTTCCTAAGCACTAACATCTTTGAACTATTATATAAATAAAATTTATTATATTTATTATCATTATAATAAATTATTATAACCTATTGACTATTATTTTCCGTGGTAGATACTGTTGTTGAATTTCTATTGTATCTATTGTATGTAATATTTTTTTTAACCTTCTGATTCACGGGTTTTTTTACCCCGGCTCTTTAAGAGGCTTGCGTAGGGATACAGATTCGATACGTAGATGACCATATAATATTATTGTTATGATTTTATTATGTTGAATCATTAGAAAAGAAAAGATCAATAAATAAATCCTAAAAGCCGACATACATATTGATAATGTTAAGAATATAAACTGTGTTGACTGTCTTCTAACATAAAATCTTTTTAAGAAAAAATATAAATACCTATTTCTATTATAGGCATTTATATTTTCTATTCATTATTTCGAAAATATTTTTTAAGTCGTTTTTTTATCTTTCATTTATTTATTAACTAATGAAGGTTTAATTTAATTAAGGTCCTACCAAGACATATAAAAGATGGCAGCGAGAAGAGAGGAATGGAGGCATATCCACTTAACTAAAACATATATATTTATAAATCAATAATGTCCAGTTGGTCTACCTTTAGTACAGGAAGGCTAGAGTAAGTGTCAGTCTAGGCTAGAAGTTGTTGCTGCTAATCCGCGATGTTCAGTTACTCATTAAAACTCAGACCAACGACTGAGTAATAAAGTTATCCAATAAAATGCCTCAGTAAATCCCTCGCCTCCGTTACTTCACACCAATCTTTAATTAACTTCCTCCAATCTTGGTTGTATCGTGAAGTCCAGGGATTAATACTTATTACTTAAGTATTACAATGTTACGAGAATATTAAAATATACTTTTAAGTAAATTTGTATTAATAAATAATTACCTTTTCACAAATAGACTTATATTAAAAGTTAGTTGTACCTATCAGATACAACTAACTTTCAGCCCATATTATTCAGCCCATAATACTGAACAACTTCCCCAAGGAACATACATATGTATATCAAAATATAAATTATATTTTTTTTATTACTCGGATCAGCAGATTGGTCAACTTTTAATCATCATCATCATCTTCCTTGCCTTCTCCCTATTTGGGGTCGGCTTTGTATGTCAACTCCCTCCATCGTTTTCTAACATTAATTATACCTGAACTAACCCCCCTCTCCATCATGTCCTGCTTAACAAATTTCCCCCACGTCATTCCAGTTCTTTCAAGTTAACCATTGTATTCGCCAGATGTTCGGCATCCCGCCTCTTGATATGACCGTGCCATGTTAAACGTTGGCTTTTTAACTTCTCTACAACCGGTGCCACCTTTAAACTCCCCCTTATATATTCATTCCTGATCTTATCCATCTTCGTCACCCAACACACCCACTTAAGCATTCGCATTTCTGCTACATGTAACTTATGTTCTTCTTTCTTCTTCGTAGCCCAACACCCCCCCCCCCTCCCCCTATACAGCAAAGCAGGTCTTATTACTGTCTTATATATATTTCCCTTTAGTTTCAATGGGAGCCGCTTATCGCAAGTTGTTGCAGTAAGCACTTGTTTGCACATAGGCCATTCGGTATTAATCCTTTTGGTGACATCTCGATCCACGTTTCCCTCGCTCTGCAAGACTGTTTTCGGCATCCTTGGTTGACCTTGACGTATATGATCTTAAAAAAAAGCTAGAAGTAGTTCGAAGCAATAAAGCTAAGCATGCATGCAAAAGTATGAAAACACGCTAAGATGAAGGAGATACTATTGCATATCCAAACAATTTCAGATCTTAAGGCTTATCGTTTAATCTTCAACATATCTAATCGCTGCTACATTAATCTCAATAGAATAGTCACGTCGATAGAGAAGAGATTACAAGCACGAGGTACGTTTTAAAAGATTTATTGCCAGCCAGTAATCTATGCTATCGTTAGTATGCACTATGCAGTTACCTTAGCTACATACATAACTCAGTCAGGAGCTTCTTAGGAACTCAGTTTATATCAGTATGAAATAAATTTTATATCAGTTTATATCGTCATTAACAAACTAGACTTGGACAAGCAAGACGCTCCGATAACAATTAACTACGGATTAAGCAACTAGGGAAGAAATCTTATTTACCTACGCGTTTAATTAATCTTGTGAAACCCAGATATCTTTATTCGCCTTTGGCGATTTGATGTAAGTATTTACAACATTTTTGGATATGT
Organism: Acrobasis repandana; assembly: GCA_963576875.1. Classification (NCBI taxonomy): domain Eukaryota; kingdom Metazoa; phylum Arthropoda; class Insecta; order Lepidoptera; family Pyralidae; genus Acrobasis; species Acrobasis repandana. The sequence goes on along the minus strand of OY756218.1, from coordinate 14,227,576 downwards.
CTAGTTGCTATTTAACTTATATATTAGCGCAGCATCTGCTGAGGATGCAGCTGAAAAGAAGCGGGTAAAGTATGCGGTTATGGGACAGCACTACAGTTTCATTCCCATAGCCAAACCATGGGATGTTGGGGTGCAAACGCCAAGCGTCTAATCCGGGAGTTAGGGCACAGAATTAGGGAAAAAAATGTGACCCCCGCTCTGGCTCGTTTCTGATGCAAAGGTTGGCCATTGCCATTCAGTGCGGTAACGCAGCAAGTATATTGAGCACCTTTGCAGCAGAAATGTCAAGGGGCGGGTTAGAAATATATTGTAGATATTAAAACCTAATTGTATTTGTTTTAATTGTGTGTTTTTTATGTATAACCTATATATAAAATTCTTGTAATATTCTATGTGTTAAATAAATAAAGAATCGTTTATTCCACGTATATCTAAAATGTTAAACTTTATGTCTAGCTTAGTGGCGCATTTGGTCAGAAAGTTATACTTACAATTTAAACAAATATACAAAGGCAGACCTAGGCAGTGATCGCGCGTTGGCGCGATGACGAAGATAGAAAAATGATTGACTGGTGGACTGTAGCTCTGTACAGGGATGAGTGGAAGTAAAAATGGAACGGATTTGCCCAGCACCGGGACACAATTACAGACAAAAAATGAAATATACAAATATAGTATGTGCCTCTATCTTAACTTTTTTAATCTTACCTTCTCTCTTAAACCTGGTCTCTGATGCTGACCCTTCTCTCCCTAATTTGAAATCCTGATTCCACTTTTGTTGACAACTGTAAGTACGCTGGGTAATCTGGATCACTGCCTGTCACTCAAGACATTGAGAGAATATTTACTAAATAAAATAGTATAAATCTGTACAAATGCTTTTTTCTTTGTTTTGCTTACCTAACTGCACATCCCCGTTGTTACACAAGACAATTAAAAACTCAACCTTGCAAGAAGCACAAAGCCCCGTAATACCGCGCTAGGCCAAGGCCGTGTGACATAACGCGTTACGTGTCGCCGTTATCCAGCCAGCGAGCACCGCTAGATGCAGCTTGCCGTCTGTTTATGATACGTTGAAATTGAAAGCGCTGTATGAAATCCCGGTTTGTTACTTTAACCTAGGTCTATTCCGTTCTGTCAGCCAATTATGAATTCATGGTAGCTCTAATAGGACGTCCCTAGTTTTCGGCTTACAATAGCCACTTCATCTCTTCCTATGTGGATACATCCAGCAAGTGTTGGTTGAAACTATAAGCACTACTAGAGGTTGTAGATAGCTGCTTGCCCCTGATTGATTCGCTATTAGTAAGTAAATGCACCTCCAAGTGAATGCACCCCCCGCCCTTGTTCAATGTCCACAGTATGACATTACATTACTCTACAAAATTATACACTTTACAACAAGTAGGTACGTAATTACTGATGTTTATTGAATGAGCTAGCGAATTTCTACAAGTCTTCTTGGACAATCCCAATGACAACTCAAGTGCTTATTGGAATTTCATATGGTACCTAGTTGAGAAAATTTCATATTGGTAGGTGAGAAAATGAAACAAACATCACGTTTGATAGTGTAACTGTTGTTTATGATTTCAGACCTCTCCAGAGATTGTAGAATAACAAATATGCTGATTCAAATTGATATTGACGACTGACATCTGGTAAGTTCTAGTAAGTATTACGAAAGTGATTTAATTACACTACCGGAAAAAAATATGACACGATTTTCAAGATTGTTACGCATGATGCAAGCCGCAGTGACCTAGATAGCATTTAAAATGCGTCATTCAAATAAACAAATACCAATTTCCATATCTAGCACAAGTTGTACTTAAACAAAGGAAAGGTGAGGTAAACAAGCGAGCCTCAAAACTTGGCTTGTTATTTCATACTGTGATGCGAATGATATCATGTGGTGTGGTGTACAACGTTGACTTCATATCACATCACCCGTGCTGTGCGGCGTAGCGCACCGCGTGACGCCGCAAAAGTAAGCATAGCAACAGAAGTTGATACGAGTACATTTTAGGGCATGTAGAACTATTTTTTTAATTACTAACAGGGCAGGTTTTTTTTAAAATTAAATGGCGTAAAGATTTTTGTATAAAGAGTTTGAAAAATTTAAGCCCTGACTAGACAAAAGCAGAAAAGTGCTACTTATAGAGTAAAGTGTTTGTAATTAAACAAATGTAAAAACATATAAATTAAAAACTAGCTTTTCGGGCGTTGCGCAGCTTTTCGTGCAGCTGTTGAAGTTGGTTGGAATATATGTCCAGTTGAGAAAATCCAGTTGAGTAAAAACTACAGTCAGTAAAGGAAACATTAAAAAAATATGTGGCCATCTTGGAATCAAAATTTTTTTGCAGTTTTGTGTTCCACGATGTTCTTTACCCCAGCATACAAAATTCTAGACCACTTCGATGTTCCAGTAGGACGTTGAAAGAATTAAGTTAAAATTCTAAAATCCAGACGCAATCTTGGATATTCCAAAAAAAAAATGAAAAATTTCCTTAAATTCTTTTCGTTTTGTCTATAATAATGATTTTGTATAATCTAGGTATGACCAAATATCGTCGACACTGTTCGGTTAAGAACATAAAGCAAATATGTATTTTTAAGTTTAATAATTTATTGGATGACTCACACAGTCAAGAAAAATGGCGAAAGAAAGGTAGTGTCAGGGTAGTGTAGAGAGTTCAATGTTGGTTATAAACATGTTTTTTGGTTATAAATACAAAATCATTATCGTGGACAAAAAAAAACTGTTTTTAATTTATACGTTTTTAATTACAAACAAAAGTTAAACAGATTAAATCCCTCACATGAACTGTTAAATCATTCATTAGTCACTTTGGAAGTCATACACTTTTAAAATGTCAAGACCTCTGCCCCTATGTATGGCGTAGCACTTCGTAGATGATACTACGCTACAATGTTAATCATTATAGGACACTACGAAGCAGATTTTTGTGTTCGTAGCAGAATTTGTAATATTGAATAATTTACTGGAATACACTCTGAAACGTTACAGACGTGGTATAAAATGTTACACTAGTTGGATCTGTTACTCGTTTTATTTGTGCCGCAACGGTACTGCCAATCAGAGATTACGCGGAAAATAGCGTCGCCATTCCACAGTTCCATGCTTCTAGCACTGAAATAGAGGCACGAGAGCGCACAAGAACAATACGATGCTTCCAGATACAAACGACGATAAACTTGTGTTTATGTTATTGCAAACTATTGCGATAGCTGTAGTGGTAGTTATTGGTTTACAAGCAAGTGTAAAAATATAAATCTATAAAAAGTCTAACTTATTCAGTTACTTTTATTTCCCTACTATATTTAAACTGATATGAGTTCAAACTGAGATTAATTGCTTACCTTTATAGATAATTTGTTTTAAGACGTGTGGTCTGCCGGGAGGCAGAGTAGAATAGGACCACTCCAAGTCAACCGTGGCTGTCGTAGAAGGCGACTTAGAAAACACAAGCTAAACAAAGCTTATAAACATCAATGAGACCTCTCTAACCCGTCTGGCCAGCATGGAGAGTGTAGGCCAAACCCTCTGGCTGCTCTAGCCAAGTATGGCTCTGGTAGTACAGAGGAAAGTTAAGATACCAGGGTCGAGCTCCTGCAGTGGAGATTAGTATAAGACCTGATGAAGATGATAGATCTTTTGTAAGGTCTCAAAGAAATAGATGTTGATGGAACTCTGTCTTTGTTTTGTTTTTAATTCCTCTACTGGACTGAAAATTCCTAAACTGTTGATTGGAATATTATATTGTGAGTGATACTTAAAAAGCCGGTCTTTATGATTTTACTTATTTCGAGCTGAAAACGATACTCAACTTATTACTACTAATATAAGAACATTTATATATGTTTATTATTATTAAATGAAACCATTATAGTAGGTTTATTTTCTTGATTTACAGTTTAACTACAAATAAACATGAAGATAACCAATCCTGATGTATCCAAAATAACTACACTTTTTATACAAATTTTATTTACTTCATTTAATTTGATTGAACGGAAACAATTTCATAATCCTTGGTCTACACAGATTACAGCAATACACTGAAATGTTATATTATTTACATTATTATTTTCAATTTTATTATTTTGTCACAATATCTTGACAGAAAATTGAGCCATCTATGTTGCGAACGCTATACGGCGCTAACATCGTCGGCACATAGCGACATTACCAGATTATTACGGTCTGGAATCTAGATACTATGTAGATGAATAATGAATAAATAAAAAAAATGAGAATTTTGAATTCGCAAACGAGTAATTATAATAATAATACTCTTTTGTTGTGCAAATTCAAAAGGATGACCCCTTTTTTCCGCGGAATATCAAGCTCTTTGTGCAATTTAAGTCTATTGTAATAGTCATATTGTGTGGCCTTCTTCAAACATGCTCGTAAGTGGTAGTACGTGTGGGTAGCATGAATAATGGTCATGGGTTCATACGGTGTACAATAAAGTGCCACTGGACGGCTTTGTCCAATTATATCTTTGGAGGCCTTGTCACGATAATATGATAAGGCCTCCAAACAGGATGACGGTTAATGTATAAACTTTTTAAAGGTAGATACAGCTTATACATTAAACATATAGAAAAAAAATTTCAGTGCGATTTTTTTATAATAGCTCATGATCATTTGGAAATAATACTCGCATATCACGCTTACAATGTAATCGTCAATACAGCCAAATAAGATTAATTTAACGTAACATATCAAGGTTTTTGCTATATTTAAGATAATATGTCTATTTGTCTTGGTGTTTGGTGGTCCACGATCTATTTGATTTATGCGATTAATCATGTGTAGTAAAAAATTGAGGTTATAATAATAACATAGTTTCCGTCTATTAACTTCCAACAAGCATTAGTTGATTTGTTTTTCTTTAGATATGAGTTCAGTAATAATTGATTCTGCAAGCTTTTTCACAGAAATTTTAGGTTTTTTGTATCCTATTTACATAAATAGTAGTTGGTCCCTATGTGCCATGTGGCTTCCAGCCTAGAATAGGACCACTTCATCTCTTCCTGTGGATGTCGTAAGAGGCGACTAAAGGGGCACACACGTTTCGTGCTTCAACTGCATTACCAAGGATTTAACGTCGGGTAGCGGCCGGTTATAAAACTTTTCGCACAAATGCATTCCCAAAGAGGGTTGACATCAGGCAGGTGGTTAGGTTAGTCGTAAAATAATGGTCTACGGCATCCTTGGGTGACCATTGAAATGTATATTTATATTTAGAGAAAAAAAAGCGGGTAAGCACACCCCAGGCTCCGAAGCAGCAAAGCTGCGGATGCAACCGGGAACGCGCTAAGATTAAGAAGTAGTTCGTCCCGCTATGAACTCGCGACCAATAATACAACCTTATTATCGTAAAACGTACATACTTTTATACACACAAAGGCCAGATTGTCCTAGGATTTTTGAGCGAGCAAAGCTCTCCAAGTTTTTAAGTTTTGAGCTAGTGAAGTTCTCCAAATAATGATTAAGCAGAGGTATATTTTTCTATAACTTGCTTTGGAGAATTTCACTGGCTTATACCTTAGAAATGTATCGTTTATTTTAAGTGGCTGCCAGAATGAGAAGTGCCACGGGTTGCAGTATCATATCATTAATATTCTAGTCGCTATCCAGGCCACGCCAAGTCTATAAATAAATCAAACCTTACGATAAGAGCCTTGCTGTCCACTGCTAAGAATAAGATACCCCTAGCAACAATGTAATCAGATAATATCCAAATTACAGGTACATTCACGTCTTTATTGTAAGGGGTAAATAAAGTTAAGGGTCACACATAAAAGCGCTCAACAAGTGGATTGGCCTTAAGGTAGTGAACGGGAATTAGAAACTGGAAGAGATTACATTTTGGGATTAGTTCGCCGTTGTCAATTTATTCATATGTACCTACTGTTTATATATCTAAATGTATTTTGGTAGTACAATAACGATAATTTATTAGTACAATAGTAGATAGTATAGGTAATAAAGGTGGGTAAAAGATATATAAAAGATAATGGTAGTACAATAAAAATGTTAATTAAAAATATTAGTATCACTATGTTTTGGTGCAATAAAGATTTTAACTAACTAAAGATATTAAAAATAAATATATTATTATAAACACACACAAACAATAGTGTCAGGTTTAAGCACCTATTTAGTATAGCTTCCTTAGTCCCTTGGTCAAATTTTACGACCTACAGGGGAAGCAGCAGGTTCATCAGGAGATGCTAACAAAACATACTGGAACTATTTTAAGAATAAGTTGAGCCATAATACTGAACAATTTTCCCCAAGAAATATATATTATTAGAAAAAGAGATTTTTTTTAGTTTCTCATAGAAACTCGGATCAGTTGATCGCTTAACTTGTATGGGAGGTTAAAAAGTATTTTTCTTATTTTGATATTATTTTACACTAAACTATCTAAGCACAGATACCGGCGGCGTAGAAAAGTACCTATTCGTTATTGTTTTAGCTGAGATCGGATGATAACACTACATTAATTAATCTCGGTCCAGTCGGTATCTCTCACGGGAATTTTTTGATACCTACCTTTAGCGGAGGAAATAATAAAATCAGCATAAAAATAATAGCAAATGATATCGTTAATTTGCAGGTAGCCTTTAAACTCGTTTTACTGGACGAAAGAGGTGGCGAAACGGATACGATACTAGTTCTAAGGAACACCGAATAAAATAAGTTTGGATGCTGTAATTTTATGATTTTACTCATTTATTTATTTATTAAAACTTTAATGTTACATTAACAATTGTACACAACTGGCAGAGCATTCTATCCCAGTCAAACATAGGGATAAACAGATAATTTGTTGCGGCGCATAAATAAATAATATTTCAATATAATATACAATCAAATAAAATTAAACTTTTTATAATATATACCTGCATATAATATATACCTTAGATTGTAATATAACAGATACATACACATATAGAGGTACATACAAAATTACTACACACATATACCAACAAGGAATGATGACGGTGAAAACACCTACTTATATATATATATATACTAAATAACTAATTTAGGGAGTGTGGTGCCAGGCAGAGTAGAATAGGATAGAAGACTTGGAGTGGACCAAGTCTTCCAGTGGATGTCGTAGAAGGCGACTTAGGAAACAGAAGCTAAACAAAGCTTATGAACATCAATAAGACCTCTCCAACCCATCTGGCCAGCGTGGAGAGTGTAGGCCAAATCATCTGACTATACTCTGCCAAGTACGGCTCTGGTAGAACAGAGAGGGTCGTCATTCTGCAGTAGAGACTAAAAAGGACCTCTTGATGAGGATGATGATGATGATAAGGGGATGTATTCTCTTACATGAAAATTTAGTGGAAATTTCTTTGATGTCAACGTATAAAGCATTCTAGAGCCATGAAGCTTATTGGGTAAAAGAGTATAAAATTTGTGAGATGTAAAGGAAAATAGAAAGGAGAGGAGTATCTGCAGTCAGAACAAAGTCGCCGATCATGAATTTTGGATAAAAAATTTTAAAGCATTTTAAGTATTCCGGAGAATTTGAGAGTACTCATACCTCTGATTCATGGCCATCACTAGCATCACCTTTGTATATTAATTAACGTAGGTAGTCCCGGTTGTCATCATAGTATAGAAGTCAAGCTATGTCAGATGCTTTTTTTCTTCTTCTTCATGTATTTAGGAGCCGCGCTCTAGTTGCTGGAGTGCTTTCCATGTCTCTCTATCCTTTGCTAAGTTCTTAACCTCCATAAATGTTTTCACATTTAATTTTTCGTTTATTAGATCAAAGAATCTAATAAAATAAAGTAAAGGCTCTGGTAGTACAAAGAGAGTCGTGCATGGAGACAAAAACAGACCTGATGATGATGATGACATCGAAAAACCAGATACCTTAAGGCAGCCTAAAAAATCAGACGCCACTTAAACACATGAAAGAAAGGAAATACCACCTGTGAAACCGAGGAGCGAACATCGAGCGTAGTCCTTCCTTGGATGGGTGACCACAAGTGGCATATAAATTTCTCGTGCTCCTCCGTGTTTCGGAAGGCACGTTAAACCGTTAGTCCCGGCTATCAGCATTTTATAGCAGTCGTCAAGCTATGTCAGATGCCTTTAGGCAGCTTCAAAAATCGGACACCCAGTGTTGACTGCTATGCTAACACACACGAAAAATAAACAAAATTCAATCAACAGTATCAACTCAAATTGTTAGTGTAAATTATTATCTCAAATCCTTCCCAAGCCTAGTTAGTAAGGTTACGTGCCAAATTGCACGTATGCAATAAACGCACTGCATCTTCACAACGTCATTAAAAAAACCATTACTTCTCAATACAGTCGCTAGTACGTGATATACGACATTTGGTGACAAGTACAGTTAGTTGTCAATTCGGCATTGTCTCTTGTATTGGAAGCATTGGAAGTCACCACGACGCCGCGCGTGCCGGGAATTTATCGACGCGTTCGTGAGAACCAAGGATGAGGTAATGTGTGCATTGCAAATAACCATAATAGGGATGAGGTATGCCCGTCCATTCAGGACGCCATTGGCATTCGTTCTGAAATTTAAAATAAAAGTTATTTTTTAATGAAAGAAATAACCAAATGATATAAGGATAATTTAATGCTTGTACTGTTTGTTACTCGTACGTCAACAGCATAGTATCATCTAAAATATTTTAGATATATATTTTCTGTGTCTTTGAAATGTTTAGGTACTTATGTAGGTACATATTATGAAACTTATTTAAAAAGTAATAAAATAAATGTAAAAAAGGCAGATTTAGTTTTTAGTTTTAGTAACCAATAAACAATGCCTGGCTCGTATACTAACCAAACAGCTTATAGTAATGCCAAATAGCAATATCCTGTATTTTATAACCTGTCACATAAACGTCGTCGTCATGACTGCGTTGATGCGCCATGCGTCCTCCACGAGACGGCTCGCAGGACGTGCCTGACTCGCATTAAAATAGTCTTCACACAATCCCATACAATATCTAGCGTAATCTGAGCTCTCCACTTAAATATACTAATCGGCTCATGATTTCTAGTTGAAAGTGCAAGTATGCTCCCAATATTAGCATGGTTTGGCGTCGGCAACGTGTGTACAAGGTCCTCGCTCTGGAAACATTCATGAATTCTGAGTGGATTAGGTGCTGAGGTGACCAAGGTTGTGGTGCACACGTGCAGCGCCACGGGCGCACGAGACAACGTGATGCCCAGCTTGGAGACCGCAGGAGGGGTGCCTCGTGACTCGCGCCCTGTTTTGCCAGCCCATTTGGAAGTTAGATACATTCCAATGGAACTAGAGACCATGAATATATTTCTGTGTTGGTGCCTTCTATTTTTTTGTTAGGTGTTTATGCTTAAATAACCTGTGTGGTTCTGGGTTAAAATAGGATCACTCCATCTCTTCCTGTGGATGTCGTAAAAGGCGACTAAAGGACTAAGGACAAACATCTCGTGCTACAATTGCATTCCCAAGGAGGGTTAACGTCGGGCGGCGGCAGGTTGTAAAACTTTTCGCACAAATACATTCCCAAAGATGGTTGACGTCAGGCAGGCGGCCGGTTGTAAAACTATAGCTATATTATACCAAATCATTTTGCAAGGTCTTTGACATCCTTGTGTGACCATTGACATGCATGTTATATTTGGAGAAGAAAAAGCGGGAAAGCGCACCCCGGGCTCCGAAGCAGCACAGGAATGCGCTTAGACGAAGAAGAAGAAGGTGTTTATACTTAAATACTAGTCAAGAATTATAAAAAATCTTTTGTTTTTATATGATTTTGTCAAAAAACTTAAATAGATAGGTAATGTTTTGTTTCCGTCCAATAGGTTAAAAATTTGAGTCTGCGAAACTGCGATCATATATCAATTCTTCGTGGCATGGAACCTAGGGACAAATTTCTGTTTTTGGAGACAAACTATATGACTTGCAATAAGGTTTTACCAGTATCTTTTTTTATTTTGTTAAATAAAAGATGTGCCTACCTTATTCACATCTTTCTCATTGTTATTATTCCGAAAACTTGCACTTAAATAAAAGAGCATGACATTATGGGTCTAAATATTTTAACGTAACCAATTTGTTACACAAATTCGGAAGGCCTTTTGGTTTCGTTCCTTTGTCATTTTCGAGAAAATAACAAAGGACCAAACTAATAACTGACTTTCGCTTTGACTATACTTTCTATTTCAAAGGGCAAACTTTATTGTTATTGTAACTGTATTGTAACGAATGCACAAATGACCAACTGTTTGTCCAATTGTATGTAGTTTTATTTAACCCAAGATAAGGAACACAATCGGGTAAAACAACAGTTGTATTTCAAAGAATAAGGAATCTTTCATGAATAAAAACGCAAAGAATTTATAACGTGCAATATTTTTACATTTATTTTCATAGTCATTCTGTCTTAGTCATATTTTTAAGGCCTAAGCTTTTTGGAGATCTAATCTTGCTATTAAAGGGTCCAAAGCCAAACACACGTCTACTGTGCGTTTTGCATCCGTGATCAGATTTAATTATTAGATCAATCTAACCACGTCCACTCTTTAGTGTTCAATCTATTCACAAAAACAAAATGCAGTCTTCAAATCAAATAAGTGATCAACTTGATAAGCTTGAGCGTCTCCAGAACATGTTAATTCGATACATATATGGCCTTCGTAAATATGACCATATTTCTCATTTTCGCAATGAACTCAATTGGCTTCCGATCCGACGTCGCCGTGACTGGCATACCCTGTCAATGTTATACACAACTCTTTTCAATCCTAACTGTCCTAACTATCTACGAGAATTATTTATTCTATTTAGTGAGTCTCAAGGGCGTCCACTACGCAGCGCTGAAAACCTTCTTTTAAGAATTCCTGCTCACTCCACCGACTTTTACTCGCGGTCTTTGTCTGTTCGAGCCGTACGTCTATGTAACTCACTACCACTTACTATCCGACGCGCCCAAACGCTAGCCAGCTTTAAATCCCAAGTAAAATCGCATTTTCTATCCTTATGAAAGGTAATTTCCTTCCCTTGTTTCCACTTAGTTTCTTCATTTTGTCCTGTTATGTTTTCTTTGTGTAAGTTGTATGTATGTATTTAAGTATTAGGTGTATGTATGTTTATTCTAATTATTGTATATAAGTATGTTTATTATATTGACCACCCCGCACTACCTAATTTCCTATCATTTTTTCTATATAAACGAGGTTGCCTGGAAGAAATTGCTTAGCGATAAGGCCGCCTTTTGCGCATTTTCTAAGATAATTATGTTCTGTTTTTTACTTTTGTGCAATAAAGGGTATTGTATTTTATTCTATTGTATTAAGTAGATACTATCTATTTCTAAAGAATTCAACTCTATCGCATCAAACAAAAGTAGCGATTTACGAATAATTAGAGATAATGTGTAAAAAAAAACAAAATTAAACTGTCGTAAATTTGTAATACTGATATAAAGATATCGTAAGATAAATTAATTTTGAAAAGAATTGTCTAAGTTAGTAAACAAACCAAATGATCTTGTAATCCGCTAGATGACAATAAGTCAAATCAGACACTTTTTTCTAAAAGTCAAGACAAACATTTTCTATTGGATTTGTTTGAAATATAAAACCGTGACGTCATAGATAATTGGAGTCAAATAGCGCTCTTAATATCAGTTTTTCTGCATTAAACAATCTAAAATCATGTTGAAGATGGATATGATTAATGACAAGTGACACTATTTTGTGACGTTTTATTTTCTTAACAGTAAAATAATTTATTTTTGACCCAGTCATCTACCCAATTGTAGTTACCTAAGTTAGCATTCACTCGAATATGCAGAGTTCCAATACTTTTATGTACTTACATACCTACAAGAGAGAATCTAATATAGACTGATGATTATTACATATTTTTAATGAAGAATATTATATTCTTGAATTATATGATCAAGATTTATGTATATACATAAATAATATTATCGGGAATATACCTAATATACCTAATATACCTAAAACTTATCCAAGGAGACCGCTCTTCCCAAGCGGACCATGCCTATGTACGAGTACAGTTCCTAATATTGCAAACTTTACTATAATTTACAACTTCTGGTGAGTAGGTATTAATCACACACAAATGAGATGCATTTTTATCAATTCAAATTACTTGGGTAATTTCTATAAGAGAAGTACTTAAGTACCTAAAGTATAAACTACACAGAGTATTTGCATATTTATCACGGTAAAGGGCGTAACATTCTTTGGAGTGTAATGAGAATCATTCGGGTTTGAGAGGCCCACAGAACTGGGCTCCGAATCTTAATCTATCTCTTTTCCACTACCCGATTTGGTTATAAGAGGAAGTGGGTGGGCGATAGACCCGGCCCAAAGCGTAAGTTGGCCAAAGTGAAATGACCGCTGCTGACCATTTTGGCAGTTGCGTCATTCGCTCGAGACTTGAATCTGAAGTTCTTTACTACGTTCCATGATCCGAAAAAATAAGAAGTCATCTATCGCGGTCGTGACGTGCATTCCAATGGCTTTAATGGGAAAACTTATTTTAGGAAAAAAATATCCGTACCTAATGTATTTAATTGAGTTGTTATTTTATGCCTTCGTGCGATACCTGACAGTGTTCACAGTGTGCTATTTTAAGACAGTGACTTTTAATAGATAGAACTGATGTACATTATGAAATGCAATAAATGAATTGAATTGAATTGAAAACTTAACCTGGTAGGATTAAAAATACGTTTGCTTCCTGGAATAACTTAGTTGGGCTTGTCAATGAAGGCCTGTCGCATACATCTATGGTTGCAATTAGGGATGCTGTTGTTGTTGTTCTTGTTTTTGTAAAACTATTTTAGTTTTATAAGTAGTGTCTTAATGATATGTAATTAAAAGAGATTAAAAACATTGCACTAATTCTTGAAATTATCTAGGTATTATTATTATTGAATGTGATCAAGTTAGTCACCTACCTAGGAAGGTACGTGACTAAGTTGATCAAAAAAAAAATATTTCATTGAATAGGAATTAATTAATTTTTTTCTTATCAATCATCATTACTTTACCATTACACCCGACTGTACCTACAGGCTAAAACTGAAAACCATTGTGCCGCCTTTTAGGCCAACCACGCTGAGTTTTGGCCTATTTTGCGCTACTGCAGCACATACATGTATAGATAGTATTATCGTTGTTTATTGTGATTGTTGCATGTTTATTATTGAGTATTGTTTGTAAATTGTTCTTTTCTTATTCCTTATATGTGTGTGTATGTGATGCAGTTTTAGTGAATAGATAAATAATAATTTATCTATCTAAAAATATACCTAAGTACCTACTAGATTTTTAATTCCATGCAGGGGTTTTGTTAAAATTTTAGGGTAATGTTTTCATTTCCGTCAATCGAAGAAGAACCGAGTTCTTCTTCTATAGTAATTTATAGAAGGGATATTTGCGAAACACCAAAGGCAGTCATTTGATTAAAATAACCAAAAATAAGTTGAACCTAGATATTTTACTAAATTAACCATACAAATCCTTTAGAAGGCACCATTGTACAAGTGCATGTTTACAAAAATATACCAAGTAATGTTAAAAAACTAAATAGCTTGGTGGTACCAATAAATAACTGGCACAGCCTTTTGCGTTGGTTCTACAAGTAGATGGTAAAAAGAGCCATTCAAATCAATAAACGATGTCAAACGAATCTGTAGAGTTTGCAAATGTCATAAGTTATTTGACTCGAGGAACAAACAACGTTCTATATTCAAAAACCGTGTTTTACGACATTCGCGTCCAAGTTCAACAGCCACTGCCGAGCCGCTCTAGACTTGGTTAAGGAAGGATGGAGTCGACCCACTTGTGGTTCCCTGACCTCCGCGGCAGCCTAGCATAGCATCACCCATCTCCCTCACACTTCAAGCAGAGATATAACTGTCTCCCTTACTCCCGGAATATTTTCGCAACCACGTTCGGAAAATGGCGCAGAGGCGCGGAGGCAGCCTTACCGTGTGATGAGATGACAATGAATTTTTAGCGTTAGAATTGAATTGGCAAGAATTTTATTTACACGGTGTAACGACCTTAGCTGAGAAAATTTAATTCAAGTTATACAAAGCGATGCCTTTGACCTGGACTACGCATATTAATTTTAAGAATAATGGGAGATTTTGTAATATAATGCAACATACAAATCAAAGTATTTTTGCCTTGCCTTATGATTTACTAGATGTAATAGAACTTTGATTTAGTTTTAAGCATCAGTAAAAAATTATTAGGTAGGTAGTTAATTTCTTTGTGTATTATTTATTAAAAACACACAACACACACACACGCACGCGGGCGCATACACATACATACGCACGCACACAAATCGTGCTGTGATGACAATATTATTTTATTTACTACAAAAATAGGACAATTGCATTAAACAAAACCTATATTAACCGTATAGATCACATTAAACTTTAAAGCCAGCCCCATCACCATGAATTACGAATCGATGAGTTGTTTACGCATAACGAGTATGGCACGTTTGCAGTCACGCTGAATTTTAGACGCAGGACGCAGATCACCCGTGATATTCCAAATGACTTGTTCTAACTCTAATTCTGCGTGATCAGTTCGATGGTTGGTTATATGACTAAGTTTGATGCAATACTTGATCATATAGTAAATTTTTTTTAAAGCTACTATTTTTTGCAAGTCATTTTATCTATTAAAAAAGCTTATCACCCGTGATCTTCTATTTGACATGATCTTACTTCGAATATAAATTCAATACTGCTTGATTAATTCTCACATAGGTAATGGTAGTTACAAATGATTAAACATTTATTTTATTGGTTCAAGTACACTTGAAAATTAACAAACAATACATTTAAAATGGTTTTCAGTGTAATAAGGTTTATGCTTAGAGTAAGTACCTAGTGAAATGTAAATGTATCGAAGTAATTGGATGCCCTGACAAAAGACTTTTAAAACTTGTATGTACTGTATGTGTTAGGCGGTGAAAAAAGGTAGTTTCAAGAGAAATTGTTGTATTTTAGGGTTCCGTACCCAAAGGGTAAAAACGGGATCCTATTACTAAGACTCCATTATCCGTCCTTCCGTCCATCCGTCTGTCTGTCTGTCTGTCACCAGGCTGTATCTCATGAACCGTGATAGTTAGACAGTTGAAATTTTCACAGATGATGTATTACTGTTGCCGCTATAACAACAAATACTAAAACAGAATAAAATAAATATTTAAGCTCCCATCCCATACGTTTTTTTTTCAACAAACGTGATTGATACGCCTTACAAATCAGTATGATTTGTCCGTATATATTTATTATTATTATTTTATTTCCATTTTTTGCTCGATATTAATAACGGCAACAAAAGTGAATATACAAGAATGTTAAAGAGAATATACACGAATATTTAGTTATATATTTACTTTAAAAATAGATAATTAAATTAAAATAAAATAAATATTTAAGGGGGGCTCTTATACATAACGGTACGGGACCCTACGTGCGCGAGACCGACTCGCACTTGGCCGGATTTTTCAATACTTCCATGGTGTTTGCACGTTATTACGTGTCCCTTTGACCAGGTAGGAAGGAATTTTCGCGCGCACGAAAATTTGGCGTAGCGCGTAGCGGCTGATATTCTGTTCGGGCTCCGGTCACCTCCGGTCCTTTCAAAACTCAATGTACACAATTAATTTTGTTATGCTTGCTATAACTATTATTGCACGCCTCATAAGCGAAGCGCATGAGGTAGTGCTCTACTCTCGCCTTACAAAAATCTAGTGATTTTTTAACTAAATGTGTCTCTATTTATTTTCGATCGCACTTGTACAATAATATTTACACATAAATGTCAAGGAAAAACACTAGTTTCAACACTTATAACATTTTTAAAAGACATTTTGCCTTTTAAGTAAATAAAAACAATGTTTAATAAAATCATTTTGTGGGCGTCCGTGTGTCTGTATGTATGGAAACTGGCGTGGTCACGATAACTCCCGAAAAACTTATCTGATCAAGTCCATTTTTTTTATACGCTTCAGTATTATCCAGAACTAAGTCCTTTCTAAGATCACGGTCTAATTTAATGTAGTTTAATCGTAATTATTATTATAAAAATACAGGTGACATGTTAAAAAAAATTTTGGATGTGAGGTTTGTTGAAAGAGTTAATACCTATGTATGATAAGTACGAATGTGTAACTGGCAAGTAAGAAAAGAAGTAAAAAGAAATTTGAATAAAGAATGTTGTGATTTTGTTTGTTTTATTAAATATGAAAGACGAACAAATGTAAAAGAAGCGATAAATTAGTTAATATTTTATTTAATTTGCATTAACTAATTGAGAATGAAAAGAACAATCAGTGGTTACACTTTTCTTGACATTCGTGACGTAGTCTTGTGTCTTTTTCTTGTTTTTGCTTAGTTTTTTTGAGATTTCTCAAAATCTACCAGTCCGAATCGGTTTAAATTCACAGGAAATCTGAGTTATATAGAACTCTTTGGAAAGCTACTTGTTTGGTTCCGATCGGTTTAGTTGTTCAAGAGTTATAAGCGGTTCACATAAACACCCACACACACATACGTATAGGGTGCATGACACTTGCTCGTGAGTGGTCAGGGAAGATTCCTGAGACCTTTAAACGTCGAGATCTGATGAAAACTCGACTTTTTAAAAACGGGGTGAAACTAATAACGTCCCGAATTTTGAAAATTTTCAATTTTCTCAGCGGGAAGTTAAAAATAATCTCCAGTCGTGCGTTAAAGCCGACACATACTTTTCTTCGTTTTAAATTAGCAATAAAACAAACAAAATCAATTTAATTGTGAAAAATTAGATTATGAGGCGTGCACTTTTGGATTTTCCAAACTATTTTATGCGGGAAATACCTATTTCACATCAGTAGAGCATAACCAATAAACCTATAAGTAAGTAGGTAGTAAGATTTGAAGTCA
Source organism: Acrobasis repandana (assembly GCA_963576875.1). Lineage (NCBI taxonomy): Eukaryota > Metazoa > Arthropoda > Insecta > Lepidoptera > Pyralidae > Acrobasis > Acrobasis repandana. Next base: position 14,210,563 of record OY756218.1, on the reverse strand, counting down.
TTGTAGAAACATCTCAGTAAAAAAAAAAATTCACTGCGAGTGGGATTTGAACCCATCCCCAAATTTTTTATAACTTAATTTAAATTAAAATATTGTTTCAAATCAATTGGCACTAGCTATTTGAGCCTAGGGTAATGCATTCATTGACCTTAATCAAGCTGGCTCAAAGCTTTACAATATAACTTTGAAAATTATTTAATTTTATGATCAGCATTAATTTTCTTCTATCTACATTGTATACCTATCTACTCTAGGCCGTTACTATGTCGGTAATTTAAAAACTTTGGTATTCCCAAATCATCGATGGTAATGAGATTCTTTTTTTTATGAATCGATAGTCGCAATCTGAATTGATAAATAATTATCTGGTCTGAAGCCACCTTTCCGGTGGCTGTCAAGGTGAATGCCCTCGGTAGAATAAAACAAAACACAATTTTTTACTGAAAAGCTGGCTAAACAGGTTACCTTCATTAATTTTCGTTATGTAAGTTGGCAATTTATAAGATATTTATAATTAAAATTTTATTCAGACTAAATTCAAACTGCAAAAATGGGATGATATCTATACTAATATTATAAAGCGGAAGAGTTTGTTTGTTTGTTTGTTTAAACGCGCTAATTTCAGGAACGAATGGTCCGATTTGAAAAATTATTTTTTTGTTGGGTAGTCCATTTATAGAGGAAGGCTTTAGGCTATATAACATTACGTTCCGACAACCACGCGAACGAAGTCGCGGGCACAGCTAGTTAAAATTTAAAAGCAGACCTAAAACAGAAAATAATAATACTGTGAGTAAGCAAGCATACTGATGCTTAAAAAATCTTAAAACGTAAAATGAAAAGATCTGACGCAGTTTTGTAACAAAACAAAAAAAAACTGTTCTCCAAAGATCAAGAAGGACACTTCGTTTCATTTTCTAAAACCCGATTACACGAAGGTGACGCGAAGCGGAGGTCGGCCAGCCGACACAACACTCGAAATCGAAAGGGTTACTGAAAACGAAGGGAGATATGCCGTTATCCTGGACTGAGAAGGAAAGCTCCCGTTAAAACGGAACCCGTGTCATGAGGTGGTCATGCGATGGGAAATGCAAGTAAAACTTCACTACGGAAAGGTATTTATGTAATACCAACAACTTAACAAAAGATAAGGTCGAAAACAAACATAGATTGGTACCTAAACAGTATAAACAGCTACAAATAAACAGATAAAAACTATCTAGCTGAAATAAATAAGCTCACTAACGCCTATTAGCAGGCCTGTGTCAATCCCCGTTTAGGTATCGAAAATATACCTACATTTTTACTATGAGCGCGGCGGCCCCTCCGAGTGGTAAATTAAGTTACACGAATCGTTTGTCCAGAGTAATAAGAATTGGCCTGCAATGGTTGTCTAGGTATCTAAACGAAAAGGTGCATAATAGTTTCAGTTTATTTGGTACGTTATATTTGCCAACAAATCCATATTTTTTTTTATGAAGCTCTGATCTAAGTAAAATACATAGGTACGCAAGTTATTGTCGAATATACACTTATATACATACAAATGCCACATTGTCTTAGTAGATTTTGAGAACTTCGTTAGTTTAAATACTACTTACTTATACATTGACGTAATTTCGCGAAATCTAACTTTTTAATTTATTAGTGTTAATGTAAACATTTTCCTTATCAGAAGTCATGTTATATCGAATGCGGTCAGTTGGCGTCAGAACGTCCTTGGTGCTAACGTAAGACAACAGTTAACAACTAACGTAAGATAACAGTTATGTTTGTCTTATGGCTTGGCGTACACACAGCCTTAGTGAGGCCGCGCCTTCATTCAAGTTGAGCGATTGTTTTTCGAACGAAATCAATACTGACGACTAAACTCCGGAGGTTCTGGGTTCGATCCCCAGTCAGGGCAAGATGAAAAATTGTCTATTTCAAATTTTTCCTGGTTTTTGAGCGTTTATATATATTCACTCACACTGATTGAGAAATATATATATAAACTTAATTTGGGCAGCTTGTATTTATTTTGTGCTTTGGGGCTTTCTTAATCATTGTGATTTGACCTTATATATTTATTTATTTTAAACATATTTCTTGTTAATTGACAATCATTTTATGAATATAAATACTTATATCTACATATATAGGCCCCGAAACGGCACATTTTTGCCATTATGCATATTATGTGGGTCGCCATAAATAGATATAACATTAACTGAATTGAGTAGTTCTGTGAAAAAAGTAGACCTCGCGAGCTGTTATATATAATCATGCAATAACCAAAAATTTCCCCTATCCCCTGGCGTAGCAAAGCTATTTCAGTTAAATTCGTCCATATATAACGCTACAACAAACTACCGCCTCTTCCTTTGGAAAGTTCGGAAAAGAAAATTTTGGGAAGTTTGCTGTAGCGATTACTATCATCTTTCTTAACCTCTTTGACACCTGAATTTTGCCATGAAACATGTTTTCTATTACATATACGAGTAGTACATAAAGGTCTACAACAATAATTCGATTTTAGGGTTCCGTAGCCAAATGGCAAAAAACAGAACCCTTATGCATTCGTCATGTCTGTCTGTCCGTCCGTATGTCACAGCCACTTTTTTCCGTAACTTTAAGAACTATACTGTTAAAACTTAGTAAATAGATGTATTCTTTGAACCGCATTAAGATTTTCACACAATAATAGAAAAAAACAATAAATTTTGGGGGTTTTCCAAAGTTAGAACTGAAACTCAAAATTTTTTTTTTTCGTCAAACCATACGTGTGGGGTATCCATAGATAGGTCGTCAAAAATGATATTGAGGTTTCTAATATCATTCTTTTCTAAACTGAATAGTTTGCGCGAGAGACACTTCCAAAGTGGTAAAATGTGTGAGTGGCCCTCCCTGTAACTTCTAAAATAAGAGAATGATAAAACTAAAAAAAATATATGATGTACCATGCAAACTTCCACCGTAAATTGGTTTGAACGAGATCTAGTAAGTAGTTTTTTTTAATACGTCATAAATCGTAAACCGCAATTTACCTTTCATTCAATCAACAACAACCTACAAGAACTTTTATATTATGTTACTTGCTGCTACTTTATTTAAAGTACCGCTTTTTATTTAAAGCAAAATCAGAACGTTGACTCTCGTATTAAATATATTTTTATTTTACAAAGACATAATTTATGATTTTCTGAACCAAATTTATAAACTAATAAATTAATTATTCCATTGACATTATTATGGATTCCAAAATAGAGTTAGAAGAATCTAATTTGCAGCAAAATAGCTAATTGTTCAAAAGTAGGCAATTTGTCAGAACTGTTTTGGGATGCAATCATTATCTCCCAACTATTTCTTGTTTTAACATCCGGTTTACTACAAAAATGTGTGCGACAAAAAATTAATAGCTTACATCAATATCTAAGATTTTTAAACATAAAAAACAATCTGATGTTATATCCAAAATATTTTGGAAACAATTTGAAACCAAGTTGACCTATCATTATTTTAAAAATACAGTTTACCGCTTTGTTCCAATTTAAGAGTCTCCGATTCATGTCAAGTCAAAATCGTTTATTTATCTTTGGATAATTTTCAATTTTATCTTTCGATTTTATAAAAGTTGTTGACGTCAGATCATTTATTTAGTGCCGCTTCCTAAGTACAAGTGCAGAAGAGGCGGCAACAAACTGCACTGAAGCATTGTCTCCAAATACGTCAACTTACAATTAAACTGATATTAAAATTAGATATGTGAACTGACAATACATTGTCATGTCATAATTACCTATATACCTAAGCAGTTAGTGCAGGACAAAAAATCCTCAATATTTTCCACAGCTACATAAACAAGTCTATTAGCTGATCCGCCGAGCGGCCGCATAATTCTTACACGGCAGTGTCCCACTTCGAGGTAACGGTACTCGAGTCCTGACCAAAACACCAATGTAGCCCCACGTCATTATTTCCGCTAATTAACCTGCTGTGCTTTCGGAAGCAAGGGCTTTAACTTTAAGATATTTTCATAGGATAAGTATCTAAGTATGTTGAGTGGACTGGGTACCTAAGTATAGTTTTTTGCTAAATTACGTCTTAAATAAATTTAATATTATTTAAATTTATTATTTATCGTATTTTGAAACAAACAAAAATTTGTTCTGCACGCACATTGCATTGCGATAATTGGACTTTATTTTATTGAATCTATGGTGATGTTATGTAATATTACAACATAATTGTCTATTTAGTAGTACTCAACTTATCCTAGTACTCAACTAGTGTGATAACTAGGTAATTTATCCACCAGTCATACCGTCAGCAATTAGGTAAGTACTTACTTAAAATACCTAATAAATAAATGTTCAAACTATTATCCAACTAGCTTGAACTAGCTTGAGCCCAAATTTTAGTCCATAGTAATGGACTAATATAGACTATAAAGAAGAGAAACAATGAGCCCATATTAGGTAGTTCGAGAATTTTGACAATATAATATTTTGAGAATCTAATATCAAGCTTATAAGACAGATCTAATAGCGCCGGTTGAGTTTAGAGAGTGAATACGAGATTCTCAAAACTTGTATTTGACTGTACCTAATTTTTATAGCCGCTTATTATTTGTAATTTCTTATATGTCATTTCTTTTTTTTTTAGCTAGGCCTAGTTGTTGGGTATTACAACGTTTAGTTCTGTACACGCTGTATGGGACAAAAAACTGACAATAGAAGTGCTTGTATCTGTAACCAATCTGTAACTCAAGCATTTGAGGCCTGTATAATATTCCTAGCAAAGGCTATGAAAAATGTATTGCTTTTACATTATTAAAAGGTAAAAAGGCCGCCGCGGCACCTTCAATATTTTTTAATAACCTTATTTGTCCCATTGTTGGGCAAAGATTTGTCCCATCTTCTTCCACTTGTCTCTTTCACGTGTACCTAAATCTTGACAATCCTTTTTGGAGTGCGTCGAGATCGTCTCGCCAGCGCTTTTAAGGCCTGCCCGGGCGACGGTAACCGTACGGTTACCGTTACCTTTAATTAAATAATGAATATATACCTCAAGTTGCGGAGACTGACGTAATATAGCGTTTTATGCAGGAAATTTGCCGTATTGCTTTTACATTATGAGTACTTATAGGTAAAAAGCGCCATCTATGAACGCGCTGTAGCATTAACTATACACAAACGGCGCTTTAAAATTTTGCAACCGTCAGTCATCTTTGTGGTTGCTTTATATTTCATCCAAGTTTTAAAAGATGTCGGTAAATATGGTAAAATTCTATGGTAAGCTGTAAAATTCTGTGGAAGTATGGTAATTAGATGTGGTAAATTATTTGTGGTAAAATTAAAGCCGAAAAATTTCCTGTTATGTAAAATAAACGTAACATACCTACATAACAAACAACGTGTTGAGCAATAAAGTAATAATTTATGGGTTAAAAAAGAAAAAAGTGAGAGCGAGGTATCTATGCAGGCAAATTGTAGCAGTGTAATACAAAAAGTTGTTTATACAGGTACACAGGCTGAATTACCCCTTCAAGAATGAGTTGACCGTAAACTTACACCCGGTAGTCTAGAACTGCATTTTTTTACAACTGCAAGTTTATCGTGCGTCAGCAACGTTCTGCGAACATTTAGTAGGTAATTTAAATTACTCTACATTTCCATTGGTTTGTGGTCATTCGCAGTAAATGTTATATACTGTTATATACCTAAGTTACCAGTATGCATAAGTGCCTCTCCAACTAATGAAGGTCGGCAATCAGCCTGGCGTAGTCCTCCTTGTTTTTAGTTCGGCAGTATAGCTCAGCAGCGCTTCCTATCCCGGTCCACTCCCGGATGTTTGTCATGATTTATTTCTTCCTCCAACCTTTCTCTTCCCTGCAACTCTGCCCATCATTATAAGATGAAGGAGATCGTATCGCCGATGTCGAAGAACATGACCCAGGTATGAAATTTTACGCCTTTTAACCGTAAGCATAAGAGTGCGCTTTTGGCTAATTCGTTGCAGAACTTTACCGTTTGATACCTTCTGCGTCCAGCTAATGGATAGCATACGTCTATATGTCCACATTTCAAATGCTTCTATACGCTTTTTAAGGTCCTCCTTGATGGCCCAAGCCTCACATCCGTACAATACAATGGGCCAGATATAACAATGTAGTAAACGAGTGCCTAATGCGATGTTGATATTACGTACGAGTACGAGGCTTTTAAAGACAAACTTATCTATGTAGAGTCGATGCACAAAGGAGGCTACTGCCCGTTCTCTGTTGCCTATACCTATATCTTAGTCTTATCTATACCTTAGTAATCTCCTAAGACACCGGTGGGAGAAGAAAAGCTGTCTAGATTCTTAATCCTTTACCACAGGCCGCACCTCTCCCCCGGTTCTTGACGGCCAACGTGAGTCATCGAGGCGAAAACGGGGGAGAGGTGCGGGGACGGGGAACGGGGAAGCATATTGCGCGTACCTTAGGAGATTCCGTTCTGTTTACTCATACTGTATTCTGTGCCTTTACGAATCAAAGTCTAAATTATAATTGAACAATTATTTTATAAATTACCTAAGATACATTATTTTCATAAACATGGATTGTAACCTATATATGTGCGGACTTAATTTTATACATAAGTAGTTTATGGCAGAGTACTACCTACCGGGAATAAACGTTATTAGATGGCAGAATGACGCAAGATTGGCGTGATTCTTACTTATAAATAACCGGCCAAGTGCGTGTCGGGCAAGCCGCGTGCAGAGTAGGGTTCCGATCGGACATTGGCCATAATTTTACATGTTTACTGCCTATTTTAAACAAATAACAACTTTATTTTTGGATAACTGTTTTTTTGGCGGATTGTGTATTTCGGACGAAATTTTCTAAGTAGATACCTATATTTTATAAGTTAGGCGGCTTTAACTCAGCTAACAAAGCTAACTTAGCCGTGATAGGTTTTCTTTAAAGTTTAATACACATATTACTTCATGAATTTTTCTGAATAACTTTTAGAGGCGCCGCTTAACTCGAAAAAGATTTTACAAACGGTCTTTACAATACCTCAATGTTTTTGAAAGATCTATCCAACGACACCCCAATGAGAAAAAAATAACTAACTTAACATCAAGCCCACACTATTATGAGAGGTAACCTAAATAAGTATTTCTTCTTCATTTACCACCCATGCAAAATTAAAGATTTCTAAACCGGACAAACAGACATAAGTACCAAAAAAAAAATGGATCCTAATCTGGACTTCAGAACTCTTAAGTCGAGTATGATAACATGACACATCTAAAACCAGTTCAAATTACGATGGATAACTATTCATAACTACATCTCATACGTCACGCACAGACGTGGATAAATGGTATATTTTCGCGATGTCTGGCATATATACCTACCTGTATATTATTACATAATCAACTCTATGGTTTCTTCCATAACGCTGAAGATATCAATTAAGTTCTTTATGCTATTTAAAACTCTTACTTATATTATAAATGCAAAGGTATGTATGGATGTTTGTTAAATTTTTACTCCAAAACGGCTGAACAGATTGGCATGCAATTTGGCAGGCAAATAGCTTATTACTGGTGCTTATAAAGTGAGAACGTTAAACTTTTCTTAGCATTTTAGCTAAATGTGACCGTTTACGGCAAAAATGCTGAAAATAGCTTAACGTTCTCACTAAAGTGAGGGAGAGAACTGTAAACAGTAATTCATAAAATAGTTTTAAGGGTTATCTAGGGCTTGATCAAGATAAAATTTAAAATGATATCTCCGTTTCCTTTCAAATAATTTATTTCAAATGGGGGCAGCACTGGAAACCGAAAAATGTATATATCCCCTTAACAACAAGGCTTGTCGTCAGCAGGTCCGGTGAAATACCAGAATATGGACGTATCGGAGACAGTACTTGGAAAAAAACGTACCCGAGCAGGAGGATATAAATATGGAAGAATATTTGTTAGTAAAAACTCAAACCGACAAATGGTGTTTTGGCCAATAAATTGATAACTCTTCGGGTTTTTCAACTAACATTATGTCAAATACCTACATTTCTTTCCAAATATTGTAATAAATACAATTTATAATTAAATATATTTACACATATCTGTGAATAGCATTATATCGAGCAACAAAAATATTGTGACTTTGATGTGTTATTTCTTGCAATTATGCCTATAAGTTATTCTGCTAGGATTTATTAACGAAGTACCTATTTTAAAAAGCAGAAACTATAGCACCGTACCACAAGAGGTTGACCTGTTTAATACGTGTAATTATTCTGTGATTCTATTATAAAAAGGCCCCCGGTAGGTACCTATCTACGTATGAAGTATCAGATAAACTTTGAAACTACTGGTTTAAACTAAAATGTAAAATATTTTAGCAGAAAGGCTTACACGTATAATAAGTAGGTATGTACCTATGCGAATACGGAGCGAGCCGCATAAATAAAAAAATCTGCATTTCGTCTCTTATAGTATAGGTATCTATGTTAGGCACATGCAATTCATTAACTTGTATGATTTCCTACATCTACCGGCTTGCCTTACTCGGAAATTAAACTCCTTATGCGCGACGGGGAAGCTACGGTACGGAGAAAATACTTAAATCTGTAAATTATTGATACTTTGTTTTATAAAATAACAGATATATAAATCTGAATTACGATCAAGAAGTTATTGCATTCATAAGATTTTGACACAAATTCATGTTTATTATATTTTTTTTGAGGATTTTATTAATAGGAATATAAGTACATGTCGTGGCTGTCTCGTTCCGGCCTAGAATAGGACCACTCCATCTCTTCCTGTGGATGTCGTCAGAGATGATTAAATGACCAAGCACAAATATAATGACCCAAAGAGGGTTGACGTCAGGCAGACGGCCGGTCATAAAACTATAGCAAAGTCGTTTAAACTGTTCCGGCTATTTCTTCTTCACTTTGAGGTTACCATTAACATGTATATTATATTTGGAGAAGTAAAAGCGGGAAAGCGCACCGCAGACTCCAAAGTAGCACAACTGAGGACACAACTGGAAACGCGCTAAGAAGAAGTACATGTAATTGATTTATTTATTTAAACTTTATTGTACAAAATACAATTTGTATAGCACAATAGGTGGACTTAATGCTAAGAGCATTGTCTGATAGCCAACCTTTGGGTTGTTAGAAAACTTAAAATGGGTACAAAAGATATATTGATAAGCATTCAGATATATATTTAATTTCTACATAAACTACTTTATTAATACTTACTATACTTCAACAATAAAAATATCTACATAAACATACATACATTGATACATACTATATACTTATATTCATCTATAAAATACACTACTAACAAATAATATAATCTGCGGAATAATAATCTGCGGAACACATGTCAAGTTTGCTAATTTGAATACTGCTTCCCACTACAATAACCTGACATTTTTCTGCATTAACGCGGACACCAAAATTATTTCACCATTCCATAAATATATATATATACATACACGGGCCAAATTCTCATTTACGAGAGATATTGCTGTATCAATATTATCGACGGTTGATTGTGTATAAAGCTGCAGTTCAGCGGCGTAAAAATGGTAAGAATATGTGAGATAGTGTGATAAGATATTTATAAAGATAGAAAATAAAATAGGAGATAAAATACCGCCCTGCGGAACACCTGCCTCTAGGTCGCACCAGTCAGATGTATCCTGACCACTACGAACCTGTTGCCGACGACCGCGAAGATAGCTGGAAAACCATTCAATCACTGGAGGAGAAAGGTTGCAACTGGAGAGGATAGTTAGTAAGATGTCAATATCAACTGTATTAAATGCGTTATTGAAATCAACTAGGGCTATGACGGTTACTTGAGTATTTTCCATACCAGCCCTAATATCATCCGTGACTCTAAGCAGTGCAGTTGTTGTACTGTGTCCAGGTCTGAAGTCTGACTGATATTTTTTTTAAATTGATCTTTGACTTAGATTCAAGAAAGGATGGATATCCTGACAGGATTCAAGACAGGTGGATTCCTAGGCAAGTTTTAAAACATTTACCTTAGAATTCCTCGTGCTTTTAAAATCACGGGCAATGCAAAATACATTCGATATCAAAGATTTCTTCTACATGATACATAGACCAGTGTGAATGTGAGCTAAGTACTGAATACTTAACAATCTGTGTACAATTATGTGTTCTGTGGTTTATGACTGGGTGCAGGATTTAGAAACATGACATAAGGCGGCTTAAAGCATGATATATTAAAATCTGTTGTGTGGTTTGGTTATTAAACGAATATAACTAGAAAAAATGTGTCGTCAAAATTTTTTGAATATTAACCCTTGAACCGCGAACGTCGGATTAATCCGACAATATTTTCGTGCCCATTTCGCGAGCATCGGAATTATCCAACCAAAAACTATGGATATTCACAATTCCTCGCGCTGGGAGCACGACAACTGATATAAAGTCTTGCTGTGAAAGGGTTAAACTTTTCTGGTATTGAAGTCAGTTTTTATTTGTAAAGCTGTATAAGGTGTTGTAGAGTTAAAGATGACGTGGTAAAAAAAAATTGTAAGTAATTTTAGATGGTTTCGGTTTGTAGAAAGGATAGATGAAAAAACATTAGCAAAAAATGTTCGTAAAGCCTTTATCATACCTATACAAGTATTTATAAAGCTCATATGCTCATATATGTACCTTAACATTAAAATGTTTTGGCTGTAGTTTTACGACCGGCCGCTTGTCTGATATCAATCAGACAAGCAATAACATAAAATTCCTGCGGGAGGGGTCGGGGTCAAAAACTATCATTTATCACTTAAAAAATACCAAGCATAAATAATAATTTGTTTACAAACCACAAGTAAAGTTGCACATCAATAGTTATTCAAAGAGAAATAATAAATTATTAGCCATATTGTTGCATATTAAACCATTTCTAACGTAAATATGGCTTTATTAAATAAAATTGTACAAGCAATATTTAGATATAGTGACACACAGACTAGAACGTCATAACGTTGTTGTCTATGACAATCTTGCTTGCAGTTCGGATAGGTTGCATATCACCACATTCTCCCGTGGTTAGGAAGAAACATAGTCGTGTAAATAATTAGGTAGGTGCCTCTCTCTTGTCGAACGACGAGGAAGCACAGGACTCTGTACAACTGGAGCGTTTGGAGCATTACTAGCTTCTTGCTCATCAGACAACTCGTCACTAGACTCAGCCGAGTTCCAGCTAGATAAAGATTCTTCTGTATTATAAGAATCATTCCCGGTTGGGGCTAAATGCCGGTTGGAAACGACCAGCTCCCGGCCGTTCTGAAGTCGTACATGTGAATGTTGATTATTCGCCTCCAGTAAGTCCACCTCCTCAACCAGAGGATCGTATTTGCTTCTCCTGGCGTGGTTTTTATATAAAGCTTTCTTAGCCTCCGTCAACCATGTTGGCATTGATTGTCCATTAGCTGATCTTCTAGGATAGTTGAACATTCGCTCGTGTGGTGTACATCCAGTTGCTGTACATAATAAGGATCTTATGGCATGTAAATATTGTTCTAGAACGGTTTCCCAGTGGGTGATGGGTAGGTTCATCGATTTTAAAGTAAGTAGTTTTCCAAATGATTCCATTATATCTTTCAGTTTGGCCATTCCCTTGAGGATTGTATGGCGTAGTATAACTGGTAGCTATACCTATTCCGTGTAGAAAAGTTTTGAGTTCAGCAGATATGAATGCAGTTCCTCTATCAGAATGTACATAAGATGGTATACCAAATATGGCAAATAAGTCTGAAAGCTTCTTTTGGACTGTTTGTGAACTTAGATCAGAACACGGAAATGCGAAAGGAAATCTAGAGAACTCATCGATCACAGTCAGGATGTATCGGTTTCTAGTATCACATGGTAATGGTCCCTTGAAGTCAATCGAGATCCTTTCAAATGGAGCAATGGCTTTGATTATTGTGCCCTTCGTTCTAAGAAATCTTGGTTTTATTTCTGCACATACAGAACACGATGATGTCATTCGTCTGACATCTTCGTCTGAGTATGGTAAGTTTTTAGATCTTATCCAGTGAACCATGCGAGTTATTCCTGGATGACATAGATTTTTGTGTAGTTCAAGTAGACTAGCGCTATCTAAGGATGTTGAAGCTGTCATGTTTGCTCTTGATAGGGCGTCGGCTACTATGTTGTCTTTGCCTGGACGATACGAAATTTCAAAATCGTAATTTGAAAGCTCTAGGCGCCAACGTTGAATTTTGTCGCTCTAAATTTTTGAGCCATGTTTTTGATCAAACATGAAAGAAACTGATTTCTGATCCGTTATTAGACGAAAAGTTTTGCCAATCAGAAATTGACGCCATTTCTTTATGTTCTCAACGATGGCAGCTGCTTCTTTTTCAATAGCGGAATGGTTGCGTTCATGAGTACCTAGAGTTCTCGAAAAGAATGCTACGGGTCGACCATCTTGGGTGAGAGCCGCAGCAATAGCATGATCGGATGCGTCTGTTTCTACTGTTAGTTGAATATTTGGATTAATAACATTGACTGCTGACTTCGCTATTTCCTCTTTAAGTGATCGAAATGATTGTACAGCTTCAAGCGTTAATGGAAATTTCTCTGTTTTTGCAAGAAATTTAATTTTGTCTGAAAATTTTGGAATCCATTTAGAATAATGCGCGAAAACGCCCATAGTCCTTCGTAATGATGCTCGATCATTAGGAATTGGCATATTCAATAGAGGGCGAAGACGCTCAGGGTCAGGTTTAATGACATTGTTGCAGATGTTATAGCCTAATAGATTTATTTCCGTTTTTGAAAATTCGCTTTTCTGTAAGTTCAAGGTTAAATTATACCGAGTAGCGACTTCCTGAAATAAGCGTAATTTCTCATCGTGGTCAGGTTTAGATGATATCACGATTTGTGGATATGATCAACATATCCACAAATCGTGATATCATCTTAATAAGCGTATACGCCTTGTAAGTGTTCATTTTGTATGATAGTGTTAATCGCTCGCTGAAAAGCTGCCACGCCATTGGTGACGCCGAAGGGTATGCGTCGAAATTGATAAAGATTACCGCAAGCTTCAAAGGCCGTATAGGGTTTTTCGCTCTCTAAAATAGGAATTTGGTGGTATGCACTACGTAAATCAATTTTGCTGAAGACTTTATGTTTAGCTACTTTAGAGATGAGTTCGTCCATTGATGGCAGAGGATAGGCATCTAATTCCGTAAATCTGTTTATTGTTTGAGAGTAATCAATAACCATTCTTTTCTTATGGTGTTCGTTAGATGTCACAAGAACTTGAGCTCTCCACGGTGAGCGACTTGGTTCTATAATTTTGTCTTCTCGTAGCTTCTTTATTTCATTTTCTATGAATTGGGAATCAGCCTCAGAGTGTCTTCGAGATTTAATAGCGATTGGCTTGTCAAAACGCAGTAAGTTGCTGAATAACGTAACTGGTTCTATGTTCGCTTGAGATAGAGCGCATAATTTGAGTGCTGGTTTAGGTCCAACAAATTGCATTTCTAAAGCCTTATGATTCTGTAGAATATCATGTCCTAGTATAATATCGGCACATAGTCCGTCCATAATCATAAGTTGTGCATTAATGATTTGCTTTTGTATTGTTATTTTTAGTAAGCATATCCCGTCTACTTGGGTACATAGATTTGATGTTGCCATTGTTATCTTTTGTTTGCATTGAGCGATTTTAAGATTACATAAATCGACAAGGCGTTTATCGATAAAACTAGCCGTGCTTCCAGTATCTATTAGAGCTCGGGCAGTGACTGAATTATTTATGAGTACTGGAATCGTTGCTCTTTTCAGATCAGCTACCGACAATATACAAGAAAGGGTGTGCGCTGACAAGGACACGGCATGAGTATCATGATCTTCTTCTAATGTCTCACTTGCTGCTACTTGTTCAGATCTTTTGCTACTTTGGAAAAGTGACCCTTTTTACCACATTTTGTGCAGTGAGTGTTAAATGCTGGGCACAAATTGCGTGGATGTCGTTGATTACCACAAAAGTAGCATGTTTCTGATTTTGTAATTTTTCTGGCAGCCGAAACAGAAACCGGGGTATTAGATGTAGATTGGCGATTGTAATCATTATTTTGAATTTGTGCTATTTCAAGAGATCGTGCTTGTTGATATGCTGCGTCGAGAGTAAGTGTGCAGTTCTCAAGTAGCCTCTGTCGAATAGCTGATGACGATAGCCCTGCGATAAAGGCGTCTCGTATGTATTCGCTCTCATTTTGTTCTGCGCTCACTGACTTAAAATCACAATCCCTGGATAATAGTTTCAAAGTCTGGAGGTATTGATCGATTGACTCACCTGACTCCTGCTGTCGTTGGGATAATCGATATCGTGAGTATATCTCATTTGACGGTTTGATGAAAAGCGCATCTAGTTTTAGTATGGCTTTGTCATAATATTTGGTATCTCTTATGAGCGAGTATAGGAGTGGAGATAAATGATTAATTAAAAGATGGTACTTGCAGTCACTGTTTACTGGCGTTCCTTTATTTTCTATTGCATGAACGAAATTTGTGAATGTCTGCTTCCAGTGTATCCATTGAGATGATTGATCCGAGTTTGATGTTGGATCCGCTTCAAATCGTTCGGGCTTAAGATATTTATCCATGTTTGCTTGCCGTTTATTTAATTATTTAATAAATTGTTGCATATTAAACCATTTCTAACGTAAATATGGCTTTGTTAAATAAAATTGTACAAGCAATATTTAGATATAGTGACACACAGACTAGAATGTCATAACGTTGTTGTCTATGACGATCTTGCTTGCAGGTCGGATAGGTTGCATATCACCACACATATGCAGTTATGTTAAAATATGATTTATCAAACTTATGTAGAAGCAAAGAACAATGGTAGGAGGGGTACCTCCTACCATTGTTCTTTGCTTCTACCTAAATTTAGTTACCTAAGATAGGTATATCTATTATTTAGATTTGAGTTTAATATATCAAAAAAATCTATGGTTTAACAGTTCATGGTAAGGCCGCTGAACATTTAATGAGTTATGATTTATATTTTTAAATCAAGAAATAAAATGCGTTAACTGCAATATTTTTAATATGTTCGCCACTTTGAACAAAACACCAATCACAGCGCGTTACGTCATTCGTTTGTAATTGTCATTTTTGACGGCTGGGGTAACCTCAAAATGTCAACCATATATATTAGTACAACAATTTTGGCCTGGTAGATGGTGACTTATTATGTGGCACACACAGATGACGTCACGCGGCCAAGGTGCAAATGGGAGCGTTTACACGGCATTTTTATGGCTGAGCAGAAGGCTGGTTTAAAGCATGATCCGAATCTGAAACCTTGAGTTTATCAGGCTATTAATGAATTTAGGGATCCAGATAGATACAATCCCACAAAAACTTAAAATGTAAAAATTTTGTGCAAAAATCAAATACTAGTAATTATACTTTCTTTATTAATGTAAAAATGTATAAATATAATGAAAAAAATATGTTATACAAAATCAAATACAAGGTAACTACTTTCTTTATTAAACTTGTTTCTGTTATTGATAAGCAACGTAATTTAAATCGGATTATCTATAAAAAAAATATCTACCTATAGAACAGTATGTATGCGTTATAAGGTGCACAAAATTATATGGTGACAAGTCTGATTTTCTGGGCTTCAATTTCGAGATCAATCTCACAGATTTGATAACACGGCGTGGTAGTTTTTCTGGATGCTACATAGATCATCTTTGCATTGCAGGATGGTTTTTCATTGACATCGTCGTAAACAAACCCTAAATTGAACGAAAGGCCTGGTGGGATTCTTTTGCAGCGTGACAAAGACAAGTTAATGTATTTCAATTGTTCTAAGTGTGGCACCACTTTGTATAGCTTTATGTATACTGGCTCTAGCGTAAGGTTACAGAACTTGATATGACTTGTCGTCACTCCTCCACGCTTGTAATGAATCCTGAATGGGTTGGGATAGGAAACAAGGCGGTTCTCACAAATATACGAAGCTGTTTTACGTAGAGGACTTGAGAAATATTTGGAAACCTCTACGAATCTTTCGAACTCAGATTTGACTGCGTCTACAGCTTCGCAAGGCTCTTGGGTATCTTCAACGATGTCTGCTTTAGTTTCTTCTTGCACAGGTTCGGCATTAAGTACGGGTCTGCTGTCGTCTTGGTCAAGTTGTGCGAAAGTGAACACTCCAGGCACAGGGCGGCCCCGCTTGTATGGCGGGGACTTCGGCTTCACTTTTTTATCGTATGTGTTCATTGCTTACAATTCTATGAAAGCAATGATTTCCAATATTTGTAATTAGTTTCAATTTGAATAAGGTATCTTATAATAAAAATCTCGCTCAAATAATTTTGTATTTCAAGACGACTATTTACTGTAATTTCTGACTTTTGATTGATTAATGGTGTGTCGCCTGTGTGTGTTGCCCAAAGATAACATACAAATCGTATTAGAAAACAGGTTAAGTAAAAAGGTAAAGGTTTTAAGTAGTACAAAACAGAAAAGAAAGAAAAAGTACTTGTTTGTATCATACTAACTCTTTTCAACACTGAAAATCACAAAGAAGCTTAAAAATTTCGACAAAATAAAGTTTATATAATAAATATATCTTTTATTTAGGCTAGACTATCTAAATTAAAAGAGGTAGAATATGTTCGCAGTGGAAATATTTTAATAGATCATATTACAATAACTAGTTGTGGACAAGTTCATTAGGTACATCGTAAATCATCCTATCAGCAGTATTGTACCATGTACCTACACGTGTCACACACACCGCATGCAGGTCAGTAACATTAAAAAAGTTGCAAGGTTACATTACATAATATACACAAACCTTATGGCACCTTATGGTACTTCATTTAATGACTGTCACTGGCGCTTAAGTCAGTTTTTTTATTTAAGAGCCCGTACTACCCTAAAGTTCTTAGAGCGATCTTAAATATTATCAATATTAACGAAATACTCACTTTGAAATAAAAACACCGCAAAGTTCACGACTAACTCTATACATAATACGTTTCGAAAACACGACTGCTTTAAAAAAAATCTCTATAGAAAGAAAATGCGAAGTTGCCTCTAAATTACCTCAGAATTATACTAAAACGGAAAGTATTCAAGAAATAAATTATCCCTTGTAACTTTGGATTATAATTGTATTAAACATAAGGCAGGGATCATCTTATTTTTTAAATAACTCATAAATATTCTTTGTAAAACTAAAAAAAACCTTAAAACCACAGCCTCATTGACCTACCGTGATCTTTTCACCCCGCATGGTCTCGCTGTCTCGCTTCGGCTAAGTAAATTCGTGTGCGTGGAAGCGGGAGCAAAACTTAAATTATCCACATCAGGCCCAGCCTTAAAAATGTTTAATTTTACCCAGCTAATATCTTGATACTTGAACACCGCTACGCGCGGGAAAATGAATACGGCTGTAGTAAAAAAGACTCAGACATTGGTTTCAAGCTCAGGTCATATTTATGACCCTCGCCTGTTTCTCGGGAGGCTACTTAACTACAGACTGCTCGGGAGGAGATTCAGCAGGCGCATTGTATATTTTTCTGTTCTCTCGGGCCAAAGAAGTCTAGCAATGTTCGAATAAGTTTGATTGAACGCACAGTTCACCTATTATACAACAAATTTAATTAAAATCTTTTCCTTCTCTACTCGTACTAATAAAATGGATGTTAAGCGAGCTTATGAAATACTATTTCATAAGTTCGCTTATCTCATAATAACATATTCGTATAACATATACAGGCTGACTTTTTAAACACTGTCCAAATTTTTGAAGCAAGTTCAGTCCATGATAAGTTAATTAAAATCGATAAAAATTTTTCGTCCTCCCATACAAATCAGCGCTCAAACAGACGGATTTTGTATGGGAGGACGAAAACTTTTATCGATTTTTAATAACTTTTTTTGTAGAAAGCAGTTCAGTATCATGGACTGAACTTGCTTCAAAAATTTGGACAGTGTTTAACAAGTCATCCTGTATATTGATAATTTATTATTATAAACTTTCCGCGAACTTTAATATGTTTACGAGTATGAGGCTTTGAAGGCCACAACTACTGACGTCAGAAATCCGAATAGTGGAAGTATAGGTTAATTTTAAACCACCGGTATTTTTTGTGTGAATCTAAAAATTAAACTCAAGCAAGATAGGGTCAGTGGTTTTTGCGACTTGAAATATCTAGAAGGCTTTATATACAGGGTCTAACTAAATAATATGAAACTATTTTAAGCGTGGATTCAGTCTATGATACTGAACAACTTTCTCCAAGGAACATTATATCGGAATACTTATGAAAAATAACTTTTACCCTCCCATATAAGTTGACCGATCAGCTGATCCGAGTTTGTATGTAAATTAATACTGTTAGACGTTATTTATAACAAAAAATAATGTTTGACTTTCTATACAAACTCGGATCAGCTGATCGGTCAACTTGTATGAGAGGCGAAAAAATATTTTTTTTATATTTCGATATATGTTCCTTGGGAAAAGTTGTTCAGTATCATTGATTGAATTCATCCTTAATATAAGTTCAATATATTTTGTTAGACACTGTATACAGAATGTTCTATAAAGCTGAAATAAAATTCTTGAAGGACATTGGTCATATTCTAGCTATATTGAAATGGAATTAAATTTCTTCTTGAATCTTTTTTTTATTATAAGAGTTACCAATACCGTTCTCGCCTGAATTGGCTAACCATGAAAACACGTCGCATTATACTCGTACATGTCCTGACTTTTAATGTCCTTTTCAATCCTATCTTTCCCAAAATTTTAAAGGGATAAATCCGCCTTTATTTTGTTTTTTTTTTTGTACTTTTGTCTGTATCCTTTTATGTACAATAAAGAATGTAAATACATACATACTTCTTTAATAAAATTATTACATATAAGTTTAATTGACGACCTCAGTAGCGTAATGGTTAACACGCTAGACCGCTAATCCGCAGGTTCTGGGTTCGATCCCCAGCCAGGGCAAGTTGGAAAATGACCTTTTTCAAATTGTCCTGGGTCTTGGGTGTTTTTTAGGGTTCCGTATCCAAATGGGAAAAACGGAACCCTTATGGATTCGTCATGTCTGTCTCTGTCCGTCCGTATGTCACAGCCACTTTTTTCCGAAACTACATAAAGATTTATACTATTGAAACTTGGTAAGTAGATGTATTCTGAGAACAGCATTAAGCTTTTCACACAAAAATAAAAAAAAAACAATAAATTTTCGGGGTTCTCCATACTAAGAAATGAAACTCAAAAATTTTTTATTCATCAAACCCATACGTGTGGGGTATCTGTGGATAGGCCTTCAAAAATGAAATATTAAGGTTTCTTATATCATTTTTTTCGCGAGAGACACTTCCAAAGTGGTATAATGTGTGTCTCCCCGTAACTTCTAAAATAAGAGAATGACACAACTAAAATAAATATATGATGTACATTACCATGCAAACTTCTCAGAGATCTAGTAGAGATCTAGTAAGTAGTTTTTTTAATACGTCATAAATCGTAAACCGCAATTTACCTTCAGGACTTTCATATTATGTTACTTGCTGCTACGGAACCCTTCATGGGTGAGTTCGACTCGCACTTGGCCGCTTTTCTATATATGTATTTATCATAAAATATAGAATCGTTAAGTTAGTATCCCTTAACACAAGTTTAAAACTTACTTTGGGGCTTGCTTAATCAGTGTGATTTGTTCCTATATATTTATTTTATTTAATTCAGTAGACATATTAAAATAATAAATACGCACAAATTAATATGTGGATGCAGTATTTATGCATCAAATAATCATGGTGAAACGTTACTGTTTGTCTACAAATGGACTTTTTATTGATGATACAAACACAGATACACTATCTCGTCTTTATCCCTACCGGGGTAGATAGAGCCTAGGATCATAAGATCCCAGGGCCACTTTTAGCGTGATGGTGGGAGAAATGAATGAAAAAAATAGTGATGGGTTGCTAACCGCATCACATATCGACGTAATTCAGATATAAGTATTTTTATTAAAACTGCTACCTATTATAAAATGTGGTATGTATTTTAACAGGTTCACAGTCCCGAAGCAAGTTGCGATCTTTTTTGTACACGTCCTCGTAGTAAAAATGGCACTGGCCATGAGGCACATATGCCTCATGGACGTACCAGTGAAGTCACCCATTAGGCACATGCGTCTCATTGTTAAAAATTTAATTATATTAATCCTTTTTACATCTTCACGACCACTATCACATCATATGTAGCCTTAGAGTCTTACGGCCCCAGGCACTGTCTACCCGTTAGGGATAAAGACGTGATAATGTGTCTGTCTACCTAGATTTTTTTGGCTTTACAAAATTGCGTGGTTATTTTCCATCAATGAATTTTTCCCGCCCATTTTCTCCTTCGACGTTATTGTTCGTATTAATATTATTATATTAATACGAACAATAACGTCTGAAGAAGAAAATGGGCGGGTAATTGTAATAACAATAAGTTGTTATAAATAATTTCCTAGACACATCCTACATCAGGCAAGGTCGCAGACACATTGTTTGAGATGGCATTGCAGCAGTCAGTCGAAGGACGATCATTTTATAGAATCCTATAATTGCATTTGCATGTACTATGAAATTCACATGTACTTATTTCCATGTTTTTTTTGGGTAAAACTAATGTGAGACATTACTAATATACGATAAACGGGTAACTCTCGTAAAATGTCAGCTACTGGCTGACATGTTTCGACCTCATCCGAAAACCTAATTATTTTTACATTCGAAGGCGGCGGCGTCCTCAGGGCAAAGTCTTGCGGCCCCGGGCTCAATCTGCTTAGAGCCGCAAGACACAAAATGCTTTGTCTGCCACATGAGGGATAAAAACGTGACAGTGTGTGTGTTTTATCAAAGATAAACCATACGTTTGAAATTTATATAGAAACTATAATCCGCTAATAGGTTTGAGCCACACATTTCGATATGCACTGGCCTAGCAACCATGTGGCACGCATTAATTTATAGATAAGTATATACAAGGCCATATATTATCGCTACTATTCGAATTATTACGCTGTTGTTATGTACTATTTATTTATTTATTTAAAAAACTTTATTGTTCCACATTTAAAAAAATGGTACAATTGGCGGACTTAACGCTAAAAGCGTTCTCTCCCAGTCAACCATAGGGATAAACAGAAACAAATCATGTTGCGGCGCAAAAAACTAGATACAAAATAAAGTATTAAAAAATGTGCATAATATAATATATGTCTACTTAACAATATATAATATACATATAAAATATAACTCATAGAATATACCTACATACGTACATAAGACTATCTATAATACATATAACAAATAAATATATACGCACCTACAATATATATAAATAATGAATGATGATGGTGAAAAATAAAGAAAGATACTAACATCTATCAAAAAGATAAGAGTGCACTCTTCTCTTAAAAGAAAATTTTGTCGAAATATCTTTGATGTCAATGGGTAAAGCATTCCAGAGCCGTATAGCTTGTAAGTTAAAAGAGTTTGCCATAAAATTTGTGCGATGAGGAGGAACAGAAAGGAGAAGATTATCAGTAGAACGAAGTTGCCTATCATGCGTGTCAGAAAGAAATTTAAATTTACATCTAAGATACTCAGGGGAATTAGGATTCAGAAGAATTGAAAAGAGAGTGCAAAGAATTCGCACTTGTCTGCGTTCTCGGATAGGAAGCCATTTAAGCTCAGAACGAAAAGATGATATATGATCATATTTGCGAAGGCAGAAAATGAAACGTATACAATTATTAACGAGACGGTCAAGCTTATTCAGTAAATCTACATTGAGATCAGGGTAACACACATCAGCATAATCAATGATGGGTAATATCAATGTATGGACTAATAAGAGCTTTGTTTTGAAAGGCAGGAAGTTCCTTAGACGATTAAGCTGTTGAAGAGCAACAGTAACAGAACGACTGACTTCAGCTACCTGAGTGGTCCAACTAAGTGTGGAATCAATGTGAAAGCCAAGATCCTTTACGGATTTACTGTAGGGGATAATACAGTTGTTAAACATGACAGGTGCAACAGCATTAAAGTCAATCAGAGAAATTTGCCTTGTACTGCCTACAATTATAGCTTGGCATTTGGAGGGATTAACCTGAATTCCAAATTGATCGGACCAGGACAAGATAGCCGACAAAGCCAAGTTTACACTCGCTACACTAGAATCAAGGTCGTCAACTGATGATTGGGCATAAATTTGTAGGTCGTCAGCATAAAAATGGTAAGAACAGCCAAGGGAAGTGGAAAGTAAATTAATAAAAAGAGAGAAAAGCAACGGTGATAAGATACCCCCTTGAGGCACGCCATTAGACAGATCATTCCAGTCCGAGAAAACGCGGTCCATACGAACTGCCTGCTGGCGGTGACAGAGATATTCAGAAAACCAATCCAACACTGAAGACGAGAATTGAAGGTGCTCAAGGACAGCAAGCAGAATATCGTGGTCTACCATATTGAAAGCATTGGAGAAATCGATAAGAACTAAAATGGTGACCAACGTATTCTCCATGCCAAGTCGAATATCTTCGGTGACTTTAAGAAGAGCAGTGGCAGTACTGTGGCCAGGACGAAAACCAGATTGAAAAGGAGTAAGGAGGGAATTGGTAAAGATATAGGATGACACTTGAGCGTGAACTACGGCTTCTAGTATTTTGGAAAGAAAAGGAAGGATAGATATAGGTCTAAAATTATTCAAAAGGGCAGGAGTGGGGACTTTAGGAAGGGGTATGACAAACGCTTTCTTCCAAAGAGAAGGGAAGGTCCCGGTAACTAATGAGAAGTTTATGATGTGAGTAAGAATTGGGAGAATTACTGTTAAAATATTTGTTATCATTTCTCGACTCACATCATCACATCCAACTGCTTTGGATTTAATCGCTATAATTATTTTACGAATGTCTTAAATGTCTTTTTGTGAATATCTTAATATAATAACTGCAAGTGAAAGAGTGACGTGAGGATGCGGTTTAAAGTCCATTTTCGGATGTTTGTAGCGTAACTGTTAAGTGAGGAGTGATAAGTAAAAGTTTATGGCAGGTTTACACGGAGTTACTACCTAACCATTTCATAAAATGGTCGGCCATATCTTGAAATGATCAATGCGCCAGATGACAACAAGTCAAATTGAAACTGAAACTGGGTAAGTAGATGTATTCTGAGAACCGCATTAAGCTTTTCACACAAAAATAAAAAAATAAACAATAAATTTTCGGGGTTCTCCATACTAAGAACTAGCACAAATGATATTGAGGTTTCTTATATAATTTTTTCGCGAGAGACACTTCCAAAGTGGTAAAATGTGTGTGTCCCCGTAACTTCTAAAATAAGAGAATGACAAAACTAAAATAAATATATGATGTACATTACCATGCAAACTTCTCAGAGATCTAGTAGAGATCTAGTAAGTAGTTATATAATTTATCATAAAATATAGAATCATTAAGTTAGTATCCCATAACACAAGTTTAAAACTTACTTTGGGGCTAGCTTAATCAGTGTGATTTGTTCCTATATATTTATTTTATTTAATTCAATAGACATATTAAAATAATAAATACGCACAAATTAATATGTGGATGCAGTATTTATGCATCAAATAATCATGGTGAAACGTTAGTGTTTGTCTACAAATGGACTTTTTATTGATGATACAAATACAGATACACTATCACGTCTTTATCCCTACCGGGGTAGATATAGCCTAGGATCATAAGATCCCAGGGCCACTTTTAGCGTGATGGTGGGAGAAATTAATGAAAAAAATAGTGATGGGTTGCTAACCGCATCAAATATCGACGTAATTCAGATATAAGTATTTTTATTAAAACTGCTACCTATTATAAAATGTGGTATGTATTTTAAAATAGAAGTTAAATTTTGCTAAAAAACATTGACCTTCAACGGAAAGTTTAGAATAGATCGGGTCTAACAAGTTTTTCGTCTTATTTTGCATAACTGAAATATTGGGTATTCTACAAACTTCTATGTAAGTACATTAAATATGCTATTTATAGTTAGTTTTAGGTAAATGTATAAATATTTATTTGTTTATTTAATAATATTTCTTACTTTATCATTACAGGTTTCCCCAATACAATAGCATAGTCACAGGCATTTTATCTAGGTGTTATCATGCCTTAGATTGATGAGGGAGAGGGGTGTGATGACTGGAACCTGGGACCTACCGAATTATTTTCTAGCTTTTAGTACATTATTTTCAATAAAATCGTTTAAAGTTTGTATGGAAAATCTTTAAATCTGCTTGCTTTGATAAAAGTGAGATTCATACTCTTGAAGACGTTTAATTGAACAACTATTTCATGATTTATTAAAATTCACTCTCTAAGGGTGCAAAATAGGGGTTGAAAGTTTGTATGGAAAATATTAAAAATCTGCTCGAATTTCCATGAAATTTGTTACTATAGCTCCTAAATACAAATAATCTAAAATTGGAATATATATGTGTACATATATATTCCGGTTTTAAAATCCATCACTGTCAAAAATCTAGTTTTAAAAATAATAATACTCCACCTAGTAGCCGATTTAGCTACCCGTGCGAAGTCTGAGCATTGTGAATTCCGTCAATGAACAACCGAACAGGTCAATATTATCTACTTTTGTTCAACGTGTGCAGGGTTTGGTTTATTCTTCACACTTTTCTCGGGTGAGAAAGAGAATGGCAACGATGGAGTTAGCCATGAGAACTCATTCGGAGCACATGAGATAATGCTCACCAACGCATGGTGAGAAAATTTCATAGAATGTTGTTTCGTGAGCTGACTTTTGACGCTTAAAAGGCTTACAAGAGCTAGAAATGCTCGCACACATTGAAACCATTTGTTTCAGTTATATTTTTAGGGTTCCGTACAAAAAATGATAAAACGAAACCCTTATAGGATCACTCGTGCGTCTGTCTGTCTGTCCGTCCGTCTGTCACAGCCGATTTTCTCCGAATCTACTGAACCGAATCAGGTGATATTTGGTGGGATGGTGTAATCCTATGACCCAGACAAACATGCGCAAAGTAATAAAAAAATGTATATTTTTTAAAATAAGGGTCATTTTCGGGGGACAACTCAGGAAATTAAAAAAAAAAGTTTTGCAAACATTACTGTTTTGTATATCAAATAAAAGGGCTTGTTAAGAGGATCTCAAATGTATTTTTTTTATAATTTTAAAATAAATAATTTTGATTTTATTCAAGAAAGAAGACGAAAATTGACCATTCCCCCCCTGATCTCCGAAACAACTGTTTATTCCGAAATTATTCTTATTTAAGAAATATTCAATCAGTTGTACGAAACCCTCTCCACGCGAGTTTAACTCGCACTTGGCCGGTTTTTTCATTACAGTAGAGAGAGCCATCGTCCGTATAGCATCAGGCCTCAGCCGGTACAATAGACACACGGGCGATGCGCGCGTGTGAGTGAACGTTTTATGCTTAAAATTATATTTTAGCTATTTTTTTACAATATATAAATTTTATTAAAAAAAGAAAACTATACTTCGTTATCTTGATACATAGAATCCAACAAAAATTTATATTTATATATTCCAATACATTTAACTGCAGTTCGTTGAAAAAAAAATTAACGGTATATTCTTGATAATCGTGATTTTTTGAATAAAATAATAGCATCATATTTTGAGAACATTACTCCGGTACCATATATCCTGGAGAATATCATATTATCATATATTTTTTTAATGTAGTGGAAATTATAGTTTTACGCAAAATAAAACTCTAGTTTAGGCATGTAATCCCCTTAAAATAAGAGACATTACGAGTATTGTCGTGATAAAGAGCGGTCTAGGTCACGTGTATAGGTTTTTTTAGGGTAGGATTGTGATTTAAAAATCAACGCCATTTTATTAGCTTCCTGGTTATACAAGTAGAAAATACAAGACTCTGTTAAGGATAGGTCCAAAAGAAAATATTTTTAAAGTAGGTATTTAGTAAGTCCAAACTCAAGGCACAGAATACATAAGAGTTCAAACTCAAGGTTTGTCAACGAGCTATGGAACGCAGCATTGTAGGTTTGAGACTTATAGCACGGTAATAGACAAGATGCGAAACACAGAGCTCCACTAAAGAACGCAAATTGCGGATGTATGCGCTGAAACCGCAAAGTTGAAATTCTGGGCGGGGCATGTCCGCCAAATTCACCTCGGAAGATGGGCCAGATTGTCTACATTTCTGACGCAGGGCAGAGGTAGGCCGAGGACTACCTCCTCCTCGTACCTATCAGCAACACATAACTTCACCAATACAATTACAATATGTGAAGCAGTTATAGTAAACAGTACGGCTTTAGTTATATTTGTTTAACTGAATGTGGTGAGCGTCTACAGGCGAAAACCAGTGGACTCGTATAGATTTGTCGCCAGAAGCTCCCTTGAAGCATTCAAAGGTCCTACACCACCTTTTGATTGTAACTTTTAAGGATAAAGAAGCAAAAAACTAAAAAGGGACATGCATCCAGGGCCGTAAATTAATTCTCAAAAAATAAACCAGACAAGCAAGTGTGAGACGGATCAGCTTGCTATACCAGTTCCTACCATCATCTACCATCATAAATCAATCGGTTATAAAATATGTTCTTCACGAAATCTTTTTAGAGTTTTGTACCCAATAGTACGTCTGGCCATCTAATATCACTTTAAATTTTCACTGATAATGTATGACTGATGCCGCTATAACAACAAATACTAAAAAAGTTTAAAATTAAAGAGGGTCATCATACAAGAAATGTGTTTTTTCAGCGTTTTGAAACATGGAAGTACGGAACCCTTCATGTACGAGTCTGACTACAATGATTTTAAAGCGCTGAAGAAACACGTTTCTTGTATGATGACCCCCTTTAATTTTTAACTTTATCTTATTTTTAGTAGGTACTTGTTGTTATAGCAATCATAGTAATACATAATGGTGAAAATTTCAAGTATCTAGTTAATGCCATTATAAAGATCGAGGTTAAAACGCTGAAAAAACACGTTTCTTGTATGACGACCACCTTTAATTTTTAACTTTATCTTATTTTTAGCATTTCTTGTTATAGCGGCTATAATAATACACAATCGGTGTAAATTTCAAGTTTCTAGGTAATGCCATTATAAAGATCCAGCTAAAAACGCTGAAAAAACACGTTTTTTGTAAAACGACCCACTTAAATTTTTTACTTTTTTTTATTTTTAGTATTTGTTGTTATAGCGGCTACAGTAATACATAATCGGTGAAAATTTCAAGTGTGTCTACGACCGTTCCAGAGATAGAGCCCTGTGACAGACGGACAGACGGACAGACGGACAGACAGCGGAGTCTCAGTAATAGGGTCCCGTTTGCACCCTTTGGGTACGGAACCCGAAGGCAATTTTTCCAACATTCTCTGGCTGGGGATCAAACCCAGAACTTTCGAGTGGTAACCATAACCATGCTAGTCTGCCACTTGGAGGTCATAATGGAGGTGATCTCTGGAGATCATCAAGAAAATCGTAGTAATATGTCAAAAATATATATACATGTTTATATGAAATTTGAATTTAAATATAAATGTATAAGTAAGTAAAGCAAATAAATAAATGCATAATTAGTGTTTGAGGTTGTATTTTATACCTTAGAACATTTATCCCTACTTAAGTTTTCGAAAACCCTTTCTTATATGAAACATATGTGCAGAATTTCATATTCCCCCCGTGGTCGTTTATTCTGGGCGTTGAAAATTCAGTCAGCCAGTAAGTATAGTCCGTTGAAAGGTAAATATCTCCTTTATATTTTGTGTAAAGTCGTATGTCATATTATATTTCGGTAAATTTTATATTACAATTTTTTTATTAATTGTCCTAAATTGTCTTGCCATGATGAATGAGTATAATTAGATTTATTGAAGATTTTAATAAACAACAAAAAAAAAATTAACATTTTTAAGTAAACCCCAATACAACTGTAGCTAATAACCATTTCAATCACGTCAGCTTTTGAACAAAAAAACTGCATCATAATCGTACCATTCGTTTAGGTGCTACAATGCCATTGTACATACAGACACACGGGACCCTTTTTTTGCGCCAGGTCTTTGGCATCCTCGGGTGACCATTGACATGAATAGGTATTATATTTGGAGAAGAAAAAGCGGGAAAGCGCACCCCAGGTTCTGAAGCAGCGTAGCTAAGGATGCAACCGAGAACGCGCTAAGATGAAGAAGAAGACATCAAAAGGGATAAAGCAAAACAGCACATACTCTGTAGTGGAGTCTCTGCCTTAGCTACTTGTTTATAAGCTAGGTATAACACATTTGAAAATCTTTTAATTTCTCAAATCTTGCAAGTTAAATTTGAGCCACTTTCCAATTTTCAATCGAGATTAAATTTTATCTTCGTCTAAGGGCGTTCCCAGTTGCATCCTCAGCTGTGCTACTTCGGAGCCCGGGGAGGGCTTTCCCGCTTTTTCTTCTCCAAATATAACATGCATGTCAATGGTCATCAAAGGATGCCAAAGACCTTGCGAAATGGAGAAGAAATAGCCGGAACAGTTTAAATGATTTGGCTATAGTTTTAATTTTTTAATTTTTAGAAAAGTTTTATAACCTGCCGCCGCCCCACGTTAACCCTCCTTGGGATCGCAATTATAGCACGAGATGTTAATGCTTAGTCCTTTAGTCGCCTCTTACGACATCCACAGGAAGAGATGGAGTGGTCCTATTCTAACCCGGAACCACACGGGGTGGAGATTAAATTTTGCATGCAATATTTGCTCTTTCGTATTATGTTGTATTACTTAAATTTTTGGTACAATAAAGTTATTACAAACAAATAAACAAACAATATTATTATAATAGCTGCCCTGATGATGAAGGTGGCCATAGTGGCCTGAATTAAATGAAGCACTCCCATAAAGTTTAGGCTTATTTGTCTTGATAAGTATGACCGAATTTGACTCAAACCCTTGAGTAATCTGGCACAAACGGCAGTTTTAGCAGGCCTGTGTCACTCCCCGTTTAGGTATCGAAAATGTACCTACATTATTACTATGCGCGCAGGTGGCCCCTCCGGGTGGTAAATCCAGTTATACGAATCGTTTGTCCAGAGTAATAAGAATGAAATTGGCTTGCAATAGATGTCTAGGTATCTATACGAAAAGGTGCTGAGTTCTGACGTGAGCTAAATTAAACCATATCGCTAGCCACATTGAGTAGATATATCTTTGAATTTCTTTGCTGAGTGAGACTTCTGTACGTTAGTATTATTTATTCTGTGGTTTTAGGCAATTAATTCGATGTGTGGAGTGAAGTGATGATTTTTAGTATGATTGATGAGATTTTTAGAGTTCTACACAAACTTTCCACACGTTATAATCATTAACTGTTTGTCAATTTTCTTATTGATTGACAATATTTATGACGTCAAATCATTAAGTTAGGTAGGTATTTTTATTGATAAGTTCATTGATTAGCAGACCGCTATGGTTAGTGCTAAGTTAAAACATAAATCTAGGTAGGTGTAATATCATTGAGAGACATTTAATACTTAAATGCATCTTCCACCTTGCAATATCTTGGCTTAATGATTACCCTGGAAAAATACTGATCCTGCGTATCATAGTATTATTTATTCTGTGGTATCATGTAGGTTCATGACAAACGGAAAATAATGTTTTTATATTCAAATGGGAAATTCTATATTTTGCAAGTAAACTCTTTACTTTGTAATTACTTTCAATAAACGCTAACACAATGACTGGATATTTTTTGCACAAAAGTGATCCAAGTTGGACAGTCTTAATGAAAAGCGCGGAAAGTCTACATTTGCACAGCAGTAGACAATAACTTGTTGGTAGAGCCGCGGTGACGTAGTTTGCCTCTATATAGATAGTTGCGCGGGAGTCCGTCAAATAGTCGACCCGCGACACGCATCGAATCCTTTTGGACTGAGGACATATTGTTATTGTGATATTGGTGCCTGACAAGTTAGATGAAGGAAGAGTGCTACTAAAGGTAGGGATGCTGGGAAAACCTAAAACTTTGTTTTGGATTGTCAATTTTTTTTTTATAAATATAACTTAGCCACGATTATTTTTATAATTATAATATTTTATTTTAATTTAAAAATGTTAAAAAAAAATCCTTGTATTTTATCCATAAAACTCATAACTTTTAAGTGAAAGTAAGTCAATAAAAGTAAAGTACTCAACTACCTTTTATTAACTTAATTGTAGATATTTTCAAGATCTGTAAATTGAATCATAGTCCTGGATATATACATATATTTAAATTTATTGGTGATACAATAACAAATAATTATACAATAATAAATGACATAAATTAATAAGTCATAAGATTCTCAAAAATATAATAATTTTTGTGAAAAATAAGTCTAATGTCTCCCTAGTTGCACTTTTACTGCAGTGTGTAGTCTATACATATTTACTCAATACTACTCACTTACAAGAATTTATTTAATTTCAATTGTGAAATAATTAAGACGTTGATGAACTGTGATGTGTGTATGACTAATAATTAACGAAAGATTGTGATTACTGATACTCCCAACATGGTAAGGTATTTTATTCGAAAAGACTAATAAATAAATCTCAACATTTAGCAATGCTTAATTGCCCATAAAACAGATTTAACTAGGACATCAAGAACTGTTATGAAATCAATGTTCATCGTATAAAAAATATTATGTAAGAATTATCTGAACGTGTGTACATAATAGGTCTTTTACCTATGAAATGGCCGTTCTATACTATATAACTATAATAATATACCCTTTGAAAATACTCTACACGTCATTGTAATGTGCATTTAATTGCTTGTACAGCTTCTGAGTTTAGGTAATATAGACAGATTTCGACATTCCCTTACAATTCTGCACACTTTTGTATGGTAATGCCGGTTTTTTTTTTTTGTTTTTTGGCTCTCATTTTATTTTCATTATACTATAATGATCTAGTATAGCTCGTAGTTCGATTTATTACGGGTATGTCCCTTTCACGTTGTATATTATTATGTACATAATAGTGATAGGTATATGAAATGATTTGTGTAGAGGAGCTTTTTAGCGGAATAAACTTTCGGCAGATTACACATTCGATATGTATTTACATACTTGTTATTTAGAATAAATGTTTATAAATCGTGCCCAATTTACATTTAAGGTCCGACATAGTTGTCACGTGACCGCCGCCAGTATTTAACTCTAGCATTAGGGTCCAAAATACAGGCGTCCTAATTATAGGACGTTTTTCCTACGTCATTCTATTGCTTCATTTTGACGTGAGAGATAGAGAAACAAACAAACACAACATTAATATATCGCCATATTATACTAACATAGGTAAATACTATGTATGTATAGAGTGTACGTTTTATTTAAAAAGAGCGATTCACTTCTTTTATGGCTTAAGATCGAGAGACTCCCTCAGAGAATCGTTTAAGAAAATAGATATAAGTCCTTACCTTACCATCTACAGTCAGTACATATTTGAAAATATAATGTAAGAAAAATATTTCTTTGTTCAACAAATTAAGTGATTTTACAGATAAAAACTGACGTAAGGTTTCTTGTATATGTTTGTGTATTAAAAACAAGCATTAATAAATTTAGAAAAGGGTAAAATTTGTTTGTACATTTTTTTTGTGACTTTATAAAAACATCTTGAAGTTACCAATTGAAACATTTTAAGTTGAAGGAAAGAGAAACGCTAATGAAAATGATGGTAAAATGGCAGTAATGAAAATGAATATTGTAACAATCTATTTTGTACAAAAAGCATTGCCCTTCTTTT
The DNA here is from genome assembly GCA_963576875.1 of Acrobasis repandana. Classification (NCBI taxonomy): domain Eukaryota; kingdom Metazoa; phylum Arthropoda; class Insecta; order Lepidoptera; family Pyralidae; genus Acrobasis; species Acrobasis repandana. The sequence goes on along the minus strand of OY756218.1, from coordinate 14,178,658 downwards.
AAAGTTAGCCGTAGTCGGGTAAAAAGAATGTGCAATGTTTGTGGTATCGTTTATTTAAGGATGGCAGCACGCGATCGCTTTAAAGCAGCTTAGCTCGGTCTGACCTAGTTTGTAGGTCGTAGGCAGACTTAAAGAACTATTTCAAAATACTGTTAGGAATTAACGACATTTATTCCACTACTTAAAACTTTTTACAGGTTATTCTTTTTTAATTTTGCTGTAAGTACCTACTTACAGACAAAGAAACTAGAATTTGTGTTAGACCAGACTCTACTAAAGCGGCAGAATCACTTTTCATTTAGGTACTTCTTTTAAGTTATTTTAGACGTTAGAATACATAATAGAAACTCATTTAGTTGCTTAAGAAGTCGGTTGCTTTTATATTAAGCTTATTGAGAATAAATTTACTTATATCAAAATGTCCCAAAAATCCAGTATGCAGTAGTAGCCTATGCAACGTTGAAAAGTCGAACAAAAAATTATGTTGTATGTATTTTATTTCGTGAAATCATAAAAAATCGACATTTAAAAGTTAGTCGTTACAAAATACAGGATGGCGCAGGAACTTCCTTATTTTAAATAATCATAAAACAAAATCAAACGCACCTGTATAATCCCTACTTGTAAAAACCAACTAAATTAATTTATTTTGAAAATGTTAGACGTAATTGTAGACGTGTTGTAGACTAAATTTTTGTCACCAATGTTATGTTTGGTTGATTTCAACTCTTACCTCAAATGCGTTGATATCGATCAAAACTGAATCCTAAGTACACATAATAAATTAGAAATAGGTACTTAGACAATACCGATTTTATATTTTTATATTCATACAACAATTGTTAAAAGGTCAAGAAGTCCAGTCATTACAATTGTAAAAATCATAAATTACATGTGTACCTACTTTACACACTACATCGGCTAATTTGCATTTTGTATTTTCTAGAAGTCATAAAAATACAAGCTTAGGTAACCTAGCTTGTATGTGTTTAATTGCAAGTAGTGTAGATTACGGAACTCTTGGTTTACAAAGAATGAAGTCGAAGGAAGCTGCCTGACGTTCAATACTAATTGCATGCACTTTTCCGGCTTATCCGTTTGAGATTCAAGGCATACGTTATGCCTTTAAGGGCGACAACAATATAAAGTACAAACGTAGAATTGTAATTGTGTGACTCATATGCTCAAATTAAGCAGAATGGGTTCCGTGAAGACGTCCAGTCATATTTTGGAGAACAAACTTTTTCTTTTCATTAGCTATTTCTTTGTTAGTACATTTATTTTTGTATGTATTGTGTAAGTAGGTATTTTTTTTGATATATTTTTATATAATATAGTTTGTATGAAGAACTTAGTATTTTTTGATGTAAGTATATTTATAGCTTTTGCGCCGCACAATTTTCTCTGCTTATCCCTATGGTTTACTTTGGAACAATAAAGTTTGATAAATAAATAAAATAAATAACTTGCATATTGAATAGCTCAATCACGTTAGTCGGGCCAACCCAGGAGACTATCTTCAGGGTGAATTCCGAACAATCGCTCTGCTTCCACCGAGCTGACTATTTACGTGGTTAACCCGGTAACTGCAAAATCACAAATTTCTTTGCTAGTGGTATTTTACAAAAATAAAATGGCGACAGATGCAAGAAAAGAGTTCCCATTAGATGTATTGCAAAAAATATTTATAAATAGGAGTAAGTAAGGAGCTGGTCTGGGAGAACAGAAAAAACGTAGAATGTACCAGCTGCTTCTCTTCCCGCGCAGATCGTAGAAGCCGATCGAGGAAATGGGCGATGCGGCTTATAGCCACCCATCACCATTTTGATTCCTTTTTTCATCTCACCCACCATCACGCTAAAAGTGGCCTTTGGCCCTGCGGCCCTGGCAGTCTGCTTAGAGCCACAAGACCCCAAAGGTTCTGTCTGCCCCATTAGGGATAAACGTCATAGTATATAGTACCTACAGTATAGTATAGGAGTGAAACCGAACTGTTTTAAAGTATAAGTAGGTTTTAATACTTATTTGAAAATAATATAAAATAATAACAAGTAATAAAATTTACATCAAAATCGAGCAGACACAAAGGTTATTCACATCTTTTGCAATCGTTTAGTAATTCTAGAAACTAGGTGTATTCATTTCTTCATTTACAATGATTATGAGGCATTTGCAGACGAATTAACTTACACTGCATAAAGTATAACGCTGAGTACATAATTCAGTTGGTCATTTAGGGTAAAGAGAACCATTTGTCTGCAGATTACGGTTACTTCTAAGATGTCTTACGCCACGGAAAGCGTGGTGCAGTCCTCGACATGGGCGGCTACGAGTTTGTTCTACATGCTTCTGGTACCGGCACTGGTGCTGTGGTATGCCTACTGGAGGATGTCGAGGCGCCACTTGTATGAGCTGGCAGAGAAACTGGATGGACCCAGTGGGCTACCACTGGTTGGAAATGCTTTGGAGTTTACGGGCGGTTCTGCGGGTAAGTTTTTCTAATTCTCCTATTCTCTTGCCTATGAATATCATTATCATCTCTTCTTATTCTTCTTTGGTCTTTTTTATAAAGTCTCCACTGCAAGAGCACAACCCTCTCCGTACTACCAGAGCCATACTCTGGCCAAGTATGGCTATAGCTAGAGGATTTGGCCTACACTCTCCACGCTGACCAGACGGGGTAGAGAGATCTCATTTATTTTTATAAGCTTTGTTTAGCTTGTGTTTCCTAAGTCGCCTTCTACGATATCCACGGGAAGACTTGGAGTGGTCCTATTCTACTCTGCCGGGACCCACACGGCTATAAATATATATTAAAGTAATTTTCTGCTTTAAATTTTTCGCGGCAGTTTTATTTTTATGTTATTATAAGTACCTACTAATCAAGACAGACTAAATTTACTTTGTGTACTCGTATATATATATAATTTTGTTGATTATACAAATACCGTCACATAAAAATAGTTTACCAAGTTCGCAATATCGCTACAGTTATAAAACTGTACATATTAGGAACACAGACGTTGGCGAAGAAAATATTTTTGTATAATTATCAAATAAATTGAAAGTCGCAGATTAAACCAGTGTGACTGAAACGGTAAAATTTTTATTTTTGCCCAACAGCCCCGAAAAGTGGTATATGTTTTTGACATGTAAGAATATACGTAATTATCTAGAACCAACAGTCGTAATTGGTGGGGGTTTAAGGTATGGAGTATATTCGTTGTTATTTCTTTTATACATAGTGTTACTGAATAAAGAAATAATATTTGATGAACATACACAGTTTACCCAAATTTTGAAGTCACATGACCAAATTTTCATGAAGAGTGGATGAGCAACAATCACCTCAAAATTTAAAAAAAATGGTGCTAATAAAAACATATTTCTTAACAGATATATTCAAAAATTTGATGAACAAGAGTACGCCCTTCGATAAGCAGGCAGTGGTTAAGATCTGGATCGGACCCCGTCTGCTGGTGTTCCTGTACGACCCTCGCGACGTGGAGCTGATCCTCAGCAGCCACGTGCACATTGACAAGGCTGATGAATACCGGTTCTTCAAGCCTTGGCTTGGAAATGGTCTCCTTATTAGTACAGGTATTTTTATTTATTTATTTATGTATTTATTGATCTTTGGTCGAACTATTGTTCAGTATTCCAAACGAAAAGATTCATCAAGGAAGACCAGAAAATTCGAAGCTAAGATGAGAACTCTATCAAGGGATCAGGCGTTAATTTGTGAGTATGGGATAGCAAATTTTCACTTAGAAACTATAATTGCTAAATACAGTTGCGATGGCAACCAAACTGCCTAGAAGATGACTATTTGTATTCCCATTAAACTCGGAACTAAACTTGATAAACGAGAAGTATGTTCTGAAATTATGAATACAAATTGAATTACTAATAGAGATCGTGACTCTATTAAAAAACAAGTTTTATTTAATGTACTTATGTGTATGGCTTTTGTCCGCACCTTTAACAAATACAAACAAGACCATACAAAAAAATATTTATACCTACAGAAAATCTGAGTAAGATACTTGTCATGGTTTTGCCCCATGTTTGTCTTGGTCAAATTCTACGATTCGCATAGAAATGAAGTATTATTATTTTGGTTTGTCTCTTTAGATTGTTTTTAGAGTATATTTAAGAGTCCTACATCTATATATAAATAAATAAATAAAGACGTCAAGGCCGCATGGGCAAAGTGGCGGGAGGTGAGTGTCATTTGTGACCCCAAAATGCCGGTTAGGTTAAAGGCACAAATCCACAAATCCATCATTAGACCTGTTCCTTTAATATGGCAGTAACGCTTTACTGCCATTGCCATTGCTTGAGCGGCACAAGCAGGCGTGGTAGACCCAAGACATGCTGGCTTACAACCAAGGATTCTGAGACCGCGGGAAGTGGACTGATGACGTATCTGGATCAAGCAAAATTTTTGCCACTGCATACAAAATTATTTATGTATTTACAACAACTACATGTTACCTAGTTGCAAACAGTTTAGCTCTAAGTTCGAGTAACTACTTATCACATTTTGCAATAAGGCAGGTCATGGAATAGTGTTACGTACGAGACGACCGAGCGTCCAAGTATCATACTAATCTCTATCACGTCTTTACTTATATAAGTTTATAATGTTGGCAACTTTCCTAACTTCCTTGCTAACAACTAATTATGAAGTTGTACCATGAAGTTTGATCTAAAATTTTGTTTTCTTTTTATTAGATTTGAGACAGTGAACTTTTTAACTTTTCTTTAGATTCTGCAGCTTTTTTGTTAAGATAAAAAACTATATTGTTCAGCAATTTTATTGATCTAAAAATCTAAAAATTATTATTTTCTTTAAAAGCTAGTTGTATAAATTTAGGTAATATTAATATAATCTAATGCACGCAAATGCATATTAAATTGTTTAAAGACAAAGTATAATACATAAATACATACATACATACTATCACGCCTGTTTCCCACAGGGCTAGGCAGAGACTATGGACCTCCACTTACTACGATCTTGATAAAGTATAAATTCTAGCTTATGATCACGCAAATAAAAATGAATTTCAGTGCAGTGATATTAATATAGATAAGAAGGCTAAAAGCTTTACTGGCAGTACCCAAATACCTTAATATAACCATAGAGTACGAGTAACAATACAGACACCATTATAATAAATTTATATATCCTTTGTCAACAGGTCAAAAATGGCGCTCTCATCGCAAATTGATCGCTCCCACATTCCATCTGAACGTATTGAAGAGTTTTATCGACCTATTTAATGCGAACTCTAAAGCCGTTGTAGAGAAAATGAAAAAGGAAGCCGGCGACTTCGACTGCCACGATTATATGAGCGAGTGCACCGTCGAGATTTTATTGGGTAAGTAGACATGCGTAAAAGAAAATGTAGCTTGTCTGTCTACAAGTATTTTCTGAATACTACACTTATAGCTATTAGCCCCAATTTGATCATCATATAAAAATATACTTTTTGATAAAGTATAAATAGTAAAAACAGGTCAAGTGCGAGTCGGACTCGTACATGAAGGGTGCCGTACCTCCGTATAATGTTTTAAAACGCTGAAAAAAGTTGTTGTATGACGACCTCCTTAAATATTTTATTTTATTTTATTTTTAGTATTTGTTCTTATAGCGGTCACAGTGAGGTGAAAATTTCAAGTGTCTAGCTATTACAGTTCAAAAGATAGCGCATTGTGACAGACGGACGGACAGACGGACAGACAGCGAGCGGAGTCTCAGTTATAAGGACCCGTGTCCACTCTTTGAGTACGGAATCCCAAAAACTACTTTCGACTTTGTAAGACATCGTCAGTGTTATCAATGTTCTCTAATATTCGATATTGGTTGTATACTCAATACATGATTGAAAATTCGATAAGATAGGAATATTTTATTGAAGGGCAAAATATTTGGACACAACCTAGCCTAAAAAAAACCATTATTTTCTCCCATTTGTAGAATCATTGCACGAGAAACAGCCCTTATATGTATATAAAAACGATGGCTAAACCAAAAATTTTAAAAACAACATCTCATTTATTACATTTGAAAATCTGATTGCAATCAACTTTTGTCGTTGTACAAAATACTTGCCCAGTTTCGCTAACGATAAAGCCATTAGATCCCAAAATTGCTTAGTTACTTATTTCAAGTAAATAATTTTCTTCTACCGACATAAGTACGTTTACACATATTTCGCAATTCAGTTAATATAAATAACGCAGTACTCGTATCTAGAATTCTAGTTACTTGTGCAACGATTTAGCCTCAGTTTACAACATGTTCATTTTAGATAATTTACTTCATAGTTATTTTGCTCTATAGACATAAATTTTAGTCATTTAGCTTCGTAGTCATTTCGATTTTTGGGCAATATGATCAGGATGATTTAAGGCAAACTTTATTCGACATGAACTCTTAGATACAATCTTTGTTAAATCAATTTATGGAAAACAAATCGGACACAATGAACTAAAATTCCAGTCTTGTATTTTTCAATCCGATGTATGTTTGCGAATAGTAATGCTTTTCTGTAAATACCTATGTTTTTCAACTCACATAAGTACTTATTAGGTATTATTATTATTATGCTTATGGAATGTTTTTATTACTGTAAAAAAATTTCAAGAGCATTCAGGGTTATTGGTTATTAGATGCTGTCCTCTTAAAGGGGTGTAGGGAGTTGGTATTTGGCATTGACTGGACCCTATATTGTATAATGCAAAAGTTAATATTATAGAGAAAATTAATGATTTATTTATTTTGTAAAATTTTCCGATTGTTGTGTTCAAACATTTATTTAAAAAACTTATTAGCAGAATCAAATTATTGTAACGCTCATAAACAGTACAATCATAACATGGTCACAAAACACAGTAAGAGTAGGTACCTATTACATAACATGGATCAAATCCCTTGAGAGGATAGCATCTAATAACTCATAACCGTGTATACAATTTGTAATACCTATAAAATTATGCCTTACCGGAATAAGTACCTATTTAGAAGTAAGTAGGTAGGTACCGAAATATTTCATAAGAATTATAAATTGCATTTGTATGCATTGGCGTCACTCAGGTAGAACAAAAATTGCAAAAAGCGAAGTCTATAAAATGCTTATTTCTGCATTTTTAAAATGATGTGTCATATGGTCATTAAATTGGGAACATTTTACGTTTGTGAAACCGTTTAGACAACTACTATGATATGCAATCCGAAACTTCACTAATTTAAATCGTGAATAATAGTAATTTAGATAAACTTAAAACACTTGACTCTATTACCTCAACTACAAGAAAAAACTAAACTAAAGAAACAAGCAAAGATGGACATAGATAGCAACTTTGAAATAAGTAGGCAAGGCTGATAAAATAGGTACCTACAATTTACTTGAAACTTTATACAAGTTTTTTTATAGAAAATTTACGTATGTGCATATAATCAGTGGTGAAAAAATAAGCAAGTCTTTGTCAATTAGATTTAAAAATCGCGTAAACATAGGCCCAATTTCAAGTTGTTTAGTGAAATGAATGTAAGAAGCAATTCGTATGTACCGTCACGTAGCCGACCAAGTTGTGACCACAGGTCGCGGTGACCCTCGTAATCACTGGAAAAGGTGTTGAATACGAGTGATTTAACAATTTAATACTTTGCAAAATAGTTACCTGAAAAGTTCGTTAGAAATAAATATTCAACATATGAATAAATAAGGACTAATAATACAGATTGAGGTAGCCCTAAAGTAAGATGTAAACAATATTGTATGATATTCACTAAACATTACGATATGAGTACTTTGAAATGGATGTCTCGTCTACATATACAGGGTCTAAATAAATATACTGAAACTATTTCAAGTGTGAATTCGTTCCATGATACTGAACAACTTTCCCCGAAAAACATATATAGAAACTAGCTTTTGCCCGCGTAGATTCGGGGTATGAAAAATAGATGTTGGCCGATTCTCAGACCTACTCAATATGCTCACAAAATTTCATGAGAATCGGTCAAGCCGTTTCGGAGGAGTACGGGAACGAACATTGTGACACGAAAATTTTATATATGAGACGAGAATTTTATATATAAGATATGAAAAAAAAATTTTTGACCCATCCCACCACCCATCCCATACAAGTAGACCGAACATCTGATCCAAGTTTGAATGGAAAGCAAAAAGTTATTTTACATATTTCGATATAAATATGTCCCTTGGGGAAATTTGTTCAGTATCATGGACTAAATTCACCCTTGAAATAGCCTATATATTTTGTTACGATAAATAATTATAGTTAAACATCCAATATCCAGATAAAATCGATAAGTAAGTCCCTATGACAAAAATATAATGCATAGATCTCTAAATTGGATTACTAATTTGGTTTTTCTTTCTCTTCTTCACATTATTAGAGAGAATAACTTTAATTAAGCTATTTACTACTTTTCGCTTTTATATAACACATAGGTTTATGTAACCGGACGTGCGTAGTTTCGTGCAAAACAAGTAGATCTGTGTCGTTATACTCATAACGCCTGTTTGCATGTTTACCAGTAGGTACCTATTATAATGACCTTCTTATTAATACAATTAGCCTTTTAGACTTTTCAAGCAATGTAACTATTAACCTAGGATTATTACATATAATAGCGGCTTGTTACATCAAATTATGTAGAGGAAGTTAAAATAAATAGGCCACTAAATTGCAAGACGCATTATATCCGTGATTTCTATGGTATAATTATGTTGTTTACCTGGAAGCGATAACTAGCATTGAAGTGCCTTAGTTGTAGTACTGATTCATCGAAGACCACGCTGTAAGAGTGTGACCGCGTTTGACGACCCCCCACGCCTTCACGTAGTCATTCATAATGGCCAATATTCGCCACCGATGGCTTCAGGGTCTATTGCTATTCCGGTTACACAATCGCTTTGAATATGACGAAGGTCAATAGCTCTTTCTCTACGCAGTGGACCCTTTAATGTAACAATTAAATATTACAGAGACCGCAATGGGCGTTAGCAAGAGCACTCAAGACCAAAGTGGATTCGAGTATGCAATGGCTGTAATGAAGATGTGCGACATCCTACACTTGAGGCATACGAAGATTTGGCTAAGACCTGAAATGATATTCAACTTTACTCAATACGCAAAGAGCCAGACGAAACTCCTTGACATCATCCACGGGTTGACTAAAAAGGTAATTGTCACGTAGCTTGTTCTAGTCAAGAATTTTAATGGGGTTTACTGGAAATTATTTAAAAGCCATATGGACATTGTATATTTATAATAATAATGTTTTATGAAAAACACATTTCTCCAAGTACGAGTATGTAACACAATTTGATAAAAATAAATAATTATCAATATTTGTATTATTCACAGGTAATCAAGAGGAAGAGGGAAGAATATGAATCTGGCAAAAAGCCTTCTATCTTGAATGAAACCACCGAAGTAAAAACTCCCGTTAGTGTTACAGTCAAAACTACATCTGTAGAAGGTTTATCTTTCGGACAATCCGCTGGACTCAAGGACGATTTGGATGTCGACGATAATGATGTCGGTGAGAAGAAACGCCTAGCCTTCCTCGACCTTCTTTTGGAAAGCTCTCAGAGTGGAGTTGTGATTTCCGATGAAGAAATTAAAGAACAAGTCGACACTATCATGTTTGAGGTAATTATTATTTGCCATAAAAACAGCTGTCACTATTATATTCGATATATGTAACTGTTAATGTTGTTTTGATTATTTTAGGGTCATGACACGACGGCAGCAGGCAGTAGTTTCTTCCTTTCTATGATGGGCATCCACCAAGACATTCAAGACAAAGTTATAGAAGAATTAGACCAGATATTCGGTGACTCTGACCGTCCAGCCACATTCCAGGATACGCTAGAGATGAAATACCTTGAAAGATGTCTGATGGAGACCCTAAGAATGTACCCACCAGTGCCTATTATCGCTCGTCATCTTAAACAAGACGTTACTCTTCGTAAGTACTGTAATAATACTTATTTTCGTAAGCTTTTATTTAGCTTGCCTTTTTTGTTGTTTGGGTCAAATCTTGCAAGTAAAATTTGAGCAATAACAAGAAGCTGATCTGATAATGGAGCCGGAAAGTGGCTATAGGAACACTATTATAAAACGACGCAACCCCAACGAGTTTGGGCTTTTGTCTTGATAATTACTTAGGCCTTACAGTAAAATCTGGTACGAAAATGTTTTTTTTCAGAAAAACTATTATTTAATAAAACACCAATAGTAAACTTTATGTGATGCTAAAAGAATAAAAAAAAAAAATTTTGTTTATATTAAAAGTCGAGAAATGTAGAAAACAAAAAACTGCTTAAAAATTATCAAATCTATAGACTGTAGACACCAAAGAGCTTGGAACTTCATAGATACATATCTAAGATAAGTGTAGACTGATAACTAGTACTCTGGAATAACAACAAAAGCCTATGTAAAACATGAAAAACACACAAACACAAAAACCACAATATTTATCAAGTCACGTACGAATACGTACAATGCACGTACATGTACTTGTATATCATTACGCCTGTTTCCCGTCCCAGGCAGAGACAAAGAATGTCTAAAATGGCATAATCTGATAAAATCTATTATTTCAGCCTCCAACGGCAAGAAAGTACCCGCCGGCACCACAGTCATCATTGCGACCGTGAAGCTGCACCGCCGGCCCGACATCTACCCTAATCCAGACAAGTTCGACCCCGACAACTTCCTGCCCGAGCGATCCGCCAACCGCCACTACTACGCATTCGTGCCCTTCTCGGCAGGCCCCAGAAGTTGCGTGGGTAAGTGCTCCCAAGTTTTTAACCCTTATTACGGCAATGGTAGAATAGTTACATTAAATTGAGCCTTAGACCTTTGATATAAAGTTCATAACCAATGAAAAAATTACACCTACGATGCCTTAAGGTTTAAACTACACTACTGCCTACATACTAAAACAAGTGTTAATTTTTTTTTTATACTTGGTTGTTCACAAAATTCAATTATATATTTTTTTTTTAAAAACTACATAATTCTGGTAAAGCAAAATATCTCTACCAAGTAGGTAGTCTCTACTTTTGTTTAATTCACAGGCCTTTCACAGGCCTTGGCCTAGATATTTTTTTAGTTGTCAACTTCGAACTAATTTTCTAGTTTCTTTTTTTTTATTTCTCAGGACGCAAATACGCCATGTTGAAGCTAAAAATCATCCTGTCCACCATCCTGAGGAATTTCAGAGTTCATTCTGACCTCAAGGAATCAGATTTCAACTTACAAGCCGATATCATTCTCAAACGCGCCGAGGGGTTCAAAGTTCGATTGACGCAACGGAAAAAGATGACCAAAACTTTTTAAGCCTCTTTAATTGTGCATTGACCTAGCCTTCCAACTATAAAAAACCTAAAAAATCTAAATATTAAGAGAAATAGGTACTATTTATTAGTTGAGTTTTAGATATTTATTTCTTGCAAAACGGATGCTTATAGTCAATGCGCTACCTTGTTTCCTTAGCAATTTTATTTAAATATTATTTGTGCATCTTTTGTTTTCTATTTTCATAGTAAAGTGGGTATCTCGTTCTTGTAATACCAGTACTGACTAAGTTATTGCTAGATAATGTTGAGCACAAATAAAGGGAAACAAAGAATCACGGGGTCAGTCGGTGTAAGAATTGCTCAATAAAATTACGTGGTATTTAAAGTGTAAATAAGTAGTTAATGTTCTTTATTTTTGTAAGGTTAAAATAATAAACACTATTACATTTTATGTTTTATTTTATTGTACACCAACAACATTGTATATCAATATACCTAAGTAGAATTTTAACTTAATTCATTCATAACGTCCTACTAGAATATCGAAGTGGTCTGAAATTTTGTACCCGCCGAACCCAAAACTGCAAACAAATTTTGATTCCAAGATGGCCCCCACTCATTTTTTGATGTTTCCTGCCTGACTGTAGTTTAAATTCATCTTCTCAACTGGACATAGAATCCATCCAACCATTTCAACAGCTGCACAAAAAACCGCGGGCTGCTTGCAGCCCGCGTAACGCCTAAAAAGCTAGTTATAGTTAAACCTTTCAACTGAGGTCCTGTCTTAGGTATTTGGGGAAGCAATAAGAAGATACTGGGAACACGCTGGTAAATTACATGTCCAATAGGCTTGATTCAATAAATAATATCGAATAGGTGAGGTACGAGTACCTACTCTAGACGTCAATAGAACCCACTACGAAATGATTTTCTATAAGTTTTATATGGTAAAATGTTATTAATTTTTCAAAGTATAAATAAAGCATAAGCAGGAAATCTTTACCGCATTTTTTTTAATTTAAATTAAAAATTACAAAAATAGATTAAAAAAATCATTAAAAACCGACTTTATTTTGAGACAATTCTAATAGAACTTAGATATTCATTTAGTTAATTGCGCATTTTCATCTTTTCCTGTAGTTTCCAAGCAGGGTCTTAGTTTTGATGTACTTTCACATAAGTATTTTAAATACAAAAAACTTAGATTAATCTAGATTGAGCGTTTCAAACAAAATTTAACGTTTAAAGTGAAGCCATTTTGTGATATGCGTGTGCGTGAGCACCGCCCACTACGCGTGTATTACTATCATTACTGTTCTTGTGTGTGTGAAGTAAATTGTTCCCAGCGCAAGAAAATTACCCTAGAATGTGGGAGATTTTTTTACGTGTTGTTCTTATTCATATTGACAAATTATAAATAAGTGTATAAAATTAAACCTCGTAAGGGCCATTCACATATTACTTTACAGTGATAGGGGGAGGGGGAGTCATGCCAAACGTGTCGGTACGTGTCATAGGGATCGGAAAAAGCGTGACAGTGCGTCCAGAAATTTTGCGTGACGTAGTATGTGGACGACCCCTAAGCTTTATTGTGTATACAATACAATACAATACAATACAAAAATCTTTATTGCACCAAATAAAAAACAATAAAAAAAATTACAAAGTTTACGGAACTTATAAATAAATAAGGTACAAGAGGCGGCCTTATCGCCGAAGCAATCTCTTACAGGCAACCATAAAGAGAAGGAGTGCGAAGTATATAAGTAAGATAACAGGTGGCGCAGTTAAATTTAAAATATAAATTATAAATAACCAAAGTATGTAGGTAAACAAAAATTATATTAAAATAGGTAAAAGAAAAAGACATGTATCAAATCAACATTATTTAATTGAGTCCTTAAAAATCCATAAAATACCTTTATAGACTCAGCCCCTGAGCGATTGTTCGACGACCACTCTTTGTTGTGTATGTGTCCTGGACACGAAAGTTAGCTGAAAACATCCTTCCTTTAGCCTGTCACTTCTACCAGAATTCATTTTCCGTCTTATTATTTCAGTCCAATGACTTGATCAGTAGGACATTTACGGAAAAAAGAAACAAACATTTTATTATAAAAAAAAACCCGGTTGCTTGATACAGCATCAGCGTATCAATACATTTTATATATCTTATATGTTTTAATGTAATTTGTAATGAAAAATACTAAAAACAACATACAGGCTGACTTTTAAACCACCAGCCGAATTTTTGGAGCAAGTCCATGATACTGAACTACTTTCTATAAAAAAGTTATTAAAAATCGATGAAAATGTTTCGTCCTCCCATAGAAAATTCGTTAACTGAGCGCTGATTTGCATGAAAAGGCGAATTTTTATTTTAGTTTTTTGTTTCGTTAATTGTTTTTATGGAAAGTAGTTCAGTATCATGGACTGAACTTGCTCCAGAAATTTCGCTGGTGGTTTAAAAGTCAGCCTGTATGTTGTTTTTAGTATTTTTATTACAAATTACATTAAAACGTATAAGTTATATATATTTGTAATCCTTATATAAAATCGTTTCTTTTGATAAACCAATTGATTGGTATTCAACGAAAAAATATATGTCATTTGGCACCAAAAATCCGCCATTTTTTATTTTTAAAATTTTTAATATATCTAATGTCACTGTCTCAGAATTAAGACAAATCTAATGACACCTCTCAAGCTAAAATCCTCCAAGCCGTTCAGGCTGTAGAGCGTACCAAAGAAATACATATACATACACTCGATAAACATAACCCTCCTTCTGGCGCAGTCGGGTAAAAAATAAATGTTATTTGTAACATTATAACGACTAACTTTTTATCCTCAATAACTAACTCATACTTAATACGGCCACTTCAAAATTTCATCAATACATACCTACTTACCAATATATAATAATTTGTTCTTAGCGCAATATGAAAATGTTAACGTTAATATCTCACACAAACATACATAGCAAAGTGTACAAATATTCATACATACAAAAAACTGTTCTCCAAATCATACGATTTGTCGACTCAATAATATGAGATGGTAAAAATATTCCACGCTCTGGCAACACTAAATGTCATGGCGTTGATTTGTTGACAATATTTTTCAGTAATAATTTTACGAATAATTCGTAGGAATTAGTCGAAAATTTGCTTACTTACTTATGAAAAGCGATATCTGTCTCTTAGTCTTTTATTTTAGTGTAATTTTTGCACGATTTCACTGCACAAACAGTCAGTTTTACAATAAATTATCACCGTGTAACACCGTTACGTAGTGACGCCGTGAACTTCCATAGCGTAATGATAAAGTAAAATCTTGATAAATTATAAAAAAAATAATTTTTCAAACTCTTCATTGCTGGCCCGGTAATTTGCGGTAGCTACTTCGCAGTTTTTGTATATCTTCTGCGGTGTCTACCCGAGTGAGCAGTGATTTGCTGTAGAAACTTGTTTGAATTTTACTACTACCCATCTCTTCTTTCATTTTCAGTTGTATCCTAGAACCAAAGAAAAAGGCAGATTACAGTTCAGAAATACAAATACCTAGTATTTCCTCTTATATAGTAAGGTCTGTGGGCTCGGGCTTGTCATGCTCACAAAATGTCCAAACTGGTGGCGGTATCGAGGTTTGGAACGGGAAAATTTGCGAAAAACCTATAGAAACGTAGGTTGCTGATAAAAAAAAACGCATGGCAAGAAGCCGTGGTGTTGCCACTCGATCCAATAGGCTTCAGAAATATTCAATGTGGTTGTCTTTAAAACTAGAGTAAGGAAGTTTATAATATATTTTGTAATTTTATTACTTGAGCACATCTAGAGGGGTGCGGTGATGAGTGGGACACATGCAGGGCAGGAACTCGTGGTGTTGCCGCTTCACCCACCAGCCAGCATGGGAAAGCTTCCATTCGATAGTCTTCATCTGAGCTACTGCACAGTCGCCCGCCTCTTTTAGAAGCAAGAAGTAAGATGCCATGTGTTCTTGGCCTATTTTGTAACAATAACAAATTAATTCATTCATTCTTAATTTCTAGAGGAAATCATAACGCGCCTCATTGAGGCAACTGGTGACCGTAGAGCTGGCAGCTATTTTGCTCAGCGTATAAGTATAGCGATACAGCGAGGAAACGTTGCCAGTATTCAGGTACGTTGCCTCAATGCGGTGCGTTAGAAGAGGTATTCTATTTATATTTTTTATTGAATGTATTTATTAATAATGTATTATTTGATGTTTGAATAAATAAAAATCACCCATTAATTCATTAATTAATAATAAAGTCTCATTAATAGATAATTGAAAAGCAATTCAGCAACGATCAGCTTGTGGTCACTGTCAATGTCGGCGCCACACTTGTTGTGGACATTTTACGGCCAGGTTTGCCATTTGCAGCCAATATTATAGCGATTATATAGGTTTTGGTAGGAGCGTAACATTGCACCACAGTAATTTTCCAAACTCTAGAATTAAAGCGAGCGTGAGCGGTGATGATTCTATCTAAGATCGGTTTCTAATGCAATATATTTTTTCTTGCTTTTTCTAAAAGGATGAATCAAACACCGTACTAATGGACGTCGTTTTCTTCCACCTCAACTTAATTCCCACTCCAACAACAATCTAAGTACATACTGTAAGAAACCAGCAGTTTCAAGCATCACACAAACTTCTGATTTGATGGTATTTTTATAAGCTATCTTAGCAAACAGCATGTTACCTAAGATATCTTTTACACCGAAATATAGGTAAAACGTAGTTAAATACAGTTAATAACACCTGGACATCTGGTTATTGAAATCTATCGTTCCATACAATCATAGATCATTGTTTCATGTGACAAGGCCATGTCCAGCAATGGACGTCTTGCGGCTGAAATGATAATGATGATAGATCATAGATAAACATTATATACCCGTAGATAAGCAGAAAGAAAAGGTTTGATATAATAAATACAGATTTCATGGTTCATTCTTTATTAGTTCGATTTGTTTTGCTTGTATAAGGTAGCTATAGAATTTTGAATACTTTATTCTCGTGCTACGCCATTTTCTCTGATAGCATCTTCATTTTTCGTTGATTAGACAATCTTTTCGTTTACCTAAACCCCGTTATGTAGATTTCGTCGACGCAATATCTGTTCCTGCTTTCGTCACGTACCAGGAAAGTGATAAAATTGCTTAGGATTTCTCCTGACTCTGGTGTATTGGTCGACTTGATAAATCTTACTACATAAAAACTTACTACACCTATTTAAAATGTGATTTTTAAATTATTTTGTCCTTTTGCTAGGTAAACGTTTTCCTCATTTCTTCAGAAGCTTAATTAAAATAAAGTCAAGGACAGACATGGTGCTCTTTTCGTTCAGTTTTTTTATATTCAGAGGTTGTCACACTTTTTCGACATTTAAATCAGGATACTACTTCATAGCAATATGTATAAGCTTATTAACAATCATAGATTGTGAAAGACACTTTTAGTAAGTAATAGTAAGTATATTTTCATTATGCACCTAATTCCGCGGTGTTTTCACCTTAACCGTACCTTTCTGTAGACTTGAATATTTTTATCAGAAGTGTTATATAAGTATCTTATTTTTTAAATATACTCACAGTTTGACTAATAAAGTTTATTAAAAAAATTAAATTATGCAAAAATAGGAAAAGGTCCAAGGCACTTTATTCCGATTCAAAGATCCTAATTACGATGCATTTGGTTTCCAATTCCAATTGTGCAAAATATAAAGGAAAAAAGGTGGGAAGAATGATAGATGATGTTTAAAAATCAAGTCTATTTATTGTCTTTGCATTTTAAATCAGTGTTAGTCTTTGTCTTATATGATTAATAAAATGGCACCACAATATATAATTTACTTAGATAGTAAATAAAATTATTTTGAATATACATAGGTATAATATTTTTGAAACTCGGTCTATCTTTAGAAACTAAATATTTCGGATAATTAGGGTGTTTCCTAATGAACACTCTTTAGTAAATGCAACGTACCTCGGGAATAGATTTTTATAGGTTATTGAAGTGATCAGAAGTAAAACATTAATTTGTAATCATAAAACTGCTTTCAAAGTTTATTAAAAAAAGATAACGAATTCGTACCAATGCCACGGTATTTTAAAATTTTATTTTCTCTTCAACTTGTGTGTATATCAACCTAAACAAAAACTTACACACACACAGTATAAAACTATTAGGTATCTAAAACATTATTTAGAAAATCATAGTTGAGTACTCAGAATAGATGATGAATTATGTGTTTGAGTACTACCTACGTGCTTAATCATAGTTCGAGACAGTTACTAGCGTCAAACCGACCGATTATTTTAAAAACACACACTAAACACTTCTTTGCTCGCATATACATGAATAGATAAATTATAGTTTTAATAATGTATCTTGCAGAAAAAAATTGCATAAAAGACACCGTTTTTCTTAATACACGGGAATATGGTGATTTTAAGAACCCCATGGAATTGAGTGCCTTTACCTTAAATACATTTGACCCCGTTTGTGATCGGATAGATTATTTCAGAAATTGGATCAGGAATGAATATTCCTGATGTCGTTTTTATAAACGATCAGGTTTTTTGACCCACTTGAGGATCCAAATTGATACTACCAGAACGACGAACGTGTTGTACGTAATTATGTTGGCATAGCAAATAAATTCTAAGCTAAGTGCAGTTATAGTTTATCAAAAACTTTATAGTTTGACTTTATAGTTTTTTTTTTACTTTCCATATCGTAACTATCCTAATCTTATTGAATAAGGAGACATACCACGTACCATCCTAGACACATGAAAAATACAAACGAGGAAAAATATAATAATTTAGGAGAAGAGCTTATTTTAATCCTTTGGTTGGCATGCGCACCACGTACAGCACTCGCCATTCCGTCACTCCAGAGATCATTAAAAGGTTCAAGGTAAACTAAGTGCACTTTGAATTTAGGCACGAAACAAGGTTACATTAGATAATAAGAAGTACCTTCCATGCTGGTTTGGGAAAAAAAACTTAGAATGTACCAGATGCTTCTCTTCCCGCACAGATCGTAGCAGCCGATCGAGGGAATGGGCGAAAATGCAAAACATGTTAATAGGCGATGCAGATAGCAACCCATCACTATTTTGATTTCTTTTTCCACACTCTCCCCCACCATCACGCTAAAAGTGGCCTTTGCGTCTTGCCGCTTTGTCTGCTTAGAGCCGCAAGAGCCAAAATACTCTGTCTGCCCCATTAGGGATAAAGACGTGATAGTATATATATGTATGTAAGAAGTACCTACTTAACTAGCTAATTACCTACTCCTTTTATAGTATGTAGTTATATTTATTTATTTAATTTTAAAGTTGCAACAGGCGGACTTATGGCCGTTGGCCTTTTCAACCAGTCAACCTACAGTAGTGGTGGTGCTGAAATGAGATCATTTCGAATATAAGTGAACCCCGCGCGGGCGTCCGTAGTAGCGGGGGGAGTTCTAAATAAATTCATGAGCTTTTTTTATTTCTTTATCTAGAAAACTTTGCGGCGGCATACTATTTATGTGCTAATGCTATCGTTGACTGCCAAATACACAGGAAACTGGATTTCGTTTATAATCTATAATGAGATGGTATTATGGTAAGTCTATAAATAGGTAGATGTTAATATAAAAATAAACTGGTCAAGTGCGAGTTAAAATTGCATGGAGAGGGTTCCGTACTTCTCATAGGTTTTTCTAAAACCTATGGGTAAAAACTGTTTTTTTCTGTTTTGTTAGGTTTTATTTTAATGAAATTTTGGGTAAGTTCTGCTGAAAATAGAAGGGGTAATAAAATTTCGCCTATTTTCTTAAATAACATTAAAAATACTTATCCCAAAATAATAAAATATATATTTGAGATTCTTACAACAAGCTCTTTCATATGAATGTACCCCAATAAGTGGCCCCCATGTTTGAAATTCATTTATTTACGTTATACGTCCATCTTTGGGTCACTGACTTACATATGTGTTGTACCTTTCAACTCAATCGGTCCAGTAGTGTCGTAGCAAATTGGCTGTGACAGACGGGCAGACAGATGAATGATCCTATAAGGGTTTCGTTTTTACCTTTTATGGTACGAAACCCTAATAAAATAGTAATATTCTCAGACTCTATTAGAAACCGGTTGAGAATTATTACAAATGGAACAAGTTTTTAGGTTAATCTCATCGACAAACAAATAAACATAACGATATTCTTCGCCATGATATGCTTCACATTCAAAAAAATAGTCCACGACTGCCGAAAACTACACCCAGACATAAGTACATAATATGAGGATTAAAAATTTGCAAAAATCACATATGGATGTTTGACCTCGGGCACAATTACTACTACGTGGTTGAGTGCGTGAATGTTTCGACTTTGGTATAATTGCTTCGTTTGAACTTTATGCGTCTATTTAATGAGTTAGTACGAGTTACTAACGACTTACATGCCCAACATTTTCAAAATTACAAACTATATTGTTATAAAGCTATAAACCAAATATCTATTTTAAAACAACGCAAGTAGTATCTAGTGCAATTCTTGTTTAATTTACTGTCAGTACCTATGTTTTATTTAGTTTTAAATTAGCATTTTCTCTCTTCACATTAAAATAGCAATGTATTTAACACCAATATTGATACTCTTATCGCAGCGTTAAATCCTTTTTCTATGGATTTATATGAATTGGACACTTAAATATACGCTCTTTTGTTTTTTACAAACGCAAAACTTTTATTCAACGTCAGCTTTGTATTTTATATTATCACGTCTTTACCCTAACGGGATAAACAAAGCTGATGGTCGTAAGACGTTTTAGTGGGATGGTAGATGGTGGTAGTGATTTATTTAAATAATAAATATATATACATAGGGACAAATCACACAGATTGTGCTAGACCCAAAACTTATGTTATGGGATACTTACTCAACGATACTATATTTTAAAACAAATACATATATTTATATACAGCCAAAAATCCAGTATAATCTGAAAAAGATCATTTTCCATCTTGACCTGACCGGGGATGGAACCGGAGACCTCCGGTGTGACAGCCTGGCATGATGACCACTAGGCACAGAGGTGGACTTAATTAAATGTATATGAGTTTTTTAAAGGCGACTTAGGAAATACAAGCTAAACACAACTTATTAACATCAATGAGACGTGGAGAGTTTAGGCCAAATCCCCTGACTGCTCTGGCTTATACTCGTATATGGCTCTGGTAGTACAGAGAGGGTCGTGCTCCTGCAATGGAGACTAAAAAAGACCTGATGATGAGTATCATATTGTGCTAACCTGCAGAGATAGCCATCATAAGTCTCGATTGCTCCGCTTCCTCCTCGTATATCTCCCTCTTCTTCTTTTCGTATATACTTGTTACGCCTTCGTCTTCACCCGCAGAATCTAACTCTTCAAACTTGTAACCTGACACATCTGCAACCTAAAAGAAAGTCACTGGGAAGTATCTACATATTATAGATCAATGATCGGCTGGACTAACGGTTATTATGACTCTTGAGTAAAAGGAGTTTTCACAAAGTTTGCTTTCCAGTGAGATTTGAACCCACGACAGGATCACAAGGCAAACCCCTTGATCACGGACCACGAAGGCAGTCACGGAGATGTATAAAAGCCGTAGTTTACGTACTTCTGTATATGAAAGTCCCATAAAATACATGTTTCTAAGAATATACACGAGTTATACAAGAGTGATAATTATAAGTATTGCAAAAACTTGTCAATTTTCATTTTCTCTCTGTATAGAATTCAATATTAAAATTTAAAATAAGCGGCTCATCGTGCTAGTCTTCTAAGATAGGGTTGTAAGCTAGTGCTAGCAAGCTGCAAGGAAGTACCTAGTCATTTTATATTAGTGTATATGCAACAAATTTCATGTTAAGGTTAGTAACTAATGATCGAAAAATGGTAGCTCAACAGATTGTTGTAATTTTATATTGTTTTACAGATTTTACGCTAAAAACGTTCTATCCCCGTCAACCACAGAAATAAACAGACAAATTGATGCGGTGTAAAGTATTTTAATACATATGTATAATATACCAATAATATAATAGAATACTTTTGTGTCATATTGGCAATTTAATTTTAACAAAATTTCTAGATACATTATTATTTAAACATATATATATATATTTATGTATTTTTTATTTATTTGTATGTATATTGTATTATAATACAATATACTTACATACAAATGAATAAAACATACGTTTTAAAAATAAAATACTTAATTACGCAGTCTACCCATTAACGAGTAATAATTGTTTTAATATGCCGTGATTACGCCAAGCTAGTTTCATAAAGCCAGAAAAGTAAGCTCAGCAGGTATGGTAATATGCTAGTCTACTATACCTACCTCTAGCATACTTAGCATGCATGAACTAGAATAGTACAACACCTGATGTATCGCCGTGGTTTAAACGTAGTTTACATACACCATTATCATCATCATCCGAGTGTTTTCCCGGTTGCGTCTTCAGCGGTAACGCTTCAGAGCCCGGGGTCCGCTACCTAACCTAGGTAATTTGACAAGGCTACTGGTTTTTACACAGAGCGACTGCCGTCTGACGTCCGCAACCCAAAGCGAAGACCAGAACCAATCCTAGGATAAGTTTAAACGAACGCTAGATGGCGTTCGTGACCCACAGCTTTTCGGGCCTTCCGAAGCACGGAATCATTTTTTTTTTAGGATAATCAGGTGATTTAAGCCTAACCATTGGCAATTGCAGCCACCCTCCGGATCACAAGGCAAACGCCTTGATCACTGATCAAGTCACTGGCAGTCACGGAGATGTATAAAAGCCGTAGTTTACGTACTTCTGTATATGAAAGTCCCATAAAACACATGAATGCTTCCGCGAGGTGCTGGGTGCCCAGCTCGGGCCTCTCTCTCCTGAGGTGCAACTCGCCCAGCAGGTGAAGCGCTCTACCCAGCTGTCTGCGCAGGTGATGTTCCATCGCGAGGGCGCCCATCTCTGTCAGCAATTTTGCTGCCATTTCATGATCACCCAGCCTATAAAAAAAACAATGACGATGCATACGACGACGTGGCCTAGTGGTCATCATGCCAGACTGTCACACTGAAGGTCCCGGGTTCGATCCCCGGACAGGTCAAGATAGAAAATGATCTTTTTTAGAATAACCTAGGCTGGGTTTTGGATGTTTATCTATATAATTATAAGTATTTGTTAAAAAACATATCGTTTAGTAGTATTCCGTAATATATGTCTCGAACTTACTTTGAGGCTAGCTCAATCTGTGCGTGAATTGTCCGTATATATTTATTTATTATTGTAACAAAGTCGAGGATAAGCCATGAGAAGATTTTGGATAAAAGTGGTTACTAGAAATCTACGAGTTGGTAATAAAAGTCCACATTACAACTAATGATACAATTTTAGAAATGAGGAATTTATAAAAAATTTGTACATAATCGAAGTATTCAATGATAAATAATAGAGTTTGATTAGTAAAGTTGCGATAAAGCCAGCTTTATTATAGGCGCGTATGCGCGAGACTTGTTGAGTGTCCAAAATGTCGGGCATAAGTGGAATCAGAGGAGACAATGAGACACATTATGTGTAGCTGCGACTCGATGGCTGGTAAGCGCATGGACCTTTTCGGATCAGCATATCCTTAGAGGACTAACTACGCACCAGGTGATGATATTCTAAAGCTTATGCAGTCCTTCTTCAGAAATCCCAAGGCAGGTGAGTAAGGCAAGGGGGTAAGTAAAATATTACCCAAAGGTTCGACGTGCTTCCCAATGTGGACCCCAAATGAAAAATAAGATAAAATAGGCGCGTATGCATATTTTATACTTTGTGTTATAAACTAAGCAAGCGACATTAAGAAAATTCACATATGTGCATTTGTTACAGTCAAATCAACAGTAATATACTATTTATCGTGCCAGGAACACTACAGTGCTCTCCATTACACAGGTGGTTGACGTTGGAAAGAAGTCTGCCAGATTAAATTAAGTCTTACTTTAATCTGGCACTTCAGGGTGGGTCACATTTGCCGCATGATGCCCGAAAGGTCATGTGGTCAATGAGGACGGAAAGAGATCCAGAGGCAAACCTAGAGTGAGATGGAAAGACGAGAGTATCACTTATATAAATAATGGAAAGAAATAGCCGAAGATAGAAGTAAATGGAAAAAAGGGGAGGCTTTTGACCAATTATGGGAGCTAAATGGCAAAAAAAAATTGTATACATATATTTTAGAAAAATAATAATAGCCAATTGTATGTAGTTTTTTCTACTTAATTTTGTTACACCTATTGGATTAGTAAAATGATTTAACTCGTAAATCCGTAACATTGACGTGCAAAATTTTTTTGAACTTTCAAAACAAAATTACAATCAATACATTAATTAATACGGTTAGTACATACCCATCAATATCTAATGCATAAACAAATAATGTACCTACCTATCCAAGGCCAAGATACTTGATTAACATTATAATGAAGAAATTAAATAGGTATGTAACAATGTATTGTCATCGTCGAACACAAATAAATATACAAATGATGAGCTATTTAAATATACTTTGCTCGCTCATTCAACTAAAAGGGAAGACTAAGCTTAGAGCGTACTTTTTGAGTTATGGTTGGGGGTCGCAGGAAATAAGTTGCACAATCAAGTCTGCTAGGGTGTCACAGTAGAAATATAAGACAAGTTTTCAGCTTGCCAAAATGTCTACAATCTCTCAGATCATACTGCATTCGGTTTCATACAAAAGCCCTGTTTGGAGTACACGGTGACAGAAATTAAATTATGAATTTCTATAGAACAGAAATTTTGCAACTAAAAATATTACGTAAAATTAACGTTTGGCTTGACCCTAAAGTTTAAAAGAAACTATTGTCAGATACCTCTGCATAACAGCTGCAAGATGCATTTTTGTCTCACATAAACCTTCGATGTTATTGCTCGCCGTGTGGATTTTGAAAGCTCTTTCAAAAGTCTTCTGAGCGTTGTTTAAATTGTTCATAGTCAACTGACAGAGGCCAATCTCTATTATGGCTTCCGCTGTCTTGTTTGTTTCGTTAGCTAAAAATTATATATAGACCATTTAAATGGTTGACGCTACAAAAATATATACTTTAAGCCTATAACCAACATTGTTAAATTTAGATGATAGGTAGGTACATTTCGATGAGACAATTCTGCTTTTTGGTAAATCCATAAATAAAGATAAAGAAATGTTTACACCTATTGTTATATTACTCTTAATTACGGATGGAGGCATCTCCACTTAACTCCACCGACAAGAGCAAGATACATACAGATTCACTATCACGTCTTTATCCCTAACGGGGTAGACAGAGCCAAAGGCGGTAAAGCCCAGGCCACTTTTAGCGTAATGGTGGGCATGAAGGTGGAAAAGGGAAATCATAATAGTGATGGGTTGCTAACCGCATCGCCTATTCATATGATTCAGATTCTCGCCCATTCCCTCGATCGGCTTTTACGATCTGCACGGGAAGAGAAGCAGCTGGTACATTCTATGTTTTTTCTTTTCTCCCAGACCAGCAAAGAAGAAAGCAATAAGATTTTAAGAGCAAGCTCTTAAATTAAAGAAGAAGATTTACGACTAACTAGTTGGACTATGAATAGGCCGCATGTTTGATGGCCTTTTTGATTCGTACTGAAAAGAGGTCACTGTAATTTTCTCGTAGTATCTTACTATCTTACCATCTTTAGCCCTTCTCTCAGCCAGTCTGGCAAGCCTTTCTGCTTTACCCGTATCCTTCTTTCGGAGGGCTCTCGCCTTGTTCAGTAAAACTCTATGTAGTTGTATGGCTGTAGCAGCAAAC
The DNA here is from genome assembly GCA_963576875.1 of Acrobasis repandana. NCBI lineage: Eukaryota > Metazoa > Arthropoda > Insecta > Lepidoptera > Pyralidae > Acrobasis > Acrobasis repandana. The sequence goes on along the minus strand of OY756218.1, from coordinate 14,153,415 downwards.
AGGGTTTCGTCAGATAATGTGTCATCTATCTCGTTTGCTTCGTAAAGCCGCCAGTCCTATTAAGAAAAAGATCACATATAAAAACCTTTTAGAAAGAGGTGGCTCTAAACTTAGATGCACGATATATTTGGAGACAGTTTGATAAAAACAGATACCCCATACTTATACACTTTCTGCAATATTTATGGTGAAAAGAATAAGAATAAATGCGGACACACTTTTTTAGGAAACACATACGTATTCGGTTTATTTAATTCTGTCGACATCGTGTGTCAATAAAATACTTATTACCAATATTTGCCGGTCTCTGAGTATACTCCTAAACACGTGTTAGATGTTTGCTGCCGCTGTAAAATAAATGAAAGAAAAAACTAAATTCTTGAGTAACCTACCAGTTAATAAACAAAACCAACCAAACGTCAGCCGCCAAATAGTCCCGAAATTCTTTAGATACATTGATAATTAATACTAAAAAATCTTAAGTACCTATTACTACTTGAAACGAGTAGATAACTTAATACAGTATGTGCTTAGTTACTTAGATACAAAGTGGAAGGGACATATGTAATAAATCGAACCACGGTCTATACTAGATCATTTTAGTATTATAAAATTGAAAAAAACAAAACAAAAACAGCCAAAAAAAATAGCCATTTCCATACAAAAGTGTGCAGGCGCTCGGGCGATTTGTATGGGAACGTTGAAATGTTTTTTGGTTTTTTGACTGTTATTTTAATTTTATTATGCTTTAGTGATCTAGTATATACCGTGGTTTGATTTATTACGGGTATCTCCCTTCCACGTTGTATATCTCCCACTTATTTTTCGAATCCATGATTTTATCACCGTTCATACAGTTTTGTTGTATGTACTTGAAAGATTTCAATAGTTTAAATATTTATCTATAATATATATTTTAAAATATGTTAAGTTTCGGAAAATACCATCATTATAAATGGCAACGTCAGGCATACAAAACAAAAGAACTTTCTAATAGAAACTTTTCGCTTCTATTATTTAGACGAGGAATCCTAAAATAAAGTGAATTCCAAATAAATCCTTCTCGGCTAAAATATGTCTGACTCAGAGGAGATGAGCTTCTGTGTTGACCCAGAGTTGCCATATCAAATGAATAATACATGCCTTACCTTTCCTATAGCGTTGTCCCTGACTTCCGTCAATATCACGAACGATTCGTCGGGGTCTCCTCCAGGAACTGGATAGGATAAAAGATATATTAAGAATGCCTAGTGTTAACATAAGCATCAAAATTACGAAACTCTTGAAATTAGTAAACACAGATGCCTTACTAGTCAATATCTTCGTCCTTGCAGTCAAGTGCTCTCCGGTGAAGGAAAATATCGTATGGAACCTACACATACACTCCGTTGGTAAACCAACATGTAACTAATAGCACAGGTAATAGATAATGTAGATAAAGTGCCTTGTATCCAATGTAAGCATATACTCTACGGTTTAACTTTATGTATTTGGCAACATTGCCTATGTATGTCTCTCTCTTATCTTTACCAAGCTAACGAATAGACGCCTGTGAAAGTTAATACGCTATTTTTATTAGATCAAACCCCTAACAACCCCTACTGTATATAAGTAAATAAGTTCGCTTTTTTTATCTCTCTGGGCAATCAAAGACCATTTCCTACAGCCGGTGCAAAATCCTACACACTCTAGTTGATCAATTGTCGACGTGTATCAAATGATTAAAGCAATGGATGGGCACTTAAAAATTAAAAAGTATGGCTTCCGCCAATAATAGTAATAATATCGTGGAAAAAATGTTATATAAACAAGCAAGATAAAGTTAATAGATAAACTATTAGCCGAAAAGTTGGATGGTTAGATGAAACGTAAATTACTCAGATGATGTACTGGCGCATGTACCTACGCTACGCTGTATGCAAAAGATGGCATTACATTGTGCATCCATCAGTGAACCGGCCTTCTCATACTCGTATCTTCACATGCATTACAATAAGATACGTCGTAGTTATAGTATCTATCGAATCAGAGGTAAAAAAAATATAAAACGTGGCTGTGAAACCAAGACTTAAGCGGCTAGCTGTCATATAGATAAGCGTATGTCTATTAAAAGCTTTCGCGTTTTGGACACCACAATCGAAAAACTTGCATCAAAGTAAAAAAAATGCTGAAGTGTCGTCATTCGTCAATAAAATGAAAATCCAATGTATTTCCTTTGACTTGAGAAATTTAAAAATCAACGCAGTCTTTATTTCTATTTTTATAGATACTATACCTATGTAGGTACATTTCATATAATAATATTACATTGTTAAATTCATAAATACCTTTAGTAGATTCATAAGAATATCGTATTCCAGTGGCATACACAGTTATTGTAAGACAATATCAGTTCAAAAAAAAAACAAAAAACCTACTTATTTGTTCAGAACTATGGATATTGTACAACGTAGAATAATATAAACTTACATAGTAAAGAAAAGTATTGTCGGGGAGTCCAAATGCTCGTAAGTGTTTCGTATAACCGGTCAAGTGGACACAATTGGTTCCAGTACCAGCCAGCGTATTATTTAACATTCATCAACTATAGAGCAGTCTATTTGACTACGGATTTATAAAGAAGTGCTGCATTACTTGTATTATAAATGAACTAAGCAGGTAGATAATTCTTTTTTTAAATTAATTTATTATATAAAAGCCCATGAATATATTTCTTAAAGTTGCACTTTATTAACATAATAGAGACATGATGGGTTAATATAACTAACAGGCTCGGAAGATTTTGCAAGTAATGCTTAGTCCAAACTTACGAGACAACATAATTAAACTTCTTACATTTGTCAAGCAGAAACTTCGCGTAATGGTATTTACAGCATCCCTTTTGCCGACCTCCATCGAGTAAGAACTGGCTGGAGACCGCTATGGACGCCAAAAAGAACTTCTCTGCGAGCCAAAGAATTCCTTTTCCTTTTTCTGCGTAATGCATGGCTAGGTGTAATAGGTTCAAAGCTTCCTTCTTCGTTTCTCCTAAAAAATGAAAGTTTGATATAAGGATAGTATTTTAGATATAAGGATATATAACTTTGACAAAAAAGATAAAGAGCGCGCAAAAAAACTTACTATATATAAGTAATTATATTATATATATCTATAATACACTTATATATAGTAAGTTTTTTTGCGCGCTCTTTATCTATATATATACTTTATCTATATCTATATCTATATATATATATATATATATATATATATATATATATATATATATATATATATATATATACAATGTCATTGGTTAAAATATTTAGATCATCATACAAGCCTTTTTTTTCACCTGTTTATACCAGCACGAAAAACATGATTCCCTAACTTGGCTGAATCACTGCAGATTTAAATAAATCTACATGAACATTTTTGTAATTTTTTTATAAGTAGTTTATAACGTTTATAAAACGCACGTAAATATTAACACTAGAAGCGCGGGCGTCCCAAATTTGACCCATTTTGATGTTCTTCCTGCCCTACTTAATGTTTTATTATGCATAGAATCCTAATTTTTTATGACTAAACAAATCAGCAGAAGAGAGTTTATTTTACAGTTAGGAGAAGAACTAGCTGAGGCATACGCAAATAGCAGGAAAACGTCCAATAGTCGTATCAATGTACAAAACGAAATACCTGAGCATCAAGACAAACGTACTCGTTGTCAGGTGAAGTCTTCTTGTGCCGGTAACAAATCGTGTGTGAAATGCCAAGCTTGTAAAAAAACTGTTTGCAAGAAATGCACATCGAAAGAGTTTTCCATTTGCTCATTATGTGATTCGGAAGAGTAATTGCACTGCCTTTTTTATAATTTTATCTAATTTTTAACTTGAATTATTTGTGATTATGATTTATTATTATTCTATTTGAAGCCAAAGTACACCAAAAATATGTGTAATCTATAATAAAAACATTTTATTATAATTACGAGTTTTATTTGTATACAAATCTTCACATTACTGTAGCAAAATAAAAAATTGGCCAAAATTGACCCATCCGCGCTTCTAGGGATGTCAGGATGTTCCGCGCTTCTAGTGTTAAAGTATATGACGTCTTTCCGATTACATTATAATATTTTACTGTGTACGCATTTAATGTTAAAATGTTGGAAGAGCTATATGAATAGCTCTTCAACCAGTTTAATTAATGAGTACTCGTAAATCAAGTTGTTTTATTAACATATCTTTATTAGATATTAAATAAGAAATGACGCAACTTGGTTATTAGATTATATTAGTTTTGGGAGCTATCTTTGCTTACTACGGTGGCAGTACGGTGGCTATACGGTGGAGGCATTTACAAAAAGGTATTTGAAAAACAGAAGTGTAGAAACTCATTTATGAAATATTTATTTTGGAGATAATGAGGAAATTGATTTGACATGATAAATAAGTACTATTTAAAATAAATATATGTATTGGTTATTTATAGACACGTTTTTGAAAATGACACTGAAGACATACACTATGTAAATAGGTCACGCCACCAAAGTCTATACTTTATTATTTATATTTTAAATAAATAAACAGTGCGCAAATTGTAGAAGTCGATCAAGTGAATGGACATCAACTTAGGGGCCCTCTTCAGCAAGAAACTTGGCTAAGTCTGCCCCTTACTATAATATTATTTGCACTAGTATCTTATACGCACCTCTATCTCTACATTTTTCTGCCTTCTGCAGCCCTTCGCATATGTGCTCTAAGTAATCCTCTCTCTTGCGCAAATCCACCACGATGCCGATATCATCTTCAGCCAGCAGCTGTATATTGTCGTAAATTAAATCTTGGAGATAGTCAGAGGATTCCGTAAAGCCAGATTCTATAAGTTCCAGAATCAGACATTCGTGCAAGGGAAGTTTTCGTCTAAAAAGAAAATTAATAGAATATTTCTAAAATGGGTCACTAAATCGAAAAGTTGTCTATAAAAACGATACAAACCCTTAATGGTTTTAAAATATCTTTATAAAGATACTCAGTTTACGTATAACATATATTTAAAAAAAAATTCAACATTTTATTTAACCTCTTTTCCAGCACACGACTGGTAAAAATTACAGGTTTCTAGTACTAACAGTCTCTGAGCTAAGCCGCGGACAGACAGACGGACATACCAAAACTATAAGAGGTCCATCTAGGGACTTTGGAATTCAAAAAACGATCTGTTTAAAACATTGCACAATCCAAGATAAAACGTAAATGGGTTATATTTTATCCCAGTTCTTATAAAGCACGCAGGCGGGGTCGCAGACCGAAAATCGTATTAAATAAGTAGTATATATAGTTCACTCGAAATGCGACCTGTTGGTTGACCGATTGGCTCATATTCAAACTTAATATAATTGTTGTTTCATCTACTCTACCAAATTTCATGCACCTAAATCCGACAAAAGAAACTCCTTGTACTTGCACAAACTCCAATCTGTCCAAGTACTCGTAGAGAGTATCTAGCTCACTCATTTAATAGTTATAAGACTATCTTGCAGCCTGGCACACTCAAACTGCTTACTAAATAATATTCCTGTTGTTGCAAACATGCAAGGTGCATACAATTAAAATATTTAAAGCCATGTGCTAAGAAATCTATGCATAAGGAACGAGTGTTGAATATGCAAGTCAAATACTTGCTTACAGAAGGACTATATAAGTTACGCACATTGGTATGTGCAATAGAATAGCATAGCCTAAAACTTTGTGGTTGTTTTCAATGACGACAAAAATATAATAGTATATTTCATTACAAGTGCGGAAAGGCTGTCATTGCAAAGAGTTCCGACAAATGTCTACCCGAGCCGAGGCGCAGCCAAAGGCGAGGGTTGACAGTCGGAACAAGTTGCAATGACGGTTCCGCACGTGTACTGAACGACTATTTTTAATACAGTTGCAAAAAAAAAGAAACAATTTAATAAAAAAAAAATCTGAAAAATGGCGCCAACCGTAGAATATAAGCAGAGTTTTTTTTTCTTCACCCATTCTGGTAGGCAAAGGGAACTATGCCCATACAGCCAAGTCTTTAGTAGAATTTTTTTATTGATATGAAATGAAAATGAAATTTAATGAGATGAGATGAAATGAAACCTAACCTTACTCATTCAATCAAATCATTAAATCTGATATTGAAACAAATTAGTAGCTTCTTTTATAAAATATACGTATTTGCATAAATCATAAAAACTCCTATGAATTTTTTTAGTAAAAACTTCATGGTTGGTTTTTCTTTTTAATAGACATTATATTGACAGTTGGGAAAGAGAACGCACGAGTTCGGGCAAGGTAAAAAAAAAGCACGAGTATGTAATAGCCCACATCTCGAACGCTATACGTCCCTGCAATACGCCACTTTTTGAGCAACTGTATTAAAAATTATATTTTCTTGTAGGTGTAGTAATGTGGGCAGACGAATGATGTCATCAATAAACTAGAGAAATGAATGATTGTCAGATATTGTGGGCAGAAAAGCTTGAAGAATAAGTCGGACCTTTGCCAAGTTGTTTAGACAAATAGATAAAGAACTTATGAATAAATAATATTGTAGCTTTTTAAACTTTCACGGTTGTCAACATTGGTGTAAAATAAAACTGGATATTTCCCGTGATTATTATTATTTTTGAGTTTGCCAGTTTGCCCAGTTGCATTGCATTCGAGCCATTTTCACGAAAGTTCTTTCGTGAAAAATGGCTCATGCAACTGGGCCGAAATATGATCACGGTAAATATTCCGTTTTATTTCATACTAATAAATAATATTGCCTAGATGCTTGACGGTAATTTTAAATAAATATTCGGATTTTTTTTAAACGCACGTAAGTATACAAACATACGTTTTTCTATTATGTTTAATATTTATAAGGAACGTAATATATATAATAGCGTGCAATAAGATGCAAAAATCCGGCTTGATTGTTCCATAACAATTACTTGAACTATGTCACATCATACCACAGGCTACACAGGGCGTCTGCACAGACACACATATATGCCAGGGCACTTATCTAGGAAATAGGTATTAATAACATAATACGTAAATAAGGTACGATAACAGGCTACTAGTTTTATTCGTCATGAATTAAACTGATAAGTTTACGTTTGCTAGGAGTCCATAAATCCATACTAATTGTGTTGACGTCAGTAAAATACCAATGTTTCGCCTCGGGACTCAGAACTTGATCAGGGCTCATCTTTACTTTATTACTCCATGTCTTAACGTGAAGCAAAGTTTAATGTGTCTCTAGAGAGAACTAGAGATCCGAGGATTATAATAGCTGTGTAATTATAATAATAATGATAATGTTACTTGACAACTAGGGAATAATAATGTAAATGATTTTGTAGTAATATAAACCTTCATTACCTACTTAAATAGAAATAGTTTTATATTGAACATTATCGGTTTGCAATGGTAATAGAATTAAAGTTCTGTTAATAAAAACTTGGTAAGTTTTCATGCAAGTTAAGTCAATAATTTTAAAACTAAATATTAATACCATTGAAAGACATAATTTATAACTATATAATCTTTAACTCTATATTATAAAACCTTATAAACGTGGCAAACCTTCGAATTCCCTTTGCGTCAAGGACATCCAAACTAAACAACGCTTTGTTTCTCAAATTCTCTAAGCTGTTTTTCGTCAGACAAGCCATAAGCTTAGGCAGCCGTCGTCTCTCCAAAGCAGGTGGTCCCTGCATCTTGATTTTTGTTTGATTTTCAGTCTTTATAATGAAAAATATATTTAGTATTCAAAACAACTTGTCTAATAAATTCGCTTTATATTTTGTAATGTTTGACATTTGAGATGCATTTAATTTTTTTTTTAAATGAAATCTGTCAAGTATTTATTTTAAAAAAGTTTGTGATTTTCAAGTCACTTTTTCCTTTTTCTTACACTCTACTTATACTATACCCAAAGAGCTAGTACCTTCCCCACACTAATCCTATCAGAGATATGGGAATGGGTTATTGCTCTTTGATACCTATACACTATACTATAGGCTGTGTACTGTGTACAGTTAATATTTTATAAAATTTTAATTTGCATTGTATATTATTTTTCGTTGTCCATAAAAAGAGAAAATAACATAGTCAGTAAAGAGTCAACAACGTAAGTAAGTACATTTTTTGAATTGATTGGCCGCGCCTTCTTGGGCCTTACAATGAATGATATAATAAATTAACATAAGGTAACCTACTAAATTTGTTTATAAATTCTTCCTACAACATATTGCTTGTTATACCTATGTAAGTTACAGAAGCAAATTATTTCCTGTAGGTACATTATACAACCTATGGTTTCTTTTACATTATCTTAACAACCAAGTGTACGCACAACCTTTATAAATCACGCACGCTGTTCATGACAATGGGACAGCTTGTTATTTTTTACGAGTCGCCTTGTTACGTTTATAGATGGATCCTCCAAGTTATTATAACGCATAATTTTCAGATTTTGTACCCCAATTTTTCCGAAAATGTATCTATGAGAATACAAATATCTGGGATTTTTCCGATTAGTGATATTTTTTTTTACTAATGGCATGTTAGAATAGGATTTGTATGTTCAAAAATATCCAGGAGTGGTACTTTTCATTTCGGGATTCAGTGAAACACAAAACGTGTAGTTTTCCAACTTACCTACCACTCGCGTTCCGACGCATTGCATCGTATTTTTGAAACCGTCGTGTCAGCTATAAGTAATATTGTGTTACGCAGAAAATATCATAAATTTGTCAATGGTTTTCTAAACATTTCAACAAATATAAAAAAAGCAGCGTGAGATGGAACTGGTTCTCCATGGAACGTTTTTTTGACATTTGTACGCTACAAATGTCAAAATTACGAGTGGTCAAGACCACTCGTTGCAAATCCTTCGCATACGATCAAAATGCGCCCGTTTGGAAACACTCGCGCAAATCATTCGTAATGTGACTCACTGAATGAAAAATAGCGCTCCAGATACCTTGACAAATGAGGTATCGTCGGAATTATATCCCATATCTCTGGTTGGAAACTCAGAACAATGTCGGAAATGTCGGAATCAGAGATATGGGATCTCAGAACAATAAAACCAACCCATATCTCTGTATGGGATAGTCGGAATCGTCTTGACTGTCCGCTGGTTATGTGACGTCACAGTAAATCTGAATCAGAAGACAGTAAATAAAGTAATGAACCAAAAAATAAAATAAATCGAAACATAAGGGCTTAATAATCCCCTTACCCTAGACGGAATCAGAGTTTCCCATACAAACGTAGTCTACGTTTTATTTTAAAACTTGAAAAAAAAATTGTAACTTTGAAAAAACTGCATATATCTAGGGTTATAATTGATTTTCACAGTCAAAATATGAATTTGAAAGATAATATAGTGTATTATATAATTTTTGACCATCAGTATGGAAAACTTTTACACCTTTACATTTTCCTTCAAGTTCATATTTTGACTGTGAAAACCAATTATAACCCTAGATATATGCAAAAAAATACCGAAATCTGACATGTCGTTTTAAAATAAAACGTAGACTATGTATGTATGGGAAAGTCTAGGGTAAGGGGATTCTTAAAAAACACATTTCAAAAATATATACATTATTAGCCGTTGTTCTCTGCTGTGCTTGCATTCACAGGATAAATGTACTTTTCAGTATGAGTTTTAGTTTCTTAAACTATATCTTGTTTCCTTTGGGATATAGGCCATGTTCGGTCCACCCTAGGTGCTAGGTATGTACTTTATAAATTCATCAAATATATGAATAAATCTTAGCCTTATTCTATTCTTACTGTTACTTTCCATCAAAGTAATGAATTCTCGAAGATCATCAAAAGAAATCTCCGAGATATTCCACTGTCTTCACGAATGCTTCGTTAAGCCGAGTTTACGCCAACGGGACGCTGAAATTGAATTCGTTAATTCAAACTGAAGTCGGATTTAGCATCGCACTAAATTATGTTATCTTAACTGTAGCAATATCTCTTACATAAATCCACGAAGAGAGGCAAATTGAGCGTCTGTTTAAATCATCATCATCATCAACAGGTCTTCTTTAGTCCACTGCAGGAGCACGACCCTCTCTGTACTACCAGAGCCATATAGGTCTCACTGATGTTTATAAGCTTTGTTCAGCTTGTGTTTCCTTATTCGCCTTTTACGACGGGAAGACTTGGAGTGGTCCTATTCTACTCTGCCGGGTACCACGCGGCTTCTGTTTAAATGAGGAATTCTAAATCTTGCTGTTGAAAACCTCCCTCGGTGCTTGCGTCCCGCATAAGCTTGATGAAGCTTTGTTGACTTTGGAATTGTGGGTTTGAATGGATGGCTATAGATACTAACTATCGTGCTCATAAGAATTAACAAACGAACAATACATACCTACATACATACACACTATCACTTCTTTATGGGGCACCTTAATGGGGCAAATAGAGCATTTTCGGTCTTGCCCAAAGGCCACCTTTAGCGCAATAGTGCGCGATAAGGTGGAAAAAGGAGTAAAAATAGTGATGGTTGCTCCCTCGATCGGCTTTTACGATCTGCGCGGCAACAATAGTAGCTGGTGCATTCGAACATTTTTCTTATCTCCCAGTCCAGCAAAAAACGATTAACAAACCTAGTTCAATTCAAATATGTTTTGTCCTTTCTCTTTATTTTGATTGTTTATATTCGAGTTAATATTTCAGTCTGCAAACCATTTGGATGAACGAACTGTATAGATATAGGTTCGTATTGCCCTCACGTTTATATGTATCATCATCATAGATGTATCTGCTCTCTGCAGCATATAATTCAATGATCTGCAGGATACTCGTATATGATTTACTAATAATTTTACTACCACTTTTAATATAGAACCATTAATTTTAAAGCAAAATGTTGTACCAACATTCTCATTCTTAAGCTTCCAGCCAGAGATTCACACCTGAAGACTGAAGACACTGAACAGGAAACCAACCTCTAACCCTTCCTTTCCCTCACACACTTAAATTCGTACCACTGTTTAATAAATACTTACAGTTATTATCAGGTATCATATTTCTATCGACTAGTAGTATCCCTATGGCAATCGAGTTCGTGACTTTTTTATTGAGTAAGGTCATGGAAATATGGCGTAAAAAATACGCCATGACGTTTCAAAACAGGTGACACTATTGAGAATTCATCAAATATATACTTCGAATCACCTAGAATTTTTTTACTATGCTACATACAGAATCCTGAGATAAGGGGGTAGAATCTTTTTCGAAACTTACTTTTAATTTCGGAACATCCAAATCGAAACAAAACAGCTGTGTGTTCACGACATAAAAACCCAATATACGGCGTTTGGTGATCAAAAGGTTTCATTTGGCAGGGTGAACCTTCTGAACCCTAAGACCATTTTAAGAAGAGGAGCCATCTTGAATTTTTGTGCAGTGGGGAGTTATATATAGACGTAATAAATTTTTTGTACGGAACAATTTTTGTTTTCTAAAACTATTCGTGTGGGGGGGGGATCAAATGAAAGGGAGCTGATTCTAAAAATATACTATATCATTACATTTCAGTCACCTGTTTTCAAAAAAAACAAAAAACATTTTCAAAACATACCAAGTTTGGGCTTCTGCAGGTAGAAAACGGCTGAATGATTTTTTATAAAACATACGCCAAATGAATTGTAATATATTTATTATATATCTACCGTCATGGAAGCGATATTGAAAATTTCAACATTAACGAATTTAAGATGGCCCCCTTCTTAAATCCATATTAGAGTCGTAAGGATCAACTCAGCCAAAGGAAATCTTTTGATTACCAATCGCCGTAGTTTTTAGCGAACACACGCTACTATATGTTTTAATAAACGATTTCCGTAAATCTATAAAAAAAATGAATAGTTGCGTATTTGTTGAGATTTAATTAAACATTACAGGCAACCTTGAAACGATTTTCAAGTCAGCTGAACATCGTCAGAACCCAAAAGGAAACAAGTTAGTTATAAGGAATCAGCCACACATGGAACTTCTAATACCTAAGTCCAACAATATTAATATTGTCAAAAGCCCGGGCTTGGTACGTTTTTATGTATAATTTACTTCACCACAATGTAATAAATAAGTAGGTAAGTACCACGTACGCGTAATAATTTTTGGCAGTAATGGATCGGTCTCAATAGTGTCTCCTAGATTTCAGAATTGCATTATTATTGATTTGAATACCTACTATATTTCTAATTTGAAAGCAAAATTATCAATATAAATAAACACAAATATTCCAATTATATCTTAAGGTGAAGATATAGGCAAATGGCCTTGAAGTGTGAAATAAATTTTTAACTCGTAAATATGGTGATAATTTCCATATTGCTCTTCGTCATGCACTAGATAGCCCTTTAAATTATTTTATGAACTGCCGTTGAAACTATTATTGGTGATCCGTTTAGCTTTAAAACTTGCCGTGGCTACTTTTGGCGGAGGTAAGTTTTAAAGCTAGACGGACTAATGTAAATACTTTCAATGGTGGTTCATAAAATAATTTAAAGGGCTATCTAGTGCATGACGAAGAGCAATATGGTAATCATCTCTATATTTACGAGTTAACAATTTATTTCAAATGAGGGCGCCACTTGTAGGCCATTTTCCTATACCTTCACCTTAAAGATTTAAAGTTTAGGGATTATAATGTTTATAGTATACTCTGTAGTCTGGTTTTAGCTTGAGCTAACATTACTCAGTACGAAAAAAGTCTATTTGATCTTTGCTCTTTAAAAAAGGTTCTCATTAATCCAACCCTTTTTGGAAACCCGACCTCAATGTGATATATTAACTTTTTAAGAACTTCTAGCCTTTTGTAAACAAAGCGTCTGTAAAGTTTTTATTTACTGTGCAAGTTCCACATTATATTAGGGGCCTAAAAAAGTCTCTGATAATATCAGTTTATTTACCACTTAGAGGGTACTAAACTATATATCTAAGTACTACTATAATTATGTATATTGCTGCTATGTTATTATTACAAAAATCTTTCGATACTTGCTGGAATGAGTAAATGTTTGTACCTACTTAGGTATAATTAAGATGTATTTCTCATTGTAAGTGAACTGTATTCTTTGTATGAGAAATAAATTTCTTAAACCGTATTATGCTAGGGTAAAATATAAATAGTAGAAAAACACGATCATACATGATTAGAAACAAAAATAAAATAAGTACATATTTTTTTAACCCCTTGGTAGACCTCGAACTTTACTTTATAGGGGAGGCGTATACCATTGGCATGATGCCAATGCGCTGTCGCGTCTCGACGACGCTATCGTCCTCCTACCCTGTCAACTGTACTTATATTTAAATTTTAATTGCATTGCCTGAGTTTGTTTTCACGCCTTTTTTACTTATTCTATTGTATTATTTTAACTACACACGTGTATTATTAATTAAGTGCTAATTTAAAGGCACTTTGACTAGGTAATTTAATCTTTGACCTGCTGTTTATATGAGTTAGTAATTGTACTTGTCATTAAATTTAAATTTCTTTATTCAACATTTGGAAAAGTTTAAGTACCTAACTACTTACTTGAACTTTTTCAAACAACAATCCATTTTAATATCGAATTTGCAGTACGAGAAACTTAAGTCTGCTCACGTAGTGACGATAAAATGTTGAAAATCGACATTTCAATTTGAAATCGTATTGGATTTCTAAAAACATAGAGCTTCGACGGGAAATTTTGATTTAAATACACGATGTACACTTAGGTACACTATTTGATTTTTGATAATGATCAAATATTAAAATAAACTAAACGATACAAATATTAAGTTAATATAAAAAATAATCACTCAAAGACTTATCTGACTAGGCTACAACTACATTCTCAATGAGGGTTGCATCAGGAAGCCAGTTGTAAAACTTTTTGTACAAATGAATAATGAAATTTTTGATTCTTATAACGTAACTATGTACTTATTCTTCTAACTCCCAATAGGTATGTCACATACCTATAGATATAGGTAGGTACACTAAGATATTAAATAAGATGAATTCCTAACATAGTTATATTTATTGTTATTATTAATTGATATTTATTCTCCACTCTTGACCGAATAATTTAAATTATTCGGTCAAATGTTGACCTAGTCCATTAAAAACAAGTCATTATTAAAAAAACAAAAAACGTTTTGAAAAGAAAAAAAAATATTTCGCGCAATTTGACACTATGACACTCTAGGGTAGTATCTTTAAAATAGTATAAAAGATTTTTATGCCGCGCAATTTGCCGCCAATAATCCATTATTTCAATAATTTTAATATAGCCTATGTCACTCTAGTGGTTAAGACGAATACCTTACAATAATAGACCATGTATAATTTATTGAAATCAGTTTCGCCGTTTAGTAGTTACAAGGGAACATAGAAACGACGACGACCTCCGTGGCGTAATGGTTAACACGCTAGACCGCTAATCCGGAGGTTCTGGGTTCGATCCCCAGCCAGGGCAAGTTGGAAAATGGCCTTTTGAAATTGTCCTGGGTCTTGAGTGTTTATCTATATATGTATTTATCATAAAATATATTATCGTTGAGTTAGTATCCCATAACACAAGTTTAAAACATACTTTGGGGCTAGCATAATCAGTGTGATTTGTCCTTATATATTTAAAAACATATAGGTCAAACACATAACCCTCTTTTTCGGCTTTGCCGCAGTCTGGTAATAAATGTACCTTCATATATTATTATTTGTATGCCTAGTCAAGGTAGATTTTAAGGTACCAAATTGTAACAATGTAAGATCTGTGATATTACTAAAATCTGACAAATAAATGATACTGATTCTGAAGATTCTAGTTGAAGAAAAAAAGGTAAGCCATCTCTTTTTTTTGTAGGTCCCTATTAAACATAGATCTTATTACTTATTCCTTCTGGGATCAGTCCACCATTTGTAAAATCACCTTTGTTATTTAATGGTGTGCAACTATCGCTGATGTACAATAAAGTTTTAAAATAAATAGATCTATTGCATTTATTCAGATATTTAATTACATATAAAGGAGCATATTTTATATTAGGTCATTTCATTTGACGACCTTTTCCTCATTCCCATGTCTTTGCAAACACATTTCTTCTCGTCTTCGGGTTCGTGATTCGCACTGACGTTCGATATTATTTTAGACGTCGACCGATCGTCCTCCTCTTGTTCCTCCTGATCAGCCGAATTTTCCTTTTTATCATTCTTGCTTTCTTTTTCTTTACTCTTTTTAGCATTTTTGATGGCCAATAACATTTCTGAAAGACAATATTTTTTTTGGTAACAGATATTTATAAATAGCTTGTCATCCGTCTGGTTCCCCGCATTTGTCCTAGTTTGTAAGGCGGCAGTTTTTATAAAATGTCAGAGTTAAACCTAGACATTATTTAAGCCTCCCCACCCCCCGGCCCCGACGCCCCTGGATCAAAAGTCCGGGGTTTCCGACATTTTGTCCGGAGTCCGTAGTTTAGGTGATGGTAGGGTTAATCACATAAAAATTCAGCTACTGGCCGACTTGTTTCAACCTCATCCGAAGGTCTTCCTCAGGGCACATGTGACTCGAGATGCGCGCACGAAGGCATGTCATCGTGTCTGTCTTTCTCCGTGAGTAACCCGCGTACATCGCATATTAATAAAGACAATTTCTTTTTTACCAATATGCTATAACATAGGGAATAACTAAAAGGATCTTATCTTAGAATCAACATACTTACACAGAATACTCTCTCATTAGGACGTCATCGGTTAGCATAAAAGGCCATTTAAATCCTAAAGAGTAAGTATCCCTGAGCAAAATTCACTACCTATATTTGTATATGGTATTGTTTCATTCGTCCGTTGGCAAGATGGGTAGACGACATCAGAAAATTCGCGGGTCGAATGTGGATGAGAGTAGCTCAGGACCGTGGCAAATGGCATTCATTGAGAGAGGCCTGTTCCCAGCAGTGGGAGTTTCAAGGCTGTGAATGATGATTGTTTCATTCTGCAGATGTGATACGTTACACATTTTTGCATTTTTATGTAGGCATAAATAATGCAATGGATTCTTTTAAATTATTTTCAGTAAATACGGTAGCAGATATAAGATTAGATCTTAGCTAACGTCCATGGCCCGGGGCAGTCTTCGTAATGTACTTAAGTGTTATAGCAGTAATAATGTGTCGTCACCTCGTCGAAAATTCGCTGAAAGCGGCATTCCTCTTGTTTCTATTATACCAGATTGTAAATTAGCTAGTTTTAGTAGATTTCAGCAAAAATTTGAGCGTATTTTTATGAAATAGGTCCATTTTGTTGACGTTGTCAATTGACACAGCTACATTGTAATTATTTGTTCCTGAAGTTTGTAAATATTGTTTTTTATAGATTTGAAGTGAAAAACTAGGTCTGTGGACTTTTGCTAAGTAAAAAAAAAACAGGTGTTTAAAAGGTATTCTATTTAATAGGGAAAATCAGTGGCCCAAAACTATTTTTGCCTATTAAATATCTTTTATACACCTATTTTTTATGTACCTACATATCGATTCTATGTATGTAGGTACCACCGTGAAGTATTGATTAGTAGAGGTATAGTCATTTTAAATGTAAGAGGTTGATCCACCAACAAAACATTTGATTCATCCTCCCGTGGTCTAACCTT
Source organism: Acrobasis repandana (assembly GCA_963576875.1). Taxonomy (NCBI): domain Eukaryota; kingdom Metazoa; phylum Arthropoda; class Insecta; order Lepidoptera; family Pyralidae; genus Acrobasis; species Acrobasis repandana. Next base: position 14,136,743 of record OY756218.1, on the reverse strand, counting down.
CGCCAAGCTGAATGGATTTTCTTTGATCTGAGCGCTCATTTTTAAGTTACTTCAAAAAAGGAAGGTTATCCGTTCGTCCTAATTAAAGAGCAATAATGTACCTTAACGTGCCTTAACTGTCTTAATCTTTTTTTATGTATGTTCCCCGATTACTCGAAGACGCCTAACCTGGACTGATTTTGAAAATTCTTTTTTTGTATAAAAGGGTATACTTTTCAGACGGTCTCATATAAATTTTATTAAAATCGGTTTTGTGGTTTTTGTTTTTTATACGAAAATATCTAGAAAAAATATGTCGTGTAAGTATACACTTGAAGTCGGATTTTTGTTTTGAAAAAATATTAATAATTTACTATAGAAAAACTGAAGGAATAAAATCGTCATACCCTCATGTTTTACATTTTTTCATAGAAGTGCTTATTTGGCTGGATTTTAAACATTCACAGGCTATCACGTCTATAGCTCCCGGGGTAGACAGAGCCTCCAGCAGTATGACCCAAATGCCACATTTCGCATAACGAAGGGCGTGAAGATGTGGGTACCCTCAATCGGCTTTTACGATCTACGCGGAAAGGGAAGATTTTTTCTTTTCTCCATGATCAGCGTAGAAGGAAAGAGTAATCGTCATCATCATCCGAGCGTATTCCCGGTTGCATCGTCAGCGGTTACGCTTCAGAGCCCGGGGCACCTAACCTAGGCGATTTGACGAGGTTACTGGTTTTTACACAGAGCGACTGCCGTCTGACCTCCGCGACCCAAAGGGTAGACCAGAACCAATCCTAGGATAGGTACAAACGCTAGATGGCGCAAGGGACCAACGGCTTTACGTGCCTTCCGAAGCACGGAATCATCTTTCTTTTTGGATAATCAGGTGATTCAAGCCTGCAATATCCTAAACAGACTGGAAACAACTTTTTCACAAAGTATGCTTCCCAGTGGGATTTGAACCCATGACCTCCGGATCACAAGGCAAACGCCTTGTGATCCGTAAAAGTAAAAGAGTAATATACTTCCTCAAATAATAAAGATGACCTAATTAGATCTGTCAAAAGCGTATTTGCGTGTTCACTGCGTGCATAGCGATGTCGTGCTGCGCTTATTATTTCCATATGTAACACTGTTCGTTCTCAGCTTACCTTATACTAACATGCTTTCAGGAATGCAGTTTTTTTATACACCAGTAGTAAAACCTTACGTATCTTACGAGTAATAACCCGTAAGGAAAACTTTAAAACAGAAAAAAATACTCACGTAAGTAATGTTTCTGTTTTACATGTCAGTATCGGCCCATTTTTAAAGTGAAAATTGACTTGTTTTAATGCCTTTTACAATGGAAACAGTGTATGTAATGTTTTATACCTCTGTAATTTTCACCTAGTAAAAATAAATTTTGACGTACTTTGAGATTTGACCATACCTGAGTCTGCAATAGACGTCATTACGAGGTTAAGTTCACATAAAATAACAACTTCCAGGCTGTTCTGGTAACATAAAAATAAATAATTGCTATTGTACGTAGGCAAGTAATATTTAGGTGATACTATACAAATCTGATGTTCATGTTTTTGCGATATTATCGAGTCATTTATCAAGATTACGCTGTAATTTCTACGCTATTATAGGCGAAAACGACATCAATCTTTCAGTGAGTTGAAAACACCGTGTAAATATTTTCGCATACTAGATTAAGCCTAATGAATGAGCTAGCTTAGTTAGATTCTGAGTACTCTGATCATAAATTAATAACAAAGAAATTTAATCTAAAGAAACTTATATGTGACTGTTAGTAACTGAAAATTATAGAAAGTTACCTACATAAAACAATCACATGAGAACTGCAGCACTGCAGATCATTTTGCTGATACTGACTATTCAAGGAATGGTATGGACGTTTCCAAATAACCGATATGACACTCGAGGAGGCTTATACCTAAATAAATAAATATATATAGGGACAAATCGCATTCATTGAGCTAGCCCCAAAGTAAGTTTTTATACTTGTGTTATGGGATACTAACTTAACGATACTATATTTTATTATAAATACATTATAGATAAACACCCAAAACCCAGGACAATTTGAAAAAGGTAATTTTCCAACTTGCTGGCTGGAGATCGAACCTAAAACCATCGGATTAGTGGACTAGCGTGTTAACTATTACGCCACGGAGGTCGTCATACCTACTAGTATATACCCCGTATTCTAATAAACGGGCAAGTGCGAGTCGGACTCGTACATGAAGGGGTCCGTACCTCCGTACAATGTTTTAAAACGCTCAAGAAACACGTTTCTTGTATGACGACCCCTTTAATTTTTAACTTTATCCTACTTTTAGTATTTTTTATTATAGCAGCCATAGTCATACATAATCGATAAAAAAAGTATGTATCTAGTTAGTGTCATTATAAAGATCGAGTTAAAAACGCTTAAAAAACACGTTTTTGTATAACGACCCCTTCAATTTTTAACTTTTTTTTATTTTTAGTATCTGTTGTTATAGCGGCACAGTAATACATAATTGGTGAAAATTTCAAGTGTCTAGCTATTACGGTTCAAGAAATAGAGCCCTGTGACAGACGGACAAACGGACAGACGGACAGACGGACAGACAGTGGAGTCTCAGTAATAGGGTACCCGTTTGCACCCTTTGGGTACAGAACCCTAAAAAAGGTTGAGAAGAATAATCTATCAAGAAACAGTTTATTTCATCGCAAAATTTGTCTGCGTCAGCGATGTGCTAAGAAAAACTTTCTGCAAGTTTCTTAAATAAATAGCACGCCAAAGTTTTCCAATATATTGCCAACTTATCGCGTATTTTCCTTTAATACCATGTGATGGGTACATCGCCGGATCAGAATTTTAGATAAGTAGCTATAAAAAGTTCAGATCTTCGCGATGTAAAAAGTTGAATAGGTACATAAAAGGGAAATACATTTTCGAGCCACTTATAGTACTCACAATAAATTTTAATTTATCTCTCTTTTTATTTATATATATACCTAATCCTATACTTTTTGAATGTGTTATTATTATCTACTGAACTCGTATGAAACAAACATATTTGGAAAATTCAGCCTCCAAATGCTACATTCAACGAGTCAGATGAAATTATTAAATTAAATCCATTATCTCTACCAAAAAATAGTCATTGTAGCGTCTCTTTCCACACAATGACACCGACAAGAGCTTGACTCACTATCTATATTAAAGAGCTATGCTCTTGTCTATTGATGTAGACATACACTATCTATATATATTAAAGAGCTATGCTCTTGTTGGTAAAGTATGAATTCTAATATAAAGTAGACTAGACATACACAGGTTGGCCTGAAATGCCAATAGAATACCGCAGATTTTCTCAAATATGTCCCAAATGTATTGAACATCACGCTTTTTTCTGCGTCATCCAATCAAACATTGATGAGAAAATATCGAATAAAACATGACGGTCATTCGATGTAAGACATCACGATCGAATCCCTCTTGGATATTTTGGGCAATCTCATTTCAAGGTGTCATGAGTTCGATATTGGATTATGTGGATGACACAGATTACTGAAATTCTTCGTAAGCTCAGCAGTTCTAATATTAAAACAATAAAAGCTCATAATCAATGTTTTTATAAGTATAGTTAGGTATATAGAATAGATATTAAATATCATTAATTACATTTTACTGAATGAGGCATGTAATCGGAAATAAAAATAAACGGGCAAGTGCGAGTCGGACTCGTACATGAAGGGTTCCGTACCTCCGTACAATGTTTTAAAGTTCTAAAGAAACATGTTTCTTATATGACGACCCCCTTTAATTTTTAACTTTTGTTTTTTTAGTATTTGTTGTTATAGCAGCCACAGTAATACATAATCGGTAGAAATTTCATGTATCTAGCTATTACGGTTCAAGAGATAGAGCCCTGTGACAGAGGGACAGACAGACGGACAGACAGACGGACAGACGGACAGACAGCGGAGTCTCAGTAATAGGGTCCCATTTGCACCCTTTGGGTACGGAACCCTAAAAACCAGCCAAGTGCGAGTTAAACTCGCGTTGAGAGGGTTCCCTACAATTGATTGAATTCTTATAGTTTTCCCTGTAATCTACAAGCAATGAACTATATTTCGTTTTTTTTTCAAAATTTTAGGCTCAGTAGTTTCGGAGATCGGGGGGGTTGGTAAATTTGCGTCTTCTTTCATGAATAAAATCAAAACTATTTATTTTATAATTATAACAAAAATATATTTATACCTTTCATTAGATCGGGTCATAGGATTACACCGTCTTACCAAATTTCACCTGATTCGGTCCAGTAGATTCGGAGCAAATTGGCTGTGACAGACGGACGGACAGACAGCCGCACGAGTGATCCTGTAAGGGTTCCGTTTTTCTATTTTTTGTACGGAACCCTAAAAATATTTTACATCGATATTTTACAGCCTACGTTTTAGGCTCTAGGCTCTGTATGTTCTCTCTCCACTAATAACTATTTGGTACATAAGTATTTCATGATACACACAGCAGTTCCTTTAAATTCCAGTCTATTTACAGCCAGTGCCTACTGTATATCCTCTCAAACGCTTAACATTTCAGAGCTCAGTGGATGGGCAACTGCAGTATGCAACTACAATTTGCAACACCAAATTACTCCACTCACTCTCGCGGAAATGGTGAACTTATTTTCACGCTGTCTGGCTTGTGTATAAAACTATTTTGAAAGTTTCATAGCATTTGTTCGTCAGAGTTTATTTGCTATTAGATTATTGGTGCTCTGAAGGTATTTTGAAAAGATCAGAGAGAGACAAAAAACTAAAGGGTATATGTATGTTTCAGCACGAAAGAAGACATTTTACAATTATTCGACTAATAGAGTATGCAGGTTGTTAGGTGCCAACTTAATTATAGGTATTAACTGCTTCAGTAAAAGAAATGGTGTTGATTGATGAAATTGAATTTATACAGGTAAGTTTGTTATTAACCTGAATTATGATCCTTATGTTCACATCAGTGTATTCTGAAAAGAGTATATGGAAAATAACCATACTGGCTAGGAATAATAAGTGCGTTATTGCAAGTTAAGAATTGAAATAAAATAACCTTAATATGTAAAGCAAAGACAAAGAAAATATACAATGAAATACTCTTTTCCATTTAATAAAAAGTGACGTCAGGACTCATGGCATGCTGAAATGAAATATGGTTGGAGTTATGTTTAAAAGAGCCAATTCCACAGCGCCGTTCGTGAACAATATGCAAATGTTATTGCAAACATCGTTTGAATTTAAATTTTTTAATGTTTGAGCGAAACATGAAACCGCAACGCATAATAATAGGAGTATAATGGAATGGTTCGTTTCTCGCAGTCCCAGGGGTGCAAGACTTTTAAAGTGGCGTCGTCAATTGCAAGATGCGACGGGCACGGGATTACTAAAAAAATAGGGAAAATTAAAATTCTAAAATATAAGTACAAGTGATTTAATTTGAGGGCTAAAATCTAACAATTCATATCATTAACATCATCATCTGATTTTTTTTAGTCTCCACTGCAGGAGCACGACCCTCTCTGTTCTACCAGAGCCATATATTAGCCGAAGCAGAGGATTTGGCCTACACTCTCCACGCTGGCCAAACAGGTTTGAGAGGTCTCATTGATGTTTATTAAAAGCTTTGTTGAACTTATAGCTTTGTTTAGCTTAACTGTTAAGTTAACAATTCATATCAATTCATTTTTCTGCCTCAGTATTTTTTTACTTTACCGTAGTAAACGAAGAACACTTTTAGTTTCACCATGTCTGTCTGTCTGTTCGCGGTTTTACTCAGAGACTTTTAGTACTAGAAAGCTTAAGGTAGTTAGCTCTCATACATGTAAAATTGGTAAAATATTTTTTTTTCTCGACTAACCTATGCTGTGGTGTGTCGTTGACTAAGTCTTTCAAAAATATTGTGAATTTGTGAAAACCATTTTTCGATTAAGGTATCCGTTGGTGCAAATATTTGTTAGAGACAAGTTTGTCGTCGTCGTCCCCCTCTCCTCTGCCAGATAAATGATGTAGTCGTTAAACCGTTAGATTTGAACTCTAAATTGGCATTTGCAACTACGGAACCCTTTACTGCGCGTGACCCGACACGCACTTGGCTGGTTTTTTTGTAATTTGTTTGTTGCATGACACTCATTACTACAGGCACACCGATAAAGAGACATGAAACACATTTCAAACTCATAAAACACTCCCTTTTGTATTGAGCGTTAATTACAATGTAGGTACCGTGGAATGGGGTTTCATTGATCAGTATGAAAATTCAAATAGCTGTATTTTTCTTAAATGAAAACGTATTAAAACAAAAAAAAATCATTATCGGATTTTTTATCGAACTTGATAATTTATTTATTTTTTATTTAATAATTACCTTGAAAAAAAAAAGAAGTGAATGGTCAATGTTATACGATGATGACCCCATCATTTTTCAATGCAAAACGAAAGTATACCCTTTAAATTACACTTTTGCTTAAGAACGAAAAAAATCGGTCAAGTAAAAATAAAGTTATTAAAGTTTTAATATTTTTGGGGTTGACTTTGATCACGAGAAATACACAAATATAATTCAAAAATATTATTTTTTATTTTTTTAAATTTACGTAACAAATTCTAGAGACATTAAATATTAAATCACCGTTCAATTGAAGTCTAACAAAGTAATATCAGTCATCATTAAACTTTTTATCATATAATAACATCAGTGAAAACTTATCAAAATAAAATAAATTTAGAGACTGTTCAGCAACGTGTGTCCAAAAGATTTTTTGCAAACCTGCGCAAATCTATCATAGTGAGAGGATATCCCCATTTGGCACATTTTGCACATGCTATTAATATATTTTCTTCCTCACTTTTGGAAAAAACAGGCTGCGCTCCCGGCTTTTTTATAAATTTCCCATGGTTCTTATTAAAAACCGTACCATATGGTATTTTAAAATCTTCAGAAGCTGCTCTTAATGTCATGCGACCTTCTGCTACAGCTGTTATAGCTCACTTCAACACCTCTTCATTATATTTTTTATAAGCACGAGCGCCTAAACGCTTTGTGTGGTTTTTTGGTATTGTGCTAAAAGTAATATATATTTATACCTATTTATATAAAAATATAAAATATATATTATATATTGTATGGATACATATATTGAAATTTCGTCATCAAAATGATAAATAAAGTTATTTTTAGATCTCAGGGTGAGATTAATCAATGATCAAAGAAACCCATGCATTTGGTCAATGACATCCCGTAAAAAATCAAACCGTCGGTAGGAGTTTTTGGCGGGAAGTCAAGGGGTTCGGTTGGGGTTTGCTTTAAATTATTTTGCAAATTGATTTTAGTGGACTTTATAATATGAAATTGGTGTTGTTTGGTGTTATAAATGCTCATGCTCATGAACAATGTGTAAAATAATTAAAGTGAACAGTCATAGTACGGCTGTAGTGATATTTGTTTTGCGGACTGTGTGGGCGTCTTAGGGCGTCGCCGTCCGCCACTCACTCGTCTATGAAAACTAGTGGACTCGTACAGATTTGTCGCCAGAAGCTCCCTTAAAGCAGTCAAAGGCCTGCACCACCCTTTGATTGTAACTGTTTAGGTTAGGTTAGGATTAGGAATAAAGAACAAAGTTAAAGATAGGCTCTAAAGGACTTGTATCCAGAGCCGTAAAATTATTTAATAAAAAAAAAAAAAAAACCGTCGGTAAAACTTCATTCTCAAGTTAACAGAACACTTAGCAACATAAACAATCATATTTCCTAGCACCCTTTATACCCATTAAGGTAGCCTTAAAGTTATTTCAGCCTATAAATTAGTTAAAAACCAAACTCAAATTTATTTACGAAAATCTCCAGTATCAGCACGTCCGTTCATGCAGCGTTTGAGCAGTGACAGAGAGTGACATTCAGTGCTGCCAATGCAATAAACAAAATCGTATGGTTGCGTTCAGAAATGAAATAATTCCTATTTTCCTAAATTATAAAGTTTTTATCAAACTCACCCCGCGAGTCAAAGTAAACCCATTCCACGGTACCACAGAAAAGCAAGTACTTACAACAAAAATTCTTTACACCATGCCTCAAGAACACCATTTAAACTTTTGATTCATACAAAGCTTATTACCTATAGTTAAATATCAATATATAGGCACATGCCTATATATTGATATTTAACTTTAGGTCAATAAATCAATAAGTATGTAGCTATTAGTCTATTATATTTTTAGTCTTCCTTTTAAGATTTATGTGTATAAATTTCTGAAATAAAAGAAGATAAGTATACAAAATCCATGACAAATACTACCGAATCTTCTAGTGAAATAAATTTACATTACACCAGTTTCTTCGTAAAACCGAATGTAGATGCTGTCTGTGGAAACAATTTCGTATAAAGATTCCTTTGGGAAATGAATGAACCAACTTCATCTCTTTATAAATAACAAACACTATGAAACCCGAGCGTTGTAAATGTTAGAATTTCTGCAAATTATTTCCAAAATATAAGAAAGTACAAATCAAATGTAACCATCGGATGGGTAATGTAGACAGTATATACACCATTATGGTTGCTCGTAGTACTTATTTCTCATACGTAAATAAATAAATATAAATATATATGTACAAATCACACTGATTGATGTAGCCCCAAAATAAGTTGAAACTTGTTTTATGGGTACTAACTTAACGATAGAGGAAGTGCAGTATATTTGGTATACAAGATTGTTTTTAGGAAATATGTAGATTAAAGCGTTTTGCTTTCGAGGGGCTGTCAGCTGAAATCAGAGATATGGGATATAATTCTGAGGCCGAAATGTTAATATGGCGCCCTGTCATTAGACCTCAATCAGTTGATACGTCATGTTGTTATGTTAAATTTACCACGAAACAACACAGATGTCATCTGTACAAATTTGTAAACATGAATATCCCAAATTTTCTGCACTATTCCAAATATGCTGCACTTCCTTTACTATATTATATAATAAACACATATATATGTTGGAGTAAGCACAAAACAAAATAAGTAATCGCCTTTCATACAATTTTATTCCATGTAATTACAATGCCTTGTCACTTCACTGTTATAATTCGTAGTTTTTAAAGCCATTGAATTAAATCTGAGCAGTAGGTTCAGGACACCGATCATACTTTTCCAAATACCAAATATTTCGATCCAACATTATCTAAATTGAATTATTAAATTGAAGACGATCAACTTTTAACATTAAACGTTATTCAAACATCAATCAAGTCGACTTGACACTTCCTCTGATATATAGATAAACACCCAAGACCCAGTACAATTTGAAAAAGGGCATTTTATATATTTAAATATATCATTCCCCTAGCGAACAAATACATAACTCCTTCATTTTTTATCAGTTAAGAAAGAGATGTGACCGCATTGTTTTCGCAGTTATTCTGCAAAATAGGGGCGTTCTCTACCCTTTACGATTTCACATTTATGATTTCATGAATATGTAAAACACTAGCAGATGGGAACAAGTGCTACCAAGGCAAGAACATAGTTTTAGATAAGGTAATAATAATTTGTTGGGCATAAATAACGGTGAGGTAGAGTAGAGGTAAACATAACTTTTATTATTAAACGTGGAAAAAAAATGAGTTTGTCCAATTACAATTCCGATTAAAAAGACATAATTTAATTATGAATAGTGTTTCGCCAACATCATAATTTTAGTCGCAGGAAGGAGATCATTGCTGGAAATTGCCTCTCTCTCTCCCCAATGACAGAATCTCCCCAATGACATACAAACCCCATTTATATTACTTATCTAAACACTAATTAAATAGGGCTGCGGCCTTAGCTCGGCTATATAAACCAACGTTCTATACAGGGTGAAATTGAAATCGTTGGCATCCTTTTAAATATCCACTATACCTATGATAAGAAGTAATGTGAGCCTATTAAAACGTCAATCAGAAGTCGTCATTTTCATATTAAAGAAAACCTCTAAACATGCGTTAGACTCCTTGATAGACACCATTAATGCAATTATAAATAAAAAAACTTATCGTCATAAAACTCATTAAAAGTAAATTAATTATAATAGTATTAATTTCATTGCGTCGTCGTCGATTCCGTAACACCTAACATTCGTTTCTCAATCGGTCGTGTGACATCGCCTTTCCCCACTCGACTTTAAAAAATTCAAAATTCAATTCGCGCAACGCGCTATGGTTTGATACTTTGTTTATTTTTCTTACTTTTCGATACTTTTTAATTACTGCACTAATTGTGGTATTGTTATCGAATATATATCCTTTAAGTGAGTATGTTAACAAGTTAATTTAATGCCAATGATTTCAAATGCTCCCTGTATATATCGTCCCTCTATAGAATATACATGACAAGATAAAATTAATGATGGAAATGTAGTAAAAAGAGTCGTTACACGCAGGCAGATTTAAACAGTTTTTATATTGTCTGTATTATTGTTTCTGTTGTTTTTATTCTCTCTAAGAGAATACAATAATTTTGAATTTAAATACGTGTTTTGTGAAACAAACATATTAGGTAAAATAATATTATACATAAATTATTGCAATCAAATGACATGTCATAAAAATAAATATGTAACGGAACGTTCCAACTTATGTCGTACAAATTTCATGCATTCATTCATTCAGCTAACAGACCTACCGAGTACGTTCTCACGTCGGCCCTTAACGAAAAAACGAATGTCGAAATTTCAAATTTGAGCTGTCAAACTCATGTTCGCGCGAGAATTAGGCATAAGATAAAATTTTCGTAAATGAAAGTTATTTTGTCGCTCAATTTTATCTATATTTAGTAAGGTAACGCGAAAATGACGCGAAATGCGACAAATCCTACCTACTGGATACATACTAACCCTACTGGATGCTACCTATTGATGACTTTCATTACGCCAGTAATGATTAATACGGTAACTTCGGAGGTACTGGGTTCGATTTCCAGCCAGGGCGAGTTGGAAAATGGCGTCTTGGGTGTTTATCTATTTATGTATTTATCATAAAGTATAGTATCCTTGAGTTAGTAACCCATAATATAAGTTTAAAACTTACTTTGGGGCTAGCATAATCTATCTGACTTGTCACGATATATTTATTTATTTTATTTATTGAGACGAACATTCCTTTTCCTTCTGGCAGGACTACCTTGATAGCTATATTTGAGTACCTATCGAGTGAGTCTTTAACCCTTTCGTTAAAATTAAGCTTATAAATAAAATTAAATCCCAAGCCTTGGGTCGTGTCCATTACATCAGAACAAGTAGAAGTACACCAAGAGCCCGCAATAAAACTAAACCTCGGCGCCAGAGTGAAATTTATATTGCAAGTTGTGAGCCGTACGGATCCCGCGGTTTATGGCGAGGACGCTCAGCCGCTGGCCTACTCCCAATTTTTGGCGACACATAAACGACGATGACATTTTTACCCAGCATTTTTTTGCCATTACTGGCGAATATTGGCAGCAAAGTGCAATTGCTAATAGTTTATGGCAGGGCGCGAACTCATAACATTGGTAAAGTCAAGATTATCGCGAGTGCGACTAGCATCGAAAGCCACAAACATAAAAAAATGTTACGAAAAATTATATTTTACACGTGATTCCGGGTTTTTTAGCTACTATCACCATACTTTTTTAAAAATAATCTTTACTATATCATGGTTGGTTCCGAGATGACAAAAATAAGAAAGAACATGTTACCTAATAATAAAAATATATAATATATAATAATAATAATATTCCTGAGCGTAACAAAAATAAGAAAGAACATGTTACCTAATAATAAAAATAAAAGAAAATTGATGTATCAAACTACTAATCCATCAACTTTAGTTGCGTGTTTATCTTCTCTAGGAAACAAGAACATAAATAAGTACCTAAGTACTTATCAATTGTTTTCTGTATAGTCCGAGGATGATAGTGTTTTAAAAATAATTCAATAGCGGTTATTACTTGTACTATATATTTGAATACTACTCAATTTTGATATGAAAGATAGAAAAAAAACTAAATTATAAAAATAGGTTACTTATATTGCGCAGGCATTGCGTATGCATACCTATATAACGTCTAACAAAATATACTGAAACTATTTTAAGTGTGAATTCAGTCCATGATTCTAAACAACTTTTCCCAAGGAACATATATCGAAATATGAAAAATAATTTCCAGCTTTCAATACAAACTCGAATCAGCTGATCAGTCAACTTGTATCGGAGGTCAATAATTATTATTCATATTTCGATATGTGTTCCTTGGGAAAAGTTGTTCAGAGTCATGGACTGTATTCAGCCGTAAAATAGTTTCAGTATATTTTGTTAGACCCTGTATATGGTATGGCGCCCATATTATAGAATTAACAAAAATCGATTTTCAAAAAAAGTAATATTTCAGTAATTCAATGCGGTACCCTGTGGTCAAAACGAAGGTTAAAAGGCTATCTACATTTTCAAGGAACCTACTCAGAAGCAGCCTGTTATCGCTGTTCTCTTAATTTATTTTAAGTTTGTATTTTATTAAAGGAAATTGTTTTTTTGCAATATGTTCCAATCTTAGAAAATGGAGGATAATTCTATAAACATATAAAATATTCTTTTAAGTATAAGCATGTTTTGAACAAAAACATGACTTTAGAAATTCAACATTTAAAACCCGCCCCATGCTTCCGGCGTAAAAGTGCACAATATACAAAGGCAATAAGACGCTGAATTGCAATAGACGTCCTTTGTACCAATAAACAGGCAAAGTGCGAGTGAAACTCGCGTGGAGAGGGTTCCGTACAATTGATTGAATTCTTATAGGTTTTCCTGTGCTACAAGCAATGAACTAGATAGGTGTCAGAGGCATCGCTCACGCCTAGCATAAGTCATACTTGCAGAATCGGGAACAATATGTGGAAATAGAACATTATGACCACGACACCGGAACTATATCCACAGTAAGATCAGATGTGGAACTCATGAATTGTTCTATTCCCCAGGGAAGCGTTGTCGGATGTTTGCTATTTTTAATCTACATAAACGACCTACCACAGACCCTGAATCAGACTTGCGTTCTATTTATTTACGGATGACATTTCATTACTAACCCCTTACACAAATCATAACAATTTAGACCAATTACTAACACAAACTATTGACTCTTTTGTATCTCTTTTGACCAATAATCTCGAAGTAAACTTTTCAAAAACAAAATTGATACAATTTAGACCACACCAGAAAAAGGCCCTTGACATAAATCTTAACTACGGTGGAATCAAACTCGAAAGTGTCAATACATTCCAACTACTCGGACTAGTTCTTGATACGCATACAAACTGGAAAGCCTACGTTGATAATATAGCTATAAAATTGACCAAATTTACCTACGCGCTTAGAGAATTGAAAAAAACCACTAACGAGAAAACGACAATAGTGGCATATTACGCGTATGCCTTTTCATGGTTAACCTATGGCATCATCCTCTGGGGAAACAGCACTGATGTAGATAGACTACTCACCCTTCAAAAGAAGTGTATAAGAATAATTGTTTATATAAAAGGGACGGAGAGCTGCAAGCCTTATTTTAAGGATTTAGAAATATTAACTTTACCGTCTATTTATATTTTGGAGGCCTGTAAGTTTGTCCGTAAATATCCCTAATTTTATACAAGGAAGGAAGACTTGCTGCGACGATATCCCACTCAGAAGAAAAATAAATTAGTTGCACCCACTTCCAAGCTAGAACTATTTAAGTCTGGCCCGCTAGCTATGACGATAAAAATTTATAATGCCCTACCCGACAGCCTACGAAATGAAAAAAATAATTCAGTTTTTATAAAAAAATTAGAATCGATTTTAGCAAATAAAACGCATTATAAATTAGACGAGTACTTAAACGATAAAAAATTTAATTGAAATTGACATTATAAACTATAGGTAGTTACTTTAATTAACGATCTTGCTGACAATAAATTAAAAAAGAACCTATTTGGTAAACACTTAGGTAAGGTTTATATTCATAAATTAACTGCATGTCATAAAACTCGCTTGCCGTTCCAAATTTTGTTTTGCGATACCCGACAGGGTTCATAGTGTGCTATTTTAATACAGTGACTTTAAGTAGTAAGAACTGATGTACATTATGAAATGCAATAAATGAATTTAATTGAATTGAACTATGTCATGTATTTTTTTCAAAACTTTAGGCTCAGTAGTTTCGGAGATGAGGGGGGGAGAATGGTCAATTTTCGTCTTCTTTCATGAATAAAATCAAAACTATTCATTTTACAATAATAACAAAAATATACTTGAAATCCTCATAACGAGCCCTTTCATTTGATTATAACACAGTAAGGTATGCAAACCTTTTTTTTTTTACTTTCCTTATTTGTCCCCCGAAAATGACCCTTATTTTAAAAAAATATTTATTTATTTTGCACATATGTATTTGGGTCATAGGATTACAACATTCTACCACATTTCATCTGATTCGGTCCAGTAGATTCGGAGCAAATTGGCTGTGACAGACGGACGGACAGACAGACGCACGAGTGATCCTATAAGGGTTCCGTTTTTCATTTTTTGTACGGAACCCTAAAAACGTGCCGAAATGAGAGTCCCAATTCTTCTCGGCTTTGCGGTAGAGAGTATGCATGCATTTTTTTTATATTTTTAATCGATAGTCTTCGTCTAGAAATAGCCGAAAAAATTAAATCAGTGCCGAAAAACATGTACCTTTATGGTGTAGAAAATAAATATTAAAAATAGCAAGTAGATTATAACAACTAAAACACGCCATTTTAAAATATGACGTCAAAGTCTGCAATATCCACTAGAGACAGAAGCTGTCAACGCATGTTTTTCTTTTTTGGGTACTTTCGATATTATCAGCCAGTGATGTTTGTTAAACCTCTATATAAAAGTACTGGGTGGCGCAAAAGTAAAGACCCTATTTGGTTCAGCTATAACATTTTTTCTAAATTAGAAAACTAGATTTAGGTTTTTTTAAATGTATATTTGTGCCATTAAATTTCGTACCATTAGGATTTAAAGATGATGTCTTTTAAATGGTGACCTCCAGAGTTGATACACATTTGAGCCCTATTTATGACATTTTGCATAACTTGCCGTAACACTTCCTGCGATATGTTCGTTATTTCTTGACGAATGTTTTCTTTTAGAGCTGCGAGAGTCTGTGGCTTGTTCACATACACCCGAGATTTCAAAAAACCCCAAAGAAAGAAGTCTGGACTGGTCAGATCGGGTGATCTTGCAGGCCAAGGCAAATCGCCAAAACGAGAGATAACTCGGCCTGGAAAAGCGTCCCTCCGTCCCTCACTCACAATTATTCCACGTTCTTGGGGAGTAAAACGGTCCATGTTTATTTTCAGTGTATTTTACAGTTGTTCACTACACAATTTTCAACAACAGAATGACAGAAAATATCATATAAAAAAAATAAAAGTATTTTCTTTAGTGCCAGTACTTTTTTTCGAATGTCATCGATAGTCAAACTACATGGACGGACAGTCCTACCGATTTTTTTTTTCTGCCCAGAGTAATGCTATTTTTCTTTGCTAATAAGTAAAGCTTTACAATGCTATGTAAATCCGTGCACTGTAATGCTCTATATTAAACAATTAGTAACATAAATATGTATGTAAAGCTTATACCTAAAAACTACACAAATTTTGTTTGTTTGTCTCAAAAAAGATAGCATTTTATAATTTAAAAAGTGCATCTAAGCCATACTTCTGAGTAACCGTACCATTCATAATACTTTAGTCAAGGTCTGCAGGAGTGCCAAGTAAACAATTTACGCCCCAAAATATGGGTCAAACTTACAGTGCTGGACTGGGTTGGGTGAAAATAAAGTGGTATTCTTGCAAAGGAATAAATATGGTCACGTATCTATTAGCCGGGCACTGTCGGGAACGAAGATTAATAGTAAATTGTCACGATATGCGAATATTGTAAGAAGGCGCGTGTCCAAAAACATTCGCAATCACTGTGAATCAATTAATCATAGAGATATTCCGCTGTATTCATAAAAAACTGCAACATTGCTAATTCAGTTACACATACATATATTTATTAATATGCTACTGATTGCAGGAGTGCTGACATTTCTCTCAAGTTTTAAAAGTCTTTCACTGTATGACGGTTGTAAGAAGGCAGATTTTTATGAATACGGCAATTAGAGTATAAACATAAACAAGTTATTATTTAAAAAATATTTTTTTAAGTGAAAACTTCTTTAGCGGCGTTGTGCACTTTTTTTGGTAAAAAATGTTAAACTCGCGTCAGGACACGTGTCCTGATCGAAAATTCGTAAGACGGATGGAGAGTAGACAGCCGGCGCGGCGTAGGAGAGGAAGTATCCCCCTCTCTTTCTACGGCGCGGGGAATATGTATGCCTGCGCCTGCTGTTTCGTTTAGCTGAGAGTTAAACTTTTTAATGTAATATAATTTGTCATGTTTGTGTACGATAGCGCAATAAATAAATATTGTATTCTACCACATAAATGATAGTACTTTTATACTGATAATTAAAGCAATTCGTGCAAAATTATTCCCTAATCATTCCAAAATATCAAAAATGCACAACGTTAATATTCAAGTTTTCACTTCTGCCGGCACTCCCGGAGTGCAAACCGAAGTTTTTTTTTAAAAACAAGCTTTACAATTAACTAAAACGTTTAAAGTACTCCTCAAGACGAAATAATTGAGCCTAAACTCGGTGTAGTTATGTTGTTTTATTAAATCACAGCGGGCTGGCCACGTAGCGAGATACACTGACCAACGCTGGACCCTTAAAAGTACGAACTGGAGAGGTCCGCCCGGAAAAAGAAAAGTTGGAAAGCCACAAAAAAGATGGATGGACGAAATAAAAGAAGTGGCAGGAAAGAACTGGATTAAGACGGCAAAAGATAGAGAACAATGGAAGAAACTGGAGGAGGCCTATACCCTAACAGGGGTTCCTATAAATAAGATACTCTAACTATTTTTTTTTTTTGTATGTAACTATTAATTTTATGGGAAATAAAGAGGCTTTATTATTTTTTTATTATTATTATTAAATCACAGAGATGCCGTGGCCACCTTCCGGCTTGAGATTAGGTCATATCATTTCGAGCATAAAACGTCCACTCACACGCGCGCATCGCCCGTGCCCATGGCTATTGTACTGGCCGAGGCCTGATGCTATACGGACGACTCGCTCTCCCTTACTGGAATGAAAAAATATGACTGAAACAAATTTTGTCTATGCATTGCTTCGCATATATTTAAATGGAACCTAAAATACCATGAAATCTTATGATATAGGCAAATAAATAATCATATCAGACACAGGAAGTACACTGGACTTCCAAAACGACCGATTGGAAGAGGTTGGTAAATAATAATGATTTTGTAACATGAGCTCAAACATACCTTCCTATTTAAATTGGGAGATAAGAAAATAAACTGCCACTTTCTCGTCTAAGTTGACTAGGCACTAAATAATTATAGAATCATTTAGTGCCTATTTGCAATTTTCAACTTCAAACAAATGTGTCTATTCACTGTATGCTATGTGTTCAAATATTCTTCGTAAAATGCGATTTGCTAAAAGATGTGCAAAGAGTAAACGGTTTTTTGAATAAAATATGGATACAATCCGATTAATATCTAGCCCAAACTATGATAAATTCGCCTCTCCAAACGACTAAAATATAGGCATTGGAGCTTAAAATCCCATATCATTTTATTTATTCTTTTCGGAGCTGGACCGATATTACCCACACAATTTATAACCGTATACGTAGGGATTTAGAGCTTATTCGTTTATTACTACACTAGCGGCTTGCGTGTATGTTATACATATGAATCTTCCCTTTGTATCACTATACACCTCTATAATAAAAGCCGCATTGAAATCCAAAATTAGGTATCTAAGCGTACATACATACGAAGGCACAGATAGCGGGCAGTAAAATTATTTTTTGCTAGTGATTGATGTAGACATTTGATCAAAAATACAACAGGATAATGCGTTACCTACAAATCAAAGTAAAATTATGTCCGCTTGAATATTAAATAACATTCACTGTGAAGTCAACATTATTACACTACATAAGTATAAAGTGCATGTTTTTCTCCCTAATTGAACTAAATAAAATAAGAGCCCGGAGTTTTTGCGCCGGCTCGATATCTAGTTGTGTTGTGTTGTTTATCGAAGATGATGAAAAGTTTTGCAATACACGTACTTAAATAATACATGTATAGTTTCATTTTCCTTATAAATAAAGTATTGACTAACCGATGAACGACTACTTCATAAATTGTTAACGATGATCGGGCATTTTTCCTTTATTTCCTCAAAGGGTGAATAGAAGGGATGTAAAACACCACCGAAACTGTGTCAAAACGTTGTGACCCGAATATGATGAACATTCATAAAATGCAAAATATGACGTCTATGTATTCACATTAAATTATTTGTCATAAAGCTTCAGATATTTTTTTTTATGATAAGATTTTTAACATAATTAAATTTCACATGATTTAATATGGACTAAGGACTTCAAACTTATACTATTGTTTTTGTCACACTATATTTTGTATTGTGGCTTTATT
Organism: Acrobasis repandana; assembly: GCA_963576875.1. Lineage (NCBI taxonomy): Eukaryota > Metazoa > Arthropoda > Insecta > Lepidoptera > Pyralidae > Acrobasis > Acrobasis repandana. The sequence continues at coordinate 14,118,101 of OY756218.1, read as the reverse complement.
TATAAAACACATTTTGTCAAAAACATGAGATTACTGAAGATAAGGTATGATCACAGTAATATTGTGAGAAAAAATATTATGTCAAAATATGATTATGTTATGATTATGAAAAAAAGTTATGAGAAACAATTTTATGTTTTTTTTTTTAAAATAGGCGAATCAAAGAGGGATCCCTGCAAAATATTTGCAACTACGAACAAACGTAAATAAAGCATTCGAGAATCGAATGAAAGCGAGGCATGCAAATAGCAGGCTTAGCGATTCCACTGATTCTCGCCGTTTTCTTTCTTAATTAAACTTTGTTTATAAAACGCTAATGAGAACAATCGCACCAAGGAATAAAAAGCGTTCAATGTTTTTAACATTTGTTCAACAAGAGCCATCGTCGGGTATTTTCAACTAATATCCTATTTAAGCACTTTATTTTGATATTGTTGAACTGATAACCCTAAATAGTTATATTTTTCGAAGAGCTCAAATCTTAAACAAATACTTATTTTTAAATAAATTATTTTTAATACGGGCTTAAAAGCTTGTTATTAAAAATAATGTAATATGCCTCCTTTCGGCAGCTTGAAAAATCTGACACCAGTGTTGGCCACTTACATACACGAAAAACAAACAAACATTAAAAGTAATTTAAATTTAGATAAATCTAAAACAATGCAAAGTGCTCCTCAAGACGAATCAATTCAGCCAAAGCTCGGTGGGGTTAATATGTTGATTTATCACAGCGATGACATGACTACCTTCCGGCTTAATCATGATATCAGCGTCATTGGTACCATAATATTGCATTGACATCCAACGTTTGTTTTAAAACAATAGGTAATGGAAGAAAAATAGAAGGAAAACGAGGAGTATGAAAACCCAGAAAAATTAAACGTAAACATATAAGGAGGTTAAAAACTTGGCGGAAGAAAGAAAGACATGGAAAGCACTCCACCGACAAGAGCCCAGCTCTTAAATATAAGAAGAAGATCCAACGTTCATAAGTATGTGAAGTTTCATCTCAATATTAAGCGAATAATGGGAAGTGGGTCTAATTTAGCTTGTAAGATTTGATTACCGACACACAGACAAAGGGACAGGTGCAACTTAATAAAAGCTTGAATCTAAGTAAAAAAGGCATCTCTCAGTATTTCAGAAAGAGCACAGCAATAATGTCTGTATTGTAAATAATTATAATATCGTAAACCTATTTACGAAATACGATATTAAACGTTGGTTCCAGAGGATCATAAAACACGATAGTATCGATAAATGGGTTTTAAATGCTCTTGGAAAAGCTTTCATGCTCGTGCAAACGCAAAAGAAGAAAACCTGAGCGGTGAAACAGAATGAGTTGTTGTAAAACAAGCGTTATTACATAAGAAATTGCTTCTAATTTTCGTTAACAAAGATAATCATACGTTAGCTACTTTGCTTCGTGAAAAAACGATTATTTCTCATATGAATACAATTCAACCGCTGTTAATGTGTGCTAGTAAATTTTAGTTGCTCTTGCGTGATTGTTCATAATATTTCACAACTCATTTTGGTAATACCACAGCATAATATTCTACGCAGGAATATAACTCACATAATACATAAATTACTCTAGGTCCAGAGATGAGAATAAAATTGCCATTCTTATGACTAATAAGATTCCATTTTGGTCAAGTCTTTCGAGACAAAAATGTTTCCATTTTGGTCTCGAAAGGTCTTTCGAGACATTTTTATTAGGTACTTACCTAGAACTTTAATGATACTTTGACAACGCACACGATAGATTTAAAAGCTTTTATAGCTTTACAGCTGACTGGGGCGTGGTGGAAATTTCATTGTTTATTTTCTGTTGAAATACATTATTAAATATTAAAAGAAAACTCATAAAGGGCGTTTTTTACAATACTTTCATCAAATTTTCATGGAATAAAAATTATTTCTCAAAACCTTCTACAATCGATCCAGTATTTTTATCAGTCTTGCTGACACATGTGTTTTGCTAAAGTTATGGCCCAGCCGGGCGTACGAAGATGCCTTATCACGAAACTTTTTTCATATTTTTGCTCTTATAAAACATTGACCGACACCAAAGATTATACAACGTGGAAGGGACCTACCCGTAATAAATGGAACCATGGTCTCTACTAGATCATTATAATTAAATAAAATTTAAATTACAGCCAAAAAACAAAAATAAATTTCGGCATTTCTTTACAAAAGTGTGCAGCTGCCCGGGCAATTTGTATGGGAATGCCGGAATTTTTTTGGGTTTTTTGACTGTTATTTTTATTTCATTATACTATAATGATCTAGTATAGCCCGTGGTTCGATTTATTACGGGTAAGTATGTCCCTTCCACGTTGTATAAGGTCTAACAAAACATACTGAAACTATTTTAAGGGTCAATTCAGTCCATGATACTGTAAAACTTTCCTCGAATAACATATATCGAAATATGAAAAATATTTTTTTGTTTTCCATACAAACTCTGATCAGCTAATCGGTCAAGTTGTATGGAAGGCCAAAAATTATTTTTCATATTTCGATACAAGGTACGTTCCTTGGGAAAAGTTGTCCAGTATCATGGTCTGAATTCACATTTAGAATAGTTTCAGTATATTTTCTTAGACGTTATACAACGTGGAAGGGACATCCCCGTAATAAATCGAACCACGGGAACATGAATATAAGTAGTATAATGAAATTAAAACAATAGTCAAAAATCACAGACAAAAAATTCGACGTCACCACACAAATTGCCCAGCGCGGGGACTGCACACTTTTGTATGGAAATGGCGAATTTTTTTTTTGTTTTTTGTTTGTTATTTTCATTTCATTATACTAAAATGATCTAGTATAGACCGTTGTTTGATTCATTACGGGTATGTCACTTCCACGTTGTATATGTATAATAAATTTCTTAGAAATCATTCTGAGTATGATAGCTAAACAAGTGTACAAACGTGACTATGCATAAATCGATATTCCAGAGATGATCCGAAACCACAACGCACATGTCAGGAGTGATCATGAAATACGAGGCAACAGGCCTCAGACAACATGACAAAGGGGTTCTTGATACCCTTAAATGCAACGTACACATAATACAGGATTATTTATTTATTCAGGTTGAAAATATTTATAGCAAGTGCTTATATATATACTAGTGAATATATCACTCAAGAACTTTGGCGAAATGCGATTCGTCTTCTGATATTTTTTTCATATTTCAGCAACATGAACTTTTCCGTAATCAGTAGGTATCACGGTCTAAACTTAGAGAAAAAAGGTTTTCCTGTATTGTTTTATCAAAGGCCTCTTTTAGCATGCTGTTGGGCGATAAGATAAAAAAAGAATCAAAATAGTAATGGGGTAGCCGCATCACCTATTAACATAATTCGCATTTTCGCCATTTCCTCGAACGGCTTTTACGATCTGCGCAGAAAGAGAAGCAGCTGGTACGTTATTTATTTACACAGATACATAATTATATTCTCCTAGACCAGCATGAAAAAATAAAATAAGAAATTAAATTAAGAGTGACATAAAATTACGAAAAGAAAGATAAAACTGAGTACAGAAATGTTCTGACAATAGATATGTATCATTTTCTCTTCCATTTCCGAGAACATGATATTTTATCAAGACTGCTGAACTAACAATATTTGTATGTACTGCGGTCACACCGTGACAAATAGAATATAGTAAATGTGGCTGCTAAAATGGTGCAAACAGCTATCTTGTACTAAAATATCATATTGCAGTATTTCCTCGGCAATAAAATAAAGTTCATGACATCTATAAAAGCAGCGTGTAAACGCAGAACATTTCATTTTTATAAGTTACCCGCTGTTATTTATTTATAATATTTGAATGATGTACGAATATGATAAAAAGTTTATTATAAATAAATCATTTTATTTAGAAACAAGAACTTCATAATAAGTAAATAAAGCTACTTCACGTTTCTTTACCCTCATTAAATACCTACGCAAAAGTGAAGTTTCGTAATTCTTTTATATTTACATATACATAGGTAGGTAATCATTTTGGACTCCGGTTTCGTGTTCTTATTAATAAAAAAAAGAAAAAAAATTATATATTTGTTACAAATATATATATTTGCCTTTATGTACTTGCATGTGCCACAGTACAGAAAACCATAAAAACCTATACGGGTACATAACCTTTTCTAAGTAAGAAGGTAAAAACCGTAGATCGTGTTTATACAACAATATGAAGGGCCCAAGAAATTTCTTCAAATTTAAACAGTTACGCTGTTTAACTCGAGTTATGCACACCTTGGGAAGAAATGGAGGCTGAAAGGTCAAACCGACACCAAGTTACCTAATAAATGAGAGAAACAAAAGAGATAAACAACTAATTTTTAACCAGCTGTAGTGTGTCCAAACCTACGCGGTTCAGCGTACAAATTCCAAACACAAAATCGCCATCCAAGTTTACTATATTATTTACGGGTTAGCTTACATGTTAACAATACCTACACGTTTTATACCTACGTGTACTGTATATTGTATACTGCTCCATCAGTTTCAGTTCCTATATAAGTATATTATTGATTACTCTGTGCTATAATTATAGGCTTATTGAAAGTAAACTCACCACCCTTGTAAATTCATCACCTAAAAAATAATGGAAACATTTTATCTTTATCAACCTATAACACTCCACTGTTGGTCTAAAGGCATGTTTATGGGAAACATCTACAAGTACCTCGGTTGCCTGGAAGAGGTTGCAGTTGCGATAAGGCCGCCTTTTGATATCTGTTTTCTATAATCTAAAAATCTGTATCACTATGTTTTGGTGCAATAATGATTTTAACTAACTAAAGGCTTCTTCCAATAAAGGGATGATTGTCCATAATCACCACGCTGGGCAGGGACGGTATAAAGTCATTGCGCAGGGGACGCTGCTGCCTGTACTTTGTTACTTTCACCTTAGGGTCAGTTCACACCGAGACGTGACGCGACGCGCGATGTAGCGCACATTTTTAAAGGAATATAGAACTTGTTTACGACACAAAAAGAGTGAGATTTCAGTGAGAGCCCGCTGCGCCGCACGACGTAGTGCTGCGCAGCGCGACATAGGGAGCTGTCGCTGAAATTAGTATCTTTTTGTGTAGTAAATAAGTTCTAGATTTCTTCGAAAGTGCGCGCTACGTCTCGTCGCGTCGCGTCTCGGTATATGAACTGACACTTAGTCACCTCTAACGACACCCGTGGGAAAAGAAAGGGAAGAAACATTTTAGTAATCCTAATTTATACCTAAGTACTTAGATAGGAAATAGGTAGCCAAATAGTACAAACTAAACGGCTTAGATATACCTTACATAGGTACGTGATATTATAAACTATTCCTATAGTTTAAATAGAAATATGATACGTACTGCATAAAAGCAAATGTTAACAGAAACATTTTCGAGCGTTAACTTTGTTTATGAATGCTGTTGATATTGCGCAGGGATTAGTCGAGATATAAATCTTTAGGGTTCCAGGAAATCAATTTCTTGACGGAAACTATTATTAGTTTGGAATATTCAATTCTGTAATTCAGAACATCATTTCCAGTCCTTTCTACATAAATTACGGCAATGTTTATATTACATGTTTTTATTTATTTTCACCTGTCCCGTTGCCTGTGTCCGTAATCAAATCTTGCAAGTTGAATTAGACCCACTTCCCATTATTCGGTTGAGTTAAAACTTCACATACATATTATGTCAGTTGGGTGAAAATTCAATATTATGGTACCAATATGATCAGGCATCTCTGTGATAAAACATCATAACCCCACCGAGTTTGGGCTCATTGGTTTCGTCTTGAGGAGCACTTTAAACTTTTTAGTTCATTGTTTTAAATACAAGCTTGTTTTTTAAAATATTTTAAAATAATTACTTGTTTTACAATTATGCTGATATAATATAATATCAGCTGTCTGGATGACTTCAGACCGTGGTACTCGTGCCACCTCCCTAAGATTGGCTTTGTGTGTTACATGGCCTATCCTACCTATTAAAGTCTTCTTTTCTCGGCATCACCAGTGGGTTGACTGGCAGATAAAGCATATGGCTTTAAGTCCGTCTATTACATTTGTAATAAAGTTATATAAATAAATACGGGCACATCAATGAAGCTCATACCGCCAGTTGCAGTCACTGTAGCTGTGTGGGCTACGAAGGGAATAAAAAGAAAGTAGATAGAGGTAAGACCACCTACCTACGGTTAAAAGAGGCAGATCATGTCACAGAGAAATTAATTGACAGTGTTGTAAGAGAACGAATGTCTTTTAATTACATGCCCTGCACGCTCGTTGTTTACACAACTTTGGTACATAAATGAACAGTATTAAAATTGTAGTTTCTCTTTCGGTTCAGGCAACTGTGCATTTAGTTAAAAGTTATAAAGCAACTGCAGCCTATTTACAAAATAAACTGCAGATGTGCACAGATTCATAGCTCATATTAAACTTCTATTTCTACCTGGCTTAATCGTATCTGTTTTAAAATTTATTTTCTGAATTAGGTAGACATTCAATATATGCTTAGACCACGCATGCCTTCCAAGAAACACCCCGTTTAATACTTGTTTACTTTGTTTAGCGTTTCCAAAAATATTCTAGAAATTATCAATTAATTTTTCTATCTTATCGAATATAAAATAATGTGGACGTTTTGATACAGTAGACATTTCGATATACGAATAGGTAGTGAACTTTCTGCGACTGAAGGAACAGAACTAACGTCAATAATTATATATCAGAGTAGTTATACGTCATTTTACGTTTTAAGATTTTTCAAATTAGGGTGTACTGTCCATTTTGATAGGCCTTTTTTCGAGTCAGGATACCCAACCTTGACACGAAAAAAGGCCTTTCAAAATAGACACGTTTGAGATACAAAAAGATTTTTCTTTTGTAATTATATCCGTCTAAGTACCTATTCGGGTGTTTTGACAAAACAGGTAAATCCTGTATGGCGAATGATTATCTAATCCCCACCCATTTAAGTAAGGAAAATAAAATCAGTGTATTTATTGTTGCTATTTTTCGATATCCGCATGCATCCTAAGCTAGAGAAATTAAATTAATATTAAGAAAACCTTAATATCGAAATAAATTAAATTTTTTCAAAAATATTTCATTCCAAAACGTTGAAGCACGCCATACCAGTCGGTCATGTGTTTCCGACAGATTGTATAACTTTTGCGACTAGGTAAATGAATCTCGAGAATATTTGAGCCAAGTGAGTGACACGTGTTTATTAGTGTTTGAAAGTTCCAATTTAACGCCTATGGTTAGTCATAAACTCACAAATAGTATGAAGCCACCTACGATAAATGGATTTTAAATGGATAAAATGGATTATAAATGGATATAAAAGTTAAAGTGATAGAAATCTTACTTTATTTCATTAATAAAGACTTTATACTGTCGATAACTACCTATATCGACATATAAAAAACACATGATTAAACTTCTGTCATACCCTGTCTTGGGTTCTACGTTATTGGAACGTTATAGTCGTGTGATTCTGATTTTCTAGGGCTTGTAGACCTACTAGCTATACTTTCCAAAGCTTTTTTACGTTACAAGTTATCTATGCCAGCGAGATTAAAAGACTTGTAGCTTTACAATATGAATTTTACAAAAACAAACATTAATTTTATATCAAATATTTGAGCAAAGTCAACTTAAGTTCAAGATATCAAAATTAATATTCCCTGGATAAAACGTCTTACCAGCGACGCCGAACATTTCCAAAACATTGAGCACAATATTAAGTGTGAATTGAAATGAGCTCATTTCCTTTACACTGTTTGTTACCAAATGTAAGTAATATTCCGTTATTTAGGAACTATTGTACTTGAAAATAAAATCCGCGTATAACAAAGAATGGCAAATAGAAGAGGTCAGCCATAACGCCTTCCGGACTTCGCGCTTCGGCACACACTCGCATCGTTTTCAGTTATTTATTATTACGAGGGGAAATATTTGTATCCATAAGACCTGGGAAATCCTTTCAAAGCTCGCTTTGAAAGGACGTTTTTGACTATATATACTCATGCCTCAGACAGTCAATATGAAAGAAGATAAATTCCTAATGACTGTAGGTGACGAGGGTAAGAGTAGGTATTTATTTTAATTTATTTATTGCTTACCATATTCATCATACAATTGAATATAGGTATTTAATATTTAAAACTAACATTAGAGTAGGTAGGTAGTACCAGTACTACTTCTAAATTTTATAAAAGCAGCCTTTAGCGAAGAGAGGACACGTTATTTTAACAAGTACCTAAGTAAGATGTTTTTAAGATTAAACTTTAGAACGGTTAAAGAAGCGTTGAAGATTTGTACCCCTTTAGTGCATAGTTTTTTTTTGTCGACTTTGATTTATTTATTTTAATTTTATGAAGCCCATGAAGCAACACCATGAAGCAACTATCTTACGGACCCGTTTTAGGGCCACATGGTAACGCCAACCCCTTATTGCTTAACTGCTTGAAAGTATCTGTGATCAGTGATCACACTTGAATAGGTACCTATAAAGAAGGTACTATATACCTTCTTTATCTGATGTATAATACTTAATTATACTTCGATATTATACGTACATACCTAATTCGTCTATTATTATCTACTTCAGACTAATAGTCCGTAATTGAATGTTCAACTCTGAAAATCTTTTCAACTTTCCAAAGCTCTACCCTGGGGTTGATGAACAAGGGCAAGTTGGAAAATGGTCTTTTTCAAATTGTCCTGGGTCTTGGCTTGGGTGTTTATCTACTTATATGTATTTATCATAAAACATAGTATCGTTGAGTTAGTATTCAATCAGTGTATAAGCTACCGAAATGTCTGCTAATGATTTAGTTTCAGTGCTGTCCCATCGAGTTCGGTTTCAGTCGCCGGCCTGTTTACACACATACAATTAAACCAATTTGGCCCGCCCCTGTTAATTACGGACACACCTATCGCATCCAACAACCGTTTCCGTGATTGGTTTTTAATAGTAACGTGATTAGTTGATACAATTTATAAATTTCACGTTACTTCCACAATGTTTTATTATACTGGTATCCTGGATTTTACCAAAAGTAGCTATTACTTGTATATATTGTTTAAGATATATACAAGCCGTGTGGTTCCCGGCAGAGTAGAATAGTACCACTCCAAGTCTACATGTGGATGTCGTAGAAGGCGACTTAGGAAACACAAGCTAAACAAAGCTCATAAACTTATGTTACATATTATAAACCCGCGTTCAATTTGTATTTAAAAATTTCGAAATACAGTACAAAGCACGTAGGTACTGATGGCAGTCAGAGAGCGCTTTGTTTTTGTTTATTCTCTACAAATTCTTTACTTTATTAGCACCAAAAATGTGTTTTCAAAGCGTTGAATATTCTATCTAATATGCATTATAAATAAACGCTCGTAATAATCCTTATCTGGAAGATAATTTATTCAGCAAGTACGGGCCAGTCATAATCGGTACTTAGCTTAAATTATTTCGGTTATATGCCGTAAAGCCATATACAAAATTTGCTCTTGTTAGTGCTGATAAAATTATAGTTCACTTATCATACAAAACGAAAAATGTTAGCTGTAACATATTTTTTTTGCTTGCTTTTTTATAATTAATTCGTTAGGTACCTATTTTAAACTATATTAAAAAAAAATGGTTCTCCCGGATAAAAAAGGAAAGTTTGATCGAAGAATCTGGCGTTAACTTAGTGATAGTTTAAATCGCCTTAAACCAGATAGACCAGCTTGGGTTTTAGAAGCGGCTAGTGCTCAAGTAGGTACTTGTTTACGTCTTTTTTTTAAACAGATAATGACACACTCTTTAGGAGCATTATCCTTAACAAGTTTATTTGCTAGGCAAATTAAAAAAAATCCCCGACTGTCAAGAATGCCATCTAGTGATGAGTAGTGGAACTACTGATACGACTTGATATCTATAGCGCCATCTATTATTTGCTAGGGAAAGCCCTGACGTTCAAGCGTTAACCCCCAATAACTTTTAAACGGCTAAACCGATTTTCATCAAACGTAGCTAGGAACCACCGCATGGGAACTTGCTTTTACGTAACAAAATCCACATCAAAATCGGTATATCCGTTCGAGCGCTAAGATGCCACAGACAGACCGACAGACATTAGCGTCAAACTTATAACACCCCTCTTTTTGTTGGGGGTTAAAAATATATTGAACATTAAATATAAATATGTCAAGATAATTAAATCTAAATGGATAGGAAATAAAGTGACTTAAATATTATCAAGCAGTCATTCTGGAGTTTCTAGTCTTACTTATACCATGTAGTAGAACGTAACAGGACAAAAGGAGTTTTCAAATGGTTTTACTAGCCCCAAGACATCTGCGGTCCATAAACTACGTGTTTACTGTATAATTGAAGGGGTAGAGCACTGTACATGCTGTATCGGAAGGGCATGTCTCGTAAATTCACGTTACTGCTTCGGACGTCGGACATGTTTGAATGCAAACACTGTTATGTGGTTTTCTTATGCAATTATGCTTTAAGAAATAAAAATATACTTTAATTCTAGTAACTAATTGTAAGAATGCTCGCTCTTATCTAAGTTACTTTTCTTTTATTTGTAAAATGCCGCATGGGCCTTTACATTTAGGACATCCATGTTGATTTTCTGAAATGTATTTAATAAGCAATATTTTCAAAAACAATACTAATCTCGGTCAATCAGAACGCAGTCTTTTCCACCGTAAAAAGTTTTGAGATCACAATCATGAAAAACCAAGTCAGTTTAATAAATAAAATTACTGATAAAGAAGATTTTGTAAAATTAATTTTATTTTTATAAACATTGTTTCATACTCGTATCATAACCGATCGGATGTATGCGTTTTCCCATAACGTAGGTCATTAGTGGACCTAAACGAAGTTGCACAAGCAGGCAAGGAAGAAAGCTTAGAATACGACTGGTCGCCTACACTGTGATGATTACTTACTTTATGTGATTACTAAGCAAACAATCATGATCAAACATCTTAGGCCCCTCCCTCGCCCATGCTGACTTTTTGTAGCGTTTCTGTCGCGCGTTCGCATCGATACAGTCGCGATGCGGTCGCAAGCTGTGAACCCTCGCCCACGTAAACACGATTCAGTCGCGATGCAAACGCGATACTGTCGCGATGCAAACGCGATTCAGTAACTCTCCTCACGCGCCACCCTCCCTCCGTTCCTTACGAACAATCATTATCTAGAATCGTAACTAATCCCGAAAATCATTCCACGCGATATGTACCGCAGCGAGCGGGGCTTAAAATATGAACAGCACGGCGCGACAGTTCGCCGTGACACTCGAGTCGTTCGGTTGCGTCGCAAGAAGTTCCCTTTGATAATATTGCTGTGTTTTTGTGATAATCGATTCTATAAAAATGCCGTCATGTGCCGTGAAGTGGTGTAGAAGCCATACAGACATGAAAATTAGTTATTATATAATTATATTATAATTAATAATAATATATATAATATATATATATAAATATATATTATAGTTATTATAAAAAAAAAGTTACACGGTTGTAAACAAGGTTATTTATTTTAGCGTAGCGTACTGCATAATAGGTACAATCCGCGCGTTACAACGCGCAACGCGAGCGGTGAGGTACACTCACCGCTCGTTGCGTTGACTGCACCACCCGACCGACGATGATGCGTTACCTTGTCGCAACTAAACACATGCATCTTTGTCTATGTGTGCGTTCGAGTGTTTCGACTTGTTATAAAACATGGACTTACTTTTACTACTTTTTTAGTACTTGTTTAAAACCATTTTCCATCCTAAACAAGTGTTTTTGGTTGGTGTCCAGTGAAATGACACTATCTCATCTGTCAGTGTCAAACAATGTAGTATAAGAATCATCATCTGAACATCTCGTGCTCTCGTACTGCATTCCCAAGGACGGTTAACGTCGAGTGGCGCCTGGTTGTAAAACTTTTCGCATAAATGCATTTCCAAAGAGGGTTGACATCAGGCAGGCAGTCGATCGTAAAACTATAACCAAATAATTTAATCTGTTTAGTCTGTTTCTCCTCCATTTCGCAAGGTCTTTGGCGTCCTTGGATAACCATCGACGTGAAGAAAAATAATGGTTTAGGCCTGGTAATAAAACTGGTCTGTCTTTTAAAGGTAATAAGACGGATAGATTTATTATCATAGCTGGACGGCACCCAGAGCAGTCTCTGAAATAGGAGTTTTACTTCCTTGCAAATTCTTGCTATTAACTGCATCTAAAGTACTTGACCTACTGGTATACTTTTCTTTATAGGTTATTTTATTATTATCCGTTGTCCATCTCTCGTGGGGATTGAACAGTAGAAATCTTGTTTATGTGGAACGACGATATTTGATACTCTTGAGTGGATGACCCAGTTACCTACTTTGTTTTTTAGAAGTACTTATATGAATTTACTAAATACTGTTAATAAAAAAATATAGCATTATAAAAATTATTTGTGATGTGGTTTTTTTCCGCGGATGTTTTAAGCTTTATTTCTTAGAAAAATACCTATCTAAGTAAACAAAAGCTCATAAATTGTATAGAAAAGAAATTCAAATACGAAATACAAATATTTTATGAAGACTAATATTGAGTTAATTACACACACACAAGGCCCATATGTCTTTCACGGGTGATTTATGTTGGGGCGCAGTGCAGATTTTGTTATAATCAATGCTATTAATGAAACATTAACCTGGTGATAGGGATCTGAGAGCAGAGATAAATAAACCGGTCAAGTGCGAGTCGGACTTGTACATGAATAGTTTTAACGCTGAAAAACACGTTTATTGTATGACAACCCCCTTTAATTTTTAACTATATCTTATTTTTAGTACTTACTGTTTTCTGGTTATATAGTATATTGGTCGCAGGTTGTACCTGTATGATGAGCAGCACATTGCAGGATCGAGACGTTGACGAAGAGAGGCCTTGCTCAGCAGTGGGAGGAAGAAGGGCTGGGTTGATGGTGATGATGTAGGTATACTTACAAAAAATACCATTTTAGCGGATATTTTTAATACAGTGGAGAGCGGAATAGGAAACAATTTAGCTCAAAATCGGACATGAAGCAGTATATTTACTAAAAACACAACATCTATTGAAAATGTATTTATTCCTAAAACATTCATGTATTAAAATTGTTCAAATACATCCTAAAGTGATCCTTAATGTGCTCGAATCTAATAGTTACATGACAAATATATTCGTATATATATTCATTTGTATACGGTTTTAAGAAGAGCAAAGTAAGACCAGGCGGTACTCATTATCTGAAATTTAAACATCACAGATTAATATTTTTGTAATAATCATTTAGAACTCCATACGTCTCCGAACTTAAGCCGTGTGGTTCCCGGCAGAGTAGAATAGGACCACTCCAAGTCTTCCTGTGGATGTCGTAGAAGGCGACTTAGGAAACACAAGCTAAACAAAGCTTATAAACATCAATGAGACCTCTCCAACCCGTCTAGCCAGCGCGGAGAGTGTAGGCCAAATCCTCTGACAGCTCTGGCAGTACAGAGAGGGTTGTGCTCCTGCAGTGGAGACTAAAAAAGACCTGATCATGATGATTTAGAACTCAACATAATTGTATATGACGGATTAAATCAAGAGATTAATCAAGAGCGACTCTATCATTGTGCTTGAGGTCTACACGAATAGTAAAATGTTAATATTTTGGTACCGTTCGATTATATCAATATATTACCTACCTACACCCATCAGGCTAGATAGAGGTCAAACGCACTCAAATTTCTAATAAAAAAAAAACATAACAATATATACACTTACCCTACAGAAGGTACTCAAATTAATTTCAACAAACCCGTAGGCTGTAAGCTTACAGGGTCTTCGTGACCTAAAATAAAAAATAAAAATTGCATTATAATTTTATCTAAATAAGATTTCAGCTAATGTAAATATTTTAAAATATATTTTGTCTAAATACGAGTAGATACCAAGATTCCGCTTGCTCACTCCTTATTGCTCCCTATCCTTGACTATGCTGACACTTATTATCTAGATATTACCGAGGAGCAATTGGACAAGCTTGAACGCCTCCAGAATTTATGTATACGGTTCATATTTGGACTCCGTAAATATGACCACATTTCGCAATTTCGTATTCAACTCAAGTGGCTCCCTATCCGCTTACGTCGTGATTGGCATATCCTTTATCTCCTATACTCCATCCTTTTTAATCCCACATATCCTAAGTACCTCAAGGAACGTTTTTTCTTTAGAACCTCTTCAAGGCCTCTACGCAGTGCAGATAAACTTCTTCTCAATATTCCAGTCCACTCGACCAATTTCTACAAATATTAGTTTACTGTCTATGCTATTCATCTCTGGAACACTTTACCCCTTTCCATTCGATTCGCCAAAACTTTGAATAAATTTAAAACCCTAACTAAAAATCACTTTTTTACTTCTGTTTAGTTCCTCATCTCTTTCCCCTACTATTTCTTCTATCTTCCTGCTTAAAATCATCATGTACAGATCTGTTTACATCATTGTGATATTTATTTATTTGTATGTATGTAATAAATTATTTATTATTATGCTATGTTTTTTTTATGTAAGAGATTGCTTCGGTGATAAGTTCCGTAAACTATGTAATTTTTTATTGTTTTTTATTTGGTGCAATAAAGATTTTTGTATTGTATTGTATTGTACGAGTAGAAGGCGAGCGCTGGGCGAGTCGTACATATTTGCGCCTTTTGTAGTTGGGGTACATTTCCCCGCACGTCTGATCAACGTCTCTTGCGATCCTAGAGTTGGCGCACGTTTCAGCCAGGAGATGTCTGGCCTTACAGCGCGAAAATGCCACCAGCCTCTTGGGAACTTTGCCTGCTGAAAGCGGCGACTGGGCTTAATTTTATTATATTAATTGTTTTTTTTTTCGATTCGTTTTAGCTTTTAATAACAATTTAAATCATAATAATTAAAGGTAAACACCTTTGATATTGTAAACCTTATAAATATTGGTCCATAGTGTGTCGAAGCTAAGGACTTGTTCAGTGAGATAGGGTGCCGTTAGCGGGAACGAGGGCCAAAGCTCTAGATGGTACGGCCATTGCTGCGTTTTCTCTTTGCCATACAAAGAGACAACGCAGCAATTGTAATACTTTTGAAGTGGGTACAATTCGGGTTGGGATTTTTGATTGAGTTATTTTACATAACATGTGTGTGGATTAGAAAACTAAATAAATTTAATTTGGTATAGAAAATCCTGCGTCGAGGAAAAGAAAATTACCTCATGGAAATCATAAGCATGTCCTTCATGACGGCAGCATTACTTGTATACCACAAGGAATTATATACAGCGTTTCCTACTGCCATGCTCTGGAAAATATAACAAAAATAAGTGGAAATACAATTTCTTCGAGCACATAATATATTATAGTATGATATAATTAATATCTACGAAAAGATTTTTGAGAATTTTTTAACGAAGGTAGGTATGTTTAACGTACCTTCGTTAAAAGTTACTACGTCAAAAAAAAAGGGTGTCCGAAAGATCAGAGGTAGATAAAGTACGATGTCCTGAAATAAAGTTTTTGTAAACGACATGACAATACTTTCATTATAATGAATTAAACTTGTAATTATGAGTGTTCTGCGTTCAGATATCTTCTCCATCTAAGCTCGTTCTCGGTTGCATCCTCAGCTGTGCTGCTTTGGAGCCCAGGGTGTGCTTTCCCGCTTTTTGTTCTCCAAATATAACAAGCATTTCAATGGTCACCCAAGGATGCCAAAGACCTTGCGACGTGGAGAGGAAATAGCCGAACCAGTTATAAACGGTTTAGCTATAGTTTTACAACCAGCCGTCTGCCTGACTCCAACCCCCTTTAGGAATGTATCTGTGCGAAAAGTTTTACAACCGGCTGCCGCCCAACGTCAACCCTCCTTGGAAATGCAATTGTAGCACGAGACGTTTTTGCTTAATCCTTTAGTCGCCTCTTACGACATCCACAGGAAGAGATGGAGTGGTCCTATTCAAACCATGAACTACACGGGTAAAAAGTTCTGTGTTCAGATCTGTAAGTATATAATCATGTGTTTGTGAAATAAATATTTCAAACGACGATACATACAGATTTCATTAATAAATCCCCGTAATAACAAAACACGTATATTTGGAACAATCCCATCAACAGGAATCCTATAAAAGGTATCGCCAAGATATAGTTATCGATAGTCTGAAACAATTTCATAGAAAAATCGTTAACTTGCGAGATGGATCGAGTTATTCTGGTCTGATCCTCAAAATTTGATACCCTAGTGGATACGTTGTATTTTAATTATTTTCTATTCCGTTCTAATCCCCCGTCCAGGGGATCAGAATAAATAATTCAATATTGTATTCCGGTCGGATCCCCAAGCATATTTTTGGTACAGTCAGTAACAAAATATTTGTACTAGAAAATATTTTTTTGATCTGGTAAATTGTCGGCTACCGTTTATACCTGGAAAATAGTGGAAAGTGATATACAATAGAAAATCTTTATCATACCGACCAAGTCTACAGAACAGGTTTTATATGTGATTACTGTACATAATAATTGTCTAAAGAAGATTTTTGTTAAGTATTTAATTTTTCATTGATTAATTATTTACAATTTTATTTTATGTTATCTAAATCAAAGGTGCAAATTTATGATTATCTGTGATTGATTATAATTAATAAAAAATGATTATTTTCTCATCAACAACTGTTTTTTCTTGACTGTACTAAACAGGTAGGGGATCAGACCGGACTAATCAATTTTAGAAAGGATCAGACCGGACAAAAGTAATAATAATAATAGTAAATCCGTTTGGTGGATCAGGATCAGACCGGAACAACTCGATGGTTCTAGCTGCGATTGCGACAAATTAGAATATAAATAAAACTGAAAAAAAAACGGAAGATCATTGGTGAACGAAAACTTCACGAGGCAAGTAACCCGCGTGATTCAGATCGCTATGAGACAGTCTCACGGACTGTACGGTTTTTAGTTGCAACAAGTAATTTTTAGGCTTCCACACACACAAAAATAGAAAAAAATAAAAACAATTATATTTTGGGGGTTCCCCATACTTAGAACTATAAGTCAACATTTTTTTTTCATCTATTCCATACGTGTGGGGCTGTGGATAGGTCTTCAAAAATGAAATTGAGGTTTCTAATATATTTTTAAACTGAATAGTTTGCGCGAGAGATACTTCCAAAGTAGTAAAATGTGTCACCCCCCCCCCCCCCCTGCCCTGTAACTTCTAAAATAAAAGAATGATAAAACTAAAAAAAATATATGATGTACATTACCATGCAAACTTTTTAAAACTAGCTCTTATGTAAAACAATGAACTAAAAAGTTTAAAGTGCTCATCAAGTCAAATCAATCGAGCTCAAACTCGTTGGGGTAATGTTGTTTTATCACAGAGATACCATGGCCACCTCCCGGCTTCATCATGAGATCAGGTCATTGGTACCGTAATATTGCTTAGTCACCCAACTTACATAAGTATGACAAGTTTCAGCTCAATCGAATAATGGGAAGTCGGTCTAATTTAGCTTGCAAGATTTGATTACAGGCACACACACAACATGACAAGAAAAACTAAATAAAAGCTTGTAAAAATAATCGGGCAAGTGCGAGTCGGACTCGTGCATGAAGGGTTCCGTACCTCCGTACAATGTTTTAAAGCGCTGAAGACACGTTTCTTGTTTGACGACCCCCTTTAATTTTTAACTTTATCTTTTTTTAGTATTTGTTGTTAAGTGGTCATAGTACCTACTCGAAATACATCTTCTTCTTCTTATTTAAGAGCTTAGTGGCTCTTGTCGGTGGAGTATGCGCCAAAGTTCTCGGTTCTCTGCCTTACTTTTTAGTGCTTGATACGACATGACCCCTGCTTTTTCTTTCAGTTGGTCTACATAGCTCTTTCTTGGTCGTCCTCAACCTCTTCTACCTTTTATCCTTCCTTCTAGTATGTTTTTAAATAAGGAGTCATGTCGTATTAAGTGACCAATCATTTTCCCTCTCCTATTTTCATTTCCGTCCAACTGATCTTTTCCATTCTCCTCCAGCACCACATCGGTGAAAATTCAGTACATATCTAGTTAATGCCATTATAAAGATCTAGTTAAAAACGCTGAAAAAACACGTTTTTTGTATGATGACCCCCTTTAACTTTTAACTTTTTTTATTTTAAGTATTTGTTGTTATAGCGGCCGCAGTAATACAAAATCGGTAAAAATTTCAAGTGTCTATATAGCTATTACGGTTCAAGAGATAGAGCCCTGTGATAGACGGCCAGACTGACGGATAGACAGACGGACAGACAGACGGACAGACAGACGGACGGACAGACGGGCAGACAGACGGACATACGGCATAACTAAAATGATTCGTCCCTTACTTCTAGCAAGAATCTTCTATCATTTAAGTAAAACCTATGTAGAGAGATCTGTCGTTTGTCTCATAATGGGAGTAAGAATTAAAAAAATCTACATGATGAAAGAAACAGACCGTAACATTGAATCCAGTGATGCAAATCAAAAGAGAACTCGTTGCCACGTTGAACAATGTGGACTTGGTAAATATGGTCTCGAGCATCTCCACACACCTGAAATGATATACCTAGTATAGTTATATTATACACTGACTGAGCTTAGTGTCAAATATACTTAACTACACATTGATAATTTTGTACCTTATGTCGTAAATATCCGTATTACTTGTGGTGTGTATACACGTACACTGATGTATGTGTATACACACCACAAGGTCAAGTTGCTCAGAAAGTCGCAAACAATAAGTCTCAATAGTCACGACGACACGACACTCATCCATGAGTATGCCACCAAGAGGAAATAGAAGTTTTAATACACACCGTATGAGCTCTCTGTGCCATTCCATAATCTTGACGAGTTGAGTGCGAAATGAATCATTTGTTATAACATCAGAGTCGACTTTTATTAAGATTATTCTTTCTATATCGTATCGCAAATTCAGAAACTGTAGATGTATGAACGTACAGCACATGGAAAAGTAATTATCTGGTCCAACCAAAGTCATTACTGCATTTATAGCTGTAAATAATTTAGATTATAATATAAATATTAAAATATTTAATATTTATATTATAATACAACAAGTATCTATATAAAACAACCACTATGGAAAACCATTGTGGGGAGAGCTGCTCACGACCCTCAGACATGAGGATACGATTATGAAGAAGACTTATATAACAAAGAGAAAAGATTGATTGTTTGAGATTGGTTTGTAATGGATGAACTTTAAAAGCTACAGATCCGATTTTAAACATTCTTTCACTTATAATAGCTAAACTTTACCAGCGAGTAACACACGCTATATTTTATCTTTCAAAATGCGGGCAACACCGTGGGAAACAGCAAGTAAAGATTAAATTAAGAAAACCGAAAAAGCTGTTATCATCTGTACCTATCTAGAATAGGCACACAGCAACACACCTGACCATAGCTGATGAACATATATAAAAGGCCAAATTCTGACATCGGAGGCATTGAATGGATACCATAATAGAAAAGGCAGCCCTAATTCAAATACGCCCGTTTGTTTATAATTTATGGCTGTTATTACTAAAGGTCCTATTGCGAATGTAGTCAAGCCAAACGCATTGGTACACCAAAGCGAGTAGGTCGCAAAGTTGAGCATTGGCATTTGTTTCTTTACTGTTTCTTCTTCTACTTCATCTCGGAATACTCTTGTTTCCTTAGACATAGAGTGTAGTTTTTTCAAGGTTTTAACGACATCATTGGCTTCTTTTGCATGTAGAATGAAGTAGAAGGCCTTCAGGTCCCCGAGAATACATAATGTGAGACACGGAATGAAGTAGGTAATCTCAGTAACGCTTCTGCCAATAAGTAAACTGTCTATCAGCCAGGCGACCTCTAAAATCACATCGTTGTTGAACCAAATGCAATTGAAACAGAAGAAGATGCGGTTTCGTAAACGTTGTACCAGTGATCTTTTCATATCATTTTCATCTAAAGATAAACCCAGGACGCCTAAAACTCGGTTAACTCTATGTAAGGATTTTTCGAAAAATATTATTTCTTGACTTTCTTTTTCCATTTTCTTCTCTAGAACACGGCTCGACTATTTACTAACGTCGTCAGTAAAGTAATCACTGACTAATATTATTTAAACCGACAACTTTTAATTAGAAAAAGAAATTGGCTTAATAGACTAATTAAACTTCAGTTAAGTACTGTATAATTTCTTTATCTAATAACAGAACAGTGTAATAAAACAATTAAAAATTAATCAGGTACTTGACGAAGGGTACAAATTAAATCAATGGCAAAATATGTAAGCGTAATTACTGTATTAGGTAATTGCCCTAATCACAAAGGAAAATACTATGTTCCTAATGTTTAACTACTTAGGTATTAAGTTTGAGAAATGGCATCTGTTTTGGGTCCGATATCCAAGTACGAGTCTTGTCTAAGGTTTTTTTTTGTTACACAAGACTGTACAGTGTACACATTGTTCAGTACTGGTGATGGAGCTCGACTTCTTGCCTAATAAGTAATTAATTGCTCATTGTTATGTCAAAAACGACATGATGTAGGCTCAGGATGTAGGAACACTATTTCGTTAACTATTCTTCGGGTTGCTGTAGAAGCTATTTATGTTATTGTTATTGTTACCTAAAACATACAGTGTTGAATATTTGTTTTGAAATTCACTAAAAGCACTTTGATGTTGTTAACACCTGCGCCGTCGGAGCGATTCTTATAAAGTACATAACATAAGATATTCAACTAGTTAATTTTTTTTTAGATTTTGTTTACACATCTATCTTGTATTACCTACTTTTAAACTCTAAAATATTCTTATGTGAATACCTATTTTTATCTGCCTCTTTTTGAATCGGGGAAACTAAAAAAACAAATACTTATTTTTTAGTTTTGAAGATTATATACAAATTATTAATTCTTATTACAACTAACGTGAGATAAATCCATAATCAATTAATTTAAAACGTTGTCGTGGTTGACTCTCGTAATATAGTCGGAAAAGGCCGACCAGACCTCGCCGGTATCTGCGGGGCCCAACGTTTCGTGTCGAGCAGAGCGGGCGGCGGCGCGGGCTGCTACGCGCGACGCATCCCTCAGTGCTGTGCTGAGTGGACAGCGATATCGTCGGATCACCGTTCCTAATACTCACCCTGATAATGATCATCTAAATCGATCGAAATCTGGTCGGCCTTTTCCGACTAATTACGCGAGTCGACCGTTTTAAATTTATTGCACTAATTATTTGATAAATCATGATGAAACTATTATAGATGCGAAAGTTTGTAAGATGGATAGTTGTTGCAACGCAAAACGGCTGAACAGATTGGAATACAATTTGGTAAGTAAATAATTAGCTCATTACCTGGATTAACATATAGGATACTGACCTTGGAAAAATGTGCTGTTCTCGTAGGATTGTTAAATATCCTTTGACCACGCGGGCAGTCCCAAAGAAAACAGCCAGAAAAGAGATATAGCAAAAATATTAAAAGGTAGATTAAGTGATATAACGTTTACAGTTAATGAACAGTTTATATTTCAACAATGAATCGTGTTATTAGTGTGTACCTACTGGTGAAAACAAAATTTGATGCACATTTTAAGACAACGTATCAACATTACTGAACATCGTCAGTGGAAATCACGTAAATTGACACATTTGTGAAATGAGGTCGCGTAGGCAAATTGCTGGGCGCGTCTGTGAATCGTAACTTTTAACCTTCCAACATCTACCTGTTCGCTTTGATCCTATGATTAATGACGGTGAATCCCCAGACAATACGAGTAAATACTTCTGCGTTTTTAAGTAACACAACAAATATAAAAGCCATCTAAACGAGAGCTAACGAGCCGCGAAGGATCAAAATTTCAGCCAATTTGCCCGCATTGTATTGACAGTACCCTTTTACACCTCTGGTCTTTTTTTCCACAGGGGATATAACGATAACTTATACTATAGAAGCTTTCTGCTAGAACTCAAACTTGGCAGGTACCCATACGTTTTTATCGCTTACGGGATAGACAAAGGCAACGCCTAGGACCATAATGGTCAAAGGCCATGGGAACAACAAGTTGGAAAAAGACTCATATATAAAGTAAGTTCGTATTAGTAATAATAATTGTTCATATTAAAAGCACATACACTTTTCACGTCGATTTACTCTTTAGTTGTAACTAACACAACTTGACTATGTTGTGTTAACTAATTACATAAACTTTCCTGAAATTTTCAAAATTTAACGAGGTTCGTAAATATGTCGAGTCGAAAATAAATAACCAAGCGATAGGTGCTTTACCTGCCAAGTGCTGGTCTTAAAATGCCACGTCTCCTGATGTTGAGTGACTAACGAGTGTTTAAAGGTTTATAATTTGTCAGTCGAGATAGATACTTTCATACCTACGCATTTTTGACACATACCTACTTTACACTTTCTTCAAAAGCACTTTGTTAGAAGTCGCTTCATTGCTACTCCGTCTGTTTTACGCAAATTCACGCTATTCAAATCACAGTATGTTTGTTTTTTTCTATGCGCAGATATTAATGGCTGTAGATCGAGTCTTAAATTTCTAGAGCTCCGGTTACTGAAAGGAATGTTACTTAGGTTACTTTGTTAGAAGTTACTTCATTGTTAGCCTGTCTGTTTAACACAGTTTCTCACAATTTACAGCACATGTTGTTGCCTGATGGCTGATTTTTACCTATGCGCAAATATAAATGATTGTAGATAGAGTTAGTCTTAGGTTTCTAGAGGTCAGTTACTGGAAAGTTACCTACTAGGCTCACATTAAGAGTAGGTGACATAAGATCCGTGACGACCGTGGCAGACGTAAATTTTCATCTAAATTCCTTGCACTGAAATTAAAAATTCTCAAGTTCTTACACACCAAGAGGTTCAGAGATTTAGGTATGACAGTTCACTGATACATTTATACGACGACATACGTAGGTTTTCAATTCTTACTTTTCTACAATTGAAGAAAACACCAAATACAAAAGATACTTGAGTACCATAAAAACCAAAACATGTTCTGTATCTTGCTTACCCATACTACGACTACTACCTACGATCTTCGTTGATTTAATATTTTTTCTCGTAGCGTCTAACATACACGTCTATCAGTCTAAAGGCCTATCTGCTCCGGAGATGAAGCAGCTGGAATTTTATCTTATTATTTATTTCTCCCAGACTAGCATCTATTATAAAATCCAACGTCAATCCTAAATCCAATCGATCCTAGAGAATGTTCAATCTTGTGTTGTGAATGTTGTGATTGCTCGTACATCTCGAGCGTGTCCGTTGTAAATCATCCAGTATCCCAATAGGCAGCATCGTAACTGTTAATTCGCGTTAAAAATAACGCCTAGCGGAAAATAATGCGGTGTTTCTTCGTTTGTTTATTTGCCGATTTAATGTATTTTAAGATTTAAGTTCCCAGATTTCGAACGCGTCATTTAATTCCCTGTAATTCTTGAGTCAGAAACAATATATGAATAAGCACGCGTGTGAGTTATTGATGAAATGATTCATGAATGTTATTGGTGAACAAATAAACTATTGAAAGGAATTCATGATATATTTAAATTACAAAGAAGTTGATCCAGCCTCGTAGCATGGTAGTGTTGATCAACTCAGATAAAGTTTATTTTGCGCGACGGACTAGATAGATAGATCAAATCTTTATTCACTAAAAGGCCACAGGTACATGAATAAGTGACTAGTGTCATCCCGCTCGTTATTATTAGGTAGTGCGGCATAGAGTGATAGACGATAGCGCTCGATCAACGCCGGTCCGGCAGGACATGAGACATATCACTATGAAATAGATCCATATAAAAATATGGGCCTTTTTCAGTATTTAGCCTTCTTTCAAGCTTTTACTTAACTTGCATTGCTTAAGTTAAGTATTATGTAACTTATCGACTACTATCTACTTACTACTTATTGTCTGAAAGTACACAAAGGTTGTGTAGTATGATAACAGGACAGGAACTCCGTTATGGTAAATAGTGCACCTACAATATTAGCTTGTAAGTAGAGTACTTACAAAAATGAAAAATATTTCAACTTAAGTCCTATTAAGCCTCTACAACATCTTTGATCACGCTGACTCCTTCTTTAAATAAAGTGGTTTTTATATTTTGAATTAAAGTCGCCGTACAAAACAAGTCACCCTGACTCACCAAAATTTAAAATAAAGTGGTTTTATAATATCAGACAATAGCAGCGTGCAAAATTGGGTTACCGGTACTACTGAATATATTAATTTGTCAGATGACTTTATGATCTCATAAACACTTTAATATAGTTGTTGTGTTAAGTAAAATCTGTTTTTCAGGACATTAACAGCTGTAAGAAGTTGTGCGTCGTCTATTATTGAACGCTAAGAGGCCAATAAAGACTTGAATAATGAACATTTCCTATTCATCGAGAGCAACTGTTCGCTGTTTCTAGTGTGCGGTCGGAAGCGCGTGTTTACACGATAAATTATGAAATACACAAACATCGGGATATATTTTATTGCGCTGTAAAGTTGAAGACGGAGTACGGTTTACCACGTAGAACCACAACTAATCGGAGAGTCAGAGTTTGAATAAGAATAAACTTACTTTAATGTTTTTGTGGGAGCAAACAAAAAATACCTATAACTCTCTGTCAAGTCTGGTTTAGAATTAAGGTTATTAAAAGGACGTAGGCTTGTCATTTCCCCCAAATAGAGATAATAATCTACCACTACTTTTTACACTACAGTTTTTCCATGCATAGAATAACAATTTTACTAAGCTTTTTCTTGTGACTGCTAGTCCTCATATTGTATATTCACTCATTGTCTAATAGATACGGTTTCATAGAGCGTTTAATGTAAGGCTTATAATAACATCTGACACTTCTGATTAAGCTCCGACAGATAACAATTTAAGTAGACCTAACAAACAATCTGTACATTGCAAATGAGCAAAGGTAACATTTGCATCATTTATTCTATAAAGAGATAAATAAAAAGAAAAGAAATGACACTTAGGAAGAGCAATAAAACAAGACATCTAAAAATGGCAATTTATTATCGAGCAATTCAGTAAAATAAGTAGGTAGTGGAAGTATTAAAATATCATAAACAGTTTTGTCCCGTCTCGGTGTAGGTACCAATTGAAAATTACATTCATACAATGTAATTAAAACAAAAGTTACTTTAATGTCTTTTCATAATGCTATCTTCTCCCATCAATTCTTTGATACAAACATACATCATTCATGAAAAACAAATATGTACCTATATTTAATGGAAGTAAATTGAAACCAAAATATTGCACATCGCCGATATTATTTACAGTCATAAAATACAGTGCATTCAAGCTATAGATTCTACCCTAAAATATCGCCAAAATACTCGCAGCAAAACAGTTGTCTATTTAATAGAAACTTTAGTATTAGTAGCCGACAAGTTAACGTAGAGAACTGTCAACAGAAATAACATAAGCTATATTTGTTTTATCACATGCTTTGTCTAGACAATGCGCCGCCAAAGATATCACTCTAAACGTCAAACAAAACAGTTCAATGTACACAAACAGCTCGTCACATCTTTTTCAGAATTGGCACGCGAGCCACATACCACAACGATGAACGGAGTATATTCTCAATTTACACACTCATTGTTACTCTTCTACCCGAATTAAATGTTACCCTTAGCTATTTAGCAGTGTGAAATGAAGCAGAGCAATCGACCTTCAACTTCGAGGCTTAATGCGTAATCTCCAAATGTCACGCTAGGGAACGGTGCCAGCGTCCGTGATCAGACCACATAATTGAAATATAAAAGAATTCGAAAGGAATTCACGAAGGGTTTTGCCTCATTATGTTACAATACTTCATTAACCCTGACGATTTATAAGCCTTAAATGAGTGGGATTTCATTAACATTAGGAAGGAAATTGGATAACGTTCAGAGATTGTTCGGTTCAAAACAATTAGTTGTTGGTATTATACTGACGATTCGTATATCACTATTTGTACGATAGTCGGTTTCTTTTCAGGACTAGGTGCCTTGATCTCCCTGAGAGCTGCTTCCAAGGCCGCCTCCCACTCCAGCTGTCGCTTCTCTGAGAGTCCATCCCGGCCACTCAGTCGCGGCATGGTAACCTGCAACAAAAGCTATTATTTAAAGCCCGTCTGAATCATCTAGGTGATTTTTCTTACGAAGACAACTGATACATACAAAATCAAATGTACTGGAGTTGGAAATGTATAATTGTTCTGTGCAGTGGCCAAATTCATTGGGGACAATAAGTCTATTGCTAAAATACATTTCCTAAAGAATTACAACCTTGTGCAAAGTAGGGTTGCTTATTTACGGTTATTTCCATATCTGTTTCGTAGAAATGTCCCCATGTATTTTTCAGCATGCAAACTTTGTATCATACCTATACATAGTGCCACGTCGTTGTCGTCGTGCGAAAAACACCGTTTAATTATCTGTTAAAGCTTTGCATGAAGTCGATACAGTTTTCATTAATGTAAGGCTTGCATGGTGCTTAAGCGTCGCGTGAGCTTAAGCATTTACTTAATAAGTAAGTATTTAAATAATTTCATAATTAAGCGTAATGGTAAATTACGTGATATAAGTATGATTTAATTCTGCAAATCTGTAGGAACGCATGTTGAATCTGATAAACAAAATTTAATAGTTTTTGTCATTCGGCGTATATGTGCCTATGTAATATTCGTATTTTATGGTTGCGGTATAATAAAGCAGTAGGTAACATAAAACAAGATAAGTAATTAACTACAGAAACGAAATCACCTAATTTGTGGCTCGCCAAACCGCATAGTGAATCGTTAAAAAATTTTCACTAAAATATTATAGCAACATCAAGTAGTTGTCATCAACAAGTAGTTGATTTCATACGTAAATGAAAATAAGTAAGACATGTCAGTCATCTCTCATATTTACTTAAGTATCTACTTTTCATGCAAAATGTAATGTACTTATAAGGCGAAAAAAAGCTGTGTAATTATATGAAAACGTGTTGATAATACTAATTACTAGCCAAATACAGTATATAAGGTAATCAACATTAAAGCTAAGCGCCTGAACCTGAACAAACAACAAAGAACAAAACTATTACCAATACTAAACTTTAACTTCAGACATTAATTATTATATTTCAGGGAGTAGTACTCGTACATCACTACAATGGCTTAATTGCTACTAAAAAGAATGGTTCCTGCTGGAATTTATAACCGCTCTCTGGGAAGAAATTGTATTTGCTTTACGGAGCATTAACACGGGCTGTTGCCATCAGGAAATCTCTTTTACATTTGGTATAACTGCTAAGCAAATTAACGCATAACATAAAACAATTTTTTTTTTGTAAATCTAGGTGCTGGGTCCGTTGAAATCAGCTAAACTAAAATTATATTTGGCCAGGTCACGTCGCATGCCGCATGTTCTCAGAAAGATAGGCGCTCATAGGGTTGCCATCTCCAAAATTATAAACGCCGGACTCGGTGCTTAATAAGGCCGGACATTTTGCTCAAAAAGCCTAACAAAAGCCGGAAAGGTTGGTAGTTCTTGTCAAGCCTAAAAAATAAAGGTCATCCACTTTGCCAAAAAGCCTAATAAAATTCGGACAGGCCGGACACAAATATTTGGCCGGTGCGACACGAAAAAGCCAAACATATCTGGCCGGACAGATAGCAACCCTAGGCGCACACGCACATAGTCACATTCTGCGGATTCCAACGGATGGACGTAGGAAGAGAGGTAGAATGAGGTCTAGCTGGGCAGATTTGCTTTCGGCACAAAATTCCTGCAAGCATCACATATCAGTGGATAGTACCTTTAGTTGTCATTTTTAGGTTTTTGTCAAAAATGTCAATAGTCTAAGTACTTATTTAATTTAAAGCCAGTTGAACAAATTTCCTCACAACCGCATGAGTTTAATGGATACATTTTTTTGCAAAAACAAATAAAGCATTGCAAAATGTAAGAGAAATCTTTGAAATGCTGACGCACTTGTATAAAAGTCTGATATTTTACGAGCACTACATCGGAAACTGATAAAAATACACCATAACATTCATCTTATGGATTGTAAAACTCTAAAATATACAGTACCGTGTGTCAAAGCGATATATCTTATTTACCGCAAAGTACCAAACAATTTTTATGTCAAGTATTTATAGCTACCGTACTGCGCACAGAAAACAACTTTTCGATTACTTTGTTAACGAAATGTTTCAGAAGTGAATAAGTATTCCATTTCTACACAGGGTGGAAAGTTAAAAATAGTTACAAAAAATATTTTATTTCATTCATCACATACCTATATTGGTCCTATAAATGTGTTTGATTGTATAGGTTCGATTCTTTGATTGAATAGGTATTATTCAGTCAAATATTCTTTGAGTGATTAATAGGTAACTATTAAGATTTCTTCTAAGGTCAGTTACCTATAAGGGTCTAAACAACAATTAAATCGAAACTTGATAAATCAGACTAACCTAGCCTACTTGATTTATCAAAATTATCAAATTTATTAAAAAAGTGTTCCATCAACCAGGTCCATACTACTAATATTAGGTATTTGAAATAAAGGCCATAAACCTTATACTTCGAACTCCTTCAATCAACCAAGATAAGCGCTCAACCACAATAAAAATCACTAACATTCTACTTTGAAATAATGCAAGAACCATTTAATCTGAGCGTGTCAATTAAAAAGAGGACAGCTATCCTGCAAAGTTTGAGCATTAGGAAATAAAGTAAGTATTACCGAGCCGTACACAGAATTTTATTGGGCAGTAAAACTAAAAGGGTGGCTATTGCGACATTGAACATATGACCTCGATCCGACTTATGCAAGCAGTACCAGTGGATATACTTACCATTAACATGATGACGTCACGTTTTGGGATGAGGAGTGCCAGCTACTTATATTACATGAAAGGGCTATTTTTGTTTACAGTCACAGTTATGAACACTACTTCCTACAACACGGTGACAAAATAAAATCCAACACAAGCTCTCAAAATTGCTGGTTCTTTATTTAAGTTTCAAAGAAGATGCATATAGGTTGAAAAGCGAATACGTTGAATATACATTAATATAAATAATTAGTAACATAAGTTATTACATTTTATTATTACTTACGTACAAATACAACTAAACTTTCTCCAAGAAATCAAGTAGCATAATTCTTTGGGAACTACCCCGAAAGAATTTTGCTAATAGCAAACTGCACCGATTAATCTCCGAGGTCAAGGGGGTGAAATACATCACCAAACCAGCGTCGTGGAAACAAGCTCGGAATGATATTCTATGAAAGCTTCTAGGAAATTGTGCTTCTACTGAATATTTAAATGTCTACTAGCGATCAACAAATTCAGATGTTTTGTATACGTTTTACAGTTTTCTTTAAAAAGGCATTTGTAGAGCTAATGCATTTTTAAAGAAAACTGTAAAACAAATGAAAGATGAAACTGAAATATATAAAAACCGAATTGTCTTACTGAAGTAAAAAGTTAACAAGGGCCGATTATATGTCATTGCTGGGTTGTTAAATTTCATAAAATAAAATTCGGTTTATGTTGTTATTATTACTTTTAAATTGTACCTTCGTAAAAAAACATTATAATTTTAAACAAAAAAAAAACGACTTTAATTTCTGGTCTTCTACATCAGTTCCACTTCACCAAAACTCACTTTTTGAATGTAAATGCTCGATTTATTGACAACAACATTATAATCACTATATGTGAGCATAGATCCCTCGATTTTTCAAGGATTCCATCATCAGATCTTCACCTGGTGACAATGGAACCAACTTGTATGTATTCCCTTTTAAATAAAAATAATAATTTTCTAAATAGGATAAAAACGGGAGTTATTTTTGAGGAACATAGGTACTTAAAAAAACATGTAGAGAAACTCGTCCTTTTTTGAATCCGCTTAAAAATCAGAATTTAATCTTGTGATATAGAAGCGCAATGAATCATCGGGCAATTTCTGGCGTAATAGAAGCTTGCCGAAAAGCAGAAAGCCCTTTAAATATGTATTAATTCATCCTTACTGGTGGCTTACTCACGACCGGAGCTGTTTGCGCTGGTTTAACCACCGGATTTTTCCAAGGGCTCAGACACCTGACCCCTTTGTTCACATCCTGTGTGAGCAGGTGGAAAATGACTCTATAATTGACACTCAAATGTATAAGATAAAAATATGAAAATCAGTTTAATTTTTATAGTCCTCTAATGTCTTAATTGATGAACTTAGTACTACATGACATGATCTACTAAGAACTAGTATATACTTGTATACCTTAATCTTTGTTTAATTTTAATGGGTATACACATGGTATACACCCTTTTAAAACAAAAATCAGTTATAAAATACCTAACGAGATCAAATTAGTACCTGCGCCTAATAAATCTCAATGCCTGGATTTCAGCTTGCTATTCAGACTGAACCGAATAAATAAAAGTCAGCGTGGATAAACAAAAATAAATGAACGAACACGTAGGTGGAACTTAAAAGAAGGTAGATACGACTATTGTGATTGCTATTTCACTAAAAAGTTTATATAATAAAGAGAGCAAGAATATAACCACCATATTCATAAAAAGTCTGCCCTTTTAAATAAGTCATATGGTGAGAAATGTCGGGAAAATCAGTGCTTCTAAAACCGGTAGATAGCATTGGTTTTCTTCTTCGAGTATATATTTTTGGTTCTTTATAACTGATTGTAGGAGTGCAGATTAAAATATAAACTTGACCTGTAAATATCAAAATTGACCTGTAGTTGTTCTTACGAATGATAAATCACCATGCTTACAGATTGACTACAGTTTGCAAAAAATTACAAGTACTCGTAACTTAACTCCATTGTATTATATTTTACATTGCAAATATAAGTTCCAAATTGTACGAGTATAGTATATATATACAAACAATTATTTAATAAAAACGTATTTAAACTAATTACGCACTTTTGGTGGATTAAGTTTTTAACTCTTTTTGTTTAGGATGAAATATTTCAAAGAGAGAATTTTTTTTAATTCAACTTTCTACTTACAAGAAAATATTTTCTTTGTGAAGTAGTTAAATAAAGAAAAGGATAGATTAAACCCGCGAAGAAAAAAAAGATTAACTTATCATCGCACACAATAATCACTTTAAAAAGACAATAATCTTTTATTTCTTTTCACAGAGCCTTTTCAATTTATTTGGTACTCGATATCACAAAATTCATTAATCACAAGATCGCACAAACTGTACCAAACACCTATTGTTATTCAAGTCATGTAAGTCATAACATAACATAAGTATGCTTATCTTCTACTGCCATTTAGTTTAGGTAAAATTGTGCTCCACTAAAAATATTAAACGTGCCAAATGTCGTTAGCTTTCTTAGTTTGCCTTGGCTTTAGCTGTGTCTTAAGATTTTTTCTTAAATTAAATAACTTTTATTTTCCCATATGATAACTATGTCATAGGAAACAAAAAGCTCACGTAGTTAGGCTTTGATACATACTTATTTATTAAATAATTTTACGGCTCTGGATACAAGTCCTTTAGAGCCTATCTTTAATTTTTGTTCTTTATTATACTTACCACCTACTAGACATGGGTAACTCCGGATTCGAATATTTAAATGAGCCGATTCATCAACAGAAGCCGATACCCGTACTGAATCCCGGTAATCGTTATCGGCTCCCGCGAGTTATTGAGTCCGCACCGATCTTAGTTCCGCAGGGAATAGGCGTTTGTCGGGTCGCGAGCCGCGAGCCGCATTTCAGCTCTACCACGTCTCGGGAGGAATCGGGAGTTAAAATTATTGTGTATTGAAACTGGTACCAGAAAGGACGTCTTTATTCTATAGATTCAATAGCGAAACTTAGCGGACCTCGGAGCTGGAGCCGATAAGGGAGTAGGAATCATTAAGATGAGTCGGTGCCGGATGCGGAGTAAGATTCAGTGAGCCGAAACACTCCTCGGAGTCGAGATTACCCATGTCTACCACCTACCACTGTAAATAGGAGATTACTGCAATGTCCTGCCGCCAGAGTGCAGCATTAGCGCAGACCGTAAACAAATGTTTATAAATAAGTAAAGTTATATATGTAATAATTAGGTATTTAAATAGCCGTTACAAGCTACTACACCACAGCACAGGTTTGAATGAGTTAGTAATATAATAACAAAACTATTAAAATTAAATACTTTTATAGTAATTATTTGTTGTAAAAAAACAGCAGATTGTTTACTGTATGACGCCATCTGCGCCGAGCTTTGCGTAATAGGTATATCCTATTGTCCATCGAGCTACAAAATAATGCACATGTAGCAGCAAATATTAACAGTTTCACTACAAACAACACTTCAATCATTGTTTCAAGCGAGATAAATCGTTTGTTTACGATCTCTCGGACATCTGTCAACACAATGTTTGAACTAAAGCGTTTGAAACCAGTACGAGCAACTTGGGCCCGACATCGATATTTATATCTACAGCTATTTATAGATCAGATCATCAGAAACTGTAAACCTTGTGAATATGACTGATGTGTAATAAACGAAACTAAAAGTACGTCATCGTATAAGGTCGTCCCAGAAGCTTATAGTAGATCGGGAAGCCACAAAATTGAGATCGCAATCTTATCTATGACTTTGTGATTGCAGCTTGCGGTTATGGTGGCTGTGATTGTGGCATACGTAAATAACTACGAACATTTAGAGGTATAATAAAACCTTGTGTTTCCACAGGAACATTGATATCTTCTATAAGTTTGTTAACTTTTACAGAAGACTAGAAATTTTTAAGTAATAAAATTGTTGTTTATTTTATTTGTATAGCTTATTTAGTTCTCTATTAAATTTATTTTAATATTTAACACTAGTGATTATAATGGAGCAGTATATAATATACATGTTAACCTTCCAGCAGAAATACTCTACCTACATGTTAGTGAAAACCCCATATAAATCGGACCAGCAGTTTCAGAGTTTATCGATTACCGACAGATATACGTGCCGAAAGTCTTCATCATAAATTACATAACATCAGTCATACACAAAATGTTTTCATAGTATTTCACTTAACTTTACGCGTTATTTTGTCTCTACCTAACTTTAATTTAAATCATAAATAAAAATAATGTCCGAGATAAACAATTTGAATAAAATTTATATCAGACTTCCGATCGCCGTACGACGTGTTGACTGGCTTATCAGGATCGAGTAGTAATGTAACCTTGAATGTCTAGCCTTACCCCAGCGAACGTAAAATAAACAATACTATTATCCATGAGATACAGGCAAGGACTTTAAATGTTTTAAATAAAAGCTTTACGAGACTTGAAACCAAAACTTTCGTCTAGTAAAAAATGCAAGAATTTTTCAAAATCCTAATTTTGGTTGACACATTATTATATTTCTAATATTAGATACTAATCAGGAACATTTTGAACCAGTACAGAGCTTAGTGCTGACGTAGCATGCTCGCTGTGAGAGCGTGAAAAATCAATTAAATTTAACCCCGATTCAGATTAGACGCTATCATAAGTTAGAGCGTTTTCGCGTTCCGTTCAAAACATTACGGCATAGCCTGAGCTTGAACGCAAAACGCGAATGAGAATCCCTCAAACATATGACCAATTTCTGTTTAATAGGATGATCAAAAAGTGATCACGCGTAGGGCTTATCCGAACACCGGATCCATGGTGCAGATTCGAATGGATACGCGAACCCTTTGGATTTTCCAAATATAATTAGGGAATACAAACAAAACTAATGAGAGGATGAATTAATTTAACACTCACCACAGTTAGTACTTTCTGCAGAGCGGACACGTCTACCCCTCTGCCGGCGTCGCCCAATCTTCTTAAGGTGTCAGCTAAGGGTCCGGAGAGCGCTCGCAGCTGCTGCCAAGACCTCGCGTACTGTCTCCGGACCAACTCGATGATTGTGGACGTCAGCGCCAAGCCAATAAGGATGTACAACGTGCACAGCAGCATGTACTTTGGTCTTTCTGTGTAAAAGTATTGTTGTTACACATGAGACACTTATAAACGTAGCATTTTTACTCTGTCAGAGTGGTGATCCTAAATGTATTTCGAATTTAAATAAACTATTTGCATATGTATATGACGCTATTAATAAATTCTGTTGGAAAGTCTCAATATACCAAATATCTGCAGCGGCATTAAAAAACGCACGAAAAAAAAAAAGTTGTAAAAATAGGTACATATATTTGCAATATCCCCGATTTTATGTGGCTATTTTCCGGCTCATTATGTCCTTTTATACCGTACATATTATACTCTGCATATTACTTGATATAAAAGCAAAACTAATTTGGAAACACGACTTATCTCTTCTAAAAGAGGATAAACATAAAATAACCTTACTTGGGACTAAGTCCCCAAATCCAATAGTGGTCATCGTGATGAAGCAGAAGTAAAAGCCATCGTAGAAGGTCCAGTCGTCCTCCCACATCTTGAACAGACCGGCTCCCGCAGACAAATACACGAAGAGGAATGCTACAGCTCCAAGGGCGTATAAGGAACGTTGCCCCGTGGGGTTTGCCTCTGAGACCCGCTTGCAACATTCTAAAATATAAGGACGTCTTTTATTCAGTGCAAATCGTATAAGGTTAAATTCAAATAATGATTATGAATAACTTGTTTGATGAACTTGTATCTAAACGAGAAAAATATATGACTGCCCGTTAAAATTAGTGACTTCAATTCCTAATAAGTTTTACTGGATAGACATATAAATTCTTTTTTAAATAAAAAAAGACAGTGTGTGTGACGTAGTCATAGACGATTTGCGAGGCAATAGTCCAAAGAACAATAAGGAGCACAGTAGTCTCACAACCGAAGATGCCGACAACCGGAAAGCGGACTCCAAAATAACACAACTAAGGATGGAACTGAAAATGCACTTAGATGAGAGAAATTTATGATAGAGTAATTTCTTACTTGGCATTGCAGGTAGTTGCTTTGCTATCATTGAAACAACTGTGGCGAAAACTCTGCCCAAATCCGCGATCACTGTCAGTGTCAGTGGTATACCGATGAGTGCGTAGACAATACAGAATAGTCTGCCCCAAAATGTCACAGGTACTATATTACCGTAACCTAAAATGAGGAAACAAATTTGTATGAGTAGGCAAATATGAATTCGTTAACAGAATGCAAGATTACCAGACAGTTAATTCACATCACTCAAAATTGCATGATAGGTACAAACATGAATGGTATTGATACCCAATCGCCTATATTGATAATTTCCGGTATCATTAATAACCAAGGTGGGAAATGTTTATAATTATAACAGTTATAAAGCTGAGTTCATTTGGAATTTAGAGACGAAACATTTATCACAAAGCTTTAGAAGCTTTTGTATATCAGCAAAGAGCAAAACAATTTTTTTTGTCTGTAACACAAAATAAGACTTCTTTTTTCAAGAGTATTTTTTGCACAAGATTTTATTGTAATTAATAAACAACGTTACAAGTTATAGACAAGAATATTAGTATATATAATAGTAATCAGACAAGAAAAACAGAAGGTGAAGTTGGGGAACTCTCATGAAAACTTTTTTCTATTAGCTATGCTTCTCTTGCACTAAACAAGGATAGTACAAGTTGGTACAAGGTACCTAGATAGTAAAAAATATTTGTTAGTGTAATAACACACTGTGTATGCTTACATGCTCCTACACACCTATTGTAGTGAGCACTGTAGAAGAGAAGAACACTGCTTGCAATATACTCCACTTTTCTTCTGCAGGTGGAAAGTTTCTTTCAACTTCCAAAGCTAATCCGCTCGAAGAAGCTTCTTCTAAAACCTGAAAATACAATACCGATTTATAACAAGCACTTCATTTAATTTAAATAATAGATTCAAAGAATAAAAACAATTCTGACCTTCTCATAAATGGCTAGTTGTTCACTTAGCATTTTTTCTACGGCTATGATTTCGGTGACGTTACGCTCAAAGACAAATCTTATGAGATTCCAGCGTTCGGCCAAAAGCCGCTCCCTGTGGAACTCTTGCTTGGCCAACTCGGCAGGATATTCCAGGGCACGGAACACCTAATACAAAATACACATCATTAATAACGTCAAATGTGGAGACTGAATCTTAACAAATGAAACTACTCATTACTAAGTACTTAAGAGGGCGCCTGATGTTAATAATCTAAATTTTGCTCCCGGTTCCACGCACACAAATTTACTCTAGCCGAAGCGAGACAGTGAGCCATGGGAATCGCGGCGGGTCAATGAGGCTGGTTATGGTTTAAAAAGTAAGACATATTAAGACTGCCTTATGTTCAATACAATTATAATTCAAAGTTACAAGTGCCAATTTATTGTATTTCTTGAATACTTTCTGTTTTTGTATAATTCTGAGGTGATTTGGAGGCAACTTCGTAATGTTTTTCTATCGAGAAAATTTTAAGCAATCGTTTTTTTTAAACATATAATGTATATAGTTAGTCCTGAACTTTGCTGTGTTTTTATTTCAATGTGTGTATTTCACTACTATTGATAATATTTAAGATCGCTCTAAGTACTATTAGGGTCATACGGGCTCTTAATGCTACAATGTATTTTTATCTGGTTTCTACTCACGTTGCTTGTTTTTTCAGATAGTTTAGACTTCATAAGAAAATGTTTCTTAAAACAAGTATTAGTAATTTTAAATGTACATTCCTGTTGAATAAAGCAGAAGAATAAAACGCTTAAGTATTTTGATTCAATATTGATTTAATAAAAAAATAATCTTATAGCTTTTTTAATTATAAAATATTTACATAAATGAAAAAGCTCGCTTAAAAATGCTCGAACTCTTTCTCAAATATACAGTCCTTTCCATGTTTTAGTTTCACATCACTTATTTCCGGAAAGTTGATAGCTTCTGCAATATCTTTTTTTATTGGAGCATATAGAGGCTCTAGTCTTTGGTGAAGTATTGCTTCCCAATTGGTTTCCTTAAACCACACATGACTTTTTATGTCGTATACACCAGCCTTTAGAGACCCTATTCGTTTCGAGGGATCAATTTCAAGTAAACATTTTACTAAAGATTTGCATTGTGATGTCATAGTTTCAGGTGTTTTAAAAGATCCTGCTAGAATTTTCTCGTAAAGTTTAATTGGATCCGAATTGAAAAATGGTGGATAGCCTGCAATCATCTCATAAATTAAAACTCCCGTAGCCCACCAATCCACTCCCATCGAATATCCTTTCGACATAATTATCTCTGGTGCTAAATATTCTGGAGTGCCACATAAAGTCCATGTCCGTGTTTTTATTACTTTACAGAAACCAAAGTCTCCCAGTTTTATGTAGCCATTTAAGGAAAGAAATACATTTTCAGGTTTAACATCACGATGAATCACAGAACAATGATGCAAGTACTCTAATGCTAATACGAGTTGAGCCGCATAAAATTGTGACAAAGGTTCAGAGAGCAGGCCCAGTCTTCTTATAAGAGTGTATAATTCTCCACCAGGTTCAAATGGCAATATAAAATAGACATACAAATTATCTTTGCAACAAAAGTCTAAAGATATTACGAATGGAAAGTTAACAGCTTGCATAATTCTCTTCTCTAGGTAAAGTTGTTTAAGACAACTCTTCTCTATGACTAAACTTTTGTCAATAGACTTCATAGCGTGATATTTCAAAGTAAGTTTGTCGCGAACTAAGAACACGGTCCCAAAAGCACCTGTGCCCAAAGTTTTGATGATGTCAAAGTCTGCTACTGACTTCTCATTGTTATCCACAGGATAGTTGTTGTAATACTGGTTGAACTCCTGTTTTAAGATGTCCAATTGTCTTTTATGGCTGGTTTGGTATTCATGATTATACAATTTTTGAGACGAGGTTTGGAGATTTGCTCTATCGAATATCGTTTTCATTAAGCAAATAAAAAATGATTACTTGCGCAGCTTATTTACGCAGCGCATTCTTCTAAAGTATAGATTTCTTGATTATATTAAATAATAGTACGATCATTCAGTAAATATTGTATTTAAACAGATTACATTTGGTGCTATATAGATTAGTTCATATAAATAATATTTAATTAACAAAGTCATAGTGACAATGAACATAATGTCTAAAGTCACACACGTCACTGCTACGTCAGATCTTGAAACAATCCTGAACTCCTTACACTATAAACTTAGATAATTACTTTTAGGTCGAATGTCCTCTATAGCCCAAGAGCCCGCAAGGGGCAGACCTCCGTTATTTTATAAAGGCTGAAAGTTTCTCTATCAATCCCCGAATATGAAAGTTGGATCGTGGTGACTTTGGTAGATATCAGGTACTAAAGGTGTAAAATTCAAAATTCAAAATATCTTTATTATCATAGGATATTTATAATATCTCTTAATAATAGTCACTTTGTTTTGTTTTGCACAAATGTTGACGTCAAATCGTTACTTAAAGCTAAGTTTACGCCGCTTCCTAGGCGCAAGTGCAGAAGAAGCGGCAACAAACTGCATTGCACGTTTTCTCCAAAGACGTCAACTAACAAACTAAAAACTTAAAATTAGTTATATAGATGGATAGAGATTACATTGTTTATTATGTTATTATTAAACTGAATTATAAGAATTACGAAATTTAAAATAATGTCAATTTGTAAATTTAGTATGTACCAATGTACCTAAATTATGACATGTCTAAGTATACAAACCTTTAAAAGGGACCCGCGCCAAGCTCAAGCCAGACCTTTTTGTCTTTAAGATAGTCATCGGTCCTATAATAAGCCTTCTCACAAAGTACTTTCTTTACATAAGCTTTGAATTTTCTGTCTGGCATATCAAGGACCGATTCTGACAATTTATTATAAAAAAGTATACACTTCCCCATAAAAGACTTACTGACTGTATTTAGCCTGTAATACGGGCTAACTAAGTCATTCTTATTACGTAAATTTCTATCTGTAAAATCACTTACTTTATTGAACATGGAAATATTTTTCCTTACATACATTATATTTTCAAATATGAATTGTGATGCAAAAGTAAGTATACCTATTTCCTTGAATAATTCCCTCAGTGAGTCTCTCGATCCTAAACCGTAAATGGCACGAATTGCTCTTTTTTGTAAAAGAAAAATAGTCTGAATGTCGGCTGCACTCCTCCATAGAAGTATCCCGTAAGACATTAGACTGTGAAAGTAACTAAAGTACACTTGTCTAGCAGTTGCTACATCTGTCAATTGTCTTATTCTCCTAACAGCGTAAGCCGCAGAGCTAAGCCTATTAGAAAGTTTAGTTATATGAGCGCCCCATTGAAGTTTCGAATCAATTGTGATTCCTAAAAAGGTAGTACTTTCAACCAGATCGAGTTTCTGACCATTAATTAGTATGTCAACGCAGGCTTGATTCACATTAGGAAGAGAGAATCGAATGCATTGGGTCTTGTTCGCATTTAACATGAGGTTATTGGCCGAAAACCAATCGGAAATTAAAGATAAGGTGCTGTTCACCGCG
This sequence comes from Acrobasis repandana, assembly GCA_963576875.1. NCBI lineage: Eukaryota > Metazoa > Arthropoda > Insecta > Lepidoptera > Pyralidae > Acrobasis > Acrobasis repandana. The sequence continues at coordinate 14,078,468 of OY756218.1, read as the reverse complement.
CTAGCATCACTGTTATGTCGATCTATTTTAAATATTAGCGAGGTGTCATCAGCAAACAGCACCATGTCAGCCTCTTTCTCAACCATGTAAGGCAAGTCATTGACATAAACTAAGAAAAGGAACGGTCCTAGAATTGAACCTTGGGGTACGCCCATTTTCACATTAGACCCGTGTGATTTTACGCCGTTTATATCAACAGTTTGAAGCCTATCTGTTTAGTAAGATACAAAATTGGACCCAAATGCCGTCATGATTACTAACTTACATTTAATCACGTCGCCAGACACTTTGTGCGGTTGTAATCTCCTAGCAGACACCTATTACGTCATAGTACAAAAGCTATATTTTATATATGTTATTAGGGGAACTACCAAATGATGTTTCCTCAGCAGCCAGATTTCCTTCATCTTGCCAGACACATTTATTTATTATTTTTTTCATTTATTCATAATGCATATGTACATACACAGCGAATAGATGACAGTTATCACACATGTAACATAACATGGGCTCTGTTAGGGCAAAGCATTTTACACTTAACAGATTAATCATCATCATCATCAGGTCCTTTTTAGTCTACACTGCAAGAGCACGACCCTTTCTGTACTACCAGATCTTTATATTAGCTAGAGTAGCCAGAGGATTTGGCCTACACTCTCCACGCTGGCCAGACGCGTTGGAGAGGTCTCAGGGTCTCACTGATGTTTAAGCTTTGCTTGTGTTTCCTAAGTCGCCTTCTACGACATCCACGGGAAGACTTGGAGTGATCCTATTCTACTCTGCCGGGAACCACACGGCTACAAACAAAACATTAAAATGTACAATGTACATAATGTTTATACAATCTTAAGGTGACGTGGGTTCACAATTTGCAATACCGTGCGTGTTTTCGAAAAATCACTGTTATTAAACTACTACAGTTTATTCATAAAAAAATTTGCATTTTAAGGATTTTCTACAGACACCTACAATAGCCAAAACACGATTGAGCATTTTTGGCTCAATAGAAAAAATCACAAACATACCTCTAAATTTGGCTTTATAATACATATTACTTTTTTATATATGAATCACCTTTATATATGAAAATTATACCAAAAAATGTATAGAACGTTAAGCTTTACTACGCACATTGGCCAAAAGTGGCCGTTTTTCGCAAAAGCACAGGACGGACACTCCTAAGGTACGCGCAATATGCGTCACCCAGGCGTCCCCGTTCCCCGTCCCCGCACCTCTCCCCCGTTTTCGCCTCGATGTATCACGTTGGTCGTCAAGAACCGGGGGAGAGGTGCGGGTGCGGGGAACGGGGACGTATATTGGGCGTACCTTAGAAGAGTCCCTTCTGTTTACTCTTACTGTATTCTGTGGCAAAAGCTTAACGTTCTCACTTTAAACTGTAAACAGTAGTTCACAAAATAGTTTGAAGGGTTATCTAGGACTTGGTAGTAGCAAAATTTAAATGATGTCTCAGTTTCCTTTAAAATGATTTATTTTAAATGGGGGCAGCACTGGACCCCGGAAAATTCAGGTACGGCCTTAAGATTCTTATGTAAAATTTTTGAGGAATAAAATGAAGTAGTCTAATCACAGTGATTTTTTAAAAACACTTACAGTTTTCTTGGCTCTGAACTGGCGGGGCCTTAAATAATTTGTTATAAATTTTATCAGTTAAAAAATCTGAATGACTACGAAATTGTTCAAATTTAAGTTTGAAGGTTTTATATTTTTTATTATTTTTTATATAATCGGGGATTTTAATTTATGAAATTCATACATACATAGTGTTATGTATATAACGTCTAACAAAATATACTGAAACTATTTTAAGGGTGAATTCAATCCATGATACTGAACAACTTTTCCCAAGGAACATATAGCGAAATATGAAAAATATTTTTGGTTTTCCATACAAACTCGAATCGGTCAACTTGTATGGGAGGCCAAAAATTATTTTTCATATTTCGATATATGTTCCTTGGGAAAAGTTGTTCAGTATCATGGGCTGAAAACACTGTTAAAATAGTTTTAGTATATGTTGTTAGTAATTTCGGCGCAGTTTGGTCGCGCAGCTGCTTGTATACCCTTTATGGTTATTGTTCTTTGGGCATACCTAATCTGTTTTGACAACGAGCGGAGGCTGTGTGTAAAGAAAGCTCTGTACAAATGCATACAAAATCTAAGTGCGCAGCGCTGCAGCGGTAGCGGTGCCGCGGCCGATACGGCATGTGTATAAACGCTCTAACACGCTTTATGTGATACCTACAGTACGGCCCGCCGACAAACAGATGGACGAACAACGGGGAATTAGTCTTTTGATAAACCACCACTATTAAGACAGAAAAGTTGTCACCTTGTTTAAATATTTTCACCCTCTTTGACTATTCTATATAAATAATTAAGGGCCCGGTCCTTATTTTTAGTGATTTTGACTGCTTTTTCGGAGCTGATTGGAGCCAAACTAACTTAGTAACAATATTTTAAGATATGTTAAATTGAATTTTATTTAAGTATTAAATAAGTGAATGAGGCAATTTATTGATTTTCATTGTAATAGTTTGTTTATTCCAAATAACCTGAGACGTGTTTCAATTTTATGCGGTGCGCGACGTTCATGTCTTTGTTGTTTACATGGAATTTAAAATATGAAGTTGTGTATAAATTACAGAGAAATAAAGACAAAGGAAAATCCAAAAAATAAATGAGAACATTTAAGTAATTTTTTTTATTCATTCAAAAAACGAAGGTTTAACATTGAAGAAAATATAAGCGAATACGTCGTCAAATTTCTTGCGCATACGACTGAGTTAAAAAATAAAAAATACACATATATGAATATTGATTCATGCTTAAACACGTACAATAAAGAAATAAAAATAATTTGTCTTTTGTAAAAAGATATAAAAATTTAAAATTCTCCGAAATACTGAAATAAATATGGGGACGAAAACGCTGATAAGGCAGACCGCTCGCTGCGCTTCTGAATTCGTTGAAATTCATCTCCAGGTTGCATGTACAATACAGCGCAATGCGTGAGTGTAGATAGAAAATATAGATTCGGGTGTTCAATCAAAAATTCCTACGGCCGAAGACTGCAGTCTTAAGTAAACATAAATAATACAGTTACTAAAAGTTTTTTTATTTATTTTCTGAGACATATAAACTTAATACATTAATACGTCAGCAATATATTAGCATACCTACATGATTTATTTAAGCGATCTTTATGTATTTGAATATTCACGAGTATTATTGTCTACAATCAGAAACTTTCAAATTCCGCATCATACAAACATTGGGAAACCTTATTTAATTTGGGCTGTACTATTTCTGGAAAATTAGTTGTATCTCCCGGCGAATGAGAAGTTGGTACATATGGGGCTTCTGCCCTTTGATATAAAATTGCGCTCCAATTGATATCTTGAAACCAAGCATGACTCTTTAGATCATAAACTCCCCCTTTTAACGATCCTATGCGCTTATTTGGGTCTACCTGTAACAGAGCTTTTAACAGGAGCTTGCAATCAGGGTTAATACCTTCAGGACACTTATATTGACCCTCAAGAATATTCTCATAAAGTTTATTTGGATCTGAAGCAAAAAAAGGTGGATGCCCTGATATCATCTCAAAGATCAAAACACCTAAGGCCCACCAGTCTACTGGGAAAGAGTAACCTTTTGATACTATTATCTCTGGAGCCAAATATTCTGGAGTTCCACACAAGGTCCAAGTTTTCTTTTTTATAATCTTGCAAAATCCAAAATCACATACTTTCAAATAACCATTAACATCAACCAAAATATTTTCTGGTTTTATATCTCGATGAACTATTTCGCAATAATGTAAATATTCCAATGCTAAAATAACTTGGCTCGCATAAAATTTGGCCAAAGTATCAGAGAAAGTACCATATTTCTGAATATAGTTAAACAATTCACCTCCGCCAATAAATGGAAGTACAAAGTATAGATACACATTGTCTTTAAAAGCAGCGTCTAAAGTTACGATAAAAGGAAATTGTATACACTGGAGTATTTTCTTTTCTAGTAATAAGTGCTTCACATGGTCTCTTTCCACTACAACTCGTTTATCTACTACTTTCATGGCATGGTAGCTAAACATACTTTTATCCCTCACTAGGAATACTTCACCATATGCACCGTTACCGATAGCCTTTATTTGATCGTAATCGTCAGCAGTTTTTTCACATACTGGTGGATTTTCATAATTTTTCACAAATTCTGCTTTTAACATTTCTAAGTAGCGTTGGTGGTCACTATGAGATTGTGTTGTGTAATTTGATTTAGCTTTGGACATTTTCCTTTTCTTTAAGCAAAAATTCCATTGAAAAATCCATTCAATATTAACAAAAAAAATCTACAAAATATATTTATGAATCTTTAAAAATCGTAACATTGTTTACCTGAAGTGACGAAAGATCACCTTGACGTTAACTGAAGAAGAATATCAAGTAAACCACAGAAGAAAACAAACAAAAAAATAAAGTTAACCGAGTAGCAAAGAAATTTAATTTCTATCAAAATGATTTTAATAAAATTAAAACGAACGTGAGATAAAATCATATGAATATTGTACACTTTTGGCTCGGTATACTTGCACGACGTGATTTTCCGGGCCTGGGACGACCGCAATGATCCTTTGCAATGTGCACAGACTACGGAGCAGATACTATTGGCAATGTGGTACCTTTGTGGTACAATCTTCGACTAAACTCCTAATTTTTTTGTCTCTGTCTCATTACGAAAGTGTGACCAAAGCATAGACCTAGATTTTTTTACTGCGTCTTAAATACATATATAGATACTAAAAAAGCGTGACATTCACGTCCGTTTTCGCCGGCATGGTGGTCAAAATGCTGTGACTTGTGTCTGAATCAAAGAGCAAAAAATCGGAACTAGTTATAGCAAGCGTTAATTTTGCGTTAGATTTGCGTCAGAAGCGCAGCGCATCCAACGCTCTCCGAGCGCGACAGGTGTCAAACATATGTCATCAAAAAACCTGCGTTCGATATGCGTTCGTAGAGCGCTTGATGAGCGATCGGAGAGCGTTTTCATCAGAGAGTGTCCACATTTCAGTAGGTACAATTTTTTATCCACGATGTTGAATAAGTTTATGTTGATATTAGTAGGTGGAAATAGTTCAATACATACTTGGGCGATAGGGTAAAAATTCATGAATAGTATATTTTAACTGCAAATAAAGAAAATTTATTCTTTTAATTAATTTATGCATGACATGAAATTATGCTTTTTTTTGGAGGATGTTTGATACATGTGCGTTGCCAAAGTAACGAAATATTCGGAACAAACAAATTAATAAATGCAAATAAAACCGAAAGAAACACGAATTGCATTTGTGTAAAGAAATGAATATTTACATGTTTCTAGTGTGGATCTACTGCAGTTACAGTGATATGCCTTGGCTGTTGATTTTACATAATGTTTGTTTACATGGGGTGTTTTTATATAAGTACTTTGTTCAAAAATAAACTCCTGACTCCTGATTTATTTTGGTTTCCTATTGCGTAATATGTATTTAAGACATAGGTACTCTTTAGTAGGTATGTAATGTTAGAATAATAGTGTACTTTTATATTGTCTATGACTTTGGTCTATCTCTTTGGTTTGTGTGGTTTTTGTTTGTGGTCAATATGGCTGATGATGTTTTTTTCTTCTTGTAAAATGTAGTCCAAAATGTGTTTATAAATAAAAGAAGACTATGGATAAAACAAGTTTTATTAATTATTAACATGGTAGCAGAGCGTAGTTTAAAAAAAGGAGAAGATGAAACAATAATTGATGTGTAAAAGTAACATAAGACGACGTGATAATGGCGGCGAAAAATAGTGATATAAATATACCGATATTTGATGAAGCAGATTACAGCAATTGGAAAATAAGAATTTTAAAATTTTTACAATTTAAAAAATGTAAAGATGTAGTAATGCGAGCTAAAACAAACGCCGACGATGACAAATGGGACGACCGCGATGTTCAGGCGACTAACTATATCTACAGCTCTATAACTAACAAACAGTTAGAATATATATGTGAATCAGAATCGGCATATGAAATCATCAAGAAATTGGATGAAATGTATTTAAAAAAGTCTACCGCTTTACAAATAGTCTGTCGTCATAACCTCGAAACTGTCAAATTGAAAAACTATGAAGAAGTGTCATTATTCTTCAATGATTTTGAGAAAGCTGTAAATGAGTTGAAACAGGCAGGTGCAGTTATTACGGAGCAAGAAAAACTTAACTATATGTTAAAATCTCTGCCACAGAGCTATAGTCACATAGGAGACCTGATAGATGTTTTACCGGAGAAGGAAAGAACTGTTGATTATTTGAAAAGCAAAATTAAACTAAAAAGTGTAGAAGAAAAATCGAATGAGGCATCAAATGACAGTTCAAATGTTTTTCGAGCAGAAGCTGGAAGGTCACAAAATAATTTAAATTGTTTCCGCTGTGGAAAACCTGGTCACTTACAAAGAGACTGTCGTACCCGTACTGAATTTACACATAGAGGTCGAGGTCGTGGACATTTTGGAAGTAGGGGTCGTGGATATTCTGGAAGTAGAGGACGTGGATCATATAATACTAGAAACTTTCATAGAGGACGAGGAAATTATCATAATGAGCATCAACAAAATTATCAATATGGAAATAGTTTTCACACAACTATCGCCAATAATACTACAAGTGAGAAAGAGGAGACAAAGAACGGTCAAATAGAGTGGTTACTTGACAGCGGTTGTACAGACCACATTATAAACACGGATGAGTACTTTGAAACATGTGAGATATTAAAAAAGACTGTAAAAGTTAAAATTGGTGATGGCAGAATATTAGAAGCAACAAAAGTTGGTAATATTAATACTTACTTCCCAGTGTATGGAGAAAAATCAGAGGTAAAATTGACAAACGTATTTTATGTAAAGGAAATGAAGGCAAATTTATTAAGCTACTCAAAAATCACTGAAAAAAAAATGGTTGCCTGTAAAGTCGGTTTTACGGGCGAAGATTTTACGTGACAACGGCGGCAGACCGATCATAGTTGAGTGGGAGAGAGACGCAAGGCATTCGGCGGGCCTCTCTCTCGTTCGGTGACTCATCGTAACGTTACCGAGCGTTACACTTTTTCATAAGTGACTCCCAGCCGCAACCTAATTTAAGACGTTGTCACGTCAAAATTCAGTTGTGTCTAGAGGGAGGCTCTCCAAAATATATAACCCATATGGAAAAATTATAGCCCTTGCAATAAAAGATGAGAGACTATATAAGATGAAAAGTTATGTAAGTGAAAAAATATTGAAAGCAAATATGAGTAATAGCAAAATGACTACAAAGGAAAAACTTCACCGTACATTAGGACATGTAAATTTTAATAATTTGGAAATAATGTGCAAGAATGAATCTTTGAATGGACTACCTAATGAGATTGAGTCAGAATATTTAAAGTTCGTGACATGTATTGAGAATAAAATGCATAATTTACCTTTTTATAATAACCGAAGAAGGGCAGATGATATATTACAGATTGTTCATACTGATTTAAATGGCCCACATCACACAACAGGTGATCATGGCGAGAAATACTTTCTAAGTTTTATAGACGACTATAGTAAACTGGTTAAAGTCTATTGTATCCGAACAAAAGATAAAGTATATGACTGCTTATTGCAGCATGTAAATGAAGTAGAGAATCTCACTGATAAGAAAATAAAAGAACTGCGCTGTGATAATGGTAAGGAGTATATAAATTCTAGAGTTTTTCAGTTTGCAAGAGAAAAAGGAATAAGAATAAAACCTTGTCCGGCATATGTACATGAACTTAATGGAACTGCGGAAAGATATAATAGATCTTTAATGGATATGGGCAGATGTCTCTTAGCAGAAGCAAAAGTTGAAAGAAAATATTGGCCGGAAATAATTAAAACAGCTGCATATCTTAAAAATAGAACATTGACTAACACAATTGAAAGGAAAACTCCATATGAAATATTTTTCAAAAGGAAACCAACAGTTAAGTATTTAAAAATGTATGGCAGTAGAGTTTTTGTACGAATTCCAGAGCAGAAAAGAATATCTAAATGGGACAAGAAAGCAGAAATGGGAATATTGTTGGGCTATAGTGACACTGGATATCGAGTATTATTAAACAACAAAGTAATAATAGCTAGACATTGTGATATTGTAGAAGAAGATGTAACATTGTGTGGATTTGAAGATGGGAAAGATGAAATAACAGAAAAACAAAAGGAAGAAAAAATAACAGAGTACCCGGAAGAGATTACTACAGTTAAAATAAATAGTAAAGATAATTTAGACGTTAAGGAAAACATGGAAGAAGAGAAACCTAAAAGAAAGATTAAGCCACCACTACGGTTTGATGAAGAATATGGTTACTATTGTATTAGTGCAAACTACTGTGATGCTATGACTCCAGAAAATTTTCAAGAGGCAATGACCTGTAAGGATTCAAGCGAATGGAAGGCAGCCATGGATCGTGAGATGGACAGTCTGGTAAAAAATAAAACATGGACTCTTGTTGACAAGCCACCCGATAACAAGAAGGTAATTGATGTGAAATGGGTCTACAAAAAGAAGAGTGAAAGTGAGTATAAAGCCAGATTAGTAGTACGGGGATTTCAACAAACTGATTATGTAGAAGATATCTATTCTCCAGTAGCTAAAATGCCAACTTTAAAACTTTTGTTGTCTTATTGTTGTCAAATGTCTTTGGAAATCCATCAAATGGATGTCGAGACAGCATTCCTTAATGCTAGAGTTTTATCTGAAGTTTATGTTAAACAGCCAATCGGCTTTGAAGATCACACTGAAAAAGTTTATATGTTAAATAAATCATTATATGGTTTAAAAGAGAGTCCACGCGCATGGTATGAATGTTTTAATGAATTTCTGATTAGCCTGGATTTCCAAAGGTGTAAGTATGATTATTGTTTATATTCCAAAAGGGAAAATGACTCAGCTGTCTATATTTTATTATTTGTTGACGATCTTTTGATTTGTTGTAGGGACAAAAAGTTAATTGAATATATAAAAGATAAATTATCGGATAAATTTAAAATGAAAAATTTAGGTAGAGTTAAAAAGTATATTGGTATAGATATTGAATATAACTATGAGCAAGACAACACTTTAACTTTGAGTCAAGAATATTATATTGAGTCATTAGCAAAACGTTATAATATTGAAAATGCAAAACTGTACAAAACACCTATGGAAATAAACTTAAAACTAGAAAAGTCTGAATTAAATGATGATATAAAGTATAGAAATTTGATAGGTGCCCTGTTGTATATCAGCTCTGGTACAAGACCAGATATTTCTTTTTGTGTAAATTACCTAAGTCGTTTTCAGAATTGCTATAATGAGATACATTTTAAATATGCTTTAAGAGTTTTGAAATATTTATTTTTGACAAAAAACTTAAAATTAAAATATTATAAAAACAATAATGCTGATGTAATGGATTGTTTTGTAGACTCAGATTGGGCAGGAGATATAATAGATAGGAAATCCACCACAGGATATGTAATTCGAATGTTTGGTAATGTAATTTTATGGAAATCAAAAAAACAGAACTGTATAACAAAATCTTCTACATTTGCTGAGTATATTGCTCTATCTGAAGCAGTAACTGAAATAACTTATTTAATATGTTTATCAAATGATGTATTTATAAAAATCTGCGAACCAGTCAAAATATATGAAGATAATTCTGGTGCAGTAGCTATAGCTAACTATGGAAACTTTACAAAGAACTCCAAGCACATTGAAGTACATTACCATTATATTCATGAAAATGTCAAGGAAAGAGTAATACAAGTAGTAAAAATAGAGTCCGAAAATAATGTTGCCGACATATTAACTAAGGCTTTGGGAAATGTTAAATTTTTCAAATTTAGAGATTTGTTAAGTATAAAGGTGTAGATAGAGCAAGATATATAGAAATAAGATGAGGTTATGTTTATTTATAAAGTTGTTAAGTTAACAGAGAGAGACTACCTATCTTTAGAGTTTCTTTGTTCTAACATAAATTTAGTTATTTTTTACTTATTTGTTGCAATATAAAAGTAAGGAGGCGTGTTAGAATAATAGTGTACTTTTATATTGTCTATGACTTTGGTCTATCTCTCTTTGGTTTGTGTGGTTTTTGTTTGTGGTCAATATGGCTGATGATGTTTTTTTCTTCTTGTAAAATGTAGTCCAAAATGTGTTTATAAATAAAAGAAGACTATGGATAAAACAAGTTTTATTAATTATTAACAGTAAAGATAAAACTAATATTGTTAGAAAATTCGAACATTTTTGATCCAACAAATTACGTCGTCACCCTACTCCCCGAAAATTACATTATTTGCGCTTGCCGAGCGCTTCCAACGCTCCAAAAGCGCGTCGCGCGCTCGATTTGCGTAAGTCGAGCGCTTTGAGAGCGCTCCTAGCGCTACTAACGCACGAAGCGCGCAGCTATAATCCGTTGCATACAGTTTCATACAAATTCATCGAATTGACAGCTGTCGCACTCGTAGCGCTGCGTCGGCAACGCTTGCTCTAAAGTAAAAATGTAGCCTGCTTGTGAAACCCGAGGGAGGACAGTGCATGAAAATTATCGACATCGATATTTTTGAGAAATACTAACCCTCGTGCACAGGTTAGCAAGCAGTGGATTATAATGGGCTTTTAAAGAAATTCAGTTCCATGAAATTATTCCTTATTTATTAATCATTTTTTAATCATCTTTACGTATTGTACGTTGCAATATTTTGGAACGAAAGATCCTTCTCACAGGTAGAGGTACTAAATCCACGATATGCATGTATGTATACATTGTATAAGAAAAACAGATTTAGTTGAATATGCAAAAAATGTAGACAACCAATCAAGCAACCTCTTTTGAATTTGACAAATTTACGGCCGTGGAAAAACAGTTCCTGTTAAATTTGAAAAAAATGTGGACGTGGTCTGTGGGCAAAGAGCAATAATGTACCTAATGTACCTTCCCTCTGTGGGCTGGAAATGTTCTAGCTTATTGTTCTGAGGTTCTAGCCTTCTAGCCGGTATGTTAACATGTTTACATGAGCTGCGACAAAATTTAAATGTCATTGTCTTATGACATTGGCTTCTGTTTAGGTGCTTTCTGTATTTAGTAGCATCATACACGCCCTGGCGTCAAAAAATACGCCATTACGTTTCAAAACAGGTTACACGTTTGACACTTCATCGCGGAATCTATATACCTCCAATATCTCAATATCTCTGGTCTAAACATAGTGTCCGAAGTGCTTCGGTACTCTATCCAAAGAGCAAAAAAAAATTTAATGCCAAATACTATTTGCAACTTGCATTGTCTGTCTATAAAATTTCAATTTATGTACCTTAATATTTTCTGAGTCTTGTACTTTATACCTTGGTAGTACGCCTACAGTATTATTTTGGTAATTACCTACTCTTACCTTTTAATTATTTCGATAATTAGTCGTCAAGGTGTTCGGGGTAGAAGAAACTAAGTACGAAATGAGTGAAGATGCGAAAAGAGGCAGTTTCTTGCCACATCAGGGTGCGATGGGAGGATATTCACATCAGAAACAGGAGCAATATAACCAATATCTCCGCAAACTGCACCAAGATTTTAAACAAATTTGGAATGAGAAACCGGAAGCTACGGCTAAATTAGTCGATTTTGAACGGCAGAAAGTTCTAGGAACTGGCGCTTTTGGCATAGTATATCTAGTAAAACATGTAAATACCGGCAAATATTACGCTATGAAAATGCTAGAGAAAGAAAAAATCGTGAAATTGAAGCAGATAGAGCATAGTTTTTATGAAAAGAAGATCTTATGTGGGCTTAATTTTCCATTCGTAGTTTATATGAAATATTTCTTTAAAGACCACGTATATCTTTACTACATCTTGCCATTTGTTCCCGGAGGAGAAATGTTTTCTCATTTACGAAAAATGGGTAAATTTGAAGAGTCCGCTGCAAAATTTTATGGCGCTCAAGTCATTCTGGCATTAGAGTATCTCCATGCTTGTGAACTAGTGTATCGCGATCTGAAGCCCGAAAATATTTTAATAGATAGGACTGGATATGTAAAAATAACAGATTTTGGTTTTTGCAAAATGATTCATGGTAGAACTTGGACTCTCTGTGGCACTCCTGAGTATTTGGCCCCAGAGATAATTCTCAGTAAAGGATACGGTATGTCGGTCGACTGGTGGTCTCTTGGCATTCTCCTTTTTGAGATGAGCGCCGGGCACCCCCCTTTTTATGCTTCAGACCCCATGAGGATTTATGAAAAAATAGTATCGGGGAAGTATCGCTGCCCAGCGCACTTTTCTAACGAACTAAAAGATTTGGTCAGCCATGTTCTTCAGGTTGACACGACCAGACGATATGGTAATCTAAAGGATGGGGTTCTTGACTACAAAAATCATAAATGGTTCAAAGAAATCGATTGGGACAACCTTTTAAATAGCAGAGTGCAACCACCCTTTATTCCTAAGATTCGATCACCTGGAGATACAACCAATTTTGACACTTTTGATGAAGAAAAGATAAAAGAAAGTCCAGTTTGCTTATTTGAAGAGGAGTTTGCCGATTTTTAATTTTAATTTACTTATTTATTTTATGAATACGAGAGTACTACAAACTTAAGGATACATCAACGTATGATCCATTTAAGCATATAATGATTTATTTAAGTACTTACGAATAGATGTAAAAACATTATTTTACGTTAAAGTCTGGTGACAATACATTTTCATTGTGTAACGATTTATCGTGCAAATATCAATATGTTCATATTATTGTTTCATGTTACAATTATTAAACAAACTTCATTAAGTTTGATATACTGAATGGGAAGATTTGAATAAACTGTGTTGTGTTTAAACATATATCATGTTTACTTTACTTTTTTGGATAAGAAAAAGAAGAAAATATTTGTGATCAATCTTTATATTCACATACCTAATATAAAGGTAGGTAGCTTTACATAGCTTCTGTTTATATTATCCAACCAAAAACTTAAATGTCAAAACGGGAGCCAAATTCAAAATTATGTTATGGTGTGGTTTTTGACTTAACCAGAAAAATAAGATCTAAATGGGTGCCAAGTTCTATAAAAAATCCAAAAATTTATTGATAAGAATCTCAACATTTGACGCTGTTTTTTTACCAGCAAATTTGATACATATTTAGAAGTATTAAACCTACAATGTAAAAACAGTAACATAAATATGATAAGTTGATTAGCCAAATACAAGACGACTTACTAGTCGTCTAAACTAGCCACATCAGATATTAATATTCTTTCATGATTGTCTACAGGACTTTAAACCCATTTAGATCTCAATTCTTTGGTCCGTGAAGTCGACAACACATTACAACGTAATATTTAACTTGCCTTCCATTTTCACATAAATTTTTGGCAGGATATCATTCCTTTTTGTAAATTAATAGTCAAAAGTTATACTTATAGTTATAAAATTATACTTAAATGATTAAGTATATACAATACATTTTTACTCTTATAATTTTAAAAAGCGCTACCTACCTATGCCAATGCTAACAAAATCGTTTCATTGAAAAAAAATCAAATCTAATAAATTCACTACTTTTTTTTTATGTTCGCTTGTGTACCTTGATGCCAAATTTCAAGTTTCTATAGGTCATCTAGAAGTAGGTTAGATTTTTGATCTATAACTTAGTCATAAAAATGCCGGTTTTTAAAAGTTGATATTTCAATAATTGTTTAAGCTACATTTAAAAAATTTTGGTTTCTAGACAAGGTAAGGAGTTTGGATAAATGTGCCAAATTTCATGTATATAGGTTATAAAGATTTTGAGTTGTTAAGGGTTCAAAAGGGGCTTGAAGTGATTTGTGCAGCAGCCGTGTGTAAATATACACACAGCTGCTGAATCGCCAGTTCCTTTTTTTTTTAACTTGGCTGGACACGCTGCCGCGTTAAATACACATATTTACTAGGACCTATCCATACTTAACTTTAACATTTACATACTGTATAAGGGGGACCACTGGAAGACCACTAGAAATGAAATATACCTTCTCTATCTATGTCAGCCTATGGTGGACCTCGACATAATAACAGTTACAGTAGATGTCATGAAATTCGTGTTTTAGTATTACCAATTCAAATAGTCCAGGACTCCAGCTAGACTAAACAAATGGTATTGACTAAATGAATCGGCGTAGTGGTGTCTAAACTAAAACTGCATGCTCCAGATTTCCTCTTCTCCAGTTTAATGCATTTCATGGTTGTGCGTTTTCTGTTTAGTTAGACATAACAGCTAGGTATTCGTATACATACGTTATACAATATTGCATTTATTTTGAACCGCTGAATGTAGCCATGGAAAACGCACAGTGAAACCACCAAAAAGTTAGTTGGCATATAACTTTTACAAGTATGAAATAAATCATACATGGACCAAGAGCCGTAGAAGACACAGAACTTTACTTATTTTCTGACTAATTTGGGTTATTATATACTTTCACTACTTTTACTACGCATACTCGCTGGTTTAAAAACAAGGCGATTTTCTGGCACAGAGGTCCAAACTCACTTCTCTTAAAGTCGCAGGGCTGTATTATATAACGTCTAAAAAAATATACTGAAACTATTTTAAGGGTGGATTCAGTCAGTGATACTGAACAACTTTCTCCCCAAGGAACATATATCGAAATATGAAAAATAATTTTTGACCTCCCATATAAGTTGACCGATCAGCTGATCCGAGTTTGTAAGGAAAGCAAAAAAATATTTTTCATATTTCGATACATGTTCCTTGGAGAAAGTTGTTCAGTATCATGGACTGAATTCACCCTTAAAATAGTTTCAGTATATTTTGTTAGACGTTATATACAGGGTCTAACAAAATGTACCGAAACTATTTTAAAGGTGGATTCAATCCATGATATTGTACAACTTTCCCCAAGGAACATATACCGAAACATGAAAAATAATTTTTGACCTCCCATACAAGTTGACCGATCAGCTGATCCGAGTTTGTAGGGAAAGCCAAAAATTATTTTTCATATTTCGATATATGTACCTTGGGGAAAGTTGTTTAGTATCATGGACTGAATTCACACTTAATTATAATAATATATATATTACTCAGGCAACTATTTCAATACTTTATGTAAGCAGCCAGACCGATCGGACTTGACGAACATCCTGCCAGACAAATGATTAGTGTGAAAATAAATTATTTACTTCACTTACCAACCCTCCTCCAGCCGTGTAGAGCATTAACGCCACGAACAGCCCCATGTGGGACAGGGCCGCTCTGGGACAGTAGCGGTCCCATTTGGATCGGGGCGGTGTGCCCATCAACGTCTCCGTCTCCCATGTCACGTTATTCACGTTCTTGCACATTGTGGCACGTGGTCACGTGGTCCTTTTCACTTTTATAAATAACATTTTCCGTTTCAGTTCACTCACTCACTTGGACTTTGGAGTCATACAGCTGTAGGTAATTCTCTAATTTAAATTTTAACAAACAATAATAAAAAAAATACCTGATCCTACGTATTGTAGGATAAGGTAATGTAGAAGTAGGGAAATACTGTTATACATATCATTAATATATATAACATACCTATTATTTTTATAATAAAATAAATAATTCACATTGCAAAAAAGTTAGAAATAAGTATAGGTATATAAACTTATGTCTTACACACTTTAAGATGGTGTCTTTGGGAATTGGAGCCAAGAACACTGGCGAAACACTAATCCGTAGTTGTTTCTTTTTAAAAGCTAACAAAGAACGAATTATCCCGCAGAAATTGTGAGTAATCGCTTCGACTGATGGCCTCTAAAACGAGATTATTTGGAAGATCGCCGAGGTTATACAAATATATTTCAGAAATATAGCCATTTTACTGTGCCGCAGTGCAGGTACGTTAAAAACTTCACAGATAGACCTTTGTTCTTCATTAGGGTTCCGTACAAAAAATTACAAAACGTAACCCTTATAGGATCACTCGTGCGTCTGTCTGTCCGTCTGTCACAGCCAATTTGCTCCGAATCTACTGATGTGTAATTCTATGACTCAAACACATATGTGCAAAGTAAATAAATATTTTTTTTAAATAAGGGTCATTTTCGGGTGATAAATAAGGAAATTGAAAAAAAAAGTTTTGCAAACCTTACTGCGTCATATATCAAATAAAAGGGCTCGTTATGAGGATCTCAAATATTTTTTTTTAATAATTATAAAATAAATAGTTTTATTTAATTCATGAAAGAAGATCTTAATTAATAAGATTAATCTCGGAGATCAGGGGGGGGGGGGCTTTTTTACAATGTTTGTGTTATTTTTAAGCCGTGACGAAGAGACAAGCAGCATGATCGCACACAGCGCCACATTGCGGAAACGAAACCTTTCTTTGAATCTCTTCTAATTTTAAAGTGTCCTGCGAAAGAAGATTTCTGAAACTAATGAAATATTTTCTACGACAATAACTGTTAACTGTACAGCAGTGTTTATCGTATATAATACTTAAATATAATTTTTAGTTCTTAAATTCTTTCCCAAGCCACACTAGCGCAGCAACGTGGACCGGAAGTTTTACAATTTCCCAGCGTGCCACACACAACGCTTTGTTTTCCTCCTTGTTCCTTTTGGAAATATCCTACTTAAGTCTTAAGAAATAACGGAGCCACTGGAACAAGTTTGTTTAGAAGATTGCAGAAGTTCTTGAAATAATTTCTAAACAATGCCTGTTTATTGTGCCGCAGTGCAGGTGTCGCTAAAACTTTGATCCGGACGCGGTGGTGCGTGACTCGATTTCTTGCTTCTGTCGACCACTATTTACATTAGTTATAAAAATATAAAATATGGCCAAGTGCGAGTTGGACTCGTGTTTAGAGCTCAATAACATCTAGCAAAAAAAAATATCGAAGTACACATATTTCTTGTGCATTTAACCAGTCTATTATTTTTCGTTATTATATTTCGTACCCAAAGGACACGGTTGGCATCTTTGAGAACATAATAAGAACAAGTCGTAAAGAATTCAAAACTCATTTTAGTTAGTCAACTTTATTCGTACTTGGAAAACACGAACGCGCGATTCTACTTCCAATTATATTTTAAAAAACAGAGAATCGTAACAATTTAAGAAATTCACAGATTGTTAAATTAATTCAGGCCCTGAAATGTAGTACTTAAAATTAAAGTAATGGTGTAACTTTATTAATTTCAAATAAGTAGGTTAGTTTATTAATTTAACTAAAACTTTAACGGCATTAACTTGCAAAATACAGCTTCTCATACAGTGATTCACTACTTTCGGACAAGGCGCATTCATTTTGGAAATCTTTAAGATTGAATACGTGAGGCGTGGTAGCAAAAAGTAATAAAATCACATAGGTAACTCTAGACTTTTACAAAGCTCCGTTTTTATACCCAAATATGAGGGTACAATCGTATTCTCTATGCCCTATGACAAATTGCTAGATTTAACCTCAGATAAAGTATATCTTCCTACCCTGCCTACCGAAGGTTTTTATTCCTTTTTTTTTAACGTACTAATATGTTGTTCGATAGTTGGCCAAAGGACTGAAGGACTAAACGATACGATAAGACATAACGTTAAACAAAATATTGTTGAAAATTTCACATTAACATACGTTGTTTGTATGGAAACAGTGATACGTACTAATGTGAACTAATTATCTAGAATAATAATAGCTCAGCATGATAAATGAGAGAGCAGTAACGCAAACGCAACCAACAATCTCGTTAATCATCTGAAGTTTCAGCACTGACTGTAGAATCTAATTTTAGATAAAATATATTTATCTCGAAAAATAACCTTATAATTTCCATTAAAGTTTCTGCATTTAATATACAATAAATATAAAATATTAAGTGTGAAATAATAGGTATTATTCTATGCACTACTTAATACACATGTGGAGACTCTGTATTGTTGTAACTTATTAGTATTAATTTTGTGCATCCATTTATATTTAGCTATCGTTATATGCTACACCAGTCTACATATGGACAGAGGCATTTTCAAAATGACTGATTAATAGCTTCTTACCTTCTTAGGATCTTGGTCAAGTACCTAGTCTAATTAACCATCTCATCTCTTATCTAGATTAAGTTAAGCCTACTACAACATTTTAGCAAAAGTTCAACCTAAATCTTTGCTCTTTGATAATTTACCTATCATCGTAAGGCTATATATCACCTATTTTAAGTGTAAATATTATCTCTACTTTTCCCTATTTATTGACCGGCCAAAAAAAGTGTCCTGTTTACCCATATTTCACTAACATTGATAAGTCACTGACCTTTATTACGTCGTCACGTGCCAAGCTTTCTTAATATTTGCTCCCCCAGTCACGTCCATGACCACAACATGTCACTTTCCCTTTATCTCATCCTTATTTTGATTGGTCTTTTTACATCCCCATAAATTATGATTAATATTGTAGCCACGATTACCCAAGAATGTCCCACTTCAGAGTAAGTAAAAAACTATAGTTTTCCTTGACCCCTTTTGTGCTTATTTTATTGATTCTAAATCTAAGTTACAATAAAAATCTTAAGTTTTTCTTGACATCAAGCACAGCTGTTGTAAATATTTCTTTAAGGATAAGTCCGCCTTTGTACCTATTGAGGACTGATGTTACGTGTATTTTTTTCATTTGTTTCTTGTGTACAATAAAGTTTTATCAAACAAAAGCTCAAGTGTATGTAATAAAGTTGAATCTTTTTTACTGTCAATGGCCTTTAATTAACAAATACACACTAATTATCAAATAGTTATATTAGAAGGTATGTTTTTCTTAATTTACCTACCTAAGTTTACTTTGTTGTTGATTTGATTGTGCTATTCAGCCGATACTTTCGATATAATACTGTAAAAATACGAGTAAGAAAACGTTATCGTAATGATCGAATAGCATTTAACAAATTTGCTACCTATAGGTAACAGTTATGTACAATTGTTTTCAAACCTGTCGCACCTAATTCATATTATCATTCAAATCATTACATTTGTAACATTTGTTTGTAAAACATCATAGATAGAATTGATGTTCTAAAAAAAAACACGGCATAAATAGCATAGGTACATTATTCATTTGAGAACCTACTAAAAACCTATGCAAAAACATAGACTATAGGTGCTATAGGTTAGTCATTTTAAGTAGGTAATATTAGCTAAAAGCCTGCGCTACGCAATGAATTCATGTAATGCTAAAATGTCCCTAAAAATATTTAATATTCAGGAAAAATATATTCATGTAATTTCAGAGACATAATATGAATATGATCATACAAACACTGGAGTCAGCACCTTGCCAGAGTGTATCAGATCAAAGATGATTTGGCTCTAAGATGTTTCCATTAGGTGCTTGCTGAAAATGTGCCACCAATTTAGACGAAGGCCGCTGAATTTCGCATCTGGGCCCGTCCTAATGTATCCTAACTTATGCCAGCAAGGGTAGATTGTCGTCTTGATAAAGCTATCGGATAGAGCCTACATCAGGCGTTTTGTGTACTAATTTTGTATGTGAGGGATGTGTTTATTATTTCTAGCATATTTAGAGAGGGAGTAAACACTGTCTTCGAATATTCCAGAAATAGTGTACTCATAATTACGGTTATACTCAGAATTTCAATTCTATGTAGATGTGTGTGATTTATCTTTTTACGGCTAAGACCGCTGTGTATCTGCACCACTTTTTAGAAGTTTAAGAGTAAAGAAGCGGCCAAGTGCGACTCGGACTCGCCCATGAAGGGTTCCGTAGCAGCAAGTAACATTTTACGATTTTTGACGTATTAAAAAAAACTACTTACTAGATCTCGTTTAAACCAATTTTCGGTGGAAGTTTGCATAGTAATGTATATCATATATTTTTTTAGTTTTATCATTCTCTTATTTTAGAAGTTACAGGGGGAGAGGCACATTTTACCACTTTGGAAGTGTCTTTCGCGCAAACTATTCAGTTCAGAAAAAAAAAATATTACAAAACTCAATATCATTTTTGAAGACCTATCTATAGATATCCAACACGTATAGGTTTGATGAAAAAAAAAAATTTGAGTTTCATTCTAAGTATGGGGAACCCTCAAAATTTTTAGTTTTTTTTCTATTTTTGTGTGAAAATCTTAATGCGGTTCACAAAATACATCTACTTACCAAGTTTCAACAGTATAGTTCTCATAGTTTCGGAAAAAAGTGGCTGTGACATACGGACGGACAGACAGACATGACGAATCTATAAGGGTTCCGTTTTTTGCCATTTGGCTACGGAACCCTAAAAAAAACACTTAATCAAGAAGAGTTTGTTGCTATGTTCGTTCATCAATTATAGAATAAAACTATAAAATTCTACGCACTAAATAGGTATCATATTATCTAACTGATGTACTCTAGAATGATATCATTACTCATCCGTCATTCGTATTAAAAACAAATTTATTGTTTTTGGAAATACCTCATACTTTAATTACATTCTTACAGTAAAGCTTGCAGACTTACGAGCTTACGGCCATAAAGAAATTCATTCACAACAGCTAAGTAAACATACCTCTAAAACTTAAAGCTCTTTTTCTGGGGCGGTCGAGCGGTCAAACAAAAACAAATAAAACGATAAAGCTAACAGATAAAATAATTTCTATGGCAACTCGAATTACAAATTTAAATATTGTTAGTTTAATTCAAAACCGCAGTAAATTATTCCAGTACAGAAAACATTGCTGGCAACCTTGGATTAATACGACCTTTAAATAAAAATATGTGCTGTAAAGAAAAATAAATCGAGATCGGTTTTATTGCGTATAGCACTTTACATTAGAATTATTTGGAGAACAAGCGTACTGTCTATTCGTAACTATGTCTACTGTTGTATAACGAAATGAATTCATTGGGTATGTGGGTGAAGCTATTGGATCGGATTGATAGGATCTAGGGCCCAGAATGTCTGTGAATGTTTGATTATGTTAGGCTACGGTTAGGCTCTGGACTTTGTGTCTATTCTTGTCGTGAAAATAAACTGGACATGACAAAGAGTATTCTAAAAGTTATATATCTTTTTCTTGAAACTTAAATTTTTAGGTTTACTTTTTTATATATAAATTGATTTATCTGTATTTCACCGAGCGAGCAAAGCGTCTCAGTTTGGAGATTGGCCCAAAAATGCTTTTGTCCGTCTGTCTGTTCTCGCCTTCAGGTCGCATTTTTCAACCTATTTTGACGTAAATTGGCTAACAATATTCTTTGATTTATTTTATTTTTTTGTCGTTCGCGATTTTTGATTGGGGGAGAAATAGGGGGAAAAGGGGGAACTTTGCTGTAGCGTTATTTATTGACGGATTTTAATCAAATTTGAGAGGCACTCTAAGGACTTCATTCTACACAGGATATTGCGAAAAATTTCTAAAAGGGGGAGTGGAGGGGGAAAACGAGGAGAAGTTTACTGTAGCGTTATATATGGACGGATTTTACTGAAGTGTCTTTGCTAAGCCAGTGTAAAGTGTCGGTTATTGCATGGACAACAACTCGCGAGGTAAGTAGACCTCGCGCAGGGTAGACAGTAGACTAGAACAGTCACAGAACCACAGAATACAATAAGAGTAAACAGAACGGAATCTTCTAAGGTACGCGCAATATGCGTCCCCGTTTCCCGTCCCCGCACCTCTCCTCCATAAGAACCGGGGAAGAGGTGCGGGTGCGGGGAACGGGGACGCATATTGCGCGTACCTTAGAAGATTCCGTTCTGTTTACTCTTACTGTATTCTGTGACAGAACCACAAGTTTATTAAGATACACGTAAAGCTGTAAGAAAAATCTTTCTCCAGCAGTGGACTTCCTGTGGTTAAGGCCGAATTTTCCGGGGTCCAGTGCTGCCCCCATTTAAAATAAATCATTTCAAAGAAAACGGAGACATTATTTAAAATTTTGCTACTATCAAATCCTAGATAACCTTTCAAAGTATTTTATGAACTACTGTTTACAGTTTATAATGAGAACGTTAAGCTTTACTACGCACATTTGCCAAAAGTGGCCGTTTTTCGCAAATGTGCGTAGTAAAGCTTAACGTTCTCACTTTAAACTGTATCTAGGATTTGATAGTAGCAAAATTTTAAATAACGTCTCCGTTTTCTTTGAAATGATTTATTTTAAATGGGGGCAGCACTGGACCCCGGAAAATTCAGGTACGGCCTTAATATGATTATTTAAGAAAAATATTTATATAACATCTAACAAAATATACTGAAACTATTTTACGGTGAATTCAGTCCATGATACTGGACCACTTTCCTCAAGAAACAATATCGAAGTATATTTTTTTTTATGCTTTCCATATCAACTCGGATCAGCAGATTGATCAACTTGTTTGGCAGACCTAAAAATGATTTTCATATTCCGGTAATGTTCCTTGGGGAAAGTTGTTTAGTACGTATCATGGACTGGATAATAGTGTCAGTATACCTATTTTGTCAGACCCTATATACTCTTACTGCTCGAAACCTTAGAAATCTTTCATGTAAGTACGTATTTAAATTATACTGATACTATTAACTAAGAGAAGTAACTATTTATATCTATTGCCTTCCTTTAGGGATGAGAATAAATCAACTTGATTAATCGTATTGGTCTATTGACAAATACGCGAAAAGGAGAGCAAAGAAGGAAATTAATAGGAGGAACAATGGTTTCGTCTATACAACGTAGAAGGGACATACCTGTAATAAATCAAACCACGGGCTATACTTGATCACTATAGTTTAATGAAATTAAAATAACAGTCAAAAAACAAAAAAAATATGGACATTCCCATACAATACGCCCGGCGGCTTCACACTTTTGTGCATTTTTTGTTTTTTCGGCCGTTATTTTATTTTCATTATACGATACATGGTTCGATTTATTATGGGTATGTCCCTTTTACGTTGTATAATAACATTTCAATGTCTCGATTTTAGTGTAGATATTTCCCTTTAGCGAATTTGACAATCTTATGACGACAAAAAATCTATTTATCTATACAAATAATTGTTTACAAATGATGCTTCATTTGTAAATTTTTAGTAAACTAATAAGTATATCATAGACCAACTATTTTTTTATTTTTAGGGATCCGTACCCTAAGGGTGCCAACGGAACCCTATTACTGAGACTCCGCTGCCTGTCCTTCTGTCTGTCACAGGCCTCTATCTCCTGAACCGTAATAGCTAGACACTTGAAATTTTCACAGATTATGTATTAATGTGGCCGCTACAAATACTAAAAATAAGATAAAATTAAAGGGAGTCGTCATACAAGACACGTATTTTGTTCAGCATTTTAAAACATGGTACTGAGGTACGGAACCCTTTATGTACGAGTCCGACTAGCACTTGACGGGTTTTTTTAACTTTGAATCGCACAACAAACGTTATACACATTAAAGTTTAGTTAGTGCAAAAAGTCAATCTGCTTTTCTAAAGGAGTACAATGAACCGGAAGCTTGCAAAGCAATCGATCTTCGACGGCGTCAGTAAAGCTTACAATGTTATCGTGTTGCTTTCGACAGCAAAATGGATATTTTTTCTCGTATTTCAAGTTTCCATTATTTACTGTACTTAACAGAATATTCGTCGAGTCTCGTCTTGTTTGGTTATATGGCCTCAGTCGTTTAGTGACTGTAGGTATAGACTAACTAATTACTATCACAGCTACTATACAGCTAATTCAATACCAAGATGTCTGGGTTAAGTGTGTACATATGACAATGGTGCATACATTTCATTAAATAAAATACCTACGTAACCTCACTTTTTACATAACTTTTAATTAATTTATAATAGTTTCTAAATTACTTTAATTCTGTAGTGAACTTAATCCTTAACATTCCTATTTTGAACCTGCAATGCCGCAAGGTTATATAACTAGAGCTACATGACTCACTAAGTCTGAAAGAATTGCCGCTTACGGTAAAAACATACTTATATTTATATAAATATAAGTCCTATCTAAATCTAACTTAAAACACGATCATGTTATCACACACACAAGTTTCATAAAAAAAATTACTTTAATAAAGTAAGTACCTATCTGATAAATGTAACACTTTTTATAGAATATCACTTAAAATTTTGATACATAAGTATAGACACAAAGCTGTAAGGTACTTATTGTAAGTACTTACTTATTATAAGTATCTTTCTAAACTTAGTTTACCACGCTTCAAAAGCCACAACCTTACAAAAAAACTACTCATATAACTTATCAAACATTATTTTTACATCAATATACTTGTTCACACAAGTAACATCATTACCATCGCGTAACACAACCTTACAAAGTTACGAACTTTCGTACGAGGAAATAAAGTAAAGAGTGCACAGACATGTTCCTCTCTCCCGCGCTCGCGAATAACTGAAAAGATTTCAGCGTTTTCAGCATGCCTCGAAGCTTTCATAATTCGGGTTAAGCTTATACTTCGGCTAGGCACTTTGCAGGACAGCTTTTAGCTTTACGACAACTCGTTGAAAGCTCGAATATTGGGGATACTCTCGAAAACAAGAGTTGTTAAAATTTTGAGAGGGTCGTGACCTACGACAACTTAAATGTATATCGAAGTTTTAGTTTAATTAAAATGCAAGCTTAGTAGTTTATTACCACACAAAAAACTTTTAGCTACCACGTTGTAAAAAGTACAGATTTATTTTCATATAGAATAACAAAGATTATAAATCATGATTTCAAAACTATAATAATGAAACTAAAAAAAAACTATTTACTTAACTAAATATAACTAACTGTTAGAAAAAGAGGGACAAAAATACATCAAATAATATGAAAGATACCCCAAATGGCCGCGCTCGCAAAATAGGGTGCCCGAGAGGCTGGCGGCATTCCCGCATTGAATGGCTAGGCTCTACATAAAAATATGTAAGTATAATAATATCGATGATATCAGTCGTATAAAACAGTCATAAAAAATACATACCTATAGTCCATTATCTTGTAAATGCATTGGATAAAAACCTGTAACTTTGTTGTAATTTTGAAGTACAATGTATAGTAAATACCTCACTCACGTCGCGTCGTTCCAAGTTAATTTCACTAAGTACTACTGTTTAATTATATTGTAGAAATCTCGCAATACATATATTTTTGTTTATGAAAATAAGTTTTAAATCTACACTAATATAAGTTCCGATGATTTTATACTCAATATTGTACGTATATTAAATATGTACTTTTTGTATTTATATACAGTTAGTATATCTGTAATGCAATAAGTATTAGTGTTTGAAGGTGTATATGCA
The DNA here is from genome assembly GCA_963576875.1 of Acrobasis repandana. Classification (NCBI taxonomy): domain Eukaryota; kingdom Metazoa; phylum Arthropoda; class Insecta; order Lepidoptera; family Pyralidae; genus Acrobasis; species Acrobasis repandana. The sequence goes on along the minus strand of OY756218.1, from coordinate 14,053,109 downwards.
TGTATGTATGTATGTAAGTGTGCAGCTATTTCACTTTAACTGCGGAATAACGCACCGTGAGTGTTTCGCAAAAATGAAAACACATATAAAATGCGTTTTTCCGCAGTATAATCTTATAGTTAAATTTGTACGTACCTGCTTCCACCTGACTGAGAATTATCCCCTCAATCTATCGCAGGTTGACTGGAAGAGATCACTGCATGGGATAAGTCCGCCTTTGTATATTTGCTCTTTCGTATTATGTTGTCTTGTACAACAATTATTAATTACAAACAAACAAATAGGTACAATAACATTATAATTATAACACTTACGTTACAAACTTGATAAAGGTGGTTGATACTAGTAATTATATGTTTATTTGCATACAAAATTTATGGTTATATGAAAAATAATGCGGAACAGAAAATTTACAAAGGCACCGACGGTTAGTAGGCCCCGCGATTTTGACACGCTCTATTTAACTCTATTACGTGCACGCAAACGCCTGATAACTTGTGATTACGTGGTTTATTTTAATTTTGTTACAAAAGAAGCAGGGGTTTTTATGTTCAGTTATTTTGTTATGAAAGAGTAACTTTTAAACAAAGGAATCGTTAGTTTCAGTAGTGCAATAGTGCAAATACCTAATTCTTTCTATTGACTCTACGTAAGAGCTTCTCACACGTGGCAATTACAGTAAGTAAAAGGAAAATCTACTTAGAATCAATTTTTTACTCTTGAGAGTAAAAAATCAAAAGGATACCTACAGCTACGAGTATATAGTTATTACAACTTAGATAAGAAAAGACACAGCCTCCGTGGTCCAGACAAGGCGTTTGCCTTGCGATCCGGGTCGTGGGTTTCCCTCTGGATAGCATACTTTGCGAAAAGTTGTTTCCAGTCTGGTCAGGATATTTCAGGCTTGAATCACCAGATTATCCGAAAAGAAAGATGATTCCGTGCTTTGGAAGGCACGTAAAGCTGTGGGTCCCGAACGCCATCTAGCGTTAGGATTGGTTCATCACCATTATATGCGACTACTGAAAGGCTAGCACGTTTTTTGTTTAGTTTCATAGAATAATACAAAACAACCTAAAAATAGCAAAACATAATGTAAATACTTTATTGTGTTTGTTCTAATATTATTCAAACGTTAAAAATATAGACTTACCTACTGACTTGCGCTCATTTCCTTTCAACTAACTTAGACCACTCTCACAAATCCCTCTCTTAGGTCAAGGTCACAGTCACAGCGCGTCCTTTGGGAGCTTATTCATTATCATTATATTACCGTTGAGTTAGTAACCCAGAACACAAGTTTAAAACTTACTTTAGGGCTAGCTCCATCACGAATTGCAAAACTCAATTATTATTTAGAGCAATCATGTTTATCTAAAAACAGCATTAAATTAAGAAATAAATTATTTTCATTACTAATCATACAAATCCAAAATGCTTGTCCCAGTAGATAGACTTACCAGCACATACTCGTAGTTCTAAAAGGAATTTTTCGTCTTCATGTACTAATTGGTCACAACCAACCTACATGAAGACGAAATTTCCCGTTGCACGTAATATTGAATCACAAATTCACAAACTTGTCATGTGATTCTTTGCCTATTAATATTCGTAAAGCCAAAACTTTGTGCAGTTGTAAGAACCAATTAAAAGTTCACTATTAGTCCAATTTATGATTCAGTTTGTAGTGGATTCTTTCGCATTATGCTCATTATTTTATTTTATTTTGTTTGCATTACATATATATAGATAGATATATATGTGTATTTTATTATATATGAAGTATATTTGTTTATTAATTTGTATGTAATGTATGTATTTGTATGTATTTATATATTTTTCAGTAGGTTATATTTTGTATCTACTATCAGTAAATCCGACATAGGTACTGCATCGCCTCTCTCAAAATTCACTTCTCTCTCTACCCAAAGGTTGACTGGAAGAGATTGCTACCTATGCCATAAGTTCGCCTTTGTATCGTTTTTTTTTCTGTATTGTTGTATTTCCTTTGTTTATAGTGCAATAAAGAGTATTTGTATTGTATTGTGATTTATTTGTTTAAGGTGAAGATATAGGCAAATGACCTTGAATTGGCGCCCTCATTTGAAATAAATTGTTAACTCGTAAATATGGAGATAATTTCCATATTACTCTTCGTCATGCACTAGATAGCCATTTAAATTATTTTATAAACCACCGTTGAAAGTATTTACATTAGTCCGTCTAGCTTTAAAACTTGCCTCCGCCAAAAGTGGCCACGGCAAATTTTAAAGCTAGACGGATCACCAATAATAGTTTTAACGGCAGTTCATAAAATAATTTAAAGGGCTATCTAGTGCATGACGTAGAGAAATATGGAAATTATCACCATATTTACGAGTTAATAATTTATTTCACACTTCAAGGCCATTTGCCTATATCTTCGCCTTGAATGGAATGATGACCTTTGGATCTGAAAGTACTAGGAGACCTAATGATTAGTCACTCCTATGACTAGAATGCTAGCTATCCGTTTCCACAATCAAAGAAAGAAAGAAAAATATTTATTTAGTAATAAGGCGTGGAACGATGGCCTCATTTTCAAACTTAAAAAAATGTTTCCCAAAACCTTTGTAGATATACTAACGTCATATATAAGCGATAGAGCCTTCAGAGTGCGACAAGATCATGTATACTCAGAAGTTAAGGAAATAAAAGCTGGAGTGCCTCAAGGAAGTGTATTAGGCCCGGTCCTATACCTATTATACACCTGCAACATTACTGAACTAGAAGAAAACACCATTGCGACCTTCGCCGATGACACGGCTATAATAGCGGTTGGAAACAGTTACTCGGAAGCAGCAGAAAAGGTCCAAGTGGCTGTTAACAAAGTTCATAACTGGACAAAGAGGTGGCGAATTAAGCTAAACAAGTCGAAGTCAATCCACGTTAACTTCACAAATAAACATGATGACTACTGTCCTGTCTACATAAATGGACAGCAAGTGCCATATGAAAACACTACTAAGTACCTAGGTATAACACTCGACGCGAAGCTTCGCTTGAAACCTCACGTCAAAAAGAAAAGAGAGGAACTCGATATACGATTCCAGAAGATGTACTGGCTACTTAGAAGAAACTCCGCATTGTCAGTACATAACAAAATACTATTATATAAACAAGTCCTCATGCCAGTATGGACTTATGGTATTCAGCTATGGGCTTGTACCAAACAAAGTAACATTGAAATTATTCAACGTTTCCAAAATAACGTACTGAAGGCCATTGTGAATGCGCCTTGGTATAAGAATCGACGATCTACACCACCGGGACCTCAAAATGCAGACCGTCGATAAAGTAATCAAAAAATAAGCCGAAGCACAGAGCATAGACTGCTTCACCATGTGAATGTTGAGGCGATTCAGCTCCTCGACAACACGGACATAGTGCAACGTCTCAAAAGAACCAAACCTTTTGAACTAGTGTAGTTATAAAAAAAATATATACATACATTGATATTACAGTGCAGTGATGTGCCAGCAGAGACACACGAACAAAGTGCCTTCCCCTTAATAAAGACAGTAAGAAAAGTGCCAATGGACACATTCTTAGTCAATAACGTATAAAACTAGGTCATTGTTAAATTACTTATTAGTCTAAGTTTAGGCTAGATTGTAATATTATTAGCGTAGTTGTTTATAAAGGGAAACAAAAAAGTAATAAGGCCTATGCATGCACTTTTTCACGTCAAAAAAAAGTTGTATACATACATTGCGTGTAATGTTTATTTATATTTTTAAAAAGACATTATTGATATATTATAAAATAAATACTTTTTAAATAAGCTACCGATACCAGCGTTTTTAAAGACCATTGCTGTGAATAAATAGCGAAAGAAACACATTGAGACAGTACTCAAAAAATCAAAATCTTCGATATTTTTAAAATTAAGCAAATCTTACTTGTAGGAACATGCTTGCTTTTTTAAGGCTTGAGATATTTAAAAGAAAATATTTTTATTTTTAACTTTTAACGCGTTTCAGTTCGGACGTAAGTATTCTTTTTTTGATATGGCTCATCGCATCTCCATATTTAGCCAGGCACGGAGGTTTAGGTACTTCCTTGTTATTGTACTTGTTATTATGAAAAAAACTTGCTATGATGATGACATGATGTTTGATATACTACTGTAACACGACTAGACTATAAATCAAACAAACGAAGATATATCTATCATAAAAGACAAGTGACCATAAAGATGAACAAGACAAGGTCTCCCCTACTTGAATCGAATGCGAAAATTTTGATATTTTATTTCAATTACAGTTTATACAGTGCTATGATTGGTGTTTCTCTACGTGATCGAATCAGAAATTAGGAAATTCGTAGGAGAACAAAAGTCACTGACATAGCCCAACGGATTAGCTCGTTGAAGTGGCAGTGGGCGGGACACATAGCGCGACGAACCGAAGCCCGATGGGGCAAAAAGGTTCTCGAATGGCGACCACGTACTGGCAAGCGAAGTGTAGGAAACCCAACCACAAGGTAGTCAGACGACCTAACCAAGTTCGCTGGAAAGCGCTGGATGCAGGCCGCTCTAGATCGGTCGTTTTGGAAAACCTTGGGAGAGACTTATGTCCAGTGGTGGACGCTATGCGGCTGAAATGATAATGATGATGACAGTTCATAGACCGATCAAATTAGCTTAACCTGGACATAATCCTATAACCGTAATTTTCTTTTTTTATGATATAAAGTATTGTTAGTTATAGTTAAAATAAAAAGAATTAAACATTTTAGGGCCCCGCGTCAATGTCAAAAAACCAAAAAACTAAATTTTGAACTTATTTTGATTTTATAAGTACAGCATAATAAACAACTTTGTAAAAGTACCTCTTACGTGATATAACGTTTGCATTCCAGTTAGATAAATCAAAATTAAACTAATCAATCAATCAGGACTATCATTAATTAAGAAGATTCAGATGTTACACATTTTCTGGCTTATCTTACAGAAATTCTAGATAACTGTATTTCAACAATTTATTCTAATAAGTATATTATGTGTGCTGATAAATTATTAAACATTAAACAAATTCACTTTGCAGATTTCTACATTAACAAATATTGGTATTTTTTGAAAAACTAAAATACATATTATAACTATTTTGAAAGTGTTTAATTTATGCCGTCAACATATTATTAGTACTATAAGAAACAAATTAAACAAAAAATATTCACGATTTTAATTTATTTGATATATTTTCTTACTTACGTTTTAATGTGAACGTTATTTCTTGCAACTTACGGTCGCTATTTGTTTGTGCCCTAACTCCCGACCGTGTTGTCGTGAGTGATTCTCGTGTATAGTGAGTAGCCGCACGCCCCGCTCTCCCTCCCCGCACCGCACCGCACTCACCCCGAAAACATCCCGCTCTCACGTATTTTCAATTGAATATTCAATTTCTTAAGTGTGACATTAAGATGTTTAATTTGGATGAAAACATGATTATAGTACACGAAAAGCTCTAGTTAAACAAAAATTACACGGTTTCTATTTTTAACTACTGAAAAAAACATTATTATTAAAACGTTAAAAATAAATGTTTAATTTTGATATTAAATGTCCTAAAAGACGCATTATAGCTTAAACAGATATAGCCTATAAGTGATCGCATTTGAATGCACCTCAAATTTAAACTAACAAGGTATTTGGTTACCTATTTTGCTTTTAGGAAAAAGTTAGGTAGTGTACAAAATCTCAAGATTTTTATATAATAAGGTTACGACTGCGGATTTTTTACTTAGTATATCTAATTAATATTTGATACTTAATATTTATATCCGATAAAATAATAAAAATAACGAGTTTACGAATTATGTCCAGTTTTTGCTAATTTGACTGGACTACTATACATGAGTGGCAAACTATAGGAAATTATACTCTGAAATGCAGGTCAATGTTGATCTGCTCAAAGGTATTAATTAACAATATGTTGATTGCCTCTTGTGTTATCAGAATGCAAGTTTGGTGCTCTTCACGCCAAAAGACTTAAAATGTATGTAATATGTAAGTGAAACTGTACTATACTAATACTTACGTCTTAATCCCTAATGGGGCAGACAGAGTATTTTAAGTCTTGCTGCTCTAAGCAGACAGAGCCCAAGGATCCTATTTTAGAGTGATGGTGGACGAGAAAAGGAATCAAAATAGTGATGGATTGCAAGCCGCATTCCCATTTTCACCCATTCCCTCGATCGGCTTTTACAATCTGCGCGGGAAGAGAAGCAGCTGGTACATTCAAAGTTTTTTCTTTGAAGAGAATGAAACTCGACTTAAAAGCTCGAGTACATTACCTGTTTCAGCTCTCGACTGAAGATTATCCTACCCCGTTACTGCTGGATATAGGTTTGCGTGGTATCGATTTCAACGGCGCCTGCCAGACGGGTTACAAGTTACAATTTTCCGCATCACTGAAACATTTTCCTAGACTTCTCAATTATTATGGTCTAACCGTGCATTGCAAAAATAATTATTTGTGATGTATAGTGATGTTCCCGAACATACTCGTATAATAACGTAAAAAGGTTGCAACGGATCGTAAAGTTAAGCATTGTAGGTTACGCATTATATCGATGAACATATAGTAAGGCATTATATCGATGCGACGGATTTAAATATTGTACGGGATACCTGAAGTCTCTGGCCTATATTTGTGGGGTTCTGGTGTAGAAATGCTAACAGTTTCATAGTTCAATTAGGAATATCTATCAAAATGCTAAAATTTCTGCCCAAATCCCTCACTGCTCTGGCTGCAATTAATATGCCACTACCGGCAGCTTCTCCTCCCATAAAGAATTAATATTGGAATCCTTCTGGATATGCAATAAATACCCTAGCAACCTTATAAATATTTAATTTAAAACTGGTTACTTACGTATATATACGTCCATAGTCAGCTCGGACAACCAGGTTCCGATCTCAATAGGCCTCCTTCAGGGCGAATGCGGAGCACCGGACGCGGCGACGACGCTCATGCTCGCACCCGTAACCTATTTTAAACAGTTCTAATGATTTCATCTCACGTTAATTATAACCGACCAGCTAGCAACCAGTAATTATTTCTGGTTCCTTTTTTCACTTATGCCCACCATCTCATGAAGTATCTTGAGTATTCTTGACCTATGAGCAACCCCGTGAGTTAAAGAGACGTGATAGTACCCTATACTTACGTATTGAAACGTCAAACAATAACGCTAAACATAATATAAGCATATAGTGCTCCTCAAATCAAACTCTTCAATCTTAAAATAGTACTTGTTTAAATAAATTAGGTAAAGAGCTTTGACAAATTGTTTACTAAACTCGTCAGACAGGTACATCATATTCAAATCAATCAATAAATTTTAGCATTTTACAAAGCGAATTTGTTATGACATACATTCTAATTAGTCAGACCTTGTAGTCAGTTTATAAAATAAACAAGTATCAGACAGCCTCATAACTCATAAAAAATAATGGCTCTTGACAAAAGCCTTCTCAGTCCATTTCCTTTTTACGTATTGCCTTCCCTTGTTACGTAAACGCATTAAATAAAATTTCATAGGTAATGCTTTTAATGATAATAATTTATTTTTAATAAATAAACACAGAGAGCCTGTCTATAAATAATTCGTTTGGTATCCATACCGCTGAGCGCAGCTCTGTTACATACCACATTTTTTAGCAAAGAGACACAATGTGAAAAAGCCTTACCGGCCATTTACAGTTTAAAACATATAGAAAAGGCTATTAAATAATAAAATAATCCTAAACAAACTAATCCATTAAAGTCTGATATAAAAATAATTATGTCAAGACGACTCTTACTTAAAAATAATAAGTGCTAATTTATTTATTTTTTATTTATTTAACTTTATTACAAACGTAATAGGCTAATAATAAACGACAAGTGATAAAAAATCAAGTTATATACGGATACACCGAAATAGTTGATGTAGTACGGGAAACAGAAATTATGGACACTTTATAGAATGTCAATGACGTTGAGATGGCTTTCTTGGGAGCCTTGACCTATCGAGGCCGCAGCCTGACGGAACTACTTCCACGTGTACTAAATAGACCTTTCTTTCACATTTATTTCGACAAATGCCTTGAATTTTCTCACTAGACGTTTTCATGATGTGATAAAACCTAATTTAAGACCTGATTACAAAAAGATATCCCGAACCCCGAGTGGAAGGTTTACAGCACTTGGCTGTTGTCTTTACTCGTACTATCAATACATTTATAAAAGGTATTAACGGATGTTTCTTTTTCACCTCGGTGTACCAACTGCAAATAAGGTTGATTTAAAAAACTAATTTACATAAGCTTTTATTGTGCCTTCCATTTTCATCATCAGACTCGTCTGGGACCAAACCTTTTTCAAACAAACCCGATATTGATGGGGTTCCAGTTCCAGTAGCCAGCTTCATCATGATCTAGTACCTATAATGATGTAGATGGACTTTATTTTCACTATGTGTACTAAAATTTCAAACTAAATCATATACGGCAAATTGATCTTAAAAATATAAAGAAATATATATTTATAAGTATCACAGCAAGCTCTTTCATTTAATATATCACACGAAGTCCACAAAACAAATTTTTATTGCCTAATTTACCCCCAAACGTGGTCCCCAATTATATGGGTCACTGACTCATGTATGTGTACCACATTTCAACTCCATCGGTAAAAAATTTCGTAACAAATTGGCTGCGACAGACGGAAGGACAGACAAGTGAGTGATCCCATAAGGGTTCCGTTTTTACCTTTTAAGGTACCGAGCCCTAAAAACAAACAAAATTTTATTTACAACGGATTATTATTAAGGTTCCGTAAAAAAAATGAAAAAACGGAGCCCTTATAGGATCAGAATTTACTGGACCGAATCTGGTGAAATTTTGTGGGATGGTGTAATCCTATGACCCAAACACACATGTGCAAAGTAAATAAATATTGTAAATAAGGGTGGGTCATTTTCGGGGGATAAATTAGGAAATTGAAAAAAAAAAGTTTTGCAAACCTTACTGTGTCATATATCAAATGAAAGTGCTTGTTATGAGGATCTCAAATATATTTTTGTTATATGTAATTATAAAATAAATAGATTTGATTTTATTCATTAAAGAAGACGAAAATTGACCATTCCCCCCCCCCCCCCCCCGATCTCCGAAACTACTGAGCCTAAAATTTTGAAACTATACGAAATTCATTCATTGCTTTTAGGTTACAGAAAAACCTATAAGAATTTAATTAATTGTGCGGAACCCCCTCTACGCGAGTTTAACTCGCACTTGGCCGGTTTTATTATACTATACAATTACTTATGTATAAAATATTTAAAAAAAATATATTGATTGATTAGGCATTGATTACTGATAACCTCGCATGTCAATCGCAAAGTTAAATTGTGGGCAGTTCAACGGCTGATTTCGGAATTACGTTTTCCAACTTAAAAAGAAATACAGGGTGCGTATCGTGTTAATGCAATGCACTCAACAAAATTAATTACTTAGTACGAAAACACACTACAAAGTTAGCAGCCCTCTAGAGCCCGCGATATCGCACTCCTTCATACAAATATGATCTCTCAAAAGCTGCTAAAGGGTATAGTGTACACTGAAAAAAAAAAAGAATGATTACATCGACTAAGATCTTGATTATTCCATTCACACATCATGACTCCATATGAGCCTGTCATGATCATGACTTCTGTGACCAAGAAAACTTTGTTAAATTGTGGTAGTTTGTTCTTCAGTTTCATTCAGATCTTGTCCAGCACAAGCATGAAAGCACATTATGTCAACGAAGTTAGTTAGTAGATTCACATAATCCTGTGACATCATCAACTAAGTTGATAATTAGCCTAACAATTAAAAAAAATATATTTACGATAAGGGGAGCTATTCAAAAAAAAAATTAACAATTTATTTTACCATTTTATCAGCATACATAGTTTAAAAATTTAGTTTTCTAGTAGGTACTAGCAGTCACTGAGCTAAGCCGCGGACGGCAGACCGACATAGCGAGGCTATGAGTTCTGTCTAGAGTCTAAGAACAGCTTTCGATGCGGAGTTTGGATGGTTTAATAAAGGGAAGTAACACTCATTCGTGGACCTAAAAAAATAGAATGTAATTCATACTTAGTTTATAAAACAACATTATTATAAAGACATAAGTCTTTATAATAATGTTATTAGTAGTAGAATCCCTCGCTACGCTCGTGATTCTATTGTGGCATCCTTCGTTTCGCTCTGGATTCAAATTAGCGCCCTCGCGTTAAAACTATTACATTTACGCCTTGTAGCACAATCTACTATTAGAGTTCCGTACCCAAAGGGTGCAAACGGGACCCTATTACTGAGACTCCGCTGTCTGTCCGTCTGTCTGTCCGTCTGTCCGTCTGTCACAGGACTCTATCTCTTGAACCGTATTAGTTAGACACTTTAAATTTTCACCGATTATGTATTACTGTAGCCGCTATAACAGCAAATATTAAAATAAAAAAAAGTTAAAAATTAAAGGGGGTCGTCATACAAAAAACGAGTTTTTTCAGCATTTTTCACTAGATCTTTATAATGGCATTAATTAGATACCTGAAGTTTTTACCTATTATGTATTACTATGACCACCATAACAACAAATACTAAAAATAAGATAAAGTTAAAAACTCAAGGGGGTCGTCATAAAAGAAACGTGTTTCTTCAGCGTTTTAAAACATTGTAGTACGGAGGTACGGAACCCTTCATGTAGGAGTCCGACTCGCACTTGCCCGTTTAAATTTTCAATTATCTATTTGTCAATAGAAAAACACTGTGACGAATAAAACAATAGTAGGTTAAATAAGTAAGACAATAATATCCGACATAATAATAATAATTGAGCAATGCATCTTTCAAGGTGACAGTTGAGTCCGTTATTTTGCCTTGCCCTGAATCTTCTTGGCACTTTGCTGAAGGACTCAGAACAGGACTACTCCGAAGGGACGTTAAAGTCATTTCTTACTTATTGTTCCTGGATTACTTACACAAAAACGCACGGACTTGTTGAAATCACAAAAAAATGCAGTTAATTTTAATTTAATTTTGTCGTATTTAGCAAAAAACAGGCTACGTTTTTACTTTTGACTTTGGTGGAGTCTCTTTGGCATTAACTAGATACTTGAAATTTTCACAGATTATGCATTACTATGGCCGGTATAACGACAAATACTAAAAATAAGATAATGTCGTCATACAAGAAACGTGTTTACTTACGAACTTACGGTGTTTATTGTACGGAGGTACGGAACCCTTCAAGTACGAGTCCGACTCGCACTTGCCCGTTTATTCTTAACGTCAAAACAAATATTTTCTATGGGATTTGTATGAAAAACGCAAGTCATGACGTCATAGTTTCTTGGAGTCAAATAGCGCTCTTAATATCAGTTTTTCAATATTTTACAATATAATTTGTATTTATTATTTGGAAGTATCCAAGGTAAATTTTTTGAATAGAGTATTAACCCTATTTAACAAATTTGCAACTTTCTACAAGTCTCTCTTAGTCGGAATCTTGGTATCTCTTTGGTATCTTGGTATCTAATCTCAAATACCTTGGTATGTCACATTGTATTGGGAGTAGTTAGGTACCTGGGTATTGTGGTATGGGACACAAAGCAGCAGACGAGAAAAATAGCCTAAGAAAATGAAATGAATAAAGAAAATAATATCTGTATCAAATGAGTTCATATCCTTAGTTTTTCTCCCACGAGTATCCACAATAATAAGTAGGTAGTATTTCGTCATATGAAACAAATAATGCTTTGACATCTGAATACGTGATAGGGTCAATGGCACATACGTACAAGTTCTCGTAATTACTTTGAACTTGGATCTCATCCAACATTATGCCATGTTTAGGCCTCTTACAAAAATGGAAAATGGAAATATACTTTTATTTATTTTAAAAACATGTACTTATAGTGGTGAGGTGATGCACCGATATCGGTGCATCGTACCTACGTCACGCGATAATCGAAAAAATTCTCCAAGAATATATATAGGTACTTATACAAATCAAATTCCTATCATACACTTATTGATAAGCGAATTTGATTTAAAATAATAAGATTTTTGGAAAGAAAATCATTTTTTTATTCAAGATAAATGTAATAAGCCTAAACTCGATGGGTTTGCGTCGTTTTGTTACAAAGTTCCTAGGTATAGCCGCCACCTTCCGGTTCTATCATCAAATCAGCTTCTTGTCAAAATAATATTGCATTGTCATCAGATTTACATTAGCATACAAAATTTCATTTCAATCAGAAACCCTCAAATTTAACTTGAAAGATTTTACCCAAAAAACAAAAAAAAACAATTAGGGCAACCCAATGGGCAACCTAAAAAAAGCTTGTAACAACTATACCAGCCTCTATCAGTCTAATGCTGTACTAATAGCCCCTCTCCTAATAGAGGAAGGATTTGCTCAACCATCGTCATTTTACCCATTAAATATGTGCTTTGAGGAATGGTAATCGGGATGCGAATGAACTTAAAGATTGTCTCAAGTTATCCTGTCTAATACTTTTTGGTCTACCAAAGATAATGCCAATACCTTCATACAAAGAAAAATAACCGTATAGCAGCTTAATAAATTGTGTGTCTACCTATTTTTTGTTTTCATATTCATATGTTAATTAACCACAGAGTTCTGTTGTGTATCCGTAAATATCTAAGTACCTACATGTAATTTTAGCCGTAAAAAAAATTTAATTTGTTTTGCTAGTTGTTTTTTATATATTTCCGAGTTTATGCATGAATATAGGATGAGACCTGTTGAACAACATTTGCGTTAAGTTTATTTGTCTCAACAAAAAATATATAAAAACTTAATGGCGCCTACTTGATATAAGGAACTTTAACCTCACATAAAATTAAACTTTGTTCATAACGTCTGATCCAATTGGATAAGTACGCTGGTTAAGATATTTTAATAACATGATTCTATATATTATCCCAAAAAAAAAACATGTAATGCAATCAGCGTTTGTCCGTAAGCTTTTCATTCAAAAATAAATAAATATATAGGGACAAAACACACTGATTAAGCTAGCGCCAAAGTAAGTTTTGAACTTGTGTTATGGGATACTAACTCAACGATACTATATTTTATGATAAATACATATATAGATAAACACCCAAGACTCAGGACGATTTGAAAAAGGCAATTTTTCAACTTGCCCTGGCTGGGGATCGAACCCAGAACCTCCGGATTAGCGGTCTAGCGTGTTAACCATTACGCCACGGAGGTCGTCGAAACAAACATACGTTATATTTTAATTACTGTAGCCGATTGTACTTAATTTTGTGGCGGACCTTTTAAAAAGTTAAATTAAATTCATACATCACGTAGGCAAAAAGGTAGATACTAACTAAATATCATAGGTAGGTATATGATGATGACACAAAACAAAAAAGACAAACGCAAAAATATTTTATCCACTAGGTATCTTGATAATCTGTCAGTATAAATTATTGTAAATTTTAAAAAAGTTTTATTTAAGTAAATAATATTATATTTAGCTGACCAAAAAATAACAAACCGAATTCACGATAACAAATGGAATTATCTTAAAATTGCAAACAAACATGAAATATTGTATTGAATTAAAGTCAGCACAGAATTAAATGTACCTACGAACGTAGGTACCTAAAGTCTAGGCAGGGAACTTAAGAAAACCAATCTTTCATTATTTTTTGTTCTTATTTCCACAAGCAATGTGTGTGTATACCTAGTCTGGTAATAAATACTGTTACGATTAAAAATAAACAAAATATTACATTTGAATTTGGAATCCGTTATTTTTATATGATTTTTATTGTCTTTTCTTATTTTGGCGCCAATACCTGTGCCAATACATTGTACAATATTTGCGATATTAAAATTGAGTGGGGTAATAAAGAGAACCGAATCGCTGTGATTGGTGGTCAAAGCAGTAAGGGAAACAATTCGAAGAAATCCTGTCTGAAAGCAAAAGATTTTATCACGGGAGATGAAAAACCTAGAACCATGTCGCATATTTTAAAAGATGACTTGGGACTTGCAGCCTATAAGAGACGTACTGTTCATTTCTTAACTGAAAATTTAAAAAAGAATAGGGTGGCAAAATCAAAACAACTACTGAAGCGGTACGCAAAGGGAGGTCATAGAAAAATTTTGTTTACGGATGAGATTTTTTTTACAATTGAGCAACATTTTAACAAACAAAATGAACGTATTTATGCTCAAAGCTCTAAAGAAAGCTTCCCAATTAGTCGACAGAGTGCATCGTGGGCATTATCCGACTTCAGTGATGGTTTGGTAGGGTGTTAGCTATGAAGTAGTGACTTAGCCATACTTTTGTGAAAAAGGTATCAAAACATCGGCACAAGTGTATCAAGATACCATTCTTGAGAAGGTAGTTAAGCCCCTTAACAACACCATGTTCAATACCCAAGAATGGTCCTTCTAGCAAGACTCGGCACCAGGTCACAAAGCTCAGTCCACGCAGTCTTGGTTGGAATTGAACGTTTCCGACTTCATCAGAGCTGAAGACTGGCCGTCGTCTAGTCCCGATCTTAATCCGCTGGATTATGATTTATGGTCAGTTTTAGAGAGTACGGCGATCATCACAATCATACGATCGGCAGTGAAGAATTTTCCCATGGAAAGAGTGCGTGCTTCTATTGATAACTGGCCTCAGCGTTTAAAGGACTGTATTGCAACCAATGGAGACCACTTCGAATAAGCTTTTTATATTTTAAATTGTTTTATATTTATGTATTAAACTAACGCATTGTAAAAGTAATAAAAGTTATTTGCAATAGAAAAATATATTTTTTCTTTTTTACAATATTTTATGGCTAAACTAGGTAGGTATATTTACTACTTAGACATTGTAATATGTCCTGCCAATTAAAACCCACTTACTTGTGACTAATTGTTACATAACACTTATAGTTAATGTTCATTACAAGTACGATATAACATAATGATATACCTCGATATCTTTTCCTAGGATTTCAGACCTTTGTACGGCTAATAAATAGGAAATCAAAGAATAATTGCTGTATCTTATAGCTATCTAATTGCTGTTTACATTGTCAATATCGTTACCCGTTAAGATTTTCCTGAAAACTGAGAAAAAATAAGTTTGAACAGGACAATGCGTCATGAGCGCCGGTTTATGTAGCATCGAAGTGCTCGCCACATAAATATGTCGCTCCAATGAGTTAACCTTACAGTAGGTGCGCAGCTCTTCGACGAAAAACTTATTGGAAATAATTTAAAAAAAAACTGCAAAAGATGCAGTCGATGTTCGGTTTTGTGCTTTTCGGTCTTTTTTGTGTTACATTATGTGAAGAGAGTTTTCTACGTAAGTAGTTATTTATGTTTTCTTTCAAATAAATATGAAGTAAAGTTTTATCATAATACACAAACGATGCTTTTTCTTTCAGAAGTTTGACAATATTACAACTATTTCTTAGTAACGTGGAATAATGTTCTTATGACCATTACGGACAAGAACTAACCCTACGCTAGCTTTAAACTAAAATTTAAATATTTTACAGTATCGCTTTAGATCAACACAAAATAACTTTTACCTTGAAAATTTTGCAAAAATTTTATTTTGATTGATGTAATTATATTTTTTTATCTAACGTTAGTAAAGCTAACTTTAAAGTTCAAGTTCAAATCTCTCAAAACAAGTTTATCAAGTTTTGACTCATCGTCTAATTTATTCTGAAATGCAAATTGCCTCTCTCGTGCCTGTCGAGTGGTCCTACAAATGAAAAAAAACTTTGCACAGAAATTGAAACAACTCAGTGTTACAATAACGTCTTCAAATTTCTAGCTTTTGCACATCTTTATATTTACTACAGATTATACAAGGTGACTTTTTAAATACCAGCCAAAATTTTGGAGCAAGTTCAGTCCACGATACTGAAGTACTTTCTATAAAAAACGGCTGAGCGCTGATTTGTATAGGAAGGCAAATTTTTATTTTAGTTTTTCGTTAATTGTTTTTATGGAAAGAAGTTCAGAATCATGGACTGAACTTGCTCCAAAAATTTGGCCTGGTGGTTAAAAAGTCAGCCTGTATACAACGTGGAAGGGACATCGTAATAAATCGAAGCACGGGCTATGTAAAACTATCACTAAAGTGTAATGAAATTAAAATAACAGTCATAAAACAAAAAAGAAAAGATTTTCCCATACAAATCGCCCGGGCGGCTGCACAATTTCGTGTATGGAAATGCCGAAATTTATTTTGGTTTTTTGGCTGTTATTTTAATTTATAATAATAATAAATTTATAGGGACAAATCACACTGATTAAGCTAGCCCCAAAGTAAGTTCTAAACTTGTTTTATGGGATACTAACTTAACGATACTATATTTTATGATAAATACATATATAGATAAACACCCAAGACCCAGGACAATTTGAAAAAGGCCATTTTCTAACTTGCCCTGGCTGGGGATCGAACCCAGAACCTCCGGATTAGCGGTCTAGCGTGTTAACCATTAATCCACGGAGGTTGTCAGGTCGTCAGCTCTGTTATTTTAATCTATACTAATATTATAAAGCGGAAGAGTTTGTTTGTTTGTTTGTTTAAACGCGCTAATCTCAGGAACGAATGGTCCGATTTGAAAAATTCTTTTTTTGTTGGGTAGTCCATTTATAGAGGAAGGCTTTAGGCTATATAACATTACGTTCCGACAACCACGCGAACGAAGTCGCGGGCACAGCTAGTGTTATTATATTTTAATGATCTAGTATAGACCGTGGTTTGATTTGTTACGGGTATGTCCCTTCCACGTTGTATATGTCGCAGTTATGTTAATCAGCTAACTAGACGCCTATAGGCAGCTCTTTCAACGCCGGCATCCAATTGGACGCCTAGACCGATAGTTAATTGAACTAAAATTACTTAACGTTTAAAAACTTGGCCTATTGGAAGTCAGCCCTTTGAAGATGACTGTCCAAGACTCAGCCAAGTGATTCAATGGAAATTTAATTGGGTAGATGACTGAAAACTGGATGAAAAATAAATTACTTGGTACTGTTATGAGAATAAAACGTCACTAAATAGTGTCACTTGTCATTGATCATTTACATTTTCAACATGATTTTAGATTTTTTAATGCAGAAAAACTGATATTAAGAGCGCTATTTGACTCCAAATATCTATGACTTCACGGTTTTGTATTTTATACAAATCCAATAGAAAATGTTTGTTTTGACATTTAGAATAAAGTGTCTGTTTTGACTTAATGTCATCTAGCGGATTCAGTTTTTTGCGACTGCTGCGCTAGTAATCTAGTTACTTAATGGTAGGTGGTATTAGAAAAAAGTAGTCGTACAGTCAATGACCTTCGTACAGTACATAATTTGTCAACCCCAACTACACATCACAAATTATTAAATATCCAATTTAACAAAATGACTAAACTACGTTCAGCCATCTGGTTAAACGTTGCGCTAAATGACTTGGCTAGTTGTCCGTCAGCCATTTAATTGGATGCCGGTTTTGCCGGCCGGTGTAACGGAACGGATTCTCCATGAAAGGTTTCTTTGACACTTATACACTACAAAAGTCAAAATTACGAGTGATGAAGACCACATGTGCTAATCCTTTGCATACGACTAATTAAATAAACGGGCAAGTGCGAGTCGGACTCATACATGAAGGGTTCCGTACCACCGTACAATGTTTTAAAACGCTGAAGAAACACGTTTCTTGTATGACGACCCCCTTTAATTTTTAACTTTTTTTTTTAGTATTTGTTGTTATTGTGGTCATAGAAAAACATAATTGGTGAACATTTCAAGTATCTAGTTAGTGCCATTATAAAGATCAAGTTAAAAACGCTGAAAAAAACACGTTTCTTGTATGACGACCCCTTTAATTTTTAACAATTTTTTTATTTTTAGTATTTGTTGTTATAGCGGCTACAGTAATACATAATCGGTAAAACATTTCAAGTGTCTAGCTATTACGGTTCAAGAGATAGAGCCCTGTGACAGACGGACAGACGGACAGACAGCGGAGTCTCAGTAATAGGGTCACGTTTGCACCCTTTGGGTACGGAACCCTAATAATACGCCCGTTTGCAAACACTTGCGCAAATCATTTGTAGTGTAATTCCTTAATTTCAAAAATAGCACTCAAGGTGTAACGCGGCATTTTTTTAACAGTTATGTTATATGTGTATATTTACATTCGGTTCGCACTGCAACTCTGTTCCGCTTCCCTTTAAAATGTAATAATTTCTATTTAGGTCTTAATTAAAAGTAAACCAGGTAGTAAAGACAGACAACCTGTTCATTCCGGAAATGCATCCTTGAACGCTTTTTTCAATGTAGAGTTACACATATCGTTTCCCCTACCTTGTAATTGTGGCAAACTTTCAAATAAATATAATAAATAAGAAAGAAATAAGTATAGTAAAATTTGATATAAACAATATATATAATAGAAATGGAAAAGTTTAACACAAACAACACAAGCAAGAATAATATTTCCCTGATTAATCACATTTTATATTTAGCTCCAGGCAGGCGCTATTACGTAGTCACAACATAATAGATATGTGGACTGGGTCTGAACAATTGTATTTTATTTAGTCCGTCAGTTAGATTAAACAAAAATAATGGACCCATATAATTCACAAAGTTACAGCGCGTCGAAGTTTCGGAGTGGGGGTCATTGACGTCACCGTCAAGTGAAAATCGTACTTGATCTTGACGTCACGCAAAATTTAAATGCACTGTATCTTTTTTATTATTTGCTTATCAGAAAAAAGAAATTTTTAGGGTTCCGTACAAAACACCGTCAAAACCGTCTGTCCGTCCTTCTGTCACAGCCAATTTGCTCCGAATCTACTGGACCGAATCAGGTGTTTGGTAGAATGTTGTAATCCTATGACCCAAACACATATGTGCAAAGTAAATAAATATTTTTTTTTAAATAAGGGTCATTTTCGGGGGACAAATTAGGAAATAAAAAAAAAGTTTTGCAAACCTTACTGTGTCATATACGAGTATCAAATGAAAGGGCTTGTTATGAGGATCTCAAATGAGCTAAAATATATTTTTTGTCCACATCCGTATTCCATGGATTTCCATTATTTTTTGTCTACGTCACTCTGATAGTATAATAATAATCAAATAAAAGATAAAGTTAAAAAATAAAGGGGGTCGTCATACAAGAAACATGTTTTTTTAGCGTTTTTTTACTCGATCTCTATAATGGCATTAACTAGATACTTGAAATTTTCACCGATTATGTGTTACTATACCTATAACAACAAATACTAAAAATAAGATAAAGTTAAAAATTAAAGGGAGTCGTCAACCAAGAAAACGTGTTTTTTAG
This sequence comes from Acrobasis repandana, assembly GCA_963576875.1. Taxonomy (NCBI): domain Eukaryota; kingdom Metazoa; phylum Arthropoda; class Insecta; order Lepidoptera; family Pyralidae; genus Acrobasis; species Acrobasis repandana. The sequence continues at coordinate 14,033,678 of OY756218.1, read as the reverse complement.
CGTTTTAAAACATTGTACGGAGGTACAGAACCCTTCATGTACGAGTCCGACTTGCACTTGCCCGATTTATTTTAAATTTTAGTCACTCTGTCACAAACTGGAGAACGTCGTCGTCGAGTTGGCGTAGTAGCGCGAATAAATTCCAAGAGTTTTAAAAAAGCAAAGTGTCTTTATTTAGGGGGTGGAGGGTTGAACTTTTCTTAGCATTTTTGCGGAAAACGGCCACTTTTGACAAGAATGCTAAGAAAAGCTTAACTTTATAACTTTAAACTGTAAATAGTAGTTCACAAAATAGTTTGAAGGGTCACCTAGGGCTTCACAAAGACAAAATTTTAAATTACATATCCGTTTCCATTCACATAATTTATTTCAAATGGGGGCACTGGCCCCGATAAATTTAGATTTAGCAGCTAGCAACCTAACAGTATTTTGATTCTCTTTTTTATCTTTACGCCCACCATTACGCTAAACATGGCTTTGAGTCCGACTTTGGGCTCTGTCTATCCCGTTAAAGATAAAGATGTGATAATATATATGTATCAATAGTTAAACAATTTACTTGGGCGCGTATTTTCTCGTTGGAGGGATAAATATCTAAATAAATATTCACGGAGGGAATCAGTACGAAATGATGAGCAAACACTTGACTGGCATTGTGTATAGACGTGAGTAACATATAAAGTGATTCCGGTCTGTGTAATCATAACAATCAATAGTCGATTCATTACATCTTGAGCATCAATTAAATCATGTTTCAATCAAACATCATTTCAATTGTGTACTTATAATAATTATTACGTGGTTTTCAGTTAAATATAGATTTTACACACGTGTAAGTCTCGACGGGAATCCATTTGATTTTGTAGTACAGTTTAATAATTTTTTTGGCTTTTTGTCATAATATTTTGACATGTTTCTCTAGTCATAATCTGCAGTAAGCTACAGTTTTTTTTATTTAATTTTGAGTTTCATAATATCATAATAAAAAATATAATGTGGCAAAACAATACAGTGATGCGAAGGTGGCTCTCGAGCCACCCTTAAAGTACAGTTCACACATTATTTTTTTATCAATCTAGAGTATTATTTTTATGAGAATGAAATTAGTATTTTTTGACATTATTTTTTTTAAGACTTTAAATCTTACCTTTGACCGACCACCCACTATAATCCAATCAACCAATAAAATGATCCATTAATTTTCCTGCAAGTTGACTATTTCAAGATACCTTATAACTCTTAATTATAGCGACACTGAAGATCTACTAAATAGTCTTCACTGGTAGAGAAGACCTATGGCTTTAAGTCCGCCTATTACGTTAGTAATAAAATTAAATAAATAGAAATAAATAAAATACTTAATTACTAACATTAGGTACTAATATTAATATGCAATGACATGTATCTTAAGATTATAAACCTAAAATTCATATTTACTTACAATACAACTATAAGTTTTTGTTTATTCTGTTGAATATGTACTCGTAGTTAGTTATTTAGCTCGATAGTCACTTTTAAATTGTTAAACTGTATGTGCCACTATCGACACACAAATCTATTATGTTTAGCTCATAGCACGATAATATTATATGTACCTACATTATAAATAACTGTCCACGCATCCAGAAAGGAGAGCCCTGGAGAACTGTAATGCAGGTGCTGCCTACATCAGTCTCCAGTCTCCCCAATCTAACCGGTAACATATAAATAACACGCTTATGTATGTGTTATATTCTGCCTATTTATCGATGTATTTAATATATTGTTTGATTGTATGGAGGGCAATAAATACATTTTTATCTTTTATCTTATCTTAATTCTAATCATTGTTAAAGAAAAGGTATAATATTTTTGCCAAAAAATTACAACAGTGTTGAACACAAAAAAATATTAGTAGTATTATAAGAGTTTCAGTTCTAAGTATGGGGAACCCCAAAATTTATTGTTTTTTTTTTCTATTTTTGTGTGAAAAATCTTTACATCACAAAGATCTCAGAATCACAGAATACATCTACTTACCAAGTTTCAACAGTATAGTTCTTATATTTTCGGAAAAAAGTGGCTGTGACATACGGACGGACAGACAGACAGACAGACAGACATGACGAATCCATAAGGGTTCCGTTTTTTGCTATTTGGCTACGGAACCCTTAAAACACTATTGTTGTTTAAAACCAGAATTGCCGGTCGTCCTTATGGCCGCGATCCACAATAAAACTGGCTGTTAAATTTATGCTTCGGCTTTTTCCCATTTTTTTAATCATCTAGTTCATAAATAAACTGACGTTGCAGAGTTTATGGCCATCTCCGGCCAAATAGGACTTTATGACATACGAATAAACATGTTGATGTTTACCTGTACATGTTAATACTGCGGGACACCATATTACACTACGGGACAGTTATTTTAATTATGGTTCCACGTTTATAGCCGTAAGTGTCCTAGAAAGTGCTAAGTTGTACCAGTTGTACTAGAGAGAAAAAACAGCATAGGTACTTACAGTTTTATATTGCTTTACATTGATAGTTCAGATTGGTACCTAGTAGATAATAATAAGGGTTGGAACACACATACCAGCAAATTCAGTAATGATACCGATTTATTTAAAAATCGACTGCCTCCGTGGTCCAGTGATCATGGCGTCTGCCTTGTGATCCGGAGGTCGTGGGTTCAAATCCCACTGGGAAGCATATTTTGTGAAGTTATTTCCAGTCTGGTTTGGATATTGCAGCCTTGAATTACCTGATTATCCAAAAATAAAGATGATTCCGTGCTTCGGAAGTCACGTAAAGCTGTTTGTACCTATCCTAGGATTGGTTCTGCTCTACCCTTTGGTAGGTTAGTAAGTAGCGGACCCCGGGCTCTGAAGCGTAACCGCTGACGATGCAACCGGGAATACGCTCGCATGATGATGATGACTGATGTATAACCGCAAAAAACATGACTGAATACTTGCTGCAAGAATCGGCATACTGTAAAAATTGCCGTGTATTTTTTACGCAAACATTTTATAAATACGTACTTATATAAATGCGCGAGGCCTATATCACGAGATCGAAAGCCATGAGCGGTTATTGGTATTTAAGGGAGGACTGGTTCTAGATAACGAATGAAAAACAAGGTAAAATTCAGATCAGTCGACGAAGTTTGCTCTTTATTTATTTTTGTATGAGATGGGTCTTCTTTTAGAGAAGAAATATATTTTACTAGCTACGAGAGCCGTTTACTTACAGAAGTAGCCTATATATCTCTAGATCAAAGTACGGAGGGTACTTCGAAACGCCGTTGATCCCACCTGTCATGTTTATATTATAACAGTTGTAAATATTAGATAGCATCAATTAGAAAAAAAAATACAACAGTGTTGTACATGTTAAATAAATGCCGCACGGACAAAATCTTTTAGCTTTCTAAATTAATAATTCAGACTAAGTTTTATTTGAAGGATTTGTTTTTAGTTTAATATTAACTATTCAGTGCTTACTAATAAGATACAGATACAGATACACTATCACATCTTTATCCCTAACGGGGCAGACAGAATCTAGGGCGGCAAGGCCTTACAGAGCAATAAATATAGGTACACGTTATTTACTTATAACATTCTACATTGGATTCTTATTTTATTTTTCTTTTAAGCTAAATACATCGAGCCATGCGAATTACAAGACAAAGAATTCACCAAATGCGTAAAAGCGCAAATAGAAGCCAGCTTGCCGCACTTCACGAAGGGCGTCCCCGAATTCAACGTGCCTTCGATAGACCCGGTTAAGCTGGACGACATCAAGATAGACGGGAATGGACTCATTTTGAAATTTACTGAGGCTGCCATGCACGGGCTAAGCGAGAGCCAGCTTACAGAATTACAGTGAGTATATCTGATGCTAAAAATATGTACTCGTTTGAGGCGTTCCTAAACTCGACGTACCTACTCGTACCTACGACAAACCAGGAGGCTTATTGCACGCCTCATAAGCGAAGCGCATGAGATAGTGCTCTACTCTCGCCTTACAAAAATCAAGTGATTTTTTTAACTAAATGTGTCTCTATTTATTTTCTATCGCACTTGTACAATAATATTTACACATAAATGTCAAGGAAAAACACTAGTTTCAACACTTATGACATTTCTAAAAGCCATTATTTTGCCTTTTAAATAAATAAAAACAATGTTTAATAAAATCATGTTGTGGACGTCCGTGTGTCTGTATGTATGGAAACTGGCGTGGTCACGATAACTCCCGAAAAACTTATCTGATCAAGTCCATTTTTTTTATACGCTTCAGTATTATCCAAAACCAAGTCCTTTCGAAGATCACGGTCTAATTCAATGTAGTTTAATCGTAATTTCAATTTAATTGTGAAAAATGAGATTATGAGGCGTGCACTTTTGGATTTTCCAAACTTATTTTTAAAATGGAGTGTATGTTAAACAGAAAACGTAAATACACGAAGTTTTACTTGATTTCCAACTTCCAAATGCAACTAAAGCATGAATGCTCTTTCATTTGTCTATCTCATCTGCCAGTTGTTTTACTTCGCTGTACGACACGACGTTCACCTTTTCCTTTACCTGTTTCATGTAGCTATGCCTCGGTCTTCCTGGTCTTCTTTTCCCTTGTATCTTTCCTTCCATGATAGTCTTTATGAAGTCGTCATGTCGTAGCAGATGACCCAACATCTTTCCTCGCCTATTCTCTATTATATCCAGAATGCACCTTTTCTCTCCTACTCTTTTCAGGACCTCCTCATTTGTAGTTTTTTCAACCCAGCTTATCCGTTCCATCCTACGCCAGCACCACATTTCAAATGCTTCTATTGGTTTCTTTTCTTTTTGAGTTTGACTCAAAAAGTCCATGCCTCGCAGCCATAGTCCAGATGTATATTTTAAAGAGCCGTTTTCGTGACGATTTTGATATCTTAGCTGTTAGAAGATTTTTTCGTTATATGTTTATATTTTTGTTTTTTCAATCAATGGTAAATAATAAGTAGAATAAACATAGAAACAAAAAAATTACGATACATGGCAGTGAACGGGAACTATCATTTTAACTTTTTCTACAATGACGAATGAACGAAGTAACTGCAGAGTGCTAACTCAACGATAGGATCCAACCCGTGGCGTGGATAGTGTAGGCTAAATCCTCTGGCTATTCTGGCCAAGTATGGCTCCAGTAGTACAGAGAGGACCATGCTCCTGCATTGAAGACTAAAAAGACCTAATGCGATATCCATATTCAATACTAGTAGTTCGCCTCGAAATTTAACAACTTCCTATCTCGGTAAACCTTAACCTAACCTGAACTTAAATTCTATTGTTCTTATTGACTCGAAATTTCAATTTCATAAAGGCCTGGGCTCAGATCAAGGAGCTTGAGCAATAGATACCTACTCGAGTTATCGTAAAAAAAATACATACAAAAGCCAGATTGTCCAATCAACTCGGAAAAGTTCACAGTTCAATTATTAGCTCTCTAGTCCCACTGCTGAGCAAAAGCCTCCCCTCTATGCTTCCAAACACTTCTGTTGTTTGCTTTATTTTTACTACATTTTAAACTGTCTTAACTCGTCCGACCATCTTGTTTTTGGTCTGCCTCTTTTCCTCTTGCCGTCTGTTGGAGTCCAGACTCCAGACAGTTGGGATGTGCATCTTCCCGGTGTCATACGACAGACGTGGCCAGACCAATCTCATTTTAGCCTACTTTTTAAGCGACTTCAAAAAGGAGGAGCTTCTCAACGTGAATGTACATATACAACGTGTTAATAAACTAACGCAAAACCTCTCAGATGGTATCTCAGCCCATGAAACTGAACAACTTTTGTTCTAAAACGTTCACGAAACCCAAAAAAAAAAGTTTGTATGAAAATTCATTTTAATAACGCTTAAAGTTCTCACTTTAAACTGTAAACAGTGGTTCATAAAATAGTTTGAAGGGTTATCTAGGTTTTACTAGATCAAAATTTTAAATGATATCTCCGTTTCCTTTCAAATAATTTATAAGGTATATTGTGTTTGTTGGTTTGTTTATTCGCTCTGTCTGTACAATGTACAAGCATCTTAATACGCCAGTACTGCAGTAGGGCTAGGGCTCGCCTGTAGACACATTGTCACGTCACAAAAGGTAAAGGATTTCCGTACAATCAATTGTTATTCGATTTGCGTAATCGCCAGCAAACCTTGATTGTGTGTTAATTACTGATATTGTTATGATGCCAATTCTAGATGAACAGTAGGTAACTATACCTACTATGTACTAGTAACTACATGTAAGAGCCAGGCTCTAGTCAGTTTAATTGCATGGACGCACAGAATGACATACATCCGTGTGGTTCCCGGAAGAGTAGAATAGGACCACTCCAAGTCTTCCCGTGGATGTCGTAGAAGGCGACTTAGGAAACAAGCTGAAGAAAGCTTATATAGGTATATAAACATTAATGGGACCCCTCCTACCCGTTTGGCAAACGTGGAGCTCAGCTCGGACTACTCAGTGTTACTTATTTCTGTAAATTAGATTTGGCACTCTTTCGCAAGCTTTACATGTTATATTGTGATAACATTGTATTAGGCATAATATCTTTGTAAACTGACAAAGCCCTTCTGGCGGCGCGTAGGCGACCAATACTGTGTAAATTAGTTTCTTTCGGCGTTTCTCCTCAGCAGAGGTCGTTGCGAAACGCTAGTATCGGTAGCTTTTGCACTAAAAATAATTAAAAATAGTGACCTTCAGTAAATGATATATTTATCCTACATTGAATTTAAAAAAAATTGACTCTGACTTTGGTGAGTGTAGGTAACCCAAATCCTCTGGCTGCTCCGGCTAATATGGCTCTGGTAGTACCGAGAGGGTCGTGCTCGTGCAGTGGAGACTAAAAAAGAACGTGATGATGATGATGACACAATGACGGTTTTTTTGCAGGAATAATAGAGTGGTTTGCTATTGATTTGTCCATTTCACATACTAGTAAATTGTCATTGGCTGTCCGGTTCCCTGACAATGTTTTATTTTACTGGATAGTTAACATTAAAAATACCAAGATCGAAGGAAATGAGCTGGCAAAACGGAACTCGCGCAGCTGTTTTTAAAAGGTTCAATATATGTATGCTTGTTCTGTATTCTGAGATGTATGCTAAGAATGCCCGCACAGTCATCTATATTACTCTGAATATTTTTATTATATCTTCAGCATTGTCATGTCAAATGCATTTTTAACCGACTTCAAAAAAGGAGGAGGTTATTTATAAACGTGTGAGTTATACAATAAACAATATTAGCTAAGGCAACGATTTGCCTATTTACAAATATGCATTACGAGCAACATTAATATTTATTTATTATTATTTATAGTGCTTGCACCATACTACTACCATATTAAAAAAAAACTAGGTGCGATAGGTTATAAGCATCACAGAGTAATAAATATACTAGTAGCATGCACTCAGATTACGTCAGCTCACACCGAGACACGACGCAACGTGGCGCGCACTTTTAAAGAAATAGAGAACTTGTTTACCACATAAAAAGATCCTAATTTCAGTAAGAGCCCGCAGCGACGACGTCACATCGCGTCACGTCTCTGTGTGAACTGACCCTTAATCCTCACTAAAGTTTAAAAGTAACATTCATCATCTTATTTGATTCTGTGACGAACAAAAGATGATAGGTGCAGAACTTGCGGAAAACCGAACTCTTTGCTCAAGTCAGGGCATGAACAAGAAGCTTTGTACGAGATAATGTATAATTACATAGCACTTAGTGTTTAGTAGATAATCAGTGACTCGTCAATAGATTCCATTACTCATTAATCCATCAATATGCAAATAACTTCGTGTAAATGTCGGTTACTAACAACATAGCAAGAGTACCTACTCAAATTAAATAATGAAATAAGAAATGGTGAAAAAATTTCACGTGAGCAGGACTTTAGTACTGCATCTTGAATGCATAAAAAACCCTATAAAAATAATTTTGCATAAGCTCAAAATCTATAGATTACTTATTTCTCTGTAGTTTCCGTTCCGTATTTCTAGGAAAAACCAAACTTTCAAACTAGGTCATAGTCATAACAAAACTCACTACCTATACTTAAATGTCTTTATCTTATCAAATTAGGACCTCAATTCAGACCACAGATATAAATACAGACTAATATTACGTCATAAATGACGAGACAGGTTTACCAGTTTTCCAATACTTTTAGGGGAAAACTTTTGATTCCGTAATGGTTAATAATTCTAACTGAATGATCCATCCCCCCGGCCACTAATATCAATACTTTTATGAGCATTTTGTTAATAATGTCATCGGACTCAGAATATATTAGTTCACTTTTTGTTGTAGGTACAGTCAGCAAAAAAATATTTATATTCAGAAATTATGTGCCTACTATATAGTTTTAGTATAACAAAAAAAATAGTAAGCGAGTAGATGGAAATAGGAATCAAAATAGTGATGTGTTTCTGGCCACATTGCCTATTAAGGCCGTACCTGAATTTCCCGGGGTCCAGTGCTGCCCCATTTAAAATAAATAATTTCAAAGAAAAGGGAGACATAATTTAAAATAAGTTTGGGAAATCCAAAAGTGCACGCCTCATAATCTCATTTTTCACAATTAAATTGAAATTACGATTAAACTACATTGAATTAGACCGTGATCTTCGAAAGGACTTAGTTTTGGATAATACTGAAGCGTATAAAAAAAAATGGACTTGATCAGATAAGTTTTTCGGGAGTTATCGTGACCACGCCAGTTTCCATACATACAGACACACGGACGTCCACAAAATGATTTTATTAAACATTGTTTTTATTTATTTAAAAGGCAAAATAATGTCTTTTAGAAATGTCATAAGTGTTGAAACTAGTGTTTTTCCTTGACATTTATGTGTAAATATTATTGTACAAGTGCGATAGAAAATAAATAGAGACACATTTAGTTAAAAAAATCACTTGATTTTTGTAAGGCGAGAGTAGAGCACTACCTCATGTGCTTCGCCTATGAGGCGTGCAATTTTGCTACTACCAAGCCCTAGATAACCTTTCAAAGTATTTTATGAACTACTGTTTACAAAGTGAGAACGTTAAGCTTTACTACGCACTTTTGCGAAAAACGGCCAGTTTTGGCAAATGTGCGTAGTAAAGCTTAACTTTCTCATTATAAACTGTAAACAGTAGTTCACAAAATAGTTTGAACGCTTATCTAGGACATGGTAGTAGCAAAATTTTAAATTATGTCTCCGTTTTCTTAAAATGATTTATTTTAAATGGGGCAGCACTGGATCCCGGAAAATTCAGGTACGGCCTTAACATGCCAGCCAGACCAATAAATTATCCCACAGACCTTGTTATCCTATTCAGTGAATACCTGAAATAGGTAATATTATTACATATCGGAGGAAAAATAATTGAATGCGACCCGTAAGCACATTTGATGCACATATGTACCTAAATTTTAAACAAAATTAAAGTCATTTTTGTTGTCTGTAGGTACCCTAATATACTGCTAAACTTATATGTAATCTTTACGACAAGTAGGTAGATAATAACCATTTGTCTTGTATCAGTTCTTTCGTCGTTCTCTCATGTACAGTAATATAATAGTCATTTTTTATTAGAGTTCAGTACAAAAAAAAAAAAAAATCGGAACCCTTATAGAGGGTTCCGTACAAAAAATTAAAAAACGGAACCCTTATAGGATCACTCGTGTGTCTGTCTTTCCGTCCGTCTGTCACTGCCAATTTGTTCCGAATCTACTGTATCTAATAATAATCTACTGTGTATTTTTGTTATTATTGTAAAATGAATAGTTTTGATTTTATTCATGAAAGAAGACGAAAATTGACCATCCCCCCCCCCCCCCCTGATGTCCGAAACTACTGAACCTAAAATTTTGAAAAAAATACCAAATATAGTTCATTGCTTGTAGATTACAGGAAAACCTATAAGAATTCAATCAATTGTACAGAACCCTCTCCACGCGAGTTTAACTTGCACTTGGCCGGTTTATTCAATATAGGGTAAATAAATCTTTAATAGAAGGTAAATTAAAAAAAAATGATTTTAGTGCTAAAGCTACAAACTACTAGTGTTTCGGAACGACCACTGCTGAGAAGACAAGCTTAAAGAAACCCAGTTTAGTACCTAGTACTCGTAATATTATAAAGTAATATTTAAAACAGCATATATATCTGTCCACTGCTGAACAACGGACTATTAGGAGTACCTCATATAAGTATACTTAAGTAAGTCGTGAACAACGGTAATCACTACATCTTATCTTTGATTGAAGTATAAAATTACATAACTTCGTCTTTTTTAGGGTTCCGTACCTCAAATATAGGGGCCACTTATTTTAAAAAAGTGCTGTGAACTATACCGTGTGACATATCAAATAAAAGAGCTTATTACATATTTTTTTTATAATTTTTAGATTGGTATTTTTTAAATTATTTAAGAAGATATAGGCAAATTGACCATTCCCAGTTTAGGCTCAGTGGTTTCGAAGATAAGGGGGTCTTATCTCCGCAACCACTGAGTGTAAACTTTTGAAAAATACAGATAATAGTTCTTTACCTATACATTACAGGAAAACCTGTAAGAAATATATCGTGTTATTTAAAATAAGCAATTCTTATGTATTTATAATGAGGATCTCGACGATTGAAGCGATTTTAATGAAATTTAGTATACACGTAGTGTTAAAGCTGAGAAATAGGTTTTATTATCAAAGACAAAGGGTTAACGACAAAGTTCTCGAGTTTGAGGCCAACCGTCTGGCGGAAGAAGACAGAAAGCGAGACGAACTGAAGGCTAGACCACCTACAGCCTACCACTATAATTATGTTAATGGAGTCTTGACGTGCGCAATATGTTATCGCACGTTTACCAACAAATTGGGCTACACAAGTCACTACAGAGCCCACCAGAGGAAGAATTGAAACGCATGACAAAACAGTCGCCGAGGCCGAAACCGGCCAGGATATCATCATCATTATCAAAGAACCTCGTTTTCTTTGCATTTGCAAGCATCCAAAAAATAAATCCGATATCATTTGAATTGAGCGCTAATTTCGCCGCTCCTTCAAATGAAGGCTGGACTATAAGAATCTCAAATATATTTTTTTTATAATTTAAAGATATATATTATTCAAGATAATTAAGAAAGTAGGCGAAATTTTATCATTCAGACGCCTTATCTCCAAAAAAATACAGAAAATAGTTATTTAGGTACCTAGGTATAGATTTTAGAAAAACCTATGTGAAGTGCAGCTCGCACTTGACCGTTTTATTATTCGCTAGCCATGACAAAGTCGTTACAAAGATTACGACAAACAAACGGTATTGACCATAATGCAAATAGCACCAGTGACCTTCCGGGTGACGTATGTAGAGGCATAATGACCACCTTCCAAAATGGAACCAGTTGCTTCTGCTACCGTATGCGAGTTCCATATGTATGTTTAGTATGTGCCATAGGTTAAGTAATACAATTACTTAGTCGCAATCGCAATCGTGAAATGTTGAATTACAAGAAAACCTAAACAGTCATCCGAGGTCTCTCGTACAGCGTTACGTTTGATATAGCCCTTGCTTTTTTAAACGGCGATGAACAAACTTACAAACTTTGCACCTTTATGTACCTAGAAAGCCGAGAGAGGTTTCATTACTTACCAAGTTTAAAAAATAGTTAAAACATATTAATGACTTTTTGCAACAACAATTACTTTCGATCATATGTAGGTACTATTGTAATGCGAGTATACTTACAGCTCTTTTGTCATACATATAATAAATATTACTTTGTATGTTTGTAACATGTAGGTACAAATTGTGAAAAAAATACATGGACCTATTTTAGGAACCTATTTATTTATTTCCACATAATAAATATACGGACCTAACCCTTAAATATGCTAATGATTATGGACTGTCCCCAAAGAACATGGATTTTAATATGTAATATCCTTATTATCTTCATCAACCGAGCGTATTCCCGGGTGCATCCTCAGCAATAACGCTTCAGAGCCCGCGTCTGCTACCTCACCTAGGTGATTTGACGAGGTTACTTGTTTTTACACAGAGCGACTGTCGTCTGACCTCCGCAATCAAAGGTAGACCAGAACCAATCCTAGGTTAAGTTTAAACAGACGCTAGATGGCGTTCGGGACCCACAGCTTTACGTTCCTTCCGAAGCACGGAATCATCTTGCTTTTCGGATAATCAGGTGATTCAATCCTGCAATATCCTAAACAGACAGGAAACAACTTTTCACAAAGTATGCTTCCACGTAGGATTTGAACCCAGACTTCCGGATCACAAAGCAAACGCCTTGCCCACTGGTTACGTAGTAACTATTTATTAATCTGTGCCACTGGACCATGGAAACAGGCTGATCCTTATTATCTTCATTACAGGATAAAAATTGGTGACTCCGATGAAGACTTCAAGCTGGCCTTCAAAGGAAACCTGAGTCTGACAGCGAAATATGAGGTCGATGGTCGTATTTTAATCCTGCCCATCAAGGGTAAGGGAGATGCCCTAGTCTATGCGCGTAAGTATATTTTAAGCCTTGCTCTAGAAGTTGACGTCTATTTTTTCTAAGTATTTTGTTAAACAAAACCTGATACAAATAATGAATTTTAGGTTCCAGTTGTCATGAAGCTTTTGCGTAATTATTACCTACTTTACCATTTTATGCGAACTGAACATGTTTATAAATTTTAATTACTAACATTTCTTGAAACTTTTCGTCAGTCAACTAATTAAGGATCCAGAGTTTTAATATAGTTCTACTCGCTCCATAGAAAAACGTTTATTCTCAGTAGTCCCTTTAGTGGTTCCTTTGGAGGCACTACTGAGCTTTTTTTATCTCTGTAGTTCCTTCAAAGGTACTAAGGGAACTACTGAGACCGATTGTCAGTAGTCTCTTTAGTGTTTTGTTTAGAGTGCAACAACTAATTAATGATTAATGATACTTACTTACTTATATCATACACCTCTGGGAGATCCCCTTGATTCTCCCAAATTTTTAATCCATAATATTGTTTGTCATCATAACTTAGTCATAATATTTTTTGTCATATTCACAGTTTGACATGGGTACTGTTTTTGAAGCTATATTATAATCAATTATTAAATGAGAACAAGCTGACCCTGCGAACTTCGTTCTGCCCGTTCCTGTTCCTTTTTCCATATTATTTCAACATATGGACTTCCTAACCTACCCTATGGACTTCCACAACTATCTCGAAACCAAAATTAGCCAAATCGGTCCAACCGTTCTCACATTTTAAGTGAGACTAACGAACAGATATTTATTGTTATGTAAGTATATATAGAAAGATAAATAGAACCCACCTCTGAATAATCTGGATCTACCAACTCAACTTGGTAGTTTGCCCTTTTTAAGTATAGTTACAAACCTGAAACTAAGGCGGACTAACATAGGTAGAAAAAATTAGGCTGCCAAGCGGATAGCAAACCAGACAAGCTGAGAAACACTAAAAAAACAGTCTACGCTAAAACATATTTACAAAAATCGCAATTTATTTATTTTATTTATTTAACTTCATACACTAATACAAGTGTAATGGCGGACTTAAAGCCAAAGGCCTTATCTACCAATTTGCAATTTGATTTATTTTCCAGAGGGAGTCGAAGTCGTAATAAACAGCAAGCTGAGCCACGTGAAAGACCGCAAGAACCATACGCACTTCAAGCTGATCACGCCTTCCTATAACTACACCATAGAGCGAACCACTTTTGATCTCAAGAACCTGTTCAACGGGAACAAACAATTAGGTAAGATAGCCATAAACTGCAGCGTCCAATACTTGACCGGTCAAGAAAACTGGGAACGAGGAAAAGTTCCAATGAAGTATCTACGATAATTATCTGCTTACATCTTAGAACTTTAACGACTCTATAATTTATCTACTCAAACCACTGGCATGAATCTAAATAGTTAAATTTAATCCTACTGTCTAGAACACTTAGATAATATAATTATAACGTCTAACAAAATATACCGAAACTATTTGAGGAGTTTGAAGTCCATGATACTAAACAACTTTCCCCAAGAAACATATATCGAAATATGAAAAATAATTTTTGTCTTTCCATACAAACTCAGATCGGTCAACTTGTATTGGGACCAAAACTTATTTTTCATATTTCGATATAGGTTCCTTGGGGAAAGTTGTTTAATATCATGGACTGAATCTACTCCTAAAATAGTTTCGTATTATTTTGTTCGACGTTATATGAAAGTTGTTCAGTATTGTGGACTGAATGTCCCCTTAAAATATTTTCAGTAAATATTGTTACACCCTATGTATATAACATCTGGCATCTCACAGCTCACCTTGGTTATACGAGTAAGCAACCGCGGTCATTGGTACAATCGAGAAGGATGTTACACATCAATTGTGTTTTATCTGAAGTAAATCTTAAAAACTGTAATAAATTCCCCAGCTGACACGACCCTTCAGTTCGCGAACGAGAACTGGAAGCAGCTAATGGACGACCTGGCGCCGCCTGCCATTAAGCAGATAGTCAGAACCTGCGTGAAAGCCATCAACAAATTCTTCTCCAACGTCACCATAGAACGGATGTTGAAGGGATACAAGGAGCCCTAAACGTGCAATACTGTGATATAATGTAATTAGCTTTATTTATGTAATATGTTATTTATTAGAGTAAATTGCCGTGTAACTTTGTTTTTATTTGCCATCCTATCCTATTTGAAAGGTAGGATAGTACCTACTTGCCTTTAGATTTACAAAGGCCATGTAGTCGCGGAGTAGAATACGACTTCTTGAGACACCCGTGGAGACAAAAGGGGTGGTGACCCATTTTGCCTCCACGGGTGTCTAAAGAATGTATAGGCACAGGTATGAAACTTCATAGAAGCAGAGTATCATTTATGCCTACACTACTACAAACGAAACTATACATCCGTGCACACGTCAATGCGTGTGTTCCCCCGCTCTTGCCCCTCGACAAGGCGAGAACGGGGGAGAGGTGCGGGAACGGGGAACCATTCTGTATGAATACTCTTATTAATTTCTGTGGTGTAACAAAATAGGAGCCGCAGCGTTCTCTGTGCAAATACAGTTCGATTCACATAGAATGGCGTCAGTGGAATTAGCTGCAACGGGGCCCGCTTCTCTGCGACGGACGCACGCGCGGTGTTAGCCAGCGGCTCGGGCTTGTTCAGCATACCATACTCGTACTATACAATAGATAATTATAATCAGACGACCGACTGCCACACATATTTCTACGTAGTAATATATTAAATTCTCTATCGATACGACTGTAAATGTACGCCGTTATAATTGAACTAGCTGACACTCCACGCCCGCGATGGGGACCATCGCGTATTCGTAGAGCCCGCGTCGGTCGCCAGTCGCGGGCGTCCGTTTAACCCTTTCACCGCGAGATATATACGACGCTCGCGAAATGGGCACGAAAATATTTGTCGGATTAGCCCCACGTTCGCGGTTAAAGGGTTAACGTAGTTTTAAGCCTAAGGGCGTAAACTGTGTAAAACGGGATCAACGACGAGTTCAGTCTATCTCTGTCACAAACATTAGACAGACACACGGCATCACGCGACGTATTCTGCTCTCTCTCTTTCTCACGTAGAGTTTGTGCTGAACACGTCGCGTGTTCTCGTTTGACGCGGTTTATGCCCTAAATAGTTATGTTACAGCGAACAACTTCTATTTTAAGACGTAAAAGAAAAACATTTATAATAAAATCATCTTGAGTTTTATCAATAATTTAATTCATAAAAATAACTCAGCACTTACAAGTATTTTTGTATTAATTAGAAGATCAATAATTAAAACTATATTTACATAAAAATTTATATTTAAATCAATAAAGAAGTCAATCAGTAAACGTTACTCACACATCTTATCCGATTTATTACTTTAATCAGTTTTGTCTAGACTGAAAGTTATCTCTACCGTTATCGCGTTACAACACTACTAGTAAAGAATACATATATTATCCAAATCTCTATAACAAACAAAAAAAAATACAACATATTTAGATAGGTTCCCGGTGTAATGTTCATCGATATGATGGCCTGAATCTATCCTTCAAATAGTTTTAATATATTTCATTCAATCATTATTTAATTCATTCAATTATTCTCACTCGCTCAATTCACCCTCGCTTCCCTGCGGAACTCCGTTATGTCTCCGCTTGAAGTGGTACTAGAACTGAAGTTCGATGGACGAACCCTGGTGTCCATGGCTATCATGTCGGAAGTATTATTTCCGCGATTGTTCCACTTCCATCGATACCGGATCAGGCCGCGTTTGTACAACACTACTGCTACTAATACTACTAGTAAAACTGCTGCTCCTACGGACATACCGATTACACCAGCTTGCGATAGCGGAGTTCTCTCTGCAATAAACGAAAGACAATTAATTAGGACTTACTTTATCAATCAACACAAAATGTAGGTGCACTTACAATAAACTTTAAAATAAATCAACAATATTAGGCCAATTGGTGATACTTCGAAGGAAAATAAACCTAATGCTATTTGCCAAAAGTAGCCGTTTTTCGCAAATGTACGAAGAAAAGCTTAACGTTCTCACTTTAAACTGTAAACAGTAGTTTATAAAATAGTTTGAAGAGTTATCTAGGGCTTACCAGAACAACGTTTTAAATTATATATCTCCGTTTCCCTTCCAATAATTTATTTAAAATGGGGGCAGCACTGAATCCCGAAAAAAATTATGGTTGGGGTTAATATATACTTACGTTGAACATATAGAAGGATAGTGTCCCTCGCTTCCACCACTTGGTCGTCGACTAGAGCCGCGCAAGTCCATTCTCCGATATCTTCAGACCTCACTGGGTTTATGTTGAGCGAGCAATCGCCGTAGTATAACTCACGGTCGGGGGTGAAGTAGTAACGGTCCAATATTGCACTGAAACAAATAGTCTCTATAAAATGCCGTATTTAAAAAAAAATATTTAAAAAAAGAGAATAAAAAACGATACCTATCAAAATCATTTGACACGTAAAATAAGTCGATACTTGACTCATTTATTAGGGTTCCGTACCTGAAGGGTACAAACGGGACCCTATTACTGAGACTCCGCTATCTGTCCGTCTGTCCGTCTGTCATAGGCTCTATCTCTTGAACCGTAATAGCTACACACTTGAAATTTTCACCGATTATGTATTACTGTGGCCGCTATAACAACAAATAATAAAAATAAAGTTGAAAATTAAAGGGGGTCGTCATACAAAAAATGTGTTTTTTCAGCGTTTTTAACTAGATCTTTATAATGGCATTAACAAGATACTTGAAATTTTTACAGATTATATAATTTATGACCGCTATAACAACAAATACTAAAAAAAGAAAAAGTCAAAATTGTTTTAAAACGCTGAAAAAAACACGTTTCTTGTATGACGACCCCCTTTAATTTTTAACTATTTTTTATTTTTAGTATTTTTTGTTATATCCGCCACAGTAATACATAATCGGTGAAAATTTCAAGTGTCTAGCTATTACGGTTCAAGAGATAGAGCCCTGTGACTGACGGACAGACAGACGGACAGACAGACAGACAGACGGACAGACGGACAGACAGCGGAGTCTCAGTAATAGGGTCCCGTTTGCACCCTTCGGGTACGGAACCCTAAAAAGGATGCGTATATTTCTATACATGCATCCTATTTAGGGTTCCGTGTGACGTCACTGCCTTTAGGTTTCGCGCGTATGAAGGAGATAGCGAGATGTCCCGACCACGCTTCCACTTTTCTTCCTACTAATATTTGAAATACTCATTACTGCTTCATTTAATAACTAATTTCCTTGCTGTTTTCAAAGAAAATATTTATTTTTATTGTTAATTGTTGTTTCGACAGAATACTGTTAGAAAACATAACCGTGCCTGTACCAAATAAACATACGCCATAGGTTACCCCAACTTAGTACCCACATAGTTTAAACTGAAAGTAAAATACTTACGATTCGCTAGAAACTGAGGAATCAATGCTGATTCCCACTCGATTTGGCGACAGGAACCGGCAGTAATGCAAAGGTCTATGTCCATTTGCTGTCCGGCAGTATAAAGTTGCCGCTCCACTAATACTGGCGGCAACTTCCTTATCATTGGCAGCCAAAGGTCCAGTAACACGGAGATTTACTGTGTCTGTTATTTCGATGCCCAGTTGGTTGTCTGGACCCATGTGGCATATCCATTGACCAGCGTCTTCTAGCCTAGCGTTCAAAAACGTGATTCCGCATTCACCCAGTTGAAGACTTGAGCCAGAGTACCTTCAAAGACAAATTATGTTAATTTTTTACTAATCTGATGGTAAGCGCTTTCTTTTACTAGCTGTCTACGCCCCTACTGGTGGTAAGTGGTTAAAAAGATGAAAATCTAAATTTCCTGGTATGAATGTTTAGGTAAGTTTTATAAGGCTGTAGGTATATTTGAAAATCATTGCTTTTGGACCTTATCACCAAGGCATAAGGTAAAATTTTGGTTGTTTATAAAAGGCTTAACCAATATTTTATGAAACACGGCATCTACTTCTACCTTATAAATGATTCTGTGAATAAAAGCAGTAGTAAACTATCTGAAATTATTGCTTCTAGAAATGTTTGCGAACTGATTGGATGCAAGGATTGAAGGATGCAAGTCTGTCTGTCTGTCCGTCTGTCACAGGGCTCTATCTCTTGAACCGTAATAGCTAGACACCTGAATTTTTCACCGATTATGTATTACTGTGGCCGCTATAACAACAAATACTAAAAATAAATAAAACCAGCCAAGTGCGAGTTAAACTCGCGTGGAGAGGGTTCCGTACAATTGATTGAATTCTTATAGGTTTTCCTGTAATCTACAAGCAATGTAATGAACTATAATTCGTATTTTTTTTTTAATTTTAGGCTTAGTAGTTTCGGAGATCAGGGGGAGGATGGTCAATTTTCATCTTCTTTCATGAATAAATCAAAGCTATTTATTTTATAATTATAACAAAAATATATTTGAGATCCTCATAACGAGCCCTTTCATTTGATATATGACACAGTAAGGTTTGCAAAACTTTTTTTTTTTCAATTTCCTAACTTATCCCCCGAAAATTACCCTTATTTAAAAAAAAATATTTATTTACTTTGCACATATGTGTTTGGGTCATAGGATTACACCATCCTCCCAAATTTCACCTGATTCGGTCCAGTAGATTCGAAGCAAATTGGCTGTGACAGACGGACGGACAGACAGACGCACGAGTGATCCTATAAGGGTTCCGATTTTTTATTTTTTGTACGGAACCCTAAAAAAGTTGATAATTAAAGGGGGTCGTCATACAAAAAACGTGTTTTTTTCAGCGTTTTTAACTCGATCTTTATAATGGCATTAACTAGATACTTAAAACTTCTACCGATTATGTATTTCTATAGCAACTATAACAACAAATACTAAAAATAAGATTAAGTTAAAAATTAAAGGGGGTTGTCATACAAGAAACGTGTTTCTTCAGCGTTTTAAAACATTGTACGGTCGTACGGAATCCTTCATGTACGAGTCCGACTCGCACTTGCCCGTTTTTTTAGCTTAAACCTTAAACATTTTGTTTTTGCGTGATATTCACGTGAGATTATCTTGACGTCATGACGTCACTAAGCAGATAGATGAAAAAGATCTCTATCGACATAAGTACATGTCATCTCTATACATTAGTATAGCGCATTAGCGTCTGATATATACGATAACGCTGCATTATCCAGCACGGATATCAGTTTTACGAGCCGTACAATATAGCAACATTAAGGATTAAATCTATAAATTGATAAAAATAATACATAAAATAAATGTATGGCCAATTTACTTTTATCTCTTACGACGTTACTAATTGGATAGAGTCAAAAGAGTCACAAGTACCAAAAAAGCCGATTAAGTGCTAGTCGGACTGGTAAATGACGGGTTCCGTACATCCGTACAATGTTTTAAAACGCTGAAAAAAACATGTATGTTGTTCGATTGCTCGTATCGAACATTTCTTGCGCACAGTCAGTTCACTATTTATATGCGCCGGCAGTGAGGTCCACATTAATTCGAATGTTCTCCATAGTGGAGGAATATGTTTCATCGAGGCATCGGGTATGTGTGTAACGATCAAATACCGGCCAAACAACTCTAGACTTTATGCCATAGGACATAGCGACTAGTTTTGCTTGCACTTCTGACGTATTTCTGTTCTGGGCTTTTCGCGAACATTCTACGTTTTCGCGACAGTATTTATGTTATTTGTGTATTTGAGTGCTCACCAAAACTCCTGTTCCAAGTCCTCCTGAGCCACTGGCGTGAACTGCGACCCGTTCGGATGTTGGAACCAACAGTAAGATAAGGAAACATCGGCGTTGCAAATCAGTGAAAAGTTGACGCCTTCTTCTACCAGCACTTCTTTCAGCCCAGCACTATTAACACGAACTTCTCGCCTTATCTCTGAAAAATGTTTTATTTTTAACCGACTTAAAAAAAGAACAAGGTTATAAATTTGTCGAAATCTTTTTTTATGTATGTTCTTTTGAAAATTAATTTTTTTTTGAAAGGGTGTACTTACCGGGTGGTCCCATAGAAATTTTATCAAAATCGTTTGTGTGGTTTGTTTTTTAAACGAAAATAACTAGTAAAAATATGTTGTCTAAGTACAAAATTGTTTGAATATTTAAACAATTTTATTTGTTTGAATATTTAGCTTTTCTAGTATCGAAGTCGGTTTTTTTGTTTTAAAAATAATTATTAACTTTACTGCACCTATTAATTTGATTACATAATAACTCGAGAGAGTCATACCAAATCAGTGAGTAGGCACTCGGCCGAGTTAAATTAATTATTAAAGTTAAATTTCATATGCACATAGAACTTTGTCGACCGCATTGTCCTGCCACTGTACTAGTTACGCCCCCGCCCCGCCCTACTACCGCCTTAATATAATCTTACTTATTTTCATTGACCGCTACTTCCTTCAGGTGAAGGAAAATATCGTGAGAAAACCTGCACACTATTTCAAGTGTGTAAAACTGACGATGCTTTCAGGCAGCTCTGCCAACTGCCACCATTGTTAACTATTAACACACAAGAAAAGGACTCGTTACGTGTAATCAGTGGATTACACATAATGAGTATTTATCTTAATTGTGAATAACCGTGCAATCACGAAAAATATCAACCATTGAATGGAACATTCAAAGGTTGCTGCTACCTGTGTTAATTATGCAAAAATTTTTTATGAATAAATTATTTTTATTTTTTATTTTTATTATTATACAAAAGTACAAAATGCTGCAACAAGTTTCGAAACGCGTTTTTAAGGAAATAATGTTATTTGAAAAATTATATTACACGCTTAATCATAATCTCATTTTGCATAGTTTAAGTTTAATCGTAGTTTAATAATGTTTGAAAACTGTAAGTATATGAATAAACATAATATTAAGTATGATTTTGATTGAATGAGAAGTATGATTGAAAAAATGCGAAAAAGTGTAGTGTAAAGTTTTATGTCAGGTCAAGTCAAGCCTAGTCCAGGTTACTTACGTGGTGTATGAGGTAGAACTCTAACTAACGCCTGCAAAGGAGTTTGTTGAGCGATCTGTGTGCCGACCCACTGGTGCACGCCCACGGAGCACCGCCAAGTGCCGTAATCGGCCGACGTGGGATTCTCCACCGTAATGCCGCAATGGCGGGCTGCGAAGCCATCACCGTAGTAGCTGCAATTTTAAACAAGATTTACGTTTAAAAAACTAACTAGCTTTTCAGGCGTTGCGCGGGCTGCAAGCAGCCCGCGGTTTTTGGTGCAGCTGTTGAACTTGGTTGGAATCTATGTCCAGTTGAGAAAATACGTAAAAAACTGCAGTAAAAAATGTGTGGGCGGCCATCTTGGAATCAAAATTTGTTTGCAGTATTGAGATCCGCGGGGTGCTTTACCCCAGCATACAAAATTCCAGACCCCTTTGATGTTCCAGTAGGACGTTATGAACGAATTAAGTTAAAATTGTAAAATCCAGACGCCTTCTTGGATTCCAAAAAAAATCTTGTTAATGTAATTTGGTGCTTTTTTTTTTGCATTGTATTGTATCTAATTCGGCAGCCATTTACGGCTATCAATGTGCTTATATATTTTTGAAATGTGCTAATTAAGACCTTTCAATGGATACCCCACTCGAAATCAAAATAAAAAAACATTTTTTTTACTCGCACTTATTTGTATGTAAAATTATTTACATTAAGTTTTTGCGTACAACATGTAGCTTTTGTCACCCAGAATATACTGACGAATCGATTGACATCTCTTTTGTAAAAATTGGATTAATAATTAATTACATTAATTTTTTTCAATTATTAATAATTTTAAAAAAAAGCTACCGGTATTAGCGATTCGCAACGACCGCTGCTGAAAAAAAATTATTGGTCGCCTACGCACCATAAGGGCTTTGTCAGTTTACAAAGATATTATACCTAATACAATGTTATCAGAACATTACATGTAAAGTTTGCGAACGAGTGCCAAATCCAATTTACAGAAATAAGTAATAATAATAAAATAATAATAATAAAATGTTTTATTAATTTTCTCCACAAAAACTGTATTAAGTAATACTGATTAGGTATTATAATTCAAAGAAAAAAAAATGTTAAGTCTACAAGCATAGTGTTAAGTTGGCAATGCAAAATATTTGTTTTTGTATGGTGGCAGCACATCCTGCTAGAAAAAGTAAGATGTATTGTTTGTCTCTCTCGCACCGTTCGCCAAGCACTGTAATGGCTGTCATTGTTATTGTAAGAAATAAAAACTGATTTTTATTACGAAAAGTAGTGTTTCCTTTTAAAATCCAATAGGTTATGGGCCCAGGCACTTAATCCTTACTGGAAATTATAAGGAACACTATTTTCACTGCGAACTCAATCAAGAAAACGTCGTCGACTACGCCGCGTGTTTTTGAGGTTATAATTACTGTCGTCGCGGACGTCGCGCCGGGAAGGAAAAACTTGTTCAAAGGACCGAGCAAGGAAGGGAGTTCAGCAGGATGGAAACAATAAAAGAAATTCAGATGCATAGTTTGACCATCAAGTTGACGGGAGCCGCCAACTGGAATATTTGGAAATTTCAAACATCGGTTTTACTGCGTGGCCAAGGTCTTTTTGAAATAGTTGAAGGGCGGAGTGTAAAATCTGAAGATGCTACACAGAGCAAAGTGTGGGACACCAAGGATTCGAAAGCCCAAACTTTATTAGTTTCACGCATGGCCGAAGATGTGATGCTGCATATCATCACATGTACCACTTCAGCGCAGATGTGGCAGAAACTTCATAGTGTGTTTGAGCAAAAGACGGAGACAAGTATTCATGTTGTGCAACAAAGATTTTTTCAATACAAGTATGAAGACGGAACTGCATTGGCGGTATTTTTATCAAAAATACAAGAGATGCAAAACCAATTGAGACAGATGGGCGAAGTTGTATCCGATAAATTTGTGATTACTAAAGTACTTATGTCCCTCCCCGAAGGATATAGCCATTTCGTGTCTGCATGGGAGTCAGCGCCAGATGATAAACAAACATACGATAATCTTGTGGCAAGATTATTGGTGGAAGAGGAGAGGATAAGAGAACGAGAGGGAACGTCGCAGTTATCTACCTCTTCGGCATTTGCTGCTAAAAATAATAAAAATGTTAAGTGCTTTAAGTGCAACAAGATCGGACATTATGCAAGTGACTGTAGGAACAATGGTTTTGTGAGTGCTCGGTCGGACAAAAAACTGTGTTATTATTGTAAAAAGCCTGGACACTTCAAGAATCAGTGCCGTTTCAAAAAATCGAAAGAAAATAACAGTGTCAGTAATGCGTTTGTGGTCTCCGAGTCGGACTGTTTCGGTGAACAATATAAACAATGTCGGTGGCTTGTCGATACAGGGGCAAGTGAACATATGTGCTGTGGCACAGGTTTTTAATGGAAGTGTGTGGCTGGCCTCAACCATAGACAATGTACTCTTCGTTCCTGATTTAAAAATAAATTTATTCTCTGTGACAAGTGCTACCGCTAGAGGATATGTCATGTCTGTCAATGATGACGCCTGCGTATTTACAAAACAAAACAAAGTAATGGCTATTGGAAAACGAATTGGAAATCTGTATTACATGGATTTTCGTTACAAAAGCGTTACAGCTGCCTGCAGTGTTGCAAGTACGGTGAATTTAAGTGAATGGCACGAAAGGCTCGTACATCAAAATATGGATTACGTGAAAAATATACTTAAAAATAACAAAATTGAGGTGCAGAATAATCACATAGAAAGCTGTGAAGGGTGTCTGGAAGGCAAAATACATCGCCTACCATTTAGCAACAGTGAAAGTAAAACTACCCAAACATGTCAATTAATCCATTCCGATGTCTGCGGGCCCATGGAGGTCCAATCTGTTGGAGGCGCCAGGTACCTTGTATTGTTCAAAGACGACTTTTCAAACTACAGAGCAGTGTATTTCGTGAAAGGAAAGCATGAAGTAAAGAAGTGTATAGAAGACTTTTTGGTAAAGTCAGAGAATGAGACTGGAAATAAAGTCAAGATATTCAGAAGCGACAATGGCTTGGAGTATGTGAATAGAGAGGTGGAAAATATGTTTAGAAAGAGGGGCGTAACACATCAGAAAACTGTAATTTACACACCGGAACAGAACGGGAAAGGAGAACGGGAGAACCGAACATTGATTGAAGCAGCCAGAACCATGTTGTGTGCAAAGAAATTACCTAAAAAGCTGTGGGCAGAAGCTATCAATACTGCTGCCTATGTCTTGAATCGGACTGGCAAAAGTTCGATCTCAAATAAAACACCATACGAGTTGTGGTCAAACAAAAGTTTTGACATACGTGGGTTAAGAGTTTTTGGTACCCCTGTTTTCACTCATATCCCTAAGGAGAAAAGAAGGAAATTGGATCCGAAAGGAGAAAAGGGAATAATGGTTGGCTATGGAAGCGACATTAAAGGATTCAGGATATACTTTCTTACAAAAATGAAGTTGGCATACGACGAGATGTTGTGTTTATAGAACAGAAAAATACTGAAGGGCAGGTGCCAATAATTGTGTGTAAAGATATATTGGAAAGGAAGGTTCTTGAAAGCGAAGGAAACAAAAACGATGAGTGTGGAGACGAGCCTAATGCAGAGTATCAGTCGTGTGGGGAAGAAGAAGTATTGGAAAGCTATGAGGATGAAAGTGACTCTAATAAGAAAAGTACACAGTCTGAAGAGAAGCGTGTTAGAAAGCAAACAAAATTTTACCAGTGTCACAGTGTGTGTACCCCAGATGATGATCCTACAACATATGAGGAAGCAATGCAGAGAAAAGATGCAGATAAATGGCAAGAGGCAATAGATAGAGAACTACAGACTCTTAAGGAAAATAACACATGGACTCCGTGTACTGGTGAGCAAGAAAACAAGGTAATTAGTAGTAAATGGGTTTTTAAAATAAAACATTGTAACAATAATATCCAGTATAAAGCTAGATTAGTCGCTAGGGGTTTTGAACAGAATGATCAGTTTAATTTAAATGAGTTGTATGCTCCAGTCGCAAAATTATCTACTGTAAGACTGTTTGTGGCCATAGCGACTAAACTAAATTTACCTATTTATCAATTAGATGTAACGGGGGCTTTTCTTTATGGGGATTTGGAAGAAGAGGTTTTTCTCAGTCTGCCAGATGGCAAAAATATTGTTAAATTAAATAAAAGCTTATATGGACTTAAAAAGTCTCCTAAGTACTGGAATGATAAGTTTCACTCTGTAATTAGTAGTGCTGGGTTTGTAAGATCACAAAGTGACTCATGTTTATGTTCAAAATGTAACAAAGAGGATAAAACATATTTGTTATTGTATGTCGATGATTTAGCTTTGTTCGGGTCAAATGAAAAAGAAATATTGAATGTAAAGTCAAAATTAAATCAGGAATTTAAAATGAAGGACTTAGGGCCAGTTTCAGAATTTTTAGGAATAAAAATTAAACAAAATTTAATGACAGGTGTAACTGAATTAAGTCAAAAGGGTTTTCTTGAGAATGTACTTAAAAGATTTAAAATGGAAAATTGTAAGCCCATGCTAACTCCTATGGATGCTAACTTCAATGTCAAAATTTTGGATAGTGGTGTTAAAAATAAGGAAACTGAAAATGTATGTAGACAAATAATAGGTTGCCTAATGTATGCAGTCTCTGGGACTCGCCCAGACTTGTGTGTAGCTGTGTCTATATTGAGTAGATATCAAAATCATGCGAGTGATGTATTATTAATAGCATTGAAGCGAGTTTTAAGATTTGTGAAACACACTATTGACTATAAGTTAATTTATAAGTGTAACAATGATAGTCTGATTGGATATTGTGATGCCGACTGGGCAGGAGATTCAAAAGATAGAAAGTCGACTACAGGCTTTTGTTTTATGTATGCAAACTGTTTAATTTCTTGGTGCTCTAAGAAACAGAGTTCAGTAAGTTTGTCGTCAGCTGAGTCAGAGTATATAGCACTTAGTATGGCTGCCAGTGAGGCGTGTTGGTTAATTAATTTACTAAAAGATTTTGATGTTTATTGTTCAATCCCTACAAAAATATTTTGTGATAACCAATCTGCAATTAAAATAGCTAGTACTTATTGTATTAAGGGTTTGAAACATGTCGAAATAAGATTTCATTTTGTAAAAGATCTGATCAATATGAAGAAAATTTGTGTAGAGTACCTAAAGACTGAGGATCAGATGGCTGACATGTTAACTAAAGCTTTAAATAAACAGTTACTTTTGAAGTTTTCTAAGAAATGTGGTTTAGTCGAAGGCTAATGTTAGAAGGGTTGTTATATTTATGTTTTTTTATGAGTAGCTTAATATTTTGTATTGAGGGGGGGTGTTAAGTTGGCAATGCAAAATATTTGTTTTTGTATGGTGGCAGCACATCCTGCTAGAAAAAGTGAGATGTATTGTTTGTCTCTCTCGCACCGTTCGCCAAGCACTGTAATGGCTGTCATTGTTATTGTAAGAAATAAAAACTGATTTTTATTACGAAAAGTAGTGTTTCCTTTTAAAATCCAATACATAGTAAAATAAAATCTTAAATCTTACCTATGAGTCCCATCACTCAATCCGTCCATAACGTTATATCCATATGGCGCCGCGCCCATTTGAAATCGACAAAACGTGATATTCTTCACAGTATGAACGATATTACAGTAAATGTGGAGCTTGTTTGTGCTGGTGTCGTGTATGTAGCCAACGTCGAGGCGCTCCGCTGAAAAGTAATATTGCTATACAAACTAATTCGAATGCGCATTTTACTTTTTTTGTAAATATTTAAATAACCAGGCACCACAGCCATGCTGTTTTAAAAGAAAACAAAAATCTTAGAATGTACCAGCTGCTTCTCTTTCCACGCAGATCGTAAAATCCGATCGAGGCAATGGACGAGAATCTGTATCATGTTAATAGGCGATGCAGCTAGCAATTGCAACTCATCACTATTTTGAGATTCCTTTTTTCTATATTAACGCCCATCATCACGCTAAACGTGGCCTTTGGGTCTTACGGCCTTCTACTCTGTCTACCCCGTTACGGATAGAGACGTGATAATGTATCTGTATCCAGACACCAAATTCGTAAAATCAGTAGGTAGTTTATAAAATAAATTAAACGGTTATTAGTTATTACTAATAAAACATTTAGGTACAGAAATTTATATTTTCTTCCTTTTCAATAAAGTAAATTATTTCAATGCACCACTCACAATAAAATAAATTTGATAGCTGGTTCAAATGGCATCATGAACACGAACTTGACGGCCTTCCATTCACCCTCTAACTTTGCTAGGAAAACCATTCGCAAATAATAAATGAACACGAACTGCATTTAAGGAAGATAACATCGAAATAGGTACATACGTTGGTGGCGTATATATTTCGATCTTATCTTCTTATTACTTAAATGCAGTCATTTGAAACAGCTATCAAATTGATCCTTTATAAGTTTTACAAAAATGTAACTTTATGCTTTGTTAAAATGGAAACCATCACTGTTAATACACTTATGCATGTGTAGTTTGACTACGTATCAAACATGATCTTCCGCTGCTTCTTTGTGACAGGCGCAGGCCTCATATCATGCACTCAATAGATCGTCATCGCAAACCGCCATCTTTTTAACTGGCTCTTGATCAGCGGAAAGACGTATATTGAAACCCTTCCAGTATTCAGGGGGGTTACTCCATAAAATATTACGGCAATCGTACAATAGTGACGTCCTTTATATAAGTCAAATCCAATTAGGCTTTATCATTATGTATTAAGGGTCAATGTTTCTTGACACTGAAACGTGGATACGCAGTAACGTACGTCTTGCGTACCGCTTTTGGACTTATCCTACAGAACCCCGGTACTTCTGAGCTGCAACAGCTTTTAAGCGATTGAACGCGCAGATTCATAGCGGTAAGGGACCAAAATTGCACGGCGCAAGGTCTAAGCTTTAAGACGAATGGTCCAGCACAGTAAGCCTGGATTGCTCCAAAAACTCCAGAGTTTTGGTCGCTCGATGAGCAGGAGCGTTATTACGATGAAAGTGCCAATTGCCACAGGTATGAAACTTCAAAAAAGCGGAGTATCATTTTTGCCTACAATACTACAAACAAAACTATACATCCGTGCACACGTCAATGCGTGTGTGTTCGCCCGCTCTCGCCTGTCGTCAAGGCGAGAACGGGGGAGAGGTGCGGGAACGGGGAACGGGGACGCATACCTCGCTGGACCTTAGGAGATTCCATTCTGTATGAAATACTTTTATTAATTTCTGTGCAATTGCCAAGACGCGAGTTTGGCCGCAGTTTCTTCAAGCTCGCAGATAACTTGAGGTAATTAAAACTCAGTTTAACAGATAGCATTGACAACCTGCTCCTTGTCTAATACAACTCTAGCTACAATGCCTCCCACTCCAAAGAAAATTTGTTAGTTATTCCTCCCATTGCAAAACTTATAGAAAAGCCTACGTAAGATCTTTGCATGATTATACACCTATCGATCAACAAAATTTATCAAGACATGCAATCAAAGTGTGCCCAACCTATCTTGACATTGGGTACCTCTGAAAGTCGAGTGAAAGTCACTACTTTTCACAAATAGCATATCGATAGAAATGATAATATAATTTTTCCAAACATGCTAGCTGTAAATAGTTACCCGACTGCGCCAGAAGGAGGGTTATGATTTTCATATGTATGAACGTATATTTCTTTGGCACGCTCTACAGTCTTAATCGCTCGATTTTAGCTTGAGAGGACTATATATCAAAAATAAAAACAAAATTGCGGATTTTTGGCGCCAAATTGTATGTCTTCGATTTTTTTTATTAAAACCTATCGAGTGGGTTATTAAAATAAAATATTTTATAAAAGGATTGAAGATATATATTTAAAATGTACTTTGGACTGATAAATGCTAAAAAACAACATAAAATCTTGCTGCTGCACGAACGCAGTCACATGCACGCAGTCGGGCGATTTGTTTTTTTAATAATTACTTGTTTTATCAGTAATTATCTTCGACTACTAATACCTTTGTTGATGTGCAAACATTGCACACGCAATACATTCATAACAAATTTCTATTGTTGATGTTTGCATATTTATAAACAAGATAGGAGAGAGACCTTTGCCCAACATTGGGACAAAATAGGTTAACAAAAAAAATAGACAACCTCAATTTAATAAATAAATAAATATATAAGGAGAAATCGCAGTGATTGAGACAAATCACACTCATAATTTCAAATTCATTAGAATCAAAATATATACTCTATCAGATTGGTGGATACCCGCGGCACTAAATACAAGCAGACTAAAAAATTCAAGAAGAACGGTAGGTGAGTAAAAGCAAACGACCACAATAAATAGTAATAGACCACAAACCAAGATAGAAACGACGGAGTCTTTAATTTATCCCGTTAGTTTAGGTGACGCTTCAACCGGAAAGCCGGAAGTTCAACTTTTGATGGAACATACTGACACCTAAATAAACTATGGAAATGTAGACGCGGTGAGCGACAACAACACGTAATTTTCAGTGTTCGCGTCGCAATGTCAAGCAACAATTAACACTACATATTCATAATCATCATCATCAGGTCTTGTTTAGTCACCACTGTAGAAGCATGGTCCTCTCTGTACTACCAGCGCCATACTTAGACAGAGTAGCCAGAGGATTTGGCCTACACTCTCCACGCTGGCCAAACGTGTTGGAGGTCTCATTGATGTTTGTAAGCTTTGTTTAGCTTGAATTTCCTAAGTCGCCTTCTACGACATCCAGGGAAAGACTTGGAGTGGTTCTATTCTACCCTGCCGGGAACCACACGAAACTACATGATTATGATAAAACCCTAATTTTCACTGGCGTTGTAATGCGACCAGTACTATCGGACTACAGTCGTGTTATTTTTAGGGTTCCGTACCCAAAGGGTGCAAACGGGACCCTATTACTGAGACTCCGCTGTCTGTCCGTCTGTCCGTCTGTCACAGGGCTCTATCTCTTGAACCGTAATAGCTAGACACCTGAAATTTTCACCGATTATGTATTACTGTGGCCGCTATAACAATAAATACTAAAAATAAAAAAAGTTGAAAATTAAAGGGGGTCGTCATACAAAAAACGTGTTTTTTTCAGCGTTTTTAACTCGATCTTTATAATGGCATTAACTAGATACTTGACATTTTCACCGAGTATGTATTACTATGACCACTATAACAACAAATACTAAAAATAAGATAAAGTTAATAATTAAAGGGGGTCGTCATACAAGAAACGTGTTTCTTCAGCGTTTTAAAACATTGTACGGTGGTACGGAACCCTTCATGTACGAGTCCGACTCGCACTTGCCCGTTTATTTATTTAAGTAAAGCCTTATCGTCAAATTCAGGATTCTTAAGCTCACCTTCAACATTAACTCTTCTTTGTACAGGCAACTCTGACACTCTCCCTGGAAGCCCAACAAGTACAGACCAATCACCCTGTACCGCTCTATTTGTCCGGTCCAGTGTCACGCGACAGTGTCCAGACACCAGTGAACTCTCGGCAAACGGTTGCGCTACCAGACAATAAGAGTTTTCAAGAGATGTCAGCTCCAATTCCGTGTGTGTCTGTCCATCTAGTAATGAGATAGGGGACGCTGTGTACGTATTTACATTATCTGGAACAAAATAATTTGATTAGAACTAATAAAGGTTAAAGAATTTTTTTGGTTAAAGAAACACTGAAATTATGAATATACGATACACGGGTAATTCATATAAAAAGTCAGCTACTGGCTGACAAGTTTCACCCGGAGACCTTCCACAGTGCGAATGTGACTAGTGACGCGTACACGAAGTGCAGCTTGAGACGTCTTTGTGCAAAGCGTACCTCGGGCTCCTAAGCAGCACAGCTGAGGATGCAACCGGGAACGCGCTAAGACGAAGAAGATGAATAAAATAAGTTACCTTCCACGTGTACTTCAGTCCACCCTGTTAGATTGGTATCACCGGTCACTGTCAACCGCCATCGCCCTTCATCTTCAGACATGACATTTTGCACCCTTACGCCACACTCGTCACTCCAACTTGTATATCTAAAATATATCAATTGTAAATTAAGCATAAAATAAAGAGGGTTGAACTAGATATACAACGTGGAAGGGACATACCCGTTATAAATCAAACCACGGTCTATACTAGACCATTATATTATAATAAAATTAAAATAACAGCCAAAAACAAAAATAAATTTCGGCATTTCCATACAAAAGTGTGCGGCCGCTCGGGCGATTTTTATGGGAATGTCGAATTTTTTTGTTTGTTTTTCGAGTGTTATTTTAATTTTATTATACTTCAGTCATCTAGTATAGCCCGTGATTCGATTTATTACGGGTAAGTATGTCCCTCCACTTTGTATAAGTCGAATAGCACAAAACTATTGACTGACTGGCGAAGTAGTTAATATACAAATATAGAATTTATAATTTGATGCCCGACCCGTATATTTGTCTGTAATCTCCAAAAGCACTGTTGGAATTCACAAGTGGCCACACACACACAAAAGTGGCCACTTTTGGCGGAGACGAGTTTTAAAGCTAGACGGATCACCACACCAATAATAGTTTCAACAGCAGTTTATTAATTAAAATAAATTTAAAGGGCTGTCTAGTGCCTGACGATAAGCAATATGGAAATTATTACCATATTTACGAGTTAACAATTTATTTCATATGAGGGCGCCACTTCAAGGCCATTTGCTTCTTATTTCACCTTAAAGTTTATCTAACGAAACTGAACACAAAAACACTTTAGATAGCGACAGTACGAAAATGCCTCGCGAAAATGCAACGCCCAAATGAGCTTAGTTCATAAAACCTCACCTGTTGCTGGGTGGACTCATAACATTAAACGTCTCTCCAAGCGGTGTGGTCACTTCGCAAGCCTGGACATTCTCTACAGACCTACTGAGTTTGAGAAGAGCCTCGTGTCCCAAAGCTACGTGCAACGAGTGTGGCCAGCCTATGCCTGTCTGCATCTTAAAGAGGTTTGACGGTGTTATGTCTGTTGCCAGTCCATTTTGCACGCATATTGTAACTAAAACATAAAAAAAGGAATAAAATTTGCTTTTCTTGTATTTTTTAAGTTTCAACTAAGTAAAGTTTTATTTGTTTTTCGTGTGTGTAAGTGGCCAACATTGGTGTCAGGTTTTACAAGCTGCGTAGAGGCATCTGACATAGCTTGACGACTGCCATACAATGACGAGGGCCGGGACCAACGACTTAACGTGCCTTCCGAAGTACGTAGAGCTCGAGAAATTATGCCACTTGCTGTCTCCAGCATCCAAGTGCGGATCACGCCCGCACAACAGACAGGCACAAACACATGTTACACTACTATCTACTATAATCTAGAATAACTAATGTTTCAAAGGGCCAAACACGTGTTATATTATAATCTAGAATATTTTTTCACGGTCTTTTAGAATAATCTAATGTTTCGGGTGAACCATAACCGGAATCAGGGTCGTTCCAAAAGTAGCTTTTTTTCAAAGCCGGCGCCGTAATAATCGTCAGTCAACCATTTGTAGGCACCGACAGCGATATAGTGAACATATCTGCACGAAAAGGTACCTAAAAATATTCACAATCTGGTCTCGAGAGTGAAGTTACGGAAACACGCACTGGGTATATAAACGGCTAAAATTTAAGGTATGGGAGAAAACAAATAGGTACCTTTTTTAAAATTAAACAACTACATGCATGACTTACCTACTCATAATAAAGAGTAGCAGTTCTTCTTAGATATAACTAAGTTTTAAAGGTAAGTTTAAAAGAGAACAAATAACACATTTACGAAGTGCAAAAAGTAGCATAAATTTATAAGAAAATAAAAATATAAGAATACTAACCGAAGAAGACACCAACAATTCTGAAAGTCATTTTTGCACCGGTTAATCCGTTTATATTAATACATTAGGCGACTAGATTCTCTAATTAACTGATAAATAGAAGTCTGAAAGCACTCAGACGCTGATTTATATATAAAGTTCCGATGTCCTACAGATATCTGTAATCACGCAACTGTACAATCAATTACCTAAAGATAAAGATAGCTACATTTAAGTAGTTGCATATGTTTGGCAAACTTCAAAATAAACAGCATGAACCTACTCGGGTTTATGGACTTATTATCTTTTCGTAAGTTCACTACATACTGAATGAAAAACGCAAATAACGTAAAATTTGTTTAAAATTTTAATGTTAATTATTGATATGATTTCAAAACAAAAACAGACTTTAATACCAGTGACATTTACAGAAAAGCCAAATTTGCAACAATAGTATACTTTGATGACATATTTTGCCCTGTGATTTTGGTTGAAAAGCCAACTACCCAATCGATTTTGATAAAATTTCTATGGGACTACCTGGAAATTAAGTATATACCTCTCAAACAAAAAATGGATTTTCCAAATCGGTCCAGGTGTCTTGAGTAATCGGGGAACATTCATAAACAATAAAATATTCCGACGAATTTAGAATCTCCTCCTTTTTTTTAAGTCGGTTAAAAAACAGTCAATACTTTACAAACTCATTTATTTATGATATTGCTTAAATTTACACTATTATTATTATGGAGATCAAAACCTATTCAAAGTTAATTATCAATTTATCAGTATTTTTTGATTTTACTGGAAGGTGGGGAATGACGTCATCTGCCTCTTTCATGAATGCGGTTGGAACCTGGAAATGAAGCAGACAAATATTACTAATGATAAATTTATAAAGCATTTATTAGTGATCAAAATTTGTATTAGACTCTTTAAAACAACCTGCCATCTAGCGAAAGTAATATCGGCGGTGGTGTGCGTTTTCTTAGTATACCTATCGCTTTTTTTTTATTAAATATTTTACGGCTCTGGATACAAGTCCTTTAGAGCCTATCTTTAATTTTGTTCTTTATTCCTAATCCTAACCTAATCCTAACAAGACAATC
Source organism: Acrobasis repandana (assembly GCA_963576875.1). Lineage (NCBI taxonomy): Eukaryota > Metazoa > Arthropoda > Insecta > Lepidoptera > Pyralidae > Acrobasis > Acrobasis repandana. Next base: position 13,999,100 of record OY756218.1, on the reverse strand, counting down.
AAAGGGCGGTGTATGCCTTTGACTGCTGCAAAGGAGCTTCTGGCGACAAATCTATACGAGTCCACTGGTTTACATAGACGATTGAGTGGCGGACGACGCCCGAAGACGCCCACAGTCCGCAAAATAAATATCACTACAGCCATACTATGACTGTCCACTTTAATTATTTCACACATTGTTCATGCCATGAACATTTATAACACCAAACAACACCAATTTCATATTATAAAGTCCACTAAAATCAATTTGTAAAATAATTTAAAGCAAACCCCAACCGAGCCCCTTGACTTCCCGCCAAAAACTCTCGTATACCTATCGCTTGTTGCTAGTTTTTTTTTTATTTGCAGTGAGAAGCGCACAGTAAAACGCAAACCATGCTCTATTAAAAAACCCGGTATGTACCGCTCACCGCCCAACTATGTGTTCAGGTCATTTTCTATTACATGGTATGGCTAAGCATGTATTAACATGCTTAGCCATACCATGTAATAGATATAATACCTCTATAGAAGTAAAATAAATACTAACTTTCAAATCTTTTGCCATTGATTCCTTCGCTGTGAATTCTCTCAAGACATAGTTTGAATTCAGGACATGGAACATTCTTGTTTCGTGAGATCGCACTAAAACATCATCGACTCTTAAGAAAAACCTCAACAAAATGTACCAGCAGGATGGCATCACCCTCTGAAACAATAAAATGTAATATATCTTAGCTTCCCAAAATAATACATGTGCAAGGCGAACAAAAGCAATCAAAAACTTCGATGCAGCAATTGACTAGACATGATAATTTGGCACAAATGCCTACAGACATCAATATTTTTAAAGAGAATCTGCTTCATAAAGTGAACCCTAGACAGTCAACTCTTCGCCACAATGCAATGTACATTGCAATGTGGCGAAGGTGGTGGCATGCAATGTACACCTTAATATTATGAAGAACAGGAATGTGGACTATTCCGAAAAATTGTATTTTATTTTGTCCGTCAGTCAGATTATTATCAAAAAACCCATAATGTATAGTAGGTATTTACGTTTTCTACAGTAGAGGTCGCAGGAAAAGATAGATTTTCTTGAGTTAACTTAGTTTAATTCATTAAAAATTATAATTAACAAAGATACAATTGATTACGATCGAAGTTGGACCAATAATACAATTTTATTCGATTGAACGATGTGGGAGGTTTTTGGGCACAGGTGCATTCGAATTCTGGTTATTGCCCGCCGCGAAGTGTCGACGTAGCGCTTTCCGGCGGTCCGCATGCAGCGTCGTTGGGGACAGTGCAAGCGATAATATGTTAGAGTTTAGCTCGGCGTAACACCTCCACCCGTAGAACAGCGATTATTGAAGACGGATGTCGTAAATTGAGCTGGAGGTTGGTCCGAATCAACCCTTCTAGGGCCAGGAACAGGCTCAGTGTAAACTCCTTGAAGTTCTATCTGGTTGCTCTCCGTGATAGCTTGCGCAATCATTGCTTTTCTTTTCAGACCATATCTTCGGTACAGCAGAATAGTCAGGAAAATGACTGCAGCGGATAGTATAACATACATCGGTATGGTGGTATGGTACACGTTGTAGTTGCTAGTTTCAATCAATTTAAGTGGTGGCTGCAAAGACATCTTCATACTAGTTTCATGTAGATGGGCCAAGTTGATAGAGTTTAACTTAAATCTTGAAGCGAAAACGTCTGGGCGTTGCCACGAAGTTAAGTTATCTGCTGGAACGTCAATGATCTTCAACGCTTGTCCTTTAAGGCGATCCTTGATGTTATAAATTTTAAACTCTGGCGTTTGTAGGTAGCAGTTATGAGGTATTATAGCGAGATAACTGCCTTGCAAGGTGTCATAGAGATCTCGTCCGCAGAACAGATGTACTTTCGTAGGCGTTGGGAGACTGATGCTGTAGTGCCTATCATCAAGTTCTTCAAAAGCCGGCCTTGTTAGTGATACTGTGACAGGGCTGCACGAAGTCGCTAGTTGTTGAGTGGTGATCAACTGCTGGATACAATCTGATGCTGCCTGATTGTGCATACTATTCGATTCATCGCATAGATACCATTTGCTCGTCTTCGGACATTCTGTCACTATGTACCTGAATTCTTTCTTATTAAGGGCAAGGAATGGTTGAGGTGGAGAAAGGACTTGATGTAATTTATTGGGAATCATACATAATTTATATAAATCATAAGTGGAAGGGACAAGAATAGGAATTTTATATACTATAACTATTTTATTTTCCGTATAGTAAGAACCTAGTTTAATTATGTCATATATTTCCCTAGCATCTAAGTCAGCTATATTCTCTTCCTTATAAATCTTAGTCAAATTTTTCATAATATCTTTTATACTAGATAAGTCTAAAACTGCATGATGAGCAGTAGAAGTTCTGATAAACGCTAAAACGTTTTCTAACTTAATAAGTTCTTGAGATATATAATCTATGTTGTCACTAAGAATAGTAAAAACCTGAAATAAATGAGCGTACTTTACTAGATCATCGTCTCTAGTAGCTTCATTCTGACTTATCTTCTTTACTAAATCTTCTATCCTTTTTTGATTATCTACTATACTATCTATGATTTTAGAATGTTGAGCTATCCAATCTTTAGATAAACTAACGTGCGTATTAAATTCTGAAACCAATTTATTCTCATTATCTTGCAATGATTTAATAGCCTGATTATAATGCAGTGCATCTGTGTAGTCCAGATTGCCAGTTATACTCTTTATAACAGAGCCAAGACCATCTACGAGTCCTCTCTTTCTACGACTTGCCTCGAAAGTTTCTAAATGCTTAACTACGTTATTGAGCTTACTTTTCAGGTACGTCATGTGGGGTTCGAATAAAAATCTAGTACGATTGTTAAGTTCAGGGCTAACTGTATCTACTTGTCTATTAATAGAGGTAACTATTTCTTGAATATCACTGAGATCAATATAGCGTAGAAAGGAATGATAATGGGAGACGATCTTAGCTGGTCCAAGTTTAAAAGGGAGGATGCCCGGTCCATTGTCTAGGCTTTCAAGTTTTATTTCCTGCATCAGTGCTGGGGTCAGTAGAAGGTGCACCACCAGGAGTATCCTGCAACAATTGGGCACTTTTAGGGATTCTTTTCAATCTAGTTTTAGCTACTGGACCTCTCTTCTTCTTTGTATAGATATGAATAGGGAGGTCAGTCATAACTACGTCCGATGTATAGCGGGGAGCTAGCTTTTGCCTCGAAGCAAACGGATTTTTTACGAAAATCTGCTGTTCGGGTGAGTAATCAACTTCAGCTTCCCGGCTTTTATTGCGGTTATCTATGAGTTCTTTACGAGCCAAATTACAGTGATCCTGAATAGAGTTATATGCAATAGTCATTTTTTGTTTGTGGTTATGCATATACTGCTGTAATAGATGAGCTGTGAGATCTATATCAAAAGGATCGCGAGGATCATAGTGACCTGTAACTACTTCTATAGGTTTGCATTTTGTAAAACTATGTATGCTACTATTATAACCTAGCAGGGCATATGGCATGAGACTTATAACAGATTCGGAGGTTTCGGTTAATTTTAGTATGCGCAAATGTTCTAGTATCGTGGAGTGGAACCTCTCGACAATACCATTCTCGTTAGGAGCGTGAGGAGCTACTCTATGATGTTGAATTTTATGCACTCTCACAAACTCTGCTAATAATTGATTGGTGAATTCTGTACCATTATCAGTGACGATCGTGATAGGCATACCATGATGGGTACAAAAATTTAATAAGGCTTGTACTACACTAAAGGCAGTTCCGTCACGTAAGTAATACGCTTGACCGTATTTGGAAAATGCATCTACTATAGTTAGAAATTTTTCGTTTTGAATAGTTAATAGATCCAAATGAACTAATTCGAAGGGCTTTGAAGCTGAGGGGACAACTCTAAGCTGTGGCCGTACAGGATTGCGGCTTTGCCTGTCCACACACTGTACATTCGTTGATAAATTTAGTAATTTGTTCACGCATTTTTGGCCAAAAGTATTTGTAAGAGAGAGCTAAATAGCATTCGTTAATGCCCCGATGATTAGTTTTTCCATCGTGGTATTTGTTAATAATGTCTTGCTGTTTTAAATATTCCCTGATATTCTCTACTTCCCTTTTAGCAATGAACAGGTTCATTGATGAATTCTTAAACGTTCTCTGTATAATAGGTACTATCTCATACATATCTAGGTAGGGATTTATTAATATACCAGTTTTAATTTTAGGTTGTACATATTCTTTTATAGCATTAATGACGTCTTCTTTTAGGTTAGATTTAGAAACTTGTATAGATATGCGTGTATGATTATCAAAAGGTTTAGTTATAATGGTCTTCTTTTTAATATCGCCTACCACATTAAATATAATTTGCTTAGTGAACTTATTCAGAGGTTCATCCGTTATAGGTACTTCTAGAATAGGGTTTTCATTATCAGTGTGAACGGTAGCAGTATTAGAATTACTATCATTATCTGGAGCAGTTTGGGTTCTAGAACTAGTATCGTCTATAGTTGGGGTCTTTTCAGAAATATTAGCTATAAGGGACATGTGCTCTTCGTTGTGTATCTCAATACGAGATAGGGTATCAGCGTTCGTGTTAAATTTACCCTGCTTATATACCACTGTGAAGTCATACTCGCTAAGTCTAAGACGCCATCTAGTGAGACGTGAATTGGGTTCTTTGATACTCATAACCCACTGCAGTGGTTTGTGATCGGTAAAAATTTTAAATTTTCTTCCGAATAAGTATGGTCTAAAGTACTTGCAAGCCCAAACTATAGCTAGCAGTTCCTTTTCAATGGTACTATAGTTGATCTCACTTGAGTTTAATGTTCTAGACGCGTATGCAATAGGCTTATCGGAACCAATTGAACCCTGAGATAGGACTGCACCAATAGCAACATTTGAGGCATCTGTACTTAAAATAAACTCTTTATTGAAATCTGGGTATTGCAAGATGGGATCGTTAGTGAGAAGTGTTTTACAGTGATTAAAGCAATTAACATAATTTTGATCCAAAGTGATTTTTGAGCCTTTCTTTAAACATTGGGTTAGTGGTTTGGTAAGACGTGCAAAATTGGGGATAAATTTTCTATAATAGCCTATAAGTCCGAGAAAACGTTTGATTTCAGAAGGGGTTTTTGGTAAGGGGTAGTTTTCTATTGCATGAATTTTATTAGGGTTTGGTTTAACACCTTCCTTACAGATAACATGGCCCAGAAATTCCGTTTCTAATTTCAAGAATTCGGATTTGTCCATCTGTATCTTGAAATTAGATTCTCGAAGTCTTTTGAACACTTTCTCCAAATTTAGAATATGTTCCTGTAGGGAAGTACTGAATACTATTATGTCATCTAAATAGACAAGACAGATGGTTTGTAGGTCTTTGAGAAGATTGTCCATCACCCGTTGAAAGGTAGATGGTGAATTTTTAAGTCCCATCGGCATTCGAAGAAATTCAAAATGTCCGTTTTCGACATTAAAGGCTGTTTTATGAATATCTGCGCTATCCATCTCGACTTGGTAAAATCCAGAAGCTAGGTCAAGGGTGCTAAAGTATTGGCATCTACCAAGTTTATCTAGTACATCTGTAATGTTGGGTATAGGGTATTTATCGTCAATTGTTTTTTCATTGACCTTCCTAAAATCAACGACAAGACGCCACTTAACCTTTCCTGATGCGTCAGATTTTTTTGGAACTATCCATATGGGCGAGCTCCATGCAGAATCAGAGGGTCTTATAATATTCTGTTCAAGCATCTTATTGATTTGGTCTCTAACCTCTTGACGATGAACATAAGGGTACCTGTAGCTCTTAGTATGTACTGGACTTTCATCAGTGGTTCGTATCTTATGTTTGATCTTGTTGGTGAATGTAAGCTGTTCCCCATCAAGATAAAACACATCTGCATATTTCTCACATAATTTCTCTAAATTAAGACGTTCTTCTTCATTTAAATGACCAGTTCGAAGACGGGATAATACTTCCGCAGTACGATCTGATAAAATTTCAGTACTATAACAGTCAACGTTTAATGCTTCAACTTCTACGGGCCTATCCATTGAAAATATTACATCATTGCACGAAGGATTACTCAACTCTACCCATCCCCTATCATTTTCTACTTTAGTCAGACAGTCTGAGATAAGACAATTACAAATCACCTGATTTTCGACTAAAACTTTGCCATCCTGTGCATTGATTGGTACTCTAACTAATTTGGAAGAATTGGCTGGTATGATGTCCTCAAATAGGTTAGCATTACGTGAGTCATACATTTGTATAGGTACCTTACTATTACGAGTAGCTAGTATTTTATTCTTAAGGTCGATATTTGAATCCCATGCATCTAATAGATCAATACCTAGTAGACATCGAAATAGTCATGGAATTTATAAATGAAAAGCGTAATATCCTTTATTTCATTAAACTCTTGAAAGCATGGTAAAGTTATAGAGTAATCATTTTTACTGGAAGCGTGTACAGTAGTAATTTGAAAGGGTTCATAGTTTAAAGGCAGATGACTGAAGTACTTTTCCACTGCTTCGGGACTTATGAAAGATTGATTAGCCCCAGTGTCAATCAAGAGTTTAAGAGGAGGATTACTTATCTGTATATAGCCTAACTGTCTCTGAATATGGAAATTTAATTCTATTTTAGCTTGTCGGATTTCAATACCTTCTGAAAATTTTCATCATTGACCGGGATTGGATTCTGTTCAAATTCCAGAATTACAGGGGCCACCGAACAATAGTCAATTTCATTTTCACAGAAAAACTCGTTGTACTGCTCATAGTCGTACCAGTTTTCATCATAATCAGGGTAGTTATATTCATAATCATAGCAATCGAACTCATTAAAATTTGCTTCACGCGTTTTGAAATAATTATTTGGTGGTGGATTGCCAAATCGTCGCCAATCATGTCCAGTAGGTGGTAAAACTTTTGGTACAAAATGGCTCACACCACTCATAGGACGTGGGGAATTGCCAACGTAATGAGGCTGTGGCCTGTTAGGTAATCTGAAGACATTGCTTTGAGGGTTGTAATTAGGAGGGTGCGCACGCATAATCTGTTGAGTACGAGTAGGTCCTTGTGGTGGTGTAAATTGATGAGGTAAATTAGGCCTCCACCCTTGAGTAGGCTGAGGGCGGTTAGTGTATTGGGGTGCTGATCCTGGCACATTGAATCCTTGTGGCTTCGAAGGTCCAGGAAAATTAAATGGTAAAGCCTTAGGCACAAAATTATTCAAGGGTAAATTATTACTATGTGAATATGGGCGAATCCAATCTTTTCTATTAGAGCCACTGTCACTACGCTGTTGCATATATAGTGTGTTAAGCTCATCCTGAACAAACTCGAGGGCTTTTTCTATGCTCTCAGGACGCATGCAACGAATTCTAGAACCTAAAGGATCTTTTAAACCACGCAAGTACGCCTGAAGAGTAAGCTTTTTATATAATGAACGTTTAGCCTCAATAGTCGTAGGAAGAGATTCATGTAATGAAACGTAAGTCATAATCGTGCTGAATAAATTTTGGCACCGCTCATAGAACTCTTGCGGTGTGCTAGATCCTTGTGTCTGCAATGATAGATCACTATACAGCGCGGTCTCGTCGCGATGGTCGGCAAAGTTATTAATTAGTGCACTCCTAATTCCTTGCCAATTTTCAGGTATACCATTAGAATTAATAAGTCTAGCTGCAGATCCAGATACTTTATTTAAAATACCATTAATTAGGGCTAGGTTGGTTAATTCATGCCCAGGCTGAGTGTTGAAGTGCGTAAGTACTAACTGATCGCACAAATTTATGAAACGCGTTAATACGTGCGGATTTCCGTCAAAGTCTGGAACTAGCCTAAGTGATTTATAGATCAAATCAACCGGGTTACTATTATTTGCCATATTTCCTCCTAAATCACTATCTTCTTCTAAAATATCTTCCAAATTCCTACGTTCGTCTATCGAACTATCTCTATTTCTATTCCTATTCCCTAACCTACTATTCCGTGACTCTCCGGGATGGAAAATCTTGGCTGTCGTATGTTAAACTAACACACAAAAAAAAATCACACACGAAAAATAAAATTTCGCAAAAAAAAAAGTAATAGATAAAAACTAGGAAGGACTAAAGTAGGATAGTAAGGACTAAGAAAGATTCAAAGTACTTACAGCATAATGCTCCGGTATCTTTTTCCTGCACAATCGATTTTTAGATCACTCACTGTAGAAATCACTTTTACTCGTAGGTTCTGATACTTGTCTATAGTATTCTATTTTTTACAAGTATCCCGTAGACTGCGCCATTTACGTTTTCTACAGTAGAGGTCGCAGGAAAAGATAGATTTTCTTGCGTTAACTTAGTTTAATTCATTAAAAATTATAATTAACAAAGATACAATTGATTACGATCGAAGTTGGACCAATAATACAATTTTATTCGATTGAACGATGTGGGAGGTTTTTGGGCACAGGTGCATTCGAATTCTGGTTATTGCCCGCCGCGAAGTGTCGACGTAGCGCTTTCCGGCGGTCCGCATGCAGCGTCGTTGGGGACAGTGCAAGCGATAATATGTTAGAGTTTAGCTCGGCGTAACAAGGTAGTAAAAATTTACAAATATACACAATACAACACGTCGAAGTTTCGGAATGGGGGTGATTGACGTCGCCGTCAAGTGAAGATCGTAGGTACTTGATCTTGAATTCATACGGAATTTAAATGCGCTATATCTTTGTTATTATTTACTTATCAGAAAAAATAAAAAATACGCAAGTATAGAATATTTTTTAATAATCTACCTTATAAGCTAAAAATATTTTTAGTCCACATTCGTAATACAATAACTGTTCATAATATACAGATTGAAAGTGACACGTTATTTATCTAAACTTTTTAGGCAGTAAAGACCTTCAAAGCCAAATTGGAGAAGAGTCGCAAGAGATAGAGAACAATGGAAATGGTTAGAGGAGGCCTTTGCCAGGAGGCACACTGAGCTCAGAGACATCTTATAGGGAAGAGAATTAAAACAACCTGAGCTCGGAATAAAGGGCTAGTAGATAGATAGATACCTTGAAAGCCCCTCATAGAAACGTATGTATCTATATAAAAACAGCTACTTTCATATAAGTACTTACTATTTTCACTGATAACTTGGATATTCCATGGTCGTGTAGTTCATCTTCAAACAATGTGAGGTCATGATAAAATAGAATTTGCTCTTTTTGTTTCAACAAGTTGTAGTTTATCTCTTCATCTGTAGTTTCTACAACAATATTGTCCGTGAGTGTGCCTTTGTAGTCAGTGGAAAATGTCCAGTCAAAATTCCTTTTTTTCTTTTCTGCATCTGGACTTTTGATAGATGAAAAATAAAGTTTAATTGGATGGGATAGGAATGATACAGACTTACCTCATTATTCATAAAAAACAAACGTTGGGTAAACCTATTTTGGTTAAAATATGTTCTGTCCTTTTCTTGCAATGTCAAATATTGAAAAGGAAGAGACACAAGATATTTTAATTTATTTTAATATTTGATTTTTTAATGAACAAAGGGGTTAGTCTCAATGTATGGTGGCACAGTACAAATCTTACCTGGCTCCACCAGCAAACTTTAATACTATAGAATCATAATCAAGCGCCAAGAATAACATGTTTTTAATTTTTTATTTTGATTTTGATTTTTGATTCTATTAGAATATTTATTAACAATTTGATTACTTAATTGAATTCTATTAATTACATAATTTAAACTTTTGATATTGTAATATTGTATTCTTATTAGTTGGTTTGTAAGTCGTTTGTATTCATAAAAGTTGGTTTGTATTCTTATTAGTTGGTTTGTAAGTCTCAAGCATGCAGATATTTTGGTGTACACTGTAAATCTGTATGTAAGTTATTAAATAAATATAAATATTATCAAAAGTACATCAGACTAGGCGGTACCTACAAACTACATCCCGTTTACCGTCAATAACGTTTAGACGTTACTTGACGCCAATTGCTGGACCAATCAGTGGCAGCTGCATGATGCTGCGTCAAAGAGGACATTGGCCGACAGCACAGGCCGGAATCTCCTAAGGTACGCTCAATATGCGTCCCCGTTCATATTGCGCGTACCTTAGGAGATTCCTTTCTGTTTACTCTTACTGTATTCTGTGCCGACAGTTTACACTGAGTCATCATGCCACACTCATTTTATTGAAATTTCGTTCCTCAGCTTAATATTGGCTAAATCATCGTTTTAAAAAGGATAGAGCCATAAACAAAGAAAAGAAGAAGAAATTTCGTAGAGCCTTTTTGGGTGATAATAAGTTACTCTTCCATAGAATTATAGTTCGCTAGGTGCCACCATGTATTTGATGTTCTAGATGTGACATCACCACATAAAAATAAGTATAACATTTTACAGCCTCAGTAGTTAATAAAAATAACATAGTCAATTCCAACTACCTCTATATTTTCTATAATTTGTCAAGATGAATTATGCGACTGAAGGAATTTAATTAAATGTTCTTAACAATATTTAATCATGAATTTTTCGGTTTCGGACAAAAGTGGCCGTTTTTCGCAAATGTGCGAAAAAAAGCTTCACGTTCTCACTTTAAACTGTAAACAGTAGTTCATAAAATAGTTTGAAGGTAAATTTTAATGAAAAAAAAAATGATATCGCCCTTTCTTTTCAAATAATTTATTTCAAATGGGGGCAGCACTGAACCCCGAAAAATTCATGATCGCAAGGCAAGGCTTAGCTTGATTTTGGTCTAATGTAATCTAATAAATAGTATGTTAAAAAATAGGATACATTTTAATATATTGTCTACCATAGCCTTAATGCTCTCACATTGCAGCTAGTATGTGTGTTGGCACTTGAGCTCTCTCTCTCATCTCAGCACATTCCCAGTTGCATCCAAAGCTGCAACGCTGCGAAGACCGGGGTCAGCTTTCCGGCTTTTCCTTCTCCACTTCGCACGGTCTTGAGCATGCTAGGTTGTAAGACCATTGGCACACATATCATCATTGACGACTTTAAGCCAGCACTTCTTGGGTCTACCACGTCTGCCGGGCCCCAGCGAAGGCAGCATGGCTATACATTTGTTTCCCACGTAACTTGCCGGTTTCCACAAGACATGACCGTACCAGCATAGGCAACTTTCCTGCAGTTTGTCTGTTATGTCACAGACATGAAGGCTGATGCGGGTGTTTCTCACGCGATCTCTCCGTGTTACTCCGCACATCCAGCGCAACATTTGCATCTCCGTGACACGCAGTTCCTGCTTGTGTCGCTCAAGCAATGGCCGGGCACTGCCATATAAAAGGACAGGTCTAATGATGGATTTGTAGACCTGTCCCTTTAACCTAACCGGTGTGTTGGCACTAGAGCATTACTTCAAAATTTAACCATAAAAAAATTTTACTGTGTCATTACTAGTGGTTGGATAATCAGGTGCTTATTTGCCTAAACTTCACCTGGGTACATAGCACAGCGTTGATACAAGCACCAACCCGATCAAAATAAATATCAATTTTCCTTAAGTCAACTTTGCCATTATGGTAACAAACTTATTTGGAAATAGACGAGTATGTAAGCAGTATTCAATTAAAATTATTATTCACAATGAGTTCTACAAATTTTTATAAGTAGGTATGTAAATTTTTTTAACAAAGTCAGCATTAGATATTTATAGTAAAACTATGTACAACTACATAGTATCTAGCATGTAGATAAACCATAATAGCAAAGTTGGGTTTAGGGAGATTGATATATTTATTTTTAACATGTTGGTGGTTGTATCAATGCTGTGTTATGTAACTGCGTGAAGTTAAGGCAAGGCACCAAATTATTACAAAACAATTTTATTCGTAAAAATCTTACCGAGCTTCCTGCCATGCTTCAGCACAAGATACTTCTATAGCCTCCACTGTGTTGGCTACACGCCTTAACGCATCTAAAGGGTTGAAGTTGATAATAGCACCACTTGTGTGACTTAAAGATAAGATATTCTTAGGGAAAACCATATCTGGGAAATGGGGTATCTTCAGCTCTTTACAGTATCTGTGAAATTTGTTTAACATATCATTAATATCTTATTTTTAATAATACTTGCATGCAGAGGAAAACTGAATATGGAATGGCTTAGTTTCTTTGTCTTGGACTGAATAAAGTTCTACCATTTTTTTAGTGTAACATAGAAATAGTTTGCCACTGCACATTTGAATGTTTGGCATGAATTAAAATTTATTAGTTTTGAGAGTAGGTAGTAGCATACATGGCTAACTTTTTAAACAACTGTCAAATTTTTGTAAAAAGTATAAAGTAGTTTAGTATCATGGACTGAACTTGCTCTAAAAATTTGGCAGGTGGTTAAATAGTCAGCCTGTACCTATACAATGAGATAATGAAATATCGCAAAACCTCTCAGGTTGTAACTCAGTTCATGAAACTGAACAACTTTTGTTCTACAACATTCTTAAAATGCCAAAAATAAAATTCGGATTTTCATACAAATTGACTCGATCAGATGATCAGTTTGTAAGAAAATTCAATTATTTAAATTTTTTTTGGGTGTCGTGAAAGTTGTTAATCAAAAGTTGTTTAGATTAATAGGCTAAGGTACCATGTAAGAAGTTTTGCGTAATTTCATTAACACTTTGTATACATTTAGAGCATCACCAGTGAATGGCATTTTCTCGAGCAAATAATAAGGAATATGCATGTAATACCAATCCGGCTCATATTTTTATTTTACAATTTCTATTAATACGTTACCACGCCTTGTTAATTAGTTTTCTTACTGACTCTTATTTGGATTAGAAATAAATTATTGAAAATATGCAAATATTGCGCGGGAACTTTTGACAAACAAAAGGGAAATGACGACAAAGTTCACAAAAGGGAAATGACAAGTTCGGGTGCGTTCGGTAGGACTGTCCGTCCATGTAGTTTGACTATCGATGACATTCGAAATCTATGTACTTTTATATAGAGGTTTAACAACATCACTGGCTGATAATATCGAAAGTACCCAAAAAAGAAAAACATGCGTTGACAGCTTCTGCCTCTAGCGGATATTGCAGACATTGACGTCATATTTTAAAATGGCGTGTTTTGGTTGTTATAATCTCCTTGCTATTTTTAATATTTATTTTCTACACCATACACATGTTTTTCGGCACTGATTTATTTTTTGCGGCTATTTCTCGATGAGGACTATCGATTAAAAATATAAAAAAAAATCATGCATACTCTCCATTAAGTAAGAAACTTTAAAAGCCCCACCTTTCACCAGTATCATAAAAAACATTTGATTTGATTTTGATTCACCATAGCTAAGAACATGCTTGATAAGGTCACCTTTCAGCGCAAAATGCTTTGCTTCATCGGTCATTTAAGAGTGACCATACACAGACACAGCAAACTTATAACTTGTGCCAGGCGTCAAAGACCTTGGCAGAAACCTATTTATATAAAACAAGTTGCCCGCCTCGGCTTTCTACGGGTATGTATGTATTATACATGTAAACCTTTTCTTGAATCAATCTTTTGATGAAAACCGCATTTAAATCCACTGTGTACTGTGTGTTAAAAGAGTATACACATATACTGAAGAGAATACCATAGCACAGGCCGGACGAAGGTAGTACGCGCAATATGCATTCCCGCACCTCTCCCCCGTTTTCACCTCGATGACTCACATTGACCGTCAAAAACCGGGGGTGAGGTGCGGGTGCGGGGAACGGGGACGCATATTGCGCGTACCTTAGGAGATTCCGTTCTGTTTACTCTTACTGTATTCTGTGACCATAGGGAAGAAACAGACAGAAAACTTGGTCCGCATTTTCTGAACCAGTTTTGCGTGCAGTTTATTTTATAAGTACTATTAATTGAAATTGACAAAATCAGGAACCTATCCGAAGGTATGAGTGTCGGAAAGGGGGCGCAAAGATCTGCGAGAAGTAAAGCAAACTACAAATATTAAAATATAAATAGGTACAATGAGTTACTTACATACAAAATTGACAATATTGATCATCATCTCGTTCGCAAACAACCTTTGTAGAGCACACGCTTGGAAGAATGCAGCTGACATCGAACGATATATGCCAAGGGCCGAACTGTATGGACTTCGAGTTAGCGGCATATCTTCTGGAATCCACTGCGTTTTCCTGCAATTTAAAGGATGGTTTAAGTCTTCGCGATCAAAGCATAACCTTTTCATGATCTTAAAATTATAAAACAACGTACCTCATGCTGCAGCATTATGGATAATAGTTATTGTATTTAACACGAGTCAAAGCCTTATTTTCTACAAAACATAAAAGCTAATTATTTATTATCGGTCGGCTTGGCTTGGTTGGATAATTATTCCACTCATTCAAACACAAACAATTTGTCACTGTCAGTGTTTTTTTTTTAATAAATAATTTTACGGCTCTGGATACAAGTCCTTTAGAGCCTATCTTTAACTTTGTTCTTTATTCCTAATCCTAACCTAAATTAAACAGTTACAATCAAAGGGTGGTGCAGGCCTTTGACTGCTTTAAGGGAGCTTCTGGCGACAAATCTGTACGAGTCCACTAGTTTTCATAGACGACTGAGTGGCGGACGGCGACGCCCTAAGACGCACACAGTCCGCAAAACAAATATCACTACAGCCGTACTATGACTGTTCACTTTAATTATTTTACACATTGTTCATGAGCATGAGCATTTATAACACCAAACAACACCAATTTCATATTATAAAGTCCACTAAAATCAATTTGCAAAATAATTTAAAGCAAACCCCAACCGAACCCCTTGACTTCCCGCCAAAAACCTCTCACTGTCAGTGTCACCCTCAGGTTTTTTTTTTATTAAATAATTTTACGGCTCTGGATACAAGTCCTTTATAGCCTATCTTTAATTTTGTTCTTTATTCCTAATCCTAACCTAACCTAATCCTAACAAGTTACAATCAAAGAGTGGTGTAGGCCTTTGACTGCTTCAAGGGAGCTTCTAGCGACAAATCTGTACGAGTCCACTGGTTTTTATAGACGACTGAGTGGCGGACGACGCCCGAAGACGCCCACAAGTCCGCAAAACAAATATCACTACAGTCGTACTATGACTGTCCACTTCAACTATTTTACACATTGTTCATGAGCATGAGCATTTATAACACCAAACAACACCAATTTCATATTATAAAGTCCACTAAAATCAATTTGCAAAATAATTTAAAGAAAACCCCAATCGAACCCCTTGACTTCCCGCCAAAAACTCCTCACCCTCAGGTGTCACCAAACCAAACTGTCACTGTGACATGTTTACAAAGAAATTGTATACAAATCTGGAATGCTTACGAAATAGCAAAACCATTCCCAAAAATTATACCTAAAGTTTTAGCTCTCCCCTTCTACTTTATTGCACTGACAGTTTGCGGGAAAGGGACGCAACTTTAGGTACATTTTTTGGGAACGTTAGGTATTTAAATATAAGCATTATGAAAATATGAGCTGATGAGCTATATGTGCGTGTAGATGGGCAAAGTGTTTATGTCCAAACGGGCATATTGGGAATATTCCCGGTATTTTGGGCATAAATCCATAAATGCCCAAATAAATGCCCAATCACAGAGCAGAAAAAAAATAAAAGCTAAACGGCTTTTTTAGTATTCTGATGGGCATCTATGCTTTAAAATAATCTAGTTTTTTGCACCGCAACATTATTCGTATCTGTTAATGCCTATAGTTGACTGGGAGAGAACGCTTTAAATTTTAAGTACGCCAATTGTACCAACTTTTTATTCTGGAACAATAAAGTTTTTATAAATAAAAGATTGGTTGTCTGAAAAGTCGGTTCACGGACAGTAGTTTGACGTGACAACGTCAAACATTCTGAACTGAGCCGATCGCTCAAGCCGATCATGCCTCTCTCTCGTTCGTGCCGCGCTCTCGCTTGCGGAACGCGACAATGACGTCATCTTTTTCATGCACGCAGCCCGTAGTATCGAGTTATTAGACGTTGTCACGTCGAAAAATATGCATAGTTACTTTGTAAAAAGTGGTTTCCAGTCTGGTTAGGATATTTCAGGCTTGAATCACCAGCTTATCCGAAAAGTATTCCGTGCTTGGGAAGGCACGTAAAGCTGCAGGTCCTGGACGCCATCTAGTGTATGTTTAAACCTATCCTCGGATTGATATACCCTTTTGGTTGTAGAGGTCAAACGGCAGTCACTTTGTGTAAAAACCTGTAACCTCGTCAAATCACTTAGGTAGGTAGCGGACGGAAGCCTGGGCTTTGAAGCGTTACCGCTGAGAATGCAACCGGGAATACGCTCGGATGATGATAATGATGGTACCTATGTACATAGAGAAATAAATTCAAGTGGTGCGGTGCGACAGATTGCGTAAATTATATGAATAATGACTTGGTATTATTTGACACAAAGTGTGAGCAAACGCTATGATATGTTTAAAATGCATGTATACGTCAAGTGAAACTTCAAAGTTTATGAAAATATCATTGTTTTTATAAACTTTTACGTTGCACTCATACTAATCATACATTGAAAGGAAACTTTGTTGAATTATTATCTTTTTCCTTGCTGAGAGGTATGAAAAGACGTAATTATATGTATAAATAAGCAAACCGACATCAAATGCGATGTCAACAAATGAGCACCCTAGATACATGTAGTCAATTTGTTGACAGTCTCATAAGTTTTAGATTTCGTATGCACTTAACACAGACAGATTTTGACGCTACAAGCATCATTTAGACTGATTGAGAGATAAAACAGAATAAAACCCTTTTTAAAAATATATTCGTTTTGACGAGTTCTTCGATTTCCTATCAACTTTTTATAACTTGTTCCCAAAAATAGCATGCCGGGCCGGGTATATACCCCAATCTACCCGTCGTTGTATGGGAACATATGAATTGACAGGTCTCAGTTAATTTTTTTTTTTCTGGCAAATGTTTGTAGACTTAATTATATGTTAAAATATGACATAAAATGTGATGTCAACATATGAGCACACTCATACATTATTCGAGAGTAGCCTAAACTAGGTACTATTTTGGAAGTTGTCCCCGGAACAGGAGATATTCGTATTGACAAGTTTTTCGATACCCCATCAACTTTTTATAACATTTCACCTAAAATAGCATGCCAGGTATTTACGCCCGTCAATGGGAACAAACAAATTGACAGGTATATGTTCACATTTTTTACTGGAAAATGTTTGTAGACCTAATTATATAATAAATTAAGCAATCAGACATTAAATAGAATGAAATCTTTACGGTAATTTTACCACACTGACGGGTAATGCATATAATTTGCAGTTTTTTTTTAAATGAGGTGTCTTAAACTTACTTAACCTCGTGACAATTACTTTACTACCTATAACTATTAGCTCTATTAACAATATTGTTTATTTTCAATGGCAAATAGAATAAAAAAAATAATATCGACATAAAAAAATAAATGCCCAGATAATATCCAAGGGAAGGAATTTATGGGCATCTATTTGGGAATATTCCCAATGTGCCCAAAATGCCCGGGCATTTGCCCATCTCCTGTGCGAGGCATTAAGTTTAACTTTCAATGTTGTTTTTGGGAGATTATTATTCGTAGTTATTTTAGTTAGTATTATACTATAAATTCTTTGCATGTTTATTAAATGTAGGTAGATATGTTACTTTTTTTATTCTCTGGCCATAGACACTTATGGGTAAAAGGGGAACAATTGACCGTGTAATGTAAAGTAACTTTACATATTTAGGTACTTTATAGTTTTTTTTATAACGTGTGCCAACATAAAGAAAAAAATAAGACTACATTAACCAAAGATCTATGTTGGATCTATGGCTGTGCTATTAGTAAGACTCCGCTGTCCAGCAGTCTGATTATCTGTCCGTCCGTCTGCCTGTCACCAGGCTGTATCTCATGAACCGTGATAGCTGAACAGTTGTAATTTTCACAGATGATGTATTTCTGTTGCCGCTATAATAACAAATACTAAAAACAGAATAATATAAATATTAAAGGGGTTACCTGTTGCCGTTTTTAATATAGAGCAAAAGAACTGCAAGAAATCACTTCCAACTTTTGGAATCGTTATCTCAGCAACGGTGACTCACAGAAAAAAAGAATTTAGACATTTTTTATAGATAGATCTACAAGTTTTGTCTGAACTAATTTTATGATAAAATTTACCGTTTTGCTGAAAATTGCAAAAAACCCATTTTGTCACCTTTGAACCCCTAATAATTTTCTTTCCAGGTATCGGATCGATTAGGACTTTTTATATTTCATTTCTAAGGGTGTTTTGAACAATCCTACCAACTTTCAGCAAATTATTGTAACCTTACACCCATTTTTCCCATACCCACAAAAGCGAAAAGTCGCACGCGCATTCTTTTGGTTTAATATTTGTGACGTTATACTGTAATCATGATTTATGATGTCAATAAGATTGATACGTGATACGTGATTTACTAGTCAGCCGGTATAAGGCACAGCACAGCGACAAAATATGTAACTGCCCCTGAACTATTTTCATTTGGTATTCGTACGCTCGGTCCTTCTATCTCTGAATAAAAATCGCATTAAAATCCATTGCGTAGTTCTAAGTGCACATACATACATAGGGGTAAACGGCGAGAAGGTTCTTATAATCGTGATTGTATAACCGACTGAAAATAGAATTTTAATTCATTTTCATTCACTTGGTCGGTGTCTTTGAATCTATTTAGCGCGAACAGAATGTTCCCATCACTAAATGTCACCACTGACATTACATTTGACAGTTTGACAATTCAACATTGGCACGCGAGGATTCCATACAAATTGAAAGATTTTAATTATCTAGTGTGTATTAACTATCTGTAGTTTTCTAAGTCACCGCTGGAATTCCAACCTACGAAATACCATTACATTACACAACACCGTATTTTTAAATCGTCACGTCAAATAAAACTAATATTCTTTCACGCAGAGAAGATGAATAAAAAAAAGCATTGATTTCCATTACTTGTTTGTTTTATTTATTACCACCTTTAAATAAAGTTTGAAGTCATAAACTTAGAAAAACTGTAGATCTGCCGTTTTTAAAATTAATATTTATAGTTTTCTACAGTTTGGCTTGGCATGTATGCAGTTTTTTACTAAATTGGGGTTGGCAACACTAGAATACTCAAAATAAATCAATATGGCCGACTTTTACCGGTTGGTTTGTCTGTTTTGTTAATTTATAAAAATAATCTTTATTCTTCTCTATAAACATCCAGTGACGCAATCAGAAATTTGGTGTTTTTATCATTGTTTTGTAAAAATCAATTATGGAAGCGCTTATACCCGTTATTAATAAATTACAAGATGTTTTTAATACTGTTGGAGCTGATGCCATCCAATTACCTCAAATAATTGTTTTAGGAACTCAGGTAAATGAATGGAAAATTATTTTCTTCTAAATGTTATAAACGTAATTAAATGAAGTACTTTAGCATGTACGACACATCATGCCCGCAACGTGTTTTAAATATAATGGTTATGTAAAGGTGTCACTGGAGTTCTTTGTCCCCATTTTTGTTAATTAAACTGTTCCCTGTCATTGACCATGCCCCTGGCCGTCAACTTTGAAATGGCCTCTCGTACCTACCTATCTTATTACCTTTATCAATAATCCTGTTTGCTTAGCGTATGTTGCATTGTTCTGAAGCATATCCTGAATGCTAGCTATGTACCTATACAATTTTCTTGCGTGCTGAATGTTATACCTTCTTATAGAAGTAACAAAAGTATTGTTAATCTGTTTTATGCCTGAAACACTATTTTGATAGTTAAATAAATAAATACTTAAAAATACCATCATACAATACAATACAATACAATACAAATTATCTTTATTGCACCATAATAATTAATAAAATAAAAATAACAAACACAAAGAAAATATTGGTACAAAAATCATATATCTGTAAATAACATAAATGGGTGCTTTCTGTAATAGAGTTCCGGAAAGAGTTCTGTTATTGAGAGCCTCGTGGGTCGCTCATTCTTGCCACGAGGTCCTGGTATTGTCACGCGGAGGCCTCTTGTCTTGCAACTAGTATACAGTCCTAAAGACAGCAAGGAACATCGTTCAGCGGAGGAAGGTTAGTCTCATGTTGCTTCTCGATTAAGTGCTTACACATTTGCTGTACATAATTTTTTCAGATATATGGATTCCCCATAAGAATTTTTTTATAAATTACTAAAATTTTTGATTAAATTTAACCAAATATCATAAAGTTAGTAAATCTGTAAGCAGTTTTATGTAAATAAGCATAAGAAATTGTGAGGATTTGCGTTTTGTCTTCATGTTTATTTTATTTTGTGAACTCAATTTCATGAAGATCCTGATAAAACTGAGTTAGGTGTGTATGTAAAAATTGTCACAAGACATCATTTAGTCTTATCATCATGCTATTGGTTTGTTGTTTTATCTTTTTAACATGCTAGTCATGCTCTTTGTTTTAAAATTCACTGATCAATACTTTATTACAACCAACATTAAAATAAAGGGTATTCAATTCATAGTTTAGTTCTCATGTACCCATTTAGAAATAAGGTATTGACTATCTTATAAGTAACTTCATGAATATCATGCAACATAGACTTAACTCAAGTACATTTGTTTTAAAAATGTTACATGTTTATTATTATTTTTATTATTTACAGAGAATAATGAGTAAAATATTGGATTAAATACTCTTTAGCACTTATTAATGGTGTTTTGAACATAATATTTATGCAGCATCATTGCGTACCAAAATCTATATTCTTTACTATGCATATCTAGACCAATTTCACATCAAACATACAAAGTACTGCATCTGCCTGCCACATTTAATTGGTTATCTATTGTGTGCATTAACCTGATTTTCAATGTCATTGCAAAAAAGGCACATTGATCTCTATTGTAGAACACGCTTTGTGCTTGTAGCAATAAGTTTTCAATGAAATTGCTCTTGGACCTTGAGTTTCTATTTCAACTTCTTTATTAGTACCTATCTTATTTCATGAATGGTGATTTATGATATTAAATCTTCATGTAATACAAGTGTTCATGGCATTTTTAACTGAAAAGGAATACTGAATGCAGGCCTCTTCTAATCAATCGCTTTGGAAATTCTTGGATTAGGAGGCACGTGTTCAGCAAAGGACTTACTATTCTTCAGATCGTTTATGACGATTATTTTGTTTATATTAGGAAAGGAGAGTAAATAAAATAAAACAAAGTTTCAATATGTACTGTCTACATTAAGATGGTTGGAGGTTCTGGGTTCGATCCCCAGCCAGGGCAAGTTGGAAAATGGTCTTTTTCAAATGGTTTTGGGTGTTTGTCTATACCTATATGTATTTTTTATAAAATATAGTATCATTGAGTTAGTATCCCATAATACAAGTTTAAAACAAAATTTGCTCATTTAGTGTAATTTGTAATTATTTATTTAAAAAAATATATTTTATTTTATTGTAAGTGTATTAATTCCTTGTTTTTATGTATTATAGGTACTTGGTTACAATAATTTATTTATGTAATAAAGATAAATCTTTATTTACTTAAAGCTTAAATAGTAATAAATTATTTTATTTACATAGTTAAAATGGATTAGTAGTTTACTAAGTTATTTTTACATCTAAAATAGTGCTTAGAAACCAGAGTACAGAGGCCTCATCATGGAACCCAATTGCTCAACTTTCCCAAACAATGTTTTCCAAAGGTTCGTATTTGCTAGTTAGTCTGTGTATTGTCTTTATTTCTTCCATTATTCGTCTATTTTATGTAAAATATTGGGTTTCTGAATACTTTTATTTCATTTTTTTAATAAGTAAATTATATTTGGTTTTTAAAAGGAAAGAAAAATCCAACAAGAAGAGAAAAATATGTAGGCTAATGGAACTGCTTTCTTTTTGAAAATAATATTATTGTTTTGTTTTATTAACAGCTTCTATTGGTATAAAAATATATGAGCATCAAATCTGCTTATAGTATTGGTAAATAAATACACATAACATATTGCAATCAATGCCCATCAATCAATCCTATATGTCTTGCCACACCAGCACAACACTAAGCCACTGTAAAAGTTTTTGCTGAATGAAACGCAGGAACCAGGAATATAATTCTATTTTGTTTTCCACGTGTGTGTGTTGATCCAAACTTTATGAGCCAAAAGTTCATCAGGTGCGCCCTGACTATCTATTATTAAAAGTAGCAAAATATGTATGTACATTGGGTTGTCCTTTTATCATTTGATTAATATAAATCTATGATTGCCACAGGTACAGTTAATCTAGAAGAATGGGGCAAGTTCCTTCACACTAAGGACAGAATATACAAAGACTTCGAGGACATCAGACAGGAGATAGAGAGGGAGACTGACCGCATGGCCGGTAACAACAAGGGCATATGCCCGGAGCCCATCAGCCTTAAGATCTATTCCACCACCGTTGTCAGTCTAACGCTAGTCGA
The DNA here is from genome assembly GCA_963576875.1 of Acrobasis repandana. NCBI lineage: Eukaryota > Metazoa > Arthropoda > Insecta > Lepidoptera > Pyralidae > Acrobasis > Acrobasis repandana. Next base: position 13,976,581 of record OY756218.1, on the reverse strand, counting down.
CCTTCCTGGTATTACTAAGGTAAAGACTTTTTCTTACAAAAATTCTAATGATAAACTGATAAAATTGTTTTCATGGAGGCAACTCACAAATTTAGTAGTGTAATATATATAAACGCCTGTTTCCCACAGGGGTAGGCAGAGACTATGGACCTCCACTTGCTACGATCTTAACAGACCTCTTTCGCTTCATCTACACTCATCAACCTCTTCATACATGCCCTTCTATTACGTGTACTTCTTACCTCTCCCTTTTTCAGAACTTCTGCAATCTGATCGCAGAACGTTCGCCGAGGTCAACCCTGTCCCGCTCTTCCTTTCACACTTACCTTATAAATATTTTTTGTTAATCTATTTTCATCCATCAGAAATAACATTTGAATATAGGTTTATTATGTAAAACTAAAAGGTTCTGTAAGACTGTCATTTTATTACCAATCAAGACAACTTCTATTACCATAATCCTCTTTTAAGCCAATGTCCAAAGATCGAAAGTTACGAGGTAGGTACAATCTGGGTAATTCGGCGCGTCTCCGCACTACGATATTATTTATCACTGTGACAGTGGTAAATAGAGAAAAATAGTGGTTTAATAGAGAAAAAGTATTTTCGAGGCTTCTCCTACTGATGATATTATGAAAAAACTGTTAGAATAATTGATGATGAGTATGTAAGGAAATAACACTTGTACTCCATAGTACAGATTCAAAATATAGTTAGGTACATGAAAATAACCAACTAAAATATGTTCAAAAGATTGGTCTAGAACAATGTGAATGTAGTCTCAGACAACCAATTTTTTTTTCTGCAACAATAGTTCCTGTATTATAACCTAAAAAACAATAAACATATCAAAATCTTCACCAGGTACCAATTGGTGATCAACCAGAAGACATAGAGAACCAAATCAGAAACCTCATTATAAAGTACATTTCTAACCCCAACTCCATTATTTTGGCTGTGACCGCCGCTAACACAGATATGGCTACCAGTGAAGCCATCAAAATGGCCAAGGAAGTAGATCCAGATGGCAGGAGAACCTTGGCCGTTGTTACTAAACTTGATCTCATGGATGCAGGTAAGTTTATTTTATTATTTGTTTGTTCTCCTGAGGTTAAAAAACTTATGTACTTTAGGTGAGGTGAGTTCACAATTTGCAATACTGTACGTGTTTTTGAAAAATCACTGTTATTAAACTACTTACTACAGTTTATTCCTCAAAAAAATTACATAAAAATCTTAAGGATTTTCTACAGACCCCCACAATAGCCAAAACACGATTGAGCATTTTTGGCTCGATAGAAAAAAATCACAAACATACCTCTAATTTGCCTAAATTTGTCTTTATAATACATATTACTATTTCATACAATCACCTTTTTATATGAAAATCATACCAAAAAATGTATTATCTAAATATGTATCCGTTTTGGTTACAAAAAAAAATTGTAAATATAATACAAAAAAAATATAAATTAAACACTGCGAATTATCGTCGAGCACTGCTCCGGGAATTTCTTCTCTCTCGACTAATATTTCACTGTTTTTTTTATTATTTTTTAATATATATATATATATATATATATATATATATATATATATATATATTTGTAGCCAAACGGATAGATATTTAGATAAACTGCAGATCGGTGCGCGGGCGATAACGAATAAAAAAATATATAAGTACCCAAAGGAAGATGTTTTTTAAGATTTTGGATTCTGAAGATAAAGCTTGATGTCATAGTTCTCTTCCAGTTACGCCTGAGAGGGTGCTAATTCTGCGTACCTATATACGCTTAAGAAAATATCAGTGGGTGGATCAAGCTATTATTACGGTTTTTTCATGGCTCATAACTTTTTACGCCCGGATTATTATAAGACAATAAGTAGATACGCATCGAGTTTCTATAAAATCTCTCTGCTTAGACTCAAGAGTGAAAAATTTCCTTGCTATTGAAATTCAAACGCTTCTTTACAAATACGTAGGTAGGTACATAATTGTTATCGCACGAGGAACATTAATGACTGATTGTCTCGAAAGCTGTTGTGAGTTTTTGTCAGGAATGTATGATCAGTAATGGTCATTTGGCAATACGAACCCAATTACTAGTAACTATTAGTTCAGTAATCTTGTCGCCTGAAAGGGGAGGTACCTTGCGTCAAATCCGGTAGTTCTGATCCGATCTTTGGCTGATTGTTTATGATTTTGGCTAATATTATGAATAATCCAAGTTTGTGACCTCGAGCGCCTAACGCAACTATGTTAAAAATTTAAAAACCCGCGAAATCGCTTTGATAATGCTTTATCACGGAAACTATAGAGTCTACAGAGACAATTCTAGCCTCATATTGTAGCCAATTTAGTCTACTTTAAAACGTGTAGGTAATATCAAAAACTGGTAATTTATGGTTAAAAAAGCCGAATCTCACGATAATTTTTTCTGCATAAAAACAGAATTACCAGATTTGATGCAAGGTCTGAAGTACAAGGTACTGGATTATATTACTTGCGAAATGGTTTTCAGTGGGTATAGCAATCGAGTAAATAGAGGACTTCGATGTATCTGTTATTTGCGTGATACTGTTGCTGAAAAATTATGTCAAATATTCCTGATTATCTTTTGCGATTGTTTGAGTTTGAATAGTATCACTATGATTAATATGTTTGATAAAATTTATTTTGTAGTCATTGGGCTATTCCAAGGGCGCAAGATGACCTTTCTAATCCTATAATATTCTGTATACGCTTACAATAAAAATGTTTCACAAACTAGCATAGACAGAATGTCCTTGGATAGCATTTTATGACTTCAATCCTACCAGTGTGTAGCAGTTTAAATGTATTTTTCATATTTATCTTTTAAAAATTAAATTGTTTTTATTTTATTTATTTAATGGGAACAACAAACAGCTACATTATAAATACCAATACAATATACAATTTATATGTAAAAAGAGTTCTCAATAACATAGCCCACAGCATTGTTCACAAAATAACAAATAGTGTTTTGGGCTGCTAAATACATACAAGCTTACTAATTAAATAAAAAAAACATGTAGATATATTAAAATTGCTTTTCTGTGACACAGAAGACACATATGTTTTACAGGCAAATACAGGATTAAAAAAAGAATACATATAGGATTGCGACATACATTATCGTGCAACGCAATGTGTATGGCAGTTCTACTTTTCGTTTTTTATCAAAACAACTATTCAAGTTCAATGTTATTGTGCGTTTGTAACGTCACGACCATTTGATAAGATTGTATTGTATATTTGGTTGTAACATATGTTGCAACTGTATACAACGTGTCGATAAAATTTTCGGCACTATTTAAAGTGGTTAATGCATCCGACACTATTTTACGGATTCCGGAAAATGGCAGAGCTCAGTATAAAGTGCCATTATGGGGGTTCATCCCATCCATCCTAACTAAACCCGCGACCAGCAATGCTTTATATAGTTCATTTGCTGAATTGACGTGCATGCCGTTGGTGCGCCACAAAAGCCGATGCCGTCTTTGAAGCGCGCCGACAGCATGCTAACCGATTGAACGAATAGACTATACACGTTAACACAATGAATTTAGCGCACTTTTAAAAAAGGAGTAAAACTGCTCTAAAAGGACTAGAAAAAAGCGAAAAACACCCAAGTTTGATAACATTCAGGGAATGATTTTGCCCAGCAGTGGGACATAGGCAGCTAGTAAAAAAACAGTTATTTGGGAAATCCGTTGCAATGGCAACCGAAAAGTATTTTCCTTGTTGTCTACAAAATAGAATATGTAAAAATAATATTATTGTGATAAATGTAAAGTGACGCGTAATATTTCCCGAGTCATAAATAAAATGGGTAATTATTGACAGTAACACATGCAATCTATTTCAGGAACTGATGCCATAGACATCCTGTGCGGCCGCGTGATCCCGGTCAAACTCGGGATTATTGGCGTTGTCAACAGATCTCAGCAGGATATTATCGATAGAAAAACTATAACGGTAATTACTTTATGACTAAAAATACTTTGCATTTGCATCGAAAACGTCTATGAAATCACTCCACTGTCTTGTCATTATGTACAAATACATCGACACTATTAGTGACTATTATTAAGAGATATTATAAATATCCTATGATAATAAAGATATTTTGAATTGAATTTGAATTGAGCTATATACAAATGAGGCATTATTTAGCATTTTTTTATAATATTTATTTTACTTTGTACAAGTGGCCCAAACAAGCTCATCTTCGATCATATTACATGTTGTGTCAACAAATGGAGATTAAATACCTGTATTCTCCGATTTTGTTTTTCGCCGCCGCATATGTATTTAATTAATCTGTTTCATCATATTTTCAATATTATCCATGATAACTTGCCAAATGATATTGTTGGAAATGTCTTGACTGTCCACTAGTTAGGCTGTGTGACGTCACACTAAACTCAATATGACGCCCTCTATAGACCAAATAAACAATTAAAATCAACCATGTTTTGGGTATCAAATGAAAGAGTTTTATAGCATATCGTACGTTAAAAAAGAAAGGTAATGTCTGTCTTAAGCTTAAGAATAATGACTCGTCATCGATAGTAACTTTACATAATAAATTATTCACATCGATTCGAATTGAGTTAATGACAGGTATTGTCTTTGTACGACAATAGGGTATATTCATGTTATTTTTTTATTTTTTTAAACGATTCTATAAGTTATTATATAACCGGAAAAAAATATAACACTTACAGAATATTATTAAATAAGCTTAAAAAAATAATTAAAACTACTATTATTTTTGGACGACTATAAACGCGGTGCCATTTTGCGCTTTTATTCTGTGACGTCACCGTGCATTGTCAATGTCATAGATACACTTATATGTCAGTGTCAGTCGAGTGCAAATTACAAATTCAAAATATTATCAACAAAACAACGAAGTGTTGGATTCACAGTTTTATTTTATAAGTAATACTATCTAATTTGTGATTATAAGTGAGTGATTAAAGCTTTTAATATCAATTCATTACAAATGGAAGGGCGCACAAAATCTTATTATAAATATTGTATGGTTCTTATGTGCAAAAATAACATCGTAACTGCACCTGACAAAATATATTTTCATATGCCCAAAGATGCAAATGTAAGGAAAACGTGGTGTAAGGCGATGAGAAGAGACGATGTATCGTGTTTAAGTAGTTTATACTGTTGTTTTATATAGAATGTTCAACAACTTCTCTAGCCGCATGGATGAATACAAGTCGTTCATTCCATTCCGCGTATTGGGGTTCGCTGTTTTACAAAACCGAGCTGTAATGCCAAACAGCTAGAGGTTTAGTGAATTAGCGGATTATACCATTTAACTGCGACATGTACATACCTATTGTGAACAAAAAATACATATTGTGAGCAAAATGAGTAGTGTCATCCTTTGCAAAACTACACAGTAGTATTGTAAGTACCTACTTCAATTATTTATAATATAAATATAATAGGTAGTAGACTAGCTGCCTGCTACTATAAGCTATAAGATAATGTACTTACCTACCGTAATTAATTAAACAAATGTATATTATTTAAGTATAGTATTTTATTCTGGGTAAAAATGGGAAATTTTAGAGAAAAAAAATAAATCTTTTTAACCCAAAATTCTCCAAAAGATTTATTTTTTTTCTCTAAAATTTCTCATTTTTACCCAGAATAGCGAAAAAAATACCCAATCTGGTAACACTGCAAATTACAAATGACTTATTGACAGTGACAGATAGTCTTCTTCTTTTTAATTTGTGATTGACAGCACAGACTATTTAGAAAATTAAGTTTGACAGTGTTTCGTGACGTCACGTGGCGTTTCGAAAATTTGCGAGGGAATTTTAAAAATACATCTTTTAAATAATTAATTTCTCAATGGAAACACGTTAAATTGGAAAGATATATATATGGGTATTTTTCTTTAGCAATGAAGTATACACATAATTTTTTTTGTTCGTTTCTGAATCACATGCATATTGTCTATTGATGAATTAATTTGAATACCGTTTCGATTCCAGAAAAAATACCGTTTCGGCAATTAATTTGAATACCGTTTCGATTCCAGGACGCGCTAAAAGATGAGGCAACCTACCTTCAAAGGAAGTACCCTACTATTGCTACGCGCAACGGAACGCCGTATTTGGCGAAAACATTGAACAGACTGCTAATGCACCATATTAGAGATTGCCTACCTGAGCTAAAGGTAAATTAACCATTATTTGTGTCGGTTATACAAGGTTAATTTTAATTAAAGGGTGAACAACTTCCCAATAAATGCATATCGAAATACGAAAAATATCTCACTACCCATACAAATCGAAGTAGCTACCTTAGCCACGTGACCTAGTTACTATTGGAAGTGATTATTTTTTCCCTTCCCCGTTCTCGGGTGCGTATGATGGCTTCGAACACTGAAACTCACACATGTGCACGGATGTATAGTTTCGTTTAAGTAGTAGTAGACATGAATGTTACTCCGCTAGTATGAAGCACCATACCTGTGCCATTGGCACGCATATCAACCTTGACCACATCAACATTTCTTGGGGACTTTTGTTTGTACTATCAAATCATTAAGATCTGATATTTGGTCTGAATATCGTTTCTCAAAAGTATTGTGAATTTTAGGTGCGCGTCAATGTAATGATATCCCAATTCCAATCGCTACTCAATTCGTACGGAGACGATGTATCCGACAAGTCTCAAACGTTACTACAAATCATAACAAAGTTCGCCAGCGCTTACTGTTCGACCATAGAAGGCACTGCGAGGAACATTGAGACAACTGAGTTGTGCGGCGGAGCGAGAATCTGTTACATATTCCATGAAACATTTGGACGGACTTTGGATTCTATTCATCCGTTAGTTGGTAAGTTATAAAATGGTTGGTGATGAAATTGGTTATTGATATATATTTATTTACCTATGTTTTTTAAATTACTTAGGTATCTTGTCTATTTATTTTTTTAGTTTAGTATTTTAGGTACACGCAAAAAACTGGAAGATTTCTTTAAAAATAAATAGCACCTTAGTACTATGTTCTATTTAAATGTATTATTTGTAAATTTTCAAGTGTACTTGAACCTTCGATCTTGACCAATAAAGTTAAAAATGAAATGAAATTAATTATTTTTGAAACCACCCGCAGATGTGGTTTGATAGTAGTTTTAGACGAAACACTATCGTTTGCGATATTTTTCCTAGGGCATTTTGGATGAAAATTGTAATACTTTTTTTTTACCGTAATCGAAACACCAGTATTTTCGGTTGACTTCTTATATCGTAAGTTTATTTTAAACCAGCCAACATTTTAAATTGTTTTGGCTGGGATATTACGACTGGCCGTTTAGATTGACATGTTCACTGATGGTAAATATCTCTAGGGCTGACTCGCATGGACATCCTGACTGCGATCCGCAACGCTACCGGGCCGCGGCCCGCGCTGTTCGTGCCCGAGGTGTCGTTCGAGTTGCTGGTCAAGAGGCAAATCAGGCGGCTCGAGGACCCCTCGCTGCGCTGCGTTGAATTGGTAAAGTAGTTTGTTGTCATTGGACTGCTTTACGAGGGCCACACCGAAAAGATCGGGAATAGAAAAAAGTACAAAGATAATATAATAATGTTTTCGAAGTATTCTCCGTGACAGTCAATGCACTTTTGCATTCGATCAAACCAATTATTGAAACAGTAATTCCAGTCTGAAGTGGATACAGTCAAAACAGCTGATTTGTAAGCTTCGACCGCCTCTTATGGACCGTGAAACCGTTGACCACGTAGCATATCTTTAATTCTTCGGAGTGTAAAATAATCATTGGGCTCAGGTCAGGGCTATACGGAGGATGGTCCATCAACTCCACGTTTTCCAGATTTAAAAACGCGCTTGTTTTGCGTGCGGTATGTGAGCTCGCATTATCGTGGTGAAGTATTATACGACGATTCGGATTAATTTTACGAAGTTTTCTTATGACTTCCGGCAAAAACTGTTGTGTACCAATCAGCAGTAACCGTCCTTCGTTCTTGTAAAGGAATCGTAGCCACATGACCAGTTTTCGATACAAACGAAGCGACCATTTTATTCGACACGCTGCGTGAGCGAATTACTTTTGTTGGCTTTACCTCACCCTCGGAAGACCCAAACTGCCGATTGATGTTTTCTTTCGGGCTCATATGAATAAATCCACGATTCATCCCCAGAGACAATATTGTAAACTGCATTTGAGCTCCCTCTATTGAACCGTTGCAGAGCAGACCGACACCAATTAACACGAGCCGACTTTTGTTCCTCGGTCAAATGGTGGGGCACCCAGCGTGAAATTAACTTCTTGACACCCAGTTCATCATGTAAAATGGTATGAATGGCTGTCATACCAATGCTGAGAGAAACCCGAATCTGCTCGTATGTCACATGTCTATTTTATTTTATTAATTGGCGTACAGCATCGATGTTATCTTGTGTTACCGCTGTTTTTGGCCGACCAGTAGAAGGGACTGTGGTAAGAGAGGAACGTCCACGACGAAACTCGGAATACCAACGATATATAGTCGTTTTACTAGGTGCTTCAAGTTCATCAATAGAAACAAGCTCGGCGAGACATTGTTCTTGAGATAAACCTCGACGAAAGTTATGAAAAATTATTGCACGAAAATGTTCCCGCGTAAGCTCCATTTTTCTCACCGACTTGTCAAATTCAAATGGTCAATACTCTTTTATTTTTTACTTTATTTAAAATTCAAAAATGGAATTGTGTTCGAAATAATACTACATTTCAAACACCAAAAAGGTTTTACTCTAATTTATTCCCAAGTATTCTATTCCCGATCTTTTCGGTGTGGCCCTCGTAGATTCATCTGCATTTTTACCCGACTGCGCCAGAAAGAGGGTTATGTTTTTCGAGTGTATGTATGTATGTTTGTGTGTAAATTTCTTTGGCACGCTCTACAGCCTAACGGCCTTATAGATTTTAGCTTGAGAGGTGTCGTAAGATTAACACCTAAAGGTGGTGCTGGTAAAAGCAAATTTTGGATGACATGGCACATTCTTATTAACTATAATTTTATCAATTATGAAAAATTTACTTAAGGGACTATTTCATGTAGGAAAACCACCGGAAGTACAACCCCAAGTAAAAACCCCATCTAGATCAGAAGAGAAAACGCAGAAACGCGATGGTTCTTATAACCATACTTCATACCATACAAAGTAGCGAAATTTCTCGAATTTTGAGATTGTTTCTTGAGCCCAAATACATTTCAACTGTTTGTATTGTAAAATATTTTTTTACATTCATAATCTCGTACACAGGTTCACGAAGAAATGCAACGGATAGTGCAACACTGTGGTACGGAAGTGCAACAAGAAATGCTGCGGTTCCCGCGTTTGCACCAGCGCATCGTCGATGTCGTCACCCAGCTGTTGCGTACCAGGCTACCTGCAACCAACTCTATGGTAGGTTCTATTTATGCACAGAATGTATCAGCTCTATGGCGACGGTCCTTTCGAGTGTTTTTACTAACTCTGGTGTCAGATTTTTTGAGCTGCCTAAAAGCATCTGATGTAGCTCAACGTCTGTCATCTAGCGACAACATTGCACACTAAATAAATAAATATACACCCTTATTTTTTAATAAGTACACAAATTTTAAGGGGTGATTCAGTCCATCATTTTGAACAAATTTTCCCAATAAATGTATATCGAAATACGAAAAAAAAAATACTTGTCATAAAAATCGAAGTAGTCACCTGATCTAGTTACTATGGGAAGTGATTTTTTCAGAAAAGTTGTTCATATCCTATCTGGGTACATCCTGCCCACATGACCAGCCCGGTCCCACTTGAGCCCGGCTGCTTTTCTCCCCACATCTTTTATTTTGGTCTTGGAGCGAATGGCGGTATTGTGTTTGACATATGCGTAATAAATCAAATCACGTGCTATACTTATTAAACATTTGTGTCTGGCAGGTGGAGAACCTAGTGGCCATCGAGCTGGCGTACATCAACACGAAGCACCCCGACTTCCACCGCGAGGCGGCGCTGGTGTCGGGGCTGCTGAAGAGCACGGACGACGAGAGCAGCCCGCTGTACCGCCAGAAGACGCCAAGAGCCACGCCCTCGCCGGTATCCACCATGTTCAAAGTATATATTTACTGCTTTATTATTCCGTGCACGTGGGGAAACTAACAGTCACTAACGTGAGGTCAGTATGGGATTTTATTTTGTAACAGATTTTTGTACGATCGACGGCGGCGAAATACGTAACGTAAAATTGAAAAAAAAATTTTTTTACCGAACTACTACTATTACAACTGAATCGATCATCATGGTCCGAGAGCTGGCACGAATTTTTGGGTAGGTATTTGAGGCAAGTTGAAAACTTGTTACATACCTCTCCTATTATACCCCAACACGGAACTGCAGACCTGGCTGGTGAGTAGCGGGGCTAAAGCAACCTATAAGTTTTTAAGTTTTTATTTTTATTTTTAAAAAGCTATTTGAAGCTATATGCATTTTTTATATGTTGTAGTTTAATATTTAAAGAATAAAAAAATCAATAAGCCAGACGACTCGTTGGTGATGAGTTGCTTACGGCAGGACGGCTTCAGAGCCTCGAACATCGCCGACTAGTAGCAAGTCTGTGTGTCTTCTGCAGGCTGTCTACAGGCTGCACTTCGGGGAGTGTGCGCAGGAATTGCATAATTTAATTCCCCCTGCACCATTCCACCATCGGACAACACGACGTGGACAGGGATTTCACCCATTTGTGTTCGATATTCCTCCTCATCGTACCTCTCGATTCGCCTCCTCCTTCATTGTGCGAACCGCTAAGGTGTGGAATTCCCTCCCTGCGTCGATGCGTGCAAAATAATTTTTCAAAAAAATATAAAAAAGTTATTTGTGGCAACTTGAAATTTTAATAGGGTATTACTTATAACTAAAAAAAAATAAGATTCTTAAAAAGACAGGTCATTGTGATGGGACTTTATACCTGCCTGGTCAATCTAAATAAATCAAAATGGTTCAGCCCCGCTATTACCAGCCAGGTTTGCAGTTCCGTGTTGGGGTATAATAGGAGAGATATGTGACAAGTTTTCGACTTGCCTCAAATATCTACCCAAAAATTCGTACCAGCTCTCGATCTATCATCATCGTCGTAAGCTTTTTTCTGTCTGCGCCATCTTGTTCTGTCCCTGGCCATTGAAATCCAGTTCTTCATATATAACTATTCTACTATTACAGGATGATTTTTAACCTGCTAGCTATATTCAAGAATAATACTCATTAAGCGAAATAAAAAAAAACTTATTCTGTCATATGTACCTTGTTTCGTAATAAAAACCAAAGATATCAGTCGACGAATGCATACCAAAAATCTCCCTTTTGAATGTCACCGCCCGCTACCGGGCTTGTACCGGATGGCGAGCGGAAAAGGGCAACTGCCGCGTGTATAGTAAAGTCAGCATGTTAGCCATTTATTAGAAATTCGGGAGGAAAAAAAATTAAGTCTGTTTACGGTTTTGTATTCTAAACTCATTCTGATTCCAAGATTTCAATAAAGCTAGGGGTACAGGATCAACCTGTATACATATTTAAATTTCACAATCGTGGGTGTGCTGTGATGGTGTTTTATAATTAGATAGTAAATTATATATATTTTTTTCCTTTTTTCTGTGATTCTTTGTATTTTGTGTGCTTATGTGTTGGTTGTATTTTAAACATTTAAAATAACATTAATAAGTCAAAACTGATATATTATAAGTAAACACGTGTATATTTAATAATATGATTTACGATGATGATATTTATGGCATGGTAGATTTGAAAATATTGGTGTTAATGTTTGCCAATTGTTCGTAGCTATTTCTTCGAGAAATGGGTGAAAGAGGGTCCACCCTAGTATTCTTGGCAAATGTGTGGGACTCGTACAACCAGGTAAAGATGAGCGTTGAAACCGTGTGGGCTAGTGTCTCATTAGTCACCTCACATCGTCCCTACTAAAACATCACTGCTTTTGTACAGTATGTGGGCTCTCTTTCAGACCATACGATCATGAATTCACTGACAGATTCATTAGTTTGAGAATCGCCCAACTGACTTCGAGTGATTACACATTATGTCGCTGCAATAGCACTTTTAAATTGAATGAATGAATGACATGAATGGGCCGGCTCGCACGGGGAAGTACCACACTCTCACAGAAAATCGACGTCTGAGTAGTAGCTTCACCGCTTCTATGCTTCGTTCGGTGAGTGAGAAAGCCGGAGCCCCCCCCCCCCCCCCCCAGAAAGGCCGGTAAAGCTTTTGTTACACCCTTGGTGTTGCAGTTGTCCATGGGCAGCGGTGATCATTTACCATCAGGTGACCTGCTTGTTCGTTTGCCGTCCTATGACAAAAAAAAATTGTTAAATCTTTAAAATAGACGAAAGTCTATTCAAAAGTTAAGTTTAATTATTAATTTAAAAGTTTGATTAGGCACAGGCATCTTTGCTAGCCGAAAAGCAGACTCCAACGCCTAGTTATGTAAGATTATTACAGTTTACGTAAATAAATCATTTTTTTTATTTATTATAATTTAAAAGTTAAGTTACGTAAAGTTATAAAGTCTATAATATATAAAATATCTATAAAAGTCGACTGACAGATCGAATTTGGCAGCTGTAAATCAGTGAACTTGTGATCATAGTTAAGACTATTGCTAACATTGCATTAGATGATATCTAAAAGCATGGTAGATATAGATATGCATGCCATTGTAAAGTCAACTTTCAGTCATGTTGGTATACATGTGACTATTTAACCACCAGCCAAATTTTTTAAGCAAGTTTAGTCCATGATGCTGAACTACTTTCCATTAAAACAATTTAAAAAAACATTTGCCTCCCCATACAAATCAGCGCTCAGCCGAACGGGTTTTGCATGCAAGGACAATTTTTTTTTCATATAAAGTAGTTCACAATTGACTAGTGGTGTTAAAAGTCACCCTGTATTTGTAGTAAGTATACAGGCTGACTTTTTATCCACCTGCAAAATTTTTGGAGCAAGTTCAGTCCATGATACTGAACTACTTTCTATAAAAAAAGTTATTTAAATAACCGGCCAAGTGCGTGTCAGACCACGCATAAAGTAGGGTTCCGTAGTCATTTTTGGCACCGCGCTGTTTTGCATATTTAAAATTATTAAGCTTCATTCAGTCCTAACAGTAAAATATGTAAAAAAACTTTTTAAGTTTATACTGTTCTTTTGGAAAAAAGGATATATTTTTATTTTATTTATAATATCAAAAGTATTCATCACAGGATACCCGAAATAATTTTAAAGAATAATTTAAGAGTTTCCGCGCCTGTTTCTTTACGTGAGTGATTTGAAGTTTATAGGTCCAAGACTTTAGAAATTACAGGAGGGGGGGGGGGGGGGCACCGTGTAAACGAATTTGGCGGGCTATCTCGCAAATGGTAAAGCTGATAAAAAAGTGTTGTATGGAAACCCTACATTATTTTTATAGTCCTTTTCAACGATACCCAACACAAGGGGGTGCACTCAAAAAAATAATTCACCCCCCCCTTTACATGTATGGGGGGGTACCCTTAAAAAGGGGTAATTTTAATTTTTTGTATTTTTAAAAGAGATCTATATGTGAAGTATCCTCGAACGAAGTTACATGCAAATCAGTCCATAAACGTAGAAGATATTCTGCTGTGACAGACTAGGACGGACGGACGGACTGAACGATCTTATAAGGGTTCCTTGTCGGACTACGGAACCCTAAAAACGATAAAAAAATTTCGTCCCCCCATATTAATCAGCGCTCAGCCAAACGGATTTTGTATGGAGGACGAAAAATTTTTATCGATTTTTAATAACTTTTTTTATAGAAGTAGTTCAGTATCATGGACTGAACTTGCTCCAAAAATTTAGCAGGTGGATAAAAAGTCAGCCTGTATAATAAGCATGGCGGTTATGTTTCAGCACGTAGCAGCGATCACTGACGGCTCCGAGAACAGGTCTCCACAGTCCAACGAATCTCCCGCCACGCCTCAGGTAGCATTTATATGAAAAATAGAATTAGTTAAAATACTTAAGATACACTATCACGTCTTTATCCCCAACGGGACAGACAAAACCTAGGGCGGCAAGGCCCAGGTCACTTTTAGCGTGATGGTGAGCATCAAGGTGGAAAAAGGAAATCAATATTGTGGGTTGCTTACCGTATCGCCTATTGATATAATTCAGATTCTTGCCCATTCCCTCGATCGGCTTTTACGATCTGCGAGAAACAGCTGGTACATTCTATGTTTTTTCGTTTCTCCCGGACCAGCATGGAAGAAAAATACTTGACTTTCAATCTCATTTTACTGCAATGAAATCCTTCATGATGCCGATATAAGATTAAGGACACTTTGTCGCTCTAAATGCGTTGTGTATTGAGCAGTACATACATTATTTATCGTAATTTAAACGTCTAACAAAATATACTAACTCTTTTAAGGGTAGGCTCAGTCGAATATATCGAAATATGAAAAAAATATATTCCCATAGTAACCCAAATCTCCAAAAATACAAAAATATTTTTCAAATTTCTATATATTATGTTTCTTGGGGAAGTTGTTCAGTTGCATGGACTAAATTCACCCTCAAAATAGTTTCAGTATATTTTAGTAGAATGAATAAGTCGAAAGAAATGGAATAAAATTGCTCTCCTTAGGCAGTTTTGCCATGGTATGTCATATCATCTACTAGAGCTACAATGGTCTTACTGATATTGTTCAGATGAATGGGACACCAGAGAACAAGGTGCTGACTCCACAAAAGCCGGTGAACCTGCTGCCCGAGGTGCCGAGCCACACGTCCCGCAAGCTGTCCGAACGGGAGCAACACGACTGCGACGTGATCGGTATGTTTTTAGTTACTTACGTCCAAGGCCGGACCGACTTCTCGGCCTGGGGACGGAAGACGCAAAATAGTGTACACATCGTCTAATCCGAAAATGAACGCCCCTCCACTAATTATGATAATTTCAATGTGTGAGTAAATACTTATTGTGGCGTTTCTTTTGAGTGCGTGCGGCAATTCAGCTGAGGATAGGACTCATCTGCGCTAATCTATCAACTAATAATCTGGCTCTTCTCCGACCTCTAAGTACTATCTATCATCATTAAAATTATATCCAAGGCATCGGATTCAAAGGCTTTTTAAAAGCTCTTGGCATATGTTCACATTGCGATATTCTCGCAGAAAATTGATTATTATTAATCAAATTACATTTCGCAGTTTTGTAGCCGGCGCCTTAGAAAGTATGCTCTAGGTGGCTAAAAACGATTTTGCATTCTACGTCGGCTTATATTTTACTTGACCCAACGTAGCAAAAACCATCAATAAATATTGAGGAAACTTATGTGTACCTAATTTTTCAATTTAACAATAATTTATGTACGAGTTCTCTTTGGTGATTTGTAAAAATTTTAACATACATATTTCATTTGTTATTCTAATAATATTTAATTTGTATAATATGTCTGTATTTTGTACTTTTTTTAGTTTTCTTAATTCAACCAGAACTCGATTGGACATAATTCGCTTGGTACAGCTCTCCCTACCAAGGAATCCCTATTGATAGTGATAGGTGAAAAAAAACCACTTAGATCTACTGGTAGGGATAAAATGCCATATCTCTGGTTAAAGACATTTATTCTTATAAAAGAAACTACAAAAGTTCACTTATAATGAATGAAAAACTTACAATTTTACATAATTTTATATAAGAAAATAACAAGCAGTATGGTTGACATTCGTTTTTGTTGCGATGCTAGGTGGGCGGAGCGACAACACGACAGTCTTAATCAGTCCGCATTCAAAGACTGTAGACGGCATCAACTTGATGCAATTGAACAAAATGGGTGACTTAGTCGGTGAGGATACTATAGCGCAGGCAATGCTTTCTCATTCGCTCACTGTTCTTCCGGCCACCTACCATCAATTCTTGCTAATGCGCTTACGCAAGGGGCTTCTTTCACTGCCTTAGGCTCGCGCTACACTGAATTGTTAACGACGCGACGAGCAGATTAATAACAAAACATAAACTTTATGCACAATGTCATAAGATACGACGGCTCGCGCCGGCTCGCAAAGGCTCAAGGAGTTGCGCCCCATTTACTCTATCAAGCGTTTTTATATCATATGACATTATAAATAAAGTTTATAATGTCTTGTTACTAAACTGCTCGTCGCTGCGCTGCCAATTTAGTGTAGTGCAAGCCTAAATTGCACAAAATTTTACACCAGTTGACATGGCTGAAGAGATCTACTTTAACAATTAACATTTAGGTGAACAATTATTTGCAAACTTTTTCCGGTCCATTTGGAGCTGGAAAAATGCACAGTCGCTCAAATATTTGAAAGTCCAAACTTTATTACATCTTTTTAAATGATAATAATAATTGTCAAATTAGACTGTATAAAATTGTGCGAGTTTGTTACTAACAAAATTTATGTCATGGATCTAAGTGAGACATGCCCGGTCGTGAATATTATTTTGCTATTTTGTAGGACTATTTAATTTCGTAGAATTATACGTATGATTCATATTATTTCACAGACTACGTTTTTCATGTGCTAACAACTATTTAAGGACATTATTTAGAGCACCCTTTATTTTTCCAAAAGTACTAGGCGTTCCATCAAAGAATAATACGTCACAAAAATGTTATGTTGCTATCCTTTGCATTTTGCTATCCTGCCATGTGGTTTCCTATTTCTTCCCGTGGATGTCGTAAGAGGCGACTAAAGAAAAAGGAGGTGCATCTTGTGCAACAACTGTATTCCCAATGAGGGTTGGTGGTTTTCTCCCCTATCCTTTACATCTCCAATGCACATGATAGGGATAGTGGTATAAAATAGCGCTTCGGAAGCTTCGTTCTTAGTTGAATCGCATAGTATTATTCTACTTATTTAGTTACATGAAACGGTTCCGTGTAATAGCATAGCTTCACGATGTAAATACACATGCTAAATACATGGGTATTGACGAAGCTTATAATATTGGTTTCTAATTAATAGATGTTTATTATAGGTAGAAATGTTGACACTCTCTTTTCGACCACCATCGCAAGTGATTGATAAAATATCTCGATTAAACGCACCACAGAATTTATTTTCATAAAAAATGATAAATGTTTGCTTAACCTATTTAATTAAAATAAGCTTTGTGTTTTTTTTTCTGTGTCAAATATACAAAACATATTTTAACTAAAAAAGGCTTAGCAAACTTTTGCAAATTTTTGTGAATATGAAGTTAATGTCAATAAAAAATTTTTTCATTTCAGAACGACTCATCAAGTCATACTTCTACATAGTACGCAAATCAATCCAGGACTCTGTACCGAAGGCGGTGATGCATTTCTTAGTGAACTACGTGAAGGATAACCTCCAGTCTGAGCTGGTGACGCACCTGTACAAGTCGGACCAAGCGGAGAGCATGCTCAACGAGTCTGAGCACATCGCTCAGAGGAGAAAGGAGGCTGCCGATATGCTCAAGGTTTGTATACATATTACGAGTAGTTTAGTTAGTTAAAATCTTGATTGCACCAAAACATGGTGATACAGATTATTAGATTATAGAAAACAGATGAAAAAAGGCGGCCTTATCGCAACTGCATTCTCATCCAGGCAACCGAGGTACTTTATTTCTTCTCTCTAACAGAATCTAAGAAATACAACCGTTCTTGCAGGCCATACCCCTTCCACATCAGGATCTGATGATCTTCAAGATGTCAGATTTTTCTGGTACTCACTGAAGCGCCGTCTATACGACGGTATATCAATCATTACCCCTGTCACCCTGGAACAGGGTAAACAACTATGTCAATCAGTGAGTGAGTAAGTCAGTGGTAATGTAGGTTTCTAGTATTATTTTTGTTGTTGTAGTAGTTGTGACTTGTTGGATGGAAACTAGCCGCCAACCGCTCTCAGCCGGTAATCCGGCTGAGATCGGTTTGCCTCCACCATTCATCTAGTTATTGCCATATAATTATATCGCACATGTTTCTCTTTCAGGCTTTACAACGCGCTGGGCAAATCATTAGTGAAATCCGAGAAACGCACATGTGGTGATGGCCGGTCGAAGAGGACTCTAGTCTGTGAATTAGTGAAATGGGCCCTGTGCTCAGTATGTATATACTCCTTTTAGCGTAGGTAAATTATGTGCATGAGGCTTTTTTACTTACCAAACTATGTTCGCATACATTTGCTTTTACAAGATTCAAAGTTAGATGGAAAGATGATAGTATGAGGGTAGTAAGATTCAAAGGAAGATGGAAGACAATGTACTAGTCAATACAAATAAATTTTGCTATTTCATATAAAATTTAATCGTTTTGTCGACGTTTTTCTACCTCTTCTGATCTATAAAGAACTGTTGACTTTTTCGCGATTTAAGGATTATTAAAGTATAGACGAGTACATGAATAACATTTTGACTTTATTCTTTTTACAACTAAATTTGTAGGTACATTTCGCAGCTCTCTGTGCTAGTATTAGTTAGGCGATCGGCATTTTATTCCGAAGTGTTATTACTTACAAATAGTAATACTTTATACCAAAAATAATCGAGTAAGACGGAATATGTAGAAGCAAATGCATGTTATAATTCATAGTGACACTTTTAAGAGAGCACTGCATGTCTGGAACTGTTAGGTCGTTATGAAGTGTTGGATTTTATCGCGTAAATTGAGTACTTATTGTTGATAGGTACATGGATTTATTGTTACATGGTGCCAACAGATTTTTTTAAATTAAGCCGGTCTTTGTGATTTTGTGATGACTGCACAAATGTAATGCTGTTTTGAATTCAGTTACCATTCGATATCGCTTAATATAAGATGCACATAATGTAGGTTAACTTTGAAGTGTACTCTATTATGATATTCTTATGCAGTGATATTCGTAACCTTTTACGATTAACGTTTCCAATGTACGTTGATATTTGCTCGTACTTACGAGATTTAGATGATCAAGAATGTAATTCGAATGTTTTCTAGTTATTCGATTACCGCGTTTAAGATTCGGCAAATTTATGGACGGTAATTTATTTTTTTGTAAACAGGGTTGGTTAATTTTAACGTTTAGTGATGTTTGTTACAAAGCCGAAAGACAATTTTAAGGCAATGTAAGTCATGTATTTCGTTATTTATATATATTTGTTCATCTGTAGCTTATTAGTTAATAGACGGTGAAGTTTCGTATGTATTTTGAGTCATTTCGTGTCGTCGTCTGCACCAACAGTGATTTATTTATTACAGCATCAAATAGACGTAGCTTTTATTCCAATGTTACACAATGTATTTATTGTTAGTCTGGTGTGATTTGCTTTATGTATTAAACGAAACCAATTTGAATGTTACACAAGGTAAGATTGTATTTAAAAGTCTGTTAATTATTAAAATAGATTAATTGTCCATAATCACTTGTTTTATTTTTTTTGTTATAATTAAGTATTTTTCTCAATAGTGTTCTGTACCTCAGGCACGGAGCGGTCTCATAAGACTGGTACACGCCAATTCAACCATTGCACAATAAACCTTATTCCCACCATATAGAGTCTAATTTTGTATGGTTGCTGACGTCGCTTACATTTTGCGCTTGTGGCGAGAGATCAGCTGGTACACTCGATAAAAGGTTTGGAAGGTATAACATATACAGGCTGACTTTAACCACCAACCAAATTTTTGGAGCAAGTTCAGTCCATGACACTAAACTACTTTCCATAAAAACAATTAACGAAAAACTAAAATAATTCGCCTTCCCATACAAATCAACGCTCAGCTAAACGGATTTTGTATGGAAGGACGACAAATTTTTATCGATAGAAAGTATTAGGTCCTTACATATGAAATTGCCGTTCAGTAGGTATCAAAAAAGTGTAACAAGTTTTTTTTAATGAAATTATTATTTTATCAATCGAAGTATGCGCCGTTGTTATCGATACACTTCCGCCATTTTATAGGCAGATCATTGATACCTTTGGAAAAAAAATCCTGGGAGCGAGAGTCTATGAACTGTTTGAAGGCGGTTTTGACTGCCTCATCAGATTTGAAATTTTTTCCTTGTAAAAAGTTATCCAAATTTTGAAAAAAGTGGTAATCGGTTATAGCAAGATCTGGAGAGTATGGTGGGTGACGCAGAGGTTCCAGTCGCAGCTCCTCTAACTTGGCGATCGTTAGATGTGCAGTGTGTGGTCTAGCGTTATCCTGAAGGAGCAGTGGGCTAGAGCAATTCATCAGTCTCGGTTGTTTAATGACGAGCTTTTCCATCATTGTTTGCAATTGTTGGCAATACAAGTCTGCAGTAATCGTCTGGTCTGATCTCAAGAAGCTGTAGTGGATAACACCAGCACTGGTCCACCAAACACTAACCAGAATCTTCTTTTTGGTCAGTTTTCGCTTAGGGCAAGGTTTTGCCGGTTCTCCAGGGTCAAGCCATTGTGATGATCGCGTCCGATTGTCGTACAGGATCCATTTCTCATCACAAGTCACGATACGGTTCAAAATCCCCTCATTATTGTGGCGATTAAGCAAAGAAACGCAGCAAGCAACGCGTGTTTGTTGGTTTGCTTTAGTAAATTCGTGCGGTACCCACTTTTCGAGTTTTTTAATTTTTCCGATTTGGCGCAAGTGGATAAGTATCGTTTTGTCACTTACGCCGAAGGCTGCTGCTAATTCAGAAGTGGTTTGAGATGGATCCGCTTCCACTATCGCCTTCAATTCTTCGTTATTCACTTGAGTATCAGGTCGTCCACGAGGCTCATTGTGTAAATCGAAATTTCCAGAACGGAAACGTTGAAACCAAAAACGCACCGTTCGTTCGTTAGCGGTGCCTGGTCCATACACGTCGTTAATTCTTCGAGTCGTTTCTGCAGCACTGGTGCCATGGTGGAACTCGTATTCGTAAATACCGCGAATTTTCAATTTGTCCATAGTTGTTGTTACAGCAATGTTGAAACTCAAACAAATGATGTTAAAACAAATGAAATACGAATTTTAAAACAATATTTTTCTGGCTTTATTTCGAAATAAATTTGAATTTGGAATTCCTAATCAAACGCAAGATATTTGATTTTAAAGTTGCCAGTATTGAAAATCGGCAATTTCATATGTAAGGACCATTTGTCACACCTCTCCTAGTATACCACAACACGGAACTGCAGACCTGGCTGGTGAGTAGCGGGGCTAAACCATTTTGATTTATTTAGATTGACCTGGCAGGTAGAAAGTCCCATCACGATGACCTGTCTTTTGAGAATCTTATTTTTTAGTTAAATAAATAAATATATAGAGACAAATTACACTGATTAAGCTAGCCCCAAAGTAAGTTTTTTTTAAACTTGTGTTATGGGATATTATACTAACTCAACGATACTATATTTTATGATAAATACATATATAGATAAAGACCCAGGACAATTTAAAAAGGCCATTTTCCAACTTGCCCTGGCTACCTAGAAGGGCTACTCAACTGATCTAGTGCCTATAACTCACGACCCTGACTACCTAATCTGTACCTAGTGTTCTTGTGAATCTTTGTAATATTCATTATACCTATCTCATTTGCCGATATCTGGTCTTTCTTTTATCTCATCTATCTTCCTAGATCCTAAATCTAGGCTTTACTAACCGAAACGGTACAAACTGTATTCAAGGAAAGTACTCTTTATGCAAAATAAAAAATACGTATTCTGTCATAAGTATGTACTTACCTTGTGACATAATAAATAAACAAGTGCGTGTCCTAGCCACGCTCAAAGTAGAGTTCCGAAGTTGCACGTTTCACACTGATCAACAACAGTACACTTTATTTTCCATAATTTTACATGTTTACTACCTATTTTAAACAAGTTACCTACAACTTCATTATTTATTTTAACCTCCTACAAAAAAGAGGGGTGGTATAAGTTTGACGCTAATGTCTGACAGTTTGTCTGTGTCAACGTAGCGCTAGAATGAATGGACCGATTTTGATGCGGTTTATTTTAAGTGAAAGCAAGTTCCTTTGCGGTGGTTCTTAGAGCTATGTTTGATGAAAATTGGTTCAGCCGTTTAAGTTATTGAAAGCTAACGCTTGAAAGTCGAGGCTTTCTCTAAAAATTCATAGATGGCGCTACGGATATCAAGTCGTAGTTCCGCTACTCATGATGGCATTCTTGAGAGTCGGGGGGTTTTTTGCCTAGCAAATAAACTTGTATACGAAATTTTCTAAGTACGTATAATTATTATGATGTAGTATAATTATTTGATAAGTTAGGCAGAGATACCATAGACGTGATAGTTTTCCTTGAAAATTTACTATATGTATTATCAACATGATTTTTTTTTTCAGATATATCCTGCCTATAATTTAGCTTTTATAGGGGAAAGGGGGGAGGAGGACGCTCAACTCGATCAACATTTAGTTAAATATTTTGCAAGCGGGTCACTAGATTAAAAAGTAAAAATTTAAAATTTTTTACTTAGTACCTACTTACCCATCCAAAATTACAGCCTTCTAGATCTAAGTCTTTGAGCTAAGCCACGAAAAGAACGGACGGACGTACCGAAAACCAGATATCAGCCGACAATGTATACCAAAAATCTCCTATTCGAATGTCACCGCCCGCTACCAGGCGACTACCGGGCGGAGGGCGGCGAGCGGGGAAGGCAACGGCCGCGCGTATACTTTACGTAGAAACTTAGATATTAGTAATCTGTGGTACCTATAGAAAGTCAGGAAATTCGGGAGATTTTTTAAAATAAATCTTACGCTCTTCTTTTTATCACGGTTTGATGTTTATTTATTTATTTAAAACTTTATTTACCAAAATAAAAATGGTACAAAAGGCGGACTGCATTCTCTACTAGTCAACCTTCGGGATTAATAGATAAAAAACTCTCGTGGTAGGCGTACATACACATAAATACTCATGTTACAACACAAATAAGTGTAAATATATATAAAACAAATAAGTACATATATACCAGATATAAATATATAAAAACAATACCATCTATAGATAGAGTAATTACATTAAATAAATGCATACTTATGTCTAAATACAATACAGAATCCTTGACAACACATGCTGCCAGTAGGTACCTTATCTCCTTTGCAGGCGCTTTTACACTTCAATAATTATAGTGTACATTACGTGTAATGTTTATTTATATTTAAATTATTATTTTTTTGATCAAAAGCTACCGATACTAGCGTTTCGCAACGACCACTGCTGAGAAGAAACGCCGAAAGAAACTCATTTACACAGTATTGGTCGCCTACGCGCCAGAAGGGCTTTGTCAGTTTACAAAGATAGAAGAAACGAAGCGTTTTGATATTCTTTCGTGATTCTGATTCCAAGATTTCCATATAGCTAGGGGGTGCAAAATCAACCTGTATACTCCATCATCATCATATCAGCTACAGGAAGTCCACTGCTGGACATAGGCCTCCCCCAAGGATTTCCAAAACGACCGATTAGAAGCGGCCTGTATCCAGAGTTTTCCTGCAACCTTGCTCAGGTCGTCCGACCACCTAGCAGGTGGGTGTCCTACGCTGCACTTGCCGGTACGTGGCCGCCATTCGAGAACCTTACTGCTCCATCGGTTCTTCGCCTGTATACTTAATAGGTTCCTACTTACCTATAGGATTTGTTTTAATACTTAATTCAATGCTGGTCTGGGAGAAAAAAAACGTTAAATGTACCAGCTGCTTCTCTTTCCGGGCAGATCGTAAAAATCGATGAAATAGGCGAGAATTTGAATAACTAAATCCTGCCATAACTTCGAAATGTCAGAACAGAGTTGGATGTATGGGATTGGGGTAATAATAGCCATTTATACCCGGCGCGTTTATTTGGACACGGGGCAGGAACCTCACGTTTTTACGGGATAAAAAATATTTTACTCATTTAGGTTTTGGATTTAGTCATCGCTAATAATTTCTCCTAACTAGTAGTTCGCCGCGAACTTAGACCTCGCGATTTTTTATTAATATTTAAAAAACTACTGAACCGATTTTGATGCCCAACAAACTTAAAAATTTTATTGATATTTCCTACATGCCTACCAAATTTCATCAAAATCTGACCATCGGTTCGGCAGTTATCGCGGAACAAACATACATGCATACAAACAATGTGCTTTCGCCCCAACTTGGATTATAGCCCTCGATCTCTTCGCGCGCTCGGTCTATCCGCTAGTTTCCAACAAGTCAAATTAGACACTTTTTTCTAAACGTCAAAACAAACATTTTCTATGAGATTTTGTATGAAATATCGGATTGTGACGTCATACATTTTTTGAGTCAAATAGCGCTCTTAATATCCGTTTTTCTGCAATAATAAATCTAAAATCTCGTTCAAAATAGATGTGATCAATGACAAGTGACATTATTTTGTGACGTTTTATTCTCTTAACAGTACCAAATAATTTATTTTTGACCAAGGAAACTACCCAATTATGAAGGAAAACCAAAACAAGACAAAACAACGACTTACACACATCTCAGGATCTAGAGTTGGTCGGGGATAGAACTCGATACCCAGGGGTCCAGAATCAAATATTTATTCGTAATTAGGACTTCGCATGCACTTTTCCGTTTCATGCTCGTTCCGCAACGAACACTGCTGAGAAGAAACGCCAAATCGACGATGTATACAGTCAAGAATTCAACAAAATAACCATTAATGCAGCGCTTGTGACTCTACATTAGAATTTGTACGCATCCTTCTAAAATTTCACGAGATAAATGTTTTACTGTAGACTGCGCGCTGCCCGTGAATGCAACTTTCAATCATTTCAGACAATGCTCATTGTTTACAGACCAGCAAAAATATGCTAAAGCAATGACTAATTCAGCCTTGTGACGTAAATTCGGAGTGATTCGGACTATAAGTATACGCCTACAAACTATAAGAGCTCCGCCTACAACAAAAAACCTTTTCGGTAGGTAACTATATCAGCATGGCAAAAAAATACCATACCTACCTATTGACTTACAAGACGGAGATTGCTGAAGCTTTCCCGCGGTTTAAAATTTTTGAATTTAAGTAAGTATTATTATGCTTGCGAACGCAATTTCATATTGGATGGTCCACAAATGGCAGGTTTGATTGCGTTTATGCAGGATCAGCGAGGCGACCATGGCCTCTCTCACGCCTGCGCCTGCGCAACGCCTCACTATGAGCGCTGACCGTGCAGCCGACTGGTGGCCCGCTTGCCCGCGCGCACCAATGCTGATCAGTGAACAAGTGCTTGTGAACGTGTGAAATTGTGTGTGATTATTCAGGTACAAAATCAGTGCAATTTTAGAGACTATCGGTAGGATGTATTAGTACAGAAAAAAATGTTCACAGATGTGTCACGGGTTGGAAATCCAACGAAACATCGTAAAACATGTATCGTTCAATTCAAATACATAAGTATATATGCGTAGGTATACAAAAACTTGTCCAGTCACTTGCGAATACGTTTAACATTAACTTGACCACGAAACGCTTATTTGAAATAAAACATAGACGCAGGTAAACTTCGTTTTTACATCCACTCTTTACACTTAAACTTGCGAAGCGAAACGGTTGGCCTATGAGATAGGGGCCTAAATTTCCAGTTTACAGAATCTCTGCCATTTAATCCTCATTAACATTATCTAATTATATAGTGCATAGAAAAATCTAATCTAAATTGAAATCTACGATTAAGCACTGGGAATATTTTGATCCACCCACAGCCTTTTTTAAGCTAGAGCGCATCAGTACCTAGACCATTGCAGTAAGTGCGCAAATTAAATTTAAAGTAGCGACAAGGTTTTAAGATCAAAGTCAGAAAGCAAAACAACGACAATACGTAGTTAGATAGGTACCTAAATAATGAAGAACCACCTACTTTACGAAATTCGCTTCAGTCCATCACATTAATGAAATGATTGGCGTATAGAGACGTCACATCAGCTATTCATTAAAAATCTCATGTTTAATGTTAATATTGAAAAAGATCATCAATGATGGACAAGGTCGAGGGTGGTGACGTCATTTATTATGATACTGTAGACTGTAGGACATGTGGGCTGCCAGTCCACCCGTACATATGGCAACGGAAGTTGTGTTAGTAGATACTGCAAGTGTAATTGATTTTAAGTGGTCGACATGCGTGGATGACTGTACACTGTGTTACTGACATGCCCAGTGACAAAAGTGATGACAAATTTTAGAAATAACAATAATATACTTACATACAAATATCAGCTTTGCTGTTTATGGACCTAATAAGTATATATAGTCTTACATGTCATATTGTGATGTTACAAATCGGACGATAAATAAACACATATAAACGAGTACCTATGTATATAATGACAACTCAATATTTAATTTTAGAACTGAGTAACTATCAATCAATACTTAAAAGTTTAATTCAGATTGGATTGAAATATTTTACTTAATAGGTAGGCAACACAGTATTCCTACAGATTTGATTTGGTAATTAGACGAAATAGTATAGTAGTATTGCCACGAGAAGATATGATAGCTAGACAGACGTAGGCACTCTAGAACTGGTTAAACTAGGTTTTGTATTACTATTACATCAATAAATATTGCCGCTCTCTAGGAGAAACCACGTAATAACAAGTTATCTATCAGTTATCTAAAGAATAAATGAATATATTACCCATTTTTTTATTCATACGATTTTTTATGGAACCTATTGTTTAAAGTTAAAACTTTGTTATGTACCTAACTTATATCTAATCTGTGACCTAATGTTATTATGAACTATAAATGAAGTTCTTTAATATTTTTGGTACGAGTATAAGCATTGCATTCACACCAATACATAGTAAAAAGTCTAGTCTAGTCTAGAATATGGGTAGGTACCTACACTTAAATGTTTTAAACTAGACGACGGGTTTTAATGCTGTTTTCATTATTAGATAGTTATTCACAGGAAGGTTTATTTGCACTAAAATACTCGTGCGAAGCCGGGGCGGGCTGCTACTTATTTATACGTAAGTAGGTACTTATAATTAGGTATGTAGGTTTATATCTAATAATTGCGCACGCGTATCAGTACCTATAAGTATAGTTCTACGTGTAGGTATGAGCAATGTTTTCAAAATATGGTGAGTAGGATAGGAACTGAAACATTAACAAACAATATGTCAGTAAGAGGTTCTCTCCCCCGACTCTATTCACGTGCTACTTTCGGATCAATTGGATCATAAAAAACTAATAGAAAAAAACCTCAGACTTCACCAGAGAACGAACGAAAAAGATGTAAACATTACCTTTTTTTTGCGTCAGTCGGATAACATCATATTTTATAGATAGGATGACTTTTTAATCACCAGCCAAATTTTTGGAGCAAGTTCAGTTCATGATACTGAACTACTTTCTATAAAAAAGTTATTAAAAATCGATGAAAAATTTTCGTCCTTCCATACAAAATCCGTTTGGCTGAGCGCTGATTTGTATGGGAAGGCGAATTTTTATTTTAGTTTTACGATAGTTGTTTTTATGGACAGTAGTTCAGTATCATGTACTGGACTTGCTCCAAAAATTTGGCTGGTGGTTAAAAAGTCAGCCTGTATTATACATGACACTGGGGAAGAATATGAATCTAATAACGTCACTCTTTAAAATCTGTCAAGCCGTTTAGGCTAAGCGAGTCAAAAGGAACGGACATACATGTTGCAGTTGTCCATGGGCAGCGGTGATCACTTACCATCAGGTGACCCGCTTGTTCGTTTGCCATCCTGACATAAAAAAAAACATACAAATACATAGGTACCATATACATACATGCACGCGAAAAACTTTACCCTTCTTCTGGGTCAGTTGGGTAAATTATGTACTTATATATAAGTATAACTTTTGGTAGTGCGTTAAAAGTTCACTGGGTAAAAGGGTAGGTATAGGTACTTACATAAATTTCTGTTTATACTGACGTTTGATTGGTAGAGAAAATGCTATCTTTTATAATACGTTAGTACTAGTACTTATTCTGTGGTTTTACTACTTGTCAATATTTAGTAAATAAAAACTTCAATAAATAAATAAATACCTAAATAAAAATAACTCATACGAATTGCTATTGAATGATTTCACTGTTTAATCATACAGGCCGCTAAATCTTTATGCAAATTCTGCCGGTGAAACCAAATGCGACATTTCAACATTAAATTAATCACGTAAGCATCGACGCTTATAATTTATAATACTAATATGTACCTGCTCTCTACAAGAAAAGTGAATAATGAGTTTGACAGACGTGAGCTGCCCTCATGTGACCTCTTATTACGGCGGCATGCCTTCATCGGGAAAAATCATTAATTTCGGGCCTTCGGTGCAAAGTGCAAATATAACCATAACCGTTCTTTCTCACGCTTATGTTGTGGAAGTTTTTAGTAGATCAATATTTACTTTTGTAAGTTTCTTTTTTATCTAGTAATAATTAACTGGATACTTAATTATCTAAAAAAGAAAACATAGCTCTAACTCTAAGAGAACATGCAGTTGAAAATCTTGATCACAGTAACTATGTAGTTACTTTTATAAAAATCTTGCAGATAACGTTATCTTTTGTACTATGCCGATATGTATTTGTCTCACAAGCTCTTCTTAAATCATCAAAGAGATTAAATTTAATTAATTAAATTACCAATAAAGATTTTCTTTCCTTCATTCTTTCAAAGTCAAAATCATTTATTTAAATTTTCTTTGGATGTTTGTATGACTTGATCAAACAATAATTAAACTTAAATAGGTAGATTATTATTTAACAGTCATTAAATTACGACTTTATGGTTTGGGTCATAAAAAATATACCGATGATAGAGTCTCTTAAGCTAAACATATTTGATAGTCATTAGGGTCGTTTAGTCATCGCCATACAAACATTGCAACTATTGACGCATAATGACGGCAGTAGGTCCTCCCACATAAGCCGGCCGCCAAAGCGCCTTTTACGGACCTCTGATTTGCACACACTCGTCACTTATACTTCACCTCATGAATAAAATTATCGGTCACCATATTAGACCGATCAACGGTAACCCAAAAATGGAATTACCAATTTATGACAATTATTTACCACCTTGCAACACAGTTTGACAATGGTAAAGTAGTTATTGGCATCAATATTTGGAAGTGTCAAACAAAAGCAAACAACTTAAATTAGGTATACTGCTCTTTGTAATGTTTTAGTAGCACTCAAGTGGAATATTAAACCGCAATTGTCACCACGTAATAAGAGGCAGCTCTACTATTACAATAGTTAGCTGTAGGCTGTGGCTATAAAAAATCTCATTACAGAGAATAATTTTAATGATTACATTCACTACCACGACGATCTCATCAGTAGAATTACCGTATATTTTGAATGCGAAGTAAGAGAAAGAGCAAAAGTAGGGAAATCTAAAAACGGATGAAAGAGCAAAGTCCATTGCAGATGACAGCAAG
Organism: Acrobasis repandana; assembly: GCA_963576875.1. Taxonomy (NCBI): domain Eukaryota; kingdom Metazoa; phylum Arthropoda; class Insecta; order Lepidoptera; family Pyralidae; genus Acrobasis; species Acrobasis repandana. The sequence goes on along the minus strand of OY756218.1, from coordinate 13,947,082 downwards.
AATGCAAAAAGAAGAGAGCACGAAGCGAACAAATCCATCGGGGAACCAACGTGCGGAACAAACAGAAAGCATTCAGCTTAACTTCTTACTAAAGTAGCAATGATCAGTGCAAAAACGGTTAATCACAAACAGCGCGGCCGTATCGCTCCAGCGACTCAAAATAGAAACTCGAGAGCTCTTACCAGCACTTTAGGGTGTTGTAAATGATTCGAATCTTGCGCGAATCTTTATGGGCTATTAACCACTTGATATTGAGTTCATTGGTGCTAGCCTCATTAAAGAACATCAATATAGGTGCATTTCCTCTCATAAATTTTGTGAGCGATACAAACGAACCTGTATATGAGTCATGAGGGAAATAAATCAATTAAGACCAAGCATATCAATTTAATAGGTTTGTTTTTGGTTTTAAACGCAAGAATGAGGAGAAATTCGTGCTTTTAGGTCGAAGTAAATGCCAAAAAGCGTAGAGTGTATGACGAAACGAGTACCGAATTGACATGTCGTGTGCGGAACGGAAGGCTTTCAAGAGCCTTAGTTGGTCAAGCACCGGATATGTGGCAACGCAGCCAATTTACTACGCTTATTCTGGCCTCATATCAGCGCATCACTGCATGGAAAGTTCTTCCTCTCAAACGAGCTTATTGGTCACGTTCCTTCCATATCTCGATGGTAATGCACACTGGTAGTTTGCCGAATAGCTCGTAATAAGGCTGGCATTGAATCGATTCTGTGTATCGACGCCGTAAGAACGCAACTCGATATCATCGTCAGGCATACAGATTATTTTGCAATAAGACGTTTTGATAGACACCTGCATTTCCTGCTAATTTAGTTTGTCGATGGCATAGTCAGCAAAACATAGGTTGACTTTTTATCCACCGGCAAAATTTTTGGAGCAAGTTCAGTCCATTATACTGAATACTTTTTATTAAAAGTTATTAAAATCGATAAAAATTGTTCGTCCTCCCATACAAATCAGCGCTCAGCCAAACGGATTTTGTATGGGAGGACGAAAATTTTTAATCGATTTTTTTAACTTTTTTAGTTTTAAGTAGTTCAGTATCATGGACTGAACTTGCACCAAAATTTTTTACAATATAATACAACAACATGCAATACCCAAGACTAGGTACACTTAGCGTGAAGACTTTGGTGTAGGTACAAAATGGGTATCAAATTAGTGATGGCGTGTGATCGTTTCAGCCTCCTTTCATACAAGCATATTGACTCTATGACTAGATGAAGACTCTACAGGTACAAACTAATAGGACAAGAGGACAAACATTGGACAAAAGGACTTTTTTCTCTAGACTCTTCGCAACCAGACTTCAGACCAATGATACATTTTTGAAAGAAAAATCGGACCTTTTTATTTTGGCCGTTCAGATGTTCAGATGGGTTGCTGATTACCCGTCTCGCCTATTGCCATGATTCAGACTATCGACCATTCCCTCAATCGGTTTTTACGATCAGTGCGAGAAGAGAAGCGGCTGATGGATTGTCCGTTTTTAGAGTTCCGTACCCAAAGGGTGCAAACGGGACCCTATTACTGAGACTCCGCTGTCTGTCCGTCTGTCACAGGGCTCTATCTCTTGAACCGTAATAGCTAGACACTTGAAATTTCTTGAATCACCGATTATGTATTACTGTGGCCGCTATAACATCAAATACTAAAAATAAAAAAATAAAAAAAATAATGGGGGTCGTCATACAAGAAACGTGTTTTTTTCAGCGTTTTTAACTCGATCTTCATAATGGCATTAACTAGATACTTGAATTTTTCACCGATTATATATTACTCTGACTACTGTAATAACAAATACTAAAAATAAGATAAAGTTAAAAATTAAAGGGGGTCGTCATACAAGAAACGTGTTTCTTCAGCGTTTTAGAACTTTGTACGGAGGAACCCTTCATGTACGATACGAGTCCGACTTGCACTTGCCCGTTTATTCTTATCTCGGAACACGAAGATGGAAGCCAGATTTAACTGACTAGTTTATGTAAAACATGTAAGTTTTGTATACCTGTATCAACATGGTTTCAACTTTGACATAATTTTGTAACGGTTACTGCGATGAGAATGACCACTTAAACTGGCTAATATTTCATCAAACTCGTTTAATAATTATAACATTTTTATGTTAATGTGGCCTTACTCTAAGTAAATAATATCAGAACATGCTCATAAGTTTCATAATGTGCTACAAATAGTAGGTATTTAGGTACCTATGTGACTATTACCATATTTTGTCATCGCCTATATTTCCAATCCCTCTACCGTATTAAAATTATTTATAAAAGTATATTTATATAATTTCATACTCCTGATTCATTACAGGTACATACTAATAATTTTATGACTCAATGTTTACATTACAATAAATACAAGAACTACTTATTACATAGGTATAGATTGTAATTAAGAGGGCGCCTGATGTGGATAATCTAAGTTTTGCTCCCGCTTCCACGCACACAAATATACTCTTGCCGAAGCGAGACAGCGAGCCATGCGGAGTAGGAAGACCGCGGTAGGTCAATGAAGCTGGTTTTGGTTTTGAGGTTTTTTTCGTTTTACAAAGAATATTTAAGAGTTATTTAAAAAGTAAGACATATGATGACTGCCTTATGTTTAATACAATTATAATCCAAAGTTACAAGTGCTAATTTATTGTATTTCTTGAATACTTTCCGTTTTAGTATAATTCTGAGGTGATTTGGAGGCAACTTCGCAATGTTTTTCTATCGAGAAAATTTTAAGCAATAGTGTTTTCAAAACATATAATGTATATAGTTAGTCCTGAACTTTGCTGTGATTTAATTTCAAAGTGAGTATTTCGTTACTATTATTGATAATATTTAAGATCGCTCTAGGTAAGTACTATTAGGGTCATACGGGCTCTTAAATAGAGGCACAGACATGTATGATATTTACGAGTATTACCTACTCGTATAATCATTGATTTTGCAAACGATTGAGAGCCGTGTCCGTTGATGGCTTCATAGAGGCCTGAATAAACGGGTCAACATTAAATATATATGGACAAATCACACAGATTGAGCTATCCCGAAGTAAGTTCAAGACTTGTGTTATGGGATGCTAACTCAACGATACTATATTTTATAACCAATACATATACAGGGTGACTTTTTATCCACCTGCTAAATTTTTGATACTGAACTACTTTGTATAAAAAAAGTTATTAAAAATCGATAAAAAATTTTCGTCCTCCCATACAAAATCCGTTTGACTGAGCGCTGATTTGTATGGGAGGACGAAAAATTTTTATCAATTTTTAATAACTTTTTTTATAGAAAGTAGTTCAGTATCATGGATTGAACTTGCTCCAAAAATTTTGCAGGTGGATAAAAAGTCAGCCTGTATAGAGTAGAGGTAGATATACACCCAAGACCCAGTTCAATCTGAAAAAGGTCATTTTCCATCGGATCGAGCCTGGGACCTCCGATGTGACAGCCTGGCATGATTATCACTACGCCACAGAGGTCGTCAAAACCATTGCCCATACTCTGGCTGGAATGTCGTTTTTAATTAATTATGGCTACTGTTACATTACCAACTATTATACTAGAAAGCAACAAAGATAAATGCAACAAAGCATACTAAAAGGTAGAGACTTACATCTAAGTTATTGATTACAGTTTATGTGTATTGTAATTTTGATTAAATCAAAATCTGAAAACGAGGTCTAAGTATAAGTAGTTTATGGGAAGTATTTTTTTTCGTATTTAGATTTACATTTATTGGGAAAAGTTGTTCAAAATGATGGATTAAATCACCCTTAAAATATTTGTAAGTACTTAATTAAAAATAACCTTGTATACTGATAAGTACGTACGAAAGATAAGATACCTGTGCCACCGCGCCCGCCGTGCACTGCGGGAGGTGGCACAGGGCACAGGTTAGTTAATACTTAGTTAGAGTGAATTTGTGTAAGTAAATATATATTTAGTAATTATATTCGATATCTGTGATATAAGAGCTGCTACAATGACTTAGTGAATACGAAATAATTAAAATTCTAAAACAATATTTCAAATTTCTTGACTACAAAAGTGATAATTAATTCATGTGCCAGCGGTAGTCAAAATTAATTTTCATTTGCGTCCTTAAACAAATTCTCACATAATAAATATATTTTAAAAAATTGCAGCAAAAATGAATTATAATAATTTTAAACGAAAAAAAAGCGATTTCAATTCCTGGCCTTCTTCATCAGTTCCACTTTGCGGAAACTCACTTTCTGAATGAAAGTTCTTGATTTATTAACAAATACATTAAAATCACTAGGTACCTAATTAGGTATACGCGTGCATAGAATATTTGAGGAGTTCCCTCGATTTCCCGAGGATCCCATCATCAGATCTTCACCTGCTGGTGACAAATGGGACCAATTTGCATGTATACGCTTTCAAACAAAACAAAAAGAACATACATAAAAAAAACTTATATACATTCGAATTGAGCTCCTCCCTTTTTGAAGAGCTTAAAAAGAGCTCTACTTTAACGATAACACTTTCAAGCGAATCTAAAAATAAAGCTTATTGCTATATAGGTACCTCACACAATTCAAGCCTAGCCTACGCAACCTGCGTCTGACTTTCGCCCAATTCGGTAGTTAAATTTAATTCAGAGATCACGACCACGTAATACAAGTAAAAGATTATAAATTGTAATTTAGTTAAGAAGCAATTTTACCGCTATACGGAGGCGTGACCGACAATTAGGTACCCGACCGGTAGCGTGCGGATAAACCGTGGACAAAACGCGAGTAAACAGATTGAGAAACAACGGATGTGCCTAATTGCTACAACGATTAGAAATCACTGCTATAATAAACTTGAAAAGCATTTAAAGCTTTGAACCCATTGTATCTTTTACGCAAACAATAAATGCAACTTTCGAAATATTAGGTGACTCGTTTAATAGGCATGTCATATATTACCTACTTAATAGTTAATTAAATTTGTATAAAGGTATTAAATTATTTGGGTACCTAACCTATATAGATACCTACCACGGAAGTAGGTATATTTATTACAAACACTAACACTATCATCTATTAGAGTATGACGAATACACAACACAATGTAATTATTTAAGTAGTTATAATCACTTGTTTACCTACAAATTAAGCCTAAGTAAAAAGATTATGTATGATGATAATGATGAAAAAGATTATGTAGAGAAAACAACTAAGTAAGTTGTTTTGTAAAGTTATCTACGTATGTTTAGTTCGAAATAAACATTCACGACGAATATTTCTTTACATGTTATTTGTTAGTGTAATTTTCCGTGTAACAGTTCTTCTTAGAAGCAAAAATATCAACGTAACAAAAGTTAGAAAATCTTGGTTCGGAGCGCCCGGGCGCCCGCCCAGCTGCGCCACGTTTAGCATATGAATCAAATTCCCTGACAGTTCGGATAAATACACAAATGTAAGTACAACACGAGTAGTATAAGAAAACGTATGATGGACTTTACTGATAGATAAATGTAAATAAATAATACTTATTTAGGTCCACTTTCGTTTTGAAATTGTGTTCGTCGTTAGAAAACTTTCTTATTTTATTTTAAAAATAGGATCGATATTGCGATAAAATAACTAAGAAAAGTAACACTTTTTTAGATTTTAAAAAATTAAATCAATTCTTGATATCTTAGACAAAAATCTACAAGTATTTATACAGCTTAAGTCAGTCCAATGAGTTATGAACTCCAATTGCGAGTGTTGTACTTTACTTTTTCTCTTTTTTTATCCTTCCTTCGAATTTCAGACTCGAAACGAGACTAAACATAAGTTGTTGTCGCATGCAAAATTTATTTGCATTCTTCGAAGGGCTAACTAAGTACTTACTACCGATATAGCCGCGCATAAGAACCATGACTAACCCAGTATTTACATACCTACCTACATAAATGTCAAGAGCAAATCTTACTTACAAAGAACATAGCTAGTTCTTGATCGTGAATAGATAAACCAGATTAAAAACCATCGTGTTAAGGTGCCAGTCACGCCCTCATATTGGCAAAAATAAACTTAAATATCTAAATTATTAAGTACCTACACAATTTGTCTAGTGGAAATTATGTGGTTATACTGATAACATTCCAAGATAGATTATAACAAAATAAGAAAATAAATTCGGGAAGTCAGATTTTTTTAAATATGGCCTAAACATATTATGAATAAGCAATACCTTCATATTTAGACGCAGTCGTTCATAAAGTAATTTAAATGAGGTACCTAGGAAAGTACATAGGTACACCAAAAGTTCGTTTAGTTAGACTTAGATCTATTTATGTGTTTCGATACGAACAAAAGAAAAAATCAGCCGGTGTATGGTATTTTGTTCGCTGATCATGAAATATACAGAATAGATGTTACATGTTTTTGTTGAATTTTAAAGTTTACATGTTGGCATACGTGCATAGAGGTGTTATCACGATCAGCATTTCATTTTGTACTGATAAAGCGTTGTGTATAGGGTTGTAAATAGAAAAAAAACTAAATGTTTTTTTTCAAATTCATGAAAAAAAACATGAAAAAAAACCTGGCACCATTGTTTTTTTTCTAAATATGGTTTTTTTTCAAACCAATAAATAATACGACAATAGCGGGTTTTCATGGTTTATTTATGTAAGTAACTTAAAACTAGGTACATTGTATGTATGTTGTAACTAAATTATTCAAAAAAACCTATGAAGTTTAAACTTATTCACTGGAACTATCAGCATCACTGCTAATACTAGTTCGGTCATCGTCAGAATTTTCTGGTTCTTCTTCTGTATCGTCTTCTAAGTCTATTATATTGTCCATAACTGTTCCTTTTTCTGGTTCTTCTGGTATTGCAGACAAAAGATTTTAGATACTTAGCAAATTTTGAGATTCCGTACTTATGAAAAAAAACGTATTCCAGAAAAAAAACTGTTTTTTTTCACGGTTTTTTTTCAAGACAGAAAAAAACCGTTTTTTTGCAACCCTGGTTGTGTATCAAAATTTTTAACGAGTTCTCATTTATAGGTGTTGTACTGGTATGAGTATTATTTATTTATCCTTTATTGTGCAAGATACTATTTGTACTTACCTACAGTTAAGAATTCCCTTACCCTAGACTTTCCCATACAAACGTAGTCTACCTACGTTTTATTTTGAAACGACATGTCAGATTTCGGTTTAAAATTGTAATTTAAATTGCATATATCTAGGGTTATAATTCGTTTTCACAGTCAAAATATGAACTTGAAAGAAATTATAAGGCTGTAAAAGTTTTCCATACTGATGGTCAAAAATGATATAATACACTATATTCTCTTTCAAGTTCATATTTTGACTGTGAAAACTAATTATAACCCTAGATATATGCAATTTCTTTAAAGTTACAAGTTTATACCGAAATCTGACATGTCGTTTCAAAATAAAACGTAGACTACGTTTGTATGGGAAACTCTGATTCTGTCTAGGGTAAGGGGACTCTTAAGTAAACCTTTAATAAATTTTTCAATAACTGCTGCCTTGTCCTTAACCCACTATGAAGTATGTGGATCGGCACAGCATGTTAGCTTTTTCCATCTCATTCTATCCTTTGTTAAGATGTGCCGTTCCCGTTCCCCATATTTCCGGGAACGTTCCCGGGAATGTTCCCAAAAAATGGAAATTTGGTTGTAATTTTATTTATCAGACATATTTTTTATCACTGTAAATATATTTTACTAACCTAAATGCATCACTTGATATGGTTATAATACTAATACATAAATCCAATATTCCGTAACATTCCCTAGAAATACGGGAACGTTCCCAAATTCCCCGGGAACGGCACATCACTAATCCTTTGTCAAATTGTCTGTTACTCCCTTCTTACCCATATATTCCCTAGCACATTCTCTCCACTTAGGTAGGTTTAACATAGGTACTAAAAACAAAGCAAATAAAAAGTAAGTAGGTGTACGAGTATCTATTATCACTACTTATATCTTTTTAATTTTATTATTCAATCATATTATATCCAATGTATAACTAAAGAAATGTTTTTCTTTGGATAAAAAGGAAATGTTTTGGAGATCGTTATAGAGTAGGATCTATATACGTATATAGACATGTGTAGGATTTCGCTGCGTCCGTTCCGATGGGCGCACGTTGCCATTGTTTGGTGTAAACGCTTTGAGTTTACGCCTCTTTGATCATATCCCATTTTAGTCAGCATTTTAGCCGTTTAGAAAGTAACGTATGGTCAAGTGAATTTAAGTAGGTTGGTTATTTTATGTGTGTATTCGTGTCTATAGGATACATACATACATATTATCACGCCTGTTTTCCACAGGGGTAGGCAGGACTATGGACCTCCACTTGCTACGATCCTGACAGACCTCTTTCGCTTCATCTACACTCATCAACCTCTTCTATAGGATAGACCATTATATAGGCTATTACATAGGTGGATGACATCGTCGCATATATTACCTAGTTATCTCGATAAGTAGATTTCTCCTTATATCTTCTTCGTATATACTTAGTCATAATTTAGTTACCGCTACCACTAGAATCACTCTATCTATTAATGAAAACCGCATTAAAATTGCAAAGTTTAAAATATATAAGCGTACATGTATACATACATACAGAGGGACACACTGCGGGGAGCAATTTCGTTTTATATTTTGTATTGATGTGTCATCCATGTCTCTTAATATATACTTCTACAATTCGGTACACATATCTACATACAATACATTTTAACAATACAAAATACATAACTACAGCTTTCCATAATAAATTGATGATGCAAAATGACTAACACTCAAGGAACTTTAGTCACGGTGTATTCAAAGTAAAACCGAAGACAAATATTTTCCTAACTAATCCGACAGGCGAGAATTAAACAGTGTACTGAACAAAATGTGTGCGTACAAGGCGGCAAACAGTAACTTCAGGTAGGATGTAGGGTACTAATCTTTACTAGGTATGATAAATACCTAGCTGTTATGCTTGACAAATACATTAATGTTTTGTACGTATTTATGGCAAGCAGGCAATGAATGACCAATGACAAAAAAAAAGTAAGAATATATACCTATTTTGCTTGTAAACCGAAGAAGGGGCGCGAACAGTTTTAAATTAGACGATCTCTAAATACTTATATTTAATTGATTAATTATTTCCTGTATGTAACCTACCTATAGGTACCTCCTGTAATGAATCAGGAGTATCCATAAATACGTACTTTATTAGGAAAAGATTCACGTTCAAATAGTAATACAAAATACAAACAAAAGTTGTTATTCAGCCGATTCATCAATGCTTCAAACAACAATTAAGCTGCAATAAAATCCACAAATTGGGAATAATAAAGTACGGAATAGCAATCGACTGTAAAACCTAATGTAATAGAAGAGAGTAGATATTTCTGTAGCAGGACTATAAGAAAGGTTTGTACAATTAAGAATAATATAATAGAGAGTGCAAATCGGTCCAATTACAATAATTTTCTTGGGCATAGTGGCCTGGGCATGCAGCACGCGCGTAGCTTTAATTTTATGGCGCCGAGAGAAATTCGGAATAATTGCCCCTTTATTACAGCCACTGCTTTCGACGTGTTGCTGGCTGTTGTTAAGTAGAGTGAGGAAAGAGCTCATTTAACTCAATGACTTCATGAAATGCTGCAATGATTCACCATTGCACCGTCTTAAAGTCGGCACTCAAAACGAACCTTAATCTTTAAAACCACAAAAACAATTCAGTATTGCTTCAACGGTCAATTTGAACGTGTATTATAAAGAATTCAATTGTACAGGAAGATAAATTCAATTATCTCATGAACCACAAACACCAGTAAACTAAGAGTTAACTCTCGGTGCAATAGAATAATGCGTAGATAACGGTAACCGTAACTACTCGAACATGCCAATCATGGCTGCTTCACACGAATGTTTATTCGGTCGTTTAGCGTTTCTAATGAAATCAACATGTTGGCTTAACGATTTAGCAGCCTTTCATCTTTGAGAAGATTAAGTACACATTTTACAAATGGATAAATAACACTGTTATGGCAATAGCAAACAAAAATATTACCAGATGTTTCTCTGTAATTAAATTCAATTGAAAGATTGTTATCTGTAACAATCGGATATATACTACAGGACAATTTGCTTTAATGAGAAGATTGGGCTGCAAATAAAATGTCGCTTCCCTTTTTCCAGATGCCAGTTTAGCGTGAGACATGACGCGGGACAGTTACGAGATGAACAGGAATCGGCTGTCGCGGGGAAGCTCCCTCTTCGGTTCGGATCCCCAAGTGCAAATCAAAACAGCTCTACGCACAAACGACATCGCGACGTTTAAAAAACTCATCAACGAAGTTGACCTCGAATATGTTTATCAATTACCAGACTACAAAACCTGCCTCGAAATAGCAGTTTGTGAACCAAACAAACAAAATTTTGTGAAGCTATTACTACAACATCAGGTTCAAGTTAACAATATCAACGAATTTTATGGTGCTGCGCCAATCCATTTTGCTGTGGATAATGGCAATATAGAAGCGCTGAAACTACTGTTAGAAGACGATAGAATTGACGTGAATAACAAATGTAAGGGAAGTACGGCATTACTGACAGCAATAAAAAAGATAGAAGATTTGGATGACCGTGATCGAGAATTAGAGTTGTATGAAGACATGGTAGAGCTCCTTGTGAAAGCAGGCTGCAACGTGAATTCGCCAGATTCAAAAGGAGTAACTCCAATATATTCTGCAGCGAAACAAGGTCTGGAGAAAGTAATAACATTTATTCTGGATTATTCCAAAGATCCCATTGACCTAGATACATACAAGGATAGAAGAGGGAAAACTGCACGACATTTCTTAAAAGAAGCATTTCCTCATCTTTTGGCTAAATTTGACGCCAATGCAGAATCGATTGAAGCTATTGATAATGATAAATTATTTTCCTACCTTAGCAGACATGAAGAGGATAACTTCATACGTGATTTCAAGAAACTGTACAGTAAAAATGAACATAGAGCAGCGCTTACGTCCAACAATGGTATGCACACTATGCTACAGTTATCTGTTGAAAAGGGATTTGAGAACGTAGTAGAAACTTTACTTAGCTGTGGCGCAGATCCTAATGTAACATTTTCAGGTAACAATACACGTCCAGTGGCTATCGCCTGTCAAAATGGTTTTTCAAAAATACTTAAAATGTTTATAGATAATGACTCTACTTTATTTGATCCTGTCAATGGAGAGACACTTATACAAATAACTTTAAAAGCAATGAGATCTTATTTTAACAATCCTAAAGCAGATTTCAAAGGATGTATGGAACTCTTACTAAAACATCCTAAGATTAATATTGATGTCAACCACCTCGATATGAAAAACAACACAGCGTTACACTATGCCGCTCGAAATGGAGACAACGATGCCGTTTTAGATTTATTAAGAAAAGGAGCATGTATTGGTTTAAAAAATCAGTTTAATGAGCCACCACTGGCTGACATCAACGCCAAAACACTGGAAACTTATCTAGATGAATGTATCACAACAAACGGTGAACGACCGAGCGACGACGACTACGAAATTCATATGAAGTATAGCTTTTTAGTGTATCCAAATAACTCATTTGAAAATGAATTAAACACTCCATTAATAAAAACATCTAACAATAACGTCAAAGAATATGACGGTATTCTTGCGCCAGAAACGGATGCGCTTTTATACATGACAAGGAGCGAGGAGTTAAAACCACTTCTAAAACATCCAGTGATAACAAGCTTTCTATATCTGAAATGGCAGAGAATCAGTTGTTTATTCTATGGAAATATCACATTTTATTCACTTTTTTGGCTTTCACTTATTCTTTATATTATCTTGGGATATGGTGTAGACAAAAAACAATCGGATTCCATTGAAGCATTGAATATTATTACTCATGTGGGTGCTGTAATCGGTCTAATAGTTTTAGTAGTGCGTGAGCTGTTTCAGCTGTTAGTCTCTCCAACTAAATATTTACAAAGCATAGAGAACTGGATGGAAGTAGCGTTAATATTCGTTACACTATGGATAGTGTGCTACAACTCAGCCGAAGAGTCTACAAAACAACAATTATCGGCTGTTGCAATTTTATTATCATCTGCAGAACTGGTTTTACTCATTGGTCAATTCCCAACATTATCAACTAATATTGTTATGTTAAAAACTGTTTCATGGAATTTCTTCAAGTTCCTATTGTGGTACTGTATCTTGATAATTGCGTTTGCATTGAGCTTTTATACTTTATTCAGACATGTTGAAGAAGACCAAAAAGCGCCTAATCCTAATGAAACAGGCAAAGAAGAAGAAGAGGAAGACTTCTTTGAGGATCCTGGTAGATCCTTATTCAAAACAATAGTGATGTTAACGGGTGAATTTGATGCAGGATCTATAAAGTTCAGTACATTCCCAGTAACAAGTCATATCATCTTTATGGTTTTCGTGTTTATGATTCCTATTGTACTTTTCAATCTGCTTAATGGTTTGGCTGTCAGCGACACTCAGGCTATTAGGGCTAACGCTGAATTAGTAGGTCATATTTCGCGAATCAAATTAATATCTTATTTCGAGAGCGTGCTATTGGGTAACGCTACTGAATACACTCAACCATCTCAATGTTGGTCATGTATGCCGTTAAATTGGCAGAGTTTTAAATTCATAAAGCCATCAACTTTTTGTATAAAGCCTTTTGCGAAAAGGATAACTTTATTTCCTCACTATTTGCCGCGATACAAAATACTGGTGAAGCCAAACCAGGACAATAAAATTGAGATACCCGAACCCGAGACAGCGCAAAAGTTCGGCGATGATTATGAGAATATTGAAAGTGGCCAATGTTGCTTTGAACGCTGCCAAAACTACAGATTAGACCGCACCATTGTAAAAAACGCAAAAATTGTCATAAGTAAGAAGACGGATATTTCAGAGTACGAAGAAATGAAGCAGTTTGTCAAAGCGGAAATTGATAACATGAAAGAAAAGGTTCAAAAAATTTTGGAGATGTTGGAATCAAAATACTAAAACGTTATTCGTCCTTTTTATGTATTACGCCTGATATTATATATCTACTGTTGTTATTTATTTATATACTTAAGTGTACTGCATTTAAACAAATAACATTTAATATAAGTTCGTAAATTTTCCACTAGAATAAGCTCTAATATTTTAACTTGCTTGTCTTTACTAGAATTTTATGTGAATGAAATAAATATGACTTGTACAAAAATAAAATTAGTTTCAGTTATTTATCATTGCAAAAAAATAAAAGAAAGAAAAAACTGTAAAGACGTACGTATATATATCTACAGTTTTTTTTTCTTTTTAGGGTACCTATAGGGCTAGGGTACAGAGAAACAGACCCTACGGAACAGAGACACAGGAGTCGCAAAACCCAAGACACATTGAAAATGGGGGGCTATATCTAGGGCTCGGATCACGGGAATTAGAACAGTGATAGACATGTTGCTTACACATCTCATCTATTTACAGAAAATTTACCTACGTACATGTATGTAGTTACTTAGGGACGTGCGTCGTGCATTTACTAGGTAAAAAAGTCTATCCATTACGGGACAGACAGAGCCACGGGACATAAACCAAAAGGACTAATTGCCTTTTGACATGATTCCTCGAAATTTTCGCTCATTATTTGATGTGCTATACAGCAAGCTAGGCTAGCATCTCTATTTTAATTCCCTTTTGCACGCCTCATAAGCGAAGCGCATGAGGTAGTGCTCTACTCTCGCCTTACAAAAATCAAGTGATTTTTTTAACTAAATGTGTCTCTATTTATTTTCTATCGCACTTGTACAATAATATTTACACATAAATGTCAAGGAAAAACACTAGTTTCAACACTTATGACATTTTTAAAAGACAAATTTGCCTTTTAAATAAATAAAAACAATTTTTAATAAAATCATTTTGTGGACGTCCGTGTCTGTATGTATGGAAACTGGCGTGGTCACGATAACTCCCGAAAAACTTATCTGATCAAGTCCATTTTTTTTTATACGCTTCAGTATTGTCCAAAACTAAGTCCTTTCGAAGATCACGGTCTAATTCAATGTAGTTTAATAGTTATTCTCAAAAAACATCATTTTTGAATTTTTTTTCTTGTTTTTGCTTAGTTTTTTCGAGATTTCTCAAAATCTACCGGTCCGAATCGGTTTAAATTCACAGGAAATCTGAGTTGTATAGAACTCTTTGGAAAGCTACTTGTTTGGTTCCGATCGGTTTAGTTGTTCAAGAGTTATAAGCGGGTCACATACACACCCACACACACATACGGATATGGTGTATGACACTTGCTCGTGAGTGGTCGGGGAAAATTCCTGAGACCTTTAAACGTCGAGATCTGATAAAAACTCGACTTTTCAAAAACGGGGTGAAACTAATAACGTCCCGAATTTTGAAAATTTTAAATTTACTCAGCGGGAAGTTAAAAATAATCTCCAGTCGTGCGTTAAAGCCGACACATACTTTTCTTCGTTTTAAGTTAGCAATAAAACAATCAAAATCAATTTAATTGTGAAAAATGAGATTATGAGGCGTGCACTTTTGGATTTTCCAAACTATTTTCGTTTACAATGGGCTTGGCAATGGTGTAAAAAGGGGATATGAATCATACAGAGTTGCTTTTTTCACAGATTACATAGAAGTTACTTCGTATCCTCCTTTGGGTCTTATCATTAATCATGGTCGTTTATCATACGCATACCACAATGCATTTTATTTTTATCCAAACTTAAGTTTACTCAAATAAAAGAAACTGTGCGTATTTAACGGTATTTATTTACATCCAGAGATTTTATGTTTAAAATATTTGCGACATACATAACATGGCAAGGTAAAATAATTATGTGAAAAAATACATATAGTTAAAAATAAAACTTACAATGTCTAATATTGGGTACTGAATTTTTATACCTTCCGCAGTTATTTTTGAATATAACGATCGTGCAGGTACAACCTGTGTTGGAGCCATGTACTGCCATCATAAACGTGTCAGGCCTCGTGTCCACGTATCCGGTTTGCGCCGTGACGGCGCGGCTCCGTCACCGGTGACGTGGACACACCTAGAGGCTACATGACTGATCGACCGGACGCCGGTCCGGCGCGCCGTCACGGCGGAAACCGGACGCAAACCGGATACGTGGACACGAGGCCTCATGCTTTGTAACGTTTGTTTACATTTCTATCATTTCAAAATAACAATTTTTAACAATTTTATTTGCGTGGGTATAAAACTGATTTGTGACGAATCCAACACCTTACAATTTCACCAATTGATAAATAAATGCGTTCCTCCGGTACACATAGTTTCATATCGTGAAATAACGATACAAACAATCAACTATCGATTTGATTCATTAATATCATAATAACTGATAAACATACCATTTTTTAAAAAAAAAAAACAATGTTTTAGGCCACCATTATAAAAGACAAAAGTATGGTAACCAGACTAGGCCTAGGCCAAGGGGAATGGCACACAGTCAGAACAACAAAATTTTCTTAACATTATGGAGACTTTTATTTGGCTAATATCTCAAAACATAAGGACCTTATATTAGCTAATCCACAGCCGATCACAACGAATGTAAAAATGTATGTATAACACGAAATTACTAACTTTTGAAAATTGGGGCATAACCTACTGATAGTATGGGGTAGATTTTTATCTCACAGAAATAAAAAATACTAAGACTAATATAGGTTCATATAAGTATCTATCTACACAGGACACAAACCAACTGCAACATTTTACTACACATTTTTTTAAAGCCAAAGTTAGGATTACTGAGATAATGTCCCATACTGCAATAATAACCGTATAAACTAACCTACCTAATTGGAAGTATAATTTCCCAAACTTGTCATGGCATGGCATTCAATTATGGCAAGGGACTTACATCACAGCTTACATTCAAAATAGCTGTATTGTACAAGTATATGAAATATTTGAGGATCCGTTCCGTGGAATACCTAGTTAAAGTATGTATAATAAATATCGTACAATATGATTCCGAGCTTACTATAAAAATACCGTTATTAAATATATTTCAGTAATTTTAAAGTGAGTATTATTTAATATTAATTGTGCTGATAAATTATGGCGTATACAAAAATACGGGTAATATCGCTGGAAAATTCGACTGATTTTAAATTTGTACTCATATACAGGAAGACTTTCATTCAGTGTGAAAATTTTTAGAGCAAGTTAGTCTATAGTTAGTGTACGATACGTACGAGTATTACATTCCCCAATAAAACATCAACGCACGCAAACAAACGCGCACTCAGCTGATCAAATTCATTATGCGAGGTTGGATTTTTTTTCTGTATTTCGGCATATTATTATAAATGGCGAATAAAAATCATGAGGGCAAAATTCGTAAAAATTTACACATCGGATAAAAATTATCCTGTTTATAAAGCTTTCATTTGTGATCACAAAAATTACGGATTCGTTATTTATATGGACAATTTAATTTACCTATTTTAATATTTCTATAACCTATTTTGTAAAGTTAAAACTATTCGTTATGGATGTACTTTATGTTGTTTTGAGATTATGTAGAGATTTTTGACTTATTTCTGTAAAAATAAGAGATTTTTTGTTGAGTTTCAAATACATGCAGTTGAATTAATTAAACATATTATCATTATATTATCATATACAAATCTATGTTTTATATCTGATGAGTGATTCCAGAAAAATCTTTAAGTGTAAAAAACATACCAAAAGATGTAAAGCTAAAAATTGTGCACAACAATATCTATATAATATTATGATCATAAGTATATGATATTAGTTACGATCATAGATAAGTATATGATGATAAAATTATCGTTACTCCCTTAAATAGATAGCCAACATATTATTATGAAGTTTATCGTCGCTTATGTCTACTATCTACAGTACGCAACTTTGTTCAACAAAATTTGAGTTCGTACAAATAATTTTACTTTCTAATGAAAATTTAAATACTTAACTAGAATTCCGTACATAACTGGTTTGTAATATTTGCAATCAATTTTTTTACCCATATTAATTTAGTGCAACTTCTATTACTAAGATTAATGATAGTAAGTCGTGTGTTTGAGTTATTTTTATTAATATTATTCTTCGATCATATATTCTATAGATGCACAGTTGCCGCCAAAGTGCGCGGTGATAATACGGATTTATTACCACGCTTATCTCAGTTACTTAAGGTTGAAATTAGATTAAACTGTATGACACTTTAGAACTTTTTTCGGAATACTTGACTACACGGGGACTATATTTTGTTTGATTTTGCAAGGAATTGTGCATCTATAGAATATATGATGGAAGATATTATTCATATTGCAATACAGAGACTACATATTTGTTTTTTATATCAATTGTATACTTTATAATTCGAGATTTCAATACCATGTACTGTAACACATCAACTAGGAGACAAATCGTAGAAAATGTGAGTGACATAGACTGCCTATCCCTTGTGATGTAAAGTCCAACCACGACATAAACGCAAGAGCGGTCGATCAGCGTTTTTCTGACACATTGCTTGTCGTAATCTAAAATTATTTATTACAGTGACTAGCAAGCAGGGCCGCTGTATTAGTTTCCGGCATAGAATACGACCATCGTAAGAGGCGAGAAGAAAGCACAAACATCTCGTGCTAACTCCATTCCCAAAGAGGGCCGTGAAACCATAGCCAAACGTTTTATGCAACTTTAGCATCCTAGGGTTCATTGAGCTGCAAAGTCTTTGAAAGCACAGCGACTGGGAAAGAAATGACTAGCGAACAGTACATATGAAAAACTCTGATCGCCGCAGCCAGTGCTGTCGTGGGCCTCGGTAAAGTTAGGTTCACTCACACGGAAGTGATAATTTTGGAGCGCGACCGCGCAGACCTATGCTAGGAGGATTCCGGCTTATTCTCGTTGCCCATTAGTTTGTCGTCGTTGCAGATCACGTTCTTCTGTTTGTCGTAGTATGTGTTGAATTTTAGCCTGTAACAAACAAGTATAGTGTCATAAATTTTCATACTACTTGTCTTGAAAGAGCGATTATAATCCCTTCATTGGGAGAGGATGAGAAATATGATGACAGCTTGGAAGTGTTTTTATACCTTTCCATAAATAGATAGTTTAGAATTTAGCTATACAAGCTTATTTTTAATTAAGTACATATATTTCAACGGGTGATTCACACCATCATTTTGAACAGCTTTTCCCAATTAAAATATATCGAAATACGAAAAAAAAATCAGTTTTCATTGAAATCGAAGTAGTCACGTGATCTAGTTACTATGGGAAGCAAAGCAAAGAGACTCAGAAAGTGGAGAAAGGACTGCGTCAAGGAAGATCTATGGACGATAGGCAAGACAACATCTTGGTGGCGGGAGGCCGCAGGAAGCAAGTTTTCTTGTTTTATCCATATAAAACAAGAAAACTTGCTTCCTCGGACTTCCTTTGGGGCTAGCTCAATCTGTTTGTCCATACAAACAGATTGAGCTAGCCCCAAAGGAAGTCCGAGACTTGTGTTATGGGATACCAACTCAACGATAATATATTTTATAATAAGTACATATATTAATAAACATCCAAGACCCAGGTTAACCTGAAAAAGATCATTTTCCATCTTGACCTGACCGGGGTTCGAACCCTGGACCTCCGGAGTGACAGCTTGGCATGATGACCACTAGGCCACAGAGGTCGTCATTAATCAAGTAAGTAAATACGATTTTATGTGCATACCTAGCGGATATGTTGAGTAGTTTGTTGGTATTGTTGTCCCGGGCCATCTGGTCGATGATGGCGAGCACGGACAGCATCCCGGCGGTGAACCGCAGCCCGTAGCGGGACACGGAGCGCGAGAACGAGTCCGCCGACCCGCTCACGGGGCCGCCGCCGCACCCAGCACCCTGCTTCACGTTACAAGCGCATGTAATGGTCATATCGTTTTAATTTTTTATAATTTCCTTCTATAAGTATTTTATTTTTTACTAAAAAATTTATATCATCATAATTTGTGCTAAAATAAAATTGTTATGTACTTAAACAAAGTGGAAGGGACATACCCGTAATAAATCGAACCACAGGCTATACTAGATGATTAAAGTATAATGAAATTAAAATAACAGTCAAAAAACCAAAAAAAAAAATTCTACATTCCCATACAAATCGCCCGGGCGGCCGCGCACTTTTGTATGGAAATGTCAAAAATTATTTTTGTTTTTTGGCTGTTATTTTAATTTTATTATACTATAATGGTCTAATATAGACCTTGGTTTGATTTATTACGGGTATGTCCCTTCCACGTTGTATGATTGGTTATTTAGGCAATCTAGTTATATTTGTTATTATTTTCATTTCAAAACCTAATTTATTGTTTAGTAACTGGTGTCATATGAAGATGTTTTTTTTCTTCTAGCGTAACTAATTACGAACCTACAGTTTCGTTCGGCCGAAGGTAACTTACTGTATTATGTACGAATAAATAAAATAAAAATAAAATCAGACAACACAATAAGGCATTACTGAGAAGGTTAATCAAGCGCGTGTTGACACGTAACAGCTGAAAAACCCGTATGTGTTTTCGTTATCGCAAAACACACACGGTGTGTTTTTCAGCAATCTACTAGTTCCACAGTTATAACAAAAAAGTTCTTGCTGACGTAACTCGACTACCAGGCATGTCCAAGAGTTTTAACCGAATGAATTAACCGAGGGCAATTTTACTATCTAAACAAACATATCTTTTCATGAACATTTATAGTATACTTCGAAAAAGTATGTGAATAAGTTTCCAATGACAGACGGCCTGTGTATTTTTAGTAATATCTATATAAAAAGAACATTAGCGAGAGCTAACAGTAACTACTTACGGTTACTACTTTTATTATAGTCAGAATTAATAAGGTGAATCAACACACAAATGAATAAAAAATCCATCCATCAAGGATTGTAAATGGAATTGGTTAGTTAAATGAAAATAATGTTGACTGTAAATAAACAAATGTGTCAACTATATCTATATACACATTGAATTATAGGATAGAATAAAGATCATAAAAATATACTCACCTTCGAAATCTATAACAGAAAAGTCGTGAAAAAATATTAAGAAAGCATGAATGATGTTTTTGTTCCTTCACAAATACTACATGGAAGCGTTAAGTGTACACAATGACTCTATAAAACATCTAATATAAATACAGCTTTAGTTAGCGGAAAGTCATTTAAACTTTTAGCCAATCACAAAACATCTGTCACTATCGAAGGCTTATGATTGGTTGAAATATTTCAAATGACAACCCGACTGAAAATAAAACCGTATACACATTAGAGGTATGTGGTTGATAATTTAGTGCCTTGATTAGAGTACACGAGTGCTCTAGTGATAACTTCTGGCTTGTTATGTACCTCACTATAGTCTGAACTCTCATACGTCGATCCAAGCATACTGTTAAGCTCTGCGTCCACGAAGTACTTGTGCATCTCCTTTTGCCAATTACGTGTTTTGGTAGCGTTAAAAGAAAATACAAAATCAAATTATTTATTGTTAGAAAATATAATAAGTATATAATTGCACCACGATATAATGATTGCACTTCCAATGTTAAAAGATGCGTAATAAATTAAAAGAAATGGCGTAAACATAAGCTAAATGTTTCTAAATCTTAAGATTCCTAACCCTAGACAGAATCAGATTTCGACAAAATTTTGTAATTTTAAAGAAATTGTATATAATTATCTTGGCATATAACTAATTTTCACAATCAAAATATGAATTTGAAAGAAAATATTGTATTATATCGTATTAGACCATCAGTATGGAAAACTTTTACACCCTTATATTTTCTTTTCTTATAAGTTCATATTTTGAATGTAGAAAACTTATAGTTATACGAGTATGCCTAGATGTGCAATTTCTTTGAAATTACAAAATACTGCCGCAATCTAACATGTCATTTCAAAATAAAAGCTAGACCACGTTTGTATGGAAAAGTCTAGGGTAAGGAACACTCTTAAGGTGCCGGCAGCATAGTGTTCCATCAAAAAGAATTGAAAAGTATATTACGAAAATAATACATATTATTTAATTACCAACAACCACCGAAGCAATATTTTGTTTTTGGTACGAGTATTAATCAACTTAGGATAAAACATATTTGAGGTACCTATTTAATGCTAATTGAGTATTTAAAACAAAACAAAAATACTTAAAAAATGGAAGTAAAATGTGAGAGGGGGTAAAATACAACAAATAGCAAGCTTGGAGTGCCACTATGTACTCGTATAAAAAAACATTGATGGGAAAATAAAATCACAGTTGACTCAATGATTCATGGGTACATATAGTTCAATAGATGGAAGTTAAAATAATAATTACAATAAGGAAGCTGCAGATATCAATTATATTTACACCTCGCCCTCGACTTGACTTTAATAATTTTTCACTTCTTTCAATATTTTTTTACAAATAAAAACGAAACTTTTGTGGTAAATATCTCCAAAATATGCAGAATACTCGTAGATCCATTCGGTTGCCACCACAACCGCATTTCGAAACTACCTAATTCCTATTAAAAGTAGTTATTGTAGTTGAATGTTACCTGTATGAACGTGCAGAACTGCACGCAGACCGAGCAGAGCGTGGTGACGGCCTTCAGCAGCTGCGAGCGCGTCAGCATGCAGTCGCCCAGGCACGACTCCAGGAAGTCGTTGTGGCGCTCCAGCACTTCGTCCACGTTGTTTACCTGAAGGAATTGGGTAGATGATTCAAAAATAAATTATTTGGTAGGTACCGTTATGAGAATAAATCGTCACAAAATAGTGTCACTTGTCATTGATTATATCTATTTTCAATATGATTTTAGATTTATTAAGGGCCCGGTCCTTATTTTGAGTGATTTGACTGCTTTTTCGGAGCTGATTGGAGCCAAACTAACTTAGTAATAATATGTTAAGATGTGTTAAATTGAAGTTTATTTGAGTATAAAAAAAGTGAATGTGACAATTTATTGATTTTTATTGTAATAGTTTATTTAATTCCAAATAACTTTAGACGTGTTTCAATTTTTTGCGGTGCGCGACGTTCTTGTCATTGTTGTTTACACGGAATTTAAAACATGAAGTTGTGTATAAATTACAGAGAAATAAAGACAAAGGAAAATCCTAAAAAGTGAATGAGAAGATTTTAGTAATTTTTATTTATTTATTTAAAAACTTAGTTAAAAAGGTTAAACTTTGAAGAAAATATAAGCGAATACGTCGTCGGATTTCTTGCGCATACGACTGATTTAAAAAATAAAAAATACGTAAATATGAAGATTGATTCATGCTTAAACACGTACAATAAATTAATAAAAATAATATGTCTTTTGTAAAAAGATAGAAAAATTTCAAGTTCTCCGAAATTCTCGAATGAATATGAGGACGAAAACGCTGATAAGGCAGACTGCTCGCTGCGCTTCTGAATTTGTCTCTAGGGTGCATGTACAATACAGCGCAATGCGTATGTGTAGATAGAAAATATAGATTCGGGTGTTCAATCAAAAATTCCCACAGTCGAAAACTGCAGTCTTAATGAAGAAAAACTGTTATCAGGAGCGCTATTTGACTCGAAATTTTTTTGTCACAGTTGTGTTTTTCATACAAATCTCATAGAAAATGTTTGTTTAGACGTTTAGAAAAAATTGTCTGATTTAACTTTTTGTCATCTAGCGGATTAAAATGACAATGTTGTAAGTAGTAGTTATTCATCAGCTTTGTTAATTAGTACTTAGGCTTGAAACTGCGTTACGCGGACGCCCGCGCTGTTCCATACAAAAGTGCCCCGCGCGGTGTCCGCCAGCGACTACAGCTTGTTCAGCATAACTATAGAGCAGATAATTATAATCAGACGACTGCCACATATATGTACATATGTATATACATATTTCTACGTAGTAATATATTAAATTCTCCATCACGATTGCAAATGTACCTCGTTAAAATTACCATTAGCTACCTAATCCGGTCTCCGCGAAGGGTACCCGCGACGTGGACCGTCGCGTGTTCGCGGGCCACGCGCGGGAGCCCACGGCGACCACCCGTCGCGGGCGCCCGCTTAACGTAGTTTCAAGCCTTACAGCTCAAAAGAATATAGCAATGACAAAAAATGTCTTCTGGAAGAAAGAAGTCTGTCTAATGGTCACTGTCACATTCAGCGTTACACTGAGAAACAAGACTAGATCGCTTAGTGTGGAGTCATAAATTGAACCTTATAATATAGTTATAAGGTCCACATAGACTAACCTTATCCAGGCTGTGTATGAGCTGGCACCACGAAGGCTCGATGACCTCGACACACATGTAATACTGCAGGTGCTGGATGCAGCTCAACATACGCTGTCGCAGCGCAAACGCGTCGGCGTATTGACGAGCTTCGGAGAAACGCTTCACCACTTTGTTGTAAAGCCACACTCTGAAAATAGGTATATTGTAAAAATGCAACCTATTCGTTTTGTTGAAAATGTGCTTATTAATATTTTAGAAATAAAGTTTTTTAAACTTTGATTACCCTTTCAAACAATTTATTCTATGCTATGTTATTTATTTAATTTGAATTGATTTGTTACAAGTAGTTAAATAATTTTATTTTTGCATTATACAGGGTTAATTTTAACGGCAACCTTTTTGGAGCAAGTTCAGTCCGTGATACTGAACTACTTTCCATAAAAACAATTATAGAAAAACGAAAAATAAAATTCGACTTTACATACAAATCGGTGCTCAACCAAATGGATTTTGTATGGGAGGGCGAAATTTTGTTTTCGTTTGTCGATAATTGTTTTTATGGAAAGTGGTTCAGTATCACGGACTGAACTTGCTCCAAAAAGGTTGCCAGTTAATTAAAAATAACCCTAATTAAAAATAATAGAAAAACTTGCAGAATACTCCACCGGCCGGCACTTTGAAAGAAAACTCAAAAATATATGACACCTGGACAACATATAGAGCAGTAAGGTAATAAGAGGACTTAACATCGACTAATTACGGAACTACGGTGCTACACTATTACCATGTTTATCGACTGTCCTTAACACTTTACTTTACTTTCAAGTAGTATTGTATCGTGGCGCGTTCCGATACACATGCTCATCATCTGTATAATTTTGTATGATGTAATTTTTATCAGTTAACATATATAATCTAATGTGTCTCAATTCTGAACCTAAAGGCCCATTTACACAGTGCAAGTTTATTGCCTGTTAAATTAAATTAAATTGAAACAATAGATGACTTGCTATGATGGTCTAAACAAAACTTCAACCATACAAATCATTTATTGCTTCAATTAAATTGTAATGCAACAGGCAAGAAACATGCACTGTGTAAATGGGCCTTAACGGTAATTATAGGGTTGCGACACATCTGTCAGCACGGAACAGCACTTTCCTATGCTGCTATCCTTTTCTGTCGATCAGAAAAGTCATTTGCTAGAGCGAGAGAGAGCGACGGAACGCTTCAGCACCGGCCATGCTTAAGTGTTTCGTCGCTCCGTTAATTTAACTTTCTAACTAACCTGCACAACAATCTCTCCACATGTTTGCAGTAGAACAGGTGCCTGAATATCATTTGGTAGCAGGCGATGGCCTTGTGGTTGAGTATAAGAGACACCGGCCACTTCACCTCCATGCCGAAAGAGAATGTCTCGATGCCAGTCAGCGGCAGAAAGTCTTTGTTGTGTTTGTACTCTGGAACAAGATCATTTTACAGGAACTAAGAACTTAAGCTTTGACCATCATCTAGCAGATGTTACAATTTATAACTAGTGTTATTATAAAGAAGCACGTGAATGAAGAAGCCAAGTCAAGTTACATGAAGAGTAAATAAAAAATATTAAATTCTATGTATATTTATTGTGTAATATTAGTAAGGATTTTTTTTAGTAATTAATAAGCATGCTACACTTGCATCCCTTATACAAACTTCTCGACATGTCTCAAGGGCAAACTGGTAGATAATGCATTAGCGCTAAGTTTGACTGACTGTAATCAATCAAATATAAGATTGTGTGCAATAATATAATAAAAATGTAAGTGTTTACAATAATTAAACTTACGAAAAAAAAATTATATCGATATTCTTGGTTTCAGCTACTTTTAAAAGCTTATTCATGAAAGCTTTTAAAGTTTAATGGCCGAACATACCGCCTTTGCCTCGGCAAAATGGGCCAACCCCAAAATGGGTAGTTTCAAGTCATAAATGATGATATGCATGCCAATAATAGTGTAAACCAGTCAAGCAAGGATATCAAGGAAAGTCAATAAGTGAGTGTAGGCCAAATCCTTTGGCTTCTCTGGCTAAGTATAGCTCTGGTAGTACGGAGAGGGTCGTGCTCCTGCAGTCGAGACTAAAAAAGACCTGATGATGATGAAGATGATGACAACTTAGGCAACTCGCATAAACTTTTCCAAACCATGGACAATATCTTACCTTTCTCTTCTTCAGTCTCAATAGACAATATTTTGAACATCTGGAATTGCAAATCGTATGGCAAGAGCTCCACTCGCATATCTTCATTATATGGATCGTGACTAGCTGCTGATAGCCTGGAATTAAATCATAAACTTAAAGGTCAAGTGTGTTCATTAATTAATTCCGTTGTAAATATAAGAAACTGAACCACACCACGTGTGAGTAAAATGTATGGCTTATGGCACGGGGTCACCAACTGGCGGACCGCGGTCCGCATCCGGCGGCCCATTTTGTGCGGACTGCGAGAACACAGCAACTTGCTCTTTTTTTTTCAAAAATGAATTTCGATCTCGACTTACTAATGAACATCTCCAGGATTTAGTGGCAATAGACCTTTGTTATTTGCGTAATTACATTTGTTAATAAATATTTATATAAAATGTTGCGCGGACCGCGATGATCATTTTATTTCTTATTAAAACGGACCCCGAGCGAAACTAATTGGTACCCCTGGCTTAGCACAGCGCACCCAGGGCTCCAAAGCAGCACAGCTGAGGATGCTACCGGGAACGCGCTTAGATGAAGAAGAAGAAGAACAGACTGAAACTGTTACAGTGTCATTGTGTTTCAAATGAAACGATTTTTATAAACATTAGTGTTTCACTTATAAAAAATTGATAAAAAAAATAAAACACTATATTTGTATACCGGTAAAGTCCCTGATGTCAGATTCATAGTGATAACCCTTATTTCATGTCTTTGCATACTATACCGAGTTGCGGGGAGCACTACACACATACTAGGAGGAACCTTGCCACTAGAGATGAGCAGTGGGTTAAAACCGATTTCAATCCACCCGGGTTATAACGAGTGATTTGGATTATAACCCGGTTTTAACCCATTATCACCCAAATTGTCGAGTGGAAACAGCTTATGCTAAAAGTATTTATTACGGTAATTTTTACAAGAAAATCTCACACAATAATATTTTAAAGCTTTCCAAATACTTCCATTTAGTAAATATTGCCAAAACAGTTCGTATAAACATATTCTTAAAGAAAATTTGATTTTATGTATGTTTTTAGTCAGCTTTTTTTTCTCAGATAAACTGTTTGCAAGTTATAGATCAATGTATGACAAAAAATGTGAAGTAAAAAACACATTTTCGAAAATCGACACGTTATAGCTAGACAACGATTGGGAAGGTAAAAAGTGTACAGGACCAATGTTGTAGAGAATTGTATCAGCTTTAATTATGTAGTACATTAAAATTTTCTATGACACGTCGTTTTCAAGATGTAAGAAAAAAAACAAAAATTTGGACCTTCTTTGTGCCCCCCTCCCTCGGGCTCACCTCAGAGGGGTGGGGACTTTTAATATGTTTGTCTTTTAACTAGTCCAAACAAAGTTCTTAAGTCAAACTTTCTGCTTTCGACTTTTCCATCTAGGACCACTTATTGACTGGACTATTTGCCATTGCATATTTAGTATATTCGTAATTTTAAAATTACGAAGGTAAATACCTAAGTGCCTACGTAATTTAATCACTTGTGATATCTATTAAAAAAAAATATTAAAACAAAAATTATCAATGGGTGGTTTGGGTGGATTGGGTGATAATTGGGTTTTAACCCACGACTGGGTTTTAACCTGGGTGGTTACCCATCTCTACTTGCCACAGAAATTAAATTCATACATTCTTACCTTAAACAAAGTCCCAATAAAGATTCTAATTTAGAAGGTATAATATCATCAATTTTCTTAGACAACTCTTGCTCCGTCGCATCCATGAACTGTACAATAAAGTCTCCCTGACTCATCAGGAAATAGTTCTTAACCGATTTCAGTCTGCCCATGAGATCATACTCCTTCAGTAATAACTCTAACAGCGATTTGCTGGCGAAGGCGTACGCCTTTTGAATTATGGCACCATAATTTTGTTCTCGTAGCGAGTATTTGATTTCTTCTGGATTTGTTTTTGATATTGATTTACCTGAAAATTAAGATAAGGAAATGGTGACTTCTTCTTCTAAACCTGTCGTGATAGGTTGATCATTTTAAGTACTAGTAGACATATTAAAATACAAATCTACACATCTAAGTTAACGACGATAGTTAATCTCAAATTGGTATAATTTTTGTTATTGTGACTCGTATATGACCTTTTTTGGACAATTAAATACTCTATTAAATTCCGACACATTGTATACTTGTTTTTTCATTATCATCAGGTCTTTTTTTATTGTTGGATCTCATCTATCAGCACGGAACAGCACTTTCCTATGCTGCTATCCTTTTCCGTGCTGATAGGTGAGATCCAACCCTTAGTCTCTACTGCTGGAGCAAGATCCTCTGTAGTACCACAGCAATATATTAGCCAGATCAGTTGGAGGATTTGGCCTACACTCTCAACGCTGGTCAGACGGATTAAAGAGGTCCCATTGATGTTTATAAGCTTTTTTTAGCTTGTGTTTTCTAAGTCGCCTTCTACGAGATCCACGGGAAGACTATGAGTTCTCCGCCTATTTTACTCTGCCGGGATCACACGGCTATATGTTCGTTTTTTTGGTAATAAATAAATCAATCAATCAATCAGCAAGTGCGGTGAAAGAAGTTTTAGATCACAGGAATGATGACATATGATTTGAGGCTTTCTTTATAACAGTCTTTCCTTGGCCAAACAATGGCTTTTCTCACACCCGTACCTAATTGAAAACGCACCTAACAGCTCAAGAGAGAGAAAATTTCCACCTAAAATAACAGTGAAATAATGTAAACAACTCACCACACTGGCTTATAACATTGAGATATTTCCCAGTCCTGAGTATGATGTCCGTGAACTTATCCAGGAATTTGGGTACTCTGTCTTTCTGGATGCTGTATCGTTTCTCCCAGTAATCAGCAGAGTAGTCACCCGGCAGTTCTTCCTTGTTAATCAGTTCATTGTCTTCAATCATAAATTCCTGTTTTTACAAATAAAAATTCTAAATAATATAGTTACACTTAGACATAAGACTTCCGAAGCGTATTGGTAATCACGCTAGTCCGCCACTCGAAGGTTCTAGGTCTTTTTCAAATTGTCATAGGTCTCGGGTGTTTATCTATATATGTATTTATCATAAAATATAGTATCTTTGAGTATCCTATAACATAACACAAGTTTAAAAACTTACTTTGGGGCTGACTCAATCTTTGTCATTTGTCCTTATCTATTCATTTATTTATTATTATTTATTTTTTGCGATATTATTAAAGTGCAGTGTACTAATAAGTAAGTCTAGCATAGGAACTTTTTTTACGAAATTACATTAAATAGGTACCTGAAAAGGATCAACAATGGTCCCTTTGTGAATCCATTGGTCCAGAATGGCGAGATAAGGTCGGCTAGCACGCTCTGTCAGAAACAAGGCGATCTCCTGAGCTCTGGCGTCCCCCATCAGCGTGTTGGTTTTGTCGTGCAGGACCGTCAACACTGCTCCTCCTCGGAGTTCGCTCTGTAATGTAAAAAATATGTATTATATACAGGTATATTAATATACATATATCGTCTAACAAAATATCATGAAACTATTTTATGAGTAGATTCAATCCATGATCTTGAAGAACTTTCCCCAAAGAGCATATAAACAGGGTGACTTTTTATCCACCAGCCAAATTTTTGGAGCAAGTTCAGTCCATGATACTGAACTACTTTCTATAAAAAAATCTATTGAAAATAGATAAAAATTTTTCGTCCTCCCATACAAAATCAGTTGGGCTGAGCGCCAATCTGTATGGTAAGGCGAAATTTTTTTATCGTTTTTTGTTAATTATTTTCATGGAAAGTAGTTCAGTATCATGGACTGAACTTGCTCCAAAACTTTGGCTGGTGGTTAAAAAGTCAGCCTGTATACATATATACAGGGTCTAACAAAATATACTGAAACTATTTAAAGAGTAGATTTAGTCCATGATATTGAACAACTTTCTCCAAGGAACATATATCGAAATATGAAAAACATTTTTGGCCTTCCATACAAGTTAACCGATCAGCTGATCCGAGTTTGTATGGAAAAAAATATATTGCGATATATGTTCCTTGGGGAAAGTTGTTCAGTATCATGGACTGAATTCACCCTTTAAATAGTTTCAGTATATTTTGTTAGACGTTATATATATGTATATAATTTTTTTTTATATTTTCCATACAAACTCGGTTCAGCTGATGCCATAATGGGTCAATTTGTATGAGAGGGGTGAAATGAATTCAGTCTTAAAATAGTTACAGTATATTTTGTTAAACGCTGCATTATTATTAATAATATTAAGAAGAAGTTATGCCTGTCCGTGTTGTCCGTGTGGTTAATGGGGAATTCCCACAGAAACCTCACAACTTAGCAAATAAAAAGTCCCATGAGTTAATGCAGGAAATAACCTATCCGCATGCCAAATTTCATTGTGATCCTAACATGCATACATATGTAAATACACATACACATATATCCATACAAACATTCTCAGTTATAATATTAGTAAGATTCATTAATTTACACTTGCAATAAAGTTCTGTTGACAATAGTTAACATAAAAAAACATGTTATGCATAACTTACTCTCCCGATATTAGTGACTATGGCAGCAAGAACTTGCATGGTATGCATGGTAGGCAACACAAAGTACCACAGCTTCTGCAGTGAGAGGCTGCCAGTCATGTGCTCCGTCTCCAGCTGGGCTATCATCGTCTGAAAAAAAATTTATAACAAAACTTACAACTATTATTTTATAGAACTTCGCAGTTGGCTATTTTACTTACACACATTGTTTTTTATCACAATGATGTGGGAATGTTATTGGTGTGAAATTAAAATTAAATCAATATTTATGGAATCATGAATCCTCAATAAACTAAACGAAAAATTATTACAAATTATGTAAATGTCACTTAAAAAAATATTTATACAGCTTGTTTCATTAATCGAGCGGGCGAAACGAGCGAAGCGTTTCAGTTCAAGCAGTTCAGTCATACAGTTTCAGTCAGAATGACTCAAAAATTATTTCGTCCTTCTGTCTGTCTCGCCTACAGGTTACATTTATCAAACGTTTTTGGCGAAAACTGGGACAGAAGTTTCTTGATTTATTTAAATTTCTTAGTGGAATGGGGAAAGTGTCAGTACATGCATGGTTATAAGTGCTCGCGAAGTCTACTGTTCTAGTACCACCACTAGTATTTAAAAATTGTTTCAACATACTTAACCCTATACTCACATAGTAGTCCTTCAAAAGTATTTCAATAGCTGCAACTAATGCATGCAGTACTTGGCCAGACCACATGTCACAATGTTCGATAAACCTCCTCACTATGGAGTAGTTTGAGGCAAGAGGTAGCATCTGCTGGATTATCTGCTTCAGTGCATCATCTAGGTCATCAGAGATGATGAAAGTCCGCGGGTCAAAAGTATCCTTTACAGGCTGGTGGATGATAAAATTTCCAGGTATACCGGAGAAAAGGTACAGAAGCTCATCTATCATGATGTTCTCTTGAGAGTCAATTGGTATACCAGCTGCAAAAAATGTCTAATGTTAATATAACATTTGTAGTTGCAAACATTGTCTAATGATATATTTGTAGTACATATTTGATTAAACTGTTCAAGTTAATTAACCAATATGGTATGGAGGCTATCAGTTATTATTAAATTTAATTTTAGTGATATTTTGTAAAGTTGCTTTATTTATTATTAATTAATTTAAACCGGTTGACTCACGCCGTTTCTGACACTCGCCCTGAAGATGATCGTCTAAATCGATCGAAATCTGGTCAGCCTTTTTCGACTCTATTACGTGAGTCAACCGGTTTAAATTAATTAATCATAGACTTATTAAATTTGTTTTAATAAAATAATTGTTTTGATTATTCACATGCTATGTGTACTTACCCAGGCAAGCATTCAAAGGTAGAGACTCTTTGGGAAAGTCCCAAGACATAGAAGGATGCTCTTTCTGCCAGTTAGGTAAATCCAAACTGCTGTACCAATTGGGACGGATCTTGGTCTCTTTTTCTTCAAATGACTTCATGACAAGCTTCTTGCTCTCATCTACAGCTTTCAGCAACTTATCTTTGATCTAAAACATTTTAGTTATTAATCAAAGAATAAAGCCGTGTAGGGTAAAAAGCGGCCAAGTGCGAGTCTGACTCACGCACCGAGGGTTTCATACCAACCTGTAGGTACCTATATGTTAAAAATTATTAAAAATATTTTTATTATATTGCAATTTTCCCTATATCTGTGCTATAAGACGTTGCTTCGTACCAAATTTCTAAATTCTGAGTTCACGGGAAGTACCCTGTAGGTTTTGATTCCCTAGTGAATTTGCTGCATAAAAGGCTATATCTTTTGATTGGGTTGGCCTAGAAGTTTTTTTTTATATATATGGACAAATCACACTGATTAAGCTAGCCCCAAAGTAAGTTTTTTTAAACTTGTGTTATGGGATACTAACTCAACGATACTATATTTTATGATAAATACATATATAGATAAACACCCAAGACCCAGGAGAATTTGAAAAAGGCCATTTTCCAACTTGCCCTGGCTGGGGATCGAACCCAGAACCTCCGGATTAGCATGTTAACCATTATGCCACGGAGGTCGTCTATCAGTTTGATATTTTCACAGCTCTAAGGGACAGTAGACTTGAGTAATTGATATGAATTTCAGCTTGAAACCTCCACGTGTTCCTGAGAAAAAATGTCTTGACAAACAGACAGATGGACAACAAAGTGATCCTTAAAAAAAATTGATAAAATTCCTTACCTGTAAACATACAAAATCACAGTATAGAAATAATACCTGTGGAAGATCATCTTTGGTGATTTGATGTTTGTTGTCCCCCATTATTGGCTTCGGGGCAACTTTAGGTTTGCTTATTTTTGATTTCTTTTCATCATAGACCAATTTGTAAAATAGTAGTATCATGTCATATAGATTGTCAGTGCTAAAAAATACATGTATTTGTTTAAAGCATCATCAGTAGCAAACATTAATTGTAATAACTACTTAATTCTCTATTACTATATCTATTTATCTTCCTCGTAGAGTTCGTACTGCTCAGACTAAAACAAGCTTTAAAAATCGTCTCCATAAATATTATCTGTCGTTATGCCAGTAAGTCTAAGTTCTGTTAAGTGTCACTAAATACATTTAAATATTTTAGCATCATATATGTATTATATATATGTATATATTATGAAATAAGTTTATGTATGTATATATACAAGTATTAATATGTAAGTATATAATTAGGTATAGATACTGCACCCACCTTATTCCGTACTATTAATTTTTCCTCTACCCAAAGGTTGACTGGAAGAGATCGCATCTAGCGATAAGTCCGCCTTTGTACCAATATTTTCTTTGTGTTTGTTATTTTTATTTTATTAATTATTATGGTGCAATAAAGATAATTTGTATTGTATTGTATTGTATATTTATATTCTTTAAATTCAATGTATATGCACACTGAATTTAAAGAATATAAATATGTACCTACATTTTGTTCTATTTTATTAATTAACATTAGCGTATCCTGTAGACACATAGGCTTCCCCAACAATTTTCTGTCGCTCTTTAACCTTGTACAGAGGAATTAAGTGTTTTTTTTAAATCATCCAAACATCTCTTGAAGGGCCTACACTTTAAGGAAATAGCTACATGAACACATCCTGTTGGATGCAAGGAGTTAAAAACTATATTTCATATATATAACATATATATATATGGGATTTCAAACTGATTGAAAACACATTCTGCAGATCCACGGTCAAGATAAGTCATATCAAAATATAGAGATATTTCCTATTATCTACACTAATATTATAAAGAGGAAAGATTTGTACCTATTTTTGTATGTTTGTATTGAATAGGCTCAAAAAGTACTGGGCCGATTTAAAAAATTCTTTCACCGTTGGAAAGCTACACTATCCCCGAGTGACATAGGCTATGTGTGTACCACGGGCGAAGCCGGGGTGGACTGCTAGTAGTATATAAAATAGAAAAAGTACCTTTCTATTTCTGCCTAACTATATAATACGAAATATTGTATTTTTTTACTTACTTGCGGTTCTTCAGTTCCTCAAATTTTTTTAGAAATGTCTTGGCGTTTGAGGCCTTTAGCGCCAATCTTTGAGCATACTCATCGACTTGTTTAGATGTGAGATTGCTATTGCCGTAATTAGCATCATTTTGCATGTAGTCCAAAACTGTGTCCACTTCCAAACTACATCTGTAAATTTCAATAAAAATCATAATAAAACCAATTAACTCAAGCAGAAAAACAACATTAACTTTAGCCATTTCAAGCTGTTTTTACTTACCCAAGAGCATCAAGAAGTTCCTTGATGGTACTTTGCATTTTATTTCGCGGTAATATCCAGTTTTGATACATTTATTCACCAAAATTAATTAAAAACCCCCTCGGAAAGCTTCATCTGTATTTTATTGACAGCAAGGCCAGTTGGTTGACGTTTGATTTGATTTACTGCCCTGCCTGACAGTCCAGTCTGACAGTTCATTTATTTCAAACAAAATTGTCAACTGTCAGGCTTGGGCCGGCTCAGGTAGGCAGTGGTGGCGGCCTTAGGAGGTGGCAAGCCGGGCAATCGCCCGGGGGGGCCTCGCTCTTGCAGGGGCGTCGCGCAACAACCTGAGCTGATTTATTTTTATTAAATTTGTATGTTCCTCGCTCTGACTTAAATAAAATAAATTAATGAGTACAATAAATAAAATTAAGTTCCCTACTAAAGGAGGTGTTAGATCGCTTCATACATTTTGGACCCTCATTGTTGCACGCCCATTTTCACCGACCAGCCCCTAAAACATTCCTAGTTACAAGTTTTTTTACGTCATTTTGTAGTAAAAAATCCTCAGATTACAAAAAGTTTTGTTTGTAATTTTATGGACACTATATAAAAAAGGATTTTACCTTTTCTACATTGGGAAATAGCAGTGACGCTATCTGGCAACAATGGCAACACGATGCATCTTTGTCGGAGCGTTTTGTTCACTACAGTTGTTCACTGAAAAATATTTTTTTACAATATGATAAAAAGTGTATGTTATAAAATCTCTTAAAAATATAATAAAAACAAATCAACGTTCTAAGTTTCATAAGCATGGAATGATTAATGACATCTCGTTCGTTCAGTAAGTATGGCGGTATAAAAAATAGATTATCATATGGGAAACTATAAAAAAACCAAGTATAGAAAACGTAAGGTTATGTAGTTTTTATTATAAAATAATTATAGTGCTATGCTTGTTTAAATTAATTTTAGGCCGCTGTACACATTTTGCGACATGGCACTGCAACAAAGAGGGCCGAAATAAGAACAGACTCTTTAGTTATTAATTTGACTTCTATTTGCACACCCTCCCCGTCGCCAGAAATAACTGTGGACATGGGGCGGTGGGCCTAATAAGGGCCTCGTAAAAAAACTGAAGCCCAGGGTATAGGATTTGGATTAGGCCGGCTGGTAGTTCTCCATCTAATAATCTAAGTAATCTGTGGGCCAGGCCCAAAGAGCAAAAGAATGTATCTTTAGTCAAAGAAAGTTACTAAAATCTTAATTTTGAAAAAAAATTACCTTTTGGTGTCCAGCCAGATGAACATACTTTAGTATGTTCCACAGATAAGTATACATATCTGTGGAAAATACTTATGTTCCACCATACTTTAGTATGTTCATCTATCCTCAAGGGTGGGTGGGGAGGGGAGTGTGCTGAGGGTGTAAGGTTGAAGGTACCTTTTTTTAGAATTATATCGAATATCACTGCAAGTGATCTGGAATAGGTAATTTTATGATTTTTTAAAATCTATTTTAATATGTTCATATTATTGTCTTTAAATCAACTAGTATTTTTATTTCCTTACAATAATGACAATACCTAAGACCTAAATGCTAAAAAGTTAAATTTCAAAATGACGCCATAATACGCCATCATGGTGACGTCATACAGTGCAATGCAAAGAGCAATAATGTACCATATGTACGTGCAAAGCCACTTCAAAGCCCAAATAAATATAATCTGAAGTCACAATATATAGAAATATCACTGTACCTATTCATGTTTCCTATAACAAAGAGTAATAAAGACTATATATAAATAACATTATTTATTTATTTAATTTTGCCCGACGAGAATGGCCTATTACTAATAAGGGCTAGGCCAACCGCGCGAATAAGTGGCACCAACTCGTTGACCCGATATAGTCGGTTTGCGGGCCAACGCGACTTAGTCGTGCTCGGTCCGCGGAAGAGTTTATTAGTTTTTGTATCATACTTTTAAATGCCATAAAAATGCCTGGTTGCGCATTTAAAGGCTGCAAAAACTACGATATAGTTTAAAAAATTACGTGGAATATCGTATCATTGGTAAGTAACATAACTGTTAGTTATAATTAAAATACTAAGGAATTTTACCGCGCTTATTTTACAACCGAGTAGCAGTCATGCTCGCAGCATCGCGCTCAGAGTGACAATAGCGCATGCGCTGTGGTCGCTCCGGGCGCGACGTTGAATGTATGAAGGTATTTTATGCAAAATGTTCTGATGGGCCCATCCTGAGTTGTTTGAATGATTGCATATTACGAGTATTTTGAAAACAGTACCTATTTAGGTATATCAAAGTGCCCTCCGTTCTGTGTTATGATGAGAGAGAATATCAAGAGAATATAATGTAT
Source organism: Acrobasis repandana (assembly GCA_963576875.1). NCBI lineage: Eukaryota > Metazoa > Arthropoda > Insecta > Lepidoptera > Pyralidae > Acrobasis > Acrobasis repandana. Next base: position 13,910,842 of record OY756218.1, on the reverse strand, counting down.
TTAAATCGATATCTGTATATTTCCTTTTTTCAAACAAAATATTTTAAGGCCGTACCTGAATTTTCCGGGGTCCAGTGCTGCCCCCATTTAAAATAAATCATTTCAAAGAAAACGATAAGTCAAAAGTGGCCGTTTTTCGCAAATGTGCGTAGTAAAGCTTAAGTTCTCACTTTAAACTGTAAACAGTAGTTCATAAAATACTTTGAAGGGTTATCTAGGACATGGTAGTAGCAAAATTTTAAATGATGTCTCCGTTATCTTTGAAATTATTTATTTCAAATGGGGGCAGCACTGGACCCCGGAAAATTCAAGTACGGCCTTAAAGAGTCTGTTCTCATTTGGGCCCTGTTTGTTGCAGTGTCATGTCGCAAAATGTGTACTCCTTCTTCTTCTTATTTAAGAGCTTAGTGGCTCTTGTCGGTGGAGTATGCGCCAAACTTCTCGGAGTATGAAAATGTGTACAGCGGCCTAAAATTAATTTAAATAAGCATAGCACTATAATTGTTAATAACATTTAATAAAAACATATTTAACGATGAAAAAACTACAAAAACCTTACGTTTTCTAAACTTGGGTTTTTATAATTTCCCATATGATAATCCATTTTTTATATACCGCCATACTTACTGAACGAACGAGATGTCATTAATCATTCATGTTCATTTGTCAATCGCGTTTTGTTTTACTGTCACCAAACCTCTTGACTATATAAATGCATCCAGTTTTTAAGGTTCCGTACAAAAAATGAAAAAACGGAACCCTTATAGGTTCCGGAACACCGGAACACTCGTGCGTCTGTCTGTCCATCCGTCTGTCACAGCCAATATTCTCCGAATCTACTGGACCGAATCAGATGAAATTTGGTAGGATGGTGTAATCCTATGACCCAAACACACATGTGCAAAGTAAATAATTTTTTTTTTTTAAATAAGGGTAATTTTTGGGGAGCAAATTGGGAAATTGAAAAAAAAAGTATTGCAAACCTTACTGTGTCATATATCAAATGAAAGGGCCCGTTATAAGGATCTCAAATATATTTTTGTGATAATTCTAAAATAAATAGTTTTGATTTTATTCATGAAAAAAGACAAAAATTTACCATTCCCCCCCCCCCATGATCTCCGAAACTATTAAGCCTAAAATTATAAAAAAATACAAAATATAGTTCATTGTTTGTAAATTACAGGAAAACCTATAATAATTCAATCAATTGTACGGAACCCTAACCACGCGAGTTTAACTCGCACTTGGCCGGTTTTATTTAGTTTATGATGATAAGATGTGAAGTTATTGATTTGTTTTTATTATATTGTTTTAATGTGATTTTATACCATACACTTTCTATCGTACGAGGGCTGTTTGATAAGTACCCGTTTTCTAAATATATTAATATCACTGGCCGCAAATAAGTATACCACCTTTTTAAGCCATTTATAAGAGGCGGGAAAATTAAAAAAAAATTGCATTCTTTTGTTTTTTTCTCATTTAACAACGATTCAGTGAAGGCGTGAACTTAAAATTGTTAAAATGGAGAAAGAACAGTATCGGTCTGTAATTAGATTCTCATTTTTGGAAGGAAAAACATGTGATGAAATAAAAGTAAGAATGCAAGCGGTTTACCATGAATGTGCTCCTTCTATGACAACCGTCAGATATTGGTATAACGAGTTTAAGCGGGGGAGAACAACCGTCTTTGATGAGGATCGCCCAGGCCGGCCAGTTAAGGTGACTACAGACGACATGGTTAAGAAAATTGAAAATATCGTTTTAGCCGACCGCCGAATTAAACTTCGAGAAATCGTTGATGCTGTAAATGTTTCAATCGAGAGGGTACAACACATATTAGAAGAAAAATTGGGTATGAAGAAAGTATCGGCGAGGTGGGTGCCGCGTTTACTCACGGAGGAGCAAAAACGGAACCGACTGACTACTTCGGAGCAGTGTTTGGCCGTGTTCAAACGTAGGTAACCCGAAGGAGTTTCTGCGTCGTTTCGTGACAGTGGACAAAACGTGGGTCCACCACTACACCCCAGAAATGAAAGAGCAGTCGAAGCAGTGGATTTTACCGGGTGAACCTGCTCCGAAGAAAGCAAAAACCGTCCCATCGGCTGGAAAGGTCATGGCGACCGTTTTTTGGGATTCGCAGGGTATTATACATATTGACTATTTAGAAAAGGGAAAAACAATAACAGGGCAGTACTATGCCAATTTATTGGATGAATTTGACGCCGTGTTGAAGGACAAACGACCCCATTTAAAAAAGAAAAAAGTACTGTTTCATCACGACAACGCCCCGGCTCATTTGTCCAGAGTTGTGACGGCTAAATTAGCACAGTTACACTAACGAACTATTGTCTCACCCCCCGTATTCTCCAGATTTGGCCCCATGCGATTTCTTTTTGTTTCCCAACCTAAAAAATGGCTCGGTGGCAATCGATTTGAATCAAATGACGAAGTCATTGCCGCCACACGCTTTCCAAAATCATACTTTTTGGATGGTTTATTGAAGCTTGAGTATAGGTGGAACAAATTATAGAGTTAAAAGGTGACTACGTAGAAAAATAAATGCATATATACAAAAAAAAATATTTTTTTTCCATAAACTGGTACTTATTAAACAGCCTAGGTATTGTAAAAAAATATATTTGAGTGAACAACTGTAGTGAACAAAACGCTCCAACAAAGATGCCAGATAGCGTCACTGCTATTTCCGAAAAGTAAAATCCTTTTTTATGTAGTGTACAAACGTCCATAATATCTAAAAAACATCTTTTTGTAATCTAAGGATAATTTCTTACAAAATAACGTAAAAATACTTGCTGCGACTAGAGATGGGCAAAGTGTTTATGCCCAAACGGGCATATTGGGAATATTCCCGGAATTTTGGGCATAAATCCATAAAATAAAATAAATAAATAAAAAATAAAATAAAATTTGTTTATTAGGTAACTGGTATATATGCCCAATTAATGCCTAATCACAGGGCAGAAAAACAATAAAAGCTAAAAGGCGTTTTTTAGTATTCTGAACGGCATCTATGCTTTAAAATATAGTAGAAACTTTCTTGACACCATGCCGCACTAGATCAGATTAGGTTTAGTTTGTAGTAATGTCGTTTAATTTCAATTGTATTTATTTATTTTCTCCTTATCGAACATTTTGTAGAAAGGTTATTTATACTTATAGAGTATTAACTGCCTTAGTGGTTCAAAGGCGTTTGCCTTGTGATCCAGAGGTCGTGGTTTCAAATCCTACTGGGAAGCTAGACTGTCTCGTTAATGTTTGCATACGTTTCATTTTTTGCCTTCGCAAATATGATCATATATCATTTTTTCGTTCTGAGCTTAAATGGCACCTATCTGTGAACGCAGACAAATGCAAATTCCTTGCACTCTCTTTTCAATTCTTTTGAGTACCTACCAAAATGTAAATTTTAATTTCTTTCTGACACTCATGCAACTTCGTTCTACTAATAATCTTTTCCTTTCTGTTCCTCCTCATCGCACAAATTTTATGACAAGCTCTTTTACCTTACAAGCTATAGGGCTCTTTCTACAATTTTTTCTTTTAAGAGAAGAGTGCACTCTTATCTTTTTGGTTGATGTTATTATATTCTTTATTTTTCACCATCATCATTCATTATTTATACATATTGCATGTTTGTATATATTTATTTGATAAATATGTTTAGGATATTAAAGATAGTCTTATGTACGTATGTAGGTATATTTTATTCAATTGTATATTATATATTGTATTATACTATATAGTGATAAGTAGGCATAAGTATATATTATGCACATATTTTAATACTTTATTTTGTATCTAGTTTTTTGCGCCGCAACATGATTTGTATCTGTTTATCCCTATGGTTGACTGGGAGAGGACGCTTTTAGCGTTAAGTCCGCCAATTGTATCAATTTTTTATTGTGGAACAATAAAGTTTTTAAAAATAAAAAAATATGCATAGTTACTTTGTTAAAAGTTTTTTCCAGTCTGCTTAGGATGTTGCAGGCTTGAATCACCTGATTATTTGAAAAGAATGATGATTCCGTGCTTGGGAAGGCACGTAAAGCTGCGGGTCCTGGACGCCAACTGGTGTTTGTTTAAACCTATCCTCGGATTGATATACCCTTTGGGTTGCAGAGGTCAAACAGCAGTCACTCTGTGTAAAAACCAGTAACCTCGTCAAATCACCTAGGTAGGTAGCGGACGGAAGCCTGGGCTTTGAAGAGTTACCACTGAGAATGCAACCAGGAATACGTTTGGATGATGACGATGATGTTATCTATGTACATAGATAAATAAATTTAGGTGGTGCGACATATTGCGTAAATTGAATAATGACTTGGTATTACTTGTCACAAAGTGTGTGCAAACGCTATGATATGCTTAAAATGCAGGTATACGACAAGTGAAACATTAAAGTTTATGAAAACAATGATGTTTTCATAAACTTTAACGTTGCACTCATACCTACTAATCATACATTGAAAGTAAGCTTCGTTGAATTATTATCTATTTCTTTACAGGGAGGTGTGAAAAGACGTAATTATATGTATAAATAAACAAACGGACATCAAATGCAATATCAACAAATGAGCACCCTCGATATATGTAGTAAATTTTTTTGACAGTCTCATACATTTTAGATTTCGTATTGACCTAACACAGACAGATTTTGACGCTACAAGCATCATTTAGACTGATTGAAAGATAAAACCACTATTAAATCAAAGAAACAAAATATATTCGTTTTGACGAGTTCTTCGATTCCCTATCAACTTGTTATAACATTTCCCAAAAATAGGTAGGTAATGCTCGGGCATAATATTTACCCCAATTTACCCGTCGTCGGAAGGGGTCTTAATTCATTTTTTTACTGACAAATGTTTGTAGACCTAATTATATGTTAAAATATGCAAACAGAAATGAAATGTGATGTCAACATATGAGCACACTCAAACATTAGATGAGAGTAGTCTTCTTTGAATGCTCATCCAATAGCCTAAACTAGGTACTGATTTGGGAGTTGGCCCCGGAACAGGAGATATTCGTATTGACAAGTTCTTCGATACCCCATCAACTTGTTATAACATTTCCCCTAAAATAGCATGCCGGGTATTTACGCCCGTCAATGGCAACAAACAAATTGACAGGTATGTTCACATTTTTTACTGGAAAATGTATATGGTAAATTAAGCAATCAGACATTAAATATAATGAAATGTGTACGGTAATTTTACCACACTGACGGGTAATGCATATAATTTGCAAAGTTTTTTCAAAATGAGTTACCTAACTTCGTGAAAATTACTTAACTACCTATAACTATTAGCTCTATTATTAATAATATTGTTTATTTTTAATGTCAAAATAGAATAAAAAAATAATATTGACATAAAAAAATCAATGCCCAGATAAATGCCCAAGGGAAGGAATTTATCGGGCATCTATTGGGAATATTCCCAATGTGCCCAAAATGCCCGGGCATTTGCCCATCTCTAGCTGCGACACGTAGTGCAACAATGAGAGCCCAAAACAGAATGTTTTACTGAACGAATAAGGGTAGTATTTAAACGCAAATCAAAATTACTGATAGAGAAGTAAAATACTCAACTGAAAATATTACTAAACAAAATGAAATTTATATTTGTGGCGTAGTAAAATGGATAGAACTTTACTAGCACTCGCCGGCCGCTGCCGCGGCACGCTCGCTTCGCTCGCCTTGCTTGTGCGTTAGTCGCAGTTCTAACATAACCTAACCTATAGGTTTGCCCTAACCTAGTAAATATGATGTGTAGTCAGTATTTATGATGAGATTGTTGATTTATTTGATGTAAAAAAGTATATAAATTATGAGATGAGATTGAATTGATGGGTGATTGATTATTTATTTGATGTGCAATTAATAATATCCCTTTATTAAATACAAAATACACAACATTGTAGAAAGTGCAAGCCGTCTTTACCTTACGAGACTACTTAACTACTACGAGACTACGACAGACAGAGTACCTACTTTGTTTATTGACTACAAATAACTCTCTGAAACAAACAAATGCTTTAACACTGCCATCTATTGTAAACCCACCACATACTAACGCTGTAACTCTGCCATATACAGATATATAATCCCTGTGAACTCCCTACAAAAGCTTAAAACACTGTCATTTATTAAAAACTTTATGGACTTCCTTGGTATTATTTGTTCAATTCTTCTCAAAGATGTCGCTACTGGTTCCTGATTATGGTGCATGTCATGCATGTGCTGCATACTGTAAATGCTAGAATGCGCTAACCGCTAACGTAGTGGTAAGGCCGTAACTGAATTTTCCGGGGTCCAGTGCTGCCCCTATTTAAAATAAATAATTTCAAAGATAACGGAGACATCACTTAAAATTTTGCTACTATCAAGTTCTAGATAACCCTTCAAAGTATTTTATGAACTACTGTTTACAGTTTAAAGTGAGAACATTAAGCTTTACTACGCACATTTGCGAAAAACGGCCACTTTTGGCAAATGTGCGTAGTAAAGCTACGTAACGTTTTCATTATAAACTGTAAACAGTTGTTCATAAAATACTTTGAAGGGTTCCCCGGAAAATTCAGGGAGGGCGCCTGAAGCTGATAATCAAAATTTTGCTCTCGCTTCCCCACACAAATTAATTATTTTTTACTTTTAGTCTTTAGAAAATTACCAGTGTCCTTAGCCCCCAATTATTCGGGACGTAAACATCGTTTTTCGAATAGATAGGATGAAAAAATCTTGATCCCGCCGCTATAGGGGTATAATTTTCTTCTCTAGGTTCTAGCGTACATACTCAGCCTGCTGGTGCCTAAATCCGCTACTGATCGTATACCTATTTGATCTTTAATCCGATTTTGTATTGTAAATGCTAACCAAACAAAACAGCGTAAAATGGTAAAAACTTAACGTAAAAAAAAGGTTTCTCACCGTTTAGCCATGGAGCGTGGGGCACGTTTTTTTAAATCGTCGGTACAAACACAAAAGTTTTTACAAAAATTCGGCAGCGGCAGACGATTGTAGATACAAATAAAAGGACTTGCATCCTATTTTGATTGTTTGATAGCGAAACTAAAGACATGGCACTTGTATAAAATTGCCGAATCACAACAGCAGACTGGAACAATTCATAATATGATCTGTAGGCAAACAAAAGTTGCCGTCACATGTGAATTTCACACTTCAAGGGTCTAATTTCAAAAGCGCTTTAGGAATTCACTATAAGTACCTATAGTGTTACCGAATATTTACTCGCTCATTTTTAGAGCATGTTTGGCATCTTTGTTGTAAAAGCTTCCGCGGTAGTAAAAAGAGAATCTTTTTGCGTTATTCTTCAGACTGACGGTTAGGTAGGTACATAATATTGTGTGTGGGATCTTCAGTTCAGTCCATCAATACTAACAACTACATAAACAAACATAAAAACAACAAATGTAAGTAGGTACTTCTTACATCTTTTTATTGCATATAGGTATGTACGTTTTTTATAATTGATATACAATACACAGATACACTATCACGTCTTTATCCCTAACGGGGCAAATAGAGGCTAGGCGGTAAGGCCCAGGCCACTTTTAGCGTAATAGTATTACGCTAAAAGTTACTACAACAACGTCAACAAGTCACAACAAAGAATGCCAAACATGCTCTAAAAATGAGTGAGTAAATATTCGGTAATACTTTAGTGAATTCCCAAAGCGCTTTTAAAATTAGACCCTTGAAGTGTTATAGTACCTACTTATAGTACTGATATGATTTAGATTCTCGCCCATTCCCTCGATCTGCTTTTACGATCTGCGCGGGAAGAGATGCTGCTGGTAGGTACATTCTATGTTGTTTAAAGTTCCATACCCATACCCATACACCAATAGGATCACTAGTGCGTCTAGCGTCTGTCCGTCCGTCCGACTGTCAGTCAATTTGCTCCGAATCTACTGGACAAAATCAGGTAAAATTTGGTAGGATGGTGTATGGTAGGTATGCCCATGACCCAAACACAGATGTGCAAAGATTCGTGGGAACCTTTTATTGGCTCTTCGATATCCATTCAAATTTTTGTTTTGTATTGTAAAACTGTTGGCTCCCTTTGAAAATCAATAAATAAAAGATAAAAATAAAGTTTTGCAAACCTTACTGTGTCTTGTCATATACTTATCAAATGAAAGGGCTCGTTATGAGGATCTCAAATATATTTTTATTATTACTGTAAAATATTTTTTTTTTATTTTATTCATGAAACTAGATGAAAATTGACCATTCCAATGATCTCCGAAACTAAAATTAACTTAACTAAAATTTACAAAAAAAAAACCGAATATAGTTTTGCTTGTAGATGCAGCAGTAAAACCTATGAGAAGTACGAAACCCTCTTCACGCGAGTTTAACTCTTACTTGACCAGTTTTTTCTTTTCTGCCAGACCAGCAAGAAAGATATTAATATGTAATAGATTAATATGTAAATAGATACTTATAAACATCTCAATTATCAAAAAGAAAACTAATAAATAGGTAACTAAAAAGGTCGTCGTTAAAAAAACAACGCAAAAATGACAATATCCCATAAACACCTGAGTTTATGGGACCAGTGAGAAACGGCGTGCCTTTGAAATCCGCTTCTGTGATGTTGGACAGGGATGGCCATTCTTTCGGCTAGATTTATGTATTTTATACGGCCCGTCTATAAATGCCGCACTTTTATTGGCCGCGAGACGTTTACTGATTAATAAAGTGGAGACGCGGAAGATGCTAACGACGCCGCTTCCTAGAAACTATCCGTTTTACTATTATTAGGAATTCTTTATTAATTAAGTTTACTACATAGCTTTAAAGTTTATTTAATTATGATGCTCTATGAAATAGCAGAAAGGTAAATAAGAACTGCAAGGTAAGGTAGAGAAAGTAGCTGCCTATAGGTACCGTCAGGAATAATTTTTAACTTCGTTTTGAATTCTCCGTTCTATATTAGGTACCTTATCGAAAAATAGTCATCTGTTATTGAAATGACATTAAAAACTCCTATAAATTCATCCCTCAATACGTCTACACAAAGCTAAGAACGGCCAGAACAAGGTATCCGCATTGCCGCATGCCGACTCGTGCGTTTCGACATCCAATCTGAATGACAATGTACGGAATTTCCAGACTCAACCGGTCCGGTCCGGTCCGTCCGTATCCGAGCGGAATAAGAAGCGGCTTTACGGTTTACTCTATTGTTTGAGGACACACTAAACAATGTATTTTTTCCAAATATGGAGGCGCGATTATGTCAACGTGTGTGTTTTGTTTTTAAATAATGGGCGAAGTCGCGCGCATCGCGCATCGCAAGTAGCGGAGTGCTTTCAGCATTTCAATTTGCTTAGGGTCCGGGAACATTTCGCAGTCATTTTGTATTTTTAAACAGTTTATTGACATAATGTAAGTACCTACTTATTTTATGTAGGTATAATATTCGGACATTATTATTGACATGGGACTTATTTTAGGGTGGTACCTGAAAATCAGCCTGTGGTTCCTATCTACACCGCAGTACAAAGCTGAGCTGGCCGTCTAGTACGAGTATGTAAGTCCCTACCCTACTTATTTATATTTTCATTGAATATACTTATATGCCGAATAAAGTTTTTCTTTATTTCTTTCTGCCTACGTTTATTTTATACAAACCTAATAAAGTTTTTAACAATATGAAGTTGACGTTCCTCGGGGACCTACGCACTCATATATAGAAAGAAACTATCGGGATCATATTACATTACATAATTATATTGGTATTGGTAATGTCTGTTCCAATACATAGTACCTACTTACTTATACAACGTGGAAGGGACATACCCGTAATAAATCGAACCACGGGCTATACTAGATCACTATAGTATAATGAAATTAAAATAACAGCCAAAGAACAAAAAAAAATTTGGCATTTCCATACAATTCGTCCGGGTGGCTGCACAGTTTTGTATGGAAATGCTAAAATATTTTTTTGTTCTTTGGCTGATATATTAATTTCCTAATTCTATAGTGATCTATTATAGCCCGTGGTTCGATTTAATTCGGGTATGTCCCTTCCACGTTGAATTAGAGTAAATCTCTATGGCATTAGAGCATCGGCAATTGGCAAAATACAAAAAACAAGAAGCTAAACTCTAATAATGATTATGAAATTAGTTTTAATGCTAAGGAAAAGATAAGGCTTAGGTGTTCAGAAAGCCTTTAATTCAGCATAAATTTTAGGAGCTCCTTTTGGTTGCTTAGCTAGTGGTGATGCTTTCAAGTAATAACTTCTTTTGGCTTTGTAACAACTTTGCTGCAGAAACCATTTGCATTATTTTCGTGGTTCTCTGTACAATTTGTTGCAGCGATAGCAGTCATTTTACCTAATTGTCCACCACCTATTATTACCTATTACTTTTTTGCTAAACGCATCATATTACAATATTTAAGTTTCCAAATATTGAGGGTATAAAAATGGCAAACGAGAGTAATGAATGGGCTAAAAATCGGTACTCGCCAACTGTGTATCATATCTCCTGCTGTAACTTGTAAACGAACGTTAGTATTAACATACAGGCTGACTTTTTATCCACCAGCCAAATTTATGGAGCAAGTTCAGTCCATGATACAGAACTACTTTCCATAAAGAAAAATTATTCCCATACAAATCAGCGCTCAACCAAACGGATTTTGTATAGGAGAACGAAAAAAGTATCGATTTTTACTAACTTTTTTCATAGAAAGTGTTCAATATCATGGACTGGACTTGCTCCAAAAATTTGGCTGGTGTTTAAAAAGTCACCCTGTATAAAACAAAATCGCTTCCCGCTGTCTGTCCCTCTGTACGCTTATTCAACGGATTTTAATGTGGTTTTCATAGATAGAGTGATTTAAGAAGGTTTATATGTACCGTGCGAAGCCGGGGCGGGACGCTAGTCATACTAACCATAGTACGATCAGCGGCTACACTGACATATTGCACCTCATATCTTGGGTGCATCATGAGGATTCTAGTTTAATATGACATATCAACTAATTAATAGTGATGTAACTGTAATTATTTCCGCATAGTCCGTGAGGCGCGGCTGCAGTAGGAGCAGGTGTTGTTGCATCAGCGGAAAGGTTGCGGTACCTGTGGTTACATCAAGCCGATTGCGTCCTACTCTTACCCAATGTAGAATTAAAACGAGACGCGGATCAGCCCTGCGACGATACCGCGTAGGTTTTTAGAAAACGATGGGTTGTTATTGAGAAATAAAAATTATAAATCCGTAATTAAGATACATACCTACATACTATCACGTCTTTATGCCTATTGGGGCAGACAGAGCACTTTGGGTATTGCGTCTCAGACAGAGCCGGAGACTCAAAAGCCACTTTTAGCGTGATAGTGGGCGAGAAGGCCGCATTACCTATTAATATCATTCCATTTTCGTCCATTCCCTCGATCGGCTTCTACGATCTACGCGGGAAAAGAAGCAGCTGTTAAATTCAAATTTTTTGTTTTCTCCCAGACCAGCATGGAGGAAGTAAGTACCCTAATTAATATCTGTATAGAAATGTTACCTGAAATCCTTACATTAAGTATTGGGAAAGGTTTAGTCCTGCCGTGGACTGATATAGTCTGATAAAGCTGTCTGAAAAAATAACATTCATACCTAACTAATAGAAGTTAAAACACCTCATGAGCAACATTAGTAGTTTCATATGGTTATCTACTAGGTAATTACAACATTTAATTACTACCATGTTTTTAGTTACCATTTACTTATTTATGATTTGAGCCATTAAACTTGTATTTTGAAGGTGATTGAATATTAGACGTGCGTTAAAATTTCCGGCATGTTCGTGGAAATGTACATTTTCGCTGTATGTATGCGTGGACGCACAGGCGCACGTGGCCCACGGGCGAGGGGCGGGGGCGACGCGGGTTGGGATCGGGAGTCGCTGACCGGGCTGTGGTAGGGTCACCAGGAAAGAAGCATTTTAAAAAGTGCTTATTATTAGTGGATTCTGGTGTTACTTTGCGGAAGTTGTAACATACTCTTATCTCATTACGGTTAGTCCCCCATACTTGTCACCGGCACTATCGGTTCAGTAAGTTGCGTGTACATACTTACTATCCTGGCTCAGCAACCCAAAGCGAGTCTTAGCCTCCAGCATAAGAGCACGCCAGCGCTCTTAGTCCTGTGCTTACTGTCGCCAGTAGTCGCCATCTTGCAGCTCGCGCAGGTCCGCCATCACCACGTCGCTCCAGCGATACCTGGGACGGCCCTCCTCGCCTATCTACACCCCCCGATCCTCCTCCATTCTTTCAACGTGTCCGAGCCAGCGAAGACGGTGCGCTTTAACTTCGCCCATAATGTTAGGCTCGCCCACTAGATCTTGTATTTCAGTACGTACAGCTAGTATAATCGTACAGGATCTAACAAAATATACTGAAACTTTAGTCCATGACACTGAACAACTTTCCCCAAGGAACATTTACCGAAATATGAAAAATAATTTTTGACCTCCCATACAAATTGACCGATCAGCTGATCCGAGTTTGTAAGGAAAGCCAAAAATTATTTTTCATATTTCGACATATGTTCCTTGGGGAAAGTTGTTCAGTATCATGGACTGAATCCACACTTTAAATAGTTTCAGTATATTTTGTTAGACGTTATATAGTAGTCTGTGGTACAGCCTATAAAATATTTTTGCAGCATTTATAAAAGCACAGAAGAATATGATCAGCTGTGGAGCGAAGGAGGTTGAAATGAGCCTGGTCACTACCAGTATATATTATTATATATACCTATATAAATAAGATCACCACGTAGTCCAAAAATAAAGAAGTATATAGTATTTTGAAATGATTTATGCTTCCAACTTAGGCCAAAAATATTATCTCAAAACTACCCCTTGAAGGAGTTGCATGGATACGGGGACAAGAAACATTACAACTTACCTTCTCCTTCTGGGATTGCCTACACCGAGCGTGGTTTCAGTGTGACTCACGCTGAGACCACGGTCGGTGTAATATGATTAAAACTTAATAAAAAAAAGCGGCCATGTGCAAGTTGGACTCGCCCAGGGTTCCGTAGCAGCAAGTAACTAATATAAAAGTTCTAACTCTAAAAAGGTAAATTGCGGTTTACGATTTATGACGTATTAAAAAATAACTATCTATGGTATCATACCGCTATAGATTTAATTGAAAGTACATACTTTGAGGTATATACCACATTTTTTCAGAATTATTTTAGTAATATTTCAAAAGTTACGGTGGGGGGACACCTCAAATTTTAACTTTTTATTAGATTATCTTAAACTGGGGGGTTTGATCTACATAGTTTCAAAGCAGTTTTTGTTGCATTTCAAAAGACCTTTTTAACAATACCCCACACGTTGGGGTTAGTCCAATTACATTTTTTAAATTCACTTTTCGTTGTATAGGACGGGCTGAAAAAAATCATTTTTTCATAATTTTAAAAACCAATTTTTGGAACTTCAATATCTATCTCTCCACCATTTTCGTGACAATCGGTGCAGTAGCGGCGGAGTACGAGCCCGGACGGACAGACAGACGGACGGACATGACGAAACCATAAGGGTTCCTTGTGGACTACGGAACCCTAAAAAGGATGTTGCGCGTTAATTTTTACATATGCAGGTATTCTGTAAGTATAAGATTGAAATCCTCCTTTAGAAAGGAGATACTGGTGGTGGATCAACGTTCAAGCAAGAATGAATGAATTTGAGCAAGAATCTCGAACCCACAATAAATGTGGGGTAACGGTATGAAATAAAAATACCAAATCAATTTATAATCCACAAAGTCTCGATATGCATAGTTGACGCTCCCATGGGTACAATCAAGATTATTTTAAATTTGACTGAACTCAGAAGAAAAGGTTCCGACTTTTTTATTCGTTTTCGTAAGAATTTGGTTTCATACAGAAGCCTGGACACTTGGGCACCCTACTCACGCTACGCCTTGCATAAGGAAAGGAGCCGCCTTTGTATTCAGTTGAAGTCACGGGCTCCCCAACTAGCGCGAATGGTGCGAAACTATTCATGTTGACACTTCTCGAGTACCTGTTAACAATAATTGTCATTTTTTGTCATCGTCATATTGATGAGGTGCCGCTGCCGCCACAATGCCGTCCGTTCCGTACCGTACCGATCCGCTAATCGGAGAAACAGTATTCAATCAATGAAATGGCAAAAATTATGAGGTAGTTGTCAAATTAAAAATCTTTTTTAATATTTTTTTATTATATAATAAGCACGATACTATAATATTTCCAGGTTAACCATTAAAGTTAAAGCTTAAATTTCCACAATTGCGCCAAAAACGCTATTCCTGCGGTTATTTGTCAAAGGATATCACACATTAGACGCGCATTCAGAAAGTCCGTCAAAACACCATGTTTAGGTAGGTCCGTCAAAACATGGTGTTTTGACGGACGTCACACGACACGATAGTAAACATCTGACGTAGGTACGTCAGATGTTTACTATCGTGTCGTGTGACGTCATCGAAGAAGAATCCATTTATTGTTCTTTGTCTTTGAGTCATTCAGAGCGCGTTTCCGTCATAGATACAAAATTAAAAAGTATTGCAGTTTTATTCTTATATTTCGCAAAAACCGTTGTCTAGCCAGCCTATTGTAAACAACTGTCATACGATGATGACAGCCGGAACTAACGGAGCTCGAGAAATTTTCATACCACTTCTGTCTGATCACTCATCCAAGTGCGGACCACGCCCGATGTCACCTAACCCACCGAACTCCTCAAAAAGTGTTAAAAAATATTGCTGCATTCGCTTTGGTGCCTGAGATGCATGAGAAGGTTGCAATGAAGGCTTTCTACTTTTGTGACTTTATGTAATTGTATCTATGCTAGATTTGGACAGGATGCCATGCATGTGATTCCGATAATGTTACTGAAGCTGATGGAGTCAGTCGTCTTAATAGAGCAGGTTAATGCAGGCCTACCTTTCATCTTAGATTTGATTAGATGCATGCAGCGATGTCTGCCGCTAGACTGGGATAACTCGAGTAACCGCATCAGTATGCGGCCGAGACGAGCGTTTCCTGTTGGCCGCGTTCCCGCAGTGCTATGGTAATTTAATTGTGCTTTACGACCGCGAAATGAATTGCCGCCAACCAACTGTGAGTGAGGAAAAACCCTGTGTTTTGTCCGCTTCTTAGCACTCTTAGCAGTTAGACGCTGTCGATTCAGAGTAAGGTGGTTTGATTACCTATACCTACGGTGTTGACATTTTCATTGTTGATATTTTGCTTGTTGACGTTAGGTAGCCCAACCTGCCTAAGTACCTACGCCTTACGAGAAAAAAATGTTTCATTTTAAATGAACGGCCTTTAATAACAAAAATATCTTTAGTCCAAATGACCGCAGATTTTGAAAGAAGTGCGAACAACGCCATGAAACGTCACCCTTACGTCAGAGAGAATAAATAAGTACAAATTTCAAATTAATAAATAACTGTACAAACTATCATAAAGTCGTGGTGGTGCAAACAGTTATTAAAAGGAATGCTTCATTTTGTGCCCCTTCATTCCTCACGCCCCTGGGCACGTGCCTAATCCGCATATCCCACTGTCACCAAGATTGACGTCAACAAACAGGTTACTATTAGACCTGTAAATAACAAACGCCATAACTTACCTACTCATAAGGCAAATTGAAACTTATTACGTGACGGATCCCGCCCAGCTATATTGTGAGTCGGATTTCCCCAGATTATTGAGTGAACTTATCCAGCATTGCGCAAGGGTTTATACATATTAGAGGTCATTGACTTCGTGTTTAATGTGCCAATTGTGAACATCAACATGGGCAACAATAAACATACTTACATTACCAGGACGTCACTCCACCATCACATGCAAGTATGTTTATGCGTCAGCTTGACCGCAAGTAGCGGAGCGGCTAGTAAGCTAGGGACTTGACGCTTTACTAAGTACTCGTACCTGCCTACACCTATAAAAAGCTGGACTGTATATCGAAAAATTAATAAACTGTCTAACACACTGTAATCGACGATTTTTAGGGTTCCGTACCTAAAGGGTGCAAACGGGAGCCTATTACTGTGATTCCGCTGTCTGTCCGTCTGTCCGTCTGTCTGTCCGTCTGTCACAGGGCTCTATCTCTTGAACCGTAATAGACTAGACACTTGAAATTTTTACCGATTATATATTACTGTGGCCGCTATAACAAAACAAAAACTAAAAATAAAAAATGGTTAAAAATTGAAGGGGTCGTCATACAAGAAACGTGTTTTTTTCAGCGTTAACTAATTTATTTACTAGATACTTGAAATTTTTACCAATTATGTATTACTATGACCACAATAACAAAAAATACTAAAAATAAAATAAAGTTCAAAATTAAAGGGGGTCGTCATACAAGAAACGTGTTTCTTCAGCGTTTTTAAACATTGTACGGTGGTACGGAACCCTTTATGTACGAGTCCGACTCGCACTTACCCGTTTATTTATTTAGTCATGGGGGCACGAGGATAGGCAAAGTTATTTACTTTATTACTAGGCACCTATACAGGGTCTAACAAAATATACTGAAACTATTTTAAGGGTGCATTCAGTCCATGATACTGAACAACTTTCCCCAAGGAACATGTACCGAAATATGAAAAATATTTTTTGATACACGTTGACCGATCAGCTGATCCGAGTTTGTAGGGAAAGCCAAAAATGATTTTTCATATTTCGACATATGTATGTTCCTTGGGGAAAGTTGTTCAGTATCATGGACTGAATGAACCCTTAAAATAGTTTCAGTATATTTTGTTAGACGTTATATATATTACTATCCAATGACTTAATTGTATAAGTAAGAACAGGACCTACATCTATAGCATGTAACATAAGGCTCGTGCTATACTGAATTGGCAGCGACGCGACGACGACGACGACGACATGCACGGATTGCACGGTGCAAATGCAGGGTTGGAACACATCTGTCAGCACAGAACAGCACTTTCCTATGCTGCTATCCTTTTCTGTCCCTTAAAACAGTAGTTTGCTAGAGCGAGAGAAAGCGACAGAACGCTTTAGCATGGCCGGTGCTGATTGCTGAAGCGTTTCGTCACTCTCTCTCGCTCTAGCAAATAACGCTTCTGAGCGACAGAAAAGGATAGCAGCATAGGAAAGTGCTGTTACGTGCTGACCGATGTGTCCCAACACTCCTAACACTCCCAACCCTAATGTGATGTGAATGTCGCGTTGCTGCCAATTCAGTGTAGCGCGAGCCTAAGACATGACGACCAAGGGTCAATGTTCCTTTTATTTTTATACCATGAATCAAAGTTTAGATAAGTAGGTAGGTATACTGATATGGAATTGTTGTTTAATTGATGATTAGGTGTAATAATAAGCTCATGCCATAAAAAGGAAGGAATCTTTATTATATACACCACAACATTTGGCGCCTGTTCCATAACAGGTCGCACCTCTTTTGGTTTTGAATCGATTGGCCGAAATCCCTTCTGTATCCATTTAAATTAAAGACAATACTTACCTGCTTATTAAGTGAAGTTTACCCATGTAGGTATGATGAAGGATATGGATTAGCTGTTCGGTTATGTTGGTAGGGCGTTTGTATCTATGCAGGACGAATTCCTCTTCCTTCTTATTTCAAATCATTAGGTACCTTGTTTACTTACCTCGCTGGTTTAGGTTTTCAGATATAGCTAGGTACCTAAAATACCGAAATTAATTCCGATGTAGCAAAGTAAAAGAAAGTCAATGAATAGATTTCATTTTACCTACTTTTTATTTAGCATCTAGATGCTTAGAAAAGTACGTCCTGGCTGTCATCATTGATGGGACGCACTAAGCTATGTCAGATACGGAAGCTTGAAAAATCTGACACCAGTGTTGGCTACTTACACACAAGAAAATCAAACAGTACCTAACTAGACAAGTGATTGAAGAACGAACTTTACCTGAATACATCTAATAGTAATATTATAAATAGGTAAATAAGAAAAAAAACTACAATTGAAATTAAACTACAAACTATAGTACCTAGAGGGCTGGCATCTTCTTTTCTCAACGAATTAGTAAAGCTATTCATAGAGGAAACGCAGCAAGCGTTCTTGGCACCATGCCGCACGGTCATAAGTCATAACCTCTTAGATTTCTAAGTGAATAATTTAAAGGTTTTATTTTTAGGTTTATAAACCTAAAAATAAAACAAAAATTAGGTGAGAACAGTAAAGGTTTTATTTTTAGGTTTTTATACCTAAAAATAAAACCTTTAAATTATTGATTTAGAAATCTAAAAGGTTATGACCGTGCGGCATGGTGCCAAGAACGCTTGCTGCGTTTCCTCTCTGAATAGCTATGCTAATTCGTTGAGAAAAGAAGATTTATTTATTTATTTAATCTTTATTGCACAATAAAATTAACGTACAAGTGGCGGACCTAATGCCATATGGCATTCACTTCCGGTCAATCACTAGACCAAACAGAAAATATGTGTGGCTGGCGGCGTAATAAAATTCACAAAAATAATAAAATATATGTATATAAGAAGATGCCAGCCCTCTTGTCACCAGCGGCGTGTTCAGGCGCGGTAATCTGGAAATAATAAATAAATATGAAGTGTGTATATGTAGGTACATTAGCATATGCCTTGTAGGAACACATGTACGATAAGTATGTACATATATATTGAATGATTTGTATGACAATAACATCCGCAATGTGCTGTGTTCTAACGAAATGACATAAGTTTACCTAGTTAGTAGACAGGTGAGCGTAAGTAGCAAGTTGGATGCGCACTCGCGTGTCTATCATGCATACAAATGACGATATTTGGCGGCCGAAGCGGTCACAAAATACCAAAGTTTTATGCCCCATGTAGTACACAGTGGAGGACCAACGACACCGCATGTCATCACGTACTTATGCCATGTGAAAAATCTCTTTATAGCAATTGATACGGGGAATTGAATAGTGATCGTTTCCGGTCACATATGTTCCAGGAACGAAACACATTAATTGCGAAGCACTATAGGTACTCGGTACTTTTCCATCCGACCTCGGGGGGATAAGGAAACATGCAAGAA
The DNA here is from genome assembly GCA_963576875.1 of Acrobasis repandana. NCBI lineage: Eukaryota > Metazoa > Arthropoda > Insecta > Lepidoptera > Pyralidae > Acrobasis > Acrobasis repandana. Next base: position 13,891,718 of record OY756218.1, on the reverse strand, counting down.
GAGAGGCTTTTACTTATCTTTTTTTTATTTTTTATTTTATTTACCATATAAAGAATTAAATTAATGCATACGGGAATTAACGCGAAACGTACCTTTTTTTATTTATTTTGCTGACGTTTCGTTCGGGTTTCACCGAACGTGGTCCCAGCTAGGTCCTGTCTAGCGTAACGTCAGCAAAATAAATAAAAAAAGGGACGTTTCGCGTTAATTCCCGTATGCATTAATTTAATAATAATGCAACGCGATAGTTTAAAAGTATTCATATAAAGAATAACATTTTTTTTTACATAAATAACATACATGCGAGTAAACCACGCAGGTTTATCCATATGTTATTATTTACATCGGTACTTAAGGTGAAGATATAGGCAAATGGCCTTGAAGTGGCGCCCTCATTTGAAATAAATTGTTAACTCGTAAATATGGAGATAATTTCCATATTGCTCTTCGTCATGCACTAGATAGCCCTTTAAATTATTTTATGAACCACCGTTTAAAGTGTTTACATTAGTCCGTCTAGCTTTAAAACTTGCCGTGGCCACCTTTGGCGGAGGCAAGTTTTAAAGCTAGACGGATCACCAATAATAGTTTCAACGGCAGTTCATAAAATAATTTAAAGGGCTATCTAGTGCATGACGAAGAGCAATATGGAAATTATCACCAAATTTACGAGTTAACAATTTATTTCACACTTCAAGGCCATTTGCCTATATCTTCACCTTAATAACCTGAGTTAATAACCTTATAATAGATAGGTACCTACTTAGGAACCAGATAAACATCAGATATTCTCTAAGAAATATTTCTTTAATTTGACTTTAATATTTTTAGGTTGAATTTGGTCCCGTAATTCGGGAGGTAATTCATTAATGAATCGAGGCATCAGGTACATTTTATTCGCTCGGGCTGTTGACAACATGTTCGTAGACGATTCCGTGCCATAGCCCGAGTATACACTGGACGGTCGACTTTTTTCCAAAACCTATCTTTAAAAAAAAATTGTTGTATTAGTACGTACTTAAATTGAGTATGAACAGGTAAGATTTTACAGCATTTGAATATTTCGCTATCGTTGTCATGATACTGATTTTTTATTGAGATGGGTACTACATTTTTTAATATTCTTTCTTTCGAACTCTTTATTTCGAACACATTTAGGTACATTAGTGGTTATAAATATAAATTAAAATATAAAATTATAAATATGCAATAATTGACACTTTCCTTTTCCCCTAGCTTAGCAAAGCCATTTCAGTGAAATCCGTCTATATATACCTAACGTTACAGCAAACTTCCTCTCTATTCCCTCTTCCACTTCCTTGCGTAGAATGAAGTCCGCCTTTAGAAGTGTGCCTCTTAAACTTAATTTAGATCCGTCAATGAATAACGCTACAGCAAAGTTCCCAACCTTTTGCCCCTATTTCTCGCACAAAAAAAAAATCGCGATCAAAAAAATCAAAGTAGCCCTAGATGAAAATCGACTTCTTCTAGTTACGACGTTTATCTGCAAGTACCCTAATGAAAACAAAGCATATGTTTGTCTGTCTGTCTACGTAAGAGCCAAGCTCTTTAACGGTGTCACACAATAAATATTTTTTGGCAGAGATAATGGAGTGGATTGCCATTGCCGCCTTCATTTCAAACACTAGTACATGACCTAAACTTAAGTGTGCAGATTATCTCACGATGTTTTCCTTCACTGGAAGCCAGTGGTGGTTGTTAAAAATAACTTTTTTATTATCGTATCCTGTTTGAGGGTCGTGACCATCGTGAGCAGCTCTCCTCACAATGGTTTTCCACAGTGCACGGTCTTGCGCCAGATTAATAGCCCTGGGACATGGCCCAATCGTCTTTTCGAGACGGTGCGCGTTACGCTATGTGGCCGAAGAGATTAAGGAGTTTTTGTCACTTTGCAGGCACATTGTATATAGTCCGTTCCAAATGCATTTGGCGGTGTGCTTTCCAGGGAATTCTAAGCATTTTACGCCAGAACCACATCTCAAATACATTCAGAGGTACAAATTGCGCCTAGTGTGGATCAGCCAGCATTGCCTAAACAGCTTGGCCACTACCGCTTTAAAATAACTAGTTCAAAGCATAATTTAGGTACCTACGTACCTACGAATTTTCCTGTGTGTAAATGTTACTATACCTACATTTGTTTACGAAATATACAAGTTATAAAAATCTCAAACTCTAAGCTTTAAAATAAAGCATTTCCGCCGATTAACGAGGGCGGTATTTCACCAAATTCACTAAGATTAGTGCATGAGCAGGACATTCAGTTCTAGTTGTTAGTGTATTAAAATTATACATAAATATAATAATTATACTCTGTATTCAAGTTTGATGAACGGCGAATAGCACTACCGCCCCGGGCTTTTGTGCTTTGCTACCGCCCGCCCGCCTTGATAATGAATAGTTCACCGCTCCGAGACAGATGGCGCTACGAACGAGTCCACAAGATGCGATGATGAAAGTAACTCATTCGATACAACTAAATACTTAATTCTAGTTATTAAAAAGCAGGTAGGAGTTCACACACGGCAGCTATAATGTAAAGATGTACATTTAAAGCACGATACATCTCATTACATCTTTCCATAAAAATCGTAAGGAGACCACACACGACAGCTATAAAGTAAATTTTTACAATACATTTTCGTATACGAGTATCTCTCTTTGAAAAGGATGTGCACAATCCGAATCATCTTCTGATGAACTATATAATAAATCTAATAGTAAGTAACTTGACGGGTCCATAACTATAACATTAAAAATAAGAACACTCTGTATAACACCTTAGCAGCTGGAAAGTGCGTCAATCGGGACGTATTCCAATAGAATAAAGGGAAAGATCCATTACATTACCTGTTGTGTGTGTGATACGTTAAGATAATTTAAAAGATATACATCCCGGAATGAAATGTACATATATATACATTACCTATAGCTGCCGTGTGTGAACTCCTTAATCCAATCACCTTTATCTTCTTTGTCGTCCGTATAAAACTAAATATTAAACTTTAAGCTTTAACCATTCTAACATAAACTACGGTCAATATTAAAAATAAACGTATGTTCATGCGAAAATTATCCTAGGTTCGAAAAAGTGCCAATATATTTTTCAGACTGAATTTTTTCATTGTTCCCACGACATGACATCATAATATAGTGGTCTAAGCGTCATAATATACAAAAGCACTTACACAAACATCACGTATCATAGCTACTCAACGTTTTTATTTAATTCTAGTCAGTATTCATAATATTCAATGTATGTAATTGTCATTCAAACAATGTCTTCTAGACTCCAAATTAGGCATCTCATCAAGTTGCTATAGGCGTCGATGGAACACAAGTACCGATGTAAATATTTTACAGTCCGGTTGAGTGCACGTCTATTATTCGATGTAATACAAATACATTATCACGTCTTTATCCCTAACGGGGTAGACAGAGCCCCGGGCCGTAAGACCCAAAGGCCACGTTAAGGGCAGCGGCGGCGCGTATATGGTAACCCTTCCAGTATTCAGAAACGCAGTACTTCTGAGCTGCGGGAGCCTTTAAGCGATTAAACGCGCAGTTTGATAGATTAAATGCTACCCTGCTTTTAGCTCTGTAATGCGGGAGGCTTTACAAATGCAATATTAGCGTTATGGATATGAATTCCTACCGCTACTCAGACTAAAGTTTGACTTATAGGTTTAACAGAATACGCTCGGTAAGGACTTCTATGTAAACGAGCGAAGATTAAGAAAGGATGAATATCATACAATTAGGAAATAAAAATAATAATTAATTGCGTAAACTTATGATAATATAATCATAAAATAAAAAAACAGAAAACCAAATTTTTGAGCACATTCATGCTCATGTTTTTAGACAATGAATGCATCTTTTTAAGAATCTTGTTCGGACGTCCGCCAGTAAGAGATAACAACTGTTGGCCCCATTGGCCAAGCCTTGCGAGTATGCTCTCTTTATTATAGGTGATAAAAGAAATATTATTCTTGGTTGCTCTCTGCATACGATTGTGAACCTTTTCCTTCTAACTTTTCTTATTTTAACTGACTTCAAATAAGGAGGAGGTTTCGACTGTATATTTTTTACGCTATTTTGATGATTCTTTGTTTATTTAAAAGCCTTTACTACCAAGTTGGTCCTATATTAATTTGGTGAAGATATAATAAATAACTTTGGAGATATAGAAGAAAATCCAAAAAAAATATTGAATTATTGTTTGCAAAATAATGTCGTGCAAATTAGTCTCTGAATGATCACCATATTTGTTTTTTCTTCATTTTGTAAAAAAATAATGAACGTGATCCATCGAAAGATTCAACAGACCGGTGGCTAATAATTGGGGATCGCAGAATTCGCAGATGTCTGTACATCTCTCTCTCTCTCTCTTGGCACGTGCCGCTTGCGATCTGAGATCGGGGAGCATAGCGCAGAAATCCCTCCCGCGTGATCTAGGGATCTGAGTAGAGGAAGCGTTTTTATTATGAAGTATTGAATACTACGCCGGACACAATACCCGAATCCAGATCGTTCGCAACTCTGAATAGCGGAATGGTTTAAGGCAACATTCTGTAAATTAATGCTAGTAAACCCTCCCGCAGCTCAGAAGTACTGGGGTTCTGAGTACTGGAAGGGTTTCCATATACGCAGCGGCGGCCTTAACCATTGCGAGGCCCCGGGCGGCAGAGTTTTGCGACACCCTTATGTGTTGGAATGATTAAAAAAAAGATTATCTTTTGGAAAATATTAAAAAAGTTCAATTGCATGCTAGCCATTTTTACATCAGTGCCACCACACGCAGTTGTTACGAGTATATAAACAACCTACAAACAAAACCAACCTATCCACAATCTCAATTTGTCCCGACGGATCATCGGGTGTCACGAAGTATAAAGGGTTTTTATCAGGCCGGTCGGGTTGCATTGGCTTTATTTTAGCTGCACACAGACACCGAGCCTCGAGGGCTGTGGTCTGCGGGCACATTGTAAGCCCATGCTCCAGTGAGCGCAGGGGGAATGACGTTGACTTTTTGTTTGCTCATTGAGACATCGGGCGCTGTGATTGCTCTAATGTCTCTTGCATTTTAATGGGATACATACAATGCAATGCAGCTGGTCTATCGATTAAAGTATACTTTGATGAAATAAACGCTAAGAAAAAGACCTATGAGTCCACCCAGTAGCGGGTATTTCATGAAAGTTTTACTTTTCTCGATACACCAGATCCCATTAAAATGCAAGGGCAAGGAAGAGCAATCGCATTTTTACCGACGTAAACCCTCCTTGGGAATGCAGTTGTAGGAGATATATTTGCGCTTATTCCCTTAGTCGCCTCTTACATCCACATAGTGGACATCCACTCCACAGGAAAAGATTGAGTGGTACCACAGAATAAATACCAAGTGGTACTACTTAAAAGCCACAGCGGCTCTATATCAATCGCATTTTTACATATAAGCGTATATTGTACCTACCTATGTAGGCATGTTTCTAATGTATGTTTGTTTGTTTGTTAATTTCTTTATCACGGTACCTCTTTCAATGGATTTCCACTGTTGGTGTCTTTAGATTCGTCATAATTGTGAGAGATACACTGGGTACATAAAAAGTTAAAAAGAAAATGACGGATTTTGGCGCCAAATTATATCTTCAAAATTTTCAAAATTTGTAAGTAAACAGTACTTATTTTAAAATCTAACTATGTATCGTAATTTTTATCAACAACTTTGATTAAGTCATAGGTAGGTAATATTATATTTTATTTTTGTTTTCTCAATTTGTAGCTATAGGCACACACAAGCATCATAAAAGTAACTATTATCTAAAGCCGTGTAACGCATACAAGTAAAGTTCATTTTACTTCGTGTTTGTCTCGCTCGTCAACTCTCATCGCTATCAGTACAGTAATCAACATTTCCGTAAAGTCTCCGATCATGTGAAGAACTGTACATTTTCCTGTAATGATTTTTCCGTATGGGATTTTAGTAGGTTAGTCCAGCAATACTTATAATAAAGAATGGGTTAGTCCAAGACGCAATCGGCTATTTGCTCAATACAAGCTGGTTTTTCTTACACTGTAAGTTTCTTACTCATTCTTACACAAATGACCAACCTCGCCCACTTTCTACATGAAGATTTTTATATGCAGATGACCTTGCGCTAACTTCGCAAACAAAATCGTTTGAAAGCGTTGAGGAAAATTTAAGTAGAGTTCTAGAAGACCTTAGCAAATATTATGCTGCAAATGCCCTGCGCCCTAATCCCTCTAAAACACAGTTTTGTGTCTTCCATATCCGAAATAAGCAAGCCAACCGTAAACTCAATATCACCTGGCAAGGAGCGAAGAAACAGCATTGATAAAATCCATCTTACTTGGGCGTGTCACTGGATAGATCGCTGACATACAGAAATCACTGCCTAAATACAAAAGGAAAAGTTGAGGCGCGCAATCACCTTCTTCGACGGCTAACGTCTAGCACATAGGGAGCTAAACCACATACTCTAAGGACGAATGGCTTAGCGCTCTGCTTTTCTGCTGGCGAATATGCATGCCTATGGTGGCACCGTTCTGCTCACGCCGGAGAGGTAGACGTCGCGCTTAATGATACCTGCCGCATAATCACCGGATGCCTGAAACCAACTAAGCTTGAATTGTTATACCCCCTAATGGTATTGCACCACCATCAGTACGCAGAGGTATCGCAAGTGCTCTTGAAAGGAAAAAAACAGGCTTCTGATCCCAAGCACCCACTGTATGGAGCTCAACCCTATTCCAACCGACTTGTAAGCCGCAAAAGTTTTGTTAACACAAAACCTCTTGAAGGCGACCCAAAATCCTCCCGGCTCCGAGTGTGGCGCAGCAAACATCCACCTCCTCCTGATTTCATTCAACCATCGGAGGAACTACCACCGGGTTATGAGCTTCCATGGACCACCTGGAAAAGCTTAAATCGCCTCCGAACAGAGGAAGGCCGATGCAGGCATAATTTGGCCCGATGGCGTTATATTGACCCAACTGCAACACAGTGTCAGTGTGGTCATAACGACCAGACTATGTCACACCTTCGCTCCTGCCCTTCATGCCCCACCAGCTGCACTAAGCGTGACCTGTGTGAGGCTACAGACAACGCTGTGAATGTGGCAACCTTTTGGAGGAAAAAAAAAAATTACAGTTTTAGCTTTCGACACGAGAAGAAGAAGACTCATTTCGTAACTACAATAAAGAAGAATGTAGAGCTGTTATTGGTGGAATACCAGCCATCGTGCTCTGTCCTCCATATAAATAAAATTATTAAAAACGAAAGTAAAGTAGGTAATTATCTATCTATCTATCTACTAGCCCTTTATCCTGAGCTCAGGTTGTTTTAATTCTCTTCCCTATAAGATGTCTCTGAGCTCAGTGTGCCTCCTGGCAAAGGCCTCCTCTAACCATTTCCATTGTTGTCTATCTCCTGCGACTCTTCTCCAATTTGAACCCGCTGTCATCTTAAATTCATCCTCCCATCATGTGAATTGCCTTCCTTGGCTTCTTTTGCCGTCTCTGGGATACCAATGTGTAACATTTTACTCCACTTTTCTTGTCTACTGCGTAACATGTGGCCGGTCCATCTTTTGAAGGAACATCTATTAACCCTGTTTTGTCTCTTATCCAAGTACTTATTTCTGTGTTTGTCTTTTCGCCTAATTTGTAACATGCTTCTTTCCATAGCTCTGACAGTACTGCAACATGTCTCTATGGATTTTTGAGAGTGACCAAGTTTTATGTTAAGCATGGTTATATGCAAGTGTTGAAAACTCTTCATTTAATGCCATTGCTGAAATCAGTGGTATTTTTTCAGCTGTTAGTTATACGTCTTTTGATTTCCTTTCTGGTCATATCTTTGTGGGAAATGATCTGACCCAAATATATATACTCTTCCACATATTCGAGGGGCTTATTGTTTATTTTAATTTCGTGAGGACGCTTCGCTCGCCCGGCTCGTGCGTGTGTTGGTCGCAATTTCACTTCGCCGAACCTTATTGGCCTAAACTCGTAATGCAAAATTATTAGTTAGCCTAATTGATGTCTTTGCACAATAATAAAAAAGCCTAAAAATTGTTAGCTCTAATTTTAGAATCTCTAATATTAGATGTCCTAAAATCGTTTGGCTTGTATTTCTTTACACGTAACGATAACCTCGTATAACTATGTTTGAGACAATTATTTACGAGACTACAAAGATGGCGGAATTTACTTAAAATTTTACCGATTAAGTACTACTATAACAACAAAACCTAAAAATAAGATAAAGTTAAAAATTAAAGGGGGTCGTCATACAAGAAACGTGTTTCTTCAGCGTTTGAAAACATTGTACGGTGGTACGGAATCCTTCATGTACGAGTCGGACTCGCACTTGCCCGTTTATTTACTCTTCCACCTCCCTTTCTTGCTGCTTATAATATCATTCTTTATATATTTACCCCCCTATTCTTTGTCTCGTTGAGATTAATTTCTACTGCTTTTCCCGGATGAGAAAGAATAAAGCAACTAACTAAGTAAATTAACACGAGTTTAATTCGAAGATATTACATTCGGTCGGAGTGTATTTCTCATTAACCTTGTGAAGACGGACGTGTCATAGCATCTACAGTGACTCGTACAAAATAAGTTGATTGCAGGTGGCAGATAGGGTCATCAAATGTAGTAAAAACCAGTTCAAAGTATCTTATTAATAAAAGTTAACAATAAGATCTCTCGTTTTCTTGATATTTCTATTTGCCGACTTAAATTGCTTATGTTTTGAATTACATAACTGAGATGCTTATTTAGGTAAATATATATACTTATACCTAGTGATTTTAAAGTTTGAACCAATTCGTCTAGGTAGGTACATATGAGAAGTCAAAAATTATTGAATTGTGAGATTAGATTCCTATAAGTACATAAATAAAGGTGTAGAGAATGCTTTAGCATTAAGTCTACATATTGTAGCTTTTGGCTCAATAAAGTTTAAATAAATAAAAATAAATATATTAACACTACAACCACACTACAACAATGATTCTGTCTGACTCTTATTGGATAGGAATTTCGATCAGGCCGGACCAACAGATTCTGGCAATTAATAACTCGTACTCAAGTAAAGATACATTATTTACATTACCTTCAATAGGGCAAGAACATAGAAAATACTTCTAGGAAAGATAAATTATTCCATTTGGAAATTATAACTCTGCAATTGTGGCTCTGCCAGTAAGAAGAGAGAGAGTTAGAGCTCTCTCTCTCTCTTAACAGCCTATATCAGTGCACTGCTGGACAAAAGATCTCTCCCAATAGTAGGAGCCTCTGTCAGTACAACCACGCTATATAAACATAGGGGAAAAAAGCGAAATGGCATTGCAATAACTGTGTATCATATTACCGTATATGTTTTGTATAAGTATTTTTACTTAAAATATCTGGCAAAACCTTGATTAGATAAGTATTTACTAAGTTTGCCTACGTTTTCAAGTACCTACTTAAAATTTAAGACAACTCTGCTATGGGTACCACTCTGGTATTGGCATGAAGAGGGCTGCTGATGTATTTCAGTGGATCTGATACATATATGAATGAATCACGCATAATTGCTATTCTTCCTCGGACGCATAGCGGTATGCATAAAGAGGTGAGGTAAGCCATCTTAATGCTTACTTTCCTACATTCCTTAGTGGCTTGAACTGTTGGACCCAGTTTTAGCCACAAATTCGCCGCTTTGCATGGTAACCCTATGAGCTAAACTGTTCCTACTTCCTAGTCTGCCGGCGCCGGTCTCTGCTCGCTCGTCACTGGAAATGTCAAGGCTACCCGCTCACTTCCTCGGCTTCGGCTTGTCATTATGCGCCTACACCGCCCTGTGAGCGAGCGTATTGCATCTTTCCCTTCCTGTATCACCTGTTATATTAATTGTGATTTACTTATCCTACTGCCTAATTAATAAAAATTGTGAAAGTTTAAAGGAAATCATGGCAGAAACATACCTATTAACCCGTAGACGTCTTAGAACGAGACTTATACAAATCTCAACAGTTTAATTTAAACATTTTTTTAGCGAAATTAGTCTAGTAACATATACCTACAACATAGACTCTCAGAAGTTAATACATTTGATTTTATGTCTTTCTGTCAATTAGCCAATGTTTTTAGGGTTCCGTAGCCAAATGGCAAAAAACGGAATCCTTATGAATTCTCTGTTTAAGGTAGGTACATTTTTTATCTAGAGATCGTTGAAAGTTATATTAATTATTTAGTTCTAAATGTTTTTCAGTAATAAATTCTCTAAAAAAAAAACTTTGTATAAAAAAATTTGTTTTCTTTAATAAAGTCAAATAATATCAACTATCGGTTGACTTTTTACCCTAAAATATCTATCTACTGTAGCAGGTAGAGAGACCTACTTGTAGTTTTAAATAGATGCTGTTTCTTGGGTCTGGCAGTGACAAGAATAAAGTCACTAAACGATCATAGCTAAGATTCTAAAGAAATCATAAGTAGGTAGATATAGGTACGTACTTGACTATGAACTCAACGTTTAAGTAAATGAAGGACGACAGATCAGACTTGTTCTGTAATCCTAGATTTACAATGTTTTCATTTAATTAGCGATGCCATAAAAAGAGCGAATAAACACGCGACAATATGTAATGCATACCTAATTGAAAAAATTGGGATATCTAATATATTTCTACATTCATAGACAAATAAATCGAACCTCCAAATGTATAAATGCAAATATCTCGTACATGCGTAAAGTAACTTAAAATATTATTGTTCTTAATTTTAATGAATTATGCCACTAATATTATTTCCATATTTTTTCATTTTAAGACGAGGTACCTATTGACATGTAGGGGCTTCTGCCATTGTTCTTTGACATGTACAAAGTACATACTTACCTAGTTTCATGCCTAGTTTATTATTGTGGTTGGTTACATTTTGGCTGTTTGTTTGTTTAGCTCTCATCAATATACTTAATGCTGAATACCTGAGCTACAACGATCATGATGACATTGGTCAAAAATATTTTACGAGTAAGTAAGTTTAATAGCTAAGTTTTTTTATTGATAAACTAACTTTGTTTGTAAGTACCTATGAGGGCGAGTTAATACGAGCACATGCACGAGTAAAGACAGTTACACAAAATTCTTATATCTGCGGGTTCCAACGAAAAAGACTTCGAAAGCAGCATTAAAATAAGTTTTTAAATACATAAATTAAAAAAAAAAATAGGCAATGCAACAGAAAAACCTAAAAATTTTACTTTTATGTAGGTGTGTATTGAAAAAAAAACGTGATGATGTATTAAAATGGTAAGTCACTTTATATTACGATAGTACTTGAGCAGAAAATAGTTCTTGACAACATTCATAATAAATATTCATTGTTTTACATTCCACGTATTACTTCCTGACTGTTGCATTAGAAATAAGTGTCAAGTACCAACGAGTAAATACAGATAGGTTGTATATAAAATATGAATAAAACTGAGGAATAACATTTTAATTTTTATGGGGTTTAATTGATAGTAATTATTCTCTACTATAACCCTTAGAAAGGAATACTGCGAATAACAATCACATATAAGTATGTATGTATATCTTATTCTATATTTTTAGGGTTCCGTGGCCAAATGGCAAAAACGGAACCCGGATTCGTCATGTCTGTCTGTCGGTCTGTCTGTCTGTCTGTCGGTCTGTCTGTCTGTCTGTCTGTCTGTCTGTCTGTCTGTCTGTCTGTCTGTCTGTCTGTCTGTCTGTCTATCTGTCTGTCTGTCTGTCCATCCGTATGTCACAGCCACTTTTTTCCGAAACTATAAGAACTATACTGTTGAAACTTGGTAAGTAGAGGTATACTGTGAACCGCATTAAGATTTTCACACAAAAATAGAAAAAAAAAACAATAAATTTTGGGGGTAACTAAAACTCAATTTTTTTTATCAAACCCATACGGTTGGGGTATCTATGGATAGGTCTTCAAAAATGATATTGAGGTTTCTAATATATTTTTTTTCTAAACTGAATAGTTTGCGCGAGAGACACTTCCAAAGTGGAAAAAAAAATTGTGTCCCCTCCCGTAACTTCTAAAATAAGAGAATGATAAAACTAAAAAAATATATGATGTACATTACCATGCAAACTTCCACCGAAAATTGGTTTGAACGAGATCTAGTAAGTAGTTTTTTTTAATACGTCATAAATCGTAAACCGCAATTTACCTTTAGAACTTTTATATTATGTTACTTGCTGCTACGGAACACTTCATGGGCGAGTCCGACTCGCACTTGGCCTCTATTTTTTAGTTTGTAAGATACCTATTCCTTTTTTATATAAAAGTCCAATTGTTATGTCATAACAATCCCATCAGGATGTTAGAACTTATATTAATTATTTTGCAGCGCTAAATATCGTATGGGATATTATTAATTGCACATCTAATAAATAATCACCCATCAATTTAATCTCATCATTTATATACTTTTTTACATCAAATAAATCAACAATCTTATCATAAGTACTGATTGCACAGCAAATAAATACTGACTGCACATCAAATTTATTAGGTTAGGGCAAACCTATAGGTTAGGTTATGTTGGAACTGCGACCAACACACGCACGAGCCGAGCGAGCGAAGCGAGCGTGCCGCGGCAGCGGCCGGCGAGTGCTAGAAAAGTTCTATCCATTTTACTATGCCACAAATATAAATTGCAGTTTGTTTAGTAATATTTTCAGTTGAGTATTTTGCTGTGCAATCAGTAATTTTGATTTGCGTTTAAATACTACCCATATCGTATTACGTAGCCATCATGAACATCTGTTCGGCAGTCAATACCTACAAAATCAAAAGCCTTTGTCGGCCAAAGCCCATTTCTTATATTTCCTACATACTCGTAGTAACATTTTGCTACAAGACGTGCAGTTCTAAATAGTTCCTTTTTCTGTCTTCCTTATCTTTCTTTTCTTTAGGACTAATTACTGAATAAATATTTGATTTTGATGATTTTTATTATCCCATTTATTTTTGCGGAGTCGAGACGAGTTGACGATTCTAGACAAGTATTCTTTTAAATTATCTCCTGTGCCACCTTGTTATCTATATCTTACTCGACTACAGAATTGTCTAGTTTAGTGAAATCTAATGAGGAGATGGAAAGTCCGTCAGCTGACCGGCGGCGGTGTGCCGGTAGTGAGGTGACGGTTGATCATCGTGAAGGGCCGGCGTAACGCGACGCCAATGGAGCGCGCTTCCCGCGGGCCTTTTCTTATTATAACCGTGATTTGGCTTGCGAAAGCCATAGAGACGCCATTATAATTTATTCATATGTAAGATTTAAGGAGGTTGCGACTTACGTAGTAAGTATGTGATATATGACATATGACAATATGTAAGTAATTTTATTTATTATTTTCTCGCATTCCATCCACTGGTTTTACATCTTCCTCTATTAGGATTTTGATTTTTCCAGCTTATTCATTCATAGCCTTTTATTTCTTATTTATTTTATTAGGAGTGGCAGTTTCAGCTTTCCTTGTTTTGTCCATCCATTCAATTTCAGCAACATGCAGTCGCTTTTATATGCTTTGGTGGCCAGTTAATATAGTCGCACTTAAATAATAGAGTCGTAATGGTGGTTGGTTATGTTTAGCTTTCCCAAAGTAATTTCTTCTACTTACTCACAGCATTAGGAGTCGGTACAACTACTGTTGTTGGTAAAGTTCAAAAAATATTTTCTGATTGAAACTAACGTAAGACATAGACATAGGTACATAAGTAATTAGGTAATATGCGATACACGGGTAACTTACGTAGAGAGCTGACTCTCTGACTGGCCGCATGTTTTGACCTAAAATATTATTTAAAAACATGCTTAAATGAAGTAAAAATCTCCGCATCTTTCTCTATTCCCAGCGCGAAGCAGTTTTCGTGACCGTTGAAGCGTCAACTGCGTCCAAACGCCCACACTTTCCCACCGGGGAGCGTCCGACTCCGTGCCCTGTCACCCGAAGCCTTATCCACTAATTAAGTCACGCTGCGTGTATAGAAATCTGTTTGGAAAATGCTTGCTCAACCGCATCAAAACATCTTGTAGCACAGTTTGTAATAATCTTAGTATAGGTAGCTCTTTAAGACTTTTCTCTGATGTGTGTTCAATGTCAGAAGGTTCCAGAAGAATTTTCAAAATTAGAAGTGATTCTAGTTAGTATTAGGTCCTTACATATGAAATTGCCGATTTTCAATAAAGTGCTAACTTTAAAATCAAATATCTTGCGTTTCATTAGGAATTCCAAATTCAAATTTATTTCGAAATAAAGCCAGAAAAATATTGTTTTAAAATTCGTATTTCATTTGTTTTAACATCATTTGTTTGAGTTTCAACATTGCTATAACAACAACTATGGACAAATTGAAAATTCGCGGTATTTACGAATACGAGTTCCACCGTGGCACCAGTGCTGCAGAAACGACTCGAAGAATTAACGATGTGTATGGACCAGGCACCGCTAACGAACGAACGGTGCGTTTTTGGTTTCAACGTTTCCGTTCTGGAAATTTCGATTTACACAATGAGCCTCGTGGACGACCTGATACTCAAGTGAATAACGAAGAATTGAAGGCGATAGTGGAAGCGGATCCATCTCAAACCACTTCTCAATTAGCAGCAGCCTTCGGCGTAAGTGACAAAACGATACTTATATCCACTTGCGCCAAATCGGAAAAATTAAAAAACTCGAAAAGTGGGTACCGCACGAATTGACTAAAGCAAACCAACAAACACGCGTTGCTTGCTGCGTTGCTTAATCACCACAATAATGAGGGGAACCGTATCGTGACTTGTGATGAGAAATGGATCCTGTACGACAATCGGAAGCGATCATAACCGGCAAAACCTTGCCCTAAGCGAAAACTGACCAAAAAGAAGATTCTGGTTAGTGTCTGGTGGACCAGTGCTGGTGTTATCCACTACAGCTTCTTGAGATCAGGCCAGACGATTACTGCAGACTTGTATTGCCAACAATTGCAAACAATGATGGAAAAGCTCGTCATTAAACAACCGAGACTGATGAATTGCTCTAGCCCACTGCTCCTTCAGGATAACGCTAGACCACACACTGCACATCAAACGATCGCCAAGTTAGAGAAGCTGCGATTGGAACCTCTGGCCAGCGTGGAGAGTGTAGGCAAAACCAGAGCTTTTAGCCAGAGCAGTCAGAGGACTGCGCTGGCTAAAAGCTCTTGTAGTACAGAGAGGGTCGTGCTCCTGCAGTGGAGACTAAAAAAGACCTGTTGATGATGATGATGAATAATGGTCATCCGAGGATGCCAAAGACCTTGCGAAGTAGAGAAGAATAACCTTTTGTTATCAGTAGTGCCGGAACATTTAAACGATTTGACTAAGTATAGTTTTACGACCAGCCGCCTTCTTGACGTGCCAACGTGTAAAGTGCCAACCCTCTTTGGGAATGCATTTGTGCGAAAAGTTTTATAACCAGCCGCCGCACGACGACAAGCCCCCTTGAGAATGTTAGAGCACGAGATGTTTTTGCTTAGTCCTTTACTAGCATCTTACGACGTCTATAGGTAGAGTAGAGATGAAGTGGAGTGGTCCTATTCTAGGCCGGAAGCCATACGGTGCATATTATTATCGTTAGTATATGCGACATTGTATTCTTAAGTTTTTAAAGTATTGTAGGATTTTATGAAGTAGGTACTTTTAACGTAACGTTTATTTGCTGAGGCTCAATAATTTTTTTGCGTTATTATTTGCAGATAACGTTCGCACTTCGATGCTCAACGGATAAGATAGCTTCATAACTCCTAAGTCTTATCAGTTAATTTTTTTATTGATTATGATGTGACATATTTAAAGCATACTCATGTAATTAAGGTTTTTGTTTCTCATAATAAACTATTAAAATAGTTAAGTGTGCGAATTGTGTAATTGCGTGCAACAAGCGACCATTGAAGCGAGTGTTACGCCAGCGAGAGTGCATTCTCAGATCTAATGACAATAACAGAGCATCCCCGCTTTCCAAGTTCATTGACAACGAAAGTGTTGTGCATGCGTGAAAACTCGCGCCAATTAGAATGTGCGAGTGCGGTGCGCGAGCGGCGGCGGCGACGGCGCAATGGTTGCGTTGCGTTGCGCTTGCGTCGCGATCGCAAGACGTCGTCGCGCTCGGCTGAACGTCACTGTCAAGGCCGGCGTGCTTTCTCCACGATCTACAAGCTATTACGTTGTTCTCGGGACTGCTTAAATAATCTGATGTAATTGGAGTTTGTTTTGCTTTTGTTACTCCGTCTCTCAGACATTAAACTTACGATGCAGATTGATGGTATGGTATGATGATGGTATTGATTTTGCTCAAACAAAAATAAGGCACCTGAGTTATCTCGGAATACAGTAGATCACATGCTTTCTGTACATATGATGTACCTGTACTTAGCCTAATTTATTTGGCAGACGTGACATACTTTGTGATATACCTATGTAATCAAAAGCGGCACAACGCCCGAACCAGTTCTAGTGATGTATGGTGATTAGCAGTTGTTCTTGACCCAAACAGTCAGTGTCACAGGTGACCACATGTTTCCGCGGTACCTATCGTACGCGTTTATATAACATTTGCTCTTATAAACTTACATAAGTATACGAGTATCTACGACTACTAATCTTCTATGAGCCACTACATGCATGGCAAACAGAGATACATACAGGCTCCGAAGCAACACAGCTAAGGATGCTACCGGGTATTCGCTAATAGGTACTCAATAATTTATTGCTTCATAAATGTACCTATACAGGTAATGATTACAAAATAGGATCAGTTAAGGGCGCTCATGGGCGCTGCAATGCGAAAAGGGCTATTAAAAAATATATAAATTAATGTATTTTCATGCACAGTTAATATTTATTTATAAGCTAATAAATATAATATTTATTTGAAAGCTTTTTCACTTTTATAAATTTTTCATATATGTATATTCTTCTTCCTATGAGAGTATGTATATTAGAAAATTGTAATCATATTTATTTAATTAATAATTTAATTGTAATTAAGTATTATCCTATCCTAACTAATATTATAAATGCGAAAGTGAGTTTGTATATTTGTTTGTTTGTTACACGCTTTATCTACTGAACCAATCTTCTTGAAAATTCGCATACACATAGTTAGGAGTACTGAGAAGGACATAGGGTACCTTCCATCCCGGAAAAATGTAATGTTCCCATGGGATACGCGAGTGAAGCTGCGGGCAAAAGCTAGTATTTTATATTGGTAAGTAAATATACTTAAATTTATATACACTTACATAAATTACCTCTTTTTTCCCATTTCCTCTCGCGGGTCTACTGGAAGAAATTTCTTTAGAAATAAGTAGCACCTAAGTACTAACTATGTTTTCCTTATTTTTTTATGTGTATGTTTGTAAATTTCCAAGTGTACTTGAATAAATAAAATAAATATTTATTTTATTATTGTTTTTATCTTATCGCAGGCGAATACTAATTTAAATTAAATTTATCTTTGTCGTATATTATTCATTTATAGAAATTAATAGCAATTGTTAGCCAGTAATCTTTCATCTGTTTAAAAGATGAGGAGGAGGCCAACAACAACAAATATATATTTTCATATGCAAACTACCACATAATGGCGAAGCTCAATCCACAATCAATAAAGAGAGCATAATATTAGTTAATTAAATGAAAAGAACAAAGTTTCATCTGAATATAAATCATTCTACCTTCCTTCCTTAAATATTTTAACAGATTGGGAGTTTGTAATTTAGGTGGACTTACGTCCACCATCTCGTGAGGGAGAGAAGCCATTTTGGCTAGATGTATTGAGAGATGTATATAGAGTGCATAGGTATTTACACAATGGAATCATAAAAAGCTTTTAGTTGTGATGAAGAGCTAAATATTTAGCTCTTCATCACGACTAAAAGCTTAAAAGTTTCAGACTACACAGTGCTGTCCTGCTAATCTAGCTGCTATAACTACAACTACAACTGGTGACTGGTGACAGATTTTCGATGAGATCACAAATCGAAAATAATTAATTTTTTGTATAGCCCGCCACTGAGCTCTTCAATGGTCCAACAATCCGCTTAAACCTGCAAAATGGCTGGCTAATTGCAATAAAGGCCACACATGCAGAAGCCAGGGCTGGGCAAAATACATGATTTACTTTATTTAAAATACAAATTACAAAATACTATCTTGCATTGCACGTATTTAAAATAAGACATAGAAATTATTTTAACTCAAAATACGAAATACAGTATTTTACTACTTTTATTTAAAGACAGAAGAATAAAAATCTGAATTCCTGATATTTATTTAAGTATAAGAATCTCAACATTTGACCTGGCTAGGTTTCTACCAGCAGTTCTGATACATATTTATAAGAAAAGAACCATATACATGTAAAAACAATAACTTGCGTATGACATAAAGATAAAAAGTTGATTAGCCAAATATAAGACGTCTAGTACGCAAAAACTAGCCAAGTCATGTTTAGATTCTTATAAATAAATTTCAGGATTCTCTACAGAACTTAGCAGCCATTTAGAGGTAGATCTCCATTCTTTTGTCGGATAACTTGGCTACCATTTTCGCATTTATGTTTTTGGTGGGATATCATTGCCTACTTTTTAAAAATTAAGTTAAGTCTCATAACGTCTACAGCTGGACATAGGCCTCTCCCAAGGATTTCCAAAATGACCTACGATCTAAAGCGGCCTACATCCAGCGCTTTCCAGCGACCTTGGTCCAGTCGTCTGACCACCTTGTGGGTGTCCTACGGTGCGCTTACCAGGTAGGTGGTCGCCATTCAAGAACCGTTTTGCCCCATCGGCCACTTCAACGACCTAACCCGCTAGGCTAAGCTAGTGACTTTATTTAAAAAAAATACTTTATGTAACTACTTGCATAAATAACTCAAAATGATAAGATAAGTAGCAAAAATGACTATAGTTATAGAAATGTATTTATGTAATTTAAAGCCATAAGTATTTCAAAGGTTGACTGGAAGAGATCGCATCTAGCGATAAGTCCGCCTTTGTACCAATATTTTCTTTGTGTTTGTTATTTTTATTTTATTAATTATTATGGTGCAATAAAGATAATTTGTATTGTATTGTATTTTAGAATACGTATTAATTATATAACAATATATGTGTTTGTATTTCAATTACGAATTTTAATTACAAGCACAGAATATATACTTGTACTCACTTACAAGAACATAATTCAAATAATGCCCAACCCTAGCAGCAACAGACGGCTGAGAAGTAAGTGTTGTGTAGAGTAACGGGATACCTGTGCTCGGGTGACATTCTCTGTGATATTGTATCACCTGATAAAGCCTGCATTCGTGATGCCACACAACTTGTAATTTTAGCATTTGCAGCATTTTATCACACTTTACGAGCGTTTATCATCATCAGGTATTTTTTTAGTCTCCACTGCAAGAGCACGACCATATCTGTACTACCAGAGCCATATATTAGCCATAGCAGTCAGAGGATTTGGCCTACACTCTCCACGTTGGCCAGACGAGTTGCAGAGGTCTCATTGATGTATAAGCTTTGTTTAGCTTGTGTTTCCTAAGTCGCCTTTTACGACATCCACGAGAAGACTTGGAATGGTCTTATTCTGCTCTGCCGGGAACCACACGGCTCTTACGAGTACTGTTTCAAAGTAAATATATACTTTTTAATAAATGACATACTTAATGCTAAGCGTTTTCTCCCAGTTTAGGGATAAGCAGAGAAAATATTTAATTAATCACTACTGGTATAAACTTAAACTTTCCTCTTATAAGAGAATTTGGCAGAAATTACACTGCTGTAAACGGGTTAAGCATTCCACAGAGAAGAAGTAACATATAAATTGAAAAATAAAATTCGTCCGAAAAATGAGGTTTTGTCATTACTCGAATTACCATAAGGCACTTTTAAAAAAATTACTTTTATTATATTAAAGAGATAGATTTTAGTAGCTAACATCTTAGTTTTATCAATAGATATGTATAAATAGCAATGTAATGCAACTGAAGTTTAGTTATATACTTTGTGGGACAAAGTATACACATCCCCATGTGAGGTTATCCGGGGTAGATAATATTGTTTTTTAAGGCGGATGGGATTCCAATTTGCAATACTGTGCGTGTTTTTGAAAAATCACTGTTATTAAACTACTACTATTAATTCCTCAAAAAATTAACATAAAAATCTTAAGGATTTTCTACAGACACTTACAATAGCCAAAATACGATTGAGTATTTTTGGCTCGATAGAAACAAAAAACAAACATACCTCTAAATTTGCCTTAATTAATAATAACATTAATATAAGACATTATTACTATTTTATAAAATCACCTTCATAAATGAAAATTATACCAAAAAATGTATTATCTAAATATCTAGTTGTTTTGGCTTCAAAAATAATAATAAATATAATACGAAAAAAATCGCAGTGAAATATTTGTCGAGAGCGAAGAAAGGCCCGGAACCGTGCTCGACGATATTTCGCAGTGTTTTATTTATAGTATAACTAGAAGAAGTAAGTTAATAAGTACATTGTTATCCTACAGTTATTTTCTTTTCCATAAAATGTTGACAATCATTGCATTCAAGCTGTTTTTTCTTTCGCAACTTAACACCCGGAAATCTTTAGGTACGTACGAGAGATAAGACAGTCCAAATAATCGGCTTGTCGACAATATATACAGGACTTTTCCGGAAGTCAGAATGGTCTCAAGGGTATGACGTAGCCAGTCACTTCACTCGCTCGATTTGGGAGAAAAAAAATAATTGAACGCAGTTATTCATGTGTGACAGCCAGGCGTTTCCCTCCTCCGTAGTAATTAAATGGGAATAGAATGGAAAATTTCGCACTAGTTAATTTACTAAAGAAAAACTAGCCTCTAACGGCTCATTTTGATTGAAGTTCAAGTTCAAATCTGTCTAAGTGACAGTGACTAACTTAAATAAGTTTCCTGTCTAGACAAATTGCAAAAAACAATGGTTTGCATTTAGATACGTAGGTAGAGTCGTAGTAGAGTTATTATTTTCATTATGCGAAAATTATTTATATTTACCTAAGTAGATATTTGTAAGTTATTCATTTTTAATGCTATCTATGTAAACGTCAGATTTATAGCTTTGTGCTTGATCTTACTCTACCAGTATGAATAAGTAAATTATTTCAAGAAATATATCAGGACAATAGTAGTGCCCTCATTTGAAGTAAATAAGTATGAATTTTCTCGAAAACGAAGATAAAAATATAATTTTTCTTTTTTGAATGTTTTGATAACTCTTTAAATTAATAAATTATTGTTATATACTCGTAGAGGTAATGTTCCCCGTGTGGACCGGGTCAGAATAGGACTACTCAATCTCTTCCTGTGGACGTCGTAAGAGGCGACTAAAGCACTTAAGCACAAAAATCTTGTGCTACTTTGCATTCCCAAGGAGTGGGTTAACGTCGGGCGGCGGCCAGTTGTAAAACTTTTCGCAAGAATACATTCCCAAAGAGGGTTGACGTCAGGCAGGCGGCCGGTCGTAAAGTTACAGCCAAATCATTTGAACTGTTCCGGCAATTTCTTCTCCACTTCACAAGGTCTCTTTGGCATCCTTGCGTGACCATTGACGTGCATGTTATATTTGGAGAAGAAAAAGCAGGAAAGCGCACTCTAGGCTCCGAAGCAGCTCAGCTGAGGATGCAAACGGGAATGCGCTTAGATGAAGAAGAGAGGTAATGTCTAACAAAATATACTGAACTATTTTAAGGGTAAATTCAATTCATGATACTGAACAACCACTGAAAATGATACTGAAAAAATAATTTTTGACTTTCCATACAAACGCGGATCAGCTGATCGGTCATCTTGTATGAGAGGCCAAAAAATATTTTTCATATTTCGATATATGTTCCTAGGGGAAAGTTGTTCAGTATCATGGACTGAATTTACCCTTTATAAAAGTTTCAGTATATGTTTCTGGACCCTGTATAAATAGTTTTACGAAGGGTATTTAGGGATTAGGATAGAAGATACGAACGAAAAATAAACTGCAATGTTTTCCTGTTACTGTACCTACAGATGTACTATCAAAACAAAATGCTAATCTCGGCGTCATGTTTGCATGAATATGATCAAGTGTAGTTGCTTCCTAAGTTAGGTAACAGCCGTCATCTGGCCGTTTAGCGCGATCTCATTGACGAACGTTGAACCGGGAAACGGCGACACGTCATTATTCCCACCGCGATGGAATTCAATTCCGGATCGCGAAGTCCTTGCCAATTGTAATGTATTCCTGGTTATACAACCGAGATTCTTGGAAGTTTCGTTGCTTCGGTAATGAAATAATTCATTTCTTACATTCTGCGCTACTTCTTATCGAGTCGAAAATTGCTAAAATTAGATTAGTTTAGACCAAAACTTGGCTACAGTGACCGCTTACCGCTTTGTCGTTGGGTTCGGAACAACGGCACGTCGGGCTGTTGGGACATGACATAAGGTAGTCCATAAACTGAATGTGGGATCACTGACAGAGTGTGGTGTAGTGTTACACTAAACTATATTTTTGACCACGATTTCTTTCATATGTAATATGTCTTCTTTGATTCGATGCCCAAATCGAGGCGTAAATATCTTGTATTCCCTTTCATATCAGCCTCAATCTTATGTTATATCTTTATCATTTAAGTATACATACAGTCCTTACTAACATGTTAATTTTTATCTGGGGAAGAGTTAAACTTTTATATGAAAAGTCTCTACATTTATCTATACAATATCCACATCTAATAGGTGATTGTCCATCGTCTCCGTTTGATTTATTTAACTAAATTTTACCTTATAAGTGCTGCAATAACAATATTAAAATTCCATTATCCACTAATACGAATTCAAAGCAAGATCTTTTGAATAATATATTCCACTCGACGATGTACAAAACATGTTTTCTCAGGGAAGTAAATGTGTAGAATTTAGAATGAGGAGCAGCGTTGTGGTGAACGTCTGACATTGGGAACATCCACTTTTCGCGGCCTTGATCGCTCCAACCTGCCTTGGAGTCAGTCGCTTCGAATAAATCAGATACTGAAGACTATGGGCTCATTTAATATAAGAAAATCGTTTTGTTTTCTCAGAATATTTTCTTCTCATCTTCATAATTTACCTTTGTTGAGACTGTATAGCAGTCTAAAGTATGAAGATGCTCGTAGATAGAGCCAGGCAAGAGAACAGCACTTACGATATGCTTACGATAAAGTTTTTAAAGCAACGCTACCATTGCAGTGTTCTGGGAACTTTGTCCTGCAAAGCCAACAAATTGTTTGTGTGTAATAACTTTATTGTACCAAACAAAGTATAAAAGACAACATAATACGAAAGAGAAAATATAGAAAGGCGGTCTGATCCCATGTAGGTAGGGATCTCTTCCAGTCAACCTGCGATAGATTGAGATTTATTGATTTATTTTTTATATACCATTTTTTTAAAATAATATAACTATGTTTTAGTTTTAAATATATTAAAAAAGTACCTACCTAGTAACAGATTTTTTGTTGATGTCCAATCAAGTAATAGATTTTAAAGTAACATTTATTACTGCTATTAAGTATTACATAAATAATTACCTAGTGAAATATATTTTTGTAGAACTTTAGGAATAAAAAATAAACGGGCAAGTGCGAGTCGAACTCGTACATGAAGGGTTCCGTACAACCATACGTTTTAAAACGCTGAAGAAACACGTATCTTGTATGACGACCCCCTTAAATTTTTAAATTTTTAGCTTTATCTAATTTTTTGTATTTGTTGTTATAGTGTTCATAGTAATACATAATCGGTGAAAATTTTAAGTATCTAGTTAATGTCATTATAAATATCAAGTTAAAAATGCTGAAAAAACACGTTTTTTGTATGACGACCCCCTTTAATTTTTAACTTGTTTATTTTTAGTATTTGTTGTTATAGCAGCCACAGTAATACATAATCGGTGAAATTTTCAAGTATCTAGCTAATTCGGATCTAGGACAGACGGACAGACGGACAGACGGACAGACGGACAGACGGACAGACGGACAGACGGACAGACGGACAGACGGACAGACGGACAGACGGACAGACGGACAGACGGACAGACGGACAGACGGACAGACGGACAGACGGACAGACGGACAGACGGACAGACGGACAGACGGACAGACGGACAGACGGACAGACGGACAGACGGACAGACGGACAGACGGACAGACGGACAGACGGACAGACGGACAGACGGACAGACGGACAGACGGACAGACGGACAGACGGACAGACGGACAGACGGACAGACGGACAGACGGACAGACGGACAGACGGACAGACGGACAGACGGACAGACGGACAGACGGACAGACGGACAGACGGACAGACGGACAGACGGACAGACGGACAGACGGACAGACGGACAGACGGACAGACGGACAGACGGACAGACGGACAGACGGACAGACGGACAGACGGACAGACGGACAGACGGACAGACGGACAGACGGACAGACGGACAGACGGACAGACGGACAGACGGACAGACGGACAGACGGACAGACGGACAGACGGACAGACGGACAGACGGACAGACGGACAGTATGCACCCCTCGGGTACGGATCCCTAAAAAAGAAATTAAGAATTGCAATAGGTTCAAAATCAGCAAAATTAGAACAAATTACTGATGATGCGCTGACAGTGTCATTAGATTTTTTTAACAACCTCATGATCACCATGGAAAACCACTAGGTGAGCTGCAAAAAGTAAAGATCGCAAATTCTTCCGGAATTCCGGACTCATTACGTGTAATCTCTTGTTATCATGTATTTTTCGAACGTTATCTTATAAAGCTAATTTGGTGACACGCGAATGATTAGTGATTATAGGTACCTACCATATTTCATAATAAGATAAAATTCGTAGATCCTTATCCTCTCCATCAGTATGAATATGTAATACCTACTTAGGTACGTCATAGTATAAAATATGTTTCTACTCTCAATGTTATTATTTGCAAAATACTTAATTAATACTTATATTAAGTAGCCAATAATGAATAAGTACCGCACCTCTATGATATTTAAAAATATATTGTTCTATGTTATTTATAAATAAATATGTACTAAGTAGTTAGGAATTTAAGTAGGAACCAAAAAACTTCTTATGCAGATACTTCTTTCTGTTAGAATAGGTAGGTATGTTAACTTTGACATCCTACGACAACATAATTAAATCGAAATTTAAAAGTACCAAAATAGGTAGTTTTTCTATTACGGATATGATACGAACACTTCAAAACACGTAAGCATCGTTAATAAAAATATATCAATAATAGGAAGGTCAAATCATTGTGTCAGGCAGTCATTAACTTTGACAATGACATTGAACAACGTGGTCGTGACCTAAGAAGAGATGTATATATGCATCTTATTAAACCCAAAAGGAAAAACATAGAAGCTCTGAGCATTATAAAAATATATTTTTGTGAACACCTGTTTCTAGGTATTTCGAAATAACAATGCTAGGAGAGAGCTGGATACACATACATACTGATCATGTATTTATCCATAGCGTGGCCGACAGAGTCCTTTTATATAGCTTTATGGAATGCGTGTAAGCCAAAAAGGGAATCAAAAAATATAAGTAAAAATAGGGAATGAAAAGAGCTAGAGCGGTACAAAAAGGATATTTTAACTACACATTTAACGACACGTACGCACAGTTTAGAGGGCGCCTGATGTCAGTAATCTAAATTTTTCTCCTGCTTCCACGCACACAAATTTACTCTAGCCGAAGCGAGACAGCGAGCCATGCGGGGCGACGGGAATCGCGGTGGGTCAATGAGGCTGGTTCTGGTTTTGAGGTTTTTTTCGTTTTACAAAGAATATTTAAGAGTTATTTAAAAAGTAAGACATATGATGACTGCCTTATGTTTAATACAATTATAATCCAAAGTTGCAAGTCCTACATTATTGTATTTCTTGAATACTTTCTGTTTTAGTATAATTCTGAGGTGATTTGGAGGCAACTTCGCAATGTTTTTCTATTGAGAAAATTTTAAGCAATCGTGTTTTCGAAACTTACTCGTATTATGTTGAAAGTTAGTCCTAAACTTTGCTGTGTTTTTATTTCAAAGTGAGTATTTCGTTAATATTGACAAATATTTAAGATCGCTCTAAGAACTTTAGAGAAGTATGGGCTCTTCTGTTTAAATCATATTATACATATTATAATGAAAAAAGCATAATATAGTATAAAATAAGTATATCCAATATTTTATCTTTTTTATGTTACAAAATTAATAATACGGTAGGAAGTGGCTTGATACTTGAGACCAATGTGGGCGTCAGATCACTGTAGGTAGGAGTGAACTTTGTACAGCGCACTTCCGTGTCATTACTTCACTGTCCATTCCAACGGCTCAACTTGCTAATTCGTGATGTCATACTGCGGTCTACCTTTCCTGATTTACACGTTCGCGTTTGTGTGTTGGGTTTTACTTTTATTCACTTTATTTTGGATTCTGGGAAGGATTAATGTAGAGAACGATGCCTCTTACCTTCGTCACTCTCGTCAAATGTATGATTGTCGTTACTTACATCAAATGCACTATCTTCAAGAATGAAATGATATGAAACATATATTTTTGAAGATAGTGCTGAGAAAACTATACAAACAAAAAAGCGTAGCGGTATATGTCACTCCCTCTACATTTCAGTTTTTCTATACTTAGCGTATTTCAGAGATAAAATAAAAAAAGCGTTTATCCTTTTGATTGACATTTTACCTTAGAGAAAATTAGGCTATATCCATATATTTAAAAGGACAAGGGTGACTGATTCATCAACGATCAGCCTAAACCATAAAAGCTATAAACGTGAAATTTGGACAGTAGTTATATGTTATTAGTTATGACATAGTGCTCAGATAAGAAACGATTTTTCAAAATTCAACCCCTAAGGGGGTGAAAATCGGGGGCAAAGTTCGTATGAAAAAAAAAAAATCTTTACGCATTTACTTGAAACTTGCCATAAATGTTACCTAACAAAAATAATTAAATACGTGTTTCAGCCTTTTTTTAAATTACATCTCTATAGGGGATACAATAATTATACAACTGCTGTAATAAATTATACATTGTTAAAGTCATTGGAATCGATTGAAATGCAGTAAATCAGTAGATTCTGTATTGCAAACAGATGACGCAGTAATGACCCGGTAGAATTTCTTAATTCTCTAATTCCAGCTGGTCTCCCTCCACATAATCTGGTACCTAAAATTGGCGCACCAGTGATGTTGCTTAGAAACCTAAAACCTCCGAAAATTATGCAATGGAACAAGACTACAAAAAAAAGATCTCCATGGGAACATTGTCGACGCTACTGTGCTCACTGGATGTGGTCAAGGGGAAACTGTTTTAATTCCTCGCATACCATTGATACCCTCAGAATATCCATTTGAGTTCATGAAATTGCAGTTTCCCCTTAAAGTATGCTTCGCAATGACCAAGGGCAGTCATTGAAAGTCGCTGGGATAGATTTAAGATCTGACTGTTTCTCACACGAACAATTTTATGTGGCATGTTCCAGAGTGAGTTTTGCTAATAGTCTCATAATCCTTTCTCCTAATGCTACTCGTATACCGTGAATGTGGTTTATAAAGAGATTCTTCGGTAGTAGAAAATTAATTTAAAAATGTACATAGGTATCTTTTTTTTCCACAATAACCTTTACATAAAAGTTACCAGCTGGATTGAGAGAATTAAAAAACTAGAAATAAAGGAAGGTGATCGGCATTATTTTGCTCAGTTATTGAAAATAGGATTCAGTAAAACCGAAATTTACGCGAGCGGAGCCGCGAGCGAACAGCTAGTTATATAAATATATAGGCTAATTCCAAATATTTTTGACATGACTTGTTATCGTCACGTACACATCAATGGCATAGTGATATTATTAGCAAAGGCCCTTTGCTAGAAAGGAAATAAAAGCGCCACAACTGCACTGGCAGTTGTGGACACAATTCGTTGCAGAGCTTATCTTCCACCAATAGATATAGAATAGAATGTTCTGGCAAAAGTAAAATTTGGTAGCACGCGTAACTTCAACCATCACTGGGCGTGTTTACGCGAGCTTGGCAAGGTATATTGTTTATTGACAAAGATTTTATTGCGCATCGCTGAGCTAGGTACAAGCTGGCATAAAAAGTGGTGCATAATGCCTGCACGGCGGACACCCACGTCGCAAATTCTTGCCCATTATCACCGCAATCCCACGGGCTCATGTAACGCACAGAAGCCAGTATGGGCGGAGCTCGGCACTGATTTAGTTTTTGTGAAAGAGACATTCTTCCCAGGAGATCACCCGAAAATTGCAAGTACATGGTACAGATTTTGAAGAATTTTTGAGCTTGGCCTAAAAAGAAAAAATGTAGAGATAAGTATAAGCACAGAATAAATAATACTAACGTACAGAAGTCTCACTTAGCAAAGAAATTCAAAGGAATATTTACTCAATGTGGCTAGCGATATGGTTTAATTTAGCTCACGTCAGAACTAACTAGCTTTTCGTTTATATACCTAGACATCCATTGCAAGCCAATTTCGTTCTTATTACTCTGGACAAACGATTCGTATAACTGAATTTACCACCCGGAGGGGCCGCCTGCGCGCATAGTACATATATAGTAATGTAGGTACATTTTAGATACCTAAACGGGGAGTGACACAGGCCTGGTATAAGGTAGAGCTAAGCATTGGATATATAATATAAGTTTCTAATGTAGTATGTGCTCATCTAGATACTTATAGCTATAAAAAAATTATACAATACAATACAATACCCTTTATTGCACAAAAGAAAAATAAACATATATATTTATATGATTTTATTAGAATAAGTTTAATTCCATACACCGGATTTATTATACCTATGTAGGTAATATTTATTTCAAAAAAATACGGCCACTACGACTTAAGTACTTTAATTTAATGTAAAAATCTTTTTGATATTCGAAAACTTGTAGAGCTACGAAGCATAATACCAAAAAAATGCAATAAAACAATTACCGCAAAACCGAATAAACTCTTAATAATAAAGTATGATGGATGCCTAGGTACTTATAACGTTTATACTCGTAAAGCGGTTATTTAATTAACGCTACAAAACTGTTCAGTGTTCAGTCATAAAAACGTTCATATCTAAGATAAATAAACCTGTGTTATTGTTTATGGACCACCGGCGCGATCGAGGTGTAGGTGCATCGCGTACTCCCCCGCGAAGCGAAGCCAATCCTGCGTCTGCGCAGCCGACGCATGTATTTAGTTGAACATTATTTTTAAACACCCTAAACGGCAGTGCGCCACATGTGTTGCCACCTGACCTCTGTGAGCTTTCCCACGCTGAGCATCTCCTTAACCCTCGGCACAAAAACTTTAAAGTTTACGTTCACATTTCTATAACAATTTCCATACATCTTTTTCACGAAACATCTAACGCATCGTATTCTAAACGGACTACTTGGTTTGTTTTCGTGAGCAAATGTCTCGGTTGCAGCGAGGCTTAAAACTTTTTCTGTTTACTCAAATGATCTGGTGATAGTTTTTTAAATTTATTTTGTCGTTCAGACCTGTCATGTGGTTCCAATCACAGCTAGTCGAGGCTTTAAATTTTTTTAGATCGATCATCGGTAGCGTGAGTCATCTTTATTTTTTATATTTATGTGTAAGTACGTTTTTTAGGTCATTCTTCTTCTTATTTAAGAGCTTAGTGGCTCTTGTCGGTGGAGTATGCGCCAAACTTCTCGGTTCTCTGTCTTACTTTTTAGTGCTTGCAATATTTTAATTCGATAGCTACGTATTAGAACAGACCACAGTCCGATCATTTTGCCTTAATTGACCAAGCGAGCGAAGCGTTTAGTTTCAATATTGGCCAAAAATGCTTTTGTACGTCAGTTTGTCAGTTAGTTCTTCCGTTTGTATGTTCTCGCCTACAGGTCGCATTTATCAACCGATTCTTATGAAATTTTATAAGCAGGTTTGATAATTATATAGATTTTTTTTGTCGATTCAGTTTTTGGAAATTTTTCGAAATGGCGGAGACATGGGGGTTTAAAACTTTAAAATAATCATATTCCAGCCATTTCGATTTTTTTTTAAAATATGTAATGTAACTTTTTTGTTGTATGAAGTCGCAACTTTTTTGTCTAAACAACTTTTTTATCCGATAATCTCAACAGATGGGGGGGAGTCGCGAAGTTTACAGCTCACAGAGCCACTAGTCTAGAGGGCTTTAAATTTAGACATGCATTGCCGTTAAAATACATCTTTATAATAATGATTGTTGTCAATAAGCTCATCTCTAAATATGCCATCAGTGCATTGAGTTAAAAAGGCCGGGTTAATGTTAACCTTTGGCCGGCGACTACATCTAATGGCAGCAATGTGTTCCGAGACGAGATGATAAATTGCCGCATATTTCAGATGATCATCCGCCGCCAAACGATTCTGCTACCACGTTTGTCAACAGTGGGTTGATAGACTTATTTCTTAACGACACATGTGACGCTCCGTGATCTGATCCGGTTGTACCTAAATTTACTTAATGACGACTTATTTTTATTTAGGCTTACTACGACAAAACATGTAATTTTACTGATTATCTAGTATTACTGGAAATACGTTTCTCGAACATCCAATAAAATGCCATAAAGCTTTTTGGAATTAGATACAGATACACTACCATGTCTTCATCCCTAACGGGGTAGACCGCCGTTATACCCACAGGCCACATTTAGCGTGAGGTGGGCGTGAAAGTGGAAAAAGGGAATCAGAATAGTAATGAGTTTTTAGTCGCATCGCCTTTTGACATAACACATATATTATTTTCTCCCCCATTTCCTTGATCGGCTTTTGCAATCTGCGCGGGAAGAGAAACAGCTACTTATTACATTCTACGTTTTCTTTTCTGCCAAACTTGCACGAATGTTACAACTGTACCTGTTATGTTTTGAAATGAGATAACTACGCTTAGACTATATAATTTTTATTACAATGCAATCTAGATAAATAAATAAAAACTGGCCAAATGCGAGTCGGACACGCGCACTGAGGGTTCCGTGTCGGTAAAATAATTAAAAATATTTTTATTATATGATGTAACTCAAAATGCATGCTTTTCGCAATTTTTCCTTTAACTGTGTTACCTCTAAGACATTGCTTCGTACCAAATTTCAAGAATTCTGAGTTTACGGGAAGTGCCCTGTAGGTTTTGATACCCTTGCGAGTGTCGAAAATTTGCGGTATAAACGGTTGTATCTTTTGATTGCGTTGGCTTAGAAGATTTTTTTACAGCTCCAAGGGACAGTAGACTTGAGTATTTGATATGAATTTCAGCTTGCCATCTCCACGCGTTCCTGTGAATAAGGGTCGTGACGAACAGACAAACTGACAACAAAGTGATCCTATAAGGGTTCCATTTTTTCCTTTTGAGGTACGAAACCCTAAAATTAAACGATAATCAGTAGATTCTCATAAAAACAGTTGCTTATCAGAAAATAATAGGGAAAATGAGTTATTATTTTCGTTTCAAACCAGTCAATGAGATGTCGTTAAAAGGAACACCCGCTGTGTGCACCCTACCTATTGCTGTTTTGTGAATCAAACTGTATCAATGGTGACATTCGCTGCCTGCTATTGTATGGTTTTTACACTACATATAACAAAGGATCTTTATCATGTTTTTATTTTAAGATATGTACCACAGATATGTACCTACCTAGTCCTTTATAAATACTTTTATATAATACTCTATCTAACTAAGGGACACGTTGGTAGTGAAAGTACCTATACGTGTTTTCACTTAAATTTTATTTTGAATTATGTTGAATACCTACTCCTATTTAGGTACTTTACAACGTACGAGTAAGTTACCTATTCAATGCTTCGTAAATAATCGATCAATTACCAGATTGACCAATCTATAAACTTTCTTAACTTTTGTCCATTTGGGGACGTAGTAAGTATGTAAGTAGGTATACATTAATTGAAAACACTTTGTGATGTGAAGAATCAAAATGAAGTGTTAAGTAAATTGTGTCTTACTTTAGCTAAATGGATTTACTAATTAGTGAAATAGTTTATTTCTTAGTGAATAAGTAATATCTCTATATTTTGCATTTACAAATAAACAAAGACATTACAAATTAAACACTAGGATGAAATCATGCCACGTATTAAAGTAGGTATATATGTTGCTAAGTTCTTACTATTATAAATATACATACAATATTCATTGTAATTTTATATAAACGAGATTTTTTCTTTTCAATATTTACCTGATGATAAATACCTATAGACTTTCAGGAGGTGACAAGTTTAAATAAACATACGATAATGTGTTTAGAAAATCAGTTAGTCAGCTTAATGTTACTATATTTTATACTATATTTTCTCCTATGACTAAGGAAGTCAGAATAGATATGCACAATTTAAAATAGTAATGTTACAGAGTTCTACATCTACGTAACTATTTCTGAAAGCTTCCTTCATAGACAAAAATTATAAAAATAGCTGCAAAAGAAATCTCAGCACAATAAATAATGTACTTAAACAGCGGTGGATTCAGGGGGGCAAGAGGCTAAGGTGCTCAAGTAAGCCCCTCCAAAATCATATGAGAAAAGCTCTGCCCTCTATGAAAAAAGCTCTATGATATACGTAACACTCGGAAGAAAGTCCACCACCGTACTTACGTACTGACTTAAAATCATGATATCGGTGGTACTATTGGATGCTACTGGTACCTACTATTTATACAAAATGGAAGGGACATACCCGTAATAAATCGAACCACGGGCTATACTAGATCACTAAAGTATAATGAAATTAAAATAACACCAAAAGATAAAAAAAAAATTTCGGCATTTCCATACAAAAGTGTGCGGCCGCCCGGGCGATTTGTATGGGAATGTCGAATTTTTTTTTGGTTTGTTGACTGTTTTTTTGATTTCATTATATTTTAGTGATCTAGTATGGTCCGCGGTTTGATTTATTACGGTTATGTCCCTTCCACGTTGTATAAGTACCTACTGAAGTAATACTTATACATCAATTCCAATAGTTACACTGTTAGGCTGGGAATACATCATAATATAAGTATTTATATACATAGTTTAGTTATATGTATATAGTACCTACTTAGACGAGGAAAAGTAAATAGTTCTTATTCTATAGCAACGCAATCTAGGTTTAATATTACGCTTAGAAAAATATTGCGCAAACAAAATACAAGGAATACTTAGGTACGAGGATTGTAAATTGTATTTATACGGATGTCCACAACGCTGGACGAGTAACGAGGAAGCGTCTCTGGTGACGTCACGCACGGAATTAACCCGATTCCGAGAATCGAACCGTTGTATGTCAGTGCACTTGTCTTGATAGGAGCCGCACGTGTGGACATCCTACAAGCCGAGTGTAGGACTGTAGGTATACTCGCATTGTGTTGCTGTCAATCCAATATTCCTTGAACCCGACGATGAACGCTCTTGAAGGATACTTTCATTTCATAGACCGTCAGTTTGTTTATTTCAGTCTTAGAATAATAACAAATAATAATGAGTTATTATTCTAAGATTCCAGTGTTTGTCGACGTGTAAGTCGCCCAACCCTGTGGGGTCGCGACGCCTCTATAAGGGGGTCGCCTTGCCTAAGTAAAAAATAAATAAAATAAAATAATTATTTTTTTAATAAAAACACATTTTTATTAAAAAAGTGTTAATTAATAATTATAAATTGCAGATTAACCCACTTCATTAAAATAAAGGCCCATTTACACGGTGCAAGTTTCTTGCCTGTTGCATACAATTTTATTGAAGCAATAAATGATTTGTATGGCTGACGTTCTGTTTAGACCATGCAAGTTTTCTATAGCTTAAATTTAATTGTATGCAACAGGCAAGAAACTTGCACCGTGTAAATGGGCCTTTATTTTAATGAAGTGGGTTAATCTGCAATTTATAATTATTAATTAACACTTTTTTAATAAAAATGTGTTTTTATTAAAAAAATAATTATTTTATTTTATTTATTTTTTACTTAGGCAAGGCGACCCCCTTATAGAGGCGTCGCGACCCCACAGGGTTGGGCGACTTACACGTCGACAAACACTGGAATCTTAGAATAATAACTCATTATTATTTGTTATTATTCTAAGACTGAAATAAACAAACTGACGGTCTATGAAATGAAAGTATCCTTCAAGAGCGTTCATCGTCGGGTTCAAGGAATATTGGATTGACAGCAACACAATGCGAGTATACCTACAGTCCTACACTCGGCTTGTAGGATGTCCACTTATGCGGCTCCTATCAAGACAAGTGCACTGACATACAACGGTTCGATTCTCGGAATCGGGTTAATTCCGTGCGTGACGTCACCAGAGACGCTTCCTCGTTACTCGTCCAGCGTTGTGGACATCCGTATAAATACAATTTACAATCCTCGTACCTAAGTATTCCTTGTATTTTGTTTGCGCAATATTTTTCTAAGCGTAATATTAAATCTAGATTGCGTTGCTATAGAATAAGAACTATTTACTTTTCCTCGTCTAAGTAGGTACTATATACATATAACTAAACTATGTATATAAATACTTATATTATGATGTATTCCCAGCCTAACAGTGTAACTATTGGAATTGATGTATAAGTATTACTTCAGTAGGTACTTATACAACGTGGAAGGGACATAACCGTAATAAATCAAACCACGGACCATACTAGATCACTAAAATATAATGAAATCAAAAAAACAGTCAACAAACCAAAAAAAAATTCGACATTCCCATACAAATCGCCCGGGCGGCCGCACACTTTTGTATGGAAATGCCGAAATTTTTTTTTTATCTTTTGGTGTTATTTTAATTTCATTATACTTTAGTGATCTAGTATAGCCCGTGGTTCGATTTATTACGGGTATGTCCCTTCCATTTTGTATAAATAGTAGGTACCAGTAGCATCCAATAGTACCACCGATATCATGATTTTAAGTCAGTACGTAAGTACGGTGGTGGACTTTCTTCCGAGTGTTACGTATATCATAGAGCTTTTTTCATAGAGGGCAGAGCTTTTCTCATATGATTTTGGAGGGGCTTACTTGAGCACCTTAGCCTCTTGCCCCCCTGAATCCACCGCTGTTTAAGTACATTATTTATTGTGCTGAGATTTCTTTTGCAGCTATTTTTATAATTTTTGTCTATGAAGGAAGCTTTCAGAAATAGTTACGTAGATGTAGAACTCTGTAACATTACTATTTTAAATTGTGCATATCTATTCTGACTTCCTTAGTCAAAGGAGAAAATATAGTATAAAATATAGTAACATTAAGCTGACTAACTGATTTTCTAAACACATTATCGTATGTTTATTTAAACTTGTCACCTCCTGAAAGTCTATAGGTATTTATCATCAGGTAAATATTGAAAAGAAAAAATCTCGTTTATATAAAATTACAATGAATATTGTATGTATATTTATAATAGTAAGAACTTAGCAACATATATACCTACTTTAATACGTGGCATGATTTCATCCTAGTGTTTAATTTGTAATGTCTTTGTTTATTTGTAAATGCAAAATATAGAGATATTACTTATTCACTAAGAAATAAACTATTTCACTAATTAGTAAATCCATTTAGCTAAAGTAAGACACAATTTACTTAACACTTCATTTTGATTCTTCACATCACAAAGTGTTTTCAATTAATGTATACCTACTTACATACTTACTACGTCCCCAAATGGACAAAAGTTAAGAAAGTTTATAGATTGGTCAATCTGGTAATTGATCGATTATTTACGAAGCATTGAATAGGTAACTTACTCGTACGTTGTAAAGTACCTAAATAGGAGTAGGTATTCAACATAATTCAAAATAAAATTTAAGTGAAAACACGTATAGGTACTTTCACTACCAACGTGTCCCTTAGTTAGATAGAGTATTATATAAAAGTATTTATAAAGGACTAGGTAGGTACATATCTGTGGTACATATCTTAAAATAAAAACATGATAAAGATCCTTTGTTATATGTAGTGTAAAAACCATACAATAGCAGGCAGCGAATGTCACCATTGATACAGTTTGATTCACAAAACAGCAATAGGTAGGGTGCACACAGCGGGTGTTCCTTTTAACGACATCTCATTGACTGGTTTGAAACGAAAATAATAACTCATTTTCCCTATTATTTTCTGATAAGCAACTGTTTTTATGAGAATCTACTGATTATCGTTTAATTTTAGGGTTTCGTACCTCAAAAGGAAAAAATGGAACCCTTATAGGATCACTTTGTTGTCAGTTTGTCTGTTCGTCACGACCCTTATTCACAGGAACGCGTGGAGATGGCAAGCTGAAATTCATATCAAATACTCAAGTCTACTGTCCCTTGGAGCTGTAAAAAAATCTTCTAAGCCAACGCAATCAAAAGATACAACCGTTTATACCGCAAATTTTCGACACTCGCAAGGGTATCAAAACCTACAGGGCACTTCCCGTAAACTCAGAATTCTTGAAATTTGGTACGAAGCAATGTCTTAGAGGTAACACAGTTAAAGGAAAAATTGCGAAAAGCATGCATTTTGAGTTACATCATATAATAAAAATATTTTTAATTATTTTACCGACACGGAACCCTCAGTGCGCGTGTCCGACTCGCATTTGGCCAGTTTTTATTTATTTATCTAGATTGCATTGTAATAAAAATTATATAGTCTAAGCGTAGTTATCTCATTTCAAAACATAACAGGTACAGTTGTAACATTCGTGCAAGTTTGGCAGAAAAGAAAACGTAGAATGTAATAAGTAGCTGTTTCTCTTCCCGCGCAGATTGCAAAAGCCGATCAAGGAAATGGGGGAGAAAATAATATATGTGTTATGTCAAAAGGCGATGCGACTAAAAACTCATTACTATTCTGATTCCCTTTTTCCACTTTCACGCCCACCTCACGCTAAATGTGGCCTGTGGGTATAACGGCGGTCTACCCCGTTAGGGATGAAGACATGGTAGTGTATCTGTATCTAATTCCAAAAAGCTTTATGGCATTTTATTGGATGTTCGAGAAACGTATTTCCAGTAATACTAGATAATCAGTAAAATTACATGTTTTGTCGTAGTAAGCCTAAATAAAAATAAGTCGTCATTAAGTAAATTTAGGTACAACCGGATCAGATCACGGAGCGTCACATGTGTCGTTAAGAAATAAGTCTATCAACCCACTGTTGACAAACGTGGTAGCAGAATCGTTTGGCGGCGGATGATCATCTGAAATATGCGGCAATTTATCATCTCGTCTCGGAACACATTGCTGCCATTAGATGTAGTCGCCGGCCAAAGGTTAACATTAACCCGGCCTTTTTAACTCAATGCACTGATGGCATATTTAGAGATGAGCTTATTGACAACAATCATTATTATAAAGATGTATTTTAACGGCAATGCATGTCTAAATTTAAAGCCCTCTAGACTAGTGGCTCTGTGAGCTGTAAACTTCGCGACTCCCCCCCATCTGTTGAGATTATCGGATAAAAAAGTTGTTTAGACAAAAAAGTTGCGACTTCATACAACAAAAAAGTTACATTACATATTTTAAAAAAAAATCGAAATGGCTGGAATATGATTATTTTAAAGTTTTAAACCCCCATGTCTCCGCCATTTCGAAAAATTTCCAAAAACTGAATCGACAAAAAAAATCTATATAATTATCAAACCTGCTTATAAAATTTCATAAGAATCGGTTGATAAATGCGACCTGTAGGCGAGAACATACAAACAATAAATGATTTGTATGGCTGACGTTCTGTTTAGACCATGCAAGTTTTCTATAGCTTAAATTTAATTGTATGCAACAGGCAAGAAACTTGCACCGTGTAAATGGGCCTTAAGAGTAAAATAAGAACAGAGAGAACCAAAGTATATCATAGAACAATAAGAATTAAAACACTACTAACATCACACAAAGAATTAATATGTAAAAATATGTCTGTTGTAGGTACTTGATTATGTATTTAACCGATACCTAATTATGAAAATAAATAAAAAATGTTGTTCGGATTTAATATTTATATAACATAATAAAATACAGGTTACAAACAGAGGAAGTTAGGGGGTCGTAAAATTTTTTTTACATACTAAGGGTGTCGCGACTTGAGAAAGGTTGAGAAACACTGGTTTATTCTATAGGTATACTCACCCTTAGTAACGTGACATTTATCATAGGTACCTATAGTCTAACACATATTTTATCAACAACCATATCAGCTTCTAAAGTAGGTCTTGCCTATTTAATCGTAGATCTATCTCTACACCACGCAGAGAAATTATTGTATTGCCAGATTGTGTCCAAGATACCTAATGAACCACTTTCTCATAAAACATAGCATACATCAAAAACCTATTTCCCTTGTTCAATGTCATGGGCTGAATCTGTTCATAATTTTCTATTTTAAAATTTAATATTTTAAAAGTAAGACGATCTCACGGAACACGGAAAGAGCAGAAAGTTTATCGACCTGATGTGATTCCTACCCATATCCTAACCATAGCCATACAACACAAATAGCCTCGGAACACGTAATCACCTCGTTTTGGACGTACCTATTGATGTATGAAATAATAATAACATCTCTCCCGCGGTCTTCTCCAAATCTGGGTACGCCCAACCAGCTACAGAAGGCCCAAATTACGAGGAAAGTGTTTTTAATTACGCGCTTATATCTTTACAACTTGGTTTTAAAGTAGCAATAAACGCTAATAAATAAGAGTAGTTACTTAACCGGCTATTATCTCGGAAATAGCTCAATAATAGTAAAGTTAAATCCAAAACACTTGAATTACCCTACGAAACTAATAGTTTAAAATCTTACGGTAAGTAGTTTGCTATATACTCTTAGCTATATAAATAATAATTAGATATACCTAATTATTAACGTTTTATAAAACAATTTATACTTATTTCTCGTTACATAATTTATCCAATATCTATTCTTTTTAACCGACTTCAAAAAAGAAGGAGGTTCTAAATTCGTCGAAGAGTCTCCTTACTTACTCTAGACAGAATCAGAGTTTACGATACAAACGTAGTCTACGTTTTATTTTAAAACGACATATCATATTTTGGTAAAAATTTGTAACTTTGAAATTGCATATATCTAGGGTTATAATTGGTTTTCACAGTCAAAATATGAACTTGAAAGAGAATATAGTGTATTATATCATTTTGACCATCAGTATGGAAAACATTTACACCCTTATATTTTCTTACAAGTCCATATTTTGACTGTGAAAACCAATTAGAACCCTAGATATATGCAATTTCTTTAAAGTTACAATTTTTTACTGAAATCTGACATGTCGTTTCAAAATAAAACGTAGACTACGTGTGTATGGGAAAGTAATAAATAAAGGTAAAGGGATTCCTGGGTACCCCGATTACTCGTAAATGCCTGGACCGATACGTAAAATTATTTTTTCGTTTGAAAAGGTATACCTACTTGTTAGAACTCATAGAAATTTTATCTAAATCGGTAGTGTAGTTTGGTTTTTTAACCAAAATAACTGGGAAGAATATATGGTCTAAGCATACAATAGTTGCATATTTAGCTTTTCTTTGACTGTCATTGGTATTGTAGTCGGTTTTTAGTTTCGAAAAATTATCTTGTTATCGGAATGCTTTAAAAATATACTTAATTAAATCTGTTCCTAGGTGTCCTACGTATGTTTTTATGCTTTTGGTTTAATAAACACGTACTACAAGGTTATTCATTTATTATGACTAGATAACCACTCAGTTGCAACAAAATTATCGAATTAATGAGTTAGATTAACTTATCCAACTCTAATTTAAGTCTTTTAGTTCTAGGCACACTACTTACTGACGGAATTAGCTCTTAAAATAAAAACAATCTAATCACTTCCTAGACTGAATTATACTTACCTGCCACTTACGAGTACTTGAAAGTCTTGTGTTGTGATTTACTTATCTCACTTAAATTATCGGAACTGTTAAGGTCATTATTACACTCCCCGGATTTTGGTCTTTTGTGCTCAAAACAAAATTTTATATTTACATAACAGATATTAATTTTAATGTAAAAAGTAACCATGATGAGTAAGTATATTATCGACTTATTGTAAAATTTATTGGTTGTTTGCTCCATATCTTGCACCGCACCTTGCACTAATTTTTATTTTGTTGGGCTGTGCTACTTTTATGTAATTTGTGTGGAACAAAATATTGTAAACATATTTTATAGTAAATAAATAAAGAATACGTTTGTACCTACTTTGATTTTGATTTTGGTCGATGTATTTTCAATGATTTTTCTACTGCTTCAAAATCTAGTACAACATGAGTGACTAAGTATTACATATAGAGATGAACAAACGCGTTTCTTTTTACAAAAAGTAGCTAATCCACTTTTGATGTCAGACATCAAAGAGGGTTTTCTAACTTATTTAATTCCAACGCAAAGCGGGAAAATCCTGCTGTTAGTGAACCGGAAGCTGGAACCCGGAAGTTAGAGGACGTCGCCGGATGCGGCCCCGCCCGCCCCCTCGGCCGCCCGCTCCGTATCCGGTCACGGGACTTCCGTTTCCGCGCCCAACATTTGATGTCTTTACGCAGAAAATAATGTACATATTCAGGGTCTAACAAAATATACTGAAACTATATTAAGGGTAGGTACATTCAGTCCATGATACTGAACAACTTTCCGCAACGAACATATATCGACATATGAAAAATAATTTTTGGCCTCCCATACAAGTTCAATCAGCAGTTTTGAGTTTGTATGAAAAGTCAAAAAATATATTTTATATTGCGGGCTGTATTCACCCTTAAAATAGTTTCAGTATAGTATTTGTTACACGTTTTATAGGTATATTGTATCTACAATATAATCAACAATAGTATATATAATCAACAAGTCAGAATTCGGGGTATATTATATTATATTCCAAAACATTTGCATCTTGGTAAAAGGAAGAATGTCCTTTAGAGAGTAACGTAACGTAACGTAACATACATAACATAACATAGCCTATCAACATAGCAAAAACTACTGATCTGATTTACTCGCAATTTAATAAAATAAAAACAAATATACAAACTCACTTTCGCATTTATAATATTAGTTGGGATTGTGATTGATAGGTACAACCAAATTGCAGTATATTAGATCAGTAGATTTTGCTAAGTCGTTCATAGCAAATCCCACGGGAACTGTGTTTTTTTCCGGGATGAAAGGTATCCTTCTCAGTACTTTTATTTGTGTATGCGAAATTTCAAGAAGATTGGGTGAGTAGATGAAGCGTGAAGAGGTAACGAATAAACAAACAAACAAACGATTTGTTCACTCTTCGAATCAATTACAGACACCAAAGATCGTAAATTTTCATTGTAATTTAAGAAACAAGCTAGGTTCCAGGAGGCAGTCATTTCGACCGCCAACTGACAACTGGCTTTAGATAATATAGTAGCATTTCTCATCGGGTGGACGGGGTGAAACATGAGCATAATCCGCGTATCGGAGTGGCAACATCAGTGGCCGCGCGCCTCTCCGAAACTCGATCTGCCTAACGTTTGTGAGATTTATGCACGAGATTGGCATTTAAGCGA
The DNA here is from genome assembly GCA_963576875.1 of Acrobasis repandana. NCBI lineage: Eukaryota > Metazoa > Arthropoda > Insecta > Lepidoptera > Pyralidae > Acrobasis > Acrobasis repandana. Next base: position 13,849,952 of record OY756218.1, on the reverse strand, counting down.
TTGGCTGCTCGAGTGTGATGTGATGAAGGAGCAATCTGGTAACTTCGATTAATTCGTTGAGGAAAACGGTATTATTCTTAAAACATAACTCTCGTAGGGTAAATGTGTTCACTTACGATAAATCCGTATAAAAAAAACTGTGTATGGACCATGAATATGTGTCAGCTGTGTGGATAGCCCAAACCATTTTTCTCGGTCTGTGGTGGATATAGTAACTATTATTCAAAATATAACAAGTTTAGTTGCTAGGAAAATTTAAAAAAAAACCCGACGGTGAAAAACTCCATCCAGTGATGAGTAGCGGAACAACCGATAGCGGAGCGGTAGTTCCACTAGCGCCATCTATTATTAGCTAGAGAAAATTCTGACTTTCAAGCGTTAACCCCCAATAATTTTACAACGGCTGAACCGATTTTCATCAAACATACCTAAGAACCACCGCAAGGGAACTTGCTTTCACATGAAGAAAAACCGCATCGAAATCGGACCATCCTTTCGAGCGCTACGATGCCACAGACAGACATTAGCATCATACTTATACTCGTAATACCTACCCCTCTTTTTTGTCGGGGGTTCAAAATAAAATGTTACCGAGGCAGAGCCAACTAGTGCACTTTGACCTTGGTACTTCCTGCATTTATGCATCCCTAAATACTTTAATTACGTAATTGATTGTCTGGAGATTTTTTGCAAAAGAATACAACTCTAACGATTGTTGATGATGAAATGAAGTTGCCACTTACAGTTGCACAATATTTATATTTGGTATTTTCTATTAATTAACTAAAGTAACAATTAGGTTATTATGTAAGAGTATTACTAATGTGAGCCAGGCCAGTACGATTTTAAATTCCTCAGACACAGTAATTGGTGTACGTACGAGTATCAGAAATGCCGCTAAAAAGCGACCAAAAGAACATGAATGTTCAACTGAAAATGAAATTGAAAAAAAACAAATGAAAATTCAACTGCAGCCCGTATAAGTTACAGGCCTCAATGTCTGAATTCGATTTAGCATGAAGTCTTGCATCGCTCAGATTTCGCAAACCTTTTTCTTTCGTATTAAAGATTCCCTTATTATCTGTCTGCTATTTGATACTTGATCGGCAGCTGGCGCCTACCGCTTCCGTAGAATGGGTGCGGATTCAATTCCCGTTGCGGAATTCGATATTTTGTTGATGATGCGATATTCGGTGTTCGGAGACAATAGCCGTTGTCTCGTGCCCATCTCATCTTTGTGGTCACATTGGGCATGTGCTCAACATAATTGACAGCTTGAGATTGTCATCGGCGATCGTTGGGACGTCTTTGTATGCTTATCTTTACATTTCAGCAGATGTCGAAATATTCTTCCTAAGAGTAGAAAAGCTGCCAATCAAAATGTTAATCTTGATAAGTCACGGTTTCTGTTAACTACATAGAGATACTAGAAAAAGTTGCACCTCGCAAGTAAGTAGGTTTATAGTAGTAGTATATAATGTTAGCCACACATCATATTATATCATAATAAAAAAAACATCCAGTGGTATGGTTTGTCTTATTTACTTGATATAACAAAGGAGGATATAAACAAGGAAATAATACCTTATTTCCTTGTTTATATCCTCCTTCTTTCTTCTTCTTTTTTTGCCTGCTGTCTTGGTTTACCAACCAAGACAGCAGGCAAAAAAAGAAGATACATGGCACAGCAAAGTGTAGATATAGTAAGTACCTACATCGGAAAAAACATGTCTCAGACAAAATCAGTATAATTCTTCATTGGACGATCCGTAGACACTGCGGGTGCTGCTCAAGCGTCAGAACTAGTCTGGCAGCAACTGCGTGCGCCCTACATGCATAATGCGGTGTTACGCCGTATTACGTGCTGACGTTATGCAAGCGCGCGGAACCCGCGCCGCTGCTCGTGGGAAGCGGCGCAACACCGCAACACGTGCAGGTTGGCCAATCTCGAAACTGCTTGCCGGGAAACTAAGGAGATTGATAGCCCAGCGGAAGTCAGAGCCCACGAGCTTCTCCATGATTTGTTAGGCTCGACTATCCTCCTTGTAATTGGCTAAATGAGACGCTTTTAGAAAGCTCCCCGCTGTGCCTTTACGCCAGTATTTATTTGAAGTTAATCATTTCCAAAAAAAACGGAGATGGAAGTCTAATTATACTTTAGGAATCAGTATTATGTTATCCCTTCAAATTATTTTATAATCTGCAATTGTTGGAAAGTTTTGTATAGTCAGCGCAGTACTAGCGTTCGTTTAGCCGCGTAAAAAAAATGGTTGCCTGTAAAGTCGGTTTTACGGGCGAAGATTTTACGTGACAACGCGCGCGGCAGACCGATCATAGTTGAGTGGGAGAGAGACGCAAGGCATTCGGCGGGCCTCTCTCTCGTTCGGTGACTCATCGTAACGTTACCGAGCGTTACACTTTTTCATAAGTGACTCCCAGCCGCAACCTAATTTAAGACGTTGTCACGTCAAAATCTAACAAGACAACTAGGTAAAAGATCGAATGTAAGAAGCGTCATATCACGTAGTAAGTAGTATAGTAGGCGAGGGAAACTAACGTGATTTTCCTCGCGGGTTTATCTAGTTATACATACCTAGGAAATTTAATTTAACGATGCAAAGGTAGCCAACGTGGTTATGTTCGCGAACCTTGAAAACGTACTCCGGGAAAATTAATTAAATTTTCCTCAACTGACCTTGAAGAGCAGACGCCGGGAAAGTCAAAGCAATTTTCCTTTAAGGTTATCTAGTTAGCATCTATCAAAGGTGTATATGTAGGTGAGATACATGTTAAGCACAGGTAGAACGAGTTGGTATTCATCTAAAGACTAACCGTATTATTATAAAAACAGGACTAACTTTATTACTAGGTTTAAACCATTATCCACCCAAATCAAGTTGACGTTGACACGTGAGATAGTCTGATATTACTAGACGTTAATTTGATTTGGGTGGATAATGGTTTAAACCTAGTAACAAAGTTAGTCTGGGTCTTATAATAAGACGGTAAGAGACTAAACTTGGAAGCCAAGGAAGGTAAGTAAGAAATTGGATATGTACTATTATTAGTTTTGACATTATCTGATCACATGAAAACATATTAACATTCTTATACCAAGAAAAAGTTTAGTTTAAGAAAAATTTGCTTTTTCAAAGCGCGTTTCAAAGCTTAAAACTTAAAATGCACAATTGATTTCACGTAAGCATCGACATTGAAAACATTTTGATAATAATTGTAATCCAACCTAAACACAGCTGCAATTTTATCATCGGCAAGTCAATTTACACCGCTTTTAGTGCAACCAGACGCCAAAAAAATCAGACTTGTAAAGAAGACGCTCATGTTGAACAAACATGTGCGGCGCAGTTCCTTAAAAAACCCGATGCTCTGAAAAAAGGAGGAAAAAAAGACACTCGAATGCTGAAGCTTGCCCTGCTCGCCTGACAGGAAATATGATATTTTATTTTGGGCGTGGGATCAAACCAAGTCGATAATTTGTGTCCCGAATAGAACATCAGAAGCTACAGTGAAATTAAATTGTTAAGACATTTTATGTCATTAAGGACGGAAAAATCTCTTTATTTCACACAAAATGCCTTTGAACCTGCAGTTTCGGTTTTGTTCACACAATATTAGTAACATTTTATTTGATACAAAAATAGTTATATAGAAATTACCTCCCAACCCAACTTAATATTCTAAAAGACGTAACACTCTTTTAGAATATTTTTATTAAGTGATCTTACTATCTGTTTTCATTAAGCATATTTAAACGATTTTGTGGTCCAATTTCATACTATTTTACAGGAACTTAGTAGGTAAGTATGTATGGTCTACTATAAGATACCTATGTATGTCTATTTTGTAACTAGATAAGAATGTACCAACATAACACACAAAAAAAACAATAAATCGGTGAATATACAGAAGGTTTTTACGAGTGCCTAATGACTTTATCATACATACTAGGTGATCGATGAAAAATAGAGAGATGAATCGATTTGAAACTTTTTTTACTGCTACGTTAGATACAGTGTAGGTAGCTGAACAAGATTCGGTGTGTCATCATTAGAGCGGCCATACAAGCGGCGGCGAGCCGGGGAGTGGCCGCAATAACAATGAGAGAATCAATATCAATCAGCTTCAATCAGCACCCGGAAGCCGTTGGACTGATTGTCCGCGCGGTCGTCGCCACACTCCGGGCCCAATTCTTTATTAGATCACATTGGATAGTCTTTGATTATGATGTCTATTAGTACAAGGTGTATTGATTACGATACGTAAACTATATGGTTTTATTTAGTAGGGGTCGATGACACAAAGAGATACATTTTCTCTGTGATTTTCTCAGATTTCCTTTTCTATCTGATAACTTTTCAGTGAAGAATAATATAAAACTATCTTATTATCTTTGTCTTTTTCTTAAATCCATTAAGATCAAAGGAAACTTCAGCCATTTTATTTAGTTAAATGTCTTGTATTATTTCCATCGATTAAGACGAAAACGCAAAGCATAATAAAACCGAGCTGGGGAGCTATAAAATTAAAAAGCCTGCTATTTTGCTCCAAGACAAATTATATATTTTCGTAGATTCTGGCAGGTTTCACAACACTCCATGTAGTAGGTGCCTCGTAAAAGTAAGAATGCGGACATGCTCTCATAACACGAAGGGATGTCGGATTGGTCCTTATAAGTAGATTGTACCAAGGGCCGGTGTCGTTGAGCCTATAAAATCGTCTAAAGTGTAAACATACGTAAATATCGTGCCACACGCACTCGTAAAATCTATTTCTCGCGTCATTACTGCTCTTACTATTCGGACGTTTATACTCGTAACGTCTGCGACAATCGGCGTGTCTGCCGTGCCGTGTCCAATCGCGGTTATATCCGGGCCTGCTAGTAAGCTACCAATAAAATAAAAACCTTTCTTCTAAAGTTCACTCACGACGAAATCATAAAGTGCAAATAGCTAATATTAGAATAATCTTTGATTTACTTTTAAGGTGAATATAGAAGCAAATGACCTTAAAGTGTGAAATAAATTGTTTACTCGTAAATATGGTGATATTTTCCATATTGCTCTTCGTCATGAACTAGATAGCCCTTAATTTTTTTTTTATGAACTGCCGCTGAAACTATTATTGGTGATCCGTCTAGCTTTAAAACTTGCCGTAGCCACTTTTGGCGGAGCCAAGTTTCAAGCTAGACGGACTAATGTAAATACTTTCAACGGTGGTTCATATAATAATTTTAAGGGCTATCTAGTGCCTGACGATTAGAAATATGGAAATTATCTCCATATTTACGAGTTAACAATTTATTTCAAATAAGGGCGCCACTTCAAGGCCATTTGCTTCTATATTCACCTTAACACAACATGAGCTATTTGTAATGTTTGCATATATCTTCCTAATATGTTAGTATTATCATCATCCCAGCCTTTATTCCGCCCACTGCTGAGCATATGCTTCTCTTAGTCGACGCCAACCATCTTGGTCCTGTCCTGCAATCATCCAGGTGCAGCCCGCGACTTTGATTATGTCGTCAATCCACCGCATAGGCGGACGCCCGACGCTTCTCTTACTCGTTCTGGGCCACCATAGTCAATGCCTTGCTTCACCTGCCGCCACTCCATTGCGCCAGGTGCTAGTATATGTATAAAGTCCTTGATTTTAATTTAATATTTATATAACGTATAACAAAATATATTTATTTCTTACAAACATACAAACTTCTCATCAGCTGATCAACGGTCAATTTTTATGGGAGGCCAAAAATTATTTTTCATATTTCGATATATGTCTCTTGGGGAAGGTTGTTCAGTATCATGGACTGAATTCACCATTGAAATAGTTTCGGTATATTTGTTAGACCCTGTATATAGCCAATAAACATATAGGTAAATGCAGTAGCAGCGTTAGGGTAGGGCGCGGTTGGGTGACCGCCCAGGGCGCCCCCCCCTCCCCCCTCCCTCCCTTCGTTTACAAAGGATCGGCAAATTTGAAGCATCCTATATCGTACTTGCACCCCTCCCCCCTCGTCGGCAGAAATAAATTCTATAAGCCTAAGTCAGAGTCTGAATTGCATCGCCCAGGGCGCCCCCCAAACTGCAATTCAGATTCGCCCAGGGCGCTGGTAGAGCTAAAACCGGCACTGGGTAAATGCATAATACTGGAAAGAGAAAAATGATATTTTAAGCACTAAGTATAACAGTAACTTATACATCAATCCCTAAAATAATCAAGAACGGGGAAGGAATATGTCTCAGTCCGCGTTACATCTATCATGTCTTGCATCAGCATTTCCACTAACACTTGAAGACAAAGGAGTTGACTCACCGACGAGATTATAAGCCTAATATTGTACACATGCGCACACACACGCCTCACCACGATGTTATCTGTCTCGTTTATTTTTCAATAGGCATACTAAAAAAAAAGGATCAACACAAACAAGAACAATAACTATACCTTCTCTATAAAATAGAGGAGGAATGATTTCTCACTGAAGGAAAATATTGCGAAGAAACCAGCATTTGGAAAATTGTTTAATAATGTGTGAAATGGCACAGACAAGGAAAACCCACACCAAACCAAGTAAAAAGAGAGGTTTGTAGTAGGCCTAATTATAGCACTTTAACATTTTCATACGAGTAATTACATGATCATCGCGTCAGAATGTATATTCCTAAGGTTTTTGTACATAACATGTAATGTAGTGTAGTGACAAAAAATAGGCTAAAGCTATTATAATGATAAATAAGAGTATTATAAATAGATACCTACATACCTAAACTTGTGTCAGACTTATTTATTTGTTACGATAATAATAAATTAATACAAATTATTTCGATTTATGTATAGTTTCTGGTAATGAAAAGTCGATGTCAAGGTGAAAACAGACTGATTTTTATTAGAAAAACATTTAAGCTTTTATGACGGAACTGTGTGCTCAGACATTAAACGTTAGCTTTCTAATGAATTTCTTTTTATGGTTAGATTAATTTATTGAATATTCTAGCCTTAGAATTAAATATAAGTATATATACGTTTTTAACAGACAATGCCTTATTACTACTTATGTTTTAATTTGTCTCTGAGAAGTTCCTGACTTTTTAAAGTCCTATCTATTCTTTTGCGTTGTTTTTATTTAAATTTTAACTCCACTTGAAATGATTAGTAGGCTGTGGAAAGTGGAATATAAAGAACTAGCATAATATTGGTATATTAAAAACAGCCGTTTGAATTAAAAAAATAAAACAAAAGAACGTAAACGACGACTATCGTATAATATCAAAAATTTATCCACCTTCACCACAAACTGGGGGTTGATAACTTAAAAATTTCACACAAATTGGTATAACTATGTATCCAACGACGTTGTCTCTCTTGTGTCCAAGAGCGATTTGCAGCGCCGAAGTGGCGTAGGGTATCGGAGCGCAGCCTTTTGGTGTGGCCTTTATGGTCATCTTGGCCATGAAGCCGGGCGGCAGCAGGAACCTGGTGCGGGGGGAGCAGAACCAGCTCGCGCCGAGCCGCGCCGTGTCGTCCCACAGCCCGCAGCAAAGAACGTAGATTGAGCGTTTACAAACATTCCACAGTCTGCCACAGAAAAAACGCAGTACGTTATTTAGGAGTAAGCTTATTTCATAAGTTGACCAAAACCACACAAGTGATACGTTATTACATACATACATATCATATACACTTACTCGCCCCCTTAGCATGGTAAAGGCGACAGCGTTTATCGAGCGCTATCATCTATCACTATCTCGCTCGCTCTACGTCATAATTACGAGCAGGATGGGATGGCAGTCACTAGTCCGTCGCGCGATATAAACCTTATTTGAATTTGTCAATGCTGGCAGCATTGACAAATTCAAATAAGGTTTATGGCTTATGGCAGCTCCGGGAGCAGCTTCTGCTTTCCACGGGAGTCGGAAAACCCAATGGACAACCACTTGCTATGGTTTTTAACAAACCTCATCGATTTATCTATATTCAAATTCATATCTCTCCTTTTAACACGACTACAGTATTATATTTATTCATCGTTTCTACATTCAAACTATCCTAAATATTTTTTTAAGGTTTTCATTTTAAAAGTCTGTTCTCTTCCCGTTTACGAGGCGACTAAGGAAGGAACCTATATAAGCACACACTTCTTGTGAAACAGCAATACGATCAAGGTATTCATGAAAAACTCTACCTACATTTATAGTTATCCTGTCAATATACTTATATCGAAAAAGTGAAATAAAATTAATGGACTACCTAACCTAATATACACAGAATACATGCCTAATACCAAATCATGTATCGATGACGCACAGTTCAGTAATCCTACTGCAAAGAATTATCATGATTACATTATAGAAATCAGCCATCATAACGAGAACGGTAAATATATAAGAGTCACTGCGGCCTGATTAAATGAAATTCACATTTATACCTACATCAATATATTTATAGATGACCTATATGATATCTAAAGTTCATTCCGATTCTTATTATAAAAGCGACCAAGTGCGAGTCGGACTCGCCTATGAAGGGTTCCTAATATAAAAGTTTTAAAGGTAAATTGCGGTTTACGATTTATGACATATTAAAAAAAAACTACTAACTAGATCTCGTTCAAACCAATTTTTGGTGGAAGTTTGCATGGTACATCATATATTTTTTTAGTTTCATCATTCTCTTATTTTAGAAGTTACAGGGGGGGGACATATTTTACCACTTTGGAAGTGTCTCTCGCGCAAACTATTCTGTTTAGAAAAAAATGATATGAGAAACCTCAATATCATTTTTTAAGACCTATCCATTTATATACCCCACACGTATGCGTTTGATTAAAAAAAAATAGTTTCACTTCTATGTATGGGGTACCCCCAAATTTTTTTTTTCCTATTTTTGTGTGAAAATCTTAATGAGGTTTACAGAATACATCTACGTACCAAGTTTCAACAGTATAGTTCTTATAGTTTTGGAAAAAAGTGGCTGTGACATACGGACGGACAGACAGACAGTCATGACGAATCTATAAGGGTTCCTATTTTTTGCCATTTGGCTACAGAACCCTAAAAACAGGACTAACTTTGTTACTAAGTTTAAGTAAACCATTACCTGCCCAAATCAAGTTGACATCTAGTAATAATCACACTATCTCACTTGTCAATGTCAACTTGATTTGGGCGATAATATTATAGTTTAAACCTAGTAACAAAGTTAGTCCTGCTTTTATAATAAGACGGATTTAGTATAATCGCGCATTATAGCTATCTAATTGTAAATTAATTCTTGTTTATTAATTTCCTTGTCAGACATTTACATTATTTAAAGTGGCAGTTATTTATAGTTATGTAGTTTGTTCTTTTATTACTTTCAGTCGTTCATACAGCAGGAAGTTATAGATTTCCTAGTCGGACTCGGAAAACGGAAAACATATCGAGACCGGATCTTCCGCCGTAGTTCCGGATATGCCTGTCATAAATGTATAACGAGCACTAGCATGCTACTCCTATCTCTTAACAACGGACAGGGAAACGGTTTCTCTACCCCAAACCAATTTGTAGAATGGAAGTAAGTACATAATAGAGTTAGAATAGAATGACAAAAAGAAACAAACGAATGATACATATATAACTTATATTTCTACAAAATGTAGTTTCCAGAGTCTGTCGACGTACATGTAGTTTACCTAACACTGGCACAATTAATCGTATCGTAGCTACGAATAATAAATTCTCTGGAAATGTAACGCTCCTATATTCACCGCTGCGATTCTGATTTAATTTACGCAAACAAACTAACAGTAATAAGAACGAAACTCTCAAACACACACATAGACAAATATGCATGCGATTGGTCGCGACAAGATCACGCTTCGTCTTCGGGTGGGGGCGGTCACCGCAACGAGCGGTGAGGTAGGTACAACGCGTGGCTTAGGTACATTTTGCATAACACTTTCCACAGATGTCAAGTATGGATTATTGAAATGTTTATGAAAGGTGAGTCCTGTGTTTTTCATGTATTTATGGCTTCTACACTACTTCACGGCACATGACAATTTTTAGTGAATCGATTATCGCAAAAACACAGCCATATTCTCAAAGGAAACTTTTTGCGACACAACCGCACGACTCGAGTATCACAGCGAACTGTCGCGCCTCGCGGTTCATATTTTAAGCTTAGTTTACTTAGTTAAGGATTAGTTATGCTTCTAGGGATTATTATTCGTAGTATCGTAGCCTCTGCTACTAGTGTGATGTGAACTGTCATTTTTTCTACAAAGGATTTTTCCTTTGTATAAAAAATGTCAGTTCACATTTTTTTTTAAAAATCAGTAAATAAATAAATATCCGTCTGTGGTCACCTTCCATGTTTTGCAGCCATGCAGCAGTAGTCAGGACTGTCTTAACAGTGTAGTAAAACTTTTATTAAAAGAAATGTACCCTAAAGTCTACCTTACATTGTGTTTTGGTCCTTTAGAGCAGGCTTGCTGTCCACATCTTGCATAAGAGAAGAACAGCTGTAAAGGTAGCCTTGGCTCACTGAGGTATCACCGGGACGGCGACGGTAACGTGACGAGACCTCATTTACCTTGGCGTGTGAGTGTGCATTAATTAAATTACTATTATACCAGTAAGTATACATTAAAGTCTACCTAACAGTGTCCTGGTCCAGTTCGAAGCATATAAGAATAGGACAGCATGACAGCTCTAGAGGTAACAGTGGCTCAGGCTGGGGTATCACCGGGACGACGACGGTAGCGTGACGAAACCTCCTCTGCCTTGGCGTATGTGTGCATTAATTCAATTACTACTAATTATACTACTTACTAGTACGTAAGTATACATTAAAGTCTTCCTAACAGTATCCTGGTTCAGTTCGAAGCACATAAAAGTAGGACAGCTCCAGAGGTATCAGTGGCTCTGGTTGAGGTATCACCGGGACGACGACGTCGTCGATAGCGTGACGAGACCTCCTCTGCCTTGGCGTATGTGTGCATTAATTCAATTACTATTAAGTATACTACTTACGAGTACGTAAGTATACCTTAAAGTCTTTCTAACAGTACCCTGGTCCAGTTCGAAGCACAAAAGAGTAGGACAGCAGGACAGCTCCAGAGGTAACAGTGGCTCAGGTTGGGGTATCACCGGGACGACGACATCTTCGGTAGCGTGACGAGACCTACTCTTACTTGGCGTGTGCCTCGTGTGAGTGTGAATTAATGCCGTTATTGGTATCTGGAACAGAAATGTTTTGTTGAAAACAACTTTTATCATGCACACAGACGTCATTATGAGTATGTAATTGCGTACTTATGATTGGCGATGCAACACTCAGCGGTAGCTGTCTTACTGGGCCTTTTGCAGGGTTTTCTATTTGGTGTTATTTATATCATTAGGTTATAGGCATTCGTTGAAAATTAAGGATTTGGAGGCTACAATATACATTTAAAATGTCGTTGTGTCACCGTAATAAGTTATAAATAAGGTAGATGTCTACTTTTAGAGTTTTTGGTTAAATTACCTGTTGAGCCTCGATTCTTTGCCGTGGGTTGTTGACTATCAAAGGTGGTAGAACCACCTGTGGTTCAGGTTCAGGGACTATTTCTTGGGTACTTGTAGTGGTCATTGAAAATCCTTTAACTACATTACATTCCTTAATATTTGGAATGCAAATAAATAGGTATAAAATTAATATAAAATTCGTAAGCTATTGCCTTATTCATTTCATTTTGAATTATGTTATGTCAATATTTTGACATGTCCTGCTTGAAATATAATTTTATAGGTTAGTAGAATTTTAGTAGTATTTACAAACAGCCAAATATTAATCTAAAGAGCATTTATTCATGCACAAATTGATTTGATTACTTTTGTAATATTTTTGTACTGTATTGTAATATTTCGTCTCCAGCGACCGATAATATACAATATACAGTTAATTAAACAAAATACTAAAAATTACCCGTGTGGTTCCGGGTTAGAATTAGGTACGCAAACCTCATAAGGTTTGCGTACCTATATGATTTTATTTATTTATTTTATTTATTTACCAATTTATGTACACGAACAATATATACAGAGAATACATAAACAAAAAGTTGTACAAAGGCACTACTTATCTCAAAAGAGATCTCTTCCAGTAGGCCCGTTTATTAATTAAAATTTTATTAAGACTGTAGGATTATCACTCCAGTATCTCTTATTTATTAGTGCAAACCGTATCAAAATAGTTTCAGTCCTTTTTGAGGTTTATCACGTTTGAGAATCCCCTTACCCTAGACTTTATACAAACATAGTCTACATTTTATTTTAAAACGACATGTCAGATTTCGGTAAAACATTGTAACTTTAAAGAAGTAGCATATCTAGGGTTATAATTGGTTTTCACAGTCAAAATATGAACTTGAAAGAAAATATAAGGGTGTAAACGTTTTTTATACTGATGGTCAAAAATGATATTATACACTATATTCTCTTTTAAGTTCATATTTTGACTGTGAAAACCAATTATAACCCTAGATTTAATTCTTTAAACTTACAAATTTTTACCGAAATCTGACATCAAAATAAAACGTAGATTACGTTTGTATAGGAAACTCTGATTCTGTCTTGGGTAAGAGACTCCAGGGCAACTAGTACGTATGTACCTTAGATTCCGTGTTGCTCTAAGGTATGTACGTATGTATTCATTTATTGACGATGACGATTTACATTAATATGCATTGATCGTGTCACTTTCAATGAATAATATTACTGTGCAATTTTTAGTAGAAGCACCAGCAACTCTATCCTGTGTCTAACTCAGCTAATCATTATTTTAGCCACATAAAGCTCACTGCTGGTCATAAGCTACATACTTACTCCAAATTTTTCAAATATGACGTATCTAAACACAGTAAAAAGAATGCATAAATTAATATGTTTAATTACACTTTATTTTGGGATACAGAATCAAATGAGGCGAAGACCCAACTGCGCTTTGCGGTATAGTCCCATTTGCTCACTCGTCGTGGTACGAATGAGGTCAAATGAATGAGGCCATATCCTCTTCAAATTACTCAATATCATAGTTCACAATAATCAGTAGGTGTACATAACGCTTTATAAAAATACACATAAATGTAGGTACCTACCTAATATGCCAATTTTTTTTTGTATAAAACAAGTCACTTCCCGCCATCTGTCCCTGTGTGAATGTACGTTTAGATTTTTAAACTACGCAACGGATTTTAATGCAGTTTTCATCAAATGATAGTGATTTAAGAGGAAGGTTACATGTAAGTAGGTATACGTAATACATACCTGAGTAAAGCGGGACGAGCCGCCTTTTGTATGATGATATATGGAGAAAAAAAAATATACTTTTCCTGCACATACCGTATAAACTGATCGAGAGAATAGGTCAATAGGCGAAACCACTAGGAATCCGTCACTATTTTGTGACCCTTTTCCACCACCTGTCCTTCCTGATAATATTTACATACCTATTTTTATTAATTGGTTTACCAGATCATCGCAGTATTGTAAGGCTGCGTGTGAAAAAGTTAACATCGCAGGTTCTTTACATTGAACTAATGCATTGGGCGGTTGGGCTGACATAATATAGAGATAGACATCGCACTACGAAGTTTTGCAATTCATAATCTCGGCTTAGGTCTCGGGCAACGAATTAGTCAAGAAGAAGTCAAAATTTCATTCTTAGTAGATCTATACTCGGGTCCAGCATATAGTGTTATAGTTAGGCGAACTATTCCTTACAGGGTTGTTATCAGCCCATAAGGAAAATTAAAACGTTTCGAAAAAATATTTTTCACTTTTGAAACCTATGCACCTATAAATTTTTGGGTTACACTCATCTCGTCATATACATGGTCTAACAAAATATAATGAAACTATTTTAAGGGCGAATCCAGTCCATTATTATGGACAACATCACAACACTGAACAACTTTTCCCAATGAACATATATCGAAATATGAAAAATAATTTTTGGCCTCCCATACATTTGACCGATCAGCTGATCCGACTTTATATGGAAAGCCAAAAATTATTTTTCATATTTCGATATATGTTCATTGGGGAAAGTTGTTCAGTATCATGGACTGAATTTACCCTTAAAATAGTTTCAGTATATTTTGTTAGACGTTATATAAGTAGGTATAAATTAAAGCAACAGATTGCTCTGGGCCGCCAAGGAACATACCTTAATTAATAAAAGCCAACGACTAGAATACTACTTAAATATCTTAATTAAAGTAGCACTGGCTATGATAATGATATTCAGAAATCGACAAAAGCGCGAAGAAAATTGAATTCACAAACAATGCAGCAACAAACGAACTTTCAAATGAGCGAATGTTACAGTTGAGATAGTCGTCTTCGTGAAAGCATAAGACACGGCTCGCGCCGCGACGCGTGACGTCCCGCGGGAGCGGAAGTCTTGGCTTCCGGCGCCCGCGCCGCCGCCCGGAGATCCGGTCGCCATCACGAATCACGAACTTCTAGTGGACACGCTACATGGATTCACTTTGGAGACTTCGTGACTTTAATTTAACTACCTACGTTGTTAATGGTCAAATCATATATTAGCCCGTGACCCCGTGTCTACGCACCCCTCGCAGTGAACCCGGGATAAAATTATCCTTTCTCCAAGATTTTCAGTTTTAAATCCATTCAGTAGATTTTGCGATATTACATAAACAAATAGATATAATATTCTAACAAAATATACTAAAACTATTTTAAGGGTGAATTCAGTCCATGATACTGTACAATTTTCCCCAAGAAATAATACCGAAATATGAAAAATATTTACGGCTTTGCAAAACAAAACAATATTTTTTATATTTCGATATAAGTATGTCTCTAGGAAAAAATTGTTCAGTATCATGGACTGAATTTACCCTTAAAATAGTTTCAGTACAGTATATGTATTTTGTTACATGTTATATAATTTTTTTGTAAGTCATCTTTATCAAACATGTCCCTGCTGATTGCATCCATAGCCACAGAAATAATATAAGTAGGTACTCGTACTTTATTCTTGGTAAGTATCTATTATTATCATTTAATTAACTAGCTGTGCCCGCCACTTCGTTCGCGTGGTTGTCGGAACGTAATGTTATATAGCCTAAAGCCTTCCTCTATAAATGGACTACGCAACAAAAAAATAATTTTTCAAATCGGACCATTAGTTCCTGAGATTAGCGCGTTTAAACAAACAAACAAACAAACAAACAAACTCTTCCGCTTTATAATATTAGTATAGATTACCTCTACCTAGGCATATTTGAGGATGATTACTAATACAGAAGAACAAATTGGTTTGATCTGTAGCTACTACATATTAGTATCTTCGAGTCTCTCGAATTACGCTTAATACCTTACGCTTTTGACCGTTTCATTAATAGTACCTTTTGTGTATACCAACAACAGCAATCTTCAAACATTTATATCACACTATAAATGATCTAAAAATAACAAATATAAAATATTCATCAGCTCCTAGTTATTCCTCCTTGTATCGCAAACAATTCGCTTCAAATGGAGCATTTTAGACATCCGGACATAACACTTCTCGATAAGTTCTAATAACACGCTAAACATTGATAATGACTCGACAGCACTACGATAATGAGCTGAGGTTTTCCCATTATCAACCGGAATATGACTTTCATTTTTTTAACTTAACCAATTAATTTGTGAACAAATGTTTGTAAAATTATTATATACTTATATTAATTAGGATGATAAATAAGTATAGAGGTACATATACTCGCACTTGTAGATATGTTGTAGTAATTATCTACAAAGTATTAGTTAATATGTACTTATCACGAGTTTTATTAATTTATTTGGTGAACTAATGTACTCGTATCTAGTTGACATTTTTTTTTCTCACCTAATGAAATAGAAGGTAAATTTTTGCTCTTTGTGAAATTTCAAGTGTTAAGTAATCCTCCACCCATATCGTGACATGATGTCATAGTATCAAATACACCAAAATAAAATTAGTTACTGTAAGTAGTTAAACCATTTCATAGCTTGGGTATGGGTAGGTCATTTATACAGGTTTCTTTGTTATTACTAAACTGTACTGAGTATACAAACACAGACGAAGGCCAGCCTTCACGGTGAAATATGATGCACGACCAACCAACCCACGCGCATAATAGAGGCATTATAGGATTCGTTTGGAATAATTTTGGTCAGCAACTCGGTAGACTAAACAATGAGATCAGCTGTATGCTGGGCAATACGGCAGTGATGCTGTGCCTAATGTCTGAACAACAACGATATTGATTCACTATATTGTTTGTGCTAGCTACGCTAGCTCCACTGGAGAGAGACCAAGGGCGGATCCAGCTTTGGCGCCAGGGGGGGGAGGGTCCCATAGTCGTGGAAATAATAATTAGATGCAAGTAAAAAGTAGGTTCTTTTATTAATCAATGTTAGTACTGTACTTAAAATACCTACCTACCTATATTTAAATAACGAATTCCCATCAGACTATTGCTTGAGGTTCTTCAAGGTGGGTGTGAAAATTTTCTTTTAGAGTCGGCAATGCGTGTATTGTTCTTGGAGACGTATTTTTTAACGAGGGAGCAGCTAAACGTATAGTTTTCCAACTCACCGCTGTGCATCAAAACCGTCGTCGAATGTCAAAAAAAAACTACTAGCTGTCAAGACCACTCGTTGCAAATCCTTCGCGTAGGTACGAACGATTAAAAAATGCGCCTATTTGTAAACTCTCGCGCAAATCATTATTATGACTCCCGACTACTGGTGTACAGACGCCAGACGCCCATCAGCTATCTGTCTAACCGTCAAACGTAAGCCTGTTTGTATTCTCTAACCTATGAAAAGCGAGATATCTAAGTGTACTCGTAAGTACATTCCAAAGTATTCCTTTGACTCATAAAATGGTTGACTGGGAGAAAATGCTCTTAGCATTAAGTCCGCCATTTGTTAAAAGTATATTTTTACTTTGGACAATAAAGTTTGATAAATAAATTAATAAATAAAACCACCAAACCTTGTCGGTGGAATACTACTACCCGTGGTACACGTACTTGGATTATTTTAACAATTGTTGAGTGCTTTGCTTATTCGGGATGACACAGCGCGGACAGCGCCTATTGTTTTAATGGCGGGCACACGAAGGCGGTAAAACCCACATGAGTAGAACCCTCAATGAAAGTTCTCAGAAAACAACCATAGGGAAAAAATCTTTAGAAAATTGCTACAGGGAAGTCTATACGAAAAAAAATGCAAGAGTGTGCTCATTTATTTTCTTACGTAGAATCTTCATTCATTATAATACAAATAACGATACAATACGAGTACACCTAATT
Organism: Acrobasis repandana; assembly: GCA_963576875.1. NCBI lineage: Eukaryota > Metazoa > Arthropoda > Insecta > Lepidoptera > Pyralidae > Acrobasis > Acrobasis repandana. The sequence continues at coordinate 13,832,587 of OY756218.1, read as the reverse complement.
ACTACAATAATTCCCGATAAATAGAAACTCGGGCATGCAATAAACGAAGAAAAGGGTAAATGCTATACGATCACCTCACCCTTGTCAACTAAACATCCACCGCAGTTTCTCAGTTTGCCTGAAGATTATGACGTCTGTAAAGGTCGTCTAAATATTTGAATGGCCCCAATGTCCCGAAATGTATATAAGTAATACAAATATTAGGTATGTTTTGAAATAAAAAAGTGAATATACTTACTGATCGTTTGTGTAGTACTGCTTTGTTTACGTAGTAAGTTCCTACTCAACTAGACCTTTATCAAAAAAAATATTCTATAGTACTTTATAACGTTTATAATTATTATAGAACTTTATAACGATCGTATTATTTACTAAATACAGGTAAGGACACCGGTTTCACTATGGTTGAAGAAAATCGCTGGATACAATAGGCGTAGCTAGGGATGGGCGACATGGGCCTCTGCCCTCGGCTTCGTGGGCGTCGCCACGCGTCGCGGTCTCTAGGGCCTCGCGCGTGAAGCAGATGAGCCTTTTATTAGGAGATATCGTGCCTAAATTCATTACAATAACATATTAAACCAGAGGCCTCGCAAAACTAGCCCTCCCATATGACTCCGCCACTGAAGCGTGTGGCGCTTTTTCTATTAGCCTGTAGGACCTCAACCTGTCCCGGCGCTCTAGGCTAGCTCCCACATAGAAGATAGTAGAAGAGGTAGAAATAGAGACTCGACAACAACACAGATGAAATGAAGAATGAAAAACGGACAGGATGAGATGAAGAAAGGAGGTTTGAACATGATGCATGCAACATCGTTACAAGCCAATAGGCCTCGCCAGAACTATATAAACACAATTTGTTCTCAAACGCAAATGAGGAGAGCACTTAGTACCTACAACTACATTGCAAAGGAATGCTGTATTTAGTGCGTGCATTAAAGCCCCAAGGCTCAGAGGCACAGCACACACATGACATCTCTACAGAAGTTAAGTTTTATTTGTACCTAATTCTCATTTTATTTTATAAATTTGTGCTGGAAATGCTTCTACATTAGTGCTTCTAGTATAAATGGAGGTATCTATAACAACAAAGTTGTTTTTTTAGAAGATTCCGGTCATTGCGGATCATGTAAAAAATAAAAAAGGGTGGGACTTCATTGCTACAGTATCCATGCGGTTGAAGCTCTCGAAGCTATATAAAACTCATACCGTGACGTAAAGGCAAAGTAGATGATTTCGATAATACAGAGCCTATTTATGTAGGTAAGTAGGTATATGGTTTTATGGCTCATGGGCAATGGATAAGCATGACCAGCCATAAGTACTTACACATTGTACAAATGTACAGTGACTGGAGCATTCAAGCATCTCTCTGTATGAGTTTTATAGCAATACAGCAATTAAGTCGCAAGTCCTACCTGATTTATTTTTTATTTCTGCTAAGCTTATCTTCTGTTCTCCCTGTACTTTGTATCAGAGGTGAGAAGAGGCAGGCGAGAGGCGAGGTGAAGTAACGGATGAGTGTCCGTGGGAACGGTCGGCACTTCCGCTCCGGCCGCGCACCTCCGCACTCTCAGTTATTTCCTCCGAGTAGGGTGACCCTTGCTGCAACGAGCCATGGACGAGCTACTGGTTAATTAGCCAGGACAGTACAGGGAAACACTGAGTATAGTTAATTAGCTTAAGAATATTTACTTGTTTGTTTTTCGTAATTTAATGCAACACTTCAACCTACAATACACATTTAGTACGAGTATGTAAGAGTAATATGTCAGAGAACTTAATTGACTCTCCACCAGCCAACCGGTGAATAAATAAATAGACTACGACAATAGTCACACACAAGACATCAAGAGAGGGTAAAACAAAAGAAGGATAGATATTTTTCGTTACTTGCAGTAAACACTTCACTTCATAGTAGGAATAACAACATCAACAAAGGATCCAAGAACAACGCGTAGCATTATAAATAGCAGTTACGAGTACGTATTTGTAAAGCTAGGAACGCCTTCTGTATAATCATTCAACAAAATGGTCTAAAATACTTTTTATACTTAGTAGGTACTGTTCATTTTTACCACATTTTTATATTATATTCGAGTTTTGCACTACCCTTGTCTTTCTCGACATCACCCGGTTGGTTGACTGGTAGATAAGCATTTAAATCCGCCATTACACTTGTAGTTGTGTATAAGTTAAATGAATAAAAATAAAAAATAAATCTGACTGAAAACGTTTGGTTCTACGTCTGCGGTTTGGTTCCTCTACATGTAATGAATTACGTCAAGTTGCTCAACAGGACAGTGTTGTAATGTCCCTCTTTCGCCGCACGTTTTGCAATACCTTACAAATCTTATAATATTAACTGCAATGAGAAATGTGATTCACCTGGTTCAAATAACTTAAATGTCATTGACATAAAATAATACCAGGTACCTATGTATTAAATAGGGAGTGCCCATTCCTTTCTTGATAATAGAACCTACCTAAATTACTTATGTGTACGTAAATTTTGTAGTACACTTAGGTACAAATCTGTTCTTACATCTAAAAGATTCAATCCGCAGTATTCGATCATACTAGATATCAATCTAGGTATATGTATTATTTACTTATGTGATCAAAACTAACAAATACAAAAGCTTTCTGTACTTATATGTCAACTAACAGGTATTGCTGACAAAAGTGGGTGCAATACTTGTTAATTGATAAGCCTTTTTATTGATTACCTATATTCTCAGCTATATTAAGAACAAATAGAAGAAGTTTACTGTGTGGACTCAATGTAAACACTGTTTAGGAAACGTATTTAAACAAAAGAATATTATGGTCAAAGAAAAAATCACTTTGTTGTATATTCTATATTTATTATCTATCTTTCGAAATTGATAGGTACTTCACAACCACTCATCAATTAATCGCTTTGATCATACCTACTCGCAGTATCCCTTCACTCGCCATAAAACAGTTACACAACGCGCAATCTTAGCATAAAATCATATTGCAAGTCTGGTCGACAATCCGGAAGATTCGCTTCCCAGAGACTGTTCTAAATACGAGCACCTAAGCTGTGCGGCTGCATTGAGCAAGTCCGTTGACCGCTGTCGTAAGCTCCGCTGTTATCGGCCGGAAGAGCCCGACGGAAGCCCGCAATCTCGACCAATTGGACGAGGCGGAGTGTCACGCTGTGCGCACATGCCCCTTGCTTGCTTTACTTTCCTAACTCTTGTGCATATATACAAATATGTATTTGTGTCCATTATATGCATATACGTGTAATGAAATAGGAACTTTGCCAGCAATAAAAATGGAATAAGGAACTTTTCCATACTTGGGTCGTGATTATGCTGGTCCGTTTATCGTGCCTAAGTATACCCACTTATATGTAAACATCGCTTGCCCAATTCCTTAAAAAGTATGATTTGTAATGAAATAACGGTTGTTTGAAAGTTTTAAAAAAAACTGGACCGGCAACTAAAAGGACTACTGCGATACAACCTTTGCAGAAGTGCAGAAGTGAAGTGCAGAAGTGAAAAAGTAAATATAAAGTTGTTTGGTGAATTTATACATCATTTTAGGTGGTGAATTGGTGGTGGGTGGCAAGTTTATAATAACCCTTTCTTTGTTACATGGATTATCTAGTTTATTTATAAAATTAACATTCTCATACTTTGGTTTATATTTTTAACATTAGAGTATAACGTACCTAGTACCTAAGTACGAGTACCTATGTACTCGTACTTACGTACAGGGAAGTAAGGCTGCCTTTCAAAAGAAAATATTTGTATTCATATACCAAATATTGTTGAGGTTTTATGACGTCGTCATTCATGATTGTTTGTTTATATTATACGAGCGAGTACAAGTAAATGTACTTAGTGCCAATGTAAATTTTAAACTGAACAAAATATTTCCGTTTCTCAATTATTGACGACGGACATGTCACATGACACAGTTATCAAAATCAAAATCAAATATTTATTCAGTAATTAGGCCTTTGCAGGCACTTTTACTCGTCAATAATTATAGTGTACATTACGTGTAATGTTTATTTATATCTAAATTATTTTTTTCTTTGATCAAAAGCTACCGATACTAGCGTTTCGCAATGACCACTGCTGAGAAGAAACGCCGAAAGAAACTCATTTACACAGTATTAGTCGCCTACGCGGCAGAAGGGCTTTTACAGTTTACAAAGATACTTACTCGTATTATGCCTAACTAATACAATGTTATCACAACATAATATGTAAAGCTTGCGAACGAGTGCCAAATCCAATTTACAGAAATAAGTTACACTGAGTAGTCTTAAAAAAACGGAGCCGAGCTGACCAGTCCCTACTGGCGGCACCCGTTCACGAGTTGTCGGGTGGATCAGCCATTGCTCATCGCTGAACTCAACCATATTAGAGGGAATCTAGCGAGTTATAATTAGGGATATTCAAAATTTTTTACTTATTTATTTATTTATACAAAAGACATCAACGAGCCCGTTCAAAAATGACGTCACGCCCAAAATTATTATAATTTTGTAAACTCGAAGTACCTATAATTTTTTTCAGAACATAAATATAACCTGAGAGCACCAATTCAAAGTCACTGATTTACTTTTGATGAACCGGATGAATAAAAGGAACAAAACATACAAAAAATGGTAAGTAATAAATTAACTCTCATCCCTTTAATTAGAAATCGAAACTGGTTTAAACACAGCTTCAAATGAGGATACAGGTAACACCTTTCTCTTCCCGATAACTCAAGCAAGTTCAAAAGTTAATTATCGTAGGTACTTACATTACTTTTTTTGCGTCCGTAATATTTATTTTAAAACTGTCAACAACTCAGGAAATTCTGTATGTAGGTACTTTGGCTTTATTGTGATAATGTCATAAGATTACGAAAGTATATTTCAGTTGTTACATTACAGCGTATACAGGTAAATATTTTTCCAGTTACCAAATTTTCAGAGTAATTATAATTTTTCGACTTTCCAAACAAAACCGCAATCGGATGATGATTTAGTATCAGAGGTCGGATTTTTTATCGGATTTCTCCAAATGATTATGTTTCTTATTTATATTTTATATATAAACCGTTATATTTAATCAACTTGGCCTTACAGCAAAAACAGATTAATTGTACTTATATACTTAATAATAAAAAATCATGTTAGAAAATAGCTTAGTCGGATGATAATAGGTATGATTTTATTACTCGTATTGACACTACAGACAGAATGGTTGTTGATTCTGTTAAAAAAATTACCTACCATGAAAGCCTAAAATCGTACTTACATGGTTAACTTTATGGATAAAAATAAAGTACCTACCTACAATATTATCGCGACAATTTCTTTCCGAACTCATAAAAGTTTTACAATATTCCAGATATACATATTGCACATGACACGATGGTGCAGTCACGATGCACGAGTGGAGGGGGTGTATAATGTAGGGTTATGGCATGACCACTGTTTTTTCCTAGATTACAATATCATAATGGTATAAAAAAATCTTGCGGCCTACTCGTGGCTCATATCTAAGCAGACATTGACACTGAAACTCAATCTATGCCTAACATATGATAACTTTTCTTGTTGGTAGTACACTTAATCACCAAGCGGAACCGGCAGTCTATAACCATTGCCGTTTTACATTGAACCTTCTAACTTCCTTTTGAATGTCGTAAATGTATCTAAAGAAAGGCGCCCAATGTGCCATAAGAGATCTTGCTTAAATGGTCGTATTATTCAACTGACATTGACCTCTAGAGCGGTCGCCGAAGCTTCTCTCAGTGAGCATAAATATTCATAACAGCTTCATCTACATATTAATGAATGTGGATAGATAATGTAAGACGCCACCCGGGAGACGTGTTATCTGCTAAGCAAATGTTGGATTCTGGAAGTGTTTTCAGTTGATTTTTGACGTCTGTTGAATTTGATACTGATTATTTTGATAGAAATAAATAAATAAGTATATACACACAGATTGAGCTAGCCCTAAAGTAAATTTCAAGTTATGGGATACTAACTCAACGGTACTATATTTTATGATACATAGGTACATAATGTAGATAAACACCCAAGACCTGACAATTTCAAAAAGGTCATTTTCCAATTTATCCTGGCTGGGGATCAACCCAGAACCTCAGGAGTAGCGGTCTATCATGTTAACCAGTATACCAAATGGTATTTATTGATCAGGATTTTCTTTGATTTTTACAGTTTCCTGAACGATACGTGAGTGAACTTTTAAAATACTTAGATAAAGTAGGATAATAATTACTTTAACTATAGGATAATAGTTACCTATTTCTTATCAAGCATAAAAACAAGCAACTAGGTATCTATCAATAGCGAGGCGGGGGACCGGTTGTAAATTTTTCGCAGAAATGCATTCCCAAAGAGGGTTGACGTCAGGCAGGCGGCCGGTCGTAAAACTAAAGTTAAATCATTTAAACTGTTTCGGCTATTTTTACTCTGAAGAGACTCTAAAGAGAAGAATAAAAACTGGTCAAGTGCGAGTTAAACTCGCGTGAAAAGGGTTCCGTACTTCTCATAGGTTTTCTTGTAATATACAAGCAATGTACTATATTTTGTATTTTTTTCAAAATTTTAGGCTCAGTAGTTTCGGAGATCAGGGGGGGGGGGAATTATCAATTTTCGTCTTCTTTCATGAATAAAATCAAAAGTATTTATTTTACAATAATAACAAAAATATATTTGAGACCCTCATAACGAGTCCTTTCATTTGATATATGACACAGCAAGGTTTGCAAAACTTTTTTTTTAATTTCCTATTTTGTCCTCCGAAAATGACCCTTATTTTAAAAAAAATATTTTTTTACTTTGCACATCTGTGTTTGGGTCATAGGATTACACCATCCTACCAAATTTCACCTGATTCGGTCCAGTAGATTCGGAGCAAATTGGCTGTGACAGACGGACGGACAGACAGACGCACGAGTGATCCTATAAGGGTTCTGTTTTTTCATTTTTTGTACGGAACCCTAAAAAGCGGGAAAGCGCACCCTGGCATCCGAAGGAGCGCAGCTGATGAGGATGCAACCGGAAACGCGATAAGATGAAGAAGATTACAAATACATTCCTATCTTCCTAATTTTCTAAACTTACAACGTAAAAACGTGAAAACAAAGTGAGTAATACATAATCGTCTTCTGTATCCGGGTATAGGTACAATGAACAATATCAGAACTGCTCTTTTATCGATGATGGTCATAAATTGAATTAATTAAAATATATATTTATATATTATATGTATCTAGTATATTCATTAGGTATGTGTATAGTATATTCGTTCGTAGTGTATACGCTTTAATATTATACTTGTTTTTTTTATTGTTCTGTACGTACTTCTGCCTTCTTAAATATGTAACTGTCCTTTGCCCTACTGGTCGACTGGAAGAGACCCCTTCTGGGATGAGTCCACTATTTGTAAAATTACCTTTGTTATTTTATTCTTAATCAAGATCACATTACAAGTAGTAGGTATTTTATAATTAAGTTAATTAAGAATCTTCATTCCATAACGGATCATCAGGAATTTTAAAATCAAACAGCACTTCTCAAAACTCACTGTTGTCTTTCCATTTCGGCGAAGCGGGTTTTTATTACTTCCTTCGGAGTTCTTAGCAAAAAAGTCTCGTCGGGCTAGACGAAGTTCCGCGTGACCTTCGTCATCGCCACTGTCCATCGGCAAAAAGCTGTTTTGGTCCTCCACACACGAGCGAAGCATAATCGGTAAAGCCCTTCACCCACCATTAAAGCTTCGAGATAAATAGGCATTGGCTTTTATTTAACCTGCATAGAGTTTGTAGATGACTACCATCAAACGGTAAGAACACCGAGAATTTTTGGACATTTTGCTACACGCCGTTACAGATAGGTATTGTGGTAATGCGATGATATGTATACTCACCTGTATTACATGCTAATCAAAAAAACGTGAAAATATGTATTAGGTACGTATTAAACACACCTTCCTGTAAACGATGGATTCCTTTACTCTACCTAGATAGCCATCTCAATACGGTGTTAAAGCTTTAGCTGTACTGTATTAATTGTTAGAGTCGACACAATGTAAGCAGAAGGTTACTGTTACTAGTAGTCAAACTACTGAACCGATTTTGATGCCCAACGAACTTCTATTGATATTTCCTACATGCCTACCAAAATCGGTCTATCAGTTAGGCAGTTATCGCGGTACAATACAAACAAATATACATACAAACATACAAACAATGTGTTTTCGCCCCCAACTCGGTTTAGAGACCTCGCTCGCTTCGCTCGCGCGGTCCAAAAAGATGGGATATAAATATAATCTGCGACTCTCCCGTTTCCATCACCACTCCTAAATACAATGCTACTTACATGGATACCAACATCAACCCACAGAGCGAGGCATATATGTATATACATTATTGCAGTACTAGGGACCTTACTTCCCGAGTTATAGCATCTGATCTTTTGATAAAAATCTCAGAACCCAGGAGATCCACCGGCGTATACAGCTGAGATGAGATGAGTTTAAAAACAGAAAAATACCACAGTGCCATAAAACTCGCCTCTTCGACCAATATGTCCTGCCAACCATGAAGTATGGTGCCGAGACATGAACTCTTACAAAAGAAACCATGTACAAAGTTTCGGTTTCGCAAAGAGCCATGAATATTCGGCATCAAACTACAAGACCGAGTCCGCAACGTAGAGATTTGCCGTCGGACGAAAGTTCACGACGTACTCTCTAGAATTGCGGCTCTTAGAGTTATGGAACTGGGTGGAACACCTGGCTAGAAGGAACGATGGTAGGTGAAGTAAGGCTACCATTGAATGGTATTTCAGATATGGTAAGCGCAGTGTGGGACGTCCAGCGGCTAGGTGGGTCGACGATATTAAACAAGTCACTGGAAAGAACTGGATCGCAGCGGCCGGGGACAGAAAGGGATGGCGCAGACAAAGGGAGGGTTATGTCCAGCAGTGGGTTTTTTGAAAGCTGATGATGAAGTAGCTATTAAATAATGTGGAGGCCCAAATTTAAAAATACTATCAGCTGTCTCTACTCGTACTTAGGTTAGGTACATACCTAAAAGTAAGAGTCAACTTGGGTTCAACCTCGCCAGCTACATTCATTGTAGTGGACAAAGGCCTTTACAGAATACTTATGTGATCGGAAAGTCCAGTCCGGAGTCATCTCGTTTTCGGAATAACACTTGCAGAACCAGTCGCTCGCACGACGCCAAATATCAACTTGTTTCCTTCCTCGTATTATCGTCGATGAACATAATTGACTATTTTAAGCGGTAAGAGGTAGCTGTTGGATACCATTAGGTATATTATTATTTACATTATAATAATTTTATATCTTTGTATAATGATTTATTAGTAAAACTCTGGAAGCAGATCGCTTCCAAACATAGGTCATTTTGAAAATCCTGAGGCCTATGTCTAGTAGCAGACTTCTTGCGACTGATATTACTATTAGATTTTAATGCCTATTGGATTCTAATCTAATCTTAATCTAAATAAAGTATCTATTAATAAATTTATCACAAAGACTACATATTCTACAATGACAATTCGGCTAAGCCATGGAGTGTACTCTGAGTGTCTGTACTGCAAAGCAGGCAATATAATATAATTTCCCGTATTTATCAATTAGGGTTATTTTGCTAATTAATCAGCTTTGCTACTAACATTACAATATTCATCGCGTAGGATCCTGATTTTCTTGCGTCAAGCAACGCCTGTTCAATTTCCAATGATTTCGTTCCGCTGTTATTTCTACACAGCTACTTACAAGAAACAGGAGGTTAATTTTAATGTCCATGCAAAAACATGCAAATCAGTCTAGTTTAGTGTGATTTTTATTTGAATAAGAAAATAGTTCTCCATTTATTCTTATTTCTCCATGTTTATTTCAATTTATGTAGATGCATAAAAAACATGAAATGTGCAACTGCATAGGTACACGCTATATTTACACATTGTACATTGTCGCTGAATTAAAGCATTGATGAACGCTTCGTTAGAAAAAGCAGCCTTTGTACTTAGTTATATTTAACTAGCTTTTACCCGCGGCTTCGCTCGCGTATCCTTAATCCTACGGGAACAGTAAACTTTTCCGGGATGAAAGGAACCCTATGTCCTCAGGACTCCTAACTATGTGTATACGAAATTTCAAGAAGATTGGTTCAGTAGATAAAGCGTGAAAAGGTAACAAACAAACAATTAAATATATAAGTTTATACTAGTGGCTTTGTGAGATGAAGACCTCGTGAGTCTGACCTTGCATAGTTAGTACTTTACCCCTAAAGCCCCTAACCCCGTGAAGTTTATCGGATGAAAGTGTTCAGACAAAAAAATTGCGTCTTAAAAGAACTCTCGAATCTCTCTTGAACTCAAGAATGCGACCTCTGGGCAAGAACCAACAGACTGACAGACGGACAAAATCATTTTTTGGACAATTTCGAAACTGAGATGCTTCGGTCGCTCAGTCAATGACGTCTAACAAAATATACTGGAACTATTTTGAGGCTAAATTCAGTCCATGATACTGAACAACTTTCCCAAAGGAACACATATAGAAATGTGAAAAAAAAAATACCTTGTAAGAGACTACTTGTAAGAGAGACCAAAGTTTTTTTTTTCGTATCTTTCTCAGTATACTGATCTGGTGCGCTATATTTCCCTTGCGGAAGTTGTTCAGTATCGTGGATTGACTCCACCCTTAAGATGGTTTCGGTATACTTTGTTACATCCTGTATAAATGGATGACGGGGAAATCTGTGCGGGGAAAGTATAAACAGGATACAAAAATGAATTATTTGGTAATGTTAAGAAAATAAAACTTCACAAAATATTGTCACTTGCCATTGATAGTATTCATATTTAACGTGATTTAACATACTGATTAAGAGCGCTATTTGACTCCAAAAGAACTACGACTTCGTCACAGTTAAGTATTTTATACAAATCCTACATGAAATGTTTGTTTTGACGTTTAGAAAAAAGTATCTGATTTGACTTTTTGGAATCTAGGGTATTGTGGATACAATCAAGAGCATATGAGGTTTCATACTTGTAGTGCGAGTTTTACCCTTACAGCAATTGTAATAAGATCGGTACAAATTCCAAAGTGTTAAACTCCACGAGCTCTTGACTGTAAAAAAATAAAACTTGGAAACAAAGTTATTATATTTATGAGGCAAGTAATTATTAAAATAAAAAAAAAGCCTGATACAACATGACCGAGATTATATGTTGTTTCTTTAGCATTTTTCCTTTTAAATTACTTTAAAACATATAACATATATATATTTTTGTAATCTTTATATAGAATAATTTCTTTTGATACCCCACTCGTTTGGTTATGTATGAATGAAAACAAAAAATAATTTGGCGTCACAAATCCGCCATTTTGGATTTCTTACATTTTTAATATACCCAGTGACACTCAGAATTGAAACAAATCTAATGACACCTCTCAAGTTAAATTCCTCCAGCCGTTTAGGCTGTAGAGCGAGCCAAACAAATATACATACATACACTCGAAAAACATAACCCCTTCGTCTGGCGCAGTCGGGTAAAAAAAAGACAATAGCATTGGAACAAAATCAGAACAAAAGTATTGAACAGGATCGGTATACCTACTCATCCATCTGAGTAGTACAGATTTATTTTTTGAAAATTACATAAATTGTAGAGCGAAACTTTTTTTAAAGAAGGTAATTAAAACATAATATTATTAAGGTTTTTGTTGTTTTCTGTGCACACTCATCTTGGCCAGCCCATTAAGGCTGTTTTCCCCCACAGTGCTTCTTAACCAAGTCTGCGCCCGAGGCTGCTAAACGATCGCTCTACCGACTCTACCGTACACATTCTGAAGGTAAGCGATAAAAATTTTCAACGCTTTATCCGTTTCAGGAAAGAAGGTTTTTGCCATCAGCATCGGTTAGGTTTGTTGAGTTGGATTTATCATACAACAATTGCTTCGAAAGTTCGATTTCATTTGTTCGCCAAATCATAAAATTGGGCAATGGTTTCGCAAGTTTCTGTAAGATTTTTGAATGACATCGCTTGCATTTGTGCCGCGTGTATTTTAGATAATGCAAATGGTGCAGTGGTCTCTTCAACAAAACGTACTTCGAGAGATGTAATTACGGAGTACAGGTGCTTATGGATAAGTTTTCTTAAAGGTATACCTGTATACGTGTGGTGCTCTATGACCAAGAGTCTAGATCTACTCGTAAGTTACATCTTGTCATTAATATAAATAAACTTACCTAGTTAGGGTATTAATTTTATATTACAACATTAAACTTCTGTGCGTAAGTAATAATAGTTTTCTAAGAATTATTACCAACCGAGATTATATTATAACACAAACACAACTATTGGCTAATTTTATTGAATAACGCCGCGGTAATATCACAATCCACGGCCCTTTCCTTGAGTTATTATTTTGAAATGGAACATCGGAATACCTGCTGGTCTAGTTTTGATTGTTGTTTGTTCCCGAGTATGTACTCCTGGAAGTAAACAGGATACGGAAGTCGTACGTAACGTACATGCAAAACCGAACGGATTTATCGATTGCCGTCCGGCAATATGGCGTCGGTTTATTTATCTTGTACCTTCCTGGCGCCGGCGTTCCGGCGGAATCAGGCGCCGTCTCCGCTAACCCCTTGCCGCGGTTCCGGTTTCCGCCCGCCTTTGAAGTCCGACGAAGGTTCCTTTTCGCTACCCTATTATGGAATAGGCTTCTCAGTTCAGTAGACACGGTAATTTGAAAAACCGCTCGCCTAGATCGTCGTATGATTTCGTTTTATTTTGATATAAGTACTTATTAGATGACGTCTTTTGTGATGTAAGATATACGAGAGATAGTCTAGCCAACGAAAGCTGTCCATGAAAAACCGTGACAAACATAAAAAATATTTCTTTTATTTAGGTAATTTGAATATATTATAAATGTATATATAACAAGTCAAATTTTAAAGAACATTTAAAACTTAAAAGTGTCAAATCTGTTTATAAGGAGTGCAAAAAAATTTCTTGTCGCGGTTTTTCATGGACAGTTTTTGTTGGCCAGACTCTCTCGTCTCTCACTATCATTTTATTTATTTATCAAATCTTATTGTTCCAAAGTAACTTATAACAAATGGCGAACTTAATACTAAGAGCTAAAATTGTAGTCAGGGACTAAAATTCTTAGTACATATTTGTTTAGGAAGCTGATGGTACTGCAAGGTGATGTAGATACCTGTTTACTGAATGCCCAATATTTAAAAATTATTATTTAAGTAATTTCCAAAAATCGCCCATCCCACTTGACAAAAGCCATTTTATGTGGACGTTCAACCTCGCCTTTTCATTTCCTCATTCTCCAAACAGGTATTCTTACTTATTAATTAGGCATTGCATTTTTTGCATCGTTGGCGTCGATCGTATGTGAGTACCTGTAAGTACATACCAGTGAATCAAACCGTGGCTCCGTTATTTCAAAATGCAGTCGGTTTCCGCTGTTACCAAAATGCAAATGCAATTTCTACATTGTGCTCCATTCCCCGGCTATTACTGTCTTGTTCCTACTGTCACGCACCTCGAAGAGTTAAGGCGTAGACTATTTTACACAAAAATTAATTTTATGCCCCTTTTTAGAGTTTCGAAGTCCCTAGACGGAACACTTATAGTTTTGATATGTCAGTTTGTACGTCCGCAGCTTAGCTCAGAGATTGTTAGTACTAGAAATCTGTAATTTTGGTACGTATACTGACAACCATTTTTTACCCATATTTAAAAGTTTTAAAACCATTTTGGGTTTGCACAGACAACTTTTCAGTAGTAACCCGTTTTTGATTCGAGTATAAGCGTCGTCAGCTAAATTGTTACGTGTTAGCTTGAAAAATCTAAAACTTTAAAGAAATAAGTTTACTTTGTTCATTTATGAGTTACAGCCGCCAAAAAAAAATGCACGCATTTGATAAATTTCGTATAATATGTAAAATTATAGCCAATAAAATCTCTATGTTGTAACGTGTAACTCGGAACTCTACTCTGAGTGTGGCTCGATACTCACTTGGCCGACTTATTTTTTAAGAAACTTGTGTAAGTAAATATACAAAAAAAATATCTGACCCCAATTCGACATCCGATGGTTGGTGCATTTGTAAGTAATTTTTTTTTCGGTAGCTAGCCATTTTCTAAACGAATGTTATGAGAAGGTATCATAGACGGAACATGACGGACAATGTGTTATTTTCGGCCAAGAACCAATAGGATAACAACTCCATCTTATCTTGTGGATGTCGTAAGAGGCGACAAAAGGACTAAAGCTTATGCCTGAGCTCAAAAATCTCGTGCAACAACTGCTTTAAGGGAGGTTGACGTCAGGCAGGTGGGCGATCGTACAACCAAATCCTTTTATGGTTTCTGGATTTTTCTACACTATAATTATCCGTGTAAAAGAAAGACTCCGAAGCAGCAGAGCTAAGCATGCAACCGGTTACACGCTGAGAGAGAGAGATGAGGAAACTAAAGGAGAGGCGTGATTTTGCTACACAAATGTCACACGAGATGAAAAATTACCCTGAATAGAATTATATTCTAGAAAAATACTCACCCTTAAAAGTTTAAATCTGTTTATGTGAAATCTCTGTCATATTATAGCAAAATTTGTGTAGCAAAATCACACATACACTATTATATTCTAGAACAATACTCACCCTTAAAAGTTTAAATCTGTTTATGTGAAATCTCTGTCATATTATAGCAAAATTTGTGTAGCAAAATCACACATACACTATTATATTCTAGAACAATACTCACCCTTAAAAGTTTAAATCTGTTTATGTGAAATCTCTGTCATATTATAGCAAAATTTGTGTAGCAAAATCACACATACACTATTATATTCTAGAACAATACTCACCCTTAAAAGTTTAAATCTGTTTATGTGAAATCTCTGTCATATTATAGCAAAATTTGTGTAGCAAAATCACACATACACTATTATATTCTAGAACAATACTCACCCTTAAAAGTTTAAATCTGTTTATGTGAAATCTCTGTCATATTATAGCAAAATTTGTGTAGCAAAATCACACATACACTATTATATTCTAGAACAATACTCACCCTTAAAAGTTTAAATCTGTTTATGTGAAATCTCTGTCATATTATAGCAAAATTTGTGTAGCAAAATCACACATACACTATTATATTCTAGAACAATACTCACCCTTAAAAGTTTAAATCTGTTTATGTGAAATCTCTGTCATATTATAGCAAAATTTGTGTAGCAAAATCACACATACACTATTATATTGTAGAACAATACTCACCCTTAAAAGTTTAAATCTGTTTATGTGAAATCTCTGTCATATTATAGTAAATGACCTTAAAAAAGCTGCGCTAACAAGATAAAAGTACAGGAAGTGAAAATTAAGTATTATACTGTATTCAAGTAAGTATCTGTTTGAAATCGATATTTTTCTGTAAAATGACTCTGTGTCCTCAATTAAGTGCTTATATCGGATTATATTAAACTTTTCAATCAATCAATTAATCAATTAATCGCCTCATAAATTTCAATAGACATTGCATGAAAGATTTTTTTGCATGCATTGCATTTTTTTTATTTTTATTAAAACAAACAATCTATACGACTAAACCAGTAGGACCCGATAAAGTTAGATAAGGTTTAGGAAGAACAAAATATTATTAGCTGAACCAAACTTTATAACATTAGTGAGTTTCATGAGTCATAATATCAATATAGCGCTATCGCATCGCAATTCGCAATGATCATAAACAAGGTATGAACTATTACATCAAAACACATCCGAAAGTTCAGTATTAGTGTGTCAGTTTTTTCTCGTGCAAGGAGGTTTTGCAAGCGGCATGCGGCCCGTTCTGTCGCAAGCTCATCAGATAACTTGGCCCGACTTCCTCAATTGCATCGCCGGGCCGCAGCGCCGCCCAATTTCTTCAGTCGCGTTGCCGTCGCACCACGCCACGCCATCGCCGCGCCGGCCCGGCCGCTGACTTCCTGCCTGCGTCTTTTGCAACAGATTTTGCGGCAATTTTACAAAATCTCAACGCTTGGGCTAGTTTTTGGATTACTGTTATAATCATATTCATGTTTTACAATGTGAGTCTGTCTGTGAAAATGGGTATATTGAACTGTTTTGTAATTAGTAAGTAAGTAGTATAACAATTGTTCTGAGGACTGATCACTATCGCACGCAGCGCAGATGATGTTGGTAGAGTTTTCATACACTAGGTAACTCTTATCCAAAATTTTTATATGAGATATAATGGCGAACAATTAATTTGATCAAAATATCGCGGTCGGTCACGAGTTGACATTATTGTTGCGAAAGATTAGTTTCGGCGCATCTTGAAGCTCGGCCTAGTTCGTGGCGCGCTTGTTGTTGTCGCGTTACGTCATAGAGCAGCGGATTGGGTCAGCGGCGCCTGCGCCCGCGCAGCGCCTTGTCCATGCCACTTGTGTTACGTCATACAAAGAACGTGCGTAACACACTAGTTTCTTATATGCAAACCCTATTTGTTGCGTTATGAAATGTGTAATTTGTATTTAAATTAAATAGGGATATTTAAAATTTTAACAAACTAGACATGGACACAACAAGACAGCATGAGTCAGACTGCGACCACCTATTTTCTATATTGTCGTACCGAACTGAACTGTCGAATTCGAATTACAAGGAACCAATTAGTTTTTATGATCATGCAACACAAAAATAACAGTAGTCGCGGGCGCAGGTGCCCACGGTAACCTATATAAACGCAGGCATCAGTATGCAGACGCATTGCCAATTACAGCGGAGACCTACTTTCTTACCTCCGAACTTTTACTTCCTGCGGGCCAGGCAAGGCGGCCGGTCGCACCACGCAACGAATTACGAAAGTAGCGCGAAATGCTCGGCCGACATTCGCGCGCCGCTTGCGCCACCTTTCAGGAAGTGGTGTTGCGGCGGGATTACGTAGCTGCGGTGCTGCCCCGCCGCCCGGAGCCCCGGAGACTATCCTTGCGGCAGGCGATGCGGGCGCGGGCGCAGTCCGTTGGTCGTCCGAAGTGGTCGCGACCCGGTCGTTACCTCACCACCACCGCTCACAGTTGCTATCACCTATAACGTTGTAAATTGTATGCCCTTACGCAACTGTAAATACTAGTTAGTATTTACTCAGCTTTCTAATAACAATTTTGGCACTGATATGCATATACCTAGATAAAATCATAAAACTTGAAATTGATTGTATAACTACTATAAGGTAAAATAGGTTCCAACCAATACTGCGATCAAACAAACTCTAATACATATATAAAAGAGACGTACTTACCAAAAACACACTATTGTAATATTACCAAATACATAATAATGTAGAGCCACAGAAGACAGTAAGATTATAGTAGACCTACTAAGAGAAAATAAGATTAAGAAGGCTATGTTACAGAGAAGAGTGTTAGAGATATGAAGGTGAATGGATCAGAAAAAGATAAAGATAACCTAATAAGAGATGGATGAACAATGATCAAGGAGACTATAGATAGAAAAGAAGCATCACTTAGATGTGGAACAAGGTCAGGGAAGGAATACTGGAGAGAGAACCTAAAGCAGCAGCATAGTTTAATCCCGCCAAAGATTCACCATCAGTTTTCACCCTAGTATAAACACACACCACACATATATTTTGGTAAAACATAATAGTTCATTCATCATGTTGACCTCTAAAGAGGCACACGATCCAAATACAATCACAAACAAACAACAATTTCAAATATTCATAACTTCCTGTTTTTTTTTTTAAATTGGCTATTTGTGTCCCATTGCTGGGCAAAACCCTCGGTTCTTTCTGTTTACAGTAACAGACAGCACCAAAATGTTTTGAACGTTATGATTGTTGTGAATGACAACAGAATGGCTACTTTAATGAAATATGTAGTACATTAAAGACAGGCCTATGGTAAAGTAGAGACTGTTAAGTAGTTAATGAAAGGCGCAACAATTTCTAAAGATACTACCTAATATATATTGTATAGTATTACTCGTAATAGAAATCTTATTGGTAGATAAAAGATCGTACAACTCTGCTGCTCATCTTTAGTGAAGCCTGATTCTTATCCCGTAATTTCAGCGGAAATCAAGTACCTAGGTACTTACATAACAACAAAAGACCCATCTAGAAACGTCTTACCAATCCAGAAAGTGAAGGTACGAGTACAGTTAAGAAACAAACGGTATTGCTATCCACACAGCAGGATGTCTGGGCTCTGTCGGAACGGAACTATGCCGGATTACCTAAGCTAGACCTTGCCTAACATACTGTGCTGTGCCTACTGCAGTTACGAAATCACTTGCTTATTGCTAATAATTCTGTGGAGGGAGGTTTGTTGATATAAATCATCAGAGGGACAAAAAAGTCAAGTCAACAAATACATGGGAGAAATCACTTGTATATTTATGATACGCGTGTAAACAAAACTCAATGGCTTTTATTAGTTTCTCATCCTTTTTTGACAAAAATATTGTTGAACTGTCTCACTTTTGCCTGAAAGGAGCCAGGTGTTTTAAAATATGTAATCCCAAATTAGTAGGTACTAGGTACCTATTTAATATTAGTAAGTATTTAATTTACTGATCTTAAGCCTTTTCATAATTGCTAACGGCCTAAAAGAATGAAACCAGGTAACCGACGCTTATGCTGTATTACACAAGTACTGTCGCTTGCGTTACAAAATTGGAAAAATAAGCAAAAACGCTATTAGGGCGAGAAAATTCACATGAGTGTATTCCGTTAGGTTGGCAACACGCTAGGTGCATAACCCCATCTTCTAACACGTAATGTGTGCAACGGTGCGCACCCGATCTCGCACGACCGGTCCTGAAAGTGGGTCGTCTCTTTTTGTTCCACCACGTATTCCGTAATTAGAAAGAGGGGGTGAACTTACGTATAGTTCACATGCTTATTAACTACCTATCTGACTTTACCTCATTTGAATAAACATAATTTCATTCCGATCAGCTGAATGAACCTATTTT
The DNA here is from genome assembly GCA_963576875.1 of Acrobasis repandana. Taxonomy (NCBI): domain Eukaryota; kingdom Metazoa; phylum Arthropoda; class Insecta; order Lepidoptera; family Pyralidae; genus Acrobasis; species Acrobasis repandana. Next base: position 13,813,504 of record OY756218.1, on the reverse strand, counting down.
TGGTAAGAGAAATGTTGAAATTAACAGTAAAATACCTTATTGTGATAATAAGAAATGATGGATAATTAGAAGAATTAAATATTGTAGATATGGACATTTACGTAGGAACAAGTGCCTGATTATCTTATCGTAATCAAACACGTGTGATAAAATTAGTTCCTGAAGCAATGTTTGCTAATTTTGCACAATGACGTTATCGATGATAAACAATTTGAGTAGGTATAATAATGACATAAATGTGTATTATACAATTTTTATTTATGTGCAATCAAGAGATTTGTACTGTACGTAATAAAGTTCCATCTATGACATAGCGAATTAAAGCTATTTGTTTTCTACGTAAAAAAGTAACAAGTGCACATACATATATGTGAAACTTAGAAGTAACTAGATGAAAACAGAGCGATGAAGAATTATGTATATTAGCGAATATTTTGATGATTTTGTGAGTGCATGTTTTCAACGTGAAGATGAGACGTAATTATTTAAAAAATCGTGGTTTTACGCCCGTTGCTTTTTTTGTCATGCTCGCAGTTTTAAGTCTGCATACTCGTAAGAGTTTTTTTAGGGTGGACGCGACAATTGACTTACAATCTTATAATATTAAAAATAAAAAAATGTTTGTAACTCAAATTCGATCTGATGCTACTAAATATGTTTTTTTTCTACTAATTTATCTGAAAGTATTATTAGTTGTATTAGTTTGATTGTTATTTATATGTATGTTCCTCAAGGATCGCAGAATACACGCTGCCCGCCGCCGGCAAATCTCACGAGGTGCGAGCTAAGATGGCGGCTCGCGGAAGTGTGTGCGGTGCGACGGACTTCCGCGTTGCCCTGCGCCTGCGCTGCGTCTGTGTACAAACCGCTCGTGAATACAACGTGCACTAATGAAACTGTACTCAATTTATTGTCGAATTATGGTGCTCTTAATTAATATTAAAGGTCGTTTCTCATTTTCAGTTGATTAAACGTATAATGAGATCAAATAAAAAAAACGACATAATGTCTTATTTAAAATTTCGATTAAGTAAGTTTGTATTTATTAATAAAATATTTGATAATGATGTCAGAAGTCTTCGATCCTTTATGTTTCCACCGACGCCAATATTCTCATATTAATCTATTCTTAAAGGAAGAATTTTAGGTACAGTTACAGTAGGTACACTTTTTACAGCAGCTTCAGTCCATGATAAAAAAATAACTTCCCATGCCGGTCGAAAATTATTTTATTTCGTTTCGCCAAATATTTTTTGTAGGCTGTAAAAAATTGCACACTGAAAAATAAATCTATACATTTTTTTATTGGTAAGATTTCTACGCTCATGAACGTTCTGATATTTGATAGTGTGCTCTGGCGTCGACCGGCCGGGGTCGCGGGACGCCCGGACATGCCGTCCACAATTACTGGCAATTGTGCCAATTGACGACACGGCCACCCTTCCGCTTTCTACTGGCTGGTCTGGCGTCATGCTCGCCTCGGGAGAGCAGCTGCCGTTCAGCATACCTCACTATTAGACTAATTTACTTATCAACAAACTAGTCTCTATATTAACACTGGTATTGTTAATTACCATTTGTTTTCCTCCCCACTGCTCTAGCTGCACCATAGGTGCCAACGAAAATGGTAAGGATTATCATGATTACTTGTACAATAAGTTATACATTTTTCTACTAATAAATAAATGAAACTTGGCCAAAGTTTTAAAAAAAGATATGAAAATAATGCTCACAACAAGACATAATCTAACAGTTTTGTTATTTCACAGCGAAATCATGACGTTACATTTAACAACCGTAAAAAAAAGTAAGTAGGTACCTATTATTTACCGATGCGGCAATTTCGTGTCTGATGGCTGGATTTCACGTAAGTAAGTGTACTTAAATGCAAGAAAAAAAGTTTTACAATACAAATACTATGCCTTTAGGAAATTATTAAAGATTTTTCGCGAAATAAATGCTAAACTATTTATTATATTATGTTAAATAAATAAGTACATTGTTTTAATAGATTTTCTCAAATTAAATAATTAATACGAAATTAGGAAGTAATTTTTAAATGTTAAATGTTATTAGGGTATAGGGTCAAAAATTCATTATTTTGTAATGATACAAGAATGAAACGTCACAAAATAATGTCACATGTCACTTGCTCAGTGCTGTTTAATGTCAGAACGTTAAGCTTTTCTACGCATTTTTTCGAAAAGCTTTTTGGAAGAAAAAAAAGGCAAAAATACGTAGAAAAGCTTAACGTTCTCATTTTAAACTGTAAACAGTAGTTTATAAAATAGTTTGAAGGGTTATCTAGGGCTTCACAAAGACAAAATTAAATGATATCATCATTACTTTTGAAATGATTTAATTCAAATGGGGGCCGCACTGGACCCCGGAAAATTCATGTATGGCCTTAATACCCTGTATAATAATACTGCTATATTAATAATTAACAAATTAAATACGAGTCACGGCACAGTATTATCCGGTAGTTAGTTGTCATCAAGTCAAAACAGATACTTTTTTTTCTAAACGTCAAAACAAATATTTTCTATAGGATTTCTATGAAAAACGCACGGCGTGACGTGAGACGTTTCTTGGAGTCAAATAGCGCTCTTAATATCAGTTTTTCGGCATTAATAAATCTAAAATCACGTTCAAAATGGATATGATGCATTCATCATATCCATTCAACAAAATATTTGTTTTGACGTTTAGAAAAAAAAGTATCTGTTTTGACTTGATGACAACTAACTACCGGATAATACTGTGCCGTGACTCGTATTTAATTTGTTAATTATTAATATAGCAGTATTATTATACAGGGTATTAGGGCCATACATGAATTTTCCGGGGTCCAGTGCGGCCCCCATTTGAAATAAATCATTTCAAAAGTAACGATGATATCATTTAATTTTGTCTTTGTGAAGCCCTAGATAACCCTTCAAACTATTTTATAAACTACTGTTTACAGTTTAAAATGAGAACGTTAAGCTTTTCTACGCATTTTTGCCTTTTTTTTCTTCCAAAAAGCTTTTCGAAAAAATGCGTAGAAAAGCTTAACGTTCTCACATTAAACAGCACTGAGCTAACATATACATTAATGTGATGATTCTATTTTACGTCTGTTTTGTCGTATAGTAGGTAAGTATACCTAGAATTGTTTTCGCACTGCACTGCAACAACAATTGGCCCAATTGACCGGCCGCCGCACACTTGCTCACCCTTCCGTTTTAGATCATATGATGCTCCACTATTATTGCTCACATACCTAATCTCGTTTCAGGTCATAAGTACTAGAACAATTGCATGCGCACAATCAAGTATACATATATTATGTGTAGCACTGTTTTTTTTTAAATTATAAAGCATATACCGTAATTACACACAGTACATCATTACGATGCTACTACCTAGGACCTAGTAGGTACCTATGCACTATCAAAGAAAATATAATCACTAACGAACTATACCTACATCATACATAATATATGGCATTTTTTTATTGAAATATATTATTAAATATAGCAACATGACAAGACAAGAGACGGTAACAGAAACTGTGATTGTTTAGTTTACTTTACACATTAATTAGGTACTTCATTTAGTTTCTGTAGAGATCGATGATTTCTATGATGAACCGAAATCAAAACTACACACAGGAATGAGTTTACTTACACGAGTTACGCGGAAATTTATATTTAATCTGTGATTGGGACAAGCAAAAGTTGGCCAATATATCTCTTAACGACAGAATCTCAGAACGCCTGCCTAATACAGGCTTTACTTTACCAGAGGCAGCGGTAAACAATTCTATATACAATGTAGTATTTCCTTGTTCACAGCGACACGTGCACTCCATTATATAAGACACGTTCATTACAGTTGCGAATGACTAAATTATGTAAATCGCCCGCTAAAGAATACAAGAGCTTAAGCAGCCTGATAAATTATGCACTTTGAAATTGTTATATGCCGTGGAATTGTAGCTGTGAGGAAAACAGCATGCCATGATTTAACAAAAATAAGGGACTAAAATACCATCTCTGCCAGTTAGCAATGATATACCTATACATATACAGATTAGAATTGAATTACAGCGGTATTTTTTGACTTAGGTACCTATATGTGTATTAATGCCTACAACAAACGCTAGATTAGCGAATTAATATATTATATGTTATATGTAGGTAAGCTAAATGGTTGACTACGGCGAAATTATAATCAAGAATCAAATATTTATTCCGAAACGAGACATTTACAGGACTAAAGTTTTGACGTCAGTAGTAATAATAAAGTAAAGGTACATAACGTGTTTTTTACCTATACATATTTAAGAGTCCCCTTACCCTTAGACAGAAATAGACTATCCCATACAAACGTAGTTTAGCTTTTATGAAACGACATGTCAGATCAGATTTCGGCAAAATTTTGTAATTTCAAAGAAGCATGATATATCTAGTGGCTTTCACAGTCAAAATATGAACTTAGAAGGGAACTAGCTTTTCAGGCATTGCGCGAGCTGCAAGCAGCCCGCGGTGTTTCGTGCAGCTGTAGAAGTTGGCTGAAGTACATGTACAGTTGAGAAAATGGGTAAAAAACTGCAGTCAGTTTGGAAAACATTAAAAAATGTGTGGGCAGCCATCTTGGAATCAAAATTTGATTGCAGTTTTGAGTTTCGCGGGGTGCTTTACCCCAGGGTAAAAAATTACAGGCCCCTCGGAGGTCCCAGTGAGACGTTGTGAACGAATTAAGTTAAAATTCTAAAATCCAGACGCCATCTTGGATTCCAAAAAAAAGTCAGATTTGGATTCCGCGATGCAAAAAATCCTTGCATTCTGAATTTCAGTCAAATCGGAAGCAATCGATTATTGGCGACCATCTTGAAAAATTAAAAAAAAACCCTCATCGCTTTGATGGTAGGAGTGGCTCGGCCTACGGCCTCGCGGGAGAGCTCAGCCTTCGTCCTTCGGCCTCACGCTTCGCTTAGTAAAAATTTTGTAATTTCAAAGAAGCATAATAAGTATATTTAGTAGTTTTCACAGTCAAAATATGAACTTAGAAGGGAATATAGTGTATCATATCTATGGAATACCATCAGTATGGAAAACTTCTACTCTCTTATATTTTCTTTCAAGCTCATATTTTGACTGTAGAAAACAAGTTACATTCTAGATACCTATAGGTATGTAATTTCTTTGAAATAACAAATTACTGCCGAACACTGACATGTCATTTCAAAATAAAAGCTAGACTACGTTTGAACGAAAAAGTCCAGGATTGGCGTGTGGTGACGGCAGTCCTTCCCATCTTCCACGAGTTCCACGGGTTTGGTAAGAAGTGATTATGGAAGATGTAACCTATATTTTGATTGTCCCTTTAGTGGGGGAGTTGTTTGGTCCAGCAGTGGACCGATACAAGCTGTAAATAAAGATTGTTATTAAAAGAAAAGATCTACCAGAACCAATGTATAATTAGGTAAAAACAATTTTATCTTTCGAGAAAGCATGTACGTTCTTGATATAGTGATTAGATCTGTATTTCTTCGTAGCACTATAAACGTACTTATATATTTGTTTGAGTTTGTAATTATAAACTATAGGGCGGTCATAGAAAATAAAAGAACATGATTGTCACCTTACTTATAAGTATACCTACTTATAAGAAAAGGTTTACTTATCTACGGAACTAAAGATAGTCGAGTTATCTACTTGTTATCGCAGCCAGAATTACGTGGTATCAGTATCGTAAATACAAAAATACCGTAACCGCACGAGACATTCGCAAAAAATATTTATCTATGTGTCTAAGGAATTCAGTCTACCTACTCTAAAACTGTTTACTTACTTTGGTATTTGTAAATGACTACTTAGGTACATTAAGGCCATACCGGAGTCCAGTACTGCCCTATTTCAAAGAAAACGGATATCATTTAAAAGGGTGTACTTTCTTATACAGACAAAAGTTTAACAGATTTTCATTATTTAGAAAAAGATTATCATGTCATAGAATAATCAATATGTAGGTTACTCAGTATAAAGAATTTTTAATAATAGATTTTCGTTGCACAGAAAATCAATAATTAGAATGTTTGTTATGAATAATTTGAAATCATAGAATTTTATTACATATAACATTTACTTTTGCGATGTTTCTAATATCAGAATATCAAATTAAATATTATTAATAACCTATAAGTTTGCCCTATTCTAGTAAAATGGATAAAACTTTCCTAGGTCGCAGTTCTAACCTAACCTAACCTATAAGTTTTCCCTAACCTTTATTGTGGTAGCGATTTATAATGTATTCTAACTTATTATATGGTATTTAATTGCATTAAACAATGTTTTCACTTAATACTTCCTTAAATAATAATTTTCAGTAAAATAAAATTCCATGAAAGATTATACCGAACAAACAATATTCTTTAAAGAAATATTCTACTGTTTGATTAGTTTGTTAAATGAAAATATGAGATTCTAAAATTCATTGAACTGTGTTTCTATAAATTGTGTTTCATTCAAGTAAATAGTCTTTGAAACAATAATATTTGAAATAAAAATATAAGAATTAAATATTCAATGAAAAATCTTCTGTGAATCGAAATTCTATGAAATTTCAGTCTGTGAAACAAGGGGCACCCCATTTAAAATTTTGCGTTTGTGAAGCCCTAGGTAACCCATCAAACTATTTTATATACTACTGTTTACAGTTTAAAGTGAGAACGTTAAGCTTTTCTTTGCATTTTTGCGGAAAAGGGCCACTTTTGGCAAAAATGCGTAGAATGATGTCTTCGTTTCCTTTGAAATGATTGTTTCAAATGTGGGCAGCACTGGACCCCGGAAAATTCATGTATGGCCTTAAGAAGAAGACTTACATACAAATAGTTATATACGTGTATTTGAGGAAAACTATCATGACTAAGCTTTGTTAATTTACGAGTTAGAGCCTGTGGTGAAGCTTACAGCCGCCTATCTTATAAAATATACCTTTTAGAAAACATCGTACAAAACACATAAATGGGTAGGTTAAGCTGTAATTTCGGAACTCTAAAAATGTGTTATCGTTTATAGCGTTCATTTCCACAAAGCTGATTATTTGAGGAATGCGGATGTTTTCAAAACAGGTAGATATACTTACTAATACAACGTGTTAATGTACTAATGCAAATCCTCTCAGCCCATGAAACTGAACAACTTTGAACTGATCAGCTGATCGAGTCAATTTGTATGAAAATCCAAATTTTATTTTTGGCATTTTGGGAATGTTGTACCTAGAACAAAAGTTGTTCAGTTTCATGGACTGAGGTACCATCTGAGAGGTTTTGCGTTAGTTCATTAACACGTTGTATATAAACATACGTATATTATTATATTAAATTATATATTATAAAGAGTAGTTACTTAATGAAGTAAATAAATGAATCAGTGTAGTGAACTGTTTCAACTGAAATACTTTACAATTTTTTTTCTTCTTTCAATCGGAAATGCTGTCAATCAACAAATTTAGGCCATAATTTTGAAGTTTATTGAAATACCTGCTACCTTTTATCTGCATCCTGTTTGCTCGGGAACCTAATTCTGGGATAAAAAGTATTATTTTAGGAGATTAGCAGTCTAGTTGTGACAAGTTTCATTGCAAGTAAATTAAAATATACCTGCTTAATGTATTTGAAACAATGAGTAATGTCACACTAATAAATTAACGTTAACTAGATTTCCTGTACCTATAAGTCAGATCCACTTTATGGGTCAGATCTAACATCAGTCTGTATACATATGTCGATGTTTACAACCTGACACATAATACATACTTATTATAAAATGACGTCACGCCCCCGCACGACATTGCAGTTTCCGGGACAGCTGGCCGCGGACGTTGATAACTGTTATCAGAGCCTGTCGAGGTGGATGATCGATATATCGCGCTTTCCTAGAGTCACATACAACATCAGCAATGCTCGTTCAGATAATAATTTTATACATAGTAGGTTTATACTTGTTTGTATCAAGTTTTGAGATTAGATTGGGACATAGTTCGATAAATTCTAAGTTCTTGTCATACCCGGCATCAGATTTGTCATACAAGTCTTGCGGCTTTACAAGTACCTACTTGTAAGGCCGCAAGACTTTTTAACCTTCCTTCCACATACAGAGTACAGACATGCACACATGTCTGTACTCTGTATGTCAAAGGAAGGCTCCTTATATTACAGATGCATTTTACAGTATACATTTCTAGCATTAGTTTGCTATCGATAACACTACAGAGTTACAAAAGAAAAAAAATAGTTAAATCTGTTCCACGTGGGTATATGATCACATTGATCACATATAGAGCACGCCCAGGCGGAAATAAAAGGACATATAAGTACCTTCCTAACTGCATATACTCGTAAAATGAATACATCGGCCTATACAAGGTAGAATCCATTCTCAATCTAGTGAAACGTATCTAATATACTAGGTACATACTCGTATATAAAATAGTATCTATCTATTTATATAGAGACCAATTAGAAGCGGATCGTCTGTCAGAGGCCGAGTGTGAATAAAAACATACTATCGCAGTTCAATACACTATTAATGTGTGTATTTGCAATTGATGCATCCGTACTGAGGCATATACAAGCTGATAGCAGAATTGCAATTGGAATTTTTCATTTTTTTAACCCCTAATTTTAATTTTTTTTTAATCAAAATATAGCGTATTTCAAGTAACTAATTTGAATATTTTGTCATAATACGGGTTAGTTAATTTTTATAAATTATTATAAAAATCATGTCAAAGACAAAGTCGTGTCTTAACAAAACAAACGGCCAAGCCATATACATATTTTTTTTAAAAACACGTTAGTCTCATAAAAGTCTTTGTCAGTGTCATTCAGTGAATCCAGTTGCTCATGATTGGCGAAAAATTAATGCTGAAACGGTGACATTTGACGTTATTGTCAGTGACGGATAAATACCATAAAGGCAACTCGTATTTTTTAATGAAAAGACTCAGAGCATAAACCGATACAGCCGCGGAGTAAGGTCAAACAAAGGTCATGCGTTTGTTTGTAGAAATATCCAAAACCGTTGATTATTTTGGCAAGAAATGGCCCACAACTGTTCATTAACTCTGTATCTCGAAACGGATTTTCTATATAACGCTTTCAAAAAAAAATTAACAATGCTCATTATGAACAACAGAAATTACTAGATACGCAACTGCTGTTTTAGGTGACTTATTAAAACATTAGGTATATGGGCTGTAACAGCCCAAAAAGGACTCGAACTTCACTTGGCCAACAGTTGGTCAAGTGAAGTTAGAGTCCTTTTTAACACGAAATATGTGGGATTTGCTGAATATGTGGACCTTTGAGGTAGGTATATACAACGTCTAATTGACATATGCGTAATAAATCGAATCGAACCACGGACTATACTAGATCACTATAGTGAATTAAATTAAAATAACAGTTAATAAAAAACATCGGCATTTCAACAAACATGGACCAATTATTGAGCCCTGTGGCCAACCAATGCTATTTTAGGCTACTCTGTTGATTTCAACTCTTTGAGGTCTATTAACAAGATAAGATAAAATTACAGACATGCAGTATCAGAACGCCATACAATTTTAGTTTATTTTTTTAGGATTGACGTAGTCGAATGCTTTCAACTCATCCCTAGGCTGAGTGGACGGAAGAAGAGCTGATAAATAAGAAGATTTAAGAATTGATTGATGTGGATTAGACAAATGTCACACACAAGTGAGTAGTAAGCAAACAAAATATCAAAATTACGTATCTACCCATATAAATGTTTCAATATGAATGTAAAAATGCTCAACCAATTCGCTATTTAATGAAGCTCGCATGAGGCACAGTTTTTGCCTTTGGTCGAAGAAATCACATTGTTTTCTTCTCATCGGGACAGAAGAGAGTGACAACCGTTGCGTGAGTCGCAGTCGACGCCCCCGCGGTTTCTAGCTCAAGTTACGCTAAGGACCACTTTAGATACTGCGGACACTGTTCAAATAAGTTCATAAGTACAAATAAGTTCAATTGAAATTAAATTTTAATTTATTTTCATAGGTATCCACCATACTGCGGACACTGGTCAAAAAAGTTTACATTAAAATCAAATTTATTTTTATAGGTATCCACATTTTTAAGGTTCCGTAGTCCACAAGGAACCCTTACAGTTTCGTCATGTCCGTCCGTCCGTCCGTCCGTCCGTCTGTCCGTCCGGGCTCGTACTCCGCCGCTACTGCACCGATTGTCATGAAAATTGGTGGAGAGATAGATAATGAAGTTCCAAAAGTTGATTTTTAAAATTATGAAAAAATGTTTTTTTTTTCCTATACAACGAAAAGTTAATTAAAAAATTAAATTGGACTAACCCCAACGTGTGGGGACTCGTTAAAAAGGTCTTTTAAAATGCAACAAAAACTGCTTTGAAACTATGTAGATCAAACCCCCCAGTCTTGAGATAATATAATACAAAGTTAAAATTTGAGGTGTCCCCCCACCGTAACTTTTGAAATATTACTAAAATAATTCTGAAAATAATGTGGTATATATCTCAAAGTATGTACTTTTAATTAAATCTATAGCAGTCTCGGTATAATAGTTATTTTTTAATACGTCATAAATCGTAAACCGCAATTTACCTTTAGAACTTCTATATTATGTTACTTGCTGCTACGGAACCCTTGATGGGCGAGTCCGACTCGCACTTGGCCGCTTTTTGTAAATAGTAAAGTACACTAGCTAATCCCACATATCTTAGTGGAAAATAATCACGACATATCTAAGGCAACTAAAGCGGCTTTATATGAACAGGCCTTAGAAGCGAAAATCATGTAATCAATTTCATAATTGTAAAACTAAAAAAATATGATTGCGTTGACTATTATAACGTTCCCAACCAGGCTCCAAATATCTAGAATAATCTGTGAAATACTAAGTTCTCAACATACTATAACATCAACCGCACTTTTGAAGTAAGTGCTTCAAAAGTGCGGTAGATATTGGATGTTTATTAAGAAAATACTAATTTTAGGTTATTTTGTTCACGCTACACACGTTCTACGCTCTGCGTGTAATGAATTTATAATTGTTCCGCCTTGTTAAATGTTATACTTACCTAAATATGTATTAATATCACCATCAACCCTAAATGCAGGCCACATTTATATAACATCTAACAAAACATACTGAAACTATTTTAAGGGTGAATTCAGTCCATGATAGGTAAGTATTGAACAACTGTCCCCAAGGAACATATCGAAATATGAAAATTATTTTTTGCTTTTCATACAAACTCGGATCAGCTGATCGCTCAACTTGTATAGGAGGTCAAAAAATATTTTTCATATTTCGATATAGTTCCTGGGAGAAAGTTGTTCAGTATCATGGACTGGATTCACCCTTATAGTAGTTTCAATATATTTTGTTAGACCCTGTAAGTTTACGAGTAAAATTGTAGGCTACTTCAAGGCTAGTAAAAACTAAGAGAATTAAGATTTCCTTCCACATTACAGGTATTATACATGTACAATGGACATGCGATGCGATATTTCTCTACGAAGATCTTCAAAGATGAATAGAAATAGATTATGTTGCATTGTAAAAACTCATAATTTATCTTAAATTTGCGTTATAAAAGGAAAAGTTAGTGAAGATTAAGAGCAATCTAGTCAATATCCCCACCTCACTCTCACCCGTTCCGGGCGATGGGCACACGTGAACACTCCACTTTCTGACTCGCTGGTATTTCAAGAGACATCTTGGGAAACTTGATGACAATGAACTCAACAGTAGGATGGTCGTTTTGCGCACCGGGGGCTAATTAGTTAATTACACACACATATTATCACGCTCTTTATCCCTAATTGGGTAGATAGAGCATTTTGGGACTTGCAGCTCTATAAGCAGTCAAAAGCCTAAGGCCGCAAGACCCAAAGGGACTAATAAGTGTTTTAAAAACTCTAATTAGCGCAATTTGGAATAATGGGAAACAAATTATCAGTGGATAGAATGGTAAGGATGTACTTATAGGAAGGAAGTGAGGGAAACAAAGTAATAGTGGATAAAATGGTGAGGATGTGTAGGAAGGAAGTGAGGGAAACAAAGTAACAGTGGATAGAATGGTGAGGATGTGTAAAAAGGAAGTGAGGGAAAGAAAGTAACAGTGGATAGAATGGTGAGGATGTGTAGGAAGGAAGTGAGGGAAACAAAATAACAGTGGATAGAATGGTTAGGATGTGTAGGAAGAAAGTGAGGGAAACAAAGTATCAGTGGATAGAATGGTGAGGATGTGTAGGAAGGAAGTGAGGGAAATAAAGTAATAGTGGATAGAATGGTGAGGATGTGTAGGAAGGAAGTGAGGGAAACAAAGTAACAGTGGATAGAATGGTTAGGATGTGTAGGAAGGAAGTGAGGGAAACAAAGTATCAGTGGATAGAATGGTGAGGATGTGTAGGAAGGAAGTGAGGGAAACAAAGTATCTGTGGATATAATGGTGAGGATGTGTAGGAAGGAAGTGAGGGAAACAAAGTATCAGTGGATAGAATGGTGAGGATGTGTAGGAAGGAAGTGAGGGAAACAAAGTATCAGTGGATAGAATGGTGAGGATGTGTAGGAAGGAATAAACGGACGATTTGACTTAGAATAAAATGGAATTGATGTACTGTGCAGACATATATCAGAGGGTTTTAAGGAAAAAGAAAGAATTTTAGAAGATTACGTGTCGTACGTAAATTTTGGATATTTTAAAAGAAAAATATTTTGGAATATGGACTTTTGCTTAAGGTAGTATTGATAGCAGCAATTAATAGCGGGCCAAACTGATAGCAATTGTCCTTTACGATAATTCCATAAAAGGAATAAAATGTACAACCAGTCATCTTGTATATAATGTTAGTAGACACGGGAGAAAACATTAGTATATAACAAAACATTAGTACATATAATATATAAGACAAAATTATAATTATCTGAAAAAGGGCTCAGCTAATTTTTTGTCGCGCTGGCGAGGGCAGGACATATCAGTGCGATAAGGAAAACTGCAACTCTGACTAGGTAAAAATCTCAAAAACCGAACTTTCGTTCACGACTATTTCCTCCTCCAAAAAACCTAACCAAACCTAATGAAATTTTGAAAACTGTAGGTAAGGATATGATCAGTTAGGTACAATTTATATATAATATCAAATATTATATTTTAAAATTAACATTTAGATACAGAAAGATTACTAATTACTTTAAAAGTTCCAAATAGGTACTAAAATATTTTTGCGTTTTGTAATCCGGCACTTTTATTCCTAGTGACGATTACCTACTTAAACATACGTACGAGTATTAATATGTAAATGATAAACTTGATCAATTGCTTTATAAAGCATTACTATGCTTTGAACAATATCTAAATTTAACATATTTTAAATTTTAGTTTGTTCGTTTTAAATCAGTTTAAGTATTTTAGTTTTATGCTGTTTTTAATTATCGTTTCTGAATTTGACTGATTGCTGAAATTATGCTAAAATCTTGAATAAAATATCTTTACTTACTGTATATAAATTAAACCTCTACATAAATTAAAGAGCAAATTGTATCAATTATTTATTCTTTGATAGATTCTAGCGTCGATAAGCGCTAAGTCATCTATTAGTAATTACCTATCATACATATCCGGGATAAACTCGTTCAGTGAATAATTAGCAAATCCAGTTTGTATCCTGTGGCTTAAGGAAGCGCTGGAGAACGGTCGCACGAGTAAACACGATGGGCATTCAAGCTAATGCTAGACTCAACTCAGACGGACTGTTTTATCTCACGTAAGTATTATTTATTTATTATCATAGGTATATTTTGTTAAATAACAAAAATCGTAAAGAAAATCATTACAATCCAGATCCATATATTTTATAGAAATACATAACAATATATGTAGTTATTAGTTAAATATGCTTTAAAACATTGACATATGTGTACCTATACCTACATATATCTCAATGCTATAAAATTATTTCTTATACCTCACGTACCTATAATAAACACCATCATCGACGACGACGACCTCCATGGCGTAATGGTTAACACGCTAGACCGCTAATCCGGAAGTTCTGGGTTCGATCCCCAACCAGGGCAAGTTGGAAAATGGCATTTTTCAAATTCTCCTGGGACTTGGAAGTTATTTATCATAAAATATAGTATCGCTGAGGTAGTATTCCATAGGCCATAACACAAGTTTTAAAAAAAACTTACTTTGGGGGTGATTTGTCCTTATATATTTACCTATTATTTATTATTATTTATCATCAGCTCTGTACTGCCAGAGCAGTCAGAAGATTTAGCCTGCACTCTCCACGCGGGCCAGACGGGTAGGAGTGGTCTCATTGATGTTTATGAGCTTAGTTAAGCTTGTGTTTACTAAGTCGCCTTCTACGACAACCACGGGAAGACTTAGAGTGGTCCTACTCTACTCTGCCGGCCGGGAACCACACGGCTAACATACCTACAAATATTACAAATTAATCTAAATTGAATGTCATACTTTTGTAGATTAATTTTTATTTTAAGACAAATGTATGCTAGCGACGCAGTACGTACGAAATTTACATCAATCATTCTTGTCCTCTAAAATACCTACTGGCATTTAAACTTTCCCAACTCGAACTTTGCATACACATTACATCTCGCCTTTTTACAGTACCTAAAGAAAATTAATTCGATGGTTGATATTTTAAATAACTAACAAACCTAGCTTAGCTCAGCCTGATGAAGCTGAAAATTATTATGATTGACTGAATAAAAAAGGTTATACCTAATTATATGATTGTATTATTTGTATGTACTTTGCGTTGTGTGAGTTTAGTCATTACATTTAATTAAACGTGTGAACCGCGATGTCCGGCTGCGATTCCATTCATTTTCCTTTGGCTGCAGTTTTTCTCGGTTGCGTGATGCAATCGCGGATGTTCCGAACAACCTACCACTATTATGTTACGGCATTTGTTTCTTATGCGCATAGCGACGGCTCTGGTGTTTATACGCTTATAACAACACTCATAGTAAACATCACTTTAATTAATTTTTAAGAAAAAATCTACGTTTTTAATGTTTTAGTATAGATGGCATGGCTACACTTCCTTTTAAATTTAATTCTGATTTAACTAACAAGTTTTTTGTTTACACTTAAAAAACAAAAGAATATTATATGGGGAACCCTATTTTTTATTATTATTTATTCGAAGCTTACTTAAGGGGGGTTGTTATTGCTCTTTTTCTAAATGATTTGACCAAACATTCAGGAAGTTGTAAAATAAATGAATTTTTAAAAATCTTTACTTAGTGCTCGCCTAAATAATGATGATAGTTTTAACTGTGGGTGGATATTTGGGCCATTCTACTTTTTGATGCCTATGCCTAAACCGAGCAGAAGTTTTTCAAAAAATATAAAAGCGTAATTATTTTCTTTAAATACCATAAAAAGCTGGGGACAAAGGTAACGAAGTTGTAGTCTAGTAACACAGTTTTATGTTACCAGAACATTTTACATTCTTAAAGGATCTAGTAGATGAGATAAAAAATTGCTTAACAATATAAGATACTTTTAATGAAAACTTCCAATAAATTGGAAGGATGTTGTTGCTTTTCGGCGGGTAGAAAAGCCATTTATTTAGTGTGGCACTTTCTGAAAAGCAAAAAAAAAAACATTATTTTGATATATTCTAGTTATAATAATGCATTATATACTTAAGGCCGTACTTAAATTTTCCGGGGTCCAGTGCTACCCCCATTTTAAATTAATCATTTCAAAGAAAACGGAGACATCATTTAAAATTTTGCTACTACCAAGTCCTAGATAACCCTTCAAAGTATATTATGAACTACTTTTTACAGTTTAAAGTGAGAACGTTAAGCTTTACTACGCACATTTGCGAAAAACAGCCACTTTTGGCAAATGTGCGTAGTAAAGCTAAACGTTCTCATTATAAACTGTAAACAATAGTTTATAAAATACTTTGAAGGGTTATCTAGGACTTGGTAGTAGCAAAATTTTAAATGATGTCTCCGTTTTCTTTGAAATGATTTATTTAAAATGGGGGCAGCACTGGACCCCGGAAAATTTAGGTACGGCCTTAAAAAATACTCTCAAAAATAACTGCGTTACCCATTTTGGTAACGCAGTGTAGCAGTAACGCCAATGACCAAGGTCATTGAGTAACGCAGTTGTAAATATTTGATTATATCGTAAATGAGCACTTAATGGAATAGCAAATTGCAAACATTTGGTCACTGTCAAAATCAATGTCAATGCAACAACTAAATATAGATATGTGTATGAAAACCTTTTGAAGCCCACTATCGGATGAAATGAGAAACGCTACTTTAAAATTAGAATAAATTTTGTTTGATACTACTTACGGAAGAACCTAAATTTTTTTATTCGAATACCCGTTTCCCGGTATTTTTAATGAGGGTGTTATTTATTAAAAATTAGATTAGCGAAAGATTGTATTGAAATTATAGAACGTTTCTCATAATGTTTTATAGGCCTAACCTTTACTCACATGTATTATAGGCCTATATAAAACCATACTAATATTATGTGAAAGCTTCTTTTAGCACGTAATTGTTTGCATTTTTAACCGACTTCAAAAAAGGAGGAGGTCATCAATTCGACTGTATGTTTTATTTAAATTTTTTTTACGCGATATCTTCGCCAATTGTTAACCGATTGTGATGATTCTTTTTATTTGAAAGCCTTTACTACCAAGTTGGTCCCATTTTAATTTGGTGAAGATATGATGAAGAACTTTGGAGAAATGGAAGAAACTCCTTAAAAAAATTGAATTCAGTTGTTTTTTTTGTTAAAAATTTAATTATTCATTAGTATTGTATTAAATTAAACATAGTTAAGTAAGTACATAGGTATAGACTGCTACTCAGGCACGTTGAACGCTAGAAAGTCGAGACCTTGGCAATAGCCTTGCGAGTGGAAAACGAGCGAAGATGAGGAAGCACATTGTTTTAACGTTGATTACATAGCGGCGGGAAGAGGGGCGAGCAGGGGGCGGCGAACGGATGCACCGACCGAACAACGACCTATACTGTAATTGTTCAGAATATCTGTTCTCTATAATGGACTCATAATTAGCCTAGAAGTTAGAACTCGTTTTATTTATCCAGATCCATTCCTAGCCATTTGAAAACATTGTAGTTTTAGATATAATTTTTGCCAATTAATTAGTTTAAACCAAATATATATGTATGTATAGGTACTTACGGAAACAATAATGGTGACGTGACATACTGCACCGCCTCTTTAAAATTTTCACTTCTCTCTCTACCCAAAGGTTGATTGGACGAGATTCCTTGCGAGAAGTCCGCCTTTGTAGCCATTAGTTTTATTTTGTGTTTTTTTTATTCCTTTTGTAATGATGTAATTTAATTGAACTAAACAAGTTTACCAAACAAAATACAGAGTGTAGCTATGTATGAACTTGAAGTGCGACTGATTCCTTCTATATGAAAACCTTATTTCTGTTGGACTAAAAACAAAGTCGCTCCCCGCCGTCTGTCCATCTGTATTAAACTACGCAGCGGATTTTTCATCAATAGATAGTGATTCATGAGGAGTCATTCAAGAGGAAGGTTTAGGTAGGTACATGTTTAATACATCCCCGTGCAAAGCAAGAGCGGGCCGCTAGTAAGAAATGAAATTATTTTAAAATAATGTGCAGCAAGTGAGAGATATTATCTAGCTAGAGGGGTAACAAGTGCAGTCGATCTGAAGGCACGCTCGTGTTATGTTACTGTGACCGCAGCCCAACAAAAACAAGCCGAGAGTGTCCTCAATCGTGCGTGTCCTGAGCTCCCACCTACCTCAGGGCTATCACGTACGGCTTTTGGGTAAAAAACAACCAACACATACCTACATAGATTTCTTTTTTAAATTTAAAAAATATACAATCATGAAACTGTGCAAGCTATTTCCAATTTCGTATTTCTTCTTTGTATCTCTATACTGATTTTTACAGAATGAGTGGTTAGGTGATCATTTCATCGTTTGTGCCCTGTCAGGGCAAAGGGCAAACGCAACACGTCGCCTACTGTCTGTATGCCGCACCGCACCACTGTGTTTTTAATTTCACTTCATAAGAATCCAATATTACTTATTCAATTAATGGAATTCTCCTGGAGTGGAATGAAGATGAACATACAGGGTATTTTAATTTCCAGTGATCAATTTTATTTCTATATTTTAATATATTTTTCTCGCGGAAAGTAATCGGTATCACAGAGTGAACTTCCCTGTAAAAAAATACGCACTGAAAACAAAATCTTACTTAAAAAACTGTAGGTTTTACTAACTACATAAATTGTGTATGTTGTCTGTGATCCGTGCCGTGACCACTGGTTGCTGTTTTTAAGCTCATTACACAGGCTGACTTTTTATCCATTGGCAAAATTTTTGGAGCAAGTTCAGTGCATGATACTGAACTACTTTCTATAAAAAAAATTGACGAAAATTTTTCGTCCTCCCATACAAATCAGCGTTCAGCCAAACGGATTTTGTATGGGAGGACGAAAAATTTTTATCGATTTTCAATAACTTTTTTTATAGAAAGTAGTTCAGAAGGATCATGGACTGAACTTGCTCCAAAGATTTTTCCGGTGGATAAAAAGTCAACCTGTATATCCCAGATACACCTAATAACTTTTTAACTTCAGCAAGGGAATATTGTCAGAATTAGAGTATCAACCCTACCTCATAACCCGTTGCGTGGCAGCGCCGAGAGGGGGCAGGAAGCCGCAGGACATCCGACACGTACAGGAAGCAGAACCAGTTTCAGAGCCTTTGTCCCTCAACCTCCCGATCGTACTCCTCCGCTCCGCACTGCTCCACCCGCCCGCCCGACCACATTCCTGTGTAGCCTCCGTGCGCCCGCGCACCCTCTAGTTAAAACGTGTGAGTGCGTTGATTGTTGTTGATTTTAAACACATACATTGCCATTTCTTATTAGATCTCATTCGGATCTTATAGCAAGTGACTCATTCCAAAAAATTAAGCAGCTTAAGCCGGGTCCAGACGGGTGTAACGTGTAATGGCGGCACTATGAGCATTACATGTAACGCTCGTAGTGCCGTCCACACACAGAATTCGCGTTACATTACTCGTTAGATTACATTACACGTTACACCCGTCTGGACCCGGCATTATCAGTCTTATTTTAGTATTCGCACTCATAAATAAACGGGCAAGTGCGAGTCGGACTCGTACATGAAGGGTTCCGTACCTCCGTACAATGTTTTAAAGCGCTGAAGAAACACGTTTCTTGTATGACGACCCGCTTTAATTTTTAACTTTATCTTATTTTTAGTATTTGTTGTTATTAGTGTTCGTGGTAATACATAATCGGTGAAAATTTCAAGTATCTAATTATTGTCATTATAAAGATCGAGTTAAAACGCTGAAAAAGCACGTTTCTTGTATGACGACCCCCTTTAATTTGTTACTTTATCTTATTTTTAGTATATTTTGTTATAGCAGTTATAGTAATACATAATCGGTTAAAATTTTTAAGTATCTAGTTAATGCCATTATAAAGATCGAGTTAAAAACGCTGAAAAAATCATGTTTCTTGTATGACGACCTCTTTAGTTTCAAACTTTATTTTATTTTTAGTATTTGTTGTTATAGCGGCCACAATAAATAATACATAATCGGTGAAAATTTCAAGTGTATGGCTATTACGGTTCAAGAGATAGAGCCCTGTGACAGACGGACAGATAGACGGACAGACAGCGGAGTCTCAGTAATAGGGTCACGTTTGCACCCTTTGGGTACGAAACCCTAAAAAATCATAGTAAAGAAAATAGGTATATTATGCACTTGCATTTAAAATTCCAATCCTCAATGTATATTATAATAAATATTTAGTGACAAATAATGGAGTTTTATTTCGACAGTACATAAGTATATGGCAACAAATAATAAAACTAGGTACCTAGGTATTAGCTATTGTCAGTCGCCCCAAACGTAAAAGACGTGTCCGGCAAACTTTATTTAGAAGCAAATGGCTATACAAATGGTCACGATTATTGTGAAAATAATTAGCACGATATATGTATGCAAATCAAATGACGTGTTTTACCGCCTGCAGGAATGTAGACAAGATATATATAATCTATTTGGCGCTGTAATGTCTTTGTTTACTAATTGTCTGTAAAATTAAGCTCACTTTAATAATTTGACGTCAACATTTGTGCAAAACAAAAGAAAGTGAATATCCTATGATAATAAAGATATGTAGATACTTTAAATTTTTAAATTAAACTTTTTATAGCTACAGCTATATACTACTGTATATAACAAGTGCGTATTTTGCTTTTTGTGACTTTTCAGGGGATTTTACGGTCACTCGAATTGAAGTCAAAAATATTATTATTTATTTTATATAGATATTAATACAGGTGTTTTAAACTAACACCCCAGCGAAAATATCTCAATAACAAGTTACTTATAGTTAGTCTGATATGATTTCTAGGAAGGCGGTAAGTGCAAATAATTTTAAATTGTCATTATGTCACTTTTCGCGCCTCAATTATCCAGACGTTTCCATACTCGCGGAAGCGTAGTTACCTACTAGCATCGCACGTAATAGGTGTGCATACCATACAGCGGCCGCCACAAACAACAGCCCAGACAAAATTACGTGTTTCTAAATACGTACCAAAGCAATTTTCTCTATAAATACAACGGGTAGCGTCGTCAAGTATATGATTAACTCCGGGCGTCTCCATGAAACGGAAAAACGTCGGCGACCGAAATAGTTGCTGAATATTTCCGACGGGTATTCCGCACTCGAACCAAAAAAATCGTTAAGTGACTAGTCCGAAGGATATATCTTTAGTTTACATGTCTACTCTCAAGATGAACATTTTAGAGAATTACCAGTAACTATTATACTTGTACTTGAAAAATTGTTTAATTTCTACGCCTATTTTATACTATTTTAGATTACTACCCTTAAAAATATATTTAGTTAAAAACTGGAATAACATAACATTCTGAAACCTACCTCGATACATTTTGATAGATCCTACAGAGCCTGAGCCGCCCCTGTGTACGAAGTTTGGGCACACAGAGGTGCGAAGGTTATTTGAGTATCGCCTAGTAAGTGTAGGTAGATCAATTGTCCTAAGACAATATTCACGTTTGAGTTTTCATTTTACACTATACAACTTTGTTTAATAGACTTTTATATATATTTTTACACAAAGTATTTGAATTGACCCTATCCATAAATGCTAATTTTATATACATTGCCTGTTTTGCTACGATCGATAAAAATTGTGTCATCACGAAATCAGCAATGTATATAAAATCAGCATCTAAATTTCGCCAAATGGACTGGCCCCCTAAGTTAATTAAAATCAAAAGAACCGCCGCTTATTTTCACAGTAATTGCTAAGCGGAAGCGAACAGTTTTTAACTATTTAGGAAATTACTGTAGAGAACTGTAAATATTTCAGTCAAGATTTAAAAATAAAAAATATATGTAGGAACATATCGACAAAAGAAAAAAGCGCTTTATAGGCTTCACACACGGGAACTGCCGGGGGTCGGTGCGGCCCTGAGATCCTAATACAATTTGCTAGATACAGGCCGCATCTAACACATCATTTTTGAAATGTGTATGTATGTACCTACTCTTTTTGTTTTGATCATACCTAGCTGTAGATACCATATTGCGTTATTGTAGCGGTAAATTAATTTAACGTGATGCTGTGGATAACAACCAGTGGAATTCGAAGACGGTGGGCGCGCGCACAACTTCCGGTGTGGTGATAAACATGGCGGCGGCGAGCCAACATGGCGTTGTTTCCGGTCGCGCTGAATCATGTATGATGGCTGACTCTGGCTTGCTTGCTCATTGCATTTCTGGACTGTGATTCAGCCTTACGCAATCGTGGGTGTCACATTCTAAAGTGGTTCGAAATTCAACGTCTTAAATAAAAGTAAATACAGACGTCTGAGAATGAAGCTTTGTGATCATCCATATCCTCCTGCGTTTGAAATTTGTCTGTCTGTCTGTAGGTAGGTACTGGCGACTAGTATAGGTATGATAATTATAAAGTACTAGCGGCTAGTCCCTGGTTCCCATAAATATGTTTAACTGTAAACATTCCCAGTTTTCTCTTTGAAATCGCTATTCCAATTCTCTAATAACTACTAATTTCAATTACATTATGAAAGTTAAAGTCGACATCTGTGCCAAGTATTAAGCGCCATACAGTTTAGGTCCTAATCAAAACAAACAAAACAGAAGATCCTCATTTGGTGCTACCATATTTAGCGGTGCTGATGTGCAAGAGTTTCATTTTCAATAGCAATTGACAGCTTTGCCATTATTATACCTCACACGTATCTTTCAACTTTAAAGACTCGACGGAGCGTCTGTAAATATCTACAAACATACATCTATAATAAAATAATTCATACTAGAACTACCATGAATCACTGCTGAATAAATTATTGTATAATATGCGTGTGCTTACCTAATATGAAATAAAATAACCTAGTTGATAAAATTAATAAGTATGTTTGCCCACCATTACGCTAAAAGTGGCCTGGGCTTTACCGCCCTTGGCTCTGTCTACCCCGTTAGGGATAAAGACGTGATAGTGTATCTGTAATAAGTATGTTTTGTTAAGTAAATACTTTACTCACGTACTTTCCTTATTTAATATAGGCTATTTTCTAGTATTCCTTTTAGTATGTAGAAAATAACTACTTACTTAGTATAGGTAAATAAGTCACTACTTAACTGTAATAAAATGTACATATTCAGGTGTTTTATTTAGGCCATTAATGCTTGCTTTTCTTTTACATAAGTGCAATTTTACTTAAAATTTTAACCCAATGATAGGTCTCTAAAGAAAAACAACGTTGTTGGTTTTCTTCATAATATAACGGGATGATGTAGGATGTATACTGTATATGGTATTTGAACCGGATTCATGAACATTCCGACAAGCAACGGTGCAGTGCCCCAGCTTCGGTTCCCAGCATACTTTTACTCCTACTTCAGCACTTCCATCGATATTTTTATTAAACTATTGCAAACAAAATCCATCCGCTGGTTCTGCTAATACGGTGATAACAATATTCATTACTTACAATTCAAATATTACGAAACCGATTGGTAATGTAGTGGTTATATCACAGCGTATTGCTTTTGATTAACTAAGCCACGCAATCGTTTAGTAAGAAATATATTAAATCGTTTCCGTTAGTGAAATGAAAATAGATAAGGTATGTAAGGATTTCGCATTGAATAAGTAGGATTAGTCTTACGATTTATTCAAAGTTCTTTACATCCTGCAGCGCAAATTTTCATGAAGAATGTATGTAGTTATTTTGCTTTACTTGTCCCAAACGTATAGTCAACAGCTGCAGGGTCAATTATCTTCCACGAACCTTTCTGTCTACATTTAAGAGCTCTTGTCGGTGTCATTGTGTTAAAAAAGACACACACAATGACCATTTTTTGGCAGAGTTAAATGGAGTGGTATGCCATCGCCTTCTCCATTTTACGCACTTATACAAAAATTATAAAATAAACATTTGTATAATTTGGTCTGATTTGATATGTATGAATTTATAAATAAATTTAAAGTATATTTTGGCAGTAGATGAGTATTATGAAGGCAGTGGCGGCGAGTTGCCGAGCAAGGTTGTCGCACCGCGCGGCCGTGGCAGTGAACTTGCTTTCTTCGCCTTCACCGCACAGCGCCTCGCGTCGTCCAACCGTGAACCATGTTTCGTTAAATAACACAATTAATGAACAAAACGACTACCGTCTCCAATAAGACGTATACGACGAATTTCGTCATATTTTATCAAAAACTTTGCAGTTTGTTTGTTGAAACCTGAAAACAAAATTGGTAAAACGTCGTTCCGGAATTCCTACACACTTAACAGGCTAATTATTAATTAGGTGTAAGTGTACCTTAGATTCGCAAATGTAAACAGGTTTTTTATAAGGACGAAATTATCTTTTAAGAGCATACTCTGTGATATTGAACTGCTTACATACAATTCGATTTAATATTTAACTTTTTCATGGTCAAAGTTCAAACTCAATCAGCAAATTGTAATCTGTAATAAATAATAAATAATATATGGACAAATCACACTGATTAAGCTAGCCCCAAAGCACTGGTAGGACTCTCCATTGATTCAGAGTAACATATATACCTACTACTACTACAAACGAAACAATTTATCTGTACACACGTCGATGTGTGAGTTTTATACTTAGGGTCGCACCGCAGAATTATTTTAATACTTACCTACTAACGAGTTCGACATATTTACGATTATATTTTTCCATACTGGAAGATTTGCGAACACTATGACGTAAAAAATATTCTGTTTTATATGTATTAAATGTTACAGGAAAGTCGGAAACAGCTACATAATATCACTTCACAAATATTTTTCATTATGTCCATTGTCCATTTCACCATTAGTTCACTTTACTGATTATTATTGAGTCATTTATAATGTAACGCACTAATTTCACTAATTCACTATTGTAATATAGTAATTTGCATATTCGGCGCAAAACTATACGGTAATTATATAAATAAATTCAATAAAAATAAACAAATGTTTATCACGCTTGATGATGATGACAAATTGACACGCACAGCATGTCAAGTTGTCATTGTCAACAATGGCATTTAGCACTATAACCCGCGTAAATCTAGTTGGCATCTGCGTGTATGTGATTACCTGTGAGCGAGGAGCCTATGTAACATTACAGGATTGCTTATTAGCAATCCGGTAATGTTACAATCTCGCTCTTGTGTATCTCCCGCCAATGCGAGAGAGCGAGAAGGGTATATAATCAAGATGGTTGCTAGGGAATAACGTGAAATTATATTGTTGCTTTGCTTACCTGTTTTCATCATTTGGAAATGTATGAAATATACGTTCTTTAGAGTATTAGGTGGATAGACAATTATTATACGCGCACCTTCTCACCATGATGGTTACTATTGGTTGGCAGTTCTCAAGACAATACACGTCGCGTATTGCGTGCGGCTAGTAATTAAACCCTGGTTTGGAGCCGTCAAAGCTCACAAAGTGCGGGGGAGAGGTGCGGGGACGCCAATTTGCGGGAGACGCTGTGAGAGACCATTCTGTTTGACTCTTATGTATTCTGTGCCCAAAGTTAGTTTTAAACTTGTGTTATGGGATACTAACTCAACGATACTATATTTTATGATAAATACATATATAGATATACACCCAAGACCCAGGACAATTTGGAAAAGGCTATTTTCTAACTTGCCCTGGCTAAGGATCGAACCCAGAACCTCCGGATTAGCGGTCTAGCGTGTTAACCAATATGCCACGGAGCTCGTCTATTTGTATGGGAAATAAGCCTGTTAAAATCACAGATTAAACATTTATTTAAAATATTACTTTGTCTAGTATTTATTAAGTAGTGATGCTTACCTAAATACATGTATTATATATATATATATACATCAATGAATTACACACAGATAACATTCCAAAGCAATACAGCAACATATTCATTCAGATAAGCAATACATTTATAGAAGCTCACATAAGAAAAGCAACAAGCTAACAGGCAGTCGCCCGAGGCAAAGTATATTGCATTAACCGGCTCAAGACTGCGTAGGCTTTAATCGACTGCGATCCCGCTTCCGCGTAGCTCATCCCGCTGCGCGACCTAGCATGGGCCTCCCCGTTATCAGCGCACCCGTTACGTGACGCGTATGACCCGGATCAAGCGCAAACGGCGCCCGCACCGCACCAATGCTGCACCTAGTTAAAAAAAGCTAACTGTCACATTAGCAACGCCATGTTCTGTATTACGAAATAGAATGTAACTAATCTACTATGAATTACAAGCAAAACATGCGTTCTGCAGAAGCAGAAGATAGGATTTTATTCCTACACTAGCTGTGCCCGCGACTTCGTTCGCGTGGTTGTCGGAACGTAATGTTATATAGCCTAAAGCCTTCCTCTATAAATTGACTACCCAACAAAAAAATTATTTTTCAAATCGGACCATTTGTTCCTGAGATTAGCGCGTTTAAACAAACAAACAAACAAACAAACAAACAAACAAACAAACAAACAAACAAACTCTTCCGCTTTATAATATTAGTATAGATTTCAGTTATAATTCTTAATGTTTAAGGTTATCCATAATAAAATAAATACATACGAGTATACAGAGTCGGGGGGTGCCTTATGCTTCGACCTAGAAAAAGGACGACTATATCTCGTCCTGTAAAAGTCTTAAGAGCTTTCAAAAAGACTAAGCAAAAACAATTCGTGCAATAATTGCATTAGGAGGGTTGACGACAAGCCGGCTCGTTGTAAAACCACAGCCAAATTGTTCCGTCTTTTTCATATTTCCTTTGCATGGTCGTTGGCATCCTCGGGTAACCACTAACATCCATATCATTTTTGGATAAGGAAATCTTAGGGCTGTGAAGTAGCACAGCTAAAATGCAAACGGGAAAGCAACAAGATGAAGATTAAAAGATTTATGAAACAAAACAAAAAATATAATTAGATAAAAATAATATCAATTTTTATATTTGAGATTCTAATGCGTCGTTTAAAAATTATAAAAGAGTTTCAGGAAGTAAACATGCGACACTCATGGCAGCATTCTAGTTCATCTAACTGAGTCCACGGTGCGTCAGAGTCAACAGTTGCAATTAAAAACATAAGTAGAGTGCAAGTGGGACCGCTACGGCCCCGCGGGTGACACTTAGCTAGCGGGCTGGAAGGCGCCGCTTACCGTAATTGTTGCGGATTGTTAGGCGACTCAATTCCATATCAACGTATATAACGTTATATTGTAAAACTAACTTCGAAATGCCATGAAACTGCATTCTCAATTCGTAACTTATTTTCCTTGTTAATTTATTACAATGATTAATTAATGATTGACAGTTGGTGGTATAATTTGTTTATTAGTGAGTGTTTGAAGTGTATTTTAATTCAATTAAACGAAAGATCATGAAATATTTTCTTCGGAAACTGCAAAATCAAAAGTATTCATTTTTAAACTAGATTGTGGACGCGGTTTTAGTAGGATACAACAAATATGTACCTACGCGAATATAAAACCAGAAATATTTTTTGCTTGACACAACAAGATGATACACTACAAAAACATATAGATACATATAGTACAAGTATAGTGTTGTCCGGGCACCGGTCGTAAACTGGTCGACAAAAAGTATGCATACATTTGAATTTATTTCGCGAACAGGAAATACCAAGACGGCAAAGCGCGAACAAGATGACGAACAAACAAAACCAGACAAAGGATGATCGTGTAGATGTGGAAACAGGGCTAAGCTTTTGGTCGACAACAAACAGTGTATTAATTTAAAACGGAATTTAAATAAGTGCAAGTATAAGAAATTGATGCAAGGGCGTAAAATTAAAAAAGCTTACTTGAAGTACCATATTAATTTATATTCCTAATGTACCTAACGCATTAATTAAATGTGTCAAATTTTAAAGGAAAATATTCTTTAGTAGTGAGTGCCTCAAACACAGACTGGGAATAGATGGAGCAATTTTATTGAAATCAGAAGTTCACATGCGGATATCAGTTTCAAATTGTAGTCTTATAAGTGAGTACCAATCTCAAATTAGTGACAACTTCTTCACACAACAGTAACCAGTAATTAGCCAGAATTTATCATCATATTTTATACATAGTTGTGAGAAATAAAGTACTAAGCTATGCATGCACTCTTTTTATGATCTTTAAAACTAGTGACATTATCTGTTACACTGGATTCGCCATTGACGTCAAACGGCAAACGTGAAGTCGTAAATATAGGTACAAAAACCATATAACACCTTATCTACACACCAGAAATACTTTATTTACATCTGGCTCATATATTTACTATTGCTGGTTATGTACGACGACGCTGCGCTGAGCATGCCTAAAGAATGTAACAAAATTATCACAATCAGCGTTAAATAATTCACAATGAATAGTGCCTCATGATTCTCAGCCACAATATGAAAACCAAGGTAAGACCATTGAGGACCACGCAAAACGCAGTCTATAAAGGTAAAAACATGACAATTGCAGCCAAGTTCATCAATCTTGTCGTTTGTATGGTGGCGGGGGCGGAGGAGAAACGACAATGACTCCGGTCATCCAGAGAAATTATTAATTGGCCTCAAGCGCTCGACAAAGAAGCGGAAATATAAAACTCCTGCGATGGAACCCCGCGGCGTGAGGCGCTTTACCTGACTCTTGCCCTGCTATTGTGTTTTGATTCAAAAGAAGGTATGTATTTGCTTTGAGACCCTGTGGGAAATTGCGCAACGACGGTTATACGTTATAAGATCGCGAACTGATCGCTATATTATGCCCAACGATGCCTTGTAGGTAAACGTAAAATGAAGGATTACCACACAAAACCCTTTCAATCAATTTTATACCTGTGGAGGTAATCCTAGATAAGAAGTACAGTTATACACGGGATTCTAAACATTTTATTTTTGACAATACAGCAAGCAGGAGCGATAAAAAATACCCATAAAAAAGATACTAAGGCAAAAATAAGAGGTAAGCAGTGGCAATAAAGAAAATAGTGTTCAAATACTGAGGTCATTCATTACAATAACGGTTAGATATTTATGTAGGTATGTCATGTAAGGGATATTCCGCGAAGCAAATTAAGTATTTTAGTAATTTAATGTCTTTTTTGCTTTAAATTATGGTGTTCATTGACCACATAACTAAAACAATTTAATATGAAAGGCAATCTAAATCAGTGACAAAATCTTTATGGGCGCCATATCTGCGATCGCTTGCAAAACCCGTAAAAATGTACATTCACACCTCATTGTCCACACAACACCATTGGTCGGATCCGGATTCGTCGAACCACCCTGTCCACTGGCATGCCCGCTCTATATCTCACAGATGAGTGTCAAATAAATCCAAGCGCGCTTCCTAGAAGGGACACCGCGGCGCTTTAAAGACCCTTACATTTTTTGTACCCTTAAAGATAATAAATGATGCACTTGAAAAAAAAGAATCCGACCTGTTCGTTGAGATAACGATCAGGAATGATTTTATGAAAATGCTCGCCAGAATTATAACGATCAGAAATCCTTTGGGATTTGATGGAGCGCACAGACAATGCGTCGGCAAAAGTCCGTACATTGAAGTAGTGTTTATGATTTTATCTGATGTTGATAATTTTTTTCTATAACATTCTTAGTTCTCGTACCTAGTCACACATACACATAATCCTATATTATGATGCCATAATGAAGACTAGTCATAATTAACGTAGAATACCCTATTAACATGACTAACGAGATAAAATTAAATAATCGATAATAAATTCCAATAGGTACTACATTAAATCTATCAAACAGTCTACTGGTATTCCAAAATCTACATTATTCTATGTTTATGCAAGGGCCGATGGGCTTTTTTCTCTAGGCACATCATTGAAATTACTTACAATACAGATGTATGCAAGTTTGCATCTATATCTACCTCAAAGTGTATTTACGAAAACGCCGGCGTCTAAGAGACAATGTGCCTGAACTAAGAAGCCTCTTTACCATTTCATCCGCATCCTTTTGTGCTTCCACAAATAATGAAATTCCTATAAAGCTCTTGAGCCTTTTATTTCCTTACTTCTTCCATGGCTCTGTAAAATGAATGTTCAATATCCTATTAAGGTTTAGTTTACCTCCTTTCTACGAAAGCTTTTATTAAAAACGTCTTAGCTATTTGTTTGTTATAGGTACGTAAAATATTAAGTATATTTTATTTTGTTGTAACGAAGCAATAAAAATTTGGGTAAAAGATAATAGTTATGTATTTAAAAAAAAAAACATTAATTATTGATTTACATAGCATTACAAAACTCGGAAAAATAACTAAATTAATATTATGTAAAGATTTTTATGCCCACGAGTGAGATAAAAAGTCACGTCTGTACCTTATGTGCACTTTGTGCTGCTAGCGTGACTTGAAATCATCCTGACGAATTTCCTCACAACATATAATAAACAAATAAACAGCGGCAGTATTTACTGCTAGCCTAGATTCGATGGATTTACTAAATATTTTTTAGGAATTCTCCTAGCTATAATTTTGATCCTCTCCATTTTCACATCACATTTATAGTAGATTCCTAAGTAGATGAAATGTAGATAAAATTTAAATTCAAGAGTGATAAGAAATTGTCTAAACAGTAAAATGGCAATTTCTTTCTGAAACCGTAAGGTAAACTACTGTTAGTGCAATAAGTAAACAGGGAAGTATCATGAAAGGCAATGCGCCCTACCCTCGCTCTGAACGGGGACAAAGAAGTTGGCCATCTCGCAAAACCCCGGATTTCTAAAGGAATCACTGTTTACCACTTCGTTTCCCATTCAATCTATTGTTCGGAAGTGAAGAAGTGCTTCGTACTTGGAAATATAATGTTTCCTATTGTAAGAAAGTTAATATTTTAGCCGAATGAAATTTGGTTCTTTTGTTAGTCCGCAAACCTTACCTGCAGTTGAATCGAACAAGAATGCGGATTGTACACTTATTTTGCGAACGGCGTTTTAAATAGTGCAAATATCCACGAACGTATCAGATAATACACCTAACGCAAAGTACGATTTATAAGTAGGCTGGACGCAGTAATTGATCACTTCGAAAAAAATCTTATTGTATTTTGTATACTGCTCTATATCAAAAGAAAGTAAAAGTACTCACATAAAAATAGTATTAGGTAGATGAAACAGACAACACAACACGTTGTGGATGAACTTAATAACCAAATAGGTATATCAATTCTAGACTATTAGGCGTATCAATTGTCAAAATCACCGAAACGTTACTAATTAAAAAACAAAAGAAAATTGCTCTTGTGAGACGACATACACGTAATGGTATGTGTAGTGAAACACTAAATGTATTCGACCTTGAATGACGTTCGAACGTTTTCCTACTTTACTTCCTGCTTGATGCCATCTTGGCTTGACTTGAGTGTCGGATCGGCGCTACATACCTACTAGGCTTTGTTCATACCCGCTTTAATGACTGTCTGTGATTGGGGCATAAAGACAGATGGCTCATAGAACATAATAGGCTGACGTAATAGGCAACTACAAAGCTATTTCCGTATGACAACAATTTTGACAACGTAGGATGTCGATTATTAGGGTGTATTTTACTACACGTTAATAGTGCTAATATTTATGAAGTCTTAGCTACTGACAGGCACAAAGATGGTTACAAAAAATGAGGAAGTACTGACCTACTGGCAATTGTAGCTATTGTTTTGGTACCAGGAATCAAAATGAATGGACTGCGTATTTCAGCGCAATAATTTTAACTTCGATATATCATCGTATTTGTATATCTGGCTGTTTGTCCTCTAACTGTGTACTTCTATATAAATAAATAGATTAAGCTATTCTTGCAAACCTCCCATAACACATCAGCATAACCCTTTTGTTCTTTTTTTATGACCGAGCAAAATCATTATAGTCAATTGATTACACTAGTTTACAAAATTATTTTTATTTTATTTTAAAATTAAATTTATTTTAATATTACGAAGCAGTTGTTTCTATTAGATTTTTGTATACTAAATACGGTTCTGATCATATTTTTTTTATATACGTCAGAATTGGAAGTAATATTAAGAAAAAAATTGAAATTTTACGAATTTCGCCTTTTTGCAATTGTTTATTTTTTGAGCACCGTGCGCACTACCTACTCGTATATGGCATTATACCGGCCCATACAGAAACGCGAATAACTCTAATTCGTAAAACAATTGATCTGTGATCTAAATGAATAAGTACAAAGAAAGGTTTGTAGTCTTACACTATAATTAAGTTAAATTAAATAATTCCAAAAAAAATAATTGAATTTATAGCTACATTTTTAAATTGGCTGAATTTATTTTTAATATTTGATATGAGAGAGATAGTATTTTAAAACTTAGGATGTCTGAATTTATTTTATAACCATGTTTTGTGTACTAAAATTCTATAAGAAACCACTGCAAGTATGGGTGGTACAAAAACCTTGTAAATTAGTGTTATTATTAGATATTTAGAAGATACTTCTTAGACTTTATAACCCACCGAGCTGATTCAGTGCAAATAGGAAGCAAAATCACATCAATGAGTATTTTTGTTGTGTTAAGGAATCAATTTTTTAATTTTAAAAGAGGCTTGAACGAAGTACGTATTATGAGAAATGCACCAAACGACGTAGACACCACTTTTTATCTGGTTCAATTCATGAAAAGTAATTCTAGTAATGGCTTGGTGTTGTTTTCATAGCGATTATTTTTTAACCCGAATGCACTTTCCTTACGTGGCAGCCCCGTTTCTTTTGTGGTGGAGAAAATATAAACTTCCTGAGCACAGGCAACCATATTGTAGCGAGCTGTATCTTGCTAGTACAGACAATGTGACAACGTACGAGCTACAGACAATGTTTTGCATCGCGCCCTCGCAATCTTCCTAATGAGTGAACCCTTTCACACTTTACACAAAGCTGAGGTTTCACGGGTGGCGTGACTGGTATTCACTACATCGTCCCTTGTTAATCTCAGATGAAATGAGTTTTCATCTTTGTTGTAGTTGGTACGACTTTCTTTTTTTTAGTACTATAGTATTTCTTAATCAGCAACGTAAGTAAAATGCAATTTTATATAATTGAGTGATGAAAAATTGCGAATAAAACGAAGATTTTTACTTTAAATTCAAAAAAATATCAAGTCTGTTAAGCTGTGGCAATTCTAGAAAAATTTCCAAAAATCCCATGACTTATGTAATTGTTAAATTTGTTTTATAATTGAGTCCGCAGTGGACTCTCCAGCTGAAAACCAAAAAACTAACGCAGTATTATATGTATACCATGGCAAAAAATATTCATACAATAACAATAGTAGATTGTAAACAGAGGATGGTCAATGATCCAAATATGAAATTTGAAGCAAACAATCAAACAAACAACTCCCGCAAAGTGGACTTAATACAAATTAATTTTATTTGTTTCTAAATACGACATCAACGGAATCATTATTACTCAATTCGACAAATTAATAATGTCTTCCAAGGAAAAGCAATTATTCGATAATGTTCACCGGAAAAGAGCATTAGTTAATAGCTTATACTATTAATCAGTTCTAACTATCCTTTGGGGAGTAATTAGAACCAAAAATTCGTATTTAATTACCATTTTAATTATGACAAATTTCAAATAAACTACCAAAGATTTTGTTGAATGGTCTATAACAAAGTAAAGCAACAAGTACTTTTAACAAAAAAAACCCAACTGAAGGTCAGTTGGCTACTCAAGATACATTTTATTTAGTATTTTACTCTATTCAATAAAAAAGAATCAAAATCGGACAATCCAGGATATAGCTTTGCGTTATAAATTAATAATCCCTAAACATGTCAAAATTTACAAATCCCCTGTTTTTGATTCTTTAGTGGTTTAATATTATATCGTAAAATATATATTTTTTTTTTAAATAAATACATATATGTAACTTTTATTAAAGTAACATTTAGCGTAGTCGGTTATATTATAATACATCTGTGTTTTAACACAATAGCCGAGTAGCTGGCTTCAATAATACCTCGTCGTGAATAAATCACAAGCTGACATAATACAAGTACCTAGTTGCATGAGTTGCATCCAGTCATTTGTTGCATCATTAGAGCTGTTGCTGTAATAAAAAGGATGTAAGCAATGCGCCGATATGCTCAAGCGCAGCGTACGAGGAGCAGTTCGATGCGAAGCCAAGATGGAATAAACATCTGAAAACTTACCGAATAAACTATGAACGACTATACAAATAATATGAACAAAAGGAAGAGACGAAATTTAATCGTCTGAAAATATAGTGATGAGTTCCATCGCTACATTATACGTGGTATTTAAATCTCTTTTTTCAAGAATCACAAGAATCTTATCGTGAAAATATTTTATAAACGGTTTTCCTTCCTGACACAATCATCATTCATTACTTAATACTAATGCACATATTGTACAAACAGTATTGATTACGCTTCAAATGCGCAGTTACACAATACTAATCTCTATCTTGAAAATACACACGTGTCTGCCTGAATAAGATAAAAATGAACTACCTGTTGCAGGGTTGTAGGGCGTGGAGGGTTGAAATGTATTTACACCTGTGCGGCTATAATGAAGGGTTGATCATCGTTCTCACGATTTCTTAAGCTTGGTAAAGAATTTATAGGCCATTGACACATTATATTTACAGTAGGTAGGTACAACAAAAGAAGCATATCAACGAAAGTATTTTTTAATGGAGGCAAGTAAATATATGCAGTATTAAGAATATTAATTTATGTGGTCAAGCTAACAAGAGTAAGGATGAATGTGACATTTTATATGTGAACTTAGTAAAATAATTAGTTAATAAATCTACTATATTAGATTGGTAGATTTATTAATAAGGTATTAGTCTTATAATTACTCGTAGTTAAGTATCAACTATCGCGAACATAATTACGTACATAAACATCTGTATTTTTTATTATAAGTACATTATTTCAACAAAGATTTGAAAAATATATTACACTCGCTGACCCGGCAAACTTCGTTCCGCACGTTCCAGTCCTGGTTCCTGTTATTCTATTAATAGTATATTTTCCATGTTTTTTCCACCATATCAACCTTCTCTGGAGTTCCACAAATATGTATTTCAAAACCAAAATTAGGCAAATCGGTCAATCCGTGTTCGAGTTTTAGCTACACTAACGAACATCAATTCATTTTTATCATATACATAGATTATATCATTCGGTAAAAAAAAAACTTTTGAATTATCAACAATCGATTCTGATCATTTGTGATTTGTCTGTTAATACCTACCTACTTATAATTTTATAGTTCCATGCGAATAGCGCAATATTATCCTACGAGTAAGAATCCTATTCTATAAGGATTATGTAACATACAAGGGCAAGAGATGGAAGGCGATCAGCAAACATGCGTCAAACGAGGGGGTCGGTGAAAACCCCACAAGTGCGTCCCTCGCTGCATCCCTCCGCTAAGAACAACGTAACTAGCGTAAGCTAATTGCATTACTGCATCGCGGTGCCGCCATATTGCGACGATGACGTCCGAATTTCATTCGGAAATTAATCGTGTTTTAATTATATAGTTTTACGGAAATGTAATGTGACTGCACTATACAGGGTCTTACAAATATTGAAACTTTTTCAAGTTTCAAATATTTTCAAATGTAGCTGTCCATACAAGTTAACATTCGATCAGCTGATCCAAGTTTATATGCGAAGCAAAAACAATGTTTTCATATTTCAATATACGTCCCTTGGGGAAAGTATCATGGACAGTTCAGTATTATGGACTGAATCTACCCATAAAATAGTTTCAGTAAATTTTGTGACCCCTTATATTTTTTAAAACTTATACTATAAAATGTTTAAATAGAGACACTTCATAAAATGTAGGTACTTGAATTGTGACTTATAATTACATTAGTTATACTACAATCCATTTGTTTTGTACAAAAATAACAATAAATCCATCACTTTACGTTCGCCATTAATGTATTTACTGTCACTAGAACTTACTTATTATTCCGTCATTAATTAGCAGAACTATCAGCGTGATCGATCAAAATTGGATTTGTGATCTCTTTAAAGCACTCATTATGGTATTAGATATTTGCTTGCTTGCAGTATACCATGTGTGCCCGCTACGTTCCAAACTATAATCATTTAACCCTTCGTGATAGAGGAAATCAATAACGTTGTATCTAATCCAGGGTTAATGTAGACGACAGATGTGAGCGACAGGGGGTTTAACAGTGAAAATTCATGGATCCCTCTTACAGAACTGTGGGTTACGAACCCTCTGAATTGCGCAAATTGTTAGCTCCCAGTAGTCGCATCTGTCCACTTGCAGTGCAGCACTATTTACATCATGCGCTTATCAGTGAGGCAGTCTTGTTTTTATCGATATCGATTAGATTGGACTACCGAGCTAAAACCCTTACTATGTGGACCCCACGCACGGACGTCCGCTTCCTACAAAACCCCGATGTAGGTAGTAGGAGATGATTGAAGTTCCCTCTGCTTTTTGCCCTTGAAAGCAGAAAGCAGAGGGAACTACAATGGCATTAGAAAGGCTCTAAAAATAATTAAGTGAGTCTATATGCACAACATTCTTGATTCCCAGTTATAGCAAATCAATCAAGTGCGGTCACTTCCTGAAAGCGGCAGTTTTGCAAACACAGCGGAACCAGTATTGTTTCATACCGAGAACCGTATGTGTTCGAGACTCGAGACATATTACAACGGACTTTATGCTTCCTGTTTCCAATGAGAATGTAAACACTGACTCTTTGTTTGCCTGGCGTAGTAACCTAACATCGTGATTCAAACTGTCATTTTATCAGGGTGGTTTTTGTCGATAAAATAATTTATCTACTTTCGCCTACCCTAAAGTAATCGGACGCTGCACTCTGTCCCTCTGAAATAAAGTCGCCCTAGCATTCAAACAAGTGGCTCACGCACACTCCTATATAATCAGGAAGTACAATAGAGATTAAAGAGACTTGACACGCACACACTTATCATTAATGTAATAATATAGTGTACCATCCATAGCGGCGAGTATAGGTGACTGAATATAATATTCCATACTCACACACAGACAGTATTTAAATAAAACGCCTCTCGCGTTGTACCAGGAAGTAGCAGCTTACTCACACATGGGACATAGCGATACGAGTTAGTAGGTATTTTGTGTGGCGCTGGCGCACACTTGTGCGTACACTTCGCGTGGGAGCGCGCGCACATGGCCAGATTGGGACAGACCAAGTGAGCCCCAGACGTTACACTTTTTATGACACTATAATATGTCACAATAGGTACTTAATTGCTACTGAACTGACTAACGGCCGACACATGATTTTACGTGTTGTTAGTAAATTTACAAAACTAATAAAATGTAGGTATTTGTGTACTTAAGTATATGATAGATAATAGTCTTAGTAAAGTTCATTCAGGATCATGATCATGATACAACCAATGGCGGTGACCGACCCATACCAAAATACATACTGCAATTTAACATCAAAAAGTCGCTTATCTTATATTTTTTGCAAGAAAACATGGCAACTAAACTGGGAAGATGGAAAGCTGATACGTGGAAAGTAAAGAACTGATAAAGTAACATTAAATGTGCTAATAAAAAAGCTAAAAACAAGACTGAAGAGAATCACAAAGGTAACTTTCGAGACACAAAATGAAATGGTTTTCTATCACAAGATCATAACACGATGTGCCCTATTCCATACGGGTGCATTCCCAATCCGGTTTTTTAGAACACGTCGATCTCAACAAACCGAGGGGTCGCTTTGTCATGTGACACTTGTGCGTATAGAATCTCGCCCTGGGGGTTACTCGTTAAAATCATGAATTAATTGTCTATTCAAAATAAGTCCCCATGACATCGGTTTTTTGCGCAAATTTAAATTTTAGGTATATAGGTACTGAATACAGATATACTACAAGGAACATAGTAGTACTGTAAACATAAAAGAAACTAGGCATAAGAACTACTTTCGTAGAAAAAGCGATTGAAGCGAGGGATCGTCAGTAATGAGAATGAAAATCAATAAAAACAAATATTCGTTTAAGAAAACCACCTGACATTATTGGAATCAAAGTTTATTGGGATTTTTGCATTTATGGGAAAATGATAACTGTTGTAGGTATTCAAACATGTAAAGTACATATTTAAGTTACTGATACTGAGGTAGCAATAAAAATGAAGTTGACTATTTAATTATTAAGTAGGAATAATACATATTAAAGTGATTGCGTGACCACAAGACAAGAAGTGGCGCGTCGTGCTGCTATCGACTGAGGTCGCCGGAAGTGGACGATTTCTTCAACCGTAATTACGAGAGCCGATGTCGACAATAAAAAGGTCGTATGCAAACATTTTGCCGCTAAACTAAATCCATGTTTTATGAAAACAAACTTAAGCATACTTAGTTCATTAATTCGTAATTAATAGGATGTGGAATAATGAGGATGTCGATCAAAACTACTTCAATCTATACCACCGCTAACCATCAATAAAAGGATTCAAGGACTGCTGATAAATTTTTGAACTGTCTGTAATTTTAATCTCATTTTTCAAAGGTCTGTAGTGTTTTATTGATTTATTCTAGGGTTGATGAGGAACTGTTTATGAGGTAGAGGAAGCGGAAGTTCTAAGCACAAGTTGGTGGAAGCGGATAAAGATATACTTATGGGGAAGAGGATGCGGATTATGAAGTGGATAAGGAAGGGGAAGAATAGGAGACAAAATGATAAGAATAATCTTTTCTTTTCTACTCCAGCTTGTTGCAATAGTTCATCAGATATTTCATATCAATTCTTCTTCTTCTTATTTAAGAGCTTAGTGGCTCTTGTCGGTGGAGTATGCGCCAAACTTCATATCAATAAGTATGTTAAAAGGCACAGCGCTTTATTTGCATTTTGAAATATTAAATTATCAGAAAATTAATTTAAATAGATCTCTTCATAGATCTATGAGGAAGGAAATCTATGAGTAAGCGAAAGCGGAAGAGGAGTTTTCAAATTTTCGTCATAAGAAAGCAGTTGTGATTTAGGCTCTAAAAATAAAAGCGGCCAAGTGCGAGTTGGACTTGCCCATGAAGGGTTCCATAGCAGCAAGTAACATAATATAAAAGTTCTAAAGGTAAATTGCTGTTTACGATTTATGACGTATTAAAAAATAACTATCTATGATACCGAGACCGCTATAGTTATAATTGAAAGTAAATACTTTGAGGTATATACCAAATTTTTTTCAGAATTATTTTAGTAATATTTCAAAAGTTACGGCGGGGGGACACCTCAAATTTTAACTTTGTATTAGATTATCTCTAGAGGAGGGTTTGATCTACATAGTTTCAAAGCAGTTTTTGTTGCATTTTAAAAGACCTTTTCAACGATACCCCACACATTGGGGTTAGTCCAATTTAATTTTTTAAATTCACTTTTCGTTGTATGGGTCCAGCTGAAAAAAAATCATTTTTTCATAATTTTAAAAACTAACTTTTGGAACTTCAATATCTATCTCTCCACCAATTTTCGTGACAATCGGTGCAGTAGCGACGGAGTACGAGCCCGGACGGACAGACAGACGGACGGACGGACGGACGGACATGACGAAACTATAAGGGTTCCTTGTGGACTACGGAACCCTAAAAATGGCGGATCTATCACATTATGAAGATGTAGAAGCGGTATCCACATCATCTCTATTTGATCACCTGACTACGGCGAAGCTAAAAGGAGGGTTATGTGTATCGCCGCCCGCCATGTATGTAAATATGTAAATTTTCAGTATGTATGTTTATCTGTTCCCTCGTATCTTTAATGATATCCATGATACCTTGACAAATAAGG
This sequence comes from Acrobasis repandana, assembly GCA_963576875.1. Classification (NCBI taxonomy): domain Eukaryota; kingdom Metazoa; phylum Arthropoda; class Insecta; order Lepidoptera; family Pyralidae; genus Acrobasis; species Acrobasis repandana. Next base: position 13,773,944 of record OY756218.1, on the reverse strand, counting down.
TATCGTTTGAAACTCAGAACCTAATTAAAGCGTCTTGGCTGTTCACTGGTTATAGGCTATATGACGTCACAGTAAATTCAATATGGTGCCCTCTATAGGCCATAAAGTAATGGACTAAAAAAATAAATAATTATCATCATACCGTGTAGTGTAGGGTATCAAATGCTTAATTAGTACCTATAAAAATATATATTTACATTATTAGTTGTTTCTCAATGCTGTGCTTGCATTTACTGGATAAACGTTCTTTTTAGCAAAAATCTTCCCGTAGTCGGGTTTTAGAGGTATTTTAACTATATCTTGTTACAACTACAACGAGCCGCCGTGACTACATACCGGTCAAAAATTATTTTAAACTACATAATATTAGAACCATTTCGACTCGACAAGAAGAGTTCTACAACGTTAATTATAAGTAGGTACATAGGTATTTTAATATTGCATGTGGGATCAAAAAATACAAGAAAGTAACAGGTAGGTTATCTACTTGTTTCCTATTCTCTTTACAATATTCAGATTTTAGTATGCAACCTTGAATTTGAAATTTACATAAATATGTACATGGAAGTGCGTCAGTTCAGTGGCTTGAATAATATTATGTAATGTATATCAAATTTATTCATTTCCCGAATGAAAAGTGTTTAAATTTGTAAGGAAGCGCAAAATTGAATTTATGTCTAAATCCACAAATTTTATTTTTCTTACTTCGTTACTGATAGTATTAGGTCCTTACATATGAAATTGCCGTTCAGTATCAAAAAAGTGAAACAAGTTTTTTTTAATGAAATTATTATTTAATCAATCGAAGTATGCGCCGTTGTTATCGATACACTTCCGCCATTTTATAGGCAGATCATTGATACCTTTGGAAAAAAAATCCTGGGAGCGAGAGTCTATGAACTGTTTGAAGGCGGTTTTGACTGCCTCATCAGATTTGAAATTTTTTCCTTGTAAAAAGTTATCCAAATTTTGAAAAAAGTGGTAATCGGTCGGGGCAAGATCTGGAGAGTATGGTGGGTGACGCAGAGGTTCCAGTCGCAGCTCCTCTAACTTGGCGATCGTTTGATGTGCAGTGTGTGGTCTAGCGTTATCCTGAAGGAGCAGTGGGCTAGAGCAATTCATCAGTCTCGGTTGTTTAATGGCGAGCTGTTCCATCATTGTTTGCAATTGTTGGCAACACAAGTCTGCAGTAATCGTCTGGCCTGATCTCAAGAAGCTGTAGTGGATAACACCAGCACTGGTCCACCAAACACTAACCAGAATCTTCTTTTTGGTCAGTTTTCGCTTAGGGCAAGGTTTTGCAGGTTCTCCAGGGTCAAGCCATTGTGATGATCGCTTCCGATTGTCGTACAGGATCCATTTCTCATCACAAGTCACGATACGGTTCAAAATCCCCTCATTATTGTGGCGATTAAGCAAAGAAACGCGTGTTTGTTGGTTTGCTTCAGTCTATTCGTGCGGTACCCACTTTTCGAGTTTTTTAATTTTTCCGATTTGGCGCAAGTGGATAAGTATCGTTTTGTCACTTACGCCGAAGGCTGCTGCTAATTCAGAAGTGGTTTGAGATGGATCCGCTTCCACTATCGCCTTCAATTCTTCGTTATTCACTTGAGTATCAGGTCGTCCACGAGGCTCACTGTGTAAATCGAAATTTCCAGAACGGAAACGTTGAAACCAAAAACGCACCGTTCGTTCGTTAGCGGTGCCTGGTTCATACACGTCGTTAATTCTTCGAGTCGTTTCTGCAGCACTGGTGCCACGGTGGAACTCGTATTCGTAAATACCGCGAATTTTCAATTTGTCCATAGTTGTTGTTATAGCAATGTTGAAACTCAAACAAATGATGTTAAAACAAATGAAATACGAATTTTAAAACAATATTTTTCTGGCTTTATTTCGAAATAAATTTGAATTTGGAATTCCTAATGAAACGCAAGATATTTGATTTTAAAGTTGCCAGTATTGAAAATCGGCAATTTCATATGTAAGGACCTAATATCTGACAGCTATCTTGATTTCTAAAACGAGACTTCACAGAAATATAGGACTACTTTTTTTTTTGTTTAAAAATTAAATACCTAAGTAAGTCTTTGTTTTTGTACATTTTCAAAATTTGTTCGCGGGTATTTCTTAACACGAGAACGGACTACTGTGGCAGCAGTGCTAAGTGGCGCAATTTTTCGTAGTGACATCGTTGCCTAGTTTTGAGCGCCACCTGATTATGTAATTCGTGAACAACAACGGTGGAATCGGGGTCGCGGATTGTGAGCGAACGCTCGGAAATGCGTTAAGACGTTGCAACACTTATAGTTTATTGTTGCGTAGGGCGTAGGGCCCGTAGTATTACATACTCCGAAAAAAATCTGTTTTATAAATGTAAACAATAACAGTAGCTAATATTTTATATCCAATTTATTGCAGTTACCAAATAAATTCTTGAAACTGTAAATCCGTGATAGATCCATTTGAAATAAATTATTTGAAAGGAAACGGAGATATCATTTAAAATATTGTTCTAGTAAGCCCTAGATAATCCTTCAAACTATTTTATGAACTACTGTTTACAGTTTAAAGTGAGAACGTGAAGCTTTTCTTCGCACATTTGCGAAAATCGACCTCTTTTGACAAATGTGCGAAGAAAATCTTCACGTTCTTATTCGCCTCGCGCCTCCAGATATAATAGACAATCCTGAAGACGGGGTTTTTAACGGAGTGTCCTTCTTCGGTCTTTGTGGTGCACGTGAGGTATTTATTTTCTCTCCAGCCCCCAGCTATCATTATCAGGATGATTAGTGAGATCCCCTATCTGCCTCCTGGGGACGTGTTCTCTTCCCCCGACAACTATTTTCCTAAGTTGCGAATAAGTATTTTAATACCGAGTTTAATTTTCACAAGCCCCCCAAAAGATAAGTAACTATCTAGTCACCTTTACATTACAAGCACTGATGCATATAAACTTAAATGGTAATAAGAAATGCGCTTGATCCGGGTCAGCGCACAGGAAGCGCCGCCATTTCCATACGATTGCAATTTAAAATGGCTCGACATCCGGTGTAGACTTCCGGCCTATTAGCTATAGCTACGCTTTTCCCAACAATTATCTTGATATCTACATTTTCCATTATAATATAGTTTCCGAAACTGTCTGCAATAAAAACGATAGACTTAGTATAAGATAATGTATGTGTACGAAAACGAGGCTCACTAAATCAGAATTTCAAAGAATAAACGGGCAAGTGCGAGTCGGACTCGTACATGAAGGGTTCCGTACCACCGTACGATGTTTTAAAACGCTGAAGAAACACGTTTCTTGTATGACGGTCGTCATACAAGAAACTTGTTTCTTCAGCGTTTTTTTACCCTTTAATTTTTTACTTTATTTTATTTTTAGTATTTGTTGTTATAGCGGCCATAGTAATACATAATCTGTGAAAATTTCAAGTATCTAGTTAATGCCATTATAAAGATCAAGTTAAAAACGCTGAAAAAAACACGTTTCTTGTATGACGACCCCCTTTAATTTTTAACTTTTTTTATTTTCAGTATTTGTTGTTATAGCCGCCACAGTAATACATAATCGGTTAAAATTGCAAGTGTCTAGCTATTACGGTTCAAGAGATAGAGCCCTGTGACTGACAGACAGACAGACGGACAGACAGACGAACAGACAGACGGACAGACAGACGGACAGACAAACGGACAGACAGACGGACAGACAGACTGACAGACAGACGGACAGACAGACGGACAGACAGACGGACAGACAGACGGACAGACAGACGGACAGACAGACGGACAGACAGACGGACAGACAGACGGACAGCGGAGTCACACTAATAGGGTCCCGTTTGCACCCTTTGGGTACGGAACCTTAAAAATCGGATATGGCGAGTCCGTACTTCCGCAGGGTTCATTCGTTTTCGCGCCGCAGCTCTCGGAAGCTGAGCAGAAATTCGCGTGGGGGGTTAGGGAGGGCCTAACCCCCCACGTCCGGCGCCTGCAGCCAGTGCCTGCCTAATTTCCTCTTTCCGCGTGTATTAATTTCCGGCTTAAACTATTCCACGTCTTCCATTTCCTATTAATGTTCATTTCGAAGTTACTTTTCGTCACTAACATTCATAATTTGTAAAATAAAATAGGGCTTCGCAGGCATTTTTTAACCATGATGTTGATAATGTAACATCATGATGAACACAAAACGATAATTTACTAGTAAAAGAAAGACGTTAGGTACAATAAGAATTAGCTAACTAAAATAGAGTACGGTTACATATTTAGATTACTCTATACACGATGGTGTTACACGGCAGAGATATGGGATTGGTTTTATTGTTCTGAGTTACACGGCATCGGCGATGTCAGAGTTAGTTGACATTAGAAAAGCGTCGTATCGTATCGGTGTAGGTTGACAGAAGTGTAGTGACCAGCATAACATATACTGCGGTTTTAAAGTTAAAGAAAAATTTATAAAACCGTTATACGACCAGTAAAGGTGAACGGTTACAAAAGTGCATGACGAGTTGTGACACACGCTGACGCAAATAGATAAGATAAAAAAATAAACATCAAAAAGAGGAAGAAACGTCAAAAAGAGGAAGATTAAAGGTGGCACTATACATGACACGATAAGTTGAAAGTATTTAATAACGATAGTTAAGAAATTATAGATTATTCACTTCTCATGACATAACTTACCTGAAGTTTCAAACCATAGCTTGGATAAGAAGAATATAAGGATACCTAAATGGGCATAGTAGTAGAGGGAGACCAAAGAAAGATGAGGTTGATGGTATGCTTTAAGTGCAATATAGATAGTGTAGCTGAAGCAGATGAAGGTATGACATGTAAAAGAAGACCATGTAGGGAGAATACTTAGTCCTGTGCCGATCTCAAATGATGGTGAAAGGTAAGGAATATTATTTAACACGTAAAACTTGTATACTTTAAATATGTATATATTAATTGTGTCTAAATATTTGTGACCTGTCCCAAGCCCGTAATAAATAGAGATTAATTTACATATAATCACAGACAATAAAGAAATGTGTTTATCAAAGTATTTATTATAAAATATAGTATCGTTAAGTTAATATCTCATAATACAAGTTTAAACTTACTTTGGGGATTAGTATGATTTGGCCCTATCTATTTATTATTTATAGAGTTAAGAATTATTATAGAAGATTAGAAAAATACGAAAAAATATTTGGATTAGGTTAAATTAACTATGTACCTACATTTTTTTATAAAAATACAAAGGTACTTATGGCAATTACACAAAATAAAAGTAGATAGTATAGTGATAAACATAAATTATTGAACATTTAGATCACCGGTGTGGGGCACAGAAACTAAGCGCTCACGCAATGTATTTATTTCAGGCACTTCCGCATGTGTTCGGATTCGAGTCCGGCTACGCAAAGCATTCCGCTCGACTCACCGACATCGACATAGCCAATAATAATAATTTATTAATTTTCATTATAATTTTATAAGCATTATATTTTTATAGGCAAAACACGAAGAACCCTTTATTTGTATAGGTAAGTCCGTGATACTTACTAAGTCTTAGATCCAACAATCCAAAATTATACTCATGTCATGATATTCATGTATACCCTAACTCTAAGTTAAACCAAAATAAAGTTCCAGTTAGGCTAACAACTGACGCTTTACAACATCTAACAAAACGTCAGCAAAGAAAGTAGTGGCAAGTTCTGCGGTCACGGTCACGTATGGACGAACATCATAGTCTTTTATTCTCAAAATTACTGCACATAACTTCACGACGAGAACGCCTGCGTGCCGCCACCGCACCAACTCACAACGACCAACGGGAGTGGGAGCGAGACGGAATGCGTCAGGGAACGCGGGGCGGGCGAAGGGAGCAACAGGTAAAGATTCCGAGGCCACTTCCGTCTTGGCTGCCGAATATTTCTGTCTCGAACCGGTAGTGGGACGGCGGCCAGGGCACACATAAGATTATCTCAACCTACACATATACACTAACACATCTGAAACTTGGCTTCTTGTCTGCTCCAGTAGTATTCAAAAGGAGGAACATGCCAACTGATATAATTACTCATCCACTGAAAACCACTGGTAATGATTCATCAGACAAACGTTTACTATTGACTTTAAAATTATTATAAGAGACAATAAAGTATCTGTTGGAAGATGAGTTTTTTATCATCTTCAAAGATGACGACAAACATACACCAGTTCCTATATACCTACTACGGTAAGGTACTCAACGAACATACTTATGTATATAAGCAGTCCGAAACTACATGAGCTCGGCTTAAACCGGTTGACGATCATATTGTCTTATGCCGTACCTACCTACCAGGAAACCGTCGCTGTGCTACTAAGACGTTTCCTGTGCTTTGTCTCATAAATCCCAGCATATTGGAACAATAATATCGATAGCTGGTAAACATCACAATCTGCATTCTTCAGAGTTGCTATTATAAATTGAGAATCTATCAGTACTTACCATCGTACATGTTATTAAATATGACATATAGTCACATTCGTATCATCTATCTGCACATATCGAGTCGAGTAGCACCCGCGAATCCCGCGATTACTTTGCAAATAAGGAAATATTGCGAGTTATTAAAAACTGGCGCGCTGACGTAATTCTGCCACACAGCCACAGCACTTCCGCGTGCCCTAAGCAAGGGGGCATTCTATAGCAGTCTTCCTCTTTATATCGTACTACGCTCATTATGCAAGATGTTCGTAGGGTCATAACATAAGGTATAACACCAATCGACCTCAATAACGGTTTGCGGAAACATTGCTCATACTGTATATTTTAAGTTAAAAATGGGTTTTAGTCTGGCTCCCGAAGTTTTATCTCGGCGATATGTGTGGTGCGGCAGAGAGGGGACCGAAGAGAGCGAGGGGAGCCGGCGAGCGCGCGTCCGTCCACCCGCGCCGCCACCGCATCATCAGTCCGCGTCGGAGAGCTGCCCGCGACGCTTGTCTGCGAGCTTGATCCCTCAGATACGCTGCTGGTTTACGGCGTGCCGTAACACGACACGTTTGGAGGGACCGCCGCTGCTACGCGTGTGCCTGGTGCTCTGTAAACATTGGATTTTGTGCTACTAGTGTTGTGACGATGTTTATGTGCTGAAATTCTCCGGCTTCCGTCTTCTTAGGATTTGACGACGCAACCAGTTCCGGATCAGCTCAGCCGGTAAGTAGCGGTGCTTATCGCGGAGCGCGCTATCGCGGACTCACGCATTTCCGACCGCGCCCGATAAGGTGGCTGGTTGGCTGACTGAGCGATACCAACGATATGGTATTCATATCCGGCAATATGCATTATTTTATTACGCCCCTTGATAACATATTAGAATCGCTCTTTGAATTAATCCAACAGGTTGTTGTGGGTTGTCACTTTTGTCATCATCACATGACCAAAGAGAAGCTTCCGAAGTCATTTTTAAATAATAAAAATGACAATACAAAGTTATTGCATTACTAAACGATACGATAAAACTTCACATAGCGCATAATGTGATAACTCACAAGCGCACCCCGGGCTCCAAAGCAGCACAGCTGAGGATGCAAACGGGAACGCGCTTAGATGAAGAAGCAGACGACAAAACTTCACATACATATGAGTATCATATATTATAATACACATAAGTATCATATAGACCAATCTTGGTTAAAGTTACTTCGCATGGCAGGTATTGCACTTACAACCTTTGTTGTAACTTTAAAAAGACTGAAAACTATCAAGTAGAAAATGAAACAAGAGATGAACAGACGACCTGTTTGCTTTTGATACAGATACACTATCACGTCTTTATCCCTAACGGGGTAGACAGAGCCAAGGGCGGTAAAGCCCAGGCCACTTTTAGCGTAGTGGTGGGCATAAAGGTGAAAAAGGGAAATCATAATAGTGATGGGTTGCTAACCGCATCGCCTATTCATATGATTCAGATTCTCGCCCATTCCCTCGATCGGCTTTTACGATCTGCACGGGAAGAGAAGCAGCTGGTACATTCTATGTTTTTTCTTTTCTCCTAGACCAGCAAAGAAGAAATTTCAAGAAAAGTTTGCTTTTGACAAGATAATAAAGAAGATTCTGAAGATACAATTATTTGAAAACTAACGTTAGGGCCAAAACAAGTGTTTTTAATTCCTACTATCTAAAATGGCACAATAGCGGTGCACATGCACCCTTTAATTATTTTTATCCTCTATTCGTCCCCTTAGGATTAGGGACATCGTATAATAATAATACTCTCCCTCGTAATGTAACAATGTCCCATTCATCCTCCCAAAATTGCGACCAGCAGGTGACAGCCCTAAATTTATCACATAATATGAGCCAAGGGGAGTATGTAGTACAATATTAGACCACATTAATTTTTTGCCTAACCATTACAATGTCATAAAATAAACAGACAACTATAATAAGACTAAATTTACTGAGTACTGTTCCATTAGTTTAAACTTTGTTTAAGACATCAACAAAAATTTTTTTGCAAAACAACAAATTTTAATCGGAAGTAGGAATGTAAACATAGGACATATAATCTGACTTTCAACTCTTTGTACACTTATACTTTCCTCAATTTTAAAAACTTTATACAAAATTGAATACTAATCGGCTGAGTGTAGTTTAAAGATAATTAAATTAAATTGTGTATTATAATTATGCATGTGTTTACTTAAGTAAGCATATACTGTTACATATTTTAATATGAATTTCCCAGTTATTTTTAATGCTATATCTAGCGGGTATATCAGTCACAGTCACATATGGCTATCCGAAAATGTACTATTTACCATATCCTTAATACTTATTTCATATATAAGGTATATTTTAACTTAAAAGTTACATAAGTTAAACTATAAACAAAATGCTATAATTCAAATGTAAAGCAATATTTTTTATTGATTATATAAAAATATCCGAATAAATGTATTACTTTACATACGTATTATGTAAATTCGTATGTTTAATACTATAAAATATTGGAGTATATAGAATTTTACTAACTATATAAGTTTATAAATACTAAAAATAATTTAGTCTTAATGTTTAAATATAAGAACTTACTTCTGACTTGGCCATACTGCAGTAGCAGTGATCTCACCTTTCAATAAGGCACATTAATTAGCCTTCAGTATTGGTATTTTTAAATAAATCCCGAACTCCATCAACGTCTAGTAATGGAGTCAGAGTGCAATTTATATGAATTTTAGTAAGTCTAGATTGGGCTCTTTACTCATATGCTTACCCCAACATCCCCAAACCAGTCACACTGCCTTAAAGTGAATACCAAGCAGAAGTGGCGCCCCCATTTGAAATAAATTGTTAACTCGTAAATATAGTGAAAATTTCCATATTTCTCGTGTCCATGACTGAATCTTATTTAGGTACGTGTAAACCAGTCACACTGCCTTAAAGTGAATACCAAGCAGAAGTGGCGCCCTCATTTGAAATAAATTGTTATCTCGTAAATATGGTGAAAATTTCCATATTTCTCGTGTCCATGACTGAATCTTATATGGGTACGTGTTTAGATAGCCCTTTAAATTATTTTATGAACTGCCGTTGAAACTATTATTGGTGATCCGTCTAGCTTTGAAACTTGCCGGCACGTTTTAAAGCTAGACGGACTATTGTAAATACTTTCAACGGTGGTTCATAAAATAATTTAAATGGCTATCTAGAGCCTAACAGTGAGAAATATGGAAATTTTCACCACACTTACGAGTTAACAATTTATTTTAAATTAGGGCACCACTTCAAGGTCATTTGCTTCTAACTTCACCTTAAATGTATGTACATAAAATGGAAACATGAAATGGTTAAGTTCATAAACCGTAGTATTTGAGTAAAAATTACCAAGACACAAAAGGTTTTGCATATAAAATATCTACCATTAAAACACACATTAGCCACACATTAAAACAAGAGCCACTAAGCTCTTAAATAAGAAAAAGAAGAAGAAGAAGAAGAAAACATATAGGTAGATAATGTATAAATATTTTTTTAATTAATGAATTTCTATAATAAGTAGTGACCAATGAAAAACGCGATATCGGCATTTTAATTTACAGACAGTTCCCAGTCTTAAAATAATTGTTACAGTCATCCGTTGAGTTTTAACGTACTATACGACAGAAATTTCAAATTGCGCTAATAGGTAGAACCAGTAGAACAATGACAAATCTGACGAAATTTCATCCTTCAAAATCAATTAGCCATAAATGGTACAAGCGGTCACACATACGCTCGAAAGACATAAGACAGCTACGCGAATTCAACAAGACAAAGTATCAACGAGACGTGGTGCAATCTGTCAACAAGTTGAAAAATTAAATGTGCCAACGGCATTGTTATGAAAAAGTCCAAAAATAAATAGGTATATCTGGATCCAATATATTGAAAAGATATATTGAACAATACTACTGATATACAAGCAAATAAAGTAACAAAATTATTTATTTCTTTACAGATTGTCGTAATGAAAGTTGTCAGCCTACAACTGCCGTCCGGGCCCAGCATGGAGCGACTGCCGCTACCATTTAGCCCAACGGAGTTACTATGGCGGTATCCCTTGCCCTGGGCACCGCCACCTCCTTCACCACTGGGCGACACAAAGGCTCAGCTACCAGCGGGGCTACCTCCAGAACCCAGATTATGGACAAGAGAGGATGTTGCAGTTTTCCTCAAGTGGTGCGAAAGAGAATTCGATTTACCAAATTTCGATATGGATTTATTTCAAATGAATGGTAAGTAACGATCAAAACGTTAGTTAATTGGACATTTAAATAAATAAAATTGAAACAAACAGCTCACGTTAATGTAAAAAGTAACTTTAAATCTTATCTTGTTTTCAGGTAAGGCATTGTGCCTTTTGACGAAAACAGACTTGGGAGAGCGCTGTCCAGGTGCTGGGGATGTGTTACACAACGTACTGCAAATGCTAGTACGAGATGCAGCACTTCTAGGAAGAGTGCCATCTTCACCTGTTACGCCAACTGCGCGCGCTGCTCCTTACCCACCATCGCCGCATTCACACCCACCTACGCCCACATGGGCAGTTGATGGATTCCACCACTTCCATAGTGCAGCCGCAGCAGCTGCACAGCCTAACTCTGTTACCTTAAGTCCTGCACCATCAGTAGACAGTTCCGGCAGCCCACAGCGTGGAGAAGCTGTAAACTATGGGCCGACATATGCGCCCTCTGTCCCTGCGCAGGCTCAAGCGGCTAGCTCCGGAAGTAATCATTCTGATTCGGATGAAGAAGCACAATTTGCGCCGCCACCACGCTCTCCTAAGGATGCTCCTCTAGCCAGTCCAGCTCCACAAAATCATCCAGCCCAACATTCTCACTACCGAACACAACATCGGGAATTTTTCCCAAATGATATGCCGGAATCAAATACAAGTAAGTTAATTGTATTATGTTATAGTAACAATATTAGCGAACTTACAAAATAAATAGTAATCAAAAGTAAGAGTAGCATTTGCACTAATGCTAATTACGATTGTATTTTATTTCAGATGGTAGACTATTATGGGACTTCCTTCAGCAACTACTAAATGACCCAACACAGCGATACACTAATTACATCGCATGGAAGAACCGAGAAACTGGTGTGTTTAAAATCGTAGACCCAGCTGGACTTGCGAAACTCTGGGGTATTCAGAAAAACCATCTTTCGATGAACTACGATAAAATGTCACGAGCTCTTAGATATTATTATCGAGTTAACATCCTACGAAAAGTACAAGGAGAAAGGCATTGCTACCAGTAAGTACACAAAACATTATTTTATTCTTTATTCATTATTAAGGCGACGTGGGTTCACAATTTGCAATACTGTGCGTGTTTTTGAAAAAATCACTGTTATTAAACTACTACAGTTTATTCCACAAAAAAATTACATAAAAATCTTAAGGATTTTCTACAGACACCCAAAATACAGACACGCAAATTACAGGTATGTTTGTGATTTTTTTCTATAGAGCCAAAAATGCTCAATTGTGTTTTGGCTATTGTGGGTGTCTGTAGAAAATTCTTGACATTTTTATGTAAATTTTTTGAGGAATAAACTTTATTAGTTTAATGATAGTGATTTTTCAAAAACACGCACAGTATTACAAATTGTGAACCCACGTCACCTTAAGTATAAGTTAAACATATATTATAGCAATGTAAGAATTATATAATTCCTAATCATGACTCAAAACTTGTCGTTTTTACACCGTATAGGATTATTAAATACGAACGGATTGAAGTTTACAGATTAATACCTACCTACTTGACAAGAAGTATTAAAGTTATTTTATTTTATTTTTGCAGATTCTTACGGAATCCTACGGAATTGAAAAATATCAAGAATATCTCACTGTTACGGCAACAAATGAGTCCCACTAGAGTGGTGCCTCAGCAAGTAGTGAAAACTGAGATGAAGGAGGAGCGTTGCGAAGAGGACGCAGCAGACGAAGACATGCCAACCGACCTGAGCATGGCTACGTCAGAGCCGTGGAGGAAACGTGCGAGAGTCGACCCGAGCACATTGGCGTCCCAGCATGACAAACATCGCATCAGTGCACTCATTGGTGACAACATGATGCTCAAACGTGAATCGGATTACAACGGTGATCATTACGCACTTAACCTAAAAAGTGAAAAATGTGAACAATGATTATATTCAGTTATAAATAACGCAGAACACTTTCAGTGCGACGCGCTATGGGAAATAATATGAAGCCAGCTCCACCCATTAAACTCTAGTCAAATTCCTCTCAGAAAGGATTAAGTACTGAAGTCTTCCTAAAGAATTATGAGATTTTTTCGAGTCTATAAAAATAAACAAGCACTGAGAGTACTTTGACAGATTTCGGATGGTCTTAGGAGTTACAGGGTATGGACCTTTAACGATGCCTTTGTGCCAAGTGATTTTATCTAATAGTGTCAATTACATGAATAGTTAGCAAAACGGAACAGAGTTTATGTGTGTTAAGTCATAGAGACTATTTCAAACAGTGCAATGGAACATACGACTGCTGACTGGTATCCGCAGTTTCAGCTGTTATTGTTGCCAAAAGAATATATCTGTATGTGCGTGTCTACCTACGCGCTCATCAATGCATTTTGTAATTTAATTAGCTATTAGTACGTTTATGATTGTTTGTAATTTGCTAAAAAGAGTGCATATAGGTTGAGAATAAAACTAAACATTCTATCTCAACAGAACTTAAAATTACCATCATTTTAGAAATATTGTCTTCCATTGATTCTTTTTGGCAAAACCATTTTAATTGTAGCACGAGAAAAGTTATGTTTAAACGAACATCTACCATGTGGATGCTATGTAAAGTATACCACAAACATTGAGTAAAATAAATCATACTATGTCCAGGCAGCTACCGAAATTGTAAATACTTCCAAAAAGAGTAAAGATATTTTATGGTACCTTTCCAAAAGACAATAAAAATGTTAACTGTTACAAAATATATATTTGCCTTGAAAATCAAAAAGAAAAATATCCACTGTGATAAAAATAAAGTGGTAGAAATGTAGAGTACGCTAGGGCTTTTACTCAAAGATTTCCAGCTACAATTTTCTGTGATCTCTTTTATCAATGTAGGTAAATGTCATAGAGAATAAATAAAAAGTATCTTTTTTGTAAATAGTAGAATGTAAGATTAAATAAGTTAGGTTAATTAAAACAGACTGTAAAGAGAGTGTATGTATGATTTGTAAAACAAAGTGGAGCTTTATCAAAGTACCTAGTATATTAGTAAGTAATATTACAACTGAGTTTGTATTTTTACAATTATTTGTATGTTGACATGTGCATGTCATTATTTCCAACCGGATGTACACAATATTAACATAATGTTTTACATTAAATATTGTGTCAGAATTATTATAATTTAAAATAAAAGAAAAGTAATGTTATCCATTTCACCTTTTTATTACATTTCACCCATCTTCTCTATGGAAAATATCAAAAAGAAAAACAAAATGGTCTGGAACTGTGAACATCCATCAAATCTCAATAAAGTATCCTCATTTCGTCCGAATGACGTCCACGGATGGACACAGGCCTTACCCAAGGCTTTCTAAAATGACCGATCTAAAGCATTTAGCGTTTTCCAGCGACCGCGAAGTCGTCTGGCGATGGCGATATATAAAATGGCGTAATACGGTTGGTCGAAAATCAGTTTTGTAGTCATCAAGAAGGCATAATGAGAGAAAAAGGGCAACTCTCTTCTTCCTGATTACTGAAAGTTAACATTTTAATATTCAGAAGAGTAGCTAGACTATACTGTACGTATAGGTACCTAAAGAACAACGAGGATAGCTGACTTGGCCACTTTCAACTACGAATTGACTTGTATGTAATCTATGCTACCTACAACATTTACCTCGAAAGAAATAGCAGTGTAAATAGGGTCTCCGCAGTTTAGCTATGCCTATGCGTAAAGCAATATAATATAGAAATCTTGTTTCGACATTCGTTGTAACTATTATAGAGATGTGGGATGTTGGCATTGTTTATAATTTAAATGCGAGTCAAGACTTTTTAGACCATAGACAGCATTTAGGATTTTCAGAAAAATAAAATAAAAATAAAAAACCATTTCCGAAAATAACTAAGTACTTACATTTTTATTATAACACTAGTGAACTAGCATAACATTAAGCTTAAAACTAATCAATTAATTAAACAATATGAGGTGGACATTTCAATGTTCGACTGGCTGTCCTTGGAAGAATATGATGTCATCAGCTACCACGGTCGAAGCTGTTCGCACTTGGCCATCGTCAAGTTTTACTTCACCGTACGACAGTTTACCAGTAACATAGACTCTTTGTCCTTTTTTCAAATATTTGTAGACCGAGTCGCGTAGTCCGGGTTTGAAGATGCTAACTCTATGCCAATCAGTCCTCTGCAATATGTCTCCAGACTCGTATTTATAGCTGAAGTGAGTAGCAAGAGGGAAGTTAACGACAGGGTGCTCCTCCGATCCTCTCTTTTGTGGATCTGCGCCAACCCTCCCGAGGAGTGTAACTTGGTTTATAGCTGAAAAATACATATTTATAATGGTTATCTTTTGCTTATTTTTAAAATACAAAAAGGATGAACCGTTACAATCCATAATTTATTATGAGACAGAAATAGTAAAACTAATAAGAGGTAAGATATCGAAAAGATGATTATTATAAAATGTACACTTATACTTACTTTTTTCTGTTTTTTGAGTATCATACTTCACAGAGGTTGTGTGAACATTGTGATTTTGCAGTCTGAGCAGCTGCGCAATGCGGGCTACCTGAAAAAAAAACTATCTAAGATCAAGATCTTTTACACATCTGACATTTTATTATCAGGGTTTATTGGACGATAAAAAAAAATACAACGGCCACAGGTATTTTTTTACCTAGTTATTGAGACGATAAGAACTGAGTTTGGACTTTTGGTGATTTACCGGACTATCAGAGCCAATCAGATCATAGAATTTGAGTAAAGGAAACATCGTGAAGAAACACGCAAATAAGTCCTGTCGACGAACAATCCAAAATACAACCGACGTCGGAAAACCGTTGCAGAATCGCACATTATAGTAATTTCACTAATGTTTAGCCGTTGGATTGATATATCATAATATCGTCTTAATAAACTTTTGTTAGATGACTTGAGGAGCTTATTAATATGACGATATGTATTGTATATGCACGAAAAGAAATGCCAGAATTATATCATACTTACTTACGTTATTGAATTTAACACTGTGACTGTAGAGTACAAGTTTATGAAGTACCTACTTAATAAGACACACTCACATTTTTATCTCTTACGGGGTAAACAGATAAAACGTAGGTTATGAAATACATGTACTACACATGTAATGTAGGTACCTACCCCACCCTTGAAACCGTGAGAATGGTCTAGGGACGCCTAAAATATTTTGTTGTAAGTCTAGCTTTATTTTGAGTTTCGAACGAATGCCCGTAACATTATGTAAAGGGCTTTCCAAATAGTTACTCATTAGAAAAATGATTGCATCCTTGTTTATGATTAAACATTTTTTTTCAAATGTGGGCGCGACTAGACCGTTCTCTCGACCTTAATAAGAAAATTAGTTTAATGAGTCTAAAACCATCTAATGAAAATGAAAACACAGGCAAGAATGGATGCAGAATTTTGAAATACATACTTGCAACGAGTAACTCCCTTAGATAATAATTCTTAATTTTTCCGCTATTCACATTACCGGGGCGTATGCTACTCACTCTGTGCTACCCGCCCCGTTCAAAACACACACCGGGATAATTGATACTTAATCTGTGCCATCTACCCCGTTGATCAATGGGGCCGATCTACCGGAGTCGATGAAACAATTTTTTCCCAACCGTTCCGTCACCGGGGCAGACCACCGGGACGGTTGAGAACATCAAACCCGTTCTTCGCCTCGCCGCGACCGAAATACCGGGGTCGATGAATCAATTCTTCCCAACCGTCCCGTCACCGGGGCAGGCTCACCGGGCCCAATGGGAGTTACTCCTTGCAACTTGCAGTGAGGGCTTGTACACAAAACTGCGATGCGACGTCACACCGTAAAAATTAACGAGCTCGCACGCACGACGCATCGCTAAAACTTGTGGTCCGAGAGCTGGCACGAATTTTTGGGTAGGTATGAGGCAAGTTTAAAAACTTGTCACATACCTCTCCTATTATACCCCAACACGGAACTGCAGACCTGGCTGGTGAGTAGCGGGGCTAAACCATTTTGATTTATTTAGATTGACCTGGCAGATATGCCATGTTTTTGTGTTGTGGCTGTGCTCCTACATGCTTCGAAAGGTATGTTAAGCTAAAGCTTTTGCTTGTTATCACTAGATGGCAGACGACTTACGTCATATAAGATGCCGCCTGGCATGAAAAATCTAGCACCAGAAGAAGCGTAGCGTGGTTTCTTTTAGTAATCTCGTATTAAACAATGTAGATTCTTTTAGTAAATTTCATATTGAACTAGTATCCCGATATTAAACCAAAAAAGCCTTGCAAAACTAGCCCCCCAAATGAAACTCTCGCTCCACCACAGGTGAGCTATTTTTAGAACGCATCTGAAAGCGATTTTTCTACTAGCCAAAGGGCCAAGGGGGCACACAAGAATTTGAGACCCTTCTGGAAAGAAAGCTAATTATAATAAAAATTTTCTACGATGATCTTCTATTTTTTTATATTTATTTATAAGCCTTTTAGTTGCTAACTATAATCGGCGTAACTTTAGACACATAAGCCTCCACTAGCTTCTTCCAAGCTTTTCTAAATTTTGCAGTTCTCTGCCCTAAATCTTTTTTATGTGATTTACCCATAATTTATTATGGGTAATTAAAAAAGATTTTTAATTACCCATAATAAATAGAAGAAGTCTGACTATTTTCTATTTATTATAGGTAATTAAATACATATACACATAATATAATATGTCATTAATGATATTAGTATGCTGCTGGTTTTTTGTGGTTACGATTACATCACATTACAGTGAGCAATATCTTCTAAATTATATGTATTCTCAGTCGATTTTTATAAATTGGGGTCAATGAAATCCCTTGTATATGACCACTGCTTCGGATGGTACCTGGTCCAATGGCTTGCCATAGATACAAAGCCATTGCTATACAAGACTGTAATGTGGCAAACATATGGGGTACCTTTGAGCCGAGTACAATTCGGGGTGGTAATTTGTTTATATTTATTTATATTCATAACTTTATAGGTATTTCCTTTTCAAATCTGAAGTGCAGTAATCCTTAGGCATATTAAAAAAGTAGATTAAAGTGATAAAGGACGATGCTGGGAATAGGGCGGAGGCTGGCAACGATGCCTAGGCCCAGCCAGGCACAGGATGCTGACTTGGAGCACAAATTAGATAGTATGTCCTACTTGGAGGTTGCCTCGTATTCGTCCGAAAGGTTAAGTCAATAAATATTGGCTATTCCCAAAAGCGATTAATATAAGCAGTATGCAAAACACACATGAGCATTATTCAAAATAAAAAAATACACAATAACATAACACCGACTAACAAAACAATAATAGAGGTTATTCTGTACTAACCTTAGAATTACAAAACATGTCGGCAGTTCTTTTCGGGAGCAAATAAAAAACACAAATAAAATAACACAGCTAAATTAATTCCTCTAAAAGGAAAAAAAACCTTAAATTATAAGGTACATAAAACTTTTTACTTCAGACAATTATATTTTGTAAAATATTGAGTTCAGTTGATAACTTGACTTGACTTGACTGACACTGACATCTTTGTATCTTTGCACTTTTTTTTTTTTATTAAATAATTTTACGGCTCTGGATACAAGTCCTTTAGAGCCTATCTTTAATTTTGTTCTTTATTCCTAATCCTAACCTAATCCTAACAAGACAATCAAAGGGTGGTGTAGGCCTTTGACTGCTGCAAAGGAGCTTCTGGCGACAAATCTATACGAGTCCACTGGTTTACACAGACGATTGAGTGGCGGACGACGCCCGAAGACGCCCCACAGTCCGCAAAATAAATATCACTACAGCCGTACTATGACTGTCCACTTTAACTATTTCACACATTGTTCATGTCATGAGCATTTATGACACCAAACAACACCAATTTCATATTATAAAGTCCACTAAAATCAATTTATAAAATAATTTAAAGCAAACCCCAACCGAACCCCTTGACTTCCCGCCAAAAACTCTTCTTTGCACTTTGCACTGACCATAAAACTTCATGGCACTGACAGCATGCTGACAGCAACAAAGAGCAAAAAAGTATAGAGACTATAGAGAGCAAAGAACAATAAACTTTTATAGTCCGTTTTGAAATCCCGTACAGTGCTTTGACATTTCACATAAGAATAATGTTACCATGTTAAAACTTTTAGTGATGTGCTATTACGATTTTCGGGTGAATCGTTAAGATTTTCTTACCGACCACCGAAAGAGGTAAATGTTTTTACGAGTAAGAACATATGTTTTTTATTGAAGTGAAAACTTCTTTAGCGGCGTTGTGCACTTTTTTTGTAATGGGTAAAAAATGTTAAGCTCGCGTCAGGACACGTGTCCTGAAAGAAAATTCGTAACACAAATGGAGAGTAGACAGCCGGCGCGGCGTAGGAGAGGAAGTATCCCCCTCTCTTTCTACATCGCGGCGAAAATGTATGCCTGCAACTGCTGTTTTGTTTAGCTTTGAGATAAACTTTTTAATGTAATATAAATTGTCATGTTTGTGTACAATAGCGCAATAAATAAATATTGTATTCTACCACATAAATGATAGTACTTTTATACTGATAATTAAAGCAATTCGTGCTAAATTATTCCATAACCATTCCAAAATATCAAAAATGCACAACGTTAATATTCAAGTTTTCACTTCTGCTGGCACTCCTGGAGTGCAACCCGTCGTTTTTTTTTATTTATGTGATAGATTGTATACATAAAAGAGTAAGCATTATTTGTGTAGTAAATAAAACCAGAATTATTTATTTCTTTAGTAGGTACCTATATATCTCTTGGACGGTTGGTCTGATACTTACATGTAATATGTTGTACTGTGTCACTGTGTGACATGAAATTCATCTAATTTCTGGATATAACTTGAGTTTGTAGACTAAGAACTAATTGCAAATAATAAAGTTTATTCTTTGTAAACTTTATTATTAAATTACTTAATAATATTAAATAAGTAAGCTATAATCATTTAAATTTCATAGACAGATAGTTCATTTCATAGACAGTAAACCAGTAAGTGGTACTTCTGCTAACTTAAAATGTTTATTTCTTAACCCAAAATCAAACCACCAAGAAAAAATAAATATCAGTCGCGCAAAGCGTCGGCTTCATATTGGCTTCGGAAATTGTAAAACTGCGTACGTGACAAATTGCATATATGAGAGAGATAGCACTATCACTGTACTCGATAGTGGCGTGCGTGCTATCTCTTTCACACAATTGTTATCAGCAACGGTGGCATCAAGAACAAA
Organism: Acrobasis repandana; assembly: GCA_963576875.1. Classification (NCBI taxonomy): domain Eukaryota; kingdom Metazoa; phylum Arthropoda; class Insecta; order Lepidoptera; family Pyralidae; genus Acrobasis; species Acrobasis repandana. Next base: position 13,753,901 of record OY756218.1, on the reverse strand, counting down.
AGCTACAAGTTTTGTTTATACTGCGGCTTTGTTTGAGATCTAGTTAAGGGTAGCTTTTCTAGTGTTTCGTCCTTCAACTTCCGGAGTATTCAAATGTGTTCGCTACGTTTTTTCTTTTTAGTATTAAGTTTTTGTTTGTTAAGATTTTGTTAATTGTTACTTTTTTTTGGTAAGTTTTTATTTACTCTTGGTAATTGCGAGATGAGTTCTTCTAAACCTCAACCATCTACTTCGTCAGTGCCGGTTTTAGCTCTACCAGCGCCCCGGGCGGCGAGATTCCCGCCCACCTCACCCCCCCAAACTGCAATTCAGACTATAGGAGTTCAAATTTGCCGCCCCTTTGTAAACGAAGGGAGGGAGTAGGTGCATACAAATGAGAGTCTAGGAGTTGCCGCCATTAACCAGCGGGTATTTAATATTACCTGTGACCCCCCTTACCCAAAAATGCCCCCTGTCTACCCTTTGTATCTGGCGCCCTGGGCGGTCGCCCAACCGCGCCCTACCCTAACGCCGCTACTGTACTTCGACATCAACGTGGTGGAGACGTACTATTGCCAAGAATAAAAAGGAAACCTCAACCTTTTAGCTTAAATGAAAAAGAGTGGATCATGAACGTCTATAAATATGTGTACAGTGAAGCTTAAAAATCATGTCATAAAGAACGTTCATATTTTGAATTAACTCCTCAAAAACCGAAAGTGGACGATTGTGTACAAAAAACGCTGAAATCCTTGTTATTGCCAAAAAATCAGTGTATAATGTTTTGAAGGAGCACAAGGAAAATAGCTCCTTCAAAAGTCCAAATAAAGCTGGTCCTAAAATAAATTATACAAATAAATACGACGACTTCACTTAGTCAGCAATAAGAAAAATAGTCCATCAATTATTTTACAGAAACGAAAGACCTACCTTGGACAAGGTAAATGAACACCAAAACATCGTCATAGACGGTCTTTTGATTTTTGAAGCAAAAAAGGGTCTTGATGACTACCATAAAGAAATAGATTCAGAAGAGTATGAATCGTGGCTACGGTCTCTATTTCCGAAAATGAAAGAAAATTCCGTGTTAGTTATAGATAATGCACCGTATCATTCGAGAAGATTAGAAATACTACCAACATCAAAATGGCTAAAAGACGAAATTCAGGAATGGCTTTTGTCAAAAAATATATCTTTTGCTGACAACTTATACAAATACGAGTTATTAAATATTGTTAAACATTTAAGAAAAGAAAGACTACGACAGGTATGTCATCGACTAAATGGCCGCTCAACATGGTGTTACAATTTTGCGATTACCTCCTTACCATTGCGAGCTCAACCCAATAGAGTTAGTTTGGGCCCAAGTAAAGGGATACGAGCTAGAAATAATAAAACCTTTAAGTTAAATGAAGTGCGAAGGCTAATTGAAGAAGGGAGTGACACAGGCCTGGCTGGGCGTAGCGTTGGTGTAGTGTAGTGTATAGAGACGAGTAGAGAGAGTCAATCAAACCAGCGAGTCTCTGCACAAAAAAAGAGCGGCAAATTAAAAAATCTTTAACTGGTACCTAACACATAGTATAGTGCGAAAAAAGAAATTTGATACATGGTGTTAATATTTATTTAAATCATATTTTTTAACGTTTAGTAGACTAAAAGGGGTTAGTGAGCAATCGTCGGTCTGTGATAAATAGAGTTTGGCCATGGAAACGAGATACTGAGTTTTTATTTTTAAATTTGATATATCTGGACATGGCAATCCTTTGTTAATAGGGAAGGGATGAAAATTTTAAAAACGCTTGAATATTTTTCTGTGGTTAGGAATAACATTCCTCGTTACTATAAAAAAATATCAGATTTTTCTGTCCAGTCAATTAATTATAAAAAATAAAAACATTTTTTATCCCAATTTTAAACCCATCGTCAGCCTTACTTTGCCATTTCTCTTGCCCAGACTGTCTGACGTATAAAAAAAATAATGTCATATGACACTTGACACTATTTTCACAACTATGACAGTTAACAGATAGTTAACTGTCATATGACAGTATCTCTATTTTACCACGGTGGCAGTTAAGTAGTCAAATGTCCTATGACATTATTTTTTTAATACGTCATACGGTTCGGACAAAAGAAATGACGGTGTAAAGCTGACTATGGGTTTAAAATTGGGATTAAAAATGTTTTTATTTTTTATAATTAATTGACTGAACAGAAAAATCTGATATTTTTTATAGTAACGAGGAATGTTATTCTTAACCACAGAAAAATATTCAAGCGTTTTCAAAATTTTCATCCTTTCCCTAAATATGGGTGGAGTGGAGGCACAGACCTACCACTACTAGGTAGTGGTAGGTCTGTGGGTGGAGGCAACAATCAAAGATAGAAAGAGATGCACTAAAGTAGCCACGCACTAAGCAGGTCTAGTAGTGGTAGGTCTGTGGTAGAGAGAGACTTGCTGCGCTGGGCAGACTACTTTCGGTATTGCCATAAAATTATTTATTTTAGTTTGTTTGTAGTGTACAACCAATACCAACATAACGAAACTACGTTTGCGTCGTTCTGTTGATGATGACAGTTGCCTAGTAAATTCTATCTCTATATTTCCAACCACCACCATAACCAATCCAGGAAAAGTTGTTGCCTGTGAAGGATGCCTTCAGCTGCGAATGCAAAATCTGAAAAACCAGCCTCTTCGGAGGCTATGGATAATTCTCCTGTACGACAGATCATGACGATTATTGAACACAAAATCCGCAATTTGGAGAAAAGAAAGGTATGTCCTATCGAACAACAATATTACTTATAATCGCACTATTCTGTCTCTGTAAGCATGATTTAATTAGTTCATCAAGAACGATCTATAATTTTCCTCATATAGGCTATAAATATGTCCTAATATCCCATGTATTTTATGTAAAAACTTAGTAACAATGTACCATTGACGCCATTTTCACACATGTGCTCGACCAATGTTGACGATACAAAACCGTGACGCCTAAAAATATTTTTATGCTAGATCAAATAAAAATAATCAGAAACATATATAAGCAGTTACTACATGATGTGATAACAGTATTTTCATTAGTAGAATTAATTTCTGTCACGATTATGACAATAATTTTTCGAGTCCACTATTGAACATGGTCTTTTTCAATGAGGGTCCAAATATTCTGCTTTAGTTAGCCCCCTTTCCACTCTACTTTATATTTCTAAATGAATACTAATATTCAATTAACCACTACAATATGCATATAGTAGGCAACTACTTGCTTTGTTTCAAATACAAATTTTTAGATACTTATTATTTTCTTTATTCATTTGCTTCAAATGTGCACAATATTTTATTTGTGTATTATAAGAAGATAAATATTTATTACGTCTTTATCCCTTATAGACTAGAGATAGGTATAGAGCCATGAGGCCTACTTCAGCATGATATTAGACATGGATATGGAAAAGTTAGTTGATATTGTGACAGGTTGCTGGCTGCATTGTATAGTTATTAGAATGCTTCAGAATCTCGTTTTCAATCGGCTTTTACAATCTATGGATGCTAGTGCATTTAATGTTTTTCTTTTCTCTCCAACTAGCATGGAAGATTATATGAAAGAACATTTATCGTTACCTGATTATGGTTATACTACAATGAGCCATTTCTGTCCCAATGCTGAGCAATGGCCTCTTTTTCTCGCATCCATTTTGTCCATCCGTTGCTCTTAAACCTTTTCTCACTGTCATAACAGTTTAGCTTGTCGCACTTATATTCTTATTTTTCTCATAAGTGAAACAAATGTTTAGTATACATATACTTTGGTACCATAAATAATCTAATCCGGAGGTTCTGGGTTCGATCCCCAGCCAGGGCAAGTTGGAAAATGGCCTTTTTCAAATTGTCCTGGGTCTTAGGTGTTTATCTGTATATGTATTTATCATAAAATATAGTATCGTTAAGTTAGTATCCCATAACACAAGTTTAAAACTTACTTTGGGGCTACCAAAGTAAGTTTTAAACTTGTGCTTAGTGTGATTTGTCCCATAATATTTATTTATTTATAAATAACAAAGATATGTGCATTTCAAAGTAAGGAAACACTTTATATATATTTGGCATATTTGCCACTGGCATTGTTGCACTGGTGATATTCCACACATGCTAGCGACAACCATTCTGCTTATAGTGGCATTAAACTATTTCAGAGAATACAGCCAAGTATCTACATTTTTTGTAATGGGTAAAAAATGTTAAACTCGCGTCAGGACACGTGTCCTGATCGAAAATTCGTAAGATGGATGGAGAGTAGACAGCCGGCTACCAATGCAATGAATATTTGACGTAGTGCCATCTAGTTATTCCTTTCAACATTAATGATAACATTACAAGCATTGAAAATGATTACAACGCCATCTATGAACGAGTAGCAAAACTATTTCGTTGAAGTGAAAACTTCTTTAGCGGCGTTGTGCACTTTTTTGTAATGGGTAAAAAATGTTAAAATCGCGTCAGGACACGTGTCCTGAAAGAAAATTCGTAAGACGGATGGAGAGTAGACAGCCGGCGCGGCGTAGGAGAGGAAGTATCCCCCCTTTCTTTCTACGGCGCGGCGAAAATGTATGCCTGCGCCTGCTGTTTCGTTTAGCTGAGAGATAAACTTTTTAATGTAATATAAATTGTCATGTTTGTGTTCGATAGCGCAATAAATAAATATTGTATTCTACCACATAGATGATAGTACTTTTATACTGATAATTAAAGCGATTCGTGCAAAATTATTCCTCAACCATTCCAAAATATCAAAAATGCACAACGTTAATATTCAAGTTTTCACTTCTGCCGGCACTCCTGGAGTGCAACCCGTCGTTTTTTTTTTACTTATTAGCACATTGTCTATGCTAGCTCATAGTATAGTTTTGAACTAAATAATTTTAAAGATTAACTTTTAGGGGTTTGAATAAATAAATTAGCAGGGAAGGGGGGCTTTTGCCCAGCAGTGGGTTTTAAAAAAAACTTACTATGATGTGTGATATTGGGGTACTAACATTAAAGTACTTATTTGAGCACCAACATCAAAGTAATATGGATACTTTGATATTTAGATTCAGCCTGCACTCATTGGTACTGTACACATAATTAGGGCAACAAATAGTGTGGGTCTTGAGCCTTGGACCTCCTTGATATTGATACCACAATCAAATAAAATACTGCAGCCTTGTGTTGGCACAGTCAGCAATAATTTGCAAAGGTGTTTTAGAGATGTGTAGCAGAAGGGTATTCCTCTGCGGGTGGCATAGCAACAGCTGTATCAACTTTTAGCTTTCATAAGTCATCTATCAGCCCGCCTGTGGGAATCCCCACTTGTATAATCGACTGAGTTCAAATTAATCACTTTCATCTAATCTTATACCTACTTAAAAAGATTTTTTGTGCTATAGCATACTTGCACCTTATAGTAAATATGTAATTGTCCAATTAAATTTTCCAAAGTCATGCATGATATTAGAAAACATTTTTTATTATTTTACAGAGTAAGTTGCAATCATACCGTGACTTGCAAAAAGCTGGAAAAGAACTAAAGCCAGATCAAAGGGTAGCAGTCGCCAAATATGACGAGGTCGCCCAAACGCTGGAGTTTGCAAGAGATTTTTCCACACAGATCAAGCAAATTGCTAAAGATGCTGAAAAAGAAGCAAAAAAACAGGCGAAAAAGGTAAATGGCAAAGACAAATTTAAAGATGGGTGGCGCGTTTATTTCGAGTCTACAAACTTACTTAGTGATCCAGTGATTAGGTACTAAGTAAGAGTGATCAACCTTTACTTGCCTAAAACATGAGAGTCCTAAAATTTATTGCCTATATTTATTTATAGGGTTCCGTACCGCTTTAAAATAAAATGGAATCCTTTATAGGATCACTCACTTGTCTGTCCAGACGGACGGACAGACGGATGTCTGTCACAGCCAATTTGCTATGAAATTACTGGACTGATTGAGTTGACATTTGGTACACATATGTAAGTCAGTGACCCAAAAACGGGTGTATAACGTAAATAAATGAATTAGGGGGGTAAATTAGACATTATTTATTATAGACGAGGAGCTAAGAGTTGATATGTCTATTTCACAGAGTGCTGAGAGACCATAAAGTCTTTTTACAGTTCATATATTTATTAATGACACTTTATTTGTCCTTAAACACTTGTCGCGTCTATTTTTAGGGTTCCGTACAAAAAATGAAAAAACGGAACCCATGGTGAAATTTGGTAGGATAGTGTAATCCTATGACCTAAACACATATGTGCAAAGTAAATAAATATTTTTTTTAAAATAAGGGTCATTTTCGGGAGATAAATTAGGAAATTTAAAAAAAAAGTTCAAACCTTACCGTGTCATATATCAAATGAAAGGGCTCATTATGAGGATCTCAAATATATTTGTTTTTGTTATAATTATAAAATAAATAGTTTTGAGTTTATTCACGAAAGAAGATGAAAATTTAACATTCCCCCCCCCCCCCCCCCCCCACCTGATCTCCGAAACTCCTAAGCCTAAAATTTAAAAAAAAATACGAAATATAGTTAATTGCTTGTAGATTATAGGAAAACCTATAAGAATTTAATCAATTAGCCGGTTTTATTAAATGCATTAGAACCCTCTACGAGACGAGTTTAACACGCACTTTACCGGTATATTATTTATAAAAGTAGGCCTACGATAGTGCTGTGCTGTGACTACACTTTTTTTAGGAGGAACAAAATCTAAATATTGCGCCCTAGTTATTTTTGGCGATGGGAGGGATTTTCAGGTGCAAATAAGATCTAGACTTCTACGAGGATTCAGCATGAGCACTGCATAAACATTTAATTAAACAACTTTGCCTCTAAAGGGACAGAATACCTTACAATAACAATTAATATTCCAAGTATAAACAATTTTACCCATAATTTCACAGGATGCATGGATGCGGTCTGCTGCAGAAACTATGAAGATCAGAGAAGTGCTTCTCATCCTGGATTGTCTTACACAAATGGGCAGCAATGAAGCCAGAGAAGACTTTCTTAATGGCACCAATGGTGCTGCCAAACTTACTGAAGAGGACTTGAAAATTTTGGATGACTTGTAAGTAATAAATATTACTCATACAATTTTTAGAAATTTCCTACTTTTTTATAAAATAAATTTTAAATTTCTTATAATCCATACTAATTATAAAAAAGGGCACTCGCGCGAATTGTCTGTACTCTTTTAATTAACTCTGAAACTACTGTAATTTGGATGCAGTTTTCACTGACTATTGCTTAATTTTTTTGGAGCTGTCTATCAAAAGTTTGTCATACTTAATTCCATCTCAATCCAATCAAAGGTGACATCACTGTTGACCAGTCTTATCCAATCCATTTTGGAAAATGTGTGTTTACTTTTTATATCTAAGAGATAAGCAAATTATATATCAATTAAATTAAAGGTATTTATGAGTAATATTTTATGCATATTGAATTACGAATATTGTCTTTATCTTTCAGGTACCCTGAAGTTACTCCGAAACATGAAGTTAATGAAGAGGGTCAACCAGGATTTTACGGTCAGGTTACAAAGGCTGCTGAACATCTATATTCTGTGATCGATGGCAAGCCTAAGGAAGTCCTGGGAACAACTTACATCCGCATCAAGGAAATTGTGACTACTATTCATGAATGTGGTTACTTTGATAAGACTGTTGAGGTCGCCGTTACAGAGAACGAAGAAAACTGCATTCCTGTAGCAGAGGAGCCCCAAGAGGTGATGGAAAATGAAGTGGAAGGAGAACCAGTGGTCCCTTACCCTCCGGCCGGAGCGCTCCCCGTGCCGCCCGCGCCGGCCGTGGTACCCGCTCCCGCCTATCCTCTTCGCCCCCTACCTCCGATCACTCTACAAGAAGTCGAGCATGCATACTTTTCACAACAGTATCCCCAACAGAGACCAATCGCCGAAGTGATCGGTTCGCAGAATTTCTTCTTCCTGCAAGAGTCTGAGATCGACAGTCCCGTCGGTACCCCACAGCCTCCCCCGATCGCAAACCAGCCGTCACCGCCCGCGCCGATCCCGTCGCAGACGTTCACCAACCAGCACTACGTGATACCGGGCGCGCGCGTGCCCGACGGCATGCCGCTGCCGCCGCAGCCGCACTTCCCGCCGCACCCCGAGCTGGCGGGCTACGTGCCGCCCGCGGCCGTGCCGCTCGCCGCGCCGCTGCCGCCGCACGCGCAGATCCCGCCCGCGCACCCCGCGCACCCCGCCCCGCCGCAGCCTCACACGCCCCCCCAGCCCCCGGCCACCGACCAGCATGAGGAGCGACGACCTCCGACTCCTGCCGATGATCGTAACGATGTCGAATGGAAAGAGACTCGAAGCCCCGAACGTGAAGAAGGTGCAGAACGCAAGTCGCAAGGCCAGGGTGACGGTCAGAACAGATTCAGACGATTCGGCCGCGGCGGCGGTCGAGGTGCGCCTAACGGCCACCGAGGCCGCGGGGCGTTCCCGAGCAGACAGAGCGGCGACGGCTATCGCGGTAGACACGGAGGAGAATATCAAAACAGATCTAACAAGGACGGCTATCAAAACAGACAGTACGATGGCTATCAAAACAGACACGGAAAAGATGGTTATCATAATCGAGGCGGTGAAGACGGCTACTATGGAAATGGAGACACACACGACCATCAACAGAACGAGAATGGCGGCCGCGACAGATACAACGACAACAACCAGAGCTACCAGGGCGGCTTCAAGAGCCGCGGCAGGGGCGGCCCCCGCGGGGGCCCGCGCGGCGCGCCGCGGCCGCCGCGCCCGCAGTACAATCGCAAACAAGAAAATGTCGAATAGTCGACGTGGACCTCGCTCGACGGAGTGCCGCTTCGCGGGCCCACTCGTCACGTTACTATTACTCTATGATGGACAAAATCATTCGTGGAAGGCAGATTTCACCGGCAACAACGCGCAGTGGTAACAACAAATGGAGATTATGGTATATAAAATAATAATTTAAAAAATAATAAAAAAAAAGTAAAATATTGAAACTGAATAAAAAATAAGTTACTTGAATTTAGATGTATGATATAAAATAATTATGCAATTATTATAAGTTACGTAATTCTAGATTCTTGTATAAGTTATGGTCACTCGCGTGGCTAGTATAAAGTGAGGCGGTGTTGGCGCAGGCCGCTCATGGCTCGTGCCTGTCCTAGTGATAACGTAAACAAGTACAGGAGACGTGCACACAACTGACGAAATACACTAAAGGGACCTTCTCAATCTCATTAATCTTTGTACTTTTTAATACAGTTCATTTGATTAGCAATTATATGTGTTAAGATATGGATACATGTTGTTTTCCTTGAACTTGTATTTATTTATACTTATTTTATTCTACTGATAAAGTGTAAACAGCTTAGAAGATTTTTGTACGGAGCTTGGCTATCTGCCATTTACATATTTTCTAGTGTGGAAAGTTCTTATAAAATTGATAGCTGCCTTTTTACAGATTCTCGTATCTAAAATTACTTTAAAATACCCGAACTTGTTAAGTCTGTATGTTTAAACAAGATTTTGTTGCATTATTGAACTATCAATTCCATTATAAGAATTTTCTAGGAAAAAATGCTAGCACTGCACAGTGCCGAAATCTTAAAGCATTTTTTTAAGGTTTTAATTTATCATGTCCTCTTCAAATGATATTAAAATTTGGCCTGTCAATAATAACATGAGGAAAGGCCATTTTTCAAAGAATTTGCTGGTCATTTTACGTAATTCATCACTCAATTATCTTTGTTATTTGATCAGGCTTCCTCTTTTATAAAATTGTTCTCAATAGAGGCTGTGTGCAAGCAAATTAAAAGTATTCTATGAAAAGAATGGATTGTTTGATTTAATTTTGGATCAATTCTTTCCTATTACAAGTTAGGGTTGGGACACATCAGTCAGCACGGAACAGCACTTTCCTATGCTGCTATCCTTTTCTGTCGCTCAGAACTCATTTGCCAGTGCGAGAGAGAGCGACGGCACGCTTTAGCACCGGCCATGCTAAGGGTTGGATCTCATCTATCAGCACGGAACAGCACTTTCCTATCCTGCTATCCTTTTCTGTCGCTCAGAACTCATTTGCCAGAGCGAGAGCGACGGAACGCTTTAGCACCGGCCATGCTAAGGGTTGGATCTCATCTATCAGCACGGAACAGCACTTTCCTATGTTGCTATCCTTTTCTGTCAGTCAGAAGCGTCATTATTTTGTTAGAGCGAGAGAGAATCCAACCCTAAGGGTCAGTTCAGATATAGAGGAAAAATGCTCGCGCGGGCTCGAGCTTCCTCTAGCCGCAATTTACACCGAGGGCAAAAAAGCGCCGGTCATCGAAAGAATGCTCGAGACAACGCGAGCCGACGTGCAGAAATTCACCGGGGTTGCGAATACATATGAGAATATCCCCGTCAATACACGGCGGCGATCCGTGAGCACGTCAGAACTTGCTCGCGCGGTCTCGGGCATGCTTGAGACCTCCCGGGCGGGTGCGAGGACGCTACAAGTACTTAGTACAAGTAAAGGATACAATTTTATACTTTAAGCAATGGTAATAAGGTTGTAATTTTAATGGAACTAGTAAATTCCGCGAGCATTTTTCCTCTGACCTGGCCCTAAAGCGTTCCGTCGCTCTCTCTCTCGCTTTAGCAAATAACGCTTCTGAGCGACAGATAAGGATAGCAGCATAGGAAAGTGCTGTTCTGTGCTGACAGATGTGTCCCAATCCCAACCCACATCGTCACTACCTTAAGGGCCAGGCGCTTTTAAACATTTCATGCAGAGTTAGGCCACGTGTCCACGTATTCGAATTGCGGCCGTACGGCGCGGCGTCGCCGACTATGCGTGTCCCCGTGAGGTTGGTAGCCGGCTGCGGTGCAGGTTCATTGTGTTGAGAGAGCGACGGAACGCTTCAGCACCGGCCGTGCAGCAGCGTTCCGTCACTCTCTCGCTTTAGCAAATGACGCTTCTAAGCGACAGAAAAGGATCATAGGAAAGTGCTATTCCGTGCTGATAGATGAGATCCAACCATTACTAGCCGGCTACCAACCGTGCCGAGCGCCGTGCACGGAGACACGGTACGGCTGCAAACCGGATGCGGGGCCCTCTCATCGGATAGATATATCTATCCGATCACCTCTATAGAGGTTGGAAAGAGGATTACAAGGGGCGATTCGCATGTGGTCGATATCTTGTCGATAAAATCTTTCACATCTTTTTACGACATTATGCATCCATAAATACTTCTCTATGGCCCCGCGCCGCATTTCACGCGCAAAAACAATATGGTAACTAAGGGTCAGTTCAGACAGAGAAGCAAAATGCTCGCGGAATTTACTAGTTCCATTAAAATTACAACCGTATTACACCGTGGTATTACCATTGCTTAAAGTATAAAATTGTATGAATATCGCGTCCTCGCGCCCGCCCGGGAGGCCTCGAGCACGCCCGAAACCGCTCGAGCAAGTTCTGACGTGCTCGCGGATCGCCACCTGTGCTTTCAGGCGGTGATCCCACTGCACGGCGCGGCAGATTTTTAACATTGTATGCAAGTAGCTCAGTTTGTATAAAAAACACGCTTACTCCCACCAACTGAAAACGCGCATTTCTACATACTGACGCACCGCGCGGGAGCGTCAGTATGTAGAAACCGCGCTCCGCGACGGTGCGCGGTACAGTGGAATAACCGCCTCAGTGTAGTTTGCGTATATTGACGGGGATATTCGTATGTATTCGCAACCCCGGTGAATTTCCCCACGTCGGCTCGCGTTGGCAATCGCGTCCTCACGTGGTCTCTATCTTTCTTTCGATGACGCACCGTCTCGAAGCGCATTTTGCTCTCGGTGTGAATTGCGGCTAGAGGAAGCTTGAGCCCGTGCGAGCATTTTTCCTCTCTGTCTGAACTGACCCTAATAGTTTTTTCAAACATGCTCGGAAATGTAGGCATTATTGTAGTAAAAAGATGACACGAAATGTGTTATTCTTGGCTCATGCAATACTTTACCGGCCTAGGCCAGGAATACCATACCAGTGGTTGTGGGCCTGCCCAAAACCACTGGTATGACACTTCATATTTATGTACCTACTAGTCCTACTACTACTACAAACAAAACAATTTATCTGTACACACGTCGATGTTTTGTACTTTTATGTATTTTGTGTCGATGTGTGAGCTTTATAGGTACTTAGGGTCGCACCGCAGAATTAATTTAATACTTACCTACCTACTAACGAGTTCGACATATTTACGATTATATCTTTCCATACCGGGAGATTTGCGAACACTATGACGTAAAAAATATTTTGTTTTATGTGTAATGTTACAGAAAAGCCGGAAACAGCTACATAATATCACTTCACGTATATTTTTGTGTATTCTCCCGCCAACGCGAGAGAGTAAGAAGGGTATATAAATCAATCGGTGTTCAAGATGGTTGCTGGGTAATAACGTCAAAATTATATTGTTGCTTTGCTTACCTGTTTTCATCATTCGGAAATCTATGAAATATATGTACGTTCTCGTGCGCAATACTTGTTGTATTCGATGGATAGACAATTATTAAATGCGCATCTTCTCACCATGTTTATTTTTTTTATTAGAAATTTGAGTGCGTTTGACCTCTATCTAGCCTGATGGGAAGCTAAGATGAGGTCTAAGGCGCAGACTCAATAAAATGCCTGTTCACTCTTGCCTTGAAAATCCCTAAATTATATGTATGGGGAAACATCGACGCAGGGAGGGAATTCCACACCTTAGCGGTTCGCACAATGAAGGAGGAGGCGAATCGAGAGGTACGATGAGGAGGAATATCGACCACAAATGGGTGGAATCCCTGTCCACGTCGTGTTGTCCGATGGTGGAATGGTGCAGGGGGAATTAAATTATGTAATTCCTGCGCACACTCCCCGAAGTGCAGCCTGTAGAAGACACACAGACTTGCTACTAGTCGGCGATGTTCGAGGCTCTGGAGCCGTCTTGCCGTAAGCAACTCATCACCAACGAGTCTTCTGGCACGTCTGTCGATAGCTTCCAGGGCTTCGAGCTGATAGCGGGCAGATCCATCCCATAGGTGGGAGCAATACTCCATACATGAGCGGACTTGAGCTGTGTAAAGGCTCAACAGTTGGTCAGGGGTAAAATACCGTTGGACCTTGGAGAGGATGCCCAGTTTTTTAGAAGCCGTCTTAGCCCTGAACTCAATATAGCTACCGAAGTTAAGATTTGATGAGAGATCCATACTGTTATATAGGGACGTGACAATGAAACAACGGTTGAATGCAGACTGATATTTATTAGCACACCCGCAAAGCGGTGGCATAAATCCTGACAGATACATAACACTTTTCCCCTTTTAAATAAGAGTACTTCATATATTAAACTAACCACAGAAAAGAGGAGACATACTAACAATGTAAGAATGTAGGTAACCGACGTTATTAAAAGTTATAAGGAAATAAAAGAAACTTAAAATCTAATAACCTATATAATGAAGGGTAATGACATAGTAGATAGGTCTATTAATAACTATAAAAATGGCACAAGGATATTTGCGACATCAATGACATCTCTATTAAATAAGTTCTTTTAACTTTTCCCGACAGCGTATCGCAGCATCCCTGGGCAGTAAACGGGTATTTTTTAATTCGGTCGGAGACCGCAGCGGCACGGACGCCTGCGCGCGCGATGTCGAATTTGCGTTCGATTCCTGCTCACTATTAAAGTACTCATCCTTTTCTTCCTCTGACGGAGAAACTGAATCCCGCGTCTGATTTTTACTCGATGAGTCAGTTACGACCTGGCTCAATGAGTGACGAGATTTCTGTGTCACAATTTGATCGATATGCCGTTTATGAGTTTTACCGTCATTCGTCTTAACGTTATACGACACAGGCCCAACCCTTTGATCTACTACGCCCTCGGTCCACTTATTGCCAGATTTTGAATAATTTCTAATCAAAATTGGTTCATGTTGCTCAGCTACTCGCAACGGTCTGTTGTGCCGTTGTTCTTCGAGCAACTGCCGCTGGCGCACGCGCTCGGCGGCGTCGGGCCGCAGCAGGTCGAGGCGGCCGCGCAGCCGTCTGCCCAGCAACGCGACCGCGGGCTCGCGCCCGGTCGTGCTCTGTTCCGTATTTCTATACATAAATAAAAATCTACTCAACGCTTTATTAATGTCGTCTCTTTCTAGTTCCGCTTTTTTAAGAACCTGTTTTACCGAACGCACCGCGTTTTCGGCGGCTCCATTACTGGAAGGATGATACGGAGAAACTAACGTATGTTTAATACCATTATTCTCTAGATATTGCGCGAAGGCTGCCGAAGAGAATGGGGGCCCGTTGTCACTAACTAAACGTTTCGGTAGACCGAAGCGAGCGAATAATCTCCTTAAAGAATTACAAACGACCACCGCTGATGTCGTGGTTACTTTTTCTGCCTCAATCCATTTCGAATGTGCATCAATCACGATAAGATAATAATTATTGTTAAACGGACCCAAAAAGTCGACATGCAGGCGCGACCACGGCTCGGCAGGCCAGGGCCACGAGTGGAGCGGCGCGGAGGGGGGCGCGGCGCGCACCTCCCGACACGGCACACATGCGCGCGCGACTTCTTCTATATCCCGATCTATGTTTTCCCACCATACATAATTACGGGCGATTTGTTTCATTTTAACAATCCCCGGATGACCCTCGTGGATTTCTTTCAAAACGGAATTTCGTAAACTATTCGGGACTACAATACGATATCCCCATATTATACAACCCTGATCAATATGCAAGCTATCTTTTCTATTGGCGTATATATTTTCAATATCATTAAAATCCTTGTGATCCGGCCAACCGTACATAATGAAACCGTATATTTTACTGAGCAAAGCGTCTCTTGCCGTTTCGTTTTTTATATCTTTAAAACAAATCGGGAAACTTTCTTGTGCAAAATTAAGATAACTACCCTTGTCTTCTTCACCTTTGAGTTGTTTCTGGGACAACTCCAGAGGGAGACGGGAAAGAGCGTCAGCAAAACAGTTTCTTGACGAAGTAACAAATTCGATATTGAAATTATATGCCGCCAATTTTACCGCATAACGCTGAAGCCGATACGCTGCCGTAACCGGCAATCCTTTATTTTTACCAAAAATGTAACTTAAAGGACGGTGATCGCTTCTTAAAGTAAAATATCTACCATAAAGATATTGGTGGTGCTTTGATACACCAAAAACAATGGCAAGTGCCTCTTTGTCGATTTGCGAGTAATTAAGTTCAGCCGTGTTAAGCGTGCGCGAGGCGCAGCACACGGGCCGCTCCGAGCCGTCCGCCGCGCGCTGCGTCAGTACCGCGCCGAGCCCGTACGCGCTGCTGTCTACCGACAAGATCAACTCCAAGCTGGGATCGTAATGCGCGAGCACAGGGGCACTGCTTAACTCCTTTTTGATTTTATTGAAGGCTTTGTTACAAGTATCGGTCCACTCCCATTTGACATTTTTTTTTAATAAATCATACATAGGTTTCAAAATATCGCTCATGTTCATACAAAATTTTGAATAAAAGTTCACTAATCCCATGAAACTTTTCAGCTGAGTGACATTATTTGGTGGCGGCGCTGCTACAATAGCCTGTATTTTTTTAAATCTGTATGCAAACCAAATTTATCAATTTTATAGCCTAAGTATGTGACACTATCTTTAAAAAATTGGCATTTACTAAAATTGATTCTTAAGCCATTATCCTTAAGTCTTTGTAGCACCGCTCTTAAGTTCGCTAGATGAGTCGCCTTATCCTTTCCAGTGACACAGATATCATCCGCGAATACAGCCACCGATGGTAGGCCGTTAAGCGTCTCTTCCATAATTTTTTGGAAGTTTTCCGGAATACATTTTATGCCAAATGGAACGCGATTATAAACGAAAGTACCAACGTGAGTGGTTATAGCTGTCATCGCTTGTGAGTCTTTATGCAATAAACATTGTTGAAAGGCATTAGACAAATCTAGTTTCGAATACTGTTCACCACCTCCTAAAGTTGCGAAAAGGTCCTCAATGCGCGGCAGTGGGTAGTGATAGTCTTTCAGTAGCGGATTGATTGTGACCTTGTAATCGCCACACAAACGGATGGCACCGTTAGCCTTAATCACCGGTACGATAGGTGTACCGTAATCTGAGCGCTCGACTTTATATATCACCCCTTCCCGCTGCAGGCGCACGAGCTCCTTCTCCACAGGTTGCCTGAGTGCCAATGGGAGAGGCCGCGCCTTAATAAACACAGGCGATTCATCCTTAAGATACAACCTGAACTCTGATTTAAAAGTACCTAAACCTTCAGCAAAAACCTCCGGAAACTCCTGTCGTAACGAGGACGCCATCGAGTTATCTTCTGTTAAATTATGGCATTCTACATTTACAATTCCTAATTTTAAAAGTTTTATCCACGTACGACCCATCAAAGGCGGCCCCCCATTTTTAACAATAAATAAATTTAATTTGGCCTGTTTTTCTCCACACCGAACATGTACCACAATAAAACCGAGAGTCTCGATGACGTCACCTGTATAAGATTTCAAAATTATCTGTTTCTTCTCCACTGGGATGTGGGAAAAATTAATATCATAATATTTCTTTGATATAACAGAAAGCTTGCTTCCGGTGTCTATCTCAAATTTACACAAAATATTTTCTACTTTTAACATCGCAAAATAAGGCCCATCGCCCTCACTACTAACACTTAAGTTATAAAAATTACAACTATCATCATCCGTGTCCAGTTCCTCTAAAAAATATTGGCTTTTTCCATATCTTTTCTCATTCTTATTGTGATCACTTTTCAATTTTACACACACCGCTTTAATATGGCCTCTTTCTCCACAAACATCGCAATTATAATACTTGAAACGACACTTGCCTTCTGTGTGCCCTGATTTACCGCATCGAGAGCAACGCTGTGTGCGAGCGCCGCCGCCGCCGCGCCCCCGCGAGGCGCCGCCGACGTCGATCCGGTGCAAGCCGTCGTCATCGGGCGGCTGGTGCGCCGCCGCCGGCCGCGTTGCGCCGGCGCCGCTCGCGCCCGCCAACGCCGCGTTCCGCTCCGCCGCCTCCAGCGCTAGCGCCAGCTCAACGGCCCGCTTGTAGTCCACATTTCTCTCCGCGAAGATCCTCGATCTCATGTCCTCATTGCACAAGCCCGATACGAATTGATCTCGTAAATTCTCCTCTAACTTATCTCCGAAAATGCAAGTTTTCGCCAAATGTTTTAGCGATTGAAGGTATTCACGCACGCTTTCACCTTGACGCTGTTTTCGTTGTCGCATAACGTGTCTTTCGGCAATTTCTGATCGATCAGGTTCCAAATGGGATTTAACTAAGTTGATTAGCTCAGTGAATGATCTAGATTCAGGAGTATTTGGAGAACAAAGATCGCACATTAATTCGTAACACTCAGCACCTACTACCGTCACTAACGTAGCCACTTGTAAAGCATCATCGATTTTATTTAATGCTATGAACTGTTTTACTCGCCGTACATATGCGTCCCAAGTATTACTCGCAAAATTATACGGTTCGATATGTCCGATAGGCATTTTAAACAAAAACTAATGAATATTCGCGCACACGTGGTTCTTTATTACCGATCGTCGCCAATGTTATATAGGGACGTGACAATGAAACAACGGTTGAATGCAGACTGATATTTATTAGCACACCCGCAAAGCGGTGGCATAAATCCTGACAGATACATAACACATACCAAGAAGTTCGAGATGACGGGTGACAGGAACAGGCACACGGCACACCCCGGAAAGTGGCCAAGTTGAAAGGGCTCTTTTTAGCAGAGAAGAGACACGCCTGTGTCTTAGAGGCATTGAATCTCACAAGGTTGGCATCACCCCAATCGGAGACAGCTTGCAGAGTAAGATTAGTATGGAACACCATTGCCTCTCTTAGTTCGTCTATTTCCGGTTTTTTTGCCCTTGCACTAGAAAAATATCTTTCCGTAACGGTGCTACTTATCGTCTGCATACCCAAAAATACCGGGCTTTAGCAGATCGGTAATGTGAAGCAGAAATAGCGTTGCGGAAAGAACAGATTCCTGAGGTATTCCAGCATTAATTGCCAATAGGTCAGACGAGCAGCCGTCAACAGTTACTCGAATAAACCGTTCCCTCAGGAAATCGGAAATCCAAGCACAAAGGCTATGAGGGATACCGTAAGCGGAAAGCTTCGTTATAAGAGCGTCATGCCACACCCTGTCAAATGCCTTTGAAATGTCAAGTGAGACAGCAAGTGCTTCGCCCCAAAGATGTTTAGCGTACACAAGAAGATCCCCAGTAGATCAGTTCTGGCGAAATCCGTATTGCCGGTCACTGAGGAGATCATTGTCCTCAAGGTACGCAAGTAAGCGCTTGTTAATAACCGCTCCATTACCTTACACAGAATGGAGGTGATTGCAATTGGGCGGTAGTTTGAAGGGTCGGCACGACTGCCCTTCTTAGGTACGGGTTGAACATTGGCGAGCTTCCACATTTTTTGGACGATTCCGGACTCAAGAGATAGACGAAACAGGCGCGTCAGAACAGGAGACAACTCGGGTTCGCAATTCCTTAAGACAATAGCAGGAATACCGTTGGGACCACTGGCTTTATTCACATCTAAGTTGCGTAGAGTCTTGAGAACCTCCTTTTGATGAATGCGGACTTCAGGCATTTTACATCCACAAGGAGGTAACTGGGGCGGTGTTTGATTGCTAGCATCCAGACGTGAGTTTTCGGCAAACAGTGAAGCCAGTAAATTAGCTTTTTCTTAAGCCGTGTGAGCCAGTGTACCGTCAGGTTTCTGCAAAGGAGGAAGTGAGGAGCGGCAAAAGTTGGCTTCAACGCACTTAGCCAGAGACCAAAATGCTTTACTACCGGATAGGTACGAAGCGAGTTTGACACCAACTCTGCCTATGTGGTCGAAGCGAGCCCTTTTAAGCGTTTTTTTGCAGGACTTGGCCGCAAAGTTAAAGGCTTCTTTTTACGCGTATCCGGAGCTCTGCGATTACGAGCGTCAGCCCAAGCCTGGTATGGAACCAGGGTTCAGCTTTGATGCCAGAGAGTCGGTCAGAAAATGGAATATAATACTCCATCGCCTGACCGAGAACCTCAGCAACGGCACTTGCACAGCTCGACGGATCGCCAGAAGAAAAGCAGGCTTGCAGCCAAGGGTAAGACGCAAGCAAATGTCGCATCTCATCCCAATCTGCTGACTTGTACCGCCAAACCCGTCTATTGCCTCTAGGGCTGGAGTCAGGTGGAGGACATATGAGGACGGACTTTACCAGACAGTGGTCAGAACTCCCAAGAGGGGCTGAAACAGACACGTGATATCGGTCTGGTTCAGTCGTCAGCAGAAGGTCCAAGCAATTAGCTGTGTGATTCTCAACGTCGGGTATCCTAGTCGCCTGGTCGACCAGCTGATGATTACTATTGGTTGACAGTTCTCAAGACAGACACGTCGCGAATTGCCTGCGGCTAGTACCTAACGAACCCTGGTTTAGAGCGCAACAAGGGGCACATAGTGCGGGGACGCCAATTTGCGGGAGACGCTGCGAGATTCCATTCTGTTTGTACTCTTATGTATTCTGTGCCACAACCACAGATTAATAAATAATTGCTACAACCTTAAGACTTGTGACGTCATACTTTCACGGTCTATTGAGGTCGATAGGCTGATGGTATGATATCCAATGCCTTAATAATTTATAGGAATGCACATTGGACTATTTGTAGATGCTCTATATCGATCATTAGCAAGTTCATACTCCGACTCGCACTTGGCCGATTTTCGTGGCGGACTGAATCCGCACATAGATAATAAAAATAAGCAGGTAAATTTTGCTACTACCCCCTATATGTATTCAAGAATACAATGGCAAACCACTCTTCTCTGCCAACAATAAAATTGTTGAGTCTCTTTTTATGCAAGGACACATCCGACAAGAGCAAGCTATATTCAATTTTTGAATCAGAATCACTAATAGAATCCAAAACCGTGTAAGAAATAAAGCCATTATTTTCTTCTTAATCTATACTAATATTATAAAGCGGAAGAGTTTGTTTGTTTGTTTGTTTGTTTGTTTGTTTAAACACGCTAATCTCAGGAACTAATGGTCCGATTTGAAAAATTATTTTTTTGTTGGGTAGTCCATTTATAGAGGAAGGCTTTAGGCTATATAACATTACGTTCCGACAACCACGCGAACGAAGTCGCGGGCACAGCTAGTTTGTAATAAATGGCTATCCTACTGACTTTACTTTAAAGCGCGGCCGTTAGGGGGCGTCCATAAATTACGTGAGATGTTTAAGGGGGGGAGGGGGTCGAGTCAAATCTCATCTAATCTTACGTTGGAGAGAGGGGAAGTCTCGGCAAATATCACGCAATTTTTTTTCAGATTGAAATAAAAAAATTATACTATATTGGTCCATTTAATCCAGATTGTACATGCTTAAGATTTAATCTTAAGCGTAATCGTAATACGATTAAGATCATTTACTAATTCGTTCGAAAGAAAATAATTTCATTCATACTTCGACGTTATACATCTACTGACTGTCAAACCACCATATTTGTTTTATACCAAATAGCTCAATTTAATCTGAATTTACGGTACAGTGTAGCCCGTCCTTTGTTTTCGCGCCACTGTCAGCCGAACGCGCGACTCGATGAACGAGAGCGTACAAGCGGAGTGGCAGCGACACACGGACAGGATCCAACCTGCTTTGTTTATTCTTGTAAATGTTTTACTCGACTCAGTGCATGCTCTTACTAATTTAAAATGAGTTATCAAGATTTTTATAACGCATACGTCAAAAGATACGTCTATAAGACGAAGAAGTCCTGCCAGGACGATGTAATAAAATTATGGAATACAGGAAAGCAAAAAATTCCGAAGAAAGAAGAGTTAATACATCGAGTTACTGTGCGCAAGCGCCAACGGCTTAGAGTGGCTAGATCAGAACGAAGTTGGTTC
Organism: Acrobasis repandana; assembly: GCA_963576875.1. NCBI lineage: Eukaryota > Metazoa > Arthropoda > Insecta > Lepidoptera > Pyralidae > Acrobasis > Acrobasis repandana. Next base: position 13,732,877 of record OY756218.1, on the reverse strand, counting down.
CAATAGTCTCTCTTGAGACCGCGCATGATTCTCCATGGACTGAATTAGAGTAGATATTCTTTTTTTAATCACAGTAGTTACGATTTAAGTATTCTATTGATAAAGGTTTATTACACTTATAATTAAACTCTCAGCAATATTGCTTACTTTTTATTTTTTAGTGCATGATTTACTTTTTGAATCTTTCAACAATTAGGAGAATTCATCGTTCTTTCTGATCTTCAAATATATATATATATAATATGTTGTATGTATAAATATAGTATTTATTTTATAAGATATTTATGTATGATCATTTAAAAGTACTTATTATTTCTGGATTGTTTCTATCTATTTTAGACGCCAACTATTCTTTGTTTCTCTTCTACTAAAGGTTGACAGGGAGAGAATGCTTTAGCATTAAGTCTACCTATTGTAGCTTTTGGCTCAATAAAAATTAAATAAATTAATAAATTACTAGTCTTAACTAGTCGTAAATAAAAGCACGAAGCATTTTTTTTCTTACAGTAACAATCCAACGCGTTTACGTAAGAAACTCACATTTTGAAAAATCCTCACGTGAGATTGGGGGAGGGGGGAGGGGGTTGAATAAAATCTCACGACATCCTACCAGGGGGGGGGGGGGGGGGAGGGAGGTACAGAAAATAAAAAAAAACACCTCACGTAATTTATGGACGCCCCCTTACCCACCCAGCTCGCCGGTCGCCGCCCGGTAGCGGTCGGTGATATTCTAATGGGAGATTTTTGGTATGCATTTGTCGGCAGACATCTTTGGTTATTATTATGAAATAAAGTACATATGATAGTAATATATAATAAATAGGAGGTTCAGTGGCGTAGCGTGCCTTGGCGGGGTCCCGTATAAAAATTATCTTGGGGGCCCCCTATGATTTATCACAACAGAAAATAAAATGTTTGCATAAAATTAAAAGAAATATTTATTCATCATAATTATTTATCTGTCACTTTTTCCAAAATTTTTACAATCAATTCAAATTAAATATACACTCTCCTTGCCTTTTTTTCGGCAAACAGATGATAGCTGATGTCATCATCATTTACTTTTTCTAAAGTTTCTACCTCTATGGACAATAATAGTTCAGGTCTGACAGGCATTCATGTCCCATCGAAGTAAGTAGGTAGGTAACTTTTTATCAAATTTAATTTTGAAAAAAAAAATTATAATTTAGACGGCAGATACGGTGGTAGCTACACCCCTGAGGAGGTTCAAAATCAACCAATAAAGATTTTATTCCTCTTTATTTTTTAAGGGCTTTTGTCAGTGAAGCCAGTGACGATATTTAATAAAATACATTTTTAGATAAAACTGCCATTTATTATGATGTCTTATAATATGAAATGGTGTCAAAACAAATTCGACCTAGATCTGTCCAATCTGAACAAAATAAATAAAGTTCTCTTTAACTTTAATTACATACCAGATAGAACCTGTTATATATTTTTTACATTGCTATGTACTTATCTACTTAGTATAATGAACTACTGAATGTAGTCTCGGATATTACAACCTATACAACCTAATGCAATTATACAAAATATCCTCCATACTCATGCTGTACTTATTTACCATATCGAGTAAAAATATAATATCGTCGCATTTTGTTCCTATTTAAACAAACAAAAATCTTGTTCACTACAAACAGTCACTTATTAAAAATAGATATATTTTCAATGAAACTGAACATTAGTCTCTCGGAATGTGACACTGTATTAAAACTCCACTGTTTCCAAAGATTTTACAAGAAAACTAACTTTGTTTATATCATCCTCGAATAAAACTGTATCATTGTTTACTAATTATACGAATCCATTTGCAGGCAAAAATTTCACAGATATAAAATTTTAATGTTAGGTATGTTTTTAAAATTAGAAGCGACAGAATTATTAACGTTTTAATTAGTAGGATACACTATCACGTCTTTACCCCTACGGGATAGATAGAGCATACGGTGTAGATTTAGCGTGATAATGGGCGTGAAGTTGAAAGAATATTTAAATCAACAGGATGTGGGTTATAACGACACATTTGCTAGTAATTGATTAAAGATAAAGTAAAATATAATAACAGTAAATAACGTATAATTGTCGGGCAGATTTTATAGTTACAATTATTGATATCACATTCGAATGTATCATTATTTCTTTACTTTCACAATAACTAAACCACTTTCGCAAGTAAATATTTTATCCCATGATTACCAAGTTCCAAATGAATGCGTTAATTTCTTACAAATAATAAAGTTTAGGTATTGAGATTAAATAGTGGAATGAAACGCGCTTTTTTTACCCAACTATGGCAAAACACATCGAAGGGTAATGATTTTATTTTAGTAGTTTATGTATGTATGTGGATATGTATGTTTACCGTAGCATCTGTACTGCTAATCCAATTTTTTTCGATTCGATTCGATTCGTCACTATCGTCTCGAGTGATAGGCTACATTCTGTATATGTATAAAATAAATATGATGAATGTTACATACAAAAAAGTGAGTTACTCAAATTTTTTTTTGGTTGATATCGATTAGTGTATCAAATGAAAGGCTTTAAAAAGCACATATCAAAATGATATACCTATGGCTTCCGAGCTTCAGACCTTGCACCCCCCCAATGCTTCCACCTATCTACGGCCCTACACGCTTCAATATCACCCAAGCCACGAGATGCCAGACCTTACTTATTTTCTTACTAATAAGAGAAGACTACCTCTACCCTCAAGATTTGGTACAGTAGGGTTACTCCAAAAGCGGTACACAAGACGTACGAAACTGCGTTTCCGCGTTTCAATGTCAAGCAACATTGAGCGTTAATACATAATGATAAAGTCTAATTTGGTTTGACAGAATTTGGTTAGAAATTTGACGTCACTAACGCACAACAATCATATTATTTTATGGAGCAACCCCCCTGTTTAAGTCTACCTTTGGCCTCTTGTTCCAGTACATCGGCCTTTTAAAACTAGCGGGTATGCGTAAACAAAAAGTACATACTAACACTACACTGAATCCCATACAAATGATTAGTGGGAAGATAATTAGACTTTATCATCATTTCGTAACGCTCATTGTTGCTTGACACTGAAATGCGAGCACGTTTGTCTGTTGTGCCAAAAAATTGGCATGCCGCTTTTGGAGTAATGGTCCAGTAATTTCTAGATTAGCCTCACATAGCAGCTACGCGCTTCGGGGGACTTCAATTCATGTATAAAGACCCGCGCCGGCGTCACACGGATAAGTATGCATGTATACCTTTCAAACAAATACTAGACATGTTTATGATCACACATCAAAAACGCCTCTGTAGTTTTTGAGTTCTTGTACAGAGTTCATCGCGTCTCAGCGAGGCAACTGGAGCTGGCAGCTTTTTCGCACAGCGCATAAGCATCGCCATTCAGCGGAGAAATGCTACTAGTATTATAGGTGCGGCGTGGTACGTCTGACGAAGTGTTTTCTGTAGTTTTAGATGAATTGTGTTTGTGTTTTATAAATAAATAAATTCTGTCAAAAAAAAATATTATAATAAGTATGAAAACAAAATTAATTTTACAAATTATAACGCCGGCGCGGCGTCCAAATCACAGTACTTAATAATATTAGGAAACATCTTTTGACTTATGCCGTCTTGATTTTACGTCCTTTCGCTTTTTAGGGTTCCGTACCCAAAGGGTGCAAACGGTTATTACTGTGACTCCACTGTCTGTCCGTCTGTCACAGGGCTCTATCTCTTGAACCGTAATAACTTGACACTTGAAATTTTTACCGATTATGTATTACTGTGGCCGCTATAACAACAATACTAAAAATAAAATAAAGTTAAAAATTAAAGGGGGTCGTCATACAAGAAACTTGTTTCTTCAGCGTTTTAAAACATTTTACGGAGGTACGGAACCCTTCATGTACGAGTCCGACTCGCACTTGCCCGTTTATTTTTTATATTACCATTCTGCTCTCAAGCCCATCTTAGGGCTCAGACAGACTCGCGACAGCGTGCCAGCGACAACTCGCGACCCTGGTCACGAAGTGTCGCGAACTATCGCGCGACAGTCACCGGCGGTCGCGACACTGGTCGCCAACCGGCAGCGACTGTCGCTCGTCTGTAAAGCCCTTAGAAGTCATACATACTGCAGTTACTTTCTGTGTGTATATCCATCAATTAATTCAATTTAGGTACTATTGAAACTAAAATAAAACTTTCCAAACAACATTCAGTTATACAACATCCTCTGTATTAAGGTACGTATATTGAGTATTCTTCTTTGCGTATCGGCCATGGCTGCATCAGATGTGATTGGACCAGCGTTATGCAGAAAACTGTGCTTCTTACTGTATAATACAAAATACAAATGATGCTAAAAAAATTACTTGAATACATATTTTAATCCCGGAGATCTACTAAACCCAATCAAAACCACAATTTTTTCACATTATGGCTAATTTTTTTAAATTATTTAATGCCACAAAAATCAATCCTACTCTTTAAAAACAACCTTATCCGGGGTAATCGAAGATTGCACACTTATGAAATATATTGAAATAATAAAATGTATGTACAAAACATTTGACAATATCATGACTAAAAACTATAAGATATATCAGCATTCCATCACTACCTTATGTGTCACATTCGGTATTCCTTTCAATGTACAAGCTAATTGGTTGAATACAAATTATTGTTGCTTACTTTCTCATGCATGGTTACTTGTTTTTTTAGAAATAAGGCTAGAAATAATGGATATTCAATTAGGCCTCTATTATTTAGCGGAGACGAAGCAATGCATCCATTTTAAATGAATTGAATAATATTTCAAAATAATAATGGCACCAGAACATTGACCAAATATGACAATTATAAGTAACAGCCAATAAAAAATTCGATGACAAACAAATTTAAAAATAATATTATCTAGAAACATGTCCTTATTAAAACTATAAGATCCTGTACCACATTTGTAAAAGTACCAATTTAAATGCTACAAATTGTATATAAGATACAAAAAACAATTACTTACATACAGCAAGTATTTCACAGGTATCAAAAAGGAAATTAAAAAGTAGTTCTCGATTTTAGTAAGCACTACACTTGCATTTACCGTCCTTCGCTAACGTTAAATCATCTGCCGCGTCATCGCGGAGCGCATCTTGCGGTCCCAGGACTCCGCCTCGGCCCACGAGTGCCGCACGTCCCGGAACAGCTGCAAATTAACATATAAATATATAGATAACGATAAATTACACAGATTAAGCTAGGCCCACGCTTGTATTATGGGATACTAACTCAAAGATACTATATACAACGTGGAAGGAAACTACCCGTTATAAATCGAACCAGGGTCTATACTAGATCATTATAGTATAATCAAATTAAAATAACAGCGGAAAAACAAAAAAAATTCGGCATTTCCATACAAAAGTGTGCAGCCGCCCGGGCGGGTTATTTATTTATTTACACTTTATTGTACACACATACAAATGTTATTAGTACAACAGGCGGACTTAATGCTAAAAGCATTCTCTAACAGTCAAACCTTTGGGTTGATTGGGAGAGTTTATGTGGGTGTAACACATAATAAAAAATAACAATAAAAAACTAAATAAAATTTTAAACTTAAAAATAAAATAAAAAGAAACATACTTAATATAAATTGTATGGGAAGGTCGAATTTTTTTGTTGTTTTTTGAGTGTTATTTTTATTTCATTATACTTAGTGATCTAGTATACCCCGTGGCTCGATTTATTACGGGTATGTCCCTTCCACGTTGTTTATTATTATAAATTCATTGTATAGATAAACACCCAACAAACATTATTTTCATCATCATCATCAAGTGTTTTTTAGTCTCCACTGCAGGAGCATGACCCTCTCTGTACTACCAAAACCATATAATAGCCAGAGCAGTCAGAGGATTTGGCGTACACCCTCCACGCTGGCCAGACGGGTTGGAGAGGCCTCATTGATGTTTATGAGCTTTGTTTAGCTTGTGTTCTCTAAGGGTCAGTTCACACCGAGACGCGACGCGACGCGACGTAGCGCGCATTTTGGAAGAAATATAGAACTTGTTTACTAGGCAAAAAGATACTAATTTCAGCGACAGCCTGCTTTGTCGCGCTGCGTAGCGATGGCGCAGCGGGCTCTCACTCTTTTTGTCTAGTAAACAAGTTCTATATTTCTTTCACGTGCGCGCTACGTTGCGTCGCGTCGCGTCTCGGTGTGAACTGACCCTAAGTCGCCTTCTACAACATCCACAAGAAGTCTTGGAGTGATCCTATTATACTCTGCCTACCTCCACACGGCTAACATAAGTTTGCAAATTGTTAATGTAACGGAACCTTCAATGCACGAGCCCGACTCGCATTTTGCCAGTCTTATTAACATTAGACCCCCGATTCGGCCAATCCATTAATTAATTCCATTAATCCTCTTTTTTATCTTAGCGCGTTCCCGGTTGCATCCTCAGCTGTGCTGCTTCAGAGCCCGGGGTACGCTTTCCCGCTTTTTCTTCTCCAAATATAATACGCATTTCATAATATTGGTCACCTAGATGCCGAAGACCAAGCAAAATCGAGAAGAAATAGCCGGAACAAAGGCTGCCTGGGGTCAACCCTCTTTGGGAATGCAGTTGTAACACGAGATGTTTGTGCTTAGTCATTTAGTCGCCTCTTACGAATTCCACAGGAAGAGATGGAGTGGTCCTATTGTAGGCCGGAAGCCAACGGCCAACACACCAGTATAACTATCCTGGTATTAATTTTACTCTTTGAATAAACTTGCCTCTCTGTCTACGTTTTTCCCATGTACTTAGGGAATAAGATAAACCCAGTTTAATAAATCAATTGTTCTAGACAAGAGTGAATGATGAATAGTCACGTTAAATATAAATATAACGTTCACTCATCATTATTCACTCTTGAAATCCTAAAAAAGTATTGCTGTGTTTCTGCGATAATTGATTCATTAAAAATGCCGCCATGTGCCGTGAAGTAGTGTAGAAGCTATACAGACATGAAAAACACAGGACTCACCTTTCATAAACATTTTAATAATCCAAACTTGACATCTGTGGAAAGTGTTATGCAAAATGTACCTAAGCCACGCGTTGTACCTCACCGCTCGTTGCGGTGACCGCCCCCACCCGACGACGAAGCGTGACCTAACCTACCTACCTAGTGACGCGACCAATCGCATGCATATTTGTCTATATGTGTGTTTGAGTGTTTCGTTGTTATTACTTTTAGTTTGTTTGCGTAAATGGAATCAGAATCGAAGCGGCGAATGTAGGAGCGTTACATTTCTAGAGAATTTATTATTCGTAGGTGCGGTCGTACAATTACGTAAAAAATTTACAATATATTTCTACAATATAACGCGATTTATCCACAAACAGTCCATCCATAGAAATAGAAGTCTAGAATCAGAATCATATTTCTTATTTTAACCAAAAGTATGTGAACCAAGGCCACACATGTCTATGAATAGCTATTATTTTGTATATTACACGTAACATTTAAATAACCTTGACTGCAATGAATAGACGAATGGAAATTAATTTTGCGTAAAGTTTAAACTGTGTATTGTGTACAGAGGACAGATGAGATAGATACCTGTGCCATCCACGTAGTGCGCGACGCGCGCGGTGGCACAGGTATCTCATCTTTCCTCTGTACTATGGTTTCAGTCTTAAAATATGACCGCCTCTATTGCTGTGGATGCAGTAAGAGGCGACTAAATGAGTAAGAGAAAATATCTGGTGCTACGACTGCTCGGGCTAGTATAATAGGAGTGATGACGGGGTCAGAAAAATATTATCCTAATGAGCCCGTCTTCTAGATCATCCAAAAATAATGGACCCCTATTTTTCAGTTTAACAAAAAAAGTAAAAGTTCAGAAAGATACGGAGCCTCTTAGTTTCAGTGTGGCGGCTTGTGACGTCACTGCTATGTAAAAATCATACCAGGCCTGTGTATGTATGTGCCCGCCATACGGCGGCCTTCTCGGGTGGCTAATTTAGTCGGGGCTCACGTGCGAGCAGTGTCGCCCGCGCGAGCTTTGTTCGTCGCCTAGGTACTTCACCGATCCGGCCGTTTTAAAAATGGAAAAACATAAAAAGAAGGCTAAAACATACTGCGCAGTTTTTAACTGTTTAAACAAGGATTGCGATCCTAATTGAACTTTTTTTAGACTTCCTAAGGACGCTGAAAGGTAAGATCTACTTTAAAGTGGTTATTATTATTATGTTGTCATTCATGATAGGTACACTAAGTAGGTTTAATACCTACGACCTAGGTAGGTACTTTCTTAGGTTACAAAAAGGCGAGAAGGTGGAAAAAGGAATCAAAATAGTGATGGGTTGCTAGCCGCATCGCCTATTAACATGATTTGCATTTTCGCCCATTCCTTCGATTGGCTTCTACGATTTGCGCGGGGAGAGAAGCAGCTATGACCTCCGTGGTGTAATGGTCAACACGCTAGTCCGCCAATCTGGAGATTCTGGGTTCCATCCCCAGCCAGGGCAAGTTCGAAAATGGCCTTTTTCAAATTGTCCTGGGTCTTGGATGTTTATCTATATATGTATTTATTATAAAATATAGTATCGTTGAGTTAGTATCCCATAACACAAGTTTAAACTTACTTTGGGGCTAGCTCAATCGGTGTGATTTGTCCTTACATATTTATATTCAAGTTTTATTCTTGTCTCCCAGACCAGCATGGAAGACCGATAATACGGTGCGCTAAATGACGATAGTAGCTTCTTGTAGTAGTCAACCCTAGCGCGTCGCGCGCGGAGCCTATTTTAGTCGGTTTTGTGTGTATTATGAATCGTTTGTCAAGAGTCATAAGGATAAAATTGGCTTGCAATGGATTTCTGTAGGTGTCTAAACAAAAAAGTGCTGCGTTTTGACGCGAGCTGAATTACACCATATTGCTAACCACTGTGAGTAGATATTTCTTTGAAAACGTTTGCGGAGTGAGACTTCTGTACTACTGGTATTTATTCTGTGATCATACATGGTGGGGTATGGCCCTGAGGTCATGCGAACTTTAAATGCGCTGTTGTACTTTTTAGGGTTCCGTACACAAAGGGTGCAAACGGGACCCTATTACTGAGACTCCGCTGTCTGTCCGTCTGTCACAGGGCTCTATCTCTTGAACCGTAATAGCTAGACACTTGACATTTTCACCGATTATGTATTACTGTGGCCGCTATAACAAATACTAAAAATAAAAAAAGTTAAAAATTAAAGGGGGTCGTCATACAAAAAACGTGTTTTTTCAGCATTACCTAGATACTTGAAATTTTCACCGATTATACGTACTACTATAGCCACTATAACAACAAATTCTAAAAATAAGATAAAGTTAAAAATTAAAGGGGGTCGTCATACAAGAAACTTGTTTCTTCAACGTTTTAAAACATTATACGTAGGTACGGAACCCTTCATGTACGAGTCCGACTCGCACTTTCCTGTTTGTTTTGTTTCTCTGAGAAAAGAAAAATACGTGTACAATATTTTGAATAATCTAACCGATGGGCCAAAGCTATTTTTCCAATCCACATGCTACTACGAGGATTGACGTCAGGCAGGCAGGCATAAAATAAATGCACCTGCTGCTGCGAGCTGGCTGGCCCGGCGGCAGTGCGGATTATAAGGGGTTTTGCATGATAAGCAACCTCATGCAAACAACAGTGACCGCAAGTGGCCTAAAGAATCCTGAGCTCCTCCGTGCGCTTCAAGGGGCACGTTAACTATCCCTGTGGGAAACAGGCGTGATAATATGTATGTATTGATTGATGTGTCGTTACCAGTAATTTCCTCCAGTCGAGTATTATCCTAGTAACGTTCCCCGAAACATTTCAGTAACATTCTATAAAATAGTAGGATTTTTGGGATAACATGGGAAATAAATTTAAATTTATTAAATTTCATTAAAGCCTTGTGGTTCCTGGCAGAGTTGAATGGACCACTTCAAGTCTGCCCGTGGATGTCGTAGAAGGAGACTTAAGAAAACACAAGCTAAACAAAGCTCATAAACATCAGTGAGACTCTCAAACCCGTCTGGCCAGCGTGGAGTGTAGGTCAAATTCGCTGGCTGCTCTGGTTGAGTATAGCTCTATAAAAAATACCTGGATGATGATGATGAAATTACATTTGTGAGTATGCATATCATTAGATGGCAGTCGTCAAGCTATACCAGATGTTAAAAGTTTAAAAGTATCTATACCAGATGCATTTAAGCAGCTTGATAATCCTGACACCAGGTTGGCCACTTACACAAACGATAAATAAAAATAGCAACCAAATCGTTTTAATAACCCTATTTTTTCAAATGAAAAAAACTAAAGTCATGGTCTCTGACTTTGGCACACCTAAAGCACAGAATACAGTAAGAGTAAACAGAAAGGAATCTCCTAAGGTACGCGCAATATGCGTCCCCGTTCCCCGCACCCGCACCTCTCCCCCGGTTCTTGACGGCCAACGTGAGTCATCGAGGCGAAAACGGGGGAGAGGTGCGGGGACGGGGAACGGGGACGCATATTGCACGTACCTTAGGAGATTCCGGCCTGTGCCTAAAGATGCGACCTGAGCGCGTTTAGATGAAGAGAAATCAGTATTAACCGGTACCAACCTGTAATAGCCAAGATTCGTCCGCCAACAACTCATTTAGAATGATAGTGGTGTCTTTGTTGGGATTTTGCATTCGTTTCTCCGTCACGCGTTTACTGCACTCCGCATACATTAGATACTTTTGATGCGATATTCTCGAGAACAGCTGCACGCGCCCACAACACGTTCCGCAAACAAGAAATTCCTGAAAATAATATTTTTTTAAGTCAAATATTTATTAAGACTTTTTTGTTTATTCATTTATCGACACCGACGGCGGTGAAATAAAGATAATTGGCCTACTAAATGTGTGATCTAAGTTATTCGTTATCACCGCCAATGTGTGTATGTTTTTTCTATGATATTGTACGGCAAACGGACAAGCAGGTCACCTGATGGTAAGTCTTGTTACGCTCAAAGACCGAAATCGAAATATGCCACAACGCGTTTCGTGGCAAATGTAAAGCGGACACGACGCAAAATTCGTGTCGTGTTACATTCCTTTAGTAAATAAATAAATAATAACGCTCAAAACCCGTTGTGGGAACAACCACAACGCGTTGTGGTAGTGCAGAAAAGCCATGACGCGAATTGGAACCATGTACCTATAACCATATTTTCCTGTGGATGTCGTAAGAGGCGACTAAAGGTACTCCTTTAGTCGCCTAGCGTTTTGTAGCACAAACATCTTGTGATACAATTGCACTCGCAAGGAGGGTTAAAGTCGGGCGGCTAAAAAATATATTCCCAAAGAGGGTTGACGTCAGGCAAGCGGCCGGTCGTAAAACTATAGTCAAATCATTTAAACTGTTCCGGCTATTTCTTCTCCATTTTGCGAGGTCTTTGGCATCCTTGGGTGACCATTGACATGCATGTAATATTTGGAGAAGAAAAAGCGGGAAAGCGCACCCCTGGCTCCGAAGCAGCACAGCTGAGGATGCATCCGGGAACGCCCTTAGACGAAGAAGACACTCAAAAAACCCTTCAGGCGCAGTCGGGTAAAAAAAAATAGGAGAGCGTACCTTTTCATATGCGAGCCGGGCGTCGGGCTGCACGGGCTCGAGCGTGCCGGGGTTGTAGGGCTGGCCGTACAGCAGCAGGCGGGCCACGGCGGGCCGGCTGCAGGCGCGGCACGCGCCCGCGCCCGCCGCCACGCTCAGCCCGGGGAACGTGCCCACGGCCGCGTCCAGCGCGCGCGCGCCGCCGCCCGCGCCGCCGCCCACGCCGCCCGCCACGCACGACACCCGCGACCGCATCCGCTCCGTCACCTCGTCTACCGTCTTCACGTTCGACAGGAAGTATTCGTCTGCAAACAAAAATATTATTTTGTATAAGAAATTAAAAGTCACAAAATAATGTCATTCAATCGTCCGTCATTGATCACATCCATTTTTAACCCTTTCACCGCGAGACTTTATATCAATTGTCGTGCTCCCAGCGCGAGGAATAGCGAATATCCAGTTTTTGGTCGGATATACATATACGACGCTCGCGAAATGGGCAAGAAAATTTTTGTCGTCCGCGGTTAAAGGGTCGTAGATTTTAGTCTAGTAATGCAGAAAATCTAATATTAAAGATCGCTAGTGACTCCAAGAAACTATGACGTCACAGTCCGGTATAACATAAGAATCCCATAGAAAATGTTTGTTTTGACGTTAAAAATATCTGATTAGACTTGTTGGAAACTAGCGTATTATAGAATTTTATACAATATCAAATTTTTAAAATTGACACATTCAGAGAACTTAATTGACAGTAACTGGGCGGCCGAGCATCACTCGATGAAAACACTTAGAAAAGAGGCTCTCGTAAAATTAAACCTATTATAGCTAAGCTAGATCGATTTTTCATCCCCGAAACCCCCTAGATACTAAATGTCATCTAAATCATTGGAGCAGTTTCCGAGATGCTCATTATAAACATATTATATTACTTCACAATGCAGGAGCAGCTATTAACCCTTCAACTCGATCCCTTCGACACGATAGAAAACATATACCTAGTTCACAATACTTCGTGATTTCTATACTATACCACAGGCCGGAATCTCCTAAGGTACGCGCAATATGCGTCCCCGTTCCCCGTCCCCGCACCTCTCCCCCGTTTTCGCCTCGATGACTCACGTTGGCCGTCAAGAACCGGGGGAGAGGTGCGGGTGCGGGGAACGGGAACGCATATTGCGCGTACCTTAGGAGATTCCGTTCTGTTTACTCTTACTGTATTCTGTGACTATACTGATTCTGGCACTTTTATATGGAACCGCGCGGGCGTCCGCGTAACGCAGTTTCAAGCCTTCGCACACAAAAAAATTATCCTGTAAAGATCATTAGTGGAACAAAAGTTTTAATGTAGTGTACATACCTTGCTCTTGAAATATTTCTGTTAGGAAATTGGGGTCTAACGCATGTGATATTAAAGTCTGTATGTAGACTTCAAAATTTTCTTGATACATTTGTGTCTCCAACATTCTCTTCTCGATAAAATTACAGTCGTCGAAAGGGAGCTCACTTCTTACTAGTTCTACTACTGTCTCTAGGTGTGACTGAGATCGCACTTTTACAGGAACTTGAGTGTACAGCTTTTTATTCTCAGGATTCCATGCGGCATACTGAAACCAAATTAAGACATGAAACAATAAATCAACAAAGATAATAGCCGATATCGCCATACTTGCATTATAGTAAAACTAGTAGTTCGCCGCGAACTTAGACCTCGCGATTATAGTTCCCTAAGTAACACCTAGATGGCGCTATCCAAAGTTAGAACGCGCTATGGTTTCGTTTGCTACATAATCGCGGACATTTTTATTATTATTTTAAAAACTTCCTATATGCCTACTAAATTTCATCAAAATCGAACTATCGGTTTGGCAGTTATCGCGGTACAAACATACAAACAATGTGTTTTCGCCCCCAACTCGATTTAGAGACAATAAAGTCTTTCGGCGCGTATATCTGTATGTCTGTACTCGACTTACACTTAAACAAACAACAAACAAAATTTCTTTATTCTTCTCCACAATCTACATACTTATGAAACTATAAAGACAAAGATGGGACAAATTAGTCTAAGATTGTGAGAGATTGGTGTGTCTGAACTAAGCAGAGCCTGTATTTCAGTACACCAGCCTCTTGGATGTGTAACCACAAGTGGCATCAAAAATTTTCGAGTTCTTCCTTGCTTCGGAAGGCACGTTAGGACCTCGATTCCTGTGTTGGCCCTGGCTATCATCATTGTATGGCAGTCGTCAGATCGGATCGGATTGGCGACGTGTTGTATCTGCCCTTTGCCCCCACAGGGGGACATAGGAAGCGAAGAGATGGCAGTCGTCAAGACAAGTCAGACAGATACCTTGAAGAAGCTTGAAAGATCTGACACCAATTCTGGACTCTTACACATAAAAAACTAAAACTTACAAATAAGTTATAACTTACAGTGGATATATTTCTGTAAAGTACTTTCCCATTTTCTTCAAACGGCTCGTATTTCTGTAGTAACGTTTTGCCGTCTACTCTCCAAATAGCTGGCCACATCTCGTTTAGCTCACTTTTTATTGCCACAAATTCTCCAGACTGAAAAATATTTTTTTAACTTCAAATAATAAAGTTAAAGTTTTGTTGAACGCATCCAAAGATAGATTACCTTTTCAATATCTACTGCTTTTGTTCACCTAATAAATGTTCTAAACATTTTTACTGTAACATCAGTAACCGATTCAGATTTTCCATTTGTGGATGTGGAGGCAGAGTCAACTTTGATGATTGGATTGGGTGGGGATGTACTCAGTAGAGACGCATGGGAATCACCAGCTGAGACCAACCGTGCGTGTTACGTAACGAACGGTACGGTGTTTATTTATTACTCCAGAAATGGAAGATCCGGTTTTAGTAACAATACCTACTGGAACTATTTACTTGTTCTTATTATAAAGATGCTCGACCCTAAAATAAGTGTAAAACATTACCTGGTAAGGCATCTCTTCAATTGGTCTCGTATTATCTATCTGGCTAGTGCTTGAGATTTGCTGATGAGATTTGATGTGATGTAATTTCCTATCGCCACCATTGTCATTCTCAGCAGTACCGTAACCAAGCCCGTATCCCAAACTAGCACCATGTGTAGCTAAAACGAATCGCCCATCAATATTAACATTTAGTTATAAGATGCATGTACTGTTGAATTTATAAAAAAATTGTTACCTTTTAACTCGATCTGTTTGTAAACTATACAAATTTCATCACATTAGCGATTTGAGGCAACTTTATCACGATTTAGCGGGCAAGACTATAATCACGGGTACGCGCACATACTGCGGAAGAATCCGCAGCGTGGACGTTGGTAAGGGACAGTTCACACCGAGACGCGACGTAGTGCGCACTTGTGAAGTAATATAGAACTTGTATACCACACAAAAAGAGTGAGAATTCATTAGAGGCCACTACGCAGCACGGCGTAACAGGCTGTCACTGAAATGAGTATCTTTTAGAGTAGTAACCAAGTTCTAAATTTCTGCAAAATTGCGCTCTCCGTCGCGTATCGGTATGAAAAGACCCTAAGCCAACACTTTTTTGAAATAAGTTCAGTCGCTAGTGTGATTTGTAACGTCTAACAAAATATACTGAAACTATTTATGGGTAAATTCAGTCCATGATACTGAACAACTTTCCCCAAGGAACATATATCGAAATGTGAAAAATACTTTTTTGGTTTCCATATAAACTCGGATCAGCTGATCGCTCAACTTGTATGGGAGGTCAAAAATTATTTTTCATATTTCGATATATGTTCCTTGGGGAAAGTTGTTCAGTATCATGGAGTGAATTCACCCTTAAAATAGTTTCAGTATATTTTTTTAGACCCTGTATGTAAAGCTCTTATTTACAATGTCAAGGTAGGACAGGTGAGGAAAGGATTGCCAAATGACGACGGTGAGTCGTCAGTGATAACATGTACACAGTATGTGACTTAATATACCTAACAGTATAATGAAAATTAGATTAAAACATTTACATAATCTATTCTTACATTGTACATGTTATCCCTATTTGGCGAAGTGAGGGGTGCTACCAGGAATAATTACAAATTAAAAATATTTAACACATTATCAGTAATATACTCGTGTTTATTTTAGGTCTCCTCCTATTATACAAAAGTATTTACATAAAATATTGAGAATTGTGCATAAACAAATAACAATTAAATAGAAATACAAAAAATTATGTTCAGGGCATGGCCATCTAATACATATCTCGCACTTACTTATAGCTGTAATTTATTATGCAATTCATTTCAATCTTATAATATAAAATCACTTTTAGCTAAAGAATATGCATACACTATAGTAAGTACACCTATACTCAAATACTGTAAAATACAATACATTATTTTATATATACAACAGACACCCACTGGTATTTACTCCATATAAAAATATACCACAATTTTGGAATTATTAATGGTAGCACCCCTTCAACAGCGAGTATGACAAGAGTCACAATTTCTACAATTTACAGTTAAATGGCACTAATAATGTGTCATTAATCAATAACAATCAAGTGAAATCTTGTTACAGAGTAACCCTAAAAATATCAACCTCTACTAAGATACATACATCACATTGTCTTTATAGAAGTTATTTACAAATTAATAATCATAGATTTCATCTAATTAAAATTTACATTATGATTTATCACAGTTAAAATGTAACAAGTTTTCACGGTATAGCTGCCTGGCGGCAGTTAGCTTGCTCCTGTCATACAAGCTTCAGGGCTAGCTCTTCACCATCGCGCTCTACTTCTTAAATGGAAATCTAATAAATTGAACGCACCTTCGTCGGGCTGTTGTTGGTAATAGTATTGCTGGTGCGGCGCCTGCAGCGACGCCACGGGCGGCGGGGCCGGGGGTCGTGGCTTCTTGGGAGCGGCCGGTTGAGGCGCCACCACTGCAGAGGGCGTCGGCTTGTGCATGGTGCTGCGCCCCTTCTTCCCTTTGTCGTTTAAAGGAGTGCTAGGCACGTTGAGCACGGGCTTATTCAACCTTCTCGCTTCCTCGTCTGCGTCATAGGCAGACTCCTCGCTCCCGTCATATTTCCTCTTTCTATCCTTATTCAAATTATAATACCGCGGGTCGTCCAGTTCGACCCCTTTCGCTTGCGAGCTGAGAAGATTCGACGCGCCATGTATTTGGTTAGCACCCAATAAGCCCGCCGAGCTCATACTCGCCGCCGCACTCATGGCTGGATTGTTCAGAGTCATCCCCGTATTTATTACGTTCGATGACGTCATCGCGCCATTAGCACTCTGCTGTGGGGTAGTTGAATCACATTTGTTGTGTTCAGTAGGCGTATAAGGTTTATTATTAGTGTTATTGCTATTCGTGTTTGTTCTAGACCACGTAGACGATTTCCTGGCACCTCGACCGGCCGGCGGGGGAGAGGTATCCCTCTCCCCTTGTAAGAATTTTAAATAAGAAGCCATGAAACCTGATCCCGGGCCCGTGACAGGAACATTGAATTTTTTTTCCATAATTTTTGTAGTAGCGTCTTGTGAAGTGCTGTTAAGGTTCTGCTGCTGTGAAGTGGGTGCTACCGACGATGCAGTATTTGCCCGTTGTTCTGCAAGGAAACCAAGTTCTTCTTCTATATTAGGTACTACCACCTTAGGCTGTTCCTCTTCACGAGTTTCCGGCGTAGAAAAAGATGACGAGGAAGCCGAAGGTGGAGTCTCGCTAAAAGACGATAATGGTGTTAACTCCACAGAGGACTGGAAGTCAGGATGGGGACCTAGGTGGAAAGGCGGGAAGTATGTTAGAGCGTGACCGTGGGGCATGGCGAGCGCTTGGTGCTGATTGGCAAAGTTCGAGGCGTGCAGTGGGGCTTGGGAACCAAATGCAGAAGTACCGGGGAACATTTTAGGAGGTGGAGGTGGGAGGTTCCACCTTTCAAAATCAAAGTAACTACCATTTTGTTGTTGGTTACTTGTTGAACTATGTGCAGGTGGAGGGATCCTGTTAGCTAAATAATCTGCCATCACGGCATTAGACAGTTCATTCATATTTGTCGGCACTGGTTTTTCGGTACTTTTCCTTCGAGCTAAAGGTTTACTAGCTGTTACTGGGGCTGGAGCTACAGTAGGAGGTTTACTTGATTTTGTTTCTTGTACTTGACAACTCTGTTGTAAACTTTGTAAATTTTTTACTATTGTCATGGGATCCCCTCGGCAGCTAGACAAATCTTGCAAAGCTACATTGTTACTATCAAAATAATTTTGTTGTTTCTCAGTTAAACTTAATGACCTCTGGGCTGCAGCTGGGGCAGCCGCCTCCTCAGTATGAGTGTTGCTTTCAGGTAGAGAATTACTGTTAAAATTACCACTACTACTACTACTAGAGAACTTTCTGGAGGTTTGACGATCATTCTCCCAACAACTTTGACTGGAAGACTGAGTTTGATTTCGTTCATATCTGTTCTCAGAGTATGTTTTTGTTTGATCAATTCCTAATGCTCTAGTAATAACAGAAGGGTAGGCTACTTGACTGTTTTGGGAAGGGGGTCTCGCCACTGAAGCATCTAGTGGGGATCTGGGTGCAGGATTACTAATTTTAAAATGTTCTCCGTGCTGTTGAGGTGAGTTGATAGAATTCATAGGACTATGGTACATAGGATATGCTGGACTAGAAACATGGCCTATTGGGGATGTCTGAGGTGGAGCTTGAGATGGACTTTGTCTTCGAGCCACAACCACACTACAATCAGGGCCATTTTGTGAACTACTGCTTGAATAACCTGTATCTGTACTAGAACTGCTCTTTGCTCGTACGTGATAATCTGTCTCAACATTATTTCCACTTTGATAATGTCTGAAACTAGACCCTTGGGAAGTTGCATAAGGAGAGTTTCCAATCCTATTTGTTTTGGAAGAACTTACACTACTACTGCTATAACTAAGCCTTCCAGGGGCATCCATTATAGAGTAACTTATTGGAGAAGACTGTGGTTGCACTTTATCATTATCAGTTTTCCTTTGTTCATTAGTATTGTCAGGATAAATTTTACTTTGTGCTTTAGTTTGAACTTGTGGAGGCTTTGAAGTAGGAGAAACAAAACTACTTGTACTATTGTTACTAGAAGACTGACGTGAAGTTTTTTCACTACTGGAGTTTTTTGGTGACTGGGAATTGTAAATGGAGGAAGATGGTCTGGAAGTGGTGCTAGAGGAAGTGCGGAAATCTTTACTGGGAGGTGTGGAGGAAGATGTCACAGGTGGAGTTGACACAATACACGACTGCTGGGAGTGAGCAGTTGAACTTGCAGAACTCGAATAGGACTTACTTCCAGCATAATCCTGCTGAGATGAAAGTTGGCCACTCTTTGCACTGCTTGTACTATATGAATTATCAGTCTGATTTCCAAAAGTTGAAGGAGATTGAAAAAATGTCGATGATGATGTTGAAGATGACGGTTTTGATGCTGTCGCTGGGGAACCGGCCCTATTGGCTTGTTTAGCTGCACTAGAAAGCTGAGAGTTTAAATGGTTATTAAGAGTCTGTGCTGCTGCAAAATGTGCATTAAAATTTTCATAAGTTGCTGAAGCCTTCGTTGTAGCAGGGCTAGGCGATGAGGGCACAACACTTTCGTGGGGCAATATTCCAAATGGACTCGGCAGCTGATTGTTCCCCTGCCAACTGAGTCCTGCTGTACTTCCAGGTGTTGATGGTTGATCAAAAAAAGAGGTTCCTTGCGCAGTAAGAGTTTGGTGAGAGTAGTTCTCTCTTAATGATGACAGTTCAGTTTCAACTGAAGACTGTTTAGATGCAACTGCTGCCTGAGCCTGAGCAATCACTTGTCTGTGTTGCGCTTGAAGTGAAGAACTATAATGTGCTGGTTTTGGATTTGCATGATGAAATAGAGGAGAGAACATAGCATCATAGCCAGGAGGAGAGAGAAAGCCTCCAGGGTTGAAAGGTGATGCAGTAGATGAGCCCAGCTGTCCTGCCAAAGAAGCTGTAGTGTGTGCCGCTTGCAGCAGTAACTGGCTGGTCGTTGATGGCACGGACTGGCTGCCTAATCCTGACCCACCACTTGCTAAGTGGTGATGAAAGTCTCCACTTGCAGCACCAGCCTGGACCCCAGCTAATCGATTGTAAGAAGCATATGCTGACCATGGTCCTACTGGATCCATTACCACCTCCGTGATGTTTGTTTTGTGTCAATGTATGTAATATGTCAATAGATGTCCACACTTTCATCCATAGTTTGTACCACACACTTAATTGTTACTACCACTAAACGCAAGCACTGATGATCATCGTCTATTTATAAATAAATCTTCATTCGTAGAAAACACTCCTGAAAAAGAAAAAAAAAGAAAATTGATTATGTTCTTATTGGACAACCTTTGATCATTTTAGTTAATTACAGTTGTGAATGTGGTTAGGATTTGTAATTCATAAATGATAGTATACAAATAAATGTTTTGCAACAATACAAGGATACACTGCTGTATTGTATTGAACAAAAATATAGCACCGCCTCGCCATGGAAGCGTCAAGAACGGTGGAACAATAGGTGCAAAATTACACCTCTGTCGAAAAGTCATAATGGTAATCTCATTTATGAAACGATACCTACCATCGCCTTAGTTGTCGACAAATAATTATCAATGTGGTTTTCTGAGGACGCTCACACGACAGATAACATCATAAATATGGCCTCGACTCCTTGAGTGCTCGTTGCGACGGGTTTTGTCTATTGTGAAATGAATAGCCACTTTGTTCGTATATAAAACACAACGTTCACTTTGTATTTAACACTTCGTTCATACTATTCTTCACCTTTATAACATTACCGATCATTTGATTAGGGCTTACAATATTTACAAGTAGAAATTAGACAACGTTTCGCCTTTCACATTAATCGCCGCCATCTTACTTGCCGATTATTTTGTCGCGGTCGAACGAAACGAGCCCGCACACAACAAAGTTTTTAGCGCCATCTACAAAGCCAACTTCTTTTTATTGCGTATTGTTATTTTTTTTTCTTTTAGTATTTATTTATTCTCGTTTATTATTATACAATTTATAAAAAAATAAATATGAATAGATTAATAATTAGGATGTCATCATAATTTTGTTATAAGTAAAGTGGCTACAGTGGCTATTATTTATTTAAAATATGAATGAACTTCTAGTAAACGTTTTGTTTTTATATTTGTAACTTGAAATCAGGCTGAGGTTAAACACGAATTTTGTATAATATGGGGACCATTGGGGACGCATTTTTGAACAGTCGCATTACGAATGGTTTGCGCGAGCTTTTCCAAAAAGCGCATTTCTAATCGGTCGTTCGTGTGAACTCGTAATGTCAACGCAGATGTCAAAAAAACCATATGGGAATCTGTGACTCCGCCACGGCACGGACTCCGCTGTGCTGCCTGGCTGGCACCAATTTTTGGGTAGCTATTTGAGGCAAGCTGAAAACTTGTCACATACCTCTCCTATACCCCAATACGAAATTGCAGACCTGGCTGGTGAGGCTTAAGCAACCCCTAAATTCTTAAAAGTAATTATTTTTATTTGCAAAAAAAGGTATTTGAGGCAATAATAATTTTTTATATGTTGTAGTTTAATGTAGAAAGAATAAAAAAATTAATAAGCCAGAGGATTTAGTCGGGACTTTGACATTGACAGGCGAGTGCAAAAGTATTTTCATAAAAATATAAAACCGGCCAAGTGCGAGTTAAACTCGCGTGGAAAGGGTTCCGCACAATTGATAGAATTCTTATAGGTTTTCCTGTAATCTACAAGCAATGAACTATATTTTGTATTTTTTCAAAATTTTAGGCTAGTAGTTTCGGAGATCAAAATAAGTAAGACAAAAATAAATATATTTGAGATCCTCATAACGAGCTCTTTCATTTGATATACGACACAGTAAGGTTTGCAAAACTTTTTTTTTTAATTTCCTAATTTGTCCCCCGAAAATGATCCTAATTGTAAATAAAATATTTATTTACTTTGCACATATGTGTTTGGGTCATAAGATTACAACATTCTACCAAATTTCACCTGATTCGGTCCAGTAGATTCGGAGGAAATTAGCTGTGACAGACGGACGGATAGACAGACACACGAGTGATCCTATAAAAGTTCCGTTTTTTAGTTTTTTGTACGGAACCCTAATAAAAAAGGTAGTTGAGGCAACTTCAAATTTTAATAGAGTATTAATATTTATAAGTAAAAAATAAGGTTCTCAAAGAGAGGTCATTTTGATGGGACTTTCTACCTGCCAGGTCATCTAAATAAATCAAAATGGTGCAAGCGAAACTAGGCCTTATGTCCTTAAGGTGAAATGGTAGCATAAATGGCGCCCTCATTTGAAATAAATTGTTTAAAACTAAATATGGTGATATTTAAAATTTTGATTTGTATCAATAAATAAATAAATATATAAGAACAAATCACACTGAATGTCTAAAAAGACCTTCAAACTAATTTATGAATAACCTTTGAAATTATTACTAATGTCAGTCTAGTTTGAAAACGGGTTTTCGCCAAAAGTGACCACTTTTGGCGAAAACCCGTTTTCAAACTAGACGGACTGCCAATATTACTTTCAAAAGTTATTGCTATCGATCCATCCGTTCGAGCACTCTGATGCCACAGACAGACAGACCGACAGACATTAACGTCAAATTTGTAACACCCCTCTTTTTGTCGGGGGTTAAAAATAACACTCCTACTAATTCGCTGACGAGACGGTTGTAAAAATACGATGCGATGATATTTTACGCGAGCGGTAACTTGGAAAAGGGATGATGACTGGGTCAGAAAAGTACTATTCTAATTAGTCCGTTAGTTAGATTATCCAAAAAATAATGTACTTTTTCTGTTTATTAGAAAAGTAAAAATTCACATAGATACAGAGCATCGAAATATAATCTCCAGAAGCCTAACTAATCCCAAAAAATCGTTCCACGCGATATATACCGCGGCGGGCGGGGCTTAAAATATGAACCGCGCAGCGCGACAGTTTGCTGTGACGTGACACTCGAGTCGTGCGGTCGCGTCGCAAAAAGTTTCCTTTGAGAATATTGGTGTGTTTTTGCGATAATCGATTCATTAAAAATGCCGTCATGTGCTGTGAAGTGATGTAGAAGCCATACAGACATGAAAAACACAGGACTCGCCATTCATATGTAAGTAAATAAACATTTTAATAATCGGCCCCTGAGCCGGCTACCCGACCGCGTGGCTCAGGGGAGCTGGCTGCTCGACTGACGCGGCGATGACGCGTGCGTGACCTTGTCGCGACCAATCGCGTGCATATTTGTCTATGTGTGTGTTTGAGTCTTTCGTTGTAATTACTGTTAGTTTGTGTAAATGGAATCAGAATCGAAGCGGTGAATGTAGGAGCGTTAGATTTCTAGAGATTATATTTCGATGAAACAGAGTATCTAAGTTACAGAGTGGGGGCTTGTGACGTCACCGATGTGTAAAATCTCTCTTTATCGAATATATGAAATTCTCATCCTAGCTACGGGCTGGTTTTCTTCTTATCTCCATGGTAGGCAACATGCGTTTCGGGTGGACCGTGAGTTGTCGCAATGAAAGGATATTTCTCCAGGTGTCCCTCAAGGGGGTATCCTATCTCCATTGTTATTTGCTGTATTTATAAATCTTTTATCACATTCTATTAGCTGTTCTTATCATTTCTATGCAGATGACCTACAAATTTACGTTCAAACCAGTTCTGAAAATATCGATTCTGGTACAAGTCAACTGAACGCATCCTTGTCCAACATTTACTCCTGGTCTGAGGATTTTGGTATTAAAATCAATGCGTCAAAGTGTCAGGCAGTATTAATTGGTAGTTCCAGACAACTAGCAAAGATTGATACGAGTTCTGTTCCTGCAGTTGTGTTAAATAATACAAACATCTCGCTTAGCCAGTCTGTCAAGAATCAAGGCCTTATAATGGACTCTTAGCTGGAAGGATCAGGTGACTGAGATCAGCAGAAAGGTTACTTACTCTCTTCAATACTTAAATCGTTTTAGAAATTTTCTACCCGACAAAACTAAAATAACGTTAATACTCGTACTATCTCTTATTCTCCCTATAATTGATTATGCTGATGTGTGTTATCCTGATCTAAACGGAGATCTTCTCAATAAGCTAGATCGTCTTATTAATAATTGTATCCGCTTTATTTTCTGTCTTCGTAAATACGATCACATTTCTTCTTTTCGATCTAAGCTTAACTGGCTTCCTGTTCGTCAGCGTCGACAGCAGAGAATGCTTTGTTTATTATTTTCTATAAAAGAATCCTCTCTCTCCCCTATATATGAAAAACAAATTTAGCTATCAGTCAGAAAGCCATGACCGTGAGCTTCGCTCCAGTCATACTCTTCGTCTCCATTTTCCATTATTTCGTTCAAATTTTACGTCTAACTCTTTTACTGTTCAAGCTACGCGACTTTGGAATGCCTTACCCGAAGACATCAAAAGTATCTCAAATAGGTTCCCTATTTGAGATACTTTTGATGTCTTCGGGTTGTTTGTTTGTAATAATTAATTTGTAATGTTTTTAAGAGAAAAGTCCACACGCACCTTTATGCCAATTTGTTGCAGTTGCAGCAGAACTAATCATTATCATAAATTGTTTTATATTTGTATGTAAATATATGTATGTGTATGTATGTATTGTAATTGTAATTTTTCAAACATCATGCCTATTTTTGGAAAACTGCACATTTTGTGTTTTGCGAGGGAGTCATCCCTCGTTGAAAAATAGCACACACCTGGTTCCTGTCCCTCCGACTACCACAATCTGCCTGGCAGACCGTCTTGTAGATCTGCACACAGGAACTGAAATACCGTCAAATTATATATCTACTAGGGAAGAATTTTTCAAAAAACCAGGCTTACTTATTTCTAGCTTTCTAAGCATGATTTACAATTCCGTCCAGGAGTGCTACTTTTGAAATCGGGAGTTACACAAAGAAGGATTTATTTTCGTGTTTCCAAACAGGCGCTTATGACTTGAGTTGACTACTCGCAAAAGTCGCAAAAAGAACACCAACTCGTAAGTTTGACATTTTGCAGCGTACAAATGTCAAAGAAAACTTTCATGGAAAATCCGTTCCCTTTCACGCTGCTTTTTTATTAATGTTAAAATATTAAGCAAACCATTTACAAATTTATATTTTCTGCGTTACAGATTAAGTACTTATCGCTGACACGAAGGAAGGTTTCTAAATACGATGCAATGCGTCGCGAAACGCGAACGGTGAGTTGGAAAACTGCACGTGTGTCGCTGACTCCCTGGTTGAAAAATAGCACTCCAGGGCACTACGCAGACGAGCGACTCATAGATTAATATTGTATATAGGTACTGAAAGAGCGACTTTCGTCCACACCAGAGACAAAATCCCGGAACTTTGAAAAAATAAATTAGTCGATTTGGTTGGTTTGGTTCCCTTCCCATCCCAGTCCCAATACTCCCAGTGGTACTGCATAGGTATTCAGATTTGCGATAATCATGTATTGTATTAAAGTTTAATGAAGATAAAGTTTAAAATCTTATGACACTGAAAATGAAACGAAGTGATTATATTTTCTTTGATGATCACCGCTTCGCTGCCTATCCATAGGAGTAAAATTATTCTGTGGCCTATCCACACTGGATGGTGACTGGACACTATCCAGATGGCAAAGGCCTGCTGCGGTGCAAATGCTCGCGGCCGCCCGCTACTGCTCGAGCAGTCGCGAGCCGCCGCGCCGCTGCGTGGGAGTCGACGGAGTGCTCGCGGCGTCTCGACTTTTCCACGTTTCTCAAGCGATACTATAATGCTTTGTAGTAATAAGGATAAAGTTTTAAATCCTATGACACTGAAACTGCTCGCCGCTTCCCTCCTGCCGGTCGCTGCCACCGGTGTGAGTTGAGCCTAAGAAGCTCAAAATAAACCATGATATTGTTTATCTATCCAGTTTATTGATGATGTTGCTTGAGTATGCGCTGTATACTTACATTGTTTTTTTTTCAGTGGATGTCGTAAGAGGCGACTAAAAGAATAACCACAAACATCCCGTGCTACAACTGCATTCCCAAGGATGGTTGACGTCGTGTCGGCGGCGACCGGTTTGTAAAACTTTTTGCCGGCGGCCTTTAACTACAACCAAATCGTTTGAACTGTTGCTGCTATTAATAGGTAGGTACTTCTTTATTTCGTATGGTCTTAGGTATCCTTGGGTGTCCATTTAAGGCCGTACCTGAATTTTCCGGGGTCCAGTGCTGCCCCCATTTAAAATAAATCATTTCAAAGAAAACGGAGACATTATTTAAAATTTTGCAACTACCAAGTCCTAGATAACCCTTCAAAGTATTTTATGAACTACTGTTTACAGTTTAAGGCCGTACCTGAATTTTCCGGGGTCTAGTGCTGCCCCCATTTAAAAGAAATCATTTCAAAGAAAACGGAGACATCATTTAAAATTTTGCAACTACCAAGTCCTAGATAACCCTTCAAAGTATTCTATGAACTACTGTTTACAATTTAAAGTGAGAACGTTAAGCTTTACTACGCACAATTGCGAAAAACGGCCACTTTTGGCTAATGTGCGTAGTAAAGCTTAACGTTCTCATTATAAACTGTAAACAGTAGTTCATAAAATACTTTAAAGGGTTATCTAGGACTTGGTAGTTGCAAAATTTTAAATAATGTCTCCGTTTTCTTTGAAATGATTTATTTTAAATGGGGGCAGCACTGGACTCCGGAAAATTTAGGTATGGCCTTAAAGTGAGAACGTTAAGCTTTTCTACGCACATTTGCGAAAAACGGCCACTTTTAGCAAATGTGCGTAGTAAAGCTTAACGTTCTAATTACAAACTGTAAACAGTAGTTCATAAAATACTTTGAAGGGTTATCTAGAACTTGGTAGTAGCAAAATTTTAAATGATGTCTCCGTTTTCTTTGAAATGATTTATTTAAAATGGGGGCAGCACTGGACCCCGGAAAATTTAGGTATGGCCTTAAGTACATTCATATTATATTTGGTGAAAAAAAATTGGTTGCCTGTAAAGTCGGTATACGGGCGAAAGTTTTACGTGACAACGACTTCACTCCACTTCACTCCAAACTTGACTTCCACTCGGGCATGGTTAGCCCGCCTAAGAGCGAGAGAGACAGACATAAAAAGTGAAAGGCACGCGTGCCTCTCACTCGCTCTCATTGTGAGCGCATAACGTGAGCGGAGCGTAACGCAGTTTCTTGAAGTGTCACCCGGCTAACCAATTTATAAGACGTTGTCACGTCAAAAAAGCCGGAAAGCGCATTCTAAAATCTAAACTGCATCGAAATGCAGCAGCGGCGGAGCAAGGTCTTTTGGTGTCGCGTCAGCGAACTAGTTTTGCGAGGCCCGAGCACATTTTCCCTTCGGCTTTCTGTGATGACGCGCTGGGCAGGGCAGGTATTGCGTTTTAGCCGACATTAGTGGCGGCGCGCCTTATGGTCACTTATGCTGCCTGTTTTTGGCCCGTGTCAGGTCTGTGAAGCGGTAGTTTGTTATAGTGTGGTATGTTAGCCCGCGTCCGCGTCTACCTGCTTGATTTTGTCTATTGGTTTATTTATTCAGGTGTATACAGAGTATACCTAGCAAAAACCTTACCTTTACCTTATTAATTTACCTACATCTACATATTGCAGTGTTCTCAAATGTGGTAGGCGAAGTAAATGAAACAAAACTTACACAGGTTTACTTTAATTGGACATTTTAATGAGAAATTAAAGATCTTTGGTATAAAAAAATAAAACGTAGAATCTCGTTTAGGAAGACATCATAATGGTGACGACGACAAAAACCCAATATCATTAAAAAAACTGATAAAACATATTTGATGAATACTTAAGTATACCTACAGGGTGCAAGAAACTTATTGTAGATATATAATCGAAGAATATATAAATCGAACATATTTTAGAGCGATATATAGATACAGAAACGTTTGTGCGGTGAGTGTACGGCCAGTCTCATAGGCCAGTGATATATAGAATGAGCCCTAAATAAGTTATAATGGCATGTTACGAAAGGATTTTAGACTACTTTTAGTATGTGCTAGATTTTTAAAGTCACTCAGTCAGTCTTTCTGACACTGTTAAGTAGTCTCGACTCCTCCATAGTCCAGTAGTCATAGCGTTTGCTTGTGATCCGGAGGTCGTAGGTTCAAATCATCAATCACTCATGCAGTGGCATGTGAAGCATACTTTGTGAAAAGTTCTTTTTAGTCTGGTTAGGATATAGCAATCATTTTTCTTTTCGGATAATCAGGTGATTCACACCTGATTATCCGAAAAGAAAATGATTCCGTACTTTGGAAGGCACGTAAAGCTGTGAGTCCCAAACGCCATCTAGCGCTTGTTTATACCTATCTATCTTAGGATTGTTCTGGTCTACCCTTTAGATTACGGAGGTCAGACGGCATTCGCTGTGTAAAAACTAGTAGGTAACCTCGTCAAATCACCTAGGTAAGGTGGCGGACCCGGGCTCTGAAGCGTTACCGCTGAGCATGCATCATGCATGGATGATGGTCTTCATCGGTCGTTTAGTAGGAATGAGCTTATGAAAATAATTTATCGCGACCCGCAGCGATGCCCGATGGGGTAGAAAGGTTCTCGAATGGCGACCATCTACTGACAAGCGCAACGTACGAAATTCACCTACAATGTATTCGTTCTGAGTTAAGAATCCCCTTACCCTAGACTTTCCCATACAAACGTAGTCTACGTTTTATTTTGAAACGACATGTCAGATTTCGGTAAAAATTTGAAACTAAAGAAATTGCATATACTTATCTAGGATTGTAATTGGTTTTTACAGTCAAAATATGAACTTGAAAGAAAATATAAGGGTGTAAAACTTTTCCATACTGATGGTCAAAAATGATATAATTCACTATATTTTCTTTCAAGTTCATATTTTGACTGTGAAAACCAATTACAACCCTAGATATATGCAATTTCTTTCAATTACAAATTTTTACCGATACTTGACATGTCGTTTCAAAATAAAACGTAGACTAAGTTTGTATGGGACACTCGGATTTTGTCTAGGGTATGGAGACTCTTAAGACGACCGGGAATTTGACCAAGATTGGACATTTTAGAAATTCCCGGGAGAAGCCTATGTCCAGCACTGGACTTCATGTGGATATCATTGTTATTAATGATGACAGCATTTTCATAGGCCCACTAACCATATAATATATAGATAATAATAATAGTAGATAGTCTAGGGCTCATTTAAAATTTACACAGATAAGTAGATTACAGAATGTGCAAGTTATCAAATTGTATGCTTCAGCATAAACGATACCTTTACAAGTACGAGTAAGTATGAATCAGGTAGGTAACCAGCTTAGTAGGTATTCTGGTTACCTGATATTTGATCAGGTGATAGTATTTTGAAGCTGGTAGCTGGCTCTATTTATTGAAATTCTGGTAAAATGCGTAACATTACCGTTTATACACGTATTTATTAAAAAAAATACAAGCAAATAAAACGTATCTACAATTGAAACATTTAAAAGGTGACCATTTTAAAACATAATGTTTGAAAATGTTAAGTCTAGGATATAAAGTATCTCTCAGTAATGGAAACAGAACTGAAACCTGCAACCTGACAGACTTACGTAAGGTAAGTTTAGTACAGGCAAAGACAAATGATAATATGACTGCTGATTATATAAAAAAAAAGTATAAATTGATTTGTCTTTTTTACTCTCTTAATTTCAACATTTGGCACGATAGTATGCAATGCAGCGTCTTAACATAAGCAGTACAAAGTGATTTGTGCAAATATTCTAACAGTTCATTTTCCACTAGGGCTGTCTTCTTAAGGTGAATACCAAGCAGAAGTGGCGCCCTCCTTTGAAATAAATTGTTAACTCGTAAATATGGTGAAAATGTTAGGCACTAGATACATAGCCCTTTAAATTATTTTATAACCTGCCGTTGAAACTATTATTGGTGATATCGGACACAAGTTTTAAAGCTAGACGGACTAATGTAAATACGGTGGTTCATAAAATAATTTAATGGGCTATCTAGTGCCTAACATTGAGAAATATGGAAATTTTGACCACATTTACGTGTTAACAATTCATTTTAAATGGGGGCCCCACTTCAAGGTCATTTGCTTCTAACTTGACCTTAACTTGTGTTAAATTGAATTTTTTATTTATTAAATTAAGTATATGACATAGGTACACTTACATTAGGTATATTATTACCTGTAATAAAATTTTATAAACGTCGACAACAATTTTGCAGGACGGCAGGGATCAGTAAACAACCATTTATTACTAAGAAATATTCTGACAGAATAAAGTAAAAAATATTCTGAGAAAGAAAAATACTGTTTTTTTTAGTCTAAAATATTGCATGAATGTATAACCGATCACAAAATCGGCTATTACACTTTAAACTTAAGGATTAGTCGTATTATTTTACAATGATACCTACTTAGAAGATTGCGAATTAATGACTATGAAAAATAAAAAAGAATATCTTAGACAGAGACGCGACATCAACTTAAAGATCAACCTGAATAGCTCCTCTATACATCTTTATGGACCATTAGAAGGAATCTGGCTGTTGGAAATGTTCCCAAGTAAACGCCAGTTAATTAATACCTAGATATATTTTTTTAAATTAGAAATCGGCATGTATCTATCCATCCCTTGTGCTTTTTTGTACTGCTGTCTTGTTCATACAGTTCAAAGTCCAACTGTGAGAATATTACATATCGTATAAGCATTACGCAAGCGATAGGAAGACAGACAGATACAGGTCAAAGTGCATCGCCGACATGCTATTTTTTTGGTATAGGTAAATTTAATTGCCTATGACAGTTAAAAATGGTAATATCGTGTATAGTTTACGTTTTAAACTTCAGATATTTGTCATGTGAATTGACTTTGTTGAAACACCTCTGTTAACCTACGTTATATTATAGCAATGCAAACATGTATGTTGTCATGCTTACTAGAGACCAAATCCTTATGACGATCATATTTTTTGGAAATAAAATAATACCTCCACAAATATTCTGAAAAAATATGAATTCTTTTATCTGAAATCTTTTAGACAATTAGTAGAAAAGTTTATGAACTAATTCAACAAAGATTAAAATGAAAATGTCATGATGAGATCCTGTCCGCCATCACCTTAAATTATACACTTAAGTTATTACTTCATAATGTTCTCAGCACCACATAAAATAATCTTTGGGTTCAACTGGCAAGATAACGTAAATATAAAAACAATCAATAAAAATACTTAAATAAAACAAAGGTACAAATATCAGACCCTGATAAATAATATCGAATTCATAAGTATTAGGAATCTTAGAGTACCGATGAGTATTTCTCCTGACTTACGCACTAATTTTATTCTCATTTTGCTCGGGATAGGGGCAATTTACTTTCCGAATGAAGCTTGGTTTTACTGCATATCCTATCTATAGCTATTATGAATTTAAAAACTCTTTAAAACAGCATTTTAAAGTAAGAACACTACTTTAAACTAAGAAAGATGAAATGGAAGTCAGAATTTTTCCTATTTTCTACGGCTCATTCTCGCATTTTACAGTAACATAGGTACATAAAAATAGTTTTTTTTTACTAATGAAACTAAGTACTACTACTTTATAAAACGAACGTCATCGATTGGTAATAGTCGACTATTTAAAAATAAAATATATTCGTCTAATAAACTAAATTCGAGTTTCAATCTAAGGCGCCGCCGCTACCAACCACGATAATCTCGCGGGCTACGTTATCACTGCGTCACAGAATTAATAGAAGTACTACGTACAGAACGGAAACTCCCAGCGTCCTGCAATATGGCGTCCCCGCACCTCTCCCCGGTTCTCGGGTGCGTTTGATGGCTTAGAACACTGAAACTCACATATTAACGTGTGCAAGAATGTATAGTTTCGTTTGTAGTAGTAGTAGACATAAATGTTACTCCGCTTGTATAAAGCGCCATACCTGTGACTGCATTGTTATAGAAACTCCATGGGCATTTTTATACTTGGAGTTTTATACACGGCGTATGATAGTGTGATTTGCGTATTCATGTCAAATCGTAGTGATACTGACGTTCTCTGGCGGCAGCGCCTTAAGTGACGCTTGTGCACTGTGTATTTGAGATCTAGCGACGCGACTTGACTAAAAACATTCTTCAAAAAATTAAGATTCGAATCTGTACAGAGCACAAGCTTAATTCTACACTTTAAGCTAATAAAAAAAAAATTAGATGCCTTGGGTAAGAGAGTTTTCGAGGACAATATCAAATTCATCCAATGGCTCGAGTATTTGTCTGAGGAATGTGAGCAGCCCGCGTTTCCGCAGAAAGCTTTGTTCTTCATACATCTCCACTGTCACGCGTGTCATGGACATCGGCACCAGCATACGATGAAGCCAGTGTTCGCTGTAACAATTACCATCGATGTTGTAAGTGAATAATTAAATACGTGTTTTCTAAAAAAAAAAACAAGGTTCGAAGTAGACGACACTTTAACTTTGGACTGACAACCCCATTCAAAAAATGCGTACTCTGCTAGAAAGCCAAAATACTCTATTATTTTTAAATGTTACTAGTATTTCGCCCGCTAGCCATACAAAGGATGCTGGGTATTTGGGCGAAATTTTATTCACGAAAAACAAAGATGGCTCTTGTTTGTTCGTAGAAATTGAACGATTATACCGCCATCTTTCCGAAATTAAGCGGCACACTACATTTAAACTAATGTAGGTTGTTAGTCCTCTTGTATTTGTTCGTCCATGATTTCATAAACTTACCGCAAGCTTAGGCATATAAAAAGCTGGAACTTTCCGTCCTTGCCCAATGTGCGGCCGACTGTACTGATTTCATCCATGAGATGGCAATAGCATCGCCAGATGGACCTGTGTTCTTGATCCTGCCGACAGTTGTACGCCACTCCGCAGCTCTTGTTTTGGGCAGTCGGTTCGTCACATAGACTCATTTTAAATTCATCTTTTACTCTCGCTATAAAAACAAAGAAGTACCGTATTTTGATCGCAAATTCAGACATATTATAATGATACTAAATTATTTATAGAAGCAACTATCCTAATCTTTATCGACTGTGTTAGTGGCCAATACTGGTGTCATAATAAGATAATACAAAATATATATTATGTAGAACTGTTTCTACTCGACAACAAGACTGGTATCAGATTTCTCAAGCGGATGTAAAAGCCCTAATGGGTTATACCAGGTTATCTATAACGCTCAATCTGGTCCTATAATACATTCCGTCTTATTATAAAAACAGGACCAACTGTTTTAACCATTACCCACCCAAATCAAGTTGACATCTAGTAGTATCACAATCTCACCTGTCAATGACAACTTGATTTGGGCGGATAATGGTGTAAACCTAGTAACAAAGTTAGTCCTGTTTTTATAATAAGACGGATCTTATTTATATTTAAATTATTTCTTACCAAAATAGTCCCAAATGAAGAGGTTCTTCCCGAACAGACGCGCCGATTTAAACCCGCAAAGAAAAGCTTGCTCCAAACATTTCACTAATCCATTTTCGCCACATAATAGTACACTCAGAGAGTTCGCGTCTTTTTCTCTCTTAGATTGGTAGTGCCACTTTACTATTGCATTCACGCAGTCACCTGAAATGAAGTAGTGAATCGTATTACAATGGCAAGAGAATAAGAAAGGAAAACAGAGGATTCAAATCAACTTTTATGACCTGGCAAGCAACGGGACTATACGGTTTAACAGATTGTATCGTAAAATATTCCGGTGAGTAAATTTTTAGGCGTTTAGGTAGGTCAGCTAGAGCAGGTCTTAGTTATTATTATTGTTTAAAATAGGAAAAAGATATCCAGGTAATTTTATCTAATTTAAACATTTGATCCCGAAAAAATGTGAGTACTCTGTGGAGGTGTGAGGATTGTGGGTTAATCGGACAACTAGTTTGAAATAAATGCAAATAAGATCTGGAACGAAAAATTTATTAACTCTTGGAATGACCACCGCTAGACATTTGCTGAAGAGATATGTGGCGGCGAGCGTGGCGGGCTGACAGGAGCAGCCGGTCACTGGGCCTGTCATCTACTTTTTAACCTATATCTAATACAATACAAAAGTTACTATGACGATCACTACTAAGGAGATATCATACCGAGCATGTGTTGTATGGATGCGGTGGGCGTGGCGGGTACTTGTATATTCACATATATATATTCACATATAAATATATTCACATATATTTTGAAGTCAGTCGGCACTGGCGCCGCTACTGACTTGTGCACTGACCCTGTGTAAATCAGCCTTAATTCTAGCGCAAGTTTCGCAACGACCACTGCTAGGTATGTTACCAATCATGTGCTGTATGGTGGAGGTGGAGAGGTGCGTGGCGGTGGGCGTAGCAGGCTGCGAGGCGGGCGCGGGCGGCGCGGGCGTGCGCGGCGTGCGCTCGCTGCGGAGCCGCGCCGCCAGCAGCAGCCGCTCCGTCGACCCGTCGTCCACGCCCGTGCCCAGCCAGCGGTTACACGGGAACCTAGTAATGGAGATAGGTACATAGATAAATAAGGACAAATCACACCGATTGAGCTAGCCCCAAACTAAGTTTAAACTTGTACTTTTATGTATTACTAGCATTCGCCCGCGGCTTCGCTCGCGTATCCCACGGGAACATTACATTTTTCCGGGATGAAAGGTACCCTATGCCCTTCTCTGTACTCCTAACTATGTGTATACGAATTTTCAAGAAGATTGGTTCAGTAGATAAAGCGTGAAGAGGTAACAAACAAATATACAAACTCACTTTCACATTTATAATACGAGTATTAGTTAGGAACTCGAATTAAATAATGAAATAAGAAATGGTGAAAAAATACCACTTTATTTTTACACCATTTCTTATTTCATTTTTTAATTTGAGTACTTAAGTACTGCATCTTGAATGCCTAAAAAATAAAAATATTAGTTAGGAAGTCAGGATTGGTAATATGATCACTTACAATCGTTTGTTTGTTATGTATGCATATTACTTTTTAGGGTTCTTTAGCCAAATGGCAAAAAACTGAACTCTTATGGATTCGTCATGTCTGTCTGTCTGTCCGTCCGTATGTCACAACCACTTTTTTCCGAAACTATAAGAACTATACTATTGAAACTTGGTATATAGATGTATTTTGTAAACCATATTAAGATTTTTACACAAAAATAGAAAAAAAAAACAATAAATTTTGGGGGTTACCCATACTTAGAACTGAATTTCAAAAATTCACAAGACACTTCCAAAGTGGTAAAATGTCCCTCCCCCTTGTTACTTCTAAAATAAGAGAAGGATAAAACTAAAAAAAATATATGATGTACATTACCATGCAAACTTCCACCGAAAATTGGTTTGAACGAGATCTAGTAAGTAGTTTTTTTTAATACGTCATAAATCGTAAACCGCAATTTACCTTCAGAACTTTTATATTATATTACTTGTTGCTACGGAACCCTTTATGGGCGAGTCCGACTCGCACTTGGCCGCTTTTTTAATTAGTAGATACGAGGGGCTAACCTACGGATTATGACTTATGATGGAGTAATTTTAGTCAATAAAGAATAATACTAGGGTGAGAGGCGTTATCTCTCTCACCCTAGTATTATTCTTTATTGACTAAAATTACTCCATGCACTTACAGTTAGGTCAAGTACAGGCTTAAAAGCCGTTATAGTAACTATATAAAATTATCGTAGAAAATGTCTAAGTTTGGCATACGAACAATCAAGGTGTTGAGTAATGTAATGGCTTGGCTAGTGGGCGCATACTTAGCGGTGTATGAACTTACCGCGGCCGGCGCGAGCATTATCAGCAGCCAATCAAATTAACAACTTTTCCTATTGGATTCTATTGGGATCAATCCCATAGTTGTTCATATTGATGGGCTGAGTCATTCATTTTAAACCGTTAAGTGTCATCATCATCAAAATTTAAGAGCGACGCTCTTGCCGGTGGAGTTTCTACGTTAAGTGTAGGATAAATAAATAATAAATATGTATTTACTCACGTATACGTATGCCCTGTGACTTCATTTCTCACGAAGACTTGATCGAGTAGCCACCTTGGCGATAGTCCTGAATTATCGTGTCCGATGCGGAGTGTGGACAATATACCCAGATTTTTATGCTAAAATAAAGAATAATATAAATTTTAAGAAGTCACAATCCTTTACTTTTTTGTTAAGTTTTTTTATATATTGCGTTGCTTGCCTTTCTGTGTTTCGGTATTGTTTCCTGATAGCCCAAAGGCCGCGAAACTTTATATACAGCAATTCGTGCCATTTACGGTTTAGGATCGAGAGACTCACTGAGGGAATTATTCAAGGAAATAG
The DNA here is from genome assembly GCA_963576875.1 of Acrobasis repandana. Classification (NCBI taxonomy): domain Eukaryota; kingdom Metazoa; phylum Arthropoda; class Insecta; order Lepidoptera; family Pyralidae; genus Acrobasis; species Acrobasis repandana. Next base: position 13,696,821 of record OY756218.1, on the reverse strand, counting down.
GTATACTTACTTTTGCATCACAATTCATATTTGAAAATATAATGTATGTAAGGAAAAATATTTCCATGTTCAATAAAGTAAGTAATTTTACAGATAGAAATTTACGTAATAAGAATGACTTAGTTAGCCCGTATTACAGGCTGAATACCGTCAGTAAGTCTTTTATGGGGAAGGGATACTTTTTTATAATAAATTGTCAGAATCAGTCCTTGATATGCCAGACAGAAAATTTAAAGTTTATGTAAAGAAAGTACTTTGTAAGAAGGCTTATTATAGGACCGATGAATACCTTAAAGACAAATAGGTCTGGCTTGAGCTTGGCGCGGGTCCCTCTTAAAGGTTTGTATACTTAGACATGTCATAATTTAGGTACATTGGTACATACTAAATTTACAAATTGACATTATTTTAAATTTCGTAATTCTTATAATTCAATTTAATTATGACATAATAAACAATGTAATCTCTGTCCATATATATAACTAATTTTAAGTTTTTAGTTTGTTAGTTGACGTCTTTGGAGAAAACGTGCAGTGCAGTTTGTTGCCGCTTCTTCTGCACTTGCGCCTAGGAAGCGGCGTAAACTTAGCTTTAAGTAACGATTTGACGTCAACATTTGTGCAAAACAAAACAAAGTGACTATTATTAAGAGATATTATAAATATCCTATGATGATAAAGATATTTTGAATTGAATTGAATTGACAGCTATCGGGGTGGAAATGCGTGATTGACTAATGCATGCTTCGAAAACGTCGTAATATGAAATCATTGAAATAATTATGTTACGCGACCGACATAAATAAGAAAAAAAATATACACAGAGCTGAGTAAGAAATATAGTAAAAATAAACTTACATGAAATACAAATTCATTAGTATTGCGTGGTATGGGTATTTTCGGCGTCGATTCTCTGTTGGTACCCGATATTGAGATCCAGCAGTTGGCAGTGGTTTGACTAGCTTTCCGGGAGGGCACTATCAGGACGCGATAAGGTAGCTCTACAACAAAATGCGAATTTATATTACCAAAACGACGAAGTGTTTCTTCTAAAAATAGACGACTCAACCTACAAGACCACGCTTCCATGAATTTTGCTATTAAGACGAAATCGCCAAAGTTGGCGAGGTGCGGGGCAAGGTCAGCTAGTTTATATTGACTCGGTCAAGGACACGTCTAAATTGACGATAAAAGCTAAATATATATCACCGGTAATTTCGTACTGATGGAAAGTCCTTATTTTGATATCGTTTATGATAAACTCCGTTGAGTTTACTATGTAAAGGAAAAAAATAAGAAATGTTAATTTTTAGTCTTGTCCATGGTAATTGACAGTAAACTACTTACAAGCGAAAACATAATACAATTACTTAAAAGAACGCAATAAAATTTAAAAAGGAAGGAAGTTTTAATGACGCATTCATTCCATATAATAATACGACAAGAGAAGCGAGTGCGCGATTTTTTTTAGTTTTAGATTTTTGAAGTAAATTCCCGTGCGAAATCGGGACCGGCTGCTAGTGTTAAATAAAACTATTAATATTTAAATAGCTTGAAAAATCTATCAATCATAAAATATCAATAAAGTCTATCTAAATCTAATTTCAAAATAAAAATAAACATCGGACCCAATCGCAGCGATTTAGAAAAACTGGAGATCACGCAACAACGATGTGGTCGCCAAATCTATGATCTGAAGCTATAGTAGTGTGCGAGGTCTTTAGAGATGTGATACACAACTCGACTTACTTGTGGTCGGGTAAGTATTAGTAAAGCAGTAATAGTCGACGGCGTTCAACGTCAGCAAATGGTAGAGGAACTGTTCCCTCTCCTCCTCACAGCGCAGGAAGGCAGTCCTCTTGTACTGGGAGCGTAGCAGCGTGGTGTCGGCGAGCAGTTCGCGCAAGTGTTTAGAGAGCAACTTTTTTTCGAGGGATAATCGCACCCACGCACGGGCGTACCCAATTTCAGTCTTTATGTCGGTCATGGCTTGAACATTTCTGAAATAATGAAGTACTAGATATTTTGTTTGTTGATGTGAATACATACATACTATCACGCCTTTTTCCCACAGGGGTAGGCAGAGACTATGGACCTCCACTTGCTAAGATCCTACACATTCTTCTCTCGCTCATTTACACTCATCACTCTCTCTCTTCATTGATGCCCGCCGGTTACGGGTACTTCTGACCTCTCCTTTGATGTGAATGAAAATGGGAGTTAAGTTTGTTTACTTTCTGCGCACGATAAGAATCGTAGTCGAACTTTTGTAGCAATAAAAGAAGACATAAGAAACAAAAACGCGTGTTAGAAAGCAACAAAAGACAGCAGATATTTTAAGAAAATACGTTTTAGATAAACTAACATTACAATATCGGGTCGCTGAGCCAGGATAGTAGTAGTAGTAGTAACATTACAATACAAATCAGATGCCTGACAGCGTCGATCATATATTCTATAGATGCACAGTTGCCGCCTAAAAAATGGCACCGGAAAAACAAGGCATAAAACAGTATTATGCCTTGTTTAGCTGTTATTCGCTCTGTGGCCGCGGGCGTGACGTTACGTCAAAGATGACCAATCTAACCAAAAGGTTATATGTAACGAACTTAATACGGATTTATTTCCACGCTTATCTCAGTTACTTAAGGTTTAAATTAGGTTAAACTGTTTTCGCAATACTTGAAATGGTAAAACATCTACCTATGTACGTATTGACACGGGGACAATATTTTGTTTGATTTTCCAAGGAACTGTGCATCTATAGAATATATGATCGAAGCCTGACAGGGTCAATTTTTAGAAGCATAGTATCGTATGTACAAATGAATACGTACCTCATATCAAAAGTGAGACTTTCCGGCAGTGGCCGTAAAGGATTCAGTGGCTGCGAAGACTTTCTCTCCAGAGTTCCTGAATTGCTCAGGCGGTCTCTAGAGCTGTCTCGGGAGCCCCCGCGAGAACTGTCGCGGGAGCGGGTTCCACTGCTTGAGCTTTGTTGGGCTTCAACTTCGGCACCCACGGATGATAAATCTGGAGAAGAGAAGCGTATCTTTGAACAATTTATAAGAGATAGCAAAGTGAAGCAATACAGGCGGTTCCAACCATAAGTCCCCAAGCCAGGTTTAGCTAGAATAACCTAGGTACCTACCTAGGTTATTCTAGCTAAACCTAAAAACACCTACCTAGGTGTAACCGTTGGGGTCATTTCACATCGAGACGCGACGCGACGTCGAGCGCACTTATTACTACACTACATAAAAATACATTAATTTTAGTGACAGCCCGCTGTGCCGTGCTGCGTAGCGCGGCGTAATGAGCTGTCACTGAACTGTCTCACTCTTTTTGTGTAGTAAACAAGTTCTACATTTCTTTAAAAGTGCGCGCCCAGTCGCGTCTCGGTGTGAACTGAACTTCAGACAACATTAACGTTTCTTGTAGGTTGTTGGTTGCAGCTAAACAAAAGCTGCCAAGGATCAAGTTCAAAAGAGGTAAGTAGCAGGCCTTCCGCTGTCTGTGTGGTATGACTGTTGTGTGTTACGCCCGAAGGAATGCAACCTTCAAACGTGACCAAACTCGATGACCTTTGTATTAAAGGTGTCACTTAAGAATCTTGCAAGTGCTGCTATTACCAATGAGATCCAGCAATAATGGGGATTGTTCATTTTTTTAACCCCTATTATTTTTTTTTTTATATCAAAATATAGCGTATTTCAAGAAACTAATTTGAATATTTTGTCATATTACGGCTTAATTATTTTTTTATAAATTGTAATAAAAATCATGTCAAAGACAAAACAAACGGCCAAGCCCTATACATATTAAAAAATAAAATCACGCTAGTGTCATAATAGTCTTTGTCAGTGTCAGTGTCATTCAGTGAATTCAGTTGCCCATGATTGGCGGAAAGTTCTTTTCTTAGTTATGATTGGCGGGAACGGTGACATTTGACGTTATTGTCAGTGACGGATAAATACCATAAAGGCGACTCGTATTTTTTAATGAAAGGTCTCAGAGCTTAAACCGTTACAGCCGCGGAGTAAGGTCAAACAAAGCTCATACGTTTGTTTGTAGAAATATCCAAAACCATTGATTATTTTGGCAAAAACATGACCCACAACTGTTCATTAACTCTGTATCTCGAAACGGATTTCAAAATAACGCTTTCCAAAACAAATTAACAATACTCATTCCAGGCAAAATGTAGGTACCTAATACTCGTCACATAAGATCTAGATTCGATGCCAAGTATTTCATATCGTAATATATGTAAACAGTTTATTTCAGCTAAACTATTAGATCTTCTAAATGTGCAACAACACCAATCAAATCACCAATACCTCCGTCACCTATATAAACAAAGATAGAAACAGGTACTTACAGTCCAGACGTTTGCGTAACACACACCAGGCCAAAGCTGCATGTTTCGAAAGCAGTGAAATGTAATAATCTATATTAAAATACACAACAATGAATAAAACTACAATACAAACAGTATTAGCGAGTTAGTGACACACTTTTACGTAAACACCGCTGTTATGAGATACATGAAACATAGATTAGGTAACAAAGTAGACAATCAGTATCTATTATGTTTGTTATGAGGACATTTTAAGGCAACTTAAGTATGGAACTATTAAATATGAAGATAATTTCCAGTTTTCATTGACATATGACAATGTCACAGACATTAATTACTAATATAAATGAAATTTAATCAAATTGTAGGTGATGACGACTTTGTACTTAACAATAAAATTAAAGGATTTGTCAAATGATAATTTTAAACAAAAAAAGCGAGTTCGATTTCTGGTCTTCTTCATCAGTTCCACTTCACACAACACACTTTCTGAATACAAATGCTTGATTTATTGACAACATTAAAACCACTATGTGTGTGCATAGAATATTAGAGGAGTTTCCTCTATTTCTCGAGGATTCCATTATCAGATCTTCACCTGGTGACAATGGGACCCACTTGCATGTATAGTGTATACCTTTTCAAATAAAAAATATTTTTTTAAATTGGTTTTATAACGGAGGAGTTACTGAGGAACATACATAAAAAAACTAATTATATACATTCGAAGTGAGACGCTCCTCCTTTTTTTAAAGGAAAAAATATCATGATATTGGTCCTAAAAAATCACGAGTACTGTTTACAATCATGTTACAGATGTAAAGATAGACACAAATACAAGTAAGTATGTTAGTTTTGTATATCTATACATACCTGGCGTAAGATAATTAGGATCGATCGGCTTAGTAGAGTTGCTGCACTGTTCCAACTCCTGGTAGTTAGTGAGGTGCATCCACAATGCGGACTTTCCCATCTTGTGTTGGACGCCGTGGGACCACAATCTCTCGAGCAAGTCGCATAACGAAGCGATCATCGTGCTCTCTTCGATGCCGGTTATCGATACTTCACATCCCAACCCTAGGTCACTCTCCTCAGTGCCCATCTTTTCTAGTAGCATTCGTTTCGTTTTACTTTTACATTCCTGTAAAAAAATTAAGATCAATGACAACAGTTTACATTTTGAGAAATATGAATTTAAAGACACTAAGTATACCTATCTATTTATAGAAAAAAGGCGTTTCTCGTAATTAAAAGTTAATTGGCAATCAATAACATGCGTTTAAGAATGAAAATATTCAAATTCGTTAAGTTTTTCAATGGTTTCTCACATTAAAAATCGTACCTTAAGAAGTTTTTCAACAAAGGTCTTCTGATTTTGGGCAATTGCATTAGGAGTGACTTCTGTAGAGAGTCTTCTACTAATATCTCCTAGTAATAATTCCGGGGGACAATCCTTGACTTGCCATTTCGCATTTTTGATTCGTTTCAAACTGTTTGTTCTGAAATATTTAAGTATTCATAAATTTTATGTTATTTAAAGTAATCCAAAAGAATAATAATTGCATGTATAATAATTGCATTAACGATTCCCATTCAACATCTCAGAATAGTTACGACATCAACAAACAAAGCAAGCACAAAAAGCTAGAAGCAATTAAACGAAAAACTAATATGCATACAACTATATTTCAGTGCATTACTCTGCATACACAATAGGGATAAGGTACTACAATATAAAATACAACACTGTACATTCAATAGTATTTATTGTACACAGAACTAAAAATGTATACATTGTATTATATAAATGGTAAATTTCTCAGAATATTAACAATAACAAGTAATGTAAAACCAATTAGGAAGTTTAACTAACTAAAATATTTTATAACAGAAATATCCCGCCTTATAAATAGGTAATTACCAGAAATTAAACATGAATTATTGTACATAACCTAATATAATAAATATAAGAAAGCTAACTATAAATTTGCTGTACATGTAATCAATGCAAACATGTTTGCTTTGATCAAAAGTCACATCACTTCACAATTGTGACTTTTGATACATTTATTAAAGACAGTATTTTTTATTAAAACATAAGTTTACTTTGAAGTAAGTTTGTTTACATATATGGTTTAAATACATGAATTTATGTTAAAAAATGTTAGCTTAAGAAATTATGAATGTACAATTGTACAAGTGCTATAAGAAAACTAAGAAAATATTTAACTATGCTGTACATACGTTCTATTTTAAACAATTTCATTATTTGAAACATTGCACAAAATGTATATTATATTAGTTGCATTTGTCTTAACTAAATTTATAAATTGAATGCATACAGAATGACAAATATTATAACATTTATAAGGCACTGAAACTCTAATTTTCTTTTGGCTTGCTTATGCTTACTACAAAAACTCGAAAAAGATTCTAAGTTTTAACACATTCACAGTTCACTTACAATAGAAAAGCAATTGTTTGTGTACCACATGTGGTACACGTACTGTAAATGTGTTAAGGCCCCGTCAGTTCAGAACCAAGAATACTTTTGAGTGAGTGTTTTTGAAAAATCACTGTAATTAAACTTCTACCATTATTTCTTAAAAATTTTACATAAGAATTTAAGGTTTTTCTACAGACACCCACAATATCCACAACATGATTGAGCATTTTTGGCTCGATAGAAAAAAATCACAAACATACCTCTAAATTTGCCTAAATTTACCTTTATTACATCGTTTTGCTGGTTGTGAACCCACCTCGCCTCAAGCCACCGTCAAATAAAACGAGAAGCTGAATATCATTTTCTAAAGGTATATCCCACCGAAGTTAGTGCGAAGAGATCCAAAAAAACTTTTGCTTTAAATTAGTAAGACATAACTTACCTATTGAATTGTGATTCTGGCTGCATTCAACTTTATTAAAATTAAATTAAATTCGATGAAGCAATGAGCCGCCTTGTATTTAATATGAGCAATACTCGTAAATATTTATTATGCATATTTAAACTTATAACGTAAATCCCTGCGAAATTGAGTGCAGTTTTAATCAGATAATTTTCCATGATGGCAAATAGTAGAGCTTTTAAGTTTAAAGTCTTAATTAATTCTTACTAATTAAAAATGAAAACGTATAAAAATAATTAGATCACAAATTCTGAGTATCACAAAAACTGCGCAAATATGAATCAATAATTTTAATTCTACCTTATAACAAAGGATATTATACTTAAATAATTGTATCTACAGGGAAAATATCGAGATTCAAATATAGCTACCAAAAATTTTGTTAAATAAATCATAACATACTGGAAGCTAAAAATTTATTATCGATGAAAACCACGCATCTTGTTGGCTGTTGGTTATGCGTCAGTTTAGATAGATTCAGCAATGGTTTTATCGTTAAATCAACGTTACAATCACAGTTACATTCTAAACAAGGACAACACATCACAAACATGCACTGCCCAGTAGTGCTACTAAAGGTAAACATTCACTAACCAATATCAGGCTAATATCGCATGCGTCACAGAAAGCGGGCTTGTTCGTTATTACAGTAGAATACAATACGTAACTAAATTCTTTCGTAGGGGACAGCGTCATAAAAAAAAATCGTACTTTTTAAAAGCAAAATTATGTGCGACTCGATATTGTTTTTATAGAGAAAACAAATTTATCATGAATTTATCACTGGATTTTCGCTCCGATATAAGACGCTTTATTGCATTTAAAATAAAAAATCTTATTCTTAATCTCTTCTGAATCTTATTTTCAGTCAATAGCTACAGCAATTTTAACTTCGCCAAAAAAACTAATTAAATTAGGTAGCGACAAAAACATCCCTACGGCTATACACACACACATTGGAGAATTATTCTAATACGAGCATGCACAGTAGTACTAAAAGACTTACATGCGTATGGAGCCTTGTCGTCATTTTACCAATATGTATGCCTTATTTATAAACATTTCAACGAATGAATTAAATACATAAGCACACCGAGTTAACAAGAATTTAGTGAAAGTTAATCTAGCTACATTAGTCAGTAGATGTGGCTCGTTATACGAAAATTACAAGTGAAGTTAGTATTTGACTATTGTAATCACTTTAAAGTTCCCGGCAAACAACTTGAACACCGATTGATATACCCTTCTCGCTTTTGTGTATTCTGTGTGTGTGCCAATGCGAGAGAGCAAGAACGGTATATAAATCGGTGTTGTTTGCCGGGAACTATACATTATTTTCCGATACGCAACTGTATTAAGACAGAGCAAAAACACTGACTTAAAAAATTATTTCTTGAAGCGTTTGAACATCTCGCTTTTTTGCGAACTGGAAAAAATATAAAGCCATTTTCTGTTCTACTGTGTTGAATAATTTGTTATTTTGATTATAATATTATTTAATAGACTATTATTAGGTTTGTTATCTCGGTGCGCTGTGTATCGGCGACATGCAAGCGTGAACACCGATACCTATAATGCCAGTAAGCCACAATGCGAGAAAACTATGTTGACACGTCACAATAACGAAACATTTATGTGTGTTTCTCAAAGTTTCTCACTCGTTGTCACAGTGACAGGTCTCACTGACGGCCCTAATCATGAGCCATTTGAATCAATTTTGTAACATATTCTTTATAGAATATAGTAATTTTGAATAAACAAATAAGTATACTTAATCAAATGTGGCTGCTATTAATTTTAATAAAATAGTTATCACTAAGGAATCAATGAACTTATCATTAGGGCCAACAGAGTAAAAAGCAAACGAACCGAAAATAATTCAACGAGTATGAGTAGCATCCACGCAGCGATAGATCTGACAAATGAACGTAATTACATTTTAAGATATTATTAAAACACAGAATGTAATTTTTTTTGGTCATTGTACTTCAAAACATATTGTACGTACGAGATTATAATAAAAATAGGTATAAATTAATTTCCAGTATGTTTGACTAAGAACAAAACAAGTCTGTAGCGCCAGATCTGTCGCTCAGTGGCTATAGAAGCTGCATCAGTGGAGGTCGTCGTCATTCGTCGGTTGGGGGGTTGCGGGCGGCACACACCTGCGGTCGGCGGCGGGCGGCGGCGCCAGAGCGGCGGCGTCGAGGCGCGCGGGGAAGGCGCGGTAGTAGGCGGCGCGGTGCGGCAGCCGCTCGCCCGGCGCGCCCACCTCCAGCTCCGCGGCGCCGGCCCCGCCCGCGGCGCCGCCCGTCCACACGCTGTACACGCGCAACGCCAGCCCGCCCTCGCTCAGCCGCCGCCTGCAAACGGACCGAGCTTACAGACGGTCCGTGACGAACGCGAGCTAATGCCGACCACGACTTACAATTACAACACGGGTAACGTTCACTGTATCTTGAAATGTATCCGTAGCCTAAGGCTCAATTTACATTGGCGCGGAATGAAAGCGAATTTTAAAACTTTACAAAGCATATTGAACTTTAATAAAATTGTGTCAACAAAAAGAACTTCCGCGGAATGCGCGGGAACTTCCGCGAAGTTTCGTTCTTCATGCTAATTTGTACTATATTTTCCTAGATTATAGAAGCCATTATCCTTAGTGAATTTCTTAAAATTAGCTTCGATTCCTCGGCTTTTTAAATTGAGACTTAATTGACCTATATTCAATCATAAGTATGAACATCATGAGATGGGAACCTGTCACATACACAATGACTACCTACTACTGTTTATCTAAACGCCTCTACACAAATGGTCTGATTTTGAAGTCACTAAATACCATTAATAACATGATCGAACAAACTATTTATTTGTCCTTATCTATTTATTTAAAAAAAAGAACTAAGAACTAATCAACTACGTGATAGCACTCTGTGAAGTTACCCTTAAGCCCCTGACTGTTATGTTTGCCACGGTATATATTCGGCGTGACAATATTCAAGCTCGCTTGAGCACCAAGCTCCAAATCCCATCATACAATGTGATGTTTATGAGTAGTGCTGTTATTTTAATGTGACGTGCGCATAACAAGTATTATAACATTTTTTTTTATTTACCAGCCTTCTCATACATTTTTAGCTAATAAATTTATTTTAACACAATTATAAGTGCATTTAATGAAACGAGTGATAAACATACCTGACTGCTTTAATTCGATGCTCGAACACTTGAAGGTTTGCGTCATATTCGCCCCAGTTGGCCATTATCTTATTGTCTATGAGTGTCGCCACCATTTGTGTTTCAAGGAATCGCGACAAAAATGGCCTGTGATGCTGTGGCTGGTCGGAAAGGAAGGACGCCTTATCGAAGTTTACCATAGATTCACGGGCTGACAACCAAGAATCACGATCCTGTGAAGTTAAGATGTGATAACGTAAGTGCCAAAAGATATGATATGGGAATCCCATAAATTCTATTGATCTTGACCCATCCGAGATCAATAGAATCTATGGGATATTTAGGACTTGTAGAGTAAAATAAAATGATTTCAAAAGAAGAAACTAGATAATTGACACTTGTGAATATGCCATGCTATATTTCGACAGGAATGTTCAATAATTTTTTTTTGTAATACGACCAAAAATACGAGGCCTATATCCACGATGATACCAAAAACTGATATCGCAGAGAGATTCTGACATAAAGCTAGCGTATTCCCTCCCCCTGGTGGTTCCGGGTCAGAATAGGACCACTCCATCTCTTCCTGTAGATGTCGTAAGAGGCGACTGAAGGACTTTTAGCACAAACATCTTGTGCTACAATTGACTGCCTCTGTGGTCCAGTGGTCAAGGCGTTTGCCTTGTGATCCGGAAGTCATGGGTTCAAATTCCACTGGGAAGCATACTTTGTGAAAAGTTGTTTTCAGTCCGAACGCCATCTAGCGTTTGTACCTATCCTAGGACTGGTTCTGGTCATCCCTTTGGGTTGCAGAGGTCAGACGGCAGTCGCTCTGTGTAAAAACCAGTAACCTCGTCGAATCACCTAGGGTAGGTAGCGGACCCCGGGCTCTGAAGCGTAACCGCTGACGAAGCAACCGGGAATACGCTCGGATGATGATGATCTCGTGCTACAATTGCATTCCCAAGGAGGGTTAACGTCGGGCGGCGGCCGGTTGTAAAACTTTTCGCACAAATATAAGGGAGGGTTGACGTCAATACCAAAGAGGGTTGACGTCAGGTGGCATTACAGCCGAATCATTTTAAATGTTCCGGCAATTTCTACTCCACTTCGCAAGGTATTTGGCATCCTTGGGTGACCATTGACGTGCATGTCATATTTGGAGAAGAAAAAGCGGGAAAGCGCACCCCGGGCTCCGAAGCAGCACAGCTGAGGATGCAACCGGGAACGTGCTTAGATGAAGAAGAAGAAGGTTCTGCTCTCTTTTTTCCGAGATTTAACATTATTTCGAAATAATGCGTTAATGAAAGCAGATTAATTTACCGAGTTATAGTAGCCAAGACTTTACTCACCTGATCTGGCATGATGACAAAATTTTCGTACATGAGAAATATATGAACAAATCTGTTTAGGAACGTTTCTCTTATGGCAATGTTGAATTTAATGTCTTCGTTGTACTGTTCCTCATCATTTAGGATCTTCTTTTTCAGTGTCGGCATCACAGTTTCAGCATCTACGTCGTCTATATTAACCCCTACAACAATACATTTCAATTGAAATGAGAGCTGATCGGAAGATTTTTTTTTGAGAATTATTTTACGTCACTGAATAAAAGTCTTTTAGGGCCTATTTTTAGTTTTGTTGTTTCTTTATTCCTAAAAAGTACAATCAAATGTTGGTGTAGTGTAGTGTAGACCTTTGATTGCTTCGAGAAAGCTTCTGGTGACAAATCTATACAAGTCCACTGGTTTTCATAGCCGATTAAATGGCGGACGGCGTCTAAAGACGCCCGACCCAGTTCTACAAATATCACTACAGTCGTACTATGACTGTCCACTTTAACTATTTTACATATTGTTCATGAGCATTTATAACACTTTGGTGTTGGTAACAAATGGTGTAGTTTGCTACACCAATTTCACATTATAAAGTTCACTAGAATCAATTTGCAAAATAAATTAAAGCAAGGCCCAACTGAAGCCCTTGACTTTACAAAGAAACGAAACGAAGCCCCAACAAAAACTCTGACAGTCTTGTCAGCCAAGACTGTCGGAGTTTTTGTCAGAAATTCGACATAGGAACCTCTGACCTGACATAGGAAAAAAAGAAAAAATACTTCTTATCGTGTCGCGATGGTTATATTTTATTGGACCAGAAACGGGCCACCTCCACTGCGTTCTCGAAAGCGGTGTATACTCGTAGGTCAACCAAGGTGCAGATGTTTGGACACCTCGGACGGAAAGACTTCTGCAGCTACTAACTACTACGAGTTTAAATTCATTTTAAATGGAAAAATGTTTGCGAACCTATCTGCAGGTTTATACAATGTACATACTAACATACAATAACATCTTTAATCTATTGTATAATGCAAATAAATGATTCTTGATGACAAAAGGTGGGACATCGTTGACAGAAGCCGCACTCGCACTGTTTGTCATGCGAACTGTCCAGTATATTCCATCTGACTTAATTGTAAAAAAAACTACTAGAGTTAGATTACCGGTGCGTTTGGCAATGTCCACGATGCGCTGCAGCGCGTCGAGCCGCAGCGGCGCGCGGCGCGTGGGCGACGCGGGGGGGGACGTCAGCGGCCGGCTCTCCTCCCACTCCAGCACGTCGTGCAGCGAGTGCTTGCGGCGCAGCCCGCCTGCACCAAGCGATACTAATCTAAGTCCGCATCCACGAACACGCGGCGCGACTCGCGACTCGTGCGCGAAGAAATTCTGCACGAGATCGGGTTAAAATCGGCCTTGCTCGGCGACAATAAGGTCGAAAATTATCTGACAACTAAGGCCGCCGCGTCGCGTGTCCGTGGACGTGCACTTGCCAATCCGCTAGTTTCCAACTCAAATCCGATACTTTTTTTTTAACGTCAAAAAAGGAGGAACTTTTTAACTCGAATGTATATGTACATATATGTTATTTTTCTATGTGTGTTCCTCAATTACTTCTCCGTTTTTTAACCAATTTAGATTGAATTTTATGCCTTATACAGCAAATCGGTCCCATTGTTACCAGATCTGATGATATTTTTTTATAATCTACCTAATGGGCTAATAATATTTTTTAGTCCACATCCATATTGTTGCAAGCAAGGCTGTTATTTTGGAGCGTGAATAGTAGAAGCAGAAAAGGCCTTTACACAACAATGGGAGGATCCGACGTTCAAAAATGCTTGAGGAATTCATTAAATAGTGTAAAAGTTGATCTCCAAGAAAAAAAAGTAATCTAAATTAAATAAAGAAGCAAGCAGAACTTTAACTTACCAGAAGGTAATGTGCAGCTGCTGCTCATACTGTCATTCATGTGTTTGTATGAGGACCCATTGAGAGGCACGCCGAGTCTTGTTGGTTCTGTCTCTGGCCTTTGAATCTGAAAAAAAAAGCGGTCAAGTGCGAGTCGGACTCGTACATGAAGGATTGTGAAAATTTCAAGTATTTAGTTAATGCCATTACGATCGATCTTTAAGAGATAAAAAGGCTGCAAAAACATGTTTCGTGTATGACGACCACCTTTAATTTATAACTTTATTTTATTTTTACGAGTAGTATTTGTTGTTATAGCGGCCCGAATAATACATAATCGGTGAAAATTTCAAGTGTTACGCTATTACGGTTAAGACCTTGTGGCAGACGGACAGACCACGGAGTCTCAGTAATAGGGTCTCGTTGGCACCCTTTGGGTATGGAACCTTAAAAACTGTGATTATAATATAACATCATAAATGTAAAATTTGTACAACTGCATACATTTCCGGATTAACTAGGAAAGTTTTTTTGTAATTTTGTACTACAATTTACTTACTGCATACATAACAAGGAAAATTGAAACAGTCAGAAGGTGTAAAATTGCGAAGATTATGAGCCTACAAGGAAATAAAAGAACTGATATTTAATTAAAACAAAAAAATAATAATTAAAAATGCCTGTCCCGTAAGAGATAAACGTTTATCACAAATATACTAGTTTGAGTCACCACGTGTTTATCCCTAGGTGTATAGCTGTAGGCTTATAATCGTACGTGATGTGCACTAGGTATTTAATTAATAAGCAAATTATATTTTGTTACAGGTCGCGCCAACTTCTAGTTCGCTCTGAAGTTGCCTCTATCAGGTTACAAACAGGGACAGAATATTTACCACAGTAATATTTTTTTCAGAATGATTGTAAGAATGTAGATATGATATATATGCACAATAAACAAAAATAAAACAAATTCTATCTGTAATAGGTATCTGTATTTTACTACTGCGACGCGAATCGCCTCAACTTCAGAGCGAACTAGAAGTTTGGCGCGACCTGTAACTGTAAATATTTTAATATAAAAACCTGTTGTTATACAAATAAATTATTCATTATCCCGTCGCCAACTAGATCCATTGGGTTTCATTAGGTCACTAGTATTTAGTGATGCAACTTAGTGGTCGCAATAGTAGGCTAGCTGATGGATCAACCAGTTCCATTGGGTTTCATTAGCTGACCACTATTTATTGATGCAACTTAGTGGTCGCAATAGTAGGCTAGCTGATGGATCAACCAGTTCCATTGGGTTTCATTAGCTCACCACTATTTAGTGATGCAACTTAGTGGTCGCAATAGTAGGCTAGCTGATGGATCAACCAGTTCCATTGGGTTTCATTAGCTCACCACTATTTAGTGATGCAACTTAGTGGTCGCAATAGTAGGCTAGCTGATGGATCAACCAGTTCCATTGGGTTTCATTAGCTCACCACTATTTAGTGGTGCAACTTAGTGGTCGCAAATAGTAGGCTAGCTAAGTTTGTAAAAATCAAAATTACCTGATGTTTGTCCAAAACATGGTTAATTTCCTCGATGAAATGCGTCCGATGCGGGAATATGGGCAGCTCCTCTGGCAGTTGTATGTCAGGCTTGTCAATGTCCACTAAGCAGAGAGCTGCCTCGGAGCCCAGCGCTATACTACGGAGACCATTGCTGCCGATGCTCACGGTCGCACTGTCGGCATGGAGTCCTGGGCCAAAGAAGTAATATTACAGTATTTTAGTCGATATGAGAAAAAAATATATTCTTTATAGCTTAGAAAATAAGACATATTTTGGTGCCAAAATACTGCCTTTTTGTTTATTTTTTTATTTTTGATACAACCAGTAATTAAGATGAATCTAACGACACCTTTCATGCTAAAATCCATCAAGCCGTCAGGCTTCAGAGCGTGCTAAATACATACATACACACGAAAAACATAACCCTCCTTCTGGCGCAGACGGGTAAAAATGAAACGATGTAACCGTAAATAGATTTATGGCCTTAGCTGAAGGATACTAGCATAGTTGCGACACAAACCTACACAATAACCATGACTAAAGGGCCCGGTCAGAGCGGAAGTTTTACCGAAGCGTGTAGATCGTAGGATTAAATTCAGAATTTGGATAGTATTTGATACAAGACTGTATCATAAACTAAAGTTGGAACATGATGAACAAAAGATTTGTGCCTAACATTCCGTATTCGAGAGATTCTAATTTGATACCTAGCTAGCTGTACCATAATACCTAAAAACAAAAGCAAACCTCTGAAAATTTTCGTTTCTTTTCGGTAAGATTCGGTTCATGATTCATATTAATTTAACGTAATGGCACAGAATACAGTAAAAGTAAACAGAAGGGACTCTTCTAAGGTACGCGCAATATACGTCCCCGTTCCCCGCACCCGCACCTCTCCCCCGGTTCTTGACGGCCAACGTGAGAAATCGAGGCGAAAACGGGGGAGAGGTGCGGGGACGGGGAACGGGGACGCCTGGGTGACGCATATTGCGCGTACCTTAGGAGTTTCCGGCCTGTGGTAATGGTTTAAACGCTAGTCCGCCACTCGCGGAGTGGCGGTTATATTATGTATTTATCAAAAAATATAGTATCGTTGAATTTATCCCACAATATGGGTTCGATACCCAACCAGGGCAAGTTGAAAGATGCCATTTTTCAAATTGTCTTCGGTGTTCATCTATATAACGTCTATAAAAATACACTGAAACTATTTTTATGAATAAATAAATATATAGGGACAAATCACACTGATTAAGCTAGCCCCAAAGTAAGTTTCTAAACTTGTGTTATGGGATACTAACTTAACGATACTATATTTTATGACAAATACATATACAGATAAACACCCAAGACCAAGGACAGTTTGCAAAAGGCCATTTTCCAACTTGCCCTGGCTGGGGATCGAACCCAGAACCTCCGGATTAGCGGTCTAGCGTTACGCCACGGAGGTCGTCTTGATTTGATTTAATGGGAGAACGAAAATTTTTTATCGATTTTTAATAACTTTTTTTATAGAAAGTAGTTCAGTACCATGGAGCAAGTCGCCCTGTATTAATTTTACTTGATTTATTTATCAAAATTTCTTACTGGATAAAGATAATAAGGTAATAAAAGTTACTTTACCCATGACAAAAGGAACCGGAGCATCGAGAAAGTGGTAGAGAGGCGCCGGCAGTATAGGCACGTATACGTGCGCCCACGTAAACGGCAACAGAAGCGAAACTATGCATTCCGCTACTAACATTAATTTGTTGTAATCTGTGAAAGTTATGAATTAAATATTCTGAAAAATCTAAAATAAAGATTAATTAAAACCATTTAAACATACATAAATACATAAATAGATACACTTTACTAAGCTACACAAGACGCAATAACAACTTTCGACGGCTATGTGATCAACGCGTCACCGCGTCGGGTAGGTCGCCTAAATTCATTCCATACTTTACATAATCATCAGATAATTAGTGGCAATAATTTTCTCTATGTAACTAAAAAAAAATAAACGGGCAAGTGCGAGTCAGACTCGTACATGAAGGGTTCCGTACCACCGTACAATGTTTTAAAACGCTGAAGAAACACGTTTCTTGTATGACGACCCCCTTTAATTTTTAACTTTATTTTATTTTTAGTATTTGTTATTATAGTGGTCACAGTAATACATAATCGATGAAAATTTCAAGTATCTAGTTAATGCCATTATAAAGATAGAGTTAAAACGCTGAAAAAAACACGTTTCTTGTATGTCCCCTTTAATTTTTAACATTTTTTTATTTTAGTATTTGATTTGTGATAGCGGCCACAGTAATACATAATTGGTAAAAATTTCAAGTGTCTAGCTATTACGGTTCAAGAGATAGAGCCCTGTGACAGACGGACAGACAGCGGAGTCTCAGTAATAGGGTCCCGTTTGAACCCTTCGGGTACGGAACCCTAAAAAAAGGTCAAGGAAGAATAGAGGGCAGGCTTTTGCTCAACACTGGGACGCTAGTTTATAAAAAGTATCTATATGGGAGAAGGTCACAAGAACTAGAACACTTACCACTGGACCTAAGCAAGACTTGGTGTTCTAAAAGAACACAAGTAAACAACTGGACAACACAATCAACTCCAAGTGTAGCAAACATAACTCTTAATGGATAATCCAACAGTGGTAACTCTTCAGGCAGATTTGGCATTCTTATCACCTGAAAATAAGACATTCATATATAAATTTATGAATATATTATGAATTATAAGCTATGATTTTTCTTACAAGTGAATAAGGTAGTCACTTGATCAATGTTCAAAAAGAAAGAGGACACATGGAGAGCAAAAACGTGCGCGTACGTCCATCTTTCTGCAACGGCAGTGGTCCGATACGGCCAACCCGTGTATATTTCTATTTATTTAAAAAATAATGTATCCTTAAGTGAACATTTTGCATATTCCGAATTCCCACTTGATGCACTTTAGCTAAAACGTGTATCAGTTACAATAATAACTAGTATTTGTAGTAGTGTGTAAATAATAACTCTTACATTTATTTCAATACTTACAACAGGAGTTGGATCAAGATGAGGCTCAGATGGAGGCACATAGAGGCGTAATGCCTGGCCCGGAAGGGGCACTGGGACTTCGTAAAGCAAGTTATACACATAAGACTCGGGACTTAACCCTGGCCCTGGCTGCCTTGGTAAAGACCTAGAAGTAAAACAGAAAAAACATAACATATCTCATAATGTTTATATTACACAGTTAGAGATCTCTTTAAAGTGGCACCTATAACAGAAAAATTAAGGAGTAATGGCTGGGCTGAGTAATATCACAGAATAGGATACTAGCACTCCGTACAGAAGTCTCACTCAGCAAAGAAATTCAAAGAAATATTTACTCAATGTGGTTAGCGATATGGTTTAATTTAGCTCACGTCAGAACTCAGCACTTTTTCGTTTAGATACCTAGACATCCATTGCAGGCCAATTTCATTCTTATTCCGCTGGACAAACGATTCCTATAACTGAATTTACCACTCCGAGGGGCCGCCGCGCTCTTAGTAATAATGTAGGTATATTTTCGATACCTAAGCGGGGAGTGACACAGGCCTGGTAATATGGACATGTTCAAAGAAGGGAGGAAAGCCATATAAGCAGGCAGGTTCTGAAAATGCAAGTAAAGGGACATCGAAGCAGAGGAAGACCAAAGAAACATTGGATGGAATGTGTAATGGAGGATATGAGTAGGAAGAGAGTGGAGATAGAGCAAGATAGAAAAAACTGACATGCTGTGCCGACCTCACATAGAGTGGGATAAGGATAAGGCAGAAGAAGAAGGATCTTTTTGATAACAAGTAAGTCACCTATGATATAAAAAAACTCATAGGAACTTATTAAAACTTGTATCACCGTTTTTGTATCATAAAAAAATATTTAAAAGATGTCTTGTGTGTAAGAAGGGTCCCTTGACGACGCACATACGTAGATTTCAACTAATTAGGCGGCTAAAACTCGCTATCCGAAAAAAAAACTAATGATAAGATAACCATTTACTCAGGTAGTAAACAGTTCCGGGAATACAATGGGCACCCCCTCCCACCCTTCGTAGATGCGCAAGAGCTTCCCTCAGGTAGTCGGAATTCGATAGTCGCTTAATGTGTACGTGTCTGTTCTCGGCGGTCCTAAACTTACAACTTTTGTAAAATTCATATTTGTTTCTTAACTACTTATTTTCGAGTGTCAGTGATGGATTGCAGTAATTCAGGTAAGAACCTATGTTTTTTAATAGTAACTTTTTTAGTTTCTACTGCCTTAGATAAACTTTTAATTTTTCAAAGATAGCTCTATCAATAAGTCAGTTTTTTTGTGTTTCTTACAATTAAATATGTCTTTTAACTAACTTAAGGGTCCGTCCGAGCAATGTTTTCTTTATTTTTCTATACTTTACTTATTTTTCTATCATACCAGTAAAAAATTAGCCGCGGAAACCCGCGCGTTTCCCAAATAAGAGCATTTGAATCTTAGGGGTCGAAATTGAGAAAAATACCACGTTAGTGCTAAATTGTATTAAATCTAATTATTTTTTGTTTTAGGTCCGTCTGGTACCTCGGGTACTAAAATAGTGACTCGGAAGTACCTGTTTCAACAGGTACAAAGACAAAATTTACCAAGTTTAAGGGAAAAACTCGATTCGTATGAAGATTTTCTTTTGATACGTTATGGAGACACCGAAAATGCTAAAAAGTGTTTGAAGCAAAGGTATTCTTATATCAAGACCGAATTCATGAAAAGATGGATGAAAGTCAGTAAACACGAAGAAGTTTTCCTAAAAAACAACCGAGATTGGTTAGAAGGAACTTTCGAGATTCCGATAGAATCGGCCTCTCGTCAAGGTAGGCCAGCAAAATCTTTCGAAGATTTAAGTGAGCGAAGCAAAAGAAGAAAAACGGAAGAAGTCCGCGCGACTTTGAAGCATGACGTCATCATCCATGCCGCACAATCTGTTTTACAAAACACTGGGCAAAGGAATGCTTCAAAAGTTCTCAAAGAAATTACTAATTCGCCGACACGAGCCAGCAAATATAGATCTGCCTATTCTAAAGTGAATAACGACGAAGACATGTTACCTCCACTGACGCCTCTGCAAGCACTTCAGATGTTCGTGGAAGCTGATCTTTCAAGACGGCAATATGACATAATAAGAGCAACAAACCCAAAACATTTCCCTTGCTACGACTTGTTGCTAAAGGCGAAACAAGAATGTTATCCACCAGAAGAATCCATGAATGTCACAGATACTTCGGCAGAGAGCAACTTACAATGCTAAATATGTTGCATAATCAATAATTTTATTTTTTTCGGATCAAGAGGAGTTTATTTTAATTTCCTATACGTACGTATAGCTATTTTCCAGAAAAAAAAATTTTTGGCCGCCTAAATAATTGAAATCTACGTATGTGCGACGCAAAATGAATTTTTATGCTAAAACAGTATATTTGTATGGAAACATGTTTTAAATATGACGTATGTAAAGGTGACCTCAACTTGCTTCATTAACTGTAAAAATCATACCTAATTCTATTAAGATATCAAGGTATTATGTATGCATGAAAACCAAATTAACAAATATGTAAAACTTTCAGATAACTGATATTTGGTAATGTTTCTGTGATGAAACAAGTATTGTAACATTCTATTTACCACTAAAGTTGTGAAATTAGATTAATTTTAATTAATATGTGTAAATAATAAAATTAAAGAGAACAATGATAGCAAGACAAAAGCGAGTAGGAACATTATACTTTTATAACATTTTGAATGTGGTATTATTACATGTATTTTTTTTAAGTTTTTAATACAGCCAAAAATCTATTTGAAGCTCAAAATAATAAATATCCTGTTAAGTATTGAAATTAGATATTACCAGTACACTGGATATTTCAAACATTTTTCTTCCTAGCCTGTAATTTTTTTAGCAAAGATGACCATCCACATGTAATTACCTAAATATATTAATTGTTCATTACACTTACCTAAACAAATTTTCTAGGAACAACTGTGCCACTCTTACATACGGATACTGGCATATGAGTGCTATGCTTTTGGCTACGTAAAGTTTATCTTTGGCTATGTCATAATAAGTCAGTGCTGCACCAGAGTGCGGGGTGAGTTTGAATGATCGAGGCAGTGACCTTGAGCTTTCCTTCCCAGAGCCTTTTCTGTGCCCTGGTGGTGTCTGACCACTAGAAAGTTCTGTAATATACATTGCCTGAAAAAGAATGATTATGTTAATATAATAGCTATAACTTGAGATTAGGTATACTTGTAACTTTCCTAAGCATAGATGATAATGATGAATGATAATAGTTGGCCAAATAGCAGCTTTGTCCCTCAGTCATCATTAGGATTCCAATATGGGAGGTCCACACCACACATTTGGTTTCAATTTTTATAGTTTTTCTCACAAACATTAGTTAATACATAATACCAGTTTTAACATTTATAAGACCTCTGACAAACAGTTTACCAACTGGGTAGTTTTTTTTAAGATAGTCCTTAAGGTCTTCTTCTTCGTCTAAGCGCATTCCCAGTTGCATCCTCAGCTGTGCTGCTTTGTAGCCCGAGGTGCACTTTCCCCCTTTTTTTTATTATTATTATAAATGATTTGGCTATAGTTATACAACCGGCTGCCTGCCTGACGTCAACCCTCTTTGGAAATGTATTTGTGCGAAAAGTTTTGACGTAAACCCTCCATGGGAATGCAATTGTAGCACGCGATGTTTGTGCTTAGTCCTTTAGTCGCCTCTTACGACATCCACAGAAAGAGATGGAGAGGTCCTATTTTAACCCGGTACCACACGGGAGATGGGCACAAAGCCATCACGAAAACACTGCTACCAGTTAACTCGTACAGTGAATAAAACCAAAGCTGCACATTTTTACTTTCTTAGTAACAGAGTGGTCAATAATTGGAATAGACTACCAGAAGAAGTGGTCACTGCGCCTTCCATAAATGCATTTAAAAATAGACTCGACAAGTGGTTAAGGACAAATAAAGTGTTGTTAATAAATATATGAACTGTGAAAAGACTGTATGCACTCTCAGCACTGTGTGAAATAGACATATCAGCTCTTAGCTGCTCGTCTATAATAAATAAAATAAAATATAACTTAATTTTTACAGCTGTCCAATAGTTAACCCGGCCGCAGGCCAAAAGTTAACTTGAAATCGGCCAGATCCCGCCGCTTGGTGCTTGAAGGGGTACATGACAGGTTTTGAACTTACCTGTAAAGTATGCATTGCTGTGCATATCTTTGAGTTTCTAACTTCTTCATAAAATATGAGACTAAATCCATAGTATCGAGATGCATTTTCTCTTGTTACTACAAAGCTATGAAATTTTGGCTCAAGAGAATGTTTCTGGGTCCTGAACTGCAGACCAGCTGGCAAGCACAGCTGTGAAGTTAATGAAAGGTTTAGATCTTAATAATAGATGATAACTATGTTTAAATTGATTGGCATAAATATTTATTTTAATAAACATAATGTAGACAGATCTGTGATAATATAGGTATAATACCTATATCTAAAACATAATTAGTAAACATTATGAACTGTAACTATTCTGTATCATTGTTTATAGTACACTATAATATTGGTACATTACCATACAAACTGCATGTTCGTCAAAAGGATTGCTTGAAATGTTATCAGGATAGTGAGCTAAAATTTTTCCTTTGTATGAGCGGTCTAGCGGAGAAACATGTAAATTGTCACCTAAAAATGGAACACCGTATTATTGATTTTGTAGTGTCAATCAAAATGGTCACCTTGTGAATCTTACTTACCGCAAAGACGATCAGGTTCTAAGCCTGAATCAAAGTCGAGGCCACATATCGCAAAATAATCAGCAAATCTACATCCGACAGATAGATCAGGGACAGACATATTTCTATCGACCCGTTATTTACTACTGAAACACTTTCTCCTCGATAGAGCTGAATGTTCACTTCAGCATTTTTTCTATATTAAATCTGTTGATAGTCATGGCATACAGAATAATATTGTTAGCTCACATAATTTAGTTATTAGTCGACTTTTAAAATAATTAGATAGACAAAAATTATCTGCAAAATCACCACACAGCAGAACAGCACCACCACACCACACAATACAGCAGCAACTGTCAAACAAATGTCAAAATGACGTTTAACTTAACGTCAAAGTCAAGTCACAGTGACGTGCATTGTCTAAATTCACGATTCGTTTTACGTTTATAGAAAAATATTTGGAGTACCTAAACATGTGTTTTTTACGGAATGAAATATGTTAAAACGGTCTACACACGGCCTGATATCAGAGGCGATATCGGGTCGGTGGAGGGGAGCGCCCTAGATCGCTCCCGATTTCGCGTCGTGTGTAGGCAAATCGGCAGCATAATTATTATTATTGCCCCTAACTCTGAAATCGGTTCGGGCGAGCTCACGATTTAGGGTCGAAAATCGTGCAGGGAGCGTTGTTGTGCCGTGTGTGGCGATATCGGGCCGATTTCACCGCAGTACGCGTGCGTGACGAGCGGCGAGAGGTCGTTTTTCCTTTCAAGAATTTCAAGGGTGCCTGCGTGTGCGGCGCGGCAGCGAGTTTATTTCGAGAGTTAAAGTTAAAATGTCCAAAGAAAGGGAGCGCGAGGCATGGACGAAGACTTTAGAGTTATATAGGGGTTTGCCGTATTTATGGGACAAAAAACATAAAGAATATTTTAATAAAGATATGAGACAGGAGGCATTAAAAATGCTCCTCCAAGTTTATAATGAAGAGGTTGGCAAGGAGACGAGCCTAGCTGATATTAAGAAAAAACTTGAAAATTTGCGCACTTCATATGGAAGAGTCTCTGGGATCATTTTCGACATTAGTTGCGGTGATATGACAGCACTAAATTTTAAATCCTCATAACTTTGACCTGTAGCCAGGAAACGTAGAGTAGCTGTAAGTCGCTCTCTTGGACTTATGGACTCTCGCATCAAAGTATCTTGTTTCTTTATAAATGGTGTTACCATACTGAGGAGCTCTTCAAAACACTCTATGTCCATTCTTAAAAAGTTTTTTAAATCTGGTGGTTCTAAATGCATCATTATATTCATGTGGCTCAATTCCTCTCGTTTTAACAACCAAGTTTTTGCCCAGGTCCTTCTTTTCTTTTTTGTTTTGGTTGCACCGCCGTAGCAAGTGCCAAAGCGAGGCCTATTCTTTGGTATTTTGAAAGCGTTGGCGGCATATTGACGCGCGCTTCACTACACGGTCGGTTGCGTACTAGCAGGCAGGGACGTGTGTAGAATCGTGCCCGATTTTACCCCCACTATCGCTCTCCCAATATCGCCTCCGATTTTAGGGCCGTGTGTAGATACCTTAACAAAAGTAACGGTGATTCCTGTCAAGGATATTTTTAATTAATAATGTAACAAGTCGTTTTTTTCGATACGATGGAATAACCAAAAAAAATAACACCAATTGAAGAGTAGAAATATGCAAACTTAGAGTTGCCTACTTTATCTTGTTAAGGCTATAAGGTTGCCTAGTTAAAACAGGTGAATTGAAAATGGTACCTTCACCGATTGAGTACCACAGACTACGGAGCAGATACTATACTAGTTGAGTAGGTACCTAATTAAATAATTAATATGTCAAATCAAAATAGAGATTTTTTTTTGCGAATGCGATGGTATAAGGTTGCCTGTGAAAAACCTGTCAGATATCAGGGTTGCCAAGCGTTGAAATTTGAACAGATAATTTTTTTTTGATACCTTCAACGATGGAGTAATCAAAAAAATTAACAATTCACATGTTTAAACTAAGCATATAGGTTGAAAATTTTAGAAAACCATTGACAAAATGATATATTTATTCTGCGTAAAACACGATTTTTCGCTAACACGACACGACGCGACGCGACCAAGCTTAATACGAAAGAGCTTTGAATACCCCTTCTCCGGGTCAAGTCAACAAGTAGAGCTTTGAATCACATAAATTCTGTATATCTCTTTGAATGGGTAGGTACCTGCTTTCAATATAAATACAAAGTAGGTACTTAATTTGTGGTCCGTCCTTGTGCAATACGTGCATCGATCGACTGAACGCACCCATTCTGTATGACCTCAACTGTCTTTTGGTCTGTGCTGTGTGAGAAAAAAAAGAGTAAGCAGTGTTACCAGATTAGGTATTTTTCTCGCAATTCTGGGTAAAATTAGGCTCCTGGAAAAAATATTAGGGTCTTCTTTAAATAATAATAATCTTTATTTAATCAACTACGGTAGTTAGGTACACTATCCTATAGCTAATAGAACAAGCTAGTCTAATTATGCATCCTTCTACCAATTAAATTTTAAATAATTAGAGTACTTACAGTACCAGTGTGTAGTTTTGCAAATGATAACACTATTAATTTCACTAACAATATGTATCTTTTGTTTACAATAGGTGTACACGCATTAGTTTCTGGTAGGCAACTACAATAAACTTCACATTAGTCTAACTATAGCTAATGGCATTTATTATGATTACTTTGCAGTTTTAGGGCGCGTCCACGGACTCGCGGTGCGTCACGCGTCGCGGGCTGCCACGCGGGCTGCTAGGCGGGCTGCCAGGCAGGCCGCCGCAAAAACAAACAGCGACGGGCGCCGCCGCGATGGGAGCGACGACGGGCGCCGACGCGATGGAAGCGACGGAGTGCGCGGCAGTTTTTGCGACGGTCGCAGCCGCGGGCTGCGCGATGGTCACAGCCGCGGGTGTCGTAACGGTCGCAGCTGCGGGCGTCGCGTCGGTGACAGCCGCGGGCATCGCGACGTATGATGTAAAGCTATCTCCACGTGGTATGCGTTCCCCTGGCAGTACCGAATCTAGTACTTACTTAACGGCAGTAATCAGTTAAAATAAATAATATTATTAAAAACATTTACAACATGAAATAATGATTTGTAGCAATTTTGATTTTCACACGTCATCTTTACATAGGATTGGGCTTTATACAACGTGGAAGGGACATACCCGTAATAAATCAAACCACGGTCTATACTAGACCATTATAGTGTAATAAAATTAAAATAACAGCCAAAAAATAAAAATAATTTTCGGCATTTCCATACAAAATTGCTACAAATCATTATTTCATGTTGTAAATGTTTTTAATAATATTATTTATTTTAACTGATTACTGCCGTTAAGTAAGTACTAGATTCGGTACTGCCAGGGGAACGCATACCACGTGGAGATAGCTTTACATCATACGTCGCGATGCCCGCGGCTGTCACCGACGCGACGCCCGGGCGATTTGTATGGGAATGTCGAATTTTTTTTGTTTTATTTTTACTTCTATTTTCATTTCATTATACTTTAGTCATCTAGTACAGCCCGTGGTTCGATTTATTACGGGTATGTCCCTTCCACTTTGTATAGCTACATAAATATGATTGGGCTTCTAGGTAGGGTTACACACTATGATTGCCAAGTTAAGGCATTCGCCTTGTGATCCGGAGGTCGTGGGTTCAAATCCCACTGGGAAGCATACTTTATGAAAAGTTGTTTCCAATCTGGTTAGGATATTGCAGGCTTGAAACACCTGAGTATCCGAAAAAAAAGATGATTCCGTGCTTTGTAAGGCATGTAAAGCCGTGGGTCCCGAATGCCTTCTAGCGTTTGTTTAAACCTATCCTAGGATTGGTTTTGGTGTACCCACAGGGTGTACCCTTCTGGATACGGAGGTCAGACCGCAGTCGCTCTGTGTAAAACCCAGTAACCTCGTCAAATCACCTAGGTAAGGTAGCGGACCCTGGGCTCTGAAGCGTTACCGCTGATGGTGCAACCGGGAATACGCTTGGATGATGATGATGATGATAGTTTAAGTCCCGGAAAAGATATGTCCTTTTCAGGGACAACTATCATAGGATAGTCTTACTTCTATCGCAAAAATCATCTCATAAGGGAATGAAAAGGGGGGTGGAACTTTGTATGTGGAATCCTATTTTGCCATACAAATATAGTCGCGGGTAAAAGCTAGTATCTAATATATTCAGACTATCAAATTCACTACTTTTCTGCCAGGTTAACGCTTACCTCTGCGTGCCTTTTGATGATCTGATCGTCCACGTCTGGAATATTCAGATTCTAACTTTGAGCACGACCGGAATCATTCAGAATGCTTATTTTTAACCCCCGACAAAAAAGAGGGGTGTTCTAAATTTGACGCTAATGTCTGTCGGTCTGTCTGTCTGTCTGCCTATGTCATCGTAACGCTCGAACGGATGGACTGATTTTAATGCGGTTTTTTTTACGTGAACGCAAGTTGTCATGCAGCTTACAAAAACTAACTGACTGGCAGGATGCATGCAGGAAAGTTGCGGTCGCCGCAGAGGGCGCCACGGAAGACTGCGCCTCGCATGCCGCCGCGTGTGCAGCTGCGTTTGCAGCCGCGCGTGCCGCCGCCGCGTGTTCAGCCGCGCTTGCAGCCGCGTATGCAACCGCGTGTTCAGCCACGCATGCCGCGGCGGGAGCAGCGCCGGAAACCGCTCCGTGTCGCGCCGCAGCCCGCGTCGCGCGCCGCGTCACGTGTCGCACCGCGTGTCCGTGGACGCGCACTTACTGGTAGAACTACGGACAAAAAGCATTACCTTTGGTACTACCAGTCGAAATATGTTGTAGAACCACGGCCAAAAAACGAGTCTGGTGGGTCTTTGGGTAAAACTTTAGACAACACGGAATTCCGTGTTGCTCTAAGGGTAAAGAAAATAGTATAGTTTTGGAGAAAAATAATTTCAAATTTGGGGAGAAATAGAAAATAGCATCTGGCAACCCTGAGAATAAGAAAAAACCAGTGGTTTGTGGATTGTTTGGGGCGTGTGTGTCTTATTTTACCTTATTTTTAATAATAGTTATTATTAGTCATGTAATATTTCTAGATTATTACGGTTGATGATATTTTGCTTGTAATATCTAGGTACATCAAATTCAAGTACCTATTCATTAATGTGACTGATAAAAATCAGACGGAAAATCAGAATTACCTACTCTGACATTTATTCGTCTTGGATTGAATTCCAGGTAATTCCTTGTTATATTTTTATCAAGCATTCGATACGAATAGTACAACAATAGTAATTAGTTTCAGTAGGTACAGTATCTCTGCGGAGGTCTACATAATACACAAATTAGTATTTCAAGGATCAATTTTACGTACCTACCATTTGTGATCGAAGTACAAAATTCAGCTGAAAAGTACACAATAAGTCCATAAATTAATTAAAATGAAAAACCCCAGTCATTGTTTTTGTAGGCTTTCAATTACATACCTAGGTACATACTATTATCAATATCACAATACATGAATACCGGAGCTTTCTTCAAGTCCAGAGCATTACAGTACTGGTAGACCCATGTACTGACTGTGGTGTAGTTAGGTTCTTAGATACTCATAACTATATATTCAATTTTCATTTTCCTTCTATGTGCCAAGATTAATTATGCTTGGATAATTATACTCAGTTAATGTATAGAGAAACAAGCACCTAGTAGAAAACAGTATTAGTACATGCTAAAATACCCAGGGAATTTCTATTATAGATATAAATGAATACATGCCATCATGTTTTGGCAATTTGAAGCGCACCTCTCATATTGTTATTTTGAGACAAAAAAATTCTAGCAACCTTGGGTTTTTTGTTGTTCTTCAAATTAAAGTTACCATATTTTTTGTTCCAGGATGTTAAGAGGAAGAGTAATTCATTTATTGCACTGCATATCATTTCTATCATTCATATTTATGTTTCTCGTATTGGCTGGAGCTATTAATTTAGATGACACAGACAAGGCAGCTGTGGACCCATGGGAATCCTATGGAATCTATGGGACCGTACTGCTGTATGTCTTGCGGCTACTTACATTACTTACAATACCACAAGTCCTCTGTAACTTCTTTGGACTGGTTTTCTTTAATGCTTTCCCTGGCAAAGTAAAATTAAAGGGTTCCCCTTTACTTGCTCCTTTTATTTGCATAAGAGTTGTCACAAGGGGTGACTTCCCTAAACTGGTTCGAGATAATGTTACAAGAAATATGAATTTGTGTATTGATGCTGGAATGGAGCACTTTATGATTGAAGTAGTGACTGACAAAGTCATCAATCTCCCGAAACACACCCGGGTCAGAGAAGTTGTTGTCCCATCAGAGTACAAAACCAAAACAGGAGCTCTCTTCAAGTCCAGAGCATTACAATACTGCTTAGAAGATGATGTGAATGTGTTGGCAGACACAGATTATATAGTTCATCTTGATGAAGAAACACTTCTGACTGATAATTGTATCCGTGGTATATTGAATTTTGTGTTAGATGGACAATATCAGTTTGGACAAGGTCTTATTACATATGCCAATGAGAATATTGTGAACTGGCTTACCACACTTGCAGACAGCTTCCGTGTGGCAGATGACATGGGAAAATTAAGATTTCAGTTTTATATATTTCATAGACCACTATTCAGTTGGAAAGGATCTTATGTCGTAACACAGGTAGTAAAAAGACAATTTTTTAATGAAATAAATGCCAATTCTTTGTAATTGTTACATTATTGACTATATTGGTTTCAGGTTGGTGCTGAAAAGAAAGTATCATTTGACAATGGATTAGATGGATCTGTGGCTGAAGACTGTTTCTTTGCAATGAAAGCATATGTACAAGGTTATACTTTCAATTTTGTTGAGGGAGAAATGTGGGAAAAGTCACCATTTACTTTGTGGGACTTCATCCAACAGAGGAAGAGGTGGATCCAGGGTATACTGCTGGTGGTTCACTCTAGAGAAATACCTATGATGCACAAAATATTCCTTGCTATCTCATGCTACTCGTGGGTGACATTGCCACTCTCTACCAGCAATATGTTACTGGCTGCTGTGTGCCCCATCCCCTGTCCACACATTCTTGATCTCATCTGTGGCTTTATAGGTGCTGTGAATATTTATATGTATATTTTTGGGGTCATTAAGTCATTTCCAATTTATAGGTTCGGACCATTAAAATTTTTCCTGTTTGTATGTGGAGCTTTAGCCACAATTCCCTTTAATGTAATAATTGAAAATATTGCAGTTGTTTGGGGAGTCCTAGGTAAAAAACATAAATTTTATATTGTGAATAAGGAAATAAAGCTTCCAGTGACAGTTTGATCCAGTGTAAGTGATAACCAAGGAATCATCATGTTACTAGAATCTTTAGTTCGAATCTATTATTATATAAGTGCACAAAATACTACTTATCAATGCACTCAAAATTATGAATGGTTTGGGGTGATCACTCAGTGTAAGAAGATTTTTTAAATAATAGGTATCTTACAAGTGCTATTGAAGATATATGTATATGTGTACTCTGTTACCAAAGGCTAATATTAACTAAAAATTGTAACTGTTGTTTAAAACAAAATAAAAACTTTAAAAAAATAAATAATACCATCATGATAAGCACAAAGTTCTGGAGAATGTTAAAGTATCTCTTAAGTTTATATTTTTGGATGATATTGCGTTTTACGTTTATTATTAATTATATTTGTATGTATTTTTAAGCTACTTTAATTTATTATCCAATTGGTTCTCTAGAATGGATATTTTGTAGCTGTTGAGATTACTGCAAATGTATAAATCTATGTACAAATTTACACATTGTTTATTATTGATCATCATTCATCACACTATTTGTAATATTTTTTATTGGAACAAATCACAACTTCTTTTAACATTTCAATGTATTTAAAATAATGTTCATGAATATGAAAATAGTATTATCATAATTTTATGTAATATACTATTATAGGTGCTTCTTTTACTGTTTTATACTAAACTAATGTCAGATTTATTTTGAAAATCAATTGCTTTCATTTGAAAATGTATTTTGTAACAGTATTAAAAACAACCTTAATGTTGTTCATTCACACAAAAATCTATGCAATTTCTTGAAACTTTATTCTTTCACCAAAATAATAAAAGTGCCATTTTGTATCAATGTAAAAAATGTAGGTACCATACCATTTGTGTTTATACAATCAGTTTGAGAAAAGGTACAATCCATCCAATTTTATGTTTTAAGTACAAATAATCATAACAAACTCTAATTCCTTATGAGTATTAATGTATGTATTGCTGCAAAAACGTATAATACCCAAACTGTAGGAAAAACTTGAGTTAAGATTCTGGATTGTAAAAGTGAAGTATTGTTGGACACATCTGTCAGCACGGAACAGCATTTTCCTATGCTGCTATCCTTTTCTGTCGCTCAGAACCGTCATTTGCTAGAGCGAGAGAGAGCGGCGGAATGCGGCAGCATCGCCGATTCCGCGGCGTCAGGAGTCTGAGCGACAGAAAAGGATAGCAGCATAGGAAAGAGAGAGCGAAGGAATGAGGAAGCATCGCCGATTTCGTGGCGTCAGGGAGTCTGAGCGACAGAAAAGGATAGGAAAGGAAAATACTGTTCCGTGCTAACAGATGTGTCTCAACCCTAAGTTCAATCGTTTAAAATATTTTATTGTAATACGACATCTACATCATACTAGTCATATATGATAATGAGTTTATAAATGAATAAATAGCAGTTAATTAGACTTGGTCTTTTGTTACTGGTTGTTACATATAGCTAGTTGCATATGGGTCACGGGTTAAGAAGTTGCCCTTTGTGGTTAATTTATCTAATTACTAGGAACAGCTCGGGGACATTAGTCACAGTTTATTTTTGAGAATTATTTTAGCGAATTTTGTTATTGTATGATATTGTATGCACTGTATATAAGTGTCACATAATGTATAACTGAAAATGTGAATGTGTAAATTAAATCAAGCATTTTTTAGAGAATAAAACACTAAAACACGATCTAGTGACTTCGATCAATAAAGAGCCATTGTCACAAAAATATACTTATACAAAAAATATATATAATTAGCGCACGAGTTCAATTTTTTGTTTAAATTAAAGTTGTAGTTGTTGGTTGACCTTTGCTCAGCTGTGAGACAATAAAGGTTAAAACAATTGTACTAAACGAAGTTGAACTCACAGATTTTGTTTTTTATGTATATCGTAGAATAGATAATATGTGGCTTCTTTATTGTGTTAAATACCAGTGTTCGTGTAAAAGATTGTATGAATTGAAATTCGATTTTATAAAAGTGTAGTTAGTGTAATGGTTAAATAAAGTCAAAATGAAAAAAGATATCTGTTTGCTTTCCATCTGTCACTGAAATTTCCTATACAAGATTCAAAGAGCTTGGAATGTAATTTTCCACTATCTCTGAGAAGATTGCCAAACAGATAAGAAAATAAATCAATATTGTTATCGTGTGTGATTATTGGTAATACAAATCTGTTATTAAAGTACCTACCTAATATCACTGATAGACACATGTAGCCGAATGTCGCAGTCTGATTGAAGATACAATATGTACCTATATCTACCTACCCCTACCTACCTCATAAAAGTTTATTACTATTTGTTGTTATTTTTTGGAAATATTTTTGAACGTTTCCTCAAATAAATGTTTTATTTCACGGAGTAAAATGTAACTTGTAGATCTGTGTGGTAACTGGTACCTACGTAGACTATTACATACCGAAGCCAATTCTCGCGCCTTTGATATAATATCAAACTCGATATTTATCGGAAAAACATGGCGGATATCAACTAATCCCTCAGACTAATCCCGACATTCGGTATTCTTGTGATATCAAATGTAATATTTTTAATGCAGTGTCAGCACTCGATACGCAACGAGTGGTCAAGCGTATCCGATACAAGAAATATCGTCTGTGATATTTCGAAATTGTCAAATTTCGTAAAAAATATTGCATTTTTGTATTGACAAAATTCGATGGCCCGGTGGGAGTACGGATTGCTAGCGCGTTCATAAGTTAAGCAACCCCGGGCGTGGTCCGCACTTGGGTGGCCATAAATGGCATAAAAAATTCTCGAGCTCCTCCGTGCTTCGGAAGGCACGTAAAGCCGTTGGTCCTGGTTGTCATTGTATGGCAGTCGTCAAGCTATGTCAGATGCCACTCGGCAGCTTGAAAAATCTGATACCAGTTTTGGCCACTTACTCACACGAAAATATCATCCCATATCTAAGTTGTTTACGAGTTAACCGGTTCTATCGTTCGCGCTCGATGCAGGTAAAGTACCTACCTACTTTTAAATCACCGGCACCGGGCGTCGTCAACAAAAAGGGTTTTATAATAACACCTCAGTTGTTGTAATGCATATCATTTAGGTTTGTTTGTGGTGTAAAATATCTTAGTTTTATTATTTTTATATAGTGTTTATAATATATGTATAATCGCAAATTAAGATGGCAATTTCCGATGCGCGGTAAATCTCAAAAGAGATTATGATGGCATTGTAAATGGACTAAACATTGAGGCCGTACCTAAATTTTCCGGGGTCCAGTGCAGCCCCCATTTAAAATAAATAATTTTAAAGAAAACGGAGACATCATTTAAAATTTTGCAACTATCAAGTCAAGCTTTACTACGCACATTTGCGAAAAACGGCCACTTTTGGCAAATGTGCGTAGTAAAGCTTAACGTTCTCATTATTAACTGTAAACAGTAGTTCATAAAATACTTTGAAGGGCTATCTAGGACTTGACAGTTGCTAAATTTTAATGATGTCTCCGTTTTCTTTGAAATGATTTATTTAAAATGGGGGCAGCACTGGACCCCGGAAAATTTAGGTACGGCCTTAATGTATTAAATGTATTGTGTAAATAAATAAATTAAAAAAAAATGACCAAACAAATAATGTGAATTTAACGTCAACAAAAAGTTGACAAGATCATTATTTGCATTGCAGCTTATACTAAAGCATTTAAATTAACTATTAGAAGTATATTAACAATGGTTTGTATATCAAATTTAATAAAACGAGTAAAAAATATGTTCATAATCAAGAAAATGGAACGTATTAGCACTATCATCGATATAATATCGAGTTTTTATCGAATAGACCCGAGAATACAATTTTCTCTATGAATGGAGATTTTTGTGATATTTTCGTTCGATAAAAGACATTTGATATACCTATCAAACCTATCAAATTCGATAGCAAATCATATGAACGCCTCCCTGGGCAATATTAGAATAGTTACAGCATCTGCAACTAAATTAAATATTTGTTTTAATTTGTGAATAACATACAGATTAGGTATTTTCAGATTCAGAGAATAATAAGGGAATTGTATACACCTGTAATGATGCTGCATGCCACGTGCATGCTACATGTTCCGATGTTCCAAACCTCATTTCTTCATCTCATCCTGTCCGTTTTTCATTCTTCATTTCATTTCAAATT
Organism: Acrobasis repandana; assembly: GCA_963576875.1. Taxonomy (NCBI): domain Eukaryota; kingdom Metazoa; phylum Arthropoda; class Insecta; order Lepidoptera; family Pyralidae; genus Acrobasis; species Acrobasis repandana. The sequence goes on along the minus strand of OY756218.1, from coordinate 13,662,234 downwards.
TCCTTTCATTCCATTTTCAATCATTGATCCCTTTTTACTCATTCTACCATCATATATGACGGTGATCACTTACTTCTCTCTATCTGTTGTACCTTAATAAATTAAATATTATTCTTTTATATGTAACAGTCAGTATCAGATAGGAAATTATATATAATCTGTGTTGTTATCGAGTCTCTATTCTCCTACTATCTATTATGTGGGAACTCGCCTAGAGCGCCGGGACAGGTCGAGGTCCCACACACCGCACACCTACACATAGGTTAAGTTCTTACTACTGGATGTTTTAGAACGGCGAAATAATCATTGAAGTGCATGCACGCACAGTCCATGATATTGAATAGCTTGCCCACATTATTTTTTTACTACTTATTTTGAAATTTCTTTTCTGGGTAGGTACCTATATACCTACAATTATCATAGGCTCTTCAGGATTATTTCTGTTACGGCCTATATACCTAGTCATAATCTAGAGTACCTATGATGCAAATCTAGGCATTTTATCATATTACTAAATCCTCAGCGAGTTTAAGCCATCTATTAGATAAAGTCAAGAGGCTGTTAAATGGCAATAACACTGTATAAATAAGATTAGGTAGTATTATCTTATCACAACAAGATACTCAACCGTTTAAAAAGCTAAAACCCGACTACGGGAAAATTCTTAGTGAAAAGTTATGAATTACTGCAGCAATTACTTACGGCTAAAAATATATACTTATTTGAATACTTATTTCAAAGAAAACGGAGACATTATTTAAAATTTTGCTACTATCAAATCCTAGATACCCTTAAAAGTATTTTATGAACTACTGTAGTGAGAACGTTAAGCTTTACTACGCACATTTGCGAAAAACGGCCACTTTTGGAAAATGTGCGTAGTAAAGCTTAACGTTCTCATTATAAACTGTAAACAGTAGTTCATAAAATACTTTGAAGGGCTATCTAGGACTTGGTAGTAGCAAAATTTTAAATGATGTCTCCGTTTTCTTTGAAATGATTTATTTTGAATGGGGGCAGCACTGGACCCCGGAAAATTCAGGTACGGCCTTAAGAGTTAGATATTCAATTAAACTACAAATGTTGTAAGCGTGGAATCGCATTGGCCATTAGCACAATATTATTGAGTTTTTCGTAAAGGTCTACTAAAGGATCATTTTGTACAAAACCCCTGCGTACAAAATGATTCCAGGGATGCGGGTAAAATGATCCGGAGATCATTTAACCCCAATATTCAAAATTCAAGCAAGAAATTAAACATAATAGAATATTTTTTGTACTTTTATTCTAGATTCAGTCTTAGAAACAAATTTAAACAATACTGTGTTAATATAATCAAACGTACCTACAGAAGTTCTTAATATTTTTTGATTGAATAGAAATTTGATTTGATTTTGATTGTGATTTAATAGAATCACAATCTAATGGTGACTTTATAACTAGTATTATTGTTTTACTGTTTCAAAATTAAATCTTATTAATATTGTGATATATTTCTTTCGTCCTGTCTGGGTTGGGAGAAGCGTTCTTGGGTTTTCTTGAAAATACGCCTCTAAAGCCAATCAAATGACTAATTTCCTGCGATGCTGTCACTTCCTGCAACATAAACTTACACGAACGAACGATATCCTGTTTCCGTTTCGTCGCCATCTTGTTAAGGATAGCTGACAATCGCCGTCTGTCCTCATTGCGTTTTGGATTTTCGGTGAAAATAGTGCCTCAGCGTTAAAACGTAGTGAATTTTGATAATGTCTAGCCAGTCTACGCCATTAACTTCGCGTTCAAAGCGTAAACGCGCTATTTCGTCATCTTCGGAAGATGATTGTAATCCGCCGTTGAATAAATCGCGAATCAAGCGGACATCGCGGACGACGGCTTGCGCGGCGCGGAGGAAGCGGCAGCGCGGCGCCAGCTCGGCGGCCGAGCCAGACTCGCCGGCGCCTGCCAAGCGGCCACGCGCAGGAGAGGCTGCACGAGAGCGGCACATGCGGCAGGATCGCCATTATGATGCGAGGTTTGAACAACTCGCACAGCAGGTACAATCGATTACATGTTTTTTACAAGGCATGCAAAGTGATGATCGACCACCCCGAGAGCTAAACATTTCGTACTCGTCATCTGAGGACGAGCCCGCGGAAACTGTAACCTTAAACGATTTTACTACTACCTTAAAGGATAGGGGTTTCGGGAAGACAGATGCCGCCAAATTTGATTTAATTAAAAACATTCAGCGTCTCGACACCCCGGAATGGTCTGATATCTCTTACTTTGATGTACAAAAGACTTATTTAGCATCGCCCGGATTCAAAGATCTGGAGACTAATTTTGAATTGAGTCATCATGTAAAATCACCTCATTTAGCTTCGATCGAAAGAACATTTGCTGCATTAACTCACGCATTTCTTTTACATCGGGATCATACACAGCTGTGTTTACAGAACATGTTAAAGTGGGCGTCTCAATGTAACGATATATCTTTCGCTGTTTTAAAACAAAAATTTAATGAGTTATTCATTAATGATGAAAGTTATAATAAAAGTAGTAATGATATTTTGCAAATTCTATGCGGCAAGCGTGCCGATGTTATCGCGCTTCGAAGAAAAGAAATTTTAAAAGGGGTCACTAACCCTGTGTCTGCCGACGGTTTTCGTAAGATACCCCCATCTTACGAACATTTGTTCGACTCTAGTAAATTAAAAGAATTTCTCAAAAGTGAAGGTGGGTTAAATAAAGTTCTTCCCCAAAAAGGTAACAAATCCAATAAAATAACAAAGTTCAATAACTTTACCAGGGGTTTTCAGAATCAGATGCCCTTTCGATCAAACCTCAAACCACGATCAAACTTCGCAGACATCAACCAACCGGGTACCTCTAAAAGTACCCGAAATTATAGGCAGGGTACAAAACGTTCCAATTACAACAACCGTGGTAAACACTCACGTCGATCATGACTCCTCAAGGTTCCGGGCGGGTTGTCTTACCAACTACTACGATCGTTGGAAAAAAGTGGGTGCAAACAAGTTGATTTTAAGTCTAATTTTGGGAATTCGTCTACCATTTTGTCGAAGACCACCGCTAGTTTGGCCGAGTCTCAAGATTCAGAAATTATTCGAAATTCAACCATCATTCGAAATGCATCACGAAATAGTTCAAATGGTCGAGGACGGGGTCATAGAACCCGTTTTGCCTTCCCCAAGCTTTCTGTCAAAAATATTTCTAGTAAAAAAGTCTGGGGGGGGCAACCGTCCAGTGTTCAACCTCAAGGAGCTCAACAATTATTTGAGAGTAGGTCGTTTCAGTCTAATTTCACATTTCGATGTTCCGAGATTTCTTCAGCCAGGAGATTGGCTGGCAAAAATAGACATGAGCCAGGCTTATTTTCATTTGAATGTAATAAATTCGCATCGTCGATTTCTCAGGTTGATTTACCAAGGTCAAATGTATCAAATGACAGCCCTGCCTTTCGGAGTAGCTTGTGCACCGAAGTTATTTGCAACTCTGACAAATTTCGTCGCCGAAAAACTACGACAAAAAGGTATTCGTGTAATAATCTACTTAGACGACTTTCTTATCGCGAATCAAAATCGGATGGTTTTACAACGCCAAATAGAGGTGGTGGTCGATTTTTTGAAGTACCTAGGTTGGAAATTGAATTACCAAAAATCAGTACTGATTCCACGACAGGAGATCGAATTTCTAGGTATTTGTTGGAATACGACCACAAACGAAAAATATCTGCCAGAACAGAAAATAAATCAGATTTTGCTACATGTTCGAAGAATTCTGCATCAGGGCGTGCGCTCTCCCAAGTGGTTGATGTCCCTCCTTGGGAGATTAAACTTTGCCAGCTTTGTCGTACCTTTGGGTCGACTCCATTGCCGCAGACTACAGATATTGAGTCGCGATTCACGGCGGTCAAGTCCCCGTGGTCGACTCTTGCCACCCCAAAGTCGCGATCCACGGCGGTCAAGTCCCCGCGGTCGACTTCTACCTCACCTTGTCAATCAGGATCTCAAATGGTGGTTGAGGAATACTGCAAATCGATCAGAAATTCACCTACCTCAAATAACGAACTTCCTCACAACGGACGCAGCGAATCACGGTTGGGGTGCGCAACTAAACGACGTGTGTTTAGCGGGAGTGTGGAACGGGATACAGAAGTCCTGGCATTCAAATCGCAAAGAACTGCACGCGATATTCGAGGCAATTTGGACAGGCAGATATGTGCTCCAAAATTCTACATTGCTGATCCAATCAGACAATCGAACTGCTCTAGCTTACCTGAAAAACGAAGGCGGAACCAGATCAGAAGATTTGCTGGAAGAAGCGAGACAGATTCTGTTATTAGCAGAAGGTATTCAATTGCGGCTTATAACACAACACCTTCCGGGAGTAGTAAACACGGTTGCAGACCGTTTATCTCGGGGCAAACCTCCCCCCGAGTGGCACTTGTCGAAGCGAGCCTGTCGAATGATATTTCTAGAATACGGCACCCCACAAATCGATTTATTCGCATCCGATCGCGCTCATGTGGTCCCCGAATATGTGAGCCTGGACCCGTCGGACAACAACGCGGTATTTTGCAACGCTTTCAGTCAACATTGGTGTTACCGTTTAGCGTGGGTGTTTCCCCCGCCTTCACTGATGCCTCGTGTGCTTACCCATCTAAACAACTGCCAGGGGAAGTACATTATAATAGCTCCGAAGTGGGAACAAACGTTCTGGCGGAGCGACCTGCGCACAAGAGCCCTGCAACGTCCAGTGAAAATAGAAGGACTTCTCAGTCATCTGATCGACACAACGTCAGGACGGGCCCCGCCGAACTTGATGGATTTGGAGCTGGAAGCGTGGATAGTTGGGGGTGGGAGCCTCTCTTAACATCCTGGACAGACGAGGAACGCTCTCTGTTGAAGTCGAGTTGGCGTAAATCTACGCTAAATTCTTATCGTCCTGCCTGGAATAGATGGCTCAAATGGTGTTCCGAAAATAAAGTATCTATTCATACTCCAGATGCTATTGATTTGGCAAAATTTCTTACTAATCTTAGTACTAAAGAAGGCTTCGCTCACGCTACCATTGCCTTACACAAATCTGTTGTATCCACTTTTTGTGAACCTTATCTCAATAGAAAACTCAGTGACGATGTTGTCGTTAAACATGTTTTAAAAGCAGTTTCTCTTCTTAACCCACGAGCTCATAAAACTCCCATCTGGAACCCGCTCAAAGTGATTAATTGGTTTAAAAATAATTTTTCATATGATATTAATAGTGTGTATGAGGTGTCTCGTAGGTGTGCCACATTGTTGTTGTTAATTTCAAGTCGTAGGGTTCATGATCTTACCCTTCTCGACGTCGCGCCGAGTAATATGATTGACGATGGTGAAAGCATAATTTTCTATCCTTTATTTGGTTCTAAAACTGACACTGCATCGTATCGTCAATCCGGTTGGAAGCTTATAAACCATCCGGACAACAGAATAAATCCGGTGTACTGGGTTCGTCGATTGTTATCACTTTCTTCAAATGTTCGTGGCACTGTTTCCTCGTTATTTATTACATGTCGTGGTGAGGCCAAGCCAGCATCACGCACCAATATAAGCAATTGGATTAAATCAGTGTTAGTAGAAGCAGGTGTCAATTGTTCAGCTGGTAGCACACGATCAGCAGTTTCTTCATTAAACTGGGTGCAAAATGTACCTATTGATGAAATTTTGAGTAGGGGTAATTGGAGAAATGAAAACACATTTCTTAACTATTATAGAAAACAAGTAACTAACGATAATGCGTCAAACAATGAATCGTCAGTGATTAATCTTTTTGAGCCTGTTTAACATAGCATTTTGTTGGACATTTGATTATGTACTTTTGTAAATTTTTTTTTTTTTTTTGTTTTGTTGCTTGTATTATTATTTTTGGTACAGATTTACAAGTGATTATCATTTTAAAAGCATTTTTTTTTTCTCCCTCTTCTCCCTTTTGCTCGTTATCTTTCCGGCAAAACGATCATTTTTTTTTTTTTTATTACTAATTTCCTCACCAGGTGATAACAGACACGTCTCCCAACCCAGACAGGACGAAAGAAATATATCACAATAATGGAATTTTACCTTCCAATAAAATGCTTATTGTGATATTCTGAAGTCCTGTCTGGGCCTATTCAAGGCCTACCTGGTGAGACGCTAATGAGGACAGACGGCGATTGTCAGCTATCCTTAACAAGATGGCGACGAAACGGAAACAGGATATCGTTCGTTCGTGTAAGTTTATGTTGCAGGAAGTGACAGCATCGCAGGAAATTAGTCATTTGATTGGCTTTAGAGGCGTATTTTCAAGAAAACCCAAGAACGCTTCTCCCAACCCAGACAGGACTTCAGAATATCACAATAAGCATTTTATTGGAAGGTAAAATTCCATTATTATGGGTTTGTATACCTTGAAAAAAAAAAATTCCCACTTTTATATGTAAAAAAATTAGTTTTTCAAATTTTTACTTTACTAATTTGCTGGCGTAATTAATATACATAGCATACCCATGCCAAATTACAGTTTTGTAGTATTAATAGTCTCTGAGTAAAACCACGGACAGACAGACGGACGGACAGACGTGGCGAAACTATAAGGGTTCCTTCTTTATTACAAAGCCCTAAAAAGTTATAAAATATTTCTATAAAGGAAACTGAAAACGTTTAAAAAAAAGCAGAGGGTAAAATGATCCTGGGATCATTTTGACCAGCCTTTATGGGAATCGTTTTAACCCAAATGCCTTTTTGACGAAAAGCATCAAAACATAACCAATGTTTTTCGAATACTGTAATTAATCGCAGTTAATTTCAAGACTAATTACAGAAACAGAAAAGGCAAACACAACTATCACATAATATGTTCGTAGAATAAAGCTATATAATGTCAAATAATGGCTTGCCTTAGATGTGGCACAGCAATTTTCAATATCTATATATATATAAAAATAATGTTTGTCTGTATGTCCTTTATAAAATCGTAAACGGCTTGACCAATTTCGATATATTTCTTTTGTTTTTTGTCGTTATAGTTCAGGGACAGTTAAAGAAAAAAAAAATTGGCGTCGCAACGCGCGCAGGGTACAGCTAGTTTTGTTATAAAATCTTTACCATTGCTAACGACGCCATGACACTGACAGAGATTGTACTGTTCGACGGCAGGAGCACGAAATTTAGTTAAAATATCCTAGATGGCGCTTTAAAGTTGTTATAACAGCTGGGGATCGTTTTATCTCAGGGGATTGTTTTGTACCACCTTCCCCTATTTATTATTACTAGTTTTTTTTATATAGGTATTATGGATACCAAAATTACGGTCGTGCATACCCTACTTTTTCCGATCCTAGATTATGCTGATACTTATTATCCCGAGCCTATTGAGGAGCAACTTGATAAGCTTGAGCGTCTCCAAAACGATACATATATGTATTCAATACATATATGGCCTTCGTAAATATGACTTTGTTTCTCATTTTCGCAATGAGCTCAAGTGGCTTCCGATCCGACGTCGCCGTGACTGGCATTTGTCTATGTTATACACAATTATTTTCAACCCTATCTCTCTAACTATACCAGCTAGTTTGTTTCATCAACCGACAAGAAAAAGAAATAAATCGCCACATACCTAGACACAATGCTTGGAGGAGCTGAGCTACTGGTCTATGATATAGCTTATCGAAGGGCAACCTTCCTCTGTCTCTGTCACCAAAGTGACTGAAGCATAGAGTCATCGACATGTGTACTCTGAGATAAGTGTGTACTAACTTTTATCTTGCCCATCCTAACTTACGGTGCTCAATGTTTGGTCATTGATCAGAAGTCCAAGCTCAAGACTATGACTATGACGATGACTATCTTAAAGACAAAAAAGTCTGGCTTGAGCTTGGCGCGGGTCCCTCTTAAAGGTTTGTATACTTAGACATGTTATAATTTAGGTACATTGGTACATACTAAATTTACAAATTGACATTCTTTTAAATTTCGTAATTCTTATATTATAATTCAATCTAATTATGACATAACTAACAATGTAATCTCAGTCCATTCATATAACCATAGAGTAAATAAAATACTAACGTATATAACTAATTTTAAGTTTTAAGTTTGTTAGTTGACGTCTTTGGAGAAAACGTGCAGTGCAGTTTGTTGCCGCTTCTTCTGCACTTGCGCCTAGGAAGCGGCGTAAACTTAGCTGTACGAGTAAGTAACGATTTGACGTCAACATTTGTGCAAAACAAAGTGACTATTATTAAGAGATATTATAAATATCCTATGATAATAAAGATATTTTTAATTGAATTGAATTGCAAGATTTTCCGAAGAGTAATGGACGGAGTGTTTTGGGTATCACCAGGTTCGATAGGGTGCCAAACACAAAGCTTCGCTCAAAATCCGGCATTGCTGATGTCGGACACAAAGCCGCTAAACTAAAGTGGGATTGGGCAGGTCACGTTTGCCGAATGCGTCCTGATAGATGGGTCACTTGGGTAACGAAGTGGACTCCCGAAGATGGTTGATTCCTTCCACCATCTTCGAAAGAGAAAGGTAGGCCCCGGAAGCGTTGTGTGACGACTGACTACAGTTTGAGAGGAAATGGTTGGAAGTGGCACAATCGAGATGTTTGGATGGAGATGGGGAGACCTTTGCCCAGCAGGAGGACAGTATAGGTTAATTAAAATAAACGGGCAAGTGAGTGTCGGACTCGTTCATGAAGGGTTCGGTACCACCGTACAATGTTTTAAAACGCTGAAAAATCACGTTTCTTGTATGACGACCCCCTTTAATTTTTAACTTTTTTTGTTTTTAGTATTTGTTGTTATAGCGGCCATAGTAATACATAATCTGTGAAAATTTCAAGTATCTAGTTAAGGCCATTATAAAGATCTAGTTAAAAACGCTGAAAAAAACACGTTTTTTGTATGGCGACCCCCTTTAATTTTTAACTTTTTTTTATTTTAGTATTTGTTGTTATAGCGGCCACAGTAATACATAAACGGTCAAAATTTCAAGTGTCTAGCTATTACGGTTCAAGAGATAGAGCCCTGTGACAGACGGACAGACGGACAGACAGCGGAGTCTCAGTAATAGGGTCCCGTTTGCACCCTTTGGGTACGGAACCCTAAAAAAGGTGTTCCTACCTACCTATTATTCTGTACTTTCTGTTTTACTGATAATTATTAGATGGTGCTAAGAAAGTCTCGAAGTTAGGTATCATATGCCATATGTTAGTTATAGTATATTTAGATGAGTTGTTAAATAAAACAGCACATTCATGAGATTAAATGTGACACTTGTTTGTAGGTACCGAAATTACTTAGTCATTGACGACATTGGTGTTCAGGTTCTAGAGTGGATCCGAGTAAAGTTGGATAGTTATTAGAGTACAGACTACACAGAATATACCTACGCGCCGGGGGACCTTATTTTATACCTATACTTCGCTAATAAGTATGGATTGGCAGAAGTGGGTGATTCCTTTCTTCAATAGGTTTAAAATATTAGCTCAATGGGATAATTTCATCCTTAAAATATCAATTTAACATTTTCTTTCTTATAATTTTTTTGATTCATCCAGATTAGTTGATTTTGACTAGGTAAGTAATGTCAACCAGTTCGTGTGATCCGTGTCTTTCGCACTTCGTTAGTCAGCCATTTACATCTTAAAAATCCTATGACAGTATGTACTAACAGAACAATAAAACTAATAAAACTTTACAAAATGATGAATTTTAGCTTTAAATTGGTGGATTTATGTAGATTGTAGAGCTTATTGCTAGTGTTAAGAGCCCGTACGACCCTGATAGTAGATACTTAGAGCGATCTCAAATATTATCAATATTAACGAAATACTCACTTAAAATAATAACACAGCAAAGTTCAGGACTAACTATAGGTACTAATATGTTTAGATAACAGGATTGCTTAAAATTTACTCTATGGAAAAAAATTGCGAATTTGTTATTAACAAAAATTTTTGTTGTTAAAGAAATTGGTTTTATTATTTGGCCTTATTGGGTTTCATTATAGGGATGCCGAAAACCAGCGGAGTAGAAAAGAAAAAGCTGGAAATCGGAGCAATACGCTGAATTCAACTGGAAAAACGCTACTATAAAAGAGAGCTTTAGTTTAAAGTTAAAGCTTTAGTAAGCATTAATTTATACTGCTTTTAACTACTTAAATAAAGCTTTCAAAGAAGAATTAAATATTTATTCAGTAATTAGGCTTTTGCAGGCATTATTACACTTTTATTTATATTTAAGTTAATATTATTAAAAAAAGGAACCGATATTTCGCAACAATCACTGGTTACCTATATTAAAAGAAATTCCGGAAGAAACTTATTTACACAGTATTTGTCTTCCTACGCGCCAGAAGGGCTTGTCAGTTTACAAAGATATTATGCCTAATACAATGTTATCACAATATAACATGTAAAAGCTTAGATCTAGAAAAATAGTGTTCCTATAAATAACACCAGTTTATGAGGCATAAATAGGAGGGTGGGATTTAATATCCGACGCAGGGCCATCCGTGTACACCTGACGTGTCGACATTGACATCCACCGAGCCAATTCAATAAGCAGCCCATGAGGTGCGAAATAAAAAAGTAGTAAAACTGGATATTGTTCTTCTTATTGTTTTGGGAATTACATGTACTATACGTGCCTACTTATGTCATACGACGGTCATATAAACTATCTCTCATCCATATGTGGGGCTATTTTTTTCTTTCTTCAATCGGGTTTTATTAAATAAGGAAGGAATCAATAAAAACACAGATTAATTCGTACTTTATTTATTGTTCTTCCAGTGTACTCATTAAATAACTTTATTTAAAATAGTGACTTTATTGAGTGCAAAAATAAGTATGTACTTACAATGAAAAGAGTGCTCTCAAAACACTATTAAAATTACTTTTAAATATTAGTTTCATTTATAAAAGGTATTTAGGTTGGATAGCGCAATAGGAGAGGGGGGCTAAAATCTAAAAAGAGAGGGCATTCAGGTTGACACATAACTACTTATAAAAACGTCGATCATGAATTGATATTTAAAATATTTAACAAGAATTGCTACACAGTGGTGTTTAGCTTAGCCCCAGCTTAGCCCTATTTACGGGCGTTTAAGTTGCAATATTACGACTATAGATAGAACGACAGTACTTAACAGGTATGTAGTAAAGATCGGGGCAACTCTACTTATAACTGTACAATGTTGAGACAGACATATTTTCTTTGTCGTACCTACGAGTTGTAATTGGCTTCTATAATTTTCGAAATATTCGGATTTTTAATTTAAACAAGAAAGTAAGTACTTATTTAGATTTATTATTAATACAATAAAATCTAATAACTTAAGCGTAATAATAAGGTAATCATCATCAATATATTTTTAAGAACTATGTTCTTGTCGGTAAAGGTAAAGGCCAACTAAATTGTGAGTAACGGCGGGCCATTTGGATTGCAATTAGACCGCATGTTATGGAATCGAATAAAGGTCACATGCTGTATATTTTTCCGACATGATGACGTTTGGGCGCGTTCAAACGACACGCGCGCATGAGCGCCGATCGCGTAGAGCCATTGCATCTTTCAATAAGAGTCCGCGTCGCCAACGCGCAGAGAAGAAACATTGGAATTAAATGCTTATCTAGTGTAGTATAAAGTTTAAAATATCTCGATATAAAATAGACGACGCGGGCTCTGCTCGTGCTCTGTGCGATCGCGAAGCATGCGCGATGCGTGCGCGACGTTGTTACTACGCGACCGCTGAGCGAGCGCGCGTATTTTATATCGACATATTTTAAACTTTATATTACAATAGATAAGCATTTAATTCCAATGTTTCAAAAGAGGGAGCGATGCTTACCCGATGTGCGCGCTGTGTCGCGCCGAAAAAATTCGCGCACGTGTGAACACGGCCTAATACGAGTAATTATGGTTATTCACCAACTAAAATAATTTGGAATTTCGTAGATTAGTAAAATAAATAATTATGTCTCCTACGCTACGGCTACGAAGGGCTACGCAAACGTTACGAGAGCGCTACGAGGCGCTACGTGTTGCTATAATGTTCAATTGGATGCTGTCGGCGGCATAGACTTTCACAAAGACGCGGCCTTTGTGGCGCGCTAACGGCATGCACACAAATTTAGCAAATGAACTATACGAAATTCCAATACGTTTTCGACGAATATTGCTATAGGCTATTGCTTCTCGTATTTAGGATAGAACATACATTTATGTTTGCGATCTTTTAATGGCTATAGCCATTAAAAGACAACACTATTTATACAATAGTGTTGTCTTACAGCCATGGCTTTATATGACTTAAATTATATTATGCCAACAACATGTACTTCGTAGTAGTAATTAATTAATTTAAATATGTCATGTCAGACAAAAAATTAACGATTTAAATACACGCCCTTATTTCAAAATCAATCTTCCATTGTTTAAATAGGTAATTTAACATGCAATAAGAATTTTGTAGATATCTCTCGCTGTTTTTATTACAGGTAGTTCGTTATATAGACGACCACAGCTACAATACACAGTAGGATGTATATAATAAATAATTTAAGAAAAAATCAATCAATTTCTCAGGTAAAATGGATTATTATTAAACATTGGCTTGTTGTAACAGGAATAAGACAGCCTAAAACGGAAGATTATGTAAAAGCAGTCATCCTTTGATGTTTACAGTAGTGGCGTGAGAGCCTACTTTTGATTTAGAAATACTCTTAGATAATATAACTTTCGAATTAAGTAGATATTGATTTATATTTCAATTACTGTAAATACACAGACTGTACAGTTTTGAAATAGATTTTGTTGAGGCAAAAACATGAAGGGTTTAAACCCTCTATCGATAAAGTACCTATTGATATACATATATTTGTTGTTGATAATACTCATATATTAAAACAGTCGATAGAAAGCATATCCTTACATCAGTGCTTGAATTTAGCCTAGTGATATTCATTTTTCCTTTAAGATAGACTTTGGTCGTGAAATACACTAATTTATAAGAGATATATAAAACGTACTACACGAATGAAGGCCTCCAATACAGTATTTACAAAGACTATAATATCTCATAGGAAAGTATCACTTATATTAAGATTAATTGGCGCACATATTTTATATATATTTATATATATAGTATGGCATTGTAAACGTTACTACTAGATAACTTTAATTTTTAATTACAAATTATATTGATGTAGGTACTTGTCATATGAAACATTTGCGTTTGTAGTAATTCTGATCGAAACAGTGAGAGGAGAGCGCCAGAACATTGTAATAACAATACATCGATAAGTACACAAGCTACGCGTTTACCTAGAACCAATAACATCACCACGATAACCAAGTGTAGAAACAATCTATAAACCTCGACAGACAGCGAAACATCAAAAACAACAATTTAATACTTACAGAATAATACAATTCTTAAAATGTTCTATCTACGATCACAAACAAGGGACCTCACAGTATGGTGTATACAAGACGACTTTTTCACAGTGCAAAAAATTCTGTAGGTAGCTGACATTAGTCTGACACTAAACACTTTTCCCAAAGAATATCTGATGAAATATAAATGAAAAAGATTAACTTTCAATACAATCAATAAGCTGATTGCTTGCAAGAGATCAATGTTAAATGAGTTTACGAAAAATGTCCAATATTTGTAAACAATAGTTCATCATTATCATGAGGTCTTTTTAAGTCTCCACTGCAGGAGCACGACCCTCTGTACTACCAGAGCCATACTTGGCCATAGCAGTCAGAGGATTTGGAAACAATAGTATTGACGACAATTTGCAATGCGCACTGTAAAAAAATCTCTTTGTATCATTCTCGCTTACAATAAAAATGAACTTACTTTTTACATTATGACCGAAATTCTCACAGCTTTGTCTTTCATTGTTCGCTTGTCAGCGAGTAGTACGAGTTAAATTCGTTAAACACTAAACTATTAGGTATATCTATACGTAGAGGTATCGGCATTAAAGTATAACAACACCAACGATTCACTCAAACCATTCATAATCATAGAGGAAACAACTTAGAAAGTCAATACAAATAATAATACTCGAATTATATTATGTTTAAGTTGTAAAAACAAGTAAGTAACGTAAGTTGCTTAAGAGTTTGAAAAAGAAGATATAAGTAAAGATTAAGTCAATATTATTTCATACAAAAATATTTGAAAAAAATGCTAAATAATAAGGGAAAAGAGCAAAAAACGGCCATTATTTGCCAAGGAATTTGATAGATAATATATAGGTAGATGTAGATTCAAACTTAATTTGATACTACTTACATTAACGTAGCTTTCGTCTTATTACGTGTCATTTGCTTGTGCAATTACTATATTTTTAGTTCATTCTCACGTTCTAATTCTCAAAAATTTCACAGATGTTATAATTTAATTTTAGGTTTTTTTTCTATTCATTGCAGGCGTTTTCCTAGCGCCGTCTCCAAGAGCGATAATTTCGCTACGTGTTGACCAGCGCCAGAAGGACATTGCGCGATAATCAACGATACTATTGCCTTGTAACAAGCGACCATTATTCATATTTTTTAAAGTGAAGTTTCCAATGACTTTTTGTTAACTCGTAACTAAATGACTTAACGTATTTTCGACTAAAAGTAGGGCCTCATGTCCAATGATAATTCTGTCATTTTCAGTTTAGACGAACTCTACGTTTAAATATTTTTTTCTGCAAATAATGTGAATTATGAATTTCTAAAAAAATTATATATAACCAAGGTTGAGATCAAGATAATACCGATTATATCAGCATTAAACATATACTTAATACATTACAGTCACACGATTGTCTTAGATTTTATCTATTATTGCCGAGGATAGTTACGTACTAAGTACACAAAAGACTTAGGTAGAAAGATCTCGCAAGTATAGAAAACACATATTAATAATAAGGCCTACAATATATACGTACAAAGTACTAAAGTATTAAACGAACAAACTGACTGGCGAAACGTACCATGTCATATATAAAATTGTTTTACTTCATAAGATATTGAAAATTCGTTAAATTTCCTAAGTGTCTCCTGAATCTGGAGTATAGGTAAGTATAAAACAGGGGATGTTTCATAAGAAATAGAGCATTAAGTAACCCCTAAGAAGATTAAAAGTTAATTATGATCATTACATTACACATAAGTGTATGTTTTCAACTTAGGTACAATACTTACACATTGAAAATGAAGAGAAAAGCAATCCAAGGTTGAAAGGAAACTATTAAGTACATATTTAATTTATTTTTAAAGAAAATAAGAAATATTGTATCGTAGGTAAGGTAAGTAGAAATTTCCGTATGTTTCACGAATAACCCAGGTACGTACGTTACAGGAAATAGTATCCAAGTAGCGCATACTACTTCTACTAATTGAAAATAACCTGGGTAAAGTATGCACAGCTGACAAAATATGATGTTTAAAAATAGGTAAGTACTTATGTATATTATGAAATAGGCTTAGCTTAAAGGTATGACCATTCACAATGTCTTACTGGTACTAGAACAATGTTATTCAGTAAACGTACAATTCACCACTAGAACAGGCTGGTTTCTGAAGCGGATTTTCCTCAATAGACCACATTCATACTGTGAAACAGCTGATGGAGAAGCGTTCTGAATACAACTGGCCCGTGTGCATAGCCTTTGTTCTACCCACAATAAATTTTGGTGCACAGACATGGGCTCTTATTAAAGATACCATATCATTGGTTGCGGTTACGCAGAGAGCCGAACGAGTCATATTCGGCATCAAATTGCAAGACCGATTTTGCAATGTGGAGATCCGACGTCAAACGAAAGTTCACGACGTGCTCTGTAGACAAACTTATCTATCAACAGAAATTAAAAAAAAAGTATTAAATCGAATCGAATCTTGATAGGTTACACACAAGACATGACTCAATATTTTGACAAAACGATATACTTATCAACAAGTAGATAAGTTAAGATATAGTAATAAATACTTAGAAACAAATGATTTTATTGTACCTAATGTTGAATCGAATCAAAAAGTCTATAGATCGTAGAACTATAAAAAATTCTTTATCTTTAATATACATACATACAGTACTTATGGGATCTAGTAGTTAAAATATCTACTAGAAATCAACTGTTTCATAATGTTATCAGCTGTGCACCCAACGGCATATGTACATCACACTGATATAAAGTGAAACTGAAATGAGCTCAAGTTATCCTCCCATTTAATGTATTTCTTACAAATTCAAATAAACGATAATCAATTAACTATTTACTTACTAGAATTAAATCTCATAAACAATCTAAGTACCTACCTAATAATTTTTATGAAACTTGATTTACTATGAGAAAACAGAGAATGAATAACCAGTCTATTATAATTTCTTGGAACATCTTAAAATGTTTTAAATGAATTTTCCAACGAGTCATTATTATTTTTCTAAGAACATTTGTAGGTGCAATCAAAAGAACTGGTACAGTCCGTGAGCTTGCGCTACAGAAAAAAATGCAATAAATAAAATTGCAATATTCGAGCGGATTTTTAAATCTGCAACTAAGAATTAATTTTCAAATTTTTCAATGTATTGCTTCGATGTTTTATCCAAAGCCTTAGAAACTAAGTGCTTGAGAATACTTAAGCACTTCGTTTCCAAGGCTTTGTCCTTAAGTATACTCTAAGGAGAATAAAATAGATAGGAAGATAAAGTTTACTGAAAGCTCACGCACTATAAGTAGCTTATACAGGCTATAATAGGCTGACTGGTAAACACTGATTTAAAGACGGCACCAGTCAGCCGGTATTCCTAATACCTACCTATACTTTTATTGAGGAAAATATCCGATAATATTTTTAAATGCATTCACTTTGCCCGTAACTTCTATACACACCGTACATACTTAGGTTTTTAATATTCGTTTTTTTACAATATTAATTTACATTTAAAAATACATATTATGAAACTCCTTCAATGGAAAAAATTTAATTACATCTATAATAGTCACAAGATCTGAATATCACTTTGGTGTTTGAGTATAGTATAACCGTATGGTATTAACATTCGAAATGTCATTAAGGTGTATGTACACATATCACTAGTACTTCAAAGCGCAGTCTCTTTGCCCGCTTGTTGCTCGATAAACTGGCCCTCGGGGAAAGTTTTCCCTTTACACAGCAGTTTCTAAATCTTCAGAGACTAATTGGAAATGTTCTTGACCTGAAATAAAATCTATATTTAATTCTTTTTATCAAGTTTTAGGTTTATTTTTAAATCAGTATCTTATCTTCTGGATTTGTTTAATACGAGTACCTACACGCAGTTTCCTATGTTTTTATTTACCATTGAATTACATAAATGTGCATTGGAGTATTGATACACGACTTCTGCCACCTATTACTCATGAGTCGAACAAGACTGGCACCATATGCCGTAATCCACCGAGTTTCTTTACGTATAATCACTTACTCTCTAAATACGCAGCCAAGTCGTGATCCTCTGCTCTCAAAGCAAGATGCCTTGGTGTCAAGCCAGCATGATCCTGCCGCGTCAGAGAGGCTCCTCCGGCAACCAGCATGCAACAAATCGCGCGTCTTTTATGCGCGGCTGCTTTATGCAACGCTGTCTGCCCGCGCTCGTTGTCACGCATGTTCAAGATGGCGGTTGGTGCGCACGCGATCAGGTACTTGACAATCTCCTTGTTGCCGTACCGAGCGGCGATGTGAAGGGCTGTTTGTCCTGTCGCGTCTATGGATAGAAGGGAGTAGCCCGCTGCGTGCAACTCCTTCATCTTGAAAGTAACAACATTTGTTTGATTGGTGTGAAATCTTTGAGCTTAGATTGGTCCATCTTTGAATATCTGTGAATCAATTTCTAAAGTATGTCTACAAAATTATAAACTTAGCTCGAAATAATATTTTCAAAAGAAAATTTAACGTACCTACCTACCTGCAAGTTTCGATAGTACGTGTGCCCACTCACTGGGCTTAGGTACGCCTAAATCTCGAGCTTAGCGTGTACGAAAGTTAATTTATTTTTGTGGATTTATCTACGAAAAAACGAGGCTTAATGTGGACCGTTCAGTATTATCCTTTTATTTATTATTTTATGAGTCAGCATTTAATTTTACTTTTATGAATGTTACAAATTATGCTGAGGTATTTAATATTTGTTCATTTAGTTATCTTACCATTTTCAAATCACCAACTTTAGCCGCTTTGAGAAGGGCATCAGATGTTTTCTCCAATAAATTTCTGAAACAATGTTGAACATTAATTTCGAGTACTAAAAATAGCTCCTCAAATTAATTAATCGGTTATGCTGATTACAAATTTAGATGAAATTGTTAGATAGTTATTAATAATTATATCACACCAGCTACGTAAAACGCTACTCTAAATACGAGTAAGTAGTGAATCTCACCTATAGCCAAATACTTCTTGATCAAGTCCAAACAGTTTTTCATGTATGCTGCATGCAATAGAAGAAAGAAGAAATAGAGTGCAGATTTCAGTCCTGAGAGATGTGTGCGTCGTGCTTTAGAGGTCAAACTTGTGCAGTAAACCTAACGACATAATCACACTGTTAACAAATTAGTCTATTAGTCACTGTTAATTTTATAGCTAAATTTCGTGCAAATTCTAAAACCTAGTCTTGACAAACTGAATTTTATCGTATTACCATTTCACACGCTATTGTGATTAGTCAGATCTTTGCAGCTCTGGCGAAATTATTTTAAATAAAAATTGTTTAAGTCACATTTTTAAAAGACACATTGCCAAAGCGCAAAGTTTGTCAGCACTGACGTCCAATGTCGCAAAAAATGTAAGTTCCATGTCAACTATGTTAAAACAGCGGACGTCAGTGCGCTCAAAGCTAGAGTCCAGAAAACGCACTCAAACACTAGCTAATTCTGCAGAATACTTACGTCTTGAACCGAGCTATCGAATCGTGCGTGGGTTGGTGTTCCTTGGCTGGAGGGCTGGTGCAGAGTGGCGGGGAATTAGAATCTTGCCCGGTGGTGACCTTCGGTGATGGAGGCAGTGGTACTGCCGCCTTGGGCGTGCTTGGGGCTGGAGGTTTTAGAACTGGGGGCAGACAGACTGGTGGAGGCGTTTGAGGGGTCAGGAGCTCTTCGGATGTCCTTGCTGGACTGCCCAAGCCCGATTCACTGGTAGAAAGAGAAATTATAATTTTTAAATGAACTTAATAGTTTTACTTCACATATTTAAATTAAGGTTTATAAGCATAATACTTATAAGTCTAGAAATAATATTGATAATTGCAATCCTATGTACTTTGGGGGTCTACCCCTGCATCTGCGCCCTTCTGACTTTATTTATGTACTGCACCTGTCCGGCTGCATACGGCACATATTATGCCCCAGCCACGATCCTAGCCGCACTCTTAGGATGCTGCGTTCCATCGTCTACTGGTAGGCCTTGAGTCTGGACTTTTGTGCCTCAGTCAGTGATCAGGTTTAAGCGCCATAGGTATAAGAAGACTGCTCAAAATAGGGACGTTTAGAAACAAGTAATTATTAAAAAAACAAAAAACCCCGACTGCGTGATATAACAGCAGAACTTACCTATGCCTAGGCACTTACTGTCTTCTGTGGCCTAGGTAAGACGCAACTGGGAATGCGCTTGGCGAAGCGATGTTATATGTTTTTTAGCATTTCTCATTTCAAATTTCATTTAAACATATAAGTTGTATATATTTTCGTAATCCTTGAATAAAATCCTTTAATTTGAAACCCCACTCAATAGGTTTGAAAAGATTTATAATGCCGCGCAATTTGGCGCCTAAAATCCGCCAGTTTGATTTCCAATCATTTCAATATATCCTATGTTACTCTAGTGGTTAAGACGAATCTAACCATGTATAGTTTATTAAAATCTGTTTAGCCGTTTAGTAGTTACTAGGGATATAGAATTATAGGGACAAACATACCTACAGGTCAAACACATATACGAGTACCCTCCTTTTCAGCTTTGCCGCATTCGGGTAAAAACAGGGGGAGGCCTTTGCCCAGAAGTGGGATACAACACCAGGCATATAAAAAAATTGCAAGCCTATCTTCGTATTAGACTAGATTTATTAGCCAGACTGTATACACTAAAGTACCTACACCAAGAAAATAGAATACCTACGTAATGTAAGTTTAAAATAAAACTAGTTTTTGGGCGTTGCGCGGGCTGCAAGCAGCCCGCGGTTTTTCGTGCAGCTGTTGAAGTTGGCTAAAGTACATGTTCAGTTGAGTAAATGGGTAAAAAACTGCAGCCAGTAAGAAAACATAAAAAAATGTATGAGCGGCAAAATCTTGGAATCAAAACTTGTTTGCAGTTTTGATTTCCGCGGGATGCTTTACCTCAGCATACACAATTCCAGACCTCTTCGATGTTCCAGTAGGACGTTATGAACGAATAAAGTTAAAAAATTTAAAATCCAGACGCCATCTTGCATTCCGAAAAAAATGTCAGATTTGGATTCCGTGACGCAGAAAACCCTTGCATTCTGAATTTCAGTCAAATCGGAAGCAGTCGAGTATTGGCGGCCATCTTGAAAAATTTTAAAAAAACGCGCAGCGCTTGGTGGGAGTGGCTCGGCCTACGCCCTCGCCACGCAGCTTGGCCTGCGGCCTCGCGGGTAGCTTAGTTTCCGGCCTTTGGTCTCTGGCTTTGCTTAGAAACTTGAGGGGGGGGGGTTCTGGGGGAAGGGGGGAGGTCAAGAGGGGCTCGGGCGTCACCCTTGCCATGTAGCTCGACCTTCGGCCTCGCTTTCCCACCCGGAAATTATTCTTATATGGCGGCCATCTTGAATTTAAAAAAAAATCAAAAACAAATGACAGTCGTCAAATTGCTAACCCCCTACATTTTGGAAAAAAAATCACACCCCTAACCTTAACCGTTTTTGCAGGCTGTACCTCGTCCACATTAGGATCTGATGATCTTCAACATATTTTTCTGGTATTCACTGGACCACCCTCTACACGACCATACATCAATCATTACCCCACCCACCCGGGAACAGGTCAAACAACTATGTCAATCAGTCAGTCAGTCAGTGGTAATGTACTCGTAGGTTTATATATTATAACTAGCTTTTCGGGCGCTGCGCGGGCTGCTAGCAGCCCGCGGTTTTTCGTGCGGCTGTTGAAGTTGGTAGGAATCTTATTTTCAGAGAGAATAGGTAAGGTGCTAAAGTCAGTGTAAAATAAATAAAAACGTATACGGGCCGCCATCTTGGAATCAAATTTTGTTTGCAATTTTGAGTTCCGCGGCGTGCTTTACCCCAGCATACAAAATTTCAGACCCCTTCGATGTTCCAGTAGGACGTTTTGAACGAATAAAGTTAAATTTCTAAAATCCAGACGCCATCTTGGATTCCAAAAAAAATGTCAGATTTGGATTCCGCGATTCAAAAAACCCTTGCATACTGGATTTCACTCAAATCGGACGCAGTCAACTATTTGCGGCCATCTTGGAAAATTAAAAAAAAACGCATATCGCTTGGTGGGAGTGGCTCGGCCTACGGCCTCGCGGGACAGCTCAGCCTTCGGCCTTCGGCCTCAGGCTTCGCTTAGGGACTTGGGGGGGGGGGGTTCTGGGGGAGGGGGTGGCCAGGAGGGGTTTGGGCTTTACTCACTGGAGCACCCTCTATACGACTATACATCAATCATTACCCCACCTACCCCGGAACAGGTCAAACAACTATGTCAATCAGTGAGTGAGTCAGTGGTAATTTAGGTTTATATATAATATTATATCAACTCAAATCCTTATCACTAAAATGCAAATAAGTATACTTTGCAGTCAGTGTGTTGAGGTGCAATGGTGCAAACGAGCGGCGGAGATGGGTCGGCGGTCGTAAGCAGGTTTAAAACTTTTAAACTTCCGTTACGTACAGGGCGAATAGGTAAACGAGCGAGCGGGTGGTATACTCAGAGCCGTAACTATATAGGGTGGTGCCAGCAGTGCCCAGGCACAGGACGCAGATCCTGCCGGGGCGCAGAAACAACCATTTTATTTTCGATTAGACGTGTCAAAGAACGCCTCATGTGGTATGAACATGTAATTAAGGGCTTTGCAATGTAAACAAGCGCAAATATTGGTATACTAAATACCTAACTAACTGAAAGTAAGTTAACAGTTTGCCTTGTATCTTTACTTACTGTACAGATCAGTATTTGGTGTCATTTATCTATTGTATACTTTATTAATCTTGGAAAATATTTTTATAGTTAGCCAGATAATGTGTCCCACTGCTGGGTAAAGCCTTCTGAATAATATTTGAATAAACTACGAGGGCGTAGTTATAGAAGCTCGTACCAGGCGCATGAAAGGCTAGTTACGGCACTGTCCATGCTCACACTTCTAAATAATGCAACATATCGCGTGAAAATCCAGCAACTTAATTAACTGGACCCCGTTATTGCAATTCTTTATTACATTTGATGTAAAAAGTTGACTCGTAACGTTTCATGACTAGAAACTGATCCTGACTATAATTTATGGAGCTGTAAAGTGAATTGGAGCATATTGGAATAAGCTGCCCACTCTAGGTCGGGTTATTGTCTATAAAATTTCTACTATGTACCCGTAAACCGAATAAAGTTTTCTAAACTAACTCAAATTGAGAGGGTAACTCTAACAAGAATCTACGCAAGTTTTAGGTAGGTACCTATGTAATATTTTGAGTCATTGATGGGTTTTTGAGGAGCTTTAGTTACTCCTTTTATTTCTGTGTATAGGTATATCTATAAAAGGGTCAGGGTTCGTGTTTTAAAAAATTATAAATCACAAAATGTCTGCATAGGTATCGAATAGTTTAGTCATACGATATCTGTACGCCGTAGTTTTGCATCACGAACGAGAGTTAATTAATGTTCGTTATTTATCATTGTGTGCCAATTTAGCCTAAACGTTGTTTCGCTGAGATGCAGACAGACAGATACCGTCGGATATTGTGCGATCCATCTCCGAAAGTGTTTCCCACCCAGTCGCAAGTTTGAGTAACTTTAAGGAGTTGTGCAATAAATCTCTTGGGCACAGTAAGCCGCTCACCAACTACTGGTCGAGCAGTAATAGACTACAAGTCTTCTTGACTTAGGCTCTTCTACTTAGGCTACTAAGTAAAACATAAGAAAGAACAATTGATTAAAATATAACTTTTTCTGAATGTCTCGAGAATCAGACCATCTAGAATACTTATTTGAGACTTTTCTAGTCCCAAATAGGTACAGTGTACCGGGCGTTTGGTAAAAGAACCACAGAACATCATGTGCTTGAAATCTAGAAATCTCTATAAGTAATCCTATTATAAAATTTTATTGTACTGACATTAAGTTTTTAGGGTTCCGTACCCAAAGGGTGCAAACGGGACCCTATTACTGAGACTCCGCTGTCTGTTCGTCTGTCCGTCTGTCACAGGGCTCTATCTCTTGAACCGTAATAGCTAGATACTTGAAATTTTCACTTATGATGAATACAGATTATGTATTACTGTGGCCGCTATAACAACAAATACTAAAAATAAAAAAAAGTTAAAAATTAAAGGGGCTTGGCATACAAGATACGTGTTTTCTTCAGCGTTTTTAACTAGACCTTTATAATGGCATTAACTAGATACTTTAAATTTTCACAAATTATGTATTACTATGGCCGCTATAACAACAAATACTAAAAATAAAAAAAAGCTAAATATTAAAGGGGGTCGTCATACAAAAAACGTGTTTTTGTTTTTAGTGTTTTAAAACATTGTACGGAGGTACGGAACCCTTCATGTACGAGTCCGACTCGCACTTGCCTGTTTATTTAGTTAAATTGGCTTATCTGCCCATTTTGTAAAGTGGAAACCCTGCGATCCCCCGGAACTAGCAAGCATCGCTCATGCGTCCCCAAAGTAGTTGGTTGAGAGTTGCTTGCGATTTGCGTTTTTTAAAGATTTATTCACATCTTCTGAAACAAGACGATGTATCGGAAAGTTTTCGTTGAACTAGACCAAGTAGAATAATATCCTGTGAACTTGTGATCCAGGTACCTACACTGTTTTATTACGTTACTTATGATGTTTTGGCGGGAAGCCATTTTTGTGAGTCATGGTTCCCATTCGTATTAAATATAGCGAAACTTAAGCTATAAATTGTTTTTTTGTGTAAAAGTACTATTATAAGTACAGAATATTACTGTTAATTTTATCTTATACTGAGGATACTTATTCGTAGGAGGTTGCACATATTTTAAAAGCCCATTTTATTTTATACCATGGTACCTACATATTCTAGTTTCAAAGGGTGTACTTTCTTATACAGACAAAAGTTTAACAGATTTTCGTTATTTAGAATTTTTTTACAAGATTATCATGTGATAGAATAATCAATAGGTAGGTTACTCAGTATAAAGAATTTTTAATAATAGATTTTCGTTGCACAGAAAATCAATAATTAGAATGTTTGTTACGAATAATTTGAAATCATAGAATTTTATTACAAATAACTTTTGCGATGTTTCTAATATCAGAATATCAAATTAAATATTATTATTTTAAATAAGTTTAGTTAATATAATATTTATAACCTATAAGTTGGCCCTATTCTAGTAAAATGGATAAAACTTTCCCAGCACTCGCCGGCCGATGCCGCGGCACGCTCGCTTCGCTCGCTCGGCTCGTGCGTGTGTTGGTCGCAGTTCTAACCTAACCTAACCTATAAGTTTGCCCTAACCTATATTGTGGTAGCGGTTTATAATGTATTCTAGCTTATTATATGGTATTTAATTTGATTAAACAATGTTTTCACTTAATACTTCCATACATAATAATTTTCAGTAAAATAAAATTCCATGAAAGATTATACCGAACAAACAATATTCTTTAAAGAAATATTCTACTGTTTGATTAGTTTGTTAAATGAAAATATGAGATTCTAAAATTCATTGAAGTGTGTTTCTATAAATTGTGTTTCATTCAAGTAACTTTGAAACATAATATTTGAAATAAAAATATAAGAATTAAATATTCTATGAAAAATTTCCTGTGAATCGAAATTCTATGAAATTTCAGTCTGTGAAACAAGGGGCACCCGGTTTCAAACGCATCACGAGTACATTTCCAACATCCATTAAAAAATATTTTTGGGAATATATACATGTGACATACCTATAATGCTTTGAATATTTACTATAAATTGAGGATAAATATTGATATTCAAATCTAATGGTATTAAAATTGATTCATATTTCTTAACATTTTGCGGGAACTGATTCAGAAGACACAATAAAAGTAATAATGGTTTTTACGCGTCTCGCGGGCCTCGCGGCAGTGACGAGACACTCTCTCCGTCCACGGATAGCAACTTCAATCCACAGCTTCAATCTCTAAGAACGAATGCTGTGAACTCGCCTAATTCATTCACGTGAAGTAAAAGTCCACGTTATTAATTCTTATAAAATTTTATATTCAGAATATTTTTTGATAAATACCTGGCATGTGACTCGGGCACGTCTAACGACACTCCAGCGCTAGGCGTGTCGACACTCTGTGAGATGTCTAGCGACACTGACAATCCAGTGGTGGTGTCGAGCGAGACCGAAGGGCCTGTGCGATCAAGCGAAGCGGTGGCCGTGGTGTCCGGATGAGCGGTGGACTCGGTGTCAGGTGTCAGCGGCGCTGCATCCAGGATGTAGATGTTCTCGTGTCCGATGTCCGTGGGGTAGTGGAGATTCTCCTGTGCTTTGTCGATTCGGAAGAATCGCTCTGCTGTTACAGCTAATAAAATAAATGGGAAAGGTAATATAAAATATATTTAAAATGTAAGTAAAATCTGGGGAAAAAAATACTTAATGAAATAGACCAAACAATAAAAGTTTGGTTATATGGTGAAATAAATGAGCGCTGTTATCGTTAATTGTTAGTATTACGAGTACACAATGGCGAAGTTATAAATAAATGAAAAATACAGATTGCAATTGAAATAAGAAGGTACTATCTGATGAAACTCGCTTTCAACTTTGAAAGTGATGCTCGTCTTATACCGTACTGTACCTAGTGGTACCAACTTTCATTATACTCACTACAAAATTTTGCTATTAATAAATGAAAGAAACATTTTATGTACAATGCAAGCGCATTAAATTTCTTTCGCTCCGAGTAAGACAAAGTATTTACT
Source organism: Acrobasis repandana (assembly GCA_963576875.1). Classification (NCBI taxonomy): domain Eukaryota; kingdom Metazoa; phylum Arthropoda; class Insecta; order Lepidoptera; family Pyralidae; genus Acrobasis; species Acrobasis repandana. Next base: position 13,636,023 of record OY756218.1, on the reverse strand, counting down.
GATCAATTGCCCGTTAAATCCGTAAAGTTGTACTGAGGCGGAGGAAAAATAAAGGTATGGAGCGATAGGTAAAGTTCCGGTACTTACAGTCGACGAACCACCAGTCGACGAGGTTCGAGTATGTTTGAGATTCTTTGATCATGTTCTGAATGAGACTGCGCATTTGTTCCAAATCTGCCGTCGGGTTCACTTCCAGAGTGCCCACGCGCTCCGCTGGAAGTAAAAACTATTTAGTCACTTCCATCATGGACGAACAGATTCAAGAAGACTGACAACCTTCATGCTTTGAAGCGTAATTCGATTTTTAGTTTAAATGTTGTAGATTCGATTCGATTCTAGTTCGAATGAAGGTAGTTTCGATGTGGTGCCGCTTAATTTCGGAAAGATGGCGGTACGCGTTCATTTTCTATGAACAAACAAGCAGCTTCTCTGATTTTTCGTGGATACCGTCAGCCTAAGTACCCAGCGTCCTTTGTATGGCTAGCGGGAAAGATAGACATCTAGAAATAATAAGGTTGTCGTTGTCAGTCTTCTTGTATTTGTTCATCTATGCTTCCATCGACTTAAGGCTTGAAACTACGTTAAGCGGGCGACCCGGGCGGGTTCAGTCAGTCTCTGTCACAAACCCTACGTGCGATAGAGGTAGCTGAAACCGTCACTGGTCACGTGTCTCTGTCGCGCGTAGGGTTTGTGACAGAGACGGACTGAACCCGTCTGGGGCGTCCGTTTGACATAGTTTCAAGGCTAAAATATCAAAAATAACAAAAAGACTAACCGCAGTTGGTAGCATATTCAATCTATGACTGATACCTATTAGAGGAGAGTAAATTTTTTATGAATGTGAGAGTAATAATAAATAATCTAACCTACACTTATTTGCCAAATAATATTCAATTTTTACATATTTACCTAGCAGAGGACGTTATGCGACTAAAATTATGATGCGCTGTAGTAGATAATACTATCTACAAAATTTACGAGTATATTTGAAAACGTCGTGGTTTTTCTTCCTAAGTGCCTAAATTTTGTATGGTATGGTAAGGCACACTCCTAAAACGGTACGGTTACCTAAGTGTCTAGTCGAGGATGTGTTCTACTGCATTAGGTCTGTCGGGTCACGCACCATTACATAGTGCCGAATCGGTAGCTTTTAATTTATTTATAAAGCAGTAGGTACACTTCAGGGAAATGTTGGGGCTCTTCTTCACAGCAAATAAAGAATTCAGTTTCATTCACGAGTGCCAACGCGGATTAACCCAAATGCGGTTGACATTTAAAGCCTCCCGTCGGATATTTATGCGTTAACGAATATACTTACCAAGTGTAGGTATACGTACATTTTGTTTTATACATATTGGAAACAAGAGATAGTACTTTATACATCGTATAGAATTTCGTCGCGCAATGACAATCCATTAAACTTTTTGTAAAAATCGCTAATGACGTTCGCCACAATCGGAGTATTTGCAATTAGAGGGCGGCAATCGATTGTCGTTTTTTTTGCGGAAGCCCGCTAGATTTGCGGCGCAGCAGGGAGTGGGGAATAACAATAAACTGCGGCCAGCGCTGCGGGGAACAGTGTTTAAATGAACCTTGTTTCCCTACAATAATTCATAAACAGTTTGTCTCAGAAACGACGCTATAAATATACTTAAACAACAAAGTTCATTACCTGTTTTCGCGAGCAGTTCCTTATCGTAATGATGCCTCTCGTAATCGGCCATCGTTATGAGATTCACGGTGAGTGTCAGCTTATCCACGGTCGTTTGTCTGTGACACAACGAAACATTTGTGTAAAAGGTAATAAAATGTTACGCCTGAATACGAGACAGGATAATTTGGCGACTCAAATAAACATCATCATGTGTTTGATGCAATACAATTACATAGTAAACTAACTTAGGTATGTTTTTAACGTTACAAAATTACAGTTAATCAAAGACAACCATTGCGCGTTTTTATTTGACTTTCTAAGTTATAACTATGTACTTAATAATGTTCTCGTCTTATACAGAATCTTTGTAAAAATTTGTTACTTCATATAATTTAACTAATAAATGTCCGATGCAAGGGTAGTGTTACCTACCGATTTTCATCGGACCCCGGATAAGACACTAGTTTAATCTAGTTAAAAGTTTAATTTTTTTTTCAAACAAAAACAATACATTTATACAGTTGAGTAAGCCTTCAATAAGCTCAGTTCCTTTAAACCGGTAGATAAAGTGCGGTACTTAGTTTTGAGTGGACAACTTACCGCGGCTTTATTAAAAGAACGTCACTAAGTTTTTTTTATAAAAAAGTGGCATAACTCAGTTGCCACGTTGCCAGTCACATTTACCTGTGTAAATGAGCCAAATAACGAGTAGGTTTATTTAGCCTGTAATGTAAGAGTGTTTTCTTGTTTTTTTTCTCTCAAAAAAGGTGTTCGGAATAGATATGGGGAAGGAAATAGGGGTAGGAACACATATGCCTACCTCTATTTCCTATACACCCTTCATACCCCTACTCCTTGCTATTTCGTATACATATACGTCTTAATTATCATGTCTTTAACTCTTACGGGGTATAAAGATCCCAAGGCCATAAAAATTGGGATAAATTTAAAATGAATGTAATGAGGGATGTCATATCTAACGGCATAAAAACTTATTCCATTCACGCTTTTTTAAAATGTTCAGTTTTTCTCTGTTTTGGGTTATTGCCTTCATATGGATAGCAGAGATTTAAAAATACAAAGACATAATAACTTCACTATTTGCGTTTATAACACACGCGTATTTTATGAGCTGCTTTATATATCTAAAACCGGTGTAATTAGATCCACTTTACGAGCAAGTGTGTTGAAAAAGTGATACCTAAATCTATACCTACGAATAAACCCAAACTGTAGGTACTTATAATGAGATACTGACGGTGCAATAGTCCTGCCAGGCTTCCTCTTGGCAAGCATGATTGCCTGGTTGAGACGCGACAGCGTGATGGTAGAGGGCGCCAGGCGACACGCCTCGCCGTCCACTTGCATCGGGATCACCTTGGTCGTCACGATCTTTGCGGTCTTGCATTGCGTGATGCAAGTGCCGTGCCCGCCCGCTTGAAGCAACGGCTATAAAAGTACAATACAGAAGTGTAGGCGCAAAAAATTTTGCTTATATTAAATTATAAAGTGGAATTGGGCAAAGCATTTCGGTAGGATGAACAGCGAAAGATGGGCAAGAATTGCAACGGAGTGGTTGCCTATGCCTAAAGATGGGTACCGTCGCCCGGACAGGCCTAAAAAGCGCTGGCGAGAAGATCTCGACGCATTACAAATAGATGGTCGAGATTTACACCGGAAAGGGACAAGTGAAAGAAGATGGGAGAGACCTTTGCCCAACAATGGGACGAATGAGGTTATAAAAAAAATATAACTTATTTTCAGGTGGGTCATATGCAATGCATGTCTGCTTACTTTTTAGTATAAAGAAACAGATGAAAATCGACCATTTTACTGATAAAACTTTATACAAAATAATAATAATTGGCCAAGTGCGTATTATGCCACGCTCAGAGTAGTTACGAAGTTACACGTTAAAACAAACAATTTTTTTAACATTTTATTTTACCACTTTGTCGACGTACGTAATACTTATATATATACTATACCCATCCTAATAAAATAAGTTCCCTTCTAAAAATCCCTTCTAGTACTAACAGTCTCTGAGCTAAGCCGTGAACAGATATGTAAGGACTTCGGATCTTTAAAAATGGATTGAAACTTTTGTCAAATACTTCCACCCAATCTATAAGTAGGTATAAGAAACATCAAAAATTAGCCAAATATTGGATAAAACTAAATATAAGAATTACGAGGATGAGAAACTCCTAAATACTGGGTGGCGCAAAAGTACTGGCACTAAAGAAAATACTTTTATTTTTTTTATATGACATTTTCTGTCATTCTGTTGTTGAAAATTGTGTAGTGAACAAATGTAAAATACACTGAAAATAAACATGGACCGTTTTACTCCCCAAGAACGTGGAATAATTGTGTCAATGTTCTTACGGAATAATTCATCAGTGATAAGAACACAACGTGAATTTCGTCGACGATTTCACCACCGTCCGGCACCGATTGGTCGCACAATTCGACGCTTTGCCACACGCCTTGAAGCAACTGGCTCAACATTGGATAGACCTAAGTCTGGGAGACCAAGAACAGGCCGTTCAGCTGAAAATATCGATGCTGTGCGCGAAGATGTGGAAGAGTGTCCAGAAACATCAACGAGGCGACGTGCCACGCAATTGGGCATTTCCAGACGGACCCTGCAGCGTATTTTGGTGAAAGACTTAAAGATGTTCCCGTATAAAACTCAAATGACTCATCAGCTGCTGCCTGCTGACCACCGAGCTCGTCTAGATTACTGCCAGCGCGTCATAAACCTCAACCTTGAAGAGGATGATTTTCCTTCAAAATTGGTTATGAGTGACGAAGCGCATTTCCATCTCTCAGGGCATGTCAATAAGCAGAATACTCGGTTCTGGGGCACTGATAATCCGCGCATTATTCAAGAAACACCTCTACACCCACTAAAAGTTACTGTATGGTGTGGCATCTGTGTTGACAGAGTGATCGGACCCTATTTTTTCGAAGACGCTGGAGGCAATGCGATAACTGTCACTGGAGAACGCTACAGAACCATGTTACGAGAGTTTTTGATACCCAGTTTGGACGAATTGGGGCTGGAGCACATCTGGTTTCAACAAGACGGCGCTACGGCACACACAGCGCGCGACACTATGGACTTAGTGAGGGACGCTTTTCCAGGCCGAGTTATCTCTCGTTTTGGCGATTTGCCTTGGCCTGCAAGATCACCCGATCTGACCAGTCCAGACTTCTTTCTTTGGGGTTTTTTGAAATCTCGGGTGTATGTGAACAAGCCACAGACTCTCGCAGCTCTAAAAGAAAACATTCGTCAAGAAATAACGAACATATCGCAGGAAGTGTTACGGCAAGTTATGCAAAATGTCATAAATAGGGCTCAAATGTGTATCAACTCTGGAGGTCACCATTTAAAAGACATCATCTTTAAATCCTAATGGTACGAAATTTAATGGCACAAATATACATTTAAAAAAACCTAAATCTAGTTTTCTAATTTAGAAAAAATGTTATAGCTGAACCAAATAGGGTCTTTACTTTTGCGCCACCCAGTATAAGAAACAAACAAAAAAAAAACAAATTCTTACAATATACAACGTTACAAGAAATAATAAAAAATACATAGACTGCTAAAATCATTACCCTTACTTTTGCCTTGCCGTAGTCGGATAAAAATAGATGTCTGTCTCTTTAAAAGTAGTACAAACAAAACTTTATTTAGCTTGGTTTAAGTATTTAGGTTTACACACGCGTAGCTCGCTTTACTGCAGGCACAGACACACAGAATACTATAACAGTATCCGATAATCGAGCTTTCAGTACAGTTTAGAGAGGTTGGAATACCAAATTGACTAGATACAGAGCCTAGTCTTACAAAGTGGATTAATCTCTTGGAGTCGTGGGTAAATCCATATTTCTGGTTGCTGTCATAAGGCCTAAAATAATAGGCCTAGATGTCGAATACCTCTGAGACAGTTTGGATAAATTAAAAGACTGAAATTTGTAAATGGAATTAGCATAGTAAAATCGGTTCAGAAGTTGAGTTTTCAGTTTGATTTATAAATAAGAAGACATTTAATTTATTTATACATGAGCGTGCATCCATGTACGAATTCTATTCTCGTAGTAACCCAGATGATACTTTGCTAGGTCTAAGTAAGGAAACTAAAAATATAGAAACGAGGCGAAACGAGGAGTGAACATCGCAGACATCTGGAAATAGAAAGCTTTTATCGATTTTCTTACCAGTTGATATGTTGTCAATCCAACTACTTCTATTAATCCATCTTCAGTGGAGGGTTCAAAGGATCCTCCTGATTTGTTCCAAGGGTGGGTCCCACCCCCGTAGCTGTAAATAATAAAGTTTCGATATGGAACACAATATCCATTTGCCAAACTAATAAACATACAATAAGTATAACAACGTACAACGACGTAGGTAACTTATGGTGCTTCACAATCTGTGGCAAACATCAAATTGCAAATTCATGTAATAAACGTCGAAACTTGAGAGGAAAGGTTCAACCTATAAAGCGATTTTGGGGTTTCCTTGAAGCTGTTTCAAATTATATCTTAATTAATCTGCTTCTATTACAGAATGTATTATCTCTAAATCTATCGAGTTTCTCATTAGAAACTCGATTTATTTAGTGATAATACATTCGTGAAGAATAGTCACTTAGGTACGACGATAAAATAAAAACATGTTAATATTTTTTCACCAACGCTAATATTTATTTTCAATAAGGATGTGAACTGGGTCCGAAAAACTGTATTTTATTCAGTCAGTTAGTTAGATTATTCAAAAATATTAGACCCACATTTTTCGGTTTATCAAAGTAGTGAAAATTCACAAAGATACCGCACATCGGAAGTTTCGGAGTGGGGGTGGTTGACGTCACCATCAGGTGAAAATCGTACTTGATCGTGACGTCATGCGGATTTTAAATGCGCTGTATCTTTGTAATTATTTGTTAATCAGAAATAAACGGGCAAGTGCGAGTCGGACTCGTACATGAAGGGAGTATCTCCGTACAATGTTTAAAACTCAGAAAAAAAACGTTTCTTGTACCGTCGTACAAGAAACATTTTTTTCTACCCCCTTTTATTTTTAACTTTATTTTATTTTTAGTATCTGCTGTTTTAGCGGCCATTGTAATACATAGTCGGTGAAAATTTAAAGTATCTAGTTAATGCCATTATAAAGATCGAGTCAAAAACGCAGAAAAAACACGTTTCTTGTATGACGACCCCCTTTAATTTTTAACTTTATCTTACTTTTAGTATTTGTTGTTATAGTGGCCATAGTAATACATACAGTGAAAATTTCAACTATTTAGTTAATGCCATTATAAAGATCGAGTCAAAAACGCAGAAAAAACACGTTTCTTGTATGACGACCCCCTTTAATTTTTAACTTTATCTTACTTTTAGTATTTGTTGTTATAGTGGCCATAGTAATACATACAGTGAAAATTTCAACTATTTAGTTAATGCCATTATAAAGATCGAGTCAAAAACGCAGAAAAAACACGTTTCTTGTATGACGACCCCCTTTAATTTTTAACTTTATCTTACTTTTAGTATTTGTTGTTATAGTGGCCATAGTAATACATACAGTGAAAATTTCAACTATTTAGTTAATGCCATTATAAAGATCGAGTCAAAAACGCAGAAAAAACACGTTTCTTGTATGACGACCCCCTTTAATTTTTAACTTTATCTTACTTTTAGTATTTGTTGTTATAGCGGCTAAAGTAATACATACGGTGAAAATTTCAACTATCTAGTTAATGCCATTATAAAGATCGAGTCAAAAACGCAGAAAAAACACGTTTCTTGTATGACGACCCCCTTTAATTTTTAACTTTATCTTACTTTTAGTATTTGTTGTTATAGCGGCTATAGTAAAACATACGGTGAAAATTTCAACTATCTAGTTAATGCCATTATAAAGATCGAGTCAAAAACGCAGAAAAAACACGTTTCTTGTATGACGACCCCCTTTAATTTTTAACTTTATCTTACTTTTAGTATTTGTTGTTATAGCGGCCATAGTAATACATACGGTGAAAATTTCAACTATTTAGTTAATGCCATTATAAAGATCGAGTCAAAAACGCAGAAAAAACACGTTTCTTGTATGACGACCCCCTTTAATATTTAACTTTATCTTACTTTTAGTATTTGTTGTTATAGTGGCCATAGTAATACATACGGTGAAAATTTCAACTATTTAGTTAATGCCATTATAAAGATCGAGTCAAAAACGCAGAAAAAACACGTTTCTTGTATGACGACCCCCTTTAATTTTTAACTTTATCTTACTTTTAGTATTTGTTGTTATAGCGGCCATAGTAATACATACGGTGAAAATTTCAACTATCTAGTTAATGCCATTATAAAGATCGAGTCAAAAACGCAGAAAAAACACGTTTCTTGTATGACGACCCCCTTTAATTTTTAACTTTATCTTACTTTTAGTATTTGTTGTTATAGCGGCCATAGTAATACATGCGGTGAAAAGTTCAACTATCTAGTTAATGCCATTATAAAGATCGAGTCAAAAACGCAGAAAAAACACGTTTCTTGTATGACGACCCCCTTTAATTTTTAACTTTATCTTACTTTTAGTATTTGTTGTTATAGCGGCCATAGTAATACATGCGGTGAAAATTTCAACTATCTAGTTAATGCCATTATAAAGATCGAGTCAAAAACGCAGAAAAAACACGTTTCTTGTATGACGACCCCCTTTAATTTTTAACTTTATCTTACTTTTAGTATTTGTTGTTATAGCGGCCATTGTAATACATACGGCGAAAATTTCAACTATCTAGTTAATGTCATTATAAAGATCTAGTTACAAAAAGCTGAAAAAATACACGTTTTTTGTATGACGACCTCCATTATTTTTTTTATTTTTTTATTTTAAGTATTTGTTGTTATAGCGGCTTCAGTAATACATAATCTAGCTATTACGGCTCAAGAGATAGAGCTCTGTGACAGACGGATAGACAGCGGAGTCTCAGTAATAGGGTTCCGTTTGCACCCTTTGGGTACGGAACCCGAAAAAGAAAAAAAACGTATATTTTTTAATAATCTACCTGATGAGCTAAAAATATTTTTTAGTCCACATTCATATTATTTCCACAATAAGTATGTAAAAAAATTGTGCGCTCTGTGGCGAACCACTTGTGTTATTGCAACTTGCGGCTTTTGAGATCATTGCATTAATTGCTGGCTACCGTCTAGTAGAACAAGCTTTCGCTAAAGGTACCTTGGAATGTTTAAGAAGACAATAGCGTGCACTTTGTGTTCGCGCAGCACTGGCGTCAGGTCCTTGCCGTCGCACTCCATGGTGACGAACTCCGCCAGCCCCTTCCACTTGCGCTGCATGAGATCCTTGCCGCCCGCCGTCCCGTAGAACAGCTTGTTGCGTATGCGAGAGTTGAACTTTTCCGGATGTGCCTCTGTTTGGCAAACGTATACTGATACACTATGACGTCTTTATCCCTATCGGGGCAGACAGAGCCTAGGGCTCTTTATTTGCTGCCTGGTTGGCGAACAGTTTTTTTATTAACTTTTTTTAAATGCCGTGTGGTGTCCGGCAGAGTAGAATAGGACTATTCCAAGACTTCCCATGCATGTAGTAGAAGGCGACTTAGAAAACAAAGCTAAACAAAGCATAAAAACATTAGTGAGACCTCTTCAACCCGTCTGGCTAGCTTGGAGAGTGTAGGCTAAATCCTTTGGCTGCTCTGACTAAGTTGGGCTCTGGTAGTAAGTACCAAAGGGTCGTGCTACTGCAGTGAAAATAAAAAAATACTTGATTATGATGATGATGAAATCTTAATTGATTCTAAAAGCTAAATAGATGGACTTTATGCTAAAAGCATTTTCTCCCTGTCAACGTTAGGATTTTTTTTATTAACCTATATTGTCCTAAGGCTGGACAAAGGTCTAATAGTATTATTATTAGTAGGAAAGCCCTACTAAAAATGTATCTCTAAGATATACTTACTCTTCTTTTATCTTGTACCTACTAGTATAAATAAAATGATTATTTATAAGCTTCGCAAACGAATTGTTTTTATAGCTAAGTTATTTAAATTTAAACGAAGAGGTTGTTTTTATGGTAAACAAATAAACGTTAGAAATATTAATTTTCGGAATTCGGATATCAAAATCAACTCCGACTCCGACGAAATTGTAAAGTGAGTACTTAATCCATTCATAATTTCTGATTTCGGCGAAAATTGGCGAAAATAAACGTTTAAACAAAAGTTATTTGTTGACGATGTTGAGTGGCAGCGCTAGGCGATGGTAGTGTTGCAGTTTTTATCTGTCTTTTTGGGTCCCTCTGTCAACTATCTAATACTAACAACTTCGTATCATCTTTGGAGACGAAAAAATCGGAAAGCGCATCCCGGACATCGAAGCAGTGTACCTAAGAATACAACCGGAAACGCGCAAAGCTGAGGAGAAGGTGACCTTAGGCACAGAATATTACAACAGAACGGAATCTCCTAAGGTCCCGCGCAATATGCGTCCCCGTTCCCCGTCCCCACACCTCTCCCCCGTTATCGCCATGTCGAGGGTGTTGAGCGGGCGAACACACATGCATTGACGGTGCTCGGATGTATAGTTCCGTTTGTAGTAGTAGTAGGCATAAATGTTATTCCGCTTCTATGAAGTGCCATACCTGCGTGCCTTAGGCCAGGTGCACACTAGTTCATTTGTTTGTAATAATGACTGTTGTCGTTATATGAAGTGATTGAGCTACTACAGATGCTTTTAGGACACCAGTGTAAGCTAATAATAACACACTCGATAAGGGTTTGGACACATCTGTCAGCACGGCAGCATACGAAAGAGAGAGCGACAGAACGCCGCGGAATTACGGTTCTGAGCGACAAAAAGGATAGCAGCATAGGAAAATGCCGTTCCGTGCTGACAGATGTGTCCCAACCGTAAAAAGAAGCACCACTGACATACCTCTAGCTTCGTGGAACTCGAGGGCGATGTGCGCGTCCACTCCGAACGAGAAGTAATTGTTGACGACATTTAGCGGCAGCTCGGGCTTCGCGTTCGTGGTGTCCTCGCCCGCGGCCGCCGTGTTGGGTTCCACCGTCAACTGCCACCGGTCCAGAAGCACTGTGTCACTTTCGCCGATATTTGCAAGTATTTTCGATATCGGCTCGTCTTCGTAACCCTATTGACAAAAATTTGTAATTAGGACAATTTTCTTAATTAACAATAAGTAAGTACAATTTATTTGATCATATTATTTGCATTTGTGGAAACTTGATTATATATTATTATTATTTAAATGATTTATTAATTGGCAACCGCAGCCAAGATACGAAAATAACTTTTAATTTAACTTGTTTCACTAGACTAATTAAGTTCTAAAGAATAAGCGCTACTCAAAAAGGTTACTTGTGGTAAAACTAAATTATATTAGTTCAGATTTAATTAACGACTTCCAAGAGTAATAATACCCATAATTTTTTTCTCCATTAAAATATTTCTTTTCTTTTATGTTAATTTTTTATAACGTTTCATTTCATACAGTAAACTCCAGTATGGCCTGAAAGGAACGAATAAAAAAGACCTATACCTACATTTGTTAAAATTTTAAAGTGTTTTGTTATTTGTAGGAACCTAAGTACCTGCTACTACCCTCTACTTTATACTTTCTCTTAATAAAGGGCGTTCCTGGTATCCTTAGCTTGCTTAAGAACTAGGATTGGATGTACAATGTTAAATAAAAATATGAAAAACACTCATAGGTAGATTCCAAACACCAAACTTGTATCGGGGTTCAATGGACACAAACACAAAGAGACTTGCACAATGATATAAAAATAAACCTTTTAGTTAGGTAATTCAAAATTGTCTTCATTGCATCGCATAATGCGAATATTTACCCGCTTGGTGCCATCGCAAGCTTCATCCAATCTCAGTCAGGAAATCGAATATTTTTCAAGACTTTCATTCAAGTGGATGTTTTCGAAGCAAAAAGAAATGAGAGCTCTCATCCGAAGTGAGCTAGGTAGTGAAAGAATAAACGGTTTGAGCTATAAATATTGTTGATAGATGATATTTCTTGGCGTATATAGGGTAATTCCGGGGGAGATGGCCTATTTTGATGAAATTTTAGTGAATTTAATGGTTTCAATTATTATTTTTAATAGCATTACAATGCTCGGAAATTTTTCCAAATTTAAAATATGTGATGAAAAAGCTTTCAATTCATCAAAAATAAATTAAGTTGAATACCACACTTCTGAATAGTGGGTAGTAATAAAGATTTACGCATGCTTCAAATACGTGTACTATGTGATGAGAAAATTCGTCGAAGTGATTCGATGTCACGATAGCACAATTGGTAGTGCACTCACGGCGGCGTTAACGTGTGGGTCGTGGATTCGAATCCCACTCGTGACGGATTTTTTCATCACATATTTTCAATTTGGATAAAATTAATGGTTGTTTTGAACATTAAAAAAACTTTAATCATTATTCTTTCTATTCTCATAAAGACTACCAATTTTAGGAATCACCTAGATAAAGTTTTGTTTTTTTTTAAAGTTGCGATTAGCCATCTCTCCCAAAGTGTCCGGCTGTGATGGCCATAAAGGTTTGGTATAGATGGCCAGTAGATATTTTCTCTTTTTATCGTCTTTTTCTTCTCCAACTTCTTCTTTTTAAAGTTTAGAAGAGACTTTTTTAAAGTTTTCTTTTTCAATGTGATTTAGATTTCATAAAAATATTACAAATTATTTTTGTAAATAGTTTCGCTAGTGGAAGCCAATACAATGTCATAATTTTTATTTATTTATCGCTTTTTGGGTTATCTTTATATCAGTATATTATATTGGTTATAACTTGTTAGGAATCACTAAAAATACATAAAATAAGATATCCTAAATACTACCTACAAAATGTGCTATCACTCCCGGAAAAAACTATAATAGCCTTTTCTCTTGAGTATCCGGTCGAGATGTATATGAAAAGTAAGTACCTCTTAACTTTTAGATTATTTTTGCACATAAATAAATATCGTAAACATGTTAGTCTTCAAAACAAAGCACTGAAAAAGTTTTTGTGACACCCTCATATGTCAATTCTTTCACTTAGATCGAGCATGTATGAAAAAACAAACAGGTTTTTTTATTTCTTTTAAATTTTTTTTTGGCGTAATACACATTGACACTTGTTACTAGTCACCAGACGAATAAATTAGTTATTATATTTTTATTTCATGAAGTAGGTTTTTTTTCTCTCTCTCTCCCGTATACTGTCATCTTTCCCGGTTTTACCCTAAGCCATTTGTTTCGTTTCATATCCGATGGCGCGACAGCAAAGGCAGGGTTGTATTTTATAGTCGTAACATGGTACATATCGGTAACATGTAGCTACGAAGCATGGATCTATTTAATTTTAACTTTCATTATAATATAGGTACCCTATTGGAAGGTTAACAATATAATAGTAGTTTATGACACTGTCACATAATGAGGGTAACACGCCACACGAGTGAGATAATACCGAGTTATGTGCAGTGTGAGTGTCATTCACTACTTTATCTAATCTCATGAACTAGAATTCAAGCTTTTAAATAAAAGATCAAAGTTCAAAGAGAAAGAAGTAGTTTTTTTTTTGTTTATTTTGAATATTTGGACACATCGATTTCGTTATATATACACTTAATGCACTCTTTAACATTGAGTACCTATGTAGACCATAATGAGGAACACTTATCACATATTTTCTGCTTGGTCTAATAGTTGACCGGGAGAAATGCCATATGGCATTAGGTCCGCCACTTGTACCTTTATTTTAATTGTGCAATAAAGATTAAATAAATACTTGAACTTCTCAGAGAATTTTTGGAAATAGGCCAATAGTAGGTTTTCCGAAAACGACGAAACTTGTTTTTGCATTTTCCATGCCATGAAATCCTGATAACACTTAGACATTGTTACAAACAAATAAGACGATAAAAATATTGATAAATTGAAAACTATGAATGAGGCGCCAAAATAAATTATAAGGACACATATAATTAATTCTTTTTTTGTACGGCTTGGAAACGAAAAGTTATTTTTAAGTCATCATACAGGTATCAAAACTTGTTTGTAACGCCATAAGAATGGTGAGCAGCATGCATATATAAATGTTCCATTAACAAAAATAAATTGATCCCCAAGGAGATCATAGTAAAAACTTAATTCAAAACTTGGTTAAAGTTATCATGACAAGAATTCATTAACTTTTTTTATTTTTTATTAAAGCTTTTGTCATTTGTCATATTATTTATGTGGTTTAAATAATAAAGACATCAAATAATATAATACAATTGTTTTCATTGTGTACACAATTAAACTTATGATAATATAAGACAATAGAAGTTAAACAAAACTAACTATATGATTACTCAAATTGTTGCTTACGTCACCTAATGAGTTCTTGCAATAAGCCGACGATATGAGCAAATTTTTCTCACACATGGAGAAGAAAAGTAGCGTGTGCTACTCGAAGTACGATAATATTTTTATTTTGGGCGATATACATGAATTCCTTGCTTTACACAGGATTCAACCGTAGAATAGAAATATTATAATAGTAGAACCTACTGTGGTATTCTTCGTTTCGCTCTGGATTCCAAGTAGCGCCTTATAAATATTACCTTTACGTTTTGCAGCACAATGTACTATATTTTGCTCCGGATTAGAACATTGTATACAGGTCGAGGATGAAAAGGTATTTGTTTATTAGACTGCACAAATTAAAAATGTATTTTTCATCTGAGGTTCACAAGAATTTAATAAAGTAAAAAACAATATTTCTAAGAAAACTTTCTTAGCAAAGCCTTTGTTTTTTGCTATGGCAAGTGCAGAACACCAGAACAGAAAATGCAAAACATGAGTAAAATTAGCCCGACAAGATCGAGACAGAACTTTGACTTCGTTATACTTTGAAAAATAGCAACCTATGTTAATTTATATTAACTTCTATATCATTATTTCTGATTTGATTAAAACTTATGTGAGATAAAGTGAAAAAAATAAAACATATAAAATTAAGTAATTCAATTCAATGAAAATTGCAAGTAAAAAGTTTCCAAGATTTTAGAATTACAATGATTTTTTTTATTGTTAAACAGTTTTGATTTATTCTTCAAACTAAAAAAAAAATTGGATAAAAATCAAACCGCTAAACGGTACAAATAAATGAGTGTCCTGCACAATATTGTAGCAGGCTTTTCTACTTGTACTTCGAGCTTATGAAATGTCTACACGTGAACGCTACGTCTAAATTTGATTTTAATAATATGTCTCGTCCATTTTAGCGCCGCCTCAGAATACAGTAAGAGTAAACAGAACGGAATCTCCTAAGGTACGCGCAATATGCGTCCCCGTTCCCAGCACCCGCACCTCTCCCGCGGTTCTTGTGGGACAACTTGTGCCATGCAGTGTGTGTTCGCCCGCTCTCGCCCGTCACCAAGGCGAAAACGGGGTAGAGGTGCCGGGACGGGAAACGGGGACGCATATTGCGCGGACCTTAGGAGATTCCGTTCTGTTTACTCTTACTGTATTCTGTGGCGCCGCCTTCCGTTTGTCCAAGCTGTTAGTCTAATTGTCGTCTGTATCCCTGTTTGAAACAAATTTAGGGAAATGATTACCATAAAATAAACATTTCCGGGACATTAGCAATGTTGGGATAAAAATACATTACAGTCATCCGGAGTTTGTTTGTCGTTTTGGAGCATAATAAAATTTTGATGAGTAAAGTAGGCAATAAACTGGGGTTTACGATCCTATTAAAACACACTGTCGTACGTCAAGCGGCAGGTAGTCATAGCTTTTGCATGTTCTTGATTATCATCGCTAGCAATTGACGCACCTTTATGCGACGACAATAGTGGCGACATTTCTGTAATGATCGTGTAGCTTCCTTACAGTCAATATAAACATTTGAGTGATATGTGAGACCTGGGGTATAATCACAGCGTGAATTATATATTAAGTAGGTATGATTAAGTGCATTAACTGGGAGCAAATAGAGCACTAAAGGTGCGGTTCGGTTCGGTTCCAATTCAATTAAGTTTAAAGTGATACATCGATTCACTTCCCATAGATTTGGACCAGAATCAAAATTAGAGTATAATTTACAGTCCATATTTTCGCTTTGTTATATGTAAGATCATAATAAACCGGCCAAGTTCCGTACAATTAATTGAATTTTTATAGGTTTTCCTGTAATCTACAAGCAATGAACTATATTTTGTATTTTTTTCAAAATTTTAGGCTCAGTACTTTCGGAGATCAGGGGGGGAATGGTAAATTTTCGTCTTCTTTCTTGAATAAAATCAAAAATTTTTATTTTACAATCATAAAAAAATATATTTGAAATTCTTATAACAAACCCTTTCATTTGATATATAACATAGTAAGTATAGCAATTTTTTTTTTTAAATTTCATAATTTTCCCCCCGAAAATGATCCTTATTTTAAAATAATATTTATTTACTTTGCACATATGTGTTTGGGTCATAGGATTACACCATCCTACAAAATTTCACCTGATTTGGTCGAGTAGATTCGGAGTAAATTGGCTGTGACAGACGGACGGACAGACAGACGCACGAGTGATCCTATAAGGGTTCCGTTTTTTTCATTTTTTGTACGGAACCCTAAAAAGAATCTCATCTTTTGGCTATAAAAGATTAATGGCTGTTTCATAAATAATCATCATATCCGTCCAAAGATATCCACTTTAAAGCATAGGCGTGTTAAAGAATAAACAGATGAATTATGTACATCTTGCGGAAATCGAAGTTCCGCAAAATGTACATAATTCATCTATTTATTCATTAACACGTCTTCTGACGAGGACGTAGACAATTGAAAGGAGTTATTAATATTCGTTATGATAATTCGTATGAACAACAATTCGTAAATCTCCTTCCAATCACATTGAATGCGATTTATAAGGTTTCAATACGCGGGGAGCACGTGCACAGTCTACATAAAGTTAAACTTAGCTCTTCATTAAGTGTGTTATACCGTCCCTTTTAAGTGCCTTGATGAGGTTGGGTTCAAGCAGAAGGGTCAGTTTCGATTGCGGGGATGTAACTCGAGTTAACGTCTCCTTGTTTGAGACTACACGATACGTTGGTCTCTACAAACGTTACAGTATATTTTAACTGTAGAAGTTTCACATGATAAAATAAAAGAATAAGTTTTTCTGACAAGATAAAAGTTACACTAGAACGTTACCACATCTCAGTGGTTCATACAGATTGGACGATAACGGGTACGAGCTGCGGGCTACGACTATCAGAGAGGAATATATGTAGAGCCCGTGTGGATATCGTGCTACGGCGCTACGCGCTACGATTAGTGCTACGAAGCTACGAACCTCTTTACTTTTACGACTTTTGTGCAGTGGGGTTTATTACGAACATAGAACTATATTTAAAATTTAACATACCTTTTTAAATACATGGGTAACTTATATTCTATATACAAGTGTTTAGATATACAATTGAAATTTATTTTCATCTCATCTATTACCTACTAAATTCAAAATACAAAATATTTGGGGCTAAAATTTCTGGTAACTCTCTCGAAATTGAAAAGAAAATCTTGGGATTAAAACAGATTTGAAAACTGAACACGAATTAAGAATCAAAAATAATATTGTGAGTCAGAAATAAAAAGAAGAAACATGCAGCAAAAAAAAGAAAGGCATCGTAGTTTTTAAAATTTGGAATAGGTACAACACGTTTTACATAGATAGATGTAGGTCAAAATTTTTTGGTTCTTTTGCTTCAAAAATATACTTATTCATAAAAACGCGCTTTGATTCAAATAACAATAATAATGGAAGTTTTAGGCTATTTTTACATTGTATTTAAATGTGTATGTGTGTGTGTGTATGTATATTTCCTTGTTATGGTGGGTAATGAATAAGTATCAACTCGAACATTTAAAGATATGCAGAATTACGCACAAAGAAAACGTTATGAAACGATTCTAATGACTGGAAAACTACTCGTATATAAGAAAGAAGGTCCTCGATTTTTTTTCTTACTATTTCTTTAGTGAAAACGTCACCAAATAAAGGTCAGTATCGCGTAAACGTTGCTTGTCTATCCATCTACCTGTTAAGTAAAAAGACGCAGTGTAGCTCCTCATACTAGTACTCATACTAGTATTTGGCAATAACCTGCAGACAGATTGCTGACGGAGTTACAGCTGATGTGGTTCAGACAAAGAGCTATTATGTAAAACTAGGGGAGACACCACATGTCACTGTTTTATCCCGTTCAATGGTAGCTATCTCCAAAAACTTCACTTAGTCGCTTGCTAGCTCTTATACGCCTAGAACTTTCGACTGTAAATAGGTAAGCGTACGAAAACATGGTACACAAAATTGAAAATGCCTTAGTGTGCGTTACAATACAGTAAGAATAATTCAAGAAACACGACAGTGTAAAGAAATAATTTTCCATTGGTTAGTAACCAGATTTCATTGTTTGAAAATTATGTAAATACGTATGATAAAATGTTTGAGCCAACGTTTGAGAATCGCCAATGTTTGAGATAGCTGGTTTATGAATTCTATGTCAATGGCTTCAGCACGGTCACCACCCTGCCCTTACAGATAAGATAACTACAGAAAAATACACTTACCCCGCCCCATCCCAGCGCTCTGGCGAGGTCATTGCCGGTGCCGAGCGGTAGAACGCCGACGGCAGGCCGCGTGCCGATGCGGTCCAGCACGCTCAGCACCCAGCCCACGGTGCCGTCGCCGCCGCAAGCTAACACCCGGAGATTAGGAACTTTGCGGAACAACTCCAACCTGAAATAAATACATAAATAAAGAAATATAAAAAAAAATTAAAAAAAAACAAAGTAAGTTCGAGACTTGTGTTATGGGATACCAACTTAACGATATTATATTTTATAAAAATACATATATGTATAGATTAACATCCAAGACTCAGGGCAATCTGAAAAGATCATTTTCCATCTTGACCTGACCAGGGATCGAACCCGGGACCTCCGATGTGACAGCCTGGCATGATGACCACTAGGCCACAGAGGTCGTCACATATTGTAAAACACTTCAAATAAGTTAACATTTCTTTGAAAATTAATTGGGAAATGGGAATACTTCATAAAATTAAAAAAGGAATTTTCTATAATCTACATTACAATATTGAGCTTCTTATATATTTACTTACTCCATTTCCTTATTGAAATTATCATCTTTCATATACCTATGGTATATTCTACCTATTTTACATAACTTATAGATGCAAATGAAGTCGTGTGGTACATGTATGTATTTTCCGTTTCTTTATAATACAAGAAAATTTTTATAAAAAAAACTTTACTTAAATACCTAGCATATTTTCTGTCAAATAATTTAAGGCACCATCCTACCTAGTCAATCAATCACTCAAAATATAATCTTTGTGTCACAGGCAGATTGACGTTAATATATTTTCAAATTATTTCTCAGTTTCCAATAACGAAGTCAGAATTGATGGCGCAGAAGAATAGGCAAATCACGACGCAATCGCCGTCAGAATAAAGAAAGAGGGGAAAGGGTCTCGTGACAACGGTGACACTTTGAAGACGCCCCGGATGGTTTCCCTGAATACGCGTTTGCTCACAATACAATTCATGTCATGCCCCTTTAACATAATTGACAAAACAAGACGGTAATTGGGGCGATTGTGTTGCGAGATGGAAAAGTTTCATTTCCTTTTTTTTCTACTACCGAAAAAGGTTTGTGTTTCAAACCTAAATACATATTTAGGTTTACCTCAAAGGTCTACTCGTATAAGCCTTACCTCAAAGTTTTGCAGTTTTAGCAGAATATTTTGAACTTCTTATAAGAATAATTCTTCCATGCTGGTCTGGGAGAAAATAAACGTAGTATGTACAACTGTTTCTCTTCCTGGGCAGATCGTAAAAACCGATCGAGGGAATGGGTGCGATTCTGAATTTATTTATTTAAAACTTTATTTACCGAAATAAAATGGTACAAAAGGTGGATTTAATGCTAATAGCATTCATGGTTTATTGAATCATGACAATAAACGATGCGGCTAGCAACCCATCACTATATTTGTTCCCTTTTATTACCTTTACGCCCGCCATCACGCTGAGAGTGGCTTTAGGGGTTTGCGGTCCTAGGCTTTGTCTACCCAGTTAGACATAAAGACGTTATAGTGAATCTATAAGAAAAACTACAAACCACGTGGCAAAGTTCCTATTCCAGGTATTATAAGCTTCTAAAATCCACTTAGAAACGAAAATTTACAGCTCAAAAGTAGCCATTGAAAAACAAAGCGCAGTAAAGGGAAAAGGCTCTATAAAAGGGAATTCATTGATCTTTTATGCACCACGTCGCGTGATAATTGCTTTTTTTTTCATCTAGCTAAATACCCCTAAGCGCAGCCCGGAAATGGACGTTAGACATAAAACGAGGGGCAGTTAATGGGCGGATTTTATATGATAAGCCGTCATTAGGGGAGTTGACATTTAAATAGCAAGTCAGTCGTTTATCAGTGCGCAAACCTCAGGTTGATGGTTTAGTAAATGCAAGTAAAACGCATTTGAGCCGACTCCTTAAGTTTCAAGTGTATTTAAACACTGTGCGTTGGATATGAGTGCAGTTACAGAAATATTTCTTTGAATTAAATTGAAAATTAATTTGTTTCACGTTCTATTTTCCTACAATCATATGATATTATCGGGGTATGGGAGTGTTCCATCCAAGTGTACCATACTTTCCTCGAAGTCATTTGAGGCACTTTTGTACGCACGAATAACTTCCTTATGGCAGAAGCTACTCGTAGAAGCCTACATTTTTTTCTGACCAAAAGAACAAATTACCTATACCTACTCGTATTAAAGTAAAATCCCAAATATTACGTATATACCTTAATGTTAACGTCTATAATTAACGAAAAGCCAGCCAAAGTTCTTCAATTTTGTTACTCATTCACTGACCGATTATCAAAATTATAAGGTATGTACTTACAAATTTGAAATTTGGAATTTACCGCAAATTTGAATAAGGAAGGAAAAATGCTACGAATAATAAATTTTCTAGAAATGTAACGCTCCTACATTCACCGCTTCAATTCTGATTCCATTTACGCAAACAAACTAACAGTAATAACAAAGAAACACTCAAACACACACATAGACAAATATGCATGCGATTGGTCGCGACAAGGTCACGCTTTGTCGTCGGGTGGGGGCGGTCACCGCAACGAGCGGTGAGGTACAACGCGTGGCTTAGGTACATTTTGCATAACACTTTCCACAGATGTCAAGTATGGATTATTAAAATGTTTATGAAAGGTGAGTCCTGTGTTTTTCATGTCTGTATGGCTTCTACACTACTTCACGGCATATGACGACATTTTTAATGAATCAATTATCGCAAAAGCACAGCAATATTCTCAAAGGAAACTTTTTGCGACGCAACCGCACGACTCGAGTGTCACAGCGAACTGTCGCGCCGCGCGGTTTATATTTTAAGCCCCGTCCGCCGCGGTACATATCGCGTGAAATGATTTTTCGGGTTTAGTTATGCTTCTAGGGTTTATTATTCGTCAGAAATATGTAAAAATCTTGGGGTTTTGGACTTACTTTTTTTGTACCGTTAACACCTACAGAAAGAATTGAGATCCTTTAAAAACAATACTTGCAAAATATTGCCGGCCTTAGCTCAACCTATTCCTGTGAGTTGTTATTTTGAATTAACTATGGCAGGCGAGCACTAGAAATATTTTTACCTATTTTGAAATGTTCGTTGCCTAAGGAGAAAAACTATTTGTAAGTAATTAAAGCTAAAAAATTAAAAAATATATAAGTAGTACTTACCCGGGACCAGGACCGCCCTGAGTAAGATCGAAGACCTGTCGAGGATTAAGCAGCCATTGGAACTTCTGCAGTAGTTTCGCCCCCTGATTGCCGCCGCTCTTTGGGTTGATAAACACTAA
Source organism: Acrobasis repandana (assembly GCA_963576875.1). Taxonomy (NCBI): domain Eukaryota; kingdom Metazoa; phylum Arthropoda; class Insecta; order Lepidoptera; family Pyralidae; genus Acrobasis; species Acrobasis repandana. The sequence goes on along the minus strand of OY756218.1, from coordinate 13,614,340 downwards.
TACTGGTCTCACACTCGCTGTAGGTATAGGCTTTATCACAAACGTCTTCTGTTCGTTCTTCGAGTCCTTCCCCTTCTTTTTTGAGGCACTTTTCTTTTTAGGTGATTTTCTTAGGGACGATTTGAAACTCCCTCTCCGTGGTAACTTCACGATCCAGGACGGCGGCACGATTATATTTGATTGCGATCCTGTGAAATTATGACTTTGTTATTTGGGTGTTCAAGCCTTCAAGGTTTCACCCAGTGAGATTAGCTTTTAGAACATCGGTGCCATCTAGTGGAATTTATAATTCGTAGGGAATTTAGCCATAAACACACTAAATGTCTGTTCATTAATTCTGTCATTCGCTCACTGTCATCTGTTAGATTGATTGGAATAAATATTAAATATTGGCTTATAAGTAGATCACGTTGTAATTTGACCAATTGGATACTTTATCCCCTCCAGAGTAGTAAGCGACGGCTAGTTTCTAAATAAGCGTAATATCTATTTAGCTGTTACCTAATGAACATTCTTCTCCTATCCTCTGCAGATTGAAGCAGCTTTCTTTATTGTGGTATGCGTCCTTGCACCACGAACAGCTCAGCGCTACGATGTCCTTCGAACTAAATGATAATTTAGCCTGGAGTGACTGTTGACAAAAAAAAACGCACCATAAATATTACCCGACATCATTAAATTAAATTATAGGTAAGCCTGTTTTATTAAACAAAATAACAAAATTAAGATATTCAGTAGGTACCAATCAATATAAATTATAATTATTTAATAAGGCCTACTCGTATCTCTAAATTGTTGATCACTGAACGTTTCTAATCTTCTTAGTAATATAAATATTATATTATTTTATATTTGCTTTTTTGAACTTTGTATTTTATATGCATGTTTTTAATACAATAAAGTTATTACAAACAAACAAACAAACAAATATTTTTAATAGGTACATATATTATTTTCAAAAAGTATGACGATACATTTTGTATCTTTACCACATATCTGACGGTTTAATTGTCCACCACACAGGTAGGTATTTCAAAATCGAGTGAATGGTAAATCGACTAGATACTACCAAAATAGCAATTGTCGAAATACCTGTGAAGTAACGTTGTACACTTCGCTGAAAGGCTTTGTGAGGCAATGTGGTCGGCGACCAAATTGCCTACACTATTTTCGCTAAAAAATGGATAGAATCCAAAACATTTAGGCATTCCGACTCGCTAAGAAGAAAAAGAAGAAGCTATGATTTTGGTGACCTTCACAATTCTGTCATTATATTTAATAAATCAGCGCCTTTAATGAACATTTAAACAAGCAATGTTTTTAGCATGCATTGTAGCGTAGCGGCTAAGTTTGTGTTTGGAATACGCACGCGGTCACTGTCTACTGCCAAAGGTTTGAGAGAGGAATCTCGTGTAGGAATGCACCAACAGCAGCTGCGCCGGAGTGACTGTCACAAAGAACATGCAACAAACATGCAGACATAAAAATAAAAAGTAAAATAAAATGGTGAATAAACAAAATGTTTTAAGGAACAGTCACTTTTAGCAACACATAATAAATTAAAAATGCTCAAAAATGTGAATAAACTATCAAATTAGATTTATAAGTACGTGCATTTACGTAATTTAAAAACATTGTAGTGTATTACAGTAAAAAAATAAAATAAAATGAATGTTAATTGATGTTTGGTAGTTACAAAGCAACACATAAATTGATTTAGAATACGACGTACTCAGCAGAATGTGGCACGAACAGAAATGCAGAATATAACCTCGATACTGCCTGTTTAAATTTCAAAATCGCGCTTTCCATGCAAGCTGCGCGGGTGATATGCTAACACGTCATTAAAAATGAAGTTTTAATTTCGCTCTGGGCTTGTAACGTTGGTTTCGTGTCACATGCGAGCTGAATGCGGCGTAAATGCAAATGATTTCAGCTTGACAGAGTGTTGGGCGGCGAGGTAGGCCGCGGGAGGGCGAGGCGTAGGGCGCCGCGAGGCGTCTCGTTACGATATAACGCGCGTCCGCCGGCCGCCCGCCGCCCGCAACGCACCGCGCGCATAAATCATTCATTCATAACATTATCCAACTGACAGATTGTATTTACGTGTACGAGTACGCAGTACGCTGAAATAACTGCGGCTCCGGTCGCCTCGTGATTTACATTTTGATGCAGCCACGCCTCTTTGGTGGTGTTATTTTATGACGTTATGAGTCGGTTCCGACTTGTGTTCCGACGCATGCATAAATCTCAGCATAATGTAACAAGTGAATAATTAACATTGGTTTACATTAAAATTTAAAAGCTTTTGTATTATACGACGTAGTTCAAATACCGTGCGAGAAGAACGCAACAGACATTTTGAAAAAAGCAACAATAAGTAACTTTTATTGTTTGCGCTGTTGAGGGAGAACTATGGCTGCAGCTGCAGCGCTGCGCTCCGGAACAGCGTTTTAATTATGACCTACTGCATAATATTTTGCATCACAGCAGCCTACATTCACCAGACGACGCAATTTTGCTGACATGCAACCTCCGAATAATAATGAACAATGCACGGACCACGATTCTACTCTTATGCAAATTAAACATACATTGAACCAGGTAAAAGTTGAAGTTTCGTCATCATGGTGGAACATAAGGGTATTCTGTTTGTGGTAGAATGTAATTCATTTGTAATGAGCATAGATGGTCTACAGAAAACTTTTCTTATTAACGTTAGATCAATAGCGTCTGCGAGCTCCCAGGCTATTCACTCATTAAATCGATCCCTTAATATATTAAAGACTCAATTAAGCGCTGCGATCGGGAGACTGTTAATGTAATGGCTTTTTCTGACCTAGCAGGAATACTGCTATTCGGTCTCACCCACACGATACATGTTACATTTTAATGAACCTCATAAGCCAAATGTGATCGTTAAACGTGAAGTTGTTAGTTTGCTTTCACATTTAGAAAGGCTAAAATAATGATAAAAAATGTGACTTCTGGGACTAACGAAGCTACGTTTAAATTAAACATGGTACGTACCTACGTATTGTAGCTTCGAAGGTCATTGTTGTTAGTGATAACGTACATTTATCTCTTCGCGGTTTCAGTAGACGTTTAGTGAAAATTGGATAGTGAACAGCCCAGAAAGCATCGTCACAAACAAATTGCAGCAGCGTGCTAGTGATGAACATTTCTCAACATCAACATAGACAAGCTTTATTTATCGACACTAGTAAATTAGTGTACAGCCCGCTTATAAGTCTGCTAACTTGGGTTTCAATTAGGAATACTTTTTGATAGCTAAAAAAATTAAAACAGCTGCAGAGAGTTTCTAAGGGCAGTGGAAATCGAACAAAAATCGTGGTAATCTCACGTCCCGACGACGTCACGAGAATTTCGCATTCAATAGAAGAAATTAACAAATTAAAAAGTGCAAATGTGATGATTGTAAAAACTATGCTCATTCACTCTTATATAATCTTCCTATTCTGGATTATGGTGATGTGTGTTACTCGGACTTGAATTTTGACTAACCTATACATATAAACTCGACATACTTTAAAATAACTGTCTTCGATTGATATACAGCCTTCATAAGTACGACCATGTCAGGCTTACCGTACTCAACTTAAGTGGTTGCCCGTTCGTCTGCGTCACTGGCTGTATATTCTTATAACTTCTTTTTCATTCTCTTTGTCCCTAAATCTCGTATCATAAATCCAAATTTACTTTCATTACTCAAGTCAAAAGTCTTCGCTCTCCTAGTAATCTCCGTCTTGATATACCATGTCACCGGAGTGGGTTCTTTGAACGTTCGTTTACTGTTCAACCGGTAGAGCTTTGGAACGCCTTACCAATAACATCCGGAAGGTACTCGTGTAGCGTTCAAGAGTACAGTGCGTGCATATTATCTTTTGGAACTGTCAGATAGAATATAGATAATAATATATATTTAGTATATTATATCCATTTACATTTTGAATGTAAGTTTATTGATATACTATTCTATTAATAAATGTATATTTATATCTTATATTATTCACAATACACATGCATATACAACGTGTAAGGGACATATGCGTAATAAATCGAACCACAGGCTATACGTACTATCATCATCATCATCATTTCAGCCGCATAACGTCCACTACTGGACACAGGCCTCTCCCAGGGATTTGATCCCAAAATGACCGATCTAGAGCGGCCTGCGTCCAGCGCTTTCCAGCGACCTTAGTCAGATCGTCTGACCACCTTGTGGACGGTGTCCGACGCTTCGCTTGCCAGTACGTAGTCGCCATTCGAGAACCTTTCTGCCCCATCGGCCATCGGTTCGTCGCGCTGTGAGTGGGCGAGACACATGTCTCGCCCACTGCCACTTTAAGACGATACACGGAGTCCAATGCTGCCCCCATTTGAAATAAATTATTTGTAAGGAAACAGAGATATCATTTAAAATTTTAAGCAACTAAAACCTAAATAACCCTTCAAACTATTTTATGAACCACTGTTTACAGTTTAAAGTGAGAACGTTAAGCTTTAGTTTGCATTTTTGAAAAAACGGCCACTTTTGGCAAAAACGCATATTAAAGCTTAAGACCGTACCTAAATTTTTCGGGGTCCAGTGCTGCCCCCATTTAAAATAAATCATCTGTACTAATATTATAAAGCGGAAGAGTTTGTTTGTTTGTTTGTTTAAACGCGCTAATCTCAGGAACTAATGGTCCGATTTGAAAAATTCTTTTTTTGTTGGGTAGTCCATTTATAGAGGAAGGCTTTAGGCTATATAACATTACGTTCCGACAACCACGCGAACGAAGTCGCGGGCACAGCTAGTTTCAAAGAAAACGGAGGCATTATTTAAAATTTTGCTACTACCAAATCCTAGATAACCCTTCAAAGTATTTTATGAACTACTGTTTACAGTTTATAATGAGAACGTTAAGCTTTACTACGCACATTTGCCAAATGTGGCCGTTTTTGGCAAATGTGCGTAGTAAAGCTTAACGTTCTCAATTTAGTAGTTCATAAAATACTTTGAAGGGTTATCTAGAAATTGGTAGTAGCAAAATTTTAAATGATGTCTCCGTTTTCTTTGAAATGATTTATTTTAAGTGGACCACTGGAGCACTGGACCCCGGAAAATTTAGGTACGGCCTTAATGTTCTCACTTTAAACTGTAAACAATGGTTCATAAAATAGTTTGAAGGATTATCTAGGTTTTACGAGTACTAGCTTAGCGGGAGGGTATGATAGGATTACTGTCGAAATGTTGAAGGCTGGACAGGGCATTGTAGCTAATCAGTTGTGTGACCTTTTCAATCTGTGTTTTAAAAAATGTGTGGTACCAAAGGATTGGTGCAAGGCGGTAATTGTACCACTGTATAAAGGAAAGGGTTCAAAGCAAGACTGTAAAAACTACCGAGGCATTAGTCTTCTTAGCGTGGTTGCCAAATTGTATGCAAAGGTCTTGATAGAAAGGGTTGTGAAAGATACAAACGAGAAGATATGGGATGTACAAGCGGGATTTAGAAAGGGTATGGGATGCACGGATCAGGTCATTTCCTTAAGATGCATTTTAGAGAAACTTCTGGCCAAAGATCGGAAAGTCTATTGCATCTTCGTAGATTTAGAAAAGGCCTATGATAGGGTGGAAAGGAATGAATTGTGGTCAACACTGTCTACGTATGGGTTGAGCAGCCATCTGATTCAGGCACTGAAATCTCTTTATAAGGATTCTAGTGCTTGTGTCAGAATTGACAGCGAATACACAGACTGGTTTAACATCGAAAAAGGTGTTAGACAGGGATGTGTAGCGTCGCCTTGGCTGTTCAACTTATTCATGGACAGTTGTTTGACAGATTTGAAAGAAGATGAATGTGGTGTTAGAATGGATGAGTTATTTATCAAATGCCTTCTCTATGCCGATGACCAAGTGATACTTGCGGACTCAGAGGAGGAATTACAGAAGATGATAGCTGTTATGAATAATGCATTAGAAAAAAAGGGTATGAAAGTTAATGTAAGCAAGACTAAAGTTATGGTTTTTGAAAGGGATGATAGTTCAACAGAATGCAATATTTTAATAAATGGGGTGAGAGTGGAGCAAGTAAAAGAGTCTGTATATTTAGGATGTAAGTTTACAAAAGATGGCAAGCACGAGGGTGATGTGGAAAGAAGAGTGAATGCGGGTAACCAAGTGAATGGAGCGTTGCATTCCTTTATGACCAGCAGGAAGGTATCAGATAAGGCACGTCTTGCTGTTCATAAAGGAGTACTAATACCTACTTTAATGTACGGTAGTGAGAGTTGGGTATGGCAGAGAAAGCATGAAAGCAGAATAAATGCAGTTGAAATGCGAGCGCTGAGGAGTATGTGTGGTGTTACCTTGAAAGACCGAATAAGAAATGATGTTATAAGAGATCGGTGTGGAGTGAAAGAGGACGTAGTGACAAAAGTATAACAAGGGATGTTAAGATGGTTTGGGCATTTAGAAAGGATGGATGAAAATAGATTAATAAAAAATATTTATAAGGTAAGTGTGAAAGGAAGAGCGGTACAGGGTCGACCTCGGCGAACGTTCTGCGATCAGATTGCAGACGTTCTGAAAAAGGGAGAGGTAAGAAGTACACGTAACCGAAGGGCATGTATGAAGAGGTTGATGAGTGTAGATGAAGCGAAAGAGGTCTGTCAAGATCGTAGCAAGTGGAGGTCCATAGTCTCTGCCTACCCCTGTGGGAAACAGGCGTGATAGTATGTATGTAGCTTAAAATTTTAAATGATATCTCCATTTCCTTACAAATAATTTATTTCAAATGGGGGCAGCACTGAACTCCGTGTACCGTCTTAACGAGCGAATCCATTGGGCTATATCAGCGACTTTTGTTCTCCTACGAATTTCCTCATTACTGATTCGATCACGTAGAGAAACACCGAGCATAGTCCTCTCCATAGAGCGTTGAGCGACCTTGAGCCTTCTTATGAGACCCATAGTAAGGGACCACGTTTCAGAGCCATAAGTCATCACTGTACCTAACTATAGTATAATGAAATTAAAATAACAGTAAATAAATCGGCTTTTCCACACATAAGTGTGCAGCCACCCGGGAAAATTGTATGGGTATGTCGATTTTTGTTGGTTTTTCGACTGTTATTTTCATTTCACTATATGTATACTATAGTGATTTAGTATAGCCCGTAATTCGATTTATTGCATTATGCATTTAATGCATATCTTACACGAGGTATAGGTACTAGATGTTTTTGTTTCAGTATGAAAGTTTTGTGTGTAAAACAAAACAAGTAATTTCATTTAATAATTCTGCAAAAACTTTCCGGTTGAAACATGACAAAATACCTACGCATAAAATTATCATATCATTTATGTACACGAGCGACTTATTTCCAGCGAGTCCAAATTTAATCCCGAGGTATTTTCGTTTTTATTTCAGCAGTTGTTTCATACATATAACTGATCGATCTTTCTACAAAAAGCATATTATTTTGTAGTTCGTTAGGTTTGTCCATTATTCTGCGTACCTGAACAGCCTTTATCAAGCATTTAGCAAACGAGCTTCTATACAATTTAGTCAAAAGTAACGTGAGATGGAGCTATTGTTTATTCACGAGTCATTAACGAACATCATAGTCAGTTCAGTGCATTACGCTCTGATGATGGTCTCTGAGATTGAAACCAGGTTGGAACGTGCTGATGTACGAGTACATACTAATGTACTCGTACATCAGCACGTTCCAAGCTGTTTTGATTATTATAAAAAACGGGAGCTAGGTTACTGCTTTAAGTTTTATTTACGCGCATAAAAATAGACGCTTCTCTATCTCTACACGTGTCATAGAGTACATTTACACGTTACTCGGATTGTCACCGAGACAAATCATGTTCGGTAACCTATTTGTATAGTATCCATGTGCTTAAGGCGCTCTCTCATTTTGTATATTAATCAAAGCCGTTAAATATGTATGTGTTCGCCAATAAAACATTTACGAGTACATTGTAAATTACCTTTCCACAAGCCTTGCACTTGCCCTTCTCGGAGCGGCGATGGACCCAGTGGTGGTGCGTGACGGTCTGCTCCCGGTATTGCCGCACGCCGACGTCGCGGAAGGTGGGTTTGCACGTGAACTGCACGCGGTCCATCAGGATGTCGATGCACACCGTGTGCGCGATGATCTTGCACGCCGAACATTTCATACGAGACCCGTGTTTCTGCGTACAAACAAAAGTATGATAAAAAATATGGAGAGATAAATAAAAAAAAACCGGCCAAGTGCGAGTCGGACTCGCGCACCGAGGGTTCCGTACAAACCTGCAAGGTTTAGTATTTGGTATGAATTTTAATTTAATACCTCTACGCGTTTATGAGGAAATGGGTAGTAAGTTTAAAATTATTAAAAAAATATATATTATGTGATGTAACTAAAAATTTATGGTTTTCGTAATTTTTCCTTTATCTATGCTATAAGACGTTGCTTCGTACCAAAGAACGATGTTCAAAAAAGACCTGTCAAATATTTTGATAGGACAAATGGTGTATAATTATATCTATACGTTCATAAAAATATTCATATTTTTCTATTATTGTAGTACTAATTATTATTAAAATCGGCAATACGAAACGAAAGTAATAAATATTTTAAATATTAACCTAATTCAGCCATTTTATCAGGAACGCAACCATTAGATGTGCAATATGATGATGTGCATTGTCTATGAATGGGCATAACCCGCATAACCGTTGCATTATATTATTTCTATTTCATCACTTGCCAGCCATGGAAAAGAAGCCTCATGACAATTAAATAGGAAATGTTATTAACGAATAGAGAAAGATAAATAACACATGGAAAAAATGTTAGGCAAGTTTTAAGTATATTTTTAGAAGTTATTCAATTAATTATCTCTAACAAATGAGAAGGAACGTTTTTTTTTGTATGCTGGCAATATTTTTCAGAAGTGTCACTTATGTCAAACTCATCTGTCAATTCTGTCATTTACAATGGCGTCGGTTTTTGATTTAATTCTTTGCAGTCCTTCGTTTGCTCTTGCGTCGATGAGTTCTGTGCGTTTAATCGGTTTTCCTTTTACCAACGACCCTTGCTTTCCCAACGGACTTCGATATCCTGCACTTCTGACTACTTCGGCTATTTCCATACGGACACTGATTTTTGCTTTACGATTTGGATTTGTGTTTTATTTGCTCGTAATTAACGAGATTAACAAGAACACGATGTCACAGCGAATACATTGTGTTAATTGCAATATATGTGTGAGTTCATCAAACACACAAAGCCGCTTCCTCGTTTTTGAGCAAAATACAAGAATCATCTCATTAATCAGCAACTGGATTTCTCCAATTATTGTAAGTATTTATTTTGTTATGTGATCTTGTTCATGTTTAGTACTAAACTAACTAGCTACCTACTATTCAATGTAACATAAAAAAGTTTCACTACTGGAAGCATACAGTGGTGTTTTATAAAAAACATGCATTGTTATCTATTTGTCTTATCTCTCTCTAACTTAGCCATGTTACAATAATAAAACGCTCAGATTCCAATAAGACACATTTACTATTATGTAGATTATATTTATTGTGTAAGTAAAGGTCCATAGTATCTGCCTACCCCTGTGGGAAACAGGCGTGATAGTATGTATATTTAATGAATCATTTAAATTACTATTTTATTTTAGAGAATACGAAGTTATAAGTGATGTGTTGTAATCATAACCAAATATATTTTTTTCAGGTTACTGAAGAGGACTACATTTGTGAAGCATGCTTTAATTTAGCTGTGCAAACTGTAAACAATCAACTTCATGGAGACAGTGGCAGTGATCGATGTGCAGGCCCATCACGTCGTGGTCATTTAGAAGTTTGCGTATTGTGTGGACGTTCATTAGTCAATCGGCAAAGCCACCTTATCCTGAGTCAGATCACACCTCATCATGCAAAAATCATACATATTGTTGAGAACAGAATCGCACCTCGTCAGGTAAATAACAAACCTTCTTTATTCTAGTTTTATTCATGTATGTGCAAGTTAAATAATAAGAGAGAATAACTTATCAAACATTTTGAAGTCTCATATTACAATTACATTAGATAGATTTAGATATTTATCTACCTTTTATCTACTATAAAGTATAATAATTATTATGTATTTATAATTATAATAGGTATATAGTATTTAACATGCCGTGTGGTTCCCGGCAGTTAGAATAGGACCTGTCCAAGTCTTCTCATGAAATGGATGTAGTAGAAGTCGACTTAGGAAACAAGCTAAACAAAGCTTAATCTATGAGACCTCTCCAACCCGTCTGGCCAGCGTGGAGAGCATAGACCAAATCCTCTAACTGCTCTGGCTAGTATATGGCTCTGGTCGTACAGAAAGGGTCATGCTCCTGCAGTGGCGACTAAAAAGACATGATGATGATGAGTATAATACAAGTAAACATACTTGAGGCTAGATCAATTTCTGTGATTTCTCCTTAACTATTTATTAATATTTTAATCTTATATCAGTCCCTAACAGCTATTACTTTATTACAGATATCATCTTCTGATCGATTATGCCATGCCTGTTTCATGCAAGTGAAAAGGCATGCCCTTCGAAGCCATAAAATTGATGAAACAAGAATTATATCTGAAAACTTAGAACAACAACAACCTGAACCTAGTCTTGAGGCATTTGTTAGTCAAATTGATGCTTCAGAAGAAAGCATTCAATTGGAGAGTCCAGATCCTGTGCCTACAGAAGAGCCACGACTGCGACTCCCAGATACAGTTTTGAGAAATTATAAACGAGCTCCTAATACTGCATCTCACTGCATTTTTTATGGATGTGATAATGTAAGTCTCCACACAATATCCGACCCACTAAGGAGAACTATCTTAGCAAAATATAATTATTATATTCCTCTTTTAGCTCGTGTTTGTCCCGAACATCTACATCAAAATAGATGGGATTCGTTATTTGATGCAGAGAACAGCATGTCCAATTTTACTGTGGAACAAATAGAACATATGCTGACTTTTGTAAAACATTCACAGCCATTTTTAAGTTTTGAGGACATAGAATCCGTCAATCTAATAGATGACCACTTGTTCGGTTACTGGATGGGTCTGACAAAAAATAATTTTTTAATAATATTAAATGATGTGCCTCGTATATTAGATATACATAGGGGTATATTAGGTTTAGCCTGTATTTTAATAAAAATGCGATCAGGAGATTCCGATGAAAGGATATCAACACTTTTACAGGTACCACGCACAACTATAGAAAGATTAATGAGCAAAGTAAGGGATGTACTTTTGGAGGATTTTGTTCCAAGAAATGTAGGTATTAATCATTTATCAAGAGAAGACTCGCGGGATCACAATTTAATGATCCCCAATGCATTATTTAATGAAAATAATTCAAATGCGATAATTATATGTGATGGTACCTATATCTATTTAAATAAAAGTGCCAACTATATGTTTCAAAAAGATACATATTCCTTACATAAATATCGAAATCTCCTGAAACCCTTTATGTTAGTGACAACTGATGGATATATATTAGATTGTCTGGGTCCCTACAAGGCTACCACATCAGATGCAGATATTATGAAATCTTTATTTGAAAATGAAAATTCTCCACTAAGACATTATTTTCAAGCAAATGACATATTTATTCTAGACAGGGGTTTCAGGGACAGCATCAGCTTGCTAGAAAGTTGCCAATACAAGGTGTATGTGCCTGAGACAGTTAGTGAAGGTGAACACCAACTTACTACCGCCCAAGCCAACAGAAGTCGATGTGTGACTATAGTGAGATGGGTGGTAGAAGTTGTCAATGGATACTTTAAAAGAGACTATAGACTTTTTAGATTTGATTATTTCAATAAAACGGTGCCACATATGATGGACCATTTTAAAATTGCGGCAGCATTAATAAATAAGTTTGGTGTTCGCCTTCGGGATAGAGTTGATGCTTCCCAAATTATTATTATAATAGGAGAAAGGATGAACCTTGAAAATAATTTATCAGATGCAGTTAATGCACTAAATCTTAATCGACGGTCATCCTTTTTCATAAGTCTTACTGCACAAGATAATAATATAATGTTCCCCCGTCTACAATATAGTGAATTAATATTATTTGCCTTAGGGACATACCAAATACGTCAAGCTCGTTCATATTATGGTGAACATGTACGTATTCATGGCGGTTACAGAATAGAAGTAGCAAGAGAAATGTTTGATTTGCATGGATATAATGTGAGAGGCAGTGGAAATAATTCATTAATAAGAGGTAAAATAAAGTCAAGGCATGTTAGCAGGCGGCAGTATTATGTTTATATTGTAATAGAAAATAATGTAAATGGTAGGGAAGGAATTACAGAATATTGCTGCAACTGTTTAGTAGGTCGCCGCACAGTAGGATGTTGTGCACATGTCATGACCCTGGTGTGGTACCTTGGATGGGCGAGGTACCAAGATAATATAGCACCTCCAGCTGCATTTTTAGATGATGTTGTAGTTAGGGAAGATTTAGAATAAACCTGATTATGTAATAAATGTGCTTTTTATTTCAAATAATTCCCAAATCGATAACCAAAGTTCAGTTAGGTGTATTGTTGACCGATTTAGCATGTTTTATATTTATTACCCATAACATAAGATTAAGTATGGTGAAAATCTGTTATATCTAGAATTGCACAGATAAAAAATTATATTTAAGACTTTCACTTCACTGTACCAGGTTTTAACCCAATGTCCATAGCTTATCCCAGGCTAGAATATATATTCTACCATATATAATAAATGCGAAAGTGAGTTTGTATATTTGTTTGTTTCCTCTTCACGCTTTATCTTCTGAACCAATCTTCTTAAAAAATGCGCATACACATACTAGTAGTAGTACTAGTACTGAGAAAGACGGTACCTTCCATCCCGGGAAAAAGTAATGTTCCCGTGGGATACGCTAGCGAAGCCGCTGGCAAAAGCTAGTATTACATATAATTATCAAGTAAGTAAAAAAATGAAGATACCAGTGTGTCCAGTGTTAGTGACCTGCACATTATTTATTGTAATGGGCAAGGCCTTCCTACCTACGTAATTATTTTCATATCAATAGCTAATTAACTCCTGGCAGGTTGGCGACCACAGCAACGGCAATCTCTGATCATGCTCAGGTCCTTAGATCATTTACTAAGGTCAGATCATACACAGTGCATGAAGTAGGACAAGATTTTGTACTTTAGTGTCGAAGAACCACTCAATATCCGCAGACATTATGCGAAGTAACTAGGGCTACAACAATAGTATACTGAAGCTAATCCGAGCGCTGTCGGGCATAGTTACAACTGTAACCAGGGGCGCTTGACCGGAAAAGTAAAACAGCTGCATTTGTAACCACGGGCGCTTGAGTAGAAAGATCCTTGACTTGCCGATTATCCTGGGCACGTTTGTATTGTAATGTGTAAGTACGTATGAAACGTTAGATAGTAGTAGTCTACGCAAGCTCATACAGTTATAATTTCTCGTAGTACGGCGGGTTGACTTGACAGTTAGGTACTTGTCAACAACATAACCTCAAAAAATTGTTTTTGCTATAATATTTTTACCTGATTACCAAACGAAATCAAAATCATACAGTTATTTTTATAGACACTAATGTATAATTTAATAGACCAATCATTATTATACATCACGAAAAAAAAAAAAGGAATGACAGGTCTTTGTATGTATGGGCGGTGGGCAATGTTCTTTCAAGATTCTGAGTTCACGGGAAGCACCCTGTAGGTTTTGATTCCCTTGCAAGTGTCGAAAATTTGCGGCATAAACGGCTGTATCTTTTGATTGCGTTGGCTTAGAAGTTTGATTTTTTCACAGCTTCAAGGGACAGTAGACCTGAGTAATTGATATAAATTTCAGCTTCATACCTCTACGCGTTCCTGAGAAAAAGGGTCTTGACAGACGGACGGACGGACGGACAGACGGACAACAAAGTGATCCTATAAGGGTTCCGTTTTTTCCTTTTGAGGTACGGAACCCTAAAAATACAAATACTTAAATTTTATAGATAATAGATTAATCATACCTAATAGATGGCCATGTTTAGAACTGTAGAATTTTTCAAATTGATGGATGTTTAACAAGTTTGTTAATTAAGTTCGTAAAAATGTAGAATTATGATTATAATTCGTTTGAGACATATTTGTGCACATTTTTTCTTAAAAAAGGTTAGTAATAATTAATTACTCTTTGGTAGGTATTAATTGAGGTTTGAACTTTTTCTACAGCGGAATTACGATAAAAAATATACATAAAATACTTGTAAATATGTAATGAGGTTGCTGATTCAAAATCTGATGAATTCAGTCAAAGGCGCGCAGGCAGGGAAATGGCAGGGAATTTATTTATGCCTTTCCGCCCGGGTAATAGTCAAATAAACGCTTAAAGTTCTAAAGTTAACAGAGCTTTAAAACGTTAAGAGGAATTACGGTAGCCCCAGGATTATAAAGTAAGCTTACAAAATGTTAGGCTCTTGTTGCACACCTATCGAAGTAGTGACGTTTATACCGAATTATGTAGTTAAACTTGAAAGCCAGCCGCATCGCCTATTGGTATAATGCAGATTCTTGCTCATTCCCTTTATCGGCGTTAACGATCTGAGCGGGAAGAGAAACAGCAGATACATTCTCTTTGTCTCTCATCTCAGCGTATTCCCAGTTGCATTCTCAGCTGTAATGCTGCGAAGCCCGGAGTCCTCTTTCCGGCTTTTTATTCTCCACTTCGCACGGTCTTGAGCATCCCAGATTGTAAGACCATTGGCAAGCATGTCATCCTTGACGACGACGTCAAGCCAGCATTTCTTAGGTCTACCACGTCTGCCGGGCCCCGACGGAGGCGGCATGCCAATTTCAATAATTTCATGCAAATTTCCCACGTGACTTGTTATTTTCCGCAAGACATGACTGCACCAGCGTCGGCCGATCTCTTGCAGTTTGTCTGATATGTCACGGACATAAAGGCTGACCCGGATGCGGGTATTTTTCATGCGATCTCTCCGTGATACCCCGCATATCCAGCGTAACATTTGCATCTCAGTGACACGCAGTTCCTGCTTGTGTCACTCAAGCAAAAGCCACGCTTCACTGCAATATAAGGGAACATGTCTAATGATCGATTATGATCTGTATCTTCAACTTAACCGGCATTTTGGGGTCCCAAATAACACCATGTCATCTCCCGCCACTTCGCCCATGCGGCAGATATACGGGTCTTGACGTCGGCTGATACCTTCTATGATCTTATCTAGTACTAATTGTACCTACAATTTTTCTAAAATATTAAATATATGGTTTTATGCTAGCTAGATTATATGATGTGCCTTGCTGTTTTCGGCCTAGAATGGTGTCATAACATCTCTTCCCGTGGATGTCATAACAGGCGCTTAAATGTCAAATCTGTTTTCTAGGTATTCCATGTTGGAAGTTTAGGATGAGTTCGGTTTGCTAATATTAGATAGTGTTGGTATATACATAGCTAATTTGTATTTGCTTCAATGTTCTAAACTAAACAAACATGATATGAAAACTTGCGCACGAATGAAAACAAATAGGTAGGTACAAATTAATTAGCGTAGCGTAAACAGGAATCGTGGGGTATTGTTTAGAATATAAACTTATTACACCAAGAAAGCCATTTACCTATTTATTTGGCTTTAAAGCATTTGTGTTCCTTTTACCCTTTATTAACCAAAACTTCCAAGATTGCAGATATCGTTTCATTATGTTATGATGTTTCGAATACTTATCTGTTAATGGATGTTTAGAACCGCTTAACTAAACTCCATATACAGGTACGCATTTACGCTTTGAAACGCGAAGTCAGAATGAAAAGGGTCAGGAGTCAGGTTTGAAGTTGTTCGGAATGGATTAACCCTTGTTGATGGCAAAGCAGAAAGCAATTTTAATGTATAAATCCTGTAGGTATAAAGTTACACGGTCGTCTCAAACGTAGCTGAAAAGTTTGATGTCCCGCTATTATATTTAAGTAAACTTACACGAATAATAAAAGATTTGTGGGTAATTCTATTTAAATTATGATAAAACTTAAACGTAACAAACTTTAGGTTAAGTAAACTATTATTAAGTAATGATTAATTTATTTTTGGCGCTTTGAATATAAGACATATGTGAAATAAAGGAATTCAGCACGAACCTTCACTTTTTAGTAACGGGACTTACGACCCTATTATTTATTTGTTGAGTCTAACATTTGAAATAGAGTAACTTAATGTTGTTTCATAAAACACCTAGCCAATGTTTATAGGAACACAATGGTGTATTTATTTATTCATTGTAAACGTAGCGAGAGTGAGGTGCCGCCACTGGTATGACTCTCCATTGATTCAGAGTAACATATATACCTTCTACTACTACAAACGAAACAATTTATCTGTACACACGTCGATGTGTGAGTTTTATACTTAGGGTCGCACCACAGAATTATTTTAATACCCACCTACTAACGAGTTCGACATATTTACGATTATATTTTTCCATACCGGAAGATTTGCGAACACTATGACGTAAAAAATATTCTGTTTTATATGTATTACAGAAAGTCGGAAACAGCTACATAATATCACTTCACAAATATTTTTCATTATGTCCATTGTCCATTTCACCATTAGTTCACTTTACTGATTATTATTGAGTCATTTATAATGTAACGCACTATTCTAATATAGTAATTTGTATATTCGGCGCAAAACTATACGGTAATTACACGCACAGCATGTCAAGTTGTCATTGTCAACAATGGCATTTAGCACTATAACCCGCGGAAATCTAGTTGGCATCTGCGTGTATGTGATTACCTGTGAGCGAGGAGCCTATGTAACATTACCGGATTGCTTATTAGCAATCCGGTAATGTTACAATCTCGCTCTTGTGTATCTTCCGCCAATGCGAGAGAGCGAGAAGGGTATATATATCAAGATGGTTGCTGGGTAATAACGTGAAATTATATTGTTGCTTTGCTTACCTGTTTTCATCATTTGGAAATGTATAAAATATACGTTCTTTAGAGTATTGGGTGGATAAACAATTATTATACGCGCACCTTCTGACCATGATGGTCACTATTGGTTGACAGTTCTCAAGACAACACACGTCGCGTATTGCGTGCGGCTAGTAATTAAACCCTGGTTTGGAGCTGTCAAAGCGCACAAAGTGCGGGGGAGAGGTGCGGGGACGCCAATTTGCGGGAGACGCTGTGAGATACCATTCTGTTTGACTCTTATGTATTCTGTGGTGCCGCGATTAGTTAATGATCGTACGAACAAGAAGACAGCTTTTGCGGCACCGTGACAGGTCATCGTGCCGATAATGCCGGCCGCCCATTAATCTTACATTCAACTAGCGGCCACTGCTGCCATCTTTGCACAATGGCCAGGAAACTTGCTAATGGCCGCTCAGGAAATTACAATTTCTTGGTCTGTCGATCAACTACCAGCTGCCGAATACACATTGGTGTTTGTGTGAAATTCAATAGCGTTTTCTACCAGCTCGTCTTCAAAGCGGTTCAAAGAGCCTTTTTGTGCAAAAGGGGCAAATAATAAGCAGGGAAAAAGTGAAAGATATTTGTAAATAGGACCCGAGAGTCTTGTTAGGGGAAAAGGAAAATTACTATCTGTGTTTTGACGGATTGTGTTTGTAAAAACATAAGCACAATGCTATTGTATCAGTTTTTTCTGGTTGTAGAGTAAATTGCACTGATTTAATTGATTTTATAAAGTAATTATATAGTGTTTATAATATATGTATAATCGCAAATTAACATGGCAATTTCCGATACACGGTAAATCTCAAAAGAGATTATGATGGCATTGTAAATGGACTAAACATTAATGAATTAAATGTATTATGTAAATAAAAAAAATATTAAGTCTACCTTTGGATTTGAGTAGGCGTAAGAAATAATTAGGGCTATAAGTAAATACTAATTATATTATACCCAATACCTAATACTATTATACCCAAAAGTATAAAATGCTCTTTATAACGTCCATATTCGACGTATCCACCTAATACGATATGGGCGTTATATATATAGATACATATATAAAAATGTTTAATCAGGTTAAACGTAGATGGATTCGAAGGCAAAGGCTAACTTTTTTAGGCTAAAGACTATGTAGGGACCTAATCCATCTTATTATAAAAAGCAGACTAACTTTAGGATTTGATTTAAACCATTATTCACCCAAATGAAGTTGCCAGTGACAAAACAGAAGGTGACATATTCCGGAACACTTTTTTTTTTTGGGCGGGTAATGGTTTAAACCTAGTACCTACTAAAGTATGTTGGGAATTAGATTTTAAGATAGGCATACAAATAAAATCACAGATATAACTAAAAGAATTTGTAGTCTTGAAAGGAAATGGGCCGGTCATGTATGTAGGTTAGAAGATGAAAGATGGACAAGGAGAGCTACTGAATGAATCCCTAGGGATGGAAAAAGAAAGCTAGGAAAACTAAGACAGTTAAGAAGAATGCGATGGCCAGAGATCTTTAACACACATCTTCTTTTTGAAATTTATTGGACGTCCTAACCGCGACTATTCGGTGAAGGCATTTTTTATAGAATTTTCATAATCGCACGAAACGCGACTATAAGATAAAGGAGTTTTTTTGAAATTTTCGGAAACACACGAATCGCGACTAATTTACTTGTTTACAAAAATAAACGACACACGAAACGCGTCCAGACCACGAAGAGCACCTGCGAATATTAGGTTCTCTTCGTGGAATAGGCCAGGTGCTATTCAGACGAGTGCCCTTAGTGGAATACCTTCCTAGGCAAGCACCCCTGTAGCGGCCATGTTATAAATTTTATCAAAGTAGTATTGGTAATAGTAAAAAATGATGACTATAGTTAGCGCTACTACATGTGTGGCAGAGGTGTTTATTTGTCACTTTGCATGGCTGGTAGTTTTAAACTACCGTTTAAAAATTCCGCGCGCCCCTTTGTTACCCGCCCCTAGGCACGTGATAATCCGCTCGTGAGTTCAGCCAAGTAGTAGGTAGAAATATAGTTAGCATGTACATTTGTAAAAAATAAATCTTTTTGTACACTCATAATATCATAAGAAAGAAATGATAGGCTAACTCAAAAAATATTGTCTATATAAAGAGGGTAATAATCCCCGGCAATTCTAAGCGAATTTATCCAACAAAACATACAAAACGTTGATCCCGCTACGGACAAAGTGTTGTCAATTTATATTCTTTTTATATATTATAGGTATGTACTACTATATTCAAGAGACATGCTCTTGTCGGTGTTATTGTATGGAAAGACACGCACACAATGTCAATTTTTAACAGAGATGATGGGGTGTTTTCCATTGCCTTTCTCCATTTCACACACTAGTCTAGTGTGCAGGTTTCCTCACGATGCTTTCAACATACTTGAATTTTCCGGGGTCCAGTGCTGCCCCCATTTGAAATAAATTATTTGAAAGGAAACGGAGATATCATTTAAATTTAAAGCCCTAGATAATCCTTCAAACTATTCTATGAACTACAGTTTAAAGTAAGAACGTTAAACTTTTCAGAGCATTTTTGACAAAGGTGGCCGTTTTCCGCCGTGGAATATAATATACAAACTAAACGAATTATTAAATTTTTTGGAGGAGCTAAGTAACTAAAAAATCTCTAGTAGATTTGTCAAAGATTGCAGTTACAACCTAACGGAAATATTATCCTATCATCATCGTTGCAAATCATACCACTTTCAAGAATGAGTAGGTTGGTAGGTATTCCTTTCATGTTTTCCTCTCATAAATCAAGACAATCTTCAGGCCCATGGAAATATGTGTACATATTTCATAGTGTGTAATAACACACTATGAAATATGTACACATTTTTCGTTTGTTTCATGCTGTTATAAACCCTTGGCTGCGGTGGAAGTGTGTTATTATTTTAATTGATATTACTATAAATAAAATCAAAGAACGGTAAAATAAACGGGCAAGTGCGAGTCGGACTCGTACATGAAGGATTCCGTACCACCGTACAATGTTTTAAAACACTGAAGAAACACGTTTATTGTATGACGACTTAACTTTATCTTATTTTTAGTATTTGTTGTTATAGTGGTCATAGTAATACATAATCGGTGAAAATTTCAGGTGTCTAGCTATTACGGTTCAAGAGATAGAGCCCTGTGACAGATCGAGTTAAAAACGCTGAAAAAAGAGGTTTTTTGTATGACGACCTCTTTAATTTTCAACTTTATTTTTATTTTTAGTATTTGTTATTATAGCGGCCATGTATTACTACATAATCGGTGAAAATTGTTGTTTCCCACCTGTTTTTTCCCATTCCTTTGTATTTGTCGAGTTAGTTTTTGAAAGCATTTATTTAGGCGTGGTGACAACACTGACAATTTCTTAAGGCTCAGGATAATTAGGCGAAATAATTTGTGTGCACGTATCTGTTGTCCACATATGTTGGTATGGCAACCAGTCACTATTTTAATTGTCTATTTTCACCTTAGCGCGAAGAGTTTCCTTTACATAGAAGGTAAATGGTGTAATTTAAGAAATATAATACAATACAATACAATACCCTTTATTGCACAAAAGTAAAAACAGAACATAATTATCTTAAAAATTAGGAAATGCGCAAAAGGCGGCCTTATCGCTAAGCAATTTCTTCCAGGCAACCTCGTTTATATAGAAAAAAATGATGGGAAATTAGGTAGTGCGGGGTGGTCAATATAATAAACATACTTATATACAATAATTATAATAAACATACATACATCTAATACTTAAATACATACATACAACTTACACAAAGAAAACATAACAAGACAAAATGAAGAAACTAAGTGGAAACAAGGGAAGGAAATTACCTTTCATAAGGATAGAAAATGCGATTTTACTTGGGATTTAAAGCTGGCTAGCGTTTGGGCGCGTCGGATAGTAAGTGGTAGTGAGTTCCATAGACGTACAGCTCGAACAGACAAAGACCGCGAGTAAAAGTCGGTAGAGTGAGCAGGAATTCTTAAAAGAAGGTTTTCAGCGCTGCGTAGTGGACGCCCATGAGACTCACTAAATAGAATAAATAATTCTCGTAGATAGTTAGGAGAGTTAGGATTAAAATGAGTTGTGTATAACATTGATAGGGTATGCCAGTCACGGCGACGTCGGATCGGAAGCCACTTGAGTTCATTGCGAAAATGAGAAATATGGTCATATTTACGAAGGCCATATATGTATCGAATAAACATGTTCTGGAGACGCTCAAGCTTATCAAGTTGCTCCTCAGTAGACCCGGGATAACAAGTATCAGCGTAATCTAGGATAGGGAAAAGTAGGGTGTGCGCCAGCGTAACTTTGGTATCCATTGGAAGGAACTTACCAAGTCTTCGCAGTGCTGCAAAAGAGGCAAAGATCTTTCTACTAACTTCAGCAACTTGTGGTGACCATAAAATAATAGTGTGGTGATAATAAAAGAATGCGCAGAAGAATAATTACAAAAAGAAAAAAATGTACCAAGAAAGAAATGGCTTAATACTGAAATCAAAAATTTAATGATTGAAAGAAGAAAATTTAGAAATAAAAACGATTGTACAAGTATAAAAGAGTAAGTATAAGAAAATTACTAACCAAATAACCCTTAAATGTAGAAAAGAAAGGGAGAAGTCTATGAAGAAAAACTGTGAAGAGATTGACATGTATACAGGGTCTGACAAAATATACTGAAACTAATTTAAGCGTGGATTCAGTCCATTGTACTGAACAACTTTCCCCAAGGAACATATATCGAAATATGAAAAATAATTTTTGGCGTCCCATATAGGTTGACCGATCAGCTCTCAGATTGACAGATTGGTCGCCTGCGCGCCGGAAGGGCTTTATCTTTGTAAACTGACAAAGCCCTTCCGGCGCGTAGGCGACCAATACTGTGTAAATGAGTTTCTTTCGGCGTTTCTTCTCAGCAGTGGTCGTTGCGAAATGCTAGTATATAGTATAGCTTTTGCACTAAAAATAATTAGTGATATATTTATCCTACATTGAATAAAAATGTTTGACTTTGACTTTGCTGATCCGAGTTTGTATGGAAAACCAGAAAATATTTTTCATATTTCGATATAGTTTGTTCCTTGAGGAAAGTTGTTCAGTATCATGGACTGAATTCACCTTTAAAATAGTTTTACTATATTTTGTTAGACGTTATATACAGAAAGGAAAACCAGTCATTGCATATAGAATTGTGAAAGACCTTAAGGGTCGGCACCATGTAAACTGGGTTTGCGCGGGCAACAAGTTTGTACAGAAAGCGTTTGATTTAAGTCAAATAATGTATACACATAGATAGAGGAAGAGTTGGGACAGTAGACGAAAAAAAGGATTTTTTAAAATATTTTGTAGTTTTCCTAAAAACAAGCATTGAATTTACCCAAAAACATGCAAAACGCACTTTGCGCGGGCAATAGTTATGGCTTAAGTAGAAAAGACCACTAGGAAAATTACATACCTAGTTATAGGTGAATAGACTAGCCAGTAGACGAAAACCGTATTTTTTTAATTTTCATTCAGAAAAAGTAAGATAATTGTAAAGAAACCTGAAAGAAATATTTTAGAAAATCTTGCTACAAACTGGCTTGTTTTTCTGCGTAAAGAAATATTCTAACAAGGGATTGCATATATTTTATAAAAATAAAGGCTATTTTGAAACATTATTCTTAATATTTGCTTACAATGCAATCACGCAATAATAAAAAAAATATTTTAAAAATTGGATGTTTTGCAACGTTTTTGACAGAATTCTCTAAAATGGCGTCCATGTTTCTTCCATACAAATTCAGTTGCCCGCCGGGCGTTCAGGAAGGAGGCTGTGTCGAATTTTTCAAAAAAATCCATTTTCGAATTACGTAAAATTGCATTATAGTCTAAAATATTTTAATTAAAAACTATGTACTAACTGCCAAATTATGTCATACTTTGGCTAAACTATGGTACAGTTTTGACATTTTGTTGACATTCAAGCAAAGATGTAATGCTATCGCAGATACGGCATCGCACATTTTTTTTATTAAATTTTATTGAAAATTAAGTCAATGAAAAAAAAAAATTGGGTTTGATTTATTTATTACCTATATTTTTTAATTGGCGATTAGGGTGAAAATCGGATTGGAACCTTCTCGGGTCGCGGAATCATATTAACTGTTTTTGTAATAAAAGGTGCTGTTTAATTAGGGTTTTACAATTATTTTGAGGAGTGATTCAGTCTGAAATTTTGAACAACTTTTCCCCATGAATGTATATCAAAATACGAATTGACATTATGCGTAATATATCGAACCACAGGCTAAACTAGATCTATACTTGGCTTGGCAGGAAGGCTATAGTAGGCTATTTATCTACACTAATATTATAAAGAGAAAAGATTTGGTTGTTTGTTTGTTTGCATTACATGGCTCCGAAACTACTGGACCGATTTAAAAAAACTTTCACCGTTGGAAAGGTACACTATCCCCGAGTGACATAGGCTTTGTGTGTACCAAGGGCGAAGCCGGGGTGGACTGCTAGTATAGTATAATGATATTAAAACAACAGTCAAAAAACAAAAAAAATCTGCATTTTTATACAAAAGTGTGCAGCCGCCCGGGAAATTTGTATAGGAACCGATTTTTTCGGTGTTTTTACTGTTTTTAGGGTTTCGCTTGTCTG
This sequence comes from Acrobasis repandana, assembly GCA_963576875.1. Taxonomy (NCBI): domain Eukaryota; kingdom Metazoa; phylum Arthropoda; class Insecta; order Lepidoptera; family Pyralidae; genus Acrobasis; species Acrobasis repandana. Next base: position 13,590,581 of record OY756218.1, on the reverse strand, counting down.
TCTGTCCGTAAGTCACAGCCAATTTGCTACGAAACTATTAGAATGATTTAGTTGAGATTTAGTACCTACACTTATGTAACTTAGTGACCCAAAGATAGACGTATAACGTAAATAAATGAAATTTAAAAAAGGGGGCCACTTATACTGGGTAAATTAGACATTAAAAAAAAGTTTTGATAACAAAATCGTGTGACATATCAAATGAAAGAACTTTTAATGACAATTTTAAATATATATATTTTTAATTATTTCTTAGATCGGTATTTTTAAGTTATTTAAGAAAATGGGCGAAAATTTACCCCCCCTACTAAACTACTGGAACGATTCAGTTGAAATGTGGTGCACATAATGTAAATTTGTGACCCAAAGACGGAAGTAAAATGTAGGTAAATGAATAAATTAAAAAAAAAATGGGGCCACTTATGGGAGATAAATGAGACATTAAAAAAAGGGTTTTGTGAACTATATCGCGTAAAATATCAATTGAAAGAGCATTTTATGATAATATTAAATATATTTTTCTATATTTTTTAAGTTGGTGTTTTTGAAGTTATTTTTGAAAATAAATAATAAAAATACCCTTATCTCCAAAACCACTGAACCCAAACTTTTGAAAAATATACAGTTAATAGTTCTTTACCTATAGATTACCGGAAAACCTATTAGAAGATAAAAAATAAAATGGTGCAATAATGCTAAATACTGCTTCATTAATCAACCAAGTGTAGGGTTCCGTAGTCAGTACCTACTTGTTTTATGTAACTAGCAACTGCCTAACTTTAGGTCCGAATTCAGTCCATGATACTGAACAACTTTCACCAAGGAACAAACGAAATACAAAAATTATTTTTGATCTCTTATACACAAGATTTGGCAAAATGTAATATTTATGTAATATATGTATGGAATATGTAAGGACAAATCACACTAATTAAGCTAGCCCCAAAGTAAGTTTTAAACTTAACTAACTTACCCTGGCTGGGGCTCGAACCCAGAACCTCTGGATTAGCGGTCTAGCGTGTTAACAATTACGCCACGGAGGTCGAATGGAAAGCAAACATTTTCTTTTTATATTTAATTATGTGTTCCTTAGGAAAAGTTGTTCAGTATCATGAACTGAATCCACCTTAAATTAGTTTTAGTACAGGGAGACGTTATATACTACTGCCGTGAATTTTTTTAAGTGTCCATATACAACCGTTTAACTGACAGAGAGGGGAGACACATGATTCTAACAAAAATTTGCAATCAAAAACCAAATATTTCACAAACGGATTGCTAAAACGAAAAAGAGTGTTTATAATCTTACAATATTTTTGAAAGACCTATTCAACGACGTCTCACACCACAAATTTTTTTTTTCAAGTTTTTATTACCACATATTCATGCCCATGCCCAATTACAGCTTTCTAGTATTAATAGTCTATGAGTAAAACTGGGGACAGATAGACAGACAGACATGACGAAACTATAAGGTTTTCTTGTTTACTACGGAAACCTAAAAAGCTGCGTGAAACGAAACAGATTCTCTATTCTAAGGGTTCTTTGTCATTTGCGCTCTAACAAATTTCAAAATACGAGATGTCAAAACCACTTGTGCAAATATTTCGCTCCACTGCGCATACGATAAATTCAAAAATTTATGGATGAATAACCGTGCTTTTACAGGTTAAACAACTTCTAGCTTGGTCACAGTTAGGATGGGTGACCGTGCTTTCAATCTTAATGTTGTCCAAGTCAAATGTTGAGATTCTTATGAATAAATTTCAGTTTTCTCTACCTACATAACTTGGCAACTATTTAAATTTCAATTGTTTTGTCGGAATTTAAACTTGGCATTTTTACATTTATGTTTTGATGAGATAAAATAAACACCCAAGAACCAGGACAAATTAAAAAAGGCCATTTACCAACTTGCACTGGCTGCGAATCGAACCCAGAACCTCCGAGTGACGGACTAGCGTTTTAAGGAATCGCCACGGAGGTCAACTAATAAATTAAAAAAGTAATAAATTTTACGCAAGATTCGAATAACTATAACTTGGATTTTTTAGAAAGTGCTATTTGAATTTCACATATATTTAAACTCGCTTTTTAAATAAACGTCTTGCATTCACTCACACTACTGTATTTTCGACTTTACTTTTTCTACTGATAGCCTGTCTACTAAAGTGTTAAGTACATTATAATGACGTCTGCCAAGGCCTTAATTCAGAAATAATAATTCAAACGAAATAATTCTTTGATTTGATTGATTTGAAAATTTTAATAAGTATCGCGGACTGGAAGTCTTGACGAAAAGAAAAAAGTAAGCTGCATACTAATTCTACGTTACAATTTATGATTACCTACATCTATTGTCCCATTTACACATTATTAACTCTATGTAACTTCATCTTGACATTTTTATCCCCCTAGCGGGAAAATTTGCATATTTCAGAGCCAAATCCGACCACGTGGCTTTGTGCATACCGTCCTTAAGGGCCTACTCTTCTTGTGCAAAACAAAGAAATGGGGAAATTTTCAAAAGATAGAACCATGTCAAACTAAATACTGCAGTCGTCGTCACAAAAAATGCTCTACTTCCCATATATATTTTTTTCCATTAATTTAATACTGAGTCAAGAGCAACGGACCAAAAAAAAAAATTAAAGCGAGAGAAAGAGGCCTTTGCCCAGTATTAAGAGCAGAAATGGCTCGTTTTGATAATAAAATGATTTAAAAACTTACTGATATAAAAACCGAAAAAAATTATATCAAATATAGTGCAAAGCATATTTGGGTATGTCGATGTTGCCATTAGATTTTCGTAGACAGTTTATTTGTTTGATATCTAAAAATACTACTGCAAATGTGTTTCTCATAAATAAGAAGTGAAATGTCTATAGCAATAAGTGTATGTATCCAACTAGCTTTGGCCCGCGGCTTCGCTCGCGTTAAGAAGTATAGTTTTAGCGGCTTTACTTTTGTTTAGCGTGTGTAAATAATTAGGGCCTACAAAACTTCTTTGTATACAATATTCTTAACTAATCTGTCATTAGGCGCTAAAACTATCAAGCTATTGGATGGCAAAGTTCTCTCAAGTCAAATACCCGCAAATTTGAGTTAGCCCCTGAGACTTGTTTATTGTCATGGCAAAGCAGACTTTTAGGGAAAACTGTAATCGTTTAAATTCGAACGGGATATCATTAGGTATTAATGGGATTCGTGGTATAAATACAGTTTCCCCTTCCGTACACCCAGTTAATATAGTGGCTTCCACCATGTTGCGATGTAACGCTTTCACTTGCAGTCTCGTACCGTTACAAAGTTTTGGTGGTTTTGAATTTCGCAACAACATAATTGGAGTGCCCACATGCAGAATAAGCTTATGATAAGGCAAACCTGGCGGTTTCAATGAATTAAAAAATTCTACAGGGTAATTAGTAGCTTCATCTGTATTAACCACAGTATCAATCGAAGTATAGCTGCTGCTTGATCGTTCTTTGGAGTAAGTATGGCACGCTCACATAACCATTCAATAGGCTTGTCATGTATATGAATAATGTCTGGATAAACTTTAGACAGCAATTCTTGAACCGTAGTAACAACTGTGCACAATTCTTCCGGGATGGTTATCATTCCATCAAACGATGGAAAATCACCATTACCGATTTTAAGAAGGAGATCTAAAAATCTACCAGCAGACTCATCCCCGCCCAAATGTGCTCTCATATTTTTAGAGAGCTTAAGAATGTTAACCTGGGGCCACAAATTAGATTTCTTAATGCACGACTTTACTTCGTCAGCTAGCCATAGATCCATCGCTCTATCTTGTGTTCCGTACATTAAATAAGAGAGATCACGAAACAAACATGCACCGTTACCAACAATAGGGACAACAGTACATTCTTCAATTTCTCCATTAACTGGCTATAACTAACGTGAGACACAGACATTACTAATTAAAATAGGCGGGTTGGGGCTTACCCGCCTCCTGGAAACCGGTTCTTCAGGAGATATATAGTGGAAACCATGTGCAGCCGACGGTCTCTGACACAGCGAGCTTTTTTCACACGCGGGTACCATCACCAGCCGCCGATGATGATAAAGAAGAAAGTGAGGCTCCCATTACACCCACGGGAGTCGGCAACGCAGAAGATCAGCGTAACCCACCTTCCACCGCACTGTCATTGCGAGCGCAGCGGGCAGAGGCCCGCGCCGCCCACTCGATGCGCCACTAGTATCAGTGTGGTTCGGGACGTCGTCGTATGACGTCGCGCATCACATTCGCCCTGATGACGACCTCCGGATGAGGTCGAAACATGTCGGCCAGTAGCTGATTTTTTACGTGAGTGACTCGCTTATCTTAATTAGTAAATTCTCCATTAACGTTCAGATTTTCTTTAGCCATTTTAAAAAAGTCTAACCGACAAAACCTATACTTAAACCAAACGGAAACAAAACAAATCCCAAATACAAAGCAGTCTATAACCAAAACTAAACCGAAACAAAGCAAATGCAATCCAAAATATGCCAAGAAAAGAACAGCCAAAATCGTCAAATATAATCCGCTAGAAATATTTAAGTATAATAGTACATACGGTACTATTAGATACGGCGGCCTTTTTTTTTTTTTTTTTTGATTGACATATATAGGTTGCCTCAGACGGCATATCCTACTCCACCGGACAAGGGCTATTCCACCGGACAAGGGATACGGCGGCCACTCATCATCGGGTATATGTAACTCAGTGAAAACACAACGATAGCGCGTTTTAAAATAATACTAACGCCATCTATTCTCAACATTTAGAACTAAAAATTATTCTAACCTGCGGAAGACTAAACTAATCTCATTTCGCCCTTACCAAAGAAAACCTATTGAAATAAAAATAAATTTTAATAATACGCATTTAGAAGTAGTAAATGAATTCACATTGCTTGGCCTAATAATAGATACGCATTTGAATTGGAAATCGCATATCAATAGTATAAAACGTAAAATATCAAGCTTCGCATATGCACTAAGGGAAATAAAAAAGACAACTGATTTACAAACAGCTGTCTCTACATACTATACATACGCCTACGCTTGGCTGAGTTACGGCGTGTTGCTATGGGGAGATAGTACGGACTCAGAACTTTTATTCAAAAAGCAAAAAAAGCTAATAAGAATATTAACTAATATAAAACAAAGAGAAAGTTGCAAGCCTTATTTCAAACAATTACAGATATTGCCCCTACCATGTATTTTTATATTGGAAATATGCAAATTCGCTCATCATAATTTAAACTTCTTCAATAAAAGGATGGAAATGAGTACTAGGTATGAATTAAGACACAAGAACAAATTACAACTACCAAAATCAAAACTAGAGTTACACTCGGATAGCCCTCTGGCAATGTCGGTCAAGATATATAACAAACTTCCACAACAAATAAAAAATGCAACTAATGAAAAAACATTTATTAAACAATTAAAGCAACTTCTACTTTCTAAATGTTATTACTCTGTTTCGGAGTACCTTGAAGATAAATTGGAAAAATACAAATTTAATTAGGAAAACTATATACATTAAAAAAGCAATAAAATTAAAAAATAAATCAATAATATGCGTAAAAATCTAATATATAAAATTGTAATTGTAAATAAATAAGAATTGAAATTATGAATAACTATGACGAGATTCCTACTCTCTGTTTTGCAGTGCCCAACAGGGTCCTTAAATGAGTGTGGGATCATACAACACTGTATATGTATATGTTATCTGCATGTAATTTAAGAAGCAATAAAGTATTGAGTATTGAGTATTATTTTGTTCGTCTTAATTTATTCGTTCCATTAGGTACTGATAGGTTCAAACTAATTTACATTTACATCCTTCATCATCCGTTATTTTATACATATGGGGGTTGAAATTATCAAAATCCTATTTAAGCGAACGTCTTCATCATAGTAGCTCCAATCTTTAATTTCAGTTCAATCAGTCGAAAATCTAAGAAGATTTATACAAACTTTCATCACCTATTTTATCCCCTTAGGGGTGGAATTTATCAAAATCCTTTCTTAGGGGATGCCTACGTCATAGTAGCTTTATGCATGCAAAGTCTCAGCCCGATCGGTTTAAAATTGACAAAGTTTCATCCCCTATTTTATCCCCTTGAGGGTAAAATTGATCAAAATCCTTTCTTAGCATTAGGCATCCGCCTACGTCATAACATCTACCTGCATGCCAAATTTCAGCCCGATCCGACCAGTGGTTTGGGCTGTGCGTTGATAGATCACTATGTCAGTCAGTCAGTCACCTTTGAGTTATATATGTCGCAGTTGAATGGTATAATCCGCTAATTCACTTAACCTCTAGCTGTTTGGCATTACAGCTCGGTTTTGTAAAACAGCGAACCCTAATACGCGGGATGGAATGATCGACTTTTATTCATCCATGCGGCTAGAGAAGTTGTTGAACAATTCTATCTAAAGAAATTATATACAATGTAGAATGTCTACGAAGTGGAAATGGCGAGTGCTAGGAATGTTCTATTCATTTTACTAGGGTAGCACAAACCTATATATAACCTAACCTAACCTATAGGTTAGGTTAGGTTAGAACTGCGACCAACACACGAAGTTAGAAAAGTTCTATCCATTTTAATAGGTTAGGGCAAACTATAGCAATAAAAAAATCGTGGAATAGTTGTCTGGGAAATGAAATTCGATGTCGAAAAAATCTGTATTCTAATAGACACTCAGTTATATTTAATTATGGTAACCCTACACCAAATCCTTATCATGCATGTGTCGCAGTTGAATTGTTCAACGGTTTCGTCAAACAGTGGATCACCGCTACTGTTTCACAAAACCGCTAGCCGTTTGGAAACGTGGTTAGCGGTTGGAATGAACGTAACACGTTGCGCAATCTTAGACAATCCAGCTGAACGATATTCGGCTGTTTAACAAAACCGAGCTGTAATGCCAAACAACTAGAAGTTTCGTGAATTAGCGGTTTATACCATCCAACTACGACATATATATTTCGATTTTGTTTGTAGCCAAAACGGATAAATATTTAGATAATACATTTTTTAGTATAATTTTTATACAAAAAGGTGATTGTATAAAATAGTAATATGTATTATAAAGGCAAATTTAGAGGTATGTTTGTGATTTTTTTCTATCAACCCAAAAATGCACAATCGTGTTTTGGCTATTGTGGGTGTCTGAATAAAATCCTTAAGATTCTTATATACATTTTTTGAGGAATATACTGTAGTAGTTTAATAACAGTGATTTTTCAAAAACACGCACGGTATTGCAAATTGTGAACCCATGTCACCTTAAAGTAAACCATAAAACTCAGAGTACAGCGATATTGGATGAAAATGGAAAAATACTAGTCGACAATAAAAAAATAGTAGATCGTTGGATTAGGTATAATGAGAATCTTCATTGCGGAAGTGGCTTATGTGAAAATAATATAGAAGAAGAAAATCTGGTAGACAAAGATGAGTTAGGTCCAATAATTACAAGAGAAAAATTTGCAAATTTGCTTAATAGTTTGCAATATAAAAAAGCTGCAGGGATAGATGGTATACATATAGAGTTCATCAAATACATCCAATGTAAAAATTTATTATAAGAAATGTTTTAATTAATTCAACAAATGTATTTGACGGGAACGGTCCCAAAAGACTTCAAAACTTCAAAAACAGTCACGATACCAAAAAAACTGAACACATTAAAGTGCGAAGAATTTAGAACAATTAGCCTTATTTCAAAAGCTACTAAAATACTTCGTTAAATTTTATAAAATAGAATCAAGTCGAAAATGGAAATATTAGTAGGAACAATATCCACTTGTTGTCCACTTTTAACGTTATTTTTTAATATTTTTATCGAAATTGCCATTAGAGATATAAAAGATCAAAGTCAGGGAGTAGTCATAATTAACATTTGCAGAAAATTCAAAAGATTTAGAAAAGTTATTACAAAATATGGACACAATTTTCAAACAGCAAAAACTAAAAATTAATACAAATAAAACAAAATCTTTAATAGTATCAAAAACTGGACCGAAAAAGGAGAATATAAAACTAAAAAATATAATAGTAGAGCAAGTAGATAAGTTTAAATACCTAGGAAGTATAATTCATAAAAACGCAAAATGATCACAGGATATAAAACAAAAAATCAGTATAGCTAAGAATACTTTCTTACTTGAGCTCCTTCGTGCTTGGGAAGGCACGTATACGCCTTTGGTCCCGGCTGTTATGATTGTATGGCAGTCGTTAAGCTATTTCAGATGCCTTTAGGCAGCTTAAAAAATCTGACACCAGTGTTGGCCACTTACACACTTTATAAACAAACAAACAAACATCGATGAAATAAAGAAAATAAATACTTTGTAAAATCTATATCTACTTATTGTCCAATTTGACACAGTCTAGCGGATTATTATCCGATTCTATCTAAAAAATTCTTCGACTAATTAAAGAAAGCGATACCATCTCCAACTAATTTATTCATATGGCGCCCGTTAGCTAGTTATTAATACTGGCGTTTTTATGCTCAAAAATAATGCTGCTCATAATAAATTGTAGAAATGATCAAACATATACGAGGTGGAATGGATAACTGCTCCGGGCTCCCGTTTGCTCCCGTCCCCGTCACAGGCAAATAAAATGATAATATTCGCGGTTCGTGTTTCCATTAATTTTGTCCCCGCACGTTTGTGTTTCTTTGTACTCAGGTACTTCGATCGATTTATGTTCCAGTACAATGTTTTGTTGCAGTTTCAATTTACGGCGTAATTTGATAACAGTTTTGAACTGCGAAGCTGCGAACCTACGTTTAATCAGGCCCTTGAATCTCCAAAATATTTTATTCATAATAATACTGTAAGTATGTCATATTGACTTAGTCATAATATATTTTTGTCATATAATTGGACATAATGTTTTTTCTCATAATAGTTTTGTCACAGATCTGTATATAATAATCTTAATTAATCCTAAAGTATTTTGATATAATTTTGAGTCTCATAATGTTAGATTTCATGATATGATTTGACATAAACTATAGTATATGTTAAGGTGAGGCACAGTAGAGGAGGGCAAAAAGGCCATAAGCCACCCCTAATATGAATGAATATAAAAATTATTGTTTGTCTGTATGTCCTTTATAAAATCGTAAACGGCTTGACCGACTTAGATAATTTTTTTTTGTTTTTTTCGTTATAGTTCAGGTATGGTTTAGGAAAAAAAATTGGCGTAGCAACGCGCGCAGGGAACAGCTAGATTTTTATAAAAAAAAAATATTGTTTATATTTGAATGAAATTATGATTTAGGTGTGTTTATCGATATGTTAAACAAAATTGACCAAAAGTGGCCGTTTTTCGCAAATGTGCGTAGTAAAGCTTAACGTTCTCACTTTAAACTGTAAGCAGTAGTTCATAAAATACTTTGAAGGGTTATCTAGGGCTTGGTAGTAGCAAAATTTTAAATGATGTCTCCGTTTTCTTTGCAATAATTTATTTTAAATGGGGGCAGCACTGGACCCCGGAAAATTCAGGTACGGCCTTAAAGTGATTTGGCTGCGGCTTTACGGCAGCCAGCCCACCGGAGCCCACAGGAAGTCTTAGTCCTTTATTCTTGTCTGACGAGATACACAGATAGGTTCTTGGAGTAAAGAAGATAAATCTAGTAAGGGGTTGTTAAACATAAAGTTTCATTTTGGCAAGATACGTGCGAAACAAATGTATAGCCATGCCGCCTCCGCCGGGGCCTGGCAGGCTTGGTAGACCCAAGAAATGCTAGCTTGACGTTTTCAGGCATGATATGCGTGCTAATGTTCTTAAAACCAAGGATGTTCAAGACCGAAGTGGAAAGGAAAAAGCGGGAAAGCGGACCCCGGGTTCTGCAGCATTACGGCCGAGGACGCAACTAGTAATATGCTGAGATGAGAGAAAGAGAGAGAGATGGATTTTAAGACTTTTTAATCCCCAAATGTGTGCTATAATTTATGGATAGCCCCTAAGTATAGACATTTGTAATGTTTACTAACCTGGCATTCCGCGTCCCCGACGTAGCAACAGTCGCCGGAGACGGAGGTGGGCGACCAGAGATGTTCTCCACTGATAGCGACGTCGCCCCAGTCCGGGGTGGAGCGAAGCACGCGTGCACCATCGCCTGCCCGTCTGCAACAAACCATTCACACTTCAGTAACTAACATTTATGGTAATAGGAGCAGAGAGCAGATTGAAAGGAGTAAAAAAGAAAAAAAAATGTTCAAGATTTTATTGTGACACCAAAGTAGGTACTTTGGTGTTGAATCCCATCCCATCAATCCCATCGAATTTGGGCTTATTTGTCTTGACAAGTAGGTACTTGTCAAGACAAATTCGATGGGGTTGCATATATTATTATCACAGGGTTCCTTTAGCCACCTTCCGGCTCCCTCATCAGATCAACATCTGGTCCATAATAATATTGCATGTCATCCAATTTATATACGCGAATAAAATTTTAGCTGAATTGGAAACCGGGAATTGGATCAAAAACTTGCAAGACCCATATATACATAACTACCTAACGTATATACTATCTCGGCCAGTCAAACACGGCTAGATAATTAAAACCATTTTAGCAAAGAGCGCCACGTTTCTCGCAATCATCATCATATACTATCTTGGCAAGTCAAACACGGCAAGATTATTAAAACCATTTAATTAAAGAGCGACACGTTTCTCGTAATCATCATCATATACTGTCTTGGCAAGTCAAACATGGCAAGATAATTAAAACCATTTAATTAAAGAGCGACTCGTTTCTCGTAATCATCTCATATACTATCTCGGCAAGTCAAACATGGCAAGATAATTAAAACCATTTAATTAAATAAGCGACACGTTTCTCGCAATCATCATCATAAACTATCACGGCAAGTCAAACATGGCAAGATAATTAAAACCATTTAATTAAATAAGCGACACGTTTCTCGCAATCATCATCATAAACTATCACGGCAAGTCAAACATGGCAAGATAATTAAAACCATTTAATTAAAGAGCGACACGTTTCTTTTAATCAACATCATATTCAGCCCACATCAACGCACTGCTGGGCAAAGGCCACGTTTCTCGTATGAATCCTGAAATTTTCCCACAAATTGGACGGGCAGTTGAAGATAATGAAGTTGACCAATGAAGAGATGGGCGGATGACCTTACTCAGGTAGAGAAGGAATGGAAAACTTCGAGAAAACGCAAATGTTGACACAGAGAGGCTTTTCCTCAACAGTAGGAAGTTATAGTAATTAAAAAATACAGACAAAGCAGCCTGGCTTCAAAAGTAATAAACAAAATCAATTTTTCTCGATATTCTCTGCTAAACTAGTTTGATTTAATAGATACATAATATAAAAGTAAAATTCAAAGTTTTGAGCCATGGCGTACTTTACAATCATTATACAATGTTGCAAATATGTTTTTTATTTATTTATTATCACTTTCTTATGATTGACGTGACCTTTGCAGTGTGATGATGATTGGTTTGAGCTTCTTTACAATATGTTTTTACGAAATCTACTTGATAATTCTATTTACTTATATTAAGTTATATTTACAAATTAATATTTATGTAGCAACTAGTCAGTAGTAGTCACAGAGTACTTTATATTTGGTAGTAGTAGATTTACCAGTGATAATTACACTTTACCACAGACTTTACAGAAAAATCAACTACCTACTGTCAAAACAGAAAATGTCTTCTTGATGTCTCGAGATACTTCACTGAACCAAGGAGAAAAGTCTAAATAAAAGCCGAGAAAAAACATTATGTGAAAAAATAATAGAGGATTTCTTTTATTTTATTATGAAGAGGTAAAAAATATAACAGAAAAAATCAGCAAGCTAAGTTAGAAAAGTAAACTAAAAATTTGAAATAGGTTTGCGAAAAAAGTTCCTTTTAATGGAAAATCTTATTTAGGCCTGGCCGAAATCAGAAACAGTATTTGAATAAAAAGAAGAAATGCAAACGAACAAAATAGGATCAAGACGATTCCTTTTTCCTTCAGTCGATATTTTCTCTCACGCCAAAAACATCCGTAAAAAGTACAAAAAATTTTAATTGCTTTGAAGAAAAACAAAACTAAAAATTCGATAAAATTTTATTTTGCCGAAAGTATACTTGGTGCGTAAGATTTAAAAGATTTTTCTTAGTACCTACCTATTAAGGTTTCTAATGGTTCATGCGATTAAAGCTTTTTATATAGGTTTGTACGTTCTGTAATGTGCTAGGTTTTCGGAAACTCTTGGAAAAGACTTTCTTGGTGCCGATTAACGCCGGTAGGTAATTAAATTATTGCCAGGAAGTTTATTAGGTACTATTCGTTGTTTCAGATAAGTGTAACAAAATGGAGTGCTGCTGTGGCTATTGTAATCGTACGACTGAAGGGTGCGCGTCGATCAAATGCAGTCAATGCGCGTCACAGTTTCACCTGGAGTGCGTGAGCAGTGAACACTTGGTGCCGCAGAGGAACAGCTGGCGGTGCTGCAAATGTCTACAGGCAGCCAACGCCTTGGCTCCAAATGTTATCGACTCAGTTAGAGCCTAAATTTTTTAACCGTGTATCAGAGTTTAAATTGTTGTGAATTGTGGTCCTTGGGGTTTAATAAATTTTGTTAAGTATAAAGTGACTGTTAATTTTAGCAGAACTATTTAGGACATTTTCCTGATTTATTAGATATATTTTTTAGATATGATAATTTCCATTCATTTCATCATAGGTACCAGGAGACTACTATAAAGATGTAGATACCTAGTTATGGAGCTGACTAGCACCTAAAACTCTGCCTACGATTCTCCTTTGATAAAGGTAAGTAGGACTATCAAAGGACCAATATTGGGCTCGACTAGTTGGATCATAAGTACAATTAGTCTTTATTCTCTTGCAATTTCAACAGAAGACACGCTAGATACCGCCGTCCGTTGTACTTCTTGGCCACGGTTATTTTTTCGGTACCTACCTAGTTAGGTACCTACATTGAAATCGTAGAGGTAGGATTGTTTTTGTACGTATGAAACGTACTGTTTGTACATACTCGCAGACCTTGAATTTTTTTTGAATAGTATTTATGTAGGTAGTATGTCGAAAAAAAATTCAAGGCCCGCGACTGTTATTCTAGTACCTACCTACATAGTAAGATAATGTAGGTAGGTATCACTTTTTTTTCTAGCCTATTTTGGTGTCCCACTGCTGGGCAAAGGCGCTTCCCCTTTCGTGTGACACTTTCTGGCGTGGACACCATCACCGATTTAAATTCTGACCATGCCAAGATTTACTAAAAAATTGCTCAAAATTAGTCACCAAATGTAAGATTTAGTCAGTCTGTAGTTTAGAAGTTACAAGCATGTGTTGGTGGCCAAGCCAGGAAGCATACCTACTTTCTGGCAAGGACACCTCCAAATCTGAGCTCCAGCACCTAGCGACGATCTGTTTTCTCATAGATTTAAACGTGATTTAGTCAAAATCAGTCTCCAATCTAAGAATTGGTCGACCCGTACTTTAGAAGTTACAAGCATGTTTTGGTGGCCAAGCCAGGAAGCATGCTTTCTGGCGTGGACACCGAATCTCCGAAACTATACCACCTAGCGACGATCTGTTTTCTCCGATATTTAAACGTAATTTAGTCCAAATCAGTCGCCAAATCTCCGAATTGGTCAGTCCTTGGTGTAAAAGGTACAACACATTCTTTTATACTATGACTAGTCCAAGAGCTATGAAGCACAGTCAGCCTAAAAATTATATAAGGATGTAACACGACGTTAACTATGAATACGTCACCGGCGCGCTCCCACCAGCCCCGCGTCACACGGCGCGCGTATATAAAAGGCGCGCCGCTGTTTAAGCAGTGAGAACACCGGCAGACGTCCGAGGCATGTTCTTACCGATCCCGATGACCAAATGACGGCTGACATGGTCCAATTCGATAACTCTGCGGCTCCGAGTAGCCAGAGTTCCCACGCGATCCGTCCCCCCCGCATTCGCCGGAATAGAGTGCATAGGCGTAGAAACATTAGCTCGTTTACTAGGTACCGCCCGGCGGCACCTGGACGATTTGCGTCCTGATTAGGCCCTTCTGGCAACCGTAGCTTCGGCCCTTCAGGCAAAATATGGGTGTTGCAGCACCCCAAAATTTGCCATAACCCTTAGCACGCCCAAAGCCGAGGTTTCCCCCTTGGGAGCCCTTTGCGCTGTTGCTAGTAGTATATAAATATAGGAAGCCGGACCCTTGGCCCGCTCCTCAAACCTTGTCCGGTGGAGTAGGATATGCCGTCTGAGGCAACCTATATATGTCAATCCTAAAAAAAAAATAAAAAAATAAAAAAAAAATAAGCAGTGAGTCATTCGCTAGACAGCTCCGAGTACGATTGCTCCCGTATTCTGCTCAGAGTAGTGATGTGTAACTCATACTTTTTAAATGAGGATGAGGGAGGACCTCATTTTCCCTCGCGAGGTACCTACTCGTGACGAGCCCCTCGTAGGTGAAGCCCTCAACGAAAATGAGGTGGTTCACCTACACACCAACATAATTTATGATATTTTTTCATCTTTAATGGCGTAAATACTTACTACCTTTTTAGTTTTGATATTTCTTACTAATTTTATGGTTTTGATACTGGGTAGGTACTATAAGAGAAATAACTATTCAAAGAAATACACATTATTTAATAATTGTTTAAATCCGTTTGACCTTTATACTTTAATTCCGATGCATAGTTACTGTTCTACTCGACTGTACGTCTTGACGGCAAGTAGGCTTAGAGCGGAGCAGATTCATACAACTGTACTTGGATAATTTCAATTCGGGATTATATCACTATAAAACTCAAAAGTAACAGTACGTCTATCATTCCTTTGCATTACATATTTATTGTAAATTGATTATACTACAATATTATTATAAAATAACAAAAAAATATCTCCTTATATAATTTTTAGGCTGTCTGTGCTTCATAGCTCTTGGATTAGTCATATATTATTATAAAAGAATGTGTTGTATCTTTTAAACCAAGGACCGACCAATTCTGAGATTTGGGACTGATTTTGACTCCCCTCCCTCACACTCCCCTTTCTCCTTCCATTCGTCCCTACAGCCACAATCCGCAAATCAGCAATGTATGCATCTAAGTCGTCCCGCCATCTCCGTCTAGGTCTATCTCGCTTTCGGCGATCATCTGGTACCCACAATGTGGTTAGTTTGGCCCACCTGTCCTGTCTCATTTAGGTATAAAAAAAAAAACTACGGCTTTCCGTGAAGTAGTAGGTAGTACCCATAGAGGTAGGATTGTTGTACCTATTACAAGGTCTTTGTTAGTAGGTACCTAGAAAATGTTTCAACCTATGCAGCTCTTTGGGCACTTACCTACCTAATGCGTATTGAACAATGGTATTGAATATGGTTAGTGGAAAATAGTTTTCCATATATAGGTAGAATAACAAAGTAATTATGTATGGTCAAAACAGGCGGATGCAAACAATTACACGACATGGATTCAACAATGGATCCGAGATTATACCAATTCTGTTTTTCAAGGTAAATATTCATTGTCATTCGTGAACTTCCCCGATGCTTCGCTACACGAGTACGGCTTTGGCGGTCAGTGACAACTACATTCAGCGCTTCTATTTCTCTTCTAAAACTTCGTGTTTCGTCGAAATGGCCGCTTGGATGTTTATATGAAGTTGTTATTACTCTTTTTATTTATTTTAAAAATGGGAGTAAAATAGCTCGCAGGCACGGCAGATAATTTTTAGCGTACGAGTAAATTGTTATTTATTCGCAGAAATAAATTATATAATAGATATCTACCTGTTTGAGCAGTGACGAAAGTCATAATTCCATCTCTAGTGTAACTTAGATACATCAGATGAAGCAATTTTCTGACTCAATTGAAATAAATATTAATTTTTAGATGCATCCTATCTACATGAAGCCGGTTGAAGTATTTTATTTTGTTTATATTTTTATTAATTTCTCTTGTCGGTGGAGTTAAGGTGAAATGGTAGCATGAGTGGCGCCCTCATTTGAAATAAATTGTTTAAAACTAAATATGGTGATATTTAAAAATTTGATTTGTATCAATGTCTAAAAAGACCTTCAAACTATTTTATGAATAACCTTTGAAAGTAATATTGGTAGTCCGTCTAGTTTTTAAAGTGGCCACTTTTGGCGAAAACCCGTTTAAAAACTAGACAGACTATTAGTAATAATTTCAAAGGTTATTCATAAAATAGTTTAAAGGTCTTTTTAGACATTGATACAAATCAAATTTTTAAATATTACCATATTTAGTTTTAAATAATTTATTTCAAATGAGGGCGCCACTTATGCTACTACTTTACCTTAAGTGGAAATGTTAAGAGAGTTAGTATGTGGAGATCTCCAATTTCTGTGGTATATATGTATATGTCGCAGTACGATAGATAAAGCCGTTATATAGTTATATCCCTAGAAATATAATTATTAATAAAAACCAGTAACCTCGTCAAATCACCTAGGTAAGGTAGCGGACCCCGGGCTCTGAAGCGTTACCGCTGAGGATGCAACCGGGAATACGCTCGGATGATGATGATGATCCCTAGGGATCTTCATCACCCTAGGGATCACATGGAAAACTATTTTCCACTAACCATATTCAATACCATTGTTCAATACGCATTAGGTAGGTAGGTGCCCAAAGAGCTGCATAGGTTGAAACATTTTCTAGGTAGCTACTACCAAAGACCTTGTAATAGGTACAACAATCCTACCACTATGGGTACTACCTACTACTCCACGGAAAGCCCTAGTTTTTTTTTATATACCTACATGAGACAGGACAGGTGGGCCAAACTAACCACATTGTGGGTACCAGATGATCGCCGAAAGCGAGATAGACCTAGACGGAGATGGCGGGACGACTTAGATGCATACATTGCTGATTTGCGGATTGTGGCTGTAAACTGTGGCAAACCATGGAGGCAGTCATTCCAGTGACGGTCACTAAATACCCAACACAGATACCTACCTATGTAGGTATGTAGGTACTTAGTTTAGATCATTCTGACTTTCGCAGTACCTAATTAAAAATATAAGTATTCATTTAACTTGATTATGACTTAATAAATTTTTCACCGGCTACCAAATTAACTTAGGTCATTTAATTGTCTGGGTGACATCTGGGCCGTTTTAACATTCCGGGTCCATTTCTTATAAAGTTAGCTAACAGTGATTGGAAACAAACAGATTGAAATGTCACTCATGCATGCCGTGTAGATAATTAAGTATAGGTAATTAAGTAAGATGACGTCGAATGCTATGAGTGTTTTTGAGTAAATAACCTTGGTTATTCAGATGAACAGAGCCTTTTCCGTCAAGAACGCCCTCAAAGACTCAAAGTAAGCGCAATAAAAGAATAAATTGAAAACGATTGCACGTTTAACCAGCTTCGTGGAACCAATTATGTACCTAGAAGAATTAAAAAAAAAATGGCTTGAGTAAATTAAATTTCCTGAGAAATTAGCCGTCAAATGGGTGAATCTGTAATTCCACCCGCATCCTGCACCTCTCGTCTCGCGGCCCGCGCTAATTCTGAGATTATACCCTCATTAAATGCGTCCCGCGGCTTGTGTTAAGGTGCTCCCACGCAGGGAGCATTTACGTGTAACGTAACATTATAGATTCGACTTTAAATATTACATTACAATACTACCTCCCTGTTATATAATCATTACAAGGTGCGCATTGTAATGCTCGGTTCTCCTCCTTTACTGATGTAATGCTCGAATCTGTAACGCTGTAACGTTACATTACACGCGAATGCTCCATTTGAGGGAGCATCTTTAGACTCACCCCGGGCGCGGACGGCAGGGGAAAATGGCCCAAGAATAGGTCATCAGTTGGGCGTATTGCCACTGTGTATGATTGAATTACCTGAGCAAAATGCATTTTTTAACTTAAAAAACCAATTATTAACGAATAACATGAAATTATTAAAAATTGAACAGATGAATCTCACAATATACGAAATATGTAGTTATGTTAGTATTTTATATTCATTGACTAAGTAATTAAGAAAGTCCTTTTTACTGAAAAGAACAATCAGTGGAAAAATCGTGACGAATATCACGATAGGTGTTACCTATCGTGACTTTAGTGACTTAGTCTTTGACTCAGGTCTTGGGTCATCGCTGGAAAAGAATAGGAACCTACCTTGTTTTATTATACCATGCGGCAACGATTATGAGAGCAGATAACTAATTTTGTTATATGTATATGTAGAAATATTTAAGGATCTACCATTAGAACTATTATTTAGGCAAAAATAGAAATGCCATTAGAAATATTATTTCAGGCAGTATCATTACGGACAATTGGACCCACTGGTGGATCCACCTTGTTAGGTATACGAGTTGAAATTCGAATCAGTATTCGGTCAACACGACTAAATGTTCAAAAATAGCCTAATGGGGAAAGTAGACCGATCTTTCCGGACGATTTTCTAGGAGTCCGACTATAATAATTTTTCGTAATACGCTAAGTATACTTATTTTTTTTGACAACAGTTGTTCGATGAAGGATTTTTATATAATATAGACCTTATATTTGCAGCAGGTACATAAATAATTAGATATGCAAATTTTACGTATAAAGTAGTTCCAAGTATGGTAAATACACGATAGCATTTAATTTTTTGCCCCAGTTTCCTTGCCATTCTTAAAATGGTAGGAAGTTACTTTAAGTATTCCCTGACGTACTTGAATGGATGAACTTGAGTGCTTACTACAGCGTCGTTGCAGTAATACAAAACATTTAGAGTTTCCAGAAGTATCTAGGTAGAAAAGTTTAGAATGAAAACATAATTATGCACTAATAATTATTATTATATGGTATAAACTTATACATGTATTAATATATACATTACGTAGCGTAGGTATTAAACCTATAAGTACCTACTTACAGTATTTTTTCGTAAACGAAAAGAGTTGGTTTTGGAGATATGAAATCCTATGCAAAACTTGAATGGCGAAATGTAAACATCTGTACTTACTTAATGCGTCTTGAATGAAATAGGTATGGTATTACTTTGGTATAGTACTTACCTACATTTTATTATGAGATGATTTTAAGATTAGTTAATAAGCAGTAGAAAATAATAGTTTCAATTAAAGTGTTTCCATGTTATACACAAAGTATCAAGAATTGAGAGGTTTTGTCATGACAGATGACCTGCTGGACAAACAGTTATACTCGTGATTTAAATCTATATTTAGAGCCTACGCTCTTTAGCTCATTCACGTAATGACATCATAAACAGTTCCGCATAGCTGATGAGTACCTGCAAACCTTCTGTTTTTAACTGAGTCAATTGTTAGTCTTTTTTATATTTCTTTAAGTAGCTTTTTGCATTTTTTATTGTTTCATACCATTCTCCGACAGCTAATTTAAAAAAGCGGAAAATATGTGATTCGTTGTGAAGTTTATTAATAATTGATAATAAATTGATTGCAAGACTTTTTTTTTTGTATTATATTTATAATTTTTTTTGTAGCCAAAACGGATAGATATTTAGATAATACATTTTTTGTTATTACTTTCATATTGAAAAGTGATTGTATAAAAAAGTAATACGTATTATAAAGGCAAATTTAGGCAAATTAGAGGTATGTTTGTGATTTTTTTCTATCGAGCCAAAAATGCTCAATCGTGTTTTGACTATTGTGGGTGTCTGTAGAAAATCCTTAAGATTTTTATGTAATTTTTTTGTGGAATAAACTGTAGTAGTTTAATAACAGTGATTTTTCAAAAAAACGCACAGTATTGCAAATTGTGAACCCACGTCGCCTTGAAAAAAATATTAAATGGTAAAATAAATAAAAAAAATGTATTTAGTATAAAAAATACAGACTTAGAATGCCATTATAAGTTATTAAAATTAATAATTTAAATTAGAATTAAGGTGTTAGTATTAAAATTAACATTATTAAGGTTTTTGTTTAAAAAACAAAGTATTCTCAAGTTATGCGGGGAAAGGCGATTTCGCAAGACTGTTTGAATGAGACCTGCAGTAGAAAATAGTCTTTCAGATGCGACAGAACTCATTTAAAAACTAAAGTATTTCTGTGCCATTTTTTTAAAGTTTGCTCTCTAATCTAATAACATTTTCATAAATGCTCCAAAAACGGATTCATCTTAGAACTTGTACTAGGTATAGAGGTGTGTCTGAAATATTTTCAGAATGCAGAGCCACATCGAGATTAAGTAGCTCTTCAAGACGCTTTTTTGCCTTAGAAGTAGTAAATTGTAATTGAAATATTCGTGCTTTGTAACGAGGATCAATCGTTGTAGGTAAGTAATATATTTCTTTATTTTTCAAACTATCAAATATACGAACAGCAAGCGCGTTTACTTTACCTTCTTGAAGCGCAAAATAAAAAGTATCTTTGTATCGGCAATAAAAATATCGCCGATGCCGATATGTCGGTAGTAGGGATGCATCCGATACCGATATATCGGCGATACTTCGACGCCGATATATCGGTATCGGATGCATCCCTACTACAAAGCTATAATAAAAACATAATTATACCTACCAGCCTTTTATCATAAAATTACAGATCGTGCCAGTTACTGTAACACCTATATGCTAAGTAGATATCCATACAATAGGTACCACTGCGCTACGCTCTGCCCAAGGCCGCATACTCATTCTTTATTTAACTTTATGTTTTTTACTTCAATGACATAAGTTCAGCCTGGAAATATTTGCTGAATACAAAAAAGTTTTAGTATTTTCTCTATTAGATGTTAAGTAAATACACCTACTAGGGTAAATATTACTTAGGCAAATATTAAGTACCTATCTACATAGGTAATATATTTCTAAAAAATCTACTTACGTAGGTACGTAAGTAGATTTTTTTGTCTATAGAAAGCTTTATTTATAAACCTTAGCTAGTCACATACTCTACGGGATTTCGTTTCGGTACGTTTACGTACATACGAATTTTAACGTTACGAATTTTTACAAACATTATAGTGTATAGATAGATACTCGGCCGTGACGTAGGTAGGTATGTACTCTTTCAGCTGATGTTAAATACACATTAGCTTTAGAAGTAGATAGGTACCTCTGATCTGAATCTGATAAGGTTTATTAGCGTTGTGGGGCTCGTTTGTCATAACTAGAAATTCTTCCCAAGACTCTCATTTAGGTCAAAATTAGTCAATTGAAGGAGGCATTGTCTAAGCAACCTTGACCTAGAGTTAGTTACCGGTGCTAAAACGTGTGAATTACCGTTTTAAGTCGTTACATGAATGAAACGCTAATGATTCCGAGTGATATAATAGGGAGCCGACATTGCGACCGAGATGGCGAGGAACCGGTTCTGCAAGTCACGCACCGCGGCCACGACCGACTTGCGCGTGCGTTGCCAGGACTCCCGCACTCCGCACATTCCTATAGTAGGGTGTAATGTATATCTATGACGACCTCCGTGGCGTAATGGTTAACACGCTAGTCCGTCACTCGGAGGTTCTTGGTTCGATCCTCAGCCAGTGCCAGTTGGAAAATAGTATTTTTCAAATTGTCCCGGGTCTTGGGTGTTTCTCATAAATGTATTTTTTATAAAAATATAGTATCGTTAACTTAGTACTACGTTTTACAGTCAGTTTTTCTATGAAAAAAACGCAGAATTTCATAAATTCGACAAAAGTGATCTAATGGCCGGACTTTAGGTATTGTGGGAACAACATCAAGTTTAAAAAAAAAAAAAAAACTTACTTTGGGGCTAGCTTAATCAGTGTAATTTGTCCGTATATATTTATTTATTTATTTATCATAGTATTGGTCCCGCAGGAAAAGTTGGTCATATTGACGAGCATTAAGCCCCTTTATCTGTGGTAGGTACCCAGTTAGAGGTCATTCTATTTCTTTTTACGAAAAGAGGTTCCTTTCATTTCTTTTATAGATTGAAGATGGGAATATGAAATAAGAAAGACGGCTTAAAAATTGTAAAGACATCTAGGAGAAGCCATTGCAATAGATATACTGCCACAATCAGAGAGTAGGTAGTGGAAAAAATAATCAACCCACTAATAGAAAACCCTGGTATAATAGCATGGGTACAGCTAGCTTCCTATAACTAATTATGAAATACATAAAACTAAAAAAGTTTAACTATATCAAAGCTAGTACTATCTGTTTAACCCCTGATTCTAGGAGCTAAAGGTATTCGTTACCTTGAAATGTGAAAAGTGAAAATGTTTAATAAGGGCTAATTAGCTA
The DNA here is from genome assembly GCA_963576875.1 of Acrobasis repandana. Classification (NCBI taxonomy): domain Eukaryota; kingdom Metazoa; phylum Arthropoda; class Insecta; order Lepidoptera; family Pyralidae; genus Acrobasis; species Acrobasis repandana. The sequence continues at coordinate 13,568,273 of OY756218.1, read as the reverse complement.
ATATGTTGTGGCGGTGGATGTGGACTAGAAAATATTTTTAGCTCGTCAGGTAGATTATTAAAAAATATTAAATAGGTACGTATATTCTCTCTTCTCTGATTAGCAAATAATGACAGAGATACATCGCATTTAAATTTCGCATGACGTCACGATCTAGTACGATTTTCACTAGACGTTAATCGCCCCCACGCCGTAACTTCGATACGCTGTATCTTTGTGATTTTTTCCTTTATTTCCTATCTTTGTGAATGGACTAAAAAAATTATATGTTTAGGACCCAGTCACATCCCTATTGCATAGTATAAACAGCTACTGAATCTACCTAATAATACAAAATAGTACCTAGCAAATACCTACTTTGTTACAATTACAACTTACAATACTGAGCAATGCGGAAATGTTCACCTGATGCAGATTATCATTCTAATCATTATAATTTATATTTACAGGTATGCTTACACATTATTATTTAGATGTTTTGTGTTATCTTATCTGAAATCTGCTAACTAATTTATTATAGAATGTGTCCTATAGAAGTCAAAAGATATTATTATTATAAGTGCAAATTAAAAGGCTAGGAAATCATAAATGTAATCTTGTCGACGAGACATCTGAAGACGATCACTGATCGAATCAAAGGTTATGTTTAAAAATAATGTGGTAATTGAGAACAAATGTACACATATCTACATGTGCGCTCAATAAGTTAGATCCTAAATATCTATGAAGGATTGAACCTGTAATTATAAGTATTTGTACAAATTTGATTGTTATTTATCAACATATATAACACTGAGAGAAAACTTATGGCTTGCCAAGATAAAGCGTAAACAAATTATTTTCTGAAAGGCAGGCCTAATTGTAACAACCCGTTTTCCGCCGAGTTAAGATTTTTTTTCAGTATCTTGAAAACATAATTAGGGGAACAAAAACAAGAATAAATCATGGGCTTGAAAGGCTTGACATTTTTGCGTCTTTCTTTGTATATTAATTCTGTGATCCGAGCGAAGGTACTCAAGATTGAATAATTCAAAGAATTATTTACTAGGATTTATAGAAGGTTGTTTAAAGGCTCTAATGTTCCTCTTGTAAGGTAAGCTAGCTTTCGCCCGAAACTTCTTGCACGGTGCGCAGACCTCTCGGAAACCTATTTGATTTCAGGAAAGGTAGTCAGATATCCTATATTGGAAGACATGGTGTAATGGAAGTTTTTGCAAGTAACAACTAAAAAGATCTAAACTTCCGGTACCTATATACCTAACGTAACAAAAACGTCATTCTTACATTGGTAACAAAAAAACCTAATAGTAATTCTCTCCTGATTAGGTTTCTTCACGATATTTATTTTTGACCAGAAGTGAGTGATAGATGTTCGCTAAGAAATATATTTATTCTTACAATACTTATTATTGTCGTGAGTATCAGACAGGTAAGCAAGCAAACACGGAGTTTTAAACGTGAACATGGGTCGTTAGGGAAGATCCGTTTGAATATATCCTTCTGAACTCAAGTGTTACCGTTAGTCGGTATTTATATTAATTCTGTGGTATTGCTGTCTATGTTTTGACCAGCCCACTTTCCTCTCTATTTATGTACAAACTTATTCTTTTTTCGACTATTACTTATTTCCAAGTAAATACTTATGTGTCGCGAAATTCAAAATGCGTCAATCAAAATATATTTTTTCCTTTACAGTGTTGAGTTATTCTACTGATGGTTCTATAGTAAAGAATGACAAGGGTGATATTCGTATAAACAGCGTAAAACCACTGATCCATTCAGCTGTCACGGAGCGTGGTTCTGCCATCAGCGTTTAGGCAGCTGTGGCCTTACCGCCTGTCTATCTACGGAGTGAATGCTTATCATATTTATAAATATTTCTGTTTTAGTACTACAGAACAGCATATTACGAAAAAGTCACTCAAGTTTTCTTGTAGATACATTGATGCATATCATGCCATATACGAGCATATTGACTTACTTGGTGTATTAGCAACATTTGCATTTATGAGCTTCTATAGATGCCTCCTAATATTAAAGTTTCATAGATACCTACTTGAATTGTTTAAGTGTTTGTATTTCACTTCGATACATTAAGCGAGTGCTTTGAAGGCGTCAAAACTTTCCGACGAGACTTCGGAACATTAGCAATTTTAACTTTGTATTTATATACCTACAAACGGTTTAATGTAAACAATGCTCCAAAATCCGTTAACGTGAATTGCACAATTCACGGAAGACTCGTTTTTATGGTGATATCGGAACAATCGGCACGTCAGATAAAGTCAAGTGAAGGCCGATGTGCTTGCCCGACCAGCAAACCCACTGATTCGTAGATTCGTGATAAAGACATCAGGCAAGTATTTATAAAATTGTCACACTTTACTAATACATTAGTCAACTGTGGTCGAACGTGCATTACTGTGTTCCAATTCTGGCTAATAGTCTATGTGGTTTTATACTCCGTTCATATTAAAATTTGATGAAGCCTTATTATGGGCTATTAGTAGTCGTTGACATGATCAGAACAGGTTTTGTTTGAGGAATGCTATTAAAACAAACAACAGCTTTTGTATTGGACATGTCATTTGAAACACATATGAATACATAATAAGTTCACATGATAGAATGAGAGTTCAAGGTCTTTTTATTAGCCAAATCAATACTTAATAGTGTGACTCAGCAGTTGACCTGTTATAACATTAAACATACAATCGATTTTGTCTATTTTAAAGACAGTCGTGTTAATACTGGACTAGGTACGTAAATCAATACAATTTTTGATTTGATATAACTAGGTTTGTTAGTGACCTAGATCCCAAGTAGAGAGAATGAACCTAGGTATGTACCAATATCAATTAGCTCTCAAGTAATTGTATCGAAAAATCATTAAAGTACCTACACGTGGTGTTGAATATTTATTGGGTATGTGTGTTGTTATCGGAATCACTCTAAACTAGGTAGTAAGTACTTGTACCTACCTAGATTCTGATAAGCGGAAATTGGTTTCGGCTTCACACTCTGGAAGTAAAGTCTATTGATTCCATATATGTTTCATAATTACATATATTAGTGCGTTTATAAAAATATTACACTACTTCCCTGATGAAATGAATGATACGGAAAGATTTATTCCTACCTACACATCTTATCTAATCGAGACCTACGAGAATTATTATCGATGATAATTCATCATTCGTGAGAATGTAGGTAAATAAAATTGTATCGTTACAATATAATATTTTCACCTGAACCGTTTGCGGCATCTCTTCTTGATGTTGAGGTTGGGACACTTCTTGAACACAGAAAACGAAATACCGTCAAGGAATCCCATGTCGGTTATCACATATTTATCACAAAGATCAGGTCTGCGGGTTTTTATCACAGTAGTTGCGATGCGCGGCCGCGGCCGGCGCACAGTGGTTCGTGTCGTGATCGTGACTAACCAGTGTGCCGGCAGCGCGGCATCAGGCTTGCTGCGGAGCCTGCACGGATGAGCACTAACGGAGATGCCGGCGAGTGGAGAGTGCACGCGCGGTGCACGTCACGGAACGTGATCGTGGCACCAAACACATATTAGACCGATCGACGACTAAATGAGACCTCACAGCGCCTAATAAGACCTGTGAGCGCAGCGCGCCCACACTAACGACTGGATAAATCAGCATACAATGATTTAAATGGGCATAACATTTATTATTTCATGACCTTGCCGCGGTATTGCTCCTTTGGGTTTGTTCGTTTTGTGTTTGAAATGTTTTATGTGTTCTGTACCTTAGATTTGAGATTTTGATATGAGATATGAATCTCAAAACTCGATCCTCGACAGTAAAAAAGCACTGAGTACGTTGCAACAACAACTAATGACTAAGCGACTGGTTAAATTAGATATATATACAGGATCTAGAAAAATATACTGAATCAATTTTAAGGGTGTTAGTCCAGGATCAGTATCCTGTTGTCAGTATCCGGGGAAAGTGGTTCAGTGAACCACTTTCCCCGAAAAATATATATTCGATATATGAAAAATAATTTTTGGCCTCCCACATTTGTTTTTATTAATGGATAAACTCAAAAACTACTGCCCCGATTGTAAAAATTCTTTTACCTATAAAAAATTACGTTACGTTATCAGCTAGTGTCATCATAAAGATGCAACAACAAAAAAACTTAATTTAAAACAAAAAAAGCGTCGGCAATTTCTGGTGTTCTTCACGAGTTACTTCACCAAAATCACTTTCTGAATGCAAATGCTTCATTTCATGACAAAAACATCAAAATTACTGAATATTTGAGGAGTTCCCTCGATTTCTCGAGGATCCCACCAGATCTTTATCTGGTGACAATGGGACCAATACCTTTTCAAACAAAAAATAATCTAAATCGGTTCAAAAATGAGTAGTTATGGGGGAACATACATAAAAAACATAATTTATTAATTGTATATCATAAGTTCCTCCTTTTTTGAAGTCGCTTAAAAATTAGCTTCATTTTGGAGCTACGATAACACAAACTTATTACCACTCTTTTATTCATCATCCAAACGTATTCCCGGTTGCATCGACAGCGGTTACGCTTCAGAGCCCAGGGTCCGCTACCTTACCTAGGTGATTTGACGAGGCTACTGGTTTTTACACAAGGTGACTGCCGTCTGACCTCCGCAATCCAAAGGGTAGACCAGTACCAATCCTAGAGATAGGTACAAACGCTAGATAGCGTTCGGGACCAACAGCTTTACGTGCCTTCCGAAGCATGGAATCATCTTTCTTTTCGGATAATCAGGTGATTCAAGCCTGCAATATCCTAAGCAGACTGGAAACAACTTTTAACAAAGTATGCTTCCCAGTGGAATTTGAACGCACAACCTCGGGATCACAAGACAAACGCCTTGACCACTGGCCCATGGAGCAAGTCTATTACCACTCTTTTTTTTTTTTTTTTTATTTGGTTTGCAGACTGACCCTTGACATTATTGGAGGTTAAAAGGCTGTACTAACTTACCAATCGATCTATTTACTTGTACGTACCGAATAGAGAGTTACAAACCACACCAGTGCACCAGTATTAACTGGTGTCATGTTTCCGATTTGTTTTTACGCGGGCCTCCATCACGAAATGATGTTTGAGCAGTGGGTGTGTTGTGTGCTGTTCAATCTGTTCATGTATCCACTGGATCCAAACAAATGCAAGTGTGACTGTTTGAACAGTTTATACTTAGTAGCTAAGTTAATATACTGTGTACTAGATGTCCCCGCGACTTCGTCCGCGTGTAAAAATAGCAGCCTAAATTACTCTTTCTAACATTAGCTATCTGCCAGTAAAAGTCCCGTCAAAAGTTATGCAGGGTGTAACAAAAATACTGAAACTATTTTAAGGGTGAATTCAGTCCATGATACTGAACACCTTTCTCCAAGGAACGTATATCGAAATATGAAAAATAATTATTTTGGGTTCGTCTTTAGGTCCACTGAAGACTTTAAAAACCCTCAATCGATTATTTATTTGTTTAATGCCCTAGTCAGATCCATTTTAGAATATGGCAGCCCCATATGGTCCCCACTCTACAAAGTACATGCTAATGAAATAGAGCGAGTTCAGAAAAAGTGCCTGTGATTTTTGTGTTATCGTCAACATTTAGGACGCACCACTCTTAATTATGAGGCAAGACTATCAAAATTAAACATTCAAAAGTTGGAATCACGCAGAAAATATTTTGATATTATATATTTGTATAAAATAGTTAATTCTATAATTGATGTTCCCTCTCTCCTTGCTCAAACATCTTTGAACTCTAGGTATAGTGCCCAAAGGTCAAAAAGAAATTTTCGCTCTAAAGACATATAAAAATAATACTTCATTTTATGAATTAGATTTATTTATTTATTTTTATTTTATTTATTCAAGTACACTTGGAAATTTACAAACATACACTTAAAAAAAATAAGGAAAACATAGTACTTAGGTGCTACTTATTTCTAAAGAAATTTCTTCCAGTAGACCCGCGAGAGGAAATGGGAAAAAAAGAGGTAATTGGCGTGTACCTACAATACAAAACTAAATAAATAAATAGACAAGATATATACCTACATAAACATACATAAATATACTTACATAAATACATAAATAAATATATATTCATAAAGCATATATACAATAAATACATATGTTAATATTTCTAAATATATTAGGATGATAAATACAGATAGTGATCTTTTACTCGTTTCTTGAACGTCGTTATGGTTTTAGACTCTCGAATGCTCGGTGGTAGCTGATTCCATAGCCTAACTGCCTGCACGGAAAAGGAGTGAGTATAGGTAGTGGTGCTATGTGTTGGGAAATGAAGGATGGATTTACGGGCAGATCTACAAGGAGCGTCGGCAGAACGTGCAAAAGAAAAACGTTCACGCAAATAAGGAGGATATGAGGGATTGTACAGGACGTTGAAGAGGAGGCAAAGGATTCTAGTGTTCCGGCGAAGACGGATGGGGAGCCACTTGAGTTGTTTGCGAAAGTCAGAGACGTGGTCAAATTTCCTTAAGCCAAAGATAAAACGAATACACAAATTCTGCAAACGTTCAAGCTTAGTAAGAAGCTCTTCTGTAGCGTCAAGTCGATGTGTTTGATCCTAAACTTGCCTCATACACTAAAACACTAAAGGGTATCCTGTACTATTAAAGTATGAAGTGCAAACATAGGTATTTAATAGGTAAGACTTTTATATTTTTGTTATACTTTTTTTTTCTCTTAGTGTAAGATCTCTTTTAATTTGATTTGATTTTATTTAATAGGACGGCAAACGAACAAGCGGGTCACCTGATGGTAAGTGATCACCGCTGCCCATGGACAACTGCAACACCAGGGGTGTAACAAAAGCGTTACCGGCCTTTCAGAAATATATAGACTCGTTTTTGAAGGTTTCAATGTCGTATCGGTTCGGGAACACCGCTGCAGGAAGTTGATCCCACAGTTCGGTCGTACGTGGCAGAAAGTTCCTTTTAAAACGTACACTATTAAACTATTTCATGTACACACACACATGTTTTGGATTATAACCAGTTTTAATGTTTTTGTATGTCTCTAATAGTTGTAATCTGTTTTGGGTGATACGATTAAAATAAAATAAAAGTTTTGACCTCCCATACAAGTTGAGCGATCAGCTGATCCAAATTTGTATGAAAAGCAAAAAAATATTTTTCATATTTCGATATATGTTCCTTGAGGAAAGTTGTTCAGTATTATGGACTAAAAATATTTTCTTAAAATAGTTTCAGTATATTTTGTTAAATATGCATTTAGAAAAACAAATGTGATTTTGATATTACAAAAACATTTTTGTATTGAGTATTGATGACGTTTAGTTAGACATGGTGGATAAAGATACAAGATCACGTGTTTATCTGTTTCGGGGTAGGCAACCAATGGTCAGACGACCCAACACGACCCATTTACTTTACTTGTTTAAAACTCGTATTACACGATTTGCGAAAGCTACTCGTACGTTAATGCTGGCTTTAAAAATCAATAAATGTATTTATCGTTCTATTTCTTCAGCGGTATACTGTTATTATATATTTTGATTGGTAAGTGACACATAACATGTGTTCCCTCCTGTCGCCGGGGAGAATTTTTAAGAACATCAATACTTATCGTCACGTCAAAAGGTCTTGAGTAATGTTATGGTATGAGCACGTTAGCATTTATCAAATAGTTATAATAATTCGTTGCTCTTCAAATAAAATGACGGGCAAGTGCGTATAGGGCAGTGTAAAGTTCTCAAGTTGCCCGTTAGAACATAGGGACTTTATTATAATTTTACATATGAGAGGTATGGAACCCTCTTCACGCAAGTTTAACACGCACTTGACCAGTTTATTATTCTATAGATTATGTATACCCTAAGTACGAATTAGTATATTTATATGTTAGGCGACTATTACTCAAAGACTTACAAAGCTAAGTCTGTCGTAATAGTTTTCCTATTAAGTCCAACACTCGGAGTACTATCATGATTTTTTAATCCAATAGTTAAGATTTTGAGGAGTGGCGCGACGCCTAAATTTAACAAATATTTTTACTTAAAAGTTAATATTTCGCAAATGCATCACTAAATCTAAATTATCTTCACAAAACCTCAATAAACCCCACAGAGACAAAGGCCTATTCAACGATACCCCACACTATGAGGTACACGGTAAAAATATCATCCACACTTTATGTATGCCTATATATGTGTTGTATAGGGAAATTACTCTAAAAAATATTTTTTTTCTACTCCTGTACTTTTATCTGTCTTTTACATGGTCACGAACAATAATACAAAAACAGAGATAATATGACTTCATAAAAGTCTATACTATATTCCCTATTACAGCACTTGTGTCGTAATGCCACCAAAAAGATACGGCTCTACCTCTATATAAGGTACTAGTACTAAATAAGTTTATAAGTAACAACATTTCAACACACTGTATTTTGTAAATAAATAAACTGAAACTGAAAATAATAGTGTTTGCAATGAGCTGCGGACGGACATACCAATATATATACAGGGTCTAACAAAATATAGTGAAACTATTTTAAGCGTGGATTCAGTCCATCGTACTGAACAACTTTCCCCAAGGAACATATATCGAAATATGAAAAATAATTTTAGGCCTCCCAGATAAGTTGACCGATCAGCTGATCCTAGTTTGTATGGAAAGCCAAAAAATATTTTTCATATTTTGATATATGTTCCTTGAGGAAAGTTGTTCAGTATCATGGTCTCAATTCACCTTTAAAATAGTTTCACTATATTTTGTTAGACGTTATATATATACAACATGTTAATGAACTAACGCAAAACCTCTCAGTTGGCCCATGAAACTTTGAAATAATCATTTATTTCCGACTTTAAAATAATCATTTATTTTTGTTCCTTTTTTGTTATTTAAGATATACAGAATACTTCAATACATAAGTATAAAAGCTTATATATAATACAAATGGAAATACATATATAAATAAAAACACTAAGTACCAAATCTAAATCCTGTTTTGCATAATCTGCTACTTAGTACCAATTGAAATCCCGTCGAAGTTGAATTAGAAACAAGTTATAAGGAAGACCGTTTTTCTTAAGCTGTAAAAATATTAAAGTGGAAGGGACATACCCATAGTAAATCGAACCACGGGCTATACTAGATAACTAAAGTATAATGAAATTAAAATAACAGCCAAAGAACAAAAAGAAATTTCGGCATTTTCATACTAAAGTGTGCGGCCGCCCGGGCGATTTGTATGGGAATGTAATTTTTTTTTGTTTCTTTGACTGTTATTGCACGCCTCATAAGCGAAGCGCATGAGGTAGTGCTCTACTCTCGCCTTACAAAAATCAAGTGATTTTTTTAACTAAATGTGTCTCTATTTATTTTCTATCGCACTTGTACAATAATATTTACACATAAATGTCAAGGAAAAACACTAGTTTCAACACTTATGACATTTTAAAAGACATTTTGTCTTTTAAATAAATAAAAACAATGTTTCATAAAATCATTTTGTGGACGTCCGTGTGTCTGTATGTATGGAAACTGGCGTGGTCACGATAACTCCCGAAAAACTTATCTGATCAAGTCCATTTTTTTTATACGCTTCAGTATTATCCAAAACTAAGTCCTTTCGAAGATCACGGTCTAATTCAATGTAGTTTAATCGTAATTATTATTATAAAAATACAGGTGACATATTAAAAATAATTTTGGATGTGAGGTTTGTTGAAAGAGTTAATACCTATGTATGATGAGTACGAATGTGTAACTGACAAGTAAGAAAAGAAGTAAAAAGAAACTAATAACGTCCCGAATTTTGAAAATTTTCAATTTTCTCTGCGGAAAGTTAAAAATAAAAGTTAAAAATAATCTCCAGTCGTGCGTTAAAGCCGACACATACTTTTCTTCGTTTTAAGTTAGCAATAAAACAATCAATATCAATTTAATTGTGAAAAATGAGATTATAAGGCGTGCACTTTTGGATTTTCCAAACTATTTTAATTTCATTATACTATAATGATCTAGTATAGACCGTGGTTCGATTTATTACGGGTATGTCCCTTCCACTTGTATAAGATATAAATTATAAATTCGTATTTACTAGCCTACTTTGTTGGTACCTACGTTAATAACAACTTTACAAACTGGAAGTTATTGAAATTGTAACTACTCGTACGTAAGACCCCTCGCCCACAACGACTTTTTGACGCGCGTTTCGTAAACGAGCGACAGCATCGCTACTAACGCGCGTTAGTCGCATTTGCAACGCGCTACAGCATCGTGACTATAGCGATGCAAATGCGCGACCGTATCGGTCGACATCGGGGAGAGAATGGAGGGAAGGTGGCGCGTGAGGAGAACAGAGTTAGAGCGGTTGTGCACCTCACCGAATCCAATTCGTATTCAAATCAAATCCGAAACGAGAAAAATTCGGACGGAAAATTCTTGAGTAGCGTTTGTGCACTCCACCCAAATCCGATTGGAATTCGTGAATTTAGAGACCCACCAGATTCTGTCCTGCATTCCTGCAGTCCTGCATTTAACAGTCAGTTGCTTGCACTATAATTATCAGGAATAATAATAATAGTGCAAGCAACTGACGGCGGAAAAGACACAGGAAAAAAAAGGAATTTTAGGTACTCGGGACATCAAGACACAAAGCGTTTTCGGACCACCATGAAATGAAAAATCATAAAAAAAAATTTCAATAATATACAGGGTGAATTTTTATCCACCGGCAAAATTTTTGGAGCAAGTTCATTCAATGATACTGATTACTGACTGAACTACTTTCTATAACTTTTTTTTAATTAAAAATCGATAAAAAAAATTATTCTATATTTATCAGCTATGCTCTTGTCGGTGGAGTATGAACTCTCCTGGAATTCTCTTCTTTCTACAAAAAAAGTTATAAAACTCGATAAAAAATTTTCGTCTTATACAAATCAGCGCTCAGCTAAACGGATTTTGTATGGGAAGACGAAACATTTTTATCGATTTTTAATAACTTTTTTTATAGAAAGTAGTTCAGTATCATGGACTGAACTTGCTTCAAAAATTTTGCCGGTGGATAAAAAGGCAGCCTGTATATACAGGCTGCCTGTATGTTACATCATATACTGAAACTACTTTAAGGGTGAATTCAGCCAATAACTGAACACAAAAAAGATTAAAATAGTTTGGAAAATCCAAAAGTGCACGCCTCATAATCTCATTTTTCACAATTAAATTGATTTTGATTGTTTTATTGCTAACTTAAAACGATGAAAAGTATGTGTCGGCTTTAACGCACGACTGGAGATTATTTTTAACTTTTATTTTTAACTTCCCACTGAGAAAATTGAAAATTTTCAAAATTCGGGACGTTATTAGTTTCACCCCGTTTTTGAAAAGTCGAGTTTTCATCAGATCTCGACGTTTAAAGGTCTCAGGAATCTTCCCTGACCACTCACGAGCAAGTGTCATGCACCCTATCCGTATGTGTGTGTGGGTGTGTAAGGGACCCGCTTATAACTCTTGAACAACTAAACCGATCGGAACCAAACAAGAAGCTTTCCAAAGAGTTCTATACAACTCAGATTTCCTGTGAATTTAAACCGATTTGGACCGATGGATTATGAGAAATCTCAAAAAAACTAAGCAAAAACAAGAAAAAGACACAAGACTACGTCACGAATGTCAAGAAAAGTGTTACCACTGATTGTTCTTTTCATTCTCAATTAGTTAATGCAAATTAAATAAAATAATAACTAACTTATCGCTTCTTTTACATTTATTCGTCTTTCGTATTTAATAAAACAAACAAAATCACAACATTATTTATTCAAATTTCTTTTTACTTCTTTTCTTACTTGCCAGTTACACATTCGTACTCATCATACATAGGTATTAACTCTTTCAACAAACCTCACATCCAAAATTATTTTTAATATGTCACCTGTATTTTTATAATAATAATTACGATTAAACTACATTGAATTAGACCGTGGTCTTCGAAAGGACTTAGTTTTGGCTAATACTGAAGCGTATAAAAAAAAATGGACTTGATCAGATAAGTTTTTCGGGAGTTATCGTGACCACGCCAGTTTCCATACATACCGACACACGGACGTCCACAAAATGATTTTATTAAACATTGTTTTTATTTATTTAAAAGGCAAAATGTCTTTTAAAAATGTCATAAGTGTTGAAACTAGTGTTTTTCCTTGACATTTATGTGTAAATATTATTGTACAAGTGCGATAGAAAATAAATTGAGACACATTTAGTTAAAAAAATCACTTGATTTTTGTAAGGCGAGAGTAGAGCACTACCTCATGCGCTTCGCTTATGAGGCGTGCAATAACAGTTTTGTCTGACTATAGGTATGTTCACCCTAATCTCCAAAAACGTATTTTGCCGCGGTTTTTCTACAATCAATTAAGCTCAGCTTGGAGCAATGTATATTTCATTAAAATCGGATATCAGGTAAAAAAGTTATCATAACTACTTTTCAAAGAAAGTCTCAGTGGATTTATTTCAGGTGATACTGTGTGCATACCACAAAATGTAGACACCCCAATGTCCCATCCCAGTTCTAGCGCACACAATTTCCCATAGCTGCTTACTTCGCGACAACCGTAAAATGTGAGACATTTTACGTCATTAACAGACATTGTATGTCTCAGCGGGCAGGGAGCAAAAACAGGGGCTCCTAAAAGCTGGTGGAGGTGATCTTAGTCTAACTACTCTGTAATCTATATAGGTATGACAACGAGCAATTTTGGCCAATTTCGAAACTGAAACGCTTCACTCGCTCGGTCAATACCAAGAAACAGATCTGATGATGGAGCCGGAAGGTGGCTCTAGTAATCCTGTGATGAAACGACGCAACCCCATCGAGTTTGGGCTTATTACATTTGTCCTGATAAGTACCTAGGTACTTAGGCCTCACAATAAAAGCTTGTACGAAAAAATGTTTTTTTTTCGGAAAAATTATTTCGCATGCTTTTCTACATTCATGTGCACTTCACAACTACTACTTTTAGATCGAGAGCTGGCACCAATTTTTGGGTAGGTATTTGAGGCAAGCTGAAAACATGTCACATACCTCTCCTTTTATACCTCAACACGGCACTGCAGACCTGGCTGGTGAGTAGCGGGGCTAAACCATTTTGATTTATTTAGATTGACCTGGCAGGTAGAAAGTCCCATCAAAATGACCTGTCTTTTTGAGAATCTTATTTTTTTGTTATAAGTAATACCCTATTAAAATTTCAAGTTGCCTCAAATAACTTTTTTATATATTTTTTTAAATACTTTTGCACGCGCCTGGCAATATCAAAGCCCCGACTAAATCGTCTGGCGTATTGATTTTTTTATTCTTTAAAGATTAAACTATAACCACTGGTATGACTCTCCATAGATTCAGAGTAACATATATACCTACTACTACTACAAACGAAACAATTTATCTGTACACACGTCGATGTGTGAGTTTTATACTTAGGGTCGCACCGCAGAGTTAATTTAATACTTACCTACTAACGAGTTCGACATATTAACGATTATATCTTATCTACCGGGAGATTTGCGAACACTATGACGTAAAAAATATTCTGTTTTATATGTATTAAATGTTACAGAAAAGTCGGAAACAGCTACATAATATCACTTCACAAACATTTTTTATTATGTCCATTGTCCATTTCACCATTAGTTCACTTTACTGATTATTTTTGAGTCATTTATAATGTAACGCACTGAATTCCCTAATTCACTATTGTAATATAGTAATTTGCATATTCGGCGCAAAACTATACGGTAATAATTTAAATAAATTCAATAAAAATAAACAAATGTTTATCTTATCACGCTTCTACGCACGGCTTGTTAAGTTGTCATGTCAACAATGGCATTATAGTTTTACACTATAACCCGCGGAAATCTACTTGGCATCTGCGTGTGATTAACTGTGAGCGAGGAGCCTATGTATTTTTACCGGTTTATACTGCTGTCGATTGATAATCCCTCTCGCTCTTGTGTATCTCCCGCCAATGCGAGAGAGCGAGAAGGGTATATATATCAAGATGGTTGCTGGGTAATAACGTGAAATTATATTGTTGCTTTGCTACCTGTTTTTATCATTTGGAAATCTATGAAATATGTGTTCTTTGTTGTAATCGGTGGATAAACAATTATTATATGCGCATCTTCTCACCACGATGGTTACTATTGATTGTCAGTTCTCAAGACAAGATACGTCGTGTATAGTGTGCGGCTAGTAACTAAACCCTAGTTTAGAGCACAGAAAGGTACAGAAAGTGCGGGGGAGAAGTGCGGGGACGCCAATTTGCGGGAGACGCTGTGAGATACCATTCTGTTTGACTCTTATGTATTCTGTGCTACAACATATAAAAAATGCATATTGCCTCAAATACCTTTTTTTAAAAAAACAAAAAAAAAAACTTAAAAATTTATAGGTTGCTTTAGCCCCGCTACTCACCAGCCAGGTCTGCAGTTTCGTGTTGGGGTTTAATAGAAGAGGTATGTGAAAAGTTTTCAACTTGCCTCAAATACCTACCCAAAAATTTGTGCCAGCTCTCGGACCATTTCCTGACAATATAAGAATGTCTTCTGAATATATACTTTTTATGGAAAAGTGACTTTATGCAATTTGATCCTTCTCGTTTGTCACTGAATTCCTTATCTTTTTGTCCTACATACCCGAAATATAGGCCGGCTTTGATGTTTTTTCCTAAGAAAATCTGATTTTCTTAGCTTTATGGACTAGTCAAGTAAAAACGCTGATATTGTTTCCGAAACCTTGTTTACATTGATTAAAAACCTATACTTTTTGGTTAGTACCTTAAAATATTTTTTTTATTGACATAGACTTTATTGGCGTCAAAAAATAGAAATACGGATGCCGCGATAGTTCGTATACCGACTTTATTGCTATTTTATTGATAACCTAACATACTCGTATTACAGGTTTACTTGTTTGCAACTTTGTCCTATCTACTTAAATTTTAATCATGATTCAGTGTGTCCAGGGTTGTGACTTCGATTTATGATGAAAATAATAAACTGCATTCATACTCCTCATACTCCCCGAGCTCCTAGTCCTTTACTGTTTAATTTGTGCTCTTACCTGTAACAATTAAACAATAACTCAGTACATTTTTCTGAAAAAAAAAGTTTAAAAAATAAAAAAAAGAAGAATATTAAAAAAATTATTAAACCATACTTATTTTTTTTATTTTATTTCAGTTACTACAAACTGAAATTTTATTAGAAATAAACCGGCCAAGTGCGAGTTAAACTCGCGTGGAGAGGGTTCCGTACAATTGATTGAATTTTTATAGGTTTCCTGTAATCTACAAGCAATGAACTATATTTTGTATTTTTTTCAAAATTTTACGCTCAGTAGTTTCGGCGACCAGGAAAGGGGGGGGGGGGGGAGGGAATGGTCAATTTTCGTCTTCTTTCATGAATAAAATCAAAACTATTCATTTGACAATAATAACAAAAATATATTTCAGATCCTCATAACGAGCGCTTTCATTTGATATGTGACACAGTAAGGTATGTAAAACTTTTATTTTTAATTTCCTAATTTGTCCCCCTAAAATGACCCTTATTTTAAAAAAAATATTTATTTACTTTGCACATATGTGTTTGGGTCATAGGGTTACAACATTCTTCTAAATTTCACCTGATTCGGTCCAGTCGATTCGGAGCAAATTGGCTGTGACAGACGGACAGACAGACAGACGCACGAGTGATCCAATAAGGGCTCCGTTTTTTTAATTTTTTGTACGGAACTCTAAACACAATGAAAAAGAAGATTTAGATGACAATGAACGATCAAATCCATCATACTTATTGCTTGCTACTCGTAAGCAACTTAGGTAACAAATAACTTATACAAATAATAAGGTAACGTACAAATAACTTATATATGCAATCTGTGCTAATACCTTTATTTATATGTTCCTACTCCTATGTAACCGCTATTTGAATTTTAAAGGAAATAGCATGTAATGAAAAGGTCATGGTGACTTTATATCCCGATTGATTGAGCAACGAGGTCGTAGCTAAAAGCCAGACAAGCCGCGGCTGCTACTATCGCACTGAAATTCGTAAATATTCATTTTTATATGAATGCTGTAAACTTATTATTTTATAAATTAGCGTCAAAGGAATAATGCGTCAAAGCGCAGATAGAGTTTATCTTTTATTGCACACAATCTTATATTAGATTGATTAAAATCTTATTTTAACGCTACAATACAATACAATACAAAAATCTTTATTGCACCAAATAAAAAACAATAAAAAATTACAAAGTTTACGGAACTTATAAATAAATAAGGTACATGAGGCGGCCTTATCGCCGAAGCAATCTCTTACAGGCAACCATAAAGAGTAGGAGTGCGAAGTATATGAGTAAGATAACAGGTGGCGCAGTTAAATTAAAAATATAAATTATAAATAACCAATAGATATTAAAATACTTATACAAAATACATAAAATTATATATATTTATATAAATAAATGAATATATATATATATATGTATATATATATGTATATACCCATATATACATAGCATAATAATAAATAATTTATTACATACATACAAATAAATAAATATCACAATGATGTAAACAGAAATAGTAGGGGAAAGAGATGAGGAACTAAACAAAGTAATTTTTAGTTAGGGTTTTAAATTTATTCAAAGTTTTGGCGAATCGAATGAAAATGGGTAGAGTGTTCCAGAGATGAATAGCATAGACAGTAAAAGAATATTTGTAGAAATTGGTCGAGTGGACTGGAATATTGAGAAGAAGTTTATCTGCACTGCGTAGAGGCCTTGAAGAGGTTCTAAAGAAAAAACGTTCCTTGAGGTACTCAGGATATGTGGGACTAAAAAGGATGGAGTATAGGACGCTACCTGCTACCTGTTTGCCTTTGGAACATGTTGAGAAGTTGGTAGAAGGGGTACAAATGTCTATGTCTAGACATTACGCTTATTTTTAATTTTCCAAATAGTTTTAGCAAAATTGGGCTACAATGGGCAGGGCATTATGAGAATGGAAGAGGCCACAGTGTAACAAAACGCATATTGGTGAGTCGACCCGAGCGAGAGTCGTAGAAGCCGAAACAGTTCCTAGATCAGAAGGCCTTGAAAAATCGGCATCAAAAGGATAAAAAGCCCACAACAGAACTATCTGGAAAATATATGATCAGGTCTAGGCAGTACAGCCTTAGATGATGATGATGGACTTACTTCAGACTTCTCGATTCCGTGTCGATGGTACCTTTAAACTTTGTCTTTGTAATATAGAGCCACATATCTTGATGGCCTTTTCATTTAACTACAGATGCTATGCCAAGAAAACAAGCGTTCTCTTTATATTCTATTGTCCATATATTAAAACACAGCCTAAATGTGTTTCAAGTTTCATCTATATATATAACTTAATGGTGACTGACTGACTGACTGACATAGTGATCTATCAACGCACAGCCCAAACCACTGGCCGGATCGGGCTGAAATTTGGCATGCAGGTAGATGTTATGACGTAGGCATCCGCTAAGAAAGGACGCGAGCAAAGCCGCGGGCAAAAGCTAGTTAAAATATAATTACCATTTTTTTTTGAATGATTGAGTAACAAACATATTGTATCGGCGAGTCCATAAAATGTACGTGACACTTAGGAGAATCAGAAGTGGGATAGGTTGATAAAGAAGAACTTTTTATAAAACTTGTAAGGTAAATAAAAGTCAGAAGTTAATTTTCGTGGCGCAAAGCTGAAGGTACCTACTTACTGCGCGCCAAAATAATTCGACGTAAGTACTTATCACGTAATGTTAAATATTTGCAATTGTTATCGTAATCGAGAGGACTATGAAACCCAGAGTAGTTTCCACCATCAAATTGAGATGCAAACACAAATAGGCAATTAACACCTAATTTATATTGAACTGCGAAGGAGTTAGCTCGGCGGACACGTATCGCACGTGGCCACGGCTCGGACTCTAATTGCGAGAAACGTGACTTGCATTCTCGCATCTAATGTTTACTCTTTAATTTTACTAAATCTAATTTTTAAAGTAAATTATTTGTAGGAAGCTGCGTGAAATTTTATTTAACATTCAATATTCCCAGTGAAAAATATGGCTCGGCTTTTATGAGCGCGCGTAGGATATCGAATAATACAAATGTAGTAAAAACAATACGGATGCGGACTAAAAAACATTTTAAACTGATCAGGTTGTTGAAAAATATTGTTTACGTATTTTTTTTCTTAGCACATTACTAAGATACAGCGCATTTAAATTCCGCATAACATCACGATCAAGTACGATTTTCACTTGACGGTGACGTCAATCACCCCCACTCCGAAACTTCAACGCGCTGTATCTTTGTGAATTTCCACTACTTACTTAGATAAATCGAAAAATGTGGGTCCATTATTTTTGGATAATATAACTGACGGATTAATAAAATATGATTTTTCGGACATGAAAGTATAATAAATTCTAGGTGTGGTAGAATTTATTATACTTCAATAGATATACGTACGAGCAGGTATCACCGGTATAACTTTTTGTTTGATAGTGACGTGAAAACTCACAGAAAAGAGAAGCATTTTGTAGAGCAGACGCAAAAGGCAGTTGAGTATGTAGAATCAGAGCAAGCAAAAGCACAGGCCGGAATCTCCTAAGGTACGCGCAATATGCGTCACCCAGGCGTCACCCTTCCCCATCCCCGCACCTCTCCCCCGTTTTCGCCTCGATGACTCACGTTGGCCGTCAAGAACCGGGGGAGAGGTGCGGGTGCGGGGAACGGGGACGCATATTGCGCGTACCTTAGGAGATTCCGTTCTGCTTACTCTTACTGTATTCTGTGGCAAAAGGAAAAATGGGTGTTAGGTAACTATATATGTCAGGATCACTATTGCGCCATTAGGTATACAAAATCACAATATGCAGAGTTAATCATCATCGTCATCATCATTTCAGCCGCATAACGTTCACTGCTGGACATAGGCCTCTCCCAGGGATTTCCAAAATGACCGATCTAGAGCGGCCTGCGAGTTATCAGAGTTAATACATTTTTACAATTACAGAAATTTGCTAAGTTATATAAATGTTAAAACTAAATTATTTCACATTTTTTTTATCACACAAGTATTCATCTGAGGAATAATATGCTTTATTTACTAAAAAGTCAAATGAAAAAGATTATTTCGGCTAGGGTTTTAAATTGACCCGAAATTCAACATGCTACCATGTAGATCAGCCAACATTTTACATTTCGTAAAGACTTGACACAGACAGATGTCGCTACAGGCATCATGTAAACTGATTGAGAGATAAAACCGGATAAAAACGCTATTATATCACTTTTACATCAAGAAAATAAATTATTTGCGTTATGTCTTAGAACATTTATTAAATTAATGTGAAAAACATGAATAATAGTAGATTGTTGCACCGAGCTAAATGTAAGTTATTATTGCACCGTGCTTATTTGGAGCCAGAGCGCCAGCGAGGGCTCTTAAAAGCACGAGAGCAATATAAATTACTTAATGCGAGGTGCATAATCTGCTTTTCTTTCAACTACTGCAAGAAATAGTAGATTATGCTACAAGGCGTAAAGGTAATAGTTTTTACGCGAGGGCGCTATATTACGTATAATATTCATATTTAAATGATTTAAAAATATAAAGAATTAACACACAAGGAAAAAGTAATGAAACGATTCTAATGACTAAATGACTAAAAATGTTTAAGATGTGGTGGTCCTCGAAAAATATTTTCATAGTACTTCTTCAGTGAAAACGCCAGCAAATTTGCTTTTTCTCATAGATGGAGATGAAAAGAAGAATGTGCTACATGGTGTACGGTAATAGTTTTATCTCGGGCGATATACTTGAATCCCTCGCTTCACTCAGGATTCTACCGTAGAATCCCTCGCTACGCTCGTGATTCTATTGTGGCATCCTTCGTTTCGCTCTGAATTCAAAGTAGCGCCCTCGCGTTAAAACTATTACCTTTACTCCTTGTAGCACAATCTACTATTGAAGCAAGAGAACCAAAAAATTTTGACCTACAGTCATCCATGTAAAACGAGTTGTATTCCAATTTAAAAAAATTGCGACGCCGTTGCCTATATTTTATAATTCTAAAACTATATTCTTCTTTTTTTTTGCTGACTACCAATATTATTTTTGATTCTACAATCGTGTTCGGTTTTCAAATGTGTTTTAACGCCTAGGGAATTTAGTTTTTACTTTTCAGTGTCTAGAGAATTACCAGTGACTTTAGCCCCAAATATTTGGAATAAAAACATCGTTTTTCAAATAGATGAGATGAAAAGCTTATTTAAGTAAAATTTTAGGTAAGTAATTGCATACATCACTTCACACGCACACTGTATAACTCCATACGGCCGTCAGGTTTGCCAACTGAACGCATTTGAGGAGCTCGGTGGCCCAGTAGGTGTACGCATTGCTAGCGGTCTCAAAAGTTAAGCAACCCCGGGCGGGGTCCGTACCCGTTGGTCCCGGCTGTCATTATTGTATGGCAGTCGTCAAGCAAGGTATGCAAAGCAATTGTAGTCTGCAGAAGTTTACTTCTTCTTCAGAAGTTTACTTCTGCAGACTTATGCTATCCTGGTACTTTTCCTTCATCCTTCTCGTTCACCTAGTTCTAAGAGTAAGCGAAAGAGATAATATCATTTTTCTCTTTCACTCTATCTCTCCACCGATACATCGATTAAAAAATAACTAAACAGTGCAGTAAATGATTTCCAAACATTTTTTATGCTTTAGAGCAGCAAAGTTCCGCTTTGTGCTGCATATGTAGTGCAGTTATGATAAAATTGCAGAGTAGTTGAAAAGAAAAAAATATGTTTCACCTTCATTTAAATTAGAAAAGCTGACAGTTAACATATACGAAAAAGAAAGATTACATAAATACTTACTAGTAGTAGATATACAAGATAACCTAGCTTGTAGATCGGGGTTATTCCCGAAATGTAAATTATTAATCGTCAGCGAGATTGGGTGAACCACAACAATACCATACCATAATATACCGTGTCCCTATATCTAGGAACCTTCAGTTCATTTCATTGTTTACAAGTTTTGGCAACTTATATTAAAGTAACTTTATTACTAGGTAGCTATTAAAAATTATTGTTCAACATTAAAAAAAACTGGTCAAGTGCGAGTTGGACTCGAACATGAAGGCTTCCGTACTTCAGTACAATGTATTAAAACGCTGAAAAAAATACGTTTTTTGTATGACGACCCCCTTTAATTTTCAACTTTATCTTAGGTAAAAATTTCAAGTAACTCTATTACGATTCAAGAGATAGAGCTCTGTGACAGACGACCGGACAGACAGCGGAGTCTCGAATAGAGTCCCGTTGGCACCCTTTGGGTACGGAACCCTCAAAACCAAAGAAGTTCTTTGGTTCTGCATCAGATATGTCAATAATTTATAATATAATACTACGCATTCGTGAAATGAGCATATTTTCAGATAAGTTTAAATTTTGTACCCAATGAATAATTAAATAATTACTCTTTGAAGCGCAGATACATTATTAATGAATAATATATATATATACAATAAAAATGTGCATTGGCACAATGGGTGGATCTGTGAAGACATAAAAAGACAATCGATAGATTGACAAGGCATAAAGACTGTCCAGTCCAGCTGAACAAAAGTGAGGAGAGCAGGTAATACCAAGTATTATGAAAATATTATGAGCCTGCCTCTACTCCTCTTTTGTAAACATTGTCGATTTTGATAGTCTTTTTTTATATGAGTACCTGATTTCTTTTTTATCCTCTAAACCCAACATATTGCATACACAAACATGGCTTTTTGGTTCCGTGACCCGGCTCTACCTCGGGATAAAGACGTCATAATGTATACAACCTGAATATACAGTGTGTCCCCGGTCCCGTCATCGGTTTCAAAACCTTTAGTGATATCTCGTATACGGCAATTTTTTATCGACAAATACCCATTACGTAAGTAGTCCTTCAGAGTTTTTGGCGGGAAGACAAGGTGTTTGGTTGGGGTTTTCTTTAAATTATTTAGCAAATTGATTTTAGTGGACTTTATAATATGAAATTGGTGTTGTTTGGTGTTATAAATGCTCATGCTCATGAACAATATGTGAAATAGTTAAAGTGGACAGTCATAGTACGGCTGTAGTGATATTTGTTTCGCGGACTGTGTGGTCTTCGGGCGTCGTCCGCCACTCAATCGGCTATGAAAACCAGTGGACTCGTATAGATTTGTCGCCAGAAGCTCCCTTAAAGCAATCAAAGGCCTACACCAACCTTTGATTGTAACTTGTTAGGAAAAAAGAATTTCCCTCGTTTTAATAACTTGTTCCTGGCTAAATACGCAGTAGCGTCAAGCCATAAATAAAAAAAAAAAAGTAGTCCTTCTTTAATTTTTTTTTATACACGTGTATAAAATATATGTTTTTTTTATTGGTGTTTACAAATTGTAATTGCTTCAAAACTATCTCACTGAGGGCTAAGTTGCAACGTACATTATTGCAACAAACGAAATTTTCTCTTTAAAAAAAAAAAAGTTTAAATATATATTAGTTTTATGTTTTGGTTATTTATTTTTATCTATACTATATATTATAAGTACTAGGTCATAATAAAATAAAATAAACAAATAGGATTTTTTTTTTAAATCATATAATTTTATAGATATTTTAATCACGCCAGCCACTCATATTTTCTGCTTGGTCTCATGGTAGACCGGTAGAGAATGTCATATGGCAATAGGTCCACCACTTTTACAATAGTTTTGTGCAATAAAGTTTTTAAATAAAAAATAAATAAAAATTACAACCACAAGAAACATGGGCACAAAGGCGGACTTATTGCCAAACGTAATCTTTTCCAGCCAAAATGTAGTTAAGTAGGCCAGATATTTAACAAATAGCTTATAGTCCAAAAAATAAACAATTTTTTTTCATTAATTTACTCAATGACAATTATTACAGGTTTCCTATTAGTTTATTATTTATTATCTACATCTTAACACATTGTAGGACACTCACTATACGTCTATAGGCGTTTGTCTGGCTTAGTGTCCAACAATGTGTTAAGCTATCAGATGATAGCTTTTCTGAATGATAGGTTATGTAATAGGATCGTTACATGAGTTATAACTTAGGCGGATACTTAAAGTCAGAACGTTAAGCTTTTCTTAGCATTTTTGCGGAAAACGGCTACTTTTGGCAAAAATGCTAAGAAAACGTTCTTAATTTAAACTGTAAACAGTACTTCATAAAATTGTTTGTAGGGTTATCTAGGGTTTGATCAAGACAAAATTTTAAATCATATCTCTGTTTCCTTTCAAATAATTTATTTCAAATGGGAGCATCACTGGACGCCGAAAAATTCATGTATGTTAATCACAACAAATGCTCAGCTGCGGTATCACTAAAAACAAAATGGTTGCCATTTAACTACGGATAAAAGTTGCCAAACTATATCATACCACTTCAGGCTCCAACACCGATGTCGGGACACACTCTACGGACCAACCTGGGTCAACACCTGTGCAAAACGGCAGTAAGAAGTATTTTAACAATAATTTTCTAATCTCGATATATATCTAGGTATGCTTAACTTCACATTACGTCTAAAGCTTAGTTTTGGTACCCTCCTACCATAATTAAATCTGAAAACGACATTTTGCTTTACAAAATTTTGCGAAACAAATCACAAAGTTCGCTGTAGCTTGTAGGTTAATTGATAATTAGAATTAAAAAGTTAACAGTCACAGGTAAAATGGGGAAACAAAGGATTAAATAAAGGAAAAAAGTTGACATTCAAGGAGTTATAATTTATTTAGGGTGACAGTTGAAATATTTTGCAAAAAATTATGGGGTCTTTGTCACAATTAAGTAAGGTAGAGTTTAATTATTTATTAAAGGAGCGCTTTATAAAATGAAATGTGTTTATATCACTGTGTGGTAAGATTGTGTCGTTTTGTTTGAGCATTAACTGGAAACGTGGCACTTTGCATCTAATGGATGTCACAGTGAGGACGTTGCAGACAGAAACCACAACTCCGTGAGGGCCATTCAGTCTGTTCTGAACTCGGAGTGGTCTGACTGCAATTTGGCCACGGTGACTTTAATTAATAGATTAATAGAGTTTATATCCATTGGACAGAATAAGAGAACATTAAATGTTTGCTTCCTACATGCCCACTCTATGCAGGTAAGAGACAGTACGAGGACCTTGTTCATTCATATTAAAAGTATTATGTAAGTTTTTTTAGGTGATCAGTATTGATGAAGGTTTTTAAACCCCTGATGTACAAAAAGGTTGTTATGAGATTGACTTAACACCTCTCTTTTTACCCCAGTTTAGTTCTTTGCAAATTGTTTTGAATGTTGTATTATTATATAATAAAAAATAAAATAAAATAATTTATTTAGGTAAATTGTGTTACATTTATAATAAACAGCTGTTGAAGCCTACTTTTAAGTAATAATATATATGTACCAGTAGGCTTCGTTCTTCCGTATCTATTAACATTTTTAATCTACCTAGTTAAAGTCGAAATAAAACAAAAAATCCAAACTACGGTATGTATATGTCGCAGTTGAATGGTATAATCCGCTAATTCACTAAACCTCTAGCTGTTTGGCATTACAGCTCGGTTTTGTAAAACAGCGAACCCTAATACGCGGAATGGAAAGAACGACTTGTATTCATCCATGCGGCTAGAGAAATTGTTGAACAATTCTACCTAAAGAAATTATATACAATTTAGAATGCTTACGAAGTGGCAATGGCGGGCGAGCGAAGCGAGCGTGCCGCGGCAGCGGCCGGCGAGTGCTAGAAAAGTTCTATCCATTTTACTAGGTTAGGGCAAACCTATAGCAATAAAAATCGTGGAATACTTTTATGGGAAATGAAATTAGGTGTCGAAAAAAATCTGTATTCTAATAGACACCCAGTTATATTTCATTATGGTAACCCTACACCAAATCCTTATCATGCATGTGTTGCAGTTGGATTGTTTAACGGTTTCGTCAAACAGCGGATTACCGCTACTGTTTCACAAAACCGCTAGCCGTTTGGTAACGTGGTTAGCGGTTTAAATGAATGTAACACGATGAGCAATCTTAGACAATCCAGCTGAACGATATTCGGCTGTTTAACAAAACCGAGCTGTAATGCCAAACAACTAGAGGTTTCGTGAATTAGCGGTTTATACCATCCAACTGCGACATATATAACAAAATTATAAACTAAATGTGTGTGTGTGAATATTAGTTGCTTAAATGACAGTTAATTTTTGTTACTGAAAGAACCAAATAATGCTTGTACAAAAATAATCTTAAAATCTTTTATACTATGTTAGTAATAAATACGCTCTAAGCCACATAGCGTCATAGTATAGAGTACGTAAAGATTGATGTCAGTTTGAGGCTTACCATATATCATGCTTAAGTCAAATTAAGGACATTTTGGACGTGGCGGCTGCGTTGAAAGAGTAATTTGTGACTCAACATAAGGCTTAAATTGACGGCAGCGAAGCCACTTACATTTCTTGGTAGAAGATTACATATAAACACTTACTATGTTATATTTATGAACATTTTTCTATTTAAACTATGATTATTGGTACACTAGCTAGCGTATCTGTCGTTTCCGTAAGGCTTCGTCCACGGACATGCGGTGCGTCATTCGACGACCTCTGTTACCTAGTAGTAATCATGCCGGGCTGCCACACCGGAAGTCCGGGTTCGATCCCCGGTCAGGTCAAGATGGAAAATGATCTTTTTCAGATTGACCTGGGTCTTGGATGTTTATCTATTTATGTTTTTGTTTTAAATTAATATAGTATCGTTGAGTTAGTATCCCATAACACAAGGCTCGAGACTTACTTTGGGGCTAGCTCAATCTGTGTAATTTGTCCGTATTTATTTATTAAACATTTTCATTTGGCAAAAAATGGAGACAGATTAAACAGATTGGTAAGTAAATCATCTTACCTACTTTAAGAACATGATATCTGTAAGTACTTAATTTTATTTAACAGAATTTTTAAACAACAAATACTTTTATTTTCTGTAGTAAATGGAATGTACGTTTCACAAAGGAAATAAACACCTGAAACTAATTTGAAATATATTCTACTACTTGGTGCTTCAAGCTGACAATATGTACTCAAATAAAATAATGAAATAAGAATCTGCATCTTCAACGCCTAAAAAAACCCTATAAAAATATATAATTTATTGTACTAAAACTGCCGATAATTCCCGGCAGAGTAGACCACTCCAAGTCTTCCCGTGATAAGAAAGCAACTTAGAAAACACAAGCTTAACAAAGCTTATAAAGTTGGAAAGGTTTCACTGATGCTTATAAGTTATAAACACGTCTGGCCAGCGTGAAGAGTGTAGGCCAATCCTATATGGCTCTGGTAGTACAGAGAGGGTTGTGCTCCTGCAGTGGAGACTAAAAAAGACCTGTTGGTGATAATGATATACTAAAACTAATTAACTGTAATTGTAAATTTTAATCCTGAAAGCCAATCTCGTCAACATTATATATACGTTTATATATAACAACAGTACAGTGTAATGAATACATCTAAATTGCAGCTAATCTCATAATGTACCTATTAACTCATAGCTTATCGATTTTCCGCGCTGCGTGGTCCACTAACGGATTAATTAATATTAACTATAATAGGATAACTTGTATACGTTACTTACAAGCGTTGTGTTCAACATTTATGTATAGTATAATTAATAGAAAACGTCATTTGTATAGCTGTATAGCTTTGCTAAAGTGGAATTTAGACATTTGTTACTCGATATAGCACCTTTGAACTATTGGTAACAAAATATAAAAATGAAACTTTTATTCTGTACAAGATATAGGTAGGTAAGTTTAAAAAGCTATAACCTTGTTTTGATTGTATGATTTGATTATTTTTATTTTTACTTCATTACTTTATGGCCTGTAGAGGGCGCTGTATTGAACTTAGTGTTACGTCATATGGCTTATAAAGAAAAGACAGGCAAGACTCTTCCGACGACGATACCTCATTTTTCAAAATCGGCCTAGAATAGGACCACTCTCTTTTTGTGGGTGTCGTAAGAGGCGACTAAAGGAATAAGCACAAAAATCTCGTGCTGCATTTCTATGAAGGGTTTATATCGGGCGGCGGCCTGATGTTAAACTTTTCGCACAAATGCATACCCAAAGAGGGTTGACGTAAGGCAAGCGGTCGGTCGTAAATTGCTGTGCAAGCTTGGTCTTCTACACTTCGCAAGGTCTTTGGCAACCTTAGGCGACCATTGACATGCATATTATATTTGGAGAATAAAAAGCGGGAAAGCGCACCCGGGCTCTGCTTAGGTGAAGATGTAACCGGGAACGCGCTAAGATCAAGAAGAAGCCATAGATATCATAGAAAAGTCAAGGGAACAGGTGACCCTTCTTTTTCTTTCGCCGTAGTAGGGTACATGACAACTTTTGGAGGTTAGGTAATTACCTAACCTCCAAAAGTTGTCATCGTTAAAAGTTGTGCAGTGCTACGAGGCGTACAACTGTAGCATCGTAGCACTTACTTTGAAGAAATATCATCATCATCATCCAGGTCTTTTTTAGTCTCCACTGCAGGAGCACCACCCTCTCTGTACCTCAGAGCCATACTTAGCTGGAGTAGCCAGAGGATTTGGCCCACACTCTCCACGCTGGCCAGACGGGTTGGAGAGGTCTCATTGATGTTTATAAGCTTTGTTTAGCTTGTGTTTCCCAAGTTGCCTTCTACGAAATATAATTACAATTATTGAAGAAATATAATTACAAATTATTTATTATTTGGCTTCTGGAACGAGCAATTTAACCTTAATAGCTTGCAATAGAAAAATCTGATTATTACAGATCGGTGAGGTTCGACCCGTTAATG
The DNA here is from genome assembly GCA_963576875.1 of Acrobasis repandana. NCBI lineage: Eukaryota > Metazoa > Arthropoda > Insecta > Lepidoptera > Pyralidae > Acrobasis > Acrobasis repandana. The sequence continues at coordinate 13,540,257 of OY756218.1, read as the reverse complement.
TGGCACGCCCAATTAAGCTCACTCTATAAGTAACAAAAAAATATCGCGAGGAAAGCCCTGGTATGGAATCCCCAGGGCAAGCGAAAAGTTGGCCATTCCAAGCAGACCTGGCGATGCACTGGTTGTGTTGGAGATTAAAATTACCGGCTACCCCAGCCTGAAATAAAGCGCGAAACCAAGCCCAAGCACTGTTTACCTAAGCCTACCTATAGTAAGTCAAGAAAACATAAGTTTTTGGGTTATCCTTTTTAATTACCTTTGAAATTCGTACAGCTTCTACAGGCTCAGACTAAAACTAGCTGTCGTTATGCCAGTAAGTATCAGTTCTGTTCAGTGTCCCAATATATATGTACCTATGTAAATATTTTTTGTGTAGTATATTTATCATATACATACACACTCCTGACCAAGAGAATTGAGCAAACTCAAGGCTCTGGGCACAAGAGCGAACTTATATAAATTCGTGCGTGAAGAAGGCACTTCGGAAAAAGATGGCTTTCGTCTTCTAAAAATGAAATCATCCGGCACTGACATTGTGAATTTCACGAGTATATGAGGATTGCAGTTAGCACCGTTGTAGATTTTAAAAATAACGTTTAATGTCGCGATATTCCACCTGACCTTTAAGCTGAAGCAACCCACCATCCCTAGTACAAACGCAGTTGGGTACATTAGTGGGGAAAAGGGGTACACTCCATACTGTTTAAGGTACAGAAATCGGATAAACTTATTTTGAATCCTTTCGACCATTTACTTGTGTTTCATTACATGCGGGTTCCAAATTATAGCTCCGCTTTCTAGTCTACTTCTGACTAGCGTGTTATAAAGAGCACGAGCAGTCGTGGTAGTTTTAAATTCACTTACCTGCCGTAAAATAAACCCAAGTTTCTTAAACGCGATTTTACAAATGTTAACAATGTGATCAACAAATGTCAAGTTGGCAGTCATTAGCACGCCCAAATCTCGAACTTTTGTAACTCGCGGAATGACGGCCCCATCCATAGTATAGTGGTATTGCAGTGGCTATTGTGACCTACCATAACTTACAATACTGCACTTGTCTATGTTGAAAAATAATTTGTTAACGCGACTCCATTCCACTACCCTGTCTATGTCCTCCTGCAAACGCTCACAGTCGCTGATATTTTCAATTTTAAGAAAAATTTTCAAATCGTCCGCAAAAAGCAGAGACTGCGAGTTCTGAATTACCTTCGGTAGGTTTGATCATAACATAATGAGGAACGCTAGGTTACGCTAGGTTGAGTGGAAGAGATTGCACTTAACGATAAGTCCGCCTGTGTGCCCATATTGTCTTTGTCTTTGTTATTCTTTTTATGTTTTATGATGGTGCAATAAAGTGAATTTGTATTGTAGTGTATGGTATGTCATCATCACTACTATACAAGTAGGTATGTTGCGGCAAAATTAATTAATTCGCGGATATCAAGTGGAAGGATCGCGTGGCCGAATATTGGGCGTCAGCTGCAGTGTAGGCAGCATTGGCTCTTGATCGCCGATACCTACAATTAAATTTCCAATCAAGGTCGAGGGCTGAGTCATACTGAGCTGATCTGGAGTAGGCTCATGTAGATATAGATTTGTCGTGGCCAGATCTTAGAATGGGGATGTGGATTGGGTTAAAAATAAATTATTTTGTACTAATAAGTAATCACAAAATAATGTCACTTGTCATTGATCACATCCATTTTAAACGTGATTTTTATAGAAGATTTGTTAATGTAGAAAAGAGCGCTATCTGACTCGAAGAAACTATGACGTCACAATCCGATATTTCATACAAATCCCTAGAAAATTATTGTTTGTATCTGATTTGAATTGTAGGAATATATACAGGGTGGCCAACTTGGAGGAATACAATGTTTTTTTGCCGCCATTTTGTTTTGGCGGTAAATATGACAGTTGTTGCATGAATATTACTTTGTGTAGATACGGAAAATTAATTATGGAGCGTGTTACGACGGAACAACGTGTTTTAATTATTAAAACGTTGTAGAAACATTAAAAAGAATGTGTCCCAGTCGATTAATTTCGAAAAAGTGACATTGATTGGCCCCCAACATCGCCTGATTTAACAGCTCCTGACTTTTTTCTGTGGGGCTATCTAAAGGGACGTGTCTATGCTAACAGGCCAATGAACCTTCAGCAATTAAAACAAAATATTCGAGACACAGTCACTGAGATAACGCAGGAAATGTGTGAAAATGTGATAAAAAACGCGATGAAAAGGGTTCACATCTGCGATGCTGCTAGAGGTGGACATTTGTCTGACATTATTTTCCATGTTTAACTGCCGCCCCTAAATACTTTATTTAACAAGGAATACTTGATATATTTTATATTTCATAGAATAAAATTACAAAACTAAAGTGTATACTTGTTATTTGGCCACCCTGTATTAGGTACAGATTTTTGTAATTCTATTAGAAATTTGAAATGGTTCTACTTCTACTGGATTTATACTGTATAGTTAAACAAGTACACTGAACATAGTACTGAATACGTATTTATAGTATGAACTGCTATGTCGGCACGCAATACTTTTTGACATTGGGCGATTTCATCGCAATAATTAATTTGAATTACGTCAAAAAAGTCTAGTTCTTACTTATATCGATTTGAATATTGCACAGCATCAGATGTACCGTGCAGTGCCGCCACTAAATGACTGGGTCAATAATAAATTATCTGGTACTGTTAAGAAAATACAACGTCACAAAATAGTGTGTGTCACTGATCATATTCATTTTCAACCAGATTTTAGATTTATTAATACAGGAAAACTGATATTGGAGCGCTATTTGACTCCAAAAATCTATGGCGTCATTAATAATAATAATGAGGTTTTTTAGGTAGATGTCCATATCTCACTCCATAACCCAGTTATCCGGTCTACTATCATCCCATCCACATAGCCCAAACCAAGTTATTCCCTTCCTGGCAATAGTTCGGCAGCTATGGAGGATTGTCCGTTAGTGCATCTCAATGGTACATTAAGGGATAGACCTCCATAGATGCAGCCATCTTACTTTTTAGATAAAAAGGTACTAAAAGGCCTCTTCATGTTGGCTTTGGCCCCATGAACGCCTCAAAGGACCGGGTCCCCATGGACCCGTGGCTGAAAAGTGTACTGACATAATAATAATAATAACATTTATTGACAGTTTATACAAGTCTCTGGTTTCCGAGTTAGTTCGCACTGTGTTTCGGAAACCAGCGTCTTCTCCCATTAGTGTGAACTTATGCCAATACTAACAATGTTTTTATCGGATTATAACAGTTTTTTTTTTCCAATTAGAATTTGCAAGCAACAAACGTGTGTATGTCGTAGTCACACACACGTTTGTTGCTTGAATCGTAGTCAAGATTTTTAAGCCATGAAATTAGAATATTTTTAAATTTGAATTTAGTCATGGTTTTGTCTTTCATAAAAATCCCATAGAAAATGTTTGTCTTGACGTTTAGTAAAAAGTGTCGGATTTGACTTGTTGTCATCTAGCGGATTAAATTTCCAATCAAACTCGCGGACTGAGCGGATCCGAACTCTCTTCATTTGATCTTACTCACAATAGTAGCTGTAGGTAGTCTCTTGTTATGTTAATCTATGGATAACACAGGTCGCCGACCAGTCGTCGCGGGCATATTATCGCTCGTCTGTTAAAAGTTAATTATTTTCAGCCTTTAACTATATCCAATAGTTATCAAAGTAGGAATTGTCAAAGAATAACATTTAAAATGGGCTTTAAATAACTTACTAAATTGTCAATTAATTGATTGATTGAACTTGAACGGTGGTCCAGCGACAGCTAATTGGTGTCGTTAATTGACGTATTTGTTCGTATCTCCCGAACAATACTGTTTGTCCCAAAAGCTACCGTAATCGATCAAGCATTTAATTTCGTATTGAAATGTGGGTTGATCGGCCAATTTGTTTATTGGGAGTTGATATTTAACATTTTCCTTAATAGAACAGGTGGAGGCCGTCTTCCTTACTGTTTAGTTACTAGAATAATTTCAATCTAAAAATCCAGTAGGCAGACATTGTGTCGCGGATTGAGAAAAAAGTGATTAATTTTTGTTCTACGAATTTATTTCATAAAGAGATACTCCATTCATAAAAATTGGAAAACTGGACAATAAAGTTCTAGTTCGGAGTAAGTACCTCTTGATATTAGGCATAATACCTATGGATGTATTATTATTTTTACATAAATTACGATTAGGAAGCAAGCACACACAGCAGTGCAACAACTAGTTCAGCAACAAAGTGCAACAACCCGCAAGGAAGGTTGATGTCAAGCACACGTCATAAAACCAAGCTAAATTAGAATATATGTAAAATGTTAACCCTCGTATTTATAAAAATTACTAATCTTATTTCAGTTTAAATACTCGTACTTACATAAATGTATGGTCCGTATCTCTCTTTTTACCCGACTACGGCAAAGCCAAACGGAAGGGTAATGATTTTATTAGACAAAAAATAACAAGGTCAAAATGTAAAATGTACAAAAAAAATTTTTTGTGTAAAATAGGAGTGAGTAGACATGTCACGTGTGATAATCTTTATTAATAAAGGGTAAGTCTGTTCAGAAAACAGACCACGGACTTAAAGCCGTACTTGAATTTTCCGGGGTCCAGTGCTGCCCCCATTTAAAATAAATCATTTTAAAGAAAACGGAGACTATTGATATGAACTATTGTTTACGGTTTATAATGAGAACGTTAAGCTTTACTACGCACATTAGCCAAAAGTGGCCGTTTTTCGCAAATGTGCGTAATAAAGGTTAACGTTGTCACTTTAAACTGTAAACAGTAGTTCATAAAATACTTTGAAGGGTTATATAGGACTTGGTAGTAGCAAAATTTTAAATAATGTCTCCGTTTTTTTTGAAATGATTTGTTTTAAATGGGGGCAGCACTGGACCCTGGAAAATTTAGGTACGGCCTTAATAGCAATATGGGTGTTAGAAGCGGTCGGAGGGGATTTTTCAAGCTACTTAAAGGCATCTGGCATTGTATTGTGTTGTATCGTTATGCCAGAGGGCTTTATTTGTCTAGTTTTACGAGTAAGATGACTATTAACACTTCTAGCAAAGAATATATCCTGAAACTGAATATTATAATCCTCCACATGCAGTAGACACATTAGATAAACTAATTAATCATGAGGCGAACTCTGTGATAACGTATCGGTGAGGTCGATTAACCAAGTTTCGTGATGGAAGCGTTGATAGATAAATTTGTAGATGTAACAGCGTTCAAAAACATCCTTGTAAATAGATGCTTTTACTTTAAGATAGGCAGCACTTATATTATATGTATTTGAAAGTATTTTGAATTTCTGGAACTCATTGTACCTATTTGATTTTGGTCACTTTAACTACCAACCAAAAACGGATAGAATAGTTACACGATCCGTAAGGTCTTTCCTTCAACATAAATAAGACTTAGCAGTCTATAATAATCCTTTCATTAGCGCGTTCCCGGTTGCATCCTCAGCTGTGCTGCTTCGGAGCCCGCGGTGCGCTTTCCCGCATTTTTTTCTTCAAATATAATATGCATGTTCTTGCGAAGTGGAGAAGAAATAGCCGGAACAGTTTAAACGATTTGGCTATAGTTTTACAAACGGACACCTGTCTGACGTCATCCCTCTTTGGGAATGCATTTGTAGCACGAGATGTTTGTGCTTAGTCCTTTAGTCGCCTCTTAGTTTAGTGGTCCTATTCTAGGACCACTCCATCTCTTCCTGTGGATGTATCCTGTTAGCAGTCCATAATAATGTTTGATAGAAATCGGAAACAGTGAGCAGCCTGTATCGAAACTATCAATTATAATTTATAACAACTCGATATAACTTGGGCTTGGATTTGGGCTCTAACCATTTATATAAGCAATAGGAGGACTATAAAAGCTGATTCCCAGAAATTAATCTTTATCATTAAGTAAAGCCTTGGCCAAAGACGAGTAGTAGATAAGTGGGTTTTATAATTATTATTAGGTACTGAGGTAAAAAGATGCCCGAGAAAGCGGCCTAGTTTCGAAATAAATAATTTGATTCTTGATTTTTTTAGCATAGAATTAGTATGTAATGAGATATGTTCACATTTGAACTATCATTGGCTGGAAGTTAACAGCAGGCGTGCCTCAAGCTCAAGTTAGATGGCTTGTCAATACCGCTTGACAGCAGCCGAAAACGTTTTCAATCAATTATCACCGTTATAAAGAGTAGCTATCTTCGAGGGTAGGTACCGCTTCTCATCACAGCCAATATAAATTGAATATCTAACTTCTGAGTTCCTTTATTAAAATTGTCTATTAGGTAACTGGAATTATTTTACTTGATATGTATTTGACAGATTATTAGCTCTGAATAGGGACGAGTGGAAGGTAAAAGGGAATGCCTTTGCCCAGCAGTGGGATATCATTACAGGCCAAAAAATAAGGTATTTGACATTACTCTAGTTGGATGCTAGCTACTTACCTGTTGCTTTATGTACCTTTGCTATAATGTGTCTCGTGCCTCGAAAATTTGAGGATGACTGATCGGTAAAAGATTTCCATTGCGCATTTGCAACGCTATCTCATTTTTAGGGTTCCGTACAAAAAATTAAAAAAGGAACCCTGATAGGATCACTCGTGCGTCTGTCTGTCCGTCCGTCTGTCACAGCCAATTTGCTCCGAATCTACTGGACCGAATCAGGTGAAACTTGGTAGGATGGTGTAATCCTATGACCCAAACACATATGTGCAAAGTAAATATTTTTTTTTTTTAAATAAGGGTCATTTTCGATAACAAATTAGGAAATTAAATAATAAAGTTTTGCAAACCTTACTGTGTTATATATCAAATAAAAGGGCTCGTTATGAGGATCTCAAATATATTTTGGTTATTATTGTAAAATGAATAGTTTTGATTTTATTCATTAAAGAAGACGAAAAATGACCATTCCCCCCCCTCCCCATGTACTCCGAAACTACTGAGCCTAAAATTTAAAAAATAATACAAAATATAGTTCATTGCTTGTAGATTACAGGATAACCTATAAGAATTCAATCAATTGTACGGGACCCTCTCCACGCGAGTTTAACTCGCACTTGGCCGGTTTATCAAACAAAAATGGACTGGTGTCTGTATATTCGTTTTTCAGTATCCTTCATCACAAGAATGCGGAAAATCGAATGTATTATTAAATAATCATGGTACGGATACAAAAATTTATTTTATTTTTTGAATGCATATTTAAATTTGCATTTGTTATGGCAGATTTACTTCAAAATCTGTAAAATTTTGCACATGCTAGTAAAAATATTTTCACAGCAAACTACTTTTATTAAACTCTAACGTTGTTAAAATTAAACATTGTCCTTCAGCGGGCAGGCCTGGCTATGGCGAATCCACCTAGGCCGTGAGCCGGCCGCGTTTATCAATATCAGTATAATAGTTATAAATAGTAAAATTATGTGCCAGCTCGAAAATGTACCTCATAAAGGTATGTACTTCATTTATTAGATAAATCAACCTACTTTTACTTCCAGTTACCGTGATACGGTTATGCAAACTCTTTAGCACCTAAAATGCACAGGGTCTAATTTTTAGGGTTCCGTACCCAATGGGTGCAAACGGGACCCTCTTACTGAGACTTCGGTGTCTGTCCGTCTGTCCGTCTGTCACAGGGCTCTATCTCTTGAACGGTAATAGCTAGACACTTGAAATTTTCACCGATTATGTATTACTGTCGCCGCTATAACAACAAATACTAAAAATAAAAAAAAAGTTAAAAACTAATGGGGGTCGTCATACAAAAAACGTGTTTTTTCAGCGTTTTTTACTAGATCTTTATAATAGCATTACTTAGATACTTAAAATTTACACCGATTGTGTATTTTTATGGCCACTATAACAACAAATACTAAAAATAAAATAAAGTTAAAAATTAAAGGGGGTAATCATACAAGAAACGTGTTTCTTCAGCGCTTTAAAACATTGTACGGAGGTGCGGAACCCTTCATGTACGAGTCCGACTCGCACTTGCCCGTTTATTTAAATTTTTTCAATTGATTTGTTTGTTTAGAATTTGTGAGCTCTATTTATTATTAATTACCATACAATGGCTTTCTGCTAAAACGCTAAGGAAACAACGCTTTTCGCTCGTAATTCTTGTGAACATTACGTGTCGCGACCAGCACTACCTGTTGCGGCGGGCCGCCATGGACGGACGAACATGTCCGGAATTTTAAACGTCTGTCCGACTACCGGATACCGGCCTCCTGCACTGCTTTATTTACCAGCCATTCACTAACGACAATACGTCAACCATTCAATTCGATCAAACAAAAATAGGCACTGGTAGCATAATCCTACTTTATGGCATTAATATCAAATGCTATCTAGCCAATAGCCTTTAATAGCATTCAAAGTTAAAATCTACCGGCGCGACGTCGTGCGGTCCGTTGTTCATTGATTGACCCAAATCGGCTAACAATAACGTTCGGTCGCCTTTGTCGAGCCCCTTGTTGGCATTGCACTCGCATCGACACACTACAAAACATTTTAATATTTAGTTACGCTCTAAAGGTGAGCATAGCCGCTGACGTCCGAATCGAATTCATTAGCTCACATTCACAATGCTGTCGTAGCCCTCATTGTTCGTTTGCTGTACTCACGGTTTTGGAACAAAAAAAAAGAGATAATAAAGTCAGACCTTAGAACTCTGAAAGCTATCTTGGACTTCCTCTTGACTCTTACGGCGTATCGTCTTCGAGCCACGGCGGCGGCGCTCGCGAGCATCGCGCCTTCTGCTTCGCGGTCGCTGGCCTCCTCACCACTGGTGGGGGCCTCGGGGCACGGGCCGGGCGCCAGGGGCGCGTGTCTCGAGCTGCTCGCGGAGCCCCGTCCCCACGACAGCATGGAACTCCGCAGAGACCTGAGTGTCTCCGTGGTAGAGGCCCTCTCACTGCGCCGCCACCATGCAACAACATATCGCGCGCCGATAGGACAACGCTCCGCGCGTCACACTCACCCTTCACTATTCTCACTCACGATCTGAACACTGACTCACTGAACTCTACATGTTACGCGGTGTTTATTTAATCACTATTTATTGTCGTCTTTATTGTACACTTGTTAGATGCACGTGGATGACGTTTACGATAAGAATGTAAAGCGAATAAGAGGTGTGCGCGCGCAGGATCCTCCCGACATTATCAGTGAGCAAACATGGGTATCTGAGCGCACACTTCTGAATGCCGGTATTACGCGATGATATCACTGAATGTAACACATACTCTGTGTAGGGCACACTGACGACCTGTCTGACGGGATGTTAAACCTTTTTGCGACTGATTCATCAACAGGAAAATGCGTTGTATGTTGTTATTTGTTTTATCTCGTATACCAATATGGCTGTTCTATATTGTGTCATTTTATAAGTGGTCAATATGTCATTCAATAGGTCAGTGAAAATATTACAATGATGTTTATGCTGCTGTTCGAATCCGAGTCATTAATCTCGATTAATATGTCCCACTTGTCTAGATTGTAAACATAGCATTAAGTTAGTCAGTAAATACATTAAAGATCAAAATATGACGGTCCACATGTGTCGAAAAGTCATAAAAATATCCTTCACTGTGTAGTGTGTACGAGGCACTGACATTGAACCAATAAAGCGTCACTTCACGGGTCACTACACCATGGCACTCCTATTCGTTTTGTGGACATATGGTGGTTAACCAAGCGGTTATTGTCCTGTGTCTGTTTGTTTAGACGTGTTTGGTTCGGGAAACATACGCGTAAACTAAATCGTCGCGGGCGCAGGCGCGGGCCGGCGCCGCCGCGTGCCACAGCGTCTCGGGCGACATTCGCGCCGAAATAGAAATGCTCCAAGTGTCACGACGCCTGCACAAAGACCCAACATGTCACCTTGAAGAAACGCCGCAAGCCACACACGTGGTCTACTAGATCATTGTTGTGTTGTTACAATGTTCCACAAACAACTCGATCACATTTTTCCATTCCGCTGAAACTGACCGCGTTTAAATTTAATTTTGTGGTTTTTTTATGACATCGCATTTCAAGAAAAAGTTACAAATATTACGTAAATATATTTTCATTTCCATTAGCATAATATCCAAATATTATGCCAATGGAAATGAAAATATATTTAAAATTTAAAAGATTATTTAAATCAAAATGTGCTTTTCGTGTCCTGGCCACCCTAATGAATTATGAGTCATATTAATTCACATATACATTGATATTTACACCTTTGAGACTCCATTAATTTGGGCTTAGACTCGTTATAAAATAAATATATATCCCAAATAAAGGTCTCGCGAATAGTAAATACCCATGAGAATATAGGTTAGGCCCTTCTTTCTACATCAATAAAATAACTCATGAAAATGGAAAGGTATTTTTGGATAGATACAGTGTAACTGATGAAAGCCAGTCCAGTTTTTTTCATTAGTGTCCTTATTTAATAAAGAGTGGGGTAGTCCCAAAATATTTACCAAGTTTGTCCTACCAGTAGGTCTAATGGAAATTTTTGTTCTAATAGACCCTTATAACATCTGAAAAGCATCTCTAAAAAAAAATTATCTTTTAAGACACAACTTCTGCCCCAAACGCATATGATGTAAACATTCCTCTCAATTACTGGCCGGTTGACTGGAAGAGATCCTTATACGGGTTAAATCCGCTGTTGTATATTTACTTTTCTGTTTTTTATATTTGTTTCTTTCTTGTTACAATAAAGCTTTATAAACAAGCAAACAAAAGAAGTTAGTAGGCCCTTGGGAATTATATTCCCAATAGTACTAGGCCTACTGGGTCTTTTAGTCAAAATAGTACTATTGGGAACTACACTAAGGCTACTATTGGGAATATAATTCCCAGTAGTCCTACCAATGCTCCCTTTGTGTTCTAAAATATAAGTTTGTTTAGGGATGCTTTTCAAATGTTCTATGGATAAGTTAAGAGTGGTTTTTAAATATGTCAGAAATCTAAAATCTTCAGAGGTCTTAGTAGGTAATTGATGAATGCCCTCTATATTTGTGTCTTATGGCCCTAGACTTGGCCTACTCCGCAAGTTAAAAAGACGTTATTATGTCTAAATGTGTCATCCCAAGCTCCTTCTTGACACAACCCTATCACACCCCAAAACCATTCCTAACACATATCTCTATAACATCCCAAAACCAGTCCTAGCACGTCTCTATCACACTCCGAAACCAGTCCTAGCACATCTTTATCACACTCCGAAACCAGTTCTAACTAACACATTCCTATCACACTCCGAAACCAGTCCTAGCACATCTTTATCACACTCCGAAACCAGTCCTAAAATATCTCTATCACATCCCAAAACCAATCCCAATACATCTTCTTTACACTCTAGTCCTAACATATCTCTATCACACCTTAAAAACAGTCCTAATACATCTATATTAGTCCCCAAAACCAGTACTGTATTAGACTAGAGATGTAGGACTAGTTTTAAGGTACGATAGAGTTATGTTAGGAGTCCTAGCACATCTTTTGTGTGATTTTACTGTACGAATAATTCAAAGAACACGGCAAAGTGTAAAAGAATAACTTTCCATCGCAAAAAAACCAGATTATATTGTTTAAAAATTAAATATAGATGACAAAATTCCTGTCGCCATATTTAATGACTCGTCGGTTCTCTTGGCGCGGTTTTGAAGGACGGCTTAAAAACGACACAGCGCTGCAGCATGATTCGGCGACCTCCGTGGCGTAATGGTTAACATGCTAGACCGCTAATCCGGAGGTTCTGGGTTCGATCCCCAGCCAGGGCAAATTGGAAAATGGCCTTTTTCAAATGGTCCTGGGTCTTGGGTGTTTATCTATATATGTATTTATCATAAAATATAGTATCGTTGAGTTAGTATAGTTTGTTAATGGTAACACAAGTTTAAAAAAACCGGCCAAGTGCGAGTTAAACTCGCGTGGAGAGGGTTCCGTACAATAGACTAAATTATTATAGGTTTTCCTGTAATATACAAACAATGAACTATATTTTGTATTTTTTTTTAAATTTTAGGCTCAGTAGTTTCGCAGATCAGGGAGGGGGAATGGTCAATTTTCGTCTTCTTTCATGAATAAAATCAAAACTATTAATTTTAGATTTATAACAAAAATATATTTGAGATCCTCATAACGAGCCCTTTCATTTGATATATAACACAAAAAGGTTTGCAAAACTTTTTTTTAATTTCCTAATTTGTCCCCCAAAAATTACCCTAATTTTAAAAAAATAATTTATTTACTTTGCACATGTGTTTGGGTCATAGGATTACATCATCCCACCAAATTTCACCTGATTCGGTCCAGTAGCTTCGGAGAAAATTGGCTGTGAAAGACGGACGGACAGACAGACGCACGAGTGATCCTATAAGGGTTCCGTTTTTCCATTTTTTGTACGGAACCCTAAAAAAACTTACTTTGGGGCTAGCTTAATCAGTGTGATTTGTCCCTTTTATATTTATTTATTTATGATAGGTATAAATTACCGAAAATGGAACAAGGTATCCTCTAGGTACATAAAACTCGCTGTACCAGCTTAAGAAATCTGACACCTGTGTTGGCCACTTAGATATACGAAACACAAAGAACTACGACGACGTCGCAGGTATAACCATTTGTATTGGAGTAGGTATAGAAAGAGATTGTAAAACCCATGATTCCATCAAAATTGGAACGCACGATATTGTATCGAGGAATCAATAACATCAATCATATAAACATGCTATTATAATCAAGTCTTTCGAATCTACGAATATAACCCGAATATGCGTTGGTATAACCGAGCACACATTTTCCAGCTAGATGACCCATTTTTAATGAAATGTACCATGTATCTGTGATCTATTATTTTTATTTTTCCGGCAGATATTAATATCATACAAACTGAAAATCATACAAACATAGATCGCTGGTGACTGTTTTAAAAGCTATATGACCTTTTTTGCACGGTTGTAATAGAAATACTAAATACTAAATAAATAAATGTATAGGGACAAATCACACTGATTAAGCTAGCCCCAAATTAAGTTTTAAACTTGTGTTATGGTATACTAACCTAACGATACTATATTTTATGATAAATACGTATATAGATAAACACCCAAGACCCAGAAAGTTAAACTAAAGTCGTTATTAGAAGAATAAGCTCTAAAAGATAACCGTCCGTGAAGATAAATAATGGGACTCGTAGCCCGTAGCGCTCGTAGAAGGCTACGAAAAAATGTAGTCCAATATGCCTTTACAAATCCAATATGCCTATCTAAGGCATCAAATATAGGTACAAAGTGTTAATGAACTAACGCAAAACCTCTCAGATGGAACCGCAGCCCATGAAACTGAACAACTTTTGTTTTACAACTTTCACGATACCCAAAAAAAAAATTGAATTTACATACAAACTGATCAGCTGATCGAGTCATTTTTTTTCGAAAATCCGAATATATTTTTTTTGAGTTTCGTAAATTTGTGGAATAAAAGTTGTTCAGTTTCATGGGCTGAGGTACCATCTGAGAGGTTATGCGTTAGTTCATAGAACCACTTGTAAGTATACTGATTTAAAGATTTTCATGAGAGCGTAACTAAAGTGCGAACTTAGGGCAAAAGATAGAGGATTAAAGAACAATGAGACAAATTGACCCCTTTTTTTGCTGTCAACTACATATACGCATAAGCACATACGTACGTGTACGTAAGTGACGTTATTTTTGCTTAAAAATAATAAGCGTAACAGTTAAAAACAGTAGGACAGGTAGCGAAATATAATATAACTAGATACTGTAAGTTTACTATTTCAGGTTGAAAAGAGGAGCACTTAAGTATACAAAGTAAAAATCTTCCAAGGATCTACACGTGCAACAAAGTCTTGTGCAAGTATTCAAACTCACTGTGGTCTGAAATAAAACTCGGGCAGCAAACAAAACATTTCTTGACGAAGCAAGAAAATACAAAAGTGCCTACATATTTAATATAATACTTACATAGTAAGTTTAAGACCACACATATTTGATGGAACAATTTAGCGAGTCAATATGAGCATATTTACTCGAAAAATTAACTTTCTCTTACAAAAGGGTTTATTTAGCTGACCGAAAAACAAACTTTGTTTCCATTGTAAAAGTCTTTAATATTGATGGGTTCAGGTTTCTCTATAAATTTTGGAGACCGACCGATCCGTTTACATGGTAGGTACTTTTATGTATTCTGCGAGATGACTATAATATTTAGTAGATTTTTTGGAAATGTTGATAAATTCTAAAACATCATCATCATTAGGTCTTTTTTAGTCTCCACTCCACTCCACTCACACACACACACACACACACAAAAAGACCTGATGATGATGGACCCTCTCTGTACTACCAGAGCCATATATTAGCTAGAGCAGTCAGAGGATTTAGCCTACACTCTACACGCTGCCCGGATGGGAGAGGTCTCATTGATGTTTATAAGCTTTGTTTAGCTTGTATTTTCCTAATTCACCTTTTACGACATCCACGGGAAGACTTTGAGTGTCCTATTCTACTCTGCCGGGAACCACACGGCTAAAATTCTAAAACTAAAAAAAATCTAAAACAGTTTACACATAATTAACATTTCCTGTAAAACAGCCATAATCTTCTTCCTCGTGTCGATATCGATAGCCATAGTAAGTTTATAGATTCACAATCGTAAAGCCAAATTACCCATCTCGTTTAAACTAGATTTTGAAAGTCAATCCTACTTATGTCAACATAAAAATATTTCGGAGAGGATTCCCAAACAAACAATGTGACGAGGCAGTGTGATATATGCTGATATGTCCTCGGAATATGGCCTTTGTGAGAGGTGTTACCGTATTATCGCTACTGTTTACAATACGCAAGCCAGTTGGGCGTTGTAGATAACGATTTAAAATGTTGTAGAAGGAAACTTTGGAAGTTCGTGTATTTGCATTTTCTTATTTAATCATTCCTCAACCGCTGAGTGGATTTAGATAAAACTTGACATACTGGTAGCGTGTTACTATTCCTTTCTTTGCCACAACGTGGTGCGTATGTTGTACTATAGAAGGGCATGCATGCAGCCCGTATGAACAATTTGTCTGCCCAAAAGCTTCTTTAGCCCAACGCTATACAAGTTTTGACACGAAGTAGCATTTGGAAACCTGCATGCTGGTAAACTAATACCATAATATATAATTGATATCATTACTTTTAAGCCTTTACTATGAAAAGTTTCCGAAGAATGGACTGAAATGAGATCTTATGAAATAGCTAGTGTTATACAATAAAGGGTGTAACCGGGTATAATGTAGAATTTGCCCCAGACGTCAAATAAGCTATCGTTTAATCGAGTTATTTGACCAGTTATAAGATATAATTTCACCAATTATTATTCCTTAAATGCGGCCGGTTTTCAAGTAAATTAAAAAAAAAATATAGTTTTTATTTCTTTCCTCCTGAACTACTAAACCGATATTTTTGTGATTTGTATATATGCTATGTAAACAAATTAGATTTATCATTGAAAAAAAAATTGATGCCCAAATATTTTATTAAGTTGTAAATATTTGACTTTTAATTTTTTTATAATATTTTTTCAAATATTTTTGGACACCCACCAATTTTAGTTATTTTATGTATAAATTAATAAGCTATCCTTACTAATATTATAAATGTGAAAGCGTGGATGTTTGTTACCTTTTCACGCAAAAACTACTTGACGAATCATCATGAAACTTTGTACACATATCCTGGGAGGTACTAGAAGTAACATAGGGTACCTTTCATCCCGGAAAAGTGTAATGTTCCCGTGGGATACGCGAGCGAAGCCGCGGGCAAAAGCTAGTAACATATATTTTTGCCAAAAATATTTACTTGGATCAACAAGGTGAAAATATCTTATCTTATATGTATGTAAAGATACTAGCCGGAGAAATAGGAGCAATAGTACTTGTACCTCAATCAAGCTACCCTAATTCATTGTAATTTTGCCCTCTGCATAAAGGTGAGTAAAGGGTAATTTACCCTGGTATTGTCTATACTATACAAAATAATAATGATGTCATTTGTTTTTAAGCGTAAAGTTACCATAGTATCGTACTCGAAGTAGCTACCACGGTTCTTATCTTGTCAGGATAACTAATTGTTGCGTCCACTTGGGCTCCAGACTGTGATATATTATGGCCGTGGCCATTGCTATCGACTTGCAGATTTTTACATATTCACTTAGAGTCACAATCTAACAAGTAGCAATCTCATTTACTTTGATTGAGCTTTTATGTTAGTATATAAAAGCTTCTTCACAAACAAGTAGGTAAATAGGGTTTCTAAGTAATTTATACTGTTTTGTTTAAATTTTTATTTTAAGTTTTACAGGAGCTCGTGTTTCTTGAAGACCCTGGGCGGCCTATTTTTATCTTAAGTTTAAAGGAGTTTTCTACTTGCCATGATATGTGAGTGCACTTAGGTACTAATATATTTCTAATATTCATATTTTCGGACATTAAGATTTGGGTAGTATGCATGTAAATCCACTGACAATAAATTTACGTAACAACGCCGCACCAAATAGTACCTAACAGAAAAGAGACGGAAGTTGGCGCTCCTCCCATGTTCGCTGTAACAATAGATCAGCAGACTACATAATCCTCGTCTATATCGGTGATCGATACTAACAGGTCTACACGTCAATCGGTGAAACCCGAAATAAATGCCGTAGTGACGCGGGCGGCGCGTGAGCAAGCCGGCCGATACGCAAACTACGATCCGTTGCCATTTTATACACATAAGTACTTTGCGCTTCATTTACCAGACAAATTACGTGTGGGTTAGTTTTTACACTTTTTAATTTACGTCAATCTTTTGCCTACTTTATGAGAAAAGAACAAATCACACAGATTGAATGCTAGGATCAAAGGCAAAGGCGATACGATCTCCTTCAGCTTATAATGATGGGCAAAGTTGCAGGGAAAAGAAAGGTTGGAAGACGAAAGAAATCATGGCTGAGGAACATCCGGGAGTGGACCGGGATAGGAAGCGCTGCTGAGCTATTCCGCCGAGCTAAAAACAAGGAGGACTGCGCCAAGCTGATTGCCGACCTTCATTAGTTGAAGAGGCACTTTAAGAAGAAGAAAATAATTTTGGCTATATGTAGAGTACGAATGACTGGTTAGACTGGTTTCACAGCTATACGGGTGATCCGCACAGCTGTGAAACCAGCCAAGCAAACCGTTCCCAGAGCGGAGACACACGTGAGGCGCTAGAATATCGTTTCACAGCGACGCGGATCATTCCTTACGGAACACGCTCCTGGATAGAGACCGTACGCTACCTGCTCAATCGTATTGAACCTTCGTATGGTACCGTATAGATCATGATCCATACGGTTTGGCCGTGATACGGGTGACCCATACGGGAAGCGCCCGCAGTGCTCTGAAACGACTGTTCAATACGATTAAGCAGGTGGCGTTGTAGGGGCTCTTTATCTATAAAACTTTTTCGTCTTGTCACCTTATTTTAAATTTCGAATATACACCACAGCTGTACGTGTACAGCTGTGAAACCAGCCTTACTTGCATAGTGTGATTGGTGTATATTCGAAATTCAAAATAAGGTGACAAGACGAAAAAGTTTTGTATGTAATTCATGTTTTATATTATTGAGAAGAGGTATCTTGTACTGCTATTATCAGTAATTTCTCTAAGCCCCATTCCGAGATACGTACTGTCTACGTAGTTATAGGTACATTAAAAACCATCGCAATCTAGAAATCTGTTTTCCAAATAAGAAATAATAAAGAAAATTTTAATCGTTTGCTCTGGGAAAACAAATTTATTACACGTGCATGTAGTACGTTTGTTTGTATGTAAACCGCAGTCACGTGACTGTGGTAATTGTGGTTCCACGCAGCATGCTTGATCCGCGGGAGGCGGGGCTGCCAACCGGGGACACGCATAAGTTGTACTTTTGCCAAGTGATAAAGGATATAAATAGTGTTACAAGTATGCGCGTGACCGACCACTTCGGAACAGGCGTCTATTTCGGAACGTCACATTAAAGAATTTTATAAAAATAAATGCGGAACACCTTTATTAAAACAAACAAATTTTTCCACGTGGACAAGAAAATATAATAAATATACACGGTTATTCTCCTTGCGTTTTATACTACCCCAGGGGTTAGCAGCCGGTCCCAAAAATATTTGATCTTTGTCGCCATAAATGTTTATATGACGAAAATAAACATAGGAAAGTAATAATACTTATGTATGTTTCAACAATTGTATGTGTGAATCTTGATATTCAGGTGAGAATAAATACATTTTTAGGGTTTCGTATCCAAAGAGTACAAACGGGACCCTATTACTGAGACTTCGCTGTTTGTCCGTCTGTCACAGGGCTCTATCTCTTGAACCGTCATAACTAGACACTTGAAATTTTCACTATGAAAATTGTGCTCGCAAGAATACAAGAAACGTGTTTTTTTTTTCAGTATTTTAAAACATTGTACGGATACATATAAAATGTTTTAAAACGCTTAAAAAAATGGTGGTCAGAAAGTATAAACTTAATCATTAAAAAAGTAAAATATAAGAGGGCGCAGTACTTTTTTTTAATCATTAATAAAAGCGGCCGGCTCCCGGATCAGAATCTGAGAAGCGCGTATTGCTCTCGGTATCTTATCGCCTAATTCCTGTTACGCAAACATCATAACTCGCAACTTTTATTGGCCATAACAACCGACGGGAAAAGTAAATCCAGGTTTCTTTTCCAAAATTAAATCGCTTCTTAAAAGGATTTATGTGTAGATAAATTGCACAGATAAATTGTTATGAAGTAAGTGTAAGTTTCTATTAAATTATGCTGAGCACTTGCTTGATGAGTATGTGTTGTCACTGTTTCTCGTTCTTTGTTGTAAGCAAATATCTACTTACAATCTACATATATGTACATTTAATAATACATGAGGGGTTCCGTGCCTCCATACAATGTTTACCCCTTAAATTTTTAACTTTGTTTTATTTTTAGTATTTGTAGTTATAACGGCCATAGTAATATATAATAAGTAAAAATTTTAAGTGTAAGTATTACGGTTCATGAGACAAAGCCCTGTGACAAACTGACAAACAGATGGACACAGCCATAGACAGCTACAATAGACAGCAACGGAACCCTAAAAACACATTAAAAAAAAGAAACAATATAACACTTTGCATAGCACGCAACCAGACACTTGAAAAATAACAAAGCTTTATGTAGGTACTTTGGACGGAAGCCTTACAAAAAAAAATTTGTAAGTATCTAACGATCTGCATTGTCCAGTTTTTCTACATTTGCCATAATAAATTAGGACGAGGGTGCTGTTTGTATACTCGTATTTTCAACGCCTTAATGTGCGTCTCCAAGTGAATTTAGTAAATATCTTGACAATTCAGGCTTATTGGCCGGAAAACTTCTATGTGCCTCACGTGCTCAGTCAGGCTAACAGCTTACGTCAATTTACATATCGTACCTATTTGATGCTTGAATTTCGTGATCATTTGCATCGATAACACAAGGTAAACGATTTTATTTATTCGTATTTGTTCATGTGAACAAATACGTTGTTAATATAATTGTTCATATAAACAAGTGAAAAAAGAAAACTAACAAACTAGACTAACACTATTATATAAGATAAATCTAAAAAGGGATATGGAACAAATAAAGGCTTTTTTATTTTTATTTTATTTATTTATTTGTTCATGTTGATAAAAAATATTGTGCAGTAAAATAATTTGTTACAATTTTACTGAGAACTCTCTTTTTCTCCCTTATTGTAATGGCGTAATGGTTTACACGCTAGATAGACCACTAATCCGGAGGAGGTTCTGGGTTCAATTTCCAGCCAGGGCAAGGTGGAAAATGGCCTTTTTAAATTGTCCTGGGTCTTGGATTTTTATCTATATTTGTATTTATCATAAAATATAGTATCATTGAGTTAGTATCCCATAACACAAGTTTAAAAAACTTACTTTGGGGGTAGCTTAATCAGTGTGATTTGTCCCTATGTAAGGTTTTCCATATTTTAAATAAAATAAAGTTACATTGTTTACAATGTTACATTATTTTGTAAAATAACGTTACTTTAAAAATATTTTGTTATTACTTTAACGAACAAGTTGTTATTTTGAATATCGGTTGTCGTTACAAAATATGGGTGGGTAATTCGAATCAATAAAAGGCGTTACTCGGGCCAGCCAGGGGCAGTCTGCGTTAGAATCTCGAGAAGACATCTTTAAGTTAAACCTGTGTCAGTTTGGGTTGACTTTTTAAGGCCGTACCTGAATTTTCCGGAGTCCAGTGCTGCCCCCATTTAAAATAAATCATTTTAAATAAAACGGAGACATCATTTAAAATTTTGCTACTACCAAGTCCTAGATAATCCTTCAAACTATTTTGTGAACCACTGTTCACAGTTTATAATGAGAACGTTAAGCTTTACTACGCACATTTTCCAAAAGTGGCGGTTTATTACAAATGTGCGTAGTAAAGTTTAACGTTCTCACTTTGAACTGTAAACAGTAGTTCATAAAATACTTTGAATGGAGTGTGGAAAATTGAGGATTAATTAAAAAAGTTTGAAGCAGTGTTTATTTATTGTACGAGCGAGCGAAGCGTCTCGTTTTCAAGATTGGCCGAAAATGCTTTTGTTCGTCTGTCTGTTTTCGCCTACAGGTCGCATTTTTCAACCGATTTTGACGAAAATTGGGAGAAATAGGGGGGGGGGGGGGGAAGGGACGAACTTTGCTGTAGCTTTATTTGCAGGTGGATTATAATCAAATTTGAGAGGCACGTTATGGACATCATTCTTAATGTTGCAAAACATTTTCCAAAAAAGCCAGGGAGAACGGGAAAGTATCGGTTATTGCATTTAATAAGAATATACGTGCTTGCTGAACCTAATTTTTAGGATTCCGGAGCTAAATGGCAAAAAACGGAACCCTTGTGGATTCGTCACGTCTGTCTGTCTGTCTACCTGTCCGTCCGTATGTCACAGCCACTTTTTTCCAAAACTATAAGAACTATACTATTGAAACTTGGTAAGTACATGTATTGTGTGAACCGAATTAAGATTTTCACACAAAAATAGAAAAAAAAAACAATAAATTTTGGGGTTCCCCATACTTAGAACTGAAACTAAACATTTTTTTTCATCAACATCATACCTGTGGGGTATTTATGGATAGGACTTCAAAAATGATATTGAGGTTTCTAATATCATTTTTTCTAAACTGAATAGTTTGCGCGAGAGACACTTCCAAAGTAGTAAAATGTGTGTGTCCCCTCCCTGTAACTTCTAAAATAAGAGAATGATAAAACTAAAAGAAATATATGATGTACATTACCATACAAACTTCCACAAGATCTAGTAGGTAGTTTTTTTTAATACGCCATAAATCATAAACCGCAATTTATCTTTAGAACTTTTATATTATTATGTTACTAGCTACTACGGAACCCTTCATGGGCGAGTCCGACTCGCACTTGGCCGCTTTTTTTTCTCTGTGGATATTCAGACTCTCCATAATGAATAGAAATGTTAGCTAAGTTTAAATTATAATTACTAACAGTAATTAGTAATTGTCATTAAAATTATAAGGTACCATGTTCCCGGACCAAAAAAACTTAAATTGAATAATTTAAATTTTCATAGATAGGGGCGACTTAATTGGCCACCGTGTACCATACGCGCTTCTAGAATGCGGGCCGCCGGCCGGTCTCCTCCTACTCAAATACTTTATTTATCTTAGTATACTTTGTTTGATTAATACTTTGCGGGTCACTTATCCAGACACAATTAAAATGGCAACGTATGAGTCCCGACCCGACACTTACCTATCTATGAAAATAAAAAAGAGTGAGGTATAAAGAGTTAATAATTGCTTGTCAATTATTATATCTATCTGTAAATCTACGGAAATAATTGTTTTAAAAGCCCATTGCATCTATTGGTCTACCTTTAATTACGGCGAGGCACTAATTGGCGGACCCTCTCATTAATAAGGCATATTTTAATTTGGAGCGGATTCCGCCTGTCTGCTTCATTGGAAGCTGTAACAATTTCCATAGAGAAATCCACGTTTACTGCCGTCGCAATTTTAATCAAAAGCCAATGAGTATATTTTTTCTCAAGATGTCGCATTTCTTCCATGCTGGTCTTGGAGGAAAGAAAAAACGTAGAATGTACCAGCTGCTTCTCTTCCCACGCAGATCGTAAAAGCCGATTAAGGGAATAGGCGAGAATCTGAATCATGTTTAGGCGATGCGGCTAGCAACCCATTATTATTTTAATTCCCTTTTTAGGGTTCCGTACCCGAAGGGTGCAAACGGGACCCTATTACTGAGACTCCGCTGTCTGTCCGTCTGTCTGTCTGTCTGTCCGTCTGTCAGTCTGTCCGTCAGTCACAGGGCTCTATCTCTTGAACCGTAATAGCTAGACACTTGAAATTTTCACCGATTATGTATTACTGTGGCGGATATAACAACAAATACTAAAAATAAAAAATAGTTAAAAATTAAAGGGGTTCGTCATACAAGAAACGTGTTTTTTCAGAGTTTTTAACTAGATCTTTATAATGGCATTAACTAGATACTTAAAATTTACACCAATTATGTATTATTATGACCACAATAACAACAAATACTAAAAATAAAATAAAGTTAAAAATTAAAGGGGGTCGTCATACAAGAAACGTGTTTCTTCAGAGTTTTATAACATTGTACGGTGGTACGGAACCCTTCATGTACGAGTCCTTCTTGCCCGTTTATTTATCTTCACGCCCACCATCACGCTAAACGTGGCCTTTGGGCACAGAAGAAAGTAAGAGTATACTGAACGGAATCTCTTAAGGTCCCGCGCAATATGCGTCCCCGTTGCTCGTCCCCGCACCTCTCCCCCGTTCTCGCCTTGTCGAGGGGCGAGAGCGGGCGAAATCACAAACCACGGGGCGCAGGCGGCCGCACAAAAACGGGAGAGAGGTGCGGGGACGGGGAACGGGGACGCATATTGCGCGTACCTTAGAAGATTCCGTTCTGTATACTCTTAATGTCTTCTGTGCTTTTGGGTCTTACGGCTTTGGGCTCTGTCTACCCCATTAGGCATAAAGACGTGATAATGTATCTGTTTATGTATGTCGCATTTTATTCAACTAATATATTAATTTTACTTTCTAACTATAAAGTTACTGGAAGAGATCTCTATCTCTATTCCTAGGACCTCTCGTCCTAGGAAAAGAGCTATGCATTTTTCAAATTAAGTTTATTTTTATTTTGACGTGTTCTGTCTATTTTATGTATATTTATAAATAAACAATTCTTACTTATTCTAATATTAAAAGTACAAAATACGGGTATACTCATAAATCATAATACAGATATTTCACATTTTTAATTATTCCTGACGAGGTAGACACACAAACGCAAAGGTACGATACAGAACTTTCTTCAATGTCCCAGACTGTCATGGACACAATTACCAATTCAATTTAGTTAATAATATAAGTAGGTATCTTAGGACAATTTTCGAAGTAGACAAAATTTGCCGGCATTCCAGGATACGGTAAATTATTTATTATAATTTAAGGTAAGATATTTTTTTTATGAAAATACAATTTTTTTTTATCTTATCTTCGGGCAGCCTCATGTGTCTCATAATTGTAGAGATGAACAGAGAGAAACAAACAATTTGGAGACGTTTTCTAAACAGATGTGTTACATCTATATTTTTTATCAAAGTAAAGCGCATAATACCGGAGGGTTTGTGCCCCTCTTCCCCTAATTTTCACCGAGCAATCAGAACGCATTTTTCATTTAATTTTTGCTGAGAAATTCATGAAGAAATAATATTTTGGTTGACTATTAGCAGCCGTCTTGAGTTATTATGTAAAATTTTATTCCTTGTAATATAAAATTATACGTGGAAACGGTAAAAAGAGGACAAATTATCTGAATGAAATCAGACTCAGTTTTCTGTACTTTAAGTAGTTATAGGGATTCGTATTAGTCCTTATTTCCTTAGGCTATAAATATAATTGTAAATGAAGATAAAATGTAACCATTACCAATTCATTATATTTATTTATGACGATTATATACCCCTGTAGTATAAACATTAAACACATCAGAATGTACACAAAAGAATTATAATGTGGTAACGTGGAGCGATTTACACTTATAAAATATTTAAAACTTTATCTACATAATTTTAACAGTTTAGGACCTACTCTGTCATTTTAACGACAGATTAAACAAGTTACGGGTTACGGGGAGATAATCAAAACTGTAATGTGGGGCAAATAACAACAAATTACATACAACAGCATCATAAAAAATTTAAATTACTGAGTCATTATACATAATTTCATTAAACTTTATAACTTTTGTCTTTTATAGGAATTGTAGATCAAACAAAAGAAAAAGCGTAAGGTGGAGAAATAGGGGAGTTTTTAAATAAATTTAACAAAATTATGATGTACTCGTAGAGAGAATCTTAATAATATCGGTTGATACATTTATTTAGAAGTGTTGAGACACTTCTAAATGAATAAGTTTCATTGACTACTGAATCCGAACACTGTGATCACGAATAAAATTGAAGACTATAACTATAATATTAAGCTAATCCTCTACATTTAGTTGTACAATAAGTACTATGAGAAAGTTTTAATATGATAGATGTACATTATAAAATTTTATACAATTCTGGTTACGGATCCCCAGATCAAAAAGTGGTGTTTTACGCCCTACGAGTGGTGTTTAGGCTAATTTCCGTAATCTGAGACATTTCTTCTTCCTTCAACCTCGGTGTCATATTTCTTATATGTCAGTTGAAATTTGAACACACTGCACCGGAGGTTTACTCCAATAATACGATACTACTGCTGCCATATGTCAACTCGATTGCGTGTGTTCAAATCTCAGCTTCTATTTTGTCTAAGATTTGAATAGAATTAAAAGACGTCCACGCCACGTATCTGCCTCCGTCATATCCAGTATGGCTTACACCTAGAGTTACGAATATATCTTCTACTTAATCTTGCCCACCTTCTTTGTGCGGATAAGCAGATACTGGCATAATCTGCTTTTCTTATCTTTTAACATCTCCTTTGAATATAGAGTTTAATTTCCTTGTTCTCTTATAATAGCAATGAATCGTAGTTTAGATTTATGGTAACTAGTTGTAAAGCTGTGATATTACAGGTTTTTATTTACCCTTCACATTAGCCTGAAAGCTTACCTTACGCTAGTTCAGTAAGCCGGCTCGCAGCGCATATTGTGGTTTATGCATGGTTTAAAAGTATAAGTTTTATGTAATAAGAGAAAAAATATCAAGAAAATGTCGTCACGGAAACATAATATTTAAAAAACATTATAAGTGAGGTGGTGGTGGCCAAGGGGTTAAATCACTATAGTCTGGTGAGGCAAGAGTTCGATCCTCGCTAGGTGCGACCTCTGAGTTTGCGCTAATGTACGGCCATTTACAACTAACAAATTAATCCGGTGAAGCAAAATATCATGAGAAAACCTATACACTAATGACTATTAAGTTTACTAGAGTGTGCGTCTATTGCCATACAATGACACCGACAAGAGCGTGACTCTGAAAGATAGAAAAGATAAGTGAAATGTGGTCTAATGGCTAATTCTCGCCAGGTACAACCGAAAATACGGTTTTATGGAATTGATGACATACATATCTAAATTACACGTATTACATATAATTGTCTAAATTACACGTATTACATAAACTCGTGGGTTTTACAGGAACCGGGGAAGTGCTATTACCGTGATGCAAAATAGACTGAAAGCTGCTTCTCGTTAATGGATATTGCAACTTTGATACTGTATAATGACAGTTTGTCACAAGGTCAGTAGCTAATTAGTGCCAAAAATAGGTCAATATTGTGTTATTATATGTTATTGATGATGTAAATAGTATAAAATGTATAGTTCATTATTGCTTTACTGCGTTATGGAGTTAAGAATATAGACAGAAACCAGCTAAACTGACTCAGTAAGGTTTTACTTGTGGGCTTTAATCTGTAGTTCAGTGCCTGGTGGAGCGAACAGAGATAGACCCTGCTAGGGACGCATTGCCGTGATTCATACGTGGCTGAAAGCTAAGGTATAATTTAAGTTTGCAAGCAACGTCAGTGGCTTATTACAACCGAATATAGAGTCATAGGTGACGACTCAGTGTGGTTTTACTGTGTAATTCAGTGACTGTAGAGTGAATAGGTGCAGAGCTCGCTAGCGACGTATTATCGTGGTCCATACGCGGCTGAAAGCTATCCGTTATTTATAGTTTAACTTAAGTTTGCAAGCATATCAGTGGCTTACTACAACTGAATATAGAATCATAGGTGACGACTCAGTGTGGTTTTACTGTGTAATTCAGTGGTGGAGACTGGTAGAGTGAATAGGTATAGAGCTTGCTAGCGATGCATTACCGTGGTTCATACGCAGCTGAAAGCTATCGGCCAATTATGGTTTAATTAAAGTTTGTATATAGTCCTCGGCTAATTACAGCCAAATACGGCTGAATGAATATACTCGTAGTATCGTAGAAGACACTTTTAAGTTTTTACTCGTGGTTTTGACTGAGTACAAGCTTTTATTAGCTTTCCTTGTTTGTTGATTTTGGGTCAAATCTTGCAAGTTAAATTTGAGCTATTTTCAGTTTCTGATTGAGATTTTTTGTATGCTAATGTAAATCAGATGACAATGCAATATTATTATGACAAGAAGCTGATCTGATGATGAACTTGGAAGGTGGCTATAGGAACCCTGTAATAAAATGATGCAACCCCAAAGCTCCTAGGCCTCACAATATAAGCTTGAACGAAAAAAATATTTCTTTCAATAAACTTATTTTATTATACAGTATATAAATAAAGTCTGCTAGCGATATATTACCACAGTTTGCGTATAAACCACGGATATATATCGATAGTTGAAAGCAACCTCCCTTAATTGTTTTGTCCCACTGCTGGGCAAAGGCCTTCCCTCTTTTCATCCACAATTTACTATCCTTAGTCTTCACTTTCCAATCTTTGTCAAATGCACGAAAATCGTCTGCCCATCTCGTCCGTGGTCTACCTATTTTTCTTAATAGTTTAGGTAATTAAAGTTTCTATAAAGGTCAGTGGCCAATTACAGCTAGATAGTGTTATTGATGACCAGTCAGTCATTAAGGTTTTACTGCGTAATCCAGTGGCGAATGACGGTAGGATCTGTCCAGCGGCACATTACCGTGCTCTCTTTATGGTGATTGAAACTTTTATTTATTTTACTGCACATAAAACAGGTGTACATATGGAACAGAAAAGTTATTTTAGGTTATCTTATATACTCTTTTGAAGTTCTAAGTACATGAGATGTATTATAAAATATAATAAAAAACAAAAAGTAAAAAAAATATATTAAGTACTACAGAAAGATAGGTACCTGAAATCTGAATTAATCTAAAAGCAAGGTTATTTTCGTAATACTACGAACAAATACAAACAAATAGTTCGTGGTATAATTGCTATTAATAACTGTTCCGAGAAAATGTAATATTCTTCCTAATTCTTTAGTGAAAATTGATCATCTTTGTACTTAATACTACATCTTTGTTATTATTTACCTATCAAGTATTTATATGTCTATAAAATAAGTTAACGATACTGAAACAACATTAAATTGGATTCAGCCTGTAATTATTATCCTATTCATTTCAGCCCATGGAAGTGGAAAATTACTATTTATGAGCAAGAAAAACGATTTTTTTACTTTTTAATATCTTTTCAATGTTCAAAAGAGCAGCACAATAGACAAACTGGGCAATTTCAGAAAATACATTGTGCAAAAATGTTTGTTAGCGAGGCAGGGCACAGTTGATGAAACCGACATTTACATTTTCATCTTTCTTTTTGGTTCGCTAGTTAAGCCATTCGTTCATAACATTACCATAATGTTATAAATGGAAATGAGTTTTTAAAATAATTACATGATGCAAAATTTTATGGATCCACAAGTGGTTATAACAAAGTGAATATTTTTTCAAGGTGTTGCCTGTACATCACCTACGTAGTTTAATTACAGTTACAGTATATTTACTAAATTTATTTTTAAACTTTTAGTTATGATTTATTTCAGGTTTTTGTTGGTTTTTTCAGGCAGTACAAATGTTTGCTTTTTGCAAAATGATCATAATGATAATAATTGAAATAACCATTTGTGCAATAAATATCACAGTATATTTATTTCACAACGGGCTTCTATTCCTTTTAGCCAAAAATATTGTAGACGAGAAGTTAGGCCTCAAAAAAATGTAGATAGGTAGTTAAAAGAACGCACTATTACGATTATGTTATGCGAGTAAGAAACGAAAACTTATTTTCTTATCTCGTCGGAACTAATGAGCTTAACATGACTCCGGTGAGCCCGGTAACACGTGCAGTCTTAGCTACTATACGTGGTTGCTGGTATATTTATATGCCTGTAAATTAACGCCACGTAACCACAGATTAATAAATACCTAGTTGACGGAACCAAGTTTGGTACGTACATAAAACGACGGTACATGTCTTTGTCAGATACATAATAGCGCACCAGTCAAAATTCATAGTGCAATTATTTAATTTTATTGCATTTTCAAATAAGATTGGTTTCAGTAAAAATATTAATTACATTTTTTTAATTACAACCAAATAAGTCTAGCTTAAATAACAAAATATATCTCCGTACCGTACCCAATTAAGACAAAACAAAAATCACGTGTTGTTTTTCTCAAGTTGTTTGCTAACTAACGGAATTATATCGTAAACATGTTTTGCTCGAAGTACTTATAATGAGTCAACAGGTTGCTTGTGATAGACAACTACAGCTGTTTTATTACTTGCACGCCGTAAAAGAGCTGCACTGTCGACAGATAGTCAGTCTTGGCTTGGCGGTGGCATGCGGTACGCAACCCAAGCTAAAGTCAGTGACTACGTACCGTCACTGCACTGGCCTTATCTCGACTCGTGAATTATCGATTATTACATATTAATTCTTGCAATGAATCTAGATTATTATATAACCGATACTTGTATGCGCTAGAGAATGAATTAATCCATGATGTGGATTCTCAAGGTAGTTTCTCATAGATCACCGCGAGTAGAGGCGCTGTCTTACCGTCATTTTTAAATGGGTAGTATTTAAACGCAAATCAAAATTACTGATTGCACAGCAAAATACTCAACTGAAAATATTACTAAACAAACTGCAATTTATATTTGTGGCGCAGTAAAATGGATAGAGCTTTCCTAGCGTGTGTTGGTCGCAGTTCTAACATAACCTAACCTATAGGTTTGCCCTAACGTAATAAATTTGATGTGCAGTCAGTATTTATTTGCTGTGCAATCAGTACTTATGATAAGATTGTTGATTTATTTGATGTAAAAAAGTATATAAATGATGAGATTAAATTGATGGGTGATTATTTATTAGATGTGCAATTAATAATATCCCTTTTTAAATATTTTTTCCATTGATAAAATCTATTCTTCGACATATATATTTTTTATTCACTTTCAACATATTTTTATTCTTTCATTTCATCTACTTTTGCTTGCTGTTTGATTCGACGTTTTTGTATTTATAGTACTTATCCTAGTCTAACTAAAACTGATGGCTTATACTATACTTAGTAAATGATACGTTGAACATTATACAGAAAATAATAATTTTCGCTGTAAAATAATAATGAAGTACCTAATAAACAACACAGTTCTAAGAATTTTTAACTCGTTTTCTAAGTATTTTTCATTTAAAAGCTCCTTAATTACGAACAAGACTAGTTGAAGGTTAAAGCGAAATACCCAATAATTATCTTAGATTCCTAAATACTGTAAATTCCAGCTCGTCTTGGAATGTTACAGGCAGTTACTGCGGTGAATTTAGAAAGACGAAGCTTTCGATTATTTGAGAGATAATAAGCCTCTAAATTGTATTATAGAGATTTATTCCAAGGGCGTTATCCGCGAAAGTCCTGTTGTTTAAAGGGTTTTTTAGCTGCCAACTAATGCATTTACATTTTTAGTTTGCTTTACTTTGTTCATGTCATGGTTTCATCCCAATTCATTTCAATTAAAATATCTTTATTATCATAGGATATTTATAATAAGTTGTCACTTAATAATATTTATTTTGTTTTGCACTTACAGCTAAGTTTAGGGCCGCTTCCTCGCGCCAACAAACTGCAGCATTTTCTGCAAGGACGTCAACTTCAGCCTTACAATTTAAAATTAGTTATGTAGACTAAGAATACATTGTGTGTTATGTCATAATTAAAATTTAATTATTAGAATTATATCATAAATATATTACGAAATTAAAAAAAAATACAATTTCTTAATTTAGTATGTACCAATGTTCCTAAATTATGTCATTTCTAAGTATACAAACCCTTAAAGAGGGACCCGCGCCAAGCCCAAGCCAGACTTTTTTTAGACCCCATAATAAGCCTTTTCACAAAGTACTTTCTTTCGTATAAGCTTTGTATTTTCTCTCTGGCATATCAAGAACCAATTTTAGGAATTTATTATTAAAAAGAAGATATAGACTTCCCCATAAACTTGACTGTTTTCAGCCTGTAATACGGGTAAGGTAAGTCATTCATAATACGTTAATTTTTAATTTGTAAAATCACTTACTTTACTTACATGGAAATATTTTTCCTTACATACATTTTGTTTTAAAATATGTACTGCGATACTAAGGGATACCTAGACCTACTTATCCCTATTTTCTTTAACAATTCACTGAGTGAGTCTCTCAGTCCTGAGCCGTAAATGGCACGAATTGCCATTTTTTGTAAAATATAATTGTCGGCTGCACTCCCACATAGAAGTATCCCGTAAGACATTAAACTGTGAAAGTAACTAAAGTACTCTTGTCTAGCATTTGCTATATCTGTCAATTGTCTTATTCCCTCAACAGCATAAGCCGCAGAGCTAAGTCTATTAGAAAGTCTAGATATATGAGCGCCCCATTGAAGTTTTGAGTCAATTGTGCTTAACATATTGAAGGACAGTAGGATGCCTATAAACGTAATTCATTGTTATTTCTACTGTGTTTGGCTTAGTGTTCATCAATGAGTTACGAAAAAGATAGTACTTTCAACAAGATCGAGTTTTTGACCATTTATTTATCAGTAAGTATGTTAACGTAGGCTTGTCTTGTCTCACATTGGAAAGGGATAATCGAATTTTCTGCAGTGGGTCTATTTCTCATTTAATATGAGGTTGTTCTTTAAAAACTAATCAGAAATTAAAGACAATGTGCTGTTCACCGTACTCTTCCTGCACCCTACCTATGGTGACACTTTTATGTGTATGAATGCTAATGTAGGTATGATATTCTTAACTTGTTAATTTAGGCAGCCTAGTTATAAATAAATATATATATATAAATATATAAGAACAAATCACACTGATTAAGCTAGCCCCAAAGTAAGTTTTTTTTAAACTTGTGTTATGGGATACTAACTCAACGATACTATATTTTTAAATAAATACATATATAGATAAACACCCAGTTAATTGTGCTTTACTCAATTGGACGTCAACTGGACAACTTTGGTATAATCCTTACTACCCTGAATATTTAAAATGTAAATTCAATTATCTTTCAGACACCCATGATCGACAACTTCGTTCTAATGAAACACGTCAGCTCTTTATCCCACTTTTCCGGACAAATTTTATGTCTAATTCATTTTCCCTTCAAGCGTCACGGCTCTGGAATGCTTTCCCCGTTGACATTAGAGAAATTTCGACCAAATTCTCTTTTAAAAGGAAAGTTCATGCCCACCTTTTGAACTCCCTTTCTTCATAAAGTCGTCATCATTCAGTTCTACTCTTCATAAGCTAGTTATATGTATGTATATTTATAATAGTATGTATGTAGTGTAAATATTCATTTTGATATTATGTAGTACATATGTATTGTATATTATATAGTAATATTTTATTATGTATATGGTATTACTTCTTTGCGCCGCATAATTTTTCTGTTTATCCCTATGGTTGACTGGGAGAAAATGCTCTTAGCATTAAGTCCGCCATTTCTTAAAAGTATATTTTTACTTTGGAACAATAAAGTTTTATAAATAAATAAAAATAATCAACATGTTTAATTTTCTTAGGATTCCGTAATATTTATTACGAAATAATTATTATGTTAATTAGGCAAATAAAATATTTAAAACTTATTTAAAACGATATCAACTGCGGTAACGCAAAAGGACTCCTGAAAAAATACGTGAGAATTTGTTATATGTATCTATCATCCTCTGATCCATTAGTGTCAAAAACCCACGTGTGAGCTCTTTGTCCATGCTTTTCCAGTCGCTGCGCTGATTTTGCAGTCAGGGCGCCTTTCTCGCCGCCTTATGAGATTTCCCAGGCGCATGATTAGGTAACAATGCATCGGCTTCGTAACTTAATTAACTTAACGTCCTAACTAGCAAAGAAACATTACCTAGGCAATGTAGTTTACAGCTTAAGTAAGCGCTGCGGGCAGATTTAATCTCTATAACGCCTTTTGTCTCTAAAATGCAGTGACGCTAAAAAAGTTCCGTTAAAAATAAAGGATCGTAAATTTTTGAAAATTATAGATGTAAACAATACAGTAGAGTTAAAGGCGCACGTGTAAGTAGTATTCCTTTGCCCTCGCTTTCCCTCCCAGTCAGGGCGCCTTTTCCGCTGCCTTATGAGACTTTCCCAGGTTATTAACAATTTGCTGCCTTCGTAACCTAATTAACTGAAGTAATATAGCTCATAGCTTGATATGCTGCCGGCGACATGAGAGGATTTTATGAGTTTTCATTATTAAAATTCCACGGTATAGCTAATTTTACAAAGGGAGTTAAAGAAATAAAGCTACATTAATGAAATATTAAAGACAAATTATAAAAACAAATAATCGCGATATCATTAAAGGTAAAGATGCACATGTAGCGTTCCTTTTCAAAGCTTTTTTCCAGCGTCTTATGAGATTTCCCCGGTTTTTAATAATGTTTTGGCTTCGTAACATAATTAACATCAAAAGAACGTTGAAGATGTATTTTACAAGTAAAGGCGCTGAAAGCTGCATGGAAGAATTTTCTGAGCACTTAGATAATATAATAGAAAGCATTTCCTTGTTCTAAAATTCAGTGGTGGGATTAAAAAGGAAATTAAAAAGGTTCGTTAATAAAAGTTTTAAAACCGCCGTCAATTGCCAGAGATTACAGCATTAATTAAACCCGAGTAGTAAAAATACTGCCGAGTTGATAACCTCCTCCTTGTTTTTTAAGAAACAGTTGAAAATTATAATTTTTCTATAAAAGAAACTGTGATACCTATCTCAAACTCAAAATAATAAATGTACTTAGATATATACCTACAACAAATATTTGCGATACATTGATGTTGAGTAACAAAACAAATGGAAAGCGATGTCGAGTGTATTTGTAAATAGGAATAATGTCGGCAGCTTTCTGTAAACGAAAACAAGCAGTAAAAGGGGTTGTTGACGAAAACAAACAAGTAATTAGGTAAGAATAAATTATTTAAATGCAACTTTATTATTCGGTATCAATAATTGACTGACCTGATTTCGAGTTGTGCAGAGTGCGGCGCGGCCGGGCCCGCGTCTTGGGCTTCAGCTTCGGGTGGTGCCGGCGGCGGCGGCGCGGCCTGCGCTGACGTCAACGCGAGCGCTTTGTAGCGGGACTGCTCTGCCGTCGGAAGCACAATATCCACAGACCTTGATCGCAACCCTGTTCCCGGTACTGTCAAGTTATTCCCAGTGCCATTAATTTCCTCCGCTCGAGCACCTCCCGAAACTTTTGAAAAGCACGAATCTACCGAAGCAGCACGATCACGTTTTAGTTCCGGTACGGCTAAGTAAATGTCGTATACGAGGGTGTCCCTCGTTGTATTCGCTGCGCCTTCTTCTGATGCCCGTACATTTTCTAGGGAACTTCCAGTTGGCTCTACGAAGAAAGCCTCTTGTCTAGATATGGATCTCCGTCGCTGAGGTAGTACCGGTGGTTCGTCATTAGGCGGTTGAAGCTCGAACGACGGGGCGCCGGGCGATAGGGGTGGCGACTGAGGCGGAGCCGGTTTGTATGTCCTAGGTGGTGGTGGCAGGGAGAGCAGTACCCTTGGAGACTCAGCATCGCTCTCGTCGTCGTCGTCATCGTCCTCCGCCGACGATGAAGCTAGCGGTCGCTCTGGAGTGGCTCGCTCTTCGCTCCGGCGAGCCAGCCAGGTCTCCATATGCCGACAGTGCACGCATGGTGGCGGGGTACCTTTTCCAGATCGTCGCCGTGACCATAGTTTTGGGACCTGTCGCAAAATAAATCAGACTATTTTCAAATCTTTCAAAATGTATAATAGGTAGATTATTCCCAAAAATATTATATAAAACTCTGATATAAAGTCTCGTTTATACGAAAGTAAACTAACAAGTACTAGTAAGTACTTTGAATAAAATAACTCATAAACTGGGCTCTCAAGCAAAACGTTTCGACTTAAAACTACGTAAGTACTACTTGTTCTTCCTTAAAAGTTGATCTAGATATCTTTCGACAATTTTATTTATATTGTAGTAGATAATTTTAGTTTGTTAAATGTTCTAATGCAATATTAGCTTTTACCTACGGATTTTATCAAAACCCGTAAGAATCTCACATTTTTTGAGAATAAAATTCTATCTGTTAATCCAGGTATAAGGACGACTCTACGTATCAAATTCCATTTCAGTACGTTAAGCCATTTTTGCGTGATTGAATGATTGATCCAAATATGCAAACATTCACATTTATGATATCTTCTAGCCGCTGCTCGCAGCGTTACCCACGTAATTAAAGGTGATTCGACAATCCCAAGTGAAAATCACATTTTTTTCGGGTTAAAAGTATCCAATGTGTTCATCCAGATTATAAGTTATCTGCAGGCCAAACTTTATTTCAATCCGTTAAGCAGTTTCGGCGTGAAAGCGGAACAAACATCCATACAAACTTTCGCATTTTTAATATTAGTAAGATGAGATTATCATTTTCACAAGGATTAGTAAGTAGAGTTACCTCAAGGTAAGTGCCGGAGTCGTCCGAGCCGGCGGAGTCAAAGGAGCGGCTGCGCGCGCCCGGCTGCGGCACGGCCAGCAGCGGGCCGGGCGCCGCGCCGCGCGCCGCCTCCAACTGGATCTCATCGAACGACGCCGAGCGCACCTACAATATGTGCTAACATTTATATTTCATCCTACTTAATACGTTTTATTGTATGAGTATAAGTACGTCTTTCCTACAGTTTAGCTTTTATTTGAAAAATCTAACTAGCTCCTACGAATCACAAACCGTCAACATCTTATTTACCAATACAATACCGATTCACTGTTGCGGTGGGTCTATATATAATCTTACAAAATATGTTGAAACTATTTAATGATTTTTTTTTCATATATCGATATATTTCTCTTGGGAAAAGTTGTTCAGTAACATGGACTGAATTTTTCTATATAATAGTTTCAGTATAATTCTTCCGTCATAGTGTCATTTAACGTTTTACCATTCACATATATTGTAGAGCCAGTAACTAGTACAGCTCAACACCACTTTATGTAAATCCATGTAGTTTAAAATGATTTTATTGTACAAAATCGAAGGAAGCTAATTTCTAAAGTCTTGGATATGATCTTCAAAAAGCATCCTATACTTTCTTCCCATGTGGATTGAAAACGATGTGCTCTATGCGTAAAGAGGAGAATCTATTGGAAGAGAATCCGTATTCGGCTTATAAACATGCAAATGGTTTTCATGAAAAGCCCCCTATTGAATGCATCACGCGCATTCAAACAGCGAGAGGTTGCTAAAGAAAATGGGGTGAAACTTTTCATCGTCAGTGAAGCCTTTCTATATAGGTAAGTGCCTTTATAAAATAAGCTTTTATTATCAGAAAACGTTCTTTGATCTAACATTGTGTTGTGCAAAAAGCTGTAAGCAGTAGGTACTGTACCTAATTACTTGTTTACCAAATACTAAAAAATGAGTGTAATTTATGATTAGTTTAACAGTTTTACTTCGAAGTAGTTCAAAGAACTCAACTTGTGGTACGACAACGTGGTATTAACCTTCTTTGCAGCAGAACTTCGGGCATTCTTGACTGTGTTTAATTATCTACTTAGCAGATACATTAGCGTAAATGCGTAAATCATACCTGCTTCGGTACTTCGAGGCTGCTCTGGGTCTTCATGTCGGCGGGCGTAGGTGTTTTGGAGCGTTTGAAGGTAGTGCGTAGGCGCTGCATGGCGGCCGGGGCGGGCGGCGCGCGCGCTCCTCATGTCGCGGGCGGGCCCCCGCCCCGTAGCCCGCGCCCCGCGACACCCACACACTCACCACCACTAAACAATGTTTTATATCATGTTAAAACATAGCATTTATGATACCATATCGGTTAAGGTATTCACCACTGCCTCTATGAAAATACTGTAACTTTTCGATTGATTATTCAAGCACTTCCAAAAATGTAGGTACGTCCTTACTTCATTTTATAAACATAAACTGGTAGATATTACGGAGAAATATACGGGGGTAAAACTTATTTTCATTCTACTAGTATTTTATTTTATAAAAAAAATTACAGTAAAATATTTTTCCGATGAAAAAGGTAGCGCGTAAAGTTACCGAGCTGATTTTCGATAGCACTTAATGCGCGATAGCACTTCAATAATTTTAATTTCATCAATTTTCATTATTAAAAGCGCGTTTGTTGAGCGCCATCCCCTCTGAGCATTAATGAGTGTTTTAACGATATTAATTGCGCCTCTTCCTACTTTTAATTTAATTTCGATTGGTCGTAACAAGTCACTGTTGCAAAATAACAACCTTCGAAAGCTTCCACTTTATCCAATCCCAAGCTGATTATACGAAGTAGGTCGATCCAACACCCAAACAGCTCCACGCTCACCTACCGGGCTAGGGTCACGATATCCCTAACGAATTTGATCCCAATAGTTTTAACATTACGTGAGTTTCAAATCAATCATTGTTCTAACTCGGCTCCGTCAAGATTGTTTTGATTTATGATAGGAGCACTATAGAACTAAGTTTTTAATAAATCTGAGGATCGGACTTAAAATTGTTCTGACAGGTAGAGCAAATAGGAATAATAAAATTGGAAATCTCAATATTGGTAATGTATCTATATTTTAATAAATTAGATAATAACGTTTTATTTAATAGATATTGATGGATAGAAAGATCAACATACCATACATATAACTAATTGAAGGAATGTAGATTTTTATGAATACGAGTATAATATGTAGATCCATATACATATACAGATACATATGTGCGAACTCAACGAAAAACCCCGAGAAAAAGAGGTTCTCGAAAAATAAAACCTAGCTAGATCGATTTTTCAGCACCGACACTCCCTATAAATACTGAGTTTCATCAAAACTCGGATTATCCAAATTGAAAATATGAACAAAATGAAAAAGTCGGATCAGCTCATCGGTCAAGTTGTATGGGAGCCAAAAAAATATTTACTTATCATATTTTGATATAATGTTCCTTGGGAAGAGTTGTTCGGTATCCCCGATTGAATTTAGCCTTTAAATAGTTTAAGTATATTTTGTTAGACGTTATATATACTTATACACACAGAGAGGGTCTTACTCCTGCAGTGGAGACTAAAAAGACCTGATTATGATGATATATATACACATCATCATCAGCTCTCAACGACCCACTGCTGGGCATAAGCCTCCTTTTGTCTGCGCCACTGAATCCTATTTCTAGCCTTGGCGATCCAGTTCTTTCCAGCAATCCGTTTGATATCATCGACCCACCTAGCCACCGGACGCCCAACACTCCGCAAATATATGCACATACACAAGAATAATTCGTTAAAAATAATAGGAGATAAGTTGTACTCGTACTAATGAAAAGTTGTATGTATAATTGCAGTAACGTCACGGTTTTGTAGTCTGCTTTCAGTGGTCAGGGCCAGCCGAGACGCCGAGACGCCTCGAATGAAATACACCACTATGCTCCACGTTACGCTACCACGCATGATGCTGGCATTTTATGGCAGGCGCGAGGACGGACAAGTGTACACATCACATACCGTCGTCAATGTCAATGTTAATGGTTATGTTATACGACAGTAGAGGACATTTATGTTTTCTTTAGTGCTTCTCTTCCTGGCCAGTTCAGCTGGTTATAAGTAAGTACAATAAATCATTAAATAAAATCATATAGGTACCTCTAGATAATTAATATAGAAAAAAATTACTCTAGACGAGGTAATTAAATAAAATAATTAATATATAAGAACACATTACATCACACAGACCATAAACACTTAAAGTATTTTACACACTTAAACACTTAAAAATAGAAACTTAAAGTAAATTTAAAAATAGAAACTTAAAGACACGGTTTTCGAAAGTAAGATACCTACTTTCGAAAATCGTGTCTTTGAATTTCGATTGTTCGAAAGCGCTATGAAGAAGTTTAAAATACCAACTTAATAGATCTTCTTACATAACAACTCATTTATCATATGTTTGTTTTTCCAGAAAAATGGTTATACGATGTTTAAAACAATTTTGTTCTTTTGACAAATGTTTTACATAGAATGATTTTAATTTAAAATATAGGTAAGTAGATTGGTAAAAACAATAACAAAAAATAAAAGAGAACTTCATTGCGCCTTAATTAAAACAAAATATAGAATGTACCTACTTACTTCTAGCTATTCTTTTTCATAATCATGATATTTACTAGATTATACCTACTTTAGTAAAATAAAACATAACACTAATAACAATGTGAAGCTTAGTAGCTTCTATTTTAGCGCTAGCTCAGGATTAAATTTTCAACAAATCACAGCTAGCAGCTATTTCCTGCTTAAATTAAACAGAGTTATCCAAAAAATTCACTTTGCAACTTGCCTGTGGAACCACAATTGCATACTTACTAATTCTGTATTCGGCATTATGAATAAACAATCATCCTCATAAGTCGTACCTACTTAGAAAAAGTATACAAATTTAAAATATTATATTAAATCTACACAATGCCTGAAAATATAATACTCACCTAAAGTTATACTTATTTAAAGTTTTTATTTTTAGCAGAGTTACCCGACTGCGCCAGAAGGAGGGTTAGGTATATATATTTCTTTGGCACGCTCTGCAATCTAAATAACTTGATGGATTTTAGCTTAAAAGGTTTCGTTAGATTCGTCTTAATTGTGAGAGTGAGTGAGTGAAAAATAAAAATATAAACAAAATGGCAGATTTTTGGCGCCAAATTATATGTCTTCAATTTTTTTCTAATTCCTTAAACCTTTCGTGTGGGTTATCAAAATAAAGGATTTTTATATACTTAGTGTACCGTCTTGAAAAATAACATAATCTCCGAAACAAGTTGAACTTAATAAATCTATCATTTGAAAAGTAAAGTAAAATCTTGTAAACCTAAGCATAAGCATAATTTTACCTGAATTTTGTAAGTATATTTGTACTTAATACGTGTTATATGATATCTGTTCTTCAAAAAGGGAGATAACACCCTACTGAAGAACTATAGGCCTATCACGCTTCTGAGTCATGTATATAAGTTGTTTTCGAGGGTTATCACAAATCGTCTCGCGAACAGGTTTGATGCCTTCCAGCCTCCCGAACAAGCCGGTTTCCGTAAAGGCACCATGGACCACATTCACACGCTGCGGCAGGTTATAGAGAAGACGAGGGAGTATAACCGGCCGCTATGCTTGGGTTTTGTGGACTATGAAAAAGCCTTCGATTCGATCGAGACATGGGCCGTGCTTCAGTCTCTCCAGCGATGCCGTATTGACGATATATCGAAGTGTTGAAGTGTTTACACAGTAACGCCACTATGTCAGTTCGAGTACAGAAGCAGTGCACGAGGGCTATTCCACTGCAAAAAGGTGTGAGACAGGAAGACGTTATATCTCCGAAACTGTTCACCGCTGCATTGGAAGATGCCTTCAAGCTTCTGGAAGGGAAAGGACTTGGCATCAACATTAATGGCAAGTATATCACTCACCTTTGATTTGCCGACGATATAGTTATCATGGCAGAATCCATGGAAGACTTAAGTACAATGCTCTGAGACCTTAATAGAGATTTCCAACAGGTGGGCCTTAAAATGAACATGGACAAAACGAAAGTAATGTCGAATGTCCATACCATCCATTGTGTTGGGAGCTCCACCCTCGAAGTTGTAGACCACTATATCTACCTGGGTCAATTGATCCAGGCAGGAAGTTCCAGCTTTGAGGAAGAGGTCTTTCGACGAATCCGACACGGCTGGGCAGCATTCAGGAAGTTACGCAATATTGTCTCGTCCAAAATACCATAAGTCATTACTGGTCTTGAGGCACTGGCCTCAAGACCAGTAATGACTTATGGCTTTGAAACGTGCTCCCTTACTATGGGTCTCTAAAGAAGGCTCAAGGTCGCTCAACGCTCTATGGAGAGGGCTATCTCGGTGTTTCTCTACGTGATCGAATCAGAAATGAGGAAATTTGTAGGAGAACAAAAGTCACTGACATAGCCCAGCGGATTAGCTCGTTGAAGTGGAAGTGGGCGGGACACATAGCGCGACGAACCGATGGCCGATGGGGAAAAAAGGTTCTCGAATGGCGACCACGTACTGGCAAGCGAAGCGTAGGACACCCAACCACAAGGTGGTCAGACGACCTTACCAAGGTCGCTGGAAAGCGCTGGATGCAGGCTAGATCGGTCGTTTTGGAAAACCTTGGGAGAGGCCTATGTCCAGCAGTGGACGCTATGCGGCTGAAATGATGATGAATGATGATATGATGAACAGTCCGTAGACAAATAAAAGGGTAAAGAAGTGAACTTGAGTAAAGCCTAAGGAAATCCGCCTTGATGTTTTTATATGTAAACGCGGACAATTTCGTCCACTGAATACAAATGAAATGACGGAAAATCAATACAAATAGCTTGTTTGGTCCCTGAATTTATTTAAATAAATATCATTCATGATGGCACCTCCATATTTATATGATGTCAGTACGTAAACAAGGTCAAGAAGGAAGCCGATCTTTATCAGTTTGCCCTGGATAAAAGATGGTTGTCTACTATCTATCTATAGCTCATATTATCATAACATACCGTATCATTAAATAAATCGCAATACATATCATCTTTTCACTGTGAGACTAACTCAATCTAAGTGATTTATGCCTTAATATTTACTTCTTTATTTATTAATATGCAATATCTTCGTCTTCCTATTATGCAGACGAATAGATGGCGTTCTTTACATCATTGCAAAGTAACATCCTAAAAACTTTATTTCTACTAATACATATGTACCTATACCTATGTACCTAGACGTCTAGTTAGGATTCCGTACCTTAAAAGGAAAAACGAAACCCTTATAGGATCTACTTATACTTGGCATTCAGAGAAAATTGGCTGTGACAGACACACGAGTCTGTCACAGCCCATTTTCTCTGAAGCTACAGGACCGATTGAAATGAAATTTGCTACACATATGTAAGTCAATGACCCAAAGACGAACGTATAACGTAAATATATTTAGATATAAGTGGTCATTTTAGTGGCAAATTAGAAGATTTATAAAAGAAAAGTTTTTCAAATTACATCTTGTGACATATCAAACAAAAGGGCTTGTTATGAGAATCAGAAATATAGGTATATATTATTTATAATTTTAAAATAAATAGTTTTGATGGTATTTAAGTAAAAGAGCAAAAGTTGACTTTTCTCCCACCATATCTCGTAAACTATAGCGCAT
Source organism: Acrobasis repandana (assembly GCA_963576875.1). Taxonomy (NCBI): domain Eukaryota; kingdom Metazoa; phylum Arthropoda; class Insecta; order Lepidoptera; family Pyralidae; genus Acrobasis; species Acrobasis repandana. Next base: position 13,498,329 of record OY756218.1, on the reverse strand, counting down.
AAAATTTTGACCAAAAATGCAGGACATAGTCTAATTATAGGGGAAAAAAACTATTCTATTATATAACTATTATATTAAGTTAATTGTTTTAAAACGTAAACTTGAAATTATAAATGGAAATAAAAAAATCTAAATTGTTTATGTAACGATACTTTTACGTTACTGCGCGAGTTTGACTTTGATTTGGTTGCTTTTTATTATGTACATATTAAATTATTTTATGAATTAATAATTAGATTAAAAGCAAGAGCTAAGTAAGGCTATGCTGCTATTGTATCAATATCAAAGTAGACAGTCGGTTGCCAGCCAACATGCAATTTAAGCAATTATGCATAGTATTTTGATGACCCAAAATTGGCTGTTCATTTCACTACTGTATCTTTTTTAATTCTTAAAAATTATAAAATTTACTCCTCTTATAAAACGAATATTATAGTATGTAAAGCTTACCTGAAAGGCTGTAAAGCGTAAGTTGTAAACAGATGCTGAATAATTAAAAACTATGTTCAAAATACACAAACACTTTAAAAAAGAGAATTTCAATAAAACGATTAGCAAGTATTAAACATGTAAAAGACGCTTCGAAATTTACAAGTACACCACTTCACCACACCGTCTACATTTTCATAAAATTATGCAAATGTTAATATGAATTTAACAAGTTATTTATTGGACTGTTCGCGAATGCAATATTGCTGTTGTACAGTTATACACGTTCCATGGTTTCCTCATTCCCTATATTGTGTATTCATGTTCGGAAATAGATTTGAACAAACATCGAATTATAATTGTATTTTCCCGCGATAGCAGAAGTTACTGATTAATTAATTCGGGTTACCGATTAATTTAAAAAAAAGGCATCGGTGTCGGAACCTTTTGTGGTATTTATGTGGCATTTGTTTAAGGCGACGTGGGTTCACAATTTGCAATACTGTGTGTGTTTTTAAAAATCACTGATACTAAACTACTACAGTTTATTACTCAAAAAAATTACATAAAATTCTTAAGGATTTTCCACAGACACCCACCCACAATAGCCAAAACACGATTAAGCATTTTTGGCTTGATAGAAAAAATCACAAACATACCTCTAATTTGCCTTTATAATACATATTACTATTTTATACAATCACCTTTTTATATGAAAATTATACCAAAAATGTATCATCTAAATATCTATCCGTTTGGCTGCGAAAAACATTGCGAAATATCGTCGAGCGCGGCTCCGGGCCTTTCTTCTCTCTCGACGAATATTTCACTGTGTTTTATTTATTATTTTTTTTGTATTATATTTATATTTTTTTTTTTAGCCAAAACGGATAAATATTTAGATAATACATTTTTTGGTATAATTTTCATATAAAAAGATGATTGTATAAAATAGTAATATGTACTATAAAGGCAAATTTAGAGGTATGTTTGTGATTTTTTTTCAATGGAGCTATAAATGCTCAATCGTGTTTTAGGTATTATGTGTGTCTGTAAAAAAGCCTTAAGATTCCTATGTAAAATTTTTGAGGAATAAACTGTAGTAGTTTAATAACAGTGATTTTTTAAAAACACTTAACATTAGTTTAGAAAACAACATGCATAGACGATTGCACCGTTTTGTATACCTATGTTTTTTCTATTCAATACTAGAGGTAGTGGCTCACCCCGGCTTTAGCCAGGAATAGATATAAGCTTCTTAGTAAAATTTTCTTCATGCTTGTAAAAACCGCATCAAAATCAACTCAGTAGTTTCTATGATAATCGACTAAAACATGCAGACAGATATGTTGTGACTTCAGATACCGATATGCACTTGGCCCGTGATTTACTCAGTTAAATTTGAAACAGGTTTCCTACCAGATCATTATTTAAAATATATTTAGCTATGAAATTGTAGTTTTAATTTCTTCATATTTTTTGAGGATAGTGACGTCAGTAGGTACGGCTTATTTAGAACCAGCGCCAAATGCTTTGGTACTACTAAAACAAAGTGGCTGCATTTACTTTCGAAGAATTGGATGAATTTCCATACACGATGACGGATGATATTCAAAACATTCTTTCCGTCCCACTGCTTGGCAAAAGTCTCTCACATTTTTTTCCATCAGTCTTTGTATATTCACACTTATAAACAATATAAAAATGTATCTAATGATCAAAGGACTATTTATTGTAGATACTACATAAAATGTACATTTACGAAAAAATACTATGTACTTACAACCGCGCATACACTACCACTACATATGTTTTGTCATCACTTAAGCAACCTACATAAAACCGATGCTCAAAACAAGAAGAGCAGTCACGTATTTTAAAAGAAAGTAAAAAGTCGGTATGTCTATATATTATAACAATACGAATACTAGCAGAAGAACAAAGAATACTTAACAGGAAAATGTGTCGAAAGTACTCGTAGGTAAAAAATTATGCTCTTTTGCTGGTAACATATGTTATTATATTGGACGAAGTGGATATAAGTATGTAAGGTCATTATTATTGAATATATGATTTAGGCTTTTAAGTTGAGAGCTTGTTTTCTAGGATCTACAAATTTTAGAGAGGAATACTTGAAAGTCATTCATCCTACTGATCTAGTTATAAGAGTTATAAGAGTTTCTAGCGACCTAACCTACCTTCCGTGACTAATTCTTATCGTGGTCAATAATTAATTGGTTACTGCTGCAACGTGTTCTGATCATTTATCATACATGTCATACTTTTACTAATCTCCACCCAACATTTTATACGAAGGGTTCCGTACCTCCGTACAAAGGATTAAAACGCTGAAGAAACACGTTTCTTGTATGACAACCCCCTTTAATTTTTAACTTTATCTTATTTTTAGTATTTTTTTATTATAGAAGCAATAGTAATACATAATCGGTGAAAATTTCAAGTATCTAGGTAATGCCATTATTAAGATCGAGTTAAAAACGCTGAAAAAAAAACACGTTTCTTGTATGACTACCCCTTTTAATTTTTTATTTTTTCTTATTTTTAGTATTTGTTGTTATAGAGACCATTGTAATACATAATCGGTGAAAATTTTAAGTATCTAGTTAATGCTATTATCAAGATCTACTTAAAAACGCTGAAAAAACACTTATTTTGTATGACGACCACCTTTAATTTTTTATTTTTTTTTATTTTTAGTATTTTGTGTATAGCGGCCACAGAAATACTTGATCGGCGAAAATACCAAGTATCCAGCTATTGCGGTTCAAGAGATAGAGCCCTGTGACAGACGGACAGACAGACAGACAGACAGACGGACAGACAGCGGAGTCTCAGTAATAGGATCCTGTTTGCACCCTTTGGGTACGGAACCCTAAAAATGAAATAACTGGCTGGTGAACATAAAATGGAATTTACTTCCAGATATAATTTTGGTTATAATAAATTAAAGAGTAAATTCTATTAATTTTGTAAATGCGAAAGTTTGTATGGATGTAATGTATGCATATTTGTTCTGCTTCCACACCAGAATGACTGAACAGATTGGAATTGATTTGGCATGTAGATTGCTTACTACCTGAATTATCACATAGAATACTTTTTACACCAGGAAATGTGATGTCAAAAAATTGACAAAAAACGTGGGATTGTCAAAAATTTACCACTTGGGTAACGCCGCGGACTTCAGCTACTAATTTTACACCTAATTATTTACTTGTAATGAAAATGAAAAGGATAATAATTTATGTTTATATATTCACATCAGCATTACATGAACTCTAGAAACGCAAAACAAAGGTTTATAAATGTTACCGGAAATTTATAATTTAGGTATTCTATACAGTTTCTTAAAACATTGATTTTCTTGAAACAAGAATTTCCTAAATGAGGTCGCAATTGTGTATACAATTGCGACCTCATTTAGGAAATTCAATTTATATTTGTATAACATGCTGGGTGGAGATCAGGAAAAGTATGCAATGTATGATAAATGAACAGAACAAAGTAGTTTTTCTCTAAGACGCCCGTAGCAAGGGGTTAAACACTTCATTTATATTGCGTGTCCCTATGCGATTACATAATTTATTACAGAGGATATGACCTCATTTTTATCCGTATTTAGTGTCTACATATGTTTATACCGTCACGCTATTTACTCATTGCTTTTTTAAAATAAAATTCACACGAACTTGTCGTAAACATGATTTGATATACTGTTATTAGCTAAAACTTAAGACATACCTTTAGTTGCGTTCCCATAGAGGGTTGACGTCAGGCAGGCGGCCGGTCGTAAAACTATAGCCAAATCATTTAAACTATTCTTCTCCACTTGGCAAGGTCTTTGGCATCCCTCGGTGACCATTGACATGCATATTATATTTGGAGACAAAAAGCGGGAAAGCGCACCCCGGGCTCCGAAGCAGCGGAGCTGAGAGTGCAACTGGGAACGCGCTAATATAATGAAGAAGAAGAATACCTTTAGTTGCAAAAGAAAACAAAATTAAAATTTATCACTTTTAGATATAAGTACTATATTAATGATTATATTTTTAAAAATATATTTTTTTACTTTTTATGAACTCACTTACTCCTGTAGATTTTAATAGGTATAATTTTGTTGTCTACTTAATAAAAAAAAAGTTTTGTTATAAACTTATTTACTAATTCAATATTATTATTTTATCATAGTATTCATCATGGTAAGACATCTACGACCAGTCCTGAAAATAAGGTTTAAGTATGTAGGTATTTTCAAATTAAAAATTATGATGCAATTCGTAATCGTCACATAATTAGTATATTGGAGATATAATATCGGGGTTTAACTTTATAAAGATGGATAAGATAAATAGACAATATGCATGTGATTCAGAAACGAACAAAAAAAAAATGTGTAAATAAATAAAAAAAAAACATAACTCAAAACATACTTCATGTAAAGTTTTATAGAGTCAACATAACAAAAGAACAAAGTGTATCAAAATTATTCATGCAAAATAGCCATTAAAATTCGGAATTTTTGACGGCGCGTTAATCAAACTTATGGATTCTCCTCGACAAAGAAAGAGGCTTTTTTCAGCTAAAAACTTAAAGTGTGAAACAAAGGAACGAAATAAATATTCACGAAGCGTTTATTAGCACAGCGGGAACGCAAAGCGAGCGTACTGGCCAGGTGGGGGAAGAAATTTTCTTGGGAGGCGATAACATGAACGAACTGTTAAAAGTTACTAATTGTGCTGTGTACAACGATATTTAAAATGATATTTTTTCGCAATTAATAAATTGTTAAATTAATTTAAAAAAAAAAAAACATTTTGACTTCGAGTATCACAGGTTAGTAGACACTCGCGAGTAATAAATAAATGGGTGACTTTTTAAACACCAGCCAAATTTCAATCCATGTAACGTCCTTCTATAAAAAAAGTTAGTAAAAATCGATAAAATTTTTTCGTCCTCCCATACAAAATTCGTTTGTCTGAGCGCTGATTTGTATGGGAAAATGATTTTTTATTTTAGTTTTTCGTTAATTTTTATTAAGTAAAGTAGTTCTGTATCATGGACTGAACTTGCTCCATAAATTTGGCTGGTAGATAAAAAGTCAGCCTGTATATGGGTGCGTGCATGAACTTCTCAAAATAAGATACAAGTCATTAATAAAAAAAAAAACAAAAGACCCGACTGCGTGAATTGCAAGATATAACAGCACAGTAACTATACCTAAAATGCAACCGGGAACACGCTCGGATGAGCAAGGTTATGTTATGTTGTTTTTTAGCATTTCTCATCAAGCTTTATCCATCAAGCCGTTTAGGATGCAGAGCGTGCCAAAGAAATATACATACATATACTCGAAAAACATAACCCTCCTTTTGGCGCAGTCAGGTAAAAAGTTAATAAACGCCATTGCTATATTCCACGCTGCCCACCTACACAGAGTTCTCCCTATCATACATAATATTCAAAACGTACATTATATTTTTCGCAAGAAATATACGCAGTATTTTTATGTAACTATTTAATTTCTGAACAGAATATTACCTATACATAAAATATAAAAAGATCGAGCCGCTCCCGCGTCTGATCCGGATTACACGCGCGTCAGTAGAAGAGCTACTGATGTAGGTACATCCCTCACAATTCACTGCTCCTGACACTGAGAGCTCATTGAACATTCCACTTCACTTTTTCAGGCATTGATCATTGACATACAATGGGAATCGATACCAGGAGAGCGCAAGATACTTACTTCCTCTTTTATCAATATACATTTTTGGCAGTAACAAAATCCCTTCTCCCACTCTAGGTGGGGTCGGCACAGCATGTCATCTGCCAAGCGAGCGAAGCGTCGCGCAGTTAAAGAGATTGGCCCAAAAATGCTTTTGTTCTGCCTGTTCTCGCCTACAGGTCGCATTTTTCAACATATTTTCAAAAATAGGCACACAAGTTTCGTGATTTATTTAATTTTTTTAGTCACTCGCGATTTTTGAGTGGGGAGAAAATAGAAATAGGAAAAGGGGGGAAGTTTGCTGTAGCGTGTAACGGATTTCATCAAATTTGAGGGGCACCCTAAGAACTTCATTCTATACAAAAAAATGGGGGGACAAAGGGGGACTTGAGGAGGAAAAACGGAGAAGTTTGCTTTAGCGTTATATATGGAAAGTTTTCAATTTTTGATTGGTTTTAGGGTTCCGTAGCCAAATGGCAAAAAACGGAACCCTTATAGATTCGTCATGTCTGTCTGTCTGTCCGTCCGTATGTCACAGCCACTTTTTTCCGAAACTATAAGAACTTTACTGTTGAAACTTGGTAAGTAGGTGTATTCCGTGAACCGCATTAGGATTTTCACACAAAAATAGAAAAAAATCAATAAGTTTTGGGGATTCCACATACTTAGAAATGAAATTTAAAAAAATTTTTTCATCAAACCCATTCGTGTTATCTATGGATAGGTCTTCAAAAATGATATTGAGGTTTCTAATATAATTTTTTTTAAACTGAATAGTTTGCGCGAGAGGCACTTTCAAAGTGGTAAAATGTTGGTGTCCGCCCCCTGTAACTTCTAAAATAAGAGAATGATAAAACTAAAAAAATATATGATGTACATTTACCATGCAAACTTCCACCGAAAATTGGTTTGAACGAGATCTAGTAAGTAGTTTTCTTTTTAATACGTCATAAATCATAAAATACGTACAAGACGAACCCGTAGACATCAGATTCGACCTCCTAAGACCAAGGGACCGCGAGTAATCGCTAAACTTATACCCCTATTTTTCTTAACTCTATATATTATTAGGTCCTTACATATGAAATTGCCGATTTTCAATACTGGCAACTTTAAAATCAAATATCTTGCGTTTCATTAGGAATTCCAAATTCAAATTTATTTCGAAATAAAGCCAGAAAAATATTGTTTTATAATTCGTATTTCATTTGTTTTAACATCATTTGTTTGAGTTTCAACATTGCTGTAACAACAACTATGGACAAATTGAAAATTCGCGGTATTTACGAATACGAGTTCCACCGTGGCACCAGTGCTGCAGAAACGACTCGAAGAATTAACGACGTGTATGGACCAGGCACCGCTAAGGAACGAACGGTGCGTTTTTTGGTTTCAACGTTTCCGTTCTGGAAAATTCGATTTACACAATGAGCCTCGTGGAAGACCTGATACTCAAGTGAATAACGAAGAATTGAAGGCGATAGTGGAAGCGGATCCATCTCAAACCACTTTTGAATTAGCAGCAGCCTTCGGCGTAAGTGACAAAACGATATGTATCCACTTGCGCCAAATCGGAAAAATTAAAAAACTCGAAAAGTGGGTACCGCACGAATTGACTGAAGCAAACCAACAAACACGCGTTGCTTGCTGCGTTTCTTTGCTTAATCGCCACAATAATGAGGGAATTTTGAACCGTATCGTGGCTTGTGATGAGAAATTGATCCTGTACGACAATCGGAAGCGAGCATCACAATGGCTTGACCCTGGAGAACCGGCAAAACCTTGCCCTAAGCGAAAACTGACCAAAAAGAAGATTCTGGTTAGTGTTTGGTGGACCAGTGCTGGTGTTATCCACTACAGCTTCTTGAGATCAGGCCAGACGATTACTGCAGACTTGTATTGCCAACAATTGCAAACAATGATGGAAAAGCTCGCCATTAAACAACCGAGACTGATGAATTGCTCTAGCCCACTACTCCTTCAGGATAACGCTAGACCACACACTGCACATCAAACGATCGCCAAGTTAGAGGACCTGCGACTGGATCCTCTGCGTCACCCACCATACTCTCCAGATCTTGCCCCAACCGATTACCACTTTTTTCAAAATTTGGATAACTTTTTACAAGGAAAAAATTTCAAATCTGATGAGGCAGTCAAAACCGCCTTCAAACAGTTCATAGACTCTCGCTCCCAGGATTTTTTTTCCAAATGTATCAATGATCTGCCTATAAAATGGCGGAAGTGTATCGATAACAACGGCGCATACTTCGATTGATTAAATAATAATTTCATTTAAAAAAACTTGTTTCACTTTTTTGATACTGAACGGCGATTTCATATGTAAGGACCTTATTTTAATAGATAAGCTTATTGGAAAATTCAAGCACCTGAAATTCTATATAAAATTGGATTTTCTGTGTTAATTTTGTTGCGCGAATTTACCCGTGTGATTCCGGGTTAGAATAGGACCACTCCATCTCTTCCTGTGGATATCGTAAGAGGCGACTAAAGAACTAAGAACAAACATCTCGTGCTACAATTGCATTCCCAAGGAGGGTTAACGTCAGGTGGCGGCCGGTTGTAAAACTTTTCGCACATATACATTCCCAAGGAGAGTTGACGTCAGGCAGGCGGCCGGTCGTAAAACTATAGCCAAATCATTAAAACTGTGTCTGCTATTTTGTCTCCATTTATAATTAAGAATAAATTCCTATATTAAATCTCAGCAAAGAGTCTAAAGTACGATTACATAAAAAAATTTTGAATAGCCCATAAAAAATAAAGTAGGTAGGTATTTATATTCTACTTAGCAGTATTTCACTTTACAAAGCGGAAAAGAAACAACTTAGAGTGATTTTTACTTTAAAAAATTGGAATTATATCTTTTGAACAGTTCAAAGACCAACAAGTTACAAGACCTACAACTTATAACTTTTGAGGCGATTCTAAGAAATCCCTCTAACAAACGAATTCTGGGAAATATCAAAATGGTAACACTTTCCAACAATTGATTAATTTAAAACGGTTAAGTCGGTTTTAACGGTAAAGTCAACCGTTTTAATAATCAATTATGGATTTATCTTACGTTAGTTTTAATAAAATAACTTTCCAACAAGTTTTCAACAAATTCAATAAATCAGTGCCCTCTGCCCTGTGTTATCATGACCTCCCAAAAAATAATCTGTCTACAAATAAAGGTGTGTTAAGTACGTACATTCCTCAATTCAAATAAAATGGGATCATGTCTAAAGAAAAAAGAGCCACTTATCTTTAATTGACTTTAAATGCAAATGAATCCTACTTTACTCGGATTTATATTTCTGAATAAGTTAATTTAAGCCCCTTACTAATGTTTGCTTTATGATAAAAGATTTTATTAAACGTGAAATTGGGAATGATACCGTCTGCGAGCAATGAATAAAATAAATGGTTGGCAGCGAAACATATGAGCATTGTGAGGTTATATTCAAAACCCTGGGCACGTATTGGTCACAGAAAATCTAAATATTCGATCACTATCCACCCCAACGGAGCTGAAGCCTAAGTGCAATGCAATAACATGACCGTTTTACTAAATCAACTGTAGGCAAGCTGGAATTGTATAGTACGTAGAACAACGACGAAGGCTGCTATCTTATCACAAGCCCTCTCGCCCTCTCTAATATTGCCGTTTTATTTCTTATCGCATCTGGTCTGAGTGTGCATTCCGGTTTTTTTCTTCTCCACTTCGCAGATCGTATTCAGCATCCTTGTTAGTAAGATCTGATATCTCTATTCACACGCACGTTTTCCTTGGTGTTAGTGTCTCTTGATTTTCCTTATGCTGGGACCTGGCGGAGGCGGTACGCCAAATTTTGCTTCCCATATAACTTGCCGATTTCCATTATACGTGACGTCACCGTACAACCGTAGGTTTCTTTTGCACTTATCTGCTTTATAACTGACATGAAAGTTGCCATGAATTAACCCTCACTCGGTTTCACCCTGAAACTCCAGCGCAGCATGAGCGCAGCATTTTCAACTGCGTGACACTTGTACTTGATATTACGTATTACACATTATTTATAAAATGGCAAAGGAGGCCTCGTCTTGTGGCCCGAAACACCGAAATATCACGTTTAGCAAAGATCTTAGAAGGCGGAAACGGGAATAAGAAAAGTGATTGGTTGTTAGCCCATTGGCTATTGACAGGAATCCCCACGTTTCATCTATTATCTTGATTGGCTTTTTCGATCAGCGTAAAAAAGAAGCATACGGTAGTTTCAAAGCTTTTTACTTTCACCTCAAATCAGCATGGAAAAAAAATATTTTTGTTATTAGTTTAGTAAAATTGTATGAAAAGCGATTACTTATTTTGTGTTGTGCTCGCAATAAACTCTGATAACGCCCACTAAACTCATGATGATTGACGATGTCGAGGAAGATATAAATAGATTTGATTTATTGCTATTAGTTTAATTTAGTTTTAATTATATTCTGTCATACACCTAACTTGTTTCATGATTAAATAAATGAAGTAATACATAATCATTTTTTTTTTGTTATTAATTGATATGATTTAATAAACCAACTCATATAATTATAAAGTGTCAAGAAAATTCTAGACCTTTCGGAAGGTAATTTTATACAGATTGTGTGTGCTACCTATATAAAATACACAAAACACACAGAGACGATAAGGGTTAAAGTTTTTTAACCCCCGACAAAAGAGAAAAGTGTTATAAGTTTGACGCTTATGTCTGTCTATTGCATCCTAGCGCTTGAACGGATGGACCGATTTCGATGCGGTTTTTTTTTGCAAGAAAACTCCCTTGCGATGGTTCTTAGCTATGTTTGATGAAAATCGGTTCAGCCGTTTAAAAGTTATTGGAGGTTAACGCTTGAAATCAGAGCTTTCTCTAGCAAATAAAAGATGGCGATGGCGGATATCAAGTCGTATTGGTAGTTCCGCTACTCATTACTAGATGGTGTTATATATTATATAGTCGAGGTTTTATTTAATTTGCCTAGCAAATAAACTGGTTTTACCCGTAAGGTACATAATCCTACTGTATAGTCCAATTTTGTAAAGTTTATAAAATTGATTTTATGTTATACAAAGACTATCCTAGTGAAAATCTACATAGTCCGGTCAAATTAGACCAAAAAATGGGAGTGAGGTTACAATAATTCGCACCCAGCTTAAAGTTGGTAGGATTGTTCAAAACGCCATCATAAATGAAATCTAAAAAGTCTTTATTGTTTCGATACCTGGATTAAAACAGGATTTCGACAATTTTTAGCAAGACGGTAAATTTTATTACAAAATTAGTTCAGAAAAAACTTGTAGATCAGATAATTTTCTATAAAAAACGTCAAAATACTTTTTTTCTAAGATCGACCGTTTGTCTGTCTGTTACCAGGCTGTATCTCATGAACCGTGATAGCTAGATAGTTGTAATTTTCACAGATGATGTATTTCTGTTGCCGATATAACAACAAATACCACATAAAAACAGAATAAAACAAATATTTAAGGGGGGCGTGTCTCATACGACAAACGTAATTTTTGAGAATTGGCGTGATGGCCTTGAATATTTATTTTATTTTAAGTGATTAAATTTTTAAACTAAATATAAAACCAAATAGTTTGGAAAATCCAAAAGTGCACGCCTCATAATCTCATTTTTCACAATTAAATTGATTTTGATTGTTTTATTGCTAACTTAAAACGAAGAAAAGTATGTGTCGGCTTTAACGCACCACTGGAGATTATTTTTATTTTTAACTTCCCGCTGAGAAAGATATAGCGGGCACTGTGAAGGAGGACCCATTGCAAACCTCTTTGCCTACACCCTGACGATCTACGCGTGCGCGAAGAGCAGCTCAAGTTCTGTCACCCTGATTAGTTTTTGACAGTAAGATTTTGGTTTGTAACAAAATGGCGAGCTCACGCGCGACGATTTGAATTTTTATGCTGCTCGCTATAACTAAAATACATTGAATTAGACCGTGATCTTCGAAAGGACTTAATTTTGGATAATACTGAAGCGTATAAAAAAAAAATTTCGGGAGTTATCGTGACCACGCCAGTTTCCATACATACAGACGCACGGACGTCAAAGGCAAAATGTCTTTTAAAAATGTCATAAGTGTTGAAACTAGTGTTTTTCCTTGACATTTATGTGTAAATATTATTGTACAAGTGCGATAGAAAATAAATAGAGACACATTTAGTTAAAAAAATCACTTGATTTTTGTAAGGCGAGAGTAGAGCACTACCTCATGCGCTTCGCTTATGAGGCGTGCAATTATTCTATGAATAATTTAAGCGTCTACTTGTTTCCGTTATTTATATCGAGCAAAAAACGTCAAACAATCTTTAAATCTTAAAAAAAACTTTTTAATTTGTTATACCTCAGAACCGGTGGCTCTTAGGAAAAAGAGTATTCAGACATGTATTATAAATAATTATCAGATCTACAAGTTTTGTTTGAACTAATTTTATGATAAGTATACCATTTTGTTGAAAATTGCGAAAAACCCGTTTTTCCAGATAACGGAACAATGAGTACTTTTTAGATTTTATTTATGATGGTGTTTTGAACAATCCCACCAACTTTGAGCTGGGTGCGAATTATTGTAACCTCGGATGTCTAAATTTACTGGACTAACAACTAACAAATAATTTGAGCGTTCCATTTAATCTCGGCATCTAACGAAATTCACCTATGTTAAGATACATTCTGTACCCGCAGGCGACATCAAATGACGATAGAGTAAATCCCACAGTTTTATCAAACTAGCTTAGCCGTGACGGAATTCTCACACGCGATACGTCTTTGTACACAACTATGTAGCCACTTACCCTCTTAACGGAGAATCGATACACTGAATATTCTAAATATCTCATATTTTAGAAAGCTTGTCAATGATATCATGTGCAACCTTTGTAAACTATGTGGTATTTAGATATACTCGTACCTAACCTTACTTTTCCTAACATACATTTGTTTATTTGTTTATTTCTTTACACTACTTTACAGGAAAGATTTTATGTATAGATAAGATAGCTGTATTTTCTGTAATCATAATTAGCTTTCTGTAAAATATTTTAATGCTTTGCGATCAAAAGGTGACCAGCATATAATTAGTTAGTATTCCCTCTTGATGAGGTCTGCGGGCTCGGCTTTTCATGCATCAACTCGGAATGGGTGCTGCCAGGAGGGACTGCTCAGCTTGACTTCGCTTTATCACTACTTAATATTTCTTATTACGTTATTTATGTTTGTTCGCTTGTTCGAAAGCATTACAAGTTAAAATGTGTCAACATTGTATTATAAGTAAGTAGGTAGTTGTAAATTTACAGACATATGATAAAGCCCTTCTGGCTAGTAGAAGACCAATACTGTGTAAATGAGATTCTTTCGGCGGCGTTTCATCTCAGCAGTGGTCGTTGCGAATAGGTAGCTTTTCTTTAAATAATTAATAATTTGAATATAAATAAACATCACACGTATCTAATTTATACAAATTTATTGACGTGTAAAAGCGTCTACAAAGACCTAATTACTGAACAAACATTTGAATCTTGAATTTTGAAACGTTTTAGATATTAATAAGCGGGTCACGTCACTTACTTAAGTTCTAATAGTTGGTGTTGCTTGGTGGATTGTTGGTGTTATCAATGACCTTCGTTACACGGTCATTGGTGTTTATAGTGGAAAAGGGAATCAAAATAGTGACGGGTTTCTAGCAGCATCGTCAACCAACCAACGACTTACTTATCATAGAAAACATCACATTCCTATACTTTGTTGGATAGTCTATGGCTATACGATTAACTTATATCATGTAAAGTGTGCACTATGATTATTAACTATAGCAGCACTATATATTTTTGTCGATGACTGAGTTTACTAATCTATGGAAATCTTCTTCTTCCGTTTACCTATGTTGTCAATGTCGGTCTGTGTGCTCGCTCTCTGCAAATGTTATTTTCAATGTACATATTGTGTAATTTCTATAAATATCCATCACGACAAAGCAATGGAACAATAGCTGTATTTAAAAGTAAATACACAACCATTGAAGCTATCCAGTCTTTTATTGCGTTGAAACAGTCTGCTGCCGACCCGTCTCACTCCACACGATCCACACCTCAACATTCTTTGCTATTGCTAGATGATCAATTTACATGTGTCCATGAATACACGCGTACATTTGCAAACGCAAAAATATTTTCGGCCTGGTAATTTGACACGGCCATTGTTTTGAAACACTATAATAATATCCCTATCGTTCACCATCAGATATGCAGACCCTTTACCCTCTCCTATGAATCACAATGTACCCTTTTCAGAAGTGGACTACTTACAGTTGGAACGAACATGGCACGTGACGTACACTCAGAATACTTTTTCGTAAAACATTGCTGTATTTAAGTATTCATTTAGTACGAAAAGTGCCTATTTCTAGTAGCTTATTTACTAGTAGGTAAATTCAAAAATAAAATTCAAAGTGGTATTAATAGGTACTAGTAGGCTAATTTTGATTAAATTTTGGGACAAAATCTTTGATTGGTTTTAAGACGGCGCCTGATAATCTAAATTTTGCTCCCGCTTCCACGCACACAAATTGACTCTAGCCGAAGCGAGACAGCGAGCCATGCGGGGTGAAACGGTCACGGCGGGACAATGAGGCTGGTATACGCGTTCCTGGTTTTTGAGGTCATTTTACAAAGAATATTTAAGAGTTATTTAAAAAATAAGACATATGATCCCTGCCTTATGTTTAGTACAATTATAATCCAAAATTACAAGAGCTAATTTATTGTATTTATTGAATACTTTCCGTTTTAGTATAATTCTGAGGTGATTTAGAGGCAACTTGGAAATTTTTCTATCGAGAAAATTTTAAGCAATCGTGTTTTCGAATCATTATGTATAGAGTAAGTCCTGAACTTTGCTGTGTTTTTATTTCAAAGAGAGTACGAGTATTTCGTTAATATTAATAATATTTAAGGTAGCTCTAAGTACTATCAGGGTCATACGGGCTCTTAATGCTGTTTATAAATAGTAGTAGTTCAGAAAAATAGGTCTGAATTAATTACCCCACTATAATCTATACGTTCACCATCTGACTAGAATGGACCGCGAGCCGTAGAAGTGCTAGACCTTGCTTATTTCCGCACTGATCATTTGTTATCAGTATAAGGTAGTGTTAGTACGAGTATGTATACTTTTAGTTTACGCATAATTGATAATTTGAAAACAGAGCCGATTTAATGGTATATGGGCCCAAATTCACTTGTCATAAAGTCTTAGGGTCTAATTTTCAGGGTTCCGTACCCAAAGGGTAAAAACGGGACCCTTTTACTTAGACTCCACTGTGCGTCTGTCCGTCTGTCCGTCCGTTCGTCTGTCTATCACCAGGCTGTATCTCATGAACCGTGATAGCTAGACAGTTGAAATTTTCACAGATGATGTATTTCTGTTGCCGCTATATCAACAAGTACTGAAAACAGAAAAAAAATAATCAGGGCTTCTATACAACAAACGTAATATTTTGGTGTCTATGATACGAAACCCTTCGTGCGCAAGTCAGAATCGAACTTGGCCGGGTTTTTTATATATATTACTCTGGGAACTATTTTAATACTTTTTGTAAGCAGCCAGACCGATCGAAGTTGCTAAACATCCGCGCACATTTTGTAAAACACGCGTACACGTGTCGTGTATCGCGAAAATAAATAAGTAAGTCTGGCACTTTTACGGCTCTGGGTCCATAATAAAGATGTGATAAGAGTGTGTAATTGTGTATTATATGTTGTTTTACTTCCATGCTGGTCTGAGGGCAAGGAAAAAACTTGGAGAATATATCTGCTGCTTCCTTTGCAACGCAGTTTGTAAAAACCGATCGAGTTAATGCGAATCATGATATTAGGTGATGCGACTATGCAACCCATCACTATTATGATTTCCTTTTTCCACCTTATGCCCACCATCACGCTAAAAGTGGCATAGGCCTTACACACCCTAGACTCTGTCTACCCCGTTAGGGATAAAGACCTGATAGTGTATCTATATCTGTATCTTGATATAGGTATATCTTGGGGACATGGTTTTGCCAAATTCTTTTTTTTATTAGAGATTTGAGTGCGTTTGACCTCTATCTAGCCTGATGGGAAGCTAAGATGAGGTCTAAGGTGTAACACGCAGACTCAAAAAATGCCTATTCACTCTTGCCTTGAAAATCCCTAAATCATATGTATGGGGAGGGGAAACATCGACGCAGGGAGGGAATTTCACACCTTAGCGGTTCGCACAATGAAGGAGGAGGCATACATACTCGTACTTTTTATGTCAATGTTCGCGAGATAGTTATGCCTGTCGCACTGTACTCGGAGACACTACTCGTACTGGTTTCCGCCGCATTTCTAAAGAATTTCCACTCATGTAAGCAGATTACTGTCAAACGTCAACACACCGCACGTGCTTTCAGCGATTCTACATCGTTATATTTTTATTATATACCGTAAAATATGCTCGTGGATGGCAACAGGAATTTTATTAACTCCCTATTTTTTTCTCTATAGATCGAATTAAAAAAAATGAAAATCACCACTGATTTTAAAACTGTTAACTTAGTACTGGTATCAGCATAGAGATTTTTTTACAACCAACCCACTTTTTTCGGTGTTCAATAAATGTGTTATTTTATATGAATATATTTTGTTAGATACCAAAAAAAGGTATAACAATTGATATAAAATATTTTAATCAATTTCTTTATTAATTGAAGACACACTAAGTATAAATATCACGTACAAAGAGAGACAAAAAGCCGACTGGTACCATTTGTATAGCGACAATGGCGTAGGCAAGGCGGACGGGCCGCCGCCTTCCAAGTGTGCCAACCGTGCCTACTTAGAAGGTTAGTATTTTGACTTAGGTATATTTGCACTTGGATTTTACTATTTGTTAAAATAGTAGTAATACATAGTGTTACTATTTACTAATTCGACGCGAAAATTGTAACCCTTTACTTATTCGTAGAAATATTTCCGTAATGAACAAAAATCTATGTAAAATGATATAAAAAATTGGTTTAAGGATAAGACATATTACGCAAAACTCAGCGCAAACGGCGGCACTAGCACATACAGTAAACAAAATCTGCTGTTATTCTGTCATATTTTTTCACAACAAATAATAATTAAAAATGTATTTAATTTTGATACTTTGATACCTGTACTTTGGTGTAACGGCCATTTATATACGTAATACCTGTATAATTTTACTAGTAATTATAGTGGCTGATATTATATTAACTTAAAAATAGGGACTAATACTTTAAGGTCATAATTCATCATCATTTGAGTCACATAACGTCCACTGCTGGATATAGGCTTCTCCTAAGGATTTCAAAAATGACCGATCTAGCGGCCTGCTTTCAGCACTTTCCGGCGACCTTGGTCAGATCGTCTGACCACCTTGTGGGCGGGTGTCCTACGCTTCGCTTGCCAGTACCTGGTCGCCATTCGAGAACCTTTCTTCCCAATCGGCCATCAGTTCGTCGCGCTATGGATAATAATTTTGTAAGGTCATTCAAACTTATTTTGTTTTCAAACTTCAATGTTATTTTCAAACTTATTTTGTAATTTTTAAGCACTAAAATATACAAAGTTATCAGAATTAAATCCTTTCTATAGGTACCTTCCTTATTTCAAAGAATCTTTTTAGTTATTATGTTTAATAGCATTACAATGCTCGGAAATTTATCCAAATTGAAAATATTTGGTGAAAAAATTCGCCACGAGTGGGAAGTGAGTGCCGTGACTACACTTACGGCGTTAACGTGAGGGTCGTGGGTTCGAGTCCCACTCGTGGCAAATTTTTTCATAACATATTTTCAATTTGAATATTTAGTCGTGTCTGACGGACAAATGAACAACTTTGGACTAATATAGGTAGTTGGCACAGAGCAAATAACATAGAACATAGATGGCAGAGGCGGCCGGTATGCCTTTGTATCGGCGTTACTGCCTGGCTGCCGATGCCGTGGAGACAATCCTCAGATACCGTCTCGTCTCCCCTACTATAAGGACTTTTATTCACAGTTTTGGAAACTATGTTTAATAAATGTACCGAGGCATTTCTATTCTGTCCTCAATCAACTGTTTATTTAGGACAGAATACAATTTTGGAATTACCCGTGTCAACGCAAGTTAAAAAAAAATTAACATATGTACATTTACGCGGTAACACACATGCCGAGGAAACGGGCCGTGAATATCGTACTGGTAAAGTCCCGAGCATAGGCCACACACACATACTATTATAGGTATAGTGTTTAACAGCAAAACGGCTACTGCGTTTCGCCAAGAGGCATAAAGGTGACGATTTTCTTCTCGAGTCGAAAAGCTAATTATTAATTTTACAAATCAAACTTGACAGTAGCAGAGGCGACATACTAGTTGAGGGACAAAATTGGTGACAATACTACTCGACTAGAAGATAAATGGCAACTGTAGTGCTGGATGCCAATATGTATTGCGCCTTATCCTTATTTAAACCTATAAAGTACCACATTGCCCTCAAATCCCACAATCTACGAATAAAATAAATTGTTTAATTGCTTCATGCTTGACGTCTGTAAGATCATGCGTAATTCAGTTAGCCGACTGCAAGAAACCTACCGCTTGTTGAATTAATTATCTTTTGTATAGATTCAAACGATTTTAGCTCGTTTTCCAATCCCTCAAATATTTGGTCTTAGCCGTTAAGATTGACCTTTTCACTAACTTGATTGCGTTAAAATTTAAATTGAGCCTTACTTAATACCTGGGTAAGTACAGTTTATTTACATCGTAATTCTGTCGACGGTTCTACATGTGATATTTCTTTATTCAAAATTAGATTATGCGCGAGTGAGGTGGGTTGAATGCATCATAATCATCATCATCCCCGCCCTTCTTCTGCCCACTACTGAGCATAGGGCCTTTCTTTGTCGACGCCATACATATTAGGAGAATTATTTTAAAAAACAGGTATCGTAAACTGGGGTTACTTCGAACCACGGGGTGGATTTGATAAAGACTTCGTTAAGTTTTTAAACTCAAATTACAATTATAAACTTTAAACTAGAATTAAAATTTGACGATATTAGATTAGATAAAAGCAGGTAATAATAAGGCACGCAGGCATTACACTTATTTATTAGAGTGGTATCAAAATTTAAAACTATTTCAATATTTATTTATTTAAGTACTAATTTTAAATTCATTTCTAAATTTTAAAACATCTTGTCAAGATGTATCCTACAGAATCACTTGAGAAATAATATATGTACGAAGAACCAAACTATTAGCGGAAACCATGTCGTATAATAATATTTACGTAAGAATTTATGAATGAGTGAACCTGAACCCCGTTATGAATGAGCGAGAGGTCGAGAGCTCTATTCGATCCTATTAGGCCACAGACCTTTTTAACTATTTATGAAGTATGTTTAATGAAGGGAAAGCAAAATGTGGACGTGCATTGATGAACACGGTCGGCCGACCAACTTGAGAAGCACTCTTTGCTTTTTGTGGACGTAGGACACAATTGCAGATAATGTATAAAAGGATAATGTAGGAAGACATATTGCTCAGTGTGCAAATTCTTAGAGAAAACACAACAGATAAAAAAAATACTTTCTATAGAAATGCACAATCAGCTAATCACATGTAATAGGTGGCATTAGGTTTTAAGATACTTTATTCTCATAATAGTAGTTTATGATACAAGTGTGGTAAGTTGTACATTACAGTCGAGGCGGGTTGAGAAACGTGCGGGCTACAAACAAGCTGGCAAAGCCCGCACGTTTGTCCATGGAGCCGAGACACATTTGTGAGGGGAAAAAAAATTGCAGTAAAAAGTAAGGAGCGCATGAATGAAAATCTTTTCTTCTTTCACAGACAGCGGAGTTTTAGTAATTTCACCTTTTGCAAGGCAAAGGCTCTATTATTTCCCTATTTATCGGACTAAAGGGTTATTTTTTAGGCTTGAAACTACATGAAGTGGACGCCCCGGACGAGTCACAAACTCTACGACTCTACTCTAAGAAATTATTTTTGCCATTTGTGGTCATCCATCCAAGTGCGAAAGCACTACCTAGGTATGCGTTCTCCCGGGTCACCAAGCTCCTCAAACTAGACTGAAATTTTCCGATAAAAATATAACTTAAGATAGAGTTTAAGTATTCATTTCTCTCTCTACCCAAAAGTTGACTGGAGATTGATATGCGATAAGTCCGCCTTTGTATAATTTTTCTATTTATTCTCTGTTTTTGTAATTCCTTTTGTTTATGGAGCAAAGAATATTTGTATTGTTTACTTTTAAAGACTTTCGTGTTGTAAATATTGTCTTACTGAAATAAATTCCAGACAAAAGACCTAAACTTTTGTAAGACAAATAAGGATCTTATGTACTCGAGTTAGCGTGGGCCTCAATAGCATTAGTTTTTATTAGCTCGGTAATGAGAAACAAGTGAGCTGTGGGCAAACTTTTAATTACTCCCTAAGTCACATGGTGCGTCTGCCTAAAATTTTTGGCATCCTAACTTAGGTACAACTTTTGTAATTATTATGGGTTTATACTCTACGTTGATAATATATACACTTATTTAACGTTAAAACTATTTATATTATGCGTAAATACTCTTAGCTATAGCTGTAATTAGTGATGGTTTGTCACAAGCGACTAAGTGAAGTTTATGTTAGCTACAATTGAACGGGACAAAACAGTGATATTTGGAGTCACGTGTTTCTAGTCGTGTTTTTAGGGTTCCGTACCTGAAAGGTACAAACGGGACCCTATTACTAAGACTCCGCTGAAAAAAAGTTAAAAATTAAAGTGGGTCGCCATACTAAAAACTTGTTTTTTCAGCGTTTTTAACTAGATCTTTATAAAGGAAAAAAAGACGTTTTGAAAATTTACCCAGTGACACAGGCCTGCCAATACCGCGTAAATTATTTTCTTTCGGGGTTTCTACTCAGAAAATAAGCTATCGATACTTGTTGTGCATTGCGAAGCACTAGTTTTTTATTTTTATTTATTTAATTTATTACACTATAAAATTCATGTACAATAGGTATAATCTAGTATCGGTAGCTTTTGTTGTTATAATGTGTTAACATTGTAATAAAAGTATTTGTAAATTGATAGACATATGACAAGCCCTTCTGGTGCGTAGGCGACCAATACTGCGTAGGTAAATGAATTTATCGGTAGTATTTGGTAGTATCGGTAGCTTTTTTTTAAATAATTAATTAATTTTACACGTAATGTAGGTATACAAAACTTCTTAAGTGCCTGCATAGGCATTATTACTGAATTAACAATTTAATTTTCAATTTTGACGATCACTGTGGCCTAGTGGTCATCATGCCAGGCTGTCACACCGGAGGTCCCGGGTTCGATCCCCGGTCAGGTCAAGATGGAAAACGATCTTTTTCAGATTTACCTGGGTCTTGGATGTTTATCTATATATGTATTTGTTACGTAATAATATAGAATCGTTAAGTTAGTATACTTTGGGGCTAGCTAAATCTGTGTGATTTTGCCGAACAGGTATATAAAAAAAAATTGAAACAAAAACTAACCTTTCCCTCGTGTTCAGTATAATATAAACAAAGCTGATAATTCAAACTCGTATGGAAATTCCGCAGTTTTATAACATTTTAACAGAGGTGCCTTGATTTGTAAAAGTGGCGTAGTTTCGTGCATAAATATTTTTGACGTGACAACGTCTTAAATTAGGTTGCGGCTGGGAGTCACTTATGAAAAAGTGTAACGCTCGGTAACGTTACGATGAGTCACCGAACGAGAGAGAGGCCCGCCGAATGCCTTGCGTCTCTCTCCCACTCAACTATGATCGGTCTGTACGTTGTCACGTAAAATCTTCGCCCGTAAAACCGACTTTACAGGCAACCATTTTTTTGTAGAACCCGACACGTTGCGCCGTAATATACCTACACGAAAGTGGAAACAAGTGATGTGAAAATGCAAGTTTTCGTTTTGATTTGCGCTCTCTGTGAACCAGTTTTCATGTAGGTACTCACTTGAAACGACGTTGCAGTGCTGTACATATGCTCACGACAGGAATCGTTCAGCTTTATGTGCATATAACAGTCGATAAGTCAAATAAAAGAGTTGAATAAAGTCTCGCAATAGGCACTGAAGAAATTTGAGTGTTCATCCTCCTAATGTAATAAGGCTACATAAATAAGTATACATACATAGGTATGTAAGTAAACACTGTCCTGACCTGACCACTTATGATGGATTTTAACCCAGAATCCATATTTGTATCTACTTAATTTGTAGGCATAAAGGAATACGTAATTAAAAATATATTTTAAAATGGTTTGGGAGAAAAGAAAAAAACTTAGATTGTACCAGCTGCTTCTCTTCCCGCGTAGATCGCACAAGTCGATTGAGGGCTTTACCGAGAATCGAATCAACGATGCGGGCTTCCCGCATCACTACACTACTCGTATTCCGATTACCTTTTACCATCTTCACGCCCACTATCATCACGTTATATCTACCACTTTAGGGATAAAATTTCTGACAAAATAAGCAAATAATATTGTTAATGTGTATTAATATGATAATAAATTATTTTGGGATTGGATATTGACAAAAATTTTAACTAAAGTGTTTGTTTGTTTACAAAGCTTTATTGTGCACAAGAGAGAAACAGATACAAAACAGAAAAGTAAACATACAATGGCGGATTTATACCGTAAAGGATCTCTTTCAGTCAACCGGCCATAGTAATTGAGAGGAGGAATGTTTAGATAATATACGTTTAGGGCAGAAGTGTTAGGTACAATAATAATGACTAAGATTACAGAAAGATTATGTACAAAAATATAAGCGATATACATATATACACCTACACATATACAAGTAAAAATAAAAATACATATAAGTATACGTAAACCAACATTTACCTAATATAAAGTAAAAACATGAAAAATAAATTAGGTAACTCAGAGAAATACAGGAATCTTGAACGGAATTACGTAAAGGCAATTTTAATAGCAATGAAATTAGAGCATTAGAAAAATTTTAAACACTTCTTTGGGGGTTGTGTATAAGTATTATGTCGATGTTTGGTTAAGGTAGAAGGGAACGGAAAATCAATAGCATGCTTATCGGCAACGTATACCGTCACGACTCACGACAAATTGGACTGCGCACAGGGAGGGCAGGTGAACTGCTTTACGAGTAATTATTTTGACAGCTCGATGCAACGATTCTACGATTTGTGTTATAACATACAAAACGCTATTATTATAATAATCCCATCCACATAGCCCAAACCAAGTAAATCCCTGCCTCTACTAAAATGCGTCATGTTGGCTTTGGCCCATGAACGCCGCAAAGGACCGGGTCCCAATGGACCCGTGGCTGAAAAGCGTACCAACAAAAAATATATTCGTTTATTTCAGGTAACAAAACCATCGAAATATAATTTGTTGTTATAGCGGCCACAGTAATACATAATCGGTAAAAATTTCAGGTGTCTAGCTATTACCGTTTAAGAGATAGAGCCCTGTGACAGACGGACAGACAGACAGACGGACAGACAGCGGAGTCTCAGTAATAGGGTCCCGTTCGCACCCTTCGGGTACGGAACCCTAAAAACTACGACGTCACAGTCCGATATTTATACAAATCCCATAGAAAATGTTTATTTTGACGTTTAGAAAAAAGTGTCTGATTAGACTTGTTGGAAACTAGCGGATTTCACTCGGGGAGGTAAACTATGAGGTTTTCACTCGGGGAGGTATATGGATGGATTCCCTTCTTAGAACGAATGTTATATTCATGGGTGCTTTGATAGTTTGTTTGTTCAAGTCTCTCTGTTATCTCTATAAATTAAAACTTATGCCGCCAAAACAAAAAGTACTGAAACAAGATACTGAAAATATTTCATTATAGAGTACCTACACAGACTTATAAGAATCTAAACCTAATCCATTGATAAATAAAATATACTATATAAAAGGCTGAATAAAAATAATAACTACTTAGTACCTAAAATAAAACGTGATATGTATACGTCTTCAGAAAAAGTATAAAGGCAAAAATTGAAAATATATTGTATCCATCGTTATTAATAAAAAGGAAAATGAATTTGAATAACTCTAAAAATATTTGCCGCAAAGTATCACAGATACATTTTTGATATTCAAAGGTTTCCTTTTCGATACCTGCTGAAGTAAAAATGCTACGTGATGAATACGTATGTATTGAATTTAAGGAAGACATAATACTCGTACTACAACCGGAAAAATTTCAAATATTTATAACATAATCCTAGAGGCATATTGAATTCGGGGCGAGGTTAGAATACGTAATTTGGTTGCAATACTAAATTGGCTCAAATAACCTGAGAGTGCTCTCGGGAAATAAATGTCCAATACGTTGGCAGTTTCGTCTGAAGAGGAACATTCTATTTATCTGCCATAGAAAAAGGCGACAATTGGAAAAGAAACCGTGCTT
Source organism: Acrobasis repandana (assembly GCA_963576875.1). NCBI lineage: Eukaryota > Metazoa > Arthropoda > Insecta > Lepidoptera > Pyralidae > Acrobasis > Acrobasis repandana. The sequence goes on along the minus strand of OY756218.1, from coordinate 13,473,609 downwards.
GTTACGCTTTGATCGCTTCCTTTGAGCCGTTTTTCGTTCCCACAAAAGTTTGCAGTTTTCCTTTGAGCATTATGCAAAGTTAAACACTTGTTTTCATATGCTAAATTACCAAAAATAATTAAAAGCTACTTTTTAGGGTTCCGTACCTCAAAAGGAAAAAACGGAACCCTTATAGGATCACTTTGTTGTCCGTCTGTCCGTCCGTCCGTCCGTCTGTCAAGACCCTTTTTCTCAGGAACGCGTGGAGGTATGAAGCTGAAATTTATATCAATTACTCAGGTCTACTGTCCCTTAAAGCTGTGAAAAAATCAAACTTCTAAGCCAACGCAATCAAAAGATACAGCCGTTTATGCCGCAAATTTTCGACACTTGCAAGGGAATCAAAACCTACAGGGTGCTTCCCGTGAACTCAGAATCTTGAAATTTGGTACGAAGCAACGTCTTATAGCATAGATAAAGGAAAAATTACGAAAACCATAAATTTTTAGTTACATCACATAATATATATTTTTTTAATAATTTTAAACTTACTTGTCGTAATGAACGAACTTTGTAAACCTTGCAGGTTTGTACGGAACCCTCGGTGCGCGAGTCCGACTCGCACTTGGCCGGTTTTTTTTATTATATTTATAAGCGATAAATGGGTGTGATGGTGTGATACATGAGTTATGTAAAACGTCAGTTACTGGCCGATACTCAAAGACTGGTCGGTCGTGTATGCGTCGCGAGTTACATTCGCTACGGAAGGCCTCCAGATGAGGGACATGTCAGCCAGTAGCTGACTATTTACGTCAGTTACCCGTTTATCGCATACGAGTATTAATGTTTGTGTCTTACAAAGTTTAAATGGATCCTAAGGAACATTAGAAACACCTAGCTAGGTGCTAGCTAATGAGCCGACTATATTTTTGATACCTGGTTTCAAAGAGCCCACAAAATTTGGTAAGCATGTTCTTTGAGTTATGAAATATTTAGGTGAGTCAATCAGGATCAGTAAAATCAAAATTCATAACTTTAATTGTAGATGGAGATAGTGATTCTCCTGATTGAATCTGAAGGAGGAATAAAATGAGTGAAGATATGAATTCATCATCATCCGAGCGTATTCCCGGTTGCATCGTCAGCAGCGGTTACGCTTCAGAGCCCGGGGTCCGCTACCTAACCTAGGCGAATTGACGAGGTGACTGGTTTTTTATACATAGCGACTGCCGTCTGACCGCCGCAACCCAAAGGGTAGACCAGAACCAATCCTAGGATAGGTAGGTACAAACGCTAGATGGCGTTCGGGACCAACGGCTTTACGTGCCTTTCGAAGTACGGAATCATCTTTCTTTTTGGATAATCAGGTGATTCAAGCCTGCAATATCCTAAACAGACTGGAAACAACTTTTCACAAAGTATGCTTCCCAGTGGGATTTGAACCCATGACCTCTGGATCACAAGGCAAACGCCTTGACCACTGGACCGCGGAGGCAAAGTGAAGCACGGCCGATTCATTTGCCTTTTAAAAAATTAAGATATAGCAAAAAAAAAGAAATTAATTCTTAGTGGTGAGGCCTTGAATGACCTGCCAACTCGCGCACCGCACCTCAACCCCGCGGTCGCCCAGCACTTACTTACCCAAAAAGGTTGGCAGTACTGCACAACAATATCCCCGAACTCTTTGTTTGGTTTCGAAATAATTTGAATTCTATTTTTTCATCTTGGCGCCATTTTGTGAAAATTATGTCAACTATTGAAAAAATTAAAACAAGTAATTATAATTTTGTTTTCTAAGATAAACAAGCGACAGTTCATCTTATTTTGTGCTGATGTTATGTAGATTGGAGTTTTCGCTCGTCATGGAATGAGGAACATTAAAAGAAGTAGGTAGGTATTTGGTAAGTAGGTACCGATTAGGTACCTCTAAATATTTAAGTAGGTACTAAAATGGTTTATTCTAGTGTAAGCAGTAGGTATATATATTTTATAACTTGTATTTTAATGATTTAGCGCAAATAAATTCAAGCAGTCAACCATGGAAAGAACAAATCTATTCACCCCATTGTAAAAGTTTAAACATTCAATACCTAACCTATCTTCCATATAAAAAGTACCTACCCTAAGAAAATCTGAAGTGAAGTCCAATTGTAAGTACATATAATACCTAAGTTATTATCGTAATTGTCATACTATTGTAATCTTCCATGCCATTTTTTGGAAAAAAAGAACCCACGCCAGTCGTAAAAGCCGAGTCAGAACTCACTTCATTCCAAAAGTGCACATATAAGTTTACTTTGTCACAAACTATTTAGGGATATCTTTGTTTGTTTACCTCTCGCTCAAACTCGGCTTTTACGACTTGAACGGGTGAGGCAGCAACATCCAACGTAAGTTTATATTATTTGATAGGTACAGAATTAAAGTAAGTAGTACTTAGGTATGTAAGTACATATTTAAAGTAAAATGTAAAAAAACCTATAGCTAAAACAAGGAGGCCAAATTGACCGTAAGACCATCGGCATTAGTTTGTAGTTTGTTTGAAGTAGGTAACTGCTGCGGCTATGCTAGCCCATGTGCGAAAGCTCTAAACTTGTGTCTGACATTTTGAATTCCTGATAAAGACTTAATTTTTTGCTGACGACGTAAAAATGGTATATATCCTAGCCTAGGGCCGCGTGACCCGAACGCCTCTTTTAGCGTTATGGTGGAGATAGGAATCAAAATAGTGGTGGGTTGCTAGTCTCGCTTATTAAAATGATTTGTTTTTTCGCCCATTCCCTCGATCGGACTTTTTACGATCTGCGCGTGAAAATAAGTAATGGAATATACCAGTCCAATATTTTCTTTTCTCCCTGATTAACATGTAAAAATGTCTTATAATACCTCCTACCTGTGCCTCTACCTACCTACATAAACAAGTAAATAAAGATATTTTCTTTTTTTTCAGATAAGAAAAATCACACAAATCAAATTTGCTCCTCCCTGCCTGAAAGGACTACTTTAAATTTTATATAAAAATGAATAAGTATTATATCGATGTACCTACCTTTTATATTTCACGTACGACGTAATATTATACATAAATAAAAATATTTCCTTTTTTATTTCGTTGTTTTCTTTGTAATAAATATGAGGTTTTAATTAACCTTAAAAGGTACCTGCTATTTAAAAAAAAACAAAATAGACAATTTCTTTGCTTCAAATGTCACGGGACATAAAAAAAGTCAAATGTCAAATTCAATCAAGGCCCCGCCCATAGACACTATCCACAAAAAAATATGTATGGCAGTCGGTCGTCTGATACTAGTATAGTATCTGCTCCGTAGTCTGTGGAGTGAAGATATGAATTATGGAATAGTATGTCAAAAATTTTAAAATGAAATTTGGATTTTAATTTCGAAAAAGCAAACAGGGTGAAATGATGAAAAAAGAGGTTGAAAGCAACATACAGCATGGAGATGTCAAGTAGCATCATAATGACACAAGGCCATGGGGTGTCATCTTAGTGTGTTTCCGGTTTTATTTACCCGTACTACTGCGGAGTACGGGGTCCTCTTTCCGGCTTTATCTTCTACACTTTTCACGATGTTTGGAATTTGATCGATTTTACAACCAAGGGGTTGTAAGGCCATTCTTGGTAATGTCAAGGCAGCATTTTGGTTATTGAGCACGTTTTAGTCTTCACTTGTAATATATCAATTGTTGATGACTTAGGTACAGGCTGTGTTATTTTAAAACTCTCATATCATGTTAATCGATGGACTCGTAAACAGGAATTTTTACCACTGCTGTTTGTAAAAAAAAGCTAGAAATTGCAAATTTTTGCTGCTCGCTATTTGCTCTGCTGCGGCTGAAAGGTCCGTAGGACAAACGTGAAACGGACGGGACGGGCGGACTCAAACAAAAACAGTGACAAATTGACATGTTTTCCGCTGGAATTTTTAACCGACCCATAAATTTTGGATTTCGCTAAACAAGCTCACTTAGCCAGAATAGTTTTCTTTTAAAATGAACATAGGTATACAGGGTGAGCAACTTGGAGGTTAATAACTTTTTTTGGCGCCATTTTGTTTTGGCAAATATGACAGTTATTTTATGAAAAATATTTTATGTAGATACGGAAAATTTGTTATGGAGCGTTTTATGACTGAACAACGTGTTTTAATTATAAAAATATTCTACTATCAATCAGTAGGTATCAGGTCGTAGTTTTGCGGAAACTAAGACCATTTCGGCCAATTTTTGGTAGAAATCACTTACCTTCGCGGCTAACAATAACTCGTTTAATGAATAAATTTGAGCAACATGGCATGTAGGATATGACTATCAAAGGAACGTTCCTATGCTAACAGGCCATTAAACCTTCAACAATTAAAACAAAATATCCGAGACACAGTCACACACACAAATTAGGCAGGGATGAGAATGTAATGAACAACGCAATGAAAAGGGTTCTGCCATGGTACTAGAGGTGCACATTTGTCTGACATTATTTTCCATAATTAATTGCCGGACCTAAATATTATATTTTTTTAAAAATACATAATGTTTTTTTTATATTTCATAAATAAAATTTTAAAAATAAATTGTTTACCTTTTATTTGCTCAACCTGTACTACTACTACGATTTTTTAGCTTTTAGACGCTATATCCAAACAAGAATTAGTTAAATATTTCAAAAACGGGTAACTAAATCGCGAAAAGTTGTCTTTGCATACTTTCAATGGTTTTAAAAGAACTATCTAACGATACCCCTTAATCAGGGGTTTACGTGAAAAAAAATTATATCGCCAGTTTACGTGTAGTGGAACTACAAGGAAGAAATCAACATTTTACTTTGATGTTTTGTCAGCCGTATGCTGATAGAATATATACGAGTATACCCATGCAAACTTACAGCTTTCTAGTAGAGTTCAATCTAGAGACTTCGGAACTTTAAAACAGAATCTTATAATTTGTCAGGAATAAGTAGAAGCTGACACAGGGAATCTATATCTGGATGCTCTAATTTCGATATAATCAATCAAATAATGCCATTGGAATCACAATGTTCCGCAACAATGGCTCTTTGAAGCGAAGCGTTTGTATCTAACAAAAGCATGAAGATCATGAGATTGTCACGAAGTGTGTCTGGTGAATTTTATTTCTAATACTTATATGACTTAGGCTGGGCTTACAGTGACGCTTGCAGTCCGCGCGGCTGGCAAACGCGGCTCGAAAGCCATACAAAAAAATCTGCGGTTTACTATGTAACGATCCAAAACCCATCAAAGCACCTCCACGCGTGTGAAAGTGGCACCTATAATTTACCCAAATGAAGTTGACAGTGTCGAAAGAGAAGGTGACATATTGCGGGAAGTCCTCTTGCTTTGGGCGGCTAATGGTTTAATTAAAGTTAGTCCAAGTTTTATAATAAGACGGCCGGAATTTGGGAAACGTAAGCTAGGTAGCTTTATATAATATAATGGCTATGTCTATTAGTACGAGTAAGTAGATATTGTAAGTCACAAAAGTAATAAAGAAGTCCAGGTACCTACATTTAACTTGACAAGCAAAAAGTAATAAAACATAGCAGTTTTAGTCTAGGTAGCTCCTGGTATATGAAAACTATTTTTTTATAGAGTAAAAAGTATATTGAAAAGAAGTCTGACAGATAAGTCAGCCTTATTTTATTAACATTTACGCGTTTTAATTTAAGTATAGGTTTTAGATACATTGCACAGCACATTTAGCTGTAATATCACAGGTTCAATCGGCCTATTAATATTTAAGGCGGAATACGAAGAGAACTGTCGAAACTTCATGTATTTCTGTTCACTTGAACTTTGACCTGAAGTGATTCAAGCGTTAAAACATTTTTGTAGGTTTGTTCGGATATTTCACAAGCCTTCTTAATTTTCGATACATAAAATTATTTATTAAAATAATTCATAAAAACCGATAAAATCTACATTCCGCGTAATTCCCCGCCTCCCGTTTTACAGTCAAATGAAATATGAAAAAGCATGAGGGGTGCTTTGCGGATCGCCCCGCTCCTCATCCCCTCAGATTCTCTTCATATTCCGCCTTTAATAGATAATTATCTGAAACGCTAAGTAGGTCAAATCTGGCTGTGCTTGTTTTGTATGGGCTCTTGTTTGGCGACTCGTTAGCGACGATTCACAGATGCTCCGCCCCACCAAACACCTCCTGTCACGCATCACGTTACGACTTAACACGTAAGTATTCTATCGGGAGTCGGTAATCTAATTATAATCATGTGATGTTAAAAGTATATGTGTAGCAGTAATATTGGAATACTGAGTTGGCCAAACACAGCTGTGTGGGTTTGTATCGGCTCTTGTTTTCCAACTCTTTAGTCATCGAGACGCTCCGCCCCGACCAAACACCTCCTCGAAACATTACTTGCGCTTTTTGACGTAACATGTAAGTATTCTTCCGGGAATTGCTAATTATACTTCAATTTTCTGTAACGTTGGAACTTGGAAGTAGATGTACGTACAGTAGTGATAATATTAAAAAGCGACATGGGTATATATATAACAGAAACGGGCAACAGTGTCCTCTGAGCAAAGACCTTAAGCTGCCTACACACGACACAACATGGTATATTAATTTTTTTATAATTTGATATCGCGGGCGGTTACCTGACACCAGTACACAGTGCAATGCGTCACAAAACAATAAATAGTTTTTAGTTCTTACAATTTATATGTATGTTAGATTTTAAGGTATATATTATATGGGCCTAGTTTGTAAACTTAGTTGCCTGAAATAAACGGATTATTATTTATGTTTTTTTTTCCTCTTTTAGAGGGTTTAAGCCATTATTATTATTATTATTATTTATTTTTATATTCATTTTATTATTATCTCTTTATTTAATTTAAAACTTAGGCTAGGTTTTGGTATACATTTATAAAAAGTAAAATATAAAACATACTACAAATATAAACATTTACAAAAACCTAACCTAGCTGCCCGCTGCTGGCAACGGGGCAAGGCCCAAGCTACCGGCGGTTAGGGCCGCAGAGAGAGAAACCTCCTGTCAATACGTGCCGTGTCCAGAAGTACTGCCTTCTGAAACTGACCCTTGATCCAGCCATCTAGCGAGAGAGTCTTAAGATGTTGGTCAAGACTCTTCGCTATAAGACCGTTCGCCGATACGACTATCGGGACAATGATCGTCGAATCCACACCCCACATAGCAGTCACCTCGTGGGCCAAGTCAAGGTACTTGCTAAGCTTGTCCTTCTCGGCCTTCACGAGGTTCTTGTCATGTGGGACGGTATGTCGACGAGCACTGCCTGGCGCATCAATCGATCTGTCAGCACGATATCAGGCTTATTGGCGATAATAGTCCTGTCCGTGATGACAGATCGATCCCAATAGAGCGTGGCACGACCATTTTCGAGAACTGATGCCGGTAAGTACTTATAGTACGGTACCTCCGATTCTACAAGCCCATTTCGAATAGCAAGCTGCTGGTGAATAATTCTGGCTACTAGGTTATGTCTGTGCAAGTACTCGCCGTTAGCCAGATGAGAACAACCGGAGATTATATGCCTGATCGATTCTCCGGGACGTCAACATGCTCGACAGACATTAACCGTACCGTCTTTCAGGATATATCTCCGATAGTTGTTTGTCATCATCATGACTTCGTCTGCAATTGCACAGGCAATACCTACGGTTTCCCCAAAGAGGTCGCCGAAACGTAACCAGTATTATTATTATTATACAATCTGCAGTAACAATCTTGTGCTGTACTGCAGATTGTAATGTATGTAGACAGCACGAGCAGCAATCTGCCGTAAAGCACGAGATTGTTACTGCAGATTGTATGCCATGTTGTGTTTTTTGTAGGCAGTTTTTTCCTTTATACCATAAATTTAATCACCAATCCACTTGCCTAGGCTCAGCGTGGAGATTATTGCTAAATCCTTTACTTAGTCCTGATAGCTTTAAAGATGTGACAATATTAAACGAATATAATAGTCATTTATTCCTTCGAATATGGTGATAACATACCTACCTAAAATGTTTACAAAATATAGCAAACATATTTTGCGATAATATTATGATTTTTTACATTTACAAATACATTTAAATGTAAAAACTGCAGATAATTAGAATACTTAACATAATTTCAAATTGTCTTTTTCAAATATGTCATTAATTTTATAATAATATTTAAGAGCTAATTGATTAGAATTACAACTCTCTGATATTGGCAGGCCGAGTGGGGCAAACACGGCTGTGCTGGTTGTATCGGCTCTTGATTGTCTACTCGTTAGCGACGATTCACAGCCGCTCAGCCTAAAACAAACACCTCCCCGTACACTATAGTTAATGACTTTGCACGTACCTATTCTACCAAGAATTGCTAATTATACTTAATTTTCCCGTTACGTTGGAACTTGGAAGTAGATGCATAGCAGAGATACCTAATTTTGGCAGGCTGAGAGCGGGAAAAACACGAATTTACCGGTATATATCTGCTTTTGATTGCCGCGTCGTTAGCGAAGTAGAATCTTAAAACAGATTAATTGGTATCAAGGGTTCGCAAGCAGGCCAGCTAAGGAAGCAGTTGAAAACCTAGTGAGATAAGAAAAATATTTGTACAATATTTTTTCTCAACTTTGGAAACTAAGAACAAATGATAAAAACTAGTGGTTCTGTGAGAACAGTAGACCCGTCAAAGTTTGTCAGATAAAAAAGTTGTTCAAGCAAAAAAGTTGCGTCTTAATAAGGGTAACAAAAAAGTTTTAACACATACAATACAATACCCTTTATTGCACAAAAGTAAAAAACAGAACATAATTATCTTAAAAATTAGGAAATGCGCAAAAGGCGGCCTTATCGCTAAGCAATTATACTTGTAAATTTTTCGAAATAGCTGATAGGTATATGATTTTCTTAAAGTTTTAAACCCCCATATCTCCGCCATTTTGTAAAATTTCCAAAAACTGAAACGGCAAAAAAAAAAATATAATTATCGAACCTGTCTTTAAAATTTCACGAGAATCGGTTGATAAATGCGACCTGTAGGCGAGAACAAACCGACAGACAGACAGACAGACGGACAAAAGCATTTTTGGCCAGTCTCGAAACTGAGACGCTTCGCTCGCTCGGTCTATTAAAGGTTAATACAAGTCTTTAATAATTCTGAGAGACTGTTTGTTTGTTTAATTCTTTATTGCACAAAAAATACATTTAAATGTATTTTATTTAATACAAAGAGAAAAAGGAATAACTTGTACAAAGGCGGTTATCCCAAGAAGGGATCTCTTCCAGTCAACCCAGTCTTCAAAAGGTTACATATTTTTGGAATGGGTGGAGTGTCAATATAATACAAAGAAATTTTGAAAATCCTTATACTAACTTAAAATCATAAAATCTAAAATACTAAAAAAACCATAAAAACAAATAAAAATGATATATTCTTACATGCATAGAACATGTGTAGGAGAGGTTTGTATCGGCTCTTATTTGCCGACTCGTTACGGGCGGTCACAGACGCTCCGTTCCAACCAAACACGACCCCGTTACATACGTCATTGGATTTAGATTTAGCACATACTCCAGGGAGATACACATTGTAATTACTAATTGGTTACTTAGTTTAACCTTCGTCACAGAATTATTATAAATATCTACTAACGTACCTCTACAGGACAGATGCTCACCCATTCGCGAGGTGACGTTCCTTAGTGTCCCCCGCATATCAATAAAACATGGATAGATAATGCGAACTAAGGAAACGTTGACTGTCTCCGTGGTCCAGTGGTCAAGGCGTTTGCCTTGTGATCCGGAGGTCGAGGGTTCAAATCCCACTGGGAAGCATTAATACTTTGTGAACAGTTGTTTCCAGTCTGGTTAGGATATTGCAGGCTTGAATCACCTGATTATCCAAAAAGAAAGATAATTCCGTGCTTCGGAAGGCACGCAAAATTGTGGGTCCCGAAAGCCACGTAGCGTTCGTATAAACCTATCCTAAGATTGGTTTTGGTCTACCCTTCGGATTGAGGAGGTCAGACGGCAGTCGCTCTGTGTAAAAACCAGTCGTCATCGTCATTAGGTTATTTTTTAGTCTCCACAGCAGGAGCACGTCCCTCTCTGTACTACCAGAGCCATATATCAGCCAGAGCAGTCAGAGGATTTGGCCTACACTCTCCACGCTGGCCAGACGGTTTGGAGAGGTCTCACTGATGTGTATAAATAAGCTTTGTTCAGCTTGTGTTTCCTAAGTCGCTTTCTACGACATCTACGGGAAGACTCGGAGTGGTCCTATTCTACTCTGCCTCTCTACCTCGTCAAATCACTTAGGTTAGGTAGCGGACCCAGGGCTCTGAACTAACTAACTCTAAACTCTAGTTGTGAAGACGAATCTAACCATGTGTAATTTATTAAAATCGGTTTAGCCGTTTAGTAGTTACTAGGGAACATAGAATTATAGGGACAAACATACAGGTCAAACACATATACCCTCTTTTTTAGCTTTGCCACATTCGGGTAAAAAAACTGCGGTTTCGTTAAACAGAATTGTGCAAGCGCAACAGTTTGATAATTACATGCTAAGTATTTGATTTATGCCCGTTTGCACTAAACATAAGAATCGCCTAAGTTCTTTCCTTAATTGTTTAGGCTGCTCCTAGCAAAAAATTTGATTGCACTAACCCTAAGCCATTCCTAAGTCCACTTAGGAAACTCTTAACTTTATGAGCCCGATTAGGAAAAGCCTGAGTTTAGGCTATTCTTAAGGTGAAGTTATAGGCAAATGACCTTGAAGTGGCGCCCTCATTTGAAATAAATTGTTAACTCGTAAATATGGAGATAATTTCCATATTGCTCTTCGTCATGCACTAAATAGCCCTTTAAATTATTTTATGAACCACCGTTGAAAGTATTTACATTAGTCCGTCTAGCTTTAAAACTTGCCTCCGCCAAAAGTGGCCACGGCAAGTTTTAAAGCTAGACGGACCACCAATAATAGTTTCAACGGCAGTTCATAAAATAATTTAACACATTTCCTGCCAACCACTCGGATCCGAGTGGGGCGGGGCTAAATTAGCGGCGCCGCCCACTCGGATCCGAGTTCCCGTTCCGTTCATTTTGTATTAGCCAGTAAACCGCCGGGATTTGAGGTGAGTCAACGTTGCTTTGCGCGGCCACTCTGGCAATATAGTCAACTTGCGAAAACGAGTATTGGTTTCATTCTTACGGTTTAGTAGTGATTTATACACACGATCGTACGGACGGTATTTTCGCGCCAAAATGGACAGTAAGGTTGGATCGTCCAAAAGTCATTTTAAACCAATTTTAACGTCTCGTTGTACCAAAAAGCGTCGACAAAGTGATGACTTTGACTCGGAAGGTTCTGGAGAATATAGTGATGAAGATGTGTATTCGCAAGAAGATGATGAAAAGGAGTTTTCTTCAAGTTCAGAAAGCTCTGGATGCGACAGTGATTTAAGTATTTTTAATACAAGATTGAAAACGAAGACGACCAGCCGTAGACCACATGCTGATGATTCACCAGCTCAACCTTCGAGGTCATCAGCATCCAAGCGAGGTTTAAGTGAGTCAAACGATAGCCCTATTATTCAAAGTAAGCGATTGAAGCCTATGCTTAGAGACGGCCCCACGAGAGTGAATACACCAGGTACACGTGATACATCCGCTCAATTTTCTAAGTTAGCAGATTCAGATATTGGTTCCTCAGCATCAAAGTCAGCGCCTCGCCAACTAGAATTAGAAGGAAATGGCCGTTTTGAGTTTCATCACGAAATTGACTGTCGTGCAACATCGCCATCTATCGTACAAGACTATGCAGATCTTCTCCCTGATATACCAGAGAGTCTATTGACGGATAACCGTTCTACGCCTACCGTATCTCTTCTGAGATCTGATGCAGTCACTCCAAACTTGTCGCCGGAGCGTAATAACGCCTCTTTCTCTGCTTTGCCGGATCAAAGGTCTGAAAATAGTACTCCGAACTTGCCAAATGATAACGATGATGTCCCATTACCTGACCATTTACACAATAACTCACCTTCTCGTCAAGGAGCCACCGGAACCTGGAGCAGTAGTCCAATTTCAATGAAAAATATTAATTTTACTAAGACACAGGAACTTTTTGTGCCACCTCCAACAGATCCTTACGAAGCATTCCGTTTATTAATTGACGACGATCTATTGGATCTTATTGTTCGAGAGACGAATGCAAACGCATTAAGAGTGGGTGCTGCAAATAATGTGAAGTGAAAATCAAGAATCAAAAATTGGAAAGATTTAACTAGGGTAGAACTGCTGACATTTCTAGGACTCCTTCTTCACACAGGTACAATTCGCCTTAACCGTTTAAGCGATTATTGGAAACGACACTATTTGTTTAACATTCCATGCTTCGGCCAATTCATGTCCCGAAACCGTTTTCTACTGATTTTACGATGCCTGCACTTTACGTCTGAAACAAGTGAAGAAGACCGTCTAAAACAAATTCGTCCATTTATGGATCATTTTAACAATAAAATGAATACTATTTATTGTCTGGGCAAAGAATTGTCATTGGATGAGTCCATGGTTTTGTGGCGCGGTAGATTGCTGTTCAGACAGTACATTAAGAACAAAAGGCATAAGTATGGTATCAAACTTTATGTCCTAGCTGAGCCAGATGGTACCGTTTTAAAATACCAAGTTTATGCAGGTGCAAATGATGAGACATCAGGTCAAGGACATGCTACAAAGATCGTATTCAAACTCCTCGAAGAGAGACTAGATTCTGGCCACCATGTTTATATGGATAATTACTACAATTCATATAGTTTGGCTGTGAAATTGCTAGATCGACAAACGTACTGCACAGGAACGTTGAGAAAAAACCGTAAGGATAATCCTATTGATATTGCGACTATTCCATTGAAAAAAGGAGAAAACAAATCCTTATTCTTAAATGGTGTTCATATCGGAAAATGGCGTGATAAGCGTTACGTTCTGTATATTTCCACAGAACATGGTGACGAAATGATGGAAACTACTTCCAAAAGAGGATCGGTAGTAGTGAAACCAATGGCAATTGTCCATTATAATAATTTTATGTCGGGCGTTGATCTTCAAGATCAGATGCTGGCGTATTATCCAGTTCAAAGAAAGACACTGCGCTGGTACAAGAAGCTGTTTGTTCATATGCTCCAAATGAGTCTCAGTAATGCATTTTACTTGTACAACAAATTTTCGGCGACTGATAAGATAAATCTATATGATTTCCGTTTGAAGATATTAGAAACGCTTCTACCTGACCCTAATGAAGTCAATCGATGCAATGTTTTAAAAGTGAAGCACGAACTCACTAAAATAGAAAAGACCCGAATGAGACTAAAGAAATTAGGAAATATCGTGAAAGAAACTACCGAAGTAGCCCGAAAGGAATGCAAAGGCTGCAAAGCACAAAAAAAGAGGGTGCAAACAATTTACGAATGTAAGCAATGTGAAGGTTTTCCAGGTTTCTGCACAAAATGTTTCTGCCTAGCACATTCCTAAGTTTTTTGAAATTGCATTTTTTATATTTTATTTTTTTGATGTCTTCTTGACAGCATTTAGTGACAATTTTTTTTAGATTCTGATTTTGTTTAAGTTCTTTGCACTTTTATTTGAGTAACTCACTGTCATTCAGAGTGAAAAATTTTTAGTTAAACATATAATTTAGATGTTTTTTTTTAACTTTTGACTTTGATTTAAATTTTGATACTTTTGATTGTATGGCTACTTTGCTGGGATTTATAAATGTCTTCCTAAATAAATAATTCTCCAAATGCATATATTTTATTTACTATTGTCATCTCACATGATGATGGTACATCCTGAACTGTATGTATGTCTAAATATGTATATGTCCTGTGCATGTGTGTGTGGGTGTGTGAGAGGGTGTGTGTGTGTGTGTATTAGTGAATATTAGTGCACTAAACCATTGCCATCCCTAGCGCTCGGATCCGAGTGCTCGGCACCCAGCGTGCTGTGTGCCGACCACTCGGATCCGAAAAATGTGTTTTTTTATTGGAATATTAATAATAAAAATATACATTTATCCATATTTTCAAACATTCATATGTATTTAATCAAAATTTGCCTTAAAAAGTTTCGGTTCCCAGCTATTATTTTTCATTTAATTTGTAAGCAGTAAATGTGTTAAAGGGCTATCTAGTGCATGACGTAGAGCAATATGGAAATTATCACCATATTTACGAGTTAACAATTTATTTCACTCTTCAAGGCCATTTGCCTATATCTTCACCTTAAGTTGTGTTCTGTGGATCATTTTTGTGACAAAATATTGTGTTTTGGTTTTGATTTAGTAAGGTCAAGCAGTTTTTTTAAAGTTTTGTAATAAAGAGGCTTTTAAATTCAAAGTTTTTTTCAAAATTAGAATTAGACAGATCGCATTCAACATGGCAGAGGATATATTAATTTCTATGAATTTGTAAAAGTCAATTTTCATAATGAACAACACGTGAGAATTCGTATAACAAGATCACGACCAAACTGGTTCCAGAATTTCTATGAAATCGACTTCTTCAAGTGGTATCTACTGCATGTGCAAAAGAACAGTATTGTGGATATTAGACATTGCCTGCCGGACATATGGAAATTTTCACCAGATTTACGAGTTAACAATTTATTTTAAATGAGGGCGCCACTTCAACGTCATTTGCTTATAACTTCCCCTTAAGCTTATTTTCCATATTTTTCCACGATCATATTTGTATTGTAGACCAATTCAACGTACCAAAACGTTTACAATTCAAATCTGCCTGCTCCTTACGACGATAAATCTGTTAGTGCAAACAACATTTTTAGCTAGGCTGTTCTTAGGCTTAGGTGTATCTTAACTAGGACAAGCCTAACTAACGTTTAGTGCAAATGTTGATTACTTTGTGTGCTTCCGCCAACAGTCATTGGATGTCGTGGTTTTATGCCTGAGGATGCCTCGTGTAGAGGTGTAACACACAGATCTGTTTATACTACTAGATAAAAAAAGTCCTTCAATTTGTATAAAAACCTGGCGTGCCAATTTTCAATACAATATTTAATAAGAAATTCACTTACAAACGGAAGGAACCTTTTTTTTACTTCCTCCAACGTTTTTCGACGAGTTTCTACAGCTCAAAACGGCAGATTTAAGTAATTTACAGTAGCGAATGAATGTCCGATTTAATGAATTGACATACACGGACTAAAATTGACGTTCCTAAATGAAGTCAATTTGACGTCAGATCAACACGCAAATTCATACAGAGGCTGTGTCTATCTTGATCCATGGGCTGTGGTGTAACACGTGTCGCCAGTACCACTGGTGCGAAGCATACAAAGTAATGTATATCAAATAGCATCTAACTTTTGACTTCCGCATAGTAACATCTGAATCTATTAACTAGATTGATAAATTATTTACAAATGTTACCTTCTATATAATTTTGTTTGGACTTTCTGATAAAGAACGTTCATAGAAATACTATTTTAATAAGTAAGTAGGTATTATTATTACGAGTATACTATAAACCTACAATACCACTGACTGACTCACTCACTGATTGACATAGTTGTTTACCCTGTTGTACCCCTATTGTACCAGGGTGACAGGGGTAATGATTGGTATACGGTCGTAAAGCCCACACTCCTCCTGACTTCCTCCCCCCTAAACTCACCCCCCCCCCCCCCCCCCACCAAGCGCTGAGCGTTTTTATTTTCCAAGATGGTCGCCAATACTCGACTGCTTCCGAAGGCTGAGTTCATCCGCGAGGCCGCAGGCCGAGCTGCGTGGCGAGGCCGTAGGCCGAGCCACTCCCACCAAGCGCTGAGCGTTTTTTATTTTTATTTTCCAAGATGGCCACCAATACTCGACTGCTTCCGTAGGCCGAAGGCTGAGCTCATCCGCGAGGCCGCAGACCGAGCCACTTCCACCAAGCGCAGAGTCGCCAATAGTCGAATGCTTCCGATTTGTCTGAAATTCAGTATGCAAGGGTTTTTTTGGATCGCGGAATCAAAACTTGACTTTTTTTTTTAATCCAAGATGGCGTCTGGATTTTAGAATTTAAACTTAATTCATTCACAACGTCCTACTGGAACATCAAAGGGGTCTGAAATTTTGTATGCTGGGGTAAAGCATCCCGCGGAACTTAAAACTGCAAACAAATTTTGATTCTAAGATGGCCCCCACACATTTTTTAATGTTTCATGTACTTTTACCCATTTTCTCAACTGGACAAAGATTCCAACCAACTTCAACAGCTGCATGAAAAACCGCGGGCTGCTCGCAGCCCGCGCAACGCCCGAAAAGCTAGCCTAATATATAAACGTTGATAGTAAAGTTCAGGACTCTTAATTAATATGAGAGTTAGAACTACAAATGACAACTGTAATTTACAAGCTGAGTACGTGGCGTGGCTAAAATTAAGCATTCTCGCTGTGTCGAGCTTATGGAAAATTAAACAGATAGCAAATTCGACGTCAAAATAATTTACAATACTATATATGTACAATAGTAAGCTATTATTATTATTATTTGAATATAAAGACTATCGTATAGACATAGAATATATAGAAACTAATACCCACGTAGTATATAAACTCTATCAGTAGGGTCTGTATAGAATAAACAAATTGTCGGTCGAAAAAACTTATTCTTCTTCTTCTTTCACAGCCTTTTCTGTCCAATGCCAGATAAAGGCCTCCTCCATTGAACGCCATCCTACTCGATGTTGCGCCTTTTTCTTCCATAGTGGACTGGCTGCGTTGACAATGTCATGTCCGTCTCTCTACGACTGTTATGACCTGCTCTTTTCCACTTTACAGCTATTATTTTGGTATATCTCCGTGTTCCGGATTCGATCTCTGAGGGAAATGCCTGAGGGCTGCTACACACTTATTCAGGCCGGCAATGTCGGTTCGGCAGTATTTGTCGAATAACAAAGCCGACCCGAAGCAATTGTATCTTTTACAATTGCTTCGGGTCGGCTTTGTTATACGGCTTTTCCCCAAACATTCATCTACATACAACGAGTTAATTAAATAACGCAAAACCTCTCAGGTTGTATCTCAGTCCATGAAACTGAACAACTTTTGTTCTACAATATACCCAAAATGCCAAAAATAAAATACGGATTTTTGACTCGATCAGCTGATCAGTATGTGTGAAAACTCAAATTTTTTTTTTGGATATCTTGAAAGTTGTAGAACAAAAGTTGTTTAGTTTCATGGGCTGAGGTACCATCTGAGAGGTTTTGCGTTATTTCATTAACACGTTGCACGTTCGATTTTACCGCCCGGCTGAATAAGTATGTAACAACCCTAACATAGCCCTTTCCAAAGCTTAGTGCCAACTTAGTAAATTCAAGTAAAAATAAAATTCCAGAAATAAATGTAAAACAATCATCTCTAGTCATTGACGGCTCGTATCGCCAGTTTCAGCTTTTATGATAAACCCAAACAAATCATTCTTCCATCGATGAAGTCGCCATAAATTTTATAGGCGACTGTGTTTATGATTAATACCCATTATTATTTATGCGCCTATAAAACGTTTACTTGCTCTATGAATATTGAAGCTTACAGAATGAAATACTAAAACTCTTTTTGTAAGCGTCACAGGTATAAAAGTATCATAACTTTGCTATATTCTTACTGGTATAGGAAATATCTATTTTATTTACCGTTTACTGAAATCTACATGTGTACCTATATGTTCTTACACAAGTTTTTCAAAGTTATTCCGGTCTGATCCCCAAAATCGGATGGGTATCCGATTTTGGGGATCAGACCGGAATAACTGAAAAACGGATTCACTAGGGTTAGTGGATCCGTTTTATTTTAATTATTTTCTATACCGTTCTGATACCCCGTCCAGGGGATCAGAATAAATAATTAAATATTGTATTCCGGCGAATCCCCAAGCATATTTTTGGTACAGTCAGTAACAAAATATCTGGTATAATAAATTGTCGGCTACCTTAAAAGGTAGCCGACAATTCTTTTATTAGAATTTTTTATACCTGAACAGTGGGAAGCGATATACAATAGAAAATCGTTATCATATCGACCAAGTCCACATGACAGGTTTGTACTGTAATATTTGTCTAAAGAAGGTTTTTTGATAAATATTTGATTTTTCATTGGTTAATTATTTACAATTTTATTTTTTGTTATCTAAATCAAAGGTGCAAATTTATGATTATCTGTGATTGATTATAATTAATAAAAACGTTTTCTAAATACTAAACAAATAAAGAGTAAATTGACAACGGCGGACTTATCCCATAATGGAATCTCTTCCAGATTATTTTTTCTTGAACTAATTATTTTTTCATCAACAACTGTTTTATTCTTGACTGTACTAAACAGGTAGGGGATCTGACCGGACTAATCAATTTTAAAGTGGATCAGACCGGACAAAAGTAATAATAATAATGAAGAGTAGATCCGTTTGGTGGATCAGACCGGAATAACTCGTTTTGCAGCCTAAATAGATAGGTATTATTCTAACTTTGTGTTTCAAGTACCTAAACGATATATTATTTTGGTAAAAAGAACAATTTACCAACCAGGCTCGGCTTAGATTTAGTAAGCGGCAGCTGTATTTAAGTTTTATGTAGGGATATTAACTCTAATGTCACAATTTACTTGATACGGTAATTTTTACGTAAACCTACTTAAGAAACAAGCTTTTCTTTAAAATTAATACTTATGTAGAATTATAAAATACGTACTTACTTACCTCAATTTTAATCGAAAAATATTCTCAATTTTACAATAATCTTGGAAATTACGATTTTGAAGATCAGAATTCAGAATGCTTTCGTGATATTTTAAAACCCGCTTTTGCGTATTTATTGAATGAACAAATACAAATAACGAATATCAACATGCAAGTCAAATGTTTATTTGACTTTACAAATAAGGTTTTGAATTCAAGTAGGATAATGTAAGTAAATGTGATCTTATACCTGTAGTGTGCTTATATACATTCTATAACATAGATGAGTATGACGAAGAGAAAAGTGGTTACTGGGCATTTAGGATTGCAGAATTGAGACGTATGTAGGCTTGGAAATTCTGAAATTCATTGATGCGTTTGGATATCTACAAAAGATTAGGCCAGATATGACGGCGGGCAGCAGAAAGTTCCTATACCAACCATAAAGATGATTCTACATAAATATATACGTCTTTATCCTAAATGGGGCAGACAGAGCATTTTGGGTCTTGCGGCTCTAAGCAGATGGAGCCCAGAGCTGCAAGACCCAAAGGCCATTTTTGGTGGGTGAGAAGGTGGAAAAAGGAATCAAGATAGTGATAGGTTGCTAGCCGCATCATCCATTCGCCCATACCCTCGATCAGCTTTTACAATCTGCGCGGGAAGAGAAGCAGCTGGTACATTTTAAGGTTTTTCTTTTCTCCCACACCAGCTTGGAAAAAGAAACACATATTTACGGTAAGTGTGTAAACTAGGTTCTTTTCAAACCCGTCTTTTCAAAAGTTTGCTTACGGCGTATTTAAACTGTACACTCAAGTAAAGGGTGAAGTAGGTCGTGGATCGAGGCGTGACGTTGAATGCGTAAGTGCGACGTAGTTACGCCCCAAAATGACTGACAGTCGCGAATCTATTATTAATGATAGGTAATGTTGTTTTCAAAGGGCCCTCGCCCACGACAACGATTTTTCGCATCGCTACTAACACGCATTAGTCGCATTTGCAACACGCTACAGCATCGCGACTGTATCGATGCAAACGTGCGACCGTGTTTAACGAAGAGGACGGAGGGAGGGGGGCGCGTGAGTGGAGAACCGAG
The DNA here is from genome assembly GCA_963576875.1 of Acrobasis repandana. Lineage (NCBI taxonomy): Eukaryota > Metazoa > Arthropoda > Insecta > Lepidoptera > Pyralidae > Acrobasis > Acrobasis repandana. Next base: position 13,453,783 of record OY756218.1, on the reverse strand, counting down.
TTCTGAATCGCGTTTGCATCGCGACTGAAACGTGATTACATGGACGAGGGCACACAGCTACGAATAGCGACCGCATCGCGACTGTATCGATACGAACGCGTGACAGCATCGCTACAAAAAGTCGCCGTGGGCGAGGGCCCTAAGACTGTGAGTTGGGTAAACACGGTGATTAATTCGGCGTCTGAAGGAGTTAAATGTTTGTATCCTAGAGAAGAAAACATTTATGATTGAGTCAAACAACGAAATCGAAACAAGATCAAAGTATACGTTTAGTTTATGTTCAGTAGTATATGTACATACATAATATACACTATCACCTCTTTATCCCAAACGGGGTAGACAGAGCCTAGAATCGCAAGACCCGTAAGACTCGAAGACCACTTTTAGGATGATGCTGGGCGTGAAGATGGAAAAGAGAATCAAAATAGTGATGGGTTGCTATTGCTAGCCATGTCGCCTATTAATATGATACGTAATATATCTGTCGCAGTAAGATAGATAAAGCTGTAATATTTTTATAACCCTAGGGATATAATTATATGTCGTAACACAGATATACGAAAGTGATTCATGACTATCTTACTAGTAACATAATTATAATACGGTTCTAGTTTAGTGATATAGTTATATTACTGGATTAAGTTTAGTAAAATAATTGTAGGAGTGTTGTGCGGGGGTTGGATGGTTAAGCCTGTAGCGGTAAAACCGACCTAGTACTCGCCGGCCGCTAACGCGGCACGCTCGCTTCGCTCGCTCGGCTCGTGCGTATGTTGGTCGCAGTTCTAACCTAACCTAACCTATAGGTTTTCCCTAACCTAGTAAAATGAATAGAACTAGTAATATGATAAAATAACCGACTAATTGATTTTTTATTACTCTTCATTTGGTATAGGATCATTCAAAGTAATGTTTTTTAGCTATTCCATTTCCTGGTAACCAATCTTAACCATTCCCTCGATCGAAACTAACGACCATCACGGGAAAAGAAGCTGCTGGTACATTCCATTTTTTTTCTCTCATACCAGCATGGAAGAAATCATGTGTTCAATGCAAGAAAGTCAAAGTAAGAAAGTGGCTCAATATATCAAAGAGCTGTTCCACAAGTTTGCAGCAAACAAGTATCGAAGTCGAGCAACGATTGCCTAGTTCAGGCACGCGTCGCGTTTGTTTCTTCCGCGGACGCCATCGCCAGCACAAATTAAATAGATTAAGAGGCTTACAAGAGCTAGGAATTCTCGCACACATTGAAACCGTTTGTTTCAGTCATATTTTTTCATTACAGTAAAGGAGAGCGAGACGTCCGTATAACATCAGGCCTCAGCCGGTACAATAGACACACGGGGGATGCGCGGGTGTGGGTGGACATTTTATGCTCGAAATTATATTTTAGCTATTTTCTTACAATACGAGTATATACATTTTATAAATGTAAATATATAAAAAAAATTATACTTCGTTAGTATTTATCTTGATACACATAATCCTACAAAAATTTATAGAGTTCCCATACATTTTATTACAGTTCTACTCGGTGAAAAAACAATAGATTCTTGATTTTTTTCTATCGAATTCAATTAATAACATCAATTTTAGGGTTCCGTACCCAAAGGGTGCAAACGGGACCCTATTACTAAGACTCCGCTGCCTGTCCGTCTGTCCGTCTGTCCGTCTGTCTGTCCGTCTGTCTGTCCGTCTGTCTGTCCGTCTGTCGCAGGGCTCTATCTCTTCAACTGTAATAGCTAGGCACTTGAAATTTTTAGCGATTATGTATAACTGTGGCCGCTATAACAACAAATACTAAAAATAAGATAAAGTTAAAAATTAAAGGGGGTCGTCATACAAGAGACGTGTTTTTTTCAGCGTTTTTGACTCGATCTTTATAATGGCATTAACTAGATACTTGAAATTTTCATCGATTATGTATTACTATGACCATCATAACAAAAAATACTAAAAATAAGATAAAATTAAAAATTAAAGGAGGTCGTCATACAACAAACGTGTTTCTTCAGCGTTTTAAAACATTGTACGGAGGTACGGAACCCTTCATGTACGAGTCCGACTCGCACTTGCCCATTTATTTTAGAACACTACTTCGGTAGCATTAATCCAGAAGAATATTATATATTATATTTAATTTTTTAATGTTGTGGAACTTATAGTTTTACGCAAAATATAACTCTCGTTTACGTCATGTAATCCCCTTAGCACGGCAATACACATCCGGTTCGATCGCGTTCCGTCCGGTTCGGTCCGATCAGGTCATCGGACCATCGAAAATCTATCGATACTAGCGTGTCGCAACGACCACTGCTGAGAAGAAACGCGGAATGGAACTCATTTACACAGTCGTGTAAATGATGTGTCAGTCGCGCCAGAAGGGCTTTGTCAGTTTACAAAGATAAAATTCCTAATACAATGTTATCACAATATAACATATACGATTGCATATGAAAGCTTGCGAACGAGTGCCAAATACGATTAACAGAAATAAGTAATAGTAGTATTAAGAAACAGAGCCGAGCGGACCAGTCTCTACTGGTGGCGTTCACAAGTTGATGCGTGGCTTAGCCATCGCTGAACTCAACCATAGAAGAAATCCAGTGATCCGACCAACTACACGCCCTGACATCATTATAGGTGTGGGACCTCGACCAGTCCCGGTGCTCTAGGCGAGTTCCCACATATAAGATAGGTAGTTGAAGTGGAAAATAAAATCGATAACAACACAGATTATTAAATATAATTGATTATCTGATACTGACTGTTGCATAAGAGTACTGAGTATAAGAGACTGTTATAAAAAAATAATATTTAATATGGTACAACAGATAGAGAGAAGTGACCAGCTTAAGAGATGATGGTGGAATGAATGAAAAGTGATCAGTCAATGATTTGAAAATGGAATGAAAGGGAATTTGAAATGAAATGAAGAATGAAAAACGGACAGGATGAGACGAAGAAAGGAGGTTTGGACATGATGCATGCAGCATCGTTACATAGGCTCGGAAGACCGATCCGGTTATTGGGTCTAAACTCTGATCAGGTTACCAGATTGGAGAAAAACCGGACGTGTATTGCCAAGTGCAATGAAATTTTATTGGTCGTTGAAAGTCCGCATAGCTCCAATTAGCTTCGGTGAAATGTGAATTCGCCGAAACGAAATCACAGAGGATCAGCAATACGAAAGCAAAAAGTTCTAAATCCCGTTTGCATACGGGCACTTCAGTTTATTAAGTGATTGAAGAATATAATTATAAAAAAAAGGAATAGGGATGATGACTGGGTCAGAAAAGTATTATTCTAATTAGATTTGTTAGATTATCAAAAAACAATGTACCCATATTTTTCAGTTTATCAAAAAATTAAAAATTCACATAGATACAGAGTATCTAAGTTCCAGAGAGGGGGCTTGTGACGTCACCGCTGTGTAAAAATCGTATGATCAAAGTATACGTTTAGTTTATGTTCAGTAGTATATGTACATACATAATATACACTATCACCTCTTTATCCCAAACGGGGTAGACAGAGCCTAGAATCGCAAGACCCGTAAGACTCGAAGACCACTTTTAGGATGATGCTGGGCGTGAAGATGGAAAAGAGAATCAAAATAGTGATGGGTTGCTATTGCTAGCCATGTCGCCTATTAATATGATACGTAATATATCTGTCGCAGTAAGATAGATAAAGCTGTAATATTTTTATAACCCTAGGGATATAATTATATGTCGTAACACAGATATACGAAAGTGATTCATGACTATCTTACTAGTAACATAATTATAATACGGTTCTAGTTTAGTGATATAGTTATATTACTGGATTAAGTTTAGTAAAATAATTGTAGGAGTGTTGTGCGGGGGTTGGATGGTTAAGCCTGTAGCGGTAAAACCGACCTAGTACTCGCCGGCCGCTAACGCGGCACGCTCGCTTCGCTCGCTCGGCTCGTGCGTATGTTGGTCGCAGTTCTAACCTAACCTAACCTATAGGTTTTCCCTAACCTAGTAAAATGAATAGAACTAGTAATATGATAAAATAACCGACTAATTGATTTTTTATTACTCTTCATTTGGTATAGGATCATTCAAAGTAATGTTTTTTAGCTATTCCATTTCCTGGTAACCAATCTTAACCATTCCCTCGATCGAAACTAACGACCATCACGGGAAAAGAAGCTGCTGGTACATTCCATTTTTTTTCTCTCATACCAGCATGGAAGAAATCATGTGTTCAATGCAAGAAAGTCAAAGTAAGAAAGTGGCTCAATATATCAAAGAGCTGTTCCACAAGTTTGCAGCAAACAAGTATCGAAGTCGAGCAACGATTGCCTAGTTCAGGCACGCGTCGCGTTTGTTTCTTCCGCGGACGCCATCGCCAGCACAAATTAAATAGATTAAGAGGCTTACAAGAGCTAGGAATTCTCGCACACATTGAAACCGTTTGTTTCAGTCATATTTTTTCATTACAGTAAAGGAGAGCGAGACGTCCGTATAACATCAGGCCTCAGCCGGTACAATAGACACACGGGGGATGCGCGGGTGTGGGTGGACATTTTATGCTCGAAATTATATTTTAGCTATTTTCTTACAATACGAGTATATACATTTTATAAATGTAAATATATAAAAAAAATTATACTTCGTTAGTATTTATCTTGATACACATAATCCTACAAAAATTTATAGAGTTCCCATACATTTTATTACAGTTCTACTCGGTGAAAAAACAATAGATTCTTGATTTTTTTCTATCGAATTCAATTAATAACATCAATTTTAGGGTTCCGTACCCAAAGGGTGCAAACGGGACCCTATTACTAAGACTCCGCTGCCTGTCCGTCTGTCCGTCTGTCCGTCTGTCTGTCCGTCTGTCTGTCCGTCTGTCTGTCCGTCTGTCGCAGGGCTCTATCTCTTCAACTGTAATAGCTAGGCACTTGAAATTTTTAGCGATTATGTATAACTGTGGCCGCTATAACAACAAATACTAAAAATAAGATAAAGTTAAAAATTAAAGGGGGTCGTCATACAAGAGACGTGTTTTTTTCAGCGTTTTTGACTCGATCTTTATAATGGCATTAACTAGATACTTGAAATTTTCATCGATTATGTATTACTATGACCATCATAACAAAAAATACTAAAAATAAGATAAAATTAAAAATTAAAGGAGGTCGTCATACAACAAACGTGTTTCTTCAGCGTTTTAAAACATTGTACGGAGGTACGGAACCCTTCATGTACGAGTCCGACTCGCACTTGCCCATTTATTTTAGAACACTACTTCGGTAGCATTAATCCAGAAGAATATTATATATTATATTTAATTTTTTAATGTTGTGGAACTTATAGTTTTACGCAAAATATAACTCTCGTTTACGTCATGTAATCCCCTTAGCACGGCAATACACATCCGGTTCGATCGCGTTCCGTCCGGTTCGGTCCGATCAGGTCATCGGACCATCGAAAATCTATCGATACTAGCGTGTCGCAACGACCACTGCTGAGAAGAAACGCGGAATGGAACTCATTTACACAGTCGTGTAAATGATGTGTCAGTCGCGCCAGAAGGGCTTTGTCAGTTTACAAAGATAAAATTCCTAATACAATGTTATCACAATATAACATATACGATTGCATATGAAAGCTTGCGAACGAGTGCCAAATACGATTAACAGAAATAAGTAATAGTAGTATTAAGAAACAGAGCCGAGCGGACCAGTCTCTACTGGTGGCGTTCACAAGTTGATGCGTGGCTTAGCCATCGCTGAACTCAACCATAGAAGAAATCCAGTGATCCGACCAACTACACGCCCTGACATCATTATAGGTGTGGGACCTCGACCAGTCCCGGTGCTCTAGGCGAGTTCCCACATATAAGATAGGTAGTTGAAGTGGAAAATAAAATCGATAACAACACAGATTATTAAATATAATTGATTATCTGATACTGACTGTTGCATAAGAGTACTGAGTATAAGAGACTGTTATAAAAAAATAATATTTAATATGGTACAACAGATAGAGAGAAGTGACCAGCTTAAGAGATGATGGTGGAATGAATGAAAAGTGATCAGTCAATGATTTGAAAATGGAATGAAAGGGAATTTGAAATGAAATGAAGAATGAAAAACGGACAGGATGAGACGAAGAAAGGAGGTTTGGACATGATGCATGCAGCATCGTTACATAGGCTCGGAAGACCGATCCGGTTATTGGGTCTAAACTCTGATCAGGTTACCAGATTGGAGAAAAACCGGACGTGTATTGCCAAGTGCAATGAAATTTTATTGGTCGTTGAAAGTCCGCATAGCTCCAATTAGCTTCGGTGAAATGTGAATTCGCCGAAACGAAATCACAGAGGATCAGCAATACGAAAGCAAAAAGTTCTAAATCCCGTTTGCATACGGGCACTTCAGTTTATTAAGTGATTGAAGAATATAATTATAAAAAAAAGGAATAGGGATGATGACTGGGTCAGAAAAGTATTATTCTAATTAGATTTGTTAGATTATCAAAAAACAATGTACCCATATTTTTCAGTTTATCAAAAAATTAAAAATTCACATAGATACAGAGTATCTAAGTTCCAGAGAGGGGGCTTGTGACGTCACCGCTGTGTAAAAATCGTATGAATCCGTGACGTTATGCGAAATTTAAATGCGTTGTATCTTTGTCATTTATTATTTCTCAGAAAAAATAAGAAATATGTGTATAATATTTTTCGATAATCTAACCGATTGGCCAATAATAAATTTTCAGTCATCATGCCTATTTCAGTATTATATATAGCTTTTTTACAGGTAGCTCTATTGTAGCTCTGGCCACCTGCGCTCCGACACTCCAACTCAGACGTGACGAGAGCCCTCCTCCTCTTAAACTTAAAACGTCTTAACTTTGTCGCGGTGTGCACCAGCTGACAAAGAAAGAATACATATTAACTTACCTTCAATATTGAGTATATTGAAGGAAAGTTCGGCTGATTAATTTTAGAAAAAAATAGGCGAGAACCTGAATCTTGTCAATAGGGTAGGTATGCCTAGCAACCAGCTCTGTTTTGACTCTTTATTCCTACAATTTAAATTCATATTTCATAATTAAATTTTTAACAAAAAAAAACACAAACAAATAAATTTTTTTAGGGGTTTCTTTCATATCTCCAAAGTTCTTCATCATATTTTCACTAAAATAAAATGAGACCAATTTGGTAGTAAAGGCTTTCAAATGAAAAGAGAATCATCAAATTCAGTTCACAATTGGCGAAGATATTGCGTAACAAACATACATTTAAAAAAAAACGAATTGATAACCTCCTCCTTTTTTGAAGTCGGTTTAAAAGGCATAACTTTGTTGTAGATTTATTTATACATTAGAAATTGGATGTTTGAGAAAAAATATCTTGCCGAATTAAAAGTTAGGTACATATAATACGAAGAAACTTGTTCTTATACCTAATACCACAGAGCTAATACTGAGGCCAATCTAATTCTGAGTATAAGAATTTTCTTACAGTTCTCTTATCCTATCCTACGTATATCCTTATATTCGTGCCTTAGGTATTTGGGTATACCTTTCACAGAAAATTATTAATAGAATCGAATCCCTACTGACTCAGGATCACATTTTATGTAAGTAATATTCATGTTTTATTCACTGAGCATCTTACATTGTAGGTATCTACAAGTATATTATATAAAGCAGGTAGTTAATTTATTTTGGATGTCAAGGTATGATCCTCTAAGGAAATGTTGTAACTGACAGGTGGTAGCGTACCGATACTGTTTATTCAGCTACCTAAAAAGAGTGTTGTGTTGTGAACGTAAAAAAATCCAAGTCCTATTTTGAGTTATGTGCTGTTTCATTTTTTCATATTTTTTTACAGGGTCATCCCCCTTCATAATTATCATCATCTCAGCCTTCATTCAGCCCAGTGTCGGGCATAGGCCACCTCAGTCCTTATAAGGCTCTCATTCAGGTGCGACCTGTGACTTCTAAGTCTTCAACCCATTTTATAACTGTACTTCCTGGAAGGATCCCTCTCCCATTCTAGGCTATCGTTCGATTACTGCCTCCACCTGCCATCACTACAGTGAGCTAGATGACCCGTCTAGTTTCACTGTAGTTCATGAGTATGTTTCCAATATCCCGTAAGTACGTATGTTGCGTTGTTAAACCATGATCACTACGAACTACTAGCGTTTCGGACCGTCGACTGCTTAGAAGATACGTCGACAGAAACTCATCAAAACAGTTCCGAATTCCTAATTATTAGGGATGTAGTTTTCTCAAGAGATTTCAGTATCGGCGGCACCTTGTTCCGTAAGTGAGACTGTTAAGATATTTTTAGAGCGGGCTGCACTCAGCTGGGCCGAGCTCAGTAACGTCAGATTGAATCATAAAGCAATATTGACGTCAGAGCGTTACTCCACGGTATCAACTTTCGGACAAGGCGTTACCGAGAGTGCCCCAAAGATAAACACGTAGCCTGTCAGCGGCTCACAAACAATACAAAATAAAAGATTTTACGCAAACCATTTATTGTTTTTGTTTCCTAAGTAGTACCTTGTTAGGGTTCCGTAGCCAAATGGCAAAAAACGGAACACTTATGGATTCGTCATGTTTGTCTGTCTGTCCGTCCGTATGTCATAGCCACTTTTTTCCGAAACTATAAGAACTATACTGTGTGTGAACCGCATTAAGATTTTCACACAAAAATAGAAAAAATACAATAAATTTTGGGGGTTACCCATACCCAACTGAAACTTATTTTTTTTTTAATCAAACCCATACTTGCGGGTATCTATAGATAGGTTTTCAAAAATGATATTGAGGTTTCTGATATAATTTTTTTCTAAACTGAATAGTTTGCGCGAGATACTTCCAAAGTGGTAAAATGTGTGTTTGTCCCCTCCTGTAACTTCTAAAATAAGAGAATGATAAAACTACAAAAAATATATGATGTACATTACCATGCAAACTTCCACCGAAAATTAGTTTGAACGAGATCTAGTAAGTAGTTTTTTTTTTATACGTCATAAATCGTAAACCGCAATTTACCTTTAGAACTTTTATATTATGTTACTTGCTGCTACAGAACCCTTCATGGGCGAGTCCGACTCGCACTTGGCCGCTTTTTTATTTTTAGGATGTCGTAAATACCTAGTATTAAGCAGATAGACTAAACACGATATTCTTTCTAGACGAAGAAAACATTTTTCTTTAAGATAAACCTATTCAATAAAAGTCATTACGTGTAAGACCAACCTTTAAATGGGATTTTTCTAAAACATATCTTGACAGGCTCTTCAAATATTCCGACAGTGATTTGCGAATACAAATCTCTTTTGAATATTGTAACTCAACGTAACATATGCTTGTCAGTCGGAGTCTGGGATTATTATTTTACGTTTAAGTATTACTAAAGTATACTCGTAGTATCTGTACGTATGTTTTCTTTAGGAACTTGGTTTTATTTTAGTTTATGTTTTATAGAACGGTTAAACTGTCATATTTATCAATAAATACTTTTTTCTTTACTTAAAAATAAATTGTTTGATAAAGATTTAAAAACATTTTAAAAAAGATAGAATAAAAAAAGAGTAGGTACGAGGACCTAGTGTTAAGTTCTAGATTAGTATAATCACAGAATAGGATACTAGAACTCCGTAGTATAACTTGTGCGGCCAGGCATTTAGCTAGGTACCTCCTCGTATCCTTATATAGTTGTGCCTTGAGAAAACTGTTTTTGTCAGAAATGAGGTAATGAGGAAAAGGACTATGCACCAAAAGTAGGGCAATTAAGAATACGATGCTTGTAATAAATAAATAAAACTTGAAATACGTTGTTTATTATTTGACTTTAATTAAACTGCACGTACTCGTAAATAATACAATTGAAATAAGTATTGGAGTAATACTACATCATATTTTAGTTATCTTTGTTTTCGAGGAGTAGACATAACTATGTATCTCACAGGTTACAAAGGTAATGTTTAACGGTAAACCAAGTCCACAGATTTTAGCTACCTAGATTGACCATTTTACAAATTTTGACTTCTACAATCTACGCAGAAGTTTTCTTCAACTGGTACCTTATTATTATAAATTTAATTTAGCAATTGAGTATTAACAATTATAATTAATTTTATAATGGTGTTTAAGTTTTAATAATGGATTACTTTCTACACTTTATCTAATAATAACTATATTATTTTCTTTTATTTTACAATTTCGATTATTACGTTATCACACCTAGATAATTATTTAACTATTGATTAAAATATAAAAAAATGCATGCATACTCTATATTAATACGAAAACAAAAACTCATAAAAGTAAATTAACTAAAATAAAGTAACACTCTAGGGCAGGGCAATGATCTGCACGACGTTTTTTACTTGTAAGTTTTTTTTTGTAATTGCTATTTTTTTGTTGTAAATACTACAAAGTATTTTTACTTATATCTTTTTAAATTCCAGATTTTAGTTAAATTTAAGTTTTTGGTTTTACTTAGATTAATTGACTTTTTAGTTTATATACGCAATTTTAAATAAAACTATAATTTGGGTAAATGAAGTAAAACTAACTGGGGTTAAAAAGAATGGATGCGCTCAATTTGTTAAACCAAACTATTGCTGGTTTGACAAATTGAGCGCACTTATATTGAAATAACTATTAAATAATATAGCTGGTAATATAATAAATACTCGTACTTATAAATCTACTTTATTTTGTCATGTCCCACACTGCTGTTAAAAAATGTTTGCAAACATTTTCTAACAAAATAAAAATGCATATATCATAAAAATAAAATACTGTTTTTAATATTAATTATTATAGTTATAAATAATAACACTTTTAGTTACGTATAATAATAAATATTACAATAATAAGTAATTATATCTGAATTTTGAAAATGTTAACTAATGTTTGTAAACATTTTTAACACCAGTGTGGAAGCACCAATAAGATACATTTGTCATTTAGTCACTAACAACCAATAATATGGATGTACAATAACCCTCGATAATAACAACCCTTTAGAAGTGATGTCACAAAACACAAAAACACAAATGATGTTATCTAATAGGTATTAAACATGAAAACTCCGGAAAGCGTTTCCATGTCGGATTGGAGTGCCGCAACGAGATAAACGCTTTGGAGAACAAACTACGTACATCGCAGAAAAAATGAATAAACTCGCGGCAAATAAGCTCGGAAAGTCTTACAGTAAGCTTATCGTACGATTTTCCGATAAATCATGCGCTTATCGGAAACGATTACTTTGTTTCATTTTGTTACATAATGAATTCTTAATTAAAAAAAGTAAGACCCTAGATGTTGATTTTTGTTAATTATTAAACTTTCGCGCTTTTGGTTCCTGCTATATAAGTCCCGTTAATATACCTACTATATCAGTGCCTAGATGGATGTTATAGAGTTGTTTATGATTACATAGTACATAAATACATATTCTAAATATGAAAAAATACAAAATAAATTAAATAATGTGGACATACATTTTGGTTTATGCAACTTTAAAACCCTTAAAAATGAAAATATATTAAATTAAGGTTTTGTCAGTGACTTCCTTCGGGAAACTAATTTCTGGATACCTAAAATGTAGCCTGTGTCACTTACCGATATTTCTAGTCATTCACCCCGAATTGTGAAGTCCTCAGGTGAAGTCCCAGCCTATATCTCACCCCTATATAGCACCCCTAGATCAATTTAAAAATTATGTTGGCTACATCTCCAAACCTCTGTAGCTCTGATTCTTTAGTTATCGTCGGACATACATACTCACATATATAAACAAATACAAACAAATGCCTGATTATTCAAATAGACACTGAAAACTTTGCTTGCTTCGCTTTCTCGTTCAATAACTTAATGTTTCTAAAAATGAGGCCAAAATTTAGAACACGAAATTGGAAATCAAAGAAACAGACATACTTTCACATTTACAGTAATAAACGAACTTTAGCATAACGACATCCTACAAGTAAACTACAAAGTATTTCGTTCCATTCACATTCCATTCTTTCACAAGTAATGTCACGGCGAAACAAAGGGAAATAAAAAACATATTGAGAGTCGGCCATCAAAGATTGAAGCGTGGTGACGTCGTTGCGACCTCGTCAAGGATACCCTAATGAGAGGCTCATACATAGGTGGTTAGGTGGCGAGGCACTGAACTAACGAAGGGAGCGGAATTATTTATCTCCCCTGCTTGCGACTACCCCCACATGCTTTTGAAATAATAACTCGCAAAGATCAAGAAGTCAAGGCAAACGGCGTACCTATTGATGACTTGTGGCTTAATTACGAAAATGTTTTATACAGTACTATTGAAGGAAAAAAGGTTTTATTTATGTACATCGTTTGGTAGATGGATGTAAAGACGAATGCAGACCAAAAAAATTAATAGAGAATGAGACGATATTCTGAATAATTGGAGCAGAATTTTCACTTTCATGTTTTAACTAATTAGTACTAAAAGATAACGCATAGAATCTGTACACGTTGATAGATAATTACTAAAAAAGAAAAAAGCCTACTCGTAGGTGGCTAAATACGAATAAAATCAAAAAATATAAAAGTACAAAAAAAAGTATTTACTCCTATTCGGGTAATAAAGGGATAAAAAAGCTAAAGAGGTTGGTGATATCCACTCTTCAAATTCAAAAGTGTACCTAAACTTTTCAGCTTTATCAAAACAAACAGATCGCTCAAATATTTTGAGCATGAAATCCCTGAAAGCCGGGCGGCAATGCATACACAGACGTGTTCTACAGTGCTATTCATTAACAAGGTGCGCACTGTAATTACGACTGAATGGGCAACTAAAACACCCTCGCTATCTAATTATTCAGAGTCTCTTTCTGTCCCCTTATTCACGAAAAAAATATACAAATTACTTTTCTTCGTAAAAAAATAGCAACTTTATTATTTACGAGTATATATTAATATTCTCGTCGGCGACACTAGGTTGTTTTTTTTTATTAGAGATTTGAGTGCGTTTGACCTCAATCTAGCCTGATGGGGAAGCTAAGATGAGGTCTAAGGTGTAACACGCAGACTCAAAAAATGCCTATTCACTCTTGCCTTAAAAATCCCTAAATCATATGTATCAGGGGAAACATCGACGCAGTGTGAGAATTCCACACCTTAGCGGTTCGCACAATGAAAGAAGAGGCGAATCGAGAGGTACGATGAGGAGGAATATTAACCACAGTTGGGTGGAATCCCTGTCCTCGTCGTGTTGTCCGATGGTGGAATGGTGCAGGGGGAATTAAATTATGTAATTCCTGCGCACACTCCCCGAAGTGAAGCCTGTACAAGACACACAGACTTGCTACTAGTCGGCGATGTTCGAGGCTCTGGAGCCAAACAAAGCTCTGTCAAACCTTCGTTACGCCGACGACATTGTCCTCTTTTCCCATTCAGCGGCCGAACTGCAAAGAATGCTGCAAGAATTGCTCGACAAGTCTGGTCTGAGGTGGATGGACAGGAGTTACAGTATGTCGAGGAATACATATACCTGGGCCAGGTAGCAAGCTTCGGTAACAGCCAGGATAAGGAAATCGATCGCCGTATCGAAAACGCCTGGAAGAGCTTCTGGTCCATGAAGGCGCTAATGAAGGACAACCATCCGCTATGTTTCAAGCGCAAACTCCTCGACATGTGTATCCTACCCATTCTTACCTATGATGCATAGACCTGGTCTCTGACTGAAAGTCAAAAGTTGGTTGAAAAAATTGCATTTCATGATTTTAATTGATTATTAATTAATGTAAATAAATATATGCATGTAAATGTAATGTACGTATACATGTAAATGTAATGTACAATATGTATGCATGTAAATGTAATGTATGCATGTAAATGACTTACTATGATGTTCTATGAGTACCAAAAATTTTTAATTAAATAAAAATTTTAATATAATTATTTTTATATTAGGTATTAGTAATAAAAGTTATCAAATGCAATGTTAATTACGACCTATTCAACAAAACTTAAGTTACAATATTTCATTTTGTTTTGTTCTAACTGCTCTGGCTCTGGCAGTACAGAGAGGGGCGTGCTCCTGCAGTGGAGACTAAAAAAGACCTGATCATGATGATGATTTAATTTTGTATACAGCAAGTAATATTTAAAAACTCAAGGTATCTTATTGGAGATAAAATAGAAAAAAAACCATGAAAAACATAAATATGCTTTGTGTTTTATTACGCTCGTAGCACAAAAACTAAATTTAATATATACAATACAATACAATACAATATAATACCCTTTATTGCACAAAAGTAAAAAACAGAACATAATTATCTTAAAAATTAGGAAATGCGCAAAAGGCGGCCTTATCGCTTAGCAATTATAACTATTATATATATTATATAACGAAATTAGTCACGTCTGGGTCGCATATAAAATATACCGGAGATTTCCGCTGGAAATTTGAGGATAAAAACCTAATTGCGAGGGATTTATATGTGACGCGGGAGGCACAATAATTCAGTCGATGGGTTACAGTCAAAGTACGCGTAAATCTCAACTGACATTTGACTTACGTTTGGATTTGTGTTAAATGTCGGTATCGCTCAGGGTTTCTTATACATTCTTTTACATTTATATTTTTCAGTATAAGATAGGTTAACTTGCATGACATTTAATTAAAAATTAATATGAGGAGTACTCGTAGAGCATTTTTCATAAAATACTATTTTTTCACTTTAACAAGTGCATGTATTGTGGGTACACTAAGTAATTAAGTATGTAGATATTATGATAACATACAGTTTAAATAATGTGTTATAGGTAAATATTGCGTTAATTTTAACGGTTATCCGTTGTATAATTGCAAAAGCTATGGAAAAATATTATTGGCAGGCTTTGTTGCCATTAAATAAGATATTTATTTCTGATGCAAAGGTTGGCCACTGCCATACAGCGCGATAACACGGCTAGTGTATTCGGCACCTTTGCAGAAGAAATGTCAAGGGGCGGATTAGAAATATAGTATATATATATTTATTAATGTATATGTTTTAATTGTTTGTTTGTTTTTTTATAAAGTTATTAAATGTTGTTATCATCATTCATCATCATCATCATTTCAGCCGCATAAGGTCCACTGCTGGACATAGGCCTCTCCCAAGGATTTCCAAAATGACCGATCTAGAGCGGCCTGCGTCCGGCGCTTTCCAGCGACCTTAGTCAGATCGTCTGACCACCTTGTGGGTGGGTGTCCAACGCTTCGCTTGCCAGTACGTGGTCGCCATTCGAGAACCTTTCTGCCCCATCGGCCATCGGTTCGTCGCGCTATGTGTCCCGCCCACTGCCACTTCAAATGTTGTTATGCTGTTGGTTTTTATAATAAATAAATAAAAATACTACAGTATATGATACAGGTGCAACACACGACGAGAAGACACTACTTTTACCTCCTCGACTCACGTCAAGATTAAAGTAAGTAATTAGAATTACGTCATTTCGCAATTTCCGCGTGCATAACTCTTTCCGATGATAAGGTGATTCACCCACTGCCTGGCAACGCGCCCCGCCGCGGTGTGCGGAATCTGCCGAGTTTTTAGGCTCAGTTCAGACAGAGAGAAAAAAATTCTCGCGGAATTTACTAGTTCCATTAAAATTACAACCGTATTACCATTGCTTAAAGTATAAAATTGTATTAATATCGGCGGAGACTTCAAGCGTCGTCTATTAATACAATTTTATACTTTAAGCAATGGTAATACGGTTGTAATTTTAATGGAACTAGTAAATTCCGCGAGCATGTTTCCTCTCTGTCCGAACTGACCCTTAGGGGGTAGGACTAGGCGTGTTTTCTATGCAAACTGATATACTTGCATACAATGTCAAAATTTTCCGCCCCGCGCTCCGCGACGGTGAGTGGTGCAGTGGGTTCACCGCCTAAGATATCAACAGATTTTTACCCTAAACTGCCCTAAAGAGTATAAAATATTGTAGAAATATTATTAAAAGCATTATGTCTGCAATTTATGGAACCTGAATGCTGTGACTTGGCTTATCTCCTTCTACATCCGGTGGCAATGAGTAGGTAGCTCTGACACGGTGAGGGCGAACTACGCGTGAAAAGCCTGATAGGTACCTGACCCGGTTCAATGTGTACTACTTATAGCGAAATCCTTTCCACGTGTGTCCAACATAACAATAGAAAAAAATGTCTTGTACTTTTTTAACATCACAATAGGGGTAATGACAGGATCAGAAAAGTATTATTCTATTAGTCCGTTGGATTATTCAAAAATGATGGGCCCATATTTTTCTGATTATCAATAAAGTAAAAATTCACAAAGATACGGAGCATCTAAGTTCCAGAGTGGGGGCTTGTGATTGTGACGTTAGCGCTACGTAAAAATCGTACGAAACCGTGTCGTCATGCAAAATTTAAACGCGCTGTATCTTCGTCATTTTTTGTTTCTCATAGAAAATAAAAAATACGTGTACATATTTTTTAATAGTTTAACCGACGGGCGAAATATATTTGACCATCATCATGCCTATTGTAGTATGTATTATATACAAGATACTTATAAAAACAAGAAGTTATACAGGTAAATCTTAATTTTTACTAACAAGCCTGTAACGGCATATAAAAGTAGAAAATGCAAAATTAAATTAAAAACTGATTTAAAATAAGCTGGGTAAGGTTGGTTTTCCAGTGTAACAGTGTGACATAAGTGAATGAAGAAAATCTTAATCATAATCAATTTTTAATTTTATGCGAATAAAATCTTCACCTGGTTCCATAGGCTTTTTTCCACGCCCAGGCAAGAGCCTAAGAGCCTAGGCTCGGCTTAAAAGAAGTGCATGTGAAGGAGGCAGCGACATTCTCTGTCTCCCTATTTGTAGACTGGAACAGTTGTTTTCATACTAGCCATCCCAGCTCATCGGGAATACAATCTTATCTAATGCGAGATATCCTTATGCTGCTACTACTATATTGTTACCTGCAAAATAATTCAAAGCCTACCAAAGCAGAACTAACTCGCATCAACAAAGCTTTAGGCGCTAAGGCCACGGAAGCGCGAAAACTGAACCACGAAACGAGATTATTTGATATTGTTCATGCGAAGCTCCACAAAGTAATGAATATTGCGTACTCAAAAGCGGCTTTTCATTATTTCAATATATGAAAGTCAATTTTCGTTTGCTCAGTCAAACGAACACGACTTCTGTTTTGTCCACAAACTCGTACTGATACGTTGATCAAATATTGGATTTAGTTATAAATTCGTAATTAAATTCATTTAAATAAAAGTGGGCGTGTCTATTGTGAAGATATAATAATGTATGGGCTGTTGTATACTAATGTAAATAAAGCATATCTAAGCTAACCGTATAGACTGTAGTAATTTTTTTGTCTTTTCAATTAGAATAAGTACCTAAGTAAGTAGATTGTGTACCTGACCTACATTTTGGATTCAGCTTTCAGCTTTCAGAATTCAGAAGCTTATTTACAATTCTCTTTCAATATACCCGCGTACAGGATGTAACAGAAAGGCGAAATAATCCTGAAAGGGCATGCTCCATCCGCATGGCCCAGGAAATACATTTTAAAATAAAACAGAAAAACGTACTCGTATCTCTCATGCGAATTGAGCGATTTAGCTCTGATTGCGTTTCTATGAAAAAATATTTCAAACATACACTGACACGTCTATATTCTTAACGGGGCACACATATTTTTGACCTTGCGGCTCTTAGCAGACAGAGCCCAGGGCCGCAAGACCCACAGGCCTATTTTAGCGTGATGGTGGGTGAGAAGGTGGAAAAGGAAACGAAATAGTAATGGGTTGCTAGCCGCATCGCCTATTAACATGATTCGCATTTACGCCCATTCCCTCGATCGGCTTCTATGGTCTAAGCAGGAAGAAAAGCAACTGGTACATTCTAAGTAGTTTCTTTTTTCCCAAACTGGAAGTAGGGTAAAAACATTTCAATCTGTTCTAAATCAGGAATTGTGCATTTTCGCCCTTCTATAACAACCAGTATTATATTTAATTAACAGATCTCCTTCACCTTGTTTCATTTTAATACGTACCTAATCATATTGTTACAGTTCCTAAGCATAAAATATGAATATGTTGAAAGCGTGCGTGTTAGATGCAATAACATCACGTTTTTAGTTTAACGTGGGTAAATATTTAGTCGAAACGTTGCTCGTATTCTTTCCGGTGAAATTCGGAGTTATATCCAGTTTTATAGTCGTCCAGTTTGTAAAACATATCTTCGGCCTACGTACTCGATCCTAAAATATACTTGGAATAGCCATGATGGTATCTCAGCCTATTGTTAGCTGGGGCGTACTCTAAACAATGGAGTTATTGTATTTACCATTATTTATATAAACTCGTTTTTATTATTTAGACAATATGTGTTCTGTATCTAGAAAATATAGTTCTTGTCTAGTATAAATGTTGACAACCCTAAAAGATTTTAAGATTCTTAGACAGATAATCATTTATTGTTATAAATTAGGTAGTACCTCTAGTGTCACAGAGTAATTATATACTACCTACAATATGGATTCTTCTAATTAGAACTTTCGTCCAAAATTTGCTTTTATTAGCAGTACCTGTAAGTTGACTAGTAGAAAATACCTTGGTCCTGTTTTTTTTTGTAATAAACTTCAATCAACAAATAAATAAAAGACTGAGCTAGCTTTTGGTAGAATGTGTATATCGTTAATTATACATAGTTTTATGATTACATCATATTTCTCACAAAACGATTTCAGAAGTTTTATAATCAGCGGGTAATAACTGCATTACCGTGAAGCCGTAAATTAACAGAGATTGTATTTTAAATGATGGTATAATTAATAGCACTCATTAAAAAACTGTTATTTCATTCCCACTCATTAGGCAGGAATAATGTATCGACGAATGATGAGTAAAATACAGAGTCAAAGTCAAAACCAAATTATTTATTTATAATCATGTAAGTAATAGGTATTAAGTAGTTGGTACAGAGATGAGAGTAGATCGATAAGGACAAATGTCACTGATTGAGCTAGCCCCAAAGTAAGTTTAAATTTGTATTATGAGATACTGTCTCAACGATATTATATTTTATAATAAATACATACTTACATAGATAAACACCCAGGACAATTTGAAAAAGGCCATTTTCCAACTTGTACTGGTTGGGGATCGAACTCAGAACCTTCGGATTGGCGGACTAGCGTGTTGACTATTACACCACGGAGGTCGTCAAAAGTAGGAGCTGTAGATGCTTTTATACATTAGGATACTCCACTACTAGCGACCATCTGATGGAAGCTGAACTCAGCATCTGCAAACATTCGCTAAAACCATCTTTAAGTGGCTTGTTGTTTCCAGTAGGTATTATTGTTTCACAACGTTGTCTATTTTTACTTTTATCTTACCGCACGTGACGTGGCATAGCACGCGGAGGTTTAAACTAACCTTTCATTAATGGCATCGGCAACTGTTGCTGCCTTAACTAACAAGTGGGTAATTTTCTCGGTTACACGTGCTCTTCTCGTAAACGAGGGGTAAATTTATCCTGGGCCCTGAAATCCTTGGGTCAATCGCAAATTTCATTGACATTTCATTTAGACCCTCCCCAATAAATAGTAATTTTGTAGAGTTTATTAACCAATTTCGTAAAACACTCTTAGAGTCTATTAATACGTAATTGAAATGCATAATTTACTAGGGGGAGCTTACTGAAATAAGGTCGAGTTTAATTAAATTTTACTCTATATAGGTACAAACCTATTCATAGTGGCAGTGGTGAAACGGAAGTTTAAGATTGTATGTTGTATATAAAAAGAATGTTTGATAAGTAAGTACTTACAAGTGCACGTGGTGATGATATGTGCATGTGCAGGCGGTCAGCCGGCGGCGGCTTCAACGTGCTGGGTGCACATCGCGCTCGCACCACCACCGCTATCAACACGGAGCGTGTCTAGATCACTCGTGTGTGAAACTTGCAACGTAGAAGCTGCGATACCGCGAAGTAGCGATGTTTCGGAGAGTTGTGGCGCAAGGTGCTACGGGGCTAGCTCGCTCGCGGGCGGCTTGCCGAGGCCGACTGACGCTGGGCGGGCGCCGCGCCCCGCCGCGCGCGCCCCGCGCCCAATGCCTTAAATTCCTTCCATACCGTCCCGCACTCTAAGCGTTGTTAAGTGTTTATCAAAGCTTGTGCGATGGCGCTGAAAGACGTCTGATCGCTCTCGACAATACTGATAGCGTGACGATGACGACAATAGCGGAGTCTTGGATTAGCCTCGGCGATGTTTGAATCCAGAATTTTCATGAAAACAGTTAATTTTTTCGGTTCGACAATATTTTTATGTAGGTATTCATAAATAAAAACTAAATATGATGATGGCCACTTTGTAATAGAGCTTTTCTGGGTATAAAAGAAAATATGTCAACGGAAAAATTCTTCTAAGTTAGTTTTAAATATTTTTTATCCCCTAATTAGCCTCTTGGCCCCTCACTCAACCCTTTGACGAGCGTTTGAGTGCGGCGGTGACGTGGCGAGCCGCCCCGTCACACGATAAAGTTTAATCTTTATGGGTTATTCACTGTTTTATCTACTATTCAACGATCTCGCTACAGCCGGCTACAATGACGGCACTGCAATGTTCCCAACTTCGAAGGTAACTCAATGAAGTACCTTTCACATCAAATATAGAGCTGCGCTCCGCAAACTTCATCAACTTTAACTAGTGTTGTATGTATTGTACCTACAAGAAGGTATATAAGTATGTATATGAACGTGTGTAATGTATTATATATAGTATAATATATTTGCCCATCTGTCGAACGAATTACCACCAGCATTCTTCGTTGAATCGCATAAGTACAAACTATCCCAATCCTAACTAATATTATAAATGCGAAAGTGAGTTTGTATATTTGTTTGTTATCTCTTCACGCTTTATCTTCTTAAAAATTCGCATACACATAGTTAGGAGTACTGAGAAGGACATAGGGTAACTTTCATCCCGGAAAAATGTAATGTTCCCGTGGGATACGCGAGCGAAGCCATAGGCAAAAGCTAGTAATTATATATGTAATCAAATTGATATCTTCGGTGCATCGGCTAATATGATTAAAAAATTCTTTTATGGAATTTTTTTTTTACACAAGCATGTACTTCCTAATTTAAAGTATAATTATTTATGTAACTTTTAATTTAATATAATTTAAAACTTTATTTAATTTCGCAATATAATATAATTTATGACTTAAATAATTTTATAATTAACTGTAATGTAATGTAATTTTCAATTAAAACGACTGAGAGCAGTTTATTAAATGTGCATTCTGTGTTCGCTCCAAGTAGGTTGGCAACTTACTCGTATAGTTCTAATTTGTATATGTTTAAATTTGTGTGTTGTTTAGCCAGTTAGCGAACCAAATAAATTTTAAATATATATATATAATATCTGCCGTGTGATTCCCGGCAGATTTGAATAGGACCACTCCAAGTCTTCCCTTGGATGTTGTAGAAGGTGACTTAGGAAACACACAAAGCTTATAAACATCAAGACCTCTCCAACCCGTCTGGCCAGCGTGGAGAGTGTAGGCCAAATCCTCTGACTGCTCTGGTCTAAACTATGGCTCTGGTAGTACAGAGAGGGTCGTCCTCCTGCAGTGGAGACTAAAAGTGATGATGATAATGATAATTTGTTATATATGTATATATAACAATATACGTGTAATTGACATAGGTATGTATTGACATATGCGTAATAAATCAAACCACGGGCTTTTCTAGATCACTATAGTATATTAAAATTAAAATTAAAATAACAGTCAAAAAACAAACAATAAAATCGGTATTTTTGCATACAAAAGTGAGCAGCCGCCTTGAGCAATTTTTATAGGCATGTCGAATTTTCTTTTTTGATTTTTGTCTGTTATTTTATTATCTACTACATTAATATAGCCCGTGGTTCTATTTATTACGCACATCTCATTTACACGTTCTATATATCTGATGTATTCACCTGCGATGCTACTTGTCATCATCACCTATGGATAACTACAAAAAGATGCATCCGATTCACGGTAGACCAAGTAGACTTTAATAAGGTTTTTCAAACGTATAGGCTCTGCCTTCATAAATCAGTCATATAGTAAGAAATCGGCCAATTTAAGATGTGAAAGCTGTTAATGAATGAATATGACAGATAAATCAACGCTCCTGTAATCATAGCACTATACTACATTAGGTATAACATATTAAAGCAGCTCAGATTTTCATGAATAACTATGTAAATATGCTCAGCTACTTGTGACGAGCGTGGGGAAACAAATAGATGACTTTTGTATAAAGCCTCTAGTAAGGTGTAATAAAATACATAATTATATTAAAAATAAAAAAAGATATAAAGTACTTCTTTCCTGCTGATCTGGGAGAAAAGAAAAAAACTTAGAATATACCAGCTGCTTACCACGCAGATCGTAAAAGCCGATCGAGGTATTGGGCGAGAATCTGAATCATGTTAAATGGGCGAGGCGGCTAGCAACAGATCACTATTTTGATTCCCTTTATCGATATTCACTCTTGCCCACCATCACATTAGTGTGATGGTGACGTGACTTTTGAGTCTCTGGGCTCTGTCTACCCCGTTTGGGATAAAGACGTGTTAATTTATCTGTATAAGACAGGCAATTGGAGCAATGCGAATATGCGCTTTGATCTCAATTACTTTGCGTGCTACACCAAGCACATAAAGTAACTACCTAATAACATGTCGCTTTGACATCCACAAACTAACACGTGAATCCATTAACTTTTTCATAACGAATATTTATTTAACGCAACTATATAAATAAAAAGAACTGATTTGTTTCATGGAAGAATCGCAAATTAAATAAGTAAAAGAATAGTAAATGAAGGGAGTAGCACTTCTATTTATTTATAATCTCTTTAGCTGGAAGTCGGTCCTCGTCGGAGGGTCCGATAACAATTTTAATTTTACGCATAATTTTATAGCTCATTAGCAAGTAAAATCATTCGCGGTGAAGGGTTTTGTACGAGACTCAAAACCATGGAATATGCAATTTCCAATTCCGAATGTTTTTAGATCAATATTTTTTTACGGAATCCGTTTGACAAACGGTTTCAAAAGCAGTGGATACGTTTAAAAAAGTATATTGATACAAATGATTAGTAACCTACGGCCATCCTACACCTTATTTACAGAAGTTAGTTTTCCTAAGTGACAGAATTAACATAAAAGTTAGTAATTACTTACATATAAACATAGCACATATAATCTTTAAGACTTCCACACGGTCAATTATTTGTTTATTGTGCTCGGTTTTGTTATGATAAATCCATCTTTAAAGGTACCATTATAAACTTCACTTACCTATCACTAAAGAAGACTCGCCCTATGGGCCTCTGGGCGTGCGGGGTTTATGCGTAGCCCATTTAGAAGTTAAGTTTATTATAATTTAATTAAAAAATCTTTCTTTTTAAATAGTTAAAAAAATTATATTAATGGTATTGTTGTTTATTATAATTTTAAACATAATTTAATATTAGTAAATAAAAAGCGAAAAAATATCAACATTATTTGGACACTTTGGTACGACAAAATTACACCCTGGTCTAAACATGTACCCCATGCGCCCGTTCTAGTGCTATGAATGTTTTTTATTATGTTTAACTAAAAACCAACAATAACAACAACTTCTTTAGGATCAATTAATACGTTTAGGGTGTTCAAAAATTATCTTTGTATTATCTTTGTATTAATGTTCAGAGAAATAAATAAATTTATTATTATTATTATTAAAAATTACTTAGGTACCTATATAAGAGCCAATTTACTTATATTTTCCTGAAATATGTAGGTCTAGAATCATAAGATAATTATTATTCTAATAGTAGCCTAGCCTAGCCATTTGCACGTGATACTATCGCTATGGAAATACCTGTGGGAAATACTTAATACGAGTATTCCGAAGTCTGCGTAGGTACCTGTAGTAATATGGCAAGACCCCCGTGTGATTATTTTCAAAAGAAAATTACAAAAAATGTAGATGCATTTAAGCTTTTAAACCCGGAAGAATTTCTTATATCTTCTATAAATTGCTTAAATTGTGTAATATTAAATCATTTCAAAGAGGCTCTCTTCTTAGCGTACCTACTCGTAATTATAATTTTTATGTGATAAGAATATTAAGTACTTTGCCTTCTACCTTTTGGATTGATTAATTTCCTAATTAATTGATTATTGAATTATACTTTATTATTTCAACGAATTAAATGGGAGAGAGCTTTGCCCAGCAGTGGGACGAAATAAGTTAAAAATTTCAAACCCCCTTTGACCTTGCCTGCTGACGGTGTTGATTTGGGTAAATTTTATTGTATGCTATTACATACAGCTTATATACTCTTACAGTACAGTATTTCTCAGAATACTATGTACACATATATGAATACGCTTGTTCCACATTAGTGTGAATTCGCCCTTATTGGATGGCGTGGCTAATGCAATACACTCCGAGGTGAACCACTGGATATAAATGAGGGTAACTTACAGAACAGATAAATATTTCGTAATGCGGACCTCAGGGAACCTTCATCTTAGGCTTTCTGTAACAGACGAGCGACCGTATACTTTTGACTCACGCTCAACAGTCGCGCTACCGTCGGCGACCGTCGCGCGATAGTACCTGTCAACAGTGTCAGTCAGTGACAGTCGCCGATTGTTGCCTACTCTCGCGTGACAGTTGCGAATCAGGGTCGTGGGCATCCTGTCGCTCGTCTGTTAAAGATCTAATATTACCTTTATTACGTGAAGGATTTCCATCCTCGGATGCTCTATGTTAGCTCGTAATAAATACGTGGGAACCTTTTCCGCGTTAAGTATTTTTTGACTGTGTTTTTCGATGGTTTAAAGTATATTTCGAAACAAAAGTACAGTTTTAATTTTCACTTTACTGGGTGTGTGGTGGACAATTTTTACACAACGAGTAGCACAAAGAGTCCCATAAATGTTCTATAGTTGTAATATAAGGTAAACAGTAAAAACTATCCCTTTACTAAACACGTTAAGGCTGTACCTGAATTTTCCGGGGTCCAGTGCTGCCCCCATTTTAAATAAATCATTTCAAACAAAACGGAGACATTATTTAAAATTTTGCTACTACCAAGTCCTAGATAACCCTTCAAAGTATTTTATGAACTACTGTTTACAGTTTAAAGTGAGAACAATAAGCTTTACTACGCACATTTGCGAAAAACGGCCACTTTTGGCAAATGTGCGTAGTAAAGCTTAACGTTTTCATTATAAACTGTAAACAGTACTTTAAAGGGTTATCTAGGACTTGGTAGTAGCAAAATTTTAAATAATGTCTCCGTTTTGTTTGAAATGATTTATTTAAAATGGGGGCAGCACTGGACCCCGGAAAAATCAGGTACGGCCTTAATAAAAGATCATAAAAGTTAACACACACTCTAGCGACTCTAGTGCGATTCTGGAAATATTATTTACTGCTCTCAACTGAACACTTTTTCAACTATGTGCCAGCAAACTAAATATAACTATTAAGTTTTCCGCTGTATAGGTTCTGAGTCTGGATAGGCGCAGTTTACGGAATGTACATAAATTGATCCTAATTGTTATCGGATCCCGAATGACAATCGTTAAGCTACTTCATGCAGACGTCTTTGTGCAGCTCGAAAAAGCTGGAAGCCATTATAATAGCCATTAACACAAACAGTTACATACCTAAATAATGTACTCGTAGATAGATAATGTTTGTCCAATTAATAAAATAGCATAATATGTCTCAAACTTATTATTGTTTAGAAAGGTAGAAATGTATTAGTTGACCACATATTATTGCTTAGTGGATATGAAATACGTGTTTGTAATAATAAGGAAAACATTACGGAAGCTTTACTTTGTGTCCATCTAGAGACAATAAGTTAGACTTATACGTATATTATATATAGTATGATATACGTCTTCAGCAAAATGGTCAAAATATTTTATTTGTAGCGTAGGTACTTATAATTAAAAAATAATGTGATAAACAGGATCATGGATGAAACCCTTTCCTGGTCACCACAAATTAGTGAGCTGAGTCGAAAGACATTTATATCCTTACATTATCTAAGACGATTACAGAACTTTTTACCAACCGATACAAAAGCTTTTGCTCGCTCAATCACTCCCTGTCCCTGTTCTTGATTATGCAGATGTGGCGTCTTAGACTTGACTAAAGAACTTTCAAACAAATTAGAGTGTATTCAGAATATGTGCATCCGATATGTCTTTAATGTTAGGAAATTTGACACATTTCTGAGTTTCGCTCGCGGCTTAACTGGCTGCCCATAAAGATTCGCCGTGATCTTCACATCCTCTCTTTCCTTTTAAACGTCCTGTACCATCCCTCCTCTCCTAAGTATCTCACAGAAAAATTTTCATTTCGTGAGATTGATCCCCGCCTCCGATCGAGTAACAACCCGCTGCTACAGATACCTACTTACTCCTCTCAGTGTAATGACAAATCATTCTCAGTTCTAGCAGCTAGGCTTTGGAACAAACTCCCATTAGAGATATTTAAATGTCCTCATCTCTGCATTTTTTTAAATTCAAAATTAGGAAGCTTCTGGATTCTTTAAAAACATTGAGTTGATAATATGATATGTATGTAGTTTAAGTAGTATAAAGTATAAGTTTGTTTGTTTGTTTGTTTTATATCTTTATTGTACAAGAAATAGTTACAGTTTATAATATAATTTACAATATAATATAATTACAATAAGTATTTAAAATTTTATTTTTTAATATTGTATATATATGTTTATAATTGAATATGTATTAGAATTATTTTTAAACAGTCTTAAAAGTTTTTAGTGTAGTAATAGTTAGGTTACATTTAGTGTTGTTTTTGTGGACTGTGTATTGTACCCACTCTCTACCCTGTGTTGTAAAGGTTCCTTTAAATTTAAGGTTGACTGGAAGAGATCCCTATTTGGGATAAGTCCGCCTTTGTACCTTTGGATGTCTTGATGTTACGTGTAATTTTGTATTTGTTCCTTGTATACAATAAAGTTTTAACAAACAAACATATTTAGTATTTTATTTTCAACCTTGTCATGTACACTGTGATACGCTTATTGTTAAAACTACAGACCG
The DNA here is from genome assembly GCA_963576875.1 of Acrobasis repandana. Classification (NCBI taxonomy): domain Eukaryota; kingdom Metazoa; phylum Arthropoda; class Insecta; order Lepidoptera; family Pyralidae; genus Acrobasis; species Acrobasis repandana. The sequence continues at coordinate 13,426,588 of OY756218.1, read as the reverse complement.
AGGTTGTTACTGTTACCTTCTTTGGTAATAAAAAGAAAGGAAAGAGGTAATAAATCCTAGTTTGTGGCAGATCTCGCGCTCAGAATGACCAAGATACCAACTAGTAGCCGCAGCAAACAGGTAACAATGAAGGATGCTCAAGACCGTGCGAAGTAGAGAAGGAAAAGCCGGAAAGCAGACCCCGGGCTTCACAGCATTACAGCTGAGGATGCAACTGGGAATACGCTGAGATGAGTGACAGAGAGCCGCAGCAATCAGTTTAATTTAAGAAACCATATGGCTGCACGGGCCGGCACGACTGGTCGTGTAACGACCTCCATATACTTAGTGCGTCAAGTTGGCGCTTCTGGCAGCTTCTGCAACAAAAGTTGCGATCACGGCCACGACTATCTACAAGAGCAAAGCAACAGAGCTGCAACTGAAATTTTAAACGGATACAACGTAGAAAAGTACGCATCTGATAATAGTGTTTCGGGTCTTCCGCACGCTTGAAAATCCTGCATGAGAGAATAAATATATGTTTTATTGTATGTAAATTTAAAAATAAGTAGGTAGTGTGACATTAGTCACGGCCGTTTATTTCATTTCTTTATTTATAGTCACATGGTGTGGAATGAAACTCGCTTAGATACTACTCTGACAGAGAATAATGAGCTGATTTGCTATTTCCTTGTCCGTTCACACACTGTCTCCAAGTTTCTTTTGATGAAGCAAGTATCTATCTAAGTAGTCGTTCATGAAAGGGACCAAACTTAAATTAGTTGGTGTACAAACACAAAGGTGTAGGACGGGCCGGACGGGGTTCTAATCATGAATCTTAAGATGTAGGTTTTCGACTCCCATGTCTCTAAAGTTCATGTAATTATAAAAAAAAAACAAATTCATCAAAGAGCAAAAAGGTTTTACTTATTTGGATCATCCGACGCCATAAAATACCTTATACCAAGTAGTTTCCAGTTTTTCGGAAGTTGACTCGCTCTACCTACACCTGCTTGCAATCACTTACCTGAAAAGAAAATTTTCATATTAATACTTTGATAAAATGTAAACCGATGTATAAGTATACGCCAAATAATTTTTGCATGTCATGCTCGTGCTCAGTACATGATATTGAAGCTTAAACTATACGTAACGACCCGTGAGACATACTCGTTAATCTAAATATGGTAAACATACGTTTCATTAACTTAATCCACTGATTGCTCCATTTTTTTACTGAAAAATCAGTTTTTATTTGCCTTTGGCATGTCAAAAAAATACACATATTAAAATGTATGTATACTACAAGTACACTAAAAGCGTGTTGAGTGTAAAATACATATTACATTTACCCAATACGAGTATCCATTCTGAACTTTGTTGTTCTCATCTCAAATGCGCTTTAAATACTGTTCAATAATGTACACTACTAGGTATCGATGTAGTATGAATTTTAAATGATATTTTGATACACACACACATTTATAATAAGTTATTAATTATTATTTTATTGTCTTCTTAATAAGAAATAAAATAACATTTCAAAAGTCTTTCGATAAAAGACATCGCGATGAGAATTCTATTTGTATTTCAGTTCCGAGAAAACTTTTTGAATTGGCATAAATTGAATAACGAGTGAGCACCGCCGACTGTAGATTTAGCATCAAATTGAGAACATTATGAACTTCAACTCTATTTTGCTCAGCCAATATAACATTGCTTTGAAAAACCTTGCACCCACCAACTTTAATTTTTCAGTTAAATATGCAGTTTTTAATTTTTAAACTGAGTAGTATTAATGTTAAGCCGGCTACCGGCTTAACATACCTTATTCTTAATCACGGAGAGGCTCAAGATATTTTTAAGCTACTTAAGGTTACTAATCTAAATGTAAACTACGCTTAGGGTTACTTTTACTTAACGTGCGTAACCGCTAAAATCAAACTTTTTAAAATATTTATATTTCAATGCAAACAAAGGTAAGTAATTTTCTTTAAGGCTCCGCCAGTTCAAAGCCAAGAAAACTGTGAGTTTTTTTAAAAAATCACTGTATTTAAACTACTACAGTTTATTCCTTATTACATAAGAATTTTAAGGCTTTTCTCCACACACATACAATATTCAAAACACGATTGAGCATTTTTGGCTCGATAGAAAAAAATCACAAACATACCTCTAAATTTGCCTAAATTTGCCTTTATAATACATATTACTACTCGTATTTTATACAATCACATATACTTATATGAAAATTATACCAAATAAACGGGCAAGTGCGAGTCGGACTCGTACATGAAGGGTTTCGTACCACCGTACAATGTTTTAAAACGCTGAGGAAACACGTTTCTTGTATGACGACCCCCTTTAGGGTCCCGTTTGCACCCACCCTAAAAATGTATTATCTAGATATCTATCCGTTTTGGCTACAAAAAAGAAATTATAAATATAATACAAAAAAATATTTAATAAAACACAGCGAAATATTCGTCGAGAGCGAAGAATGGCCCGGAGCCATGTTTCTATTGTAGAAAATCCTTAAGATTTTTATGTAAATTTTTTGAGGAATAAACTGTTGTAACTAATTTAATAACAGTGATTTTTCAAAAACACGCACAGTATTGCAAATTATGAACCCATCTCGCCTTAAACACGATTCAATAATTGTGCTTTAAAATGTACATACAGAATTGACTACTTTACTAGAAAGGACTGATAAATTTAAATACGACATCGTTGAAGCGGCGATCAAAGAAATCTCTATAGATGCTTCGTTCCGACGCGAAGGCAGGGAAAGCTATTGCTCTGTTTTTCTTCGAATCAAGTTTTTACGAATTGACTTTAGGGTAGAGTGCACGTCTTTATTTTCTCTTATGTATAATTTACCTGGGCAACCGAGCTTCGCTAAATGAAAACACAGAAAAAACAAGGTTTTCTAAAATTTTAACCCAGCTATCATCAATTTTGCGGACACATCCATATCATACATCCTAAATTTACTAGAAATTATTTGAGCCGTTTCCGAGATCCTCTTATAGTTATGCTATAAATTTAGGTGTTTACAAGAATTGCTTGTTGACATTAACTAATCAGATTCTATCTTCTTCGTCATGGGATAAAAAAGATGAAGTACGTATGTTGTTAGGACACATTATAGTTTATAGCAGTCACATGATCTAGTTACTTCTATGAAAATTGAAAGAAATATCGTGTTTCAATAAATACTAAGAATTTTATTTTGATGAATAATAAAGTTGCTGGGGAAAAAGGAGTTGGTGGCACAGTGGTTTGGGTACTAGCTGTGCGTCAGTGAGGTATGAGTTCGATTTACACTTGGCGTGACTTGCCTTTGACTTTGTACTTATCGTGAGGAAACCTGCACACTAGTTCACTAGTGTTTAATAATGACTGTCTTCAAGGATGAAGACGACAGTCATGGAGCTACGCCAGATGCCTTTAGGCAGCTCGAAAAATCTGACATTAGTCTTTTTATTTATATTGTATTTTATTTTTTTATTAATGGCTTGCCGCTACTGCGTATTTAGCCAGGAACAAGTTAATAAAACGTGGGAAATTCTTTTTTCCTAACAAGTTACAATCAAAGGTTGGTTTAGGCCTTTGGTTGCTTTAAGGGAGCTTCTGGCGACAAATCTATACGAGTCCACTGGTTTTCATAGCCGATTGAGTGGCGGACGACGCCTGAAGACGCCCACACAGTCCGCGAAACAAATATAATTACAGCCGTACTATGACTGTACACTTTAACTATTTCACATACCTACGAGTATTATTCATGAGCATGAGCATTAATAACACCAAACAACACCAATTTCATATAACAAAGTCCACTAAAATCAATTTGCAAAATAATTATATATAAAGAAAACCCCAACCGAACCTCTTGACTTCCCGCCAAAAACTCTGACATTAGTCACTCGATAAGAGAGAAGACTGGGGAAAGTGGTTCAGTATGAAAAGGACATGGTATATGCTATATTTGCACTAGAACCCTATTTTTTGAAATGAAAATTCACTGAACACACATACATACATACTATCACGTCTTTATCCCTAATAGGGCAGACAGAGCATTTTGGGTCTTTCGGCTCTAAGCAGACAGAGCCCAGGGCTGCATGACTCTAAGGCCACTTTTAGCGAGATGGTAGGCAAGAAGGTGGAAAAAGGAATTAAAATAGTGCTGGGTTGCTAGCCGCATCGCCTAATAACATGATTTTCATTTTCGCCCGTCCATCGATCGGCTTCTACGATCTGCCTGGGAAGAGAAGCAGCTGGTTCATGCTAAGTTTTTTCTTTTCTCCCAGACCAGCAGGAATGTTGACTGAACACCCGATTTTTAAATACTAAAGACTTAGTTTATTAGCTGCCATTTTCCAAGATGTGCCTGTAGACAGACAAATATATGTGATTGGCAGAGCAATGAACTAGTGTATCTAATGCATTTTTGATGTGCCAACGCAGTTACTTCGAAATGCAAAGTTGGTACATAAAAGTGCAGATTATTATGATGCTGCATCATAATAATTCTGCACTTTTATGTCAATTAGGAAAACAAAAAACAAAGCGCGCAGTTACTTGTTTGGAAACTAGAAAAGTATATTATTTTATACTTTATGAGCATTGAACTTAAAAATTTCATATAGGTAGTTATCTATTTAGGTACAAGTATCTGTCATTAGATTCAATCTCTATATCGTTTCCAACAACAAAAAAGATTGATCGTGATGACCTTTAAGTTATCTCAATACTTAGGTATAATTTATATTATCATAGTCACAGATCTACCACTACCTACACTGGTAGGTCTGTGATCAGAGTAAATCTTTGAACTGATTTATTTTTCTAGGCTATTATTATACTGAAGTGAGAAATTACTGAAATTACACAAACAAAATGAAGCATTATTTCACGAGTAAAGAAGTGAACTGTCCTTAAGGAAAGAAGGCAATTTCTCTTTTGTTGTTTAAAATATGCCCAAGTTTTAATGGAGGCTTGTCTCTACATTCCCCCAGACTTTCAGTTGGTGTTTTTGTTACACTCGCGAATAATCCGAGTAAAGTCCTTGGTTTTTAGTAAGTACTCATACATAACAACAATTTATTTTACGTTTTTAGACATGGACATAATCTTATTTTTTATTTATTTAATCACAAACAATTTTTATATTGTGTTTGATATTGTAAACTGGTTAAAGTGGACTCTATAATGTTAAATTGGTGTAATTTGGTGTTATAAACGCTCATGTTCATGAACAATATGTGAAATAGTGTTAAAGTGAACGGTTACGATATTTGTTAAGCGGACCATGGTAAGCGTCTTTAGGCACCGTCCGCCACTCAATCAGCCTTGATGAAAACCAGTGGACTCGTATAGATTTGTCGCCAGAAGCTCCCTTAAAGCAATCAAAGGCCTACACCACCTTTTCATTGTAACTTGTTCCGAATAAGACGCAACAAAACTTAATATAGGCTCTTAAGGACTTGTATCCAGAATCCAAGGCAGTAAAATATTTCTCAAAAAAAAAAGATAGGAGGCATCTGGCCAATCAACAATCAAACAGCCATACCATACATGCTACAAAATAACATAAACATACATGGGAAAAATAAAAATTTTAAATATCTAATAGAAACATATTCGAAGTAAGAAAAACAAACAATTTTTGTGAAAAGTACTCCCCGAATAACTAAAAGCCGTAAAAAATCCATAAACAAGCGTGCAATGGCCACCCAAAATTGTGTGGGAAATTCAGTGTCGTAGTAAATTTTTAAAGCTACCATCCTGCATCTTGAAGATATAAATGCCGAATATACTTGTGAAAATGTAAATGTTAATGTCACATTGCAAGCGGGGGTTTTCTAATTAGGAAGTTTTACAAGAGATTCAATTGTACTTTAAATTTAATTATACATCGAGAAACCTTACCTGTATAGATTAGTAGAACAAGCACTACAACGTTATACTATGAGATTATTCAGTAATTGAAGAGAATTTCAAACAAACTGAGTATAATGGCACATTTTAATTAAAAGTTAATCATTTACTTACGACGTAGTCACTTTGAAAATATTTCAGCCAAATCGCCTGCGATGTGATTAGCAAAAATTTTTACAGAAAATTCTCTTCAAGTAAAGATTTTACATTAGTGTGTGTGTGTGGTGTGTATAAGTGCATTTACGTCAGAGCATGGTGATGACAGTGCATTAATGACGTCACGGGCTCCGTGGCGCCCGCAGGCGGCAAATGCAAAGCGGACAACTCACTTTTCTCGTATGACGTCACTCGGAAAACGAACGCGGTATCCCAGTTTGGGGTCAATGGCCAATCTACAAAATAGAAAAATCCAGATTCAAACTCGATGCTGCACTTCTAATTTTAAGTGCATCTTTATAATTTCCAATTAAAATCAATTGAAGGTAAGTAATTGCATTTAGGCATTTAGTTTTCTTTTTAAATTCTTGCGCATTATATTCTTTGATGTCAAATGAATTTATAATTAGCTCTACATTCAACCATTAGCTGGAACTTTGAAATGATTTAATGAAAATGTCTGGAGCGTAGGTAACTTGAGGTATTACAAAAGGTAGATGATGTACCCGTCATCTCCGTTCTGCTGAGGTGCCTCGGTGACGTCACTGACTGCATCAGCCTCATCGTCCAAACCGTTGCACCCCTCCACCACAACCTGAGGGACCTCGGTCATCCCAGCACTCTAAAGCGGAATCCAGAAACGTATCGGCCGACCGACGCACGTAACGACACCACCGCAGACTGACATACCTCGCCCTTGGTAAAAGATTACCATTACTACAAGTACTATTATTAAATTAAGCGAAGTAACTCGCAGACAACATGAAGCATAAGCATGCGCCGTCCACAGCAAACGGGTCACGAACGCATACTTAAGGCTTCGCTAAATAATCCCTTTAAAGATTAGTTTGCCTCTTTGCTGTGGATTGAGGTAAATAATGTCACATATGTACTTACCTACCTACACGCATGTGAATGTTTTATCATATTTGCCACTCTCTCATCTCAGCGCGTTACCGGTTCAACCTTAGCTGCGCTGCTTTGAAGCCCGGAATCTGATTTCCTTGGGAATTCAGTTGTTGCATAAATATTTGATGTGCGCTGGAATTTGATAACATTTGAACATTTTGTGTGAATAATTTGCTTAATTTAATACTAGCAGCTACGAACAATGACTAGCAGCCTGCCCCGGCTTCACTCTAAACATTTAAACCTTCCTTAAAAATTGTTTTATATGTTACCTATCAAAATAGCCCAGTAGTTTTTTGAGTACAGATAACAGCCGGGATATTATTGAATCGCAATCTCTCGAAAGTCCGGATCCCACTATACGAGTAGATAATGTGATCGCAATTATCGAACCGACCCATGTATATAATTTGCTTATGTAATACTGTCCCATACAATCAGTGAACTTTAAAAAAACTCTAGTACGTACTCACGTCCATCGTGTAGTGTTTACATTATAGTTAGACGAGGTAAAATATCAAAATGTGATTGTTAAGGTAATTGTGTGTAAGTGATAAAAACTGCGACATGTCTGGAGTGTGGAAGTCCCTCAATACCAGCACAACTCTCCCGAAGTGATGGGACTACTTTATAGTAGGTACGTAACTGACCTGTGACAGTTCATTCACATTGATTTGGCACCCCCTAGCTACCTTTATTAAATGAATAGAGAAGTCAATGGCAAACCAGTTCATTATCTCTGCGCGAAATTTGGCTCTTGAATGCAGACAGACAGGTATATTGATATCTTGTAACAGAACACAAAACCGTAAGAAAAAAGACTTATTTAGTGTAATATTTCTAATAAATGGCTAACTGGCTTTACAATACGTGCGTCCGTTGCTCTTCCCGCTCACCGGCCGCCGCCCGCCACAGGCCTCGTAGCGGGTATCTTTGGTTTTTATTAGGGTTCCCTAGCCAAATGGCATAAAACGGAACCCTTATGGATTCATCATGTCTGTCTGTCCGTATGTCACAGCCACATTTTTCCGAAACTATAATTTTTGAAACCTTTTGTATTATAATCGTTAGATTATTGTGCAATAAATATTAAATAAATAAATAAGAACTATATACTGTTGAAACTTGGTAAGTAGATGTATTCAACTCAATATTATTTTTTTCATCAAACCCATTCGTACTTGCTGCTACGGAACTCGTCATGGGCAAGTCCGATTCGCACTTGGCCACTTTTTATGAAACAAGATAGGTACATATGACAGAATATTTTTTTTTTTTTAAGTATTTTCCTTAATCTATGATTTTTAAAATCGTTCTGTATAGTGTTCTAATGTAAAACACAAATTGGTGTAACCAACACTGAATTAATGTTATATTAATTTATAACTACCGAATAATGATAAGTTTAAATTGCCCTGTAACAAAATGTTACAGGTTAGACATATTTACGGCTATGTACCTCTATATGTCAGTCTACTTACTGACACTTTTACAAATATTTCCTAAACGAACGCGATTATCTATATCCAGACAAATATATTTACAGTTTCAATTGTAACACGATCTTTGTGCTATTAGATTTCTTCCTCCTCTTAATTCCCAACAGATATCCGCTAAGTTTTTTTGACAGCCAATTATCCAAGCGAGTTTACGAGCTTTCAATATCCCTCGAAGGCGCAAACAATAAAATTGCTTGAACAATTTAAATTGGAAACGTTAAGGCAATTTCCTAAAAGAACACTGTACATTGTAGTACCAATAGAGCAAGCAGCGATCACTAATGGCCCCTTAACCCGTATATTGCTGGGACAGAGCAGGCGGACGCTTCGCCGCGACTAGTGTCATTACTCCCCAGGGGGACCTACTACAAATAAAATAAGCTGTTCAATCAATCTGATCAGATGGTTGTCCGCAAACTTCTAATAGATTGCCATCGATCGACTGCACTTACCGTAATGACATCGTCAATGTTTAAGTGTAGTATCCATCAAACTGTCGCGGTTGGTTAACGTATAAGTATTAAATATCAATAATGCGCGCGTACACTCTAAATCTCTTTCGCCTTTCGCAGTGCCCTCGGAGACCCCGGCCTTCGCTTGCATGAGTTATGAACATACCTGTAAAAGGTGCCCCCTCGGGAATTTCTCGGAGTATTTATGTTACAATATCGACACAAATATGTTGCTCAGATTTACTTGATATGATTAACTTAAAAGAAATACATCATACCTAAACAAAAAATAAGTGGATTTTAGAGATCTTAGTTCCGTAGGTAGTCACAGTCAAAAAATATACTTAGTAAATATAGCTACTCAACTAGCAAGATACGAGTACCATCTAGAATTTTTGTTTCCTTCTTTGTAGGTACAAAGCGAATTTTCGAAAAATTGTGCTTGCAATCTAATCTAAGGGAAATCGAGTCTTGTGATAAAAACCGCATCTGTTTCAGAACTCCCACACCCAACCACAGAATAAATACCAGTACTGATCCAACAATGCAATCTGATACTACACAAAGATAATAGAGTCGCATTTATAAACAATGTAACTTTAACTATAGAGATAAAGCTTCTCCAATTCAAACTACCTAGCGTACTATAGAAAATCTGCTTTAGAACTTTTTGAAAAATTAAATTATATTTATAAATTAAAGAACATTAATTCAATCTAAACCAAGCCATGTCTCACGACGTTACCTGTTAGTGTCCAGATAGCCAACAATCCAACAATGACACACAAAGGGACTCATAGCCACCTCATGTAATGTACACCTTCGTTGCGGAACGTTCCGGCTTTGTACTCTAAAGCCTGGCTGGAATCTGTTATTACCTACTGAAAATTCAAAATAAAGTGGAGAAATTCTCTGGAAAGTTTGATAAAGGTATTAAATGTTTAAAGGTAAAAGGTATTAAAGGTAGTCAATGCTATAAGTTCGCCCTAATGTATATCCGACAACAAAGTTTTAAAACTATATAATTCTTTAAAACACATAGGTATATTTGATGTCGAATTGTATATAGTATCAGCAAAATATCGCCCTATTTTCCTAATTTAGCAATGTCATTTCACCGTTTATGGCTAGCTCAGCTTTTAATCAAACCATGTTACATTTGTATTTCTAAATGTACTCGTATGTCAATAGTATTTTTGTTCTGAAAACAGGGCATATAAAATGTGTTATTTAGTTATATTACGTGAGATCAATGTAGCTGTTAGAGACAAAATATGCAGACAGGCTTATCCTACACAGTCAATCGTAAGTGGAAACAGAACTAGGTATAAGACTGAAACTTACATATAAGGTAATGCAATTTTTTTTTGACGCGGAAAAATCTCTTCGGGTACCTTACCGGTTACAGGACACCGAAAAGGTTATGTGGTGCAACCACTAAAAACTCCGCGGTGTCACCTCTAAGCCGCTATGTGCCGGGGCCGTGTGCTTCTCCACGCTCCACAGCCCCGGTGCGCCGGTGCCGGCCGCTACCTCAGCGGCCCCTTCTCGCTCACGCCCTTACGGTACCCTCTGCTTAATCAGAGGGGCCGGAGCAGCCATCACCTTGGCCTCTCGGCCAGACAAGGACAGGCGCGCTGACACGACATGCGCACGCCTTCCACTCCGAAGGGCTATCCGTTAGACGATGGAATCCCGTTGGCGACCGAGGCCCGCCCAGCCGGCTGGGAATAGGGAGAGCGGCAACGTAACACCAACACTCCTCTTCCCCTGCGGCCCCACGGAGACCTTAGCCTCAACCCGGGCAATGGGTTCCACTTAGCTTCCCCGCGGATGCCCAGACCGCAGGTACTGAGCCCCCCCCCCCCCCCCCCCCCCCTATCGCGACAAGATGGGAACCCGGGCGGGGGGGACATTTGGCATACCTGCATTTAGTCCAATCATGTTTAACCTCGGAATCAAACAGAAGAAGCTAGATTTTTGTATAAACCTTTATTTTGGCATTCTAAATGTTTATTCCAAAAGTATTATAAGATCACGGTGTGGACGTCCATGGATATTAAATATCAAAGGTTATAAAAATCAGTTTTTCGATATTTCTATTCTTTGTATCGTATTCACATGTCACAGAGTATAAAATTCTCTAAAAATTACGTCTGTATCATTTTTATATCGTATCTGTACCTAAATGAGATATAAAATTAGAAGTCATTTTTACGGTCTCGAATTCTTGCAAAAGAACCTTCTCCATTTTCATCAGTCCGGCCGTTCGTTCGTCCGACCCGGAACAAATAAACGTACCTATATACAAAAATACAGCTTATTCCGTTTGATTTCGAGGTTAAACCCTAAGATAACTAGACTAAATGTATTTCAAATATGTTAGCTGTATTTCAAATGACTGAACTAATTACGAGCTTGTAAATAGGCACCCAAATGCCACGGTCACCAAGTCCGCTGTCTAGGCACTAACAAAATTAAATATTCAGTTGACCCCAGCCAGAATTAATAAGACCGTAACCCTAGACTACATTAAGAAACTTCGTGATACCGGTGCCGACTCCAATAAATAACAAACAAGTGGTTCATGAGCTTTAAATAACTTTTTCATAGCTAATTCAGAATTTGGTAAAACTTAGTCAAAGTAGGTATCTACTTATGTAAGTAATTCGATAACTTTTTATTTTGATCTTTAATATTATACTAGTTTAATGTTGTTATTTTTAGTTATCTTATGAATAAATGATTACTTGTCATCGTTAAAAAAATAAAATATTATACTTCTATATTCTTGATGTTATCTTGTAAATTATTACAACAAATATTTAATCACTCTATCAGTTACCAGCAATAATCCGTGATACACCGAGTGATGGATTACTTATAAATTAAAGCATTGCATCGATTCGTGGTTTGTATATCCGCGTAAAAAAAAATTATAGGAAATTGATCTTAGAACAAGTTGAAGTCAGATTTTTTTCTCGTTTTTATGAGGTTACCATTGTTCTGATACAACAGTATTATAACCAGGGCTGGATAGACCTTTAGGCAAAGTATCATAGGGAGCCTAATGACCTAGATGACTATTTTTTTGCGTGCCATTGTCCCTAATTTTTTTTAGGGGTGGCCATCTAAACCAAGCATTCTGTTTATAAAACTACAAATAGGTACGTAAGTACAAAACATAATAGTAAACATACTACGGTTATTTTAAAAGTAAGAGTTCAGTATGACACTCTAATATTCTGATTACGCCCTAGAGCTAGCTCTACCGTATACCCGTCGTATCCGTTTCGTGGATATTTAGATAATTACGATTAGACTAACAAACATATTTTAGCTATGGATCTAAGGTACGTTAGATTCTATAAAAATAGTTTACCCTTTATCTGATTTTATTATTATGCTCTGCATTGCGATAACAAAACACTTGTTTTGTATAAGCACTTATATTGATGAATGTGTATTAAATTTCACTAAATCAAATTATAATCAGTGATGTCACTAACAGATAGTGTAAGGCCGCGTTTCTACCAGACATGTGTGAGGTAGCTCAGCGGTGCGAGGATGCGTAACGAAGCTGCAAAACGATGTGAGTGTTTCCACCAGAAGTAGGCTGCTGCGCGGTGCGAGTTTACGTAGAAACGGTGCGCAGATGGGTAGTGCGAGGATATGTAGCAGGCTCTTTTCTCTATTCTTAATTAATTAACTTAAGTAATTAATTAAAAAGTACCTTACTGCGCTAAGCCATTTCCACAGGAACTGCTCTGAGCGAGGCTAGGTATATGAAGCGATTCTATTGATTCTTAACAAATACATTCCTCGCCTTGCTTAGCATCCTCGCACATCTCTGGTGGAAACGCAGGCTTGGGCATAGGTAGGTATTTTTCTTACATACAGATTTAATTGTTTTTGACATACCTTCGAAATATTTTTATTTACATAAGTATATAATAAATGCGAGCTGGACTCGTCCATAAAGGATTCCGTTCCTCCGTAAAATGTTTTAAAAACGCTGAAAATACACGTTTTTATCTTATTTTTAGTATTATTTGTTAAAGCGGTCACAGTTATACATAATCGTTATTTCAAGTGTCTAGCTATTACAGTTCAAGAGATAGGTAGAGACCCATGACAGACAGACGGACAGACAGCGGAGTCTCAGTCATAGGGTCCCGTTGGCACCCTTTGGGTATGGAACCCATAAAATCAATGTTATCTAATTATGTTCAACAAACAAACGTTCGCTCTCTCGTGTGGGATATTGTAAAATAAATTCACACCTATTTTATTTATAAATCCTAAACTAAACTAAATACTCGTTTTTTTTAATCCTATGTCAGTAATCATAAAGTATTATTTTTTATTTTTATTTTATTCTTATTTAAACTTTATTGAGCCAAAAGCTACAATAGGTAGACTTAATGCTAAAGCATTCTCTCCCTGTCAACCTTTAGGAGAAGAGAAACAGATAGAATAGTTGGCGTTTAAAATAGATAGAAACAATCCAGAACTAATAAGTACTTTTAAATGATCATACATAAATATCGTATAAAATAAATACTATATTTATACATACATACATATATACTATGTATATCTCTTCCGTTTTTTCATATATATCTTCTTTATAATACAAACTGTTTTGTACTTCTTGCCATTTAAATTCACTTATCAATTGTTTGTGTATAGCTCTAAATGTCTTGCATAATTCTTCTAAACATTCAAGTCTTGTCTCGACATGAGTTTCTGTAAGAATCTCTGCGGGTAATTTTTCAAACTTTAACTTGCTTTTGTTTATTCTATTGCAAGTGTCTATTTGAGAATTCTCACAACCCTCCATTATAGCAATGGTAATTTATTACTGAAATTATTGATTTATTACACAAAAAAGACTGATCAACTTTAGTCAAACAACCGCAACATCTCAACTCAAATATCCCTACGCACTTTTTGAAATAAGTAGTAGAAACAATCTTTTATCTTCGGAATTAACTTTCTATTGTACCTACTCTTGTGATGTCAAAAAAATGCTCCTATGATAGTCATTGACAAGATTATATATATATTAAGTATTCTGAAATAAACAAGAGTAGGTACAATAGAAAGTTAATTCCGAAGATAAAAGATTGTTTCTACTACTTATTTCAAAAAGTGCGTAGGGATATTTGAGTTGAGATGTTGCGGTTGTTTGACTAAAGTTGATCAGTCTTTTTTGTGTAATAAATCAATAATTTCAGTAATAAATTACCATTGCTATAATGGAGGGTTGTGAGAATTCTCAAATAGACACTTGCAATAGAATAAACAAAAGCAAGTTAAAGTTTGAAAAATTACCCGCAGAGATTCTTACAGAAACTCATGTCGAGACAAGACTTGAATGTTTAGAAGAATTATGCAAGACATTTAGAGCTATACACAAACAATTGATAAGTGAATTTAAATGGCAAGAAGTACAAAACAGTTTGTATTATAAAGAAGATATATATGAAAAAACGGAAGAGATATACATCGTATACAAAGTTGCATTAAATATGAGATTGAAAACATTTAAAAAACTTGTTAAGGGAAATGTCAAATTACCGAAAATAACAATATCCTCATTTTCAGGAAAATATACAGAATGGACGTCTTTTCGGAATATGTTCATCTCTTTAATCCACTCCAATACGTCAATTGATAATTTACAAAATCTTTATTACTTAAAATCGTATTTGACTGGTGAAGCTGAACAGTTGATACGTGAAATTCCAATTCAATCCAATAATTATATAAAGTGTTGAAACCTGTTAGAAGAGAGGTACAATAATAAAAGGTTTTAAGTTAATTGCGTTTTGAAACGGTTATTAAACCAAGCAAGTATAACAGTCCAGTCAGCAATTGCTTTAAAGGATTTGTTTGATACCACTTCAGATTGTATATCAACCTTAAGAAATTTAGATGTGGATGTTAGTTCATGGAACATTATTGTTATTTATATTATTAGTAAAAAACAATGGGAATTGCAAATTTCATCTCATTTATCAAATGAACTTCCGACATATGCACAATTTTTAGAATTTTTACAAATTAGATTTCGGGCAATGGAATATATTGAACTTCAAATTAATACATGCACTATTCCACAGGTATTTAAGAAGGTTGATTAATTTAAATGTAAGTTCTGCACTGAGAACCATAAGTTGAGTTTTTGTCAGAAATTTATAGCTCTTGAAAATAGTCAACGGCATACCGTTGACTATTTTCAAGAGCTATAAATTTCTGAC
The DNA here is from genome assembly GCA_963576875.1 of Acrobasis repandana. Classification (NCBI taxonomy): domain Eukaryota; kingdom Metazoa; phylum Arthropoda; class Insecta; order Lepidoptera; family Pyralidae; genus Acrobasis; species Acrobasis repandana. Next base: position 13,411,378 of record OY756218.1, on the reverse strand, counting down.
AAAAACTAAATTTTTATATAATTTTGATTTAAAGAATAATCTCTGTTTTAATTGTTTGCGAAATAACCATTGTACCAAGTACTGTCGTATGGAACCATCGTGTAATTTATGTTATCAAAAACATCACTCTTTGCTCCATTCATCATGGGGAGATGCAGAAATTACTGCAGCTAAAAATATCAAGGAAGGTAAAATGAATGTTCCAATTATGTATTCAAAGCCTTCAAGTTATTCCGGTCAATCAAATAAAGTTGTAGGAGATTCGCAAGAAAAAACTTTTTAGTCATATCTCATTTTTTAAGTATTAATGATGGAACACAGATTATACTGCCTACGGCAATGGTCAATGTACGATCGAAGTATGGCAAGATTTTAAGTTTGCGGAGTCTAATAGATCAGGGTTCACAGGGTAGTTTTATTACCGAAGCTGCGGTTCGGGAACTCGGTTTAAGGAAATATAGATGTAGAAACGAGGTGTTCGGGCTAAGTAGCCGAAATTCTTTAATATGTGAACATTTTGTTATTCTTGATATACAATCTTGATATTCTTCACTTATATTCAGAGTGAAAGCTTACGTTTTACCAATTGTTACTTCTTATGTCCCCGCAAAGAAGTGTGGTTTATCAGAATTACCAGAGTTACAAAGAATTAAGTTAGCAGATCCAAGTTTAAGTAATTGTAGAAAAATTTACATTTTGCTAGGGGCCGAGGTGTATTGCAATGTGTTAAAAGAAGGTCTCATTAAAGATCCTAAAGGTGTCTATATAGCACAGAACAGTCATCTAGGTTGGATTCTTTCTGGTAAGGTTTTGGGTAAAGAACAACCCAAACATTCTTTAGTTAACCCGTATACAAAAAATTATCACATAATAAGCATAGTTTTACTTTTAATAATTACTCCGAATGTAAGTGCGATAGTAGAAAAAGTAAAGTAATATCTAAATGATCGTACAGCCTTTAATATAAATTGTATAAAAATAAATAAATTGTAACTCTACATATAAAGGTTGGAAGTTGTTTTTAATTTTTACTATTATTTATTATAATGTTTGTTGTTTTAATGTTTTTTAGCATAGTTCTTAAATATAGATAGATAGATATAATGTTTTGTATTTTTTCATATCAGCTACTGAAATAAAGAGCAAAATAGTGCCCTTTCGGGGGCGGTATGTATAAGTTTGTAAACCTTTTTGTTAGTAGTCTAAGAAGAGAACTTTTAAGTTGTCTATTCTAAAAAGTCTGTGTCAAGTAAATAAACAAGGCTAAGAGTGCAAAAAATGTATTTTATATAATAAATAAAAGCTACTAAGAGAATAAAGAAATACAGTCCATAAGAGCTACGAGTTCATTCATAGCTCTTTCCGTACTTTGGAAAGCACGTAAAGCTGTGGGTCTCAAATGCCATCTAGCATTCGTTTAAACTTATCCTAGGATTGGTTCTGGTCTCCCCTTTGGGTTGCGGAGGTCAGATGGCAGTCGCTCTGTATAAAAACCCAGTAACCTCGTTAAATCACGTAGGTTTAGGTAGCGGACCTCGGGTTCTGAAGCATAACCGCTGAGGATGCAACTGGGAATACGCTCGGATGATGATAATTAAAATTTAAATTAAAACTATGTACTCGTATGTACATAAAAGAGACCAAAAAATATATCCATATTCATTATTAATTATTAATAAATTATTCAAATATCTATCTTTAGTTCTATTTACTGTCTTTACTCTTATTATAGCTTATCAAATTTTTTAAACATAATAAACAAGTATACGATAACGTGATGCTACTCGAACATTGTAGGAATGCCATGCTATACTAATAGGATTCCGTGGCACGTTCGTTGTTCTGCTAGGCTGAAGCACATTCGTAGCCTATTTGGATCGAAGCACGTTTGAACATTCTACGTGCGTAAGAGCAAGGTTACACGATCATTATGGCATCAGTCAATTCCATCAGTCTGATCAGAATGATCGGAGAATGATCGTGTAACCCGCTGAATGACAGACTGATGGTTCTGACTGATGAAAATTAAAATTGTTTTGAATGATGAAAGACTGATAGGAGACTGATCGCGTAACCCGCTTGTATCATTCTCGCGTCAGTCACCGTACTTTAGTTACTTTACTACACACCGTACATCAATGTAAATAAGATTCATTTTAGCTCTTTGCCGTACACGTACTTTTCATCAGTCTGCTGTCATTCTGGATTGACCGTGTAACCGTGAAAAACATCCATCATTCTGGCATCAGTCACGTCATTCCAGACTGATGGACTTGACTGATGCCAGAATGATAGTGTAACCTACCTCTAACGTTAACGTAACGTCGCGGTCGTAAAAATGACATGCTATGCTTGTAAAGCTCCGTAGACTCCGTTAGCACGTCCTTAGATCACCCAAAGGCTTGACCTATGACAAATTTACGCAAAAGTAATGTTTTTAATTACCTCTACAGGTTGATGAATAAATAAAAGTTATCCCTCGAAAGTGCACATTTTATTTTATGCTAGAGGTTTTGAATTTAATTCACTTCAAGTTACATTATTCATCAAAAGTTTATAAATAATTAAGAAGGAGTTTTCTGAATCCAGCTGCTTTGAACGGTGAAATCCGGGCTGTGTTCCTCGAACATAAATTATTATTAGACAGCAATCTCAACTCGTTAAATTACTTGAGGCGACCAATTAGGCTTATCGTTCATTCAAATTTTCTGAGTCGAGGGAAGTTGAGAATGGTGGTAATCTGACGGCCGCTCGGAGGCCAGTAAACTAACATTGATGACGGCGACCGAATAGCCTTATTGTTCAAGTTGGCGGTTTTGGGGCAAGGCTCGTATTATGCGGGCGTTGTATTAATTGCTACCCTGTACGTGGCTACGAAACTTTGCTGATGAGAGCAAAAACAAAATGTTGTCAAGGCGCCATTCATTTATTACGTAGGCTGATTTAGGGAGGAGGTCGACCATGTCTTATTTTTTCTTACAAGGGGGTGGGAGGCCCGCCCAGATAGTTCTTACGTAAGATCAGAAAAATGCGCAAAGTAAATATTTATACTCTGAAAAAGGGAAGGCGCGCGCTCTGATGCGTATGGCAAAACAGTTTAGATGGCAACAGATCCATGTCATAGAAATTGTTAAAATTGATCGTGATCTAATAAAAAAAATGTACCTACTACTACTAGTACTTTTTTAATACTAACTAGCTTTTCGGGCGGTGCGCGGGCTGCAAGCAGCTCGCGGTTTCTCGTGCAGCTGTTGAAGTTGGCTGAAGTACATGTCCAGTGGAGAAAAAAGGTAAAAACTACAGTCAGTAAAGGACACATCAAAAAGATTCATCTCATCAGATTTGGATTCCCCGATCCAAAAAAACCTTTGCATACTGAATTTCAGTCAAATCGGACAAAGTCGGAAAAGGGCGGCAATCTTGAAAAATTTTAAAAAAAACGCTCAGCGCTTATTGGGAGTGGCTCGGCCTGCGGCCTCAGGCATCGTTTAGTGTCTTGGGTTCGCATCGTTATTTGGTTACGGTTCAATGTGAACAATCAAAAAGCGGGCATTTTTAAAATTTTACCAATCATGAAAACAAGTTTATTTGCTAGGCAAATTAAAAAAGCCCCGATTGTCAAGAATGCCATCTAGTGATGAGTAGCGGAACTACCGATAAGAGTTGATATCCGTAGTGACATCTATTGTTTACTAGAGAAAGCCCTGAGTTTCAAACGTTAACCCCCAATGACTTTTAAACGGCTGAACCGATTTTCATCAAACATAAACCACCACCATTCGAGCGCTACGATACCACAGACAGACAGAAATTAGCGTCAAACTTATAACACCCCTCTTTTTTGTCGGGGGTTAAAAAACCAAAGTGGTCCCTTTGGTATTTTTAGGAATTTTATACCTTAAAAGGTACAAACGGAACCTTTATAGGATCACTCCACTCATTTGTCTGCCGTCCGTCTGTCACAGTCACAGCCAATTTGCTACGAATTGTTGGACCGATTGAGTTGAAATTTGGTACTCATACGAGTATATCAGTGACCCAAAGACGGACTCTTAACGTAAAGGGCGTGTTCACACCAAACGTATAGTCCGCCGCCGACTGTGAGCGTGCTCACTGTTATTATTGTTGGTTCGGTTCGGTCGACGTGAACGAGAAGTTAAATATAGGTAGGGAATATGGAAAAATGATTACTGCAAAACGCGCGCTCAGTTTTGGCGGCGGACTATACGTTTGGTGTGAACACGCCCAAATAAATAAATAATGGGGATACTTGTGGGAGGCAAATAAGACATTAAAAAAATGATTTGTTAACTAACTCTATATCATATGTCGTATCAAATGAACATACTTTTTATGAGAATTTTAAAAATATATTTTTTGGTATATTTTTGAAGTTATTTAAGATAAGTTATAATATAGCAGAGAGCGTTTAGCGTTAATGAAACGTATTATCTATCAGTCTAAGAATAAAATAATTGTATTTACGAAACGACTTTATATTTTCCATTTAGTTAAGTGACAAGACTAACAACACAACTGTTGCTAAGCTACAACACTTTCCCTCAGTTAACTAAGCCAAGCTCTCCTCTGAGATGCGTGAATGTTATCCTTGGAAGTGGTTTCGTGAGAATATCCGCGATTTGTTCAGAGGAACTCACTCGTCTAACTTCTAGTACATTATCTGCAACTTGCTCACGCACAAAGAAGTGCCTCAAACGAATATGTTTTGTCCTCTTATGAAACTCAGGGTTGTGAGCTAATTTCACTGCAGCTTCATTGTCGACGCTAAGATTTGGTACTGAGCTGAGCGTGGTCAATTCTTTAAATAGCCTTGTAAGCCACACCATTTCTCTCGCAGCTTCGCTTGCGGCGACTAGCTCTGCTTCTGTTGTTGAAATAGAAACGGAAGCCTGTCGTTGGCTTAGCCACGATATCGCTCCTCCTGCGTAACGACACAATACTCCGGTTGTAGAGCGTCCTGTGCTGAGATCTCCTCCGTGATCAGCATCACTAAAAGCATCTAAGTATTCCTTCCTTGCATTGGAATTATATTTTATACCATACGACATTGTGCCTTTTAGGTATCGCATAATCCTTTTGACTTTAAGCCAATCTGCTTTGGTAGGTGCTTCGAGCTTTCGTGACACTATACCTACTGCATAAGCAATATCAGGGCGAGTCGCAACCATTAGATAGGCCAATGCTCCAACTGCTTCTCGATATTGAAAGTGAGCATCGTCAACAGCTTTCCCTGTTTCAACAGTTTCTTTTTCTATAGGTGTTGAAATTGGGTTACAATTCATCATTCCAAATCTTTCTAATACTTTCTTAGTATATGCTTCTTGTTTGAGTATGATTGAACCATCACATTTCGAAATCTCCATACCCAGATAGAATGAAGCTGATTTCGTAGTTATCTTTATTCTTTGTTTTAAATCATTAAGAAATTCTTCTGCCATCTTTTGATTAGTTGCGGCTATGAGACCGTCATCGACATAAAGTGATAATAAGAGTTTCTTGTCTCCTTGTTTCTTTATGTACAGACATGTATCTGCACAACTTTGTTTAAAACCTAGTTCTATTAGAATTTCATGAAAACAGTGATTCCAACATCGTGGTGCTTGTTTCAAACCGTAAAGACTCCGATTAAGGCGACAAACTCTCTTCGTGCCATCTTCAAAGCCTTCGGGTTGTTTCATATATATCTCTTCTGTTATTTTTCCGTATAAGAATGCTGTCGTTACATCAAACTGTATAAGATAAAGATTTTCTGATGCAGCAACGCTTAAAAGGGAACGAATAGTAGCCATTCTTGCTACTGGGCTAAACGTCTCTTGATAATCGATGCCTTCTTGCTGTCGAAATCCTTTTGCCACTAAGCGTGCCTTGTAGCGTTCAATCATGCCATCACTGTCCCTTTTCAGCTTGAATACCCACTTGCAAGGTATGCATTTCTTATTGGCTGGTAAGTTTTGAAGAGTCCAAGTATCATGCTCCTTTAAAGATAATAGTTCTGCCTTCATTGCAGACAACCACTTTTCTTTATTGTTGCTGTGAATAGCCTGTTTAAAAGTTACGGGTTCTTCGCATAATACATGGTTTAATGATGTTACATAATCGTTGAATTTTTCTGGTCTTTTGAGTGAAGATCAATCACGCAGATCATACCTCTGTTCTTGACTTTGGTCGATACTGTCATGAAACTCGTCATTTCTGATATTATCATCTTCATCATAATCTTCTCTCTCTAATTCAAGCGATTCTCTTGATTCTTCTTGCAACGGATCATAGACATTATCAGTTCCCACTTGAGCTTCTCTCTCTGGCTCAATAGGTTCTATGGTGTCATTTGTAAGTTCCACTGGCTCTGTTGAATGTATATCATCTTCAATTGTACGTTCTACTATGATTTCATCTCTAGAAGTATTGCAATCCTGTGACACTTTCAGTTGAAATTCATTTATCGCGTTTTCATTACCTGTCTTAGTGTTTGCATCTTCTGATGATAGAGGTGATTCATCGAAAATGACGTCTCTCGACCGAACAAGACGATTTTTCTTGCCGTCAGTAATCCAAACTCTGTAGCCGTCTTCATCATATCCGATAAGATATCCTTTAATGGCTTTCTTGTCCATTTTTTTTCGTTTTTGTTTTGGAATGTGTACAAAACATCTGCTCCCAATTATTCTGAGATGTTTTATGTTCGGCTTTTTTCCAAACCAGACTTCGAAAGGGCTCTTGCATTCTACTCTTGATGCACCTGTTCGATTTAGTATATAGGCCGATGTGTTTATCATTTCAGCCCATAGTTCTTGTGGAAGTGGCTCGTGCGCGTACATAAGTGATCTTCCAGTCTCGACAAGAGTTCGGTTTTCGCGCTCACTACACCCATTTTGCTGTGGGGTGTAAGGCATAACCAACCTTTGATTGATACCATGTTTATCTAGAATATGTTTGACACTTGTGTTGTCGAACTCTCCTCCGTTATCGCTCAGAATAGTTTTAATTGTATGGCCTTGAGTTTTGACCGACTGAATCATAATTTCGAGTTTGTCTTTAACTTCACTCTTATTGCGCATGAAATAAACCATTCGATAGCTAGAGTAGTCGTCTTTAAAAAGTACATAGTATTGAAACTTCGTATAGCTTTGTTTAAATGGTCCACAGACGTCAGTGTGGATTAATTCTCCGGGTTCGGTTGCTCTCGTTCTCGTACTGAACTTTAATCTGTGAGCTTTCCCATAAACGCAGCCTTCACACGTATCTTTATCCAAAGGTAGATCGATATCTAACTCTCTCTTGATAACTGCCTTGACATGCCTCTTATTCTGATGACCAAGTCTTTCATGGTACAGTTGTAAAGTGGCTGTAGACAGGCATACTTCGATTGGTTGAGCTGGTTGTACATTCTGAACATCTAACTTGTACAGACCGCCTCCACGACACCGCCTTCCAATTAAGCAAATATTGCCGTTGATGCTTATCTCACACATGTCTATCCTGGATGTGAACAGTATATTTGGATTGCTGTCGTGTGCCGCTAGTACTGAAAATAAGTTTTTCTTGATCTCAGGAACGTACCACACATCTTGTAGAGTAATCATATTCATGTTCGACTTAATAATGATAGATCCTTTTCCTTTAGCACATATGGTGTTTCCATCGGCTGTAGTTACTTGGTGGGTCACATCAAAAGGTTTGAATGTCATGAATAGATCATTTCTGTTTGTGATATGGCTGGTCGCTCCGTTATCAATAAACCAGTTTTCTTTGTCACATTCAATCGCAAATGTTTGTGTATTAAGTGACATCAATAACATGTTTGCTCCTTGATTTGTAGGATGAGAGAATTTTGAAGTGGTATTCTTGGGTGGTTTTCCGTCTTGGATCCATTTTGCACAATCTCTTACACGGTGTCCTACCTCATGACAATAATTGCACTTCAATTTCTTATCCTTTAACTTTTTATGCTTATTAGAAGTGCTTGCTGATAAAACTTCCGGATCAGGTAACTTTTTATTTGACAAAGCTCTCTCATAAGCACATAGATGAGTTGTCAGGTTCTCTACAGTCCTCTCAGTTTTCGACATTAAAAGCCAACTGCTGCGGAATGCAAAATATTCTTCACTGAGAGTATCTAAGATTTTACAAACAAGTAGCAATTTTGGTAACTCGTTAGATTTATCTTTAACAATTTCGATATTTAAATCGTTCCAGATATTCTTCAGTTTTGACATGTGACTTGCTACGTCGTCTGATGGATCTCGTTTAGCTCCAAAGAATTTCATGCATAAATCATAGGACTTATCTTCACAACTGCCGTCAAACAGCCGGTGTAGTTCCTGCCAAACTTCTCGAGGTGTGTTGAACCTCATCACTTTCTTTAAGGTTTCGTCGTTCATATTGGTGGTAAGGATCAACAGAGCGCTGCTTTCTGCCTTCATGAATTTCGCTAAGGCCGAGTCATATGCAGAAATTTGTGCGTCACCTGCGCCTTCTGGCAACACGGGCTTGGTATATTTTCCATCTATTACCTCCATTGCACGGTCTGTGCCTCGTAATAAAATAGAAACTTTGTACCTCCATGTCTCCCAATTATTTTTTCCTTCTAACAGACCGATCGTCACTTTTGCAGAAATAGATTCCATTTTAATAACTAACAGTCCATAACCTAATATAGCAGAGAGCGTTTAGCGTTAATGAAACGTATTATCTATCAGTCTAAGAATAAAATAATTGTATTTACGAAACGACTTTATATTTTCCATTTAGTTAAGTGACAAGACTAACAACACAACTGTTGCTAAGCTACAACAAGTTATCTAAATATCTATCCGTTTTGGCTACAAAAAAAATATATATAAAAAAAAAAAAAAAAAAAAAACACTGCGAAATATCGTCGAGCACGGCTACGGGCCTTTCTTCGCTCTCGACGAATATTTCACTGTATATTGTAATTATTTTATTGTAATAACTTTATTGTACTTAGAAAAACAAGACAAAAACAACATATAGAGTAAATTAACAACGGCGGACTTATCCCATAATGGAATCTCTTCCAGTCAACCCTGCCAAAAAAGTTTTTATTTATTATTTTTTTGTATTATATTTATAATTATTTTTGTAGCCAAAACGACTAGATATTTAGATAATAAATTTTTTGGTATTATTTTCATATAAAAAGGTGATTGTATTAAATAGTAATATGTAATATAAAAGCAAATTTAGGCAAATTTAGAGGTATGTTTGTGATTTTTTTCTATCAAGTCAAAAATGCACAATCGTGTTTTGGCTATTGTGGGTATCTGTAGAAAATGCTTAAGATTTTTATGTAAATTTTTTGAGGTATAAACAGTAGAAGTTTAAAAATAACAGTGATTTTTTAAAAACACTCACAGTTTTCTTGGCTCTGAACTGGCGGGGCCTTAAGGGTGAATTCAGTCCATGATACTGAACAACTTTCCCCAAGGAACCTTCTTCTTCTTCCTTCCTTTACCTAAGGAACATATACAGTAAAAGGAAATATATTTCTTTACTTTCCATACAAATTCGGATCAGCTGATCGGTGAACTTGTATGAAAAGGCCAAAAAATATTTTTTATATTTCACTATAATGTTGAAGTTATTTGAGTAAATAGGCGAAATTCAACCATCGCTATCACAGAAATCTAAAATTTAAAAAAAATAACAAAAAAAGTTCTTTACCTATAAATTTCGGAAAAATTTGGGAAGTACGAAGCCTCTTCATGCGAGTTTGACTCGCACTTGACCGGTTTTATTTTAACATTATACTTGAATTATATATTTCAGACGTAGGTAAGTACATTAAGAAACCCACAGCGACACGCTGGATAAATGAGCTATTTTTGTTCAGTGGATTTATTAGTGGTTGCTTAGCTCGCAAATAAATTCATCTCCAAAACGGAAACGATGCCATCAGCGAAGTTGCTTCAACTTGCGAGAAAATTAAATCTCAGGCTTCACGGTTCTGAAATTTTGATAAATTAAATAAAGTTAGTACGGTGTGTTTCTGCTTTGTTATTTATCTTGTTATTTAGTTTTATCGAGCAAACAAACATCGAGGTGAAAATAAATCGAAATTTCGTGTTATACTTACTTTATTAGATTTAAAATTAGAACTTCTATGAATATACCAACCAAAATATCGTCTGAAATGACAACAGTAACGAGGAAAATCCAAGAACAGGTAGACAGATTATCTCGAGGAATAGTTCAGAAGTAGATGGGAAACACATTGTGGTGAAGAGTGCCTAATTATTGAGCCCAAAACACAAAAAAAATGTAGCACCGCGATCGCGAATACCTAGTTCGATTTTAGTTCTAATAAATCACTGGTAGCACTATCTTTGTAGGTCTCCTGGGACATGCTCAAGTTAGAAATCTATAGCATTGTGCACTTGTTTTGAGTTCAATACCCTAATGCGGCACCTTTTTAATTCATACTAATAATGTTTTTACCTCTATGTCCTTGAGAAAAAATCTCAGACTAAATACTTACCTATGAGAAGTCCAAGAATATTCGTTGTTTCGTTTCCTTTTGAGATTCCGGTCTGATAAGTCCGAGCTCAGCTCGGCTGCTATCCCGAGGCCCGCACGCCACTATCAAAGGGTTAACATAATCTTCAAATCCTAGCAAAATCCTCAACGACAAGACACAAAGACCAGTCCTATTATTTTTTCGAATGCTGGATCTTTACTTTTGACTTGCTTTACTTTTGTAATTTAATATTTTGCCTTTTAAAGCTTATTAAGACTTCGCAAACTTCTGAAACACTTTGCATACATACATATACTTACACTCTGAATTTTATAACAACAGTCAATTTCTACAGTCGTATAACTTTCCTTTAAAAAATACAACGCTTTGTGACCTAACGATTATACCTATCCGTAACAGATACCTATTTTCACAAATCCGGTCAGCTGAGGTTAATTTGAAAAAGATGAGAATTATTTTTGTATTTCAATATAGGTTCCTTTGGAAAAGGACAGAAGTCGCTATTAGTCATGTTAAGCAAACGTCGCTTACCTCGCTCGGTTAATTAATATTATTGATCGAAATTAAGTAAAATGTAGTGCAAAGTGCACGTGGACTTTTATATTTTCTTCTTTTCTTATAAATTAACTTCGCCGTATAAAGGAACTGACGTCTGCATCTAAGCAACGTAATAACTGCGAAAAACGCAAAGCAATTTAACAGAATACAAAGTAAACACCTTAATAGAAACCATAAAGGGATGAATTATAAATCTTCTTGAGAATTATTCCAGCAAAAAGTGGGGGAGATGCCTGCAGCAGGCGGGGCGGCGCATCGCAAGCGTGTGCACTGACCGTGCACGATCCGCTTAACTCAGGGCTGGCAGAAGACAATAAGCAATCATGGTGCTAACAGATTAAACTTGACTAATTTGAAAATCCTCCACTCGAAGATTGTCGATCTAAGCCAACGAAGGTGGTTTTATGATCTGTATTGGTATTGGCGGCAGAAGTACTGATGATTCATTTCCTGATCATTTAATTTAATTTATATTAATTTTATTAGTTCAAGTACACTTGAAAATTTAAAAACAACATATGTAAAAAAAAGGAAAACATAGAGCCTACGATACCTAATATCGTTGTTTTGGAAATCCATGGAAGAATCCCATGTCCAGCAGTTGATGTCACGTGGTTGAAATTATTATGCATGTAAAATAATTTTAAGATATACTTAAATCAGATTTCACGGACCAGGATAATGAGATTAAAAGCAAATTTTTTTATCACATTTAAACTTCAAACCCACAGGTTAATGCAATAATTTCAAAAATGCTACCAAAAATGTGCATTAAAAATGTCAGCCTACATACTAATTATTTAGTTTTTTTAAACAGCTGCCTTTATATATTAACTGAATTACTCATGCTTGGTACTTAATAGCAGATAAGTAGATAAAATATTTGTCGGTAATTTATTTAACGGTCAACGAATGATTTATAACAACAAGACATGCAGTAAAAATTATTTCTACGAAGTATTTCATCATCGTTTTACTTTTTTAAATCAGTACATAATATTAAATATCAATTAATTGTTTGAAGTTCTTGCGAGTGAAGAAATTCCATAAACGAGTATGGTCAAATAAGAAAACGCTTAACGATAGCCAACAATAAACAGTCCGGTTAAGTGCGATTCAGACTCGTACATGAAGGGTTCCGTTCCCCCATACAATGTTTTGAAATGCTGAATAAAACACGTTTCTTGTATGACAAGCCCCTTTAATTTTTAACTCTTATCTTATTTTTAGTATTTGTTTTTATAGCGGCCACAGTAATACATAATCGGTGAAAATTACAAGAGTCCAGCTATTACGGTTTAAGAGATAGAGCCCTGTGACAGACGGACGAACAGATAAATAAATAAATACTCACACTGATAAAGCTAGCCCCAAAGTAAGTTTTTTTAAACTTGTGTTATAGGATACTAACTTAACGATAATATATTTTATGATAAATACATATATAGATAAACACCAAAGACCCAGGATAATTTGAAAAAGGCCATTTTCCAACTTGCCCTGGCTGGGGATCGAACCCAGAACCTCCGGATTAGCGGTCTAGCGTGTTAACCATTACGCCACGGAGGTCGCCAGATGGACAGACAGCGGAGTTGTTCCCGTTGGCACCCTTTAGGTACGGAACCCTGAAAATGTGTCACAAAATTGAGGCGTGAGTACTAAGTGCGAACTGCGTGCTGAGTTGCTACCTTGTGTTTATCTTTAGCCGTGATAATACATCACGCAACACACCTCCGCAAATCCATACACACCAACTAAACACCACTGATTAAAAATAATTTACACTAATCTGATACAGTGTCCAGTAGTTTAAAATTCCAATCAACATTTACATAGACTAATTTTTTTTTCCTATCTAATACTCGTAATAAATATTATTTTTAAGAGACAACCTACATGCCGTTTTCCTTTTAAAATGGGAGTAATAAGGAGTAAGGGGTGTGCGCCCGTGGTAACCCTGCTATTGCAGGCGTCCATAGGTTACGCTTACCGCTTTCCATTCGGTACTTAGGTAGGCCGTATGCCTATTGCGAATTTTGTTGTTTTAGAAAATAGCGAAATATATAAACCGAAGTAATTCTGTATGATTCGTAAAGTTCATGTAGGCCTTACATATTTTACCTTTCTAAATATATTTCCCATGAGAAAACCTGCTTTATTTATGTAGCCATGCATGTCCCACTGCTGGGCAAAGGCCTCTCTTCTTTCCTTCCAGTATTCTCTCTCCTTGGTCTTCTGTCTTTCTTGTTTCCTGTAGCCATCTGATGGGCCCCAGTTCGTACTTATGTGAGCCCATCTTTCTGGATGTATGCGGCCATCGTGACCCGCCCAATCCCACAAGCACAACTTAAGTGCTGTTTTCTTACCAAAATCCGTGACTTTTGTGTAGAGCGCAGTGTGGTGTTTCCTGAGGGTGTTTCTAACCATATCAGTCAGTTTGACACCTAAAATACTGCGCTCCATGGCTCTTTGGCAAAACTTCAGTTTTAACTTTTGCTGTTTTTTTTTTGACCAAGTCTGCAAAAACCTGTAAATTAATAAAAAAATTCTAATGTTTCAGAGAGACAATGAATTTTTATTTTACTAGAACCAGTCAGAAAAATAAATGTAAGGTGCAAACGATCGCTACAATGTTTCATAAACATAGCTAGTGGTGGCAATGTGAGCTCAAACCTCCCGAGTCTGTCTTTGCAGAGCTCTATATCCAGAATACTTATATAGAGCTCCATAAAACTATGCGGTTATATAAATACTGGTACTATCATTTTATGGCGACACAAGCCGAAGTTATCGCTAAAGGAATTCTTGCGATGCTTCGCAGTGGTAATGATGGCTCGTTTGTCACTGGTGCTTATGGTTGTGGTGGCCGTGGCCGCCTTTCCCTCAGAAATCCCGAAGCCTGGCGAGCTTGCCCTGCTGCTCAATGAAGAGGACTTCGAGGATTACTTGGATGCATGCCTGGTACTTGAGGAGAGCACGTGGCCAAATACCACAGAAGGGATACTACGTAGTGGTAAGAAAACATAGTTCAGGTTACGACTTATGAAAAGTGTTAAATTCAAGGATGAAAGAAAACGAAGGAAGGCTTTGCTTGTTTGTATATTTTTATAAACACGTTCTCAGAACTAGCTGAGGATTTTATGAGGTAGGTAAAGGCTCCGGGAACTAAACATTGAATGCAACTATGCAAACCTGGATCCCTCTCAATGCTACCTAGTAGAAAACTAGATTCTGAACGACTTGTATAGAAGGATTTTAAATGTTTTATTTCAAATAAGAGCATGAGATTAAAGAATATCATTTTCGATATTACTTTTACTTCTTCAATAAAATTATTGCCATATAGTCTGTTAATGTTCTATATAAACATAAGCTCCGCTCGGAAAAATATCTAGATTTCCGGGAAACCGGTGGCATGTTGGTGGTGGTGGTATGTTGGCGGATTTACTTCGGAGATTTGCTTATGATTTCATCTTCAGAATCGTATTTTACCCTTTCACCGCGAGACTTTAGATCAGTTGTCGTGCTCCCAGCGCGAGGAATTTTGAATATCCATAGGTTTTGGTCGGATAAATCCGACGCTCGCGAAATGGGCACAAAAATGTTTGTCGGATTAATCCGACGTTCGCGGTTAAAGGGTTAAATTTCACTTTAGAATTTAATAAATATAAACGAAAATGAATATCAATATCGTTATAAAATTAAAAATGTTTAATGTCGCTAGGTCCCTACTAGCTTGAAACTAAAGTATCTACTTATAATATGTAAAATATCTAATCTTTTTTAAATTAATCTTTTAGTCACCAATATAATAACAGTCTGACAATCAATAATTTCGGATTATGATTACAATCACAGATTGCGGGAAGTTAAGTACATATTCGTTAGAGAAATAAGATAATCTCGTCATATAAATACTATGATCGCTGATGGGATGATGACACAGTTTGCTGTGATCGTGGAAAGGATTCTTAGAATTCTTTGCTGAAGCAAAGATGGTCCGTTTGACATTGGTGCTCGCCGCTGTGGTGGTGGCAGTGGCATCGTTCCCTTCAGAGATTCCAGAGCCTGGAGAACTCGCTCTGGTTTTCAATGAAGATGACTTTGAGGACTACCTCGATGCCTGGCTGGAGCTAAAAGAGCCCAAGTGGGCGAATGCCTCCAAGTCAAACCTTCGAAGCGGTGAGTGCAGTGAAAAAAATAATTGTAATAAATATTGAGACCAATTCGTGGTGGGAAAGCAAATGTCTTTGTGTATTTTTTTACAGAATTAGTATTAAAAGCTTTATTGTTTTGTCTATGCTTTGGTAGATATCTACAACTTAATATTTTCGATATTAATATAAGGTAACATAAAGCAGTGGTCGTTGCGAAGAATTTAATTATAAATAAACATTACACGTAATGTACACTAAAATTATTGACTTGTAAAACTGCTTGCAAAAGCCTAATTATTGAATAAATATTGAATTTGGTTTTGATTAAAATAACGGTGCTGACCCTCGCGCCGAATCGTACCTGGTGCAACGCATGTCCCTCGCGATTCAGCGGGGGAATGCCGCAAGTGTCATGGGCACCATGACGACCTCCGTGGCGTAATGGTTAACACAATTCTGGGTTCTGGGTTCGATCCCCAGCCAGGGCAAGTTGGAAAATGGCCTTTTTCAAATTGTCCTGGGTCTTGGGTGTTTATCTATATATGTATTTATCATAAAATATAGTATCGTTGAGTTAGTATCCCATAACACAAGTTTAAAAAACTTACTTTGGGGCTAGCTTAATCAGTGTGATTTGTCCATATATTTATTTATATTCTCTGCGTTCTTTTTGATTAAATGTACCTATATATAATTATAAAAATTTACTAAAATTGTAAAATAGAAGTTTTTGAAATAATAACATTTTGACAAGTATCGATCGATTATTATCGATCTAATGTTTAGAGTCCCGTTCTACAAAAAGAAAAACAGAACCCTTATAGGATCACTCGGGTGTCTGTGTGCCCGTCTGTCACAGCCATATCGCTCTGAAATTACTGACCCAAAGACGGGACGAAGTAAAAAGAATTTAATCATGAGGGCCACTTTTGGTGGTAAATTAGCTATTTTTTGAGTTTTGAAAATTAACGTGTCAATCTCAAATATATATACTTTTTTATAATTTCGAGACAAGAAGTTTTCAAGTTCTTCATTCCCCCCTCTTATCTCTGAAATGATCAAGGTATATTAAAAAAATACAGAAAATAGTTATTTACCTATAAATTATATAAAAAATTAAAATGTATTTAAATGTGTTAAATCACCAACGACAAACTTAAACATATAGTCAAGTTCATACTAGAAAACTTTATAAATTGTTTATGTACGAAACGGAACCTTTAATGCGCGAGTCCGAATCGCACCCAGCCGGGTTTTTATTTTTTTATTTCTCTATAGCGATTGAGTGTAGTGACGATCTATCACATATATCCGCATCTACCACATCCAGTCTAAACTAAGCCTTCCAAATAAGCCACTCATGTAGGTAATGATAGTCTATCTGTCTTCGGCGTTTCTTTTGCGCTCAGTACAACATGACTGCCCTGCCTCAAGAGAGGTACAGGAAGACCAAAGAAGAGCTACGTAGACCTAAACTTACCAAGGCAAACTTTAAGTGACAGTAACTCAAATGTAGTACCTAACTAGATTTCAATTAATTAAACGTAACACAAGAAAATTCCGTTAAAGGGTGCACAATCAGAGTGAACGGGGACTTGGGCCAGCCGCAGCCTGTGTACCTGCACAACAACAATTACATCGTGCCCACGGGCAATACCGGGCTCATCCACCTGAGCTCCGGCGAGCAAGTGCGCGTGGCCTGCACGGGCTCCGGCCGCACCATCCAACACGCTAACATCGCCTCCTCTGTGTCTGTCGCAGTAAGTACTGTATAACTACAACTACATCGTACCCACGAGCAACACCGGGCTCATCCACCTGAGCAGCTGATTATACCTAAACTTTGATTATCGAAATACGATTTCGAGTTTTCTTTCCAAAGTATGTTGTTTACTATGTTACTCCATGCTATTGTAGCTAACAGGCCAGTAGGAAAACCATTAGCACTTTGTTCAAACAACAGTGTGACGCTGACGAGAAAACAGTTGATGAAACTGGCACAGAATCTTAAAAAATGACACAAAGAAAAGCAGGCCCACTCATATGTAGTGGGTTGATGGTGTTAGTAAAAAATTTTGTCCTACAAATGCGAAATAATAAGTAGATGAGTAGGCATCAATATTGAACACATAACTTGATACTTCCCAATTTGCAGACTGCAACTTGTATCAACGATGATCTGGTGTCCGGTGCAGGGTGGTTGAATGGTAACAGTGCTTTTGGTGGGCTGACCTGCTCCTCTCATTCCTACCACAACGCTGAATACGAGGGCGGAACGTGTTACAACGACAATTTTGTTATCCGGTAAGATGTTGCCTATAGAACCTGTGTATTTTGGAAATATAAGAATAACCAACAAACTCCGAAACACGAGCTAATAACGAACATAGGCAATAATGGACATAAAGGAACTATGCATCATCATCAGGTCTTTTTTAGTTTCCACTGCAGGAACACGACTTCTCTGTACTACCAGGGCCATACGTAGCCAGAGTAGCCAGAGGATTTGGGCAACATTCTCTACACTGGCCAGACGGGTTGGAGAGATCTCATTGATTAAGCTTTGTGTTTCCTAAGTCGCCTTCTGCGACATCCACGGGAAGACTTGCAGTGGTCCTTTTCCACTCTGCCGGAAGCCACACGGCAAGCATTCTTACACTCGTATGTTGAGGAGCGCCACTATCCTTGATCGCACATTGCTTAGTAGTCGTTGCATACTATTTACTGTCGTAAAAAATCATTAACAGTGCAAGGGTTGAAGTCTTGTAAATGAAGTTAGATTTTGTTGTACTTCGAGTACCTAAGTAAAATAAGGAATGTATACATTCCAATACTTTGGTAATTGATTAAAGGTTGAACAAACTTACTTATTAGGTAATATCCAAAGTCCAAACCAGGAATTTCTTTCTACTAATATAAAACTGTTACAAACAAAAAGTCGACGTCGTCTCTCCAACTTATCCCTAATAGCTAATGATTTTACAAAATATTTTTGTGTGGTTTTAGTGTGGGCTTCATCGTTGAAGACGTCTTCTATCCTCTGTACTGGTCCTGCTTCGACCCCAGCCGCCTGGAAGTGGTGTACGTGTGGTATGAGCAGAATCCTGAGAACGCCGTTCACCAAAGTGGGGTCGCCAGGCCTAGTTGGTTGGGTATGTAACAACTCTCAATATTTAAAAAATATATAGGAATTTACTCGTTGTAATGTGAGTGATAATTAAAAGAAAGATAAATAAATGTATTAAGACAAAAAAAAAAACAGTAAAAACTGTCTATGTTATGAACGATGAAAGTTATGAACAATCTAGAATTCTTATACGTGATCGGGCAGGCCTATGCGCTGCTTGATGCGGCGATGAAATATAAGGTACAGTTGGTACTTCCTTACATACTTACTAGGTTATTTTTAATTTATAAGAAGTTCCACTTGAAAGTACGCTTTGAGTCAGTAGATTTGTGCCAAAATAAACTTTAAGTTTAACTTTTTTTTTAGTTGGAGCTTTTTACCCTGGCGTAGGTGTAAACAACAGGTACACCCAAGTGCAGCAGAAATTAACGATCGCCGAGCTGGTTGGCGATGAGTTAGCTGACAAATACGTGACAACTACCCAGTTCCTCGCTCGCGGCCATCTTGCCGCCAAGACTGACTTTATATTCGCTACTGGCCAACGCTCCTCATTCTATTTCATCAACGCTGCACCCCAATGGCAACCGTTCAATGCTGGAAACTGGAACTGGCTGGAACAAGTAAGTTTAAAATAACTACTGACATCATCGAGGTATAATTCTCTAGAGATCTAACGCTCCTACATTCACCGCTTCGATTCTGATTCCATTTACGGAAACAAACGTACAGTACACTCGAACGCACAACATAGACAAAGATGCATGCGATTGGTCGCGACAAGGTCACGCGTCGTCGTCGGTCGTCTAGGTTAGCAAGTGTATCTAAGCATTTTAAGGTGAAGATATAGGCAAACGGCCTTGAATTGTGAAATAAATGGTTAACTCGTAAAATATAGTGATAATTTCCATATTGCTCTTCGTCATGCACTAGATAGCCCTTTAAATTATTTTATGAACTGCCGTTGAAACTATTATTGGTGATCCGTCTAGCTTTAAAACTTGCCGTGGCCACTTTTGGTGGAGGCAAGTTTTAAAGCTAGACGGACTAATGTAAATACTTTCAACGGTGCTTTATAAAATAATTTAAAGGGCTATCTAGTGCATGACGAAGAGTAATATGGAAAATATCTCCATATTTACGAGTTAAAAATTTATTTCAAATGAGGGCGCCACTTCAAGGCCATTTGCCTATACTTTCACCTTAAAACCCAAATTTAATTATAATATGTACTTCGCAAAATGGCCACCGGCCACCGCGCGTTGATGTCGTCATTTGGGCTTTAGAATTCGTAGCAGTTGTAGGTTCGTATTCGTAGCACTGCTACGAAAATCCTCGTTGTTTTGACGATATAATAAATCGAATTCGTCGCTACAAGCACGGCTCAAATGGCTTCCTCCTAGACAGAAGACTTAATATTTTATACCTACAAATCTCGCGCGGGGATAACGGAGCCCTCTGATACATATTTATCGCACTCGCTTTTGGCATGAGTGGCCATTAAGTCGCTAAATGCCTGTGATCTCGAGCAATCTTTACTCACCTCATTACGCATCACCATCCTACCTATGCGTTCTACTAGTTTATCAACTCCTGCGCCAGAGAAGCTGTGCTGTGTGGTGCAGGCGGGGAGAGAACGAGAAGCCCGCAGCCTGCCATTTAATTGCATCTAACATAACGTATTTCTGAAACATGAAAGACTCAATAGGAATAGTGTAGTTCTTTACGTTTATTTTTCTTTTCTAGAATCTTCGTGCCCGAATTGGTGAAGCTGGCTACCACACGACCATCTACACTGGAACCTTCGGCGTGAGCCAGCTGCGCGATCAGAACGACCGCTTAGTTGATATCTACCTTTACCGAGATGCCAACAACAACCCGCAACTTCCTGTCCCACTGTACTATTATAAGGTACTTAAGTAGGATGTGCTTGACTAGAAGTCGTCAGCACTTTCAAAGCAAGCAGTAATGGCTTCGAAATCCCTATAACCTTAAACCAAGTGCTGTTTTAAAAAATAGACAAATGTTTTAAAATAATTGCAACAATTGGTCTACATATGTATCAACCAGGAATGCGTAACATGCGCAGCTTTTTTTTTACAACACGTTTTCAGTGTTGATACTAATTATATTTCGCTTAAATGACAATTGAAAAAAAAAACGAAAAACTATCTTTATCTTATTTATCTATAGATCAACCGACCGCGCGTTTATATGGGAATTAAAAAAACTTTTTCGCTCTTTGTTTAACACATTCACAGTCCAGTTACCAGACACAATAGAAAACCAATTGTTTGTACCCCAGTGGGGTCACCCCACATGTGCTACACGGACTGTTAATGTGTTAATTTTCTGGGAAATGTAATTAATCAGACTAAAACGCTAAAAAGTGAGCCCTGCTAAAAAAATCATGAATGTATAATTTAAATAATAACATTTTCCTAGGTCGTATACGACGCGTCGCGTCGCCTGGGAACAGCATTCGTCAGCATCAACAACCCGTACTACACGGAGGCTGAAGTCCGCGCCTTGACCTTCTGCACGGACCGGTGCCGCAACAATAATGCTTTTAGTTGGCTCCGCTGGCAGCCCGACCGCATCGACATCGGCTATAGCTTCTGCTGCAGCGTGGCTGACTTCAGAAGAGTCGTGCCGCACCTTCCGGAGTTCGACGTTATCGGCCTTTTGACGTAATTCTGATTAGGAAGATAATAAAGTTATCATACAGACGATATCTATTTTGTTTGGTTTTTGTAATAAATACCTAGTAATAAAAACCATAGACCAGCAAATGTACAATGTACATCTATTATTTTTCAACGAGGGAGTCAGCGTATTGATTACCGACAGCAGATACAATCAAGAAACTCTTGATTCATTAGCTAGGTATGCAATGTACCTGCGGAAAAATTCACTCAGCCCACCATCAGTGTCTGACTTTAGTGACGTTTCTGACAGTGTAAGTCGTAAAATCGAGTGTTTTCTATTTCTATTATTCTGTTTTATTATCATCATCATCCGAGCGTATTCCTGGTTGCATCGTCAGCGGTTACGCTTTAGAGCCCGGGGTCCGCTATCTTACCTAGGTGATTTGACGAGGTTACTGGTTTTTACACAGAGCGACTGCTGTCTGACCTCCGCAACCCAAAGGGTAGACCAGAACCAATCCTAAGATAGGTACAAACGCTAGATGGCGTTCGGGAGCAACAACTTTACGTGCCTTCCGAAGCACGGAATCATCTTTCTTTTCGGATAATCAGGTGATGCAAGCCTGCAATATCCTAACCAGACTGGAAACGCCTTGACCACTGGACCGCGGAGGCAGTCCTATTCTGTTTTATTATGTTTTGGTGCAATAAAGATTGCTCTGACCTAATCCCTTATTCAACCATTTTTGGATTACGCGGAAGCATGCTTCTTGGATGCAACAGAAGATATCTTTTAGATAAACTGACGCATTGACAAAACCTGTGCTTCCGTCTCATTTTTGGACTGAGGCAGTTCAACCATGTTTCCAGGTACCGTGTTCAGCTAAAATGGTTACTTACACGGCTCGGTAGAAACAGTCGCATTATTTGTCTCCTTCACAACGTCCTACACTATCCTTTTTACCCCTCCTATCTACGTAAACGTTTCTCCTTTTTATATTTATTCTCCAAATTCTCTTTGCAGAATACCCTTTACACAGCACCATTACAATTTCCTATTCCTTCTCGGTACGTGAATCTAAATCGATCTCTGTGTTTAAAAGACGAGTAAAAGATCATTATTTATCGGAATATACTCGTATTAGTTGCAATTATTATTTTTTTGGACGAGTTTACATTGTAAACAAGATTGGATATGGAGACGCTTACATACTTACCAAGTATATGTAATGTTAATTCTCTAGACTTGACGGCAGATTTAAACTGAAAATTCAGACAACGAGAAGGCCTCATGAACTAAAAATACTTAGTACATCGAAATTTAGAAGGTCTTTCCAACTAAGAATTATTAGTAGAATTGGTTTTAAAAGAATTGGATGTGGACATTTTATGTTTGACTGAACATTAGCTGTATGAGTCATATGATTAGGTAGGTACCTAATCCACGTAGAAGTAGATACTCAAATCACGAAGGGACGAGCCAGCTGATATTTTTTCATCTGGAAGTTTACGTCAGTTATTATATTTACTCCGATAAGCTGGGATGATTCTGTGAATGTTTTATCTCGATAGTTGATGTTGATAAAATGTTTATTTATCTTTTTGATCACCTACATATATCTAGATAACTGCATTGTGTGTCTTTACCATACAACGAAGTAGGTACTTTCGTCATTTATAACATTAGGTAAGTACACTGTTTCGTATGTGTATAAATCAAAAAGTAAGAACTTCTTTATTGTTATATGCATGTTTGTCTGATTGCGCGAAAACTCGCATTTTATCAGTTATAATGTTTCCGGATCCCGTAGTTTACAACATGAGAGCTTCTCCCTCTATTACTAAAACGACTGCAGGCTCTGCCATGGTTTTCAAGATGGGTTCTCCTCGCGACTCGAAGCTATGGGCACACACCCGATGAAGCAGGTACACATTTTACCCGTGTCAAATGAAATTACAATGGGACTATTAAAGGATGCTTGACTTCATCCATCTTTCATTCATCTAAAAAAACGAAGTTACAAAATTCAGAAAACAAGAGTAATCTATAAAAAAAAACTTTTTATTGGGTTCATCATTGTTTGTTTGATATAAAATTATACAATCTTTTAATATTGTAACAATTCGTTGTCGTCAAATAAAATAATATTATAATAGTAAATGAAATGTGATTAATGGATTAGCAAATTCAAGCCACCCCTAATACTCGGCCCGAAAAGTAATTGAAGTTTCTGATTGTTGCTACTGGACTGTATGCACAAAGCCATGTGGTCGGATTTGGCTCTGAAATATGCAAAATTTTCCCGCTAGGGGGATAAAAATGTCAAGATGAGGTTACATAGAGTTAATAATGTGTAAACGGGACAATAGATGTAGGTAATCATAAATTGTAACGTAGAAGCTTACTTGTTTCTTTTCGTCAAGACTTCCAGTCTGCGATACTTATTAAAATTTTCAAATCAATCAAATCAAAGAATTATTTTGTTTGAATTATTATTTCTGAATTAAGGCCTTGGCAGACGTCATTATAATGTACTTAACATTTTAGTAGACAGGCTATCAGTAGAAAAAGGCTAAAGTCGAAAATACAGTAGTGTGCGTGAATGCAAGACGTTTATTTAAAAAGCGAGTTTAAATATATGTGAAATTCATATAGCACTTTCTAAAAAATCCAAGTTATAGTTATTCGAATCTTGCGTAAAATGTATTACTTTTTCAATTTATTAGTCGATCTCCGTGGCGATTCCTTAACACGCTAGTCCGTCACTCGGAGGTTCTGGGTTCGATTCCCAGCCAGGGCAAGTTGGTAAATGGCCTTTTTTAATTTGTCCTGGTTCTTGGGTGTTTATTTTATCCCATCAAAAACATAAATGTAAAAATGCCAAGTTCAAATTCCGACAAAACAATTGAAATTTAAATAGCTGCCAAGTTATGTAGGTAGAGAAAACTGAAATTTATTCATAAGAATCTCAACATTTGACTTGGACAACATTAAGATTGAAAGCACGGTCACCCATCCTAACTGTGACCAAGCTAGAAGTTGCTTAACCTGTAAAAGCACGGTCATTCATCCATCAATTTTTGAATTTATCATATGCGAAGTGGAGCGAAATATTTGCACAAGTGGTTTTGATTACTCGTATTTTGAAATTTGTTAAAGCGCAAATGACAAAGAACCCTTAGAATAGAGAATCTTTTTAGTTTCACGCAGCTTTTTAGGGTTCCGTAGTTAACAAGAAAACCTTATAATTTCGTCATGTCTGTCTGTCTATCTATCCCCAGTTTTACTCATAGACTATTAGTACTAGAAAGCTGTAATTGGGCATGGGCATGGACATGTGGTAATAAAAACTTGAAAAAAAAATGTGTGGTGTAAGACGTCGTTGAATAGGTCTTTCAAAAATATTGTAAGATTATGAACACCCTTTTTCGTTTTAGCAATCCGTTTGTGAAATATTTGGTTTTTGATTGGAAATTTTTGTTAGAATCATGTGTCTTCCCTCTCTGTCAGTTAAACGGTTGTATATGATACACACACATACACTTAAAAAAATTCACGGCAGTAGTATATAACGTCTCCCTGTACTAAAACTAATTTAAGGTGGATTCAGTTCATGATACTGAACAACTTTTCCTAAGGAACACATAATTAAATATGAAAAGAAAATGTTTGCTTTCCATTCGACCTCCGTGGCATAATTGTTAACACGCTAGACCGCTAATTCGGAGGTTCTGGGTTCGAGCCCCAGCCAGGGCAAGATAGAAAATGGTCTTTTTCAAATTGTCCTGGGTCTTGGGTGTTTATCTATGTATGTATTTATCATAAAATATATTATCATTGAGTTAGTATCCCATAATACAAGTTTAAAACTTACTTTAGGGCTAGCTTAATTAGTGTGATTTGTCTTTACATTACCATACATATATTACATAAATATTACATTTTGCCAAATCTTCTGTGTAAGAGATCAAAAATAATTTTTGTATTTCGTTTGTTCCTTGGTGAAAGTTGTTCAGTATCATGGACTGAATTCAGACCTAAAGTTAGGCAGTTGTTAGTTACATAAAACAAGTAGGTACTGACTACGGAACCCTACACTGCACGTGGCCCGTCACGGCACGTGGCCGGTTTATTTTGGTTAAGTTGAAATTTTAGGGAACCATAGACAAATTTATGATATTTCTGTGTAAATCAATATTACTTATCGCTGACATGACGTTCTCAAAAATACAATCAAATAGTATTTTACGCGAGCGGTGACTTGGAAAACTACACGTTTTGTGTTCCACTGACAGAAAATGTACACATTTGAATTTTCTTAGTGAAGCAATACGTTTAGCGACCATCTGCAATCGTAACACCTTTCACTTCTATTCACCTTATTATGTAAGTACGGAGGGTAAAAAAGGATTGCACGTTGAACAGATCAACAGTCTTGGCGTAGCAGCTGTACGTGCTCAATCAATGACTTGACTGTTTGATTTTGTACAATATTTTTAACGAATTAACAAAGAGCACTAAAAAGAAATCTTTTCCTGAAAACAGCTAAAAAAATTGGTTGATTAATGAAGCAGTAATTAGCATTATAGCACCCTTTTATTGTTTATCTTCTAATAGGTTTTCCCGTAATCTATACGTAAAGAACTATTAACTGTATATTTTTCAAAAGATTGGGTTCAGTGGTTTCGGAGATAAGTGTATTTTTATTATTTATTTTCAAAAATAACTTCAAAAACACCAACTTAAAAAATATAGAAAAATTTATTAATATTATCATAAAATGCTCTTTCATTTGATATTTTACGCGATATAGTTCACAAAACCCTTTTTTTAATGTCTCATTTATCTCCCATAAAGTGGCCCCATTTTTTATTTATTTATTCATTTACCTACATTTTACTTCCGTCTTTGGGTCACAAATTTACATTATGTGCAGCACATTTCAACTAAATCGGTCCAGTAGTTTAGTAGGGGGGGTTAAATTTTCGCCTATTTTCTTAAATAACTTAAAAATACCGATCTAAGAAATAATAAAAAATAAATATATTTAAAATTGTCATAAAAAGTTCTTTCATTTGATATGTCACACGATTTTGTTATCAAAACTTTTTTTAAATGTCTAATTTACCCACAATAAGTGGCCCCCTTTTTTAAATTTCATTTATTTACATTATACGTCTATCTTTAGGTCACTAAGTTACATAAGTGTAGGTACTAAATCTCAACTAAATCATTCTAATAGTTTCGTAGCAAATTGGCTGTGACTTACGGACAGACAGACAAGCGAAACCCTAAAAACAGTAAAAACACCGAAAAAATCGGTTCCTATACAAATTTCCCGGGCGGCTGCACACTTTTGTATAAAAATGCAGATTTTTTTTTTGTTTTTTGAGTGTTGTTTTAATAACATTATACTATACTAGCAGTCCACCCCGGCTTTGCCTTTGGTACACACAAAGCCTATGTCACTCGGGGATAGTGTACCTTTCCAACGGTGAAAGTTTTTTTTAAATCGGTCCAGTAGTTTCGGAGCCATGTAGTGCAAACAAACAAACAACCAAATCTTTTCTCTTTATAATATTAGTGTAGATAAATAGCCTACTATAGCCTGCCTGCCAAGCCAAGTATAGATCTAGTATAGCCTGTGGTTCGATATATTACGCATAATGTCAATTCGTATTTTGATATACATTCATGGGGAAAAGTTGTTCAAAATTTCAGACTGAATCACCCCTCAAAATAATTTTTAAACCCTAATTAAACAGCACCTTTTATTACAAAAACAGTTAAAATGATTCCGCGACCCGAGAAAGTTCCAATCCGATTTTCACCCTAATCGCCAATTAAAAAATATAGGTAATAAATCAAACCAAATTATTTTTTTCATTGACTTAATTTTCAATAAAATTTAAAAAAAAAATGTGCGATGCCGTATCTGCGATAGCATTACATCTTTACTTGAACGTCAACAAAATGTCAAAACTGTACCATAGTGTAGCAAAAGTATGACATAATTTGGCAGTTTGTACATAGTTTTTTATTGAAATATTTTAGACTGTAATGCAATTTTACGTAATTTGAAAATGGATTTTTTTGAAAAATTCGACTCGGCCTTCTTCCTGAACGCCCGGCGGGCAACTGAATTTGTATGGAAGAATCATGGCCGCCATTTCAGAGATTTCTGTCAAAAACGTTGCAAAACATCCAATTTTAAAATTTTTTTTTTTATTATTGCGTGATTGCATTGTAAGCAAATATTAAGGCGAAGATATAGGCAAATGGCCTTGAAGTGTGAAATAAATTGTTAACTCGTAAATATGGTAATAATTTCCATATTGCTCTTCGTCATGCACTAGATAGCCCTTTAAATTATTTTATGAACTGCCGTTGAAACTATTATTGGTGATCCGTCTAGCTTTAAAACTTGCCGTGGCCACTTTTGGCGGAAGCAAGTTTTAAAGCTAGACGGACTAATGTAAATACTTTCAACGGTGGTTCATAAAATAATTTAAAGGGCTATCTAGTGCATGACGAAGAGCAATATGGAAATTATCTCCATATTTACGAGTTAATAATTTATTTCAAGTGAGGGCGCCACTTCAAGGTCATTTGCCTATACCTCCACCTTAAGAATAATGTATCAAAATAGCCTTTATTTTAAAAAAATATATGCAATCCCTTGTTAGAATATTTCTTTACGCAGAAAAACAAGCCAGTTTGTAGCAAGATTTTCTAAAATATTTCTTTCAGGTTTCTTTACAATTATCTTACTTTTTCTGAAAGAAAATTAAAAATATACGATTTTCGTCTACTGGCTAGTCTATTCACCTATAACTAGGTGTGTAATTTTCTTAGTGGTCTTTTCTACTTAAGGTGGTACTGGAGGCGCGGGCGAACTCCACAGCGAGTTGCCTACCGACGCGCTTCGTCGTGTTGCTATTTCGTCGAGAAAGAGAAAGGGCGCTAAAAAATGTAGCTCCGTCCCGACCCCCGCATGTGAAAGCTACACCCCCGCGTACGACAAAGAGAGTGCACTGAACGCCAGCGAAACAGGCCGTTATAGGCCATGAATCGTAGTTTTCGTAGTTTTCGTTTATTTCGATAAATACGATACATACCCAAATAAAACTAAATTATTTGGAATTTAGAGTCTTCACTCTAGTCTATACGACTAGAGTGAAGACATACCCAATCTAGTCTATACAACTAGAGTGAAGACTCACTAAAACTAACTACAGATCTAGATATTTATCATCTTAATGCTTGTAAAAAATTTGAATACGATGAGTTTTATGGTTTCGAAATTAAAACGAAAGTACGTTTGTATGGGATTTCGTCCCTCCAGTTAACCCTTAAGCCATAACTATTGCCCGCGCAAAGTGCGTTTTGCATGTTTTTGGGTAAATTCAATGCTTGTTTTTAGGAAAACTACAAAATATTTTAAAAAATCCTTTTTTTCGTCTACTGTCCCAACTCTTCCTCTATCTATGTGTATACATTATTTGACTTAAATCAAACGCTTTCTGTACAAACTTGTTGCCCGCGCAAACCCAGTTTACATGGTGCCGACCTAACATAAAATACCATTGACATATATGTACGATGCATAATACACCTATGTTCAATTTTATAAATTTTTTTATGTGTTAGTTACGAATAGATGTAAAATATCCCATTATCATCATCATTTATCATGTCAAGAGAAGTTTCAAAATGACCGTTCTCTGTAGCGTTAATCCATGCTTTTCAGCGACTTAGGTCAGATCGTCTGACCACTTTCTGGGTGGGTGCGTTATTGCCATTCGAAAAAATTTTTGCCTCATCGGCCATCGGTTCGTCACGCACGCTACGAGTATGTTAAATATCCATAATACGTAAAATATCTAGACTTTTTCAATTTACTCTACAAAGCTACAAATAAACATCTTATCTATCTATATATAAAAACAGTCTGACAATCAATAATTTCGGATTACGATTACAGTCAAAGATTGCAGCAAGTTAAGTACATATTCATTAAAGAAATAAGATAATTTGCCATATAAATACTATGACCGCTAATGGTATGATGACATAGTTAGCTGTGATCGTGGAATGGATTCTTGAGATTCTTTGCTGAAGCAAAGATGGTCCGTTTGACATTGGTGCTCGCCGCTGTGGTGGTGGCAGTGGCATCGTTCCCTTCAGAGATCCCAGAGCCTGGAGAACTCGCTCTGGTTTTCAATGAAGACGACTTTGAGGACTACCTCGACGCCTGGCTGGAGCTAGAAGAGCCCAAGTGGGTGAATGCCTCCAAGTCAAACCTTCGAAGCGGTGAGTGCAGTGAAGAAACTAATTAAATAATAGATATTGATACCAATTCGTGGTAGGACAGCAAATGTCTTTGTGTATTTTTTTGTAGAATTAGTATTAATAGGTTTTTATTTTGTCCCTGCTTTGTGGAGTAACAACTAAATATTTTCGGTATTGTTAGATAACAAAGTACCTACCTATCGATATCGACTTACTGTAGGGTCCCGTACCTCAAAAGGAAAAACGGAGCCCTTATAGGATCACTCGAGTGTCTGTCTGTCCGTCTATTACAGCACAACCGATTTGCTCTAAAATTACTTGACTGACTAAGTTGGTAATTTGAGCCCAATACAGACGTGTAAACAAAGTAAATAAATTAATTTTAAACGTGGGAGCACACTTTTGGGGGTAAATATAATTTTGCAAAGTCAATCAATACATAATAGGTTTTATTTTTAATTTTCTCTATAGTCAAATGTTTAAGTAGTGAAGATCTATCACATATCCGCATCTACCACCGCGTCTTTGGCCTTTCTTTTGCACTGAGTACAACGTGACTGCCCTGCCTAAAGAGAGAAGAAGAGCTACGTAGATCTAAGCTTACCAAGGCAACCTATGAGTGTCAGTAACTTAAATGTAAGTAAATTAGATTTCAGTGAATTAAAAGGTAACACAAGAAAATTCCGTTAAAGGGTGCACAATCAGAGTGAACGGGGACTTGGGCCAGCCGCAGCCTGTGTACCTGCACAACAACAATTACATCGTGCCCACGGGCAACACAGGGCTCATTCACCTGAGCTCCGGCGAGCAAGTGCGCGTGGCCTGCACGGGCTCTGGTCGCACCATCCAACACTCTAACATCGCCTCCTCTGTGTCTGTCGCAGTAAGTACTGTATAACTACAACTACATCGAACCCACGGGCAAGACTGGGCTCATCCACCTGAGCTCCAGCGAGCAAGTGCGCATGGCCTGCACGGGCTCCGGCCGCAGCATTCAACACTCTAACATCGCCTCCTCTGTGTCTGTCGCAGTAAGCACTGTATAACTACAACTACATCGTACCCTCGGGCAACACCGGGCTCATCCACCTGAGCAGCTGATTATACCTAAACTTTCTAAAGTTTTCTTTCCAAAGTATGTTGTTTACTATGTTAC
This sequence comes from Acrobasis repandana, assembly GCA_963576875.1. Taxonomy (NCBI): domain Eukaryota; kingdom Metazoa; phylum Arthropoda; class Insecta; order Lepidoptera; family Pyralidae; genus Acrobasis; species Acrobasis repandana. The sequence goes on along the minus strand of OY756218.1, from coordinate 13,380,923 downwards.
TACGTGCTATTGTAGCATTTGTAGCCAACAGACCAGTAGGAAAACCATTAGCACTTTGTTCAAACGACAGTGTGACGCTGACGAGAAAACAGTTGATGAGACTGCACAGGATTTAAAGAAATGGCACTAAGAAACACAGGCTACTCATATGTCCGACAGTGGGTTGATGATGTTAATAATATTTTTTGTCTAACAAAGTGCGAAATAATAAGTAGATGAGTAGGTGTCAATATTGAACAAACCCATAACTTGATACTTACCAATTTCCAGACTGCAACTTGTGTCAACGATAATCTGGTGTCCGGTGCAGGGTGGTTAAATGGTAACAGTGCTTTTGGTGGGCTGACCTGCTCCTCTCATTCCTATCACAACGCTGAATACGAGGGCGGAACGTGTTACAACAACAATTTAGTTATCCGGTAAGATGTTGCCTATAGATTAGAACCTGTTCATTTTAGAAATATAAGAATAATCAAAAAACTACGAAACACGAGCTAATATCTAACATAGACAATAATGGGTTTGAAAGAACTACGCATACACTCGTATTTTGAGGGGCGCCATTATCCCCGATCGCACATAGCTTATACGTATATACAATAATAGCTAAAGCTAACTATATGTATAGGTAATACAATATTCGTACAATAATAGTCAGCTAATTATATAGGTACTATTTACTAACCAAAAAAAACATTAACAGTACAAGTGTTGAAGTCTTGTAAGGAAGTTAGATTTTGATGTTCTCTGAGTAGAGAGGTTGAACAAACTTACTTATTAGCTAAAGGTATCATCCAAAGTCCATACCACTCAGAATAACTTCTTTATTAAGGACGTACCTAAATTTTCCGGGGTCCAGTGCTGCCCCCATTTAAAATAAATCATTTCAAAGAAAACGAAGACATTATTTAAAATTTTGCTACTATCAAATCCTAGATAACCCTTCAAAGTATTATACCGTATAAAAAAAATGGACTTGATCAGATAAGCTTTTCGGGAGTTATCGTGACCACGCCAGTTTCCATACATACCGACACACGGACGTCCACAAAATGAGTTTATTAAACATTGTTTTTATTTATTTAAAAGGCAAAATGTCTTTTAAAAATGTCATAAGTGTTGAAACTAGTGTTTTTCCTTGACATTTATGTGTAAATATTATTGTACAAGTGCGATAAAAAATAAATAGAGACACATTTAGTTAAAAAAATCACTTGATTTTTGTAAGGCGAGAGTAGAGCACTACCTCATGCGCTTCGCTTATGAGGCGTGCAATATTTTTTGTGTGGTTTAAGTGTGGGCTTCATCGTGGAAGACGTCTTCTATCCTCTGTACTGGTCCTGCTTCGACCCCAGCCGTCTGGAAGTGGTGTACGTGTGGTATGAACAGAATCCGGAGAACGCCGTCCACCAAACTGGAGTCGACAGGCCTAGCTGGTTAGGTACGTAATAAATAACTCTAAAATATTTTATAACTTATATAATAACTATTAAAATAACAGTTAAAAAAACAAAAAAAAGTAGTAGTTACTCGTAGTAATGTCAGCGACTATTATGTCAACAATTATTTAGAAACCAAAGATAAATACATGATTTTGATTTGAGCTAGTAAGTATCTACCTACTTACGAGTAAAAAAAAAACAGCAAACGCTACCTATGTAAGTATATCAATCAAAGTTATGAACAACTTAAAATAATTATGATCTCAGGCAGGTCTATGCGCTGCTCGAAGCGGCCGATGAAATATAAGATGCAGTAGGTACTTCCTTAGACACTTCTATGTATTTACAAATAGGTTATTTTTAATTTATAAAAAGTTACACTTGAAAGTATGCTTTGAGTCAGTAGATTTGTGCCACAATAAACTTAAGTTTTTTTTTTTCAGTTGGAGCTTTCTACCCTGGCGTAGGTGTAAACAACAGGTACACCCAAGTGCAGCAGAAATTAACGATCGCCGAGGTGGTTGGCGATGAGTTAGCTGACAAATACGTAACAACTACCCAGTTCCTCGCTCGCGGCCATCTTGCCGCCAAGACTGACTTTATATTCGCTACTGGCCAACGCTCCTCATTCTATTTCATCAACGCTGCACCCCAATGGCAACCGTTCAATGCTGGAAACTGGAACTGGCTGGAACAAGTAAGTCAACACTTGTGTCGTGTGCGATATATCTGCTTAATTGCATCTGACATACCTAATGATATTTCTGAAACACGGAAGAACTCAAGAGGAGTAGTGTTTCTTTATGATTATTTTGCTTTTCTAGAATCTTCGTGCCCGAATTGGTGAAGCTGGCTACCACACGACCATCTACACCGGAACCTTCGGCGTGAGCCAGCTGCGCGACCAGAACGACCGCTTAGTTGACATCTACCTTTACCGGGATGCCAACAACAACCCGCAACTTCCTGTTCCACTGTACTATTATAAGGTGAGCAGGATATGCATAAGTCGAAGTCGTCAGCATTTACAAAGCAAGCAGTAATGAATTTAAAAGATTCAAAATCCATCTAACCCGATACCCTAATTGCTGATTTTAAAATAATTGCAACATTTTGATGGTCTTTTTATGTATCAACCAGGAATGCGTAATTTTTTACAGCTGGTTTTTTACAACCCTTTTTTTAGTCTTGAATTATCAAGACTGAAATTATATTTCGCAAAAATGACAATTAAATAAAATAAACGGGCAAGTGCGAGTCGGACTCGTACATGAAGGGTTCCGTACCTCCGTACAATGTTTTAAAACGCTAAAGAAAACGTTTCTTGTATGACGACCCCCTTTAATTTTTAACTTTATCGTATTTTTAGTATTTGTTATTATAGCCTCCATAGTAATACATAATCTGTGAAAATTTCAAGTATCTAGTTAATGCCATTATAAAGATCTAGTTAAAAACGTTGAAAAAACACGTTATTTGTATGGTTACCCCCTTTAATTTTTACCTTTTTTTTATTTTCAGTATTGAGTTGTTATAACGGCTACAGTAATACATAATCGGTGAAAATTTCAAGTGTCTAGCTATTACGGTTCAAGAGATAGAGCCCTGTGACAGACGGACAGACGGACAGACGGACAGACGGACAGACGGACAGACGGACAGACGGACAGACGGACAGACGGACAGACGGACAGACGGACAGACGGACAGACGGACAGACGGACAGACGGACAGACGGACAGACGGACAGACGGACAGACGGACAGACGGACAGACGGACAGACGGACAGACGGACAGACGGACAGACGGACAGACGGACAGACGGACAGACGGACAGACGGACAGACGGACAGACGGACAGACGGACAGACGGACAGACGGACAGACGGACAGACGGACAGACGGACAGACGGACAGACGGACAGACGGACAGACGGACAGACGGACAGACGGACAGACGGACAGACGGACAGACGGACAGACGGACAGACGGACAGACGGACAGACGGACAGACGGACAGACGGACAGACGGACAGACGGACAGACGGACAGACGGACAGACGGACAGACGGACAGACGGACAGACGGACTGACGGACAGACGGACAGACGGACAGACGGACTGACGGACAGACGGACAGACGGACAGACGGACAGACGGACAGACGGACAGACGGACAGACGGACAGACGGACAGACGGACAGACGGACAGACGGACAGAAGGACAGACAGCGGAGTAAAAAATCGTAGAAAATCGATCTCTCTCTTATTTACGGATACGTAATAAAGATCAACCGACCGCGCGTTTATATGGGAAGTCAAAAAACTTTTTCGCTTCTCAAAGGTAAAAAAAAAAAAAATGTGTCTCCTAATATCTAAATACATGTTGTTGCAAAGTTACATCGTAGTCGCATGTCGAAGGTTCCCTCACTCGGCAGCCTACCATCGAACTAGGAATAAACCTGTATCTCGAGTGGCCGGCGGCTTTGTTTCGAGGGCATGACAGATTACATCGAGAAAATGCTCGTAAGAGACGGATATTAATGTGGCCGTTTTCTTAAATTGTTACATTAATTCCCAACTAGATTTACCTATCTGAAATTTGGCAATTCGTGCAATAGTTTATTTAATACTTAGCATACAAATACAAATGTGCTACATATATTAAAATTAAAACTAAAGCTACGAAAAAGCTCTTAGCCGTCAGGAAAAAAAAATGTATGTGGGTGTGCGTGCCAATGGGCCAATAAGCGAGGTAAAAGCAATGCGTTGGGTAGACGATATTAAGCGTCACGCAGGCCGCAAATGGATGCAGGTGGCAAGGGAGAGACACAAATGGAATGATATGGAGGAGGCCTATGTCCTGAAAAGGATAACATAGAGGCTGCTATGGATGGATGGATGCATGAGGGCGCGTTCACGAGTGTTTATGTTTGTGACTATGTGTGTGTGTGAGTATATTAGTGTGTAAATTTGTTGTGACTCTAGGGAACACGAAAAATAAATTAACTACCAACCGTTAACTACCAATTTTTTATTGGCATAAGATTTTCAGTTTCGGTGTAGTCAAGTGTCAGTAACCATTTTAGGATTTTGTTTTTATTTCTCCTTTCGTATAAAAAAGCAAATGAGATATTAAACATCTATTCTTGATGTTTAATATCTCATTTGCTTTTTTATATACGAGTATACTACAGCTCTGCCCTGCAGCACCTAAAACGCAGTAAGAGAAAAAAAGCGGTCTCGAGAAAACCGCGAAAAACTTTTTGATGCTTTATTTTTTATATTATTTCATATGTTTGGTGGATTGTTTTTTTACTATGATGATTAACTGATCTCAAAGATTGAAATGACGTAAAAAATATTTTAAATGATTTGTTTGTTTCCAAATAAGAAGGTATTTTTCAAAATGATGGCTATTACTGCATCCAAAAATGTAAACATATGCAGATTAAAATGCGACAAAAACACTGAATACTGCGAACATTTTTGATTCGTTTGCAGCTTTGCAGACTAATTTGCAGCAAAGCGCTTTGTTTACTGCATTTTAATATGCATTTTGAATATCCGTGTAGATTAGCGTGTAATAATAAAATATAAATTTTACATAAAAATATTTACTATAAAACAAACACAACTTTATAAACTGAAAATAATATTTATTCTTTATACCATTTGAGCAAAACGGGTACAGGTATCTACTTTAAGTATTTTGAACATATATATTACTTAAAATTTATGTAATAAAAAATTTACAGCCTAAATCAGTAAAATAGCTTCTGGCTCTGGCAAAAACAACATGAGATCTTTTGACTTTAATGGCACATTTTTTAAATCAAAGAAAATGAAATGAACAAAAAATGTTAGACTTGTAGATTCAATGACTTATACATTTTATCCATTTTGAACTTATTAAGTAAATATTTAGTAAATTAAAATAATTAATCTGAGGTATAATGATTACTAATAAATTATTGATAAGGAATGAACTGTGGTCAACACTGTCTGCGTATGGGTTTAGCAGCCATCTAATCCAGGTACTCAAATCTCTTTATAAGTATTCTAGTGCTTGTGTCTGAATTGACAGCGAATACACAGACTGGTTTAACATCAAAAAAGGTGTAAGTCAGGGATGTGAAGCGTCGCCTTGGCTGTTCAATCTATTTATGGACAGTTGTTTGACAGATTTTAAAGAAGATGAATGTGGTGTTACACTAGAATGGATGAGTTATTTATCAAATGCCTTCTCTATGCCGATAACCAAGTGATACTTGTGGACTCAAAGGAGGATTTACAGAAGATGATAGCTGTTATGAATGATGCACTAGAGACAAAGGGTATGAAAGTTAATGTAAGTAAGACTAAAGTTATGGTTTTTGAAAGGGATGATAGTTCAACAGAATGCTTTTATATTTAATAAATGAGGTGAGAGTGGAGCAAGTGAAAGAGTTTGTATACTTGGCATGTAAGTTTACAAATGATGGCAAGCACGAGGGTGATGTAGAAAGAAGAGTGAATAAGGGTAACCAAGTGAATGGATCGTTGCATTCCTTTATGACCAGCAGGAAGGTATCAGATAAGGCACGTCTTGCCGTTCATAAAAGAGTACTAATACTTACTTTGATGTGCGGTAGTAAGAGTTGGGTATGGCAGAGAAAGCGTAAAAGTAGAATAAATGCAGTTGAAATGCGAGCGCTGTGGAGTATGTGTGGTGTTACCTTGAAAGACCGAATAAGAAATGATGTTATAAGGGATCGGTGTGGAGTGAAAGAGGACGTAGTAAAAAAAGTAGAGAAAGGGATGGATGGATGAAAAGAAATTAACAAAAAATATTTTTATGGCAAATGTGAAAGGTAGAGTGGGACAGGGTCGACCTCGGCGAACGTTCTTCAATTAGTTTGCAGACGTTCTGAAAAAGGGAGAGGTAAGAAGAACCCGTAACCGAAGGGCATGTATGAAGAGGTTGATGAGTGTAGATGAAGCGAAAGAGGTCTGTCAGGATCGTAGCAAGTGGAGGTCCATAGTCTCTGCCTACCCCTGTAGGAAACAGGCTTGATAGTATGCATGTATGTAATAAATTATACACTCAGCAGATTTTGTTGTCTTTAAAATTCTATAATTGAAAAAAAATATGAGTTAATTTTACCTTTGTCGGCTGATAAAACCGATGAACCAGAAAAAATTAGGAGGTAGGCGACTGCTTGCTGGAGCAAGAAATAGCGACGTATCCCGAAAAGAACGCAGTAAATTAGGTTTAATTTAGAGTAAAATAGGTCTTAAATGTTCACGTTACCAGTTGAAATGCAGTAATAGTGATTATTACTGCGTTTTAATTATCATTAAGCTATTTTGGAAATTTGGATTAGTATTAACTATACTGCAGTAAATAATAAATATACTGCATTTTAAACAGTAACACCCACGATCAAAACTTTATGAATACTAAATAAGATACCGTATTCAACTGCTTTGCTGCATTTTAATTGGTAATTCCTATAAAATACATTAATGCAGTAAACACATTTAGTATACAAAATTTTATTACTGCAATTTAATATACATGCATTAATATTTATTTTGGTATTAAATAAAGATTTTTTGAGGTATTGTCGATATTTACTGCGTTTGACTTGGTAAAGTCATGTAGCAGCATATATGTAACTGCTCTTACTGTATTTTAATTAGATTTACAGTGTATTTTGACATGCGATTCGGAGTTACTGCAATTTAAAAAATTGATTTTTTATCTTGAAAATCATCATATTAAAAAATCGGTTCAATCACATTGCTCCTTATAACGTACTCTTTAAGGTTCAGTATTAAACTAAAAACCCTTAAAATTCCTATTATTGCGTTTTAGGTGCTGCAGGGCAGAGCTGAGCACTCTGTAATGCCTTGCAGCAAAATCAGTCCTATGACGGGGGGTGGGACAAACACTGTCATATCTACATCTACGATTTAGAGTATATAGTGTGGAATCATACAGTACTTGGGAATGTTTGCGAAGCAGGGTCATCATTATAAAAAGTTGTTTACTGTCAGGACCGACGTATCAGCATAAAGTTGTGTAGTAGTATATCTTTGTGGTTTTCTTGTCATGGGCTCTTTCTAGAGGGAGAATTTTAGTCTTCATTGCTCCACCCTATGCTGTGATACAAAGCGAAAATATAATACAAAAAATAATAATAACTAAAACACAGTGAAATATTCGTCGAGAGCGAAGAAAGGCCCGGAGCCGTGCTCGACGATATTTCGCAGTGTTTTTTTTTTTGTATTATATTTATAATTTTTTTTGTAGCCAAAACGGATAGATATTTAGATAATACATTTTTTGGTATATATTTCATATAAAAAGGTGATTGTATAAAATATTAATATGTATGTATTATAAAGGCAAATTTAGGCAAATTTAGAGGTATGTTTGTGATTTTTTCTATCGGGCCAAAAGTGCTCAATCGTATTTTGGCAAGTGTGGGTGTCTGTACAAAATCCTTAATTTTTTTTGCAAATTAAACTGTAGTAGTTCAATAACAGTGATTTTTCAAAAACACGCACAGTATTGCAAATTGTGAGCCCACGTCGCCTTAAGGCCCCGCCAGTTAAGAACCAAGAAAACTGTGAGTGTTTTTAAAATATCACTGTAATTAAACTTCTACAGTTTACTCCTCAAAAAATGTACTTAAAAATTTTAAGGATTTTCTAGACACCCACAATAGCTAAAACACGATTGAGCATTTTTCGCTCGATAGAAAAAAATCACAAACATACCTCTGAATCTGCCTTTATAATACATATTACTTTTTTATACAATTACCTTTTTATATGAAAATTATACCAAATAATGTATTATCTAAATATCTATCCGTGTTTGGCTACAGAAAAATAATAAATATAATACAAAAAAAAATAATAAATAAAACACTGCGAAATATCGTCGAGCACGACTCCGAGCCTTTCTTCGCGCTTGAAGAATATTTCACTGTGTTTTATTTATTATTATTTTTATATTATATATATAACTTTTTCCGTAGCCAAAACGGATAGATATTAAGATAATAAATTTTTTGGTATAATTTTCATATAAAAAGGTGATTGTATAGAATAATAATATGTATTATAAAGGCAAATTTAGAGGTATCTTTTTGATTTTTTTCTATCGAGCCAAAAATGCTCAATCATGTTTTGGCTATTGTAAGTATCTGTAGAAAATCCTTAAGATTTTTATGTAATTTTTTTTCTGGAACAAACTGTAGTAGTTTAATTACAGTGATTTTTCAAAAACACGCACAGTATTGCAAATTGTAAAGCCCACGTCGCCTTAAGCACATTCACAGCCAGTTACCACTACACACAATAGAAAAGCAATTTGTGACCCAAAATGTGGTACACGGACTGTTGATATGTTTATTTTCAGGGGAACGTAATTAATCAAACTAAGACTGTTTTAAAATTTGAGCCCTGATTAAATAAAACAGGCCAAGTGCGAGTTAAACTCCCTCAGAGAGGTTTCCGTACAATTGATTAAATTCTTATAGGTTTTCGTGTAATCTACAAGCAATGAACTATATTTTGTATTTTTTTCAAAATTTTAGGCTCAGTAGTTTCGTAGATCAGGGGGGGAATGGTCAATTTTCGTCTTCTTTCATGTATAAAATCAAAACTATTTATTTTATAATTATAACAAAAATATATTTGAGATCCTCATAATGAGCCCTTTCATTTGATATATGACACAGTAAGGTTAGCAAAATTTTTGAAGTGAAAGCTTCTTTAGCGGCGTTGTGCACTTTTTTTGAAATGGGTAAAAAATGTTAAACTCGCGTCAGGACACGTGTCCTGATCGAAAATTCGTAAGACGGATGGAGAGTAGACAGCCAGCTACCCATGCAATGAATATTTGACGTAGCGCCATCTAGTTATTTCTTTCAACATTAATGATAACATTACAAGCATTGAAAATTATTACAACGCCATCTATGAACGAGTAGCAAAACTATTTCGTTAAAGTGAAAATTTTTTTAGCGGCGTTGTGCACTGTTTTTGTAATGGGTAAAAAATGTTAAACTTGCGTCAGGACACGTGTCCTGATCGAAAATTCGTAAGACGGATGGAGAGTAGACGGCGCGGCGTAGGAGAGGAAGTATCCCCCTCTCTTTCTACGGCGCGGCAAAAATGTATGCCTGCGCCTGCTGTTTCGTTTAGCTGAGAGATAAACTTTTTAATGTAATATAAATTGTCATTTTTGTGTACGATAGCGCAATAAATAAATATTGTATTCTACCACATAAATGATAGTACTTTTATACTGATAATTAAAGCAATTCGTGCAAAATTATTCCCTAACCATTCCAAAATATCAAAAATGCACAACGTTAATATTCAAGTTTACACTTTTGCCGGCACTCCCGGAGTGCAACCCGTCGTTTTTTTTTTTTCAATTTACTAATTCATCGCCGAAAATGACCCTTATTTTAAAAATATATTTATTTACTTTGCACATATGTGTTTGGTCATAGGATTACACCATCCTACCAAATTTCACCATTTCACAAATTGGCTGTGACAGACGGACGGACAGACAGACGCACGAGTGATCCTACAAGGGTTCCGTTTTATAATTTTTTGTACGGAACCCTAAAAACATGTAAAGGTATTACTTAATTTAAATAATAACTTTTCCTAGGTCGTATACGACGCGTCGCGTCGCCTGGGAACCGCCTTCGTCAGCATCAACAACCCGTACTACACGGAGGCTGAAGTCCGCGCCTTGACCTTCTGCACGGACCGGTGCCGCAACAATAATGCTTTCAGTTGGCTACGCTGGCAGCCCGACCGCATCGACATCGGCTATAGCTTCTGCTGCAGCGTGGCTGACTTCAGAAGAGTCGTGCCGCACCTTCCGGAGTTCGACGTTATCGGCCTGTTGACGTAATTCTGATTAGGAAGATAATAAAGTTATCGTACAGATGATATCTATTTTGTTTTGTGTTTGTAATGTAAAAACATAAGACCAGCAAATGTATAATGTACATCCATACCAGGAGAGACCTGTCTCTCCTCCATTGCAGGAGTGATATTTTTCAACGAGCGTCAGCGTAGCGTGTTCATTACCGACAGCAGGTACAATCAAGAAACTCTTGATTCATTACATTAGCTATGCAATGTACCTCTGAGAACGCTTCACCCAGCCCACTATCAGTGTCTAACTATGTTGACTATGAAGGGTTCCGTAGCAGCAAGTAACATTTTACGATTTATAACGTATTAAAAAAAAACTACTTACTAGATCTCGTTCAAACAAATTTTCGGTAGAAGTTTGCATGGTAAAGTCACGGTAGTAATGTACGTGCATCATATATTTTTTTAGTTTTATCACTCTCTTATTTTAGAAGCTACAGGGGGAGACCAACATTTTACCACTTTGGAAGTGTCTCTCGCGCAAACTATTCAGTTTAGAAAAAAATTACATTAAAAACCTCTGTAGCCACTACAGAATACGTCGCGCTGAAAATTCATCACCATATTTGGTCATCAACTTGCATCGCACGCGCTATTCGTCTACAACTCCAAATTAGGAAACATATCGGGACACGGGAGCAGTGTCGCACCGCGCCAGCCAATCAAAACACAGGAACGAGAACATTACCTTATTTGGCTATCTGTTTGTCCCTAACCACTGTATATAAACCCGAATTTTGTAAATAAAAGATTCATTCGACTATCGACTCAGGAGCATAGAACACGCATTATTATTTACCTCCAGCTAGGTACACGTACCCTACTACACACACCATCGTTAGCATTCATAAGCGACAGTGGTGACACCGACGTGATACAGTGGTGACCCCGACGTGATACAGTGGTGACCGCCGACGACTCCGCGTGTCACGCGACACGTGGACCTCCAGCTCCAGCGTCAACCGACGCGACGTCCTAAGCAAGTGATGTAGAAGCACTCACCGAGCCCACATCCTCCGCACCCACGTCCAGCTGCCACCGGAAGAAAATTCTGCCCAGCTGCGCGCCGTGCACCAGGAACTCCAGCTCATTTCTACGCAACCAGCGTTACTTTTATCGTGCACTTCATTTCACTGGCACTGTATGTACCAAGCACTACGATGTCCACGACCGTTCAAGAATATCAAGAGCTCGTCCAGAGTCTTCGAAAACTATCACAAGAAATCGCGCACCTCAAGAAAGTCAGATCCGCCACTTTGTCAAACACCGGGTACAGCCATCAACATCGTCAGTCGAGTCATCACCGTCCGGCACGTTTTCATCACCGCTCACGAATCCCACTACCGCGTCCCACGTCACCTGCCCGTTCTACGACGACCTGCCACAAGGAAGCTAGAACTCTCGCATCGACAGACACCAGCGACGCCGCCGGAACATACCGCCTATTTGTCACTGATAAGAAAACCGGCTTATCATTTCTTGTCGATACCGGAGCCAACATCTCTGTCATACCGAGAAGAAAAGGCCAATTATCGACGCCTCTACCTTTCAAGCTGTACGCCGCGAACAACACTACGATAAATACCTACGGAGAAAAAACGCTCGAACTCGACCTCAGCCTACGCCGTCCATACAAATGGAAATTCATAGTCGCCGACGTCTCGAAGCCTATCATCGGAGCCGACTTCCTCAAACACCACCAGCTCGTCGTAGACCTTACAAATCGAAGACTTGTTGATGGAATCACGAATCTCCAAATTCACGCTCCAGTCTGCGCCTCAAGCACTCCGACTATACGAAGTATCGACGTTCAACAGTCATACCACGACATACTAGCTGAATTTCCCGGCATCACTCGCCTAACACCGACAAAAGTTAACCCGAAAACAGCTGTTGAACACTACATTGAAACTCAAGGCCCACCAGTCTTCTGCCGCGCTCGCCCGATCCCGCCTCATCGCTATGAACAAGTACGAAAACTATTCGAAGATATAATGCAACAAGGAATATGCCGCCCAAGCAAAAGCCCTTGGTCATTACCACTCCACATCGTACCTATGCCAGCAGCGAGCCGCCCGCATCGCACACGCCGCCCGCGCGATCCAGTTTACGCATCCCGGCCGCGCCTGATACAGCGCTACTTCCCGCCACAAGACAAACTCGCTCCGGAAGGAACATCAAGTTACCGGTACGCTTTCGCTAAGGAGGGAGTACTGTAGCCACTACAGAATACGTCGCGCTGAAAATTCATCACCATATTTGGTCATCAACTTGCATCGCACGCGCTATTCGTCTACAACTCCAAATTAGGAAACATATCGGGACACGGGAGCAGTGTCGCACCGCGCCAGCCAATCAAAACACAGGAACGAGAACATTACCTTATTTGGCTATCTGTTTGTCCCTAACCACTGTATATAAACCCGAATTTTGTAAATAAAAGATTCATTCGACTATCGACTCAGGAGCATAGAACACGCATTATTATTTACCTCCAGCTAGGTACACGTACCCTACTACACACACCATCGTTAGCATTCATAAGCGACAGTGGTGACACCGACGTGATACACCTCAATATCATTTTTGAAGACCTATCCATAAATATCCCACCTAATGGGTTTGATGAAAAAAACATTTTTGAGTTTCAGTTCTAACTATGGGAAACCCCCAAAATTTATTGTTTTTTTTTTTCTATTTTTGTGTGAATACCTTATTGCGGTTCACAGAATACTTACCAAGTTTCAACAGGATAGTTCTTATAGTTTCGGAAAAAAGTGGCTGTGACATATGGACGGACAGACAGACAGACACGATAAATCCATAAGGGTTCCGTTTTTTGCCATTTGGCTACGGAACCCTAAAAAGTGGTCATCATACAAGAGACGTCTATTTTTCAGGGTTTTAAAACATTATACGTAGGTTTTAAGATTTTTAAATATTTAAAGAAGTCTGTTACACGGCTGACAGTAGAGTTGGCCGGGTGAGTTGGATGTACGTGTATGTGTAGGAAGGCTTAGGCCTTTCTTTGCGTAATTGGCGCTTAGCGTCAAGTTCACTCAAACTGTTCTTTTCGAAATGTTGAATTAGCTTGTGGACGGTAGATCACCAAGATGACCTTAATAGGCTTACGCGTTAAGATATTATTCTCTTAATACAATCGACAGATGTAGTAACTTCTAGACAAGTTTGTGGTACCTACTTTAGTTACTTTCACAGTTTGTCTTACGGGATACTTTTATGTGGGAGTGCAGCAGACATCTAGATTATTTTTATTTCACAAAAAAGGGCAATTCGTGCCATTTACGGCTTAGGACCGAGACAATCAGAGAATTATTCAAGGAATAGTAACCTTAGCAAGGAACTACCTACCTATTTGAAAACATAATGTAAGGTAATGTAAGGAAAACTATTTCCATGTTCAATAAAGTAAGTGATTTTACAGCTATACTTTTAATATAACTTATAAGTAACGAGTAACGACTTTACGTCAACACATTTTGTGTAAAACAAAACAAAGTGAACAGATTCTCCATCAAAGGTTTTCATGGCAGAGCAGAGATACTTGGGATCTTCAGGGTTTCTTAGACATTTGTGCCCTACAAATGCCACACAATAACAAGTCAAAAAAGGTACATTGCAACAACAAGAGATATATACAAAAGACTTGGCTGTATGAACTAACATTCTTTGCCTAAACTGTACATAATTATTAAATAAAAAAAAATGTCAAGTCAAATCAATAGAGATGGGCAAACTAGGCAATGATATCGATTGTTGTTACCAACACTAACGTAACATAGGTAGGTAATGAATAGTAAATAGCATGCCATACAAACTTGCGTAGCCAAAACTATATGATGGTTACCTAGTTACATGGTGGTTACGACACTTATGACTTTCAACCCAGTGATAACGTAGGTAGATAGCTCTCTAAGAGGTAGGTTACACTATTATTCTGGCATCAGTCAGGAATGTCGTGACTGACGCCAGAATGATGGATGTTTTTCACGAATACACTGTCAATCCAGAATGACAGCAGACTGATAAAAAGTACGTGTACGGCAAATAGCTAAAATGAACCTTATGTACATTGGTGTACGGTGGGTAGTAAAGTAACTAAAGTACGGTGACTGATGCGAGAATGATACGAGCGGATTACGCGATCAGTCTCCCATCAGTCTTTCATCATTCAAAACAATTTTAATTTTCAGTCTCAATCAGTCAAAACCGTCAGTCTGTCATTCAGCAGGTTACACGATCATTCTCGGATCATTCTGATCAGACTGATGGAATTGACTGATGCCAGAATGATGGTGTAACTTTGCTCTAAGAAATCGCTGGTGGAAACAAAAGTATTTATGTAATTAAGTAGGTACATATCGGATGTTTTGGTAGTTTTGATGATGAAAATGATGATAGAATCGTCATCATCATTCATCTTGCACAATAAGACAATCTGTAAAGATCGAAACTAGTTTTATCTACTTAACTGAAATATCGATAAAAAGTAAGTAAACTAAACTATCGATATCACATGCCAATGTATGACAATTCACAATTTCACATGCCTAAAACAAGATTTTTGTGATTTCTTTAATGCCTATGAAACTTAGAACATTGCAGAATTTTGATAAAAAAAATTCAATAAAACGCCATCTAGTCACGAATTAGCTGACCTAACTCCTAATGCGTGTTATAGAATAGGAATATAAAATGGTGGAGAAATTCGTCATACGAGGTAGAACACGTGATAGCTCAGTTGATTAGAGCATGGTAAAAATAAGAGCAACGTTGCGAGTTCAAGTCCTCCCACTCACGCAGTATATTTTTTACACCATTTTTTTATTTGATAGGAATATTAAATGATGGATAAATTCGACATGCGCGGTTAATCACTTAATATCTCAGTTGTTTAGGCTATAGAACAGTCGTATTTGAACCGAGATCGCGAGTTCAAGTCCCAGCTCACGGAGTAATTTTTTCACCGTTTTATTTCATCTTTTAGTCCTTTGGTGTTGCGAAAGCATGTTACCAGGTGGCGCCACTGGTTTGATCTAATGTTAAAGCGACAGTTTCTTATCTATATCAATATATACAATATTAATCTATGATTTCTTTCAGCGTTGAATGTTTTTCTAATTTTGTTTTCTATTTTATTTCAAATAAATACAAATACCGATAAGCAGTTTCAGTTAATTACAAGAAATTGTACTTGTTACAATGGCAGAAGAATTGAAGCCAGTGAACGAAGAAAATTTAAAACAATTAAAGGAAAGGATGAATCTAATAGTGAGTGCAGATCCAGCTCAGTTTCACAACGAGTTTTCCCTACGAAGATATCTCAGAGCGTTCAAGACAGTCGACCAAGCATTTCAGGTAATATAGAAAGCCGACCCTATACATATATATATTCACTTCATCGGAATCTATTGATTTTGCATGTTTGTTTACTTGCTTATTGATAATGATGTACCTACGCATAGAGCGGTTAACCCTGAACTGAAAAGTACTTTCAGTATTACGAAATTTATATATGGATCAATGATCATATTATAATGGCATAATAATAACAGAATATCCTAGTACCAGGCCAAAGCAGAAAGTATCTGATGGCCATATCATTGATAAGACTGATTGACTGACTCTAAAGAGCCTCTTACCTAATGATAACATAACTAGACTTATATCAATAAGTTGAATAAAGCTTATTCTTTTGTATTCTCATTTGTATAAAATATTTTATGCTCGATAATAATTGTTATATTGTAGGCAATAATAAAAACTAACAAATGGCGAGTGGAATATGGAGTTTCTGAGCTACAGAACAACAAAGAACTGATTGAGAAGTATTCAGAGAAAGCAAGAGTTCTAAGGCACCGGGATATAACTGGCCGACCCATCATCTACATTCCTGCAAAGAACCACAGTTCTAGTGACCGAAACATTGACGACTTGACCAAATTTATTGTTTATTGTTTGGTAAGTATTTATGCTTAGCTCAGTTGAGATTGCATAGACACATATTTGGTTCTTTTATGTACAAAATTTCTGTAAATTAATTACCAAACATTGGAGTCTTTAAACCTTTGAAAATCAATTCAAATTTTTCTTTTTATTTTAAGGGTCTGTGCTGCCTTGAGCATATTCACAATGCATAGTTAAAAATACAAGAACACCATCACCTACAGAACAGCAAGCGTTGCTCTTGTATTTTGAAAAATCTGCCACATGTGTGTCGCGAATACACTACAGGCAGCGCAGGCTCTTATATTAGAATCAACAGAAACCATATAAATAATTACCTACTATCCATTGCCAGTTTTAGTACCAACATACCTATAGTACCTCTAGGTAAATGATAGTTCTAAAACTATACTTTGCACCTCTATTTTACAACTCTATCGGATACTTAATATTAATTATTTCATATTACAATACCCTTATGCTCTTTGATTACAGGAAGATGCCAGTAAGAGATGTTTTGAAGAAGTGGTGGACAACTTGTGTATTGTATTTGACTTGAACAACTTCACTCTTTCCTGCATGGACTACCAAGTCCTGAAAAATCTCATCTGGCTTCTCAGCAGGCACTATCCAGAACGGCTGGGCGTTTGTCTTATCATCAACGCACCTGCTTTTTTCTCTGGATGTTGGGCAGTGATAAAAGGATGGTATGTATGATTGACTCATGACCTTAGCTTCTGAATGAAATAAAGCAATCATGTAAAACTAACTTTACCCAGTGCCTCCTAAATCAACACATTGACCACGCATCTACAGTATTCTACAGTGCCAGTGCAGTGTTGTCAAAGGAGGCTTGAGCTGTGGTAAATTGTGGGAAGTTGTCATAATATAAACTTTTTTTCTATTTGAGATCTCACAGTGTCCCTTCAGTTTAGTTCTTTAGCATGCTGAAGCGCACATATTATGCGCCCAGATATATTGTATAACTGGCTGTGGAAGAATCTGATCTAGTTATAACGAATACTTGATAATTTGATTTTCGATCAACCCATTTGAACAAATATATTCTAAACATCCGATTTCTTGAAACTTTGATATACTGAGCGCTCAAAGTACAAAAAGTTCGACATTCGATATGAGTCATACATAACCACTTGATTTCTTCTTCCTTTTTTTTCGAAAATTTCGTATTCGAATGGGCGTAGGGGCTTGATTTAATATCTCTGCTAATAAAATATTTAATAGAAACTCGCAAGGCTTGCTTTGGCAATGTTTAATCTAAATTTGGCAGGCACCGTTAGTACTAACATCACCATTTTTTATTCCAGGTTAGACGAAAACACTGCTGGAAAAGTTACCTTCGTGAATTCTGAAATGGATCTTTGCCAATACTTGATACCGGACATCCTGCCAACAGACATGTAAATCATTTAAAATATATACTAAGAACTAGCTTTTCGAGCATTGCGCGGGCTGCAAACAGCCTGCGGTTTTCGTGCAGCTGTTGAAGTTGACTAAATTCCATGTCCAGTTGAGACAATGGGTAACAAACTACAGTAAGTAAGGGAAACCTTAAAAATGTGTGGGCGGCCGTATTTGATCCAAAATCTGATTCCAGTTTCGAGTTCCGCAGGGTGCTTTACCCCTGCATACAAAATTTTAGTCCACTTTGATGTTCCAGTAGGACGTTATGAACGAATTAAGTTTCTTTTTTTTTTCGAGGCTTCACTTCACTTGGTGTGACTAAGCCAGCCTCATGGGGGATTTCGATTAGATAATTTCTAGTTTCTGTGCAACATCACAGCTCTTATGAAAAAGTATATGGCTTTTGCCATATGTGATAGTGGGTTGCTTAACATAGTGTTAAGCTCACCGTTGACGAATTAAGTTAAAATTCTAAATATAATCCTGTGGGGGGGGGGGGGGGAGATTTAGGTGGGGTTCGGGCTTCGTCAGTCAGTTAGTGGTAATGTAGGTTTATATATTATATCCCAAGAATATGTTTATGTATGTATACTAATGTAAGTATTATTTATGAGAATTAAAAGTTAAAGAGGATTGTGTATCTGGAAATCATACAAAAAGCGATAATGTGTCTCCCCCCACATAGTCCAATTTTGATATTTTTTTACATGTTTTTTTTTATTTATTTGGTTTGCTAACCGGCTGAACAACACACAAATTTCTACAAATACAAATAAGAGCATATAAGTTGCCAACCTTCTTGGAGCGAACACAGCATGCACATTTGATAAACTGCTCTTAGTTGTTTTAAATTAAAAATTACATAACAATCTATACTAATATTATAAAGCTGAAGAGTTTGTTTGTTTGTTTGAACGCGCTAATCTCCGAAACTACTGGTTCGAATTGAATAATTCTTTTTGTGTTGGATAGTCCAGTTATCGAGGAAGGCTATAGGCTATATAACATCACGCTACGACCAATAGGAGCAAAGATATAGTGGTAAATGTGTAAAAAACGGGAGAAATTATTTCATCTTTGAAGCCTTCCGTTGCGTGCGCCGTGAAAACGGTTCAAGATACACAAAAAATATGTATTAAAGAATAATAGCTCTTTTAATGATCTAAAAAACAGTCCGCGATAGTATATGTCTATCTTTTAAGATTAACTCACAAAAACCGTTTTTATGGTTTAGGTACCATAAAAACGGTTTTTGTGAGTTTGGTCGAAATAATTTGTTTAAGTTGTATCAACATAATAATATTAATCTTTATTCAAATAAATATGTTGTTGGTTAAGAGTACTTCATTGTGAATAAAATTGTCTTTGACATAACTTAATTTCAACAAAAAACTTTAAAGATTACAATGATAAATAACTCCGAAACAAAACCAACTCGCTCTCTGCGCTGGCCGGCGCGGCGGGAGAGAGGCGGTGCTTGCGGGCAAGCCGGGAGGGGGGTGTAGCTCAACGAGATACCATGCCGCGCGGCTCACTCGCGCGGTCGGCTCCCTACTGAACGGTTGAATGCAGAGCTAATTTGTTTATCTATACTAATATTATAAAGCGGAAGAGTTTGTTTGTTTGTTTGTTTGTTTAAACGCGCTAATCTCAGGAACTAATGGTCCGATTTGAAAAATTCTTTTTTTGTTGGGTAGTCCATTTATAGAGGAAGGCTTTAGGCTATATAACATTACGTTCCGACAACCACGCGAACGAAGTCGCGGGCACAGCTAGTCAATTATAAAATTATTTGTCAAATTAAATCGCAAAATTAAATAAAGTTTTAAATTATATTAAATTAAAAGCTACATAAATAATTAGACTCATTAGAAATTACATGCTTGTGTAAAAAAAATTAGTCATAAAATAATTTTTTGATCATATTAGCCGATGTACTGAAGATATCAATTTCATTACATATATTATTATAGTTTGTACTCATACGATTCAACGAAGAATTCTGGCGGTAATTCATTCGACAGATGGGCAAGTTAAAAGTGACTCTGTTATGTAAGCGACTGCTTGATCTCGGAACAGATAAGGTGAATCTTCGGAGCAGATCAGGGCTGTCAATTTTGCCTTGAATAATTTTATACAAGAATGTTATATCAGCAGCCTGTCGCCTACGTTCCAGAGGGACAATTTTGAAGTAGTAAGTCTAGATTCGTAGGATAGGTTCAGACAGTTATTAAAAGAAAAGGTAAGATGATATAAAAATCTTTTTTGTATGCTCTCAATCCTTTTGATGTGAATGGCATGGGATGGATTCCAAATGGGACTGCAGTACTCAATCAAGCTTCGCACATAACAATTAAAGAACATAATGGGGATTTCAGATTCTTTGAAAAGTTTTGTTGGGCGTATCTATGACAAAACCGGGTAATTTTGAGGCTTTCTTTACAATTCATTCATTGTGTTATCTGAAATCTAGTTTTTGATCCATTATAACTCCCAGATCGCGGATGCCATCAGATTCTTGAAGCGAGGTACCGGTAATTTTATAAATATTGGTTTTAGATGATTCTATTTTCCGAGAAAATTTCATGAAAGAACATTTTGTGGGGTTTACGATCATGCCATTCGTTTGGCACCACGAGCTGATTTTGTCTAAATCTTTTTGTAGCGTATCAATATTGTTGTCCGATTTGATTACTCGGTAAACCTTTAAATCATTGGCGGACATCCTGTAATTAGAGGCTAAATCAGAACAAAGATCATTACAAATAACAAGAAGAATAGAGGGCCAAGATGAAAACTCTGAGGAACGCTTGACGGTACCTCAGTAGCTGGAGATTTAAAGCCACGAACGATGACTAGTTGCGAACGATTTCTTAAGTATGACTCACACAACCTTAGCAAAGATCCGCATATACCAGCTGTATATATATATATATATAGTTGTTTTATTTTAAAGTAATATTGCATATTTATAATATAACAAAAGTTATTAGCATCTGAATATCCATATTTTTTACTATAAAACTACCTCGAGCGTTTTAATTTATTTAAGTTAAACTAAACCGAATTACTTAATTAAGGTGTACTGAATTTAATTTTCGTAAAGGTTTAGGGGGGTGGAAACGTTATCGCCAGAAACAATATTTCAGAAGGAAAAAGTAGGTAATCGCCTCTATGACTTGCAACTCTCTCTATCGCACGATACGGATCGGAGGCATAGCGGCGTGAAACAGATAGAATTTTTGCAAATACCTACTCGCGATGCGTATCGGCACTACCTTTGTACATAATCATTAACAGATGAATGATGACAAAATCTACATTTCATGACAACTAGCGACTCCCTGTCAATACAGAACAATCATTATCCAGTAATACATTAATTATACTTATTCATGCTATGATACCCACTCTTGCCATGTAAATTTAATTTTTGTTTGAAAATTCCATCAATTTTAAATTTATTAAAGAGCACTAAATATTAAAAGTCAATTAGTAAGCTTTATTTTAGAGATTATTGTATTCACCTTTGTTTTATAATTTACATTGTTATTTTACTTTTTCAATATATTCTATTTCAAATTATGTCTGTACACGTACCTATCTCTATTCCAGATATTATTTTCCCAAAAGTATTGCTACTGCAATATTGACCCAGATCTCTAGCATATGTGGTTGATATCACATCTAGTGCGGTGAAAAACAGTGTTAATGTCACCAATACTTTTTGTCATAGTTAACTTACTAGTCAAAACTGCTATAATATAAGAACCTTTATAATGTACCCTATCTATAGTTATTGCGAGAAATGGAAAAACATTCGAAAACATTCCTCTTTATTCTTTTTTAGTTCAAAATGATAGTAGTGTAGTATAAAGTTCACCCCATACAGTGAATTCGCGATGTGTTTTAAATACAAACAACTTAATATTTCAGCGACCACTGGACAGATTTGGCTCATGCTCGAATTTAAGTTTAATTTAATAGTTAATATTTTATTGGTTTAATCTACTCGCTTATCAACGCGAAACTCGCCTTTGCCAGCGGCAAATTTCGTTACAAATGTACGTATATACATACGAGTACAAACGCCGAACGGAAAGGCGTGTGTTCGCTGGTTCGTTCAGTGGCGGAAATAATAATTCTAGAACGAATGCATGTATGTTAGTATGAGATTACATTTAATTACATTTTGAGCTTTCTACACGAGAAGAAGAAGAAGTATGAGATTACTTTTTTTTGTCTTTTAAATTAAGATAATATAGATGTGTACCTACCTGCACCTATATTTTTTATTTAGAATGTACCCAACCTGAACACGTGTACCGTGTGCAGGAGTTCACTATGCGAAATACTTATTTTAATAGAGAATAATTTATCGAAGTACCTGTTGTATTTTAATGATAACCTGAATCATACAGGGTGTTTAATTTTTAATTTTACTTGTTGTCTTATTGTGTACTTATAGGTACCATAATTATTTTGTTATAGTCAACATATTAAATAATGTATTGTTTTATTTATCACATCTCTTGAATTAAATCATTTTAATTGTTGTGTATGTAAGTGAGTTATAATTTATAATTACTAGCTAAGAGCATATGCTATTCTAGGAGCTAGTGTCCAAAAATTACATCTAGCTTGGGCCGTACGCTGAAGCACATTTTTTTAAATTGGCAAATGTCTTAGTAAATAGTAGATTATACACCGACAATGGAATAAAAAATGTCACGGATCACATAAAATAGCCGAACGCAACGGTAAGTGATTTATCGCTTTTTTTATCACCACCTGACAATTTTAACTATTGACTTGGATATGAAGTTGCTTTTCGCATAGAATTGTCGGTCCTTATGTCTAAAATTCAAAAAGACTCGAAAGTGATATTTCTTGAGATCTAAACAGCCCATGTTCACGGATGTTTTGAAGTTTTCAGACACACAAATAGTTCCTAGAATAAATGTATGGTCAATTTAAAAATTGTAATATAAGTATATGAAAAAACCGTATAATGATATAATTATGTAAGTGTAAAAATATATGTAATGTGTCAATGCAGCAAAATTGTAGTTTTTTTTACATGTCCTGGATCCGAAAATGATCCCAAACAAACCAGGATATTCTTTCAGGATACAAACGCACGATCTGTTCAAAAGTATGGTAGGTCCAATGACCTTCCATGAAGGTCATCCTCCACTCTTCAAATGGGTCATCACCCATCTTTTTGTTGGTCGTCCTGGTTTTCTTCAGCCAATCATTATACCGCAATCCTGGATAGTATTTATAACAGCACAAATACAATTTACTTGGTATATAAATGAAACAACAATCTATATTATATTTTTTTACTTGTCTTAATAGTTTTACAAAACAGTTATACAAATGAATACTTAGTTGCTGTACAATTCTGAAGCAAATTACATTATTTCAACATGGTATTAATTCGCAAAGTACACCTATTTTATATGTATATATTGTACTGTATAGGGCATGTAAGGTATCCGATTACAACTTACCATGTCGCAGTATCAAACTGTAGTCGTTCTCTAAAATTACAACTAAATTCTTAGTAACTATTACTAAGCACTCAAATATTTATCACAACGAAAGACATTTACAATGTAATTGAATTATAATACTAAGTATATAAATATTTATTAATACTTCGCCACATTTTTACAAATCGCGTTTTTTGGCGAATGGACCAAAATGGTAAAACATTCGTTCAATATTCAGTCATAATACCTTAAATAATACATTTTTGATTCTAGAAAAAATTGGCACATTTCGAAATTGTCACTGCCATAACAAATGTACCTTTTTCGACTTGATGTAACTCACAAAATCTGTATTTTATATTACCTGGTGATAGCCAGCTAACAAAGCTTTCTTTTTTAATTATATAAATGTATAAAAACTGACTAGTACTTATCTTTTATAAGGAATGTAGAAAAAAGTTAAGTATTCAGTGACATCATGACATACGAGACAACAGACAAAAAAATTACTGCTATGTGTTTTGTATAATCCACCGGTCTCAAAATAAAAACCAGTATGTATTGTTTTGTGCAAATATGACATGTCTTTCTCTAAATGTGGGTTTTACAATAAAATGTATTTACACACTAATAACTACAATAGTCAATGATATGAGGATGAAATGATTAATATCATAATATGCTGCATTGCTGCTTTTATTGAACTAATGGTGTTTTACCTTCCTATCAATAAAAAAATGAAAAAATGCAGACTAGACGAGTATGCTTGAATGAAATCCGAGGCCCTCTCTATTCTTATCATGTCGCAACTAATTTTATTTACCATTCATACTGCGATTAATTTAAAACCACATACAATTTAACTTTATTACCTTGCAATAGGATTCAAAATCAATGAAAATTAGACGATGGGTAAAGGGTTTCATATCCATTCTACGTTTATTAAGAACAATACCACTTTACAGCTCTGAGATCAAACAATCACCTCTTGAAACTTAAAATATGAGATTCAACTAAAGAAATGATAGATACTGTCGGAGGCAATTTTAATTCCGACAGTTTTGCATCAGTCAAATTCGGAATGTATATTATTGTCTTGTTTCGATGTTACTGTGATTTAAAATTTGTCGGATTTTGACAGTTTTACTAAAATATTGGAAACGCATTTTTGTCAGATATAATGGATTAATTGACGCACTTGATCCTCTGCAACACGTTGCTGCTACTTTAATTCAATTTTATTTCGATATGTATTCAATTTTGATGCTTAACATTTAAACCAAGATGTTGATTCGTTTTACTTGAAGCAGTTTCCATTTCGTGTGCATGGTAATATCACCACTCCATTTAGGTACTCAGCGAAAACTAAAACGGCAACCGGTCGCCACGTACCTACCATACATTTGTCATTCTAAAAACTGCGCGTACTTTTTAAATAACAGCCAATCCCACAAAGCAATCTATTTGCTGCAGTTGGGCGAACCTTTTCCAAAAATCCGGACCCACAAGTACAACGTTTTACATTTTGTAAATTGGTCTTAGTTACACTGCCCACTTATTTAAGAGAATATCGGCGCCATCCCTAGATTCCGTGATTACTACTTTCATGATAGCCGTGTATACAAATATCACTTCCATTCCTGCGCATTCAGGCTACAAAATAGATGCCGTATAAAAAATACTTACTCATTAACACAGTCACGTAATATAATTACTTCTTCGAACTTAATATCTTT
This sequence comes from Acrobasis repandana, assembly GCA_963576875.1. Lineage (NCBI taxonomy): Eukaryota > Metazoa > Arthropoda > Insecta > Lepidoptera > Pyralidae > Acrobasis > Acrobasis repandana. The sequence goes on along the minus strand of OY756218.1, from coordinate 13,355,895 downwards.
GTGTATGGGAATCCGCTTATACAGACCAACGTAAAAAAAATCTACATACATCTATGTAAATTAGGTCAAAAACCTCTTTTTCTAAAGTCGGTTTAAAGCGCACTAGATTCAGCTGGTATCAAAGTACAATGATTTTGATGCGTGGTTCACTAACGCGTAGGGCATTTTCCGATTTAAGTATAACCCTTACGGCTGTACATGTATATCATGTGAAGCCGGTTCAGGCAGTATTATAGAGGTACAGGGGCTAACAAATACTATTACTGAAACTATTTTAGGTATGAATTCAACAAGCAATCAAATATTTATTGGCTATAAGAGTTTTACATTCGTCCATGATACTGAACACTTTTCTCTCAAGAACATGTAGCAAAAAATTTAAAAAGAGAACATGTTGGCCTCCCATACAAGTCGATCAATTTGCTGATCCGAGTTTTAACAGAAAACTATTTTTTTCATATTTCGATATATTTTCTAAGGAAATTTGTTTAGTATCATCGACTGAATTCACCCTTAAAATAGTTTAGTATATTTTGTTACACCTTATATAGAGCGTCGATAGTAGAGAGCAAAAGAAACTCGCCTCAAACCGTTGTACGCGCATGCGTATCGCCGGCCTCACATTGTCTTCAATTTTGATGTTGTTTTAGGGTTAGATCTCATCTATCAGCACGGAACAGCACTTTCCTATGCTGCTATGAAAGTGCTGTTCCGTGCTGACAGATGATCCAACCCTTAGAGTGTGTAGACCCACACATAACATAATTCATGTTTGATTTTATGTTTAACTTTATAAAAGTTAATGTGTATAACATTAACTTTTATAAAGTTAATGTGTTTTAGTTTAAGGTTCATCTTTTACTTAAACTTGCATTGTACAATAAATATTTTTATGTTACCTTTATTATGATCGCAAACTTTTTGTACGTCCCGTATTACCCGTACTTATAAAAAGCCTACAAAATGCTATATATATTTTCACAAAAAAAATATCTAATACTTGGTGGCTCCTTGAGTAGCCACTTTTACATTGCTGTAACTTTTGATACATTTTACTACAAGTTCCAGGATTTCGGCTACAAAACTATCTCATCACCTACCTAATAAATGGGGTGTTAAGGTCATAGTCCACTGACACGACTCTGCTCCCACCCAACAAATAAAATATTATTGAAATATGGGCTTCAGGTAGTGCTATTTAGATATATTTTACATTGGCAACATAAATGAGCAGACAGCTCACTGTCAGCGAGCTTACCGCTATTAGACTGCTTGGTGGTTGACGCCTCGCTGGCCGCGCGTTGGAAACAAGCAGTCAACGCGCTGTCCGCTAGCTGACTGCCAAGATTCGCCACGGCGCGGCGACTAGATGAGCCTCCCTCCCCTAGATTAGCTGTCGGAACGAAGACCGCGGGGCGCCTGATAGTTGTCGGTGCGTGAAGCGCTGGGCGCCTGCTAGCTATCGGTGCGTGGACCGCGAGCAGTCGTATTAGTTTAGGGCGGTGTTGGGTGTTAGCGGTGTCGGAGCCAAGTCGTGTAAGTGTGCTTTGACCTTTAAGGACATAGCCCACTTACACGACTCTGCTCCCACCCAACAAATAAAATATTATTGAAATATGGGCTTTAGGTAGTGCTCTTTAGATATATTTTACATTGGCAACATGATTAGCAGACAGCTCACTGTCAGCGAGCTTACCGCCATTAGACTGCTCGGTGGTTGACGCCTCGCTGGCTGCGCGTTGGAAACAAGCGGTCTACGCGCTGTCCTCACGCTGACTGCTAACAGTCGCCGCGGCGACTGGATGAGCCTCCCTCCCCTAGATTAGCTGTCGGAACGAAGACCGCTGGGCGCCTGATAGCTGTCGGTGCGTGGAGCGCTGGGCGCCTGCTAGCTGTCGGTGCGTGGACCGCGAGCAGTCGTATTAGTTTAGGGCGGTGTTGGGTGGGAGCGATGTTGGAGCCGAGTCGTGTAAGTGTGCTCCTCAATTCATACGGACATATGTAAATATATAAAATTAGCATCTAAACTTAAGACAGTGTGAGTCCATGACATAGACGGGCGATCTGCGACGTGCGCCGCGAGCTCCACTTAACATAATGCTGGGCCTTAATTGTAGACGTCCAAGCAAAAAGGGTCCACTAGTGGGGTATTGAAACACTATGATTGCGGGAAAACGCACACACACGTTACATTTCTCTGCATTCGAAGTGTGACAAGATTCGGTATCTAACAAATATTTAAAAAAATATTCAAGAACTGGCACATTTCAAAGCACAAAGCTTGATTTGAGTAAAAGCATTTCAAAATTTTAAATTAAAGTAAATTTTTGTACAAAACATCACATAAAGTCATGTACTATCACATAATTAGATGAATCATATTAATTCTGTGTGTACTACCTATATGAAATTAAATTCGCGAAATGCATTTTTTTCACCCAACTTTACAAAACTGTGAATATCTCGAAAGCTGGACCCTTTTTGCTTGAATGTCCACATTTAGTCATTTGGTCAATTTACTAAATGCAAGAGGCGTACCGCGGCGTTATCCGCCGCACCCCGGCTCATACCGGCGACGCGGCGTGAAGGCGGCGGGCGCGGGGTAGCGTGGCCGCGGGCGACGGCTTGTCACTCCGCTCGGACTTGTCGGGTTTGTCAGCCCGCTCGGACTTGTCGGGTTTGTCGGCCCGCTCGGACTTGTCTTGGCGGTCGGGCCGCAACAGCTGCAACAGTAGACGCAGTCAATCGGCCAGCACGTTCTGCGCGACCGCGGTCAGCTCCTCCTTCAGCATGCGGAATGACGGCCGCTCTTCCGGCGTGTGTCGCCAACATGCCCGCATTACCTGACGGAAGTTAACTAAATTAAATAAATGGCCAACAGTCTTTTACCGCTGCAGATCATAGAAATTATACAGGGTGTTAAAATAAACACTTGTCATTCAAACCACGGATGCTGAAGAGCACGCAAGCTTCCGCGCCTCGTCCTGTATGAAATGTGTCAAGATTCATACTTGTGTCATTTTGTTTTCCTACTTTGTTGCTTTTAGGGTCGTATTTACTAGTAGTAATTCAATTATTTCTGTAATTCTACTGTTTTTAATAAGTCGTATTATCATTATAAATATGTCAAATGGGCAAAGTGGAATTTTTGACAAAGGGGCAAAGCGGATAAAGCTAAATCCAAACGAAAACTTGAAACTGAAAAATATTGTAAAAATAAGTATGAAATTAGAAAATACGATAAACATAGATATGAAAATAAAGGCAAAGAAAAGGGTAAGAAAACAAAGACAAACAAAAAGATATTCATGAATATTCATTTTGTGGCGAGGTTTACCAATATCCGCCAATGAAGAAGAATGGGTGCAGTGCCAGCAGTGCTTTAAATGGTCCCATGAGCTGTGTGGTGAAGTAGTTCAAAGTCAATTTAGATGCATAAATTTAGGCTTTTCCACTTTACCCTTCAGGGGTTTCCACTTTGCCCTCTTAATGAAGGCAAAGTGGAATATCAAGTACAATTAAAAAAGGCTGAATATTTTTGTTCCTACCAATGTGATTTCCCTTTCATATAAACAAAATGAAACATTAATATATAAATGTCAATATTTTTATAATAACCATTTTATAAAAAATACATTAATATTTTTTTTCTAATTTTAAAGTTAAGGGTGCCACTATGCCCCACCTTCCCCTAAGTTTTATTTTCAATGTTGTTTTTTTTAGATTATTACTCGTAGTCGTAAGTAATAGCTGTCACTTAAAATTTTCACCGATTATGTATTACTGTGGCGGATATAACAACAAATATTTAAAAAAAAAATGTTAAAAATTAAAGGGCGTCGTCATACAAGAAACGTGTTTTTTTCAACGTTTCAACTTGATCTTTATAATGGCATTAACTTGATACTTGAAATTTTCACCAATTATGTATTACTATGACCACAATAACAACAAATACTAAAAATAAAATAAAGTTTAAAATTAAAGGGGGTCGTCATACAAGAAACGTGTTTCTTCAGCGTTTTAAACGGAACCCTTTATGTACGAGTCCGACTCGCACTTGCCCGTTTATATCTACCAGTTATGGTTGTGAATAGGGATGATGACTGGGTCAGAAAAGTATTATTCAAATAGTCCGTTAATCAGATTATCCAAAAATAATGTACCCATATTTTTCAGTTTATCAAAAAAGTAAAAATTCACAAAGATACGAGTGTCAAAGTTCCCGGGTGGGGGCTTGTGACGTCACCGATGTGTAAAAATCGTCATGCTAAATTTAAATGCGCTGTATCTTCGTTATTTATTGTTTCTCAGAGAAAAGAAAAAATACGTGTACAATATTTTTTTAATAATCTAACCGACAGGTCAAAAATATTTTATCAGTCATCAAGTGATTGGAATCTTGGATGCTATTACTATCAAAAGTATGGATATGACCAACATTCTCGGGAATTCTCGGGAATCGGAATCGGTATCTTCTACAACAACGTTTTTCTCTGTATGATATTTCACGCAATAAAAAAATGTATATTGTTAGAAAATTGTATTTTAATGTACGAAAAATATTTTTCAATTAGTTTTTAGGTATTTTCTATTATGTAAGACTTGTTGGATGTAAATAGCTGGGAAACATTTAGCTAGAAATATTAGTGTATTGTTAAAAGTAAGTATCCATTGATATATTTTCAATCTGGAGCGTTTTCATTATTTTCTGTTGCACTTTTTAAGATGACCCTATATTTATATTATTAAGTCTCTACTTTGTAAATCCTAACACTAAATTAATAAATAAACGGATTTTAAAATAAACACTATTTCACACATTTTTAATAATATTAAATATTTTTCCGAGAATTCCCGGGATTATCGTCATATCCATATTAGTGATATCGTCCCAAATAGCACCCTGATTCCGATCATTGGTCATCATGCTTATTGGTATTAGTACTAATTTTAATTGTACTTACATTATATATTTCATTCAAACATCCCTTTGGCTTCTCGAGCACTTGCCCTCTTTGAACCATTTCTGCTACTTCGGAATTTTTCATCCGCCCATATGGCACCTTACCGCACGTAAATACTTCCCACATTAGAACACCTAGAAAAATAAACTTTCTAATTAAGGTACATTGCAATAAACAGAACACGATGCATTCAGTCCCTCTATGTTACAAACTATGTACGTGCGAAAGAGACAGGTGATACGCGACGGATTCAGCTATCTCTGTCGCACGCAGGGTTTGTATCATAGAGGGACGGAATCCGTCGCTGGTTCTCTTGTACTTCTAATATAAGCAAAATACTCTCATTGACTTGCAAACAAACAATACAAGCCCGATCGCTTTTTATATTAGCTAGTATTTTATATTCTAAGATTGGCATATATATTTTATGAATCCAAAAAAAAAAATTAAAAAAGGATCACTACAAGAGACTATAAAACTTTTCACTCGATGATGATGGATGATATCCCAACCATAGAGGTAGGATTGTTGTACCTTTTGTTAGGTACATAGAGCGGCAACAAAAAAAAAGAGACTAATTTCGAATGTTGTTTACACGTTGTCTATGGAATAAGTTACTTTCAGTCCCCTGTGCGGCGGGAGAGAAAATTTTAATAAAAATTATGTTTAGTGCAAAAATCTAGTGGTACGAACACAAATAGCTGCAATAAGGATGAGTTACTGTGTGTTTTGAATTTAAAGAAAAATTCACAATGTTTTTCTAACCACAGGTAACTTTAATTTTGTTTTTTTTTACTGTTTGAATACACCTATAATTAAACTTTTTGTACTAAAAGATGGCAAAAATTTACTCATTTTATGTTATGTACTATAAGAATATCTATGATTTGAATATAACTTTTTATAAAATACGTGAATTTGCGCCAATCAATAACCATTTTGACCATTGTTCCATAACCTAGACGGCGGCGTACAACACAGGCTGTGATGCATACGCACGCACACTTATGCAGCTGTTTTTTGGTCTCTGCTTTTCCCGCTGATTTCCAGTCTTGTTACATTTACAAGGTCTTTGATCCCAGCCATATTCCAGCTCATCAACTCGAATCCGAGATCTTTTGCTTCATGGATTTTTTGAAAATCGAACGCGGTAGTACCTACGCTTTGGCGCCAATTATTTAAGAAGTAATTTCAATCCTTATTTATGAGATTATATAAAGTAATGTATACTTATGACAAAACGTACCAAAAGCCCAGACATCAGACTTGGAGGAGAATCTAGTGTAGTTGAGCACCTCCGGCGGCGCCCACTTGATGGGAAACTTAGTGCCGCCCGTGATTGTGTACTGGTCGTCCAACACATACCGCGCCAATCCGAAATCTGCTACCTGCAAAACAATTACGTAGTCAAGTCAAAGAAGAGACGACCTTTGTGGCCTAGTAGTCATCATGCCAGGCTGTTAGGTACACCTGATGTCCCAGGTTCGATCCCCATTCAGGTCAAGATGGAAAATGATCTTCTGCAGATTATCCTGGGACTTAGATCACCATCATCATCCAATCATATAATGCATATAATGCATTTGTCATAAAATATAGTATTGTTGAGTTAGTATTCCATAACAAGTCTCGAACTCAACGAGATCTATGTACATAATGTCAATGCTCGAACTTGAATAATTTGGGGCTAGCTCAATCTGTGTGATTTGTCCGTTTAAATTTATTTATTATGTATTAAAAAACCGGCCAAGTGCGAGTCGGACTCGCCCATGAAGGGTTCCGTAGCAGCAAGTAACATTTTACGATTTAAGACGTATTAAAAAATAACTATCTATGATACCGAGACCGCTATAGTTTTATTTGAAAGTACATACTTTGAGGTATATACCACATTTTTTTCAGAATTATTTTAGTAATATTTCAAAAGTTACGGTGGGGGGACACCTCAAATTTTAACTTTGTATTACATTATCTCAAGACTGGGGGGTTTGATCTACATAGTTTCAAAGCAGTTTTTATTGCATTTTAAAAGACCTTTTCAACGATGTAACGGGTTAGTCCAATTTAATTTTTTAAATTCACTTTTCGTTGTATGGAAAAAAAATCATTTTTTCATAATTTTAAAAACCAACTTTTGGAACTTCAATATCTATCTCTCCAGCAATTTTCGTGACAATCGGTGCAGTAGCGGCAAGGTACAAGCCCGGACGGACATGACGAAACTATAAGGGTTCCTTGTGGAATACGGAACCCTAAAAAAGTGTCTTATATTGATAGTATCGTATCCGATAAAAAATTGAAGCATTCAAAAAACTATCATTGAAGGAAAGATAGAAGGGAAAAACCGGCCAAGTGCGAATCGGTCTCGCCTATGAAGGGTTCTGTAGCAGCCAGTAACATTTTACGATTTAAGACGTATTAAAAAATAACGATCTATGATACCGAGACCGCTATAGTTTTAATTGAAAGTACATACTTTGAGGTACATACCACATTTTTTTTCAGAATTATTTTAGTAATATTTCAAAAGTTACGGTGGGGGGACACCTCAAATTTTAACTTTGTATTAGATTATCTCAAGACTGGGGGTTTGATCTACATAGTTTCAAAGCAGTTTTTGTTGCATTTTAAAAGACCTTTTCAACGATACCCCACACGTTGGGGTTAGTCAATTTAATTTTTTAAATTCACTTTTCGTTGTATGGAAAAAAAAATCATTTTTTTATAATTTTAAAAACCAACTTTTGGAACTTCAATATCTATCTCTCCACCAATTTTCGTGACAATCGGTGCAGTAGCGGCGGAGTACGAGTCCGGACGGACAGACGGACGGACGGACATGACGAAACTATAAGGGTTCCTTGTGGACTACGGAACCCTAAAAAGGACCAGGAAGGCCAAGGCGTGACTAGCATAGACATGAAACAGGAGAAAGTGAACGTCGTGTCGTACAGCGAAGTAAAACAGCTGGCAGATGAGAGACAAATGAAAGAGAATTTATGCTCCACCGATAAGAGCATTTATATACAATCACGTCTATATTATCCCTAATGGGGCAGACAGAACGTTTCGGGTCTTGTGGCTCTAAGCAGACAGAGCCCAGGGCCGCCAGACCCAAAGGCCAATTTTAGCGTGATAGTGGACAAGATTTAAAAGAAATAAAAATAGTGATGGATTGCTAGCCGCATCGCCTATTAATATCATTCGTATTTTCACCCATTCCCTCGATTGGCTTTTATTTTCTCTCAGACCAGCATGGAAGATTGGTGTTTATTTTACTAATGTAAGAAAGTATCAACTTACTTTTACTACATTTTCATCACCGACCAAACAATTTCTTGCTGCTAGATCTCGATGGATGTAGTTATGTCTTTCTAAATACGCCATTCCTTTGCAAACCTGGAATAAAAAATATCGAGCAATACAGACAACATGAGAATAATAAAGCATGTATGGTTAGTTATATTTTCTTTCGAATGTGCTACTACACAACTAATACAAATACAAGGTGCTACTGACTAATATTGATATCAGATATGGCTCCTACTTTTCCTAAAATATACTCCATCTCTTCCTGTGCCTATATACAGAAAGAGATGGAGTACCTATATTTTAATTATCGTAATAGGCGACTAAAGGACTAAAGCATATATCTCGTGCTACACACTGCACTTGATTTACAAATCGGTTTTAATTAGTTCGGCCTTTTTCTTCTACCTATACTTACTTCGCACTGTATCCGGCATTCTTGGCTGATGTTTGAGTAGGTGCTTAAGCACAGCTTAAAATCAACCGGGAACTGTGTCGCAGGTAGTTGAACAGCGAGCCGTGCCGCATGTACTCCGTCACGATGTAGATCTCAGCTGGCTCCTAGTTCTGATCTAACCATCTCTATAAGAGCAGGCAGTACCTGTATACACATATCGAGCAGCACAGCGGGCCCGAGCTGGTCGGCAGGCGTGTGTCGCAGGTAGTTGAACAGCGAGCCGTGCCGCATGTACTCCGTCACGATGTAGATCGGCCGGTGCTTCGAACACACGCCATACAGCTGCACCAGGTTTTGGTGTTGGAGTTTGCTGGAAAACAACTTTTAATGTGAAAATAAACCCATCCCACTGAGCATGAATCTTACAGAAAGTTTCTAGCAAGTTGATCAACCTCCCATATGAACGTTTAAAAATAAGGCTCCTAGGGACATTACAGCTACATAGATTAAAAATTACAATAAGTTACTTTAAGGCGCTGTGCATCAGAGGAATACCGTAAAACGTCTATTTTTTCGTTGCGCAGTTAGCCTTATTTTTCTCGGAATACTAGCATAAAAAATATGAAGTACAGTTCAAAGATTAAAATAAATGATTACATCAAAATATTTTAAAAAAAATATTTAAAACCTAGCAAAAACGTACTACTCGTATATCGCGCGATTATCGGATCAGGTACAAAGCCAGTTTAAGCCAGTCTGCGACGAGCAATAGTATCTGCTCCGTAGTCTGTGGCGACCAGCTGTTGGTGGAGTAGGTCACGTCTCGCTGCTTGACGACTAGTGATTTAAAATGTTTACGTGTATTACCACAGAATAAATAATACTAACGTACAGAATTGTAATAATCTATATACGAGATATATAAAATGTAATAATCTATTTATAAGATATATAAAATGAAATTGAACATTAAAATGACAAGATGTATTTATAAATATCTCCCTTAGCCCCGTGTGTGTGTGTGGTGAGTGATGTGGAGAGGTGTGTGTGTGTGTGTGTGTGTGTGTGTGTGTGTGTGTGTGTGTGTGTGTGTGTGTGTGTGTGTGTGTGTGTGTGTGTGTGTGTGTGTGTGTGTGTGTGTGTGTGTGTGTGTGTGTGTGTGTGTGTGTGTGTGTGTGTGTGTGTGTGTGTGTGTGTGTGTGTGTGTGTGTGTGTGTGTGCGTATGAAGGTGTGTTTGTGTGTGTGTGCGTATGAGGGTGTGTTTGTGTGTGTGTGATGAGTTTCTAATGAGCATCGTTAGATTTTAAACGGTTTATGACATTTTATCTTCTCGCAAGGTTCTCAAAACGTTGTTTTTAAAAGGCACTGATTTAAAGAGGCAGCTGTAAATAGCAGTTTTAGTAAGTTAAAAATTATAAATGCCATGTTTAATAACTAGTTCAGCAGGTAAAAATAAGCAGTAAAGTAAACAAAAATGAGTAATAAAAAATAATGAACTGGATCAGTGAATATGTCGCAGTTGAATGGTATAATAAGAAATTCACTAAACCTCTAGCTGTTTGGCATTACAGCTCGGTTTTGTAAAACAGCGAACCCTAATTCGCGGAATGGAATGAACGACTTGTATTCATCCGTGCGGCTAGAGGAGTTGTTGAACAATTTTATTGAAAGAAATGTGAAAGAATAAAAAGTTCTATCCATTTTACTAGGTTAGGGCAAACCTATAGCAATAAAAAATCGTGGAATAGTTTTCTGGGAAATGAAATTAGATGTCGGAAAAATCTGTATTCTAATAGATACCTAGTTATATTTCATTACGGTAACCCTACACCAAATCCTTATCATGCATGTGTCGCAGTTGGATTGTTTAACAAAACCGCTAGAGTTTGGAAACGTGGTTAGCTGTTTAAATGAACGTAACACGTTGCGCAATCTTAGACAATCCAGCTGAACGATATTCGGCTGTTTAACAAAACCGAGCTGCAATGCCAAACAACTAGAGGTTTCGTGAATTAGCGGTTTATACCATTCAACTGCGACAAATATATAATTGAGCAGGAAAATAATTAAATGGGCGGTAAAAAAAAATTAACGAGCCGTTTATTTATATATAGCCGTTATAGGTTTTCCCTCACCTAGTAAAATGGATAAAACCGACCTAGCACTCGCCGGCCGCTCTCGCGGCACGCTCGCTTCGCTCGCTCGGCTCGAGCGTGTATTGGTCGCAGTTCTAACCTAACCTAACCTATAGGATTTCCCTAACCTAGTAAAATGAATAGAACTAGTAATATGATAAAATAACCGACTAATTGATTTTTATTACTGTTCATGTTTCGTCGCGATAATTAATCAACCGCCATTAAATTAAATAACTGCTCAATATGTTTTCCAACTGATCATAATAACATCTCGAATATTTAAATAACAGCTCAAAAAATTAGTTTCCTTTTTAAAACTACCTTTGCTACCATTAAAATATCAATGTCACTAACTTTATTATTGTAAACTTTCTGCATTCTATTAATTACTGAATATTGAGCATAATTTGTTGAAATAGATGGGACTGCGAACAAACGTGTATGTCTTGAAAGTTTCTTGGGGGCACTAAACCGCAGAACTTTGTTTGAGAGGTAAGGACTATCAATATACCCCCTACAGAGACCATGAAGTAAAGCCATGTCCAGAAAAGTGCGGCGATCCTCAAGACTATCCAGATGGTGGAACTTGCATGAATCAGTGTAATTAGTGAGATACCTGTGTTTTTTATAATCCAAATACTTTACAAACTTAGATTGAATATTCTCTAACTGATTATTGTAAGTTGAGTACTGGGGATTCAAAGACATATTCAAAGGGCTTTATCTTCCGCGTGAATGACACATAACAACACTTATTTGTATTAATTCCTATACGGTTTTCTTCACAATACTTTTCAAGCCTATAAAGATCAGCTTGAAGTTTTGTGCAGTCTGAAATGTTATCAATTCGCATGAAAATTTTTGTATCATCTGCGTACATCAAAACGTTTGCATAGTGAGTTTCATTACACTTTCTGATTTAAAGTTCCTACAATGTACACATCTGAACTTGCAGGTAACTTTCGAACGCGACGTTCCCTTTACTTATAATATTAAAGTTTCTTGAAAGTTCCAAATAAAATGTTGTTGCAATATATAGAAGTTAACTTTCAGCAACAGTAATACTTTTCAAGTAAATTACCACTATTAAGTTCATATAACATTCAAAATGAAAGTTACTGAAAGTTTAAACTGGTCTATGAGCAACATTGCATCTAATATGACTGGGCCTAACGGCCGCCCGGCCGGTTAGGGCCACTTAGGAATACCTAACCATAACCTTGCCACAACGTTGCACCTTTGCATTTGTAACTTACACCACAGAATAAATAATACTAACGTACCTACCTATTACACTCACCCGATTTTTACTTATAGTAATGTTGACGCAACTTATGCTTGCTCAGTGGGATATTTGTAAATATTATTAAGGGAAGCTTAAAACCGTACACGGCAACTATCTAAGTATCTACGAATCAGAATGTGGTTATTCAAAGCGAATCTATACTGCGGTGAGGCACACAAAGCTTCAACTAAACACAAACAATCTATCAATAACAATCAGTACCTACTTGTTAGCTTTAACATGGCTTCAGAAACGTAAGTTAGACGCCCCATAGACATATCACGGTATGGTATGACTGAGTACGGTATTTTTTAACACATTTTATATACCTAGCTAATAATTATCTAAGGGCGGGATGTGCGGCTCGTCCGCGTGACGTCACAAGGACCGATCGGCTTGAAACCGCGCTGTGTCACGTCACAGAAATCGCGCCAGCCGGTCAGTGAACTTCACTAGTCATTTTCATTAGGTCATAACTTCGTATTTTTTTTTATCGTAGAACAAAATTTTTTGCACTAAACGTTGTGGATTTCATAGCTCTATAAATCTGCATTCTCAACTAAATTAGTTTTTATCTCATCTATTCGAAAAATGATGTTTTCATCCCAAATATTTGAGGCTAAAGTGGTAATTCTCTAGACACTGAAAAATAAAAAGTAAATTCCCTAGCCATTAAAACACATTTGAAAACCGAACACGAATGTTGAATGATACATAATATTGGCAGTCAGCAACAAAAAAGAAGATCTTAGTTTTTAAACAATAAAATATAGCCAACAGCGTCGTAATTTTTAAAAATTGGAATACAACACGTTTTACATGCAAAAAAATTTTTTTGGTTGTTTTGAAAAAATATAAATAAAAACGCGCAATTGTTGTCTCTGATTTAAATGGTAATTTTATTATGTAACTTTTAGGTTATTTTTAAAAAATATTCCTCATAAGCGAAACCCCAAGAAAGCTCGTAAATAAGTCTGCATGTACTCACGTCATGACCTTAGCCTCGTCGATGAAGTCGTCCTCGGACATGGTGCCCTCCTTCATCATCTTGACGGCGGTGTCGATGCGGCCGCGCCACTTGCCGCGCCGCACCACGCCGAACTGCCCCGCGCCCAGCTCCTCCATCAGCACCAACTCCGAGGGGTCGATCTCCCATTTGTCTGCAATTTTCAATCAAAATCACACTTTATCACTTTCTTAATACAATCTTAAATAAACACGTTTTTGAATTCGGTTAGATACCTATAAATCGTGCAATCGAAAATCCAAATTTGAATTCTCTTTTTTTTGAGAATATCTGAATATTATAGGTAGGCTGGTTTCACAACTGTACGGGAAGCACCCGCGGTGCTCTAAAACGAGTATTCAATACTATTAGAAGAGCGGGTAGTGTTGCACCAGTTCTACCTGGGGCGTGTTCCGTACGGCACGATCCGCGTCGCTGTGAAACGATGTTCTGGCGCTTTAGGTACGTGTGTCTCCTAAGTCCTAACGTACCAGCTTTACAACTGTGATACCAGCCTATACGAGTACATATATGTACCTCTACAATCCGAGCTATGTGAATTAAAAAAATCGATCTTTTCATTTTCGTGCATTAATTTGATCGAGTTCTGAAATTGCTCGTAGTAAGTATATACTCTTTATGCTCAAGCAAAGCTCGTGCGACAGCGACAGATACAGTGACATACCGTGCGAGAGGCCGGCTGTAGGGGGCGCGGGGCGGTCGCAGGGCGTGGTCTTGAGCCGCGAGCACAGTCCGCCGCTGTTGTGCTTGTGGTAGTTGATGAGCTCGGGTATGCTCGGACAGCAATGCTTGTCCGATAGGTAGAAATCTCCGCGGCTGTTCTGCTTTATGTGGTAGTGCTTCGTTTGTTGATGGTTACTAAAAATTGCATATTTAGTATATTAGTAAAAATCTCTGTAGGTTATGAAAAGGTACGGGAGTAAATGTGTTAAGTATATAAAACTAAAATGCACCTTATATATATATATAAGGCACAAGTTAGGCCGCATATGGAATATTGTTCCCATCTCTGGGCCGGGGCACCTAAATACCAACTCCTTTTGACCGTATTCAAAATCGCGCAACTCGTATAATCGATGATGAGACTCTCGTCAGCCGTCTCGATCCTCTGGCTCTACATAGGGATGTTGCATCCTTGTGCATTTTTTATCGCATTTATCATGGGGAATGTTCTGAAGAATTGTTCGACATAATACCTGCTGCAAAATTTCACCACTAGACCACCCGCCTGAAATTAAAATACCATCCACACCACCTGGATAGTTGGCAATCAACCACAGTACGTTTTAAAAGGAACTTCCTGCCACGAACGACCGAACTGTGGAATCAACTTCCTGCAGCGGTGTTCCCGAACCGATACGACATTGAAACCTTCAAAAAACGAGTCTATATCTTCCTGAAAGGCCGGTAACGCTCTTGTTACACCCCTGGTGTTGCAGTTGTCCATGGACAGTGGTGATCACTTACCATCAGGTGACCCGCTTGTTCATTTGCCGCCCTATAACATTAAAAAAAAAAAAAAATTGCCATCGTTTTGAATGCAAGACTAAACGGTATTAACCTCTCTATGATGTCTGCTTCGTTTCATGTGACATTTACGGCCAGTTTCGCCAGATTGTGTCACTGATTTCTGTCATCAAAATATTGTTGCGATCGAGATATACGCAGAAGTTTCGGGACGCTACAAGCAAAACTAAGCCTTATGTCTTATTCGTAAAGTCTAGAATTGTTTGTCCGGTTTTTTACTCCGTTGCACTCACACGCACATACCCGGCGCCTCAATGTTTCCCGCCATCGAAACACCTCCGTTAACTACGGAGAATTTTCGAGAATCCATCCCGGCATATAAAAAGGTACTTAACCGAGTCAATTGCACGCGTGTTCTAAGTGAGTTTTCATTGAAATAACTTCAAAGTTAATTAACAAGTGATATCGGCGAGTAACTCATACAAATGTACGACAAATTACTTACACTTTGGTATATAACGAGAGCGTGTACATGCCCTTAGTGGAGGAGTTGCGCACCACGAAACAGCCTTCCTTATCTTCCTGCTTCAGCAAAGACTCCGCGCGCTGACGGGACATCTCGCCCACGTACCATCTGAACCAGAATAACATTTTTGTAGCTTGATTCATAACTAGTCAATTTTCGAAATCTAATTCTTGTTTTCTCTACTTTTAACTGCATTAGATACCTAGTTTTCTATTGATTTTTTTTTATTTTTCTCTTAATTAGACGGGCGAATTAGTTATATTTAATAGCTTGAACGCATTATTCCACTTGTTGGTTGATAAACCATATCCACCATAACCATTGTGTGCTTACAAAGTAATTTCTGTATTTAAGATAATTATTTATACTTGTAGTACTATGTAGATGACATGTTTGTCGCCCGTTTGTCATAGAAATAACCAGAAAGGGGATTTTTTATAAATATAAAACGCTGATCTTGTAGCTTCTGATAAAGACAATCAAATTTCATAATAATCAAGTTTGCATGTGTGTTTTAATAAGTCTTACTCGTATTTTTGCAGTCCGATGGTTTCCTTCTCCTTGACGTAATTACTAGGTATGTATCCTATCAATCTGCAACAACAACGTCACAATATTATTATTTATTCTATATACTCGTCATTCATTATTAAAGGGTATCATGACGAAGAAATTTGAATAAAGTACCTATATAAATTAAAAAATGTTTATATACTTAGATATAGATAACTGAACTCTCTATGACAATATTGTCGTTTCTTTGGAGAAGAAAAAGCGGTAAAGCGCACCCCGGGCTCCGTAGCAGCACAGCCGAGGATGCAAACGGGAACGCGCTTAGACGAAGAAGAAGAATCAATAAGCTATCTACGAGTACATACCACATACCTATGTACATACGACTTCGTAGTAATATAAGCTCACTAATAAAAGTGTCACTTTGTTAGGGGAGACAGTAGAAAGAGTTTTTGTTGCTAAGAATCTCGGGATACTCATGGACTCTGATTTACGTTTTGAGACACACGTTGCGAACTCTGTCCGTGATTGTTTTTTTAAGTTAAAAATCCTTTATAAAGCCAGACCTTATCTTAAGGAGTCCATGAGAATCCTGCTGGTAGAGGTCTTGATCCTTTCCAAATTGAACTATGCGGATATAGTCGTGGGTCCCCGCTTGCTCAGCAAAACAAAAAGACTTGTTCAACGCGTACAAAATTCTTGTGCTCGTTTCTGCTTTGACATTCCTTTCAAAGCCCATGTAACACCCTTCCTTAATAAGCATTCTTTGTTAAAGATGAGACACCGATTTAAACTTCATCTTGCATGTCTTATGTTCGGAGTTGTTAATCACAAAGCACCCTTTTATCTTTACAATAAGTTATCTTGGGTTTCTAAATTCAAGTGCCGGGGTGGTGTCAGGAAATGTTCCATACAGCTGACGACGCAGCGTCACCGCACTGCTGCTTTTAAAGGTAGTTTCCGCTATGCTGCGTCCAAGTGCTGGAATAACATCCCTCCGCCGATTCGGGATCGGAAAACTATTCACAGCTTCAAAACACACCTTAAGAATTTCTTGTTCGAACACCAAAGCAAGCAGGGAATGCTCAGGCAGGATACGAGTGCAATTTAAATGGTAATTACTGCGAAATAGATGGGAAAATAAGAAGCACTACAGTGGGGGTACCCGCGGTAGTGTTTTACTTTTTTAGTTGGTTGGTACTCAAAATTATTGTTGTACGACTTTGTTGACCTGATCAGTAGATGTCGCTTCTTATCATGTTAAAAGCTAGCTCCATTTCATTGGATGCTTTTTTGAAATCTATTATTATTGTATAAATTTGTGTCAATATATATATATATATATTTTTCTCTCTTATTCTATAAAGATTGTGAGATATTTTTGTTGCCCTTCAATGTTCAATGTTTAATGTTACTGTCAGCTGTCAATGTTGTTTTTCTAAATGACAGTTAATGGCATTTTTTTTTCTTTTTCTTTTTGTTATAGGTAATTTATAATAGGTATGTACTATTATGTCGGTAAAATTGTATATTACGATATTGTATTGTCGTGGCATATAGATAGGTGTTTTGCGATTTACTTTGTGTTTTTTTTTTTTTGCATTGCGTTAGTGCATATTTCCGTGACGTCAACTAGGCTCCAACGGAAGACCAGCGCTGGCAGTCCTTACACAGCCAGCATATGCTGAGTTGGATCCTTTTTGAGAGCACCTCTAATAGGTTCCGATAATAATATCTGTTATATATATTTTTGTTTTTTGTGTGTTTCTCGAATAAAGCATTTTATTATTATTATTATTATTATTATAAGCTTATGTAAAAGATACCTCTAATAATGAGATAAATAGGATAACTGGTCAAAGGGGAGTTCGTTTTGTTTTTAAAATAAAAAAATGCGAATAGGTATTTAAGACATTTCATAAGCTTGTTTTTAATGAAATCAGGTAGAAGGAAAGTAATAAAAATAAAAAGAAGGCCCGACACCATATCTTTGTTCACTAAAAAATCAGGGAGTAAAGACAAGGTTTTACTATCTCGGTTACATTTTAATAAATTACTCTTTGAATATGAAACTAAACGGCTAAAATAAAGTAGGTACTTAAATTATGAAGAAAAGGCAATACACATACCCCGTTTCATCTCTGACTTTCCACCAATGCTCTTGAGAATCGTCGAAAACTTCATATTCAGCGCCCTGTTGCAAACAAAATATTTATTGAAGCAAACTCAATTTGTGTGAAACGTACGTGCATGTAAAAGGGGACTCAACTCAAAGAAATCCCTTTATTCCCGAACGCGCCCTTCCCGAAGTGCCAAGGTCGAACTTTTTCCTCATAAAATCCAATTCCTTTAAATAAACTTATTTTTCTTGTGAAATTGGTTTATTTTAGACACAAAAATTTAATACCTAAACCCGGTGTAAATTTGCGGTCGACTTAAAGGGGTGACTCAGTCCGTCAAACTGAACAACTTTTCCTTTGGGACGATATGTTTGTTATCCTTTCTTCTTCTTATGAAAAGTTGTTCATATTGACGAGCTGGGTCGATCGGTAGGTAGGTATATTTACTCCCGGTAAAATACGATAAGTATTTTTTTTGTATAAAATTCATATTCTTGCCATATAAGATTAATTGATGCCTGTAATACAATAACCAATTATTATGTTGAACCTGTGAACTCAGAAAAAGCGCACACGTTTTTACACTTACGTGCATAATGTAAACTAATTAATTTATATACAGACTTCCTTACATTAGTACTACAAACAATATTTCGATGCATTAGTATCATATAGCGAGGAATAAAAACGTGTGTGTGAGACTTGTTCCAATGTGTCAATCTAATTTTGATTGACTATTTGAGGTACCTACCTAACACATACTCGTAAATAATACATTTTGGTACCTAGGTAGTCACCTCACCGAGAGGTCGAACGAAAGTGAATGCGCTTTTCTATTTCAACACTATATTTTATGGTGTTATTTCAGTATTATTAAGCTTGACAGCAGTTTTTGTTACATTATCATCATCATCATCAATAGATCGTTTTTACTGCAGGAGCACGACCCTCTCTGTATTACCAAATGGACTTGGCCAGAGCAGCCAGAGGATTTGGTCTACTCACACTCACACTCTCCACGCTGGCTCTCATTAATGTTTATCAGCTTTGTTCAGCTTGTGTTTCCTTAGTCGCCTTCTACGACATCCACGGGATGACTTGGAGTAGTTCTATTCTGCTCTGCCGGGAACCACACGGTATATTATCGATAAAATCCAATAATAGTGTCACCAATTACAAAACCTTTCTTAGGTAGATATGAAACCTTATCTTTTTGACTTTCCAAAAGAGATCTGATACAGAAGGCTTCTCATATGTGACATCACGTTTGGAAGGTTTATTCAATAGCTATACAATAGTAAAGTTCATTAAAATAAATTAAATAGTGCCTATTTCATACTTTCAAAATAAACTTTCCGAACCAACTTGAGAGATTAACTAATTGATTTTGTTGAGTTAAACAACGTTGACAAACGTCTTGTTCATCAGTTATTCTATATCATCACTCACTTTATACTGAAGACTAGTTATTATTACGCCAAAGAAAGCTGGAATACGAGTAAACATCATTCATACCTTTTCTAACGAGAGATCACCAGCTTCAATTGCCTTGAAAGGATAGAGAGCGACGACTATTTTATTTCTAGGTTTTTCCTGAAAAAGAAACGATACCTTATTTAAAATAATAGTTAAAAAAGTTAAATGGCTGTAAGAAAATATTTCATGTGTAGTATGGAACCAAATAAGTACTTTTGTAAAAATATAGCAGGTAAATTGTTTATCAACTATGAACAAGAACAAATAAACGGGCAAGTGCGAGTCGGACTCGTACATAAAGGGTTCCGTAACACCGTACAATGTTTTAAAACGCTGAAGAAACACGTTTCTTGTATGACGTCCCCCTTTATTTTATTTTTATTATTTGTTGTTATAGTGGCCACAGTATAGTAATACATACTCTGTGAAAATTTCAAGTATCTAGTTAATGCCATTATAAAGATCTAGTTAAAAACGCTGAAAAAAACACGTTTTTTGTATGACGACCCCCTTTAATTTTCAACTTTTTTTATTTTTAGTATTTTTTGTTATAGCGGCCACAGTAATACATAATCGGTGAATATTTCAGGTGTTCAGCTATTACGGTTTAAGAGATAGAGCAATTCAAGCATATTGTATATGACTGGAAAATTTTAATGTGTGGTCCGTCTCTTTTTTTCAAGATCCCACCGTAATTTTTAAAACTTCGTTCCTCTGTAGTACGTCATATTTACATTTATTACATATAAGTTGTTTAAATGTACATAATTATTATGTACAACATTTAAGTACGTACATAATTTTACTGCATATAAGTGCTATATAGTGAACAAATACCTTTGGCTTCGCCGACGGAGTGCCGGGAGGGGCTCCCCCTCCCCCAGGCATGGTGACCGCCGCTGTGACAGCTGTACACAAACAATATTAAATTATTACATATTAATCACTATTTTGATTCCTTTTTTCCATCTTCACCAACCATGGTCTTTGGGGTTTACACTTGTAATATATTTATGATTACGATGTTTAACAAGTATTAAAAAAACGTTCTCTGAAATGAAATCAATAATAGGAGTAATTACCATGCGTTCACTTATTTTTGGTAAAATAAGTTTCTTTACTGTGCAGTAAAAAGTGTGTGTCTGTATGGTTACGAGTATAGGCAAGGATCTCTGTCATTTTATTATACAGTAAATAATTGCGATTGACGCTTGTTACCAGGTAGAATCAAAAACTAATTAGGTACAAAGGACCATGGAGGATTTTGAATGAACCCCGTCCCCACCCTACAACAGTGTCAATTTTTTCATTGGGACCCAAAAAAGCCTAAAGTACCTGTGTAGTTGCAAAAACTATTGGGTTTATTTATATGAAATAATAACTTTTCGCCAAAAATTACAAAAATCAATATATCGCCATAGTAAAAAAAATCTATCCTACTAGACGCTTCAAATTACACTTACTTCAAATCTGTTAGATGCTGGGGACACGCTTCTTCTCATCATCCTTATTATAATTTTCTTTGAATACAAAATAAAGGAAATAAGGTTTATTTGTGTAGGTCAATGCAAAGGCGAAGCGAAAAACCTACCCATATAGATCGATCTGTAACCAGCCGGACGGTAAAATCGAATATATACCTATGTAGATGAATGTTCGGGTAAAAAGTAGTGTTTCGGGTCGGCTTTTTTGTTCGATCGACAAATACTGCCGAACCGACAATGCCGGTCTAAATAAGTGTGTAGCAATCCTTACATAGTATACCAAAGTTTCACTATTTATTCTCATTCAGATGAGGTTCTGAAACTGCGTGCCATGTGGGTTTCGGCCTAGAATAGGACCACTCCATCTCTTCCTGTGGATGTCGTAAGAGGCGACTAAAGGAATAAGCACAAACATCTCGTGTTTCAACCGCATTCCCAAGAAGGATTAACATAGAGCGACGGCCGATTGTAAAACTTTTCGCACAAATGCATTCCCAAAGAGGGTTGACGTCAGGCAGGCGGCTGGTCGTAAAACTATATCCAAATCGTTTAAACTGTTTCGGCTATTTCTTCTCCACTTCTCTGGCATCCTTGGGTGACCATTGACATGCATATTATAGGTATTTGGAGGAAAAAAAGCACGAAAGAAAATGCTAGAACAATTTTAACGATTTGTCTGGACCGGCCGGCCTGACGTCAACCCACCTGATAAATTTGTGTGAAAAGTTTTACAACGTCAACCGTCGTTGGGTCACCTAACGTCAATACCTCCCTCACAAAACCCGCCCGGGCTGGTGATCGCAGCCGCTGGTAAGTATAGAGTCGTTGCACAGAGGACACCGCTGCCCATTTTCTCTTACTAAAAGGGTGTCGTAAAAGGTAGCTAAGGAAGGTATTCCTTAGCTGCCTTTTACGACCCCCATAGTAGAAGGGGTGGTGACACCCCTTTTCCAACAGGATTTGTAATCTACTCTGCCCCACCAGGTGGCGTGGATCTCTATTGCAGATAAAAATAAATTACATACTTTGAGGGTTGTGGATCCCATGATCAAAAAGTTTATTTGCTAAGCAAATTAAAAAAACATCGACAGTCAAGAACGCCATCTAGTGATGACTAGCGGAACTATTGATAGTTTCACTCATTATTCATCATGCGCGCTGATTTTCAAGCGTTTATCCTCAAAAACTTTTAAACGGCTGGACCGATTTTCAACAAACATACCACCGCAAGGGAACTTGCTTTCACGTGAAAAAAACCGCATAGAAATCGGTCCATCCGTTCGAGCGCTACGATGCCACAGACAGACAAACAGGCAGACCGACATTAGCGTAAAACTTATAACACCCCTCTTTTTTAACCCCCGATAGAGAGTTAAAAATAGGAACTTAGTTCGTAATTCATTTAATGACCGAGGAAACGAAGCGTCTCAGTTTCGAGATTGGCCTCGATAACTTTATAGAATAAACTTTAAGAAAATCATATTTCACCCATTTCGAAAATTTTGGAATACATAGGTATGTCATAAAACTTTTTTATCCCTATTAAGATGCAAGTTTTTTGTCTAAACAACTTTTTTGTCCGATTAACCTCAACGGGGTGAGTCGCGAGATTAACAGCTCATAGAGCCACAGTAATAGATAATGAAAGGGGCAAATGCGGCAATTTTACTTAAAAGTTTACCACTGGACACTATTATTGTCGATTTTAGTCGTAAACACGAATACACTTACACGAACACGAAACCGCAAAAAAAGTGTTGTCTATGAACACCTAGTGTCATAAAGCACGTCACGCACGAACAATACAACAAAATGCTGTGCGGCCATAACACTAGTGGTATCATCGGAATCACAATATTATCACTTATGCTGACATTACACAAACGCATTTAATGACACCTGCCTGACCAAGACAGAAAGTGAGTGCAGCGAGACGAGTGAACGCAACCGGTAGCGGCGAGGCCACGGATAGAGGTCAACAGAGAAGTACCGTACCCTCTAGAGCTGGTAGAAACGACGACAGCGATAGACATGGTATCTTGGACTTCTTTTTGGTAACCATTGGCTCGTCTTCCGTCTTGCTCTGCAACATGGGGACGAGGAATAGGGCCGGACGTCCGCGCGCGACACCGCTCCGACAACCAACTAACGTGTCAATGTACCGTCACGTCGATAAGGTCTACTGCATACTTGAGCACGAAACGGAAGGCTGTGTAAATACTTTACGTTACGTAGGTAAGTTACCGTATTGTATAATATGACAAATATTATTTCATCACTTTTACTCAATGAAACTAGTAGTATTTATAATGAGCATAAAATATGTTTCTTTTTTAGCGTTAATTATTAACACACTCTACCACGCGCTTTAATTTGTCAACATAATAATCACCTACTTAACCGCTAAGATAATAGAATTCATTGATTTAAAATTAGAGAATATAAGTACTTATAAAGTATTTATTAAACTATTATCGATATTTTTTACATTATAACTAAATATAAGAAGAGAAAGTAATTTAATGATACTATAACATCGACAAACCCAAACCAAAACACTGAGATGGCTTAATTCACCAGATTAATGTAATTTGTTAGATACATTTGACTCGTAAAGAATCATCATATCAGCCACAGGAAGTCCACTGCTCGACATAGGCCTCCCCCAAGGATTTCCAAAACGACCGATCGGAAGCCGTAAAGAATAACTACAGCAAAACTAAAATGGGGAAACATGAGATGTAAACTTTCCACGTAAGCACATAGGTACCTAGGTAAGTAGCGTTTTAAGATAATAAAAAGAATAGTTTTACATTTTGTCAATTTACACTCATATTCATAATTTCTTATTTTAGTAAAAAAATTAAACTTCAACTGCTCCTTGACTGTGCTGCTTCAGAGACTGCTATACGAATAAAATATGGTTTTATTTGATATATCATAGAGAACGTGGCTTTATGTTTGCCGAGACGAGGTGGCGAGGGTTTCAAAGATGGTCGCACGCGGCCTACATTCACCATTCGATGCGCGCGCGCAGGCGTTGTTCGATCTCTTTCTTTCTTGTGTTAAACGTATACAGCGGGAAAGAAACAGGTGCCTGACGTCATGAACGACAAATCTACTTGTTGTATAGCCCATGGTTACCTTCCTCAGAAGCCTGTCGTTGCACTGACCTTTTTATTTCTTCGTCTGCTTATCTTCAAGTATTACGAGAATTTAAATGCACGAAATATTTTTTTAACTTTAACTATTTTTTTAACATAAGACCCAAGGTTTTATTTGTTATGTTATGATGATATGACTTCACCTTACTAAAATTAAATAATAGTTAGGTACTTGTTTATTATTTGAAAAAAAAAACTAATAGACCTAAATGCTGTGATTTATGTCCCGAGTTGCTTAACCCGTAGGCCTCCCTCAAGGATTTCCAAAACGACCGATTGGTAGCGGAACCAATGTCCAGCAGTGGACTTTCTGTGGCTGATATGATATGTGATATGATGATGTCCCGAACTCTTGACTTGTCATACTAAATAATTCTTTTATTAGGTAATTAATTTTAAATTTAATACCAGTCACTTTATTGTCTCATCATCAATCTGTAATATTGAAATTTTTAAACGAGCATATTAATATAATAAACTCAGATTAAAACTATTCATTAACACATCACATCACGTATGAGTTAAGATACAAATATTATTAAAATTAGTTCTAGACTATAAATTAATATGGAAGTGTAACATCTCAGAAAGGTCTACCTAAGTAGTTAGATACAAATATTTTATTGATGGGCGAGAAAATTGCGATTGAGATACTCGTATAGTATATCTAGCAATATTAAAACACAAAAACTTTCAAATCAAGGTCGTCAAACTCGTTACTTTTTACCCCATACGCACGGAGAGTTGTTAGTTTTACATGTATATCTGTGTGACCGTCTATTTCATTGTAACTCACAAACAGGTAATCAGATTATGATCAAGGTTTTTTTGAAAGAAGATTGATCGAGAATTCGAGTGTTCTCAGCACTGAAAGAATTAGAAGAAAGCGTTCTCGAACATACTTTGTTTAATAATACGTAGCATTGACTTTCGTCGAAATCTAGGCAAAGCGGGAAATAAAAGGCAAAACGAGAACTAAGGGCCTTCTCGAAACTTAATCCGTACTCACTTTGGAACTTGCGGTTACAACGGGGAAGAAGTATCTTTCTGTAGCTTATTTATTTTATTTTGTTACCACGGCCTTTTGTTTACTTACTTCAAATCCCCGTTTATTTTGTTACAATTTTATTTATTTATAATGGGAACAACAAACAGCTACATAATAAATACAAATACAATATTCAATTTAGAGTTACTTATTTAAAATAATAACGTATACCACAGCGTTGTTAAAAAAATAACAAGTAGGTATTTTGGGCTGCTAAATACATACAAGCGATTCCGTCATACGATGAAGAGAGGCTCTAAGCTCTCAGTACACTGTTCGTGCGACATGTGCTAATGCAAACAGGAGACGAGAACGGACCTTTTGATACAACAATCATATTATGTGTAATTATATTCATAATAAAGTAACGGAGTAGACAAGAGACGTCTAATTTTTATATATATCCATTTCTTTCTTGGGGAATGTTTCAGTATAGACTAAACTTGCTTTCAAAATTTATGTACTGGAAAAGAACTTCCTGTAAATTTATTCTAACAGATAGGGTACAAATAGTGATGTGCCGTCCCTGGAAACTGGGAATATTCCCGTAAACATTTCAGGCAATATTAGGAGAATATTTATGAAAATATTGGGAAATTTTACAGAAAAATTGGGAATATTTTATTTAAAATGGGAAAGTTCCCGTAAATTTGAAATATTTTCAGGGCTACATCACTAGATAATACAAACAGTTACTGAACCATTTTCTATTATTTATTAAACAACAACAATAAAGTGCAAAGACCTTCCTCGTGTAGAGATATATTGGTAGAGACTGAAAAATATCTGATACATATATACATAGTTATATAAAATTAAAAAGTACATACATGTGTCGTCGTTGGTCGACTCTTGCGGTTGCGTGACGAGCTGTACCTCGGGCTCCGGCAGCGGCCAGACAGCAGCGAGGGCGCAGCCCGACGCCGACCGCCGCTCTCCGTCGCAGCACGCCCAGCGGCACGCTGACCACGCTGCTACGTACGTCACACACGCACACTGCATACAAACCGCTGCTTAGCCTTATACTGCTTATACTTACTTCATAGTTAGGAATGTTAGGATCTCACTTATGGTGAAGATATAGGCAAATGGCCTTGAAGTGTGAAATAAATTGTTAACTCGTAAATATGGTGATAATTTTCATATTGCTCTTCGTCATGCACTAGGTAGCCCTTTTAATTTATTTAATGAACTGTCGTTGAAACTATTATTGGTGATCCGTCTAGCTTTAAAACTTGCCGTGGCCACTTTTGGCGGAGGCAAGTTTTAAAGCTAGACGGACTAATGTAAATACTTTCAACGGTGGTTCATAAAATAATTAAAAGGGCTATCTAGTTCATGACGAAGAGCAATATGGAAATTATCTCCATATTTACGAGTTAACAATTTATTTCAAATGAGGGCGCCACTTCAAGGCCATTTGCCTATATCTTCAACTTATGGTAGCTTTTTGTGTACTGTATTATTACTTACACACGTCCAGCATAGGTATACTTATTTAGGTCTTTTTTTTAAAGTTTTATTATGCAGTGGGAAGGCACTATTCAAAAAAAAATTTAGTGTCCTTAAAGCAAGATGGCCCACTAAACAACTCGGAAAAACTTAATACTTTTTCGATTATTTTCTAGTTATCATTTTCCTCGCTTATTGCCTATTTAGAGTTAGCTAGAGAATATCCCATTATATACAAAAATAATAATTATTTTAATAAACTTAATTAGAAACTGGGAATTCCTTTTGATAGTTACATATTAAGGCCGTACCTGAATTTTCCGGGGTCCAGTGCTGCCCCCATTTAAAATAAATCATTTCAAAGAAAACGGAGAAATTATTTATAATTTTGCTACTTCCAAGTCCTAGATAACCCTTCAAAGTATTTTATGAACTACTGCTTACAGTTTAAAGTGAAAACGTTAAGCTTTACTACGCACATTTGCGAAAAACGGCCACTTTTGGCTAATGTGCGTAGTAAAGCTTAACGTTCTCATTATAAACTGTAAACAGTAGTTCATAAAATACTTTGAAGGGTTATCTAGGACTTGGTAGTTGCAAAATTTTAAATGATTCTCCGTTTTCTTTAAAATGATTTATTTAAAATGGGGGCAGCACTGGACCCCGGAAAATTTAGGTACGGCCTTAATATCACATATAATGATGACTAAACAAATGATACTTAAAGGAAATTTGAATATATGTATTTGATTTTGTAACTGGATTATATTAGTGTTTAAGACTGTACTTGTATCTGGGGCTATAGGACCACGGCAGTGCTCCTGCCAAATCGAGCAAACAAAGGCACAGCCGTATTATGGTTTTCTTTCGTAACTTCCTCGTGAAAGGAAGCTATTTTCAGTAACTAAGAGAACGTACTGCTCCTAACTAAAATCTCAAATACTACTTACTTTTGGCAAACAATAATAATTTTGTCTGTGACTCACTCACCGTTCATCAACTTCTACTGGATCTACAAACTTTAAATATGGAATTAAGTTAGTTTGACTTTTTTTTTTAATCTTAATATTTTTTCTTATATTATTTCTTCTCTTATTTAATTTAAAAACTTTATTAAGCGAAAAGCTACGATTGCACAGAATACATAATAGTACAAAACAATAGTTAATATTTCGGCGTATAAATAACTAAGTACCTACTTTACTACTGTACTTAACGATGATCAATCACATACAAAAAGAAATGAGATTCCTTTAAAAACAATACTTGTTAAGTACCTAATGCAAGTTTTTAGTTAACAAACCACATGACAAACCATATCAATTAAAAAGAATGGTTAGGTACTTGCCACGGTAACACAAGTTACTCAACTTTTCTCATATGGTACTTAATGTATAAAAAATATATGTTGATAAGGGTATTATGTATTAGTACCTATACTTTTTTACTCCAACAAATCGACGAAACCAAATGTAAATGACTGTGTAGTGAACTCGTTAATTTTATTTCTCTATGCTAAAACCTTATTTGGGGAAAAATCTGACCAAACTTTACGTCAAAAAGATGACAAAGGAGTTTTCAGTAATTACGCAGAAAACCCAACAGGAAAGTTAGGTAGGTAAATATAAATTTTAATCTCATTAAAAACTAAGAGGGAAAACGGACCAAAAACTGAAATGTGACTAAGGTAATTTATGCCAATCTGATATAACTATTGTACGGATATAGGTACTGTTTCCCTATAGTTTCATTGATTTAAGGCCGTAGGTACCTGAATTTTCCGGCGTCCAGTGTTGCCCCCATTTAAAATAAATCATTTCAAAGAAAACGGAGACATCATTTAAAATTTTGCTACTACCAAGTCCTAGGTAACCCTTCAAAGTATTTTGTGAACTACTGTTTACAGTTTAAAGTGAGAACGTTAAGCTTTACTACGCACATTTGCGAAAAACGGCCACTTTTGGCTAATGTGCGTAGTAAAGCTCAACGTTCTCATTATAAACTGTAAACAGTAGTTCATAAAATACTTTGAAGGGTTATCTAGGATTTGATAGTAACAAAATTTTAAATCATGTCTTTGTTTTCTTTGAAATTATTTATTTTAAATGGGGGCAGCACTGGACCCCGGAAAATTCAGGTACGGCCTTAAAGTAACTAAAAGGACTCAAAGGCTCGAGTCATGCAAAATGGATCAAGTCTCGAATTTAAACTTTATAGATCTCAGTCTTCTAAAACACGAGACTATACTACAGTCCGAAAAGATGATACGCCGTGATATGGATTCGTGAATATCCCATATAGTCTGGTCAACATGTACCTTTTTTGATAGCTTATTTGTATAGTCTCCGAAAATTACGATCAAGGTGTCATTCGATTCGAAATATTATGTAGAAAGTCCCAAAAGGACCGATAAAAATTACAAAAGTTCTATACACTTTAAAAAAAGTAGGTGTTTGGTTTTTTTTAATATCTCGAATACTATCAAAGATATTCAAAATTTGAAAAAAGATCGGACAAGAGGAAAAATTCTTAAAAAAAGTCCTACTTCCAGGTACTGTATATTTTATATTTATAATTTTTACAGAGCCCTGAACATAGCGCTAAAAGCGGGTAGTCTGGCTTCCGCACGAGATTCGTCACTCGGACACGGTAACAAAAAAAAAACATTTTATCAAATTGAATATGAATATTAAACAATGAAAAAATTTAAGCACTATTCGGATATATAAATAAACAATAATCCGCCAACAATTTTTTTTATCTCTATTTTTCCATTAGTTATGCATTATTATTAAATTAATGCATACGGGAATTAACGCGAAACGTACTCCCAGCTTGACTGAAGCAGCGATGACGCCTAAAATAAATAAATAAAAGGTACGTTTCGCGTTAATTCCCGTATGCATTAATTTAATAATAATGCAACGCGATAGTTTAAAAGTAGTTATGCATTAGTTAATTAACAACCTTTTCTGAATAGAATCGAATGTTAACATAAAAACCCGATTAATATTAAACTAAAACCATAGAATACATAAGAGTCAAACTAAAACCCTAGGATTTTTTTTACTTCGTGGAGTTATTCTCAAGAGGCATAAAAATAGATCTCCGTTGGAAAAATTCAAAAATGGTAATTTTCCACTTTTTTATTAACAATCGAAACCGTAAAAAAAAATTATGTTGAGCAATAAATTTGAGATTACCTGGAATGGATAGGGCCACAGATTTTACAAATGTTTTTGTAGCAGAGTCGATCGATGATAAAGTCTCTACGTTGAATGCCTTAATTTTGAAAATTTACGATGCTCATGCACCTGTACATGCAGTTAAGGTTAGGCGACCGCCCGCTCCGTGGATTGGTAAGGGAGTTCGCATGGCCATGACCCGTAGAGATAGGGCATTTCGTTTATATAAACGTGATAGGTCTAATAAAAATTGGGACGCGTACAAAAGGGCTCGTAACTTGTGTAATCGAATGGTGAGAGCAGCTAAAAAGAAGTATTTTCATGACCAACTCTCTAATTCTTCTTCGGCTAACGTATGGAAGTTTTTACATTCTCTGGATTTAGGAAAAACTTCTCTTTATGCCTCTTCGTCATTTTCTCTCGACGATTTTAATAATCATTTCACAAATTCTAATTCTTTGGATGCTTTCATTAAACTACGCACTATTTCCAGAATTTCTTCCATGGCCAACCTTCACATAGACTCTTTTTCATTTTCTCCACTAGCTGAGGATGACATTCGGAAAACCATTATCTCCTTACAGTCAAATGCTGTTGGCTGTGATGATATCAGTAGGCAAATGATAGTTAATATTATTGACATATTAATTCCTATCATTACACATATTGTTAATTTTTCCCTTTCTACAGGCTCTTTCCCCACTCTTTGGGGGAAGGCATATGTT
This sequence comes from Acrobasis repandana, assembly GCA_963576875.1. Lineage (NCBI taxonomy): Eukaryota > Metazoa > Arthropoda > Insecta > Lepidoptera > Pyralidae > Acrobasis > Acrobasis repandana. The sequence continues at coordinate 13,325,611 of OY756218.1, read as the reverse complement.
ACTCCTTTGCCAAAAGTTTCTGATCCGCGGGCTTTGAACAATTTCCGTTTAATTTCAATTTTACCTTATCTTTCTAAACTGTTAGAAGCGGCTGCCCACGCTCAGGTTTCCGCGTTCATATTTGATAATTTTCTTCTAACTCCCCTACAGTCAGGTTTTCGTCCTGGGCACAGTACCGCTACTGCTCTTCTCAACGTTACCGAAAATATTCGCCTTGGTATGGAGAATTCTTGTACTTATTGATTTCTCTAATGCTTTCAACATGGTTGATCACGATATTCTCCTAGCTATCCTTAAATATATGAAATTCTCATCCTCAGTTATGGGTTGGTTTTCTTCATATCTCCATGGTAGGCAACAAGCAGTTCGAGTGGACCGTGAGTTGTCGCAATAGAAGAATATTTGTTAAGGTGTCTCTCAAGGGGGTATCTTATCACCTCTGCTGTTTGCTGTATTTATTAATCTATTGTCACACTCTATTGGCTGCTCTTACCATTTTTATGCAGATGACCTGCAAATCTATATACAAACCAGCGCTGAAAACATTGATTCTGGTATTAGTCAGCTAAATGCGTCCTTGAACAACATTTCTTCTTGGTCAGATAATTTTGGAATTAAAATTAATGCGTCCAAATGTCAGTCAATCATGATCGGTAGTTCTAGACAGCTAGCAAAGATCGATATGAGCTCTGTTCCCTCAATTTCTCTAAATAATACTAACATCTCACTCACTCAATCCGTCAAAAATCTTGGTCTTCTGATGGACTCTACGTTTAGCTGGAGAAATCAGGTCACTGAGATCAGCAGAAAAGTCACCTATTCCTTACAATACCTGAATCGCTATAGAAATTTTCTTCCAATCAAAACTAAAATTACTTTAATACAATCTCTTGTTCTTCCTATTATTGATTATGCTGATGTGTGTTATCCTGATCTAAATGCAGATCTTCTTGATGCTAGATCGTCTCATTAATAATTGCATTCACTTTATCTTCTGCCTTCGTAAATATGACCACATATCTTCTTTCCGATCTAAGCTTAACTGGCTTCCTGTTTGTCAGCGCCGACAACAGAGAATGCTCTGTACTCTTTTCTCTATACTTAAGAACCCTCTTTCTCCCCAATATAAAAACCAAATTTAAATATCAGTCTGAAAGCCATGACCGTGAGCTTCGCTCCAGTCATACTCTTTAAATTTATCTTCCGTTATTTCAATCTGAATTTATGTCTAACTCTTTTACTCTTCAAGTTACGCGACTCTGGAATGCCTTACCTGAAGACATCAAAAGTATCTCAAACAGATACTTATTTAAGAAGAAAGTTCACACGCACCTTTCTTTAAAATTTCCGCAGCAGAATTAGTCATTATCTTAAACATTTGTAGTATATATATGTGTATGTATATTTATATAAGTATGTATATGTAGTAAGTGTATTATATGAATGTATTTAAGTATACTTGTAAATAGTAAATTATTAAGTACATCTTTAAAGCGCCTATCGCAATTAAATAATTTCTATTTTTCCTAAAGGTTGACTGGTAGAGAATGCATTAGCGTTAAGTTCACCTTTTGTACCATTTTGGTCAATAAAGATTTTAATAAATAATAAATAAATGGATACCTGTAGGTATGGCTCTTGTCGCCGTCGATGTCCGGCAGCTGCTTGGTCAGCTCTCCCAGCTGCGCCTGTTCCACCGTATGAATACTCTCCGTCGGAATGCGTCCGCGCTCTCTACGCTTCTGCAAAACAGTCATCTATAAATACCTTTCCTTTTTGTTAGCTATATAAATCGACATAATTATAAGTACATAGATCTCGCTGGCTATATATTTAATATTATGTTGCGTCAAAAGGAGGATATTACATGCCAATTCGACATTTTAAGTAATGTGCATACGATATATAGTTATGTTACGTTGAATCCCATATAGGATAAAAAGTGATAAAAAATCAAAAGCGAATGTGCAAGCCGGGGGCGGCTAGTGTGGGTTAATGCGATGTAATTTTAAAATTATGGTCAAAAACATATGCACCTTGAGCCGTGTTTCTTGGTTGGATGGTATATACATCATAGTGTAGACAAAGCTTACAAAAAGGCGCAAGTTTAAATAGAGAGGTAGGTAACTATGTCCTACTGGATAATACAACACTCAAATTAAAATACATAATTCAAAAGCCCGCCTGGTTCACGGTACAATAGCCGCTAATTGAATAGTGAAAACTAAAGTCAGCTCCCGAAAATTGAAAAATTCGGTTTGCAGCCAGGCAGGCGTGAAAATGATTCTGTGCCAGATGGAAAGAAAGGCAAAAACGAAAATAATAGTAAGTACCTAGTTTCAACTTATCATTCGTAATTATAAATTCGTGCCTTTTAAAGAGTTTGGCCATCGGTAAAATGTTGGTACGATAAGCCTTACGCTACATGTATTTATATTAGTAGATACTAATTCAGTCATAATGAAAATTATTTAAAAAATTGTGCTCTACTATATACACTACAATGTTCGTAATTTGATTATATTAACGAAAGTAAAATAAAAACATAATTCATCCCAGAATAGCGTAGGGAGATAGAGAAATAAAAAAATAAATGGACCCAACGACCATTTAGGTATAAAACAGAGTGATCACAATGTTAACTTAATAAAATAACTCAAATTGAATTCATAAATTAAGTAATTGCAACGGAGTATACTGCTAAACGGATATATAACAAGTTTATGGGCCACAATGTAGCCGGCAAACTGCGATAAGGGCCACGGACATTTTGGCGGAGATCCAACGAGCTAACTCTCGTCCGCCGCGTCACATACGACACCAATTACCGCTTAAGTGTCAGCTTGCTTCCACAAAGTTACTCCATTGCCCGCTACCTGATTCAAGCTAAACAAACATGAAATATAACTCTTCAATAAGGTTGGAAGAAATTCAGATATTGAGTCTAGAGATCCTTAAAAAGGGATAAATTTAGGTTGTGCATTCTTTCAAAGTGATACTAAGCCCAGAAGTATAATGCTATAATGTAAGTATAACATGATTTAAGTAGATACTTAGGTAATGTGAGATTTTTAACAACTAAGACAAAGTGTCAAATCTTCCTGCTTGCTGTAGACCTCGCAAGTCAGTCTTTGCATAGCAGAATTGTTTATGTTTTGAACACCTATGGCTCCGCCATTTTGAACAATTTCCAAAAACTGCATCGACAAAAAATAACATACACATAATGATCATACCTGTTCAAAAAAATTCACGAGAATCTTGAGAAATGCGTTCTGTAAAAAGGAGAACCGCCGGACAGACATACGAAAGCATTTTTGCACAAGCTGAAAGGGAGATCCTTCGCTTAGTTGAGAGTAAAAGCTGTCCGTTGAATGAAATTTCAAATTAAAGAGAAGAGTTCAGTAGGTACTACCCACCCAGAAAACGGAAGGCCTTAATTCAAAGTTGATGAGTCATTGTATTGAATGGGTAAAGCGATAGCGGTAACGCTTTGGACCTTTCACTGTTCGGATTTCTAAAGGATATCCCAACGGATACTACGATTTAAAGGATATCTGATGCGTGCCCAATTTTAAAGTCCTTTAAATATTCAAGCAAGAGGTGCACTATTATTTGGTAGATTTGATAAATAATAAGGTAGGTATCTTAAATATTGCATATACACTTAAGGCTCTGCCAGTTCAGAGCCAAGAAAACTGTGAGTGTTTTTAAAAAATCACTGTAATTTAACTAATACCACAGAATACAGTAAGAGTAAAAAGAACGGAATCTCCTAAGGTACGCGCAATATGCGTCCCCGTTCCCCGCACCCGCACCTCTACCCCGGTTCTTGACGGCCAACGTGAGTCATCGAGGCGAAAACGTGGGAGAGGTGCGGGGACGGGGAACGGGGACGCATATTGCGCGTACCTTAGGAGATTCCGGCCTGTGCTAATACAGTTTATTCCTCAAAAAATATTCATAAAAATCTTAAGGGTCTTCTACAGACACCCACAATAGCGAAAACACGATTGAGCATTTTTGGCTCGATAGAAAAAAATCACAAACATACCTCTACATTTGCCTTTATAATACTTACATATCACTATTTTATACAAACACCTTTTTATATGAAAATTATACCAAAAAATTTATTATCCAAATATCTATCCGTTATGGCTACAAAAAAAATTTATAAATATAATACAAAAAAAAACACTGCGAAATATAGTGTTTTAGTTATTATTATTTGTGTAGCCAAAACGGATGATTGTGGGTGTCTGTAGGAGTTTTCTGAGGAATAAACTGTAGTAGTTTAATAACAGTGATTTTTCAAAAACACGCACAGTATTGCAAATTGTGAACCCACGTCGCCTTAACACAGATTTTAGACTTTAGTAGAGGAAGCCCTTATATAATTGTTTTTGTCTTATTCAGACCAACAACAAAACCGAATTACACGTAGTAACTTTTCCGCGCGGCCAAATTACACAATTAGCTTTTCATCTAAGTCCGTCGACTCTCAATAACGAAATTTAACTGAATAATGTCAAAGTCAGGCGCTCTCAAATTAAGAGAATTTCCCTAACAATTTATAGGTGGGCAACAAAAAATTAATTACAGAAACTCATTCCCTATGATATTTGATTAGCAACATTCGACATCATTATCGCAAAGATACCCCAAATCATGGTTAAATACTACGCCAAATCGTCATGTAAATTTTTGTTTCAAAACATTTAGAAGAAATATAGGAAATATACGAAGCAAACTAAATCTTTAGACAAATACACACCGAGGTCAACAATCAATAGCCGAAAGACTTCGCGAATCCATCTGGTAAATTGAACCGAGACAATCAATATACGTCAAAGAGACGAGCTTGACGCTAGACAAAAGATATATCCGCAAATGACACATTCATATCAAGCCTTTGAAATGAAAACGTTGAAACAGAAACACGAGGTAAGCGAGAAGCGCGATGGAGTGAGCCTTTTTCAAACAATTAGCACACGTCGCAGAGAAGGGCTCTCCATTAAAATTGCTCACATAACGAGGGACCGCAGAGCCGGCATGACTGCACATACATTGGTGTGAATGAGGGGTAGCCCGGGTTCTCGACTCGCCCTCGCCCTCGCTTGTGTGATTCTGTCTGAGTGCGAGGCGAGAAGGGTACACTACACTCACCGACCAAGTAACTTTTTAATCATATCTGACCTAGCTTGTCCTATAGTTTCCTAAAATATTATTACAAAACTAACCAACAATTAGATAGTGTATTGTATTTTGTATGTATTAAATGAAGTTATTGAAATAGACGTTGTTTTTGAATAGCGTTTTGAGTTCTTTAACAAACATATATTAGTATAATATCAACCATTCCAATTCCCTAAGAAGAAGATTAACTTATTAAACAAAATACACTTTTTAAACTTATTTCTTACACAAAGAAAGTTAATGAAACTGCTATAGACAGTAATTGATCTAATCAATCAAGTTGTATAGAACAATATAAAATAACAAGTTTTCATAGAATTTATATAGGTAGGTATAATCGGTGACATGAATATTTTAATTTGCGATAAATAAAAAAGACATGCCTTAAAAGAGTAGGTAAACAAATTAATTAAGAAATAAAAAAGCTAACCTTTTTAGTAACATCTATGAAGTCGTTTTGCGTAGGTGGATACCGAAAAAAGAATGCGCACTAATCTGAATCTGATCTGGATTTAGAAGAAAACGACGAATAGGTAAGTATGGATGCATATAGGTATTACTGGTGACGGTAAAGATTTTATGTGAAGATTACGTTATAAGGATATGTGTAAATGGTAATTACCGTAAGCGGCAAGAGGGCGAAGAGCTAACAGCGGGCGGCGGTGCGGAACTGCCGCCCGGCGCGACGCCCGGCAGACACACCCAGTCCGCGCATGCGTGACTGACACCCACCCCTAAATATGTGCCGCTGCCGGAAATCAAGCTATGTCAGATGCCTTTTGGCAGCTTTAAAAATCTGACACCAGCAGTGGTAGCACATTTCTGGCTGTATTCTTAGTCACTTATAACTAGCTTCGGAACTGGCAATTTGGTCTAAGTTGGAAATATTGTACCATCCATATGGTATGACATAAATTTAACTTTTAAGACAATTCAATCTACTGCGAAAGGACTTAGGTACCTATATTTATCTTCTTCGTCTAAGCGCGATCGAGGTTGCATCCTCAGCTGTGCTGCTTCGGAGCCCGGGGTGCGCTTTCCCACTTTTTCTTCTCCAAATATAACATGCACGTCAATGGTCCCCCAAGGATGCCAAAGACCTTGCGAAATGGAGAAGAAATAGCTGGAACGGTTTAAATGATTTGGCTATAGTTTTACAACCGGCCGCCTGCTTGACGTCAACTCACTTTGGGAATGTATTTGTGGGAAAAGTTTTACAACCGGCTGCCGCCCGACGTTAACCCTCCTTGGGAATGCAATTGTAGCACGAGATGTTTGTGCTTAGTCCTTTAGTCGCTTCTTACGACATCCATAGGAAGAGATGGTGTTCCTATTCTAACCCGGAACCACACATTTCATTTATATATCATTCTACCTTAATACATTACAGTTTACATTACATTTACATTACATTTACGTTACATTTACGTTACATTTACGTTACATTTACGTTACATTTACGTTACATTTACGTTACATTTACGTTACATTTACGTTACATTTACGTTACATTTACGTTACATTCACGTTACATTCACGTTACATTCACGTTACATTCACGTTACATTCACGTTACATTCACGTTACATTCACGTTACATTCACGTTACATTTACGTTACATTTACGTTACATTTACGTTACATCATATATTTTATTAAGATTATTGTTTTAAACTTGATTGACTGAACTATTCAAATTAATTTTTGAGCAATACTTACGACCCGTAATGATGAATGTTGAATTAATTCATTAGGGCCATACAATGGTCAAATCGTATAAAACACCTAGATTTAAAAGTTTGTAGGTGAATCCTTTTGTTCATTTGGCATACAAAAAATATGTTTTAAATAAAATCATCACAGGATTAAAATGTATTGTTTAATTTTTTATCATGGGGATCATGAATTTTTCGGCGTCCAGTGCTACATGCTACATTTGCCAAAAGTGGTGTATGGCCGTTTTTCGCAAATGTGCGAAGAAAAGCTTCACGTTCTCACTTTAAACTACGGTAAACAGTAGTTCATAAAATAGTTTGAAGGGTTATCTAGGGCTTGACTTACCTACTTGACTTATTTTCCTATGTCCCCTGGGTGGGGCAGAGGGCCGCTACAGTGCTTCTTCATCCCGCTGTCTTGAGCAACGCGCTGTCTAGGGCTTACTAGAGCAAAATTTTAAATTATATCTGTTTCCTTCCAAATAATTTATTTCAAATGGGGCAGCACTGGACCCCGGCAATTTCATGATCCCCTTAAAAAATAAATGTATGTATATTATTCGTATACCTGATTAAGGTTGATTTTAATAAATACCTCTATTTCTTACATGCTGGTCTGGTAGAAAATAAAAAACTAAGAATGTACCAGCTGCTTCTCTTCTCGCGCAGATCGTAGAAGAATCGTGGGAATGGGTAAAAATGCGAATCTTATCAATAGACGATGCGGTTAGCAACCCGTTACTATTTTGATTTATATATTTCAATCTCGCTTACCAATCACGCTAAAAGTGGCCTTTCGGTCTTGCGGCCCTGGGCTCTGTCTGCTTAGAGCCGCAAGACCCAACATGCTCTGTCTGCCCCGTTAGGGATAAAGACGTGATAGTGTTTATTTAAGGTATAAGGTATAAGATCTGTGAAATTACCGAAATCTGAAAAATAATAAGATTTTATTCTGATGAATAGGTACTACCCATTCGTGTATTCATAGTGTATTCCATGTTCCAGTCGGGGATCTAAACGTGTAGAAACAAATGGTTAAACACGAATAGTTTGAACAAAAACGACATTAAGTTGTATCGTAATTTCAATAAACTTTGTAGATAGTTGACAAAAAAATGCACTGAAAAAACAATATCCTGGATAATAAATGCACAAATACAATTTACTTGGTATATAAATGGTCAAGGGGATGGCTCAAGAGAGGGAGACATGGAAACTACGAGGGCTGTTTGATAAGTACCCGTTTATGGAAAAAAATATTTATATATATGCATTTATTTTTCTACGTAGTCACCTTTTAACTCTATACATTTGTTCCACCTATACTCAAGCTTCAATAAACCATCCAAAAAGTATGATTTTGGAAAGTGATTAAAATAGGCCTCTGTGGCGGCAATGACTTCGTCATTTGATCCAAATCGCTTACCGAGCCATTTTTTTAGGTTGGGAAACAAAAAGAAATCGCATGGGGCCAAATCTGAAGAATACGGGGGGTGAGACAATAGTTCGTAGCGTAACTGTGCTAATTTAGCCGTCACAACTCTGGACGAATGAGCCGGGGCGTTGTCGTGATAAAACAGTACTTTTTTATTTTTTAAATGGGGTCGTTTGTCCTTCAACACGGCGTCAAATTCATCCAATAAATTGGCATAGTACTGCCCTGTTATTGTTTTTCCCTTTTCTTAATAGTCAATATGTATAATACCCTGCGAATCCCAAAAAACGGTCGCCATGACCTTTCCAGCCGATGGGACGGTTTTTGCTTTCTTTGGAGCAGGTTCACCCGGTAAAATCCACTGCTTCGACTGCTCTTTCATTTCCGGGGTGTAGTGGTGGACCCACGTTTCGTCCACGGTCACGAAACGACGCAGAAACTCCTTCGGGTTACGTTTGAACACGGCCAAACACTGCTCCGAAGAAGTCAGACGGTTCCGTTTTTGCTCCTCCGTGAGTAAACGCGGCACCCACCTCGCCGATACTTTCTTCATACCCAATTTTTCTTCTAATACCTATGTGTTGTACCCTCTCGATTGAAACATTTACAGCATCAACGATTTCTCGAAGTTTAATTCGGCGGTCGGCTAAAACGATATTTTCAATTTTCTTAACGATATCGTCTGTAGTCACCTCAACTGGCCGGCCTGGGCGATCCTCATCAAAGACGGTTGTTCTCTCCCGCTTAAACTCGTTATACCAATATCTGACGGTTGTCATAGAAGGAGCATATTCATGGTAAACCGCTTGCATTCTTACTTTTATTTCATCACATGTTTTTCCTTCCAAAAATAAGAATCTAATTACAGACCGATACTGTTCTTTCTCCATTTTAACAATTTTAAGTTCACGCCTTCACTGAATCGTTGTCAAATGAGAAAAAAAACAAAAGAATGGCATTTTTTTTTAAATTTTCCCGCCTCTGGAAAATGGCTTAAAAAGGTGGTATACTTATTTGCGGCCAGTGATATTAATATACCTATTTAGAAAACGGGTACTTATTAAACACCCCTCGTACTCCACCGAAAAGGACGTAGTTTTTAAATTATAGATAAATGAAACAACATCTATATTATATTTTTTTACTTTTCTTAGTCGTTTTACAAAACAGTTATACAAATGAATAGTTGCTGTACAATTCTGAAGCAAATAAAATTATTTGAACACGGTATACATTTAATTCGCAAAGTACACCTATTTTACACACCGTGAAAGGGACATACCCGTAATAAATCGAACAACCGTCTATACTAGATCAATATAGTATAATTAAATTAAATAACAGTCAATAAACCAAAAAAAAATTCGAAATTCCCATACAAATAGCCCGGGCGGCTGAACACTTTTGTATGGAAATGCCGGAAATGGAAATGATTTTTTCTTGTTATTTGGCTGTTATATTAATTTCATTACACTATAATGATCTAGTACAGACCGTGGTTCGATTTATTACGGGTATGTCCCTTCCACGTTGTATATGTATATTGTACTGTATAAGGCATGTAAGGCCACGTCCACGGACACGCGGTGCGGCGTGCGACTGGCGGACCGCTGTAAAATTAATTTCCATAGTTTGTAGTAGCGGCGACTGCCGCCGCAGCCGCCGACGCGGTGGCCGCTCAAAACAAACTATGGAAATCTTGCGGCGGCTTGCCTGGCGGCCCGCGACGCACACCGCACCGCGTGTCCGTGGACGCCGCCTAAGTTATCCGGTTACAAATTACCATGTCGCAGTATCAAACTGTCTCTAATATTAAAAATATTAAAACTAAATACTTAGTAACTATTACTAAATATTTATCACAATGAAAGACATTTATAGTTACTGGCAAGCAACTTAAACAAAAATGGCGGCGCTGCGCACACTTTTTCCTCCTAAAATACATGCGCAGCGCCGCCATTTTTGTTTAAGTTGTTTGCCGGTAACTATACAATGTAATTAAATTATAATACTATATAAATATTTATTAATACTTCGCCACATTTTTACAAATCGCGTTTTGTGGCGAATGGAAGTGGTAAAACATTCGTTCATTCAGTCATAATACCTTAATTAATACATTTTGTCTAAACTCATGTAATAAATTCAAATTATAAACTTTAGAACAATTTTATATTGACGTACTTAAAAAAAAATAGAATCCCATTATAACACTTTTTAGGATTCCGTACAAAAAATGAAAAAAAAGGAACCCTTATAGGATCACTCGTGCGTCTGTCAGTGCGTCCGTCTGTCACAGCCAATTTGCTTCGAATCTACTGGACCGAATCAGGTGAAATTTGGTAGGGTGGTGTAATCCTATGACCCAAACACACATGTGCAAAGTAAATAAATATTTTTATTAAAATAAGGGTCATTTTTGGGGGACAAACTAGCAAATTGAAAAAAAGTTTTGCAAACCTTACTGTCATACGAGTATATCAAATGAAAGGGCTCGTTATGAGGATCTCAAATATATTTTTGTTATAATTTTTAAATAAATAGTTTTGATTTTATTTATGATCGAAGATGAAAATTGACCATTCAAGGCCGGAGATCAAGGCGGGGGTGGGGGGCCACCCCCGCCTTGATCTCCGAAACTACTGAGCCTAAAAGTTTGAAAAAAAAAAACAAAATATTGTTCATTATTTGTAGGATTACTAGAAAACTCGCACTTGGCCGGTTTTTATTTGTCAAACAAGACAATATTATAATTAAATTTTTGAACCAGTAACACATACTGATCAGCTGATCGAGTCAATTTGTATGAAAATCCAAATTTTATTTTTGGCATTTTGGGAATGTTGTAGAAAATAAAGTTCTTCAGTTTCATGGGCTGAGGATAGTATTTAATTGTAATAAAATAAAATAAAAGCGGCCAAGTGCACGTCGGACTCGCCCATGAAGAGTTCCGTAGCAGCAAGTAATATAATATAAAAGTTCTTGTAGTTCGTTTCGTTCGTAACTTTGATCGATGTTTTAATTATGCATTAAGTGTATGGTAAATTGCGGTTAACGATTTATGACGTATTAAAAAAAACTACTTCCTAGATCGCGTTTAAACCAATTTTCGGTGGAAGTTTGCATGCAGTTTTATCAGTCTCTTATTTTAGAAGTTACAGGGAGGACACACATTTTACCACTTTGGAAGTGTCTCTCGCGCAAACTATTCAGTTTAGAAAAAAATTATATGAGAAACCTCAATATCATTTTTGAAGGCCTATCCATAGAGACCCCTCACGTATGGTATTGATGAAAAAAAAATTTTGAGTTTCCGTTCTAAGTATGGTGATCCCCCAAAATTTTTTTTTTTTCTATTTTTGTGTGAAAATCTTTATGCGGTTCACAGAATACATCTACTTACCAAGGTTCAACAGTATAGTTCTTATAGTTTCGGTAAAAAGTGGCTGTGACAGACAGATGGACAGACAGACAGACAGACATGACGAATCTAATTTTTTGCCATTTGGCTACGGAACCCTAAAAAGTCATGTATGTATGCCCGTGTATTAGTTAAGGAGCCACCTCAGATTTTTGAAAAACGCATAGCACCCCCTTTAGTAGGTGATGAGACAATTTTGTAGGCGGAATCAAGTAAAATGTATCAAAAGTTACAGCAACGTTAAAGTGGCTACTATTTAGATGTCTGAATCGAGAAGCCACCTAGAAATCAAAATGTATATTATACATTTTTATTTAAAAGATAATACAATATGTAAAGAAAACCCTGTCCGACCGGAAAAGGGCATATAAGTACCTAAATGACAAGTTCAAAAAATATAAGAAAACGAAAATAGTAATAAAAATGAAAAAGTTATCTAATTTCTAAAACATCAGAAATTTACATTATTTCCCTAAAATCGAGCAAATTCAAAGAAAGCGACAACACCGTCTTAGGTGGCGCCTTTGAAGTAGCCACCGCACCGCGACTCCGGCGCTTCCCGTCCCGCCCGTCGTCCCCTGAGTTGCCATGTAAGTTACAATTTAAAATTAAATTTTAATTTAATATTGTCAGGGGTAATTTTTTGTACCTATTCTCTTGCGAGAAACCGATAAATAAAACCTACACAAGCTACTCAACATGACCTACACGGCTCGGACAGGGTTTTTGTGACATACTGTATAGCATTTTGTAGGTTTTGCGTAGCACCTACAAAGTCTCGATTCAATACTATTGATATTCAAGAAGATGCAATACTTTTTGTGTGGCTCTTCAATCCAGATGGCCACAGCTAGAATATCTACGAAAGTAGTCGATCAAGGACCATAGGGGATTTTGTATGAACCCCTCATGTGAAGTCATGAGATTCGTATTTCATCTTCATTGGGACCCAAAAAAGCCTAAAGTACAGTAGTGTAAAGTAGTGTTATAAATACTTTTAAACTATCGCGTTGCATTATTATTACATTAATGCATACGGGAATTAACGCGAAACGTACCTTTTTTTATTTATTTTGCTGACGTTTCGTTCGGGTTTCACCGAACGTGATCCCAGCTTGACCACGTCAAGTCAAGCTTTTTTTTGCCGAAAAGTTACTTTTTCATATAAATAAACCCAATAGTTTTTGCAACTAACACAGGTACTATTAAATGAATGCATACGGGAATTAACGCGAAACTTGCGCCTAGGAAGCGGCGTAAACTTAGCTTTAAGTAACGATTTGACGTCAACATTTGTGCAAAACAAAACGACTATTATTAAGAGATATTATAAATATCCTATGATAATAAAGATATTTTGAATTGAATTGAAACGTACCTTTTTTTATTTATTTTGCTGACGTTTCGTTCGGGTTTCACCGAAGCTGGGTCAAGATGAAAAAGTAACTTTTCGGCAAAATAAAAAAAGCCATTTCTTTTTAACAAAAATAAAAGGGTATTTCACTGTGTTTGTTTTTGGACAATAGGTATTTTATAACAATAATACTAAAAAGAAAACTTTTTTGAAAACATCATGGAAATTGGCTGGTCAATTTTATTAAAGCTAATTTGCAGAACATAACGAGAAATAGCCTCTAGGAGCAGCTTTCTCGTATCAAAAAAATAAGTGCTTACTTGTTGAGATATACGGCGAAAATCCCAATGACCTTTATTTTCATGCAAAGTCAAGCTTATTTGAGGATGTGACGTCACGATGAAGATTTTGTTGTAATGTTGGCTATTTCCGCCGTTAGTACTCTACTGTCACTCATTCCGGTTCTGTCACTGTCATACAGTTTACTGGAGATCAATTTTTGAACGCAGGAGTCAGCGAAACACAAAATGTGTTCGTTGACAGTTTGCCATGCCACGAAAAAGTCGCTGCTGCGTCTTGCGGCGCAGTTTCAGGCGGGCGGCGATTTGTGTTATTGCGCGTGCAATAATGCAATAACGAGCGGGCCGAAAAACCCGGGCCGGGTCGGGCCGCAACAGCTGCAACAGTAGACGCAGTCAATCGGCCACGTTCTGCGCGACCGCGGTCAGCTCCTCCTTCAGCATGCGGAACGACGGCCGCTCTTCCGGCGTGTGTCGCCAACATGTCCGCATTACCTTATGAAAATAAAAATACAAAATTTAAAAGTTTATTCAGTTTAGGCCTTTGCAGGCACTTTTACACGTTAATACGTTTTGTATATGTCGCAGTTGGATTCTATAGTCCGCTAATTGACAAAACCTCTAGCGTTGACATGGAAATAAAACCTCAATTCAACTTCTTACTATGTAATCTAGTCTCCAACATCATAGAATACAAATATGGAAAGATACTCAGCTCGTTGAAGTTGGAAAGGTACCGAAATTTGTAAACGAAACATAATCTCAATGGCGTAGCGGTTTCTCTCGGCCTTCATTTCATTTACGTAAGTTTTACAGCCTTTCGTTCACCATTGATTTAATTGATACTAATGTTAATGAAAGGAAAACCAATGAGGAAGTATTCGAAATAGTAGGAGAGAAAAGAAGACTGCTGGGCGAAATAGAAAATAGGAGAGGAAAAATGATTGATTACTTAATACGACATCACTCCTTATTTCAAAACGTACTAGAAGGAAAGATAAAAGGTAGAAGAGGTCCAGGACGACCAAGAATAAGCTATGTAGACCAACTGAAAGAAAAAGCAGGGGTTATGTCGTATCAAGCACTAAAGAATAAAGCAGAGAACCGAGAAGTTTGGCGCATACTCCACCGACAAGAGCCACTAAGCTCTTAAATAAGAAGAATGTAAATTATGTAATTACTTACATTATAAATTTCATTCAAGCATCCCTTTGGCTTCTCGAGCACTTGCCCCTTTTGAACAATTTCTGTCACTTCGGAAATCTTCTTCCGCCCATATGGCACCTTACCGCACGTGAATATTTCCCACATTAGAACACCTAGAAAAACAAACTTTCTTAATAAGGTACACTGTATTAAACAGACCACGAGTGCTATTTTTCATTCAGAGACTCAGCGAAACACAAAACGTGTAGTTTTCCAACTCACCACTTGCGTTCCGACGCATTGCATCGTATTTTTGAAACCGTCGTGTCAGCTATAAGTAATATTGTGTTACGCAGAAAATATCATAAATTTGTCAATGGTTTTCTAAACATTTCAACAAAAATAAAAAAAAGCAGCGTGAAACGGAACTGATACTCCATGGAACGTTTCTTTGACATTTGTACCCTACAAATGTCAAAATTACGAGTGGTCCAGACCACTCGTTGCAAATCCTTCGCATACGATCAATTCAAAAATGCGCCCGTTTGGAAACACTCGCGCAAATTATTCGTAATGTGAGTCCCTGAATGAAAAATAGCACTCCACGACGGATTAAGTCCCTCGATGTTACAAACTTATCTCTGTCGCACGTAGGGTGTTTGTATTTTTACGGCCCTGGATGCGAACACGTCATGACCCGATAATAACGAACGCGAATGGTTTGACGCCATTTATACTCTGTACATAACTGGTTATTCAAATACTCGTGTGATATTATTTAAAACCACACTCATAATTTAAACCCCTTATAATTTGACAGTATCATTTGTGCCGTATGGCTTCCGGTCTATAATAGAACCACTCCATCTCTTCCTGTGGATGTCGTAAGAGGCAACTAAAGTACTAAGCACCAACATCTCGTGCTACAATTGCATTCCTAAGGAGGGTTGACGTCGGGCGGCGACCGGTTGTAAAACTTTTCGCACAAATGCATTCCCAAAGAGGATTGACATCAGGCAGGCGGCCGGTCGTAAAACTATAAGCAAATCGTTTAAACTGTTCCGGCTATTTCTACTCTACTTCGCAAGGTCTTTGGCATATTATATTTACAGAAAAAAAGCGGGAAAGCGCACACCGGGCTCCAAGCAGCACAGCTATAGATGCAACTGGGAACACGCTAAGATAAAGAATAATGTGACAGTATCATAAAAGTACATTACGATATAAGTGCGTTATGGTGGTTACAACACACGAGGCGAAATTTCAGCCCGAGCCGAAAGCGAGGGCGTGATAGAGCCAAGCGTGCTTACGTACGTACATCGTACGACGTTTTTCAACACACTTGCGAGGTAAAAAACCTAATAAAATAATTTTTGTTTTTAATAAATTCAACCATAAAACTGTGATGCACTGTTGCTTTACCGCCATTCCTTTTTGGGGTTTCGTACAAAAAATGAAAAAACGGAACCCTTATAGGATCACTTGTACGTCTGTCTGTCCGTCCGTCTGTCACAGCCAATTTGCTCCGAATCTACTGGACCGATTCAGGTGAAATTTGGTAAAATGTTGTAATCCTATGACCCATACACATATGTACAAAGTAAATAATTTTTTTTTAAAATAAGGGTCATTTTCGGGGGACAAATTAGGATATTTTAAAAAAAAGTTTTGCAAACCTTACTGTGTCATATATCAAATGAAAGGGCTCGTTATGAGGATTTCAAATATATTTTTGTTATTATTGTAAAATGAATAGTTTTGATTTTATTCAAGAAAGAAGACAAAAATTGACCATTCCCCCTGATCTCCGAAACGGCTGAGCCTAAAATTTTGAAAAAAATAAAAAATATAGTTCATTGCTTGTAGATTACAGGAAAACCTATAAGAATTTAATCAATTGTACGGAACCCTCTCCACGCGAGTTTAACTCGCACTTGGCCGGTTTATTTAGATCAGCGCGGCGCGCTGCCTATTGGCTGGCAACGCGCGGCGGGCTAATTTAAAATTTGAAAAAAAAAAACAATTTGAAGTACAGGATAGCATAAGTCTGCAGAAGTAAACTCCAGCAGACTTATGCTATCCTGGTACTTTTCTTTATTCCTTCTCGTTCACCTAGTTCTTAGAGAAAGCGAAAGAGACAATATCACTTTTCTATTTAACTCTCTTCATCGATACATCGATTTTAAAAAAACTAAACAATTTGAAGTATTTAAATAGCAATATTTGCGTTTAAAACACACGCGTGTTTTATGAGCTGCTTTATACAACGTGGAAGGTACATACTCGCAATAAATCGAACCACGGGGTATACTAGATCACTAAAGTATAATGAAATAAAAATAACAGTCGAAATACTAAAAAAAATCGACATTCCCATACAAATCGCCCGGGCGGCTGCACATTTTTGTATGAAAATGCCGATATTTTTTTCTTGTTTTTGTATTTAATTATATTTATTTATTTAATCTTTATTGCACGATAAAATAAACGTACCTACAAGATAATTATACTATAATTAATAATGATCTAGTATAGACCGTAGTTCAATTTATTACTGGTATGTCCCTTCCACATTGTATAATGTACAATATGTAAAGAAAACCCTGTCCGACCGGAAAAGGGCATATAAGTACCTAAATGACAAGATCAAAAAATATAAGAAAACGAAAATAGTAATAAAAATGAAAAAGTTATTTAATTTCTAAAACATAAGAAATTTTATATTAGAAATTTTATATATTATTTCCCTAAAATCAAGCAAATTCAAAGAAAGCGACAACACCGTCTCAGGTGGCGCCTTTGAAGTAGCCGCCGCACCGCGACTCAGGCATATATTCTTTGACTCAGGCGCTTCTCGGCCTGCCCGTCGCCCCCTAAGTTGCCATGTACATAAGTTACAATTTAAAATTGAATTTTAATTTTATTTTGTCAGGGGTAATTTTTTGTACCTATTCTCTGGCGAGAAACCGATAAATGGAACCTGCACAAGCTACTTAACATGACCTTCACGGCTCGGACAGGGTTTTTGTTACATACTGTATATCTAAAACCGGTGAAATTACTCGTAGATCCACTTTATTTATTTATTTATTTAAACTTTATTGCACATAAAAAAGTGTACAAATGGCGGACTTAACGCCTTATGGCGTTCTCTGCCAGTCAACCATTAGACCAAGTAGACAAATAATTTGGGTGGTGCGACAGAGTGTGTAAACAAAATTAGTAATTAAGTATCTATAAATACCTACAAGAATATACATAAATATTAATTTTAAAGAAATATATACCAATACAATAACTATAGATAAAATAAATATACAAAATATATAATTATGTAAATATAATACATAAAGAACTAATTATATATGTATGCGGATAGATAAATACATATATGGATGACTACTAATTACCGCGCAGGGACACGACGAAAAGAAGAGACTTCTTGGAGAAACCGTTTTTGAACCGCCCGTTTAAAAGCGTGACGACTAGGCGCTCGTCTAATAGAATCAGTAAGAGAATTCCAGAGAAGGATGGCTTGAATTTGAAAAGATATAAATTCAGTGCGATGATGAGGGATGGATAATGTTAGAAGATTAGAAGAGCGAAGATTTCGCGAATGCGTAGAGCTGAGAAGAGAAAATTGAGATTTGAGATAAGCAGGGGAGTAAGGATTATTGAGGATAGCATATAGCATATAGCACTTTACGAGAAAGTGTGTTGAAAAGTATGATAACAAAACGTACCAAAAGCCCAAACATCAGACTTGGAGGAGAATCTAGTGTAGTTAAGCACTTCCGGCGCCGCCCATTTGACGGGGAACTGGGAGCCACCCGTGATCGTGTACTGGTCGTCCAACACATACCGCGCCAATCCGAAATCTGCTACCTGCAAAACAATTACGTATATAGTCAAGTCAAGAAAAGTGACGACCTCTGTGGCATAGTTGTCATCATGCCAGGCTGTCACACCACACCGGAGGTCCCGGGTTCAATCCACGTTCAAGTAAAGATGGAAAATGTTTTTTTTTCAGATTGACCTGGGTCTTGGATGTTTCTCTATATATGCATTTGTCATAAAATGTACAGGCTGACTTTTTAACCACCGGCCAAATTTTTGGAGCAAGTTCAGTCCATGATACTGAACTACTTTCCATAAAAACAATTAACGAAAAACTAAAATAAAAATTCGCCTTTTAAGGACTGTATGCACAAAGCCATGTGGTCAGATTTGGCTCTGAAATATGCAAAATTTTCCCGCTAGGGGGATAAAAATGTCAAGATGAAGTTACATAGAGTTAATAATGTGTAAACGGGACAATAGATGTAGGTAATCATAAATTGTAACGTAGAAGCTTACTTGTTTCTTTTCGTCAAGACTTCCAGTCCGCGATACTTATTAAAATTTTCAAATCAATCAAATCAAAGAATTATTTTGTTTGAATTATTATTTCTGAATTAAGGCCTTGGCAGATGTCATTATAATGTACTTAACACTTTAGTAGACAGGCTATCAGTAGAAAAAGGCTAAAGTCGAAAATACAGTAGTGTGCGTGAATGAAAGACGTTTATTTAAAAAGCGATTTTAAATATATGTGAAATTCATATAGCACTTTCTAAAAAATCCAAGTTATAGTTATTCGAATCTTGCGTAAAATTTATTACTTTTTCAATTTATTAGTCGACCTCCGTGGCGATTCTTTAACACGCTAGTCCGTCACTCGGAGGTTCGATTCCCAGCCAGGGCAAGTTGGTAAATGGCCTTTTTTAATTTGTCCTGGTTCTTGGGTGTTTATTTTATCCCATCAAAAACATAAATGTAAAAATGCCAAGGTCAAATTCCGACAAAACAATTGAAATTTAAATAGCTGCCAAGTTATGTAGGTAGAGAAAACTGAAATTTATTCATAAGAATCTCAACATTTGACTTGGACAACATTAAGATTGAAAGCACGGTTACCCATCCTAACTGTGACCAAGCTAGAAATTGCTTAACCTGTAAAAGCACGGTCATTCATCCATCAATTTTTGAATTTATCGTATGCGAAGTGGAGCGAAATATTTGCAGAAGTGGTTTCGATTACTCGTATTTTGAAATTTGTTAAAGCGCAAATGACAAAGAACCCTTAGAATAGAGAATCTTTTTAGTTTCACGCAGCTTTTTAGGGTTCCGTATTTAACAAGAAAACCTTATAGTTTCATCATGTCTGTCTGTCTATCTGTCCCCAGTTTTACTCATAGACTATTAGTACTAGAAAGCTGTAATTGGGCATGGGCATGGATGTGGTAATAAAAACTTGAAAAAAAAAATGTGTGGTGTGAGACGTCGTTGAATAGGTCTTTCAAAAATATTGTAAGATTATGAACACCCTCTTTCGTTTTAGCAATCCGTTTGTGAAATATTTAGTTTTTGATTGCAAATTTTTGTTAGAATCATGTGTCTTCCCTCTCTGTCAGTTAAACGGTTGTATATGGACACTTAAAAAAATTCACGGCAGTAGTATATAACGTCTCCCTGTACTAAAACTAATTTAAGGTGAATTTAGTTCATGATACTGAACAACTTTTCCTAAGGAACACATAATTAAATATCAAAAGAAAATGTTTGCTTTCCATTCGACCTTCGTGGCGTAATTTTTAACACGCTAGACCGCTAATTCGGAGGTTCTGGGTTTGAGCCCCAGCCAGGGCAAGTTAGAAAAAGGGAATTTTTAAATTGTTCTGGGTCTTGGGTGTTTATCTATGTATGTATTTATCATAAAATATAGTATCATTGAGTAAGTATCCCATAATACAAGTTTAAAACTTACTTTGGGGCTAGCTTAATTAGTGTGATTTGTCCTTACATTACCATACATATATTACATAAATATTACATTTTGCCAAATCTTGTGTGTAAGAGATCAAAAATAATTTTTGTATTTCGTTTGTTCCTTGGTGAAAGTTGTTCAGTATCATGGACTGAATTCAGACCTAAAGTTAGGCAGTTGTTAGTTACATAAAACAAGTAGGTACTGACTACGGAACCCTACACTGCACGTGGCCCGTCACGGCACGTGGCCGGTTTATTTTGGTTAAGTTGAAATTTTAGGAAACCATAGACAAATTTATGATATTTCTGTGTAAATCAATATTACCTACCGCTGACATGACGTTCTCAAAAATACAATCAAATAGTATTTTACGCGAGCGGTGACTTGGAAAATTACACGTTTTGTGTTCCACTGACAGAAAATGTACACATTTGAATTTTCTTTGTGAAACAATACGTTTAGCGACCATCTGCAATCGTAACACCTTTCACTTCTATTCACCTTATTATGTAAGTATGGAGGGTAAAAAAGGATTGCACGTTGAACAGATCAACAGTCTTGGCGTAGCAGCTGTATGTGCTCAATCAATGACTTGACTGTTTGATTTTGTACAATATTTTTAACGAATCAATAAAGAGCACTAAAAAGAAATATTTTCCTGAAAACAGCTAAAAAAATTGGTTGATTAATGAAGCAGTAATTAGCATTATTGCACCCTTTTATTTTTTATCTTCTAATAGGTTTTCCTGTAATCTATAGGTAAAGAACTATTAACTGTATATTTTTCAAAAGATTGGGTTCAGTGGTTTCGGAGATAAGTGTATTTTTATTATTTATTTTCAAAAATAACTTCAAAAACACCAACTTAAAAAATATAGAAAAATATATTTAATATTATCATAAAATGCTCTTTCATTTGATATTTTACGCAATATAGTTCACAAAACCCTTTTTTTAATGTCTCATTTATCTCCCATAAAGTGGCCCCAATTTTTATTTATTTATTCATTTACCTACATTTTACTTCCGTCTTTGGGTCACAAATTTACATTATGTGCGCCACATTTCAACTGAATCGGTCCAGTAGTTTAGTAGGGGGGGGTAAATTTTCGCCCATTTTCTTAAATAACTTAAAAATACCGATCTAAGAAATAATAAAAAATAAATATATTTAAAATTGTCATAAAAAGTTCTTTCATTTGATATGTCACACGATTTTGTTATCAAAACTTTTTTTTAATGTCTAATTTACCCACAAGTGGCCCCCTTTTTTAAATTTCATTTATTTACATTATACGTCTATCTTTAGGTCACTAAGTTACATAAGTGTAGGTACTAAATCATTCTAATAGTTTCGTAGCAAATTGGCTGTGACTTACGGACAGACAGACAAGCGAAACCCTAAAAACAGTAAAAACACCGAAAAAATCGGTTCCTATACAAATTTCCCGGGCGGCTGCACACTTTTGTATAAAAATGCAGATTTTTTTTTTGTTTTTTGACTGTTGTTTTAATATCATTATACTATACTAGCAGTCCACCCCGGCTTCACCCTTGGTACACACAAAGCCTATGTCACTCGGGGATAGAGAACCTTTCCAACGGTGAAAGTTTTTTTTAAAATCGGTCCAGTAGTTTCGGAGCCATGTAATGCAATGCAACAAACAAACAACCAAATCTTTTCTCTTTATAATATTAGTGTAGATAAATAGCCTACTATAGCCTGCCTGCCAAGCCAAGTATAGATCTAGTATAGCCTGTGGTTCGATATATTACGCATAATGTCAATTCGTATTTTGATATACATTCATGGGGAAAAGTTGTTCAAAATTTCAGACTGAATCACCCCTCAAAATAATTGTAAAACCCTGATTAAACAGCACCTTTTATTACAAAAACAGTTAATATGATTCCGGGACCCGAGAAAGCTCCAATCCGATTTTCACCCTAATCGCCAATTAAAAAATATAGTTAATAAATCAAACCAAATTTTATTTTTTTCATTGACTTAACTTTCAATAAAATTTAAAAAAAAAATGTGCGATGCCGTATCTGCGATAGCATTACATCTTAATTTGAACGTCAACAAAATGTCAAAACTGTACCATAGTGTAGCAAAAGTATGACATAATTTGGCAGTTTGTACATAGTTTTTTATTGAAATATTTTAGACTGTAATGCAATTTTACGTAATTTGAAAATGGATTTTTTTGAAAAATTCGACACGGCCTCCTTCCTGAACGCCCGGCGGGCAACTGAATTTGTATGGAAGAATCATGGCCGCCATTTCAGAGATTTCTGTCAAAAACGTTGCAAAACATCCAATTTTTAAAATTATTTTTTTTATTATTGCGTGATTGCATTGTAAGCAAATATTAAGAATAATGTTTCAAAATAGCCTTTATTTTTATAAAATATATGCAATCCCTTGTTAGAATATTTCTTTACTCAGAAAAACAAGCCAGTTTGTAGCAAGATTTTCTAAAATATTTCTTTCAGGTTTCTTTACAATTATCTTACTTTTTCTGAATGAAAATTAAAAAAATACGATTTTCGTCTACTGGCTAGTCTATTCACCTATAACTAGGTATGTAATTTTCTTAGTGGTCTTTTCTACTTAAGCCATAACTATTGCCCGCGCAAAGTGCGTTTTGCATGTTTTTGGGTAAATTCAATGCTTGTTTTTAGGAAAACTACAAAATATTTTAAAAAATCCTTTTTTTCGTCTACTGTCCCAACTCTTCCTCTATCTATGTGTATACATTATTTGACTTAAATCAAACGCTTTCTGTACAAACTTGTTGCCCGCGCAAACCCAGTTTACATGGTGCCGACCCTTAATACAAATCAGCGCTCAGCCATCAACGGATTTTGTATGGAAGGACGAAAAATTTTTACCGATTTTTAATAACTTTTTTTATAGAAAGTAGTTTAGTATCATGGACTGAACTTGCTCCGAAAATTTGGCTGGTGTTTAAAAAGTCACCCTGTATGTAGTAAGTCTCAAACTTACTTTGGGGCTAGCTCAATCTGTGTAATTTGTCCGTATATATATATTATATTTTTTTTTTTCTTCTTCCTTACCTTATCCCACATTACGTGGGATCGGGTCGGGACAGCATGTGAGTCTTTTCCATATTTATTGTATTATAGAGTAGAATAGGAGTCACTCCAAGTCTTCACGTGGACGCCGTAGAAGGCGACTTAGGAAACACAAGCTAAACAAAGCTTATAAACATAAAGAGACATCTCCAACCCATCTGGCCAGCCTAGAGATAGTAGGCCAAATCCTCTGACTGCTCTAGCTAATATATGGCACTGGTAGCACAGAGAAGGTCGTGCTTCTGCACTGGAGACTAAAAAAGACCTGATGATGATGATGAAAAAAAGTACGTAATTGATCATATCGTATATCCAATTCAAAATTGAAGCATTCAAAAAACCATTGTAAGAAAAATTGAAGGGAAAAGAGGACCAGGAAGACCGAAGCATAGCTAGCATAGACATGAAACAGGAGTAAGTAAACGTCGTGTCGTACAGCGAAGTAAAACAGCTGGCAGATGAGAGACAAATGGAAGAGAACTCATACTCCACCGACAAAATCAAACGTACATACAATCACGTCTTTATCCCTAATGGAGCAGACAGAACGTTTCGGGTCTTGCGGATCTAAGCAGACAGAGGCCAGGGCCGCCAGACCCAAAGGCCACTTTTAGCGTGATGGTGGACAAGATGGAAATTAAGGAACCTAAATAGTGATGGATTGCTAGCCGCATCGCCTATTTACATGTTTCGTATTGTTACAAAACCTGGGTTCGGTATTTGGAGAGAAACGCCAATCTTCGTATGAGGGATTTATTCACTACGGAACCCTAGGTTGACACGTGAAGATGGTCTTCCAAACGTCCAAGGTCCAAGTCGCGTAGCAGCTGAGGTCCAGGTATCTCGCCAAGGTAGTTCCAGGTACTTCCACTTGTCGCACTGAGGTAGGTTTCTTTCGCTTCGATTCGAAGTGATCGCTTTGATAGCTCGTATCGAACTTTCGTGGCGCACCCACGGTTCCCTATTTATATGCGCCATCGAATAGGTCCACATTAATCTCGAATATTCTACATAGTCGACGAACGTGTTTCGAAGCATCCAGGCGCCGGGTATGTGTGTGAGTGTAACATGGTCAAGCAACTCTAGACTTTATGGCATACGACCTAGTTTCGCTTGTATTTCATTTTGTTCTATCGTATTTCTTTTGGCTCGCGAACATTGTTCGAGAATGTTCACGTTCGCGACAGTATTTTCGCCCGATCCCTCGATTGGTTTTTATTTTCTCCCAGACCAGCATCACAGGCCGGAATCTCCTAAGGTACGCGCAACATGCGTCCCCGTTCCCCGTCCCCGCACCTCTCCCCCGTTTTCGCCTCGATGACTCACGTTGGCCGTCAAGAACCGGGGGAGAGGGACCTGCGGGTGCAGGGAACGGGGACGCATATTGCACGTACCTTAGGAGATTCCGTTCTGCTTACTCTTACTGTATTCTGTGCCAGCATGGAAGATTGGTGTTTATTTTACTAATGTAAGAAAGTATCAACTTACTTTTACTACATTTTCATCACCGACCAAACAATTTCTTGCTGCTAGATCTCGATGGATGTAGTTATGTCTTTCTAAATACGCCATTCCTTTGCAAACCTGGAATAAAAAATATCGAGCAATACAGACAACATGAGAATAATTAGGAATGTATGGTTAGTTATATTTTCTTTCGAATGTGCTAAACTAATATAAATACAAGGTACTACTGACTAATACTGATATCAGATATGGCTCCTACTTTTCCTAAAATATACTCCATCTCTTCCTGTGCCTATATACAGAAAGAGAGTGAGTACCTATATTTTAATTATCGTATTAGGCGACTAAAGAACTAAAGCATACATCTCGTGCTACACACTGCACTCGATTTACAAATCGGTTTTAATTCGTTCAGCCTTTTTCTTCTACCTATACTTACTTCGCACTGTATCCGGCATTCTTGGCTGATGTTTGGGTAGGAGGAGAAGCAGCACAGCTTAAAATCAACCGGGAACTGGTTAAGATAAGGCAGTACCTGTATACACATATCGAGCAGCACAGCGGGCCCGAGCTGGTCGGCAGGCGTGTGTCGCAGGTAGTTGAACAGCGAGCCGTGCCGCATGTACTCCGTCACGATGTAGATCGGCCGGTGCTTCGAACACACGCCATACAGCTGCACCAGGTTTTGGTGTTGGAGTTTGCTGGAAAACAACTACAAATGTGAAAATTAATCCGTATTTGTAAAAGGGAAGCTCATAACCATAGACAGGCCAACTATGGTTGGCCAATGTGGTTATTCAAAGCCAATCTCTACTGCGGTGGAAGGATTTGAGTGTGGCCCACAAAGCTTCAAAAAACACAAACAATCTATTGATACGAATCAGTACTTGTTAGCTTAACATGACGTAACGAAAACGTAGGCTAAGCGCCCCGTAAGACGCCCATTGGCAAATCTCGCTACAGGCCCACTACAAAGTTAATTTTATTCGATATATTGTTACTTCCTAAGCATGGGCATACCACCAAAGTATACCAAGTTAATAAATTAATACTAGTAATGATGATAATTACGAAAACGACAATTCAACTCAAAACCAACATTATAGTGTTCAAATAACCATTCTCATGAATATAACAAACTTTTTTTCTCTAATGTTAAGGATTTCTTAGCTCTATAAATCTGCATTACTCAACTAAATTCGTTACGGGGATCCCTAATCGTATCCGATTAGCGAAACGCCAACAAAAACTCGTAAATGAGTGGGGTGTACACTGTACTCACGTCATGACCTTAGCCTCGTCGATGAAGTCGTCCTCGGACATGGTGCCCTCCTTCATCATCTTGACGGCGGTGTCGATGCGGCCGCGCCACTTGCCGCGCCGCACCACGCCGAACTGCCCCGCGCCCAGCTCCTCCATCAGCACCAACTCCGAGGGGTCGATCTCCCATTTGTCTGCAATTTTCAATCAAAATCACTCTTTATCACTTTCTTTATACAATCTTAAATAAACACGTTTTTAATTCGGTTAGATAGAAATCGTACAATCGATTATGCGAAAATACGAATTCGAATTTTTGAAGTGAAAACTTCTTTAGCGGCGTTGTGCACTTTTTTTGTAATGGGTAAAAAATGTTAAACTCGCGTCAGGACACGTGTCCTGATCGAAAATTCGTAAGACGAAATGACAGCCGGCGCGGCGTAGGAGAGGAAGTATTTATACTATAATTTCGACTAAGCTGACAGCCGGCTCGTTGATGTAAGGGTATGATTTTCGCTTAAGGTGCGAGAGGTCCCAGGTTCAAATCCCAGAAGAGCCCAAACCTTTTTGAAGTGAAAACTTCTTTAGCGGCGTTGTGCACTTTTTATCATGTTTGTGTACGATTGCGCAATAAATAAATATTGTATTCTACCACATAAATGATAGTACTTTTATACTGATAATTAAAGCAATTCGTGCAAAATTATTCCCTAATCATTCCAAAATATCAAAAATGCACAACGTTAATATTCAAGTTTTCACTTCAAGGAGTGCAACCCGTCTTTTTTTTAATAAGAATATCTGAATATTATAAGCTGGTTTCCTTGCCTGCGGCTGGCGATGCTCTGAACTAGTGTTCAGTACGATAGAACGGATGGCGTTATACGGGTCCTACCTGAAGCGCAATCCGTACGGAACGTTCCGCGTCACTGTGAAACAATGTCACAGACAATGTTCTAGCACCTCACGTGTGTCTCCGCTCCGGGAGTCCGTACGGATCCCCCTTACAGTTGTGAAACCAGCCTATACATATATCTACAATCCGAACAATATAGATAAAAAAATCGATCTTTTCATTGTAGTACAATGCTCGAGCAATGCTCGTGCGACCGGTACAGTGACATACCGTGCGAGAGGCCGGCTGTAGGGGGCGCGGGGCGGTCGCAGGGCGTGGTCTTGAGCCGCGAGCACAGTCCGCCGCTGTTGTGCTTGTGGTAGTTGATGAGCTCGGGTATGCTCGGACAGCAATGCTTGTCCGATAGGTAGAAATCTCCGCGGCTGTTCTGCCTTATGTGGTAGTGCTTCGTTTGTTGATGGTTACTGAAAAATGCATATAGTATATAAATACAAATCTCGGTAGGTTATGAAAAGATACGAGAGTAAATGTGTTAAGGTGCTCCCTCATTGCGAGCATTCACGTGTAATGTAACGTTACAGATTCGAGAATAACATCAGTGAAGGAGGAAAAACGAGCATTACAATGCGCACCTTGTAATGATACAAAACGGGTATACATCAGTGAAGGAGGCGAACTGAGCATTACAATGCGCACCCTGTAATGATACAATGTGTAATATCTTGATACAACTTGTAAAATCAATGCGCTTTACTTGTAACGCAGTACGTAAACACGCGCTAGTGCTGCCCGAATACAGTATTTTAATTTCATCTACCTACCTGAGTTTCTTTCTAGTTTTGTTATTTTTATACTATGTATACTTTTTATACCTCAAAAATACCTCAGTGCCTCAAGACTAAAGTGTATAATCAATGTGTGTTACCAGTGATGACTTACGGCTCTGAAACGTGGTCCCTTACTATGGGTCTCATAAGAAGGCTCAAGGTCGCTCAACGCGCTATGGAGAGGGCTATGCTCGGTGTTTCTCTACGTGATCGAATCAGAAATGAGGAAATTCGTAGGAGAACAAAAGCCACTGATATAGCCCAGCGGATTAGCTCGTTGAAGTGGCAGTGGGCGGGCCACGTAGCGCGACGAACCGATGGCCGATGGGGCAGAAAGGTTCTCGAATGGCGACCACGTACTGGCAAGCGAAGCGTTGGACACCCACCCACAAGGTGGTCAGACGATCTGACTAAGGTCGCTGGAAAGCGCTGGACGCAGGCCGCTCTAGATCGGTCATTTTGGAAATCCTTGGGAGAGGCCTGTGTCCAGCAGTGGGCCTTATGCGGCTGAAATGATGATGATGATACTTTTTATACTAATTATGAATGTGAAAGTATTTGTATGCATGTCACTTGTTTGTTTTGTATTACGTGTGTGTAAGTGGCCAACATTGGTGTCAGATTTCTCAAGCTGCCTAAAGACATTTGACATAGCTTGACGACTGCCATATAATGAAGACAGCCGGGACCAACGGCTTTACGTGCCTTTCGAAACACGAAGCAGCTCGAGAAATTTTCGTGACACTTTTTGGTCACCCATCCAAGTGCGGACGGACAGACGAACGCCGGACAGACAGACCGCAGGACAGCTGGACAGACGGACAGAAATAGGGTCCCATTGGAACCCTTTGGGTATGGAACCCTAAAAATAAACAAATTACGTACTAGTACGCTCGCAGTCAGATCAGATCTGGACTTCTTTAACACCAGCGTTGCGTCGATAAGGCGTAGCTTAACTAATAAATTCTTTTTAAAATGATTAAAATATTGTCTGTCTGTCCGACCTGTCCGAGCCACGAAGGCCATGTTAGGTAGCTTGTGTAGGTTCCATTTATCGGTTTCTCACCAGAGAATAGGTACAAAAATTACCCCTGACAACTATAATAAAATTCAATTTTAAATTATATCTTACATGGCAATCAATCATATCTGGTCGCGGCGCGGCGGCTTCTTTGCGGCGATCAAAAAAGCCGACAGCCGATGCCACGCCATGACTGTGTCTAGACTGTGGTCTAGACATGCCGTCATTGAGACAGTGTGACATTCTTTGAATTTTCCCAACAACGCCGTAATTCTCAGTTCCAACCCGGTTTTTGTCCCGGTTCCAAAAAACCAAGAATCGATTCCGGTTTTACAAGACCTCCCTAATTCGAATCCCACTACTTTGTGAAAAGTTGTTTCTGGTTAGGATATTGCAGGCTTGAATCACCTGATTATACGAAAAAGAAAGATGATTCCGTGCTTCGGAAGGCACGTAAAGCTGTGTGTCCCGAACGCCATCTAGCGTTTGTTTAAACCTATTCTAGGATTGATTCTAGTGTACCCTTTGGGTTGCGGAGGTCAGACGGCAGTCGCTCTGTGTAAAAACCAGTAACCTCGTCAAATCACCTAGGTAGGTAGCGGACCCCGGGCTCTGAAGCGTTTCCGCTGAAGATGCAACCGGGAATACCCTCGGACGATGATAATCGATAAGCAACAAAAACAAATTAACGATAAAATACTTACACTTTGGTATATAACGAGAGCGTGTACATGCCCTTAGTGGAGGAGTTGCGCACCACGAAGCAGCCTTCCTTATCTTCCTGCTTCAGCAAAGACTCCGCGCGCTGTCGGGACATCTCGCCCACGAACC
This sequence comes from Acrobasis repandana, assembly GCA_963576875.1. Lineage (NCBI taxonomy): Eukaryota > Metazoa > Arthropoda > Insecta > Lepidoptera > Pyralidae > Acrobasis > Acrobasis repandana. The sequence goes on along the minus strand of OY756218.1, from coordinate 13,295,869 downwards.
ATCTGAACCAGAACAACTTTTTGTAGCTTGATTCATTCATAACTATTAAAAGAAAAAAAAGTGTCTCACTCATTGTCGGGCGAATCAGTCATAACAGCATGAACGCATTATTCCACTTGTTGGTTGATAAACCATATCCATTGTTTGACGACCTCCGTGGCGTAACGGTTAACACGCTAGACCGCTAATCCAGAAGTTCTGGGTTCGATTCCCAGACAGGGCAAGTAGTAAAATAGCCTTTTTCAAATTTTCCTGGGTCTTGGGTGTTTAGCTATATATGTATTTATCATAAAATATAGTGTCGTTGAGTTCTAATCCCATAACATTTAAAACTTACTTTAGGGCTAGCTTATACAGTGTGATTCGTCCATAAAAAACAAATGTGTGCTTATGCTGTCTACACACCAAAGCCGCCGGGCCCGGCGGCCTAACCCGCCGGGCAAGGCCGCCGGGCAAGGCCGGCGGCCTTATTTGAACTGATCTTGCCGGCGGCTTGCGCCCGCGCGTATTTGCCGGCGGCTTGCGCCCGCGCGTATTTGCCGGCGGCCTGCCTCTCCGTTCATTCAGTTGCCCGCCGGCTTTCAAGGCTTACTTGGCTATCACTAATTTATAAATACTCCATGCCGCGACTGTCGTGCCGCCGGCAAACTTGTCCGGCTCACAAACTCTAAAGCCGCCGGGTCAACCCGCCGGCACTATCCCGCCGGGTACGTGCCGGCGGGCCGGCGGCCGCGGTGTGTAGACAGTATTACAATAGTAGATTGTTGCACCGAGCAGAAAGTAAGTTATTATTGCACCGAGTGCTTATTTGGAGCCCAAGCGCCAGGGAGGGCTCTAAAAAGCACAAGTGCAATATAAATCACTTTATGTGAGGTGCTTAATCTGCTTTTCTTTCAACTACTGCAAGAAAAGCTTATTTAGGTAAAATTATTAGGTAAGCAATTGCACACATCAGAACTTCATACGGCCGTCAGGTTGGTCAACTCAACGCATCGTAAATTTAGGCTAGTTTTATGATACATGAGCTTGAATTCCCGCGGTATGCAAAGAAATTGTACCAGGATAGCATAAATCAAAATTACTCAGATATTTATTTAGTAGATAATTAGGCCTTTGCAGGCACTTTTACACGTCAATATATGTCTGCAGAAGTTTACTTCAGCAGACTTATGCTATCCTGGTACTTTTCCTTCTTCCCTCTCCTTCACCTAGTTCTTTGAGTAAGCGTAAGAGACAATATTACTTTTCTCTTCCACTCTCTCTCCACCGACACATCGATTTAAAAAAAACTAAACAGTTTAGTAAAGGATTTCCATACATTTTTTCTGCTCTAGAGCAACAAAGTTTCGCTTTGTGCTGGATATGTAGTGCAGTTATGATAGAATTGCAACGTAGCTGGAAGAAAAGCAATTTCCTATGTAGATGACATGTTTGTGGATACTTTGTAATGGAAATAACCAGAAAAGCGAAAATTGTACTTATAAACCGCTGATTTATAATGTGATGAGTCTGATAATGACAATGGCATTCCTAATCAAGTTTGCATGTGTGGTTTTAATAAGTTTGTAAGTGTGTGTTATACTGAGTGTGTAAGTAATGATGTCTTACTCGTATTTTTGCAGTCCGATGGTTTCCTTCTCCTTGACGTAATTACTAGGTATGTATCCTATCAATCTGCAACAACAACGTCACAATATTATTATTTATTCTATATACTCCTAATTATTGAAGGGTATCATGACGAAGAAATTTAAATTATATAAATAAAGAAATGTTTATGTAGGTAAATGAACCCTCAATAACATTATAAGAAACAGAAATATGTTAGAGCAATATATCTTAGTGTTCACCCGCGACTTTGTACACATTTGAGAGCTATGCTTTTGACGGTCGTTGTACAGAAAGTAACGTATACAATGACGATTTATATATATATGTAACGGGACTTAGCACGAACCTTTTTTATTGTTTTGCCTAACGTTTCGAAAAAGAGTTAAGTACATATTTCGTGGTCGCAGACTGACTGGCTGGAGAGCAGCGGTGTCTTCTTATTGATGGTGAACTCAGATTTTTTTAATAATAACACTACCCACATAAAACAATAAAAAAAGGTTCGTGCCAAGTTCCGTTAAAGCGCGATAGTTTAAAAACCAACAACGACGATTGTTTTGTAGAGACACTTTACCGCCACATAAGATGTAGCTCATTAAAAGTAAAGTATTAACTTTTATATTTGTGATAGGTACCATCTGCCCGTGTGGTCGATCTTTTGGTAATCCCACAGAAGCTCAAATATTCCCGGGGTAAAAAGTATCCTATATATTCCTCCAATCAATAAGCCATCTACGAGTACAACCGACATATTTCATACGACGACGACGGGGAGGCCCACCGTCGTCGTAGTATAACCCTAAGTAATAAGATACCTCCAATAATAAGATAAATAGGATAACTGGCCAAAGGTAAGTTCGTTTTGTTTAAAAACAATGCGAATGCGTTTTTTAAAACATTTCATGAGCTTGTTTTGGTTGAAAAACAGATAGCAAGAAAGTAATAAAAATCAAAGGAAGTCACGACACAATATCTTTGTTTCCTGAAAAATCAGGGAGTAAAGACATCGCTTTTCTATCTCGGTAACATTTTAATAAATTACTCTTTCAATGTTATTTATTCATAATTTGAAACCAACGAGCTAAAATAATCTACTTAAAAGCAAAACACATACCCCGTTCCATCTCTGACTTTCCACCAATGCTCTTGAGAATCGTCGAAAACTTCGTATTCAGCGCCCTGTTGCAAACGAAATATTTATTTTAGCAAACCTATTTGTGTGAAACTTACGTGCATGTAAAAGGGGACTCAAAGAAATCCCTTTATTCCCGAACGCGCCCTATTACAAGTGCCAAAGTCGAACCTTTTCCTGGTAAAACCTTTAAATTAACTTATATCAATATATTTTTCTTGTAAAATTGGTATATTTTAGACACAGAAATACTATAAACGCTAGAAGATAAACGCGGTGTAAACTTACGGTCGACTACTCAGCACACTCAGCCCGTCAATCTAATAAAATTTTCCTCTGGGACCAATGCCGAGAACTCGAACAAAGATTTTTTTTCATACAAACGTGTTCAATTGTTCATCCGACCGGACAATTTGTATGAGTGTGTTTTTTAAAATCCCAGTAGTTATCGCATATGAAAAGTTGTTTATATTGATGAGCTAAGTCCCCTCCTTAAGCATATGTCGGCGTCGGCGGTATATTTACTCCCGGTAAAATACTTTAATTTAATTAATAATAATTTAATTTTTTGTATAAAATTCATATTCATGCAATATAAAATGAATTAATGTTGATGCAGACTCCTTACATTGGTATAATATAACGAGAAATAACAACGTGTGAGACTTGTTCCAATGTGTCAATCAAATTTTGGTTGACTATTGAGGTACCGAACACACAAATATACATCTTGGTAATCACCGAGAGGTCGAAAATAAATGCGCTTTTCTATGCCAACACTGTTTTTTATGGTGTTGTTTCAGTATTATTATTACGCTTGACAACAGTTTTTGTTTTGGTATACTATCAAAATATCCAATAATAGTGACACCAGTGAACAAAACTCTGTTAACACAAAAACTCTCTTAGATATGAAACCTTATCTTTAGAATTTCCGAAAGAGATCTAATACAGAAGGCTTCTCATATGTGACATCACGTTTAGGTGGTGTGTTCAATAGCTATACCAATAGTTAATTAAAATAAATCAAATAGTACGATGAAATTTGTGAGTAATTATTACTATGGTAAGATTATTTCATACTTTCAAATTGAACTTTCCCAACTAACTTTTATGAGAGTTTAATTGATTGTGTTGAGTTGACAAATCAACGTTGTTTATCAGCTTTTCATTATCATCACTTTAAAGATTAGTTATCACGCCTGAAAGCTGGAATAAACATCATTCATACCTTTTCTAACGAGAGATCACCAGCTTCAATTGCCTTGAAAGGATAGAGAGCGACGACTATTTTATTTCTTGGTTTTTCCTGAAAAAGAAAAGATACCTTATTTAAAACTACCTGTTAGCTCGCGGCTCCGCTCGCGTAAATTTCGGTTTTACTGAATCCTATTTTCAATAACTGAGCAAAATTAAACCGATCATAACCTTCCTCTATTTATAATTTTTTTATTCTCTCAATCTAGCTGGTAACTTTTATGTAAAGGTTATTGTGGAAAAAAAGATACCTATATACATTTTTAAATTGATTTTCTACTACCAAAAATCTCTTTATAAACCACCCACTCTTTTTAAAACCCAGCGACTTTCAATGACTGCCCTTGGGCTTTATTTATGCATTTCGAAACATACTTTAAGGGGAAACTGCAATTTATTGAACTCTCTCAAATGGATACTCTGAGGATATCAATGGTATGCGAGGAATGAAAACAGTTTTCCCTTGACCACATCCAGTGAGCACAGTAGCCTCGACAATGTTCCATGATCTTTTTAGGGCTCCGTACAAAAAACTCGTGCGTCTGTCTGTTTGTCCGTCTGTCGTCCGGACCGAATCAGGTGAGATTTGGTAGAATGTTGTAATCTTATGACCCAAACACATATGTGCAAAGTAAATGAATATTTTTTTTAAAATAAGGGTCATTTTCGGGGGACAAATTAGGAAATAAAAAAAAAAGTTTTACAAACCTTACTGTGTCATATATCAAATGAAAGGGCTCGTAATGAGGATCTCAAATATATTTTTGTTATTATTGTAAAATGAATAGTTTTGACTTTATTCATAAAAGAAGGCGAAAATTGACCATTCCCCCCCCCCCCTGATCCCGAAACTACTGAGCCTAAAATGTTGAAAAAAATACAAAATATAGTTCATTGCTTGTAGATTACAGGAAAACTTATAAGAATTCAATTAATTGTACGGAACCCTCTCCATGCGAGTTTAACTCGCACTTGGCCGGTTTATTTTGTAGTCTTGTTCCATTGCATAATTTCGTAGATTTTAGGTTTCTTAGCAACATCACTGGTGCGCCAATTTTAAGTACCAGATTATGTGGAGAGAGACCAGCTGGATTTAGATAATTAAGAAATTTTACCGGGCAATTACTGCGTCATCTGTTTGCAATACAGATTCTACTGATTCGAATGACTTTAACAATGTATAATTTATAACAGCAGCTGTATCATTATTGTATACCCCATAGAGATGGAATTTAAAAAATGCTGAAACACCTGTTTAATTATTTTTGTAAGGTAACATTTATGGAAAATTTCAAGTAAAGATTTTAATTTGTTTTGATACAAACTTTGCCCCCGATTTTCACCCCCTTAAGGGTAAAATTTTTAAAAAAACCTTTCCTATCTGAGCACTATGTAATAACATAAAACTACTGTCCAAATTTCACGTTTATAGCTTTTATGGTTTAGGCTGGGCGTTGATGAATCAGTCACCCTTGTTCTTTTATATATATAGATAGATAATAGTTGGAAAACTTAAATGGCATTTTTTTTCAATATCCCCCCGTTATTTTTAATTTCGTTCCTTTGTAGGTAGTTAAATGTACATATTATTATGTAAGTACAACATTTTAGTACGTACATAATTTTACTGCATATAGGTACTATATACATAATGAACAAATACCTTTGGCTTCGCTGACGGAGTGCCGGGAAGGGCTTCCCTTCCCTCGGGCATGGTAACCGCCGCTGTGACAGCTGTATACAAAAAATACTAAATTATAGCATTATGCAGTGTGGTGCAGCAGATATGTAATTTAATAGGGAGCAGCGGATGATGACAACATTTCCTTTACATTTAGACTGCTGAAAAACACAATAAGTCTTGTTATAAAAACAGATCACAAACAAATCCCCATTATTCGTGGGAACGCAATGATTTAAAAACATTTAAGAAATCAGTATGGCGGCGACGTGGTTCGCAATCCGTCACGTCCCGTTTACCGCAAGTGCGAAAAGCGGTCTTTGGACAGCCGCTTGGCTACTTTGAATTTGACGATTGAATGGTAAAATAGATGAGCTGTATCAGTTGATGAGTCTGATGTCCTGTGTGCGAATGAGACCAAACGGAGAGGATGCGGGCCCACTAAGTGTGGTTCTTTCACGGCATATTGGTCAGATTAGCCAGAAACCGCTAAAGACTGTCACAGGCCGGAATCTCCTAAGGTACGCGCAATATGCGTCACCCAGGCGTCACCGTTCCCCGTCCCCGCACCTCTCCCCCATTTTCGCCTCGATGACTCACGTTGGCCGTCAAGAACCGGGGGAGAGGTGCGGGTGCGGGGAACGGGAAAGCATATTGCGCGTACCTTAGGAGATTTCGTTCTGCTTACTCTTACTGTATTCTGTGAGACTGTCAAGAAGTTGGCCTCATTCTTTCTAAAAGTATGGCAGTGTGTGAATTAGCACGAATTTGTAAGTTCAAGACTTGTCTGGATTAGAATGAAAGTTGAGTTAAATCGGATTTTTATATTAGGAGTGTATGCGCCTATAGAACGTAAATCTAAAAGAAAGAAAGGAATTTTGGGATAGTGTGAACGATGTTTTGAGTATTTGCAAAGGCAATGAGAAGATAATTATAATAGGTGATATTAATGGATGGGTTGGTACTAAGCGAGATGGTTATGAAAAGGTATTGGGTTTGTTTGGCGATGAAAGGGAGAATGAAAATGGAAAAAGTTTGCTTGAGGTATGTCTGGAGAAGAATCTTTGTGTGACAAACACTGTTTGATCACAAAAAGATTCACATGTACACAAGGGAGGAAAACGGAGTGAAGAGTATGATTGATTTTATGATAGTGGATGAAAGAATGAAAAAGAATGTGTTTGATACAAGAGCTTTCCGTGGAGTAGGGATTTCTACAGACCATTATTTGATAATCTGTAAACTGAGAAACCTTTTTAGAAAATGGCGAAACCATAAATTTAAACCCTCCAATAGGCTGGAAATGATAAAAGTTGAGAAGTTACAAGATGAAGATGCAAGAAAGGAATATAAATCATTACTAACAGAAAAATTTAAAGAAATAGAGGATGAATGTGAGGTAGAAAACGTGTGGCCAGTATTAAAAGAAGGAATGATTGGCAGTACGAGCTGATCAGAGTAAACAAAATGCAAGGGATAAAAATGTTTCTGCAGCTAAACAAGAATATAAGAGGTTGAATGTAGTTGTGAAAGATAATAAAAAGGAAGAAAGAAGAACAAAAGGATGATTTTGATGTAAGATTGTCTCGAGACTTCCAAAGTAATATTAAATACTTTTGGAAGAGCGTTAAAACAGCTAGAGGGAAAAATACGACTTCGACGCTAAATAATATCAGAGACAAGAATGGAAGATTATTAGTCAGGTTACAGAATGTAATAGATGGATGGAAGGAATATTTTGAAGGACTGTTTAAAAAAGGTGAAATCAGAGTCGGAAAATGAAGTACAGGGGGTACTTCATTTTCCGACTCTGATTTCACCTTTTTTGGTGATGTGCAAAATTATGATGAGGAAATAAGTATGGAAGAAATAGTGAACGCATCAAATGGTATGAAAATGGGAAAAGCGGGAGGGTATGATAGGATTACTGTCGAAATGCTGAAGGCTGGACAGGGCATTGTACTATTTCCGATTACATCGACTCGAGGTAATCGGAAATAGGTGAGGCAATATGTTAGTACACTTGATACATGATAATTTTATGCGACTTATAATAGAAGGCAAAATAGAAGGAAAAGAAGAGGAAGAGGAAAGCCAAGGCACAGCTATATAAAGTAAGTCAAGGAAAAGGTGATAGCAGTGTCGTACCAAGATGTCAAGAGGTTGGCGAAGATAGAACAGAATGGAAGAAACTCCACCGACAAGAGCGTCGCTCTTAAACTTTGATGATGACATAGTTATATAAAAATCAAAAGTACATACATGTGTCGTCGAGCTGTACCTCGGGCTCCGGCAGCGGCCAGACAGCAGCGAGGGCGCAGCCCGACGCCGACCGCCGCTCTCCGTCGCAGCACGCCCAGCGGCGCGCTGACCACGCAGCAGGGTGGTAGAGTGGCTTCCGTACGTTACACACGCACGCTGCATACAAACCGCTGTTTAGCTCTATACTTGTAGTAAGAATCTCACTTATGCTAGCGTAGCTTTTGTGCTATTTCGTGTTATGATATGATACACGCGTCCAGCATTTATCTACGCATTTTAAATACTTACTGCAAGGAAGTTTTGATGTGTATTTGGAATACGCTTACAAAGTTAATTAGAAATTTGAACATGAATTTTGGTGACAATATTTTTTTTCTTTCTTAGAAGTATAAATGCTTTATTTACAAGGAGAGTACATATAACATACATAGGTACTTAAGAGCGTTTATAAAACAATGACGTGTTTAGTTTTCAGACAAAATATTGGGATAGTTTTCCAATTACAATACTTTTTTAACAAGTCCGCAAAAATGCGCCAGCTATTAGATGCGCTAATCCCTCATTCGCGTCCATTATATAGGAGTACTAAAAAATTCATAATAAAATACAAATACAACTTATCGAAAAAAATGGTAGGTAAGATATTTTAGAGTATTAACGACTTCACATGCTAAATCCAAAAAAAAATATGTTACATTTTGACCTAAGATGACACGTTTAATATCACGAAAAATTACTTAAAATTTCATTTTTGATTATATTTATTTTCAATAAAAACTGACATTAATCGTGTTTTTATTTTAATCAAAAACTAATCATCAGTTACCTGAATTTTTATTAGGTAATAATTTTTCAAATCTTTTTGCCTTTTGATCTCTCGCATCATCGGTGACGGTCGAGCGAAGAGTTAAAAACGGACTTGTTAAAAAAGTATTGTAAGTAAAAAAACTATCCCAACATTTTGAAATATTTTAAAACCAAAAATTAGATTATGAACGTGTACGTAATATGATGTTAATATCTCAGGCGGAAATCGTAAAACGCGATTATAACGGATGAACGCCCTTAATTCACTAATAAATAAAATAATAGGCCGTAAAATACCGTTTAAAGTCTGTTTTTCTGATTACAAACCTAATCTTATAGTGTGAATCCACTTGATTCGCTCGGCGTGGTCCCCAGCGACTAAATACAAAGTGTAGTCGTTGTTCTGCTCACTGTAGCCTACCTGCGAACAATCTAGCATGTAAATGTACAAGATAGGTTGTTATGCAAAAAGATTTCAACACGATTTCATTATTTATTGAGACACTGACCCCTTTTTTAGGGTTCCGTACCCAAAGGGTGCAAACAGGACCCTATTACTGGGACTCCGCTATCTGTCCGTCTGTCCGTCTGTCACAAGCCTCTATCTCTTGAACCGTAATAGCTAGACACTTGAAATTTTCACCGATTATGTATTACTGTGGCCTCTATAACAACAAATACTGAAAATAAAAAAAGTAAAAAATTAAAGGGGGTCGTCATACAAGAAACGTGTTTTTTTCAGCGTTTTTAACTCGATCTTTATAATGGCATTAACTAGATACTTGAAATTTTCACAGATTAGAATTACTATGGCCGCTATAACAACAAATACTACAAATAAAATAAAAGTTTAAAATTAAAGGGGGTCGCCATACAAAAAACGTGTTTTTTTAGCGTTTTAAAACATTGTACGGACTTGCCCGTTTATTTTACTTAAATGACTGGACTATAGCTTGTAAAAGAATCTGTATTTATTTACAACACTAGCTATAGTCCAGTACTACCAGTACCCAGACTTCAGGACTGGTCCTAATATTGATGATCTTATGATTATGGGACTTGAATTCTCTTTGAAGACTAAATTCTTTTTAAAGACTCGAGTTCGAGTCCAGATCAAGTCCTTTTGAGTTGTGAGTCTTTTAGAGGAAGACTTGAGACTTGAGTCTGTCGCCAGGTGGGACTGACTAGTTGATTAAGGCCGTACCTGAATTTTCCGGGGTCCAGTGCTGCCCCCATTTAAAATAAATCATTTTAATCCAAAAGTGGCCGTTTTTCGCAAATGTGCGCAGTAAAGCTTAAATTCTCACTTTAAACTGTAAACAGTGGTTCATAAAACACTTTGAAGGGTTATCTAGGACTTACTACTTTAAATATCTCTATCTATCTAGTTGTAGCAAAATTTTAAATTGTCTTCGTTTTTTTAAATGATTTATTTTAAATAGGGGCAGCACTGGACCCCGGAAAAATCAGGTACGGCCTGAAGTATGTCACTTTTTTTACGAAAAAAAGAAAAGGATAGCATATATACAAAAGTTTGAAGTTAAAACTTCTTTAGGCGCGTTGGAATCTTTTTGAGATGGGAAAAAAAACCATTGAATTCGCGACACTGTTACCGACACCACCTTGTTCAAGTTTTCACTACTGCCGGCACTCCCGGATTGCCACTGTTTTTTTTAGAGCTATTTATCCGTTAAATCATAGGTATTCGCTTTAGAAGACTAATAAGGAAAAACACGATGAGGATACGAGACGATGCATGTTATTTCAAATCAAATCCATGTCTTTTGAACGTTATTATCGAAATAAAATAGATCAAATGTTATTAACTAAAATGATACGCACCCTCATTATTTAAATGATAACTTATCACATTAATACAAAGCTCACAACTCAGGTTAGCTCAAATAACTCTAAAAGAATTATAATTGCGAAAGTTTGTTTGGATGTATGGATGTTAGTTCCTCTGTGACACAAAATGGCAGAACGGGTTGGAATGAAATGTCGCATATACATAACATTAGCTTACCTTGATTAACAGATATTTTATGATACTTTTTGTTATGGGAAAATGTGAGGTTCCCGTGGTATTGAAAAAAATTACCACCCGGGCAACGCCGCGGGCATCAGCTAGTAATTACATATTATGATGTACTTACAATCGGAATTGTTCAAGCAGATTCGGAAAACTTCACTCTCTTCTACAATAAATGTCTGTGATTCGAAAATAGCAGTACAAAATAAGTAGAAGTAGTTACTTTTAAAGGTTTTTCGTGTGTAGGTATGTTGAGCAATAAATTTGAGATTACCTGGAATGGATACCTGTAGGTATGGCTCTTGTCGCCGTCGGAATCCGGCAGTTGCTTGGTCAGCTCTCCCAGCTGCGCCTGTTCCACCGTATGAATACTCTCCGTCGGGATGCGTCCGCGCTCTCTACGCTTCTGCAAATTAATATCTGTCTTTTTTGATAGCTATATATTAAGGCCGTACCTGAATTTTCCGGTTTTACTACGCACATTAGCCAAAAGTGGCCGTTTTTCGCAAATGTGCGTAGTAAAGCTTAACGTTCTCACTTTAAACTGTAAACAGTAGTTCATAAAATACTTTGAAGGGTTACCTAGGACTTGATAGTTGCAAAATTTTAAATGATGTCTCCGTTTTCTTTGATATGATTTATTTTAAATGGGGACAGCACTGGACCCCGGAAAATTTATTTTATAAATTTATAAATTTTTTTGTTTATTTATTTATTTATTTATTTGTCTTAAAGCTGCGCCTGATGCAGATAATCTAAATTTTGCTCCCACTTCCACGCACACAAATTTATTCTAGACGAAGCGAGACAGCGAGCCATAATTTGCGCCGTGAAAAGATCGCAGCGGGTCAATGAAGCTAGTTTACGCGTTTCTGGTTTTTGAGGTTTTTTTGAATGAATATTTAAGAGGTATTTAAAAAATAAGACTTATGATGGCTGCCTTATGTTTCATACAATTATAATCCAAAGTTACAGGGGCAAATTTATTGTATTTCTTGAATACTTTCAGTTTTAGTATAATTCTGAGGTGATTTGGAAGCAACTTCGCAATTTTTTCGCATTTTTTTTAAATTTTTTTCGCAACTTTGTACTCACTTTGAAATAAAAACACAGCAAAGTTCAGGACTCACTCGATATATTATGTTAAATTTTCTTGATAGAAAATAATTGCGAAGTTGGCTCCAAGTCTTATTTTTTAAATAACTCTAATTCTTTGTAAAATGAAAAATAACTCAAAAACCAGAAAGGCTTTAACCAGCCTCATAAATCCACCGCGATCTTCCTACCCCGCATGGCTGGCTGTTTTGCTTCGGCAAGAGTAATTTTGTGTGCGTGGAGCAAAATCTAGACTAACCGCATCAGGCGCAGCCTTAAAACAAGCAGTGCGCCCGTCATCTTGACGTTCATAATTTTCCGATTTCAGACAATGTAACTAATATTGATTAATTATTATCAGTTAGTGCACATGTCTGTCATTGACTCTTATTAATTTTATTAGAATTGGCTAAAGGGGATATTGCACAACAGGCTAGGTCATGAACACTTCCCCAAAAATCAGAAAAAATATCAAAAACCGATTAAAACCGTCACATATTTGGTGATTGCTAAAATGTTAAGTGGTATTTTCATATATGTTTTTTTCATCTAAGTAGTAGAATTGGCTAAAAGGGATATTGCACAACAGGCTAGGTCATGAACACTTCCCCAAAAATCAGAAAAAATATCAAAAACCGATTAAAACCATCATATATTTGTTTTTTCGTGATCTTGATAGTGTACAAAAAAATATATATATAACGTATAAAGACGATACTGACATAGCGCCCCCATAACTACGCAACCTGATTTAAAAGTCACTCGCAGTTACTGTCAATTTCAGGTTAGTTGACATAATGTGTGTCAACAATTTTGGCGGAACTCATCTAACCTTAATTACGATATTTTGATTGAAATGTACCATAGTAAGGCTATGCATTTCTCGGATTTTCTTATTAAGCATTGATACCGACCCAAAAATGCAAATTTCAGGTCCCCATACATTTGTGCAACAAACCCTTTAGCTATTGCTATTTTAAAATTACAATATGTTTTAGAAACATTGTGCATTAAATAAATTGCTAAAAAATAAGTTTTTTTTAAGAACTTTTGAAATTCCAAAGTTAGGTACCTACGTAAGTTGGTTTAGTTAATGTCGATTAGATTTTTTATTGTTTTGTTTTGCGGAATTATATTAATCTTGAATAATGAGATCCTAATTATATATCTTTCTTGTTTTTCTTAAAGGTAAATAAATACAATTAAACATATTATTTTCATAAATAATTTTCGTATTTTATTTCCTTCCCTAAAACTAATACTCTTGCGTATTTTATTTCCTTCCCTAAAACTTATTTACTATTTGTGTTGCTTATGACAAAAGCAGAACGTCATGATCATGAATTACCCCGGTTATTCGAAGCAATTAATGCAATTTGCGTTATTAACTCATGCTATGTATATAGGGATTTTTCAATTTTATAATAAACAATACAAGAGTCTTAATTTGTTTACATAAAAGAAATGCCATGTCCGTGAGCTTTGCTCTAGTCTCTTCGTCTTCATTTTCCATTATTTCATTCAAATTTTATGTCTATTTTAATGTTCAAGTTACGCAACTTTGGAATGCCTTACCCGAAGACATCAAAAGTATCTCAAATAGGAACCTTTTTAAGAGAAATGTCTACACGCACCTTTATGTAAATTTTTTGCAGCAGAACTAATCATTATCATAAATTGTTTTGTATTTTTACATTATGTATGTATGTATGTGTATGTATGTATGTTTATGTATGTATGTAGTATATATGTGTATTGTATAGTGTGTGTAGAAATACTTATCTTTAAGCGCCTATCGCTAATTAAAATTTTCTGTTTTTCCTAAAGGCTGATTGGTAGAGAATGCAATAGCATTAAGTCCACCTTTTGTACTATTGTGGTCAATAAAGAATTAATAAATAAATAAAGTTCTCTTTAAAAACTACACGTATATAAAAAAAACTATATTTTAATAAGTTTATAAAACCTAGCCAGGAAAACAAAAAATGTTACGAAAGCGTTTCGCGCCACTTACTTAAAATTACTCAAATCGTACTTACTGCCAATATTTTAAATGCGGCAGAATTAAGGCCACGACGTGGGTTCACAATTTATTTATTTAACTTCATTACAATAAATGTAAATGGCGGACTTAAGGCCAGGGGCCTTTTCTACCAGTCAACCAACAGGTGATGCTGAGAGAGTAATCTTTTGGGGTTAGTACAACATAAAAAACTAGAACAGGTAAACCCATTATTTAACATAACATGTATATATACATATATATAGAGAGAGAGATATATATATATATATATATATATATATATATCTCGGATAAATCTACACAAAAATATACATAAATAATTAATAAACTATACACATACATAAACTACATATATGTATACTACTTATATAGCCTCTGACAGTTTTCGTATATAATGTGCACGCACTGCTCTCTTAAACGCAATATGAGATTGAGCTTTTCGGATACTGACTGGTAAGGCGTTCCAAAGCTGAATTACTGCTTCAACGACAAATGAATTATTATAAAACTCAGTCCGGAAACGTGGCATAACAAGAGGGAGATTGCTTGAAGAGCGAGTTCTAACGTGGGAATCACCAAGGAAAGGAAATTTAGTTTTGAGGTAAGCCGGAGTTTTAGGTTCGAAAAGTAAAGAATACAGAATACTGAGGATATGCAGACTACGTCGCTCTCGGATGGGTAACCATTTTAATTGAGATCGAAAAGCCGACACGGTCGTACTTTCGCAAGCCAAATATATAACGAATACAGTTATTTTGGATCCTATCAAGTTGCAATACTGTGCGTGTTTTTGAAAAATCACTGTTATGAAACTACTACAGTTTATTCCTCAAAAAAACCTTAACAAAGATATCGCGTAACATACATACAAAACAAGTTTATTTTCTAGGCAAAAGAAAAAACCCCCGACTGTCAAGAACGCCATCTAGTGATGTGAACCAGAACTATTGATACGACTTTATACGGACATCAAGTCGCGCTATATGTGTGCTACGGATAGCGCCATCTATATATTTGCTAGAGAGTCCTGATTTTCAAACGTTTATCCACAATAACTTTTAAACGGCTGGACCGATTTTTATCAAACATAGCTAGGAACCACCGCAAGAGAACTTACTATTACGTAAAAAAAACGCATCGAAATCAGTCCATCCGTTCGAAAGCTACGATGCTACAGACAGACCGACATTAGCGTCAAACTTATAACACCTCACCTCTTTTTGTCAGGTTTTAAGGCGACGTGGGTTCACAATTTGCAATACTGTACGTGTTTTTGAAAAATCACTGTTATTAAACTACTACAGTTTATTCCTCAAAAAATTAAAATAAAAATCTTAAGGGTTTTCTACAGACACCCTCAATAGCCGAAACACGATTGAGCAGTTTTGGCTCGATCGAAAAAAATCACAAACATATCTCTAAATTTGCCTTTATAATACGTATTACTATTTTATACAATCACCTTTTTATATGAAAATTATACCAATAAATGTATTGTCTAAATATCTATCCGTTTCGGCAACAGAAAAAATAATAAATATAATACAAAAAAAAAAATACTGCGAATTATCGTCGAGCACGGCTCCGACCCTTCCTTCGCTCTCGACGATATTTCGCAGTATTTTATTTATTATTTTTTGATTAGATAGATATTTAGATAATACATTTTTTGGTATAATTTTCATATAAAAAGGTGATTGTATAAAATAGTAATACTCGTACGTATTATAAAAGCAAATTTAGGCAAATTTAGAGGTATGTTTGGGATTCTTTTCTATCGAGCCAAAAATGCTCAATCGTGTTTTGGCTATTGTGGGTGAGAAAGTCTTTAAGATTTTTATGTAATTTTTTTGAGAAATAAACTGTAGTAGTTTAATTACGAGTACAGTGTTTTTAAAACACGCACAGTTTTGCAAATTGTGAACCCACGTCACCTTAAAGACAAAAAAGTCTAGCTAGAGTTTGGCGCGGGTCCCTCTTAAAGGTTTGTATACTTAGAGATGTCATAATTTAGGTACATTGGTACATACTAAATTTACAAATTGACATTAATTTACATTTCGTAATAATTCAATTTAATTATGACATAATGATATTATTAATAACCTTTAACCGCAAAAGTTCCGGGTAAATAAATAAATAAATATATAAGGACAAATCACACTGATTAAGCTAGCCCCAAAGTAAGTTTTTTTTAAACTTGTGTTATGGGATACTAACTCAACGACACTATATTTTATGATACATACATATATAGATAAACACCCAAGACCCAGGAAAATTTGAAAAAGGCCATTTTCCAACTTGCCCTGGCTGGGAATCGAACCCAGAACCTCCGGATTAGCGGTCTACGACTACGACTACGACCTCCGTGGCGTAATGGTTAACATGCGTTAACCATTACGCCACGGAGGTCGTCGTCGGGTAAAATAAGTAAGTTAAGTTAGTTTTGTTTATAATTTGTATTTTTTTTTCGTACGTATATTTTATACTCAAAGAATATAAGAAGTTGAAAGAAAAGTAGATTACGCACCTTGCTGAAGTGAGTAATTAATGCACTCGTGCAATAATGACTCACTTTGTGCTCGGTGCAGTAATCTACTATTGAATTGAATTGAATGTTTTTTTTTGTCAGATTTTGGTAATGTCACAAATCTTATAGTGTAACAATTTGATACCCTAAACAAAATACGAGTATATCTTAATTGTAAATGAACTAACTCAACATTCGTCATATTAACACAGAATAAATAACAGTACTTACGTACAGAAGTCTCACAGCAAACGTTTTCAAAGAATTATCTACTCAAAGTGGTTACTTTGAGTAGATAGGTAATTCTTTGAAAAATAAATTATTTGGTACTGATAAGTCATCGTCACAAAATAGTGTCACTAGCAATGACCTTTTGGTCACTAGCCATTGATCATAATATCCAAGATGATTTTAGATTTATTAATGCAGAAAAACTGATGTTAAAAGCGCTATTGGACTGGAAAAAAATATGACGTCATGGTTCTGATTTTCATACAAATCCCATGGAAAATGTTGGTTTGTTTGTTTAGAAAAAAGTGTATGATTTGACTTTTTGTCATCTAGCGGATTAAACTTTGTATATAGTTTGACAATAGCTATAATTTTAATTATATTTATTGTGTTAATGAAACTCTTATAGAATTCCTTTAAACCCAGACATTCCATCCTATATTTTAGATTATGAATCACATCCTACTTGAGTTTTTCTGCTCCAGTGAACATGGGCTATTTATTAACATAATTCTTTTGTTAGTCAGACAGGAGACCGTGAGAATTTTAGGGCGTTGCGGTAGCTTCGTACACGGTATGTCAGACTAAAGGAAAATAATATTTAGTAGGTACAAAATGACGACTTATATTTATTGAGGGATGCCTCGTAAAGTTTTTTTTTTAAGTGCATTGACTTGAAAAAAACTCAGAAAAAAAAGACAGACTATATTATCATAAACATGCTTCAGCTTGCTAGTAGAAGGGCCTCTGAGTTAAACTGCAAACAGTCAGATTTAAAGTTAAGATGAATATTTTTATACATTTGTTTGACTCTAATCCTCATCAGACACTTTTAGACTTAGTCTTACTTCAAATCAAGTGACAAGTGATAAAAGTTCATCACAAAAGTAGAGGTAGCTTTCGAAATTAAATCAGAAATACTTACTTACCTTTTTAAAATATCCTGACTTCCTGAGGCATGAAAAAATATCAATGTTTCATATCATAAGAATTTAACACAAATTCTGACAGTTCTTGACATGCAAATGCAAATAAATAACCAATAGACTTTTCTTAAAATAAATAGTTACTTTTTAGACAACGGCAATGTTTTTGAAGCAAGTTCAGTCAGTGATACTGAACAAATTTTCATAAAAACATTTGTCGAGAATCGATATAAAAAGTTGTATTTTTTTAATTCTCCCATACAAAATCCATTTGGCTGAACGCCGATTAGTATTGGAAGCCGATTTTTTTTTTCGTTAATATTTCGTATTCTAGAACCAGGTGGAAAAGCACCGGAGACCTTGAGGGGAGGGGTTTTGCCTTGTTTCAAGCCTTTCAGTATTACGTACGGTACGGCCGGTACCGGTACCACCCGTTTTCACTCGCATTCTGCTCTCTGCTATGGCTTCTTTCATCATATCCACCAGTTTTTCGAATTCGGAAGTAACGCAGATTGTCATAAGGGGATTTTCTCTCTCGTATATGGATACTCTATGCATATTCCCATTTTTAGGGTTCCGTAGCCAAATGGCAAAAAACGGAGCCCTTATGTATTCGTCATGTCTATCTGTCTATCTGCCGTATGTCACAGCTACTTTTTTTCCTAAACTATAAGAACTATACTGTTGAAACTTGGTAAGTTAGATGTATTCTGTGAACCGTATTAAGATTTTCACACAAAAATAGAAAAAAAAATAATAAATTTTGGGGGTTCCCCATACTTAGAATTGAAACTCAATTTTTTTTATCATACCCATACGTGTGGGATATCTATGGATAGGTCTACAAAATGATATTGAGGTTTCTAATATATTTTTTTTCTAAATATATGATGTACATTACCATGCAAACTTCCACCGAAAATTGGTTTGAACGAGATCTAGTAAGTAGGTTTTTTTAATACGTCATAAATCGTATACCGCAATAGAACTTTTATATTATGTTACTTGCAGCTACGGAAGCTTTCATAGGCGATTCCAACTCGCACTTGGGCGCTTTTTTTTCTACAAGAAAAATATGATCTACAGTGCTACGATTTTTTCTGAAACCATCTTGATAATCGCTAAGGATGTTTTCCGCACGTGTTTCCAATCGTTTTAACAGTACATATAACATAATTTTATACGCCGTTGGTAATTGCAGCATTTCCTTCTGTAACCGTTATCGGCCCTAGCCAAGCACATTATGGACACCCCTGTAGTAGCCATGTTATAAATTTTATCTAAGTAGTACTTGTTCGCAACAGAACTCGAAAACCCAATAAAGAAGATAATGCAGGGTACAGGGGGCGTAGCAATAAAAATAAAACGTGCTGTGAACAACTGTCAAAGCAGCGTAAGTCCAGAATGGGCGGGCCTGCCTTTCGCTGGTAACAAAATAATTACCTTGATAGATATTGTTTGTCTGAACCCATTCTGGTACATTCTCAGTGTAGTTAAGTAGTGTTAATTATAGGTTAGTTTTAATGGTTTCTGAAAACCACATTTCGTGGTAGCAGAGACTGCATAGTATGAAAGTTTGTTTGTCTGTGCCCATTCGGGTACACCTGTTTGTTATTCGTGCCTTTCTAAGGCACAGTACTGGTAATAGTAAACATTAATGACTAGTTAGCATTACTACATTACATGTGTGGTAGAGTAGAGGTTTTTATACATACGTAGTTTAAAACTACCGTTTAAAAATTTCGGACGCCCCGAGGCACGTGCTTAGTTTGCCTTAAGGCACAGAAGTAATATACTAATATATTCTAAGCCTTAAAGATAATCCGCCTCTGGTCGGAACCTTTAGTGATTATGATAATGTACTGCAAATTTTAACAAAAATTTACCCTTTATAAGTATTTATTCAACTTTCATAGTGAAACGGCAGTATTTTTTAGGGTTCCATACCTCAAAAGCTGAAAACGGAACCCTTATAGGATTACTCACTTGTCTGTCTGTCCGTTTATTCACCATTCCCATTCCATTTGCTATGGAACTACTAGACCGATTGAGTTGAAATTTGGTATACATATGTAAATCAATGACCCAAAGACAGACGGTCACTTGTAGGGGATAGATAATAGTTCTTTATATATAGATTGAAAAATAATAAGTATGGAACCCTGTTCATGCGAGTTTATATCGCGGTTAACATATTTTTCTTTGGCACAGAAAAATGGTTGCTTTCTAAATAGGCCATAACTACTTGTGTAATCGTTCTACCCAGATCTGTTTATTATTTATTAAATCTTTATTGACCACAATGGTACAAAAGCAACGAAATATAATCTCTAGAAATCTAACGATCCTACATTTACTGCTTTGATTCTGATTCCATTTACGCAAACAAACAGTAATTACAACGAAACACTCAAACACACACATAGACAAAGATGCATGCGATTGGTCGCGACAAGGTCACGCACGCGTCATCGCCCCGTCGGTCAAGCAGCCGGCTCCTCTGAGTCGGCTACCCGACCGACGCGGTCGGGTAGCTAGCTCAGGAGCCGATTATTAAAATGTTTATTTACTTACATATGAAAAGCAAGTCCTGTGTTTTTCATGTATGTATGGCTTTTACTCCACTTCACGGCACATGAAGGCATTATTAATCAATCGATTATCGCAAAAACACAGCAATATTCTTAAAGGAAACTTTTTGCGACGCAACCGCACGATTATCATAGCGAACTGTCGCGCCGCGCGGTTCATATTTTAAGCCCCGCCCGCCGCGGCACAAATCGCGTGGAATGATTTTTTGGGATTATTTACGCTTCTAGGGATTATTATTCGTAGTACAAAAGGTGGACTTACAAACAGAAATTTTTTTAATAGCGATAGTCGCTTAAAGTATGTATTTTTACACACACTATACACATATCTACATACATACACATTCATACATAATATAAAATACAAAACAATTAATGATAATGATTAGTTCTGCTGCAACAAATTGGTATAAAGGTGCGTGTGAACTTTTCTCTTAAAAAGGAACCTATTTGAGATACTTTTGATGTCTTCGGGTAAGGCTTTCCAAAGTCGCGTAACTTGAACAGTAAAAGAGTTTGACATAAAATTTGAACGAAATAATGGAAAATGGAGAGGAAGAGTATGACTGGAGCGTGAGCTTCGCTATCATTTGCGGTCATGGCTTTCGGACTGATAGCTAAATTTGTTTTTCATATATAGGGGGAGAGAGGATTCTAGTGTACAAAGCATTCTCTACCGTCGGCGCTGACGAAAAGGAAGCCAGTTAAGCTTAGATCGAAAAGAATAAATGTGACCGTATTTACGAAGACAGAAAATAAAGCGGATACAATTATTAATAAGACGATCTAGCTTATTAAGATCTGCGTTTAGATCAGGATAACACACATCAGCATAATCAATTATAGGGAGAATAAGAGATTGTATTAGGCCTAAAACGCACTAGCGGCTGGCCGCAATGCGGCGTGCCGCTGCGGCAGGCCGCACATCGAATTTTATATGAAACCGCATGATAACGACGCACTGATTTGCGGCCAGCCGTCAACCGCTCCGGTTGCTCTGGGGCTGCGACGAGCCGCACCGGTTGAATGATGCGGCGCGCCGCATCCCCTCCACGCACTCGGCGCGGTTAGCCGCAAACAAGGTTTGAAATAAAAATATTAAACTCTTTGCCGTCATGTCGTGTCTCCAATAAGGGATGTATCCAAAATCTGTTCTTTTTTTTACGATGATATAAGTAAATAACTGCCGCAACTTCTTCAACGTCCATCATGTGCAATGTTAGCCGCAATACGGCATGCCGTTACGGCAGGCCGTATATACTGCGGCCTGCCGCAGCGGTACGCCGCATCGCGGCCAGCCGCTAGTGCGTTTTAGGCCTTAAAGTTATATTGAGTTTAAACTCAAAAGAGCTACTTTACACAGCTACAATAATACATAGCTACAAGTAAACAAGTAGACAATAATCCAGTTCAAAAATTTGTTAAAATTTTTACTAAGGAAAAGTACAAGTTTTAAAAACTAAAACTAGAGAATGGAAAAATTGATACTGAAAAGTACCTATGTTTATCCAATTAATGCAAGCACAGCAGGAAGCAACAGCTTTACCTATAGATTACAGGAAAATGAGAAGCATGGAACCCTCTTCATGCAAGTTTATATCACTTGACTGTTAGAGAATGCTTTTAGCATTAAGTCCGCCTGTTGTACTTTAAACATGTATATGTGTGTACAATAAAGTATAAATAAATAAATAAATTGACCCGTTTATTTTGATGCACCGCAAAGTAATAATGTATATATATATTTTTAAAATGTGCTTTTTAAGTTCTTTCATTTCATACCCAACGCAGTATAATTTAATTTAATTTTTGTCCATGACTTTATAACCTGTAGAGGGCGCCACAATGGATTTACTGTGACGTCACTAGCGAACAGCCAAGACGATTCCGACGATACCTCATTTGTTAAAGTATCATGGATATCTTTGAAGATATGAGGGAGCAATGAACATACATACATAGTAGCGAAACACATACCCAACTTTTGGCGCCACAGTTAGGTAAAACTTATTTGTGAAAGGTTGGTTGTCAATAAAAATTGCCTTATACCATACCACTTTAAGCTCCGACACCGAATCCAGGACACATTGCTCATATCGTCATCTCTATAGCTAACTTGCCATGCCCACTAAATCATCCTCATCACTATTTTGATTCCTTTTACAGACCCACCATAGCACTAAAAGTAGCCTTTGAGTCTGAGGATTAGGCTCTTTCCTACGCAATAGGGATAAAAATGTAGCAGTGCATCAGTATTAGATTGTGATGACTTCGTTTCAAGTAAACAATGGCACATTATTTGCTTACCCAAAAAAATTTTTACTTACAGAGGCAAATATGCCATCAAATCGCAAACCACTGATTACCTTAACAGAATTAGTCTAATCTAAATATAGTAAATCCAGCGTTATATAGTTAAATTTCAATTCAAGCTAGGTCTAATATGCACCATCACCAAAAAGATCGAATTAGTAAGAGATATCTGCATTGTTCAGTTAGTTTCTATAGTTATAATGAACTTACTTCATAATCCGAGTCATAGTATACAAGGGCTCGCCGAGTCAGGACAATCCACCGTTCCTTAAAATTAACGGGCGTAAACAATTTTTTGTTTTGGGATCTCTTTATCATAAAAGTTTGCAGTAAAACTTCGTCGTCGTCCTTGCCTGCCATTATAAATCTGGAATTGATCATATGATACTATTATACACTATTAATCTCACATTACCAAGCAAACCGGCACAATACAGGTTTCGGTAGATAGATAAAAAGAAATAAAATTCAACTGCTCATAACTTACATCTAATAATTGTCCATACCCAATGTAAACTACAAAATCGTCGATTTAACACAAACACACCACTAGATTTATGACGGTAAATAGGAATTAGTCATCAACATAACAAAACTACAACAAAACAACTTCGTTCGTAAAATAGGTAGTATCCGATATCCGATCGATATTTTTTTCTTGTTGCTTCGCCTGCCTGTTCGCCTGTCGCCACAAATTAGATAGACGTACACATAGAGTATTGAAATAGATAAGAAACTGTAGCTTTAACATTAAATCAAAACAGTGGCGCCATCTGGTAGCAAGCTTTCGCAACACCAAAGGACTAAAAGATGAAATAAAACGGTGACAAAATTACTCCGTGAGCTGGGACTTGAACTCGCGATCTCGATTCAATTACGACTATGTTCTATAGCCTAAACAACTGAGCTATTAAGTGATTAACGGGGCATGTCGAATTTATCCATTTAATATTTATTATTAATATAATTATAATTTAATATTCCTATGAAATAAAAAAATGGTGTAAAAAATATACTGCGTGAGTGGGACTTGAACTCGCAACGTTGCTCTTATTTTAACCATGCTCTAATCAACTGAGCTATCACGTGATCTACCTCGTATGAAGAATTACTCCACCATTTGATATTCCTATTCTATAACACGCAATAGGATAGGAGTTAGGTCAGCTGATTCGTGACTAGATGGCGTTTTATTGAACTTTTGAAGTGAAAACTTCTTAAGCCGCGTTGTGCACTTTTTTGTAACGGATAAATAAAGGTTAAACTCGCGTCAGGGCACGTGTCCTGATCGCAAATTCGTAAGACGGATGGAGAGTAGACAGCCGGCGTGGCGTAGGAGAGGAAGTATCCTCCCTCTCTTTCTACGGCGTGGCGAAAATGTATGCCTGTGCCTGTTGTTTCGTTTAGCTGAGAGATAAACTTTTTAATGTAATATAAATTGTCATGTTTGTGCACGATAGCGCAATAAATAAATATTGTATTCTACCACATAAATAAGTACTTTTATACTGATAATTAAAGCAATTCGTGCAAAATTATTCCCTAACCATTCCAAAAAATCAAAAATGCACAACCTTAATATTCAAGTTTTCACTTGTGCCGGCACTCCCGGAGTGCAACCCGTCGTTTTTTTTAATCAAAATTCTGCAATTGTCTAAGTTTCATAGGCATGGACGTACAATGTATGTATGCATGTGTATGTATAAATACCTGTCGCTGCCAATCCCAACCCAATAGCCAATAGGTACCAACAAATGTCGAAATGACAACCATATGACAACCGTGATGTCAGCAATGACGTATAAAAGTGGACTCGGCATATTGTTCTATACATACCGTCAGTTTTACAAATATCATACATTTCGATACAGAAACAGAAATAGTAAAAACAATGTTGTCACTTTCTAACTAATATCTTTTCCTATATGTAAAAACTAAACGGGCAAGTGCGAGTCGAACTCGTACATGAGGGGTTCCTTACCCCCGTACAATGTTTTAAAACGCTGAAGAAACACGTTTCTTGTATGACGACCCCCTTTAATTTTAACTTTATATTTTTTTTAGTATTTAGTTATAGTGGTCATAGTAATACATAATTGAAAGAAGACGAAAATTGACCATTCCCCAACTGATCTCCGAAACTACTGAGCCTAAAATTTTGAAAAAAGTACAGAATATAGTTCATTGTTTATAGATTACAGGAAAACCTATAATAATTCAATCAATTGTACGGAACCCTCTCCACGCGAGTATAACTCGCACTTGGCCGGTTGTATTAGATTTAGCATTAAAATAAAAGCTTGTATTTAAAAATGATTTTTTTTTCTTATTAATACATATATTATTGCGGATAAGCAATTATATTTTGTACTGTAAATAAATGTACATTATTATGATTGTTGTTTCATTTGACATTAGTGTTTGCCCCCGATTTTACCTCTAAGGGGTTGATTTTCGGGATAAAAAGTATCCTTTATTTTAATTCAGGTTACAAAATTCATCTCATTCCGATCAGCCATTTTTAACCGATTATATTATAACCGAATTTGCATTTATAATATTTGAAGGATAGGTACTTATCAATCAAAGAATAATCTTATAGCGTAATCTGAAAACGACTATATCAACAAATTTTCTACTTTGTCTTAATTTTCTACTTTAGAGAATGCCTTAAGAACATTATGTTTGCCATTTGAACGAAAGATTTCCTCTTTGCAACGAATTTTAATTATCTAAATGAATAATTATGAACATTTATTATGTACTATGTAATACATAGATAAATTAATTCTGTGGTAGAACATTTGTTCAGATTTTCCAATGACATTTCACCTAAGCATATCTAATGGAATGTCAACTTCATTTGGGTCATGGTTTAAACCAAGTCCTAAAAGTAAGTCTGTGTTTTAAAATAAGATAAGACGGATTAGACGGATTAGACGGATATAGACTATGGAAACGTCCGTCAACATCGACTTACATCACCCGTTGACAACCATGTAGCCTATCCTTAGATCCGTGTATAGTTTGTGCATGTAGCCACCGCATTAAACTTCACGGATAACTGGACTCTGATACCAAATTTCAAATTACTGTCAATTTCATTTATCGATATCGATAGAAGGACAAACTTGTCTTTCTAGGAAGCACTACAGTCCGCCATTTTTAGTTCTTCACAATATGGCGTCGACCAGAATTTTTTGTAGGTATGTCACTTCCATATAATTCCTTATTCATTGGATGTCAGTCTGTGATGGCGTGATGGCAGTAAGATTTCACTTGTCAAAATTGACACTACTTTTTAGGGTTCCGTACCCAAGAGTTGCAAACCGGACCCTATTACTGAGACTCCGCTGTCTGTCCGTCTGTCACAGGGCTCTATCTCTTGAACCGTAATAGCTACCAACTTGAAATTTTCACCAATTATGTATTACTGTTGCCGCTATAACAAAAAATACTAAAAATAAAAAAAGTAAAAAATTAAAGGGGGTCGCCATACAAAAAACGTGTTTTTCAGCGTTTTTAACTAGATATTTATAATGGCATTAACTAAATAATTGAAATTATCACAGATTAGGTATTACTATGACCGCTATAACAACAAATACTAAAAATAAGAAAAAAGTTAAAAATTAAAGGGGGTACAAAAAACGTGTTATAGAAATCTGGCTCCACTCTACTAGATCAAAAGATTTGCTCGGCGGCGGTGGCGACGACCATGCATATGAAACTTAGAATATTGCAGAATTTTGATAAAAAAATTCAATAAAACGCCATCTAGTCACGAATCAGCTGACCTAACTCCTAATGCGTGTTATAGAATAGGAATATCAAATAGCGGAGAAATTCGCCATACGAGGTAGAAAACGTGATATGTTGATAAGAGCATGGTTAAAATAAGAGCAACGATGCGAGTACAAGTCCCACTTACGCAGTATATTTTTTACACCATTTTTTTATTTGATAGGAATATTAAATGATGGATAAATTCGACATGCGTGGTTAATCACTTAATAGCTCAGTTGTTTAGGCTTTAGGCTATTGAACATAGTCGTATTTGAACCGAGATCGCGAGTTTAAGTCCCAACTCACGGATAAATTTTTTCACCGCTGTATTTCATCTTTTAGTCCTTTGATCTAACGACGCATCTCGCATGTCGCCGTCGCAGTCGCGTATATTTATAGCCGAGCGTCTTGTCTCCCACCACGAAAAGACAAACTAGAGATGGGCAAATGCCCGGGCATTTTGGACACATTGGGAATATTCCCAATAGATGCCCGATAAATTCCTTCCCTTGGGCATCTATCTGGGCATTTATTTTTTTATGTCGATATAATTTTTTATTCTTTTTTGACATTGAAAATAAACAATATTGTTAATAGAGCTAAATAGTTATATGTAGTTAAGTAATTTTCACGAAGTTAAGTAAGTTTAGGACCCCTAATTTTTAAAAAACTTTGCAAATTATTTGCGTTACCCGTCAGTATGGAAAAATTACAGTACAGATTTCATTATATTTAATGTCTGATTGCTTAATTTATCATATACATTTTTCAGTAAAAAATGTGAACATATACCTGTCAATTTGTTTGTTACCATTGACGGGTGTAAATACCCGGCATGCTATTTTAGGGCAAATGTTATAACAAGTTGATGGGGTATCGAAGAACTTGTCAATACGAATATCTCCTGTTCCGGGGCCAACTACCAAATCAGTACCTACTTTAGGCTCTCGGATGAGCAGTCAAAGACTACTCGCGACTAATGTATGAGTGTGCTCATATGTTGACATCACATTTCATTTCTGTTTGCTTATTTTAACATATAATTAGGTCTACAAACATTTGCCAGTAAAAATAAACGAGCAAGTGCGAGTCGGACTCGTACATG
Organism: Acrobasis repandana; assembly: GCA_963576875.1. Classification (NCBI taxonomy): domain Eukaryota; kingdom Metazoa; phylum Arthropoda; class Insecta; order Lepidoptera; family Pyralidae; genus Acrobasis; species Acrobasis repandana. The sequence continues at coordinate 13,268,484 of OY756218.1, read as the reverse complement.
AAGGGTTCCGTACCACCGTACAATGTTTTAAAACGCTGAAGAAACACGTTTCTTGTATGACGACCCTCTTTAATTTTTAACTTTATCTTATTTTTAGTATTTGTTGTTATAGTGGTCATTGTAATACATAATCGTTGAAAATTTCAAGTATCTAGTTATTGCCATTATAAAGATCAAGTTAAAAACGCTGAAAAAAACACGTTTCTTGTATGACGACCCCCTTTTTTTTAACTTTTTTTATTTTTAGTATTTATTATAGCGGCTACAGTAATACATAATCAAACGAATATATTTTGTTCCGTTGATATATTAGCGGTTTTTTTCTCAATCAGTCTAAATGATGCTTGTAGCATCAAAATCTGTCTGTGTTAAGTCCATATGAAATCTAAAATGTATGAGACTGTCAAAAAAAATTACTGCATATATCGAGGGTGCTCATTTGTTGATATCACATTTTATGTCCGTTTGCTTATTTATACATATAATTACGTCTTTTCACACCACCCAGCAAAGAAAAAGATAATAATTCAACGAAGCCTACTTTCAATGTATGATTAGTAGGTATGTGTGCAACGTTAAAATTTATGAAAACATCATTGTTTGCATAAACTTTAACGTTTCACTTGTCGTATACCTGCATTTTAAGCATATCATAGCGTTTGCACACACTTTGTGACAAGTAATACCAAGTCATTATTCATATAATTTACGCAATATATCGCACCACCTACAGTGTTTAAAATATAGCTTGATAAAAATGACAGCTGTCAAACTATGCCAAGTAGTGTTGGGACAAATATATCAAATCGAAATTTTATTGATTATGAATATTTTATGTTAGAAATATAAATAACCTACTAATTATTGATTTTAAGGAGGCTAATGAAATAAATGAGAGAGGAGGTGTTCAAGTAAAACACGGTCGTGGGTTCGAAGCTGAATATATACTGAATGAATGAGTACTTTTTTATAAAAAACATGGTTTTATACACAGTGTGGAAATGGTAGGTACATTATTGCCATAAGATTATGGCGAGCTAGTAGTAGTTAGTGTTCTACATAGTTTATATTTTTAATGTGTGTAGCCCAAATCATCTTCGCTTCCAGTGTCTGAATCATCAGAGTCATCCGAGCAATCTTCTAAATTTATAATGAACTCCTGGTCACAAATAGTATCAAATTTGACGTCGCGTTCCCAGTCTTTTTCTATAACTCTGCGCGTACTATCAATGACTTTCTTCCACATGTCTCCAGTCACTTGTCCACATGCTTCCTCCAACAGAGTTAACATTTTGGTCGATGTGAATGGAGGTTTCGTATTATTCCGTGCTGCGTAACCTAAAAACAAAAAAGAAATAATACATTCTCAAAAGAGCGCGAAAAAAAAAAAAAAAACAAATACAGTCGTCGCCTCCGTGTACTTACCCTACGATATGGAGGTACCAACTAAAGAATTCACGGAACTGGTAAGTTACTGTGAAAAAGAAAAACTCGAACTCATCATCTCGGTCGACTCCAATGCCCACCATCCTCTGTGGGGCATGGAAGAATCAAATGACCGAGGAGATGACCTTGTAAACTACCTCATCCAAACAGACCTTAACGTCATTAACATAGGTAATAAACCAACTTTTATCACCAGGCACTGCTGCACAATCATCTATCTAACACTGGCAACAAACGGAGCTGCTGAGAAAATCTCGAACTGGCTTGTATCAGATGAGTCTTCCTGCTCTGATCACAGATGGTTAAGGTATGATATTGAATACTCACAAACCACACCAACACCTCGCAGGAACCCAAGGAGAACTGACAAGACTCTCTATAGAGTCGAACTCAATGCTATCCTAGGACCTGCGGTAGACCCACACAAACTTGACAACCACGAGGCAGTGGAAGAATACGCAGAGGAGATAACAAAGGCTATTACACATAGCTACGAACAATCATGCCCATTAGGCATCCCAACATGTGGGAAAAACAAGGATAACGTCTTTGGTCCAGAGCTACAACGTAGGAAAAAACAAGTAGGGAGGCTTTTTAACAGAGCAATGAACACCAGCAGTGATTATGACTGGGACAACTACTCCAGAGCGAGAGCGAAATATAAAAGCAGGATCAGATCCTTCAATCGCAAAGCCTGGTGCAAATTTTGTACAAACATACAGACAACCGCAGAGGCTTCCAGAGTCAGGAAAGTACTAAGTGGTAACAGTAATAACAAAACAATAGGAACGCTAAAAAAACCGGACGGATCATATACAAAATCTGAGTCCGAAATCAGTGAAGTCCTACTCAACACACACTTTCCCGGCTGTAAAATAACAGAACTAACAGCAACGGGGGTGACGCAACAAGTACCCTCAGAAGAGGACTGAAAACTAGCGAAATCGGTGGTGACAACCGATAGAGTCAACTGGGCAATAAATAGCTTCCAACCATTCAAGGCACCAGGACCAGATGGAATATTCCCAGGTCTGCTAAGATGGGGGGAAGAGGTGATAGTACAACATTTAACATCACTCCTCACTGCGAGCCTAGCACACAATTATATACCAACATCCTGGAGAGAGGTAACAGTAGTCTTCATACCAAAACCAGGGAAAACAGACTACACAAACGCTAAATCATTCAGACCTATTAGTCTTTCATCTTTCATCCTTAAGACACAAGAAAGACTATGTGATAGATACATACGAGATAACGTTTTGGAAGAAAATCCTGTACACTCAAAACAACATGCATACACTGCAGGAAAATCAACGGAGTCAGCCCTACACGAAGTAGTTGACATCGCTGAGAAAGCTATAAAAAACAAAGATATCTGCCTCGGTACCTTTATAGATATCGAAGGAGCTTTTGACAAAACAAACTTTGACAGCATCTGTGAGGCCCTCAGGCACCATGGGGTCCCAGAAACCGTTATAGGCTGGATAAACAACATACTAAGGCTCAGAAAAATACAAATGTCGGTAAGCGGCACTGTGAGAGCACTAGCTACTAGAGGATGCCCGCAGGGCGGAGTTCTCTCACCACTCTTATGGAGCCTAGTCGTAAACGATCTTATAAAAAACCTAAACGATAACAACTACTACACAGTAGGGTATGCGGATGACCTTACAATTATGATACCAGGGAAGACTGCAGACACAGCCTGCAACCGCACCAATGGTGCCCTGAAAATTGTAGAAAAATGGTGCGTCAAACATGAACTAAATGTCAACGCCAATAAAACAGAAACTGTGATGTTCACTAACAAACGACAATTAGGGCGCTACAACATGCCAAAACTGTTCGGCACCAAACTAACCTTATCAAGTGAAGTGAAGTATCTTGGAATCACTTTAGACAGCAATCTTAACTGGGCCAAACACCTAGATGAAAAGCTGAAAAAGGCTGGACTATCACTTTGGCACTGCCGCAGAACGGTGGGGAAAACTTGGGGGCTTAGTCCAAAAATCATGAAATGGCTATACACAGCCGTAATAAGGCCCACCATCACCTACGGGGCCGTTATATGGTGGATGCGCACAACAATAACAACAGCACAAGAAAAACTCCGGAGCTTCCAAAGAATGGCATGTCTGGCCATAAGCGGCGGGATGAGAACATGCCCAACGGCTGCTATGGAAGTAATACTGGACATCACCCCACTGCACCTTCATATAAAACAAGAGGCACAAATTGCAGCCATGAGACTTTGGACCTTAGACCTTTGGAAAAAGAACTCAGGCTCTCCTCACACAACAATACTATCAACAGCTATGTGCTCATCAAATCTAATGGGAGCAATAAACGACAGAATCAAAAAACATACAATTACATGAAGACAATAATGATAACTCAAATACCAATGAGGTAAGAGTGTACACCGATGGCTCGAAGACGAGCACAGGAGTAGGAGCCGGTGTCTTCTCGCACGACCTCAATATCTACTACGCCACGGCCTTGGGTAAGGAAAACTCCATTTACCAGGCTGAATGTGTAGCCATATCCCATGCCGCGGCGAAGATCAACAGGTTAAAGGTAACGGACATGTCTATTCGTATCCTAACCGACAGCGCAGCAGTCCTTCATGCTCTGAGGAACCCGATGATCGACTCTGCACTAACTCTAGAATGCCACAAGGCACTGGAACAAATCTGTAAGTATAACAACAAGGTCACAATCCAATGGATCAAAGGCCACAGCGGCTCACTGGGCAATGATGCAGCGGACGAACTGGCGAGGAGGGGCTCGGGCATGGTACCTATAGGACCATCACCGCGTGCCCCCATCCCCTTCAACCAAATTCGCTCCTGGATCAAAACTAACACTAACAATGAAAAACAACAAGCCTGGAACACCCTAGGAACATGTCGGCAAGCAAGGGAAGCCATCCCAGAGTGGAATCCACGTTACTCACGCCGACTACTCACACTTCCAAGGGTAAAGCTCAAAAAAATGATAGGCTTACTAACAGGTCATTGTACTCTAAACAAACATCTATTTATTATAGGCATAACCGACAGCCCCCTATGCAGAGGCTGCATGGAGGCAGAAGAAACAGCAAAGCACGTGATACTGCAGTGTCCATGCGTTGCATCAACAAGAGAGGAGTACCTGGGATCTCCAAGTACGCTGACGGAAGCGTGCAGCTCACCCTCTGCATTGCTCCGCTTCCTCGACGAGTTGGGCTGGCTCGAGTGACAACGAAGAACAGCCCGCAAAAGGGGAGACACAGAAAAATGTCGATGCCTCCCTCACGTGCAAGGGGCCTAATAGAAGAGCCTAGGCGCGGAAAAATGCCCACGGAACCAGGTGAACCAGGTGAATACATTCTCAAAATCAGATTCGGTGTTTCGAACATATTTTGTTTGTTTTATTTATTTTAAGTTACCTACTTAAAATAAATAAATTCAGAAAAAAAACAGATTCGGTGTTTCGAACATATTTTGTTTGTTTTATTTATTTTAAGTAGGTATAATAATTAAAAATTCAAACCTTTGATTTGGGCCCATATCAATTCGATTGCGTTGTACTGGCAGTGGTATGGTGGCAAACGAATGACGGTGTAACCTCTCTCTGCCGCCATCTCATCGAGGACATAGGTCGGTTTGCGAGGTTTGTGCAAGGCAACTAATCTCAATAGCTCTTTTTTCAACAAGCTGTCATCGGCCTCTACGCCTTTACTATGAAGCCACTTAATCAGTTCACCTTTCCGATTAGCACTAGTAGGCGGTTTATCTTTTTGAACTGAGTGGTATGGAGCATTGTCCATGATTATGTAATGCGGCTCATTTAAATTATCTAGCATCTTTTCAAACCACGTTTTAAATGTGTTGAAGTTCATTTCTTCGTGATACTCATTCGTTTTTGTAGACTTGAAAGCCAATAAAGAGTTAGGGACAAATCCAGAAGATGTCCCTGCATGTGTTATTATTAATCGCTGACCTTTCCCTTGAGGTACTTTGGTTGAGGATTGCGCCGTATCATCTGTCCAAATTTTTGACACAGTATGGTTCGCATTTAACCACGTTTCATCTAAAAAATCTACTTATCACTATTTTCCTTTTATTGGATTTTTTATAGATGAACCCAATATTTTTTAAAACTTTTGATAATGATGGCAAACTGCCCTTAAACAATCCAGCGCTTTTTAGAGACGTTGATAGTTTAGTCAAAGTAGGCAGTTCACATCGCTCGTAATATGCGTAAACATGGTTTCTTATCGCATCAGCATCAAAACTGTCAATGCCAGTGACAGCACAGAGTTTTCTCCTTTTTTTATTTAGAGTAGATAATTTTTTTCTCCTCCATAGAGGTCTCACCAAATTTTTCCTTGGAAATTCTACTGACAGTACTTTTTCCAATCCCTCGAGCGAAGAGCCTCGGCAACTCTCTCACCAACTTGCGAAATCGGTAGTAACGGACCGCCATTTTGATACTCGCGTTCAAAGTAGTCGCGCAGGCGTACTACAAACTCGCGAGATTCACTGTTTAAAACAGTCTTCTTCGTTCTTTTCGGCATTATCGCAAAAAAAACAAAAACTTTAACAATAAATATAACAACAACTTTAACAATAACTTCACACCAACTTCAAAAACAACAAGATATCGAACAAACACAAGCAACACGCGGCGCATACAAGGCGTAAGCACTCGTACTGAACAAACAAACAAAAACAAAACAACGGAGGCGCAGTGTGGCCATTTAAAAAAAAACTATTTAAAAAATCTACCAAAACTAAGAAACGCGAAAATAATAGCTCAAATTAAAATTACTATTTTCAAAATTGTATTGTGATAATGATTATGGAAAACTATTGACTTAAATATATCGCTGGCTTACGCTGTTAGGAGAATAAGACAATTGACATATGTAGCAACTGCTAGACAAGTGTACTTTAGTTACTTTCACAGTCTAATGTCTTACGGGATACTTCTATGGGGGAGTGCAGCCGACATTCAGCCTATTTTTCTTTTACAAAAAAGAGCAATTCGTGCTATTTACGGTTTAGGATCGAGAGACTTACTGAGGGAATTATTCAAGGAAATAGGTATACTTACTTTTGCATCACAATTCATATTTGAAAATATAATGTATGTAAGGAAAAATATTTCCATGTTCAATAAAGTAAGTGATTTTACAGATAGAAATTTACGTAATAAGAATGACTTAGTTAGCCCGTATTACAGGCTGAATACAGTCAGTAAGTCTTTTATGGGGAAGTGTATACTTTTTTATAATAAATTGTCAGAATCGGTCCTTGATATGCCAGACAGAAAATTCAAAGCTTATGTAAAGAAAGTACTTTGTGAGAAGGCTTATTATAGGACCGATGACTATCTTAAAGGGCAGGGCGAGATTTTCACGCCCCCCCCCCCTCCCCCCCAAACTGCAATTCAGACTGAATTAGGCTTCAATCTTATAGGATTTATTTCTGCCGACGGGGGGGAGGGGTGCATGTACGATATAGGATTCTTCAAATTTTCCCATTGTATACGAAGGGAGAGGGCGGGGTGCATACAAATAAGAGTCTAGGAGTTGCCGCCATTAATCAGCCGCTATTTATATATTAATTATTACCTGTGACCCCCCCTTGCCCACAAACGCCCCCTATCACCCCTTTGTATCTGGCGCCCTGGGCGGTCACCCAACCGCGCCCTACCCTAACGCCGCTACTGCCATACGGATAAACAGATACGAATCATGTGGCGGCGCAAAAAACTAGATACAAAATAAAGTATTAAAATATGTGCATAATATATATGCCTACTTAACACTATATAATATAATACAATATATAATATACAATTGAATAAAATATACCTCATAGAATATACCTACATACGTACATAAGACTATTTTTAATACCCTAAATACATATAACAAATAAATATATACAAACATGCAATATATATAAATAATAAATGATGATGGTGATAAATAAAGAATATAATAACATCAATCAAAAAGATAAGAGTGCACTCTTCTACTAAAAGAAAAAAAAATAGAAAGAGCTCTATAGCTTGTAAGGTAAAAGAGCTTGTCATAAAATTTAAAGATTAAAAATCATAAATTTGTTTTTTTAAACTCTTGTTAAGCTTATTCTGAACTCTGTGGTGAATGTCGTGTATACCTGTCATTGGTATTTACTTAAGAATATGAGTGTTATAGGTATCATACTCGAATGTTGTATGTAAATACTGTTGTACCTTATTTAATAAAAATAAAAATAAAATAAAATAAAATTTGTGCGATGAGGAGGAATAGAAAGGAGAAGATTATCAGTAGAACGAAGTTGCATGAGTGTCAGAAAGAAATTAAAATTTACATTTAGGTACTAAAAAAAAAATTGAAAAAAAAGATGCAAAGAATTCGCATTTGTCTGCATTCACGGATAGGTGTCATTTAAGCTCAGAACGAAAAGACGATACATGATCATATTTGCGAAGGCAAAAAATGAAACGTATACAATAATTAACGAGACAGTCAAGCTTCTTAAAAACGCTGAAAAAAACACGTTTCTTGTATGACGACCCCCTTTAATATTTAACTATTTTTTATTTTTAGTATTTGTTGTTATATTCGTTACAGTAATACATAGTCGGTGAAAATTTCAAGTGTCTAGCTGTTACGGTTCAAGCGATAGAGCCCTGTGACTGACGGACAGACAGACAGACAGACAGACAGCGGAGTCTCAGTAATAGGGTCCCGTTTGCACCCTTCGGGTACGGAACCCTAAAAACGCCTTTTAGCTTTTTTTTTCTACCCTGTGAAAAAAAATTGGGCATTTATGGATTTATGCCCAAAATGCCAGGAATATTCGCAATATGCCCGTTTGGGCATAAACACTTTGCCCATCTCTAACTACAACAAAATACCAAGCTGAGTTTTTGGCGGGAAGTCAAGGGGTTCGGTTGGGGTTTGCTTTATATTATTTTACAAATTGATTTTAGTGGACTTTATAATATGAAATTGTTGTTGTTTGGTGTTATAAATGCTCATAACATGAACAATGTGTGAAATAGTTAAAGTGGACAGTCATAGTACGGTTGTAGTGATATTTATTTTGCGGACTGTGTGAGCGTCTTCGGGCGTCGTCCGCCACTCAATCGTCTATGTAAACCAGTGGACTCGTATAGATTTGTCGCCAGAAGCTCCCTTGCAGCAGCACTGGTAGGACTCTCCATTGATTCAGAGTAACATATATACCTACTACTACTACAAACGAAACAATTTGTCTGTACACACGTCGATGTGTGAGTTTTATACTTAGGGTCGCACCGCAGAATTAATTTAATACTTACCTACTAACGAGTTCGACATATTTACGATTATATCTTTCCATAACGGAAGATTTGCGAACAATATGACGTAAAAATATTCTGTTTTATATGTATTAAATGTTACAGAAAAGCCGGAAACAGCTACATAATATCACTTCACAAATATTTTTCATTATGTCCATTGTCCATTTCACCATTAGTTCACTTAACTGATTATTACTGAGTCATTTATAATGTAACGCACTAATTTAACTTATTCACTATTGTAATATAGTAATTTGCATATTCGGCGCAAAACTATACGGTAATGATATGAATAAATTCAATGGTTACTATTGGTTGACAGTTCTCAAGACAACACACGTCGCGTATTGCAAAGCTCACAAAGTGCGGGGGAGAGGTGCGGGGACGCCAATTTGCGGGAGACGCTGTGAGTTACCATTCTGTTTGACTCTTATGTATTCTGTGGCAGCAGTCAAAGGCCTACACCACCATTTGATTGTCTAGTTAGGATGGTTAGGTTAGGATTAGAGAACAGAATTAAAGATAGGCTCTAAAAGATTTGTATCCAGAGCCGTAAAACTATTTAATAAAAAAAAATACCAAGCTGTTTTGACATTGACAGTTGACGTTGACACACGAATTGTCGAATCTATGGCGAATTCGTCGAACGAGTGGTCCAAAGATTTTGAAATATAAATATTATCTAATTATTGTTTAGTTCTGTGTGTATAAACAATAAAGTTCAAATCAGGCTAATATAGATTAAATATTTCAGCAATTCATGCTCACATATTAAGACAGACATGTCGTCGGAAACTGCTCAAGTCAGCTCTTTACCGCTGCCTCCTATGCAATATATAAATTTTTACACTGATGAAAATGTGCGAAGAAATAGGGCACCTCTACCGCCGCGACCTATTCATGACTCCTATTCTATGTTTGGACACTCATTCAATGCTGACGATACAATAATACGATCGTTAGAAAGTCAGGTATACTTTTTGTGTGTTCTTGCCTTTCTCACGGGCTTTGTAACGAAATCGTAATTCACATGCTCATACTTGATCAAGGATTTGATCACCAGCCAAGTCAAGCTAAAAACAATCTTACATTACATATTAATGTGTTACTATCCCAATAGGCTATCAAAATTATTGTTATTCGTCCTTATTTATTTTGTATAAGAACACTTGAAGCTGACTGTATGAACTCAAATTGTTTATGAGTAAATATTGTATTTAAACAAAAATTGTGTTTTAGGGTTTCCGGCGCCTCTACCCAATGCACTTTGAAAGAAGGAGAGAGTTGAAAAAACTAAATCATTCCCTTTTAGCTAACTTTTTAGATCTTTTGGATTTACTTGTGCATTGTCCAGATTCCCCAAAACGAGCTGAGAAAGTCGAAGATCTGAGTCTTTTGTTTATTCACATCCACCATTTGTTGAATGAGTTTAGACCTCATCAGGCAAGGGAGACATTACGAGTGATGATGGAACTACAGAAACGTCAAAGAGTTGAAACTTCAGCAAGGTTATAATTCATTTACTCAATTTTGTTCAGTTCTACTATACCACCTACTTGACTTTTTTTATATCACTAATACAATCCTGTTTTGAAGGATGAAAATTTTCAGTTGTTCTTATTCTTTATCAGCAACATTAGTTTTTTTATTAATTATTTTAAACCATAGTTCTTGACCTTTCAGTAACATGTGTCCTAAATCTGACATAAATTAAAAATATAATACTTCTTAACACTTTGCCTGCTGAAAACGCACCATATGTGTTTTCCTTTTTGGCAAAACACATACGGTGCATTTTTTCGCAGGCGAAGTGTTAATAAGCCCAAGTCTACACTAGAACATAGCTACAGCAACTGTTTTCTTTAATATTATTAAAACATGGTTGGTCATAAGTACAAAGGAGGAAAGGTACATTGCTATCCATGGTTGATGTGTTGCAGACTGTAATTACTTAACTTTATCTAATACTTACTCCGCTGGCTCACCGCCTGGGGAACTGTATACGAGTATATATATATAGCATTATATACAGCATAGCTTTTTTTATGACCTATATATATCTTCAAACTTCTTTATTTGCTAGTTGATAGCATCCATCTCCCGCAGATTAATTAGCCTGCACCATATTGCTTAACATCTTAACTGTGTCATGAGTAATTAACAAATAAATTGTTTTACTATCACTCTTTATTTACAGTCATAAAGTTAAGCAATATCTGGGGAGACCCCATGGTCTACTGCCTGTAATACCTTTCCCAGAATTTGATCTAATAAATAATATTTCCTAAAATCTAAATTCCTTTTTTACGGTTTTCAGATTCAAGAAACACTTAGACAAAGTTCAAGATATTTTACAAAATGCACTCCAGAGTCTACCTGATCAGAATGAAATAGAATCTAACTTTAAAGTGCCAATTGAAATTCTAGAGCACATGGACTGTAGCCCTAATGATAATGGAAATGCTGATCCTTGCTATGAACTGGACCGCATTATGTGTAATGTTGTAGATAATATGAGATGAAGAGATTACTCCCTTTGGTTCTATTTAAATCTTGATTTGTATTTTTATTTAGGTATAAGTACTGCTTTTATATCATAAAATAAAACCATACATAAACCTTTAATGCTTTTCTTTTTTGGTATCTCAGCTATGAAAGCAGCTATTTAAGGTAGGGGACAATATATCATCATCATCATTTCAGCCGCATAACGTCCACTGCTGGACATAGGCCTCTCCCAGGGATTTCCAAAATGACCGATCTAGAGCGGCCTGCATCCAGCGCTTGCCAGCGACCTTAGATCGTCTGACCAACTTGTGGGTGGGTGTCCAACACTTCGCTTGCCAGTCGTGGCCCCCATTCGAGAACCTTTCTGCCCCATCGGCCATCGGTTCGTCGCGCTATGTGTCCCGCCCACTGCCACTTCAACGAGCTAATTCGCTGGGCTATATTAGTGGCTATTGTTCTACGAATTTCCTAATTTATGATTCGATCACGTAGAGAAACACCGAGCATAGCCCTCTCCATAGCGCGTTGAGCGACCTTGAGCCTTCTTATGAGACCAATAGTAAGGGACCACGTTTCAGAGCCATAAGTCATCACTGGTAACACACATTGATTATACACTTTAGTCTTGAGGCACTGAGGTATTTTGGACGAGAAGACGCTTCGTAGCTTCCCGAACGCTGCCCAATCAAGTCGGATTCGTCGAAAGACCACTTCCTCGAAGCTGGAACTTCCTGCCTGGATCAATTGACCCAGGTAGATATAGTGGTCTACAACTTCGAGGGTGGAGCTCCCAACACAAACAGGTAGGGGCACGACATGGACATTCAGCATTACTTTCGTTTTGTCCATGTTCATTCTGAGGCCCACCTGTTGGGAAACTTGATTAAGGTCTCCGAGCATGGTACTTAAGTCTTCCATGGATTCTGCCATGACAACGATATCGTCGGCAAATCGAAGGTGAGTGATATACTCGCCATTGATGTTGATGCCAAGTCCTTCCCATTCCAGAAGCTTGAAGGCATCTTCCAGTGCAGCGGTGAACAGTTTCGAAGATATCAAGTCTCCCTGTCTCACACATCTTTGCAGTGGAATAGCCCTCGTGCATTGCTCCTGTACTCGGACTGACATAGTGGCGTTACTGTACAAATACTTCAACACTTCGATATACCGATAGTCAATACGGCATCGCTGGAGAGACAGAAGCACGGCCCATGTTTCGATCGAATCGAAGGCTTTTTCATAGTACAAAAACCTCAAGCATAACGGCCGGTTATACTCCCTCGTCTTCTCTATAACCTGCCGTAGCGTGTGGATGTGGTCCATGGTACTAAAGCCTTTACGGAAACCGGCTTGTTTGGGAGGCTGGAAGGCATCAAACCTGTTTGCGAGACGATTTGTGATGACCCTCGAAAACAACTTATTTATATGACTCAGAAGCGTGATAGGCCTATAGTTCTTTAATAGGGCGTTATCTCCCTTTTTGAAGAACAGGACCACCACACCCCTGTGCCACGCTTCTGGCGTTACGCCCTCGAATAGCTGAAGGACTTTCAGTACCGGGGCGTACCGCCCGCTTTCAGAAGCTCTGCTGTGATTCTATCCTCGCCCGGCGCCTTGTTGTTTTTGAGCTGTTTGAGGGCCATCCTAATCTCGTACAGGCTGATGTCCGGGATATCTTCAGTATAGTGTCGGGTCAGCTTGGCTCCTGGGTCTTTAGCCAATTGTCCGCTGGGTTGTGCAACTGAGGTGTATAACTGTCCATAAAACCTCTCAATCTCTGCCAGAACCCCTTCCTTTGTCGACGCCATGCCACAGGCCTCCGTCTTCAGCTTCATCAATCGGCTTTGCCCAACCGACATAGCTCTTGCGAACACTTTGGAGCCTTTGTTCTGCTCTATCGTCTCCTTAATACATTTGGTATTAAAGGAGCGAATGTCGTGTCGCAAGGACTTTTGTATACGTCTGTTGAGCTGCCGATATGATTCATTGTCTTCGGAGGTCTGCAGCGGCCCGGATCGTCGTTCTGCAATCAAGTCTAGGTCTGCAGATTTTTTGAGGTTTGCGTTTGGGGTGGGACTTAAGCACCTTCGATCCCACCGCTTGGACAGCTTCTTCAAACTCTTGGTTTATCTCGTCCACTGTAACGCAATCCTGAAGGCCTTCAAAGCGATTGAATAGTTCAAGCCGGAAGCTTTCGGAGTTTTCAATTTGGACCTGTGACGGTCGGAGCGTCGACTTCATCAGTCGCGACCTTTCGGCTTTGAGACAAATATTCACGATGCCTCTTAATATACGGTGATCGCTCCCAGTTTTAATCCGATTTATCACTGAAACATCGTTAAATATTCGTCTCTTCATCGTTAGGATGAAGTCGATTTCGTTTTTAACAGGGGGCTGGTTCTTCTTTCTTGGACCCATCCAGGTCCATTATCTTTGCGGTGGCTTTTGGAAGAAAGAGTTCATCGCAAAGAGTCCCTCTTTCTCCAGAAAATCAGCCAGCCTACGTCTACCCCTACCATTTCGCACTCCGTATCCGAAGTTTCCCAGCCTAAACTCCCCATCGCCTCGCTTACCCAGTTTTGCGTTGAAGTCCCCCATAACAACCGTAAAATAGGTTTCAGAAGAATGTATGGCCCTACTAATGTCCTTATACACCTCTTCATCGGAGTGATCCTCAGTTGGCATATATACCTGGATGACCTTCAGCGAGTATCTTTTCGATACTCTTGAGTATCAGGTATATTACCCTGCTAGAAACACTCTCGATGGTTATGACGTTGTTTATGAGGGACCTGTGGACGAGAAACCCGATACCATGCTGGGACTTCTTTTTGTCTTCTTCTCGGTGATAGAGTACCTAGGTTACCAGTAGAGTTGTTGTGCCCTCGCCCTCTCTACGGACTTTAGACAACCCCACTATGTCCCACCGTAACCTACTCATTTCCTCTTCCACCTCAGCTAGTTTCTTGTCTGTCCTCAGAGTGCATACGTTGTGTGTTACCAGGGCCAGCCGTTGACGGGAGTAGTAGCCGGATCTCTGCCGGAGATTCTTCGCACCCCCTGCCCCGCCGTTACCGGACAATATATGGCTCGTCAAAAACAATCGGGACTCGCCTGGGCCATAAGGCAGTTGCCTACTCTGCTTAAGACGACGCACGGAGTCCAGTGCTGCCCCCATTTGAAATATATTATGTGAAACGGAGACATAATTTAAAATTTTGATCTAGCCTAACCCCTCAAACTATTTAATGAACCACTGTTTACAGTGAGAACGTTAAGCTTTAGTTAGCATTTTTCCCAAGTGGCCGTTTTTCGCAAAAATGCGAACTAAAGTATAACGTTCTCACTTTAAACTGTAAACATTGGTTCATAAAATAGTTTGAAGGGTTATCTAGGGCTTACTACTTTAAATATCTCCTTTTCCTTTCAAATGGGGGCAGCACTGGACTCCATGCATCATCTCCAGCCTTGGTCAGTGGCGGTGGTAGATTAGGCAGGTCTAAACCTACATCTTGTGCAATCTGAGATCTTAATGATTAATCCAGCCTTGGTCAGTGGCGGTGGTAGAGTAGGCAGGTCTAAACCTACATCTTGTGCAATCCGAGATCGTAATGAATAATCTAGCCTTGGTCAGTGGCGGTGGTACTCGTAGACTAGGCAGGTCTTGTATAACAAATAATGTTTTTCCATTTTTTTTATATACAGGTATATTAAAAAATAAAAAAAATAGTACATACATACATACATACTATCACGCCTGTTTCCCACAGGAGAAGGCAGAGACTATGGACCTCCACTTGCTACGATCTTGACAGACCTCTTTAGCTTCATCTACACTCATCAACCTCTTCAAAAAATAGTAAAAATAAAACAATTTGTATTAAAGTCAAATAGGTATATTTACGAAACTGCGAAGGTTCCTGTGATCAAAATATTCTCTGGTCTGGACAAAGAGTTTAAAGGAATGTGAATCTGAAACAAGAATCAAGTACGATATTCCAACCCTATACTTACTCCCAGGAAAGTAGTGCCAATCAAGAAGCTTACAATTATGAATCATAATAAATCTAAGTACTTATACTTACGTAGCTCGATATACTCCGTCAGAAAACAGCTGAAGAGTTTTCTAATTCTCCGAAGAATTTACAGTAGACTGACTAAAGTTATTATTTATTACATATTTAGTACTTACCTCAAACTATGGAGCTACCTCGGTCCTTCTGACATAATCGGTCCTCTTGAACCATCGAAGTAAACTTAACCTGTATGTATACTTCTGGATGCAATGGGCCTCTCTGATACAAGGGTGATTGCAGGGCTACTCCTTCACGCTGCTGCTCCATCGCAGCGCCTACTACTTTAACCATGTAAATAAAATAAACTTACCTGAAATTAATATACTTAATTGGTGGTTTGCTGGCTCTTACAAGTCTCGGGCATGAACCTTAAAAAATACAAAACCCTGAATTGATCGCTGCATAACCTAAAGCACCAACAATACAAAAAAAAAACGACGCCGTCACGAACTCTGTATAACCTCGTTTTGAAAACCAAATCGTGCACAAGTAACTCCGAAGCAACTAAATTTTCATAAGACTAGATGCAGAGAGATGCCTATATATGCTACATATAGGTAATAATTGGGAAATTGATCATGGTAAAGTTAATGGGCGCAAAGAATGTTATTATTAAAAGTTATGTCAGTCAGTAACATTCAGTAATTGCTTCGCCTTCTAAAAGGAGCCCCACTGTTCCTAAAGTCCCGTCTACCATAACCCCTACCCCTCCCGGAAGGCCCGGAGAATCTACCACTATTGTTCAATCGCGAGCTATATTTTCCCGAAGGTGGCGTGTACATTTTCATGTTTCTATCGCCACTGCGAGAGCGTTTTTCGGGGGATTCTTTATTATTTCCATTGTCAAAAGTGATGGGACGGTGCCGCTTTTGGCCAGGGGAATGTTTGTCTCTGTCTTCAGAAGCTGTTTCAGAACGCTTTTCCTGTAACAAAAACAAAAACGATATTATTGCAGTGTAATTTGGCAATTTTGTGTTGAAATTGTTCAGTGGCAATAGGGGATCGGACAACTTATCACAAAGTGTTTGAAAGTAATTAGAATGGTTATTTATTACCATCAAAAATAATATTTTATTTAAATAAGGCTGTAAATATATATAAATAATCATTTAAAATTTGAATGCATAAAAATGCCGCAAAAACGCTTCCATCTGTCATCTTGGTCGCGTAACGTCATCTGTGTGTGAGTAAACATCAAACAATCAAGGGGTGAAAAGGATGGCAGTAGTGGAGACCACAAATTCACATAGTAATGTTGACATCTATGGTTGACATTTTGAGGTTACCCCAGCCGTCAAAAATGACAATTACAAACGAATGACGTAACGCCGCTGTAATTGTTGTTTCGTTTGAGGTGGCGAACAGATTCAAAACATTGCAATTAACGCATTTTATTTCTTGATTTAGAAAAATAAATCATTATTATTTCACAAAAATACTTATTGAATGTTCAGTTTATTTAATTAATATTATTTCTAATTACAACAAAGATTTTTTGGTGAGACCTGTCCGATCCCCTATTATAAAATCAAAGTCTTTTTGTTTATTTTTAGAAATTGTTAAGGAAAAAGTGTCCAGTGGCATTTAGTTTCCGAGATATAGGCAGTTTTGTAAAGTTGGGTGAAAAAAATGCATGTAGAAAAGTACTATACCAAAATTAAACTGTAAACCACTGTTTACAGTTTAAGCTTTAGTTTGCGTTTTTGCCAAAAGTGGCCGTTTTTCGCGAAATTGCAAAGTAAAGCTTAACATTCTCACTTTAAACTGTAAACTGTCAGTGGTTCATAAAATAGTTTAAAGGGTTATCTAGGTTTTAGTAGCTTAAAATTTTAAATGATATCTCCGTTTCCTTACAAATAATTTATTTCAAATGGGAGCAGCACTGTTCTCCGTGTATCGTCTTAAGTTCTTAATTCAATACCCACTACTGGACCCTTTTTTCTTGGACGCCCAGAATTGATCTAAGAACTCATATTGCCTAGGCTTTTAAGTGTCCGCGTCGCTTACGCGTGATGTGAACTGGAGCGGGTTATTAGCATAAAATAAAACGATCTATAGAATATCTACCTCTCTATCAGGTCTTTTAGTGGACTGGAATGACAGCTGAACTTTGCTTTTGAAGCTTGGTGGCGTGCGGAAGATGTCTCTGATAAGAGTGTTGATGTTTGATGTGGTTTTCAATGCTGCAACCTTCAACTTGTTTTCTTCGGAATTGGTATCTACTTTCTTACCCTAAAAAAAACCAATTTGTTTAGAGAATACAGATATTGAGAAGAATATTATGGGATAATAAATCTGACTTTGAATAACATATGATTTAGACATTCATCATCATCCGAGCGTATTCGCAGTTGCATTGTCAGCGGTTACGCTTCAGAGCCCGAGGTCCGCTACCTAACCTAGGTGATTCGACGAGGTTACTGGTTTTTACCCAGAGCGACTGCCGTCTGACCTCCGCAACCCAAAGGTATATTAATATGATTCAGACATTGTTTACGAATAATCCAAAAATGAAATTTAATCATAATTACCTGTGTAACTTCTTTGAGTTTCTTTATGTAACCCTGGGTTAATCGAGCAGTGTACTGCAAACGTAGCCGTAAAGCTTTCAACCTAGCTGCATCGGCGCCGAGGGCGTCCGGAGCCTTGCGACACAGCGAGTGAAGAGCGTACAGAGCACATTCAACATGTGAGAATTGCAGGGACGGTGTTGCTTTACTTTCTTCTGCATTAGCCTCTTCTTTTTCACCTTCTTCTGTTTTGGATTCGTCTTCTATCGGAGCCTCAGGTAGATATGTCTGTAAACATTTAGATAAATAAGACATGGTAACTACTCCACATGATACTTTAGACTTTTATAGTCATTATAATATCTACGACAAGATAAATTTTATAGAATGGTTTTCATAAAATTAAATATTGAGAAAGATTACGGGAGCAATGTCAGGCCCTGCAACACTAACAATTTTTTTTTATTTTACATTAACTTACCATGAGTACATCAAAAACAGAATCAATTTTTTTCTGTGCATCTTCCAAGTCACCACAGTGTTCTGTTATTTCAGCGAAAATCTTTAATAATTCCAGTTTTGAATCTGTACCCTCAGCTGAGGTAATGTCTTTCCAGCAAGCAAGGACGTGATCACAGAAGAAATTGACAAACTGAGTTGAATCCACTTGTGTCTGTTAAAAAGTAAAAAACAAAACCAAAATTAACACAAATAGAATAAAATAATATTTAATAATAGAAACAAATTATGATATCCCTCTATTGTTTTTGGGCTAGATAATGTTCAGGAGATTACAGTTCGACCACTTCGTGCCCAACCCTCCTGCGGGGTGATAGACGTTGGCAGGGGCGAGGTAGCACGTCATTTACAAAGGATTTGACATTAGGTTGCACGTCTTCCCCGCTACACCACCCGCAGCCCGTAGACATCTCGATACCTCGTCCCCGCCACCGTCTGTCATTCCGCAGGAGGGTCGCGCACTAAGTGGTCGGACTTTAATTACAGAATAAATAATACTAATGTAGAGAAGTCTCACTCAGCAAAGAAATATCTACTCGATGTGGCTAGCGATATGGTTTAATTTAGCTCACGTCAGAACTCAGCACATTTTCGTAAAGATACCTAGACATCCATAGCAAGCCAATTTTATTCTTATTACTCTGGACAAACGATTCGTATAACTGAATTTACCACCCGGAGGGGCCGCCTGCGCGCGTAGTAATAATAGAGGTACATTTTCGGGGAGATTTTTTTTAAATAATATATTTATAATTTTTTCTGTAGCCAACACGGATAGATATTTAGATAATACATTTTTTGGTATAATTTTCATATAAAAAGGTGATTGTATAAAATAGTAATAAGTAAAACTTAGAGGTATGTTTGTGATTTTTTTTTTCTATCGAGCCAAAAATGCTCAATCGTGTTTTGGCTATTGTGGGTGTCTGTAGAAAATCCTTAAGATTTTTATGTAAATTTTTTGAGAAATAAACTGTAGTAGTTTAATAACAGTGATTTTTCAAAAACACGCACAGTTTTGCAAATTGTGAACCCACATCACCTTAAGGTGAAGGTATAGGCAAATGACCTTGAAGTGGCGCCCTCATTTGAAATAAATTGTTAACTCGTAAATATGGAGATAATTTCCATATTGCTCTTCGTCATGCACTAGATAGCCCTTTAAATTATTTTATGAACCACCGTTGAAAGTATTTACATTAGTCCGTCTAGCTTTAAAACTTGCCTCCGCCAAAAGTGGCCACGGCAAGTTTTAAAGCTAGACGGATCACCAATAATAGTTTCAACGGCAGTTCATAAAATAATTTAAAGGGCTATCTAGTGCATGACGTAGAGCAATATGGAAATTATCACCATATTTACGAGTTAACAATTTATTTCACACTTCAAGGCCATTTGCCTATATCTTCGCCTTAAACAGGTGTAAAAAATGACCTTTTTGGTTATAGGCAGAATTATGTCTCACAACTTTAAAATGTACTTACAGAAAATAAAGGCAAAGCGTGTTGTGAGCACTGTAGAATCCTGTCAACGTATTCTGGGTCTTCCGGGTGCCAATCATCTGGCGACAGTCCAATTGCTGCGACAAGTTGCACAAGCTCCTTCTTCCCAGCTGGAGTTTTCCCAAGTTTGGACCATGTGAGCAATTCCATTATGTGCTCAAATTCTTCAGCTACTACATCCTAGTGAAGAAAAATAAAAGTTGCAATATACAAAAACAGATTTAGACAATTATTGAGATGTTTCTACTTAAACCAGAACTAATTATATTTCTTTATTGTCTTTTCTTTAAAATGTGTTACCTTATGCATCATGATTTTTGAAGTGGGCACACTTGCCCTCTTTTATTTTGTTTAGTTTTGGTTCTAGTTGCAACTAATTATTCTCATTATTTTTTAAACTCGCAAGCTAATAATAATGCCTTCATTAATATGGCCATTATTAGCAAATTTTATCCACACTTCATAAATAATTACATGTTGAGTAACATGTCAAAATATACATAGAGGGTGGTCGAAGTGATTAAAAAATTAGTACTAACATCAGTAATTTACTAATAAACTTATGTAAACATATGTCGTCTTCGATCATATATTCTATAGATGCACAGTTGCGGCCCTAAAAATGGCACAAGAAAAACAAGGCAGTATTATGCCTTGTTTCACTCTTATTCGCTCGGTGGCCGCGCGCGTGACGTTACGTCAAAGATGCCAAAGTGCGTGGTGAAAATACGAATTTATTTCCACACTAATTTCAGTTACTTGAAGGTTTAAATTAGAATTAACTGTATGTATGACACTTTACAACTTTTTTCGCAATACTTGAAATGGTATACATCACATACACCTATGTACGTATTGACACGGGGACAATATTTTGTTTCATTTTGCAAGGAACTGTGCATCTATAGAATATATGATCAAAGTATGTCGTAGGATGATTTGATAGTTCATATTCAGTTTTATTAGAGTGAATTATTTCTGCAAAATCTTTTTCCAGTAAGGTTGAGAAATGTTTACCATTGTCTAATTTCCGTTTTACAATATCCTTAGGGTTTTCACAAAAAATCGAATTATCAAATCATACTATGACATTATATAATCATTAACTCAAGACCAAATATAAAGGTCAAAATTACCTCTAAGATTTTTTTGCATTCGGCAACAATCAGATCTTCAGCTTCCTTGTTGATGACTTCCCTTCCCAGCTGCTTCACCTTTGTTGCCAGAAACTTAATACATCTTTCCCGAACAATCTCATTTGTAACTTCATTGTCAGTGCTCTGGTGTATTTGTGAGAATAAGCCCATCAATGCCCCTTTCGGGTCAGTTTTGAGTATAGCTAGTAACGAGTTAGTTACAATATTGATTTCTGTTACATCATCAGACTGCAGCAGCTGAGCTAAGATATCAGCAATCCTCTGAGTATGCTCTTTGTGGTCTTTGCAGAGTGATGGCAAATCTTTTATTGCCTGTTTGCGAATCTGTAAAATAAATATAAACCCAGTTTAAATGAAGGCAGGCCTGTTGGACTTGGGGCAATGTATGCCACCATTTTTAGTACTTGTAGGATGTTTTGTTGAAAAATAATTCTTTACCATACTAAGTTAATTTCCAGTCAACTTTTTTTACCAATCCAAAGATAATATAATTACTAACCATGATGCCTTCAATGGATTTACATTATAGGTAGTTTAGTCCAATAGCGGCATAAAGTGTGGGCAGTGGGGGTGGTCCACCTCTGGTGCCAAGTAGCAATAGGTGAGAACGACAACTTAATACAGCCAAAGAATGCTCACAAAACCATTTGCAATGAATTTTCAGCAGGGGACATTGTGTTGGAGATTTTATGATTGAGCATTTGGAAGCCACCAAAATTTCTGACCAAGAGGTTCAATGGACTTCATTGAAGTTCTCAGATTCATTGTAAAATGGGGCTATTTAATCTGTTTCTAGATTACGGCTATGTCAGTAAAAGAATCTTTTTAGAAATACAATTAATAAAATCTTACTCAAGGTCCACAATTAGTCAACTGCAACTAACAAATCTTTTGATCTTATGAATTGAAAGAGTCAGGGAATTGAACAGAAAAAACACCTATGCTGCCACTGCCGCTTTTAATGTGGTATTTTTGGAAGTAGTTACCTACTTTTAAAAATACCATGTGAAATAGCATTAGAGAATACAATCCCGGGATCCCGACCGTTTTCTGGCCCCGGGACTCCCGGGACTCTACTTGGCTAATCTCGGGATTTTCACAAACAAGTCTAGTTTGTATTCCGTAGTCTGTTGCGCCTTGAAAATAACCTTGCCTAGATTATTTTAAATACATTACGACAAAAAGCAACGCGTACAATACGTAGGTACCCACTATTTACTACACAGGTACACGTAATATGAAAATATTAATGAGCTGATAAAGAAAATCCGCAAAGTTGTAGTGTATTTCGAAAGATCTCCATTGAAAAATGAAACAGTACTTCAAAAATATGTGAAAATTGAACATGGAAAAGAGTTGTCACTTCTTTTGGACTTTAAATCCAGGTGGAATAGTCTTTTAACAATGCTGGAGCGATTTTATCTTTTAAAAGCATGCATTCAAAAAGCTCTTATAGATCTCAAACATCCAATTCGTTTAGATGTTGATTTTGAATTGGTAAATAAAATTGTTGATGTGCTGACCCCAATTAAATTGACAGTAGAAGCGATCTGTCGGCGAGATGCTAATTTATGCACAGCTGATGCCGCTTTGAAATTTCTTATAAAACAACTGTCTAGCAAAAACTCAGCACTTGCCATAAAAATTAAAACATCCTTCGTGAAACGTATAAAGCAACGACGAAGTGATGATTTAACTGGCGTGTTAAATTATTTACAAAATCCACGAATGGATGATGAAAATCAGTTGTTATCGGATTTGGAATGGCACGACTTATTTCCAGTTCCGACACAGGCTTTAGTGAGGAAGCAAATAAAGAGTATTGTTAAAAGACTTAATAGTCGAGATAGCACGGAAGAAGAAGCAAGGTCAGGATCACAAACAGATGAGGAGCTAAGGTCAGAAACCTCCCAACCCCAATTGACATTAAAGGAAAAGTTACAGCTGGAAATTAACAAGAGTATGAAATCCCCAGATCCTGAAGTACAAGTACAAAATGAATTGGGGTTGGCAAATAGTATTAGACGTGAAATGAGCCTGTTCGAAAATGGAGGAGTTCGTGGATATCACTTAGAAACAGCATATAAGTATCTATTGTCTATTCCTGCAACCAGTGTAGAAGCTGAACGAGCGTTTTCAGCTGCTGCTTATGTTGGCAATAAACTACGAAGCAGACTCGGAAGTCAAACATTGGATGCTTTGATATTTCTGCGATTATATTTTCGAAATTGTAAATAGTTATTTTGTGCTGTTTTTTAATTTCTTGCAAAAGTATAGTATTTTTTGGTTTGTATTTTTTCTTTTCTTATTATTATTCTGATTTGTGTTGTGCAAAGACATAAAAGACATATTTTTTTTAATACTCGTGTTTTTTTATTTTAGCCCATTTAGAAACCACATAGTCTAATCCCGGGATAGGCCCGGGATCCCGGGAAAAGGCTTTAAAAAATCCCGTAAGCCCGGGATTGAAAAACATGCTCGGGATTGTATTCTCTAAATAGCATACAACATGTGGTATTTTTGGAAGTAGGCAGTTACCTAGTTTTACAAATTTCATGTGAGAATAGCAAACAATGTTTTGCATGTGGTATTTTTAGTATACTTACGGCTATATCATCATCCTCGCATAGATCGAATTGGGCTTCTATTGCCTGCTCTGCAAGACTGGGAAAACTGTTGAAGAACTTTGCAATGAATTGTGATGCTAAACGCTTCTCTTTATCAGAACCCTTTACAGCAGCCAATATTTCCAAGTACTCTTTTTCATGCTGTAAATAATAATCTTGTGAGTCAAAGCAGATCCAATTCGTTTAACTTGTAAAAAAACTAGAAAATTAAAAAATATTAGCTTAGGTTACCTTCGAAATGTCATTCTTGGCGTCCGCCAGTACGCCATAATTATGGTACAGTTTTTCGATGTTATCGCTAGACATATTGGATAAATTACAATGTCGTATTGTATATTGATCCGCAAATAATTATTACAACGTTATAGTTAAACCACACAACATAAAATCACAATTTTACGAAAAGATGGCAGCGTTGCACATAAAATCCCACACAACGCGACCGCCGAGCCGAGCACAAATTAGATAGATGATAGATCATGTGTTGCCAAATTAAATTTTTGAAAATCCATGGGTCAACGCTCAAAAATCCGTAGAAGTCCGTAGATTGCCTCTACAAGAATCCGTGGTTCTACGGACATTTTTTAAAGGTTAATAAACCTGACTATTTATAGATAAACTGACCTTAAACTTAATTCCTTGCCGGTAAAGAAATTGTTAACTAAAAAAAATCAGCGGAAAAATCTCAAGACATAGGAAAAACAACAAAATTGAATTTTTATTTTTATTGATTTTTAATTCTAGAGATGTATCGACTAGTCGGTAAAAACCACCGACTAGTCAGTCATATATATTTTTTAAATAACTTATTATATACCTAAGCAAGGATAGAAAGAAGCGAGGGAATAGTAGACTGCTCTCGTGTTCATAAAAATAAACCAACCAACATTTACTAAATCAACTTTATTGAAAAATGTTGGATACATCTTGTTAAGGGTTTTTAACAGAATTGAGATTAGAGTACTATACTAAATAACTAAAAATAACTGAAAGTTGGAATTTTGTCATATATTTAGAATTTTATCATTTTAATAAGGTATAACTATTTAATATGATTTTTTTACTACCGTTTGGGTATGGAGCTATTGGTTTACTGGCAACCACAAAGAAAAAAAATAGAAAATAAAGACAAGAAAGAAATCTGTAGGTTTGGCGACTAAAATCCGTATGTCCGTAGCAATGACGTATAAAAGAGATGTGATTCCTTGATTGATATGATTCCTTATTCATTGGTCCGTAGACAAGACCTTAAATCCGTAGATCTACGGACAAATCCGTAGGTATGGCAACGAGGTCTTGTCAAAAATTACCTAAATTTACAAAAAAGTAACCTTTTTACAGGAAAAGAAACCATTTACATTTTTCATCTACTTCTAAAAAGGAGGTTATTAATTCTTCGCAGTCTTTTATTTATTTTTATTTTTTTATGTAAGTTTACCATATTCGAAGACGCCTTGAGTGATTCGAAAAATTCTTTTTTTGTTTGAAAGTGTATATAAAGAGTCAAAGCGTATGTCTACACAAGGATTTTTTCAGAGTTCTATATATGGCAACAATGTTATCTGTCAAACAATTGTCAATGTCATTTTTTACATAGACTAAAATATCTTGACACTTGAAAAAAAAAGTATTTAATTTTTTTAAGTTAAAAAAATTAGGGTTAAAACAACAACTTATACAATAAAAAGGTAGCATGAGCTTATTAATGAAGTAAATGTTTTTATATTGATTAAAAGTTAAAGTGATATATTTCGTTCATGTACTCATGTATAAAAAATAAAAACATTTTTTATCCCAATTTTAAACCCATAGTCAGCCTTACGCCGTCATTTCTTTTGTCCGAACCGTCTGACGTATTAAAAAAAATAATGTCATATGACATTTGACTATTTAATTGCCACCATAAACATAGTATCTCTAGACGCCTCATCAAAATAGCAGCAGAATAACTATATCTGCTCTACTCGCACTAATTTGCCCGGCTCATATGAACGAAGCGAGATAGCGCTAGAGTGCATCGCCATCTTGAAATGCCGCGCGCCGTCAGCCGACCGGTTGAAGTACTCACGGTGCCAGCTGGACGTATGCGAGTCAATTGTGTTTTTAACAAAAAATTATAAATCAAGTTGTTTTATCGTTACTGTTTGTGTGGAAACAAGTGCTAAGATGCCTATCCCGTGTTCTGCTCTCGGTTGTTTCAGCCAACAAGGTATTTTGAGCGGAACAGGACAAAAAATATCCTTCCATCGGTAAGTCGTATTAAATACATTCGAGGAAGAAAATGATATTAAGGCTTAATTCGAGTAAAACAGCATGTTGACTTGTAGTTGTATTCGTTGGTAATTGGCGTAACCAAGTTTCGAATTCTTTATTAGTAAAATGAACTCATTTTTATGTTTGTATTCATTGACTGTACCATTTTTGACAACTGAAATAAATACCCTTGAAATTTAATCGTAGTGCTGCACCTTAATAGGTTGCTATCGATAAGTTTATAGGTACCTATTTCCCCATTCTGTGACTAATTTAATGAACGATATAACTATTTTATAATACATAAGTATTCTATTTTAGGTGTACCACATTAGGTATATTGTATTTTGTTTTTATTGCAGATTCCCAAAGGATAAAATTTTGAAAGAAAAATGGGTCAGGAATATCAGACGTGGAGAATGGACTCCTTCTAAATATTCAAGATTGTGTTCACTGCATTTTGAACCCACTTGCTATCGTGAAGGATCAGATCAAAAACTGTTACATTCGCATATGTCGCACATTTAGATCTTTTTCATAGGCAGGCATTATTACTTAACCATTTAAACATTCCTTTGTTATTTGAATTAGATTAAATTGTGAACGAAGTCACGTGACAGCTGCTTTGTGAGTCGATTGGAGTTCATGCTGACGATATGTACAATGACAACCGACTTACCCGATGATTCATAAGGAACCCGACTACTCTGCGTGACCGTTCAAATTTAATCGCAATTCAAAGTTTACAGTGATATACATATTTACTTCTATGTGTTTTTATACTTTTATGAACGTCTTTTTGTTATATTCTGTTTTTATATTTTTTTTTCGTCTTATATGTGACAGATAAAACGTCGGATGTAAGATAACACTGCTGTGGTAACATATTAATCTTCATCGCCGTATTTAGTTAAGATTCTGACTATTTTTTTCAGATCATAACTACTTACGAAACTTTAATTTTGATTCAAAGTGCATTTAGTAAGTATTAGAAAATAGTAGCGTGTAATAGTTTTAATAAATACTCTTCTCTCACTCGTGAAGTTGGTGTTTGTAAAAAACGTTTTTGGCAATAAATACAAGTATGAGAAATTCGAGATGTTTTTTGACAACTAAAGACAAACAAAAAGAAGAGTATTTTTTTTTTAGTTGTAATGTTGTTAATGTATCGACTCTACGTATACAGATGTATACGAAGAGTCGACAAATCCAACCAACCAACCAACTTAGCCATACAGATGAGCTGTAGGGTTAGTGACTCCTCTAAAGCGGTACGTAAGACATACATTACTGCGTATCCGCATTTCATATAAAGTCTAATTTGGTTTGACAAAGAAATAGGACGTCACTATCGTACGACTACCGTATTATTTTTTGGAGTAACCCCCAGATTTGCTTTCTTCGGAAAGCAATTTTTTCAATATATAATAATATTATATATTGAAAAAATAGCTTTTTTATCATATTATGATACTCGCACAGCTTTGCGTATTTTGTTAAACTTTATTCAACATTAGTACGAAATATAAGATTTTTGACTAATTGTATAACTGGTTTAAGTAAGACAGAAGAGTGAGCTATTTATTCATATAAAGTATTGTAATATTCATGTAAATTATTAATTACATAGAACATTATTTGACACAAAATTTGTATTTTTACTTCTACTGCCTGGTTTCACGACTTCACGACGTTAGTCGGAAAGTAAGTATACTCTTCCCTGAAATTGTGAAAAGAAAATCAGCTGTTTTATACATTAAAAAGTATTTCACACTCAAACGTGTGAAACAAACAACTGATAGTTTTTTCCATCAACGCCGATTCGACCCTATCATTTAACACTTTTTCTTTTGGTTCGACTAATCTGACGAAGAGGAACCCCAACATATCTTCGTCTACCAAATCATCGGATTAGCAGAAAATCCATGTTATTTAAGCTTCTAGTCATTGGATATAAGATTAAAGGCCCATTTACATGGTGCA
The DNA here is from genome assembly GCA_963576875.1 of Acrobasis repandana. Lineage (NCBI taxonomy): Eukaryota > Metazoa > Arthropoda > Insecta > Lepidoptera > Pyralidae > Acrobasis > Acrobasis repandana. The sequence continues at coordinate 13,240,553 of OY756218.1, read as the reverse complement.
AGTTTCTTGCCTGTTGCATACAATTAAATTGAAGCAATAGAAAACTTGCATGGTCTAAACAGAACGTCAGCCATACAAATCATTTATTGCTTCAATAAAATTGTATGCAACAGGCAAGAAACTTACACTGTGTAAATGGGCCTTAATACACGCACGTACGATCTTCATCTGAAACGTATCAACGTATCGATAGTTGTAGAAGTTTGTAGATTTTGCTCTTAATATATTTTTTTTAAATGACTATATAAATATATATATAGTAAAATTACCTACCACTTACTTTTTTGCAACGGTTTGTTGTTTGCATGAAATTCTGATGACATTTCGAATACTGACCAACAGTTCTATTTTTGAGCTAAACCCCAAGCCCCAACCATATGATTATTAAAATAATAAGTTTTAATTATGTACGAATAAACAGCTGATCTTTAAACTTATATCCGTCTTACTACAAAAAGATAAAATACTGTTTAGCAAAAATATATACACTCACTTTAGCACTTTTCTTGCTAAAACGAGTGTATTATTTTTGGTATCATTTTTGCTTAACAGATGTTACCTTTTTTGTAGTAAAATGGATACTGTCTTACTAAAAAAGACGGGCTAACTTTGTCACCTTCTTAGTTCAACCAATAACCACCTTAAACAAGGTGACTTCTAGTAAAATGATACTATGTCTATATCATCTGTAAATGTCAACTTAATCTGGAGAGATATTGGAGATTCCGCGATAAAGTAGAAATGTGACGTAGCGTGGCGTATTTTTTGTATGCAATACGCGTGCGTGGACATGTATGAGTATGACACTACGAAATAGAAAAGTCATCTAAACCACAGAATAAGTACTAGTATAAACTTAAACAGAAGTCAATGTCATTAAAATTTTGTCGAAGGCAAACAATGAACTTTATTTACTTTTGACGTTTGGCGAAGTAAGAATTCTTGCAACAGTAAATGCCGATATAGTTCCCGGCAAACATCTTGAACACTGATTGATATACCCTTCTCGCTCTTGTGTATTCTCCCGCCAATGCGAGAGAGTGAGAAGGGTATATCAATGATCGGTGTCCGAGAAGTTTGCCGCGATAAAAGGGAAAGAGACAAGATCAGTTTTAATCAGAATCTCTATAATGAAGGTATTTATTTTTATTTATTTATTCAACTTTATTACAAAAATTGTGAAAGTATTGTAACGTAAATTGTAAGGGTATGTTATTATAGTTATTTTTTTTTTCTAGTGGGGAAGTAAGAAGTCAAGTTGGTTCCGAGTCCAACAACCAACGAGAGTTGTCTGCCATTAATTGTCATTATCGATAAATTGCAAATCCTATCATCCCTGCTCTGCCCATCACTAAGAGTATACATTAATATAAACAAATTTGTATAGCACAAATGGCGACATGAGGGTTTTAAGTAGTAAGTGTTGCAGTATATCGAACTCTGTCACTCTTATAACATTTCTTATTTGTAAAAAAGAAAAGGCTATAGTGTTTTCCGTTCATTTTTTTTAAATTTCCTCTATACATTATTGCTCTGAGATTGCCACCGTGGTAACATAGATATATTGTCATATGACAGTTAACTATCTGTTAACTGTCATAGTTGTCAAAATAGTGTCAAGTGTCATATGAAATTATTTTTTTTAATACGTCAGACCACAGAGCTATAATGTATAGAGGAAACTTAAAAAAATGAACGGAAAACACTATAGCCTTTTCTTTTTTACAAATAAGAAATGTTATAAGAGTGACAGAGTTCAATATACTGCAACACTTACTACTTAAAACCCTCATGTCGCCATTTGTGCTATACAAATTTGTTTATATTAATGTATACTATTAGTGATGGGCAGAGCAGGGATGATGGGATTTGCAATTTATCGATAATGACAATTAATGGCAGACAATACTCTTCTCTCACTCGCGAAGTTGGTGTTTGTTATGGGAAACCCAAAGGAAATGGGTTGTTAAAAAAACATCTCGAATTTCTCATACTTGTATTTATTGCCAAAAATGTTTTTTACAAACACCAACTTCGCGAGTGAGAGAAGAGTATTTATTAAAACTATTACACACTACTATTTTCTAATACTTACTAAATGCACTTTAAATCAAAATTAAAGTTTCGTAAGTAGTTATGATTTGAAAAAAATAGTCAGAATCTTAATTAAATACGGCGATGAAGATTAATATGTTACCACAGCAGTGTTATCTTACATCCGACGTTTTATCTGTCACATATAAGACGAAAAAAAAATATAAAAACAGAATATAACAAAAAGACGTTCATAAAAGTATAAAAACACATAGAAGTAAATATGTATATCACTGTAAACTTTGAATTGCGATTAAATTTGAACGGTCACGCAGAGTAGTCGGGTTCCTTATGAATCATCGGGTAAGTCGGTTGTCATTGTACATATCGTCAGCATGAACTCCAATCGACTCACAAAGCAGCTGTCACGTGACTTCGTTCACAATTTAATCTAATTCAAATAACAAAGGAATGTTTAAATGGTTAAGTAATAATGCCTGCCTATGAAAAAGATCTAAATGTGCGACATATGCGAATGTAACAGTTTTTGATCTGATCCTTCACGATAGCAAGTGGGTTCAAAATGCAGTGAACACAATCTTGAATATTTAGAAGGAGTCCATTCTCCACGTCTGATATTCCTGACCCATTTTTCTTTCAAAATTTTATCCTTTGGGAATCTGCAATAAAAACAAAATACAATATACCTAATGTGGTACACCTAAAATAGAATACTTATGTATTATAAAATAGTTATATCGTTCATTAAATTAGTCACAGAATGGGGAAATAGGTACCTATAAACTTATCGATAGCAACCTATTAAGGTGCAGCACTACGATTAAATTTCAAGGGTATTTATTTCAGTTGTCAAAAATGGTACAGTCAATGAATACAAACATAAAAATGAGTTCATTTTACTAATAAAGAATTCGAAACTTGGTTACGCCAATTACCAACGAATACAACTACAAGTCAACATGCTGTTTTACTCGAATTAAGCCTTAATATCATTTTCTTCTTCGAATGTATTTAATACGACTTACCGATGGAAGGATATTTTTTGTCCTGTTCCGCTCAAAATACCTTGTTGGCTGAAACAACCGAGAGCAGAACACAGGATAGGCATCTTAGCACTTGTTTCCACACAAACAGTAACGATAAAACAACTTGATTTATAAATTTTTGTTAAAAACACAATTGACTCGCATACGTCCAGCTGGCAACGTGAGTACTTCAACCGGTCGGCTGACGGCGCGCGGCATTTCAAGATGGCGATGCACTCTAGCGCTATCTCGCTTCGTTCATATGAGCCGGACAAATTAGTGCGAGTAGAGCAGATATAGTTATTCTGCTGCTATTTTTATGAAGCGTCTAGAGATACTATGTTTATGCGTCAGACAGTCTGGGCAAGAGAAATGGCGAAGTAAGGCTGACTATGGGTTTAAAATTGGGATTAAAATGTTTTTATTTTTTATATTTGATTGACTGGACAGTAAAAACTGATATTTTTTTATGATAACGAGGAATGTTATTCCTAACACCAGAAAAATATTCAAGCGTTTTCAAAATTTTCATCCCTTTCTTATTGCTTTGCATACCGCTCATATAAATAGATAGATGACAAGTTGTGAGCAGCGGCCAGGAATGAATTTCCATACTTACTTTCCTGGCCTAGGCCGGCAAGGCAATGCATGAGCCAAGAATTGCAAACTTCTTCTTTACTACATTATTGCCTAGATTTCCGAGCATGTTTGAGAAAACCTCCTTTGTTTTTGCACGTCACGAGTTCACGACGGCGCAGGCCCGAATTTTTCTTTAAGACGATGCATGGAGTTTAGTGCTGCCCCCATTTGAAATAAATTATTTGAAAGGAAATGGAGATATCAGCTTAAGCTTTCGTTTGCATTTTTGCCAAAAGTGGTCGTTTTCCGCAAAAATGCAAACTTAAGCTTAACGTTCTGACTTTAAGTATCCGCCTAAGTTATCTACACTATCTACACTAATATTATAAAGAGGAAAGATTTATACCTATTTTTGTATGTTTGTAATGAATAGGCTCAAAAAGTACTGGGCCGATTTAAAAAATTCTTTCACCGTTGGAAAGCTACACTATTCCCGAGTGACATAGGCTATGTGTGTACCACGGGCGAAGCCGGCGTGGACTGCTAGTAACTCATATAACTCATGTAACCTTCAAAAAAATAAACGGGCAAGTGCGAGCGGACGGGTTCCGTACCACCGCACAATGTTCTAAAACGCTAAAAAAACACGTTTTTTGTATAACGACCCCCTTTAATTTTTAACTATTTTTTATTTTTAGTATTTGTTATAGCGGCCATAGTAATACATAATCTGTGAAAATTTCAAGTATCTAGTTAATGCCATTATAAAGATCTAGTTAAAAACGCTGAAAATAACACGTTTCTTGTATGACGACCCCTTTAATTTTTAACTTTTTTTTTATTTTCAATATTTGTTGTTATAGCGGCCACAGTAATACATAATCGGTGAAAATTTCAAGTGTTCTATTATGGTTCAAGAGATAGAGCCCTGTGACAGACGGACAGACGGACAGACAGCGGAGTCTCAGTAATAGGGTCCCGTTTGCACCCTTCGGGTACGGAACCCTAAAAACGAGTCTATATCTTTCTGAAAAGTCGGTAACGCGCTTGTTACACCCCTGGTGTTGCAGTTGTCCATGGGCAGCGGTGATCACAGTGTTACCAACTCTCAAAAATATTTATCCCTAAGTCTGTGCCAAAAACCCCTGAAATCGCCTTATTTATTTAGTTGTCCCCCTAAAAAATATATGACCGCCAGGGGCGCCAGTATTGCCGCCAGTCACCACAGAGTGGTTGTAGAATTACGTACTAGATGTCGTTATCGTAAGTCGCTAGGTCAAGAAATAAATATTAATATTATCAATTTTAAAATATTATTAGCTAAAGATGAAGTGATTGGAAACAAAACGGGGAGGCTTTTGCCCAACTTTGGAACATAAATGGCTAAAAAAAAACAAATTATTAGAGAGTCAAAAAATCCCTGAAAATACCCCTAAAAATTTCATAAAATCCCATCTCACTTATTTACCCCCTAAATCTGGGGGAAAAGCCCCTAAGTTGGTAACACTGGGTGATCACTTACCATCAGGTGACCCGCTTGTTCGTTTGCCGCCCTATATAATAAAAAAAACAAGTTTCCCCAAGGAACATGTAGGTATCAAAATATGAAAAATATTTTTTCGCTTTCCATACAAACTTGGATCAGCTGATCGGTCAACTTCTATCCTTGGGGAATGTTGTTCAGTATCATGGACTGAACTACCGTGCTAAGTCTGGAAGTCTCTCAATAGACTCGACCGGGCTGGTGTTGGGAGGTGTCGAGAAAACCGAGTTAGGTGGCGTCACGCTGATAACGACCTTTGCGACTGTGGTGCCATTTAATCGATGGATCACCTTCTGTCATGTCCGAGCTGCCCTACGACGTGTACCATAAATGACCTTAATGAGGGTAACGACAGAGGGATCGCCGTGGCCACATACTGGTCAAAGATGATTTGAAATTGAAGCTCCAGTGAAACCATTTTGACTCGATAAGAAGAAGATGGACTAAATCCACCCTTAAAATAGATTCAGTATATTTAGTTAGACCCTGTATGTATATGTCGCAGTTGAATGGTATAATCCGCTAATTCACTAAACCTCTAGCTGTTTAGCATTACAGCTCTGTTTTGTAAAACAGCGAACCCTAATACGCGGAATGGAATGAACGACTTGTATTCATCCATGCGGCTAGAGAAGTTGTTGAACATTCTATCTAAAGAAATTATATACAATTTAGAATGCCTACGAAGTGTCAATGGCGAGCGAGCGAAGCGAGCGTGCCGCGGCCGCGGCCAGGGAGTGCTAGGAATGTTCTATTGATTTTACTAGGTTAGGGCAAACCTATAGGTTAGGTTAGGTTAGAACTGCGACCAACACACGCTAGAAAAGTTCTATCCATTTTACTAGGTTAGGTCAAACCTATAGCAATAAAAATCGTGAATTGTTTTTTGGGAAATGAAATTCGATATCGAAAAAATCCTATCATGCATGTGTCGCAGTTGGATTGTTTAACGGTTTCGTCAAAAAGCGGATTACCGCTACTGTTTCACAAAACCGCTAGCCGTTTGGAAACATGGTTAACGGTTTCAATGAACGTAACACGTTGCGCAATCTTAGACAATCCAGCTGAATGATATTCGGCTGTTTAACAAAACCGAGCTGTAATGCCAAACAACTAGAGGTTTCGTGTATTAGCGGTTTATACCATCCAACTGCGACATATATATATAAATAACGTCTAACAAAATATTAGGTCCTTACATATGAAATTGCCGTTCAGTATCAAAAAAGTGAAACAAGTTTTTTTTTATGATATTATTATTTAATCAATCGAAGTATGCGCCATTGTTATCGATACACTTCCGCCATTTTATAGGCAGATCATTGATACCTTTGGAAAAAAAATCCTGGGAGCGAGAGTCTATGAACTGTTTGAAGGCGGTTTTGACTGCCTCATCAGATTTGAAATTTTTTTCCTTGTAAAAAGTTATCCAAATTTTGAAAAAAGTGGTAATCGGTTGGGGCAAGATCTGGAGAGTATGGTGGGTGACGCAGAGGTTCCAGTCGCAGCTCCTCTAACTTGGCGATCGTTTGATGTGCAGTGTGTGGTCTAGCGTTATCCTGAAGGAGCAGTGGGCTAGAGCAATTCATCAGTCTCGGTTGTTTAATGTCGAGCTTTTCCGTCATTGTTTGCAATTATTGGTAATACAAGTCTGCAGTAATCGTCTGGCCTGATCTCAAGAAGCTGTAGTGGATAACACCAGCACTGGTCCACCAAACATTAACCAGAATCTTTTTTTGGTCAGTTTTCGCTTAGGGCAAGGTTTTGCCGGTTCTCCAGGGTCAAGCCATTGTGATGATCGCTTCCGATTGTCGTACAGGATCCATTTCTCATCACAAGTCACGATACGGTTCAAAATCCCCTCATTATTGTGGCGATCAAGCAAAGAAACGCAGCAAGCAACGCGTGTTTGTTGGTTTGCTTCAGTCAATTCGTGCGGTACCCACTTTTCGAGTTTTTTAATTTTTCCGATTTGGCGCAAGTGGATAAGTATCGTTTTGTCACTTACGCCAAAGGCTGCTGCTAATTTAGAAGTGGTTTGAGATGGATGCGCTTTCACTATCGCCTTCAATTCTACGTTATTCACTTGAGTATCAGGTCGTCCACGAGGCTCATTGTGTAAATCGAAATTTCCAGAACGGAAACGTTGAAACCAAAAACGCACCGTTCGTTCGTTAGCGGTGCCTGGTCCATACACGTCGTTAATTCTTCGAGTCGTTTCTGCAGCACTGGTGCCACGTTGGAACTCGTATTCGTAAATACCGCGAATTTTCAATTTGTCTATAGTTGTTGTTATAGCAATGTTGAAACTCAAACAAATGATGTTAAAACAAATGAAATACGAATTTTAAAACAATATTTTTCTGGCTTTATTTCGAAATAAATTTGAATTTGGAATTCCTAATGAAACGCAAGATATTTGATTTTAAAGTTGCCAGTATTGAAAATCGGCAATTTCATATGTAAGGACCTAATATATACCTTTAATAAAGTTTGTTACACATTATATAAATGACGTGTAACAAAATATACTGAAATTATTTTAAGGCGAATATCATTCAGAAGACGCACCCCAAATTGAAATTAAATTGTTTAATTGTTAATTATGGTTATAATTAACATTCTACTAACCGTCAGGCATAACGCCCTTTAAATTACTTTATCGTCCAAAAGTTGGTTTTGTTTTTGCTCAAACAACCGATTTTTCCAGTTATACTTGTACGTAGTAAATTATTACTCTGTGGTTATACTTAGGTAGATATAAGTACTTAGTAGAAAATAGATTAGGTACCTAGACTTAGTTTAACGACTGTTAATAACTGATAGATAGATATAATATAAATAAATAAATATATAAGGACAAATCACACTGATTAGGCTAGCCCCAAAGTAAGTTTTAAACTAGTGTTATGGGATACTAACTCAACGATACCATGTTTTATGATAAATACATATATAAATAAACACCCAAGACCCAGGACAATTTGAAAAAGGCTATTTTCCAACTTGCCCTGGCTGGGGATCGAACCCAGAACCCCCGGATTAGCTAGATTAGATATGACTATGCTGATCATCTGTCTAGTTCAGTCTGTTTGTCTGTCTGCAGCTAAGTAGATAAACGACCCACTTTCCGGTTTTTGAATGAGCTGAAATTTTGCAACCTGCGTGTTAGTTACCTAAATATAATGATAATAGTTGATATTAAAGAATATATTAAATAGTTGATATTGAATAATAAAGTATTTGTGGGTATTATATCGATAGATATTGTAGGTATTTAGCTTTTTTGCGCCGCACAATATTTTTTTTTCTGTTTATGTATGTCTAACTGGGAGAAACTTTCTTAGCATTAAGTCCGCTATTTGTTTAAAGTATATTTTTGCTTTGGAACAATAAAGTATTAAAATAAATAAATATGTAATATAGAGCTGGTCTGGTGATAGAGCCGGAAAGTTGCCATAGAAAAAAAAAACTTGTTTTAGATATAATATTATGTTGTGTGCCATAGGTAGGTACATTCCGGTAAACCACACATAAGAACAAAAAAAAATGACGTGAGGACGGTCGTCCTCACGTCTTTCATAACCCTGGGAGCATGAACAATATGAACATCGAATTTTCTCGAAATGACTTATACTTAGTTTAAGTTGTACTAATATGTATTATACAAGCCGTGTGGTTACCGGTAGAGTAGAATAGGACTACTCCAAGTCTTCCTGTGGATGTCGTAGAAGGCAACTTAGGAAACAAGCTAAACAAAGATTATAAACATCAATAAGACCTCTCCAACCCGTCTGGCCAGCGTGTGGTGGAGAGTGTAGAGCAAATCCTCTGACTGCTCTGGCAGTACAGAGAGGGTCGTGCTCCTGCAGTGGAGACTAAAAAAGACCTGATCATGATCATGATGAATATGTATTTAGTGGTTGAAGTAGGTATAAATTCGAAGCTCTAGTTAATTTTTAGATGAAATGCTTTGAAATCTTGCATCCTACGGAGTTCCAACCATGACTAAGAACTACCACTGCTTTTAATCTAGTTTGAAATAACGAAAACTGCTTTCAAGTCCATCCCGCCTCACAAAACACGTGTAAAAATTATACTTCTACTTTTGGACAGGAATTAAAAATACACATCTGAGAACTCTACATTATTTTTTGTCATTGACAAAAAAAAAATCGTTTGAAATTTAACCCTTGGTTCATTTCACCTCAGGGTCTGGGCTAGTCCCAGTAGTCGTATCAAGTTAGTCCTACCAGTAGGACAACTAGGAATTTTAGTCCCAACTGAAATACTTAAACATTATTAATTTTCTATATCGTTTTAAATACTTTTTTTATTTATCCATCACAGAATCAACAGCAATTTACAATATTATTATTTTATCTTATTAACTTTAACTACTACTGGTATTTATTCTGTGCTATAACTTACCTACTACCAATTACATTACAGACTCCATTTTGTTATTTTTAGTTTGAAGCTACCTGCCTATCCCAAATTCCCAATGTTTAGCCTATTGTAGTAAATACACGTGCAGATAAGTTTTTATGAAAGACACCGTTAAATAGTTCAAAAGACAATAGAACGATAAATAGAAAGGCGAGTAAAAAGCGCCGGGCGGGCCTGCAAAGAGCGGCAACTTTAAAGCCAGTTTACAACCCTTATCAGTGATATCATTCAGAGTTTTTACTTTAAAGGATAAATAAACAAAGAGATTATCCTTGGAACACCTTTCTACTTAGGTACAGCTGTGTTTTAGAGGGTCATAGACGACCGTTTCGCAAAAGGTGTGCAAAATATTTTTCATACCATAGGAACTCTTACCTGTGTAATGATGGTGTACATGCCGCCTTCGCATTCGCATGTTTGTTTTTACCTAATTTCTCCATATCCTGTCCATTTGTAACTACTTACTTTTTATAACTACTACATTTCAAATCCATTAAAAAAAATCAATGCATCTTTAAAAATACTAGTAGGGTAATGTTGTATCTTTTATTTTTGCTTTGTTTGTTTACTTACGTACGCGTAGGTAAAAGGAAATCTAAGAAATAGGATGTATATAACACATATACGAGTACATATATTACAGTAGACGAAACGACTGTAATTTATGCACTTCTTCATGCACTAATTTAGGTAGGGGTAACTTTTTCTTCCATGTTGGTTTGGAAGAAAATAAAAAACTTACAATGTAAGTACGAGTATCAGCAGCAACCTTTTCCCACGCAGATCGTAAAACTGATCGAGGAAATGGGCGAGAAAATGAATAATGTTAGGAAACAGGCGGCGATGCGGCGTCTAGCAACCCATCACTAGTTTGATTCCCTGTTTCCATCTTTACGTCGTCAGTTTTGAGATTGGCCAAAAATGCTTTTGTCCGTTAGTTTGTCCGGTTGTCAGTTTGTCTGTCGGTTTGTTCTCGCCTGTAGGTCGCATTTCTCAACCGAATCTTTTTCATAAGTAGGTTCGATAATTATATAGAATTTTTTTTCGATTCAGTTTTTGGCATTTTTAAAAATGGCGGAGATAAGGGGGTTTGACATTTTAAAATAATCATAATTTAGCCATTTAGAAAAATTTTCAAATACATAGGTACCTACGTCATAAAACTTTTTTGTTACCCTTATTACGACGCAACTTTTTTGTCTGAACCACTTTTTTCTCTGATAAACTTCAACGAATGGGGGTGAGTCGCGACTTGCTAGGTTTAAAGCTTACAGAGCCTCTAGTGTATCTGTATCCATAGGTATCCATAAACATAAGTATAATAATATACTTATGTTGGCCCCTGTGACCAGAGCCTTTAATTTATCTTGGTCAGGTGACTGTGAGATTTGCTTCATTTATCTGGGGAACTAGGTATTCAATGGAAATATCCATAGGTAGAAAGAACGACCGATTACCCGTGTGGTTCCGGGTTAGAATAGGACAACTCCATCTCTTCCTGTGGATGTCGTAAGAGGCGACTAAAGGACTAAGCACAAACATCTCGTGCTACAATTTACATTCCCAAGGAGGGTTAACGTCGGGTGGCGGCGGATTGTAAAACTTTTCGCACAAATACATTCCCAAAGAGGGTTGACGTCAGGCAGGCGGCCGGTTGTAAAACTACAGCCAAATCATTGAAAGTGTTCCGGCTATTTCTTCTCCATTTTACAAGGTCTTTGGCATCCTTGGGTGACCATTGACATGCATATTATATTTGGAGAAGTAAAAGCGCGAAAGCGCACCCCGGGCTCCGAAGCAGCACAGCTGAGGATGCAACCGGGAATGCACTTAGACGAGGAAGAGGTAGAACGACCGATATTAAAAACAATATATCAGACGGGTTCGCACTAAAAATTCATGTCAAAATTAGTCAACAAGGTACAGCGAGCATGCTTGCATGTACCTACCTACTTATACTCGTATTTGTTGTTTGTAATAAGCCCAAACTCGATAGGGTTGCGTCGTTTAACTACAGGGTTCCTATCCTTTCCGATTCCATCATCAGATCAGCTTCTTGTTAGTTGTCAATCTTTATAGTTTTTTTTTTACACGCACAAATCACACTGATTAAGCTAGCCCTAAAGTAAGTTTTAAACTTGTGTGAGAGATACTCACTCAACGATACTAACGATACTAAGTAGGTATATTTTATGATAAATACATAGGTATATAGATAAACACCCAAGACCCATAACATTTTGAAAAAGGCGATTTTCCAACTCGCCCTGTATGAGGAATGGAACCCAGAACCTCCGGATTAGCAGTCTAGCGTGTTAACCATTACGCCACGGAGGTCGTCACTCGAGGAGATTGACTACCTACAGAAAGTGAGGAAAATGCTCTATGCGCGAGTGCTCGGCGTGTAACTTTTTAGAGCGCGTCGAGCGCTCGCGGGCTAGGAGATATAATCAGTACCTACCGTAAACAGAATTTATGGTAAAAAAATCTATGTATGTAGGTACATATGCCAAATTTGAGCTCATCCAGAAAGCGCGAAGAGAAAATTTTCAAAATTTTCATATGAGATTTTGAAATGAAATGAAATGTAGTTTATTGCTTAAAATGTGGTACAATTTTGGTGGTACAAAAGTCATGTAGAGTCTCACACATTTAGTCATCACTGACATGCAACAGATATTGGTACATCAATTCAATTGGAAAAAAAAAAATTTAGTTATTATTTTATTTATTGTCAATTAAAAATCCTATATTAGTCAAATTATTATTATATATTATTATTATTATCATTATAGAATTCATATAATTATAGATGCGGATAAAAAGTCTTTAACACTATAAAAACACTCCTTAACCAGCCAGTCACACAGTTTTTGTTTAAATGATTTAAGACTATGTATTGATCTAATATTATTAGGCAGATCATTGTAGATTCGTACAGCCATAGGAAAACTGTTTAAACTATATAACCATGTTTTCATTGTGGTATGTACTAATCTGTTGGGATTTCTTTTACTGTACCTACTTGGCAAATCATTACTGGTTTTAAATAACTAAGGGTCTACAGCTTGTTACAGTTGAGACCCCAAAAATTTAACGTATGCATTGTTTTTGTGCCATAAATGCTATGTTAAGTCCTGTAGCATTTCCCCATAGGGGGAGTCCATACTTGAGTTGAGATGCTACATACCCATGATATGCAAGAATAGCGGTTTTCCTGCTTGCTATCCTTGTCAATCTCCTAAGTGCATAAGAAAATCTATTTATTTTACTACAGACGCTTTCTACGTGTTTATCCCATGAGCAATTGTTGTCCAAAATAATTCCTAAAAATTTTATTTGGTTAGTTTCTTCAACGGGTTGTCCCCCGTTTTGGTCAGGTAAGGTTCGTTAGACAGATATACATACATTACATACCTACCTATACACCGTGATAGGAATCCGCTAGTTTCCAACAAGTCTAATCAGATACTTTTTTATAAACGCCAAAACAAACATTTACTATGAGATTTGTATGAAATATCGGACCGTGACGTCATAGTTTCTTGGTGTCAAATAGCCCTCCTAATATTCGTTTTTCTGCATTATTAAATCTAAAATCACGTTTAAAGTGGATGTGATCAATGACAAGTGACATTATTTTGTGACGTTTTATTCGCTTAACAGTACCAAATAGGTAATTTATTTTTGGCCCAGAAAACTACCGTATTAAACATTAAATAAAAGCTACAAAAATGAGGTCTACGAGAAGCGTATCTAGGCTTCCTAGTATTTTTGGATAAGTACCTACCTACCTACCTATTTATTATGTCTCAAGTTTATTTGAGTATTAAAATATAAAATTTAATTTAATACTAAAACAAAACAAGGACTAAACTAAAAAAAAACTAATATAAAATAAACAAATTATAGTTTTATTTCCTTAAACAAGATACTTGCTTATGGTTGCTGTACCTCTAGCTGTTTCACCTGCGTACCTATAGGTATTATTTAAAAAATATTTTCAAGAAAGACTTATGTATGTATTGGTAGGTAAGTACCTACTTACCACACCCCTATTATTATACGAATAAATTAACAGCTTGAATCGCGACCATCATGAAATAAAACGTAAACGTATTTTATCAGTAGAAATGACGGAGGTCGACTTCATTAAGGTAGTGTTCATTATTTTTGTTGTAATTAGGCAAATTATATCAAAGCGGGCGCAAGGCGGGCGCGGGCGGCCCGAGACGCGGTCCTCGCGCTCCCATTGGCTGGGCACAGCCCGCCCTCCGGAGTGCCGCTGGCGCCCCTCCTGCTTCGCCGTACGGCCGCCACGCTCCGCTAGCTACAGCGCTCAGTCGCGATTGCTACGCGCCGTGAAGTGTGTCCAAACTCTTATCCGTGCGGTGGCAGTGTTGTGACGGCGAGTGTGTGTGCGATGCGCGGACGGTGATCGCAGCATGGTGAATTACGTTAATCCGCTCGCCATGTACCAAGGCAAGGGCGGGCAGTACGGTGGCGGCTGGTATGGCTGGCAGCACCAGAACTTTGAGGAGCAGCAGTGGTGTGCGTGGAACGGTGCGCCGGCGGGCGGTGAGTGGACGCCCGACCCTCATCATTTTCCTAAGAGGGAGCCCGGGGAAAGAGAGATCGCGGATATCCCGTCACCAGCTCGAGGAGACCTGGCGAGTCCCAGCGAAAGTTCGCCTGGCTCGAGGCCGTCGCAGCCGCCCGCGCCGCCCCGCTCGCCCTATGAGTGGATGAAAAAACCCAACTATCAAACACAACCAAACCCAGGTTAGTTGATAGACAAATCTTATCAAAGCACGTTTACTTTTTTGTTTAAAAAAAATACTTAACTTTATTATTTAATATCACACAATCACATACACACAAGTAGATAAACAGATTTAAATTTGTAAATACTTTTATATTAAAATAAATCAAATCTACTACCCAGCCCTTGTTATAGGTATGATTATACTTATTTATTAGCGTAACTATGTCAAATACACAATAACAAAATTATTTGACTGTCTTGACCAATGGAGTCAAATACTGCACCATAGGCCTACCCCCCTACACTACACCCATTAAGGCAGTAACAATCTGGTGTTATAAAACACCCACATTCTTTAACATTTAAGTTGGTATTTATCTCCTATTTTTAATAAAAACTACCCACTTACAAACAATTCATTTGATGTTTATGTTTTGTTCAAAAAGATCCGCATCGTCGAAATGCTGCACTACACATCAACTAATACTTTGTACCTATCTACATTACCTAAATGAATGTAATCATCACTAAATATTATATATATATATATGTGACGCCTTACAGGCGTAGGCTAACTGGGACGCGTTATGCCTATGAGTGTTCTTAGGGGTGGGGTGCAAATCTAGACCATGAATTTATTAAATCCCAACGTTTGCAACCTGGAAATCAAGGCTGAGCTTTTAAAACGTGCTACATGAATTTGACTTTAGGTGCTTTAGGGATGTATGGGGAGGGGGTAGAGGGGGGTTTATATGACCCCTCAGAGCATTTTTTTTGTCAGAACTCGCTCCTTCCTTTTATAAAAATTTTTGATTATCAAAATTAATCACCGAACTATCGACGAGGGAACAGTGCGTGGCATTTGCTGAAAGCAATAACTTGGTATTGAAGGAGAAGATATGCAGAACTCATCTTAGATAATGTCAATTCAGCTTTTCAAAGTGACCTACAGTACAAACAGGTACTTACTAGGTTAGGGCACAAACCTATAGGTTAGGTTATGTTACAACTGTCACCAACTAGGTGCTAGGAAAGTTCTATCCATTTTACTAGGTTAGGGCATAAACTTGACCCTCGGCCAACATTATGTATGTAAACTTTAAAAAATCATCAAAAAATCCATCGCCTTCCGGCAAAGGAGATCGTGGGGGGGGGGGGGGGGTGGGTGTCTAGTTAATGGCATTATAAAGATCTAGTTAAAAACGCTAAACAAACACTTTTTTGGTATGACGACCCCCTTTAATTTTCAACTTTTTTTAATTTTTAGTATTTGTTGTTATAGCGGCCACAGTAATACATAATCGCTAAAAAATTCAAGTGTCTAGTTCAAGAGATAGAGCCCTGTGACAGACGGACAGACAGCGGAGTCTCAGTAATAGGGTCCCGTTTGCACCCTTCGGGTACGGAACCCTAAAAACGGTGAGCATTCAAACAAGCTTAAATAATATTAGGTAAGTTTTGTACTCAATTACCTATTATATTTTATGCACACTATGCAATTTTTTATGGCGGAGAGTTTTTTCTTTGTTTATGTTAAAATGGATTTCACTAAGTCAAATATTTCTGCAAAGCTAACTAGTCTTGTATTAAACAAGATGGACAAATAACCAGAGACAATTAAAATAACAGTTACATTTACCGTTTTAGCCATATGTATCCCGGAAAGGATTAAGTTGACATAGGTGCGTATGTACATACGAATATTGATGACCTCCGCAACGTATTGAGTAACACGCCACGCTTGTCCATCACTGGAGTGGAGGTTCTGAGTTCGATCCTCAGCCAGGGCAACGTGAAAAACAGCCTTTTTTAAATTGTCCTGGATCTTGGGTGTTTATTTAAATATGTATTTATCATAAAATATAGTATTGTTGTGTTAGTATCCCAAAACTAAAGTTTAAAACTTACTTTAGGTTGGCCTCAATCAGTCCATTGAGATACTCGTAGTAGGCTCAATCAGGGTGATTTGTACCTATTTATTTATCTATATATAACTCTATACCTTAAATGATGTCACTTCTACGAAATGCTACGACTGGTCCAACGTGCTACGAGTGCTATACGATATTGACAAATAAGTCTTTTAAATAGTTCCACTTCGCAAATGTTTTCTTTTATTTATTTAAAATATTGAATTATTTGCTAAATAAATAAAACAGTCCCTGGGCAACTAGGCTAACATACTAGAGAAAACGAGGTTTTCGAAAAATTAAACTTCGACTTTTGGGCCCCTGCCTAATCGAAATCGTTGACGCCGTTTTCAAGATCAATAATTTAATTTATAAAACCTAATACAGTATTTTCTGTAAATACATAGAGGTATACAACTCATGGAAAGAACAGAAGTTGACTAACCTCGTATTTTATTGTAACTAGGTATGTTTTTACTCATAAAGGTGAACAACAACAAGATCCAATCGAGCAGACTTAGAACATAAGTCTACTCGACTGGATCTTGTTGTGTGTGGACCTACAAAAAGGACACTTATATTAAGCACTTAGTTTTATAATTACCTTATCTATATTTGTATTCAATATAGTATAGTACAGTCTTTGATTTAAAATTTAAGTAAAAGTTCACTTTTTGATAATATTTTATTCATACATACATACAAAATAATACTAAAACTTACTAATTATTTTTACAAACAGAAAAAGATATTTTTACTTAATCGTTTAACAGACTACGAAATTGTTGTTGTTTGTTTTTTGTGTGTGTAGCCAACACTGTTGTCAGATTTTTCGAACTACGAAATTAGCCAAATGTTTCATGAAATATAAATAAACAGAAACGGACAAATCCCACTGATTGAACTAGCCCTAAATTAAGTTTTAAATTTGTGTTATGGGATACTAATTCAACGATACTATATTTTATAATAAATATATAGATAAACACAATTTGAAAAAGGCCATTTTCCAACTTGCTCTAACTAAAAGAGTTATTTAGAGAAAGATTTGAATTGTAGGTAACATTAAATAATAGTTTTAATTTAAAATTGAGTAAATGTCATAGGTATTGTACCTAATAAATTTACACAATGGTGGATTTATTCTTGAAGGGAGTCAATTCGTTATAATATATAATATTAGGTCTTTACCTATGAAATTGCAGTTTTGTATTAAATAAGTTAAAGTACTTTTTTTCCAAACTTTTTATTTTTGTTATTCTAAGTAATCACCTATGCAATCGATGCATCTTTGCCAACGAAGTGGCAGTATATTAATGCCCTTCTTGTAAAAATCAGCTGGACGGGGGCAACAAACTCTTTTTTACTGCCTACTGACATTTTGTACTGCCTTAGGAATTGAATTTTTTCCCGCTAAAAAGTTGTCCAAATTTTGGAAAAAGTAATAGTCGGTAGGTGCAAGGTGTGGTGAGTATGGCGGATGAGGGAGAGTTTCTAACCCCAACTCTTGTAGCTTGGAGACTGTCTATCTGTTATGCAGTATAGGGTCGCGCGTTGTCGTGAAGGAGCAGCGGGGACGACCGATTGACCAAAGCTGGTTGCAGATGTGCGAGTTTCTCCATCATTGTCTTCAGTTCTTCACAGTACACATCTGCAGTAATGCTCATTCCGTTTTGTAAAAAGCTGTGATGAATCATACCCGCACTAGACCACCAAACAGTGACCATCACCTTTCTCATCTATGGTTTTTTACCTTGCCAATTTGTTGCAAATGGATCAATATTGTTTTGATGCTAACATCAAAAGCTGCTGCTAGCTCAGCTGTAGATTGAGTATCAACAGCTTCCACAATCACCGCGAGGTTCATTTTGCAAGTCAAAATTTCCAGAATCTCATCAATAAACAAAAGACTAAATTTGTAAAAAGATCATGTTTTTAAAACAAAATTAATTCGAATTTAGATTTCAAAGCCATTCAAAACCTTTATTTTTGTTTGAAATGGTCAGTACTAAAGAACGGCAATTTCATAGGTAAAGACCTAATATTATGTTAATGTAAGGATTAATTTTATTTTGTTTGTTGATTAGTTTAAAAAACTAAATGCTGGTGTATAATAGTAGATTGTGCTACAAGGCGTAAAGGTAATACTTTTAACGCGAGGGCGCTATCCAGTCCATTGAATCCAGAGCGAAACGAAGGATGCCACAATAGAATCCCTCGCTACGCTCGTGATTCTACAGTGGAATCCTGAGTGAAGCGAGGGATTCAAGTATATCGCCCGAGATAAAACTATCACCGCACACCGTGTAGCACATTCTTCTTTTCATCTCCATCTATGAGAAAAAGCAAATATATACCTATAACGAAAGTAAAATATCTACATATACCTAATCAGAGTTTAACAGTCAGTTACTAACCTTTATTTAGTGGCGTTTACACTGAAGAAGATACACACTATGAAAATATTTTTCTAGGACCATCTTATACATTTTCCAGTCATTAGAATCGTTTCATTACTTTTTCCTTGTGTGTTAATTCTTTATATTTAAATATGTATATAATACGTAAACTTCATATTATTTATTATCGGCCTCATCAAGAAATTAGTCACATTTAAAATAGTTGTAAAAATAACCTAATAGTTCCTTAATAAAATTACTATTTAAATTAAAGACAACAATTGCGCGTTTTTATTGGTTTTTAATAAATTATAATTTTGAAGCAACAGAACCAAAACATTTTGATCTACACTGCCGTCGTAAGAAAAAAGGGCACAACTAACATTTTTTTCAAATTTTAGTTAAATACATATTCGGAATCAGGAAAAAAAGGCCTATTTGCCTAATTTTTTGTAGAATTTCATCGCCAAGCTCTCCAAATATACAATAAGCCCAAAAGGCACATTTGATACAAATATTCAAATTTAATTAAATAAAAAGGCATATCTTGCTATTATTACAATGAAAGGGCTTAAATTATACAGTTAGAGAAAAAAAATGCTATAGATACTATTCCTCACATTAAATTAAAAAGGCACATTTGGGTCATGTTAGAAGAAATAGGCATAATTGACAAAACAAATGTCTCTTTTGATTTAATTTTCAGTGACTTCATTTATTCAAAATTTGAAAAGAAAAGTCATAACTAACCAGTTATGCCTTTTAATTATTAAAACACATTTTTAAAGATTTTTTATGATTTTAGAACAAAAAGGCACATAAAGTTAAAAATACCTTTTCATTGCAAAACTGCATATTTTTATCTTTAAATAATACAAAGAAAAGGCATAACTGGTTATTTATGCCTTTCCTTTGTATTTTTATTATTTTTACTACATTTATATTACTAAGTTGAAACAAAAAATGATTAATTAAAAAAAAACTTCGAAATAAATATAAATACTTCCCTACCCTACATTAGATGGAGTATTTGTCGATTTTTTTTTCATTATTAATTTTTTTATTAGCATACGCCAACTGTGTTTTTTTTAAATAAATGTAAAAATATCTTTAATCTCAATTTACTCGACTTTTAGAAAATGTTAGACGTGCCCTTCCTTGTTACGACGGCAGTACAGTCATCCACGTAAAACGTGCTGTATTCCAATTTCAAAAAATCACGACGCCCTTGCCTATTTTTTATAATTTTAAAACTAAATTTTTCTTTTTTTTAACTGACTGCCAATATTATTTTTGGTTCTACATTCGTATTCGGTTTTCAAATGTGTTTTAACGCCTATGGAATTTACTTTTTACTTTTCAGTGTCTAGAGAATTACCAGCCCCTAGTCTAGAGAGGACTTTAGCCCCAAATATTTGGGATAAAATCATCGTTTTTCGAATAGATGAGATGAAAAAATAATCTAAAAGTAGATTTAGATTAAACAGTGCCGGAGTAGAAAATTTTTTACTATTGTAAGTATTGTATAGATTCTTTAAAATTGCGATAAACATGAAATCATAGTTTTCGTTTTAAAATCCCTTTTATAATATTTCCTTACCTCTTTCACTTTTTCACAAAAATAGTTTTTGCCTATATTATCTTTGCATAGTCTATATTATTATTATATTATATGTATATCAACCTACAGTGTCCGTCGGGATCAGTAGGTTAATACGAGTAGTAATGAAACACAGAATACTAGACTTAAGAGGTAAAATAATAATCGGTACGTGACGAACCCATCGCCCACTGGGTTCCCAGTGCAGTCAGTCAACGCAGGGCAGCTTGTGGCGAGCTGTTGGTGAGTAACGACACCACGGACCCGAGTACTTCAGAGAGTTGGTCAGAGCCTTCGTCCCCGACGCGTCTTCATCGATCGGGGTGGCGACCCAAAAGGGCTCGCAGGACTCTCAGCTCTGCATTGCCTTAATTGGCCGTGCAGAGAGGAGTCGTTAGAGCTGTTGCTCCAGGGGTGGAAGTGTTAAAGGACATCACGCCGCGAGTAACTTCGGAGAAAGCGCAGCACACCTCTCGACACCGCTGAGTCGCCCACACCGGTGTTGCCCCTTTGCTGACAACAATCGTCGGCTCGTTTGAGGGGCCCATCTGGTGGGCGGCAAGCCACCACCTGCCACAAAAATAATCAGTAATCATGGTTATGACAGGTGCCGTATTTTCTATTGCAATAGCCCAGCATCAGTCCATCCCAACTTCATTCTATAAGCCATAAAACTTTCTTTTTTCCTGCAATAGATCCTTCTCCTGCCAAAACCTGTTCAAGGGTATATCTTTCATAGGTATATCCAAGAATGGGTTTTGGCGGGAATGCCACATTACATCAACTTCTCCAAAGGGCCTCTACGTGTTTGATCTATATCCCCTCGCAAGCCTCCCAAAGGACCGGGGTGAAAAGACCCGTGAACTCAAAGGAGATAATAATAATACCAAAGTACCTACCTAGTTTTTGTTCAGAAAGAAGACATTATTTTTAAACACTAACATTATTATATAACATGATCATAATATGATCTGCTCATATAATGAGCAGATCTATATTTAGTTATGATTCTATCAGCCAAAATATAAGATCTTGATTTGTACATATACGACAAAGAACTTAACTTTGTAGTACCTTACCTACCCCAAAAATAGCGTTTGGATATAGCTCAAGATAAAATTGATCGTAAATTTTTGAAAGTAAGTAAAACGTATCTAAGTACATTTTTAGGGTTCCGTAGTCCACAAGGACCCCTTATAGTTTCGTCATGTCCGTCCGTCCGTCTGTCCGTCCGGGCTCGTACTTCGCCACTACTGCACCGATTGACACGAAAATTGGTGGAGAGATAGATATTTAAGTTCCAAAAGTTGTCCAAATTGAAAATATGTGATGAAAAAATCCGCCACGAGTGGGATTCGAACCCACGACCCTCACGTTAACGCCGTGAGTGCACTAACAATTGTGCTATCTTCACATCTTCTTCTTCTTGATTTTTTCATCACATATTTTCAATTTGGATAATTTTCCGAGCATTGTACTGCTATTAAAAATAATAATTCCAAAAGTTGGTTTTTAAAATTATAAAAAAATGTTTTTTTTTTTTTTTTGGTGGGGGTCCCATACAACAAAAAGTGAATTTAAAAAATTAAATTGGACTAACCCCAACGTGTGGGGTATCGTTGAAAAGGTCTTTCAAAATGCAACAAAAACTGTTATCTCAAGTATAATATGGAGAATACACACAGTTTTGGACACTTAAAACCTTATAAGCTACTTCCGTGGTATTCTAAATTGTGGCACTAATTTCAGTTTTTTAAACAAGTAAAGGAAAGTATCAATCGGATATTTGTCTTTACTTTAAAAATAACTGAATGAAGAAAAATTAAATAGACTAAATCTTGACTGATGATTTTAAGCTATTTATAGATCTAGATTTTTAAAATCGTCAAACTATTAGCAAAGTTCACTTTCCAGACATGTAAGTACCAATTTTATTAACTAGCTCAACTAATACCATACCATTAAAAAGTGTATCAAAATGAATTTTTTAAGAGTATAAAATGAAAAGGCTTAATTAGCTCATTTTAAATATATATATTACTAGCTGTTGTTCCCTGCTGTGCTTGTATTAACTGGATAAACGTACTTTTCAGTAAGAATCTTCCCGTAGTCGGATTTTAATTTACATACTGTGCATAATTTCACAATGTAAAATAAATCTCTTCTATTCTAAATCAAAGAAAAAAGCCTGATAACTGTTCTGCCAGAGAGTGTTCATACAAAATGGAAGGGACATACCCGTAATAAATTGAACCACGGGCTATACTAGATCACTAAAGTATAAAAAAAAATTCGACATTCCAATACAAATCGCCCAGGCGGCCGCGCACTTTTGTATGGAAGTGCCAAAATTTTTTTTGTTCCTTGGCTGTTGTTTTAATTTCATTATACTATACTAGATCATTAGATCTAGTATGTCCCTTCCACGTTCTATACCTGAGGTAACTGCGGATGTGTCGAAACACTGTAGGTATTTGTGTCATAAAGCTTTGGCGTAGAGCTTGTTTTTCTATGATGTGATAAGGGAACTTCATATACAGGATCTTCAGCTTCAATTCAACCCTGTGTTATTTGTCTTCGATGAATATTGAATAGGTACCTACTGGTTACAAAGAGTTATTTATAACAACGGTCAATTTACACCTTAGTTTACATTTACACCTACATGCTTGCTAATTTCAAAATTGTTTTTTTGTAAATATTATAAAATTTCTATGTTTTTATCCGCCATTGTCTGACATTGTTTGATGTTGCATCAAACGTGGCACAGCGGTATTTTTTTTAAAAATATAGGTTTAAGAATCTTTTGTTATTGTTTTGTCATTTTAATTTTCTATGAATAAATTAGACGAGCTAAGATCGCTTATTTCGGCTGCATGCGGCTATTTAACATATAGGTCGCGTGTCAGCTGTGTGTGACATTAGATATACAGGGTCTAACAAAATATATTGAAACTATTTTAAGAGTGAATTTAGTCCATCATACTGAACAACTTTCCCCAAGGAACATATATCGAAATATGAAAAATAATTTTTGACCTCCCATACAAGTTAAGCGATCAGCTGATCCGAGTTTGTATGGAAAGCAAAAAAGTATTTTTCATATTTAGATATTCCTTGGGGAAAGTTGTTCAGTATCATGGACTGAATTCACTCTTAAAATAGTTTCAGTATATTTGGTTAGACGTTATATATAGATATATTTTGGGGGCTATCGAACGGTGATCGAGAAAGGACTCGCATCCAACAAGATACACACACATTATCACGTCTTTATCCGTAATGGGGTAGACAGAGCTTAGGGCTGTAAGATCCAAAGGCCACTTTTAGCGTGATGGTGGGCATTAAGATGGAAAAATGTAATTAAAATAGTGATTGGTAAGTTTTTTCTTTTCTCCCAGACCAGCATAGAAGCTAGTACCCAACAATACAAGCAATAAATTAGTTTTTACGTGACGTGGTCTATGTCCACACCCTAAGCATTCTACAACAACATCTCTTCATGTATGGCTATATAGGTGACAACGAAAGTATGCGTCGTACATAAATATGTCGCGAAACTTAGTCATGAGTATTTCGCAACGGTAGGTACATATTTTTATTCTACCGAAGCGAAGCCGGGGCGGGTCATGAGCAGGTAGATCATCCCAACAAAATGGTGGCTGTGACTGTAACTACTAAAACTCACGCGAAAAAAGTCGCAGCAAAAACAAAAAAAGGTCTATCGGATTCGTACCGTTGGTAGAATTAAAACTGGTTTGCTTTAGCACACTTTAGTCTAGCGTGATAATTGATTGGGACTGCCTCCGTAGTCCAGTGGTCAAGGCGTCTGCCTTGTGATCTGGAGGTCGTAGGTTCAAATCCCACTGGGAAGCATACTTTGTGAAAAGTTGTTTCCAGTCTGGTTAGGTAGGATATTGCAGGCTTGAATCACTTGATTATCCGAAAAAGAAAGATGATTCCGTGCTTCGGAAGGCACGTAAAGCTGTTGGTCCCAAACGCCATCTAGCATTTATACCTATCCTAGGATTTGCTCTGGTCTACCCTTTGGGTTGCGGAGGTCAGACGGCAGTCGCTCTGTGTAAAAACCAGTAACCTCGTCGAATCACCTAGGAAAGGTAACGGACCCCGGGCTCTGAAGCGTAACCGCTGACGATGCAACCGGGAATACGTGAGGATGATAATGAGCGTGATTTAGACTAGCGTGATTGAATCTCGTCGAAAGCTATTAGGTATTCACAATACTCATATAAAAAATATGTAGTCTTTCTACTAGGTATTATATATATAATTTGGATTATTTTAAACTACAGAATCTGGCGTATAAGAAATAACGAAAAAAATAATTAGAACGAAAATTTATAATACCTCGGGAGTACCACAAATGGTTTCAGGTGTCCAAAATTGGGTGTATTCTACTCCTTATTATTAGCGTACTTGCTCAAGTCATAGAAAGCTGAAATTTGGTGTGATAGATAAGATTAGCACACAGACAATATAAAAGATAAGAAATTTATACATTTTACCCCCTATCCCTTAAAATAAAATATTGGTCAGAAATAAACCTACTTTCTCAACCACATTTCGAAAATTACTCTTCAACCCCATATATGGTTTAACTTTAACGATTGTATGGAAGTTTTGTCAATTTTCAAGTAAGGAACATAAATAATTGGTATTTAAAATATTGGTTAAGTACAAATAAAAATATAATACCTTTATAGGGTTTTTAGGCATTCAAGATGCAGCAGTACTAAAGTATTCAAATTAAATAATGAAATAAGAAATGGTGAAAAAATACCAAGTTGTCTATGGGATCAATTAATAGGGAAACAACGAATACAAAATTTATCATTTAAATTCAGTCTTTAAACATACACATTAAACTTTAACCACGAAAAACGGTGACACAATAATTGAGTCATTCTTTCACCCTCCGAAGTCGGTTAAAAAAGATGTAATTTGACCCGCTCACATTAGCAATTGTCGCCCGGCATTATCATAGGCATAACATTAGATGTTATTTTGCGTTTACTGGAGCGACTGAGCGTTAACGCGAGCCTTGGGAGCGAGTGCTCGGTGTGAGCAATTAATCCCGGGCAGGATGGCGGGGGATGCTCCCGGCGACAATCACGCACAACGGCGCCCCCGGGACCCCGGCGAATAAGTTAAATCTTCGCCAACTTCTAGAGTGGTGCCGTTGTGCCGCGCCCGGACCGTGCCAATGCCAATGTAATATTGTTCTTATTTCAAGTTTGTGCATTCCATGCGGGCGGGGCTTTGTTTTTTTTTTCTTAGACTAAAGTAGATATTTTATATCCAATCTTCGTTGCTGGTCTGAGAGAAACGGAAAAACATGGAATGTAGCAGCTGGTTCTCTTTTCGCACAGATCGTACAAGCCGATCAAGGGAATGGGTGAAAATCTGAATCATATCAATGGGCGATACGTTTACGAACCATCATTATTACGATTACCTTTTTCCACTTTCACGCCCACCTTTACGCTAAAAGTGGCCTGGACCTTACCACCCTAGGGTATGTCTGCCATGTTAGGGATAAAAACGTGATAGTGTATTTATGTTCAAATCAAAGTTTTAAATAGTACTACTACACTAATAAAAGGGTGTATCTGTAAAAAAAAATATTTCATTGAAAATTTTTGCTGAAAATTAAACTTGAGGACTTTTTGAATTTTTCATTACATCATAGCTTACTTGTCTAGATGTCATTGGTAATGTAACCATAACCGCGTTGTATCTACATAAGATAAATCTATTAAACTTTGATTTGTTTTCGTCTACGCTACTTACATAGAATACCTACTACCTAAGCGTGTAAAAAGTGTACGAATTATATTACTTAGCACCATTAATATCAACATGACATCATTTTATTACTTGGATAATTATTTGATAATTTGTATTTGCGAATCAGCTTGCTTTCACTTATCTTCGTTACTTTACCTCGTGCAAAATACTGTTATATATTTTATATTTAAATAGGTGTCCTACTCGCATACATGGCGAATATTTAAAATGTCAGACACATTTTTATTTTGTTCTTTATTCCGATATATACAGAGATTTTTGATAAAAAATACTCATGCCACCCAATTGGTTTACAAAACGTTCGTTTTCTATTTATCTTCGCGTGTTTGCACAAACCCGACACATTCCGGGAAATAAATCTCTATTTGTCCACATTCACCAATCCCGGACGCGACCGCAAGGGGCTGAAGACGTCATTTTACGGTTCATAAGAAGGAACCATGTAAGCCTTAGCAAAAAATCTGTATATACGGGAACTTAAAAAGGGTCTAACGAATGATGGGATAGCGTTGAAAGCTCTCACTTATCGGCTACGCCCCATGACGTCGCAAAAACAGCGAACAGTAGTGGATTATTGTTTGTTATTGTTTGCTTTCGTGACTAATTGGTTTAGATGAGGATATTTATCACTTGCTGACAGTTCGACATGACGTCACGCTGTGCCAGATTATTTTAGCGTTGTCAAACAAATATGCAGTGTGGTGACAATCAATTGTGGGTACTTTGTGGACGTAACAATGACGCAGGGCATGCTGCTTGCCATCAATCTCGACGTAAAGTTTGGACTTCTGATTTGTATACAGTAACTGATCGTTGTTATGATCTATAATGTTTTTATTTACACACTTGCATAATTAAGTACCTACGTGCGTCTTTCCCACGTCAGGCAACTAATGTAAAAACTCTTGATAAAACTCTGGAATGAGTTTTTGATATCTTCACGGGATGTTATTCAAATTTAACTTTTGAATAATTTTAAAACATATTTGATAAACTAATCAAACTAAAACCTGACAGATATTATGCGCCTATTAAAAACTTCTTCTTGTCGAGTCGAAATGGTTTTATTACGTTGCTTATCCACCACTCAACTCTTGCATTAGGAGCTTTTGCTGCTGGTATGTTCGGCATTAATAACTAAACAGATGTTACAAATTACAGACTAGTAATCGTTGGTAGGTAGTTGCTGTGTGTTTAATGATCAAGTAGTTTAATAAATATTTCAAAGCAGTTTTGTAATACATAATCAATAACTTTTAATATTCAGTGAGATGAAATAACTATATTAATATTAAGTGATATCTACAACTACACTCAATAAGGAACGTTTACGGCTGGGTACTTAATTGATGACCTGTCACAAACACAATCTCTCTCACAAATTAACTATAGAGTTTAACGCTGCTTAAAGCTCGTGAAAGGCCCGTTTCAGGGTTTGGTGAAGGTGAAACCTTTAATACACATAAAACTGCGCGTTAAGGGCGTTTGGCTATGGACCAACCCTCCTTACAGTGCTACCTCACCCTCCATTTCTGTCCTCGAACTCGAGATATAGCTATAGCTTAAAGGCGTAACAACAGCTATTATTGTCATGTAAGTATGTGATATAATTATTGACATTATTTTCAAAACAAAAAATATTTCGGTACCAGAAAAGCTAAATATTGCAGAGACGACATATTTTTTTTAGTTATTTTCGTTTAAAAACAAACTACACAATCGATTTTAATACATTTCTATGAGATCACCTGAAAAATATAACCTTTCAATCAAAAAAGAATTTTTCAAATCGGTCGGTTTTCCAAAGTAATCGGAAAACATACATAAAAAAACAAATAAACGATTCCGACGAATTGATAACCTCCTCCTTTTTTGAAGTCGGTTAACAATACTGTCTTATTCCAGTTTATTGCTTCTTTTAATCAGTATGAAAAATTACAATTTAATTTCTTTTCGGATTTAAATACATATATCCTATCTTTTTGAGAGCGAATTTCAAGATCATTAGAAATCTCGTGCAAATCGCGAATCGCTGTTGAGAGGCAATTACAGCGCACCGCGGGAGCGCTATCAGATAGCAACTCTACCACGCCTTAGTCCATCAAAAACGTATTACAAGCTTACAAGAAGGTAACCGCGATATGACGCGCGATTGAGTCAACAATATCAAAGGCACCGCTATCGCAGCGCAGCGATAATCGCGCGGGATTTCGGCAGGCCGACAAAGCCGCTGACCCACCGATAACGAACCGATTAATTGTTTTCCTTTCACGACTCACACCCAACAGCATGTTCTACAAGCAATTTGCTGTTTGATATGGAAACATATGTAATTATAATCTTTCGTATCATGGACTGTTCGGTGTTGCTCTTTGTTATTTCCGTAGTCGTTAGCTACGAAGTGCTACGGAAGGCTACGCGGAACAATATTCGGGATATAAAAAATCTAACGTATTCTGGAGTTTATTTAAAATCCTACTGTTCTAATATTATAAATGTGAAAGCTTGTACGGATGTATGGATAATATAGTTCGTTGAACCGTTTTCACGCCAAAACGGTTTGAACGGATTAAACTGAAATTTGGCATGTAGCTTAATAACTTGGATTCCTACTTCATATACCGTAAAAATGCGAAGATTGTTAAAAATTCGACCACGCAGGCAACGCTGCAAGCGTCATCTAGTTTTGAATAAATGGGTAAAAATCTCCAGGTCCGTTGAACTAGCGTAAAAAACATCCTATTAGCATGTCAACTGAACTTGACGGTTGAATTACCAAGGGTAGAAAAGTGTTTAATTAATCATTTATACATTAAATACTAGAACTACAATTCGCTAGAAGATAATCTTATCAGTATCATGCTAACAATGAATCGTAGGTGCAGCCCGTGATAATATATGATACGTTTGTGTATAGCCGTCCAAACTAGCTTCATTATTTCCCAATTACCGACTGGAACAATATTTAGTGTAGTATAACGTAGTATGGTTATTATCTCACTAATAAACAGACGAATGTGGGGTGTTATCGTTATTAGTATATTATAGTATGTTGTGGATCGTTGACCAAGTCTAGCTTATATCTTTATGATCCTTACATAAGTATTTATTGTTTTGTCCTGACGTGATTTACTGTGGGAAACAGACGGCCAGTAAATATTATTTTAGTACGTATTGTAAAATGTGATAATCACTCCGTTTAGTTGATTGAATAATTAAATGAATTAGTTATTAAGTAGTTAATAAAAATATTACCTAGATAATAGAGTATTATCATTTGTCATTTGCAAATAATGGGCTTAGCAACCGCGTGTGTTTTTTTGTTTCCGGTATAGATTTCTTCCTCTGAGTCGAAAAAGGCTACTAAAAGAAGCACAAGCTAAGCACACATCTCTTACCAATACTGCATTCCATAGGACGTCGGGTGGAGGATGTTTGAAAAACAGTTAAATTTTCCTTTTCCACTTTAGTCGGTGTTTGGCTTCCTTGGATAAAAGACATGACATGCATATAATATGAGTAAAATTAAATGCGGATGTTTATAATTCTAGGTCTTGGGTGCCTGCTACATTCCCAGTTTCTGTGACGAAAAATAAATCATAGGACCAGATTGCCTCGTTTATCTTTGGGCTCTTTACCGGCTGTTTGTCTGTGATTTTCGTTCACGCACCAACGACCGCGCATCTTCGCATGAAAACTCAATTTTCACACTAGTGAAGCTTGGCATAGTGAGTTTAGACCCTCAGACGTACAATCATACATTTTCATCCTTATTTCTTGTTACTTGCATTCTTAGATCCCAGCACTTGCATGAAGTGTCGTTTATCTTTGGGCACTTTCCCGGCTATATTTGTCCGCGATAACCGCGCACACACCAGCGACCGCCGCGCCCGCGCCTCCCGCGCTGTTTGGCGTAGACAAACATTCTGCATTTATCTAATATTTCGGTAAAAACTTGCCAACGTGCGTTATTCATGGCTATTTCGTGGTCTGTCTCGTCAATGTTTAAGTCATTTATATTTGCTTATCTATGTATTTTTATCTGAGATGAATTAGGTAATGGTTTCGCCTGCTGCTTGTAAATTAATTTATATTGAAGGATCCCATCAATATAAACTTATTGATACATTCAATATATCTAAGATTTTTTAGACGTTGATGTATTAGATTTGTTATTTCAATTTATCCCAAATTGCCACCCCGATGATTTCACAAATGTATTAACTAACTTCTACTCGCGTCAAGTAGGTACTTAGACTGAATAATGCACTTGCACCTCAACCTTAACCACATATTTTCGTATCCAACACGTCTTATCAGTTATGCATGACGTGCTCAATCTAAATCTACCTATAGCACAAAATAAATAATACTAAAGTACAGAAGTCTCACTCAGCAAAGAAATTCAAAGAAATATCTATTCTATGTGGCTAGCGATATGGTTTAATTTAGCTCACGTCAGAACTCAGCACCTTTTCGTATAGATACCTAGACATCCATTGCAAGCCAATTTCATTCTTATTACTCTGGACAACCGATTCGTATAACTGAATTTACCACTCGGAGGGGCCGCCTGCGCGCATGATAATAATGTAGGTACATTTTCGATACCTAAACGGGGAGTGACACAGGCCTGCCTAAAGGTACATATTACAGGGTCTAACAAAATATACTGAAACTATTTTAAGACTGAATTCAGTCCACAATACTAAACAACTTTCCCTAAGGAACATAATATATCAAAATATAAAAAACAATTTCTGGCTTCCCATAGGTACACGTTGTTCAGTATCATGGATTGAATCTACCCTTAAATTCTGTTCCAAGCAACTATTACCGCGCGGGACAAGACGGCGCGGACGCGTTTTTTGAAAGTATATGTAGGTAGGTACCTATTTTCTGATACTTATTGCACGCACAAATGCGAATATTATGGAAAGTACTTATACCTTGCTAGTACGAAAATTTGAGTATATTTTCATGCACTTCATTCAAAACTAACAACTGGAAAACATACTGCGTACCTACTAATTAACTCGACTTTCGCGCATAAATCGAGTATAACTGCTCGAAGACGTCATCAAAAATTGGAACTGCAAAAAATAAATGTTAAGAATGGTTCTTTTGTGTGATAATAAAGATAATCCGATAAATATGCTTTTATTATATTTCTTTCTCCAAACGAATCACCCTTTACTTTCCGAACATATATTTTTTATTAGTTATGTATACTGTAAACATAGTTTTGTATACTGCACTGATGCAGTAAGGGTGCCCAACTGCCCACTGGCAAAGTATACTTTCAATAAACGCGACGCGGACCTTTGTTTGGCTTCAAAATTAACGCCTGCTATCAAACGCATCGCCTATAGATAGTGCACATGTTTGCCTTACCAGTTCTCTACATCTCCTCGAGTTTACTCTGCTAACAGGAAATTTATTTAAGTTATAATTTTCTGTCATTCAGCCTCTCCAAAGAGTTTATCTTTAGTCTACAATTTGATCACGAATGAAAACATGTCGCTCTGTTGACTTTGACCCTTGTGAAAAGTTGGCCCCTTTCAATACTGTATCTATGGCTTACGAAAACTGTTATACAAGTATGTGTAAGAAAATTATGTAGTTTACAACTGAACCTTATTAAAATTTAGTGTGAATCGAAGCGCGAAGTTGAATGTCTTAATATGTGTTTTACTGTTATCAAGTAATAAATAACTGTAAATAAATTGATGTTATAGTACACGCAATAGTAAATTTAAATAACAGATTAAAATCTAATTCAATATTATCTACGTAAAATAATTGAACATTGATTTTATCCGGTTACGTCGGTAATTCAATTACAGAAGTAGGTAACTTATATTTCTGTAGGTTAGGTGTATTTACAAGTAGTTAAACGTTTTAAGTTATTACTTAAATATCAAAAAGATAATAATTAGATACGTATAAGTATACTATTATGCAATAAGTGAAATTGTTGGATATTCTGAATTAATAAAAAAATTAATTGATTTCAATTGTTTTCTGCTGTTGTATCTCATATAGAGAGAAAGAAGCCATACTTGGCCAGATTAGCTAGAGGATTTGGCCTACACTCTCCACGCTGGCCAGGCGGGTTGGAGAGGTCTTACTGATGTTATTGAATACATACAGTCAATATTTTCTTTAGCTTTAGGTAAAACTATTTACATTACCTAATAACAAACCGAATATACCTACGTGAAATTAAAAATATTATATGTATATGTACATATAAAAATAGGAACACATAAATATGAAAATGGGAACAGAGATTGAGGAGTGCGACAGCGCGGGCGCAGTCCTCGAGTCAAAACGTTACGTAAATGTTTAATTCCACTCTGATTCTCTCTCGAGTGACAAACATAATTTATGAAGTTCTTAATACCGAGATAAGGAATATTTACACACTCCGAGTAAACAAACAGACACCTCAGCTCTGTCTTAGTACAATGTACACAGATCTACGTATCTTGGTAATTTTACTTGTTGAGAAATCTACCTACATACAGATAAAAATTGTAAATAAAAGTCGACATATTTTCAACTCATGGCAAATACCATTTTTCGACTATACGATAAATCAGTAATTAAACCAACTTAGTCATTTCGAGAATTTTACCCGTGTGGTTTCGGGTTAGAATAGGACCACTCCATCTCTTCCTGTGGATGTCGTAAGAGGCGACTAAAGGACTAAGCACAAACATCTCGTGCTACAATTGCATTCTCAAGGAGGGTTAACGTCGGGCGGCGGCCGGTTGTAAAACTTTTCGCATAAATACATTCCCAAAGAGGGTTGACGTCAGTCAGGCGGCCGGTTGTAAAACTATAGCCAAATCATTGAAAGTGTTCCGGCTATTTCTTCTCCATTTTACAAGGTCTTTGGCATCCTTGGGTGACCATTGACATGCATATTATATTTGGAGAAGAAAAAGCGGGAAAGCGCACCCCGGGCTCCGAAGCAGCACAACTGCAACCGGGAATGCGCTTAGACGAAGAAGAGTCATTTCGAGAATCCTACTGGTAGATTTACATGAAGGTTTGGACTGACATACGAGTATACATACACAAAACAGTGATATTACAAATTTTCAGACAAACTTTTCAAAATTTTACAATAGTATATCTGAAACTCCTCTATTACATTGCGTTAAGGTAATTCATATACAAATACAAATCATTAATTTACCAAAAATGTTTAAACAAAGATTCCCACACTAGGCAAAACTGTATTGTATTCAAATAAGATGTTGTTTATGTGGAGTATTTTCACGTCCATGAAATAATTTAGGTATAAAAACAGGTACTACTGTTAAATGTCTTATTCACCCATTGTTTGGCATAGGTTTCTTCATAGTGATTATTTTAAACCGGTCTTCTGCTCTGCATCTAGGTGCTCTTCTTTTTCTTTCAGGTGCACGTCTTGCTCAATATTTTGTAAGTACATTACAGTCATCGGCCCAGCGTACTGGTGGCGTATTTTTTAGACAACTATCTACAAATCATGAAAATATTTAAATTTACTGGTTGAACTGATGGATATTATTCCTATTTCATATTTGCATTTTGCCCGACTGAAAATATCGAAGATATCAAATTTTCCCAGTTATTTTAACCTGCACCTACTACTTTGCCTACTACCTACGTTTGCTCATGTTCATATTTTCCATACGTCTTAAACTTAACATATCAGACTTTTAAATTCTTAGATATAAGTAACATTAAGCAAAGCGTAAAATAATCGCATGTAGTTAATATACCAAAGTATAGTTGTGTAGTGACATCACAAGGTGTGGTCCCGCAGTGATCCCTCGCTAAGCCACGGCGGCGCGGCGCCTGTGAGCCCACCGCCTAGATTTACCTTATCGAGCCCTCGGGATCTCTCCCCTCGGCCACACTCCACTAGTGCGCGTCGTTACGGGAATATAAAAGACCTTTCTGGCGGGAAACCGACGAATAATCGTCGCAATAAAACGCGACAGAAGATTTAGTTAAAATGTCATTTGTTTTCGTTTTGCATTATCATTCTGAATAGACTAGCATGTGACTATGGAGATATACAAGTTTGTCTATTAGATAAAAAATATACGTTAAAGCCGTACCTGAATTTTCCAGGTTCCAGTGCTGCTACCATTTAAAATAAATCATTTCAAAGAAAACGGAGACATTATTTAAACATTTGCTACTAGCAAGTCTAGTGTTTACTACGCACATTTGCCAAAAATGGCCGTTTTTCGCAAATGTGCGTAGTAAAACTTAACGTTCTCACTTAAAACTGTAAACAGTAGTTCATAAAATACTTTGAAGGGTTATCTAGTACTGGTGGTAGAAAAATTTTAAATGATGTCTCCGTTTTCTTTGAAATGATTTATTTTAAATGGGGGCAGCACTTGACCCCGGAAAATTCAGGTATTGCCTTAAATATCTAGAACGATAAAGTCTTTAGTTACTTAAATATCAAAAAGTTTGGTATTGACGTTAAGTACAGAAGTTATAACCACTAGTGTGGTGTGAGTAATGTATAACTTTTTTGTACAAGTTTTATTATGAATGATATTGGGATTGAACTTCAGCAAGAACTTGATTAAGAGATTGAATGTATGATTGGAAATATACTTTATGACTAGCTTTTATATAGTTTTCTGCCCCGTTGTCGGTGTGTCCGTAACCAAATCTTGCAAACTACCTTACCATTCGATTGAGCTGAAACTCTATCCAACTTACATACTGTAAATTGGATGACAATACAATATTATGGTACCAATGACCTAATCTCATGATGAAGCCGGAAGGTGGCCACGGCATATCTGTGATGAAACAATATAACCCCACTGAGTTTAGCCTCAATTGATTCGTCTTGACTTTTTAGTTCAAGGTTTAGATAATAAGTTTGTTTTTGAAAATATTTTTTAATTATATTACTTGTTATCATATTAATTAACTCTTCATGAACCAGTAAGCGAATACGTACAACAAGACTGAATATTTTCTTGACTTTAAGTTTGTCTAGAATGATCGTATGATTCGGATAGGTATCAAAATAAAGATTAATAACGCTGAATGAACATTGCCTTCACTATCGTGAAAATTTATCAAATGGCTCACAAAAACACTATTATCTATATCCAGTAAGCCTGTATTACAAAATGTATTTAGCAAGGCGATGGATATACAGATTAGCGGAAACAAAGTAATTATATTAAATAAGGATCCTATTAGGCCTAGTATGATGTGTGACGTATAACCAAAAGTTTCCTACTATTACGCTAGTATAGATGTAATAACTAGATCAAATACTTATATTCTCATTTTCTTTAAAGCTAAGACCAAAATAACTAGTAGTTCGCCGCGAACTTACTAAGTAACACTTAGATGGAGCTATCGAAAGTTAGAACGCGCTATGGTTTCGTTTGCTACATAATCCCAGACATTTTTATTAATATTTCAAAAACCACTAAACCGATTTTGATGCCCAATGAATTTGAAAATTCTATTGATATTTCCTACATGCCTACTAAATTCCATCAAAATCGGACCATCGGTTCGGTTATCGCGGTACAAACATACATACACAACATACAAACAATGTGTTTTCGCCCCCAACTCGATTTAAAAAAAATCCGGGTGATTCGAAGTCACAGTAGGACAATTGAAAGTGCATTCATGGTACAGATGTAAGGGGCGCGAGTTAGAATTTCACTCGTGGCGAAATTTTTCATCACATATAATTATGTCTACTAAATTAAATTAATGATTTCCAGGCTATAATTTTTTTTGTCGTTAAAAAACTTAAGACTTATAATTACATACGTAGCTAGTTATGCTTGGCATATTTAGATTTTAAGACGAGAGGTAAGTTGAACGTTGTTAGATATAGGATTTTCACTATCAATCATACCCAAATGTCTACTATAATAAAAATTTAATACTGAATACTTTTTAATTTTTACGAAACCTTACAATGATTTAAATTATTATGTAATGTAATCTATGAATGTACCTACTTCCTTGAAACATCCAGAAGGAAGATGGAGTGATCCTCTTCTAGGTCGGAAACCAAACAATAGAATACAAATACATTTTATTGCACTAAAAACAACAGGAAATACAAGAAACAGGCAAAATAACAGAAAAATTATACCAAGGCCACAGAATACAGTAAGAGTTAACAGAACGGAATCTCCTAAGGTACGCGCAATATGTGTCCCCGTTCCCCGCACCCGCACCTCTCCCCCGGTTCTTGTGAGCTTACGTGAGTCATCGAGGCGAAAACGGAGGTGAGGTGCGGGGACGGGGAATGGGGACGCATATTGCGCGTACCTTAGGAGATTCCGGCCTGTGCCAAGGCTTATCGCATAGCAATTTTCCAGCAAACTTTTGTATCAAAGCGAATAGCCCATTATCAATGAAAGTTTCATATTGTTGTAGGTAAAACGCGCACGAAGGATAAGTACCGAGTGGTGTACACCGACCATCAGCGACTGGAGCTTGAGAAGGAATTCCACTACAGCCGGTACATCACTATCCGGAGGAAGGCCGAGCTGGCCGTCAACCTAGGCCTTTCCGAAAGACAGGTATGGCTACAACATTTTTTATGCCAATTTAACTATGTATTTGCAAATTTAAAAAAATCTTTGTAGATTTCTATTAAAGAGTTTAGTGCGCGAAACTAAACGCAGCAGAATTTTTTTTAGCCTAATTCAGTTTTAGACAAGGCATCCCCTTTCTGTTTACAATCAGTCCTGTCGAGGGAAATAGTTTGCCACTCGCCCATGTACTTGTCCAAGTCATCACGGCATCGTTTTCTTTTATATTCAATATATTTTAAACTCCCAATATTATTTTAAAATATCATCATGTCAGCCACAGGAAGTCCACTGCTGAATGACGGCCTCCTCCAAGGATTTCCAAAAGGGTGGGGGGGGGGGGGGAATATTGCCATTCTCACCACGTTTGGCAGGCGGATTGGCGGGCATAGAGGGGATCACTATTTCGTTTGTGATTCTGCTGCCCATCGGAAGTCTGTTCATGTACATACAATGACGGTTAGTTGCCTTGTACGACATCCACAGGAAGAAATGAAGTGGTTCTATTCTAGGCCGGAAACCGCAAGGCCAATTCTGAAATATACAGATTAAGTTTTTCTTCTAATTTTGTGACGTAATCTAGGTAAATAGTTTTTTGACATCATGATATTAAGTTATGTAAACAAAAGACATCAACGAGCTAATTCGAAAATGACGTCACGTTTCTATATTTTCGATTTGTCTGTGAAAATTATATACTTGAAATACTAAGATTAACTCAATAGTAAAAGAACTTTAAAGGCAACAATATGCTCCATGTTTCATCTATAGACATGTGTTTACTAGGTTCAAAATATGGGGGTTCATTAATTAACTCAATAACTTACAATATTGAATATAACAGTAGGTAATAATTTAAGGGATATTATTAATTGCACATCAAATAAATAATCATACCATCAAATTAATCTCATCATTTATATAGGTACTTTGTTACATCAAATAAATTAACAATGTCATCATAAATACTGACTGCACATCTAATTTACTAGGTTGCAAACCTAAAGGTTAGGTTATGTTAGAACTGCGACCAACTAGGAAAGTTCTATCCATTTTACTTTGCTACAAATATAAATTGCAGTTTGTTTAGTAA
Organism: Acrobasis repandana; assembly: GCA_963576875.1. Taxonomy (NCBI): domain Eukaryota; kingdom Metazoa; phylum Arthropoda; class Insecta; order Lepidoptera; family Pyralidae; genus Acrobasis; species Acrobasis repandana. The sequence continues at coordinate 13,202,702 of OY756218.1, read as the reverse complement.
TATTTTCAGTCGAGTATTTTGTTGTGAAATCAGTAATTTTGATTTGCGTTTAAATACTACCCTTATTCGTTCAGTAAAACAGTTCTTCAAATACCATTTTAAACAGTATACTAAATTGGATTTATTTATTGTGCATAATTAGTGTGCAATTCAGTATTTTTGCTGAAACTTTAAAATATTTTGTTCGAAAAAAGGAAATATACAGATATCGATTTAAATACATGCCATAATTGAATACTGTAACATTGTTACAGGTAAAAATCTGGTTTCAAAACCGACGGGCCAAGGAGCGAAAGCAGGTCAAGAAACGAGAGGAAGTTGTGATGAAAGAGAAGGGCGACCACGCGTCACTACAGCACGCGCAACTGCACCACGCCACTATGTTGCATCACCAACAGATGATGAATGGCATGATGCATCATCACCACTATCACCAAGGTGTACTCCAAGGAGTCCCTGAGCCGCTCGTGCCAGGGGTTCCACCTGTGCCGCTACTGTGACCTCAGCAGCAAGATTATTGCCACGGTGACTTTTCTCAGTGACCAGTAAGGAATTTCGGACACTACCAGTGAACATAACGACAATAGTGCATAGTGCATCCACATTTATTCATTAATTCGACATGACCTTAAGAATTTGTGATAATTAGTGCAATTTTCTTACGAAACATAACGTTCGTGTCGAAGCGTTATCGATTTGGAAATTGATTCAAACGACGACGGTAGGTATCTAAATATTTACTAGCAGTAAATTACTGAATTTACTGACATATTTTGGCAACTAGGTTTTTTTTATAGTATGTGACTTTAACAATATTTTACGCAAGAATTTTATCTATAGAACTATAAAAGCTATCATTTTGCCAAAGTATTGTACATTGTAATGTGCCTATTTCAGATTATCGTAGAACCATTTGATGTTTTAGTCTGGTATTTTTTCCAGACTTTAAGATCTGTTTTTATGATAGGTCTGAATGTAGCTGGCCTTTGTAGGCTATTCCTGGAACCGCCGCTTCGCGATATTTAGATACCGCGTTATCGCGCTTGATTTTTTTCTGTACCTAATCGAAAGGGTACGAATTTATTTAATTTAATGATTTTTTTCACTGTAAATATAGTAGATATCTATATTTTTATATTATTGTAATAATTAAGACTATTAAATTGATTATTCTATAAGTGGTTGATCAATATTTCTCAATACCACAAATGGCTTTCATGTTAATGAGATTGTTGTGATAATAAAAATGAGCTGTAGTGTTAAGTACATCAGTAATGATAAATCTTTTTTCTTAAATTAAAAGCTTAAGTACTAGTTTCCTATAAAAATATTTATTGACTTTATAAAATGCATTAGAGATCCACAGAATTATTTTATTGAAATTGATAAAGAATCTCATAATTAATTTAAAAACCTAAAATATTTATGAATACGAATTATGAATTTAGCATTTGTGGTATTGGGAAGCACGAAAGCATATTATTTTTTACGTTGAATGAGATTATTCTTAGGTGTAACTGTTCTGTATATAATAGCTTAATTTACCTAGATTAAATTATTATAATGCCAGTTTTTGCAATTTACCTTCAAACTATAATATAAACGAAGCGAGTTGATTATAATCGTAATTGATACCAGTTAATTTAAAAAGTATCTAGTTGATTTTTGACTTATGTTACGGTATTTATTGGTTCTTTGAAAACATAGCGTGTGTCATGGAAGAGAGAACCAAGGTAATACCTGAAGAAGGTCGGCTCTTTCAATGCCAACATTTTCCTTACATTGCCTCTACTTCGATTTTCAATTTACATTTTATCGTAACGTCGTCAATGTAAATGAAACAATGGCACTGCTGAGATGATATGGTTATACGTTAGTTCTTTGTGTCATGGCGTCTGTTTGTCGTTTTGTTTTGTGATACAGATAAAATAAAATAGTTATGGTGCTAGTAGCGTTTCTCGGCCTTAACTTTTTATTCTACCTCTAACTATATGTTTCTTTAAATATATTTGTATGAGTGGGAGGAGTATTGTATTATATATTATTAGTTTTTGTGCTTGTTGTGACGATGTTTGGAATCGCTTGTGAACACAGGACTTGTTAGTATGTACGCAGCACTATCACGAAACATTTGATAAACTTAATAAATTCATGTTAATCTAAATTGATGTATTTCTTTTAGTTAAATGAACATTTTCAGGATACCCAACAATGGAAGGGAACGTAGGTATATAAATATAAGCATCTTTAGGTAATTAGATATAATATGTAGATATAGAAAATTTTTGAGTAGTAGTAATTCACTCCAGCTTTTTCGAAACATTATAAGTACCTTCCAGATCAAGAAGTACCTATTAGGATCAAGTCAAAAAATTTACATAGATTGTTTAATATTTTGTTTCCCCAAACTTTATTCACGTTCTTCTTACCTAAATAAATGTTTTCTTAGGCTTCTATCACTTCTTTATAAATTAATTTTCATGAGACTTGACTGTTTTTAGAATTAGATAAGACTGTTTAGCTAAATAATGGTGCTCCCACACGGCTGTTCAAAATGTTCACAAATCTTTTCTAACAAAATAACAATGCGTAATAACATAAAAATAAAATACTGTTATTTTTATAGGGATTTTAGGCATTCAAGATGCAGTACTAAAGTACTCAAATTACCACGTGGTATTTTTTTACCATTTCTTATTTCATTATTTAAAATACTGTTATTAATATTATATTATTACAATTATGTTTGAATTAAAATATTTATAATAACAAACATTACAATATGAGTTATATTATTTGACTTTTGAAAATGTTCACTAATGTTTGTGGACGTTTTTTAACAGCGCCATAAAGTTAAGGGATCATGAATTTTTTGGGGTCCAGTGGGCAGCACTGGCACCATTTGAAATAAATTATTTGAAAGGGAACGGACGTATCATTTAAAATTTTGTTCTGGAAGCCCTAGATTAAACTGCTGTTTACAGTTTAAAGTAAGAACGTGAAGCTTTTCTTCGCACATTTGCCAAAAGTAGCGGTTTTTCACAAATGTGCGAAGAAAAGCTTCACGTTCTCACTTTAAACTGTAAACAGTAGTTCGAATGGTCCAGTACTGCCCAGTACTGCCCAGTACTGGACTCCGAAAAATTCATGATCCCTCTTAAGAAATGCATTTTTCTTTCAAGTTTTACATAAAACAGATTTGCATTCATACAACGTTCCAGACCTGATGAGTACCTAGCAGGAAGCTCAGTTTAGCCTTAAATTAGTTACTTATTGCTGGACTAAACATGGGGGTCAATATTTGGATTCAAACTCATATTGGTTCGTGAACACTTATAGGGTTGTTCATCGTTTGGAAAAATGAAACTGGTAAATAAAGGAACCACTACCACCTAAAACCTCTGCTTCTATAAAACTGTTTCAACTATCTACTAAAATCAGCTACGGATATTTTTATTATGGTCTGATAATAAGGCAATGGTCCATATAAAGTAAACGGTATACGGTCTATTATATAAAAAAATATGATTTCCTTGAAACGTACGAGACTGTAAAAAGTATTACTATCTAAAAATAAAAGTTCTAAAGGAATTATATCTTTTTTTCACACAAGCCACAAGGAATAAACTGGCGAACGGTATGTGAGTAGTTCTTGTAATGAGCGTATGTGCTACAACCCTATACTTATCTTAATAAGATACACCTTTTGACTATGAAAAGTACTTATAAGAATACTGACAAGCTGATGAAATACCTAAACCTGTGCCTAAATAAAATCTGAACAACTTTAAAAGGTAAGTTACACAATAAATTAATCTTCTACTTCACAATGCTTACCGGTCCACAGAACCTTTCAAATATCCTGTTGCTTGATGAATCTATTAGGGAAAATAGTTGGGATTCCTTCAATTAAGTTTATTTGTGTCAGCCCTATGCCGCGGCAGTAGAAAGAAAGGCGCGAGAAGGAATGCTGCTAATTGTTGTGTAAACCGATGCTTATTGAGGGCATTTTGAGAGCCGCCTCAAAGGAGCCGCCGCCTCGCATCTCGCCGCCCACCGGACTCATCGAGATAGCGTAGGGCTTCAGTCACGATATCATTCGATTTGGACTTTATGCTATGACGAAATCTAAGTGAAATTACTTATAACCATGGACAAAATTTATAGACCAGCTATCTCAAACATTGGCTTTTCTATTTTTTAATATATGGCAGCGTGAATTTTATCATACGTATTTAATTTTTTAAACAATGAAATCTGAATACTTATCGATGGAAAGTTATTTCTTTACACTTTGCCGTGTTCCTTGAATTATTGAATTATTCTTACTGTGTTGTAACACACTACTACGCATTTTAATTGTTTACCATGTTTTCGTATGGTTTTCACTTATAACTGTCGAAAGTACTATAGGCGTTTATGAGCAAGCAAGCGACTAAGTGTATGGCGATAGCTACAATTGAACGGGACAAAATAGTGATATGTCTCCTCTAGTTTTACATAATTGCTCTTTGCTTATAACATGTTAAAATATTCGTATTTTCACCGCAATCATATTTGGATAGAGTTTACTCATAAAAATAATACCAATGTACTTAGTCCAATAGCATCGTCGTATTACAACGTCAAACCAAAAGCTCTGCAGTAGGTAAGTTTGATTACAATAACTGATTGGGCAGCGCTCTCTATTAAAAGGTGATAGTGATAGGGAATTTAGCTTAGGTACTCCACTAGAATGTCGTCGAGAGCTTAATATGGATCCTCCATGACGCAATGGTGGTAAATTTTATTACAGAGACAGCTCAGTTGACTTAGCATAGCACTCACGATATAGACGTGAGAGGCGGTGCGTTTAAATCGATTTCGTCGTAGTTTTTTTCATCACATGTTTTCATTTTAATTTTGTAACAAAGATCAAAAACTTAAGAGAGAGAATAGATACGTTTTTAGGTTTTTTTTTACTACTGCTAGAACCAATTCATTTCAACCAATTCCGTGTTTATCTATATATGTATGTATTTATCATAAAATATAGTTTCGTTAAGTTATCATCCCAGAACACAAGTTTAAAAACTTACTTTGGGGCTAGCTTAATCAGTGTGATTTGTCCCTATATATTTGATATTTTACTTGTTGAACTAGTAAAGTGAGACAAACAAGTTTTGTTCTACTATCTTTATTAGGTTTAGGTACGTATGGAAAGCAAAAACATTAAGAAAATGTGCTTAATTTTCTTGAAATTTTAACATTACCTAATTGATTAATCTGTATTAGTATAAGCAAATTATACTTAAGGCAAGATGGGTTCACAATTTGCAATTTGTGCGTGTTTTTGAAAAATCACCTATTAAACTACTACAGTTTATTCCTCAAAAAATTTACATAAATATCTTAAGGATTTTCTACAGACACCCACAATAGCCACAATAATAAAATAGTAATATGTATTATTAAGGCAAATTTAGAGGTATCTTTGTGATTTTTTTCAATCGATCCAAAAATGCTTAATCGTGTTTTGGATATTATGGGTGTCTGTAGAAAAGCCTTAAGATTCTTATGTAAAATTTTTGAGGAATAAACTGTAGTAGTTTAATCACAGTGATTTTTTTAAAAACACTTACAGTTTTCTTGGCTCTGAACTGGCGGGGGGGCCCTAATAGGCTTATTACAATTTATTCATGATAATAGTAAATACTAATAGAAATTTAACAGTTAATGTTACAATTTCAGAAAAATTAAGCACATTTACTTTATGATTATCATCAGCCTATAATAGCTGCCCTAGCTTTTATAATGTATTGAAAAAAGTACCTATTTGAAAAATTTCGTACAAAATCCATAATTCTTAAAATACAATTACAATTAAAGTTGTAAAAGAGAGACATGGAAAGCACTCCACCGACAAAAGCGTAGCTCTTAAATATAAGAATATTAGAAGACAGTATCCGTATTGTAACATGTAACTTCGGAACTCTACTCTGAGCGTGGCTCAACACGCACTTGACTGATTAGTTTATTTGTCACGTCACTTATTTGTTATTAATATTTTATACACTTATGACTATTTATTATGTATCCTTTTAATCTGTCTTTATTCTATATTATCTACAAGAAGTATGATTTAACAATAACAAATAAAATTTTGACTTTATCCTAAGGTCGCCAAATGAGGCACGCACGCACATGGGTTTGTGTAAACCTTTTGTAAGTAGGTACTTATTATTTGTACGGCACTGATCGATTTGTTTAAATATATAGAGCTTGCAAAAAGTGTACAGTTGGGGCATCATCCATCCGTCTATAATTACTTCTCTTTGAAAAATATTTCGTGATCCTTGCAAATCGCATAAATATCGTCCGGTCACTTTTAAACTTAGAAAATCGTAAATACCTTTTAGGACAAATTTTAAGGTACAGGTAATACTTTTAGAATATTGTAAGTTATATCACTGAGTAATAATATATATCATCATTTCATATTATCAATCGCTGGATGAACTGCGACAACTTTCAATCGGTACTTTTAAAAATCCTATGCGTAAAGGCGACTGCCATGCAATGATGACAGCAGAGACCAACGGATTAGCGTGCCTTCCGAAGCACAAAGGAGCTCGACAAAATTTTATGCCACTTTTGGTGTGGACTATACAGGGTGTCCCTTAACTTGCGAAAGCGGTAGTAATGCTTTCTCCCGCCGGGAGTTTTTTGACAATTATTTGATACAATTTTAAATCTAAGCGACCACCGCGGCGCGTTGATCACACAGAGGCTGGGCCCTGCGCAAACACGCACGTGTTTACCTTCGCCTGTTTGTCCTTTGACAGCAGTCTCACAGGTCGTTAACACATCGCGCCTAACTGGAGGAACAACAGGACTACAGGAATAAAAAAGGAGATGGAACGGCCATCAAATGCTATTTTTCTGATAGCCAGTGTCGACTGTTGGCCACCACTTCCTCAGATTGATTAAAACAAAATTTCAGAATAATCATTTTTACTAATAGGTATAAGAAGAATGTACATGAAGCGCAAGAGGTCTGTCAGGATCGTAGCAAGTGGAGGTCCATAGTATCTGTTTACCTCTGTGGAAACGACATTGAAACCTTCAAAAAACGAGTCGATATCTTCCTGAACGGTAACGCTCTTGTTACACCCCTGGTGTTGCAGTTGTCCATGGACAGTGGTGAACACTTACCATCAGGTGACCCGCTTGTTCGTTTGCCGCCCTATAACATAAAAAAAATAGGTGTGATAGTATGTCTGTACAATGTACAAGAAAGAATGTGCCTAGACGTCCTAGACGTAGCGAAAGAGGTCTGTCTACTATCCTACGATCCTGTAGCAAGTGAAGGTCCGTAGTCCTAGCCCTGTGGGAAACAGGTGTGATAGTATGTACTGTATGTATGTATGTGCAGATACAAATACACTAACATCTTTATCAAAACGAATCAAAAGCTATGTTTAGCGTGATGGTGTACTGTAGTAATGGGTTGGTAGCCACATCGGCTATTGACATGATTCAAGTTCTCACCCATTCCCATGATTGGCTTTTAAGATCTTTGTAGGAAAAAAGTAGCTGGCAAATTTTACTTCTTTTTTCCTCTCCTAGACCAGCATGAAAGAATTACCTACTTAATATAGAGGTATATATAATAGAATAAATAGAAAATCGAAATCTTGGGGTCGCGTCAGTAGCTCGTCTGACCCTACGTGCGGCGTGCATCCCACGCTTCCATGTCTTTATGTGTTCTAAGGCAGGCCCACAGGAATTAAATCACCGGCCGCATCATTACCGTGAGCAAACAACGTGGCAGTGAGAACAAGCACCGGAAATGCTCCGCTTAATGAATCAAGCTAAGATTTAATTAGAGATGACGCGGGGAAAATGTTTAAGCTATGAAACTTCCTTGTTGAATGAGAAAATAATACTACCAAGACAAATAGCCTGGTTAGACTAGGTAAGAAACTTTTGGATGGTTATACGAGTATATATATCAATACAATACTCGGAACATACCTAAATAAATAGATAAGGAGAAATAACACAGATTGAGCTTGAGTCAAAGAAAGTTTTAAACTTGTGTTATAAGATACTAACTCATCGTTACTACTCGTATATTTTATGATAAACACATACATTTTAATACATACATCATCAACATCATCAGGTCTTTTTTTAGTATCCACTGCAGGAGCACGACCCTCTCTATACTACCAGGGCCATATATTAGGTAATACATACAACCAAGGCTCAGGACAACTCGCAAAAAAAAGACAAGTTTCCACTTGCCCTGGCTGGCGATCGAACCCAGAACACATACAAATACAGTACGCCACGGAGGTCGTCGCCACCTAAACTTAATAGACACTAACACTTACAAGGTACCAGGCAAAAAGCAGAAAAAATCTATTGATACGGTTTTACAGATGGGCGAATAATGTTTGAAGGGTATGCTCTAGATCCGTCCATCGCTTTTATTAAAAAAGTAAACTTCTTCATAAAATCTCGACCAACTATACAACGTAATGAAAATGTGTACCTAAAGGAAATACGCGTAATAAAACGAACCACGGGCTATACTCGTACTTGTAATTAAAATAATGTAACAGTAAAAAAAACAAACAAAAATTCGACATTCCCATACAAATTGCCCGGTCGGCTGTACACTTTTGTATGGAAATACCGATTTTTTTTTGGTTTTTTACTGTCACTTTAATTACGAGTATAGCCAGTGGTCGATTTATCACGCATATGTTCCTTACTTGTTGTATAAGTTGTATAATTTTGAATAGCTCAACTTATATGGGAAGATTAAAGTTTTTTCGGAATTTCTTGAGATGCGTAAACTGCTCCAAGGCAAAAACTGCATGTCTTTAAATATTGCGGGATTTACAAGATACCTAAATTTCCGTGTAGGTAAAAGTCCCTAACTAAATAAACTTTAAGAAAAGCTTTAAATAGGTATACACTACCTAGAAACGTTACTCCAAATCCATGTACAAAAATCTTTGATTCCCAATATTGATAGTTACCATCAATTATCATGTAATGTCATGGTAACTATACCTACCTACACAAATTTACATCAAAAACGCCAGTCCTAATTTTTTTCTTTGTTCCCAGATCAGCATTAAAGACATTACATGAAAAATATTAACTCGACAAACGTACTTAAACAGCTAATCAGCTGTTATCGCGTGCATTCTATTTAACTAGGCGAGTTTAATCCCCTTCATTTGATATCTAGATAAAGTCTGGATTACCGGCGAACATGAAAGAGGCTAAATTAATTTTTAATCCAGCCTTCGCTCCGTCACTGCGTATCTTGGCTACGTAGCAAGAGATATGGACACCTGATATCAGGTCGTACGTACCTGAATAAGGACAAGAAATAAGGTGGTGGAGATGTTTTACAATAAAAAAATATAATTTAAATGAAATTTGGATTATACTAAAGAAAAACTTGAATACTTGATGATTTAATTCTTACTTACTTACTGACTGCGTTGACTCAGTGACCCAAAATCAAGCCCAAAATGGATCTTGGCCTCCGATACCAGAAGACGCCACTGTTCCCTATTCTGCGCCATCTGCAGATCTTCTTGGAGGGCTTTGACGTCTTTGCAGGCTTCGTCTCTCCAGCGGTATCTCGGACGACCCACCGGCCTCTTCCCGGTTGGTCTCCCCATGTACGCTCTTTTGATGTAGTGATGTGCCGTTCCCGTTCCCCAGATTTCCGGGAACGTTCCCGGGAATGTTTCCAAAAATGGAAATGTCAGGGAAAGTTGTAATGTTATTTATCAGACATATTTTTTATCACTGTTAATATATTTTAGTAACGTAAATGCATCACTTGATATGGTTATAATAAAAATAAATATATCCAATATTCCGTAACATTCCCTAGAAATACGGGAACGTTCCCTGGGAACGTGCCCTAATTCCCAAATTCCCAGGGAACATTACCAACTTCCCGGAAATTTGGGAACGTTCCCGGAAATGGCACATCACTATTTTGATGGCACGATCTTGTTCCATCCTCTTCACGTGGCCCAACCATCGAAGTCTAGCCGCTTTGGTCTCTCCGATGACATTGGGCATGACCATTAGGTCTACTAGCTCCTGATTTTTTCTGACTCTCCAGGTATCGTCTTCCCGTTTGGTTGGTCCCAAGATTTTTCTGAAAATCCTCCTTTCCGCCACTAAGAGTTTACTCCCCTCTTTCATTGTTAATGTCCAAGATTCGCATCTATACATAAGAATTGGCCTTATTACCGTTTTATAAATTCGTATTTTGGTCTCTCTATGTATTACCTTGGACACTAATATTTTATGGAGTGCTGCGGAACATCTTAGGGCATTTTGGATACGAATTTGTATCTCCTCTTCTCTTCGGTTGTTATCAGTAACAGTGCAACCTAAATATCTAAATTTCTCTACCTACTCTCTAATAAGTTTGTTCTCCGTTTCCTCGTGTTTTTATACCATTTCATAAGGAAATATGTATTCTGTTTTCTCGCTACTTAACCTGAGACCAACCTTCATTCCTTCTTCTTTTAGAGTTTTAGCCATAGTTGAGATTGAGGATAGAGAGATCCTGCTTACTGTCTCCGAGTAGAGCCAGATCGTCCGCGTAGCCCACTATCTTGTGCTTCCTGTTTAACTCCACTCCTCCGTCTTGTTGTACCACTTTTTCTACGACGTGTTCGAGTACGAGATTGAATAGCAAAGAGGACAGCGCATCTCCTTGCTTCAAACCTGTAACCACCTCGAATTCTTCAGTAAGGCTACCCTCCACTCTGACTCTCATTCTACTTTTGGCAGTGACGACTATGACCATACGCACAAGCGTTTCGGGTATCCCAAAAGACCTCAAGATAATGACGATGATTGTATAGGAATGTAATAATATATACTTTCATTACAAGCCTTTGTTTAGTTTCACCTGTCCCGTTGTCTGTTTTGCAAGCTAAATTAGACGTACATCCCATAATACAAACGAGATGAAATTTCACATAGGTACTTTATGTAAGTTGGGTGACAATGCAATATTATTTTATTTATTTATTTATTAAATCTTTATTGACCACAATGGTACATATGGTGGACTTAATGCTAATGCATTCTCTACCAGTCAGCCTTTAGGGAAAACAGAAAAAATTAAATTAGCGATAGGCGCTTAAAGATAAGTATGTATTTCTACACACACTATACACATATCTACATATACAATACATACATACTCATACATACATTTACATACATACATAATATAAAATACAAAACAATTTATGATAATGATTAGTTCTGCTGCAACAAATTGGCATAAAGAGTAAGACATAAAATTTGAACGAAATAATGGAAAATGGAGACGAAGAGTATGACTGGAGCGAAGCTCACGGTCATGGCTTTCGGACTGATAGCTAAATTTGTTTTCCATCTCGTATAGGGGAGAGAGAGGATTCTTTAGTATAGAAAAAAGTGTACAAAGCATTCTCTGCTGTTGACGCTGACGAACAGGAAGCCAGTTAAGCTTAGATCGAAAAGAAGAAATGTGATCGTATTTCGGAAGACAGAAAAGAAAGCGGATACAATTATTAATAAGACGATCTAGCTTATTAAGAAGATCTGCGTTTAGATCAGGATAACACACATCAGCATAATCAATTATAGGGAGAATAAGAGATTGTATTAAAGTTATTTTAGTTTTGACGGGTAGAAAATTATTATGGTACTAATGACCTGATCTCATGATGAAGCCGGAAGGTGGCCACGGTATCCCTGTGATAAAACAACATAACCCCACCGAGTTTGGTCAATTGTTTCGTCTTGAGGAGCACTTTTAAACTTTTTGTCCATTGTTCTAGAAAAAAGCTTGTTTTTTTAATATTTTTTTTTTAAAACAAGCTTTTATCTAAAATAACTTGTTTCATTGGAATTTAAAAAGAGTAACTACTTATGTACAGAGGAATGATAAGATACCTGTGCCACCTCACGTAGGGCGCGACGCGCGCGGTGGCACAGGTATCTGATTAACCGTCTGTACCAAGGGTCTTAATACTTCTAATAATGTTGCACCTAATCGTCTGATTAGGTGTGAACTATAGTAAATATTCTTTATCTTAGCGCGTTACTAGTTGCATTCTCAGCTGTGCTGCTTTGGAGCCTGGGGTGCGTTTTCCCGCTTTCTTATCCAAATATATAAGGTAAGTATGTATGTCAATGTTCACCCAAGAATGCCGAAGGCCATGCGAAATCGCGAAGAAATGGCCGGAACAGTATTAGCGATTTGGCTATAGTTTTACAAACGGCCACCGCGCGCCTCCCGACGTCAACCCTTCTTGGGAATGCAGTTGTAGCTGAATATTTGTGCTTTGTCCTTTAGTCACCTCTTACGATATCCACAGGAAGAGATGGTTGTCCTATTATAGGCCAGAAGCCACACTGCCAACGGCCGTGCATAATAGTATGCAAGTATAAAAAGATAAGTATAGTGATTAAATTAATCTAAAATTCTTTAACAATATTTATATGTATGTATATAGTTTTTACACATTTTTAGAATTAATATAATGTAAAAATAAAATCCATCACGGAAAATATTATAATTTAATATTTAACATATTCATATATGTATATTATAGCTATTGTTTGGGCAAGCTATAAAAAAAATATGGAAAACTATAATGAAATTACTGAACTTCTTACACTAACAATTTATTTTCTAGGAGAAGTTAGTGAGTGTACAGGGTGGCATTTTAACCACCAGCCACGGAGCAAGTACAGTCTATGATACTGAACAACTTACCATAAAAACAATTAATTATAAACGAAAAAGAAAATTAGTCTTCCCATACAAATAAGCGCTTCGCCAAACGGACTTTGTATTTTGTATGAAGAACGTAATTTTTTTTAAAGATTTTTAACAATCTGATTTATAGAAAGTAGTTCAGTATTATGTACGGAACTGGCTCCATTTGCCTGGTGGTTAAAAAGTAAACCTCAACATACAAAAATAGGAAACAAATCCCTAACTCATAGATGTGGCACAAAGTACCTACCGTGCTACAAATGTAATATACTACGGATGTAGAGGACTTCTACGTCGTAGAAGTTGTAGACTCTACGGGGTCGACCATGCCGAATCTTTGATACTACGGAATAGTACGGTTATCTTCGGATTAAATTAACGACGTAAGAATTGCTGCATTTATCTATTTATTTATATGTATAGTATATGTAGCGTATATATATGTATGTAGGTATATGTATAGCAGGTATATATATATATATATAAATTTATTTATGTAACAATGTACATTGTGTATTTTATGTATACTACACTTTATCTTGCAACCCACATTTAGACTTTCTGTATAACCCAAAGGTTGACTGGTAGACAACGCTTTTAGCGTTAAGTTCGCCTATTGTTCTGTACAATTTGTATTTGATGGACAATAAAGATTAAATAAAATAAAATAAATAAATTCGAGAACCTGGATAGTCTGATTTTTATTTTGTACACGGAAAATGTATACTGAGAATACATAGAATAAAAGTTGTACAAAAGCTCTACCTATCTCAAAACAGATCTCTTCCAGTATGCCTGTGAGAGAAGATGTTTATACAAGAATAGCATACAGGCATGTTTCTAGAATAAAGGAAGAAAAAGTAAAGAATATAACATGAAACCAGACAAACTACAGATAAATGTGTATAAACATATACATCGTGGAAGGGACATACCCGTCATAAATCGTATCACGGGCTATACTGGATCACTAAAGTATAATAAGATAAAAATAACAGTCAAACAACAAAAATAAATCGAATATTCCATACAAATCGCCCGGGCGGTTGCACGCTTTTGTATGGAAATGCTGTTATTTTAATTTTATTATACTATAATGATCTATTATAGAGCGTGGTTATATAGGTACATATGTTGCAATAATACTTAAATAAATACATATGTTTATACAGAAATAAATAAAATATATAATATTAAATATAATAATTAAATTTTTTACAAAAAAAAAACCGAATCAAATTTTTTTCAGAAGTTTCTTCCATATCTCCAAAGTTCTTCATCGTATCTTCACCAAATTAAAATGGGACTAATTTGGTAGTAAAGGCTTTCAAATAAAAAAAGAATTTTTAAAATCGGTTCACAATTGGCGAAGATATCGCGTAACAAACATACATAAAAAAAAATAAAACAACATACAGTCGAATTGATAACCTCCTCCTTTTTTGAAATCGGTTAAAAATTACAACTAAGATGATTCCGATAAATAATGATCTTTTACTTGTCATTTAAATACAAAAATCGATTTAGATTTACATTAGACGAATGGAAAGTGGTAATGATTTTTATGTATTATGTAGCTGTCTGTCTCTTGTCCTGTCGCTGTCTCTTGAGCCATCCTTTTGACCTCCAGTCCTCCTTTCTCCTCCTACCAGGAAGTAGTAGATATACATAAATCTGACTTGATGAACAAATCTCCGCTGACGCACGTGATACACACTCTGAATTTGATCGCGGACAGGATAAACATCTACCAGTGTACTTTGTGTGAATTCACAAAGCCTTGAATGTTGCCCTTTATATAATAAAATATGATGTAAATAATTGACAAATAAATTATTGATTTTCTATTGCATGGGGTACGAACCTGTAAAAAGAGTTAGGTAATTGGAGAATAAAGTGCGGCACTGTATTCTCCAATTACCTAACTCTACTAGGCACCTTTGTACCGAAACTTTACGTTTCCGGTGCATAGTTGCCTAGGGCGGGTTTTAAATTATTGACTGTGTTGTAAAACAATTAAAAAAACAATAATTTGGTTATAAATACTCTTCGATAAAGACTATTGTGTTTTGTGACACATAAATAAAGAATTATTAACTTAAAAAAGGAGAATATTTTTTTGTAGCCTATTAAGTGTCCCATTGTTGGCAAAAGCCTTCCCTTTCTGCTTCGACAGATCTCGATCGAATATAGGTAAGTATTTAGAGGCAATCTATTTGTTTGTACTCAGCTGGCCTGATTTTGATACAGTTTGCGCAAACATGTAGAGTATCTTTCCAGAAAATTTTAGGTGCATGTGTAATCTTATATACCTACATATTATGTAATGTACAGCGCACTGATTATTCTATTTATTTGTTTCGCTAATATATACAAACTAAATATTATTTTATATATATTTTATATGTAAGCAAAACAAATAAATAAACAAATAATAAAAAATTCTGTGCGCTAGTTACTATTACAAACGCGCTTAAAGTTACTCCTTACTTCTTCTTCTACATTTAAGAGCCAAGCTCTTGTCCGGTGTCATTATATGGAAAGAACTTCTTCTACTATTACTAGCGCACATAATATTAAATTCAAATAAATATTCAATGCCCGCTTTTAGCACAGTGACGTAGCGGTGTCGCTCATTTCACCTTTTGGTTTCGTAAATCAAGCTCATGGATCGTCAAATTAACACTGCATACGAAATTATTTTACAAACTAAAATTTAAATAATATTGCCTAAAATATAGGAAATCTTTTAGGTTAATAAAAACTTAGCCCAAAAGCAATACATTGATTTATTAAAATTATTGCGAAAGTTTAACAGTAAGTTAAAATAAAATTTTCAACACCCATGTAAAAAAAAGGCAGAAGGCCGATACCAAGAACATAATGTATTCACGAAGCGTATTTATATACTTGTGAGTCTTTATTTTACGACAACGAAACGCCAAAAAAGTCAGTGCTTAAATCTAGGTGTCTCGCAGCCAGGAGTGCTATTTTTGAAATCAGGAGTCACAATAACGAATGATTTGCGCGAACGTTACCAAAAAGGAGCATTTTCGAAACGGTCGTATGCAAATGACTTGCACAAGTCGAGAATACTCGTTTTTTGACATTTTTAGCGTGCAAATGTAAGAAAAACCTTCGTGCAGAAATCGTTCCGTTTCACACTGCTTTTTTATTTGTGTTGAAAATTTTAGAAAACCATTGACAAATTTTCTAAATTTTCTGCGTAGAAGAATATAACTTACCTATCGATGACATGACGGTTTCAAAAATACGATGCAATGCGAAACACAAAATCCGATATTTCAAATAAAAAAGTACATCTACATAATTTAAATGGCTCAGTTCGTTTATGTTTTAATATGGAACTTGAAGCATGAATATGTGATGGGATTTGACTTCGAGTAAGATTTATATTTATGGCACTTCTAATTTATGGAAGGTCGTAAAATACGTCAAATGCCGACGATAGTCGTGCACCTCTACGGTTCTACCTATCTCACACGCGAATACTAAAAATAAAAACTTGTATCTTTAACCATAAGCGTGTAGGAACGTATACTCAATCAATAATATATTAATTATATACATAGGTGACATAGGTCACGGGAAGAGAATAGCTATTATTTAGAATACTTTGTATGGAGCAAGTGCATATTTGACTCAAAATGAGACGTAAGACTTAATTTGATTTCTGGATGCTTGATAAAGACGTGATAATGTTTCTGCTGCTGGATTCGTATTTGCTTAAAGCATCGAAAAGAGTGATGGAACCCGTAATAATCACCGTTACGTGATTATTATTACATCATGTTCTTTATTTAAAAAAAAGAGAAATTAAGCAATTAGCAATGGCAAATACAGTTAGCAAATCGTGCGCAATAGTGCATGATCATTTTAGCAAAAATTACTGAGGCACGGCGGCAAATTTCAAAGCGTCTCACAATAATCTCCAGTCAAAATATGTACAAACGCTGACCGTAATGGGCTAAACAATAAAAAAATGGATATCTTATTTAAGTATTAACAATAAGCGGTCCGTATTTCGTGCGGGGCTGCTCGCTGCTGGCACAATAGTAACTTTTATGGGGTCGTAAAACCAGCGTCTTTGTCCCGGGCTCGGTCAATAAACGTAGTTGGTGCCGCCTTCTTAAAATTCCGAGTCTCGAATGTTTCAATCTACATATTTCATGTTGATAAAGCATATAGGTATTTACATATAAATTTCGATCGATCGATCTTTGAGATTTATTTAGAAAGATAATTCGATATAAAATTACAAATGAAATTTATTAAATATTAAAGAGGCTGTACATGATGATTTAATTTACTACAGTAAAATATTTCTCCTAACTCAACTTATCGAGGCAACGTTTTCTGAATAATTGTATTGGAGTTTTCTGAATTATCGTATTTAGTTCAATTTCTGTATCATACTACTACTACATACGGCCTGGTTATATAATAATGCAATAAATCGTAATAACCTTCCTTAGTAATTATACTTATAAATGTAATTGAATTAAAAAACAATGTAAATATTTTTTTAAGCGCATTAATAATATTCACAATTACTATTACTAGTTTTTCACTAATTTTGTACGTACCTAGAATAATTTAGATATTAAATTCATTAGGTATGCATATAGATTCTTTCGTTTTAAAAGTGGAAATTAAATACTTATAACGAAAATCTAGTTCTGGGGATTTACGTGTTCTGAATTCTCATGAACCAATTTACAAAAGTCGACTTCTTTGCTACCTGCATTACTTTGCCGTTGACCGAAAAGATTGAAAGAATCCGCCGTCCGCACCATTTGTAGGGTTACTATTGTTTAATTTATTGGAAGTACAGGAAAACCTGTAAATAATAAAAAAAATCTATTGTATAATTGTCAAAGGATGCCGACACAAAGGCTGCCGAGGAAGTCTTCGTTATCGACGCCAAAACAGATAATTAGATTAGTTGTTTAAGTAAGCATTGTATGTTGTCCGTGGAATAATCCCTTTAAATATTTCTTACAATGGAATATAAAAAGGTATCTAAGAAAATAGAAATGATTATGGATACAGTATATGATACCCACAGACTTCTCTCAAACACATGTTTAAAAGATTTAATCTAAAATTGAGTCTAAAATTGATGTAACGCATCCTTGGCAGCTCTAGAACAACGTTCAAATGTAAATACATATGTACATTTGAAAAATGTTTTTACTAATTTCCAAGAATGAAAACGTAGAAGATACCTAGTATGACTGCCTCCGTCCAGGGGTCAAGGCGTCTGTCTTGTGATCCGGAGATCGTGGGTTCAAATCCCACTGGGAAGCATAGTTTGTAAAAAGTTGTTTCCAGTCTGGTTAGGATATTGCAGGCTTGAATCACCTGATTATCCGAAAAGAAAGATGATTCCTTGCTTCGGAAGGCACGTAAAGCTGTTGGTCCTGAATGCCATCTAGCGTTTGTACCTATCCTAGGATTGGTTTTGATCTACCCTTTGGGTTGCGGAGGTCAGACGGCAGTCGCTCTGTATAAAAACCAGTTACCTTGTTAAATCACCTAGGTAGCGGACCCCGGACTCTGATGCGTAACCGCTGATGATACAACCGGGAATACGCTCGGATGATGATGATTTATCACAAGGTGTTTTTGAATTAAGTACAATTATTTTAAGGGGAGAGGAACAACTTTACCCAATAAATGTATATTTAAAGTTTAAACATTATGTTAGTCCTACCCATTCAACTCAGGAGCACGGTTTTAGTTTTTTCTATGGTATAAATGTCAATTAAATTACTTTAAAACCATATCAAAAGTATAGTACCTATACGTAAATAGCTTGTGTGCAAGTTGCTTTTTAATTTAGTAGGTATTTTAAAGGGTGATTCAGTCTATCATTTTGAATAACTTTCCCCAATAAATGTATAACGAAATGAGAAAAACAGTTTACGACTTCCCATAGTGACTTCACGTGACTACTTCGAATCATTTATGAACCCAACATTTTTTTTTACGTATTTTGACATAGATTCATTGGGAAAAGTTGATGAAAATAGATAGAACCACACCTTTAAAATATGTGTACTTAAAAAGCAACTTGTACACAAGGTATTTACGTATAGGTACTATTTTGTTGATAAGGTTTTAAATTAATTCAATTAACATTTACACCATAGTAAACAATTCCCTTGCTCCAGCCAGAGTTGAATGGATAAGACTAACATACATACCTAATGTTTAAACTTTAGAATTAAAAATCCTTAGATATGATGTTAAAAATAAATGGAATTTGAAGAATTGTAAAATGATTTTCAGTCATTAATATCCCGTTCATTTTAAACGTGGTTGTTATGCAACTCCGTCAGTAAAATACAGAAACATTTACGTGAGTTAAGTAAGGAAAGGAAACCACTTAAATTTTAATAAGAGCAGTGATTATGGGTCATAAAAAGCAGTAAATATGTAGTTAGCCTGTTCCCGTCAGCCCGGCAATTTGCGAGGCGATGTGCGTGCGAGTGGAGGCTTTTCACGAGCTACTGTTTTATAAATGTATATTGTATATACTATCGATATGTTATACATATCTCCGTGTCAGCTTCGGCACAAATTATTTCGTGTGTCCGAATTCCAGCATCCCGGTTATGGCTCATGAAATTTTGTGTGCAGGTTCGATAATTACGCAGAATTTTTCCGTGGAGACAGATATTCTAAATTTTTAAAATGGCGGAAATATGGGGTTTGAAAAAGTAAAAAATAACATGTTCAAAAATGTCATAAATCTTTTTTGTTATCCTTATTAAGACGCAACTTTTTTGTCTGAACAACTTTTTCATTTGATTCGAGAATATGAGGGTATGCAAACACAGACTCGTGAGGCCTACAGCTCACAAAGCCACTATTAAGTAGTAATTATATTATCTTTGATTACGCATAATATATAAACTCTACGTATCGCCAGACTATGCTTGTGTGTAGTTAGAGGTAGTTTGTTATTGTGATATTCGAAAAGGTCTTATCACAGAACTTACAATTTGTATAATAAGTCCAAAATAATGTACTCAGTCTTTATAATAATTTACTATCTTTTAACCCTTCTTGCAAAAATAGGCGACACAGTTTTGTTTTTGTTACTTTGCGTCACGGATGTTTTGAAACCTAAGGAGTTTAATCAAAAACGCCATTGTCGCTATAACTATATTTTGGGCTTTTGGGTTATTTATAAAATTATACAATATAAATATATAACGAAACACACAAAAAGGGCGTTCCGCCAGATGCTGGCAACCTAGTCTGATGCTATTATAATTCCTAAAATATGTAAGTGTAATGCGTATACTTATATAATATCCTCTTTTATAATACAAGATTACCTAGATTAGCGTACTGCTAATCTAATACCTATATTTGAAAAGATAAATTTGTTGATAGTATTTTTTTTTTAAAATGAAGTTTAGTAGATACGCCCGTGCATACGTGTGCTCTTGTAACGATGGGTTGTAAAATTTAAGTCAACAAGGATTTTCTGACTTGTGTAACGTGGAAAATACAACAATAATACGTTCGCAAGACTCAATGTCAATGAAGAATTAGTGTAGCGATTATATTTATTTGATGCAGCTACACTTTCACATCTTTATTTTTTACGAGGTAGATAGAGCTTGTGGAATAGATTCCCACATTCCGTTGGTTGGCTTAGGTATACGATTTTCACGGAAGTAGGTACATTTAGGATCTGGGATCGGCTCTGTTTGTTTGGTCTTTCATGAGCATCTAGCGTTATTCCAGGCCACTTTTATTTATTCTTAACCTCCGTAAAAAAAGAGGGGTGTTATAAGTTTGATGTTTATATCGGATGGAATGATTTCGATGCGGTTTTTTACGTGATAGCAAGTTCCCTTGCGGTGGTTTGATGAAAATCGGTCCAGACGTTTAAAAGGTATTGAGGATAAACTTTTTAAGGATAGGCTTTCTGTAGCAAATATATAGATGGCGCTATCCGTTACGCATGTAGCGCGACTTGATGTCCGTATCAAGTCGTATCAATAGTTCCGGTTCACATCACTAGATGGCGTTCTTGACAATCGGGGGTTTGTTTTAATTTGCCTTGGAAATAAACTTGTTTACAATTACAATACATTGAGAACAAGAAATGGATGATGAATATCATCATTTTATTTTTCCCCTAAAAAGTTGTTAGGACAAAAAAGTTTCAACATAATAATGTTGCAACTTTTTCATCCGATAAACTTTAAGGGGGTTCATGTGCCGCTATGCAAAGACACTCGCGAGACCTACAGCTCACATCGCCACTAGTTATAAGATAAGCTACTGCACCTGCATGATAGTCGGTGATTTCAGAAAAAAATTAAACTTGGATGTCTTTAATTTTTGCCCCAATTAAAGTTCATAGACCCATAATTAATTGCAGAAGTTACTAAGACCGGCAGTGTCGTGTCTTCAATAAATGCAACAATGTTTGCTCACGATAGACACTACTGCAATGATTGCATCCTCTGTGCTGCAATTGCTGTTTTATACTTAGTAGTTACAATGATCTAGCGAAGGTGTTATAATATAAACCGCAGATCTGGTGTCATATCTTACTAATTTTGGAAAAAACCCGTTTTAAACAGGAGCTGATTTAAATCATAAGTTTATGCGAGAGAAAATTCCTTCCCAAACCTCCTCCCAAGTATTGGTGGTGAAATCAAAAAATAATTTAAGTGTTTTTTTATTTCGTTTGAAAATCATTAACAATTTGTTTTGTTAAACAGTTGTCAATAATTGATATTAAAATATATTCGACAGTCAATTAATATTCGGTAGGAATACCACAAGTACTTTTCTGTCGAGACACAACAACGTATCCTTCTCAGTCTTAATTACAAGTACCTACACTAAGAATAAGAAGGTGTAGGCAAGTCTTACACATTATAATATATTGTGATATTTTTACCATCTTCGTACAAAAATGATTATCATTTTATTAAAATTCGACGCACTTATATAAAGGCATCAATCGATTCGTTTGGGTCACACTACTGACATTAAATTTATGGCGGTCCGCACAAGAACATCGACCCAATAACAGTTCAAAATTATCAAAATCCATTCGATCAATAAATATCGAGGGATAATAAAAAGGATTCAAAATGTAATTCACGGCGATAATACTTTTAACGATTTTAGAGGAATATAAATCATGTGGACACAAAATAAACGACTTATCGAAAACGGACGCCATTTTATGTACTTATTAATTTTCTTGTGATTGCCGTTCGAAGTAACACTTATATACTTAATTAATATTTAAGACAGTTAACTCACGCAATATCGTGTGAAAAGGTCGACTATTTCCGACTATATTACGCGAGTCAAGCGTCTTAAATTTATTCATTATGAATTTATCTGTCGTTATTTTTAATAAAATAAGTATTTATATACCTATAACTTGTCCTCACGAGATATAATGTTTTATAGTACCTTATCTATATTAGTATGTAAAAGTACACTACACACAAGTCTTGGCCTTTACACTTCCCATGAAATTAAATAGAGCTAAACTCCAGCAACAATTTACAATATTCTTAAGAATAGTTGGACACGATTTTGCTCTACATATTCATAAAGAGTATTTCAATCATCTGATTAAATTGACTCAACGTTTGCTAAGCCTGCTAAGTTTTTTATTACCTCAGGCGTAATGTGTAAAATAAAGCTTTTAATTTTTTAAGCAAATGAAGCAAACAAGATATAGAAAAAAAAAACGACTTATTATTAATTGACGGAATTAGGGATTGAAATTGTGACCAATCTCTACTGCGAAAAAATATCATATAAAATAAGTAGCCTCTTAGTTAGAAAATTTAATCAATGAAACCTCTTACAAACTGAGAATAAACTAGATTTTGTTTCGAAAAGTTTGCATAATCTTTATCTCCATTAATATATACTGTGAACGGTTGCAGCGGAATCAGGCAGGTAATTACATAAGGGAAAGAAAGAATATGTTCCTAGTTTTCTTCCACCCGGGTGGCTAGTGGTTATCTAACACTCACAATATATTATCATGCTGCACACACGATGTCCACGTGAGCGGTGATATATACAGGGTAATACAGCGGGCAGCAAACAATAAGGCGATAAGCAGATTCGGCGGCTCGTTTCATGTGCGCCTTTGTCCGAGTAATCCGCCGCCCGCCGCCCGCGCACGCTTGTGGGTTAGGTTTTTAAGTTACAGTAAGTTACTATGTAAAAATATTTTTATTATTTTGGAATAAATTTCTCTCTTACTATCTGTTATAGCGGCGTTGCCCGAACATAGGTGTCCTGTAGTTGGTTAATTGTCAATCTCAATTGAGATAAGGGATCAAAAGTTTTATTCAAATAGTTTTTGCGGGATTGAGTTACAAGCATCCAAAGTTGTTACTTTTGTCGATATCAAAAGGTTTTACGACATAAATTATATAAAATTTAATAAGTTAAAAACTAAAACAAAAAGATTCTGAAAAATGTAAATAAATCGGCTAACTCCAGCTACGAGGCTACGGCGTAGCAGCTAGCGTAGCCCTTTCGTAGCTAAGCTTCCAAAATTAAATACAATATAATACAATACAATACCCTTTATTGCACAAAAGTAAAAAACAGAACATAATTATCTTAAAAATTAGGAAATGCGCAAAAGGCGGCCTTATCGCTAAGCAATTTCTTCCAGGCAACCTCGTTTATATAAAAAAAAATGATGGGAAATTAGGTAGTGCGGGGTGGTCAATATAATAAACATACTAATATACAATAATTATAATACATACATACACCTAATACTTAAATACATACATACACCTAAAACTTAAATACATACATACAACTTACACAAAGAAAACATAACAGGACAAAATGAAGAAACTAAGTGGAAAGGAAATTACCTTTGATAAGGATAGAAAATGCGATTTTACTTGGGATTTACAGCTGGCTAGCGTTTGGGCGCGTCGGATAGTAAGTGGTAGTGAGTTACATAGACGTACGGCTCGAACAGACAAAGACCGCGAGTAAAAGTCGGTGGAGTGAGCAGGAATTCTTAAAAGAAGGTTTTCAGCGCTGCGTAGTGGACGCCCTTGAGACTCACTAAATAGAATAAATAATTCTCCTAGATAGTTAGGAGTTAGGATTGAAAAGAGTTGTGTATAACATTGACAGGGTAGGGTATATTCATTGTTTTTATTTTTATTGGATTTTTAGGTATTCAAGATTCAGTACTAAAGTACTCAAACTAAAAATACCACGCGATAGCCAAGTTGAAAGAGCATGGTCGTATAATGACCAGGTCATTATTTAGTTTTATTAAATTGTATTTACCTAATTTTGTTTATATTCTCACTTTGCCTATTTATAGATTCAATGTTCCAGCTTTGATGACAGTCGCAGACTTCTGTTGTTGTCGACTCCAACATTATCCTAGATACTCTAACTTATATACCTATGTCCGTTTCAAATATGTAAATGAAAATACAAATTTTAGAATCATTGACTTTATTTCAACGATCTCAATTATCGATAAAAATAACACTTATCTAATAAATCTTTTTCATATTATGCATACGTGGGTTGATTTGGTATCTAATTAGTCAAGATTTTATTGCGTTGGCAGTTTAAGTGTAAATTTTGTTGCTCGGTATGTTTATGTAGGTATATAATAATGCTTTATCCAGTTTTATTGCGATTTAATTAACATGGACACGTCAACGCGTCGACGGTCGCCGTCGGCGGGATGTTCTTAGTATTCTCGTATCATGTGTGTCAAGGTAACGTTTACTATCGGCAAGTCACTAAATCTCATAAACTTTCTATTCAGCAATTTCACGGTAATTAGTTCGGACGTATTGTCGATTGTTTCCAGCTAGCCGAGTTGGAAACGACAGAGATTGGAGCGTTGCGTACACTGACGTACAGTCCATAAACCGAGGTGACGCCGTTTTGTTCCAACCAGCCTTTTTATTGTGCACTGTATAAATTTATGGAATCATCATCGAGTTGTATGGACTCCTCTATTCGTTCGCAGTGGGTCCATAACCATTACGGATTGTATTTTGATACACTTTTATTTACACTTGTTAAGGCGTCGTTAACACTAGTGCTTTCATCATCGACTACTGATTCTTTAATGGTGCTTGTTTATGATTTATTGTTTAAAAACTAAACGTGTTTAGTTTAGTTCATAGCATAATTATATAATCTAGCTATTTAGCTACCTCTATATTTAATCCTTTTTAATTTACCGCTCTTTAGAAATTGTATAAACGCAATAACCTCGTCCTGGCAATGCTATAAGTAGGTATGACATTTTGAGCTCGATGAAATTAAGAAAATCGACAAGACCTGGAGTAAAGTTAAGCGCGTAGGTCAAGACAGATCGAGATGGAGAGTCTTGTGGACGTCCTCTGCCCCACATACGGGACATAGGACCATATACAGGGTCTAACAAAATATACTGAAACTATTTTAAGGGTGAATTCAGTCCATGATACTGAACAACTTTTTCCAAGGAACATATATCGAAATTTAAATATAATTTTTGGTTTCCCATACAAGTAGACCGAACAGCAGATCCGAGTTTATATCGAAAGCAAAAAAATATTTTTCATATTTCGATATATGTTCTTTGGGAAAAGTTGTTCAGTATCATGGAGTGAATTCACCCTTAAAATAGTTTCAGTATATTTTGTTAGACGTTATATAAGTCAAGTCACATTTTGAGGTTGAGTTAATTTCGGACGTCAATTTGGAAAATCTTCTTTTGTGTTTTACAACGGTTTCAAACTTTTTTTTTGTAAGTTGTTACTCCGTCCAACTGTCGCTGAAATTAAACAAATCCAATTAACAATAATGTCGGTCTACAGTCTAAAGCATTGAACTAAAATGCTTTTAAAACAGCGTATAACGCTACTGAGTTACTCAAGCAGCGACTTAACGTAAATAAATATATACCTAATAAACTATAGAGTATTTAGCATCGGCTAGTATGTTTTAGCAAATATTTGTATCCAGCGAGTGCTAACACTTAACAAATAGTACTATATTGGTAAAGTGCGAATGGCCACGAGCACGACGGATTACCGCATCCACTATGATTTATGACATTGTTTATTGCTCAGCAAATTGTATTAACAGTTTCGACCATTTTGATATTTTGATCGAAAACAAAGCAGCTGGTTTTTTCAATTATCTCCTCGTCTATAAAACTATAGAATTTAGACGAACGAACAAAGTATGGGAATATAGGTATAAATGGCATAACAAATATGAAGGAAGTGTTATAATAGAGACTTAATTGAGTACCGCCAATTAACTCTCCGTTTTGTGTAGGAATGTAATATGTAGATGTGACGCCTACACTGTTATGTACATACACAGAAATGTTCCTGATACATATGGGTTATTATTTTTAGATATACTTAAACTTCATTTATTTAAGTTTAAAATTTTAAAAATTAAATGGCATTAGCTGATTAAAGTCATAATTTCATTTGCAAAGAGTTATTTCAATAGAATTTGGATTTAAAGTAATAAGTACGTATAAGGCAGATAGATTACCGCTTTCATCATTAATTTTGTGCTCTAAATTACAAAAAAACAGGTATTGGAGGATGCCATAAAACTCTTGACACACGGCAGCTGTAGGTACATAGGGCATGTGCATCGTATACGTAGAACAGGCGAGGCCGAGGGCTCGTTATTTTCTGGTCAATTGCCGCTTTACTGCGCCCGCGCATCCTCGCTTCCAATTACTGCCCAGCCGCCAACGCAATAAAATTTATATCCACTACGATACGCTTTATATAACACCAATATACAACGAAATATCAACCTTAAAACTATGGCTTTGGAGTATTTATTTTAATAATCGTGAAAATTAAGATACGTCGACGTATCACACCAGATGCAAATTATGCTTAGGTAAAACGTGTTTGTTGTCCGTCTGGGGTTTTATTTTTTACAATTATATCGGCTCGGTTACTTGGAAATGCATTCATGAGAGATCCGAGAGGGTTTCGTGATGTTTAATAGGCTAAGATTAGAAGTTAAAAGCCGAGGCCATTAAATGGTTCTCAGGACTCGCATACACGCTTAGCTCTCATTAGAGGAATAGCTTCACGGTCACGGCAAAAAATATATGTTTTTCCTGCGAAGTTTACTTATATGCATTCATCATCTTCATTAAGGCCGTACCTGAATTTTCCGGGGTCCAGTGCTGCCCCCATTTAAAATAAATCATTTCAAAGAAAACGGAGACATCATTTAAAATTTTGCTACTACCAAGTCCTAGATAACCCTTCAAAGTATTTTATGAACTACTGTTTACAGTTTGAAGTGAGAACGTTAAGCTTTACTACGCACATTTGCGAAAAACGGCCATTTTTGGCTAATGTGCGTAGTAAAGCTTAACGTTATTACCTAGACTACAATGTTAGGAATTAATAAGAATTATTTTAATGAGTACTTCGCAGATTATTCAACCATTGTTCTTCTGCAGATTGTTTTATCTTTCATAAAATGAGTACATTGCGCAATATACTCGTACCTAAGAATGCTTTTAACATTTTTTAACTTTTTCGCTGATAACTGAGGATTGTATTGGGGTTATAAAATCAGTTTCGCAAGGGCAATTATCTCGGGACGCCGACAAAGGGCTGTTTCGCTTTGAAGTTGCCGTCGGGCAGCATCCGCTTTCTCTGGATGATAAGGCCGGATGTGACGTGGCCTTGCATCGCCGACGCCTGCACACCGAGAGCTTTTCACGATTACTTGAGAAATTCCTAGGCGAGGATAAACTTTAAGCTCATCCGTTTGCGCAACGTTCGAAAATAGGAGCGTGATTCATCTTATGAATTTAGATGAACTTCTTCACTGCCTACACATACTCGTATTTGTATGGCCACTTTAAGTTTATTATGTTTGCTACGTACACAATTAAAACTGACGGACAAGTAACGAATCCATCTCATCAGTACCATGGTATAATAAAAGAAGGTGTTCTCTTCCCGTTACGAATGTCACGATAAGTGTTAGGTACCACTGATTGTTCCTTTCAGTAAATTTAAGGATTTTTTAATTAGTTAATGAATAGATATAAAATAAAACACTACCTTAACATTTCGTATACCTATCGTATGATTCATCCGTTTAATTTTTAATACATTTATATATTGTATTATTAATTCATAATTGGTTTGTTTAGTTAAAAATGCCTTATGCTCAGGTAATTCAATCAAGTACAGTGGCAACACTCCTAACTGATGTCGTATTCTTGGGCCAATCACATGACCCAGCTGTCACGGGAAGATAATACCTTGTTTTATTATACTATGATCAGTACCTGCTTTCTGACTCACCGTTTCATGCAATACCTATTACCATGCTACTGAATTCACCTGATCAGATTTACAGGGCGCAACATTCGCTATCGGTTTTATAGTGCATTAAATTATGCAGTTTGAGCGGTGCATTATTCGTGCAGAAGTTTAGCAGCTTTACAAAAGGAGGTAAGTCAAAAGTGGGGGAGTTGGAGGGCGGAGAGTGGAGGGAGGGGGTCCGTAGCGAGCCAATAAAGGCGCGCAGTAAATCCACGTAATTTAGAGCGGTCGTAAATTAAAGTTCCTCTATAAACGCGGGCAGGCCGCGTACCTGCCGCGCCCGCGCCTCCGCACCGCACCGCAGCTCCACCATCGCGCCGTCACGCCACCGGCACATAAATCAACCGCCCCGTGTGAACCCTGCAAGTGTCCTAAGTTTCTAACACGGTCCTAATCCTACACCGGCACTTAGACACTTTGTGTCAGCAAGAAACTTGATTCGTACGATTCGATTGACACAAAGGTAGGAGGTGATATTGAGATTTGTAACGTACCAATATGTATACTTACCTATCCATGTCTATATCATTATATATTTATTAAATACTGGATCAGATTCAAGTATACTTTGACGTTAGGTTATTAGATAGGTAGTTAACTACCTACTTTTTACTATGATAACTAAAATTTAGGAACAAAGTACTTCAATAAAAAAGCTATAGAAAAGATGCACATGCAGAAATCAATTTAATAAATTCTTTTATAAAAGATATTAATTCATTTTAGAAACTGTGCTTACAAGTAAGAGCATGTTGTGTTGTATCGTATTAATGTTTTTTGTACATGCTTTCATGGGGACTACCCTTGATCAAATTCTTCTGTCCTACAAAATGTCATAGCTCAAGGAAGGATATCTAGTCTCTACTTTAACCCGGCTGCTTCATAAATGAAACGGATAACTTATTTACAACAGTTGGAAGTTAAATAAGTGCTTGAAAAAGATACTTTGCAATGTTATATAATAACAATTAAATGAGATTCTATTGAACGGCAATCGAGAAAGGACCCGTCACATCCAACTCTACAACATGGGAATTATTGACAATAACCCAGTTTCAACGTGACGTGGTCTTGTGTCTCCATAACATGATCATCGACCAACCTCAACAACATCAACTCATCATGTATGGTGTGGAAATAGGTAACAACCGATACCGAAGCCTGCGCCGTACATACTGACCACTTCCTATTTATTGACTAAGCGAGCGTAGCGTCTCAGTTTCGATTAAGCCAAAAATACATTTTCCCGTCAGTTTGTACCTATTTACTCATTGTACCTACATCTATGTATGTACATATTTATATTGGTGCAATAAAGAGTTTTCATTCATTCTTTTATTTGTCGGTTTGTTATCGCCTACAGGTTGCATTTATGAACCGATTGTCGTGAAATTTTATAAACTGGTTAGATAATTATAAAGATATTTTTGTCGATTATTTATGTTGATGTCTTTGTGTTGCGAAGGTCTGACGGCAGTCGCTCTGTGTAAAAACCAGTAACCTCGTAGAATCACCTAGGTTAGGTAGCGGACCCCGGGCTCTGAAGCGTTACCGCTGAGGATGCAACTAGGAATACGCTCGAAAGATGATGAAAGATATTTATGTCGATTCACATTTTGGAAATTTTTCAAAATCCCCATTTAAAAATTTTAAGAAAAACATATTTCAGCCATTTCGAAACATTATCAAATATGTCAGAAAACTTTTTTGTCTGAACAACTTTTTTATCCAATAAATTTCAACGGGTTGGGGGTGAGTCGCGAGGTTTATAGCTCACAGAGCCACTAGTATATATGTAGACATATCTAACACCTAATTACAAATATTGACCCTGCATGGCTTGATCGTTGTTTTTACTGCACGAATGTAGATAAAGACGTTTTGGTCCACCATAAATCTGACAGCCTTCAATAAGGTTTGTTGTTACGCGACACCATAAGATCGTTACGACAACCCTTCCTAAGATTTAGGATCTAAACAGAATAAACCATGACTAAACCCATGCTGCTTTACGATTTCCACATAAAAAACACATTATCTGACGTAGTATAACAAAGAGATAAAACTTAGTTTGCCGTCACGTGTAAATAAATTATGCGGCGTATTGTGCATCGCCACATCGGGATTGTCTAAAGTAAACTAGGGATATATTGTGGCTCGATCTAAGTTGTAAATCACCCGGTCTCGTCGTGTCACGTAAAAGGGTTTTATTGTCGCTCTAGTACAAACGTGATAAGGAATTCGTAGGAAAACTGGCTTTTAAATTGAATGTGTGTTTAAAACTTTATAGATAAATGTTTTAGGTGACGAGGGAAAATTTACACTGGTGTATCGAAATTGTTTTTAACATTGATTTTATATCCCAATAAACAGTTTTAAATTCACATAAGGACTTATAAGCTCGGTCATAATTTTAGTAGTGCATATTATTACTCTGTGTTTTATACTAAGTTTTATCAGATCAGCAACTAAAAACCACTATGGATATAATTTTATATCGATAGAAACGATAAAAAATTCAATCGTCTATTCATTCTTATTTCCAATAAAGTATTTTTTACCAATACGAAAATATATTTTTTTAAATAAGGAAGAACATAACGGAGACAATAGTTCGCAGTTGTATTTTATTTATTACAAGTTCACATATCTGTATGTTTATGCATTGTTGCTATATCTAAAATAATCATAATTTCTTCATTCAAATATTGGCTCTATAATATGATCTATACCTTTCCGTCCGTCCTCTACATGTCCGTGAAAACAACATAGTGTCTAGTTTCAGAGTTCAGATTTGGCGTGATAGTGTTATGTGTGAATATAATCGTTCAAATATTGAAGTTCTTATAAATAAAGTTCAGGGTTGTCTACAGAACTTGGCTACCATTTAGATCTTTACTATTTTGTCGGTAAAGTCGACAACCAAACCATATCATAATATTAAACTTGGGTCCCATTTTCACAATTATATTTTTGGTTGAATCTAAGTTTACTACAATTTCCTCATTTGTAAGCAAAGCACAAGGCATTTATGAATAGTAGGTACCTACCCTGTGATAACACTATCTTGATTAGGTACCTATCAGATGTTTTTTCTTACAGCTCTACGGAAAGATAAAAGTAGAGATTATAAGCAAATGGAAATACCAGAAAAATGTTTAATTACGGATTATGTTACATGAGTTAGGGTTTTCAGAGTTTTGGTTTTTCCTTTGGTATTTTAACGTGATAATAACTTACAACACTATTGCCCTCGACAGGACTGATTTGAAGCACACAGGGGAGGCCTTTGCCCAGCAGTGGGACACTGAAATAGGCTAATGAAAACTTACAACACTTACAAAATTTTTGCAAGTAGTAGCAGCTAATTTAAGTAGTTATTTAAGTATGTAATATATTTTTTTAAAACAAAAATCCGACTTCAGTTCCATTGCCGTGGCACACATAACACACATAACTAGATAAAAACGGTTTTTATAAAAAAAATATGGAACAGATCTATAACCTATCCTTTTAAACAAAAACTATATTTTAATATATGACGGAGATATGACTTAGGTTAAAAAACATTTTGAAAAAATACCGCATCCTCCTTTTTTGAAGTCGGTTGAAAACCATAAAATCTTGAAACGCCGTTCAGTACCTAACTCTTTTTTATTTTTTTGCAACAATTATTTTTACTTTATAATATTTTAGAGGTATAAATGGTTTTATTTACACCCATGCCTGTGCCCATGCTATAAATCCTCTATAAAAGTTTCTAAAATAGTAAGCTTATTGCCAACATTATAACAACCAGTGTCATAGTAACCATAATATCATCCAAACGCGTAATATAATGTTGTACTAAATTTCATTATGCAACGCAAATCTTTTTTTTTTAATTCAAAAAGATAGAGTTATCGAGGCTCTTCTTATGAATTTAAAAAGAAAGAACCATAAGCGCCATTTTTGAAACGCGGATAAACGAATACGCGGAAATTCGATAAGGCGTACCAAGATATCATTAATTGGACAATATCAAAGAAGTAGTAGGTACTTACATCATTTTCTGAAGATGTGATAATAGTATATAGTATATTATTCAAGAATTATCTGAAAAATTTAAATCTTCATCCCTATGGACCTTCCATTCAATGCTCAAAAGTACGCTGAGTATTAATCACAACGTGGATATTCTAAATTAATTTCCTTGCTAAAACGTAAAGCAGAAGGTTACCCTATATCATTGACATGAATATATAACGTCTAACTAAATATACTGAAACTATTTCAAGGGTGTATTCAGTCCATGATACTGAACAACTTTCCCCAAGGAACATATATCGAAATAAGAAAAATATTTTTTTGCTTTCCATACAAACTTGGATCAGCTGATCGGTTAACTTGTATCGAAGGCTAAAAATTGTTTTTCATAAATAGTTCCTTGGGGAAAGTTGTTCAGTATCATGGACTGAATTCACCCTTAAAATAGTTTCAGTATATTTTGTTAGACCCTGTATAACTATAAGCCGTAGTACAGAGAGATCGTTCTCCTGCAGCATATAGAGACTAAAAAAGACCTGATGATGATGATGATGACACTATATAACTGATTTAAAAGGGCAGGATTTTTATTTAACAAGGGTTAACTTATTTTATAAAATTTCATTTAAAGTATACTACTAATTATTATTATTAATTGTAATTCATAAAATTATACATTTATTAATATTTTTAGAAATACTAAAAGCAATTAAGCACTAATAAGCGAGACAACTTTATTACGTTTGTAAGTATTACAGTTGCCGTGATGGTTTTATTTTGAATTTAATATATTATGAAAATAGCTCTGTAAGTATTCAATTGATTACCTTTTTTAAGCTGAATATTTTGCTCAAGTAGTAGGTACAGTTAGATAAACAATATTCAAATGAAAGCAACTGAGATACTGTGTCACTCCCCGTTTAGGTATCGAAAACGTACCTACATTATTACAATGCGCGCAGGCGGCCCCTTCGGGTGGTAAAGGGATCGTTTGTCCAGAGTAATAAGAATGAAAATGGCTTGCAATGGATGTCTAGGTATCTTTACGAAAAGGTACTGAGTTCTGACGTGAGCTAAATTAAACCATATCGCTAGCCACATTGAGTAGATATTTCTTTGAATTTCTTTGCTGAGTGAGACTTCTGTACGTTAGTATTATTTCCTCTGTGCTAATAGTTACATAGTAGCGGATGATTCAGCATTCGATTTCAATTTAACAGCTTGATTCTACGGAATCAAATAATAATAAGTAATAATTTATAGTAAGTAGGTAGTCGTGTCTTATTCTTCATCCAAGCGCGATCCCGGTTGCATCAGCCGTGCTGTATGATTAATATTGATTCATCGGTGACCTGGTGATGTTAGTTTGAAGGCATTTTGGTTACTTTTATTCAAAGATTATACAACAAATTCTATCAATTTAGTACATAGGTAAGTAAAGTATACCATATTTTTTAGCATTACTAAAAAATATGAATATGCGATAAACGGGTCTGTATCGCACGTTAGTTTTAATTTTAAACAAAAAAAAAAACATTTCCAAAAAGGTGTGTAGTACTTTTAATGGTAATACCCGTAAAATGTTTACCTATCCAACAGCAACGCTGTTGCTACAATCTCTTAAATTTTATTTAAAAGCTTTAATACACTTGTTGTATCTATTTATGAATAATACATACTTTCTATACAGACAGTTAGCAGCAATATCGGTTGACTAATCGGCCAGTTTGACCACCAGAAATCGGACAGTTGCATGGCAGCATGCAACTGTCCGATATTTTAATCTAAAAAGTCAAGTTCTGCAGTTCTATTTTTGAAACATCAGTAAACGAACGATATTGTCTCTTCCGTTTTCCTTTTGAAACTATGGATAAAGATTGGTCTATAGACAAGATGAGCTACGATCTATGAGTACGAGCAGCAATATAAACCTCTTGCGCGGGCGGACACATGCCGCCGGGCGCCGGGCGGCCCAGCGTCGCTGCCCCAAGCTTCGTTATCTGCCATCGAAGCCCCGCCCTGCACCCGCGCCTCTAACCAACATGGCGCCGACCGACTGGCGCGACCGCTTTATGGACCTAATGAAAACCACTTTAATTAATTCACAATCACATGCGCCATGCAGCGCAGCTTTTATGTTTATTGTTTCCATATCATTTTAAAGCATTTTGATTTCTCCAGAGTGTCACTGCCATAATGTTTTGTTTGGTAAAAGCTCGCTGTTTATTGCTATTACGATTATTTAATTACGGAACTTTTCACTTAATAATATTAAGTCCGGGTCGTAAACTAGATTATTATATTCACTTTTATAAGTAAGTTTTATTTTACCTACGTGCCTGACTAAGAACCACTGTGGCATGTGAAATATAATATACCTAATAATAATTCAATGGTATGTACATAAGAATAACACGCGATCTAATTCAAACGCAGAATCCTCATCGACATTAACATATCTACTCGTACATTTAAATCTTTATAAAGATAGACCCCCTTATTCATAAAAAAATACAAACGTTTGCTAAACCTCTTTTAGTTAAATTTATGTTTTGTCTTGTTCTTGCAATATCAAATACTGAAAACAATGATAGGGAAAAAACACATATTTAAGGCGACGTGGGTTCACAATTTGCAATACTGTGTGTGTTTTTGAAAAATCACTATTATTAAACTACTACAGTTTATTCCTCAAAAAATTTACATAAAAATTTTAAGGATTTTCTACAGACACCCACAATAGCCAAAACATGATTAAGCATTTTTGGCTTGATAGAAAAAAATCACAAACATACATCTAAATTTGCCTTTATAATACGTCTTACTATTTTATACAATCACCTTTTTATATGGAAATTATACCAAAAAATGTATTATCTAAATATCTATCCGTTTTGGCTACAGAAAAAATTATAAATATAATACAAAAAAAATAATATTAAAAAAAACACAGTCGTCGAGAGCGAAGGAAGGGTCGGAGCCGTGCTCGACGATATTTCGAAGTGTTTTTTTTTAAATTATATTTATAATTTTTTTCTGTAGCCAAAACGGATAGATATTTAGATAATAAATTTTTTGGCATAATTTTCATATAAATAGGTGATTGTATAAAATAGTAATACGTATTATAAAGGCAAATTTAGAGGTATGTTTGTGATTTTTTTCTATCGAGCCAAAAATGCTCAATCATGTTTTGGCTATTGTGAGTGTCTGTAGAAAATCCTTAAGATTTTATTTAATTTTTTTTTAAGAATAAATTGTAGTAGTTTAATAACAGTGATTTTTCAAAAACACACAGTTTTGCAAATTGTGAACCCACGTCACCTTAAGTTATTTTACTTAATTTTTTGTAATTTTTAGTTTACGAAAAATCAACAGTAACAGATATTAATTCCAAGCAATTTTGAGTTGACAGGCTTTATTTTCTAAGTGACCGCAATCATCATGTCTTTTTTTTCTCCACTGCAGGAGTACGACCCTCTCTGTACTACCAGAGCCATACTTAGCCAGAGCAGTCAGAGGATTTGGCCTAAACTCTCCACGCTGGCCCTGATACTAAAAGGGGTTGGAGAGGTCTCATTGATGTTTATAAGCTTTATTTACCTCGTGTTTCCTAAGTCGCCTTCTACGACATCCACGGGAAGACTTGGAGTGGTCCTATTCTACTCTGCCGGGAACCACACAGCTATCATTATGCCGGTGACTCTATCTTTCAATGTTAGTCCACCGGACAATCTCAACGGTAACCAATCATTGTTACGAAACTTTACTGTTCGAATTTCAGATGATCGAAAGCGGTATATCGAAGTTTTAAATACCAAACTGATTATTTTACATAATTTTGCTCAACCATAAACTCATTTTACCTATGTTTCATCTTCCAGAAAAACACATAACCGAATATCAAAAGTATTTTTTTTTCATTCGACATATGTTTTGTTCACTAGTACTAAAGGTCGAAGTAACCTATTTACTATTATTACTTAGCTACTGTTTCGTATTCTAAACAAACCAACCAACGTATTTTTATACTTAAACTTAGGGCGAAAATAACAAAGACACCAAATCATGTTTATGGCAAAACTATAGGTTAGGTTATGTTAGAACTGCGACAACCCCACGGTAGGCCAAGGTAGAGAGAGAGAGAGTAACTATAGTAGTGTTATAAATACTATAAAAAAATATACTTAATTATAATTTTATGACAGCCATTTTGCGTGTTGAAAAGAGATGATAGATTTTTAAAATATGTCAATTAAAAAAAAATCTTTTGATAATTTAGAAAATATTTTTATGACATCTCAATCATTTTCCATCAGTAACTTCGGGTAAAAAACAAGTAGGATTTCGAAACATATAGATTTTGAAAAAAAATATAATTGAAAATCGGTTACTCAGTAAGTTTTCAAATGAAATTTCGGTTAAATGAAAATATAGAAAATAAGAAAAAAAAGAAACGTTTTCGAACAAATAAATTTCGTGTTGCAAAATGTCGTCTTTAAGATAGGTAACCAATCTCAAAATCTTTGTGACATCAAGGTGTTCATCAGCCTTCCATATTGGCCAATATTTGGACCCGTGCCTTCAGCAGAGCTAGTTTTATAGCTCTTTTGTAGGTACATGTTACGTTGGGCAATCAAGTGACGTATTTAACTTCAGCTTTGACTCTTATGTATTCTGTGCTTCAGCTAAAGATCTTACACTAATCTAAATTTATTTTGATTTTCATACATCATCATTATCATTTCAGCCGCTAGTCCACTGCTGGACATAGGCTTCTCCAAAAGATTTCCAAAATGACTGATCTAGAGCAGCCTGCATCCACCGCTTTTCAGCGACTTTGGTCAGGTCGTCTGACCATCTTTTGGGTCACTCACTATTTTTTGATTCAGCAGAAACGCGTTTTATACTGATCGACTACCTATCTATATATATAAAAGCGAAAGTCACTCACTCACTCATCACAAAATCTCGAAAATTACTTAGCCAAAGAAGATGAAATTTGGCAGGAAGGTAGATTGTGACAAGGAGACGTCACTAAGTAAGGATTTTTGAAAATTACATCCCTAGGGGTAAAATAGGGGTTGCAAGTTTGTATGAATCTTCGTCATTTTTGAAGCGAGACACATGACATTTTTGAATAAGTATGGTTAGTAAAAAATTATAATCCATTAAAAGGGAAGAGATGAAAAGGGAGAGCGCAGTCTTCAAGACATCATTAAGTTGTTTAAGGAGACCGATCCTGACGAGTGGCCCATGGCGTTTGTGGTGTCTGCCCAAGGGCTGCATTCCCTTCCGCCCGTGAGTTTCGATCACGTTGACGTCACCAGACTTTTGAAGGACATCACGTTGCTGAAATCTAGTCTGGCCAACCTGCAGCTTAAGTTTGAGGCATCTCAATCTACCATCAATAATTTACATACGGAAATTATTGAATTAAAAACCAATAAATCCGTATGTAGGTCACCTGATGCCTCGAACAACGACCCGTGCCGTGATGCACCCAATGCAAGTTTCGCGTCAGCGAAATTCGACTCGCCGGTCAACGCCATCGTTGTCGACCGTCTTGTGTCACCCCGCCCCGCGCCGCGTGCGTCACCTGCACCCGTGGTGACAAATGTGAGCACGCCAACACCTCGTGCTTACGCGACTGCTGCAAGCCAACCTCCCAGGAAACAGCAGTTACCTCAACGCAAGATGGAGGTGGTTCCAAAAAAAGGACCTACTCCCGTATCAGCTCCTCAAAAGGGGCCTACTGACCAGGATGGCTTCATCAAGGTGGAACGGAAGAGGAAGAAGCCCAGTCCATGTCAAAACAAGTGCGGTACTGCGCTCAGTGGACCAAATATGCTCCTGCGTGCTGCCGTGCCTACGACCATGCTCTATGTGTCTCGCTTACATCACTCCACTAAGATCGAGGAGTTGGTGGAGTACATAAGAGTAAAGACTCATTACACCCTGAGGGTCGTAAAATTGGAATCGCGTCACAGCGTGAATTTTAATTCGTATGTGGTGCGAGTTCCAACTGCTCAGCTGGCGACCTTCACCAAGGAAGATTTCTGGCCGAAGGGTGTCGTGTTCCGGAGATATCGCGGGCGGTTACCTGACACCAGTACACAGTGCAATGCGTCACAAAAACAATAAATAGTTTTAATTTTACTTTTTACAATTTATATGTATGTATGTTAGTTTTTAAGGTATATATTATATGGGCCTTGTTTGTAAACCATGTTTGTAAACTTAGTTGCCTGAAATAAACGGATATTATTATTATTATTATTATTAATTGGATTTTTATAAATTGCAACCCCAGTTTTAAAAAAACAATCTAATTTGTGTAGTCTACGTGGGCGAAGCCGCGGGCAAAAGCTAGTTTATACTATATAAATAAAAAGGACAATTTCTAAAAAAAAAACTTAGGTCTGTGGGCTATCTGATACCTAATGTTTAACATATAATTATTTAAGATTACACAGTTCATATAAAATGAGGGCGCCACTACTGCATGGTCTATCAATATGGCTTTTAAAAGATGTGAAATAAAACCGATGGATGGAAAATGGGAAGACTGAATGACATGAGATTGTGATAAGTGCACCCTATTGGAAGTTGTTGGGTCTTGGTAAGTAAAACGCAAGGTCTATATATATGTCTTACATAAAGACATCAATCATTAAATCATTGAATATGTCTTCATCATGTGCGGGAAGCATTAAATAAGCGCCTACTAAAGTAAAAGTAAAAAGTACTTATTTTCTCTACAAAAGTAGTCAGTACATCATGGGTATAGTATGTTTACAGACAGTTTTTTGGAGACTGACACTGTAGAAGGTTATGCCTGTATTACACACGGTACGCCAGTGCTCTCCTAATGGATAAATTATAATTACTAATACCTAATACATTTTTAGGGAAGAAAACTATATCAAAATGTACTAAAATATACCTAACTAAGTCTAGGGATGTTTATCGCTAAGCGAAGGTTAACAAATGAGTAAGAAATTAAAACTAAGTAGATTTGCATTGCATAAAAAATTTGAAGGCACAAAGGTCAGATCAAATTTCAAATAGCTGTATTTTTGAATGCTGGGGCTGCGGCGAGCCAACTCTGTCAGCCGAGGGTGTCCATGCTTTTCTATTTATTTTAACTATATATTTTCAAGTAACATCATATCATATTTTCAAGTAAATAAGACATCTTATCTATTAAAAAATTGCGTATTTAAGTAGGTAAAAGCTAGTTTGATACCCAACATGGTGTGAATAATTTAAATTTTAGTTCATCACTTTATAGCCTATACATGGCGCCATATTGAATTAAGTGAGACACCGAGAGTCAAGACGTTTCCAACGGTATATCACTGGTCTAGTCCCCATGAATAATATAGAAAATACGAGGAACAGATAAACATACATACATACATACAAAGCAACGAAAATTAAAACCATATCCTTTTGGCTTCGCCGTAAATGAGTAAAAACAAGAATGGCCTCGAAGAGCTTCTAAAAAGTTTTGGAATATTCTTTTCAGACGAAGTCCAAAAGTTCGAAGAGTAAAGTGGATTTATTTGACTAAGTATAATGAATATAAACTAACCTATGTTTGCGATAAGAATTGTTTTTAATCTCCCTTCCCCATCGACCTGATTGTTATACGAGTACGTTTAAAAAACGAATTAACTCGATTACGGGAAAATCCTTACTAAAAAGTACTTATTTTCGATTTACATCTCATTTGTGAAAATGGGATAAGAAATTCGGATGATTTGGTGGACCACACATATACCTATATACCTAAATAGACCTTTCCTTTTAGCTTTGCCTTGTGCGGGTAAAAATTTGTACGTAAGTAATATCAAAAATTGATCATACTGATGGGTAATTGGGTACAGGTATAACTACCAAGAAATAGCTCCAATTTATCAAATTAAATTGATTTCTTTGTAAGGAAAATACTCTATCTTCGCTCAAGACATGGGGCTCGTATTTTCGCAGTCTCCCCCGCGGCCATTTGTCGCGGTAGCCTCCCAGAGGGCTCGTTACCATCCCGCGTCATCGCGCCTCTGATTTATTCACCACCACGGCATCCGACACAACTGACACATAAATGTCGCTTTGTTGCTGTTTACCCTGAGATTTAGTGTCGCTATGTCGACGAGGGAAGCAGAGACACTATACTTACAAATCATCATGTTAATTTGTCTCATATTTTCTGGTAAACAAGTGTGATTGGTTTAGGTAGGGTTTGTTGTTTTTGTGCAAGCAAAGAAATATACTTACACGCCTTTATCTCTAACGGGGTAGACAGAGTCTAGGGCCGTAAGATCCAAAGGGCACTTTTGAAAGTGGAAAAATGACTTACGAATATGTATATTGTGTTTATTTTCAGCACGGAATTTGTTGATGATCTTTCGCTAAATAATACAGCATGGCGCAGAATTTAAAAAATGTCACGTCAGATATGAGATGACGAAGAAAAGCTTCACGTTCTCACTTTAAGGCCGTACCTGAATTTTCCGTGGTCCAGTGCTGCCCCCATTTAAAATAAATCATTTCAAAGAAAACGGAGACATTATTTAAAATTTTGCTACTATCAAATTCTAGATATACCTTCAAAGTATTTTATGAACTACTGTTTACAGTTTATAATGAGAACGTTAAGCTTTACTACGCACATTTGCCAAAAGTGGCCTATTTTCGCAAATGTGCGTAGTAAAGCTTAACGTTCTCACATTAAACTGTAAACAGTAGTTCATAAAATACTTTGAAGGGCTATCTAGGACTTGATAGTTGCAAAATTTTAAATGTTGTCTCCGTTTTCTTTGAAATGATTTATTTTTAATGGGGGCAGCACTGGACCTCGAAAAATTCAGGTACGGCCTTAAACTGTAAACAGTAGTTTATAAAATAGTTAGAAAGGTTATCTACGGCTTGTTAGAGACACAATTTTAAATGATATCTCCGTTTCCTTTCAAATAATTTATTTCAAATGGGGGCAGCACTGGACCCCGGAAAATTCAATTATGGCCTTAAGTCCTCATATATATATCGGAGTAAGCATATCTTCCTCGACATCGTCAATCATCATGGGTTTAGTGCGCGTTATCAGGGTGTAATGCGAGCACAAAACAAAATAAGTAATCGCTTTCAATAAGCTTTTCATACAATTCTATTCCATGTAATTACAATGCTTTGCCACTTCACTTGTACACTCCGTATTTTATAATTTTAATGCCATTGTATGA
This sequence comes from Acrobasis repandana, assembly GCA_963576875.1. NCBI lineage: Eukaryota > Metazoa > Arthropoda > Insecta > Lepidoptera > Pyralidae > Acrobasis > Acrobasis repandana. The sequence goes on along the minus strand of OY756218.1, from coordinate 13,161,210 downwards.
AATCTGAGCAGTGAGTCCAGGACACCGATCTAACTTTTTCAAATACCAAATATCTCCAGGATCCACCTTGACCCAACATTATCATTTAAAAATAAGTATACGCTACCCCAAACAAACGACGCTCACCACCAGAAAAGTCAAGATGGCGCCCGAACCCATTCTGGGCTGGCCCTCTGCTCTGATTGGCTATGTATATGACGTAAATTGCAAAAATCGTAACTTCTAATAAATTGGTTGGATTTTACACAAAGTAAAATATTTCAGAAAACAAATAAAATTAAGATTTTACAAAATATTTAAATTGAAGATAATCAACTTTTAACATTAAACGCTATTTAAACAGCAATGAAGACGACTTGACACTTCCTCCGATATATAGTAATCCTTTGAACATAATTGTTTTTGTTTTGCTTGTTATCTGTTTCTGTGCTATCACTAATTTATTTATTTACGTTGAGTGAACTTTAATCATAACGACCCTTGACAAATGGCTCGATATGTCCGCTTGAGATAAGGCACTAATGCTTAGTGACAACTTGAAGTACGGACCGGGAAGTCGACAATGGCAGGACTTAGTATTTCAGAAGTGAATGCGTTGAGTAACGAGCAGTTTGAAGCGGTGTTCGGGAATGTCATAGAGTTGTGCACTGATGCAGCGGCGCAGGCGCAGAAAAAGAAGCCGTTCAGAAATGTGAAGGAACTGTGTGACGTTTTTGTGCAGTATTTGGATAGGCTAACTGAGGCAGGTGAGAAAATATAAATAGGTACTTACAATTATTAAATTGTAAGGTATTGCTAATTGAACATATCATACTTCAGGAATGATATATAATAAACTATATTCTCTGTCAAGTTCATATTTTGACTGTGAAACCAGTTATATGTCTAGATGTAGGTATGCAATTTCATTGAAATTACAAAATTTTGTCGAAATCTGACTTGTCGTTTCAAAATAAAAGCTACACTACGTTTCACAAACTATGTTTCAGGATCTACGTTTGCATGGGAAAGTCCGATTCTGTCTAGGGTACCTACACTCTATAAGACAAGAAATTCAACGGTTTCGGCAGTTATGTATAGCCTATGCTCATTAAATTTCTATATCAATTATCAATAATTGAAACAAATAAAAGAAAACCAATTCGCCATTGGCACGATATGAAAAATAAAAAACAATTTTTTTACCCGACTGCGTCAGAATGAGGGTTATTTTTTTCGAGTTTATGTATGGATATGTAAATTTATTTGGCACGATCTACAGCGTAAACCGCTTGGTGGATTTTTGCTTAAAAAGTGTCGTTAGATTTGTCTTAACTATGAGAGTGACACAGGGTATATAAAAAATTTAAAAAATTCAAAATAGCGGATTTTCGCGCCAAATTATGTCTTTATTAAAAAAAAAATTACGTCTAAATCAAGTATGGTACCAAATTAAAAGATTTTATACAAGGATTACAAAAATATATACAAGCTATACGTTGGCAATCGGGTTTTTGTTTTTTTTAGTAATTACTTATATAATAATTAAAAGAATATTTGCAGAAAAATTAGTCATCCTGCAGTTGCACCCAGACTTAGCAGGGAGATTGGCAGCGCAGGGCGAGCTGACCAGAGTCTGCTGAGGAACAGCGCAGCGCTGGTCTCCTGGACCTCTCCAGCGAGCAGATGGACACCATCAACATAAGGAACCAGAGGTATATAAGAGATTGTATAGAAGAGAAGGGGTATTGATTTTGCTACTATAAATATTAGTTTGTGGCATCACACTACTGCGGACTATTGCCTTCGTTTTGTACTGCCTTATTTAAAAATTCTTCAATTTCTCCATGCTGGTTTGGGAGAAAAGAAAGAACTTAGAATGTACCAGCTGCTTCTCTTCTCGCGCAGATCGTAGAAGCCGTTCGCGGGAAAGGGCGAAAATGCGAATGCGGTCAGCAACTCATCACTATTTTGATTGCTTTTCCACCTTCTTGCCCAATATAATGCTAAAAGTGGCATTTCCGTTTTGCGGCCCTGGGCTCTGGCAGGCCTGTGTCACTCCCCGTTTAGGTATGTAAAATGTACCTACATTATTAGGTACAATGCGCGCAGGCGGCCCCTCCGGGTGATAAATTCAGTTATACGAATCGTTTGTCCAGAGTAATAAGAATGAAATTGGCTTGCAATGGATGTCTAGGTATCTATGCAAAAAGGTGCTGAGTTCTGACGGAGCTAAATTAAACCATATCACTAGCCGCATTGAGTAGATATTTCTTTGAATTTCTTTGCTGATTGAGACTTCTGCTCGTTAGTATTATTTGTTCTGTGGCTCTGGCAGCTTAGAGCCTCAAGAACCAAAATGCTCTGTCTGCTCTATTAGGGAGGACAGACGTGATAGTATGTAGGTACCTATGTATTGATCCTGCAATCCAATACTTAGATAGTGAAGCTCAGTAGGTAGACATAGAAAAGCAGAGGTCCAGTGCTGCCGCATTTGAAATAAATTATTCTAAAGAAAACGGAGATATTATTTCACCTTTTTAAAATTTTGTACCATACGGATCTAGATAACCCAGCAAACTATTTTATGAACTTTTGTTTACTGTTTAAAGTGAGAACGTGAAGCTTGTCTTCGCACATTTGCGAAAAACAGCCACTTTTGGCAAATGTGCGAAGAAAAGCTTTACATTTTCTACAGGCATCTAACGTAGCTCAATACTGTCATCTTGACAACAGGCATTATTACACACTAGTGAAATGGAGTTTTTGGCGGGAAGTCAAGGGGTTCGGTTGGGGTTTACTTTAAATTATTTTGCAAATTGATTTTAGTGGACTTTATAATATGAAATTGGTGTTGTTTTTGTTATAAATGCTCATGCTCATGAACAATGTGTGAAATAGTTAAAGTGGACAGTCATAGTACGGCTGTAGTGATATTTGTTTTGCGGACTGTGTGGGCGTCTTTGAGCGTCGTCCGCCACTCAATCGTCTATGAAAACCAGTGGACTCGTATAGATTTGACGCCAAAAGCTCCCTTGAAGCAGTCAAAGGCCTACACCACCCTTTGATTGTAACTTGTTAGGATTAGGTTAGGTTAGGATTAGGAATAAAGAACAAAATTAAAGATAGGCTCTAAAGGACTTGTATCCAAAGCCGTAAAATTATTTAAAAAAAAACACTAGTGAAAGAAATAGTGGGCCGGTTTCCTCACGGTTGTTTTTCTTTAGCGCAAGTGGAGGTAACGGGTGGTTTTTTTTGAGGTAAGTATACAAGTTTAAAATTAAATAAATCACGTAAAAATAAATTTTATTATCATGGTATTCGTTTTATTAAAAAGATATTCTTATGCCATTAGTGTTTAAAAATGATTTCGACCACGGCTGGCTCGAATGAAGCTTAATCGGAAAGTCCAATTTTCGACCACTTTTTCGAGCAACTGGGGCCGTATATCGGCATAACGCGGCAAATGTTGGCTTCCAAGTGGTTCAAAGTCTGTAGTTTATCTGCGTAGACATGTGACTTCACATATCTCCAAAGAAAGTATTGATTTGGCAGAGCTATGGTTTCAAAAAGATGGTGCAACAAGCCCCACAGCACGCGACACCATCAAATTATTGCGGGAAACATTCGATATGCACATAATTTCGCGTAATGGACCTGTGAGCTGGCCTCTACGATCGTGTGATCTCACACCTATGGATTACTTTCTTTGGGGATATGTGAAGTCATACGTCTAAGCAGATAAACCACAGACGTTGGACCACTTGGAAGCTAACATTTGCCGCGATATTAAACGGCCCCAGTTTCTCGAAAAAGTTGTCGAAAATTAGACTTTCCGATTACGCTTCATTCGAGCCAGCCGTGGCCGAAATCATGCATAAGAATATATTTTTAGTAAAACCAATACAATCATAATAAAATTTATTTATACGTGTTTTATTTAATTTTGAACTTGTATACCTCTGAAAAAAACGCTTTAGTTAAACCTAAGAACTAACTCAGAGGTACAAGTCGCGTATAGTGAGGATCGAACTCGTGCCTCACACGTCACATCCAATGCCGAAACCGCTTGGTCATTACCGTTTCACCCCTTTTGGGTTGGGTGTGTTGGGACACAGCATTTTACTATGCTGCTATCCTTTTCTTTTGCTCGGAACTGTCATTTGCTAGAGCGAGACAGAGCAACAGAATGCGGCAGCATCGCCGATTTCGCGGTGTTCCGTCGAAAGTGCTGTTCCGTGCTGAAAGGTGTGTCCCAACCCTTATTAGGGATATAGACACGTGAATTAGATAAACAAACGACACAATCTACACTTCATGATTTGATAATGATCTCTGGCACTTCATACAGTTGGATCACGGACCTTACCCATTATGATAGGTTGCTACTTCCTGCTTACATGTGGCAATCAAAACAATGTGTCGTCGGTTGCGTGCGTGATATATTGCCGTTATAAACTGTGTGAAAAAGAAGAAATACACAGTTCGGTAAAAAACAAGTATTCTATCGTAATTTTTAGTAGTAATATATCTATATCAAGTAATATACCTACCTACTAAAGAAAAAGTATAGGTAATATAATAATACTCTGTGGTATAGGATCAATCTGGGATCAATGAATGAATAAGGAATCATATGGAAGTGACATACCTACAAAAAAGTGTGGCCGACACCATATTGAGACGAACTAAAAATGGCGGACTGTAGTGCTTCATATTGGTCCTTACATATAAAATTGCCGTTCAGTATCAAAAATCTGAAACAAGTTTTTTTTAATGAAATTATTATTTAATCAATCGAAGTATGCGCCGTTGTTATCGATACACTTCCGCCATTTTATAGGCAGATCATTGATACCTTTGGAAAAAAAATCCTGGGAGCGAGAGTCTATGAACTGTTTGAAGGCTGTTTTGACTGCCTCATCAGATTTGAAATTTTTTCCTTGTAAAAAGTTATCCAAATTTTGAAAAAAGTGTTAATCGGTTGGGGCAAGATCTGCAGAGAATGGTGGGTGACGCAGAGGTTCCAGTCGCAGCTCCTCTAACTTGGCGATCGTTTGATGTGCAGTGTGTGGTCTAGCGTTATCCTGAAGGAGCAGTGGGCTAGAGCAATTCATCAGTCTCGGTTGTTTAATGGCGAGCTTTTCCATCATTGTTTGCAATTGTTGGCAATACAAGTCTGCAGTAATCGTCTGGCCTGATCTCAAGAAGCTGTAGTGGATAACACCAGCACTGGTCCACCAAACACTAACCAGAATCTTCTTTTTGGTCAGTTTTCGCTTAGGGCAAGGTTTTGCCGGTTCTCCAGGGTCAAGCCATTGTGATGATCGCTTCGGATTGTCGTACAGGATCCATTTCTCATCACAAGTCACGATACGGTTCAAAATCCCCTCATTATTGTGGCGATTAAGCAAAGAAACGCAGAAAGCAACGCGTGTTTGTTGGTTTGCTTCAGTCAATTCGTGCGGTAACCACTTTTCGAGTTTTTTAATTTTTCCGATTTGGCGCAAGTGGATAAGTATCGTTTTGTCACTTACGCTGAAGGCTGCTGCTAATTCAGAAGTGGTTTGAGATGGATCCGCTTCCACTATCGCCTTCAATTCTTCGTTATTCACTTGAGTATCAGGTCGTCCACGAGTAAATCGAAATTTCGAGAACGGAAACGTTGAAACCAAAAACGCACCGTTCGTTCGTTAGCGGTGCCTGGTCCATACACGTCGTTAATTCTTCGAGTCGTTTCTGCAGCAATGGTGCCACGGTGGAACTCGTATTCGTAAATACCGCGAATTTTCAATTTGTCCATAGTTGTTGTTATAGCAATGTTAAAACTCAAACAAATGAAATACGAATTATAAAACAATATTTTTCTGGCTTTATTTCGAAATAAATTTGAATTTGGAATTCCTAATGAAACGCAAGATATTTGATTTTTAAGTTGCCAGTATTGAAAATCGGCAATTTCATATGTAAGGACCTAATAGAAAGACAAGTTTGTCCTTCTATCGATATCGATAAATAAAATTGACAGTAATTTTAAATTTGCTATCAGAGTTGAGTTATCCGTGAAGTTTAATGCGGTGGTTACACGCACAAACTATACAGGATCTAAGGATAGGCTAGATGATTGTCAACGGGTGGTGTCAGTCGATGTTGACGGACGTTTCTACATTCTATATCCGTCTTATCTTATTATAAAACACAGACTAACTTTTAGGACTTGGTTAAACCATAACCCAAATGAAGTTGACATTCCATTAGATATGCTTAGGTGTGTGGGCTTCTCCCACTTGTATATACATAAATTTATAAGTTTTATTTATCTGTATTCATACTTTTTTATTTATACTTCTTTATTGAAAGCGATGGTCTTTACCAGTCGACCACGGACTTTGCGTTGCGCGCGCACGTTGCCTCGCGGCGTCATGTTGCGCGCGCATACTTTTAGTACTGAGTTTTGGTCGACTGTCAATGACCATCCTTCATTGCTCTCATGTCTTGTCATTTGTGGTAACAGCATTTTTCACTGTTAAAAATTTAAATTAATTTAATATTTACTTTGTGTTCAGTTCTTTTGTCTTGACTATTTTACTTCTACATTTTTCTACCTTACTTTCCACTGATTTTTATCGCTCGTGCACCTTCTGTTTTTCTTATTTCTTTTTACTCTTGTGTGTACATAAAAAACTATTTACATCTTCCATTTGTTTGTTTCTCCTACTTCCCTATACACACAATCTATCTGGGACGCTCTGCCCAGGAGCTCCCACACTTCGGGGCTACCCTTGCCCCCCATAGGTGAAATCTCATTGAAAAATCTGAACAAATATTCTACCACAAAATTAATTAATCTATGTATTACATAGTACATAATAAAAGTTCATTATTATTCGTTTAGATAATTTAAATTCGTTGCAAATAGGAAATCTTTCGTACAAATGGCAAACATAATGTTCTTAAGGCATTCTCTAAAGTAGAAAATTAGTTGATATAGTCATTTTCAGATTACGCTATAAGATTATTCTTAAATAAAATTAAAATATTATAAATGCGAAATTACGGTTATTATTTTTTAATATAATCGGTTAGAAAGAATTAGATGAATTTTGTAACCTGAATTAAAATAAAGGATACTTTTTATCCCGAAAATCAACCCCTTAGAGGTAAAATCGGGGGCAAACACTAATGTTAAATGAAACAACAATCATAATAATTTAGATGTATTTATCAGTACAAAATATAACTGCGTATCATTAATATATTAATAGTAAAAAAAAACATTTTTATAAACAAGCTTTTATTTAAATGCTAAATCTTAAAACATACGAAAACTTTAAAATAATTTAGATATACTATTTATACTTCTTTAATAATTCTGAATACTTAACATTAATACTATTAAATATATTTATGATAAATTATAACACTATTACTAAATAAAGTACCTTTTGGTGAAACCGTAATGGTATTGCATCATCTCGCAGTCTAACGACTTCCAAAGTTCTGTTGAATGCACTCATTAAAATGCAAGGAGCAAATGAATATCTCCTTCACATTTGGTCGTATATTTTTGTTTCCGATTGCTTCTAACCATTTTTTTTTCTCCGATATTCACTTTTTGGTAACCTGAAAAAAAGAAATATATATTTAATCTCACAACAACCGCTTTAACGACTCATCGTCTATAAAGTTCTGTAATTTATTTAAAAGTCTGTAACTTTGTACTTTCCTTTATTTGGGATTATCTCATCAGTCATCAACCAATTCAAAAAATTCTTTAACTTTTGCTATATTGAAAACAATATTTACAAAAAGTTTCACATTGTGATGTACTGAACAGAGCACAGAGTACTCACTGTCGAATATTTGGATTTATTGCCCTAACATAACATTTCTTATCGATATACTAAACACATCACTAGCCGTCAAAATAACTTTATTTTAATATCGAAAATAAAGACTTATTCTATTCCAATTTATCACTAATCGTATTATTTGGGCGGATAATTATTAAAAACACACCAAAAGAAGTCGATCATCTAATATTAACAAATATTTTAGTTGAAATGTAAACTTACCAATGCAACAACAAACTCTTCTGGTTTTCCTTGTTTTTTCGTTCCACATCCAACAATACTGCAGTTTGGCATTATGTCTTTGTGCTGTCATTATACACTTTTTACCACGAATGTTGTTCGAAATCTCTGTTTAATCACTGATTTATTAAATTTCCTGAAGGCTTTGACATTTCTTGTACCGTAGAAAAGCCGAACTAAACTTTCAGTATATACAAAAGTACTCAGTGAACTAAACATGGCGGACCGGTCACGTCAAAATGAAAATTTTTGCCATAGCAGCACAAACTGACGTATTGTTATATTTTTTTACATATAGGAAAAGACATAAGTTAGAAAGTGACAACATTGTTTTTACTATTTCTGTATCGATATTTGTATAACTGACGGCATGTATAGAACAATATGCCGAGTACACTCTTTTATACGGCTTTGTATAGGATCAATAACCGCTTACGCATTCATACATAGGGTACTCATGCTGGCTGTTGTTGTTGGTTATCACTGATCCGGTCGGTACAACTGGCTTTTAATTTAGGCCTTCTTTGATGTCTGTCTATAAATTATACCTACCTACCATCCAACTGCGACATTACATTTGCTTACTGGTAGAACTCATAGCGCCATCTGTGGCAAAATTAGTAAACTAAAAATGCCAAAGCAGCAAGCATGCATGCAATAGCAGCAAAAAGCACATGTCTCCGCCATATCATGAAGAAGTTCTATGCAATATGTCTAGATGGCACTATTCAGGAATATATAATAATGAAATTTTATATCCGTACGTGCCGGTGCTGCGTCGACTTCGGGTGACATAATTTACCTAATGACCTATTTTATTATTTCAGTTATAGGGAGAAGTTCGGTTTTCCATTCATTATTTGTGCAAGGGAGAACAAAGTTCAGTCGATAATAGAGGGACTTCAGGGACGATTCTCAAACGCCAAGGAACAAGAGATTAGGACAGGCATAGAAGAGGTGAAGAAGATATGTCGGCTGAGGATTCTCGACATTGTGAAGAATGATGGATCCGTATGATCTGAACCTATAACTTATTGTTTAAGGCCGTACTTGAATTTTCCGGGGTCCAGTGCTGCCCCCATTTAAAATAAATCATTTTAAAGAAAACGAAGACATTATTTAAAATTTTGCAACTACCAAATCCTAGATAACCCTTCAAAGTATTTTATGAACTAATGTTTACAGTTTATAATGAGAACATTAAGCTGTAAACATTAGTTCATAAAATACTTTGAAGGGTTATCTAGGATTTGGTAGTTGCAAAATTTTAAATAATGTCTTCGTTTTCTTTAAAATGATTTATTTTAAATGGGGGCAGCACTGGACTCCGGAAAATTCAGGTACTGCCTTAATATTTGATTTAGTATACGTATTCTGTAACCCTTGAGCATCCAGTTTTTCACTTCTTATATTGAAGTAAAAGACGGGTAGTAGATGTATGCTATCTATAGAACGCTACAGGTAAAAAATATGTTAAAAATGTCTTGTATTAATAACCCATATTGGAGAAACTTTTGCAAATAAAGATAAAAACACAAGAAATACTTTTTCTACCGATATTTCAATATAATGTTCAAAATTTAAAAATACTGTTTTTATAACTTTAATAGCTCAAAGTTGTATGACTGCTAAACAGAGGCCTTTGTTGATGAACAAGGCCAGCACATATGGGGCTCATGGCGCTAGAGCACGTAATGCTTTGGCCTTTCACTACAACTCAAGAAAAGTGACACTAAACTACGTTTGATTTACAACACTTTAAAGTGTAAGTATTATTTTATTACAATTATATTCCAAAGAAATAAGACAAATTTAGGACTTAACTATTTCACAATAACCCTAGGGATCTCTCAACCACAGCATGAGGCTGGCCGGCAACTTCCCACAGGTCTGATGTGTTGAGGATGTCTTCGAAACCGATGTCCAGATATCTGCCTGTCAGGACATCCCGCTGGATGTTTGAACTGGGCAGAAAAGGCAAGCGACCAACCTGAAAGTTATAAGTACATGGATTGTTTAAAATAACAGACGCAACATTGACAGTTAAACTCATCTACAGAAAGATAGACCAAAACATTAATTATTTTGTAAATATAAAATTACAAAACATGAGAAAGATAATTCTTTCGCTAATTGCCGACATTTTGAAAAATTACAAAACATGAAAAAGATTTCTCATGTTTTGTAATTTTACATGTATCTTATAGGAGGTGGTTTCCAACATTTAGTTGCCTGGTATCTGAAGATTCCCCGGAAAGAAGCTGTATTGTATAGATTTAAGAAAATCTGCTTAGTTATCAGGTTGATTGTTGTTTTGCAACTTTAGTCATCTTCATCCGAGCGTATTCCCGGTTGCATCCTCAGCGGTAATGCTTGAGCCCGGGGTCTTTGTAACTTTAATAAACTTTAGCAACAATAAAATGTATAGAAAGTAAGATAACATTATAGTTAAATTAAAAGATTTTATTATGACGTATATACCTTGCTTGCAAACTTCCTTTCCATGGTAAGCTTTAATGGAGCATGGAGTCCTTGGATGTTGCGGAGCATTGCCATGTTCATCTTCTCCTCATTGAAGTGGTACTGAAATTAGATGAAATCTTTATAGCACATTTGAAATTAAACAAGGTATTCAGAATTGTTACAAAATATTGGGAACTCCACCCTCGAAGTTGTAGACCAGTATATCTACCTGGGTCAATTGATCCAGGCAGGAAGTTCCAGCTACAAGGAAGAGGTCTTTCGACGAATCCGACTCGGCTGGGCAGCGTTCAGGAAGTTATGCAGTGTCTTTTCGTCCAAAATACCTCAGTGCCTCAAGACGAAAGTGCTTAATCAATGTGTGTTACCAGTGATGACTTATAGCTCTGAAACGTGGTCCCTTACTATGAGTCTCATAAGAAGGCTCAAGGTACTCAACGGGCTATGGAGAGCGCTATGATAGGTGTTTCTTTACGTGATTGAATCAGAAATGAGGATATTCGTAGAAGAACTAAGGTCACAGACATAGCCCAGCGGATTAGCTCATTGAAGTGGCAGTGGGCGGGGCACATAGCGCGAAGAACCGATGGCCGATGGGGCAGAAAGGTTCTCGAATGGCGGCCACGTACCGGCAGGCGCAGCGTAGGACACCCACCTGCTAGGTGGTCAGACGACATGAGCAAGGTTGCAGGAAAACGCAGGATGCCGCTTCCTATCGGTCGTTTAGGAAATCCTTGGGGGAGGCCTATGTTCAGCAGTGGACTTCCTGTGGCTGATATGATGATGATGATGATTCAGAATTGTATTTCTCAACATTTGAGAAAATGCTATGGACATCACGTTTAAAAATGTCAGATCTTTCATCTTTTTAAATACTACTCACATTTCTTTCTGATGCTTCTAAAGGATGTGAAGTCCCTAGTTTAAGTTTGGAGCCACCAAGACCAGCTACAAGTGGATCTGGAACTCCAAAAGGTCCTTCTTGTACCTTGATGTCAGTAACTTGCTCCGGCTTCACTTTAACAGAAGGTAGTCCAAAACTCTGAAATCCAATTGAGTGAAATGGTTAATAATTTAACCTGACCATATCTGTATAGGAAATTGCTTTGTCACCTTGGATAAGACTATTAGGTTAAAAGAGTAAGTAAAGTAGGTACAAATTGCATATGTACCTATAGTTATGGAAAAATTTTAATAGGTAATAGAAGCAAATAGAAAATCAATAAGTACTAAAAATAGAGAATGTACTAAGAAAACGGGGTAATAAATATACACACTGGGCATTGTTACATATGAGAGATACAAACCATGGTGACTGCAAATTATTTACTAGCGAGGATATAAAACTATGAAAGTATTATGGCAGTCGAAATGTTTAATCACAAGCAGATTTTTACAAATACCAGATTATCAACAAAAAAGCCGCAAACGAAATGATGAAATTTTGTTGAATGACTGACTTGGAGTGAACAAACAAGACAAGACAGATTAATGGGAATGTCACTGTCAATGTCTAAATTCTGAAAGTCACTCCCACAGACAATCTAAAAATATGGATGCATTCAATTGACTTGATGGCCTTGATGCAATTTTCGATATTATGATCAAATATTTAGTCATGTAATAGAATCGATTTTTTGTGTCGGTATCGATATTGGTAACTTTTGGTGCACACTGTATTGCACCACACAACATTACACCACTCAACACTAGGTATGTTGTGTGGTGGTGTGATCATTGGTGTGTTATGGTTGGTACCATACTACCATGGCAAATAGCAGACAAACAGAATACATTTAGTACGATGGGTAGAAATCCGGATTTATGACTCCACCATCATCATCATCACATCATCCGAGCGTATTCCCGATTCAAATTTCAAAATTCCGGGCGAACCCAGCTTTGGCGCTAAGGGGAGGGGGGGGGGGGGGGGGGGGGGGTGTCACATAGTCGTGGTCAAGTCACAAGAAGTTATAATTTAATTTTGATAATAATTAGATACAAGTAAAAAGTAGGGTTTTTATTAATCAATGTTAGTACTGTAGGTACTTAAAATACCTACCTACCTATATTTAAATAACAAAATCAATTTTTCTTTGTTGTCTTCTCCCGAAACTCGTCATTACTTCATCTACTTTAATGGGTACGTTTATATGGACGTGGAGAAGTGCCAGTCCGGTTAGACTCGATATCGCATTTTAAAATAAGGTCAGAAATTGACTGCGTTATGTCCTGACACCACTTCACCATCCACGGCTGTGAATGGTGAAGTGGCAGTGGCAAACCCAGCCCAGGGGGGTCATGACCCCCATGACCCCCCTGGATCCGCCCTTAGTCCCGATTACATCCTATCCTAGAGCCCGGGGTCCGCTACCTAAATATACCATATCCAGATGTATGACTGTGAAGCCAGAATGACTGTACAAAGATTTAATTTTACACTTTTAACAAATAATAATAAATAAAATCAATTTATTTCAGGTTACCATATGACCCATATTTAAAATGTTTACATGTCAGTCGCTGTTACAGTCTACAATTACAATTTATATACCTATCTAGTTAAAATTACAAAAACATCTAAGTTTTCTCAAACTTTTTCAGTTTCAAAAAGAAAAAAAAATTATAAAATACCTGAGTAAAATACAAAGAGAAAACATTCTTTTATTTTGACAGAAATCATATGATTTCATGTGGTCTTAGTATCATTAAAAATACCTATTTGGAAAATTACCCATCATAAAAGTTTCATATTTTCTAGTTTCTAATCCTTTATTTTCTAAATACTTATATCTACCTATACCTACAACTTATACTAAGCAATGGCGGCCAGAGGTGGAAAAGGGAAAAAGGAAGTGGTAGGTAAAAGTGATTTAGGTACCTATACAATTCGTCTTTTCAACGGTATCTCACTCAGGCGATCTACTGAACGTTTCAGATTGGTCTACCCTCTTCCATACTCTCTACGCTGGCGGGGCCATACCCAACCAGCGTAGAACTGCGAACTGCTTTTAATTTGTCTTCAGCCACAAGATCTTTGACCATGATGTGTAAGAGCAAAAATCTTCCGAGACTTTGACATTTCTAGGTGGCGCTTTCCCCTTTCTAAGATTTTCCCGAGAATATTAAAATGAGTAGGTACCTAGGTACTATATGGGTACTTAATGTGACAAGTTTATTTGCTAGGCAAATCAAAAAAACTCCCGACTGTCAAGAACGCCATCTAGTGATGAGTAGTGGAACCGATTTGACTTGGTATATTCGCAGCGTCATCTTTTATTTGCTAAAGAATGCTCTGACTTTCAAATGTTAACCAACAATAACTTTTAACGGTTGAACCGATTTTCATCAAACTTTTCATCATCATGGCTTAAAACCACCGCAAGGGAACCTGATTTCACGTAGAAAAACCGCATCGAAATCGGTCTATCCGCTCGATTCCACAGACAGACAGACGGACATTAGCGTCAAACTTAAAACATCCCTCTTTGTCGGGGGTTAAAAAGAAACAAGACAACAATTTATTGTATTAATTAACAACCGAGTGACTGTTACCCACTTTTGGCCGCTTCTAAGCAGCAGCATTTAAGATATACATTTAAACCAGCTAAAATTACGAACTAAAATGAAATGTTTTACATAATATACAAAGGATCCGGAGGAGTTAATGAGAAGGAAGTTCAAGGCGAAATGTCAGTTTCGTGCACTGGGCCGGTTGGTGATGGCCAACACCTATTGGCTGAGCGAAGATGTCGAACACTACGAAGGGGTGGACGACGTTAAGAGAAGGGTGGAGCAGGCTGTGCGCGGAAAAGCCAAGAAGAAACAGCTTCTTACTATCCATGTCGGTTATGACTTTTGTCTATACCTCCCTTTAGTAACTTAGGCACTTAGCTACTAAGTATTTCATTACTTAGGTTTGTCATTGATGGTTAGGGTCATTAACATTATGAGGAATGAAAAAAAAACGTAAGTATTTTAACCCCTAAAGCCCAAGCGGCCACATGGGGCCGGTCGAACACAGACGGTATCTTAACTTTATTACATTGACATAAAAATATTGGTATATTCCTTGACAAAAAAAAAATAACAGTAGACCTCTTACAAGAGAATGAGACACATAGGAATACAAATTGAATAGTAGAAGTCGAGTCGTGGGACGAATAGTTGAAGCCTTTGCCACTAGAGATAATCAATATCAGTCCACATCAATCCAATGATATATTTACTTTACCTACCTTAGGTAATTTTTGTGATAACAATCGTACTTAATACCTAAGTACGTGTGTTCCTATCTACCTAACATTGAATAATAAAACAAAGCAATCAGCATTCCAAATTAACATTTGTTGGTTTAGGACAAAGCGTTACTGAATAAACATGCTGAAGAAAGAACCGACCATGAAAAGAAATACATTTACCGCATCATCGGAGGCCTCAAATGTTTCAAGCGATATCCGAATGTAAGTATCTATATCAGATTCAGGGATCTAATATACACTATCACGTATTTATCCCTAAAAGGTTAGAAAGAGAGATCCCTAAAGGTAATTTTTAGCGTGATGGTGGACGTGAAGGTGGAAGAAGTTCATAAAAATAGTGATGGGTTGCTAACCGCATCGCCTACTGACTTACTGATCCTCTCGGTCGGTCTTACGATCTGCGCAAAAAGTGAAACAGCTGGTACATTTTATTATATTAACTGTGTGGTTCCCGGCGGAATAGAATAGGACCACTCCAAATCTTCCTGTAGATGCCGTTAAAGGCAACTTAGGAAACACAAGATAAACAAAGCTTATAAACATCAATGGGATCTCTCCAACCCGTCTGTCCCGTGGAGAGTGTAGGCAAAATCCATAGACTGCTCTGGCTCTGGCTAATATTGGCTCTAGTAGTACAGAGAGGGTCATGCTCCTGCAGTGGAGACTAAAAAAGACCTGATGATGATGATGATGCTGGTACATTCTAAGTTTTTTCTTTTATGCTGGTAAAAAGAAAATAAATATGTAAGTACCTATTAGATAATAGGTAAGTACATTATATTTTACGGATCATTCATGGAGGTGTACCGTAAGGCAGTATCTGATAGTGATAGGATGTGGGTGTAGGAAGATGATAAGTGGTATCACAAACCTACTATGAGCTTGTGAAGAATCTAATGTTGTAGATGAAAATAGAAAACCAGTATTTTTCAAAGCGTCTATAGGGGAAAATTATTTTTAAATTGCACCATTCCAGTACACAACCATCTCGGTTCCAAGATGTAAGATAATTTTAGTATCAATAGCTGATCAATACCTTACTTCTTAGATGTTAACCCACCCGTGGCGAAAATTTTTCATCACAAGTTTTTCAGGTTTGATTTTTGTATATAGCACGTCAAAAGGAAGCTAGCAGCAGTAACCTACTTCAAGTACTACAGCCCCGGGAGAGTAATAGTCCGTCAGCACCACGAAGCCCACGCTCTGTACTTCATAGTGTCCGGTGACGTCATCGTCAGCCAATTGGTCTTCGACGAGCTCCTGCATCAGTACGTGTCGATCGACGTGGGAGTCATGCACCAAGGCGACATGTTTGGAGAAGTTTCCCTGCTTCATAACATCCCTAGGACTGCTACTTGCACTACGTCTGGTTAGATCACCAAGTGTTATTTTTCTCGGTATTAACCTTGGGACTCGTGGGTGACCCCACGTTTTAATTTTTCTATTTATTTTTGCGAGAGGTAGACATGAAAATTTGTGCATCTAAGTACCTTCCATTTTTAGCTATCAGTAGCCCGTGTCGCTTTGCGAAGTGCTCACGCTCAATAGTTCTTAAGATTACCTGTTGGGGTCGCCCGCAACCCGTGTTGTGATTAGTGTAATTTTTTTTTGTGACGGACATTCGTTACATTTTGTATTTATTTCTCAAGTACTGTGAACAATATGACGTCAACGTCCCGTCATCTAAGAGGTGACGAAATAGAGGACTTTTGGAACAATATGACCGTAGCCAATCTAGTTCGTCGGACTCCGAAGCATCAAATATTGCGGATGCGGAACATATATCTAAACACTCAGATGAAGACAAGATGAAGATTACATGTTAGATGCTGAATCTGAAGCAGAAGATGATGACTACGTCCCCTTGTCCGACTTATGCTTTGGTAAAAATGGATATTCTTGGAGAAAAAGTCCGTTTGTTGTTCCAAATACATTGCTCGCTTCCTGCGAGCATCTTGGTTACAGTCAAAAATTTACCTTAATCTTTGAGATTTATAATAGGTGCTCGCTGCTATTTATGCCCTAGGGCTGAAGACAGGAAGGGCAGAGAGCGCTGTGTGAAGTGTTCAAGAAATCTATGTGCACAGCATATAGGTAGATTACAGATTTGTTCCCAGTGTGTTTAGTTAAGTGTTTTTTTCCTGAATTTTTGTTTAAGTTCCTAAAATAACCAAAGATCCATTTTTTTCCATATTTTACAGTCAATAAAAGTTTATAATTTTCTAGAAAATAGTATTTTTGTTTGGGGTCACCCGCAACCCATGTTGTGATTTGTGAAACAAAATTAGCATGTTGTAGTTCTGTTCTGTTGAGGGTTAATAAAGAGACAAGTGGAAGAAGATGGGGGAGACCATTGTCCACAAATGGGACAAAACAGGTTAACAAAAAAAAAATAACATTGAATGAACTTGCCGTAAAGATTAACATTTTTGTTGTTAAATGTACGGATAGTCAATCGGTAGTGCACTCAGAGACGAGTGGGATCGAATCCCATTCGTGGCGAAAAGTTTTCGACATTTATTTTGAATTTAAATAACAAATCCGAACATCTGGCTAATAAAACTTTAAGGTGGATGGCCACAGAGATAGAGAACGACCTAGAGCCTAGATACCTAGATAGAAGACGTGGGGGGGTATTTGTTAAGCGGGACATGAATGAGAGGGGGGTTAGTACAGATATGGTAAATGATTAGATTGATAGATAACGATTGAGGGAGTTGTCATACAGAGCCAACCCCAAGGAAGGAAGAAGGCGAGGAAGATGATGTTGAACAAACAAGATGAGACTAACATAAACTTTCCAAAAAACATTACCCATTTCCAAGTCTAGAATTCGTATTTTTTGCTACGATATCTAAGACTAGGAGATAGGTTAGAGGTGCAACGACTATTTCTACGAAATTTCGTATCGTTTCTATGTCGTAGTTAGGATTCCCAACTAGGGTTGCCAACTCTCGAAGGAGCGAATCCGATATCCAACCCTCCCAGATTGCCCAGGAGACTCCGGTAATAATGGTGAACCTCCCGACCTCCCGGAGGTTTTTCTAAAAATTAAATGCATTCGTCGCTAGTGCCTCGCACCAGTCGCACCTGTTTGTCTCGTGAACAAGTATGAAGCAAGGAAAGAAACCAAATGAGTAGTTATTTCTTTAGTAAAAGCAGAGTTACAAGTACTAACAAACTTCGATTTTTCAAGTAAAAACTTTTATGATTTTGTGGTGAAAAACCGACAAATATTAGATGCTGCTCGAATACAAAATAAATAAATTAATTGATTTTCTTTCAATCTCCCCCCCCATTAATTTTTTAAACATACAAACCTCCCGGGTTGGTCCTTTCGAGAGTTGGCAACCCTAGTCGTAATATGTAAATAAGTATTTATTGAATTCGTAATTTATTGTTTGTTTTTCGTGTACAGAAGTGGCCAACACTGGTGTCAGATTTTTCAAGCTAATAATAATAATAATTTATTAATTGCTTCACATATAATGCATCGTAAAAAGTATTAAAAGAAATATCTTTATATTACTTACATAGGTACCTACATGTTAATGGGGTTTTAAAACAGGGGGTACGTAGAACAGGGTACACAACACTAACCCTGCTAGAGTATTTAGATGTTTAGACCTAAACTTTGTGATGTAGGTACTTTATTCTACCTAATTACTGACTTACATCCGCCTTCTTTAAAGAAATGCTTATCTTATTATAAGTATGTTATAAACGGGTAACTCATGTCAAAAGTCATCTACTGGCCTTCTTCAGGGCAAATGTGATTCGCGACGTCCACACGAAGACGTCTCCAGGCCACACTCTATATTATATGTCTATGTGTCACGTTAGTTTTAACCAAAAAATGCTAATCTTATTATTTATCTATATATATAATATCATTAACTTAGTATCATTATGGTCCCATTATGATACTAAGTTAATGATATTAGATAAGTTAATGATTGGACCTTCTTTTTGTTTCGAGGTATTTTAAGCTGTAGGTGTTATCTTACAAAGTTACATCCGCATTAAACATTATTACCTGTTCGAGGACCTTCAACTTCTATTAATGCAGGATGCCTATCACAAAATGAACCTACACATAAATAGATACCTACGCTTGAAAACCTTCCTTGACAGAGTCAGTTCGTTCCGTGTAATAATCCTTTCTAAGTAAAATCGACCAAACGTAGCTCAGGCAACTTCATAGAATAGGTAGTATTTCGGTACGAAGGAAGTATTGATAGTAAGTTTATTTTAATAGATCACTGCGAACTCTTAGTGCTCATGAAGGAGGATTTCAAAAATGTGCTGCTTGCTTCTGTGCAGAAGCAATGGGATGAAGTGCGGGATGCAATGTCAGCATTTACCTATTTTGACGCTCTTGACGAGGTAAACGAAACTGGACAATATTATTTCTTGTACGTATCTAACTCTCTTATCTTCATTTGTGTATATAATTTCTGTTTATTTGTTGTGGTATTTCTTTTTGGCAATAAAGTAATTATATTCTATTCTATTCTTCTATTCTATGTAATGAAGTAAATTACAGTTAGTATAAATTACAGTTAAAATAAGTACTCTTTCTTCGTATCATATGAATGTGTTACCGGTTCCATCTTCAGCTGTGCTGCTTAGTTTAACTTAGGGCAATTGTAATTGTGTAATAGTTTCTTTTATGAGTCGAGTAGCATATCTGTAACTGGAACAGAGATTTTGAAATGACTAAAAGCAAAAATACAGCTGGATAAAGTATGAATTTGCAGCAACTGTTTTGTTTGATAATTTTGCTAAATATGTATTATAAATATGTAATAATATCTAAATATGTAATATTTTATTTTAATTAAGTAATAACTATTTAATAATGCTGTTTGAGTAACTTGGAGACCTAAACTTACTTATTTTCCTACGATATTTCTCTACACTTTTATGACATAAGGAATATGCATGTAATACCAATCCGGCTCATATTTTTATTTTAAAATTTCTATTAATACGTTACCACGCCTAGTTAATTATTTTTCTTATTGACTCTTATTTGGATTAGAAATAAATTATTGAAAATATGCAAATATTGCGCGGGAACTTTTGACAAACAAAAGGGAAATGACGACAAAGTTCACAAAAAGGAAATGACAAGTTCGGGTGCGTTTGGTAGGACTGTCCGTCCATGTAGTTTGATTATCGATGACATTCGAAATGTATGTACTTTTATATAGAGGTTTAACAAACATCACTGGCTGATAATATCGAAAGTACCCAAAAAAGAAAAACATGCGTTGACAGCTTCTGTCTCTAGCGGATATTGCAGACTTTGACGTCATATTTTAAAATGGCGTGTTTTAGTGGTTATAATCTACTTGCTATTTTTAATATTTATTTTCTACACCATATACATGTTTTTCGGCACTAATTTATTTTTCGCGGCTATTTCTCGACGAGCACTATCGAATAAAAATATAAAAAAAATGCATGCATACTCTCTATTGTCCAGAAAAAATATTTACCTAATTTTAGAATGTCAGATGGTCAAATACAAACGCAAATATCATGATAAGCTAAAATTCATTGGATAGTTCTCGACATTTGTCTAGTCACACTATCCTATGTACTGATGCTACTAAATTACATACACTTATTTGCGTATAAATGATTGATTGACTTGACTGACAATAATACACAATGCTCCCTGCTGACAGGTCGCCCGTCGGGAAGGCTGCATCGTGGCTAAAATGAAGTCGTACGAGCCGAATGAAACCCTCCTCGGGGACGGCGTGGGAGTGGCCAATTTCGTCTACTTTATACTGTCAGGTCGTTGCCAGATGATTGAGTCCCTCCAAGTGATCTGCAAAACACATTTAGGTCACAAATCGTATTCGCTGTATGATCCATTTGTACGTATTCATCTCTTAGGCTTGAAACTACGTCAAGCAGACGCCCCGGACGGGTTCAATCCGTCTCTGTCACAAACCCTACGCGTGACAGAGACACGTGATCCGCGACGGGTTCAGCTATCTCTATCGCACGTAGGGTTTGTGCCAAAGATGGACTGAACCCGTCCGAGGCGTCCGGTTGACGTAGTTTCAAGACTTAGATATCTATTGCACTTTTGAATCCCGACCAATGTTGTACGAGTTAAGGCGACATGGGTTCACAATTTGCAATACTGTGCGTGTTTTTGAAAAATCACTGTTATTAAACTACTACAGTTCATTCCTCAAAAAATTTACATAAAAATCATTGAAATTTTTATGTAAATTTTTTGAGGAATAAACTGTAGTAGTTTAATTACAGTGATTTTTTAAAAACACTCAGTTTTCTTTGTTCTGAACTGACGGGGCCTCAATGTCAAAGTTTATTTTTTTATACTTTAAAATCTTTTCCAAAAAAAATATTATGTCCATTTGCTTTTACTTCGCATGATAAATCTAATATTATATAATTTTTATTTTTTTATATAAATAGACATAAGGCTAGCAAAAAGCAATTCTAGTAAAATGTTACACTGTACTATCTAATTATTCTTTCCCATCTAAATGTCCTATCTAAATACGCACAGAACATTTACTTATTGTGCGGTACGGTACCAAATTGATTGCAGGTACCTCCACCAGAAAGCGAGCAGGATTTCGATGCAAAATATTTCGGTGCATACAAAAACTTGGAAGTGGGCAAAGATTCTAAAGAATCTCGCATCTCGGGTGCAGCCTCATCCTCTAGAGGATTCGATAAGTCTGCTCGAAGCGACAGTCAAGGGCTCGAATCTCAAAGGATTGATTCTAAAGGGATTGAATCTACCCCATCCATGACAATGGAGCATAGACAAAGCACCTTAAAATCGTCTATAAAAAAACCACGGAGTTCGGATGAGAAACAAGAAAATGTTCACATTAAAGACGACGGAAACTTTCCGGCTCCACGTTCATCAAGAATGGACTCTGTTACTATGTCTGGAGTTATAAGAGCACGTAGCAAATCACAAGTCCTTTTGCCGGAAGAGCCTGAGATAGGTCGAGAATCCGTCAGGTAATTACGACTATCCTAAACTTATTTTAAGTTATTATACTCGTATCTCTACGTTAACTCATTAACTGGGTGCGTTAGCTGTGCTGCTCGGAGTGCGCTTTCCAGCTTTTTTAGGGTTCCGTAGTCAACAAGGAACCCTTATAGTTTCGCCATGCCTGCCTGTCTGTCAGCGTTTATTCAGAGACTATTAGTACTAGAAAAGTATGGATAATGCCTAAAGATGCGGGTATGTATATTAATCACTCCGACAAAGTGGTAAAAATGATTATGCCAAATGGAAAAGAAAAATTCAAATGCAGTTGTAGCACAATATAGTTGTGTTTAGTTCTTTAGTCGTGTCTTACGATTTTCACAGCAAGGGATAAAGTCGATAAAGTGGTTCTATTCTAGGTCAGAAATCACACCGACACACAATCCATGCAAATAACAAAGCATTTTTAATAATAACCAAACACCGCTAAACACTAATATTGAGGGGCCCATCTAGTGGGCGGCATTGAGGGGCCCATGTAGGGGGCGGCAAGCCACCACTTGCCACAAAAATAGTCAGTAATCATGATTATGACAGGTGCCGTTTTTTCTATTGCAATAGCCCAGCATCAGTACATCCAAACTTCATTCTATAACCCATAAACCTTTCCCTTTCTTGCAATAGATTATTCTCCTGCTAAAACCTGTTTAAGGGTATATCTTCCATTGGTATATTCAAGAATGGGTTTTGGCGGGAGCGCCACATTACATCAACTTCTCCAAAGGGCCTCTACGTGTTGGATCTGTATCCCCACTCAAGCCTTCCAAAGGACCGGGGTGAAAAGACTCGTGAACCCAAAGGAGAACCAAACACCGCCAAACCTTATGTATTCTGTGGCCAAACACTAAATATTACATTGTTTCATTTTACATAGGTACTCATTAGTTCACTCCTCATTAAACAAAATGTTTGTTTTTTTTTCAGGTTAAGCGTTATTCCTGAAGTCATCCGTCTTCCACGTATCAAGACTTATTTTATGCAGGTAATACATTTTGTAACACTATCCTGTAACTCTACTTTTGAATAAGAAACAGTTTTAAGTTTATATTTTGGAGGGGCTAGGGCTTTGCCTTCACCACGTAGCTCGGTTTTCAGACTCGCTTTCCGCTCGACCGCTCCTACACACGGTCTCGTGGTACACACTTGGAAATTGCCTCATTCCACATCCAGATCTGGTGATATACAACTTCGCGGATTTTTCTGATTAGTTTAATAAGCAAATGGCCTTGAAGTGTTAAATAATTTTTTAACTCGTAAATATGGTGATAATTTCCATATTGCTCTTCGTCATGCACTAGATATCCTTTTGAATTATTTTATGAACTGCCGTTGAAACTATTATTGGTGATCCGTCTAGCTTTAAAACTTGTCGTGGCCACTTTTGGCGGAGGCAAGTTTTAAAGCTAGACGGACTAATGTAAATACTTTCAACGGTGGTCCATAAAATAATTTAAAGGGCTATCTAGTACATGACGGAGAGCAATATGGAAATATATACAATATTATATATCATATTTACGAGTTAACAATTTATTTCACACTTCAAGGCCATTTGCTTATATATTCACCTTAAAACATTATACGGTGTTATATCCCCCCTGGATTCGTGTAACGCACGCGACTGAGACCCCACAACCTGCATTATGAAACTTCGTTTCAATAAAACATGATCTAAAAACATAACCTAGATGGCCGCTGACTACGGGACAAGGTCTAAACTTCCGGGGCGGTTACGGCCACAAAGAGAGAAACCTCCCGACAATACGCACCATGTCCAAGAGTACTGCCTTCTGAATTTGGCCCTTGCCAGCTATCTAGCGAGAGAGTCTTGAGATGTTGGTCAAAACTCTTGGCTAAGAGCATCCACCGTAATAAATTTGTTTTTATTTACAGGTCTGTCAGTTGAATCCAGGCGCAAGCTTTGGCTTGGGCGAAAACATGCGCGACCGCCGCATCGTGGCGCTAACTCCCGTGGACTGTATGCTCATGCCCAAGATCTGGCTGCTGCAGCGCAACACGGCTAACATCTGGACTCGCATACAACACTACTTGGAGAAAAAGGTAAAGACATCCTAAAGGTTGCAAACTTATAGTACATCTTCCGGTGAAACCCAAACATTTGGCTATGTATAGTTTTTGGGTCTTGCAACCCTTGACTGAAAAAGACGAAATTGAGTCTGAGTGGTGGTCGATTTAAACGGAACTAGGGAATAATAGGGGATAGCCTCTTAGAGATTGTTAACAATGCAATGAACGGCATCTAAGGCTATTTTCGGCTACTGGTAACGTCTTATTATAAAATAAAATCTTCCTTGCTGGTCTGGGAAAAAGAAACAACATAGAATGTACCAGCTGCTTCTCTTCCCACGCTGATCGTAAAATCCGATTAAGGGAATGGGCGAGACTTTGAATCATATCAATAGGCAATGCGGTTAGCAACCCATCCATTATGATTTCCTTTTTCCACCTTTTTACCCACCATCACGCTAAAAGTGGCCTAGGCCTTACCACCCTAGGCTCTGTCTGCTCTGTTACAGATAAAGACGTGATATTAATATAATAAAGTTAAGCATAAAGGTGGGATCTGTCGTGATATTCCAATTTTAATAAATGACCAATGTTTCTTGCAATAAATTTTGCCTAACTACAATTTTGTCAGGCAGATATTTCGGAACAAGTACTTAGGTTTAGCACCTTATTACAATATATTAAACACCACATATTATAATAACCTTTTCTATTTACCATAACTTCACCACATGTTCTATCGATGTACTCGTAGGTGTTCACAATTCTCAAAACCGGTCCATGATTGTGTTCTGTGGTCTATCCAATCGTCTCTATAAGTAACGCGCTCACGCAACGACGCCCACCGTCTTAACACGATTGGTAAACCTATAACTTGAGGCTGTATTTAGACAACCATGACTTGGCTGCAGGTATAACTAAACGCGAAAACAAGATATAGCTTTAAAATTCTTAAAAAGTTGTAATCCCAAAATGTAGAAATTCTCAGGATGTTAGTTTTTTTATAGTTTCGCAAAATGTTGAATGCTTATAAAGTTGAATTTTTGAAACGTTGAATTCCCATTATGTTGACTTTTTTAGTTTCGCCAGATGTTGAAATTTATACTGAACTGAAGTACATTTATCCAGTTAATGCAAGCACGGCAGAGAGACAGCTACTAATACTCGTATAAAACGTGGAAGGGACATACCCGTAATAAATCAAACCACAGTCTTTACTAGATCATTATACTTTAATGAAATTAAAATAACAGACAAAGAACAAAAAAAAATTTGGCATTTTCATACTAAGTGTGCAGACGCCGCTCGGGCGATTTGTATAGGAATGTCAATTTTTTTTTGTTTTATTGTCTGTTTTTTTAATTTATTTATACTATAGTAATCTAGTATAGCCCGTGTTTCGATTTATTACGATTTATGTCCCTTCCACTTTGTATATTTTTGAACAATAGGTACTTTTAAGTCTTTGCATTTGTTACCCCACTCGCTATGATTCGATTATTTTATTTTTTAGTTCATTACTTTATGGCCTATAGAGGGCGCCATAGTGGATTTACAGTGACGTCACATAATCTATAGCTAGCGGACAGCCAAGATGATTCCGACGATACCTTATCTGTCAAGGTATCATGTTGAGGTATCATGGATATCATTGAAGATACGAGGGAACAGATGAACATACATACTTACATAGCGGCGAAAAACATTACCCTTCTTTTGGCTTCACCATAGTTGAGTAAAAATTAAACCAATGCCAACCTCATCTTCATCTTAATGGATATAAACCAGCCGGTGGGCAGGATGACTGAAAGTTTTTTTTTGCCCAAATTTTATTTTTAATTTTTGGTTTTACGGCCATGGGCTCTTGATAGTGAACCCAAAGAGGGTTGACGTCAGGCAGGCGGCCGGTTGTAAAACTATTGCCACATCATTCAAACTGTTTCGGCTATTTCTTCTCCACTTCGCAAGGTTTGTGGCATTTTTTGGGAAGAAAAAGCGGGAAGTGCACCTCAGGCTCCGAAACAGCACAGCTGAGGATGCAATGATGAAGAAGAAGTGTATCTGTATAAATTAGATACAAAGTTTTCTTTTATCTGACAATCAAAAAATTACAATGATACCGCGCGATTCAATTTCGCATGACGTTACGGTTTCATAGGATTTTTACAGGATGTTGACGTCACAAGCCCCAAATCAGAATCTTGATGCTCTTTTTGTATCTTTGTAAATTTTTACTAATTTAAAAACCGCAAAATGAGTGTCCGTTATTTTTATATAATTTAACTGAACTGTAGGCTGTAGGCGGGACATATAGTGCGACGAGCCGATGGCCGATGGGGCAAAAAGGCTCTTGAATGGCGATCACGTACTGGCAAGCGAAGCGTAGGACACACATCCACAATGGTGAGACGACCAAACCAAGGTCGCTGGAAAGCACTGGATGCAGGCGCTCTAGATCCATTATTTTGGAAAACCTTGGGAGAGGCCTATTGTCCAGCAGTGGATGTTATGCGGCTGAAATCATGATGATGATGAATTTAACCGAAGGACTAATTAGAATACATATTTTTCTGACCTAGTCATCAGCCGTGTGCTCGTTTACAGATCCCCAGCAAGAAGCAGCTGTTCAAAGACTTCGTGGCCCACCGCCGCTGGGAAGAGTTCCGCAACCAAATGGTGGATGACGTCATCAGCCGCTCCAACACCGTCAACTGGACCTCCGTCCACGACGTGCCATACTCTATCAGAATGGAGGAAATGCTTGATATTTAAAAAACTTTATTATGATACCTGTTTATGTTAATAAAACTGTTATGTATAATGGTCTCCTTCTTTAAAACCCTATTTACTTACTTTATAATTAACCATAGTCTGCCTAGCCTTACCTAGCCTAGTATTACTATATCTATGATATTACTCTAATCAGTCTGATGATGGGAGTTGGAAGGTGAAAATAAAGTTCAATAATGTAACGGTGGGTCTGAAATGTAACGACAAACACCAATCGAATTTTGGGGTTGTTAGAATTGTAGTCACAGGTGTTTTGAACTTTGATGATGTCTAGGGCCTGATGGTGAAGCTGTGGGGTCCGATAGAACCACAGACAAAAAAAATGCCGTTGGATCGCCCAGCAGAACTTCACGATCGGACCACAAGAATAAATTCTTAATCAAACGTAAGTTACCTCTACTACGGCTGAAAAACAGACAATCCTTATTTTGTTTACCGTTTTACGAGTATGAATGGCTTACGTTCATATAAGGTAAGAAGGCTGTGCGGACTCGGGTAGAGCCGAGCAGTTCTTACGTACCTACTGGCATAATACCTACATAATACTAATAAACAGCGCGGGCGGAGGCCGCTTTATAAGTTTTGAAAATAAAATTGAATATTTACAATTTAATCACTACAAAACAAAGCTTATAAAGATCAATGAGACCTCTCCAACGTGTAGGCCAAGTTTTCCGATAGCTGCTCTCTACAAATATGATACTGCTCTGGTTAATATAGGTATGGTTCTGGTAGTACAGAGAGGGTCATGCTTCTGCAGTGGAGACTAAAAAATACCTGATAATGATGATGACAATCTTGACTACATGCAGTTAAAACAATAAGTACTTATACTTACAGATATTGCAAAAAGGTGATGAGCACAAAATAACATAGAATATGATAGAATACAGAATCTTCGGAGTGGCGGTCGGAGATAAGATACCTAAGATAGCATACCTAGCTTTCCTACTAAAGGATAATTTATGATATTTTTTCAAAACAAAAAACCGACTGCAACACCAGTGAAGTGACAGCACATCAAAGCTAAATACGCAACAATTGTATACTTCGACTATATATTTTTCAGTTAATTTCGTTTAAAAACTACTAAATCGATTTTGATAAAATTTCTATGGGACCACCTGTAAAGTATACCCTTTAAAACAAAAATTTTTTTTTTTAAATCTGTTAAGGCGTCTTTGAGAAATCGGGTAACATACATAAAAAAAAGATACCGACGAATTAATAACCTCTTCCTTTTTTTGAAGTCGGTTAAACATATGGGAATAGTACTTGACTTCTAGTACAGAATGTCAACTCGATATCTAAGTAGGTAGTTACCTATTTCATATGTCTTGAATGCTATCGCGATCAGTGTGAAAGCGCTTAGGTAATGGCTGCACCGAACACGAATCAGCAGTTAGTCTAAGATTTGTTAATTTAGCTTTATCCAGAGAAATGTGTGGACGCGAGAGATTACTTAAATTCCACGAACGCGAATAAATTTAGTCTTTATCATTAATTTATCATCATTTCAGCCGCATAACTGCTGGACACATGCCTCTCCCAAGGATTTCCAAAATGACCGATCTAGGGAGGCCTGCATCCAGGCAGCGCTTTTCAGCGACGTTGGTCCGGTCGTCGAACCACCTTGTGGGTGGGTGTTGTACGCTTGCCAGTGCGTGGTCGCAATTCAAGATATGTCAAAGATTTTTGTTCTACTTCGAAACTCCTCATTTCTGATTCGATCATGTAGAGAAACACCGTGACGAGCATAGCCCTCTCCATAGCGCGTTGAGATGAGACCACTTTTCTGAGCCACAAGTAATCGCTGGTAACCCACATTGATTATACACTTTCGCCTTGAGGCACTGAGGTATTTTGGACGAGAATACACTGCGTAACGTCCCGAAAGCTGCCCAGCCAAGTCGGATTCGTCGAAAGACCTCTTTTTCGAAGCTGGAACTTCCTGTCTGGATCAGTTGACGCAATACTGGTCTTCAACTTCAAGGGTGTAGTTGTATGTAGTCTTCAGAATATCGAGTGCTGGTTGGATTTTTTCCCATACCCTTTTTCGTACATAATTAAAATGAAAAGCAAAAATTGCATCCGAAAATGGAACCAAAGACTCAGAATGGAACAGCGGATGACGTTTCACATCACGTAACCAGGGAGACTGGTTTAAGCGGGAAGCGCCCACGCGAGCTCGCGATCGCACGTAATCGGCAAGTGAAACATTCGACCATTTCGACCGCAGTGTACCGCGAGGACCGACTGTATACCGACGACAGCCACGGCTGTTCGAAATACACATTTCTGTATAATGTAAACAAATCTTCTTTTTATCATTTTTTATAACCGATTAAAACTAACAGTGCTAACGAGCGACATCAAATTCGAATAGGTAAGATTTTTCATTTTTTATTTTTCTTTTATCAATAGATATCTTTTCAAGTGTGTATCCTTTAACTAATGGAAACAAACTTTTAACTCTTTTCTTAGTTTATATTTTCATCGCTACTTTCTACTATTAAGAATTTAGGCTTATTATTAGTATTAATAGTATTTTTACTACTTTTCATTCAAGTTTTCCTTTTCGTCGTCGTATTTATGTATATTAGACGTAGTACGTATATTATGAGTCAAAAATATATTATTTTGTACTGACTCTACCTACTGAGAAACATCACAAAATAATGTCTCTTGTCTGGATCATATCCATTTTGAACGTAATTTTAGATTTATTAATGCAGAAAAACTGATATTAATAGCGCTATTTGACTCCAAAAAACTATGACGTCACGGTTTTGTATTTCATATACATCCCATAGAAAGGTTTGACGAGTATTTCATTTGACTTGTTGAAAACTAGCGGGTTTCATAAAAATTAAAGTCACATTGGTATGTTTACAAGTTTATGTAATATTTACATATGTACTTAGTTGTTATGAAAATGATTGTCACCTTGAGTGAGAATACAGTAAGTAACTACAAGCAAGTTAAGTATCTTCATACATTGTAAATATTATAAGTAATAAATTTGTAGTTTCATTTTATTATAGATACTTACGTAAACCTAAGTAGGCATAGATAGGTTAGTTTTAGTATTGTTTAATTTTTACAACAGCCTGCAAAGGTTCTACTCATTGTAAACATACATACCAGAACATCTTACGTAAAGTGTGCCAACCATTTTGCATAGTTTTGCACTTTAGTATGTACTTACTTGTATGAAATACGCAACTGTAATCATTTGCTGAAAACTTGGGAAAAGTAGTCGAAGACTCTATCTACCTAATAATATTCTATAACCATACATAGGACAACAGGTACTTATTTGAAGTACATACACGTAATAGGTACCTACATTCAAATACGCAGAGAAAATAAAACTTCTATAGTAAGGCTTTTACGCTTTACATAAATAAAAAGGAGTCAACTCTAGGGTCAGCTTCAGTTTTGTGGTATGCACGCACAGGTGGTATGTGTGGGAGCTAAAGAGCTTTTAACTGGGGTATATGTGCTGTGCAATTTAATATATTAGCAACCCGACCTGGATTTGCACGGGTATATTATGTATTATTACATGTAAACCTTCCCAAAGAAATGGTCTATATGTAAGTGAAAACAGCATCAACATTAGCCCAGTACAACCCGCAGAAGTTAACTACGCACCTCCCTCTGACGGAAAAACATTCCTCGCAGGTGCCAAGTTGATTTCTACAGTTTGTAATTTGTACAAAAATGTACATTGATATTATTTAACTAATTATAAAAAATATAACCCGCAGAAACCAACTTGGCACCTGCAAGGAAAAAATCTTTAAGCGAGGTGCTTATAGTTAACTTCTGCTGGTTGTAGTTTCAGAGTTTATCGCGTACTTAGACAGACAGATATGTGCCAGGGGAGTTCAATTTATAAATAATATTTTATGTGCAGTTTTGGGTTTTTTTAAATATCTTAAACATAACATTATTTTATCAGCAGTTCCAAGAAAGGCATTATTGACTATTGACAGTCAAAGGTTGCTACAAGTTTATTGTAACTAGTAACAAGCTTAACGACATCTAATGACGCTATTAGCAATCTAGTCCTTTTAAAAATAAAACTGGTTAGACTAGGCTATGTTTCTTATTTAATTTTAATTTTTTAATAGTCATTTAAACTCATTCTAAACTTGACTTCATTATGAGCAGAGGTCGTAGCAATTTTAAATTATAATATGAAAATTTGTGTTCCGATCAACAATTTAAAGTTGAAGTAGGTAGGTTCTAAGGTAACTGAGCTTCTGAGCTTCATGTGGTATTCACTATAGCAAGTAGGTATATGGGATTACAATGTTCAATGAAACAATCCGCTAAATGACAACAAGTCAAACCAGATACTTTTTCTAAATTTTCAGTTTGTATGAAAATCAGAAAGAACCGTGACGTCATAGTTTTGTGGAGTCAAATAGCGCTCTTAATATCAGTTTTTCTGCATTAATAAATCTAAAATCTTGTTGAAAATGGATATAATGAATGACAAGTAACACTATTTTGTGACGTTTTATTCTCATATCAGTACCAAATAATTTAAAAAAGCGCTATTTAGAAATCCGTTTCGAAATACAGAGTTAATAAACAGTTGTGGGTAATTTTTTTGCCAAAAAAATCAACGGTTTTGGATATTTCTACGTGATTTCTAAATGACGACCTCCGTGGCGTAATGGTTAATACGCTAGACCACTAATACGGAGGTTCTGGATTCGATCCCCAGCCAGGGCAAGTTGGAAAATGACCTTTTTCAAATTGTCCTCGGTCTTGGGTGTTTATCTGTATATGTATTTATCATAAAATATAGTATCGTTGAGTTAGTATCCCATAACACAAGTTTAAAACTTACTTTGAGGCTAGGTTAATCAGTGTGATTTGTCCAAAAAAAAAAGAAAAAAAAAACGTATGACCTTTGTTTGACCTTACTCCACGGCTATATCGGTTTATGCTCTGAGTACTTTCATTAAAAAATACGAGTCGCCTTTATGGTATTTATCCGTCACTGACAATAACTTTAAATGTCACCGTTTCAGCCAATCATAAATAAGAAAAGAATTTTCCGCCAATCATGAGCAACTGAATTCACTGAATGACACTGACACTGATAAAGACTATTATGACAATAGCGTGTTTTTAATAAAATATGTATTGGGCTTGGCCGTTTGTTTTGTTAAGACACGACTTTGTCTTTGACATGATTTTTATAATACTTTATAAAAAAAAATATTAAGCCGTAATATGACAAAATATTAAAATTAGTTTCTTGAAATACGCTATATTTTGATATAAAAAAATAAAAATTTAGGGTTAAAAAAAATTATTTTGATGTAAGCGAGTCTCGTATCCAAGAATGCCAAAAAATGTGCAAAGCGAAAAAGAAAACGTCGGAATGAAGACACTGGGTTCCATATTTGCAAACCTAGGAATGCCTAGCGGCCGATGTGTCTATGAGAGACGTTACTTATACAGGCTGACTTTATATCCGCCGGTAAAATTTTTGGAGCAAGTTTGGACGAAAATTTTTGATCGATTTTTAATAGCTTTTTTTTAGAAACATGGACTGAACTTGATCCAAAAATTTTTCAGTTGGATAAAAAGTCAGCATGTACCTGTGTTAGCTATGCTCAGTTTTTTTATCTTGTGTATTCTCGTATTATTGACTATCTACACTAATATTATAAAGAGGAAAGATTTGTACCTATTTTTGTATGTTTGTAATGAATAGGCTCAAAAAGTACTGGGCCGATTTAAAAAATTCTTTCACCGTTGGAAAGCTACACTATTCGGGAATAGTGTAGCTTTCCAACACTCGGGAGTGACATAGGCTATGTGTGTACCACGGGCGAAGCCGGGGTGGACTGCTAGTTATATATATTAATGAAAAATAGGGGGAAGGCTTTTGCTCAACAATGGGACATAAATATCTAAGAAAAAAAAAAATTAAATCATAGGATTAATTGAATGCCTGCCTGCATATCCTTGACATTTAGCCAGTGATTTGAATTTTAATACTATTTTGTACACTTGTAAATACTTCCTATTTGTGTGTATGTGTTTGGTATTCAGTGTAATAAACATTAAATTTTATTTTTACTTTTTGCTAAACTTCATGTTCCTTGTTTTCGATACTTTCAGACAAAATAAGTAAATAATGTATAAGTATATTATGTACATTGGCTGAAAACCTTCGCAGGATGATAGTAATTATTACGATTTGCATACATAGAAAATATTTTTTTCTGTCCGTTGTCGATGGGTTGTAGTTATTTCTTAATAGCCTTTCGACTCGAGAAGAAGAAGTTATTTCTTATGTAAGTACGTATTTTCGCAAACAAAATATATTTATAAATTTAATAACAATTTTTTTTTCAAAATATGTTATGTATCTATACGTAGGTAGGTATATACGTTTTAATATCGCAATTCACGTACCTCAATAAACAAACCTCAGTTCACACGGTATAGATTGCAGATCATTAATGAATGCGATATTGACTCAATCACAAGTGGTGTACATTTTCTCCAGTGTCGTCCAGACAGATCGCGGTGGACGGGTTGCTAAATCGGCGATGACAACATTCAGCTGTAGGGTCACCACACCACCTGCCCTCGCTTGCTATTTATTAAACGACTGATTCATAGATGATTTGTTCATCATTGGACAATTATATGTCGATTCATGACGCACCAAATATTGGTTTTGTGAATAGCCACTATGAATGAGTTACGTTTGTAATAAAGTTAAATAAAGTAAACAAATAAATAAATAAAATGAGCTACAATATAATAAATGCACATGTGCTTATCATAGATGCAATACTTATTGTACAGTCAATTATATCTTATCTACTATTAAATATTTAAGAGGCGTTTTCCAGTAAAAAAAAATGATGTTAAAACATTCTCATTAGATGGCGTTTAGTAGTTTGAAATCGTTCTGTCAAAACATCTATGTCGTTTGGTTCAAAGAACAATAACCATAGAGTTTGGTTTAATCTTTGTGCTCTTCTGTCATGTCATGGAATAAAAGAGTGAAACCATCGCGTTCATCACATCAGTTTTATGTTGAATCAGTAGGAAAAATATTCCTTTGTTTTTGCACGTCGCGAAGGCACTGGCCCGCATTTTTCTTAAAACTAGAGCTAGGGTCTTTCGTATTCTGTTAAATTTTACTATAACTTAATTAAATATGTACGCAACAGTATATTTAAAAAAAAAATATATATTCCAAAAACTAATACGCACCCTGAAAATTTTAAATAAATTTGACCCAAATTTGACATTGACAGTTCGATTGAAGTGATTGCTGCGCCATCTATCATAAGTTACTGTACTATTCTTTTTTTTAAAGAAAACGCCTCAAGAAAATACTCGTATTGAGTTAAAATCCAAATATGGCTTGATAATTCCTATTACACTATGTGTAATAGTAGTCTGTCATTTTACAGTAAAAAAATATTCAAAATTCAATTGAACTATTTTAATATTTGAGATAAACTCCGAACCTGGCGACTATGGCCCATACACACAGTTACATATTCGCTTACTCTTGTGGTAATGATATTGGGCAACCCTAACAGTTACCAACGACGGGCAGGTTATCCATAATGAGCTCAATTGACACCGCAATACTTACATGCAAATAGATAACAACAGTTTACTGGATAACTGACAAGGCTCGGTTTGTTTATATTTGATAGCCTATGCTAGATAGAATGCATTACTTATAAATTTATATGCAGAGAGCGTCATATTCGGAGATAAAGTGATAGGTCAAGTTCAATTGATGAAGTCATCTCTGCATTTATGTATACCATCAAACAATATTTTCAATGTCTGTCTGTTCGAAGACCATTTTTAGTGGTTATTATTAAGTATATATATTAGGTATGATGTTTTTCCAATAATATCCATACCATGGTTTTCACTCTCATATATTCACAGTATACCTAACTAGGTATACTGTTATGTATAGTAGTTACTCACTCAGACACTTTCTTTTCATATGAGTAATATCGATTGTGGAATGACAGTTTATTTTCTCGACTTTGAGTTCGTTCTTGGTTCAAAAGTCATGTAAAGCTATTAGTCCCAGTAGATCTATAAAGGTAGAAGGCAGTCAATAAATCAATACAGGTTCTAACATAATATGCTGAAAATATTTCAACGCTGAATTCAGTCTATAATACTGAATAAATTTCCCTAAGGAACATAGGTATATCAAAATATGAAAAAAAATATTTTTTTGTATTCATTAAAAGCTCGGATCAGCTGATTGCTGTAGTCGTATTATGGGAGGCTACAAATTATTTTTCTATAAAATATGTTCCTTGGGGAAAGTTGTTCAGTATCGTGGACTGAATTTACCCCTTAAAATAGTTTCAATATATTTAGTTAGACCCTGTATATGGGTTTCCCAATTACAGCTGGTTAAATCTTATACAAGCCACTTACCCATTCAAAAGAAAGAATGTCGTTAATTAATGTTACGGGTCTTACCGCGATTGATTTCATTTTCGCCAGATATTTTAACGACTCTTCTATAAATCATATATTTATTTATTTATTTTACTCTTTATTGCACACAATTTAACAAATTATACATAAATAATAGAGATAAATTTTAGCATACAAAAGGCGGCCTTATCGCACAGCAATCTCTTCCAGGCAACCTTAGGGTAGTATGGATACAAAAGAAATTTAGATATGTTACAGGTGAGGTGCAATATTTCAAAGGAGATATACAAAAAAAATATTATAGAATACATATATATTATATATAATCTAGTTATACAAAATGTTCAAATATCGATGCCTATAAAAAGTACGTAGGTCTAAAGGTTTTTGAAAAGTTTGATTCGCGAAGGTTCTGGGACACAACGATTGGCCCAGATAGCAATTTATTCATTTTTCATCGCGACAGCGACTCGTACGTCCTGGCACTGAATTGCTTTCTTTCTATGGCCGACTCGCCGGCTGTTAGCTAGCATTTTTATTTTTGGATCGGATTTGTGCAACTGCTCATTTAAGTATTTGATTTATTGACGACTTGTTTATAATACTTAATTAGATATAATTACACATAGTCTTATTCATATCTCTTGATCCTTGGTCTTAGTTTACATACTGTGGATACAACTGAAGTCGAGTACTACTATGGACGTGCATAAACAGTCAAATACATCCAAATGTTGACATAAACCCAATGACTGTAAAAAAATTGTAACTAATGTACAAAAACCTAAAAAATATATCAACATGCACCGCACGGTCCGCACTGGTAATAAGGATTCTCTCCAAAATCATTTCCATGTAAAGTAATACCAAGACGAGAAGGTAAATATTACTAGTATAACTAACACTCACTAACTCTTATAATGGCGTATAGAGTTCTGCGTGAATGCTAATAATCTTAAGTTCTCTACAAATCGTCTCTAAATCTTAGTCAAAATGTGTGGCCTGGCCGTTTCGTAAGTGACGTAGATACTCCTGTGGGCTTACGAATAGAAAGTAATTCATTCAGTAGGCGTTAATTTTGTCAACAGCCCCTTCAGTACGAGAAACGGCCAACCCACACATTTTGACTAAGGTTACTTACTATTAAGGCTACGGATTGTAGAGAACTAAATGCACAGATTTCTTAATTTTTTTGTTGTCTGAGTGCAAATCTTAGCTTTCACATAAAATTTCAGCTTTCTATCACCTCAGTGTGTTAGTGACGAAGTCTGGGTATTTTAGATATTAATAAATATAAATTAAAATAGCTTTCTACTATTTGAAAATTGTTGCATGTTTAATAGATACTCTAATGACATCATACGAGTATCTTGAGAATTTTGACTGTCTAGCAGTATTTTGTCGAATTTTTAACCGGCTTCAAAAAAAGGAGGAGGTTATCAATTCATTGGAATCTTTTATTTTTTTTATTTATTATACCCCGATTACTCGAAGAGGTCTGATTTGGAAAATTATTGTTTTGTTTTTAAGGATATACTTTCCAAGTAGTTTTAGTAGGTTGCGTGGTTTGTTTCTAATCGAAAATAACAAGAAAAAATATGTCAAGTATACAATTGTTTGAATGTTTAGCTTTTCTGATATTGAAGTCGGTTTTTTGTTTTGAAAAAGTGACAAAATTACAGTAATTTTGTACCCTTATAGATACAGTCTGGTCATATCCATAAGGGTACAAAAATACGACGAAACGCGAGTTAGGTATTGCGATGTGCTTCCGTTGTTATGTTTCCGTGCCCTCTGATATGACTCATGAGAAAATATCTTCTCCATTTAAAAACTTCAATAGATAGGATATATAAACATAAAAAATATATATAAATGAACAAATAATAATAAAAAGTAAACCTTTAGTTTAGGTTATGTATTTCTCATGTCGGCCACAGGAAATCCACTGCTGGAATCCAGGTTCGGTAATATGCACTGCCATCAAAAATTTATTTTTTTATTTTTTTATAGGTCGTTTCTAACCTTAGGTATACAGTATAAATGAGTAATGAATTGAGGAGGAGATAGATATCAAATATAGAAAATTGGAAATAGTGAAGTAGAAAAAAATACTTGCATAATTTACCTAGTTGTTACCCGCAGCGTTGCCCGCATGGTCAAAGTCTATTTGGCAATCCCACGGGAACCTGATATTATCCGGGACAAAAAGTGTATCCTATGTTATCTTATCTTGCATTGGGGTCCACGATGGGAAGCACGTCGAACCTTTGGGTTATATTGTACTTACCCCCTTGCCTTACCCACCCGCCTCGGGATTTCTGAAGGACTGCATAAGCTTCAGAATATCACCTGGTGCGTAGTACCTGTAGTCCTCTAGCTCAGGATATGCTGATCCGAAGAGGTCCATGCGCTTACCAGCCATCGAGTCGCAGCTACACATGATGTGTCACATTGTCTCCTCTGAATCCTCACATGCCCGACATTTTGGGCTATCAACAAGTCTCATCTTAAAGAGATGACTGCGATTGTGGTAGTGTCCAGTCAATGCTCCTATTAGAGTTCTTGCCTGTTTTCTGTTAAATTTATTTAACCGTTTGTACCACTTGGCAAAATCCTCGCCGAGTGTCTCTTTAGAGTGGGTGTATCCACGTATATCACTCCATTCAGCCTTGTGTCTCATCCTGACATAGGCGTTTTTGGCATTAGTAACCATTCCATATGATAGTCCTAAGAAGGGTTCGGGGCCTATAGGCGTGTTACTTGACCCTTCCTTTGCCAGCTCATCAGCTTTCTCGTTTCCCTCGATGCCAACATGACCTGGCACCCAGACCAGCACCAGTTTGTTGTGCCTGCCCAGCTGATTTAGGGCACGCACTCTATCCCAGACCAATCTGGAGCAGATCCTGCTGGAACTAAGGACCGCGAGGGTTGCCTGGCTGTCTGTCAGAATATAGATTTGGCGGTTCTTTAGGCCTCCTTCTAAATTCATTTTAGCACATATAGTTACCGCATATGTTTCTGCTTGAAAAACGGTAGCATACTGCCCCATGCTCTGATAGTTGTTTGTCCTTTAAAAAGATGCCCGCTCCTGTTCCATGGTTGGTCATCGAGCCAGCCGTGTACCAGGTCAAGCAATCTCGATTTGAAGGTCGAAGCTCTTCTTTCCATTTCTCCCTTGTAGGGACATATATCTTATAATTTCTCTTGAAGTTGTACACAGGGAGCATCTTATCGCTTCCCATGTCCAACATCCTTTCGAGCTCATGCGTCGTCTCCATTCGCGTATGCCTTGTCCTTGGTGCGTGCCTGTTCCACAGACCAGCTGTAGTTAGCCTGTAGATAGAAGTATCCTATGTTAATCCAGATGATACTCGTAAAGCTATCTACCGTGCCAATTTTCATTCCAATCCATTTTGCCGTTTTGGGGTGAAAGCGGAACAAACATCCCTACAAACTTTCGCATTTATAATATTAGTACAGTGCGTCTATTTTCTTAATATCCCTCGGCAATCATCGCATTTCTGATAACAAGCAAATACTATTTACCATGTAGATATAATAATAATTATAAATACGAGTAATAATTTGAACTCAGAACTAAGTACTTTATTGTTGTTTTGTTTTTGATTTCTGTGTGAACTAAGTACCAAAATCAAAATCAAATATTTATTCAGTAATTAGGCCTTTGCAGGCACATTTACACGTCAATAAATTATAGTGTACATTACGTGTAATGTTTATTTACATCTAAATTTTTTTTTCTTTGTTCAAAAGCTACCGATACTAGCGTTTCGCAATGACCACTGCTGAGAAGAAACGCCGAAAGAAACTCATTTACACAGTACCTATGTAGAGCTCACTGTTAAACTATTTTACTTTTTTTTATAATAACATGTACTCATTTTCCAGTTATTATACCACAGAAACTAATAAAAATAAAATACTTCTTCAACCGACTTCCAAAAAAGAGGAAATTCTTCATCAGATGTAGCTGTGACAGTATGTTCACTAGCGATTGAATAATCACTTTCGTCACCGTTTAAACAGGTATTTATTATAAAAATTCCATGTGCGAATCAACAACAATATACGCTAAAAATTTGTGCCAAGGCTGCAAATTACAAGTGTCCTCTCATTTTTTTAAAATATTTAAATTCTTCTTCTTCTCGAGTCGAAAGGCTATTTATTAATTTAATTAAATCAAATTTGACCAGTATTTGGCCACGGCGATTCCCCGGTCATTTGCTTTATTCAGGTCTTGTATTGTGCATGATGTGGGGCATTTCGGGAATGACAATAAGTGGTTCATTGATTGGACAACACCACACTCGCATTTGTCGTTTTTGGACACACGATTTTCTAGACATCTCCCAACACCAGTTCGGAGTCTATTCAAAGACTTCCAGACTGCCCAGGGGAGGTTGGCACCCGGTGGAAGTTTCTCAGCAGGCGGAAGATCAGAGGGTGAGCCTCCCATAGCTCTACTCTAGACTTAGCGGCTTCTTTAGCATCGATGGCTGGCTATCTGAGATAGCTGTTACGGCTTTTCGGACATGTGGGTGGTGGTACACGGCCAAAGACTGGATGTCTGCCATCGTGTGTCTGCCTGTGTCTTTCCACAGCATAAGCCACGTTTCTTCACACACTAGGCGGAGGAATATTTAAATTACAAAATAATAAGTAAAAAGAATGACAACAACTCTATAGACTTCCAAGCGGCTATTCCGACAAAACACGAAGTTTTCCGAGAGACATTAAGAAAATAGTATAAATAATTATAAAAAAACCCGTTATTGTTCTTTGAAAAAACCTTTATGCATGTGTCTAGTTGTCACGGAACAAGTGATACGTCATGCACGTAGGCAGACCGGCAAATCAATCACTTTCCGCGATCGAGCCTGTGGGATGTGCAGAGGCGGCAATGAGTGGTAAACAGGTCTACTTGCCAGGTTTACTCATTTTAATGACAGTAATGTATTGTGTCATTGTTCTTGCAAGTTATAATTTACCTAGAAATATTTATTTATACATTACAGGCTCTGCTCTGCTCTCTGCTCTGGGCTCTGTCTGTTTAGTTAGAGCCTCCAAATATTCTGTTTGCCCCATTAGGAATAAAGATGTGATCGTGTATAGTGTGTGTGTGTGTGTATTAAAGTTACATTGAAAAAGTTAATTGTATTCCATGCATCCTTTAACTTATTAATGAAAGTTTCAATAATTTGCTAAACGCTCAACATACCATTTCTTATCTCTGTGAAATCTTGATAATTTTAATACTTACTTAAAAAAATTGCTGAGTCTTAGGTACTTATCGAAGTAAGCGATATAAGTAAATACTATTTTACGTTCAGTCTCACTAGTTCCATCTAAATATTTACGATGTAACTTCTGCGACTGTTTTATGGTCGCATTAATTCCATTTATCTATCAATAGAATAAAATCCGAATAACCATCAGTTTATATAAGTTTGATTTTAACACGTGAATTAGAGCTATGCCTAATTAATTAAATTAATCCGTTTGACTCAAGTGATATAGTCGGAAAAGGCCGACTAGGTTTCGATCGATATAGAGGATCATCTTCAGAGCGAGTGTCAGCGGCGACCCGACGATGTCGCTGTCCGCTTAGCACTCATGATTCAACCAGTTTAAATTAATTAATTATGGAGTTATTAGTTTTAATTAAATAATTGCTAGACCTACGAGTATGCTTTATTGGTTATCTATTAGAAGATCAGAAGCCTTGTAACCTTGCAAATCTGAGATAGTATATGTACCAGCAACCATGAATAGGAGAATAGGTACCTTGGTTCTATTTATTACAATAGGGTGTTTGATATTTTATAAGGCAAGGAGGAATGCTATTCCTAAAAGCAAAAAATATTCAAGCGTTTTCAAAATGTTCACCCTTCCCTATTAAACAAAAATCGTATAGGTATTTACATACAGACATTTATGTTGGCTGTTCCATATACGGCGTAGTATAGCTTTCTACTTCTATATATGAGGTAAATCCTACGTTTCTCGAAACGATGGCCGTGTCTATATAAGGAGGTTGTTGTCCTGGAATCGGTTGATTTAATGGGTATAGTGGGCAGTAGCACACATTTCGAGTAACATATTGATCCTCAGTTCATAATAAACAAGTGATTTTTAATAAAAATAAACCGGTTAAGTGCTGCGGTTAAGTGTTAAAAACTCACGTGAAGAGGGTTCCATACTTCTCATAGTTTTCCTGAAATCTATAGGTAAAGAAATATCTTCCGTATTTTTTCAAAATTTAGCCTATATTTTACATATTTTCTTAAATAACTCCAATAATATTTATCTTAAAATTATGAAGAAAATATGTATAAGCCCTTTCATTTGATATATCAAAAGACATAGTTTGCAGACCTTTTTTATACCGATATATATAAGAACGACTATATACTTATTTAGGTTTAGGCAGTGGTTTCGGAGATAGGAAGGGTTGTCAATTTTCGCTTCTTTTTATAACATCAAAAATACCTACCTACCTAATTTATAAAAATAGGTGGAATAAAAAATAAATATACAAAACCCCGTGTGTTTCCGGGTTAGAATAGAACCACCCTATCTCTTCGTATGGATGTCGTAAAAGGCGACTAAAGGACTAAGCACTAACATCTCGAGCTATGATTGCATTCCCAAGGAGGGTTAACGTCGGGCGGCGGCGGGTTATAAAACTTTTCGCACAAATACATTCCCAAAGAGGGTTGATGTCAGGCAGGCGGCCGGTCGTAAAACTATAGCCAAATCATTTAAACTGTTCCGGCTATTTCTTCTCCATTTCGCAAGGTCTTTGGCATCTTTGGGTGACCATTGACATGCATGTTATATTTGGAGAAGAAAAAGCGGGAAAGCGCACCCCGGGCTCCGAAGTAGCACAGCTGAGGATACAACTGGGAGCGCTTAGACGAAGAAGAAGAATTTATAAAAATCGGTTTGACCGTTCAGAAGTTACGAGGGAACATAGAGAATTAGAGACGGATATAACTACAAGTCAAACACATAACCCTCCT
Organism: Acrobasis repandana; assembly: GCA_963576875.1. NCBI lineage: Eukaryota > Metazoa > Arthropoda > Insecta > Lepidoptera > Pyralidae > Acrobasis > Acrobasis repandana. Next base: position 13,119,002 of record OY756218.1, on the reverse strand, counting down.
TTTGGGCTTTGCTGCAGTCGGGTAAAAATACACAAATTTTAAAGAGATCTACTAACACGAAACACAAAAGAATAACTTTATTTACGTAGTTTTCTGGTCTTTCACTGAATTGTGAAGATTTAGATAAGTACCTGCTTAGTTAATTCTACGTAATATTTTATTAAGTTATTTAGTCATAAAATAAGTCACTGTACTAATGAAGTTGTAATATAGGCCAAAATAGAATAGTTATGACGCCATCGTCATCTCGGTACAACATGCTAATTAAATAAGCAAAAAATAAAGTACTTAGGTAGTATGCAAACACAAGCCGGAGCTCAGTGGTTATTTGATATTTTTTTATATTTTCGAATTTACATGTCTACATACATATTACTTATTTTTCGTAGTGAAATCACAAAACTAATTAATATTCCTCTCCTAGGACCTATTTTTTGTAACATTAACAGGTTCAGGGTTAAGCCGCCGCAGTAAGAATAAAGTTTTCTATAATTTCGTTAACGGTATGTTTAACCAAGTTCAAAAAGGAGGAGGTTATCAATTCAATTGATTTTTTTATGTATGTTTGTTATGCGATATCTTCGCCAATTGTGAACCGATTTTGATGATTATTTTTTTATTGAAAAGCTTTTACTACCAAATTGGTTTCAAATAAATTTAGTGAAGATATGATGAAGAACTTTGGAGATATGGAAGACACTCCTAAAAAAAATAGTTTTTTTTTTCTTAAATAAATAAATATATAGGGACAAATCACACTGATTAAGCTAGCCCCAAAGTAAGTTTTAAACTTGTGTTATGGGATACTAACTTAACGATACTATATTTTATGATAAATACATATATAGATAAACACCCAAGACCCAGGACAATTTGAAAAAGGCCATTTTCCATTCCAACTTCGCACTTAGGGCCTCTTTTCTACTGCGCGTATTTATATGACATTTATACATGTTTTGATAATTCTAATTATTTACTTTACGCCGACGACAAGAAATTTTTTTTGGACATAGGAAACGTCAGAGACTGCACTAAACTCCAGAATGACCTGAACCGTTTGGAACAGTACTGTGATATGAATAAAATCACTGTTAATTCTTCAAAATGCCAATGTATAACATTTTCTAGAAGCCCTAATCCTATTAATTTCTCTTATAAAATTAATGATAATATAATTAATCGCGTAAATACTGTGAATGATCTTGGCATCTTGTTAGATCATAAACTAACCTTCAACCCTCAATACGAAAATGTATTTAATAAAGCTTACAGGAATCTTGGATTTGTCACTAGAGTATGTAAACCACTAACAGACGTTAACTGTATCAAATTTGTCTATTTTGCATACGTACGTAATGTACTAGAGTATGCTAGTTGTGCTTGGTCGCCTAAATATAAGACACATATTGACCATCTAGAATTAATACAGAAAAGGTTCCTAAAGCACTTACAGTTCCGTACTCGTGCACGTTTGGAGACCTATGAAGATAGGTGTGGTCATTTCAAAATTCTATCATTGGAGAATCGTAGAACCATGGTTGATATGACCCTGTTTCATGCGTTGACCAATGGTTACTTTGGTAACGAACATCTTGTCTCTGAAGTTCGTCTGAATGTACCCACTAAGCGCACCAGGCACTCTAGCTCTAAACTATTTCATGTACCATTTAGCCGTACAAATTACGTCCAAAACTCTCCTATTATCAGAATGAGTACAACTTATAATGATCTTTTCTCGGATGTTGATATCTTTTCCAATTCTAAAACCTCATTCAAAAATAAAATTTTACAATATTATATGGGATAGCAGATTCAAACAATCACATAGAAATAAACACTCATACTTTTTTGTTACAATTACACCACAGACACACACACACCGTCTCTCTCACACCCACACACACACACTACACACATACACGCGCACTTGTGCTAGGGTCAATACGTCCTATGTTTAAAAAAAAAAAAAAAAACCTTTTATTGGCTAAAAAATGTCATTTATATGTAACTTAACATACTGTTTGTAAAAAGCTGTTGGTTTTTAGAATAAATAGAAAAAAAAAAAAAAAAAAAAAACTTGCCCTGGCTGGGGATCGAACCCAGAACTTCCGGATTAGCGGTCTAGCGTGTAAACCATTACGCCATGGAGGTCGTCAAATAATTTAATTAGGTATTGTCTGGGTATTGTAGACAATATCTTTTTAATTTATTGACATAGCAAGCATGAAGCGCCAACGAAGCGCGAGCGAAGCATTTCCGTTTTAATTTGGGCAAAAATGCTTTCGCATGTCAGTCCGCTATCCGACTCTTCTTTCTTGATTCTTGTAAAATTTTGTAAAATGGTTCCATAATCCACTAGTAGAGAAATATCTACTTGTTGGTAACAAGTCAAAACAGATATTTCTTTTCTAAACGTCAAAACAAATATTTTCTAAGGGATTTCTATAAAAAACGCACGGCATGTCGTCATAGTTTCTTGAAGTCAAATAGCGCTCTTACTATCGTAGTTTTTCGGCATTAATAAATCTAAAATCACGTTCAAAATGGATATGATGAATAAGAAGTGACATTATTTTGTGACGTATTCTCGTATCATTACAAAATAATTTATTTTTGACCCTGGATACTATTTTGAATTTTGCTGTCAACTCAGTGACAATTCAAAATAGTATCTATTTGGAGAAGCCATGGGGATTTTAAAAGGGAACCAAATACAACCTTTCTTAGCGTATTCAAAGAAGGTTACTAAACACAAAAACCTTGTTTGGAATTAAACCAGTTGTTATAGATTGATAAGTAAATAGGATAATGCTTTAACTAAAAAAGTTTTGTATAAACTGGTATTTGTATGAGGTCAGTAAAGTTCCGAAATGAAAATAGAAATGAAGTAATATCTAATAGAAATGTTATGGCAATACAAGAGACTTATAAAACGGCGTTTCGGTCAGATTGAAGATCTGACTTCGTAACTCTTATAACTGGTTACGGGACTAAGGTAGACGTCCGAAATCAACAGTTGCCGAGGAATCATTTCCTTAGACCCTTATTTTATCACACTTTTCATGTATTACCATCTGATTGTCATCTATTTGTATATAATCGTAGGATTATATGTAGCAAGCCAAAGAACAATAACCCAGAGGCATAGCAACCCAATCTCGCCTCCTATATTGTTTTTTCTATGATTTGCATGGTTTCATATACGGAGAGTGGTTTATCTGGTGGTTTATTATTCTAAAGAGATCCATATACATTGGATTTCTCTTTAGTGCTGTCTAAACGTAGTGTCAAATTTATTTGACATACGATGTAATTTATTAAATCGTTTTGAATTTTCGTCAACTTTTAAACTGCTCAAGAGTTTTATATCATTTTATTTTATTATCATGCGATATTAGATTTTGTAGACGTATCTAATACAGTATATTTTTTATATTTAAGTTACATTTACGTCCCAGGATTATAAACATTAACTTTTCCATTGCACTTCGAACACAATGAGTGTAGTAACGGCTAAATCGGTAAATATTTAAATATTGCTTACCAACCAAATCCGACTTACTGAATGAATATTAGGATGTAAAGTAATAGAGGCAACCGAAATGTAATCAAGGGAGGATCAAGGTCATTACATGGATGGTGCTAACACATTTGGCTAATTAAGACAGGTAGAGCATTAAATAATAGAGCTAGTAGAGTTTCTCTAGGCATTATTTTAAAAATTACCATTAACAGCATTTATTAGGTTTTATTAAAATTCAAAATTATTCTAAAGATACAAATCTTAAACGGAATAACTCGTGGCCTTTGATGAATATCTGCCGTATTGCTGTATGAATAATTTGTCATACCTAGCTTAAGAAATAATGTTTTTATTAAAATTTACATATGAGTTTTGATTTTGACGACCTCCGTGGCGTAATCGTTAACACGCTAGTCCGCTGCTCTGAAGGTTCTGGGTTCGGCCTGCAGCCAGGGCAAGATGGAAAATTGCCTTTTTCAAACTGTCCTGGCTCTTGGGTGTTTATCTATATAAGTATTTATTATAAAAATATTTCATTGTTGAATTTAGTATCCCATAATAAGTTTAAAACTTACTTTGGGGAAATCTCAAACAGTGTGGTTTGTCAAAAAAAAAAAATCTGGAAGCAAAAAAGTATGTACCAGCCACTTCTCCTTGTGCGTAGATCGAAGTCCAGTTAATGTGGGAGTGGCAATGGGCTAGCAACCTACCACTACATCCGATTCCCGTTTTCTGTCTTGGGCTTGCCAATTTGCCTTTCGGTATGACCCTTAGCTCTGCTTGCCCCGTAGAGGATAAAAACATAACAGTACTTATATATTCCTAATAGGCTTAAGACCCTTCCAAAAAATATAAAAGATGACGGAGAGAAGAAATAGATGCTTCTCCGCTTTTAACTCCACCGACAAAATCTAGAATGTTGAACTAGCAAACTAGCAATCCACAAAATTTTTAATCGCAAAATTTTGAATTTGTAAAAGTAAGGTTTTTTACCTATATGTTTTCTAGAGGATCACAGGGTTGACAAGAGTAAGCTCTAAAATTACAAGAAGAAGAATATATGTAATAATAAAACATCTTTATAGGCTGTAACAACCTCACGCCGGAACACCGCTACCAGTTTAGCGAGGACATCGACGTCTTTGCCGAAGAAGATATACCCTTGCGATAGCCTGATGGGAGTTCGCCAGAACCCGTGGACTCCAACCAAGCGCCGAGGGCCCATCGCTGCAGAAGCCGCCAGTCCGGGACCTGCTGTTGTGTCATTGCCTACCTTGATCGGTAAGAACATTTTACTTATTTCTCACTATAAAACAAACCTACAGGACTACGTACATGTAAGCATTGGAAAAATACTCTTGTGTTAGGATTGCTACACTCATAATCGAGCCGACATTAATCGGCACAGCCGCGGGCGGTAAAATCGAATATACTCGTATGTAGATGAATGTTCGGGAAAAAAGCTGATATAATTGCTTCGGGTCGGCTTTGTTGTTCGACAAATACTGCCGAACCGGCAAGGTCCGAATAAGTGTGTAGCAACCCTTAGTGTAAATCAGTTCGTAGTTATATACAAACAGGTACGGTGATCGCATGCAAACCTGTAGATATTTATATGAAATATGTATTGATAAATAAATGAAATATGAAAGTATAACCTTTTCAAACAGAGAGACAATCTTACGCGTTTGGAAACTGTTTAAGGCCGTACCTGAATTTTTCGGGGTCCAGTGCTGCCCCCATTTAAAATAAATCATTTCAAAGAAAACGGAGACATCATTTGAATGTTACCACTAAGCCCTAGATAACCCGTCAAACTATGTTATGAACTACTGTTTACAGTTTATAATGACGATGACCTTGGTGGTGTAATGGTCAACACGCTAGTCTGCCAATCTGGAAGTTCTGGGTTCGATCCCCAGCCAGGGCAAGATAGAAAATGAACTTTTTCAAACTGTCCTGGGTCTTGGGTGTTTATCTATATATATATTTATTATAAAATATAGTATCGTTGAGTTAGTATCCTATGATACAAGTTTAAAAGCTTACTTTGGGGCTAGCTCAATCAGTGTGATTTGTTCTTATATATTTATTTATTTATAATGAGAACGTTAAGCTTTACTACGCACATCTGCAAAAAAAAGTGGCCGTTTTTCGCAAATGTGCGTAGTAAAGCTTAACGTTCTCACTTTAAACTGTAAACAGTAGTTCATAAAATACTTTAAAGGGTTATCTAGGGCTTGGTAGTAGCAAAATTTTAAATGATGTTTCTGTTTTCTTTGAAATGATTTAGTTTAAATGGGGGCAGCACTGGAAGCCGGAAAATTCAGGTACGGCCTTAAATTAAAAAAATATTGCTATTCGCAAATCAATTTGAAAATATTCAAATGCTGCGTATGCAGTAATGATGTGCAAGTGTGTTCTCCTTTTTTAACACATTGCTGGGCACTAAGTCAGACACAATATAAATAACAATTGATTTACGTCTATAGAATAGACGTACTGTGTCCTACAATATGTAAATATTATGAGTATGATCCAAATTTTTCAACTATAGATACAAGTATTAGATACAAGAGTTGTTTGTCGATAAGAGATTGACCTTCATCTTTGTAGTGTTAATATGCTCCAATAAAACTGCTCTACATTATCCTACAGGTCATGCTCTTAGGTATCATGTTATAATATTTAGAAATCTACTTTATGTAAGTTTTGAATACCTACTGTACCTACATGCAAAAGTTGTGCAATTATTCTTGAATTTTTTAAAATACACTTTCTTTTAAATACTCTTATTATTATTAAACTTCCTTAAAAAAGTACATTTCAATAACAAAGATAATAAATATAAATACAGCATGAATATCTAAATGACATTATCGGTAAACAAAGAAAAACCCGACATTTGCAAATGTCTGTATCGACACATAATATTTTTAAGTAAACACATTGTAGAAATAACTCTGTATGGTTATTTCTTTTGTCTGAGTTATTAGTTTCGGCACCGGTCTGGTCCGTGCGGCCGGGCTGATGTCATCCGAAGGTTTGCGAGATTACCGTTGCTGCAAACCCTGGCCTCGGATCGAGTTAGTACACAACATGACATCACGTTGCTCGACAAACTACGCCGCGCGAACCTCTCTTTCAAAATAAGCTAAATCAATTCCGTATTCACGTTTACATAGAACACTGGTGTTCTCTAATTACACGAGAAAACATCGACTCAAAATCGGACGAGTTTAACTGATTCTTTTATCGCGAACTTGTAGAATCGTGCGCGATATCTATGTGTGGTGATACGACTGCCTATTAGAATTTATTGCTGGTAGTATTTGGAGCGAACGTAGGCGAAACATTGACCCTGTCCAAGGTGAGCTCAATCAGTGCACGAGATAGAAAAACTGTTTATAGCTTGACATGGGCCATATTGTTGATGATACTGGTATTGTTGATGACACTGGATGTTCCAGTAAACAAGTATTGTTATTTAACTATTTATTTCCATAAATTTTAATACATTAAACGTTTGGTACATACTTATTCAGAAAAGATGGGTGATCAAAGCAATAAGCATAAATAAGTAAGCACCCAAGTAATAAATAGTTATTGTCTTTAAAAAGTAAGTTTGTCTAGTTATATTTTTTGTAGACAGACTATGTGCGAATTATAACAAAACTATGCTAACATATGCGGTATGATATTAGAAGTTTCTAGGCTATGCATATTACGAGATGTTTTTGAAAGCGAGTTTTAATTGCAAAACCTTTGACAAAACCAAGGTAATTGTGTTAATTTAGTAACTATATTTATTTTACTTACAAATGCTGTTTTACAGGTAAACCGCCACAGGAGTCCCGCAGACAACGTGCCCCCGCCTTTACATTTGGTCATAAGCTCGATCCATCTGGCAACGGCAAGGCAGGCCCGGGACCCGCCACCTACAACACAGAGGGAATGACTGCTAAAGGTAGGCTGACAATTTTGAGTGATGAATAAATAATTATTAATATTTTTTCAAAACAAAAATCTGACTTAAATAGGTACCTGAAAAACTAAATATTCAAACAATTGTGTACTTAGACGACATATTTTTTCTAGTTATTTTCGTTTAAAAAACAAACTACACAACCAATTTTTCAAAAAAAAAATTCTACGGGATCACCTGGAAAGTATGCCCTTTCAAACAAAAAAGAAAAAAGAATTTTCCAAATCGATCTAGGCGTCTTTTGAGTAATCGGGGAACATCATCATCATCATCATCATTGGCAGCCTTCTATATCCCACTGTTGGGAATAGGCCTCCCTCAATGTATGCCAACCACGTCGGTCCTGCGCCTTACGAAATCGGGGAACATACATAAAAAATATTTCGACGAATTGATTAATAAATAAATATATAAGGACAAGTCACACTGATTAAGCTAGCCCCAAAGTAAGTTATTTTTAAACTTGTGTTATGGAATACTAACTCAACGATACCATATATTATGATAAAACATATATAGATAAACACCCAAGACCCAGGACAATTTGAAAAAGGCCATTTTCCAACTTGCCCTGGCTGGGGATCGAACCCCGAACCTCCGGATTAGCGGTCTAGCGTGTTAACCATTACGCCACGGAGGTCGTCGTCGAGATAATCTTCCTACTTTTTTGAAGTCTGTTAAAAAGAATTCCACCTTCGGAAAAAAACAATCTGCAAATCATAGTATACTATTGAAAAACTTAAAAGCTTGCATTTCAGAAACGCCTTTTTCATTCAGGCGTAGTAGGCGACCATTGTCCATAGGTTACATTAAGACGATACTCGGTGTCCAGTGCTGCCCCCTTTTGAAATAAATTATTTGTAAGGAGACGGAGATATCATTTAAAATTTTAAGCTACTAAAACCTAGATAACCCTTCAAACTATTTTATGAACCACTGTTTACAGTTTAAAGTGAGAACGTTAAGCTTTAGTTTGCATTTTTGCGAAAAACGGCCACTTTTGGCAAAAACGCAAACTCAAATGATGATCTAAATGATATCTCCTTCCTCCTAAATAATTTATGTCAAATGGGGGCAGCACTGGACACCGTGTATCGTCTTAAAAACGTTTCAGGTGTGCTTTATATTTACTTACTTGGAAGTGTTTCCCTGTAGACCCATCAGTAAAACAGATGGTGGGTCCACGGGTAGTGACCCAAAAAATGGATACTTTAGTCCACAAAACGGTACAACAAAGTAGATTCATCAGGCGAAGTTTTTTGAAATAATTTTACACATATTTCATAGAATTCCTAGGTTTCATATTCAATGTTGAATGTTGGCTGCGAGTATTAGAGCCTTATTGATCGCGTGGGTTACTGTTACATATAAGTCGTATTTTTATCTCTGATGCCATTGTCTGTCATTCGGCGAGGTCGTCCCGGCCTGCCGCGGTGTATATTTTGATGAGAGGATAGAAACATCCTTTCGAACCAATGTGCGATCCAATTTATGAACAGAAGGGTCATTCAAACTTAGAACGTAACAGAATTTCAATGTTTCACATTCCTGGTTTAAAGCTACTAAAAGCCTTTGCATAACCGTTATCTTATCTCAAAAGCATAGATCAATAGCTTAACAAGCTGTAATGGTTGATTAAGACATCGTAAGTAGTATGAAAAGAGCACTAAGTATTATATTTTATTTAAGTATACCTAATATTTTAACGTTTTCCGCTCATCAATCATGTGACCCCTCTGACTTGTCTTGATATTTGTTCCTATACATTTTAAAATCTTTAACAGCCCATAAATTTAATACCGGTTTACATATGGATATTTTATGTGTTAAAATTTACACTTTTGTTAATGTCTAGTATAATATCATATTCATGTGTGTCCTGATTTGATTTTATAGATGCTTTGATTATTCAATTCTATAATAAGCTTATTGCTCCAGCCGGTAGAGAGTGTGAATGAGCTCGTAGCTCCTTACGTTTGGACTGTATTGTTTATTTTCTCTTAGCTCTTGTACAAAATAAAATACTTATATTTTGTTACTTAATATGGTTATATTTAATCTTTTTCTGACAACTTATCTTGACATACAATACTTCTTTTTATCAAAGACAATTATTTTTACTACCTAAATACTTAAACATACCGGCCCCGAAAGGGCACTATTTTGCCCTTTATCTCTAGTGTCACATTTTACAACTTAAGTATTATTGAAACAGTAGGTAAATATAAAATAAAACAATTAAGAATAAATCAAACCTTACTTGCTAGGCATTAAAATTATTGCAATATTTGTTTTGAAATAATTTGTATTGTAAGCTGTAAGACCTTATTGAATTAAAGGTTTCTTTTTTCATACCAGACTTGCATTGCGGATCACTAAACTTAATATTTTTAGTTTTCCTGTAGTAACTTGTATCTAACGAATTTTCTCTTAGTTGTTTCTCATTTAAAATCTTTCCGGAAAGGATCCATCCTAGCTGTGTCTCTTGTGCTATATAAAGACCGTTAGAATCTTTAATGAGACCTTTCTTTATAATGTTGGAAAACACCTCGGCCCCTAGCAAAATGTCTATTTTGTTACAAATGTTAAAACTTGGATCAGCTAACTGTAAACTATAAATACTTGGCAAATCAGATATAAATTGTTTCTCAGGTAAATGAGAAGTTATATTCCTCATCACATATGCCTTTACCTTTATGGTGAACGAACTGTACAAAGACTTAATATAAAGATTTACAAAATAATGACTTACTAAACAGTTTCGATTATTTAAACCGTATATTTGGTTTCGGCATCTAAACTTTTTTAATCTGAGAACCCCAACAACAGATTCGCTAATAAAACTACCCTGAGACCCTTGCTCGAGTAATGATCTGATTTTCAAAATATTTCCATCAATTGTTTGAGATCTAACAATAACAGTGGGTAAAAGTACTTGTTCTGAAATATTCTTAAAATTAGCTGTGGCTGAAACAATCTTACTATCTGAATTAGAATATTGGCAATAACCTTTCTTGACATCTTTAACACAAGAAACAAACCGTGATAAATGCAATAAAGAATTATGCTTTTTGTCACATGAATTACAAGCAGGTAACATACGACAATATTTAGCAGAGTGTTTGTATCCTAAGCAATTAAAACATATTTTGTTTTTCGAAACAAAGTCAAAACGTTGATTTTCCTCTAAATTACGAAATTTTTTACATAAGTATAACTTGTGGTTTTCTAAACAGAATTTACAAACTGAACTTATCAAATTTAAATTTGAAAGACCAGTGGAATTATTAGATTTCACCTTTAATTCTATGTTTTCTAAAGCTCTGAACCTACTATGTAAAAAGTCAGAAAAAGTTACAAATGTGGGTAGTGTATCAGACGTGTCTGATGCTACTTCCAATTCCCACTCCTTTATCGTTTCTTTGTCTAATTTACTACTAATAATGTGGATGATAATAGCATCCCAAGTGTGAATATCTATGTTTAAATTTTGTAAGGCAAATAAACAATCATTAGTTGTATCTAAAAGTTCTTTATATGCCGCTGCTGACTGTTGTGAGATTGCACTTTGATTTAACAATCTATTTAAAATACAGTTGAGTAAATACTTTTTATTATTATAGCGACTTTCTAACATGTTCCAACATGTCATATAATTGGCAGCTGTGATTGTAATGTGACGTATTAACTGCTCAGCTTCACCAATTAACTGTCCTTTTAAGTAGCATAATTTTTGAACATCATCTAATGAGGTATTTGAATGCACTAATGAAATAAACATATTTCGAAAAGAACTCCATTCTTCATATCGGCCAGAAAATTTAGGTAATGTCAATTGTGGTAATTTTATTGACATTATAAAAATTTTGTTTACAAGCTGAATTTCAAAATTTCAAAATTTATTTATTGGCAAGGAAAATCTGTATAAAATAGATACATATCAATATATAAATTCGCAAAGTCCAACGAAAACATTAACCACAAAAACAAAACAAAATAAAATAACAAAACGTTTTTAAATTGTTCCAGTGTTTACCTTAATTCACTTTTCACTTTTGTTTATTAATTCAATCGTACTTACAGTTTATCCAGATACTTATTCCATTTTTCGTCAACAAATAACAAAATTTTCGGCAACATCACTATTACGGATTCTTTTTTTACACAGCTTCCTTTTATTGGTAAAACTTATACCTCTTCTGCATGTTCTATTCCTTTCAATAGTAAACGAAGACTGATTCCAAAAAATCAGTCTGATTTCTTTATAGGTAACTTATGAGTAGAACATCGCAATGTATATTACGGACTTAGTCAGCTCAAATTCTCGCGGCGCTCGAAGGATATGAATGAGCTCGTAGCTCCTTACGTTTGGACTGTATTGTTTATTTTCTCTTAGCTCTTGTACAAAATAAAATACTTATATTTTGTTACTTAATATGGTTATATTTCATCTTTTTCTGACAACTTATCTTGACACACAATACTTCTTTTTATCAAAGACAATTATTTTTACTACCTAAATACTTAAACAGAGTGTTTCCCAATATTTTCTATTCTATCTGCTATATGGAATGTATCCATGAACTTATGAATATTCTTAAGCTAGTAATTTTAATATAGCCGTGTGGTCCCCAGCAGAGTAGAATAGGACCACTCCAAGTCTTCTCGTGGATGTTGTAGAAGGCGACTTAGGAAATACAAGCTAAACAAAGCTTTATTAACATCAATGAGACCTCTCCAACCCGTCTGGACAGCGTGGAGAGTGTAAGCCAAATCCTCTGACTGCTCTGGCTAATATATGGCTCTGGTAGTACAGAGAGGGTCGTGCTCCTGCAGTGGAGACTAAAAAAGACCTGATGATGATGATGATAAGCTAGTAATTTTCCCTAACACAAGAAATCCTTAGTCACCTACCTTAGTAACTTCTGAAAAAGATTTTTTTCATAATTTGATATCACAATATGCGCAAGTTACATATATGATAAACAACACAAACTAGATCTTGCCTATTTACATATAAACGTATAGTTTCCAAAGCCCTATATCTGGGGTTGCGTGTTCAGTTCAAATTCGTCGGCGAGATTGCCAGCCAAATTGGCTGCCTACGTTTTTAGACACATAATTTGGATGTCGGCTGGACATTTTCGATCTTCACTTGACATAAAGTTAATTGCTGCCATTGCTATTAGTCTACTACCGTTGATTTATTAATGTTCAGATCTAAAAATGTTCTTTTGTAGCAGTATCGGATTAAATTTAATTAATACAGAAACATATTAATCAACTAATTCTCTTTTTTAGGGTTCCGTACCCGAAGGGTGCAAACGGGACCCTATTACTGAGACTCCACTGTCTGTCTGTCTGTCTGTCCGTCTGTCACAGGGCTCTATCTCTTGAACCGTAATAGCTAGACACTTGACATTTTTACAGATTATGTTTTACTGTAGCCGCTATAATAAAAAATAATAAAAAGTTAAAAATTAAAGGGGGGTCGTCATACAAGAAACGTGTTTCTTTAGCGTTTTAAAACATTGTATGGAGGTAAGCGCTACGGAACCCTTCATGTACGAGTCCGACTCGCACTTGCCCGTTTATTTTCGTAATAGCAAGTCTCTACTTTTGTTATTTCAAATTTTGATACGTTTTCACCTCTCACACGGATGAATATGTAGTACTCAAAATCTAATAAAAAGACGGTAAGCTCTTATAAATCAGTTTGAAATTTGAAAAAAAAAAGATAATGTTAATAAAAAATAGCCATGACCATATTTTGTACGGCCAGCCTATTGGTATGTGTCCAGGAACATATTTTATTTGATAAAAATAATTTTCATTCGGTTAGCAGATGAGTGAAGGTCGATCGACCCCTTTCGGGTCCTGTACTATACCTACCTACAGGTTACCTTAAATCGTTGTATTTAACTGTAGAGTCCTAATAATTTTTGCTATGTTAGTATCTCTATTGCCTTAAAAATTCGATCGACTGCAGATATCACGGAACGTTCAATAAAGCTGTTAGCATAGCAATTATCACATCGGTTTTCATTACGTAGTCGTTTTCAGTCTGTTATCGTTATCGGTGAGTGAGCATCGCGCTAATAAGCCGCTCCTACTACTTTGTCGCCGAGCCACTGAAGTGCGGCTGACTTGCGTATCGGTTCACAGGATTTATATTTTATAGACTTACTGCACTGCCTACAGAAAGGCGTGGGTAGCCGTACAATTTGTCGTTTACTGGATAATTGCTGTCTCTAAATACACGATATTGTTCTATAGCCAATTATCCAGTCTGCCGCCCATGGAATGATTTTTAAATCGTTGATATGTTTTTGCCTCTATTTTTGTAACTTACGTTTTGTTCTTTAGGATTATGGAACTAGAGTACCGCGTAAAACATTTGGAAGACTTTTTCAAGTCTTGTGATTCATTATGCGACACATTAGTATTTACATAAGTACATACTGCTCTAACTGGGTCACGACTGCAGTAGGTATTAATTAGCATAAACGATGTCGTCTGCAGTGTTTCCATTTTCTATTTTATTTGCATTTGCGGGAAGTTATGTTTTGTCGCTTTTGTGTGTGTAACTCAAACATTTTAAGCAAACTAAGGTAGGTATTATACGTTTTTGGGTATTGAAACACTACTTGTTTTATTTCATAGAAGGCAGGAATACATTTATATGTGATACTTTAAAATCAAGAAATATTAAAATTAAAATGACATTGTTTAGACAGGATGTCGTGCTAAGGTTTAAACATCAAACTTTGAAATGACCCAATTTGGGAAACTTTCACGTCCCAACATGAACTTTATCTACTTTTAAATAGCTACACCAATTTATAAATGTGTATAATCAATCACGCCATAATAATAGAGCTTATTGGGGTCTGTTCCGAACAAAGCTTTTATTGCTAACGTCATCTAAATCTAGTACCTATAGAAGGTGGGACTAGGGAGTTTAAAAAAACTGCTAAGTACGTCTGAAATATTTATATATTCAAAATGTAAAGATAGAGTCAAAAATTGATTTATCTTAACGCGCTATTAAACTTCGTCTATAAATATTTGTCTTTCATAGTGTTCATGGATCCAAAAATTAAGGGAAATCAAATATAATGACAGCTACCCCTGATTGTGTAAAGTAAATAATAAGAGAAATTTCTGCCCCTGAGTATTTAATAACTTGACATGCTTTTGAAACAGCTGATGTTTTGTTTACTAAATAAAATATTAAACTCAGCCTGCTTATAGGAACTCTTTCCGCTTGTTACTGGTTTCTATTTATGAATACTCGGCCATTTTATTGAATGGCACTGTCACTGTAAGTTCTTTAGCTGCAGCCGATGTCTCCAAATAAGTACGTAAGGATGAAGGTGATCGGCGCTGACTCACTGCCCATGTAGGCGCCCGGACAGACCCTGAGTCGACTCAATCGGCATAAGCTCGTACCTCAGTCGCACATCCACCACGCTCCAATAACCAATAAGTGGTAACATTGCTCTTGTATGTCTCAGTGATTAGTGTGAAGTGGTCGTACAGTGAATCCATGGGTGTAATTATAGCTGGAATTTAAAGGTAAATGTTAATTAGACAAATTATTCAGTCGTTAATTAATGTATCTGGATTTGCTAAACCGGTTCTGAGATCGATGCCCGTATGATATTATATTTATTATCATTTTCTATAGTCACAAGTTGGAAAATAAAGTCGAGGTGGTTTGTTTTTGTGACATTATTTAATTTATTTTTAATAATTCTTTTATCCGGTTTAATGACTTACTGACTTGATATTTTAATGTTTCATTATGAATAATGATATGAATGATACTATGTATCTCCGTCTCTCTTCACAAATATTTTGCCATGAAGTCAATAAGTTGACATAAACTAAACATAGCAGATTTAAAAAATAATAATTTAGTCATAAATTAAAAAAATAATTTAGTCATAAATTCAGAGGTATTCATAAATTCAAAAATAATAAAAAATGCTATATTTCTTGCATTATAAAGACCTCAGATTCAATCTTCAATAAATTGGCCAGGGCAAACATCTAGGCTGTTTGCCCTGGCTAATTTATTAAGGCGGAGGTATAGGCAAATGGCCTTGAAGTGTGAAATAAATTGTTAACTCGTAAATATGGTGATAATTTCCTTATTTCTCTTCGTCATGCACTAGATAGCCCTTTAAATTATTTTATAAACTGCCTTTGAAACTATTATTGGTGATCCGTCTAGCTTTAAAACTTGCCGTGGCCAGTTTTGGCGGAGGCAAGTTTTAAAGCTAGACGGACTAATGTAAATACTTTCAACGGTGGTTCATAAAATAATTTAAAGGGCTATCTAGTGCATGACGAAGAGCAATATGGAAATTATCTCCATATTTACGAGTTAACAATTTATTTCAAATGAGGGCGCCACTTCAAGGCCATTCGCCTATATCTTCACCTTAAGGCCCCGCCAGTTCAGAGCCAAGAAAACTGTGAGTGTTTTTAAAAAATCACTATAATTAAACTACTACAGTTTATTCCTCAAAAGTTTTACATAAGAATCTTAAGGCAGGCAGGTTTTTTTGTATTATATTTATACAAAATAAATAATAAATAAAACAGTGCAAAATACTGAGCACGGCTCCGGGCCTTTCTTCGCCCTCGAGGAATATTTCACTGTGTTTTATTGTATAAAATAGTTATATGTCTTATAAAGGTAAATTTAGGCAAATTTAGAGGTATGTTTGTGATTTATACTATCGAGCCAATGCTCGCTTGTACGATTGTTGCTTGAATGCTCAATCGTGTTTTGGCTATTGGGTGTCTGTAGAAAATCCTTTAGATTTTTATGTAATTTTTTTGAGGAATAAACTGTAGTAGTTTAATAGCAGTGATTTATCAAAAACACGCACAGTATTGCTAATTGTGAACCTATCTCGCCTTAAAAGGCTAAATGTCTCTGTATAACAGTTTTCCTATTTAGCATTTTAAGCAGACAAATTTGCAATAAGTAATACTGAAAGATGGGTCACTCTATCTTAAGCTCTTCCGTGTTTAACAGTTGGCCTTGGTTAAATAGCCTTTGTTAACCTGCAACTGATGGCCACTAACACATCACGAAAGAGGAAGACTTAGTTCGGCGTTGGTCCCACTATATTAAAAGTTATATCGATAAGTGAACTCACTTATATATCTTGTTTAGATATAGGCTATGGCACATTTACATTCTGTATGACGTCACGATCAAGTTTCGCTTGACGGTGACGTCAATCACCCCCAGTCCGAAACTTCTACGCGCTGTATCTTTGTGATTTTTAACAACTTTGATAAACCGAAAAATATGGGTCCATTATTTTTAGATAATACTAGCTGTGCCCGCGACTTCGTTCGCGTGGTTGTCGGAACGTAATGTTATATAGCCTAAAGCCTTCCTCTATAAATGGACTACCCAACAAAAAAAGAATTTTTCAAATCGGACCATTAGTTCCTGAGATTAGCGCGTTTAAACAAACAAACAAACAAACAAACAAACAAACAAACAAACAAACTCTTCCGCTTTATAATATTAGTATAGATAACTGACGGATTAATTAAAATACAATTTTTCGGACCCAGTTCACATCCCTATTGTTAATAGGTACCCAAGCTCTAAATATTGTTAATGATTCAGCATGAAACCATTTAATGACTAATTGATATTTAACAATTAAAATGGGTAACAGGACGAGCTATAGGCCCAGCCGCTTCTTTACACGGGCGCTGGCCACCAAAGCGCGTGGCCCCAACTCCGGCCCCTTGCGACTACGAGCCCCTCAAGGCTGCCAGGGCGGTACTAGACCACGCTCCAGCTTTCTCCATCGGTATCCGAATAAGTCCACCACTACCCGGCGGCAAAACGCCAGGTGCTCTAAGTGTCCTGTCACCATAGCATATCGTAGTCGTTAACTTTATCCTGTAGCTTGGCATGTCTATGTCATGTTTATTCTTTTGGTCACACGTGGTCTGCTTTGAATGAACTTTTTGCTTGTATTGTTTGCCACTTCACATTGTAGGTTTGAATATTTAAATCATTTTTTACGTATTTTATTTGCGTATGTTTTCGTCAGATTGTTATATTATGTGACTCATTTGTTGATCGCCACATTGTTTCCACCACAGGTTTTCACCTAAAACATATACGTGTATATTTAGAATGTTAGATACCTCTTAGATACTTTTCTCATGTAAATTGCAATTCATTTTTCAGCATACATTTTTTAATTTTGTCACATTCATCAATCGTTTTTGTAGTCGTGAAATTGATTAAGATTCTTGACTGTGCCTAATTATCTATTTATCTAAAAATACACAAAATATTAGGATACTTTTTGAGATTACTATAACCCAAACAAAGAGCTCTATTACCTACTGAATTCATATTTTGCCAGTTATTAATCAGTGTTCAAAAGTAGTGTAATCCTTGTAGACATTGTATGACATCATATAAACAAGTATGACAAAGTATATAGATTCCAGTATTTGAACCAATAAAAAGCAATAAAGAAAATTTGTAAGTTTGAATTAAATAATTTATTTTTCAATATTTCAGCGCCGAACGTGTATTCTATGCCACCCGTTCTTGGTGAAGCCAAGGAGGGCAGCAAACGCGCAGCGCCAGCCTTCAGTATCACGGGCCGAGCGAAAACCATCGAAGGGAAGACGCCCCTGCCGGGTCCTGGCACGTACACCACCGACAAGGCAGCAATCGTATTAACTAAGCGGCCACCGGCGTACACAATGGCTCCAAGAAGAGAACTAAAACCACCATCAGCGGCTGTACCGGGCCCCGGTGTCTACTGTCCTGAAAAGGTACTACATTTCTTAATTTCATCTTTTATTTTCTTAAATTACTATTACTGGCATCGTAATTAATATTTTACTGTTACATAAATCTGATTAATCAATTTGCTCCGTTATGTCGGGCTGTGTTCTTTTTCCTGACTAATGATGATATTATGCTTATCTATAAATAGGTTTCTGTGTCACCAAGATTTATACCTATTTCGCTGTTTTGTTGTTACTTTCTGTATGTCTGTGGAATTAAAAGGATTGTTGCACAAATGTAAACCCTGAAATTTGCATTTTTGGGTCGGTATTAATGCCTGATAAGTAAATCCGATAAATTCTTAGCCTTTTTATGGTACATTTGGATCAAAATATTGTAATTAAGGTTAGGTGAGTTTCGCCAAAATGGCGGACATCCACTGACATTGACAGAACTTCGAGTGACGTTTAAATCAGGTTGCGTACGCCATGTTAGTAACGCCATTATACGATAATAAGCGATTTTAAATGTATTTTTGTACACTATCAAGATCACGAATAAACAAATATATTATGGCTTTTGATATTTTTCTGATTTTTGAGAAAGTGTTCATGACCTAGCCTGTTGTGCAACATCCCCTTTATTTAATATTTGTGTTGTACTTTTTAATAATCAGGACTGTTGACTTAGTGACACAGAAATAAACTGAATGTGTATTTTATGCCTTGCTATAATCTATGTCAATATACTAACACAAAGGGTGGATACACGTGACAGGTTTGCGTGACGCTGCCATGGGCTCCCGCACATACTTTTGGCATCCGACATTCGCAGTTCATCGGCAAAGCAGTACACTACCCAGCTCCTGAAGGGATTCCCGCAATCTAACCCCATCTGTCTGTAACCGCCTTTACCATCTAATACTTATCATCTCCTCTGCGCTATTCTTCGCTTTAATGAAATCAAGCTTTAGTAATGATACTTTACTTCTTTATTAGTATTTATTTTTAATGAGAATTAAAATTTACTTTATTAAATATTCTTCTAAATAAAAATAAGCTCTGTTTATTGTGAAATTCTTACCTCGTACTAATTATTTTATGTTAACTAATTAGATGTTTAATTGTAATCTAATGGACTGATTGTTTCTAATCTTGCATGCTGCGTGTAAGTGTTCATCTTAAATCAAGGTATATTTGTCTTGTATATTTCTTTCTATAATAATTATTAGATTTTGAATTATTTACTTTTAACAATAGCAATATTTTAAAGATTTACTAAGGTTTATATTTTGCATTTTGTATAAAGAAATATATTTATAAATTTTAAAAGGTTTTTTTAATGTTTCAGGCCGACGTGATTCAACGTGCTAGATCGCCTAAGTATACCTTTTCATATAAACAGAAGATCGTAAGGACTGAAAACATTCCAGCACCAAACGCTTATAGCCCTGAAAAGGCAGACAGATTATTGAGAGAAAAATCGCCAGCTTTTTCATTCAGAACTAAAACAGAAACTGTTAAAGTACATGACGCACCAGCCCCTAATGTTTATTCACCTGAAAAAGCTTTACATTCCTTAAAGGGTGGACCAAAATACACATTAGCTGGCAAAGGCGTTGCAGAAAAACATGATGTTACTCCAGCTCCTAATTGCTACAATCCTCAAAAAGCTGACAAAATCTTACATGAGAGTTCCCCCGCTTATTCGATGCGATCTAAAGAAGTAGTAGAAAAGATTGAACATACACCGGCTCCGAATGTTTATGCCCCAGAAAAATCTATGCATATGTTAAATGGCGGACCAAAGTTTTCATTTTACGGCAAAGGAGGTACTTCTAAGGTATTCTATACCCCAGCTCCTAATAGTTATGAACCCCAGAAAGCTGATAAAGTTTTACATGAAAGTTCACCAGCTTACAGCTTTCGGATAAAAGAACAAACAGTTGTCCGTAGTGAGTCCCCAGCACCTAATGTCTATGCTCCAGAAAAATCTCTTCATATGTTAGATAGTGCACCAAAATTTAGTATTAGTGGAAAAGGGCATTCCGATAAGATTCCGGATACCCCAGGTCCTAATGCTTATTGTCCGGAAAAAGCAGACAAAATCTTACATGAATCATCTCCAGCATATACTTTTAGAGTTAAAGATCAAATTACAAAAACAAACGATACTCCAGGACCCAATGTTTACGATCCACTTTTATTAGATGGTACTCCTAAATTCAGTATGTACGGTAAAGGTTTTGATGCAAAGCCTTCAGATACTCCTGGACCAAATGCTTACAATCCTCATTTACCAGATGGTACTCCTAAATTCAGTATGTACGGCAAAGGTATTGATGCAAAGCCATCAGATACCCCGGGACCTAATGCCTATGATCCTCATTTACCAGATGATACTCCTAAATTTAGTATGTACGGTAAAGGTTCAGATGCGAAGCCTTCAGATACTCCTGGACCAAACGCCTATGATCCTCACTTACCAGATGGCACTCCTAAGTACAGTATGTACGGTAAAGGTCTGAATGCAAAGCCTTCAGATACTCCTGGACCAAACGCCTATGATCCTCATTTACCAGATGGTACTCCTAAATTCAGTATGTACGGCAAAGGTATTGATGCAAAGCCATCAGATACCCCGGGACCAAACGCCTATGATCCTCATTTACCAGATGGTACTCCTAAATACAGTATGTACGGTAAAGGTCCGGTTGCAAAGCCTTCTGATACTCCTGGACCAAATGCCTATGATCCTCATTTAATAGATGGTACTCCCAAATTCAGTATGTACGGCAAAGGTATTGATGCAAAGCCATCAGATACCCCGGGACCTAATGCCTATGATCCTCATTTACCAGATGATACTCCTAAATTTAGTATGTGCGGTAAAGGTCCGGATGCAAAGCCTTCAGATACTCCTGGGCCAAACGCCTATGATCCTCATTTACGAGATGGTACTCCTAAATATAGTATGTATGGTAAAGGTCCGGATGCAAAGCCTTCAGATACTCCTGGACCAAACGCCTATGATCCTCATTTACCAAATGGTACTCCCAAATACAGTATGTATGGTAAAGGTCCGGATGCAAAGCCTTCAGATACTCCCGGACCAAACGCCTATGATCCTCATTTACCGGATGGTACTCCTAAGTATAGTATGTATGGTAAAGGTCCTGATGCAAAACCTTCAGAAACTCCAGGACCAAATTACTACGATCCACACTTACCCAAAAACGCTCCCAGTTACACAATGTCTGGAAAGGGTCCGGATGGAAAAGTTTCAGACGTCCCTGGACCAAATGTATATGATCCCCATCTACCAGCTAATGCACCAAGATTTACAATTTCTGGTAAAGGACCTTTAGGTAAACCTTCAGATACACCTGGACCAAATGCATATGATCCACATATTTTAGACGGAACACCTAAATTTACCATAGCTGGGAAAGGGCTACCCGGAAAAATTTATGACACACCAGCTCCAAATGCTTACTGTCCAGATAAAGCGGACAAGGTTCTACAGGAAAGTTCTCCATCTTACACATTCAGAACCAAGCAACCCTACCACCAACCTGATAATACACCAGCTCCTAATGCATACGATCCAAGTAAATACCACTACATGCTAGACGGAGTACCTAAATATAGCTTTGGAATCAAGGGACCAGAAGACAAGCTGATGAACACTCCCGCTCCAAATGCTTACACTCCAGAAAAGGCTGACAAAATGTTGCATGAAAATTCTCCTTCCTATTCATTCAGACCTAAAATTGAGGATGGAAAAGTTGTGAACACTCCAGCACCTAATTCTTATAATCCAGATAAAGCAGACAAAGTTATATTAGAAAAATCGCCAGCTTACACCTTGACTCCAAAAGGTAAAGACAGCAAAACAAGCGACACTCCAGCTCCAAATGTGTACAATCCTGAAAAGGCTGATAGAATCCTTTTGGACAGTGCACCTCGATATTCGTTCAGAATCAAAACGAATCCTCGCAAGTCTGATAATGTACCAGCACCCAACAGCTACAATCCTGATAAAGCTGATAAAGTTTTGATGCATAATGCGCCACAGTATACATTCAGAATCAAACCGGATACCCTTAAAGTTCTAAATACTCCAGGTAAATAAAACCTCTTATTATATATATTTTTTTAATTTGTTTAACTGTTAGTGAAATAACTACATGTGATGTCTAGTTTAAAATTCAAAAACTTCATTTCACCTAAGCGATTAAGTGAATTCTGTGTTTTGTTAATTGTGTATTGAATCATGTTGACGTAATTACAGCACCAAATTCGTATACGCTTCCTACACCAGTAAAAACACCATTGTATACAATCTCCGGAAGACATAAGGAGCCAATAGACGAAAGACTAAAAGTACCGGCTCCAGGCACTTACAACCCGGAAAAAGGATACAAATTTGTTTTAACTTATTCTCCGCAACATACTTTTGGTATCAAAATACATACAGACAAATATACGGAAACGCCTGGTAAGGACAGCTACCAAATCTTTGGTAAACTTTAACAATGGAACTAATATGGGCTATGATGTTGTAATCATTAATTAAGGGCGTATAATAGTTTTTGTAAATAGCTTAATACTTATAGGATTACCTGGTCAATCTATTAATATCCAGAACGAAATGCTAATTGACTAAAAATGCTTTTGCTCAAAAGAATAACATGAAAAATTATTATAGGAAAAACAACCACGTTGAAACGTTAAGTTGATCAACTTATAACTGTACGGTACTATAAAACCTAACACATCCACCTTTAATCATCGCGGGTAGAAAATGAAATAGTCTGGTTTGGGAGACGATCTGAAAGTTCGGATTAGTCGAGCAATTTATAATATATACTTGTTGTGTCTTAGGTTAAGTATAACCTGTATAATATTTAAGTAGATATTGCATGTGTTAACTAACTGGGAATAACTATTACGAATTAATTATTAATTGACATAGGTCAATTAATTCAGACATAGGTCTGTCCTATGTCTCACTGTCCATAATTCAATAGTAAATCAACCATGTATCTATATTATAACATATTTTTTTTTATTAAACTTTATTGTCCGACTGCTGGACAAAGGTCTCCTCCATTACTTTCCAATAAAATATTTAATAAAGTAATTAAACAATAATCTAACAGTAAAATAATTGATTTGTTCGTAGGTATATGTTTCATAGAACGACTGATAAGTTAGGAACCTTTGGTTTTTCCCTTTCCCCTAAGCGTAGATTCATACTGAAATAGCGTTGACCGTCAGTAAACTTTCACGGCCAAATCATATTTACCTTTATTTAAATAACTTGAGAAAGACTTGGCCACTTGTGGAAGCGCGGCTCCGTGACCCGCGTGGCTTTTGTTTTTTCTCAAGCTATTCCTAATTTGCATTTCGTAGATATAAATAAAGGTTTGGTTTGGTTTGACAATGAAAGTGCAATGCCAGTCGCTGCTATCACAGTGTTAGCGCTAATTATGTGTTAGGAGGTATGATATGCTTAGAGTCATAGGCAGGGCTCGGAACTGGTTTTGATTTACCGGTTTATATTGTTCAATTTAGTTAGTTGGTTAACTGGTTAAACAAAGAAACAGTTTAAAATTAACCAAAATATTTTCGGTAACCACTTAATTTATGAAACATTATTTTATGTATCATTTTAAGGTAATAACACCTAAACGAAACCAATAAAATTCAGGCGCACGCAGTAATGCCGCAACCGCTGCTCCGCACTAAATTAAACTCATGCATCTATATTTAACCAATTCAGATTAGTTTTAACATTAATTAGCTGTCTATTAAATCAGTAATAGGGTCCCATTTGCACCCTTCGTGTACGGAACCTTAAAAGTGAAATGGCTAGTAAAAAAAATAATTTTATATGTATCAGATTCTAATTAAAACGACAATAACAGCTGGGAAAATCGGTTTAGCGTGCTTTCCGAAGTACGGAATACCTCGACATATTTTATGTGGTACTTGTGATCACCAACAAAGCATAAACTAAACGTAAATTCCGTAAAGTAGCGTAAACTCCGCCCGGGGCTGCTAGACATGCGTAAGCGTTGAAATATAATTCTCTCACGTTTTGTTTCAGCGCCCAACACGTACAGGATCCCATCGGTGCTGGATACCCCAGTGTACACGATCTCAGGTCGCCATAAGGTGCCGGTCGATGACAGGGCGCGTGTCCCTGCGCCCGGCACCTACTCGCCAGAAAAGGTAAATTGTACAAACTTTAATAATATTCCCTTGGGGATTTTAAGGCTATGCCAGTAGGCATTACATTTTTATCTGAAATAGGTTTATAACAAACGTTTGTTAATTTTTATGAATACGAGGATTATAATATTATTTTATTAGTTCAATTTATTAACTTTTGTACAATTGATCACAATTGTACAAAAGTTGGACTTAATGCTAATGCATTCTCTACCTGTCAGACTTTAGAAAATACAAATAAATTTACTAGCGATAGGCGTTTACTATGCAATATACTTATCTACATATATACATACCCTCCTATACCTACAACGAAAAAATACAAACAAATCAAGATAATGATTAGTTCTATTACAAAAAAATTGCAAAAAGGTGTGTCAAAAATCAATAAATAAATTGGTTATATTTGGTTAAATCAAATTACAATAGATTTTTGTTTCCCCTTTTTAAAATTTATTGCTAAAAACTTAGATGTTGTGTGTTTTTGTGTGGATTGCTTTTGTATTAAATATATT
The DNA here is from genome assembly GCA_963576875.1 of Acrobasis repandana. Lineage (NCBI taxonomy): Eukaryota > Metazoa > Arthropoda > Insecta > Lepidoptera > Pyralidae > Acrobasis > Acrobasis repandana. The sequence continues at coordinate 13,093,945 of OY756218.1, read as the reverse complement.
TTTTTCCAGGTACAGTTGAGCAAGCCACCTCAGATAACATTTGGAATCAAGCATTCCCCATTGCTGGGACAGTTAAAGCCAATTGAAAATCGTCACACGGAACAAAAAGAAGTAACCAGAAAAATTACATCGCAAAATTTCCCTCTAACGTATCAGAACAAAGTTACTCCATTGCACAACAAGCAGATGAACAACGAAGTTTTAGAACGAAGTAACAATGTAACTAAGAACGAAATTAATGAGTGTAAAAACGAATCGAATGACGACATACAGAGTGTACGCGTACATGTGACCCACTTAAGAGAGAACGATGTCCGGAGTTCAACAGTCACGCCGGAGCCAGTACAAGAGGTTCTCACTCAAGAGATCGTTTGGGTACCGGAGCAACCTCGTCGGGGGTCGTACACCATCGAGAGATCAGACGGATTTACCGAAAGGTTCCAAAATAGCGAAGTCATACCCTGTGAAAATGGAATGATCAGAACCGCGGCTCAAGGTGAGCGAGGAACAACGTACAATGAAGAGAGTAACAGTGCAGTCATTAAGAGGAATGGTTTCGAACAAAGCGTTCAGAAGGACACCAAGAATGCGTCCGCTCACGAGAACACTCGATCAGCCACAGAAGAGGTTCGCTCTGGAACAGAAGTGCAGCAACTTGCGAACGGAGGTATCTCCAAAACGACTACCACAACGACGACCAGAAAAGTAGGGACATCAGCAAAGACAGCAAAAGCTACCACCACTGTGACCCGAACCGCAACTGCAGTGACGTCACGGGATGTTGGCGTCAAATAAATAATAAAATCTGTGTAGGCACGTAGACGGCTGCAATGCGGAAAACAATTTAATATTTACTATTGCATACTTACGAATCGCTTCTGAACAATTTAACGAGGCCGTCCCGTTCGGGCCATTTACATTTAATCCTTTGTCCGAGCGCTCGCTGACGACTACACTTTTTATATTCCTGTCCCCGATTCGTCTCTCTATGCTGTTTATAGATAGACGTGATCTCCAAACGTTATATTTATTGCATGCTATTTATTTAATTTTTACTCAGTGCTGTTGTCAATAAATTTTAAGAGCTAATATTTTGTAATAACTTACATTTATTAACCTTAAGTACATACTAATTTATATTGTTATGTAATACATATTTTATTAATAAATTCTTTATTTTGAACCTTTTTTATTTTGTACGATAAAGAAATAATTTTAGGTCTATAGCCAGATTATGAGCCATCAGCTAATGTTCGTATTTGTATGTACGTAATGTTAGTGTGTACCTATACGTAAAAACAACAGTTGAAATCCTTCGCCTTAAGATTAAAAGAAAAAGGTTTTATTAACATACTTAGGCACGGTAATATTATCTAAAATTATACTGTGATAAGTTACGTAACAAAAATATCTTCACAGTATATAATATAGGTACCTACGATGACAATATTTCTGTAGTAAATATTTTTTGGTTAAATCATTGAACATACTTGAAATCAGAGCAGAGAAGTTGTTAAGAAAGTTTTATAATTTTTATCTATATCATTAAAAATAAGGATTTTGTGGCAAACAAAAACCTGCACGTGGGTCCTTTACTCACAATATGTGTTTTAAAAGCTGACAAGAGAATTTGAAACCAAAATATCCTATAAATATTTGGAGCTCATTTGGCGGGATTAATATTTTCGTGTAAATGTAGAACTTAGTCCCTACGTAAAAAATTACAATCTTAAAGGTAAGCAAAGCATAATAGCATAAACAAAACAAATCAGAAAAAGATATGCGAGTACTTATACCAAGAATTTCCATTTAAAAATAATTAACAAAGCATATTTGTGTTATCATGTACGGATGTGATAATTTGTATCGGATGTTTGCAAGAGTCATGCTCAATGGGCATTGTTAATTTTTTTTGGAAAGCGTTATTTTGAAATCCGTTTCGTGATACAGAGTTAATGAACAGTTGTGGGTCATTGTTTTGCCAAAATAATCAATGGTTTTGGATATTTCTACAAAAAAACGTATGACCTTTATTTGACCTTACTCCGCGGCTGTATAGGTTTAAGCTCTAAATCCATTCATTAAAAAATACGAGTCGCCTTTATGGTATTTATCCGTGCCTGACAATAACGTCAAATGTCACCGTTTCCGCCAATCCTAAGTAAGAAAAGATCTTTTCACCAATCATGAGCAACTGAATTTACTAAATGACACTGACACTGTCAAAGACTACTATGACACTTCTTCTTCTTCTTCTTCTTATTTAAGAGCTTAGTGGCTCTTGTCGGTGGAGTATGCGCCAAACTTCTCAGTTCTCTGCCTTACTTTTTAGTGCTTGATACGAAATGACCCCTGCTTTTTCTTTCAGTTGGTCTACATAGCTCTTTCTTGGTCGTCCTGGACCTCTTCTACCTATGACACTAGCGTGATTTTATTTTTTAAATATGTATTGGGCTTGGCCGTTTGTTTTGTTAAGGCAAGGTGGGTTCACAATTTGCAATACTTTACGTGTTTTTGAAAAATCACTGTAATTAAACTACTACAGTTTATTCCTCAAAAAATGTAAATATCTTAAGGATTTTCTACATTACACATATTTCGATTATAATATTTTTTGTATAATTTTGATTTAAAAAGGTGATTATATAAAATAGTAATATGTCTTATAAAGGTAAATTTAGAGGTATGTTTGTGACTTTTTTCTATAGAGCCAAAAATGCTCAATCGTATTTTGGATATTGTGGGTGTCTGTATTAAAGCCTTAAGATTCCTATGTCAAATTTTTAAGGAACAAACTGTAGTAGTTTAATTTAAGTGATTTTACAAAAACACTAACAGTTTTCTTGGCTCTGAACTGACGGGGCCTTAAGACACGACTTTGTCTTTGACATGATATTTATAATAATTTATCTAAGCCGTAATATGACAAAATATTCAAATTAGTTTCTTGAAATACTCGTACTCTACAAAAAAATTAACAATCCCAATTGCTCACCCACGCTGCACTGACCAATGATGCGCGTGCGACAAAAACAAATGTGGACCGTGGACCACTGATAAATAAGGAACAACAACTTGATAAGTTTTCAAATAAATAAATGGGTTTACCCAAATAAATAACTTTATACCTACTGAATAATTTAATCTTAATTTTGTCGCTCTATTTTAGGTTCCTACTTATTTAAACTACTGTAATCTTAGGTAATCTCTTATTAATGTAATCTTACTTTGTACCTAGGCACCTAAAAGTATGTATTTGTCGCACGCGCATCGTTGGTGGCCCAGGGTACATGGGTAGGTAATAAGGGAAGATCATAGATAGATTGGTATATGAGATACGGTCTCTGTAGGTATATTAACATCAAAGCTGATATACGAAAATATTTTTAGGCCCAAAACACATCCAAAAGATTTTGACAAGAATAGGTACTTAATGACTTTTGAGCTCTAATACCAATTTGAGCTTTCGGATGTGCCGAAAGGAAATATACATACCTACATAAAGGTATGCCTATATTATGACCCTAGGCTCTGTCTCTACATGTATACCTTACGAGATATTAAAGTGATGTTAATAAAAATTCATACAAATTACTGTTAATTCGCTTGACAAAGAATTAAGATATACAAATACATGTAAGTACCTTATATGCAGGATTACTTGTAAGTCGACCTATACATCCGTTGCGAGGGGTAAGATGTGGCCAAAATAATCAGTTTTGAGTTGATAGCTTCACAAATTATCGAAATTTTAGTATGTATTTCAGAAAAAAATCACTTTAACTACGTTGTATTTATTTTGCTTAGCATTTTAGCCCAGTAATTTTGTTGCTGTCATAATGAAAATTTGACGTTTGTGGTTTGCTGAACCAGAAACATCAAATTTTCATAATTTATTAAGTAAATTTTTTTTTGCCACATTTATCACATCGCACCGGATGTAGATCGACTAACCAGTAATTCTGCATATTAAAAAAGTAACTACCTATCTAAAATATTTCTGAGTAAATCTAAATAGGTTTGCTGTTATCGTCAAAGTAGCGTTTGTGCATCTGGTATGTGTGATAATGAAAACAAAAGGCACATTGCTCACTTCGAACAAAAGGTTCGTGTCGATAAAAGTATGCTTATATCGATATCCCGGCTCCCCTGATAAAACCACAAAAATGGGGACATGAACGGCATACTACGAAATAGGCACCCTAATTTTATTAAAATTATTATAATAGTATTCGCCAGATGAATCTTAACAATGGCTACTACTTACAGTTTCTTTTTATTATGTATTCAGTTCATTCACAAAATATCATCTTAATTGTAAATGGAGACATGTCAATATACTCTTGTTGACTTTTTTTGTTCTGAAAATATTTTCTACGCATTATTTAGATTTGGGTATAATGTACATACCTATACTATGCTTCAGCAGGATAAATATTGACAATGGGTTAATTTACTTCCTTTGCTCTCTTTTTGCTCTTTGGAACAAGCAGTAAAAGTACTGAGTACTTTGGCAACATACATTACTACAAGCTCGTGAGATTTTTCAATTGGTACTTTTCTTTTATAGATAATTAGACATTTAAGCATACGGCCTATATTTCGGTCGCAACCCATTATCAATAGCTGTGCTAGCAGCAAAAGTTTTGTCACACGTGCGTTGTTCTATGAATCTATCTATAATTTAAGAAATACGTTCTTGTCTGTGGAGTAGTTTCCATGTCTCCCTCTCTTGAGCCATCCTTTAGATCTCCCTATACGACTCGGCGTCAACTTTCTCCTTTACTTAATCTATAAATGCTCTTCTTGGCCTTACCTTTCCTCTTCTTGCTTCTATTTTTCCTTTTATTATATTTTTAATAAATTTATCGTGTCGTATAAGATGACCAAACATCTTTCCTCTTCTAATATCGATTGTTTTAATAAGTTGGGATTTCTCATTAACTAAATTAAGTAGTTTTTTATTTGTCTTTTTCTCTGTCCAACTTATAGCATCCATATGTCTCCGGTACCACATTTCGAAAGCCTCTAAACATTTTCGATCCTTTTTAGCCAAAGTCCATGTTTCACTACCATATAATGGTATATGTATATAATAAAATACTGCAGATGTATGTCTTTATATATAAGCTGTTTTTTTTAATGAGCGACTGATTTTTAAATGAAAAATATGTTTTTTTATTGTTATAGGCTCTTTATGCCATAGCCAGCCTATTCTTGCTATTATGTCAGTTTTACATCTGGAGTCTTTGGTTATAATGCAACCCTAAATATTTAAATTTGTCCACATTGTCTATTTTGATATCGTTTCACTTAATTTGGGTTGTTGTTGTTGGTTATCTGTACTTTAGTTTTCTTAATATTTATATTTAGTCCAATTTCTTTACGAATCAAGTTCATGTAGGTGAGCAATAGTTCCAATTGAGATTAATTTACCGGCTATGTCATCTGCGTAACATATGAAATATTTTTTTTGACTATTGACTTTTATTCCACCTATTTCTGATTCTATGAATTTCTGCGTAGCATTTTCAATAAACATATTAAATATGGTTGGTGACAATGGGCATCCTTGTCTAACTCCCTGTTGTATTTTGGCGGTATTACTCTCATTTCTTACTTGGACGACTGTTTGCTGGTGTATGTATAGTTGATATATTATCCTTCTGTCTCGGCAATCTATACCATTCATTTTTAGAGTCTGCATCATTTCCTTACAGATAACTTTATCGAAAGCTTAAGCCTTCAAATGTATCCAGACCTAGATCGATTCTTTTGTTACCTATCAGTCTACGTGCGTAGTTAACACAGTAATAATTTCTTTCTTTTTAAAGAACCTTATGCTGTAGTCTCTACATTAGAAAATTCCTCTCAAACCGTAATAGGGCGTTATTGACTAGACTGCGAATTGTCACAAAGCATATTAAGCTACGAACGTGGTTGCGTGACAGAGCTCCAAAATTTTTTAATTACTCTCAGTCACGCGTGTTACACCGGCGTCGTCAAACAACTACTTTGTTTAAATTAACATTGATTTTGGTGACGCAAGCCGCGGGGTCATTACCTCGCTACATGGATTCCACGAAAGTCTTTTAGCTTAACTGTTTATTGCTAGTCCTGCCTGCCTGATATACACATTTTTTTTATTATTCTTGGTAAAATAGTAGTTTTACGTAAATGAAAAATGTATCTGTAGATTAAATAAAATAAAAACAATATGATGCTTCGCCTATTAAAAAGTCAGTAGGTAACTCATATTAAGTAATTTTACAGAATTTTAGGAAAAAATCTAGACTTACAAAAATTAATGCTGCTTTGATTACTATGACATCAGATCAGGAAATAATCTTGACTCAAAAAGTCGAAATTTTAAAAGTCAGACTATGTTACCAATTACCTGATTTCGTTGTATCGACTGTAACTTCAACAATAAGTTAAGGCTGGGCCTGGTGTGGATAATCTAAGTTTTGCTCCAGCTTCCCCGCACACAAATTTACTCTAGCCGTAGTGAGACAGCGAGACCATACGGGGTGAAAAGATCACGGTAGGTCCATGAGGCTGGTTTTAGATTTGAGGTTTTTTCGGTTTACAAAGAATATTTAAGAGTTATTTAAAAAATAAGACAAAGATGCCGCATTTTGTTTAATATAATTATAATCTAAAGATACAAGGGCTAATTTATTGTATTTCTTGAATACTTTCCGGTTTAGTATACCTAATTCTGAGGTGATTTAGAGGCAACTTCGCAATCGTTTTTCTATCGAGAAAATTTTAAGCAATCGTGTTTTCAAAACATATTATGTATAGAGTTAGTCCTGAACTTTGCTGTGTTTTTATTTCAACGTAAGTATTTCGTTAATATTGACAATATTGACAATATTTAAGATCGCTCTAAGAACTTTAGGGTAGTACGGGCTCTTCATCAAAGTATACTAACGTCCCTGACCGTGCCAATTTTTATCAAGAAAAACATTTTACAAAAAGCTTACTCTTGTCTGAAGATGGAGCCGGATTTTTTTCTTTATTGAGTTCCTGTGGCAAGATGGTCACCTGCCATATACGAGTAGGAACTTAATAATGAAACAATTTAAACACATCGAGTTGGGCTTGATTTGAGTTTTTGTGTTGACTAGTGCTTTGATTTTAGATCTTCTTCTTTGTCTAAGCGCGTTCCCGGTTGCATCTTTAGCTGTGCTGCTTCGGAGTCCCGGATGCGCTTTCCCGCTTTTTCTTCTCCATATATAACACGCACGTCAAGAGTCATCCAAGGATGCCAAAGACCTTGCAAAATGGAGGAAAAATAGCCGGAACACTTTATAATATATAATAATTATAGTGCTTTGATTTTAAATAATATTCAACACTTTATAATATATTTGATTTTATTATTTTTATTATATTTATATTATTTAAATAATATCCGTAAAGGGTCTGATGATGAAACCATAAGCAAACTATAAGGTATCTATAACAATAAAAAGTAATTATTGAAAAAAATACATATTATTTAGAATTACAGCTGGTTCAGTTTGCGTCGTGGGCAAAAGTTGTTTTGTAATAAATAACGAAGCTAATCAAGTCCTGCAACATAAAATAAAAATATTTTTCAGAGGTTGAGAAAGTACGTAGACATAGAAGCGGGGGTTGACGCCACACACCCCGCCTGATTGACGTAATAGCGAGTGCCGCCCTCGCGCCCCTACAATAAACCAAATTAATGCTTGTCCCTATCGGGGATGTGCCCACACTATCTTGTCAGGCCATTCACTATGAAAACAAGAGCTGACTCAATTGGCCATATTTTTGTAATAAAATATTGTTGATAAAACATGATAAATGTTGTGGGTTAAACAGTTTAAGTGCGAACCTGTTTGTAAGTATGTAGAGGTACGGGTAATCTAAAAAGGAAACTAATTTTTTGAGCTGTTATTTAAATATTCGAGATGTTATTATGATCAGTTGGAAAACATACTGAGCAGTTATTTAATTTAATGGCGGTTGATTAATTATTGTGACAGTAAAACATGAACAGTAATAAAAAATAAATTTGTCGGTTATTTTATCATATTACTAGTTCTATTCATTTTACTAGGTTAGGGAAAACCTATAGGTTAGGTTAGGTTAGAACTGCGACTGCGAACTGCTAGGTCGGTTTTATCCATTTTACTAGGTTTGGGAAAAACTATAGAACCGCTCGTTAATTTTTTTTTACCGCCCGTTTCATTATTTTCCTGCTCAATTATATATTCACCGATCCAGTTCATTATTTTTTATTACTAATTTTTGTTTACTTTGGCTGCTTAGTTTGTTATTAACTGCTGAACTAGTTATTAAACATGCCATTTATAATTTTTAACTTACCAAAACTGCTATTTACAACTGCCTCTTTAAATCAGTGCCATCTAAAAATATGAAGAGCTCGCTGGCTTTTTACTAGCGCTTGTGCATGTAAAGCGACACTACGCGTGCTTCGCACTTGGATGGGTGACCAGAAGTGGAATAATTTTTTTTCCGAACTCCTTCGTGCTTCGGAAGGCACATTAAGCCATTGGCCCCGGTTGTCATCATTAGATGGCAGTCGTCAAGCTATCTCAGATGCCTTTAGGCAGCTTGAAAAATCTGACACCACTGGCCACTTACACACACGAAAAACAAACAACAATTTAAAAATATGTGCATATATTTTAGGGACAAACTTCAGTAAATATAACTTTATCAAAATTTTAAAGGAGTTCTCTTAGCATATTGAATCGTATATTGTTTGGGGAGGAAAAACCATTACAACCAATCAAACCTATTTCGGTATAGAGACCTATCTTCATTCCTATTAGTCTAAGATCCAAAGAGTGGTCGACCTTCACCTATCTGCTTACCGGGAGAAAATTATCTTCATCTTCATCTTAGCGCGTTCCCGGTTGCATCCTCAGCTGTGCTGCTTCGGAGCCCGGGGTGCGCTTTCCAGCTTTTTCTTCTCCAAATATAATTTGCATGTCAATGGTCATTGGTCACCCAAGGATGCAAAAGACCTTGCGAAGTGGAGAAGAAATAGTCATAACAGTAAAAATGATTTGGCTATAGTTTCACGACTGGCTGCTTGTCTGATGTAAGCCCTCCATTGGAATGCAGTTATTAATAAATTAAGTATAAAAAATAAAATAAAAAAGTTGTAAATAAAGATTATTTGCTTAGTGCAACAAAATAAAACCAGCGAATGTAGACAAAGCTTTGTAGTAATCAGATCAAAGAATCAGTTGTGTAGCTAGACCATATAGGTATGTACCTACTATATGACCTGTTGCTGACCTTTGGCGAATCCCTGGCTGCATCGCCGAGGTGGAGGTACCGTCACACACCGTGAAAATGATACCAAGTTTCAGATATATAGGTTACCAACACAACAATTTCATCGTAATTGGCTGTCGGGCGGGCGTCGGGCAATCTACTATTAGAGTAGAAAATACTCCGTCAATCAATTATATTGTTCTGTTCTTGCAGTGTTATTTTAAACAGTAAAATATCAAGTATGTTTTTAATCCATTTAAAAAAAAGCAGGTTATTAATTCGTCGGAATCTTTCTTTTTTATGTACCTATGTTTTTCGATTACTCGAAGACACCTGGACCGATTTGGGAAATTATTTTTTTTGTATGAAAGGGTACACTACTACACTTTCCAAGTGGTCCCATAGATCCATGTGGTTTGTTTTTTAAACGAAAATAACTAGAAATCTGTCGTCGAAGTACACAATTGTTTGAATATTTAGCAGAAAAGCTAAATATCTAAATTGGGTTTTTGTTTTGAAAAATTTTCAATAAATAATAGATGGTTGATTTAAGTACAAAAATATAATTAGAAAGTGGTTTTCTCTTAATTTTTAAAGGAGCATCAAAAATTCTTGCTACACTGAATCTTTCTGAAGTTTCAGAAATCGATTGACACAGCCGGAAACTAAATTATTAGGTACTGTTTGTAGGTATTGTAATTTATTACACTTCTTTTTTTAATTTTAGTAAAATTATGTCAAAACCTCATAGAACAACTGAGTATACCATGTTATTTGTATTATTTACGGGCAGTTTTACGAGTACAATTTTGAAAATGAATTCCAAAATTGCACTCCTAAAACTACCCGTTATTCCAAAATTGTACGCCTCGTAAAAGCGTCACGCAAAACCTGTCTTTAAAACTATTATACTAATAAAATGATTTACATTAAATGTTTGTCCTTGAAAATTATGTCGTCTAGGTAACTTTTTGTACACGGTGTTAAGTAATATCAGCGTTATCCAGTGACATTTGAACAGCACGCGACGGGTCAAGGCCCAAGCCCCTACGGCTACGGCACCCTTGTGCACCGCAATTGTCATTAGGCCAATTTGTGGAATTAATGTCCTCTGTCTATTAGGTAGGTACTACCAGGAATTCATTACTATTAAGTTATGATTAGTTATTAATTCGTAGCGCCTACGTATAATCTTGAAGAAATAAAATAGGTAGGTACTCTTATTTATGAAATCCTAAATAAGTAAACAAATTTATGTGCCGCAGACAAATGAAAAAAAAAGCAGCCAAGTGCGAGTCGGACTCGCCCATGAAGGGTTCCGTAGCAGCAAGTGACATAATATAAAAGTTCTAAAGGTAAATTGCGGTTTACGATTTATGACGTATTAAAAAAAAAAAACTACTGACTAGATCTCGTTCAAACCAATTTTCGGTGGAAGTTTGCATGGATACAGGTACATCATATATTTTTATGTATGGGGAACCCTCAAAATTTATCGTTTTTTTTTCTATTTTTGTGTAAAAATCTTAATGCAGTTCACAGAATACATCTATTTACCACGTTTCAACAGTATAGTTCTTATAGTTTCTGAAAAAAGTGGCTGTGCATACGGACGGACAGACAGACATGACGAATCATGTAAAAAATAAGGGTTCCGTTTTTTGTCTTTGGCTACGGAACCCTAAAACCCCGAATTTCAAGCGTTCACCCCCAATAACTTTTGAACGGCTGTACCGATTTTCATTTTGATTGTAAAAAACCGATTTCTTAATCTGAAAATGTAACCCAATACTCAATATTTTATTGCAAACCATAAAGTACATAAGATAACAACAATACAATTTAAGAATCATTTTATGGACCCTGCCTGGCACAGCACCCTTTCATTTGATACCCCACTCATTGGCATACTTTGGGTAGCTCACCCCCACTTTCACCTCCCTTAACTTTTAAACAGCTGAACCGATTTCCATCAAACATACAAGACAGACAAGGCTTTCGATTAAAGCCGTACCTGAATTTTCCGGGGTCCAGTTCTGCCTCCATTTAAAATAAATCATTTCAAAGAAAAAGGAGACATCATTTAAAATTATGCTACTACCAAGCCCTCCAAAGTATTTTATGAACTACCGTTTACAGTTTAAAGTGAGAACGTAAAGCTTTACTACGCACATTTGAGAAAAACGGCCACTTTTGGCAAATGTGCGTAGTAAAGCTTAACGTTCTCATTATAAACTGTAAACATTAGTTCATAAAATACGTTGAAGGGTTATCTAGGACTTGGTAGTAGCAAAATTTTAAATAATGTCTCCGTTTTCTTTGAAATGATTTATTTTAAATGGGGGCAGCACTGGACCCCGGAAAATTTAGGTACGGCCTTAAAAAAAAGTATTGAAATTGGTCTATTCCTTTAGGAGCTACGATGACACAGATATAATTCAAAATATCTATATTATCATAGGATATTTATAATATAGAGACAGAGACACAGACACTCTTTAAGGGAATAAAAAAACTTTCCGTTGAAGTCACGCACTGAGTATTATTTTGAAACGTAAAGCAGCTGAATGGTCGTAAACAGGATTGTGGTAAACAGGATGCTGAACTATATTATTATTGCTGAAAATTGAGTACATAAGAAAATGGTCCATGATATCTGCCAAAGTGAGGTGTAAAATACGAAGAATAGAAAGAAGGTGGTCATATTTCTGTGGTAACCAGTGTGGGTCATTCGAGGGTTAGATCAATCGATAGAATTAGAACATCGCGAGTTGAAACTGGGGGATCGTAATTCACCTGCCGAGGTGGATTGTCTCACTTATACCACTGATACCTAAACCTGGGTAGACCCAGAGGAAGTTTAAACAGTAATGTATCTATAATGAATTGATTAAAGACTTTAAATAAATAAAGGGACTATAATTATAAAAAAATTAAGACGTTTTAGTTTTGTGATATATCTACATATTTATGACAATTGAAATAAAAAAGTTAATGATATTTGTTTTCAAGTCAAGGTCAATAAACGGGCAAGTGCGAGTCGGACTCGTACATGAAGGGTTCTGTACCACCGTACAATGTTTTAAAACGCCGAAGAAACACGTTTCTTGTATGACGACCCCCTTTAATTTTCAACTTTTTATTTTATTTTTAGTATTTGTTGTTATAGCGGCCACAGTAATACAGAATCGGTGAAAATTTCGGTGTCTAGCTATTACGGTTCAAGAGATAGAGCCATGTGACAGACGGACAGACGGACAGACAGACAGACGGACAGACGGACAGACGGACAGACGGACAGACGGACAGACGGACAGACGGACGATACGACCGATAGAAAGAAGGTGGTCATATTTCTGTGGTAACCAGTGTGGGTCATTCGAGGGTTAGATCAATCGATAGAATTAGAACATCGCGAGTTGAAACTGGGGGATCGTAATTCACCTGCCGAGGTGGATTGTCTCACTTATACCACTGATACCTAAACCTGGGTAGACCCAGAGGAAGTTTAAACAGTAATGTATCTATAATGAATTGATTAAAGACTTTAAATAAATAAAGGGACTATAATTATAAAAAAATTAAGACGTTTTAGTTTTGTGATATATCTACATATTTATGACAATTGAAATAAAAAAGTTAATGATATTTGTTTTCAAGTCAAGGTCAATAAACGGGCAAGTGCGAGTCGGACTCGTACATGAAGGGTTCTGTACCACCGTACAATGTTTTAAAACGCCGAAGAAACACGTTTCTTGTATGACGACCCCCTTTAATTTTCAACTTTTTATTTTATTTTTAGTATTTGTTGTTATAGCGGCCACAGTAATACAGAATCGGTGAAAATTTCGGTGTCTAGCTATTACGGTTCAAGAGATAGAGCCATGTGACAGACGGACAGACGGACAGACAGACAGACGGACAGACGGACAGACGGACAGACGGACAGACGGACAGACGGACAGACGGACAGACGGACAGACGGACAGACGGACAGACGGACAGACGGACAGACGGACAGACGGACAGACGGACAGACGGACAGACGGACAGACGGACAGACGGACAGACGGACAGACGGACAGACGGACAGACGGACAGACGGACAGACGGACAGACGGACAGACGGACAGACGGACAGACGGACAGACGGACAGACGGACAGACGGACAGACGGACAGACGGACAGACGGACAGACGGACAGACGGACAGACGGACAGACGGACAGACGGACAGACGGACAGACGGACAGACGGACAGACGGACAGACGGACAGACGGACAGACGGACAGACGGACAGACGGACAGACGGACAGACGGACAGACGGACAGACGGACAGACGGACAGACGGACAGACGGACAGACGGACAGACGGACAGACGGACAGACGGACAGACGGACAGACGGACAGACGGACAGACGGACAGACGGACAGACGGACAGACGGACAGACGGACAGACGGACAGACGGACAGACGGACAGACGGACAGACGGACAGACGGACAGACGGACAGACGGACAGACGGACAGACGGACAGACGGACAGACGGACAGACGGACAGACGGACAGACGGACAGACGGACAGACGGACAGACGGACAGACGGACAGACGGACAGACGGACAGACGGACAGACGGACAGACGGACAGACGGACAGACGGACAGACGGACAGACGGACAGACGGACAGACGGACAGACGGACAGACGGACAGACGGACAGACGGACAGACGGACAGACGGACAGACGGACAGACGGACAGACGGACAGACGGACAGACGGACAGACGGACAGACGGACAGACGGACAGACGGACAGACGGACAGACGGACAGACGGACAGACGGACAGACGGACAGACGGACAGACGGACAGACGGACAGACGGACAGACAGCGGAGTCTTAGTAATAGGGTCCCGTTTGCACCCTTCGGGTACGGAACCCTAAAAAGAGGGCCGGAAATAATTACAAATCCCGAACGAGTATCAGTAACGTTATCATTATCGCAAAGTAAACACAAATTGAGAGATAACAGAATTTTGTGAGATGTCATATCAACTTGTCTACAAAGTGTATTTATTTGTCATTGCGGTATCGGCCGATAAAAAAATCGGCACGAGGTAATATTTGGGGTAAATGTTGGTAGTTTTGTTAATCGTGTTCTAATTTGCAATCAATGGCAACTCCTCGTGTGTCTGATGCGTCTAAGTGCTTCAAATATTTGACTTTTGAGTTGGCCCTGACTTCTTCGCACGAAAAACAAACAAATGGCTTATATCCTGTGACTACTCCATCTCTTTTTGTGGATGTCGTAAGAGGCGACTAAAACTTACGTACAAAAATCTTGTACAACAACTGCATCCTCAAGGACGGTTGCCGTCTGGCGGCGGTTGTTAAACTTTTTGCACAAAGGCATTAAAAGAGATAAGTAGATACATCAGATGTAAACTTTTTTATTTGTATTTGCAAATGCGAATAGTCTTAATTTCCAATGTGCCGTCAAGCAGTACACGTTTCTATGAATAAGGTAATCACTTCATTCTTCATATACACACAGGAAATAACAATTGCATGAATTATCCTTATGTGTAGCAACTGTACATACTGAGATATTCATTAAGAGAACATACATAAAGGAAACGACCCATAAATAAGTAATTTATAGTATTTTTGCTCATCGGAAATCGGTGAAAACCAGTTAAAACATACCAATTGTTATATCGTTAGGACTAAACAATTGTTCTGTCTAAGTAAACAAAACTGTTCATTCATCATACATGATAGGTACCTACGTATAAGAGGATAATATTGAATAAATTTTTTTGTTTATTATTATTTGGTATATTCATTAACAAACTGCAAAAAATTGCAATTATGCACAATTTAATTGCAAAAGTAACGAGCGCATTACTGGTATTACGCCGCTCCAGTGTGTTACACCACGGGGGCTGGCCATATTTTCAAATAATTCCCAGGCGATGCGTCAGGTTAATTAAGTTTACGTTATTTTTTATTATTCCTGCAAATATAGCCTTCACATCAAGTTAAATACATAAACAAGATTATAACGTTCTTTTTAATTATGAACTATCCTCTTTACTACTCCTTTTACGTGGTTTTACTAACTGACGCAATTCACCAAAACGCCATTAGTGGATGTTTACACCAGACTAATTATCGTATGCGATTTGATATACATTGCCTGTCTTGTTATAAACAATCTGAACGTAATCTTTAAAACACGCAATGTACATCAAATCGCATACGATAAGTAATCTGGTGTAATAGCTACTTTAGGACTCATTTAGCTATTCGCTTTAGTCAGTATGCAATAGTATGCATTAGTCACAAATAAATGTGTTTGTGACGGACAGTCAATTCTATGATGGATAACTATGGTATCCTCAGATATAATATTTTCGGGGTATATGGTATAAATGATGTCTTGGCACTTGCATACTTCCCGCATATTTTATTTTTACTGTCAATAACTGAGCAAAGACTTATGAAAATTCATGTCTAGTAATTTTTTTATTTTATTTATAAATCGTACTCCTGCTAAATAAAAAAAAACAGGTTACACCTTTTTATCATGTTTTGAATTTTCAATTGATATTTTCATATTCCTTGGGGATTTAAGTATAGATACCATCACGCTAAACGAGGCCTTTGGGTCTAACAGCCCTAGGCTCTGTATACTCCGTTAAAAACAAATCTATATAAATAAAAATGAATTGCTGTTCGTTAGTCTGCTTAAAACTCGAGAACGGCTGAACCGATTTGGCAAATTTTTGTTTTGAAATATTCATGAATGTCCAGGGAAGGTTTAGACGGTGAGAAATTATGGAAAAGGGAACGGGAAAGGGCGAAACGAAGTTCGCCGGGTCAGCTAGTAAGTAATAATATAGGTATCTTTAAATATAGATAGATAAAACTAAATATTTTTTATGGCACGATTGGCACGGCACCATTTGGTACCTTGGGTTATGGGTAGATTGTACTACAAGGCGTAAAAGTAATATATTTTTAAGGCTAGGGTTCTTTTTAGGGTTCCGTACCCGAAGGGTGCAAACGGGACCCTATTACTGAGACTCCGCTGTCTGTCCGTCTGTCTGTCTGTCAGTCTGTCTGTCCGTCAGTCACAGGGCTCTATCTCTTGAACCGTAATAGCTAGACACTTGAAATTTTCACCGATTTTGTATTACTGTGGCGGATATAAAAACAAATACTAAAAATAAAACATAGTTAAAAATTAAAGGGGGTCGTCATACAAGAAACGTGTTTTTTTCAGCGTTTTTAACTTGATCTTCATATTGGCATTAACTAGATACTTGAAATGTTCACCAATTATGTATTACTATGACCACAATAACAACAAATACTAAAAATAAAATAAAGTAAATAATTAAAGGGGTCGTCATACAAGAAACGTGTTTCTTCCGCGTTTTAAAACATTGTACGGTGGTACGGAACCCTTCATGTACGAGTCCGACTCGCACTTGCCCGTTTATTTTTTAATCCAGAGCAAAGGATTCCACAGTATAATCACGAGCGTTGCGAGAGATTCTAGGATTTATGTATATCGTCTGAAGTAAAAATATTACCGTACTCCGCGTAGCAAACTCTACTTTTCATCTCCATCTATGAGAAAAAATTGTAAATGTATGTAGAGAAAAGTAGATTACTTACATATAACTAATCAGATTTTTAACAGGTAGTTTTATTTGGTGTCGTTTACACAAAATAAATACAAGAGAACATGTTTCTAGGAGACGTTTTTGTTTGTATATGTATTTATATTTTACAAAGTAGGTAGGTAAGTCGTGTTTAACTTGCACTATTGTATTTACTTATTTCGAGATAAGTGTTTATGATTATAAAATTCACGTGATTATTGAATATATTTGTAACGTAAATAGTGCATGTTTACGTCTCATAGACTGCACGCTGAAAGTTATCTCTTCACATTATCATTCATAATACTCTTGTGTAAATAATACTATCGTGTAACTATCGCTCCGTTTTATAGATTATGAATTCAGTACGTAGTTAGGTAGGTACTAATGTTGTGTTGACAATGCCATGAAATAGGTGGGAAGGAACGACGGCAGCGCCCGTGGGTCTGAATGTCGGCTAACTAAGTGCATTTTAAATCATTTAGGGTCATGTCATGCATTACAATAACAGATAACTAATGTAAACTTGCAAGTAAACCTTCTTATTTATTTCTTCGTAGATATGTTCCAAGTTAAAAACACAGGTTTTTAGTGCAACAAAACTAAAGGCCCTTTTACACAGTGCAAGTTTCTTGCCTGTTGCATACAATATTATTGAAGCAATAAATTATTTGTATGGCTGACGTTCTGTTTAGACCATGCAAGTTTTTTATTGCTTCAATTTAATTGTATGCAACAGGCAAGAAACTTGCACCGTGTAAATGGGCCTTTACAACTTTCTTTTACTTTACAAAATACCTACGAATTCGGTAGTTAAATATGCCTAGCACATGTAAATTTTATGACATCAGTTGTAAACTTTTTTTTTGCATTTTTTTCATTTTTGAACAATTTTCTTTTTCTTCTTATAAAAAAAGTTAATATGTAGTTACTTCCGTATTACAAATCACGTGTAAGGTAGGAGTCTTCAACTTTCAAAGTAGGAGTCTTGCTTGCACTTTACTACAGTTTTTGAATCATTACTGAATTCAGCGTCAGTGCGGAGAAATTTAGGTTTTTACTGAAGACTATATTTATTTCCCATACCATTGTAATTATTGTTTTAGAGATAGCATTGCAAATTCAATCTCGCATATCTTCTAAAAAAAATGCTAGCAAAATAATTTAAAATTTTAGATTGAAGAAAAAGAGTTATACTTAAACTTAGTTTTCAATCTTAAATTAACTCTTTTATATTTTTGTTAAAAAAGTAGCACATCTTCAAAATATTCAAAATGATTGAATTTCAAATTTTTAAAACCGTTTATTCACAAATTTGACTAGATCTTAAAAAGAACAAAACTAGGTTGATAATCAGCATACAAAAGTATACTAGAAACACCGATCTGTTTCATGCACCAAAAATTGTAAGTATTTATTTTTGTTGACCAAATGAACTACGTAAGTAAATCTACCTGGTCATGGTTGCTTATATACTTATTACGACCCAAAAAAGTATTACAGGTAGGTATGTACAGCAGTGCAAGCACCAATTCAGGTATCAGAATTATAATCTCGCTCACTATACTAATATATTTACCTATAACTTGCAGAGTGTAGTACCATGAAGTTAGTCTCATGTAAAATAATAATCTAATACTTGTGTTGAGCCTACTCTGCCTGCTGTGCTGTTGAGATGTAGGTATAGTGTTGCCAGTACGTGCGTTTACACCCTACGTGGGAAATTCTTCGTCCATGGGATATCATGGTTTATTTAGACTCAATGATATGATAGTAAATACATACTACATTAACGGTTAATTATTGAATAAAGCGTACAACTAATTATGTCATTGATATGATACCTACTCTGTAAGTATTTGTATGATAGGTAAGTAAGGATTATTTTTTATCAATACATATTCTGTATTAGCTTCTAATAGCTGCTCCACACCGTTGGGCCATCATTGCGCCAATTCACTGTATATTGCTGTTTAACTCACAAAACTTTTTGAGAATATTCCATCCAACGCAGCAATGGACAAAAAATCTGTGCAATGAAGATGGCTCATACTCGTAATGTAGAGGAGCTAAAGAAGCTTATAAGTAAGTGTTGTTGTATTCCGTATGTCAGTGGAATAATTCGGCTTGTAATAGGCAACCCTACCTATGTCGTCATCGCATTCCGTGATTCCGAGCAAGTAGATGCCGCGAACCGGTCGCGTCGCTCGGCCACGTCGCGTATCGTACCCAAAACAAAATAGTGAAAACTTTACGCGCAGCCCTATTTCTCTAAACTAAAAAAAATATTTCCTTCGTTCTTCTTTGAAAACGACAGTGCATAATTAGTCAAAATGTGAAAAATGTGGAAATATACGTTTTATGTTTACAATTAAGAAGCATACATATGGTACAAATGAAGTGACTCAGATTTTTAAGGTGTTTTCTAAAATAGTGATTGAAACTTATGCAACACTTGGAATGCGCAGTATTCTACTTCGTTGACGGAGGTTTAAAATAGAACACTCCGGCAATCAGGCCAAGGAGTAGCAGCGTTAATTCCACCAATTGGTTACGGTGGACCTAGGTTGAATATAATATTAATGATACTATATAAAGGACATTCCAGATTAAAAATGAAGATATTTGATAGTCAAAAGATGAACAACATTTTGGTTGGGATAATTTTGGTTGTCTCAACTGTACACAGAGGAACAGGTTTGATGATTATTAACTATTGTATGCTGACGCTATGAATTAATAACTTTGTTCATATACGCATTCTTTTTTCCCTTGGAAGCATGTTCAATATTGGTTCATATTACTGTAAGAGTTGAGTAAATTTACATGATTTGGATGAAAAAAATGTTCAAGATAAAAGAGCGGTATTGTATAGTAATATATTGTATAATGATGAAGTTGGGATTACTTTAAAATAATAAATAGGTATGCATTGTACTTTAATGAGGAAATGTAAAAAAGCTAATTAAATATAATTTGCACTGATATGTATCCTAAAGCTATTCCAATGTTACAGTTTTGAACAAATTTTCAGATGATAGTGTTTGAGTAGGTACCTACCTATCTGCCCAAGAACAATTGAATCTGAACAAACATGTCTGCGCAAATTGTACGAGAACGTAAATTATGTAAACATATGAATCAATCAAATGAATGAATTCAAAACAATCTTACTAAATGCCTTCTTTAACATATACCTATCAAAGAGAATTAATCACTCCTTTACAATATAGGTACGATAGCTACGAGTATTCTTAGCAGTCGATATTTGCTTATACCCGTACAATAAAGGTTATTTCTGATGAGTGTGATGACGCACAATTAATTTTTGAAGGTATTGTGCCATAGAGGATTGTTAGGTAGATAGGTAGTTACCTATGTTTTGAAGTTTTGATAGTACTAACGTGGAAATGAATCTTTTTTATAAAAACCATACCTACTTCCGCTTAAATTAGAGCATGTTTTTAAACATAACAAATAAACTTAGGTAGGTAGGTACCTATACATTTTTGGGTGTACATAAGTATAGGTATTAACGTAGTATTAACAGTACTAATTGAACGATATGTCCTAATATAATTTTATATAAACTGTTGAAGAATAATATAAAGTTTTACATTGGAATGGCTTTAGTTTATCGAAAATATATTTATTAATTGTTTTACTAAGATACTTTTGAAATGTAAACACTGTTGTCTTATCTCACTGCCCTTTCTTGTTGCTAGCATTTGACTAAATTGTGGTCACTAATTTAGTTTATATGGCTTGCTCTGTTTAACAATTTGATCTTTAATATCTTATGAGATGCCTGGTAATCTTCAAGTGCAGCTTGTCCTTTTACCCGTCAGCATGGAGTCGCGACAATTTTTATTTAGTGCTATCGACTATTGCTATCTTGCTTTACGTAACAATGAAGAGCGAGATGGTGTTAGTCTGCCTTGCAATATAAATGTTGTCGATAGCTTTGGTTCGATGCCATGCTACGGGAGGTGTGTAACATAATTTTAAGAGAATGTAAGTAGGAGCTGTGCAGGCGGTGACAGTTCTGCACTAACAAACGTATTGTGCACAATTAATTAAATACCATCTACAGCAACTAATATATCTATGTTGAAACCATTCACCAGTGATATGATGCAGCTACCAAATTATTTATACCTAACTGACATCTTAATCTGTTCTGGAAATAACTCAAATACAATTTAGTTCAATGGTGGGTTTCAATTGAATTTCTGTTAAGTGTATTGTAGGATTACCTACTGCAAAACTTGCTTTTCTGAAACAGTTACAGATAAATCATACGAACCTAAACGGTTTAAACAAATATTTGCCAAAGCTACCTATATGGGAGTTGGTCATTATCGTGAAATAGGTTGGTAGTAAATTACAACAAACCATGTTATAAAGGAACACATTTTTACATTTGCACCTGGTTGTTTACGTTATCTATCTTGGGATGTGACGCCCTGAATTAAACGGTCGACGGCCGATACGATGGGCAATCAAGAATATTTAGAACGAACTGCGAGTAACCATTTACCATTAAAACAGGCATTGTATCACAGAGCGGTCGAAGAAAGATGTTTAAGGCGAGTCACTGGCTGAAAGAGATTTTTGATAAAAAAAATTGATATTTACAATTAATGAACAGTTTAAAAAAAATACATAATATACTCAAAGATATTGTCTAACTAAAGTGTGAGCTATTGTGCTAATTTGATAGACTAAAGAACAACCCATTGTGGGTTGTTTTTTAGCCAATCAAATTAAATGCTGAAAATAAGCTAAATGAAACTTGGGAACGAATTTATTTAGTAGTAATATTTCTGATTTTGCACATATTTTTGTATGAAGATATTATTCGTGAAGTACTAGAGACAACGTGTTAAATTTTAAAGTTCTATACTTATTAATTTAATATTTATTCAAAGAAAACCGATAAAATCTACGGTACGCGTTTATTCCGCGCTTCCCGCTTCCCCGTCAGTCGCAATATGTAATAACGTGCGGGGCGCCTTGCGGAGCGCCTCGCACGTCATCGTTGAAATGCCTCGCCTTAACAATGAGATCAGGCGGATTTTCTGACTTAAATCACTTATTACTTGGATTTTAAAGTTTCTGAAGGTACAAGAGTTTTGCTAGTTCCATATTACTACGAAAACTCGGACTTTTTAAATAGAATTTAAATTTCCTTTTATTTATTAAAACTATTGTTGACCGAGCGAGCGGAGCGAGTGAGGGCTATAATTCAAGTTGGGGCGAAAACACATTGTTTGTATGTATGTATGTATGTATGTTTGTTCCGCGATAACTGCCGAACCGATGGTCCGATTTTGATGAAATTCGGTAGGCATGTAGGAAATATCAATGGAATTTTCAAATTCGTTGGGCATCAAAATCGGTTCAGTAGTTTTTGAAATATTAATAAAAAATCACGACTTCGCGGCAAACTACTAGTTAACATAATTTAAATGTAAAGAACGTGGTAGATCGGTAGGTATTACAATTATTAATTATTTATTTATTTAAGTACTTACCTAACTTGACTTACCTTACAGTCTCAAGAATCAAGTCAAAACACATATATAGAAATAAATATTTGTACGTAATTTTACGTTATTTTTAATCCATGTTTTAAAACTTAACCTTTTCCGGGTCTCTTACGTCTACAGTGTAGGTAGGTGTAAAACCATTGTTATTTTTATTTTGTCTGGTTGAGTCCGCTATAATATGTAGATTGCCTATCTATGTGAATCTTAGGAACAAATTAGTAAATATTATTTATAAAGTTCAGTATGCATATACATATTTATGTAAGTTTATAATTTAAGTCACAAAATACATTTTACAAAACATGTCAAAATTACATCATCATAGTCAAAAGCTAACAAAACAAAAAGATAAAACAAATGAAATCAAGCTCACTACTCGTATTTATAATCCACATAGCAAGCCTTTAAAATAAAATTTCGAGTTATGGTGGACAGATGTGTTCTCTTTACAGATATAGATATTATTTATTTATAGATACACATAGTCACATACTACATAATACATATCTATATCTGTGGTTCTCATACGCCTCAACAACGACTTGGGTTAGCAAACAAGATGATAATTTATACGAATTTAATTTCAATAGGACTAATTCACAGTCTACAAAAGACTGTATCTACCATTTACGTTTTACTAGTGAGTGACACAGCCTCCCGCTACAGCCTTATGAGTCACGGATTCGGATGAATACAACGTATTTTGCGAGAACGCGAATAGTTCTGTTCCACATGGTCAGCTATGATTCATTCTTCCATTTTATTTTTCATTTCGATACTCTGCACTTCCGGTTCATAAATATAAATCGTTTTATTAATGAGTCACCAATAGACATATGCTCACTAGATAATTATAATTTTAATTAAACTTATAATTCTAGATAATATTTTAGAAGTTATATCACAATATTTAGGCTGTAATCTGTAATATGAGTACCTATGTAGGCACGTGTTAAAATACGATGTATCTTTAAAAATTTTATATTTAGAAAAACGTTAATGTAAATTAAAGATGTAAAATTAATTATCTTAGTAGGAAAAATAACCAACAATGCGCCATTATCTTACTATCATATGTAACTTATCATATGTGATGTAAGTTATTATAAAGAGAAATATCATCATTATGGCTGAACAAATAGGTGTTTTGTACCAATGCACGTATAGTCGTAGGTCACATAGCAGTTTCAGGTATTCTTATCGAACTGTGCTTGTAGAATAGACACTGCGCACAAGTTTACCTTGAAATATAAATGTAAACATTATGCCAAATTTTTAACTATTTGAGATATGTATTTTTAAAGCAATAGTATCTGTTAACATAAATACGCTGTGTTGCTTGTAAATTTATCTTTACATTGCAAGTTTATCGGCCTGCAGAAACACGACACATTATAACCTACCTAGGTTATAATTTGACTGGAAGTACAGAGAGGGTCGAACTCCTGCAGTGAGAACTAATAAAAAATACCTCATGATGATAATGATGATGATAATATTGGACTGTATCCGTTTACGTAGCTATGCTGTTTATTCGATGCCATTCAGTCTATGGACCACCTTATGTCGTGTGACATGACATGACAGAAAGTGTGCCCTACGTCATGTAACATAGAGGACCTTAATAAGGCAAACGACAGAGGCATCGCCGTGGCCACATATTGTTCAAAGATGATTTGAAATAAAGCTACAGTAAAAACTATTTGGAACTATTTCTGTACAGTTGGCTTACTTAATGCGAGTAGGTATACTACGCCAGGTCATCTTAAAGTAACCTTGGTGTAATTGAAAACACGTAAGGCAAAAAATCGGTGTCTGCGTCCAGGTTCATTGTATTTATATAGTGATTTTCAAATAAGTTTAATTAGGCAACAAAAACATTGCAAAAACTGGTTAAATTAATCTAAAAAATAAGTGTCTTGCCACACCAGCAAATACCTGGTCATTCACCAAATATTTTTTGCGCTACACTCGTACAAGTCGGGCTAAGCATTTTGGTATGGTATTAAGGTTGTTATGCTGCTGATTATCTACCAGAAAAAAACAAATATATGGCAGTGTATCCCACACAACAGAGTGGCAAAAACTTAAGTGTGGCGGCTAAGTAAAAAAAATCTTTGACAACCTAATTAGGTAAATGCATGGTATAATAAAATATGATATTCTCATCCCGCGATAGCGCAAGACTACATTACGAATGTCACGAAAAATGTTACCACTGATTGTTCTTTTTAGTAAATTTAAGGACTTTCGCAATTAGTTAATGCATATAAAATTAAATATCGTGTGATTCATCTGTTAAAAAATGCACTTTGCTCGGGTAATTTAATCACAAACAGTGGCAACTCTCCCAACTGATGACGTATTCTTGGGTCAATCGCGGGAAGAGAATACCATATTTTATTATACCATGGGTGAATGCATTGTAAAGTATTTACCTAAATACTTTTAGTTAACCTAGAACCCACAACCACAGTGGAGGAAACTCTGTTGTAAATCATAACATCGTTTGTTTTCTGATATAAGGATATAATACTAATTTCGGGTATTCTAAGAAAATTAAGTAAAAAACAACACGTTATCATTGTTGCCCAAAAAAAAAACAAAGTTTCCCAGTTCAACCTATTTATGTCCGTTTGTTTAGATTTATATATACTGCAATTGGTCAAAACCGTTTTAGGTATTTAGTTTTACAATAAATAAATAAATAGATAAATACTGTAGTTCAGTGCATTTAATTAGCAGTCTAACTGTTCTGACAACAACTAATAAATATTGATTATTAAAATTAATCTTTCAAATTACTGGCCGAGATTATATTTAAATTTTTTTTGACTGCCTCCGTGGTCCAGTGATCAAGGCGTTTGCCTTGTGATCCGGAGGTCGTGGGTTGTTCGTGGACAAAGAAAATTGCGAAAATTGGATTTGAATTTTCGCAATTTTCTTTGTAATATTGGGCATGTGATCATTATTACTTATTATGGACTGAACTTCTTGTTGAAATATTGAAAAATAAACATCTTGTTTCCACATTAAATCGTATGAGACAAGCATTCTTTTCAGCATGCTCAAAGTGCTCTGTAATAATTTATGATATTTTTTCAAAACAAAAAACCGACTTCAATACCAGTGAAGTGACAGTCACAGAATAGCTGAATACGCAACAATTGTATACTTAGACGATATATTTTTCTTTTTATTTTCGTTTATAAACCAAACTACTTAATCAATTTTGATAAAATTTCTATAGGACCACCTGGAATGTATACCCTTCCAAACCAATAAGAATTTTTAAATCGGTCCAGGCGTCTTCGAGAAATCGGGGAACATATATATAAAAAAAAAACAAAAGATTCCGGCGAATTGATAACCTCCTCCTTTTTTTGAAGTCGGTTAAAAAAGTAATTGTTTTTATGTAAACACGTTACTGATACACAGGTAGTCTATCAGTAAAGTGTTGACGTGACATTTTGCATATTTTGTTTGTACTTTACCTGGAAAAACCCATTTCTCACATAAAACGTGTAAAAAATCACAAAGATACAGAGGCTTGTGAAATTGTAGTCAGAAAAAAGACTAATACGTGTAGATTTTTTTTGTAAACCATCTGATGGGCCGATTTGAAATTTTCATTTCATCATGCCAATTCTGTGGTGCCATGCTGTGGCAGAGTGAATTCTCTTCTTTATTTGCGCAACACCAGTTCAGTTGAATGTACTACCAGTACGTCTAAATTTAATTAAAAATATTGTGCGGTTTGCTTATCGGCAGTGGGTTTACGTTAGTTTACGTTAACAGAGTGATATGATTACTTTGTTCGTGTAAGTATTCGCTTAACTGTTACTTTTACCTATTTTTCGTGTGTAAATAAAAAAAAAAATGATAATGAATTAACATACTTTAATTATGAACTCTTACACCCATATTCATAAAAATCATAATCGTCGTTATATAGTTGAGAATGATACCAAATTAAGAAATGCGGACTTATTTATTGAATTCACAAAACAAACAGCACGATCCTTCTTCTTCTTCATCTGAACGCATTCCCGGTTGCATCCTCAGCTATGCCTGCTTCGGAGCCCGGGTTGCGCTTTCCCGCTTTTTCTTTTCCAAATATAATATGCATATCAATGGTCACCCAAGGATGCCAAAAATCTAGCGAATTGGAGAAGAAATAGCCGGAACAATTTAAACGATTTGTCTATAGTTTTACGACCGCGCGGCAGCCTGCTCACGTCAACCCCTCCTTGGGAATTTAATGCTATTGTAGCACGAGCTTTAAGTGCTATTTTTCCTTTAGTCGCCTCTTACGACATCCACAAAAGGAGACGGAGTGGTCCTATTCTAACCCGGAACGGGTTAGCACAGCACGATCCTAACAGTAGTGATTATTATAACCGAGGAGTGCAGTTTTTACGGATTCGGCGACTACTCTAGAACAGAACACCAGAATCAGAAACACATGTCATAGGTACATACCAACTGCCAATTTAATGGAAACATGTGTGAAGTAAAACACCAAGTGTGGTTCCCAGTAATTATAATAATTTATTTACAGAAAAGGCGTCATACTTACTCGTATGTTTTGAAGAATCACATTATAATATCAGTGTCGTCAGTGCTCGTGGATATAAAGTAAATATTCACATCGTAACGTTAATTCTTAATGACGCAGGTCACATAAAAAGATAATTTAGATAACAGTACTTAACCATTGGTCAGTATATCATCAATTCATCACATCATGCGCTACTTCAAATAACTTGCAATATTCCTTGGTGTTAACACTTCCACTTAAGCACGGGTGTTAAGGGTAGAAATGCAAGCATATACAAAAAATCATTCTTATTTTTTAATAATAAAATATTATTGACGTGTAAAAATGCCAGCAAAGGCCTGATTACTGAATAAATATTTGAATTTGATTTAACAAAATTATACTGTAAACTTCAAAATTTTCTTTTGGTAGCTTTAATTTTCATCGTTGATATTTTTGTTCAGTGGGTCGAATATACATATCATGCCCGTTTATGATATATATATAGACAGATATATTCATTTATTTGTTGCTATAACACACATACAAAAAATATACAAAAATAGGAAAAGCAGCCACTATAAAAAAAGACACCTACCTGCATAAAGTTTTAAATGTGTGTGCTGCAGCAATACAAAAAGGACACAACTCAGTGGTAATATTGCCCGGGAGCAGAAGTAATTATGCAAATATTTAGAATCTCCACTACATACTTCATTCATAGTCATCACACTCTCGACTTAATGTATATTAACAAATCACCTACAAACTATAAAAATTTATTGTTGTAGATGTCGGAACACACGCAGCGTACTAATGTACATTGTTAATGGATAAGAGTCGTAAATCGTCCATTTATATTGAACAGGAAACAATCGGGAGATTTTTACGGACGCAATAAAGAGGCAAAATTATAGGGAATGGATGCTTATAAACAACACCAGTTACTTTTTAGGATTTTGAGGACTTTATCATTTAAAAAGCTTCTTAGAACCTTGGCAATACGATTTTAGCCAATACGTACTCGTAAAATACAAGCAAAATTTAGGAATTGGCACGACGTCAATGTTAATTTTATTTAACCCTATGTGACATAATGAAAACAGAGCAAAATGAAAGCTTCGTACACGAACTTAGAGTGAATTTTAAGGAAAGGAAGAAGTCTGTTGAGTGGAAGTCTGAAGAATGGTGTTTTTTGGCCCAATCAGACACAGATCTGAATATCCTGTAGTTCATAAACATCTTTTCAACAAGTTTATTTGCTAGGCAAATTAAAAAAAACCCCATCTGTCAAAAACGCCATCTAGTGATGTGAAACGGAACTATTGATACGACTTGATACGGACATCAAGTGCGCTACATGAGCGCTACGGATACTCGTAGTGCTGTCTATATATTTGTTAGAGAAAGCCCTGATTTTTAACGGCTGTACCGATTTTTATCAAACATAGCTAAGAAACAACGCAAGGGAACTTGCTATCACGGAAGAAACACGCAAGAAAAATGCACACATGCTCAATTTACATTAAGACATTTGAAGGTACATGGATTGCTGTCTGTTGTCTGAAGGCCAGTTTGTAGTTTAGTTAGTATCTATTGTTAGTATTGTTACCAAATTTTTACTACCGAAAATCTAATAAAAATAAACAAATGAATACTAAAATTTCCGGACAGAATAATACAGAATATATAATATAATAGTTCATAGTCACAGTAACGTAATAAATAAATATTATAAGGTCGCTCTGGTCGCTCTAATGAATTCGTAACGAGCTCTGGGTGACTGAGTCCCAATGAAACTTACAAGTCATTGTTGATTTGAAAAGCTTACGTACATATCTAAATTGATTATTGCCAGATGTTACGGTTTGTGGCTATGTAGATATTTATTTATAATATTTATTTTTAATTCTACGAGAACAAATTATGTGGTTAATTTTATAATTTCGAAACAAAAATATTGCTTATTTTTTTAATTTATTTCGCAAATAGTTTTGGTATTATAGAGTAAAATATAGAATAAAGGTATATACATAATAAAATAAAAAATACTTTTCTAAATCAGATTATTAGCTTAAATTTTAAAGGATGCTTGGATAAAAATAATGAGATACTGTAACAAGTATCGAAGTTTTCAATATAAACATTTTTTTCTTCTTCAGGAGTGATGATTGAATTGCATGTTTTGATGGATTAAATGAAATAAGATATGTTAAAAATACTTCTATAGACTTATACGTAACTACATTGTATGTAAAACGAGCGATTGTTCACATACACCTTCGAACTTTCAGTGAAAAACAAGGTAAAAATCTACCTACTCAAACTGTAATATTTAATTATTTTCAAATTACTGCGTTTATATTTTGTCATATAAAATAATTGGAAATACAGATTCACGTGTGATTTATTAACGTAAATTTTTATACCGCTTTTTAAGATAATTTTACTTTTAAAGCAACCGTCCAATAGTTGCACGAGATAACTGTGGTTATTCTGACATTATCAATCATCATCTCTTTCATCCTCGTCTGGAAGCAAAGAAAAATTAAGAATATACCAGCTGCTTCTCTTCTTGCGCAGATCGTGAAAGCCGATCGAGAGAATGGACGAAAATGCACTCTTCGTCTAAAGAAAGTTTGTATAGGTAGATGAATGTATGTATGATAGGGCTGAACGGATTGAAGTTTCGCGTGCAGATGATCATCACCTGGATTTGTACGTAGTATATTATTACTCTGTGCCTGGATTTAACACAGCATAAATTTTATCCGGGAAAAAATATTTGAACAGTTATCTCAACATTACCTAAAACGAAATAATTTTTGAGGACGCCTATGACTTTAATATTCCACTTCAGAAATAAATAAGAAAGGTACTCGTGTACATATGTATTAAAATCCATTATTGAATCGAAAAAGATTCCTTTCAAAAATTAGACAGCAGAACTAAACGTACGTAGTAAATAAACAAAATAAACGTCGTTAACAAAACAAATCTGTATTTAGGAGCTTTTCATGCCATATTTTACGCGGATTATCTTATCTACTCATTTTACAAGTACCTACGCATTTGTTCGGTTTAATTTTACGTAGTAAATATATCAGATTATAATATTTTCAACGAATCACTAAGTTGGAAAAATTGGTGACTTCCTTTCTTTCTTATCGAGTGTGTTCATCATCAGGTCTTCTTTAGTCTCCACTGCTGGAGCACGACCCTCTCTGTACTACCAGAGCCATATATTGGCCTGAGCTGTCCGAGAATTTTAGCCTATACACTCTTCACGCTGGCCAAACGGGTTGGAGAGGTATGGTATGGAGATTATAAGACACGTTGAGGTAACTATTTAATCCTTTTGATGATAAATCTGGTTAAATAACACATATAATAATACGTACCTACTGGACTCTACCCGACTGACCGAAGGAATGTCTTGTTTTTATTTAGCCCATTTATTGATTTATACATCACTAAAAATATTTTATGAAATATTTCGCCACGAGTTAATTTAGATACTGCCCATTGTTACTGAAGTGTTAAGAACAAGGTAATAAAAAACTATTTGCTTAAATCTCGAAAAAACATTTAACAATGTCAAAAAGAAGCGGATATATTTATACTTTGTATAAAGTACCTACTCGGTCGAGAAGTTAAGAGGAAACATCCAATTTAACTATAATTTTGCAGGATGTAATACGTGATATCTTAACTCGCACTTCCGGTTTGCAACAGAAAAACATCAACGCAAGTAGGCCAGTTTGTTTTGTATGCTGGCAAAATATATAAATAGCAATTTATTATTTTGTACCTATAATTGACGAGATATGGAAGAATTTAATAATTAAGGTGAGCGGGGCTTGGTGCGCGAAAGCCAAGGGTTTTGTGCGGGAGCTAGAAATAATGGTGCTGACCTCCGTGCCGAATCATACGGATCGTACCTGCCTGGTGCAACGCATATCCCTCGCGATTCAGCGGGGGAATGCCGCAAGTGTTATGGGCTCCTTTACGGCAGGTACGATTCGCGGCTTTAAGATTAAGTGTATATGTCATTTTGCCATGACTATATGTTATTATTAATTAATTATTGCTAAGAGGCTGTTTAAGAAATTTACGTATTTTTCTTTAAAAAGTCTGAAATTTTGCAGCTAGTAAATTAAACTGGCCATAAAAACGTGACGTATACCGAAGCACAAAAGGTGACCCTTTTTCTCCAGTTAGGTACGCACCCTCAGTCTTTAATCTGAGTACGCACCATTAACCTGCTTTGTTTGTATACGAGTACAAGACATTGAGATAGATGCTTTTCTAACGATTTTATTTTTTTAATTTCTTACTCTAATTTAGTTATGATAAACGATGATCGATTAACGAAAGCTCAAACTATCATTTAAAGTTCTCTTCTGTTAGAATCTAGAAGAATCTCGTTACTAGATAGGCAATCTAAGCGAAGCGGAAATTTTATGCAATTCGATTGGTTAATTTAGCACAGCTCCGCTCCTCTTTCCTAAGTACTTAGTACCTAGCAAATTTTCTGAAAAGACGATATTATATTTATTGTAATAAATTAAAATATTACTTACCATAAATAATTATTTTTAACCTGTCGTAGAGCCGTCCCAAGAAAATATTAAATTTCTGCATTTAATCTACTGAGTGTAACAGTAATTAAAAGTAAATTTCAACTAAAGAAGGTACGAAGGCGGGTTTGTCAGTATCATACAGCGATTTCTTTTTAACCAACCTTTGAATGAATGTAGACTAATAAAAGAATTGGGATTTGGGCGAGTTGGTGCAGATCGAGTATGATAAGTTAAAATGTAAAAGAACATGTTACCGGAAAGGGTGTTAATCCAGAAATTGTGTACATTTCTTAAATAACAATAAATCTCCAGCCACAGAACAATCTGCACTCCAACGGGTTTTTTGTTCTGTACTATCTTCATAGTACAGAACAAAAAACCCGTTTGAGTATAAGCATAATGGAAATATGTTTTCACCTAGAAATATGTTTTTACCTATTGAATAATTAAAGTTGTGGTTATAATGCAGTGGGCATTCGTTTATGCCTTAAGAGTAAAAATAACAAAAGATAACCATAACTATTTCAGCCAGTGATGGAAACCATATTACCCTGTTACAATAAGGTATCACTTGGCAAGTTCTTTGAAGCTTTCGCAC
The DNA here is from genome assembly GCA_963576875.1 of Acrobasis repandana. Lineage (NCBI taxonomy): Eukaryota > Metazoa > Arthropoda > Insecta > Lepidoptera > Pyralidae > Acrobasis > Acrobasis repandana. Next base: position 13,061,712 of record OY756218.1, on the reverse strand, counting down.
TCTGAAATTAGCTTTTCATCAAATCAGAAATACTCAGTTGATGATCTGATACTTCTTAGTGCAAATAAATAAAATGGTTCAGATATAACTCAGTGCAGTAGTTGTTCATTTGTTTTTATCAGAGAGCACACTTAAGTCTCCACTATCTAATCTACTGCCAAATGTCATCTCGTGTCTTCTCAAAGTAGATCTTGTTAAAAATGTTAGATATGCCAGTTTGGAGAGAGTGATTGGAGATCTCTTTTAGAATCAGTAGCTATCTGGAAGTGTAATAATTCTAACATGACATGTTCACATTAGTTTAAAATTAGATACAGTTGACGGATTTGTGCTCAAGTCGAATAGAAAGAGAAAAAAAGAAATCATTAATGTCATAATTTTGTTCTGTTTTTGAAGACTAAACAACGTTGGAAGTTTTCAAACACAGCTCCCAATATTTGATTATATTTCTTAAATTATTTTTTTAAATAAGGGTCTTTTCGGGGGACAAATAAGGATATAAGAAAAAAAAAAACGTTTGCAATACTTACTGTCATATATCATATGAAAGGGTGAGTTCGTCGTTCTGAGGATCTCAAATATATTTTTGTTATTTTTAAAATAAATAGTTTTAATTTTATTGATGAAAGAAGCCAAGAATTGGACCATTCCCCCCCTGATCTCCGAAACAACTGAGCCTAAAATTTTGAAAAAAAATACAAAGTATAGTTCATTGCTTGTAGATTACAGGAAAACCTATGAGAAGTACGGAACTCTCTTCACGCGAGTTTAACTCGCACTTGACCAGTTTATTACCTTTAGTACATCAACAGTTCGTGACCCACATGTGGGATCACAACCAATTGCTTTTCTATTGTGTCTGGTAACTGGACTGTGAATGTGTTAAACCGACCATCACGCTAAAGTGGCCTTTAGGTCTTTTTCTTGCTTTTTTCATTAGTCTATATCGTTAGAAGTAGATCTGTATAAGTTAGAATAAAATGTGAAGACTTATTATTGTAGGTAAATAAGCAACATTGTTTAGTTTTAAATTCAATATCAAATCTATGAAAACAGTTTTACGACGATAATGACCACCTCTCATTTATATAGAATTTCTAAAGAAAAAAAAAATATCCTTAATACCAAAAAATTAGACAGTACATCGATTATATAATATTAGAAAGAAAATTTCGTCTGTTAGAAGGATGAAAAAATATTAATGTCTGAAAAAATATTTACTTTCCCATCCATAGCTCATGATATAAGTATTTAGTCAGTAAAGACGTCATCGTTTTCACTTAATGTGATGACCGTTAATTTGTTGATAAGTAGAGCTGCGGGGTTCTAATCACTTAATTGGTCGCTCTTTCCAGAGGTTGATACGATCAATTGTTATCAGCGAGAGCGCGACAGACTGGTTCATTTGCCATCCTATTGGTAGGATTAATTTCCCGAATGTTGACCGCACCTTCGTCACGCCCTGGACGCGGCTGAGGCTAATTAATAGTGTTTTCGATAGGTGTGCGGTCTCACGTTACAAACTCCATCCATTAACATGATAAGCTTACAGCTTACTTTCACCCCTCTCGTATGGATGATATATTGCTGCGTCGATCGCTCTTACAACACTAAACTAGCTCGCGACAAGGTCGGTTTTGTTTGTCGACGTGACATGATTAACTGCTGCGACTTACCTGGACGGTTGAAAATTGATGACTGAATTGTTTATGCATTTTCTTGAAGTAGGTAATCTATATAGTTTATTGTGTCATTGTAATGACAAATGCGTAGACTGTAGATGATTTTCGGCAAAAAACACCGTCGACAAAAAAGTTATCGACACAGTTCCATTTCATGTTACAAATAAAATAGACAAAGATGCTACTGGTACGAGTAAATTAGTAGATCTAATGGAACGATCTGGTTATTTAAAAAATTTGTTCATATAAAAAGCGTTTTGATTTGTCCTTAATTTATGAAATACGTCACGAGAGTAATATCACAAGTGAACCTCTACCTATCCTTTTCAGATGCTCAAGAAACATCTGGTCCAAAAATTAACGCGACGGAAAATGAAATAATTCTACAAAAAGGTCAAAACTTCACATTATTATGCACAGGACAAAGACCCTTAGAATTTAAACAGCAAAGTTTAACAGAAGATGGTTTCGGGGCATCGTTTCAAAAGATAGCCCGGAACGTTACGTTACCAAATTCAGACACGACAAACTTGTACGGAACTGCCATCGATCTGATCGACGTGGATCAGTACGCAGTTGGTTATTACGCTTGCTTTGATGATACAGTCAACAGTAGTGTACTTTTGAATGATATCAGAGAGGAACCGACTAACACAAAACATGTCTCTTTCGTTTATATCTACGTCAGTGGTGAGAATTCTATCTGTTCAAATCATCAGTACCTTTATCAGCTCGCATGACCTCTTATCTGATGATTTATCGTAATTTTAGGCACTGACAGTCTATTTGTACCAATGGCAGAATTGGTAAGACCAACCAGAAGCAGATCGAATTTAGTTATTGGATGTAGACCCACTACTCCTGATATTAAAATCACATTGCAAGTGGTACGTATAATGTATTGAAGAAGAGTATTAAAGTATTAAATTTATATGTAATTTATAAAATAAATGTTCGATAACTCAATAAACTTGATAAAATATTATAAATAGCTTAAACAAATCCAAATAACGTTTGCTTTTGCATTTGCATGATAAAATATAGAATATTTCCTTCTTAACTGGAGGATTTCTGCATTTGCCAAACTCTAACCATACGAGGCAAAGTTAATTTGAATTGAATATTTAATAAAAACTTAGGTAGGATTTGACTGTTGATATTTACTTACAAAGTATTGCATAGGTACATAATGAATGCCTGAAAGTTGTCTGATTGACTAATTGCATTCCAATATGTTCGCCGATGTTATTAGGCATTGGTCAATTATGATTATGAGATTTGTCCTTTATTACACGCTAAATATTAAAATACTAAATACGAGATAATTCAAGGAAACGTATGTACTTAAATAGAATGCAATATGACTTCATCAATCATCAGTCTGATCGTACCTAATATTAGAATTATTTAAATATCCTTATTCTATACAATATATACGAGTATGTTAATACTCGTAAGTATGAATAGACCATAAGACCATTCAATATTCGAAAAACATTGTCTCATACATAAACATAACATATTATGCGCCTATAAGCAGATACTAACGCTTATAGCTGAAAAGAAAGCAAGAACGTTATGCATGAAAAATACAAAGATACTTAATGCTTCTTCTGGATTACACTTTCTTATCCGAAGCCCTTCCTAATATCCAGGTAAATCCAGAATATAGTGATGATCTTGACTATGAGCATTACGATCCCAAAATTGGCTTCATCGTTGATAGTACATTGTTTGGAGAAACGACTGATTCTAACATTCTAGTCATTTGCAATTCAGCGAACTCAGATAATAAAACGGAACAAGCGTACCTTGCTGTACAGCAACGTAGGTGAATAAATAACCAAGCTCGTTATATTATAAGAACCATATTCATTGGAAGGTTAAATTAATTTTATTTAGCTGGAGTTGATTTAAATTACGTTACAAAGTAAAACAAAGTTACTGAAAACACGAACATTAATATTTTCTGATGAATATGGAACATGTGTTTTTCAATTTTATAATATCTTCGGTTATGGATCGGCTTTTCTCAACAAAGAGTATCTATTAACAGAATTCAAAAACTTGCAAAAATATTTTTTTTTTCATTTGTAATAGGAAAATTACTAATTAATTATACTTACAGGTAAAATATTTTTTTTATATTGTCGTTAACCATAAGCATATCCGCTGATATACTTACAACCGAAAATTGAAATACATATGTGATATATTTTAAGTTATCTTACTAACCAGTACGTATTTATTTGTCGACACGACAATAGCGGAGTAACGAGAAAGCGGATTATAAAAGGTTCTCACCCAAGATTGGGTTTTTAGTGAGTGCGTGTAGGCCTCCGTATAGATGCGTTGGACAGAGAGGAAATGACACATCCCAGAAAAATATACGTTGTAAGTAGTGCTACAATCTTGATGTCATACGGTAGCGTGGTGTGATGGTTTCATTCACAAACTTTACTGAGGTTTTGTTTTGTGGCCTGCATGCTGCTCATTTTTCTATTTCTTTCCATTTCTTCCGCCTCTTGGGTGTATTGCTCTGTTACTCACGTGCACCATGTTCTTCTTATACATTATGTGTTATCTAACTTACTAAAACTTAATACCGTAGTTAAATGTGTGTATATTAATATTTAAACTTTGAATGCATCGTAGGCTTGGATTATTTATAGTTTTTAAATATAATTGTTTTATTGAGGTTGGATTTGGTTATTTTAGATTTAGGGGTTCCATTTTGATTTTGTTCTGCTATAGCGTAACTATTTTATGTCAAACTTGAGTAATGCATTGAATAGGCCAACCATATATTTAATTTTTAAATGTGCCGTTTTGTTTTTTTTATTATTTGTAAAGAATGTCAGTAGCTATCAATGTTTTATGAAGAAATTGTCGTATTTCTCTTTGTTGTTAAAATAGATATGTCTGTGGTTGTAGATCGTTTGTAAAGATAAAAAGGTAGAATATTGTGAAAAACAATTGTATCTTATATTTCAGGTCAGGGAGTGACGGTGCCCATGCCGAAAGTAAGGGCGGACACGAGATACTTTATGGAAGGAGAAACGTTTACTATCGGTTGCAATGTCCAATATCAAAAGAACGTGCCCGTGGATTTGTTTTGGAATTACCCTTCGGCTGGTACTTCTAGTAAGGTAATGATATCATCACCGCAACATTATCTTATCAATCAACAATTTAGGCTACTGCGGGGTGTAAGATTTATATATGCGATTCTTGTATGTATCTGCTGGTAACTTTTTACATGGTATAATAAAATAAAACCAGGTATTCTCTTCCCGTGACAGCTGGTCACGTGAGTAGCCTAAGAATACGTAATCAGTGTTGCCACTGTGTGTAATTAGCCGAGCAAAGTGCATCTTTTAACTTATCAAACCAATCATGAACTAATAATTCAATATATAAATTAATTTAAAATTAAACTGATAAATTACATGATATACGAAATAGTTAACCTAGTATTTTATTTTATATTCATTAACTTATTGAGAAAGTCGTTAAATTTACTGAAAAGAACAGTCAGGTGGTAAACACTTTTTGTGACATTTGTGACGTAGTCTTGGGCTATCGCGGGAAGAGAATACCTTGTTTTATTACAGCATGACTTTTTATTTCGTACAAATCTGACCTGATAGAAAAAAACCAAATAAATAGACGGCAAACAAGAGTCGATTAGAAAAACCAATTTCATTTTATGCACCAAGATTTTTTTAGTTATTTGTTTACACAAGTAAACAAATAACTAAAAAATCTTGTTATTTAACAATTTTAAAAAGTCTTTTTTATAGAAAAAGGTGTAGTAACTATGTTTACAATGTGTTAAATACATATATCATACATACTGAAGAGTGAATACAGGGCTAGCTTAATCTGTGTGATTTGTCCGCATATATTTATTTCAACAGGCAGTTATTTCTACCAATGAAAAGGAGGTAGAAACAGACGGGCCTCATTATTACAACGTGACCATCGTCAACGCAACTAAGGATGATGCCGGCGAATACGTTTGTATTGCGCAGATTGAGGCAGATAGTCAACGCCGGCCATTCAAAATGATATACGTAGGTTGGTAATTATTTAAAATTTTAGAAGCTTTTATTTCATAAACTATGAAACTATGTACTATTAATGAAACATACAGCTAAATGGTCCAAGGTCCAATTTGTGGTCTAATTTAAGAGGTTGAAGAAGAACGTAAGAACGAAAATTGGTGGAGAGATAAATATTGAAGTTCCAAAAGTTGTTTTTTAAAATTATGAAAAATGATTTTTTTAGCCCCCCCTCCTCCCATACAACGAAATGTGAAATTAAATTGGACTAACCCCAGCATGTGGGGTATCGTTGAAAAGGTCTTTTAAAATGCAACAAAAATTGCTTTCAAGATCAAACCCCCCAGTCTTGAGATAATCTAATACAAAGTAAAATTTGAGGTGTCCCCCACCGTAACTTTTAAAATATTACTAAAATAATTCTGAAAGAAATGTGGTATATACCTCAAAGTATGTACTTCCAATTAAAACTATAGCGGTCTCGGTATCATAGATAGTTATTTTTTAATACGTCATAAATCGTAAACCGCAATTTACCTTTAGAACTTTTATATTATGTTACTTGCTGCTACGGAACCCTTCATGGGCGAGTGCGACTCGCACTTGGCCGCTTTTTATTTATTTCAACTGTAAAAGCTGCATAGCTATGCTGTTGGCTTGGCCAACTGGCGTTGACTCCCATTCCCATGCAAGCTGAAAAGGGGCATATTTGATCGACCAGTTTGTGTATATAACGTCTATCAACATAAACTGAAATTATTCAGTTCATAATAATAATAATAGTCACCGGATGCCTCTACTATGATTAATTTCTGGCGTGGTATCTGGTCGGTGCCGGTTGAACACACGGAGGGCGATTGGATGAGAGTAGTCGGACGTGAGTGTGAGAACATCGAGACCATGTCTGTCACTATCATCCCGATGACGTAAGTTGTGCAATTCGTACGGCACAGAACTGGAAAAGTCCTGGGCCGGATAGATTACAGTGGATAAAATGGTTTCGAAGCTCACACGAACGTCTGGCGGAGCAATTCCAAAGTGCCCTAGAGCTTGGTTCACTCCCATCGTTCTTAACAACTGGTATCACCTTCCTACTCTATAAGCCTGGTAGTACCACGGATCCGAAGAACTACGTACCCATCACGTGCTTGCCTACATTATACAAGCTTCTAAAATACATTTTGGGAACGAAAATTAATACGCACATAACAATGTGCGAACAAAATTTTGACTCCATCTCAAAATGGATGTAGGGCTGGGTCCCGTGGTACTAAAGAGCTTCTCCTCATTGACATGACCCTTAGCCAACAAGTCCGACGGAACAAAGTGACTCTCTCTACTGCTTGGATTGATTATAAGAAGGCCTATGATTCAGTGCCTCATTCATGGCTGGAGAGGATATTGGAGTTGTACAAAGTTGACACAACTTTAAGATCCTTTCAGAGCACTTGTATGAGACAGTGGATCACAGTTTTTGTCAACCAGGTGGTGGAGATAGTACCTCAGATCTGTCAGACTATATTGATTGAGCGAGGCATCTTCCAGGGTGACAGTTTGAGTCCATTATGGTTTTGCCTAGCCCTGAATCCTCTTAGCACTTTGCTGAAGGACTCAGGACTGGGCTACCGATTACGAAGAGATGGTGAAGTTTTTTCTCACCTATACTGTACATGGATAACTAAAAAAGAAAAATGGGCACGATTTACTTTTTGAATCCTTAAACAACTAGAATTCATCAGTTATATACTTATATGTATATGTATGTATATAATATGTTGTATGTATAAATATATAATAGTATTTATTTTATACGATATTTATGTTTAATTATTTAAAAGTACTTATTATATATATCTGGATATTTTATCTATCTATTTAAAACGCCAACTATTATTTCTGCTTTTCTTCTCCTAAAGGTTGACAGGGAGAGAATGCTTTAGCATTAAGTCTACCTATTGTAGCTTTTGGCTCAATAAATTTGTAAATAAAATAAATAATTTTAAATAATCTCAAGCTATTTACACAAAAACGCACTGACTTGTTGAAACTACTAAAAATTACAGAAGTTTTTAGTAGTGGCATCAAGATGGAGTTTGGTGTAGATAAGTGTGCGGTTATGCATGTGCAGCGGGGAAAGGTTGTAAATTCAACAAATTTACAACTTTCTGAGACAATGACTATCAAGTCTCTTTCGGAATCTGACACCTACAAATACCTTGGTATGTCACAGTCATTGGGTAATATGGATGGGGACATAAAATAGGCGGTGATGGAACGCTTGTTTGGCCAACTGACAAAAGTACTTGAAAGTCTTTTGTCAGATGGCAATAAGACCCGAACGCTTGGGTGATGCCCCTACTCATTTACTCCTTTAGCATACTAAGGTGGACTCAGACTGAGCTGGATGCCCTGATAGGAAGGTCCGCCTACTGCTCACAACACGGAGAGTCGATCAGGCATATAATCTCCGGTTCTTCTCATCTGGCTAACGGCGAGTATTTGCACAGACATAACCTTGTAGCCAGAATTATTCACCAGCAGCTTGCTCTTCGATACAGGCTTGTAGAATCGAAGGTGCCGTACTATAAGTACTCACCGGCGACAGTTCTCGAATATGGATGTGCCACGCTATATTGGGATCGATCTGTCATCACGGGCAGGACTATTGTCGTCAATAAGCCTGATAGCGTGCTGAAAGATCGATTGATGCGTCAGGCAGTGCTCGTCGGCATCACGGTCCCGCATGACGAGAACCTCGTGAAGGCCGAGAAGGACAAGCTTAGCAAGTACCTTGACTTGGCCCACGAGGTGACTGCTATGTGGGATGTGGATTCGACGATCATTGTCCCGATAGTCGTATCGGCGAACGGTCTTATAGCGAAGAGTCTTGACCAACATCTTAAGACTCGCTCGCTAGATGGCTGGATCAGGGGTCAGATACAGAAGGCAGTACTCCTGGACACGGCATGCATTGTCAGGAGGTTGACCGCCGGTATCTTGGGCCTTGCCCCGCTGCCAGTGGGCAGCTAGGTTAGGTTTTTTTATAATGTGTTTATATTTTGTACTATGTATTTTATATTTTACTTTTTATAGACTTATTATAAAAAACCTAACTTAAGAATTGATATAAATATAGGGAATAAGAATAATAATATGCCGACATTGCAGTAGTGCTAGTGAGACAATCCAACACATTACTGGAGCCTGTAAGACTAGTTTAAAATGATTACAAGCACAGACACGACCAAGTAGTAGCAATTATACATCAGCACAAAGCATCCAAATTCTCACTCACTCATACACCAAACCACACCATACTATAAATAGGTACATCCCGGATAAAATATTAGAAAATGATTCAATTAAAATCTATTGGGACCAGACAATTATACATAGACAGACAGGACAGTACACTTTAACAGACCAGATAACTATACACGATAAACACAACAGCATCCTATACCTCATAGACATAGCGATCCCCAACACGCACAATCTATAATCTACACACACTGAAAAGATGACTAAGTATAAAGCTCTAGACGTAGAAATACAGACACAGTGGCGAGTCAGGACTGTGTGTGTGTCTAGCTATTACGGTTCAAGAGATAGAGCCCTGTGACAGACGGACAGACAGCGGACAGCAATAGGGTCCCGTTTGCACCCTTTGGGTACGGAACCCTAAAAAGATAAAAAAGAACGAAATAATAATAATAATCATTTTATTTTCAGACCAATGATCCATACAATTTTTATAACATAATTACAAAGAAATTTTATAAATACAATTAATTGACATAAACAATAATAAATTGAATTAAAATAAATTGAATTGAAATAAATAGAATTAAATAATAAAATTTTAAAATTAAAATCATAAAAATTAAACTAAACGAACTAACCTAAAATTTGCCGAACTCGTTCTCGAGGCACTGGAGCATGGAAGTGCATCCAATGTCTCAAGAGCGGGCCGTTCGTCCATTCCGTGACTGATGACTGACAGGAGAATATTGCGACTGTCCTTCATTCTGCGCGCCGTGGATGCCACCTTCTTGCGCATTGTCGCATAGAAACAGTCGACTCTTGCTTTAGCAAACATTCCAAATGCGCTGCAGAAACGGGTCAGTCGCAATAGCGTCCTGAATGCATTGTTATATTGAACCCGGAGAGCACTGTATGTTTTCTGCTTGTAGTGAACCCACAGGCTGCTGGTATAAAATGAGGTGCAGTAGGCACGAAAAAACGTTGTTTTAACCTCTGTTGAGCTCTTAGCAAACCTGTGGGCGATCATATTTGCTCTGACTGATAATGCTCTCCGCTCACGCTCAATATCATTGTCATCTCTAAGGTCGTCAGTCACAATATGACCTAAGTATTTAAATTGCTGCACCCGCTTTAAGGGAAACCCATTCAACCGAACGGGAGGCACGTTTACCGGACATTCGGTCCCAGCCTTAAAAACCACTTGCTCGCTTTTCTTCGCGTTGTATTTTAACCAATGGCTACTTACATACTGCTCACATATGGTCATATGTTCTCTGAGACCACCTATTGAAGCGCTCGGCAATACCTGGTCATCTGCGAAGCTGAGATTATTGAAACAGACGCCCTCAATATGCCATCCGACATGGCGACTGCTGAGCTCAACGATGAGATCATTAATATACAGGTTGAATAGTGTTGGAGAGTTCACCCCACCCTGCCTCACACCACAACCCAACCCATACGATTCCGAAAATGCGCCTGCCCATTTCACGTTGTTGACTTGGTTTCCGTATCAGTATCGCAGAACATGAATGAGTTAAATAGGTTCTCTCATTTTCTCAAGCTTTTTCCACAACACTTTATAAGAAACCAAATTAAACGCCCTTTACAAGTCGAGTAAACCGGCGTAGACGGGCGTACCCCGATCCGTATAATAATATTTGACAGCACGCGATAGCACTTTCTGTAGAAAGACCTGTTCGGAAATCGAACTGATTATGCTTTGAAATAGTTGTTTAAGTGCGAGTTTATGATGCTGTCATATACTTTCGCGATAACAGTTGCTAATGAGATAAGTCGGTAGTTACAACTTGTCTATTATAAATCTATGCTCTGGATCATTACACATTTTGTAACAATAGTGTGACACCCCTATTGGAAATCAATTAGGCGCAATCTTTTATGATTTATGACATGCTTTAGAAAAAAAATTTGTTTCATTACTATTTCTTCCCTCAAATAATCTTTCTATTTTCATCACTAAATTTAGAATTTTGACAAGTAGTAGTTATGACAGGTTTTATTTCGCCGAAATTACACTTAACGACCAATGGAAAATGATCCGAAGACAAGACATCATGTCTAACACTTACAGACCTTACACAATCGCGGGCCGTCTGCGTCGTAACACAGTGGTCCAACCAACGCGCTGAGCCATTTATGTCACAGACATAAGTAAATGTTCCAGAATCAAGCCCTAGTGTATCAATGTCCACGCATGACCAATTGTTCTCACTACAGACAATCATGAGCTTATGGTAAAACGGTGTATGTGGATGTGCATTAAAATCTCCAAGTAATACTGAACAACTTTGCTCTAGGAACATATATGGAAATATGATTTTTTTTTGCTTTCCATACTAACTCGGATCAGCTGGTCGGACATATTTCGATATATGGTTCCTTGGGGAAAGTTGTTTAATATCATGCATGGACTGAATGTGCCCTTAAAATAGTTTTACCTCTAGATAAAGTAATATTGCAATTTTCTATTCAATTTGTATTTTTATAGTTTTAGGGATCCTTACCACAAAAGGAAAAAACGGATCCCTTATAGGATTACTCGCATATCTGTCTATCCGTCCGCCTGTCACAGCCAATTTGCTCCAAAACTACCGGACCGATTGTAACTTGGTGACCCAAAGACATAGGTGTTGCCTTAATAAATTTATTTTAAACATGGGGGCATATTCGTAGGCAAAGGGGGGCTAATCAACGTACGGAACCTTATCCACGCAAGTATAACTCGCACTTCTGCTGTTTTTGAATAATTTCACTAATAATATTGTTTATTTTGTCAAGATAAACCGTTCATAAAGTTAAAGAAGCCGCCGAGTATCAGGCTCCAACCCGATGGCACGATCTTGGCCACCAATTCTAGATTAATAAGGCTACTTATTAATATCGACGCTCACCCAAAGCCAAAGACTACATTGTAAGTATTATAATATATTTATCTATTCTTTGGAATTCAAGTAATCAATTTGACCATCTCATCTCTTCTTCCGCCTACTGCTGAGCATATACAACTCTTCAACGCCACCCTTCGTAGTTTAGTGTTGTTCTCATGGACTAAAACTATAGTCAAGAAAATATTTTACATTTTATTTAATATTTATTGCACAATAATCTAACGATTACAATACAAAAGGTAAAACTTAATGCTTAGGGACGTAGCAATATGTTGAATTGCCTTATGTGCTACACATGGCGTCGACGAAGAGAGGCCTATGCTTAGCAGTGGGCGGAAATAGGGCTGGGATGATGATGACGATGATGCCTTATGTGCTCCACCAATTGCACATCCATTGGTCGGGCTCAGTTCACCACAAATTAAGTTATTCACGACAATATAAAGTTTTGAATAAATAATTCATTCTCATGAAAGGTTTTCGTGTATACATACCCAAAGCTAGGGCGGGTCGCCATGACAGACGTCGAAGTGTGTTTCTACTACTGTAAGAAAAGCAGAGTCAACAATACTTTGTGTTTTCAGCTTGCGTAATGGAAATGGTTTGACTATAGTTAGTCCGAAGTATTCCTCTAACGTCAATCCTATGGGAGACGTAATATTAACAATCACAAACTTGACCGTGAGAGACTCTGGGAATTATACTTTTGTGGCTGATAATGGTGCGGTAAACAACACTTTCACTTACGATTTACGCGTAAAAGGTAAGTATCAAAAAGATAAATTAATAGTTATCTATGTAGCACAGTCACATATCTACTACGCACAAATTTTTTCTTCATCTGAGCGCGTTCCTAGTTGCATACTCCGCTGAGCTGCTTCGGAGTCCAGGGTGCGCTTTCCCGCCTTTTCCTTTCCATATATGTATAACTGCATGTCAATGGTCATCTAAGGATGCCAAAGGCATTGCGAAGTAGAGAAGAAATAGCAGAAACAGATTAAATGATTTGGCTATAGTTTTACGATCGGCCGCCGCCTAACGTTAACCCTCTTTGGGAATGTAATTGTAGCACGAGATGTTTGTGCATTCTGGAACCTCTTAGGACCAATACATCTCTTTTTGTGTATGTCGTAAAAGGCTACTAAAGGACTAAGCACAAACACCTCGTGCTACAACTGCATTCCCAAGGAAGTTGACGTCGGGCGGCGGCCAGTTGTCAAACTTTTTGCACATGCATTCCCAAGGAGGGTTGGCGTCAGGAAGGCGTAAAACTATAGTTCTACGCCGTCTTCTTGTAGTTTTTTGGCTATAGCCAAACCTAACTGTTCCGGCTATTTCTTTCTGATTTCGCATGGTCTGCGGCATCCTTGGGTGACTATTGTCATGCATAATATATTTAGAGAAAAAAAAAGCGGGAAAGCGCACCTCGGGCTCCGAAGCAGCACAGCAGCGGATGCTACTAGGAACCGCCAAGATGAAGAAGGAAGACGTCTAATAGAAGGAAACTGATTTTCTAACGCCGACAACGACAAGTCAGACTAGCGACTGTCGGCTTGTCTTTAAAAATGTACAAGAGCGCGCACACCAAGACAATACTGTCAAGCTAGATTGTTTTCTCTTCTGGTTTTAGGGCAATGCTTGATTAAAGGTGTTTGGAACAGATATTCTACCACTATAAGTATGTTTCCATGTGTCAATAATGAAATCTTATCCAGGATTTTTGCTTATGCGGTGTGCGCGGTGTCTTAGTCACATGGTTTAAAGACAGTTATAGCTCAATTACGCGCTCGTAATCTATATTTATAATAAAACCTAGTAAATATTTGTACAAAAATATGAAATTGATATATTTCAGCTGAACCAGAAGTTAATTTAAAATCAAATGAAATTATTCGACGTGATTTGAACCAGACTATAACGTTAAATTGTAGCGTTACTGGGTATCCGCCACCAAATATTCGATGGACATTTAACGCAAACGGATCCAACATTGAGGAGGTAAAGCATCACAAAACTTAATGTGTTATTAAGAGGAAACACTAAGGTCGAGAGAATAGAAATATTGGTATTTGTAAAATCTATTAAAGTCTAGCTGTGCCCGAACAACAACCGAGCGAGTGCGATGGAGACAACTGCAGCTCGGACCGAAAATACCAATGAAAAGTACACAAAATCAACGTTTCGTAGTTCCCTGATTTCTCATCTAAAACTAAATCGATTTAATTTATTTTTCACTAAATGTCTGTGTTTCCATGTTTTCTTTTTATAATATAATCTCGTCAAATTTGTTTGCTAGATGTTTGACCATCGTGGAAAATCTTACCAATTTTTCAGGTTTATGAACGTTGAAAGAGACACTTCAATAATTTAGTTGTCAAACATAGAACAAAACGCAGGGACATGCCAGTATATCCATAGTTTTTTTTAAGAAAAAAAATTTGCTCTATTGGCACTATCCGACGAGGAATCAAGGCACTACGCTTGTATGGAATTACTACTCATCGATTTCCCCTTAAGGGGATACATGAATTTTTTGGGGTCCAGTGCTGCCCTGATTTGAAATAAATTATTTGGAAGGAAACGGAGATATCATTTAAAATGTTTGTCTTGATTAAGCCCTAGATAACCCTTCAAACTATAATATTATATTTTATGAGTTACTAGGCTCTTTACAGTTTTAAGTTTTCCGCAAAAATGCTGAGAAAAGCTGAAGGTTATAAAATAGTTTTAAGGATTATCTAGAGCTTAATCAAGACAAAATTTTTAAAGATATCTCCTTTTCCTTTTAAATAATCTATTATTATTATTTCAAATGGGGGCAGCACTGGACCCTGAATAATTCATGTATCCCCTTAACTATAGAAAAGCAAAGGTATGACGTCGGTGGCGTGGCGCCATACATTTTTATACCATACGACTATGGTCACATAGCTGCTGTGATTGCAGCCGCGCAACAGAGACTTTTATTCTATTTTAAAAGATTTATATATAACAATGCTTAAAACTTTAATATTTTAGGTGCCAGAAATTGAACATGTCGTACAATCTATGTACGAAGTGCAATCATCAATATATTTACCTATTCAGAAGTCGGGTAAAATAATGTGCATAGGAGAAAATGATGAAGGGAGCTCCAACAAAAGTAGCATATTATACGTTTATGAAATTAGAAATGGTTTTGGTATAAAAGATACCCCGATTTGGTATGCAGAAAATGATAATGCTACTTTAAAATGTTATGCTTCCAAGTATGACTACGAAAACGTAACTTGGAAAAATGCAAATGAAACTGGTAAGAATCGACTATTTTCTACCATGAAATGCGGTTTGTTTAGAATACCATTATACTTTTGTTTAACGTATTTCAGTGAAATATTTTGAGAGCCCATTCTCTCACGTAGCTGTGTTAAAAATAGCAAGAATACCTCAAAGTAAAGCTGGACAATATACTTGTGTGGGTCACAGACGCAATGGTGAATACGACTCGCAAACTATTTCCATTCAAGTTGAAGGTAACTGTTTTATTTATGTTGATCAGTTAGTTTATGTGTGCTGTATGAGCTATCATCTGATACATTGTAGCAAGAAATTCATACCTACATCATAGGTAGCACTAATTTACCCTAAATTCTAACTATCTGTATAAGCAACCTTACGATTAAGTAAACTATGTTATTACGTCAATAGAAAAGTGATCTTAGCGCTTAGGTTAAAACAATAAATTTAGTGTAAAAAAAATCACTCGACGGGTTTGGTTATATACTCTTCAGGAGTATCTCCCGACTAGCTAGCTTCCTCCAGCTAACTCAACTTAGCTCTGTGTGTGTGGTTATCCCATACATAGCCGATCTTTCGAGCCGGATGTCTGTGTGTGTTAGTGGCCACCACTGGCACCCACTGGTGTTAGATTTTTCAAGTTGCCTTAAGGCATCTAACAAAGCTTGACAACTGCCATACAATGATGACTACCGGCTACCGAAGCACGAAGGTGCTCGAGAAATTTTTATGCCACTTGTGGTCACCCATCCAAGTGAGGACAACGCTCAGGGTCACTTAACTTGTTAAAGCACTAGTAATGCGTTCCCCCACCGGGCCACTCCCCGACCTAGAATACGACCACTCTATATGTTGTTGTGGGTGCTATAAATGCAACTAAACGACTAAGTATAAACATCTTGCGCTACGAAAGCATTCCCAAGGTGGGACGTCGGGCAGGTCCAACTACTGGCACATCGTTTTAATGACGACTTTTTTTATGCGAGTCCACTATAGCCGACGTGATCATTAACATGGCATCCCGTGTGGTCATAATGACAAGCAATTTCTTTGACGGACCCCTGGCTCCGAAGTAACATAACTAAGTATGCACTCAAGATATACGACGACGACAACGACAACAATACAAGACGAACAAATACAAGAGGACTGACATCGCCATACAAAAAGCGTACTCTGCTAAGAAGCCAAAATCCCGTATTATTTTAGATGTCACTACTATCTCGCCCGCTAACTATACAAAGGATGCTGGGTACCTTAGGCTGACGGTGAACGCTTATACCACCATCTTTCCGAAATCAAAGTACCACTACCTTCTTTCGAACTAGTAGCTCCATCTAGCTAAAACATTTAAACTAAACTCGAATAATGCTTCAAAGAATGAAGGTTGTCAGTCATCTTGTTCGTCCATTTCGTTACACACATTTAAGCAGCTATCAGCTTCGATCATATATTCTATAGATGCACAGTTTCTTGCAAAATCAAACAAAATATTGTCCCCGTTGTCAATACGTACATATGTAGATGTATATATACCATTTCAAGTATTGCGAAAAAAGTTCTAAAGTGTCATCCAGTTTAATCTAATTTAAACCTTAAGTAACTGAGGTAAGCGTGGAAATAAATCCGTATTTTCATCACGCACTTTAGCATCTTTGACGTAACGTCACGCGCGCGGCCAACGGGCGAATGAGAGTGAAATAAGGCATAATACTGTTTTATGCCTTGTTTTTCCGGTGCCATTTTTTAGACGGCAACTGTGCATCTATAGAATATATGATCGAAGGCTATCAGATAAAGTTTTAGCACAGAATACATATTAGTACAAGTATAGTAACGAGTAATTTCCTTGTCGATACCGCAAACTAACGAACAGAATATTGAGACAGTTAAAATAAAGTAAAACTACCTTTTATCTTATTTTAAAGTGAATCGTCATCCTGTTATCACGGAGCCAACGGACGAGAATATGGAGGTGTCGATATACCAAAATGTCCACTTTAGTTGCGAAGCTGATGGGGTCCCTCCACCTGACATCAAATGGTTCAAGGTAGGTGATACGGCCTTTGGGTAGCGTTCTGCCGATGGCCAGCGTTCGGAAAGATACGCAGTGTCTTCTCGTCCAAAATACCTCAGTGCCTTAAAGTGATACATGAGGTTCAGTGCTGCCCCCATTTAAAAAAAAATGTGAAGCTTTTCTTCGCACATTTGCCAAAAGTGGCCGTTTTTCGCAAATGTGCGAAGAAAAGCTTCACGTTCTCACTTTAAATTGTAATCAGTAGTTCATTAAATAGTTTGAAGGGTTATCTACGTTTTAAATGATATCTCCGTTTCCTTTCTTATATTTTTTTTATGGGGACAGCATGGACTCCATGTATAAGACTAAAGTCTACAATTAATGTGTGTTACCAGTGATGACCCTAAAACGTACCGTGGTCCCCACTATGGGTCTCTTATGAATTCTCAAGGTTATGCGGCTGAAATGATGATGATGGGGTAATGCTGCACAGTTATGTACATCAATATTAAATACATATACATGTTTAGTACCTACACAAAATTGAGATCATACCTAAAATAATGGAGGCAGAGAAAAGAGAGAAGGCTGCCTTGCGATCCGGAGGTCGTGGGTTTCAATCCCACTGGGAAGCATACTTTGTGAAAAGCTGTTTCCAGTATCGTTAAGATATTGCAGGCTTGAATCACCTGATTATCCGAAAAGATGATTCCGTGCTTCGTAAGGCACGCAAAGCTGTTGGTCCCGAACGCTATCTAGCGTTTGTACCTATTCTAGGATTGGTTCTGGTCTACCCTTTGGGTTGCGGAGGTCAGAGGCAATCGCTAAGTGTAAAAACCAGAAACCTTGTTGAATGACCTAGGTTAGGTAGCGGACCCCCACCTCTGAAGTGTAACCACTGAGGATGCAACCGGGAATACGCTCGGATGATAATGATGAGAGAAAAGAGAGAAGGCAATTGGAAGATCTGTTTCTAAGCATTACTCTACTCGTCTCTTATTAGTTATGCAGTCGTGACTTTTTAGTCTATTCAATAATGTGACAATAAATGAAAATATGTCCTAGCTGCTTCTATTCCCTCGCAGATTGATAGAGACGATCAAGGAAATAGGCGAAAATCTCGAGGAATCATTTCAATAGGCGATTCTGTTAGCAACCCATCCATATTTTCGATTCCTTTTGCATCTATATGCCCACCATCACGCTGAAAGTCAACTTTGAGTCTTACGACCCTGTGCTCTGTCTACATTTGTAGTTTATGTAGGTATGTATTTGTGTAAATGTTAATATATATTATATGTATAAATAGTATTATATATTAGTTATGTGTATGTGTATGAATTGTAGTATTTATATATGTATGTATAGGTTCTTTTTGTAGCGCCTATCGCAATAAAATTGATTTTTCTGTTTTTCCTAAAGGTTGACTGGTAGAGAATGCATTAGTGTTAAGTCCACCTTTTGTACCTTTGTGTTCAATAAAGATTTAATAAATAAATACGTACCTGATTGTATATGAAACAAAATATTAGAATAATAATAATATAAATATAAGACGTTTTAATTTATTAAATTAATGCATACGGGAATTAACGCGAAACGTACCTTTTTATTTATTTATTTTGCTGACGTTTCTTTCGGGTTTCACCGAACGTGGTCCCAGCTTGACTGAAGCAGCGATGACGCAATGGGAAGTCCCGTAGCCCCTGTACTTGCTAATCTCTGGATGGAACATTTTAAAGAAAAAGCGTTAAGCATTGGCCCTAAAACGATTAAGTTGTGGAAGAGATACGTAGATGACGTTTTCAGTATCGTGAAAGGAGGAAAACATGAGGTAGATCAGTATGTTGAACATCTTAACTCAATCCACCCGAAGATAAAGTTCACTTATGAGATGGAAACAGGCAGATCGTTGTCCTTCCTGGATGTCAAAATAACCGTTAGACCCGATGGGTCCATGTCTCACTGTGTGTACCGGAAACCTACACACAGACAGGTACCTACATGCCACATCACATCACCACCCGTGTCACTTGCAATCCGTTGTGACATCACTTAAAAACAGGGCACTTGACCTCTGTGACCCTGAGCATGTGGAAAGCGAGCTGAATCATGTTCAGGAGGTACTCAGGAACAACGGTTACAAGTTGAGCAGGACGCACATACTACCGAAAAGGAGACGCAAGCACCCGGATGATTGTAGGCAGCCGGCATACATGCCCTATGTCCGAGGAGTAACAGATAAGATCGGAACCATGTTGAGAGCGTATTCTATACCTACAGTATACACACCATGTAGTAAAGTAATCAACATGGCAGGCACTCCGAAGGATGTGCTGCCACTACAAACTCCAGGCCTCTATAAGGTGGATTGCAGCTGCGGTGCTTCCTATATAGGTCAAACGAAGCGGACTATAGCTGAGAGGATCAAGGAGCACATCGCCGCTGTAAAGAATCGACAAATCACCAAATAGGCCATTGCAGAACATCTACTCGAAGCAGGTGCTAATCACTGGATTGAATTTCATCGTACGCAAGTCCTCGCTGGCGATTGCCACTATCGCAATAGGATGGTACGTGAGGCGATTGAAATTAAGAAACATCCTAACAATTTCAACCGAGAAGATGGCCTTAAATATCAGCAGTGTGGAATCCAGTGATTAACAAAACACAACCCCGGTTTGGTGCACAATCGGTTAACCACCAGAATACGGTTGTGTTACGGAATAGGGACACTGTGAGTGTAGTGTGTCGTCACACACTACACTCACAGTGTCCCTATTCCGTATTATATCGTTCATTCTCCAAGTACCGTCGTACTTGGAGAATGAACAATATGACGGTGGATGAAGATCACACCGGGCAGGGGGAGGCGTAGGCGTCGTCGCTGCTTCAGTCAAGCTGGGACCACGTTCGGTGAAACCCGAACGAAACGTCAGCAAAATAAACAAAAAACAGGTACGTTTCGCGTTAATTCCCGTATGCATTAATTTAATAATAATGCAACGCGATAGTTTAAAAGTATTTACGTTTTAATTTAGTTAGATTAATTTTATCATATCTTTTTAAACGTAAATATAAAAAATATTAGAATTGTTGATGATGATACAATCGATGTCATTTTTTTGCTATCAAGTCAGCCCAATAAAGTATCAATGTACTATGACTGACCTGGTACCTAACAAAGGAGAAGATAAATATTATTGGTTTTTGTTGCAGGATGGAAATGAAATTAAAAACGGCACTGATGGTCTAGAAATTAAAGAAATTTCAGATCTCACCGTGTTAAATTCTACAATTATTATTGCATCCATGAAAGAAGAGTTAAAAGGAAAATATGAGTGTGTAGCAAACAACTCCTTGAGTTCTGAAAGCAAGATTGTAAACTTAGTTGTGCCGGGTAATAATTTAATAATTGTTATTCTATGAATTACTTTATTACAAGTTCTAATTCTATTAATTTTCTAAAAAATAAGTTATAAAAACAATGTTTTCCACTTTTTGTGTCATGCATTTTTTTACTTACGTTTGCCGCTTTTAATCGGTTGTTTTCGAAATCCTTGGGACGCCCTATGTCCAGCAGTGGACTTCCTGTGACTGATATACTTTGCATTCAAAGAGTTTAACTTTTCAAGTACAAATACATTTATATACCTACTACAAATGTGTAGTTGAGAAGTTTAACTCTTTATCGTCACATCTGCTAATTTATACCCCTTTTTATTTTCAGGCAAACCAAATATAGCGACTTATCTAGGCATTTTCAGCGTTATATTTTTTGCGCTCACTCTTATAGTGATATATTTGACGTGGAAAGTGAAGAAAGAGAAACGACTGAGAAAGGAGCTAGCAAAGGCTGGTCTCCTGTACTTCAGAGAGGGTGTTCCACACTCACTTAATCCTGAATTGAACCTAGATGAACAAGCTGAACTGCTTCCATACGATGAGAAGTTTGAATTTCCAGCGGAAAAACTTTTTTTAGGTGTGTATGGAAACAAAATATTGCAAACTAGGTATTATTAAAAAAAAAGTAACAGTATAAATCAATATATCTTGAATTGGTACAATCCGTAGAAGTTACCTTGGCACCTCGCTCTGATGGAAAAATATTCCACGCGTGTTGATTTCTACGGGTTATATTATAGGGTCAAACACAAATTCAATTATTCATAATTTCCAAAAAATAAAACCTCGTGTATGATTTTGAAAACCAGTTTTTATTTGAGTAATAGTCTCTTATTATCCTTAATAATACAGACATAGATCAGTCTTATGAAATCTCTCGAAAAATCACAATTTTAATTTTTTTAAGGCCACGTAAGGGACCTAGTTGTCTACAGATAAGAATATTTATCTTATTTATGAAATCAGATTATTACAATACGGCTACAAAACTTAATTTATAAAGGTTAACATAAAAGTCACTTTCATTTTAATAAAAAACAGTGTTCGAAAATTAAGGTATTTTATAAAAAAATAAAATAATAATAATTGTCCACAGCATGGACATCTTTTATGTAGAAATTCCACAGAAAAGACCCTGTTATCTACAGGAGTTAACATTTGCTATATTATATGATCACAAAATTATGATTCATCAGGAAAATATAATTCTAAATGTTTCAAATAGTATTTACTCGCTATAATAAAAAATATTATATACTATATTTAAAAATTATGGTAGGGTAATCAAAAACTTAAAACGAGATCAAAATGTCTACAGACGGGAGTCGTTCCTGTAGAAAAACAAAAATCAAAATATACTCTCATCGTCTGAAAAGTCCCATACAAAATGCGGTAGACTTTTCTTAGGAGTTATTTCTACCGAAGACTCCGAAGACCCAGAGTCGTTTAAGATGATACGACCGCAATGTGCTTTTTTTACAGGTCTATTATTATTTATTGATACACTTTCAATTATGTTATCAGGAGTCAATCTATCAGAAAAACCAGGTGACATTGGTTCAGTTGTCGCAGAACTAGTTCTTGTACTTACAGGCAAATTAGCTTGAAACAAAGAATTGTCATTATTGGAAGGCCCTGCTTGAGGAGATACAGGACATGTATTTAGAGAGTGATTTTCAGATAATACGGAATTTGTAGGATAATCTAGAGCTTTTAATTCTATTTGAATCTCTCCTAGTTCAAAATGAGAGCAACGTTCATTAGCTGCACAATCTAAACAGCTTAGTCGCCGGGCATGGATTACATTAGGATTTTGTATATGCCATGTAATTTGATGTATTTCGAGCGTACCTTTAAAAGGACGTGTAGCACTTTTTTTCAAAAGCAGATCAATTTCAGGAAACCTTGACTCGTCTATTGTAGAAACCTCTATACCCTTACAGTTTACAGATGAGCACGCCATTAAATCATCTAAATTAGACACGTCATTACCCTTTGCAACATAATCATCACAAATGCGCTTCATGCACCCTCCAACACCATCGGGTGCACCTTTCCCATGTCCCCGTTCACTAAAATGCCAAATAATAGACGTAAGAGAAAATTCCTTGCTTAAAAACTTTGCGATTAAAAAAAACATGGACTTGTTTCGATATTGGGTTAGGGGACCATCGCTTAAAATGTGTAATGTTTGCAAATCAGGAGATAGTTCCTTGATTCTTTTTACTAAAGCAATTAGATGTATACATATAGCAACTGGGTCATGGCGCAGGTTTTCAGTTGCGGTACAGAAAGAGATATTTTTTATATAATTGTTTGGGGGGTCAAAATTTGCAAAATAATACACACAAGTGTGCAATGAAATTTGCCCTTTCGATCCTCCAAAGTGTGCCGACTGTACCTCTTGTCCATATTTACAATTATAGTTTTCTGAAAAGTCTATGTGTAATAATCCCTCAACAGTGGATAAATTTTGTTTAACAAATTGTACAGATTTAATCTGATGAAGCATGTTCGCTACGTGTTTTCTTAAAGTAGGCAAATTTACAATTAATTTTTCAAAAAGTAGTTTATGTGTGGTTTGTACCCTTTCTTTAACCGTTTTGCGACACTGTTTTGTAGTATTTTTGATAACCACCGGAACAGTTTTTGTGACCCACCGTTCAAATGATACAGTATCATTAACATTAAATATATTACACTGCAAAGTTTTGTTTTTGCAATTAGGACATTTATTCTCTAAGCAAATTAATCTTAGCGTATTGTTACAGCATACATACTTTAGCAAATCTTTAATTGTTTTGTAAGGAATTACTTTAGCATTATAAAGGGATCTTATTATAAAATCATTATTAGCATGGATTATGCATAAACAAGTGTTTCTTGCTCCCACTTTCGGAAATAGAACCCAAAATGGACGATATCTCCGAAAAGTTTCATACGATATGTTTATTCCAGATTTATTCACAAAAGTTTTGTGTAGGTTAAGCAGTGAATCATTTAAAAATCGAACTTGTTTTTTAATTTTTTTTCTTGTAATGGTATCCTTTTTTCCTGACGTAAGTATGCTATTTTCATCTTGAAGCAAAAAATCTTCTACTGCTTCTTTTATTTCTTGAGCCTTCTTACTTTTTTTTTCAGGAGCTCTCGTTTCTTTGCTTTTTCTATTACAAGATCTAATAGCTCTCATACGGTATTTTGCCATTTTAGTTTCTAACTCATGAATTTTTTTTCTTAGATTACTATTTTCTATTCTTAATCTGCGTGCGTTGCGTTTCAAAGTTGCATTACCAACATTAATACGCGAAAATGAGGGACTAGACGGTGGTGTATTCTCTTCAACGAAACGCAAAGCATTTTTCTCATTTTTCACCTTCTGACGTCTTAGTTTGGCCTTTTCTCTCCATATTTTTCTCATGTTTCGTTGTTCTCTTGGTGTGTAGTCCCTAATAGTTTTAATTTTACCCTGTTCTTTTTTTCGCTGATATCTTTCCCTATCTTGTTTTCTTCTTTCTTCTAAGGCTAATTCATCCATTTTTGCACGTGCACGACGTATACTGAGCTTCTTTTGTTCACGCCTACGCCTTCTTTTCTCTTCTTCAGAAAGCTGAATTCTACTTCTACTGGTCCGTGGCATTATAACTGAAACAGTACAAAATCTTCGTGTAATTACTGTAATAAAGTTTGAGGATGCTTTTTACACCCACTGCCAGTTGCATGCATCGTATTTAACTTACCGATAAATAAATGCATATAATAAAATTTATTTTAAATCCTTTCTGTAGACAATAATATTACAATAGTAAGTATTTCCTGTAGACCTCCGCGTCTACAGAAAAGTAAGTGTAAATAATACGTAAAATACACATCACGTTTTGATCCCTTAGTGGGTACACATTGCCAAAAGCCGCAAGACCCAAAGTCTGTGTTTAGCGATATGGTGGGTATAAAGGTTAAATAATATGACTTAAAAATAATGTCAGGTTGATAGCATATCATCCATTTCGAAGAATTTTTAGCTAAAAGCCCATCTGTCGATCGAGTTTTACGACCGACGCGAGAGTAAAAGCAGCTGGTACATGCTGTTTCTTTTTAAATATCATAATAATTAATTTAGCCAAGGTAAAGATTATTTTACATATATTCTGTAGAAAACAGTATTTTCTGTTGACCCATGCAGCAACAGAAAAGATGTCCCCAGTGAAGACGTTGTGTAAAAAAAGTAAGATGGCTTCCAATATATTGAGGTTAGTATGAAAGCGTATTAGATTTTGCAAAACTATCCCTAATGTGAATAAAAGCTTGCGATTTATAAAAAAAATAATTATCTACTTACCGATTTACACGTAATACAGAAAAGATCTTCAAAGTACGACCAAAATCTTGTGTATCTTATTAAATTACATTTTTTTCACCAACGCAGACGCCATTTATCAAAATTAGGAACAAATGAACGATGAATGAAGCAGTAATACCAACATAACATAAGAAATAATTTGGGTGCGTTCTACATATTCGAAAGATTGCGAATTTTATATGTCTACAGGAGAAGACGACAAATACCAGAACAACAAGTTTATATGATTTTATTTGTGATTATGGATATCTAATTTTTTGTACAACGCTAATTTGGAAAGTTATGTATTTATTACACCTCTTGATGATTAAATGAAAATTTATATTCCTTTAAAATAATTATGAACTCTTATCAAACTGAGGTAGTAAGTATCCGAACAGTCTACAGTAGGAGACATTATGATAAAAAAACAAAAACAAAATAATAATAATAATTTTAAAAGACAAAATTCTGTCAAATCTGATATTTCCTCAACATTATTTCAATCAATAAAAACAAATTTACTCTTAAAACATGTACATCAGGAATTTATTTAAACCTGAACACATTTTCTTTTGTTTTTGTGTTTGACCCATTATTATTTTAACTAATTATATTAATTAATGTAATTAGTTAAAATAATAACATAACCCGCAGAAATATACTTGGCACCTAAGAGAAATGTTTTTCTTTCAAAACGGAGTTCCGGGGTCCAGTGCTGCCATTTGATTTTTCCCGAAAAACGGGCACTTTTGGCAAATGTGCGAAGAAAAGCTTCACATTCCCACTTGAAACTGTAAACAGTTGTTCATAAAATAGTTTGAAGGGTTATTTAGGGCTTACAAGAGACAAAATTTTAAATGATATCTCCATTTCCTTTCCAATAATTTATTTAAAATGGAGCCTAGCACTGGACTTTGGGAAATCTAGAAATAAAATAATATAATTTTACGCTAACGTATAATTACAGTTTGGCGCGCTATCTTGGATCGAGGCATAGATATAATAGATCGTGTATTACACATCTGTCTCATGATGATGTCATCAAATTATGATATACGAGGGGGGGTCAAAAAGTTCGCGGAACGGAGGGGAAGGGGGGTGAAATAAAATACTGTACTATTTTTCTTTTTCAATATATTCCCCCTTAAGTCGAATACATTTTTCAGATCTCTCTATTAACTTATTAATACCGTCGAAAAAAAATGATTTGTCTTTGTCCTCAAAATAGGCCGAAATCGCCGACTTGACTTCTTCATCATCGGAAAATTTCTTCCCCCGAAGCTCTTTTTTTAATTTGGGAAATAAAAAATAATCACAGGGGGCTAAGTCTGGACTATAGGGAGGATGGTTTAACATTTCGAAGCCACAGTGATGAAGGGCAGCCATCGCAACGCGGCTCTTGTGTACCGGTGCGTTGTCATGCAAAAGCAGCACACCCTTTGTCAACTTTCCCCGCCTTTTCTCCTTGATTGCTTCTTTTAATTGTCTTAGTAGATTAGCGTAGTATTCTCCCGTTATAGAAACACCCTTATCTTTATAATCTATTAATAAAATACCCTCTGTATCCCAAAAAACAGTTGCCATGATTTTTCCAGCCGATTGTGACACCCTGTATTTCTTAGGGGGGGGCTGACCCTTTTTATGCCACTGCATAGACTCTTGCTTCGACTCAGGCTCATAATGATGAACCCAAGTTTCATCTGCAGTAACAAGTCTTGCAAAAATTCCTTCCTTGTCGGCGCTACAGAGGTCTAAAAACTCCTTTGAATACTCGACGCGCAGCTGTTTCTGTGGTGGTGTGAGCATTCTTGGCACCCATCTTGCGCTGACTTTTGACATCCCAAGATTGTCGTGTAGAATATTTAAAATGGTTGTAGGTGATACTCCAACCATTTCTGCAAGTTGTTTCTTCTTCAAACGAGTATCCTCCAGTATAAGATTCTCCACTTTTTCAACGATGTTTGAGGTGGTGGCCTCAATCGGCCGTCCTGAGCGAGGGTCGTCTTCAAGAGACTCTCTGCCTTGCTTGAAAAGGCTATTCCACTTGTACACCATGGTTTTCCCAGGGCAAGAGTCCCCGTATACTGATAACATTTCTTCCAAAATTTTCTGAGGTGGTTTTCCTTGCTTAGTGAGGAACTTTATGACGGCACGAAACTCGATTTTTTCCATGTTCAAGTTTTTCTTCCGGATTCACTTGTTTGATCGACGACAGGTCAAAGGTTATTGACACAATCAGGTTCAAACTTGGCATATATACTCACAAAGAGTTGCTCATTAGTTACTACCTGCGGCAGGTCCCCCACCCCCCGCTATCCCCTCCATTCCGCGAACTTTTTGACCCCCCCTCGTAGTTGATACCTATCTACACTTTATTTCTTTTCATCACGATGCTGAATTATAAGTAATAAACCTTGTCTGGAATGTACAGTTAGCCTATTGGCATTTTAGACCCCTGTAGGAGAAAGAGTCAAGAATACCTTATTTCTGGTTATAGGCAAGCATCTAGGCTCTGGTGCGTTCGGCGTGGTGTATAAGGCTGAAGCTCGGGGCATCCTTAACGCAGAGGAGACCACCACGGTCGCCGTCAAGACCGTGAAGAAAACGGCAGACAACATGTACATCAAGGCACTCGCGTCGGAGCTCAAGATCATGGTCCATTTGGGCAAGCACGTCAACATTGTCAATCTGCTGGGTGCTTGCACGAAGAACATCGGCAAACGTAAGATCCTTTAGCTATCGAACTCGAACTTAAAAAAAATAATAATAAAATAGTACTTTTTCGTCTTTACTAAATTGTAGAATATAATGAAATTAATGTCGGAATGTGTCAAAGGTACCTTTTTGTGTCAAAGGTACCATATTGTTTTTCTTTTTTGAGGTTAAGCGAAATCTTATGTACTTACTACCAGATTACATCGAGATTAGTTTTCAAAAGGCTTAAGGGGAAACGTGAACTTTTTGTAGCATTTTTGAGAAAAGTGGCCGTTTTCCGCAAAAATGCTTAGAAAAGCTTAACGTTCTCACTTTAAACAGTAAACAGTAGTTCATAAAATAGTTTGATGGGTTATTTAGGGCTTCACAAATGCAAAATTTTAAATGATATCTCAGTTTCCTTTGAAATAATTTATTTCAAATGGGGGCAGCATTGGACCCCGAAAAATTCATGTATCATAATAATAGTCATAACTTTTACTTTATTTTTATTACTTGACAGGCGAATTGATGGTGATCGTAGAGTACTGTCGTTTCGGCAATATACACAACTACCTCATCAAGCATAGGGAGGTGTTCATCAACCAGCTTACGACCGACACCAAGGAGAAAAGCCTCGGCCGCGTCAACAGAGGATACTCTTGCAGCAGTGCCGGCAGCGGGTAAGCGTATACTCATTACTCTTTTTGTTATACCTAATAACAAAAATAATAAGAGTATTTCATACAGAATGGAATCTCCCGCCATCCCGCGCAATATGCGTCCCCGTTCCCCGTTCCCCCGTTGACGCCTTGTCGAGGGGCGAGACTCGAGAGCGGACGAATACACGCACGCATTGACGTATGCACGGATGTATAGTTTCGTTTGTAGTAGTGTAGGCATAAAGGATATTCCGCTTCTATGTAGTTTCATACCTGTGACCTAAGTCCCCCTCATCTTAGCGCGTTCCCGGTTGTGTCCTGTGCTGCTTTGGAGCTCAGGATGCACATTCAAATTCAAGTTACACCAATAAAATTTTTGAAAAATTTTATTTATTAGGACTGAGCTCTATTCCTTTTTCGGCGTTTTTAATGGGAAGGGGTCGTTTCGAATCTTCTTTTCGTTTCTTTTTGTTACTGGATAATCTATTAATTATTAAATTGAAGTGGCAGGGATTTTTTTTGTTACGTTTAAATGTTTTTAGGGTATCGCCAAAAAATTAGCTTTTTGTTTAAAAAAGTCAATGTTGTTTTTACAGAATGCACTCAGATTACGGCGGGTCGAATCACACTCAATCAACTGAACATACGTTTTTGAATACTGCTAATTCGACAAGGAAAGGTACATTGTTTTCCGTAGCACTTAATATATTTATTACATCTATATAACTGACTATTAGTTTAATTATAAGACTATGCAGTAGTTATTTTAGTTTGAAATAGAATAGAATTAAATACTTAATCATTTTGCCAGATAAACCAAATCAACAAGTGGAAATTGCGCAAGGTAACAATTTTCATACAAGCTGAATGTTTCATCTTTTTCTTATCTTTTATATGCACGTATTTCTTTAAGCATGATATCGTAACTTTTTGATGTGAAATAGTCTTTATTTCATGTGAAATTATTTTATGAAATGCCTACCTTCTTTTTACTATTTAGTCTTTTGCAATAAAATGGCAGTATTAATCGCGTAATAACAGGGTGGAAAATAATAAACTGTTGCAACAAAATCTTGATTAGCTAAGGTTTAAGGTTAGCTATACGAATAATTTATTATTTTTTGTTACATATTAAAAAAGTATGTATATTTGTTATGTCAGAAATGGCTACGGCGCGTTTTATTTCATACAATCCACCATACACTACTTAACCGTTCTATAATATGAATAAATAAATAAATATATATATAAGGACAAATTACACTGATTGAGCTAGCCCCAATATGGAAGTGTATAATATTTTATTTAATAGCTCATATGAAATAGCGATCACACCAAACATGTATTTAATACTCGATGCACTGACTTTCATAATTCAGATATATTTTTATCATCCTTTTTCATACTTACTTCAGAGTGATGTCCCGTTTGCACAGAAATCAATGTGTCACTACACTAGCGACAACCAAATCAAGATAGAAATTTTATATTATAAATACTAATATGAGATAAATTCATTGCGAATATTTTAGGTATATGATTTACTCACGTAGCATAGTCGAATAGGCCCAAATTGGTCTATCCGCCTATGCTGGATGTGTAAACCGTATATACCTATATGTCGTAGTTGGATTGTATAATCCGCTATTTGTCAAAACCGACAAACTTTTATATATCGGCTAGAACTTTTATTCTTTTTTTAGCGACTTAAAAATTGGACTAAATGCGTTTCAAAAGTAATCGTAACTAATAGGTACCTAATTACGACCTATTTTTGCTGGTCCTTTCGACGTCGTTATAACAGTCAAAAATAATTACAATACAATACAATACAAATTATCTTTATTGCACCATAATAATTCATAAAATAAAAATAACAAACACCAATAAAATATTGATACAAAGGCGGACTTATCGCTAGATGCGATGTCTTCCAGTCAACCTTTAACTAATTAATTTAATAATTATAAAAGTTTAAAAATGCCTATAAGTTCAGTGTTAGAGCGCTAAAATTTGGAACGGCCTATTTAATAACATAGTAAAAGTGATATAAAAATATTTATGTAAGTATACCGAAATTTGCAGCGTCTGAAGGCTACGTGCAACCGGAGTGGCGCACCAACTACGAGAGTGACTACCAGAGCGCCGCGCCCAGGCCGCTGTTCTCTCGAGATTTGCTGGCCTGGGCCTTCCAGATCGCCAGGGGGATGGAGTATCTGGCTAGTAGAAAGGTGATGAAATAATTTTTTTTTTGTTGAATATATTATACCTACCAATTTAATATTTTAGGTTCACTCCATGGAGCGATTGACCGAAATACAAAAAATATATATTTAGGCCTTTTGCTCTATGCGCCAAAACTGCCAATTCAGAAGGGGTACTTGTATGATTCAGATCATAAGATAAAAATAGGCGAAACTACCAAATACGCTTTATATATTATTCTGATATATACGTCAGAAAACTTTGTACGTTAAGGCCTATTTACTTGCCTGATCATTATGTCACCATGCGGATTCATTCCTAGATACTATCTTAGTATAAGATGAAAATATATCATTAAGATAATTTTTACTAACTTTACGGATTAGGAAATAAATTTATGTATAGCCAAAATAAGTAAAAATGTTTGTATGTATGTATGTACTTACCTGAGAATGAGATATTATTTTTCGTGACTAATAATGTTACTGTCATTTTTCAGGTCCTACATGGGGACTTGGCAGCTCGAAATATTGTGCTGGCTGATGACAACGTAGTGAAGATCTGCGACTTTGGTCTAGCCAGGAGTATTTGCAAGAACGAGGAATATCAGAAGAAAAGCGATGTAAGTGTTATTTTCCGACAAATAATCAACCAGATATCATTGCTCTCTGTATTAGAACAATTTGAATCGTTTATTTGACTTAAAAAGTTTAGTACTTACTTGTTTGTAATATGTAAGTTGTCCGTTTCAAAAACTGCAGACTAGTTTCACTTTCTGATTGAACGGAAATTTTGTAAGTTTTACAGCATCATCAAGCTGATGTGATGAATCTGTCCGGAGCCAGAGTGTAGGGACAACACTCTATGATAGACTCTCAAGTGATGCACTCAAGACAAAGTGTAAAATTAAAACAAAAATCTTTTTGTTAACTACTTATATACTTAAGTATTTTTTTGTGATTCCAGAGCCTGTTGC
Source organism: Acrobasis repandana (assembly GCA_963576875.1). Lineage (NCBI taxonomy): Eukaryota > Metazoa > Arthropoda > Insecta > Lepidoptera > Pyralidae > Acrobasis > Acrobasis repandana. The sequence goes on along the minus strand of OY756218.1, from coordinate 13,030,216 downwards.
CGGTAAAGTGGCTGGCGATAGAGTGTCTGACTGACCGGATATTTTCGACGCAGTCAGATGTGTGGGCTTTCGGCGTCGTGCTCTGGGAGCTGTTTAGCCTCGCTAAGACGCCGTACCCAAGCATTCCTTGCCCACGAGATTTACTGCCATTTCTCAGCAGCGGGTAACTAAAAATAAACGATACAATTATCTAAATATAAGATAAAGGTCGCCTGACAGGCTATGCTCGGTGTTAATAAAAAAAATTAATAAATATAGCCCAGCGGATTAGCTCATTGAAGTTATAGTGGACACAGTACGAAGATCCGATAGCCGTTGGGGCAGAAAGGTTCTCGAATGGCGGCCACGTAACGGCAAGCGCAGCGAAGAACACCCACCTACTCGGTCGGACGATCTGAGCAAGGTTGCAGGAAAACCCTGGAAGCAGGTCGCTTCAGAAATCTTTGGGGAAGGCTTATATCCAGCAGTGGAATTCCTGTGGCTGATATGATGATGATTTTCGCTTCTGCTTAGTTATGTGTTCGCCATTTATAAACGGAAGCGATTCGATTAGGTAGGTTAGGTATTATGATTAATGTCAAACAATACGAACCGGATATTGAAGTGCTTGCCCATGGAGTATTCACTTATTGACAGTTGGTACATTTCCAGATTTATTTATTTTAATCAACACTGTAAATAAATTTACTTATAAGTATGGTATCGTTTATTTGGAACATGCTTATTAGAATAGCTTTGTAAAATTTTGTCATGTCTTTGGCAGACAACGTTTGGATAAGCCGGAGTACGCTGATGACCGTCTGTATAACGTGATGCTCAGATGTTGGGAGCATAAACCGACGCTGCGGCCGAACTTCTCTGAACTACAGGAGATACTTGGATCTTTCCTCGAAGACAATGTTCGAAATGTAAGTAAATACTACTGATATTTGAAATGCAATAGTTTTAGACTTTTGATATTATTGTATGTTTGTAACTCAATTACCGAATTAGATGAAAATTTTGCATACAATGCAGATATTATATTATTATCATCATCAAAATCAGGTCTTTTTAAGTCTCCACGACAGGAGCATGACCCTCTCTGTACTACAAGAGCCATACTTAGCTAAAGCAGTCAGAGGATTTGACCTACACTCTCCACGCTGGCCAGATGGGTAGGAGAGGTCTAATTGATGTTTATAAGCTTTGTTTAGCTTGTGTTTCCTAAGTCGCCTTCTACGACATCCACGGAAAGACTTGGAGTCGTCCTATTCTACTACTCTGCTCGGAACCACAAATAACTAGAAAAAAAATGTTGTCTAAGTATACAATTGTTTGAATATTTAGATTTTCTGGTATTGAAATCGATTTTTGTTTTGAAAAAATATCAATAATTATTTACATAGCCATCTATGTTAAACAAAGAGCTTGGAGCTTCTCTCTCAATGTTATACTATTCAACCCAGTCATACAATCATAGGTAACGAAGATTGTCATTAAAAATGTTCGTTTTATTGACATTATTGGTGATAACGCGCCGTGGTTTCGAAGTGGAGTAGTGCAAGCAAAGAACAATAACCCATAGTACAAGTATTAAGTACTGTAGCACGGTACTTATAAGTTGTCCTACTCATCTTAGTTTTGGGCATTCATCACTACGATAGAAATGTAAGAAATTTCCGTTTTGTTTCCAGCACTACGTTGATTTGAACTCTTTGTACATGGACCTGAATGCAAAGAATGCCGGCCAGGAGGATTACTTAGCGATGATGAATGCTCCTGATTACAAAAATCAAGTCACACCCAGTCCACACCACTATCAAAACGGGCCGAATGAAGTCGGCCAAAACTTTTTCCCGCCATCTCCTACGACAATTCCTCAAGGTGAGAGTGAATTTTAATTTTTACATTTCAAATACACGCAAGTAACGTTAAAAAAAATGTTTTCTACCAACAAAGTTTTCGGTCAATCGTGCTGCCTAGGAATAGAGATTTTTATTAGCCGTGCTTTCTGTATGTAGTCGTATCGTACAAGTGTGTTTCTGTATTAGGTTCCACACTCAGTATGGTCGACACACACACAAAAAATATGCTGGTCATATTGCGAAAAGAGGTCATTATTTGTTTCGAGATATCAGCTTTGGTCCCATAATTTTCCTGTATTTCGTTAAAAATTAAGGCTAGGGCATTGAGAATTGAAAAAAAAATAGTGTGATTATTAACAATGACATAATGTTATCTTTATCATATTTTAAATTTAAAAATAAAATTCTTTATTAAATATAGGAGTAACAATATTTATGTCAATTTGTATTACGCTCTACCCCAATGCATATAAATTAACATTCTTACAAAATATTTATAACGCACTATGTTACATGCAGCAGAAGGAGAACCAGATGAAAATGGTAACTAACAAAATTATTAAAGTAGCGTTTTGTAGATTGACATTTTACTTGTATTTACTTTAAAAAAACATACCTCTGCTTTCTATGGCATCCTATTTAAATATTTATGGATCAAGATAGGCACAGCCTATGTATGAATTTGCGTGTCGATCTGACGTCAAATTGACTTTATTTAGGATCGTTACTTTTAGTCCGTGTATGTTAATTCATTCGATCGGACATTGAGCTCTCTACTGTAAAATACCTAAATCTACCGGAGGAAGTAATATAAAAGATTCCTTCCGTTTGTAAGTGAATTTCTTACCAAATATTGTATTGAAAATTGGCATGCCAGGTTTTCATAACAAATTGAAGGACTTATCTAGTAGTATATACAGATCTGTGGTTACAGTCGATCAATAACGTGTTTTATTAGCAAACGGACTATTTTCATTCGATTGTTTGACTACTTACATTAGTTTAAAACCTTGATGATTGGTTATATTAAAAAAAAATGTGAATAAGTATAGGTACATTTTCTTCAATCGTATCTTCCATAGTACCTTCATTTTCTTTATTACCATATCCTATTCTGTGTGGGGTATAAGTTCATAAAGCACGTTAATCGATGGAAAAACTACATTCTACAATATACATAAATTTAAGTCGAGTTTACATCGCATTCTTCCTTTTGTCAGACGTAATGGAAGTGACTACTTTTTGATTCTGACAATCCTCGAGTCATTAAACGGTAAAAAAGTTCTAATAATTGGAGTGATGTTACCACTAATTCAAACTACTTACAAATATTGTGGGTTTTAATATGAGTAAAAATTTCCACGCTCAAATTGAGTCTTTTAGGGTGTCTTTCAATAAATTAGCATGCTTAATGTTCTATCTCTTTCTTTAATCAATTTGTACAATAAGGTTTCATAAATATATTTATATGTACTTTAGTCTGCAGACAGTTTCGCTGAATAGCATGGATCCCTTGATTCTGTCTGTTTTGTAAGAAACTTGTGTGTCATTCTATTTTAATCCTATATATTTCTCAATTCCTTTTTTATATAAATATTGTTTGCATGCATTGATCAATGTTTTACGGGTTGACTTAGCTATTTGTTGTTTTTCTGTTTTAAGTTCGTTATCTTGACTAAGATTAGGTACATTTTATACCTTTCCTTCTCTAGCTCAAGTCTATGTCCAGCTGTGCAAAAGCCTCTCCTTTATACTATACATACGGGTTGATTTTGCACCCCCTATAGCTATACAGAAATCTTGGAATCTGAATCATTAATAGAACACAAATCTGTAATAAAAAAAGACCAAGTTTTTGTAAAAAAAAATCTCCCAAATTTCTTATAAACGACTTACCTACTAATTCTAGTATAAGCGTGGGCTCACCGGCCGCCGCCCATCTGAGCGGTGAAATTCAAACCGGACATTTTTGGTATGCATTTGTCGGCTAATATCTTTGGTTTTTATTATGAAACAAGACACAATAATAATATGACATATTAAATATTTTTATTTCGCTTAACTTTCCTTGAATATAGCTACGAGGTTCAAAATCATCCTTTATAAAATATGTACAATTTACATGAATAAAAATATATTAAACTTTTTTACAGATCAAGATGGCTACTTGCAAATGACGCCAGTGAACAAATCTTTTTCACCAATGTCGCATATTAACAAGTTTGACTTCGACACACGAAACACGCCTTCCGAATTAAGCACGTATGGTTCTGAGTTAACACCGATGCTCACACTGAACAATTTGCCGTCGCGGAGCGGTTCGGAGTCCGACCATGAAAGTGGGCACTCTCCGTACCTCAACATGTGCCCGCGAATCGAAGAAGAAGCAGACGACGTGTTCGACACGAATACCAAGAATATGAACAATCTGAACGGTGCAGTGACGAACCCCACATATATTACTTTCAGCGCCGATAACGATAAGAAATCTCAGAACACATACATCAACATGCTTAATGGTCTAGTCAAATAAGTAATGTTTTGTACTCAGATTTATAATTAATAATAAATATAATATAAATCATGATATAGATCTCTTGTAGTGATATACATTTTCGAATGTAGGTAGTAGTAGTGAGCGAAAACTTGAAGATTTTATATATTAAACTATTTTTCAGTTAGGTCTTCCAAATATTTTCATGTTCTCCTCTCTCATTTTTTTTCTAACATTACTTTTGTTGTTACCAGTTGATAATTTATTAAAAGCAGATTATAAGTAAACCAATTGAACATTTAATAATCTTTTATCTACTCTTTCTCTTCTTGCCGTCTATCTATAAATATATACTTAAGACAACACTATAAAATCAATTATATATACACCTATCTTTAAAGTCTTTAAAAGTATATATATAAGTTTATGCTTTATCTCTATCCTGTACTCACTTAAAGTAAAAGGTCAATTTTAATTCAAAAATGGGTAAACGTTAAAGATATTATACGTCCGTAAACTTTTTGTTTTACTTGCCAGATCAATTATAAACTAAGTTAATTTTGGAATTTTAATCTGAAATGTGTAAATATAAAGTTCTAATTGGATGGTTATGTGATATTTTGATATAGAGTTAGTTGTAAAATGGACATGAGTTTAGGTTTAAATGAATTTCTTCGAATAATTTTGATTGATAAATTAACAGGGGATAAGTTTTATGTTTGCCGAGAAATATTTTTAAATCATAAACACATAAGTACATATTATATATTTTTGTGTATTTAAAAGTTCAGACATTATTTGGGAACTATTATAAACAGGTTAGCTATTCTTAGTAGTCTGATTTTACCAGAGTATGCGTATACATAGCTTATGCTAAATCATTATTTTAAAATACCTGTCTTAATTTAACTACCATCCACAACGCATACTTCGTTACTGAAATTTTAAAATTTTATATCTTGATAATATGTTTATGTATCGCATTCCATAAATTGTATAGAATACGCTGATTTAATGCAAGGTGAGTCGTGAATGAAACGTTACAAGAACATAGTACATTATATGCTTATATTATACTTGAATTATGTACCAAATCTCTTCTCTTTAACGAACATTTAGTAGATATTATAACGAGATATACTTAATGAAAGAAAAAAAAATGCATTTTTTTGTTGATTAATTGAATCTGCGACATGTAATATGAATCATTACTTACGAGCATAATTTAGTTTTAAGTAAATTAGAAGACGTGTTTATTATATCTCTACCAAATTATGTTATATATTCGTTTTAAGTAAATAACCCATCGATGCTATAGTTAAAACCGTTCACATATGCAAATATTTTTGAAATTCTTTTTGAAAATGGTCGGTTTTGCAGCTGTCTAGTCTTTAAAATGAAGATTTAGATGTAAAATGCTTGGAATATTTTTTGTTTTTGACGATTATGTGTATCATTTCTTTCAATTCCTCAGTACAAGTGTACTTTTGCATTTATTAAAAAAATATTATAACCGGAGCATTTGTGTTAAAAACTAGACATCTCGATTAAATCACTGGATACCTAATGGATTTCAATTTGGCGTTCTTTATTGAACTTATGTCTGAACTGAAAGGTTTATATCGTGATGATTGTCCTTATATAAAGACAGTGTCTTTAATAAATATGCTTAGTACGTAATTAAGTTAAATTTTTATTTAGGTATAAGGAAATAGATATATATTGACAAGTACATGAGCTGTTCAGAGCTTCCTATTGTTTTTATTTTATGGTATAGGCAGTTATATCTGAATTCGTTTTCCAGTTTTGTTTGCTGTAGTACCTACGTAACCAAATAAAATTATTTGAATATTGTTATGAATTTAAATACCAAGGAAAACAATTTTGTTATGCAAATGGTCTATAAGTTTAAAATTATGCCATATTACACTTTTTACAAATAAAAGAACGTTACAAATAGTATGTGTTTCTTTTAACATCTCATAAAATAGCTTAAGTGAAAAAAAATAAAATAATAATATCAATACTGATTTCGCTATAAGTAATTATACAAGGTGTTATATATAGGATGAAGGTGGAAAAATCTTTGAAGAACATGTATTAAAAAAAAACTTAAACATTTATTTGTTCTACTTGTAGAGAGAGGGATCATTCAGTAAAAGGATCAAACGAAAATATACACACACTTCCCGCACACAAATTTACTCTACTCGAAGCGAGACAGCGAGCTAAGCCCCACGTGGGCAGCGCGGCGGCGGGTCAATGCGGCTGTTTTACGCATTTGTGGTTTTTTAGGTTTTATTCGTTGTATGAAGCGAAAGAGGTCTGTTTGGATCGTAGCAAGTGGAGGTCCATAGCCTCTGCCTACCCCTTTGGGAAACAGGAGTGATAGTATGTATGTATTAAATTAATGCATACGGGAATTACGTTTCGCGTTAATTCCCGTATGCATTAATTTAATTATAATGCAACGCGATAGTTTAAAAGTATGTATGTATTCGTTTTACAAGAAATATTAAATGGGACCACGTTCGGTGAAACCCGAACGAAACGTCAGCAAAATAAATAAAAAAAGGTACGTTTCGCGTTGATTCCCGTATGCATTAATTTAATAATAATGCAACGCGATAGTTTAAAAGTATGTATGTACTTATGTATGTATTCGTTTTACAAGAAATATTAAAGAGTAATTAAAAAAATAATCTAAAGTTACAAGGGCCAATTAGTTGTATTTCTTGAATACTAGCCGTTGTATAATAGTATAATTTGTAAGTGACTTGGAGGCAACTTCGCAATTTTTTTCTATCAAGAAAATTTTAAGCAATCGTGCTTTTGAGACATAGTGACTAAAGTTAGTCCTGAACTTTGCTGTATTTTTATTTCAAAGTGAGTATTTCGTTAATATTGATTTATAATACTGAAGATCGCTCTCAGAACTTTAGGGTAGTATCAGCAGAAGTGGCGCTCTCATTTGAAGAAAATTGTTAACTCGTAAATATGGTAAAAATGTCCATATTGCTGATCGTAGTATATTATTACTCTGTGATATTGCTAAATGTTAGGCACTAGATATACCTTTAAATTATTTTATGAACCACCGTTGAAAGTATTACATTATCCGTCTAGCTGTAAAACCCGCTTCCGCCAAAAGTAGCTACTTTCGTGTAGATACATACTCATATATGGAAAACTTCACATGAAATAAATAAGCCAGGTGACAAGTTGTCCCACATGAAACTGATTCCAGGGACCATTTTTCACGTTTCATCATATTCGTTAATAGGCAATTGGGACCAGTTCATTTCAGACATGGGACGAGTTGACTACTTCATTTATTTAATGGGCCATGTTATGAAAGACAGTTAAAGATCATCATAAAATAAATTATTGAACGAACATAAATAATACTCGTTTAGTTTTAAAACTTTGTTGATTGTTTAATAGGTCATCATTATTACCTCTATATAATTATATTATCATCAACTAATAATCTTTTATAATATATTATTAGTTGTGGTAGAGCCACGCTACCGGCAAAACTCAGTTTCGCTAATAGGTTGCATGGGCCGGCTCGTCCGGGAAAGTACCACACTCTCAGAAAATCGACGTTTGAGTAGTACGAGTAGCTTCACCGCTTCTATTCTTCGTTCACTGAGTGAGAGAGCCGGAGCCACCCCTCCCTTCTCCGCTGGGGAGGGCCCTGAAAGGCCAGCAACGCTCTTTTTACACCTTTGGTGTTGCAGTACTTGCAGTTCTCCATGGGCAGCGGTGATCACTTACTATCAACTGACCCGCTTGTTCGTTTGCCGTCTTAAAAGACATTAAAAAAAATCTTTGGTAATTAAATCTTTACAGATGACTGTTGAAGCATTACCATAGGTTTGAGTTGCAGAGTATTTATAGTGTTGTTATTTGGAGCATCGTCAAGAGCTTAAACAAGACTAGCTAGAAAATTTTGTTGTACTAAAATTGAATACAGGTGAGAGCATGGCTGACTGACAAATTAGTCCTGAAATATGAAATGACAGTCTACACAGGTTCACCTATCTTGTTTTGTAAGTATTTTCCTGGGGACAGTACTTAATTAGAAAATTACTAATGTTAACTTTTTCCTTAAATGACGAGTAGGTAAAATATTTATCCCTATGGCTACTAATTCTGTTTTAGGTATGATCACAGAATAAATAATACTAACGTACAGAAGTCTCACTCAGCAAAGAAATTCAAAGAAATATCTACTCAACCACGTCAGAAATCAGCACCTTTTCGTATAGATACCTAGACATCCATTGCAAGCCAATTTCACTCTGGACAAACGATTCGTATAACTGAATTTACCACCCGGAGGGGCCGCCTACGCGCATAGTAATAATGTAGGTACATTTTCGATACCTAAACGGGGAGTGACATAGGCCTGGTATGATATGTGATATTAGGTTTATTGTAGTGTGTAAGTACTTAACGGATCTTCTTTCTGCAAAACTTAGTAAAAAGTTAGTGCGTTTCTGCAAAAATAGTACAGGAGAAAAACGAGGAGAAGCACTGTATATACTGCCTTTGTTTATACAGGCTGTGTAAAAAAGCCGAAATAATATTTTAAAGGCATGCTCAGTCCGGGATATTGAAATACGACATACTTCAATTGGCCAATCGAGCATTAATAAAAATTAAAAAAACCGGCCAAGTGCGAGTTAAACTCGCGTGCAGAGGGTTCCGTACAATTGATTAAATTATTATAGATTTTCCTGTAATCTACAAACAATGAACTATATTTTGTATTTTTTTCAAAATTTTTGGCTCAGTTGTTTCGGATATCAGGGGGGGAATGGTCCAATTCTTGTCTTCTATCAATTATAAAAAAATATATTTCAGGTCCTCATAACGAGCCCTTTCATTTGATATTTGACACAGTAAGATTTGCAAAACCTTTCTTTTCAATTTCCTACTTTGTCCCCCAAAAATGACCATTATTTTAAAAAAATATTTATTATATAATATTTTTTCATAGGGTATTTGGGTCATAGGATTACACCATCCTACCAAATTTATTTTTTGTACGGAACCCTAAAAAAACTAATTCTAATTTCGCAATTTCCAATGTAACCAGTTCAATATACTGACTGATATTACACTATAAAAGTGAGTAGCAAGTAGAAATTAGTAGAAACGAACTTATAGCTTTCTAAAGACATGGTTTTTTATAATGACAAAATCATATTTATGGGCATAAATATAATATAGTGTAATTGTAGGTAAAGTAAGAAGGAGGAGAAGGGAGTTGGTATTGCTATGTGCATTTCACATAATCTTATTGGTACTTATAAGAAGCGATGTGTGCACACATGTAATTCAAACTTAGTGTCACATAGGGCTTAGGTAGGTACACTAAATTTATTGTCAATAAGATTATTGAGATTAGAAATAGGGATTATTTATTAATAAATATTCAATGCCAAAAACTTTGAATATATTTCGTAGTTTTGAGTAGCATATACAAAATGTACTACAAGCTACCTTTGCGTTCTACACAGACGTAATATCACCCTTATAACAAACAGATTTACCATTAAAGTATTTACCTTTGATTAGAAAGTACGCTGTATAACATACCTAACTCTTGAAGAGTATATAACCAGCCTAAACGGTCAATGTGCTCGCCAGTACAAACATCGGAATTACGGCTATACCAACTACCAATCGCTGATAAAAAACAAACGGGCAAGTGCGAGCGGACTCGTACATGAAGGGTTCCGTACCACCGTACAATGTTTTAAAACTCTGAAGAAACACGTTGCTTGTATGACGACCCCCTTTAATTTTTAACTTTATTTTATTTTAGTATTTTTTGTTATTGTAGTCATAGTAATACATAATTGGTAAAATTTCAAGTATCTAGTTAATGCCATTATCAAGATCAAGTTAAAAACGCTGAAAAAAATACGTTTCTTGTATGACGACCCCCTTTAATTTTTAACTATTTTTTATTTTTAGTATTTGTTGTTATATCTGACACAGTAATACATAATCGGTGAAAATTTCAAGCGTCTAGCTATTACGGTTCAAGAGATAGCCCTGTGACAGACGGACAGACAGACGGACAGACAGACGGACAGACAGACGGACAGACAGACGGACAGACAGACGGACAGACAGACGGCCAGACAGACGGACAGACAGACGGACAGACAGACGGACAGACAGACGGACAGACAGACGGACAGGCGGACAGACAGCGGAGTCACAGTTATAGGGTTCCCGTTTGCACCCTTTGGGTACGGAACCCTAAAAATAAGTTTGTTCCTCTTCTCTATCCTTATATCTAAATATAATAATTATTAAAAGTAATAATAGGTAGGTACTTTCAGTCGTTAGTTATCTTACATAAAGTACGTTTGATAATTTTTATAGTTCGTTTGAAGAAAAGTGCGTCATCCATCAGACAGTCTTCAAGGTAGATTAATTTACGAGTAGACATGCAAATCAAGTCTAAGAACTCGCAAGTCTTCTCATAAATGTTTGCGACATCAGATAATGATTTAAGGAGCTCATTCTGTATTCTTATCATGATACATTCGCAAATATTGCATAAATTAGCATTGAATATAATTAAGTAGGATTTTTTACGTGCCTACGTGCTTACTGGCCAATCCACACTTTGATACTATGGCATTGGCATGTTTTGGTTTTTTACTGACTTGACTGAACACTGGTTTCAGATTTTGCAAGCTGCGTAAGGCATCCAACATAGCTTGACGCTATACAATGATTACAACCGGGACCAACAGCTTATCGTGCCTTCCGAAGCATGAGGGAGCTCGATTGGTATAAGTGTTATCCATTGGTACGTAAATACCAATATATCAAAATATATGCTAACAAAATTCACATTTTCAGTCAAATGCGCAAATAAGAATTTTTCTTCCAACTACGCAGTAATGTTATCATTAATCACTAAAAAACCGATCACAACGTGAGTGCTTATTGCATCAAACCAAAACAGTGCAATAATGATTGTATGAAATCTCATTGTTGCACTGTTTTACTTTTTAATTTCTCATTATTGCACTGTTTTACTTTTAAATTTTTCATTATTGCACTGTTTTACTTTTTAATTTACCATAGATGCCAGGCACAGATGTTTAAGTTTTAATAAAAATGTATGCATTCAGTCAAAAATATACTGGCTGAAAAAAAAATTGGCCGACGAAAAAAGACCTTGTTAAAAAAACAAAATCGTGCATTCTGTACCATTGTAAAAGTTTTAAAGAAAATATTTTTAAAATGGAAAATGACAGCGAAAGTGATAAATTCGATTTGCACGACAAATTCAACTATAGAGAGCATATAAACAGCTGCAAATGATATTTTTAATAACCTTTAACCGCAAAAGTTCCGGGTAAAATAAGTAAGATAAGTAAGTTAAGTTAGTTTTGTTTATAATTTGTATTTTTTTTTCGTACGTATAATTTATACTCAAAGAATATAAGAAGTTGAAAGAAAAGTAGATTACGCACCTTGCTGAAGTGAGTAATTAATGCACTCGTGCTAATTTAATGCCCTCGCTGTCGCTCGGGCAAAAACATAGCACTCGTGCAATAATGACTCACTTTGTGCGTAATAAGAGTAATCTACTATAGATGTTCGCTTGTCAATCACGATTATTTTATTGATTAGAAAAAAATCTATCTCAGCTGTTTTTAGATATACGTTAATAAGCGTAAGTATTTATTTCCAAAGAGGGTTGACGTCGTCAGGCAGGCGGCCGGTCGTAAAATTACAGCCAAATCATTTTAACAGTTCCGGCATTTTCTTCTCCACTTTGCAAGATCTTTAGCATCCTTGGGTGACCATTGACGTGTATGTTAAATTTGGAGAAGTAAATGCGGAAAAGCGCACCCGGGCTCTGAGGATGCAACCGGGAACTGAAACGGCTTAGGTGAAGAAGAAGTTATAAAGCGTAAAATGATAAGAAAACATCAAACTTCTATGTTCGTCACATTTTTAATAAGCTTTATTATATCTTTTATTTTGAATTATGTTTTAAATGTTTTATAGGGTTTTTATCAAGATGCAGTGCTAAAGTACTCAAATTAAACGGTTAAAATACCACGTGAGCGGGACTTGACCCCGCGACTTTGGTCTAAATATGACCATGCTCTAACCAACTGAGCTAATCCAGCTCACGTGGTATTTTTATACCATTTCTTACTTAATTACTTATATTTTAATGTTTTATGTTATATGCTTGTTCTATGCTATATCATGCATAAAATAGGTACAAAAAATTCCATATAGTAAGACGAACATAAATTACCTAATGTATCTATACGTTAAATCTTTACAAGCTATTGTCTATTATATATGAAGCGCCGCAAGCGCCTATGATATGACTCTACCGTTGACAACAGTTGTGCATGCGCGAAGCATTTTAGGCAAGTTTGAACTGTGAACCAGTCGTGTCGTGTTGCGTATAAAGTTAGCATTAAAAATCGTAATTTAGTGAAAGTTTGATAAACAGATTCGTGAACAGTGAACATATAAAAAATCTTTTAAAGACGTTCAAACTCTATACTAAATTTAATGAAGTTTTAAAATACTGTCATACACATACATCATTTGAATAATGTTGACGACTCTACGAGTGAAGCAATAAGTTTTGTCTCATAGTTATGGTGGATCCCGGATGAATGAAATAATTAAAAATGACGGGTGTTGGTAAAAAAGAGACGAGTAAAGTGTTATTTGAGATAATTTTATTTATCTCTTCTATCTACGGGACCAATGGAGGTGGTATTTGATATTTATATTATTATGCCTATAACTCTAATACTTAAATAATATTTAATTTCTGGCGTTATCACACACACACTCACACATTATCACGCCTTTATGCCTAATGGGGCATACAGTGCATTTTAGGGTCTTGAGCTCTAAGCAGAGCGAGCCCAAAGCGGCAAGATTAGCGTGATGGTGGGCGAGCAGGCGTTATCACACTGATATATATTAAAATATACACTACCACGTATTTTTGAAAATTGCTACATTCCGGGTTAACGATAAGTAGCGATTACCTATATAATAGGTACTGGGATATAATAGGTACAGCTATTGCTGGATATAGCTGGAAAAACCTCACCCTTGAGATACTACCTTAAGTTTTCTAATAACAGGTATTTTACAGGTGTGCACTGTCTCTGTCACAGAGCTTCTGCTCTAAAACTCCTTGCAATTGCATAGAGAACACAATTGTCACACAACCATAGATACAACGTTTGTACTGTACACGTGTGACTAGAACGTAGGGCTACCGTAGATCAACACCTTTTATCTGACTTTGTTAGGCTGTTTGTGGTTATTGGATGGCAGTAGTCAATTTATATCAGATTCATAGCGATAAACCTTAATTCATATCTCTCCATATTATACTAAGTTCGTTGAGAGGGACGTGAGCTTTTGTTCTGTACGTTTGCTACATTACGTTTGCTATTATATTAATTCTGTGACTGATCTACATCTTATTTTCGTAATCTTAGACGCTTGACATGGCAACGCAGATATAATAATTTACATATAAAAATATTTTATTTTAAGTTTGACCTAAAACTTTAAAAAATTTGCCTGCGCGTGATTAATTAATTAAATAAATAAATACGAATAAATCACACAGATTGAGCTTGCCCCTAAGTAAGTTCGAGACTTGTATTATGGGATACCAATTCAACAGTATTATATTTTATAATAAATACATATATAGATAAACAGCCAAGACCTATGTCAATCTTAAAAAGATCATTTTTCATCTTGACCTGACCGGGGATCGAACCCGACCCGGGTTCCGGTGTAACAGCCTGGTATGATGACTACTAGGCCGCAGAGGTTGTTGAGGAATAAGAGTGAGTGTAAATAAGGAAAATAACTATTTTATTATTGTCTTGTGATATCAATTATAATAGACGCATTTAAATAGTGTGATAAGAAATAGTTTATTGATAGAAGTTCCTACCTATCTTAGTACCTACTGTTTAATTTAAACATAAACAAAACATAAATATGTGATACAACTATTTGCGTCACATGAAATATATGTGTTTTGTTCATCAAAATACCTATAGTCCAGTCATTCAAATCAAAACCGTTAGGACAACCTCAGAATGAAACGAAATAAGTTAGACTTTTGTATCTATACACCTTTATTTTGGTGTTCTATATGTTGTCTCAAAAGTCTTATAGAGTCACGTGTTTGCATCCGTAGATATCAAGGTCAAAGGTCTCAATAATCAGTTTTTTTTGCAATCTCTCTTTTCCTTTGTCTCAAAACGTATTTATGAGAATGTTGTAAAATATAAAATTGACAACAAATGATGGATGAATATTTACATAACTATTTTACGGGTACTCTATTTCTTTTCCTAAAATTTTTTGTCCGAATTTCATCATCCATAGCATATTTGCTATAAAGTTCAGTAGCAATACGATTTGTTTTACATAATAATCTTAAGTCATAAAAGTTTCGTATCATAATATCAGGTGCTATAATAAATGGATATTCTATTTTTCCATGCTATAAAGTCACATGTCCTAAGTGTTGTATTTTATAATGTGTGTTAGTCCGAATGTTAATTTATAGTAAATATTTAGACCTTAAAACATTTGGTTATAATTAGGTTTGAGTGACAGAAACGAATTGCTGTAAAACCGACTCCCCGTAGTCTTGTTATGTAAAATGTTTCCACGTAAATTTCAGTTTGCAAAATAGTTGAAGCATTTGAAACAAGTGCTAGGACAGTTTAATGCAAACCTATCGGTAAGGTTAGGTTAGAACTGCGACTAACACACGCACGAGCCGAGCGAGCGAAGCAAGCGTGCCGCGGTAGCGGCCGGTGAGTGCTTGGATAGTTCTATCCATTTTACTAGGTTACATATTGAAACATGTTTTTATGAACAGTTTTATAGATAACTTAATAGTTTATAGGAAATGTTAGTTCGATATACCGTTTTTCTAGTAACAAAAACAAAAACTGAAACTGCGATGATATACAAATATATGAGATATATATATATATATATATATATATATATAAAATATATATTAAAAATCGTGAAATAGTTTTCTGGGAAATGAAATTCGATGTCAAAAATCTGTATTATAATAAACACCCGCTTGCATGCTGCATGCTTACTTGCATTCCCACTTAAGGGCCCATTATATTATATTTAACATTAACTTAGGGCTAGTCATCATTCGGACACATGATAATTATGGAAAACAAAATTAAATATTTTAAATAAAGTAATATTTATATCAAACAAATTTAGGGCATTTTGTATTTAGGGATTTCAACTTTAGGGCACGTGATATTATGTGACATTATGTTAGGGCTAGAAATCATTCGGACACATGATGATTATGGAAAAAAAAATATGAGACCTTAAATTATACATAAAATTTTTATGAGACAAAATAGAGAACCTATTTTACGATATGCTCACTAATATTTGACTATATCAACCATGATTTCATTCACTGTTCAGAGCAGACCACATCATGATGCGATCAGCGGGTATTTTGCATATCATGAAAAATAACCATTACACAAAATGGTCATAATCATGAAATTTTAAAGATCAATTTTAAATTTAGCTTATTCCGTGAGGAGGTAAAACCCTAAGATGACTGGAATTAATTAAATACTATGACTTTCACTGCTTCAATATTATGTGGTATTATTTCTAATAGGTTATAGGCGCTGGAGGTACTTTTATATGCAAAATGTGATCTACAACTATTTTAGGATTAAAATTCCTGAGCCGGAGTGTTTTATTTTTATTGAGATCACAATCGATAAAAAGAAAACACTCTTACCAGCTGGATAATGGTGGTAAAATTTACTGCTTCCCATCTTCTTTACCCATCCAGTCAGCAACTTAAAGTTTGAATTTGAATCCAGGAGAAATTCTTACTGAATGGATGTAAAAATTATATACCCAAAAAAAATATACCTACACTACAAAAGTCACACAGTCTAACCAAAATTTACATAAAACACTAGGTTAATGACGGCAGTAGGTATTGACAAGATGTGTTTTCATCAGAGTTTTATCAAATCCCGTACTTGCTGATCCTTACATCATGCGTGCTTGTCTGCTCGCTCACATAAAATATATGGATAGATTTAAAAGAAAGAAAGAAAATTAATTAATTTGGTGCAATATTTTACAATCGTTATTTAAATTGCATTAGTACATTAAAATGAGACCACTTAGCTTAAGGCAATGATGGCAATGATGTGAGTTAGGTACATCGCGCCGCTGGTCTTCCGTGGTACCAAGAGCTAAAGGAAAAAATCACTATCTGATATTTATTTATACAGCGTCCACTATATGGATTTGAGGAATTTCAGATATATGAATAAATTACATGCGCTGTTCAAGTTATAATAATTATCCTTAAAAATCCAGTTTGGGAATGATATCATTTTCTATGATTATGGGTTTTATTTATTGAGATTGTTATTTTAATCCATTCGCTATACGTAAATAATGAACAATAGTAAAACAATTGATTGGTTCATATACAATACATGGGACAGGAAACCTGTTAATTTACATCAAATGTATCCATATAAAAAACAGTTACAGGTAAATGATGAGTGTGTCAGCAGAAATAAACTGTTAAGGTAAATGTATAAGTTATATGGATACTAATAGCCATAGCCGCTAGCGATGTTTAGTTTCTACATAATTTTACAATGTTGTTTAAAATGGCTATATATTATAGGTAACTATTTATAAGTAAGTCATTACTAGCCAGCCATATATTTTTATACAAGTTTAGTATATCTGCGGCTTACGCTGTTAAAAGCAGACAATTGACAGAAGCAGTTGCTAGACAAGTATTATCTAAGGATTTTTTTTGACAAAAGTCATGTCATGACGTGCCAGACAGAAAATTCAAAGCTTATATAATTAAAGTTCTTAGTGAGATGTCTTATAAAAATACCAGTGACTACCTTGAAGACAAAACAGTCTGGCTTCAGCTTGGCGCGGGTAACTCTTGAAGATTTTCCTACTTACAAATGTCATAATTTGGGTACTTTTAGTACCACCTGGCCTACATATAAACAATATTTTCAGTTTTATTAATATGACATCACACAATGTTTACAGTGCACCTAAAAACTCCATGCCTCCCGCCATTTTGAAAAAATTCCAAAAATTAAATCTAGGTACAAATTTCATGTAATTATCGAACCTGCTCACAAAATTTCACGAGAATCAGTTGAGAAATGCGACCTGAAGAAAAACAGCCTGACGACCTTCATGAGCATTATTCATTCCAAATACAAATTATTAAAAGAAAAGTACATACTCACGAAAAAAAATTTCAAAGTAAATAAACAGAAAAACGACCTAATAACTACAGAAACCCCACATTTATTAGAACAAAGAAAGATTTTATACAGTCAAAAGAGAACATGAGAAACAAAGGCAAAGGCAAGCAAATATTCGAAATAAGCAAACAAATAAACAGAAATATCACTGTAAAAACTTATTACTTAGGTACTAACTTATTTCACGTAGACAAGAAATACTTGAAGATTATATAAGAAATAAAGGAGCCATAAATAGGCATACAAATAATTAAAGACAAAAAGGATTGGATAGTAAAATTAAATAAACCGGCCATGTGCGAGTTAAACTCGCGTGGAGAAGGTTCCGTACAATAGGGGATCGGACAACTTTTCACAATGTGTTTGAAAGTAATTAGAATGGTTGTTTATTACCACAAAAAATAATATTCTATTTAAATAAGGCTGTAAATATACAAAAATTTAATTTTAAATTTGAATGCATAAAAATGCCGCGTAAACGCTCCCATCTGTCACCTTGGCCGCGTGACGTCATCTGTTTGTGAGTAAACATCAAACAACCAAGTGATGCAAAGGATGGCAGTAGTGGAAGCCTCCAATTCACATAGTAATGTTGACATCTATGGTTGACATTTTGAGGTTACCCCAGCCGTCAAAAATGACAATTACAAACGAATGACGTAACGCGCTGTGATCGGTGTTTCATTCAAGGTGGCGAACAGATTAAAAACATTGCAATTACGCATTTTATTTCTTGATTTAAAAATATAAATCATTATTATTTCACAAAAATACTCATTGAATGGTCAGTTTATTTAATGAACATTATTTCTAATTAGAATAAAGATTTTTTGGTGAGACCTGTCCGATCCCCTATTGATTGAATTCTTATAGGTTTTTCTGTAATCTACAAGCAATGAACTATATTGTGTATTTTTTTCAAAACTTTAGTCTCATTAGTTTCGGAGATCAGGGGGGGGGGGGGGGATGGTCAATTTTCGTCTTCTTTCATGAATAAAATCAAAAATATTCATTTTATAATAATAACAAAAATATATTTGAGATCCTCATAACGAGCCCTTTCATTTGATATATGTCACAGTAAGGTTTAAAAACCTATTTTTTAATTTCCTTATTTGTCCCCCGAGAATAACCCTTATTAAAAAAATTATTTACTTTGCACATATGTGTTTGGGTCATAGGATTACAACATTTAACCAAATTTCACCTGATTCGGTCCAGTAAATTCGGAGCAAATTGGCTGTGACAGACGTTTTTTTCCGTTTTTTCATTTTTTGTACGGAACCCTAAAAACAAATCAGGATCAACTTTACTACAGACATCTTTAGTGAGGCAACTAATTTCTACAAGCCAACAAGCAGCTATACACATGTACCTTGCATTCTGGAAGACAGGACGAAGTATCCAGATCAAGACAGCAACCCTGAATAAAAACCGGAACAAATTCATATCACAAATAGAGCAGTTTGTTTGTACTCAAAATAATAATAAAGTACCGTGGGAAGTCAACGTTGTCAACGAAGTTCTAAAATCCTACAGTGAAACTCTTCAGCAACCTCAAATACTTTTTAATAACATTGTAGAAGTGAAGTAATACCTGAACAATGGGGAAAATCCATAATAATTTTATTACATAGGAAAAGAGATAAGGACGGTTTTAAAAACTTCAGACTGGTCAGTATGATAGATATATATAGATATAGCTTTACAGATGTGGATGCAACTGGGAACACGCTGAGATGAGAGAGAGGATGACTAAGGGCGAATTTCGTCGTTTTCATTGATAAACGAGTTTAACAAAACTGAGATTAACTTAGCTGAGTTCAATTGTTTGATTTGATCTCAATTAACGTCAAATTAATTTCACCGACTTTCGGAGCTAACTTTTGATCGCGTTTACGAAAACGAAGTTTACTTAAAAGCACAGATTATAGTAAAAATCCTTTAATAGTTTTTATTTCACGCAGAAAAAATAAATAATAGAAAAGAAAAACTCATTGATTTAAAAACTGGTAATGAATTGCGGAGGAACGGAACGTAAATTATAAAGTATTTATGTCAATCAAATTTTTTGGAAGTTTTTGGCGGGAAGTCAAGGGGTTCGGTTGGGGTTTGCTTTAAATTATTTTGCATTTGCTTTAAATTGAGTTTAGTGGACTTTATAATATGAAATTGGTGTTTGGTGTTATAAATGCTCATGCTCATGAACAACGTGTGAAATAGTTAAAGTGGACAGTCATAGTACGGCTGTAGTGATATTTGTTTTGCGGACTGTGTTCGGTTGGGTCGTCCGCTACTCAACCGTCTATTAAAATGTTTTGCGTAAACTGCGATTAGTTTTTGTCGGAAAAATAAAAGAAAAACATGAACGGTGAAATTCGCCCTTAGGATGTAAATATCAAAATAAAGAAAAAACTGTTTGAAGTACCTAGCGCTCCTTCCAACGTACGGTTGTCAGACCTGGTCTTTACGAAAAGAGGATAAAAAAAGACTTGCTGTATGTCAGAGACGCATGGAGAGAAGTATGCTAATTATAAGAATATCAGATAAAATTAACTGTATAAAAATTTGAGCTAGAACGCGAGTGACAGATGTTAAATATAGAACAGAACAAATATACAGAATGACCAACTCAATACTGATAAAGAAGATGACAGAGTGGATACCTAGAAACAACAAAAGGAGCAGAGGAAGGCTAAAAAACGAGTTGTCTAGATCACACACAGGGCTAGATATTTTTAGGAAAATTGGGTGCATAACATTAGAGAACGAACGAACGAAGAGAACTTTAGAGTCCTACGCCAAAGAAGCGACTACTACGTACCGAGAATCCGATGCGAATAAAACCTATAATGATCTAAATGACATCTCAGTACAATAAAAATATAAACTGACAATTAAATTAATTATTTATATACAAATACTAGTATTGACATGTATTTTTATAAACCTGTAGTATAATTGCAAGTCTGCAAGTCGCAACTGACACCAATTTTTAAATATTCATTTCACAATTTTAATGATCACTTATTAAATAATAAACTTGTATGGATTTAAATTATCTGAAATAAAAATTATTTTATTTTTTTATTTATTAAATTTGTTGTGTTATGGCAAATATTTTAGAAGATAAGAAAATCTTGAAATTCAAATTATTATGTTATGTTAAGTGATAGTGTAATAAATGGCATTTTATTTTTAAAATATAAAATATCACTAGTCTACGCAGTACAGTTTGTTGCCGCTTCTTCTGCACTAACGCCTATTAAACGATTGGACGTCAAGAGTTTGTAAAACCAATGAATAACAAAATGACTTTAATGAGATATTATATATATCCTAAGATAATAAACATACCTATCTGATATTTTTAAAAAACAGTAGCACTCCTTTAGTGACGATAGGACAACTTTCCATCTATTACAAAAACAATTCATTGCGGCCCAACCCCACGAAAACTGAATCCAGTGTCTTCCACCTATGCAACCAGGAGGCTAATAGCAGGGAGTTAACAATTTGGTGGGATGGCGTAGCCATAAAACACAATCCCACCCCTAAATACCTAGGCGTGACTCTGGACCGATCCCTAACATACAAACAACAATTGCTATGACCTGAAGTCCAAAGTCAGCTCCAGGAACAATATTCTACGCCGTCTCACTTCTACCCGTTGGGGTGCATCACCTCATGTTCTGCGAACGAGTGGCCTGGCCTTGTGCTACTCGGCAGGCGAATATGCAAGCCCTGTTTGGGCTCGCTCTGCACACGCAAAAGAGGTAGACATAGCTCTTAACGACTCATGCCGAATCATCACAGGCACTCTAAAGCCAACACTTCGGTCCCACCTGTATACCTTATCCGGCATTGCTCCGCCAAGTGTCACACGTGATGTGGCAAGTGCAGTGGAAAAATCTGAGCAGGTAAATGACAAAAGGCACCTACTCTACGGACAGACCCCGCCACTAGCACGTCTCAAGAGTCGTAACAGCTTTCTCAGGCAGCCAAGCATACCAGCAATAGAGGCTTCTAATGCAAAAGTTGTGAGGTGGATAAATAAGTATCCACCTTACGAGTCAAATATCCCTCCTGCTGAAAAACTCCCACCGGGTGGAGACCTCCCCTGGTCAGTCTGGAAGTCTCTCAATAGACTCCGGGCTGGTGTTGGGAGGTGTCGGGAAAACCGAGTTAGGTGGCGTCACGCTGATAAAAACCTTTGCGACTGCGGTGTCATACAGTCGATGGACCACCTTTTGTCATGTCCGGGCTGCCCTACGTCATGTACCATAGAGGACCTTAATAAAGCTAACGACAGAGGGATCGCCGTGGTCGTGGGTGAAATTATATTGTTGCTTTGCTTACCTGTTTTCATCATTTGGAAATGTATGAAATATACGTTCTTTAGAGTATTGGGTGGATAAACAATTATTATACGCGCACCTTCTCACCATGATGGTTACTATTGGTTGACAGTTCTCCAGACAACACACGTCGCGTATTGCGTGCGGCTAGTAATTAACCCTGGTTTGGAGCCGTCAAAGCTCACAAAGTGCGGGGGAGAGGTGCGGGGACGCCAATTTGCGGGAGACGCTGTGAGATACCATTCTGTTTGACTCTTATGTATTCTGTGCTAGAGTTGAAAAGTTTTAATACATTGTACTACATATAACTAGTAGGTATACAGTAGGTAGATACACATTACCGGTAATATACAGGGTCTAACTAAATATAATGAAACTATTTTAAGGGTGAATTCAGTCCATTAATACTGAACAACTTTACCTAAGGAACATATTCGTATATCGAAATATGAAATAATTTTTTGCTTTCCATACAAACTCGGATCAGCTGTCCGGTTAAATTGTATGGGAAACCAAAATTATTTTTTATATTTCGATATATGTTCCTTGGAGAAAGTTATTCAGTATTAATGGACTGAATTCACCCTTGAAATAGTTTCAGTATATTTTGTTAGACGTTATATAATACAGGGTTACTAATATCTAATGCATATCCTTCTATAGGTGACTTCTGTAAATCAAGAGTAATAATTTTTGTTCTATGACTTTTTTAATATGATGTAATTTTTTTCATAAAAAAATAAACATAATCAAATTTGCAATTCTATACGTCTTATGCCTCCTCTACACTATGGGCGATGATCGTTCATCGTGTGATCGTCTGTAATCAGCACGATCATCGTGCAAGCGTCTACACGGGTCTACACTATCGTCTGTAGTAGTTTATCGAACGGCAGCGTACTAGATGGACGTGGAGTATATTGCTGCTGCTACCATTTATTGAAAGCTGTTTGAAAGTGGTTCAGGGAAGAGCAGTAAAAAATAACGACGGGTTGCACTTCGGGGGTGCCGGCCGAAGTGAAAACTTAAATAGTAACGTTGTTCATTTTTGATATTTTGGAATGGTTAGGGAATTATTTTGCACGAATTGCTTTAATTATCAATATAAAAGTACTATCATTTATGTGGTAGAATACAATATTTATTTATTGCGCTATCGTACACAAACATGACAATTTATATTACATTAAAAAGTTTATATCTCAGCTAAACGAAACAGCAGGCGCAGGCATACATTTTCGCCGCGCCGTAGAAAGAGAGGGGGATACTTCCTCTCCTATGCCACGCCGGCGGTCTACTCTCCATCCGTCTTACGAATTTTCGATCAGAACACGTGTCCTGACGCGAGTTTAACATTTTTTACCCATTACAAAAAAGTGCACAACGCCGCTAAATAATTTTTCACTTCAAAAATGGAGGAAGAGAAGATGGTAGAGTTTGACCATTTATTGTAATAGAACAAAGTAAAGTCTGTTAAAGTTTAATGAACTTAATTGTTTCTTCATTCCACCAAGCCATATTAGTAAATTCACAAATTAGAAATAATAGGCATACTCTATTCATTATTATAGGACACACTGCACCGATTTTGTAGGTTCAGTTTATTTACGCCGCACGTGTGCAACGCTTCGCTGTCTACGGGAAATGAATGATCGGCGGTCATTGCCGATAGTGTGGGCACCTCAACGCATCTATAGGCGATTCCCATTGATGCGTGCCCGAAAAACCGACAAACGACGGATCGCAGACGATGATAGACGATGCTGGGTGAATACAGACAAATATGTCTCCTACACTATCGTGCTCTGCTCATCGTGTGTCATCGCCGATAGTGTAGACATTAAATTTATGGCAAACGGCACGCGGCAGTACATACTACGCTCACGTCACAGCGCACGCCCTATTTAAAGTTTGGCGGATATGCAAACTTGAACTAAAAAATGTAAAATCTTGCTAAGTATTACGTTTAAACAAACATCATAGAACAAAAGTTGATGTAGGTACTTAAGTAGCCTCTAGGAGGTTATGCGTTAGATACCAGTAACCCTGTATACGGTAATAAGAACCCTAGGGCAGTTAAACCTAAAGGCCATTTTTAGCATCATGGTGGGAGAGAAGGTAGAAAAGAGAATCAAAAAAGTATTTTCGTTCTACTATTTCTGTGTTCTGTTCTACATTTATGCCCACAGTTTTAATAAACGTGGCCCTTAGGGTCTTGAGATCTATGGCTTTGTGTTTTCCATTAGGAACAAAGACGTGATAGTAAGTCGTGCCTTATTATGATAGTTCATATACTTATGATCTTAGTAATTCATAGATTTAGAGCAGATGTGTACCCTACTACATATATGAGTATTTTTAACGTATAGTTTGTTTTTTTTTTGTTATACGCTACTTTTGATATTGCTGAATGGACAGCAATTTCATTTATATAATAAGGATTGTTGAATATTTATTCTACGTGACCGTCTATCAAGCCTTTTAATGGTATTCTTAGAATCATTTTTCCTTTATCACTCAACTGTTGTTCTTCACAGAACAACTTAATTTATTTGTCGACGACGATCACGTGGGTTTTTCTAACAACGTTCGTTTAAGATTTAGTTTGTTATGTATGTATTGTATACTTGTATTTAATTTGTTAATTTGTACATATACATGTATGTATATTGACATACTCGTACATACGTACGAGTATGTCAATAATATCCTTTTGAGAGTTAAAAAGATTAGGTACTTCTCAGCAGCTTTAAGCTTTGTGTTTGTGACAGAAAGATAAATAGACAATATCTTATAATAATATTTTATAATAAGTTGGTAATTTTAGTTCTTTCTTTTATACATAAGGACCTATAACTTAAATTGACGTTAAAAAATTTAAGGTATTTCAGAGCAATCTGAGACTAGCTGTAATTAAGGCTAAGTAACATTTTAGATTACTTGCAGCAGTAGACTTAATAACATGGGGGACTACCCACAATTTGGTCAAAATAACATTTGAGATTCCTTGCAACTTGGACGAGTTGCGTTTTAGACGAGTTTCTACATAGACTATTTGCATTTGCGGCCATTCGATACTAACTTAAAAGATACTGGTGAGATCACTTTGTATTTTTTATTAAACATATTGTTGTTTCATATTAGGTCATCTCCTAAATATGGAATGCTACTCCTGTCAGTGTATGACACATACCTAAGTACTTCACAGTACTGGAATGAGCGTGATTGATATGGTACTGATTGCTGGCTGACAAGACCAATCGTATAGGAACGTATTTGGTTCCAATACAATTATGCTTAGGGTTCGAACCAAGTTCGTTCATAGACCGGTGATTATTTTCCATATTAGATTGCATTTGCCTGTAATTTATATTTTAATAGTTGTTACCTACGTCACAGATTATTACTGTTACTCGTAATCCGCGTAGTTAAATTGATAGTCTGTTATTTGACAATCCCAAGTAAACCTGTTTTTCGAGATAAAGACTGTTGGCGCAGATAGCTAAGATTACGTTCAGCTACCAAGAAATGTTACTAACTACGCTCTTGGTACGAGTCCGGCAATTCCACCGGCAACTAACAAACACACAAACAAACCTACGCAGTCTGCTACCACCCTGGATAAGGTCCAGGGAACCTCCTAACGTAATTATGAGTTAAACTTAATTCTAATTAAAAGTAATTACACTAATTACAAATGGGAAACGATCAAAGATAAAACTTACCGCTTCCATGTAGTCTTCAGGCAGCCTCGCCTGGCCTTCACGTCGAGCCCGAGGTCCTCCTCAGGGCTGGCGACGGCCTCAGGTCCCAGCACGGGTCCCAAGTCAGTGGTGAAGAAAATGGGGTCCCTAAACCTAACCTAACCATGAGCTCATGTATGTCGCCCCAAACGAATACGTCGTATTTATAACACCACTTCAACACAGCACAACAAGTTTCTTCCTTTTCTTGACACTTCAAGATTATTCACATAACCTAACAGCGTAACGTAACATGGAATGTCCCTCGCTCCGATTCAAACACTTATCTCTGTTTATAGATTTATGGGCATTCACGCCACCAAAATTAGTTCCTTTTATAGTCAATTTAGAAATACTTCCGTATCACACGGGAAATAGGCAAAACCAACAATTTACAATGCCGCATGGCACGCGTTTTACACTTGACACAAATCACTGTTCTTTACGTAATACAAATAATTTCGGCTCCACGCCGTTCCAAACAAATTGGGCAAACAATCAAACAATAATTAGCGACATTTCTTCACGAAATATTCGCAATATATCAAATACAAAATAATGCCGGCCTCTGGCTTTTTTCGCGACGGGAGAACGCAAGTCATTCACAACGTCAGTCAAGACTTTTACGCAAAGCCAATGATTATTTTCTGGCCGGGCAAAGACAATCCGCGCAGGGCGGAGCACAGCCGGAATATCGATGAATCGATAATCTTGCCCGTGTTTGTGGAGATCACACGCAGATGGCGCTAGTCTCCTAACAAAGCACTTTTATTCAAAACAAAGACTATAGGTTAGTCTTTATCTCGAAAACAGGTTTACTTATTTATAAAGTAGTTACTATGAATTTTTAAACAACAGCCAAATTTTTGAAGTAAGTTCAGCCCATGATACTGAAATTGTTACCTATGTACTTGTTGCAAGATCCTGCGACGAAACGGAGAACCTTTAAGCGGTTGTTTTTTTATTTTTATTTTTATATTATTAGAAATTTGAGTGCGTTTGACCTCTATCTAGCCTGATGGGAAGCTAAGATGAGGTCTAAGGTGTATCACGCAGAATCAAAAAATGCCTGTTCACTCTTGCCTTGAAAATCCCTAAATTATATGTATGGGGAAACATCGACGCAGGGAGGGAATTCCACGCCTCAGCGGTTTGCACAATGAAGGAGGAGGCGAATCGAGAGGTACGATGAGGAGGAATATCGACCACAAATGGGTGGAATCCCTGTCCACGTCGTGTTGTTCGATGGTGGAATGGTGCAGGGGGAATTAAATTATGTAATTCCTGCGCACACTCCCCGAAGTGCAGCCTGTAGAAGACACAAAAACTTGCTACTAGTCGGCGATGTTCGAGGCTCTGGAGCCGTCCTGCCGTAAGCAACTCATCATCAACGATAACGTCTTCTGGCACGTCTGTCGATAGCTTCCAGGGCTTCGAGCTGATAGCGGGCAGATCCATCCCATAGGTGGGAGCAATACTCCATACATGAGCGGACTTGAGCTGTGTAAAGGCTCAAACGTTGGACCTTGGAGAGGATGTCTAGTTTTTTAGAAGCCGTCTTAGCCCTGGACTCAATATAGCTACCGAAGTTAAGATTTGATGAGAGATCGATACCGAGAAGTTTGAGATGACGGGTGACAGGAACAGGCACACCCCGGAAAGTGGGAGCCAAGTTGAAAGGGCTCTTTTTAGCAGAGAAGAGACACGCCTGTGTCTTAGAGGCATTGAATCTCACAAGGTTGGCATCACCCCAGTCGGAGGCAGCTTGCAGAGTAGGATTGGTATGGAACACGATTGCCTCTCTTAGTTCGTCTATTTCCGGTTTTTTACGGTTAGATGGGCGATAATATACCACGTGGTTTCCGGGCTAAAATAGGCCCGCTCCATCTTAATTCAGAGTGAAGTCGCATTTACGTGTATTTCAGTTGTATTTCGCAGTCATGTATGACACTTGTGAATGTCATATGAGACAAATAAAGGATTATGCAGAAACGTCTCGTGCAGCATCTGCATTCACATCACAAGGTGGATTGAGAAGGTTATGTGACTTTTGGTTGTAAATCACTTTGTACAAATGCATACCTAAGGAGAGCCTGACGCCAGGCAAGCGGTCGTCAAACAACATCTAAATTTCGTTAATAAAACGTTTCTCCTCTTTCCACGTTTTCTTCATCTTTGGGTGACTATTGACCTGTTTATCTCGTGGATTAGAAAAACTGGAAAGCACACCTCGGATTCCGAAGCGGCACAGCTATTGCTATTGCAACCGTAAGCGCAGAAGAAATTCAGAGCCACTCAACTTGGTTTTAAAAGATAATTTAAATCAAGAAGATATAAAATATGTAAAGAAAACCCTGTCCGACCGGAAAAGGTCATTTAAGTACCTAAATGACAGGTTAAAAAAAATAAGAATACGTGAGTAAAAAAATGAAAAAGTTATCTAATTTTTAAAACATCAGCAATTACATTATTTTCCTAAAATCGAGCAAATTCAAAGAAAGCGACAACACCATCTTCAGGTGGTATGTCTAGAGTCTAGATCACGGCTAGACACAGTCAAGCTGGCATCGACTATCGGCTCCTTTGATCGCGCCGCATAGTAGCCGCCGCGCCGCGAGCGACTCAGGCGTTTCCCGCCCGTCGCCCCCTGAGTTGCCATTATGTTACAATTTAAAATTGAATTTTAATTTAATTTTGTCAGGGGTAACTTTTTTTATCAAGTCTATAACCTACACAAGCTACCCAACATGACCTTCACGGCTCGGACAGGGTTTTTGTTACATACTGTATAATATTATGGATAGATAACCATGTCGGAGTGCTGCCATGACCACTTATTATTATGTCTTAGGAGACTCGGCCTTTGAGGCAAAACATTCTGACTATCAAAGGGAGCCAACCTAGGGTTGTCAGTTTTTTTACTAATATCGTAGGGATGTAAACTGTTAGGTGAATCTCACATTGCCCCGCACTACGCAGCGTAGCGCGTGAATGCGTTTTCTAACGTTGCTTGTATCTCCGTTTGTATAGAAAACACGCACAGTCCAACACACAGAAAATGCATCTAGAAAACGCAACATGCAGCGTGATGCGTGGCAGTGTGATAATCGCCTTAGGTACGACGATACGATACGATTCACTAGCAGTACGTATTTAGGCGCCAATTCACCAAGAAACGCTACAATTAACTCTTTGATTTTCAGTACTCGTATCTATATTGTACTCGTAGTAGGCATTTAAAATCATTATAATTACATTTTTATTTGTTTTAGTTTCTGGGCCAGTAATTACGGCATCTTCAAAATACTTTTTCAGAGGAGAAACTTTTAGTCTAAATTGTACTGTCCACACACAAAAGGAACTGCCTCTAAAGTGGATTTGTCCGTCAGCAACTAGAGATTGTAAGGTATGTTGATTAAATGGAGATTTCGGTGGTGCGTGTCGGAGACATGGGTGTAATATTCAGCTCTGCCGATGACCAATCAAACTCAACTACCTATTAGCACAGAAGACAGTAAGAGTATACAGAACGGAAACTCCTAAGGTCCCTGTTCCTTGTCCCCGCACCTCTCCCCCGTTTTCGCCTTGACGACGGGCGAGAGCGGGCGAACACACACTGGCATGGCGCAAGTGGGCGTACAAGAACGGGGGAGAGGTGCGGGGGCGGGGAACGGGGACGCATATTGCGCGTATCTTAGGAGATTCCGTTCTGTATACTCTTGTATTGTCTGTGCTATTAGTATGGATTTAACGATTTCATCTACCTCTTCTGCATGGTACACCGTAGTTAAGTACTAGTTCGAATATTAGTGTAAGAATATGTTTTTTTTTAGGCTTGGCCTTATGTGCGGATCGGTACAGACGTGATGAGTTGGATTACTGTTGTAAACGCTACTGCAGAGGATGAAGGTAACTACACATGTGAATCCAATTCCAAAAAAATATCTTTCAGGAAGGAATATTTAGGTAAGTAATATTTTATGATTTTGTGGTTATTTCTTTTTTTTCGTATTACTGTTTCTTTATTTAGGGAAACGCAACAGATACAGCTACAAACTACTAGCGTTTCGGAACGACCACTGCTGGGAAGCATTTTAAGGTTCCGTAGTTCTTACAAGGAAACCTTATAGTTTTGCCATGTCTGTCGGTGCTTAGCTTATAAAGTGTAAGTAGGTATAATAATGCAGTAATTTAGCATTGGTTTTAAAAGCAGTTAAATCCAAAACACACAATACACGCCGTTAAAGTGGTCAAATAAAATGTCGAAAATAAAATTGGCCCGACACCAATTTGGCCGATTTTATTTGAAATCGTGCATGAAAATCACAAATTTGCACTTAAAGTACCTCTCTGATTTTTCAGGGTTCCGTACCCGAAGGGTGCAAACGGGACCCTATTACTGAGACTCCGCTGTCTGTCCGTCAGTCACAGGGCTATCTCTTGAACCGTAATAGCTAGACACTTGAAATTTTCACCGATTATGTATTACTGTGGCGGATATAACAACGAATACTAAAAATGAAAAATAGTTAAAAATTAAAGGGGGTCGTCATACAAGAAACGTGTTTTTTTCAGCGTTTTTAACTTTATCTTCATAATGGCATTAACTAGATACTTGTAATTTTCACCAATTATGTATTACTATGACCACAATAACAACAAATACTAAAAATAAAATAAAGTTAAAAATTAAAGGGGTTCGTCATACAAGAAACGTGTTTCTTCAGCGTATTAAAATATGGTACGGTGGTACGGAACCCTTCATGTACGAGTCCGACTCGCACTTGTCCGTTTATTTATATTGATACTTGACATTTCTGTCAATAGAAAATAATCGGATAGTTTTTAATTTCAAAACAGGTAAATAAAGATTTTCGAGCACGATCTCATCAATTAGATTGACCTTAAAATTTTCCTTCGAGTTATGAACTGTTACTTTTTTTTAGATAGACCAAAACTAAAAATAGAAATGGCGCGAAATGCGCGACCGCCAAAGAACGGAAAAATTGTAATAAAAAAAACAATGAATTTGACGAAGCTTTCTCTTCCAATGTCTGTGGACGCATACCCGGAACCTATAACTTATTTGTAAGTATAGACTATATTATTTCTTATGAAAAAAAACTAACCTAAATACGCTCGACCTAATAATTTGCTGCTCTAAAGTAACAAAAAATAATTGATCATGGGACCACCATGTGATCAAAATATTTTCAATTATATCATACCTATGTAAATCAATGATTGATATTTCAATAATTGATTTTCTTCATCATGTTATTTTTTTTTTCTATTTCAATTGATCTTTTATTTTTTATAGCTTACGAGATGGTCAAAACATTTCCATACCCAGTCCAAGACATACAGTACAAAAAAAAAATACAGGAGATATAGTATTAACAATCACTAATTTGACATGGACAGACATTGCAACATACACTTTTGTTGCTGTAAATAGTTTTGGGACTAAAAACTTAACCTTCGATTTACGACTCTATGGTAGGTAAAAATATTTTTCTTTATATGATTTATAGTTGTTACGGAAAATTCGCATCATATCCGGATAAAAAGCATGTGTTAATCCAAACACTAAGCTAATTGATTCATTTTTAGGTTTCCGTACAAAAAATTAAAAAACGGAAACCTTATAGGATCACTCGTGCGTCTGTCTGTCCGTCCATTTATTAATTATTCAGATGTCACATGCTTATTTAATTTATTTCATTGTGATCCGTTCAGCTGTTATGGCAACAAACATCTGTACGTATCCTTATAAACGTTTACCAACCAAATATGCATTCAACAATCTCCTGAAGGGGTTTCCAAAGCTGGTACTGTATTTACCAAAATGCAAAGTAAAATACTTGCTACGGACAATTATACCACCTACATGTACGGAACTCCTATTGCTATTTATGTACTTGTATGCTTACATTATAGCGGCTCCAGTTGCGAGCTTAACGTCAACTGTCCCTTTAAAAAAAACTATAAATGAAACTTTACAACTGAGTTGTAATATTAAAAGTGGTGACGAGAAGTCGCCGGAAATTAAATGGACATTTGTTGCGGAAAACGGGGAGGAAATGGTAAATATACTTTTTTTGTCAGCTTTCTATGTCCCACTGCTGATGGGTAAAAGCCTCTCCTTTACGCTTCCAATCACTGTTGTTCGCTTTCTACTTTCAATATCCCCTTTAAAATTTTGCAGCTCATCTGACCACCTCATTTTAGGTCTGACTCTTGTCATCTGATCTGCCTATGAAGAGGCGATATGAGCCAATCTTTCCAGCCTAGTCTTGATTCCACTTACCCGTCTTTAATTTAAAATAATTATACTTGCGAAGGTCAAGGTAAAGGCGTTCGCCTTGTCATCCGGAGGTCGTGGGTGCAAATCCCATTTGTTGAAAAGTTGTTTCCAGTCTGGTTAAGATATTGCAAGCTTGAATCACCTGATTATCAGAAAAGAAAGATGATTCCGTGCTTTCGAAAGGCACGTGAAACTGTGGGTCCCGAACGTCATCTAGCGTTTATTTAAACCTATCCTAGGATTGGTTCTGGTCTACCGCTACGTTAGTAACCGCTAACGGTAACCGCTGAGGTTGCAAACCGGGAATGTACAGCCCATTGTAAATTTTGCCGCAGGAAATCCATCAAATATGGGACTTCCACAAAGATTTCCAAAATGACCGATTGGAAGCGCCCTCCATCCAGCGTATTCATGCAATTTTGCTCAAAGTTCGTTTGGCAACTGATCACTGACCCTGCCCTGTTTAACGTAGTATAGAAATTCAAGAACCTTTCTGCCCCATCGGCCGTCGGTTCGTTACCCACTGCCATTTCAATGTCCTAATCCATTGGACTATTAGTGACCTAGGCTTTGTTAGGTATTCTACGAGTCTCCTCATTTTTACTAATTAAGATTAAATTCAAAAACAAATATAATTTACGTGACATTGAGTATAAGTAAGTTAAACTTAAATGCTACATAGTCTAATCACTTTGCAGTAGATATCGAATTGAAAGCAACATTTAAGGCAAGATGGGTTCACAGCTTTCAATACTGTACGTGTTTTCGAAAAATAACTGTAATTAAAATACTACAGTTTATTCCTCAAAAATTTACATAAAAATTTTAAGGATTTTCTACGGACACCCACATTATCCAAATGCGATTAAGCATTTTTGACTTGATAGAAAAAAATCACAAACATACCTCTTGCCTAAATTTACCTATAAAAGACTTATTACTATTTTATATAATCACCTTTTTATATGAAAATTATCCCCAAAAATTAATAATCTAAATATCTAGTCGATGTCGCTAAAAAAAAATTTATAAATACATATAATACAAAAAAAAAGCACAGTAAAATATCGTCGAGCACAGGTCCGGGCATTTGTTCGCTCTTGACGAATATTTAACTGTGTTTTATTTATTACTTTTTTTTATTATAATTATACATTGTTTTGTAGCGAAATCGAATAAATATTTAGATTATACATTTTTTGGTATAATTTTCATATAAAATGGCGATTATATAAAATAATAATGTCTTATAAAGGTACATTTAGGCAAATTTAGAGGTATGTTTGTGTTTTTTTTCTATCAAGCCAAAAATGCTCAATCGTGTTTTGGCTATTGTGGGTGTCTGTAGAAAATCCTTAAGATTTTTATGAAAATTTTTTGAGGAATAAACTGTAGTAGTTTAATAACAGTGATTTTTCAAAAACACGCACAGTATTGCAAATTGTGAACCCACGTCGCCTTAATCGCATTTGGATATTGTGAGTGTCCGTAGAAAATGCATTTTTTTTAAGGAATAAGCTGTACCAGTTTAATTACGGTGATGTTTCAAAAACAGTTTTCTTGGCTCTGAACTGTCGGGGCCTTAAAAACAAGGGCTAGTGAACTTATATTTTATTATTAAAAACTTTTTCAGGTGCTTGATGAAAGTAATAAGAATATCTCTATGTACCAAGTACAATCTTTTATAGTATTACAAGTTCAGAAATCAGGCAAGATCATATGTTCGGGTAAAAACAATTGGGGTACTAGCAATTCAACCTGCAATATAAATGCTTACGAAATCAACAATGGTTTTGGAATAAAAGATCGTCTTAGGTGGTATCCAGAAAAGGACGACGTTACTTTGGAATGTATTGCTTCTAAATACGATTATAAAAATGTTACTTGGGAACACAGAAACAATAATGGTAATTTTTTATTCAAATTATTATGGTATTTTTTTTCTTTATGTAAAGCTAATTAAAGTTACTCACATCTGTTTCCCTCAAAGTTTAAGTTATAATACATATTGAACGAGCAAGCCAAGCGAGCGAAGTTTTTAGAATCCCCTTGACAAATTCGGTGTATGTATGTAGGTATGTTTGATCGACGATAACGAGTAACTTTGATCGGAGCTTCATGAAAGTTAGTAGATGTGTTAGATGTGTATCAGTCTCAGATCGCAAGAGCTTTAACTACTCGAGTAGAAGACAAGGGTAATAAATATATCATCAGAGGCATTTTAAGGGGTTAATTTTCTACTACTACCTACAAGTAACCAGGAATTCGTTATTGCTTAAAATTAAAAATTAAACATCGTGTCATTTTGATACTATAAAGCTTTGTGAGCTTTGTCCATCAGTGTTCTTTTGGTCTTTTAATTTTATGAAGACAAAAAGTCCTCTTTGGGCCTTTTTATGTACGTCATTCATTTATTTTTACAGTTTCTTATTATGAAAATGGACTCTCGTATGTGGCTGTATTAAAAATAAATAGTATTCGATTAAGCCAATCCGGAAACTACACCTGTGTGGGGATTGGCTCAGAGGAAAAAACTGCATCTGTTTACGTAGATGTTGAAGGTAAATAAACATGCCAAGTATGGTAATCTTGTTTATCTTTGTCACTTATTATTATTATATTTTTTTTACTAGCCTATTTGAGTCCTTGTAATTATAATATTTATAATTTCACTGTGGATAAAGAAACCTCTGTTAGGATATAGGCCTTCTTCAGTTTTTTCCACTCTACTCTGCCTTGTGCCAACAACTGTTTAGGTATTAATCTGTGCTTGTGCTGTCTCTATCCGATAATTTCCTGCCCCCTTTTTTATTTCATCCACCCATCTTTTTTGTGGCTTTTCCACTTTTCTTTTGCTTTATCTTCAGCTCTCTCCGTCTCGCTCCGTGACAAGCCTAGTTCTATTTTAATTTATGGGTTGGAGCACGTCTGTAATTTTTGTCGTTTTCCTAATTTCTTGGCATCTAAACTTTGTGATTTTTTCTTAGGTTAAGGAGACTTCTTTCCATTGCAACTTGTTATTTTCTTTTGTTTTCTTTTTGTAAGATTCATAGTCTGAGAGCCGCATTTTTCATAAAATTTTCTTAATTTCTTAATTATAATTTCAGAGACCCATTTCAGCTCGGTGAATATGCTCTGCAGGATAGAAACACCGAAATAAAATTCATAGAAACAATCGGTCGCTTATTTGCCTAAAGGGCTTCTTCGTGATGATATGCCAAATTAAACTATATTTTTTTCGTACGTGTAGCAGGACAAGCCTCTTTTTGAAGGACGTAAAAGTTTATATTTTGTATTGTTCCACAGCAAATCGTAAACCACGCATAGCTGACCCCAACCCGGAGAAAATAAAAACATCTCTATCCCAGCTCGTCCAACTTTTTTGTCAAGCAGATGCTGTTCCGCCTCCTCAAATCACGTGGTATAAGGTAAATATAGTCACCAACATCTTTCTTACCATTTCCCACTATCTGGGGTCAGCGCAGTATGTCTTGTCTACGGTTGCCTAGAAGATATTGCTGTGCGATAAGGCCGCCTAACATTTTTCTCTATACATGTGTCTCATTTGTTTAATTGATAAAAAGTTAAATAAATTAATCACGTACTTGCCTCAAAAGGACGACATCCGTGGTGTAATGGTCAACACGCTAGTCCGCCTATCCGGAGGTTCTGGGTTCGATCCCAGCCAGAGCCAATTGGAAAATGGCCTTTTTCAAAGGGTCCTGGGTCTTGATTGTTATCTATATATGTATCTGTATAAAAATATAGTATAGTTGAGATAGTATCCCATAAAACAAGTTTAAACTTACTATAGGGCTAGCTCAATTAGTGTGATTTGTCTTTTATATCTATTAAATAAAATACTTCCATACAGTCCAACTATTCCCATATCATTCCTTACGCATTCCATCCATCTTTTCTTGTGCCTGCCCCTACCTCTGCACTGGACTGCACCCATTTACTTTTAATATTTATTAAGTGGTAAACGGTAAAAATAGTATCTACCAATAATAGCCTAGCCTCATGGTGATTAATACGTTTAGTCCAATTAATCAGATCAGTTTTTTTTTCATAACGTTAAAACAAGCTTTTTTTATAGGTTCTGTATGAAATAGCACGTTGTGACGTAAAGATTTCTTGGAACCAAATATTAATTAGTAAATAATCTAATCGTAATAAATAAGAAACGGTAAAGTAGAGGAAAACTGACATGATTTTGAGACGTGTTATTTAACTTATAGTACAAAAAAAAACACATTTTTTACCCAGAATACTTCCCTATTCTTATTTTCCCTCTCATTTATTATAAAACATATGCATATTGTAGCTCAAAGTAAATACTTATGACGAAAACATACCATACTCCAAGGAGGTTTTTATCTTGAATGCTTAAAATCTATAAAAGATAGAAAATCAATAAAAAAAGATAGGTAATACACACTTTATAAATTTATAAAAAAAATATTTGGAGCGGTAAAGAAATGAAAGCAATAATTTAGAGTATAATAAATAATACCCATGAGCGTAGGTATTTATATTAAACATTGTCCAGTAATCTGTATCCACTTACGTCATTTAGGATTATCTACATTTATTCAGTGGCATGATCTAATTATAACAAGCAACTTTTTGATTAATAACAGGACAATGTTAAAATTGAAAATGGCACCGGAGGTCTGGAAGTTATGGAAAGGCTAAACCAAACGGTGTTAACTTCGATGATAGCCATGACATTCATAAACGAGACACAACAAGGAGAATACAAATGCATTGCAGAAAACAGGGAAGGGTACGATACAAAAATTGTGACCCTTATGATACCAGGTAATTAATTGCAAAGCACGGGACTGGCAAATCTTCCATACTGATCTGGTCCACCTTCTCGCTACCATCACGCTAAAAGTGACCTTTGAGTCTTACGGCCCCGGGCTCTGTCTACTTAGCGCCGCAGGACCTAAAATGCTCTGTCTGACCCATTAGGGATAAAGACGTGATACATTACATTACTTTACGACCTCCGTGGTGTAATGGTCAACACGCTAGTACACCAATCGGTCAGTCACAGGGCTCTATCTCTTGAACCGTAATAGCTAGACACTTGAAATTTTTACCGATTATGTATTATTGTGGCGGATATAACAAAAAATACTAAAAATAAAAAAAAAGTTAAAAATTAAAGGGGGTTGTCATACATGAAACGTGTTTTTTTCAGCGTTTTAAACTTGATCTTCATAATGGCATTAACTAGATACTTGAAATTTTCACCAATTATGTATTACTATGACCAAAATAACAACAAATACTAAAAATAAAATAAAGTTAAAAATTAAAGGAGGTCGTCATACAAAAAACGTGTTTTTTAGCGTTTTAAAACATTGTACGGTGGTACGGAACCCTTCATGTACGAGTCCGACTCGCACTTGCCCGTTTATTGAAATTGTCCTTGGTCTTGGATGTTTATCTACGAGTATATGTGTATTTATTATAAAAATATAGTATCGTTGAGTTAGTATCCCATAACACAAATTTTAAAAATCTTACTTTGGGGCTAGCTCAGTCAGTGTGATTTGTCTTTATATATTTATATTTTATTTGTACTACATATGTATGTAGGTAATGTAAGCGCGGGAAAAACTCATTCTATTTGCCATCTTATATATTATTAACCATTGTGTATATGATATATTGTATTGCATTATATAGTGATGAGTAGATGCTTACTCATATGCATATATTATGCACATATTTTAACTTATATTTAAATTTTAGGTAAGTACCGCAACATGCTACTTATCTGTTTTTCCCTATGGTTGAGTGGGAGAGAACGCTTTTAGCGTTAAGTTTGTATTGTGGAACAATAATGTTTTTATAAATAAATAATAAATTATCCTACAAAATAAGTCGGCACTGACGATGAGAAAAAGCCTATTGCTAGATGTCAATTTAATGTTCTGGTTTAATACTCGTAATGGTTTAATTAAATAAAATTATATAGTTAGTCATTGTTTTGTAATATACTGTTTATGTATGTTCATTATTATTTTATTAATATTTATTATCTACTTAATATCTTTATAGAGCGGGATAGAAGAAAACTATACCTACCTTATGACTAATTATAAAACAAATGATACAAAACATCGAAGATCTATGTGGATCGCCTGATGTAATAATTAAAAAAATGTTATCAGTTTTATTTTATTTAAAAATAAACATTTCAAAAAAAGTATGCATACAGATATCTAGATATCTGTATGCATACTTTATATACAATTATTTTATATAATTATTATCTAGATATATATATATATATATATATATATATATATATATATATATATATTTATTATATTCGAAAACGCAATATATATATATATATATATTGCGTTTTCGAATTATCTTCTAATTTATATTTATATAGTAAATAAAATCTCTCCACTTTTCAAAGAAGACTCTTTAATAATTTCTCAAGTTCCATTTTTTTTATTTTCAGGGGATCTGTCTCTTTATATTGCTATCTTTGGTGTCACATTGTTTACTTTTATGGCAATAGTGATTTACTTGACATGGAAAGTAAAGAAAGAAAAACAGCTGAGGAAAGAGCTGGCTGCACTTGGTCTTCTGTATTTCAAAGAGGGTGCTCTGAAATCGATTAACCCTGACTTGAATGTGGATGAACAGGCGGACCTGCTTCCTTATGACGAGAGATTTGAGTTTCCCGCTGAGAAGTTAACTTTAGGTACGTTAACGGTATTATAGACACGTATGCAGTGTTCTTTGCTGTATGGTTCCCGGCAGAGCAGAATAGGACTACTCCAAGTCTTCCCGTGGATGTCGTAGAAGGCGACTTAGGAAACACAAGCTAAACAAAGCTTATAAACATCGTTGAGACCTCTCCAACCTGCCTGGCCAGCTTGGAGAGTGTAGGCCAAATCCTCTAGCTACTCTGGGTAAGTATGGCTCTGGTAAAACAGAGAAGGTCGTGCTTCTGCAGTAAAGACTATAATATAGCAGACCTGATGATGATGCAGTGTTCAAAATTCTCAGTTTTGCCACTGGCTGATATGTGCGTCTTTCGCAGGCATGAGTTCGATTTGTACTAGGCGCGATCTTTATCTTTGAATTTGTACCCATTTACGATCATTTTAAACTATAAATTCTTGCTTTCGGTGAAGGAAAACATCATAAGGAAACCTGCACACTAGTTGGAAAAATGACTGTTGTCGTCGGATGACTTTAGGCTGTGGAACCGCGACCTGTCCCGGCGCTCTAGCTGAGTTCCCACATAGAAGATAGTAGGAGAAGTGGAGAACTCGATAACAACACAGATTATATATAATTTATTATCTGATATTGACAACTTGTTATAAAAGAATAGTATTTTATTTATGAAGGTACAACAGATAGGATCAAGCAAGTGATCAGCTTATGAGATGATGGTGGAATGAGTGTAAAAGGGATCAGTAAATGATTTGAAAATGGAATGAAAGAGAATTTGAAATTAAATGAAGAATGACAAACGGACAGGATGAGATGAAGAAAGAAGGTGTTAGAACAGGATGCATGCGACATCGTTACAAGGCGGCTCGAAAAATCTAACACCAGTGTTAACACACTCATTAGGAATTATAAACACTTATCAAAACCCTCGTTTGCAGTATTTCGCTGATTGAATGCACTCGATATATCGAAGGTCTTAAGTTATCATCATCATCATCAACAGGTCTTTTTTACTCTCTACTGCAGGAGCACGACCCTCTATGTACTACCAGAGCCATATATTAGCCAGAGCAGTCAGAGGATTTGGCTTACACTCTCCACGCTGACCAGACGGGTTGGAGAGGTCTCATTGATGTTTATAAGCTTTGTTTAGCTTGTGTTTCCTAAATCGCCTTTTACGACATCCTCGGGAAGACTTGGAGTGGTCCTATTCTACTCTGCCGGGAACCACACGGCTGTCTTAAGTTATATGTATTTTAAAATATTACCTCTATATGATTGATTCCATCATTTTGAATTTGTTGTACTTTTTATGAAATTTGGCGCGAAATTTTTCTTTTATATAAAATATGTGAGCCTCGGACACTTTTACTATGTTTGCCTATATCTCTGGAACTTATGATGTAGTTGTTGTTAGTATGGTTATTCTTAATTACATTTTGGTCAAACTATATTGTTTCAAAGCTGTGTAAAATACCCAGAGATTGTGTTACCCGTAGAAAATAAATAAGTAAAAATATGTGTACTTATATATGTAGAGGTATATAAAATAGGTTAACTTAACTTACATTTTATATATAATATTAACTGTAAAGGAAGAAAGGTAGGAAGGAAGGAAATAAGAATATTAAACTATAATATATAGATAATGTTATTTACCCGTATATATTAAGCCAATCCTCGACATAAACATTTGTGGTGTTTCCACGTGATGTATATATTTATAACTAATTGACGACAGTTGATGATCACAGTGGAAGCAGCGGCATTGTTGTAGTTGTTCATCAACGATAGGTGTCAAACATGAAATGACTCAAAATATTGGGTGGGCAAAGGCTGAGGAATGGAGGCATCTCCACTTAACTTCACCGAGAAGAGCAAGCTCTTAAATTAAAGAAGAAGAAAGGCTATTTAAAATTATATTTAACACTAAT
The DNA here is from genome assembly GCA_963576875.1 of Acrobasis repandana. Lineage (NCBI taxonomy): Eukaryota > Metazoa > Arthropoda > Insecta > Lepidoptera > Pyralidae > Acrobasis > Acrobasis repandana. Next base: position 12,989,422 of record OY756218.1, on the reverse strand, counting down.
GGAAAAAACATTAAAAACGATTTAAATCAAAGGGCATGTTGAATGTTTCAGACAAGCAGCTGGGCGCTGGTGCGTTCGGCGTGGTGTATAAGGCTGAAGCTCCGGGCATCCTTAACGCAGAGGAGACCACCATTGTCGCCGTCAAAACCGTGAAGAAGAACGCAGACAACATGTACATCAAAGCACTCGCGTCGGAGCTCAAAATCATGGTCCATTTGGGCAAGCACGTCAATATCGTTAATCTGTTAGGCGCCTGCACTAAAAATATTGCCAAACGTAAGTATTTAATTTTTCTTGACACTTACATGGGGCAAGTGCAACTCTTGTAATTAATATCATGGAATACATTCGCTATACGCTGTACAATACTGTACATTGTATATACCAGTATACAGTAAATTTATTAGATGACATCACATTAGCAGAATATATTATATTCATTCCACGTGATCCGGGAATGACTTTAGATAATCTTGCATACTGTACTTCGATATGAAAATTTTCTCATCTAACAATGAATTTTTAGATGGTAAAACGGCCTAAGGTGTTCTATTTTACCGTCACCAGTTGGCCAACATGAGGTATATTATGAGAGTAAGTTTGATCTAATTGTGTACTTTTGCTTGATAGGTGAATTGATGGTGATCGTAGAGTACTGTCGTTTTGGCAACATTCACAACTATCTCATCAAGCATCGAGAGGTGTTCGTCAACCAACTTGCAACCGACAGCAAAAATGAAAAATTTGGACATGACAACAGTGCATACTCTTATAGCGTCGATAGCAGGTAAGTTTACCTATATATTATGGATAAAATCCAATAACTCTATATTATACCTACATACCTACTTGTACCTGAAGTTGAATGACGTTGCTATTATGTACTTAGATATTATTAATTTCTGATTTTCCGAAAAGTTGACTGGTAGAGAATGCATTAGCGTTAAGTTCACCTTTTGTACCATTAAATAAATAAATATAAATATATAAGGACAAATCACACTGATTAAGCTAGCCCCAAAGTAAATTTTAAACTTGAGTTATGGGATACTTACTCAACGATACTATATTTTATTATAAATACATATATAGATAAACACCCAAAACCCAGGACAATTTGAAAAAGGCCATGTTCTAACTTGCCCTGGCTGGGGATCGAGCCCAGAACCTCCGGATTAGCGGTCTAGCATGTTAACCATTACGCCATGGAGGTCGTCAAAGAAGTCAATAAAGATTTTAATAAATACTTAAATAAATAATTTGTTTTGCAGCATGCATACGGGCTGTACCAGCTTTAGCTACAACCAAACAACTGATCAGACTTTCTTAAATTCAGCATCTTCATCAAGACCTGTGGGAAAAGGTAAACTCGCAAAATGACTGACAACTTCTTAAAAGAGTTCATGAATGGATCATATGGCATATAGCTATTCAGAGGATTAAACCCTGCTAATTTTGGCTATAAAACTTCTCTTGAAATAAAGAATTTTTTTAGATGTTTACTTGTAATTAAGGTTTTTCATCAAATGTGGCCAAACGACGGTATTCTAGCCTCATTACAACTTTGTCTTTATCTTACATTTATTTTTATTGAACTAAAAAAGTTCAATAAAAATAAATGTAAGATAAAGACAAAGTTGTAATTTATATAAGTAACTCACTCACATTCGGATTGGAAATGAACTCCTGATGAAAACCTTTAGTCTACAATTAAGTTCTCATATCTGGTATTTTCTCGTTCATAAACGTTCAAATTGGGATGTGAAGTGGGTGAAAAATTTGTTTTTTATTAAGTCCGTCAAATAAATCATCCATAAATAATGTACCTTATTTTTTGGTTTATCAAAGTAGTAAACATTCACAAAGATACAGCGCGTATATACAAGTGAAAATCGTACTAAATCGTGACGTCATGTAATTTAAATGCGCTGTATCTTTATAATTATTTGCTAATCAAAAAAAATACGTTTACAATATTTTTTAATAATCTACCAGATCCACATCCGTATTCTTTATGAGCCTATCAGCACAGCTATAAGTGTTAGTCCACTGCTGTATTAAAGGTCTCTGCCAAAAAAGGGAGAATTTCTTCATAATTATCTTGCTTAGGAGGTTGCAAGGAGGACGTTGCTGCCCGTTTTCTGTTACCTAGGTTCCTCTTAGGATATCCGTGGGAGAGGAAAGAGGTTGTGATACATAGTTTTCTATTCTGCCGTCACCACATGGCTTATTAATGTTCAGATCATCATCATCAGGTGTTTTTTAGTTTCCACTGTCCTGAAGCATGACCCTCTCTGTACTACCAGAGCCATACTTGGCCAGAGCAGCCAGAGAATTTGGCCTACTCTCTCCACGCTGGCCAGATGGGTTGGAGAGTTCTCATTGGTCTTTTTATGCTTAGTTTAGCTTGTATTTCCTAAATCGCACTCTACGACATCTATGGGAAGATTTGGAGTAGTCCTATTCTACATTTCCGGAAATCATACGGCATTAATGTTTAAATATTTGCAACTATTTTTAGCGTCTGAAGGCTACGTGCAGCAACCGGAGTGGCGTACCAACTACGAAAATGACTACCAGACCACCGCTCCCAGGCCGCTGTTTTCTCGAGACTTGCTCGCTTGGGCCTTCCAGATTGCCAGAGGGATGGAATACTTGGCTGGTAGAAAGGCAATTTTAAGTATAATACAGTAAAGGTATTTTTTATTCTAGAACTGGAAAAGATGTTATCGATAGCGCTTGACAAGTAAAGTCGCCACAATAAAGTCACCACAATACCCTTTCAGAACAGATAAGCTACTACTTATATACTTTATATTTGTAAGCACGAGTACAACATGTAGCGTATTTATTTTGATATACTTACGTACTTACTCTATAATCCGACTTGAATAACTTACTGTAAGTAACACCTTTGGTACATAATCTATTTTACCTGTAAAAGTGCGTTCATATACCGAACTTTTCACCATGTTGTGTAATCTACCAGTTACGAGTACGAAAAGAACTACTTAAGTGTCTCTCTAAAATAACAGCTGGGATGGGGTGTTTATGTATATGTCGCAGTTGGATGGTATGAACTGCTAATTCACTTAACCTCTAGGTGTTTGGCATTACAGCTCGGTTTTGTTAAACAGCTGAATATCGTTTAGCTGGATTGTCAATGTGTCATGTTTAAGGACTGTATGCACAAAGCCACGTGGTCGGATTTGGCTCTGAAATATGCAAAATTTTCCCGCAAGGGGGATAAAAATGTCAAGATGAAGTTACATAGAGTTAATACATGTGTAAACGGGACAATAGATGTAGGTAATCATAAATTGTAACGTAGAATTAGTATACAGCTTACTTTTTTCTTTTCGTCAAGACTTCCAGTCCGTGATACTTATTAAAATTTTCAAATCAATCAAATCAAAGAATTATTTTGTTTGAATTATTATTTCTGAATTAAGGCCTTGGCAGGCGTCATTATAATGTACTTAACACTTTAGTAGACAGGCTATCAGTAGAAAAAGGAAAGTCGAAAATACAGTAGTGTGCGTGAATGCAAGACGTTTATTTAAAAAGCGAGTTTAAATATATGTGAAATTCATATAGCACTTTCTAAAAAATCCAAGTTATAGTTATTCGAATCTTGCGTAAAATTTATTACTTTTTCAATTTATTAGTCGACCTCCGTCGCGATTCCTTAACACGCTAGTCCGTCACTCGGAGGTTCTGGGTTCGATTCCCAGCCAGGGCAAGTTGGTAAATGGCCTTTTTTAATTTATCCTGGTTCTTGGGTGTTTATTTTATCCCATCAAAAATATAAATGTAAAAATGCCAAGTTCAAATTCCGACAAAACATTGAAATCCGACAAGATTGAAATTTAAATAGCTGCCAAGTTATGTAGGTAGAGAAAACTGAAATTTATTCATAAGAATCTCAACATTTGACTTGGACAACATTAAAATTGAAAGCACGGTCACCCATCGTAACTGTGACCAAGCTAGAAGTTGCTTAACCTGTAAAAGCACGGTCATTCATCCATCAATTTTTGAATTTATCGTATGCGAAGTGGAGCGAAATATATGCACAAGTGGTTTTGATTACTCGTATTTTGAAATTTGTTAAAGCGCAAATGACAAAGACCCCTTAGAATAGAGAATCTGTTTAGTTTCACGCAGCTTTTTAGGGTTCCGTAGTAAACAAGAAACCCTTATAGTTTCGTCATGTCTGTCTGTCTGTCTGTCCCCAGTTTTACTCATAGACTATTAGTACTAGAAAGCTGTAATTGGGCATGGGCATGTATATGTGGTAATAAAAACTTAAAAAAAAAAAGTGTAGTGTGAGACGTCGTTGAATAGGTCTTACAAAAATATTGTAAGATTATGAACACCCTTTTTCGTTTTAGAATCCGTTTGTGAAATATTTGGTTTTTGATTGGAAATTTTTGTTAGAATTATGTGTCTCTCTGTCAGTTAAACGGTTGTATATGGACACTTAAAAAAATTCACGGCAGTAGTATATAACGTCTCCCTGACTAAAACTAATTTAAGGTGGATTCAGTTCATGATACTGAACAACTTTTTCTAAGGAACACATAATTAAATATGAAAAGAAAATGTTTGCTTTCCATTCGACCTCCGTGGCGTAATTGTTAACACGCTAGACCGCTAATCCGGAGGTTCTGGGTTCGAGCCCCAGCCAGGGCAAGTTAGAAAATGGTCTTTTTAAAATTTTCCTGGGTCTTGGGTGTTTCTCTATGTATGTATTTATCACAAAATATAGTATCATTGAGTTAGTATCCCATAATACAAGTTTAAAACTTACTTTGGGGCTAGCTTAATTAGTGTGATTTGTCCTTACGTATTCCATACATATATTACATAAATTATACATTTTGCCAAATCTTGTGTGTAAGAGATCAAAAATAATTTTTGTATTTCGTTTGTTCCTTGGTGAAAGTTGTTCAGTATCATGGACTGAATTCAGACCTAAAGTTAGGCAGTTGTAAGTTACATAAAACAAGTAGGTACTGACTACGGAACCCTACACTGCACGTGGCCCGTCACGGCACGTGGCCGGTTTATTTTGGTTAAGTTTACATTTTAGGAAACCATAGACAAATTTATGATATTTCTGCGTAAATCAATATTACTTATCGCTGACAGGACGTTCTCAAAAATACAATCAAATAGTATTTTACGCAAGCGGTGACTTGGAAAACTACACGTTTTGTGTTCCACTGACAGAAAAATATATTTAAAAATATATATTTAAAAATGTCATAAAAAGTTCTTTCATTTGATATGTCACACGATTTTGTTATTAAAACTTTTTTTAATGTCTAATTTACCCACCATAAGTGGCCCCCTTTTTTAAATTTCATTTATTTACGTTATACGTCTATCTTTGGGTCACTAAGTTACATAAGTGTAGGTACTAAATCTCAACTAAATCATTCTAATAGTTTCGTAGCAGATTGGCTGTGACTTACGGACAGACAGACAAGCGAAACCCTAAAAACAGTAAAAAAAACAAAAAAGTCGGTTCCTATACAAATTTCCCGGGCGGCTGCACACTTTTGTATGAAAACGCAGATTTTTTTTTTGTTTTTTGACTGTTATTTTAATATCGTTATACTATACTAGCAGTCTACCCCGGCTTCGCCCTTGGTACACACAATGCCTATGTCACTCGGGGATAGTGTACATTTCCAACGGTGAAAGTTTTTTTTAAATCGGTCAAGTAGTTTCGGAGCCATGCAATGCAAACAAACAAACAACCAAATCTTTCCTCTTTATAATATTAGTATAGATAAATAGCCTACTATAGCCTGCCTGCCTAGCCAAGTATAGATCTAGTATAGCCTGTGGTTCGATATATTACGCATAATGTCAATTCTTATTTTGATATATATTCATGGGGAAAAGTTGTTCAAAATTTGAGACTGAATCACCCCTCAAAATAATTGTAAAACCCTAATTAAACAGCACCATTTATTACAAAAACCGTTAATATGATTCCGCGACCCGAGACAGTTCCAATCCGATTTTCACCCTAATCGCCAATTAAAAGATATAGGTAATAAATCAAACCAAATTATTTTTTTCATTAACTTAATTTTCAATAAAATTTAAAAAAAAAATGTTCGATGCCGTATCTGCGATAGCATTACATCTTTACTTGAACGTCAACAAAATGTCAAAACTTTACCATAGTGTAGCAAAAGTATGACATAATTTGGCAGTTTGTACATAGTTTTTTATTGAAATATTTTAGACTGTAATGCAATTTTACGTAATTCGAAAATGGATTTTTTTGAAAAATTCGGCACGGCCTCCTTCCTGAACGCCCGGCGGGCAACTGAATTTGTATGAAAGGAACATGGCCGCCATTTCAGAGAATTCTGTCAAAAACGTTGCAAAACATCCAATTTTTAAAATTTTTTTTTTTATTATTGCGTGATTGCATTGTAAGCAAATATTAAGAATAATGTTTCAAAATAGCCTTTATTTTTATAAAATATATGCAATCCCTTGTTAGAATATTTCTTTACGCAGACAAACAAGCCAGTTTGTTGCAAGATTTTCTAAAATATTTCTTTCAGGTTTCTTTACAATTATCTTACTTTTTCTGAATGAAAATTAAAAAAATACGGTTTTCGTCTACTGGCTAGTCTATTCACCTATAACTAGGTATGTAATTTTCTTAGTGGTCTTTTCTACTTAAGCCATAACTATTGCCCGCGCAAAGTGCGTTTTGCATGTTTTTGGGTAAATTCAATGCTTGTTTTTAGGAAAACTACAAAATATTTAAAAAAATCCTTTTTTTCGTCTACTGTCCCAATTCTTCCTCTATCTATGTGTATACATTATTTGACTTAAATCAAACGCTTTCTGTACAAACTTGTTGCCCGCGCAAACCCAGTTTACATGGTGCCGACCCTTAACAAACCAGCTAAGCACGTTTAGACCGCAGAATAGGTTATTTGCAGGCTTGTTATAAACAAAAAAATTTATGACCGGGCATTCAAATAAAATATCAATTCAACTTCTTACTATGTAATCTAGTTTCCAACATCATAGAACACCAATAAGGAATGATACAAAGTTCAATGCAAGTGGATACAGAAAAGTTTATTAACGCGACATAATCTCAATGGCGGCGTAGCGGTTTCTCTCGGCCTTTATTTGATTCACGTAAATTCTCCATCTTGCCGGAAGGTGGGCGTCGAAATAACTACTCGTATAAGGGAATCAAGCTGAAGATCTGCTTTATTTTTTCTAACCATTTGCAGTCCAAAATCATAAAGTATTTCCCCGATATCTCTCGATCCGATGAAACAGCTTACTCTCGGAACGCTGTGAAAAAATCCGAACTAAATTTACAATCTTACGTCTTGCGCCGCGGCATTGATGAATACACAACGTTTATGCCATTCTGCGTAAGAGGTGTCAGTTATTTAACGCTGTTTTACGAAACCGAGCTGTAATGCCACAGCTAGAGGTTTAGAGAATTAGCGGATTATACCATTCAACTGCGACATATATACATTATAAATTTATTATTATTATTTATTAATAGTACCTACTTGGTGTAGGTGAGAGCAGTCCGTTATTTATTTTTCTGCGTCAAACAAATATGTATGTGCCATTTCTTCTCATCTCTTATCAACCGTTTACGCTGAAAATAGGCGGGGTCTAAAGAGTTGCCCTCATATTCATAAAAAATTGCTCTCCTTAATCACTCATTTAGTGAGTATGCTACCAGTTTAAAGATTACAGACTTTATGCCATTGACAGAAAAAATAATGTCTTTTAAATCAGTAGCGTACTATATAAATGATTTAAGGAGTTTGTATAAATACAAGCGTAAATAACAAAGTTGAACGAAGAAACAGCACCACTCTACTCGTCGTTTCCGCTTACGTATATGAAGTCAGGCCGACATCGCTGCAATTGACTGTTTTTATCTTCCTTTACTTTATTGGTTGTATATTTCAGGTGCTTCACGGGGACCTCGCAGCTCGTAACGTTGTGCTGGCTGATGATAACGTAGTGAAAATTTGTGACTTTGGCTTAGCTAGAAGTATTTATAAAAACGATGAATATAAGAAAAAAAGCGATGTGAGTAGAAATTGCATTTTACTTATATGTATCTATGTTAAAGAGCTATGCTCTTGTCGGTGGTGTATGAATTCTCTCATCTGCCAGCTGTTTTACTTCGTTGTTCGACACGACGTTTACCTTCTTCTTTATCTGTTTCATGTTTTTCAGCTATGCTAGTCTTCCTGGTTCTCTTTTTTATTTTCTTATATTGAAAATATTAACAGCTACGATTATACCGTTCTATATTTCTTTCTATGATAGTCTTTAAGAAATCGTCGTATCAGATGGCCTAACATCTTTCCTCATCTATTCTCTATTGTCATATGTATGTCTGGAATGCACCTATTCTCTCTTACTCTTTTCAGGACCTTCTATTTAGTAATGTTTTAATTCAACCTTTCCATTCTATGCCAGCATTCTACTTAGGTATCTAAATTATCAAATGACCCGCAATGTGCCAAGTCGAACAGCGAAACGGGGCCTTGGATAATATTTCTGTACAATTTATTGCAGAGTCTCTTGCCTTTGAAATGGCTAGCAATAGAGTGCTTGACAGACCGGATATTTTCTACGCAATCTGACGTTTGGTCCTTTGGGATCGTACTCTGGGAGCTCTTCAGCCTCGCCAAGACGCCGTATCCTAGTCAGCTCGAGCCATCGGATTTATATCAGTTTCTTATTAGCGGGTGAATGTTTAAAATTTTGTATTTACCTAGTACTTTCAGAGTAGCTTATATATCTTTATATTGAATTATTAGAAATAAATTAACTGTTTTTCAAATAATGTAATCAATAAAATAAGTTGAGATTGAATATAAAAATTTATATAAAAAGTTTTTGTTTCTTCAAAAACTTTTGAAAATGTATCATTAGTTTACGAGTGTATGTGAATCCAGTAAAAAAATTAATATGTATCTTCTTTTTAATAGAAAACGTTTAGACAAGCCAACGTATGCAGACGACAGATTATACGCTGTCATGCAAAAATGTTGGCAAGAAAAACCAAAGCAGCGGCCGAGCTTCACGGAACTCCAGGAAGAGTTGGGTTCTTTCCTCGAAGAAGCCGATCGGAATGTAAGTAATGGAAAGCTCGATAGCCCAGCGCCAACATCCATCATCAATCAGGCAGCAGTGGGATACAGACTGCTGCTTGATTCGATTCATATTCGCTTCGCTCGGTACAAGTAAAAGACTTATATACGACACTTTGAGAATCAGTAGTTGGAAGTAAACAAACCTCGCGTACAATCGGAACATTGTATGTCAATGAAAAAAAATACAGCAAAAGTAAATAAAAGTATCATCATCTGATCTCAGAGGAGCTCAATAGCCTGGTGGGAGTACGCATTACCAGTAAAATTTCCCAGCTATCATCATTGTATGGCAGTCGCCATGCTATGACACACGAGAAACAACAAACACAATGAAATCATGTGAAACTATGCACCTACATAATTATTTTATTTTATTTTTTAGCGTTACATTCATCTGAATTCCTCATACGAACACCAAAACGCGAAAACAACTGGCAAGGACTTTTTGGCCATGATGAATTCTCCCGATTACAATAACCTCGTGACGCCCAGTCCATGTGGATATGGAAATTTGTTCCCTCAAAGTCCAAAGTCACTTCAAGGTAAGACGTGTAAAATCCACTTGAAGGATTTTATTGTATGTCAAGAATTCAGTAAATTAAGAATGATTAATGTGCAAACTGTAGTAGAAGTTCACGAGTTTATACCGGCATCTATCTACTAGTAAAAAGGTAATATGTTGCTACTAGCTGATGCCCGCGGTGTTGCCCGCTTGGTAAAAATTTTGACAATGATACAGGAATCTCTCATGTTCCCTGGATGCAAAGTATCCTATGTTTTTAATCCAGGTAATAAGCTATCTACTTGCCGTTTTGGTGTGAAAGTGGAACAAACATCTACACAAACTTTCGCATTTATATTAGTAGAATTTCTGATTCCCTTAATTTGTTCCAAAACCCACTTCTTATGCATGACCTATAGGGGCTTGTAAGGGATACAAACTTGAAAACTTACTGATGTGTATTATTTGTTTTACAGATCATGAAGGTTATTTACTATCAACCGGAAACAGCAACTTTACTTTTGACACTCAAAATATCCATAAAACACCTGTACGACTAATTGACGATGCTACAGAACTGACGCCTATGTTAAACCTAGACAATGTTCCTGAAGCCGGTTCACATTCTGATCAAGATGACGGTCATACACCGCACCAAAACTTTCCACGAATCGAGGAAGAAGTTGAGGAGGTAAAAGACGAAGAAGAACTTGATGAAGTATTTGATATAAAATCAAATAATACTAGGAACATAGATAATACCAACGCGGTATCAAACTTAACGTACGTGACTATCGATGATATAGGTTTGTCTCCAGCTACGAAATCTCAAAATACATATGTCAATACAATACCTAAGATTTTGGTGAAATAACTTGCGCCTTCGATAGAATTGTAAACCGCACCAAGTCATGATTACACGGTTTGAATTTAATAAACAGTTTGAATGCCTAAGCTATTTGTTAGATACTTGTATGTCTTCCTAAAAAAATAAGTGGGTTTAAAATGTTTGTGTAATCACACGAGCTTTACGGAACTAGTTTATCTGCGGCTCTGGATCTCCGTAAATGTCGTAAGATATCCAAGGACAGTGAAAGTGTACTTATGAATAAGTAGTTTTTTATTTTGTAAATACTTTTTGGAATTATTATTTAAACTAGCTTTTGCCCGCGGCTTCGCTCGCGTATCCCACTGGAACATTACTTTTTTCCGGGATGAAAGGTACCCTATGTCCTTTCCAGTACTCCTAACTATGTGTATGCGAATTTTCAAGACAATTAAATCATTAGATAAAGCGTGAAGAGGTAACAAACAAATAAACAAATATACAAACTCACTTTCGCATTTATAATATTAAGTTATTATTATTATTTAAATAATCAATGTGTGTTACCAGTGATGACTTATGGCTCTGAAACGTGGTCCCTTACTATGGGTCTCATAAGAAGGCTCAAGGTCGCTCAACGGGCTATGGAGAGGGCTATGCTAGGTGTTTCTTTACGTGATCGAATCAGAAATGAGGAGATTCGTAGAAGAACTAAGGTCACAGACATAGCCCAGCGGATTAGCTCATTGAAGTGGCAGTGGGCGGGGCACATAGCGCGAAGAACCGATGGCCGATGGGGCAGAAAGGTTCTCGAATGGCGACCACGTACCGGCAAGCGCAGCGTAGGACACCCACCTGCTAGGTGGTCAGACGACCTGAGCAAGGTTGCAGGAAAACGCTGGATGCAAGCCGCTTCCGATCGGTCGTTTTGGAAATCCTTGGGGGAGGCCTATGTCCAGCAGTGGACTTCCTGTGGCTGATATGATGATGATGATGATTATTTAAATAAGTTAATTAGTATACCTAGTGTTTAGTTTTATAAAAACTATCGTTTAAGGCGCTAAACCCACTGCACCGCGCACCGCCGCAAAGTGCGGTTCAACACACTGACGCTCCTGCGCGTTGCCACGTTTTCAGTGTGTTGGACTAGGTGTGTTTTTTGTACAAATTGAGATACTTTCTTACAATGTTAAAATCTGTCACCCTGCGCTCCGCAACGGTGCGCGGTGCAGTGGGATCACCGACTAAGTATATTAAAAAAATACACTAAAGTTACGACTACATAATGTTACTATCTGAGTTTGACAATAAGTTTAATGTATAATGTAAGTGCCTTTTTTGTTTGGTCTTTGCACGAGGAAATATATTAGGATGCTGGATAGATTTAATTAGTTAGGTGTATTTGAATTAAACTTAGATACCTAGATAGTGGCAACACTACCTTGTATTGTGAACAATACGCTCTCAGTTTTTTTTTCTTAAAATCCGCGTTTATTCTAATACAAGTGTTGAAATCAATAGTAAAACACGTCAAACAGCTGCAGAAGTGTTACACATGAAAAATACCACCGGAAAACAACAACAAACACTTAAGATAAGGCATATTATTATAACCTCAAATTTAATTTTACCACTGCCCGCTGTTAAATAATAAGAGCTTGTCTAAAAAACTTTTAGATATACCTACTTAGTATATAAATTAGTTTAAGTACTTTGTTTACTCAGGTAAATATACGATTCTGACTAATATACAACGTGAAAGGGACATACCCGTAATAAATCAAACTACGGGCTATACGAGATCACTAAAGTCACAAAACAAAAATTCGACATTCCCGGGCATACAAATCGCCCGGGCAGCTGCACACTTTTGGTAATGTCGATTTTTTTTTGTTTTTTAAATCAAGTATAGACCGTGGTTCGATTTATTACGGGTATGTCCCTTCCACGTTGTATAAGTACATATAAGAATAATATATTTTAATCAAGGAGTACCTGGATGTAGGTACTCGTAGTTAAAGAGTGTCTAGAATATAAATGATTGGTTCGTACTTAGTAGTTTTTAAAGTCTTTGCTAGTCTGTTGTATTTGTAATTATATTTTCCTTTTTTTTTTTAAATACATTTCCTACCGACATTCACGATACAAATACTTACATTTATAAATAGTTCTAAGTAATAATGTGCATGTTTTAACATAAGAATGGGAGTGCAATATTTGCTATACATATTCAATATGAAATAAACATATTTTTAATTAATATACCTATTTTTAATTAATCATTTAAACAAAAATTTTATTATTATGTATTTCTTTTTCGTAAGTGTAAGTAGCCAGCAGTAAATAATGTTATAAATTCAATCCTTTGGTTTAAAATTAAAATATGCCTCTCATAAGCGCTACCACTGTATTTTCAATAGCATCAGCACCCTGGAAATAAATAAATATCTATTAAGATATATCAAAACATTTACTAAATTTCTTTAAGTATATTTTCATCGTGGTTGGTAAACGTGTACGATATAGTGTCTCCTTTTTCTTTTCTTTCACGTCAGATGCCTTTAGGCAGCTCCAAAAATCTGATACTCGTGTTATGTTATTAAGACGCTTAAACGGTCGAAATAAAAAGACTGAATTCTCCCGTTCAAGAAAAATTATGTAGAAGTGTCGTAAGAAAAGTCAACCGAAATTAAAGGTAGGATGCCGTTGAAGAAAATAGTCAATAAATTAAGTCTATACAATACGGTAAAACAAGATATCCGTCGTGTCTGGATATCTTGTTTTACCTTCGGTCGTGGGAGTCCAGTCGAAAAGTTGTTCTTTATCATAATGTAACGTTATGCGTTAGCTCGTTTTCTTCCTCTAGGCATAGTCACTATGCCTAAAGGAACTAAATGCCTGTATGAAAGGAGGCTGAATGACTCAACAATACTCAATAAGTAAGAAAGTGTCCCACTGGTCTAACCTATATAGGTATTATACATGTCTATAACTATAAAAGATGAGAATTAGGTAGATGACTGGGTAAAAAATAATTTATTTAGTACTGTGATGATTTCATATCATAAATTGCTGTCCTGCAGCATGTAGGAGTACGTACATCCGTATTACATACAGCATATCATAAACTCATTTTTTTTTCATGCTGGTCTGGAATAAAAGAAAAAACTTAGAATGTACCAGCTGTTCCTCTTTCTGCGCAGATCGTAAAAGCCAATTAAGGGAATGGGCGAAAATCTAAATCGTGTTAATAGGTGATGCGGCTAGCAACCCATCACTATTTTTATTCCTTTTTCCACCTTCTCGTCTACCATCACGCTAAAAGTGGTATTTAAGTTTTGCGGCCCCGGGGCTCTGTCTGCTTAGAGCCGCAAGACTCAAATTGCTCTATCTGCCCATTAGGGATTAAGTAGTGATAGTGTATCATGTATCACTAAATATAATTCGTCAAAAACAAAAATTAAGTAATTAAAAAATAGTGAAATTAATAGTGTGTCCTTTGCAAAATACACACTGGTATTGTAAATATATCAATTACTTAAAATTTATTAAATTGGATACGAAATTAGACATGCTGGTATTATAATCTATGTACATTAACCTAGTTATCTTAATTGATTAATTAAGATTTATTATTATTATAAAATCTACTTGGGCGGTTTTCATGTAGCGCATTTTTTTTTGGGTAGGTTCACATGTAAAATATGTACCTACATGTGAAGGGTTATAAATGAAATTGATTTTTTTATATAAAAAAGAGTTGTTGCACAAATGGATGGGGAGCCGGCTAGGTCACTGAACACCTACCTGAAATTTGCATTTTTGAGTCGGTATCAATGCCTAATAAGTAAATCCGATAAATTCGTAGCCTTTCTATGGTACATTTGGATCGAAATATCGTAATTTAAGGTTAGGTGAGTTCCGCCAAAATGGCCGACACCCATTATGTTAACTAACCTGACACTGACAGTAACTGCGAGTGAATTTTAAATCAGGTTCTGTACGTATAGCCGCCATATCAGTATCGCCATTATACGATAATAAGCGATTTTAAATGTATTTTTGTACACTGTTAAGATCACGAAAAAACAAATATATGATGGTCTTTTTCAGATTTTTGGAGAAGTGTTCATGACCTAGCCCGTTGTGCAACATCCCCTTTAGTTACTTACATCCTTGAACGCTTCAACTATCCCCATTGGAATGTCAATAAGCATTTTCACTAAGCTGGATAATGCCTGCCAAAGAAAAGAGTTTTTAAGGTAAATAATGCCTCATCATAGAAAAAATAATATTAATAATATCAATAATATTATGAATAGCTACATCTAAATTTAAGATTCATACTCCTTTGTATTTATTTAAGTTGGAAAATGGTCTTTTTCAAATTGTCCTGGGTCTTGGGTGTTTATCTATATATGTATTTATTATAAAATATAGTATCGTAGAGTTAGTATCATCATAACACAAGTTTAAAACTTACTTTGGGGCTAGCTCAATCAGTGTGATTTGTCCTTATAGGTATATTTATTTATTTATTTAGAAGTTTGTAGTACACACCTAATTAGTCCAATCATATGCATAACATCTTTTTACACCAAATCAAAACAAGTAAAAAGAGAAAGTCGTCTTTTATAAAAAAAACTGTTGGAGAAAAGAAAAATATTAAAGAAAAGAAAGGAAATAAGCAGATTTTAGATATCTAATATAAAATAAATAAATAATAATTAAATTAAATATCTTCTTCTTCGTCTATAAGCGCGTTCCCGGTTGCATCCTCAGCTGTGCTGCTTCGGAGCCCGGGGTGCACTTTCCTGCTTTTTCTTCTCCAAATATAACATGCATGTCAGTGGTCACCCAAGGACAGTAAAGACCTCACAAAATGAAGAAAAAATAGCCGAAACAGTTTAAATGATTTGGCTATAGTTTTACGACCGGCCGCCTGTCTGACGTTAACCCTCCTTGGGAATGCAATTGTAGCACGAGATAATTGTGCTAAGTCCTTAAATTGCCTCTTACGACATCCACAGGAAGAGACGGAGTGGTCCTATTCTAACCCGGAACCACACGGGTAAATATATACGGACTAAATCCGAATAAATAAAATAAATATTTACGGACAAATCACACAGATAGAGCAAAGTTCGAGACTTGTGTTATGGGATACTAACTCAACGATTCTATATTTTATAACAAATACATATATTGATAAACATCCAAGACCTAGGTCAATCTGAAAAAAATCATTTGCCATCTTGACCTGACCGAGGATCGAACCTGGGACCTCCAGTTTTACAGCCTGGCAAGATGACCGCTAGGCCATAGAGGTCGTCAATATAGATAGATATACTCGTTATCGTAAAAGTATCTACAATTGATGATGATGAATTACAAAATATTCAGTACTCACACCTGATCGTTTTGATTCTTGCGGCATGCCGCCCATTGGCGACGCAGGGCTTGCGAGAGTGGCATTGTCAGCCGCTACCACGACCCTCAGCGACACACACATTACCACTACCCATAAACACACGCGTTCCGCCCATGCCATCGCTGCCTTCTACTATGTCAACTGAGCATATCCAATATATTCTTAAATACTTCAGGCACATTTGGCGATGGTTACCTTCCATTTTCCGGTTGTCACAAGTTGTATGGTAATCGTGTTAAGCAGAAAAGGTTACCATACGCATGTAGTAAGGCGTGAAATTGGAAAATGGTTTGCTTGTGTTTGGAATTTTTAGGTCTAAGACTGTGACTTATTATATAAGGCAGTATTACCTTGATTTATTGACCAAGCGGGCGAAGCGTCTCAGTTTCGATATTAGGTAAAAGACGCCTTAGTCCGTCTGTCTGTTTTTGAAAATTGGCACTAAATTCTATGATTTATTTAATTATTTTAGTCGATCGAGATTTTTGATTGGGTGGAAAAGGGAAGTTTGGTGTAGCGTTATTTATAGATGGATTTCAATAAAATTTGACAAGCACACTAAGGACTTCATTCTATACAAGATATTGTGAAAAAAAATTCAAAAGGGCAAGTAAAGGGGGAGGAACAGGGGAAAGTTTGCTTTAGCGTTATATATGGACGGATTTATATTTGTTTTTTTTTGGAAAATTTATTCCTACCGATCAGATTAGGCAGTCCTCTCCGCCTTCATAAAACAAAACCGAAGACACCAGATTCGATCTCCTAGGACCTAGGGAACGCGAGTAATTGCTAAAACTTATACCTACCCCTATTTTGCTCAGTTGCCACATAGATAAGCCTATTGGAAAATACAAGCACCTGAAATTTGATTTAAAATTGGATTCTTTCTTTGTTAATTTTGCTGCGCTAATTACTTTCTGGCCTTGTATTTACATTATAATAAAATATAAATGGATTTTGACGCCAGGGGAAAGGGAAAAGTGGCGTTTATTTCATGGTTATATAAGGGCTTGCTAAGTCTACTGTTCTCACAGAACCACTACTTACATTGACACACATAAAAAGGGTAGGCATTTATACGTTACACTGGTATCTACTATTTAAATAAGACGGTAATTGTAAGTAGGTATTTAAGGTAGATTTTAGCTTATAGGTTTCATACGTAAAGTTGATTATTTTGTATCAGTATCAGTAGAGCTCATTTAAAATTTACCTATGTACTTTGTAGAGATAGCTAGCTCATCGGCGAGCTATCCATTTAGAGGTAGTACAAACAAACAAATAGAAAAACCTAAACGCGTTTTGGCTACAGAAAAAAATATAAATATAATACAAAAAAAAAAAAAAAAAACACTGTGAAATATCGTCGAGCGAAATATCCGACCCTTCCTTCGCTCTCGACAAATATTTCACTGTGTTTTATTTATTATTTTTTTGTATTATATTTATATTTTTTTCTGTAGCCAAAACGGATACATATTTAGATAATACATTTTTTGGTATAATTTTCATATAAAAAGGTGATTGTATAAAATAGTCATACGTATTATAAAGGCAATATTAGGCAAATTTAGAGGTATGTTTGTGATTTTTTTCTATAGAGCCAAAAATTCTCAATCGTATTTTGGCTATTTTGGATGTCTGTAGAAAATCCTGAAGATATTTATGTAAATTTTTTGAGGAATAAACTGTAGCAGTTTAATAACAGTGATTTTTCAAAAATACGCACAGTATTGCAAATTGTGAACCCACGTCGCATTAACGCTAATAGCGTTTTCTCCCAGTCAACCATAGGGATAAACAGATAAAATCAGTTGCGCCGCCAAAATAAATATTATGAAGTATTATTACAATTAATTTATGAATATTATATAACATAAATAATATACCTACAATCACTACATATCTAAAATATTCTTAAGAAACAATATAATATACCCGTTACCCTAAACATACATACTTACATATACATACATAATATACCTATAATATACATACATACATACATACATACACTTATATACAAAGATGATGATGAAGAAAGAACCTATTAGAGAAAAAGAACAACTAGGAGATGAGAGTGTATTCTTCTCTTGAAGGAAAATTTAGTTGAAATTTCTTTAATGTCAACGGGCAAAGTATTCCAGAGGCGTGAAGCTTCTAAGGTAAAAAGAGTTTGCTATAAAATTAGTGCGATGTAGAGGAATAGCGAGAAGATGAGTATCGGCAGAACAAAGTTGATTTGCATTTTAGGTATTCAGGAGAATTTGGGTTCGAAAGAATTGAAAAGAGAGTGCAAAGAATTTGCAGTTGTCTGTGTTCACGGATTGGAAGCCATTTAAGAACAAACAGCTGAAATATGATCATATTTGCGTAGTACGCATGATGACTGAAAAAATATTTTTGGCCCGTCGGTTAGATTATTAAAAAATATTGTACACGTGTTTTTTCTTTTCTCTGAGAAACAATAAATAACGAAGATACAGCGCATTTAAATGTCACGCTTTCGTACGATTTTTACACATCGGTGACGTCACAAGCTTTTGTCACTCTGTATCTTTGTGAATTTTTATTTTTTTGATAAATTATAATTAGATAATCTAATTAACGGACTAATTAGAATAATACTTTTCTGACCCAGTCATCATCCCAAAATCTACATTGAGATTAGGGTAACACACATCAGCGTAATTAATAATGGGGAATATTAATGTCTGAACTAACAAGATCTTAGTTTTAAATGGCAGGACGTTCCTAAGGCGGTTAAGCTGTTGAAGAGCTACAGTGAAAGAACGACTGACTTCAGCTATCTGAGTGGTCCAGCTCAGTGTAGAATCAATGTAGAAGCCAAGATTCTTCACAACTTTGCAGTACGGGATAATACAATTATTAAATGTGACAGTTGCAACAGTATCGAAATCAAGCTGGGAGATTTGCCTCCAACTACCTATTGCTATGGCTTGACACTTGGAAGGATTTACATGAATACCAAATTCGTTGGACCAAGATAAAATAGCCGACAAGGCGGAGTTTACGCTCGCTACACCTGTATCGATATCATCCACTGACGATTGAGCATAAACAAGTCATCTGCATAAAAATGGTAAGAACAGCCAATGGAAGTAGAAAGAAGGTTTATAAAAAGAGAGAAAAGTAAGGAAGACACAATACAACCTTGAGGTACACCAAGGGACAGGGTATTCCAGTCCAACAGTACGCGGTCCATACGAACTGCTTGCTGTCGGTAACGAAGGTATTTAGAACACCAATCCAAGACTGAAGACGAGAATTGAAGATGCCCAAAATAGCAATCAGGATATCGTGGTCCACCATATTGAAAGCGTTAGAAAATTCAATGAGAAAAATAAAATGGTGACCAACGTATTTTCCATGCCTAACCGAATATCCTCGGTGACTTTGAAAAAAGCAGTAGCATTATTCTGCATTAATAAATCTAAAATCACGTTCAAAGTGGATGTGATCAATCACAAGTGGCATTATTTTGTGACGTTTTATTCTAAGTATTAACAGTACCAAATAATTTATTTATGACCCAGTAAAATACCCAATTGTCCTCATACTAGTCTACTCACATTAAACTTGACGAGTTATTTTATTGTTAACATTGTATTTACATATAGGTACATCAGAGCATGACATCAGAGCTTACATTGTAGTACTAGTAAAAGATTGTTGATTAGATTATAATTTATTTAATAATATACATACCATTAAAGTTATTAGGTACTTTGCTCTACTTCTTAAAACAAATTATCCCAATTGGTCGGAAATAAGCTCTCCAATAATTTTGAAGTCTGTAAAGAAAAAGGAATGGTCAGAATTATATTTTTAAAGAAACTAAAGTAACATTTGTGCCACATATGTGCTGGTAAGAGTAATATTAATAGATAGGACTTGCTTTTTAGGGTTCCGTAGCCAAAGGGTGGAAACGGGACCCTATTACTGAAACTCCGCTGTCTGTCTGTCTGTCCGTCTGTCACAGGGCTCTATCTCTTGAACCGTAATAGATACTTGAAATTCTCAGATTACGTTTTACTGTGGCCGCTATAACAACAAATACTAAAATTAAAGTCATACAAGAAATGTTTGTTTTTTCAGTGTTTTTAACTAGATCTTTATAATGGTATTAACAAAATACTTGAAATTTTCACAGATTATGTATTACTACGAGTATGGCCGCTATAGCAACAAATACTAAAAATAAGATAAAGTTAAAAATTAAAGGGGGTCGTCATACAAGAAACGTGTTTTTTTCAGCGTTTTAAAACATTGTTCGGAGGAACGAAACCCTTCATGTACGAGTCCGACTCGCACTTGCCCGTTTATTTCTTAGTTGTGACTGCCTCCGCGGTCCAGTGGTCCAAGCGTTTGCCTTATGATCTGGAGGGCGTGCGTTCCAACTCTTACTGAGAAGCATACTTTGTAAAAAGTTGTTTCCAGTCTGGTTAGGATATTGCAGACTTGAATCACCTGATTGTCTGAAAAGAAAGATTCTTTCGTGCTTCGGAAGGCACGTGAAGACAACTGGCAATTACACGTGACGTTACCCGCATTGACAAAGTTAAATAACTGCCACTTGACAAAAAATCCTTAATTTTTTGTGGATACAATTATCCTGTGTTAAACCAAGGAATAAGGTATGGTAACGAATATGTAGTTACCAAATTTAATTCTCTCCATTCAGTCTATTTTGGATGATTGAGTAATATTCACATTTATAATAGTATTTCGATGATTAGCGTTCCGAGGGATACATTTGATGTTCATAGTAGAGTCAGGTTAAACAAGTATTAAAGCATGGATTTTTTTTAAATGTATCTACGAGTACGTACGTATTTTATTAATTTATTTTATTTTATTTGGAAAACCAATACAGTTCTTATGTTTCCATATATATATATAATAACTTAAATATCTAGGAACACAATTAAGGTGAAATGGTAGCATAAGTGGCGCCCTCATATGGTGATATTTATCATATGGTTCCTCATATGGTGATATTTAAAAATTTTATTTCTATCAATATCTAAAAAGACCTTCCAACTATTTTATGAATAACCTTTGAAATTATTACTAATAGTCCATCTAGTTTTAAAACGGGTTTCGCCAAAAGTGGCCACTTTTGGCGAAAACCCGTTTTAAAACTAGACGGACTACCAATATTACTTTGAAAGGTAAAATAGTACATAAAATAGTTTAAAGGTCTTTTTAGACATTGATACAAATCAAATTTTTAAATATTTAGTTTTGAACAATTTATTTCACTTATGCTACCACTTTACCTTAACAGGTTTTTAATACGTCATAAATACTTACACCGACACACAATGCATCGATGGCGTCAGGGATTACTTCCTCTAACTTAACTAATGGCTTGATCATCTAAAAATTAAGACATATATTAGAATTTTTTAACTATATTGTAGTCATGAGTATAGTACTAAATCCAAATTCGAGAAAAAGAAATCTGCTGCTCCATACATTTTTATGCGGCAGGTATGTAATTTACTATAGAGCAGCGGATTTTGGAATTATTGCCCTGAATTATCGGTATGTCATAACCGAGCATACTGTATTATAGATTGCTTATTAGGTTCTGCCCTTTGGCTTCCTTTTCACAAAACATTTTCACAAAATAAATCAAAATGTAAATAAAAACAAATAAAGACAGCTACCATCAAGTTAAGTCGACCATATTCTACTTAGTTCTTTTTATATGCTACCAAACTTATAGTTAGTTGATGTAGTAAGATAGTCAGGAAGGTACTGCATGTGGAAAAGACCCCTAGTCAGAATAAAGCTATAAGAAAATTGTCATTGAAATAAACAAAGATATTATAAAACATACAAACAGGAAAGGAGTTTTGAACTTTAAATATGTTGTTTTTTTTTCATTGTCCATCTTATCTTTTGTGATACGAGTATAGTGGAAGCAGTTGTATTAAAAATGACAAATGTTGTAACAATAATAAGGTATTTGTTTACCTTGCCTATACAATAATGTCTATGAAAATACAATAAGCTTACGTTTGGTCCGAGCGGAGTTGTTGAAGGCTTAGGTGTAGTTGCTGCCGGCGTGGTCGTTGCATTGGAGGCATTTGCCGCCATGCACGAATTCAGGACAAGCGACATCACGAGATAAAAAACCAAAAGGCCAACAGACCCAAATTTACGAGCTTTGAACACCATATTGTCGGGGAAAACTGTCAAATGCCTTCTAAATATTATTCTTTTATAGGATGCTCGAAGACGACCGTAACAAATGTCTTGTTTCTGCGCCTTTGAGCACCTATGACGCGGTGGTTTGCGGCACATTGTTGTTTTTTTCGTTCTCTAATAATATAATATGTTCATTAGTTCTGGTTGATATGGACAAACAAAATATACAACGAAGTTATTTCAACTGACATCTACCAACAAGTAATACCACTGACTCCAGAGATATTGGAGGTATCCCTCCGATTGGAGAGATTGTAGATTTACAGGGTGCATTTGAAATCATTGGCATTAATTTAACTTGTTAATATACTCACTTAAAGGGTATTTTTTAGGGAAACAAATGAAACAAACAAACAATTAATGCAGTAATTAGTATCAAAAAGCAAAAAAAAAAAATAAACAAACTATCAAAACATCACGCGTCGCACTCGCTAGAGTGCTATGACCACAGCTATGATCCCGGCGCTGGTAGGTACTCTCACCAGCTGTGGCGCGGGCGGCCGGCATATAAAAACAGACTTTAAGGTGAAGATAAAGGCAAATGGCCTTAAAGTGTGAAATAAATTGTTAACTAGTAAATATGGCGATAATTTCCACAATGCTCTTCGTCATGCACTAGATAGCCCTTTAAATTATTTTATGAACTGCAGTTGAAACTATTATTGGTGATCCGTCTAGCTTTAAAACTTGCCGTGGCCACTTTTGGTGGAGGCAAGTTTTAAAGCTAGACGGACTAATGTAAATACTTTCAACGGTGGTTCATAAAATAATTTAAAGGGATATCTAGTGCATGACGATTAGCAATATGGAAATTGTCTCCATATTTACGAGTTAACAATTTATTTCAAATGAGGGCGCCACTTCAAGGCCATTTGCCTATACCTTCACCTTAAGTTGCGTGGAGTGGATAAGGTTTAAAGTCGAGTGGGGAAAGGCGATGTCACGCGACCGATTGAGAATAGCAGGTAGTTCTGTACTACGGAATCTACGACGACGCGATGAAATTGATACTATTATAATTAATTTGTTTTTCGTGAGTTTTATGATAGACGACCTCCGTGGCGTAATGGTTAACACGCTAGACCGCTAAACCGGAGGTTCTGGGTTCGATTCCCAGCCAGGGCAAGTTGGAATATGGCCTTTTTCAAATTGTCCTGGGACTTGGGTGTTTATCTATATATGTAATTATCATAAAATATAGTATCGTTGAGTTAGTATCCCATAACACAAGTTTAAAACTTACTTTGGGGCTAGCTTAATCAGTGTGATTTGTCCCTATATATTTAGTTATTTTTATTTATTTATTAGTTTTTTTATTTATAATTGCAGTAATAGTGTCTATCAAGGAGTCTAATGCATGTTTAGAGGTTCTTTTTAATATGAAAATGACGAATTTTGATTGACGTTTTATTAGTATCAAATTACTTTGTATCATGGGTATAGTGGATATTTAAAAGGATACTCACGATTTCAAATCCATCCTGTATATATAGATTCCGCGATGAAGTGTCAAAAGTGTTACCTGTTTTAAAACGTAGTGGCGTATTTTTTAACGCGTGTGACGACTATTCGCTTTTTTCGCCCCGCGCTCACTGGCGCGGCCTATTGAGAGACCCCCCACACTAGCGTCTTTCGAGCGTCGTCGTCGTGTCAGCGTTTGCATAGCGTCGACGCGGCGACGCGACGCCAGCGCTGGCTGACTGCCGAACGCCAGGCTTACGTTGTACTGGCGCCCAACGTGGGGCCAACACGTGTATGACGCTACTAAATAGAACAGTCACCTAAACAGAAGTCAATGTCATTTAAATTTGGTCGTATTAAGCAGAAAACAGGCTACATTTTAAACGACTTGAAGGAGGAAAAAGGAGGAAAAAGGGGGAAAAAGGAGGGAAAAAAAGGAGGTTATCAATTCGACTGTATGTTTTTTTTTTATTTATGTTTGTTACGCGATATCTTCGCCAATTGTGAACCGATTTTGATGTTTCTTTTTTTATTTGAAAGCCTTTACTACCAAGTTGGTCTTATTTTAATTTAGTGAAGATATGATAAAGAACTTTGGAGATATGGAAGAAAGTCCCAAGAAAAAATTGAAGTTGGTTGTTTTTTTTGTTAAAAATTTAATTATTACTTTTAACGTTTAGCGAAGTCTCATTCTAGCAACAGTAAATGCCGATATGAGGGTAAGAGATAAAAGATGGGTTGTAACCAGATTATCTCTATAAGAAGGTGCCTTTTTAGGGTTTCGTACCCAAACGGTAAAAACGGAACCCATTACTGAGACTACTCTCCGTCCGCCCGTCCGTCTATCTGTCACCAGGCTGTATCTCATGAACCGTCATAGTTAGACAGTTGAAATTTTCACAGATAATGTATTTCTGTTGACCCGTGTGGTTCCGGGTTAGAATAGGACCACTCCATCTCTTCCTGTGGACGTCGTAAGAGGCGACTAAAGTACTAAGCACAAACATCTCGTACTACAATTGCATTCCCAAGGAGAGTTAACATCGGGCGGTAGCCGGTTGTAACACTTTTCGCACAAATACATTCCCAAAGAGGGTTGACGTCAGGCAGGCGGCCGGTCGTAAAACTTATAGGCAAATCATTTAAACTGTTCCGGCTATTTCTTCTCCATTTTGCAATTTCTTTCGCATCCTTAGGTGACCATTGATATGCATGTTATATTTGAAGAAGAAAAAGCGGGAAAGCGCACCCCGGGCTCCGTAGCAGCACAGATGAGGATGCAAGTGGGAATGCGCTTAGACAAAGAAGAATGTATTTCTGCTGCCGCTATAAAAACAAATACTAAAAACATAATAAAATATTTAAGCGGGGCTCCCATACAACAAACGTGATTTTTATGCCGTTTTTACTAATGCCGATATTAATAACGGCAATAGGTAAACGCTTGAAATATTCACAGAATATAGCTTATATTTACTTTAGAAATAAATAATTCAAATAAAATAAATATTTAAGGGAGAGGGAAAGGAAGAATTTGTCTACGTCCTAAAATTTTTGAAGTGTTTTAATCTAGTATTTAGTTCTAGGTAAAATCCAACATGTATTCCCCGTTTGTACGAATTATTCTAAGTTGCCGATAGTTTCTAAGTTACATGGACTTAGAACAAACCAATTTCTTTTAAGTAATCTTGTTAATATAAAAAAAATATATATATAAAAATTTCAAGTGTCTAGCTATTACGGTTCAAGAGACGGGCCCTGTGACTGACGGACAGACGGACAGACAGCGGAGTCTCAATTATAGGGTCCCGTTTGCACCCTTTGGGTAGTTAAGTCTCCCTTTAAGTTTTATAGATATTTTAATATAGGTAGACAGGAAATATAGAAGTCTGATTTACCAAAGCCCAGTCAGACGATATCCCGAAGATTGATTCATTCATGGTTGCAGAGTTTTTTTTTAACAATTCTAGTCATTCCAGAGCAGAGATACGAGGAGATAAAATTCAAAGGTAAGTAGGTAGATTTGCTTTCCCCTACAGTTGGTTCTTTAGTAGATACGAAGTACCTATACATATTTGATTTGGCAGGTAGGTACTTCGTGTACCTCCAATGTACCTCTACTTATTTCAAGTATTATTTCTTATTATTCTCGTTTTTAAATCTATCTTACGTTTTGTTATTATCATATTGTTAGATACCAAACTTTTCGTAAACAAATTGGTAGGTACTAAACTATTGTCATACTTTTGTTTGTACGGAGACGTATCAAGGATATGTATTTATTGTGTAAGTATGTATATTCTTTTTTCAAGTATAAAGGATTAGTAGGTACCTAATGTGATTTTATGTTTTATTTGTTTGTACAGAGCAGAGACGCAAGGATGTAATGTTATATACAATCTTTAAAAAAAAGATGTTACATTACTATGATAAATGTTTGTTGTCTATTAGATAAGCTCGTAACACATGCGGAGATGATATGATTGGATATGTCCAGGTGAAAAGGGAAAATACTAGCTGAAAGGGTGCGTGGGTCATCGTCTCTCACTACACAACTTCTTTCTATTTTTTGGGTCTTTTGGGACACAAATAAACAATTTGTCCGGCGTAGCAACACAACACTATTTTCGCTTACATACATACAATATTTTTAAGACGTCATTATCCATACGTGTATACTACGAGTCAGCGCGCTGCAAGCAACTGAAGTGGTAGATAGAACGCGCGGTGGAGGTGTGGTGCACTATGGGACCAAACAGTACGTTTCATCTCAAAAATCATCATCAGCATCAGGACTTTTTTAGTCTCCACTGTAGGAACACGACCCTCACTGTACTACCAAAGCCATAATTGGCCAGAGTAGCCAGAGGATTTAGCCTACACTCCACGCTGGCCAACGGGTTGGAGAGGCATCTCAAAAAGGTTTGGACGAAATGCGTAATACTGAAATCATTTTGATTGTTTTATATTCTAAAATGTTAGAGCTGTTTGATATAAAAGTAAAAAAATAATAATTTAGGTATATAAAATTACAACCAAACTTTGAACTTCGAAAACTTTATTACTCGTTATGAAAGTTCAACTTCAGATATCTTCTAAGTTCTTGAAGAAAATAAAAAAAGTATTATACATTTTGGGATTGCCCAGGATATCTCGTTTACAAATCCGTTTTAAATTTCTTTAAAATATCTTTAATAAAATTAATATTAAATATTTATTTAATACTAGCTGGTGCCTGCGACTTTGTCCGCGTGAAATTCAGTTTTATTGTGCAAATTTAAAAAAATATTTAGTGTGTAATTTACAGTCTGAGTTTTTTATTGTAATTCGGCACATACATTCATCATCGGATCTTTTTTAGTCTCCACCCTTTTTGTACTGCCAGAGCCATACTTGGCCAAAGCAGTCTAAGTGTTTGGCCTACACTCTCCACGCTGGCCAGACGGGTTGGAAAGGTCTCATGATATTTATATTCTTTGTTTAGCTTGTGTTTTCTAAGTCGCTTTCTACGACATCCACGGGAAGATTTGTAGTGGTTCTATTCTACTCTGCCGGGAACCACACGGCATCATACATTATGTATGTTATATCTTTATACACGACGACAAAAATTTTATTGTTGCTTGGTCTCATACCTACCTCTATATAGATTACCTACAGCATTACTTATTTACCTGCAAGCAGGCAACGTACAACTGCCCGTGGAAAAAACGTTTAGACTTAGATCGACCTGGGACATTTTACGGTTGTCGCGATGTAAGCAGCTATGGAAAATTTTGTGCATAACTGGGATGGGACATTGTTGGGGATCAGTGGTGTATTTATTTTGTGGTATGAACACAGTTTCGCCTGAACTAAATCCACTGAGAATCGCTGCTTCGATGACGTTCCTTTTTTAGTTTCCACTGCAGGAGCACGACCCTCTCTGTACTGCCAGAGCCATATATTAGCCAGAGCAGTCAGCGAATTTGGCTTACACTCTCCACGCTGGCCAGACGGGTTGGAGAAGTCTCATTGATTTTTTGTGTTTCCTAACTCGCCTTCTACGATATCCACAGAAAGACTTGGAGTGGTCCTATTCTACTCTGAACTACTCAGCTTACCACCACCTTTGTCTTACTCGAGTTCAATTTAGGCGGAGAAAGATTTCTAAAAATCGTTATCGGTATGCTAAGTTTAAGAGTAATTTTAAGTGAAGACAATTTGCAGTATATGAACTCAAAAGCTGACCACTTAATTCCTAACAATTTGTGTCAATATTTCTATTTATTGCAGAGGCTTGGTAATTTTTTGAGGTAAAGCGCGTACACATAACAAAGAATTTTCTTCATGTGGTACACTCGAAACATCCATGATGACCTTTACTTTATAAAATAACACGACAAACATCTGATAGTATCGTCTTATTTCGGTGTCAAACCAATTTAGACTTTACCATCATTTTGTAGCGCTCAAGACACGTATCTACGTACGCAGGCCTCCCACTTTAGGAGTAAATTTCCTGAATTTACTTTGGAAAGTGATTCCGGAAGAGTCACTTGACCGCTGACCGTATTCTTCTCTAATTTCGCTAAAACATTAGAAAATTGTTGGGCTTCTGAATGGACAAAAGTTCACGGTTGTCAAGCTTAATTATTTTCATTGATCTCGTCAGCTGATCCCCAAGTTCAGGTCACCAGGAAGTCATTACCTGATCTTCTCAATTGTGAATTCCTGAGAATAGTAATTTAACGTTCCTCACGATTAATGTCTTGTAGTGTAGTGTTCAATCTACGATCTTGACGGCTTTTTTGTTTGCTATTGTGCATACATCCCAAACTATTAGACAGCAAATCCTCAAAACTTTGTACTGGTTTCATGTTACACATTAGATTTAATTGCTGTGCTAGGGTTATGGCGAAAATCGTTTTGATGTCTTTCCAAATGCCGTAAGGGACATCCAGGGTGATCAGTTTTTAATCATTACGTATATTATGCCCACCTCACTGTACGTAATTTTTTATTTTATTTTGAAGTAAAATTTGATAAGTTGTCATAAATACATAAGTTTAGTTTAACTTGTTTTCTTATTCACACGACATCAAATAATATAAGGGAAATAGTAATGCCCTACGGCTATTTGGTAAGTGATCCCCAATCAAAAAGACGATATCTTGCGTAGAATTGAGAGGACTATTGGTTACCCTTTCGATAGTTACATCAATTTCTAGCTCAGAGTCACAAAAGCGTAAAATATGTTCATATAAGTAGATTGTCTTACATTTTTTCCTTTACAGCAAAGGATCTGGAACTCTGGAACCAAATGTACTTCCAGATTTGACAGTGAAATGACGTTCATGTAGGTATTTATAAGGTATCCTAATAATACGCCATATGTATACAATTAGAGAAACTTATGTAGCGCCCGTTGTATTACCTGGTAACTTTATATTTCCTAAAGCAAAATAGAAATCGACTAAAGCGAAAATAGAAATCGACTCATCTACTTAATTTGACAAACAGAATTTCGTAATGAACTCAATTTCACGCAAACAAAGTCGCAGGCTACAAATATATTTTGATAAAATAGTATTTTTATTAATTTTGTAGGACAGTTAAGCTTTCGAATTGACCCTTTTTTTTAACAGGCGAGCGGCGACCTTAAAAATGATTATAACTCTTTCCCCTGACATCCGATTTTGATGAAACAAAGCCTATATGTTGCTCCGAGATGAGCCTAATCTATTACTGAAAACCGCGTTAAAATCCGTCTCGTAATTTCGAAGATTAGCGTGAACATACAGACAGACAAAAATGTTTTTTTAATCTTTTTTGTATTCAGTTACTCTTTTCTAATTGCCCACACTCATTTTTTTATAAATTTATTTAATGTACAGAGAAGCGATTTTTACTGTTTTATTATATGTATAATAGATTTTATATTTGTAATTTTTTTACTAAATAAATATAGTTTTTACAGTGATGTTATTTTAATCACCTAAGAGTATAAGTGTACAGAAATACGTATAAAAATAAGACAAAAATGTAAAGAAACAAAAAAGTTACAGACTTTTGAGATAGAACGCACCGTTTGGTCCCATAGTGCGGTGAACGCGAGCGTGGCAGATAACGTCAATCAACCAATCGAGTGCATTGGAGAGCGTTTTTGAGAGTGCAGCACAAATATCGCTCTAACTTCGTAATTTTTGGTTCAATTTCAATAATTCTTTTACTGCAATAATTGGTTTTGATGTGACTGTAATTCTACATTTTTACTAAAAACCTCGTCGATTCTCATTTTTATAATATACCTTATGCTGGGTCCAGACGGGTGTAACGTGTAATGTAATCTAACGAGTAATGTAACGCGAATTCTGTGTGTGGACGGCACTACGAGCGTTACATATTGTAATGCTCGTAGTAAAAATTACATGAATATAAGTAACTAAAATTATTATAACTATAAACAAAAAAAAAAATCATAACACATTCGATAAATATTAATTTATTTCAATTCAATAAAATAATAAATAAGGTTACCTTTGCAAATGCGACTTAAAAGTTGTTGCCTGCTCACGTGGTATTTTTTCACCATTTCTTATTTTACTATATAATTTTAGAATTTTTTGTAGTTGAGATTAAAGTAGATTCTTAGAGCAGCACGTCACGAGTTCACAGTTTCAGGCAAATTGCTTGTTATTCCAGTCTATGAATGCTTCTTCTTATAGTGTAGACTTGTAGGAATGTAGATCAGTAGGTATGCCGCCATAGCTAATAGCTCAAGTCATTCTGAGTTACTCGTATGTTGGTTCATTGGGTCAAATTGGATATGCATGTTTTCAATAATTGTTTTTATGGAAAGTGGTTCAGTATCACGGACTGAATTTGCTCCAAAAAGGTTGCCAGTTAATTAAAATTAACCCTTTTTACAAAGTGGAAGGGACATACCCTTAATAAATCAAACCACGGGCTGTACTAGAGCACTAGTATAATGAAATTTAAATAACAGTCCAAAAACAAAAAAAAAATTCTACATTCCCATACAAATCGCCCGGGCGGCCACACACTTTTGTATGGAAATGCCGCAAAATATTTTTGTTTTTTGGCTGTTATTTTAATTTCATTTTACTATAATGGTCTAGTATAGACAGTGGTTTGATTTATTACGGGTATGTCTCTTCCACGTTGTATAACTTTAAAGATAAGACGAATAAAAAAATTGGTTTGTATAAAAGTATTTATTTATTCAAATTAACTTAAATAAGCCTTACTAAAACAAACTACCAGTAAACCATGATCCGATCGTGGAGGTCATCGTCTGACAGGCCTGAAATAAAAAACATCACACATGAGTATATATTATACCTAAATAAACATACCAATAAAAATATCCAAAATAAAAATACTTCTATGTACTAAGTGCACATTGGTTGACTCTAACTTCATGGATTTGATATGGGGGTTAAGTTTAGGTTCTAAGAGTAAGGTATTCCCTTTCTCTAAGAGCGCAGAAAAACAGCGTAGCTAGGTAATTTTTTTAGATATGAGTCCCAGAAAGTAATTTCTGTTCTATGAAATTCACAACTCATTATAAACATTTACAAGCTTTTATTTGCAACGTTGAACACACAACGTTTGTTTTTCACATAAAAACGTTTTGAGATTACAATCCAAACTTGCTTACCTTCATCATGCCTACTGGTATTGCTTCAGCCATTTGCATTAGAGTTCCAAAAACCTGAAACGAAGTGTAGCACAAAATGTAATTTATATTCCACACTTATAGTAAGAGGAATGCATTGCAGTTGCTAAAACCGTTTGCCTAAAAATAACAGTACATTTTTTATACAAAATCTTAAAAATCAATTATATAGTTTAAATCTCTGATGATAGGTGAGTGAATTTAAGAAAACCGCAGGTCTGACCGCCTAACAAGTAAGAATTCAACAGGATAGAACAATTAAAGCTGAAAATTTTCTCAAGTGACACATTATCAAATTGTGCGAGTATCTTAGTAAAACCTATAAAACTCTGTTCTTCTATGACCATGTTACTGTCAAATCAAGCATGATTGAGGATGATATTATACGGATCATGTCTTTATCCCCAATAGGGTTTATTAGACAGAGCCCAGGGCCGAAGAGCCAAAAGCCACGCTTGGTGTGGGATAAATCTATACTAATATTATAAAGCGGAAGAGTTTGTTTGTTTGTTTGTGTAAACGCGCTAATCTCAAGAAATGGTCCGATTTGAAAAATTCTTTTTTTGTTGGGTAGTCCATTTGTAGAGGAAGGCTTTAGGCTATATAACATTACGTTCCGACAACCACGCGAACGAAGTCGCGGGCACAGCTAGTAAATAAATATATACGGAGCAATCACACAGATTGAGCTAGTCCCAAAGTAAGTTCGAGACTTGTGTTATGGGATACCAGCTCAACGATTCTAGTATGATATTATAATCTACCAAAGCGCAGTAATATCAAACTGAACTTACAGGCTTTTCATGTGGTGTCGCCGGGGTGGTTGTGGAAGCGGAAGCTGGTGTGGTAGTGGCATTATCAGCGGTGATCACCAGGGAGACCAAGGAAGCTAGTACCAATACTACGAGTAGAAATCTCAATTCTAAACGAGCCATAGCTTCTAACAGTCTTACCCAGGCGCAAACGACTAAGAATACCACAGCTAAACTTATTCTTATATGGAATTTTCCCGTAACAACCGGAACCAGCGCTTTGTTATACTTTGACCGTTGTGACGTGCATAAACCATGACTGTCAATAATATTTTTGTTGTAATATAATGTTAATTTGTTCTGCGAGGCTCCGAGGCTGCTAAGTTATGTGATGAATATTCATTAACTTTTTGGAAACTAAATGGATAACAGATCTTGGAAACCTTGATGGAGTCTTTGAAGAATGATAAGAGAGATAAATACTCGTAAGTATATAACAATTAATTATTTAAAAAAACAAAAAACCCGACTGCCTATACAACAGTAGTACTTACCAATGCCTAGGCACTTACTGTCTTCTGTGGCCTAGGTAAAATGCAACTGGGAATGCGCTTGGCGAAGCGATGTTATATGTTGTTTTTTAGCATTTCTCATTTCAAATTGTTTTTGATTTATTTTTTGTAAATATTTTTGATTGGCGCAAAAAATCAGCCATTTTGATTTTTAATTATTTGAATATAGCCTATGTCGTATAATTTATATTAAATCGGTTTAGCTGTTTAGTAGTTACGAGGGAACATAGAATAGGACATAAAAATCGTTGTATTTTAGCTTTTCTCATTCCAAATTTCATTTAAAACTATAAGTTGCATATATTTTTGTAATCCTTGAATACAATCCTTTAATTTGATACTCCACTCGTTACCTTTTGAAGAGAAAAGATTTTAATGCCACGCAATTTGGCCCAAAAAATCCGCTATTTTGATTTTCAATAATTTTAATATACACCCACCCACAAGGTGGTCAGACGACCTGACCAAGGTCGCTGGAAAGCGCTGGATGCAGGCCGCTCTAGATCGGTCATTTTGGAAAACCTTGGGAGAGGCCTATGTCCAGCAGTGAACGTTATGCGGCTGAAATGATGATGATGATGATGAATTTTAATATAGCCTATGTCACTCTAGTGATTAAGACGAATTTAACCATGTATAATTTATTAAAATCGGTTTGGCCGTTTAGTAGTTACGAGGTAACATAGAATTATAGGGGCAAACATACAGGTCACACATAACCATCCTTTTTGGCTTTGCCGCAGTCTGGTAAAAAAAAAAAGTCCATTTCAACTTTTTTAAATTGTTTACATAGTACGAGTATGTATAGAAATGTAAAAATAAAATTTTCTTAAAAATCTTTAGATAAATACATATATTACAGGTATTTACTATTATTACATATGTTAAAATAATATACTCTAAATAAAACTTTCAAACTAATTTCAATGGTTTTTTTTGTAGTGATAGTGTAGTTTAAAATGTAGTACTTTAGGAGGAATAAAAAAAAAGAAATCTTTGATATGCTTTTATATGCGCAGTATCTCCTACAGACATTTGTTGGCTTGTAAAATCTTATGAAAACGAAGCAAAGAATAGCGCCCATCCGCCTCGCTGCCTTTCCGTCTACGTGTATCTTGTATGTAAATTATTTGCCGCTTTCTGACGCCCGTATAATATTTCGCTTTTAAAATACGAAGCCATATCTAACGCCAACGACCCCAAAATCAACATCTTATTATCTTAGCAAGCTATAAAATATCGTGATTATGACGTTCACCCTCACATCTCTTTGAATAGGTAATTTTAAAAATTCAAATAAGTACCTACTTCAGCGAAGATTTTTATGCAGGAATAACTCTTAGTTGGAACAAAGTTTACTTTAATAAGTATTACAAGAAATGTATGTTCACTTGTATCTAATGAAATTATCCAAAGAATTCTGCAAAAGTGTACATTATTGTTGGTAAGTTTTTTTTGAATTAAAAATTAGCGTCTAATGTTTTTTTATTCTATTTAGCTTACCCCGGGCTTTGCAGCGTTGCAGCTGAGGATGCAACTGAGAATACGCTGAGATGAGAGGGAGAGAGAGAAAGTTATGTCACAGAATACATAAGAGTTCAAACGGAATGCAATCTCACAGCGTCTCCCGCAAATTGGCGTCCCCGCACCTCTCCCCCGCACTTTGTGAGCCTTTTTGTGCTCTACCAGAGTTTAGTTACTAGCCGCACGCAATTCACGACGTGTCTTGTCGTGAGAACTGTCAACCAATAGTAACCATCATGGTGAGAAGATGCGCATATAATAATTGTTTATCCACCGATTACAACAAAGAACAAATATTTTATAGATTTCCAAATTATGAAAACAGGTAAGCAAAGCAAAAGAAAAATTTTACGTTATTACCCAGCAACCATCTTGATATATATACCCTTCTCGCTCGCTCGCATTTGCGGGAGAATACACAAGAGCGAAAGGGGTTATCAATCAGTGTCGTCGTAGCAGTATAATTCGAAAAGTTACCTAGGCACCTCGCTCACAGAGAATCACATACAAACAGATACCAAGTAGATTTCCGCGGATTATAGTGCTATAATGCCATTGTTGACAATGACAATTTGACAAGCCGTGCGAGGAAGCGTGATAAACATATGTTATGTTTATTTTTATTGAATTTATTCATATAATTACCATATAGTTTTGCGCCGAATATGCAAATTACTATATTACAAGAGTGTTTTTAATGCGTTACATTATAAATGACTCAATAATAATCAGTAAAGTGAACTAATGCTAAAATGGAGATGGACATAATAAAAAATATTTGTGAAGTGATAATATGTAGCTGTTTCCGACTTTTCTGTAACATTTAATACATATAAAACAGAATATTTTTTACGTCATAGTGTTCGCAAATCTCCCGGTATGGAAAGATATAATCGTAAATCTGTCGAACTCGTTAGCAGGTAAGTATTAAATTAATTCTGCGGTGCGACCCTAAGTATAAAACTCACACATCGACGTATGTACAGATAAATTGTTTCGTTTGCAGTAGTAGTAGGTAGAATAAAATAGAATAGAATAGAAAAACTCTTTATAGTACATCAAAAGAAAAAACAATATAAACAAATAACTTAAAATAACATTAGTACAATGGGCGGTCTTATCGCTTAAAGCGATCTCTTCCAGACAACCAGTGGATGGAGAGGACTATGAGAAAGACAATGACGGTGGTGTAACTAAACAAGAAGGGAAAAGAGAAAAAAAAGCTGTAGTAAAGTAGTAGTAGCTGTAGTACTAGTGTAGTAGGTATATATATTACTCTGAATCTATGAAGTGTCATACCAGTGGTTATATATATATATATATATTTTTTATTAATGGCTTGACGCTACTGCGTATTTAGCCAGGAACAAGTTAATAAAACGTGGGAAATTCTTTTTTCCTAACAAGTTACAATCAAAGGTTGGTGTAGGCGTTTGATTGCTTTCAGGGAGCTTCTGGTGACAAATCTATACGAGTCCACTGGTTTTCATAGCCGATTGAGTGGCGGACGACGCCCGAAGACGTACTATGACTGTCTATTTTAACTATTTCACATATTGTTCATGAGCATGAGCATTTATAACACCAAACAACACCAATTTCATATT
Source organism: Acrobasis repandana (assembly GCA_963576875.1). Taxonomy (NCBI): domain Eukaryota; kingdom Metazoa; phylum Arthropoda; class Insecta; order Lepidoptera; family Pyralidae; genus Acrobasis; species Acrobasis repandana. The sequence continues at coordinate 12,953,638 of OY756218.1, read as the reverse complement.
ATAAAGTCCAATAAAATCAATTTGCAAAATAATTTAAAGAAAACCCCAACCGAACCCCTTGACTTCCCGCCAAAACCCCATGGTTATATTTAATCTATGCAGGTCTAAGGAGTGTTTACAATTATTTATTGTTAGCATGTGTGATACAACAGTAATTCAGAACTCCCATAATAATGACGACCGCTAGTACAATAATAAAGCTATGTGCATGCTATGTGATACAAATGCAAGTAAATAAAATTAATGTCGCATGCACAGTCATACAGAATGCAGACAGACGGCGGCACAAAAGGGCATTGCAGGTCGCGCCTCATCATCAGGTGAAATTGTGGCGCGGGAATGGCAGCGCACGCGGGGTTTTTAGACGATTCGGTTGGACAAAATTTATTTAATTTTTTTTACATTTATTGCCATTTGCCACTAGTTCCACTGAGGAGTTCAGCTGATAGAGATATTGATAATTTGAAATCAAAAACGGTCGATTTGATTGGCCAAACCTGTGATGATAAACCGAGGTAGCGATAAAATCATAATATTTTCATTTTGTACAGCACAAACACCACGCTGTCGTAGCTCATATTTTGTATTTGTGTCCTATAATTTTTGTTTTTCTCTTTATTATGAGCAAACATTGGTCTATTTGACGCAGGCAAAGTTATTATTTAGGAACTCATTACAGGTTTAACATACCTGTCAAACCAAATACATTTTTAGAGTATACAAAAAATATCTAAATTTATTTAGAAGACTAACATTACTTTCTCATCATTATAAAAAAATACTTTGATAGATATACTTTTTTGACGCCTAAAATAATTAAACAAATATTTGCATCTCTTTAAATCACTTAGATATTTGAAGTAATAGTTGGATTCTCAAAACAGCCTCATGGCCCATTTTTATTAATATTTTTGTCTCGCATTTGGAGTACGCAGGAAATCTGTAATATGCCATAGGACCCGCATTCGGGAAAATATTTTCACTGGTCGATTAAGCCCGTATTCTGAGTGAGGTGCGAGATATTGCCGTAACGTATGCGGGGAGTCGTTTTTACTAGTTTTACAGAGCAGACAGCGTAACAACTATTGTATCGACTTGTGATGTGACTTTTATTCTCCAGCATATGGGGAGTTTCCGCATACTGTATATTCGACTAAGCTATCGACCAATGAAAATGAGCCATATACGAACAATGCGGTGCCACTAATATGTTTATTGTACAGCGTCGCTTGAATAAAATGATGCAAGTTACGGCTATTATTTAATCTTCATCGTTATTCTGATAGAACATAGAACACTAAATGCTTTATGTCTGATGTAAAAGGCTGTAATGAACTTTCAGCGATTACGATTTATTGTTAATAAATACGTTGTGAAATACTTTCGATATAGTCTGCAATTTAAAATGACTTTTTCGGTCAGCCAGATTCTCAAAACAGCCTAATGTGCGGCGTCACGAATTCAAATGTTTGTTGTACAGCGTCGCTTGAATAAAATGACGCGAGTTACGGCTGCTGTTTAATCTGCGTCGTTATTTTGATAGAACACTAAACGCTTTATGTCTGCTGTGAAAGGGCTGTAATGAACTAACAGCTATTACGATTTATTGTTATAAAGTTATAATAACATGTTTATTGAAATACTTTCCAAATAGTCTGCAATTTTTACAAGCTTTTATTAACGTGTTATGGATGGTTTCATGTTAAAAAGTAGATCTTGTACTAGCTACCATTTGGAGAAAATAACATTTTAGTCTACTTACAACTTAGATGAGTTGCTATTTACTCCAATACCGAGTTGCGTTTTAGTCTATTTGCCACTGTAGAATATAATTGTTATAAACCTATGTGACCATTCGTTACTAACTCATTCTGATGTTTTCCGCAATATGGAGTATTCCACTAAATTATTTGTAGATACCTATATGTATGTCATAATTTGCGATTTCTTTTCATCCACTCTGATTGAGCTAAAGACCTTTTGATATAAGTAAGTTCCATCACAACGCAATATACAGTAAAATTGAGCTGCAGTGCAAATCTGAGCTAGAATATTACTTCTAGAAATTCTTTGATAGAATGTGCTAAGATCATTGTGTATGTTTTTTTTATAGCTTTTCAATAGTAATGCACTTATGTGCATTTAGTGCAATAAAATCTAAAAAAAATAGAATTGTTACGATCAACTGTCTACTCTATATATCGGATATGTCAGATAAGGAAGCCTTTATGGAGAAGGCTTCTTTACTTCTTAAGAATTCCCCTACCCTAGATTTTCCCAAAGTAATCTACGTTTTATTTTCAAATGACATGTCCGATTTCGGTAAAAAATTGTAACTTTAAAGAAATTGCATATGTCTAGGGTAATAATTAGTTTTCATAGTCAAAATATGAACTTGAAAAAAAAATATGGGTGTAAAAGTTTTCCAAACTGATGGTCAAAAATGATATAATACACTATATTTTCTTTCAAGTTCATATTTTGACTGTGAAAACCAATTACAACCCTAGATATATGCAATTCCTTTAAAGTTACAAATTTTTACTAAAATATGACATGTCGTTTCAAAATCAAACGTAGACTACTTTGTATGGGAAACACTGATTCTGTCTAGAGTAAGGGGACTTAAGTCTACATACATAGGCTTAAGGGTGTTGTTATCAGGAATACTTAAGCCTCCTCCTGGGTTTTGTTATGCTCTTACGTGATTTATAAGAAGTCTCACAATGGACTTTAAAGGGATTGTGTAAAATTTGATCGATAACTCAAATGGTCCGCTTTCGATGAAGGATATCCTTCAAGTGCCATTTGACCCTTTTAAGTCCCAAACGACGAAGCTTTTTCTGTAACAATCAATTCAAAACCCGACAGAAATTGTAAGTCGCTTAAAAATATGTAGGTACCTACAAAGGTACCGAAGGTAATGAAGTAGGTACCTTTGTAGGTACCTACTTCATTATTTTAACTGAATAGTTGGTCACTAAGAGTCACCATGTGGTGATTATGAGCAAATCCCCACTTTATTGAGAGAAGCCTTTAAACAGTAAAATGCTACAGGCTGGTAAAGAAGAAGTTTGTCACTCTTGTATTTTTTTCTGTCGGACTAATGTAAGTATCTAGGACTAACTTATTTGTATTAGTTAGTCGAAGATACTTAGGACATTAGTCAAGAAGAAGTTTTCAATTTGCAAGAGAACTTGTATGGGAATGTCGAAAGTTCTTTAATCGAGATGTAGCATTACCTAGTTCCATACCAAAAGTTATAGTTATATATGGACTGAGTCATCCCTTAAAGTATGTATCGACTGTGCATATACCCTCTATATAATTAGTGCCTAGTTATACATACCTACGATAGATATTCCTATTACTAAACTAATGAAAGCCAATAGGTATATCAGAGTATCAATTCGATTCAATTCCTCACTTGCAGTTAAAAATTATAGAACTTAAATCTTCTAGTACTAAGTAAATGTACAGACTCGTAGACTGAAGCACTCTCCCGCCCTGAAATAGAATTATCAGTCGTTTCAGGCAAAAAACTGTAACGGAGTGGCTTTTAATACTTTTGCAGCTTGTGCCGGGCTAAAAGTTAAAGCTGTGGCATCAGGGTTTATTGCACTGGCTTACTTTTCACTTCTGCGAGTCTAAAACGATGTACATTTCAATTCTTTAATGCTTTGATACAGATTTAAATGGTCAAATATGTTGTCAAGGAAAATTCTGTTTTACTTTTCAGTCTTCCCCAAATATTTGGAATGAAAACATCGTTTTCGAATAGATAAAATGAAAATTATATTCTCATGTTTAAATATCGCGGCGGTATCACGGCATGACATAAATACAAATATACTATCATATCTGTATACTGTTTTTAGCCTAAGCTTTTAGGCTAAAAACAGTCGGAAAATGTGAGTTTTAGTGGATACGTCCTATAGAGCCTATATTTAGTTTTTTTGCTTCTTTATTCCTAAAAAGTACACTCGAAAGGTGGTGTAGGCCATTGATTGCTTCAAGGGAGCTTCTGGCGACAAATCTATACGAGTCCACTAGTTTTCATTGCCGAAAAATCTAAAAATATATTCTTGTGTGTATTTTTTAGGAATAAAGAAGCAACAAAACTAAATATAGGCTCTAAATAATATTTAGTTTTGTTGCTTCTTTATTCCTAAAAAATACACATAAGAATATATTTTTAGATTTTTTCTCATATAGACTTAAATACCGTATGTATTATTTGAGAAGCTCTGAATCTCTCTGTTAAAGTAAAAATCTGCGCTCAAAATATCTCGTTATTCCTGATTTCAGGTCTAACAGCTCACTACAATAAATAAAATAAAATTATCTCGTACAGTACCTATACAAATATGATAGTATATTTGTATTTATGTCATGCCGTGATACCGCCGCGATATTTAAACATGAGAATATCATTTTCATTTAATCTATTCGAAAACGATGTTTTCATTCCAAATATTTGGGGAAGACTGAACTGTTTTTAGCCTAAGCTATTAGGCTAAAAACAGTCGGAAAATGTGAGTTTTAGTGGATACGTCCTTCAGAGCCTATATTTAGTTTTGTTGCTTCTTTATTCCTAAAAAATACAATCAAAGAGTGGTGTAGGCCATTGATTGCTTCAAGGGAGCTTCTGGTGACAAATCTATACGAGTCCACTGGTTTTCATTGCCGATTGAGTGGGGGACAGCGTCTAAATACGCCCCCCACATACTATCCACTTTAACTGTTTCACATATTATTTATAAACATGAGCATTTCTAACACCTAAGTACACCAATTTCACATTGTAAAGTCCACTAGAATCAATTTGCAAAATAAATGAAAACAAAGCCTTGAATTAAGAAACCCCTTGATTTTTCACCAAAACCTTCTCTTATGCCCGTGTAAACTGTCATATCAGTGCATTTGTTTACATGCATAAGTAACGTCATGGCCATAGAGCAATATTGCGTCCACCGCTAAGGGTCAGTTCACAACGAGACGCTACGACGTAGCGCGTACTTTGGAAGAAATACTTGTTTACTAGGCAAAAAGATACTAATTTCAGCGACAGCCCGCTTTGCCGCGCTGCGTAGCGCTGCATAGCGAGGCGCAGCGGGCTCTCACTCTTTTTGTCTAGTAAACAAGTTCTATATTTCTTTCACGTGCACGCTACTTCGCGTCGCGTCGCGTCTCGGTGTGAACTGACCCTAAAACGTTTACGTTACGGCAAATTACGCGCGAAATTTGAAAATGTAACATTTATATACCTACATTTTTATGGTACTTATCTCAGGTACTTATGGATTGAATAAAAATATTGTGTATATTTAAAGTGGTTTTTAGCACCATCGAATCAAATTGAGACATTTTTCAAAAATGTGTATTAATATCACGATTTTACAGGACGAGTAAAGCTTGTCATTCGTGAATTTCTGTAATATTTTATAGTTATTCACATATTTTTATACATAAAGTACCTATATTTTTTTTAAATTACGTACAGTCTTAATAGGGCGTATCAATCCAATTCTTTCATGCTGTTATGGGAGAAATGTAAGTATAATATACCCGTTGCTTTTTTCCCGGAGGGGAAATATGCGGTTCGGAGAAATCTAAGGAATGATGGCGATGAAATAGAGAAGCCATGCAGCTAGCAATCCGTCACTATTTAGATTCTTTTTATCAAAATTTTCCTAAGATCAGTTTCTAATTACAAATCACAATAGGCTGAAATATAGTTAAAGTACTTCATTTATTTTCGGAAATGCGGTCTCTTCTCTGGGGAGGCTGTTGAAGGTGCCGCTTCCGCCACCCGCCCTACTCCAACTTAAGCTTGCGCGCTCCAAGAGAATTAGAAAATTACCTTATTACAAGATGGGCCCTCGCGAGAAAATAAACTAAATTACCCAAGTGTTAATCACGCCTGAACTTTGTAATTTGAGAGATAGTATCGTTACACTAATTTATTGAGACTTTAAATATATATGAACTTCTAAAAATAAAACACATTGTATCTACGTAAAAACCTACCTACTGTTACAACAGTCGTTAGATCTGTAACGTTATATCGACATTGCGCTGAAAATGGTCTGAATTTACCCTTAAATAATTTTAGTATAATTATGTTGTTAGACGTTACATGTTACTAGCGAACGGCTACTTATATAATTCATTGCCTTAAATTGTTTTGATGTGATGTGTTTTTATTTCCAAATTGAGATATTATTATAGGTAAAAAAAATGGTAAAAATAGAAAGAAAATAAGTTTAAACTGAACGGATTAAGCTTTTTAAAATTCGAACGTTTTTGTCTCACGCACAGCTTCAGGAGCAAAGTGTTGGGTTGGGATAATACGGGAAATAATCTTAAAATATATTTTTGACATAGCTTAGGCTAAAAACAGTATGAAAATCTTAGTTTTAGTTTATAAAATAACAAAATAAATTTTAAAATTCAATTCAATATTTTAAGTTTTCAATGAGTTTTCATAATCTGTTTTTATACACCAAATAGTAGTCGTCATGCTACTACGTCACACGCCCATATAAACTAAAAAGTGTAAACTGTCAAAATACATACATACATTAGCGCATTTTTTTTTTTATTAAATAATTTTACGGCTCTGGATACAAGTCCTTAAGAGCCTATCTTTAATTTTGTTCTTTATTCCTAATCCTAACCTAACCTAACAAGACAATCAAAGGGTGGTGTAGGCCTTTGACTGCTGCAAGGGAGCTTCTGGCGACAAATCTATACGAGTCCACTGGTTTACATAGACGATTGAGTGGCGGACGACGCCCGAAGACACCCACACAGTCCGCAAAATAAATATCACTACAGCCGTACTATGACTGTCCACTTTAACTATTTCGCACATTGTTCATGTTATGAGCATTTATAACACCAAACAACACCAATTTCATATTATAAAGTCCACTAAAATCAATTTGTAAAATAATTTAAAGCAAACTCGAACCGAACCCCTTTACTTCCCGCCAAAAACTCCATATTAGCGCATTTGTTTACATGCATAAGTAACTTCATGACCACAGAGCAATATGGCGTCCTGCTCCAACCAAAGAGCTTGGACCTCTGGCTCCAAGTTTTCAGATATAATTTATAAATAAATTTAAAAATGTTAAATATTTTATGGCACTTATCGATTGAATAAAAATTTGTAATTTTTAAGCGGTTTATTAGCACTTTGGAATCTACCTAATTGTGACACTTTTCATTATTGTGCTAGTAGCAAACGCAATTACGTCAATACATTTGAATATTTTCGATGACAAATCCAAAGTCGTTCTTGACAATATCCATTTCTTTTTAAAATGGATCACCACGACTAAAGAGGTTTCATGGTTTATTTACGAACTGTTTTGTTTTCCGGGTATTATAAACGATGTTGTCACAGCATCATGGAGCCTCATCGTATTATTTTAGTAGCATATTAGCTACACATAATACCCTTGTCTGTTTTATTTACCATATGGCAAGTTAAATTTATATATAAATAACGTTTTGTACAAAGAACAAGAATGTTTTGAGAACACTACAAACGCCAAAAGAAGCCGCAAATTAATCACACATAAACAAATGAGTCTGCAGATTTCTTCGAAAATTTCTACTTTTTTAGAAAATTCCTACTTTTTCGAAAGTTCCCAAAAACGAGATAAAAATAGTGTTTAGGATAACATTGTGAATTTTAAGGAGGTTATATAATTTTTAAATCATATTTATAAAAAAATACTTTCCTAATTAAGTCATACAGTGAGTATGCTACTAATTTAAGTTGTGTAGGCTTAGATAAGTAGCGTTTATTTATTTATACTTTATTGTACACACATATACATGTTCAAAGTACAACAGGCGGACTTAATGCTAAAAGCATTCTCTAACAGTCAAACCTTTGGGTCGATTGGAGAGTTTTATGTGGGTGTGAATATATAAAGAAAACTTAAACTAAACTAAATTTAAAAGATAATAATCACAACACATACTGTAAATATACTATTATTATTATTACATATACACAATTACTTACATACATATATATTACTTCATAAAATATATACCTACATTAAAATATATACAAAAATAAATATACAAATACATAACCATAAATAAATATTATGCAATCAAGTCCTGTCCTATATTAGCGTTATACTATATTAATGATTTAAAATAGCAGATTTTTTATGAATACTTACTTTACTTTAATAATAAGGCTTTCGTCTATAATTTTTAGGGTTTCGTACAAAAAAAATAAAAAACGGAACCCTTATAGGATCACTCATGTGTCGTCTGTCCGTCCGTCTGTCACAGCCAATTTGCTCCGAATCTACTGGACCAAATTAGGTGAAATTTGGTTAAAAGGTGTAATCCCATGGGATTACACCTTCTAACCAAATTTCATAAATGTTTGGTTCATGAACCAAACCCAGATGTGCAAAATAAGGGCCATTTTCGGGGGACAAATTAGGAAATTAAAATAAAATTGCAAGGAAAAGCTCGTTATGAGGATAAGGAGGTAAATTAAATAGTTTCGATTTTATTTATGAAAGAAGGCTAAAATCGCCTTTCCCCCTGATCTCCGAAAGTACTTAGCCTAAAATTTTGAAAAAAAAAAACTTACAAAGTATAGTTCATTGTATGTAAATTACAGGAAAACCTATATGAATTCTATCAAGTGAAAAAAAGTGGTAAACTCAATCAATACCTCAACACCACAATTGAATAAAAACATTTGACTTTGGCATTGTACGGAACCCTCTCAACGCGAGTTGAACTCTCACTTGGCCGGTTTATTCTACCTCTCTATCCTCAGTTTTTTTATTATTATTTATAATAGACTCTCGTTAAAATTCTGCGCATTAAATATCCACAATGGAGTGAAATTTACATGAAGTTAGATTGTTTCATAATAATTAGCGTAGTTAACGTACGTGAGCCTAATTACGTAGGCGCGGCCACACTGACCCGTAGACGTGTTTTGACTATGTCAGACAAGAGGGTTAATTGGCATAACAATTAACACTGACATTATTAGTATCATCCCTTGTGTTACTGACATACCTGAGGCAATAAAAGGATAACGCAATTCCTGAAGTTTAAAAAGGCAAATCTAAAATGAGAATACTTACCATTTTTTAAATAATGTTACTTAAGCTACCTATCATATTTGTGGAGTAAATACCTATATGAATTACCAAGGTGTACTGATGCAACTTACCATTATGTGAGCTACTAGTTAGCTTTGTATAAAAAGCAAGGGGCCGTGTGCGGCTTTCTTGCCTAGAATAGGACCACTCCATTTCTTTCATGTGGATGTCGTAAGACGCGACTATAGGACTAAACATAAACATCTCGTGCTACAATTGCATTCCCAAAGAGGGTTGACGTCAGAACTATAGCCAAATCGTTTATTAAACTGTTCTGGCTATTTCTTTTCCACTTCGTATGGTCTTCGACCTTGGGTGACCACTGACATGCATATTATATTTGGAAAAGAAAAGACGGCAAAACGAACCCGCTGTGCTGCTTCAGAGCCCGGGGGCTCTGAAGCAGCACAGCTGAGGATACAACCGGGAACGCGCTAAGATGAGGAAGAAGAAGAAGAAAAAGCAACGTATGATGTACTGATCTACTATTTACCTACTAATTCAATCAAATTCCTACTTTTTCTTGACTTCATCTTATTTACATAAATAAGAGTGTGAGTAAGTACAATATGTTAATTTCTAAAATTTTGCTCCGACATCTCTTCCGATGCTTTGGTTAGTAATTAAATCTATTAAAATCCGAAATGGATTATCCAGTAACATTGCGTTGTCATGCTTACTCCGCAGCCTATTTATACCGAGCCGAAACACAATTTGAGCAGTCGCTCAGGATGCTCCGGGAAATCTACTTGCCTTATCCTTTCACGTAGAAAATTAAATGTCTCACGGTAATATCCGTGGACCGTGAGTTTGGTTTTGGCAGTTGATCTGCTGCCTGCTGCGGTCGACGGGCGCCTTAACTCTGTAAACGAATAATTATTATGCTGGATGGATGCTAATGGCTTTCCACTTTAATGAAAATACCTAAGATACCTATATTAGTAGTTTTGATACGAAGGAAAACAATCTCGTGCTCTTTCTTATCAAATTGTGTTTAAGGCTGCGCCTAATGTGGACAAGCTAAATATTGCACTCACTTCCACTCATATTTACTCTAGCCTAAGCGAGACAGCGTGCCATGCGGGGTAAAAAGATCACGGGAGGTCAATGAGGCTGGTTTACGCGTTTCTGGTTTTTGAGGTTTTTCGTTTTACAAAGAATGTTTAAGAGATATTTAAAAAATAAGACATATGATCCCTGCCTTATGTTAAATACAATTATTATAATCCAAAGTTACAAGTGCTAATTTATTGTATTTCTTGAATACTTTCTGTTTTAGTATAATTCTGATGTGATTTAGACGCAACTTCGCAATTTTTTTCTATTGAGAAAATTTTAAGCGTGTATTCGAAACATAACATGTATAGAGTTAGTCCTGAACTTTGCTGTGTATTTCAAAGTGAGTATTTCGTTAAGTAATATTGATAATATTTAAGATCGCTCTAAGCACTATCAAGGTCATCCAGGCTCTTAACAGCTCATGTGTCTAATGTATTACCTAATGCTGCCTCCGTGGCCCAGTGGTAATGGCGTTTGCCTTGTGATCCGGAAGTTGTGGGTTCAAATCCCACTGAGAACCATACTTTGTGAAACGTTGTTTCCAGTCTGATTAGGATATTGCAGGCTTGAATCATCTGATTATCAGAAAAGGAAGATGATTCCGTGCTTGGGAAGGCACGTAAAGCTATGGGCCCCGAACGCCATCTAGCGTTTGTTTAAACCTATCCTAGGATTGGTTCTGGTCTACCTTTGGGTTGCGAAGGTCAGACGTCAGTCGCTCTGTTTAAAAATCAGTAACCTCGTCAAATCACCTAGGGTAAGGTAGCAGACACCGGGAAGCGTTACTGCTGAGAATGCAACCGGGAATACGCTTCGATGATGATGATGTACCTAATGCTCGTTGAGCTCGGTGGCCCGGTTGGAGTACGCATTACTAGCGCTTTCACCAGTTAAGCAACTCCGCAGTCAAGCTGTTGGTCAGTTGGATTAGTCCAAGAGTGGTCGTCGATTGGATGGGTGACCACAAGTGGCACTTTACCTCGAGCTCCTCCGTGCTTTGGAAGGCACATTAGGACGTTGGTTCTGGCTGTCATCATTATATGGCAGTAGTCAAGCTATGTAAGATGCCTTGAAAATCAACTTGAAAATCTGACAGCAGTGTTGGCCACTTACACACATGAAAACAAAACAATCGTCTAATGCTATTTTTTGGTAACCTAAGGTATTGATTAAATTGAAAAATATCCTTTATTTCAAAATTTTACTTATTATAACTATAATAAGTAAAAATGTTATTATAGTTATAATATATTTTACTTATTAATACTAGTTGATGTGTGTGTTTGCGATTTTAAATACTTAAAGAGTGATGTTTGAATGGTTTGGATTCAAACATCACTCTTAAAGTATTTAAAATCATCTTATAGGTGAATAACTAATTTAAAACTAATGAACTAAAAATTTACAAGACTTAGCCAATCTGTAAGTTATCGTCATCATATCCGAGCGTATTCCCGGTTGCATTCTCAGCGGTAACGCTTCAAAACCCGGGATCCGCTACCTAACCTAGGTAATTTGACGAGGTTTCTTATTTTTTTGCCAATCTGTAAGTATTCGTTTATTTCGTTAATCAGTTTTGTTCGATTGAGAAAACAGAGAGAAGCAGAGGATTATAGAAGAAAGGAAAATGAAGCTTAAGTAATTAGAAAATATTCGCTAATTAATTTTTGTTGGGCATAACTTTATATCGCGGTCAGCGTTATAATCACCTCAGGAAACAACATCATTACGAAGGGGTTGTTCCAACTGAATATTAATCAGTAAAGGCGAAAACCTTTTTAACTGTATTTGTCTAACGCTTAGAAGTAAATACTGAAAAGTCCTTGATTTTCACAGTACTTACCATAAGTACACGTAGGCAAACACGATAATCTGTCAAATATGTCAAAAGCATAAAGTATCCTACTACAAATTTAAGAAACTAGGCATCAAATGACGTAGATAACTTTCAAGTCCGACTTGAATGTTTTTTTATAAATCTTTTATTTAATATGTATCTACCTATTTATTATAAAATATACCTATGTATGTAAGTAGTATTATTGAGTTAGTATAGCGTAACACAATATTACAACTGACATTGACGTTAGCTCAATCTGAGTGATATGTCCTTACAGATATGTATATAAGTTTATATATCCTTAAAGATATATTAATCCTATAGGTATGTTTCGTCTAACAAAGTATTATACATAAATAATACTTTGTTAGATGTTATACGGGGTCTAACACAATATACTGAAACTTATTTAAGGCTATCTTCACTCCATCATACTAAACAACTTTCCCCAAGGAACATATACCAAAATATGAAAAATTCTTTTTGGCCTCCCATGCAAGCTGACCGATCAGCTGATCCACGTTTCAATGGAAAGCAATTTTTTTTTCATATTTAAATGTATTTTTTTTTAAAGTTTTCAGTATTATGGACTGAATGTACCCTGAAAATAGTAGTATCAGTCTATAATGTTGTTTTGCAAAAGAACATCCATATTACTTTCTACTGTTTTCTCAAGTTTCCAGGAGACAGTTAAGGTCAAATTATATTTGTAGATTACAAAAAGGGGGTAGGTATCAACCAGAAGGGGAGTAAACGTACTTATCAATGTGAACAACTTTTACTATGAGACCATCCCAGAAATTGCAAAAAAAAAAATCTGCAGCTCCATACAAAATACCTATCGTACCAAAATATATGGAGCTGCAAAATTTTTATTTTCGCGATTTTAGGGATGGTCCCATAGTAAAAGTTGTTCACTTTGGTTAGTACGTTAACTCTCTTTTGGGTTGATAACCCCTTTTTGTTACACGTTGCATTTATAGCAAAAATGCGTACCACATGTGCATACATTCAATAAACTACCAAATAAGATAAAATTGCTGGATAAGAAGAATTGCAAAAAAACATTGACAGAATGGTTGAATGAAAAATTATTTTATAGCCTTAAGGAGTATATGGACAGTAAACATTGAATTTATTTATAAGAATATTTTTCGCATGACATTTTATTTACATTTAGATAAGTAGTTATTAAAATTAACGAATTAACTTTAATTTTAGTCATCATTGGAAAAAATATACATATACTTATTATTTATATTAGTTTAAATTTATATTATAATTATGTAATGTGAGTGTAATGTGTGATAGATAAGTGTATTTATTATAATACATATTGTTAAGATTTGCACGCCTGCATGCAGGTTATGTATGCATGCATATAATACATGATTCTTATCTATTCTATATTGTAAGACATTATAACTCATTATACGAGTAGGTACTTTTAATTCAACAAAAATCTTTGTGTGCTTTTAGTACATTTCGTAAAGAAAAATAAAACTTAAAATCTTTTCCTAATATCTGATATAAATTCCAGAAGGTGAGCGCATGAGGATATTATTGAGTAGTTTTACTTTATTTATTCTATTTGCTCGCCTCACCTCTCCGGGATATGATGCACTGCGGATGCTGCATTTGCATAAAAGCGTCCATTATCTACAGCTTCGGCCAAATAAAAAATCAATAGGTGCCGAGCACACTCACATAAATATTAATATAGGCATATGCACGTTTCACAGCTTTAGAATACACTCATTCATGTATTTTTAATGATGAATACAGTCTGAATGTATTTGATTAATATGAAAATGGTTTCTGTATTGATTCTACGGAAAAAGTAAAAGACATCGTGAAAAAATCTGCATACCATATATTATCATTGGATAACAGTCATTGAGCTACGTCAAATGTCTTTAGGCAGCTCGATGAATGTATAACTAGTGTTAGCTATTTACACATTCAGGAAGATCTTTACTATCATCGTCATCACTATAACCAACATATATATATATATATATACACATCAACATATATATATACATACACTCTCACAATGCATGCTATTCATCTCTATCTAGATTCTCTATTTGTTTCTAACCGGTAATGGTGTGAAAAGCTATAAGCTCTAATAGAGCAGCGTGTCCCGCAGTGCTTTATAAAATAACCATTGTATTTTCCCGTGATAGACCGGAAATATCTCCTCTATTCGAATCGTATCGTAATTGAGCAATTGAGCATGCAATGCACGGCACCAAGACTCACGTTATTTGTAGATACACATTTTAATTATTGATTTATACAGCATAGAAATGCTCGGAACAATATCTAGATTAAAAATATGTGATGAAAAAATTTCGCCACCAGTGAGATTTAAACTCACACTCCTCACATTTGTACTGTGAGTTTACTTCCAATTGTACGCACTCACAGTATAAGTTTTGAGTTCGACTCTCACTCGTGGCGAAATTTCTCATCCCCGGGTCCCGGGTTTCGGCACCAATTTGTTGAGGACAGGAGATGTCCTACTATTTTGCGGATTTAATGGAAAGAACGGTATAATTTTAATTATTTATTGGTTAGTAAGGCAAGGCTTTTCGTGACTTTTATAACGAGACAACGACGCATAGTATTACCAGCAAAAATGTATGGCTTTAACACATATTTTTAATTTATATACAAATTCTAATAAAAATGCATCCACATTATATATGACTTAATTACGATTCAAAAATGAATTACAAAAACCAATTCGGAACTCAGTATCCATTTAATTTAAAAGAAACCTTTGCATTGAGTTCAATAACATTGCGCCATCTGTTACTCATGGTCATGGAATATGAAATTTTATTCATATAGGTCCGGACAGAAATATTGCAACAGAAGAAATACAAGTACATGTGTAATTATACACGAGTAATCTCGTCCATTATATTTATACCAAGATTAAATTTTCAGAAAATACCTGTCTATCTATGAGCTCTGCTTTTTCTTCGGCGGTCAAGTAGGTTTATACATGTTAGGCTGGTTTCAGAATTACGCGTTTGAACGGCGCCGTCCAGACGCGTGCGTTTGCAAATTCACTAGTGGATAGCGTTTTATGAGTTGCTAACGACTCGGACATAGTATATTCTTACACACTGTCCGAATCGACGCTTTTTAATTATAATATTTTTTATTATTCAAGCTGTTAAGTACAGTCAAATAAGTTTTAAATATGTGAAAAAGCGTTACCTAAAATATTTTAGAGTGGCTTTAATAAATTGCTTTGTAAACACCTACTCGTATGTTGAAACAAAACTAAAATCATTTAAAACGTATATTAAGTATAAAAATGATCATGTTATAATAAAATCACATAAAAAATACGAGTAACCATAACAGTCACATTGAATGATTTAGCATTACTTATTATTAAATAAACCGGCCAAGTGCGAGTTCAACTCGCGTGGAGAGGGTTCCGTTCAATTTATTGAATTCTTATAGGTTTTCCTGTAATCTACAAGCAATGAACTAGATTTTGTATTTTTTTCAAAATTTTAGGCTCAGTAGTTTCGGTGATCAGGGGAGGGGAATGGTCAATTTTCGTCTTCTTTCATGAATAAAATCAAAACTATTAATTTTACAATAATAACAAAAATATATTTGAGATCCTCATAACGAGCCCTTTCATTTGATATATGACACAGTAAGGTTTGCAAAACTTTTTTTTTATTTTCCTAATTTGCCCCCGAAAATGACCCTTATTTAAAAAAAAAATATTTTCTTTGCACATATGTGTTTGGGTCATAGGATTACAACATTCTACCAAATTTCACCTGATTCGGTCTTGTAGATTCGGAGCAAATTGGCTGTGACAGACGGACGGACAGACAGACGCACGATGATCCTTTATGGGTTCCGTTTTTTCATTTTTTGTACGGTACCCTAAAAAAAATATTTACACCTAAAATCATATAAAAAATATCTTGACAACAGTCACATTGATTAACTTTTATCTTTTAAAGTATCGTTGAAAATTTCTTTCTTACTGCAAAACAATTTTTCTTTATTGGTGTCCGAATCATCAGTAAAAAGTCATTGAAATTAAAAAGTGTCAATTCGGACAGTGTGTCAATATATTGTATCCGGGAGTTGCTGACAACTCGGTTTATTAATGACGCTGTTGAATCTCTATTAATAGCGCTGTACGTAGTACCAGCGCGCGCATTAGCGTTTTAGAGCGACGCCGCCGTTCAGACGCGCACGTCGATACGGGGCGACTAATCAACGAAGTTTGCATTAGAAGTTGGTTATGAGATGTACCTATCCAAATCAAATATACAGGTTGATTTTGAATCACTAAGCCATATTTAAATCTTGGAATCAGAATCACTAAATAGAACACAAAATAGCAAGAAAAAGAATACTTTTTGACGTGACAACGTCTTAAATTAGGTTGCGGCTGGGAGTCACTTATGAAAAAGTGTAACGCTCGGTAACGTTACGATGAGTCACCGAACGAGAGAGAGGCCCGCCGAATGCCTTGCGTCTCTCTCCCACTCAACTATGATCGGTCTGCCGCCGTTGTCACGTAAAATCTTCGCCCGTAAAACCGTCTTTACAGGCAACCATTTTTTTACTATTTTTCATTGGGAAAAATCCCCGCATTTTCAATACATGGCTAACGTATTATTATTAGTATCAATGACCTCGCTGTCGCTCGATTTCTCCGTATGACCGCCCTGCACCCTTCCCGCCAGCGGCGCGGGCGGCGCGAGCGATCATAAAGCAGTCGGTATCACTGCGATTGGGAATTTGCCGTACAACTTTAAGGGCTTATATCTTTGGTTTTTATTATGAAACAAAGGAATTGTAAAAGAACGTGTATATTTTATTTAGCGCATATAAGTAGTACTTTCCTTGAATATAGGTCAGAGGGTCAAAATCATCCTGAATAAGAATAGAGCCGCCAAAAATAAAGCTTGGAAAGAAAACAGGTTCGTACATAGAGAAGAGAGGAATGGAGGCATCTCCACTTAACTCCAACGACAGGAGCGAATTCTTAAGTTAAAAAGAAGAGACATATTTTCATTATAATATTTTAACATATTATATTATTAAGATTTATTTACTGTTAAACTATTGCGTTTTTCTCGTGTAGTTTAAGATCCTAATTTTTAATAATGGTGGCATTAAAAGGATCTTTTTGCAATTTTCTACGACGTCGCTGTCTGCCTATGCAATGGGTTGACGACATAATCAAATCAAAATGTATTTACGTAACTATGTAATATTAATCATCAGTATTTATCCCTTACAGTTTAGGAAATCATATTTAATAAGTATATGTAAAAGTAATTTTATATCGTAGAAACATGAAAAAAAAATCCGGTAAGAAGATGGAAGATAGATAGTAGTGGTAGTGACATGGAGACTGAGACAATGCAACAGAGCCTTAACAAGCCGATTGAATAACTCATTGTAAAAGAGAAGACCTGGATGAGAAGAGCTAGAGTCCGAGTAAAATGCAATGCATTATATGACATCCAAAACTCAACAGTGAATAGACAAAGGTTGAAAAAGGAAAGGAAGAATAAATAAAATTTTGTGCGGCTGTCGAAACTGAAATAGCATTTAGACAATAAAAGCACATTTACATGTGCTGTGGTCGGGCGCGGTCGCCGGGCGGTCATAGCTACGTTATATAAAATTAGTGAGTTGTAAGAGCGCGCGGCGGCACCTGTTTCCGCCGCG
Organism: Acrobasis repandana; assembly: GCA_963576875.1. Taxonomy (NCBI): domain Eukaryota; kingdom Metazoa; phylum Arthropoda; class Insecta; order Lepidoptera; family Pyralidae; genus Acrobasis; species Acrobasis repandana. The sequence goes on along the minus strand of OY756218.1, from coordinate 12,935,842 downwards.
GTCGGTACTAACTCAGCGATCCCGGATCCCACCGACGCTACATTTAATTCTTATGTTTGGGCCAAGCAAGCAGCGATATATTTTAGCAAATAACTCTTCTATTTTTCTTATAATATGTTTCTATATTTCATTTCATTTATTTATTAGCACACAAAATAAGAATGACTTAGTTAGCCGGTATTACAGGCTGAATACAGTCAGTAAGTCTTTTATGGGGAAGTGTATACTTTTTTTATAATAAATTGTCAGAATCGGTCCTTGATATGCCAGACAGAAAATTCAAAGCTTATGTAAAGAAAGTACTTTGTGAGAAGGCTTATTATAGGACCGATGACTATCTTAAAGACAAAAAGGTCTGGCTTGAGCTTGGCGCGGGTCCCTCTTAAAGGTTTGTATACTTAGACATGTCATAATTTAGGTACATTGGTACATACTAAATTAACAAATTGACATTATTTTAAATTTCGTAATTCTTATAATTCAATTTAATTATGACATTAATTAACAATGTAATCTCTGTCCATCTATACAACTAATTTTAAGTTTTTAGTTTGGTAGTTGACGTCTTTGGAGAAAACGTGCAGTGCAGTTTGTTGCCGCTTCTTCTGCACTTGCGCCTAGGAAGCGGCGTAAACTTAGCTTTAAGTAACGATTTGACGTCAGCATTTGTGCAAAACAAAACAAAGTGACTTTTATTAAGAGATATTATAAATATCCTATGATAATAAAGATATTTTGAATTTTAAAAACAAAACAGATAACAACCATATTTTGCAAGTTTGTTAAGATTGGTTGTGTTGATCTTGATTGTTTTCCATAAATATGTATGCTTAGAAGTCTAAAAGCATATCATGAATAAGGTAATGCGCGTCTAAACGTACCAGTCGCAAGTAAAGAGACTCCCACATCAAAAAATATTTATAGTGTGATTAAGCAAAGACTCAGTATAAATTGTATATTGCAATAATCTACGGCGTGGAATTGACCTGCTAGTGCTAGTGACTTACTTGTATGTATTATAATTACAGTGCAAATAGACAATAAATCTGCCAACTATTCAAATTGAACAAAGTGATTGTGTCTTGGGTGGGCGGTAGTGTAAAATAATCGTCATTGCACCCAACTCACACATTCACCTCACCATCATCATTCACGCACATGTATATGCAAATTTAACGATACGCGTCAGGACGTTGTTGGCGCAGCGGACGAGCGCGCGCCCTGCGACTGGAAGTTACTGGTTCTATCCCCACCTAGCTTGATCACTGAATCTAACTTTTTGTGGTGAATTTGTTTCTAACACGATATCTGTGACGACGACGTTATTGTTTATTTTTTCTTTCAACCCAAGATGGAAAATTGTGCTGGTTGTTTAAGACCAATTGAAACACGTCAGTTCTTAGTATGCAGTATATGTAAGAAGAATTATGACCTCGTTTGTGCCAATGTGTCCGAGCAACGTTACTATAGCACTCTGACACCCGAACATAAGGCAGCATGGAAATGCCCTCAGTGCGTGTGTGCGCAACCTCGAACGGACAACACTAATACACCTGTCCGCGGTGGAGTGCACGGAGTGATGCAGCGTCGTGGGGCCGCGGTGGTCAGCCCTCAGGATCATTTTGGTGAAAAGTCACTTATTCTACCGCTTGCATCTAATTTGAACGCTACGTCCTTAAATGACACCATGGAGATAGCCGATATTCAAATGTTGTTCTTTGAGCTAAGGCAGTTCAGAGAAGAGTACAGAGAGGACAAGGCGAATGAAAAAAACAAAATGAAAATGCTGACAGAAGCTTTAGAAAAAATTAATATTCGGCAAGATGCGGGCGACAGAAAGTATGTGCAGTTACAAGCGCGAGTTGACGACCTTGAGAGACAGGTGCGGGAGCAGGCAGGGGAGCGAGCGTCGATGGGGAGTGACGGGGATCAGGCTCTTCTTAGATCCATAGCTGAACTGAAAGCCGAAATAAAAGCTCGTGACCAGGACCTTCTACTCAATGAAGTCGAAATTTCTTGTGTCGTTGAGCATCCCGGAGAGTCCCCTGCTCACATAGCCATCACACTGGCTGATAAACTAGGAGTCCAAATAGCCGATGAAGATATAGTAAGTGTGGCGCGCGTGGGCCCACCTTCTGGGTTGCCGGAAGCGGCGGTGGCACTGTCGGGGCCTCGCCCTCGGCCTATCGTTGTTCGTTTTGCGCGGCGAGCACTTCGGGACCAGCTGATCAAGGCGGCGCGCGTACGTCGTGGTGCAACTACTGAAGGGACGGGGTTGCCTGGCCCTTCTCGTCGTTTTTATGTCAACGAGCGACTCACAAAAGTCAATCGTCATCTATTTCGTCGTACGCGCGAGCTGGCAATGCAGCACAGGTGGAGGTTCGTCTGGACTCGGGATGGCCGCATCTACGCCCGACAGCATCAGGCTCCTGACGCGGTCAGGCACCGCATACGGAGTGAGCAGGACTTGGCCCGTGTTTTTGGGCCGGAAACTGTTGGCCCCTCTGGAAATTAATTGTAATGTTTGTCTTAGTTTGTGCTGTTCAATAATTGTTTATTCAGTTTTAATTGTTTGTATTAATATCTTACCATTGGTTATTAATCTTATACTAAATCAAATCCCATTAGCAATAGAAGAAGCATGTGTATATTTACCTTCTTATTTTAGGGACTCTTGCATGTTTTTCCTTCAATCAGCATCTCTCCTTATACGAGTATGTGTACAATTTAAACACTTTAACGTCATCGCTGGAAACCTGGAGAATACAAATAGTTTGATTAAATACTTGAATGAGTTATTGTGTACAAAGGTATTATATAACATGTTTATAATTGCGGCACGCTCAAGTTACAGATTTTTTAATGCTCTGTCTATGTTTCAAATAATTATTTCTTATTATATCAATACTTACCACCAACGTGTTTATATTCCAATGCAATCATGTGAGAATAATAATAATATTATTTATAATCTAATTCATTTACTACAATATACTAATAATAACAAGCACAATGTAATTACGTCTTACCTTTCTTGTATTTCACGTACGAGTACAGTTGTTATACAGACTTTATTGTATTTGCTACTGTTTATCTTTTTGCATGTATGCCAAACACTGTCTCCGAATGTAACTGCACTAATCTGCCGGATATTTACAACACTTAACCATTGTCTTCTTCTGAAAATAATAAAATTCCTTTATTTTATATCGATTCAACGCTTAATGCCTTGTAGTTACGTAACACTGCTCGTGCGTGGTATGAATCACCACTGTGATCTTTGTATCCGAATGTGTGTTGCAGCAATACAAAACAATAAGATTATTAGTGCTCGTAAACAGTTTCTACATTATAGGATACGTTACACAATCTTTATATTTCAAAACAGCTCTTTTTTATTATTTCATTTATTTACTTATTTTATCACACTTTTGGAAGTCAATATCACTCAATTAATTCAACATTGCTTACCTTTTCAACAAATCATTTATTTTGTGTGTAAATAATGGCTCCCAAAGAGAAACATTTTAAACTGGGACTTTTTAACGCTGGCTCATTGAACACGGGACACGATGACTTCCTGATAGCTATGTCACGTTTTCAAGCAGATATTGTCGCAATAAATGAGACTTGGCTGCGCGAGGATCAGGGAGCGCGCGCGCCTGCCCCGCCTGGCTATCGTCTTCACACTGCCCCACGGCCCTTGCATATGAAGAAAGGAAAAGGAGGAGGAGTCGGGTTTTACGTGAGGCGCGGCTTGCGTGTGCGCGTTGTAAACTACCGGAATGCTGATATTGAACAGATGTGGTTGTCTGCGCGAGTGAATGGACATACTTTGGCAATCGGTACGGCCTATAGACCAGAGTGGATAAATGTTGACAAGTTTATTGACGCCCTAACAGAATCAACCCTTTCTTTTTCGGACCACGACTACGTAGTGTTTTTGGGGGACATTAACATTGACTTGAATAAACCGAATGATGCTGACACCTTAAAATTCACCAATTTTTTAAATAGTTTGGATCTTTGTCAGGTAGTTACCGAACCCACGCACTTCACAAGCCACTCTGAGAAATTGATTGACGTCGTGTGCACTAACGCCCCTGTCAGGAAGGTCTTAGTTACGAATATAACCGGTCGTGTGGACGGACACGCCATGATAAATGTAGAACTACAATTCAAGAAATCCAAAATACCCCCTAAACTCATATCTTATCGCCCTCTAAAATCGATTAATATGGATGCTTTTAATAGGGATTTACTTTCTATTGACTGGAATTCTGTAACTCAATTACCTAATGTCGAGGAAATGGTGGATAAATTCAATAGTCTTATCCTGGGACTTTTTGACAAACACGCACCTACAAAAACGTACAAAATTAGGTATAATCACTCGCTACCATGGGTAACAGATACTTGCAAGCTCATGATAGAACTACGTGACCTAGCCCGCAAAAAATATCGACAAACTAAATCCGACACTGACAAGAAATATTTCGCTGATCTCAAAAAACTAGTTATAGAAAGCATTGCAAATGAAAAGATTGCATATTTCAATCACCACGTGAATTCAAAAATTAATAACAGCAAAGCTTTCTGGAAGAACCTGAAAGAGAAAATTTTAACTGACCCGACCAAAAGTGATACTTTGCCTAAATCTTTTGATAACCCAGACGACATTAACAATCATTTTATGAATATTCCCAACACAATAAATAATACTAATTTATCTAATTTGACATATTATGAGTTTAATCGTTTTAATAATTCAATTTTTAAATTTAAACCAGTATCTGATGATGACATTGCAAAATTTATAATTTCCATTAATTCAAATGCAGCTGGACATGACGGTATCAGTAAGGACATGATTCTCCTTACCCTTCCATCTACTCTAAGTGCGATTACGCAGATAATTAACACATCTCTTCTGACGGGTTGTTTTCCTCCTCAGTGGAAAGAGGCATTGGTGACACCGATACCTAAGACAAACAATCCATGTGATCTTGCCGACCTCAGACCTATTAGCCTGTTACCTTTTCTTTCAAAGGTCCTGGAAAAGGCTGCACATTTCCAGTTGTCCAGTTATATTGAAGCAAATAATATTTTACCGATATACCAATCCGGATTTCGTAAAGGCCGTGGAACTCAAACTGCACTTTTAGATGTCATCGACAATATTCTCGCTGAGCAGGATAGCGGACGTGGAACTTGCCTGACTTTATTGGATTATTCCCGCGCCTTTGATAGCGTTGAAACGCCTCTTTTGATCTCGAAACTGACATATTATGGCCTTGACCACCAGTCCGTATTGTGGTTTAATAGTTACTTGAGTGGGCGGTCTCAGAGAGTAAAACTTGTAAAAGATGATGGTTCTTGCCTCCTTTCTCAACCACGACCTGTAAACCGTGGAGTCCCACAGGGATCTATACTTGGACCTCTACTTTTTATTATTTACAGTGCGGATCTGGTAAAGGTAATAAAACATTGTAAATACCATTGCTATGCCGATGATGTCCAGGTATACATATCTGAAACACCCGAAAATATATGTGAGGCGGTCCGAAAAATGAACGAAGATTTGGAAAATATTGCAAATTGGTCCACCACAAATTCTCTTGTACTCAATCCAGCGAAATCTAAGTTCATGATTTTTGGTTCCAACGCGCAAATTGCCGAAATAGTCGACCAAAATCCAATTTTAACTATGTTAGGTACGGTAATACAAAGAGTGGATGAGGCAAAAAATCTAGGCATTATAATGGACGGTGGGCTTAGGTTCGAAAAACATGTCGGCAATATTGTTAGGAACTGTTTCTACCGATTGAAAATATTATATAAGATAAGAAACTTGTTAACTGAGCAGGTACGAATTAGGCTATGCGAATCATTAATCTTATCGCGACTTAACTACGGTGATATAGTCTATGGGCCTCGACTTTTAGAGCGCACTCAGCGTCTAATACAACGTGTTCAAAACGCGTGCTGTAGATTTTGCTACAATGTCCCGCCGCGAAGCCATATCACGCCATATCTCAACGATGGTTCGAGTGTACTCTAAATTGAACAAGTACTTATGTCCTTGCGAAGCCAGGTTTCTCAATAAACATTGGGAAGACTGCATTCTTTTAACACTAAATCAAGTACTTAGGGAATACGATATCAGATGGGCTAGTGAGTCCAAGCCTAAGGAGAGTGGCTTTATTGATAGTACCCATACCGAGCTGCTGCTAAATAAGTTTGACAAATTAAAAACCTAGCGAGCTTGAGAGGCAATATTTCCAATTTTCCTGTCTCATGATTTATTTATTTAAACTTTATTGCACATAAAAAAAAAGTGTACAAATGGCGGACTTAACGCCTTATGGCGTTCTCTGCCAGTCAACCATTGGACCAAGTAGAAAAATAATTTGGGTGGTGCGACAGAGTGTGCCATGATGCCATTTTACAAATTAACTAAATAGGATGAAGCTCGCATCACAATCGTACAATATTTGTCTACTGCGCCTACCCTTTCTCTATTCCAGGAAGACACACCAATGGAACTCTACAGTGGCGCCAGCAGCTTGGGAGCTGTATTGATCCATACCATCAAAGGACACCAGCATCCGGTCGCATTTGTGAGATAACGCACCACTGACGCGAAGAGTCGTTATTGCTCCTACTTCCGATTCCTAAGTATGGGATGATGTCAGGAGTTAGCCGAACAAATGGGCAGTCTTAGACAACGACCACTACATGGTGAAGCAGAGCTCCGTGGCTGACCAGGCTACCGTGTCGACGGGACCTGCGGAAGATAACCAACAACCTAGAACGTCTATAGCTCCTGAGCCACAACCACTGCAAAGGTCAACTCCAGCGAAGAAATTAAACCCAGAGCTAGAGGATACACAGGATATCATATAACCCGGTGAGTTCTATCCGTTTATGGAATCGCACTATATTTTAATCTTTACAAAATCATTAGGTATGGCAAGTTGATTCTCATATCATCATGTCAGTCTTTTACAGACATTTCCAATAATTTTACTACAAAATTTAAATGCTCTTAGCATGCCATTTTCATAAAATTATCCTAGTGTAGCGAGTTGTTTGCTATATTTATCATGTTTATAGAATATATGTATATGGCAACGTTTTGCTACGTTCACCATATTCATATTTGATAATAATTCCTGTAAGACTGTACAAATCCTATCCTATGATTCACCCCTTTCAATTCATTTTAAGAGCCTCTGCGGACCACGATCTTAACAAAAGGTCCAGACCGCAGCATCAACCTGCCCATATCCTTTAGAGCCTCTGTGGACCACGGCGAACAGGACTGCCCAGACCACAGCATCAACCTATCCCAATATCCAGAGCAAATTACATTAATTTTATCCCGTGTGGACCACGATCATAATAAAATGATCCAGACCACACCATCGACCTAGACCAATTTCCTTTAGAGCCCCTGTGGACCACGGCGCACAAGACCGCTCAGACCACAGCATCAACATTATATCCCGTGTGGACCACGATCATAATGAAATGATCCAGACCACACCATCGACCTGAACCCCATTTCCTTTAGAGCCCCTGTGGACCACGGCGTACAAAACCGCCCAGACCACAGCATCATCCGTTATCTACGAGAACATAATGCGGGTTTACGTGGAGTAACCGTGTTAAAAAATAAAACCAAAAAGTAGTGGCTATATGCGTGGAGCATTGTCACAACACACAGTACCATAAGCTCTTATCCCTGTACAGCAATTTATTTATTGAAATAAAATTACAATAGTGGCATTATGCGTGGAGCATTGTCACATTAATACAACTTGATAAACCATCTTGTAAGCAATAAGATTTGAAGATTTATTCATTAAAATTTAATAAAAATTGAGGCATGATGCGTGGAGCATTGCCACACAACTATGTAGATGTACATAGTATGAATGTGACCTGCGTATAATAAATTTATGAAATGACTGTAATTTTGCCTACAGGTTTTTGTGCACTTATCCAGTATATGATACAGCTGACAACTTGGTGAAGTTAATTAGCTGAATAAAAATTTATCATAACAATCAGTAACCGTAAAACTCTTGAGGTTCTGAATTGCAATTATTCAAAATAAACCAAGTTATCAGCTAGCGTACCTATGAATAGGTGCTAGACTAAAACCACGAAACATTACATTTCAGGATATCTCGGACTGGTGCAGAGCGCGCACCACCTCGCAAGATGGCCGTGTCGACGCGAGAAGGTCATGCATGAGCGTCCGCAAACGTCAATTAATTAATAAATTTTAGATAATTAATTGGAATAATTAATCAAAACAATAATTACTAACGATTTTGTAAACCGTTACAGCCAATAATTGTGATTTATTAATTTTACTCAATGGTTTTTGATTTTTATTGTTCCAACACTTTATACTGTAAAAATTGTAATTGATAATTTCAGTTACAGAGGATGAATTGTTGTTGATAATTATTTAAAATTACGATTACGATTTATAAACATCGATCAGTGTGGTTTCATCAAACTAGTAAGTGATTATCTTTTTAAATTAACATTCAAATGGCGATGTCAGCTATATTGCCTTGTTTGATGAAAGCACATCCGATTTAATTAATAAATCTTGCATCTAAGCAAGACTTTAAGTTTTTAAATATTTCTGAAATTAATAGTTTATTAATTTAGGATTTTTGGGACATCAATTACGTTGTCACGCATTGTTTTAACTTTATCAATTCAAATATGCGAGTTTTTAAATGGTGTGAAGTTGCACCAGTCGCCATGTTGTTTTGCGTTTACCCAAGTCGATGTGAAGTCGTTTTGGACACATTCCGTCGGAGGTATTCAAGGTGGCAACAACTAATCTTGTGAGTACTTGTTTTTATTAGCTTACTTGCTGTGTAGTATCTTGTGACTATAACTTGTGAAGTGGATTAAATTATAAGTGTTCCATTGTTGTTCAGCGTTTTATTGTTTTGCAATGTCTGAGAATAATAGCGAGGGTGGTGACGTCAGCTAAGCTGACGTCACGCCTTTTTAAAGTTCAAATGGGACTCTCCCGCCGTTATATATGTATTTCAACTTCTCTAGACAATTACACTATTTATTTATATAAACATACACACAGCCCTATTTATTTCTCTTTAATTATTTATTTATTTTCACATTGGTACTTTTAAATCCGCACCACGCATCTTCAGGACACAGCTGAAAATCAGTGTATTGCTCCCGGGCAATATTACCACTGAGCTGTGTCCTTTTTGTATTGCTGTAGCACACACATTTAAATTTATTATGTTTTTGTGTAATTTTTTTTAATATGTTTGTCTGTTTTTTGTAAGTTTGTGTGTTATAGCAACAAATAAATGTCTTTCAATTCAATTCAATTCAATTCACTAGAGTCTGCCATTTTTATTAAATAAAAATAAAATATTAAAAGAGAAAAAGAACATATGAATATATTATATTCACGTTATAGTTAAATTGTACAAATTTTTCCTTACATACTCGATAAATTTACAGATTTTGAGGTGAAGACATGCTTTTTATTTTGTGCAATGAAGGCACATTTACATTTAACGTGTATTAGAAGCTTAGTAGACCAACGGAAGTTTGCAAATGCGGTCCGCACTTTGATGGGTGAAATACAATGTTTGTTTTCTTAATTACTATTTAATAAATAACTAAAAAATAATTAAGAAAACAATTTATAGACATTTATTTGGAGTATAGCTTTATATGGTTGTGAAACGGACAACGAGGAAGAAGTACAGAGAAATAATAGAAAGAAATTGAGATATGGCGTTAAAGGATAATGGCGAAAATAAGCTGGATGGATAGAGTAAAGAATGAGGAGATACCAGAAAAAGTAAGATAGAGAAGAAATATTTGAAAAACTATAGGAAATATGAAGGAGTTGATTGAACATCTGATACCTAAGACATGATAATCTCTTCAGAATAACAGTAGAAGGAAAAATAAAAAGGAGACAAGAAAAAGGAAGACCGAGGATATAGTTTTTCCAACAAATTAAAGAAAAGTTAGGACTAAGTGGCTACCAGAACATTTAGAAGATGACAGAGAGAAGAAAGTAATGGAGGCATCTCTACTTAAGTCCACCGACAAGAGCAAGCTCATAAATTACAAGAAGAAGAGTGTATTTGTACGGGTCAAATCTTGCAAAGCAAATTTTCAAGCAGACATTTTCAACAGATTAAGTTGAAACTTTGCATACATGAGTAAATCGGATGACAATACGTAAAAATACTGTAATGTAACAATTTCATACAAGATGCAGTTGAAATGTAGCTATAGGAACTAAGTAATTAATAGAACGAAGAAAACCTATCCCGTCTTTTTATAAAATGCGAACTAACTTTAGTACTTGGTTTAAACCAATATCCGCGCAAAACAAGAAGACCTCCGGCAATATGTCATCCAGAGATATTAAAAGTATAAAGATTCCACGATGAAATGTCAAAAGTGTAACCTGTCTTGAAACGTAGTGGCGTATTTTAACGCGGTACGCTAAGACGTGTATGACGCTACTAAATAGAAAAGTCATCTAAACGGAATTCAAGAAGAAGAGTAAATGTTATTTAAATTTTGTAATTTTAAGCAGAAAACAGCACCTCTGACATTTAGCGAAGTCTCATTCTAGCAACAGTAAATTCCGATACGAGGAAAAGAGACAAAAAATGGGTTGTAAGAAGATTATTTAAGAAGCCTTTTTTGCTTTTTGATGTTACCTTCTATTTTGTCACTGTCAACTTCATTTGGGTGAATATGTTTAAACAAAGTACTAAGTCAGCCTGCGTTTTATAATAAGACGAATCGTGTTTGGAGTTTTGGACTTGTATGATATGTCTTCACAAGTTATTTGGTCTCATAAAGCTTACAAAAAACTATTTTCAAATATAAGTAACTATCCGCCAACCTATTTCGTGGCTCCATGCTTACACTGCCGCGGTTTCTGCTTCCGCCGGCTGCTGCTGACTATTAACTTAATTTCAATCCTACTTTTTTCCTCCACCTCTTTTCGTTAACGCGCATTGTTACCCTGGATAGTTTTACAATTCATTTAGCACTGTTTGAGCCAGTTTACGCTTGATGTGAGGGTTTTTATTACTTTGCCAGACAATGGGAAGAAAATTTTCGGGGAATAGCACATTAAAACCATTTACACGATTTACATGAGTATAATAGTTTTACCTTTGAGGAAATCGATGGACATACCACTGCTTCCACCTCGAATCAGACGGTTGATACTTTTGTGTCATGGAGATTTTCCTGTTCCTTCAATTACCTTAATAACTTGTCTTATAGAATCAGGTAATTGAATTGAAAAGAAATCATCAACTTCTACAATATAAATGCAATAAAGTAGAAGAAAACAAAAAACTTGAACGATTATGGTGTTTCTTTATAAGGCTTGGTACTTAATTAAAACAACTTATTTAATCGGCACATAATGCTGACTACTTCGAATCACTTGTGTGCAATCAAATAGAAGAATTAATAATGGAATGGTTGGGTAGCAATAATTATTTTCATTATTCCTAAATCGTAAATATACAGGGAATTTTTACCGGTGCGAAATTTTTTACAGAAAGATCAGTCCATGATACTGAGTTCAGTTCCTAACTAAAAAATAGCAAAACAACCAAGTTTAACCCGCTCCCCCTCTCCCTTGCTAAATTTGACTATCCGACGGCGTAAAGTACTTTTTTACATATTACTGTTTTGGGCGATATAGTCAGTACCATGAATTGAACCTGGTCATCATTGGTACATTTTTGTGTGTACTTAACTACGTATATTTGGTAAATTTGGCTTAGCATTTATTTCCTGAGGGTCTAGTTACCAATTAAATATGTCCTTATACGTAAATTGATCCAATTACGCTAAAGAGTAGAGTACATATGAAAAAAAAAGCGGCCAAGTGCGGGTCGCACTCGCCCATGAAGGGTTCCGTAGCAGCAAGTAACATAATATAAAAGTTGTAAAGGTAAATTGCGGTTCACGATTTATGACATATAAAAAAAAACTACTTACTAGATCTCGTTCAAACCAATTTTCGGTGGAAGTTTGCATGGTAATGAACATCATTATTTTTTTTTGTTTTATCATTATTTTATTTTAGAAGTTACAGGGAGGGGACACATTTTACCACTGTGGAAGTGTCTCTCGCGCAAACTATTCAGTTTAGAAAAAAAAAATGATATGAGAAATCTCAATATCATTTTTGAAGACCTATCCATACATAACCTAACTTAAAATAACATCTTATATTATTATTATAATAATAATAATAACCCCACACGTAGGGGTTTGATGGAAAAAAAATTAAGTTTCAGTTCTAAGTAGAGGAACCCCCAAAATTTATCGTTTTATTTTTCTATTTTTGTGCGAAAATCCTAATGCGGTTCACAGAATACATCTACGCACCAAGTTTCAACAGTATAGTTCTTATAGTTTCGAAAAAAAGTGACTGTGACATACGGACGGACAGACAGACAGACAGACATGATGAATCTTTAAGGGTTCCGTTTTTTGGCATTTGGCTACGGAACCCTAAAAAGTGGATGTCTTTGACAAAATTTTTATTATATTTAGTGTCTATTACGGCGGACTTACTTATATGATTCACAGAATATATTTATATGATTTCGTGTGAAACACAGAGAGCGCTTGTCAAGATTCAATAAGAAAAGATGAAAGGAAAATAACTCTCCTTGTCGTCATGTACTAAATACGAGTATGTTGTGTAGTTACTGAACTAGTAGATACTTACAAGTAGGCAAGTGTATGTAATCCTTTCAATTACAAATTTAGGTATGTAGGTATACTTAAATATTTATATTACAGTGGAGTTCCTGTGGCTGATATATATGTAATAAAGTAATTTTTATATGTCGAATTTGGAGAAAGAAAATTAAACAGAACTACGCATTAGTTATTTGGCCTGAAAGAATTACCATATAAATAGAAAAATTATATTATACTTAAATTTGAACAAGCATAAAATACTTAGTACAAACAAATCTAATGACACTATCGTCTTTTTTTCTTTTTTTTAGTGAAAAGATATTAGGGTTGTCATCGAGGTTGGGATTAAAAGTTTAACTAATTAATGATACGACTCTAGTAGCTACAAGTTTTGCAATAGGTGAGTTTCCAAAGAATCATAAAAAATCTTCTTTTTAAAGGAGGGTTAAGTGTTTCACCGCATGTATGTATGTACATATGTTCATCTTCATCTGTTCTTTCGTAACTTCAGTGATATCCATGATACCTTGACAATAGGGTATCGTTGGAAGCGTCTTGCTTAAGACTGCAGTCTTCGACCGTGGGAATTTTTGATTGAACACCCGAATCTATATTTTCTATCTACACATACGCATTGCGCTGTATTGTACATGCATCCTGGAGACAAATTTAGACGAATTCAGAAGAGCAGCGAGCGGTCTGCCTTATCAGCGTTTTCCATCTTTTTACAAAAGACAAATTATTTTTAATTTATTTATTGTACGTATTTAAGCATTAATCAATCTTCATATATGTGTATTTTTTATTTTTTATGTATGAGCAAGAAATCCAACGACGTATTCGCTTATATTTTCTTCAAAGTTTAACCTTTTTAACTAAGTTTTTCTATAAATTAAAAAAATCTCTCATTCACTTTTTATGATTTTCCTTTGTCTTTATTTATCTGTAATTTATACACAACTTCATGTTTTAAATTCCATGTAAACAACAACGACATGAACGTCGCGCACCGCAAAAAATTAAACCACGTCTCAGGTTATTTGAAATCGAACAAAGTATTACAATGAAAACCAATAAATTGTCTCATTCACTTTTTTAATACTTTAATAAACTTCAATTTAACATATCTTAACATATTGTTACTAAGTTAGTTTGGCTCCAATCAGCTCCGAAAAAGAAGTCAAAATCACTAAAAATAAGGACCGGGCCCTTAACTGTCCGCTGGTTATAGGCTAGGTGACGTCACAGTAAATTCAATATGGCGCCTTCTATCTACACTTCTACACTAATATTATAAAGAGGAAAGATTTGTACCTATTTTTGTATGTTTGTAATGAATAGGCTCAAAAAGTACTGGGCCGATTTAAAAAATTCTTTCACCGTTGGAAAGCTACACTATCCCCGAGTGACATAGGCTATGTGTGTACCACGGGCGAAGCCGGTGTGGACTGCTAGTAGGCCATAAAGTAATGAACTAAAAAATAAAATAAATCGAATCATACTAGGTATGTGTAGTATTGAATATATACATTATTTGCTGTTACTCCCGGCTGTGCTTGCATAAACTGGATAAACGTACTTATAGTAAGAGTGTTCTTCTAGTCGGAATTTAGTTTTTTAACCTTATATCTTGTTGTTATATTATAAAACTTGTACTTAAAAATCGAAAACCAAAAATAATTTCTCCCTTTCTACGAATCAATTAATTCGTTTTTGTTTCCAAAACTACGGAGTTTTGTACCCGGTACGTGTAAACTGGTCCTGAAGTCTTCACGTGGTGGCGTCACGTAGTATTTCCCTTCTCGGAACAACGTGTGATAAAAGCTTTAGCACGTAGTATATTATACGCAAAGTATGTCGACGACAGCCGTTTATGAGATCCTGAACTGGAAAAATTTCCAATTTTTTTAAGTGTTTTTTTTTAATACTAAGAATATAATCTTCTGCAAATATTATAAGTACCTACCATGGGTACCTATTTATGGATTTTATTACAGGAACTTGTCTTAATTACCCATAGTAAATTTTTATTTTTATTTTTTATTTTTACTTTTTGAAAGTTAGACTATTATATTCTAAGACGACAGTATTGGAGTAAATTCAATCTTCTTAAACAGTTTTTCCACCGTAAAGAGTTTTGAAATCACAATCCGCCATTGCAAGCAAAAATAAATTACTTTAGATAAATGATTTTGATTTGATCCAGATATTTCAACGACCCTAACTCCCGTCATGATCACTGCTAGTCTGAGGAACTGCGGTGCAGTCTACCAGTGACTTTTCACTCACTATGAAGTAAACTCCATCTTGCACTTTACCTATTTCTTTATGGCACTGATTTAAAGAGGCAGTTGTAAATAGCAGTTTTGGTAAGATAAAAATTATAAATGGCATGTTTAATAACTAGATCAGCAGTTAAAACTAAGCAGTAAAGTAAACAAAAATGAGTAATAAAAAATAATGAACTGGATCAGTGAATAAATAATTGATCAGGAAAATAATTAAATGGGCGGTAAAAAAAATTGAACGAGCGGTTCTATAGGGTTTCCCTAACCTAGTAAAATGGATGAAACCGACCTAGCACTCGCGTTATGTGCGTGGTTTATTAAACTAAATGTTTAATTGTAAGTATGTATTGCACGCCTCATAAGCGAAGCGCATGAGGTAGTGCTCTACTCTCGCCTTACAAAAATCAAGTGATTTTTTTAACTAAATGTGTCTTTATTTATTTTCTATCGCACACACACACGGAAAAACACTAGTTTCAACACTTATGACATTTTTAAAAGACATTTTGCCTTTTAAATAAATAAAAACTATGTTTAATAAAATCATTTTGTGGACGTCCGTGTGTCGGTATGTATGGAAACTGGCGTAGTCACGATAACTTTCGAAAAACTTATCTGATCAAGTCCATTTTTTTATACGCTTCAGTATTATGCAAAACTAAGTCCTTTCGAAGATCACGGTCTAATTCAATGTATTAGGTCCTTACATATGAAATTGCCGATTTTCAATACTGGCAACTTTAAAATCAAATATCTTGCGTTTCATTAGGAATTCCAAATTCAAATTTATTTCGAAATAAAGCCAGAAAAATATTGTTTTAAAATTCGTATTTCATTTGTTTTAACATCATTTGTTTGCGTTTCAACATTGCTATAACAACAACTATGGACAAATTGAAAATTCGCGGTATTTACGAATACGAGTTCCACCGTGGCACCAGTGCTGCAGAAACGACTCGAAGAACTAACGACGTGTATGGACCAGGCACCGCTAACGAACGAACGCACGGTGCGTTTTTGGTTTCAACGTTTCCGTTCTGGAAATTTCGATTTACACAATGAGCCTCGTGGACAACCTGATACTCAAGTGAATAACGAAGAATTGAAGGCGATAGTGGAAGCGGATCCATCTCAAACCACTTCTGAATTAGCAGCAGCCTTCGGCGTAAGTGACAAAACGATACTTATCCACTTGCGCCAAATCGGAAAAATTAAAAAAACTCGAAAAGTGGGTACCGCACGAATTGACTGAAGCAAACCAACAAACACGCGTTGCTTGCTGCGTTTCTTTGCTTAATCGCCACAATAATGAGGGGATTTTGAACCGTATCGTGACTTGTGATGAGAAATGGATCCTGTACGACAATCGGAAGCGATCATCACAATGGCTTGACCCTGGAGAACCGGCAAAACCTTGCCCTAAGCAAAAACTGAGCAAAAAGAAGATTCTGGTTAGTGTTTGGTGGACCAGTGCTGGTGTTATCCACTACAGCTTCTTGAGATCAGGCCAGACGATTACTGCAGACTTGTATTGCCAACAATTGCAAACAATGATGGAATAGTTCGCCATTAAACAACCGAGACTGATGAATTGATAATTGAATAAAGAATGTTGTGATTTTGTTTGTTTTATTAAATATGAAAGACGAATAAATTAAAAAGAAGCGATAAGTTAGTTAATATTTTATTTAATTTGCATTAACTAATTGAGAATGAAAAGAACAATCAGTGGTAACACTTTTCTTGACATTCGTGACGTAGTCTTGTGTCTTTTTCTTGTTTTTGCTTAGTTTTTTTTAAGATTTCTCAAAATCTACCGGTCTGAATCGGTTTAAATTCACAGGAAATCTGAGTTGTATAGAACTCTTTAGAAAGCTACTTGTTTGGTTCCGATCGGTTTAGTTGTTCAAGAGTTATAAGCGGGTCACATACACACCCACACACACATACGGATAGGGTGCATGACACTTGCTCGTGAGTGGTCAGGGAAGATTCCTGAGACCTTTAAACGTCGAGATCTGATGAAAACTCGACTTTTCAAAAACGGGGTGAAACTAATAACGTCCCGAATTTTGAAAATTTTCAATTTTCTCAGCGGGAAGTTAAAAATAAAAGTTAAAAATAATCTCCAGTCGTGCGTTAAAGCCGACACATACTTTTCTTCGTTTTAAGTTAGCAATAAAACAATCAAAATCAATTTAATTGTGAAAAATGAGATTATGAGGCGTGCACTTTTGGATTTTCCAAACTATTTTTATTTTTTGGCCTTTGCGCCTTATAGCCCTGGGCTCTGTCTGCCCCGTTAGGGATAAAGACGTGTTATGTATGTATGTGTATGTATTTTTATATATGTAGTAATGAGGAAATTGTTAGGAGAACAAAAGACACATGGCGCAACGAACTTATGGTGGATGGGGCAAAAAGGCTCTCGAATGGTGACAATGTACTGGCAAGCGAAGCGTGGTACACCCACCCACAATGTGATCAGACGACCTGACCGCAAGGTCGTCTAATCACAAGTTGGCAAGCGCAAGGATGCAGGCCGCTTCGATCAATCGGTCATTTTGGAAATTCCAGCAGTGGACGTTATGCGGCTGAAATGTAAAAAACTAAAAAAATTGTTAATAGTTTTCGTGTTGTTGAGGTAATTTCTAAATGTAAAAAGGAAATAAACAATTCTTATACTACCATCCGATCCCTGTCGAATCGAGCGGAAAGTTTTGGGTCCGATGCGTCCTCCGGTAGGTACGACACTATCACATTAACGAGTCACTTTGTTTGAGAACGCGCCGCCAATTTAATTAGCTCGCTATTGTACTCACGCGAGCCACTGGAGAAAAGTTTGCTGTTCCGTTTTCAACTTTCCACGTAAGTTTGCAATATAAATAATTTGATTAGTTTGACAATTTATTTTCTGTTTATATAACTTGTTTTTCGTTTATAGTTATTATGATATTTTTATACATCATCATCATCATAATCAGGTCTTTTAGTCTCCACTGTAAGAGCACGACCCTCTGCTCTGTACTACCAGCACATATAAGCCAGAGCAATCAGAGGATTTGGCGTACACTCTCCAGGCTGGCCAGACGGGTTGGAGAGGTCTTACTGATATTTATAAGCTTTGTTTAGTTTGTGTTTCCTAAGTCGCCTTCTACCACATCCACGGGAAGACTTGGAGTGGTCCTATTCTACTCTGCCGGAACCACACGGCTTCCGGGAACCACACGGCATTTTTATACATAACTACTTACTTTACGTTACTTGCAGCGTTGCCCGCTACAATCCCACATACGACATTATTTATTTCCGTTATAAAAAGTATCTAGGTAATAAGGTATCTTCATGCCACATAAGGTTTAAAGATCTTTGCTCATAAAGAATAAACTAATTAACATATCGAAAAAGAATTATGAGTTATTCCGGTCTGATCCCCAAAATCTGATATCCTAGTGGATCCGTTTTATTTTAATTGTTTTCTATTCCGTTCTGATTCTTGTCCTCAGGGATCCTCGGGGGATCAGAATAAATAATTTACTATAGTATTCCGGTCGGATCCCCAAGCATATTTTTGGTACAGTCAGTAACAAAATATTTGTACTGGAAAATATTTTTTTAACTGGTATAATAAATTGTCTGATCTGGTATAATGTGTAATTTTTTATACCTGGAAAACAGTGGAGATTGATATGCAATAAAAAATCGTTATCATATCGACCAAGGTGATCTAAATCAAAGGTGCAAATTTATGATTATCTGTGATTGATTTTAATTAATAAAAACTAATTATTTTTTCATGAACAACTGTTTTTTTCTTGACTGTACTAAACAGGTAGGGGATCAGACCGGACTAATAAATTTTAGAGCGGATCAGACCGGACAAAAACAATAATAATAATAAAGAGTAGATCCGCTTGGTGGATCAGACCGGAATAACTCAGAATTATAAAAATATGTTAAAACATAAAAAACAGTATACTTATTTTTAAATCCCAGCATTAACCTCATAGAAAAACTTCTTAATATTGACAAACTTCACACCCTAAAATATGTGTCAATCGTATTAGGTATGCCGGTTGTCAGTCGGTAAATATAGTCTTTTCATATGTGATATACTGAGTCATACATAAATTGCTTGCAAAACAGTTTATTTTGAGATATTGATCAATTGATAGCTATTAGTCAGGCTTCTTGTAATTTCAGAGTTCATCGATGTTTATTGCACCGCGCGGCGTCGAATGTGCGCGTAAATCAAAGCCTCGCCTAGTTCTGAGAGCTGCCGCTGGCGTTCCGGCTGCTGCTCACATAAATCCAACGACCAAGGTGGTCTACGAGGCTGATTGTGCCATGTGTTAGTGGCCAATTAGGTAAATAGCATATATTTCCATTATACTGTGTACATTCCCCAACTTAACCATACCTAAGGATAGTGGTTATTATAATATCTGTAATACCTACTTTCTTCTTTTGCTTGTGATAATCCGCTAGTTTACAAGTCAAATCAGATACTTTTTTTAACGTCAAAACAAACATTTTCTATCGGATTTGTATAAAATATTGAACTGTGACGTCATGGTTTTTTGGAGTAATTTTTTTGCATTAATAAATGTAATATCACGTTCAAAATGGATGTGATCAATGACAATTTACACTATTTTGTGACTAATATTCTTATCAGTACAAAATAATTTATTTTTAAACCATTCCACATCCCCATTCTTAGTAGAGTTGATGGCATTTTTAAAATAAATAAGTACTTATTTAAAATCACACAACTTTTATGCAATACATAACAATGCATGACTTTGACCAAATCCTTTGTTTTCAATATTGCTTTATTGAATTCTTTGTTATATTAACAATTGTAAATAAATTTCAAAAGGTACAAAAATGTACAACTAAAAATAAACCATGACTAACAGCTTGCATAATTAATCCGACGTTCTTTTTCACTTTTTTATAGGACAGAAAATAAAAATGCAAACTAGAAAACTTTGCGAATGTAAATAAATTTATAAATAAAATTTCACCTGTCACTACCTCGTAGCCGAACAATGTAGCGCCGGTAACGTACACAAACGAAAGGATAAAAGACACTTTGAATTCAGTAAGTTTGCGACAAAACATGTGACAACTCGCTATCGGAGTGTATCAAACAATAGTGGGCCCCAACTTCCAACTTACACAATCATCCAAGAATTGAAAGTTGGTGCAGCTGCAACATTCGTGATTTCTGTTAAAAGACAGAAGCGTAGCGTGGATTATTTATTATAAACGTGGTTGAAGTCGCATAAGCGAGGCCCCTTTTCTTTTATTCCCAAGATCTACCCCAGTTATTCCTAGCGACGGGAGGTGGGAAGGGTGTAAATAGGAGTCTAGACATTTTACAAGAGTGATGGCAGTGCTAGTTTTGCGAGGCCGAGGTTTTATATTTAGGCACGACATTACTAAAAAAAAGCTTATTCGCTTCACACGCAAAGCCTTATAGACCGCAAGGCCATGGACGGGGGCGCACGTCACCCATGCCTAGCTACGCCTATGATAAAATAAACTATTACATTATTCTAACGTCATATGGGTACTTACTACTTACCTTAAAGTTATACAAAAGTTATGAAACGGAAATTTTCCTTCTAGCAAAGCGGAGAGCTGTTTGATGGGCACTTAAATAATAAATGTTAATAATCTAAACGTTCTACGTAAGCAAATTGTCAAACGTTTTCCCACAATTTCTCGGAAAAGTTTCTTTCATCTTTGTGAGGACTTTGAGTAAAATAAAGCTTATTTTAGGCAAACATTGACGTATGAATAAAAACGAAATTGATTTAAAATTATATTCTAATAGTACTTATTAAATGAATATTTTGACTTTTATAATAATTTCAAAGTAGGTTTTGTAGCATGTAATCGTATTAAAGCGCCTGGTCCTTATTTTTAGTGACTTTGACTTCTTTTTCGGAGCTGATTGGAGCCAAACTAACTTAGTAACAATATATTAAGATATGTTAAATTGAAGTTTATTTAAGTATTAAAAAAGTGAATGAGACAATTTATTGATTTTCATTGTAATAGTTTGTGTAATTCCAAATAACCTGAGACGTGTTTAAATTTTTTGCGGTGCGCGACTTTTATGTCGTTGTTGTTTACGGAATTTAAACATAAAGTTGTGAATAAATTACAGAAAGACAAAGGAAAATCCTAAAAAGTGAATGAGAAGATTTTAGTATTTTTTTTATTCATAGAAAAACTTAGTTAAAAATTGTTCGTCTAAAATAAATGAATAAAAATAATTTGTCTTTTGTAAAAAGATAAAAAAATTTAAAGTTCTCCGAAATTCTCAAATAAACATGGGGACGAAAACGCTGATAAGGCGGCCACTCGCTGCGCTTCTGAATTCGTCTAAATTCGTCTCCAGGGTGCATGTACAATACAGCGCAATGCGTATGTGTAGATAGAAAATATAGATTCGGTTGTTCAATCAAAAATTCCCACGTTCGAAGACTGCAGTCTTAATGAGTATTTCAACGATTATTATAAATTAATGTACCCTTTGGCACTATATAGGTCCTGGCCCGCAAAGCCAGAAGGTAATTTTCTTTCAGCATGATGAATTAGCGTGTAGTTAGAAAAGGGAAACATGAGTCGCTTTGCCTATTTAATGAATCATTCTTCAAGATTTTCGCTTATTCGCTCGTTCGGGTACATATTAGAAGAATACGCATTAAATTTGATCGAGTGAGCGAAACGTACGAATCCGAGTGTGTCCGAATTCCAGTTTACCGGGTGTTGTCGCCACAAACTATGTAGGGATCTAAGTTGTCGCCTACAGGTCGCATTTCTCTACCGATTCTTGTGAAATTTTGTGAGCAGGTTCGATAATCATGTAGAAATTATTTGTCGAACCAGTTTTTCAAAAAGTTTGTAACGTAGTACACCTTATTAATTAACATAAAATTATTATAATATCTATTGTTTACAATTTTAAACAAATTAACTTAGAACAAAACTAAAACTAAAATTAATTAAAAGAAAATGTATAATACCTAAACCTAATTACAATTAAAATAATAATAAACATATATTTACATTAATACAAATAACTTTTCAACACTATTTACAGCAGAAGTTGGTCAACGCCAGAACGGCTAATACTGCATTAGTGTGTGCAACATGCCGCGTTTTTATGTAGGCAGTTTAACTTTATTTCTTTTCTAATCTGCTGTTGATGCTAATCGGTCATCATTGGTATCGCTTCCTTACTACGAGCGAGACACGTTATATGTTCTCATCTCAGAACTTCAATTGTGATTTAAATTGTAAAAATGAAAGTTTTGCACTGAATATAACCTAACAATCTAATCTAACTAAGGTGCTTAACACCTTACTACCTAAGTGCTATTCAAACCCGAAATTCGGTAAGTGGCGAACTGATATTTAATTTTAGTATCCTTTAGGTAGGTAACCTATCTAGATAAATTTTAAATTGAATTTTGTCAATTTGGATAAGTAGTGTTTCTAGTAATATTTCATTACATACAACATTACATCGAGTATAGAAACTCATAGATTTTTCTCCCGGGCGTGGCTATCTTCTACCACCGCCCGGTATTGAAAATAAATTTATTCTAGAATATTTTCCTCTAAATTGTTATTTTTTGAGAACAATTAGTACTAGTTAGGTTTCTATTGTAAATTCTGTTCATAATGATGTCCAGCAGCCACAGTCATTGCACTAAGTAAAAGTAGGTACGTCGTCACCATCACCTCATATCGTCATCATCACCTCTCGTGGCAAAATGGCTGGCCTTCATTATATAAGGCATTTCTCTTACAATGGAAATCACTTCCAGGGTTCCAGATTCAGACCACAGAATACCCGTACGGACATACTACCTTTGGCACCTGATACCTGCCTACTTGAGTACTGGACACAGCCACAACATCAGGCCACCGTCAACTCCACTACCCAGCACTGGATCCCAGGACAGTACCTCTTGACTTGGAGAACAGAATAACCGGCATAGTAGGGCCCTTATAAATCCGCCCCTGAATTAAATTATTTTTTTAAATAAATTATATATGTTTGTTGAGTTTGTGTTGCTTATTTTATTTAGCTCTTTACGCGCAACGCTTCAAGTTTCGATCGATTTAGACGATCATCTTTAGGGCGAGTGTCAGCGGCGACCCGATGATGTCGCTATCCGCTCAGCACTGAGGGCTGCCTCTCACGTCACCGCCCGCGCCTCCGCTCGCTGTACTCGACTCGAAACGATGACTGCTGGTAGTTCCGCAGGTACCGGCGATGTTCTCATTCTTGTATGCCACCGCATACAAGAATGAGAACATCGCCGGTTATCTTCGTAACTTTTAATAGAATAATATATAATTTTATCTATTTCGAAAAATGTTCAAAAATGTCAAGACGTTTTTATTACCCTTAGACACAACTTTTTTTTCCGACCAACTCTCTCTCTCTCGACTCTTGAGACTCACAAAGCCACTAATAAATTAAAGTATATAATAATCAACATAAAAGATAATCATAATGTTTCAGATAGAATAGTCAATTGGTCATGCAAGTCACGGGCAGCGACAGCGCGACACGCAACATGTTTGCGGTCACCTGCGGTTGCCGCACACGCGCTGATGACAAATGCGTTTATTTCTACAAACCGACACGCCAACACAATTGACATTTGACTTCAGAGCAGTAACTGAACTGGATATACATGAATTTTCCGGGGTTCAGTGCTACCCCCATTTGAAATAAATCATTTCAAAGGAAACAGATATATTATTTTTAATTTTGTCTTTGTAAAGCCCTAGATATCCCATTAAACTATTTTATGAACTACTGCCTACAGTTTAAAGTGAGAACATTTTTGCGGGAAACGGCCACTTTTGGCAAAAATGCGTAGAAAAGCTTAACGTTCTCACTTTAAACTGTAAACAGTAGTTCATAAAATAGTTAGAAGAGTTATCTAGGGCTTCACAAAGACAACATTTTAAATGAGATCTCCTAATGATTATTCTTTGAAATAATTTATTTTAAAAAGGGGCAGCACTGGACCCCGGAAAATTCATGTGTTGCTTTGAGTAAATAGGTTTAAAAAAACATTACCAACAGAGAAGACACTGGAGAACTATGTACCTAATTTGTCCTCCACACAAACTAAGGATTTGAATACGCGGCCAAAGTAAAGAAATAGCTGTATAGATAAAATCAGTCATATGAGATTTTCACTGCCACTTTATTAGCATTTGAAGGTTTCCGGCGTTACTGCCAATACTCAAATCGGAGTAAGTAATATACTTGGGTCGGCACGGGGGTCACGTTTTCTCTCCATCCATCGCAGGAAATTGGGCTTTTCCAAAGGCGGAAAGTGTTGAGGAATGGAAACCGAGTCGGTAACATTTTTCCGATAGATCCGGACACGCATTGTAGTTGATTTGGAAGTGGGTAGAGGAAAAGAACATGTATATACTCCTATGTTAGTTGCGTTTTAGATCATAATAATTAGTATTCTGAGGTTTTTAGTATGGTTTTCGGTACCTACAAGAAATTAATATTTTAATAATATAATATTTAGACTATGATGTTCTGTTTACAGTTTAAAGTGAGAACGTTAAGCTTTACTACACGCATTTGCGAAAAACGGCCACTTTTGGCAAATGTGCGTAGTAAAGCTTATACGTTCTCATTATAAACTGTAAACAGTAGTTCATAAAATACTTTGAAGGGTTATCTAGGACTTGGTAGTAGCAAAATTTTAAACAATGTCGCCGTTTTCTTTGAAATGATTCATTTTAAATGGGGGCAGCACTGGACCCCGGAAAATTCAGGTACTGCCTTAAAAATACTTTTTCAAATAAATACTCTTTCAACAAGATAAACGTTTATAAAAAACTAGTACCCGACTACGGGAAATTCTTACTGGAAAGTATGATTATTTGATAATGTAATTCAGTGCCTTTTTTTTTTGTATCCAATTAAGCAGCTATTTACGGCTTACAATATATATATTTTAAAAATGTGCTTATTAAGACTTTAAGACCTTTCATTTGATACACCACTCGATATCGAAACAAAAAAAAAATTTTTTTACTCGCACTATTTTAGGGTTCCGTAGTCCGACAAGGAACCCTTATAAGATCGTTCAGTCCGTCCGTCCGTCCGTCCTAGTCTGTCACAGCAGAATATCTTCTACGTTTATGGACTGATTTGCATGTAACTTGGTTCGAGGTTACTTCACATATAATATAGATCTCATTTTTAAAAATACAAAAACTTAAAATTACCCCTTTTTAAGGGTACCTCCCCATACATGTAAAGGGGGGGGGGGTGAATTATTTTTTTGAGTGCACCCCCTTGTGTGTGGTATCGTTGAAAAGGACTATGAAAATAAGGTAGGGTTTCCATACAAGACTTTTTTATCAGCTTTACCATTTGCGAGATATAGCCCGCCAAAGTCGTTTACACGGTGTCCCCCCCCCTGTAATTTCTAAAGTCTTGGACCTATAAACTTCAAATCACTCATGTAAAGAAACAGGCGCGGAAACTCTTATTTAAAATTATTTCGGGTATCCTGTGATTTGTACTTTTGAAATTATAAATAAAATAAAAATTTATACTTTTTTCCAAAAGAACAGTATAAACTTAAAAAGTTTTTTTACATATTTTACTGTTAGGACTGAATGAAGCTTAATAATTTTAAATAACATCCAGAGAAGAATAAATAGGTAAATCATTTAAATATTACTTAGAACTAGAAAAAAACACACGCGGCGACAGACAAAATGAGCAGCGGCGCGGTCTAGGTGCGCGGTGCGGTGTGGAGGGGGAGGGCTCGAGTGTAGAACCCGAAAGCGGGCAGCTTTGATATACTCCCTAGATAGAGCGCAGAAATGCAAAAAGCGGCCAAAAAATATCCAACAGGGAAAAGGCTAGGGAGATGATGATGCAAGAAATGCAAAACAGCGCGGTGCCAAAAATGACTACGGAACCCCACTTTATGCGTGGTCCGACACGCACTTGGCCGGTTTTTTTGTATGTAACATACGTTATATTAATTTTTTGCGTTACTAAATCTAGCCCATGTCACCCAGACGATAATGACGAATCGATTAACTTCTCTTTTGTGAAAATTGGATAAGCAGTTTGGATGATACGGAACACCCAAAGATATCTACATACATACATAGACTGCTAAAATCATTACCTTTTCATTTAGATTTGCCATAGTCGGGTAAAAAAGAGGAAAAAATGCTTTTGTTTGATGTATATTTTATTCAAATAAAAACCAACTAATACATCAATCAAAACGAATCCGAAGCCAAAGCCCTAGAAATAACTCAACAAATCCACACAACCTGAAGTGAAAAGGGTCCTGAACCTATTTATTAACCATGATACAAGCTAAGTACTGACTTAGTTCAGGTTGCCCATTTATTTACTTACCTACCTACAAATTTTTACTTACTTTAAAAAAAATAAAAAAACAATAATCTTGGGACCTAAACTGTGGTAACTTAAACCTAACTGGGTGTAAACTAAATAAGCTTTTTATCGCTCTTATCATCGTCTTATCGCTAGGATAAATAAATATTCTTAAAATATTTCAAAGGACTAAATATTTCGGAAATTCCCAATTTATAAATACTTATATTATTTTTATGTTGCTTACCTCCATTTTTAGGGTTCCGTACCCAAAGGGTGCAAACGGGACCCTATTACTGAGACTCCGCTGTCTGTCGGTCTGTCTGTCCGTCTGTCTGTCCGTCTGTCACAGGGCTCTATCTCTTGAACCGTAATAGCTAGACGTATTACTATGATGATTTGATGTATTACTATGGCCGCTATAACAACCAATACTAAAATTAAAAATTAAAGGGGTCGTCATACAAGAAACGTGTTTTTTTCAGCGTTTTAACTCTATCTTTATAATGGCATTAACTAGATACTTGAAATTTTCACCAGTTATGTATTACTATGACTACAATAACAACAAATACTAAAAATAAGATAAAGTTAAAAATTAAAGGGGGTCGTCATACAAGAAACGTGTTTCTTCAGCGTTTTAAAATATTGTACGGTGGTACGGAATCCTTCATGTACGAGTCCGACTCGCACTTGCCCGTTTATTTTATTAGCTTATTTTAGCTTCTAAGTTGTGTATTTTGCAGTTATCACTCATCTGAAGAGTGTCATAATAACGCCTACACAGGTACCTTAATTAATTGATTTCCACTTTATGAATGTGTTTTGGTCACAAAAGTACATTGTTAATGTTCATCATACGATTACCTATACCTATCAAGTTCTTTCGTTCAGAATCCGAGAAAACAACCTGTGATCGACACATACAGACTCTAACAAAATATACTGAAACAATTTTAAGGTCAGCCTTAAATTAAGCTGATTTCAGAATCAGCTTAATTTTTGGCATCCCATATAAATGAACCGATCAGCTAATCCGATTTCGAATCGATATAACGGGTGGCCCAATAAAAGTGTTAGCTTTAGCTATAACTTTGTCACCGGTTGCCACATTGACTTGTAAAAGCACGCGTTCGAAGCGTAAGTTTTTGCGAATTTTCAACATGGAGCAGTACACGATACAATAACGTGCTGTTATTGTGTAGCTTTACATTCAAAACAATTTCTCAATTGTGTTCAAAATTCAAAGTTAGAGACGCGCCTTTTTACATGACCACTAAGCGTTTCCACCAGAAATTTATGGACACCGGCAATCTTGACAATGCCAGTCATCAAGAGAGAGATCGTACAATACCATGCCACCATAGCCTTATTGCACCGTGAATTCGTCAATTGTCTAATTTCCAAAAAACGGTGATTTTGATTGGCCACCGAGATCGCCTGATTTGACGGCACTGGACTTTTTTATGGGGAGTTTTTTAAAGTCCAAACTTTACATCAACAAGCCACAATTTGTTGAAGAACTCCAGACCAATATTCGACGTAAATTAGCCGCTATAGAGCCCGCAACACTTCGTAAGGTCATGGAAGATGCTGAAAAACGAGCTTATTGCGTCATCCGCTGTAAAGGCAACCCTTTACGCGATATTGGGAAAAATAAAGGATTAGCAGAAGTTGATTTGTTTTCTTTTTGAATTATTAACAAAACACATGCTAACACTTTAAGTAATTGGGTCACCCTGTATGTTCCTTAGGGAAAATTGGTCATTATCATGGACTGAATTCACTCTTAAAATAGTTTCAGTATGTTTGTTAGTAAAAACGTAAAACTAAAAAGTATCAAAAACTTCTAAGTCTTATTTTTTCATCGGTTTTTTTTTTTGTTTAAGTAAGTTTGTTGTAATGGTTTGTTTGGTAGTCGTATAGAAGTTGATCATGTGTTGAGTGGCGTTCCCGTGCGATCCGTGGCACGTGGCACTCCATTAGCCGCCCCACACGTGTTGCTGTTTCCGTGGAAACCTTGTTACCGCCCGATGCGCTACTTAACACTTCTTTCGCTATGAACAAAAGAAAAAGCTATCATTTTGGTGTCTTGTCGAGATAAAGTGGGCGTGTAGTTTCTGGAACATTGTTTTAGTTTGAATTTCAAACTAGTATCCCGCTTGTTTCCTGGAGTGATCTGAAAATGATTCCGTTTTTATTTTCAGGTTCAGAATCGTAAAACCAATTAACTCTCTACATAAAAAACCAAACAGTAGGTACGAGTACTCGTATGATCTAATTGAAAGCTTATAGATATTTAATAGTAGATTGTGCTACAAGGCGTAAAGATAATATTTTTAAGACAAGGGCGCTAATTGGAGGGATTCATGTTTTGTATATTGCCCGAGATAAAACTATTACCGTACACCATGTAGCACATTCTTTTCATCTCCATCTATGAGAAAAATTTTACCTATAACGAAGTAGAATACCTACATATACCTAATCAGTGTAACAGTCAGTTACTAACCTTTATTTGGTGGCTTTTTCACTGAAGAAGTACTATGAAAATATTTTACTAGGACCACCACATCTTCCAGTCATTAGAATCGTTTTATTACTTTTTCCTTGTGCGTAATTCTTTATATATTTAAGTATGTATATTATACGTAAACTTCATACTTACTTACTATCAGCCTTATCAAAAAAATTATTTACATTTACAATAGTAAAATTACTATGTAAATCAAAGACAACAATTGCGCGTTCTTATGTATTGGTTTTTAATAGTATATTATTTTTAAGCAAGAGAACTATAAAATTTTTACCTACAGACATCCATGTAAAACGTGTTGTATTCCAATATTAAAAAAAAAAAAACTTGTAATTCAGCCGTTGCCTATATTTTATAATTTTAAAACTAAATTGTTTCTTATTTTTTGGTGACTGCCAATATTATTTTTGATTCTACATTCGTGTACGGTTTTCAAATGTGTTTTTTTTTAATGCCTAGGGAATTTACTTTTTACTTTTCAGTGTCTAGAGAATTACCATACTTCAGCCTCAAATATTTGGAATGAAAACATCGTTTTTGAATGGATGAGATGAAAACTATTTATTTTGTTATCATATGAACTAAAACTAATATTTTTATTTTATTTTAATATTTATTATTATTTTACAATCATATTTTAATTAAGTATGTACATCAGAATATTTAGATGACATTTCTATAAACCACTTTTCCGACTGTTTGAAGCCTTTATTTAGAATATATTTTTATATTTATATATTCTTATGCCTATAGACTAAAATAGATAGATAGATAGGGACAAATTACTCTAGTTGAGCTAGCCCCAAATTAAGTTTAAACTTTTATTGTGGGATAATTACTCAATAATTTATAAATAAATACAAATATAGATAAACACTCAAGACCAGAGAGTTGACCAAGAAGTTGAAAAATACCATTTCCCAATTTGCCCTGGCTGGGGATTGAACCCAGAACCTTTGAATTGGCGGACTAGCGTGTTAACCATTACGCCACGGAGGTCGTCAAATACCGTATTCCATTCTATATTTTTTGTTTAGTCAATACAAATTGTTTGGTAATCGCATGGATGTTCATCGTATACCGAACGTTACCGCGTGATCCGTGGCACTCCATTAGCCGCCACATACGTGTTTCTATTTGCGAGGAAACTTTGTTACCGTTAGATGCAACACTCGCTCACTGTTTTTACTCTGAAAGAAAAAAAACTATGAATTTAGGTAAGAAACCGTGCGCGCTGTCACATTGACATAAAGTGAGCATGTATAGTTGCGTAACACTGTTTTATTTGGAATTTCATACATATTTCTCGCTTTTTTGCTAAAGGATCTTACATCTAAGACTTCCTTTTTATTTATGACGTTCAGTACTCTAAAAATGTGAAACTTCTCAACACTAAATGTAAAAAACCAAAGATAATGTTACATATTTCACTCTTTGTTGTTTCTTTAGTCAATGAAAATAGGTCAGTATTTGCACAGAAGTTTATAGTTTACGGCATGGTACTTATAATAAAACAAGGTATTCTCTCGCCCAAGACTACGTCACGAATGTCACCATTGATTGTTTTTTAGCTAAATCCTTTTTCAATTATTTTATAAAATATAAAATAAAATACTAACTTATCTATTTCGTTTATCGTGTGATTTATCTGTTAATTTTTTGACTTTATATACTTATTGAATTAATAGTTCATAATTAAGCATATGCATTTTCCTCAGGTAATTAATTCACCTTTTATTAAATTACCTGAGCAAAATGCATACGCTGATGACGTATCCTTGGGCCAATCACGTGACCCAGTTGTCACGGGACGGGAAGAGGTGTTTTATTATACCATGGTATACGGTGCGTTTCCGTACAATCCGTGGCACCCATTACCCGCGCGCCGCACACGTGGTGCTATTTGCACGGAAACACGGACGGAAACCTTGTTAGGTACCGTACCGCCCGATAATCACTCCCTTCTTTTGTTATGAAAGAGGAAAAGCTATCAATTTTGGCGAGAGACCGCGCGCGCTGTCATGTCGTGGCGAGATAAAAGGGAACTTGTAATAGTTTGTGAAATATTGTTTTAGTTTTAATTTCGAACATATGTTTTGTTTTGCGTGTGAGTAAGCGGTATCAGATTTTTCCACTTGCAAGCCTTGCCTTGCCATCTGACATAGCTTGAGTACTGTTATGATACAAGTGCAGCCGAGATCACGGAATTCCCGAAACACGGAGGAGGTCAAGATATTTTTTGCCACTTGTAGTCACCATGCAAGTGCAGATTTCGCCTGGCATTGGCAACATTCAAAAATGCTGATGCGTATTAAGTGCTTTTCTTTAACAAAATTATTCAAAATAAACAGGACTACATTTTTAAAGATGCTCTCGTGTGTCGTTTAGACTTTAAGTACCTACTCGTATTAAAAAAAGAACAGGCAACTTTTATATAAGTGGAATAATGAAGCAATCAGCAAAAGTGTTAAAGTTGTCAGCAACGAGTATAATTTTAGACGTATAGCTGTGTACATATAAATAAACCGGCCAAGTGCGAGTTAAACTCGCGTGGAGAGGGTTCCGTACAATTGATTGAATTCTTATAGATTTTCCTGTAATCTACAAGCAATGAACTATATTTTGTATTTTTTTCAAAATTTTACGCTTAGTAGTTTTGGAGAACAGGGGCGGGGAATGGTCAATTTTCGTCTTCCTTCATGAATAAAATCAAAACTGTTCATTTTACAATAATAAAATAACAAAAAAATATTTGAGATCCTCATAATGAGCCCTTTCATTTGATATATTAGGTCCTTACATATGAAATTGCCGTTCAGTATCAAAAAAGTGAAACAAGTTTTTTTTAATGAAATTATTATTTAATCAATCGAAGTATGCGCCGTTGTTATCGATACACTTCCGCCATTTTATAGGCAGATCATTGATACCTTTGGAAAAAAAATCCTGGGAGCGAGAGTCTATGAACTGTTTGAAGGCGGTTTTGACTGCCTCATCAGATTTGAAATTGTTTTCCCTGTAAAAATTTATCCAAATTTTGAAAAAAGTGGTAATCGGTTGGGGCAAGATCTGGAGAGTATGGTGGGTGACGCAGACGTTCCAGTCGCAGCTTCTCTAACTTGGCGATCGTTTGATGTGCAGTGTGTGGTCTAGCGTTATCCTGAAGGAGCAGTGGGCTAGAGCAATTCATCAGTCTCGGTTGTTTAATGGCGAGCTTTTCCATCATTGTTTGCAATTGTTGGCAATACAAGTCTGCAGTAATCGTCTGGCCTGATCTCAAGAAGCTGTAGTGGATAACACCAGCACTGGTCCACCAAACACTAACCAGAATCTTCTTTTTGGTCAGTTTTCGCTTAGGGCAAGGTTTTGCCGGTTCTCCAGGGTCAAGCCATTGTGATGATCGCTTCCGATTGTCGTACAGAATCCATTTCTCATCACAAGTCACGATACGGTTCAAAATCCCCTATTTCCCCCATTATTGTGGCGATTAAGCAAAGAAACGCAGCAAGCAACGCGTGTTTGTTGGTTTGCTTTAGTCAATTCGTGCGGTATCCACTTTTCGAGTTTTTTAATTTTTCCGATTTGGCGCAAATGGATAAGTATCGTTTTGTCACTTACGCCGAAGGCTGCTGCTAATTCAGAAGTGGTTTGAGATGGATCCGCTTCCACTATCGCCTTCAATTCTTCGTTATTCACTTGAGTATCAGGTCGTCCACGAGGCTCATTGTGTAAATCGAAATTTCCAGAACGGAAACGTTGAAACCAAAAACGCACCGTTCGTTCGTTAGCGGTGCCTGGTCCATACACGTCGTTAATTCTTCGAGTCGTTTCTGCAGCACTGGTGCCACGGTGGAACTCGTATTCGCAAATACCGCGAATTTTCAATTTGTCCATAGTTGTTGTTATAGCAATGTTGAAACTCAAACAAATGATGTTAAAACAAATGAAATACGAATTTTAAAACAATATTTTTCTGGATTAATTTCGAAATAAATTTGAATTTGGAATTCCTAATGAAACGCAAGATATTTGATTTTAAAGTTGCCAGTATTGAAAATCGGCAATTTCATATGTAAGGACCTAATATTATATGACACAGTAAGGTTTGCAAAACTTTTTTTTTTTAATTTCCTAATTTGTCCCCCGAAAATGACCCTTATTTAAAAAAATATTTATTTACTTTGCACATATGTGTTTGGGTCATAGGATAACAACATTCTACCAAATTTCACCTGAATCAGTCCAGTAGATTTGGAGCAAATTGGCTGTGACAGACGGACGGACAGACAGACGCACGAGTGATCCTATAAGGGTTCCGTTTTTTCATTTTTTGGACGGAACCCTAAGAACCACGTAAAAAACAATTTACGGTAACACAAGTAGGTAGACAAACCTTTTCGCTCAAACTCTGAACGCTAGTGAGCACTTTAGTTGCGTAGTTTTATTGTCCCAAAGTGTTAAGTTAGCCATAATCAGCCAAACTTTTATTATTAGCCGGGATTTGCGGAGCAGTGGGGCACGTAAAGCTATTACCTCGCTAACGAAGGGTCGGTGGGCTTGTTGTCGGGAAACTCTAGTTTGAAGTCCTTGGTCTTTCTTCTATTCAAAGGGGTTTTAGCTCTACTTACTTGAATTTATAAAACCTAGGGCAGTGAAAACGAATTACGAGAATCCAAATTAATACTATCCGCTACATTTAGAAATTGTTTCTGTATGTCAAAATATTTTCTATAGATACTTAGATATTGTATAAAATAGCAACTTGTTATAGTTTAGTTTTAATTCTTGATAGTTTCATATCGTCAAATTCTGTAATTTATTACATTAAATATTATTCGGCGTTATAATCTTAAATCACACCAAAGATGAATTATATGATCAATGAAATGTAGTCACTTTTCAGTTTGGGACCAGTGACTATATTTTTTTTTAAAGTACAAAACTAATTGACTTTTGAGCCAAGACCCTAACCACTTATGTATGGTACCTATTATAAGTAATCTTTATTATGTACACTTAAAGAAACGTTTGCTTTAATTAATATCTTGTATCTTTAAAAGTACAATTTTAAAGAACACATTGTACTTTTAAAGATACAAGATATTATTTGTACATTTTGTCTTTATTTTAAATAACACATAAAGACAAAATGTACAATAGGTGCTCTCAGGTTGCATCAACAACCACTCAACAATTCGCAATTAACTAAAAGCCTACAAAAGCAGAACTCATCACAAACAAGCTAAGACTGCATAATATTTGAGCGCTCGTTGAATTGTTAGGCGCTCAATTTATCCATTCCGAGCCATGAGGCAGCTTCAACGAAGTATTTACTAGTAGGTTGTTCCAAACACCAACTTCGGTCTTTTCGCCTCATCGAGAACTTGCACGTCGACTGACACCTGAGAAGTTGCAGAAATTGCATTGCTATTTACATAACGAGTCGCGACATCCAACTTCTTTGATGTATTAGCACAATATGCCTGGCGCAAATGAGAAGTGTAATGAGGACATTTAATTAATGTAGGTAGTTATTTTTATAATTATAGAATTATTAACACAGGCATTTTTTTGAAATTGGAAGCGTCTTTTCATTAGTAGGCTTCGATTTCACGAAAAAGTGCGATACCCTTATACCTCGAAGAGTTGTAAAGATATGATATTAAAAACGGCTCAAAATACGCGTATTTACGAGAGCTGTAAGGTGCAAAAAGAGTTATTCGAGAAAATGAAAAACGGAAAAATTTGTGGCCGAAATAGTGAAAAAAAATATTTTTTCCGAATTTTAAATTTTTTTGATTCGATATTTTGTAACGAAGAATGATATCAAAAATTTGAGAAAAACTTCTCTGGACAAAATTAGTCAACTACAATTTGAGCCGAAAACAAAGACGATCGGGTTAAGGGTTTGCCCTGTAGTCTAACCTTTTTGAAAAAAGTCAAAGTCAGAACGACATTTTTTTGAATTCCGTAGATTAATTTTCAATGTGCTCGATAGTCGTGTGAGGCACGAAATCTGTGATTTTTTATCATAATGTTGTTTTCAGGCGCCAATAATACTTACGAATACGAGTATTATTTTATAATCATGGTCAAAAAATCATCAGTAATTAATGTAAAAGTAACTTATCACGCAATGGCAGGTATTTCTAATATCTACCAGTCAACTATTTCTAGCACCTTATAGACAACTGGCTCTTAGAGCTGTAGATCTCGCGAGTCTGTCTTGCTTGCTTGAGTCTGTGCTAAATAAATTATAATACAATCTAGAATGACTACAAGTATAATCTCAAAAAAAAAAACACCATTATAAATTGAACTTAATGCCACGTACTTAAAGTTTATATTTCCATAATGCTTATAAATACCTAAAGTTTCCAAAAAAGTTATAGGCATCCCTTTTCGCAAACGCTAATACTCAGGTCAATTTGAAAAAGACCATTTTCCATCTTGACTTGACCGGGGATCAAACCTTTGGTGTGACAGCCTAAACTAAACCTCCTACTTTAAATCAATAATCTTATGTTGATTTAAAAACATTTTTAATGTATAAATCTCGTTGGTGTTATTACGGGGTTTTTAGTTTGGCGCCGTATTTGAATGGTAGGTACCTCATTACAGTGTAATTAAGACGTTTCTGAAAATTGCTTTTATGTTTTCCAAAACAAAAGTGAGGACGTTCGAGTTTGTATAAGTATGTGCGTGGGTACACGAAACAGAAGTTTTACAGAATGTGAGGGGTCTTTATTGTTTTTGTAAATATATTCACCTCCGACTGAATAACTCTTTTAATAAACTGAGAGAGATAAATAACTGTGATTGAGTAGCCCTAAATTAAAACTCGTGTTAAGGAACAACCAAGACCTAGGACAATTTGAAAAAGGCTATTTTTCTACTTGCCCTAGCCGGGGATCGAACCAAAATCCCCCGAGTGGCGGATATACGGCGCGGCGGTCGTAATTTTGAAATGTGTTGTTGCTATATTACTCAATGTTGCTTGTAAAGCGAGATGTTATTTGACAAGTTAAGCTTGTTTTAGCTTTTTGTACATGAACTTTTTCATTTCCCCTTATACTAGCTTTTGTCCACGAGTCCTTTCGCGCAAATTCCTTTGAAACTTAATTTCTGTTTAACTTTATCTCAAGATAAAGTTTGACATAAGTAGATATGTATATGTTTTTTAAATATGTATAGTAAACACAGATAACATAACATACTTACCACTTTCCGGTGTATTACGAGTATATTTCATTTGATGTAAAGGACGGATAACCAAACAGACATTCATTTTTATAATACCTACTACTTCTATTTATGATAGTGTAGCTAAAAATAAATCTTTATAAAACGTATTTTTTTTAATATGAAGAAGACGATAGGTAACTTATTCGTTTTCATTATTATAGAGGTTAAGTTCATTTCAGTAAACACTTGAAAATACTTTGTAAGTACTACTTATTACAACGAAGCAACTATTATAAATTATAAGTACTAACTTATTTTAATTTCATGGTTTTTTTTTCACTAACTGTAAGTGAGTTTCTTGCTGCATTTTTTATGTTGTGAAGCTGCTGCATCTTCTTTAATCTGTCGAGAAAAAGTGTCCGGCATAACCCAGTTTCTAAGTAAACCTTTGAAACATGCATTTATAATTCATCGGCACACAGAGTACCTCTGCGTCATGTAGTTTTCGTTCTAGAATTGGACCTCCCCTTCTTTTGGATGTCATAAGAGTTAACTGAAGGGCTACGCATAAACATCTGTGTACGTGCAACAACTGCATTCCCAAGGATGGTTGCTGTCAGATAAGCGACCCGTTGCTATATCTCAGTGAAATCGTTATAATGATGCCAGCTTTTCTTTCTCCTCTTTGAATGGTTTTTGGACATGCTTGGGTGTGAGACCCTGGGCATGCATACGAAAAGTGGATACCAGGCTACGAAATAGCAAAGCTAAGGATGCCACCGGAACACGCTAAGATGCAAACGAGGAGAGCACAAGTGGTTTACCTAACACTTTATTTATCGAGAAAGGATTACGTAGGAGGTATTAAAACTGTGTTTATTCTGGAGAGCGGAAGCCGGCGCCCGACTATTTGTTCCATAGGTAGGTAACTTGAGAGCTCTGCCGACAGAGTACAAATTGAAATAATGACACTTCACTTCAGGCACCAGAGGTGTTTGCAGCGAATGCAGGAAAATTTTGTATAAAGTATGTAATAAGATTGTATAAATTTGTATGTTTGTCAGAATTATTTAATTATTTTAAAAACTTGTGCTTAAGTAGGTATTTTAATTCTGACTTGTGACAAATGGTTATAAAGAAAATAACCACTTATGCCATTTCCATTTAAATTTCCCTATTGTATTTGCATATTACTTAACCTATAGGCCGTTAAGTACTGTTCGAATACATTAGCCAGCAGAACATGTAGCTATTAATTTTACTTGTAACAAAAAACCTGTGCCTCGTTTTTAGCTGATGTATTTTATGTAAATACGCGACCGAGGAAGCGGAAAATAAGTTTCATATTGTACCCCTTTGCTTGCAGTAGCGCCGGGTGTGGCCACGACCACGGTGCGGTGGCGGGTGTTTATTAGCAACGAAACAATTTTATGTGCAGACTGTACACTTTATGAATAGTAATCAAACCGCCATCCTCCCTTCATTTATCTCACGAGCGACCAGCGACGAAATGTAGATGAGGTCTTTTTGATAAGCTCTTAGAATAAATTTGTACTTTTACTTGGTAATTATCAAATTTCCAGAGAATAAACAAGTTTTTAGTACTCTTAATACTAAAATGGTGTTGCTAAGGATTCAGGTACTTTCCAAGTAATAATAACAGACTATTCAAATTAGGTAGATCAGATGAAAATAACTAGATATAATTAAATGTTTAATATAGAGATTTTTTACCACAAAACTTGTTACCTAATACAATAGAATATATAAAAAAGTCCGTGGAACATTTACGAATACAGAAGCAGTTCATTTGCAGATATTGTTGAGGCTCGGCGACCTTTCCCTCCTTATCACAATACACCAGGAATGAACGGCGTCGCGGCGGATCGAACCGCATTCTTTAACTTACTAACTAAATTCTACAAGTGCTCGGTCCTCGTCGGGAGAATAACCTTATTGTTACGCAAAATGCCGGAACCCAAGAGACGCATATTTTTAAATTGTCAGCGAATATAAAATCAAAGTAGGCAGCACACGTAAAAACTTTTAGCGTGATATAAATGCATATACAAAGCTATATGGAACTCAATCTTCTTTGCTCGCTAGATACGAACGTCTCTTTATGTAGTTTTATTCCTATTATTCTACACATTTCCATACAACAGCTACCGTTATTATTCATTTATATGATAATATGTGAAGTAAATCGTATTTGTTATACGAAAATAAACAACGCGCAAGATTTTTACGGCGAAATTCTGGAAAGTTTGAGTGTGGAATAAGTTCTTATTGGCGTTTTTCTTGAAGTGTTTACGAAAAAGAATGAACGTCATGAGTTTCACGAGCCTAGAAAATATAAGTTGTATATCAATGTGCATATAACTAAAACTTATTGACATGATTTACATTATATATTATACAGTTCTGATCTTGTCCCAGAAGACCTTAGTTAGCCCTTCCAGTTAGTGCCTATACAGTTCTTTGTAATTTGAATTTAGTAAGTAGGTATACCATAACTACAGA
Organism: Acrobasis repandana; assembly: GCA_963576875.1. Lineage (NCBI taxonomy): Eukaryota > Metazoa > Arthropoda > Insecta > Lepidoptera > Pyralidae > Acrobasis > Acrobasis repandana. Next base: position 12,897,099 of record OY756218.1, on the reverse strand, counting down.
CATTTAGGCGACACTTTAAAAAGTATGTACTTATCTATATTTCATGCATAACTCATCAACCTGCTGACAGACGAAATTAAGAGCGGACAAAAGCTTAGTAATAGGTTTCGCTTTCGGTACTAAAACCTTCATACTAAAAAATTAAAATTAAAATAAAACATGAGTCAAGTATCAAAGCTTTAAAGTAAGTCTATGTAAGTACTCGTAACAGTATCTAAGTAAACTGTGTACTAAGCATATTATCTTACACGCTCGTATTCTAATTGCTTGAATACAACATACTAGCAACGGTTCATTTTACCTCTTTTATCCATGACTGAAACATAACATATTAGCATTTATCCAATTTGCGTACCTACTTTATGTACCTACGTACAATCTTTTTGAGTCTACCTCCATAATTGTATCAAAATTGGACTACCAAATACGCTCCGTCATAATCATAGTTTGATTTTGATACGTTCAGAAGGACAATCCAGCAAAATGTTGTTATGCAATAAACGACATTCCAGTAAAACGACCAACTAGTGAACCGTCTGAAATCAGCAATATTGAGATACTCATATGAGAAAAATAACTAAGAACAACATGTCAGTCAAGGGTCGATCTGGGGTCTAATCTCTTATAGTGTGCGTATAAACCAAATCTGAAATACAGGCTGTTAAAGCTTACTCGCGTCGCGACAGCCGTCAATCTGGAGTGAAGGTTGGACATCTGTTCGGTTTCTTGTTATCGTGACCCTCATCTGCGGAGAAATTACTCCGTGCATCCGTCGCTGCCAGGCTGTGACAGGCCCCTCGTGATCCCGATAGTTCAGCGATAATGCACCCACGTCACTCGCTCTTGCCGCGTCCTCGCTCTGTGGCACATAATTTAGCAACCGCTTGCTTTTTACGGTATTATTTCATGTATAATGTATATTTATAATATGGATCCTGGCAACGGTTGAAGCAGAAGTGTTTTTGTTTTCAAGTGTTTTCAGGCCCTAATGTGCCTAATTTTATTTTATCTATAGATTTAAGAAAAACTTATGCCAAGTAGGAACACTCTTCACGCGAGTTTAACTCGCACTTGACCGCTTTATTTTTATTTCACCTGCCAATGTGTGTAACAATTGTGTTTCCATAACAATCTGAAATATCTGGGAGATTTAAGCTTTAATTTACCTTGTGACGATCTCTGTAGACGAATCACAATCATAGGATCTCATGCTGCTCCTGTTCCCCGCCTGGTCAAGGTTAAAAATTACCCTTTTCAGATTGACAAAAGTTGTGAAACATGAAGCTGTCTAAAAAATTTAGAAAAACGGTATAATCTATATGTATATTTTTACCAATCTATACTATAAGACCTTAAATACTCCAAAATATCAAAAGAAGGCTTAAAAAAATTATAACCTCGAAGTTAGAGTTTAAGGAGCGGTCGGAAACTCATTATTCAAAACTTGTTCTGGCTATAGAGGCTACCAGAGCCATATATTATGCAGAGCAGTCAGAGGATTTGGCCTACACTCTCCACTTACTTATATTAAACTAGCTTTCGCCCGCGGCTTCGCTCGCGTATCCCACAGGAAAATAAAAATTTTCCGGGATGAAAGGTACCCTACGTCCTTCTCCGTACTCCTGACTATGTGTATGCGAATTTTCAAGAAGATTGGTTCAGTAGATAAAGCGTGAAGAGGTAACAAACAAACAAATATACAAACTCACTTTCGCATTTATAATATTAATTAGGATAGGATTAGGATTTAAATAAGTTATTAACTAAACAAATCCTATCCAAACATTTTTCTCAGAAATGGCGCTGCATAAAAACGACTAAAGTCGGCTATCGTAAATTTGTCGCTAAAAGTAAGGCGGCATTAAACTAAACAAGATTTTTAGCACCTAAGTAACAGACTTCCATAAAATGTAAAAATGAGGACGTAAATATTCAAAAAGCGTACAGTTGAAAAATAAGCTCATTAAGGAATGTTTAGTCAAGCTAATTTAACCAGAGGCCTGAGGTATCTCCTGGGAAATCATGAGCTCCCAGCGAGCGTATATACTTTCAAAACTTTTGGGCGTCTTTATATAACACACTGTTTATGATCAAAGACCTTATTGTACTTAAAGGTATTGAAGATAAATACAATGACAGTCTTACAGGCTTTGCTAGTTGATAGACTTTGAAAAATAAAGTAAAAATCGATAATAGATTTGCAAAGAATTACTTGATAAAGTATATGTCTTTTCTTTCTTTTCTTTTTAGGGTACCGTACAAAAAAAAAACCGGCCAGGTGCGAGTTAAACTCGCGTGGAGAGGGTTCCGTACAATTGATTGAATTCTTATAGGTTTTCCCATAATCTTCAAGCAATGAACAATAGTTTGTATTTTTTTCAAAATTTTAGGCTCAGTAGTTTCGGAGATCAGGGGAATGGAATGGTCAATTTTCGTCTTCTTTCATGAATAAAATAAAAAATATTTATTTTACAATAATAACAAAAATATATTTGAAATCCTCACAATGAGCCCTTTTATTTGATATATGACACAGTAAGGTTTGTAAACTTTTTTTTTTAATTTCCTAATTTTTTCCCCGAAAATGACCCTTATTTTAAAAAAATATATATTTACTTTGCACATATGTGTTTGGGTCATAGGATTACAACATTCTACCAAACACCTAATTCGGTCCAGTAGATTCGGAACAAATTGTCTGTGACAGACGGACGTACAAACAGACGCACGAGTGATCCTATAAGGGTTCCGCTTTTTCATTTTTTGTACGGAACCCTAAAAATGGAACCCTTATAGGATCAATCGTGCGTCTGTCTGTCTGTACGTCCGTCTGTTACAGCCGATTTGCTCCGAATCTACCAAACCAAATCAGGTGAAAATTAGTAGGATGGTGTAATCCTACGACCCAAACACAGATGTGCAAACTATTTTTTTTTTAAGTAACCCCATTTTCGGAGGATTAATAATAAAATTAAAAAAAAAAATTGCAAACCCATCTGTGTCATATTTATATCAAATGAAACTCATTGTAAAGATCTCAAATATATTTTTGTTATTATTGTAAAATAAATAGTTTTGATTTTATTCACTAAAGAAGACATAAATTGACCCCCTGATCTCCTAAAGTAAAATGAAATTAATAATTTATCCAGAGCCTAAAATTTTGAAAAAAAAACTAAAATATAGTTTATTGCTTGTAGATAACAGGAGAGATTAGATTACTATAAGAATTATATTAATTAAAAATAAAGTAGTCAACTCAATATAATACGGTAAATACGAGTAGCTCACTAAAACACCACTAGACAGCGCTAGCGCTGTCTAGTGGTGTTTTAGTGAGCTACAGTGAGTTAACTACTAGGTACTAGTACCTAGTAGTTAACTCGCATCTTACTGTGAGGATTTAAAATATGATATTTTGTATTAACATTTCACTTTGGCATTGTATGGAACCCTCTTTACGCGAGATAAACGTGCACTTGGCCGGTTTATTTTTAGCTAGCCCCAAAGTAAGTTCGAGACTTGTGTTATGGGCTGTGATTAAGGAATACTAACTCAAAGATACTATATTTTATAACAAATACATATTATAATCATCAAAGAGACTCACCGACATAGCCAAGGTGGTTGCGATGGGCGGGCCATATATGCCGAACCATAGACCAACGTTGGGCATAAGAAGTGCTTGAGTGGAGACCTAGAACTGGCCGCAGAACCATTGGTAGACCAATTACAAGGTGGACCGATGATCTGGTCAAAGTTGCCGGAAAGACTTGGATGAGGAAAGCTAAAGATCGTACGAAATGACGTGCATTGTTAGAGGCCTACACTCAACATTGGGTGACAATGGGCTGAAGAATAAGAAGAAACATCAACGACCCAAGACAATCTGAAAAAGATCATTTTCAATTTTGACCTGACTGGGGATCGAACCTGGGACCTCCGGTGTGACAGCCTGGCATGATGACCACTAGGCCGCATAGGTCGTCAGAATAAAACAATTTTAATATATTTTTAATTATTTGAATTACGTAATTTTTCATTCATGAATACTACAAAAGTCGAATATTTGATGGTAACCGGGAAAGCGTATAAATACATAACTTTAATTAATCTACAAAGAGAATCCGGTAAATTCGGAAATAACGAAAGGAGAACATGTGATGTTTTAATTTTACGTGTTGTCCGCAAAAGTAATAAGAGGCTTAATCAAAACAGTAAGTGTATACGAGGATGGGGTGTAAAGGTAAATTGCTTAGGTATTACAACGAATGAGCCGGTATGTTCCGTTAATTGCTGACGTAAGTAGGTACTTGATTGCCAGAATAAAATGTGTGTGTATTTTGTACCTTTTGCTACAGTCTTGATACCAATAACTCCCAAAATAAAATAATAATTTAAGTACTTATTAATATACTCAAATGCTCAAATATCATGCTCAATTTTCCATACCATGGGAAAAAAATCGTAGAATGTATTAGTTGCTTCTCTTCCCGCGCAGATTGTTAAAGCCGATCGAGGGATTGAGCGAGAATCTAAATCATGTTGCGGCTAACACTATTACGCTAAAAGTGGTCTTTGGGTCATTCCGCTCTAGGCACTATCTACCATGCTAGAGATAAAGATGTGATAGAGTAACTGTTTACTAGGGATGGGATATAAAGGTAAATCGCCTAGGTATTAGAACGAATGAGCCGGCATGTTCCAGTAATTGCAGCTGTCGCGAGACAAATGTGCTGTCCGACGAGTGCCGGATAGTCGGTCTAACTGCCGCCGCCGTTAGCCCGCAGATAATCTTAAATTACTACTGACACGCCTGATGGTTAGATTCAATTGCGATGTCAACCAATATACTACATATGATTAGGTATATATAATTACGATTCATAACAAAAATGCTAAAAGTAGTATCTGTTTAGTAGCAAAGCAATTTCAGATAACTAAATCTATCAGGCAAGATACATTATAATTATCAATAATACAACTAGATATCAAGTAAGAGCATACTCCTGACGCTCTTATTTAAAACCGACTTCAAAAAAAGAGGTTATCAATTCAATGTTTTTCTTTTTTTTGTATGTTTGTTACGCGATATCTTCGCCAATTGTAAACCGATTTTGATGATTCTTTTTTATTTGAAAGTCTTTACTTTCAAGTTGGTCCCATTTTAATTTTGTGAAGATATGATGAAGAACTTTAGAGATATGGAAGAAAATCCTTAAAAATGTCGGATGTTTTTTTTTTGTTAAAAGTTTAATTATGTTTAGTTTAGTCAAGGAGAAAAACATTTTATACGAAGTGAAGTAAGGTTAACTTCACAATGAATGTTATTTTATATTCAAGTATACAGAACCTTGCTTTGATTTGGTAGATAAGGGGGCGTCCATAAATGACGTGAGGTGTTTTTTTAAACTTTCTGTAACTCCCTCCCCCCTCTGGTGAGATGTCGTGAGATTTTATTCAACCCCCTTCCCCCATCCTCTAATCTCTCGTGAGATTTTTCAAAATGTGGGTTTCTTACTTACGTAATAACAATCCAATGCGTTTACACGCATTGGATTGTTATTGTAAAAAGAAAGAAAAAAATTGCTTCGTGCTTTTATTTACGACTAGTTAATACTAGTAATCAATATTGCTGAGAGTTTAATTATTAAATATAATTAGTTTAGTGAGAAACTTTTCTCTAGATAAGACGCAAGAAGTCGTATGTAACAAAAAAGCAATAACATTTGGTCATGTCATGTTTTAAAATCCAACTCACCAAGTATTATAAAGCTTTAGTAGATAAAACACGCCTATTCCCAGAGACTCGTAGAAAATGTTGATCTTATCGTTTTAAACGATATATTTTAATAATCTAACCGATAACAATTTTATTTAATGCTTTTATATTTATAATTACAGTCAAATAAAATAATAATAATAATAATAATACAATTAAAAAAATACAATCTGCACTATATTTCTAACCCGCCCCTTGACATTTCTGCTGCAAAGGTGCCCAATATACTAGCTGCGTTACCGCGCTGAATGGCAATGGCCAACCTTTGCATCAGAAATGAGCCTGAGCGGGAGTCACCATTCTTTTCCCTTATTCTGTGCCCTAACTCCCGGATTAGACGCTTGGCGTCTGTACCCCAACATCCCATGGTTTCTACGGCTATGGGAATGAAACTGTAGTGCTGTCCCATAACCGCATACTTCACCCGTTTCTTTTCGGCTGCATCCTCAGCAGCTGCTGCTGCTGCGATAATAGTGCGTCCCAGATGACTGGCTGTCACTGTGCTAACACACGTAGCGTCCCATACCAGACACCTGCCATGTTTCCAAGGGACAAGAGTGAAACCATCAGGCCTCTTGCCGTCCGGACTAAGCCCTGGCGGCTCCAGCACGCAGGGAACATTAGCCGAGACAAAGGCTCGACGAACGATGTCATTTAGTGCGTGGTGACGCGGAAACCTCCCTGTGCAGCGACGACAACTCAATGCATGATAACCGTCGGCTTCCACCATGGATCCGCAGATGCATATATGCGGCTCACACACTCTGCAGCCCAGGCGGAGCGCCACGGCTATCCGCAAGGAGTCATCGTCCAAAAAGGTGCCTAGGTAAGGCGATGGAAGAGCCTGCAACCACGCTCCCGATTCTACCTGTGACACTGCTCTAAGTCTCGCCGTATCCGCCCCCGAAGTATTGTCCAGCAGGGATTGATGGGTATTTTTGACACCAATATCATCCCATACCCGCTGAACGTGAAGGGCAACGGGACACGACGCGCCGGAGTTGCCAGCCATCCAAGCAGATTCTGCCTCGGTCACATACGGTATACTTACCCTGTCACCATTGGGTGAGAGAATTACAGTGACAAGATCCGCAACACCATGAACCGAAGCCAAAAAAGCCGGAAGGCCAACATCAACCGCGCGCCTGACCCCGAGGCCCCCGAACCTTATGGGAAGACCTGCTTGTTTCCATTGCGACTCATTAAGGGAAACATTTAATACTGCCTCGACCAAACCTTTCAATGTATCGTCAAAAACAGATATCTCTCTGGGACACAACCAAGTTGGTGCAGTTCTCAGCAGGTAATTAATTTTAGGCAATGCGAAACATGCCCGCAACAGCACCAGCGCCACGTGAGCCGAAAGTTTCTGCAGACGTTCCCCAGCAGAAATAAGTAGTTGCATGCGTGAGGTTATGGCCGCTGAAACTGCCTCAAGAAATATAGGCGAGCCCAAAAGATTAAATGAGTCAGTCGAAAGCTCTGCTATACCAGGCAATAGAGAGCTAAAATGTGTGAACTGGGTCCTTGCGTCACTGCTGCAGGGGAAAAACTCGCATTTGTTGGGATTCACCTCCAATCCAAGCTTTTTGAACTGTGGGATCAAAGTCTGCAAGTCCTGGTAAACCGTCTCTGGTTCGCCTCCGATAGTACCATCATCCAGGTACCATACATTCAGAGGAGACTTTAACTCGCTGATAACTTTATGTATAGCCAGGCTGAAAATGAGAGGTCCAAGTGGGTCTCCCTGCTGCGCTCCCACTTGAGACAGAATAAGATCGTCGTTGAAATATAGATTTGATGGGGCTTGGTACATCTGGTGAATAAACGGGTATAGAGACGGGATCCTCTCTCTGACTTCACCCAACAAAACGTCTCTCTCTAAAGTATTGAAGGCATTGCAGATATCAACCTTTAAAACGATGCAGTTTGCGTTGCCCGGGTCCGTGACAAATGCACGAGTGGCGTGAATAGCCGCTTCACAACCCAGACGCGTACCAAAGCCCATTTGGAGTGGCTGCAAGTATTGCGACATATCCTCCTTTACGGCCCGGCACGCCAGCTTAGCAGTAAGACGCCTGAAAATACTGCCGATTGCTATAGGTCTCAGGCCCCCGTCTTTTTTGGACAAGGCGCAGAGAGCCGCCCCGTACAGGTACGGACACACCTCTGGATTGACCTGACCACTTAACATAAAGTTGCAACGTCCCGCTAGGCTCTCCATCAAGCGTTGCCCATTGTCACCAGCAGATTTGGATGTGAGTTCCTTCAAATGAACAGGTCGAACTCCGTCCAGGCCAGCCGCAGAACCGCTATAAAACGAGTTAAGAGCTGCCCCCACATCGTCTGCTGTAACTTTCACTACGGCGATAGATATATCGGGTGCCAGTGGATATATAAGAGGACGTGATGGATCCGGGTGTTTGAGCTTCAGTGCTGCTAATGTATCGGGGCTCTGCTTCGCAAAAGTGTCATCTGTTACAAGTATACGAACCGCTCCTCTCAGGTCACCCTCAAAAACCTTAGCTTCTATGGTTTTGTAGACAGAGCGAGGCCTGTATCCCTCCGCTTTAGGGCCTGAACTACCACCCGACCCACTCAGACCAGATGCCTCAATGTTCGCTTTCACTTTGGTCGTCACATTACCTGGCATCCCTTTTGATGGCACTCTCAGTGCGCTATAAGTGAAAGAAAGTAGCGAAAACCAATCCTCCACCCCGTTACACTCAACGCATTTATCGATTATGTCGCATAGTCTACCTGCTGCCTGACTCCTAGCACCTTTAGGGACGTGCCGCAACACCGGTGTACTTTGCCTCAAAAGAGGAATAGTATTCAATTGACTCTGATGCGAGGTCTGTGTTGGTGCACTTTGTCCTTGACTCAAGTCAGTGGCAACGACACCGATTGTAGGAGAAATAGACGATTGAGGGTCACAAGTAACCTTATGTTTAATTCCTATATGGACCTTGAGGCCATGTGAAGAAAATAAACGCGTAGCCCCTGGGCAATGAGGACAAGTAAATCTGGGAGGTAGGGCACTCATTGTATGTCAGTACTTAATACGCAAATATAATTACAAAAAGTAAAACCAAAGAAAATTAAAATTAAAATTTAGTTGGTAACTATCGGATTGAAATACAATTAAAGTGCTCAATTATTAATAACAATCTATACAGTACAACGAAAATAAAATATAAATAGAATTTAAGTTAAAATAATAGTCATAGTTTACCATGTGATGTGGAGGTCATGGTTCAAATCCAAAATCGAAGGATATTCGTGGCAATGAGAATGTTACTCGCTTATTTATCATGCCATGCAGGTAAGGGACTGGCTCTTACTTTCTCTAAGCTTCTGTCTTCAAATTTTGAAAAGTATAATGTTTTTCAGGTATTTGAATAGCCATTGAATAAACACAACACGACCGCTACGAGCGATGAATTCCATATTAGTTTAGTTAAAAAAATCTTGATAACTCATTTTAAATCAGGGACTGAAAGCGGTTACGGTATAACGTTACGGTACCGGTGTAAAATAAGTGTACATTAATAAAAAAAAGGTAGAGCCATACCGTTATTTAACCTTTATCCGATATCGGTACCGAAAAACATAGCATCGAACGTTGCGGGGCGTGGGGCGAGGGGTGCGGGTGCGATCCAGGGTAAGTAAGACACGAGCGCGTGCGTCGGCAAACCTGATAGAACCTGTTTTCGTCGCGTGTCGCCAGTTCTTCTCTTCTATCTATCTCTTTCATACCTTTATTAATTAACGTTCAAGTACCGGTACCGAAATATACCTTTTTCTATCTGTACACAAAAACTTAGGGTACTGAAATAAATTTGTGTATCGAAATAAAGCGGTAATCGCTATTTTTCGATATGACGTCATACCGCAATTGAAAGACATCGGATTTTTTTTGGGTTATTCAGTCCCTGTTTTAAATTAGTAAGAGCATGCACTGAGTCGAGTAAAACATTTACAAGAATAAACAAAGCAGGTTGGAACTTGTCCGTGTGTCGCTGCCACTCAGCTCGTACGCTCTCGTTCATCGAGTCGCGCGTTCGGCTGACAGTGGCGCGAAAACAAAGGACGGGCTACACTGTACCGTAAATTCAGATTAAATTGAGCTATTTGGTATAAAACAAATATGGTAGTTTGACAGTCAGTAGATGTGAATGACGAAATGAATGAAATTATTTTCTTTCGAATGAATTAGTGAATGATCTTAATCGTATTACGATTACTCTTAAGATTAAATCTTAAGCATGTACAATCTGGATTAAATGGACCAAAATAGTATATTTTTTTTTGTCTCAATCAGAAAAAAAATTTCGCGATATTTGCCGAGACCCCCGTCTCTCCAACATAAGATTAGATGAGATTTGACTCGACCCTCTCCCCCCCTTAAACATCTCACGTAATTTATGGATGCCCCCTAACGCGATATCTAGTTGTATTGTTGATCGAAAATTGTGATAGATACACTAGGTAAGTACATTGCAGAAATAATCACGATGTGCATTTCCTACAACATTTCATTTCAAAATTTGTTTAGAATCAGAGATGGTATACCAAGGTAAATTACCTAGGCTTTTGAATGAATTACAAATAATTAAAATTTTACCAAAAAAAAACAACCGACTTAAATTTTTTTAAGGAGTTACTTCCATATCTCCAAAGTTCTTCATCATATCTTCACCAAATTAAAATGGGACCAACTTGGTTGTAAAGGCTTTCAAATAAAGTCGAATTGATAGTCTCCTCCTTTTTTAAAGTCGGTTAAAAAGTAACTAGTAGTTCGCCGCGAACTTACACTTCGCGATTTTTTTTTAATATTTCAAAAATTACTGAACCGATTTTGATGCCCAACGAACTTGAAAATTCTATTGATATTTCTTACATGCCTAACAAATTTCATCAAAATCGGACTATCGGTTCGGCAGTTATCGCGGAACAAACATACATACATACATACTAACAATGTGTTTTCGCCCCAACTTCTTGTATTATAAGGTACATCATTTTACAATTTGAATGGATTTAAGTATTATTTTTATTTGTGTAGGTGTACAAGGGGTGGGATATAAAGGTAAATCGCTAGGTATTAGAACGAATGAGACGGCATGTTCCAGTAATTGCAGCTGTCGTGAGACAAATGTGTTGTCCGACAAGTACCGGATAGTCGGTCTAACTGCCGCCGTTAACCACAGATAAATCTTACATTACTCATCGATTGTTTCTTTTTATTTTTATCTATTTATTTATTTTGTCAAGCTCATTGATTATTAAAATATAATTTATAATTAGATTAGATATAAGTTAGATATAAGTACATATTTAATTTCCCAAAATCACAGTTATGCTAGTTTTGGGAAATTTGCGCACAACCTGTGAACGCATTTGTCAATAATGTTGGGCCAACAATAAAATTATGAAATCCATTCCGGCGACAGGTTGTTTCCGAGATACAGACCCCTGTCTAGTTCTGAGATGGCCTGTAGCTGGTTGGATGGAATAAAATATAACTACTGTATGTATCTATAAATGTACGAGTTTTTTGTAAATATGTCTATGTCTTTTTGGCTAAATAAAAGATTTTATTATTTATTTATTTATTACAACTGACGTTCATTGTTCGCATCAAATGATAATCTTACATTATAACTGACGTACATGATTGATCGCATCAAATGATAATCTTAAATTACTACTGACGTACATGATTGTTCGCATCAAATGATAATCTTACATTACAACTGACGTACATGATTGTTCTGATCAAATGATAATTTTACATTACTACTGACATACATTATTGATCGCATCAAATGATAATCATACATTGCTACTGACGTACGTGATTGTTCGCATCAAATGATAATCTTACATTACAACTGACGTACATGATTGATCGCATCAAATGATAATCTTAAATTACTACTGACGTACATGATTGTTCGGATCAAATGATAATTTTACATTACTACTGACGTACATTATTGATCGCATCAAATGATAATCATACATTGCTACTGACGTACATGATTGTTCGCATCAAATGATAATCTTACATTACAACTGACGTACATGATTTTTCGCATCAAATGATAATCTTACATTACTACTGACGTACCTACAACTACATGATTGTTCGAATCAAATGTTTACGCTATTCAAAGCAATACTGATAATTTCTATCAAAGCTTTATCATAATCAGTGTAGACCACATCAACATGAGACCTACAATCCATATTTGTGGCCACAAAATGAAAAAAAAAATACACCTACTTATAATCTTATAACTAAAAGTGTGTTGTATGTTCATTGTTCCTATTTAAATTTTGTCCGTTGTCCATCATTAGCCTTTTTTACATTTGATGAATTCTTATGAAGAAAAAGTTCATTAATCCATACCATCCATACCTATATAAGTACATTAGAGTCTACAGATCAATACATTTTAAGTAGCTCTGCGAATCATCAATGACTGCAAAACTACAAGAGTATACAAACAACAAGGACTATAATCCTTGTGGTGCAACACATCATGGGTGCGGTGTCATACAAAGATGGCAAAAGGCTGGCGGAAGATAGAAATAAGATTGAATGAACTCTATGACTACTGAATGCATTAAAAAAAATAAAAATAAAACTTTAATAAATAAAAAATATTATTATAATTATCCATAAGACTTTTTTAACAATAAAGGATTTCATTCAAATTGACATTCTGAATAACATCAAAGCATTGATATAACATACTTATAATTTGACAAAAATACTTAAAAGGTTCCTACTATCTGCCTAGTAAATTATTTTTAAGTTATAATTAACCAGATTATGGGTTTTTATTTATTATTTACCTTCGTCTGCCCGACACGGTTAAAGACAGTGACTTTTAGTAGTCAGAGCTGATGTACATTATGAAACGCATTAAATAAATTGACAAGAGCGTCACTTTAAAGCACTATAAAATTCAAAGTACGTGCTTACAAAAAGTAAAACCATTTTTGTTTACGAGTAGTGCAGCTAATAACACAGTGATTAATTGAAAGCGAAAGTACATAAATCTCCATTTCGTAGCTCGCAAAGTCGTTAAGTAAGTTTCGGGCTACATTTAGTACTGCAGAAATGTTAAGATTAGTCTACCAAGTCTTTTAGGATGCGCTGTACAACTAGTTTTGTTATTACAATCCTCAGAATGTAAGAAAGATGAAAATACTTTTAAAATCAACTTAGGTAGGTAGGTATATAAAGTATAATTACAACTTTCAAGTTAAAGCTTACAAAAAAAATAACTAAAACGTGTAAGGTACCTACAGTTAAAGTCATGATTATAAAATTCTAGACTTTTACAATATCCATAGAAAATATGCTAAAGATAGTTTTAAAAGTATTATTTATATAATAACACGTCTGATTATGCAATAGTAATAGTATGTAGTTGCATAATTAAGTATCTATATAAAGTAGAGGTTTGTACTCTTAGATCATTTAAATGATCTAAGTTTGTACTCTTAATGTATTCTGTGGTAGAGGTACCTATGAAGAGATAGTCCCTGCAATAGCTGTTGCAAATTTGAAATTGTCTCTAACGTAATGTTTGTAACATTACATTAGAGACAACTTCCAAATCACATTTCCCTCGCTCCAATTCCGTGATAATATTACACTCATGCAATGGTAATGATATTTCTAGGCTCTCCATTCTCTATGTATTCGTAACTTTTCACATTTGCTGTTCGCAATTTCCGCTCTGCGGCAAAATAACTTTATGTTAGAATATCAGTTTCTTTTAAACTTTATTAAACTTGGGATTGTTTGAAATCGACGGCTAACCATTATTTATTAGGATCGATTCTAGTTTTTGACGTGTTTACGGATGGGGTGAAATTGTTGAGTAAGACGTAGGTCCACAGTTTAGAAGTCAACGCAATCTTGGCAAAGGGTCCCCGGTGAGTCCCACCAAAGAAATTACCCGAGATTTGCATAAAGGAGACTCGAGGGATCGTCTTTGAAACTCGCCCCCTAAGTTTGTGGACATCCCAACATGCTTTATATTAAGTTACGCTTGGCTTTGTTTGCAGCAGCTTACCGACGTCGGTAACTGGGATATGTGCCGAAAGCCTCTTATTGGATAAAATATGGATCTTACATTCGAGTCGCATTTAACTCGTATTTCTAATGCCTTTTGTCTATAAACATGGACGAGCAACAGTTTTTCTTACATGTTTTAGTTTATAACTCCTTACATAGATGCATCTATCTTCTTAAATACGTTAATATTTTTTGTATTAAGCACTTACTTATATCGGTTTTAGTCAAACTAAAAACAAAACTGAATAGTACACTCGAAAAGAAAAAAATGTTATGGTGGTTTTGTTCGTTATCTTTAAATAAAAAAAGTAAGATGATTATAACTTTTCTTATCATATTAGATTAGAAAACTAAAATGACGAGCCGAACATTATTTATACAGCCAAATATACTGTAGAGAAAGTGACTTGACGGCAAGCAATACATTATTAGCAGAGGCCAGCGTTCCGTTTTGTTTACTTGAGATCTGAATCTAAGGTGCGCTTATGTAAATTGCACGTTCATACTTATGCAATTGCATACTGTAATGCTCAGTTGATATATGTATATTTTATTATCCGAAGTAAAGTGAATGAGTGTGATGTTTATTTATTTTGATATCATTCCATAGGGAAATTAATTTTATATTGCAGAGGTTTAGACTTTTAAAACTGCACTCCTTAAATCAGTTATAATGTATAACGCTACTAATTTAAGTACCACAGTTTTTTCGCAGTGGTAGAGTAGGTAGCACCCCTGTACCGGATATCTTCTTGCAAAAACACAAAACATTAGCAAAACTATCGTCACTTAGTTTTTACGCAACGTAGGTCAAGGTTCCGAAACCATGTGGTCACTTTGTTTAGACAAAGTGACAGAGGTGTCTGGCCACGAGGATTCATGGGTGGCGCAAAAGTAAAGACCCTATTTGGTTCAGGTATAACATTTTTTCTAAATTAGAAAACTAGATTTAGGTTTTTTTAAATGTATATTTGTGCCATTAAATTTCGTACCATTAGGATTTAAAGATGATGTCTTTTAAATGGTGACCTCCAGAGTTGATACACATTTGAGCCCTATTTATTACATTTTGCATAACTTGCCGTAACACTTCCTGCGATATGTTCGTTATTTCTTGACGAATGTTTTCTTTTAGAGCTGCGAGAGTCTGTGGCTTGTTCACATACACCCGAGATTTCAAAAAACCCCAAAGAAAGAAGTCTGGACTGGTCAGATCGGGTGATCTTGCAGGCCAAGGCAAATCGCCAAAACGAGAGATAACTCGGCCTGGAAAAGCGTCCCTCACTAAGTCCATAGTGTCGCGCGCTGTGTGTGCCGTAGCGCCGTCTTGTTGAAACCAGATGTGCTCCAGCCCCAATTCGTCCAAACTGGGTATCAAAAACTCTCGTAACATGGTTCTGTAGCGTTCTCCAGTGACAGTTATCGCATTGCCTCCAGCGTCTTCGAAAAAATAGGGTCCGATCACTCTGTCAACACAGATGCCACACCATACAGTAACTTTTAGTGGGTGTAGAGGTGTTTCTTGAATAATGCGCGGATTATCAGTGCCCCAGAACCGAGTATTCTGCTTATTGACATGCCCTGAGAGATGGAAATGCGCTTCGTCACTCATAACCAATTTTGAAGGAAAATCATCCTCTTCAAGGTTGAGGTTTATGACGCGCTGGCAGTAATCTAGACGAGCTCGGTGGTCAGCAGGCAGCAGCTGATGAGTCATTTGAGTTTTATACGGGAACATCTTTAAGTCTTTCACCAAAATACGCTGCAGGGTCCGTCTGGAAATGCCCAATTGCGTGGCACGTCGCCTCGTTGATGTTTCTGGACACTCTTCCACATCTTCGCGCACAGCATCGATATTTTCAGCTGAACGGCCTGTTCTTGGTCTCCCAGACTTAGGTCTATCCAATGTTGAGCCAGTTGCTTCAAGGCGTGTGGCAAAGCGTCGAATTGTGCGACCAATCGGTGCCGGACGGTGGTGAAATCGTCGACGAAATTCACGTTGTGTTCTTATCACTGATGAATTATTCCGTAAGAACATTGACACAATTATTCCACGTTCTTGGGGAGTAAAACGGTCCATGTTTATTTTCAGTGTATTTTACATTTGTTCACTACACAATTTTCAACAACAGAATGACAGAAAATGTCATATAAAAAAAATAAAAGTATTTTCTTTAGTGCCAGTACTTTTGCGCCACCCAGCTGGCGTTGTAACTCGCTGAGAAATTTCTAGAAATATGTTACATAGCAATTACCCTACCCATTCGTTTAGTTTATTTCATATACACCCTTATTTTTCTTTAGTACACAAATTTTAAGGGGTGATTCAGTCCATCATTTTGAACTACTTGTCCCAATAAATGTATATCGAAATACGAAAAATAAATTTCCACTTCCATTAGTAACTAGATGACGTGAATACTTCGATTTGTATGGAAAGTGTAATTTTTTAGTCCGTATATTATTATAATCATGACTTTAACTGTAGGTACATTACACGTTTTAGTTATTTTTTTTGTAAGCTTTAACTTTAAAGTTGTAATTATACTTTATATACCTACCTACCTAAGTTGATTTTAAAAGTATTTTCATCTTTCTTACTTTCTGAGGTTTGTAATAACAAAACTAGTTGTACAGCGCATCCTAAAAGACTTGGCAGACTAATCTTAACATTTCTGCAGTACTAAATGTAGCCCGAAACTTACTTAACGACTTTGCGAGCTACGAAATGGAGATTTATGTACTTTCGCTTTCAATTAATCACTGTGTTATTAGCTGCACTACTCGTAAACAAAAATGTTTTTACTTTTTGTAAGCACGTACTTTGAATTTTATAGTGCTCTAAACTGACGCTCTTGTCAATTCATTTAATGCGTTTCATAATGTCCATCAGCTCTGACTACTAAAAGTCACTGTCTTTAACCGTGTCGGGCATACGAAGGTCAATAATAAATAAAAACCCATAATCTGGTTAATTATAACTTAAAAATAATTTACTAGGCAGATAGTAGGAATCTTTTAAGTATTTTTGTCAAATTATAAGTAGGTTATATCAATGCTTTGATGTTATTCAGAATGTCAATTTGAATGAAATCCTTTATCGTTAAAAAAGTCTTATGGATAATTATAATAATATGTTTTATTTATTAAAGTTTTTTTTTTATTTTTTTTAATGAATTCAGTAGTCATAGAGTTCATTCAATCTTATTTCTATCTTGCGCCAGCCTTTTGATATCTTTGTATGACACCGCACCCATGATGTGTTGCACCACAAGGATTATAGTCCTTGTTGTTTGTATACTCTTGTAGTTTTGCAGTCATTGATGATTCGCAGAGCTACTTAAAATGGATTGATCTGTAGACTCTATTTCACTAATGTACTTATATAGGTATGAAGATTAATGAACTTTTTCTTCATAAGAATTCATCAAATGTAAAAAAGGCTAATGATGGACAACGGACAACATTTAAATAGGAACAATAAACATACAACACACTTTTAGTTATAAGATTATAAGTAGGTGTATTTTTTTTTTCATTTTGTGGCCACAAATATGGATTGTTGGTCTCATGTTGATGTGGTCTACACTGATTATGATAAAGCTTTGATAGAAATTATCAGTATTGCTTTGAATAGTCGTAATAGCTAATATTATTATGTGATTGTGGACGAATGTGTGGCCACACCACACTTACCTAATAATAATAAACACCATTAATAATAGAGTTAATAATATCTCTTAAAAAATACACACGTGCATATATTTCCTTCTATTTGTAGCAGTCAAGATTCTTACGTCTTTATTGAAAGACTTTATTATAACAAAATTTGCAACATAATAAGATGTAATTATAAAGGCGGGTCAGAAGTGATTTTTCCTAAAAATATATGAAAGAAATGTTTGAAAAGAATGTTTAAAAGGAGCTTAGCAGTTGTTACTGCCTCATTCCGGGCTCATTACGACGTCCGTCGATAATGATTCGGCTGTTTGGGAATTTCAAACAAGTGGGGGCTTTAATGTAGCCTAACGTGGGATTAATACAAGATTCATAGCGATTTGCTAATGCGCAGTTAAAAGACTCTTCATTAGGATGAAGATTAAGGCCCGTGGGTCCGATTGTTCGAAAAAGTATTAATGATTCGTATTGTTTTCTTTTCTATTTTATTATTTGTTGTTGTTACTCATTTTATGTGTATAGCTATATACAGAATATATATTAGATATATTATATGAGTGTATGGCAGTGTGGGTCACCCGGCGGCTAGGTGGGTCGATGATATAAAGCAAATTACTGGAAAGAACTGGATCGCAGCGGCCGGGGATGAAACGAGATGGCTTAGATAAAGGGAGGCTTTTTATGCCCAGCAGTGGGTTTTTAAAAGCTAATGATAATATTGAATTTTCTTTTACGTTCTGGATCTTAGGTATATATCTATATATGTATTTATTATAAAATATAGTATCGTTCAGTGGTATCCACTAACACAAGTTTTAACTTACTTTGGGGCAGCTCAATCATTGTTGATTTGTTATTATTATTATTTATAACATTTTTATAGCATTGTACCTTAGATAAAGTCATCTTAGTTATTAACAATCCAGGGCTCCAGGTTGGCTAATAGTCTTTTTCTAAGCAACCTTTATTCATAGGTAATAGGATAAATCATATAATGTTAAACTGTACAACTGAAATCGATACGCACAATAAAATTGAATATAAATCAATATTACTACAATTTTCTATAAAACTTAACAATACCGAACTGACTACATCTTAACATATACAAATACTGGCATACACATCACCAATCTTCATGCGTCAAGTGATCAGTTCATATTTCATCGAACACTCAGTCATGCATCAGAGGCACGATAAGGCTCCGAAGCAGCGTCACTATGGATAGAGGGTGGACGCTCAGAACACATACTATTATTATGTGAATACGCTGTACGATATCGACAGTAGTGCAGTGAGCGCTTCGACGGCAGATGCACACCAATAAAGCCAGACAGATTACTGGTTTATCGATGATAGACAATCAAATTGTCCATTCAAAATCAGCCAAGCGCGAGTCGGACTAGTACATGAAGGGTTTCGTTCCTCGGTAGAATGTTTTAAAACGCTGAAAAAATCACTTTTCTTGTGTGACGACCCCCTTTAATTTTTAACTTTTTCTTATTTTTAGTATTTGTTGTTAAAGCGGCCACAGTAATACATAATCGTTGAAAATTTCAAGTGTATCGCTATTACAGTTCAAGAGATAGAGCCCTGTGACAGACGGACGTTAAGTCTCGTATCTCACCATAAAGGCAGTATAATTCATAATACTGCATTAATTTCAGAGTAGGTAAGTCTAATGGAAACTTAAACTTTCAAATTCATGAAAAACCAAAAATTTTATACAAAGGATATCATATAGGCTGCGAAATAAACTTATACATTTATCCCTAATGGGACAGACAGAGCAATAAGGGTCTTACGGGTCTAAACAGACAGAGCCTAGGCGTTTCGTTGCAGAATGACCCTTTCACAAAATGTCCCTTTTGCAAAAAATCTCTATCACAGAATATACTTTTTGAAAACTGTCCCTTTCGCAAAATGTCCCCTTTTACAAAATTTCCATTTTGTATAAAATTCTCTATAAAAATCGAAAAATTAAAGTCAAAATGTAATTACTTTTGTCATAATTTTTCTCTTAAATGTGTATTTACTAAGAACACCTGTTTTGTTTATTTGATTACTAATACAAGTATAAATCATACCGTTTTTTGCGATCAATAATTATGAACTCTCGATACTCGTGGTTATAAGAAACAATAATAAACCCTATAATATATCTACTATCACTATTTTAAGGGAGAGGTAAGAAGTACCCGTAACCGAAGAGCACGTATGAAGAGGTTGATGAGTGTAGATGAAGCGAAAGAGGTCTGTCAGGATCTTAGCAAGTGCAGGTCCATAGTATCTGCCTACCCCTGTGGGAAACAGGCGTGATAGTAAGTATGTATCACTATTTTACATATTTGATTTTAATTTTCATAGAACATTTCAGCAGGGACAGGATCATTGCAGAAGGGACATTTTAAGCAAGGGTTATTTTGTGAAAGGGACATTTTGCAACTAGGAGGGTCATATCTGACTCAAAGGCCACTTGTAGTGTGATGGCGAGGTGAAAAAGGAAACAAAAAAGTGATGGGTTGCCAGCCACATCGCCTATTGACATGATTCACATTTTCGCTCATTCCCTTGATCGGCTAAATAAATAAATATTGAAAGTAGATAATAAGCAAAGAAATACATTAGTCCAGTGTACACTGTACAGCTTTTAATTAAAATAATTTTAAGTTAATTTCTTAGAATTCCATTTAATATTGATTAACAAGTCTATATTCCTAATTAAACTAGAAGCTAAAACATACTTACTAAAATTCGCCAAAATGGTACTCTCAATGTAAAACTTGCCATATTTTATTTATTTATTTGAAACTTTTATTGAGCCAAAAGCTATAATAGGTAGACTTAATGCTAAAGCATTCTCTCCCTGTCAACCTTTAGGAAAAGAAACCATATGTAGTCGGTTAATGCGTATATATCACTATTAATCGGGGATGGAAGCAAAACATGTTAGAGCCGTCAAAGCCGGCTAAAACACCAAACCAATAACCAAACCAACCAAACACCAAACCAGGCGATAAATAAGTTTGCCTAGCTTACAAATTGAACTAGATTGTCGTATTTAATTTATTTGTACACTGAAGCTCTTAAAAGTATCGGTCGCAAAGCGCAAAACTTTATAAAAATAATTATAATTTTCTAGCTTCTTCGAGTTTTTATTTAGCTTGCCCTGTTTGTGGTTGTTTACTTGTTTTGTGGGTCAAATCTAGCAATTTAAATTCGAGCCACTTCCCGGTTTCCGATTGAGATACAATTTTGTATGCAATGTAAATCACATGACAATGCAATAACATTATAATAAGAATGACTGATTTGATTCTGAAGCTGGAAGGTGGCTTGGATATAGGAACCTTGTAATAAAACGACGCAACTCCATCGAGTTTGGACTTACCTATTACATTTGCCTTGATAAGAACTTAGGCCCTACAATAAAAGCTTGTACAAAAAATGATTTTTTTACTAAATTTTAATAAGTAAAATGTTAGTTACATGAGAAATCTTTGGTTTTTGTATTTCCTATTATATTACTACATATATCATGCATAGGTATTCAGAGCTAATAGGATTGATAAATTAAAAATAATATTTAAATGAAGATATTTGAAATAAACAACAACAATGAAACAAAAAGGCTAATGAAAATACTTAAAAATTAGCTAACCTATTTAAAAGTGCAGTCATCTAAATAATCTACATCATGGCATTATTCATCAAGGGTAATTTATTTTAATGAGCGAATGGTGTATAAATTTAAGATTTTAAGAGAAATTGCCTCTCCCACCTGTGTAGGTTGAAACGAAAATGAAAGCCATTATCCCACACCATAATCTTAAATCACTTCGGCTTAGTGTTTCGATTACAGACAAAGGTTTGGCGGAACCCACATTATGATGGTGGTTGAATAATTGTGGAGATAAGTACAATTGATGGATTTAGGCCTCTGACCTTACTGGAAATGGCGATTCTGAGCTTAAAATCGTATTGACTGAAATATTGATTTTATATTTGAACAGCCAATTGCTACTCAGTAATTGGCGTCATGCTCATGAACGAAAGTGCTGCTTTTATATGAAATAAAATTTACTTCTCGTAAACGAAGATGAAGGAAAACAAATCCAGGAAGCAAAACAATCCGGTGAAGGCAAACATCGTAAGGAAACCTGCACAGTGCACACTAATAACTATTAAGTCAACTAGTGTGTGAAACAGAGAAGGCAATATATTATCACTAAACCACTATATTATCTCTGTCAGAAATTGTCATTGTGTGAGTCTATTTTTATACAATGAAACCGACCAGAGCGTGGTTCTAAAAAAAGAAACAAATTTAAAAATCAAAATTTCCGAAAGTAAATGTTTAGATAATTAAATTATTTTTTTTAAATGTAAATAAACAAAAAAGTAAAACTTGTATACCTAGTAATAAGTCTACATGAGAATTTGTAATTTCGTTCAACTTACCTTTCCTTTTTTTGGGTTCCGTAGCCCACAAGGAACCCTTATAGTTTCGTCATGTCCGTCCGTCAGTCTGTCTTTCCGTCCGGGCTCGTACTCCGCCGCTGCTGCACCGATTGTCACGAAAATTGGTGGAAAGATAGATATTGAAGTTCCAAAAGTTGGTTTTTAAAATTATGAAAAAATGTTTTTTTTTTCAGCCATACAACGAAAAGTGAATTTAAAAAAAATAATTGGACTATCCCCAACGTGTGGGATATTATTGAAAAGGTCTTTTAAAATGCAACAAAAACTGCTTTGAAACTATGTAGATCAAACCTCCCAGTCTTGAGATAATCTAATACAAAGTTAAAATTTGAGGTGTCCCTCCACCGTAACATTTAAAATATTACTAAAATAATTCTGAAAAAATGTGTTATATACCTCAAAGTATGTATTTTCAATTAAGACTATAGCGGTCTCGGTATCATAGATAGTTATTTTTTAATACGTCATAAATCGTTAACCGCAAGTTACCTTTATATTATGTTACTTGCTGCTACGGATCCCTTCATGGGGATGTCCGACTTGCACTTGGCCGCTTTTTTTTTAAATACCTTCTTCCTTCCACATATAATAATTGTACCTAAATGATGGAAAAAATGGTTTCCGAAATGCCACCGCAAGTTAATCAGTTACCTGTTAATTAATAATCACAATATAACAAGTTGCCTTATACCGCAAGAGTATGCCTTACAAAATGTTTTGTTACAAAGACGTTTTGATGCGGTTTTCACTAGTTCGCAAAACATTATTATAACTATTATATACTAATGTCTACTATTTCATAAAGATTGGGCAGTAAGAGCCCTCGATCGCGAGAGTTGGAAGGAAGAAGGGGAGGCCCTTGCCCTGCAGTGGGACAGTATAGGCTGAAAATAGACAAAAAAAATGTACTAATGACAAAACATACAACACTAACTATAGTAATACTAATTATAAAATTGATGTCAAACTGAAGTCAACAATTAAGAATTTCCAGGGCTTAGTCTGTCGTCGATTAAAAACATTTATTTATATAGCGCAAAGGGCGGATTTGTCGAGTCCCGCAACTCTTTACGCAGCAACCACCTATTTGCCTTTCCCTCTATACCCTTGTTTACCCTCCTCTAGTGAAACAAACTTTCAGAGATTAATTAAAGAAATTACGCGGTGCCTTCTGACGGCTGCGTATGTTGCGTTTACGCTCGCTGCCTTTTAGAAAATATTCCAATGATTCTATTTGTATTTTACTTTGTATTTGTGTTTATGTAGTTCGGTTGCTTGCTTTTACTACTAATATTATATACAATGTATGTATGTATTTAACAAATGTTTATGATAATATGGGCCCGGTCCTTATTTTTAGTGATTTTGACTGATTTTTTGAACCGATTGGAGCCAAAGTTAAATATTAAAAAAGTGAATGAGACAATTTATTGATTTTTATTGTAATAGTTTGTTTAATACCAAATAACCTGAGATGTGTTTAAATTTTTTGCGGTGCGTGACGTTCATGTTTTTGTTGTTTACACGAAATTTAAAACATGAAGTTGTGTATAAAATACAGAGAAATAAAGACTAAGGAAAATCCTAAAAAGTGAATGAGAAGATTTTAGTAATTTTTTTTATATCATTTAAAAACTTAGTTAAAAAGGTTACACTTTGAAGAAAATATAAGCGAATACGTCTTCGAATTTCTTGCGCATACGACTGAGTTAAAAAATAAAAAATACACATATATGAAGATTGGTTCATGCTTAAACACGTACAATAAATAAATAAAAATAATTTGTCTTTTGTAAAAAGATAGAAAAATTTAAAGTTCTCCGAAATTCTCAAATGAATATATGGGGACGAAAACACTGATAAGGCAGACCGCTCGCTGCGCTTCTGAATTCGTCTAAATTCGTCTCCAGGACGCATGTACAATACAGCGCAATGCGTATGTGTAGATAGAAAATATAATAGATTCGGGTGTTCAATAAAAAATTCCCACGGTCGAAGACTGCAGTCTTCGACATACTTTAAAATGGTGAATTTTAGCTCACTTAACTTGAACAAAAACAGTAAACTACAATCGTCTACAAACTAGAAATTATTTCAATGTGTGTTCAGAAACTCTCTTGAACCAATCAAATGACATAATTGACCGAGCGATCGTGAGGCGCCAGGAAAGAGTCTCTGTTTCAGCTTGTGAAACAAATTTTTTGTAGGTCCGTCTGTCCCGCTGTCCGGATCTCAACCTATTTTTGTGTTTTGTGAGCAGGTTCGATAATTCTATTAATTGTTTTGTCGATTCAGCTTTGGAATTTTTTCGAAATTGCAGTGCCACGGGGTTTGAAAACGTAAACAATATCATATATAATTTTGAACTTTTTTTGCAATGGTTCAGCCATAGAAACTTTTTGTTTGAACAACTTTTACATTCGATAAACTTCAACGGGTGGACATTCGCGCGGTCGAGAGCTCACAGAGCCACGAGTTTGATTATCACTACATAGTATAAAACAAAGTCGCTTCCCGCTGTCTGTCCCTATGTATGCTTAGATCTTTAAAACTCCGCAACGGATTTTAATGCGGTTTTTTTAAAAGATAGAGGGATTCATGAGGAAGGTTTATATATATAATACATACCCGTGCGAAGCCGGGGCGGGCCGCTAGTAATCTATAAGAGCTAACAGCTCATATTATTTTTAAAGATGCCTAAAAGAAATAACAAACACAACAAAAAAGTGTTACAACACACTTAATACACATACTCTACACTCTTCACATTTTTAACATTCCTACATATTATTTCTAAATAGGACATGCGTTTCCAAGCAATAAAATCTGTATGAAGACTATTGAACAACAAATAATGGAAGCAACGGACGCGGTGGCGCGAACGCACACAAGTTTTCTCGTTATGTCCTTAGAGATGTTTTGAGATTTGCAGAAGCTCCGAAGTGCATCGAGTACAATAGCTCCTTTCTTATCCTTCTTTGCGGAGAAACATCTATTTAGACTTTTTGTTGAGGCTAGAACGGTCGGTCGCGAGGCACGTACGCTCGCCGGACGCGCTCAGAATTCAATATCCCTATTTCACGTTACCGTCTTTCCCGTACATAAAACAACCAACAGATACTTGGACTTTGTGTAACCTGTTTAAATTAGAACGCCGATACACATGTGCCGGACCGTTTCTAACGTCACCGACCGCACGACTCATATAACTTTTATCTCAGTACAAGAAATAATATACCTATCCATTTAGAAAGTTATTACTTCCTTATATGAATAAATCTGGTCTGGAAGCAAAAAGGAAACGGCTAAAAAGAAGGGCTAGCTGCTTCCCTCGTGTAGATCATATTTTATCGAGAGAACTAACATCAATATCTGGAAAGTAATGAAATGATAATATAGGTATTTAAAAAATCGACACAGGTAAGGAGTAAATTCTTTCACGGGATTCGAAAGAAATATTTTACTAGATATTATTGGTATTTATTTATGCTATATTGAAATAAAAGATACTTTAGTATTGCATCTTAAATTCTTAAACCCTTATATAAATTAAACTTGCTCTCGTTTTAGTTTGGAAATAGCAATTTATAATACTTTCACATAATGAGGAGTATTATAATACTCGTACGAGTATGTGTTTAAAAATCGAGCCGTAGGCAAGGTTTTTAATAATATCACATGAGTATTTTAATAACCAGGATGTGGCAGTATCATACACTATTTTATTTAATCTCATAAATTGGTATTGACCAACTGTAACTACTAAATAAAAGCGTTTAAATGGCGCCCAAACCCGGCATTCATTTTGAAAACTAGACCACCATTATCAATTAGTTTTTTGCTAATGGACGGAACTCACCATTTTTATGGCATTAGAAAACAAAACACTTATTTTTCCTGTAGCGGGCTCAAAAGGTCTCGTATCCAGGGCCGTAAAATATTCACCCTGTATCTCAATAGTAAAAAAAATACTTTTCATCGCATCTATTCGAAAAACGATGATTTTATCCCAAATAATTGGGGCTAAAGTAGGCGTTAAAACACATTTAAAAACGGAACACGAATGTAGAATCAAAAATAATAATGGCAGTCAGCTGAAAAAAAAGAAGAATTTAGTTTTAAAATTACAAAATATAGGCGTATTTCTATTCTTTAGTGAAAATGCCACCAAATAAAGGTTAGTAACTGACTGTTAAACTCTGATTAGGTATATGTAGGTATTCTACTTTCGTTATACTTAGGTATATATTTGCTTTTTCTCATAGATGGAGATAAAAAGAAGAATGTGCTACACGGTGTACGGTATAAGTTTTATCTCGGGCGATATACTTGAATCCCTCGCTTCACTCAGGATTCCACCATAGAATCCCTCGCTACGCTCGTGACTCTATTGTGGCATCCTTCGTTTCGCTCTGGATTCAAAGTAGCGCCCTCGCGTTAAAACTATTACCTTTACGCCTTGAAGCACAATCTACTATTGTAACATTATTCTGTTATAGAAGACAAAGTTATAAAGTGATTCTATTTTTTTTATTTCGGTATTGTGTTCATAAAGTATGCTAATATAAAATCGGTTTAAAGTTTATAAATCGAATTTTATGATAATATCATATCATATTATGATAATATAATATCATATTGTGAGATTAGATAAACATTATGTACGACATTTTCATTTGCATTGTAATTGGTATTGTTTTAAGATTTTTTATAATATTGCGTCTGGACGGCGAAAAACACATGAAAAGAAACTAAAGATAGAAGTAGAATTACTACTTCTACTACGTTACGTACTACTACGTTTATTTGAAAACAACTTTCAAAGCTACGTTTAAAATAATCATTCCATAAAAGTCACGGAGTAGATATAATCGTTCACATAATTCGTAAATTCCACTCGTAGTCCCAACAGAAAGCTTATTATCCAACGTCTACGTCAAAGTAGCATGACTAAAACACATAAACTATTAATATCAGGCAAACGTAAGCCACGATAAACAAAACTAATCAAACATTTAATGTGTACCGTCTTAGTACGTATCGATCAAATTGAAAATTGTAAACGGGGCTCTCGGCAGCTTTCAAGGGAAATGATTTGAGGGCAACAAAGCGACCACATGAAACACTTACGAATATTTAATGAAGAGATTTAAGTTCAGTGAACGTAAGTCGGCTTTATAAATAGTATTTACTTCTTATGCACGAGTATATTATTCAAATCTACTCGTACAAGCCCCCTTAACCGCGCAAGGGTTATTAGGCATTTAAGATGCAGTACAAAAGTACTAAATTTGAGTATTTAATTTGAGTACTTTAGATATGTAATATTTTTACAAGCTTTTATGTAGTTTTTTTTTGGGTCGAATCTTGCATTTGAGCCACTTTCCGGTTTCTGATTGAGATGACATTGTGTATGCTAATGAAGATCAGATGACAATGCAATATTATAATGTCAAGAAGCTGATCTGATGATGGAGCAGGGAGGTGGCTATAGGAACCCTGTAATAAAACGACGCAACCGCATCGAGTTTGGGCTTATTACATTTGTCTTGGTAAGTTCTTAGGCCCTACAATTAAAGCTTGTACAATTTTTTTTTTTTTAATAAACCTATTAATTGACACAATTTTTGGAATAAAG
Source organism: Acrobasis repandana (assembly GCA_963576875.1). NCBI lineage: Eukaryota > Metazoa > Arthropoda > Insecta > Lepidoptera > Pyralidae > Acrobasis > Acrobasis repandana. Next base: position 12,869,418 of record OY756218.1, on the reverse strand, counting down.
AAACTAGGATGCAAATAGATTACGCGCTGTGTTATCGGTAACGAATGACAAGCATCTCCGGACTGGGCGTTAATTGGATGGGTGTTGAAAAGTTAAGAGGGCGCCTGATGTTGATAATCTAAATTCTGCTCCCGCTTCCACGCACACATTTACTCTAGCTGAAGTGAGACAGCGAGCCATGCGGGGCGTAGCGAATCGCCGCGTGTCAATGAAGCTGGTTTACGCGTTTCTGGTTTTTGAGGTTTTTTTTCTTTTTACAAAGAATATTTAAGAGTTATTTAAAAAGTAAGACATATGATGACTGCTTTATGTTTAATACAATTATAATCCAAAGTTACAAGGGCTAATTTATTGTATTTTTTAATACTTTCTGTTTTAATATAATTCTGAGGTGATTTGAAGGCAAATTCGCAATTTTTTTCTATCGATAAAATTTTAAGCAATCGTATTTTCGAAACATATTCTGACAGGAGTTAGTCCTGAAGTTTGGTGTGTTTTTATTTTAAAGTGAGTATTTTGTTAAAATTGATATTATTAAGATCGCTCTAAGTACTATCGCGGTCATACGGGCTCTTTTAAGAGTCTAGACTAGATACACGAACCGCATTCCGACTGCCAAATTGCAGTTGAGATGAAGTTTGATAGCAGTTGGCAGCATTTGGTACGACTGCAAACCAACTACAATCGGACTGCTTAGTTGTTGAAGTCGGTGTGCAGCACAGAATTGATAAACGTGTGCAGTTGGCGTTCAGTTTGCGAGAAGTTATCGTTCAGTCGGTGTACAGTTGGTTCATTGCAGTCGTGCCAAATGCAATCAAACTGCATCTCAACTGCAAGTTGGCAGTCGGAATGAAGTCAGTTGTAGTAATGCACCCTGTCCAAAAAATAATAACCCATATCCCGTCTGTCTAGAGCCTTAGTCATTAAACGCCATGGCGGTCACCTGGTGACCGACAAACAATTAAAAATCTACATATTGTGTCTGCAATGCTGCAGTCAAGGTGTTAATCTAGCGTTTCATTTGCATTTGATGTAGTCACATTGTTAAATATGAATTGAATTTTTGACCTAAATGTCTTTGCCACATATAAAAAATCAGCTTGCATTGAGATAGTCAACCATGTTTTTATAAAAGGGAACTCTACCCAGCTAATAAACATTGGACCACCTGATTATCCGAAAAGATAGATGATTCCTAAAGATGATTCCGTGCTTTGGAAGACACGCAAATCCCAAACGCCATCTAGCATTTTTTTAAACCTAACCTAGGATTGGTTCTGGTCTACTCTCGGTTGCGGAGGTCAGACGGCAGTCGCTCTGTATAAAAACCAGTAACTTCGTCAAATCACCTAGGTTAGGTAGCGGACCCAGGGCTCTGAAGTGTTACCGTTGAGGATGCAACCAGGAATACGCTCGGATGTTGATGATGATGTCTCTCTTTTTTTATTCAAAACATTGTAGACAGAAAATATATGAGAAGCAGACCATGCAATAAACATCTGGGTTTGCAATGTGCGATGAAAACACATAGTAAAGTGCAAACAATGCCGTGTGCACAGCCGTAGATAACGTGCATGATAAATTACAAAATAAAACTTCTATTTGTGTGACTGTGACGTACAAAAGACGAGAAAAGTGCTTTATTCCCTTTAGCTAAACTCAGTTACGGTAAAGCAAAAAATACGAGAAAAAAAATGGTTTTAAAAAGCCACAACGTGTTGTGGCCTATTAGTAGACTACCAAAGTGGCCTAGTGGTCATCATGCCAGGCTGTCACTCAATATGTGTGATTTGTCCCTACCTATATATTTATTTATTATTTCGCTCAGTGCGATTTTGATCAAGTGCGATTTCAAATCAAGCTAATTCGGTCTTTGAGCGTTACATACCAAATTTTAAGTAAATCGGACCAGTAGTTTTTGCTGAGTCGTTTATCGCAAATCTCACGGGAACAGTACTTTTTCCGGGATGAAAGGTACCCTATGTCCTTCTCAGTACTCTTAACACATTGTAGAACACAATACTTCTATAGACGTAAATTAATTGTTATCTCTATTAATATTGTATATGCGAAATTTTAAGAAGATTGGTTCTGTAGATAAAGCGTGAAAATGTAACAAACAAACAAGTATACAAACTCACTTTCGCATTTGTAATATTAGTTGGGATAGGGTTGGGATTGTTCCCTCCGCCCGAGTTCTCATCTTGTCGCGATGGGGGGCTCATAGTACCTGCGGACTGGGCATCCGCGGGGAAGCTAAGAGGAACCCACTGCCCGGGTTGAAGCTGAGGCCTCCCCGGGCCCGGTGGAGGCTATTCCAGGCGGGAATGCCCTGGCTGTGAGGGAAAGGGGTGACGATGACCTCCCTTCAATCACATCCGTGGTAGAAGTCGCGGGGGAAAAGGAATGTCGGTGTGTCGTTGCCGCTCGCCCTATCCTCCGCGTCCAAGCGCGGCCGTGGCGCTTGCCACGGCCGCGCTTGGACGCGGAGGATAGGCACGGCATCGGTGGGGCCGCAGGGAAACAGGAGTGTCGGTGTTACGTTGCCGCCCTCCCTATCCCCCGCGGCCGGCTTGGTGGGCCCCGGTCGCCGTCAGGTGGACTGGGGCAGGGCCTGCTTCTGCAGGCCCCAAATTATGAGGGCTAGTTGGACGGTGGAAACGGGATTCCATCGTCCAACGGACAGCTCTCCTGAGTGGAAGGCAAGCGCGTATCATGTCAGCGCGCTTGTCTTTGTCGGGCCGAGAGGCCAAGGCGACAGCTGCTCCGGCCCTTCTAATTCAGCAGAGGGTGCCGTGAGGTCGTTGGCGAGTCGGAGCCGCTAAGGTAGCGGCCGGCCGCGCCGGGACTGTGGAGCATGGAGAAGCACACGGCCCCGGCCGATAGCCTTTACCTTAACTCTACAATACTCTAATTCATTGTTACTCTAATTAATCAATTAATTGATAAAAGCTGAATATCTTTTTAGCAATGGCATCTATAGGATATGATTCTTTTTCAAGAAAATTTATTTTATGATCTGCTGTATTTTAGATATAACTTATAGTTCTACTTTAAAACCCGTTTATGAAAGCTGAAGCATCAGTGATGTTCAGTAATCCCCTATAAGGGGATAAACTAGGAAAACGTCCGCTGATGTCCGCATATCCATGTGTGATCACCTAATTTTAACATTTACATGATTTTGTAATTTTACAAAAGATCAAAAACCTATCAATAACTCAACGTCAACAAGTTAAATTTTTGTTAGAAAATAACCAATTATTCTGGTTTTCTCAGCTGGCAATTGAATAAGCTTAATTGGAGCTATAAATATTTAAGGGCTTATTCATTCAAGTTGGTATTCGAGACAGTGGCACCAACAGGAGTTCACCTTTACGTGTTTTTATTTGTTGCAGTCGCGCCTCGCGCCTGAAGTGTATGTTTGGACTTGAGTTTCTGTTTTCTTTATTTTTTTGCAAAACAATAATGTGAGAACATGATTTTAGCATAATCTCAACTCAAGATAAAAAAGAGGCTACGAGCTTGCAACTTGTGTTTTCCATCATGCTTCATCATCAACCATGCAGGTTTAAGCGAAAATAAAAGCGGCCAAGTGCGAGTCGGACTCGCCCATGAAGGGTTCCGTAGCTGCAAGTAACATAACATAATATAAAAGTTCTAAAGATAAATTGCGGTTTACGATTTATGACGTATTAAAAAACAACTACTTACTAGATCTCGTTCAAACTAATTTTCGGTGGAATTTTGCATGGTAATGTACATCAAATATTTTTTTTTTGGTTTTATCATTCTCTTATTTTAGAAGTTACAAGGGAGCCACACACATTTTAACACTTTGGAAGTGTCTCTTGCGCAAACTATTCAGTTTAGAAAAAAAATATATTAGAAACCTCAATATCGTTTTTGAAGACCTATCCATAAATACTCCACACGTATGGGTTTAATGAAAAAAAAATAAGTTTAAGTTCTAAGTATGGGGAATCCCCAAATTATTATTTTTTTCAATTTTTGTGTGAAAATCTTAATGCGGTTCACAGAATACATCTACGTACCAAGTTTCAACAGTATACCTAGTTCTTATAATTTCGGAAAAAAGTGGCTGTGACATACGGACAGACAGACATGATGAATCTATAAGGGTTCTGTTTTTTGCCATTTGGCTACGGAACCCTAAAAAATAGAATATAATATTATATATAAGTGTAGGTGCCTATATTGTAATATCGATCAATCAAAACAGTGAACGACAGTTTGTGGATTAAATAAACGATGAGCTAGTCACTTGTTGCTATAATTTTAGAGTTCAATCTATACCATTTTCTTGTCGTGAGTAATTGAATTTATATCAATGGATGTCGATACTCAAACTCGTTGTATTCTAGAATTTTCCTTGTTATATCTTTTTGTAACTTCTTATTATAATTTCTATTTAAATACCTATTTCGAGTTCGTGGATCTAAGCTTGGATTTTTTTTTTCATATTATTAACTTGAAACAATTTAGGATTAGAATAATAAAGAAAATAACTTATCTGACCGAATTCTGTTAGTAGGTCTTACATAATCCTATAAATATGTAGTCCTTAAATATTTACAACACCGTTTTTATCATAAAGTTAAGAATATTATATAATAACTACAAACCTACATGAAAAAAAAAACACATATACTTACAAAGAATATAGAGGCATAAAATCAGAAAATAAGTATGTAAATATAACAATAAAAACTTTGACTTTGAAATAAAGTTAGGTACGTTAACTATTAGTCAAAGTCAAAGTTTTTTAAAAGTCAAAACCATTTATGTATTCAAGTACCTACTTGAACCAACGTCAACCAACAAATTAGACTGATTTTAAAATTAAATATATGGACTGATAATTCAGAATTATGTCATATTAATGCAATTGGAATTTATGTCAATTTTTAAGTAAATTTAGTATTCACCGAATGTACTCAAATTATGCCATTTGTGAGTGTACAAATCTTTAAGATAGACCCGCGCCAAACTCAAGCCAACCTTTTTTGCCTTTAAGGTAATTATCGGTTCCATTATAAGCTCCCACGAAGCAGATACATTATATTTTTAAATATGTACTATAAAAAAAGTCAGTCAAGTAGTCACGTGATCTAGTTACTATGGAAAGTGATTTTTCTTCGTATTTCTATATACATTTATTGGGAAAAGTTGTTCAAAATGATGGAGTGGATAACCCCTTACAATATTTGTACTTAATTAAAAATAAGCTTGTATAAAGATGTAAAATAATATAGGTTGGTACGTTGAGGTTATTTCATTAAAACTTCTCAGCATACCGGTTTTTCTCCCTCTTAATATGCAGCTATGAAGCCGTAACTTTACAAATTTAATTATACTACCTACTAATTGTATTTGGTATGGAGAGACCCAAACCAGAGTGCTGCCATACATATTATTACTGTGTGATATGAGTTTTAAATATAATCTATATGAATTGAATATAATCTTCGACTTTCCTGTCATTATTCTTAAGTAGCTACTGCACTAGACTACTTTTAGTATGCGATTTGATATACATTGCCTGTCTTGTAATGAACAATCTAAACTTAATCCTTCAAAACACGCAATGTACATCAAATCGCATACGATTAATAGTCTGGTGTAATAGCTACTTTAGATTTAAATAACTGCTCGTTTATTTCATAATGAAATATTAAATAAAAAATGTGAAATGGTAATACCTATGTACTCAATAGCTTTTGCCTTGTTTTGTGACTATTGTGACTTAAACTACGTAGACTTTGGGATAAATTTACATACCTACGTTTACAAATTTTTCTTCAGATCATTATAAAGAACTAAAACAAATTGGATAGAAAAATAGAGAAATTTTCCATAAATATCGCTATTTGACGACCAATAATATTTTGTTTAAAACGTAATAATTTCTAACTCAAATTGAACGCATTGCACAAACACAAAACGACGTTTATTTGTAGTTATTACTCTGTGTTTGAAGCCATAGTCATACAACATATGAACACAATACAAAACATAAGAAAACATGTACTTTATACAGTTCATTTTTGACCAGCATAAAGTTCATTTCTAATAGTTAATATCTATATTTAATCAATCTAAGGGGTCAGAAAAAGTAGTATCGGTAATTAAAATTTAGGGGCAAGCCCCAAATTTTAATAACCGATACTACATTTTCTAAAATGTGATATGATCAAATATTTAACACTGGTATATCGTCCGAAACGTTTCAAATGCTCTTTCTTCCTTCTCAAAAATTTATTGCCGAGCTTTTGGGTTCACAAGACCATACGAGAACAAAATGTACTTTAAGTGTACGTCATAAAATGCTAAATGTATCACGTACTTTATAGCCGGCGTATGAATTTAACTGAAATATTTAATTCATAAACCAAAAAGAAAAATAAATTTAAAGACATTAAACTAAAAGTACCTTGTAAACAAATTGTATTTGGAGGACTCCGACAAAATATGTATAATCAAGCTTTTTAGGGTTCCGTACCCAAAGGGTGCAAACGGGACCCTATTACTGTGACTCCGCTGTCTGTCCATCTGTCCGTCTGTCTGTCCGTCTGTCTGTCTGTCCGTCTGTCACAGGGCTCTATCTCTTGAACCGTAATAGCTAGACACTTAAAATTTTCACCGATTATGTATTACTATGGCCGCTATAACAACAAATTCTAAAAATAAAAAAAAGTAAAAAATTAAAGGGGCTCGTCATACAAGAAACGTGTTTCTTCAGCGTTGTAAAACATTGTACGGAGGTACGGAACCCTTCATGTAAAATAAAAAAATAAAATAAAATAAAAATAGTTTTTATTACGTTAACAGAGGTGATCTTACGTCTATAGGTGTTGAAGTCTATAAAGTATGTGCTGATTCGTAGTTTGAATTTTTTATTATATTTTTATTTACTTATATTGCATTTTACCTATTTCTAACAGCGATTCAGTTTCAGAATAGTTTAAGGTTTTTATCCACTCATTAAGTTTATATTTAACATCATGATAAGTTTTTTCATATACGAGTCCGACTCGCACTTAGCCGCTTTTTATTTAAGGTAGTTTCAGTCCATGATAACTTTCATGAACATACATATGAAACATTTAAAAATGTGCTTAAAAAATAGGAACCCTGGTAGCTTAGTGCCTACTGTTTTTCGTAATTCACTCTACTTTTATACTTTTGGAAAAGTTGTTCAGTATGTGTCATAAGTTGAGTTAACCTTATATCACCATCATCATCAGATTTCAAAAAAAAGTGTACCTAGATAAAAAAGAACAAGTCTATGTTAAGGTCTCCCAGTTGATCAATCAACGTCGCATAATGTCGTTCTCTACTCGTACCTATATGCATTATACCACATGCATTTACACAATAGGGATAAGATACTCGTAAATCTACTATTCTAGTACTTGGATATATTAAAGTAGTTACTCTAGTTTATATATCTTTTATGTTTACAAAAATACATAAAAGTTTCTGTTACTTAGGTAGGTAGGACATAAAAACCTTTTACTAAAAGGATTTTATTTCAAAAAAAGCTTTTAAACCATTTTAGTTTAAAAAGTAATTTTCTCGTTCATAAACGCCAAATGGGAATTAGTAAAAATAAAAATGTACTTTGAAATTGAGCTTTAGCTACAGTACAGACCGAGTCAAATTATGCAGATTGGTCCGTGCATGTAGGTATGAACTTATTTATAATAGAACAATATTAAAGGTTAGATTTGGATTATAAATTTTATTATAAAGTTCATTTCAAAATATTTGAACTTTATTTTATTGTTAGTATGTTTATAGTGACGAAATATAAAAAATACAATAAAATCCGTAGATAAACACTGCATGGAACATTATTACTAAATAAATAAGTTTTAATTCCAGAGTGAAGAAGTTTATATTTTGTACATCTTCCATGTGTTATTTATTTACAACAAAGTAAAAAAAAAGTACATATTAAATTTCTAAAAACTAATCTGGGAGAAAGAAAATAACGTATAATGTACCAGGTGCTCTTCCCGCACAGATTACAAAAACGATCGATGATCGAGGGAATGGTCGAGAATCTGAATTATATTAATGGAGATGGCTAGCACTATTTTGATTCCATTGTTCCATCTTCACCGACCGCGGTGATGCCACGTTTAGCGTGACGTGGCTTCGGGTCTTATGGCTATAGTTTCTGTCTGCCCCATTAGGAATAAAGACGTGATAATGTAATCTATAAATATTTATTTATAATTCACAATATTAATATATTAATTCATCATATTTTTCGTGTTATAAATATGATAAATATGGAAAACGTCTGTAGATTTTTGAAAAGTTTACTGTTACGAACTGGCTATACTAACCACCTCATCCATGTAGAATGTCATTTCCGATCCCCATTCTGACTCCACTGAATCGGTATCGGACATCCGATAAAACTAAAGTCAATAGACCGACATAATCGGTCATGTGCGAACACAATACCAACAATCGGATGCGAAGGACCCGACTACTGAACCATTCATATGGATCATAAACGATTCTTGTACGAATGCCTAGAGGGGAGCGGTTGACTTGACTTGACAAAGCCTTTTATGATAAGACAATAGTAATAGACCATTAATGATGAATGATGAATGAAAACATGAATTTTGTGTTGTAGGTACATATTCATTGCTTTTTTGTTTGGGAATGTGATCAGTGCTGCTGGCATTCCCAAAATTAAAATAGGAACTTACTATTAAAAATTACGCACTAATAAGTATTTCCAAACTACGACTGTGAATGTAATGGAATGCATCAAAGGTATGGAACATACAATTACCATGTCATATATGCCCAGGGTTGTAGCTCCTCTGGCTCTGAATTAAATAAGGTAATTCTGTTCGGTGAATGAAGGAGCTGAGTGAATGTATGAACGATGACTGTTAAAACAGGTATTCCCTTTTATTTTTTATAAAAAATTGGAATATGTATTTTTGAAAGGCTTTAAAAGTGTGTGACGGTATAGCTCGTGAAAGATACGCGCCACGTTGTTAATAAAATGTCTTCGCTGTAATATAATTGCATATAATTTTGACAAAACAGGTAAGTTTGTTTTACCATAAATGATGTAATGAATTGATTACTGAATTGAATTTAAACATCTCACGTCTTCTTCAGATCGTAAAATGTTTATACGCGACGAAGTATCTGACACTGAAATTAAGGACATTTTACTGCCTATTCGGTACAAATTTTAGTATCAAAGATCGTCGTTAATTCCAAGCGAACGTTTGAAATATACTATAAAATTACTTAAATCATCGCCGCCCTAAATGCAAGATGTTTTTGGGAGAAAGCCGAGATCAGCCCGGTCTAGATCGTAGTGCTCACGGAACTGCAAAATCTGGATGTGAATAATATTAACACCAATCTCACCTGCTTGCAACAAATGCCTATGGCTTGTCTAAGTCTGTGTGTGTTTCCTTTGCGACTTTTCTGTGTTGCTTCTGAGGTTGGAGACCGTTTTCCACTCGTTCACTTCACACAGTCTGCCTTCATATCCATCCTGCTCTAAATGTTACTCTCGAAACCATTGGTATCATCTATTAAGCCAGTATTTCTTGGATCTACCCCTTTAACCGGTTTCTGGTGGTGGTGTGGATAGTAATTTCTTTCTCTTATCTTGCCGGTTTCTGCAAAATATGCCTGTACATACCTTTTCTTCTTTCTTCTTAATTAAGAGCTTAGTGGCTCTTGTCGGTGGAGTGTGCACCAAACTTCTAGGTTCTCTGCCTTGCTTTTTAGTGCTTGATACAACATAACCCTGTTTTTTCTTTCAGTTGGTCTACATAGCTCTTTCTTGGTCGTCCTGAACCTCTTCTACATCTCATCTTTCCTTCTAGAATGTTTTTAAATAAGTAGTCGATGTCATATTAAGTGACCAATCATTATGTACATACCTATGTAAGTACATACCTATGTAATTCACTTGCAGTTTCTATTATGTAACAAATATAAGAAATAAACACTAAAGTAGGTGATTTCCTCAGATATTTCCGCACAAGTAATCATCAAGCGTGATTAATCGTTCAAGGCTCATTAAGTGCCCTTAAAAGTATGAGAAAAAGTCGCTTCTAGGGGAGTGGTACCAAAAGTTCTATTTTTGAACTACGTATTATCCTGTTATTCTCAAAAAGCTTTAAGACTTCCAGGGTAGTTTAAAGTATTGTATTTGAAAGTCACAGGACTAGTAGTCTATCCTACAGAAAAAACCTTGGTAGGTATTTTTTATTAAGGTGAGATGGGTTCGCAGCCCGCAATACTGTGTGTGTTTTTGAAAAATTACCGTAATTAAACTACTACAGTCTTTCTCAAAAAATTTACATAGAAATCTTAAGGCTTTTCTACAGACACCCACAATAGCCAAAATACGATTTAGAATTTTTGGCTCGATAGAAAAAAATCACAAACATACCTATAAATTTGCCTAAATTTACCTTTAAAAAAGATATTACTTACTACTTTATATAATCATCTTTTTATATGAAACTATACCAAAAAATGTAAAATGTAAAATCTAAATTACTAGTTAATTTCGCTACACAAACAATTATATATTTATAATTGTTCGTGAAGTGAAATTAACTAGTTAACTTAAAAAACTAAATTATACAAAAAAAATAGTAAAATATTCACTACACTAGAGCGAACAAAGGCCCGGACCCGAGCTCTCTAGGAAAATTTACAGGTATGTTTGTAATTTTTTTTCTATAGAGCCAAAAATGCTCAATCGTGTTTTGGATATGTATGAGTATCTGTAGAAAAACCTTACGATTCCTATGTAATGTTTTTGAGAAATAAACTGTAAATAACATTTATAACCCCGTACCGTTTCCTTAAGATATCAAAAAAAAACTAATAATAATAATAGCTGTAAATGACTATTGTATCTTCATTTTTTTTTTAACACAATCACACTTATTAAGCTAGCCCCAAAGTAAGTTCTAAACTTGTGTTATGGGATACTAACTTAACGATACTATATTTTATACTTACTTACTATCCTGGCTCAGCGACCCAAAGTGAGTCTTGGCCTCCAGCACAAGAGCACGCCAGCGCTCCCGGTCCCGCGCTAGCTCTCGCCAGTTGTCACCAACTTGCAGCTCGCGCAGGTCCGCCATCACCACGTCGCTCCAGCGATACCTGGGACGGCCCACCGGCCTGCGACCGATCGGCCGGCCCTGGTATGCTCTCTTCACTCCCCGATCCTCCTCCATTCTTTCGACGTGTCCGAGCCATCGAAGGCGGTGCGCTTTAGCTTCGCCCATAATGTTAGGCTCGTCCACTAGATCTTGTATTTCGGCATTGCTCCTAATCCTCCATACACCATCCTCTCCTCTCACTGGTCCCAGGATCTTGCGAAGTATCTTTCTTTCCGCTACGAGAAGCCTTCTTTCCTCTTTTAATGTTAGCGTCCACGCCTCACATCCATACAATAGTATAGGACGGATGATCGTCTAATAGATCCGTATTTTTGTGCTTCTGCTGAGAAGTTTGGACGTCAACACCTTATGTAGGGCTGCACTGCATCGAAGGGCATTTTGGATGCGGATGTTAATCTCATCTTCTCTCGTGTTTGTGTCCGTAATAGTGCATCCTTGGTATATTACTATCAACTATATTTTATGATAAATACATACCTATATAGGTAAACACCCAAGACCCAGGACAATTTGAAAAAGGCCATTTTTCAACTTGGATAATATGGCTGGGGATCGAACCCAGAACCTCCATTTCATTCAAAATCTGATTAAATAAGATATTGTGTTGACAACGCTGTTCCAGGGGAGCGTTGTTCCGTGGTAATGAGGTACGAGCGAGGCACAATGGAGCTCCTGCTTGCTTCATCGCAACTTGCCACAATACGACTTTCCGAACCTTTCTCATTTCGTTTTTGTTCTGTTTTTGTTTCACTCGTAGTCGCGGTCGCAGATGTTGCAGCGGCCGCCGGCTCATCCACGGATTAGTACCCGTTAGGTTTTCGTATTATGCGTCCCACTTACAAAGGAAACTTCTTGGATAAGCCTTGTTAAAGTTTTCTTTTGGATTTTCATGTATTCATATAACATTTTGGAAATAAATGATATTGACAGCAGATCAGAATCATAATTATAAAATGTTTTATTTATCTCACTGTACTCGTACACGCACGCACATAGAAAAGAAACAAATTGAAACTATTACAATTAACTCATCTATATTTTAGGTACCTGTAGAAATATGTGCGTACTAAGTATAGATATGCAATATGACGTCTTACTATCAGAGAGAGAGAGCCAGTGTCTCACAATCAAAAATGATGGTAAATTGACATTTCCTTACAATCGCCCAGTGTTTGACAGTGTTTTAACAAGGTTGAATGAAATAATATTTTTATTTATACCTTTATGATATATGTAGAGTGAATGTACACGTTCCAGCTACCAGTGATACGTCCCGTAAAATTAACTTATTAACTTTTCCCCCTCGTGTATATTTGTGGATGTAGAATATTTAATAAATTGGATTACGTACTGCGATAAATTCATATTTTAAGGATAGATAGAATTTTAAGCGTAAATAAAATAAAACACAAAAATTGCAGTGCTTCAACCTTCAGCAAAGTTTATGTGTAAGTATAGTATGTATGTTAATAGGTATTAAACAGTGGCTCTGTAATCTGTAGACCTAGCGTATCTGACTTGGGCCCCTATAACCCCTGACCTCTTGAAGTTTATCGGATGTAAAAGTTGTTCAGACAAAAAAGTTGCGTCTTAATAAGGGTAAGCAAAATACCACCACAATTTTCTGCCATTTGAAATGATTAGACAAAAAAAACTAGGTATATAATTATAAAACCTGCTTACATAATTTTACGAGAATCGGTTGCTAAATGCGATCTCTAGGCGACAACAGCCGAAAATGTAGACATTCAAACATTCGAAATTCGGACTCCCGAAAGATTTTTTGCCAAAGCTGTCACGGAGCCGAATGTATTGAATTCTTATAGGTTTTCCTGTAATCTACAAGGAATGAACTATATTTTGTATTTTTTTTTAATTTTAGGCTCAGTAGTTTCGGAGATCAGAGGGGAATGGTCAATTTTCGTCTTCTTTCATGAATAAAATCAAAACTGTTTATTTTACAATAATAACAAAAATATATTTGAGATCCTCATACCAAGCCCTTTTATTTGATATATGATACAGTAAGGTTTGCAAAACTTTTTTTTTTCTAATTTGTCCCCCGAAAATGACCCTTATTTTAAAAAAATATTTATTTACTTTGCACATATGTGTTTGGGTCACAAGATTACAACATTCTACCAAATTTCATCTGATTCGGTCCAGTAGATTCGGAGCAAATTGGCTGTGACAGACGGACGGACAGACAGCGACGCACGAGTGATCCTATAAGGGTTCCGTTTTTTCATTTTTTCTACGGATCCCTAAAAACGGACAGGATAAGGAAGAAATGAGGTTTGAAAAGATGCAGCTTGCAGGTAGCATGCAGCATCGCTACATGTGTAATTTATAAAAGAAAAAAATTATGATGATGATGATGAAATAATACACTTATCAAAAAATTACTTATGAACTAAAGACACCTAAAAAAAAACGAAATAATTTAAATTACGAGTTGTTAAGGTTTCAAATTCACGGTTCATGGTTTTTTTTTTACTAGAAAACCTAATTAAATAATTCTTCAAAACTAAAAACCGACTTCAACACTAAACTACACAATTGATTTGGAGAAAATTCTATGGGACCACTTGACAAGTATGTCCTTTCAAACATAAAAAAGAATTTTCAAGCGTCTTCGAGTAATCGAGGAACATACATAAAGGTTCAGACAACTCCTACTTTTTGAAATCGGTTAAAAAAGCTATCGGAAATGTTTTATTTTTTTAAACACTTTAGATAAGAACTCCCAAAGTGCTGAGTCTTATACGACACAGAAAATAGTATACAGTAAAAGTATACTAACCATTTCGAGTGCCATCATTCGCTCGGCGGCGTCCTTTATACATACTTATCTTCAGCCATGAAAGCGCTTGAAAGCTCATCGATAGGAACATAGCATAAAACTATTATGACAAACACACTTATTACCAAAAGGTACCGTAGGTGTAACTGTACTCAGTTTTTTTAGATCAAACTTTATAGTTTGAGACTGTATTTTTGAAATAATCTAGATTATTTTATATAAGAAATGATGTTTAAAAGATTCATAGTCGTTTAAAGTAATAGTATAAAAATCTGACAAAAACAATTTGATTATTCCCTTTTTTATAATTTAATAACTAGGTATAGGACTAAGAATAGTGATTTAATAAAAGTAATAAATGTAACCTTGCGTCATTTGTAGAAGTACCTATATTCAGGCCAGTCTTTCTACTCGCATATACGAGTGTTCACGGTATACCAGACATGTAAGAGAAATATGTTACAAGTTACAGTATATTTTGTTACACTTCATTATTATTTCGACTATATTTTTTCATCATTTAGATTCAAGGTCTGTAAATAGCTCAGGAAACATTTCGTTGTAAAGTTAATTTAGTCCAGATCGATACCGAAGCTCCGCTGCAAGTGCTAATTTCATTCGATGTCGCAAGTTAAGGCACTAACAAGTAGTCTCCTTTTATTGTGTTAATTTCGTAAAATGACATTTTTAAAAAACATAATCTTAAATATTGTTTTCAGTGTGGTTCCCGGGAGAGTAGAATAGGACCACTCCAAGTATTCCCGTAGATGTCGTAGAAGATGACTTAGGAAACACAAGCTAAACAAAGCTTAATCAATGAGACCTCTCCAACCCGTCTGGCCAGCGTGGAGAGTATAGACCAATTCCTTTGGTTACTCTGGCTAAGTATGGCTCTGGTAGTACAGAGAGGGTTGTGCTTCTGTAGAGAAGAAAATAAACCAACTGATGATGATGAAAATGAATCTTAGTTTATATATATGATATCAGCGTTTGGTCAGGCCCGGGTGAAGGCCGCTTTTTCATTTTGAAAATGTCGAAGAAATCCTTTTTCCAGAAATTGATATCTTGGAGCTAAAAATAATTACAACAGAATAAACATGTGGACCGCACCAAACAATTTTATATTAGCCCCTCATATTATCCAAAAATAATGAACTCATATTTTTCGGGTTTACCAAATTAGTAAGAAGTTCTAGAGTGGGGCCTGTAAAAATCGCACGAGACCGTGACGTCATAAGAAATTTAAAGTCGTTCAATCTTCGTAATTATGTTAGAGTAGACTAGAACTACTTCAACAAGAGACGGTGAAGTCAGAGAAAAAATACATTAAGGTACAAAATTTTAATCTACATGTGTGTTGCTGTTACTTGTTGTTGCTTATCTACAGTGTGAAAATATGCTTCAGGCGGACATGATCAGCTCAGTTTAAAAAACAGATTAACATTGAGTTTTGTACTGCGGAGTTCTTTTGATGTTTAACTTATTTATTTATTTATTGAGATTCGAGCCTCGTGCAAAGTGTGGCGTTTACTAGGTAAGGAATATATTCTTTTTATTTTAGAGAAGAATTAAATAAAAAAAACCTGTCAAGTGCGAGTTAATCTCGCGTGGAGAGGGTTCCGTACAATTGATTGAATTCTTATAGGTTTTCCTGTAATCTACAAGTAATGAACTATATTTCGTATTTTTTCAAAATTTTGGGCTCAGTAGTTTCAGAGATCAGAGGGGAATGGTCAATTTTCGTCTTCTTTCATGAATAAAATCAAAACTATTTATTTTATAATTTTAACAAAAATATATTTGAGATCCTCATAACGAGCCCTTTCATTTGATATATAACACAGTAAGGTTTGTAAAACTTTTTTTTTTAATTTCCTAATTTGTTCCCCGAAAATAAGGGTCATTTTCGGGGAACAAATTAGGAAACTTTAAAAATATATTTATTTACATTGCACATATGTGTTTGGGTCATAGGATTACAACATTCTACCAAATTTCACCTGATTCGGTCCAGTAAATTCGGAGCAAATTGGCTGTGACAGACGGATGGACAGACAGACGCACGAGTGATCCTATAAGGGTTCCGTTTTTTAATTTTTTGTACGGAACCCTAAAAAGGGTTTAAGCAAGATCATTTTGAGAGATACTGTTGATTCAAATTCAAAAACAGTAAACCAATTTATTTAGAGAAATAATTATCCTCAGTAATACATTACTCTACAAAGGTCATGTAAGAACTTGAGTTTACGAAAAAGTAAACTCTTAATTTATGAAAATGTCCGTTTTGCGAAAAGGACATTGTGAGATAAGACGCTTCGAGAGTGGTCAGACTAGGAACGACAGACCGCTTAGAGACAATTACCTTGAGCTCTGCGCCGCAAGGCGCTCCTTCTTTCTTTTGCTGACTGATCACTGTCCGAGGCTTTGGAGAGAATTCCTTTAGTAATTCTACTTGTATTGTTTTCTAATAGGACCGAGATAAACGGAACAATTCAAAAACATTCCTCATTGATGAGTATTTTTATAACATCTATTAAATTAGGTTCCTAACCTACGCAACGTATAATCTGTATAGTAATATCACAGATTAATAATATACTACGTACAAGAAATATTAAAACTTTTTAAAGGCCTATTTAGGAAATAGTATTTTCTTGCACATTTAAGTTCAATATACTCAATATTAAAACGCAATAAAATACAAGAATATCAATAACACATGATTTTATAAACTGTTACACCAATACAGGTTTTGCAACAAAACTTCACCATGGATTCAAGAATAATACGTGTTGTTTAGACCATTCCAGTTATTTATTGCTTCAATAAGATTATATGCAACAGGCAAGAAACTTGCACCATCTAAATGGGGCATTAAAAAAGGAAAACATTACACTACAAACCGATACTCATCTTGAAAAATGAATATTTAAACTTTTTTATTTTTAGATATGTAACATGAAGACCAAATTTTATAAATCAACACAATCAACAAAGAATTCCATCCTCAAAAAAATCTCAAGTAAAATGGAAGAGTCGGAATGAAAACAATTTCATTTGTTCAGAAAATCCTCGGATGCAGGAAGGCTCTGTAAAAATTTAGTATGGCCTTCAAAATTTGAGGAGCTCAGGTAGTATTAATGAGAGGCTGCTCCCGTTACAAAGTCCGGCCAGCACACTCCCACCGAGAAAATTACGCGAAAATTTACATAATAGAGAATCCGTGGCCGCCCTAGTCCTTTGAAAGTCGGGAGTTGCGGGCCCGCTTCGAGTGACACCGTCGTACATTAAATTAACATCTCTCTCACTTTGTTTGCGAACGCTACACCGCTGGTGACTAATTTGAGACGACGGGAAGGTCGCGTACTGCAGACAAACTGATGAGGTAACGGATACCATTCATCAAAAATAAAATGATTAGGTACTTTGGATTCGCAGGTACATGCCATTTAATTACGTTTGGATCTCATATATCAGCACGGAACAGCACTTTCCTACGCTGCTATCTCTTCTGTCGCTTAGAACAGTAATTTGCTAGAGCGAGAGAGAGCGACGGAACGGTGCAGCACGGCCGGTACTCTGTTATACCACAGAATAAATACCAGTAGTACAGAAGTCTCACTCCGCAAACGTTTTCAAAGAAAAATCTACTCACAGTGGTTAGCAATATGGTGTAATTTAGCTCTCGTCAAAACGCAGCACCTTTTTGTTTAAACACCTACAGAAATCCATTGCAAGCCAATTGTATCCTTATGACCTTGGACAAACGATTCATAATACACACAAAACCGACTAAAATAGACTCAGCGAGCGATACGCTAAGGTTGACTATTACAAGAAGCTACTATCGCCATTTAGTGCACCGTATTATCGGTCTTCCATGCTGGTCTGGGAGACAAGAATAAAACTTGAATATAAATATGTGAGGACAAATCACACCGATTGAGCTAGCCCCAAAGTAAGTTTAAACTTACTTTTTATTAGTATTGTATTTATTAGTATCGTTGAGTTGCTCAACGATACTAATAAATACATATACAGATAAACATCCAAGACCCAGGACAATTTGAAAAAGGCCATTTTAGAACTTGCCCTGGCTGGGGATCGAACCCAGAACCTCCAGATTGGCAGACTAGCGTGTTGACCATTACACCACGGAAGTCATAGCTGCTTCTCTCCCCGCGCAAATCGTAGAAGCCGATCGAAGTAATGGGCGAAAATGCAAATCATGTTTATAGGCGATGCGGCTAGCAACCCATCACTATTTTTATTCCTTTTTCCACCTTCTCGCCCACCATCAAGCTAAAAGTTGCCTTTGGGTATTGCGGTCCTGGGCTCTGATTGCTTAGAGCCGCAACACTTAAAATGCTCTGTCTACCCCATTAGGGATAAAGACGTGATAGTATGTATGTATCATCGTTTGGTAATAAATTATAATGAATTAAATATAATATAACATGAGCGAAATTAAAGACTTTGTTTTAGCTGGTTAGATACCAGCTAAAACAAAGTCTTTAAAGTAGATACCGAATTCTATGCAATCTTTATAATATGCAATCCTTGTTTAAACAGTTAAAAACTGCGCAGTATTTTTTAGCCTTCTTTTTGTTTTTCCATTTTTAAAACGGCCTGATCGGTGAAGTACCTAGGCGACGAAACAAAGCTCGCGCGTGTGTCACTGCTCGCATGCGAGCCCCGACTGAATCAGCCACCCGAGAAGGCCGCCGCGCGTAGGTATATTTTTGATACCTACACGGGGAGTGACACAGGCCTGGTTATACTCTATTGGCTCACTAATGAGACATCAGCGTATAACTCGCCACGATTATTTTTCTTTTGTATTTTTTTTTAGTATCTTTATTTATTCAAAAAACACTATTGATATAAAATTTATAATTTTTTTTTGTTTGATTGAATTAATTGAATGTGTGGTCGTATCGTATCTAAATGCTGAAGTGCAGTTCAAATTAGATATCGTTCATTTGGGAAAGTTGTTCAGTATCATGGACAGAATCTAGCTTATAATAGTTTCAGTATATTTTGTTAGACTCTCCCTGTTTACCTAATTAACTAACAAGATGCTTAATGGAACTATTTCAAGGGCGAATTCCAACCACAATAGCAATTTTCCCCGGGAATCATATAAGAGTGAAATGGAAAACTATCAACCTCCAATTTCATAATAGAGCTAATAAATATTTTTCATATTTCCATATCTACACTTGTCTGATACTTGAAAAAGGTTTTAGTACTATGGACGAATTCTGCCCTTAAAATAACATATTTTATTATATTTTACAAGACTGTATGAGTTACCAAAAAAGTGAATACTTAAGATTCTTATACAAAAGTTAAGATGAAAGAATTTAATCACGAATACAAATACTGGATCAGCATCCAGTATTTGTATTTGTGATTAAATTCTTTCAGTGAGCATGGCTGGTGAATTGGCGTGTAAAACGGCTGAATCAGCAGAACTAAAAACGTAAATGCAGCAGTCGAGGTAATTGAGTAACCGCTGCGCATCATTAGGTAATTGCAGCTGTGGCTCACGCCGCGCCGCGCCGCACCGCACCGAGCCGCAACCTAACGTAGCGCCCCGCGCGGCCGCGTAGACACGCCGCGCCGCCCAGCCTGTAATGGGTTACCTTGTTAACCGACTCACTATTATCTCACTCTGAAAGAGTTTTCTTTGTAGAAACTTTACAACGGGGGCTAGCGTCAACTAAATTAAAACTTTTTTCGTACTTATCTATGCAACTGGTGAACATTACGTAGATAGAAAGTGTTACATTTCTGCCATATTAAATGAAGTAACAGAGGGAAATTAAAGAAACTCGCCTGTCGTAACTTCACATAGAATGGAATATGCTGAAAAAAAAAAGATATATGTTTTTATTTGTTGTTTAATTAAAATTTTTGTAATCTTATATATTTGTTTTAATTGTTTCACAATTATACTCGTAGTTAACCAAACTTAAGTAAAACTAAGTAACTAAAAAAAAATTTATACAATTTAAATACTAAAAATAAATTACTTATAAATATAAACTATGACTACAATTATGGCCTATAGTAGTCAACATGCCAGGCTGTCACACCGGGGTCCCGGGTGCGATCCCCGTTCAGGTCAAGATGGAAAATGATCTTTTTCAGATTGACCTGGGTCGTGGATGTTTATCTAAATGTTATACAATATAGTATCGTTGAGTTAGTATCTCGTAACAACAAGTCTCGAACTAACTTTGAGGCTTCCTCAATCTGTATGATATGTCCGTATATTTATTTATTTATATTTGTTATTAACATGAAATGTTGTAATAAAATTATATTTTCCCTACTTATTGCATAAAATAACCTATATTACGAGACTAAGTACACCTAATTGCATATAACGACGCGGTATTATTGGGCACAGTATTACGGAGAGGGTCTCGGAGTTGCATTAAGTTTGCCGTACAGCTTAAGTTAGTCGCTTGACTCTATATACGTCATTATGGAGCAGAGCAGACACAGACGACATGCGATTATATTCCATTTGACTTCTACTTAAAGTTCAAGTTGGCATATTTAGCTCGATGGTTCGGATAATACGTTTGGCAAACATCTACATTTAGACATTTGATGTGATTTAGTATTTATTATGTCTAATATTTAGACGGAATTCATGCTAGAACTTAGAATTAACTTTGCCAAGAATAGTAATATAACCTAATTTGAATTTTAAAAATTTCATATATTGAATGTACTCAGTTAGGTACTTGTATATAAAGAAAGACTGAGAACAGGAGCATCTGGTACTATTTCTTTTTAAATTCTAAGTTTTTTCTTTCCTCCTAGATTGATATGGAAGGATAAACAAATTCAAACAAAAAGCCATGCGATTCTGTCAGTCAGTCAAGTGTTACCCTCATTCCTCCTTGGAGCTATAAAACTATTCCTGCAGTCATTTGTCTGTGTTTTACAAAGACATTAATAGTATCAAATAAAAGCCACGTAAAGAAGTAGGAAGTCACCACAGGACGAATGAACATGTGAAATAGACTTTATATGTGAGGCAATAGGATACAAAAGGATGTTGTGGATAAGAAGTGATAGCGGTTCTATCCGAAACATTAGTCGCCTCTATGTTCATTTTGGCCTTTGCCCAGTTATGGGACACAATACCTACAGGCTAGTAAAAAAAAATGTTCAATTTGACTGAGAATACGGTATTCTAAAACTGTATGTATATATGTATCTAGTATTATTTTTATAAACTTTACTAGCGACCCGTCTCTGTTTCGCTTGGGTCAGCAACATACTTGTAACATGTAATTTTTGAGATGAACCTTTCAAATCAGACTAATTACGTTGCGGAAAGCGCAAAGTGTACTTATTTCTTTATCAATTTAAAAAAAAAATATGAAATAGTATGCCGAACAAAAATAGCACAAATAGCAAAACTAATTCTTTTTTCAGTGATAGAGAGTAAAATATAATTTTAAATTTACCCAAGTATAGGGAAGAATACTCTAAGTTCACTGTGAGAAATTAGGAAAAAGGAATAATTTGTTACTTAGTGTTTCCCCAATCAACAAAATTGTATGAAGTAATTTGCAAAAATTCACAAGTACACAAAACATACCATTTCCAGAAATTCGCAAGCAAATAAAAATAATGAACTCATTAGGCGATGTTCACTTGGATAGCAACAAACTTCATCGGATGAGCTCGGCAGCGCAGGTTTTACGGCGCGAGTACGAACGCCAAGCCCAGTAAAGTGGAAACGATCATTTTATTGTATAATTTATGGCAGCGTTTTATGAACTGTTTGTGATCGCGAAACAGCCAATAAAACTTGGTGATTATTTTTTCCGTCAAAATTGATTCAAATCAATTTATTTTACACCTTCATACGCTGTAACGTAAATTGAGTTGTTTATTTTCGTTTTCCAATTATTGTCTTCCATTTTTATTGCGCTGCGTCACTGAAATAGGGGTGAGATTGGATTGTGATCAGTTCGATCGTTTTAAATGTATATTTCTTGATTGGGATGATTTGCTTTCCATGTGGATATATTGCCGAAAATCCGTGATATTTTTCACTCCGTTGATATTCGCGTTACCCGAATGAAAATATTTAGGAATAAATATTTTCACGAACAACGTAGGTATATAATGTGTATGTTGGTCAGTTAAAATATAATATTATAGCGAGAAAACGAAAATTCATACGAATAACTTTTACGATAGAAATAGAGATGAAAAGTTAGTTCTGACATCATACTAATACCTATAGGTAGCTAATTCCGTTTTAAGTCTTTTAATCCGACTATTCACAATACACATGCAAATTCAAAGCCAATAGAGTGGTAAGTGCTCAAAGTTGGGCGATTGGTTGGAAGTTTGAGATGCTGCCGTCCCCGCCCCGTCGAGGGTTTTATATCAATTTGCCAGGAGTTACCGCGTCCCCTGGTTACGCCCGCCGTCTAGAACTCGTTTAATTAAAAGGGAATCTACTCCTCAAGTGCAGTTAAGCCGTGTTTGCTCTCCATCTGGGTTCGTATCATGATTGCTGGCTGTACGTGGCTGATGAGTGGGCTAATAGATCCCATGCTAATAAAATAGCTACCCCTTACTGTGATCCTGATTACGTTATTAAGCGTGAAAGGTAGAGTAAGTTTTGGGTTTATAGAGTGTGACGAAATACGACGAAGTGTGGTCAATCTCAAAGAATGCTCCTGAACCTCTAAGAACGTATTTAGTTGTATTTAATTTTAACATTATTTAATAATCAGATATAATAAAGTAGGTAAATAAACTAACGCTGTAACCTAAATATAATTAAATAAAAATAAAACTATATTTAAAGAAAAAGAAATGGAAAACAAAACAGAAGAAAAAATATAAGGCTAATCGAAGAACCCGCCTCGGATCGTACCGGGCTCAAAAGTGCCCATAATGACAGTTTTTAAAAGTTTAACTATCAGTTACATTTATCTTTCTTTACCTAATCAAGACTTTTAATTACAGTCAAGGTTTTTTTAAATATAACAATCAAATGCTTTCTTATAAAACGGTTCATATAAGAACAAAAACATAGATATTACCTACATTACCTATATTAAAACATCTGTTATAAGAAAAGTTGACGGAGTATTTTGCCAAGACGAGATTTGAGCGAAATGAAATGTGTCCGCACTCGGTAATTTAGACAACGCGACGTCTTTTAAGAAATTGGAAATAATATTTTCTTTTTTTACTTCAATAAGTCATTTGAAAATTACATTAAGCCGTTGGTGCTAGCTGTCATGTTTACATAGCAGTAGTAAAGCTTTTTGAGATGCCTTAAGAAAGCTTAAACAATCTGATATGAGTGTGATAGTATATTTTTATTTTATTATTTACACTTTATTGTACACACATACAAATGTAATAGTACAAGAGGCGGACTTAGTGCTACAAGCATTCTCTAACAGTCAAACCTTTGGGTTGATTGGGAGAGTTTATGTGGGTGTAACACATAATAAAAAATAACAATAAAAACTAAATAAAATTTTAAACTTAAAAATAAAATAAAAGAAACATACTAAATATAAATATTATAATAATACTATACCTACATATTAAATACATACAAACGAGCAATAAATATATACATATCTCTAAATACATATTATACAATCAAATCTGTCTCATATTTAATTGAAAATGGAGGTGTCTAAAAATTCTAATTTTAAAGGAGTCGCGGCTAGGAGCCCTTCTGATGGACTCAGGGAGAGCATTCCAAAGTCGTACAGCAGTGACAGAGAAAGAGTTATCGAAAAAACCTGTACGGTGAGAAGGAATAGCTAGGGTAAGAGTATTTGAAGAACGCAGGGACCTCTCATGAGTAGAACTTAAAAGTTGGAAACATGATTTGAGATACTCAGGGGCCTGGGTGTTATTAATGATATTGTACAGCTGACGGAGAATATGTTGGTTCCTGCGTTGACGAATTGGCAGCCAATTGAGCTGAGAACGAGATTGGGAAACGTGATCGTATTTGCGCAAGCAGAAGATAAACCTAATACAGTAGTTAAGAAGACGTTCTAATTTATTTATTTGTTCCTCGGTTAAGTCCAGATAACACACATCAGCGTAATCAATTATGGGGAGAATTAAAGTTTGTGCTAGCATGGTTTTTGTTTTCTCAGGCAGGAAGTTTTTCAAGCGCTGTAAGTAGTGAAGACTGGCAAACACCTTTCTGCTTACTTCTGAGATGTGAGTACTCCAAGATAAAGTATTATCAATCCAGAGGCCAAGATTTTTGACCTCAGTACTGAAAGGGATATTGCAACCATCAAAAGTAATTGGAGTGACGATACTCATATCTATAGCATTTATTTGCCTCTTGCTACCAACAATTATGGCCTGGCATTTTTGAGGATTGACCCGCACCCCATAGTTGTTGGACCAATTCATGACACTTGTAAGGTTATCATTCAATAGCGAAATCGCAGTGTTCAAGTTCTCCGCGTCGGTCTGCGTATAAAGCTGCAGGTCGTCAGCATACAGATGGTATGAACAAGTTAAACAGTTAGAGAGAAGATTTATAAATAAAGAAAACAAAATGGGAGACAATATACCGCCTTGTGGAACGCCAGCTACAAGCCCACACCAATCAGATGAATCCTGACTGTTGCGAATTTGCTGCCAACGACCACGAAGATAACTAGAAAACCAATCGATCACCGAGGAGTCCACATTGTAATGGGAGAGGATAGCTGGTAGAATATCAATATCGACCGTGTTAAAAGCATTGGTAAAGTCAATCAGCGATATAACAGTCACTTTTTTGTTTACCATTCCAGCCCTAATGTCATCAGTAACTTTCAGTAGGGCTGTAGATGTACTATGGCCAGGTCTGAAACCTGACTGATAACCATTCATCATATTGTTCTCATTGATGTGCTTTGAAAACTGATCGAATACCGATGCTTCCAACACATTAGATAGAAACGGGAGAATTGATATAGGACGGACGTCATTTAATCGGATAGGGTTTGAGATTTTAGTATCCACAAACACACACAGAAAATAAAAATTTAAGCAAATACCTACCTGAAGCTTCTTAATTTTTTTTTATTATCAAATTATACCTAAAGGCATCTGACGTAGCGTGACTACTTTTAATATATAAGAGCACCGACTAACTGTCGAAGCACGAAGTTAATCAACTTTATATTGAAGGTAAATAAATAAACAAATATAAGGTATCTTTTGTATCTGTATTGCCATCAGATATCTAATAGAAAAAACAGTCTGGACTTGATTTTGAAACAATTAGATGCAATTTAATTTGTGCCCGTTGATCGGAAGATTTTCGCACTGAAACGCTATGCATTTTCAGTTACCTATTTATAAAAAAAAACGAAAATTTTCAGTTACCTTTTTAACAAATATAAAAATTCACAGCGTTTCAGTGAGAAGATCTTCCGATATCATTAAACTGCACGTCATGTAGTTAAAAAGTTTTAAAATTCAACGGCATAAAGTAACGTAACGTCATAAATCATCCCAACAGGTAGGTGTAAAGGTAAAATATTTTATGTCACGTTCACGTAACAACAGTTTTTATTTTAGAGTACAAACGACAACACAGGTTGACGTAACATTTTTACAAAGATTAGAGGCAGATAGATTAAATAATTACTACTATTTCGCTATAATAGAACTCCTGTACCTACCTTTCAGTATAGTGGCAGAGAATTGGGATGTGGACTGGGCCCAAAAAATATTTATTTTTTGGATAATCTTATTGACGGGTCAATAAGATTAGTATTATACAATAAAAATGTACTCATACTTTTTCGTCTGGCGTGGAGGCGATTTACGTCACGGTATTGTGAAAATCATACTTGATCGTGTCGTCATGCCAAATTTAAAAGCGCTGTATCTTCGTTATTATTTGGTAATCAAAGAAAGAAAAAATATTTTATAGGTGGTATCAATGATTTCAACTAAGGATAAGCCTATCGGAAGATTTTGCATAAAACTTCTTCATACAATTCAACATCGCGCCCGGAGCGACCACAGTGCATGCGCAGTTGATGCTCCGGGCGCGACGCCGATGCTCCTATGAACGCACATGACTGCCATTCGGTTGTCAAATTATCGCGTTAAAATTCCTTAGTATTTCAAATTATAACAAAACTACCGGTGATACAATATTCCATGTACTTTTTTAACCTATATCATAGTTTTTGCAGCCTTTAAATGCGCAACCAGGCATTTTTATGACATTTAAAAGTATGAAACAAAAACGAATGAACTCTTCTGCGGACCGAGGACGACTAAGTCACGTTGGTCCCTAAACTGACTTTTATGGGTCAATGAGATGGTGCCATTTCTTCGCGCGGTTGGCCTATTACTAGTCTTTACGCTAGTAATATATAAGTCAATGTACCCTATACAATGTTTTTTAATAATCAACCCAATAAGCAAAAAAAAAAAGTTTTGTCTACATCCGTATTTGGTTATGTTCCGTTGTATCAGTTAAAGTGGAGCGTTTTATCCAAGTTTACTTATAATGCCATGACGGAACATTGGGAACTGGCAAAGAATACATATTAGTACAAGTACTGGCAAAGCAATGATCTGAAGTTAGAGACTGATCTCAAGTCTTCGTCACACATCAAGGCCAAGTACCTTTATGCGAAAGAAGAAAAAAAAAGTGAAAAGCTACGAGCAAGCAGGATTCTCTGACACAATTTTAACCCTATAAATTTAAAAAGTTCTAGCTACCGATTAAACATTTTTGTTAAGCAATCATTAAAATACTGCTAATTCTTTATCTGAGTTATCATTATTTTTGTAAAGCTAATATCATAATATAGTAGGTAGTGCACACTGCCAAAAAATAAAAAATGGCAATAATAAAAAACAATTTAAGCTTAGTAACTAAGTTGAATACCCCGTGACAGCTAGTGGCGAGGCGAACATATTAGAACTAACTTTGGAGCCCGCCTGTGCATAGAAAACAAGTTTAATATTATTAGTTAGGGACTTTTAGTAGCTGTCTATGTAGTAAAGGCGTATGAAATAGGTATATTCAAAAGTTTGGCAAGTTCGAAGGTCAACACAACCTACGGCGTTCACTCATTTCTAAATGTATTGATCCTCAATAATTTAAAATGAAGAATCTTCAAATATTATTATGATGACTTCCGTGGTGTGTTCACCACTCCGGAGGTTCCCTAGTCAGGGCAAGGTGGCCTTTTTGAAAGTATCCTGGGTCTTGGTGTTTATCTACCTCTATATATGTATTTATTATAAAATACAGTACGTTCAGTTAGTATCCCATAACACAAATTTAAACGTACTTTAGGGCTAGCTCAATCAATATATTTATATATTTATTTATTACCTATGAAAAAAATCTATTAATCCTCTGTATTATTTTACTTACTTAGTTATATTTAAGTACTTAGTTTCAGCCCAAAAAGTAGGTACGTAAATATATTTTTTTAATCTGTTAATATGCCATCTAACAAAAAAGAATAATATAATATTTTAAAAATCGTAATAAAATCCTTGTCCATAACATTTAACTCATACTGGTACTATAACAAACCAATAATAATACAGTAAAAGATCTTCGACGTATAAATATACAAGATATGTACACTCAGTAAATAAATTACTCTGGTTATGAAACATATATTTTCCCGCAGACATCGCAATTAAACGTGTATCTGAAATATCTGTACCATCTCTGGCGCTATGCAATACAATACTATACTAGCGTGGCACGTAGGGCCGGCGCTGTTCTAAAATTACTAAAACTACTACTTTGACACTATTCTAACTTAGACGGGGGTTATCTGCAGGTACGATTTGTAAAAATGAATATTACATTTCATACATTTATTAATAGTGAACAAATTCACACACATTATTACAAACTTAGTAGTCTATAAATGTGTCCCTATAGGACATTTTCTCACCACTTATAGTAAAATCACTCCTAGGTGATTTTACTATAAGTGTAGAGAAAATGACGATTTTAAATGTCTTTTAGTAATTAACGTTCTCGTCTCACGTTAGTTTTAGCCAAAAAATCAACGTACGGTTTGAAACTAGTAGCACAGAATAAATAATACTAATGTACAGAAGTCTCACTCAGCAAAGAAATTCAAAGAAATATCTACTCAATGTAGCTAGCGATATGGTTAAATTTAGCTCACGACAGAACTCAGCACCTTTTCGCAAAGATACCTAGACATCCATTGCAAGCCAATTTAATTCTTATTACTCTAGACATACGATTCATACAACTGAATTTACCACCCGGAGGGGTCGCCTGCGCGCATAGTAATAATGTAGGTACATTTTCGATACCTAAACGGGGAGTGACACAGGCCTGCTAGTAGTTTGGCCCGAACTGCCCCAACTGTGGAGTCGCTACCTATAAACTAAAAAATAAAAATAAAACACTATCCAGTCCCTAAATTTAAAATACTTGTTTAATCGTAAAGCGTAATACCTAATTAAAATTCTGCTATCAATTAGGAATTATATAGCCCTTTAAATTATTTTACAAACAACCGTTGAATATAATATATTATGCTTCAGTCCGTCTAGCTTCAAAACCGCTTTTACGCGGTGGCCACTGTTGGCAGCAACTGTGGCTTCCTGAGGTATATCCTACTCATTACCTATATTTTTTCAGATAATTTATGTACATTATGAATGAATTGTGAATCGAAATATAAGCACATCTTCTATATTAAGCATCTTGATATTGTTACCTTTTGTATTTTACCTATTAGAGAATACCTAGTCCGGTATAAAGGTAGACAAATCCATTGTGTAAATATTTACCACAAGTTTAGTCCATAATACTGATTACAGTCCTTAAAAAAAAATTAACGATAAACGTAAAATAATTTCCTTCATATATTCCGCAAGCGGCACGATCAACAGCTTCAAAAGTAAGGGATATCAACGTAATGCACATAAAGTAAATCGAATATTTAACGGATGGATGCAAAACAAAATCTCCGTGCATCCAATTAAAGTTATTTAATTATGAAATCGTACCTCGGATTCAAAGGTGAACCTTTCTAAGCCGCAAGTAAACGTCATGGCCGCGGGCAGTGCGGTTAGTACAAGCGTAACATTTCTGATTTGGGTCAACCCTAAGCGAGAAGGACACAGGGACAAATGAGAACAGCGATAAAATCGCCCACTACTCGTGTCGTGCTTACGTGAATGCTTACTAACATCGCAAATTCAAGCTAATGACGTTGCAATGACGTTTGTTCAAATAACTCGTAAAAAATAACAAGAGGGACTTCACTGTCTAACATTTTAACAATATTTCAGACTTGAAGCGTGGTGACGGCAGAGTGGAATTCAATTTGTTACCACCCCTTTCCTCTTCCATGGTTGTTATATAAGAAGCGAGTAAGGGAGGTTTAAGTTATACAGAATTGGCATCAGCGTCTACTGCGATCACCAACCCGCATGACCAGCGTGGTGATAGGCAAATCCTCCATTTAGGCAAGGCATTTAGTGTGTTTAGTGAATGGATATAGCGTGGTAAAGAAAGAAAGAAAAAACTTGCCCATATTTCTAGTTTTCAACAAATCAAACCAGACACTTTTTTCCAAATGTCCAAATGAACCTTTTTTCTGCGATTTGTATGAATTAGCAAACGTCACCGTCATCATTCTTGAAGTCAAATTAATTCTTTTATGTATTTTTCTCTTTTAGGCATTCTCAACAAATCCAAACTGTAAATAAAATGTAATGATGTAATGAAATAAGTGATAATGGAAAGTAAAATAATTTTCTTACATTTTATTTTACTAGTAGTATAAACCAATTTATTTTGGAACTAAGAAACTACCCAATTCGCTATAATATTTTACGTTCGACGCTCTGACTTTTACAGTTGGATTTAAAAAAATGCAAATCTTGCAATGCATTCGTACGTATACAAAGCTACCTATATCTTAACGTACGAGCTTTTACTATAGTGGTACTATCTACAAAAAGAAAATACTCGGATTAGGTACTGCTTGTATGTAGTAAAGCTTTGAACTCAAAATATTTTTTTTTCCTGTTTTACGAAAGTAAATAAGTCTAACTTATTAGGTTTATTTCATTTGGAATAGCTAGTCTTCATTTAAATATAAAATGTAATTCTAAGATTTCTCTTGATAGAGTCGATAGCCGTCGGGAATTAGAGTCAAAGGCAGAATTTACAAATTGAGTTAATCCTAATCTCGTATCAAGTAATGTTTATATATGCAGTGTACACAGTCGATTCCTAAGAGATAACAATGTATACTATTGTGGGTAGTAACATTATGAAATGTGGGTCATTTGGCCAATGACAAATTAGTGTCAATAAAATAGTGCCATTACAACTTTATACAAATTTTAATATTGAACTCACTTTTTGGGTTCCGTACCCAAAGGGTGCAAACGGGGCCCTATCACTGAGACTCCGCTGTCTGTCTGTCTGACTGTCCGTCTCTCACAGGGACTCTTATTTTTTGAACCGTAATAGCTAGACACTTGAAATTTTTACCGATTATGTTTTACTGTGGCCGCTATAACAACAAATACTAAAACCGTGTTTTTCAGCGTTTTTAACTAGATCTTTATAATGGCATTAACTAGATACTTGAAGTTTTCACAGATTATGTATTACTATGGCCTCTATAACAACAAATAATTAAAATAGTTTGGAAAATCCAAAAGTGCACGCCTCATAGCGGTCACTCAATATTCACAAAAAAAAACAGAACTTGAATATTGCATATTTATCGGTGTATTATGAACAAAATAAAAAAATTACTTTTAAATCTTCGCGCCATTGCCCACACAGAAAAGAAAGTATTGTATGTCAGTGTATTGTCAATGTCAACGAACCTTATTTACATAGATTTAGTTATACCAACGATAGGTGGATTTCAGTTTATTGCTAATTATAATTAAACTACTTTTAATTAGACCGTGATTTTCGAAAGGACTTAGTTTTAGATAATACTTAAGCGTATGAAAAAAAAGAAAGGTTCGATTTGTTAAGTTTTTCGGGCGTTATTGTGACCACGCCAGTTTCCATACATACCGACACACGGACGTCCACTAAATAATTTTATTAAACACTTGTTTTATTATTTTAAAGAACAAAATTTCCTTTAAATATATCATGACTGTTGAAACTAGTGTTTTTTCTTGACATTTGTGTGTAAATATTATTCTACAAGTACGATAAGAAATAAATACCGACATTTTTAGTTCGAAAAATCACTTGATTTTTGTAAGGCGAGAGTAGAGCACTACCTCAACGCTCCGCTTATAAGGCGTGCAATAAGATAAAGTAAAAAATTAAAGGGGTCATCATACAAGAAACGTGATTTTTTCAGCGTTTTTAACTCAATCTTTATAATGGCATTAACTAGATACTAAAAAAATTCACCGATTATACCTATATTACTATGGCCGCTATAAAAACAAATACTAAAAATAAGATAGTAATAAAAATTAAAGGGGGTCGTCATACAAGAAACGTGTTTTTTTTCAGCGTTTTTAACTTGATCTTTTTAATGGTATTAACTAGATACTTGCTTAAAATTTTCACCAATTATGTATTACTATGGCCACTATAATAAGAAATACTAAAAATAAGATAAAGTAAAAAAATTAAAGGGGGTCGTCATACAAGAAACGTGTTTCATTAAAAATTTAGAACATTGTACGTACGTAGGTATGAAACCCTTCATGTACGAGTCCAACTCGCACTTGTCTGTTTATTTATTTCCGGAATTTGTCAGAATATATGAGGAAAATAGATAAGTGAGTTCATTTTGTGCACTAATATAACAATCATAAAATGTTTCATCACTTTATTGTTATGATTATGCCAAAATCTATTAATCAATGACGATTTGATTCTTTCAAATCTATTCTTTTATATAAGTAGGTAGGTAGTAATGAAGAAGGTGTAATAAGTCAAGTAGTCGGAAAAAAGCTTTTGGCACTCGTGTAAGCTCTATCTAAGCACCTTTCGTTGTGTGTGCATTATTAATCATAATAATGGCACCTACTCAGCGGGCGGCTTAATTTAATTAATTAAGCAGTACTAAATATTGTAGACGTACTCGTACCTACTGCTAACCGAGGACGGTGAAATGTTAACAATGTTATTGTTCTAGTGGATTAAATCCAGCAGCAACGGATGGCTCTAATATTAATTTGAGTGTTTGGGTGAAATCCGCACACAAGGTCGCACTCGTCGCGTGGATGTATTAATTTAACGGAGCGCGAAGTTTATCCGGAGCGAAACCATCAAATTTGATTAGGTGTATTCTCTCTGCGGATTAATTTATAACTTCCTGAAGTCTTTTTCGTGGCCAAATTTTATGTTTTTCACTCATGTAATCCGTTTCGAACCGTTTCATATTATTGACTCTACGATTTATTGTTACACACTAAAGAAGAAATTTAATGATAAAGTCGATGAAGACAAAATACTTAAGAGGACACTTTCCGGCACGTCTATCGTTAACCCGAGCATGGTTGAGAAAAGCTTGTTGTTTCATCCAGCGCAATGCAATTTCATGCAGCAGCGAGTGAAAGCGATAACATTGTACGAAAAATATGGTGCGGAAATTTCACAAAACTTGTTCCAGGTAATACGTGTTTTTCAGTAAGCCTTACAAGTTTGTGAAATAAATGTTTTTCATTTAGAATCTTCATTACATTTGCGAGGATTATATCAAAATATTTTCTTTGATTTTACTATTAATGAGTACTTTATGAACAGCCGAAGTTCAGGTAAATTTGTGCAAAAAAGCAGAGTTTTGGAGGCTTATACTGAATTTGTTTCTCCAAATTTTGATTTTTATTTCAATAGAATCCTAGAAATAGCGCACAAGATACCTTTTAGTTCAAAAGTTATAAAGAAAGATCTGTTCTCAAGTCCATAATCACGTACGAGCGTTTGTATGGAAACTAAGTCGGGAAGCGTCCTCTTAAGTAATGATTTGTTGTTTCAGAAATCAACACCAATGCCATAGAAAAAGCGAAGGGCTACACTTTGCAAGTTTAATGAGCGTTAACTCCATTTGCCGCAGCTAAAAAAGGTTTTAATGTATTTGTGCTTATACAACGTGGAAGCGACATGCCCGTAATAAATCGAACCACGGTCTATACTAGATCATTATAGTTTAATGAAATTCAAATAACAGCCAAAGAACAAAAATAAAATTTTGGCATTTTCTTACAAAAGAGTGGATCCGCCCGGGCGATTTGTATGGGAATGTCGATTTTGTTTTGTTTTTTGACTGTTATTTTAATTTCATTTTACTTAAATGATTTAGTTTTGTTCGTGGTTCGATTTATTACGGGTATGTCCCTTCCACGTTGTATATGGACCTTTACACACGACCAACGCGCGACGCTGCCGCTGCGGCACTTGCAATAACCAGTAACCTTCAGATTAAAGATAAGCAGTAACCAGTACAAATGCATACAAAATCCATGCGAACGGTGCCGCCGCCGCTGCCGCTGCGGTAAAATGAGTAAACGTTCTGACATCAAAACTTGCTAAGTGTAGCCCTTGGCTTTTTCTACGGCACATAAATCTGTAAGAAATATTGGTGTTGATTTCTGAAACATAAAAATAGATAAAAAGCGAACTTTTCTATTTTATACCTGCTATAAAAATTACAATAGAATCGTTATTTTAACCCTTTCACCGCGAGATTTTATATCAGTTGTCGTGCTTCCAGCGCGAGGAATTGTGAATATCCATACACGATACATATCGACGATCGCGAAATGGGCACGCAAATGTTTGTCGGATTAATCCGACGTTCGCGATTAAAGGGTTAAAATTACTTCAAAAGAAAAGTTTTGCAAAAGCAGCATCATTGCTTAGTTTATGTAATCTTTGATGGTGCCACAATTTGGTAGATACTCGTTCTCAGGCAGCTCCCGGCAAACAAAACTTGGGTTAGACTGAGATCCCAAATGCATCAAATTTTTACTATATATTATAATTTTGCGTTTTAATCTAGGCTTGGTGCCTTAAGATGGTTAATGACTGCAGAAGTTGACTGTAATTTTTAACCGACTTCAAAAAATGAGGAGGTTATCAATTCGTCGGAATCATTTATGTTTTTTTTTTATGTATGTTCCCCGATTTCTCGAAGACGCCTGGACCGATTTAAAAAAATCTTTTTTTGTTTGAAAGAATATACTTTCCAAGTGGTCCCATAGAAAGTTTATTAAATTTGATTTAGTAGTTTGGTTTATAAACGGAAATAACTGAAAAATATATCGTCTAAGTATACAATTGTTGCGTATTTAGCTTTTCTGTGACTGTAACTTCACTGGTATTGAAGTCGGTTTTTTGTTTTGAAAAATATCATATATTATATATAAATTGGTACTCCTTTTCTATTATGAACATTCATGAAGTATTTAGCCTAGTACCTACATCAGACATTATGATTTTTATTATGAACATAATGAATGAAATAACTAACATATTGTACGTGCTCGTTAATACAATGCACAGGAATGCCACTAAAATGAACATTATTTGTGTTAACGGATTTTTATAAAAGTACTCCTTAATTTTCCTAACACTTTTTACAATAGACAATAGAAAAAATAAATAATAAAATTTTAATACATGTTTTTTCTTTCAGATGATTAAAATCTTATACACAGCATACTTTATTCTAATTTAAAATAAATTAATTCCATAACATAAGACAAAATCATTTAATTTTTAATTTAATTTATTTATATCTTTATTTAATTTAAATTTAATACATCATTCATTACAAAATTACTCTTCTCACTAGGTACTTCAACAGTGTTAAAAATTAATTTGACAATGTTAAAATCCAAAATCTACAATAAGGACAAAACATTTAAGTTTACCCGTATGTTGTAAATCTAGAAGCTGCAGGATCTCAGTGTAATACGGGGTGCAGGTTTGTAAATGCATCGCGCAAATCCCCGGATGTTGGAGCATGTTTGTGTTTCCATGACATGACTATCTGTCTGGAATTTCAGGAAGTCCGTGTAGTGATCAAACTAACTTCGTGATCTTACCGAATATTTAGTCGCTGTTGACACTCATCCAACTAGACATGGGTAATCTCGACTCCGAGGAGTGTTTCGGCTCACTGAATCTTACTCCGCATCAGGTACCGACTCATCTTAATGATTCCTACTCCCTTATCGGCTCCAGCTCCGAGGTCCGCTAAGTTTCGCTATTGAATCTACAGAATACAGACGTCCTTTCTGGTACTGGTTTCAATACAGAATAATATTGACTCCCGACTCCCGATTCCTCTCGAGACGCGGTGGAACCGAAACACGGCTCGCGGCTCGCGACCCGACAGGCGCCGCCGGCACAGAATACATAAGAGTCAAACAGAATGGTATCTCACAGCGTCTCCCGCAAATTGGCGTCCCCGCACCTCTCCCCCGCACTTTGTGAGCTTTGTCGGCTCCAAACCAGGGTTTAATTACTAGCCGTACGCAATACGCGACGTGTGTTGTCTTGAGAACTGTCAACCAATAGTAACCATCATGGTGAGAAGGTGCGCGTATAATAATTGTTTATCCACCCAATACTCTAAAGAACGTAATTTTCATACATTTCCAAATGATGAAAACAGGTAAGCAAAGCAACAATATAATTTCACGTTATTACCCAGCAACCATCTTGATATATATACCCTTCTCGCTCTCTCGCATTGGCGGGAGATACACAAGAGCGAGATTGTAACATTACCGGATTGCTAATAAGCAATCCGGTAATGTTACATAGGCTCCTCGCTCACAGGTAATCACGCACACGCACATACACGCAGATGCCAATTAGATTTCCGCGGGTTATAGTGCTAAATGCCATTGTTGACAATGACAACTTGACATGCTGTTCTTATAAGCGTGATAAACATTTATTTATTTTTATTGAATTTATTAATATAATTACCGTATAGTTTTGCGCCGAATATGCAAATTACTATATTTCAATAGTGAATTAGTGAAATTAGTGCGTTACATTATAAATGACTCAATCATAATCAGTAAATTGAACTAATGGTGAAATGGACAATGGACATAATGAAAAATATTTGTGACGTGATATTATGTAGCTGTTTCCGACTTTTCTGTAACATTTAATACATATAAAACAGAATATTTTTTTACGTCATCGTGTTCGCAAATCTTCCGGTATGGAAAAATATAATCATAATATGTCAAACTCGTTAGTAAATAAGTATTAAAATAATTCTGCGGTGCGACCCTAAGTATAAAACTCACACATCGACGTGTGTACAGATAAATTGTTTCGTTTGTAGTAGTAGTAGGTATATATGTTACTCTGAATCAATGGAGAGTCATACCAGTGCCGCCGGTTCCCGGCGGGACCATGATCGGTGCGGACTCAATAACTCGCGGGAGCCGATAACGATTACCGGGATTTTAGTACGGGTATCGGCTCCTGTTGATGAATTTTAACGGCTCATTTAAATATTCGAATCCGGAGTTACCCATGTCTACACCCAACGTTTCGGGGGTGATCTGCCAGGGCGTGGTGACACAAACTAAAATATAGTTAGCCAATTTCCAGATAATTCTCAATATTTGAATTCTTACATATTATGTAAGAATTCAATTAATGAGAACGTATTTTCAATATGATTTTTAAACATGTTGGTTAGCTGTGGCAAAATTGGTATCTAACGATCAATAAAAAAGTGTTAAGAAAATGTGATTTTAGGAATACCTGGCGTAAATATATCTATTTTAAAACGCTATTACCTGGTGCCCAGTTTAAATTACGTGACGCATTGTAAACAAAACAAACAAATTACGTTTAATACACATACTCTTAACTTGCACGTCAAGGAGCTAAACTCAATGAAATAAATCACGGCAACTCGTCGGGAATTGTAAATTTTACAACAAAACTGACTGTAATCAGCTAAAGGCTCGGGACTTGGGAACTTTTGCGAAATAACACGGCTCTGTTTTCTGTTTAACCTCTCTCGATCTACAAGTACCGTTCGTGATGGCGCGCGGATCGGAGGGCGCTCGTAAGCATGATAGTTACAAATGGATTGTGTTTCGTGAAATTTCACTTAGTCATTTTTACGATTGCATCTATACGAATAAAAGTAAAAGATAATATTAAATGTGAATAAAGTAGTTGAGTTTTATTTTTTTTATCTACAAATAAGTTTGTGATGACTGGAGCGCGTGGCGTCGGATCGGATGGTGGTCGTAAGCGCGATAGTTACAAATGGATTTTGCTTTGAGGATTCTCTTAGTCACTTTTACGGTTGCATCTATACGAATAGAGGTAAAGTTAAATATTAAAGGCATGTGTTAAATCAATATCTGTATATTCCCTTTTTTCGAACAAAATATTTTTAAAGTTTTAACAAAAATACTGAATTGCACATGAATTATGCACACTAAATAAATCAAATTTAGTATACTGTTTAATGGTATTTGCAGAACTGTTTTACTGAACGAATAACAGTTATCAAAATACGCAAATCAAAATTACTGATTGC
This sequence comes from Acrobasis repandana, assembly GCA_963576875.1. NCBI lineage: Eukaryota > Metazoa > Arthropoda > Insecta > Lepidoptera > Pyralidae > Acrobasis > Acrobasis repandana. The sequence goes on along the minus strand of OY756218.1, from coordinate 12,831,802 downwards.
ACAGCAAAATACTCAACTGAAAATATTACTAAACAAACTGCAATTTATATTTGTGGCGTATTAAAATGGATAGAACTGTCCTAGTAGCATGTGTTGATCGCCGTTCTAACATAACCTAACCTATAGGGTTTCGCTAACCTAGTAAATTTGATGTGCAGTCAGTATTTATGATGAGATTAAATTGATTGGTTGATTATTTATTTGATGTGCAATAATATTCCAATATTAAACACGAATAAAACAGTTTCGTTTTATCTCTCTTGATTTCTAAATTCGCTTGTGATGACGGGAGCGCGTGGCGTCGGATCGGAGGGCGCTCGCAAGCGCGATAGTTCCAAATGGATTGTGCTTTATGGAATTTCACTTAGTCACTTTTAGGGTTGCACCTACACGAAAAGAGGTGCACTATCACGTCTTTATCCCTAATTTGAGAAAAATGGGCAGACAGAGCATTTTAGGTCTTACGGCTCTAAGCAGACAGAGCCCAGTGCTGCAAGACTCAAAGGCCACTATTAGCGTGATTGTGGGCGAGAAGGTGGTAAACGGAATCAAATAGTTGGTTTGCTAGCCACATCATGATTCACATTTTCGCCCATAGAAGCAGCTAGTACATTCTCAGATTTTTTTATTTTCTCCCAGACCACTATGGAAGCTTGATATATATACGAAAAGAGCTTAAGGTAAATACGTTAATTTTCATTTTAGTTACAGTATAGTAGTCGTAGATCCAAAGAGATTGAACTAGCACTCGCATAGGTTAGTATTGAATTGTCAAAAGGAATTGTTAAAAGATCCTACTAAAATGTAAATTAATTAGTTAAGTACCTTGTGATACTTATTTTGTCACTTACATCTTCTTAATTTCTTTGCAAACCTACAATATAATACTTATCCATTAAATAGCTTAATTCACATCGATTGGTTCGTTATTAGTTAGGTTAACAAATTGACATTATTTTAAATTTCGTAATTCTTATAATTCAATTTAATTATGACATAATAAACAATGTAATCTCTGTCCATCTATATAACTAATTTTAAGTTTTTAGTTTGTTAGTTGACGTCTTTGGAGAAAACGTGCAGTGCAGTTTGTTGCCGCTTCTTCTGCACTTGCGCCTAGGAAGCGGAGTAAACTTAGCTTTAAGTAACGTTTGACGTCAACATTTGTGCAAAACAAAACAAAGTGACTATTATTAAGAGATATTATAAATATCCTATGATAATAAAGATATTTTGATTTTTTTTGAATTTTCAACATTAGTTAAGGTTAATTTGTGGTAAAGCCACATTGTGATTTATGAGTAAGGAACACAGGAAGAGGTTTTAAACTCCAAGTTGTTTCAGTCCCTGCAGCTACTCGTACTTAAAAATCCCTCTAACAAAAAAGCTCATAAATTATAAAAGTCTTTGCAAAACCTCCTGTTTCCCAATTTCCAAGTTAACGAAACAAATTCTACCCTCAATGAGCGAGCACATTCTATCTTTTTAGGTACACAAATTAAATTACACTCGGCGTGAATTTTAAATGGGGAAGTTAAACACTGGATTTCAACAACGGAAATAAATCCCAATAGAAATGAAAATCCGAAGACATTTGTGAAATGACACCGGACTCATTTTTGTGGGGTAACTTCCAGGAAGTTTTGCTTTAGCCGTCCAGGGTTGCAAATAGAATGTGGAATTAAGAGCTTTTAGGTTGAGAGTCCACAGAGTTAGGATTTAAGTTATAATCTCCTATCGGGTACACAGGGCGTACAATGTTAAATATTATGTTCCATCTATGGAACTAAGTAATTTACCATAAAAGAAATGACATCAAGGGAACGATTATTGTTGTTTAATTGAGTTAATTTAGTTAGTGTATTATAAACGCTTAATAAAGGGAATGATTTCATTTCACATTCATCTTGTGCATTTATACCTATTCAGGAAATATACAAAGGAAATAGCAAGTTTTAGAAAATAATATGTATCTAACATGATTTTTGCAATACTTGCTCAAAAAGAAGATTTTAACAAATGTATTAAAAAAAAGAAAAAACTAACTGAAACTATTTAATTAAAACTACTTATAAATAAAAAAGACCTGGCAAATCGCTGCCCCGTGGTAAGGTGCCCAAAAGGCTGGCAGCATTGCCACGTTGTATGGCAATGCTAATCTTTTGAGCCAGATAGAGGCCAGTTCTCTGGTCATGTGTGACTTCTGTCAAATTTTGGGCGACAGTGTTAAATATTTTGTGTGCTGATGGTCCAGGGCCCCAAAGTTTCAACCCCAAACGGCTCAAATAAGTAATTATTGCCGAGGCTACTATATTTGCGCCGTTTGAGGTTTTCTGCAGCAGCTGCGGCTGTCCCTGTTTTAGACCCTGTGACTGAGACATACTTGCTGCAAATCGCATAAATATGAGCACCTTATGCTATAATTAATACTATAAATAAATAGATAGTTAAGGACAAATCAAAGACAAATTATGGGATACTAACTCAACGAAACTATATTTTACACAGCAACTTGAAAAAGGCCATTTTCCAACCGCCAAACCTCCGGTTTGACGGATTAGTGTGTTGACCAGTGTACGTCACAGGTCGTCATATGTATGATTGTTAGATGATTATAATGAGCTATTTTGGGTGGTTTGCTGACGTTTAGATATTCCCTGTAAAAATATTTATATACTTATTCTATAGCAGGCAAGTCTAGATTTGCAATATAAGTATATCCAGTAGTTTTCCTTGCGTTAACCGATTCCGCACAGCCAGTTAGTCGCGATAAAACCTTAATAAATTAATCCAAAGCACACTTCCACTTAGGTTAATTTAATTAATGTACCGTTAAGATTGTCTTATCTGGGTCGTTTGCGGTCTGCTGTCCCATTTAGTGCCACATTGTGTTTTCGTGTGTATAAACATATCACTTTAGACTATCTAATCATATCAGGCCTGGTAGTCAACATGTTTCAAACCACGGTTTCAGCGATGGCTGATCCACGCGTCAACTAGTGAACGGGTGCCGCCAGGAGGGACTGGTCAACTCGGCTCCGTTTTTTGAGACAATGCAGTATTACTTTAATTGTATTTATTCATCTTCTTCTTCTCCATCCAAGCGCGTTCCCGGTTGCATCCTCAGCTGCGTAGCTTCGGAGCCCGAGGTGCGCTTTTGCGCCTTTTCTTCTCCAAATATTACATGTACCTATGTCAAGGTCACCCAAGGATACCAAAGACCTAACTTTGGAGAAGAAATAGCCGGAAGAGTTTTAATTACTAATTAAGTAAATTATCAAAAGAGAGACAAATAGAAAAAAAAAGGAGCTAATATTTAAACCACTACTTTAAAAAAAAATCTATTTATCTCTCTCTCTCTTGAATGCGTTGTCAGATTTTCCAAATAGCCCAAAGTCATCAGCTAAAGATAAAAGCCTGGCTTTACGCGTGCCTTCTTAAATGTCATGATAAAATGTCACAGAGTGCATGCTCTTATCCAACATCTTGTACAGTGTACATGCATTAACACAACACTGAAAGGGTGCCGAACTTCAACATTATCATCGCGCAGAATGGCCTCACGAAATTTATATAAATTAACTATTGTATGACGCAGCGTCAACAGTCGGCGAATGTCCGCTGTGACGGATCGTCATACAGCAGCCACTGATTGGTCCAGCGCATTGGCGCAAAGTAACTTCATTAACGGTATTGGCAGAAAATGAGGTGTAATTTAAGATATCGCCTACTTGAATGTACTTTTGTTGGGGTCTTTTTAGTACCCAAAAGGTACCAACGGGACCCTATTACTGAGACTCCGCTGTCTGGCCGTTTGTCCGTATGTTCGTCTGTCCGTCCGTCTTTCACAGGGCTCTATCTCTTGAACCGTTATAGCTAGGCACTTGAAACTTTTACCGATTATAGCTATTACTGTAGCCGCTATAACAACAAATACAAAAAAAAGATAAAGTCAAAAATTAAAGGGGTCGTCATACAAGTTGCGCTGAATTCACTGACTCAGAAATATATTACGTTGCTCTCGCCCAGACAGATTTAGTGGCCGACAAAGAGATTATGCTGCACATACATGCACATCACTCGATATGCTGATGATAAATAGGTGACCATTGTACAAAGGCATTTCAGTAATTCGATTACAGTAAATCATGCGTGAAGCTATTATATTGTCTTGTTGAAATGCTCGTTATTAATATGGTATTGAATAAGGCTTTTCAATTATGATCTACTTTCTATATAATGACTTTTTGTAGGTGTTATTAATTATTTATTAAAACACACTCATATTAAAATAAAAGACAGTAATCGACACTTTGAACAAATCGGTCATTTGGATATCTTAATTGCGATTTCCTCCAATTTTGTTGTTGGTGAACCAACAACAAAATTGGAGAAAATCGCACCAATAACAAGTTTATCAAGATCAAGTTTATCATTGCATCAGGATTTCATAGCAAAAATTGCTCATATTATATGTCGACACTAAATTAATGTTGATACTTATAATTTAGTAAAATATCAGGTTGAAGCGATTGTTCCATATTAATATTCCTGAATAAAATTGTGTAGGTACGTAATAATAGCTAAAATGTTCATCGGAGACATTATATTTGCTTTAAAATAATATTATATAGAGGTAGAGTACGTACCATATGTTAATGTCGAGCTACTGCAGTGGAGACCAAAAAAGACCTGATGATGATATATAATATATACACCTCGAGTACTGACGTGGTCAATGCGGGTAATGCTAATGCCTTGTTGTGTAAACAAGGAGAATGTCACCGTTCCAGCGCTCAGTATGCGAACTGCGAACGTCGTTAGCAGCGTGCGCCCGCCGGGCATTGCCGCGGCTCAATTATGTCTAAGTTCATTGCTCAGACTCCGGTATGAGCATTAGCTTAAAGTTGTCTTCGTCATCACAACACGTACTCGTCTCATTTGTAACCGCTCTAAACCAGTCATTTGATATATTATATAATATATAATACCTATATTTTATTAGCCTTTATTATCCCACTTTTTGGCAAAGGTCAGAGAAATAAAAAAACAATTCGACTGCTGAAAGACACACCGTGTGTGTTTTTTCACAGCGAAAACACACACGGTGTACTTTTCAGCAATTAAAGTGAAATTTACCAGCTGCTTCTCTTCCCGCGAAAGCTCTTCTCAGATCGTAAAATCCAATCGAGGAAATGGGACATTTGATGCCATCAGTAGCACATCACAATTTTTATTCCCCTTTTCCAACATAGCTCCCGCCATCACGCTTAAAGTGGCTTTTGGCTCAAACTGATTAGAGATAGACGTGATGATATATATCTAACGTAACGTATTTTGACCCAAATAGCTCAAAACGGTGTGGTCCAATATAAGTCCGATACACTTTGACACTATTCGATGCGGGTAATGCAAATGTGTTGTTGTATAAACAAGGATGTCAACGTCTCAGGTTTCAATGCTCAGTATGCGAACTGCGAACGTCGACAACAGCGTGCGCCCGCGGGGCATTGCCACTTCTCAATTATGTCTAACTTCATTGCTCAGACTCCGTTATGAACATAAGCTTAAAGTTGTGTCAGTCGTAGCCACACACATACAAGCGTCCATATGTAGACGCCTATGTTTGTGTAATTAATTTGGTTCCCCGTAATTTGCGCCCCGCGCCCGCCCGACATATCGCAATTTTGTTCTTCTCTAATTTAGCTTATTTGTATGAAACAGATATTGTTAGACAACTTTCGCTGTGATCTACATCTCTGCACGTAATAATTCAGATGAGCTCGCAATGGTGAAGCATACATCTGTTATTTTAATATTTTCCTCTTTTTGGAAGTTACTTCGGATGTAATTTAATTATCGTGCGTACATCGGTTTCCTGCTCAGTTTATTCAAAACTCGCAGATTTACATATTTCATCGTTATTTTGGATCTACAAAGTAATGTAACAGTTATTTTTGCCGCAGGCTTCTAATTATCTAGCAACAACGTAGTTCAGAAATAGTGGAGATAATATATTTTTTCTGGTTAACACTTTTGTTTTTATTCATAATATTACGTTAACTTAATCAACTTGATATTAATTCTGAGAATCTAGCTCTCAAAGAATTAAAAACTATAATGCAATTACGTTATGATAAATCAGCGGAGAACTGATCTGGATAATTTTTCCAGGTTTCTAGAACTTTCGAAGGCTGCCTCCGTAATTGGGGTCTGTAGTAATTTACATCTTATTTATTTTTCGTTACATATCTTTGTTTGCAAGTTGTTAGCTTGTTTAAATAAGGAACGAAATTAAATGGAGCTACCTAAATATAAATAAAATGTAGTCAAAAGGAAGGCTGTTCAAAAAAGATTTACATTTTGTTGTAAAACCATATAAAAAATATTATTGTAAAGATAATGTTATTTTTTCAAGGTCAAGCATATATAATACATTTTTTTGTTGCGCAATCTAATGTTTGATTTAAATGTTATGTAAACTGATATTAAACCCTTCCACAGAGCCCGCTATGTATGTATACTGTATATACCTGGAACGTGAACTGGAACGTGAAATTTTAATGTTATACACACATTAAAATTTAATACAAAAATCTGTTTAAATTGTAACCTAAAATGATATGGGTCTTTTTCTATAACTAAATCTTTAGATATTAAGTCAACGAATCAAATATTTTGCTCCGATCCTTGTAGGCCAGCTCAATGCAAAGTTATTTTGATGCGATTAAAAGTTTATTGCATAACGTTAGTAACAATGTTAGCGGTGGCGAAACTTGCAGCGCGGAGTTTGAACTTAAATTATGTTCTCGATAACAACCGCTAACGTTGTGGCTTAAATATTTACGTATGTAATATTAGTCTAGTAAGACAAATCAAGTCAATATCAACAATCTAGCTTGAACATTATTAAGTACTTTTATTTTTAGTCAGATTTTATTATATTTCATCAATCATACCTTTTTATTTTTAAATACAACGATTGATCATTATCAACAATTATATTTTACTAGCCCACAGGGCAGCTTGTGACGAGCTGTTGGTAAGAAATGACACCACGGACCTAAGTGCTCCAGAGTGTCGATCAAAGCCCTCGTCCCCAACTTTATCGGTCTAGCTCGACCGATAAACCCAGAAGGGCTCGTAGGACTCTCAGCTCTGCATTGCCTTAATTGACTGTGCAAAGAGGAGTCGTTAGAGCAGCTACTCCAGGACTGGAAGTGACATCTTTATCACTTAACGCCGCGAGTAACTTTGGAGAAAGCGCAGCACGCCTCTCGACACCCCTGGGTCGCCTGGACGGGTGTTGCTTTTTTTTTGTCGGCTCGTTTGAGGGGCGCATATCTAGTGGAAAAACCACCACCACAGAACAAAAAGACCGGGATAAAAAACCGTGGTCCTCATACAGACCTGAAAATGTACTTTAAAATTTTAGATAAATCTTTTTAGATATTTTTAGTTAGAATCGATTCAATATAAAACGTAGGTAATCGTAGATGAATTATACCTATAGGAGCATTTGCATAGTACTCTTGTAGATCATGTGTACTATGCGTATTACGGTACTGCTACACTTGAGCATTTGTAACCCAGCCATTACATTACATGCGTAGCACCTTCGTCTAATTGGTCATACTTTCCTAGCATTCGCTTAATAATTAATTAATTTAATTAATTTATTTGTTTAGTTATATTCATAATTAATCTCTCATTTTCTAAATTAAGCATTAATTTACAAAATAAGTGATTGAAGACCAAATTGAAGCCACTTTTTAACACTTAAAAAACAAGTGCATTAGTACACTAAATTTTCAAGTTGATTTTATCGGTTGTACAATCAATCAATCAATATAATTAAGAACTATGTTCTTGTCGGTGGAGTATATCCGATGTCTCTCGATTTTCAGCCAAATTCTTGACTTCCCAAATACATCTTTAAATAATACTAATAGATATGAGAAAATTCTCGTAAATTATCAATTTTCATTCGTAACACACACCGCTGTGTAATTTATAAGAACTTTCAATCAACTCACAATTTGTTCAATCGGAAACGCGCTAACGAGTGTTGTGCGAGTGTGTGTACGTGTAAACATACAATAATGAAGCAGAAGTAATTCCTTAATAATTGTTGGTGAGAAAGAGCCAAAGAAGTTGTCGGTCGGGGCCGAGACTTCAAAGAAATTAATGAGTGTTAGGAACTCGCGACGTGCCGCCCTCGACTTGATCAGTTTGGCTGGCCGAAGTTGCGGAGAGCTTAAAGAAATTCCTTGCTAATTGCAGATGGTCCGAATGCTGTTTCAAATGCCTCAAATGATTATTCAAATTATTCAAAACAGTGAATAAACTCGCAGCCGTTAGACTACCTGAAGTTATGAATTATTGAAGCACATTCATTACGGTGGACTTTCAAATTAACTCCGATTTGACTTGAAATGATAATTGAACATCCTGAATGACGCTCGCAACGAGTTTTACAGCTATCGAATAATCACTCAGCCGACAAATAGGACATCGTTTTTAATCGAAAAATGTAGGCAGTAAATATTTCCACATTTTAAAAAGTTTATCGCCGTGATCCGATTAAAAAATAGAGGATTTTGTGTATATAAAAATGGAGTTTTTAAATTTGACAGATTAAAATTCAATAAAAACGCAATATAATTCTTCGAGAAATCGCTTTTATAGTTGAAAAGGCATGAATCCCAAATCACACAAAACATTTTATTGCCGCGTAAATAATATATTGACAGGGGTAGTGAAACCGTCGTAAAATGGGTTTATCGCATCGGAATTTTGCAAACATATAACGGGTATTTAACATGACAGGCGCGCTGGAAGTCCATTACTGGGCATACAAACTGCTCTCACAGGAGCAATACTGTGATTAAGGTAATGCGATTGCGGCCCCGCTGCCCACCGATGCTTTCCAACGCGTGCTCCGAACATTCAATCATTGATCATTGACAGCGACCCGCAACTTTGAATAAAACAATTACAAATATATGATCGAAGATTACAAGTCATAAAATTATTATGTCTTTTCATAGTGAACTTTTAGCAGATACGCTTTTTGGCAATAAATTGGTGTGAAATTTCTACTCTACTCTAAGTAGTTATTATCATTTAATATACAACTCTAGTAATTATTGTCTGTTCAATGATTCATTGATAGTAGATCATATTAAATTTCGTTGCCAAACATGATCATTTTAATTATATTATATTGTAGATTACCATGGTTTTTGTACAGCTAGATTTGTTCTGTAAGCCACTATTATTATCCACTTATCTATTAACTCTTTCACTTATAATTCAATTTTATTATTTGATGTTATTAATCACCTTAGTATAAAGACGCTTAGGATGAATCTTTAAGTAATATTGTGAACTTAAACCGGTCGACCTAAATATCAAATCTACGAGTAATGCTATCCAACATTGTGCTCAGGCCATTTGGTCATTGACCATTAACAGCACCCCACAGCTATGAATAAAATAATGCAAAAAATTCCGAAATTTGACGGCAAACAAGATTCAACTATTATTGACTTTTATAGATTACCATAATTTTTCTGCAGCCAGATTCATAATAGGTATGTCACGGAAGTGATTACTACTGAGGTAACTCTTTCACTTATATTCGAATTATAAATAACGATTTTTTTTAAATCTTGTGGACATAAAACTTGTACTTATTCCTGTTTTACATTTATAACCACACTTGCTGTCTGTGCCTGCCAAACCCCTATCGGATGAAAAAAACATGAAACTGTATCTGTATAGAACGGGTCTGATTACCTACAAGCAATGCTTTCAATGCGATCTAAGACCATTCAGTCATTGATCATTGACAGCCTCCAGCAGCTATGAATAAAACAATATGCAGGGAATGCCGAGCCTAACCACACCAGTAATATCGAATTTCGTCGACAAACAAGATTCGCTTACCATTGATTCGTAGATTATCATAATTTTCCTGCAGCCAGATTTACGATTTCTTCCAGGAGTGGCTATTTTTATCCACTTAGTATCCTAACTCTTTGTAAAATTTTATTATTTGATGTAATATTTCACCTTGTAATAAAGACGCATAGTTAGTAGGTACCTACTAATATAAATAGCGATTTTTTTCAACTTAAATCTTGTGGTGCTATTCTGGTTCCAAGGACGATGACTGGTTCAAACAATGGTTTCTAACGCTGTGTTCAGACCAATTAGATATTGATTATTGACAGCATCCCGCAACTATGAATAAAATAATTTAAAGTCAATTACAAGTCAATAAAAATGATTATATTTTTCCATAGTGAACTTTTATGAGGAAGCCATGAATAAATCAATGCAGGGAATTCCGAGCTCACCAGTAATATCGGATTTCATCATCAAACGAGATTCGATTACTATTGACTCGCAGTTTACCATAATGTTTCTGTAGCCAGATTTATGGTTTCGTCAATTATAAATAATCGTAAGTTGGGAGTGACATTTTACATTGAAATATTCTGTAAAAGTTTATTATGGTTTTCTATAAGTGCAAGTTTATTTACTCGTATCATCAGGGAGATGGAGTGGAAAGTACCTATAGTCCTATTTTTTTTTTATATTATTCAACCCATAATTCTATATAATCATACGATGTCATTTTACTTCAGAATAAAGATGATTATGATTGTATGTATGTATACCTATGTATAGTCATAATTTTAAAATAATTACGTGGATTTTAAGTTAAGTCTTTCTACGAGCGATTATTATTTTACTGACAAAGAACGTTCAGACATCAGTAAAAACGAAAAAAGTGTTTACTTTGATGATTTATCATCTGGATATTTATTAATATCTAATAGGCTCTATTATATTGAGTATCTACAAGAGCTACAGAAACATGTATACTCGTACATACACTAATAGACCAAAAGAAATTACACAAGCTAGTTTCTTAATTATTTAGATAAGTTTTATTGCGCTTTGGGATTCTTATTTAAAACTATAGGCTTAATGCAGTAGAAAGTCGATAGTCGTGTCGATAGTCTAATTCCATAAATAATCGATAAAGACTTCAAGTCTACAATTTTATTGTAGTAAACATTATTAGTCCATATGTTGTAAAACTTATTTATAGGAGAAAAATAATACAAGGATACGTTTGATGTTGAAGTATATTTTTAGCTACCTACTGATTTTTGACATGTCATTTTTCTTTTTAAGTTTTGATTACACCAAGAAGTATGTATATCTACAACACCCCCCCTTAATCAAAACGATACAAGCAAAAAAAATAACAAATAACAGCAAATAATAATAAATATTAGAAAAAACTATTAAGTCAAGCCCATACCTAATGAACATTTATTATGGGCAGAACGTCCTAATGATTTTGTCAAAATATCTGCTGTCATGTTTTCTGACTTGAGGTATGCTAAACTTATTAGACTCTGTGATACCTTTTCCCTTATAAAATGATACCTAGTATCGATATGTTTAGTCCTACAGTGATAAACCGGATTTTTTGCCAGAGCTTGGGCACTTTGACTGTCACTGTATATAACTACAGGTTCATGTTTTTGACCACTCACTTCTTCAATTAAACGTCGCAAATACAATGCTTCTTTTGCAGCATCCGTAAGAGCCTTATATTCCGCCTCTGCGGACGACGACGCCACTGTAGGTTGTTTTCTGGACGCCCATGATATAGGTCCACCAGCTAACTGGAAATGATAACCTGTATACGAGCGACGATCATCTTTACAATTCGCCCAATCGGCATCTGCATACCCTACTAGAGGACTCAATGACTTCCGATAAACAATGGAGCGAACCTTGGTCTCCTTCAAATATTGCAGGACACGTTTTGCGGCATCCCAATGAGCCTTACTGTAACAAGTGTTGAATTGACTTAAGTAACTGGTAGCAAATGCAATATCTGGCCGAGTATTCACCGCCAAATGCATTAAAGATCCTATCAAATTCTGATACGGATATGTATGCTCACCATTACTCTTCGGTTCATCGTCCAACCTTTTATTAAGCGGGGTGCTTTGTCCCTTGCAGTTGGACATTCCGTATTTATTTAATAAATCTTTTATAAACGTTTCTTGATTCAGCACTATTTTATTTTCCTTTTGAGTAATATTTATTCCTAAATAAAAACATAATTGGCCTAAATCTTTTAAACAAAAATAATTTTCCAAATCATTTTTGACATTGTCAAATGACAAGTCATTTTTGTAAAAAACTATTATGTCATCAACATAGACTGCCAATAAAATAGTTTCAGAACCAAAAAGTTTTTTAAAAACACAAGGTTCCGATGGTATTGTGGTAAAACCGATTTTATCTAATGTTTCACATAACTTATTATACCACGCCCTTGGTGCCTGTTTAAGTCCATACAAGGACTTCTGCAACAAACAAACCTTGTCTTCTTGACCCTTAACAGCAAAACCTTGAGGTTGGACCATGTAGACTTCCTCGGAGAGATCTCCATTGAGGAAAGCAGTCTCTATGTCCAAGTGTCTCATCTTGAGATCAAGATTAGCGGCGAGTGCTATCAGAGTTCGCAAGGATGAATGCCGGACCACGGGTGCAAAGGTTTCTTTATAATCAATATCAGGAACCTGACTATGGCCTTTAACTACAAGTCTGGCCTTGTGTTTGACAATATTGCCATGTGCATCGGTTTTTACTTTATAAACCCACTTACACTGAATTAGTTTCTTGTCAGGTCTGGCCACTAACTTCCACGTTTTCAATTTTATGAAGGAATTGTATTCACTTTCCATCGCTGCATGCCATTTCTCGGCATCATCTGACTTTATAGCTTCAAAATAACTTTGCGGTACAGACAAATTATTGTCTGCTGCCATCACAGCACAATAAAAGTCAGGCGATTTTCTTACACGCGAAGGATATCTGCGCTCTGTTTCTTCTGAAATAACTAGCGGATCAACCTCCAACCGTGGTTGCAAAACCTCTTCGTATCCTTGTATTATTTTTCTCCTATAAATAAGTTTTACAACACGTTATCAGCACGAAAATAGTAATTAAAAGAAGGGAACATTAATATTTGATGTAAAGTGTGAGTAAAATTGTTTTTTTTCTTTTGTCATAAAATGTCGTTCGGTGATTTTCCACGGAGAACATCTAGCTCTCTCACAATGCACAGTCTAGTTTTGGGTAAAAAAGACGACTACCCAACCTGGAAGTTCAAAATGAGAAACTACCTTCTTCATGAAGACCTTTGGGAAGCCATAGATGGATACCCAGATGGTGATGGCACTACGGAAAGTCAGCGTCTTAAAAACGACAGGAAGGCTCTGACAAAAATATGCCTAACAGTAGAAGATGCCGCGATTGTCCACGTTAGGAATGCTAAAACGGCTGCAGAGGCATGGAAGGCGCTACAAAATGCCTTTGAGGATAAAAGCATGGGACGAAGGTTAGCCCTAGAGCGCAAGTTGTACAGATTAAGCCTTACTGAATTCGATGACATGGAAAAATATATTCAAGCTGTAATGAGCACTGCCCTTGACCTATCTGATATAGGTAAGGTTATAGAAGATAGCTCTTTAGCTGCAATTTTACTTGGTGGCTTGACGCCAAGATACGATCCGTTGGTAATGGCTATCGAGAATTCTAATGTAGTTGTTACGACAGAACTTGTAAAAAGTAGACTATTAAGTGAATTAGCCAAAACAGAATACACTATCCCTGCTTTACGAACGGCTACAAAACCAAAAAAGGGTAAACGGAGTTAGTTACGAATGTAAGCAACCAGGCCATAAAAGACCAGATTGTCCTCTGAGGAAATCCAAGAAAGAGAAGGATGAACCAACGTCTTCATTAATGGCACTTGGATTAGGAGACGCAGATTCCCCTATAAATAAGTTTTACAACACCATATTTCATAACAAGACCAATAGAATGCTAAAACTCCAAGAGGAAGGAAATAAAGTTTGATAAAATGTTCCAAAATCGTGTATACTTTAACGCTACGAGGAGAAACTCTAAATTACACTAACACGTCTTTCCAATAGTGGATGGAATAAGCAAACATGCAGCTTTTCTGAACTGAAGCGAAACTTACGGCTAAGCTGAAACTGCACACGGAGATGAGTCTGAGAGTACGGGAATCTTGCTGGCAAATTACTTTATTCTGCAGTAAATTACTAGTGTGTTTTTGGTCTTCTTTTATTTGGTGTTCCTGCAAGAATGCAGGAGATAATATGTTTATTTTTTTTCGAATGCAATGGTGAATAGGTAATATACTTAGTGCCCGATTTTTGGACATCTAACGATACCAACCGTCTGCTCAAGATAAAGTACCATTAGCACCTATCTATGTTTTAGTTTTTGCTTTCTTTATACTTGTTTACGTTACTCATTCACTTACTAAGTCAAGAGTTTATATTTTTACATATTAGAAATTGTGGTATTCCTAAATACATTAGTGCATTTATTAAAGCTTAGAATTTTTTTACCTTGAATAAACGAATGCATGACATATTTTTATTACTTATACTTGTGTTTTGACATCTTCGTGAAAATCTGTGCGTGGAAAAAAATATATACGAGACAAAAAGTTTAGTAATTATGAATCAAACAAAATATCCAAAATTTTGTATTTATTTTAGCACAGAATGATATCTATATGAACCATATAACTCCGTATGTGGTCTCATTGGAAAAATTTTATTCGAGTGCACTATCCCTTGTCAATTTATTCATTATCGCGAGATATTATACGAGAGCACAAACAGTTGAATCACAATATCTTCCATTATGCAAATGAATACTTGACAAAACCCTTTACCGTTACAGAAATGTCAACAATAAATAACATTACAACAACAATCCGATCCAACGTTAAACCTTGTCACAATAAGACAGAAATGTTACAAAGTAAGAAGGAAATGAAATTTCGTCAAAGAAAGTGGAAAGTCTGTGACGGGGCTTCATGGAAAATTAATGAATATTGGTTAGACAGGCGCGCCTGTAGCGTCCAGATTCCCTGAAGACTAATGTCTTCCTGTAATAAGCAACAGTAATTTCTAGATAAAGAATGAATATAGCAATTTTAAACTAATATTGTAGTCTGATATCACTCACCTTCGATTCGCCGACGATATAGTTGTCATGGCAGAATCCATGGAGGACTTAATAGAGTTTCCCAACAGGTGGGCCTTAAAATGAACATATTATGGACAAAACGAAAGTAATGTCAAATGTCAATGTTGTGCCCATACCTGTTTCTGTTGGGAGCTCCACCCTCGAAGTTGTAGACCAGTATATCTACCTGGGTCAATTGATCCAGGCAGAAAGTTCCAGCTTCGAGGAAGAGGTCTTTTGACGAATCCGACTCGGCTGGGCAGCGTTCGGAAAGTTACGCAGTGTCTTCTCGTCCAAAATACCTCAGTGCCTTAAGACGAAAGTTTATAATCAATGTGTGTTACCAGTGATGACTTATGGCTCCGAAACGTGGTCCCTTACTAAGGGTCTCATAAGAAGGCTCAAGGTAGCTCAGCGCGCTATAGAGAGGGCTATGCTTGGTGTTTCTCTACGTGATCGAATCAGAAATGAGAAAATTTGTAGGAGAACAAAAGTCACGGACATAGCCCAGCGGATTAGTTCGTTGAAGTGGCAGTGGGCGGGACACATAGCGCGACGAACCGATGGCCGATGGGGCAAAAAGGTTCTCGAATGGCGACCACGTACTGGCAAGCGAAGCGTAGGACACCCACCCAAAAGGTGGTCAGACGACCTGACCAAGGTCGCTGGAAAGCG
This sequence comes from Acrobasis repandana, assembly GCA_963576875.1. Classification (NCBI taxonomy): domain Eukaryota; kingdom Metazoa; phylum Arthropoda; class Insecta; order Lepidoptera; family Pyralidae; genus Acrobasis; species Acrobasis repandana. The sequence continues at coordinate 12,816,016 of OY756218.1, read as the reverse complement.
CTGGATGCAGGCCGCTCTAGATCGGTCATTTTGGAAAACCTTGGGAGAGGCCCATGTCCAGCAGTGGACGTTATGCGGCTGAAATGATGATGATGATGATGATTGTAGTCCGAAAACTATTGCATTAAATTAGGTTAGAAAAACCTTTCAGAGATGTTACTCTAAAAATATATTTTTTTAATTTAATTTTTATATTCTAAGTTTTAACTTTGTTGGTTCTGTAAACATTTTTCAAATATTTGTCTTTTTAATAAGACATCTACCTACGCCAGAATAATACCTGATATTCACGCTCGCTGAATCCTTAGACAAATTTATTCTCTCGTGTGTTATGTAAAATCATTTTATGTTGTCACATCGAATATAGACAATGCAACGCTGTGGCGAATATATGTAGCTGGTAACTTACATATTTACATCCATTCTCAAATAAAAACAAATATTAACTGGAGAAAACGTATAAAGATCACCAATCAAATTTTCCAAACTTTAAAGCTTATGAATTATGACTACAATCCACAACACCAGTAGGATCTAGTGGTTCTGTGAGAACAGTAGACCTCGCGAACTCTTATAACCATGCAATAACTGACACTTTCCCTTTTGCCCTGTCTAAGCATAGCCATTTCAGTGAAAACCGTCCTTAGATAACGCTACAACAAACTTCCCCCTTTTTCCTCGCCACAATAGGCCACTTTGGAATTCTTTTTTGCAACATCTTGAATGAAGTCCTTAGTGTGCCTCTCAAATTTAATTGAAATCCGCCAATAAATAATGTCACAGAAATGTTCCCCCCTCCCCTCCCTTCCCCTCCTCCCCCCTTCCCCCTTTTCCCCCTTACCCCCATATTTCTCCCCCAATAAAAAATCGCGATCGACTAAAAAAAAACAAGAAACTTGTATGTCTCAACCGTTAAAATCAATTGAAAAATGCGACCTGTAGGCGAGAACAGACCGACGGACAAAAGCATTTTTGGCCAATCTTAAAACTGAGACGCTTCGCTCGCTAGGTCAATTAGAATTTGACACTCAAACATCTGTCTTAAATCTGCTCAGAGATTGTGGCGCATCGGCTCAACACAATAATACGCTGGCCCCTGGAAATGCTCGCGGAATTCCGGCGCCGCCTGAATTTACTACCAATTTTTACATGGCTGCACTTGTTGCTTTGTTGACTGCAACGAGAATATTTATCGATTTGAATTTAACAATTTGCACCTGTCAAAAATGTCTAAAGAATATCTGTCTTGTTTTATACATGAACGCCAAAACGACAATAAACTAGGTTCGTTTGTTTCTAGGTATAAACCTTTTATGTTTATGTTTATAGGATTTTTTTAGGCATTCAAGATGCAGTACTAAAGTACTGTAGTCTCAATACGACTATGCTCTTTCCAACTGAGCCATCACGTGTTCAACCCCGCATGCCGAATTTCGCCACCATTTGATATTCCTACACGCATTAGGCTTGCGTCACCTAACACTACTACCCACTATCACTATATCAAATGGTGGCGAAATTCGGCGTGCGGGGTTGAACACGTGATGGCTCAGTTGGAAAGAGCATAGTCGTATTGAGACTAAGGTCGCGAGTTCAAGTCCTGCTCACGTGGTATTTTTTCACCATATCTTGTTTTATTATTTAATTTGAGTACTTTTATGTTTAGTAATCAATGACCATTGTTAGTAATCATAAATGTAGGAGATAGAATTAAAAGTGAGCTTCTACTTAAATACACAGATTTAGAACTCACTAAATACCAGTCAATTCTCAAAGAAAACAAATAGTATCAGTAACGATTTTCAAATAGAATAAATTTTCAAATGTTGCGATTACGTCTACAACATTTCATCAGAGTATATTTTGAATTCCGAACAATAGAGTGTAATACAATAAAACTTGTAACTCTTTTCATACAAAACCAACAATACAAGAATTGTTGATAAATTCTGAACTAATGATTTGATATAAACGTCTGTCTCAAAACTTTGAGCATGCCGCCTTTCCGCGGCGCAATCGGCTCTATGCAATAATACGCCGGTGCCTGGAAATACCCGCGGAAATCCGGCGCCGCCTGAATTTATACTCTTTTTACGGTGCTGCGCTTGTTGCTTTGTTACCTGCGAAGAACATTTCATGTTTGAAAGTGGATTTTGTGAAATATTTGTCTTGCTTTATAGAATATCTATCTACGCTAATAATTCATCCTTCTTCTTAGCGAGTCGGAATGGCTAATATTATTATATGAGTGTGTGACCACACATACTTCTCTGTCATTAGCCAAATTTAGGTCGTCTATTGTACAGGGGGTTGGGCAGATGGGACATGATTGTAGGTGGACCATGATGTGAACAGCTCCACAGTCACAATGATTGTTATTTGAGAAACTCCACTTTGTTCGGTTCTCGTGGCATCTATTAATACACATTAATTCATCCTAATATGAGTGGCAAACTATTGCCCTCGACAGTACTGATTGGAAGCAGAAAGGGGAGGCTATTGCCCAGCAGTGGGATACTGAGATAGGCTAATAAAAAAATAGAATCAAAATGGACAACTTTTGCACTGTCAAAACCCAGAAATATTTGTCTTGTTTTATACGATATCTAACTACGTCAGAATTATATGTGGAATATATGCTCAATCATACCGTTACGTTTACGTCTCGCATGTTTGTATGTAAGTACATTTTATGAAGTTGAATCGCACTGAAACGGCACTATGCAACGCTGCAGTGAACTGATAGTTAGATTTGGGCGTATAACTTACAAAATGCTTAGAATAGTGGTGTTTTTCGTTCCGAATGGATACGTGGAGCGCCGAAGGCAGCCGTGCCTTTTGGTGGTACCTCACGGGCGGTCCAACTTGGCGAACAAGTCTCCGCTGGCACGCGCAATACATACTCTGAATTTGATTGCCGACAGGATAAACAGAGGATGCGCACATCTTCCAGTGTACTCTGTGTGAATTTACAAGGGTTGCCGTTTATATAATTAGTAAATTATTATTTACACCATAACTTATTGTGTTTGGGTAAACTCAATTTTTATTCTTTCAAAACGCGGGCAACGCCGCTGGTTACAGCTAATTGGGAAAAAAAAAGTAAATAAAATACCAGTCCATTTCCAAAGAAAACAAACATCAACAAGATTAAACGTTGTATCACCACCTAAATCTCCCGAGTTCATAAAGTTGTGAGTTCGTGTATAACAATGTGAATCTGTAAACGCAGCATCCCTGTTCCGCTGAGCAAGGTCCCCAGGGAGCCAAGCTGTCGTTAATTGGAATCGCTTTAGACGAACTTGTAACTACACCGGCGCTGACATTTACTGGCGTCCTGAATTAAAACAAAACTACCAAACTCATTTTAAAGTTTGCAATTTTTTTATTTCTGTTATGTTGGAGTTGTTAATGTTACTACTTTCAGTTAATTTGTATTAGAGACAGTGTTCGTGAACCAAGTAAACCTCAATAGGGTTTTTAATAGATATTTTACTGTTTCTACATCGTGTTATTGAAAGAACGCAAAACCTCTCATCAGATAGTACCTCAGCCCATGAAACTGAACAAGTTTTGTTCAACAACTTTCACGAAATCCAAAAACAAAAATTCGGATTTTCATACAAACTGATCAGCTGATCGAGTCAATTTGTACGAAAATCCGAATTATTATTTTTTTCCCAATTCTTTATTAACACGATGTATAACTATTGATATGTAGGCCATAATTGGCTGTCGTCTAGTGAAGATAACCAGAATTGGACTCTTAATGTACTTTTGTAGCACGGAGAGGCTAAATATATTTTTCTTAAGCAAGTATTTCACAGTCGCAGAAATGTAGAGAAATCTAAGTTGATATTTCCTTGTCAACATTTTCGAATCTTCAAACTAGAGTAAGCTCTAGCTTCTTTTAAACTATTAGACCGATTGATTTGTGTGGCCGTTTTCGATTAAGTTGTGAGTGACACTAAAGATAAGTTACCTTATTTTTCTTTGGTATATAAATTACGATTTTAACAGATTAACTTAGTTGTTATTCACAAGTAGGTTGACAGATAACCGTAATTATTTTATTAATTCTACGTATATTTTGAACTTATGTAGTTAAAAATTCGTTTAGTGGAAAGCTCTTATCACTTTCCTTCCCAGCGGATAATTAGAAACGGCAGACAATTTATAGCGATTGTATCTCGGTTATAACTTTCAAAAGACTGCACCGTTTTAATTCCTCCTATTATATGGCTGCAGCGAATTATTTTAGGCAAATAATTGTGTTACACACGTTGGCTTTAAAAACCGCATGCGACATTTTGAATGGGCCGCTAAAACAATGCGCAATAAGCGGCTGCGTGGTTTGCTGTGGTCGAAACAAAAGGTACGTTTTACAAATAAAATTAAATAGAGTACAGATCAGACAAATGCTATGAAGAATTCTTTGCACAATGGTTTAGTAACTAACGGGGCAGTACTCATGTCGACACATACTTGTATGATGTGACATAAGTACGTAACATGTGCATCATCAACATCATCCGAGCGTATTCCCGTTTGCATCGTCAGTGGTTACGCTTCAGAGCCCGGGTTCCCGTCTGACCTCCGCAACCCAAAGAGTAGACCAGACCACAACCATCCTAGGATCAGTACAAACGCTAGATGGCGTTCGAGACCTACAGCTTTACGTGCCTTCCGAAGCACGGACTCATCTTTCTTTGAGCCTTGACCACTGGACCCCGGAGGTAGTCGTGTCGTGCATCGTATAATATAAAAAATTTAAAAAATAATGCACACAGTTACACACAGTTCAAATGGGGAAGTCATGAACCCCGACGCTTCTTGTGTAGTCAATAGAGTAAGTTGCATTAAGCACCATGTATACAAACAAGCGTACAACAGTATGACGGTTTCTTTCATTTTATTTTTTTATTGATGTGTCGATCGATGAGCACTGTTTTGGTAAAGGCCTTCCTTTTTATATTTGATTGAATCAAATTCTCTCCATTTATCACACAAGTCGTAGCCATCAGGCAGTGGTTTATGGCAGCTCTACACGTTGGCCAACATTGTGGCAAATATATTTATATAGCTGTTCGCGCCCATACTACTACCACATCGAAGGATCCCCAACTCGAAGGACCATGTTGGGGATCTTTCGATGTGGTTGAATAAAAAGCGGACTGTACTGTTTAATGCTGGTTGTAATGACTTTAAGAAATAGGTACAAGATCAGATGTATCACACCCAGAACGCACGCGCACCCGCCGGTGGTTATGTAGGGGGAGTGAGGTCCGGGGACGGCGCGGCCTTCGGAAGTTCTCGGGCGCTTTCGGAAGTCTTCAGCGTAGGTCCTCGTTCGTGAGTAGTATGGGCGCGAACGCGACGCGCCAATAGTTTGTGATACCGCCCATACGTTGGAATGTCGTTCAGTTTGCTTCGGTTTAGGCCAACGTGCGGACAAATCGTTGTTGTTTGATGTTGAAAAACCGACACCGCACGGATCTCGTGCTAATTTGTAGGTCATCATTTCAATACATAATAAAGTGAATACAATCACTCACTCTATAATACTCTACATGATGGCCATTATGTATTAGCCATAACATTCGCCACAATGTTGGCCAACGTGTAAAGCCACCATAACTAAAACAAAGCATATCCCAATAATAGCACCATTTGAATCCTTACGGCTAGACTTAATTCTCTGCCCTCTTATAGACCATAAAGTAGATAGATACATCTCTGCTACTGAAAACTTCTGCATTTTTCGTGTTTTACATTTCGCGACAAAAGGTTTGTTGGCACGCTCCGAGCTGGAGCGCCCTCCACGGAAGCCACTTTTTGAATCACCAGCGATTACATTGCCTAAACGACGTATTAATATGCACGCTGTTATTAAGTAAAGCTAGCAATGCTACTGTTATAAATTTATTGTGCTGGGCTGCTGGCATTTTCAACTGGAATATAATAGCATGTTTGTGTTGTTTGCAAGATACAAAATATATGCGCTTTGAATGGTTATATGTATAAATGAAGTAGTGGTACATATTATATAGGCCTTGCTAATTCAAAAATACTTTAATTGCTGGGCTCAGAGGTCAAAAGTTGTACCTACTGGCTCGAATGGCAAGTCACTTGTTGTTGGAGCATGATCAATACCTATAGTCATCACAAAAAAAAATCAGCTTTCTTTTTCTTCTTGTCTCTTTAAATTGACATTCATATTACTCATATTATACATATACATATCGCAATTACTGTAGAATACTTACTGCACTCACCCAACGAAAAAAGTTTGTCTCTACCTATGTTTTAATTTTTATATTGATTTTGGAAAATAAGTTTAAGACTACCTACGACATAACACGCACTATAATGGGATAAGGCGCTGGTTTTCAAAACACAGTAGAAACTAAATCGAAAACCAGAGACTTCAAATAATTTTGTACTTCAATTTATGTAAATAAAAAAAAAAAAAATTATTTATATTAATTGACAATTGAAGAAACTAATTATTGGGAAATAAAATAGCCGTACATTGTTTTATTAAAAAATATATATTGAGTTACTTATAGCGTTAAAATATTTAATAGAGTTCCTAATGATTTAAAAAGCCTACCTAATAGACTTTTTAAAACGAAACTTCATGATTGGCTAGTTGAAAAAAGTTTTTATAATATTAATGAATATTTGGAACCAAATCGCATTTAATTGTCACAAATTGTATTCTGTAAATTTTCTATACTACTGGCAACTGTACTGTATTTTTTGGCATTTGCTTAATAAGTATTCTGTTACATTGTACAAAAAATGTTAGTACCTACCTATTCTTTGCATGCTGAAAACGGCTAAGTGTACGATCCTGATTTAATGTATTCACTATATTGTACGACACTTATGCAAAATAAATTTCATTTCATTTTATTTCATTTATACCTAGGTAATAAAATAACTACAAAGATATAAATACAAATGTTATTCAACCATATTTTACGCTAGGGAACGACAAAGCTAATATTGTTGTTGAACAGAAATTCTATTAGTCCTCTCTTCCGAAATACCTGTACGATGGTAATTTGGGGTAAAGGGTTAATAAAATTAGTATATTATTAACAATTAGGGTAGCCCGACAATATTAGTTACTTTGCCGGGAAACCTCGAGGAAAGGTGAGTTAAAATATAAATAATATTATTTCGCGAGCAACTGGGATTGTGACCTAAATAAAAACTTATTTTTAACCGACTTCAATAAAAGGAGGAGGCTCGATCATTCGTTGGAATCTTTTTTTTTATGTATGTTTCCCGATTACTCCAAGACGCCTGGACCAATTTCGAAAATTATTTTTTGTTTGTACGGGTATAGTTTCCAAATTTTATTAAAATCAGTTGTGTGGTTGTTTTTTAAACGAAAATAACTAAAAAATATGTTGACAATATTTAGCTTTTCTGGTATCGAAGACGGTTTTTTGTTTTGAAAAAATATCAATAATTATTTTGTATTTGTAAATTAGTCCTGCTCTAATGTAATGACGTATATAATTATTTACAATTTACAATATTGTGTAGTAGATAGATTTATTTTGAAAAGTCTCCGAAACATTCTCAAGACATGATACAACCTCGGTCATGAGGAAACTATGAAGAAGAAAAAGGTTTATTTTCAGATCTAACTAATTTTGATAGATTACATGCTTACATGCCAGTACACTCTAGAGAAAATGTATGTTCCATATATTAAAAAGGACTTGACTGAAACTTTTTTAATTCAAGCGAAGACAATAAACCTACAAAGTTAGCCGGCAGCGGTCGGGGCGGAATCACTCCAGCGCACTCGGAAAATATTTCTAGAAAAACTTTACGATTCTCTTGTAATTGTCTAAAGGTAAAAAGTCAGTATTTTTCTAGGAAAGCTACTTAAAGACTTAGCGGAAAGTAAGCGTGTAATTTACAAATGACCCCGAAAGACCTTTCAACTTTTGACAACTTAATAGCCAATTTTGTTCTGAAACTTGTTCTAAAGTTAATTTTCAAGATTCATTGATTTCATAAAAATAATTTTGATAAGATGATGTGTACCAATTTAGGTAATTTTATTCACCATAGGTATCAACGTAGGTAGGTATATTTATTTTTTAAAAAGAGTGTGTATTTTATTGTATAGGTAAGTATGTAACCAACTGAAAATGTAAATATTACCTAAACACAATGAAATTCATTTGAATACTTAATCATACTTTTATTTGAAAAAGATAATTTTCCGTCTTGACCTGGCCTGTAATCCTGTGATCCAGAGGCAAAAGCATTATCACTGTGCCACAGAAACCACAAGTAAAGAGTACAGAGTACAATGCAGTGCTTACTAAAATATGTACTATTATCTCAAAACTATTCATGTAAAATGAATTCAAAGTCGTTTTTCTCATAAATGCGAAAAACAGGGATTACTCGTGGTCTGATTTAGAGCTCAACTTTGACAATAGTAACAAGCCAATGGGCAAAGTTTCGGCCGATCTGATTGTTCGCGCCTGATATTGCCTACACAAAGGGATAAAAATACGCTACTTACAAACGGTCTGTCGGTCGGGCCGAGCGCGCTATCGAAAACCTCTATATTTTCCGAAACTCTATTCTTCTAAGAGTGTATTTTCTTTTTCGAGCTTTGTGTGGAGATTTAAATTCAAGCAGACACTTTCAATATCGAACAAAACCTATTTGGCTGTTTCTTTGTTTGACGAATTAGAGCAGATTCAGATCAAGATTAGGAAACACAACTAGCGCTTTGGCCACCATGCATATTTAGATTTTGTTTTTTTTTAATGTTTAATTTTAGATAAAGTAGGTACTCAATCTTTTTGTCGAATTGTTCTTCTTATTGAAATTAATGGGAACATAACAATGAAAAAAAAACAAACGAGACGAATAAAGGGAACAAACTTGAGAATGTTTAGCGATCATAAAAAGTGTCATTTTCATAATGTCTGTGCGAGTTTCCCTGTGCAAAACTGCGCATTACGAACAAACGGCTAATTTAAAAACTTCCGAATATGTCTTACATAAGCGTAATGGACAGCGCTATAAATAGCTAATGTGTGTTACTCGCCTCAGATAGTGAGCTCGGCCATTGTCGTTACGGCTACTAAACTTAATAACGCGGCCCGTGGCAACAATATATTTAAGTAATTCTGCCAGTTTACCCCGCCGGCTCTAATAGCCACCGAAGGCAATGTTTAAACGTTTTCTTTAGTTCCGTTTCTTTTGTGTAATTACTGTGTGTGTGGGGTTCATATACGTAACGGAACTAACTGCTAGTGCTATCTGGGTATAAGGCTACGGGTTCAGAATTTAAGTGATCTTATTTGGTGGCCGGCGAGGCGATTGAGCCGGCCGCGTGTACGGGGCGCGTGCTTTGAATCCACAATGTCTATACCTGCACTGCCATTCCGCCTAATTATTACTAAGAACACCTTATTTAGCTTTATTTAATTTTCTCTGCCATTTTGTACCGACATTTTGCGTAAGAAGGTGGGTTCAAATTTATATTGCATTTATATACTTTTAAAGACTTAATAACAGCTCTATTCCCTCCCTTTCCTCTTCTCCCTTTTAGCCACTCAGTGTAAGTTTTGAAGAGCCAAAGCAGTATCACTAGAATTTCTTATTTTTTCTACACATGTTTCCTGTATTTTGGTTCAATTTTTGCTTAATATAGGTATTTGAATAGACACAAAATCTTGAATAACTCGATTGTTTGAAGAACTTTGCAATTATGTAAATGGTATTGTATATAAAGGACGGTTTTCACAATGTAAAACTGGTAGGTATTTAAAAATTTAAAAATAAAAGTTACTAGCGTCATGATTTGTGTACTGAATTCTATGAGGAACTGCTAAAAGTATGCTAGTTTCAAAAGTCTTATTGACTAGTAAATCATTATTAACCTCCTCATAGAGTCAAAACTTGTCAGAAGGGTTACGAAGGTAGGTATGTCATTTTAACAAATTCTATAACATGATACGAGACTTAACACCATTAGATGCTTCTATGAAATAAAATGTGAAATAAACTTACAGCTAATAAAATATCCGTAAGAGTTGGCAAAGTATCGGGAAGTAGAAGTATGTAGTTGTTGATTTTATTTCGCAACGTGTTGAGTTCGTCAGCGTCGTAGTTACCCCGGCAAAGTTCAGCCATCTGGCTCTTACCATTATTAAAGTTTTAGGTACACAACTAGTCTACAGGGAAACATCCATGCCCATACATAATTTCTAAGGATTTTAATTCAATCAGAACTTGGTTGAACGAACATGAAGGCATGAAGAAGTAGAAATTATAGGAAATATATTTACATACACTATCACGTTTTATCCCTAATGTGTCAGACAAGCATTTTGAGCTCTGAGCTCTGTCTGATTTATTTGTTTATTTAACTTCATACACAAATACAAGTGTAATGGCGGACTTAAAGCCTAAGGCCTTATCTACCAGTCAACCAACCGGGTGATGTCGAGAAAGACAAGATAATGATTAGAGAAAGACTGATAAGAGCTTAAGCAGGCAGAGCCCAGGGCAACAAGACTCAAAGCCCACTTTCAGCGTGATGATGGGCGAGGAGGTGAGAAAAGGAACAAAATTGTAATGGGATGGCCACATGGCCAATTATCATGATTCGAATTTGCGCCAATTCATTTATTTTTACAGCAATGGAAGGTTTAAAGGCTGCAGCTGCTATTTATCAGTATCTTATACTTTTATCAATCTCACTTACCCATCATTATAATGCTATAATTCGCCCTGTTCCGAACTGACTACACTTCTTGCAATTATTTTGGGCAACCACTTGAGCAATTGCTAATTTTTTCGTTAATTTTATTTCGTTTTCTTCTACTTGATTAACTTTCATGAAATTTCGATCAAAACTCTTAAAGTAATTATTGATTTTAGAGAGGTATGACAGTAAAATTCAGCATGTGCTTGTTTTGCAGCGGATATTTCAGATGGTGTTTGTTCAAATTCAACATAACTAGATAAGTAAACTATTAAGTTAGTAAGGTTCGCTTTATTAGCGCGTTGTATCCAATATAGTATGTATCACGATACATGCTTAGAGATATATACCTCCATGTATACAATGTATTGAGTTCACCGCAAACATGTTACTGCAAGATTGTCGATAGTTATACTCGTAATGTCATGTTAATTACGTGAGTAGTTGCTGGAGTTTGCCTTAATCTTTATGTGTTACTGCTAATTAACCTAGTTAAGAGAATAAGGTATAAATGGAAACAGCTAGAAAACGAAGCAGTGTTGAGGATTGCACAATTAGTGGAATTAGCGAAATATTTTGCAGATTTATTTAATTTGCTCTTCAAAATCTGCAAAATATTTCGAATGTCCCTTCGCCAGACCGGTTAATTCATTATTTCAAAGACAAGCTACCGATACCAGCTTTTTGCAACGACCATTGCTGAGAAGAAACGCCAAAAGAAGCTCATTTGTACAGTATTGATCGCCTAGGCACCAGAAGGGCTCTTTCATATGCCTGTCAGTTTACAAATACTTACGAGTATAATATAATAATAATCATAATCATGGCAGGTGCCGTTATTTATCCTAACTTCATTCTATATAACCCATAAACTTTTCCCTTTTCTTGCAATAGATTCTTCTCCTGCCGAAACCTTTTCAAGGGTATATCTTCCGTTGGTATACTCGTATTTATAAGCATGGGTTTTGGCGGGAGTGCCACATTACATCAACTTCTCCAAAAAGTGCCTCTACGTGTTGGATCTGTATCCCCACGCAAGCCTCCCAAAGGTTAAAGGGTTAAAAGACCCGTGAACCCAAAGGAGATAATAATCATAATAATAAAATCTGGGAATATAAGTGAAGCTTACCATATTCCCAGACAAAAACTTGTCAAAAAATTTACTAAGTAAGTGTAAATTAAAAGGAACAATGAGAAAATATCCAGAAAGTTACTGTATGGAGTAACTCAGTAAGTTTCGAGTAACACTCTGTAAGTTAATATGAATATTGGGAAAATAGTATTTAAAATTGGTAGAACTGGTAGAAGTTTTATCGCATCACCCTTAATCACAAATAAAATTTAATAAAAAAAAAAATCGAAAATGAAGTAAATTTCTGGTAACGGCACATCACTACGCACGGGTCAGCCATCGTTGAACTCAACCATATGTAGAAGGAATCCAGCGAACCGACCCGCGAAGCCACCATCGTAGACCTTGCCAAGAGGGAATGAGTCATATGTTGCCGCCATTCAGCTCTGCCGGAATAATATGCTGGTACGTTCCTGAAGGTTTTTCCACCAGGTAACTTTCGACGTGACAACATCTAATAACTCGATACTACGGGCTGCATGCATGAAAAAGATGACGTCATTGTCGCATTCCGCAAGCGAGAGCGCGGCACGAACGAGAGAGAGGCATGATCGGCTCGAGCGATCGGCTCAGTTCGGAATGTTTGACGTTGTCACGTCAAACTACCGTCCGTAAACCGACTTTACAGACAACCAATTTTTTTACCTATGTCAATTTTCAGCGCAGTCACAGGCGCAGTTCTGACTGATCGCCATCCCGGCGCACAAAATATCCAAACCATCGGAGTTGGCTTTTCTGGAGCTTGTAATTTTTTATTTCACTTACTAATTATCATGGCATATATCATATAATTATATTATATAATTATATTATATAATTATATTATGTAGGTAATTAAGTATATTATATAATTATGATATATAATAGCTTTTAACTAGTAGTTCGCCACAAAACTAACATTTTCACCACACTTTTTGTGGCTTTTGTTTTGCAATCGCGTTATACTTCTCTTGATAGGCTTGTCGATTTTTATAAGTAGTTTTTTCAAGATTTTATAAGTTGATTTTCATAAACATAGTCTTACTTTAATCTTGGAAACATCCTAAGTGAAACATCACTAAAAGGTAGGTACTATAGGTACTTAGTACCTAAGAATATGTTGGTGATAAATCAGTATTTCTTTTACTTTGGTTTCTTAATTTCATATTTGATATTGCGATAAATACAGAAGAACTCAATTTTTTTTTTTTATAATAATAATAAGTACCTATCTTTACTTCAGACATAATGTCCATAAAACTTGTTATGTAGAATTTTAAAAGTACTTTTAACGCTCTAATCAGATGATTGAAATGAAGCCGTGTCCAATGCCTCATCAATGAACAATCTACATCTATTCTCTCAGCTATCAGTTTCATGTAGCTGTCGAGGCTTCCCCGAATCCGCGTCATCAGGGACTTTTTTTCTGATGATGCCCCCAAAACTATCTATATGTACAGCAGTAAACATCCCATCGAACAAGTTCGGCAACACCTCGAGCACTTCACGGATTTGTCTCATTTTATAACATAGATTTATTTGTGTCTTATGTGTTATCAACTTCCAATTTCATGTAGTTTCCATCAAAATAACGTGAAACAAATCGTAGAGTCTCATTCACTTGCTCGTTCAATAGCTATAGTTTTACTGTTTTCCCACCAAAAACATAAATGTGCAAAATTGGAGCCAAGTTCAATTTTATGATATGGTGTGGTAGTCACCAACAAAAAAATTTAGATCTAAATGGGTGCCAAGTTCTGTAGGTAATCCTATAACTTATATATAATAACCTTAATATTTGACCTGGCTAGGTTTTTACTAGAAAATCTTATTTAGAAGAATATAATCTTACTTAGGCAAAAGCTGCATCGCCCTCGAACAGAACAGCACGTAGATACCAGTAGATACCTAACGTTATGACGTAACCTACACGAGAGCAGTAGGTCCGTGAAAGTTTTGCCCTCACATGGCGCATTATCCGGTCTAAGTGTTTAATTACTCCGCCTTTGTTGTTACAAACAGCGCCACAAGCCTCGCGACCACATCTGCGGCGCACCCACATAAATTGCTGACCGGCCAGCCAACCTAAGCAAATTCACCCGACCCCGTCTTGTCTGACACTTTTAAATGGATTACTTCGAAAGTTAGAGTTAGCCAGAAACAAATGCTTAAAGACAAAGATTACGACCTGTTTGCAACTTGTCAGCTAATCGGAGAAGCAAAATTTTTTTTTTAGTGTAGCAGAAAGGTATACCTGTAGGTCTGTAATATATATAGGTAACTGTACCTATATAGAGGTATATTACAGATGGGAAGCAAAAATAGTGTAGTTATATGCATTTTCATACATGAATTTGTACTTTTTGTAAATCACAAGACTGCACAAGACAGTAATGCTCATGTTAAAACAAACACCTTACAAATCCCAATCCCAACTAATATTATAAATGCGAAAGTGAGTTTGTATATTTGTTTGTTTGTTACCTCTTTACGCTTCATCTACTGAACAAATCTTCTTGAAAATTCGCATACACATAGTTAGGAGTACTGAGAAGGACATAGGGTACCTTTCATCCCGAAAAAAAATAATGTTCCCGTGGGATACGCGAGCGAAGCCGCGGGCAAAAGCTAGTATGTTTATATTTCTTATAGTGCAGTATATCCGATAAAGTTATCCAAATCGCGTCTAATAACTGTGCCGTTGTTGTTACAAACAGTGCCACAAGCGGCTCGCGATCACATCTGTGGCACACTCACATAAATTACTGACCAGCCAGCTCGCCTAAGCAAATTCACCCGACCCCGTCTAATCTGACATTTTTAAATAGATTAACCGGAAGCAGATGTTATTTTTAGCTCATTCCAAGCAGCAACTTATAAGTTAAGCCTGTTAATATGTTTTTGTTTTTGTAATTACTCTAACTTTAATGTCATAATATTTTTATAGGGTTTTTTTTTAGGCAAAAATTCCACGTGAATGTCCTAACAGGCCTTGAACCCAAGTATTGAGACCAAGGTCGCGGGTTCAAGTCCTGCTCACGTGAATTTTTTTCACCATTTCTTATTTCAATATTTAATTTGAGTACTTGAATGTCATAAATTTTGCAAAATCTGGCCAAGTCGGTCATTTTTCAACCTGATTTAGAAGTAATCCATTTTTTAGTTCTATAAAGCTCTCTAAGCTATTTACAACTCAACAACCAATCTAGGGTTACTTACATCAAAAATTCCTGTCTCGTTTATTACCTACTTTAATTGGGGCCACGCAGTCAAGGACTTTTTGTTGTTTATAATTATTACTCCAACTTTACTGTCACAAAGCAGGCTTACGCCACATTTGCGCTGCAGTTGTATCTACATACATTTCTGACCAGCCTTCTTAAACAAATTCTAAATGGAATACTTCGGAACGGACGCAAATACTATTAGCTCATTCCGAGCTGTTCACAACTTGTCAGTTAGGCTCGTTACTATGTTAAAGTTTGAAATTTCCTGTCTCGTTACTTGGTCACAAAGTCAAGGACTTTTTATTGTTTATAATTGCTGTAACTTTACTGTCACAAAGCTGGCTCGCGTTCACAACTACGGCACATCTATTAGGTCCTTACATATGAAATTGCCGTTCAGTATCAAAAAAGTGAAACAAGTTGTTTTTAATGTAATTATTATTTAATTAATCGAAGTATGCGCCGTTGTTATCGATACACTTCCGCCATTTTATAGGCAGATCATTGATACCTTTGGAAAAAAAATCCTGGGAGCGAGAGTCTATGAACTGTTTGAAGGCGGTTTTGACTGCCTCATCAGATTTGAAATTTTTTCTTGTAAAAGTTATCCAAATTTTGAAAAAAGTGGTAATCGGTTGGGGCAATATCTGGAGAGTATGGTGGGTGACGCAGAGGTTCCAGTCGCAGCTCCTTTAACTTGGCGATCGTTTGATGTGCAGTGTGTAGTCTAGCGTTATCCTGAAGGAGCAGTGGGCTAGAGCAATTCATCAGTCTCGGTTGTTTAATGGCGAGCTTTTCCATCATTGTTTGCAATTGTTGGCAATACAAGTCTGCAGTAATCGTCTGGCCTGATTTCAAGAAGCTGTAGTGGATAACACCAGCACTGGTCCACCAAACACTAACCAGAATCTTCTTTTTGGTCAGTTTTCGCTTAGGGCAAGGTTTTGCCGGTTCTCCAGGGTCAAGCCATTGTGATGATCGCTTCCGGTTGTCGTACAGGATCCATTTCTCATCACAAGTCACGATACGGTTCAAAATCCCCTCATTATTGTGGCGATTAAGCAAAGAAACGCAGCAAGCAACGCGTGTTTGTTGGTTTGCTTCAGTCAATTCGTGCGGTACCCACTTTCGAGTTTTTTAATTTTTCCGATTTGGCGCAAGTGGATAAGTATCGTTTTGTCACTTACGCCGAAGGCTGCTGCTAATTCAGAAGTGGTTTAAGATGGATCCGCTTCCACTATCGCCTTCAATTCTTCGTTATTCACTTGAGTATCAGGTCGTCCACGAGGCTCATTGTGTAAATCGAAATTTCCAGAACGGAAACGTTGATACCAAAAACGCACCGTATTCGTATTCATTCGCGGTATTCGTAAATACCGCGAATTTTCAATTTGTCCATAGTTGTTGTTATAGCAATGTTGAAACTCAAAAAAATGATGTTAAAACAAATGAAATACGAATTTTAAAACAATATTTTTCTGGCTTTATTTCGAAATAAATTTGAATTTGGAATTCCTAATGAAACGCAAGATATTTGATTTTAAAGTTGCCAGTATTGAAAATCGGCAATTTCATATGTAAGGACCTAATACATAAATTGCTGACCAAAATTGAAGCAAATTCGCCTAACTCCGTCGAATCTGATGCTTTTAAATGAATTACTTCAGAAGTTAGCCGGACACAGATACTATAAAGCTTGTTCCAAGCTGTTCACGACTTGCTGGGGCCACCACATCAAAATGCCTTTTACCTATTATTTTTGCATATGTTGAATTATCTTTATCTCTTTGTTTTTGATCGTAGATGATATGAAGTCTTTTCACAGATGACTCTTCTGCCATTTCTCTTGTACCTCCCGTCGCTTCTTGCGACACCGAAGGGTGTTGGACAACATTTAAAATGTACCATAATTAGTTGTCATCCTATCAGATGCGGGCGTATGGAAACATACCTAACTTATTATTAGGTATATAAATAATACATGGTTTTTGCGAAATATACGAATAAAATTACAATACTTTTTTATTTTTTATCTATGCCTAATACGCCATGTGAATGGCGTCTTCTCTGAGAGAAGAAGGCAGAGAAGTTCTCTGATGACGTCACACAATAGTAAAGGTGGTAATTTTTAAAAATTTGACAAATACCGTACCACCACGCGAGGCTGGAAATAGACAACTTGTGCTTACGATTGTCTAATCAGGTTACAGGATCGGATTCTCTCCGTACACGTTCGATCGTTTCATCGGTCTAAAATTACACCTTTTGCTCGCAAAGTATTGAAGTGAAAAAATTTGCAGATCGCGCCTTTGGCTAGTCAAAGAGGCAATCAAATCAAAAACGCCGTAAGCCCGTTTTCGATTTGGCAGATCGATCTGATTATCGGAACGGACGTGTAATCTGTAATGCAAATGTTTATAAATATGGCAAGAGCGCCTCCCGATAGTCAGATCAGGCTACCGAAAAAAACCTGACATCTATTGCCTTGTCTTAAATAAATTACTTGAGAAGTTAGCCGGACGCAGATGCCATTGAGCTGTTCATGGCTTGTCAGCCAATCCGGGTGCTAAGTTTGTTCGTCACGTAACTGCATTAACCTTTATCCGTCGTTTAGATCTATCGCCGGGGGGTAATTGCTGGGTAACTGACTCCGAATTGAATAATATTGACGCTACAGATTACAAACAACAATACAATCAACGTCCACACCAAGTAATATCTAAAGCTTGTTTTTTGTTTTATCAATATATTTTTATAGATTATACAAAAATGAAGTTAATAATCTTGTCTATCTATCTATATATATAAAAGCGAAAATCACTCACTCATCACGAAATCTCGAAAACTACTTAGCCAATGAAGATAAAATTTGGCAGGAAGGTAGATTGTGACTAGAAGACGTCCGCTAAGAAAGGATTTTCGGAAACTCCATCCCTAGAAGGATGAAATAGGGGGTTGGCAGTTTGTATGATACTTCGAAATTTTTAAAGTGAAACACATGACATTTTTAATGTATTTTAGAAGTTAGTAAAAAAAAATAATGCATTTATTCGATTTTGAAAATTACATCCCAGGGGTGAAATAGGAGTTACAAGTTTATATGAATCTTCGTCATTTTTGAAGCGAGACAAAAGACAAGATATTTTTGAAATAATAAATTGCAACCCCATTTAAAAAATAAAACAATCTATACGCGGGCGAAGCCGCGGGCAAAAGCTTGTTATTCATTCAGGCAAACTACATATTAGGGGCTTGTTTAGTCATTCAAAACCCAACAAATTTCAATGGGATCAATTAACTAATTAAAGGAAATAGTAAAAAAAAAATAGTGGAACGATTGAAAAGAGGATCTATTATGTCTTGCAATTTAAAAAAAAACATTATTAAATTAACGCATACGGGAATTAACGCGACACGTAGGTACCTTTTTTCATTTATTTTGCTAACGATGACAATGTAAAATGATGCATGTTAATGATGCAACGTGATAGTTTAAAAGTATTTTCAAAAATCTATTTCCCCATTTGCCTTGATATACACTTTTAAACTAGACTTTGTATGTATAATATGCTAGTAACGAGTAATCAAAACATTTATTCCCAACTTTGTTATGGATTCAGCGGGCCTATGTGAAGTAGGGCAAATTGTAATCCATCTGACATGTCCGGCAACAAAAAGTCCGGCTATGTCAGATCGCGCTGACTGCCGACTAACGAGACTTACCGGATAAACCATGGTTAAAGAGGGCGACGCCACTTTCGCTCTTGTTTATTCGTACTTTCATGTTAGGCGAAAAAAATTTTATTTGTGCTTGGATCACTTTGGGTTTGGAAAAAATACTACATGTACAGAATAACAGGAAAATAATAGCAATTCATCTTCTTAAGGCAAGACTTGACTTGTGCTGAGTGGACTTGAAACATTCATTAAGAGATAGAGATTTGTGGCTCTATTGTAACTGAAGTCTGGCCTAGACACAGTATTTGCCTATATACCTCACAGTATATTTAACCCCTTTGGCTTGATATACACTTTTTGACTAACGTTGCATAAAATGTAAACAATTAAAATATTTATTTCATGTAACTTTTTTATGGATTCAGCGGGCATATGTGAAGTAGGGCAAATTGTAATCCATCTGACATGTCCGGCTATATAAAGTCCGGCTGTGTCAGATCGCCGGGATCGCACTGACTGCTGATTAACGGGACTTAGCGGATAAGCCCTGATTAGAGAGGGCGACGCCACTCTCGATCTCATTTGTTTCTTTTCAACTTTCATGTTTGCGGAAATATTATTTAGAAGGTAATGTATCTCGATTTTTCTGCTTTATTTATTTTTGTTTAACGAATAAAGATTATATTAAAATCTTGTATGCCAGTCGCAATGATGTCGCGAAGAAGGACATTTTGGAGCTTTTTTTATCAAATGCAAGAACTCTATACGCTGATTGATATACGTCTTTGGCGCGTAGTTATATTTAGTATGTAAAAGCAAGGTACTACCCGTCTCGCTGCAAATACCCGCATCATTTAAGAAAATCTTTTTTATAAAAATTCGCATCATACGAGATTTCTGGCAATTATGAACGATTTTCTCCTAAAGGCCTGTCAGCCATCATTAATCATACATTACTTGATGAACCTTTTGGTGAGTTTATCACAGTGAGACAGATTCATTAACTTTTCAAAGGCCCTCAAACTGGAGTATCTATAATCTGGTGATAAAGCAATGGAGTAGACTTTTATGGGCAATCTTAGCTCAAGTCGTTAAAACTCTCGTAAAATAAAGTTTTAATTTATCCTTTGTTTGATTCGTTAGCATTTCTTATGCGTTACAATTTATTGATAAAAGTGGATATTTTCGTACCTGTACGCAAATTTACCCATTAAAGTAGGTAGGTACCTATCATGCGCTACTCGACCTCAGCCGAATGACGTTCAGTCCTTGACACTGATTTACTTGTTCTGCATCTAAGCGCGTTTTCGGTTGCATCCTTAGCTGCGCTGCTTTCCGAAGCAGTGCACCCTGGCCTCCTGGTGCTGGTGCGCTTTTCCGCTTTTTCTTCTCCACATATAACATGCATGTCATTCAAGGATGCCAGAGATCTTGCGAAGTGGAGAAGAAATAACCTAAAGAGTTTAAATGATTTGGCTATAGTTTTACGACCGGCCGCCTGCCTGACATCAACCGTCTTTGGGAATGCGTTTGTGCCAGAGGATTTACAACTTGCCGCCGCCCAACGTTAACTCTTGGAAATGCAGTTGTAGCACTAAATGTTTGTGCTTAGTCCTTTAGTCTTACAACATCCACAGGAAAAGATGGCGTGGCCTATTCTAGGCCGGAAGCCACACAGCATAAATCCTTGACACTGATTACATTATCTCAAAAAGGAGTCAAAAGTTAATTTCGTATTTTGCCGGTAGTCAGTATCATGGACTGACTTGCTGGAAAATATCGCAACGCAAGTCGTTACAGAAAATAAGTCGGTACCTACAGCGAGGAGCTCGGTGACCCGGTGAGACTACGCATTACTAGCGCTTTCGCAAGTTAAGTGACCCCAGGCGTGGTCTGCAGTTGGATGGGTAACCACAAGTGGCATAATCATTTCTTGAGTTTCTCTGTGCTTCGGAAGGTATGTTAAGTTGGTTCCGACCGTCATCATTGTATAGCAGTCGTCAAGCTATGACAGATGCCTTTGGGCAGCTTGAAAATTTATACGTGTATTAGCCACTTGGGTAAGTGCCACTAAAAACAACAAAACAGAAAATAAAGAACTTATTAAAATTAACGCAATTGCGAATAAATTGACAATAAACACGGATAGATTTACATTTTAAAACAATATCCAGTCCATACAGCCTGACATAATCGTTTAAAACTATCGGAACATCCATGAAACAGCATCGAAGCGACTGCAGCAGTGGTGGGCAATTTCATCGCGTCTGTTGTTCCGCGTCCATCCAGCATCCAGCGGTCTAAAATTGAAAAAGCCTTGATTGCCTGCAATCCGTATTGGAACAAATCGGCTAGCCGCCTATTTTCCCTGACTTCAAAGGCTCGTCCAAACGCCCATTCAAATTAGACATCTGAAACGACGCTCGTTTGGGTTCTGATCCTTTACCTACAACCTTTTTTTTTGTTTAAGAAAAAATAAATTAAATTTTCCTTTGATAAAGCACCTCTTAGAAGAGGTGTTTTATCAAAGCAGCGCAAGTTTCATAAATAATTTTTTAAATAAACATCTATCTTTTGCTTTCCTCGAATTAATTACATTAGATAGATAGAATGTTATTAGCTTCTTATGACGATAGCGATCTCATGCCTCGGAATCACAGGGCCTTTGGCCTTAAGTTTCTTAGACATATTGTTATTTTTTATTATTTATTCAGGTTCACCATTGTGTACTACATTAATACATGCATATATATTTAAAGGCTATATAAACATTTTAGTACATTATCAATTTTATTTATAATTATTCATATAATAAAAACTAAATATAACAACAATAAATTAAATCTTAAACTAATATTACAAACAACAAACATTAATTTATATAAAAAATTTAACCCAGATCGCCACCGTCAGCAGGCAAGGTCCCCAAGAGGCTGGCGGCATTTCCACGTTGTATGGCCAGGCTAAGCCTTTGGCCGAAATGCGCACCAGCTCTTGGGTCCCCAGAGACGTTGATCAAACGTGCTGAGATCTCTCTAAACAATGGACGAGATTCCGCACCCCAGGGTCCTAATGTCTCCACGGCGAAGGGCCCAAATATGTATGGTTCGCCCAGACTTGCGTACTTGCGCTTTTTAACCATTTCAGCTCCCGCTGCGGCCGCGCCCGCTCTACGGGCAGTCGCTTGCAGGTATGATGGGGCCACGGTATCTACACAGGTGGCATCCTAAACCAAACATTTAACATTTTAGTTAAATGTGCGCACTCTCTAAGGTGAACACCACTTTTTGAACACAAATTTACTACTTTAGGCATTCAAGATGCAGTACTAAAGTACTCAAATTAAATAATGAAATAAGAAATGGTGAAAAAATACCATGTTAGCAAGACTTGAACCCGCGACCTTAGTCTCAATATGACTATGCTCTTACCAACTGAGCCATCAAGTGTCGCACGCCGATTTTCGCCACCATTTGATATTATGTACTACACGCATTACATTGAGTACTTTAGTACTGCATCTTGAATGCCCTAAGGTCGCGAGTTCTAGTCCTGCTCAGGTGGTATTTTTCACCATTTCTTATTTCATTATTTACTTTGAAAAATATACATATTCATTTCAATCATCATCAAGTCTTTTTTAGTCTCCACTGCAGGAGCACGACCCTCTCTGTACTACCGAGGATTTGGCCTACACTCTCCACGCTGGCCAGACGGGTTGAGGGGGTAAAGGCGGCAGTGTGGTTCCCGGCAGAGTAGAATAGGACTACTCCAAGTCTTACCGTGGATGTCGTAGGAGACGACTTAGGAAACACAAGCTAAACAAAGCTTGTAAACATCAATTAATTTCAATGAAAGCATATTAATAAAACACTACTATCACAATCAACGCTAGTTTCATAAACAATTCACACGAGTAAACTAGAACCTAATACCCCACCTTCCGCTTTTCCTCGAATTTCATAATGAAACGTTCATATTAAAATAGTTTCAGGTAACTTATATGGCGATGTGTTGTTTACTTTACCTAAGTCTTATGTTTATCAATTCAGGACGTCTTAGTTTATATTTTTACAAGCTTTTATTTAATTTTCAATGAAATAAAAACCACAAGTTTAAATAACGCTACTTAATCTGCGTTATTTGTCCTATCTATTTATTTATGTTTATTCAGGTCAAATGATGCAAGTTAAATTTGACCCACTTACCGGTTTCCGATCAAGACGAAATTTTGTATGAAAATGTATATCAGAAGACACTTTATCAGCAATATACCCATGCAAAATAATAACTTTCTAGTCCTTACAGTCTCTGAGCTAAGCCGCAAACGGACAGACGGACATACCGGGCACGGATAGACGGACAAACTATAAAAGTTCCGTCTAGGGTCTTTGGAACTCTAAAATCACATACAGAATCGAATTGCGGAAAAATATGTGATTAGTTATAATTTTTTCCACTGAATTTTCCCACGTTCATAGATTTTATATTGCGCAACTTTTATCAAAATCAAATATTTATTCAGTAATTAGGCCTTCGCAGGCACTTTTGCACGTCAATAATTTTAGTGTACATTACGTATAATGTTTATTTATATCTAAATGATTTTTTTCTTTGTTTAAAAGCTACCGATACTAGTGATTAATTTATTCGATTTTGATACTTTTTCGTCGCATTTTAGTATATATTTTGATTACCGATCAATCGGATAGGTATTGTGGGTTTTATATTTTGTGAAAGAGCTTTAAACAAAAATTAAAACACATTTAATATAAAATACGATATCTTTTTTCCGTGGGATTGTACACAGAGAGTTAGAATAACAATTGCGATGGCTTCTAGCAAGGCTTGTAGGTTTGTTTGTAATCCTATTGCGGTGAGCCAGTTCCCAAAAGTTAGATCCATTTCACAGAGGTAAAAAGATAGCAATGCTGCGTTTTATGGTAGCTCAGTAGATAGATGTGATTTTATTTACGAAGTAGAAGGTTTTGCGGATATGCGTATAGATTGATTCAATAAATTTGTCTTCACATCGGCAATTTCCTAAAAATCTGCGATATTATTGTTCTCTTTTGCTCTGCGGCTACAGTCATACCAAAAATATTCATAAGGTTTTGAAGTTCTTATTATATCTTGATGATAATTTTGGATTTTAATGGTTCCTCAGAGAACAGAATCTACTCAGCAAGTATGTAACCAGAAACAAGCTTAGATAAATTTATCTAAACTCAATTACCTACTTTAAAGTAGTTTATCGTTACGTATGGGGGCTTCTTTCACTTGTCCTTGTCAATTTTATTTATTTCACTCGAATATTTTACTTCTTAATTTTTCTACTATACTATTGTTTTTCTTCGCTCGAGCACCTTCTGTTTTTTTTGTTTCTGTTTCCATTTTATTAGGTACAAAGGAAATAGATTTCTCTTTTTCTTTTGTACCTAATAAAATGGAAATTTTGTAGTAAGTAATTTTACTTACTACAAAACTTCCATATCTTAATTTGTTTCTCTACTTACTTACACACACATATTCTATCTGGGACGCCCCGCCCAGAAGCTCCCATACTTCAGAACTACTCTGGCCCCTATATTCTGCTGACCCCTTTCTTTGGATAAAACAATGTGCGAAAGCGATACTCCTAACGATATTTCTGCAAGAACTGCCTTTTCGAAAAATGGCGGGCCGAAAGCTGCAACATGACGACGACAACCACGTGCATGCATAAAACCAGTATGTGTGGATACGTCACGCACCCGAAAGTACTACTTGAAAGCGTTTTTTCACCCGCAGATCCAGAATATAAATGTATTACATATTACCTCTCACGTACATGCTGTACACCGTCGTACAACCTACATACCTATGTAAATCCTACACGGGTTATTAGCCTGCCCGCAACAGATGACCTGCAATACATATGTACCTGTATCCAGTAGCGTGTTTTCAAATTGAGCTCTCTGAGATTCCTTTTTGAATCGGCATGATCCAGTCAAAAAAATACAGATGTATATTTACGTATACTATATATATCGTGTCTTTATCCCTATAATGGGGCAGTTTGGACTGAGTCTAAGACCATCAAGCTAAAAGTGGCCTTTGGGTCTGATGTAAAAAAAATTGAAAAGTGAATCAAAATAGTATGTAATGCATCAACGATTAACATTATTAAATTTTTCACCCATTCCCTTAATCAGCTTTGCTTTCTCCATTCCACACTCTAGTAACTTTAATAGTTACTATTGTGAAGGTTTCCTCCCGATGTTTTTCTTCATTGGAAGCAAGTGGCGGTAGTTGACAATGACACAATGACATACAAACTCAGAGGTACAAAGAGTCATTCCATACAAATTAATATTCAAAAATATGAATATAATATGTACATAAGCTTTATGATAAAAATATTGTATATTTATCTCACCAACTCGAAAACAACTCTCAGATAAACTCCAAATATAGTAGATTAAAACAAGAGAGTCCAAACGCAGATTTATCGCTTATCCTGATAAAAAATCACACAGATCAACTTAATTTTATTTCCTTATCACTATGTGGCAAAAGTAAATAAAATTAAATTAAAAATTAAATAAAATAGAGAAAATAAAATTGAAATAGAAGAGCGTATCCCTACCTTGGCGCTCTAATCTTGCCCTTCGTCCCCAACTTAGCGCCTTCCCGGTTTAGACTGCGTGTGCTGTTTAAAAACCCGTGGTCCACTTTCCCTACCCTGATCCATATCCCTCTAAGTTAATACGTCCCTTTATCCTATCTTCCTCTTCCGGTGGCGTTAATCACAAATACGAGTTTCATGTAGGTATCGCAAACTCGGAACTCTTGCGATACCATCTCAGCCCGCCGCCAGTAAACATCTCCGTAATTATATGGAAATGTGCAAACATACGTGCATAATACAAACAAAGTCATGTTTCAGCGAATTTATGTCGTGTGCACCACCGGAGAGATAACTAACGACGACGGGAGACTGCATTACTCAATTTATAACTGAATATGGATTTAAAGGTTACCCATGTGGTTCCGGGTTAGCATAGGACCACTCCATCTCTTCCTGTGGATATTGTAAGAGGCGACTATAGGACTAAGCACAATCATCTCTTGCCACAATTGCATTCCCAAGGAGGGATAACGTCGGGCGGCGGCCGGTTGTAAAACTTTTCGCACAAATACATTGACACAAATAAAATTGACAATTATCAAGTGATACACATATCCAAAAATAAATAAATGATTTTAACTTTTGTATCTTTAATAGACTATAAAAAAAATCGTAGGTGTTCGTATGCTCAGGATATTTTTGATTTCATTGATTTGACAGTCGTGTTTGTAAATAATACTCTAAATAAAAAAAAAATGAGTACTTTGAAGGCCTACACGTGTTGCGCTGCGCGGCATTGCGCAGCGCGGAGCGTAAAATATAGTTTATATGAGTTTGTATGGAGCAAAACGCACTAGAGCGACGCGGCAGGCAACTGTATTTGTCGCGCCGCGCCGTGCCTAGCCGCGCAGCGTAGTGCGTGTAGGCCTTTACTCTGCCTGATAAGTCTAAATGCATTCCTATAAAAATAGGGTTCCAATGTCAAAGCCAAAATTAATAAAAGCAACCCTATTTTGACGTTTGTTGTATGAAATGAAATTTTCGTCCGTCTGTCTGTCCTAGTCGTCTTAGACTCAACTATTAACCACATATTTACAAACTATGAAATTGAGAGGCGAATATACCTCGTTGATGAAAATATTTTATTGTTGCATGTCCAACACAATGTGTAGAGGAAGACTTATGATTTCGTTTGAACTACTGCACAAAGATGCGCGCTCAACAGGATTATCTTTACAAAGGATATCCAGGACAGACCAATATACTTACTGAAGAATCGTTACTTGATATGCTGCAAACGCTGCAGTTTATCACAAAACACACACGTTTTAACGCCTAATCGATATAAGTAACGAGTAGGTACATCGATTGTCATTTATTTAAAAATAAACTCATTTCTATAAAGAAACTTCCCTCTTAAATTATTAAAATATAACATGAAATCTTCCTACCATGCCCCAAAACTACATGTAATTTATCCTAAGTAAAGTACTCTTCGGAAAAGAAAAAAACATTGGCAGTACTAATATAGGAATTATATTCCTAATAGCTCTACTATTAGGACTGGAATTCCCACTAGACTTACTGGTAGGACTAACTTGGTAGGTTAACTGGGACTAACCCAAAGTGCCCAAACTCAATATTTGAGAATTACATCATTACTTTTCTCCAAGTTTGGTTTTTATCTTCCGATAAAAACAAAACTTGGACCGCGGTCCAAAGACGTAATCCGGAACACGCAGAGAGAAAGAAAGTGACGTCTTGTTATATGCATGCTAGTTCAATCTGTGTGATTTGTCCATATATATTTATTATTATAAAATATATTTATTTATGTTTTAGCTGAAAGCCGATCTTCTGACAATTAAATTGCAAAGAGTAAAGCTATGATGTACAGGACAGGATTTTTTAACTAAATAAATATAAAATAAGTAGGTACCTAATACCTATATCTTTATTAAATTTATATTCCTAAATTTTCCTAAGTTAATCTTATTTTTCCAAATAAGATTAACTCCCAAAGAGAGTTACCAATGCTGCATCGTCACTTCGTCTCGCATTATAAAATATGCAGATAAGTTACGGGAATTGATTCAAGGCACAAAGGAGCGAGCAAACTGTCTATAGGCGGGCGGCGAGATTTCGGCAGTAATTTCCCGTGAGGCCACACCTTTATCTCGTGACACTGAAAATATTTTGAATTACTCACACTACACATTAGAGAAGGCTTTTAGTAACACAGTTTTGTGGCTTTAACGCTATTTTAGTTGAAAGGGTTCAAAAGGTTTTCCTTCACTTGAAACTAGAATGGTGAATAAAAATCTTGACATGTTTCATGGATATTTTTATAACATTTATGGATATATTTTCTGATGTTGTGTGTATTTTCTAGCGCTTGTCTAAATATAGGCTCGATCTTTCCAAATCTAATAAAATATAATCAAATATTTTAAGAACTATGTAGGAGGTACTCTATAAGTATAATATAATTGAACGAGCGAGCGAAGCGAGCAAAGTTCTCAGAGTCTACCTAAACAATCCGGCTTTTGTATGCATGTGAGTATATATGTATCTGAGTATGTATGTATGTATGTGAGAATGAATGTTTGTTCAACGATAACTTCGAGAAATATTGATCGTAGCTTTATGAAATTTGGTAGGGGTGTAGTTGTAGGTAGCTAATACAATTAAGTTAGAACATGAGTTATATCGGTCAAGGGATTGCCGACATATGGAAATTTGAAACATTGCAGTAGCGTACCTAAGTGATCTAGCAAGCGACTAACATGATAATACAAATCTCAGTACATCCACATAAATAAATACTATTTATTTATTAGCCTTTCATAATGAATTTAATGAATACTTAATTATTTTTAATAAAATTAATAAAATATTAGACTTCCAATTTGCATCCGGTTATGTGTTATAAAAATTAAGGAAATAGCATAAATTAAACAAATCAATGTTACGGAAGAACTGGAAGATACTCCACCGATAAGAGTGTCGCTCTTCAAAATTATATTTAATAAATAAAATAGACCTTCACAGGATGAAAAATGAACGATACTTAAATATTTTTACGGTTTAGAAATTTATTTATGATAAGATACCCAAGATAAAAGAATACGGTACGGCCTGTGATTGTACTAAAATAAGTATGGCCTGTGCTACGCAGGTATTTATCAGTTTTACCTACTACTTTATAATAATATTTGTAATATTCAGTATTTATTTTTACATATTGAGTTTAATAAATACTTATCGAAAATCTTAAATTTTATTTTACTTGTTAATACGGGATACTTTTGCTAGTGCGCATTTTTCTACGAAAATTTGATACTTACTGATGATTTTCTATAATATTTTAATAAAAATATGATAATTTTAATTTCGACCGCCTTACTTTTGAACGTATATAACTTTATACGAATGTCGCCATTTTTAGGGTTCCGTACCCAAAAGGTGAAAACGGGACCCTATTCCTGAGACTCCGCTGTCTGTCCGTCTGTCACAGGCCTCTATCTCTTGAACCGTAATAGCTAGACACTTGAAATTTACAGCGATTATGAATTACTGTAGCCGCTATAACATCAAATACTAAAAATAAAAAAAATAAAAAATTAAAGGGGGTCGTCGTACAAAAAACGTGTTTTTTCAGTGTTTTTAACTAGATCTTTATAATGGCATTAACTAGATACTTGAAATCACTGATTATGTATTACTATGACCACTATAACAACAAATACTAAAAATAAGATAAAGTTAAAAATTAAAGGGGGTCGTCATACAAGAAACTTGTTTCTTCAGCGTTTTAAAACATTGTACGAAGGTACGGAACCCTTCATGTACGTGTCCGACTCGCACTAGTCGAACTTGCCCGTTTATTTTATTAGAATGTCACCAGACTAAACATACAGTAAATATTTACACACTGAAAAAGTCTTTCTTTAAACCGCAGGTAAATGCTTACTGTATGTCGTAAAAAAGGTAAAAGGTACCTAAGAATAATCAAGAATGAATGGTTTATATATATACTCCTTTTATATAGGTATAAAAAAGAAAAAATCTCTCACTCATCAGCTTAGCCAATGAAGATAAAACTTGGCAGGAAGGTAGATTGCGAGTAGGAGACGTCCGCTAAGAATGGATTTTTGGAAATTCCATCCCTAAGGGGGTGAAATAGGGGTTGGCAGTTTGTATGAAACTTCGTAATTTTTAAAGTGAGACACATGAAATTTTAAATGTATTTTAGTAGTTAGTAGAAAATAATAATGCATTTATTATCTAGATTTTGAAAATTACATCCCTATAGGGGTGAAATAGGGGTTGCAAGTTTGTATCAATCTTCGTTATTTCTGAAGCGAGACACATGTCATTTTGGAATTAGTGGTTAGTAAAAAATAATAATCCATTAATTGGATTTTAATAAATTGCTACCCGTTTAAAAAAAAAACAATCTAATTTGTGTAGTCTACGCGGGCGAAGCCGCGGGCAAAAGCTAGTTACCGATATTTAGGTTCATAAAGTTTCTGAAAAAGTATAGGTAATGTACAGGTATCTCAAGATCGCACACTTGCTGCCAAAAATGGCCACCGCGTAAAAGCACAATTGTTTATAAAATAATTTAAAGGGCCGTGTAATTCCCAATAGAGAGCAGAATTTTAATAATCACATTTTACAGTTAAACAATTAATTTCAAATGAGGGCACTGAAATGTGTTTTTCGTTACTACTAGTTACAGTAGGTTAGGTATCGTAACTGTAATGTCACACGAACAAAGACATATCGCAGCAATTAACAATAAAGTTTCCACCGCTGAAACTCCGACGCTATTTTAATAAGATACAGAAACGGATATGCAGACGACATATCGCTTATTCCACTTTCTATAATTAAGCCATTAAAAGTTAGCTTGAAACCCGCAATGTACGTCACGTCAACATGTTAAGGGAAGCGGTAATGGAATGAATAGTGCTCGCCACGACCACGAAGAACTTTTATTCATTAGTAAGCCAACTATTTTAGCTGTTTAACATTTGAACTGCTAGTTTTATAGCCGCGCTTTAGCAGGATTTATTCATACCTTGTTCTTTATTTTAACGACGATGTACAATTGCTACCGCAACTTCATACAATATAGAAAAACTCGAATTGAACAATATGTTCACTCTACCTTTTTAAAACGATTGTACATTACATTGTATCAAACGAGCAATTCGTAAAAAAATCAAATGTTAAAAATAAAAGTTGCTCCCTCGTTCCCTTATTTTTTACAAAACCAGCCTGTTCCTTCGCTATTTGTCCGCCTATGTGGTGTTCCAGTCTTTTATTGATTACACGTAGAAGCACCTTGGCAGCATGTGAAACAATCGATATGGTACGGTAGTGTACGTATGTGTACGTACGTACGTACGTGTACGTACCTACTAGTGTACGTATTACATAATCATAGATATGTCTTAATCTGGTCAATAATAGGCATTTTTAATTTATTTATATTATTTCATAATATAAGATATATATGGATATATCATGTATATATCCATATATATCTGTACCATCACATATAAAATTTGTACGCCACAATCAAATTCGAAACGATTTATTTGAACACAAAAGTATGATGATAATATAGTCAAGGAAGGGTTTCTTGTTGATAAGAAGGCCGGAAAAGACGCTCCTATACACGTGTAACAATTCAACAATGTATGCAAACAAATAGTGTGCCAAAAAATATTTAGGATTTCACACATTCAGCAACGATTATATGGTTCTTGATTTTTATATTCTTTTTTTTTATTTATTGTCATATCTTTATTCAAAACAAAACAAAATTATAATATAGGTACATACATTTTCAGAAATAAAATATTTGTTCCAACGCACCACATCGAGGCAATGCATCCAATTAGCTGGCAGCATTTCCTCGCTGTATAGCGAGACTTATTCTCTGAGCGAAAAAGCTGCCAGCTCCTCGGGTCACGAGTTGTTTCGATGAGGCGCATTGTAAAGTCCTTAAAAATATATTCTTACTTCATTTAAATTTAATCATTAAACATGGAACTAAAAAATTTATTTACTTTGCACATGTGTATATGTGCAAAGTAAATAAATATTTTTTTTAAATAAGGGTCATTTTCGGGGGATAAATGAGGAAATTAAAAAAAAATGTTTTGCTAAACTTACTGTGTCATATATCAAATGAAAGGGTTCATTATAAGGATCTCAAATATATTTATATATAATTTATATAATGACTTTACAATGCGCCTCGATGAGGCGCATTGTAAAGTCCTTAAAAAATATATTCTTACTTCATTTAATAATATAAAGTAAATATATAAATTTAATCATTAAACATCGAACTATATGTCATACATAAGTACAATCTACGTAAATAGTTTTCTGCTTCTCGTCCCGCGCAGATCGTAAAAGCCAATCGAAGCAATGGGTGGGAATTTTGCGGCATCCACCCATCACTAGTTTGATCCTTTTTTAGGGTTCCGTACAAAAAATGAAAAAACGGAACCCTTATAGGATCACTCGTGCGTCTGTCTGTCCGTCCGTCTGTCACAGCCAATATTCTCCGAATCTACTAAACCGAATCAGGTGAAACTTGGTAGGATAGTGTAATCCTATGACCCAAACACATATGTGCAAAGTAAATAAATATTTTTCTAAAATAAGGGTCATTTTCGGGGGATAAATTAGGAAATTAAAAAAAAATGTTTTGCATAACTTACTGTGTCATATATCAGGGTTATAAGGATCTCAAATATATTTTCGTTATGATTATAAAATAAATAGTTTTGATTTTATTCATGAAAGAAGACGAAAATTTACCATTCCCCCCCCCCCCCCCCACTGATCTCCGAAACGACTTAGCCTAAAATTTTGAAAAAAATACGAAATATAGTTCAATGCTTGTAGATTACAGGAAAACCTATAAGAATTCAATCAATTGTATGGAACCCTCTCCACGCGAGTTTAACTCGCACTTGGCCGGTTTTATTTCATATCAAAGTCCACCATCACGCTAAAAGTGGCTTTTGGGTCTTACAGCCCTGAGCTCTGTCTACCATATTAGGGATAAAGGCATGATAATGTATTCTTATTTCATTTTATATACTTTTGGTTACGGTTAGATAGGTATCAGATATATTTAATATTTGAGTGTGAGATTGTTCAAGGAACAAAAAAATAAAAGCATCTGACAACACGCTGAAAAAGTACTTTTCATCTCATCTATTCGAAAAACGATATTTTCATCCCAAATTTTTGGGGCTAAAGTCACTGGTAAGTCTCTAGACACTGAAAAGTAAAAAGTGAATTCCCTAGACGTTAAAACTCATTTGAAAACCGATCACGAATGTAGAATCAAAAATAATATTGGCAGTCAGCAAAAAAAAGAAGAATTTAGTTTTAAAATTATAAAAATATAGGCAACGGTGTCGTATTTTTTTTTATTGGAATACAACACCTTTTACATGGATGACTGTAGGTCTAAATTTTTTGGTTCTCTTGCTTCAAAATAATATATTATTAAAAACCAATAAAAACGCGCCAATAAAAACCAATAAAAACAGTAGAATCCCTCGCTACGCTAGTAGTGATTCTACTGTGGAATCCTTCGTTTCGCTCTGGATTCAAAGTAGCGTCCTCGCCCTAAAACGATTACCTTTACGCCTTGTAGCACAATCTACTATATAATAACCATCTGAGTTATGAATTTAAAATTTTGGGAAGTGTTTTAAAATAAAAAGTAAAAAAACCCGAACCAGAAAAACTAATCATGATAACTGATAACACACCTAACATTATTATTACAAGAAATTCCCACTTGGATGTAACTTTGTACATAAAATCCGCACTATTTGCCAAGAAACTTTCAAGAACGGTATAAAGGTAGTTTTATAAGTGCGTGTGTCAAATATTCGGGAATAAAAATAACTGAATACTAAGCAACATCAAAACAACTTTTTAAAAAAGAGAAAAGACATTTGACATTGACATCACTCTGACACCAAAATTAGCGGGTCTCATAAAGTGTTGCCAGCCCATTGGGGGTGGCCAGAATAATAAAATAAGAGAACTATACAAATAGTTTGTAAGAGGAAGTTTAATAGATATAATTATAACCAATTAAATATATATTCTGTATATGTAATATATAGCTGTAATTCTTCCGTAAAAGTTGTAACTAAATAAAATACATTTCAGAGGAGTTTTCATCTGTGAATTCACTACCTTAGATATTCTAGAGAATAATATAAATCGGTGTTAAAAGTCAGGCTCACGCGGCTCGACATGAGTTTACGAAGCTGTTTTATTTTTAAGACTGTCAAGGAGCTTTCTGAAGGAGAACTGTTTTCTTCATAAAATATTCGCAGAGAGTTATCGATGAGTCTTTGAAGATTTGCTCCTAAAATATACTTTGTGAAAATCTTCAAAACCTTGACTTTTGTTTGTCAGTCACCAGGTAACTGCCATGGCGTTTAAACATATACAGTCTTATTATAAAACAAGGTCTAAAGATAAATGGAGTTTTAAAGTCGATCTAAACTAAGTAACAAGGAAAATCTTATTACAAAACGAGGTTTTAAGACATAAACAATGGATTAAATTTAGACCGAAGGTAAACCACCTACAGGGGTAGTTTAAGCTAGATTTAACTTATTTATAACCTACAAATTGTACAAACAAACGTCATATTCATATTGACATGATATTGATAATTGAATTTTGTTGTTTTTATTTGATAAATCATCACGTAAATCAAAATAAAACATCGAAATCGTAGTACAACTGAAAACATACCTGATGGCTATTTTTCTTTCTTTTTCTTTAAGGCGAAGATATAGGCAAATGACCTTGAAGTGTGAAATAAATTGTTAACTCGCAAATATGGTGATAATTTCCATATTGCTCTACGTCATGCACTAGATAGCCATTAAATTATTTTATGAACTGCCGTTAAAACTATTATTGGTGATCCGTCTAGCTTTAAAACTTGCCGTGGCCACTTATGGCGGAGGCAAGTTTTAAAGCTAGACGGACTTATGTAAATACTTTCAACGGTGGTTTATAAAATAATTTAAAGGGCTATCTAGTGCATGACGAAGAGCAATATGGAAATTATCTCCATATTTACGAGTTAACAATTTATTTCAAATGAGGGCGCCACTTCAAGGTCATTTGCCTATATCTTCACCTTAATTTAAGAGCTTGCTCTTGTCGGTGGAGTTCTGATGGCTGTTAATAAATGCTTATTATATCCAGGAAATGTGTTGAAACTGCCATGAAGATGATTTAAACGTATTTTTATTGTTAGTAATTATAAGTTTAGTATATATAGTATATTATATAGTATAGTATAGTATATATATAGTATAGTAGTTATTAAGTTTTCATATCAAAATTCTTATTAAGCACAATTTCAACTCTTTTGTTCGTTTATTTTATTTCAAAACAATTAAAACACGATTTGATATTTCTAACACTACACAACACGCATGAAAAAACAATATTTATTAAGATTATTCACAAATTACAATCTCACAAACTTAAACAAACTTGTTACTGAGCGGGAGAATATGACGATAGACCACAGACTAAATTTAGAATTACGTTGTTAAAGTTGATAACATTGTTGCGTTCCATTTATTGATATTGCAATATTTTTTTTACTGTCAATTATATGATTTTTATTAATTAGATCAATAAATAAGAGGTCTTTGGTAAGATTAGATACGTATAATAATTTTAATTAAATTATTTTATAGATTAATTCCTTTTCAAATAAAATCTTTTCGAAGAAATTATATTATTATGAAAAACGGAACTATTTTTCAACTTAGGCTCAGACTATAGTGGAACTATCTTGATCCGTCTTTGTTGGAGGTTTTATAATGAAACACAGTTTATCGTAGGTTTATCGTTTGTTATCGAACTAAACCTAGATTATGTTAATACGGGACTAAACCATGATTAAGGCCTTTTTTTATAATAAGACTGTTAATGCCTACCCAAATAATAATTAAGTATTTTCATAGAGCATTATTTATGCTCTATGTAAAAATACCTATAGTAATTTCCTGTGACCTAAAATATCAATTTTAGGTCCCTACGATGGCTTCTAAGTACTTTAATTAAGTACCTATTGAAAAAACCTCATTGATTAAAAAACATTAGGCATATGCTACATATGGAATCTTTCAACGCTGGACTTAGGCTTTTACCAAGGATTCTCAAAATCACTGGTTGGAAGTAGGTAGCTAGCATCCGTTGTACCTATGCTAGCAGGTAACGGTGTGTAGGAAGCGTACCTCAGGTGCAAAAGACGAAGGTTCGATGAACGGTGGTAGCGCGAAATGACATAAGAGACCGGAAATGGGCAAAACTGTGGCAGGAAAGAACAGAGTAATTTGCTTTTGACTAACCACTCTCATGATTGCTATCATGATTCCCACACGCTCCATATCCTATATACGTGTTCACCTGGTTTCTAGTGCCTGGTACAGCTTTAACGCGGTGTGACGTGGCTGGACTAGTAAAACGGAGACGATAAGTTATATCGGCCCGTGGCTGGAAGTGCTGACATGTTCACTCCAAAGTGGACTTAGTTCCTACGCTCTTGGTGCGAAACGCTGGCTAGGTGGGCACAAAACTGCTGAATAAACATTATCATGATTGCTGTTAGCTTTTCGTAATCCTACCTAACAATATTTGCCTTCAAATTTATTTTGAAATTTATAACGAGTAAAAACACGTTATAATACCGAGGCCCTGCTGATTTGAGAGGTAATTTAACTTGAAGATTTGTTTTACTCAGAGTTTGTAGTTGACGGACGAGACAGCGCGGTTCAACTCGCCTTTATAACTTGGATTCTTTGTAAGTGACGTCACGGAGTAATTGAATTAAATTAGCCCTTTAACTTTTAACGACTTAAATTATATATCTGGTAGCCAATTACCCCAGAGATTATTATCACTTTGTACAATACAATGTATTTATTTGTATTTCGAGTAAATAACCAAATTCAACTGTTATCTGCTACCTTCCTTTCCACCTCTACTTAATAATAAGCGTTGTTATTATTTAGGTCACAGTAACAGTATACCATACCCGTAATTGCATTTTGTTCGTAGAAATAACGTAGCCTTTCTCAAGTGCATATTAAAATATCCCATTTAGTTAAGTTTATTTTCGTCAATTTTTATTACTGAAATGAAAAATACCTGTCTCTTAAAATAATAAACCATTCCTCAACATAAATTAAAGTAATCATAAATATATTAAATACTTATTAGATACCTGTCATACTGGTCTAGGAGAAAATAAAATACGTAGAATATTCCAGCTGCTCCTCTTCCAGCGCAGATCGTAAAAGCCGATCGAGGAAATCTGCGAGAATTTGAATCATGTTTAAGCGATGCGGCTAGTAACCTATCACTATTTTGATTTATTTTATTTTAGTATTTAAACTTTATTGTACAAAATACAATTTGTATAGCACCATAGGCGGACTTACCAACCTTTGGGTTGTTAGAAAACTAAAATGGGTACAAAAGAGATATTGATAAGCATTCAGATATATATTTACTTTCTACATAAACTACTTAATTAATACTTACTATACTACAACAATATAAATATCTACATAAACATACGAGTACATACATTGATACATACTATTTAAATTCATCTATAAAATACACTACTAACAAACAATTGTATCAAACAATAGTATCTAATTTAGCTTTTATATTTAACGAATGTATTGATGAAGGCATATTTCCTAACTTAATGAAATATAGTAAACTAATCCCCTTATTCAAAAAAAAGGAGAAAAAACAGACCCTGACAACTACAGACCTATCTCTATTTGCCAGTTTTGAGTAAGGTGTTCGAAAAGATAATGCTCAATCAAATGCTACTTCACTTTAAGACCTTCTTTTCCATAGCCATAACAATACGGCTTTACTGCTGGAAAATCGACAACCGATGCAAGAGTAGCACTTATTACTAATATCTACGACGCGTGGGAAAACAGAAATGATGCAATTGGATCATTTTGCGATCTTTCTAAAGCATTTGATTGCGTTGATCATACAACACTTTTGCTCAAATTTCGTCAATACGGTTTTGATGATAAGTCAATTAAATTAATAGAATCTTACTTAACAGATAGGCTTCAAACTGTTGATATAAACGGCGAAAAATTACACGGGTCTAATGTGAAAATGGGC
The DNA here is from genome assembly GCA_963576875.1 of Acrobasis repandana. Taxonomy (NCBI): domain Eukaryota; kingdom Metazoa; phylum Arthropoda; class Insecta; order Lepidoptera; family Pyralidae; genus Acrobasis; species Acrobasis repandana. The sequence goes on along the minus strand of OY756218.1, from coordinate 12,778,379 downwards.
GTACCCCAAGGTTCAATTCTAGGACCGTTCCTTTTCTTAGTTTATGTCAATGACTTGCCTTACATGGTTGAGAAAGAGGCTGACATGGTGCTGTTTGCTGATGACACCTCGCTAATATTTAAAATAGATCGACATAACAGTGATGCTAGCGCGGTGAACAGCACCTTATCTTTAATTTCTGATTGGTTTTCGGCCAATAACCTCATGTTAAATGCGAACAAGACCCAATGCATTCGATTCTCTCTTCCTAATGTGAATCAAGCCTGCGTTGACATACTAATTAATGGTCAGAAACTCGATCTGGTTGAAAGTACTACCTTTTTATGAATCACAATTGATTCGAAACTTCAATGGGGCGCTCATATAACTAAACTTTCTAATAGGCTTAGCTCTGCGGCTTACGCTGTTAGGAGAATAAGACAATTGACAGATGTAGCAACTGCTAGACAAGTGTACTTTAGTTACTTTCACAGTCTAATGTCTTACGGGATACTTCTATGGGGGAGTGCAGCCGACATTCAGACTATTTTTCTTTTACAAAAAAGAGCAATTCGTGCCATTTACGGTTTAGGATCGAGAGACTCACTGAGGGAATTATTCAAGGAAATATATATACTTACTTTTGCATCACAATTAATATTTGAAAATATAATGTATGTAAGGAAAAATATTTCCATGTTCAATAAAGTAAGTGATTTTACAGATAGAAATTTACGTAATAAGAATGACTTAGTTAGCCGGTATTACAGGCTGAATACAGTCAGTAAGTCTTTTATGGGGAAGTGTATACTTTTTTATAATAAATTGTCAGAATCGGTCCTTGATATGCCAGACAGAAAATTCAAAGCTTATGTAAAGAAAGTACTTTGTGAGAAGGCTTATTATAGGATCGATGACTATCTTAAAGACAAAAAGGTCTGGCTTGAGCTTGGCGCGGGTCCCTCTTAAAGGTTTGTATACTTAGACATGTCATAATTTAGGTACATTAGTACATACTAAATTTACAAATTGACATTATTTTAAATTTCGTAATTCTTATAATTCAATTTAATTATGACATAATAAACAATGTAATCTCTGTCCATCTATATAACTAATTTTAAGTTTTTAGTTTGTTAGTTGACGTCTTTGGAGAAAACGTGCAGTGCAGTTTGTTGCCGCTTCTTCTGCACTTGCGCCTAGGAAGCGGCGTAAACTTAGCTTTAAGGACCGTATGCACAAAGCCACGTGGTCGAATTTGGCTCTGAAATATGCAAAATTTTCCCGCTAGGGGGATAAAAATGTCAAGATGAAGTTGCATAGAGTTAATAATGTGTAAACGGGACAATAGATGTAGGTAATCATAAATTGTAACGTAGAATTAGTAAACAGCTTACTTTTTTCTTTTCGTCAAGACTTCCAGTCCGCGATACTTATTAAAAATTTTAAATCAATCAAATCAAAGAATTATTTTGTTTGAATTATTATTTCTGAATTAAGACCTTGGCAGACGTCATTATAATGTACTTAACACTTTAGTAGACAGGCTATCAGTAGAAAAAGTAAAGTCGAAAATACAGTAGTGTGCGTGAATGCAAGATATTTATTTAAAAAGCGAGTTTAAATATATGTGAAATTCATATAGCATTTTCTGAAAAATCCAAGTTATAGTTATTCGAATCTTGTGTAAAATGTATTACTTTTTCAATTTATTAGTCGACCTCCGTGGCGATTCCTTAACACGCTAGTCCGTCACTCGGAGGTTCTGGGTTTGATTCCCAGCCAGGGCAAGTTGGTAAATGGCCTTTTTTAATTTGTCCTGGTTCTTGGGTGTTTATTTTATCCCATCAAAAACATAAATGTAAAAATGCCAAGTTTCGAAAAATTCCGACAAAACAATTGAAATTTAAATAGCTGCCAAGTTATGTAGGTAGAGAAAACTGAAATTTATTCATAAGAATCTCAACATTTAACTTGGACAACATTAAGATTGAAAGCACGGTCACCCATCCTAACTGTGACCAAGCTAGAAGTTGCTTAACCTGTAAAAGCACGGTCATTCATCCATCAATTTTTGAATTTATCGTATGCGAAGTGGAGCGAAATATTTGCACAAGTGGTTTTGATTACTCGTATTTTGAAATTTGTTAAAGCGCAAATGACAAAGAACCCTTAGAATAGAGAATCTGTTTCGTTTCACGCAGCTTTTTAGGGTTCCGTAGTAAACAAGAAACCCTTATAGTTTCGTCATGTCTGTCTGTCTGTCCCCAGTCTATTAGTACTAGAAAGCTGTAATTGGGCATGGGCATGGATATGTGGTAATAAAAACTTGAAAAAAAAATGTGTGGTGTGAGACGTCGTTGAATAGGTCTTTCAAAAATATTGTAAGATTATGAACACCCTTTTTCGTTTTAGCAATCCGTTTGTGATATATTTGGTTTTTGATTGCAAATTTTTGTTAGAATCATGTATCTCCCCTCTCTGTCAGTTAAACGGTTGTATATGGACACTTAAAAAAATTCACGGCAGTAGTATATACCGTCTCCCTGTACTAAAACTAATTTAAGGTGGATTCAGTTCATGATACTGAACAACTTTTCCTAAGGAACACATAATTAAATATGAAAAGAAAATGTTTGCTTTCCACTCGACCTCCGTGGCGTAATTGTTAACACGCTAGACCGCTAATCCGGAGGTTCTAGGTTCGAGCCCCAGCCAGGGCAAGTTAGAAAATGGTCTTTTTCAAATTGTCCTGGATCTTGGGTGTTTATCTATGTATGTATTTATCATAAAATATAGTATCCCATAATACAAGTTTAAAACTTACTTTGGGGCCAGCTTAATTAGTGTGATTTGTCCTTATATATTCCATACATATATTACATAAATATTACATTTTGCCAAATCTTGTGTGTAAGAGATCAAAAATAATTTTTGTATTTCGTTTGTTCCTAGGTGAAAGTTGTTCAGTATCATGGACTGAATTCAGACCTAAAGTAAGGCAGTTGTTAGTTACATAAAACAAGTAGGTATAGCCCATTTTCTTAAATAACTTATAATAATTTCTTAAATAAAATATACCGATCTAAGAAATAATAAAAAATATATATATTTAAAATTGTCATAAAAAGTTCTTTCATTTGATATGTCACACGATTTGGTGGGTAAATTAGATTTAATGTCTAATTTACCCACAATAAGTAGCCCCCTTTTTTAAATTTCATTTATTTACGTTATACGTCTATCTTTGGGTCACTAAGTTACATAAGTGTAGGTACTAAATCCAACTAAATCATTCTAATAGTTTCGTAGCAAATTGGCTGTGACTTACGGACAGACAGACAAGCGAAATCCTAAAAACAGTAAAAACACCAAAAAAATCGGTTCCTATACAAATTTACCGGGCGGCTGCACACTTTTGTATGAAAATGCAGATTTTTTTTTTGTTTTTTGATTGTTATTTTAATATCACTATACTATACTAGCAGTCTACCCCGGCTTCGCCCTTGGTACACACAAAGCCTCTGTCACTCGGAGATAGTGTACCTTTCCAATGGTGAAAGTTTTTTTTAAATCGGTCCAATAGTTTCGGAGCCATGTAATGCAAACAAACAAACAACCAAATCTTTCCTCTTTATAATATTAGTATAGATAAATAGCCTACTATAGCCTGCCTGCCTAGCCAAGTATAGATCTAGTATAGCCAGTGGTTCGATATATTACGCATAATGTCAATTCGTATTTTGATATACATTCATGGGGAAAAGTTGTTCAAAATTTCAGACTGAATCACCCCTCAAAATAATTGTAAAACCCTAATTAAAAAATATAGGTAATAAATCAAACCAAATAATTTTTGATTTAATTTTCAATAAAATAAAAAATAAAAATGTGCGATGGCGTATCTGCGATAGCATTACATCTTTGCTTGAACGTCAACAAAATGTCAAAACTGTACCATAGTGTAGCAAAAGTATGACATAATTTGGCAGTTTGTACATAGTTTTTTATTCAAATATTTTAGACTGCAATGCAATTTTACGTAATTCGAAAATGGATTTTTTTGAAAAATTCGACACGGCCTCTTTCCTGAACGCCCGACGGGCAACTGAATTTGTATGGAAGAAACATGGCCGCCATTTCAGAGAATTCTGTCAAAAACGTAGCAAAACATCCAATTTTTAAAATTATTTTTTTTATTATTGCGAGATTGCATTGTAATCAAATATTAAGAATAATGTTTCAAAATAGCCTTTATTTTTATAAAATTAATGCAATGATTGTTAGAATATTTCTTTACGCAGAAAAACAAGCCAGTTTGTAGCAAGATTTTCTAAAATATTTCTTTCAGGTTTCTTTACAATCTTACTTTTTCTGAATGAAAATTAAAAAAATACGGTTTTCGTCTACTGGCTGGTCTATTCACCTATAACTAGGTATGTAATTTTCTTAGTGGTCTTTTCTACTTAAGCCATAACTATTGCCCGCGCGAAGTGCGTTTTGCATGTTTTTGGGTAAATTCAATGCTTGTTTTTAGGAAAACTACAAAATATTTTAAAAAATCCTTTTTTTCGTCTACTGTCCCAACTCTTCCTCTATATATGTGTATACAAACTTGTTGCCCGCGCAAACCCAGTTTACATGGTGCCGACCCTTAAGTAACGATTTGACGTCAACATTTGTGCAAAACAAAACAAAGTGACTATTATTAAGAGATATTATAAATATCCTATGATAATAAAGATATTTTGAATTTTTAATTTTGGATATTACAAATGCAGCAATTAGGTACAGAATTACACTTGATCGGGCTTGATTTCCTTTTTTATCTTCACGCCTACCATCACGCCTTTGGTCTTACGGCTCCGAGCCCTGTCTACCCCGTTAGGGATAAAGCCGTGAAAATGTATATGTATCTAGATGTTAAAAAGTATGTGTGATATCGATTTTAAGAATTTCCTTTCAGGTTGTCACAGAAAATACCTTGAAGAGGTCTTGAAAACCTTTTCCTTTATATACACGCGACCTCAACCACGGAGAAGTTGATTCATTTTCTGCTACTTTTGTTACCCCGCTTCTTGAGTACAATGCGTTGTACGATACGTACCTACGTTTAACAGCTCAGTAAAAGCCGTGGTAAAAGAATCTAGAGCAAGATATTGTTCATATGACACTTAGTCTACAGTACAGTAGACTATACGAGTAGTTTACCTCGTTTTGAAAACAACCTTATATCTCGGCTGGCCACCTCATATTTATTAATTGTACCTACAGTTAATTTTTTTTTCCTTTCTTGCTTATAATTTTACGCCTTCTGTTTCCGTCAAACATCTCCAAGGCTGCCTGGAAGAGATTACTTATGCGATAAGGCTGCCTTTTGATATCTGTCTACCGTAATCTATTATTCTGTATGGTTATGTTTTGGTGCCATAAAGATTTTAACTAACTAAACTCATGGCCGATTTTATGCGTTTTCGAAGCAATGAAGTGATATTTTTTCTTATTTGATACACATCTGTTATTCATTATCAACACTCAAAATATTAATACTTTCGCACGAACAATATCTCGGTACGGCCGAAACCGTTGAGACGCTGTAAAACAACGTATAAATACGTCAAACTTTTTCCTAACATTTCTACAAGAACGTACGTTAGTTAGCGGTACTAAATCCTTATAGTGACGTTATTGCGCCATAACATATTAAAATGTTAAAACTCTAGCCCCGCCAACACTGGTGTCAGATTTTTCAAACTACCTAAGGCATCTGACATACATTTCTTCTAATAAAGATAGCCATGACCAACAAGCGCTTATACATAGTATCTAACACGAACTAGATCAAGATATTTTATAACACTATTTGACAATTTAAAAGTGAACCCGAGTCAACATATCTCTAAAATGTTGTTTCTATTTTAAAATCCAAACAAAAATAGACAAGCAATAAAATAAATTTAAACTTAATAGCTTAGATACTATTGTGCACATAGAACGTAACCTGAACGTTACCTATAACAATGCTATATGTACGCCAAAACAGGAGGCGGAATACATTCCAAGTAGAAAGTCGCAGGTGTCAGCACACTTAGCAAAATTTCTAACAAACGAGCCCAGCGCTACTTCACTTATCAAATTATGTTAGAATGATCAATGGGAGGAGTCAGTTTATAAAAATATGAAAAGTACCTAGGCGAGTATGAGATGGCCTGGTATTCTATAAAAAGTATAACATTCATAATTTTGCTAAATAACCTCTGCTACAACCACTAGGAATAAAATTAAAATACCTAGGTCGCTGCTTATCGTGACAACCTGCGTCAGTACCTTTGCCGCCTCCCACCTCAAGGACACTGTCAGGAATGCACGATCAGCTGCCGAGAATGCTGCTAAACTTAAACATGCAAAATATTCTCCCCTTGAATCAGCCTATATTTTTGTGCCTGTAGCTTTTGAGACCACGTGTGCTTGGGGAACTAAGGCTCAGACATTTATTCGGGAGCTGGGCCGACTGGGCATCTATATGAAAAGACGAAGGATAATCGCTCTGTGTCGTTTCTCGCTCAAAGGATTTCTATCGCTATACAACGCGGAAATGCTGCTAGCATTATGGGAACCTTTGGGCCAGGGACAAGCCGGGGCGGATAATTAGACTGACTATTTTGACGAAGCATGTTGCGGATATTTATTTGTAACTAGGTAAGTACAACTTTGACGAAGCATATTGTGGATACTTTTTGTACACTCTTTGACGAAGCTTGTTGCTGATGAAACTTTTTAACTTTTTGCCCAAGCCTGTTGTTGTAAATAAATGATATTATAAGTAAATACCTATACAAATATAAATGTTTCTATGTTTTCTTTTTATTGATTTTAAAGTCCAGTTCTTTCCTGCAACTTGCGTGACATCGTTAACCTAGCCGCCAAACTAACGTTGACAGAACAAGATGGCGCTGACAAAACGAGCCTATGATTTTGATGATACATTTTTTAGGAATATAAAAATACACGTAATTATACAAAATTATATATCTATTGGAAGAGATGCGATAAGTCCGCTTTGTATTTTACAAGGTTTACCTATTGCATCACTTCCTCACCTTTGGGTAGACGCCGACGCGGTACCTAGGTACCTACGTCAAACTTACTGATACTGATACACTATTACGTCTTTATCCCTAATGGGGCAGACAGTCTTGCGGCTCTAAGCAGACATAGCCACTTTTAGCGTGATGATGGGCGGGAAAATGAATCAAAATAGTGATGGGTTGCTAGCCGCATCGCCCATTTCTTGAACATAAGAACATCAAAATTGAACATACAAATACATGCTGGCGAAATGTAACCTTTGCGTAATAAAACTTTATTGTTATACCACAGGTTAAACTTAAGATGCATTCGTAGCGGCAAGTCGCAGGTGTCCCGGTGCACCTATACTTTGCGAAATTTGTAACAAACGCGCCGCCGAACGTCACTTACTAAATAACGTTAGAACGATCAACAGAGGGTTTTAAATAGTTCATAAAAATACCTACCATACAATGACAAAACTGGGGTACGAACGTACTTTATCGATTGAAGGTGAATTCATCGAGCGTGTTCGTAATGCTGTGTTTATAAAATAGCGGAAGGGGAAAGAGAAGGGTTTTAATCGAATAACGTATTCATCGCAATGATGATTATCGGTGCAAAACGTATATTTTGCAAAATATGGTCAAATGACTGATCAGCCAAATGTCTATCAAAAAATTTCTTCCACAGGAAATAGGTCAGTAGGAAGTTGTAAGTTGCATAAGAGATGCGACCTTGACATTGAACTTTTATCTCAGCATAAATATTTAACTTTCACCTTAGACTAGAAATTGTAATACTCGTATTCTGAAGTACGTATTCTAGTAAAATGTAAGGGAGAAAACCGACGAGACAAGAGAGAAGAAAGAAACATGCGATTTAATGATTTCCCAGTAAACATTCCGCAATACAAACGACGACGTTTCTTTTATTAGTACCACTAATAGCAGAACTATGTTACTTTGATATGTTGCTCATCAATCTTGCCGTAATGTGTGTCGCCCGTAATGATCTAAGTTTATTGGGTATGTTCTGATAATTTAGTAAGCTAAGTTGGTGCCCGATTGTTTGAAATTTCGCAAAGTACGCCGGGACACCTGCGCTGCGACTTACCAATTTGAATGCATGCTGTTTTGGCGTATACTGTATATGTATATGCTGTGGTGGACCAACAACATTTACTGTTAGACCGCTGGTTCTTCTCTCTGTGGGGGTCCGTCTATTTCTACCTGCCTATCTAATTTGGAGTGGCTGGCTTAGAAACCTTGGAAATATTACGAATATAAAATGTAAGAGACATAACACGGCGTTTGTCAACGAGGCCAGCCACTAGCTATGTGCCAACCACAAACGCAATATACAATTTAAACTCATACTAACGTTTAAAGTTATGTTAGGGTTACTATACACAAAAGCGGGATCAGCACAGCCGGGCGGTAAAATCGAATATACGAGTATGTAGATGAATTTTCAGGGAAAAGTCGATGTAATTGATTCGGGTCGGCTTTGTTGTTCGACAAATACTACCGAAACGACAATGCTGGTCCACTTATATGTATAGCAACCCTAATACAGATACAGACACACCATCACGTTTCTATCCTAAACGGGGTAGACAGAGTCTAGGGATGTTACACATACATGAGAATTTCAACAAAACTATAATTTCTTGCATTAACTTTTATAACAACTAGGTATCATATAGATATGTTACCAGTTATGTAAAATGTATTAAATTCAGGAATTGTATAAGTACAATTCCTTTAGATAACATTACATAGATTGTTTATAATTTTTTTGCACATAACGCTAGCCCCAAAGTAAAATGCTAGGTAGCTACTCGTACATCAAAATTGCTTCATCGTTCGGGAGCATCACGCTAAACGTGACCGACCATTGGGTCTTATGATCCTATTCTCTGTCTCCCCCGTTAGAAATAAAGACATGATAATGTACTCGTGCTTATCTATTCAAAAGTTACGATAATACTTGTCACATACAAAGACATCTAACTTGAATCACGCATCTGTTTGCTTTGGGGGTTATAAAATAATAATTTTAATTATATAAAAGTATATTGTTATATGAACTTTTAATGTCATATTTTAGTTAGAAGCTTTTTGGTCTGACTAAAATATAAGTTAAAACACACATCCGGCTAATCCAGAGCTTACCTCATAATAATATGTAGGGCCCAGTATCCTTTCAGTAAGTTAGCGGTGTGTGTAAACTCTCTATTAGCTTATGTACTTAACAACTAAGCCGCATGTACCGTGTCTAGCCTCGTTAGGTACTAAACAGGCTCTACAAAATATTTGATTTACTAACTTTTTCTTTATAAGTAGATTAACAACTTCGGAAGTTTGACTCTTTATTAAAGGTATAAGAGCTTTAACGCACAAAAGAATAACCCTTTTTTGGAAGTTTATAAAAAGTATACTCACAGAATATATTTTTGAAATAAATACAAAAAATACTACCTTTGCGCATTTTTCAAGGAAGTATATTTTTTGTGCACATTTTTGGGAAAACATAAACAGATTTCTATATAACTAATATAGGCTGATATTGGGTATACTATTGTGGCATCAAAAGGTAAGCAGTATACAAAGTGGAAGGGACATACCCGTAATAAATCAAACCACGTAATAAACTAGATCATTATAGTATAATGAAATTAAAATAACAGTAGAAAAACCAAAAAAAAAATTGACATTCCCATACCAATTGCCTGAGCGGCTGCACACTTTTCTATGGAAATGCCTAATTTTTTTTTTGTTTTTTGGATGTTATTTTAATTTCATTATACTATAATAATCTAGTATAGACCGTGGTTTAATTTATTACGGGTATGTCCCTTCCACGTTGTATAAATTATACCTACTACGCACTAACTTATAATTTACTACTATGTACCATACATTTAAACCTTCCCGGAAAAATGCTTTACATCACATGAAAACCGCATCAAAATCGACTAAGTAGTTTTAGAGTCTATCAGTGCAGTCAAACAAGATACCTATACGTGCCAGGGAACTCAATTTATAATAAGTAGGTATGGATTTAAAAGTACTAAATTCAATTTTAATTTGTATGAAAAAAGCTAATTTAAAACATGGCTTGTATTAACTTTTCAGCCAAATAACTAGGGTGGTTTTTATAACACGCTTGAACAAAAACGCGGCAAATTGGTGTTGACTCTCATCCTCGCAAGGTTCCATATTTGAATTAATGACAGCAAAAACCGCCATAGTGTTTTTCCCCAAAGAATTTCCTCGTTACGTAATCGCATAAGTACAATATTATGTTCCAACATTTTCTTGACGATAAGCTATTCTTTACTAGCGTTTCTATCTCAGATTAAGTATATTTGTTGAGATTTTTTTTAAAGTATTTTTATGACATTATATTTGTAACAAGCCTTTGTAATACTCGTATACGGATTACAAAGGCTTGTTACGAATAGAAAGTCGATTGTAATCACAAAAACATGAAACGTACGTTTCTTTACACTCTTTATTAAGGTTTCGTACCTAAAAATGTAAAAACGGATCCCTTATAGGATCACTCACTTGTCTGTCCGTCCGTCTGCTATGACACTACTGGACCGATTGAATTGAAATTTGGCAGACATATGTATGTAAGATGGTGACCCAAAGACGGAAGTATAACGTAAATTGATTAATTTCAAATAATAAATGGGGGACACTTATAGGAGGTATATTAGACATTTAAAGAACAAAGTTTTGTGAACTTATCGTGTGACATAAATTTGATATGGGAAAGTTTTTATGAGAATTTTAAATGCTTTTTTTGTATCGGTATTTTTGAAGCTATTTAAAAAAAATGCGACAATTTTTGATGAGAATTACTTAGCTACTTACCTATCTATTATATCATGTATATTATTAAGTTTTTATTAGTTACCTTCTATTAAATTTATAGGAATAATAGCCACTTGTCAAGTAAGCCGGTTGGATGTCGTAGAAGGAAACACAAGCTTAACAAAACTTTAGATAAACATCAATTTGACCTCTCCTACCCATCTGGCCAGCGTGGAGAGTGTAGGCCAAATCATATGATTTGGCCTACACTTCTCTGGAAGCACAGAGAGGGTCGTGCTCCTGCAGTGGAGACTATAAAGACCTGATCATGATAATGATGAAAGGCTCAAACATATTCATATACTTATAATAAAACTTCGAAATGTAAATGTAAAATCCGAAAAATATTTCGAAAGTGAAGTCTTGTAAGTGTTCAAATATTTAAATTGGTTGCAAAACTTAAATCTACACTGTGCCGATGCCCTTACTGAGTAACTTGTAAATCCCGATGTTGACTCTTGCTGTCTTGGAGATAGAAGCCCGGGGCGCCCGGGCGCTCCCGACTCAGGGCCTGTCAGCGCTATCACACGGCTTAGCCGGATCCTTTTCTGGACAGACAATATTTCACTTTTATGTAATCTTTGTTCTGGTTACGAATTAACCGCAAAATCTTCGTTCGCGAATTCGTCCGATGCTCATCTTTAGGGTTCCGTAGCCAAATGGCAAAAAATGGAAACCTTATAGATTCGTCATGTCTGTCTGCCGTATGTCACAGCCACTTTTTTCCGAAACTATAAGAACTATACTGTTAAAACTTGGTAAGTAGATGTATTCTGTGAACCGCATTAAGATTTTCATACAAAAATAGAAAAAAAAACAATAAATTATGGAGATACTTAAAACTAAAACTCAAATTTTTTTTTTTACATCAAACCCCTACGTGTGGGATATCTATAGATAGGTATTCAAAAATGATATTGAGGTTTCTAATATATTTTTTTTCTAAACTGAATAGTTTGCGCGAGAGACACTTCCAAAGTGGTAAAATGTTGCCCCCCCCCCCCCCTCCTGTAACTTCTAAAATAAGAGAATGATAAAACTAAAAAAATTATATGATGTACATTACCATGCAAACTTCTACCGGAAATTGGTTTGAACGAGATATTATAAGTACCTAGTTTTTTTTAAATACGTCATAAATCGTAAAATCTTACTTGCTGCTACGGAACCCTTCATGTTGGCCGCTTTTTTTTTCATAACGTAGTAAATCTAAAGTTTGAAGTAACTACAATACTTTGGGTGGATACAATTTTATTTGTTATTTACACCATCACATTTATTGTGTTTTCATCATTTTACGTAAAAAGACATTAATAAAATATACTTACTGTCATTTTACTGACTCTCTCTGAAAATATGTAGTTTATACATACATTCCTACATTAAAGTAGATATTTTATACCAATCACGTTACTACTTATAATTTTTACCAAGAACTAAATTCTTATTTTAATTGCCTATATTCCGTACCTCTAGGTAATATCATTTCACACCATCTTTTACAGAAGTTTGTTATTATTTCTCAGAATCAAGTAGCGAGAATCATTTGCGGACTAAAACCAGCAAGCACTCTAGCCAACTTTCGTACTTAATTTCATCCCCAGATTCGAAGGCTCAAGTAACATTAAACTATTCAGCGAACTCCTTTGTGCTTCGCGTCCACAATTTACATCATATTTACATAGCATAGGTGTCAATCAGGTGTTTGTTTATACGGGTGGGGAGTGGGGAGTCTTCCGTTTGCGAAACAGGGCCGACTGCTCACGAACTCAAACACAGCACACTATAATGAATTAAGTTACCAACTCTCACGTAGGTGAACCCCGACCCTCCTCATGTCACACTTGTGCCTCCTCTATGACCGTATAAATTTACTCTAACGTTGTCACCGAAGCTCACCTTGGCCTTACTTTCGTAATTTTATAACATTCTGTCTATGAAAAACCCAATCAATTTCCTTGAGCCCTGTGTTTTTCGTAAAAATAAGGACATACACGAAAATATAAAATTATTTCAAAGTAAGGATTACTGATATTGCTTTTTTTTTGTCAAGCATATCCAAAACGCTTTTCATATCAGGGCATGCATTTTTATCAAACAAAATTATATGCTTCTTTTTCGAACGTAGTTAAAAATGAAATCGTCATAATTGTAACTTCTTTACAGCAAATACTTACCTGTGATCAAATACCGCTAATAGCCGCTCCCGTTGCCGAATAACTTTTAATGGATTTGAACATCACGATAATATTTCAAACAATATTCTAATCATCTCTGATTAGCACTTACGTTAGCGTCAACAAATTTTTGTTTGTTGACTTTATTTTCTCGACGAACGGATTGATTTAGATGGATTTTATTAAAACGAGTAATATAAAAATACAGTAATGGTAAAAATATACCAATACGGTAGACACATACATAATACTGTGTGGAAAAAAAACATTGTCAAGAACGTCGACAAATCCACTTGAAGAGAACAGTCCGTCAAACTAAACAACTTTTCACTCGCTTTTGCAATGAAGCAAGCTCAGTCTAAACTCAAATCACATTAGAATCCTATCGATAACTCATTATTATAATAAATGTAAAAAGCCAATAACAATAACCCCCTTCTGGCGCAGTCGGGTAAAACAACATCGCTCGCTAATGAGAGACGCAACGCGATAACCATCAATTACTGGGTTTTTTTTTTCTTAACACTACGGTACACGCGCCTCTAAAACGTTCATGAGTGCTCGCGTGGCGCGTGGGCTTCACTTGTAGCCCATTTTAAATTGAAATATACTGAAAGATAATCGTTGAATTTTTAAATAAATCACATTTATTATTATAAATAACATTTATTAGGTAAACGGAAATAAAAAAAAAATCTCCTCTTTCTTAATTTAAAAATATTAACAAAACTTCAGACTTCTCAAAAAATCACATAATTTTTACTTATTTGAGATCAGTCAACTTTTGATTTAATTTTTACATAATTTTTTTTTTAATTCCTTTTTTTTCATTACACGAAAAACAAATTAAATTTTGGTGATCATACGCCTGTAGCATTTCGAGCAAGTTTTCTGCTGTGCTGCGATCGCGCATTCTGCTACAAAACACACAGCGTGCGAACCCCCATGAATTAGTATATTTCCTTGTTGAGGAGCTTCTGACACATTCAACAATAATTTGGCTTTTGTTTTTATGCTTTTAGAATTAACTATATTTTATTCTCCTCTCAAATCCCCTTCCTGTTCGCTTTCAATCAAATCATCCTGATATAACTCCTCTTATAGGCATCTCAACAAGTTATCTTCCATTCTGTAATTCATATTTAGCAATATTAATAAAATATCAACGAATAGTCAGTTTACAGTACATCAATATAATATACAATACAAAAATTAATAAGAAAAGATAAATACTTACATCAATTAAAAAAAATATTTTGCTCCTAATAAGTTCCGCCAGTGCCCGCGTGGGGTACATACGTAGCCCAACAACTTTAAATCGTTATTTGTCGCACGTTCGCCAGCGTCGATTGCTCACGCCACACTGAATGCGTCGAGCAACAACCAATCGGAGCTTAGCTAGAGGCTCGAAGTTAAATCACGCAATTTCACGAAGTTATGAACAAAAGCAATACCCTGGGCTACATATGTAGCCCGCGCGTGTACTCTAGTGTTAATTGGGGTGAACAAACAAAAGCATAAATAGTGCAAAAATTCAACAAAGGTCAGTAGTGAAATAATTGTGTTTTCAACACCGCCTACCACAGATTACTACTACTAATACTTCTACTACAGGCATGCTGATTTAATGATTAGTCGGAATGTGACCTGATTCAGAGCCGAGCGTTGACTTAAATTAATAAAAACAAATGCCATTGCAGTGTAAAAAGCTTTAAAAATAATCAGTCTGCATCACTAGAATTAATAAAAACTGATGAAATTGCAGTATTTTGAGAGCAAAACAATAAAATAATAATTATTAAGCAATCATTTTTTTCCGCGGCTAGCAAGTAATTAATAACACGAAACCAAGCCACCTCCTGTTGTATTACTGTTTACACATACTTTTTACATTGTGTATTAAACAGCAACAGCAGCAAAACAGCAACCAAATCGTATATTAATAATCGTATAATAGATATTCAGTCTGCATCATCAGAATGAACAAAAACTAATGTAATTCAGATCAATACAATAAAATCATGATTATTAAGCATTAATTGTCATTTTTTCCGCAGCTATTAAGTAACTATGAACGCCATTCAGCCAGTATTAATTTAGCCCAGTAGTCAAAGATCTCGGTCTATATATAGATAATTGTCTCAACTGGAAGTACCATATTGTAGAAGTCAGTCGAAAAGTGTTTGCGACGCTTCATTATTTGCAATGTCTAAAGAACTTCTTACCAATCAAAACTAAAACCATGTTGGCTCAAGCACTTGTATTATTGATTATGCTGATGTGTGTTTTCTGGACATAACTGAGGAACAGCTTAACAAGCTGGATGGTCTGCTTAATAACTGCATTAGATTTATTTTCTTTCTGCGTAAGTATGACCATATCTCAGAATACCGTTCTCAGCTTAAATGGCTCACCTTCCGCCAACGCAGGAATCTACGTTTACTGTGTCAACTTTATAATGTGCTTAACGATCCTCTTTACCCAGACTATCTTAAAAATGACTTTAAACTTCTAAGTTCCACTCATGACAGAGTCCTGCGTTCTTCAAATAAATTGACCCTAGTTATTCCTTCCCACCGTACTGGTTTTTTCTCTAATTCTTTCGCCGTTACGGCAGTAAGGCTTTGGAACGCGCTTCCTGACACTGTTAGGACTGCCACTAGTCGTGCTGGCTTTAAGGCCTTGTTGATCAAGCATATGCTCGCTCAGTCCAATCAAGTGTAATACCTATGGACGTACTTAATTGCTGCATTTGTAATATCGTTATGAGAAACTATAATATTATATTATTTATTAGCAATGTATTTTATAGATGAATATAAGTATATAGTATGTATCAATGTATGTATATTTATGTAGATATTTATATTATTGTAGTATAGTAAGTATTAATAAAGTAGTTTATGTAGAAATTAAATATATATCTTAATTCTCTGAAATTAAATGAATATCTTTTGTACCCATTTTGAGATTTCTAACAACCTAAAAGTTGGCTGTCAGATAATGCTTTTAGCATTAAGTCCGCATATTGTGCTATACAAATTGTATTTTGTACAATCAAGTTTAAATATATAAATAAATAAACTATTTACACAAAACCAAGCCAAAATAGAACTCTTCTTGTATTTCTGTTTTATGCGTAGATTTGCCATATTCACACACGTCTTGTGTAATAAACAGCAATTAGGGCGCAATCTCAGGGCGCAACTAACTCGCATTTGAATAGTCGATAACTCGATAAAAAGCATATAACAAAAAGCAACATCGCCCGCTAACGAGAGACGTAACGCGATAACCATCAATTACTGGCATACTGATTGAATGATTGAATAGAATGCAAACTGATTGAGAGCCGAGGTTGAATTAAATGAATAAAAACAAATGTCATTGCAGTGTAAAAAGCTTTAAAAATAATCAGTCTGCATCATCAGAATAAATGCAAACTGATAAAATTGCAGTATTTTCAGAGCAAAACAATAAAATAATAATTATTATGCAATAATTTTTTTCGCGGCTAGCAAGTAACTATTCACACGAAACCAAGCCACCTCCTGTTGTATTACTGTTTACACATACATATTGTGTATTAAACAGCAATTGGGGCACAACCATATCGTATTGGAGTCCTCATCGATAACTCATTATCATTATAAATGTAAAAAGTCAATAACAAAGAGCAACATCGCTCGCTAACGAGAGACGTAACGCGATAACCATCAATTACTGGCATGGTGATTGAATGATTGGCCGGAATGCGACCTGATTGGGATTCAAACTGAATTGAATAAATGAAAACCGATGCCATTGCAGTGTAATATGTACCTACTATTTTAAAACCCTTAAACATAACTGTACCTATTAACACCTGGTAATAGGCATGGTTATAAATTTCAGCCTACAGAATCAATTTATTGCATCATTATCATTTAATAAAAAAATACTTAGCTAGTAACTTATTCATACTAAACTAAGCTAGGTACCAAGTGATCTGAGTTATGTTTTGATTTTATGTGATTATTGTCCATTGTTACATATTTAAGTAATTATTCAAAGAACTAGATATTAATGCATACATTACAACCAAATCATATGAAATCCTCATCAATAACTTATTATAAATGAGTATATAACTCCATAATCACTTCATACGAGTAGTTTAACCCCGGCGGCAGCCGTGGACTGGCTTAAAAAACCTGCCATTGAGTATTTAGGATTCATGCAGTAACATGCCATACGACATGTTGATAAATGTAAAAAAGAAAAAAAGACAAAACAACATCGATGCTCCGATAATAAATAAAAAAAAATATAACCATCAATTACTGACATGCTGATTGAATGATTGCTCGGAATGCAACCTGATTGTAAGTCGATCATTGAATTAAAGGACTGAAAACCAATGCCATCGCATTGTAAAAAGGTTTTACACATGAATAAGTATTTAGTAGGTATACAGTTATACCTTATACCCATCAGATTTTTACATGATCATCAAATAAATTAAAACTGATCCATTGCAGTAGAATAAGGTATAGCCAACATTATTTTTGCCATGGCTAGTTAATTATTCATCATGCATGTCAGATGCATTTGCATTTATGCAGCATGAACAATCTAATGGCCAGTATTCCCCACCATCTGAGCTTATTCCCGGTTACATCCTCAAAGGTAATACTTCAGAGCCCGGGGTCCGCTACCTTCATCATCATCATCATCCGAGCGTATTCCCGGTTGCATCGTCAGCGGTTACGCTTCAGAGCCCGGGGTCCGCTACCTAACCTAGGCGATTTGACGAGGTTACTAGTTTTTACACAGAGCGACTGCTGTCTGACCTCCGCAACCAAAAGGGTAGACCAGAACCAATCCTAGGATAGGTACAAACGCTAGATGGCGTTCGAGACCAACGGCTTTACGTGCCTTCCGAAGCACGGAATCATCTTTCTTTTCAGATAATCAGGTGATTCAAGCCTGCAATATCTTAAACAGACTGGAAACAACTTTTCACCAAGTATGCTTCCCAGTGGGATTTGAACCCATGACCTCCGGATCACAAGGCAAACGCCTTGACCACTGGACCGTGGAGGCAGTCGGGGTCCGCTACCTTACCTAGGTGATTTGACGAGGTTACTGGTTTTCCTTCAGATTTCCACTTGTTTCGATCTCTTCTATGTTTAGGCAGTGTCAGGTTAACATCAAAAGAGGACTGCCAAAACTACTTGTCGCGTTTTTTTGATCAGAAGTTCTACAGCAACGGGATCATGACATACTCGTAGCTACAAGATGGCAAAAAGTCATCGAACAAAATAGCACATATACGAGTATACTGTAATTAAATGTAAACAAAGTTTGAATAAAAAAAATATCTTGGGCTTTCATATAAAATGCGAAGAAACTTTTTCGCAAACCTATTATTGTGCGAGGTGACTTGTAAGAGATTTAAGCAAGGGCGAATTGCTGCCATTTTGTTATTACAAGCTTTTATTTAACTTCCTTTTTTGTTATTATAAGCTTCAATGTATGTATATGTGTAACTATGTTTGTTCGGGTGGAATCTTGGTGCAAATCTCGCTAAAAAACTCAATTTTGAAGCAGACATCTTCAACTGATTGAGCTTAAATTTTGCACGCATATGTATATTGCGTGACAATGTTATGATGACTTGGAGCTGATCTGATGATGGAGCTGGAAAGTGGGCATAGGAACTCTGTAGTGAAACAACGCAACCACGTTGAGTTTGGGCTTATTTGTTTTGTGTTAACAAGACCTTTGGTCTCATAATAAAAGCTTGTATAAAAATGTTTTTTTTAATTTTATTACAAACTGTTTATTTTTTGTACTTATTTAAACAATAATTAAATTTGAAAATAAAGAGGTTTAGGTAAATAAAAACTGAGTCTTATGTTGTTTTTACTACCATGAGACTTGGCATTTACTAGTAAACAAAGTCTGTGAAATAAAAACAAAGATGAGGTAGTAAGTATAAGTACAAATAGTATTGATAGATACTCGTATGAATACCTAAAAGACAGAACTTTGTTATTTCAGAATTTGGTTCACATGGCCAAAAACACAGCAGGAGCAATATTTCACATCTGAAACAAACAAATCGCAATTTTACTTTGTGTATTATCACATTATTGTTGTACTCGTGTAAAATATTGAGCGCGAAACAGCTGTGGCCTGATTGCTAGTCGCGAACATTCGCCGAACAACTGTCAAAACTATGAGTATTCATTATGAGTATTATATATGTTACAGTTAAAACCAGTTTTTAGATAGAACGCGTTTTTCTTAGTTAAAACTAGATTTTACTTAATGCCTTTGTTATAACTAGAAATTACTACTGATTCATTTGCTTTTCAGATAAAACTAGTTGTCACATCGAGCTTCAGTTAAAACTAGCACTAGAGAAACTATAATATTCATAACCTATAAATTTGCCCTATTTTAGTAAAATGGATAAAACTTGCCCAGCGTGTGTTGGTCACAGTTCTAACCTAACCTAACCTATAAGTTTGCCCTATTCTAGTAAAATGGATAAAAGTTTTATCCATTTTACTAGAATAGGGCAAACTTATAGGTCTAGCTATGGTCTAGCGTCATCATGATGTAAGTCCATACCCTTTCATTGATCGATTCCGGCCGATTTCTCTTAACTTCTTGCTTTAATCTCATCAGTTGTTGGTTGGCAGTAGAGATCCGACTCGATGGTTCTGCCCAGCAGCGGTAAAAGTTCATAATTAATAATGCATAATTAACATTCCTTTACAAACAGCATCACCTTATTGCGAGTTTTTCCTGGTTTTGCCACAGTCTATGAAGCCTAACCGACCTTTGATCACGACCTTTTTCGAATGTTCTTGTCGTACGTAATCCACTTTTAATCACCAGTTATCAATCTCTTCAATACCCAGCTTATTTCAAATGGATCATACAGTTTTTTTCACAATTTCAAGTTCTTCAGTTATGTCGTAACTACTGATATATCGTAATAATAATAAGTAATTCATTTCATTTCAGGCAATAAAAGTTTACATAAAATAAACATCTAGAGGCCCATATCAATATATACTGACATTAACCTAAAATAAATATTAGAGGTAGGTTACACGATCATCAGTCAAGACCATCAGTCTGATCAGAATGATTGGAGAATGATCATGTAACTCGCTGAATGACAGACTGATGGTTCGGACTGATGAAAATTAAAATTGTTTTGAATGATGAAATACTAATGGGAGACTGATCACGTAACCCGCTCGTATCATTCTCGCGCCAGTCACCGTACTTTAGTTACTTTACTACACACCGTACACCAATGTACATAAGGTTCATTATAGCTCTTTGCCGTACACGTACTTTTTATCAGTTTGCTGTCATTCTGGATTGGCCGTGTAACCGTGAAAAACATCCATCATTCTGGCGTCAGTCACGTCATTCCAGACTGATGGACTTGACTGATGCCAGAATCATAGTATAGATAGTAGTAGATTCAGAAGCCATGCTATTTTATTGGATTCGTTATAAAACCCGATAGCATTAGTTTTTGGCTTAATTATAACCCCTAGGAGATGACTGACTTACAATAACTATTCCTTTATGGTAAGCCCAGGTGGACACAGAATATCTGTGTGGGCAAGAGGGACAAATACAGCATCTCTGGAAGTATTTCAGATGTCTGTGCGGGGTAGGGGCACAGACATTACCGCCCCCCCCCCCCCTTTTTAGGTTCAGGGTGTCATATTCTTAGCGTGCTTTTAACATCAAAATTATTGTGATGAAAACACTTTGTGCTACTCTTACTGACCCTACATTAGGTCCATAAACATCACTATTTTTTTGCGTCTTGCGTAGTATTTTTATCTGTTTTGTAAAATTTTAAAATGTATCGAATTTCATTAGATTCACTTAATTTGACAGAATGAAAAACAAGTGAAAAATATCTGGAAACAAAATTTTACTCATTTGTCTATTTTTTTGAAATGTAACCTTTTTAATGTCATAAAACCAGCCAGAAATAGTACAGGTAAAGTATGTGCGAAAAGTCTTGCACCCGTTTGCACTAAACATTAGTTAGGCTTGTCCTAGTTAAGATACACCTAAGCCTAAGAACAGCCTAGCTATAAATGTTGTTTGCACTAACAGATTTATCTTAACCATGTCGTAGCTTAGGCATTGCCTAGTTAAGAGAATGATTGAATGAATGAAAAGATTGATTGTTTATGGTTTTTATATGTTGGTTGTTTTTACATTGATTCAGTCGTGAGTTAAAAGGAGACAAAAGATAAGGTCTTTGACCTTGATGTATTTTGTTTGAAAACCTAAAAACGCCGTAAGGAGCAGGCAGATTTGAATTGTAAACGTTTTGGTACGTTGAATAGGTCTACAATACAAATATGATTGTGGAATAATATGGAAAATAGGCTTAAGGTGAAGTTATAAGCAAATGACGTTGAAGTGACGCCCTCATTTAAAATAAATTGTTAACTCGTAAATGTGGTGAAAATTTCCATATGTCAGGCAGGCAATGTCTAATATCCACAATACTGTTCTTTTGCACATCCAGTAGATACTACTTGAAGAAGTCGATTTCATAGAAATTCTGGAACCAGTTTGGTCGTGGTCTTGTTATACGAATTCTCGCGTGTTGTTCATTATGAAAATTGATTTTTCAAAGAAATTTAACTCTTTATTACAAATCTAACACTTTATTACAAAACTTTAAAAAAACTGCTTGACATAACTAAATCAAAACCAAAACACAATATTTTGTCACAAAAATGATCCACAGAACACAACTTAAGAATAGCCTAAACTCAGGCTCTTCCCACAGAGCTCTTCCTAATCGGGCTCATAAAGTTAAGAGTTTTCTAAGTGGACTTAGGAATGGCTTAGGGTTAGTGCAATCAAATTTTTTTCTAGGAGCAGCCTAAACAATTTAAGAAAGAACTTAGGCGATTCTTATGTTTAGTGCAAACGGGCATTGGTCCCCAACTATGTATAAATATCTACCCTACCTGGTCCCACCTTTGTTCGGTATTCCATACATCTTGCATTAGAAAAACACCTTTAAATCACTGCTTCCAATTAAAATTAATATTTCACACAAATCTTTACAAGCAGAGTCTCGAATAAAATTTATTTCCAGGTCAGGAGAAAACATTGCCTTTTTGTGAGGAGATAACTCAAAATATAACGGATTTGCGTAAAATATGTGAAACCTTTTGTATGCTAATACGATCCCATTGTTCGGAGATTGAATTTTCGGGTTATCATGCTTAAGAATTATTCATGACAGATAGGTTACGATTGTTATGATTTTTCAAGGATCGATGGAAGGTGAAACAGTCTCTTAATTTAGCATACCAATAAAATGTCATAATCTTAGCAAAACTGTTATACATATAATATAAAGAATTATTAGAAATCCTTCCCTGTGTTTTATTTTATCATGTGGTGTAGCGTACCATAGGTACGTAACCTATGTTTATCCACTGTTTTCAACTATTATTCTATCAGTTTATCTGTTTGTCTATTTATACTAATATAAGGCAAGAATTGATTTCAATGAAACATTTTAATTATTTTGTACTACTCTCTCGTGATCAGTAGCTATTGTATCAATCATACTTTGTTCCTTCCCTAAAGCAAATTATTTCTCAAAATGCGAACTTTGAACATTCAGGGTAGTTTTTATAGGGTTTTTAGGCATTCAAGATACAGTGCTAAAGTACTCAAATTAAATAACCAACCAAGGTCGCGGGTTCAAGTTTCAAGTTCTGCTCACGTGGAATATTTTTACCATTTCTAATTTCATTATTTAATATGAGTAATTCAGGGTAGTGTTTTGAAATCCATACAAAAGATGCATTTATGACAGAACTGTTGGAAACGCGGCTCCAATTTCGGAAGCGAGCTGCAACATTTTACTTAGGTACCTATTTCACTTGCATGGCTGAGCCAGTAATCTTGTCCGAAATAAAACACTGACTGCTTAGAGCTGATATTGCTATTTTTTAAAAGAGGTCAAACCCATGTTATAATATAACAAAGTGTTCTCTTCCCGCGATGGCCCAAGACTACGTCACGAATGTCACGATAAGTGTTAATTACCACTGATTGTTCTTTTTATAAAATAAAATACTAACTAACTTAACTAATTCGTACATCGTGTGATTCATCTGTTTAATTTTTTATAAATTTGTAAATTTAGTTATTTATTCATAATTTAATTTAAAAATGCATTTTGCTCGGGTAATTCAATCACACACAGTGGCAACAATCCCAGCTAGGACGTATTCTTATTCTCTCACGGGAAGAGAATACCTGTATTGTTGCCTGTAAGAGATTTCTACGGCGATAAGGCCACCTCTTGTACCTTAATTATACAGTTCTGTACATTTTGTATTGTATTGTATTGTATTGTATTGTATTTTATTGTATTGTAATACCTTGTTTTATTATACAATGGTCAACGCCACTGGTTAGACAGTGGCGGATTAAGCAAGTGCGGGGCCCGTAGCAAATTCTATCGAGGGGCCTCTGATCTGCTATCCCCTTAGCTTGGTGGCCCAACGGGATCACTACACTACCAACACTTTCATATTCTTTATACCCTTCGCTGATAATGTACCTAATGGGGTTGGTGACGATAAGTGACATAAAATACGTTGAGCTTCCTCCATGCTTTGAAAGGCACATTAAGCCGTCGGTCCGTCTGTCATCAGTAGATGGCAGTCGTCAAACTATGTAATTGTTTTAGGCAGCTTGAAGCTGGCAACAGTGTTGGTCATTTATGAAAGAACTAAAAACTCAAAAAGAGTACGCTCTGGAGGTGGATGGGTTTGCTGACGCGGGGCTCCTTTTAGCGCGAGGTCCGTAGCAATTGCTACTCTCGCTACGAGGTGATTCCGGCACTGGGTAAACGGTAAATTCTTAATGTAAGTATTTTTTATTATCCAAAACAAATCACAAATGCAGGTGTTTTATTTTACTTCGAGATTTCAAATCGTGTTGGGCCACTCAAAAATAGCGAACAAAATCTCATATTCAATGTAAATTTCAAATGATAAAACAATAATGAAATAAATTAATAAAATATTGCTTGCAGTGTTTTTCAGAATTAAAGCGCGTTTCCCGGAAAAAGTAATGAGTATCCCAAAATGAAATTGCAACATTTCGTTAATTTGAAGAGATGCAGAAAATTACAATAAGTACCTAGAAACTAAGTATTCATTAGACAGACAAACGATAGGTATGATAAGTAGAAAAGCATCAAAAGCATACACAAAAAAAGTTACAAAATGTGTTGTTTATTTTTAACGCAAACAAACATTCAAACATCGACGGGATACGATGATGTACTCATCAAATGTGGAACAAAGAGTGAAAGGGACAGATCAAAGGCATCATTTGGGAAGGCGACGCACGTCTGCGAGCGCGGAAATTGAAACTTTATATTTGAGCGCACTTTATCTGACCGACAACCTGCAGCCTCTCTACCGGAAAATCCTCACTCAAAGTAAAATAAAATGTGGAAGAATTTTCTCAATACTGCACAGATGTAACGCAATTTTACGTTGATTTGTGTAAAGTATTTTCGTAACGTATTCTTCTTGTACTGTATGTTTTGTTCCACTCAATTTTGCAAGGATTAGGTGTATTTAAGGTTTAAGGCGATCTTATTCGGTGATCTGAGGGGTAATCGTGCGGGGCGCCTCGCAGCTCGCTTCTTACGCTTGTGACTGACGGAGTAGCGGCAGGCGCGGAATGAACAATCGGACCGCGCGTGGACCGCGGTAGAACGTATATTTTCAAGGTTTATAATTGATTAAAAATAAAGGGCAAGTGCAAGTCGGACTCGTACATAAAGGGTTCCGTACCACCGTACAATGTTTTAAAACGCTGAAGAAACACGTTTCTTGTAGGACGACCCCCTTTAATTTTTAACTTTTTAACGTGAAAATTTCAAGTATCTTGTTAATGCCATTATAAATATAGAGTTAAAAACGCTGAAAAAATCATTTTTTTTTTTTTGTATGGCGACCCCCTTTAATTTTTACCTTTTTTTATTTTCAGTATTTGTTGTTATAGCGGTCACAGTAATACATAATCGGTGAAAATTTCAAGTGTAGCTATTACGGTTCAAGAGATAGAGCCCTGTGACAGACGGACAGGCGGACAGGCGGACAGACGGACAGACGGACAGACGGACAGACGGACAGACGGACAGACGGACAGACGGACAGACGGACAGACGGACAGACGGACAGACGGACAGACGGACAGACGGACAGACGGACAGACGGACAGACGGACAGACGGACAGACGGACAGACGGACAGACGGACAGACGGACAGACGGACAGACGGACAGACGGACAGACGGACAGACGGACAGACGGACAGACGGACAGACGGACAGACGGACAGACGGACAGACGGACAGACGGACAGACGGACAGACGGACAGACGGACAGACGGACAGACGGACAGACGGACAGACGGACAGACGGACAGACGGACAGACGGACAGACGGACAGACGGACAGACGGACAGACGGACAGACGGACAGACGGACAGACGGACAGACGGACAGACGGACAGACGGACAGACGGACAGACGGACAGACGGACAGACGGACAGACGGACAGACGGACAGACGGACAGACGGACAGACGGACAGACAGCGGAGTCTCAGTAATAGGGTCCCGTTTGCACCCTTTGGGTACGGAACCCTAAAAAGGAAAAAAAAGGTATTAAAAGTTTGCGTAGTTACCAGATAAGTTCCGTTAATAAAAGATTGGTATTATGAAAATGGTATGGTTTGAAAGGTTTTAATATGTGCATTATACCTATGCTATGTTCGTGGTGTATTTCTATCGAGCTAAGTGGAAGGCCTAGACATAGGTTCAAACGTTATGAGGATTTTTTTTAACTAAAATTAATACTTCTACTTGATTTTGAAAACAGACTTTGAACGCATATTTAGAACAAAATCGCCCACAATTCAAATACGAGTAGGTACTTGTAAATAGAATATGATGTACCCAGCTTCACGTCTTTCTCGTAAGTTTTCTAAAGCGTAATTTTAAAATGTTCAAAATTACGCTTAAGAGTATTTAAATAAACACTTATTCGAAAAGTCTTCAAAGCAGAAAATCCTTACTGGAAATAAAATAGAAGGCGTATGAATTTCCTCAATACTTTGTACAGATGTATCGCGATTTTCACGGCGATTTGTTAAATGTACTCGTACGTAGCATAGTACTCCCATTATGTTTTATTCTATTCAACGTAGCAATGTTGGAAGATGCTGTTTAAATAGTACGTTGTTTTTGTTTGCTCGAATTATTATTTCTTTGTTCACATTGAAAATGCGGACAAGGTATTAAAAATAAGGGGAATGAAAATTATGCACGAGGAAAGGATTGCAAATGGCTACCTACTAAAGGGCGTGCTCATTATTAAACATTAGATTTTTTTATTTTTTTATTTAATTATATACCTATATAATTATATATTTTAAGTAATTATATACCTAGGTACTAGTTTAATACTTTAAACTATCGCTTTAATTTTTCCTTTGAAAATAATATCGATAAATTCCTATTTTTATGTTACACAATGTTTGTTTCATAAAACTACGAGTATATTGATCATAAACATCAAGAAATAAATTCAATGAAATATTTGGAATTAACATTCGTTTTGTATAAGGTTGATTCTATATGGTAAAAGTTCTTCATGAAATATTTCGCCTGAATTTCGCCCTAAAGGTTGCCTTTTCGTTAGATTAATTTTACTATTGTTTTAGAATTTGTAGATACGTAGGTATATATATCTCTCTTCTATGCACTAACAGGTTTATAAGTCCGTAACGGATTACCGTTTATTTATATCGGTCCGTAACCTGTGCCTTCAAATGCGCGCTCATAAATTTCAGGGGCGTTATTCTCTAAGTGCGCGAACGTTGTCATTTACTGCTCTCGCTCGATCGATAGTTTCACAAGCGGAACACGGGTCCGTAATAGTTCACTACAATGTATTTTTATTAATATTCAGATCTCTTTTATTGTTTCTACGGTTTATGTTACTCGGCTATGGGCTAATTTTATAATTAAATTATTCATATAGGTGTAAATGGAAAAATGTCACTTCTGGAGAAAATATTAACAAAAATTCGTCTTATAACCAGAATAATAATACAGAATAGTAACTGGTTTTAAAATAGAACCACCAAAAATAATTAAGCGCATTGATACATGAAAATTTCGCCTTATTTCATCATCATCATCATCCCAGCCCTTCCTCCGCCCACTGCTGAGCATAGGCCTCTCTTCGTCGACGCCACCCATCTCGGTCCCGCGCCGCTCTCATCCAGGTGCGACCCGCGACTTTGATTATATCGTCAACACATCGATTTATTTAGTATTCAAAATTTCTCCTCTCCAAAAATATCTCAGTACCTACCTGAAAAATGTTTAATCAATGTGTGTTACCAGTGATGACTTATGGATCTAAATATGGTCCGTTACTATGGGGTCTCATAAGAAGGCTTTGGCTATGGGGAGGGCTATGCTTGGTCTTTCTCACAGTAGCCACAAAATGTATGAGTAATTGTAACAACTGTGTCATTTTATTACCTTCAATTTGATATATCAAATAAACAATTTTTCTTTCTTTCTTTCTTTCTTCTCTACCTAATTGAATCAGAAATGAGGAAATTTGTAGGAGAATGGAAATCAGTGACAAAGCCCAGCGGATTAGCTCATTGCAGTGGCAGTGGGTGGGTAACATAGTACAATGAACCAATGGCTGATGGGGGCATTGAGGCAGGATCTCGAGCGGCGGCCACGTATCGGCAAGCGCGCAGCGTAGAACACCCACGACTATCCACCACCCAGGTGGTCGGACGACTTGTGCAAGATTACAGGAAAACGCTGAATACAGGCCACTTCCAATCAGTCGTTTTGGAAATCCTTGGTCCCTCAAGGCTATATCCAGCGTTTATCCAGCGGTGGACTTCCTGTGGCTGATATGATGATGAGTATTCGAAATTTAATAACGCAATACCTATATTGATATTGCATACCTTCATTGATATTTCGTTAATTTTATATTTTGATTAAAAAATCCCCATATTAAAGAAAAAAACTGATGGCTTAAATAAAAATAATGCTTGTTTTGTCAGTGTTTGAAGGCGCTAAACGAGACCGTCCCGAGCCCCATTTGAACGTTGTTGATGCTAATAGCTAGCGCCAAAAGAAAAGGGTCATTCTTTATCATTAAAGGCAAGCATTTACATAAGCCAGAGTTCATTTCATCAAGATTACTTACAATTGTAATAAATCTGAGTCATTTATTCGAGAAAATAAAAATACTTTTGTAAACAAATAGCGTTCCGAAAGGTGTCTTCTGCAGTGCTAGAGTGTATCGAATAAGAAAAAATCGAGTTTCGCGAAACAACCAGAGCACCTCTATACATTATTGACATGAGAATTGATCCCGCCCTCACACGTGGTGTGCATTCAGAGGATTTGCTATAAATATTTACACAAAATTTACGAGTGACTGCTACAAAGGGCGGCCCTTGATGCCGGAGGTTTTGTTTCGGAATACAATTATGAGCGCTGAACAAAGCTATCGGCTGTAATGAAAAGAAAAGAAACATGAAATATCCCTGAAGAACGCAACATTTTACCTATGAGTTCTGATAAAACGTACATAACATAACGTGACGTAACATGTTGTGTGTGTACCTACCTACCTGTTGTAAGTATAAAGTATGTTCATGTATAGTTCAACATACTGTGATGGATTTGCAATATATGACGTTCGACTTCTATAGAGGTTCATTATAATAAGGAAAGCATAACGAAAGTGACAAATACTTTTATATTTTGAAATTACAATTTTTTTTGCGCTTTCTTACATATGTACATAATATATCCAAAAATTCATACACAACAGCATTTTTTTAACCTAATTATTGAATTAAAGAGAAGTGAAGAATGGAGGCTTATAGACATTTTTATCTCCAAGGACTAAAACAAACTCTTAAAATAAGAAAAATGACTGAATTTACAACAATGTCAGCAAAAAACAATAGTTACTTTATATTTTAATAATTATTCGTGCCTTTCAGCAAAATGCGGGCTATAAGGATTTTTGTTGTGATGTAAGTACTGGGAATTGTTAGTGAAGCCTGTAGTGAACTCCAAACAGAGCAACTCGTTAGCGTCGCCCAGGCCCCCGACAAGGCCCATGGCAGATCAGGAGACCAATTTTTGAACGCAGGAGTCATACAACGATTTATGCGAGCGTTTCGAATTGCCGCATTTTTTAACTGCTTGTACGCGAAGGATTTACATTAAATGGTCTTTACCACTCGTTTACGCTACAAATGGCAAAGAAATATTCTGCTTCACGCTGCTTTTTTATTGTAATTGTTTTTTTTTTTAAACTATTAACATTTTTTCAAAGTTTTCTGCGTTTTTAGGGTTCCGTAGTCCACAAGGAACCCTTATAGTTTCGTCATGTCCGTCCGTCCGTCCATCCGTACGTCCATCCGTCCGTCTGTCTGTCCGTCCGGGCTAGTACTCCGTCGCTACTGCACCGATTGTCACGAAAATTGGAGGTGAAGGTGGAGAGATAGATATTGAAGTTCCAAAAGTTGGTTTTTAAAATTATGAAATACTGTTTTTTTTTCAGACCCCTCATACAACGAAAAGTGAATTTAAAAAATAAATTAAATTGGACTATCCCCAACATGTGGGGTATCGTTGAAAAGGTCTTTTAAAATGCAACAAAAACTGCTTTGAAACTATGTAGATCATACCCCCCAGTCTTGAGATAATCTAATACAAAGTTAAAATTTAAGGTGTCCCCCTACCGTAACTTTGAAATATTACTAAAATAATTCTGAAAAAAAAGGGGTATATACTTCAAAGTATGTTATTTCAATTAAAACTATAGCGGTCGCGGTATCAGAGATAGTTATTTTTTAATCTATACTAATATTATAAAGCGGAAGAGTTTGTTTGTTTGTTTAAACGCGCTAATCTCAGGAACTAATGGTCCGATTTGAAAAATTCTGTTTTCGTTGGGTAGTTTATTTATAGAGGGAGGCTTTAGGCTATATAACATCCGACAACCACGCGAACGAAGTCGCGGGCACAGCTAGTACGTCATAAATCGTAAACCGCAATTTAACTTTAGAATTTTTATATTATGTTACTTGCTGCTACGGAACCCTTCATGGGCGAGTCCGACTCGCACTTGGCCGCTTTTTTTGCTAAAGCGACGGTTTCAAAAATAAGATGCAATGGTAATTCGTGACTTGTAACGCGAGTGGTAACTTTGAAAACTACACTTATTGTGTTTCGCTGACTCCCGCGTTAAAAAATTGTTCTCCGGTTCAGCTATTGCTTATATAATTTTATACTAACCTTTCCCTTTATTATTTTTGAAATAGCAATTATATTTTATCTAGCTTTACCCACCCGCGGCATATATAGAACTACATTGCATATGGTAAATATACTAGAATGTCGATTAAATTTTATAGAAATGAAGCAAATTTTTTTAAATTTTAATTCTTCGAGTTATTAGTTAAACTCATTCGATCACTACTCCAAACCTTTCTTAGGTTTGAACTAAAATCTCCTCCACGAAAGTATTACTCTCAACTGACGAGTATTAGCTAGATTAACCTTTTTCGTCACCATATTGAATAAATAGTTCACAATTAAGTAAGCACCTACGAGTAGAAAGAATGTGAGATATGGGTTAAGTAACCTTTTTACGTTTAAGTTTTTATTTAGCTTGCTCTGTTTGTAGTTTATTTGTTTGGGTCAAAACATCATCATCATCAGGCCTTTTTTTGTCTCCACAGCAGGAAGGAGCACGACTCTCTTTATACTACAAGAGCCATGTATTAGCTAAAGTAGTCAGATGATTTGGCCTACACTCTCCACGCTGGCCAGACGGGTTGGAGAGGTCTCATTAATTTTTATAAGCTTTGCTTTGCTTGTATTTCCCTTCTACGACATCTACGGGAGGACTTGGAGTAGTCCTAATGTACTGTCAAATCTTGCAAGTTATATTTGAGTCACTTCACGGTTTCTGATTAAGATGACATTGAATATGCTAATGTGAACTAGATGACAAAGCAATATAACAAGAAGCTGATCTGATGATAGGGTTGGAAAGTGCAATAAAAATCTGTAATAAAACGACGCAACCACATCGAGTTTATTACGTGTTACCAGCGCTTTGGCAGCACAATACACAGTGGCATAAATATATCTTGAGCCCTTCGTCAAGTGTCTGTCACCTGTAAATCTGACACCAGTGTTGGCAACTTACACACACGAAAAATAAACAACTTAGTAAGTAAATCACAAGTATATTGACATTTAAACTACTACATAAAAATATGTAAAACTATATAAATACTATACGTACGCTATTATTTGTCACTATTGCATGCCTGAAAGGGCAAACTGTTCCTGTGAAAGGCAAACCCTTGTCAAAATATACCTATTTATAATATATCATGTTGATATATTATGTACCATCTTACAACACAGTTTTGCAATAAATAATTTTGACTTTGACTTTAATCTCCCATGGTAGTAAGTCGCGTGCAGAAACCAATACGTTTCCTATATAGGCGCTTAATGTGCAACAGTCTATTTAACTTCCGAGGCCTATAAATGCGAGAGTACAAGAGCCATGGGAAGTTAATAAAATCGACAAAGTTCTGATCCTCTGTCCCTAATCCCTTCCCGATGTCGCCTCAAATTTTATACAACTTTCACAAGATATGATCTTGTGCTAACTAATTCCCTCGAAATTGAGTTAAACTTTAAAACAAATGATTGTGTTCATGCAAAAGTTCGCCAGTAAGAGATAGCGAGCAAAGCGTGAATTAAGCCATCTATAAACATGTGCAACTTACTTTTATATTAAACAGACTGTCTGCTGTGTTAGGTCATTATATATTTAATCTCACGCGAGGCGACTTTTGCTGCTGAGTTTGTATACCTACAATCTGCCTCACGTGCGGACTTTTTCATCTGCTACAAAATTTTATTCCAGTAAAGGAAAACATGCATACTAGAGTATTACTGCCTCCGTGGTCCTGTGGTCAAGGTGTTTGCTTTAAATTATGATCTGGTCTGGGTTCAAATCCCAGTGGGAAGTAGGTATACTTTGTGGAAAGTTAGTTTCAGTCTGGTTAGGATATTGCAGGCTTGAATCACTTGATTATCCGAAAAGAAAGATGATTCCGTGCTTTGGAAGACACGTAAAGCTGTGGTTCCCTAACGCCATCTAGCGTTAGTTTAAACCTATACTAGGATTGGTTCTGGTCTACCCTTTGGTTAGCGGAGGTCAGATGGCAGTCGCTCTGTTTAAAAACCAGTAACCTCGTCAAATCACCTAGGTTAGGTAGCAGACCTCGAGGTCTGCTTTTATCTATTTCATGTAACAATGTGTTCCTAGTATCTTTTTCTTCCAAGATCCAATACATGTGTAATTCCTAGTACTTATCTTTTTCCTCCAAGAGCCAATACATGAGTTCCTAGTATCTTTTACCTCCAAGAGCCAAGGCTCTCTGGAGGAAAAAGATAATAGGAACAGATTGTTACGTGAAATAGAGAAAGGAGAAGTATGGAAAGAACTCTATCGTCGGGTTGCTCTAAAATATATGAAGACGATAAATTTTCTTACAAACCACTCCGATAAATGTACAAGTAGTATATACCAAAAAACTTCAATATCTTTTAGTACTATCTAACATTTTTTTTCTTAAACTAGTTAGATAACAAAACTCATAAGTAGAAATCAACATAAGACTAAAAAGATCCCAACATTCTAGTCCTGCGGAAAGGCTTACACAAATTGACATATCGCGTGTTCTACTTTACATACAAATACATCTTGTAAAAGTATTTGCACCGCTGTCTTTTTCGCCGGTTCCGCGAGCACCGTACAAATCTCTTTTGGAAGGTACTAACCGAATCCAGATTCCAGGTGCCGGGACAATGCAATTCTGGGGAACAAATCGCGTAGTCGCGTTCCGCCCGCCCCGCTCTTGTCCCGCGCCCTCGCTCCCAACTGACGGGTAACTAATGCTTGTCTACTGAACTATGAATCGAATGTAATATTGCTCAGCTTATTCACTATCATTGCCAACGAATCGACACTCTGAGAAGAATAAAAGGTCAAGTATAAAAGGTATATATTTTTTGAATTTATTTTTTTAGTTTGTGATGACTGTAGTTTCGTGTTGTATTAAACTATATTATTACGTAAACAAAACACAACATTGTAATTACATAACTTTTGGACATCATCATCATCATCAGGTCTTTTATAGTCTCCACTGCAAGAGCCCGACCCTCTTTCGCCCAAAAAAATGGATGTTTTGATATAAGTACTTAAATAAAATCCAATATTCATAAAATTTCAAAAAATGAAATCTTAATGCAGTAGTTTTTAATAATATCTACAACATATTCAAAAATCGTCAAAATCGGAGTTAGGTCCGTTATCGCTTTTTGTATGAAAATTTATCACTTTACAGTTCTCTTAAATTCTACCTATACATCGTGTTAATGAAATAACGCAAAACCTCTCAGATGGTACCTCAGCCCATGTAACTGAACAACTTTTGTTCAACAACTTTCAGGAAACTAAAAAAAAATTTAGTTTTCATACAAACTGATCAGCTGATCGAGTCCATTTGTATGAAAATCCGAATTTGGATGTTATTTTAAAAATATCGCACAAAATGTGTAAGAAGCTAAAAAATATTAAAACTATTAAAACAGTTAGTACACTTACTACCTATTTCTAATAAAAAAAAACTGTTGGTGAAAATATTCTAGCGAATAAAAAGTTGTGATGGCTTTTGGCATGTCAAAAATATTTGTGTTCATTCCAGGTCTCTTTTATAACATTTGAGAACAGCGGAATATTTTATTACATACAAAATATAGAATAGTAAAACGTAGAGACTACAAAATGGGAAACTCGCAAGAATTTTTCTGAACTAAAATGGAGCAAACTTTATTTTCTACCATTCAATGAGTCCACCAAAGTTAACGTTAACCTAAATACTCTTCAGATTTCTTTCAAATTACTACTGAACATGTTTTTATATAAATACAAGGGCTGTACAACCAACTTCAAATAAAAGAGGCTATCAATTTTATTGTACTTTGTTACCTGATTACCTCTGAACTCCATTATTTATTAACCGATTTGATTTTTTTTTCAAAATAGGACCAAAATAACAAGAAAAAAATGTCTGTGTCAATCTAAGTAAACAATTGTTGGGTACGTATTTAGCTTTTCCGTGACGTGGCAGTCTCTGGAATTAAATCGGTTTTTTTATTTGAATTTTTTTCATCTATATAAAAAACTTTGCCAATGTTCTGTTAGATTCCAATAAAAATGATATTTTATTATACACAAGAAATAGTAACACTTCTTATCTTTTGTATGGGTTTATCTAATTCAGGTCATCTAGCGATACCAAAATATTATTTACAACCTAGTAAACACGTAGGTTCTCTTATTCAGTAGCAAATAAGAACGTTACTGATATATATCTCATATGCATTAACACCACCACCATCACTCCAGAGCCATACTTAGCCGGAGCATACTGGCCTAAACTCTCCACGCTGCCAGACGGGTTGGAAAGGTCTCACTGATGTCTAAGCTTTGTTTAGCTTGGAGTGGTCCTATTTTACTCTACCGAAAACCACACGGTGACATCATATGCATCACAATGTAGAAATTAATTGCGCATATTTCTTGGTCAGATCGAGACTCAAACACATTTTACTTGAAGGTGAACTTTACCACTGCGCCACCGGCTGTAAAAGTGTAACTTTGTTAAGAAATCCGGCGTAAGAGGAAAAGAAATAAAACTGTTGGCTGACGAATTCGACAAAGATTTATCACCTCGAGAATTTTAGCGGTTTCTAATTTACCCCCGCCGGAGGGAATGATGATATATTGATAGATGGCAATTTAGGATGCGTTTAAATTGCCTATTCATCTTGTTATTTAACGTCGGTCGAAGTGTATATTTGGACAGTAAGTAAGTACCTATATAGAAACACAAATATCCTGAAAATGAAACTTAGAGCAATCTAAAATATAGGTACAGCCAGATATCAAAATAGCTGACTGGTCGCTATACCTAACTACGTATCTTGAATTTTTGCCTAAACCACAAATTAAATTATGACCTAGACCAAAAAAAAATATGTAAAAACTAAAATTTACAAATTATGCAGTCCCACTAAGATATTTCCCCGCGGCGTGGGCAAAAGGCTGGTAGCATTGCTACGTTGTATGGCAATGCTGATTCTTTGTGCCAGATAGTTGCCAGCCCTTTGGTCGCGGGTTACATTGAATAGTCTTTTTGATAAGTATTTAAATAAATTACAATGAAAAATAATATTTTCTTAGGTTAAAAACTGAAAATAAGCATAATATATAAGGACATTACCACCATACCCAAAGTAAGAATTTTTTTTTTCCAAAAATTAATTTTGATGCTTATTTTATTTTGGATTTAATCTGGCCACCTCTGGTTTTGCAGTACCTAACTAAAATCATTTTAATAACAAGTCCAAATATTATTGACTAATTTAAGTAACAAATTGGAACATTTTTAGGTATACGTTTTGCTATATTCTAAATAAGGTGTCATACTTAAATTTTGCAGCGCATTTTTCGTTATATTTTTGTCCTAATGTATAAAACGTTTTCCAGATTTTAGAAAAGATAAAGGCCTTTTAATATCTTTATATTCATGGAAAGCCTTAATTACTACAATGCATCTGCTTAATTAATTAAAACCTCCACATAACTTTTGTTAAATAGGTACTATTAAATCTATGCACATCACAACCGCTGCTGGCAGTAAATAAATCCATCAAATAATAAAATAGCTTAACCCATCTGATACTTGTTTATTGTCAGTAGATAATCAATATTTCCCATTTCACAATACCACGATTTCAATCTTTGTGAAATCAACAAAAATTTGCATACAAAAAGCGCTATCTGTTTTGCATAAATCGATTTACCTATCCTCTTTCAAAAAGCTTTTTCCTTCCCAATTTCAACGCCAAGTTTATTTGTAAACAAAGTAGGAATTGCTCTAGGGTATAACCAAATAAAAGTTTGGATTGTATCCGAAAATTATTCGCTTTTTAAGTTTTTATGGTTGTCAATAAATAAAAAATAATAGCTACATTTTTCACTCAGTGTTTGATTTGTCGTATGACTGTTGTGTTATTTTAGCATCAAGGATAGAAGTTTTGATTTATGAGTTTGTGGTTTAATATTGTTCCATAAATAATGTTGCTCATTTTTAGTATCTCGGTAGACATTCTCGACTTAGGAGCAGTGTAAATTAGTACTTAGCTACTTACAAGTACAATTAATTAGGTACCTACCTAACTGATTACCCAGATAACCTGAATACTTATTTTTGCAATGAAATAATAACTAATACAAAAAAAATCACTTAGTAAGTTTTATTTAG
This sequence comes from Acrobasis repandana, assembly GCA_963576875.1. Classification (NCBI taxonomy): domain Eukaryota; kingdom Metazoa; phylum Arthropoda; class Insecta; order Lepidoptera; family Pyralidae; genus Acrobasis; species Acrobasis repandana. Next base: position 12,741,687 of record OY756218.1, on the reverse strand, counting down.
CTTTTAATTTAATCCTTTATTTGACAAGTTTCCATTTAAATGATGTTGTTAAAAGCAACAATCAATTGTAGACAAAATCAAATTATATACTTATAGTAAAAATCTTTCACAAACCATACTCATAAATACATTTTCGTTACAGAGTAGTAGAAAGAGGTCGCTACGACCGACTCATTAACAATCCGTAGGTCAGCGCAATCGACTAAAACCCTGCAGTAATGGCATTTTTCCGCGTAATACTAAAGTCAATCTCTGATACTGGTATATGAGGAAAATGCCATTACATTTGGCATTGATGTCGAACAATCGAAGCGGCGTAAAATAGAGCGATACAAGTGGGAAAGACACGGAACAGTGAGAGCCGATGGCGTATGAGCGTTTTAATCGTTTTTCTCGCTTTGCTAACGAATCGGCAAGCTCATGGGGCTTTTAGCGTCGTACTCGGTACGGCTATTGTTTCGCCAACTTTTTTCTTGTTTCAGCCCACTCTTTCTTTTATGCCAACAACGATCGATCTTTTCGAACATCCGTTATCGACACCCTTCAGTACCGGCTCGTACCGACGATTTTCATTCATATTTTAAAGATTGTAATTTTATTACTCGCCGATAGTTCAAAATGTTTGGAATATCCGCGGAAAAAGTTGAAGCTTTGGGTACAACATTTCAAATTCAATTTGTCGCAATTTTATTCTTCTAGTCAAGCCACAGTTACTACTTTGTTATACTTGTAAGCCTCTTATATCCAGTATTTAATTTGTATTTGCAATTGGGATTGTTCATTTTTTTAACCCCTAATTATTTTTTTTTTTATATCAAAATATAGCATATTTCAAGAAAATAATTTGAATATTTTGTCATATTACTAGGCTTAGCTATTTTTTTATAAATTATTATAAAAATCATATCAAAGACAAAGTCGCGTCTTAACAAAACAAACGGTCAAGCCAATATTTAAAAAAGAAAATCACGCTAGTGTCATAGTAGTCTTTGTCAGTGTCAGTGTCATTCAGTAAATTCAGTTGCCCATGATTGGCGGAAAGTTTCTTTCTTTCTTATGATTGGCGGAGACGGTGACATTTGACGTTATTGTCAGTGACGGATAAATAACATTAAGGCGACTCGTATTTTTTAATGAATGGACTCAGAGCTTAAACCGATACAGCCGCGAAGTAAGGTCAAACAACGGTCATACGTTTGTTTGTAGAAATATCCGAAACCATTGATTATTTTGGCAAAAAAATGACCCACAACTGTTCATTAACTCTCGAACCGGATTTCAAAATAACGCAAAAAAATTAACAATGCTCATTTTACAAATTGGCTACATCCCTAAATTTGTACAAGATTCTATATAAAAAAATCCGAACCACATTTAGCGAAATGGTACGGATCTCTATTTTGTCTCATAATTATTTTATCCATAATCTAAGGTCCCATTTTTTTATAATCATCATGTGTCCAAATTCTGACTAGCCATAAATAATATCACGTGCCCTAAAGTTGAAATCCCTGAATATAAAATGCCCAAAATTTGGTTGCTATTATAAATATTACAATCCATATTAATTATTTTAAAGACATAAAACTTTGTCGACTCTTGCTCGCTCCTCTTATAGTCACTGCACATCCAAAACCTAACCTACCTTATGTGACTAATTCCACATTAGTCGCTTCCGTCACTTGGTCGACGCTCGCTTGCTTCGCTCGTTCGCTCCTGAGAAGATCACTGCTCACTGCACAACCATAACCTAACTTACCTTCCGTGGCTAATTCGGGATAGCCAAATAAGTCGCTTCTACAATACAAGGTAAAACAAAATTGTGGATAGTCGACATTATGGGTACTGAAGTTTATAGCAAATGTGATGTGATATGAATGATAACATTCGGACAAAAAATTATAGCATGAAAATTAGGAAAATAGCAATAGTTAGCATACCAATAAAATAGCTATAGAGAAAAACCCTCGTGTTTGATCAAAATACATGTTAGCCTAAGAATTGTTCCATAAATTATTAGCTATATTTAAATACGGTTTCTCTTGTAGGGAATATTCGTGTGCCATTATTTCCTAATGGGGTATGGGCATAAAATAAATTGCATATTCGATGTAACATGCTCGTTAAGCGTAATAATGGATTAACGTATGTTGTGGGTCAAGCGCGGATCCACCGTTGTGGGTACGAAGGGCATGCCCACAACCTTAATAAACTTGTGACTTTCACAGACTATTGAGGTAGATAGGCTGAAGACTTTATATTTTACTGAGGCATCGGATACCTATAATATATATCCTATACCTTAGTAAAAAAACAATTTTGGTCAGGGCGTCATCATCTCATCGTCAACATCTCCTTTGTAGGATTGCATATCGACCATGAGCGAGTTCACACTCCGACTCGCACATGACCGTTTATCGAATGGCTGTGACCACAACCTTTTTCGAAGGCTGAATCCGCGCCTGTTGTGGGTGTTGTTTCGTACAGCGGATGGTACAACAAACGAACAGTTACACCTTTCCGTCCTGATTTTACCAGGATATATAACACAGAATCAATATAAGTACTATGGTATAAATGTTAATTATTTGTGTTCTATTTAAGGCCGTACCTGAATTTTCCGGGGTTGCGTTTTCTATATTAGGTACTTTTACAGAATATTAGAGAAAGACGAATGAATAATGCTTAAGAGTCCTGAACGTTTTCTTAACCTTTTCATAAACGTAGTCTAGCTTTTATTTTGTAATTTCAAATAAATTTCATATATCTGGGCATATAACTGGGTTCCACAGTCAAAATAAAAACTTGAAAGAGATTATAGTATATCATAGTTACCTAATAGATTCAGGTGTTACTTGAAGCCAAAATTACATGCTATTTGATATAGACTACTGTAAGTGCCACCATCCCGTGGCGGAAGCGTACACAAAGTAATCTAGATCAAATATAATAGCATATAATGTGTCATCATATTTGATTGACCATCACTATGAAAAAACTTGTACACCTTATATTTGCTTTCGAGTTCATATTTTTTTTCGAAAATCTAACATATCATTTTTAAATAAAAGCTAGATTACGTTTGTATGGAAAAGTCTAGGGTAAGGGGACTCTAAAGGATATGAATGATCAGGTAATTATATTTATCTTTGCCAGAGAATAAATATCGAAATACGAAAGTAATCGTTTGATCTTGCGTACAATATATTTCATATATGTGGAAAATAAACATATTTCTGCGTATTAAATACTTTAAAGACGAATCAACTTCTTAGATCATTGTTGAAATGAAATGGAGATGTCATTTCATTTCAAGAGACATCATTTTCGACCAAGGCTAATAATATTCGAGATATTTCCACTCTTCGGCGAAAAAAGCGGCTTTGAGTGATGTTGATTACCCTTCTTGCTGAGGTCATTAGCATCTTAAACCTATTACTCGCGAATCCTCCGTTATATATATCTTTGATATACTTGCACCATTTTTATTCTTTTATTTTATTAAATGAACTCTTTTTGTTTCAGCGCGCTAATAAATTAATTAACCACATCAGAGTCCACGCCAAGAGATATAAATCACGTGATTATTATAATGGATGCTTTATAATTACCAAAAAGCTCAGTTTAAAATATAAATCGTAATTAATTTAGTTTTTGGGTTGGCAAACGGTTTTAATGTTTGTACATAATAGCGCCGCAGACATTTAAACCTCACGAGATGAACTGACATTAATGTATAAACGCAATTGGACCCTGGTCAGTATAAATATTTAAATGTCATTCACCCCAATATACCCTTGTTTAATGTGTATCTGGAAGAGGCAGAAAAGTACTTGTAGGTCCTCAAGTGACAAACGACGATCAATGTGAGACCCTGAATAATGTCTCCATTTTTATCACACTCAGTACCACCCGGAGCGTTCACTTTTTTATTTCAATAAAACGACCTCTTCATGCTGGGCTGCTTTATTTTCTTATGAAAGAAATGCGTAGGTATACCTGTAAATTTGTAAATGACTGCGCTTTGAGGCGTGGAAAATTAAAGTATGACATAAAACATAAGTTACCTATTTATTTCTTATTGTGGATGTACATACATAAGTGGTAGTTAAAATATTATGTCAATATTATAAGTGTCACATATTTCACCATATCAGGCATGCAAAAACGTTTAATTTTTTTCCTATTTAAAAACTATTAAGAGCAATTAAATTACTTATTCTACATTTTATTTTAATAAATAATAATAGCTTTCATTTAATTTCATTAGTGGTCAATTTTCAAATGCTGAAATAAATAACTATAATTATCTGTCAAATACCCCTGCACTGAATAATGAATAGCATTTATTTATAAAAAATTATGTAAAATATTATCTATTCTACTTCGTAGATACTTGTTTTACGTAACTAACAACTGTCTAATTTTCAATTTAATTTGTATTCAATTAAACCCTACTTAGCTCTGATTTTTTTCACGTATCCATAGGTATATACGTGTGTACATAATAAACACACTCGGCAAACTCTTAAAAAAATACCTACTTTTGTCCTCCTCCGCTGTATGTACCATCATAAATAGAACTGGATTCATATTAATTTGTCCGCCACTGGTCGAGTGGCTGTTGGAATGAAGAGCCATCGGTACGCATCCCTGCCGGCAGATAATTCACGGGAGCTCTGACGTCATCCAATTCCAACTACCTACCTATAATTTCTACATCATTCTGTATGTCCATTAGGAGTGTGTTTAAGGCGACGTGGGTTCACAATTTGCAATACTGTGCGTGTTTTTAAAAAATCACTGAAATTAAACTACTACAGTTTATTCCTCAAAAAATTGACATAAAAATCTTAAGGATTTTCTATAGACATCCATAATAGCCAAAACACGATTAAGCATTTTTGGCTCGATAGAAAAAAATCACAAACATACCTCTAATTTGCCTAAATTTTCCTTTATAATACGTATTACTATTTTATACAATCACCTTTTTATATGAAAATTATACCAAAAAATGTATTATCTAAATGTTTATCCGTTTTGGCTACAAAAAAAATAATAAATAAAACACTGCGAAATATTCGTCAAGAGCGAAGAAAGGCCCGGAGCCGTGCTCGAGGATATTTCGCAGTATTTTATTTATTATTTTTTTTGTATTATATTTATAAATTTTTTGTAGCCAAAACTGGTATAATTTTCATATAAAAAGGTGATTGTATAAAATAGTAATACGTATTATAAAGGCAAATTAGAGGTATGTTTGTGATTTTTTTCTATCGAGCCAAAAATGCTTAATCGTGTTTTGGCTATAGTGAGTGTCTGTAGAAAATCCTTAAGATTCTTATGTAAAATTTTTGAGGAATAAACTGTAGTAGTTTAATTACAGTGATTTTTTAAAAACACTCACAGTTTTCTTGGTTCTGAACTGGCGGGGCCTTAACTTAAAAATACGCAGGTATACGAATATATTGATCACTTCTTTATTCCTTAGGGGTTCACAAATACCAAGGCTTCAACTTTCCTTGCGTATTTCCTCCATCGGTTTTATATTACAACATTATATTATCTTGTACAATTACAACTTGTAGGTATAAATATTTCTGATGAGATTGCAGTTTTATAAAGTTGCATAAACATTGATCTGTTTGCATGAAACGTTGTAACTACACTACCTGAGTTGATATCCTGACTCAACAAATAACTTTTTGTTACTAATTATTGCAGTTTCCTAAAAAATATAGATGGATGAAGTAGATGTTAAGACGTACCTTATGATCAATATAATAGAAACTTGCATTGCAAAAATATTTTCTGTCATTTCAGAACAAAACACTACCGCCTACGTTTTTTATTTTATTTTTGAAAGGTCCTTTCTGTATATCATATTCCTAAGAGAAACAAAACAAAGTAAACTTGGTAAATAACATTGATTTTATTTTGCTAAACTGGTATTCAATACCTAGTTCAAAATAGTTGCTTTATCATTGATTAATTATATAGTTTCCAATTTAATTTCATTCTTTTATTGTATTCATATCAGTCCTAATTGTGCGATGACAAGACGATTCTTCTGAAATCCTTCAACAGATTTTTTAAATAAATATTAACATACTGCCGGTAGACGTGTCTAAAAATACCTGGCCCTCCATAAGCCGGCTGCCAGCAATGACAGACAGACGTGGCCGCGCGGGTGGCGGGAGGCAGTATTATAAATATTATATTATATAATGAAATAGCGCCGATGAACCTTTTACGAACTTTTGAACCCAAAATATACCATTTGCGTGTTTAAAAATACTTCTGTAATTAAAAAAGGCTGATGCGAACAGAAACGTGCTTGTTTCCGTGAATAAGTGGCGGGCCCATGCCACTCACAATGTGAGATTAAATCTACTTATACTCCATGGTACTTCTACTCCTAGAAAAAAAGAAGCCCTGTGACAGATCGAGTTAAAAACGCTGAAAAAAACATGTTTTTTGTTTGACGACCCCCTTTAATTTTTATTTTTAGTATTTTTTGTTATAGTGGCCACAGTAATACATAATCGGTGAAAATTTTAGGTGTCTAGCTATTTATAGAGAGAGAAAAATCGTTTATTTGTTAGACGTTAATACACACTAGACACAAATTAAAAATTGCGGAAAACGGACAATTTTGGCAAATATGCTAAGAAAACCTTAAAACGTTCTCACTTTAATCTGTAAACAGTAGTTCATAAAATAGTATGAAGAATTATCTAGAGCACAAAATTTTGAATGACATCTCCGTTTCCTTATCCGTTTTCAAATAATTTATTTCAAAGAAGGCAGCACTGGACCCCGAAATATTTATTTAATTTATTTATTTAAAAAAACTTTATCATACATCAACAATAGTTACACATAATAAAATAAAAAAGGTAATTTTACAAATGGTGGACTTATCTCAGAAGGCATCTCTTCACGTCATGTATCCCCTTAATAATAATCACTTTGTTTTTGTTTTGCACTAATGTTGACGACAAATCGTTATTTACAGCTAAGTTTAGTGCCGCTTCCTAGTCCTAGGTGCTAGTTGCCTGTCGCTGGATAAAGCCAATACCCCAAGCTTTTCCTCGACGAGAAGCACAGGTAATTCAGTACCCCACCACACCACACATCCAATTTCACAATGATATCCAAGAACACGATATAATGGATATAAGCCATTATTGAACTACTTTAATTAAAAAAATTATTTACTTATATCCTGTTATCTCTCTTTTTCGGTTTCTTACTAAGTGCTTACGTAATTTACGTAAATTTATTTAGGTACGTAAATTCTGTCATCTATTCACGACACGAGTTGGATGGTAATGTAAATCAGGAAATGACAAGGATTCGACAGAAAAAATAATTTGATGTTAATTGATCGGATCTGAACCATTGGACACAGTCTTGGACACAGTCTTGGACACAGTCTGACTCTTAGCGATCCATTTTCATTTACCAAATTTCAACTCTGTTAGATGAAAACCTCAAAGATGAAAGAAATGCTAAAAAACGACATATTACCTCGCACATCCGAGCATGCTGTTATTGTATCACGCAGTTAGGATTTTAGTTTATTTTTAATGACTTGTTAGCACTGTTGTATTTTAAGTTAATTGTTAATCACATAACAATCTTTAATATTTTGTTTTAAAATAAAATTAAGTGTAAGCTCGTTGCCATATAATTTTATATAGTACTTATCTACTTTTTTTCGTTGAATTTCCTATCACGTAAGTAATAAATAAAGGCTCAATGAGGACAAAAAGAAGATAAAATAGAGTTTTATCGAGCCATAAAAAGGAAATGTAACACCGCCTCTTTCTGAAAGTGTCATGTCCTTAATCAAGGGTATATCAAGGTTTTATGACATGGTCACATGATAGGCACCTAGCCTTTATATATAATTTAATTATTTTTATTTAATTAATTATCTAAATAAATAAAAATAGGTAATTAAAATTGTATAGAATAGAAATTTTGCCTAATCCTGTGTGCAAGCAATACCAGATATTCCTTCAACTTGCTTTAAAAAGTTCTGTTCATGTTCTGTATGTAATTGTCAAGCCAAATTCGTAAATTCCTAGCAATGGACTAGGTAAGTCTTCGGGACTTACCTAGTCCATCATCATCATCCGAGCGTATTCCCGGTTGCATCCTCAGCGGTAACGCTTCAGAGCCCGGGGTCCGCTACCTAACTTAAGTGATTTGACAAGGTTAATGGTTTTTACACAGAGCGACTGCCGTCTGACCTCCGCAACCGAGAGGGTAGACCAGAACCAATCCTAGGATAGGTACAAACGGCTAGATGGCGTGCGGGACTTACAGCTTTACGTGCCTTCCGAAGCACGGAATCATCTTTCTTTTCGGATAATCAGGTGATTCAAGCCTGCAATATCCTAACCAGACTGAAAACAACTTTTCACAAAGTATGCTTCCCAGTGGGATTTGAACCCATGACCTCCGGATCACAAGGCAGACGCCTTGACCACTGGACCACGGAAGCAGTCCGGGACTTACCTAGTCCATTGCTGACTATTAAATTGAAAAAAAAATAACACTCCAACTCTACAACACCTAATTCAAACCTTAAAATTACCCCAGAATAACAATGAAAACGAAATTAATAAAATATTCTTGTAACATTTCACGGTCCCTTTTTGCCAGAGACAGAAAACCTGTGAAAACAAAAGTCATACGTACGAGTTTTCGTAACGTAATAAATAAAACAAAAGAAGGACTAGGCAAGATGAAAGAGGAGATGGCGACTCACATGCTCTTTATGAAAGATAATTTATCTCGGGATCCATTATTTTTTACATTCAACGTGGGATTAATAGTGGGATTCAACCTTTGACTTCAAAGGCAAGTGTAATTAAGCTAGATTATGTATTAGGATAATAAATTACTACATATTAGTATATTTTAGTTCATTTACACTAAGTATGTGAGACACGTATACTCGCGTACTAAATAGTTTTGACTAGCTGATAGTTACATGGACTTACCTTTAGTTAGAATTAAAATATATGAAGGGTAGATAAAGTTTGGCGCACAATATGATAATTCTGAATATCACAAAGCCAGGGAAAAGAGTTTTTTTGTTATTCAACTAAGATAATCATAAAATTAACGTAACAATTATAAATAAAACAACAAAAGAATGACCAGACAAAATGAAAGAGCAGATGGCGCCTTACATGCAGATGCTCTTTATAAAGATGATTTGTCTCAATTTCCATTATTTTATACATTCAACGCGGGATTTGTAAGTGGATTCAACCTTTGATCTTTAAATTCGTTTATACTAAGTATATAAGACACGTGTGACTAAATACTTTTCAGTAACTGATAGTTACTTAGACTTAATTAGAATTAAAATGTATGCAAGGAAGGTAATGTGCGGTGTGCACTATGATAGTTCAGAATGTCACAAATTCAGGAGAACAGTACTTTTGTTAATCAACTAAGTTGGCAAACAGATATAATGTCATATCTGTTTGCCTACTTATAAATTATATAAATTTATCATAGCATATGAACGCATATAACATCAGAAGCGATGTGCAGGGCGTTCCTCACCAACTATAATTGTCCCTAACCAACATTTAAATTAGAATTTATTTCTATTTCTTTTATAAATCTATCAATTTTCTGCGAAGCGATGAGCTTAAAGAGAATAAAGAACATCAGATTCATATTTTCTTTTATTCAGTTTTCCTCTTTCATGTGGCAGCCGTCAGGTTCAGGTGAGCGCGGTCATTAAGACGCCCAGCCTCCCGTCGGCGCCGCCGCCCACGCCGTAATAAGCACGACTCTTTCAATCAACACTTATGACGCGACCTAATTATTTACAAAGTAATAAACATTCCCATAAATACGCCCCATGTTTTCCTCTTTATTATATTCCTATTTATTACTCGAAATATTAAATATTGTTGCACGGAAATTTCGAAGGCCGAATGCCAACAAAAGATTTGGAGAAACTTTTCCCTTCAGTATTCACAGTGGCATTACAGGCGGGATCTCGCGAAATGGGATAGCAAATCATTTTGATACGTAAATAATTGAAAGTAAGCCTTACAATTGATAAAACTGGTAGGTTTGTGATCGTATCGAAATAGGCGCAGATGATAGCGGGAAAAGACTGATCGCGTTTGGCTTTGATGTGTATGATTGGTTTATTTTGCTTCTATTCAATTTCTCACTATATTTTCCCTTATTGTGAGTGTGAGGAATTGAAAAGGCACTTACCTTGACTTGTAGTATTGGTACAATTCAGTTTTATATTTATCAATAAGTAAATAACTTGTATAAATTGTAGGGGTGTTGTAGGGTATGCTTGAGAAATGGTTATGCTATGTAGCCCTAGGTACCTGTTTTTCCTGTCCACTGCTGGACATAGGCCTATCTCAGTGTATGCTCGTAGAATATTTACTAGTCTCCTAAATCAAGTAGGTATGCAAAACACGGGGATTTCACAGAATGGGCAATCCATTCAGCTGAAATGCTATGCTTCTGCACAATGACAAGCACCGACCAATGCACAACACGTAAGCATTACATAATTATATTTAACTATCAATACGATGCAACAGGATACGAGTAATATCAGCTTACCTGTACTCTAATGCATGTGAGCAAAATAGCTTACATGACTATTCATTCATACATACCTATATACACACTATCCCTTACTAGCTTATTAGAGTCCAGAGCAAAATGTCACAAAACCCGTCGGCCACACTACCAAGATGGTGCATGATGCACTTACTCGTATGATAGAAAACTAAAATTTTAAGAGGAAATCGATGGGTCGTATTTCAATACAAGCGTAGCCCCTGATTCCTCGCCGGATAGTGCTAGTAGAGCAATTTTTATTTTAATCTATGGATGTAGGCTTATGAAGAATATAGGTTTATGAAGGTTCGTATCTCTTTTATTACTTTAATATAGTAATGAAATGTATGAAAAAAAATATAGGGACATCCCTATTTTTTCTTTCTTTAATAGTTTATTTATTAAAAGAGATACGGACTTTAATAAACCTAAAAAATTGGTAAGATTTTCCACCCTATTCAAACATCTAGCAGATAAATTTGACGGGATTATATTATAAAAAGAAAACAAAGGAACACAGCCATAGCTTTTCTTAATTTTTTAATAAAAAAAATAAATGAAATCAGTTAAGTTTTGGAGCAGAAATCAGGGGACTACGAAACGTTGATTTTGTGTACTTTTCATAGGTATTTTGGTCGGATTTGCAGTTGTCTCTATCGCACTCGCTCGGTTGTTCGAGCACAGCGCAACAGCAATAAATTTAAGAAAAAAAAAACCTATTTTTCAATTCTCTCAACCGTAGTGTTTCCTCTTAATACTGACAAGTTCCTAGCCTATTGCCTATTTCCTTGATCGACTGTTACGATCTGCATAGCAGGAAAAACATTATTATATAAGTTTTACTCTCGAGCTGGCATAAAAAAATGACTGATTTTAATCGAAATTGGTTAAGTGCAATAGCCAATGTGAGAGTGCTGACACAAATCCGAGCCATACTCCTGGGACGAGTTGTAAATTGTCCACGGCATGGCGTGCTGCGCCGATCGATAGCACACTAATGAGCCATGGCGCGCTGTTTCGACATGTGTGAATCTGGCGATGAGCAGCTACCTCCGCTTCACTGCGACCCGATACACCGTTCAGTGTGCTAAGTGCTAGACTACGATATTCCAAAATACTATAACACTTAATGCTAGAAAATTGTACGAGCATAATCAAACTTATTTTTAAATAAGTACAATTTTTCTAGGGTGGTTCACTCTATCATTTTGAACAACTTTTCCCAATAAATGTATATCGAAATATGAAAAAAATATTTTACTTTCTATAGTGACTACTTAGATCACGTGAATAATTCGATTTGTATGGGAAGTAATTTTTTTTTTATTTGGTGTGAATTTAAATCTTACGGTATAAATTGGGTAACGAATGTCAATCCAAGTAAAAACCCCTCCAGTTTTTCTCGGCCGCTTTATTTTGACAGGGCTTAGTCCGCGTGCCTTTATAATGAGTTCGCAGTGCCACCGTCCCTACCTACTATTTATATTCCTTCTTATTTATTCGGGCCTCACAATTTTAAGTTTAAATCGAATCCTTTCAATTCCCGCTTGGATTCGTCCTTTGAAAATAAAGAAGGAAATTGGGAAGCCCATAACAATTACAAGGATTATACTTAGTGTCTAAACACACTATACCGAAACCACGCGACTGAAGTTCGGCGTAATTACGCCTGTTTTGCTATGTGAATTACTACTAAAACAAATGTTTTAGTAGATAAAAAATAGATAAACAAATAAATAGAAATAAATATACTTATTTTATTAATCAATTTTTTTCTATTTGCACACATTACAATTAATTACATGCAAAATACATTTTACAAAATATGTCAATATACATCAATGCCAACAAGTATAAATAAATAATATAATAGCGTACAAAATAACTTATTACTACTAACAAACGCAATGGAAGAAAGAATTTCTTCTTATTGTGTTCCACCATATCAATCTAATGCGTCGGAACGAAAATCTGCCGTAAAACTTCGGTCGCGCAACTTCGGCACTGTGTGATTAGACACTAAGCGCTGCGCTCTTTAAACGTCCATTTGATTTGAGCTAACGGCGTTTTAATCGGAATGTTTTTATCTGTGATTGGGGGAATGGTGATGCGCCAGAACGAACTTAGGGTTGGCCAGAATTCACTTTTTAGATTCAAGTAGGTACTTTGTCCGTATTTTTCAAGATTTACTAAAGTAAATCTTGATTTGACTCTATAATTTGTTTGAGGCAAGTTTGGAAATTAACGAATGGATCTCATGTTCGACTAGAACTACACGAATATTCCTAGTCTGACATGAGACTTTTGTCAGATAGTGTTGTTATTAGATATAAATACCTACACGATACTTCTATCATCTTTTCCTAGTATGATATGATACTTTTGTCTCATATCAGACTAGAAATATCAAAACGACCTTATGACTACTGTAAGGCTGTGTGACGTTTAACATTGACAACTCACCTGGTAATAAGCAACCGTGCTCATTGGTCAAATCAAATAGCGCTCGCTTTCCCGGCTGCCTGTTACTACACTTCCGTCGCATTGCCCGAAATCACTCCCACAGATTGCAGGAAAGCGAGAGGAAAGATGTAACACGTCAATAGAGGATAAGAGGTTTTCATTTCTAGGAACCTTTACCTTTATACCTTTCTTCCACGATGGTAAAAAGAAAAGAAAAAATAAGAATGTACCAGCTGCTTCTCTTCCCCCGCAGATCGTAAAAGCCGATCGAGGGAATTGGCAAGAATCTGAATCATAACAATAGGCAATGTGGTTAGCAACCATACGTATAAACTATTTTATGAACTACTATTTACAGTTTAAATTAAGACAAAAGAGGCTGTTTCCGCAGAAATGCTAAGAAAAGCTTAACGTTCTCACTTTAAATTGTAGGTAATCAGTGGTTCATAAAATAGTTTTAAGGGTTTTCTAGGGCTTCACATTAATGATATCTCCGTTTCCTTTTAAATAATTTCTTTCAAATGGGGGCAGCACTGGACCCCAAAATTAATGTATCCCCTTAAGTCTCCTAAGAATACCCAGCAATTAGCCCTAATATGGATTCGGGCGCCGTCGGTTGGGGCTCGTCGGGCTACATCGTGCGCTGCAGACTCTCGCAGCTCGAGCGCTGGCCACATTACTCAACGCTATCTGATGTCGTCTGCTAATTGACTAGAAATACAGATAAACGCTATTTTTATACCCTCATAAATCTTCAAATGGCCATGATTTGCGGATCCCTGTTTTGAGATGTCATTGACTGATTAGATTAACGAGTTAGCGTCGGACAGGCAGCTTAATTTCATTTTTATTTGTTCTGGAACTGAAGTTCTCCAACATTCATTTAACGGCAGATCTGTTAAGAATATCGTTATGGAATGGGATAATTTTGCGAAGTATAAATTCTGTTATTGTTAAGATTTTGAATCAGTGGGTATCAAACTAGGTATTCTTTACTGTCTTTGTACGAAAAAGTAGTTGCTTAACTAAAAACTAAACTGTTTTATATTAACTATTGTTATTTAAGTTTGTCAAACTGTAGTAGTTACCTACAGTTTAAAGAAAATCCCATTTTTTACGGTAAATACAGAAATGTCATTCCTAACACCAGAAAAAGTTTCTGGCGTTAATTTTTTTTTTATTCTATACAATTTTATAATACTATTGTTATTAATTTTTGACAGACTTTAGTAGTTACCTACAGTTTTAGAAAAATCTGATATTTTTACATAATATATATTTAAATTATAGGGGTTGCAAGTTTGTATGAATCATCGTAATTTTTGAAGCGAGACACATGACGTTTTTGAATTAGTGGTTAATAAAAAATAATAATCTATTAATTGGAGTTTAATAATTTGCAACCCCAAGTAAAAAAAAAAACAATCTAACTACGCGGGCTAAGCCGCGGGCAAAAGCTAGTATTTTTATACTAGTTAAAGCGGTAATCGGTTTTCTCCCCGTTTTATGATGATTTTTGGAAATGCTGAAATATCACAGAAAATTAGGGCCGTAAGTTTTAATATTTTCGAAATTGAACATTGGTTTTTAGGGTTCCGTAGTCCACAAGGAACCCTTATAGTTTCGTCATGTCCGTCCGTCCGTCTGTCCGTCCGGGCTTGTACTCGGCCGCTACTGCACCGATTGTCACGAAAATTGGTGGAGAGATAGATATTGAAGTTCCAAAAGTTGGTTTTTAAAATTATGAAAAAATTAAATTGGACTAACCTCAATGTGTGGGGTATCGTTAAAAAGGTCTTTTAAAATGGATCAAACCTCCCAGTCTTGAGATAATCTAATACTAAGTTAAAATTTGAGGTGTCCTCCCACCGTAACTTTTAAAATATTACTAAAATAATTCTGAAAAAAATGTGGTATATACCGCAAAGTATGTACTTTCAATTAAAACTATAGCGGTCTCGGTATCATAGATAGTTATTTTTTAATACGACTTAAATCGTAAAATGTTACTTGTTGCTACGGAACCCTTCATGGGCAAGTCCGACTCGCACTTGGCCGGTTTTATTATTTAAATCTAAACATCAATTGTTTATGGCAAAACCCTCATAGACTTTATTTTACTTTATTTTTTGGTAAATGGAACCAAATTAACTAAAAAATTAAACGTACCGCCCTAGTTTACAATTTTCAGCAGTCGAATAATCCAAATCATCCAAAATTGGCTAATTTGATAAAGTTTTAGGGGTGGAAAACATATAGAATAGGATATAATCTACCGAATAAGTCATCATCATCATCATTAACGGCATCCTTCTGTATCCCTCTGCGGGGGCTAGCTATTTGTCACTCTCCGGTGTTTCAAGTCGAATCTGAATTGCATTCGACTCGAATTCTTTTTTCGAGAAGTCATGTTCCGAAAGTTTGCTATTAAAAAAAAATAGCAAACTTTCGGAACACGACTGTTCCAAAAAAGAAGTGTAATGTTTTTTGCACATATTTGTATGTATGTGAGTTTCTTTATTCAGTAATTAAGGAGGTACTTTAAATGCCTCAATAAAGGATGCGAAGTAAGAAGCTCAGAGACTGTTAGTACTCCTAATCCTAACAGTCTCTGAGCTAAAACGCGGGCCGGACGCAGACGAAACTATAAGAGTTCCTTGAATGGACTTTTTGAAGTCGGTTAAAAATGACTTATAATATCTATTAAGACGATACACGGTGTCCAGTGCCCATTTGAAATAAATTATTTGTAAGGAAACGGAGATATAATTTAAAATTTTGAGCTAGTATAACCTAGATAACCCTTCAAACTATTTTATGAACCACTGTTTACAGCTTAAAGTGATAACGTTAAGCTTTAGTTTGCATTTTTGCCAAAAGCGGCCGTTTTTCGCAAGTTTTATTTATCCGTACCAAAAAGTAATTTAATAAGTGTATGGAGATTTAAACTTCGTACCTTTCTGACATGAAACCTATAGTTTTTAACCACTACGCCACAGCAGTAGTCACTAACAGCTTAACAAAATTTTCAACATCAATATAACCATAACGTCACCGAGCCCGTCAAAACCCAAAACGAACGAAATTAATTTTAATAGTTATCCGAAACTTACAAATAAGTAGGAGAGCGCGCGCTTATGTGCGTGATTAGCGCTGTAAACGCGAGCGGGGGATGAAATACCTATATTTGTCAAATCTGACAAACTAGCAGTAACACAACTCTTAAGTGTATGTACACATCATAATATTTTATCTTTGACTTCCTCTTCTTCTTCTATCGTGTCAATGGCAATGGATCTAAAGTGTTTTGGCCAGAAATTCGCCACATCTATAGCCCTTTGGTTTGCCTTCATTAGATCGTCTATAGAACAAGATGCGTTGGACGTGGCAAAAAAAGTTTCCCAGCAGCTTTCCCATAAGTGAAAAACTTCCACCAGGCCACAATCTACCCTGGCGCACTTGGAAGTCGCTAAATAGACTCCGGGTAGGCGTCGGTAGATGTCAGGAGCTAAAGAAGAAGTGGAAATATTCTGACGACGACAGATGAGCCTGTGGATGCATCCAGTCCATGGAACATCTGCTGTCATGCCCCACGTCCGACCATCATTGACTTTATTTTTTTATTTGGTTTTTTTATATTTTATTCAGTTAAAATAAAACGAGCGCATCCAAAGGCAAATTTTTATTTGTGGTCCAACGTATACTCAATGAACGGACCTTTTCAATGTAAAATTTCGCTTCATTATACTCGCTTAGATATATTACAATATTTACAAATGGATACACAATAATTGAACACCGAGGGCGGTTAGCTACTCGCGAGAAGAGTGATAGCGGTCACAGTGAGAGCTAGGTTAGGGGGTGCGAGGGGGTCGCCGAGGAGTAGGGCTCCGGCGCCCGCAGCTGCGCGAGCACGAGCGTTCCCGCCGGCTTCGCCGCGACACGCCGCGCCGCCTGAAGACGCACTCGCGAGACTTCGCCCCCGGACCTTCAAGGGCGAAATACAGAAATTTTCCTCCGCAAACTCCTGAGTTAGTGCCAACGGATTTGTCAGAGGATCACGTCCGCACTCGCATGGTAAGTGGTTACCTCGTATAACAATGTTCTCCACCTCGAGCAATACCGACTCTGGAGTCTCCAACATGTGATTGCCTGTCAGTTTGAATGTTTGCACGCTGTTATTCTGCACCAACGTAAGATCCTCTACGGCGTCTATCTTATTATTACACATCTCGAGGATATCAACATGTTGTAAACCATCAAATGCTCCCACTCGTATGACACCGAGGTCTGACTCGCGAAGTCCGAGACGTCCGACTCGTGTTAGCCCACTGAACGTATCTGACAATATAGCTGGCAGGTCCATGTACGCTAATTCTAACGTTCCAATGCCTTCTAAACCTGCAAATGCCATCGGCTCAATTGATTTTATTCCTGAAGGGAGTTCTACTTGGACGACGTCCTTTAATCCTGCGAAGGCGTGCGCAAGAATCTTTTTAATTGGATTATTCTTCAAGGAAATTAGTTTAATAAAGTTAGTGCCTGCAAACGCGTAACCCTCAATCTGTGCTATCCGGTTATGAGTCAGTACGATGGAAGTGATGTTTTGAAGAGCTGCGAATGCGAACGCGTCGACGGTGGCTAGCGGTGTGTGCTGTATGTAGAGCTCGCGCAAACGTGGAAGTCCTCGGAATGCAAACGGACGTATTCGCGTAAGGTTGCAGGCGTCGAGGGCGAGCCGCCGCAGCTGCCGCAAGTGAGCGAACGCGTCAGAGCGGAGAACGCGCAAATCCGCGCGCGACAGCGATAACTGCGTCACGCTTGGACTTAGAGAGGAGGGCACACCGCGGAGCGTCGCACTGTTACACACCACCTGCAATCAAAGGCTATTTTTAAAAATAAATTAATCCCACCTGTACAAATAGAAGATATCGGGATGAACATGAAATTGTATCCACAAAAATTATCAGATTCGCCACGTCACGGACTAAGCGCCATTTTCACTGTTTGCACTGACAATAAAATTAATCCCTTCCGAAATATCCCCGTCGACACACACAGGCGCACGTCCATATTTTGATTGAATTGTTACAAACTTAAGCTTCACAAATAATTGAGCAAAACAAACATCAATTTCAGTCAGCTCTATACACCCATACACATCTCGATGATGGAGATTCAATCCAATTTAGTGTCCATTTGACATAAAGCTTATGCATTCCGGCATTAAATCGATTGCTATTTCGGGACAATAAAATTATGTGCGTCAACTATTGTTTTCATTAAATAGATTGTATATAATTAAAATAATCACAATTATAGGTTATTTCAATTGTCCTGGGAGCTGTTGTTCTATTTTATGAATTTATAAAATATTGTGTAGTACCAAAGATAATATAATTACTAACGTAAGTAGTACTATTGTTTCTATAGAGGTAAATACGCATACACATTACTAATACATATTCAATCCTCAATTCATGATTTATAATCAATGTGTGTTACCAGTGATAACTTATGGCTCCGAAACGTGGTCCCTTACTATGGGTCTCATAAGAAGGCTCAAGGTAGCTCAACGCGCTATGGAGAGGGCTATGCTTGGTGTTTCTCTACGTGATCGAATCAGAAATGAGGAAATTCGTAGGAGAACAAAAGTCACGGACATAGCCCAGCGGATTAGCTCGTTGAAGTGGCAGTGGGCGGGACACATAGCGCGTCGAACCGATGGCCGATGGGGCAAAAAGGTTCTCGAATGGCGACCACGTACTGGCAAGCGAAGCGTAGGACACCCACTCACAAGGTGGTCAGACGACCTGACCAAGGTCGCTGGAAAGCGCTGGATGCAGGCCGCTCTAGATCGGTCATTTTGGAAAACCTTGGCCTTTTGAGGCCTATGTCCAGCAGTGGACGTTATGCGGCTGAAATGATGATTCAATCCTCAAATCAGTTTTATATTTTAATATTAATCGTAAATTGTAAAAACCGAATAAAGTCATGGGCGCAAGGCGCAATCCTGGGTTCGTGATCGTGGGGCGAGCTGAATAGCCAGCCAAGGCTCTAATCTTACTGGAGCTTCGGGAATGAAAAGGCCATATTAGGAACTCAGTTACCTGTGACTGCGATAGACAGATGCAGTGTGTGGGGCAAGGCGGGGCCAACGAGGGGCCCAGAAGGCTCTGCATTTGCGCCGCGACGCATAACGTGCCCCACGCCAGTGCCGTTGCCAACCACCGCACCACCCATCTGGGAAAATAAAAAAAATAAAAAAATAATTCTCTGGGAAGTAATCTTGGTGTGGCTTTACTGTGTGGTTTTCAGCCTAAAATAAGACCACGCCATTACATACTGTAGATGGCGTTAGGGTTGCTAAACTTGCTATTCGGGCCTGGACAGTCGGGCGTTAAAATCGAATATACTCGTATGTAAACGAATGTTTGGGGAAAAAGGCGATACAATTGATTCGAGTCTGCTTTATTGTTCAACAAATACTGCCGAACCAAGAATGCCGGACCGAATATGTGTGTAGCAACCCTGAGGCGACTAAAAGACTGCACAAACACTCTCAAGCACAGCTAAGGATACGACTGAAGACTCGCTATGAGGAAAATCTATAGCTATATGACTGATTATACTGCTCATCTGTCAAAGAGAAATTATATTGTCCTACGTCATATCTCCCAAATATTGTACCGTCATAGACCTTCCGCGTAGATTGCCATGGTCGGTACTGAGTTACCTACATCCATCATTCCTTGCAACTTTGACAAGACTGTCGTTTCCTCTAAGAGGGGCGATCTCGCAAAAATTGCCGTAAATCTTGATATTGGATAATTCAGGTGTCCAACGAAGCGGATTTTAAATCCTATTAGGTTAATGAAAATATCTTTCATCTATCAATAAGGAATACTTACAAGTAATATTTGTCACAAAGCAGGAATATAAGTGGTAATCTATAACATTCAAATTGGTAATAAGTAGAGTCGAAGGTCAGTTGCTCATGAGCACGATCACGTATGGTCACACTGATTGTAAAGCCCCAAAATAAGTTTCAACTTGTGTTATGGATACTAACTCAACGATACTATATTTTATAATAAATACATACACAGATAAACATCCAAGAGGACATTTGAAAAAGGTCATTTTCCAACTTGCTTTGCCTGGGGATCGAACCTAGATCCTCCGGAGTGGTGGACTGGCGTGTTAACCACTATGCCACAGTAGAGGTCGTCAAACAAACAGTATATATTGACCGTATATTTAGAGCCTATATGAAAAATACAAGGGGACATGCCTATATAAAAATGCAATTAGTATATGTGGGCCCCCTACCTGAGTGTGAAAGCAGAGGCCATGGGCGGGCGCAGGCGAGCCGCGCCGCCCGCCGCGCGCCCTCACCTACACACCACCATCACACTACCGCGGCCTGCGGACAATATCACATTACATTATTACGTTCAGAGTTCAACTGCCTGGATCTAATACACAGGGTTTTATTTTTTAATTACTTTCACCTACTGACTGATAATAAAATGTTTGGAAATATTTTTGTGAAATCTTTTCAAGTAAATTAGCTCGCATCATAGAGGTTTATTGCACAGATTAGATATTAGCATGAAAACCTAACGTAAATGGGTGAGTTTCCCGGGACCAGAAATTGCGTGGCATCGATGAAATCGGTACTAAAAAACATAGATACAATGTTCTAACATTTTTTTCTAGTTAGGTAAATAAATATCTATGTGTAGAACTAAATATTTTATTAATAGGATGAATAGGTACTCTAAAATAATAAATTAAACCTCGAAATCTTTCAATGCCGTGTTTGTCCACACGTCACCTTGATGTGTATTATACCTCATTAATAAAAGCCTATTGGTTATTTATATTAAAACCTAAGTTTATTTGATACGTGAATAGTTAAAGTATTGTTACGGAATACATTTATTCTAATATTTAAACAATACAACAAATGGTTAATTAAAATTATTTTGTCCCAGAACTACCTGTCTAAGTATTTTTAAGAATATTGTTTTATTTAACGACTTACGTCCCCCGTCCTGTGCGCTAAACGTTGCATATTAGCACAGAATACATAAGAGTACAAAATATTAGTGCCACCTAAGTGCTCGACGTGGAATGACTTCAACACGTGCCTGCGTTGTGGCGCCATTAACGTAAATATTCAATTTTTTTGTTACTGGACATTTTTTCTTTTATCGCCATGGAAAGGTTTTTTGTTACTTTATATTTTTGCCTTGATTTTTATCACCGTGTTTCATTTCCGTGGTTTCCGTGGCCAAAATTTGCTATGGTAATAAAAAATAGACACGGCAATGAAAAAAATTCATTGCCATTTCTTGTCAAACAATTTAGTGTCATTGCCGTGGCTAGGTGTTTCATTTCCGTGACTTATGTTTCCATCGCCATGGTATGATTAGCCAATGAAAACATCTTTACCTTTAATACAGGTAGTACCGAATACTGCCAGTACAGGACTCGTCAAGTTACAAGAATACATATGTCTAAAAGGCGTTAAAAGTGGCTGTTCAGAGAAGGTCTTGGTGCCAAAACTTGTGTGTGGGAGTAAAAATGTATTAGGGAAAAATTACAAACAAAGAATTAGAGTAGAATAAGTAAAGAAAGACTGTAGACTTCATACTTCTTAGAGGCCTGAATACTACAGTCTTTTTTTCCTTATTCTACTCCCATTCTTCCTTTGTAATATCTATTCAAATCTTACTCCCATACACAAACTTTGAGTGGAACCAAGCCATTGTTTGTGGTATGAGCTGAATTTATAGGAGCCGATGGAGAGACACAGTCTGGGTATGCGTTTCCCTCTCGGAGACAGGCATGTATCTATTGTATATAAGTAAAATACTCAGGTAAGTATATAAAATATTATGTTTTATATGGATTTTGATTTCCGTGGATTGATTCTTTCATTCCATTTCTTTCATTGCCGTAGACGCTTGTTTCGTTGAGTGGCACGAAATTTTTAATCTTGTATATCTCGTTAGTTTTTTAAGTTATCTGCTACATATTAAGCAAAAATATATACATTATCAAAAACTTAAGGGCCCAGTCCTTATTTTGAATGATTTTGACTGCTTTTTCGGAGCTGATTGGAGCCAAACTATCTTAGTAACAATATGTTAAGATGTGTTAAATTGAAGTTTATTTAAGTATTAAAAAAGTGAATGAGACAATTTATTGATTTTTATTGTAATAGTTTGTTTAATTCTAAATAACCTGAGACGTGTTTCGATTTTTTGCGGTGTGCGACGTTCATGTCATTGTTGTTTACACGGAATTTAAAACATGAAGTTGTGTATAAATTACAGAGAAATAAAGACAAAGGAAAATCCTAAAAAGTAAATAAGATTTTAATAAAAAAAAAAAAATCATTCAATAACTTATTAAAAAAAGGTTAAACTTTGAAGAAAATATAAGCGAATACGTCGTCGGATTTCTTGCGCATACGACTGAGTTAAAAAATAAAAAATACACATATATAAAGATTGATTCATGCTTAAACACGTACAGTAAATAAATAAAAATAATTTGTCTTTTGTAAAAAGATAGAAAAATTTTAAGTTCTCCGAAATTCTCAAATAAATATGGGGACGAAAACGCTGATATGGCAGACCGCTCGCTGCGCTTCTGAATTCGTCTAAATTCGGCTCCATGGTGCATGTACAATACAGCGCAATGCGTATGTGTAGATAGAAAATATAGATTCGGGTGTTCAATCAAAAATTCCCACGGTCGAAGACTGCAGTCTTAAATAAAAACTAATTTATTTACACATACACATTTTGATGGTAAATATCTAAGGTTAAACAAAACAGATAGGTATGGTTTAAGAAAATTACTAATGTTTATTCTAGTAACAAAAAGTTTTTGATATATTGAAACTCAAACCCTGCAGACTTCAGGCAGTTCTAAACATTTATAAATATGTTAGCCTCTACATCTTACCAAAAAACCATACATGGTGTTTATGATACTCGTATAAAATGCTGCAAGAACTATATTGAGCTTCACTAAAAGCAAGTTCGAGGATGAATATGACCAAGATTAAGATAGTGACAAATGTCCCCGAACTCTCGAATTCAACTGTCTCTGTTGGGGTCGAGAGTTTGGAGAAAGTTATCCAATGTACCTTGGAAATATTCTATCCTTAAAGAAATTGCCAAAGAAGAAGAAAAAGAAAGAAAGGGACTAATAACAAACCCGTAGAAAAGAAGAAAAACAAGATTGAAAGAGCCGTGTTGTTCCCGGCAAAGTAGAATAGGACCACTCCAAGTCTTCCGGTCGATGTTGTAGAAGGCGACTTAGGAAACACAAGACATCAATGGGACCTCTCCAGCCCGTCTGGCCAAATCAGTGTAGACAAAATACTCTGGCTGCTCTGGCCAAGTATGGCTCTGGTAGTACAGGGAGGGTCGTTCTCCTTCAGCGGAGACTAAAAAAGACCTATTGATGATGATGATGATGATAGTAGAGTACAATTCAGATGGGTGGCATTCAATAGACTGGACGACATTCTCAAATCGACTGATACTCCACAATGCCTAAAGACAGCTTATTTAACCAGTGTATCCTGCCCACTATGACCTATGGTGCCGAGACATGGACACTCACTAAGGAGTTTGTGCACAAATTGAGAGTAGCACAAAGAGCCATGGAGCGTGCCATGCTTGGCACCGTAATTAGACAACGTACTAAAGTAGGAGATGTCGAAGTAACTTAGTGATGTTAGGTGGAACAAGATTTTTACCAAATGGTGGCAGCACAGAACCGTAAGCCATTACGTCAACGAAGAGAGGCCTATGCTCAGCAGTGTGTGGAAGAAGGGCTTAGATGTTATTAAATTTTATTCCCAAAAAATTATTTTGAAAGTACATAGATCTCGCTGGAAAGGATGAATGCCTGCATACATTTTTTACAGGACCCGGTGCGAGTACAACGTTTTCTATATGGGTAGGTATATTTATAACAAAAATAATATTTATCTCGTGTACGATATCTCTCGGCGCCCTCTGGGACACTTACAGAGCCTGCTAATACCACAAGAGAACTTCAAGAAATAAAATTATATAATCTAATACACAACACGCAATTTAGTAATCTTCAATATTTTTAGGATCTTCTTCTTATATTAAAGAGCTAGGCTCTTGTCGGTGGAAGGCTTTCCATGTCTCTCTTAGGATACCGTACCTAAATTGTAAAATGGAACCCTTTATATTTAATATTGCAACTATAAACGCTATCGCTTTAATAATGGAATATGTATTGCCATAAATCAAAACGACAAAAAAATATATAAAGCTTCATTTACTCCGGAAAGGGTTTGATTTGGCGAAATTTAAAGTTCAAATTAAGAATAATAGTAGAAGTAGGGTATTCTCTCTGTCATTGTTCAATATTGAAAATCGTGCCTTAAAAACTTATCTATTGAAAGAAAAACGACATGATATTCAAGTCTGATTCAATTATACTTAAGCGGAAATTGAAAACGAAGACTTGATAGGATGTAGCCGGCAGCCCCAGGGGAACACACTTGCGCTGCCACCGTTTTACCTGTAATAGCTATGGTGGTACAGCTAGCATTACTATGTAAACAGTTTTAAACACTGTACAGTCAAAAATACTGTTTTCGTTATGGAAATTAAACTGATGTTTTATAATTTTAATACTCTTATGAGCATTTCCTATTTTTTTGTTTTTGTTTTATATGTGCCGAGTAAATAAATAATGAACATCATTCTAAATTTAGGTAACGCTAAAACATATGTAGGTACGTGTTTATGTACCTACTAAAGATATTTTAGGTTTTGCAACTTGAACGAAGTCTTCCCCGCCAGAGATGTATTATTTATCTTTCATAATAGAGATGTCTGTGTCCAGCTCCCGCAGTATAGTATCAATATCATCATCATCAGCAGAATGCAGGAGCACGACCCTTCCTGTACTAGGTACCAGAGCCATATATTAGCCAGAACAGTCAGCGGATTTGGCCTACACTCTCCACGCTGGCCAAACGGATTTGAGAGGTCTCATTGATGTTTATAGGCTTTGTTTAGCTTGTGTTTCGTAAGTCGCCTTCTACGACATCCACGGGAAGACTTGGAGTGGTCCTATTCTACTCTTGCGGCAACCACACGGCCTAATCAAATAAAAGTAAAGTATATAATCACGTAATTAGAATACGGACATGCCTAGGAAGCTTTAAGATAGAATGGTCGAGGTTTTTCAAAAATATCTTTACAGCTCTAGTCAAGAAGTACAAGAAAACAATTCAAAAATTACCACCGAAGCACAAGCCAGCAGAGCATTTTCAGATATTTCTGGCTCCGTTCCCAGACTGATTTTACACGCCTGACGTCACAGATCTTTTATGATCTTGGGTTTTATGTAAAATAACTTAAAGCTGAAACTTTTTTTACAAAAACTACAAGGTTTTTTCTCATCATAATCATAGGTAAAAAGTTTAATTGAAACAAACATAGCTACATAGTTCCAGCCGTCAACCGCAAAAAAACAGTCCTAAATTCTTGAGTAAGCATCAAGTCGACGTGTGTATTTGTTGTTTTTTGCGTAATTACTACAACCAAAATTGCGCCTGTTTTTTAATTTCAAAAACTCCGTAAGTTATAGTAGAAAAAAAAATGTGGAATAACAACTGTAAAATTCTACAATGCTAGCAACCAAAAACAAAGTCAGCATTTTGTTTTTATTTATTTATTTACCAAAATCACATTAAGTACATTCTATATTCATCGATGTACCTCCGCATAGAACGCATATATAAACCCCGTAGTATTTAGTAGCGGTCTATAGCACAAATAAGCAGAAAACCTAACAACACACAAACACAATACGTCGCATGCCGCATGCCAAGAACTTAAAATTGCAGGAGTATGTTTATGCTTTTTCTCGTGCAGATTCCGGCGGCAGAACGGCTCCCTGGAGGCCCATTACTCCGCCCAAGACGCACACGCTTTTAAACTAAACCATGCTTAAACAGCGGGCGAAATATTATGAATACGCTTAATTTTTTCAAATGCCCCGTAGGAGGCTGCAGGATGATATATCGTTGTGTTAGGGTATGGGTTTAGATGAAATGTGGTAGCGATTGTTTTGCAGCTAAGAGCCTAAACTATACTTTGACCATCATTATTTAATATTTACATATTTGATAATTATGTGTTTCAGATGTTCCAAACTACATTAATTTATGTAATAACTTATTTATTCAATTCTATATACTATACTAAGGTATATACTATTACGATTTTATCCCTAATGGGACAGACAGAGCTTTTTTGGTCTGATGGCTCTCAGCAGACAAAGCCTAGGGACGCAAGGCCACTTTAACCGTGATGGTGGGCGAGAAGATGGAAAAGGAATCAAAATAGTGATAGCTTGCTAGCCGCATCGCCTATTAACATGTTTCACATTTTCGCCCATTCCGTCAAGCGGCTGATACGATCTGCACGGGATGAGAAGCTGGTGGTACATTCTATTATTTTATTTTCTCCTAGACCAGCATGGAAGTAAATTCCTAGCTCCTGGTATACTCATTCACACATCGCATACATTATATAGCAAAGAAAAATGTATACTACAATCAAATTGCCATCAAAATATTATACTTTCAAAAGTCACTTTTCATATTGCTTTAAAATGCTTCGTGGAGAGAAACTGCTGCAGCGGGAAAGCTAACTGCATGAATTTTCAAATACCTAACCGTTTCCATTTGCATAATACGCGCAACATGGGTTGAGTGACTTTTAATAGTTCAAAACGCAAAAGCCAATTAGTTGTGCCATCAATTTACCTATCTAAAATCGTCGGCCAATCGAAATAGTTTCCATCGGTCAAACGTAAACAGCGCTCGTTTAGTGACGTCAAATATTTTGTGTCCAATTTATCTTGGTGAATTTTACGTCGTCCAGTGTAGTGGACAAGTTTAATTGGTAGCCGGACTGGGTGATCAATCATAGGAGTGGCGGGCCGTGTCATCGCAGCAGGGCTAGCCGGTACCATGTTAACTCGCCCGGGTCTCCCTGACACGATCGACAAGTTTTTGTCTTGAATGTACATACACGAAATGTGCGATTGGATCATTATTTCGGCACATCCGTACTCTATACATCTGCTTGCACTTACAGGGTGTCACAGAAATATATACAGGTAGTTCGTCTTCTTCTTATTTAGGAGCTTAGTGGCTCTTGTCGGTGGAGTATGCGCCCAACTTCTCGGTTCTCTGCCTTACTCTTTAGTGCTTGATACGACATGACCCCTGCTTTTTCTTTCAGTTGGTCTACAAGGCTCCTTCTTGGACCTCTTCTACCTTTTATCTTTTATAAGTAGTTACTAACCAAAATCTTATATTTTTTTTACAGTATAGAAGTATTAACGTACTACAGAACGAAAGCACATACCCCGCGAGATGACGTTCCTGAGTGTCCCCCGCAAGTCGTTATAATGTGGATAGATATTAAGTAAGTTTTATCGCTTTTGAATCTGACATAATTTGAGAATCATAACCTTACACACAGCCTTCAACTTCCCAGAGGAAGACCCAGAAAGCGCTGGAAGGACTGCGTCGAGAAAATTTTGTGGGACCTCGACCTGTCCCGGCGCAGTCAGGGGAGTTCCCACAAAGAATATAGGAGGTGGAGTTGACAACAGAGACTCAACAACACAAATATATTCAAATTTATTGTACAGACACACAACTTTGGTATTAAATTTATAAATAATTAGACTTTTATATAATATATTTACCTATGTAGTAGATATTATAATAATAGGTGGTTCTGGATATCTTTCCAGCATCAGAGATAAAGGTGGAATGAGTCAAAATGATTCGAAAATGCATTGTTATGAACTTATGACTTATTTTTCAAGTTTTGTAATCATGACAAGTAGTACCTTATTTTATAACGACAAAAGAAATTACCTATGTAGGTAAAAGTTTTAATTAAAGTTTATTTTTAAGTATAAAAGTGAAAAAGTCTGCTGTCAAGTCAACAGAAGTTTGCTGTTTATAACATGAAAATAAGCAATAAATTTACCAAGAAGACAATGTTTCAATGTGTTAAAATAATAAAACAATAAATATTTCGAATACATATTTTCGGCACAGCGGGCGATTTCTACACCAATACGAGTAACATGTTACTCTTTTATGTGACATAGGAAGATATTTGTGAGGAAAACTTCAAAGTGTTTCTATTGAATAAAATAAGACAATATGTTAACGGAGGAAATGTTATAAACGTTTAAAAGAGGCTTTGAGGGACGGTCGCATCTTTTGTAAACAAACGACGTGATTACACGCAATCGTTTCGTACAGGGCATTATTTATATACATACATACTACTTATGTAAGTATATTGGCTAAGAAATCAAGCCTTATATAGTTTTACAAAAATAAAATAATACTTGCATAGCTAGCCATGCATGCTCATCTATACTAATATTATAAAGCTGAAGAGTTTGTTTCTTTGTTTGAACGCGCTAATCTCCGAAACTACTCGTTCGAATTGAATAATTCTTTTTGTGTTGGATAGTCCAGTTATCGAGGAAGGCTATAGGCTATATAACATCACGCTACGACCAATAGGAGCAAAGATATAGTGGTAAATGTGTAAAAAACGGGAGAAATTATTTCATCTTTGAAGCCTTCCGTTGCGTGCACCGTGAAAACGGTTCAAGATACACAAAAAATATGTATTAAAGAATAATAGCTCTTTTAATGATCTAAAAAACAGTCCGCAATAGTATATGTCTATCTTTTAAGATTAACTCACAAAAACCGTTTTTGTACCTAATTTGGTCGAAATAATTTGTTTAAGTTGTATCAACATAATAATATTAATCTTTATTCAAATAAATATGTTGTTGGTTAAGAGTACTTCATTGTGAATAAAATTGTCTTTGACATAACTTAATATATTATAAAGCGGAAGAGTTTGTTTGTTTGTTTGTTTAAACGCGCTCATCTCAGGAACTAATGGTCCGATTTGAAAAATTCTTTTTTTGTTGGGTAGTCCATTTATAGAGGAAGGCTTTAGGCTATATAACATTACGTTCCGACAACCACGCGAACGAAGTCGCGGGCACAGCTAGTATTATATATACAGGGTGACTTTTTACTAACCGGAAACATTTTTGGAGCAAGTTCAGTCCATGATACTTTTCTATAAAAAAAGTTATTAAAAATCGATAAAAATTTTTCGTCTTCCCATACAAATCAGCGCTCAGCCAAACGGATTTTGTACAGAAGGATGAAAATTTTTTAATCGATTTTTAATAACTTTTTTTATAGAAAGTATCATGTACTGAACTTGCTCCAAAAATGTTGTCAGTTAATAAAAAGTACAAAATGAATCTGTATACAGGGTATACATACAGATTCATTGATAGATACCCCTGCCCCTTAGCTATATTCAAATCTTGGGATCAGAATCACTAATAGAATACAAAACCGTAGGAAAAGAGACTTATTTTTTGTATTTTTTTTTTCTTTTTTTCTAATAGCGGCCAACCGACTTTGCTACACGCGACCGTTGCCCTCCCCACTCGCCATATTGGAGATTTTTGGTATGCATTTGTCGATATATCATATCTTTGAATATGCATATCTTTAATTTTTATATGCTATATGAGTACTATGGCTAAGGAGGTTCAAAATCACCCGTATAATAAACAACTTTTCTTAAGACGGCGCCTGATGAAGATAATCTAAATTTGGCTTCCGCTTCCACGCACACAAATTTAGTCTAGCCGAAGTGAGACAGTGAGCCATGCGGGGTGAAAAGATCACTGGAGGTCAATGAGGCTGGTTTACGCGTTTCTGGTTTTTGAGGTTGTTTTACTTTTACAAAGAATATTTAAGAGTTATTTAAAAATGACGAGAAATATAATCCCTGCTTTATGTTTAATGCAATTATAATCTAAAGTTACAAGGGCTAATACAGGGTGACTATTTAAACACCAGCCAAATTTTTGGAGCAAGTTCAGTCCATGATACTGAACTACTTCCCATTAAAAAATAATTAACTAAAAACTAAAATAAAAAATCACCTCCATCAGCGGTCAGCCAAACGGATTTTGTATGGGAGGACGAAAATTGTTTTATCGATTTTTAATTTTCTGTCGAGAAAATTTTAAGTAATCGTGTTTTTGAAACATATAATGTATAGAGTTAGTCCTGAACATTGCTGTGTTTTTATTTCAAAGTAAATATTTCGTTAATATTGATAATATATAAGATCGCTCTAAGTACTATCAGGGTCATACGGGCTCCTAATAGTAATCATAGGTATATTAAATAACGAAATAACTTTTCTCAGAAACTCGTTCGTTTGAGGTAAAAAATATAAAATCGGCAGACGGAAAATGAATTTTTCATCGAAATTCGATCAGCTTTTTGTATTCTGATATTTGTTCTCTATAGCTTTCCTTATTATATGTATATCACAGGCTCTCATGTATTCTGAGTTCATTTATTCGTTCAGTTAAAATTTAAATTGAATTAAAACTAGATAATAAAATTTAGATAAATTTAAAATATACTCATAATTGCCGTCCTGTATAAAAAATTCTTACCATACTGTATAAAATAAGCCTTGCCTAAGTACATATATGTTGATCAATCGAGATCGCGAGACTCGTTATTACATATTATAGCTAATTTATTAAATTATTAACAAATATTCATACGAGTATAACATTATCATTGTTATTTCAATTACAAATCTGAACTTACAGTTTCACAAGATAATAGTTTCGAATTTGGATAATCAAAACTATTATGTGATATTTATTTTATCTAATAACGGAAATACGTGAAAATGGCCCCAAAATCAGCACATTAAGCGAATAATACCGATTCTCTAACCAAGATATTATGGAACCAAATTTTGAACTGTTTTGTTATTTATTTTACCAAATACAAATATATTTTCTAGTATTTTATAAAATTAATGCATATTTTATACCAAATGAATAATATCTATAATTCTCTAACAAAGATATGAAACCGAATTTAAACGTGGCCTGGGTAAGGCCATTTTGCAGTTAGACAATACAGCTTAGATTTGATCGCGGTTCGTGGACATTTTGGCACAGAACTTTCGAAGTTCGGTGGCCGCGGTCTGTGCTACGTAATTTATGAGTTTAGCAGTGAGCCGTTCTGTAAAATTGGTTTATAAATTACTAGTTGTCCTCCCAAAGGCAATCCCTCTCTCGATGTTCCGCCGGGGCTGTATTAACCATGTATATCAATCTCAATTTCTACATGTGTGGGAAGCAACTGACCTCAATTACACGCCCATATGTTTTATTTTCTCTTTTCTGTTACTTCCTGTTACTTGATTTTGCGTAGGTACGTGTGGATTTTTTTAAATATTGATAAAATACATTAAATACATAGACACATTCAAATATTTTTCAAGCACGGTTTTCAACAAGGTGATACATTTCAAAATAAATAGGTATTTATTTTTCGACCGTGTCGCGCGTTTTTTTCTGTTTCTTGAGAAAATGTATCATGCTTTCAATTTGCTGTACATTTTGTGCTGGATAAAAGTTGTGTCTATTATTTTTCTCTCTGCATATATTCAATCCTTATCACTGTTTACACAAACCATCTGGCGTAACACGCGCATTGTCTTCTGCGATGCGCAGATATAGATATACGTGCAGGGTTTTTGCCCATTATCCCGAGATAAACGAGAAGGTAACGCTGACACATATAATCTTGCATAGGACGAGTATAAGATTACATGTGTCAACTAATACCGGTATATGCCCCACTTTACTGGCCCGAAATATCCTTTTTAATAATAAATTCGTCGAGGAAGACTCTGAACGGCTGTAAATCATTCGTGTAATGAATGGTAACGTGCCGCCATTGTTTAACACACTAACAAAAGAATATTAATAACAGGCTATGATTCAATTAATTACATACTTACATTTATTAAACAGTCGATATAAATCTGCGAGTTATAGGTAAACTAGCAATCAAAGTAATAAATTAATGGAAATGATTTGCTATTTTGTTGAACGGTTATTTATTACGAATATTGAATGTAATGTCTGATTTATTGATTATTGAATGCTTTATAAAGAAGTCAGACATTGATCAACCAAACTGTTTTTAAAAGGAGAGTGTTGTTCAATAAAAATATACAATATTTCATGAGATGTTATCTAGCTCTTAGTCATAGATATATTTTATGTATGACCTTTTGGAATCCTTTAGACCTTTAGAATAATTTTTCTCCTTCGTTACAGATATCAAACGGTAATCCAAAAGAAACATAATAAAATATCCGTAAATTCATGTATTACCTACTACACATACATGAATTTACAGAGTATTATTAGAGAGTATGAGGAGCTCAGTGGTCCGGGAGTGCGCATTACTAGCGCTTTCGCAAGTAAAGTGGCACCGGGCGTGGTCCGCACTTGGATGGGTGACAACAAGTGGCATTAAAAAAAAATTCTTGAGCTCCTCCGTACTTTGGAAGGCATGTATAAGCCGTTGGTCCCGGCTGTCATCATTGTATGGTAGTCGTTAAGCTATGTCAAACGCCTTTAGGCAGCTTGAAAAATCTGACACCAGTATTGGCCACTTACACACATGATAAACAACAACAAAAACAGAGTATTTATATCTATACAAGTTGACTACCGAAATGAATAGTCAGGTCAATTTAGACATATGAGGTTACAATAAATTCGCACCCAGCTCAAAGTTGGTAGGATTGTTCAAAACACCATCATAAATGAAATCTAAAATGTCCATATTGATCCGATACCTAGAAAAAAAATTACTCGGGGTCAAAGGTCACAAAAACGGGTTTTTTGCAATTTTCAGCAAAACGGTAAATTTTATCATAAAATTAGTTCAGACAAAACTTGTAGATCAGATACGAGTAATTATCTATAAAAAATTTCGTTATACTTTTTTTTCCTTAGACCCACCGTTTCTGAGATACAACGATTCAAAAAGTTGGAAGAGATTTTATGCCAAATTTTTCAGGTTGACGCATGAAATATTCACAGAATATTTAGTTGTATATTCACTTTAAAAATAAAAAAAATAATTTAAATAATATAAATATTTAAGGGGGGCTCCCATACGCCAAATCTCAATAATGACGTTTGTTGTATGCGAGCCCCCCTTTAATATTTATTTTATTCTGGTTTTAATATTTTTTGTTATAGCGGCAACAGAAATACATTGTCATCTGTGAAAATTTCAACTGTCCAGCTATTAGGGTTCATGAGACAGACTGATAGACGGACAGATAATCAGACGAACGGACAGCCGGACAGCGGAGTCTTAGTAATAAGGTCCCATATTATCGTATATCGTCGCCCTTTGGGTACGGAACCCTCAAAAACGCGCTTAGAATACTACCTTTCTAACTTTTTGAATCGTTATATCCGGTCGGTTGTCCGTTTAACCGTAAGTCCGTCCGTTATGTCTGTCTATCACCAGGTTGTATCTCATAAATCATGATAGCTAGACAGTTGTAATTTTTCACAGATGATGTAATTCTGTTGCTACTATAACAACAAATACTAAAAACAGAATAAAATAAATATAAAAGGGGGGCTCCCATACAACAAACGTGATTTTTGAGATTTGGCGTGATGTATTATTATGGGAGTCCCCCTTAAATATTTATTTTATTTTATTTTTTTATTTTTAAAGTGAATATAAAACTAAATATTCTGTGAATATTTTAAGTGTCTACCTGCTGCCGTTATTAATATCGAGCAAAAAACGGCAAAATATCTCTTCCAACTTTTTGAATCGTTATATCTCAGAAACGGTGGCTCTTTGAAAAAAGGATACAAACACTTTTTATAGATAATTATCTGATCTACAAGTTTTTTCTGAACTAACTTTATGTTAAAATTTACCGATTTGCTGAAAATTGTGAAAAACTCGTTTTTATGACCTTTGACGCCGAGTAATTTTTTTTTCAGGTATCGGATCGATGAGGACTTTTTATTTCATTTGTGATGTTGTTGTGAACAATCCTATTAACTTTGACCTGGTTGCGAAATATTGTAACCTCACTCCCATTTTTAGGGTTCCGTACCCAAAGGGTGCAAACGGGACCCTATTACTGAGACTTCGCTGTCTGTCCGTCTATCACAGGGCTCTATCTCTTGAACCGTAATAACTAGACACTTGAAATTTTCATCAATTATCTATTACTGTGACCGCTATAACATACATACTAAAAATAAAAAAAAGTTAAAAATTAAAGGGGGTTATCATACAAGAAACGTGTTTCTTCAACGTTTTAAAACATTGTACGGAGGTACGGAACCCTTCATGTACGAGTCTTACTCGCACTTGCCCGTTTATTTGATCTAATCTGACCGGACTATGAAAGGCAAAGTTCAATTCATGATAACTTTCCCCAAAGACTATGACCTTTAGAAAAAAATGTAAATTAAAATCGATCTTACAAATAGACTAGATACATCAATTTTGTATATGAGCGGTAGATATTTTTTCATATAATTGCCTAAAGCTTTACTATCCAAAATGTCTATAACATTGGTACAACCAAAATTAAGTTCACTCAAAAAGCGAACGGTATAAAAGCGAATCCGTAGTATGCAAATATTAACATTTGAAAAAACTAGAAATTCTTTCATAAAACCTACGCTGGTCCAATTACGTTTCAGCGTCAATATGGATGAGACGTAGCAACGGGCCCGTTTCATTAATGGTATTCTAAACTATCCAAACCATTGCCGGAGGATGGAATCTGATTTTATATTCATTTGATTTCACCGAACCAGAGGGCGTCACTTCACTCACTCTGCCATCTCACAATTTACATTTGTATTTATTACTACAAATGTACGTTGTCTAGCAACAAAAATATATAAATATTATCTTTTGTGTTCATCTACGCTACACGAGTACGTGTCATAGAAACATTGCAAAAGTTTGTACATACTTCATACTTTCGTTTATTTTACACGTAGTCTCATCCGTCCCGATGTGTTAAACTTGTATACGTATGAAAGGCGTACACACGTTAAGTTTACGACACCATTGTCATCGCGAATACAACACAAATCTTCCCCGGGGCGCGCACTGCTCATCCGCGCGCTCGCCTCGCTTCCCCCATTATCATTCAGCCCGAAAAGCTTTTAAAACATTCTATAATTTTATAGAAGCTGCTTATCTACAGATCACTGAATTTAGTCGAGTTCTATCTGAAATACATAAACTTTGATCTTACAAAGCCAGGATAGAAAGACTTTAAGTCTTGATGGGCATAACAAACTAAAGCTAGTTGCGCCGTAGTAACTAACTTGTGGTAAAGTCCACAAAGTAGAATTCGCTGTTACTAACAGTTGTTTTGAGCG
Organism: Acrobasis repandana; assembly: GCA_963576875.1. Classification (NCBI taxonomy): domain Eukaryota; kingdom Metazoa; phylum Arthropoda; class Insecta; order Lepidoptera; family Pyralidae; genus Acrobasis; species Acrobasis repandana. The sequence goes on along the minus strand of OY756218.1, from coordinate 12,706,155 downwards.
TGTGGAGAATAGCGGGCAACTCGAATCCGTTGCATATATTTCGAAACACAATTAAATTCAAATAATAAGGGATTGTCCGCACTGAGAATATATTAACCAGTTAATATTTATTGTGTGCTTATTGAAGTATAGATATAGATGCAATTTTAACTTCAAAGGGGAGGGCGGAGCGATAGGGCGCTAAAAGGAGAAATCGTTATGACATGAATAACTGATGGACACCGTCCTTCCCTCATCGCTTGATTAACATTCAGAACGCTGCGACTCCAAGCTCGGCATCCGGGTAACAAAGCCGGGCACAAAATAAAAGCTTTGCACGTCCACTGGCTGAAAGGCGGACTTCCCGAACTTACGTCATCCCAGTTTTTATTCCGTGTCAAAGAACTTCGGTCAAAACAAAAACAAAGTCGGAGCACATTCATTGTCGATCGGTCGTGCTATTCGAAACGTTTCTCGCGAAGCGGCGGCTATTTTATCAGATGGTTCGAACAAAGTTGAAATGAAGTCAGATTTATTACGGTGCAGGCGAGACAAAAGCCGTGACTTGTTAGGCACTCCACGTTGTCTCACTTTCATGGAATATACACCTAAAAAACGTTGTGCCGGTATAAACCTTGCTGCAAGAATAACATTGTAAATAAATACCTATATAATCCTTATTCCTTGCTACTTGGCTTTTTACCTTGCTAACTAACGAACAGTCCTCAGTAAAGGTATCCAATTTTCTGTAACAATCCTTTCCTTAATTGCTGACTTTAATCTAACCTTGTATATTGTAAATAACATTGTAAATCGTGATGCGATTTAAGATGGGTAAGACCGACATTTTATATATATATATATATTGCTGGTAAACAAATAGTTTCATATTTGTTTGGGTTTAATTTTTGTATTTACATTACATTTTTCTCATAAGTATATGTTATTTGAATAAATATACTTTTCCAAATAATGAAGTAAGTATTCTACTTACTTATAAAAGTATAAATATTTTAGAACATCATTATACCTAAGGTTTGTATGTATTTATATACTCATCAAATAAATGTTTGAAGCTTTGAATCTTTCTAAAGAAAAAGAGAAGACATAAACATGAAAAACATATCAATTTCTTCCCATTTCCTCTCGCGGAAGTACTGAAAGAAATTTCTTTAGAAATAAGTAGCACCTAAGTACTATATTTTCCTTAAATTTCCAAAATCAAACATCTCGACGCTTATTTTCGTATATACTCATATCATAATTTTGATAAAATGTGAAATAGTAGATCGTGCTACAAGGCGTAAAGCTAATATGCGAAACGAAGCATTCCACAGTAAAATCACGAGCGTATCGAGGGATTCTACCATTGAATCCTTAGTGAAGCGAGGGATTCATGTATATTGCCCGAAGTAAGCGTATCGTACCCGAGTATCACACTCTACTTTTCATCTCCATCTATGAAAAAAATTACAAATTAACTACCTACTGCCCTTGCAAAACATATCGACGACAATATTATGTATTCCAAATTTTTATAATGAGGACGCCTGTTCCTAATTTTTTTTTTTATATTGGTCCTTACATATGAAATTGCCGTTCAGTATCAAAAAAGTGAAACAAGTTTTTTTTAATGAAATTATTATTTAATCAATCGAAGTATGCGCCGTTGTTATCGATACAATTCCGCCATTTTATAGGCAGATCATTGATACCTTTGGAAAAAAAATCCTGGGAGCGAGAGTCTATGAACTGTTTGAAGGCGGTTTTGACTGCCTCATCAGATTTGAAATTTTTTCCTTGTAAAAAGTTATCCAAATTTTGAAAAAAGTGGTAATCGGTTGGGGCAAGATCTGGAGAGTATGGTGGGTGACGCAGAGGTTCCAGTCGCAGCTCCTCTAACTTGGCGATCGTTTGATGTGCAGTGTGTGGTCTAGCGTTATCCTGAAGGAGCAGTGGGCTAGAGCAATTCACCAGTCTCGGTTGTTTAATGGCGAGCTTTTCCATCATTGTTTGCAATTGTTGGCAATACAAGTCTGCAGTAATCGTCTGGCCTGATCTTAAAAAGCTGTAGTGGATAACACCAGCACTGGTCCACCAAACACTAACCAGAATCTTCTTTTTGGTCAGTTTTCGCTTAGGGCAAGGTTTTGCCGGTTCTCCAGGGTCAAGCCATTGTGATGATCGCTTCCGATTGTCGTACAGGATCCATTTCTCATCACAAGTCACGATACGGTTCAAAATCCCCTCATTATTGTGGCGATTAAGCAAAGAAACGCAGCAAGCAACGCGTGTTTGTTGGTTTGCTTCAGTAAATTCGTGCGGTACCCACTTTTCGAGTTTTTTAATTTTTCCGATTTGGCGCAAGTGGATAAGTATCGTTTTGTTACTTACGCCGAAGGCTGCTGCTAATTCAGAAGTGGTTTGAGATGGATCCGCTTCCACTATCGCCTTCAATTCTTCGTTATTCACTTGAGTATCAGGTCGTCCAGGAGGCTCATTGTGTAAATCGAAATTTCCAGAACGGAAACGTTGAAACCAAAAACGCACCGTTCGTTCGTTAGCGGTGCCTGGTCCATACACGTCGTTAATTCTTCGAGTCGTTTCTGCAGCACTGGTGCCACGGTGGAACTCGTATTCGTAAATACCGCGAATTATCAATTTGTCCATAGTTGTTGTTATAGCAATGTTGAAACTCAAACAAATTATGTTAAAACAAATGAAATACGAATTTTAAAACAATATTTTTTTGGCTTTATTTCGAAATAAATTTGAATTTGGAATTCCTAATGAAACGCAAGATATTTGATTTTAAAGTTGCCAGTATTGAAAATCGGCAATTTCATATGTAAGGACCTAATATTTTAAAACTATTCTTTTTTGCTACACTGCCAGCATTATTTTGGATTCTATATAAATAATAAACGTATTTAGTTTTAATTTTTATTTTTATCCCTTGCGCTTTTGATTTAATTTTTTAATCTCACGGGATCAACAAGAGACTTGAGTCCTACTATTTAGGAATAAAAACATAGTTTTTAGAAAAATTGTATTCTTTTTCCTAAAAAACTATTTGATTCGTAAAATAACAAATGTGTTATGAAATAGTCATGTTATTCTTAAACTATTTCTTTATTTTGCGTAAAAATAATACTCAATGTAAACACATTTATAATATTCAATTGTTGTAGATACTTTTCAGTCAGTATTTTCTTGAAAAAAATTCAACGGTACAAAATAATTCCGAACAAAACTGAAGAACGAAGACAAACAAAATTGAAATCATTCCACTCATGTCATAATGTTATGGTAACAAGGAATAATATTCATAAAATTCGCTTCCCAGTCCCCTCGCTCCGATATTCGTGCGTATAATGTTCCCATTGTCACCCAGCTTATTAGATGTCATTACGCCCCTGTATTTTCACATTTCTATTTTAATTAAGAAGTAACATGGCAAAAATTTAGTCAAAGAACAAGTGCCACGTGTATTACAAATGAGTTTGGAGTTTTTATCATCTGTACAGTACAAATACCATTAAGTTATTTGACAGAAAGACAATATTTGTTTAGGAGACGCAATGGCGAAGTGCCCATTGTAGAGCGTCAACCACTGATGTAAATAAGTTCTGGATACAAGATAGATATAGTTTGACATGAGTGCTTAGATACATTTTACATTTCTTTCAGTCTTTTTGGGATTATATATATGTAGTGTTATATTCTTTTTAACACTTCCATATTACCATAATAGTTTTTTGAATTTATTTTTAGGTAATTTTAATTTGCCAAATAAAAGTTTAATGTAGGCTGGTTTTGGAAGAAAATTTGCCTTAGAACAAACACACACACAAGGCGGTAACAAAACCTAAAGGTTCATCGTACACAATATAGACTAACGGTGGACCAGAGAGCCCAGAAGTGAGATACTGTAAGTCAATAAAAAGGTGAATGTTTTATTGTGCTGGTCGTGGTAATATTAATATGAATGAGTATAATATATACTTTAACTTAACTTTGACAATGATCTCAGAAGATACAAAATAATAGAAGAAACATAAGTGTTTTTAAAAATTCAATGTCAATTCACTAAATATTTAATAGCAAAATGGCAATGACCACGGCCATCATTTTCGCATATCTATTGTCCACGATATGTAAGTCATTGTCCTATTTTAGAGAGCGTGAACACATTCCGTAGCAGGGCAGCCCTAGCAAGCGCGAGGCGAAATGGGGCTTATTATGTTGGTAGTAAAACGAAACAAAGGTAAAACTTCAGCGTCGTGTTTATTAACGGTTCACGCTGTGGTTTTATTTTTATTTTTTCGAGCATTTGCTTGACAATATCGTGCTATTGATGCGCTCCACAGTATTCAATGTTTTTGTTGCTGCCTTAATAAAATCAATATTACATTGCGTATCGTTTTATTTTGCATAAGTATGCTTGTACAGGCTAGCCTGTCGCTTATAAAAACGGTTTTTTTCATTAAACTTTACTTCATCAACTTTTATCTAGGAACTCAATATAAGATAAAACCGATGTATAAAAAAAACAATCAAAGTGCGCAACCAATAACCAAATTAAACTTTTCACCAGAGGCGTAGAATGGACTAATATTAGACGCGGGCGAAGTTACATCAGCTAGGTCCCTTTTCGTTCTTGGGTAGGAGTCATAGTTCGGCAAGGCCCTTTGGCTAGTAGGAAAAACGTTTTCAGACGAAAGGTGTCCTAAAAGAAGCTCATCCGCTTCGCGCGCGAAGCCCTATAGCCCGCGAGGCCGTGGGCGGTGGCCCATGTCGCCCACGTCTAGCTACGCCTTTGCGTTTCACAATTTAAATCATCTAAGATTTGCATAATAGTTTGAATTCGTCGTTTGAACCATTTCGACTCGATAAGAAGAAGACCATTACTTGGTTGCAGTAAAGGAAAAATATTGACCAGAAATTTGCACTTGTTAAATTTAAAGAAGAGTTAAAGAATTTGCCTTATTATACAATAAATTTGCTATTTTCCTGGAAATTTATTTGTAATACAACCCAGCTGGCACAAATCCAGACGACTTCGAACCATACACAGCGTCTAATTCCCACGCTGGCGTTTTAAAAAACGTCCATTGTTCGCTATTGCGGCGACGTGCCGCTGGCACATAGGACACTGTACAAGTAATGCTTCGTCTAATATATAGTGCCAACGTCTTACGAGTAGGCATTCCCTTGAGGCCTGCTTTACTGAGTTGAAAACTGTATTTTCCCGTTGCCACTACTGTCTTCTCTCCCCGTATTCAGGACGTGAAGTTTAAAGCACTCAGAAAAGTAGTTCTTTAAAAATTTTGCACAAGTCACTCGATTGAAACATTCATTTTATTCATTTATCTAATCTTTAATTTCCATCAAATACAAATTTTACGGAACAATAGGCGAACATAACGCTAAAAGCTAGCTTTGTCTACCAGTCAACATTTGGGTTATACAGAGAGTCTAAATGTGGGTTTTAAAGTAAAGAATAAGTGTTGAATATTCGTATTGGGAATGTCGAATTTTTGTTTTGACTGTTATTTTAATTTCATTATACTTAAGTGATCTAGTATAGCCCGTGGTTCGATTTATTACGGGTATCCTTCCACTTTGTATATAATAGTATGTAAGTATGTATGTATATATGTATATACAGGGTTACTGGTATCTAACGCTAAACCTTTTTGGTGCAAGTTCAGTCTATGATACTGAACTACTTTTCATATAAACCATTATAGGAAAACGAAAAAAAAATTTCATCTTCCCATACAAAATCCATTTGGCTGAGTGCTGATATGTATGGGAAGCCGAAATTTTATTTTCGTTTTCCTATAATGGTTTTTATGGAAAGTAGTTCAGTATCATGTACTAAACTTGCACCAAAAAGGTTATGCGTTAGAAACCAGTAACCCTGTATATACATACATACTTACATACTTATACACTACATATGTACGAGTATATCTAGAGCTTTTAACGACTGCTGGGCATAAGCTTTATTATTATGTTTACTCATAACAATAAATAAATTATTTGATTATTTAATAGACAAATAGATAGATACGGACAATAAATCTATATTTTATTTAGCATATTAGTTCATCCTAGTTATTTGTATATTAGTAGGCCTTCGATAAACAAGGATCAAAATGCTGTATGTTGGGCGATTCCGGAATACATGTCTTTTTTTTCTAAGAGCGCTTTAAAATATTATTATTATTTATTATTTGATTAATACATAACGAACAATGATCGATGCGTCAAAAAGGTTCTCGAGTGGCGACCACACACTGGTAAGCAAAGCGTAGGACGCCCACACAAGGTGGTCAGTCAGACAACCTGACCAAGGAATACACTGGATGCAGGCCGCTCTAAATCGATTATTTAGGAAATCTTTGGGAGAGGCTTATGTCCAGCAGTGGATGTTATGCAGCTGCAATGATAATGAATGATGATGATGATGTGATTAATGTAAACAGTTAGTAATCATCACATAGATCATTATGCTGACCTATTTTTAATTGTAAACTAAACTTACTCGTCAGGATTTTGTTGCTTGACAAAATAGGTCAAAGTTTTCCTGTTAATTAAAGCAATAAAAACATAATACCACCCAAGAAAAGTTTAATCAAGAGTAAGCGGCAACTCGACGACTTAAGGCAATCAACTGTAATGTCAAACTAATTGGAGTTACACCCACACCACGTGTTTATTTAATAGAAGGAAAGAGAAAATAAAGACGTCGTCATCAATAACGACCATTGTAGTATAACATAATACATAGCATGGTACCATTAAACAAGGTATGTACCTATTCTCTTCCCGTAATAGCTGTTCACGTGATTAGCCCAAGAATACGTAATCATTTGGGAGTGTTGCCACTATTTGATGAACCAAGCAAAGTGCATTTTTAACTTAAGGCGACGTGGGTTCACAATTAGCAATATTATGCGTGTTTTTGAAAAATCACTGTTATTAAACTACTACAGTTTATTCCTCAAAAATTTACATAAAAATCTTAAGGATTTTCTACAGACACCCACAATAGCCAAAACACGATTAAGCAATTTTGGCTCGATAGAAAAAATTCACAAACATACCTCTAAAATTGCCTAAATTTGCCTTTATAATACGTATTACTATTTTATACAATCACCTTTTTATATGAAAATTATACCAAAAAATATATTATCTAAATATCTATCCGTTTTGGCTACGGAAAAAATTATAAATATAATACAAAAAAAATAATAAATAAAACACAGTAATATATTTGTGCGCGCGAAGAAAGGCCCGGAGCCGTGCTCGACGATATTTCGCAGTGTTTTATTTATTTGTTAGTTAGTTAGTGTTTTTTTTTTGTTTTATATTGCACTCCCGTCAAGGGAATGCAATCGGTCTGAAATGGCTGGGATCATCTGATTTTCCATCTTTTTTTAGGACTGAGTGAATTTTAGTTATTTTTAATTTATCGGGAAATGTACATTCTTGGAGTGACTGATTTATTAGAAGTGTTAAGACTGGGACAAATTCATTACAACACTAGAACCGAGGGTATCTCATCAGCACCAGAACTATATTTGTTTGATATTGTTTGATATTATTTGATATTGTTTGATACATATTTATCACGATTGAGTGAGTTAAAAGTATGAGATAGGAATGATGAGCATCAACTTAGCAATTTTCTTATTGTAAGTACCAAAATAAGGTTGATTGTAAGTAGCTTTTTTATGGATCAATTAAATCTACCTTTGATCAGGTAGATGCTCTCACTGATTGGCAAGCCCGAAGGCTTTCATAGCAAATTAATTTGCCCTCAGTCGGGAGTGTTGCACTCAATTTTACACGTGGACTATCATTGATTAATAAACATTATTTTTCAAATTAATTTTAGAAACTGATTTACCTTAATGTTAATTATTTGCATACAAACATTCGCCTTTAATTAACACGATCTCAAAATAATTTTGAAACTCATATTCGCATATCTTGAGAGGTGCCTGAAAATTTCTTAATTCTCGGTAATTGAAACATCTTAATCAAAATTAAATTTTATTAAATGCCTACTTTATAAATTTTCTTAAAACTTTAATTACTGAAATCAGCACATTTTATGAAGGTAATAAATAAATCAAGGAATCAACAAATTATTTTTTATTATTAGCATCTACTATTGGCATATGTATATTTTTTTGCAGCAATATCACAAGTATCATAATATCAGTAAGTACCTACTTATTGGAGTAACTGGTTAATATTTCTTGAAACCTAGTAACTCATCATCATCACGATGATCATCTGCCCCTGCACTGCAGGAGCACGACCCTCTCTGCACTACCAGAGCCATACTTAGCCAGAGCAACCAGAGGATTTGACCTACACTCACTACGCTGGCCAGACGGGTTGGAGAGGTCTCACTGATGTTTAAAAGCTCTGGTTAGCTTGCCTAAGTCGCCTTCTACAACATCCACGGGGAGATTTGGAAATTCTAAAAAAATTCTATATAATTATCAAACCTGCTTATAAAATTTCACGAGAATCTAGACATGTTGCAAAACCCGTGTGGTTCCCGGTTAGAATAGGACCACTCCATCTCTTCCTGTGGATGTCGTAAGAGGCGACTAAAGAACTAAGCACAAACATCTCGTGCTACAATTGCATTCCCAAGGAGGGTTAACGTCAGGCGGCGGCGGTTTGCAAAACTTTTCGCACAAATACATTCCCAAAGAGGGTTGACGTCAGGCAGGTGGCCGGTTGTAAAATTATAGCCAAATCATTGAAAGTGTTGCGGCTATTTCTTCTCCATTTTACAAGATCTTTGGCATCCTTGGGTGACCATTGACATGCATATTATATTTGGAGAAGAAAAAGCGGGAAAGCGCACCCCGGGCTCCGAAGCAGCACAGCTGAGGATGTAACCGGGAATGCGCTTAGACGAAGAAGAAGAGACATGTTGCAAAACGTTCACGCCACTAGTAACTAGGCAATTACAAAAAGCAACAAAACATTTACTATTTACTTAATGGTAACGTAACGAACACATTACCACAAAATACATTCGCTTTTATGAGGAAAACAAACGGAGCGCCATAATTTAGCCGTTGTCTGCGAAATATACATAGCACATAGTAAAATGGCTATAAAAAATTCGCATAGATCATCCACGAGTGACCGCCCGCCCCGCGAGCTTCCGGTGACAGTGGAAGGCTTTTTCAAATCTCATTACCAACCTACTCGCATATAAAACGCGATTGCCAAAGGTATACTCGTAATTTGGACGAACCCATACATACTTATTATAAATTGACCTTTCCCTATTGGTTACCGAGAATTTGATGTCATAATTATGGTATATTTTTAGGCAATAAGTAGCTAATTTGTCGTTCTGTTGAAGGATATCAAAAATAAACTTGTTTTATAGATATTGTTTCGAGCATTGTAATACTCTTCCATGCTGGTCTGGGAGAAAAGAGAAAACTTAGAATGTACCAGCTACTTCTCTTCCCGCACAGATTGTAGAAACTGATCGAGGGAATGCGTAAAAATGCGAATCATATCAATATGCGATGCGGCTAGCAACCCATCACTATTTTGATTTATTTTTCTGTCTTCCTGCCCATTATCACGCTAAAAGTGGCCTTTGGGTCTTAGTGCCTTGGACTCTGTCTAATTAGAGCTACAAGACGCAACATGCTCTGTCTGCCCCATTAGAGATAAAGATGTAATAGTATATCAGTATCATTGTAATGCAGTACACATTAATAATTAAACTTTTTTTACATTTATTAAATTAAGTTAACATTTTCTAAAAATATTATTTTCATGTCTTAATATGACAAATAGAAACTGCTAACCAGCTACCTGACACCTCGTAGCGGGTGCTACGTTGCCAGTGTTGCACAGCGTAGCTCGTACACTGAAGGTAGTTTACACGTTGAAATAACAAATAGAAAGCTGCTTACACACAACTAATGAAATAATATGTACGAGAAATAAATTAAGATGCTGTTGCAATAAATAAAGTCAAGTTACTTACTTATACATTGAGACTCACACGTTTAAATTACAATAGTTATTGTAAACTGATAGCTCGTAGTGGGTGATACGGCAGTGCTACGCAGCGTAGCTCTTAAATGAAAAGTAGTTTACAAATTGACAAAACAAATAAAAAGCTACTAATCTCTTAGTGGGTGCTACGGCAGTGCTGCGCAGCATAGCTTTTAGATCAAAAGTAGTTCACAAGTTGATATAACAAATAAACAGCTACTATCAACTAATATCTCGTAGTATGTGCTACAGCAGTGCTACACAGCGTAACTTAGATCAAAAGTAGTTCACAAGTTGATATAACAAATAAAAAGCTACTATCAACTCATATCTCGTAGCATGTGCTACGGCAGTACTACGCAGCGTAGCTCTTAGATGTAAATTAGTTCACAAGTTGATATAACAAATAAAAAGCTACTGTCAACTGATATCTCGTAGCATATGCTACGGCAGTTCTAAGCAGCGTAGCTCTTAGATCAAAACTAGTTCACAAGTTGATATAACAAATAAAAAGCTACTATCAACTCATATCTCGTAGCATGTGCTACGGCAGTGCTACGCAGCGTAGCTCTTAGATCTAAAGTTGTTCACAAGTTGATATAACAAATAAAAAGCTACTATCAACTCATATCTCGTAGCATGTGCTACGGCAGTGCTACGCAGCGTAGCTCTTAGATCTAAAGTTGTTCACAAGTTAATATAACAAATAAAAAGCTACTATCAACTGATATCTCGTAGTGGGTACTACGGCACTGCTACGCAGCCTAGGCCTTACATCGAAAGTACTAAAAATCTACCTGATATTTACTTTTACCTACGAAGCGTAGTTATCGTCTTTCATTAAAGGTAGTCCATACGTTGAAATAATAAAATATAGAAACCTGGAAGCAATCTATATAAAATATCTCGTACCAGGTTCTATGGCAATACTACGCACCATATTTCCTACACTAGTAGAAAGTACACAAGTTAAACTTAAAAATAAGTAGCCTTATAGCTACGCATTGTAACTCCTTTAGTAGCACTTCATTGAATTTTAATAGAGATAGTTAAAATAATATAAAAACTGCTAAGTTAGTAGCTAGCAGTATTACAGTAAATATAACCACAGCAAATGTTTTATTCCCTGTATAAATCATGGCATCATAATTTATTCTTTATTGTTTAAAAATACTTTGTGCACTTATAGTTTCCCAACACGTGTGCGTAAGTTAGGTACAAGCCTAATATTAACTAAATAGACAAACAACAAATACATATACTTACAACAAATTTCTTAAAATGATCCTAAAAAATTTCTATTGGCATCCAAGCAATCAAGGCGTTGAGTAATGATTCTTCTTAATATTTACTTACTTTTTTAGTCTCCACTGCAGGAGCACTCTGTACTACCAGAGGCATATATTCGGCCAGAGCAATCAGAGGATTTAGCCTACACTCTCCTCGCTGGCCAGACGGGTTAGAGAGGTCTCATTGATGTTAAAAGGCTTTGTTTAGCTTGTGTTTCCTAAGTCGCCTTCCACGACATCTACGGGAAGACTTGGAGTGGGTTATTCTACTCTGCCGGAAACAACACGGCTAAGTGGGCGCATACTTGTATATTATTATATGTGTAGGTATTTAATATACATATAATGAATCTTTATATTGTGTTCGCTACAACCACTATACATTCTGTGTACTAAGTATCGGGAATTTGTCAATAAAACAAAAAATACAAATTATTCATCTAAATTTATTTTATCGCCTTCAAAGTAGGCCCCATCGCTTGCAATACAACATCTCCAACGCTTCACCCAGTCTTCCATACATTTTTCATAGGCTATTTGCGGTATGGCCTTTAGCTCATTCAGCGAATTTTCTTTTATGGCTTCTATCGACTCAAAACGTTTTCCTCGAAGTGGTAATTTTAACTTGGGAAATAAAAAAAAGTCAGACGGAGCCATATCAGGTGAATACGGTGCTTGGTCGAGAACTTTTGTTGAATTTTTTGCTAAAAACTTTTTCACTATAATGGCTGTGTGTGATGGTGCATTATCATGGTGCAGCATCCATGAGTTGTGTTGCCACAAATCTGGACGTTTTCGGCGGATACTCTCACGAAAACGCTTCATGACGCCTAAATAATATTCTTTATTCACTGTTTCTCCCTCAGGAAGGAATTCGGAGTGAACCACACCACGGTAGTCAAAAAAAACTGTCAGCATCACCTTGATTTTGGAGCGACTTTGCCGCGGTTTTTTGGGTTTCGGCTCGTTTTCGAGACGCCATTCTGAAGACTGTTGGCTTGTTTGCATGTCGTACTCATAAACCCATGTCTCGTCGCCAGTTATTATACGTTTCATAAAGGTCGGATCCGTAGAAGCTCGGGAAACCATGTCTTCAGCGACATGCTTTCGCTGCGCTTTTTGAACGAAATTGAGCTCTTTCGGAACTAGTCGAGCGGCGACGCGTTTCATGCCTAAAATGTCAATGAGAATGTTGTGGACGGACTTAAAAGATATGTTTACCTCACTAGCCAACTCTTTCAGACTCATACGTCGATTTTCGAGCACTAGCTTCTTGATTCTGTCGATGTTTTCTTTGGTCGTAGCGGTTGAAGGTCTACCAGAACGAGGCAAGTCTACTACTACTTCTCGGCCTTCTTTAAAAGCCTTATACCATTCATAAGCCCTTGTTTTCGATATACACGATTCGCCGTAGGTATTTCGCAACATTTTTAGTGATTCACCACATGAAATATCATTCGAAACACAAAATTTAAGGCACACTCTTTGTTCAACAATATTTTCCATTGTAAAAATCGCCGAGAACTCAAAACTATGACCAACAAAAAGTGTAGTTTAAAACAAATTAAATGACAGATCCCGCTCAAATTTTGCGCGCTAAATCAGTACAGTGCTACCAACATGCAGTAATAAATTAGGACGACCTCTTTTCCGCAGGTCTTTTTATTGACATATTCCCGATACTTTTTACACAGAGTAGTATATATGCTTTGTACTAAAATGTTTTTCATAATCATTATTTACGAGTAGATCTATATCGGTAATGTGCAGCACTAATTTCAATACACTATTCTAAACTAATATAATTTGTAACAATGGATGGTTTTAGAGATGCAAGCCATGATTATGTCCTTCACTAATAGCAGATTCTGTAAAGATCGACCTCCTCCGGGATTAGGAAAACGCGGTATGGCGTTGGTGCCAGCTGTATGTCAAATCACAAAAATTGACACCAGTAGTAGCCACAGGAAAAGCAAAAACAAAAAAAAATAGCCGAACTATTATAAACTATCGTATTCCTTTGGTATTTCAATATATTTTACACATAATCTCACCTTTATTAGGTACCAATATCTCTGTAAGCCGGGAATGCGCTTAGACGAAGAAAAAGAATATCTCTGTAAGCATGGCTACATAAAGCTGACATTTACTCACTTTTAAGCAGCTCGAATATTAAGAAAAATCACTTAGTTTAAGACACACGTGGTGATTTATCATTCCAATATACATATTTTACAACTTAGAACATAAAATTGTACCTATTCCGTCTGGGCAATAAAAGCGGCACTGGTGCCGTTTCTATTCAAAGTAATATCCAGGTTAAATTATGCCGGTGCTATAAAGGTTAGCCGGTGGATTTTCGCAATTATGGACGAGCGAATTTTTTACTGTCCTGCCTAATGAGAGAGGCGCAAAAAATGTAACGTCTTCGAGAACTGTATTTTTAAATAGGTGAGTCCATTAACAACTTAGATATAATTTTTATCATTATATTACGTAGTATGCAGATGCATTGTTTAGGTTGATACCAATTTGGTAAAACTCGATAGTAAGATAAAAATATTGTTCAGATCAAAGTAGTAAGCAGAAGAGCATGATTACAAGAAGGCCGCAGGTTCCACTCAAGGATTTTTATAACCAAAAAAATTCTGATGAAACTATGGATTTCATGTGTAAAAGAGGATATGAATAGGAAGAGAGTGATAATTAAATTGACTGGATATAAAGTAAGATTAAAAAAACGGATATGTTGTGCTTCTGATAAATTGATGTGTATAATAAGCATAAGACAGGAAAAGAGGGTTCTGATGCCGCTAGGTACTTCTATTTCCTTCGATGCGTTAATAAAGAAGTGTCATTAGTTGTTAAACAAGCAGCCTCGCTCATCTTGAATGGAGCCTTGGGTTATGATTTACGGCCGTTCCTTCTTGACTTAGTGTACTCCTAAAGCATACAAAATAAAGATGTGTATGTATGACATGATCACTCGTCTTTTATACATACATATGTGTATAGTCATTCAAACTAAGCACTTTGTTATATCGAACGATAAACACTGCGATATATAGGAAACGAAAACCATTAGACTCACAAAATTTAAAAATTAGTCCCTCTTCTAAACTTTGTCGTACAAAATAGTGGAAACCTAATAAATGAACGCGACTCAAGGGGCTCTGTTCGCGATTAATGTTACACGCACACATGTAAATCTCAGTAGCAAATAAATGTTTTGTTAAAACGTTTGCCCCGACGGAATACAACACCTGATAAATGATAGCTACGGGCGGTTTATGAAAACGTGGGCGATAAAATGTTACGTCACTTCATACGATAGGCTGCTACGAATTACTGAGATGTGCCTTTATATCATTTAACTCGGATAATCCTTTCTTTCAACTCATATTTTCTGATTTAACTTGATGACAATTGATTTTTTGTTTGTTATTTCTATATTTAAAAATATGTAACTGATTAATGAATACTAAAGTTCTAGGTATAGTATAAATAAATACTCATCGGGCCCCGCCCGCCGCGGTACATATTGCGTGGAATGATTTTTCGGGATAAGTTATGCTTCTAGGGATTATTATTCGTAGTAAATACTATAGTTCTGGGCGTAGTAGTGAGTAAAAATGTAAACAAAAGTAATTGACGTACATTTAAGTATTTTTAAGTATTCTTCCCAAACTTATGATTTACTTACTATGATTTCCCTTTTCTACCTTTATGCCCACCATTACGCTAAAAGTGGCCTGAGCTTTACCGCCCTAGGCTCTATCTACCCCGTTAGGGATAAAGACGTGATAATGTATCTGTAGTGTATCATCCCAAATATGGTCTCACTGTGATGTCTCTCCTCAACTGTAAACTGTCTATTGCAGCTACAGCGTTTATAAAATTTTCGAACATCTTTTCTTACAAAATCATAATTCGAAGAGATTACGTTATTCTCGAGAAATAGGTAAATTAATCAATAACCAATTAAACTCTCAGGAAATTTCCTGTACAAATATTTGAAAATGATTATTGGCAAACGTTTACATTACAAAACGGTGTCGCTGTTGAGAATTTAACATATTGTCGGAATGGCTTTACATGAGCGCGGTGAATGTTTTTATGATACCAATGTGATGGCTTATTTCTCAACGACCCGCAATTTTCTTTTCACAGATAGTATTGGTATTCATTTTGACTTCGATTTGTCAGTCCTTATTGAATTAACAGGAAAGTCTTTTTAAGTTGGTACTAATATTGGCTTTGAATACATATTTTTCAGATTGCTTCTTATTTCTTTCGTATCTGTTAGAGACCAAATCAGTGACAGAGTGACAGTTGTAGGTGCCTAGCTTGTGGTAGTCCACAATGACTAGATCATTAATGGCGCCTATTAATCTACTACGTGCTTCAAAAACCTTGAGCTAGATTGTTATCATCAGATGACTATCACCTGATGATAACAACCTAGCCCAAGATTAGTTGTTAGATTAAGCGCTATTAATGGTCTGGCTAGATTCATTCTGCTGATTTTCTTACTAGCCAGCGAAGCGTAGGACCCTCAACAAGTTGGTCAGCCAACCTGACCACTGGTCGCTGGAAAACGCTGGATGCTGGCCGCTTTAGATCGGTCATTTTAGAAATCCTTGGAAGAGATCCAGCAGTGGACGATATGCGGCTGAAATGATTCACATCTGGTAGTCGAGATTTACACAGCTAATCTATCAACCTCTTCAGCTCGGTTTGCCTAGGTTTTATCGGATTAACCAAGACCACATTTGAAGTCGTACCATCCATTAATGTTTAATTAAATAAAGAGCTCGACCATAGCTTTTGATAATTCCGTAATTGGAACAAATAAATGAAAATGAATTAAGTACTGAGTTGAAAATGCATTCGTAATTTTTTATTTACTCTGCTCGCAGTGCTGGACTGTGACCCCAAAATTAATTTGGGACATAACTCAGCGGGGGAGCAGCGAAAGGGCGGGGGTCACATATGTCACTATCACCGGTCGTGGTCGCATCGTCTTTTTATTTGACCCCACTTGCTGAAGTAATTTTTCTTTGTACAACTTTACGAGATGTGTTATGATATTACCTAAAAATCATGATGAACCCTCATAAGTGATTATAATTAAGTGACATCATAACACATCTCGTAAAGTCGTAAGTTATTTGATCAAATAAAAGTCATTTGATAAAAATACATATACATACATACTATCACGTCTTTAAACCTAATGGGGCAGACAGAGCATTATGGGTCTTGTGGCTCTAAGCAGACAGAGCCCAGGACTGCAAGTCCCAAAAGCCACTTTTAGCATGATGGTGGGCGAGAAGGTAGAATGAATAAAAATAGTGATGGGTTGCTAGCCGCATTGCCTATTAACATGATTCATAGTTTCGCCCGGTCCCTCATTTGACTTTTACGATCTGCATGGGAAGGGAAGCAGCTGGAACATTCCAAGATTTTCTTTTCTCCCAGACCAACATGGAAGAAAGAAAAAATTCAAATAAAAGAAAAATTAAATGTGAAAACATATAAGGAGGTTAAGAACTTAGTGGAGGAAAGAGAGACATGGAAAGCATTCCACCGACGAGAGAGTAGCTCTTAAATACAAGAAGAAGAAACTCTTTTATAACAAAGTTTGGAACTATTATGCCACTGGAAGAATTTGTTACGATCACCAAGTCTTGTTTACTGAAATGAAATCCATATTTTGAAGTATTTTATTAGTTTTGTTTGTTCCTTTACAGCAAAATGTAGAAGTAATAAAACTGAATTGATCAAAAAACTGGCTGCCTGGACATAGTTTCTAAATAGGTAGGTATACATTTTATCCTCGATTTTTTTAACTCTATATGAAAGTAAAATATAACAATATTATGGTTAGTTGTTTTTATTACTACCTTCAATTTGTTATTTTTATTACATTCGCTTTGAACTAGTGCTCTCTGTTATTTCAGCTTTTCAAGTATAACCTTGATAAAGATAACTTTTTACCGCAAAACATATAAATCTGATATGTTTTTGTCTTGTCAATCAATATGACATTACTTATAACTTTAGGTATTCCAAAAAATATCTAACAATAACCTATAACCAAAAGTGTAAATAATCCTAAAATAATCCTAATCCTACTCCTTCCTAACTAATATTATAAATGCGAAAGTGAGTTTGTATATTTGTTTGTTTGTTTGTTACCTCTTCACGCTTTATCTACTGAACCAACATACACATAGTTAGGAGTACTGAGAAGGACATAGGGTACCTTTCCTTCCGGAAAAATGTAATGTTCCCGTGAGATACGCGAGCAAAGCCGCGGGCAAAAGCTAGTATAAAATAAAGGTTAGATGTTACCCACTTAATTTTAAAAAGCAGACCTTTATTTGATGTTAAACAAGAAGTTATTCAGTTTCTCAGATGAGAAGCTTGGAGGTAATCGAATAAAGCCCTGCCTTCGGACAGCGACGTAATCAAATAGACAACATCTAATAAACTGGCCCGTTGCGTGCTTTGTTTCTCAACGTCAAATCTTCAAAGGGCTCTCAAATTTATTACTTACCTATATTCTTTAATTATGTACGAGTAGCTATTAACTTTGTTTAAATCCGTAATTAGGTACCAAATTTCAATAACGCAGCTTCAAACATTTTTACATAAAACTTTTCTTTTCGGCTTTTCCTTCTCCACTTCACACGGTCTTGAGCATCCTTGGTTGTAAGACCATTGGCACGCATATCATCCCTTGACGACGTGAAGCCAGCATTTCTTGGGTCTACCACGAGGCGGCATGACTATACATTTGTTCCCCACGTAGCTTGCCGGTTTCCGTAAGACCTTTAACTTACACCTCTCTACTACCAATACAAGAACATTTGGCTCGACGGATATAACTCATAAATAAATAAATATTTTAGATTTTACCCTTAAAAAAATATAGATAAAAAAGATAAAAAGTAGTAGCAAAATTTTAGACATACGAGTATGATTAATGTTGGATAAGAGTAAGAATATTTACTGCACAGCATCGTTTCTCACTACCTAGGTATCTTATCTCGACAAAGAACAACTTTGTTAAGTTTTATACTTTGATATAAAATATTGTTATAAAGACTTTACTTTTACGAGTATGTACATTATTTATTAAGAATAAAGCAAACTTATATATTTCATTTATTCCATAAACTGATTAACAACTGTACAAACTATCCTTATATAACATCCCGTTATAAAAGAGTTAGGTACAACATCATTTGGCTCACATAATAAGGATGATATCCAAACGTATCGATGTATGTAATACACGACTTCAATCTCATCTGGAATGCGTTCCGAAGTGGCTCCGAAGGTCGTTATGGCACCAGGCTCGCATCGACTCGATTCAACTTTGATGAAAACTTACGGGGGGTTATTGTTTTATCTCCGCCGATACGGCGCAAGTGCGCCTTTGAAATGTTAAATACGGTACAAATTACAAACACCGCCAAAGAACAGATTCATTTACAACATCATTATTTTGCGTGTCGATGTTCGGGTCGAAGCAAAATTAGTGTCACTAATGAAAGGACGATTGAAACATATCGAATTGATTGAAAGCGTATTTCGAGTTTAAATAAAGTGATTACTCATGCAACATGAGCTGACACTAACAAAATTTCATTTAAAAAATAATAAAGGGGAATAAAAACAATGACAATTGCAAGAAGGCGGCGAAAGGGCGGCCTGCACATAAGTCACTGTCACAACCCGTATCTGCGGCCACTTTTTTGTTATTTTCTGGCATTTATACTGCAACAATGATTAAAGATATGCCATATTAAGAGCTCCGCCGCTGTTGGCTCGCTGAGCACCACCTAGCCATTTGGAGCATTTTACGTTATTAAAAAAGTTTCTACCAGTAAGTAAACATCAGACAGGCGCGAGTATCGTCAATATTTGCTTTGGAACACGCCTACGTGCATTTCACTAATGCAATAGCTGCCAGTCCATTCAAAGTCCGAAGTAATATTGAAATCGCGATGATCGAAATTAAACAAGACAAAAGCCGAGTGGACGCTGTTCAGCGCCTTAATAATTTATTTCCATTAATAACTTGTCAAAAACAAACTTCTATAGAATGTTTTCAATTAGCGATGACTAAACTCCAATTTTATTCTAATAAATTCTGGTGAAAGAGCGGCAAGTAATACAATATTAACGAGGGCCATTATCAGGAAAAGGACGGGAGACTAGTTTCCACGGGCGAGAAACGACGACGATGTCACCAATGTATTTTTATCTTTCTAATTTCCAAGAAGACATTGGACATTTTACGTTCTGTTCTTTTGCCGTATTTTATTCATCATTTCGCTGCACTTACAGCTTTAAAATATTCTTATTTGTAAAATTTCAAATGCACTAAGTAATAAGAATGATCTATCTGAACAAAAAAGTAGATAGGTGGTTAACTTTACTTGTGAGTGCTAACATTATTGATATTGTTAAACGGCATACTCAACTCACGTAATATAGTCGGTAAGGCCGACCAGGTTTAAACCGTGTAACACTATTCAAAATGATTCACATTAGTTCTTACATTCACTTTCCACTCAACTGTATTTACCGAGGCAGAGATTTGTGCTTTATAGCAAAAATGTGTTCTGTATGGCAATCAAAGTGTACAATGCGGTGCCAAGCGAAATAAGATAAATGTTCATATAACAAATTCAAATATATACTACTGAACTGGCTCATAAATAAATGTTATTTTAAAATTAATGAAATATTTGAGAGAGATAATCTTAAGTTTCTTTATTTATCTGTAGATTTTAATTTCAAATGTATTTAATTTTGTAAATGTAATTATGTAGATGTACTTATTTAAATTCCTACGCCTATTATGGCAGAATATGTTTGTGTGAAATAAATGACTATTCTATCCTATTCATTTTTAATAAAATAAAGTACTTACATTCATATATATTATATGTAAGTAAAAGGAAGATAATTTAACAGAATATAATACAAAAAAAATATGCTTTTTATATATAACTTGAGATCTAGACTTTTTAGGGGTGCAAAAACCTGATTATGGCGCCCCCTTTGACCATCGGTATTGAATGAAATCCTTTCACTTCGACCCCCGCGGTTGAAGTTAAAGGATTGATAAAAAGAATTCTTTATTTTTGTCGCCCTTCTATCCTTGCCGCCCGGGGCGTGGGTTCCAACTCAATATGCCCCACGGATATGCCCACTCCTTTTAGGTCAAGTCCCTCACTGTAAGATCCGGAGATTGATCTCTCCTTTACAAACAAGCTTTTACTTTGAAGTTTTTACTGCGCTTCCCCCTTGAACAAGCTTATTACAATAATTCCTTTCCAGGAAGGTAAATAAAATAATTTTAAACAAAAAAAAGCGACTTTAATTTTTGTCTTCTTGTACAGATCCATTTTACCAAACTGAATGCAAATTCATTGACAATCATATCAAAATCATTATATAATATGTGTTTATAGAATATTTGAGGTCACTTTACCTGGTATTGTATATATATAGGTGACAATTGGACCAATTTGCATGTATACCCTTTGAAATAATAAAAAAAAACTAAATCTGTTAAAAAAAAAAGAAGTTATTAAGGAATATTATATAAGTCCATTTCGAATTGAGAAGCTCCTCCTTTTATGATGTCGCTTATAAGTTTAAATTCGGTGAAAATACGAAAACAAACGGCCCTAAACTCATGCTACTTCAAAATTCTTATAAAATATGTAATGTGACTTGAAGATTTCTTATGAAAATAATACTTTTACAGAGGCTATATTTTTTTTACGGAGCGAGCGAAGTTGTCTGTGTTCGCCTAGGTCGCATTTTTCAACCGATTTTGACGAAAATTGGCAAATTTTTTAGTTGATCACGATTTTCGATTGGTGGAGAAATGGGGGGAAAAGAGGAGAATTTGCTGTAGCGGTATTTATTGAGGGATTTCAATCAAATTTGAGAAGCAAACTAAGGACTTCATTCTGCACAATATGTTGCAAAAAAAATCGGAAAGGGGGAGTGGCGAGGGGAAAAATTGGGGGAAGTTTGCTGTAGCGTTATATATGGACGGATTTCACGGAAATGGCTCCGAAGCATGTTGTTAACAAATTTAATATTTTTAAACTTAAAAGAAAGCATATTAGCTTATAAATATAGGTAATAGTAGTTTATGATGAGTTTATAAATACAAGTGTGGTAATTCATTACAGTCAAGGTGGGTTAATAATAATCGAGGCGGGTTGACATACAAGCGGGCGAAGCCTGTGCTTGTTCTATGGAGCCGAGAATTGTAATGAACGATACACACGTATGCCATTTAATGTTTTTCAACACATTTGTGAGGAAAATATATTATATAAAATTGATATTTTGGAATTACAGAAGAAATATTAAAAAAAAACACTTTACAGCACTTTTATTTATTTAAACTTTATTGAGCCAAAAGCGACAATAGGTAGACTTAATGCTAAAGCATTCTCTCCCTGTCAACCTTTAGGAGAAGAGAAACAGATAGAATAGTTGGCGTTTAAAATAGATAGAAACAATCCAGAAATAATAAGTACTTTTAAATGATCATACATAAATATCTATAATTTATATAAATTTTATATCGTAATGTTTTACCGCACGATTTCGAATGTGTGCGTAATGGGAGGCATTTTTTTTCTATTTATTATATTACTCCATTGATAAACGCGGCTGGCCCAAAGCTCGGGAGAATTTGGGGAGAGCGTGTGGCACTTTGTTTTCATACTATAATATAAAAGCAACAAATATTTTAATCATTTACTATTTTTAAAAGCATTAAATAATAATGGCCAACCAAATCCAAGCCTAGCCAGTATTTCAAGTGGCTAACATTATATGAACCAATTTTGTAGAATAAAATGTAGCATGGCCGTGTGAAGTGGCCGTTAAAGAGATAATGTTCATATTTACAGCGTCTCAGATACCTTAGCCGTATACATTATGTATACTCTCTAATAACTATATTTCACAGATCCTACATACACGAAAAATAAAAAAATTAACAGCGAAGAAAATCAAAAAGGAAATCAACTTAGCGAGTTTCCAATGTTTCCATCCATACTGATAACAGAAAAAAGAAAAAAAAATTGAACGTTGTTTCTAGGTTCTCTTTTTGCGCAGATTATAAAATCCGATCGAGGGAATGGACAGGAATTTAAATCATGTCAATAGGCGATATGGCTAGCAAACCATTACTATTTAGATTCACTTTTTCCATTTTTACGCTCATCTTCACGCTCAACGTGGCATTTGGGTCTTCTGGGCTCAGGAGATAAAGACATGATAATGTATGTATATCTGTAACTTAAGGTCAATATAGAAGCAGATGGCCTTGAAGTGTGAAAAAAATTATTAACTCGTAAATATGGTAATAATTTCCATATTGCTAATCGACAGGCACTAGATAGCCCTTTAAATTATTTTATGAACTGCCGTTGAAACTATTATTGGTAAAAACTTTCCGTGGCCACTTTTGGCGGAGGCAAGTTTTAAAGCTAGAAGACTAATGTAAATACTTTCAACGGTAGTTCATAAAATAATTTAAAGGGCTATCTAGTGCCCAACGATTAGCAATATGGAAATTATCTCCATATTTAAGAGTTAACTATTTATTTCAAATGAGGGCGCCACTTCAAGGCCATTTGCTTCTATATTCACCTTAAGAAGATATGGTTAAAAACCAGCTAATAAATCGGTGGTAAGCTATCGTCACTTGTGTTCAATATTAATGGCTTATCTACTTAAGAACCGTAATTTTTTCCTAATAAAAACTTTCTCCATAAAAACCTCGTTAAAAATTGATTTATGATCATTTTCCTAGAAAATCATAGTGTAGGAGAGCATCCCAATTATGCGTTCATTTCTAGAGAAATATCTCTCTCAAGTTTCTTCCAGCCAAGATGATTTATCAAAATTAACTTGATATCGCGAATCTTTTAAAATTAAATTATTTAAGAATCTCGAAGAATATTGCATTGGTAATCTAATACTTTATGAAGTAAATAGGTGATTGTTAATAAATTTTATCTCAATATACAACGTGGAAGGGACATACCCATAATAAATCGAACTACGGTCTAAACTTAATCATTATAGTATAATGAAATTAAAATAATAGCCGAAAAACCAAAAAAAAATTCGGCATTGCCATACAAAAGTGTGCGGCCGCCCGGGCAATTTGTATGGGAACGTCGAAATTTTTTTTGGTTTCTTGACTGTTTTTTTTTTCATTATACTTTAGTGATCTAGTATAGTCCGTTGTTCGAGTTATTACGGGTATGTCCCTTCCACGTTGTATAGGTAAATTTTTCTTTTCGAATCGATTGTCTTTTAAATTAAGCAGCAGTCTATATTGTATAATAGATGCATAGGTTGGAAGGAATGGGAGTCAGAAATAATCACGTAGACCAATCTAGGTTTGACTAAGTGGATTTCGCCTTCATTGTCACGTTGTTTATTGCACGAAAAAAGAAACAGTTGGTACATTATCTTTTTGTGTTTGTATGCGACCCACTATGAAAGAAATATCATTTGTGATGATGCCATCGATATAGAATATGGGAAGCACATTTCAAATCTTTATACGGCAGCTGGGGCGCCCAAATTCTCTGAACGTTTACGTGACATGGTGTCGAGTTTGCAATAGCTTCACGCAAACGCCATTTTTGGTATTTTGTCACTCTCCAGTTATGTATAAGTAGTTATTATGCAAGTTGCTCGACGATTTCGTATATGGATACCAATGCGGAAGCTTAGACTTTTTTTAATGCTGGGCCTAATGCTAATAATCTAAGTTTTGCTACCGCTTCCACGCACACAAATTTACTCTGGCCGAAGCAAGGCAGCGAGCCATTGCGGAGTAAAAAGATCACGGTAGGTCAATGAGGCTGGTTTTGGTTTTGAGGTTTTTTCGTTTTACAAAGAATATTTAAGAGTTATTTGAAAAGTAAGACATGATCGCTGCCTTATGTTTAATGATGATTCTGAGGTGATTTGGAGGCAACATCGCAATGTTTTTCTATCGAGAAATTTTTGAGCAATCGTGTTTTCGGAACATATACTCATAATGTATAGAGTTAGTCCTGAACATTGCTGTGTTTTTATTTCAAAGTGAGTATTTCGTTATTATTGATACTATTTAAGATCGCTCTAAGAACTTAAGGGTAGTACGGGCTCTTAAATTTGCAGAGTAATAATATATAATAATAAATCAATAATGTGGTATGACCACATAATAATACAACCACAAATAATAAAAAAAAAAAACTTTTTCTGAAAACAGCATAAAAAATCTCTTACAACTAAACTCTTTCCAAAATGCATCTTCAATATCAATGCTAACGGGTGATTTTCAACTTCTTAGCTATATTCAAATAAAGTACTCACTATTGGTATGAAGAAAAGTATGAGCGTGGTGGGGACATCCCGCTCTCTTTCGTACGCGCGTAACCTAATGGCAGTGACGTCACAAACGCAGTCATCATCATTATCATCAAGTCTTTTTTAGTTCCACTGCAAGAGCACGGCCCTCTCTATACTACCAGAGCCATATATTAGCCAGAGCAGTCAAAAGATTTGGCCTACACTCTCCACGCTGGCCAGACGGGTTGGCGAGGTGCAGAGATCTCATTGATGTTTATAAGCTTTGTTTAGCTTGTTTTTCCTAATTCGAAGAAGACTTGGAGTGGTTCCTATTCTACTCTGCCGGAAAGCACACGGCGAATTGTGGCGTACAAATGTCAAAGAAACCTTTCATGGAGAATTCGTTCACACTGTTTTTTATTTATATTGAAATGTTTAGAAACCATTGATAAAATTATGATATTATCTGCGTAAAACAATATTACTTACACGACGATTTCAAAAATACGATGCAATGTGTTTGAACGCGACGGGTGAGTTGGAAAACTACACGTTTTGTGTTTCGCTATCCAGTCAAAAAATAGCACTCTTGAGGCGAAACGATTACGGAACAAAGGTACTTTTATTCTAAAATCGTTTGTTCTAAAATAGTCGCCTCTGATAGTAGGTACATGAAGTGCACACGTGAATCGCAAACAATTTCCTGAACTGAAGTTTAGGTATGTACAATACATACTCGTACGAGTAGAGTAGGTAACGTAATTATCAAACGCAGTGAAGCCTGCTTCAGGCAACCCGCTCTAATAATAATCACCCTCTTCACACAGATATAAAGCTATCTGAAGATGACGTAGTTTAAAATCCAGAATTCAATAATTTCAAGTTGATGTTACAAGTGGGAACGTACCTATTATAAATGTAGGTATTTTTTCCAGATTTTGCACGATTATTTAAAATCGCGGTTTTTACTCAAAATGCTTATTAGGTACAGATCATCATCATCACCATTTCAGCCGCATCACGTCCACTGCTGGACATAGGCCTTCCCCAGGGATTTCCAAAATGACCGATCTAGAGCGGACTGCGTCCAGCACTTTCCAGCGACCTTAGTCAGATCGTCTGACCACCTTGTGGGTGGGTATCCAACGCTTCGTTCGCCAGAACGTGGTCGCCATTCGAGAACCTTTCTGCCCCATCGGCCATCGGTTCGTCGCGCTATGTGTCCCGCCCACTGCCACTTCAACGCGCTAATACGCTGGGCTATATCAGTGGCTTTAGTTCTCCTACGAATTTCCTCATTTCACGTGATCCTCTCAGATCACGTAGAGAAACACCGAACATAGCCCTCTCCATAGAGCGTTGAGCGACCTTGAGCCTTCTTGTGAGACCCATAGCCCCATAGTAAGGGACCACGTTTCAGAGCCATAAGTCATCACTGGTAACATACATTGATTATACACTTTAGTCTTGAGAGCCGAACGCTGCCCAACCGAGTCGGATTCGACGAAAGACCTCTTCCTCGAAGATGGAACTGCCTGCCAGGATCAATTGACCCAGGTAGATATATTGGTCTACAGCTTCGAGGGTGGAGCTCCCAACACAAACAGGTAGGGGCGCGACATGGACATTCAACATTACTTTCGTTTTGTCCATGTTCATTTTAAGGCCCACCTGTGGGAAACTCAATTAAGGTCTCCGAGCATGGTACTTAAGTCTTCCATGAATTTTGCCATGACAACGATATCGTCAGCAAATCGAAGGTGTGTGATATATTGTGTGTGTTGCCATTGATGTTAATGCCAAGTCCTTCCCATTCCAGAAGCATTCCATTAGGTACAGATAGTATTAGATATTAATTTTACAAGAAATTCTCCGTAAAGCGTATTTTAATTTACCTAATTAGCCAATTCTATATTCAGAGAGTTAATTATGTTCTATTGAAACAATTATATTATCTTTAATTGAACCTAAGACTGTACGAAATAAAGCAAGAACTTTTTTAAATAATTCCTTAAAAGAAAGCCTCTACACATGATCCAATTCCAATTATCGACCACAAAACTGTTACAAAACCTACTAGTAAGTCTAAGTTAGTTTTCTCAGACACATCTAAGCAAATACGAATGGGTGAAAATTTAAATTGATATGGAGCGCTTTCGATCAGGCTAAAAGCGTTTTAGTGTCAAAATACATATAGGCATAATTTCGGTTGCCTATCCTCATAAATCTATCCCAAAGGTACAAAGGGCTTATACCTCGAACACGTTTAGTAGTATTAGTAGTTATTAGTAGTTAGTACTTATTATTATTTAGTAAGATTGTGTACCGTACCTAAGGTGCATACCACCCAAGTATATATGGTATTCGTATCAGATTTTCCGCTTGAAAGTTACTGGCTTGCGGAATCTTAGAACTTTGAATAGGTAGGTACCTATATGTATAACTTGTGAGCTACATTATGTTCCAAGCTATTAAAAACAACCTTGGTTCATGTACTTATGAGAATTCCAGAGTGTATAATTATAATTAAATTGATTTGTAGGTACTTACTACCTAAGTAAAATACGAGTACATTCTGTACATTTACATATATACATATAATCACGCCTGTTTCCCACAGGGGTAGGCAGAGATGATCCTTCACTTGCTAAGATCCTGACAGACTTTTTTTTATAAACGTTTATTCATTATAAAAACAGTACAATTTCAATATACGAGTACAGTAGGTACCTATCTGCCAACTGCGCAGCTTTTTGTCGACTTCTCTCGCTTCGGATTCAAAAAGTTTCAGATTCATATTTTTTTTTAACTTATCGATACTTTTATATTTCAGAAGATGTTAGGTAATGTTAGTTTCTGCTGTTTTTAGCTGGCGCAGCCACTTGGCTAATTAAAGATAGACACGAATAAAAGTAGTTGATATAAATCGGGTTAAATCGCTCCTCCAAGCATGAGTCAAGTCAACCTTACATTTAGGTACACCTGTGTAACAAATATGTAAATTGTAGATATACTAATAGATATCTATCTAGGTACTTTCTTCTACCAAGAGTAGACATTCTAAGAATTTGGGTACCATTAAATATCTAAGTGAATACCAGACAGGTGTCGGAACAAAGGGCAACATTTTTACTAATTAGACACCGCTTTAACAGATAAAGAAAATGCAGGTGAATTATTAATCGCGACCGTCGCAGATAACAGTCTTTTTTTAATGAAGCAGCCAATAACTTACGCTGAACCGTTTAATTGTGACGTTGGTAGGTAGGTATTCTTAATTGGATAAAATTATAAAAGTAAATTTTACTGGTATCAAAAATAGGTATGCATGCACACTTTCCAACAACTTACTAAGTTGTTTTTAGTAAAAAAAAACTCAAACGAAGAGCTCAAGTATTTGCTTCTAGTAGTTTCTTAAAACCATTGTAAATGTGTAAATAATTCTTACAATTATGAATAGGTACCTAAATAAGTATATAAGTACTTATCTGAGTTCCTAAATTAATTTATTTACCTATTCGAAGGAATTTACATTCGAAGAAATAGGATACCTACTTACTTCATTTCCAAACGAAACTTTATTATATAAGTAATTATATTTTACACACGTTATCACACGTTTATTACAGTTATAGAAAGATAAAGATAGAAATGTGAGATACGTTCATAATTCTAAGTAGGTGTTATATTAAATATATATAAAATAAATGTCTAAAAAATAAAATAAAATTTAATAAAGCTTTGTTAGCTTCAATAGCAAAAGGCTCAATCCATTGATATCAGAACAAATACCTTGCTACAACTTTTAAAAAAATATATAATTTTACGGACATTGAAAACAAAGAACAATAGATACAAACAAATTATACGTTTTTCACTTACAAAACAACGCCAACGCAACTAAAGCGACGACAAGGGCCATAAAAAAGAAACATTCCAACCATAACGTGCAAAAAGTTGACAAATAACCGTAGAAGATGTACCAAAACTTTATCCCTAGGGAGTGAGATTTCTATTAAAGAAAGTACAGGCACGGTAAAAGACAGTCGTAGGCAATTTAACTGAACAAAGTTCACCTGTTTATCGTAAATATTTATCACTTGGGCTGTCACTGTTAAGTAGTAATGATCATGCAATCACGCGTGTGTTAACATTCCGCGGTTCTCGGCGATGAAGGGTTAACTAGTGGCGGGAGAATGCGTGAACCGCGCGCGGTAGCGAGGACCCGACTGGCTACGGCTACGGCTCCTGCTACGGGCTACGCTGCATCCTCTTCGGCCCGCGCAGTCGCAGCGCTTATAACAAAATCCTTCAAGTGGCCGCACTCAAATAGCACATTTCTAGTCTAGAATCTCTTACCAGGTACTCGATCTGTACAGTAATTACCAAATACTATTAAAACTGTAAGTGAACCTTTTACACCTGTAAGTGAGTTTATAAGGCATTTTAATATGCTGTGCTGATGCCACCGCAATACCGGCCACGGCCATGGCTGGTATTCTTTTTTTATATTTATATTGGTCAAGGGAACAAACTTTGGGTGGGTAGAAATATTAAAAATGCTTTTGCATTAAAACCTACTCTGAAAAAATTAAAGTGACGTTTTATGAATCATTGTATTAAATTTCGCGTGTATACTAACCCTGTTATTAATAAGAAAATCTGCCCTTCTAAATCAGTTATATCATACTTACCTACAGTAAGTATACTACCAATTTGGAGTGCAGAAAAACTATGCTTCTTAAATCAGTAACAATATATTTTTAATAAATTAAATGGTTAAAGTTTATCAGTATGTTTTTTAAAAAATCTTACATATTTTAAAAATCTGGGCTTAAGGCGAGATGGGTTCACTGCTTGCAATAGGTACTGTGCGTGTTTTTGAAAAATTGTTGTAATTAATCTACTACAGTTTATTTCTCAAAAATTTTACATAGGAATCTTATGGCTTTTCAACAGACCAAGCTTTAGAGGTATGTTTCAGATTTTTTTCTATCGAGCCAAAAATGCCTTATCGTGTTTTGGATATTGTAGGATAGGTGTCTGTATATTGTGCCTTAAAATTCTACGTAAATTTTTTGAAAAATAAACTGTGGTAGTTTAATTACAGTGATTTTTCATAAACACTTACAGTATTCTTGGCTCTGAACTGATGGGGCCTTAAATATTCAATGGCACAGAGTTGAGGATGTTATTAGTAAAGAATAAAATGTGTGTATGGTAGTTATTTACTTCTATATCCGCGTGCACTGTGACTCGTCACAACTGCAAATTTATAACTACGAGGGCAAGTTTGGTATCGTTTTCAGATAAATAAAAGATGGTCGATTGATTTCTGAAACAAAAAAAGAGCATTTCCATACAAAAATATAGAATAATATTTTTTTTAAAAATAATTTTTATTAACGACCTTAAAATTAAAACGTGTACCAGTATCTGCTTAAAAAAAAATATTTAAAAAGCCGCATTCATATAGATTCCAAAAATATAAGCTTTGTTGAAAGTTTAATCAAAAAAACTTGTTTAAAAAAATATTTATCTCGACTCGGCAGAAGAAAAAACAGGCAGTGAAAAAATAATCCTTACTTAATTTTATAAAACATTCTTATTAAGTTACAATACTCACATTATGTGTGTATACAGGCTGACTTTATGTCCACCTGCAAAATTTTTGGAGCAAGTTCAGTCCATAATACTGAACTACTTTCGATAAAAAAAAGTTATTAAAAATCGATAAAAATTTTTCGTGCTCCCATACAAAACCCGTTTGGCTGAGCGCTGATTTGTATGGGAGGACGAAAAATTTTTATCGATTTTTAATAACTTTTTTATAGAAAGTAGTTACGTATCATGGACTGAACTCGCTCCAAAAATTTAGCAGATGGATAAGATTTAGCAGATGGATAAAAAGTCAGCCTACCGTCATCTTTAAAATCGTATAGCTGAATTTGGCTGAATTAGACTTAGTGACAATTTTGAGTGACATAAAGGTCTGTAATTATAATAATCGATCAATATAGATATGTACTTAAAATACCTACATGTTATTATATTTTGTTTCTTATATACATTTTCCTTCGCATTCGCACAACTCCGTGCACTTAAGTTGCCGCTGCAAGCACCTGCACCTGTGGCCGCCGCACTTCTTTTTGCATCTGCACCTGATCATCTCCACACATGCTTCGGTAGCCACTGGCAAGTCTGTCCATGTAGGTTGCCAGCTGTCGCCGACTTTGGTCCATCCCCATTTAGATGGATCAGGAAGATTTGGAGTCGGCGACATCTGACCTAATACATAGACAGCTTGAAACACCGCCCGCAGGAAATGTTGGTATAGAGCGGCTTTTGTCGGAGGTAGATTTTCCAATTGACGGTCTTTTTTCGTAAATAAATGCTTTCGGGCTTCGTTCACCGTAGAAAATGAACTGGATCTAAAAGAAAAGGTATTTACGATTACAAATTGCAGTAAAACATTTGATGTGATATTTTGCCTCTAACGCGATTAAATCACAACGTTCTGATACTTTTGCCAAAATTTTATAATCATTCAATATTTTAGCGCACTGCAAAATAGAGTCATTACAAGACTTTTTCATGACATTACTAAGTGGATCAGTTGTTGTACTCGGCATTTAGCAAAATATACACTCTTCTTTATATTCTGTCGACTGTAAGCTACGAGTCATGGGAGGTGAGACACGAGAAGCTGATATTTTAACTCGCGATTTTGCTGAAGCTGTTATATCTCGAATAACATGACTTATGCCACACGGCTTTAGTTTGACTGAAAACATGATTTAAATCATTTATATGGGGTAACAAACATTCATTGAACACTGGTAGCTCACCAAGTTGATAAAATTCTTTTATATTTTTGCTAAGACAATGCATGTAGGTTTTATCAGCTTTTCATTGTTATTTTTCTGGCAAAGCACACATAATTCACAAATTAATATACTTACATACTTATAGCTCGCAAGCATGTCTGCATGTGGAAAGGGGAGTGACCCCGTAAATTGGGAAATATGTGTGCTGTGCAGTTCAGTATTATGAACTGAACTTGCTCCAAAAATTTAGCAGGTGGATAAAAAGTCAGCCTGTATACACACACAATGTGAGTATTGTAACTTAAGGACGGTATGCACAAAGCCACGTGGTCGGATTTGGCTCTGAAATGTGCAAAATTTTCCCGCTAGGGGGATAAAAATGTCAAGATGAAGTTACATAGAGTTAATAATGTGTAAACGGGACAATAGATGTAGGTAATCATAAATTGTAACGTAGAATTAGTATACAGCTTACTTTTTTCTTTTCGTCAAGACTTCCAGTCGGCGATACTTATTAAAATTTTCAAATTAATCAAATATAAGTATTATTTTGTTTGAATTATTATTTCTGAATTAAGGCCTTGGCAGACTTATTATAATGTACTTAACACTTTAGTAGACAGGCTATCAGTAGAAAAAGTAAAGTCGAAAATACAGTAGTGTGCGTGAATGCAAGACGTTTATTTAAAAAGCGAGTTTAAATATATGTGAAATTCAT
The DNA here is from genome assembly GCA_963576875.1 of Acrobasis repandana. Classification (NCBI taxonomy): domain Eukaryota; kingdom Metazoa; phylum Arthropoda; class Insecta; order Lepidoptera; family Pyralidae; genus Acrobasis; species Acrobasis repandana. The sequence continues at coordinate 12,673,867 of OY756218.1, read as the reverse complement.
ATAGCGCTTTCAAAAAAATCCAAGTTTTGGTTATTCGAATCTTGCGTAAAATTTATTACTTTTTCAATTTATTAGTCGACCTCCGTGGCGATTCCTTAACACAATAGTCCGTCACTCGGAGGTTCTGGGTTCGATTCCCAGCCAGGGCAAGTTGGTAAATGACGTTTTTTAATTTGTCCTGGTTCTTGGGTGTTTATTTTATCCCATCAAAAACATAAATGTAAAAATGCCAAGTTCAAATTCCGACAAAACAATTTGAATTTAAATAGCTGCCAAGTTATGTAGGTAGAGAAAACTAAAATTTATTCATACGAATCTCAACATTTGACTTGGACAACATTAAGATTGAAAGCACGGTCACCCATCCTAACTGTGACCAAGCTAGAAGTTGCTTAACCTGTAAAAGCACGGTCATTCATCCATCAGTTTTTGAATTTATCGTATGCGAAGTAGAGCGAAATATTTGCACAAGTGGTTTTGATTACTCGTATTTTGAAATTTGTTAAAGCGCAAATGACAAAGAACCCTTAGAATAGAGAATCTGTTTCGTTTTACGCAGCTTTTCAGGGTTCCGTAGTAAACAAGAAACCCTTATAGTTTCGTCATGTCTGTCTGTCTGTCTGTCCCCAGTTTTACTCATAGACTATTAGTACTAGAAAGCTGTAATTGGGCATGGGCATGGATATGTGGTAATAAAAACTTGAAAAAAAAATGTGTGGTGTGAGACGTCGTTGAATAGGTCTTTCAAAAATATTGTAAGATTATGAACACCCTTTTTCATTTTAGCAATCCGTTTGTGAAATATTTGGTTTTTGATTGCAAATTTTTGTTAGAATCATGTGTCTCCCCTCTCTGTCAGTTAAACGGTTGTATATGGACACTTTAAAAAATCACGGCAGTAGTATATAACGTCTCCCTGTACTAGAACTAATTTAAGGTGGATTCAGTTCATGATACTGAACAACTTTTCCTAAGGAACACATAATTAAATATAAAAAGAAAATGTTTGCTTTCCATTCGACCTCCGTGACGTAATTGTTAACACGCTAGACCTCTAATCCGGAGGTTCTGGGTTCGAGCCCCAGCCAGGGCAAGATAGAAAATGGTATTTTTCAAATTGGCCTGGGTCTTGGGTGTTTATCTATGTATGTATTTATCATAAAATATAGTATCATTGAGTTAGTATCCCATAATACAAGTTTAAGACTTACTTTGAGGCTAGCTTAATTAGTGTGATTTGTCCTTACATATTCCATATAAATATTACATTTTGCCAAATCTTGTGTGTAAGAGATCAAAAATAATTTTTGTATTTCGTTTTTTCCTTGGTGAAAGTTGTTCAGTATCATGGACTGATTTCAGACATAAAGTTAGGCAGTTTTTAGTTACATAAAACAAGTAGGTACTGACTACGGAACCCTACACTGCACGTGGCCCGTCACGGCACGTGGCCGGTTTATTTTGGTTAAGTTGAAATTTTAGGGAACCATAGACAAATTTATGATATTTCTGCGTAAATCAATATTGCTTATCGCTGACAGGACGTTCTCAAAAATACAATCAAATAGTATTTTACGCGAGCGGTGACTTGGAAAACTACACGTTTTGTGTTCCACTGACAGAAAATGTACACATTTGAATTTTCTTCGTGAAACAATACGTTTAGCGACCATCTGCAATCGTAACACCTTTCACTTTTATTCACCTTATTATGTAAGGACGGAGGGTAAAAAGGATTGCACGTTGAACAGATCAACAGTCTTGGCTTAGCAGCTGTATGTGCTCAATCAATGACTTGACTGTTTGATTTTGTACAATATTTTTAACGAATCAACAAAGAGCACTAAAAAGAAATCTTTTCCTGAAAACCGCCAAAAAAATTGGTTGATTAATGAAGCCGTAATTAGCATTATTGCACCCTTTTATTTTTTATCTTCTAGGTTTTCCTGTAATCTATAGGTAAAGAACTATTAACTGTATATTTTTCAAAAGTTTGGGATCAGTGGTTTCGGAGATAAGGGTATTTTTATTATTTATTTTCAAAAATAACTTCAAAAACACCAACTTAAAAATATATTTAATATTATCATTAAATGCTCTTTCATTTGATATTTTACGCGATATAGTTCACAAAATCCTTTTTTTAATGTCTCATTTATCTCCTATAAGTGGCCCGATTTTTTTTAATTTATTCATTTACCTACACTTTACTTCCGTCTTTGGGTCACAAATTTACATTATGTGCACCACATTTCAACTGAATCGGTCCAGTAGTTTAGTAGGGGGGGTCAATTTCCACCCATTTTCTTAAATAACTTAAAAATACCGATCTAAGAAATAATAAAAAAATATATATATTTAAAATTGTCATAAAAAGTTCTTTCATTTGATATGTCACACGATTTTGTTATCAAAACTTTTTATAATGTCTAATTTACCAACCATAGATAGATAGATATACAGATAGATACTATATTTGTGTTACTGAGGCACACACATCATATAAATAAATTAACACTAAATATAAACAATATACGTCGACATTCGGTGTAGGTACCGCAGTGACACAAAAAGGCAGTGACTCAGCTATACACTTGCTCAGGGAGCAAACGCTGATTTTCAGTCATCACCATCAAGTAACACGTGAGCCTGTCGAACGAGTGATTAATTAATAAAAAGTAATAAAAAGAGAAGAAGAAATACAAGAATAAAGTGCAGACGTGTTGGAATTAAGAGCGTGAAAAAGAAACATTGAACATAAATAACATGAAAAGTAAGAAGTAGAGAAAGAGAAAGTGATGATTACGATTTGCGTAGTTCGTCACCTAAGCGACCAATCTCTGTTTTTTCAACAATAATTCCTTAATTTGTTTTTTAAAAATTGGCTTTGACCTGAGAACTCTAATAGGAGGTGGAATATCATTCCAGCACTTGGTCGCCTGGTGACGGAAACTACCAGTAAATGCTACCGTTCTATGCCTATAAATAGCTAACGGCCATAAGTGGCCCCCTTTTTTAAATTTCATTTATTTACGTTATACGTCTATCTTTGGGTCACTATGTTACATAAGTGTAGGTACTAAATCTCAACTAAATCATTCTAATAGTTTCGTAGCAAATTGGCTGTGACTTACGGACAGACAGACAAGCGAAACCCTAAAAACAGTAAAAACACTGCACACTTTTGTATGAAAATGCAGATTTGTTTTTGTTTTTGTTTTTTGTTTTTGTTTATTAACATTATACTATACTAGCAGTCCACCCCGACTTCGCCCTTGGTACACACAAAGCCTATGTCACTCGGGGATAGTGTACCTTTCCAACGGTGAAAGTTTTTTTAAAATCGGTCCAGTAGTTTCGGAGCCATGTAATGCAAACAAACAAACAACCAAATCTTTCCTCTTTATAATATTAGTATAGATAAATAGCCTACTATAGCCTGCCTGCCTAGCCAAGTATAGATCTAGTATAGCCTGTGGTTCGATATATTACGCATAATGTCAATTCGTATTATGATATACATTCATGGGGAAAAGTTGTTCAAAATTTCAGACTGAATCACCCCTCAAAATAATTGTAAAACCTTAATTAAACAGCACCTTTTATTACAAAAACAGTTAATATGATTCCGCGACCCGAGAAAGTTCCAATCCAATTTTCACCCTAATCGCCAATTAAAAAATATAGGTAATAAATCAAACCAAATAATTTATTTCATTGACTTAATTTTCAATAAAAAATAAAAAAAAATGTGCGATGCCGTATCTGCGATAGCATTACATCTTTTCTTGAACGTCAACAAAATGTCAAAACTGTACTATAGTGTAGCAAAAGTATGACATAATTTGGCAGTTTGTACATAGTTTTTTATTGAAATATTTTAGACTGTAATGCAATTTTACGTAATTCGAAAATGGATTTTTTTGAAAAATTCGCCACGGCCTCCTTCCTGAACGCCCGGCGGGCAACTGAATTTGTATGGAAGAAACATGTCCGCCATTTCAGAGAATTCTGTCAAAAACGTTGCAAAACATCCAATTTTTTTTTTTTTTATTATTGCGTGATTGCATTGTAAGCAAATATTAAGAATAATGTTTCAAAATAGCCTTTATTTTTATAAAATATATGCAATCCCTTGTTAGAATATTTCTTTACGCAGAAAAACAAGCCAGTTTGTAGCAAGATTTTCAAAAATGTTTCTTTCATGTTTCTTTACAATTATCTTACTTTTTCTGAATGAAAATTAAAAAAATACGGTTTTCGTCTACTGGCTAGTCTATTCACCTATGTGTAGATATGTAATTTTCTTAGTGGTCTTTTCTACTCAAGCCATAACTATTGCCCGCGCAAAGTGCGTTTTGCATGTTTTAGGGTAAATTCAATGCTTGTTTTTAGGAAAACTACAAAATATTTTAAAAAATCCTTTTTTTCGTCTACTGTCCCAACTCTTCATCTATCTATGTGTATACATTATTTGACTTAAATCAAATGCTTTCTGTACAAACTTGTTGCCCGCGCAAACCCAGTTTACATGGTGCCGACCCTTAATAAGAATGTTTTATAAAATTAAGTAAGGATTATTTTTTCACTGCCTGTTTTTTCTCCTGCCGCGTCGAGATAAATATTTTTTTAAACAAGTTCTTTTTTATTAAACTTTCAACAAAGCTTATATTTTTGGAATCTATATGAATGCGCCCTGCCACCTCCCTCTTCACTTACAGTTTACAGCAAAAGGATACCAATACGGTGTATTTTTAGTGTCCAGGTGCTGACAATATCTTGCAAATTAAGCAGATGTAGAATCCCCCTCAAATCCGTTGCGTCCGGTGAGCAGAATGCCTTCGGCCTACAGCTAAAATCAGCCACGACACGACGGATGCAGCAGCATAAACAGGGGCATGCTTCAACTACTAGTGTAGAGGCACTGCTGGGAGCCTGGAAACAGTAGGTAGTGGGTGGGCGCCGGCCGGCATTAGTTTGCATCAAATAACTGGAGGCGGAAGCACACAAAGTATAGTCTAGATCAAATGGCATGTAATTTTGACTTCCGCAAAGTAACACAAATTCTGACCCAAAAACTTTTCTTGGTGAAATCTTAACCGAGTGATTACACCAGATAAAATAAGGACATGAAAGAAGAAAGACTAATCAAGATAACATTGATGATGAAATCCTCGAGAAATTGACGGAACACTTAAAATATTCTACGCTCACGTAAGTAGGATGGTATCTACCTATAGTGATTATTGTGATTACCACGAAGTGCAATTTGGGAAGTACGAGTACATAGCGTAACTGATTATAAAAACTAGAAATTGAAGTCGCTTCTTTCGTTTCATCATCATCATATCAGCCATAGGATAGGAATTCCACGGCAGGACGTAAAAATCTCCCAAGGATTTTTTTTTTTATGTTATAGGACGGTAAACGAACAAGCGGGTCACCAGATGATAAGTGATCACCGCTGCCCATGGACAACTGCAACACCTGGAGTGTAACAAGAGCGTGAGGGAGATCTCAGGCTGCTGTCTTCACAGGCGCCGCATCCTTGAGACTCCTATGACGTCATCACCGCAGATAACAAATTAAAAAATCTTCTGAGTGGCAGAATCGAGTAAATAGTGTTATCGATATATTATAACAAACTTCGTTCACTCGTTACGTTACCTCACTATTCGATCTGTCATCAGTGTCAAGTGTCTGTGTGTCATTGACTGATTGCATGTCATCCGGTTTTCATTCATTCAATTTCCCGCTTCAGCTCGAACACTGTGTAGTGTGTTTTTGTTTATTTATTTTAAATTAAAACTTTATTTACAACAATGAAACCAAAATCAGTCATTACACGTTTCCACAACTGTTATATCCTTCGTAATAGTAAAATAATCAAAGAGGATCTGTGGATAAGAGATGGCAAAGTTGAAAATCCTGAACAAATATTTTATGTGGAACAACTTGAAGCCGATATAACTGTAAATTGCGATAACTTGCTTATTGCACCGGGGTTCATTGACATCCAAATCAATGGTAAGTTTGTATAATTTTTAAGAGGAGTATAAAACATTGTTTGTTAACATTTTACCTACATTTTTCATTCAACTCAAATTTCCATTTTAATACCTACTTTTTATTAATTAAATATCTACGCGTAAAATAATCTTCTATACTTGCCCCTATAGTTGTAATATTTCAACTAGTTTTTAATCATGTTATTATGTATGTGGTGGTGATGGTAGTGGTACTATAACGTGGTGATCATGGCTAAAGTATAAACTATTAAAAGTAAAACTAAATGAAAATCTACTGATGAAAAACTACTTCTGTATAATAACTTGTAAAAAAATCACATTATATGTCTCATACTATAGGTGGCTGTGGTGTTGATTTCTCATATGACTCAGAAAATGTTCAATATGGAATTGATAAAGTTGCAAAAGAGTTATTGAAACACGGAGTGACCTCATTTTGTCCAACGTTGGTAACATCACACCCAGAAAAATACCACAAGATTTTACCACAAATTAAGAAGTCTCAGGGCGGCAAGCATGGCGCCACAGTGCTCGGGGTCCACCTGGAAGGCCCATTTATAAGTGTGGCAAAGAAAGGTGCCCATTTGGAGGAATACATTAAAGCTCCGGAAAAGGTAAATTTATATAGAAATGTTTTATACTTTTATGCATTTGACTACAATACTAATGTCACATTATTTATTGCACAAAAATTTTACAATTAGTGAACTAAAACACATACTGTCATATTGGCATGAAGAAGACAAGAAACCCGTTCCCCAATCACTGAGACATAATATTTGGAATGCCCCTTATGCATATGAACAGAGTGCAACCAATAATATAGCCAGGGGATTTCTTCATCAGTTCATACAGAACCATTGTAAATCATTAAAGAGCTTGCATTTCACTTTTATTATATATTTTATTATATTTACAGGGACCAAATGAACACCAGTGTTCCCCCCATTTGAATTGAATTATTCAATAAATAAATTGACGTGTATATTACTTATTATTACTAATTTTGTACCTGTTATTAAATTATTTAATTTGATTTTATTTTTGTTTAGAAAGTTCATTGCAGAAATATTATTATCAAACTAGTCTATTTTTATGACTTAGTAAAATAATATTTTTACTCCAGATAGGTATTATATTATTTTTTTGTTTTCTTTGGTTATTGCTATTTCAACACATTACCATTACCTATCTATCAATAACCTACTTACTAAGTGTAGATATTTCTTATTGCGGTGAGTGAACTTGTTATCAAGACTGCTATCACAGACATATGTTATTGAACTTATCATTGTTTATTTATTTATAAAACACTGCTTGTTAGACTAAATCAATGTTTACTTATTATTAGGTTTTACTGAACAATGTCTTTATACTCAATTTGATGTCACATACAACAATGTTGGATACACAATACATAAGCACCTACTTAATCATGTGAACAGCAAATAAAGTTCCAATTTCTATAACATTATACTTTATATTCTTTGCATGCCCTTTCCGCACCTTAGTTTTTTGTCCAGGCTCATTATCTTTATATTCTTTGTATGCCTTTTCTGCACCTTGGTTTTTGTCCAGGCTCATTATCTTTATATTCTTTGTATGCCTTTTCTGCACCTTGGTTTTTGTCCAGGCTCATTATCTTTATATTCTTTGCATGCCCTTTCCGCACCTTAGTTTTTTGTCCAGGCTCATTATCTTTATATTCTTTGTATGCCTTTTCTGCACCTTGGTTTTTGTCCAGGCTCATTATCTTTATATTCTTTGTATGCCTTTTCTGCACCTTGGTTTTTGTCCAGGCTCATTATCTTTATATTCTTTGTATGCCTTTTCTGCACCTTGGTTTTTGTCCAGGCTCAATATCTTTATATTCTTTGCATGCCCTTTCCGCACCTTAGTTTTTTGTCCAGGCTCATTATCTTTATATTCTTTGTATGCCTTTTCTGCACCTTGGTTTTTGTCCAGGCCATTATCTTTATATTCTTTGTATGCCTTTTCCGCACTTTGGTTTTTGGTCCAGGCTCATTATTTTTATATTCTTTGTATGCCTTTTCTGCACCTTGGTTTTTTGTCCAGGCTCATTATCTTTATATTCTTTGTATGCCTTTTCTGCACCTTGTTTTTTTGTCCAGGCTCATTATCTTGATATTCTTTGTATGCCTTTTCTGCACCTTGGTTTTTGGTCCAGGCTCATTATCTTCATATTCTTTGTATGCCTTTTCCGCACCTTGGTTTTTGGTCCAGGCTCATTATCTTTATATTCCTTGTATGTATGCCTTTTCTGCACCTTGGTTTTTTGTCTGGGCTCATTATCTTCATATTCTTTGTATGCCTTTTCCGCACCTTGGTTTTTGGTCCATGCTCATTGTATCTATCTATATTTAGAGCTATGCTCTTGTCGGTGGAGTATGAATTCTCTGCCATTTGTCTCTCTCATCTGCCAGTTGTTTAACTTCGCTGTACGACACAACATTCACCTTTTCCTTTATCTGTTTCATGTAGCTATGCCTTGGTCTTCCTGGTCCTCTTTTCCCTTCTATCTTTCCTTCTATGATGGTCTTTATGAAGTCATCATGTCGTAGCAGATGACGCAACATCTTTCCTCGTCTATTCTCTATTATATCCAGAATGCACCTTTTCTCCTACTCTTTTCAGAACCTCCTCATTTGTAATTTTTTCAACCCAGCTTATCCATTCCATCCTACGCCAGCACCACATTTCAAATGCTTCTATTTATTTCTTTTCTTTTTGAGTCAAAGTCCATGCCTCTCAGCCATATAACGCAATAGTCCAGATATATATTTTTAGGCGCCGTTTTCTTGACGATTTTGATATCTTTGCTGTTAGAAGATGTTTTTTCTGTATGAACGCTTTTTTTGCCATTGCAATTCCTGCAACTATATCTTGTGTAGAACGACCATTGGGTGTTATTTAACTTCCTAAATATTTCAATGATTGTATTTGTTCTAAATTGTAATTCTTAATTTGAATATGAGGTTGTTAGTGGTTTTCGGTTTGGATTTAGATTATTTCTTCTTTTCTGATTTTTCTGATTTTGATGTTATCATAATTTTTGTTTTTTTGTAATTTATTTTCAATCCGTGTTCTGTAAAAGTTGTATCTATATTATTGAGTAACTTTTGTAATTGTTTTGAATCTTCGGCTAACACTGCAATATCATCTGCAAATCTTGTTCATGTTCTTTTTATTAGAATTTTTTTTTATTGTGAAAATAATATTCTATATAAAAGAGATGGACTGGCCATCTATCAGTTTTACTGATTGTACTTGTACTTTTACATGTTAACCATACCACAGAATACAGTAAGAGTATACAGAACGGAATCTCCTAAGGTACGCGCAATATGCGTCCCGTTCTCCGACCCTGCACCTCTCCCCCGTTCTTGTGCGGCTGCGTGCGCCGTGCAGTGTGTGTTCGCCCGCTCTAGCCCTGAGACAAGGCGAGAGCGGGGGAGAGGTGTGGGGACGGGGAAAGGGGACGTATATTGCGCGGGACCTTAGGAGATTTCGTTCTGTATACTCTTACTGTCTTCTGTGTCCATACTGCGCGTAAAGCAGTTCGTCGCGGCTGTCATTACTGTATGGCATCAAGCTATATCAGGCGCCTTTAGGCAGCTTGAAAAATCTGACACCAGTGTAAGCCACTTAACAACACACGCCAACAACAAACACAAAACATTGATTTTACTAAGCACGACTCTTGCATTTTGCAAATCTTGGCAAAAACCTACCACATCATCATCGTCATCTGCCACTTAATTTATGTCAATATCACTGTCCATTTATCCTTTAACTAGTGTAGCATCAAATGTTTGTTTTCATTACATTTATTTGATTTTCAGGGTATAGAAACAATGCGCGAAGTTTATGGACCACTAGATAATGTTGTCATTGTTACCCTGGCACCCGAGCTGCCGGGTGCGACCAAAGCCATAGAGGACTTAACTAGCCAAGGTATAAAGGTGGCCCTGGGACACTCCACAGCCGGGCTGGCTCAGGGTGAAGAGGCCATCAAAAATGGCGCCAACATGATCACGCATCTCTTCAATGCTATGCTTCCTGTAAGTAGCAGTAAATTATATTGATGAACAGAATACTCACTAGTAATACAGTATTTTTCCCCTGTTTTTATTGGTGTTACATAAGGCTTAAGGGTTGGGACACATCGGTCAGCACGGAACAGCACTCGCTCTCTCTCGCTCTAGCAAATGACGCGTCCGAGCGACAGAAAAGGATAGTAGAATAGGAAAGTGCTGTTCCGTGCTGACAGCTGTGTCCCAACCCTAAAACTACGTCAAGTGGACACCGAGTTTTTGGCGGGAAGTCAAGGGGTTCGGTTGGGGTTTGCTTTAAATTATTTAGCAAATTGATTTTAGTGGACTTTATAATATGAAATTGGTGTTGTTTGGTGTTATAAATGCTCATGCTCATGAACAATGTGTAAAATAGTTGAAGTGGACAGTCATAGTACGGCTGTAGTGATATTTGTTTTGCAGACTCTGTGGGCGTCGTCCGCCACTCAGTCGCCTATGAAAACCAGTAGACTCGTACAGATTTGTCGCCAGAAACTACCTTGAAGTAGTCAAAGGCCTATACCACCCTTTGATTGTAACTTGTTAGGATTAGGTTAGGATTAGGAATAAAGAACAAAATAAAAGATAGGCTCTAAAGGACTTGTATCCAGAGCCGTAAAATTATTTAATAAAAAAAAAATCAAGTGGACACCCGGAGTTTTTGGCGGGAAGTCAAGGGGTTCGGTTGGGGTTTACTTTAAATTATTTTGCAAATTGATTTTAGTGGACTTTATAATATGAAATTGGTGTTGTTTGTTGTTATAAATGCTCATGCTCATGAACAATGTGTGAAATAGTTAAAGTGGACATTCATAGTACTCCTGTAGTGATATTTGTTTTGCGGACTGTGTGGGCGTCTTCGGGCGTCGTCCGCCACTCAATCGTCTATGAAAACCAGTGGACTCGTATCTATAGATTTGTCGCCAGAAGCTCCCTTGAAGCAGTCAAAGGCCTACACCACCCTTTGATTGTAACTTGTTAGGATTAGATTAGGATTAGGAATAAAGAACAAAATTAAAGATCTAAGGACTTGTATCCAGAGCCGTAAAATTATTTTTTTAAAAATCAAGTGTACGCCCCGGACGGGTTCAGTCAGTCTCTCTCACAAACCCTACGTGCAACAGAGAACCATCGCGGGTCACGTGTCTCTGTCGCGCGTAGAGTTTGTGACGAAGACTGAACCCGTCCGAGGCGTCCGCTTTACGTTGTTTCAAGCCTTACAAGAATATTTTTAATATGACTATGTTTGCAATGTTTTTTATGGAAAAATAATCAATAAATAATTTAAGTTTATAAACTCTTTTACGCTTGTGGTCTTTACTCTGAAGTCCGCATGATAACGCGTAGGAACGTGTCCGCAATATTGAGTGCTACGAAATGACAATAAAGTCTAATTTTATTTGGTTGGCAGTCATGTTATTTTCGGCCAGTCTTACTAAAATCAGAACTGGACTCATTTATACTCGCAATATTTTTTAGTTCCACCACCGTGATCCCGGGCTAGTGGGATTACTGACGTCAAAGACAGACAAACAAGTATACTACGGCATTATATCCGACGGCACTCACACACATCCAGCTGCACTTCGGATAGCGTGCAGAGCCAACCCTGAAGGTACCTATAGTTTTGTACAGTTACGTTATCACGTCTTTATCCCTAACGTAGTAGACAGAGCCCAGGGCCGCAGGACAAAAAAAAATCTCAAAGGCCACGTTTAGCGTGATGGTGGACATGAAGATGGAAAATAACATGCTGCTAGCCGAATCGCCCATTAACACGATTCAGATTCTCGCCCAATCCCCTGAATCCGCTTTTACGATCTGCGCGGGAAGGAAGCAACCGGTACATTTTAAGTTTTTTTTTCTTCCAGACCAGCACGAAATATATTTTATCTTTGTATAATTTTATTTTTCTTATAAACATTTCATTTAATTTTATATCATTTGCCGTGTAATTTCCGGCCTAGAATAGGACCCTCCATGTCTTTCAGTGGATTTCGTAAGAGGCGTCTAAAGAAGTAAGCACAAACATCTTGTGCTTCAATTACATTCCCAAGGAGGAAAGTTGTTGTCGGGCGGCGGCCGGTTGGTAAACTTTTTGCACAAATACTATCCCACAGAAAGTTGACATCAAACAGGCGACCCATAAACCACAGCCAAACTATTTTATTACATGCGTAAGTGACATGGAGTGACATTGCATGGTCCATTCAACATTGGACCATGAGTGCTATTTTTTCATTTAGGGACTGAGCGAAACACATAACGTGTAGTTTTCAAACTCGCCACTCGCGTTCCGACGCATTGCATCGTATTTTTGAAACCGTCGTGTGAGTGATAAGTAATATTGTGTTACGCAGAAAATATTATAAATTTGTCAATGGTTTTCTAAACATTTCAACAAATAAAAAAGCAGCGTGAAACGGAACTGATACTCTATGGAACGTTTCTTTGACATTTGTACGCTAAAAATGTCAAAATTACGAGTGGTTCAGACCACTCGTTGCAAATCCTTCGCGTACAATCAATTCAAAAATGCGCCCGTTTGAAAACACTCGCGCAAATCATTCGTAATGTGAGTCCCTGAATGAAAAATAGCACTCCATGTCACTCCATATCATTCAAGCAAATAATAAAATTATTTGGCTTAAAAGAGCAGATAGATCATAACTTTTCGAAGTCTAAACAAATAAACAATCCCTAATAAAACATTTCAGGTTTAGTTTTGGTAAGCGACGCGGTAGCCGCCCTCGGGCTACCCGACGGCAACTACCGGATAGGCCCGCAGGCGGTCAGCGTCGTCGACGGCCGGGCCTTCATCACCGGCACCGATGTCTTGTGTGGCAGCACCGCGGCTCTGGACCAGTGTGTACAGACCTTTAAAAAATGCATAGGTATGTATACCTACTTGCTTAGTGTTAGATCTCATCTATCAGCACGGAACAGCACTTTCCTATGCTGCTACCCTTTTCTGTGCCGACGACGGAACCCTGCAGCACGGCCGGAAGCGTTCCGACGCTCTCTCTCGCTCTAGCAAATGACGCTTCTGAGCGACAGACAAGGATAGCAGCATAGGAAAGTGCTGTTCCGTGCTGCTAGATGAGATCTAACCCTTACCAATTTTTTTAATGACATTAAAATGAGGCAGACTTACCTAGTCTAGCCATAAATATTGTAAATAAAAAAGAAAAAAATATATTTTTCTATTGCAAATAACATTTATTACTTTTACAATGCGTTAGTTTAATACATAAAAATATAAAACAATTTAAAATATAAAAAGTTTATTCGAAGTGGTCTCAATTGGCTGCAATACAGTCCTTAAAACATTGAGGCCAGTTATCAATAGAAGCACGCACTCTTTCCATGGGAAAATTCTTCACTGCCAATTGTTTTAGGGACTCCAAATTATCATGACGTTTAGAGCAAGCCGTACTCTTTAAAACTGACCGTAAATCATAATCCAGCGGATTAAGATCGGGACTAGACGACGGCCAGTCCTCAGCTCTGATGAAGTCGGAAACGTTCGATTCCAACCAAGACTGCGTGGACCGAGCTTTGTGACCCGGTGCCGAGTCTTGCTGGAAGGACTATTCTTGGTTATTGAACATGGTGTTGTTTAGGGGCTTAACTACCTTCTCAAGAATGGTATCTTGATACACTTGTGCCAATGTTGGCAATGGCCTGATAACATAAGCAGAGCTATGATTATGCATATACTGAACTATGCTTTACCAGTTATTACTCACATCGTCAACTCTAGCTTATCCCAACACGTTTTTCCTTCAGCCTGGCGTAATGCCTTTGTGCGTCCACTGCCTAAAGTTTCAATACCGAAGTGTTTAAATGACATTCGCCCAATTTCTATTCTCCCCTTTCTTTCAAAAATTTTAGAAGCCCCTGTTCACCAACAACTTTCGGACTACATGCACAAAAATGATTTCTTTGATCCCTTTCAATCTGGGTTTAGACTGGGTCATAGTACAACGACTGCCTTACTTAAAATAACTGAGGACATTAGAGCTGGCATGGAAAATACCAAGGTGACGGTTCTGGTGTTGATCGATTATTCTAATGCCTTCAACACTGTCGACACAGATATACTTTTAGCTGTCCTACTACATATAAATGTATCACCCTCAGTGATCAATTGGTTCTCTTCATATCTTCGTGGGCGCCAACAGTGTGTTCGTTCTGAGCAATCTGTTTCAGATTGGATGGAAGTGACTGCTGGTGTCCCACAAGGCGGCATACTCTCTCCTATTTTATTTTCTATTTTTATCAATACTCTTTCTAGTCTTCTCAATTGTTCCTATCATTTCTATGCCGATGACTTGCAGCTTTATGTACAAACTGATGTTGATCAAATTAACGATGCCATAGCTTTACTAAATTCTAATCTTGACCTCATAAGAGACTGGTCGGAAAGCTATGGTGTTGCTGTCAACCCAACTAAGTGCAAGGCTATTATTATAGGGAGCACGCGACAACTTCCAAAATTGGATTTCAGTTCGATGGCACATGTAGTGTATAATGGCAATATCGTCCCTTTCTCTAATTCAGTTAAAGACTTGGGTCTCCATATAGATAATGCATTGAACTGGGATACACAAATTGCTGAGGTGAGTCGCAAGGTCTATGCTTCAATGCATCATTTAAACCTCCTTAAAAACTTTCTCCCCTTCAAAACCAAACTAATGCTGGTCCAGTCTCTCATTCTTCCTATCATTGATTATGCTGATGTGTGTTACCTGGACACCAGAGAGGAACATCTCAACAAACTCGATCGTCTTCTAAATAATTGCATTAGGTTCATTTATTGCCTTCGCAAATATGACCACATCTCCTTTTTTCGTTCTGAGCTTAAATGGCTTACTATCCGACAACGCAGAGACCTTCACATTTTATGTCAACTTCATAGTATACTATATAATATTTCTGCCCCTAACTACTTAACGTCTCAATTCCAGCTTCTATGCTCTAATCATGACAGGGTACTGCGCTCTTCCGACAAATTAACTCTTAATATTCCTTCTCACCGTACTGGATTTCTCTCAAATTCTTGTGCCGTCACGGCTGTACGACTTTGGAATGCCCTTCCCGATAACATCATGAGAGCAGACGCGGGATCACTTCAAAATGCTGGTAATTCGACACTATCGCGAAAAAGCTTTGCTGCAATAATTTAAGTAAGTATATTTATTTTATGCTTATGTATTCATATTTATGTAAGTTTATTTTAAGTATGTAAATATGTATTTGGATTAATGTAATTTATATATGAATATATGTATAATGTATATATCTTATGTAACTATACGAATTAAGTATGTTTTATTATTTGTATATAACACTCTTCTTTCTTTATTAAATTTATTATATATTATTTAAACTTGCACCCCATTTACTACCTTTTCTGCTACGTCCCTAAGGTGAACTGGTAGACAATGCTTAGCATTAAGTTTTACCTTTTGTATTATAATCGTTAGATTATTGTGCAATAAATATTAAATAAATAAAATAAAATGTTTTGATGCCTTTTTCACAAAAGTATGGCTCAGTCACTCCTCCATATTTAACATCCCACCAAACCATCACTGAAGTCTGTCTTTTTTTACGTGAAAGCAAGTTCCTTTGCGGTGGTTCTTAGCAGAAAATCGGTTTAGTTGTTTATGAAAGTCGGGGGCTTTCTATATCAAATTAAAAATGGCGCTACGAATATCTAGTTCCGCTACTCATGACTAGATGGCGTTCTTGACAGGGTTCAGGTTGGTTTTTAATTTGCCTGGCAAATAAACTGGCTACATATACCTAATTTCTACAGATATCCTGGTTGTTGGACGTTGTGACAAATAAGACTTGAATATATCCTGTACAGAAGTTTGTTGTTACAGATTGCTCAGTGGAGTACGCTTTAGAAGCAGCATCACTTCACCCCGCTCGCGCGTTGGGTATCGACAACAGAAAAGGGAAAATAGACTTCGGATATGACGCCGACTTCATTGTCATGGATCCCAAAACATTGACAGTGCTATCCACTTGGATTGCGGGAGAACAAGTGTTTAGTCAACCTAAAGATGTATAATCGTCTAAGTCGACAAGGGTTTACTGCAAGGGGGTTCATGTATGTACCAATGTTACTTTTTAGAGTTCCTTAAATACGACTGCCCTTAAATTTAAAACTCTTTGAAACAAGGATATATTTTGAGCCTATGCCACATTGGGACTTGGTCCCGTCATCTTGATGCTTACTACTCGGGGGCAGGTCTAAACGCATAAGTTTTTAAAGCATAATTTTTTTGTTAGGGCATACATTCATTATATAAATTAGGCATAGGTCTATATGAATAGCCATAGCTGTTATTTGGTATGCGTAACCCCAGCAAAATGTTGCGCCTTAGAGAAATGTTATTCTTCTCCTCTGAAAATCAGCGTCTTGGCCGCAAAAAGCCTCGACATAATGCTGAGACTAACCATTTTGGTAGCATTATTTGTTTTTTCTTTCATGTTCAATGTCATTTGTTATTTTTATGCTCCAAATAAAGATTTTGTATATTTCTATTTCTATATTCTATAAATGAGAGTATTACAGATTAATGGTTCATAGTAAGCCTCAATGTAAACAACTATAGCAAAGTTCGTTCATGTTGTATTTTCGAAGTTATTCGAGAAAAACTGATTTTGCTGGGGTAACGTTACCCCAGCAACACCTTTTTCAAAAAAAGCGTTTAGCCTAGAATCAAGTATATGAAAAGATAGCTCTTACGAGTTGTAAATGTATACCAATAGCAAAATCTGTTCATCTTATACTTTTTGAGAAATTCAAGATTTTGCTGGGGTAACGTTTTGCAATTTTCCATATCTCGAAAACTGTTAGAAGCATAATTTTGAAAAAAATACTGTTTATAGGCCTTCATTTGTTCAAATGTGTTCAAATATAAGTATTTCGATTCATCAACAAATATCGAAGTAATTTATTATTTTAAAAATCTGAAAATATCGGTTTACTCGTAAACTAGTACATTTACTAACAAATCAAAAGCAGTGTACAAATTCGGATGAACAAACATTACGCGATATGAAGATATAAAGGCATATCATCGAATTTCTAGCGGTGTGACTTTGACCATCGAATACGCAGTTCTCTCTGAATACAAAAAGATAAACTATAGTGAACATTGGTGTTCATTTAGTTACAAAAAATGCCTGAAAGAGTCGGCTTCAAATCTCGGATGAAATAAAAGTTATTAAAAAAATATCATCAATTTTCCTATAAACCGACTAAATAACGGAGGCTACGAAAAAGCGGCCGTTTCATACTTGCGGGTTTCCTACGCTATCTTTTCATATACTTGATTCTAGGCTAAACGCTTTTTTTGAAAAAGGTTTTGCTGGGGTAACGTTACCCCAGCAAAATCAGTTTTTCTCGAATAACTTCGAAAATACAACATGAACGAACTTTGCTATAGTTGTTTACATTGAGGCTTACTATGAACCATTAATCTGTAATACTCTCATTTATAGAATATAGAAATAGAAATATACAAAATCTTTATTTGGAGCATAAAAATAACAAATGACATTGAACATGAAAGAAAAAACAAATAATGCTACCAAAATGGTTACTCTCAGCATTATGTCGAGGCTTTTTGCGGCCAAGACGCTGATTTTCAGAGGAGAAGAATAACATTTCTCTAAGGCGCAACATTTTGCTGGGGTTACGCATACCAAATAACAGCTATGGCTAATCATATAGACCTATGCCTAATTTATATAATGAATGTATGCCCTAACAAAAAAATTATGCTTTAAAAATTTATGCGTTTAGACCTGCCCCCGAGTAGTAAGCATCAAGATGACGGGACCAAGTCCCAATGTGGCATAGGCTCAAAATATATCCTTGTTTCAAAGAGTTTTAAATTTAAGGGCAGTCGTATTTAGGATAAAGACTTAAGCCGAATCAGCGTTAATTTTTGCTGCTGAATTTGTTTTATAGAAATTGACAACCCATTTTCTGTCACCGTGTTCTGCAGTAGAAATTAACTTGTTTGGCTTCTCAGATCTCCCTTCAAACTACCTATCTATTTTTTATTATTTTATGGTTTGACGAAATTGCATTTAATGATTACAAATTTTATGTACAAATGTTGACTTATTTTTCTAAATTAAATCGATTTAATGTTAAACATGGATTTTTAATAAATAAAACACCTATTTAGTGGCATGGAAAATCTTTATTGAAGTAAATATATTTATAAAGTCAGTACAATTTAAGTTCAATAGTTTCCAAAAATATTAAAGTGCAGGTTGCTGATCACCTGGCAATGTTAAATATGATTATTTCTTAATTAAAATACAAGCTAATATTGAGAAACTGTAATATGTGAATAATAACATGTATATACCTAAATAAAATCATGACAAAAATATATTTTAGGCAGGCTCTGAATTACACTGCTCTGTGCTGTTGTTATCCTGGCCACAGTTCACGATAATAAACTTATAATTATTAAGAAAAACCGCTAACGTCACATGAGAACTTGCACTCGCCATCAAACCTAAGAATGAGTCCAACCGGACACGCCAAATTCTCAAGTAACTCTAGCAGCAAAATGAATTTGGTCAAAGTAAGATGTGCAACCAGTTCAAAACATAATCCTAACTCTGTCCACAATAATATTATGGGTATTATTTTGAGATACGCTGAACGTTGTATTATTAGTATTTATACACTCAATTCCACCACTGCTTGGAATCGTGGACAGGCATAACCAGTTGGGCATCTTATTTTACAATAAAATTAAAACATCGAGTTACAAACCACGCAATGTATATTCATGTATACAATAATATTACTAAGTATGTATGTATATAATGTAAATACATTTTCATGAAAAACAAAATAATATCATGGAATATTCAAAGAGCCAAAATATTTGAGATTAACTCTACCTTGATACCATTAACTTCTAAGATCTAGGCACAATGCAGCAGAGACTCCTGTATGGATTACATAACAATTTTCGTTGACTGTGGGGCGAATACATACAATCATTCAGTGAACACCATCACACAAGGTGCGAAGACGTTATCGGAACTGCCTCTACATCAGGAACGTGGTATACTCGATAGATAATAGACATGTGTGAAAATTAAAATGACTGCTTTTAGCAAAGCGGTGTAGTGGACAGTGCAGGACAACGTGTTCCTCCCGTGCGCTGGCGTCGCCCCTGCAGCTGCGCCGGCGGCTCGCTGCCAGCTGCCGTCAAGGCAAAACACTACATCTAATAAAACTTCAACGTTACAATGTTTCAAATCTTTACGGAGGGTATTGTCTGTTAGATATAATTTCGTGACGCAGAAGTCCACAGTCGTACTAAACACATCCGTGTGGACTACTCCTAAGTTTAAAATACTTTTAACAGAATTAAATTATTGAGCAATATATTCCTATGAGAATATAAGTAGTAGAGATTTGCTCGGCTGCACTAACTCTACGAAAAAAAATGTTAATCCTAGTATCAAATACCAATGCACACTCCACAAATGTCATTTTTGTATCGTGAGAATAATTAAAAATTATAATAATAAATGAATCTTTGGATCAAAATTAAAATATGCATTTGGAACATGCACCATTCACACAAAATATTACAATAATTTTCACATTTCAACATAAAGATGACAAGAAACTTAATACAATGTAATCTAGGATAAACTTAAAACTAATTTGAAAACAAAGAAATAGCCATTTCACCACAGTTACAACCAAAAAGGATAATTTCGGGAGTTGCAGATTTCTATGAAAACCAAATTGATTCGGTATGATATGTTTTGTTGTTTACTGAATAATTTGTGAGATGAGAAATATCTAAATGGCCGCTAAGTGAAAAAATTATGCTTACAGTTATAGAATCAATTAAAAATAAGATCACTACAATACGTAAATACCAAGAATTGTATATTAAAATATTTGTACTTTTACTGACTAAAGGAAAAACATTGGCAACTGCTAATAATCCTACAATTGTAAAAAAAAAATAACTTGTATAATGTAGACAAAAAACGGTCGTCTCAAATTCGTTCACTCTAAGATGTGGAATGCAATTAGAATTCTTTAACAATATTTAAAAGGTATAATAATATATTAAATTTTTATATCAGCTCAACAATGTATATAATCTATTATAATTTAAAAGCCTAGATCCAAACTGTGATATTTATTGCACAAGCACACATGTGGCTTAAAATTCCAATGGGAATAGAGCTCACAACCTTATTAGTATTTAAGTTGTTTTCAGAACAATGGAGACCAAATCGTTGAGGTGGGTAAAACTAAATCAATTGTTTGAGCATGCTGTTTAACACAGTAAAGATTATGGAACTATTATATTTAAGAATACGAAATTAACATTATTCCCACCGTTTCACAATAAAATAGAAATGTTTAAGAATTTAATAGTTATTAATGCCACAACACTCCACCGGAACCATCTAGCTGTGCTTGGTGCCACAACATAGGCAATACGCCCACCTCCAATAGGGAGGGTAACATTAGAGCTCACCTTGTGCGATGCGAACCCTACGACTATCACATTACTTGGCACCGAGAATGCTCGCGTCCTTGGCACGATTGCCACTCATTCACCATCGCCCACACCCTACGCTACAATTCACTCCGGATGCCAAGGAAGCCGCAATATTCAGCGCCATATAAAGTGATACTACACAACTACTGAAGTAATTTATTGCTGGATACATAAGGGAATATAGATTCAAGAGAAATATATTTACCAAAAATTGCTTTAAGTGTATATAGGTAACTTTTAAGATTCCCGAGAAAGGCTACTGTAATGTACTCTAATGATACAATTATTATCGAGTAATGTCAATGGACAATAAATACCATTTGACCTGCCATTATCCCATGACAAAGTGCTTACTTGCTACGGCAAGAATATACAGCCTTGCAGAGGCGGCGAATATCCGCCGCACTCGCGCCAACCACTAATAAACATCTCTAAACAACACCACCATATAGGCAAACTTGTGATACTGTTATGTTGTGTATACCAAATTTAAAATACTAAACCTACAAAAAATCTACGCTGACTCCTACATAAGATATATGGCAAGAACAAAGGAAACATTGTCAAATATATATCACGAAACATTAAAGAGATAAATAATATAAACTATAATAATAATACTTTTAAAATAAAAGACAGAATATCAATGTCATTGCAAATGGTTGGAGAGTTTAAATACAATTATTATAATGACATTTCAACTTTTAAATTTATTAATATTGGAATTCACACATAAAATAGTATAATTTGTAAAATTATCCAAAACTTATCACACCACTTTTTTAATATTTTTATGCAACCCTAAAGCAGTATTTATTAATAGCGTCAAACGCTCCCTTTGGGGCAATAATAAGTTCTATTTCGGTTAATTTTACTTCACTAACACACAATAATTTTGATCAATGACAACAAATTAAAAATGAACATTATAATATTAAACCCTGAATATTAATAATAAAACAAAAAAATTGGCAACAATTAGTGACTAATTTACAAATATCATACAATAAAATAATTACTATGTGCATGCACAAATATCGTAAGAAAATAATTTGGCAGTAAAAATTCGTAACTCTAAAGGCCTAAACACACTGGCCAAAAATACTATTCAAATATAGGCCCAGAACATATAATTAAACAAAACAGTAAAATGACAAAATGAGAGTATTAATCACACCTACTCTTCCGCGAGGGGTATGTAGACTCGTTATTTTAAACCTAGTTAAAATAAAGAAAATAAAATTCCCTAATGCTATCGGGACAAAAATCCTGAAACAAATAACTTAAAAACAATATGAAAAATAAACCCAAAAGTTACTCACTAATCAATAGAGGATTCAGACTCAAATTGTCTATGTTCAAGTTATCACTGGCTCTCATTGGATGCCGCCACCGCCCCGCGGCTCCTCGCGCTTGTCTTTCAAAATATTGAGTCCAAGTCTTAATAGTTGGTTCATTGTCTCTCTATTATTGCTCATATCACATCAAATGTTGCAAAGGTATTGAATATTGTAAACTGTTCCAACAACAAATAAATACCTATTTACTAATTAAGTACATATATCCATTTAAGCTAACGTGTTGTGATTGACAATAATTGATAATAATATGGCTCAGTATCGTTTACAACGTTTAATGTTCTACACTGCCAAAATACAAAGATGATCAACTATGGAAAGTTAAAACCAATAGACACTAGAACGTCGCCGTCAAATATTTTTAGCCACGGAAGCAGTGCCACATTATGGGATTAATAAGTCACTTAACAATGCAAAAATTACACAGGCGTCTCGTCGTTATATCTATCATTAATGACACAAATATAAACTTTTCAAAGTTGAGACACTTTTTCATTTTGTTTACATCCTTGCTACCAATGATCATCTTCATAGGTTGAATTTTTATTCACTATATATTATTTTGTTGTTATTTTCATGTTGTAACAATTTAGAGAGCTTTATAACAATGAGAAATTATTAAGGAATCAATAAAAATATCACACTTAATATTAGGTGGTCTGGGTTAAGTACTATTATGTTTCGTTTGCAAAACAAAATAATGGTCATCTACAAATACATAAATACAAAAAATATACAATTGTATACGATTTATTATCTTTCCCTCTGTTTACTTTTGTCCTTTGCACGAGTGTAAAATATATATAACAGGGAAATACAGTTTTAATAAAACAATGTGCAACTACATACTTTTTATACATATTTGTATGGTTACATAATTCGTCGAAAAAGCCTAATTTATATTTGGAAGACTATAAAATTCTTGATATAACAGTGAATTTTGGAATAGATATAGACTGTATCTGACCATTACTTGTTTATTACAATATAATGTAATAAGACCTTGTTACCATATTATTATCGTATCGATGTGTCTACTTGCCGAAACCCCCATATTATTGATATAATGGGTCATGCTTTTGTAAGGTGAATATCTAGTGATTGTGTCGCTAATTGTGAACCGCAGATCATTTTTTTTTTTCGTATAATAAGGTAATAATCTAAAAATTATAATTTTAATTTTGAATATCAAATGTGGATAGTTATAAAAATATATACTTAGGTAACATTTAGGCGACAATATACGATAGTCGACCTACTATACAAATAAAATACGTTTTGACAGCAAATTCATGTATACAGCCAATTGTTTTTGTTACATATAACAGTCTTAAAGCGGCGGACAAGGAACCTTCATACATACTAACTATTAAAATACGATTTTCCAACAAAAGCAATGGAGTTTACTATCTCTTTCCAGCTTTTGTGACAAACTTACCGATGAATTTTAGGAACATTTTTCACACACTAGTACTCAAGATCAGACAGTTTAGATGATGGCTTTTTTTCGCGTAAAAACGAACTATCTCATCGTCTTTTTTCATTGTTCACCGCACTGAATACTGGAATGGAATATAAGCGATCAAATAAACATATTAAGCTAGGCCAAATCGGCCTAAGCGCCGACGTTAGCAAACGTCTAAAAATCTTGCTACCAGTGCGCAAAGTCCCTTGTACCGAAAACTGGATCCATCCCCGTCCAAAATATAAGGCGCCAAATAAAAAATAAAATACCCGTATAATGGTTAAACTGTACACACGAAAATGCTGTATGTATCTACCATATATACTGTTTATATAATATAGTTTATTAACTATCCCAGTTATATTGTACAAAATTATTGCAAAGTTTAATTAACTCCGGCTTTCCAATAATAGAGCACTGTGGTTCACTATTAAGATAAATTTATAATGAACCGAATTTCAATATGTATATCGTAATGTAACAGCCTACTCACGAAAAAATTTCAAATATGTAATAGGCTCTCAAAACAAGAGTACATGAAAAACATTTTGTATAGACACAAGAATTCTGTAAATGGTAAATATATTTTAACGGACAATATATAATATTGTATACGAGATTAACCTAAACTAGATGGCACGTTATAATAGTGTCGCCTCCTTTGGTCATAATAAGACTAAAATTTTGTTACAAAACTCAAATTGTGCGTTCTATTCGTTCACTATCAAGCGAATGTGTTGTTAACTGTGGTCAATAAATGTAAAATGACGTATTCGTGGACGTGGTCTAAATTTTAGCAACAAAAAGTTTAGAGGCGAGGCGACACACCCACGCAGTCCCCTAATTGACATGTTTAACTTCACTCCAACTAGGAACCATACCAGCTGCTAAATTTAGAAAACGAAATATAACAGCCCAGTCAATTTGTATGTATGTAATACATTTGGTTAAGGTGGTCTTGTTGGGACTAGTTTTAGGTCCTGAATCAGTAATTCAGCAACTTGTAGGTCTACCATTCTACCGAGATTCAAGAACATTACAAAATAGGAAAGCAAGAGTCAAAATTTAAAACAAAGCATTGCTTCATAAAGTCTACTTGAGACCGAAGAATGTGAGGTGTATAAGACCCATAATAAGATTGAGAATATTACATAAAATAAAAAAAATATTCGCACTAATAGTACCACCAAGTATAGGGTAATCTAGCCATTGAGTATACAATCTTCTAAGTAATATGTTTAGGTACTTTCTATATAAGTACGCAAATATATGTCTCATTGAATGGCACACTTACAAAAGATATATGTTCCTTAACTTTTAAAATTTTAGTTAATGAATACTGTATAATACTTTCATTTAGGACCAAAAACTGATCATCCATAACCAAATTATTTAAAATCCTTCATGTAACGATGGTCTGGACATACATACATATATTACAAATACAAGAAGATGAATATTAACACTAAACTTTGGATTTTTCATTACTAATAACTAAATGCAACCATATAAAATGAAAAAGATGAATAAACCGAAAAAAATACAAAATAATTCAGTACTTTGGAAACAATGACTTCATATCTATCCATAAGCAGTGAGGCTACATCGTCGCTCCTAAAATGCCACAAAACCGGGAAAACAACTGAGACAACTGAGTAGATCTGGGTTTGCTAAGAATCACTGCACATGGACAGAATGTAAAACTCAGACTAACATTGAAATTTAACATAAAATAAAGAAACAAGTCAAATACTGGTTTAGCAAAAAATGTTAAGCTTTGTAAAAACAGCAATTAAATATAAAATATAGGGAATAAATGTGAGATCTTGTAGTATGCAGACTTACAGCCATCGAGTTACTCCTCAGACAATGTAAAGGGTGTTGAGGACTAGAACATGATGATTATTCTTAGCCAGAGTCACAATGTATCCTTCAGATGTTATCTTCAAACCGCAGCAGCGGGAAACCTAAAGCAAATGGAAATAATAATTTAGTATTTACGCCCATACTTATTATAGTAACTCTTGCTGTAGACACAGAGTTAAATTGTAATAGACCCGACAGCATTAAATATATGGTTCAAATACGCCTTTCTTGAACTCGTCTCATATTTATCTCAGCCCTGCTTCCGCCCACTTCTGGGCATAGGCCTCTCTTCGTCGACACCACCCATCTCGGTCCTATGCTGCTCACATTCAGGTGCGATCCGCGACTTTAAGACTATATGGTCATTGCGGGACGTCCGACGCTTCTTTTGTCCTAGGCTGCCATTCTGTAAATGATTTACTCCACCATTAAGCCATTACTCCGACGTGCCAGGTTTCATTTAAGGTTCATAACCGTTTTTCTGATATCCCGTATTTTGGTATGTTGTCAGATCATCTTGTTAGGACTGCGGTTTTGCAATTTGATACCAAGCAGTCTTTGCGTCTTGAGCGTCCAATCTCGGCATGTCTCCTTTCTTGAAATCCTTTAAAAAAATTACCATCGGTCATGTATTGAATTAAATAAGAATAAAAGTACCTTCACGTAGGGGCACTCAAATTCAGTGACCAGTACTCCTTCACGAGAGAACACGGCGACATGGAACTTGTTTCCG
The DNA here is from genome assembly GCA_963576875.1 of Acrobasis repandana. Classification (NCBI taxonomy): domain Eukaryota; kingdom Metazoa; phylum Arthropoda; class Insecta; order Lepidoptera; family Pyralidae; genus Acrobasis; species Acrobasis repandana. Next base: position 12,647,733 of record OY756218.1, on the reverse strand, counting down.
TGGGAGTCCCCAATGAGGACGTCGCCGGCGTCCGACACGTCGATGCCGTTGGGGAAGTTGGTCACGTTCTCGCAACCGATGCGACGCAGGAAACGGCCCTCGTCATCGAACACCACAACGCAGTGCCCCTTAAAATCGCATACATAGAATTCTTTTCCTGTAATGAAACATAGTGGTTAGTAGATTACATGACGTAGGTGGCAATGAGCGGGACACATAATGCGACGAATCGTTGGCCGTTGGGGCAGAAAAGTTTTCGAATGGTAACAGATTACCGGCAAGCGCAGCGTAGAACGTGCCTACCTGTAACCTTGATCGAGTTCTCTGATCAACTATCAATAAAGTCAAGCAAGGTTACAGGAAAACACTGGATGCAGGTTGGCGTTGGAATTGGTTCCAATCAGTCATTTTGGAAATCCTTGTTAGAGACCTATGCAATGCATTTATTTTTCGTAAAGGGGATTAGATCAAGAATGTAAGAGGGAATTGAGGCTTACCACTGATCGCAATATCCGATGGCTCCCTCATGCACTCGCTGCAGTCAAACCAGCTCATGAGGTCACCTTCCTCTGACAGAATGAATACAGTAGGAGTTACGCTGTCCACGGCGACGATCAAACCTTCAGCTGTCACCGCGAGCCCAGCTACTATATCGATGAATCGCACCTGAGAAAAAGTAGAATGACTTTATTGTAGATCAGAAATAAACTTCCTAGCCGAATAAATACTGTTACGGAACTGGGTCGTATCGAACTGGCGTGGCACACACTCGGTTCGCTTTTTATATGCGCCAGCAAAAAGGCTCAAATTATTCTCGAATATTCTCCATATTTGACGAATGTGTTTCGATGACACGAAACAGCGAGGCGCCGGGTATGTGTGTGTGAATGCAACAGAGTCAAACACCGTGCCAACAACTCTGGACTTAATGCTAGTACCTACCTAGTAGTTAAGGCGCTAGTAGTAGTTGGTTCACAATTTGAAATACTGTGCGTTTTTGAAAAATCACTGTTATTAAACGACTACAGTTTATTCCTCAAAAAATTTACTTAAAAATCTTAAGGATTTCCTACAGACACCCACAATAGCCAAAACAAGATTGAGCATTTTTGGCTTGATAGAAAAAAATCACAAACATACCTCTAAATTTGCCTTAATTTACCTTTATAATACATATTACTATTTTATACTATCACCTTTTTATGAAAAACACAGTTTTCTTGGCTCTGAACTGGCGGGGCCTTAAGGCCTATTCGCTTGTACTATCCTGCCTTATTTATCTGGACTTTTACTCAAGAAACTTCTGCATCTATCTCGTTCGTGAGAATACTATGTTACATACATCGAAAATTAGAATATTATATTCCACAAGAATCCCAATCACAACACACTTCAAAATTAACAAATCAAAATAATGGATTTCATAAATAAAAACTTAGTAAAATAAAATGTTCTCGAGAGTCCAGTGCAGCAAAGGCCTCTTCTAACAATTTTCGTTGCTTTCTACCTTTTTCTACTCTGGAAACCCTCTTTCCATTTTAGCAAATCCTTGGCTTGGCTTTTTTACTATTAAAATATACTCTCAAGAAGCTTCAGTAAGACACAAGTAAAACTCACGGCGATTTTCTTCAAAAAGTGTCCGTTCTTGGTGAATATTTGCATGCGCGACCTCTCGTTGCCGCGGTCGCACACGACGAACTTTCCGGTGGCGCGCACCACAGCCACCTTCCGGGGGTACCACAGCTGGCCCTCCTCTTTGCCGGCTACTCCAAAATGGAACTTGTAATTCCCAGACTTGTCAAATACCTAAAAAAAGTTGTTGAATTCCATATTGAAAAATGACGATGCCTGTTCAAATATTGTATTGTTTTAATTATATTTTATTTCTTTGCTGGACTACCATCAATATTTTGGATTCTACATCATTCTACCATCAATATTGTAGATTACATTCACTTTTTAGTCCTGCGATAATTACCTGACTTTAGTCATAAATATTTTGGGATAAAAACATCGCTTTTCGCATTCATAGATGATGAAAAAACATTTAAATATTTTGAGAGGCTGATTGTACGAGATAAGATACAATACAATTCATGTGAGGCTACAACAGTGATATTAATTAGGGTCTCTTCATCGCAAGGTGCCTACCCACATGGATAACTTAGTTTATAATCTCCAGGTAATTGTGGAGTAAATAAAGTTCCTACTTACTGTAATACGGTGGTTATTGGTATCAGCAACAATAATATCCTCATCATTTCCAAGACAAAATCCGTGCGGCGAATTGAATTGGCCTTTGCCACCGCCAAGTTGTCCGAATTTAAACCTTATGTGCATGGGCGTGGCTTTAGTGGCACGAACAAGAGGTGCTGGAGGCGCAACTAGTGCAGCTTCTTCTGCTGCAGTCAACAAAGGCCTTCCAGGTGAGACACCTCGTGGACCAACACCACCGATTCCGCCGACACCTCCTACTCCGCCAAAGCCATTAACTTCTGAAAACAATATCATTTGTCAGTTTTGCCATACAACTACATTTGAGTGCCATGTTTTTTGTAAATATAAATACTGACCAGTATTTAAGCCAAGCTTAGCAAGTGCTTGCAAGTTGTTGTATGCTTGAGGTGAGTTAAGATCTCCAGCTAATAATTCAGCAAGTGTGAATGTAGGTGCTGGAGATGCATGGGGCGTTGATGGCACGTCTTTCTCAGCAATGCTGGCGAGTTGTTGAAGGTTATATTCTACCATAGAAGGCAGAGCAGAAACACCAGTTACGGCACCCACTACAGGGGCACTGTTAACATTGACCACTCCTGGTATAACATTGGGGTTGTTAACTGCTCCCACACCAGACACTGCACCAACGCCTGGAACTCCTATTGTGGGCACCCCTACTCCCACTCCTACCCCTCCAGGTACGCCTACAATAGCCCCGACTCCAGTAACGCGGCGAACATTCCCCAAAGGATAATCATCAAAAACAGGGGCGTTGGAAACCGACACAGCAGGAGAATGAGCATTAGATGCCACGGAAACTATGGCAGAAGATTCACTAGCGCGCTTCCTTTCTTCGGCTTTGGTAGCTTCGGTGCGAAACAGGCCAAAAGTTTCCTCGGTGATAGCATCGAATTTATCCATTTTGGTGACAAACTCTAGGGAGTAATCAACATCAAATTCGGGCGCTCCTTCCAGCAAACGAGCGAATTGTGAAGCGACAGTCTTTTTCAACATTACAATTTCGGTACCATCGCCGCGACGAAGTAGTCTCGCAGCAAACTTGCAAGCACAGTCGATGCGTTGTACGGTTTTATCAACGCGATCAAACAAATCCATTACTTTCAGTTCTCTTTCCTTATGCAGGCGTTCAAGTTCTTCAAGTGCCTTTTCACGGCGTCTTTCTAAAGCAGCTTTATAAGCTTGGAATGCTTCATTTATGACAGATTCGGCATCATCACGCTGGCGTTGCAAGTCTCCAAGAGCGTCATCCAATCTCGCCGAAGCACTCCCAGCAGCGGCAGCACGAGCATTAGCTTCCACAATAAAGTTGCGGAGCTCGGCACGTAAGTTGGGCTCTGCATCGACAATTCGTTCACAGCGGTGCTCACCGACTTTGTGTTCAACGGTGAGACACTCGGTACAAGCACCGACTTCACATTCGCAGCAATAAAACTTCAAGCTTTCTCCGACGTGGCGATTGCAGAAAATTGGCTTATGTACAGCTGCTTTCTCCTTTGAAGACCTCAGAGCATCAAAAGGAACAACGCGATGGTTCTCGAAGCACCTCATAAACTCATGAGCAGAGTTGCAATTGGAACACAAAAAATGAGAGCAATCAGTGCATCTGGCAACAGCTGGCTCCTTGCTCTTGCAACAAGTGCATACAACCGACTGATCCATAGAAGATACATCTAGGATGTTGGTGATGAGATAATCAGATGGAAGTGATACAGCTCCACCACCGGGCATCTAAAAAATAAGTATCGGGGTTAAATAACCATTAATTACGAAAAATATTGCAATTGACTATAAAATCTTTTAAGCACCTTGGTTTCCTGTTTGCAAATGGGGCATTCCACAGCCAGATCATATTTCAAAGAATCTCCAGCTTCATTAACCATCAACTTGTCAATGCAAGCTTCACAGAATACATGAAGGCATGACAATACTCGAGGACTGCATAACTTATTGCTGAAATAATTATAAAAATCCATAAAATCAAAGGTGATGATAAAATGAGATTTCAGTGAATAAATGTATGATAAAATCAATACTCCATAAAATTATAACTAGCATAAAGGTTCAGTAGAGGATGTAGACTTTCATGCAAACAAACTTTTATTATTTTTTAGCCATAGATAATTTGACAACTTACTCGCAAATATTGCAATTTTGCTCTTGTTTCCCACTATCGATTGACTCCAGCGAACCCTCATCTCCCAAACTAACTAAACCATCCCCATAAAGTTCCCCATTCATTTCTTCCATTTTAACTTATAATTATTTTGGTGTATAATGTATATCCTTGACCTTACTCAACAAGTATCTGAAAATATTTAAAAAATTAGGTAGTTACTTAAATACTTCCCATTTGCCAACACGCCCACCACAATGGAGGAAAGGAGTGGTTGCGAAACGTATATTCTCACTCCAATTTGAGTTTTCCTGATGTAAATAAATATGGACAAATCACATGGTGGGGAATAGAACAATAATTGTAATTTATATACATAGTACCAAAAGATTTTAAATCAATTAAGTATGTTTAAAGAATGTAATGTCATGTAAAGTAATACCACGACGAGTAGATTACATATTGCTTGCACACCATCAATAATTTATAGTTTATGGGGTGAAAAAAATGTACAAAGCAACCCGCGATTTCACTTTACTCTAAAATGTAGACTAGAGGTCCGAGTCTTTATGAATAAGTTAGTCGTTGTAAATGAAAAGACTAAATCGACTTGAGTTGTTTTTAAAAGACTAAAATACTTAAATGGCTTGAGTTTTTTGTAAAAGTACTCGCGCCTCAGTTGTATATGGTGTTCGACCGCGACAGATCAGACATACACACTTGGCGAAACTGAGTTCTTTGTGCAAGAAAAAAGAAATAACATTGTTATTGCTATCAGATATTATTTTTGAGATGTTTGATATAACGTTTTGTTGACATATCATGCTTCACGACTACCGCGACTCAAGGCGAATAAAGCACAAGTCGTTTGAGTCGTTTTAGTCCTTTAGGCCTTAGACTCGTCGGCGTTTAAAATTAGTCTAGTCTTTTTCATAAGCCATAAAAGACTTAGTCTCTTTCATCACTAATCTAGTGAGATTCACTATAATTTATTTTTCCTGATGATTCTGGTCAAGATAATGGGACAAACTTATTAAACTATTGTAGTATCACTGGCCCTTGATATGTGAGAAAAATTTCAAATGAATTGTCGTTTTTAAGTGAAAACCACTCGGTAGTCAATCAATCAATCAGTGATGACCCACGGACCACCCGTTAAGAACCATTGCTCTTTTTCATCTCACAAACATATACCTATAAGATCATTAGGTGTACTATTTAATATATGTATAAACAGATTTGGTACTTTCAAAATACTGAAAACTTTTTTCTAAAGCTATTTTTTATACTGTAAAAGATGGAACAATACCAAACCCCTCCCTCCTGCAATCCTTTTTGTACGTACTTATCAAGATATACGTAAAAACTAATACCCGATTAATGCAAGTTCAGCAGCTATTTATGGTTAACAATGTATAAATTTTTGAAATATGCTCATTATTTGATAAAAAAATGTTTTTCATTAAAAAAAAATTTTTTTTTCCGCCTTCAATTTTTTTATGTAACATGCATCAAATTTATTTTATACATGCTAAGTGTAGCCTATGTCCAAAGTCCGATGTTTTAGCAATGGACCAAATTGCGGAAAATGTCCTTAAGGGAAGTAAGAAGTAAGTAAGTAGACTATGTCACCCAGATGATAATGACGAATCGATTGACATCTCATTTGTGAAAATTCGATAACCTGTTCAGATGCTACGGTGGAACAACACACATAGATATCCACACACATAGATATCCACATACATACATACATACATAGACTGCTAAAATCATTACCTTTCTATGGGCTTTGGCATAGTCGGGTAAAAAACCAAAAATAACTTTTTATAATATATAATGCCACCATCCACCATAGAATATAGAAATAAAGGAGGAATATCTCATATAGGGGAACAATTGCATAAGTGTCAAGTTGCAAGAGAGTGCATTCATGCGTTGATTTTTGTAACATTTTTGGTAAATGATAATGTTTATTTATTTATTAATATCTTTATTGACCACAACGGTACACACAAAACAAAAGGTAAACTTCACTCTTATGTATTCTCTACCAGTCAAACATTAGGAAAACAAATTAATTTAATTGCGATAGGCGCTTAAAGATGTAGTTAATAATTCTCTATTTACCAGTATAATATACTTGAATACATTCATATAATACAAATTTACTGTTTAGAAGCTTTTGAAAGTACCTAATAAAATATTTATGGGGAAAATGTGTGCTATACAAATGTTGTCTAAGTGGGTCTAAGTCTAAATTTACTCTCATATTTTTTGGCGCTTCCTTTCTATTTTACCCACTGGCTACCGATGCGGCACTGTATTCAGGTGATTTAACACATTTTGACAGACACATTTGGACACACAAGATGGCCCCCTCCTTTATGTCTATACCCTACGGTTGCCACCTCGGAAGAATTGATATTATTGCAGACTGTTTTGCAGTAAAAAAACATTAGCAATACCCTTTCTATGGCTGTTTAAACTCTCCTTCCAAGGTAAATTTTTTTGTTAAGGGACCAATAAAGTCCATGTAATAAGGCTGAGATTCGTCTGTGCTCGACCGGCCCCATGGGGCCACTCAGGCTTGTTTTTTCTTTGTCTATAACAGTGGCATGGTATGTACCTAGTTATGTAGATACCTACATAGTATTATTCCGAACAGGCTAGAAAAAGCAAGTGTCAGCCAAAGACTTCTATATTTTGTCTAGGGTTTCATTATATTACAATACCACCAGGTAGGTATTATAAAATAATGTCAATGGTGACCCAAAACCAAGTGCGTAAGGCGATGCGTGATAAAGGCTGGTTGAAAATGCCGCAACGACTTCGAGAAAAAATCGGCTGCTGAATTTGAACAGTGCAAACATTGGTAAGTACTAATAATACATAAATATCACAGCAACAATTCAGATGGAACATATTTCTCGGTACAATTACCTAAATAAAGCCATCAAAGGACTCGTATTTAAATTACAGTGTTCTGAGATGTATACCTACATATATTTTAACGCAATGCACCATGCAGACAATGGCGAAGGTCGATTGTCCGTTAGCAAATTTATTGTAGCTAAAATGCACCATGCATTTTTTGGTGATAACTGTAATAGTAATTTATAACAATTATCAAAGATTTACTTACCTATATTAATTAGAATTTGCAGAAAAAGCAGATAATCAAACGCGCAGAATGTTCTACCACGCCGTAACTATGACAATATCCATCACTATGTAAATAAATAAAAAATGAGCATCAAACCTCATCTGATATTTTTTTAAATAAAATTGGTTTCTTCGATGAATTAAATTAATATTTTGTCACGTTCTCATTTTAAAAAGACGAATACATCACGGTGTATTGATTTTCTGCGTTCGTTCAAGTTCGTTGGTTGCGACGTCCAGTGTGACCACTATAAATAAATTGTAAAGCCTGCAATACATGTTGGTTGAGCCTAGGCCAACGCGAGCGTAGGCAAATTAATACAAGGCAAGTGCTACTGCCTAGACATTCGGCAAGTTTATCGAAAACCAATGCATATGATAAGGCCAATATATATAGACGCTCAGGTTTTGAAGAGATGCCCACACGTTGGCCGAGTGCGTGCCTTTGATTTGTGCAGAAAAACCGACAGCGCTTCAAATGGTCGCGAGCGACCGCAAGTTGTGACAAGCTACGCCAAATGAGTTCTATAGACGTTGGCGCCTCACTTTACTCGGCCAGCTAGGCGAGCGACACCAAGCAATGGCAAGACAATGCAAATATACTGTCTATACGTTGGTATTGGCCACCGAAACGTGATACTCAGTTTTTATTTTTATGTAGACATGACAATACTTTGTAAATTAGGAATAAGCACTCTTGATAGTATGGATGTGGATTAAAAAAATCTTTTAAGTTATCAGGTAAATTATTGAAAATATTGTATTCGTATTTATTATTTTTTCTGATTAGCAAATAATTACAAAGATACATCGCATTTAAATTCCGCATGACGTCACGATCAAGTACGATTTTCACTTGACGGTGACGTCAATCACCCCCACTCCAAAACCACAGCTAAAACTTCGACGCGTTGTATCTTAGTGAATTCACACTACTTTGATAAACCGAAAAATATTTTTTGATAATCTGACGGACTAATTAAAATACAATTTTCGAACCCAGTCGAATACTAATTAACTTATTAACACAAAAAGAAAAAACAGTTCTGTTTGTTTAGTACCCATCATACTACTCTGTCAAGAAAGAACCGGGAAATGATCAATAATACACAAAATGTTAATTATTCATCCAAATTTATTTATCACCTTCAAAGTATGCTCCTTGTAACCATTTCGACTTGATAAGAAGTATGCTCCTTCAGAAGCGATACACTTACGCGAACGAATAATCCAATCATCAAAACATTTTTTAAACGCTTTTTCCGGAATTGAGTACAGTTCTCGCCGCGAATTGTCCTTAGCTACTTTAATGCGATTGAGTTTTTGGAGAAAATTCAGGTCTTTTGGGAGTTTTGGGACTAGCCGAGCGACAAGATGTTTCATACCCAAGTGATTATTTAAAACGGTACGGAGATACGATCGATTCGTGGGATACAGAAAGTTCGACGGCTATCTCTCTTAATGTTGAATGAGGATTTTCAGTCACTATTCTGTTCTGAGCTGACTATTGTCCTCTAGTTGTAAACTCCTGACAGTGTTAGTAATGTCACTCATGCTGCCATTGTCATCGGCTTTATCTCTCATTCTCTCTGAAATTAAAAACGGGTGCCCCTTGTTTCACAGACTGAAATTTCAAAGAATTTCGATTCACAGAAAATTTTTCATAGAATATTTAATTCTTATATTTTTATTTCAAATATTATTGTTTCAAAGACTATTTACTTGAATGAAACACAATTTATAGAAACACAGTTCAATGAATTTCAGAATCTCATATTTTTATTTCACAAACTAATCAAACAGTAGAATATTTCTTTAAAGAATATTGTTTGTTCGGTATAATCTTTCATGGAATTTTATTTTACAGAAAATTATTATTTAATGAAGTATTAAGTGAAAACATTGTTCAATCAAATTAAAAACCATATAATAAGTTAAAATACATTATAAATGGCTACCACAATATAGGTTAGGGCAAACTTATAGGTTAGGTTAGGTTAGAATTGCGACTTGCTGGGCAAGTTTTATCCATTTTACTAGAATAGGGCAAACTTATAGGTTAGGTTAGGTTAGAACTGTGACCAACACACGCATGATCCGAGTGAGCGAAGCGAGCGTGCCGCGGCAGCGGCCGGCGAGTGCTGGGCAAGTTTTATCCATTTTACTAGAATAGGGCAAACTTAAAGGTTAGGTTAGGTTGGAACTGTGACCAACACGAGACACGCACGAACCAAGCGAGCGAAGCGAGCATGCCGCGGCAGCGGCCGGCGAGTGCTGGGAAAGTTTTATCCATTTTACTAGAATAGGGCAAACTTATAGGTTATAAATATTATATTAACTAAACTTATTAAAAATAATAATATTTAATTTGATATTCTGATATTAGAAACATCGCAAAAGTAAATGTTATTTGTAATAAAATTCTATAATTTCAAATTACATTTTCTGTGCAACGAAAATCTATTATTCAAAATTCTTTATACTGAGTAACCTACATATTGATTATTCTATGACATGATATTTTTATAAAAATTTTCTAAATAACAAAAATCTGTTAAACTTTTGTCTGTATAAGAAAGTACACCCATTAAAAACACACGCAAAACAAATAAAATGTATATTACCCAATACAATCGGAACATAAACTCTAACGTAAAAAAAAACACCAAAGTTACGCCAATAATAAAACCGCAATTTAAAAATAAAAATTTTAAATCCAATAAAATATGTTTTCTGTAAATAAATAACTATAGAATGTGTTATATATATACTTCCAATGAGTTTGTATTCAAGACTACTCTATAACCGTACCTCGTTGCGTGTTGCCTTCATGACCATGCCCATGAACATAGCAGATTTTTGATAAAAAAGTTAATTAAAACGCCATCTAGTCACGAATCAGCTGACCTAACTCCTAATGCGTGTTATACTGGGTGGCGCAAAAGTACTGGCACTTAAGAAAATACTTTTATTTTTTTTATATGACATTTTCTGTCATTCTGTTGTTGAAAATTGTGTAGTGAACAAATGTAAAATACACTGAAAATAAACATGGACCGTTTTACTCCCCAAGAACGTGGAATAATTGTGTCAATGTTCTTACGGAATAATTCATCAGTGATAAGAACACAACGTGAATTTCGTCGACGATTTCACCACCGTCCGGCACCGATTGGTCGCACAATTCGACGCTTTGCCACACGCCTTGAAGCAACTGGCTCAACATTGGATAGACCTAAGTCTGGGAGACCAAGAACAGGCCGTTCAGCTGAAAATATCGATGCTGTGCGCGAAGATGTGGAAGAGTGTCCAGAAACATCAACGAGGCGACGTGCCACGCAATTGGGCATTTCCAGACGGACCCTGCAGCGTATTTTGGTGAAAGACTTAAAGATGTTCCCGTATAAAACTCAAATGACTCATCAGCTGCTGCCTGCTGACCACCGAGCTCGTCTAGATTACTGCCAGCGCGTCATAAACCTCAACCTTGAAGAGGATGATTTTCCTTCAAAATTGGTTATGAGTGACGAAGCGCATTTCCATCTCTCAGGGCATGTCAATAAGCAGAATACTCGGTTCTGGGGCACTGATAATCCGCGCATTATTCAAGAAACACCTCTACACCCACTAAAAGTTACTGTATGGTGTGGCATCTGTGTTGACAGAGTGATCGGACCCTATTTTTTCGAAGACGCTGGAGGCAATGCGATAACTGTCACTGGAGAACGCTACAGAACCATGTTACGAGAGTTTTTGATACCCAGTTTGGACGAATTGGGGCTGGAGCACATCTGGTTTCAACAAGACGGCGCTACGGCACACACAGCGCGCGACACTATGGACTTAGTGAGGGACGCTTTTCCAGGCCGAGTTATCTCTCGTTTTGGCGATTTGCCTTGGCCTGCAAGATCACCCGATCTGACCAGTCCAGACTTCTTTCTTTGGGGTTTTTTGAAATCTCGGGTGTATGTGAACAAGCCACAGACTCTCGCAGCTCTAAAAGAAAACATTCGTCAAGAAATAACGAACATATCGCAGGAAGTGTTACGGCAAGTTATGCAAAATGTCATAAATAGGGCTCAAATGTGTATCAACTCTGGAGGTCACCATTTAAAAGACATCATCTTTAAATCCTAATGGTACGAAATTTAATGGCACAAATATACATTTAAAAAAACCTAAATCTAGTTTTCTAATTTAGAAAAAATGTTATAGCTGAACCAAATAGGGTCTTTACTTTTGCGCCACCCAGTAGAATAGGAATATCAAATGGTGGAGAAATTCTCCATACGAGGTAGAACACATGATAGCTCAGTTGATTAGAGCATGGTTAAAATTAGAGCACCGTTGCGAGTTCAAGTCCTCCCACTCACGCAGTATATTTTTTACACCATTTTTTTATTTGATAGGAATATTAAATGATGGATAAATTTGACACGTGCGGTTAATCACTTAATATAAATAAATATATAGGGACAAATCACACTGATGAAGCTATTCCCAAAGTAAGTTTTTTTTAAACTTGTGTTATGGGATACTAACTTAACAAGACTATATTTTAAGATAAATACATATATAGATAAACACCCAAGACCCAGGTCAATTTGAAAAAGGCCATTTTCCAACTTGCCCTGCCTGGGGATCGAACCCAGAACCTCCGGATCAGCAGAATGGTTACAACTTAATAGCTCAGTTGTTTAGGCTATAGAACATGGGCGTATTTGAACCGAGATCGCGAGTTCAAGTCCCAGCTGAGGAGTGATTTTTTCATCGTTTTATTTCATCTTTTAGTCCTTTGGTGTTGCGAAAGCATGTTACCAGATGGCGCCACTGGTTTGATCTAATGTTAAAGCCACAGTTTCTTATCTATTTCAGTAAATACAATATTAATCTATGTTCACGACTGTTTTGTTGATATTTTAACTTGTCAATCGACTAAAATATTTATTGAATATATGTAGAATGTGTATTTAAAACAAACTGTATGTACAAACTATTCATTAAACATCAAAATCCTTGCAGTGCACTAACCTGTCACAGCCGTTATTTCATGGAAATATCATTCTTTCTCGCGATTGCAGAGGCTAGTTCTTTCTGTTTTGCTTTTTTCAACACCAAAGGACTAAAGTTGGAATAAAACGGTGAAAAAATTACTCCGTGAGCTGGGACTTGAACTCGCGATCTCAGTTCAAATACGACTATGTTCCATAACTTAAACAACTGAGCTATTAAGTGATTAACCACACATGTCGAATTTATCCATCATTTAATATTCCTATCAAATAAAAAAATGGTGTAAAAAATATACTGCGTGATTGAGACTTCAACTCGCAACGTTGCTCTTATTTATACCATGCTCTAATCAACTGAGCTATCACGTGTTCTACCTCGTATGGCGAATTTCTCCACCATTTAATATTCTTATTCTATAACACGCATTAGGAGTTAGGTCAGCTGATTCGTGACTAGACGGCGTTTTAATTAATTTTTTATCAAAATTCTGCAATGTTCTAAGTTTCATAGGCATGAATGTGACAGCCAACGTATTATGGTTTGACAAGTGTTGTGTATTGCCATATAAAGAATTCTGTTTCAAGGTCAATATCACGTTTCGTTAGTTCACTCGGCCGGCGACGCTCGGCCAACATGAATTGCAGGTTGCAGGCTTAAGCCGCGAAGCCGCAAGCCGCAACGCAAAGTGCATTGTATTGTAATATTTATTTATTTTATTTATTTATTTAAAAAACTTTATTGTACATCAACGATAGTTACACATAATAAAATAACAAAGGTAATTTTACAAATGGTGGGTGGACTTATCCCAGAAGAATAGACAATATGCATGTGATTCAGAAACGAACAAAAAAAATGATGTGTATACTTCATTGCTAAAGAAAAATACCCATATATATATCTTTTCAATTTAACGTGTTTCCATTGAGAAATTAATTATTTAAAAGCTGTATTTTTAAAATTCCCTCGCAAATTTCCGAAACGCCACGTGACGTCACGAAACACTGTCAAACTTAATTTTCTAAATAGTCTGTGCTGTCAATCACAAATTAAAAAGAAGAAGACTATCTGTCACTGTCAATAAGTCATTTGTAATTTGCAGTGTTACCAGATTGGGTATTTTTTTCGCAATTCTGGGTAAAAATGGGAAATTTTAGAGAAAAAAAATAAATCTTTTGGAGAATTTTGGGTATTTTTTTTCTTAAATAATATAAATTTGTTTGATTAATTACGGTAGGTAGTACATTATCTTATAGCTTATAGTAGCAGGCAGCTAGTCTACTACCTATTAAATTATAAATAATTGAAGTAGGTACTTACAATACTACTGTGTAGTTTTGCAAAGGATGACACTACTCATTTTGCTCACAATATGTATTTTTTGTTCATAATAGGTATGTACAGTTGCAGTTGAATGGTATAATCCGCTAATTTACTAAACCTCTAGCTGTTTGGCATTACAGCTCGGTTTTGTAAAACAGCGAACCCTAATACGCGGAATGATTCCTTACATTTGCATATTTGGGCATATGAAAATATATTTTGTCAGGTGCAGTTACGATGTTATTTTTGCACATAGGAACCATACAATATTTATAATAAGATTTTGTGCGCCCTTCCATTTGTAATGAATTGATATTAAAAGCTTTAATCACTAACTTATAATCACAAATTAGATAGTATTACTTATAAAATAAAACTGTGAATCCAAATCTTCGTTGTTTTGTTGATAATATTTTGAATTTGTAATTTGCACTTGACTGACACTGACATATAAGTGTATCTATGATATTGACAATGCACGGTGACGTCACAGAAAAAAGCGCAAAATGGCACCGCGTTTATAGTCGTCCAAAAATAATAGTAATTTTAATTATTTTTTTAAGCTTATTTAATAATATTCTGTAAGTGTTATATTTTTTTCCGGTTATATAATAACTTATAGAATCGTTTAAAAAAATAAAAAAATAACATGAATATACCCTATTGTAATTTGTAATCGCTCGGCCACGAATATACGCGAATGCGACCACAACTGCGACGGCGACGGCGACAGCGACTTGCGCGATGTGATGCGAGATGCGATGCGTGCGTACAACGTGAGTGTGAAAGAAACGCTGATATGTTTTTTTGTCTTTATCGGTGTGGCTGCTATACGCTTGCCTACTGTCAAAATCTGGGCCTAACAAACCACAAAACGACCGAAGAAACTTATTAATTTTAGGGATTTTATCATTTAAAAGGTGATTTGAGGTTTTATTTGAGCTTACTATAAGTTAGTAACCATAGTGTTTTCTGTGACGTGTGCAAAATATGGGTTGAGGCAACAATAAAGATAGAAAGAGATGCACTAAAGTGGCCACGCACTATGCAGGTCTAGTAGTGGTCTAGTGGTAGGTCTGTGGCAACATACGATTTGTACATTCAAGGTTAGGAAGCGAGTGTCCAACATAAGATGTATTCTTATTTTCTAATCACTTGAACTTATCTGAATTTCAGCAAATAGATTTCCAGCCTAAATATTTTTTCCGAATGTGTGTGGCTGGCCAAAAGCATAAGTCAAAAAATTAAAAAACAAAAATTCGCTATTTTTTGTTCAAATGTCTGTCGCGTTGATAAAAGTCGCTGACATAATTTTCTACGGAAAGTTTTTCGAGAATTTTTTTCGCGCTGAAAAATTACTCGCAAACGAATTTTATTCGCTTAAATTTCTTCGCTTTCGCGTTTTTAGCTTATATTTTTTTTGCTGGAGTGTACCAGACTCCAACATTATATGACAGCGGAAACTGCGGAAATGACATTGACATTGACACGTAAAACGTAAGCTGGAAAGTACACACACATGTAAATGAAAATAAATTAAATTAAAAGGTTTTATTATAATATTCTGTTTTAGTACTGGAAAACAAAATAATAATAAACTTTCAGTACATACTTATCTACAATTACATTATGACTTTCATACCTAATTGGGAGGAATTTGAGAAGTCCGCGGAAATGCTGTATCTTCGAGATCCCATTAATACTAGGTACAGCATTAAATATTCTCATACGAAAGGAGTGTTTCTTGTAAAAATTACAGACAACAAAAAGGTAATATAAAGCGCTATCCACACATTAACGGGTTCCCGTCCCAGACGGAGCCCGGCCGAGACGGAGAAAAATTGATTACATTCGATTTGTATGAAGTCGTTCACACAGTTCAGGGCCGGGCCGTCAGTGTCCTGGAGGCCGCTCAGACGCCCGTTCACCCCTGACGACGGTGCCATCCGATTTTTACCTACTGGAACGACATTTTGCCGCTGTTTTTCTTGGTTATGAGCATTTTTTTCTTCATCAAGCTCTATTTCAATCATTTCCAATTCCTTAGTATAAAAAAGGCCATCGTTGTGTGCGTATCAGTTACCAACACAGATTTCCCTGACACCGATTTCCCTGATTTGTGTGAACACAGAACCTGGATGGCACGCCCTTGACAGGAAAACAGACACGGATGCCCCGTCCAAAATGGGAACCCGTTAATGTGTGGACAGCGCTTAACTGGTACCATTTTATTTGTTTCTAATAAGTACTACATCTCTATAGTACCGTTTCACTATTGTACGTTTGGTTTTAGTTTTATATCTTTATTTTGTCTTTATAAGCTTCTTTTATTAACCAACAATTTTCATATGATTATGGTAAACATGTTAATATTTTAATCGGCGTGTGGATGTAATTTAATCCATATTGTGGTAACATTATGGATTAAATTTGGCTTGCAGCCTCTGTAACTTAAGGTGGAGAGGTATAGGCAAATGACCTTGAAGTGGCGCCCTCATTTGAAATAAATTACTAACTCGTAAATATGGAGATAATTTCCATATTGCTCTTTGTCATGCACTAGATAGCCCTTTAAATTATTTTATGAACCACGGTTGAAAGTATTTACATTAGTCCGTCTAGCTTTAAAACTTGCTTCCGCCAAAAGTAGCCACGGCAAGTTTTAAAGCTAGACGGATCACCAATAATAGTTTCAAAGACAGTTCATAAAATAATTTAAAGGGCTATCTAGTGCATGACGTAGAGCAATATGGAATGTATTGCCATATTTACGAGTTAACAATTTATTTCACACTTCAAGGCCATTTGCCTATATCTTCGCCTTAAGCACAGAATACAGTAAGAGTATACAAAACGGAATCTCCTAAGGTACGCGCAATATGCATCCCCGTTCCCCGTCCCCACACCTCTCCCCCGTTTTCGTCTTGTCGAGGGGCGAGAGCAGGCGAACACACACTGCATGGCACACACGGGCGCACAAGAACGGAGGATAGGTGCAAGGGCGGGGCCTTAAGAGTTTCCGTTCTGTATACTCTTACTGTATTCTGTGACTTAGGTTAACTATCCATATTATATTGTAACAAATTCAAAATTAGCCATATATAATGTTCTATTTAATTTAATTTTATAGTACCTATTAACAAATCTCTTTATATTTCAGTGTCTCCAGTATAAAACTGAAGTCCAGCAAGATGTACGGAAAATAGACAAATTTGTTTCAAATCTAATAAGACATATGGCATCCAATGACAACTAATTCTAGTTTATAGTTGTAATGTAAGGTACCTATGTAAATAAAAATACTTAAAATATATATTTTTTTTGTTTTGATTTTGATGAAGAACTGTTAATAAATTTAATATATTTCTTACAAAATTGCAATCACTACTAGGATATTTTCTGATAATTTGTGAAAGGATTTACCCCAAGTGGTTCGGGGTTAGAATAGGACTATTCCATCTCTTCCCGTGGATGTCGTAAGAGGCGACTAAAGGTCATAAGCACAACCATCTCATGCTACAATTGTGCATTCCCGAAGAGGGCTGACGTCGGGCAGGCGGCCGGTCGTAAAATTACAGCCAAATCATTTTAACTGTTCCGGCATTTTCTTCACTTGGCAAGGTCTTTGGCATCCTTGCTCCACAGCTCCGACGCGGCCGGCCGCTACCTCAGCAGCCAAAGCTCGCTCACAGTTATGAGGACCGTGAGCGAGCTTTGGCAGCTGAGGTAGCGGAGGAGCAGCCATCTGCTTGGCCTCTCGGCACAAGGACAGCCGCGCTGACACGACACGCGCCTGCCTTCCACTCCGAAGGGCTGTCTGTCGGACGATGGAATCCCGTTTCCATCGTCCAACCAGCCCTCATAATTTTAGGGCCTGCGAAAGCAGGCCCTGCCCCAGGTCCGCCTGACGGCGACCGAGGCCCACCCAGCCGGCTGCAGAGGACAGGGAGAGCGGAAACGTAACACAGACAATCCTCTTCCCCTGCGGCCCCACCGACACCGTGCCAAGCGCCACGGCCGCGTTTGGTCGCGGAGGATAGGGAGACCGGCAACGTAACACCGACACTTCTCTTCCCCCACGACCCCTAACACGGCTGTGAGAGTAGGGAGTTCATCCCCTTCCCTCACAGCCAGGCCATTCCTACCTGGAATGACCTCCACCGGGCCCAGGGAGGCCTTAGCCTCAACCCGAGCAATGGGTTCCACTTAGCTTCCCCGCGGATGGCCAGTCCGCGTACTGAGCCCCCCCATTGCGACAAGATAGGAACCCGGGCGGGGGGACTCAGACCAGTACCTATGTCAACTATTTCCATATTTTGATCTAAATAAATAAATATAAATAGATAGGTATGGATTAAGTTAAGGGCAAACTGAGCATTATGGGATACCAACTCAGCGCTAATAAGATGTACAGATAAAATAAACACCAAAGACCCATTATAATTTGTAAAAAAACAATTTTCCAACTTGTTCTGTCTGGGGATCGAACTGAAAACCTCCGGTGTGGTTCTTCTTCTTCTTCTTCTTATCGAGTCGAAATGGTTACACTGTAGCTTCAATTTCAATTCAATTCTGGATACTTATTTATCCACCTCACAACTTTTGCATTAGAAGCCTCTATTGCTGGTATGCTTGGCTGCCTGAGAAAGCTGTTACGACTCTTGAGTCGTGCTAGTGGCGGGGTCTGTCCGTAGAGTAGGTGCCTTTTGTCGTTTACCTGCTTAGATTTTTCCACTGCACTTGCCACATCACGTCTGACACTTGGCGGAGCAATGCCGAATAAGGTATACAGGTGGGACCCGTGGGACCGAAGTGTTGGCTTTAGAGTGCCTGTGATGGTTCGGCATGAGTCGTTAAGAGCTACGTCTACCTCTTTTGCGTGTGCAGAGCGAGCCCAAACAGGGCTTGCATATTCGCCTGCCGAGTAGCACAAGGCCAGGCCACTCGTTCGCAGAACATGAGGTGATGCACCCCAACGGGTAGAAGTGAGACGGCGTAGAATATTGTTCCTGGAGCTGACTTTGGACTTCAGGTCATAGCAATTGTGTTTGTATGTTAGGGATCGGTCCAGAGTCACGCCCAGGTATTTAGGGGTGGGATTGTGTTTTATGGCTATGCCATCCCACCAAATTGTTAACTCCCTGCTATTAGCCTCCTGGTTGCATAGGTGGAAGACACTGGACTATCCGGTGTGGTGACTACATAAGTTAATGGAGTGTGTGACGGAGACGGACTAGCATGTACCATTACGCCACCAAGGTCGTTAAAATTGATACTGAGGAGCGCTAACTACAATCCAGCTTCTGAGTTTTCTTTACGGCCGGACCAGTGTATTTTTAGGGTTCCGTACCCGAAGGGTGCAAACGGGACCCTATTACTGAGACTCCGTCTGTCACAGGGCTCTCTCTTGAACCGTAATAGCTAGACCCCTGAAATTTTTACCGATTATGTATTACTGTGGCCGCTATAACAACAAATACTAAAAATAAAAAAAGTTGAAAATTAAAGGGGGTCGTCATACAAAAAACGTGATTTTTCAGCGTTTTTAACTTGATCTTTATAATGACATTAACTAGATACTTGAAATTCTCACATATTATGTATAATTATGACCGCTATAACAACAAATAAGTACTAAAAATAAGAAAAAGTTAAAAATTAAAGGGGGTCGTCATACAAGAAACGTGTTTCTTCAGCGTTTTAAAACATTGTACGGTGGTACGGAACCCATCATGTACGAGTCCGACTCGCACTTGCCCGTTTATTTATGTTGCGAACTTGCGCATCATTACATGCTATAGAAATTCACAACTCATTTTCAGTTGCTGTTTGGTGTGGCTTAAACTGGATTTTCGTATGCAATCAAATGCAGAGAAATTGAGCAAGTCAGGCGACTCTTATGAACTCAAAAAGTTACGCTTGTTTGCCTGGGCTTAATTTGGCGTAGGTATATGCCCAGAAGTAGTCGATGGTGTAGCCGACCCATGCATAAGAAACTTAGAACATTGCAGAATTTTGAAAAAAAAATCAATAAAACGCCATCTAGTCACGAATCAGCTGACCTAACTCCTAATGCGTGTTATAGAATAGGAATATCAAATGGTGGAGAAATTCGCCATACAAGGTAGAACAAGTGATAGCTCAGTAGATTAAAGCATGGTTAAAATAAGAGCAGCGTTGCGAGTTCAAGTCCCCACTCACGCAGTATATTTGTTTACACCATTTTTTTATTTGATAGGAATATTAAATGATGGATAAATTCGATATACGCGATTAATCTTTTAGTAGCTCAGTTGTTTAGGCTATTGAATATAGTCGTATTTGATTCAAGATCGCGAGTTCAAGTCCCAGCTCACGGAGTAATTTTTTCACCGTTTTATTTCATATTTTAGTGTGATTTTAGTCCTTTCGTGTTGCGAAAGCATGTTACTAGATGGCGCCACTGGTTTGATCTAATGTTAAAGCTACAGTTTCTTATCTATTTCAATGCACAAAACAATATTACTCCCTGTGATTACTCCTCTGAGAATACTGAACTGAGATAGAATAGAGCGTGAGACTATTACTATGTTCGTTGAGAGACGGCGTTACCATCGCAAGTATTTTCTTAAATTTTGTATAATAGCAATTTATTTTTTAATTCGTGTGTTTTTTTCATATCGTGCAACACTTGCTACTAGTGATATATTAGTCATCGATTTAGATTTAAAACAATTTGTTTAGATTACCGATTACATGACGATAGAACAAATTAAAAATTATTTTAAAAAGACGAGACACTTAAATTTATAATTACATATTGTTGGAATAGGCTTTTAATGCCCTAATATTTTAGTAATCACTAGAAAATTTGTATTCGGTCAGTCGGGTAAAAATACGTACATAGAGCGCTCCAGACTGCCTCCGTGGTCCAGTGGTCAAGACGTTTGCTATGTGATCCGGAGGTCATGGGTTCAGATCCCACTGGGAATACTTTGTGATAAGTCTGGTTAATATATTGCAGGCTTAAATCAACTGATTATGCAAAAAGAAAGATGATTCCGTGCTTTGGAAGGCACGTAAAGCTGTTGGTTCCGAACGCCATCTAGTGTTTGTTGTACCTATCCCAGGATTGGTTCTGGTCTACCCTATGGGTCTAGGAGGTCAGACGGCAGTCGCTCTGTGTATAAACCAGTAACCACGTCGAATCACCTAGGTTTAGGTAGCGGACCCCGGGTTCTGAAGCGTAACCGCTGACGATGCAACCAGCCCCGGATCTAGGGAGGGGCTAGCTGGGGTCCACGCCCCGAGGGGCAAGGTCAGACAGAGGGTCGGCAAAATCGAATATTTGCACCCTTCCTCCTTCCCAACCTTGCTATATCCGATTTTTTTTATAATGGTACACAAAAACCGGCTGGTTAATGGCGGCGGCCTTTTTTTGCTGACTTTTATAACTGGACATGGGGCGGCATATTCACATTTTGCCCCTCCTAAAAAAACAACTAGATCCGGTGTAACAGATGTCTGTTAGTACAACTATCTTTAAAAACCTAAATTAAAATAATAAATACCTATAGGTATAAACTAAAATATTACACGGGCGCAGTGTTTCTGATTAGCGAGGTCTGCACTGCGGGAGAGGGGCAGTGAAGTATCGTCACATTCGTCACCTCCGCTGCCACAGAGCAAGCCTCCTTCAAGCCTTATTATTTTATTTTTCACAATACTGATGGTAGTTTACAAATATTATTTTTTCCTTCGTAATTTAAATTTTCTGTTTTTCCTAAAGGCTGACTGGTAGAGAATGCATTAGCATTAAGTCTACCTTTTGTACCATTGTGGTCAATTAAGATTTAATAAAATAAATTTAGATTTTGCTAGTACTTCTAACTAAAAAGGTGTTTTCATAGATGTTACCTAAAGCTTTGGTATTTTTGATGTCAACAGTTATTAATGTAACCGTTTCTGTTTGACTGCCACTTCATCCTAAAGCTGTATGAGCCTGGGCCTTTGCTTAAACCGTAGTAGGTTTGCACAAGCGTGTGTATGTATGGTTGTCTAAGATGTACATATTACGTATAATTAAAGTCACCTAGACTGCTACGTCAATATTGTTATTTGCTATTGAGTGTTCCATTTGTCCTAACAGGAACTACGTTTCGGTTACCTTCACCGCCAGATGCTGCTGCAGAAGACGGCGGGCAAGGGATGTGAGGCTACATCTAAATCCAACCTCGTAAAAGCCCACCTACGACCCAGAGACTTACTGTTGACTTAGTTAGATTAATGACGTTCATTCTGCCATTATTAATAAACTTCTTTATATCTAAACTTTCTTAAACTGATGTGTCTAAATTCCCATTTTTGTTTGTCTTTAATAACAAACGTGTCAATTTGGATATTTAAGTAACGTATCTAAATTTCACAAAACTTAAGTATCTGTTGCCGTTTTATTTATCTTTAATAATAAAACGTGACACCGGGGCTGGATGCAACCGGGAATACGCTCGAATGATGATGACGATGATGATGATAAAACGCTCTAGCGTCTATTGCTCGTTTAGATTTTTTTTTATTTCGATTAAAGTATGCAAGAATTCTTATCATGCTTTCATTTGCCTTTCTCCGCACTAAAAGATCTGCCAAAGCCGGCACATTAAACAGGTAAATTTAGAGGTACTCGTATGTTTGTAATTTTTTTATATCGAGCCTAAAATGCTTTATCATGTTTTGTATATTGTGTATGTCTGTAGAAAAGCCATAATATTACTATGTAAATTTTTAAAAAAGAAACTGTAGTCGTTTAATTGGTTCTCTATTTTGTCTCATAAAAATTTTATCTATAATTTAAGTTCTCATTTTTTTTTTCCATAATCATCATGTGTCCGAGCGACACATGATGCCGAGCCGAGCCCTAATATAATGACACATAATATCACGTGCCTTAAAAGTTGAAATCCCTAAATACAAAATGCCCTAAATTTGTTTGTTATAAATATCACATTCCATAATATTTAAAATATTTAATTTTGTTTTCCATTATTATCATGTCTCCGAATGATGACTAGCCCTTAATGTCAAATATAATATAATGTGCCCTAAAGTGGGAATGCAAGTAAGCATGCAGCATGCAAGCGGGTGTCTATTAGAATACAGATTCTTTGGACATCGAATTTCATTTCCCAGAAAACTAGTCCATGATTTTTAATACATATTTTTCTTAAGAAATCGAATAGTATATTATTACAGTTTCATATTGTCTAATAAAATTTCATAAAAAAATATTATAAATTGTTTTTGTTACTAGATAAACGGTATATCGAACTAACATTTCATATAAACTATTAAGTTATCGATAAAACTGTTCATTAAAACATGTTTCAATATGTAACCTAGTAAAATGGATAGAACTATCCTTGCTTAGTCGCAGTTCTAACCTAACCTAAACGATTGGTTTGCCTTAAACTGTCCTAGCACTTGTTTCAATTGCTTCAACTATTTTGCAAACTGAAACTTACGTGGAAACAAAATTATGGTAAAAAAAACTTTAATGTTACATTATTTTGTTACATTATTACAAGACTACGAGGAGTAGGTTTTACAGCAATTCATTTCTGTCACTGAAACCTAATCATAACCTAATGTTTTTAGGACTAAAATTTTACCATAAATTAACATTCGGACTAACACACATTATGCAATACATCATACATCACTTAGGACATGTGACTTTATAGCATGTAAAATTAGAATATCCAATTATTAGAGCACCTGATATTATGATACGAAACTTTAACGACTTAAGATTATTTTGTAAAACAAAATTTCGGATATTCGAACATCATTGCTACTGAAGTTTATAGCAAATAATGTTATGGATGATGACATTTGGACAAAATATTTTATGAGAAGAAATAGAGTAATTTTTCATAAACAATCACAGTATTGTGAGCTCTAAACTGACAGCGCCTTAATCTAATTTAAATTATTGATGTATAACTTTGAAAAACCGGTATTTTTACGAGTGATTTATCTTTCCATGATAAAAAGTTAAGCCATTTTCAGATGATCCAGAAACTTGATATTTGGCATCAAGGAAGACTAAGACCTATAAAAGATAGTAATAAATGAAAAGTTCAAAAAATAGTTAATTTCGTAGATTATTATTAATCAATTGATTTTACTAATAAAAATACTATCAAAACTATAAGAGCAAACATTTTAAAAAAATATTTTATTCCTCCTATATTTTGAGTTAATTTTATTACTAGACCTTTACAAAGTAAAGATATCCCAAAAAAAACACAAATTTAAAAATGGGAGCCGATTTCAATATCCGACAAAAGAATTTAGATCTAAATAGCTTTCAAGTTCTGTAGAGACTCCTGAAATTTATTATTCGAAGAATCTCTAAATTTCTAGTTTAAACACCGACTAGAGATGGGCATATATCCGGGTTTTTACCCACGCTTGGGTATATACCCGATATGCACCGGGTAAATACCCGTATCTACCTGTTTGGTGGGTAGATTGAAATATTTATTAATAAATAATTGGGAGTCCTCTAATTATCTGTAGAAATGTGTGAAAAGGTTATCTAAATGGAAAAGATTAAAATCACTAAATTATCCATATTAAATATACAGATATAATCTCACTTTATGTCTATTTACTTATTTTAACATATAGTAAAGTTAAAATAAGTAAATCACTACCTAACTAAAAATTAAGTAAGACATTAACTTAGGGCTAGTCATCATTCGGACACATGATAATAATGGAAAACAAAATTAAATATTTTAAATATTATGGAATGTGATATTTATAGCAAACAAATTTAGGGCATTTTGTATTTAGGGATTTCAACTTTAAGGCACGTGATATTATGTGACATTATGTTAGGGCTCGGCTCGGCATCATGTGTCGCTCGGACACATGATGATTATGGAAAAAAAATATGAGACCCTAAATTATATATAAAATTTTTATGAGACAAAATAGAGAACCAATTAAACGACTACAGTTTCTTTTTTAAAAATTTACATAGTAATCTTATGGCTTTTCTACAGACATACACAATATACAAAACACGATAGAGCATTTTAGGCTCGATATAAAAAAATTACAAACATACCTCTAAATTTACCTGTGTAATGTGCTGCCTTTGGCAGATCTTTTAGTGTGGATAAAGGCTATGCCTGCTGACAAACATTTGCCAGCAAAAAATGTAAACTTAGACGTGTCAATTCGTATGTTCCCATACAACGAGTAGATTGGGGTAAATACCCAGCATGCTGATTTGTAGGAAATATTATAAAATGTTGATGGGAGATCGAAGAACTCGTCAATTCTAATATCTTTTGTTCCGGGATGAACCCCAAAATCAGTAGTTTTGGCCTTCAAGTGAGCAGTCAAAAATACTTCTCTCTATATTATGTATGAGTGTGCTAATATTTTGACATTGCATTTGATGTCTGTTTGCTTAGTTTATTAACATATAATTAGGTCTACAAACATTTGCCATTAAAAATTTAAACATATACGTGTCAATTCGTATGTTCCCACACTACGGGTAGATTGGGGTAAATACCCGGCACACCAATTTGTGGGAATTGTTGCAACAAGTTGATGGGTGATCAAAGAACTTGTCAATAGGAATATCTTTTGTTCCGGGATGAACCCCGAAATCACTTGTTTTGGCTTTCAAATTAGCAGTCAAGAATACTTCTCTCTCTTTATTCTCTTTATTTAATTTGAAACCACAGAATACAGTAAGAGTAAACAGAAGGGACTCTTCTAAGGTACGCGCAATATACGTCCCCGTTCCCCGCACCCGCACCTCTCCCCCGGTTCTTGACGGCCAACGTGAGAAATCGAGGCGAAAACGTTGGAGAGGTGCGGGGACGGGGAACGGGGACGCCTGGGTGACGCATATTGCGCGTACCTTAGGAGTTTCCGGCCTGTGTTGAAACATAGGCTAAAAAAAAAAAATACAATATCATCTCTCTATATTATGTATGAGTGTGCTCATATGTTGACGTCACGTTTGATGTCTGTATGCTTCGTTTAACATATAATTAGGTCTACAAACATTTGCTAGCAAAAAAATGTAAACTTAGACATGTCAATTCGTATGTTCCTCCCATACAATGGGTAGATTGGGGTAAATACCCGGTATGCTTATTTGTGGGAAATGTTATAAAAAGTTGATGGGGGATCGAAGAACTCGTCAATACGAATATCTATTATTCCGGGATGAACCTCGAAATCAGTACTTTAGGCTCTTGGATGAGCAGTCAAAAAAATCTGCTCTTTATATATGTATGAGGGTGCTTATACAACGTCCCTTTTAATTAAGTACAAATACTTTAAGGGCTGCTTAATATAAGTAGGAAAACCTGTTGAGTAGCAAAAAATAAGAAATCGGCAGGTTAGTTTTCGAGAAAATTGAATTACACATTTTCCATAAAGAGACACATTAGAACAGCCTGTAGAAGATTTTATGTATCTCTTACTATTTGTTTACTATTAAAATACGTTGCCTACACACCCACTTACGCAAATTAATTCATAAATGAAAAATGCCATCTGCCGGAATTTGTATTAAATCACAAAATGAGACCATACCTACTTATAGGTTCGATGCGCTAGCAGCTGTTAGAAGCTCTGTTGAAGAAAAGTTGAAATACAGATGGTACATTTCGTAACGTTGCTATTGTAGTATTAGAAAGCTTACACACTATCATCAACACTAAACGCCTGGGTTGAATAATATCAACAGTGTATTTAGAGAACCTTATTGTGAGATTCATCGTACACCTTTACCTTTCAGACGAAAAAACTTAATCAGAATATGTGAATAATGTGAATAATCCAGTGCCGGTTTTAGCTTTACCAGCGCCCTGGGCGAGATTTTCCCGCCGCCCCCCCCCCCCAAACTGCAATTCAGACTCTGACTTAGGCTTCAATGCCCCTTTGTATCTGGCGCCCTGGGCGGTCGCCCAACCGCGCCCTATCCTAACGCCGCTACTGACTGTACTGCTCTTACTTATCTCAACAGCAATAATGTAATCCCACCAAAAACATAATTGTGAAAATAGGAGCCAAGTATGATGTCCGACAAAAGGATTGAGATCTAAAATTATTATATTAAGAATCTCAACATTTGACTTGGCAAGTATTTTACCAGCGATTCTAAAATTAAATTTAAAATCTATACTAATATTATAAAGCGGAAGAGTTTGTTTGTTTGTTTGTTTGTTTGTTTGTTTGTTTAAACGCGCTAATCTCAGGAACTAATGGTCCGATTTGAAAAATTATTTTTTTGTTGGGTAGTCCATTTATAGAGGAAGGCTTTAGGCTTTATAACATTACGTTCCGACAACCACACGAACGAAGTCGCGGGCACAGCTAGTATTAAATAAAATTTTAAATTTAATTTTAGAATCGCTGGTAAATCGGCTCCCATTTTTAAATTTGTGTTTTTTTTTGGGATATCTTTACTTTGTAAAGGTCTAGTAATAAAATTAACTCAAAATATAGGAGGAATAAAATATTTTTAAAAATGTTTGCTCTTATAGTTTTGATAGTATTTTTATTAGTAAAATCAATTGATTAATAATAATCTACGAAATTAACTATTTTTTGAACTTTTCATTTATTACTATCTTTTATAGGTCTTAGTCTTCCTTGATGCCAAATATCAAGTTTCTGGATCATCTGAAAATGGCTTAACTTTTTTTCATGGAAAGATAAATCACTCGTAAAAATACCGGTTTTTCAAAGTTATACATCAATAATTTAAATTAGATTAAGGCGCTGTCAGTTTAGAGCTCACACACAAAATCACACAGTTTAGAGCTCACAAAATTTTAGTTCCTTAGCAGACAAAGACATTGTTTGAAAATTTCCTGCGGGTGACGACGAACGAAAAAGAAAAAGCAGTGGTCATGTCGTATCAAGCACTAAAAAGTAAGGCAGAGAACCGAGAAGTTTGGCGCATACTCCACCGACCAGAGCCACTAAGCTCTTAAATAAGAAGAAGAAGAAGACGACGAACGACTCATTTTGATACGTTTCATGTCATGACATCAATGACATTGTTATGTACATTTTTACAGAGGGAAAATATGATATAGATCCATGGTTTAATTTCATTCAAGAAAATAAGATAAAATATGCTTACAGGTCCAAATTTTTTTATATTGATTATCTTTAATCTTCAATTCATATTTTTTTCATTCATGGACATCCCTAAAAACTTTCAACTCAACAGATCTGTCAAAAATGTTGACGGACGTAGGACATGTTATTTTACTGTCATGCAGTGTGAAACATAAATAAAGCATATTAGTTTTTCTAAAAATCATGACTTAATACAGAGGCCTAAACAATTAATATGAAATAATACATTTGAAAATATAACTGACACTCACATATTTGTTTTAATTAATGACATTATGGATGGTTTAATTCACGCGGCATTGGAAGCAGAGGTATTTTACTACTTACTTAATTTGCCTTGTTTTGTATTAATGATCCAGTATTTTAAACTAACTGGTTACTGTTTTACTTCTCTCCCTTATTTCAGTTAATACTAAACCGGGCGAAACATGTGAATAGTAACTCTTCACAATTTGACAGTGGTGTCTCAGACCAAAAAATGACTTGGACCCATGATAAAATGCACCTTGCTGAGACTGTGGACGAAACGAGAATGAAATTTCAGAGGAGCTCGAGTGGTTCTAGTTCAGCCAAAGCGAATAAGTTTGATTTGTTCAAAAAGCTGCACGAGTTATACAATGAGTTGAGTAGAGACGAGTCGTCACAAGCCAACTTTGTAAGTCCTCATGAATTATAGTAATTTCTGTGTTATTTCTGTTTATTGTGATGTCTTCAGTACTTACTGATCATCAGAATCTTGATAACCGATGAACTGTTGTGTGCATGTGTACTGCTCGCTCACCTTGCTTTACTCATCATCTAGTTTTGTGAAAGTTACTTTTAAACTAGCATTACATTATTAAAAAAAAAAGGTAATAAAGCGAAACATGTCATAAAGTGAATGGGCATAAAGTCAAAAGATATTATACTTCATTTTTAATTGAAATACATATATAACAAATTTTTCATAAATAATTATATGTATACACTTACCTTCTTATTCATAAAAATTAACAAATGTTTGCTAAACCTTTCTTAGTTAAAATATGATTTGTCTCATTCTTTTAATGTTAGTTAATTTTGTAAAATGTTGAAAAAATTATTGAGGAAAAAATATTCATATATATGCAATAATGTAATTTTTATGAATATATTTTAGTGTATATGTATATAATTATAACCTAATGATAGATTAAACATTTTTGTTTCTTCTCATAATGTACCTATTTATAATTTACAAAATCATTGCAGCAAGGGCTAAAGACTACATCATACCTACTTGAGAAGCTGTTAGCGACATATAATCTCAATACTTTAATAATCAACCTGTATCCAGGCAATAAAGGATATTCCTTGTCCCTAAAAGTCAATGGCAATACACAGTATCTCTATCCACCAGATGCTAATGTAAGTATTTTTGAATTTTATTATAACTTAATCATATTATAAGACATACTGATTGGTTTCAATCACTCATAAGCCTCTCGCCCACGGCGACTTTTTCACGCAATTCTGTCGCGCATTCGCATCGATACACTCGCGATGCGGTCGTAAGATGTGTACCCTTGCCCACATAAACACAATTCAGTCGGGATGCAAACGCGATACTGTTGTGCTTCTGTCACAATGCAAACGCGATTCAGTAACTCCGTTTTCCTCACGCGCCCTCCCTCCGTTCTCTCCTCGATGACGTCCGACACGGTCGCGCGTTTGCATCGCTACAAATGCGACTAACGCGCGTTAGAAGCGATGCTGTCGCGCATTTACAAAAAAAGTCAAATGTCGTCGTGGGCGAGGGGTCTTATTCATCCTATCCCACTCTATGTTGGGATGGACCAGCATGGTTTAAAACCACCACTGACCCAAAACTAGCCATTGTGACTTATTTAGTTCTTAACTTCTGTAGAGGGGGAAAATCAATATGAAATAGAATTTCTTCTATTGGAAAAATATTATAATATACAATCTTTTAATTTCCTACATATCAAATAATTAACATTGACTGCCTCCATGGTCCAGTGGTCAAGGCGTTTGCCTTGTGATCCGGAGGTCATGGGTTCAAACCCCACTGGGAAGCATACTTTGTGAAAAGTTGTTTCCAGTCTGTTTAGGATATTGCAGGCTTGAATCACCTGATTATCCGAAAAGAAAGATGATTCCGTGCTTTGGAAGGCACGTAAAGCCGTTGGTCCCGAACGTCATCTAGCGTTTGTACCTATCCTAGGATTGGTTCTGGTCTACCCTTTGGGTTGCGGAGGTCAGACGGCAGTCGCTCTGTGTAAAAACCAGTAACCTCGTCAAATCGCCTAGGTTAGGTAGCGGACCCCTCTGAAGCGTAACCGCTGACGATGCAACCGAGAATACGCTTGGATGATGATGATATCAAATAATTAACAATATTTACTAATGATATAGAAATCAAGCCTCTGGTTGCATGCCTACCCTTCCCCTAATACCGAGGCCCTCCTTGACAATAAGACAATGTCCATAGCAGTAGAGTTGAGCCAGGGGTATAAAACTGAATGAGCCTTAGCATTGCCGCTGTGGTGCCTGATTCAACACAAGGGCAACGTACCCTCTCTTGACAGAGAGGCACAGAAATATTATCTTACATGCACTTTCCACTGCCAAAATACAGTTTTAGAGCTGAATGTTATATTCACTGATGGTAAAAGACCAGTGGGTATGTCAATGATACCTTGGATGTTCAAGAAATGCATAGTATGGGACGCTATATGTGCGTGGATACTATTGCTCCTTGTCACCTGTCTAAGACTTCAACCCAACCAGGAGTCGCAGCTGTCTCAACAAAATGATCAAAAAAATGGAAATATTAAGACATTATGTTATTGAAAGAATGCAAAACCTCTCAGACCTCAGTACCTCAGCCCATGTAACTGAACAACTTTTGTTCAACAACTTTCAGAGAAATCAAAAAAAAAAATCGGATTTTTATACAAATTGACTTGATCAGCTGATCAGTTGTATGAAAATTCAAATAATTTTTTTTAGTTTCGTGAAAGTTGTTGCTTTCAGTTACATGGGCTGAGGTACTACATTTGAGAGGTTTTGCGTTCTTTCATTAACACAATGTGTATCTGTGATTAAGGCCCATGGGGCCCTGATGCCAAAATATTTATAAAAGACCTGTCTATGCGTCTGTTCGAGGCAACAAGAGACTTAGAGCTGGCAGCTTCCTTGCCTCCTTCCAAAGAATTAGATAGCAGAAGGTAATGCTGCCAGTGTTCTGTGTACTCTTCCTCGATCAGATGCTTTTGGAGATTTGATTGATGATGGATTGATTTTAATATTTAGTATTATTTTTATTTAATTTTCGTTAAAAAAACAATCCACTGAACTGATTTTAATAAAAAAATCTTTTATTTTATTTTGTTTTATGGTGCTCCCACATTGCTGTTAAAAAATGTTTACAAACATTAGTTAACATTTTCAAAATTCAAATATAATAACTTATTGTAATATTTGTTATTATATGTTACTTAAAGTATTATTATTTACAACTATTAATATAATATATTACAAACAGTATTTTATTTTCATGTTATATATGCATTTTTATTTTTTTTGAAAATTTTTGTAAACATTTTTTATCAGTGTGGGAGCATTAGGTTTAATTATGCATATATAATAATTTTTTCTCTAATTAAATTCTTCTTCTTTGTCTAAGCGCGTTCCCGGTTGCATCCTCAGCTGTGCTGCTTCGGAGCCCGGTGTGCGCTTTCCCGCTTTTTCTTCTCCAAATATAACATGCATGTCAATGGTCACCCAAGGATGCCAAAGACCTTGCAAAATGGAGAAGAAATAGTTGGAACAGTTTAAATGATTTGGTTATAGTTTTACGACTGGCCGCCTGCCTGACGTCAACCCTCTTTGGGAATGTATTTGTGCGAAAAGTTTTACAACCGGCCGTCGCCCGACGTTAACCCTCCTTGTAAATGCAAATGTAGCACGAGATGTTTGTGCTTAGTCCTTTTGTCGTCTCTTACGACATCCACAGGAGAAGATGGAGTGGTCCTATTCTAACCCGGAACCACACGGGTACTTGGAACCACACGGGTTTTTAGTCTAATTAAATTATTTTATATAATAATATATATCGGAACAGGACTTAGCACAAACCTTTTTTATTGTTTTGTCTAACGTTCAAATTGTTAACGTTAATGTTTTTAAAGTGCAATAGTTTAAAAACCAATATAACCATAAATTAATTAAAAAAATGTACTAAAATGTTCATAAATCTTTTAGGCATCAACAAGTCAAGATGAAACACTGATAGAGACTCCGCGATGGCCATATGAAGAGGAAGAACTCTTGAGTTACATTGATAATGAGGAGCTCCCTGTAGTCCTACTAGATTTATTGGAATCTGAGCACTCGTGTCTTTTCTACTCTGGTTGTATTATAGCACAGATCCGGGACTACAGACAGGCATATCCTAGTTTTCTTTGTGATACTCATCATGTTCTCCTTAGACCCACCAATCAGGTGAGTACCAACTACAGTTTTGTAACAGTTTTGTAGTTGTGTAACAACTACCTAAAATTTTGCAGTTACATATAATATTGATGTGGCATTTAAAATAAATACTAATAATCATAACACATAAACCTTTCCTTTTTTTTGCAAAAGGTCCTTCTCCTGCCGAAACTTATTCAAGGGTACACCTTTTATTGAAATATCCAAGAATGGGTTTTGGCAGGAGTGCTACATCAAATCGACTTTTTCAAAAGGCCTCTATGTGTTGGATATGTATCCCCATGCAAACATCCTAAAGGACTGGGGTAAAAAACACGTGATTCCAAAAGGAAATACAAACAATAATAATAAAAATATTTGATACATGCAATTTAGTAGAAAGAAAGGATGAAATTTGGCATAAATGTAGCTTTCATTATATGTGCATCAATGTCGATATGGAAACACGCTGAGAAATGGTTGTTTCTCCCCCCCTCCCTCCCCCTTTTATCTTCCTCAATCTGGTTATCTTCATTTTCCACAAAAACGGTAGGACTAAGGACTTTAATTTTTAAGGACCAAATCATCGTCTATAAATTACCTACAAAACGATACTAAATTTATAGTGGTAAGTTTAAATTTTTTTAAAATACAGCCATCAACTGAATGAAACTTGGCGTCAATGTAACTTTAATATATTTATTAATGTTTATGCCAAGTTTGATCCTTTCTTCTGGATGGGACCATAAAATTGTATTTTGTATGGACAAAGACCCGTACTAATTACTAGCCTACTTTTAAACATGATAAAATATCAATAATATTTTCCTATCAATAACAGAGCATAATTACGGATGCGATGTGTATCGGCGGGCGATGCGGCTGGGCGGGCGAAGAACGCAGCTCTCTAGAGGCGGTCGAGGCAGCCCTGGTGCACGCCGCGGCGCCGCCCTTGTGCCTCGACCCGCGGCCCGCAGTCGGCTTGCTGGCCGCTAGACTCCACGCCGCACCGAGGCTCTTCAATACCCCACGTATTCGACGACAGGCAAAGAGGTTTTCACAGGTATATAATGTCTCTACCTATCTATAATTTAAGAAATATGTTCTTGTCGGTGGAGTAGTTTGCATGTCTTCCTCTCCCAATTTCAACCTTTCAACTTTTACGACACGGCGTCAACTTTCTCCTTTACTTAATGTATAAAAGCTCTTCTTAGTCTTCCCTTTCCTCTTCTTGCTTCTATTTTTCCTTCTATTTTTTTAATAAATTGAAATCTTTCTTCTTCTCATATCGATTGTTTTTAACAAGTTCCTTTTTTCATTAACTAAATTAAGTACTTCTTCATTAATTGTTTTTTTTTCTCTGTCTAACTTATACCAGGCCTGTGTCACTCCCCGTTTAGGTATCGAAAATACATACATACATACTATCACGCCTGTTTCCCACAAGGGTAGGCAGAGACTATGGACCTTCACTTGCTACGATCTTGACAGACCTCTTTCGCTTCATCTACACTCATCAACCTCCATACATCGAAAATCTACCTACACTATTACTATGCGCGCAGGCGGCCCCTCCGGGTGGTAAATTCAGTTATACGAATTGTTTGTCCAGAGTAATAAGAATGAAATTGGCTTGCAATTGATGTCTAGGTATTTATACGAAACGGTGCTGAGTTCTGACGTGAACTAAATTAAACCATATATATCGCTAGCCACATTGAGCAGATATTTCTTTGAATTTCATTGCTGAGTGAGACTTCTGTACGTTAGTATTATTTATTCTGTGCTTATACCTTCCATACGTCTCCAGCACTATTGTACATTCCCTGTATACTGACATGAACTAAAATCATTTTGGATATGCTGCACGATTTCACCGCTACCGGCAGAGCATTCCACAAATGCTCTGCTGGTAAAGGTGAAATGGCTGAAATAGTTTCAGCCTTCATTCAGTTTAGGATTCATTTTAAAATAAACTATGACTCTTTATAACGATTCCGTTGTTCATTGCGTTGTATGTATTTTATGTATAGATATATTTATGAATTATTATTATTTATGTAATTTTATGTACTTGTGTCGTATGTAGATTTGATTTACAATCTTCTCTTTCTTTACTTCAACTCTACCATCTTTTTCTGACTGATCCTTTCAGATTCTTACTGGAGTCCGCCTTTGTGCAATTTATAATCATTTATCAAGTCTGAAAGTACCTATTTTTTTGTGCATTAAAGAGATTACAAAAAATCAAACTATTTTCCTACAATTATGTATTACTATGTTTTTTATTTATTGACTGAATTAAGTGTATTAAATAAAAATATATTTTTTTTAAATATATGCAAGTACATGTTATTAATTGTTTAAGCAGTTCTTCTGTACTTGCCCCTGGCAAGTAAATAACTGGCTGTTGCCAGCTAGTTATTTATTTTGTTTTACCATTCCGTTCTTTATGTAATATATCTTGAGTAGAGCAAAATCCAACCCTCTATATGATATAAATGTACTCAAGCAAAACAACTCTTTTTAGGTTGCTGTCAATAGAAAAAGGAAATTGGACCAGTTTACACATTATCACGGTTTAGAGTTACTCGAGTTGATACACAAGCAGAGAGCCAAGAATAGCAGACAATCTGTGCCGCATACGAGGCTTTCCTCAAAGTACCCTAAGAAACCACCGGAGGTAAATTTATTAATAAATTAGGCATTTTCAAGTAATCAAAATAATACTGACTGTAATGGAACATCTAATACTACCTATTCTTAGCATTTTTGCGGAAAACTGCCACTTTTGGCAAAAATGCTAAGAAAAGCTTAATGTTCTCACTTGAAACTAAACAGTAGTTTATAAAATAGTTTGAAGGATTATCTAGAGACGTATGGTATAAAATTTTAAATGATACCTCCGTTTCCTTTCAAAAAAAATATTTTAAATGGGGATAGCACTGGACCCAGAAAAATTATTGTATTTAATGCCTAATACAATTATTTCCATTGAATTTGCAGGTATTCAAACCTATAGAACCACCGAAAATGGAGTCACTCTCATTAGCAATGCCCTCAGAGCCAAGCGGTCCCTTACGATTAGCACGAGCATACGAGAGGCCACGACCGACACCTGACTGCCAACCCCAACTCTTCGAGGAATACATTCTAGAGACTGAGAAAACATCACCCCATGCCGGTGCTGGGTTCTTCCACATAAAGCTTTCGATATTACAAAGACCGTCCGATCAAGAGTTCCTCGG
Source organism: Acrobasis repandana (assembly GCA_963576875.1). Classification (NCBI taxonomy): domain Eukaryota; kingdom Metazoa; phylum Arthropoda; class Insecta; order Lepidoptera; family Pyralidae; genus Acrobasis; species Acrobasis repandana. The sequence goes on along the minus strand of OY756218.1, from coordinate 12,612,015 downwards.
GGAACTGTATGTAGACAGGGATCATGTGGAGGGCGAAAAGAATGGTGCTGCATGTAGATTTACTTTAGGTATGTACATTTGCTATGATTTATTAGTACACACCTATGAGCAATAATTCTCTACAGTCGTAACTAATCCCAAAAAATCATTCCACGCGATATGTACCGTGGCGGACGGGGCTTAAAATATGAACAGCGTGGCGCGTTAGTTCGCCGTGACACTCGAGTCGTGCGGTTGCGTCACAAGAAGTTTCCTTTGAGAATATTGCTGTGTTTATCGATTCATTAAAAATGCCGTCATGTGCCGTGAAGTGGTGTAGAAGCCATATAGACATGAAAATTAGTTATTAAAAAAAAGGAACACGCAAGCAAGGTTATTTATTTTAGCGTAGCGTACTGCATAATAGGTACCATCCGCGCATTGTACCTCACCGCTAGTTGCGTTGACTGCCCCACCCGACCGACGACGACGCGTAACCTTGTCGTTCCTATGTGTGCGTTCGAGTGTTTCGTTGTAATTACTGTTCGTTTGTTTGCGTAAATGGAATCAGAATCGAAGCGGTGAATGTAGGAGCGTTAAAATTCTAGAGAATTATATTTCGATGGTATACACTCTTAAAATCTTGTGCTTTTGGTAATGTTATATTTTTCGGTAGATTCTGTACACTGTAATGGTACGGAATCTCCCTGAATGGTTTAAATGGTTTGAAGTCGACAAATTATTATGAAATTAATAAAATAAAGATGAAGTATCCTGAGTTTCCGTGCTTCGAAAGGCACGTAAAGATGTTAGGCCTGAACGCCATCTAGCGTTTGTACCTATCCCTAGTATTGGTTCTGGTCTGCCCTTTGGGTTGCGGAGGTCAGACGGCAGCCTCTCTGTGTAAAACCAGTAACCACGTCAAATCACCTAGGTAAGGTAGCAGACCCGGGGCTCTGAAGCGTAACCGCTGACGATGCAATCTGGAATACACGCTTGGATGATGATGATGAAAGTATCCTGAGTTTAAGTTGAGTAGCTCAGGCCTACATAAGGATTACGAGTATATTGTTTTATGTATTTTACTTTAAGAGTGGTGTTGATTTATATAAAATACATTAATACTTTAATCCTACTTTGACTAAACATAATTTCTAATTATGTACACCAATATCCTGATCGACGTTTTTGGGGACCTAAGAGCTGGTGCGCATTTTGGCCATAGACACAGAATACAAGATTAAGTCTGGCCACCCAACGAGGCAATGCCGCCAGTATCTTAGGCTGCCTTTTAATATTATATGCGTAGTGTTTTTCTGAAAATAAATTTGTCTATATATTTGCCCTGCGATGTAGTCATCTGGGGTCATTTTTTTATCATCATCATCATCATTCATTCACAGCCTTGAACCTCCCACTGCTGGGAATAGGCCTCTCTCAATGAATGCCATTTACCACGGTCCTGAGCTACTCTTATCCACATTCGACCCGCGAATTTTCTGATGTCGTCTACCCATCTTGCCAACGGACGACCCACGCTGCGCTTGCCATTAATGAGCCACCATTCTGTTAATATTTTGCTCCACCTGTCGTCACCACGTCTTGCTAGGTGTCCTGCCCAACTCCATTTGAGTTCTGTCGCTCGTTTTCCAACATTTGAATTTTTTATATGATATAATATTTTATTTTTTAATATGTTTTAGTTAATAGTTTTCTTTTAATTTAGATTATAACATGTTAGGTTTTAGTTTTATTATTTAGATTATTATTATTTGTAATTTAATATTTTTGAGTTGTTAATTTGTGTTAAATAAAGTGGATTTTCATACCCTGATAACTAGATAAATCACAATAATAAAAATAATTTACTTATTCTTTACTTTTTTTATAATAATTGTGTAAAATTATAGGTTCACGAGTTCAAGCAAATAAGTACATTCAACAATTCACGGAGATCTTCACTGAAGAGGGCAGAAAGTCAGTACGAATAAAACACATCGTGCCGGGTCAGCTACCAAGAGTCTCCTTCACTGGCAGCATGAGGGAATTGGTATGTTTTGATTCGCTTATTTATTTTCATCAGTGTAAACTTTGCATTTTCAACAATCAAAACTGGCGTGATTTATGTTGTGATTTAGGGCGGTTGCGGCTCCCTCACGCAAAACGCGTTTCGTGTTCGTTCGTTTAGTCTTAGCATGGTAGTTTTGTGTGGACAAAACTCGCCTTTTACGCCAAAAGTTATTTTTTATGTGACTTTTTTATTTTAGCAAGGACAACAACTGCTGCTTCAACGTCAAGCAGCGAGCGGTGCCACGGTGCAAACTCATGCAACAACAGTTCCTATTGTGTAAGTACATAAATTCATTCCTACAACAGAGATGTTTACAATATATTTATAAGACTTCTGAGGGTTTATATGACGCCCTAGTTTTTTTTATTTAATTAAGGCATTGGATGTAATATCAGCCTATCGACCTCGATAGACCGGGATAGTGTAACGTCACAAGTCTATTAGGGTTGTGTGCATGCCCATCGTGCTCACAATGGTTAATTGGGGCTTGAATTCACACTACGTATACATACTATGTCGTCTGTTTCCCACAGGGTAGGCTGATATGGACCTCTACTTGTTACAGTCCTGACAGTTTTCTTGCGCTTCGTCTATTTTCATCTCTCTTTTAATAATAAGTGTTTTTTTCTAAAGGCCCACTATTTTGTAAAAGATGAATGACTAAGGAATTTTAGTGAAATGATTTATTTGGTTTCAGGACATCTGCTATCGCAGCAACTCCAAATACTCATACGACAACTCGTCAGCTACCCATCCTGGTTAGTTACTTCATCTAGTAAATAAAGTTTATTTCTGTGTATTGTGTTTTTGAAAATAAGGTTTTGATTACTGTTTTTTACAGCAGGCACAGTTACAACAAGTTGGCAGCATAGGCAGCGTCGCAGCCGTCGGGGGCGTAGTTGGGAACGTGGGTACAGTCGGCACTGTGGGCAGTGTCGGCAGTGTGGGCAGTGTGGGCAGTGTCGGAAGCGTGGGCAGCGTGGGCAGCGTCAGCAGTGTGGGCAGTGTTGTTAGTGTTGGTAGCTCGGCGGCCGACGCCTCGCTCAAACAGCAGCCTTCACCGAGTACCCCTCGGCTGTCGCCGCAGGTAACTTGTATTTTTTTTTTACACCTGTATAGACAGTGTGAGCAGTCTGGGCAGTATTGTGAGCCCCCGATTGTTACCACAGTAGTATTTTTGTCTATTCACCATTTAGCACTTTAGATGTATAGATGTCAATTAGTATATTATGTACTAAAAAAAGGGGAGACAAGAATTTCGCTGCCATCACGTGCAATGGGCCCAGGAGAACTATTTTTGAAAGCAGGAGTCATTGAAACAAAACGCATAAGTGGTTTTTCCCGCTCGCGTATCGAGTTACGAAATACTATTCCACCGTATTTTTTAAACCGTCGTGTCAGCAAAAAATATAATTATTTTACGCAGAAAATTTTGTTACTGATTTTTAATAATTTCAACATCAAAAAGCAGCGCGGCACGAAACGGATGCTCCATGACAAACAACACTTAGGTTTCTTTGACATTTGTAGCGTAAACGAATGGTTAACAGACAAGACTACTCGTTGCAAATCTTTCTCACGAGCGAAAAAAAAATGCGGCACTTTGTAAACGCTGGCGCAAATCATTCTTAGTATGACTCCCGCGTTCAAAAATGGGTCTGCAGATTCGTATACCGCACACCCAACCAGGTGAACCGGGTGAGTAAATATATTAGGCAGTTATTATATATTATATCCATTTATTTATTTATTTAACTTTATTACAAACGTAATAGGCCGACTTAAAACCATACCTAGGCTTTATCTACCAGTCAACCCACTGGTGATGCCGAGAAAAATAAAACTTTAGAAGGAGGTGCAAGTTATGTAGGTATTGTCACATTTACCTTAAGAGGATAGCAATAACAATATATAAGTAAATATATATGTATATATAAATAAACTTACGTTTAAAATACATACATATACATGGATATAATATATAATAAACTATACGTAAACTACATATATCTTAATATTCTATCTAAAAGTTCACGAAGATAATGAGCACGCACTGCACTCTTGAACGCTACACGAGTACGAACCTTCCAGATATTAATTGGTAGGGCGTTCCAAAGCTTTGCCGCTTGAACAGTAAACGAACGTTCAAAGAACCCACTCCGGTGATTTGGTATAACGAGACGGAGATTGCTAGAAGAGCGAAGATTTTTTACATGAGTATTACCAAGAAAAAAAAGCAGTGTTACTTCAAAACTAAATCCCTAAGGCTTGAAACTACGTCAAGCGGGGCGTCCCGGATGGGTTCAGTCCGTCTCTGTCACAAACCCTACGTGCAATAGAGATAGCTGAAACCGTCGTGGGTCACGTGTCTCTGTCGCACGTAAAGTTTGTGACAGAGACGGGCTGAACCCGTCCGGGGCGTCCGTTTGACGTAGTTTTAAGCCTAATAAGAATGGGATGGTCGTTCTTCTAAAAGTACATAAGATATTTGAAGTGTTTCATCTATATGTAGTTTGTCAATAAAGTATTTTTGTGTCAGGCCAACACCAACCAGCTGCTCGCGCAGCAGCTCACCAACCCGCAGCAGCCACTCAACCCCCAGAAGATGCAGTCGGCCATCATTCACATACAGCACCCGCTTATGTCCACTGCTGGGACGTCACAGGTACGGTTATTAAGAATAGAACGTTCAACACAGCCAACGTTATGAAATTGTTGCAGTAGATTTTGGCAGTCTGACATGCACACTTACTTTTTACCCGACTACCGCAAAGCCAAACGGACAGTCCGGTGACATAGGATAAATGTAGGATAAATGTACTATATAAACGTTACAAAAAAGTGTGAGTCAAAAAAATAACAAAATTTTGTTTCTGTATCGAGTGGTGTATCAAATGAGAGCTCTTATAGCACATTTCAAAAATAGGGATATAGATTGCCGTAAATGGCTGCCGAGCTTGAATTCATAGAATAATTCATACTTTTCAGCATGAATTTTCCCGTAGTTTCAGGTATTAGTTTTTAAACATTCTTGTTTTAAAAATAAAGATCAGTCTTTAATTATAGTTAACTTATTTAAGGTGCAAAACATACAATACACGAGTACATCGACGACGCAGCAGAAAGCCACCATCACCAAGCCCCGGACGACCAACCCCGCCATCAGTGCGCTGGTCACTAGTCTCATGAACTCTGCGCAACAGTTCCAACAAGGTAAACACACAGTTGACACTGGCTGATGATGTGCAAACAGCTCAACTAGCGTCGCAATATAAAACTATAGGTCGACTACTATATGCAGTGCCGGATTAAGCTTAGTAACCGAGGGGCAAAATCGAAATATGTCCACCCAAGTCCAATTCGGTACTTGGCAATTTTTTATTATTATATCAAAAAGTAAAATAAATTTGTAACCGAAAACAATTTTAATCCACTCAAAAATAAGTAAGTTATAAGCCTTTAAATCTTATGGAAAGCTTAGGGAAACTATCAAGTAACAGAAAAAGGATTTACGTATAAATGTATGGATTACGTAAGAAAGAGATAGCGAGATGTCCCCACAACGCTCCCACTTTTCTTCACACTAATATTTGAAATGCTAATTACTGCTTCATTTAATAACCAATATTCTTGCTGTTTTCAGAATAAGATTAATTTTTATTGTTAATTGTTCCGTAAAAAAATGTAAAAAATCAAACAGTCAATTTGGTGCCTGTTTTTTGACCAATGTTTTAATTTCATTATTTATTTCATCTAGTCATCTAGTATAACCCTTGGTTTGATTTATAACGCTTATAGACATATGTATATAGTACACGTATAGTTACACGTTGTATATAGAATTACTTTACACATTGTTTGATAAATTACAGCGGCCAGCCAGAACGCAGCCAAGAGCGGAGTGACGACAGCAAACAGCAACGCCACCATCTTGAATCTGCTGAACAGTGCGCCCGCCGCCATGACGCACGTATCGACAGCGGGTGGAACCTCGGGCGATACTTTGGATGCGCATAAGCTGGTTGGCAGAGTGTCTATTGCGGGGGCGAGACTGGTCGCCGCCACCACTGCCTCGCACACCATACCTACTTATACCCAGCAGGTATGGAATAATAATGAATGTCGCCATTTTGAACCTAATGAACAGTATCATCAGCGAGCGGAACCACCGGAGACACGGCTGAGACTCCATTGGAGATTGGCGAGGATGTGCTCTTTTTTAACAACTAAGGTTTTTGACACACTAGTTTACAATAATGATTAGTATAAACACCAAGGGCGTGGAAAAAACTCAGACAGTAGGCAGAGCCGTCGGTGATGTAAATACAATTTTTTGTTTTATACTGGTTTATCGAGCGCTATCATCTATTACTATCTCGCTCTACGTTATAATAACGAGAGGGATGAAACTAGGTTGTCGCGTGATATTTTTTTGTTTGTTTTATTTATTTGTTTCGCTAACTGGCTGAACAACACACAAACCCACCTACTTGGAGCGAACACAGCATAACACACACACAGATATAAACTATATCTAGTTTATCTACGATTACATGCTACAGGGGCTGCAGCATTTTATACTTACAACATTTAACTAATTTCAGGGTGTTGGCGTTCAAGTAATGGGTGGCTACACTCGAGAAAATGAGAGTACGAACGTGTCGAGTAGCGAGAGCGCGCTGTTGGAAAGGCTGATAAGTTCGGAACCGCAGCCCGCGCCTGTGTCGCAACCGCAGCCGCAGCCTGTCTGTCATTTGCAGGTTAGTATGTGCGAGTGAGATAGCACGTGTGACAGAGAGAGTGCGAATGTATCGAGCAGCAATATGCTGCTCGATACATTCGCACTCTCTCTGTATAGGGAGTGTTGGAAAGGCAGATAAGCCGCAGCCTGTTTGCCATTTGCAGGTTAGTGTGTGCGAGCGAGACGGCACGTGTGGTAGAGAGAGTGCGAAGGTGTCGTGTAGCGAGTAGCGAAAGTGGTGAATTGCCATTTGCAGGTTAAGGTGTGCGAGCGAGACTGCACGAATGTTAGAAAGAGTGCGAACGTCTGCAATTTGATCGCAGAATGTTCGCCGAGGAACTTAAATAATTATTAAAAACTTCTTTTCTTACAGGGCCTAAGTCTCGCGTCACTTCAAGGTCTCCAAGGCATCCAGGGTCTCCAAAACGTACAAGTGCAGATCCCAGGCCTCCCTGCGCCGATATCGTTATCTCTGAACGTGTCGGGCGCGCCGAGCGGGCTGCTCGTGTCGGTGCCTTCCACCACGTCGGTCGTGCTCACTAACCAGCCGTCTGTGCTGTCTCTGCCGATTGGTGAGTCATCTGTGATACAAGTGTGGATCCCGGGCTTACCCGCGCCGATATAGTTATCTAATGTCTAATGACATCTATTGCTAATCAAAAATCATAGACGAATCATAGACTCTCCTAAGGATTTACCGATATCGTGTCATCCTTTTCTATCAAGACTGTCGTATTCACCAATTAACTGTACGTGCTCTGCTGACTACTGCGTCGTACGTAGTGCAAGCGCAAATTGGGGTCTGTTCACCATGCCTGAACGTATACTTGGTGAAATATGAAATTATTGAATTTCGATGAAAAGGAACCAATCAACCTATTTCTCTTCGGTATCTTGGAGAAGGCTGCCCAATATCACAGGCCGGAATCTCCTAAGGTAAGCGCAATAAGCGTCCCCGCTCCCCGTCCCCGCACCTCTCCCCCGTTTTCGCCTCGATGACTCACGTTGGCCGTCAAGAACCGGGGGAGAGGTGCGGGTGCGGGGAACGGAGACGCATATTGCGCGTACCTTAGGAGATTTCGTTCTGTTTACTCTTACTGTATTCTGTGCCAATACCATGGATGGAAGGTTGCCTTTATATTAGATCCCTATTTATTTATTTATTTAAAAAACTTTATTGTTCCACAATAAAAAAATGGTACAATTGGCGGACTTAACGCTAAAAGCGTTCTCTCCCAGTCAACCATAGGGATAAACAGATACGAATCATGTTGCAAAACACTAGATACAAAATAAAGTATTAAAATATGTGCATAATATAATATATGTCTACTTAACACTATAATATAATACAATATATAATACACAAATAAATAAAATATACCTTATAGACGTACATAAGACTATCTATAATATCCCAAAATTTATATAACAAATAAATATATACAAACCTACAATATATATAAATAATGAATGATGATGGTGAAAAATAAAGAAAGATACTAACATCGATTAAAAAGATAAGAGTCTATCTCCCATTTTAGGCAAAAATATGTAGGTGTATAGAGGTATATCCGTATTTATGCAATGTGTTATTTCTCCAGCTCAACTCATGCCGGGCGGTGTGAAGGGCGCAGTGCGGAGCGGCACCGTGCAAGTGGTGCGCGGCGCCCGGGCGGCGCCGGCGAGAGCGGTGCGGCCCGCGCAGCCCCTGGCGCACGCCGCGCCGCGCGCCACGCACACCATCGCCACGCTGCAGCCCCCCACCGCCAACTCCTCCGGTGAGTTAAGATCATGTCTTTAGATACAGAGCTAAGCGCCACCATAGTTGCGTGTGATGTTCGGGTTGCGCTTGCGCTGGCGGTGCGGTACGCACAGTCACTAGCGCACGCTGCGCAGCGCATCGCCCACAGCCGACGTTGAGTTATGCTCTTGTCATCAGAGCTCATTGCCACCATAGTAGTGTGTGTTAACAACAACACACGCTATTGGCCAGCCACTGGCACCCGTCGCACCGTTCGTCACTCATACCACAGCCACGCTGCAGCCGCCCATAGCCAACTTCTCCGAATTGTTTGTTTTTCGTGTGTCAGATTTTTCAAGCTGCCCAAGCTGCTGCATTTGACATAGCTTGACGACTGCTATACAATGATCAGCCGGGACCAACGGCTGAACATCCCGGCTTAACATCCTTCCGAAGTATAAAGGAGCTCGAGAATTTTTTCAATGCCATTTGTGGTCACCCATCCAAGTGCGGACCACACCCGGTGTCGCTTAACTTGCGAAAGCGCTAGTAAGTAATGCGTACCGGGCCACCGAGCTCCTCCGGTGAGTTATAATGATGTCCGTACCGTATCTGAAAGACAATCCAGCAATAGGAGAGAAAAAAAAGGAGAGGTCAGAAGTACCGGGAACCGGCGGGCATAAATAATTAAAAATTATTTAATAAAATCATTTAGTTAGGTAAATTGGGCATGCATGAAGGGAGTGATGAGTGTAGGTGAAGCGAAAGAGGTCTGTCAAGATTGTAGCAAGTGGGGTCCATAGTCTCTGCCTGCCCCTGTGAGAAACAGGCGTGATAATAATGTATGTATGCCATCCAGCAATAGTTCTTGCGAAGCGCCATTGTATGATCCGCTGTTCGGATTGCAACTCCTTGAACTCCTTCAGTTACAGCAGTTTTCAGCAGTGGACGTCTTTCGACAGTAAAAATATTGATGGGGCTCATTCAGTGAACTGATTTATAACAATGACACTATTGAACCTGTTTACCGTACGTTGTGTATTATGACATGCTATATAAATTTGTTCTTTTTACCCGACTGCGCACGAACGGGGGTTATGTGTTTTCGAATGTATGTTTGTATATAACTTTGGCCCGCTCTGCAGCCTAAACGGCTCGATGTATTTTAGATTGAGAGGTGTTGATAGATTCGTCTTAGTTGTTTAAGTGACACTGGATATATGAAAAATTATGTCTTCAAGATTTTTTTATTTGAAACCTACCGAATATTATATCAAACTAAAGGATTTTAATATATGTATGCAACGTATATATTTAAATGTATTTAGAATCAGAAATGCTAAAAAAATAACATATAACCTAGATCGTCCGACCGCGTTTCCGGTTGCATCCTATTATAGACAAAGAGACTGCGAGAGACGAAAGTTGAGTTGTGGTGGCTTTGGCAGCTATTGCCTATAGCACATCAGGAAGAAAAGGTGTACAATATTGAACCTCAATGCCGTATATCATATAAATCTTAGTTTTATGTTATTTTTTCGTAATAATGAAAATTTTAACCTTTAAAAAAACGGTGGTCTGGCCCTTGCTGGATCTTAGTCTATTAAGTTCCTACCTAGTCGAATTTATTTTTATAATTACTTGTTTTATAATACATGTAAGTATAACATATAGCCGTGTGGTTCCCGGCAGAGTAGAATAGGACCACTCCAAGTCTTCCCGTGGATGTCGTAGAAGGCGACTTTGGAAACACAAGCTAAACAAAGCTTATAAACATCAATGAGACCTCTCCAACACATCTGGCCAGCGTGGAAAGTGGTAGGCCAAATCCTCCGTCTGCTCTGGCCAAGTTTGGCTCTTGCAGTACAGAGAAGGAGCTATGAAGTATAACATTTTCACTTGCGAATGCGAACATTTTTGATTTTACTGTGTAAATCGTAATTTTCAGGCACAACACAGTTCATTGCGCAGGTGCAAGCGCAAGCTTTGAATGCGCATCAAGTGAGGCGGAAATCGAACGCAGACAGTTCATAGTAGACGCTTAACTAGCACTGCCCGTTTAGTGAACGACTTGTACATACGTGAACATTAGTTAAATTATTTTAGGTGTAACAGACCTGCCGACGGCGGTAATCGTGTGGAATTTGTGCATCTGTGCACTACCCCAAAAACGTAACTTTAATCACAACTCCTGCGTGGATAGACTTTTATTTATATATTATGGTGTGAATGTGATTTTTTTTAAATGCCTAGATAAAACTTAAACTCATTTGACCCGACTTTATTTACAAATGGATAGTGGAAAACATTTGAAGACGATGAAATAATTTTGTTTGTAATCATGTAACACAACTTTATTTTCTTTGTTCTTCTTTACATTAGTCAATCATGTATTTTTTATTATTTGAAGGTCACAAATAATGTATGAAATGTAATTCAACACCAAACTTGACATTAGAAATAATATTAAATTGATCATGACATGAATTGTGACTAAATTTAAAGTGTTATCGTAGTGTTAAAAATCTTATGAATACCAATATTATTGTAACTAATAAAATTTTATTTATTGTTGGACTTGTTGGTAACAACTGTAAATATGAATGTTGTTAACGGATTTTAAAATTGTTAATTTGTCATTAATTATCTCATACGGGCTTTTAGTGTACAATTAGGCATGATATTTTTGCTTGTATGTGTGTTAATTTAGTTTTAAACTGAACGCAGGAATTTTTCTCCATAAATAGAGATTTTAATACGAAATCTCGAGATAAATTGGCCTCGGATTAAATAAAATATTGTTTTGTAATGAATTTGTATTTGATAATTCATGATATTTCTGTAAATATGATTTTATTAGATACTCTCATTGATCCAAGCAACGGGAATGTCTTGGAAAGAATGTTCTCTAAGGGCGTCCGCTACGTTAAACGGACGCACTCGACGTGCTCAGTATATCTCTGTCACAGTTTGTGACAGAGATGTACGTGCAACAGAGACACGGCATCACACGACAAATTCTACTATCCCTTTCGCGCATAGGGTTTATGACTGAACAACGCGTGCGCCCACTTAACGTAGTCCGCTTAACATAGCGTATGCCAAGCATCCGTAGTATGATTTTGAAAGAGCCCCTGTATAGATAATCTATCTACGTTTTCTAGTTTGCTCCTTTCTTTTAATGGAAAACTCTTAAAATGGTACTTAAAAAGCGAATTAGAAATTCACGTAAGTACGAGACACCAATTGTATAGTCAGTATTAAACATAGCAATTGACACAGCATATAGCTCATAAATTGTGACTTACTAGAATTTTCCAAAGTCAGCGAAGTACAATACACTAATAGTGATCGAAGAATCTGCGTTAAATAAGTTGTAAATAATGTATGATATTTTAGGTTTGTGTAAGCATCACAGATATTGTAAATAAATTAGTATTGTAAATAAATGATAGGTGGACAAACACGTATTTTATATTTATGCGTGAAATGCTAAAAAGTGCGTTGGTCTAGATTCTAGAAGTTCCGTGTTTCGAAGTCCTTGTGAATAATTAATAACTGTGTAGGTTATGAATATATACTTGCTGCTAGATTGCATGTGAATAGCGGGTATTGACATTAAAATGTACCTTAAAACATAGATCATACCTGTGAAAGGTTCTACTATTTTTGTTTATACTACTTCTTTTGATATCGAATAAGGCAATAGCTTAATGCCGAATGGTTACAACGTCCGACCCATATGGTCACATCGTTCGCTATTGACACGACAGCAGGCATCAAGTATTAATTCACGAAACCTTAATACTCAATAAAATGTTGGGATCAATGGATAATGTCAAATGCTTATGAATTATAACGAAACAATGCAAACTATAGACTAAGGTTTGATGATCCATGTGTTCAAAATGCCCATGACATGTGGATTTAGCTGTATTGTAATTGCATAATATTCTGTGTGTACTTAGAACACACTGCAGGGAACGGCGAGATGTCTCGACACTTTTTCCCGTATAGTGGCACTGTCAAAATTAATGGGATTGTTGAATTGTAAATTTAACTATTGATAATGTCTGTTTAAACACACCTTTCACCACTTTGTGAATATTGTAGATCTATCTAGGCTTTTGCCTGTAACGCCTTTCGACTTATAGTAAAAGCATTGAAATATAAGTTTAATATTGTGTTATTTACGGTGGCATTTCCAAAAGAACCTAACACGTGTGGACGACGTGTTTAAGTTTAAATTTCAATGATTTACGAGTACTGTGAGTCAAGTGAGAGAGGAGTATATCAACAAAGAGCTATAATGTACCTTATTGTAGCTCATGTTGACAGTTCAAGATCTTGCAACTCCATCTAACGGTATACGGTGTTGAATCGTCTTTTTCTTCCATTGTCAGGAGGTGTTTATTCATGTTATCAAATGCAATGGTGCCTGTACTCTTACGATTATATATAACCATTATATCAAACTCGATTGACGAAATCTAAATACTTTTACCACTCAATTATTGAGGCTTCTTATCAGAATATTGCCCTTATGCCATTGGAAGAAGTTCTTTTTTATGTGAATGACATACAAACACATATAAAAAACTCACTCTCCTTACCTTTGTACTCTTAGTTTTATTCGCGACGAAATTCTCAAGTTGTACTTAATATGAGCGAGTATTAGGCTTGAAATTGCGTTAAGCGGAGACCCGCGACGAGTTCAGTCCGTCTGTCACAAACTTAACATGCGTCAGAGGCACGTGACTCGCGACAGTTTCAGCTATCTCTGGGTTGCACGCAGGGTTTGAACCTGTCGCGGGCGTCCGTTTGACGTAGTTTCAAACCTTAGTGACAGTTTTGGTTGTGGGTCAGAGATTGTGTACAGGTAACTAATTAACGCGCACAAATTGTTTCTGCCAGCATTAGGTTGTACATATTAAAAATATAGCAGTTGTCCAACCCTAAACGTCACGAAGTATTCGTTTTGTAATTTAATACGTAAAGTACCTTACATACACTGTTACTGTTAATTTTAGTTATCAGAGATGTGTTCATATGTGTAGGCATTCCGTGACATGCCTATGTAAGTAGTAATCCTTTTTTATCTATTAGAGTAAGATCCCAGAGCGATCAGACATAACTTATTTTCACACGGATGAAACCTCAGGTTCTCAGTAGTGTCTCGTGTGCTTTGTAATACCTGCTTGCGTGCAAGGCGAAACTCGCCTTATGACACCTGGGCAGGTACTAGGAAGGTAACTAAAAATAAGAGTAATTTAACTTAAATTTGTATGGCTGATTTTTATATATATTTTGTAAAATATTATTCTGAAGTAGTATCCATAAGTGTAAGACACTTTTCATGGGCCAGAACTTTTTTCAGACGCGTTAAAGCTGCACAAAAAACAAATAAACTTTATTTTTTTTACATGTCTGACTTTTAAATACGTTATTAATCTAACTATTACAAAGTTATATTTTATCAGTCAGACAAATTGTAGTGACCAAACTTCCCTAAACACAAAAAAGTAATTAGCCGGGAGTACGAGCGCAAGAGCAATATGATGTTATTTAACTTAAATTTGTATGGCTGATTTTTATATTATATTTTGTAAAATTTTAAAGTAGTATCCATAAGTGTCAGACACTTTTCATGGGCCAGAAATTTTGTCAGACGCTTTAAAGCTGCACAAAAAATAAATGAACTTATTTTTACATGTCTGACCTTTAAATATGTTATTAATTAACGTAATAGTAATTATTACAGTTAGATTAATAACTGTAATCTAAATAAATAAATAATAAACTGTTAATTTAACTGTAATAGTAACTATTACAGTTAGATTAATACCATATTTAAAAGTCAGATATGTAAAAATAAGTTAATTTATTTTTTGTGCAGTTTTAAAGCATCTGACAAAAGTTACGGCCCATGAAAAGTGTCTGACACTTAAGGAAACTACTTCAGAATAATATTTTACAAAATATATATAAAAATCAGCCATACAAATTTAAGTTAAATTACTCTTATATTTAGTTACCTTTCTCACCTGGCACCTGCCCAGGTGTCACAAGGCGAGCTTCACAAGCACTCAGGGATTACAAAGCACACGAGACGCTACTGAGAACCCGAGGTTTCATCCGTGTGAAAATAAGTTATGTCTGATCGCTCTGGGATCTTCGACTATAGTGTTGCCTGGGCATTTGGCAGTTAGTGTGGACATTGTTGCCGAGTTTATAAAATGCTATTTTTGCATATGTGAATAAGAACCTGTTACACTACTCCTGGAAAAGTATTACTTAAAAATATCGACTAAAGGTGTATGCAATAAACGCTCAGATATTCTGATTATAATAAATCACTTTGATTATAATAAATAATCAAATCTAGCAGTAGTGAAACGAGCCCTAAGGCGCAAGCGTTACTGGATTTGGCGTGGGCAGAGACGTGGGGTGGGTCTTTCGATGTCATTCAAATTTCATACAAAAAGCATTTGATTGGAATCAAAAGACGTCTGAGCAGTATGGCTTGCGTCTAAATGTGCGAATTGTTGATCTCATTTGTTTACGGTCGTGTAGCTCAATATGTATTTTTTTTTGTAAAATACACTTTATTCAGAACGTGTAAATGTCTATTTTAGGAGATAATAAAATTATTATTGTATATATTTTGTAATGGAGATTTTTATACATAATCCAATTTTATTAAGTTCGATGGTTGTATGATGTTTCCAGTGGCGATTACTTTGTCGTATTGCGTTGTAAATATTAATTTAAAAGAGATGTGATATGCATTCTGACTTTTGTAGTGGCGAATAATAAATTTATATGAATGCGTTGATATGAATCCGTGTATAAATTGATATTCTAAAATTAACTTGAGTACGTTGTTCAGAGATTGACGTTTCGGACATAAATAAATAACTTTTACACATATTTTAATTCTTTTTACTTAAATCCTGTATATTTTCCTACAAAAACATGCTCAAGACCGAGCGAAGTGGAGGAAGAAAAAGCCGAAAAGCAAACCCAAGGCTTCACAGCATTACAGCAAAGGATGCAACTGGGAATACGCTGTTATTTTTTTCTCTTTAATATTAATTTTATTTTAATTTAAATTTTACTTACCTAAGGTTTTTGCTTATTCTATGAATAAGTACTTTGATATATTTAAGTACCCAAATTTGGTGTAAATAGTGATGGGGCAGTGTAAGGTTACAATGATATTTCAAGCTTATTTGATTAAAAAAGTAAGTATGCCTTTTTATTTATTTCAAATAGTCTTCATCTAAATTTTAGTTTTTTGCTTATATTTACCCTCTGGTGTAAGTAGTGATGGGGCATTGTAAGGGATTACAATAATACATAAAGCTTATTTGGTTAAAAAAGTATGCCTTATTATTCATTTTAAATAGTCTTCATCTTACTTTTATAGTTTTTTGCTTATCCTATAATAAGTATGTACTTTGATACATTTACCTAAATTTGGTGTAAGTAGTGTTGGGGCAGTGTAAGGGATTGCAATGATACTTCAAGCTTATTTGGTTAAAAAAGTATGCCTTTTTATTCTTTTCAAATAGTCTTCATCTAAATTTTATAAGAACATTGGACACAATCGAAGCTTTTTTACCGATAAATAAGTATAAATAATTTTATATTCACATAAATCGTCTTATTTATACATACATTACATTTATTTAATATCAGTCCTCTCAAAAGGTCCATTCTCTCCCTGCAAATTAAATTTTATTATTTACACAGCGATAGGGATTCGCGTCTACCGTACATACATACATCAACAATTAACAATTAATAGAGACTATTTACAAAATATATTCACAGACACTCAAATGTTCATTCGTCACCGTTCACTCACGCGTCGATTTCATTCACTCGATTTGGCATATGGATGGCGGCACGTCACTAGCAATCGTTCCAGGCGAGCCACCAGGGCGCGCTGCAGTCCTCGCGCTTCCGCCGCCGGCGCTCAGCGCGGTCCGCGCGCTTCTTCACGAAGCGGATGTTGTATGGGTCTTCTGCTAGTTCCGGGTATCGCGCCACATCATGGACGTACTCGCCCTCGTAGCCGACTGCGGAACCAACTTTCTGTATCTCGTCGAGCTCGGCCGCTGACCAGTCCAGCGAACCGCCGAGCCCGCTACGAAGCGCCTCGCGCTCTCTGTGCCACGCTTTGCGCACCGCTGCGGCGCGTGCGTGATGCAATAACCGTTGTCTCTCTCTTTCTGCACTTGTGCCATACCGCAGATTCACTATGCTCGTCTTTCCATGAATTTTCACATCAGCATACGATCTTCCTCCTTCAGCTACCTCATGGAACGTAACGTTTAATTTACCCTGCATACGTTTCAATTGCTGCTTGTCGTCGGCGGCGCGCCATGTCTCCTCTTTTACGAAATAGAATACGTCTTGCTGATCGCCATGTACAACGAATGAGAAAGGCAGCAAGTGTGACCGATTGAACACTGACGTGTACACATCTTTGTAGATGGCGTTGGCAGAGGGTACAGCAGTGACAACAGCACGGCCCCGTGAGTTTCGTGATACAAGAATGCCTCTTCCGAATGGTGGTTCCGAGTCTGAGCCAATTCGTTTAGGAGTCAGGTTGAGGGCGTCCGTTTTTAGGGCAGACATGGCAGGTATACTGAGACTCCTGAAGTCTGCTATTCGTTTGTTAGACATGTGTGAAAGGAAGCCAGATTCAATGGTTACAGTGGGCAGTAGTGACATGGCGGATGGCAGGGTGGGGCTGGAGTCCGTTGGAGCGACGCCCCACACGGGTCGTCCTCGTGGTATGCTCGGTAGCACGGAGCCACCGGGCAATTCATCAGGGTAGAGTTGTGGAGCCAAGCTCTTAGTGTCATAGCCTAGTAATTTCAGCCAGGATAAGTGATCTGTAACGAACGAGAAAAATGAGTTAACATTCAAGGAATTTGTAAAGAAAGAGGCTAGAGATAGGATTCAGTGGCGCAGACAAAAGGAGTCTTATGCCCAGCAATGGTTCGTTGAGAGCTGACGATGATGATGATGATAAAATAATTTATATTTAATTACCTGTAGGTTTCTTGTTTTGAGGTCTCACATTGATAGGGTCATTGCCGTTGAATCTGTACAGGTGTAACTGCGTTGGATTATGGATCCTCTCTATCAAGTTTTCCCAGAGAGGTGACATCCATTGTCCTATTAGTGGATCGTAGACTTTGCCATTAGCCATGTGCACTAATGACGTCACTTGGTCTAAGAGACCTCCACAGAAGTCAACTGGTAGATACAAGTAGGGGTTCGAGTCATAAACGATGTGGCCGTATGGGGATCTCATAATTTCTCGAATGCCTTCTCCATATTGATTGAAAACCATTACAGGAGTTCCGCATTGATCAGTGGCAATGTAGTATTTATGTCGGGCAACCTGAAAAGGAATTAATATTTATAATTCCGCACTTCAGAGGAGAATGTATTGCAGAACTTGCAGATCATATACAGAATAATATTTGTCTGACTCTTACCTGAGTGTAAATAAGATGTCCTCTGTCGTCGTAAACCAAAGTCATAAATCTGTTTTCACGTGGAGAATAAATATGACTGACTTCATGAGGCTTCTCTTTGTTTGTGTAGAAGAATTGGGTCACGTTTCCAAAGTTATCCTTTCGAGTAGAAAGTCTGAAAGAAAAGTTTTTATTACAAAATGCGGTTTTATTGAATAGCGTAACACTAGGTTATAATAATTTGACGTCATATGTGCTACATACCTGTCTAAATGATCATAATAATAGCGGACATCGAATCTTCCTCGTTTGCTAGCCCTTATCAAAAGTCCTTTCGAGTTGTATTGGAATCGTTCTTCCCTAGCATTCTGGGAAACCAATCCGCGGCTATCGTATCTGTATTGACCTTCACCAAACTTGATGATGCGGTCCATGTCATTATACTCCATGGGGATAGTGTTCCCCCTGTACGTCAACGATAGCATATTCCCGTTATCGTCGTACCGGAAGCCCCAAGGCTCCTGAGCTTCGACAGCAGTCAGTTGACCGTCACAATCCCATGTGTAGTTTTTAACATTCGTATATGTATTTACTCCGACATTCCTCGTGTGAGTTCTTGTTTGAGAAATTCTACCGTGTTTGTCGTAAGAGAATTCCATTCGGAATACTTCCATTCTATGAATATTGACAGTCACTTCTTTTTCTAAGAACTGTTCATTGAGAGCGCGAGAGAACATTGCGATACCATCGAAAACTGATGTCTCATTCCATTTCTGCTTTGACACGGTGAACTGTCCCAGAATTTCAGGTTCTCCTGTCTTTGGATTATAAATAATATGATGTGGGATCAGAGTTTGACCACCAATGCGCCCTTGAACAGAAGTTATTCGGTAGTTGTTGTCGTATTCATAAATTATTTTGGCGTTGCTTAGTCCAGTCTTGGCGCCATAATCGAGTCTCTCTTCCATGAGAAGCCCGCCGGCATAAGTTGACTCCCATCTGTAGTCTACATCACGGTCAACGTGCAGTATCTCAGATGGAAGACCATTATTTTCTCCGTAGTGTATTTGAGTCTGGCCGTCACCGTGAACTACTTCGGAAACCTTGTTGGTTGTGAAATAACGGTATACTATTCTTGCGCCATCGCCGGGGAATACTGTTTGCAAAAGCTCGCCTGTGTGAGAGTAGTGCTGCAGATATTTCTTGTTAGAACCAGGCGGTGTATATGTCACTCTTAAAAATCCAATAGATGGCTGCACACTGAAGGAGTGATTGCTTTTAGACGGTAAAATTACATGGGTAAGTCCTCCATCTTTGTCGTAAACGTATTTGAAACTCCGCTGACTGGCTAAACTGATCTTAGATACTAAATTGCCCTCGTTATAGTAAATAAATTTAGTTCCGTCTTGAGGACTTGATATTTCTGATAACATTCCATGAGGATCGTAGCTGTAAGATTCTTCAGTTTCACCCCATTTCCATCCATTCATCCTATAGAATCTATCATACGAAATGTTTAGAGGAACGCCAGCACCATGAGGAGTAAATGAAAGCGGTAATCCAGCGACGTCGTAAGCTATTGTGAATAGCGGATTTCTATCAGCGTTAAAGAAAGTTTCACGACTCTTGAATTGGTCAAATTCTATGATCAAAACTCTGGAATCATTGACCCAAATCTCGCGGTTAAGAGTTTGTTGGGGATTCCTTACATCTCCGACCAAAGTATAGAGAGAATACATATTGTTTATTAGACCATCGCCAAACGTTGTAGTTTGGTGTGACCACATGTGGAGCATTTCAGCTTCGATAGGCAAAGCAGCTTCTAGTAGAGGGTGTTTAGCGGCTGCAATACTTTCAAACTTTCCTCCCCAAGGCGTATCTAGGACCAATGTGTTGTTTGTATAAATTCTGCCTTCAGTAACTTGTTTTCCATTGTTAATTGTGATTTGTTTGAATGATTGTCCGTGCAATACGTATTCACACTTCTTGGCAACGCCTACTGGAATTGTACTTGAGGGATTGGAGACTGTTACGGCAAGACCGTAGTTTTTGGCTAAGCCTGAAGAAATTTGGACTTGTTCTCCCGAAGGCATTATTATTTTTGTGACGCGTCCCAACTCGTCGTAATTGTAGATGACAGTATCTCCAGCCTAGGGCAAAATATGCAATTAGTATGATTTTAAACGAAAGTACCTTAAAAATATAATATTACGAAAATATTTAATACATACCCCTGATCGGCTGTTGAGTAGTCCTGTATTAGCATCATAATCTAATTCAATCTCAGTTGTACCCTTCTCTGTTATTCTCGTCAAATATCCAATACCGGATACCTTCAGTTCTAGCTTATGGTCTTGAGTATTTTCTATCGAGCTGACAACATTACTGTAGTCTCTGAGAAGTTGTATTTTATTTCCCGAAGCATCAGTAACGGTAGACAATTTACCGAAACTCGTATTTTTAGAATAAAGGAATGAATATCTGGTCTTTCCAGAGGTTAAGTCTTTTGTGGTGATATGTTGCCCATAGCGGTTGAACACATATATTTCTGATGTAGGCGGATAGGGTATTCTGAATTCTCCATTCTCATCGTGGGATGGCAGGTAGTGCTTTAGAGCCAGGATGTGTAATGATCCTGAAAGAAAATAAATATTTATTAATTTACTCCACATAACCGTTACTTATAATTAAATAACCACTAATGTCACGATATGAATTACACACTTACCTTGATCAACAACATTTAGGACACCATCGGGGGTTACAGCCAAGGCGGATATTGTTTGGAACTTTGCGTTGGACGACAATAGAGTCTCGGTACTAGTAGGTGGTTCATCTCCAGCCACAACACTCAATTTGCATGGGCAGCCAGCGCCTTCGTCTCGAGAATTTATAGGCAATACTGTAGCTGACATAGACGTGTTACATTCGCAGCTTAATTCTTTCAAATTCTCCTGTACTTTTCCAGCAAAATGCATAATCTTCCCCGATGGATCAATAGTTTTAATCGTGTTCGATTTCTTAGAATCTGATTCGGCTACGTACAAAATTCCACTAGGTGCAAATGCTATCGCTAATATCGTACCCAGATTAGAATCTTCTCTGAAGTCAGTGTTAGTTTTGTTAGTGACTTTACTAATTGGTTTGCCATCGCTTCCTAGACGACAGTGCGAAGGTTGTCCAGCAACCACTTTGATTTTCATATCAACTGTGAGTTTCAGTATTATTCTGTCATCTATGAAGTATAGTGATCCGTCCAGCGGAGACAAGGCAACACCAGTAGGCCACTGTAGTTGTGCTTCATAAGGTGGTATGGCACCTCGGCATGGCACGGGCGACCAATGGTTGTGGTGACCATGATGACCAACGAGCGTATGGATAATTCCGTTTGGATCAACTGCTCTGATATTTGTGCCATCAGCTATGTACATCGTCCTATCTGCTGCTATAGCAAGACCTGAAAATATAACATGAGGTTAGTTGTACTTTATTTTTCGTATATCTACGAAAATCGTCATTCTGATAAGTAGTTATATCAAACAAACCTTTGGGATGAGCCAGCTTAGCCTGGACAGCAGGTCCTTCGTCACCGCAGTTGGAGTCATCACCAGGCACACATCTGTCGCCACTGCCGACCACCGCTTCAGAGTTAAGTGCTGGATCGCGAACTTTCTCCAAAAGCAGTACTTTGCGGACTTGATGTCTTTCAGAATCTGATATGTACAGGTTTCCATCAGCTGGTGATATGCAGATGTAGTATTGATACGCAACTTGTGTAGTTCTGGAAATAAATAAAACGTAGATATAGGATGCTATGATTAATCAAAACAAAAAACCGACTTCAATACCAGTGACAGACATAGAAAAGCTAAATAATGACTAGGTCAAAAATAAAATATTTGTTTCTGTTAAGAGAATAAAACGTCACAAAATAGTGTCAGTTGCCATTAATAAAACTGATATTAAGAGCGCTATTTGACTCGAAAAATCTATGATGTCACGGTTTTGTATTTCATACAAATCCCATGGAAAATGTTTGTTTTGACGTTTAAAAAAAAGTCTGATTTGACTTATTGTCATCTAGCGGATTGTATAATTTTTTCCAGTTACTATGGTTTAAAAACCAAACTACTCAGCCGATTTTGATAAAGCTTTTTATCGGTCTTTCTTTTTTAAGGTGGTTAACATTTTATTCGCCCACCAGATAAAATTAGATGTTTTTAGTTACTTAAGATCGTTTATAGTGGTTCTTAAAATTTCGGTACAATAATTGGTAAAATAACAAAAGGTTTTCAACTTACTCTAACTGAAGAACAGTGGTGACGACTCCCTCGGGTGTGATGCGGCGGACGAAGTTGAAATCGCCCACATACAATGATCCATCAGGTCCAGATGTTACAGCTGTAGGAGTCAAGAGACGGGAGTCCGCTGCCTTGCCGTTACAGTGATCGGGGCAGTCCAGGGAGCGACGCAGACCAGTGCCCATTACCACCTGCAAAATAGTGGATATTTTGGACATGAAGAATACAACTAGATGGCTTTGAAGAGGGAACACAAGCACTCTTATGGTGTATAACTGCGTACCTTATAATGCAACTAAGGTCTAAGAAACTACCAACTTAAATTACGGTCTTTAAACATCAGGTTATAAGCCCAGTACGTTTCCACTGCAGAAAGATTTCCTAAATATACGAAAAACACAAAGTAATTAATTATACGACCTGTCTTAATTTGGTGTTTTACAAGAGGATTCTACTTGCCATATCTATTACATACAGACGCGTTTAAAAAAGTAAAATGATAATTACAATAAGTTTTTATTTTATTTTTATTTATTTAACTTTGTAAATGGCGAATTAAGGCTAGGGGCCTTTTCTAACGTCAACCAACATTTATTTACATAATATATATAATATTTATTTATTTTAATTTTATTGAGCCAAAAGCTACAATAGGTAGACTTAATGCTAAAGCATTCTCTCCCTGTCAACCTTTAGGAGAAGAGAAACAGATAGAATAGCTGGCGTCTAAAATAGATAGAAACAATCCAGAAATAATAAGTACTTTTAAATGATCATACATAAATATCGTACAAAATAAATACTATATTTATACATACAACGTATTATATACATACATATATATATTTGAAGATCAGAAAGAAACGATGAATTCTCCTAATTGTTGAAAGATTCAAAAAGTAAATCATGCACTTTTTTCTTGTATAAATGTCTACTAGATATTTGTAATGTGAGTAAGTTAGGTAGTTGACCTGGACGGTCCTAGGATACTGCTTCAAATGCAACAGCGCTCCATCTCCCTTCTGCAGGATACCCTCATGGAAGTTGTAGTGGTGGTGGATGTCGAGGCCCCAGCCGCCGATGTCGGATATGTCAACGTCGAATCCAGCAAGGGTAGCTGTTTGGGTTTCCCAGACGATTGATGCGCACGAAGAGTATTCGTAGCCAATAGATATTTTAGCTTGGGCTTGACCATAGACCTAGAAATATCAGGAATGTTACTCATTCATTTCATTAGCTACTGTCTATTAGAATATAAGAGAAAATATATTCTATAATATATAAAGACAAGACAATACATTGCAACTCCTAATGACCTTCAATAAGTGATATGTTTATCCTACATTGAATATTTTTGACGACTTTGACGCGCGTCTCGTTTCTGGTGTTGCAGGAGCACACAGGATATACTGTTTGTTTGTTTTTCGTGTAAGTGGGCAACACTGCTGTCAGATTTTCCAAGTTACCTAAGGCATGCTATGTCAAAGCTTAGGCACTAACTTCTTAACGTGCCTTTGAAGCACGTAGGAGCTTAAACTTGAAAATTCTTTACCACATGTGGTCACCCAACCGGACCACGCCCGGGGTTGCTTAACTTGCAAAACCGCTATGGGCTATTGCAATGGGTACTCCCAACGGGCCATCGAGGTGGTCGGAGGCTATGATGAACACTTCCATCAAGTGGGTTTGCATATCGAGTTGTGAAAAAAAGACAGTAGTATGTAATCATACCTTTTGTTTATAAACATTTCGTTTGTTCCATGCAAACACATGAGTCAGATCGGGATCAGCTTCATAGGTGTGCGTGTGCAAGGAGCCTTCGATCTCCACGCGCACGTGCACGCGCGCCAACGACGCGGGCACGACGCGCCGCGTTAGCTGCACGTGAACGCAGGAGAGGTAGCCGGCAGACTGCGACGAGCGGTAGGTCAGCTTTACTGAAGATCCAGGGATGCCGATTGATTCGCTCACGATCTGGAAAAGGAGAGTAAGTTGTCAAAACATCTCTAGGTGATAAACCTGATCATAAATTACAAGTACGTAGTAAGTACTGATTCCCATAGTTAATCGTAAAAACGTCTTCGCTATCTCAACTTTCTTTTAGACTTAGATAGATTTGATTCAAATATAAAAGCGTTCAAACTTCTTTCGAAAAAATCAATTCCTCCAAGCAGAAGGAGCTATGCTCTAGCAAGTTTCCTGCGGAAGGCTGGCGCGGAGGCTTCATTCCCGTATAGTAAGTAGGAGGTACAGTACGGCGCGTATTAACATACATCTCTTGATAATATTAGGGCTCGATTGAATTTCAGTGAGGTTTTACCCTTAGGTTTTACCTGAGTACTCTACAATACAATTATGCAACTCATAAAAAATAATAAGGTTGAATTTAAAACACAATCCTGTAATAAGACAACCTTTTATTCGTTCGTAATCATACATTTCCACTAACGTTTTCCAGGAGCCGGTAGATTCCCTGAATCGGAAAAATTCCGTCGTATTATTTCTAGTCATGCAATGGCTGCATATATTATTTTATGACCTGGCGACATACTTATGGAAGGAGCGGGAATAACTGCCAATACGTTCAATGCTCGATATGTATTGAATCGATAAAACGGAATATTTAGGTCAGATCGAGGATGAGACATGATTTAACACTTAAATTGTTTAATAAATTAACATTTGAATGCATTAACACGCCATTACGTTGATTTATTGACACATTGATGCATTAACTAGAGCAGTAGTTAATATTTAAGTAACTGAAATAAGTATAAATGTTCGTTTGTAGGTACAACAAACTGTATCACTAAAGGTCCTTGAACATGACCTGAATACGAAGCCCTGTCGGAAACAGGTGTATCTCTGTCTATCATTTGCGAAGTCTGTCATGGTCGAAAATAGGACTTTAGGCTTGTTCGGACTAGGCAAGTATTTTAGTCAAGTGGCGAGTAATTTAGTTACTAAACGTGCCTCAACACCAAAAATTTTGTCAAGTATATTCGTACGAGTAATTTAGTCGAGTCGATCCATTTTGTTCTATTTTTCGGGCGAGTAGCGCGGGCGATTTACCGGCTAAACAAGTCTGAACCTTACGTTTTAGTCGAGTTCATTAGCTGCCGCCTGCCGCAACGTAGTTCTCTCTGGTTCCCTCAGTAATCTGTGGCTGCTTGTGGAATGTTAAGTTTTGTATTCTGTGGTTAAGTCTCCATATTATATTATCTTCTAAAATAGCCGATACTATAAAGCTTTATATGCTTTTTCACTTTATTGTTTTGCAGTTTGTTTATCTTGCAAAACACCACTTACTTGTGTACTGTACTCGACAGTAATGCGAACGATTTCTGGGCAGCAGCGAGTAGTTTAGCTCCTAAATCACTTGTCACTATACTAAATTACTAAAGTAGTCCGAACTAGGCTTGACTGGCACAGGAGATCCACACAATCTTACCTGTGCCTCCGGGTAGATGACAGTGGAAGTGGTGTGCGAAGACGCTGCAGGCGCGGCGAGCGGTGGCACTGCCACCACTTCTGGCCGAAGTCTCTCGTGGTCGTGAGCAGGGCACGGGGGAATAGCCGACTCCCACCATTGAGGAGTTGATGCCCAGTCTAGGCGTGGTGGCGCTCTGGTGAAAAGCATAAGATATTTAAGAAAAGGTAAAATTTATTTTTGTAAATAATTACTCATATGCGATAAACGGGTAACTCACGTTAAAAACTGCGACTCGGGACGTCTTCGAGTAGGCGTCGTAAATGACATTCGTCCTGAGGAAGGCCTCCGGATGAGATGTCGGCCAGTAGCTGACTTTTTAAATGAGTTACTACGGGTTTATCGCATATTAGTAATGTCTGTCTAGTCTACGTTAAGTTTTAACCAAAACTTTTTTTGTGAACTTAATTAATTGTACTAGGTATATACTCGCGATATGAGTGTAGTCTTAAGTCATAAAATGCCAGGGTGGTGCGAGTGTGGCCATAACTTTTCTCTCTTAAGGGTTAACTGGAGGGACGAAATCCCATACAAACGTACTTTCGTTTTAATTTCGAAACCATAAAACTCATCGTATTCAAATTTTTTACAAGCATTAAGATGATAAATATCTAGATCTGTAATTAGTTTTGGTTCGAAAATAATAAACAAAAAAAAGTTATAGCAACTTAAAATTTGCCTTTTTTATCGACGAAATCGAGTAATATTTAGACGCCTATTACACTTATAATTATATTTTCGATCCTTATGGAAACTAATTATACGACTAGAGTGAAGACTCTAAATTCCAAATAATTTAGTTTTATTTGGGTATGTATCGTATTTATCGAAATAAACGAAAACTACGAAAACTACGATTCATGGCCTATAACGGCCCGTTTCGCTGGCGTTCAGTGCACTCTCTTTGTCGTACGCGGGGGTGTAGCTCTCACATGCGGGGGTCGGGACGGAGCTACATTTTTTAGCGCCCTTTCTCTTTCTCGACGAAATAGCAACACGACGAAGCGCGTCGGTAGGCAACTCGCTGTGGAGTTCGCCCGCGCCTCCAGTACCACCTTAAGTCTATTTATTGAGCAATGTTCATTAAACTTGGTATGAAATCTAGTTTGGTTGGTTCTCTAGAATATGAATACTATAGGTACCTATAGTAATAAGATACTATAGGTACCTAAAAATTGAAATACCTACTCAATAAAGTAAATGCAAATACCTACCTACTAGATAACGAATCATTAAAGTCCATCACTGGCACGAGTAGCCAGAAATTAGCGATTTGGAAATAGCAGTTGGTAGGCAGGTTCGGCACGATCGATGTCTTAATTCATTTTTGATACCCGACATCGTTAATCACCACCGCGAATCCATTAAACGTGTGTGAACATCGAACAATGTAAAAAAACATTCATATAGACTAAATTTTAATAAAGATTTTCAATTACGAGCGTTTCGATCCATTTTACCGCCTACGCCATATTACACGGTCAAATAAATTTAATTTTGTTGATGTAGTTTAGGTAGGTACCTACCTATTTACGGCATTGTTACCTAACCTAGGTATTACCGTATTAGCATGTAGTATTACCACGACTTTCTTTTTATACCTATAGTGGGAATTGGATGGCAAAAGTCCCACGTTTGTTTGTGTGTTTATTATTAGTTCAATAGGGTCATAATGTCTTAAAAAAATTAATACCTTTTAGTATATAAAAAAATTCTACGTTTTTTTATAGTTTTATATATCATCATCAGGTATTTCTTAGTCTTCACTGCAGGAGCATGACCCTCTCTCTCTGTACTAGGTACCAGAGCCATATATGTATTAGCCAGAGCAGTCAGAGGATTTGGCTCAACACTCTCCACGCTGGCCAGACGGGTTGGAGAGGTCTCATTCATGTTTAAAGCTTTGTTTAGGTTGTGTTTCCGACAATATATTTTTATTTCAGTACAATAATCTATTTAACCTTCAATACAATTAAAAATTATAATTATTAGATTTGTTGTGTTTCCTAAGTCGCCTTCTACAACTTCCACCAGAAGACTTGGAGTGGTCCTATTCTACTCTGCCGGGAACCACACGGCTAAGTTTTATATATAATTTAAAATGTAAATATAACTACCTTTCAGACACTCATGATCGACAACTTCGTTCTAATGAGACTCGTCAGCTCTTTATCCCCCTTTTTCGGACTAATTTGATGTCAAACTCATTTTCTCTTTAAGCTTTACGACTCTGGAATGCTTTACCCGTTAATATTAAAGAAATTTCTACCAAATTCTGTTTTAAGATAAAAGTTCACGCCCACCTTTCAAAGTCCCTTTCTATATAAAGTCATCATCATTCAGTTCTTCTTTTCATTAGCTATTCCTTTGTTATTATATTTATTAGTATATGTATTGTGTAAGTAGGTATTTACTCTGATATATTTATATATAATATATACATATATATAATAGTGTGTATGAAGTACTTAGTATTTTTGATGTAAGTATATAGGTATTTATAGCTTTTGCGCCGCACAATTTTCTCTGCTCATCCCTATGGTTGACTGGGAGAAAATGCTCTTAGCATTAAGTCCGCCATTTGTTAAAGGTATATTTTTACTTTGGACAATAAAGTTTGATAAATAAATAAATAAATAAATATTATATATCCTAAATTTGTTTGTTTGGGAGAGTTGTCTGTTTGGAATAGTTTCAAGTATCAACTGACTTTATCCTATCCAGAGTACCTATTGCATAAAACAAAAGATACAAAAACATGTCAATGAAATTACATCTTCTTGTTTTTTTTTTGTATTGTTAACGGTACAGCGGTACAGTTAACTCACGTTTACCGGTTTCTTTGATCTTGTCTGATACAACTTGAATATTTCACATCATAACAGTAATAATGTTTCGTCTATCGAACATTTTCTCAATGATTTTATTTGTCGTGCATAAATATGTAGGTAGTAATTACAGTAAATTGTGACAATAGCAACTGGTAGGTATATTTTTGGTTGTTTGGTCGCAAATTATACAGTTGTTGGAGAAATGACAATCTTGATTTAAGTATTTTAAGTGGTTCGTCCGGTCGAGAGCTTTTTAACATGTGGTTGACATGAATCATCGCTCAGGTAGAAATCTCAAATACTAAGTATCGAAGTATTGAATTTTTGCGTTTGAAATATTTGGGAATCGTGGGAATCTTAGAAAAGTTGGAAGTTTTGAACATTTGGATTGTTTTTTTTATCAGTCAATGTTCGCACGTTGGTTGTGACTGATATTATGATGGAGTTCGCAATACAAATCTAATATTTTACTACTTTTTAAAGGAGTTTTAGATTTATTGGTTATTAACCAATTATTTAAATATCTTTTGGTCTTTTTTAAGTTTTGTATTATAAAGTTTTAACGCTTTTGTCTCAAGCAGTAACACGTTTAGAGTTAACAGAATAAATCTATGATTCGAAGCAGGTCAACATTTTTATCAGTAGTTGATTATCCGAACCCGTTCAGTGGTTCTCAAGATCGACCCAAACGTTGGAATATTATGTTAGATTGATATGATTACCTTGGAGTTGGCACTTTGATGCTATCATCCGTGAGTTCCATTTCTACGGGCGGCAGCACGACGATCTGGTTCCATGGCACGAAGACGGTCTTCCTCAGGGGTTTGAACGGCGACCGTTGGAATTGTAGGGTTACCGCTCCACCACCGTTCACCAATACGTCAAACCTAGAAATAATACAAGTAGTACTTAAATATTTTAGTAATAATCGTTTCTAATCCTGAAATATTTTTCACCCTGATGTTAGAGAAAAAAAAAACAGAATTTTTCAGCAACTTTTCTCCAGCGCAAATCGTAAACGTTGATTAAGACTATTTAGAGGTAATATCGGAGCCATTATAAATAGCCGACAAACTAGCAACCGGTCACTTTCTGAATCGTTTTCCTACTTAGGCCCACCGTCTCCCTTAGTGTGGCCTTTGGGTCTGGCGACCCTTGGTTCTGTCTATCTCATAATACAAGAATCATTCTTTCGGGTCATGTATGTTCAATAATTTGAGCTTGTCTTTGTAGACTACCAATTGAGTCTTACCAGAAGAAGTACTGGGAATTTTTGTTACAAAAAATTATATACGTTTCGTTTATTGGTTACTAGTAAGGAACCTGTTATACTTAATTATTTCCCTTTTTATGACAAATGTATGAATTATCATCATCATCATCCGAGCGTATTCCCGGTTGCATCCTCAGCGGTAACGCTTCAGAGCCCAGGGTCCGCTACCTAACCTAGGCCATTTGACGAGGTTGCTGGTTTTTACATAGAGCCGCCGGCTGACCTCCGCAACCCAAAGGGTAAACTAGGAACAATCCTAGAATACGTTTAAACAAACGCTAGATGGCGTTTGGGACCCACAGCTTTACGTGCCTTCCGAAATACGAAATCATTTTTCTTTTCAAATAATCAGGTGATTCAAGCCTGCAAATCCTAACCAGACTGGAAACAACTTTTCACAAAGTATGCTTCCCAGTGGGATTTGAACCCAAAACCTCCGGATAACATGGCAAACGCCTTGACCACTGGATCACGAAGGCAGACTGAATGTATGAATGCTTGTTACTTATATAGTAACAATAAACGGACAAGTGCGAGTCGGACTCGTACATGAAGGATTCCGTATCACCGTACAATGTTCTAAAACGCTGAAGAAACAAACACGTTTCTTGTATGACGACCCCCTTTAATTATTAACTTTATTTTATTTTTAGTATTTGTTGTTATAGTGGTCATAGTAATACATAATCGGTGAAAATTTCTTATAAAACATTTATTAAAAAAGAACCATTTCAACATTGGCGCTAATCATGTTTAAATTGCATGTTAAACTTGAACCCACTTCCCGGTTTCCGATTGAGATGAAATATTGTATGCTACTGTAAATCAGATGGCAATGCAATATTATTGTAACGAGAAGCTGATCTGATGATGGAGCCGGAAGGTGACCATATGAACCCTGTTATAAAACGACGACGATTATTTTTTCTAACAAAATACATTTATAATGCAGTGCAAATAGTAGTGCAGTTTGTTGCCGCTTCTTCTGCACTTGCGGCTAGGAAGCGGCGTAAACTTAGCTTTAAGTAACGATTTGACGTCAACATTTGTGCAAAACAAAACAAAGTGACTATTATTAAGAGATATTATAAATATCCAATGATAATAAAGATATTTTGAATTTTGAATAAAATAAATGCGTAAAACTGAACTAGTCATTATTAGTCTAACATTACATTGATCGATGGCGGGCGACTCTTTTTACTAATGTCATAAGTACAAGCAGGCCTGTGTCACTCCCCGTTTAGGTATCGAAAATGTACATATATTATTACTATGCGTGCAGGCGGCCCCTCCGGGAGGTAAATTCAGTTATTCGAATCGTTTGTCCAGAGTAATAAGAATGAGCTTGCAATGGATGTCTAGGTATCTATACGAAAAGGTGCTGAGTTCTGAATGAGTTAAATTAAACCATATCGCTAGCCACATTGAGTAGATATTTCTTTGAATATCTTTGCTGAGTGAGACTTCTGTACGTTAGTATTATTTATTCTGTGGAATTAGGCTAGGCTAGAGATATTTGAGGTACAGAAGGCCCAAGCTGTTTGGGCAAGGCATGAATGAAATAATACAAAAAATATTTTTTATATTTTTGAAATATAGCACCTGCGCCGAGTTCTGCCTCTGTGAAGCGACTCTTTTCTTTTGGTAGTATGATTCTAAGGCCTTATCAAAGAAAAATGAGCGATGAAATGTTTAAAGAATTTGTTCTACTTGTACTTAAGTCTTTTACTTAAAAGTATAATATTTTGTCTTGTCACATTTCAGTGATTAACACGATATATTCGTAAATACTATTAATGTCAATTAACAATGTCAAAAAACTTAAATTCAATAAAACGTTTTCTTACAAAAGTATTTTCATCTTAAAAAGATACTTATTTTGTATCTAGTATTTCAGATATTAATCTCGAAAGTATTTTGTATCAGGTAAGTGAAATACTCAATTTAAAAGTATCTTGCATTTTGTATTTCAGATACTTTTTACAGGGTATTTTGTACATCTCTGAAATTGGCGATGATTAGTACGTATTTCGCCCTCGCAGTCAGCTTTTAATATTCATTCAAAATTCAAATGTTTAGTCAGTATGCCTTTTATACAAAACTTATTATTGCGACCTCAAACCTTTTTTCAAATTGTCCTGGGTCTTGGGTGTTTAACTAAGTACGAGTATGTATTCATTATAAAATATAAGTAGTATCTATCGTTGAGTGATCCCATAACACAAGTTTACTTGCTTATCTATTTATTAATTGACGTGTAAAAGTTATGTTTCACAACGACCACTGCTAAGAAGAAATGCCGAAAGAAACTCATTTCTTGCTCGCCTACGTGCCCGAATGGCCTGTTAATTTACAAATATGTATAATATAATACAATTATAACCTGTAATGCTAGCGAACAAGCAAACAAAAATAAATAACTTAAAAAAGAAATACAATAACTAGCCAAAAGCGAAACCGAGCTGACCAGTCCTAGCAGCACTCGTTCACGAGTTGACGCACGGGTCAGCCATCGTTGAACTTAACCATATTAGGGAATCTTTCTCGAATTCATATCACTTATTTAACATTTCTATATCGGGAATAAATCAAATCAGTGTAAAATTTAAATTATCTATTATTTACCTTTTCTTCAACTTCTTAACTCTTAGAATCTAAGACGTATGATCCTGAATCGTTCATCTATTTCAGTGTTATTATTTATTATTTTTCAACAAGATAAAAATTAAATAATGAAATAAGAAATGATGAAAAAATACCACGTGAGCGGGACTTGAACTCGAGACCCTGGTCTAAATACGACTATGCTCTAACCAACTGAGCTATCATTGGTATTTTTTCACCATTTCTTATTTCATTATTTAATTTGAGTACTTAAGTACCTATTGCATCTTGAATGCCTAAAAACCCTATAAAAATAAGGTAAACATTCTCGCGAAACAAAACTGCGCCTTTTCGTAGTCTATTTGAATTCGCAAATATCGCAGAAATAACTTGTTCTCGTAGAGTTATGGTAATCGACGATTAAATGCTCGAACGTGTCATGTTATTCGATTACTTGTTCACATGATACAGGTATCCCGGCGAGTAATCGGATTTCATACTCGATGCTTCACAGATACGCTCAAGGAATTCGTAACGACCGTAAATGATGATTGCCCTCACTCTCAAATATTTATGAATTGATTGTCTAGGGTTGTTTGTATATGTTTGAATATTAGTTTAACACGCAATACCGATTTTTAAATATCTTATATATGCATGTCTAGTTCCAATCTACGGGAAAAACATGTACCGCGCGGGTCCCTCTTAAAGGTTTGTATACTTAGACATGTCATAATTTAGGTACATTGGTACATACTAAATTTACAAATTGACATTATTTTAAATTTCGTAATTCTTATAATTCAATTTAATTATGACATAATAAACAATGTAATCTCTGTCCATCTATATAACTAATTTTAAGTTTTTAGTTTGTTAGTTGACGTCTTTGGAGAAAACGTGCAGTGCAGTTTGTTGCCGCTTCTTCTGCACTTGCGCCTAGGAAGCGGCGTAAACTTAGCTTTAAGTAACGATTTGACGTCAACATTTGTGCAAAATAAAACAAAGTGACTATTATTAAGAGATATTATAAATATCCTATGATAATAAAGATATTTTGAATTGAATTGAATTGAATACCAGCTGCTTATCTTTCAGCGTTAAAGAATGATCGAGGGAATGGGCGAGATGTAAATCATGGCCATACATTAATTTTCCGGAGTCCAGTGGTGCCCCCATTTAAAATAAATTATTTCAAAGGAAACGGAGAAAACATTTCAAATTTGGTCTTTGTGAAGCCCTAGATAACCCTTCACACAATTTTATAAACTACTGTTTATAGTTTAAAGTGAGAACGTTAAGTTTTCTAGGGCTTCACAAAGACAAAATTTTAAATGATATCTCCGTTTCCTTTGAAATGATTTATTTCAAATGGAGGCAGCACTGGACCCCGGAAAATTCATGTATGGCCTTAATAGGCGAAGCGACTAGCAAAACATCACTCTTTTGATTCCCTTTTTGACCCTAAACGTGGCCTTCGGGTTTTGTGGTCCTAATAGGCTCTGTCTACCCCGTAATAGTGCATCTGGCTGCCCAGCTTTGTCAGATACCTAATAACTATGTAATCCATATATTAGGTTGGGTAAAAAGTCTTTTCGCATATAGTATGTATGAACTTTATTTGAAAAAGTGGAGCAAGATCGGCATATCAGTAGTAACGACGTAGCTGAAGAACTGGGAATTAACCACAAAACAGTTTTGGCGCATTTGAAAAAAAATGGGTACACAAAAAAGCTCGATATTTGGGTACCTCACGAGCTCTCTGAAAGAAACCTAATGAATCGTGTACTCATTTGTGATTCTTTATTACGACGTAATGAGACCGAACCATTTTTGAAGAAATTGATAACTGGTGATGAAAAGTGGATCACGTACGACAAGAACGTGCGAAAAAGGTCATGGTCAATGGCCGGTCAGGCTACACAGACTGTGGCGAAACCCGGGTTAACTCGCAACAAGGTAATGCTGTGTGTGTGGTGGGATTGGAAAGGCATTATTCATTATGAGCTGTTATCACCAGGCAGGACCATCGATTCAGAACTCTACTGCGAAAAACTGATAAGATTAAAGCAAGAAGTTGAGAGAAAGCGGCCGAAATTAATCAACAGAAGGGGTGTGGTTTTTCATCATGATAACGATAGACCTCACACATCTTTAACCACTCAGCAAAAATTAAGAGAGTTTGGCTGGGAGGTGTTAATGCATCCGCCGTATAGTCCTGACCTGGCACCTTCAGATTTCTACCTGTTTCGGTCTCTTCCGAATTCTTTAGGCAGTGTCAGGTTAACATCACGAGAGGACTGCCAAAACTACTTGACGCAGTTTTTTGATCAGAAGCCCCAAAATTTCTATAGCAATGGGATCATGTCCCTACCTATAAGATGGCAAAAGTTATTGAACAAAAGGGTACCTACATACTTTAGTTAAATGTAAATAAACTATATTAAAAAATGTTTTGAATTTTCATATAAAATGCGAAAAGACTTTTTCCCCGACCTATTATGTACCTAATTTAGCTAAAATAAATCGTCTATCACAGATTAAGTGAAAATTTGCATTACACGGATAATTTTTGCGATAATGCATTTTTATATCTTTCCGAGTAACTGTTTACTGTTAAGAGATCAAGGTTTAGAAAAAAATTTTTTGGTACATGCTTTTATTGTAAGTTCTAATCAAGACAAATGTAGCAAGCCCACATTCGATGGGGTTGCGTCGTTTTAGTACAGGGTTACTATAGCCACCTTCCGGCTCCATCATCAGATCAGCTTCTTATAATAACAATATTGCATTGTCATCTGATTTACATTAGCATACAAAATTTCATCTCAACCGGGAAGTGGGTCAAATTCAACTTGCAAGAACCAAACAAATAAACAACAACAAACAGGGCAAGCTTAATGAAAGCCTGTAAAAAAGTTTTTTCTTGATTGACATTTTCAAGTCCTTATCTGTAAGGACTTGAAAAAATCAATCAAGAAAAAACTTTTTCCATTTTATTAGCTGGTCACAAAATGGTCACAAAAATTTACAATACTCTCGTACGTACAACATTATTGTAAATAAAAAAAAGCCTGTCCCAAAAATGTTAATAAAATATGTGTATGGATATATTGCATGATTGATGAACGGCTGTTAATAAAATATTGTTGAATTCGTATGTCTCGTTTTGTTCAATTCCGTATTCAATCATAGTTCCATCCGTGACTGTCAACAAACCGTTAGGTATGTATTACTATTGATATGTTATTGATAGTGTTGAAGCAGGCATTTTTTTTACGAGAGTCACCGTCATTAGCTTTTTTGTTGTTGTTACAGTTGCTATTGGTAAAGTACACTGCAAGGTATAATGTGCATTCTAAAATTATTTGTATAAAAAATACTTTCCAATAAATAATCACAATATACTGTATATATACGAGAAACGAAAACTGAAAGTGTATACGTGAGGGGCGTACTGGCAAACGAACATGGGCTACGAAGTTAATCTTGCGTAGCAGTGTAGAGTAGTCTATTAAGTTGTTTACAATTTCGTAGAGTAATGATATATTAATCATTTTACGTCTATTGCAGAGCGACAGCAATCCATACCTGTTTAATAACACATCTTATGATTCGGATAGACAGTTGTTTCTGTAATTCAGATTTTTTATAAATTTTTATTGAACTCTTTCTATTCTATCTACATCCTCTTAAAAACAAGAGTTCCACAAAAATAGATCGCAGACATAAAAAATACAAAATACTGAGTTTTGTAGTTTTATTAAAAGCCTTACTAATGTTGTCGAAATGCAGTATTAAGTATGTGTTCATATTGCAGTTTAAAAGACAACTGTGAATCCATTACTATGCCTAGATATCTAATGCTTTATTCATTTTTGCCGTTTACATTATCAAATTTTTTAACCTTTTTTACGTAAATAAGTCATTCATTATATAACATTTTGTTGCAAATTGCATCAGTTTGCTCTACTACGACAATGGGACTTTCACTATATGAGGTCATCATACCTAAAGAGAATTTAACAAGTACATGATCAAATCACGAAATCAAATATGTATATCGTGCAGTTAATACGTGTACCTCCCTTATTCATTATTTCAATTACTTTTAAATTGGTTTTTCGTTTAACAAATATTGCTCAATTATATCATTACGGTCTAGTACTCTAGTTATCAATCGATTCTAAATTGTTTTGAATGAGAAATCACTTAGCTTTATATTACTTAGAACCATATTTGACTCTCAGATATTAATGTTGCTAAAATAAATATAATAATAATATTGCACAAAGTTCACTCTAAGTACCAATCATCGGTCATTAAGTTGATTAAAAAAAACCGTATTTTTTGGATTCGAGCTGTAGTAATTTAATATTTGAAATTATATCTTCGATCAATATGGTACCTAATAACCGCCCACGCTGTTGATATTATAAATACTACTGGTTTAAAATGAGATTTCTTCGAACTATAGTCATTAAATATGATAATTTACTAGATACCTATGTATTTACTTGACTCTACTAGTGATTGATATTGGATATTGAAATATCATATTTTATTTGAATCTGTTGAGAAAGTAGTCAATATTTTATGTTATAGTTTGAAAAATAAAGTAAACGTTATTTTGACTTTATTTCAAACTATAACATAAAATATTATGACAGGTTTCTGAATAATATGAGGATGTATGGAAGAGGAGTTGATTTTAAATCGGCTATTTGTCTTATTGACCGATTAGTTAGAATAAGTTCAGCAAGAATTTGCCTATTTGCAAAAGTAGTTACAAATATGTTAATTCTTGCTTTACAAATGACGGCCCTCATTGTCAATGCATTGAGTTACCCGATTTCTGAAGTTTCGTCCAACTCTTCTAAGCAAATCGACAGGTTTGTTGGCGATGGTTTCGCGTATTTTGTTTTCCAGGTGAGGTAGGCTCTTTCGACGGTCATTGTGAAGAATTGATTTCAGATAATCCCATAAAAAAAGTCACAAGGAGTCAAATCGAGGGAGGGGGCCAGCTAAACAAGGTTGTCTCTCAAAGAGATGAGGCGCTTCAGAAATCGGGTACTTACGTAAACTTAATGCATTGACAATGAGGGCCGTCATTTGACAGATGTCAACTTAAATTACAGTGACATCTCTAAAACTTTTTTTATTATCCTTTCAAATCAGCAAGTTTCCGCGCAGTACTCTGTAGTTTATGAGGTTGGTAACTATACCAACCTCATAAACTACAGAGTAGATACGATCACCATTTTAAACACGGTCTATGTAAGAACTCGTACACGATTGTTTTCAAAGATGCACATTTAACCTCGTTACCACGTAAATTATATCAAAAGTTAGTGAATTAAACTTTCGTAGTTCGCTACAAACCCTACATCGTAGCGGATGCTACGGTGCTACGAACACTTGATTTATTTTACATAATTTATATTCATAATTTACTTACCATCCTCCTTGCCTGGTGAGGGTGAAGCCGAACCTGGCCTCGCGGTCCACCGAGACCCTGATGCCGATGATGCCCAGGCCTTGCGGAGAGACCACCTGTCCCCGCATCACTGACACGCGGCTGCACAGATCAACTCACGTCAGTATGTACCATGGTTTGTTGTAGCACACACAAAATAAGTGTTCACAGAAGGCAAACTTCATTTTACTTTTGATGTCAGCGTCATTAGGCACTGCAAGGATTGATTTTAACTAATTACCTATACAGTGTATTGTACGTCGTCTGAATAGGACTGCTAAGGTTAATTTTTTGTTCCCTTCTTTGTCATACTTAGGGTCAGTTCACATCAAGACGCGACGCAACGTAGAGCGTACTTTTGAAAAAATTGAGAACTTTTTTACTACACAAAAATACACTAGTTTCAGTGACAGCCCGCAGTAATGAGCTGTCACATAAATGTAAAATCTCACTCTTCTTGTGTAGTAAACAAGTTCTACATTTCTTCAAAAGTGCTCGCCACGTCGCGTTGCGTCTCGGTGTTAACTGACCCTTATACAAATATTACAAAGACAGCGATGGAATATTAGCGATTAACAGTTCTATCCTTAAAACGCATAATGTGACTGCAATCATGTTGCATGAAGTGGACCATCTGTGCCTTCTTATTTTGTGATACGCACAGCGTGAAGCCATTCACATTATCATTTATTTTCATATATATAAAACATAATTACAAACTGTTTGATTATAACATAAATTAAAAATTCTGCCGAATTTATAGGAAAATCAAACATGTTATTGAGAAATCAATGCCCGTAACAAATAATATATTAATTTATGTAAATTTTCGGACGCTTTGATTGAGAATAAGCATTCAAAATAGTCAACAAACGACAAATCATTATGAATTTTTTATATATTATTAAAATTAATGTCTCGGACTTTTATTAAAAATCAAATATGATCATAGTATTAACATTTTATTTACACGTGAAAAGCTTAGATGTTATTAACTACTGTTTTAGATTTAAGCACATGTTTCATATAAGTACTAACGATAAGATTGAACGTAGATGATATATATGCTCTCCGGACAAACCTTCGTGGTTTTTGGGTTGCATAAAAATTGTAATAACTGTTATATTTTTAAAAAATAAATAAAAAACATGTAATAGAAATATTTATTTTAAGATTGTCGTCTAGTTTTACATAGCATTAAACGAAAAATCATGCCTTAATTAGAAAAAAATTAACGATTTTTCACGTGGTCGTCATCTCAAATCACTATACTGTACTAGGTAGAAGGTAAGTACGTCCTACCATATTAATAACCTACCTAAAGATAGGTACCTACCTACATTACCAAAATCTCACGAAATATGTATCGATTCATTACATTTTACGTCAGTAAATAATCAAAGGATACCGTTTTATTGAGTGACAAAGGGACATTTCAGTTCCCTTGAGCCTGTCAATGTTTTAAAAGCAGATCATCAAACGAATGCTTCACTTCCGACATTTTAGGTTAATTACAAGCACTGTGACCCAGTAATATTAATTAAATTACGGCTAGTAATTACAGCGGATTCCTGGATTTAACATGGCAGATATGTAAATACGAAGCGGTGGTTAGTTTAATGTGTTCGTCATTTGGTTGGAAATTTTATTTTTATATTGTTGGCCGTAAAATACTGAGGTGACTATTTATTGGTGTTGTGATAAATAGGTTATAATAATAATACAATATTTGATGTCTTTTCGATATATTTTTAACAAAATCTAGAAGCCTAAAACGACTTAAAAATATGTTTTTCCCTAAATACTATTTATAGATAATATGTACTTAATTAAACTACAAGAGATCATTAAAAAATATTTTTTACGTAAAAAATAATGTCATTCTTGTTAGACTTTTGTAGGAGTAGTAAATATTGCTTTTGTTGTAAGTATAGGTACCTACGTAGTGTAGATTAGATATGTGTATTGTCTCGATCATAGTTTTGTTCTTACTTATTTGTTACAGATTTAAATCATGCTACTTAAAATACATACATCATTACAAAAAATTCGTTAAGTTGCGTTTATTAAAGGTTTTCATTAATTCGAAATGGATTATTCATTTATATTAAGTTTTATCGTTGATGTCTTTTGTTTATAAGTATCTAAGTAAAAAAATCTATATGTGAATCATATCAGTAAACAATAAAAGAACTTTTCGATATTGTAACATTCAACCGATTTGAAGTAATAACGACACTAAACGGAAAATAAATATTATGTATGTATGTGTTCGTTTGTCTCTAAAATACGTCAAATTAAAAATTTGTAGTTTGAAGTGAACAAGTAGATCATAATAACATATTAAATTCAGCCCTAACGTGATAAAATAATTTTTTAGAGTACGTACATAGAATTTTACTATACATAATAGTAGAGTATAATAGTATGTAGTATATAGTGCTTAGATCAAGGCACAGTCTGAGGTAAAAATAAAATATTTTTTTCTGTGTTTTATGTTCAGCTTCAAGGAAACACAACGATAACCACATATACTCTTACCATTATACAGATATATAATCTTACCATTTGGGTATTAAAATGTTATAATATTGGGAATACTATTTGAAATATATAATTTTCATAATAAAAAGTAGGAAAAATAAAATAAAACTAACAACAGAATATCATCTATTTTTGTACATTTTGTACCTATAATTAAGTGTGTCCATCCGTATCGGTGTTGGAGCCTGAAGTGATATAATTATATAGTATAGGGAAAGATCAATTAAAAAACACCCATACATTTTTAGAGAATTAAACACACTTTTATAAATAAATAAAAGAAAAACCACTTATAGCGATTGGGTGATTTATCGATAAAATTGCCGTATATCACAACAATAAAGGTTTCGAGACCGATGACGGGACTCTCTTTATGAATGAATGAAATTGTTTATTTCAGACTGCACAGTAGGTAATACAATACCTACAAGTTTATAATTTGTATTATTCGTTTTTTACATTTTCTTCTAAGACGCAAGTTGGAAAGCAAATTTTATTGCCTGCAAGCAAGACTGCCGCACCGTGCCACTGACTAATTTCTACACAAGGACACGGAACAGACAAGTTACCAGATTAGCACATATTCAAATTATTTATCAGTCGATAAAAACGTTTAAATACTTATTCTCAACCAATTAAACGTAACCAATCCTAAACATTTTTTTTTCAATACATATACCAAATACCAATGATAGATTTTTTAAATTTTCTTACGCGACTTGAAAAATATTTTAAATAAAATAATGAAGTAAAATAACATTTAAATCTTTATTTCAAAACGGTAAGGCATTGTTTACAAATGATTGTCAGTAAAAAAATGTTTGGGAATGCTTATTCAGAACCCATCCCTAATTTTGCTTTTCAATGCAATTTCACCATAAAATTACTCATAATTTGTAATTTTCCAGCATGATTACCGCACGAACGGTTGTATTTTGGTAAATATCTGTGAATGGCTTCACGTGGCGATATACTTCGATCATGGCGAGCGAAGTGGTTGTGCTATGCTCAAAATATAATAGTGAAGTAAGTATGAAATAATTTAAAAATAAAATAAGAAGTTCTTAGCATTGCACATTCTCTTATCAGGATCAGCTAAATGTTAGGATATACTTCAGTTCAAGTAAAACCTTTAAAAAGTACTCGATGTTATTTACAGGTAATATATTTATACATTACGCGAACTGAAATATACCTAGAAAGGTATGTATTATAATGCATGTAACAGCTGCCACACAAACCATATGTATAATAATAATAATTTGGCATAATCATTTTGTATTTTGATCACACTTTAACTTTTGAAATTGGTGCAAGAAAAACATCTTGATCAATGAAATAAAACTTTTATAAGCTAAGATGACAACACAAAAATAGTTAAATAAATAATTTATACTTTTCAATAGCTCTGCAAAATAAAAATGGATAAAGCCGTGAATGTGACCGTTACCATCGATGTCATCTATTGGCACCGTCACATATGAAATAATGTTTAAACCATTCAACATGATATTACTACTCGTAAGACCTGTAAAGTGTAAAATTTCATAAAATTTATAAAACAGGCCAAATAAAATTTGGCTTATATAGTCAACTAACACCTTATATACTATGTTACATATGAATTAATATTGATTAGTTTATTAAATAATAATAGTTTAACTAACACTTAACGAGAAGTTGTGTTCTTTTTAAGAAAAAATTCTCATAACAGATCTTGGTATAGTAAGTAATTACTAAGTATGTCTCAACTTAATTATTAATTTGTTAAAAGTTTAAATACATATAAAATAAAATTAATAATACATAGTAGAAACCCATTAAATATTAAATAAATGTAATTAGTAAGATAACCGTAATTAATCACGATATATTTTATATATGGCAACTGTATGATAATTTTCAATTAATTACATGTAGTACTTACAAATACATATAAGTTAACAGTGTTTTGCTGTCACATGATTAATAACCTTATTATTCAATTAATTGTTATTGGAAGTAATAAAGACATATCAATCATTTATAATATTGTTTCCATTCCGTTATGCACAATGCAATCATACAAAGTTTATGTTAGTCACATAAATACAATAATAGAGTGTAGAAATGATCAGAAATTTTCATTGCACCAATTTTTTTGTAATGTCGTCAATGGTTGATTGATGGAAGCGATGGTTGTAATGTACAATGTTGACAAGACTGCTTTATTTTGCTGTGTAGTAGTCGGAGTACATTCAAATAAGTTGTGTTCGGTTAGTCACAAGGGTGAGGATCTAAACACATAAAGAGCTCGGGCGAAGGGTAGGGGGTTGGTTAACAGATGAAAGACGCAGACA
This sequence comes from Acrobasis repandana, assembly GCA_963576875.1. Classification (NCBI taxonomy): domain Eukaryota; kingdom Metazoa; phylum Arthropoda; class Insecta; order Lepidoptera; family Pyralidae; genus Acrobasis; species Acrobasis repandana. Next base: position 12,569,122 of record OY756218.1, on the reverse strand, counting down.
AAGGGTAAGGAACACATAAAAGGGTAAGTTTATTTGAAGCTAAATTTGCGTGTTCGCTGAAGTTTTGCTCAATTGACAATATACAATTCGCGTCTCGATTCGTATATTTTACAAGACCTAAGCCTACCAAATTGTGTTATAACGTTTTGCGTGAAAGCGTAAATGATTTTCCTAAGTTTTATACAGTATACAGAAGTATACCAGTATATGTGAACTATAATATAAGCACAGTAGACGAGACAAATAAATTTTACAAAAAAAAAATTAACTGTGGCTGCGGCAAACGTTGTTGGAAAGAAAGCGGTCGCGTGCGCGCTCGGGCGCCTAGTACGGAGACTCCGCGAAGACTTTGTCGCAACCACACGGAACATTCAAGACAAACATACAGATGTTACATACACATAGAGAATGAAACGAATACAGACAGAGGAGTAAACGAAAAGTGAAAAAGCGTCAGTGGCTCCGCTCGCGTGCCGGTTGATGGGCACGCGATTGGTGCCTACATCACACACATATGCAGGAATTGCAACAAAAGGAAAGAGGTTAACAGATACTGAACACTGAGGGGCGAGGGCGGGCTGACTGACACTTACCATGGTGTAAAGGAATTCCAGAACTCGCTAGGAGTGGCGGACACACGGCGGCACAGGGACACAGAAAGACAGGACAGATTACTACACAGATACCTACATCCCTCAGTGCAACCACACCCCGGCTTAGCAACCATCCGGCCGATTGCACTTGTCTACACTGGTTACCTTGCGTTTTAACACTTGGCCTTTGAGTTTGTTTTTCCAATTGAGACAATTACTAAGCCCGTTTGCATTAGAACAACCACCACTATTTATTAACCTTTTGATGCACTGATCCTTTAATTTTTATCAATATTTTTTAACACCCCAATATGTAATTTTTAATTTGGAATTTGAAGTATCACATAATAAGAAAAATTGTGTGCACTTGAAAAACATGGGTTTATGTGAAAATCCCTATTATTTTTATAGGCCTGATGGAACAAACATTACAAATGCCAGAACGCAATATAACCACTCTAGACTCCTAAACTTAAATAAAATAGTGAAGCGGCTCGTGTTTTAATGCAAACAAACTTTTGAGGCGCTTTTTGCATATAAAGCGAGGTGGGTTGACTACTTTGTTTATTACTCAGTTTTGCTTTGTCTTATTCATCAAGTCAGTAACAGATTCTTTCGATATTCGTACGTTTGTCAACGTGTAAGCTACTAGTACGAGAGCAAAAAAACATTTAATTATTTTTAGAGGTCGACTCAGATCATGAAAGACTTGCGAATAAACCAATAAGTAAACACATTCACTCGGGCCGCGTTTTTAGAAATCTGTTTTTCTTTCCAACATTTGAAGACGTCTCTCATGATTCAAGTGCGTTTTGATAAACCTTATCAAATAGCATTAACTTCGATCGAGGGAAGACAAACAAAACTGTTCGAAAGCCTTTGAGCGTTCAATTGATTGTATAATTCCATTTAACTATAGCCATAGACGCTTTTGTTTTATTTAGACAAACAGGTAGGGTTAGACACACACAAGGGATAAACATTAGACAATACACAACACATCGGATCTGGTGTGAAAATAAAAATGAATAAATATGAAAACTTATTGAATGAAAAATATGGTTAAGTGTTAACATAACCATGCTAGGATTGCAAATAAAAAATCAATATTTTATACGCGAGAAAACACAGGAAAATCAAAACACTTCCACCAGATGATAAAATAAATCGTAAGTCATAAAAGTATTGTTACCAATTAAATGAAAATAACCACACCAAATCCTCGGAGAGGTTTAGGAAGATGAGCGGGATTTAAATGGTAAAGGTGCTACGCCTAATTACTTTATGTCGTTATGAATTTTGTATCTTCTTCTTACGGATTTACATTACAGTACGGCGATGATTCACGAATCTAAAATCATTGTAAAGTGCAAATATTAAATTAATGAATTGTGCAAAACCGATTAGTCAGTCCTAAACCAACTTACGGTAAAATATATCGTTGTTATGAAAATCATATTCTGTTTTAAAACGTTTGGGTTTAGTTGCCAACGATATGTTTTACACACATGAAGTGATTTGGTGTTCGATAATTTGGGACGTATGAACTACTGCTAGGGCACTCACCTTTCGGAATATTCGTCCATGTGCGCGTAGCTTTGTACGGAGTTTTCTTCGATGAGGAATTTGACTCGCTGGTAGAAGGAGGCAGTGACGGAAGGCGGTTGCTTGCGGAGCAGCACCTCTACGGGGTCGTTGGAGGAGAGGCACATGATGTGCTCGGCACACTCGGGCCGCGTGCAGCACTCCGAGTCCGAGCAGTCCGTCATGCCATCTTCAAAATTGTAGTGTCATTGTCAGCTCATGTGACTGTTTTTTTGTGTGTTACCCTCAAAGTTTATTATGTTGTTTATGTAAATACAACAATTGTCAATGACAACAGTAAAATTTATGAAGGTGTGATAGAACTTAAAATTAATATGAAAATAGTTGAACGAATAAAACAAGTGGTTTGATGTGTATGAAGTTCTTACCGTCGTCATTGTCCTCATTATCGCTGCAAGATAGTTCAAGAGCAATTGAGCAGTCAGTGCCCGCCCAGCCGTCAGCGCAGGAGCATCTGTAGACTCCGTCTTCCAGAAGACATTGTCCGTGGCGAGAGCAGCCGTTAGGGCAACCAGCTGTACAACGATTATATCATAAATATTGCCTTGAAAGTAAAACAAGTTTATAGATTGAAATAAAGATAATACTAACGAAGCGTGCAATGTCTGCCATTCCAGCCTTGTGTGCATACGCAGGTGCCGTTTTTGCATTGGCCGTGGTCGTGGCAGCGAGGGTCGCACGGACGCTGGTCGCACATCGTGCCCGTCCATCCTTCGTCACATCGACATACGCCTTCCGCACATACTCCATGGGGGCCGCAATCCAACGAGCAAACCACTAAAATAATTTAAGGTAATTAATAATACTATTCGAAATAGTAAAGACATATATAAAAGATAGCACTCAGTATATTCCTTACCTTGGGAACAATCATCGCCTGTGTAAAGTGGGTCACAGACACACCTCCCTGCGTCCAGATCGTAAACACCCCGCTGGGAGCAAGCCGGGAGACAACGTTGGACCCTGGCGTCACGTTCCGTGCAAGCCGCGCCGCGCCACCCTGCGCGGCACACACACCGCCCACGGACGCACGACCCGTGACCTCCGCACGTTGGGTCTAGGCAGTCCTCTGAAAAACATCTCAATTAATCACAGAACTTTCCTCCACCCCTCAATTACTTGTGTAAACACACGAATGTTTACCTTCATCGCATTTAGGGCCTTTCCATCCCGCTTTGCAATGGCAATGACCAGCGATGCATTGACCTCGACCAGAGCAATCAGCTGGCTCGCAGTCGTGTGCTGGAACATCACACTCCGCTCCTTTCCAGCCCTCAGAACAATGACAAATACCTCCTGCATAAGCACCGTGACCAGAACAAAGCACTGGGCAAACACCTAAAACAATGTTTAAAAGTTTAATATTCTTGTTCAATTTCTTTATTTAAGAATTTAGTTTGAATGAATAACTTACTCTTTGAACAATCGTGACCCTCGTAACCATCAACACAATCGCATTTCCCCAAGTAACAGGATCCGTGACCAGAACAGTCGTCAGGACATGAATTCGTGACACCTTCAGCTTCGGAGACGATCATTTCTACGCTATGCGGCTGGAGTTCGTCGTTGTATATCGAAATGAACCATCTGCCCGTGTCAAGATACTGTAATATAGTAACGTTCACTCGCATATCCGTGGATCTTTTGCTAATCGTATGGTTCCATCTTTGAAATGGGCTAATCGTGCTGAATAACGCATCCCAGTCATTAAGACTACGTGGGTGAACGTCGTGCTTGTGCGGACTTCTTCTTCTTCGCAGTCTGTGGTCAACTCTGCCTCCTCGGATAAATTCTACGAAATCATATTGTGTAACACTGGGAGCTACATTCCTTCTGCCATATACTGCAAAATTGGCACCCCAGGGCACGGTAAAGTTAAGGCTAACGTAGGCGGGTTGTTTATTCCGGAATTCAGAACTCCAGAATTGGTAGGCAGGTATCGTGGCGTGATGCAGCTCGTCGAATTCTCTTACTTCTAACGCAGGAGACCAGGGCGGTGGCGCTGCCTGTTGGTGTGCTTGCTGTGGTATTATAGCTGATTCTAATGACGCTTCTGCTGTCGTTGACCACCCACCCAGCGAAGATGTTGATATTGATTCTGTAATACATAATATTGAAGTAGTAAAATACTTCACTTTTTATGAAACCTTAAATTAAAATTATTGTTTAAAAAAAACCCATTACCATCTGATGGCGAAGATGTTGATATAGCATCCCTAATTCCTTGTGCGTGTGTAACTGCTTTTACATCTTGTACTAGGATACAATTTGAATTGTCTATATTACTTTTAATTGACGATAAAGCTGAAACAAAGAAAACAAACTTAAGCGTCACATTCATCTTATCCAATCGGCTTATCCTAAGTCATTTGTTGGCTTAGTAAAATTCAATTCTAAGCTTCAAATCTCTCATTCAATCTGGACTTCCAATTAAGTTTGCATCTTATCGGAGGCCTACATCGATAATGCCCAGTAGCCGAAGGTAATTATATTAAAGTTCACACGGATGTCGCTTCGGGCGACATGTATTACGAAAGTGACACAATAGAAGATGTCGTTCAAGACGCACCGTGCCCCGCGGGGTGGGTGACGTGATGTTCCGACTAGTTTTAATTAAGCGAGGCACGGTCGAGGCGCGTTTCGTGGTGGTGTGACGGAGCGATTAGTTCCGCTGCCGCTGGCTACACCGGTAGCACGTAGGTGTTCGGCGACACCCAGTCGTTTCTTGCCCGAATGCCGTTGTCTCCTCATTATGTGACAGTTGCCATCGATCGAATCGATCATGGAATGCCGTGCTACGCAATCTAATTGGATAATTCTTCACGGTGCACTAAGAAGAGCACGGGCTTCAATAGCACGAGTTTTGTCCCTGCTTGATACGATTTATTTTTTACATCGAAAACAATTGAAGTGGAAAATTGTAAGCGTTCAATATACACGCCATGGTTGATTTAAGACCGAACAAAACAACAGTAAATTTTCGAACCTGAATTCATTTCCCCAAAACTTCAATGCAAAATAAGTATATAAATAAAAAGTTGCGAGGGGCAAACGAATATTGCAATGTAAAGAGAATTTATTGGAACATTTATTAGTTTCGTAAGAAGCTTGCGAGCATTTGGCTTTGTGCAGCGTTGGGGATGCGATATTTATTCGTGTCGGCGCGCGTGCGCAGGATTTACGCTTAATGACTTGGGTTCAGTGCGTTAAAGGCAATTTGTCAATCCTTATACATTTAATTGACGTAAAAGGAATCCTGATGTACAAGCTTCTGAATTTCCGCCTCTTAGTGCTTACTAATTTGTTGAAAGAAATGTAGATTCTCTAACAGGTTAGAGATAATGTCCTTGTGTGGAATTGTTTGATATTTCATAGCATTTTATCGCTGAAACAAACAAACGCAATTATCCTCGCAGCCTTGTTTCGAATTTATTAGACGGAGTTACGATGTCAGAGAAAGATATTAGGTTACTTAAAAGCGAAGCGAATGTTTTTATTTTGGCGGAGAGGAGAGGCGTCAAGAGCGGAGCCCGCACTGTTTTCCATAATTCTGCGGCTGACCCCGAGCGGTGTCACAGCAATTAAGTTATCGTCTCGTCCCCCGACACTTCACGATCTATCGCTTAGATTTACTCAGAGATAAGGATCGCTATGCGTTGCCGCCATGTGACCATTTGTGCTAACGATTGGACAATTTACATTACTCCTCTTTGCTCTGAGGGTGGATAGTTCAATGACAATAACTTTTATCGGTTCTTGACAATCAGATAAGTAAGTTATTTATATGCAGTGTTGTAGAGTGCAATACTATTGATACTTGAAATCTCATCGCGGCATTAAGATAAGCCGTTCACCAATATTAAGAATTTAGATTATAATATTTTGATAGCTCTGTGTAGGTACTAAACAATTTTGTGTTATTTAAGCTCCTTTATATACGATGATACGTGTTCTGAGTCTGCAAGGTATCTGCCTTAATTTTGATACCTTGATTTAAAAAAAATAAAAAGTATATAAATTTATATATATAAAGAGTATACTTTTTATTTTTTTAAAATCACACATGAAGAACTTGTAGTTCTTACGGGGAAGACAGAACATTGTATAAGGAACTTTATACGAGTAGAAATGGGAAACGGAAATCGAGTCAGTAGTTTATCGCCTCTATGAGGAGTTACTCTATCTTTTCGTTCATTCTTTTAATCGATTTTTACGAATTGTACGGGAAGAGACATTTTTAGTTTTTTTTTTACTTTTGTCCTTCTTCATCAAATTGGCTAAGTCAATCTGTATCTCTTATTTTTTACGCCCCATAATCCAGAAATAGACAATGCATTTATTTCTAGATAAATAGTTCAAATGACGCAATTTCCGTCCATGAGGATGAAATATGGCAATGTGGTAAGTCGACATTCCCGATGATCCCTCGTAAAATCTATAAATTTTCGCCATACGTCGGCGCGGCGTAGGAAATGAGGGTGCTTTGACGAGTTGGCCGCACTGCGCGGGACGATTGTCTGCAGATGGACGATGTTTGCTATCTCCACTATTTTTCGAGTTAATACAATTTATTGTAATACGATTCAGCATAGATTGCATCGTGCGATGGGGGAGCGAAACTCGTTTGATGGAGTCCCGAGGGATTGCGACGCGCCGTCGCTCTAGCTCGGTATTAGTCACGTGATAAATCTTCCGTTCTCGTGTGTCTCCTATCTCCTTCTATTATTTACGATATCTCATCTGGCCGTCCTCGTCTAGCGTTCATATGATCTACTTTCGCGGGAGGGTCGAGGTCTTGTTTGTCCCATTCCCATCGCATAAGATGTGCGGACAAGTACAAATGTAACTGCCAACATGTAGATTAGATTTTTTGTACCGAACTTAATTGAAAAAGTGATCAAATAGCAGCGTAACCTAATATTTATGAGGAAAGCGGTGATTGAAGCGAAAAAAGAGAGCGAGTTTCGGGTAAACATTTCGGAATATTTATGGTTTTGTTTATTTGAATTGTGATTTATGTTATGGAATTTTGATCAGTACTTGACTTGACTAAGAACACAACCTGCGGTAGACTAACTCAGAACGACGAATACATTACTAGGTATTTTAGCGTTGGTAACTACCTAACTAATCAAAGTTACTCAAACTTTTAAAATTTTCTAATCTAAATGCAGTCTACATTACAGGTATGTTAAAGACAGATTTTCAAAAATACTTTGTGATTACTATGGTCACGTCATGTCCAAAACATAAAACTTTATATTACAACTACACTACAACCTGAAAAGCAAATTTCCAAAAATATATTAGGTTTGTCGAAATGGTATGCATTATGAAAGAAATTTCTACATTAGATAGGAATCTTCTGTAAACGCATGCTTTCAGATTTAACATTCATATTTTCACACGTTCTCATTAGGTTAGTAAACTTTGTAATTTACATGCTTACTTGTTGTTATAAATGATGCGCAAATAATCCAAAAAATGACAATCGACCTGATAATACGGCATTGAGGATTTATTGTTACAAATGCTACATCACAAGGGCTCTCCAACAGCGTTAATGCTTAGTGCTGAGCGGGCTTTAATAAAACATTTGGGGTCCTCACAATTTCAATTACATTAAAAAGTTGACGTGCTATATTTGCCCTCATCTATCCTACACCGAACGTAATGAAGGGTGCAACAGATGGTTCACATTTTTTCATTACAATAGTAAAACTACCGGCGAGGACCAGGAGATTTATGTCGGATTAAAATACAAAACGGCTTTTTATTCGGTACATATCCGGAACGCCGGGAGGCGTGCCCAACAAATATTATATTGTGTTTTAAAACCCAACAGTTGTAGGATATAACCAGTGATTTATACGGTATAAACTTAATTAGATTTTTAATAAGTAAAATTTCAAAATATACGGACTAGAAGCCAACCGTTCGGGACAATCAAGAAGTCTTAAAGTGGCAATAACTAACTATCATTAACAAATTGATTGATTCTGGAATATCTTACGGAAATCTAAATGTGGTCATTTAAAGGCGTAGAGTTCATTGAGAGGAAAATGTGTTTCGTTTATAGGGTTCCGCTCAAAAATATAAAAAGAAGTTTTATACACTTACTTGTGTTCAGTTTTTTCAAATAATACATCACTATATTTCCGCTAGCGATAAAAGTATTTATTAATGTTTAATAAAAAGTCTATCTTCTTTTTTCTCTACCCTTTTTCCTATTCATCTTTTGTACATTACATATGTGTTCAGTTTTTTCGAATGATGCATTACTACATTTCAGTTAGCGATTAAAGCATTTATTAATGGCACTTATTTAAAGAGGCAGTTGTAAATTGCAGTTTTGGTAAGTAAAAAATTATAAATGGCATGTTTAATAACTAGTTCAGCAGTTAAAACTAAGCAGTAAAGTAAACAAAAATAAGTAATAAAAAATAATGAACTGGATCAGTAAATATATAATTAAGCAGGAAAATAATTAAATGGGCGGTTCTATAGGTTTTACCTAACTTAGTAAAATGGACAAAACCGACCTAGCATGTGCGTGTGTTGGTCGTAGTTCTAACCTAACTTAACCTATAGGTTTTCCCTAACCTAGTAGATTTTTTATTACTGTTCATGTTTTGCTATCGCAATAATTAATCAACCGCCATTAAATTAAATAACTGCTCAATATGTTTTCCAACTGATCATAATAACATCTCGAATATTTAAATAACAGCTCAAAAAATTAGTTCCCTTTATTAATGATTATTAAAACTTTATCTTATTCTTTTTTCTCTACCCTTTTTTCTTTTCATTTTTTTATATTACATATGTGTTAATTTTGTTTCGAATGGTACATCACTATATTTCATCCAGCGATAGAAGTATTTATCTTCTTCTTTTTCTCTACCCTTTTTCCTATTCATCTTTTCCTAAGTAAGAAAATTAACAGTTCTATTGAACAATGATCTGAATCCATAATGTAACATGAATATCATAAAGTCCAAATAAGGTAAGAAACTCCAAAGTGCTCGAGCCGCACTCGCACTTGCCCGGATTTTATTTGAAGTGGTTGCCGCGCCGCCCCGCCATCAATATGCGACATGCGTCTGTTATCTGCTGTGCCAGTAATTTAACTAGAATCTAAATGAACTGAGATTCGATACGATAAGCCTCATTGACTCAAAACACCTTACATTGAGCCGGTTCATTACATTACTCTTTGGAGGCGTTGAATGTGAGAAATTCATTTTACTTTACAATCTCCTACTTTCTATGACGCTATTTGTAATTACTGTTTTTTCATTAGAAATACTTAATTTTTATTTTAATATGCCTGGTTACATTAGACAGGCATGGCAGTGTTAAGCTAAAAATACGTTTTTGTATTATACTCGTATATATGTCATAAATGTTCCTACATGATAAAATATAATTTCCGTCATTGCTTCTTGGAACAGAAATTAGCGCACTGGAAAAAGTTTCCATTGGTACATATTTATATCGAAGATATTTCTTTATTACAAGTAACATATCAGTTTCTTTTTTATCTAAGTATACTTAGGTGATGTAATAGGTAATAGCGTCCAAGTTAACATGTTTATTTCTGTTTGACAGCGACTTGCCGAAATTGGGGAAGTTGTTATACGCTCATCACATAGCGTGCTCGCGGCGCATTATTTAGTGTTTGTTGGAACCGTTTAATAGGGCCGGAGGTAACTTAAATTAACTGGCTTCTAAACTGCAGCTAGAGAATACGCTGTTATCTATAATTATTTAGCCGACGGTATTTTGATTTATTTAAGTATGGAAACGATTGAGAATTTAATGAAATAATCTCTTTTTTTCGTTTAAAAAAGTATATTTGTAGATAAAATACCTACAAATAAACATTTTTAAAATTAAAAAGAAAAGCTACATCAGTGTGTTGCATTAAATATTATTGATAGCTTTACGGTTTTTAAAGATCGTGTGGGTAGTCACGTATATACATTTTTCATTTAGACATACTTTATAATACCTTTAGTAAAATATTCCACAATTGTTTCAGAACTTGTGTGGGCGAAAATCTCGAATAGATAACGAGAAAATAAATGTAAAGTACTAAACATGAAGCATCCAGTGGAATGTAAATAAGTTGATTGTTATTTTGAAACTTAAGTCTACTGTGTAAACACGATATTAAATTAAATTTTAAACCCACCAATGAAATAGAAAATACAAAAATGCTGATAACAAACGAAATATGGTACAAAACAAAGTCTATAAACAATGATAAGACAATGAGCAGAGCAAACGCATACACTTTCATAATAAAAAGACTTACTCGGCGCCCATTTTGTTTTCCGTTCAAGTTTATACATAGTTCGCGAGGGCTCAGGCCAAACGTGAAGTAAATGTAGGCCAGAGGTATCACTCCGGCAGTGGCCTGTGTCAACTTTGATGCTATTTTTGTGATATGTGTCTGCGGTGGCTGTTTTATCGCCACTCTGCTGCTTGTGGCTGATTGCAAGCACTCTAAAATAACTAGGTGGGTGGCTCCACCAGTCTTATTGTTTTATTTGCAGTTGCTTTAGGCTGAAGGGTTAATGCGCTCGTTTTAGTAGCACTCAATTCAAAATTACGTAACTCGCAGGCAGGATTTTCTATGCTGGTAAAGCGTAAATTATGATTTTGATGTTGCGGCACAAAATGACTAGTACTAGGATTCGCTTTCGCGATTTATGAAGCATTAGGCATGTATAAATTATGATCGGCCGATGGGTGGGGCCGAGATTGCAAGTGGCTGATATATTCATAGTAAAATAATACGGGACGTAGAAGTGTAAGATAATTTATAACTGAGTCAGACCCGCGCCCCGGCCCGCGGCACGCAGCGCGCGTTGCCTTTCGTTAGACGCATCATTTATATTTTCTTGATGTTTGTTTAGTTTTTTATGAGGCTCTCTGTGGATGCCGGTTGCGAGATTTAAACAAAGAATGATGAAAGACTAATGGTTGATGTCTGTTTTGGTTGCAACATCCATGTTTAATCAAGTCATTTGCATGCACGAAGTGGATATTCAAATTTATCACCTATAGTAATTGAGTTTCGATGTGATGATGGAAATATTTTTCTATTATGATCTGGGTGTAAAACGATAAACGAATAAACTTTTTATAGCTATTCTTCGAAAGACATCGATGGAAATGGCATTCTGTGGACCATTAGTCGCATTTGATATATTAGTGTTCGGAACTTAACGACTTTTTATTCTATACTTATTGAGTTTGTGACTTTATAATGTTATCGAATAAATTTTTAAAGATTATCTAATTTGCATTGTGCTTAACTTCGTTAAAAGGAACTCGATCTCAAGTTTTCCTTGTTATTCGACGGAAGTAGCACTGTTATCGTAAGCTTTGAACAGCTTAATTATTTCCTGAACATATTAGAACAACTTCTGTTGTTCTTTCATTTACATGATTCGCCTCCAATCAATAAAACATATAAATATAACTTTCTGAAGTCCCAAATAAGACAAGGCTCTAAGAGTAATACCGGTTAGAACCCAATATTAAAAACGATAGAAATTTATTGATCGCAACAATCGCTACTGTTTCTCGTTGAATGGTAGCCGCGGGCAAGCAATCTCATGCTGCGCGAATCGGCTAACCATTCTGCCTTCCAATCATACACTACAAGACAGTCTGCCCCTTAATTGGAGAATCCGCTGCTGCAGGCATCACTTTGTTGATAGGGGGACTAAGATAGCGTGCTGCGATTTTTCATCGACTGGTAATCAACTAGCGAGTGAAATCCTCAGTGTAATTATAGACGGAACAACGGATATAAATAATGTGATTGGTTTAGTATTTCATTTTGTTATATAGCTAGATAATCTGTTTATGGTTTTCTTTGATGATATTTATTGTAGAGACGGCTTATTATTTATGCATTATAAAATCATACATATGCAGAATAAAGTGTTTATTGTTCTTGCAAATTGTATAATGTTAATAGCAGTCCTGCATAAATAAAATGCTGAATTTACTGCTTCATACTTCATATTTAATATGCTTCATATTTAATATTTATTAAGAGAATGAAATAAAAACGATATGGATTATTTTACTGTGTAAGTATCTTTTTGAAGTAGTTAGGTGTATGACTATGTTTAATTTAAAAAATCTAAAGAAGTAGCAAAATTTCCTATACGACGCCAAGAACCTAAATCAAAGATCCAAAAAACCCGTGACCTGAATTGACATTTCTTTATTTCTAAAACTTATTTACAGCACTATGATGAAAAGTTTCATAAACAAGAAAATACACAGGATTTTGTAGCAGCAGTTTTATTAAATGTGCTGACAGTGAAGATGGATCCATTCTATCCAAGTAATGATTGTAGCCGCTGAATGTTTGTCGCAGTGCAGAGTCAGAGCCACGTAACGAACGCGCACTAGCGCTAATGGATTGAGAGAGAATAATGTTATGAATATTTTAATCGGCATTCCGAGCGAGTTAATAAAAATACTGTCTTAACGAGTCCCCTGCGCTCCCTGCTGGGATTTTATGAACAAAGATATATCGACAATATAAATTGTAATCCCTTCGATATTTAATCGATACAATACAACCTTTGTCTTTATAAGTTTATCTTAGTTTAGTTTTAAATACAAATTTCAATAGAAGTTTTAAAGAGCTTACTGAGTTTTTAATCTTGTATAATAGTTCTTAGGTTCCCCAATTTTACAGAAGTTCGCCGAAGTGAACAGCGCATACGAATTCTTAACAAAATTATTTTACGGTGTAATTTAGCATGAATATTTCAAGTCTTATCTGATATTACGATTTTAATATTATAGATACGGTTTACTCAGTACGAAGTTTCTAAATTTAGCAAGAATAAAAAGTTTTCGCTGCAGGATATTTTAACGTTCTCAAGAATTTAATGAGCGGCTCCGAGAACAAACAAGGGTTTTCATTGCAAGAAGCAATCATAGACCAGTTTAACAAAATTACAGAAACAATTGGTTTGATACGGCGAATAACGTGAGAACGCGTGAATGCTCAAATCGAACAGAAAATATGTTACGCGTATTATCCGTGTAAATATCCTAAGCGGTTTAAAATGCGTTATTGGTTGTTAGTTCGAATAATTTGGCGATTATACATTTTCCACATTTGCCTCATCGGCTCGCCGTTATAGATTTACGCAATGATGTTAGGTGTTATTATGTAGCTGGAAGTCACGTCACTCGTAATATACACATATCTAAAATAAAATGACTTTTCGCGTTTCAATTATATTTTTAATAGCATTACAATGCTCAGAAATTTATCCAAATTGAAAATATGTGATGAAAAACTCGTGGCGGACTTTTCGTGTTTGTTTAGCTGGCTGCATTATTTAAGTTCCACATTTTGTCTATGTTTGCTGACTAATGGATTACTTACAGTATACTTCAATATAGATCTAGGTCTATGGAGCTTTTAAAATTATATGTGAAAGTAAAGAGATGAAGTTGATTTTGGATTTCGAAGAGCTTGTCATCAGTGCTTGTATATGTAGGTTCTTAATAATTTTGATCAAACTATGTTTGTCCCCATAAAATACATTTGACACACGACATCCTGTGTCGTTAGAATTTTATCACCTTTATCGATATACTTAAACTTCTAATGTGTCTAATGGACATAAAAGTACATGGTATGTAACGATACTTAAAGCTTATCAGCTTTTATGCGTTAGCCTTTGAAGTCAGTCCCTAATAAGTGAACGTAAATTATTTGTATGATTTGTTTGCTACACTCAATGTAGTGTATTGATGCATAGTTCCTCCGTGCCTCAGAAAGCTCGTAAAGCTTCTGTACCCGGTTATAACCACTAGATACAAGTCGTCTAAATATATCTGATATCAGCTAAAGAATTTTTATACTAATGTTGACCAAGAAAGAAAAGCCTTTTACAGACGAATATCTAAATACCACGTGGGCAAAATCTCGTTAAAGTAATTCTAAGGGCATTCTGAAAGTAAAGGCGTTTTATACATAGTTTTACCGTCACACTGTTGGAAAAAGATCTATTCCCTCAATTTTGCTCTATATTTGGACTAGAAACTGAAAGTATTTTAAAAAAGATTGAAATTTTTAAAATTTATTTAAAAAAAAATAGAACTTACCTATAAAATAGGCTAGCATTGCCGCTAGGATAACGCAGAGGCATATCATAGCTATGGCGAGACATTTCCACGTGCATCGGTGTTGGCATCGCTTGTCTATGTGAAACCTCGACGGGGAGTACACGGGGACAGGACTAGGTTGGCTGGCACGCAGGGGGAAGGCCACGGGCATGACGAGGGGCTGGTTGGCGAGCTGGCAGTGCCCGCTGCCCAGCGTCCCGCCCCCCATGCCACTTGACATCGCTGTGCTGCCCAATCTGTGGAAGAAAGAAAAAGAAAGTTAGTCAAGGTTGACATAATCTGTATGATTTTCGGTCTACAATACGGCATTTGACAAATATAGAAATATTTTTTTTAAAATAATTCTTTATTACATAATAACAATATGGAAGGTCATTGCATAATAAGCACAACATATTTATATTTAGGGATATCTATTGTATTATCGATTAAAATCAATGATCAAGTTTAAATTTCTACAACTGCGCCAAAAAGCTAATTTCTGTCATGGCGGCGGTTAATTGTTAGATGACGTCACACACAGGTAATACCATCCATTTACTTTCGTGTGACGTCATCGGAGAAGACGCCATTCGCAGGCTCACAGGGTGTTTCCGTCATAGATAAATAATAAAAATAATACTGTAATTTTATTCGTATATTTCGCAAACACCATGTATTATTCATTAATAATTAAGTGAAATATGTTTCTATATGAGTACGCGCTTATCGGATAGAATAACAAGAAATTATAGTTGATTTTAAATGTTGTCCAACAGCCTATAGGACCACTACATCTTTTGATGATGAAGCACAATTATTTTTTGACATAAACTGCTACGAGTACAAATGTTTAATAAATAATAATAAATAAATATATAAGGACAAATCACACTGATTAAGCTAGCCGCAAAGTAAGTATTTAACTTGTTTTATGGGTTATGTTTATAGATAGATAAAACATTATTTCGTAAATAGTATGTACCATCGTATCTAGTCATTGACATCAACAAAAGCAAGAGCAATGACAGTGAACAATATTAGTAAGTACCTACTTAGCTGATACATATTTGCTTCTTATCTGAAATCTGTGAGGACCTGCTATATAAAAGCAAGCAATGGCTATCCAGTAGAAACGGTAGGTGTCTCAGTACTTGATAGCGATAAGATAATATGGACCTATTTGAAACTGGAAATATTATCACAACTGGCAACATGTTTGCAAATTTTATGGGTTTAAGTTCTAATTCTGTGCAGCTTGTTATAAAAAGCTATAATTTGAGCTTATTTTGATAGCTTTTTGGGGCTTATTTAAACAAAAATTAAAACAACGGATGCTCTGATAAACGGTACAAAGGAATATCGAACTGTTTTTCTTATCTACCCAAAGATAAAATACTCGTATGTACCTATGTATGACATAGAATTTAGTAATAGTTTACAGTGATAGTATAAAGCTGAAAGAGACACTGTTTAGGTGACGTGGGTTCACAATTTGCAAAACTGTGCGTGTTTTTGAAAAATCACTGTTATTAAACTACTACAGTTTATTCCTCAAAAAATTTACATAAAAATCTTCCTTTATAATACGTATTACTATTTTATACAATCACCTATTTATACGAAAATTATATCAAAAAATGTATTATCTAAATATCTATCCGTTTTGGCTACAGAAAAAAATATAAATATAATACAAAAAAAATAATAAATAAAACACAGCGAAATATTCATCGAGAGTGAAGGAAGGGTCGGAGCCGTGCTCGACGATATTTCGCAGTGTTTTATTTATTTATTTTCTTTGTATTATATTTATATTTTTTTCTGTAGCCAAAACATACATAATACTATATACATTTATTGGTATAATTTTCGTATAAATAGGTGATTGTATAAAATAGTAATACGTATTATAAAGGCAAATTTAGAGGTATGTTTGTGATTTTTTTCTATCGAGCCATAAATGCTCAATCATGTTTTGGCTATTGTGGGTGTCTGTAGAAAATCCTTAAAATTTTTATGTAATTTTTTTGAGGAATAAACTGTAGTAGTTGAATAACAGTGATTTTTCAAAAACACGTACAGTATTGCAAATTGTGAACCCACGTCGCCTTTATTAAATATGAGTAGGTAATTGAGATCAACTCTGAACTTTGGGAAAAAATACAGTGTCCATAAAATTTTGGAACTAGATAAATACGACAAAAAAATTACTTTTTAAATGATTTGCTACCTCATATTAGATGAGGTTTCCAGGCCGATCTACATATAGTTTGAATAGTTATTTTCCGACCTAACTTGTATACAAACAATCAAGAGATCCGTTGAAATTCATTCAGTCCTATGTGTAAAAGGGCTTTATTGCCTCGTGAAACGATCGAAACGTTCAAACTTTTTGATGGAGGTAAATAAATGTTGTTTGTTCGTGCCACGAGTGAGGTGGAACAAAAAAGTTCTTAATTAGCACGGACAGACAATATTCTATTTTTATTTTTTGCATAGAAACTGATAAAGAGTTTTAAACAATAAAACGCATTTTAAATATACCAATCATTTTCAGTTATTAAAAGTAAAAAATAGTTTTAATACAATAGGTTTCAAATCGCGCTGTAATTATATATACCTGGCATCATCGTAACGTAACTGCCAACTGTTGTTGGCGAAGCGAATCTGAGCCGCACCATATGGTCACCTTTGTTGTGGTCCCGTGTAGACAATCAGAACGTATCATTACAGGGATTCCGACAAAAAACGATGATCGAGGCGTTTAAACACGTCCGCCCCAAGGGACCATTAATCAATTATCCCAACTTCTCTGTCTCGACTACATTTAAAGGCCGAGAATCGAACATATGGCGCTGTGGCCATCCGAGACGCTCACCAACTGACGCCACCGTAATGACCCCAGCATAAGAATGCGCAAAAAAGAGAGAAGAAATAATTGGACCAAGTTTAGCGAGAACGAAGCGTGACTCCTAAAGGGTTTGTTTCGAGGATCTTGACTGTAATTTTCTTTTGAATAGCGGCCGAGGAACGTTCGGAGGAAGGACGAATTCATTAAAACGTGTACAGAAATCACAATGCCGGGCCACGCTGACTTCGCTTTAAATGGCTTTTAAAGCATCCGCCGCCAACTAGCAGCGGACGCTTTAAAAGCCATTTAAATATTATATTATTTTAACCAAAAGAAACAAATATCTAATAAAACCAAATGCACACGTACCATGTTCTATCAAATTATACAGCCTCGTAAAATTTATAGCGATCTGTAAAGCTCGATTTCCTGAATAAAATATGAACAACGCTGTTAGGTATATAGTCTGTCCACGGCAATTACGTGGCGCGATAGAAGTCTCGTAACTTGTTATTGTCGATTATTACGAGGACCGAGTGTAACTGTATACGAGATTGATTTTTTAAAGCCATCATCATTACGTGTACGATTTTATTGTTTGTAATCTTGCTGGGTGCCATTAGGTACTGGTCAGAGCGCATTATTTCCGCGCATTACCGAAACCGTCAGTATGTTCGTTCATGTGTTTTTGTTAAAGGAAATGTTGTGGTGAAGCAATGAATTGTTGCGTAATACCGCAGTCCATTTCGAATACTTTTAAAGCGGAAAAAGCGGTCTACTTTACGACTGTAAAGCCGGGTTTTGAACTTAAGTCAAGCCCGCAAAGGAAGGAACCAATGAAAATTAACGAAACCGATGACAGTGTTATTGTAGGACAATGCTGGTATATTTCAAACGTTGGACGGACAGGTGTGTGGTGAGATTTTGACAGCCGCTCGTGAGCGAGCTCTTAATGAAGCGGTAAATAATGAGCAGAGGTGTTGCACCGCGAGAGCCGTGTCTAATTAACGCGACGAAATCCACAAGCATCACAGAGGCCGAAATACTTGCGTGACACGGTCCTTATACGGTTATCACTCATATCTGCGGGGAATAAATGTTGAGAAACGGTTAAAAAAAGGCAGGTAGGTGAAGGCTCGTTAGTCGTGGGCAGCTCGTCGCCGTCGCAAGTTTTTATCTGTACAATCGCGCGTGCAGCGGTCACTCCTAGTCCCGAGACGGGCTGGCCGACCTCTAACTCGGAAACCAGATGAAACAAAAAGAAAGAAACGCAGGCACGGGCCGTGAGAACGCGTCTCCTCGCGGCCGCGCCGTGCCTTCATTTATCTTGCACGGTCGTGCGGGAATGGCCGGACAGCGATGTGCTTTTATTGCATAGCGCCCCTAAATATAGGCCTGCCGAGGTGAGCTACAATGCTTTTAGTCCTAAAATGATTGGCCCAATAAACTGGTTCGATGGAATGAAGTACAGTCTCCCAAGGGAGCGTATTTGTGTTTTGCTGGCAGGTATTTTATACGAAGACTGGTTATAGGAGATTATTATGGGAGGAAGTATTTTGGTAGTTATAGTAAAATGTATTGTCTTCAGTCCCCTTGGGGAAAAAGTTGTAATGTTATACATTATCATTAGGTAAAAGATGTAACGCCATCAATATTTATGTAAACAAAAAAAAACAAAATTGTATCTTGTCTTGTGTAACAGAAAAAATAATACCGTCCCGAACTGCGGGAATTTGTTGTTAAAATTTAATTGCCCCTTAGATTTGTCAGGAAAATGTAACTTGTTGTGTTCTCTTACTATAAATTTGTGACATATTTTTACGCCTCCATCTACTCGTAAGTTATCTAGCATAGTGTAGTATCTTAATTGTTACTGATGTCAAAAAAAAAAACAAAAAAAAAATATGAGTAGTATTATGTGTGTAGTAACAATGTATTCACACATTAGTCGATTCGCAAAGAGCAGGTGGAATGTGTCCGGTTGTACGGTTATACGAAGACAGGTACCGGTCGGCAGGACGAGTTAGGAAACTATTTATTTTGCTAATAATACGACTGGTTTGGTTGCTGCTGTGACGCACTTTTTAGAATTATAGCTTACAATACAACCATATCATGATATGACTAGTTTATGTATGATTAATTTCTTAAAAAGACTAGACTAAAAAACGTTGCAAAGAACATTAATCCAAAGATATTACCTTATCCCAATCTAAAATTATGTCTACTATAAAATATGAATTAATGTAAGAATTATAATTGCTTTTATCTGCAACTTCATCCGCATATTACATGGGGCCCATGAGAACAAGACAAGAGTGTAAGAAGACTTACCGTCTTACCAAAGATTGATTTATTACTCGTTTTAGCACTTTTCTTGTTTAAACGAGTGTGTATTATTTTTGGTATCATTTTTAGGGTTCCGTACAAAAAATGAAAAACGGAACCCTTATAGGATCAGTCGTGCGTCTGTGTGTCCGTCCGTCTGTCACAGCCAATTTTCTCCGAATCTACTGGACTGAATCAGGTGAAATATGGTAAAATGTTATAATCCTATGATACAAACACATATGTGCAAAGTAAATAAATATTTTTTTAAACATAAATCATTTTCATCATTATGACATAAAACATTTTTTTTAAATTCCTAAAATTAAAAAAAAAAAGTTTTGCAAACCTTACTGTGTCATATAAGACGAAAATTGACCATTTACCCCCCTGATCTCCGAAACTACTGAGACTAAAATTAAAAAAAAAAATACTAAATATAGTCATTGCTTGTAGATTACAGGAAAACCTATAAGAATTCAATCAATTGTAAGGAACCCTCTCCACGCGAGTTTAACTCGCACTTGGCCGGTTTATTGCTCAACAGAAGTTTATCTTTTTTGAGACGGAGCGTGTTCAGGTAAGGCATACTTAGATTTAGATTAAAGACAGACATTACATGTGTGTATAGCCTAATACATAATTTTTAAAGAAATAGTTACATTTTAACATGAATCTACGTAGCGACTACATCAAGTGCTACGATCGCTACGAACACGCACAAAAAAATCTAGGTATGTGCTACGAACGCTCTACTAAGAGCTACAATACGAGATAATATTGTTTAATTGCTATTATGTTGCAGTTAACATAATCGAAAACTGGTCAGAGGGGGGGGGGGACTCGTACCAAGGATTCCATTCGATTAAGCAGGTGAATAAATTGACAACTTTAATTTTGCGCTACTTTTGTCGATACTAACTGTTGAAGTTGACCGCATTTCGGAAGTGTTTCATGTATATTTCACACAGGAAATAAAAGTAAAGAAATAATTTTTGTATTTGTGTTTTTCTTAAGATCCTGTAAAATGTAACATTTCTGAACACACGTTTTCGGTATTCAACAGAAAACAAAAATAGCGTTGTGATATGCATTACGCCAACGATGAATAAACTTAATAATAGAGTGGCTTTCAAAAATAATGAAAAGAACCAATGCGTGGAACTTTAATTCATTCCACTTGTATCAGTTTTCCTTTTGTGGGTGATTTTATAAACGCCCCTACATTCGATGGGAGGGTCGGGAGACGGCCGCCGATGTTATCGACTTCATTTATTACTAAAAACATTTTGTAATAATCCTAACCAATGCGTTTATTTTCAGGTATCTCTCCACTAATTGCCTTATGAGCTGAATGGAACAATGAGATAAACACAAAGCAACCGCCTCGAACCTCGGCGAAGCTTTCAATGTCGATTGTTGCGCATGAATCATATTCAATGCGAATTAAGAAAATAAGCTTTCAAGACGTACAATAGCGATTGACCTTTTGTAAAATTAATAAAGGCATTCTGCATTAAAATGTCGATTGGTAAACTGAAACAATGAAGGAAATAAAAAAATGAAAAACAGTTTAGTTGGATCAATCGATAGGAACTTGTAGCCCCGGCTTTTAAGACGGCATCCCTCGGCGGCCCCTCCTGCAAGTCATGGGTGTAAATTCAAGAAAGGCCCCCAATTTAAAACGAAATGTGTAACAATAGCCTGCCCCGCTATGCCAATTTCCTCCCTCGCGAACGCTTCAGCACAAAGGAAAGGAATAAAATTATCACTTAGAGTACACCTTTTATTTAAAACGAAGTTAAAACGAGGAGAGATTTCCTAAATAAGATCACGAGCGGAATTTGAAATAAACAAAACGCATATAAACAAGTGGCGGTCGACGGATTCACCGAAATCGTGGCCACGCCCGGAATCTGTCCGGTGGAATAGCTCGACAGCGATCACACCCACCGGATTAATTAAAAAACATTCGTCAAATTGGGCTCTAAATG
The DNA here is from genome assembly GCA_963576875.1 of Acrobasis repandana. Classification (NCBI taxonomy): domain Eukaryota; kingdom Metazoa; phylum Arthropoda; class Insecta; order Lepidoptera; family Pyralidae; genus Acrobasis; species Acrobasis repandana. The sequence continues at coordinate 12,547,589 of OY756218.1, read as the reverse complement.
GGCATCTTCCTCCGCCCAATAAATAATATATCGCTTTATTAATTACATGTTAAATAATAAAACTTGTAATCTACGGCATTCGATTAAGCTTACAATCGTTTAGATTTGTAAATTCCATAAAAATGGTAGAATGCAATTAATTTCAGCGAAAGCCAGCTTTAACTCTCATTAGCGGCGCGGAGGTAATCTGCGCCATAAATCGGAATTTTGTGCAGTGTACTTGCGTTTACCTTGTACACTACGCGTTACGCAGTGATACTGCGATTTAAACACGCTCTTGGAGTTTCATTGAACTCGCCACTCGTATTAATAACTCATAGCGTGTTTGTTTTGGTCGTGCGAGTCGCGAGCCAGAGTCGGCGCGGTTACCTAACTGAAGTTGATTCATGAATGAGCTTGTTCGTGCCGTGCTTAGCGCAAGTACGCGCCCACTTCCACTGGTGTATTTTTAGCGAATATAATTTTCCTAGAAATATATCACGACGCGACGGAAGTTCTAACATTTGCATGTTACAGGCGTAACATATTCCGATAGTGCTTCGCTTACGTAAAAATACGAATTTTAGTGTGAAGTGTGAATTTATAGCGGGTATACGGTCGGCACATACTTAAAGGGGTGACAGTTCGACAACTAGAACAATATTTTCTAAGACCAAACTAATACCAATCATACAGAACAAAAATCAATGATTAAATACGAAATATATTTCAGGAACTGATCACGTGATTAGCGGTAGTTAAACAGAAAACATAAATAAGAAATAATATTTCAAAGCAATGAAAGTTTCTGCTTAGCTATACCAACAAAAGTAATTAAAATGTAAGTACATATATACTTTGCGTTGCAAGTAGCCAGGCCGACCAATTATGTGGTAGATAAAATCTTCTGCAGTGGAAGCTTACCGCGACTGGCCCAGCGCCGTAGGCTGTCTGGGCAGGTTTATCGCTGGAAATGAATGGAAGCGATAGCGAATAAGCGGCCAATTACTGGCCAACCGCTAGACTGCACGGACCCCTACGTAAATAATCGTGCTCACGCGCAGGAACCTGATAGTGATAAACAATTTTCCATTAGTCGGCCGAGTCGGGGAGAGGGCGCGGGCAGGCGCACATTTCCAATTTCCATACCTAACGGAGAGCCAGTATGCGATAGCGATAGCCTTTTATTACGGAGTTTGTCGTTTGAGGATATTATTATGGTAATGGCGAAGGAATGCAAATGAATTACTGCAATAAATATGGAGAGGATTGAGCAAATACGGTGTGACTAAACCTATCCCAGTTGCGATTCGAAGTAAAGAAAATTGCATATAAAAATGTAATGTCTTTCCAATTTCATGTAACGTCTTCGTATTAGCTGATCAGCTGGGAATAGGGACATGTTCTTCAAATGGAACGTTGAATGCAAATCGTGGTGGTAAATCGCGAGATAACTATCAGCGTGACCCGATTTGGAAGGCGGAACGCAGGACCTAACCTCGACGCTTGCTATTGTTCAGCCAAACGGAAAAATGGTTTCGCAGGAGGCGTCCCTCCGCGGGCGCTCGTATTTCACCCAGAGTTCAATATTATTTCGACAGTCGCCGGCACAAAGAGGCGGAAGGCCCGTGCCGCCGCCGCAGAGCCGCGGGCGCCTCTCGCGTATCGCTCCACAATATTGTCCTCCCGCCGCCGCCTGCTGCCTCAGGTTACACTGTAAATATTTTTCGGCGGTTGCCTGATTGAAAAATTTTATCGCATTCCACCCCCGCCTCCTTCGATAATGGATTGTGTTCGCTTTTAGGCGCGCATTGACATGGGTTCTGTCTACGGAGTCCCTCGCTCGGCCTGTGTACACAACCACATGAAGCGGGTCGAAATAGCTAGCTATTACCACTAATCAAACCGTGAGTACCACCTATACGTATAAGTAGGGCACGCAATATCGTTCTTTCCAAGTTTGGTGTAGAGAGAGCACCCCGCGATAAAATTCGTTACCGTCCGTGCGCATCTGGGATACAAAAGTGAGCGAGCGACTACAAAATGAGATGCTTACGAATACACTAACTCATCTTCCTTTTCATAAGCAACTTTCGAAATACGTACACTCACGGACCGGATCCCAGCCTCACTGGGAAACTTTTGATGTATTATAGTATCATTTTGTGCTGAGCGCAGCGTTTGCTCGTTCATAAACATGCACTTGTTTCAATTTCTTTATGCTATTTTAAACGTTTGTGTAAGTTAAATGTGGACTAAAATGTAACTTCTTATAGCAATTTTTATAACCGGATGATGGTTAATGATAGAAAGGTAATACTGGCATCGTAACTTAACACTCGCAGGGACAATATCTCTCTAATTATGTTTGTTTTGGGCGGCTGAGAGGCGTGCGGATCGTCGCTCGGCGCCATTATTTATACAGTCGAAGCTTGTCGAAGATACAAATGAGGATCCATTACTGGATTTCCTCGATCTGGGCCTAATGAAAGACAAATAACTTGAGTTCAAAGCGATCGATAAGGGCATTTGCGTTAATTTGATCAACGCGATATCTGAACGTAACGGGCTGAATTTGTCTTATAACAGTGGAGATAAATACCTCAGTCGCAAGACATCACTTATTAAAAAAATATTAGGGTTGAATGCAATAAAATTTTAATTGTCTCTAAATTAAGTATCCTGACATTCAGAACTTAAAGCGCATTATAATAAAAACGCAGTAAAAGTAACCACAAGTAGCGGGCGGGCTATAAATATTAAGGCGGTTGACAAAATGGCGTGCAGTCGGTATGTCGGTAACGGCGTATCCAGGGGTGTGACTGATCGCTGCTAAGTACATAGATCCAGCGAGATTGCATCGACCTGCTTACCTTCGAAACTGAACTCAAAGGCGAGCACAGTACGCACTGGGAGTTGGAACTGAAATTGCTATACCCACTCTCGCAGAAAACCACCGCGACGAGGGGCGCGAGATTCATTCGTTGCAGTACATTACCCATATCCCTTCCCTAGTTTTGAATTAAACCCAATTGACATTTTCACTCATCTACATTTTTTGGCTATAACCGATTCTATGATCCATGAAATTTATTAAAAGACAATTCAATGTAATATATCATCAATTAAACACAGTTGGTTTCAATTTTGATATTAGGCCGTGTCGTTTGAACACCCGCTATTTATTACTTGCTGCTATTTTATACGTTGAAATGTCGCAGTTTCGCTTTAATGGATATTATTACATTTTGCATGTGGTTAATGGCACGGTGGCAAGTTTCCAAGAAGATATAATTGGGTATCAGAAATCTTGATCCGTTGGCGAAATCATATATTAAATTTGGTGTACACTTGTAGAATACATGCTGTTTGTGTTATTTTACAGAATGTTAATAAATATGTACGGATGAATCACGCTAGGAAGTTTAAACTTATGTTATGGAATACTATACTAACTCAACGATATTATCAACCATTCTCCTTCTCAAACACACGCACACATACACACACACACACACACACACACACACACACACACACACACACACACACACACACATACACACACATGTATCACATCATACACACATTATTATTTAAGTATTTATTTTATTTTTTATGTTTTCTTATTATTTTAAATTAAAGTGTTAGTAAAGTATGTTAAGAAAGAGCGGGATTGTCTGATACAAGCATATTTTGCTTAATAGACAGTCCTAACAATGTATTTTTGTACACTTTGTTGTCAATGAAATAAACGTTATTTTAATTTAATTAATAATTAATGATAAATATAATCATCGACATATAATTCTCTAGATACCTAACGCTCCTACATTCACCGCTTCGATTCTGATTCCATTTACGCAAACAAACGAACAGTAATTACCACAGAACAATTTACTCCTTTTCGGAGAAGAATAACAACCGCATACAATGAAAGTGTAGACAAAATGAAGATGACATTTTTATTTTTTTTATATTTCATTGGTCGGTAAAATTATCCCCCGCATGGAGATTGGTTCCCAAGAATTAAATAAAACAATGAGAACGGCACTGTTGTCGTCGTAGTAGGTAGGTAGAGGTAGGTAGGTATTATACCTATATATTCCGTGGTAGTAGGTTAATTTAGTATTATATATGTAGGTACCTAACATAAGAAATAAAAGAAATAAGAATTACTGACAAAGATTTATTAATAAAATGTACAAATAATTTAAAACACTGTAGACTAATCATGATATGACTGGCGACAATAGAGGTTCCTTTTTCCCCTGGCTTCAAAACACGGAACAGTTTGATAAACTATGATGCCATCTTCTATAGCCGCACTTAAAATCATTTTACTATTTGGCTATTGGCACTAATTACGAGTATTTTCTTACTAACTAAGCGTCAGACGCAGGCTCACAGGAATATTTTTTCTCGGAACTTCCAAAAAACGGTGGAACAGCTGTTCAACAACGTTCTCTGTCAAGATAATTAATATCTCATCAGCACAGTTTGCAACGCAGCGCAACACAGCAAATTTAAAGTCCGAGTAATTTCTTAATGGAACGAAAACTCAACTCGACGAAAAACACACGACAAAGTCCAAAGCTCCGGTTCATTGTGAAAAAATCGCCATTTTGATTTGACATTGACTAGTATTGCCAATACTAATGAAAAATGTTACTACGACATTTATTTTATCTGCTGCAATAGTAGTAAGTATAACTTGTATACAGCCACACTGGTTTTAGCCCCCGTAGGTAGTTTTCGAAGGCCCGTACTAACTTGACCAGGGCTGGTAATTACAACGAAACACTCGAACGCACACATAGACAAAGATGCATGCGATTGGTCGCGACAAGGTCACGCGTCGTCGTCGGTCGGGTGGGGCACTCAACGCAACGAGCGCGCGGACGGTACTATTATGCAGTACGCTACGCTAAAATAAATAACCTTGTTTACGTGTTACTTTTTTTTTGAATAACTAATTTTCATGTCTGTATGGCTTCTACACCACTTCACGGCAAATGACGGCATTTTTAATGAATCGATTATCGCAAAAACACAGCAATATTCTCAAAGGAAACTTCTTGCGACGCAACCGCACGACTCGAGTGTCACGGCGAACTGTCGCACCGCGCGGTTATATTTTAAGCCCCGCCCGCCGCGGTACATATCGCGTGGAATTACTTTTCGGGATTACTTACGATTCTAGATATAGATAAACACCCAAGACCCAGGACAATTTGAAAAAGACCATTTTCCAACTTGCCCTGGCTGGGGATCAAACCTAGAACCGAAAACGACCTCCATGGCATGGCAGGCAAGAAGACTTTAGTAACACGACTATAACGAAGACAGAACGTTGTCTGCTCTACTCAAAACTTATTGTCCTGATGGATATTTCCTATCCATCAGGACAATAACTTTTGATATGTATATGATATGTGGATATACATACTTATATGAAAACATTGGTTATTGTACATTTTATAACCATTTATATTTTTACAGACACATTATCACGTCTTTATCACTGACGAGGTAGACAGAGCCCAGCCTAGGGCCTTAAGACCCAAAGGCCAGTTAAGCGTGATAGTGGGCGTTAATAAGATGGAAAGAGAGAATTAAAATAGTGATGGGTTGCTAGCCGCATCGCCTATTGATATATTCAGATTCTCGCCCATTCCTTTTCCCATCGGCTTTTACGATCTGCGCAGGAATAGAAGCAGCTAGTAAATTCTACATTTTTCCTTTTCTCCCAGACCAGCATAGAAGAAATTTATATTTTTAAGCGTACATAATAATAGGTTTTACATTTTATTTATTTTTAGGAGAAATTTTGAATTTTCCTGCTCGTCTGCCTTAATTTTTATTGGTCTAGCTCGACGTTTGACTAGTTTGTCGGAGTGTCAGTGCCAGCCATAGTTCATAGAATAGTAGTCTGCTGAATTATTAACACGAACCTTGGCTAGATCATCAATCAACCCACATGAGTACACTGACCTTTATAGGGACGAGAAAAAACAACCCCGTCAGGTTGTTGTTTTTATATTTGTAATAAAAAATGACGACGACTAATGATGAGAGGTAGGATCTGTCATGTGTGCTCTCGTACCTTTATCATATGTACAGAATTTTAATTACTTTGACCATTCCGTGTAGGAATCTAAATTTCGAGTTTAGCATAAATTACTAAATTAATGCATACGGGAATTACGCGAAACATACATACCTTTTTTATTTATTTTTGCTAACGTTTTGTCCGGGTTGCAACGAACGTGGTCTCAGTATGACTGAAACAGCTATGTTAGGCCAAGGCCTCCTGCCCGGTGTGATCTTCCGAAACGTCAGAAAATAAATAAAAAAGAAATGTTACGTGTTAATTCCCGTATGCATTAATTTTGTAATGTTGCAACGCGATAGTTTAAAAGTAGTTTTTATTTTTATCATTAGGTCTTTTTAGAGTTCCGTACCCAAAGGGTGCAAACGGGACCCTATTACTGAGACTCCGCTGTCTGTCCGTCTGTCACAGGGCTCTATCTCTTGAACCGTAATAGCTAGACACTTGAAATTTTCATCGATTATGTATTACTGTGGCCGCTATAACAACAAATACTGAAAATAAAAAAAAGTTAAAAATTAAAGGGGGTCGCCATACAAAAAACATGTTTTTTCAGCGTTTTTAACTAGATCTTTATAATGGCATTAACTAGATACTTGGAATTTTCGCAGATTATGTATTACTATGTCCGCTATAACAACCGATCGCCTCCGTGGTCCAGTAGTCAAGGCGTTTGCCTTGTGATCCGAAGGTCATGGGTTCAAATCCCACTGGGAAGCATACTTTGTGAAAAGTTGTTTTCGGTCTGCTTAGGATATTGCAGGCTTGAATCACCTGATTATCCAAAAAGAAAGATGATCCCGTGCTTCGGAAGGCACGTAAAGCTATTGGTCCCGAACGCCATCTAGCGTTTGTACCTATACTAGGACTGGTTCTGGTCTAACCTTTGGGTTGCAGAGGTCAGACGGAAGTAGCTCTGTGTAACCTCGTCGAATCACCTAGGGTAGTTCGCTACCTACCCTAGGTGTCGCTACCTACCCCGGGCTCTGAAGCGTAACCGCTGACGTTGCAACCGGGAATACGAATGATGTCCGCTATAACAACAAATACTAAAAATAAAAAAGTTAAAAATTAAAGGGGGTCGTCATACAAAAAACGCGTTTTAAAACATTGTACGGGGGTACGGAACCCTTAATGTACGAGTCCGACTCGCACTTGCCCGTTTATTTAGTCTCTACTGTAGGAATACGACCCTTTCTGTACTACCAGAGCCATATATTAGCCAGAGCAGTCAGAGGTTTTGGCCTACACTCTCCACGCTGGCCAGACGGGTTGGAGAGGTCTCATAGATGTTTATAGCTTTGTTTAGCTTGTTTCCTAAGTCACCTTCTAGGACATCCACGCGAAGACTTAGAGTGGTCCTATTCTAATCCACCGGGAACCACACGGCTAAAGAGTAGTTTTAGCATAAATGTATTCCATAGCGCATTGAATTGCAGGCTACTGAATTATTTATACGCTTAATGACTGTTACGCCGACTAATAGCTAACGTATCAACTGGCCTTTGTTGGGACAAGAAAAACAACTCCAACAGATGTGACCTTTGATTAAACAATCACTTCATGTAAGTTGTTAAAGTAAGTATTCCACAGAGTAAAAAATATGCTAAAGGCAGGAAAAGGGCAGGACCTAGAAGGATTTATCAGCTTGTAAGGACTATTGGTCGGCGATAGAGCATTGAATGCAGACTTTACTGAATTACTTACATGCCGAATAAGGTAATGACTGTTACGCCAACTTGTAGTAAGTATATAAGTAACTTTGATAAATTCAATAATTTCATGTCAGTTTATTTTTATTCGTTTATTTTCACGAACATAAGGTTAATCTATTGTTATAGGTATTTATTTATTTTATTTAATCTTTATTGTCCATCAAATACAAATTGTACAGAACAATAGGCGAACTTAACGCTAAAAGCGTTGTCTACCAGTCAACCTTTGGGTTATATAAAAGTCTAAATGTGGGTTGCAAGATAAAGTGTAGTATACATAAAATACACAATGTACATTGTTACATAAATATATTTGTATTTACCCAATTTAAAGTTGTGAAAATATTTCATAAATTATACCTATTTTAAATGTCCTGTTTTTAAAATATTTACTGGTTTATAAGGTGGTCAGCAATAGCGCATTGAATTGCAGACTGTACTGAATTATTTACACGCCTGATTACTGTTGCTGGAGCTAATGGTTAGCGTGGCCTTTGTGGAGTCGAGAAAAACAACTCCTACAGTAATTAAAAGCTACATGTATCTAGTAGATTTATTTAAAAATACTGTCTAAATTATCTGTATTCATTTAAATTCATGGCGTTTCCACTTCTATCCAAAGCTTACAACAATTGGGTAGATGACTGGGTCAAAAAAAAATTATTTTGTAATGTTAAGAGAATAAAACGTCACAAAATAGTTTCACTTGTTATTGATCATATCCATTATCAACTTGATTTTAGACTTATTAATGCAGAAAAATTAATATTAGGAGCGCTATTTGACTCCAAAAATCTATGACGTCACGGTTTTGTTTTTCATACAAATCCCTAAGAAAAGGTTTGTCTTGACGTTTAGAAAAAAGTGTCTGATTTGACTTGTTGTCATCTAGCGGATTACAAGTAATAAGTTATTTTCTTACTCTGCTGGCTCAGCAATCTGAAGTGAATCTTGGCCTCCTACGATAGAGCGATCCAATGTAAGACAAGTATAAGCCAGGTACTTAGCAATATTGCTCTTTAATATTGCAATAAAAAGGGAAGTCAATCTTTTATCTGATGGTAAGTATAAGTTTACTTCTAACTAATACTTAAAGTTCAAATAAATTAAGGTTTAGTAAAGGTAATAAATTAAGAATTTTTCAACTTAAAAATAAGCGGGCAAGTGCGTGTTGAAAAAAAAAAAAATTTGAGTTTCAGTTCTAAGTATGGGGAACCCCAAAATTTATTGTTTTTTTGTATTTTTGTGTGAAAATCTTAATGCGGTTCAAAGAATACTTCTACTTACCAAATTTCAACAGTATAGTTCTTATAGTTTCGGAAAAAAGTGGCTGTGACATACGTTCGGACAGACAGACATGACGAATCCATAAGTGTTCCGTTTTTTGCCATTTGGCTACGGAATCCTAAAAAGTCATATAAGAAAGTGACAAATAAATTATCAAATACTTACTTACCAAACTGATTATCAGAATCACTCATGTTGTTTGGTGCTGAGTATTTTCTGTTTAAAAATATTTAAGCTTGACGTACGTAATAATATTTAAGTTACAAGCATAAAGGCTAGAAGAGAAGATGGTCGATGGACCAGAGCAGTGACAGAGTGGTGGCCGAGACAAGGGAACAGACCAGTAGCGAACCACCGACCCGTTGGTCGGATGACATTTCACAATGTGGAAAAGCACTAGATGAGACTGGCACAAAACCGTAGAAAATGGCGCCAAAAAAGAGAGGCCTATGCCCAACCGTGGGTTGATGTGGGCTGAGAAAATAAAAAAAAAGAAATAAATAAGTATAAGGTTCTAAGTAATAAAACTATTCCAAATCCGTTATTCTTCGAGGTGCCAATGCCGGAACAAACACAAGGCGGAAAAAACATGAAAAGTTTTTACGTTGTTGTGTTCGGAGCAGTGGAATTGTTTTTCAAAATATCTCGCTACATTTCCCTTTACTAGTTTTGTATTATTTGCTAACTAATGGTATCTTTTGGAGAACAAATTCTTTTGAATTTCAGTGCACAAATATTATGAGTGATGTGATGTTTGTTTAGTTTTTATGTAAGTAGCCAATATTTTTATTTTTTAATTAGATTATTGAAGTTGCCTAAAGGTGTTCGCGACATATATTGGTTCCTAAAATGCTGTCACGTATTCTAAATACTTATTAAAAGCGAATGAAGTAAAAATGTAGACCTATCTCATTATTTATGCTATATATAATAATATAATTGAGAAAAGATTTGATTGTTTGTTTGTAATGGATAAACTAAAAAAAAAATTGTTCACCTACACAGAAAGCTACATTATCAGCAAGTAGCATAGGCTATATTTTATCTTTCAAAACGCGCGAAACAGCTAGTCCTTAAAAAAGTGATCGAAAGTGATTACATACATGTAAAACGAAAAGGTTTACAAAACTTGGGCGCCTATTTGGTGTGATTACGAAATTTGTGAGTTCATAAGGCACCAGTTAATAAAATATTAAACTCATTAAACGCCAAAGAAAGTATTATTACGCCATTAAACTAAAAGAAAAACGATTTGCCGCCATAATAATCTATCTGAGTTTATAGTCGACGTTATTATCGCGACTGAAAGGAGAGCTATAGCTTAACTAGAAGCGGCTGTTTCTATTAACAAAATTATATTGTATATATTGTGTCACATTCCAATTATAATTCGTGAAATTTCTAGCTAGAATAGTGCAAAACTACAGTTATTTCCTTTTACATTTTAAACTACTTACATAGTTTCACAGAAGTAACCTTTTGTAACTTGAACTAACCGTAAACTTACCGATGACCCCTTAGCTAAAGATAAATGTTAGAAAGGTGATTACGGAGTACATATTAAAATTGTTTTATAATCTCATCTCAAACATTCTATCAAGTCCAATAAGATAGAAATAGCTGATAGGCATGCAATTTGAATTAAACGCGTCCGCTTACTGGTAATTACAATATTGGAGATGTCAAACGCATGAGCGCACGAGGCGATCGCTCGCAGCTAACGGTTGTCTTGATCATTACTCATTATGGCTCTATGGTAAACAGGTAATTACCAAGCATCTCGCGGTATTTTGGCTTGTTCGGAACAAGGGAATTCACATTAACTCGTTTCTCGGAGATCTTCATTCCGCTTCGCCCACGCGAACACGCCGCTTCGTATTTTGGTCGTATGTCAACGTCACTTACTAGAGTTACGATTATTTTATAACTGGCGTACCTACTTGTAAAAGTGTATCAGGATCCCATGGGTCGTAATAATGTTTGATGTACGTTTCGGGCGTTAACCCTATCGAATCAAAACGAATTAATGTGTCTCGAGAGTTCTGTGTTATTGGTGTCTCTAATTACGTTTATGGTTCGGTTAGAGTTATGGTAATGTTCGGCAGCAGTAGATACCGCGGCTCCGGTGTTGTCACTGATACTTACGACTCAGAATTTAGGGTCTGTAGGGCGAGCCATTCGTTAGTCACGCCCGATGACGTGTACCTTGGACAAGACCAAAACTATTATTAGAAAGGCTTCGTCGTGACGTCGTTCTCGGTACTTGTCTTTAAAGGGTTTCGTAGAATATCACATTAAAGGCAAGACAGTTTCTAATTGCAAATGCTGCATTCACACCTGTTCAATTTAAATTGCTTTGCATTCATCATGTTACTTTTAGCAAGTACGGAAATAGTCCGTCTCGTAAATTAAACGAAAAAGACATTCCTTTAGCAACGTTATGTGTCTTCCCTTAACTGCACATTGCGGCAAAATGCATGAATTTCCGGACACAAACAAAGGAACTCGGCACGCAAAGCCTGCAGTACCGCGAAGCCCTATAAAGGGTTAAAAGAAAAGGCGTTTCGTGGTAAAAAGTGAGTTAGGGCGAGGCTTTGTTTGTGTAAGGCGCGAGTGTTTAGGTAAGTGCAGCTGAGAGCGGCGTGCACGTTTGTTATCTCTCGGGGAGCAAATGGAGCCACCCTGTGTGGTCCACTGTTCGTCCGCTCTACTCTCACCAAATATGTGCACTTGAATCAGAAACTCGACTAATACAGTAGTTGGAACGATGTCCCGTGCATTACTCGCCACTTGTCGTAACGAACTCCAGACTCTGTCGAGTGACTGTGCTGTAAGATGCGGTGTGGTCACAATGATACAATGCTTGTTGTTAGGATGCGGTTATAATATTAGAAAGCAATGAAGGTATTACAAAGCTACGTTATGAAATATGTAGAAAGTTATTTGATGAATATAGTTGAACACTTTAGTTACATCGTAGCAAGCGACTCGAGCTCTCAGCCGACGTGTTTGGAGCGAGTGCGCGGCGCGGCTGTCCGTTCGTTTCGTGTCATTGTGGTGGAATGAGGCAGCCTGTCCTCCTGAATTATAAAATATTCAAATAAGGAGAGAAATAAATCCACACGAGGAAACGCTGACATTACATATTACTGCGGGAATGCCAGCCGCCTATTCATTAAAGTTATTTATAGGAGTCAGTGTCAAACCGAGGCTTGTATTTATTCGGACGGCACGGTTTGTTTATTTTTAAACGAGTTGGTCTGGAATACCCCATTCCGATAAGCGTCCGGTGAACCAACGATGATGTGCCACCGAAATAGTCCTGTGCGCCGGCGCTGATCCCTGATACCGTGTCACTGTCACCGAACCAATACGCCGTACGAGAGATGACGGAATATTACGTTCTATTCTTAGATCTCCATCATCCAGCCAAGTGTTCAATGACCTCTTTACTTTCGTCTGGATGATTATTTCATATTTACGTCAGACGACAAAATACAATAGACAATACTCAAACCGAAATATCATTACCTACTGTTTCTGAATTATTATTATCTATTCATTGCAACTTCGACAGTCAACACGAAAATTAACTTCGACAGCGGCATTCCACCGGAAAACAATTTCCAACGCCGCCATCAGCAGTAGGTAGACGAACTTAATCAATATTGAAAGGAGACAATAGGCATCTCTTATTCAAAACGGAAACTATTACAGCGTCGCTATTGTATTCGGAGCCTCACCTCAACGAGTATATTATTCAAAAGAAAAGTGGTTTGTTTACAAACGTTAGGCGAGATAAGTATTAGGGATCTTGGGCGAGGCGACAGGAGATTATGTGTGACGATAGCCAGAAACGCACTGCCGTCGATCGATGTAAGCGTGAAAGATTTATGTCCAACTTCGTGACAGTGGAATCGTTGTGGACGAACCTGGATTATCCTTTGTCCCACATACAGCGTCATACATTATTGATATAGTCTGCGCGGCTGACGTATTCCCCAAATAAACTGGACAGTCGGATAATGCCACTGCCCGGTATTTCAATCACTTGTTTCGTTTAAACGTATACATAGATGATTGATTGGTAGTCCCGTATAGGCAGTTCGATGTGGGATTGACGTTTTGTTTGAAGCTTTCAGACTTTCATTACGGGAGCTTTTGCAGAAAAAAACAATGATATCGTACTGTATCTGTATTGTAGGTAGCGAGCGTAGGATAGCTCATAGAATTTTCCCATTTTAAAATGCAGATTAAAAAAAAAATAGGTTTTGTGATAAAAAGCACCTCGTGTCGAACATATTGCAATCATCTTCTAAACGTTTTTTTTTAAATAAAAAGCTTGATAAATAAATACAAGAAGGATTGAAATGAAAGTACGAGGAAAACGTACACGGAAAGAGTTATGAGAGTAGAATGTAACAGGCGAGTTCTTGAGTCGAGTTTTTGAACGTTACTACGTGTAGACAAAGAACAATCTTTGTCTACACAAAATTTTACAAACGGCCTCCGCTCGCCGGCAAGTAGGGTTTACCTCCTTGGGAATTCAGCTGTAGCACGACATGTTTGTGCTTAGTCCCTTAGACGCAAATCAAGACATCCACAGAAAGAGATGGTGTGGTCCTATTGTAGACTAGAAACGACACGGCTCAACGATTATTACTTTTAGTTATATACTCGTATATGAACGAGTAAATGACTATTTAATAAAAAAAAATACATCTAAATTATGTAAAACAAAACAACACTGATAATATCAATATCAAAAGTGAAAAGTAATTGAATTTTCTGTACCATCTTGACGTATCGGCTGAAGAGCACTCAACAGCAGTGCTGCTTCTGATGGCACTGAGTAATTGGTTCGTTTGATCGAACCAATTATGACTGATTGAAGCACAAGATTCGGTTTAATGAAATGATTGTGTCGACATTATACATTAAAGTTAAAGGAAGATAATTGAACATCCTGTAGCGGGCTTTGATTGGTTTGAAGTGAGCGCCCCTTCACAGCAACGACACATAGAGCGCGTACAAAAAGATAACTTGCATGAACACATACGTCGTAAGTGATTAAAAGATCAAAGAAATTAGCTGTAAAATGTCCCTTTATCGCAGCATGGGAGGTACGAAATAATCTAAAAACTTGAATGAAGTAGCTAGCACCAAAGAGCAAAAAGGATACTTTCTTAGGTATAAAGATCTTTTGTATAACCCATCTTTTGTCTCTATCGGCATTTACACGTGAAAAGTAAAAAAGTAAGGTAGCCTGTTTTCTAGTTAATACGACAAAATTTTGATGACATTGTCTAATGACATTGACTTCTGTTTAGGTGACTTTTCTATTTAGTAGCGTCATACACGTCCTGGCATACCGCGTTAAAAATACGTCAATACATTTCAAAACAGGTTACAGTTTTGACACTTCATCGCGGAACTATATGCCACCATTAACTCTGGCTAGCGCAGTAGTCTTGTCGTAGAGAGGTTTCAAATATTTACTGATTGGGTACTTTTGAATATTATCAAAAGACACTCATGTTGAATTTGACCTCCTTCACTAATTACGTGATAACGGCACTTTTTCCATGAGTCAGATGTACATTGAAAGAGATTCCATGTTGATATGTGAGCTATGGCTATAAGCTTGGTTTATGGGTGCATATAATTGTAATTATTGTTATTTTTGGATATAAATAAATGAAAAAAAAGCGTATTTATAGAGTGGCTCAGAGTTGAATTAAGCTATAAAAATATCTAAATCACTTTTGTTGTTTGTTTGTATAACACTGGTCTGAGTTTTTTTAACCTGACATCCGACATAGTTTGACGTATGCCATCTAAATGATAATAAAAATACAAGTATCTAGTGTTCTCAAGTTCATAGGCGACTAAATATTTCTAAGCCCATTCGCAATTACTAACATTGCGTTCATGGATATTTCAATCTGTACATTACTAGAAATCATGTATACTTCTTATATAAGTGTTCAATTCTGTTATATCATTATTTTAATGCAGCAGGACTGTGCCGGCCTGATGGGGCGTTTCCTCTAATTATACGAACTATTAATAAGGCCCAGATCCAACAATCGATCACTGTGCGGTACTTAATTGCTCTATAAGAGCTCTATATCAGATTTAGATATTTAAAGAACGTAAGCTTTATTTAATGCTTAAAATAAAAGATGTAGGTACGATCTGCTTTTTGATTTGAAAATATATGTGATGGTATTTGATAAATGCGTTGTATACAGGATAATATTAGGCCATGATATATCTACTGTTAATATTACCCAAGAAAGTTGATCAACTGATAGCTAGCTTGTATGGGTGTAGGGAATGTTAGTTTCATGGACTGAACTTTCCGTCAAAATTTGCGCACTGGAAACTACATCTTTCTGTATAAGACGTAAAGTCTTATTTAGATTATTGGTGGCTTAGCGTATCTTGCCAATCTATATAGGTGACCTCATTTCAGTTTGTAATCCTACCTAATCCCACTTTCTTAGTTCTTGGAGAAACTCATCACGCTGGCGGGTAACACCGCCTTACGAGTAGAATCGGGAAAACTATTTCAATGTTGACTAATCTAAGCAATATTTGTCTTTATTTATTTATTTATAAAAAAAAACATTCAAAACAGAGGTCTTGTATATTGTAGTCAATTATAACTTCTCCTGCAAATCATAGTCAGTTTATTCTTTCGCTTTTCTATCTAAAGCACTGATCTATGAATCCTGCAAAAAAAGAATATCGCATAAAAATAAAAATATTTTTAAGAATTAGAAACAAGCTTTCAAAATATAGTGGTTGAAATGCAAATTGAAAATGTATCTCATATAGCTTTGTACATATAAATGAAAGTGCTATGATGCAAAAGATAATACTCGTATGCTCTTTACGTAATCCTCCACAACAAGAAGTCGAAAGGCATGTTATAGTTTAGTAATCACTTGCGAGCTAGCCGCAGGCTTCACCCACAATATTCCCTTGTGCAATTTCCCTTTGTGTAGCGTCTCTGTGGGATTACCTATGATTCCTTAAATGGTTCCGGTTTAATTGACAAGGTTCACTGGCCGGTAGCATTACTCATAAATTAATAACGACTCAATAAGAGATATTGAATACGCGGCCCGATTTGCGTTTCAGCGATCGTCTAAACGCTATTAACAAAGTTGCAGGTTTGAGTTGGAGTTTGATGGGTGAGCACTGTTTGCGTTGTCCGGAACGTATGGAAATCATTTCTTGCTCCGACGAACTTCCCGGCTCCATATACGACCAAATATTTGCCGTCAGTCCGAAACTCTCGTGCACAGTTTGGTGATCGTGTCTTTGCAGACGTGGGCCGCATTTGCGCGTGTTTGTGTTGCGACGCTAATTACGGAAACTTAATCGTGTGTTTTAAACACTCCAAATTAATTACAAACAAAAGGCCGCTTCGCTTCTACACTTCCAAGAATTTTAATAAAACAATTTAGCTTATTCTACAAACAACATTCAAGGTAATTTAAAAAATATAAGTATCAAAAACACTTTTATTTTTTAACAAAGGTCTTTCTTTTGTTAAGACTTTGGTTTTAATAAATAATGATATCTTTTTTTCTAAGAAGATTATACGCAAAAATAATTTTATATAAACGGATTTTCTATTTCGATGTTCTCGTATCCACCAATAAAACTAATAAGGGGGGTTTGATGTTACAGACCCTATTCACCTATTCTATTCCTATTCATTATTCCTAGTAATAGAAATACCTGTACAATAGCTACTTTGGAAATTAAGAATCCCCTTACCCTAGACTTTCCAATACAAACGTAGTCTACGTTTTATTTTGAAACGACATGTCAGATTCGGTAAAAATTTGTAACTTTGAAGAAATTGCATAATCTAGGGTTATAATTGGTTTTCACAGTCAAAATATGAACTTGAAAGAAAAAATAAGGGTGTAAAAGTTTTCGATACTGATAGTCAAAAATAATATAATACACTATATTCTCTTTCAAGTTCATATTTTGACTATAAAAACCAATTATAACCCTAGATATATAATTACATATATCTTCTTTAAAGTTACAATTTTTTACCGAAATCTAACATGTCGTTTCAAAATAAAACGTAGACTACCTTTGTATGGGAAACTCTGATTCTGTCTAGGGTAAAATATATGTAGGTATTGTTTGTTTTTTATTCGATGCCTGTGGATGATATTGCGTAACAGTCTAGTGCACACGTTGCAATGTTGCTTGGGGTCGTTGTTGTCTTTGTCGAGGTTTGTCCGTGTAAGCGCAGCGACGAAAGGCGCGCAGCGAAGCGTCGATGCTCAGCTCACGTCCGTCTCAGCGCAGCGAGGGGCGCCCCACAAACACGATGCTATCTATTCACTATTGTAACGTGCACTTAACCGTCATATAGTTGCTTGTGGTGTCCGGGCCTTGTTAACACATTGTAAAGGAAATTACATTCTTTACTCACCGCCAGCCCCGTCTAGTGTTCCGTTATCGATCATCACTGTAGCATATCAAATTGCTGTCATTAAACAAGTCAATAATAACAAATTGGAGTTTGACAAAGATACATTAAGATAAGTGAAGATAGAAAGTTTCAAAGCTTCGATAAGCGAGCCGCTTTGCAGTGATTGTATCGATTTGTTTGGTCTCATAGTGTGAATTGTTTCTGCACTTTATTGAATGTTTTCAATGTTAACACCATTACGTAGCTATATTGATTCAGAGCCTCGGTCGTTTATCACTATTACACATTCACAGGACTTTACGAACAAACACAAGATTTATTTGTTGAGTCTGGCTCGAATTCATTTTGAATCAGCTCTCTAATAGAAAGGATATTGGATATTGTTGTCGACGCGAAAACGTAGGTTTTACACTTTCTGCACGAGCTCGAGCATTTTGTACCGATATTGCAATATTAATAGTCGGGATTCACCCTCGAATCTGTCGAAATTAAGTTGAGCGGCGATTGGGGTGTCGCAGATGGTAGTAACTGCTCTGTAGCTGCCCTTCCCGCCGGCGGGACGTGCGCCAAGTATAAAAATATGATTTATTGAGTAACATATAGGAGCGCATCCGCCCGCTCCTATCTAGTCCAGCACGAGCCATTAACACACATATACAACACAGCATCAGCATACTACGCCCATCCCTCACTCCGTACCTATTCGCCAATGGAAATTTCTTCCAGCGGCAACTCCGATCGATTCCCAAAGGATACCCGGAATAAGAGCCGCAGAATTAGTTTTGTGTAGTGCCTTACTTTAATAATGTTGTGGTCTTCAGAGGTTTGTGGGGTTCGTTGCTATGTATAGTTCAGTGATATATAAAATGTTTTCTGGCTTCAGGCTCTTTATTATTACTTTGAAGAGAGGCTAGAAGGCGAGGGGCGCCGCGTTGGGCTTCGGAAGGTAAACAAGTACCACCAACTGATTCAACTAGTCAATTGAATTGAACATTTTCCTCATTTTGTACGGATTCATTCCGTTATGCTTCCGCTACGATTTTGTTTGTTTGCAAATACTTGACTTTTGTGTTTTCTATTATTGTTTACTTAACCATCGAATATTTACTTCCTCAGTCGATTCTAATATCTATGTACTCATGTCATCAATAATAATTTTGTCGGTTTGTTTACAAATAAACAAGGTATTTTTAAGTTAAAAATAACATTCTTCTTCTTTTTCCTCACCTTATCCCACTTTACGGAGGGTCGGGACAGCATGTGAGTCTTAAAATAATAATCTAAAAAAATATAATGAACTTAGTGTCTAAGTATAATCCTGTATTTTGAAGAGGTAGGTCTTTCTATATTTATTAACTAAACCGCGGTAAACATTTAAAAATATTATTGTGTTTGGCATATTTTCCTGGGGACTAACTATAATCGTTTGTTCCGCGGTAAGCTTTCGATGTAGTCGGCTTTATCAAAAGCTCCGTAATTTATGTGGCCCGTCGGCTTAAACGCTGTGTTTTATCTTGCCGCTTAGAATCGTTTGTGTATTTGATAATGTCTATTATAATTAACTTTATCTTTTGTATTTGTATAATCTTCGTAGATAAGTTCTAATGTTCATCTATTAAGTTTGTTTTGTATTGGAAGTGCGATAACCTCCAGTTGGAATGCTGTCGGTGGTGGGGGATATGGTTTTGATGATACGATTTCACGATGTGCTTGATGTGTTACCCCCTTATTGATAAAAATTAACAAACGTTTGCTAAACCTGTAAGTTAGAATATTTTTTGTCTCGTTCTTACTACGGCAAATGTAGAAAAGAGTGATAGAGACAAAACATATTTTAACTAAAATAGGTTTAGCAAATGTTCTTTAATTTTTATGAATATGAGGGGAATCTAGTTCTTAGTTAATCAAATGTGCTACTAGATATGGTTACGGTGAGTTAATCGAGTCACTCTGTCTCTTTTATGCTTAAATCCTTTTCAGCGACATGAAAAGCTACTAGAGAGATTAGGCTTAATGTTTTCACTACTACGAAAATTATACTTTGTGGATAAAACATGGTTTATATATTTTGTTTCTTTATTGATGTTTTCTTTTAGGAAAGAATACAAAATATGATTAATTTAAATCAAATATTCCAAAACTGACGTTAATCAAGGTTTAGATGCCCTTACTTTAACTCTACATGAATGTGATTTCTAATTAAAGATATGACAAACACTCATAGACACTAATTTAACAACTTACAAACTCGTTGATGTCTTACCGGACATATTACATTACCGTTGAAGTAATTATTTATTGAGAGCTTCCGTAAGATTCAATAATTGAAAATTTGAAAGCTTCTACGACGATATTGATTGTTAGTTTCCATGCTGAAATGATAATATTGAATACATAGTATGTTAGTGGGTTAGTAAACAAGGCTGAATGTAAGAGTTACTTACCTAGGGTCTACGAAGGGCTCGGCGTAGATGTTCCTGAGTGGCTGGCGGCGGGGCAGAGGAGGTGGCACTGGGCTGAAGCCCTCCATCTCCCGCTCGCTGTACTTCAGCGATTTCATCGTCATCCTGGCGTTTGATCAATACAGTCCACTTCACAAATAGGTCTCCGAACCCAACATTTCACAAGTCAGCTCTTATCACTTACATCGTTAGTAACACTGTCGTAGCGTTCACGAGCATTATTAAACCACATTCAGTTTCACTTGAAGTCTAACATTTTCCGATCACTTGTTTATGTATCTGCAAATAGGTATTCGTTAGCGCGTTCGATATATTTACTTGTACGTGAGGGCAGCACGTGTGTACTGCGACCTCACAGAATGGGTGTGCGCGACCGACTGGCTCTGGCTTGGCGCTCCAGCGTGACTCGGGCGCTCCGCCACACCGTTCCCCGAGCCCCGAGCCTCGGCTCCGACTCGAACTTACGAGCTTTGTCGTTTTTTGCGCCCGCGTCGAGGTGCCATCGAAGCTTGCTTAGTTATTAGACGAGCGAACAAAAAACGCTAAGCATACGGTCGTAGTCATGTCATGGGTAGTGCAATAGAGCAGAGAAGTTTGTACCGCCACCCGTGTTCAACATGTGATGCGGTTATATTTCCCATTGTGCGTTCGAAGAATATCTTTTGTGCAAAGTGTGAATAAAAGCTGTCCCTAAAGATGAGGGTGCTCTTTGAGAAATGCCGATTTTGTTAAGCGTCTTGATTCTTTTTAACTCTGATTTAATTTTTGATGTGAATGGATATTTTTGGTAATAAAATAGATGAATTAAATATTTATGTATGTTTTATAATTCTAGAATTTATGAGACGTTCTAAGGCGGGCGGCGCCCTGCTCCGTTTTCTGATGTTTAAACACCAGATTTATTTTATATGTACTTTGTCTATATTTCATCTCAGTGAGAAATAATACACTTGTGCTGCTATGTAAAAACTGCTTAGGTATACTAGGGTCGTGGGTGCTTATTTATATACGTATTCATCATAAAATTCACCTTCGTTGTCAAGTGTTAGTATCCCATAATACAAGTTTAAACTTACTTTGGGGCTAGGTCGATTAGTTTGATTTGTTCTTATCATATCAGAACAAAACAAAGTATCATAGCGAAAATTTTGGAGGTTTTCACAGTTTTGGAATTTAGGACGTGAAGATATTTAGATAGAACACTCCAAATAGGATTAATTTAAAAAAAAAATTGCATCGTGTAAGACTGAAATTGTATTTAAAAGCTTCAAGATTGATGTTATTGACTTACGTATACCGTAACGTGCCGTAACCGTAACATAGCATAACATGACCTATGTCACGTCATGTAACGTACAAGTATGTCTTGAAATGGGTAGTATATTGTTACCTATGTCTCAAGATTTATATTTGTAGTTTTGGTAAACAAAGAAAATCCTAGAAGCGTTTTAGGAAATTATACCGAGTGATTTATATGAGACGCCAAATTGTTTTTCTTTAAAATAACATTTCTGTTTCATGTCTATAAGTGTAAAATTGTACTCATTTATTCGTGTTATATTCGCGCACATTAATAGTATAGTATTTTCAAAAAAATAGTAACAAAAAATAAATTGTATTCGGAATTCAAAAAAAAGAAAAGGAAGCATTCAATCGATACATTATCGGCAAGATGAGGGTCGGGTCAAGCTGGCAGCGCGGCAGCGCTCGTCAGTTATTCGGAGTTCAACCGCCATATGACTCATATAGCCGCAAATATAGCCTGAGAACATCAAAACTTAGCCTACTAGACCTTTATTGTTCATTTGAATATATTCAACTGTAACAAACGACACGGCTACGCTCCAGATGCAAATAATTCCAAAGCTAGGCTAGTATGCAGTACGTGTTACTCGTATACCTGCGTATACCAAGCAATGGTTCAAAGACCTAGTCGGTTCCCCTGCTGTGCCGAGTGGCGGCTGGTTGATCTCAGCGCTTTGCATGTCAAACAATTACCCCTACATACATTGTTCCCAACAAATACGACAGGCGTGCACCCGGTAACCCTTTTTGTTCTCTAAAATATTTGTTTTCAAAACTCGTTACCCTTTGCTCAAATTTTATTTACGATCGCCAAAATTGTATTACGCTCCCGTGATTTATTGAATGTTTACTAATTTAACAGCGCTCGCTCCTGTGTGACCAATAAAAATACGCGAAAAAGCGACGCCGCCGTGGCGAATAGAAAGGGCCGCCGAAATTATGTAAAAACCTGTCCTATGGGCCTGAATTATCCCACAAGGATAAGGAATAAGAATATAAAAGAGGCTTAGAGTTTTCCATACGGCTTTTTGAAGAAGCAACGAACGCGAGATTTACATACATACATGTAGGTAAACATGCTCGTTGCCGAAGTGTCTCCGAGTACCTGTATAATAAATTGATTTAAGCGTCTCCTGACAGGTTTAAGTATGTTTTGACAAACATTAGGGAATTTAAAGCCCCCGTGACAAAACTTTGTTTTGTGTCTCTCGAGCGGCGTCGACCGGAGAGGCACGAAGTGAATTTTCGCTGAGTTAGGACGAAATTCGTCCGTGAACGAACTTCTTTCTGAGGATGAACTTAAACGTGGATCATTTGAATGAATAATGACTATGCTCAGAGTGGAGTAGGTGATTCTTGACTGTGACGTCGCCCGCTGCTTCTAGGCTAGTTTTATTACATGTGAAACATTTAATGATTTGGAAAAAAATTGGTTGTCAGAAGGAAGTTTGCTTATGAACATTTCCAATTTAAGTAGGTATGTTATAATAGAGACAACGTAAATTGCCTGGTTCTGGAATGCGAGATGCAAATAATTTTAAACAGAATATTATGGACTCACACGGATTAATGTATATCTACAATGTACTAATAGACGACGTAAATTTTCTGGTTCTGGAATACGAGATGCAAATTATTTTAGACAAAACATTATGGACTCACACGGATTAATTTATATCTACTAAGTTAGTACTAAGTATCAATATTTAAGTGAGAGCTGTGTTGGCGAAAGCAAAACCATTAATCAAATCAATAAATCGAGTAGAATTGTAAATAGTTGTGGAATTGCATAGGCATAAAGTTTGTGCAAAGCTGAATTTATTACAAAAGGTGGAGTTCACTGTAAAAGGGTACAGTCAGCAGCCATGTAACATAAAATAAAAATAAAAACGAGTTG
Source organism: Acrobasis repandana (assembly GCA_963576875.1). NCBI lineage: Eukaryota > Metazoa > Arthropoda > Insecta > Lepidoptera > Pyralidae > Acrobasis > Acrobasis repandana. The sequence goes on along the minus strand of OY756218.1, from coordinate 12,524,359 downwards.
AATGACGTTTTTTTCTCTTAAAGAACAGCCGATGTTTTATGTTAACTTTAAGTCGATCTTTTTTTGGATATATTTTTATTTCTAAAGATTATGGACATAAAACAAGCACCTGTATAGGTGTTTTTTTAGTATAAAACACCTACTAGATAAGTACGAAGCTACTAAAACTATTTGCTTGGGTGTCTACTGAAATAAAGTGTCAAAAATCGAGCACTAAGTTTACGGATAAAATTAGTAGTTTGCGCAAGTTTTTAATTAAATAGGTATACCAAATAAATGAATATTATGTATTAAAGGACTGGATAATTAATTAGAAAATTATGTTTAAATGGAACATTTAAAAAAAGTATCGATATAGGGTATTCGAAATTTATTAACCACTTTTCCTACTGACTGTAAGTGATATAATATTATAGGGTATCTGAATATAGCTAGCTAGCGTCTTTGACTGCGCTCTCTCTAGCTCAAAATACTATGAATTCTCACAATAATCCGAAGGACCATCTCGACGCCCACGGTTTAAAATTTTATTGAAATAACATCATTTATTGCAATCACCATTTGTTATAGAGATATGTGATTGTTGTACTCATAATAAATCAAAGTACTGAAGAGAACGCGTAGGTTATGGTGCGTACGATACGACTTATGCGGTCCTCGATGCATATATGGCGAGTAGGAAGCGGGATGCTTCGTGCTTCAACGTTTTCCCATGGCATACTCTGACTGATGTATTTGTGACCCGACTGATGTATTTATATATATACTTATATATATGTATACCGGCCTGTTCTTGCACTTGAACTAGCTGTGCTCTCGATTCTATACCGTAGTCAACTACTTGTATTAAATGCCTCAGCTACATATATCTGTATGCATTTGAGAATTGAGATGCACTCTGTGCTATAACAGAAGTTTTATTGTTTTCGGCCATGGAAGCGCTAACTCAAATACAGCTGGGATGTTCAAAGGAACAATGTTGTTAAAAACATTGCAGCAATTACGGCGTATTGTTTGTATTTTAAGAGCACAGTTAAGAGCCAGCAGTTGACTAATAAACACGTTTTAGCCGGTGTATTTACACGAACATTAACGAGGCGCCCGTTCGTTTGAACCGTATTAATCTTCTCTCCTGGCCCAAATAAATTTCGGCATCCGTTAGCCGCCTGCGCCACAAAAACTCCTCAGCTATTTTAATTGGCGTAACAGTTCGGAGTTCCTGTAAAAAGTGACATAGAATCTCGCACTTTGAATCTGTTCTGGGACTTGTCGGATAGAATGTCGTTAAGATAAAAAGATGAAGTCACTACACATGCACGTCACTGAAGCCAGAACAGACTGTCTAATTAGGGCTCTGTGACTCTTGGTTGAAGTTACATATATTCGTTCCATTAATTAAATTAACGTCAAAATGGCATAAATTATGAAATTGCTTCTTTCGTTTCATTAAATCTGTTAATTAATTTTATTCCCGATTTAAATGTCATTTCGTATGTAAACTGTACGGAATTATTTAAATCAGAGCCATAAGAATAATTAAACGAAAAACGAATAATGAGTGACTTCAAATCGTTCAAATTTTAGTACGTGCGAACAAACGCGTGCTAGAGCGAAGAATTTTAGATTCATTAGTGTGTCTTGCTTCATACTGTTTGTTCATTATTACATACGTTAACAACCCTAGAGTGTTTAGTCGTGTGAGTGGAAAGCGTTCGTGCTGGTGTGTGTATGTGGAGCACGTTTCATAAGATAAAAGACGATATTGATTCCGTGACGAGCCGAGAGCGGGCTGTGAGAAACGATTCCTGTCCGTTTAATAGATGCCCCGAGGAGGCGACCACTTCAACACTCTTTGTTCAGACGTTCAAAGAAAAATCATTAAAGATATCTGCAAGTCCTGTGGCCTCCTTGTTAGACACATTAATTTAAACGAAAACAAAGATCATAAATTATAAGTTAAAATTATATAAGTAACTGATACTATTAGTTACGTCTATATTAAAAATGTATTTTGCCAAAAAGGCCTTTTTTTGTAGAAACGCATTATAAAGTTCGACGATAGCTTAGCTTTAAGGATATAAAATTTCCAAAAATAAGTAGCTCACACAATAATTTAAGTCGCCGTCTAAACATACGAAAAATGGAAAACGGAGGAGCTTTTCGCATCAGGAAGGGCGTTAAAACGGAGTTTCAAGTGTGATTTAAATTATCCTGAATATGTCGCCGTCGTTTTTGTCCAACTTCAAATGTGTAAATTGTGCAACATGTATATTAAGTTTTCAAGTGTAATTAACGAGTTAAGGGTGCCGCGGCCGAGCACTTTATTCCTAGTTTAGTGCGGAGGCCGGAGGCTGGCGGGCCGCAGGACTTGCCACATTCTCGTCGGTAATTACGCCCGTCCCGTTCCCAAGCCTCAACTCTAACATTTTATGCCTCATTTCGTAGCATATGATTTGCTGCACACATTATTTACTGTAATTATCGTGGGAGCAATGCGCTCGCGCGCTAATCAAACTTATGAACTTTCGATGACAGTAAGCTATTGTTCACTTGATTGATGTAGGTAATAACATGATGTAGGTAGACAACAGGTATAAAACAATATTAAAGTGTTGTTGTTGCATTGTTGCTTCAACTCTTCGCGTCAACTCGTGAACGGGTGCCGCCAGTAGGGACTGGTCAGCTCGGACTACTCAGTGTTACTTATTTCTGTAAATTGGATTTGGCACTCGTTCGCAAGCTTTACATGTTATATTGTGATAACTTGTATTAGACATAATATCTATGTAAACTGACAAAGCCCTTCCGGCGCGTAGGGGACCATTACTATGTAAATGAGTTTCTTTCGGCGTTTCTTCTCAGCAGTGGTCGTTGCGAAACGCTAGTATCGGTAGCTTTTGCACTAAAAATAATTAAAAATAATGACCTTCAATACGTAATATATTTATCCTAAATTGAATAAAAATTTTTTGACTTTGACTTTGACTTCAAAGAAACTAAGCTTTTACTTTGCCTTCTTTTGTGGCTGTTTTAAAATTTAGATAAAACGTTTTCTTAGTAAAAGTGTTTTATCATTTCATAGCACATAATATTACAGTAATTATAGGAGCGATCTGCTCGAGCGCGAATCTGGTATGAATTTTCGATGACAGCTAGCTATTGTTTCGCTGTCAGTTGTGTTGTGATGTGATTTAATTATTTTTGATGTAACGTTTTATTGACACGGTACTTAATAAAAAACTAAAAAAATGGTTGCCTGTAAAGTCGGTTTTACGGGCGAAGATTTTACGTGACAACGCGCGCGGCAGACCGATCATAGTTGAGTGGGAGAGAGACGCAAGGCATTCGGCGGGCCTCTCTCTCGTTCGGTGACTCATCGTAACGTTACCGAGCGTTACACTTTTTCATAAGTGACTCCTAGCCGCAACCTAATTTAAGACGTTGTCACGTCAATAACCAAGTGCGTGTCCTGGCTAGCTCAGAGTAGAGTTCCGAAGTTGCACGTTGCAACATATTTTCCGTAATTTGACATTTTTACTACACTCACTGACTCGTAAAGTTGTATTTGCAAACCCTCGATGGTTTTATAAGACCTTTTTAAGTTTTATCTAATGATTGGAGTACTATTGGATATACGCGAAAATAAAATACGTGTAGCGGAGCTAGACTAAAATTTTTGTTTTACAGCATTTCACTTTGACATATATACATATATTATATACCCATGCAAAATTACAGCTTTCTGGTACTAAGAGTTTTTAAGCTAGTCGGCCATTGACATATAACGAAAAATAAAGTTTAGGGCCACACCTATAGCTCGTGTGCATAACATGATATTAGTGATATACTAAAGAACAAGCAAGGAACGTTTTCACGGCGTCTTTGAAAGGAGAGATCAAACGGCTTTGAGTTAGCAAGCGATGATTGCATCCGACGAGCGACGACGCACGGGGCCGGCCGAACACGCACGACGCGGTGCGGCTGCCCGCTCTAAACAAACGCTATCTTTGCGAAACACGCCCGCACCTAAAACGCCGACTCCCAGCTTTTTACCCTATATTTTTCCCTTTGCACCGCCTTTCCACGAGCGAGTTTTTAACAGTTAATTTGTCATTAGCTCTGCATCTGTCAGCACGTCGAGTTGTCGCTTGCAGAGCGACGAGAAATAAAAGAGTTAGTGTAAATGTTTTCAGACCTTTGGGAAGCAAAAAATTGAGCGCACCAGCTTTTTTCAACTTCATTTGAGATTAATTAATTTTGTAACCTCCCGAAGCGGCGCCAATTAAAGTTTTGCAATAAATCAAACAACTCATGGAAAGTGTTACTGAGAAGAAACAACTTTAAAATGATTTAATGTACGAAACCAGAAAATCAATCTTGGCTCACGGTAATGGTCGTGGCATCATTAATGATTATAATGGTTAGGGAATTGTTTCTAGTGCGTAATGGAGGGAAGGTAGGGGCGGGTCCGGAAATTGTCCTCTTGTCGGGGCTCTGCCGCATTAGCTGAGGACATTAGGCCGATGCCCGGTACACCCGATGGTGTGTGCGTATCATTTGTGACTCGTGACGTGACATTCGGAGCCCCGCCGCTAATTTACCTTCGAAGTCGAAATCTGGACAATGAGTCGACGAAATTATGATAGATAATACAGCGTGAGAACGCAAACAGGCAACGGACGAGCAATCTTCGTCATGTGTCATGGAAACTTAGTCGAACCATTAACGATCGACGAATCTTCCAGCAATTTAGTTTGAGCACATAATTGCGAGAACAAGTCGAAGCTAATTGATGTCCGGGCCGGGTTCAACTCGCCGTTAGTACATCAGGTTCTTGCATATGCTCCTACATCGTTAATAGCAGTCGTGAGACCACTGATAGCGTCTACACTGATTTCACTATATTACCGCTGATTTATTATTATGTGAATACAATTTACAACAATACTAATATAACAAATTGCTTCCAAGTTTTAATGGAGAGAAATTAATGAGTGAGCAGCGTAGTTGGTGAAATATTTACTTATTGAAATTGAAAGAAGTATTGCCATGGAACTATGGGTGCTACTTTTTCAACTATATTGTTTGTACGTATATTATTTGTATAAAACAATATAATTTATTGTTATTATTATTTTTTTATTTTATCTTTTCTTCTTTTTAGTCTAAGTTTAGTTTAATTGTCTAATTATTATAGTTTGTAAATTCACATTGTTATATTGTTGTTATAATTTAAATACCTACAAATCTTTTTTTCAATAATTTTCTAAATTTTATGTTGTATTTATATTGGTATGGAAATATTTAACAACTATTAACGCAACATTTTAGTTTATCATCATTGTTTATCGTAGTTGCTTTGGCTGAATATTTCGAATTTACTATCCAGAAACTTGTTTTTGCGGAACTTTAGGCAGATTTTTTTTTCGTATTTATAAAATTATTTTTACCAATTATGTATTACTATGGCCACTATAACAAAAAATACTCAAAATAAGAGGTACGAGAAACGTGTTTTTTCAGCGTTTTAAAACATTGTACGGAGGTACGGAACCCTTCATGTACAAGTCCGACTCGCACTTGCCCGGTTTTTTCAGTTTGATACACCTTTATTTAAATATAAGTAAGCGATTATTTACTGGTACGCTTTGCTATGGGGCAGACTTGATAGGCATCTATCAACTATCTACAATATGCATTAAACAAAACTGGTATTTGGTAAGTCAACAATTTTTTGTTCTTCCTAACATTCGTGATTTACGGACGAACATTACCGGCTAATAATAAATACACGTAATTGATATAATAGCTTGATAGAAACAGTGGTTTGTAATTTAAAATGAAATTGCTTTAAAATGCCTGCGCATTTTTCAGTTGGTTGGTGACTCAGCAGCCGTATAAATTAAAGAAGAGTTTTATATCACAAATTAAAAGGATCCTTTGAATAGATACCGCTTTGTGGCCGTCACTCTGCCGGCTGTGCCCAAAGCAAACCTCGTAGAAATGATTCAATGGAACAAATTGCCTTATTGCAGGTTTTTAAATTTTCAGAACTCCGGCAGATGCTCTTTTTAATAAAATAGCCAATTTATTTATTTTAAAATAAGGCAACAAATAAATTATTAAATTTTGCTTCGATCTTTTTGATTGTTTTTGATAGAATGAAAAATACCGTTTATTGTCGATGTGCAAATTGAGAAGAGTGGCATTTGAACCCAGGGTTTTAGGCTGAGCTCCCAAAACTTGACTACTATTTACTCATGATTTATTTATGAATCTTGAATTTATCTACAACACAAACAGCTTAACAACACTTTTATCTTTTCAAGAGTTGAAAAAGGCTGTAGAGAAATTGTTAGACTATACTTCTATAGATAGATAATGGGATTCTAGTAACAGCTACCAACCTGTCACAAGTTCCTATGGCCCATGAAGACGATTCCCTGATTATTGAATCATTAGAAAAGATTCTACAGCCAAGGTCACAACTAAATCTAAAAGCCAGGCAGCACATGGATGTATCTTTTATCTTCAAGTAGGTAGGTATTTTATTATTTATGGCCATGTTTTTGCGGTAAAGATCCGTGATCATCATTCATGATAAGTTTAAGATTTAAGATATTTATGTTTTTTTTAAATCTTGCAAGTGTCTACATTGAAAGATTTAAAATTTGTGTTCCGTCGAAGGTTCCAATTACTAACTGCTATGGCGTTAGTATGACGGTCAGTACCACATGTTAGGGACTGGGACATTCGACGGGGTAGAAGGTGAAACTGAAAAACACGTTAAAGTTCAATTTTGTCTCAATATATCTATAATATTCAATACTATACGATACTAATTCGAAGAAAATAAGAATGTATAGGCAAAAAGTTCAACCGTGAATTTTTTATCGAAGAGGAATGATAAGAAATGTGATTAGTACTTGTAGCTTATTATCAAATATACTTGTGTTAAACTGTTAAAACATATTTGATATAATACGTACGTATTCATTTTTCATGAATATTCCAAACAAATTCATGCATTTACAATTTATTGGATATGATTTAAGCTTGTTTATTTAAAGAATCCGTGAATCCGAATTTGTGATATCCGTAAGCCGTATGGTTCCCAGCAGAGTAGAATAGGACTACTCCAAGTTTTCCCGTGGATGTCGTAGAAGGTGACTTAGGAAACATAAGCTAAATACAAAGCTTACAAACATCTGTGAGACCTCTCCAACCCGTCTGGCCAGCGTGCAAAGTGTAGGCCAAATCTTCTGACTGCTCTGGCTAATATATGGCTCTGGTAGTACAGAGAGGGTCGTGCTCCTGAAGTGGAGACTAAACAAGACCTGATAATAATGTTTCAAAGAATCTACGTATTTTGCATACAAATTTTATTTTTTTTAGATACCGGTTGGGTAAAAACATTTTTCCCCGGGATAATGTGCTTCCCTTCAAACAGTTTTATAGATATTTCAGTAGGCATGGTACCCAATTGAATCAATAGACTAATAATTAAAGTCAAAGATTACCCCTTTCCATCTAAATTAACCAATCTAAAGCAAATAAATGTCCATTAAAGTACAATTCATTAACATTGTTCCAATTTGGGATAAACGGTACAATTTAGTCATTCAGAGTAAAATCTCTACTAAGTACTCAATATCTGTTTTTATAAAGTACCTACAACATGACAGTATTATCATGCGATTATGCAACAATTGAATAAACACAGCTTTGCATAACGCATGATAATGCTATCGCGTTGTAGGTACATTATACATATAAAAAGAACTATTTAAGATTGTTTGGGGAATGATTAGCAATTAAGTCAACATACCAACCTATTATCAGAAAAAAATGTTTATGTGGAGTCAGACGCTAGTTAAAGCTAGTAGACGCTGGTTAAAGCTAGTATAGTCAACAAAAAATATGTTACCCCAGCCACAGCACACTTGTCAAACCGGGACAGCCGCATCTATCTATGCTATGCACAACAATCTACCCATTAGTTGTGCCTAGTAAGAGTTGTTATATTTAAATTAAAGCCTTTAAGTATTTTTGAGTAAAAATATTGAAAGTAAGAGAAAAAGTATTGTGTAGAGATTCTCCTAATATCCCCGTATTCTAGGATTCTTCAATCTTCGTAGAACCTGCCTACTTGTTTAAAAAACAACTACCAAACAACAACCTATCAAAGGTTATCTAGTTGTTAAGTTCTTTGGGTGGGTAATATTCGTAGAATATTTTATTTATGTCGAGTTAAATTTTACGAAAAACACATATTTTTTTAAAACTGCGCAACATATTTTGTATGCAAATTACGTAGATTCTTTGAAACATCATCATCTGGTCTTGTTTAGTCTCCAATCTTACTTAGGTATATACGTCGCACTCCTTCTCTTTTATGGTTTATGCCTGTAAGAGATTGCTTAGGCGATTAGGCCGCCTCTTGTTGTCCTTTAAATTTTTGTAATTGTAAATGTTATTTGTTGTACCTAATAAAGTTTTTTGTATTGTATTGTCCCATAACACAGTTATGAAAATCAAAGGTATTGCAAGTTGTTTATGAAATTAGTTTTGACAAAATCTATCTAACATTTTCAAAGTAAGTTGGCAACAAAAATCTACAGTATGCAATTTAAGGAAAATTTCAAAGATTTGGCACAGGTTGCTGTTGCGAGGGGCAAATACGCTACTTTATAAGTGGAGCACGTAAGAGTTTGAAAACAAAAATGTAGGTGGATTTGATGCTTAACCTGCAGTTTACAATAGTATGACAGTTGATATATATATTTCTTATTTACACAAATTTCTACTTTTATTTATGATGAATCAGAATAAACTTTATAAATATAGAAAAGCCGATGCTTTGTAAATATTTTTTTCTAAGAAAAAATAGTTCGCCTATTGTTCTGTACAATTTGTATTTGATGGACAATAAAGATTAAATAAATAAATAAAATAAAAAATATGAATAGTGGTTATCTACAAATGTCAATTCAAAATTGTTTTTGATAAAAAAATTTATGTACAGACAATTATCTAAAAATTATTAAAACAGTAATTTTATTAATATTTAGAATTTCTGATTAAACTGTTAATTTGCTACGATAGAGTTAAAGCGCATTAAATTAAACAATATTTGAGTGAATTTAAAACTTTTATACGTACTTGGGTATCAAGCATACATTTTTTTAAAATTTATGGATTTATATCTACAGTGGAACTACATGTTTACTAACGTCCGTTTTAATTTTAATCCAAGAATCATAATAAGTATTATGGCAAGCCAAATATAATAAAAGTTATTTTATATGCTACTAATAAACACAAGGATGGCAATAAATAAAGCAAAACGATTTAAAAATAGTTATTCAATTCTACTCGTAGTACATTAAGATCTGTTTCCTTTCAGTTTGATCCAGGAGACTGTAGATTCGTAGCGACACTTCTCACTCTTCGTGCAAGTAATTTTTGGAACTACGGCCAAAAACAGTCCATATTTTATATAAAATAAACTTTTAAATTATCTCTTTACATTACTAGAGCAATCCATCAAAAAACATGCCACCTGACGTGACGGCGTCCTCATAACTCACAGCCTACACGGGCCAACCATGTAATTTGAGATATTAAACAACAACCAAAACACATTTTGAGGAAAACAATAAACACTAAAAACAATAAAGAACAAATTAAAGTCGGACACAGAGTAAGCGGCGAGCCGGAATATTGCGCCGCTTACGGGAATATTGTCGAGTGTCACGCTACCGAGGGTCGGGGCTACCTGGTGCATGTGGGATATAGGGCAATGGCGACGGCACGAGGCCGAGGATCAGGCGGCGCGACGGGACCGCGGGCGCGAGCGCGCTGACGACGTGCCGACGACGGTATCGGTCAGTGACCGCGCAGCAGGTCGCGCACCGACCACCGAATACCTCTCGCCGTGTCGGAGGTGTTGTGACGAGTGACCGCGCGGTAGATAGCGAAAACGCGCGCGGACCGAGCGCCCTCCGCAGGCGATTTGATGCCCTCCGCGCGACGCCTCTGCGCGCGCACTCTACGCGACGGGATAATGCCGCCCTATCCCTTGTCGAGAATCAAGATATCGAGTTATCCATCGCGGGTGGTTATCGTGCTTAACCCTGTCAGTTAAATGAATAGACGCTGGAAAGCTCCAATTCCATACGTGAGAGATGCACTCAATAGCGATATAAATTTGAAAAGAAAACGATATCTCCCTTATCATCGTGACGAATCGTCTAAGAAAGATGCTGTGTTTATTCCGACTCGAAAGTTTGATTTGTGCTGGCGTGATAAAAAAAAATGTTAATCGACTGTAGACATCACTAAACAGATTATAATTGGAGCATGCGTGGTGCGAGGGTTGAGGGTAAGAGAGGACGATAGCGTGGTTGGGGTTGCGGGGTGCGGGTGACGAGGGCGCGTGTCACCCGCGGCGGCGCGACTCTACTCCGACGTGATCTTGACACCGCGTATGCACGGCCTATGATGGGCCACACTTTGTAAATACACTTTTTATCAGATGCTCAAAATAAACACATCAACCCTACATCACATCTAATAGAACTGTGCCAGAGAAAGTAAACAAACCAGTTCGTTAGTATTGTACGTACACAGCTGGAAAAATATTTTCTTAGTAATAATGAGCTTTTTAATGACCGATATCATTTAATTACTTCGCCCACCGCCTAAAAAATAAAAGCTAAGAGGCGAGCGCGCGTCAAAACAACAGTTATCCGATAAATTCCGACATATAGGGCCGTAATCTTGATGTTAAGATAGGAAATAAGCGTCGATAAGTAGACATCTACACGAGATGGAATTGTGGGTGACATGTAGGCCGCTCGAAGGCTTTAGAGCTTCTTACAAGGAGGCAAGCAAACGGACAGGCCGTACGTGTGGATACGAAATCCTTGGCGCGTGACTTTCCTTCACGCTTCATCGACTTTTAGGTATGCCCCAGCCACGAGACGATCTATGGACAATGTAAAACTCTTAAAACACGAATACCTCGGGGAGCAGTTAGCTGCTGGGAACTTTTAATTATAATTAATGTAACTGCTGACTGAGTTGTTTAATGAAATATAACTTTCTGCGTTACAATTTTTTCAAGTGAAACGCGAAATGTAATTAAATATTCTTTTTGATATTTCGATACATTTTGATCCTGAGAGTAAAAGTGTTAATTCGTTCTTTCTTATCGAGTGTGTTATTATTAAATTAATGAAAATATAAAAGTTACATTACATCGCAAGGTTTTTAAAAAATTGCTTAGGTACATACACTAGGCTTTTACGACTATGATATACTGATCATGTCTGTACCTCTAAAGGGGCAGCCAGAACCTAAGACAGTAAAACCAAAAATACACGTTTAGCACATTGGTGGACAAGAAAAAAATTTATAGTTTTTTTTTCTATTTTTGTGCGAAATTCTTAATGCGGTTCACAGAATACATCTACTTACCAGGTTTCAACGGTATAGTTCTTATAGTTTCGAAAAAAAGTGGCTGTGTCATACGTCAGACAGACATGACAATCTATAAGGGTTCCGTTTTTTGCCATTTGGCTACGGAACCCTAAAATGGGAATCAAAATAGTGATGAGTTGCTAGCCGCATAGCTATTGATAAGTATGACACAGATTCTGTTCCCTCGATTATATGTTTACATACATTTTTGTCTTCTAGACCAACATGTAATCTATTTTAATATAAAATCGCAGTTCCATTTATAACATAACTGATCTTAATTCTTGATCTAGATGTTGTTATTGCTGCTTATGAATACAGGAGCCAGTCCACTGTCTACAATAATCAGACTGTACATTACTAAAATAACAAAATTAATGATAGCCCCGTTTATCATAATCATACATAATTCGCTTTGTTATTCATAGTAGTTGGGTAAGGCTCCGCGCCCTCGCTTCTCCCGGTAAAGGGTTTTGTTTTCTTTATAAACAAGCGCGAAGGTGCTGCTAACGACCCCACGAACAAATACGAAATTCGATCTTCCATTACGCATACAAATAGCTCCCTCCAGCCCGCACCTTCTGTGGCGAGCACGGCATTGTCTTCTCAAATCTGATCGCTACCCACTCGTTCTGCTCAGGAAACAGACGTCAACTACTGTAAGTTATCTTCAAACTTGATTTTTTACTTATTAATGAAAATTAATAGAGCTACAACATTATGTTTGCACTTCTTCTGAAGTCACCACTATATCGTTACGCTTTAAGCGAAAAAGGTCTGTCAGGATCGTAGCAAGTGGAGATCCATAGTCCCTGCCTATCCCAGTGGGAAACAGGCGTGATAATATGTATGCAATAGGTATGTATGTATTTAAGCGGGCGCGCGGTTCGTAAACGGTTCTCCAAGAAGTTACTGCTTTTCGTGGTGTCCCATGTCCATATAGTAAAGCAAGCGTATGTAAATTTTGTCATCGATTGATGACAAATTTTATATATGCTTGCTTTACTATCAATTTGTGTTTGTGTCATTATGATTTATTACAGCATTTCGAGAAATATTTTATGTGTCTGATGGATTTAATTATCATTCCAGAGACATAGGTTTATGCAAGAGGTCACGAAAAAAAGACATCTACAAAAAAATAGAGGTGGAACGTAAATCGAGGCATGTCTATTGAGAACCATGACGTCGCATAAACTTCGAGTACAAATTGAAGAAGTCACAGATATATACGAGTATATTCAACAAAAAAAAAAAATTAGTATTGAACTATAAAAGGAGTTTTGCGTTAAAAGATAGTTCAGCCCTACATCCGGTAAACTTACGATATAGTGCAAAGGATATGCTAATATAGGCAACACAACGCCTACCTACATGTTCATATTTATAACATTTCGATACAATGAATCTAAACAACTTTGGTTTAGTTCAAAAACTACAATTTGTCCTAAATCCACTCTACAATCGTATTGGCTGGTTTTGATTGTAAAATAAGCAATGTTAGACAGTGCTTATTACCTACATCGCAAAGTCAAAGATAATATAACTACTAACGTGCAAAGTTATTGTTTGTTGCAAGCTATGATAAAGCTATAGCATAACACAGTTTGGTTAACCGTTTTCAAGACACTTCGTCTATTTACACATTACATAACATGTGTTCTTTTTTAGTCTCCACTGCAGGAGCATGACTCTTAAGTCGCCTTCTACGAAATGCACGGAAAGTACAGTGGTCCTATTCTACTCTGCCGAGAACCATACGGCACCTATAGATTAATTGTTATTTTTATATTGTCTATCTCTTCAAGCTGGTTTGGGATAAAAGAAAAAAAACCTGAGAATGTTCCACCTGCTTCTCTTCCCGCGAAGATCGTAGAAGCCGGTCAAGGGAACGGGTGAAAGTATGAATCATGTTAATAGGTGATGCGGCTAGCAACCTGTCACTATTTTGATTCCTTTTTACACCTTCTCGCCCACCATCACCCTTCTTCTTCTTGTCGAGTCGAAATGGTTTCATTGATAGCTTCAATTTCAAATCATCTTTAACCAGTATGTGGCCACGGCGATCCCTCTGTCGTTAGCCTCATTAAGGTCCTCTATGGTAAAAATGGTAATAATAAACCAAAAGCTTCTTAAACCAGCCCTAATTACCATCACGCTAAAAGTGGCCTTTGGGTCTTGCGGCCCTGCGTTCTGTCTGCTTAGAGCCGTGGGACCCTAAATGCTCTGTCTGCCCTATGAGGGATAATTAAATACGTGATAGTGTTTATTGTGGGATAAGGATAAGGCAGAGGAAGAAGTGTTTATTGTGTCTGGTTGAAAGTCCTGCTAGGTGTAAGCTGGATAAATTATGTCACGGAATATTAACCAGGAAGGCTAGGCACTGTTGATTTGTGATAACAAGCTGTTCCATAGATCCAGACGATGTACGACGGGCGTAAAGGTTTTCAGGCGAAATGCCAAAATTTCTACACGTGCGCCATGTGGTACAGCTTAACATGGAGATCATACTTTATCAGATCTGATATGATTAAGATAGCTCGCAGTGGACGATGAACTCCTTGATCTACCCTTGCCTTGAGGAGGTATGTTTGACGGAAATAGCAAGTATAACCCAAACCCTAAATATCTTCATACAACAAGTACAAGCAAGTGTCTTTATTGCCTAGTGTGGTTATTATAAATGAATTACAGTTTACGTATTATTTTTATTTTTTAAATATTTTTCTATTAAGATGGTTTGGTATTACATGCCACAAAACTTGAATTACTTGGAAATTCTAGTACCTACCTAGTACACAAGTACTGGGAAATATCAAATATAGGGTTCCTCAGAATACTTTGAAAATACCTTATATCCAAACGAAAAATATGAACTCGAAAGAAAATATGTATAAGGGTTTTCCACACTGATGGTCAAATATGATATGATACACTATATTCTCTTCCAAGTTCATATTTTGACTGTGAAAACCATTTATATGCCATTTATATATGTATGTCACTTCTTTGTAATTATTTTTTTATGCCGAAATCCGACTTTCAAAACAAAAGCTCGTCTACGTTTGTATAGAAAAGTCTGATTCTGTCCAGGGCAACGGACTCTTAACATCTTAAGAATTATTTTTTTAAGATCGAGGGATTGGGCGAAAATCAGCTACAATGAAATACGATGCAGCAAGAAACCCATCACTATTTTGATTACCTTTTCCTATTACATGCGTACCTTCATGCAATTGGCCCATGGCCTAGGTTCCCTACCCAGCTAGGGATATAGACGTTTTTGTAGTAAGTAAACTTCTGGTAACATTTTTATTTTGCGCTCGGGCCCGAATGTTGTTTGTCACCGTGAGCAGGACGCACCTCCATCGCGATAGAGCCTCGGCGGACCGATGTTCCGGCTAATACTGAAATATGACATATTCAATATTTTGTTCTAAGGATTACGATTGTATAGAGTCATTTGTTTTCTTTGATCTAGTTATATTCGATGTCTTAAGATTTTTTTCATGAAATCAATCCTCATTGTTTGTTATGACCACTTGTTCAGGGAATCACCGATACACACATACATTCATAGTTATACATGCTTAGAGATTTCATAATGAAGGAGTAAATGCCACCCCTTTAATGAAGAATGTTCTACTGGTATGAGCATTATAATAGCTTAAACCCGAACACCGATAGTATTTACAGTGTAGGTAAGTGGATGATTTCTGTCTAACTCAGCATGACATTCAAGAGTAACTACTTAGATATTCAGATTTGTGGTCTTTTCTAGCTTCTAATTTAGGTAGAGTAGGTACTGGATATTTAAACTATTTGTATACCATTTTATTTTTCCAGCATTAATAAATAGGGAGTACGACTAAAATATGTACTTGCACTCCAGCTACAAAGAATCTGAAAGAAAAAGAATTCAAAAAGAGAACCAAAAGAAAAAGTCCCAGGAAATCTACAAAACAACTGAAACAAAAGTTTCTACTGAAGATGACCCTACTACATTAAACCTAATCAGTATGTGATCATTCCCGTTAATGTACATCGACCTACATACAAGTAGCCATAAACGTAAAACACACGTCCATTTACATACTCTTTATACATTTGTCGTCGGTCCTTCGTGACTAATGGATTAACATTCGACGTAATCGCCCGGGCACCAAAAAATGTTTTCATTGCTTTCCTTGTCGCTATGGAATTCCGATACGTTAGTATCTAATGGGCAGAGAGAATCGAGCCCATTAAAACGTTGCTGGTAGATGTGAGAAAAAATTAGAGTTTGTCAAACATTTAACCAAAGTTTTGGACAGTATCTAGATCTAAATATAGGATATTATATTACATAAATCATACTTGAATTTTACTGAAAATAAAGGATAATAAAAGTAATTAAAATAGCTCAGTGGATTAGCTCGTTGAAGTGGCAATGGGCGGGTTACATAAAGGAAGGTATATAGATATACAGGCTGACTTTTAAACCACCAGCCAAATTTCTGGAGCAAGTTCAGTCCATGATACTGAACTACTTTCCATAAAAACAATTAACGAAAAACTAAAATAAAAATTCGCCTTTTCATACAAATCAGCGCTCAGTCAAACGGATTTTCTATGGGAGGACAAAAAATTTTCATCGATTTTTAATAACTTTTTTTATAGAAAGTAGTTCAGTATCATAGACTGAACTTGCTCCAAAAATTTGGCTGGTGGTTTAAAAGTCAGCCTGTATATCTATATACCTTTATATCACAGAGAGGAAACTTCTATTAAAACAAGAAAAAAAAGAGACCAATTTGAAAGTAATGTTTTCCATAGACACCGTGTACACATGATAAAGACAACACGTTGTCTTCGGAAAACATTTCTCAATTCCCTGTTCGGCGGACAACACAAGCATATTCACACACACTAATACATCAGGTTTTTGGTCTTGCCTTTTTCCGGCTGATTTTCAGTCTAAGTTACAAGGTGTTTTGCGGGATACGTAGCGCGATGAACCGATGGTCGATGGGGCAGTAAGGTTTGAATTCTGGCGACAACGCACTGGCAAGCGAAGCGTAGGACATCAAACCACAGATTAATAAATAGTTACTACGTGGTATACAATACAAAGTGGTCTGACGAACTGACCAAGGTCACTGGAAAACGCTGGATGCAGTACACTCTAAATCGGTAATTTTAGAAATTCTTGGGAGGGCCTATGTCCAGCAGTGGACGACAGACGGCTGAAATATAAATGATGATATTAACACAAATGTAAACACAAAATTATAGAGTTTAGGCGGAGAGGTATATTTATTTTTCAAAGAAACATAAATGTTTCATAATAAATGAGAACATATAATTTCATATTTGCAATTGAATAAGTACATTAAGATTTAAGAAAACAAATTTATTTCATTACCTTTACAAACTTATAAAGTTATTTAACACCTTTTGTAATCACTGCACTCATATACTACTACACATAACAGTAACATCAGTTTGAAATTAAAACTCACTGCCATCTATTTATTTTGAGAAATACCTAATAAATGTAATGAAAATAATTTCTATCTATTAAAATATATTAGGATTGATTCCATTTCTTAAATAATATATTTTTATTATTTTGCCTTAAATATACAATTCTATAGTTTAAAATAATAAAGCTTTCATTCCAAAAATCCAAGTATTCCAAGTTCCAAACGTTAAAAAATACGTTTTGCACGTGAAACAATTTGTTGTAGAAAAAACAAAGATTAAGTTTGGTATTTTATATTCAGTTACCATCGCGCCAATTGACCTAGATGCGATCCACCAATTCATTATGGACGTAGACTAATCAGAATTGGGGTAGCGTTGCGGCTCCACTAGCACAGATTGTGAAACTAATCCCTAATTCTTTAATTACGTGAGAGCGTCATTCACAACGTAAATATAAATAAATATAATTAAATATAAACTCAGATATTGTCAGGATTTAGATATTGTTTTTGTAATTTTTTTTTTAATTACAAGCTTAGTGTAAAAAAAAAACGCTTAAGATGAATGTTATCGTGACTGACTAGAATGAAAACAGATACACTATCAGGAGTTACTAGTCAAAATTCAAAATATCTTTATAAACACATCCTTTGTTAATAAAGATATTAATTTATAATATCTCTTAATAATAGTCACTTTCTTTTGTTTTGCAAAAATGTTCATACTATTTAATTTACGTTTTTTTATGAAGATAACTAATTTATGTAATTTTTCGCAGACCAGCATAAATGTATTTTAATTTAATGTTGTAATAATACAGTATATTATTGCTATTCCAGACTAGTAGCTCTTGTTACATCTGCTACACTGAATGAGATAAAAAAGGTGTTTTAGATTTCAGTGACATCAAAAACCACAGGATTGATATTATAAACCATCAAGTGAAACGTATTTGTTGAATTGCTTTTTGATGAAATTTAGAGCTGTATTTAATTTAAGATCAAATTATTTATATAAGCATTAATTATCAAGTTGGTAATAAAAATAACTAAAATAACTGTAATAAAAATAATTTATTTCATAACTCTGTTTATAACGTAGGATAAAAAGAAGAAAGAATCTGAAGATAAGTACTCCTGCTTTAGTAAACACATAACCCGTTACGAACGATGATATGAAAACTCCAAATTTATTTCAGAATATGGCTAGCCTAGGACTGATTATGTTTGATAGAACAACATGAAAGAATGACTTTTAAAGATAAAGAGAAGAATAGTAAGACAAGACTCAACAGTTCAAAATATTCGTATTTGGTTTCTATTTGCATTTTTTTCTTTTGCTGTCTTTCAGTAGATAAGTACCTACAATATTATTTTACTGTTTTTACTTGATTAGACCCTAAATGAGACCCTTCACTTAGACAACCACCTAGTTCGATGCAAATACCTGAAGATTGGAGAGAACGCTAACAGTAACAGCGTTTGTTTGATAGAGGTACGCGGGCACGGGGTACACCCTCCATTAGCCACCTTAGTGCAATTAGTGCACTTATTGAGTTACGTGGCAGCATTCACGTTTCTAAACGCTCGCGCTGGTGTCATATCCGCTTAATTCAGGTAAACTTCGAAGTAATTTCGATCTTGGTTGTGTTTGTTTTCGTGTGTGTATTTTGGCATTTTCTTCAAGCTGGGCAACTGACTTAGCCAGCTTGATCGTAGTATCCTTAATATTTGTCAAATATATCTCTATTAGGTTTAAAAGAGTTACATGGGTTGCACCCTACACCTTATTAGGCTTTTTCGAGTGCTTTATTGAGTTACGCTTTAAAGTGTAAGATTTAGCTGGGGAAGGAAAGGAAGGCTAAGAAGCGCGTTCATGGATAAAGTAAAGGAAAAGGCAGAAGTCGTGTCGTATAAAGAAGTAAGCATTTGGCTGAAGATCGGCAGAGACATGGCAGTTACTCTTTTGAGTATCTTCTATGAGACTGTGTTATGCAGCATCCATATATTTAAACGCTGTTTCAGGTAAACTTGAATATAATTTAATTATTTTGTATGAATTTGTTTGACATTAGGTAGACACGGGCTCAGGGTACACCCTCCATTAGGAACCTTAGTGCGCTTATTGAGTTACGCGCGGCGTCCAAGAGTCTAAACGCTGGTGTCGTGTCAGCTCAGCTAAAGTTATAAGTAATGTAATTACATATTTTGTTTGGTGCACGTGTTGGTAGATACCTACATTCATCATTGAACGGCAGAATTAATTGTTAAGGATTCTGCACATAGTACATATATACCAGATCTAACGCAGTGCTTATCATCGTCAACATTTTAGTCGCAAGCAAGTAGCCCACTTCTTAATACAGTTATACCCACTTAGTAGGTATCATAATTTTTGCGATTTGAACTTTTGAGACTGCTACTCGGAATAGGGAGTGGTCCGAATCCAACATTTTCCTGTAACCTACGATATTAAGTGATACTCATAAATTTTATTACTTTTACATCGGTTTCTAAGTTAAACTTTAGTTATTCTGTTTATTTGATATAGGTACAAGCTACACGGGGTACACCCTGTATTAGGCATAGTACTGTTTATTGAGTCACGCCGTCACGCGGCAATTAGATTAAAATAGGCGTATCAGGTAAATTAAACTTAAAAGTAATTTTATTATTTTGGCTTAGAGTATGTTTTGGTATGTTACATATTGGTTTAAGACTGATTTGATATAGCAACACCTTAGTACATAGTCGCGTCGCACCGTCAGATCTGTATAAAAATTCTGTTTTGCAGGTAAAATTGTTAGATGTTAATGTAAGTTATTAAATTATTGTATGTAGTGTAGGCATTAGTTCTTTGTTTGCTAGAGGGGTACACTGACCATTAGCCTCTTTCGTGTGCTTTATTAAGTTACAGTACGCGTCAGTAACCAGTAACCACGCGGTAAACATTAGCGTCTTATTAGATTAAAATCTGTACCTATCTCAGGTAATTTGTATAGCGCTACCTTACATTAGATAACACATATCTCGGATATGAAGGAAAATGTCCGCTCATGAAATCGTCAGATAAGTAACATTTTTGATAATTAATTACAATGCCAATCTAAGCAATGTTACAAAACGTAGACTTTAGAACGGGTAGTCAAAAATAATAAAAAAGCAGATACACCATTGCACCTGGTATGAACTGTTCGAGTGTATTAGATATTATTTTTTTGATTCGAGTTACGGTGGGTGCGAATCGGATGAATAAATTCGTAACACAATCAAAAGCCCTTAATCTTTGTATATTCAGTCAGTAGCTATGAGTTTCAAAAGTATAAAGTAAGTATAATCAAGAGCTGCAAAAAAGGAGCACACACCCTGTAGAGATAAAAAATTCCTGACAATGTGAAGGTAAAAAATCTATTCGGCTTTTGACGAACTTATTCTTAACGTTTGCATTAAAAAAGAAATGTTAAATAAAGAGAGATCAAAGTGAAGATTTGGACAATCAATATAATATATTATTTTCTTAGTTTCGTATACCCTCTAACGCGTACAATGTGAGTACTTACTTCTAAAACACTGGATGATACTTGATTTCAGGATGAGTAGGATATTTCCGGAAGATTTTCATATAGAATATGAGATGATGATGCCTTTGCCTGTGCCTGCTTATTCAATATCAGAAAAAAAGTTCTATATGACGATAGTACGTTGCTAAGGTAGATAAAAAAAAAACATAAGTATGCACAGATCACGCAGGTCAAGAAATACGAATAAACTACTACTATCTATTGTAACTGTGCTACTTACCGAAGTAAAAACATTTTTGTATTTTTTTTAGTTTGACATATTTGAAATTCCCCAAGTATTTTGGAAATCTTTTTAAAACGTGCAAATGTCGCTCTTCCTGACAATCCTAAAATTAAAATAATGAATAATTAATATAAGAACTGGTGAAAAATACCACATGAGTAGTACTGCATCTTGCTTGAATGCCTAAAAGACCCTATAAATATATTTTTTTGGGTTTAGTAGTTTAAACTCACAGGTAGGTTAGGTATACTTATATACAGATGAACATGAGACTTATGAAGGCCAATCTGATAAACAATCTTTATCTACCTTGAGTTAACTATGGTGGCAGTGAACTCAAGGTGAGCCATAGAGGCCTGAACTTGGCCTGAAGTCTAGCTGTGACTAAGTAGATGAAATGAGCATACGTTGGCGTACGATTTATGAGGCTACGCGCTATTGTGCCGACACTGATTACTCTTTATGGAGATTTGACGTCCTCGCGACGCCCTACATGCCCCGTTCGCGCTCCAACGGGTTGTATGGACGTTAAACTTTTATGCCCCGCCGTTTTACAGCGGCCTTTTATTATTTAGTGAAAGGAGCGACGGTGATGTCATAAATCTCCGCTCCTGCGTGAACTTTCGCCTCTTATCTCGGCGAAGAAATTATAGAACTTTCTGCCTTCTTCTAGACAAAGTGTTTGGCTTTTCGGGATCGCGGGTCACTAAAAGCTTTCACAAATTAATAAAGATTTTTCGGCGGCGCCATTTCTGAAAAAAATAACTATGTTAACAAATAAACGAGAAAGGGTGTCTCGGAGGGAGTTTTGTTGCATTAGATTTTAGGCGTAGACACGGCTCGGTGGCTGGCAAGTGGCCTGACTAATAATGTTCAGCGTATTTCGACTTGTCAAAGCTATGAAGGTGATACCATCGTCCTCAGTGAATATTTAGATCAAATCTGAATAGTAGACGTACATTTGGGTCGCATGTTTTTTCATTTGCTTTGTCGTAAAACATTATTACATTTGCTTTGTCGGCGAAATTATTTATGTGAGAGTCAGTTTATTATGAATTATGAATCAAGTGATTGATTGACCAGTTTTTTTTATTAAATTTCGAACTACCTAAACGCTGCAAACATTGATGAAATTGTTGGCTGATAATCTTTGTTCATCTTTTTGGCAGAACTTGGGATTAAGATAATTATAAATTTTTATAAACAACCAGCTTTTGAAAAAAATATAATTTTTTGTACATGCTTTGATTTTGAGACAAACAAAACAAACAAACTTAAGCCAAAATACGTATAGGTTTTACTCGTTCTATTACTGAGTTCCTATTGGCTTCCTATGGGTTCCTATAACTTTCATCATCATACCAGCTCTATGACATCATTATAATGTGTTGTCATCCTATTTATATAACTGCATGTAAAATTTATATTTGTGTATACAGTACAGTCCATACGTACAGTACCTATTTGAATCTTTCTTTATTACACTTATTACAAGCTTTTATTTAGTTTTACCTGTCTCGATGTCTGTGTGTCCGTAATCAAATCTTGCAAGCTAAATAAGACCTACTTCACATTATTCGATTGAGCTGAAACTTCACATACTTATACAAGTTGCATGACAATGCAATATTATAGTACCAATGACCTGATCTCATGATGAAGCCGGTGGCCATGGCATCTCTGTGATAAAAAAAAAAACTCCACTGAATTTGGGCTCGATTGATTCGTCTTGAAGAGCACTTTAAACTTTTTAGTTCATTGTTTTAGATAAGAGCTTGTTTTAAAATTTTTTTTTAGATAATTCCTTGATTTTAGAAGACAGAACTAAACATTGCAAGGTCACGCTTAGTTGTAGTGGGCCTAATATAGAAAATGGGATTCAGAAATAGTGAAAAGTAGTGATTCAGAAAGTCACTATTAATAAAGAGACTGCCCAATATAGAGTATAGTAAAGTGATGCGTCGTCATAAACAATATGTGGCCATTTATCTATATCGAAAGCTTCATTAATCTTGTATTAAATAGGTTCTGTGTGGGCCCAGTGACAGGCTTTAGCATGTAATTAAATTACGGTTAACGGCGCCGGGGCGGACGCACCTTTTAATCATATCAGGGCCTTAAATGAACCTCGAGGTACCCCGATATGACAGTATGTTAAAAGATTTTTCGTGTAGAGATTAGTTAATCGACGGAGATACTGTAACAGTACTAATAAGTAATAAGAAAATGCATGAGAAATACTTAATGATGATGTATCTTCGATGGGATTTAATGCGATCATGTAATTCACTGAGTATTTCTTTCGATATTATTTATTGTTACCACATTGTTACCTACGTGTTTTACATACTTTTGACGTCCTCCGTGGCGTAATGGTTAACAAGCTAGTCCGCCACTCCAGAGATTCTGGGTTCGATCCTCAGCAAGATGAATGATTTTTTTTTCAAACTGTACTGCGTCTTGGGTGTTTATCTATATATGTATTTACTATAAAATATTGTATCATTGAGTTAAGTATCCCATAGTTTAACAAATTTAAACTTACATCGGGGCTAGCTCAGTCATCAGTGTGATTTGTTCTTATATACAACGTGGAAGGTACATACCCGTAATAAATCGAACCACGGGCTAAACTAGATCACTAAAGTATAATGAAATTAAAATATCAGTCAAAAAACCAATAAAAAATTCGACTTTCCCATACAAATTGCCCGGGCGGCTGCTCACTTTTGTATGGATATGCCGAATTTTGTTTTTGTTTTTTGGCTGTTATTTTAATTTCATTATACTATAATGATCTAGTATAGACCGTGATTCGATTTATTACGGGTATGTCCCTTCCACGTTGTATTGATATTTATTTATACTGGTCATAAATTAAATTACTTTTAGATTATAATTTTTTTCATTAAAAACTTTAGAAGTTGATGTTAAGTGTGGTCGTTACGTGTCAGCAATAAGTTTTTATAGTTATTGTCGATGAGTCTCGGGTCATTCATGTACGAATATAACGAGACAAGTTATTGCCCGTAATAGGCCGCCGTCGTCACCAGAGGCTCATACAATTATACAGATAACATAAAATTAACGAACGCAACTCGTAAATATGCTCACTTTATTATCTATAAAAGTCACTAATTAATTAATTGAATGATGATTAAAAGCCCTTGTATCAAACACTGAACAACAGAGGCGGTTTGTTATCTGCATGACGTTCGGCGTAACTTGGTTGTCGTCGCGTGGATCATCATAAATTAAAGCTTATCTACAGCTCACAATTAACTGGAACGATCCTATGTTTTATAACTATGCAGTTAGCTTAATCTCCTGTATAATTCCTAAAGATAAGGCACCCGTCTTACAAGCACCATTGGCTACTTTAAGGGCCTCTATCATGCTGTAGTTATTTATTATTTAGCGGCATTGCAGTTCGTAAATCCCTGCCGGGACGGCACTTAATGCAGTCTACCTAGGCTTCGGGAGATAAGCTAACAAGCCTCTTTAGCTAAACAAGAGGCGGCCAAACAATAAAGGCGAGTTAAGCGTCGTGAAATATGGCAGAGACGAGTCGCGATAACTCAGCTCGGCTGGGCCGCTTCTTTTGCCCTAATTAGCCATTCAATTCCCGTAATCTTGTTTACTCGTCGGTTCCGCTGCCCAGGTGCGATAATGGCCGAGCTATTTGCATGCCGCCATATTGTTTCCCCATGTTCCGCTCGCCGATCCGTCGGATGCGACCCCCGCTGTTTTCGCCGGGCTTATTGGATCCGCGCGCGATTACTTTGTATTGATCCCGCCGTCCATTATCTATATTCGTTTATTTTGGTATCAGAGTAATGATACCGGCTGATGTCCACAAATCCAATGAACCTTTATTTTGTAGCTGTTACATATTAATTTATAGTTGGCAGCGATTATTCGTTTCCAGTCCGTTTGGATTTGCTCGCAGTAAATTGTTTTTTTGATTTATATGGATATGTTGAGTAACATGTGGGATCTAGATAATTTTGTCAGATATACAAGTTGATTTTTTTGGAATATGTGGGAATGGAGCAATCATCATGTCATAACCTGTCCCGAAGTATTTCTGATTTCCGTTTTCCATCTAAGTACCTATATGATGTTTGGTCTTCTTAGTGTTTGCTAACCTTTGGGGTCCTGCGAACCTCGGCTCTGCATGCATCGTCCGAACAACGTGACTGTTACGAGTATAATTATTTACACGCGCTATAGCTTTGTCGTAAAAAGTTTATTTTCTTAGACCTAACTGATTTCATCAATATCATGGTATAATAAAACAAGGTATTCTCTTCCCGCGACAGTCCAAGACTACGTCACGAATGTCATGAAAAGTATTACAACTGATTGTTTTTTTCAGTAAATTCAAGGGCTTTCTCAATTAGTTAATCAATATAAAATAAAATACTAACTTACTATTTCGTGTATCAAGTGATTCATCTGTTTTATTTTTAATAAATTTATATAACGTGTAACAAAATATGCTGAAACTATTTTAATTGTGGATTCAGTCCATGATACTGAACAACTTTCCCCTAGGAACATATTATATAGAAATATAAAATTTAATTTTTGACTTTCCATACAAACTCGGATCAGCTGATCGGTCAACTTGTATGGGAGGCTAAAAATTATTTTTCATATTTCGATATATGTTCTTAGGGAAAGTTGTGTTGTTGAAAAATAGTTTCAGTATATTTTGTTAGACCCTATATATTGAATTATTAGTTCATGATTGGTTTTGTAAGTTAAAAAATTGCTCTTTGCTCGGGTAATTCAATCACTCATCGTGGCAGCACTCCTAACTGATGACGTATTCCTAGGCTAATCACGTGACCAGGTGTCGTGGGAAGAAAGTACACTGTTTTATCATACCATGATCAAATATAAAGACATTAATAATTCGGAGAAATGTTTCTGAAGACGGAATTTGCAAGTTAGTGAATAACGCCGCCCTGAACATAGGTACGGATGTGAATGGTCATGCATAACCGTGTTTACTATCTCCAGTGTATGTTCTGAGCAGATATCACATTAATAATGCACGAACGGAAACGCAAACATTTAGTACAAACAGAAGAGCAACTTGTGTAATCTGAGTTTCCCAAATGCCCTTTTACGACCGTTAGTTGCTTAATTAAATTATCACAATGTATTATTCCATTAAAATAATTAAAGAAGTTGTGAAAGCTTTGTCTGTTACGAGGAAGAGTGAGGGGATTAACATTTAGCATTATAGTAATTGGCAGTTTGTTTCATTTTTACGCAAATGGCTGCGTTTGCAGAAAGCAGGTGTCCACGCCTTCTGTAAAATTTTGAAATAAAACGCAGCTCTATGAAGCTAATCGTAATCTCAAGCAGTAAATTGAAGGCGATCCTTGCAACGAGGCGATGCCGGCACATTTTCTATAAATACATTACTGAACACGCTTTATTACTCCGCCATCTTCATCCAATCCTATTAAGTGTCTGTTCGCAGTTTTCCTTGGGAAGCGTTCAGTTTTAGGATGGCAATTTTTTAAAATAGTATTAGGGTTCGATAATGGCTTTAACACGGGGCGCCCTCTGCGAACGTCTATATTATATGGGAGGATTTAGCGAGCCAAGAGATATGCTAAACTGCGAGGCGCGGCTGCAGCTGCTGACGGCGCGTCTGGCCGCCACGCGACGCGGTGCGATGCGATGCGATAATTTCACGACAAGGCTTCAGAGATTCGCTGCGAGCGGCGATATCGCCGATATTGCGAACGCCGGACCGTGTTTTATAATTTAGATAGCTGTAGCTCAAGGCAGAATAACATTTTACATCGAAGAAATTTCATGCAAATTATGTTTTGCATTTTAAGGGATATTAAAGGATATCCATTCATATTAATTTGTCTTCGAGAAAGCATCAATATGCCTCTTTAGCTTTTACTCTTGAAATTATACAGCCTTTGTGAAAGGCTTAGAGATTATGATTTGTATTGTAAGTAAAACATTAGGAGTAACTTGAAGCGCAGTGTTTCATGTCATTAATATAATATTGTGGTGCCTATATTATTTATTTCAGTATATTTAGACCGTAGACCCATTTTATAATAAGTACGGTATTTTTTGTATTTCGTATTACTTACAAACATAACAAATACACACATGAGTAAATTAGGAACGAACAATAGTAAAGTTACCTTGGTAGAGTCATAGAGTTAATTTACGTTAACA
Organism: Acrobasis repandana; assembly: GCA_963576875.1. Lineage (NCBI taxonomy): Eukaryota > Metazoa > Arthropoda > Insecta > Lepidoptera > Pyralidae > Acrobasis > Acrobasis repandana. The sequence goes on along the minus strand of OY756218.1, from coordinate 12,497,384 downwards.
GTAGTGAACCCTACCTACCAAGGTAACAATTAATGCGGGGTTTCTAAAGTAACTTGACCTACTAGCAGTGCCATAAAATTTGCTACAAAAATAGGGTCGCCGTGATTTATAGCTGAGGATAGCTTGAAAACAGGGGAAATTTAAATCCGCGAATCGTATTACGTTAATTACCTTTAGCTAATCTGGTCATATCGCTGGACCTGTATAATTAGGGTGACAACACAATGCGACGCACACCATACGTCTACGTAAACCACATGTCAATTTAATTTGACCCCCGATCCAAGATGGCCGCCAACCCTCGTTCGCGGTGCTGCGTCGACGCGACCGAATGCCTGTGGTTTACCCATGACTACTAATTGACGTGTTTTAGAGAAACACTGCATGGTTTATGTCATGTGTTTTTTCTTTTTTTGTGTTACTTGTGTGCAGGTTTGTTGTGAACGATCTCGGCGGAGCGTCAATCGGTGACTTCACCCGGTGTCTCGTTACCAGAGGGGTTGCCGGGACTACGCATATCTGATTACAGAAAATAATGGTGCCTACCTACTGAACGAACGTTTTTGCATTTATTTTTATTGTTATGTTGTCACATGTATTGTCGATCGATGGTAATACATATTAAGGACGATGCAAAGGGCCTATCATATTACCTGATATTATCTATTGTTATGCATTGTATTAGAATTTTTAATAAATTCTCCCATAAACGACAGAAACGACGATAGTAATAAAATAAAAAGTTTTATTTTGCATAAATAAAACATGCTATAATTTTATACTTTTTTAAATTTGCCAAAAATCTGTTTTGATTTCTCGTGGTTTACATACCTAGGAAATAGGAAATCTGTGCTTCGGTTTTAAAAACCCTTCTGCTTAACGTATGTTACCCAAACGTTTTAACTTTATAAAAGGTTCATTAAAACTTCATTTAAGACTATAAAAAATAATAAAAAATGCTGTTATTTTATCGCTCAACTTATAATAATTATCACACTCCAGGTGATTTATGTTAAAGGTAAAGTCGTTAATATTTTACGGCGCTTAACACATTCGCGATGCCGACAGTTGGTGTGATTTATACGCGTTTTAACGGCAATGGACCACCGCCACAGGCCACGGGTCAATCTTTATCTAGCACTTAGGGCCTGTCGCGTCGCGTCAAGGGAAATGCTTGAGACGGAGCCATGCCTAGTGTTTTATCTTGCTGTAAGTATATTTATGTGCGTAGATATTATAATAAACTAGCTGACCCGGCAAACGTTGTTTTGCCATATAAAGACTACCCCTAACATTTAGGGGGATGAAAAATAGATGTTGGCCGATTCTCATAGATACCGGATAAGCACAAAAAATTTCATCAAAATCGGTCAAGCCGTTTCGGAGGAGTATGGCAACGAAAACTGTGACACGAGAATTTTATATATTAGATAAATCATCATCATCCTAGCGTATTCCTGGTTGTATCCTCAGCGGTAACGCTTCAGAGCCCGAGGTCCGCTACCTAACCCTGGGTGATTCGACAAGGTTACTCGTTTTTATACAGAGCGATTGCCGTCTGATCTCCGCAACCCTCAGGGTAGATCAGAAACAATCCTGGGATAGGTTTAAACAAACGCTAGATGGCGTTTGGGACCCACAGCTTTACGTGCCCTCTGCAAAATCAAGCACGGAATCATCATTCTTTTTAGGGTCCCGTAGCCAAATGGCAAAAAACGGAACCCTTATAGATTCGTCATATCTGTCTGCCGTATGTCACAGCCACTTTTTTCCGAAACTATAAGAACTATACTGTTGAAACTTTGTAAGTAGATGTATTTTGTGAACCGCAAAGCACAAGGCCGCCTTGACCACAAAATTATAAATATTTTACAAATATAAATAAAACACAGTGAAATATTCGTCGAGAGCGAACAAAGGCCCGGACCCGAGCTCAACGATATTTCGCTGTTTTATTTATTATTTTTTTGTGTTATATTTATTATTTTTTGTGTAGCAAAATTAACTAGTAATTTCGATTATAATTTTTTTTATAAAAAAAGTGATTTTATAAAGTAGTAATATCTTTTTTAAAGGTAAATTTAGGCAAATTTAGAGGTATGTTTGTGATTTTTTTCTATGAGCCAAAAATGCTTAATCGTGTTTTGGATATTGTAGGTGTCTGTAGAAAAGCCTTAAAATACCTATGTCATTTTTTTGAGAAATAAACTGTAGTAATTTATTTACAGTGATTTTTTAAAAACACTCACAGTATTCTTGTTTTGGAATTATAAATAGATGTACGTTATGATTTATATGCGTTTCAACGGCAATGGACCACTGCCACAGGCCACAGGTCAATCTTTATCTATCACAGCTTGTCGCGTCGCGTCGAGGAAAATGCTTGATACCGAACCGTGCCTACCTGCAGTACATACCTGCCTAGGCACTTACTGTCTTCTGCGGCCTAGGTAAGACGCAACCGGGAATGCGCTTGCCGATGTTATAATATGTTGTTTTTAAGCATTTCTCATTTAATTTAAACATATAAGTTGTATACATTTTTGTAATCCTTAAATAAAATTATTTAATTTGGAACCCCATTCGATAGGTTTGAAAAGATTTTTTATGCCGTGCAAATTTGCGCCAAAAATCCGCCATTTTGATTTCTAATAATTTTAATATAGCTTATGACACCTTAGTTGTTAAGACGAATCTAACTACGTATAATTTCTCAAAATCAGTTAAGCCGTTTAGTAGTTACGAGGGAACATAGAATCGGACATAAAAATCGTTGTTTTTTAGCATTTGTCATTCTAAATTTCATTTAAATCTTTAAGTTGCATATATTTTTGTAATCCTTGAATAAAATCCTTTAATTTGGTACCCCACTTAATAGGTTTTGAAAAGATAAAAAATATGCCACGCAATTTGACACCAAAAATCCGTCATTTTGCTTTCCAATAATTTTAATATAACCTATGACACTCTAGTGGTTAAGACGAATCTAACGACGTATAATTTTTCAAAATCGGTTTAGCCATTTAGTGATTACTAGGGAACATATAATCAGACATAAAAATCGTTGTTTTTTAGCATTTCTCATTCCTTTCATTTAAAACTATAAGTTGTAGTTATATGTTTTTGTAACCCAGTCTGGTAAAAATAACAAGTCCTACAACTAACGCTAGACTGCACCAATAAATATCTTCTGTAGGCCGTCATGGCTCTTTATAACGTTATATAAGTGTGTCGTCGAACCGCGGGTTATGACTATTTAATGGCTATTTAAATCATTTCTCAGTAAAGCGTTAGTATTTATTCTGTGGTAAAGCTTGGTAAGTTTGAAATTTTGAATAAACGGCTAGGAACTTGCGGAGGGTTTGTGTCCAATGCAATGCTGTAGTCATCTCACCACATTCCTCTTATATTCATAGATCTTAATATTTACTTAATATGTTTTAATACGATAAAACCTACAAATATTTGCATCATTTTATTTTTAACAGTATTTGTATAAAGTAGGTATCACTTGCTTAACCGAGTCACCTGTACAAGCTTTGTATTCTGTCTTAAAGAAGCGAGAACCTAAAAATTACGTATCCAGACCAAAGACCTTGTAATTATAACACTATAAATCAGCGGGAAAAAGTCGAGATCAAAAATCTGCTGCAGTAGTGTGCAAGAATATGCATGTATTGTCCGCTGCACAGGGGATTGAAAGTAATGCTTTCCATAGACAACGTGTTGTCTACACCATGTCTATGGAAAATATTACTTTCAAATTGGTCGATTTTTTTTCCTTGTTTCAATCGGAGTTTCGCCTCTATGTAGGTACCTCTATGATCCAGACAGTTTACAGCTTCAAATAGGTACCGATCTCGGTATGATCCATCATATTTTACACAGTCCACTGTGTACGTATCTGTGTATACGAAAGCCAGTTATATCTATCTAATTTACAAATCTATAACACGTATCAGACATCTACATGCAATGTATACCCATTGACGAATGAAAAGTATATGGGAAAAGTATATCTCAAGCACAGTCCCAAGAAAGAAAAGTTAGGAAAAGGATACCTATTAACAGTCAATTAATGTATACATATATAGAGAAAATGATTATAAAAATCGTGCTGCAAGAACTTGGACAGGGAACATTTTCGCGAGGGCAATACAATAGAGTTTATTTTCAAATTGAGAGCGCTCGTCCCGTCAATGGACGCGAATGACATTAAATTGGTTAAATTGCTTTGCCGAGCTTGGATCTACTCCGCTGGGAGATGTCCAATGGGAGCTGCCGTGTGTACGTATCGGCTTTCAAATCATCGGGATCGATAGTGATCGATATGCAATAAGTATGTATTACAGTGATGATACTCTGTATTTTGCAGGTAGTTGCTTTAGCTAGCATATCAAAGTAAAAAATATATATATATAAGGATTTAAGTAAAAACCGTGGGCTTTTGGAATAGTTAATGTTACTGCGTTACTATTGCTACCCACAAGTAGCAAATATTTGGTATCATTAGCTTGCATGGTAATCTATTACCAACCATATATCTATTTTGTTAGTAGATCTTCTGCGATCATCAATCCGTCTGCCTAACGTGGTGGTTATGGGCAAAACCTCCCATTATTGGGAGAGGCGGACGGTCCAGTAGTGAACTGATATAGGCTGTTAAAGGTACACTTGCATCCTAGAGAAATTCCATAATCAGATTAAATTAAATCTTTATATCGTACATAATTTTCCGGCCAACTCTGAATGGTTAGTACAACGAGAACTACATAACTATATGCTACAATAGATGGCCACATTACCATTGTCTTATAAGGGGAAGAAGCAAATACCTACTGTATAAGTTTGTAAACCTTTTTGTTAGTAGTCTAAGAAGAGAACTTTTAAGTTGTCTATTCTAAAAAGTCTGTGTCAAGTGTCAAGTAAATAACAAGGCTAAGAGTGCAAAAAATGTATTTTATTTAATAAATAAAATCTACTAAGAGAATAAAGAAATACAGTCCATAAGAGCTACGAGCTCATTCATAGTCCTTCGAAAGCCGTGAGAATTTGAGCTGGCTTAAGTCGGTAATACATGGTAACACATCACCATGTTCTACTCATGTAAAGTTATAAGGAAATCAGACTAACTTGTCGGAATCAGTCTTTGTTGACTACTGAAAGGAGAAAAGCATGCAGCAGAGGTATGAGTTTTACTAATAATAAAAGATATAAACAGAAAATTCATGTACTTGTAATAGGGATGTTGTCAGAAAATATTAAACAAATAGGGTTGATGTCAAAAAAATGCTCCTATGATAGTCATTAAAAAGATTATATATATTAAGTATTCTGAAATAAACAAGAGTAGGTACAATAGAAAGGTAATTCCGAAGATAAAAGATTGTTTCTACTACTTATTACAACAAGTGCGTTGGGATATTTGAGTTCAGATGTTGCGGTTGTTTAACTAAAGTTGATCAGTCTTTTTTGTGTAATAAATTAATAGTTTCAGTAATAAATTACCATTGCTATAATGGAGGGTTATGAGAATTCTCAAATAGACACTTGCAATAGAATAAACAAAAGCAAGTTAAAGTTTGAAAAATTACCCGCAGAGATTCTTACAGAAACTCATGTCGATACAAGACTTGAATGTTTAGAAGAATTATGGAAGACATTTAGAGCTATACACAAAAAATTGATAAGCGAATTTAAACGGCAAGAAGTACAAAACAGTTTGTATTATAAAGAAGATATATATGAAAAAACGAAAGAGATATACATCGAATACAAAGCTGCATTAAATATGAGATTGAAAACATTTAAAAAACTTGATAAAGGAAATGTCAAATTACCGAAAATAACAATATCCTCATTTTCAGGAAAATATACAGAATGGACGTCTTTTCGGAATATGTTCATCTCTTTAATCCACTCCAATACGTCAATTGATAGTTTACAAAACTTTATTACTTAAAATCGTATTTGACTGGTGAAGCTGAACAGTTGATACGTGAAATTCCAATTCAATCCAATAATTATATAAAGTGTTGGAACCTGTTAGAAGAGAGGTACAATAATAAAAGGTTTTTAAGTTAATTGCGTTTTGAAACGGTTATTTAACCAAGCAAGTATAACAGTCCAGTCAGCAACTGCTTTAAAGGATTTGTTTGATACCACTTTAGATTGTATGTCAACCTTAAGAAATTTAGATGTGGATATTAGTTAATGGAACATTATTGTTATTTATATTATTAGTAATAAGTTAGATATAGAAACCAAAAAACAATGGGAATTGCAAATTTCATCTCATTTATCAAATGAACTTCCGACATATGCACAATTTTTAGAATTTTTACAAAGTATATTTTGGGCAATGGAATGTATTGAACTTCAAATTAATACATGCACTATTCCACAGGTATCTAATAAGGTTGATTCATTTAAATGTAAGTTCTGCACTGAGAACCATAAGTTGAGTTTTTGTCAGAAATTCATACCTCTGGAAAATAGTCAACGGTATGATTTTGTTTTAAAGAATAATCTCTGTTTTAATTGTTTGCGAAATAACCATTGTACCAAGTACTGTCGTATGGAACCATCGTGTAAAATTTATGTTATCAAAAACATCACTCTTTGCTCCATTCATCATGGGGAGATGCAGAAATTACTGCACCTAAAAATATCAAGGAAGGTAAAATGAATGTTTCAATTATGTATTCAAAGCCATCAAGTTATTCCGGTCAATCAAATAAAGTTGTAGGAGATTCGCAAGAAAAAAAATTTTCAGTCATATCTCATTTTTTAAGTATTAATGATGGAACACAGATTATACTGCTTACGGCAATGGTCAATGTACGATCAAAGTATGGCAAGATTTTAAGTTTGCGGAGTCTAATAGATCAGGGTTCACAGGGTAGTTTTATTACCGAAGCTGCGGTTTGGGAACTCGGTTTAAGGAAATATAGATGTAGAAACGAGGTGTTCGGGCTAAGTAGCCGAAATTCTTTAATATGTGAACATTTTGATATTCTTGATATACAATCTTTATATTCTTCACTTATATTCAGAGTCAAAGCTTACGTTTTACCAATTGTTACTTCTTATGTCAGCGCAAAGAAGTGTGGTTTATCAGAATTATCAGAGTTACAACTCTTAGTTAAACTCTCCAATCGACCCAAAGGTTTGACTGTTAGAGAATGCTTTTAGCATTAAGTCCGCCTGTTGTACTTTAAACATGTATATGTGTGTACAATAAAGTATAAATAAATAAATAAATAAATAAATACAAAGAATTAATTTAGCAGATCCAAGTTTAAGTAATTGTAGAAAAATTGACATTTTGCTAGGGGCCAAAGTGTATTGCAATGTGTTAAAAGAAGGTCTCATTAAAGATCCTAAAGGTGTCTATATAGCACAGAACAGTCATCTAGGTTGGATTCTTTCTGGTAAGGTTTTAAATAAAGAACAACCCAAACATTCTTTAGTGAACCCGTATACAAAAAACTTATCACATAATAAGCATAGTTTTACTTTTAATAATTACTCCGAATGTAAGTGCGATAGTAGAAAAAGTAAAACAATATCTAAAAGATCGTATAGCCTTCAATATAAATTGTATAAAAGTGAATAAATTGTAACTCTACATATAAAGGTTGGAAGTTGTTTTTAATTTTTACTATTATTTATTATAATGTTTGTTGTTTTAATGTTTATTTAGCATAGTTCTTAAATATAGATAGATAAATATAATGTTTTGTGTTTTTTCATATTAGCTACTGAAATAAAGAGCAAAATAGTGCCCTTTCGGTGGCGGTATGTATATGTTTGTAAACCTTTTTGTTAGTAGTCTAAGAAGAGAACTTTTAAGTTGTCTATTCTAAAAAGTCTGTGTCAAGTAAAGGCTAAGAGTGAAAAGCATGTATTTTATTTAATAAATAAAAGCTACTAAGAGAATAAAGAAATACAGTCCATAAGAGCTACGAGCTTATTCACCTACCACTAAGAAAGAGAACATTTGTATGTATATAGCATAATCCAACAACTTTAAATGTTGAATGTTGACTACAATAAAGATAAATAGTCGCAGATTACATGAATTTATGTGTATCACTCTATCTATTCGTACTACGTCGAGTGCGGTCAAACACAGTCTTTATAATGTGTAGTTTGCGGCGCTTCACTAATCCCGTGCAGAATGTAGTGTGGTGTGTCTATCAAGAGGACTAGTTCGGACAGGGCGAAACCAATCAATCAGGCCAGCGGAGCGGCGCGCGATAATTGAACTCTTCCCTCGAAGCCCGCGATTCAATGGATAATTACAATCGCAAACCAAAAATTACACGCGGCATTTAACCGTAGGACCCTATTACGTTTCACAAAGCTAGGCGGTCGCATTCGATCGGCGATCTTTGCCGGACGGAGACTCGAGAGGAGACGAGAGGGAGGGGATGTATTAATAATGGTCTCCGTAGTGAATGGAGCACTTACACGCTCCGGCGAGAGCCGAATGTGTGACTATCGTGTTAGGGCAAATCGAATCGGCGCGGTCGAGCGGTGCACGCGCCCGAAATCGCCGTCTAACCGGAAACCTGCAGGAAGAATCCCAAGCGAGTAAACAGAGCAAATTGTCGCAGATACAAAGACTTTGTGTAGCCTGATGGCCGCCCTCGCCCGGCCTGCTCATATTTAAACAACGTCTATTCAACCTTGTCATTTGTATTATTCCCCTGTGTCGTGTGGTCCAAGAAATGCTTTAAATTATATAACGTCTAACAAAATATACCTACTGAAACTATTTTCAAATAATATATAATGTACTAGCTATTTCAACAAAACTGCAACCATTTTTCAGTTCACCAAATGTTAATGTGCGCAAATGAGAGAGATGTCCGCTGCCAATTCTGAAAGTCGAGCATTAAATCTCTTTATCGCATGTACGAGTATCATACATTATGTAAATAGCTAAATGAATTTAAACTACTTTCTAAAATGCTTTTTGTATCCTAATGCCAGCCTATCATCGGGGATAATGGAAAAACTTTTACAGTATCTCATCCAATATGAATAAATGTGTAAAATATAAGCAAAATGCAAAGAATTTATGAGTATACATGTTAAAACTAACATAAGGAATGATAAAAACCATATTAGTTAATTTAGAATTTATAAAAATGTTGAGCCGAAATTTGGGCCTTTTTCTTTCAATTGTTATCGTGCATCACGCACGGTCTACTGATATATTTAGTCGTCTATTCGCGCACTCAATTCCCTAATACGCTATTTTGCAACAAGTCAAATCAGATAATTGTTTCTAAACGTCAAAGACAAACATTTTCTATGGGATTTGTATGAAATATCGATTTATGACGTCATAGTTCCTTGGAGTCAAATAGCGCTCTTAATAATCGTTTTTCTGCATTAATAAATCTAAAATCACGTTCAAAGTGGATTTGATTAATGACAAGTGGCATTATTTTGTGACGTTTATTCTATTAACAGTACCAAATAATTTATTTTTGACCCACCATAATACCCAATTGAATAACATATCTGGCAATATCATTTCTATTATATTATTCTCTCAAAGTATTGCTAATGTAACTAATATAAGTTGGACTTCATGATGTGTTTGGAGTAAAAATGGAGAGTTGAATTGGAGGAGAGAAGTTTCATTGAAAGTCGATTTTCGAAGTTCGACGGCGGACGGGGCGTCACAGCCGCACGCCCTTTGCATACTAGACGCCGCGCACGTGATGTGCCCTATTATCCCTCTTGTATCCATGTTCTATTTAGAAAACGTATATATTCTGCAGACTTTGAGAAATTCACTGTTGATTCTGATATTTAAGTATTGAACTTTATTTGAATAGTCAAAGAGAACTGTTGATATTATAACTTTTATGAGCTACGCGTAATTGTACAAGCGAGTGCAGTGAGCTTTCTATAGTTATTTTACGTAGGAATTTACAATTTTTTTTCAACATGAGCCGTCTTTGTTATGGTTGCCAAGAAACCTTTTTAAAACATTAAGGTTATATAGTTAATTTAGAGTTCAGGGCGAGATACTAGTCTAGGAAATATAGTTTTTAAAAGAAGCCTCCAACAATTATTTATTTATACGTAATTACATAAAATATGTGTCGACTTTGATGATATAGAAACATTCCTGTGGTAATAATAAAGTGGGACTAAGTGTACAGTATTTTATTAATCTGTAGATTTAGAAACACGCACTGAAAAACTATATAGATTGTTTACTAAAAACGAATTGCAAGTTTTCAGATAGAGACAAACAAAGAATCTGACTGCGCTTCGTTGAATGTTCGACGGAATCATGAAGACGTATTATGCTAACAGAAAATACGTCGACGGTCATTCCCCGCCACGGCAACGTCCCGCCGGGAAGCCAGACCAAGTTTTCATATTAAAATGCGAAGTGAACACGAAAAACTATAAATTGAAAAGGGCGTAGAGATTCACTAGAAACAATAAACTCTGGTTGTTTATTTCCCTTTTCCGGGTTTTGATTAAATTCTGTATACGACATTTAGCAATAGAAAATGTATTCTTTGCGAACTGAGAACAAATTCTATCATTATTTTGGTTTTATTTCTTCGCGAATGTGGAAAATAAATTATATGTCTCTAAGATATACGTAACTATTGAATACTGACATTCCGAAGTTACAAGCAAATTGCAGTAATTTAGGAAACTCAGCGTTTTTATAATCCGTGTTATTATTTGGACTTTAATATTAAATACTTAAGTACACCGAATTTTTGATTTCGATGACTACTTGCGAAATCTGTTAACGTATTTCAATACCTAGTTGGGTCTTATAGGCATATAATTTATTTCCCACATTCGCGCAGAAATGAAAGTATAAAGTAAAAAAACTGTTGATTTTTGTGAAAAATATCAAACAGCAAAATGGAACAGTTTGCAAGTTAAGTTTATTTAACAGAAATTCTAAGAAGGGTTTTTTTTTGTATTCAAATAATTTATCAGAGTAGCTACACATACCTTCGCCCGCGGCGACGCCTACTCTAAGTTTTGAAGAAGTATCCTCAAAGGAATAAAGTTTAAATATCTCATTCTATATGCTCGTGTTTTGTCTAAGACCTTTAATAAAGAGAAAAAATTTACATTTTTACGATATTTTATAGGTCGCTTGTTGTCTGTAAGTATTTATTGTCCAAATTTTGTAAATAACTTGAACTAAACTTTCTGTTGTCTTTGTATTCCCAAATTCTACGCCATTTTGGATGGTAGTGACCTCCGAAACACTTTTAATATTAAAAATATGAAGTAATAAAGTAATTGCGTAACACTTAAAAATCGATTAATAATGTACAAAACCATTATTATAACAATATGTTTAATAGCCTAAATATGTACTTTTATGAAATAATTCCCGATTGAATGTTGTAAGTCACTTTATCTGTTAATTTGTTAGTTGTGTTTTTAGGCATTATTGCTTTGGGTAATCAAAAGCCTAATAGGTAGGTATTTCCTACTTATATTATAAATGCCAAAGTTTGTATGAATATATGGATGTTTTTCCGCTTACACGTCAAAACGACTAAAGGATTGAAATGAAATTTGGCATAGATGATCAACACACAGGATACATATGTGAGGTTCCCGTGAGATTTTCCAAAATTTTACCACGCGGGCAACGCCACGGGCATCAGTTAGTGATAAAATAAACTGAAAAGTAATTTAGTAAGTAGCGAATTATTTCAACCGAGAGGGAGGCATTGTCGTGAAGGTAAGTATCTGCTGGAACGAAACAATGGGCGGCTATATGGGTTTTAAACAAATCTGTCTCGCCATTTCCAGTGAACAAACACTTCTTTAATGAACAGCTTTTCTTGCTTAAGTGCCTACTTGTGTGCGGCTTGTCCGGTTTCTTTCTCTTTCTCCGGTTAAGCTTGACTTTTAAATTAATCAAATCAACCGTTCATAAGTAGCAAATAAAAACCGCCTATTGTTTTTATTCGATCATAGAATTTTTATTTATGCATGCCGCTTCCAGTCGGTCATTTAGGAAATCTTTGGTCGAGACGTCAAGTCTCTTCGTGTCTTCTTCCATATTGTAGGAAAAAAGTTCTAAAGTTTAAAAAGTGGAAAAAAGTGCCTTCGACACCTAGGTTACTCGATTTTGATTTTGCAGCTAATGTAGCGCTGCAGAACTGTTTATAATTTTTAGTCTTAGGATTGTAGTGATAAGGTGTGGTAATCTTAAGTTTTCAAGAAACCCGTTAGCTGCCGGCCACAACGCGTCTTCACTTGTAAGGCTGTAGGATGTGTAGGTCAGAGGCCCAGGTGCACGCATTTCCGCTTCCGCGTCAACTGTTCTGAACAGGTGGTCGGATTGAAGCTCGATTATCAAATTAATTGGATTTTTAATATAGTGTGATACGGGTGCGTGATAATGTCGAACGAAAGTGGAAATTGGTTAATTAATAATTGAATTAAAAGTTGTGTATATACACAAATATAGGGTATACAAATCCAGGGGTTTCAAATTCCAAAAGTCATGCTTAGCCAGATAGTGTTAAGATAAGCTAAAGGTAGTAAACAGGAACCAGAAATATTATCAGGTTGCTATCTGTTCAAAAAACGTCTGGGCTGGGACTCACGTAGGTAATAATATTTTACCAAAATACGTAGGTGTATTTATCCTTAAGGAAGAAAAACACAAACTTTCGCTAAAGGAAAAAAAAAGAAGTGGAAATATTAAACTGACTCAAAGTTAATAATTCATTAGTGAGATATAGAGACATTCACGAAGTATTTCAACCGTTCCGCACAAATAAACATCTTTCAAAAGGAAATGAACAAAATAACCGCCGCACACTCGGAAATAAACTATGTCTAGTTATCAAAGGAAGAAAGAGCGAAATTACAGTTGCCAGCTATTGCAGCGACCGAGTGTGTATTGTTGCAATTTCAAAAATTCCCATTACCGTGCAGCGTGAAAAGGAGAGAAATAAGGAGTGGCGGACAATACAATACTACAATATGTAGGTATTCTGTGGACAATGGTAGCCATGGGGACGTAGGTAAGAGTAGCGAAGCGCGTGGCGATGCTAGGCAACGCATCCGCGCCACTGCCCCGACTGTGGCCCAGACTCAAACTAAAAAGATGTGCGGCGATATGTGGAGAAGAGATGTTATGTAGCTGAGGTTACATCAAAACTTAGCGAAAAAGTTTACCTACTAGTAAGAATAGATACTGATCTAACTTTTGCCAATCGTTCTAATGAAATACCTACATTTCTCAGTTCTTTTCAATCCGCTAGATGACAACAAGTCAAATCAGACACATTTTCTAAACTTCAAAACAAAAAAATTCTGTGAGATTTGTATGATTTTCATACAACTACGCGATGTCACATTTTTCTCGAGTCAAATAGCACTCTTAATATCAGTTTTTCTGCATTAATAAATCTAAAATCATGTTGCGAATAGATAATAAAAAGTGATACTATTTTGTGACATTTTATTCTCTTAACAGTACCAAATAATTTATTTTTGACCCAGTCATCTACCCCATTGGAGACAAGATATGTAAATAATGAGCCTTAATTTGATTTTGTGTTAATAAAAGGAACTTTTATTGGCTACATTAAAAACTTCCATTCTGTTTAATCTCCGCTTTGAAAGAGCCTAGTCCTAGTGTGGTGCATCCGACTGTGCTCGAAGGGGACTATACTGCACATGTAGCAATTAGCGAATTTGATCTCTTTTTGATATCGGCTTGGAAGGATTTAAGGGTTGCTGAGTGGAAGTTGAATCGTTTATTCATTTTGTCCGGATTTTGGAACTTAGATTCTGATAGAATAAAATGAAACACCGGAAAAACTTATTCTTAGTTTTTTCTGGCTTATTAGCTCGATTTGTAAATATAAGAAATCTGCTATTGAAGTATAGCCAATGCGATTTCTATTTGTGAATTTAGCACATTATTAAGCTAATTGTTAGTTTCAAGCTCAAAATGTTTTGATACCTAAACCCTGAGTTATTTTAATAAAATCTATTTCATTTAACCACATTCAACCATGTTGTTTTAATTACCTTGCTCTAATATACCGACGTTACCAACAAAAACCTTTTTAAAACCTTCGTATTTGCAAAATACGAGTATAAGACATATTTTTCATATAATTTTTAAGTTTTGTAAATGTCAACGTATTTATGACATTTTCCACTCAAAGGTGCGAGTGACGAATGTGGCTGCATATTTTATGAAGGCACGAATAATTGAAGTCAGCGATTCCAGTGAAATTGCATATAAACTGCAGCGCGGTGCTATAAATAAAGTTCGCAGTTCGCTCACGTAAATAATACTTATGGTTCGTGAAGTGACAAAACGATTTGAGAGAACAGGTATGCTGCATGTTTTCATGTTTCAATTTGGAATCTTTATGTAATAAACTATGTCCAACAGTTGACTTTCTGTGGCTGATACTATAATGATGAAATAAACTTATTTCAGTATTTAAACAAAACTATTTGACACTTCCCGGGACACTTGCGGATACAGTACGTAAATTATTTGTTGTGTTTGGCTGAGTGTCCCGGTGAAAACTAGTACACTCTTCTAGGAAGTGATCTGACTGTCACCATCATTGGGACTGAAACCTTGATTTGAAATACGAGTTTAGGTGCCACCATAATAGATACTTCTCACCAGCTTTTCACCCCTCTCAATTTGTTTTCCCTGTTGAGTCGTTACCAGCAGCTGTTGAAGATTGTATCAAATGTTTATGCTTGACTCTTCAAACGAGGAAGAGTTTATCAAGGTTCACTTTGTTGACTAGCATAATTTTATGTATATTTTCGAATCAAACATCTTGGTATCATTTCAAGTAAAACTCGAAAATTTTATACTTGCATTTACATACAAGAAAATGCATACACACATGTATTTGTGTCTTTCTTTGTGCTCTTTCAAACCAGAAATCTTTTCTCTTACCAAATTTGGAAGAAGTCTCGCAATAAGCTTCCTTTTCTGCAATGTGGCGCGATCGATTTAGTCCTGTAGTCCCGAGGCTCTATCTGTCTCAAAAGTATAAATAAGTTTTTTAAAAGGTGCATTTATATGTTAGGCATTTCAGACAAGTCTTGTACGTCCTTTTGTGCCTTTTCAAAACAAAGCCACAAAACGGCGGCGTTTTCTCCTGCCAAACCTGGAGAAGGCTCGTAAAAAAAACTTATTTTTCTGCAGAGCGAATAATTAAACCCTAAAACCTAAAGTTCTGTCATTACTGAAAAGATAGAAACGTTGAATTAATCTACACGGGAATTATGTTTAAACGTTGCATTTCCATACAAGGCAATTCAGACATGTCTAGGTCCTTTTGTGTCCTTTCAGAAACCACAAAGAAGCGGCGCTTTCTCTAACAATATTGAGAGGAGTATCAATAAGTTTTATTCTCTGCGAAGCGATTAATTAAACTCTATAATCCGAGACTTTCTCAATCCGTAAAAGATAAATAAGTTGAAGTTAATCTGTATGGGAAATAGTTTTAAACATTGCATTTCCATACAAGGCAATTTAGACATGTCTAGGTCCTTTTGTGCCTTTTCAAAACCACAAAGAGGCGGCGCTTTCTCTTACCAAACCTGGAGAAGGCTCGCAAAAAGCTGCCTTTTCTGCGGAGCGATCGATTGAGTATTCCGGCTCCATCTAATAACATTCCGGCGCGATATTTCACGCACCTCGATTGCTGTGTGCATTCGACTGAGCGCGGAACACACACGGGAAATAAAAACGTATAACTAAGACAATACATTTATTTACAATCTTGTAATGGGATTTTCGAAGTTGGAACAGAAAGGTTAAAGAAAAAAAAAGGAATTAATTGTAATACTACTTCGTACCTACTTGTCCCAGAGCAGAGGTATAAGAAAAATCTTTTTATTTCAAGTTATTGAAGTGCATTTCTGAAAATTAGGCTATATAATCTAGTTAAGTAATTTACTTCCTTTAACGTGCCTTTAATGCTCTATCAGGGTTCATATTGTATCTACTAAATTATGAAGTGACTATGTAGTGTAGTGTTATATATGTACAATGTGAAAAGCAATAAATAAATTGAAATTAAACGTTCTAGATTCTGTATACTCGTAAAAAGATGAATAGAATGTTAACTACAACCAGAACATTTTAAAATAAAAACAAGTTCGGATACAAACAAATGGTAGTCTAGAGAGGAGGCCTTAGCCCGCCGATGGGACACCATGGGCAAATAAAAAATAAACGGGCAAGTGCGAGTCGGACTCGTAAATGAAGGGTTCCGTACCACCTTACAATGTTTTAAAACGCTGAAGAAACACGTTTCTTGTATGACGACCCCCTTTTATTTTTAACTTTATTTTATTTTTAGTATTTGTTGCTATTGTAATCATAGTAATACATAATTGGTGCAAATTTCAAGTATCTAGTTAATGCCATTATAAAGATCAAGTTAAAAACGCAAAAAAATCGTTTCTTATATGACGACCCCCTTTAATTTTTAACAATTTCTTATTTTTAGTATTTGTTGTTATAGCGGCCACAGTAATACATAATCGGTGAAAATTTCAAGTGTCTAGCTATTACGGTTCAATAGATAGAGCCCTGTGACAGACGGACAGACAGACGGAGTCACAGCAATAGGGTCCCTTTGCACCCTTTGGGTACGGAACCCTAAAAAATAGTTCGATAGTAAGATGAAAAAGATATTAAAATAAATTGGGTATTTTGGTGGGTCAAAAACCTAATTATTTGGTACTGTTATTAGAATAAAACGTCACAAAATAATGCCACTTGTCATTGATGACATCCACTTTGAACGTGATTTTAGATTTATTAATGCAGAAAAACTGATAATTTGACTCGAAGGAAGTATGACGTCATAAATCAATATTTCATACAAATCCCATAGAAAATGTTTGTTTTTGACGTTAAGAAAAAAGTATCTGATTTGACTTGTTGCAAAATAGCGTATTATGCTACTTGAATCTATTGGCTAGTTCAAGATGTAGTTAGTAAATATTTATTTCCTAAACATCCACCCAAGTAGCTGCAATCGATAAACGTTATTCACCTAAAATCTTATCTCGGTCAAAACTGTACCCGTATATATCCGTCTTTACCTCGACACAATGCTACACCAACAATTTATTGGGTACAGCCTTCCCAGATAACCATAGACAATGGACTATCAAACTCCCGATCGGGCCGACACGTGTATGCTTTTAGTTTAGACTTCGACACCCAATTACGTGGTGGCTGTCGCCGCGGTCGTTCATCACGCACAAACGAGCGATTTTTTATAACCGAACCGAGAAAAACGGGAAGTCTGACGAGTAAATGATACTCTAAGCGCGGATATGAGGCAATTAGGGACAAAGTTACGTGGACGGATTCGTTTGGATTAGGTCTTGGTGTTTGGGGAAGATAAAAGATTTATTTTTTTACGTAGACGTAAAATACGAATTGTTTGTTTGACGTACATGGACACCAATAAAATACATGATTAGTATATAACGTCTAACAAATATACTGAAACTATTTTAATGGTAGATCCAGTCCATGATACTGAAAAACTTTCCTCAGGGAACATATATTGAAATATGAAAAATATTTTTTTGCTTTCTATAACAAACTCGGATCAGCTGATCGATCAATTTATATTATAAGAAAGGTCAAAAAACTATTTTTCATATTTCGATATATGTTCCTTTGGCAAAGTTGATCAGTATGATGGATTAAATTTACCTTTAAAATATTTTCAGTTTATTTTGTTGGACTCTGTATAATGCACCTGAGGGTTTTCATAAACTTGAGATAAATACTTACTAAAGATAAACTTGAGGTAAATTTAGATAAAAAGTGTGAATTATAATAATCACGAGCTGCGCACACGTCTTAGCTTTTTAAATTAAGAGTATCTAGATGAGGCAGTTTTACAACAACTTGACACATTTAAACTTATCTTTCCGCTTTACACTCTGCGTGCTTCTAATTATGCGATTTCTAATAACAAAAAACCTAACAGCCGCGGCTTGTCACGTATTCATCAACAGGAGGGTGTAAGTTAATCGTGTAAAGAATTTCACATAAAAGCTATAAAACTCACATTTTGACATAAAAGGTGAAGTTGAAATAATAAAAACGGGGATGCGAATGCCCCTGTGGAGCTTATCGACAATGTCATTAAACGCCACGCGGCACTTCCTACGCCACACCTCGCCAGCTACGCCATACCACCCTATACCATAGTCATTTCATTCTCATTTTTTTTCACGCACCACTAGTTGCATTAGACTACGGATATACGTAAATATGCTTATAATAAAGCCTGGAGGCGCTTTCGGGAGCAATTAATTATTTTCCATTTTCTTGATACTGCATCAACGGTGTAGAGTCGCAAAGCGCGCAGTTTGTTACTTTGTTGCATAAAGCTTTTGGCTTGTTCCAAGCCTTTGTGAGATTATTAAGATGATATTTTACATTAAGATGAGATTATGTAGGGCTTTTGTATACAAATAGGCTAAAAACAGGTACAAGACCCATCTGATGATATATGGTCATCGTAAACTATGGGTCACTGGTGCGTTGCCAAATCTAAAGAATTTTTTGTAATGTGTTTTACTTTGACAATTAATTTTGTCGACAGTCAAAGTAAATACTTATTGTATTGTGTTATGTTGAAGTTACTATCATGTAGGTAGGTATTTAAATTATTGCAATAATATTTTTTTTTGTGCTAAGATATTAATGTAAAAATTCTTCAAGAGGAGTGAGTTAGTTTTTCGGTCAACGAACCGCGTTAAAACTACCTGACCTATTTATTTGCGTTGTGTCAGAGACAAAGACAGTTTGTAATCTGACACGCTTGGTAATTAAATTCAATGCGCATTTTTTTGAATTATTTACACTTATTGTTTATTGTACTTCGATATACAAATACAATGTTAACGCAGCGCACGTGGTGCCTAAGTACTATGTTATTACTGTGTTAATTTGTGAATGTAAACAAAACAGGGCAATTAAATAATACAGTTTGCTACTTGTTTTTCATTGTTCGTTGTCTGCATGTTTTTGTATGCATGAAAAGAAAAAAAACCATTCACAAAGATAAAATAATATGCTTGCTACTCGTAAAACCTGAACGAATTTTATTTTTGAAAGAACAATTCGAGAACTTCCATTAGTAAAAGAGTCGTTTTACAATTTTTCTAAAATATATTTTTCGTTCCTAATGTTTGAAAAAAACCCACAATACATGGATACAGTTATCTACCACATTGAAGCTAATGATCATTCTGAAGTCAAAGATACCCGAGTAAGCCACTCACACCATAAAAGTATGAGATATTTCACAATCTTATGCAAATAGCTAAAATAAATAACCTCGGCAGGCTATACGCAGGAATTGTTTGTCTTCCTTATTCCGCATGCATAAACCTCGGAATTAAGAATGTTTGTATGGGATTGTATTCATTTTATTTATTTATTAATTCTTTATTGACCACGATCGTACAAACGGTAGACTTAACTTAACATTCTCTACCAGTCAGCCTTTAGAACACACAGAAATAAATAAATTAGCGAAGCATGAAAATACACACACTATATACATATCTACATGCATACACATACATAAATACCCTTACATAAATACAAATTATAAAATTAAATACAAACAATTTAAGATAATAATTGTATGTGTAGAATCTCCAAAATATATTTCAAGAATATATTTAAGCAGAATATCTCCGTATTATTGGTATTATATAAGTCTTTGAGTCTTATCGTTTGGTACCGTCTAATACTCTGTCTAATAAATCTGTATCTACTCCGTAAGAAATAAATTATGTAAGTGTGTATATTTAGGTAATAAATGATTAATTAAAAGAATCTGTTTTCTTGTATGTATTTAGGTATTAGGTGTATGTATGTTTATTATAATCATTGTATACTTATAAGTATGTTTATTATATTGACCACCCCGCACTACCTAATTTCCCATCACATTTTCTATCTGAGGTTGCCTGGAAAAAATTGCTTAGCGATAAGGCCGCCTTTTGCGCATTTCCTTGTTTTAAGATAACTAATTATGTCCTGTATTTTTCTTTTGTGCAATAAAGGGTATTGTATTGTATTGGCAAAGTGCTTGTTAATATTTCGAAAACGCGAAAAGTTGTCTTTGCAAATTCTCAGTGATTTTAAAAGACATATCTAACGATACCGTCCTACTATGGGGTCCACAAGAACACAACACCCACTTTATCAGCATACGTAATATATCTATGCAAAATAAGAGCATTCTGGTACTAACAGTCTTGGATGGATAAAAGGACATACCGAAACTAAACTATGAGTTCTGTCTTGGGATTTCGGAACTCTAAAAAACCAAAACGGGCTAGATAGCTTTATGTTAGCACGCTTTGGTAGTCTTGACTGCTACATTTTAAACGCAAGAACTAACAGATTAATAATTCCATTAGCAAGAAAACACATTCATAAAGAGATATTGTCTTGAAAACGATATTCAAAATTAATTATCTTCTTTCAATTGTGCATTAGATTTGCATATTAATGGTATTAGAGTCGTTAAATGTCTGCTCTAGCTCAGAACAGCAGCTAACGTATTTTATTTTGAACATAATTCGAATGCAGTGATGCAACTGCGAGCAGCCCCAATACATTATGCCGAAACATCGTATAAACGTCGCTCGTATTTAAATTAAACCGTACAAAATGTCGATGTAGAACAATCAATTTTGTTTTGTCGTACAAAAATAATAGTCGGTTCGTCGCCGCAGCCTTTTCCCCTGTGACATCTATCGAAGCCGCATCGTGTGTCACAATGCCGATAGACATCAGTTCCCGTCGCAACCTAATGCTAAAGTGATTTTTATTACATTCGATTCGGTTGCTTTGTTCATATTCCGAGCCCTTCTGTGCCAATAACTCTTGTAAGGTATCGCTCTGGAAAAACGTATTAGATGTTTGGGAATTCCACGGAATTGGATTTTGTGTGACGTACCAAGTTAACCGCTACTGAAAATATTATCTGCTGTGCCCAAATTACCAAGTTGTGAGTACTTGATCTCTACAATTTTATTTGTATGAAAAAACCGGACAAGTATCGTAGTCGATGCCCCTGTATTTTTTTCTGTCTTTATCTATGTACAATGTACATATCTACTATGTATAACTAATATACAAACTATAATCAGTGATTCTTCTATCTATTTAATCCTGCATTTCTTTATATGCTTGTTTGTTTTAAGTCCCAATTCAAGAAGAATAATAAATCCCAATTCAAGAAGAATAATAATGGAATTGTACAAAGATCAAAAAACAATCATAAAAAAATAATAAAAAGGAGAAGCTAAAATAAAACAAGGAGTACTAGAAAGAGTAGGAGAGAAAATAAATATTTTAAAATCTATTGAAAATAGAAGAGGGAAGATGTTTGGAAATTTAATAAGACATGGCAATATCCCAATAGGTATTTTTTTTTCTCTAGCCATGCATGTCCCACTGCTGGGCAAAGGCCTGCCTTCTTTCCTTCCAATATTCTCTCTCCTTGGTCTTTTCCATCCAATTCTTCTCAAATAATTGCAGTTCATCAACCCATCTCGTCTTCGGTCTTCCTCGTTTCCTGTAGCCATCTGATGGAACCCAGTTCGTACTTATGTGAGCCCATCTTTCCGGATGTATGCGACCAACGTGACCCGCCTAATCCCACTTAAGTTGTGCTGTTTTCTTACCAACATCCGTGACTTTTGTGATAGAGCGCAGTGTGGTGTTTCTAACCTTATCAGTCAGTTTTACATCGAAAATACTGCGCTCCATGGCTCTCTGGAAAACATTCAGTTTGGACTTTTGCTGTTTTGTAAGTGACTAAGTCTGGGCACCGTAAGTTAGGACAGATAAGATACACATGTCAACGAGTTTATTTTTAAGGCACGTTGGTAAGTTGCCTTTAAGTAGCTCTTTCATCGAACAGAAGCTTTTCTACGCATTTTCGATCCCGCGATCGATTTCTTTGTCTTGTCGGTCGATAAAAGAGACTACTTGGTCGAGATAGATATACTCGTCAACATACTGCATAACCTGCCAATCCACTATAACTTTACGTTTTGCGCCCTTGGTCATCAGCTTTGTTTTAGTCTGATTTATTTTCAGCCCAACCTGAAGGCTTGCCGTGCTCAGTTCTTGGAGCATAGTTTGGAGCTCGGATGCGGAAGATGCAAAAAGCACAATATCGTCGGCGAAACGTAGATTGGTTACTCTCCTTTCGCCGACGATAATGCCTTTGGATTTCCAAGTGTCTGTAAGCGTTTTAAACACTTCTTGAAGTACACTTGTGAACAATTTGGGAGAGAACGGATGACCGTGCTACACGCCTCGCATTATTGGAAAAGATGGACCTGGAGATTCTAATTGAATATCAGCTGTACTTAAGTTATAAATCTTCTGTATAACCTGGATATAAAGTTCATCTATTTCTTGGTTGTTCAAGGCTAATATTATGGATTTACGATTTAAGCTGTCAAACGCCTTTGAATAATCTACAAAAGCGATGTATAGGTACTCTGAATGTTTTTCTATTATTTGTTGTGGAAAATCCAGTGCGGAAACCGGCTTGTTCCTGAGGTTGGTGTTTATTAAGAGTGTGTGATATTCGATTTTGAAGAGCTACTTTGAAAACTTTATAAATATGTGATATCAAGCTGATAGGGCGATAATTGGAAATATCTTTTTTGTCACCCTTCTTATGGAGTAGAATTATGTTTGAGTGACAAAAAATTGTTGGTAATATTATAAGGTACAATAGGTAATATTAGAAGGAAATATAAAAAGGAGATGAGAAACAGGAAGACCGAGAATAAAGTTTTTCTAACAAATTAAAGAAAAGTTAGGACTAAGGTCTTATCAGGACATTAAAAGACGACAGAGAGAAGAGAGGAAGATGCCTCCAGCATCTTCGCCTGGAAATTTTGGCCGAAATTGATGCTTTGGAAGTTTCACACACGCGAAGGTTCTTTACATACATCATTTATCTTTTTTATTCATGTGTGATAATAGATAATTGATTCTAGAGCCAAGTTTTTCAAGTTGCCTAGTTTTAATTGTTGTATTTTCAAACCAAAATGACACAACGTTACCTAAACTTGAATTACTCTTCTTCACGATGCAGTGAAAATACTACAATTGCATATTTAAATATACTACAACATTGCGTAGAACGTATTTGGTTTACACCAAAAATATTGTAAATCGAGAAATCGTTTTAACTGAGCATTATTTTAAAAAGCCCTTTTTTAATTTCCCTTCCAACACAAGCTTACGAGCTACTCGTGTCATATGTATGGACGAGGCAAATGCACCACTTCCGTATTTTTTTCCAGTGTTTTGTTGCATAGCGACTGTCTACTAAAAAGTACATTCCATATGTCTAGTTGCAGATGTAGTTGCACGTGTGGCAAAGCCATAAGGCACGCAAGCACACTGCGTCCAGCTTGATAAGGTTTCTGTCGCGAAAGTACACTCGCCGCACCTTATGGTATAGCGGCACGCGACCCATTTCACATGCCTGGATGCACATGACTTCAGCATGACACAATCATGATTTAAGCCAACAAAGGCCCATTTAGTTACGTAACAAACGTTCTAATGAGATATCCTACAGAAAGTACAATGCGCGCTAAAAATCCCATTCAGATCTATCGTCACGCATAAAGTAAATGTCTGGGGCATAGTTTGAATGGAGGCATGTCTGAAAGTGGCAGCTGAACATAAAGGAATGGAGAATGGTATATCTCGAGATAGGCACTCTGTGCAGGCTTGTAATTTTAGATATCGAGCCTCTCCCCTCGCCCGGTGAATCCCCTGGCTCACCCTGCCTCGGCGGTGGATTAGAATGAAAATACAACGCTTTATTATCTTCCCTTTGACCGTATGTCTTACCTTCGCCGATCCACTGTTTCCCTTCTCTGCAAAGGTGAATTGTTGATTTTTTGTAATCTACCTGTCTTTTGCATCCAATTATCCTTTATTCCTTTTGAGTATATTCTTTTATATTATGAACGAGGAAACCGCAACAAGATTTATTCGCGGTGTTTGCATCGATTTAGAGAATTGAAAAGCGAACTATGCATTTTTCAGCGCTTGAAGTAGTGTCGCGAGGAATTTTTATAAGAAACACGTTTTTACCGACAGGAGATCGTGCTGGCGGCGACATTTATCTCTGGCGCTGCGCGGGGGTGTCTCTTTGTAAAGCGTTTGCGGATGAAAGATTTTCCTCCTTTTATTATTTCACATGTAATTTATGGCACTTCTTAGGTTCCCGGCTTCCGCGGATGAAGAGTCCTCTGACTCATAAGAAAAACAACTTTTTTAAAAGTTGTTTTTTACCTACTTATAATAGTTGTTTATGCAACTGTGGTATAATAAGGGGTATTAAAACACGAATATGGATTTATGATATTTATGATTAGCTTTTGCCCGCGGCTTCGCCCGCGTATCCCAGATCCCACGGGAACATTGCTTTTTTTTTGTGATGAAAAGTACCTTATATCTTTCTCAGTACTCCTACGCTCTGCTTTACGTTTTGGTAAGGCAATTAATTTTGAATATTTTGAAATATCCACGTTGTGATTAATACTTAGCGTACTTTTGAGCATTGAAAATAATGGGGATGAAGATTTGAATTTTTTGGATAATTTTTGAAAATATACTAATAAGTAAAAACACATCTTCAGAAAATGATGTACTACTTCTTTGATATTTTCCAATTAATGAAATCTTGGTACGCCTTTTTATATTGTTTTTTCGACTTTTCTGTTAATAATTGGTTAGAAATGACCATTGCTACATTAGAAATATCTGGTAGTGTAGGTATTATCAAAGCTTGTATCACTATTTTTTGTAAACAACAAAGCAATAATTTTGTGAATTGCTATTTACGATCAAAAATGGCAGGATACGACGTAAATTCAAATAACATATGTTTTTTTTTTAATTTCGAATCTGTGGTAGTGAACCACGCGTGCAAGACAATGGTGCCATTTTTCAAACGCGGAGTCACTAATCGAACGTTTTTTGTAGAAAAAAATTAATTGGTTTACGTGAATCCGCGTTTCAAAAATGGCACTTATGGTTATTTTTTTTTAAATTCATAAAGGTAGAGGGATCAAATTTGCGTTGCATCATGAAATTTAGTACAACATTATATTACGCGTTTGGATGATATAATGGTTACTATAACACTAGTTGTTATTGTTGGCAATAAGCTAACTGTTTCAGACACTTTTATAGCATGGGTGTAGATAAAGCCGTATATTTGCTTGGAACAGATGTCTTCTAAGTAATAATAAGCATTGATTCACGTAAGCTACCCGTATATAGCTACGTTATTTTCCTCTTTTACTGTGCGGTATAGTATCTCCGCCATTTAAAGCAAGCGAAGTGCGGAGATCAAAGGGCCTTATGCATTATATTAAAGTTTTATTCGACGCCGCACGCCGCCCAGGCTGGCAATTTCCTTTTCAATTACGCCTACTTGAAATAAAAAATACAATTTTTATTTGGACCGTGGTAATTAAAAAGGGATTCTGTAATGAAAAGGTATACCGCCAGTTCCGGGCGCTTCTCTCAATTTCGCTTCCGTTTGTTTGTTTCAGTGGAGACACGCCCTCGGGGGCAAAGCAAAGGGTTCACGTGCAGGGAGTGCCACCAAACATCCCCGAATTACATATCGATCACAATGAAACCAGATACACGTTTGCTCAAGATTTAATTGATATTGGAAATTTTCGCGTCTACGAACAAATTAATTAGTTGAAATGTGATATTGTAAAAGTGCTTAGTTATAAAAGGGTTTACAATGTAAAGAAAATGACAGTAATTAGAAAGTTAACTTTGACTTTTATATGAAAAATGAGTGTAAAACATACTATATTCGTACTCACAAATAGATATAAAAGGCAAAAATGTATACGCTAACCAAAAAAAATCAAAAATTTGCTGGTTTAGCAACCATGTTTGTATCAGTAGGATACATACCCTACTAATAGATACATTATGTCGGTGACATACTTGTTAGTTAGCAAATATCGTTTCCTGGGGCACAGGAAGCGGATCCTGCTCTATAGCGGCGCACATCCGCCGCGCAAAATCTTTGCGTCACATTACAAAACTCCAGAGTTCTTTACAAGTCTTCGTAGCTCTATGTTTACATGTTTCGCAATAAGGTATTTTCTATTTCCTATTTCTATCTTATTTTTGGTATTGACCGCAGGTCTATTTTATTATAATTATTTCTGTCTATTAAGAACTGAAATAACTAGTTGAGTAATAATTCAAACAAATATGTTTTACTCCATGCTTCAACAACATTTTTATGTATAATTTTGGACCGCAAAATTTACTTGGGATTGGAAGAAAGATACAATTTGGCATTAATTTAGGGGAAATAAATATAAAACGTGTAATTGACATATGCACAATAAATCGAACCTCGGGATATACCTGATCAGTATAGTGTAATGAAATTAAAATAATAGACAAAAAAAATGGACATTTCCATACAAAAGTGTGCAGCCGCCCAGGCAATTTGTGTGGGAATGTCGAAGTTTTTTTTACTGTAATTTTAATATTTTTTTATTAGAAATATGAGTGCGTTTGATCTCTATCTAGCCTGATGGGAAGCTAAGATGAGGTCTAAGGTGTATCACGCAAACTCAAAAAATGCCTGTTCACTCTTGCCTTGAAAATCTCTAAATTATATGTATGGGGAAACATCGACGCAGGGAGGGAATTCCACACCTTAGCGGTATAACATTAAATTAAATTTCAAATATGGGGGCCACTTATGGGGGGGGGGGGGGGGGGGGTAAATGAGACATTAAAAAAAGTTTTTGAAAAACTGAGCCTCAACTTAAAAAAAAAATACAGATATATTTCTTTAATATATACCTACTAATAAAGTAATAATTATATACCTACATATATCGGTATCAAAAAATCTACAAACTTTGTCGTGATACATATCAAATGAAAAGGCTTGTTGTAAGAATCTCAAATATATTAGAGAATAGGCAAAATTTGATCCTTTATCTCTGTAAGTGCTTCCTGATTTTTAGGGTTCCGTAAAAAATCGGAACCCTTATAGGACCACTCGTGCGTCTGTCCGTCCGTCCGTCTGTCACAGCCAATCTGCTGGACCAAATCAGTTGGAATTTGGTAGAATGGTGTAATCCTAAGACACAGATGTGCAAAGTAAATAAATATTATTTTTTTAAATAAGGGTATAATTTTCGGGAGATAAATTAGGTAACTAAAAAAAAGTTTTGCAAACCTTACTGTGTCATATATTAAATGAAAAAAGCTCGTTATGAGTATTTTAAATATATTTTTGTTATTATTTTAAAATAAAAAGTTTTGATTTTATTCATGAAAGAAACCATTCGGATCTCCGAAACTACTAAGCCTAAAATTTAAAATAAAAATACAAAAATAGTTCATTGCTTGCAGATTACAGAAAAACCTATTAAAAGTACGGAACCCTCTTCTCGCGGGTTTAACTGGCCCTTGACCAGTTTTTTTACCAAAACTGTCACTTTTGGTCACCAATTCAAATAGGAACCATACTCGGACTCAACATGTGTCTTCTTCTTCGTCTAAGCGCGTTCCCGGTTGCAACCTCAGCTGTGCTGCGTCGGAGCCCGGGTGCGCTTTCCTGCTTTTTTTTCTCCAAATATAACATGCATGTCAATGGTCACCCAAGGATGCCAAAGACCTTGCAAAATGGAGAGCAAATAGCCGGAACAGTTTAAATGATTTGGCTATAGTTTTATGACCGGCCGCCTGCCTGACGTCAACCCACCTTGGGAATGCAATTGTAGCACGAGATGTTTAGTACGAGTTACTCAACATGTGTAACCGGTAATCATTCCTACGAGGACCATCGAGCTTTTAGTTGTTTTGCTAATAATAATATTATCTTAAGACCTGGAGCCGTTTCTAATCGAGCAGAGCTCACGAATCACCACGTCAACATTTTCTACAAATGTTTGCGGAGTTACAGGATTCTGTCGTGTTCAGGTTTAATATTAATGCGATATTTATATACAGCATACACGGATTGTAATGGCTTCCTGCCGCAAGGGTGACAACAGTTTATGATATCCAGCAAAATAGGGTAAACGTGAAGTAATAAATTATCGTAGAAATATTTTTCTTGATCACATATAGTGCAATAAAATATAAACAGTAATAATACCTTGAACTACCTTCTATTTAGAATGTTTGTCTTTTATTTTTTACTCTCAAAGGACAAATAAGGTTTCTGGGCTACATTTCAGTGTTTTTATTTTTATATTACGGAAAAAAATGACTTTTTCAAGACGTTTTCCATTGAGTTATATATTACTGGAATTTAGCTAGTTTAGTTTCAAATTGAAGCTTACTGAGTTGTACAAAAAGAACAAATCAACTAACTAACCCATTGTTACTCCAAAGACGATACATGACGAGTCCGAGCAAGCAATTGGGTGGATGAATGGATCAAAAATAAATTATTTGTTACTGTTATGATCGAATAAAACGTCACAAAATAGTGTCACTTGTCATTGATTAAATAAATTTCAACATGATTTTAGATTTTGTAATGCAGAAAAGCTAATATTAAGAGCGCTACTTAATTCCAAATATCTAAGACGTCACGATTTTGTATTTCGTACGAATACCATAGAATTTTTTTGTTGACATTTAGAAATGAACGGGCAAGTGCGAGTCGGACTCATACATGAAGGGTTCCGTACCACCGTACAATGTTTTAAAACGCTGAAGAAACACGTTTCTTGTATGACGACCCCCTTCCATTATTAACTTTATCTTATTTTTAGTCATCATCATCCGAGCGTATTCCCGGTTGCATCGTCAACGGTTACGCTTCAGAGCCCGGGGTCCGCTACCTAACCTAGGCGATTTGACGAGGTTACTGGTTTTTTACACAGAGCGACTGGCGTCTGACCTCCGCAACCCAAAGGGTAGACCAGAACCAATCCTAGGATAGGTACAAACACTAGATGGCGTTCGGGACCAACGGCTTTACGTGCCTTCCGAAGCACACGGAATCATCTTTCTTTTCGGATAATCAGGTGATTTAAGCAATATCCTAAACAGACTGAAAAGAACTTTTTACAAAGTATGCTTCCCAGTGAGATTTGAACCCATGACCCCGAGATCACAAGGCAAACGCCTTGACCACTGGACCGCGGAGGCAGTTATCTTATTTTTAGTATTTGTTGTTATAGTGGTCATAGTAATACATAATCGGTGAAAATTTCAGGTGTCTAGCTATTACGGTTCAAGAGATAGAGCCCTGTGACAGACGGACAGACGGACAGACAGCGGAGTCTCAGTAATAGGGTCCCGTTTGCACCCTTCGGGTACGGAATCCTAAAAAGTGTCTGATTTCACTAATTGTCACCTAGCGGATTGCCTATAAGTACTATCTACATAATGCATGGTAACCCTAGTTGGCTGGCAGACGCTGATCTTTGGCCTCTTTGGCGGGTTATCAACTGAGGAGCTTAAAGCAGGTACGCTACTTTTTTAACCTATATTGTCTCACTGCTAGGCTAAGGTCTACCCAATCTCCTTCGACTTCTTTCTGACAAGTTACTATAATGAAGCTTCTATTTTGCATAGAAAACTTAAAACATTAAAAATAAATAAAATAATAATCAAATCATTACTTAAGTCCTGTAAGACGAGACGTATCCTGACGAGGTGCAATCTACATAATGTGTGGTAACCCTAGTCGGCGGGCAGACGCTGCTCTTTGGCCTCTTTGGCGGGGTTACCAACTGAGGAGATTAAAGCAGGCACAGCCAACTTTATGAGGAGAAAACTTCCAACATTAAAATTTATGTTTAAACGAAAAACGGGAAGAATATCTCTGGAGTAAAAGCTATTTAATGAGTGATGCGGATTTTGAACGTTTTACCGATCTACGTGTCACACAAGGTTAGACATTTACAAAGAATTTAGTTCACGTCGGGAACAAAGTATCATGTCAATGTTCAGTAAAAAGAATACCCACACACACACACACACATACAAGAGAAATATAGGACAAGATGATCATGTCACAGGTATTTAGCGATATATTTTTCAGTTGGAAATGAAAATCAGAAAATATATGTACTTAATGATAAATTAGTATATTAATTGTGTATTAGTGAGATGCCCAAACAATAACTTACGAGTATTTAACTTTGATAGAGTTACCTATTTCCTAGAAATGTTATGCCCGCGTACATTTAAAAAGCATACATCTAGGTAAGCTCCTAATTCCAAGCTACAATGAAATACTCAGTAGGATCTTGAATTTTATGAAGAGATAATGTCCTCGAAAAGCCAGCGACCCTCTTGAAATATTCTAAGAAATTTGCGATTCAAATACGCAAAGCCGTTTAAAACGCCTAACAAATTAAAGGCGGACTCGTTAAAGCAATAATTACTGATTACATTATGAAATAATACCTCCATTTGTGACGTGAGAAATGGACACTATTAGCGCCCCTTTTTATGACACCCAGCTTATTGTTTGGAAAGTCTCCAGAAGAATTATGCTTAAAACTTAAAGGATTTCTGAGACGACAGAGTGGGGACCTGACAGAAGGATATAAAGAGTAGTTCAGATGTGCTACGAGAACATAACGTTCGTGTTTTAATATTTTACCGAGAGCTCACTGAATCGTCGAATGCGCAAACAAAGCAGCACCTTAATAACCGTGTCGCGGCAAAACTGTGCGGGGCTGAAAGCTCTCATAATCCGACCTCCGCCAACCCCTGAAAGAGGAAGCGACTCGAGCATTTTAAAAAACGTTCTGTGTAGATTAGTGTCGATAGATAAAGTCGACTTGTCATCTAAGTCTCAGATATATTTTAGTCGAAAGTCCGCCGGGAAGAAAAATAAACAGGCGAAGGATTTAATCTGTGAGCGTTTCCCTGTCTGTTTAAATAGAAGTCACAGAGGACGGTGTTATCGGCATGGTACCTATTTGCCGAGCCGCAGTCGGCGCCGCGCCGCACCGCCGCCGCACCGCCGCCGTAACTTCCCTTGTTTGCAAACTCGGATTGGATCTCGCGTTCTACTTTCTTCAGGACATTCACAATCTAGTTTTATGACTTTAAAATGTTGGCGAAGCTGACCTAAGTAAACGATCACGACTTTTAATCTTGATTTTCACTCGACAAATGGATGTAATCTATCACTTATTTCTTAAGCTTGCAGTTGTTTATGTTTTGTCGGGACTCTACATCGTGTCTATTTAGTAGGACATAGATAATTCGTTTCTATGAAGAAACTGATCGGTGAGATTGGCAGGCGGGGCGATGTCGGCGACATCACAGTGGGAGTCCGACGTCACAATGGGATTCAAAAGACGTCTCCACGCGCAGGGCGAACGATGAATGCATAAATGACTTTGACCAATTGATTTTAACACCGCATTGTGCCCGCCAGAGACGCGCTGTCGTGGTTTTGTTGTGTTTACTATCAATTTAAGAACAACTGACACTGACCATTTAAGCCGACTTTCTTCGCCATATACGGTAACGGTACGCATATTCAACATGCCAACGTTGTCCGAGTGAATTCAGAATTGAGAGTCTCGATATAGAAGGTGTAATTTGTTGTATTTAAAGTAATTTAAATTGCTGGTCCGTGTTTAACCTTACCCAAAGATTTATTTGAATACAGAAAGGAATGATGTAAACAGTGAAGCATAAACAAACGCACTTGTAGACGTTTTATGTTGGGGAACAAGTGCAGGCGCAGCGGGTGTGGAACGCCGACGAGGGGCGCGGGGGCGGCGCACCCTGACGAGCCTTTGTTTAGAACATAAAATTATACGATAGTAATAAATTCTGTGTTTACTCGATAAATGAACGCGTTCGTCCGTCAGATCGATAGAATGTGTGACTTTTACTACGGTTATTAACTTCAGATTGCTTGGGTAAGGGAATATAAGTTTTCTAAATACTGGCAAAAAAGTCCTATGTCGAAGTGCTAGATTCCAAGTTTCCTGAAACTCCAACCATTTAATCTAGGCCCTTAGAAACCTACGGTATTTTATGTGTTATTCAAGAAAATGGTTCTAATCTTGTAGAATCTTCTTACTATTTACTTATTAAATTATTGCTGTTAGAAAGTAAAATATTTCATACATTAGTTATAATAAAGCTTAGATCTATCTGCCAGTTTATGCTCACAACTTTGGAACGTAAGTATTACAAAAATTACCTACGCAAAATCAAAAAAATCAATTTCTTCATAAAATTAAATAAGTTTACCTATTTGACGGTCGAGTAAGTTGTTTTAAATTAGTACCTCATCAGAATTTTCCATCATTTCTGTATATAAAAACAGAGAAATACGGTATAAAATAAATTGATTATGTAGCGAAATTATAAAAAATAGTACGTTCGTACTCAAATATACGGATTATAAAAAACGTTTAGCCAGCCAAAAAAATGTTCGCTTCCACGGCAGAAAAATTCAAACTATGTCGTTTACAATGGAGTTCGTTAGGATGCCAGATCGCAATCTTAATGAAGCATAGCTTTGTGGATAAATCTCTTAAATAAACAACCATTGTCAAAACACTCGACTCGACAAAAGTTTAAAGGAGAAACGTCAACTCTTTTCTGAGATAATTCCCATTATCTGGTTTACCTGAGAACAGTTCTGGTTAACAATAGCGACGCCGGCAGATGTCTCCGCAAAACAAACTTTACAACGAGCCTAAATCATCGCCGCGGGTAAAAAATGTTGGATTAATTATACCGCATAGACGGCACTCGACAATAAATCGTCATCATTGACGTGAATCGCGGTACAAATGTTAATGCCGACATTATGTCGGCCAACAATGATGCATTGTGCCAAGAATTCGGGAACCGCATCGCGGATGACAAAACTTTCAATGTTTGTATTTTTTCAATAGGGTTACGCACACAAGGACATTTTAAATTGTATAATGTGTATGTCCCTTTCGTTTTTGCACAATATAGATAGGCCTGATCTTGTTGTCACATCGTCTAAATAGGTACGATGTAAGCTTACGACATTACTTTTTAGGGTTCCGTACCGTGCAAACGGGACCCTATTACTGAGATTACGCTGTCTGTGTCCATCTGTCCGTCTGTCTGTCCGTCTGTCCGTCTACCCGTCTGTAATAGAAATGTTCACCGATTATGTACTACAGTGGCCGCTATAACAACAAATACTTACTAAAAATAAAAAGGAGTTAAAAATTAAAGGGGGCCGTCATACAAAAAACGAGTTTTTTTCAGCGTTTTTAATGGCATTAACTAGATACTTTAATTTTTCACCGATTATGTGTTACTATGACCACCATACCAAAAAATACTAAAAATAAGAAAAGTTTAAAAATTAAAGTGGGTCGTCATATAAGAAACGTGTTTCTTCAGCGTTTTCAAACATTTTACGGAGGTACGGAACGCTTCATGTACGAGTCCGACTCACACTTGTCTGTTTATTATATACATGTACAGATCTTGCAGATTGAATCAAAGAAAATATTGTTAATTTAAATATTTTGTTTATCGTAATGTGTCTAAAGTGATATTAAATTTAGACTGTTCTATTGTTATTTTTGCTAAGATATAATTTGAAAAAAAAAACCGTTTCGTCCTACCAAGATTATAAATGTA
Organism: Acrobasis repandana; assembly: GCA_963576875.1. Lineage (NCBI taxonomy): Eukaryota > Metazoa > Arthropoda > Insecta > Lepidoptera > Pyralidae > Acrobasis > Acrobasis repandana. The sequence goes on along the minus strand of OY756218.1, from coordinate 12,463,630 downwards.
GGTAAACAAACTAGAAAGAACAAAAACATATCTAATTTTAATGTTATCAAAAATATTCATAATACTTACCTATTTGTTTAAAGCTGTCATGAAATGGTAATTAAACAAGTTATTTAAAAATCGATACAGATTTACTTCATCCGTAGGGACAGTTCGCGAGCGTACCTGCAGCGGCGCGGGTAGGTCGGGGCGCGCTCCCGAGCGGATTACCAGGCGTCCTTCAGTCGTCTTTATCCTTTAAAGGAACCGATGATATTGTTGCTTATGCACGGCCGCTTGGCGAGCCCAGCTTCTTCCTTAAGAAGGATTCCGGAATATTTGATTAGGGAACCTCCTTATCTGGCTTTCACGAGCTATTAACATTCTCTACGGTTGGCCGGACGACATCCTTAGAAATATATTGTGTGTGACCACTATTTGTTGATTGTATTGGAATTTTATGTCGCTTTAAGTGACGCAAATATTTGAAGATGGAACACGGACTCTATTGAATGCATTTGTAAATCAGAAGGATCCATATGCACGTGAGCAAAGCTATAGGTATTATTATTACGAAGACAACATATTGTAATATCGGAGAGCAAGTTATTTTTGTGCACGAAATGTTTACTTCTCGTCCCGACCACATCCCTGTGTATTCTGCTTTGTTTCATTACAGGTTGCTGAAAGTTATGATCGTCTTATTAGTTGAACTGGAGCTCACAGATGTTGCCACACTTGCAAGGATAACTATGTCTCCTGCTGCACACAAACACAAGGAATACACCATCACAGCGTTACAGACACAGCTGCACGTACACAAAAACATTCTGCTTTATCTAACGTTTATCGCTAGGCACAAAAGGATTTATCTTGTTAATTCACGTGTATTTACGATTCGTTTCGCCTCTTTACCAGCGGGACGATAATATCGAGTTTCGATACAACCAATAAATAGTCTAGGATCATATTACTATTATAGACAGCATAATTGTAAAACTTATGTAAGGGTGGGTGGAAGATATATAAATATGGGGGCGTGTGAAATACTCTGGCTTTATTGAGTCGCTAATTTAGATTTTCGAATCACCATTACAGAATAATCAAATCAAATAGACCAAACGGACCGCCTGTGGTATTCGCAAATTGGAATGCAAACAACAGAAATTGTCTACAACTAACTGTTATTTGAAAGGTCGCTTAATCACTCAAGGGCACGGAGACAGTTCAAACACAAATATTAATTAATGCGGCGATTCCGGGTAACCTAATTCGAGAAGTTCCCCGTATCTGAATAAACAATTAAACTAGAGGAGTGTTGACGCTTCGAAGAGCGGGAATGGGTCCGAGGCAAACGCGAATCCTTCTAGTACTAAATTAAGAAACGAATAAGATATCTAGCTTCTTTCAAGAAACCTGACTTAAAGCGAAATGCTCCTTTTCATGTTCAAGAAAAAATTGAGTATCCTGTCTCGGTTCGAAGATTATAGAATTTCCAATTACAGAAGCCCATTATTTTAGGATCATATTATCCCTGACATGTATTCCAATTATATGTTTCACAAATGTCAAAAAGGGCTACTAGGGCATGTACTTACGTGGCACATTTCAAATAGGGCCAAGCGTGTGCCTGACGAACCGTGCAAAATGATAATTAAGAGAAACCGCTCAGTCATCGTTAATGCGATAGCCGGCCATGTAAATTACAGCGCCGTGTTTTATAACAATGCCCGCAGTCGATAGCTTTCATTAAAATTTAATACTACGAAAATGCAAGCGTGGAAAGTCCAGTTATTTTAGGGATTTCACCTCGGCATTCAAGATAATAAGCTGTAAGTTCGTACAAACCTTCATTTTGACATTCTAAAACTTGTGTCAAAACCTACCTACGATAGGGTGGTCGCGACCATGGATTCCTGGGGGTCAAAGGTCAAAAATCGACTTTTTGTACGTTTTTCGCCAATATCTCGGTTCCTATTGGTTTTTCGCTATTTTTATCTATTATAAATATTGTATTGAGGAATAAATTCTTTACAACTTTTGTTTAAAACGTTTTTTTGTACGTTGAACTGTTTTGGAGATAGAGGGCAGTGAGCGCGCAGTGTTGTTCAACCTCGAGTATTATTCAAGGTCAATCCGTAGTCTCGATCAAATATAAGTTCTTTTATGTTTATAAATTTTTAATAAATATATAATTATATTTTTTTTTTATTAACTTTTTCATTATATGTAATAATTTTTATCATTAATTAAGTTTCTATTAATTTAATAACACTTACCTGCTCGTGTAAGTAAAATAGTACCAATAGAACATATTCATTATATAATAATTTTAGTCAAATTTATATTAATTACTTTCTAATAAATGAAAAGAACAAAAATTTATTATTAATGCATGCTTTTGTTTAAAAATATTAATATACACATTTACGATCGTTAAAATTAAAGAAATAGATTGATCACAAGAACTACAAGCTCCAATTTTAATTTTCTTCGTCTTCTTCTTCGTTTACTGGTTGCTGTAAAATTTCGGATTCATCTTCATTTTCATCTTCAAAAACATTCATTGATGTCACTCTGATATGGTGTAGCATTGAGACAAGCTTGCCCATTACACTGGCCACAAGCTAGAGAGCACTGCAACCTCGATTGCCTGCATCCACATCGCGAACCATAACCACTCTTATAGTTGCAAAAGATAGTGTTAAGCAATTCCTCTGGAGCTGGTGGTAAAATTGTTGTAATTGGTTCCAGGGATTCATTATGCATTATCCAGCCTCAGTCCTGAGGTTCCAAATCATGCCCTAACGAAGTCTGAACTTGATAATAAACACGATTAAAGCGTTGGTGAGCTGCTGCACTCGTTGGTGGCAGATTTGATAACCGCATAGGTTTATTCTGTTTTGTAGACTTGACGAAGACGGTCGATACTGTCCACAGACCATCTTAATTTAACTTTTATCTTAATTTAACCATCTAAATGAACGTTAAAGTTTACGGATTTTAAATAAGATGGACTAAATTATTGTCTACTTAAAACGTCATTAGTATAAATAGGAATACAATTAAAATGTTATTACAGTATTTCCCCCAGTATTTTTTTTTTACTCGTATATGTCACTTATGTTTGAATGAATAGAAAGTATTCAGTAATGAGAAAAAATATTAAATATAATGAAAAATTTATTAACAATTTACAAACATAAAAGAACTTATATTTGATCTAGACTACGGTTTGACCTTGAATAATACTCGAGGTTGAACAACACTGTGCGCCCACTGCCCTCTATCTCAAAAACAGTTCAATGTACAAAAAAACTTTCGAAACAAAAGATGTAGAGAATTTATTTTTCTATAATATTTATAATAGATAAAAATAGCAAAAAACCGACAGGAACCGAGATATTGGAGAAAAACGTACAAAATGTCGATTTTTTTACCTTTGACCCCCAGGAATCCATGGTCGCGACCACCCTATCGTAGGTAGGTTTTGACACAAGTTTTAGGATGACAAAATGAAGGTTTGTACGAACTTACAGCTTATTAACTTGAATTCCGAGATTTTGTCTGTATTTTGGTTAAAATGACTGGACTAGGATTCCGAGCGGAATATTCGAAATGTAGGTAAAACCTTGCAAAATGTACAATGTCAGTGAGGGACGTGCCTTTGAAAATCCTTTTCAAGTCTCTTGTGGAGTTGAGACGGTGTGTTGATGACTGTCGGTGCGGTGTGCAGGAATGCAAGGGTGCTCCATGCATTGAGCGAGTGCTGGGGTAATGAACGGGGCACTGAGGCTGCGGCTCATCTAACGCTAAACCGCTCACTATTCAACATAAATTGTGCAGAATAATCGATGGGGAATTATTTGATGCGAGTATGTGATCTTATTTATGCTCGACGTATGAATTTAAAAATTCTACAAAGTCTGCAGATATAATAATCATGGGTATCTAGCTTTAACGTTAAACCTAATAAAATGAAACTGGAATTTTGTTGACAATTGGTAACAACTTTAATTATATTTTCTAAACTAACTATAGGTACTTGCTTTTTTTTAGCTGCGTTATGAAGGTATAACAGCATAAATTGAAAGATAAAAATATTTACACTGTAAAATTGATTTATCGTATGGAAAATTTGCCCTTCTCTTATGAGAGTTGCCAGCTGGCCGGACTGTTTTAAGAACTTGTTGACTAAATGTGAGCAACGGTTTTTTCTTATTTTTCACGTACGGAGTGGACCGCACATTTACAGCTTGTATAAGGACTTCATCATCATCATTATCATCATCAGGTCTTTTTAGTCTTCACTGTAGGAGCACGATTCTCTCTCTGTACTACCAGAACATTACGGGCCAGACGGGTTGCAGAGGTTTCATTGATGTTTTTATAAGCTTTGTTTAGCTTTTGGATCCTAAGTCGCCGTCTACAACATCCACGGGAAGACTTGGAGTGGTTCTATTCTACTTTGCCGGGAACCAAACGACTGGTATACTCGTAAGTACCTCCTTGCGGAAAATATAAATATTTCAGTGTTTATAACATATTTATAATTTTTGATGCTGGTCGTAAAATAAATAAATATACATTGTAAAATTATGATCGTAATAGATTTTCGGTGGGAAGATTAAATGCAGCATCTATTTATATTCCAAAACAGTATTCGGCGGTGTTCAGAATAGGCGGATTTTAGATATCGATTACTTGACTTCGAGTAAGCTGGACGGATTCTGATAAGAACTTAATTGGTATGCAAAGTTATGGTGTTTGAATAATGATATGAGATAAACTTATTGGGATTTTACCTTATAAATATAACAAAGTTAAAAATGTTTTTAATATGTACAGTAGATATCTTTGCATGATATTGTTGTATGCGATTCGTTACAATAGGATTAAAATGTTTGAAAAATAAGCATGAGGGCATTGCTTTACTCAACAAAAAAGGCAAAACAATGCTAACAGCAAAAGGGACAACCAACGCAACGCAACAAACACATACTAGACCACTCTGCCTCTTCGCCGTATCAGAGTCTATTTGTTGGCACCTTATTTTTTATTAGATCGCGGTACAGTGTTCCGAGCTTCTCAAAAGGAGTGCAGTACGAATATGCCACTGAGGTTGTGAGGGCGCCTAGTGGCTCTGGAGTGTCATCCCGCTAACACATTGTCTAGCGTCATTGTCTGCAGCGGCTCTCTCGTTACACCGACGTTCAACTTTTTATTTACGCCCAAGTGCACTCCGCCTGTCGCGACAAGAGCTGAATTAAGGCTCTTCGTTGATATGGGATCATTCAACCCGAGAATATCGAATTACGCAGCGCACTGGGCGCTTTGTTGGGTACTTGCACGTGATATTTTCCTTTGTGAACGCCGCGATGTAACGAGAATTAATATTGTTTACAATTGTTATATTTCTTATTGGATCCGCTTTTGTGTACATTGCTAAGCGGATAATAAACGCCGCAAGTTATTTCCTGAATTACGGGAAATAAGCTTCATTGTTTTGGAATGTGCTAATTTTACCACAAAGGTTAGTAAGTTCGTGTTCTGGTTGGGATTACCTCAGTCTTGGTTAAGTCTTAATCTTCGGGGAATACGGGTCTCCTAGAAATGCAGCTGCTAAGTGATTCGTGCCATAAATTGGGTCGCATTCCTCTGAAATTAGCGGAGTGGTTATTCTCGAGATGGTTTTCACTGCTCGAATTTCAATTCTCATTGAAATATTATCTTACTCTAATGTTATCAAAACGAATTATGTGTCATTTTAATTAGTGACATTTAAAAAAACTAAAACTAAAAACTAAAGCTAAGTGCTGGAGAAGAATGCAAAAAAATTGTTGGACAGAAAAAGTTACGAACGAAAAGGTATTAGAGAATGTGGGTGAGAAAAGGAAAATACTACAAATTATAGAAAATAGAAGAGGGAAAATGTTCGGCCATCTATTAATTTTTTAAAACAATAATGGAAGGAAAAATAGAAGGAAAAAGAGGAGTAGGAAAACCCAGAAGAATTTTTTTTGTCAAATAAAGGAAAAAATAACGTGAAAACATATAAGGAGGTTAAGAACTTGGCGGAAGAAAGAGAGACATGAAAAGCACTCCACCGACAAGAGCCCAGCTCTTAAATATAAGAAGAAGAAGAAAAAATTAACAGAGAATTCTACTCAACTATGTATGTAAAATGATTTAGTTTAAATATCTAAATATTCATTGTTCTTATTTTTTTTTGGTGCACTTATGAATGTTTCATTCGCACATTGCATTCAATATAATATGACCATTTGTATAAATGTGTTACACAAGTAGCACAAATAAATATTTTCACCCAACATTTTGAACGTAAATATTTTTTTGTTAACCTCAATGAGAACACAGTGTAAATTCATGCACAATTTAAAACACCAACGGTTAAAACGATATTTGGGTCATCATTAACTTGATTGACATGCTTGATGCGTGTTATAATAAATAATGAACGGCCAAGGGGAGTCAGTACTGTCCAAAAATAGTCTTGGAGCCATCATTAAGAATTGACAGTGATGAGTAATAGTATACATAGGTAATTATTTTAAATTAATTAATAGCAACAAAGGATTGTTTTCTACAAATGTCATTTTTTAGGGTTCCGTAGTCCACAAGGAACCCTTATGGTTTCGTCATGTCCGTCCGTCCGTCCGCCCGTCTGTCTGTCCATCCGGGCTCGTACTCCGCCGCTACTGCACCGATTGTCACGAAAATTGGTGGAGAGATAGATATTGAAGTTCCAAAAGTTGTTTTTTTTAAATTATGAAAAAAAGTTTTTTTTTCAGCCCCCCTCCCATACAATGAAAAGTGAATTTAAAAAATTAAATTGGACTAACCCCAACGTGTGGGGTATCGTTGAAAAGGTCTTTTAAAATGCAACAAAAACTGCTTTGAAACTATGTAGATCAAACCCCTAGTCTTGAGATAATCTAATACAAAGTTAAAATTTGAGGTGTCCCCCTACCGTAACTTTTGAAATAATACTAAAATAATTCTGAAAAAATGTGGTATATACCTCAAAGTATGTACTTTCAATTAAAACTATAGCGGTCTCGGTATCGTAGAAAGTTATTTTTTAATACGTCATAAATCGTAAACCGCAATTTACCTTTAGAACTTTTATATTATGTTACTTGCTGCTACGGAACCCTTCATGGGCGAGCCCTACTCGCACTTGGTCGCTTTTTTAAATTTCTTAATTTACATTTGAAGATAAACAAGTTTTTAAACCATTTAATATTTATGTATGTACAGCTTCTTCTTTGGCTGCAAATTTTAGGTGATACGATCTTATGCATTTTAAATTATGTAGGTCTTTTCTATGAGAAATCCAAGACAATTATCTAAAACTAACTAGCTTATTTAAGATCTAAAAAATAAAAACAGGGTGTCTTTGCGATTATGATACGTTCACTAATTTTAGACCTTCATTAAATATTTACTCAATTAAAAAAAAAAGTTTTAACTCTGGTAAAATACACGAGAATACTATGAGTAGTTTCATTTATTATCTATGGGCAGCACTCACGTAAGTTGCTACACAACTTTAAAATTAATTTTACTCCCAACCTTTTCTATCCCGAGATGATAACAGCTTTTGTTTTCATCGCAACAATTTTCATTACAAACTTCTTTCGCCTTTGCAACGCCCAAGTATTTTATTTACGGTGGAATGTTTAAATTATGATTTCTGCGTGAACAAGCCCGGTGAATAGTGTACTTATTAGGCGACCGGCAGCGGAAATTGAATCTGTTGCTACGCACTTTCCGCCGTCCGCTGCGCATCCGCCTCTCCCCGCTACCCTCCCTCGCCCGCCCGCCCGCCTAATATCATTTACCTTTTATTGCCAACTCCAGGTGAGGTAAGTATTCTTCTCAAATAAAATTATTATTATTTAATGTTTCTCACTAGATACGTATTTAAATGGAGGTTTATTGTTTGAAACGTAATGTATGGAGAAAGGACAATTTAATTACGCATAAAAGCGCCCATTGCCCTCATTGTATTAGCTATATACCTACCTTTAGTCGGAAAATATATTGATGATAATTTATTTTATTATTTGAGTGTTTCATTTGTTCAATAAAAATAATATATTTGTGTTTTAATATGTCCTTACTTAACACATTGCTGGATACTAAGCCAGACACAATAGAAATAACAATTGATTTACGTCTATAGACGTAGTGTGTCCTGCAATGTGTTAATTGTTTATGTATTTTATAGCTATATTTTATATTTCACTTGCAATGAGTTAATTGGCAATTAACATGCAAAACAATTTGTACGACCTAATCTGATAAATTAATTGGCTTAACAACTCCTTAAATCATATTCTAAAAGGATTTTGGCATTTTTTTCTTTGATAAATAAAAGTTTTGTTTACTGTCGTCGATAAAAAGTAAAGAATATCTATAAGTTTATCTAGAATAAAAAGTTATAGATATTCACTACTTTTTATCGACGACAATAAACAAAATTTTTATTTAACAATGAAAAAAAATATCTACAAATAAAAACTTTTGTGTCTTTCGAACACAACCAGACTAGTATCAAGAGAAAAGGACGAGAAAATGATAGTGTGCGTGGATGTTATCGAAATTTTTTATAACCTTCTTTTTAGTCAGCACCACCTGTAGGTTAACGCCTCGTATGTATGATTGTTTGTTTTTGTGAAACACAATCCACGTTTGCGGGTGTCATTTTATTTTTAAAATTTTCAATGTCGGCCTGCCTGCCTTTGCTCAGCATTAGGTTTTTTTCTAGCCTAATAGTGTGTCACACTGCTGGGCATTGGCCTCCCCAACCTTCTTCCACTGATATCTATCTAAAACAGCTTAAACTCTAAGCTTTAAAAAAATAGGTTAATAATTTTTTTTATTCTTAAGGTAGGTTTTCCTGTAATCTACAAGCAATGAACTATATTTTGTATTTTTTTTCAAAATTTTAGGCCCAGTAGTTTCAGAGATCAGGGGGGGGGGGGGAGGAATGGTCAATTTTTGCCTACTTTCATGAATAAAATCCAAACTATTTATTTTACAATATTAATAAAAATATATTTGAGATCCTCATAACGCCCTTTCATTTGATATATGACACAGTAAGGTTTGCAAAACTTTTTTTTAAAATTTCCTAATTTTGGTAACCCGAAAATTACCCTTGTTTTAAAAAAATATTTATTTACTTTGCACATATGTATTTGGGTCATAGGATTACAACATACTGTTTGTTACTTACCAAATTTCACCTGATTCGGTCTAGTAGATTCGGGGCAAATTGGCTGTGACAGACGGACGGACAGACAGACTCATGCGTCTGTATCCGATCCTATAAGGGTTCCGTTTTTTCATTTATTGTACGGAACCCTGAAAACTAGATTGAACCCTAGATAGTGCTCGTAGCAAATGCATTCATCAAGGATAAAACTGCATTATTGCTATCAATTTTACACAACACTACACACCAATTAGGTAATGAGCTCTTAAAACAAATGAATGCGATGAGTGTCAAATGTTTTGTTTTAAATATATCGGCATCTGCGGGCCGGGGCGTCCGAGCAAATGCACGCCATTTCACAAATTGAGTTCGTTCATCATTCAACACATTCAATTCCATATGAACAATCATTTGAGAAATATATTTAATCTACTCGAAAATTTTTGAATGATTTTTTTGGGTAATATTCATTTTACTTTGGAATTTCTTGTTTCTCTTTAGTAAGTAATGGTAAAAACAGGCAGTGAAACTACGGGGATTTGTGACATCATTACCTATGTTATTATTCCTATACCCATCAATAATGGGGCACATCCCTATTATTGTTGGGTACAGGAATCTGGGTCCGAAAAATTGTATTTTATTTAGTCCGTCACTTAGTATATCCAAAAATAATGCACCCAAATTTTTCCGTTTATCAAAGTAGTGAAAATTTATAAAGATACAGCACGTCAAAGTTTCTGACTACGGATTGACGGCACCGTCAAGTGAAAATCGTACTTGATTGTGACGGCTTGCGGAATTTAAAAGCGCTGTATCTTTTTTAGTAGGTATTTGCTAATCAGAAAAAAGAAAAAATATGTAAGTAAGTATACTATATTTTTTATGTTATTACGCTTACCATTGACATTGTTTGCTCGTTGTTACGCTTTAAAAAAAATCTTTGTAGAAAGTCCTGTCAATTTTAATTTTTAAAAGTTAAACAAATATCTTTAGAATGCAAACGGTTTTTATTATGCCAACACTATTTTTCATATTCCCAAATCCTGTTGCTTGGCTATTTCTCTCTTTGAGCTATCAATTCCATGGCAATTTACTACTCATAAAATATTTCCGATGTCGGTTTGAGAGCGTTACTGGAAATCGACAATTTCTCGGAAGCAGAGGCAATGTGGTGTCCGACGCCGTATAGAATTCGGGAGAGTAGAAGGGAAAGTGCGGCGGCGTTGGCGTCGTGCCAGCCCCTCTGCCCGTCACGCCTTCAAATTTATTAATTCCGACTAATTTGTAAAAGATATTTAGAGTCATAATTAGCATTTTTGTCATCGAAAGGATTAACAGAGACCAATTAATTCCACCGCTTAATGCTTGTTGGAAAATAATGTCATGTTTATTTTTGTTTTTAGTACAACAAATATAAAGTTGTTTAGTAACTTATTTCGTTAATTTATATAATTCATTGATTTCAACAAGCCATTAGTTTGATTAATCTATTTGTCCATAACATGTAATGTATGACTATCACTAAGATATATTTTGTAAATGAAAGGTTTTATTTAAAAATAGTTTAAAATTGATGACTGTCAATTAAGACTCTGACGTTGGAAGTAAATATAAACATTTCCAAGAAAGAAAAGCAGACTAGGCACGTAGACGCCATTCATGATAAACGACGTTGAATTAACTCTTATTTCGATGAAACAAGAATCAGAGCTGGAACTACAGTACATAATTACTCTTATTTCGATAAAACAAGAATCAGAGCTGGAACTACAGTACAGTTGCTTGTGGATATTTCAAAATCATAAAAAGTTTTACCTTAGTCATGTAACGGAGAGGACTACAATGATCCATTTCAGTCTGTAGTATCCTATAACTACTTCTACACTATAACGCTTTTATCCCCTACGCCTACGGACTAGACAGAACCTAGGGCCGTAGCACCAAAGACCACGTTTAGGTGAATATAAAAAACGGAAATCAAAATTGTTAAGATTCGTTAGCTGCATGACCTGCATCGCCTATTAATCTGGTTCAAATTCTAACCAATGATCTACTAATTTTGACTAAGCTGCAGTTTTTACGATACGCTGTCGGAGATCAATAAACCAATGAACATTTAAATAATAAGAATGTAGTTCTTCATAAATGAACTTTGATTAAATATCCATAGGCGACGATGCACTCCAGCATGTGTTTTTAAATTAATTGCGCTAAAACTGGGCTGTTTGAATTTGAATTTCGATTTCCATGTGCTTTTATTTAAATTCAAAGCACACAGTGCGACGTGTCGGTGTTTAAACGGAATAAGTATGTTTGTTTGTAGAGGCCGCGGTGGCGCGGGCGCGGGCACGGTCAACACGCACCGATGCCGGCTCGATCATGCAAATTTCATGTAAATAAACAAAAATACAATTAAGGCCAAATCGACGATAAATAGCGCTCATCAACTTTTAAGAATGAAAGATAAGCACTTTTCAGTAATAGGTTTCTACAATACTTATGGTATTTTAGTCTATATGAGAAAATATCAAAAAAATATGTTCTTGAGATAGCTTACGCTAGAAACAGTCTAATAACAAAATATTTTTTCCTGCTCACGTGGTGTTTTTTTACCATTTCTTATTTCATTATTTAATTTGAGTACTTTAGTAGTTACTTATATAGGCTAATAAATAATAACACCAATATAGGCTAAATATCCCGGTCAATTTAATCATCCGAGGTTACAATAATTCGCACCCAGCTAAAAGTTGGTAGGATTATTCAAAACAAATTTATAAATTAAATAAAAGTCCTCATCGATCCGATACCTGGAAAAAAAATACTGGGGTCACAGGTACAAAGGTCACAAAAACGGGTTTTTCGCAATTTTTTAGCAAAACGGTAAATGTTATCATAAAATTAGTTTAGATCAAACTTGAAGATCAGATAATTATCTATAAAAAATGTTTGAATACTTTTTTTTCCTAAGAGTCACCGTTTCTGAGATACTCGTATAACGATACAAAAAGTTGGAAGAGATTTTTTACCGTTTTTTTGCTCGATATTAATAACGGCAACAGGTAGACGCTTGAAAATTCACCGAATATTTAGTTTTATATTCACTTTAAAAATAAATAATTAAATTACAATAAAATAAATATTTAAGGCTTCTGTTGTGATTTTTTATTATTTTTTATTATTTTTTATTTTATATTATTTTATTTTATTTTGTTATGGGGGGCCCCCATACATCACGCCAAATCTCAAAAATCACAACAGAAATACATAATCTGTGAAAATTACAACTGTTTAGCTATCACGGTTCATGAGATACAGCCTGGTGATAGACAGACAGAACGGACGGACGGACGGTTGAACGGACATCCGGCCGGATAAAACGATTCAAAAAGTTGGAAGAGGTAGTGTACTTAGCGCATTTTTCAGGGTTTCGTACCCAAAGCGTAAATATGGAACCCTATTACTAAGACTCCGCTGTCCAGCTATCCGTTCGTCTGATAAAAAGCGTCTACCTGTTGCCGTTTTTAATATAGAGCAAAAAAACGGAAAAAATCTCTTCTAACTTTTTGATTCGTTATATCTCAGCAACGGTGACTCTCAGGATAAAAAAAATTAAGACATTTTTTATAGATAATTATCTGATCTACAAGTTTTTTCTGAACTAATTTTATGATATAATTTACCGTTTTGCTGAAAATTGCGAAATACCCTTTTTTGTGACATTTGACCCCCGGTAATTTTATTCCAGGTATCGGATCGATGAGGACTTTTTATAATTCTTTTCTAACGGTGTTTTGAACAATCCTACCGACTTCCAGCTGGATGCGAATTATTGTAACCTCACACCCATTTTTTCGTCTAATTTGACCGGGCTAAAAAAAAATAAAGTAGTTACTATTTGTAGTTGTAAGTAAGTAAGTTGTATCTTGAATGCCTAAAAAACCCTATAAAAATAAAAATGAAATTTAATTAAAAGTTTTCAGTTTTTATAATCTGTTTGTAAACAGACGAAGTGGCAAGCAAAGTTAGTATACTCGTAGGTAAGTTTAACATTATATCTTTGTGATGACGGGACCGGTGGCTAGTTTAATACAAACAAAGCAATGGTACAGTCTTATCACACGAACGCTAATGAAATGGCGCTCTGTAGTAAAAATACAGTGCAAATAGTGCAATACCTCAGTTGATTAAAGTTTCGTGAATAAAATTGAGTTAAAAATATCTAGTGAAGGTAAGGTATATGTTTCAGTGGTCAAAACGTGCGGGAATATATGGTGGTTGTGACGGTGCGTTTCCGTTTGAATCTCTATGAATCATGATGGACAACAGTCGTCAACGAGATTTGATTAGTAGGTTTTGCAGAGCAACCCGAACTAGACGCTACGATACACCGTAGCGATAAACTGTACAGTTGAAACGTTAGGACAAAACCAGCACAAGTCGATACTATTTTTTAAAATATACATTTTGATAGAGAAGATATTTCAGCATAATATGCAGCCTAAAATACATCTCAAGTTGCATAACAGCTCGCCCAATCTGACTTCAAATTCAATTACATAACTGTCACTCAAGCACACAATGCACAAGACAAATACATCCTTCAGCAATAGAAGTTTCCAGACTACTTTCAATTATAACTCGGCTATATTTATATTGTTGAATCGAAATGTTAGGGTTAATGTTTAAGTGACAAAATAACGGATTTCCAATCAGAGGCGACGGCGCGAAAGAGATTCTAATAACATTCAAAACTCGTCCCAAGGGAGACGATGTCAGTTTAATTACGGCACGAATATAAGGACGGTGGCCGGGGACGTCTCTGGCATCACAACGGATTTATTTTTTCAGTGCGACAAAGGGCGATTAAAAAAGTTGGTAATGAAACCCGTCCAGTGAAAGCAAAGGGTGAAACGGGCTGAGTTCGATTATCGTATGTGCCCAAACTGTTGGCTATTGTAATTCGTGTCGCTGCTCGGCCCCCGTCTATAATTTGGGGCATAATTATTGGGTGGATTAATAATTTTACGTAGTAAAGAGAGTGCTGAATGTTAATTAAAATTGCCTTTTGTTATTAAAGAACGGTCCTAGTTGCTTTTAGTATGTTTGTCATTTATTCATACAATAATATATGTAGTAGTATAATTCTTATTATTTTATGTTATTTTTTTTCCAATTCAAAATGGGTCTTAAATTTCAACTTGCCTGAAGTATAATATTTTAATTTAGATTTTATAGTTTTGATTGAAAATCAGTAAGTACGTCAATTTAGAAATTTGTCTATAGACAAGCATTGTACTCGTGATTTTAAATGTTGATTTTGATTTACATACATTTCTTGCTTTTACCCAGTTTGCTTTAAAAATGACACTGGATAAGGTTTAAAGGTATATTTTATTGACTCATAAAGAACACATTCACTTACAATGAGTCTTAACTTAATATACACAAATCATGTTCAAACTAAATACACTCATACAGTGTGTAACAGTGTTAAAACTAGTACATTTTTTATAACCTTAATTGTCCCATTGTTGGGCAAAGGTCTCTCCCATCTTCTTGTACACAAGTACAATGTTAGGTGTTTTCGTAAATATGTTTTTTCAGTCGTTCCGTAAACATAGTCAAAGATTTGCATTCTTTCAGTTCTTTGGGTAATCCATTATACATTTGGGCCCCTTCGTACAATATGTCCCTCTTACCATAATTAGTTCTAGGTGTGATGAGTTTTATTTTGTTAGTATTTCTTAAATTGTGTTTATATTTATTTAATATTTTTATTGTTTTTTCAGAAATATTATAAATTTTCTGTGACTATATGATAAATCCAAATTGCAGTCTAGGATTGGCAAGAATATTTTAATAAGCTGTTAAACACAGACATTTTATTCTACCCATAGATGTACTACATGAAGCAAAATAAAGTAAATCCGACTAACTTTATGAAGTTCACCCGAAACGGTTTGAAATGTAATACGGATTAAAACCATGCGAGCGGTGAACTAGTGTTGTAAGTACTCGAACTTTTTAGAGTCTATTTATTATGTATTATTTTTTGAGACTAAATTAGATAGATTCTAGTTTCGAAGTATTAATGTATGTTCAAACCTATGTAGGTATGTAAGTAATCAAAGAGTAAAGTCTAATGAGTCGCTGGTCCTAGAGCGCGTATATATTATTGTATCAGGAGCGTAAAGCCTTGTGTGGGTTGTACTTTCGTGTTTATTTAAGGCCGTACCTGAATTTTCCGGGTTCCAGTGCTGCCCCCATTATAAATAAATAATTTCAAAGGAAACGGAGATATCATTTAAAATTTTGTTTCTACCAAGCCCTAAATAACCCTTCAAACTATTTTATGATCTACTGTTTACAGTTTCAAGCGAGAACGTTAAGCTTTACTACACATTTGCCAAAAGGGGCCGTTTTTCGGACCCTGAGCACTGGACCCCGGAAAATTCAGGTACGGCCTTAACCTTATTGCAGGAAAATGCTTTCGTGTAGAACGTAGGTAATTAAAAATCTTAAGATGACACGCAGATCAAACGTTAAAAAGAGTCTGATCTAAAGCGTATAATCCAAAACATATTCAAAACATGTGTCTAAGAGGGAGTCTAGTCTCAAAATAAAGAATAAACGAGTCCAGTCAGTTACAACACTAGATAGAACAAAACAAAACTCGAAGCGCAGACATACCTGCGGATGTCAGGAGTGAAAAGGTAAATAAATCGACGCATACAAAGCCAACTTAACTAGCTTTGCGGAGTGAGTCAGACTTTCGCGTTCAACTCTTGTCAGAAAGTTATCTACCAAACTGTTCTCTAATTATCTGCATACAAACATCCTAAATGGAATGTGCACGTGCTTTGACGTACTACTAATATAGTACGAGTAGATACTTACTTTTATCCGCTACTTTGTTTGCGTGCATTCCTAAGGATATCCCGGGACAAAATGTAACCAATGTTACACGGCAAAAAATTATGACGCTCTCAACAATCAAATACTTAGTAGCAATGTATTTATAAGATTATATTAATCAATGAAATAAATTCAAAACATATGCATATTTTGTTTATTGTTGCGAATATTGCGATAAAAGTTGTTAAATTCTTTATTATAATGTAAGTAAATCAAGCTCCTTCTTGTACGAGATTTAAGAGCTTGCTCTTGTTGGTAGAGTTAGCTCTTACATTACAAAAAAAATCAAGCTACTTAGTATTAACTCCACGTTCAATTTGATACTTTAAGGGTAATCTGGGACATTTCACTTTGCTTGCATTGAACTAATGTTGAAACTAGACTATGCTCAATATTCGCGTAATTATTCTCGCGAATATTGAGAATCACTTGCATGTCATGCAAATACACCTTCGGGAACCCCGAAGTCACTAAAGATAAACGAGGCTTTTACATTCATGAAGACGATGGTTGGATGCCGAACAGTTTCCAAATTCTAGAACAGTGTTAACGATGTATGCCTACAGGTAGAGCAAACATAGTTATACGCCGCTATTGGATTGTTTCCCGTAAGAGGAAATCAGAGTAAACAAGGACACTGGCTAAATATTTTTCGCTGCGTATCTCGCTAGAGGCAGTCGCAGTGCCCGTGTTTTGCTGAATTTCAGAGAGATTCAAACGTGTTGAAAAACTGTGACAACGCATCTATGATATTTTCCAATTCAAATGCAGGTTCGTTAAAATCATAGCAGTTTGTTTTGCGCATGCTTGTTAGTTAACTTTTTGCATATTCCCAACTAAAACTCGTCCAACATCAAAGAGACTCGGAGCTATATTGGTATAATTTATTTTGATAAAGTTGCCGCATCAGGAACCCTCCTTTCCGTTTCGCGATGACACCACGAAGTTTGAAAATAAACGTACCGACTGGAACGTACCTGTAACAAAAGGGAAATTTTCAAAATGTTGCTTCGAACGCGATATTTAAAATTTAACGACGAAGGTGCTTATACTTTTGTGAGGTGATCATTAACATAATTTGAGGTGTGTAGGATAAGCGTAACCCGGCCATATGTAGGAGATAATGGTATTTGGAGTGGCACAAAATGAGCGAGCGGAACGCTAAAACGCCGGCCGCGAGAGGGCGCTTTGTGAGTTCAGGAAGAGAATGAGATAACAGGTGAGGATGTCGGCGCTGAATTGATGCCGTTATTTGAAAAACGCCCTGATAAGTCCCCTCCGGTCCCAAATAAAGGCTGAATTTTTAGCGGCGGATAAAGGTTTTAAAAATGTTCACCTTCATTTAAGGTTACGGTTAACGGTAGCGTTGATTACAATTCCCTTTTCATTTATTTGGTTTCTTGCATATTTTTTATGGTTGTTAATCGCACTCTTAGTATTACTATTAACCAAAAATATGTTTATGTAAGTGTACATGTACGTATATAAGCCTCAGAAAAAAGTGAGGTAAGAAAAAGAGCTAAAAAGGTATGTTTTTCAAGTGCCAACTAACGCTAGATTACTTCAAGTTAGTAGGAGTTTAACAATAAAGAACCTAGTTGAGTTTTCTCGATAAAGTAGCCGATGTTTAAGTTAAGGCAGTTTATTAATGAAAACAGTTTCGTATAAAAAGTTGGAGTACAAGAAGAACATTATTCGTTTATAAGTAACATCGCCTCACGTAAAGAAGATAGCCTCACATTATTTCGTTAACAAAACGATAGAAACAAAAAAGGAGTGGTGTAACGATAAAGATGGTATTTGACTGATAGGCAGTAGTACAAACAGACTCACCTCAAAGGAATGCTGTGCATCAGAACTAAGATTTTGTAATATGAGATTGTCCTATTAGTAAGCATTTCTGCAAATGGGAATATTTTTTACTATAATTTTTTTTTTTTCAATTTATATAACATTTTACGTTGGACAGTGGGTGAGGATTCCATAAGGTAAACAGAGCCCAGCGCTACAAAATCTTAAGGGCACACTTAGTAAGATAAAGTGCTTAAGACATATAATTCAGAAATTAGAATGATTTCCATAAACATATACTAACTCATAGCTGCTTTTTCTTCCGCCCAGATCGTAGAAGTCGATCAAGGAAACGGGTGTTAACCTGTCAATCCTTAAATAAATATAGGTATATCATTTCCAAGTAAAATAACTGTAGTTCTTCTGGTGAAGGTCTAGGAATGAGTTCATAGTCTAGGTTTTATTAATTTGCAAAAAAAAATATTTTTTTTTGTGAATTAAATTTAGTTTGTTGGTACAAGTTGGTAACAAGAAGTTGGTGATAGTTAATTACATATTACAAGAGTTTTTTATACGGTAAAAAAGTTCATACCATTCTATGCTTCAAATCTATAAAAGTATAAGTATTACTTTTCGATTAAATGTCAATAAGACTACTACTTACGCCATGAGAAAGCTACTAGAATGTTAAATTTATACCACTCGTGTGGATGTCTATTGTCATTTCATAAGTGCGTCTTCATATAATAATAGAATATTATTGCTTGGTGTTCAAAATATATAATTTATCTCATCATAAATATAGCTAAATGTGAAGAAAAATGGCGCCACGAAATTCTGTGTTGTCATG
Source organism: Acrobasis repandana (assembly GCA_963576875.1). Taxonomy (NCBI): domain Eukaryota; kingdom Metazoa; phylum Arthropoda; class Insecta; order Lepidoptera; family Pyralidae; genus Acrobasis; species Acrobasis repandana. Next base: position 12,444,845 of record OY756218.1, on the reverse strand, counting down.
AAATTTGCTTACACAATGTCACATTGTGAAGTTTAAACTGCTGTAATAAGCAATTTGCCTTAATAATAGTTTTTAGAACATAATAGATAACATTGTCGTAACTGAATTTAGATATTACAACAATAGATATTATTTGAGATATTATCGTTTATTTATTGAAATTCTATCTTTATACCCAGGTATTTAGAATTACACATGGCGTATCAATATGAAAGCAAAAGTGTTTGTTAGATGATGTACGTACGTACTTGAGAGCAATGCAATTGCACATGAACAAAGTCACGAGCAAAATAGTAGGTTTATAGATAGAAAACCATATTAAAATAAAATTGATCCAAATCAAAAGATACCGATTGACTATGCGACTCAACATATATTATTACAGTTATCATTCTCATTCTTGTAAAAGTTAAGTATGACCATATAGGTAGTTATTTTAAGGCCGTACTTGAATTTTCCGGGGTCCAGTGCTGCCCCCATTTAAAATAAATCATTTCAAAATAATGTCTTCGTTTTCTTTGAAATGATTTATTTTAAATGGGGGCAGCACTGGACCCCGGAAAATTCAGGTACGGCCTAAAAGCTATGTTTCTCAGCCTTTTATATAGGAATGGTGAAAATAATGTGAGTGTGACTAAGCTGTTAACTCGTACTACCATTTTCCAACTGGTAGAAGATTCTGACTCCTCCAACAAGAGCTAGAGTTAAGCAGATTAAAAAGGGAGGGATTACAACGGTGAATGAGGTGACTGCCATATTCAGGCAGCGACGCAGCACCCGGGTTCCTGTTTATTGTTTCGGTTTATATTGAAAGTTTATTGCGTCTGCTCCCGCACTTCCAGTGTGAACGCAGCCTTAGGTTCAAAGTGTCGCATTCAGCCAGCCACGCAGCCGCCAGGACCCTGTTTCTTGTTTCGGTTTATATTGAAAGTTTATTGCGTCTACTCCCGCACTTCCAGTGTGAACGCGGCCTTAGGTTAAAAGTGTCGCATTCAGCCAGCCACGCAGCCACCGGGACCCTGTTTAATGTTTCGGTTTATATTGAAAGTTTATTGCGTCTACTCCCGCACTTCCAGCGTGAACGCGGCCTTAGGTTAAAAGTATCGCATTCAGCCAGCCACGCAGCCACCGGGACCCTGTTTAATGTTTCGGTTTATATTGAATGTTTATTGCGTCTACTCCCGCACTTCCAGTGTGAACGCGGCCTTAGGTTAAAAGTATCGCATTCAGCCAGCCACGCAGCCGCCGGGACCCTGTTTAATGTTTCGGTTTATATTGAAAGTGAGCGCTGCGGAGCACGAATGAAATCCCCAATATTTTTTTATTGCAAACGCTCTTTGGCATCCGCGGATTGGAAACATAAAACTATTCTTAAGGGTGAAGTACAATATTTTTGTAAATTTTTCAAGATTTTGCCAAATCTTGAAATAAATCTCCAGAAGATATCTAAGTTATAAGAATTTTACTACTTTCTATAATAAACGTGTTAAATTTTTACTTCCCATAAAACCTTGATGAACTGATGGCCCAATTTGTATGGGCGGTCGATCTTTTTACATTTCCATATCCTCAATTAAATAATGCGCACGGCTTTATCGCAGTATTGTTATTTAAAATATTTAGTAGCAACATACAACAATGCGATGAATTCTAGTTCTAAATAAATAAAAATAGTTTGGAATATCCAAAAGTGCACGCCTCATAATCTCATTTTTCACAATTAAATTGATTTTAATTGTTTTATTGCTAACTTAAAACGAAGAAAAGTATGTGTCGGCTTTAACGCACGACTGGAGATTATTTTTAACTTTTATTTTTACTTCCCGCTGAGAAAGATATAGCGGGCACTGTGAAGGAGGACCCATTGCAAACCTCTTTGCCTACACCCCGACGATCTACGCGTGCGCGAAGAGCAGCTCAAGTTCTGTCACCCTGATTTGTTTTTGACAGTAAGATTTTGGTTTGTAACAAAATGGCGAGCTCACGCGCGATGATTTGAATTTTTTTACTGCTCGCTATAACTAAACTACATTGAATTAGACCGTGATCTTTGAAAGGACTTAGTTTTGGATAATACTGAAGCGTATAAAAAAAATGGACTTGATCGGATACGTTTTTCGGGAGTTATCGTGACCACGCCAGTTTCCATACATAAAGACACACGGACGTCCACAAAATGATTTTATTAAACATTGTTTTTATTTATTTAAAAGGCAAAATGTCTTTTAAAAATGTCATAAGTGTTGAAACTAGTGTTTTTCCTTGACATTTATGTGTAAATATTATTGTACAAGTGCGATAGAAAATAAATAGAGACACATTTAGTTAAAAAAAATCACTTGATTTTTGTAAGGCGAGAGTAGAGCACTACCTCATGCGCTTCGCTTATGAGGCTTGCAATATCAGTTACCTTTAGAAATACTGAAATAAGTACCTAATAGATTTCACTTGAATAGAATTCATAACCCTCAATTTCAGAATTGTATTATTCATGAATACACAAGAAAACATCGACGGCAAAAATCACGGATTCATGCTTTCAAAGTTCAATGTCCTCCTCTATTTTCGTATCTACTTAAGACTCAGACCTTAAAGCTTGGCAGTGTCATGTTAAAAATAAATGTAAAATCGTGTGGGCAAGTACTAAATGCATAGAAAGTGCATAATGCACGAGAAGTGTTGCGCCGGTGCAGCGTTGGCCCTGAGCTGAAGTTTGCGTGGGCAGAAACACCACGATCGTTAAATTTTACTGGGCGCTACCTGGATGCGGCTATGGCAGTGGTAACGTACTCAAATGTATATAAAATAAATGGCGTTTGTATTCTTATTTACTAGCCGATCAGTCGGCGCAAAAGAGGTATTCTGTAAACGCCATGCGAAGCCATCAACTTGGAGAACCGGCGATTGTAGAGTGGTGTTAGCTACTAAGAAGACTTTTAAATAACCATGAGACAAAATAATATGAAAATACTATTATTTATTGTTTAGTAAAATTCGGATTAAAACAATACCTACAAAGAGCGAACACGGCGCAATGGCATAGCGGTTTCATAAATATCCGCCTCCGCATCGCGCTCCTTATCTACTTCTTCATCATACGAGTTTATTCACGGGACATGTATATTGTATATGTCGCAGTTGGATGGTATAAACCGCTAATTCACTAAACCGTGTTTGGCATACAGCTCGGTTTTGTTAAACAGCTGAATATCGTTCAGCTGGATTGTCAATGTGTCACGTTTAACAAACCAGCTAACCACGTTTAGACAGCAGAATAGGTTATTTGCAGGCTACGTTAATAACAAACAAATGTATAACGGGTCATTAAAATAAAACCTTAATTCAACTTCTTACTATGTAATCTAGTCTCCAATATTATAGCACACCAATAAGGAATGATACAAAGTTCGATGCAAGTGGATACAGAAAAGTTCGTTAACGCTATATAATCTCAATGGGGTAGCGGTTTCTCCGTAAATACTTCATCTTGCCGGAAGGCGGGCGTCGAAATAATTATATGGGAACCAAGCTGAAGATCTGCTTTATTTTTCCTAACCATTAAGCAGTCCAAAATCATAAACGATGTGTCCGATATCTCTCGATGAAAACAGCTTACTCTCGGAACGCTGTGAAGAATTCCGAACTAAATCTACAATACTCAATATTAAATATTTTATTGCAAACCATAAAGTACATAAGATAACAAAAATACAATTTAGGAATACTTTATGGACCCTGCCGGGCACAGCAATTTGGTTAGAGAAGAGGAGGTCGTACTCAAAAGGTAATTTAGATCGACTATTTAAATTAGTTATTAGTACCTTTATATTTAGTATATTAAATATTTTTGGACATTCGATTTATAGATATTAAAATTTGAAGTTATGCATTGAGTACGTATTGAATTATGATTTACCTTTATAAATTACTTTAATTTTATTACCAGTTTCATATTCACACATATTTTCTACATTTATTTCAATTATGGAATACAATCATTTATTTATTTAAAACATTCAGAGTAAATTATTATATTTTATAAGTTAATTTATATACCTACATAGTGAATTTCATTTTCTATGTAAATAAAAAACAACGTCAACAAATCGTTTATACCATTCTGCGTATGAGGTGTCAGTTATTTAACGCTGTTTTACGAAACCGAGCTGTAATGTCAAACAGCTAGAGGTTTAGTGAATTAGCGGATTATACTATTCAACTGCGACATATATACACGGGACGTCGTCTTACACACCCACGTGTGAATCTTTTTACTAGCCTATAGATGTACACGTAAAATATACAATGACCCGAAAATCTTTGTTGTTATAGATATCACGAGGCATTGTAATATAAATTCTCAGAAATCTGTTCCGACCCTTCGTCAAGTTTCCTGAGATTCGTAGTTGGATGTCCACACGCCCACGCCCGGGCAGTCACGACGTACGCAAACGACAAATGACGACGACGCTCCAGGACAAACTACCGGACTTATCTGATGCAGGCAACTCGTGACGGGTTCACGAGTTTCCCGCCAGCCATAGTCTTGTTATAGACTAAGAGCCCATGATAAGTTGGTTTCAATAAATGTTTATTCAAACTAATAAAAATTGAAAATTACGAAACATAAACAAATAAATCATCATACATATACTCGTATTAAAAATATGTATGTGATGAAAAATTTTCGTTACTAATGAGATTCCAACTGACGCTCCTCAGGTTTGTACCATGAGTGCACTTTCAATTGTGCACGAAAGAGGATAAAATCAGTTTTCGTACACACAAATCAAGAATAAATTTCCTTTTACATCTGTCGTTGGTAAAACCAAAGAGATGTAAAATAGAACACGAAAACTTAAGTATTCTTCTTCTTTATCTTAAGAGCTTGCTCTTGTCGGTGGAGTTAAGTATATATTTAAGTATATCGTATTTAAAATAGTAATGAAAACATTTTTCATATATTCCTGAAACAAATGCAGCATAAATATAACAACGCCCATGCAACATCGCGGGGTCTTCGTCTATACACCTCGCAATCGTTCGGTTAAATTCCGCTGAGAATTCAGCGACTGTTGTTTGAATTTTTGATAAGCAAACTTTGTTATCTATAAATCAACGCATAATTTGGAGTCAAGGTGATGTTTATAGGAAGTTAAATAAGTTTGTTTAGCTTACAACAACCGATACTGTTTTGATTGACTTGGGTAGCGATGAACCGCATTGATTTTGGCCGTAGATAAACAGCTTTTATTTCTTTCAAACTGGAAAACAATATTGTAGATTGTTTGAAATCAAAGAAAAGTTTATTTAGAGAAAAATAATACATACTACTATGTTGGGTATCATTAAATATCTTAGCCCTAATTATTGCATTCAGGTTATGCTGCCAACGTTTAAATCACATTTGCGCGAGTCGATTTCTATTTTATTTTCAAATGAGCAAAATTATTTATTGAAACTGAAAATTTAAAGAATAAAAGAAAGTGAAAGTTAAATAATTAAACTCGATTTCTATTGAATTATCGATGTAACTACTACTGACAAGAGGAAATAACACGTAGGATATGGTATGGCTAACGAGTCATAGGTTTGTAGTTGGTATTTTTTTCACACCTGGTATTAATAATTTTGAAAAATGTAGTAAAAAGTTCATTTTAAATATTTAGTTTTAAAAGTAAGCAGAGTAACTTCCCTTAATATCGAGAACATACATACAATACAATACCTACCCTTTATTGCACAAAAAAGTCATTTGCGAGTCGGACTCGTGCATGAAGGTTCTGTACCTCCGTACAATGTTTTAAAACGCTGAAAAAAAACACGTTTCTTGTATGACATCCTCTTTAACTTTATCTTATTTTTAGTATTTTTTGTTAGAGGTACAGCGGTCACAGTAATACATAATCGGTGAAAATCAATCAAGTGTATCTGTGACAGACGGACGGACAGACGAACAGACAGAGTCTTAGTAATAGGGTTCCGTTAACACCCTTTGGGTACGGAACCCTAAAAACTAGGAAATTCGCAAAAGGCGGCCTTATCGTTATAGGTAATACTACATACCTTCTTCTTTTATTGCGCTAGCTTAAACATTATATAAGTACCTTTATACTTTTAATTCAAAGCAATGACAGTTAACAAAGTAACAACAGCAACAGAACAAGTATGTTCACAAGTATTTGTGCACAAGTAAAAGTTATAACAATAACGAGAGCCACAATATAGTGTTGTTCCGCGCCAAGTGTTAGAAATGTTCTAAACTTTCCACTTTAGCAATACAGTTTTCGAGCAAAGCTTGAATTCCACGTTCAGGCAGTTAGCCCAGGCTCTTCGCATTCCGACTAGTTGATTAGCCCTGCCGGATACCTCTCGTCGGGGCCCGGTTATGCGCTCCTGTAGTTTTTGGCTCAATCGGCTGTAAACGCTGTATGAAAGGATCGACTATTAGATTCTTTTATTTAAATGTTGAAACTGCAATCACTGGAACGTTTATCGTTCAATCTTTTTGTTTATTTCACATACTTTTGTTTATTTTCTTGTCTTAGTAATAAAGAAAAAAATAACTTCAATTTAACTGTTATATAAACTTAATATAAACGAATAAGTACATATTCATCATTTCATTCGCATGACATTCACTGCTGGACAAGGACCCATCCCTAAGATTTCCAAAATGACCAATCTAAAGCGGCCTGCATCAAATCTTGAACTTGTGGGTGTCCCACGCTTCGCTTGCTAGTCTATGGTCGCCATTGAACCTTTTTTTCCATCGAACGTCGCACTACGTGTTCCGCCCACTGCAACTTCAATGAGCTAATCCGCCGAGCTATGTCAGTGACATTTGTTCTCTTTCGAATGGAAATTCGAAAGAGAACAAATGTCACTGACATAATTATTTCTGATTCGATAACGTAGAGAAACAACAAGCATAGCCCGCTCCATAGCCCGTTGAGTGCTTATGAGACCCATAGTAAGGGAGGGAGAATTGCAGATTAATACTTTTTAAATGTGTATGCTCAAATAGTGATCAATTAAAAAGAAATAAAATACCTCAAATACATGAATCAAATACGTAAACGCCTCAAGTATTCCACAGGGCACGGCGTCCTTGTGAATAAACACGCATTTTTTCGCCGTCACTAAAGGACATAACGTAAATTTCTTTAATAATTAAATTCCATTGCGAAAACTCAGCGAAATATAAAGGCAAAAATACAAAATGACCAAACGAAGCTTCAGAGTTTCAGCGTGGCATAAACAGGATTGGAAGGGCGCAATTTGGCCGGTATTCAGAGTCGCGCCGCTGTAAAAGCGCGCCGTATCTAATTATCATCGGGTTACACCGACCGGTACCATGGATCACAAATATTTTCGATATTACATTATTTTCTGAGATCAAACAAACCTTAGATTAGATCAGATGGTGCTCGTACTTGTCTGTAAACTTAGTAACATGATTAAGATTGGAATTGGGCGCAATTTGACCGGTATTCGGAGTCGAAAAGTGAAGTCAAAAGCGTGTTGTATTCATTTATCGTCGGGTGACGCCGGTTAATTGTACCACGATTCATAAATATTTTGGACAAAATCTTGGACGTTATTTTTAAATTAATAAGTAGGACTTTGTTTTGGTCTTTTTTGTAAGACAAGACAAGCAAATTACACACTAGCTGGCCGTTATTTGTGTTTCCAAAATATTTCGATTTTTATTTCCAAGTTTATGCATTTAAAACCTTCAAACTACTCAGAAGTAAATTACCGAAAAATGTACCAAAAAGAAAAACATTATTTTCTGTATAAAATAACGACTTTTAAAAGAATGTTTACACTGAATAAGAATTTGCGTACATAAAACAATTTCAACAACAATAAATTAAATAATGATTATATATAACAAAACCTAAGGTTTTTGTTTTTGTTCAAAATTAAACCAGCTTTGACACAAAAGGTGTGTTCTGATAATTAAAACTAAATGGTTTTATTAATGAATTGACTAACTAAATTGTCCTACTTGGGGTGGTAAAAGGGAAAGCTTTAGTACTCTTCAAATATTGTATCATCTGTTGTCCATGTAGCTCAATATTTAAATAAGTATAGGTAATTTGAAATTCGTGATCACAATTTACAATAAGGTTAGGTAAAGAGTTTGTATTTTGATTCATTTGTAGTTGTAAGTTTTGGAAGTTAACTATTCGTTTAACATCTATCACAACTCGCAACTCACAACTGTTTTGATCAGTATCATGTATACCTAATACTTCCTATTAAAATTATAATTTTGAAGAGACGGTAATTTAAAAAGTTGTGGGAAAAAAAAGTTTGTATGATTTCTACGATTTTTTTTAGCCAATAAAGGTCACACTATCCAACCAAGCCACGATCCACATTCAAAACGTTTTTAGTGAGTGGATATTTCTGCACGTTCATAGTTGGAGCGAGTCATACCAGCACAGGGGCACAGTAACTAAATTACTGGCGACATTTTTAAAGCTTTTTGCAGGGTTCGCTTCCCAGCTAATCAGGATGATAGTGCGTGTCAGCTGGACCTCTGACCCCTGCCGCTTTACAGACCTAATCAAATTAAAATAGCTATGGAATGTATGGAATGCAAAGAGGTATGCGCGCCCACATCTATAACGTAGAATAAAAACGTAACCGATCGCTGTCTGTACATGGATAATGAGAAAAAATACTGTCCCACAATATATATGTCGCAGTTGAATGGTGTAATCTGCTAATTCACTAAACCTCTAGCTGTTTGGCATTACAGCTCGGTTTCGTAAAACAGCGTTAAATAACTGACACCTCATACGCAGAATGGCATAAACGATTTGTATTCATCAATGCCGCGGCGCAAGACGTAAGATTGGAGATTTAGTTCGGAATTCTTCACAGCGTTCCGAGAGTAAGCTGTTTTCATCGAGAGATATCGGAGACATCGTTTATGATTTTGGACTGCAAAAGGTTAGGAAAAATAAAGCAGATCTTGGTTCCCATATAGTTATTTCGACGCCCGCCTTCCAGCTAGATGGAGAATTTACGTGAATCAAATGAAGGCAGAGAGAAACCGCTACGCCGCCATTGAGATTATGTCGCGTTAAAAAACTTTTCTGTATCCACTTGCATCGAATTATTATTAATATTGGTGTTCTATGATCTTGGAGACTAGATTACATAGTAAGAAGTTGAATTGAGGTTTTATTTTAATGCCCCGTCATACATTTCTTTGATTAAAACATGTCTGCAAATAACCTATTTTGCGTTCTAAACGTGGTTAGTTGGTTTGTTAAACGTGGCACATTGATAATCCACTTTGAACGATATTCAGCTGTTTAACAAAACCGAGCTGTATTGCCAAACACCTAGAGGTTTAGTGAATTAGCGGTTTATAGCATCCAAATGCGACATATGTAAAAATACTGTAAATAAAAAGAAACCCACAGGCTTTTATTAATGAAATAAAACCAGAAACAAAGATTTTTAGAATTTTTGTCGGTATGTGTCTTTGTCTGTTCGTTTCTGTGCGCTAATCTCAGGTTTAACAGATTCGAGTGCGGTTTTTACTAATGTATTGTGGTAAGCTTCACAATATTTAGTGCTTGTTTTATTTCAATCTGTTTATAAAGAAAAAAAATTGTCTTACTACGAGTGCTAATATAAAAATAAATGTAATAGCCATTTATTCTACTAAAATTTTATATAACATAATAATTTAAATAATTTTTCTTATCTTCCGAAATAATTTGGCCATAATACAACAAATTTAATAAGTGATAATTAAAAATATGAATTCAAAATTTATGAATTTGTGTCAGTTGCGATGATAAGTCAGATATATAAATATACATTAAAATTAAATAATTTTAGTTTAGTTTAGTTATTATTTATTATTAGTCTTGTACATATAAATATCCTATGATAATAAAATAAAGAAGTTACAAAAAAAAAAATGAAATAAGAAATGGTGAAAAAATACCACATAAGCAGGACTTGCAACCGCAAACTAACTAATACTAAACTAGTACTGCATCTTGAATGCCTAAAAAAACCCTTTACTAATATAAATATACATGTCAATAGTAATATTTTTAATAAATAATTTATTTAATTGACCGTTTGCGTGAAATTCAGTTTTATTCTGAACATTGTTCGGCAAATTAAAACAATTTTACAGACACCCACAATATCCAAAACACGATTGAGCATATTCGGCTCGATAGAAAAAAATCACAAACATACCTCTAAATTTAGTTTTGAAAAACTTATTATTATTTTATACAATACCTTTTTATATGAAAATTATACCAAAAAATGTATAATCTAAATTACTTGTCCAATTTGGTACAAAAAATTATAAATATAATTAAAAAAAAATAATAAATAAAACACAGCGAAATATCGTCGAGAGCGAACAAAGGCCCGCATCCACGCTCGACGATATTTCGCTGAGTTTTATTTATTATTATTTTTTGTAATTTTAAATATTTATAATTTTTTGTGTAGGGAAATCGACTAGTAATTTAGATTATACATTTTTTGGTATCATTTTCATGTAAAGGTGATTGTATAAAATAGTAATATCGACTCTGTACGTTCAGTGAAAACTGTGTTATCTCGAGTAATATCGGATTTAATATTCTTACATATTCAGAATCAGAAAAAAAAATGCTATTTTTCTGTCTTATTTTCATAGCCGTAGGGATTAAAATGCCAACGTTAGGATTCATGTAAAGTGATGTAAGTATGGGTTCCCACAACTTTTTTTGTGTTTTTCAATACAATTGCATTTAAAACTAGTTGAACTAAACTATATTTTTCATTTTGTTAGTGTAAATTGATATTAACAGAATCATAACACTTAAAAATGACGGGGTTACTCAGATTTGTGTATAGTGATGCAACTCTTTTTTCGACATTATCAAAATAAAAGCAGCATATTTCAAATGCTGTCATTGAAATTAACATGTTTAATTTTGTGACTTTTCGCTGTATTATAAGAGATCTCATTTGTCTATGAAAATAGTAAATGTATATCATTTAGCACTAAAGCAAAGCAGAATGTGTAAAATGTTATAATGTGACTTATAATAATTGGCACAAATAAAATGTTGTTTTTTTTGTGTCAAACGACATAACTCAATGTTTTTCAATTTTTTATATTAAAAAGAAGACATAACGTAATATTTGTTTCAGTAGTTTATTGAAATGGGTATTATCTAACAATAATAGAAACCAAAAATTATAAAACTTCCATAGAAAATGAGTGGGAATTTTTTTAAACTTTAAAGTCGATTATCTCAAAGCTATAATTTTTGACTTAACCCCGTTTTCACTGAACATATAGTATTAATTTAGATTATACATTTTTTGGTATAATTTTCGTAAAAAAGGATTGTATAATGTAGTGATATCTTTTTTAAAGGTTTTATGCAAGTTTAGAGGTATGTTTGTGATTTTTTTTCTATCGAGCCAAAAATACTCAATCGTGTTTTGGATATTGTGGGTGTCTGTAGAAAAGCCTTAAGATTTCTATGTAACATTTTTGAGAAATAAACTGTAATAAAATAAATAAATAAAAAGCCTTTATTCTACGAAAATAAAAAATCTTACAATTAAACTCTTTAAACATATTTTTCATTTTACTATTACATTTTTGGAAGTCGCTTCTGCGGCGTAGGCCTCCCTCAGTTTTTTCCACTTTTCCCTATTTAGAACCGCACTTCTTCTTAAAGATGTCTGACCATCGCGTTCTTGGTCTCCCTGGCTTTCTTTCTCCATCCCTAGGGATCCATTCCGTAGCTCTCTTTGTCCACCTTTTATCTTCTAACCTGCATACATGTCCGGCCCATTTCCATTTAAGATTACGAATCCTTGTAGTTATATCTGTGATTTTAGTTCTTTTCCTTATTAATTCATTTGTATGTCTATCAGATAATCGTATTCCCAACATACTTCTCTCCATCTTCCTCTGATGTACAGCCAATCTATCTTCATCCTGCTTCCGAAGAGCCCACGTTTGACACCCATACGTCACACATGGAAGTATAGAGTTTTCGTATAACTTGCTTTTAATCCTGATATCTATGCTTTTGTTTTTCATGACCTCTCTTAGGCTCCAATATTTCTTCCAGGAAGTGGCTATTCTTTTATTGACTTCTTTTTCAGTTGTGTCTTTGAACGCAATTAATTGTCCTAGATAAATGTATTCTTCAACATACTCTATTTCTTTGTTATCGACTATTATAGCATGTCTTTCGCTGTTCGTCATCAATTTTGTTTTTGAAGCATTTAATAAAAGTCCCACTTTTTTGCTTTCAGTAACTAAGTCATTCATCATAATATCTAGTTCATTTGGGTTTTCTGAAAATATGACAACATCATCTGCAATGCGTAGATGGCTAAGATATTCACCATCTACCTTTATTCCTTTGTTTTGCCAGTTTAAATTTCTAAAAACCATCTCTAGTACTGAAGAAAATATCTTTGGAGACAGTGGATCTCCTTGTCTCACTTCTCTATTGACAGGGATATGCTGCTCCTTCCGTTTTAAGTTTTATCTTTGCAGTGCATTTGGAATAAATTTCTTGTAAGATCTCTATATACTGAGGATTTACGCCCTGCTCTCGTAGGGCTTCCCAAATGGATTCGTGTTTCAACGAATCAAAGGCCTTTGTGTAGTCAATAAAACAAAAATAGAGTGGTTTGTCTCTTGTGATTTTTGTTTCACCTGTGTGACAACCTGAATATGGTCTACCGTAGAAAAGTTTCTGCGAAATCCAGCTTGCTCGCGCGGTTGATGTTCGTCCAGTAATTTAGTAAGTCTAGACAGCAGTATTTTTGAAAATACTTTATATATAATTGTCATAATTCAACTGGCGATAGCTAGCGCGGGACCGGGAGCGCTGGCGTGCTCTTGCGCTGGAGGCCAAGACTCACTTTGGGTCGCTGAGCCAGGATAGTAGTAAGTAAGTATAATTGTCATAAGACTTATGGGTCTATAGTTCCCAAGACAAGTTGGATCGCCTTTTTTATATAATAACGTTATTGTGGATTTAGACCATTGTTGTGGCGTCGAGCGTTGCTCTACTATATTGTTAAATAAGTCCTGTAGCGGCAACTGCAATAGTTCGCTCAAGGCCTTGAGCAGTTCATTAGTAATATTGTCGCTTCCGGGAGTTTTCTCATTCTTTAGAGAATTTATCGCATGCTCTATTTCAGATTTAAGTATAGATAACACTTTCAAATCCTCACCCAACTCACTACAACTTTTTGATTGTTTGTACTTACTTGACCCAATGCGGTAGTGTCTCTCGCGTAGAGTTCTTTGTAGTAGTTTGTGGCTTCTTTAATCATATCTGGTCGCTTTGATATTAGGTGTTGTCGTTTATTTTTTTGCCCTATGTCCCATTCGGATTTATCCCTAAGTTCTTTATAGGCTTTTCGTACAACTCCAGCTTTATTAATATATTTTTTGTCTTTTCTTTTTTCTTTTCATGTGTTAATTTCCTGTTGATTGTTTTGCTTAACTCTGATATCTTTAATTTATTTTCCTTTGTCTTCTTTTGTTTATACAAGTTTTCCCTTTCTTTTAAATAATTAACTACTTCTTGATTGACACTTTTTCCTTCTTTGTATTATTGCACGCCTCATAAGCGAAGTGCATGAGGTAGTGCTCTACTCTCGCCTTACAAAAATCAAGTGATTTTTTAACTAAATGTGTCTCTATTTATTTTCTATCGCACTTGTACAATAATATTTACACATAAATGTCAAGGAAAAACACTAGTTTCAACACTTATGATATTTTTAAAAGACATTTTGACTATAGCTGAGAGGATCAAGGAGCACATCGCCGCTGTAAAGAACCGACAAATCACCAAATCGGCCATTGCAGAACATCTACTCAAAGCAGGCGCTAATCACTGGATTGAATTTCATCGTACGCAAGTCCTCGCTGGCGATTGCCACTATCGCACTAGGATGGTACGTGAGGCGATTGAAATTAAGAAACATCCTAACAATTTTAACCGAGAAGATGGCCTTAAATTGACAGCAGTGTGGAATCCTGTGATTGACAAAACACAACCCCGGTTTGGTGCACAATCGGTTAACCACCAGAATACGGTTGCGTTACGGAATAGGGACACTGTGAGTGTAGTGTGTGACGGTACTTGGAAAATGAACAATATGACGGTGGACGAAGATCAAACCGGGCAGGGGGAGGCGTAGGCGTCATCGCTGCTTCAGTCAAGCTGGGACCACGTTCGGTGAAACCCGAACGAAACGTCAGCAAAATAAATAAAAAAAGGTACGTTTCGCGTTAATTCCCGCATGCATTAATTTAATAATAATGCAACGCGATAGTTTAAAAGTATTTATAGACATTTTGCCTTTTAAATAAATAAAAAAAATTTTTAATAAAATCATTTTGTGGACGTCCGTATGTCTGTATGTATGGAAACTGGCGTGGTCACGATAACTCCCGAAAAACTTATCTGATCAAGTCCATTTTTTTTATACGCTTCAGTATTATCCAAAACTAAGTCCTTTCGAAGATCACGGTCTAATTCAATGTAGTTTAATCGTAATTATTATTATAAAAATACAGGTGACATATCAAAAATAATTTTGGATATGAGGTTTGTTGAAAGAGTTAATACCTATGTATGATGAGTACGAATGTGTAACTGGCAAGTAAGAAAAGAAGTAAAAAGAAATTTGAATAAAGAATGTTGTGATTTTGTTTGTTTTATTAAATATGAAAGACGAATAAATGTAAAAGAAGCGATAAGTTAGTTAATATTTTATTTAATTTGCATTAACTAATTGAGAATGAAAAGAACAATCAGTGGTAACACTTTTCTTGACATTCGTGACGTATTCTTGTGTCTTTTTCTTGTTTTTGCTTAGTTTTTTTGAGATTTCTCAAAATCTACCGGTCCGAATCGGTTTAAATTCACAGGAAATCTGAGTTGTATAGAACTCTTTGGAAAGCTACTTGTTTGGTTCCGATCGGTTTAGTTGTTCAAGAGTTATAAGCGGGTCACATACACACCCACACACACATACGGATAGGGTGCATGACACTTGCTCGTGAGTGGTCAGGGAAGATTCCTGAGACTTTTAAACGACGAGATGTGATGAAAACTCGACTTTTCAAAAACGGGGTAAACTAATAACGTCCCGAATTTTAAAATTTTAAATTTTCTCATCGGGAAGTTAAAAATAAAAGTTAAAAATAATCTCCAGTCGTGCGTTAAAGCCGACACATACTTTTCTTCGTTTTAAGTTAGCAATAAAACAATCAAAATCAATTAATTGTGAAAAATGAGATTATGAGGCGTGCACTTTTGGATTTTCCAAACTATTTGGAATTTGTTTTGAAAAAAGTTGTAATGATGATTCAAGCTTATTATACTCGTATTGTTTTTGCACGATAGTTGATGAGTTAGTGGATTCTGAAAATTTCGTTGCCCGATATTCTATATCTTCTTTGTTGACTTTAATCTTCTTTGTTGACTTTTGGCAAGGTCCTGACGAGTTTGGCTGCTCTTATATAGTTTCTCTTCTTACTCACTTTTAAAGTAAATTCACTTCTTATCATTCTATGATCGGTCTTAAAGTTTAAGTTCTTTATAATACCAAATTTTTTTACTTGTGTTGGTCTATTAGTAAGAATGTAGTCTATTTCGTGTAACAACGTTCCATTTGGAGATTGCCAGGTCCATTTTTTGTGGGGCTTTTTTTAAAATAAGCTATTCACAATTGTATAATTATTTTCCACAGCAAACTCAAGCAGTGTTTGTCCATGTGGACTTCTAGGGCCATAACTGTACTTGCCAAAGATTCAATCTTCACCTCCCTGTATTTCACCTACTCTGGCATTGAAGTCTCCTAAGATGATGAATTTTTTTGATTCCACGTAGTTAAATGCAGCTTCTATCTGTTGGTAAAAAGCCTCTGTCTTTGTCCTCATATTGTTCGGTGGGAGCGTAAACTTGGATCAATGACCATGTATTACTATCAGATGTTTGTAATTCTAGAATACCTACTCAGTCGGATATTGACTTAAAACTTACAATATAATCTTTGATATATTTTTTATTAAAAAAACCTACTCCGTTTCTTCCCTTGGTCCCAGGCGTATGGCACAGAATAAATTCTGGGTACTCTTCGATTTTCTCTCCATATCTTCTTGTTTCGCATAGGCCAATGACGTCCCATTTTAAATTTTTTATGGCGTATATGAGTTCTGTAAGTTTGCTGTCTGACAATAGAGTGTTAACGTTTAAGCTTGCAATATGGAATGTTTGTGATTTTTCATATCCGTTTATCAAATTATTTACATATTTGGGGGGGGTTGCGGTCTACTTCCACCACGGTGACCGGCCGACTTGGGGAAGGTGGAGGGGGGGCACTTAGTTTTTTGCCGTTGTCCTAGTAAGAGAGTTGATACCAGAAGTGTATCAAGTTGGGCGGGTCGCAAGTAACTGGTTATGTTCAGTGGTTTATTCTTCTTCGACGGATTTTAAGCTCTCCCTTCTCTTGCAGTGTTGGCCACTGACGTAACAATCTCTGGTGATTCTGACATAGATCTTTTAATCTCTAAATAAACTGTAGTAGTTTATTAACAGTGATTTTAATATAATAGTAATAGTATAGCCAATCGACTCGAAAGAAGAAGAAGAACAGTGATTTTTAATAAACACAGTATTCTTGGCTAATAATAAATTTAAATATCGCTCAGCCAATATAAATTAAGGCCAATAAAATATCCCTCAAGGGTAATTCTCTGGTTTAATATCATGGACATGTTAACACCACCTCAGTAAATCCGATCGCTTTTTCTCCCGTCATACACGCAGACCGGTTTAAATTTGGATTCAATTATTTCCCGTAAAATACTTTGGCGGAGCGTTTCAATCAATCACTCTTCACCAATTTAGTGTGAGCGTCATTTGGCAAATTCGATTGCTTCTCCCATTGATAGCGTTAGTGCGAGAATAAAACAGCGACGGGTGCCATTGACGCCCGTGACAGAGCGGCCACGTCCGTTCTTGGCTTAATTAATCTCCTAAACTAAATTTAAATACGTACTCTATTACTAGCGCACTCGCCTGACTAAATTAAATCGAGCATTATTCATATTCAGGAATGAAAGCAGAGAACACTCGTTCTGACGTCCGTCATAAGTATTCACACTTTCAACCCTCTTTTCACTTTATGCTTTAACGATTACTAACTTTATTTTTATTGCTTTAAGACGCATAACGCATGTTACGATTTAAATTAGTCTGGATTAAATATTGCTTCAATTTAATATGTAATATAATACGCTAAATATAGAAATACTGTAATAGAATACAAAAATATCTTTTTTACCGTGCACACATTTTTGGTTGTAATTTATTTCCAGAAATAACAGTAATTTAAATTTTTTATGCAACCCAAAAACTACAAAGTTTTGTCCGGAGAGCATATCATATATGTCAATCTTATATTACAATCGTAGCGTATTCAACTGTAGGTCCTAGATTCGATTCCCAGCACATTGTAGAAAAAATTAAATGCTTACACATTTTCACAGGTATTTGTTTGTTACCCTAGTGTGTGTGATGTGCGTGTCTCTCCATTTATGACGATTGAGCTCAAGATACAAGTGCTTAATGTGTGTTAAGTGTTATCCTTTTATTCATTTATATTTCTAAATAATTTTCTTACCCGTGTGGTTCCGGGTTAGAATAGGACCACTCCATCTCTTCCTGTGGATGTCGTAAGGGGCGACTAAAGGACTAAGCAAAAACATCTCGTGCTACAATTGCATTCCCAAGGAGGGTTAACGTCGGGCGGCGGCCGGTTGTAAAACTTTTCGCACAAATACATTTCCAAAGAGGGTTGACGTCAGGCAGGCGGCCGGTCGTTAAACTATAGCCAAATCATTTAAATCTCTATAATAATAATCTGTTCCGGCTATTTTTTCTCCATTTTGTAAGGTCTTTGGCATCCTTGGGTGACTATTTAAATGCATGTTATATATGGAGAGGAAAAAGCGGGAAAGCGCACCCTGAGCTCCGAAGCAGCACAGCTAAGGATGCAACCGGGAACGCGCTTAGACGAAGAAGATTTCAAAATTATTTTCTCTAGAAACATATAGCGAGTAAGGATAAAATGTTCCAAAACTATCAAAAATAAAAAAACTGATAACATAGATTAAAAATATCCTGTTTAATGCCTAATATAACTATTATCTCGTGGTGTGACAGTTTTGTTCCTCCGGTGTTATTCAATTTGTGAACACTGTAAAGTTAGTTCCGTGTTTTCAAGAAACCGGACCTCGCTGTCGGCCCGGATAGGTACGAGATGAACTTTGTTATTCTATCCTTCGTTATCGAGTGGTTTCATGTCCATAGCTAACACTTGTAACGATGCTGTATCATGCATCATGTTTTAACCTCATTTCTTGATCTCATCCTGTCCACTTTTCATTGTTCATTTCATTCCATTTTCGAATCATTTACACATCCCTCTTCATTTTGACTTATTCCACCACCATCTCTTATCCTGGAAAGGTATCCAGAACTACCTACCTATTACGAGTATATTCCGTACATTTCGGATCAACGCAAAACTTCGGTATTACGCACAATCCTGTAAAATTCGTAAAAGTTGATATAATCGAGCAACTTATTAGCGCGATGTACGAGTTTAAGGTTTGCGAGGAAATTCGCACGGGTCGCTAGCTGCCACGCACGGTCGCCTTCGCAGGCTCTGCTCCGCTCATTACCGTGCGCGTTGAGCCTTACACCGCACTCATTATTGATCAGTCGATCACTGCAAATCTCAATACTGCATGATTACTTTAGAGATGATTACAATTAAGAAGGTTTCATCGAAAATTTAAGTTGAGGAAATTAGCACGGATTCCTAGCTTTACGCGGTCCTAACACATTTTCAGGCAGGTTCTAACACCATACAGCGCGTGTCTCAACAGCTTTTCATCGATTAATTCATCAAGGTACTCCTTGACATTTATACAATCTGTAGCACCACTGTAGCAAGTGAGCCAAAGGTCTCTTCTCCAAAGATGATTTAACACAAGACCCATCCTAAGTTGTCTTCAGTGATAGTTATCAGATAATTTGACTTCCCTGAATTTTCTTTATGGTTTTCAATATCTTATATGTGGTTCTTGGTTTTAAAAGACAAAGACCTTGCAACAATTAAATTCAACAGTTGTGAACGTACTCTGAGGTCGTACATGTCACCACAACACGTCACACGCCTATATGAGATCAATGCATTGTGTGGCGTCGACACTCCGCCTGGCTTTGTGTCTGCTTGTCAGCTGGAAATGCAGATAATTCTGAGATTCCACGACTGGAGGTGAGATAATTATTTCATTAGGTATAACGATATTCTATAAATTAGAAATGAAATTCTAAAAATAACTCTTATATTAGCCTTGCTATAATAAATATAGCCTATTAAATGTTTAAGTAGGTATACACTGACCTATTTTATTTGCAAAACATTTATCAATTCAGTATCTGAATTACTGGTCTCTACTGGTAATTTTTATATTTTAGCCCATCATTTGCCATTAATCTTTTAATTCAATCATATTCATATCACATGTTGATTAGGTAGGTACCTAATCAAGTAATAATAAATAGGTACTTAGTGCCAAAATGAACGAATTTGTAATAATCTATTCTAAGTTATTAGAAGAGTGGTAAGTAAAAATCTCTCAACGTGTCAATAAAACTGTAGAATTGACTAGAATTATTGATATGTATCGGTAGCTGAAATATTGACTATAGAATTCCGATGAAATTCAGCTGAAACCTAGCCGCAGATTTGACCTAAATCACGGTCAAGTTCTAGAACTAGCGGGCTTTAGTTTGTTAATGTTGTGGTACGAGTACATATCACAAATGTTTAAGTTTACTTAGAAGTCACTATAAAGGCACATTAACAAACTTTTACACAATTAGTACGCAGGTTTCATCAGAAGTACCTAATTACTACCTGCAGTTTTCTGTCCTTATAAAAATAAGTGATTGAATTACTCTAGGTAGGACTGACTGATTACATTTAAGGCGGTTCCCCCACTGAAAACGCGCTACACCGCGGTGCGCGGATCGGCAGATTCGGCGCGCGGCGATGGAGGCGCAGATCTGCCTCGACGGCCCCGCGCCATATATTCACTTGACAGTCGATCGT
Source organism: Acrobasis repandana (assembly GCA_963576875.1). Taxonomy (NCBI): domain Eukaryota; kingdom Metazoa; phylum Arthropoda; class Insecta; order Lepidoptera; family Pyralidae; genus Acrobasis; species Acrobasis repandana. The sequence continues at coordinate 12,424,619 of OY756218.1, read as the reverse complement.
TGTGGAGAATAGATACCGAACTCATTCAAGAAAGCATCTTGAATGAATGCCGTAGAGTTCTTTTTTCTTTGTCCTTTGTAAATAATCTCACGGCCGGCTGTGGAGCAATGTGTTACCGTGCGGCTAACACCGCGCCCCCGCGCTTACTGGCAGAATCAGCGGGCAGGACGCGCGCCCGCCCGTCGACGCGTTTTCAGTGGGTTGGACTAGGCGTGTTTTCTATACAAACTGAGATATTTGCATACAATGTTAAAATCTGCCGTCCCGCGCTCTCCGACGGTGCGCGGTGCAGTAGGATCACCGCCTAAGAGCCATGCTTTTGTGAGTGTCCAATTGTCCATGTGTCGAAATAGACACACACAATGGCTATTTTTGGCAAAGACTGACAATCTTCTCCTTTCTGTTCATCATCGCACAAATTTTATGGCAAACTCTTTTAACTTACAAGCTATACGGCTCTGGAATGCTTTACCCATTGACATTAAAGATATTTCGACAAAATTTTCTTTTAAGAGAAGAGTGCACTCTTATCTTTTTGATCGATGTTAGTATCTTTCTTTATTTTTCACCGTCATCATTCATTATTTATATATATTGTAGGTTTGTATATATTTATTTGTTATATGTATTATAGATAGTCTTATGTACGTATGTAGGTATATTCTATGAGTTATATTTTATTTATTTGTGTATTATATATTGTATTATATTATACAGTGTTAAGTAGACATATATTATATTATGCACATATTTTAATACTTTATTTTGTATTTAGTTTTTTTGCGCCGCAACATGATTCGTATCTGTTTATCCCTATGGCACTGGTATGACTCTCCATTGATTCAAAGTAACATATATACCTACTACTACTACAAAAGAAACAATTTATCTGTACACACGTCGATGTGTGAGTTTTATACTTAGGGTCGCACCGCAGAATTAATTTAATACTTACCTACTAACGAGTTCGACATATATACGATTATATCTTTCTATACCGGGAGATTTGCGAACACTATGATGTAAAAAATATTCTGTTTTATATGTATTAAATGTTACAGAAAAGTCGGAAACAGCTACATAATATCACTTCACAAATATTTTTTATTATGTCCATTGTCCATTTCACCATTAGATCATTTTACTGATTATTATTGAGTCATTTATAATATAACGCACTAAATACACTAATTCACTATTGTAATATAGTAATTTGCATATTCGGCGCAAAACTATACGGTAATTATTTAAATTAATTCAATAAAAATAAACAAATGTTTATCTTATCACGCTTCTACGCCCGGCTTGTCAAGTTGTCATTGTCAACAATGGCATTATAGCACTACACTATAACCCGCCGAAATCTACTTGGCATCTGCGTGTATGTGATTAACTGTGAGCGAGGAGCCTATTTATTTTTACCGGTTAAACTGCTGTCGATTGATAATCCCTCTCGCTCTTGTGTATCTGCCGCCAATGTGACAGACCGAGAAGGGTATATATATCAAGATAGTTGCTGGGTAATAACGTGAAATTATATTGTTTCTTTGCTACCTGTTTTCATCATTTGGAAATCTATGAAATATGTGTTCTTTGTTGTAATCGGTGGATAAACAATTATTATATGCCCATCTTCTTACCATGATGGTTACTATTGATTGACAGTTCTCAAGACAAGAGACGTCGCAAATTGCGTGCGGCTATTCTGTGCCTATGGTTGACTGGAAGAGAACGCTTTTAACGTTAAGTCCGCCAATTGTACCATTTTTGTTTATTGTGAAACAATAAAGTTTTTTAAATAAATAAATAAATAAAAAACTATATATATATATATATATATATATATATATACTCAGTATATATATATATATATATATATATATATATATATATATATATATATATATATATATATATATATATATATAAGTACGAGTATAATGGTTTGCCATTGCCTTTACTGTCTAGGTAGGAAACGATAATATTTTAGTAACTTTTGAAAAATTGTAAAATGACCTGGATTCCTAAACAAAATTTTCCATATGCTCAAACTGCGTATTCGATTTAGTACCAAAAGTATAAATTATTCGTTTTCGCTTCAAATTCACACCTCTCAGCCGGGTTTTCTTTTCGATACTCTCGACGTAAATTTTAATGTCCTTACAGGATATTTAAGTACGTATGTGAGATACGCGCAGTAGAAAAAGCGAAGTAATTTCATTTGGAACGTTCGGATAAAGAAACCCCTGAATTTTTCAGACATCAATCGCTTCTTCGCCTCAAGGCCTGAGAATCCGTATTTCCAAATAAATTAAAAGAATACTTATTCGTAGCGATTTCTTGCGAGTTTGTGTGGTCCCGATTGTCGACCGAAGATAGGTTTTTTCGATAAGCAATTACTGGGGAATATTAAGATCTTACCCGTGTGGTTCCGGGTTAAAATAGGACCACTCCATCACTTCCTGTGGATGTCGTAAGAGGCGACTAAAGGACTAAGCACAAACACCTCGTGCATTCCCAAGGAGGGTTAATGTCGGGCAGCGGCCGTCTGTAAAACTTTTCGCACAAATACATTCCCAAAGAGGGTTGACGTCAGGCAGGCGTTCGGTCGTAAAACTATAGCCAAATCATTTAAACTGTTCCGGCAATTTCTTCTCCATTTTGCAAGATATTTGGCATCCTTGGGTGACCGACCATTGACATGCATGTTATATTTGGATCAGAAAAAGCGGGAAAGCGCACCCCGGGCTCCGAAGCAGTACAGCTGAGGATTGAACCGGGAACGCGCTTAGACGAAGAAGATTAAGATCATGAGATCACGTAGGTATTAAAATTGATGAAGGAATTCTAATCACGGCTTATAGTTTGAAATTGAAAAGTTTCAGTTTGACATTGAAAAGCCACTAAGAGTGTAGCTGAGGTATATAAGGATGTTATCATGACGAGAACGGGTGTGCGAACAATAGAAAGGAGGTCCGAAGGAGACTCTGAATCTGAATCTGAAGAATTCCAAAATGTCAGCACAATTTGATTAATTGCCATTGGTTATTAACTCAATATCCAGTCAATTAAATAGTTTTTGGGTTTTGCATATAAAATATTTACCATATTTAGGCACATACTCGTAACAAAGTATATGAGGTAAAATGTAGATATAAACCTTACATCTACCTATATATATTATCTTACTTTTATAAACTTAGGTAGGCATTGAGCTTTATCCAAATACTAACTACTGTTAGGTACTATAGTGTACATATAAGTAAAGTATAATTGTACAGAGACGAGAGATTAAACAAGACCATAAATTAAAATTTTGTTTATTGAACAAATGTGATGAATGAATCTTTTCAAAAAAGATTAGATTAAATAAGTTAGACTATTCATACACGCAAGGGTAATGCTCTACGTTTTCTAAATTTAAATAGAATTTTGCTTCAACAAGCTAAGAGAAATGGCAGTCACGCGTGGCCTTAAGTGTGAACGACCCTACAATATAAATTCTCTTATGAGCATACATACATTTCATGGAATGTTATACTCAGCACAGGAATTTAAGTAAAAGGTCTGAAAAATAAGAAACTTTTTTAATCACTTTAGGTTTGTGAACATACGTAAGTAGGCATTTTATTTTATTGAAGTTTATTGCTCACAATCTAATATTTTATTGATTACAATGGGACAAACTTAACGCTATGCATTATCTACCAGTTTGCCTTTGGGACACATCCTATAATTGTGTATCATATTGACATCTAAATACTAAGTAGTTAAGATAATTTTGGTCATAATACTTATTGGATCAGTTATTTACTTTGTAACCTAGGTATATTATATTATATTCATATAAGTATATAAAAATCAAAATAAAACAAACTTGAATATCTAAGATCAAATCACCTTTCAAAAAAAAAACTTAAATCAAAATAGGCCTTTCCATATGGAAGCTAGTTTGCCACACAAGACGCACTTTTTGTGTTGAAGGTTAAAAAGCTTGAGCGCAATTCAAAACATCCTTTGAAAGCTCATGGGCATAAGTTTTGGAAGCGCTTGTTGCTCTATTCACGTTCACAGGCGTTGTAGCGTTCGTAGCATGGGATATTTATTATTTATCCTATTTTTTAACTCTTATATTTATCAAAAGCTTAATCTTCTAATATATAAAATTCTCGTGTCACAGTTTTCGTTGCCATACTCCTCCGAAACGGCTTGACCGATTTTGATGAATTTTTTTGTGCTTATCCGGTATCTATGAGAATCGGCCAACATCTATTTTTCATACCCCGAATCTACGCGGGCGAAGCCGCGGGTAAAAGCTAGTCTTATATATAAAATTCTCGTGTCACAATGTTCGTTCCCGTACTCCTCCGAAACGGCTTGACCGATTCTCATGAAATTTTGTGAGCATATTGAGTAGGTCTGAGAATCGGCCAACATCTATTTTTCATACCCCGAATCTACGCGGGCGAAGCCGCGGGCAAAAGCTAGTATTATGTACTTACAATTATTCTTCTCAGCATACTAAAAAGCCGGTGAAGTGCGAGTTGGACTCGTACATGAAGGATTTCGTACCTCTGTACAATGTTTTAAAACGCTCAATAAACACGTTTCTTATATGACGACCCCTTTAATTTTTAACTTTATCTTATTTTTAGTATTTTCTGTTAAAGCGGCCACAGTAATACATAATCAGTGAAAGAGCACTGTGACAGGCGGACGGACATACAGCGGAGTCTGAGTAATAGTATCTTGTTCGCACCCTCTGGGTACGGAACCCCAAAAAGCTGCTTTCTGTTTCATAGAAATTGAAATATTTAAAATTCATCGTAGGTAGCGCAAGGCATTTCGAATCGAGCCAAGTTGAGTTATGACACAAATAAATAAACGTTACGGGGAGTTGAGACCTCGAACTAGGCAATTGGTAAATTGGCCCAATGGGCGCCGAACTGGGTCGCAAGCAATTTAAAGTTTTTCTCGAATAAATACGCCAAGTCAAAAATGTTCGCTTGCCCCCGATGTACACAACTGTACAAATTGGAATGGAGTAGGGCACACCGATTGGTTACGGAACTGTGGGTGGGAAGCCAAGAAAAATGATGAATTGGGAAATAAAAAGGTTCTGTATTCTCTATCCTCAAATGTCAAGTTACATTTTTGTATTCAACGTTATAATGTCAGACTATGTCCGTAGGTAGTTTTTCTTTATAGGTACATCCCTCGGGAATATGAAATAATTCCGGTAAAAAAAACATCTTTACGTAAGCTCTGTCAGGCATTTTTAAAATGATGGCTCGACGCAACTGCGTATTTAGCCTTCGTCTATCCACGCATGAAAGCGCACTTGATATTTGGTAATTTTGATCCGAACTTTTGTATTTTTATTGTATCAAGCTTTCGCCTTTATGATCGTAAGGCCAAAACTGGATAGTGTGAATCATACTAGGTAGTCATTTAATATAACAGGCTACAAACGTAGAGATTGATGAAACATACTTATTATAAAATGAAGACTGTTTGTACTCGATAAACTCTGAAAATACTGGGCGGCTGCGGTTGTTACAAACATGTATAGCATTTCTCCGGAAAGGTTAAAATGTATTATAAACGTGTAAAGCCGGGGCGTGCCGCTTGTTCAGTACAAACAAGATTTAATTTAACTCTCTAAATAAATTATGTCAAAAACAAAAGAACACCTATTATTATATGAGTGATTCAAACAAATCACTTTCTACTAGCACACAAAGTCAAACTTACTACTAACTTATGAGACTTAATTTGAAAAGCCCCATTAACTAAGTTTAGAAAACTTTTAAGCTTCGAGCGAAACGAAATCATAATAATTTAATCATAATACGAGTAATATATTAAGATAAGAATCATCTTGGAACAGATTTATATTTGCCTTCGAGATTTTCAAATGGCTGTAAGGCTGGAGCGGCCAGAAAATACTCAAATTATACAAATCTTTATACAGAGGCCTTCTCAATTAAACCAAGTTTACCTACTGTATTTCCAAATAATGTAAAATTAATTTGAAGAATAGGCATACATTGAGTATGTAGGTGTAAAATGTAATGGGTTAATAAGTAATTTTTTATCATAAGGGATTTCTAATTCTCATTTCCATTTATACTCGTGTCGTATGATTGAAGAGATTACGAACTGGTTAATTATCCTAACACCGCAATAAGTACCTATTCTACCCTACCCCACTTACATCCCACATCTGTCTACATCGAAATACTTTCATTTCACGTCATTCCTCTGTCGTAAATACCGTGACAGAACGAATTATTTTTGTTTTAAATACTTTTTTAAAGTCAACAAAGGGAGAGAGAGGGCGTTGTTAAAATGCCCTTTGAAGTCAGCAAATTTCCAACGAGCACCTAACGAAATTGTTCTTTTAGCCTTCATAAATGTGAGCGTACTTTTGCACCCAGTTTTTATGGCGTGAAAGTGAGTCAAAGCGTGACAAAGAGCGCAAGCGGCCTTTCCACGCCAGTATGCGACGAAATTGAAAATAGTCTCGCTTACGAATATTTTAAATTCGATTCTGAGAGGTTCCTTTTATGACTATCGCCACCTGGAGCTGTTTGCTATTTCCCATTCCCTTTTTCGTCCGTACTGATAAATTAGAAATCTATTTTAGGGTTTATTCGTGAGAGAATTCTTTTTTGGTTCTACCGTGACTACCGGAACTAGAATGAAATAGGTATGCTTCTCTTCTACTTGGTTGAGTTCTTGTTATTTGTCCTGCAAATACGATTGTGTTGAAGGATCACCGCAACCAGTACAAACTCCATGCCATTTAAAAAAGTATGGGAATTAAGACCTAGGTTTTCCAGGCGATCTTGACTTAGCCTGTTTTATATTATATTAATTCTACATAGTACATAATAACTAATAGATATTAAACATGACATTTTTTTCTTTGTGCGCTTGGGCGTTTTTAGGGATCCGTACCCAAAGGATGCCAACCCAATAGGGCCCCCCTATTACTAAGACTCTCCTGCCTGTCCGTATATCCGTTTGTAACGGGCAAAATATCTCTTGAACCATAATAAGTAGCTAGACACTTGAATTTTTTACCGATTAAGTATAACTGTGGCCACTTAAAAAGCCGCTTAAAATGGGATAAAGTAAAACATTAAAGAATATATATTTCTATAGCCAATTGTTCGGTCGTATGGAAACCTTCATGAACGAACCCAACTCGTACTTGACCAGTTTTTTATTTAGGTTTGCTTATCATATTTTCTCAACCAAATAAGATGCCGATTTACATTCTAATAAAATAAAAACCCATCAAGTCTGCACAAAAAAATACAGTTCGCGGCTTGATTGCAGTACTTCAATTAAGATAGCTTTTACGGCCACTGGGATGTATTTAAGAATGTTACTTAACCCGTACATTTTTGCACTACTAACGTGATTGCAGCTGCTGTTTTAATGCATCCGAACTATTACAAGTGTAACTTTACAGTCATAAAGGGTGTGTACAAGCAGCGCCTGGAGATTTGCGCGAAATGCTTTACGAACTACCCCTTGCATTGTATCATATCTTTGTTACAATTTGATTTTAAAGTAATACATGTCAATGGCAAAAAAATGGTGTGACGTTAAATTTTGAAGGGTAAAATAATAATAATAAAAAAGCGGCCCAGTGCGAGTCGGACTTGCCCATGAAGGGTTCCGTAGCAGCAAGTAACATAATTTAAAAGTTCTAAAGGTAAATTGCGGTTTACGATTTATGACGTATTAAAAAATAACTATCTAAGATACCGAGACCGCTATAGTTTTAATTGAAAGTACATACTTTGAGGTATAAACCACATTTTTTTCAGAATTACTTTAGTAATATTTCAAAAGTTACGGTGGGGGACAATTCAAATTTTAACTTTGTATTAGATTATCTCAAGACTGGGGGGTTTGATCTACATAGTTTCAAAGCAGTTTTTGTTGCATTTTAAAAGACCTTTTGAATGATACCTTACACGTTGGGGTTAGTCCAATTTAATTTTTTTAATTTACTTTTCGTTGTGTGGGAGGGGCGCTTAAAAAAAAACATGTTTTCATAATTTTAAAAACCAACTTTTGGAACTTCAATATCTATCTCTCCACCAATTTTCGTGACAATCGGTGCAGTAGCGGCGGAGTACGAGCCCGGACAGACAGACAAACGGACGGACGGACATGACGAAACTATAAGGGTTGCTTGTGGACTACGGAACCCTAAAAATTTATTTTATTCTATCCTAAAAACGTGTAAGTAGATAAGTAACAAGTATTTTTTTCGGCAGAAGTAAAGGATAAAGGATAATACATTAACGAAGTAGATTAACTAACAAAAGACGATAACACTAACAAACAAGCCGCTTTATAAAGTAACAAGGCCTCCAACTCGCCCAATTTGCCACGAAAGTAATCCTGAAAACATAAAGATTATGTATAAACCTAATTACCCTATCTCATAATTGCCTTGTTTTGACGTCTACCCTTTGAGGGCCGACGCTTATTTCCCGAGTCTTCTAAAGATATTAATAACCATCTAAGTCTCTGGCTGTCTACTCGCGCCCGCAACTTGGTCCGGGTACACCCGCCATGTTTTTCGCTAATACCCTTCGGAGATGATAAGATGATGGCTTTACAAGCAAGCAGTAATTACGACCGTCCAATTACCGCTCCGAGGAAACGAGTCATTGCGAGGCTTTTGTTTTCAATGTTTAGTATTTTCTCATCACGAGATTCCTTCCCTTTTTGAGTTGCTTATCGAGTACATTAGCTGTGGCGGTTTTTATTTCAGGTTTTGTTAGTTGGTTTAGTCATTATTTCAAAATTAATTTTTAATATTTTTGAATGTAGTTACCGGTGTCCAAATGAAATTTTAAACAAGTCGTGCGGTATATATCGTACTTGCAAAACGTATTGTATAATATAAGCACGAGAGTATATAAGTATGTGTAGGATTCGCAAAGTATTTATCTTCATATAAAATTATTTATGTAAGTACATAATATACCTTTATAACTTTATCACACAAGTTTATAGTCCTTCATAGCTTTCTAACACCTTATTAAACTGTATAAAAAATTCGGCTCGAATTTATACAGATTTATATGTAGGTATATTAAGGTAAAACTATATTACTATATTATGGTATGGTTAACTATGTTTGACCGCTCTAACCGACAGATAGCCTAGCCCAGTCAAAATTATATATCTCAAATTCTGCATAAAGTTCATTAATATATGTACATGAATTGTATGCACTACTGACTCATAAAAGTAATGTTCAATATATCACGCTTTAAATCGTCTAGTCTCTAAATAACGCAAATAAAACGTATGTAGTTTCTAAAAGTCACTTTATCGTAGGAAATTAGCAATGTTTGTATAATCTTTAGAGCTCTAGAATCAAAGTGGGGTGTTAAAAGGAAACCATAATTAGAGTCGACAAGTTGCCGGTCGGCGGCGAAAGTTGTCTGAAGGCAGCGTGAGCGTGGGCGGGTGCGGGAGCGAAAGCAGGGCGGACAGCGTTCTCAATATCAAAGCCACTCCCTGTAATTTCAACGTAGGGCTCCGCGTTTGCCAACTAATTTGTCATCTGAATATCAAATTACGTATGAAATAGCACGTAAGCGCGTAACAGACTTGCTGTGGAATATCAGGTTTTAAAACAGAATCCAATTTCCGCTGGCTGTAATTATGTAGTGATTGTACCACCGGCCGCTGTCAACTAATTGGTTAGCAAATCTGACGGAATCGAATGAATTAATAGTAGTGCCGGTCCCGATGCATCGGAACATAACATTACCCGGCGCTTCTATATCAATTAGCACTTTCCGTTCAATGGATTCGTGAAATACGACCGATTTTGTTTACTACGAGTATTTTCAGCAGATTTGCAACTCTGTAATCTATTTGTTTCGTTGGGAAAGAGACGCCTTTAATAGAGGTAGATACGATTTCACTTGCTTTTGAAATGATTATTTATTATGTTCAAGAAGACTTTATTATCTAGTTAAGAAAGTAGTAAAGACAAAATGTGAATATCGATCAAAGAAAACGTTCAGCCGATTAATGAAGATATTTTTGGATGAAGTTCAATTTTCATTCAATTTTAAAATCAAACTAATTTCCTCATTTATTTTTTAAAATTGACTAGTAATTAAACTCCCTAAAATCTCTACAAGACTAAGTACCACAGGTAAGTACATATTCCATTATAGTACAATAACATGGGTACTTTTAAATTTACATTTTTTATTACTGAAAGTTATCAAGAAACAGGGAATGTAAAAACAATGGTTTTGCTGCAACTTTTAATACTACAACAATTTTTCGCTAAAGATAAACTATTTATAAACCAAATGAATTTGAAAGAAAAGTAGTAAGGAAGTACAAGTCTACGTTCACACAATTTACTTTTTGGATCTTCTTCTTCGTCTAAGCGTGTTCTCGGTTGCATCCTCAGCTGTGCTGCTTCTGAGCCCGGGGTGCGCTTTCCCGCTTTTTCTTATCCAAATATAACATTCATGTCAATGTTATCAATCAATGCTTAATCCTTTAGTCGCCTTTTACGACATCCACAGGAAGAGATGGAGTGGTCCCATTCTAAACCGAAACGCCACGGGTACCCGAAACCACGCAATTTACTTTGTGGATATATAGGAATAGGTTTCATCATTATCTTAACAGAAACAGGAAGTTCACTGCTGGACATAGGCCTCCCCCAAGGATTTCCAAAACGTGCGATCGAAAGCGGATTTTCCTTTCAGGAATATGTTTGAATTGGGTTAAATAAAAATTAATGCACGTACGATGTTCCAAAATGCTATAAATAGGTATACGAGTGTATATTTTACATGCCAAATTTTGTGAATTTGAACATAAATCTCGAAATGGTTTTGGAATCAGCCAACCAAAATATAACTTATCAACGAGTGGGTTGGTATTTTGAAAAGTGGTTAGAATCCATTACGGTTTATCCCGATATGTGAGGGTGCGGGCGGAGTATTGGTACAGATTTTATGGTGCGAAGTGTACGCCATCCGCACGCACGTGTCGTCGCGTTGCTATGACGCTGGGAGGAACGGGGGTGGCTTCATGGCGAAGATTTTTATCACGCGTCTCCTGGGATACTATTCAAATCCATATTTCATGGACATTACCGATAATATTTCTTTTATATGGTGTGATACTCTATTTTTACTAAGTTTGTGCAAAGTTATGTAAAAAATGTTTTACTTCCGAATCTAACGATCTGTAAAAAATCGGAACCAAATATTTTTTTTCTCATCTGCTTGTCTATCAAAGTAGATCCTATAGAAACTCGTCACCGCGAAAATACATAGTCTTACATAAATTTGCCTTGGACATATAAAGTTCAATGTCTAAGTAAAATATATTTCTTTTCTTTTGTAATAGGTAGATGAACTATTTGCGACTAAGTAATGATTTTATTAGTTTAAAATAGATACTGAATCACTAATCAACGACTTAAATTATTCTGTGTAAATATTGCTTTAATTTAATACTTCGATGTATACTTAAGTCTAATAGGTACTACATATAAGTATATTTAGTTTTTGATTAAGTTGTAACAAACTAACGATAAGAGTAAGTAAATTCATCATCCTTCTGTTTTAATATATTAAGCTACGAGTACTTTACGTACTTACTATATTAGTTAGGTATATGTTTGTTTCGTTTGAGCACAGATTAATGAGCTATATTATCCGCAAAATAATATCAACAGATGTGATAAATTGATCATGAAAATACCATGTTACCGTCAATAGTGGTAAAGTTTCCATATATATACTATACAATCAGCAGTATATATCTATTCAAATTCGTAGCAATTTAGCCATTATTACCGCTGCATAAAACTTACCTTATTGTACATTGCAGCTAAATACTTGTAGTTATGATCACAGCAGACAATACTGGCGGGGTGGATTCGGGACGCGTTGCTAGGACACCCCACGGAACTATGGGTTTTTCCTTCGCACAATGAGACGGCATAAGACGTAACGACATCTAATTAATAACCTCTATCATATCTCTATTGCTCGGCTTATGGGAGGGCGACGAGAGGCTTAGCCATAGATATATGTAGAAATAGACCATCAAACTATCACTATCGGTTTACATACAAATGTCATATCAGGTATGTCATAAGATAAGCCGTGGTTTTTATAGGTATTAAAACAACTTGAAACCTAACTAGTTAATCCTCTCAGAGCTAAGTATGTAACAATATATTTAATAATTGCAGCTACTCTTTAATAAACTACTGGCATTCGATAATACGTTAACAAATGTCAGAAAAATTGTTTAAAAATTTCTTAATTTTGTCTCCACAATCTAACAATTATATGATATAAAGATATATAGGTACATAAAAGGCTAAATATGAGAACTAAGCGTAGTTTGTATCTCAGAATTATCGTCCACTCCAAGTCTTCCCGTGGATGTTGTAAGAGGCGACCTAGGAAACAAAAGCTAAACAAAGCTTATAAACATCAATGAGACCTCTCCAACCCTATATATATATATAGCTCTGTAGTACAGAGAGGGTCGTGCTCCTGCAGTCAAAACCTGGATGATGATGATGATGAAACAGTTTTTTGACATGATGTTCCAATGCTGGCATCCGGTGTTAACTCAACTTGGTAAAACCTTATTGCAGGCAATGTTATGATATCAACTATTGGATAACGTATCCTTGGTATGATAGGTAACTCTTTGTAGTTGTACATCTAAGTAGATAGCTGGTCTATGGGCTCAAATTAAGAGGATTGCTTATGGCCGCATGATTTGTTCCGGACCAGGGTAACGAACCGTTTTTTGCTATTACCCCAGTAATTAGATACAAGAAGTATTGTCAATGTAGATTAAGTGCAGTTGAATGCACGGATAATAACATAGATGCAATAATAATAATAGTAACCCCTCTGGCCTCAACGTGTGTTGTGGAACAATATTCGATATTATACTGGGTTACATAGCGTGGGTGTCTGTGAAATTTAATGCCAATTATTTGAAGCTCGAACATGAAGTGTTAGGAGCAAAATAGTATTAAATACACTTTTCAAAAAACTAAATCTATATTTTTTGATAACGGTAGAAGGGCAAAAATGTTCAGTTGAATTATTCTGTTAAACCAATTAGGTACCTAACCTACTTATCCAGGTATGTATTTACTTATTAAAATCTTGCAATGGTAACGACTATAATAAGTTAATAAACCTATTCATAATAATTTATTTCATGTTTTCTTAGAATGTAGATAAAATAAGGATTACGATTTGATTAGAATAAGAAAAGAATATTAGGTTGGTACTAATTTTTGTAACGTTCATCATATACCTGTATAACTAAAGCAGGTACTGAAGTCATCAGAGAAATTATTAAAAAAAATGTGCCCAAGTAAAGCAAATAATGGATGATCGAAATTAAGACAAAGAATCAAAATTAGGACTTGATTATGATATTCACATATACATTCTACTACATAAGTAGGTACTTATGTTTGCAAGAAATAATACAATAATTTTGTTTTCCTGAAATAAAAATTGTAAAAACTACGGACAACAGACATTACTACCGCACTAGTAATTGGTCAATAACAACGAGTCAACATCGTTAAAAATTAAAGTGCATGTTTTTGTAGGCTATCCGTTGCGTTTCGCCCCACAAATGGCCGATAATTAGTGACAGTACCAACACTCACTACATCAATATGCTTGACGGGGCTCATGTTAATTGGATAGCGTCGGACAATGCCGGCGACTGATGCACGGACCGCCCGACGTGCGTTATTATGACATATTGTTCTCGATTGAAACAATTCCGACGCATATATTTGCGTATGTATGGTCTATAGTTATTTTAGTCATTGTTGCTGATTGGCGTCCGAGCGCAACTTGTTTCAATGTTTGATGTCGCAGAGGGTTGATTTTGTGTTTGTTGGAATGTTTTCAGTAAAACAAGTTTTGGATATGCAGTCATATAGGTAGTAACAGGTATTATAAATGTAAAAGTGTGTTGTTACCTACAAACACATTCTTCTGAAAAAACAAATTCTTTTAAATATCTGTACTATACCTACCTATAAACACACTTTTACATTTATAATACCTAATACTATATGACTGCACATGTTTTACTGAAAACATTTCAATAAATTAGGTACTTATTCAGGTATGTACTTACACAAAATCAACCAACCTACAAACACACTCATACAAAATCAATCAACGTAATTACGTGTTTTTTTTGCATAGAGATACTTAAATCCAGTGATTGAAATAAAGCCGCCTTTTTATTTCGAAAGAGAGTATCAGAAGAATGTACATGATTAAAGTTGTAGGCTAAATAAATTCTATTTATAAGTATTCGACTGATTTGGAGATAGATAAAAGGTTATGTTATATTTGTTATAAGGAACTACAATGATTTTCTGATGAATAAAAATATAGTCACTGGTATATAATGCATTAGCGTTAAGTTTGACCTATTGTAATTAATCAAATACTTATAAGATTGTGTGCAATAAACTTAAATAAATAAAAAATAAATCACCACCAGTAAAAAAATAGCGGCGTCACGAAATATACTAACACACAAATATAAAACCAAGAAATACAGAGATGAACTGGAATGCAGTTTAAGAAAAATGAAAATAAAATATTTTGCGAGCGGATTACTGAAGACTCCATTCGGATTCGATACAGAAAGTTTCCGAGTCGGAATGAGAGCGTTACCTTACCTGTCACGTTCGGCCACAACTTCGATGAGACGAGTTCAGAGTGAAAAGTTAACCAAGAAAATTGATGCAATCCAGCCAGCACCAATCAGCAACCCCAATACCACCGCTGGGAAATTATCTCCACGTATCATGCTTCACGCGACGAATTCAAATTGCGCCTTATCATAAATTCATTGGCCGTTTAAAGATTCAATTTGATAATTCTACAATCACACGCATTTCCAGGCTCTAAAAGCAAAGGACCGTGATAAAAGCAATTAAAACTTTAACAACATCAACTCCCCTGCTCTTTCCGATTTAGCGATGTAATAAAACTCACTTTTGCGTTATCTCACACAATAACAGATTAATAATAAAGTTATTACTAACCCAAATTATGTTAAGTGACGTTTTCGCGGAAAAGATTTTTTCGTAAAGCAATACAAAATACTTCGTATTGTTATTTGCAAAGTTTTCCATTTCGAAACAAATTTGTTTTTAGCTTTTATGACAGATAATTTGTCAAGGGTAGCTGTGCTCAAGTCAAAGATAATTTATCTGTCTCAACCGCTTTATTTATTACAACGCGTTCGCATCTTGGTTGAGCCCTTAAAGTTGGTGGTTAATGGAGCTTCTTTGAGGCTGAGACGTCACTCACTTTTGGCGGGCGGGGGTATTACAGGCCGGGTCCAGGCGGCCAGTGGTCAGCCTCTCGGACTTGTCTTATTTTTTGCTCCCCTTTAGCTAGTGACGGGTTGATGGAAAACGAATGAACAGTTCAGTGATGTGTAGAGAGATATTCACTTACATTCAGACGGGGAAAATACAGTGCTGTGCGTAAACGTATAAGTAGTGCAAAAACCGATCATGTGCGAGTCAGACTCTTACGAGTACATGAAGGGTTTGGTACTTCGTACGTGCAATGTTTTAAAACGCTCAAAATAACACTTTTCTTGTATTAATTATATCTAATTTTTAGAATTTGTTGTAAAAGCGGCCACAGTTATAAATAATTTGGTGAAAATTTCAGGAGTCTTGCTATTACGGTTTAAGAGAAAGAGCCCTGTGACAGGAGACAGACGACCGGACAGGAGGCCAGACAGCGGAGTTGTAATAGGGTTCCCGTTGGCACTTTAAATGAAGTAATCATATGTGTCTCAAAACTAAAAAAGTATAGTTAGGGTTACTTTATTAATATATTAAAATAATTTTGATTCAGCAAGTCTCAGGTGACTCCCGCTCAAAATGTACCTTTGTGAGTACCTATTATACTAAGATAATCCAAGTCAAAACAGTCTTCTTACATGGTCTGGTGTTATAAAAACTGCAGAAAGACACTAAAAGGGGTATGTAATATGGCACTAGCTCGGCAGACCTTATTAAAGTCTTAAAGTGTGTGTTCCTAATGTTTGCTCATTTCTTTTAACTGAGAAAATTAAAGAAACGACTAGTCGCTTAGCAGAGAAGAAATGTATTAAATAAAGCAATAACATACTTGTTTAATTAAATATTTAGAAATGTTTTTAAACTTGTCAACGTATACTAGGCATAATCTTTTTAACAAGCATTTTAGCATTTTAACAATATTGTGCTATGATAATTTAACACATTTACAGTCCAGTTATCAGACACGAAAGAAAAGCAATTGTTTGTGACCCCACATGTAGCATATAGTTGATGTGTTAAATGCTGAGGTCCGTGCCTGGGCACCCTAGGTCTTTTAATTTTTTTAAATCCTTTTTTTAAACCCAAATAACACGTGAAAAATCCTTAAAGTACACTCGTCACTGCAGTATAGATGGTAAATTAATTTGTTACTGTTTCGAAATTTCAATATCATTCGTTAAATACAATTATCTTCTCAAAAATTAATGGTTATCACATCCAGATTTACAAGGCTCCGATAAATGGAATCGATCCGTCTGCCTGTCGAATCGGCCCAGCATATTTGCAGATAGACTGATGGATCGTCTTCGCAACAGTGAATGATCTTTTCTGCTAAAATTATATCTTATCTTTTGAAATATGGAGCAGCTAAATCTTTGCTTGTATAACGTCGCAGTATTAATAGCTACTTAGTACTAAGCCTAATTGATTGTATCGATACGACGCACGCACTTTGCGTCATACTTTGTGTATGTGTTTCTTAAGAAGACAAGTGTCATGAAAAGATGTATTATAAAAAAAGGTTTGATTATGCACCGTTAATGTTAATTTTGTGTGTGTAAGTGGCCAACACTGGTGTTAGATTCTTTAGTTGCTTAAAGGCAATTCAATTATGCACTATAGACTTTATAGTATCTAATCTAATAAAAACTATGTAATATATTTGTTGAACTAAAACCGCGAAAGCCTATATCATTGTATGCATAAGAAGAATACAGGAAAATCCATACTGAACTAATTTCTATGAACTTTATATATTAAAGAAAAATCATAATAAAAATTGTAAAATCAATTTTCTTACTAGAAAATTTTATTGACTTCTATCATCAGAGATTCTACCCTACCTTGCATATCTCATCTTTGGCGGTGCTAGTATTTACTTGCCACCAGCTGTTGTTTACAAGTGCTTTATTGTTTTAACACTCCAGTAAAGGGGTCCAAAAAACAAAGTAAATTAAATTAGTAACAGTGGGATTCCATTTGGAGGAGGTAGCTGTTGAGGGAGGAATTATGATTGATGATAGGATATGATTCGTTTCCACTTAACACATCGTAAAAGGGGTTATTTTATTGCCTCCGGCTCTGTTCCTGTTAGGTCAGTGACTAATGAACTACGTGACTCGGCCATTTTAAAGTATTCGTTTTATTATTTAACTGGGATAACATCATTAAATTGATAAAAACATTTTTTATTAACCCATTGTTTTGTTCGGAGACGTCGGAGGCATATTGAGAATATAATATTTTGATGTCAGCATGCTAGTCAGTCGCTCTTGAAGCTCTGGGTTCGGTTCCTAACCTAGGTTTCAAAATTGTCTTAAGTCCTAGGCGTTTATCTATTTTATGTTTTTATTATATAATATAGTATGGTTCTGTTAATATCCCATAACACAAGTTTAAACTTACTTTGGGGCCAGCTCAATTGGTGTGATTCGTTCTTATATTCTCTCATTCACATTTTTTCTTTATTTGACTAGTACATTCACAACTATCAACTAACATACTTTTTAGAAAATGCTCCACAGGAAAATGCTCTACAGTGTAGTTCGTGTAGAGTCTACACAAAAAAATTGCCTAAATAGTTTCTGAGCTTAGCGTGAACGTACAGACTTTATTAAGTGCATTATGAATATGTAACCTTAGTTATTTGTTTTAAACATGTTTATTATCAACGCAATTTAATAGAAAATTTCAAAGTTTTTATTTTCGATTGACCTCAATCGACTAATAACAAGCCCAGCAACAAGTAAGACCAAAAATATTCTAAATAGCAGACATTACACACGCGTCCGACAGAAATCCGAAGTAGGAACAAAGAAAAGAAAAGTAAAATTACCGTTAACTACCGCTGACAAATCGGCTCTTTACGGATAGGTCATATATTATTTAGGTTCAATTTAAAAGCTAACGTGTTCGAAAATGGCGGTCTTGTATCGTGAATAAGCAAAATTGTACGCGGGCAGGGTCGTAGGGATGTTCCCCCGTAATATATTAATGAGCTGTTCGGTTGCATGTCCTCGTCGCCAGCCGGCAAGACACGATATGAAATACTCGTTAATATTTTGGCCGCATCATGTTTGCCGGTGGTCAATGTACGCATTGTGCTCGCTGTATTTAAATTAATGTGTGTGTGGATTGGTAAAATCGGTGAAATGTAGAGTAATTTGGATTTCAATAAGTTGTATTTCAAGTGAGAATTGCGATGCGACTAAAATGTTGAGATCGGTAATATAGGATCGCGGCCAAATCTTGACGTTTTCTCTCGTCAGCTTACAATCGTACACACACATATATACTGTCACGTCTTTAGCCCTGACAAGGTGGACAGCGTAGCTGCATTATGCATGACGTGTCGCAAAACCCAAAGATCACGCTAAGCAAGATGTTGAAAATTTAGAGTTAACTTCATTTTAAGGTGCAAAATTGGATGATTTTATATAAAAATAAACTATGAAACAATTTTCACAATTTTCAAACTGGCATAAATAATGGCACCATTTTCGTTTTAAAAAATAGTAGAGAGTTTTCGGCGGTAAATAGATTCAGTAAAGCATTTTCCATGTCTGTGCACTGTTCACGACGGGCGGCGAGAGATAGCCCTACACTGGCCACCAGTTATCTCCACCGGCGAAAATTCAAACATACAATTTATTAGCCTAAAAGAAAACATAAAATATTAAAGAAAAATACTCAGTCATTTTGGCAGATGCTACGAGATAATCTGAGTAGTAAGGACTCAGCGCGACAGGACACTGTTTCTTTTAAAGGATTATTTTTTGCAATGCTCAGACATGAAGCAGTAAACGAAGTGCCTTTAAGCTTTTCGTTTTAGATAAAATCGGCATTATAGAATAGAACTGGTAGAGACTTCTATCTACTTTTTATCGCGGTAAGAAAGTATAATAATTCATTATTTAATTAAGAGCTAGTCGTTTATTAGGTAGATGATTAACAAGTCTAAAGTTTATTTTTCTGTCCTTATTATGGGTCTAAGATTTATTACAATATTAAATATTGAATAAGTATACAATAGATTGAGAGAGTGAGTTGAAGAGTAGGTCAGGGTCGAACTCGATGGACATGTTGCGCCACAAACACGCAAACATTCTTAAAAAGGAGAGGTCACGCATGTAGAGAGTGATGAGTGAAAATGAAGCGAAAGAGGTCTGCCAGGATCGTAGCAAGTGGAGATCCAAAGTTTAAGCCTAACCCTGTGGGAAAAATGTACAATAACAATAATAAACAAATAGTTTTAAAAGCGCAAAAATTCTGACTCAAGATCTTGTGTCTTCTTGTTGTAATTAAAGACAAGCTGATCTAAATGTTTTAATCAATTCCAAAACGAATTTAACATACCTATTTCACTGTATCAACTCATGTTGCCAGCATATTAATAAAACATTAGAAACGCATCAAATTGCTTTCCTCCCAAGAAACTAAACTCATGCAATCAGGAAATATCTAAAGGAGAATTTAACACGAATTGGAGGCACGGTCAAGCCACCAGGGAGTTACCTGAGCGACCACGAAGCACGTATTGCACTTAATATATTCGGGGAGCATAGGCGGTGTACGTCGACGCCGGGGTAACCACGGCCACGTTAATTACGTAAAATTGTGACGTCACATGGGAGGATCGCATTGCACACGTGCAGTTAAGCGGGCAGTTGCCGAATTATTTAGCTGAAATTTTATTCTGGAATAAGAAAGATTTACTTTAGTAACAGTAGCTCACATTATTAACTTGTCACTGATTTCTTATAATCAGGCTCAAACTGTTTATTAATTTTTTATTTTGCCTTGTTATTATTATTTTATTATTATCCCAATATCCTTTCCAAATGTTTATGAATATTCTCCTCTTCTTTCTACCACGGATTTTTTTTATATACAGGGTCTAATAAATACTTGAAATAATTTTAAAGGTAGATTCAGTCTGATATATGATACTGAACGAATTTCCCCGAGAAACATATATCGAAATATGAAAAATAGATTTTTGCTTTTCATAGAATCGCGTGGATTAGCTGATCGGTCAATTTGTATGGGAGGTCAAAAATTATTTTTGACAGAATTTACTGAATCTACCCTTAAAATAGTTTCAGTATATGTTGTTGGACGTTATATAATTAGTGCTACTTTAGACTTAGTTACTTAGATGCAGTCTGCGTTTATGTAGACTATGATATAAATCTTAATAACTTTTATCATTATTAATCACAAATGGGCACTCAGTCTGTTAAAGTTAACACATGACTTGAAAAATACAAATAGTAATATTTTACAATCAAAACACAACAAATTGCTTCTGGCAAACCGATGAAATCAAAATCAACAGTTTAAAAATACAAAAAACAAAACTATACGCGTTACTGGCACTTTATTTAAATAGTATCTAGCGTGCAACAAAAATAAAACAAAAGCTTAAATGTGATATAATTTTATTTGCTTACACGAAAAGGGACATTTAGTTATTGTTCCTACATTCCACGGAGTGCAACAATGCCGGGTTAAAATGCCTGCCAGAATCGGTTTAACATCAAACAATATGCCGCAAACCTTCAGTTAGGAAACATTCTGGATTATAAAGAAGGTCTCGACGTAAGCCTAAAATGACACAATTGGTAAATACCTTGGTAACTGGTACTAAGTTAAGTACCTAATTAAAAACCTTGTAAGATACTAAAACTAATACGCGCTGGGAACCGAAAATACTAGCTAAAGTTGGTAAAAAAAATTACCAACACCTCGCTTAGAAGTTTCTAATGAAGATTAAGAAAAAACAGCTAATGCCGTGCTTGTGGCTTAATGAAAGTAAACGGAACTATGATTAAAAATGTAAATTAGTACATTCTCGATTCTAAAGTTTAAAGCATTTCTCGTGGATAAGTTTAAATTAATGTGGACCGTCACAGGCACTTTTACAGGGACGAGTTGCGGCGATGAGGGTCCATCAATTTTTTATTAGCTTTGAGAATTTCTTTACAAAGAGCTGAAGGGCACGGAGCTATTATATTTAATTAGAGGCCACACTAGTGGACTTTATTGAATTTGACACGTCAAAATTTGTCTCGTGGCGGCGTCTACTCCATTCAATACGCGGCCGGAATGCAAAGCATTCCCGATCCTTTTGATGAGAGCTAAGATTAATTTCGGAGGGTTTTGAGAGCTCAAAGGAAATTTTAGAATATAAGTGCATTAATAAAGGTTTTTAGCCTCTCGATAGGGCACTCTTTTATCGCAAAAATGTCTTTATTAAATTTGTGGGCTTTTATGTGCATGTTCGGTGACTTTATTACTTAAAAGCCGCGCTGGAGTATTGCGCTGCGAGCGCGTTTTTTGAGCATTTAATAAATGTGACCAAATTAGTTTTTCAAACGAATTTCTGTTGGGTGCCAGCGTAAAATTTATTTGAAAAGTTAAATGAAACGATTTTTATTATAACCTATTTTGAATATACCTACCTTTACTATAAAAAAATTACGTCTTAAACCTTTACTTCTTTGAAATGTATTGTACATTGTACCCTTCTTTAAAATCTTGCTCGTTGTCACGATGTTTTAATGATAAATACAAAACAGTAAAATAAACTTTTAGTGTTTTTACACAAACCAAGTTGAATTTACAGACTGTACGAACATACAAATTGTACTTACTAAGAAGAAAATGAAGGATTAAGTACTCCGACATAAGGGCGCGAAAGTTAATAATATACACAAGGCAGGTTTTAGTATACAGATGTAGATTACCTGTGATGACTAGAGCTAGAGTGACCCGTCGTAGAGCTGGACATCGGAGACCGAGCTGGATAGGCTGCCGCACCACCTCCCTCCGACATCACAAACTCTGTAACAATCAAAACATACCACTTTAATAAGAATATAATACGTGACATGATATCTACAGAAAGTTTTTAGTTTCGTACCCAAAGGGTGCAAACTGGACCCTGTCTACGCTGAGACAGTACTGAGACTCCGCTGCTGTCTGTCCGTCTGTCCGTCTGTCCGTCTGTCCGTCTGTCCGTCTGTCCGTCTGTCCGTCTGTCCGTCTGTCCGTCTGTCCGTCTGTCCGTCTGTCCGTCTGTCCGTCTGTCCGTCTGTCCTTCTGTCCGTCTGTCCGTCTGTCCGTCTGTCCGTCTGTCCGTCTGTCCGTCTGTCCGTCTGTCCGTCTGTCCGTCTGTCCGTCTGTCCGTCTGTCCGTCTGTCCGTCTGTCCGTCTGTCCGTCTGTCCGTCTGTCCGTCTGTCCGTCTGTCCGTCTGTCCGTCTGTCCGTCTGTCCATCTGTCCGTCTGTCTGTCCGTCTGTCTGTCCGTCTGTCACAGGGCTCTATCTCTTGAACCGTTATAGCTAGACACTTGAAATTTTCACCGATTATGTATTACTATAGCCGCTATAACAACAATACTAAAAATAAGATAAAATTAAAAATTAAAGGGGGTCGTCATACAAGAAACGTGTTTTATTCAGCGTTTTCAACTCGATCTTTATAATGGCACTGACTAGATACTTGAAATTTTCACCAATTATGTATTACTGTGACTACTATAACAACAAATACTTAAAATAAGATAAAGTTAAAAATTAAAAGGGGTCGTCTTACAAGAAACGTGTTTCTTCAGCGTTTTAAAACATTGGACGGTGGTACGGAACCCTTCATGTATGAGTCCGAATCACACTTGACAGTTTATTTTAACAGTACACAGGTACAGTACAGTACAGTTGACAGTACTTTTGTGTCTATGATATAGATATATTTTACAAAAACCTCTTTATTTTTATATTATTTTGCATGTATTTATATCAATAAATATATACGTACAAATCACACAGATTAAGCCAGCCTCAAAGTAAGTTCGGGATTTGCGTTATGGGATACTATATTTTGTAACAACCACATATATATATAGATAAACATCCATGACCAAGGTTAAATCTGAAAAAAATCATTTTCCGTCTTGACCTGACCGGGGATCGCACCTGGGACCTCCAGTTTCACTAGGCCACAGTTTAGAGCGCTGGCAACCAACGTGCCAGCTCTTAATGATATTCCAGTCTTGTTCGATAAACAAAGATAAGATAAGACAAAACATCTTTATTGCACCAACTATAAGCAGATGATCGATGGTTGAAAAAGGTAGAAGCAAAGTATGCGTATTTTTTTTTATTTATAATTTTCGTTTTTTCTTTATTTGGATATAAAATCAGCAATTCCTTCACTTGACTTCAAAGTAACCGAAGGGGGTTACAATTACATCTACTCAGCAGGAACAGATACAGTTAATGCGCCTCGCTCGCGCGTGCTGTGCTCAGATCCAACAAAATCCTGAACGTGGACGAAGCCACTGCAAATGTTGACCCTCAGTAACAAATTTATAAACTTTGTTGTTAAACATAAATGCTTGTCAATTTAAAAATTTTTAATGTTTGTTTTTTTCAGAATGGACGCTTTTATTTAGCAGACAATACTTATGTTGTCTTATGTAATGGGGTATTTTAACTAATAAGAAATCGTTACTTTGTACCCAAAATAGCAATAAATTAAACATAAGAGGTACACTGGTGCACATAAAAGACCATCCGGAAGGGCGTTCTGTTTTTGTAAAGGCGACCGCTAACTATCAATCCTTCTGTCACGCTATCGACAGCGCATTTGTTTGCTCGCACCATTTTTGTCTCAACGTTCGGCGCTCCTAGTGCTATATATTGGAGGCGTACAGTAATCGGCATATTTCTTTCTTCTTTTAAAAGAACTTGCTTTTCTCATTCTCATTAGGTCGATATACGACCCATCTAATGGGAAGTCTCTTGTTAAATAATTCACGTTTTTTCGTAATGTTACTATTTCTATCTGGCTAGTCCTTCCGCACGCCGCGGAAACTTAGAAAAAGAAAATTAAGAAACTTCAAAAAAAAAACTTGTACATAATAACGAGTTTACTGAGTTTAAACTCATGTAACGTAGATTTGTTTTAATTATTCAAATTGTTATATTTATATTTTTTGAGAACATATACCGACTAAAAGCGCAAACAAAGCCATAATAAATACCTATCTCACTGAAATACTTAAATATATAATTTGACAAAGTAATAAAAGAAGATAGACTTCTTCAGATACAATTCGCTAAGAAACAGAGTAAGTATTTGTCGACAACTGTACTCGTATTTGTGGTGGAAGTTCGGACCTCTGGCTGCGGCGCCGACGATCAATCTGCCCCTGAACATGATGGATGTTCCAAAGACCTAGCGCTTCGCCACGTCACACCCGAAGACAAAACACAACACCATACAATTTATCGACGGCCACTTTTACACGCTCCATGAGTGCCACTATTTATTTCCTATGTCGTCATTGCGACCTAATGAATAATTTATATTGTTATCCTAGTCTCCGGCTGATGTTTATGTAAGTGGGCGTTCGGAAAAAGGTGCGATAAAAGATACGAACGAAGTTTATCTTCTTCAAAATCTAGCAAGCTATACACATTTATCAAATTATCCAGCTAGGGTGCTATCAATTTGCTTACGTCGTTTTAATTTTTGACAAATGTTTGAGAGGAGGGATCGTGACGTGATGCGATGAAACGAATCTCCCTTGTTGTACGTCGAAATTCTGTAAATTATAACTTCCCGTATTCCGTTTTGTTTATCATCTTGCAAATGTATTACGCAGGTCTTCCGCTTGTGTAATATGTAAATACGAAACTGAAGCGGAAGGAATGAAAACAAATCTTCGGATCTTCGTATTCATTAGGTATACGAGTACAGTACGTTTCATTATTTGCTTATAATGATGTAGAAATTCAGGTACTTACGTCTTTTTTTGTTTTGATTTACATTATCCTTTTTCGATTCCGTTTTTTTATGTTTTCAAAAGATATCAAAAACCCAGTATCTTTTTAATAATTTGCATATACCAATATATACATTTCGAGATCGTTTCATTATTTTCTAGATGTAAGAGCTGACTCACATTCTTAATGAAGGAAAAATGTCAAGTTCTCCAGATTACACTTGTAATACATACATATGTATCAAAGAGATCAGTCACTGGCATCGTTGAGAATCCTATCATAAAACTCATGTTGTATAAAACAGTTTCGGCTAATATAATAACACATTTAAAAATATAACCAACATCGCGCAAAGATGAGAGTGATTTTGTTTACTTAACATTGTAAAGATAAATTTAACAAAAAATCTACATTTAAAACTATTTGTAGAAATCTTTATCCGTCTAAAGATAAATACGTCAAAACTCACAAGTATCACGTGACTAATATTATTTTTGCTCTGGAAGAAATTTCATAATCAAGAGAAAATGAAAATTGATCGCCTCTAACTAAGATAAGTTTCCAAAGTTATGATGGAATGAAAGTGCTTCCGGCGACGACGAGCGCGGGAAGCAAAAATATTCCTCACTGATTTAGTTCTGCAGTTACTAATTATTGTTCCAACAAGAAAACTAAAGACTGCGCCATTAATCACTTTCTATTAATGGCGTCAGCTTGTGAACACTTGTAGGTACTTATTAGATTTGAACCAGCTAAATGGTAATATCTTCATGGCTTCCCAATACATCAAATAAACTACGATATGAAATATTATTTTATCAATATAGATAGGGTTCCTTTTTTTTCATATGAATTATTTATTAAATCTTTTTTGACCACAATGGTACAAAAGGTGGACTTAATGCTAATGCATGCATTCTTTACCAGTCATCATCCTATAAAAATTTCAAAAAAAAACAATTAGCGATAGGCGCTTAAAGATAAGTATGTATTTAACTACACACACTATATACATATCTAAATACATATAAACATACATACACAAACATACATACACATACACAAATACGTAATATAAAATTCAAAACAATTATGATAATGATTAGTTTTGCTGCAACAAATTAGCATAAAGGTGCGTGTGGATTTTAATGTCTTCGGGTAAGGCATTCCAAAGTCACGTAACTTGACCAGCAAAAGAGTTAGACATAAAATTTGAACGAAATACAAAGTATGGCTGGAGCGAAACTCACGGTCATGGCTTTCGGACTGATAGCTAAATTTGTTTTTCCTATATAGGGGAGAGAGAGGATTCTTAACTAATTTTAATCTAAAATTGAATTGTTTTTATTAGTTATAGGTTTAATTCATTGCTGTTAGTTTAATTTAGTTTGAATTATATTCTGTCATGTATCTTGTCTCATAAAAAAAATTTAACTAAGTATTTATACCTATAGGGTCAGTCCGGGGTAGTTGCCCATAGTTTTCTCAAACCGCCATAAAAAAAACTCTCGCACATTAGATTCGAAGTATTTATTAGTAATTAAACTTTGAACAATCAACTTTGAATAGTTATATCAATCTAAAAAGGAACAAGTATAACGAGATCACACCTAATTCTTAAAAAAAAAACACATTTGGCCATCTCTCCCGGAGTATCCGGTTGAGATGGCCATAATCTAGTTATTTTTGAATTTTTTGGTCTTTTTTTCATTTTGTCCGCATTTTGAACACGAGTCAACGAACTCGGTGCAATGCTCGTGCACCCAAAACTGACAAAATTTACATTGAAGCCAGTCTTTGACGAGCTGGGTTTCGTAATAGTTTTCGCCACATCCGCGACAGTTATCCTTTTAGTCGTAGTGTTTTTTCTTAATCTTCTCTGCTTTCGCTAAAGGAACATCTTCACTACAATTAGAAAGCCTACGAAGAGCTTTTCTTTTGTTCACAGCTGTTGGCCATATTGCAATATTCTCATCTGGCCGTCTCTTCTTTTCTGCCGGGTGAGATGGCCACACGAAAATAAAACAAGTAGAAACATGACACCCGGAATTTTGAGGATAGATGAACCATTGTTTGTTTACTTTTACATAAATACAAAAATAACCCTTATTCTAAGAAACTGTCATCACAATTACATAAAACATGAACCCCTTAGAAAATATTTGCACAATACATAACAAT
This sequence comes from Acrobasis repandana, assembly GCA_963576875.1. Taxonomy (NCBI): domain Eukaryota; kingdom Metazoa; phylum Arthropoda; class Insecta; order Lepidoptera; family Pyralidae; genus Acrobasis; species Acrobasis repandana. The sequence continues at coordinate 12,397,226 of OY756218.1, read as the reverse complement.
TGACAAGGATTTTACTTACTTAGAACATGAAAATAAAATGTAATTTTTTTTCTTTGATATATCTAATCACATTTACATAGTGAATATAGTGACACATCTCATCCTAGAAAACTATTATACAACAAAATGGAAAGTGCAGTAGACGCGAACGTAGGTATGACAGCTAAACAAAACGCTGCTCCGTAAAGTGTCTTGTATCAGGACCCTTTATGAATACCATATGAGGCTACCGCTATTTTTACATACAAAAATCGGCATGGAATCAAAGCCCACATGTCCGTAGCGGCCTACCTTAATTTTCCTCCGCGGACCCGCGCTGAATACCAAAGGAAGGTTGGACATCAGCTTCACCCCGGAACATTACGGGATTTTCATACAAACAACGGTACGCAATGTTTAATATGGCGTTGTAACTTATATTAGTTTTGAAATAACTTGAATAAAATCTATACATTCATAGCTACTTATGTATGTATTGATATTGTTATTTTGTGTTGTAAATTTGTTAATATAGATATGTTAACTAAAACTATTGACGTTCCACGGATAAAGGTACCTTATGGACGGTGGCACTTACGACATTGTGTTTATTAAGCTAAGTTAATTGTACGAATTGTTTTTCTAAACGTCCCAGCGTCCACACGTTACCTTTACCCGTGGAACGTCACTTATTATCAAACGTAAATGTGAAATTAATTAACATACTTAAGTAATGTGATTTGATTGCTCTTCTCGAGTGAGATGTTTTCAAAAGTTAAACTTAAGTAAATAATAAATTCAAAATGTAACATTTTATTTTACTTAAAAATGCAGTTTTAGTTTTGCTTTTCATTACTTAAATTTATTATTTTTTAAGTTTTAGTTTTATAATTGACAGTAACATATTGATCAATATTGAGTCCACCTAGCTTATATATAGAATTCGTTTCAGAATGATAGGATAATGCAATTGCAACGTTATCGAATTAATGTCGTAAAGATATTAAATTAAATTTACGAAACGAAACGCTTTTCCGTAACGTTGTCATGAAGCCGACAATGCCAGAGTAATTTTGCTTATTTCGGTTTAAATCACTTGATCTCGTTTACGGTTCTTTGAAGATTGTACCAAGTTTTCACAAAGTTTGTGTCTAATTTATTGTTTACCGTCACTTTCTTCTGTTTATTTAACGTTGGTTAACTGTGTACAACCTTTTTATTACGTTTAATTACAACACGGGTTAGATAAGTAATAAGTCTTTGAGTGATATACATCTACTCGTATATTTGGAATGATGAATTTTTAAAGAGTTTATATATTAACGGCTTAAATATTTATTCTTTCTGAAATTCTTTAATAATATGATTTAAGTATGTTTTAATCCCAGGATCTGTAATAATATTTCCAAAACCACATCTATTTCAATGTGAAAGCAAGTACACGTAAGTAAGTTTATAAATATAGAATGTAAGTGAACATATACTTGTACAAGTATATAACGAAGTACCTAATTAAAGCAGATGTTTTGAATTTATGTAAATAAAAGTCAAAAACAGGAATGACGACGCTCAATTATTCCATCAGACTAAGAATTTAATCTCAACTTAAATGAAGGTGATTCCCTTATAACTTTCCAACACAGTCGCTAATAACGAAACTTGTGGTTAATAGCTGTGAGGCGAGGGGTGGCTGAGGGGTGGCAGAGAGGAAATTTCAAAACAATTCAATGGGAAAATCTGCCTTTGTGAAATTTTATTGTACTGTTATAAACCTAACGGGAGACATACATTTTAGGGTTATTAAAACCGAAAAGGCAAACCCCTAATCTGTTATATCCGTTATCCGTCAGACTTTTCCGATTCAGCTCTTTTATGTGAAAATGTTTTCTTCACTATTCAAAAATCTTTGACGTTGCCTTATTTTCTTTACATTAACACTTCGCATCAACACAAAATGTTGGTTTGTTTTGACACAGTTTTGCACTGGCTTTATTTAGTCTATATGTAAATACGCAACCCTAGTTAGACACGCACTTTACTGTGCTTATATTTATCTTGACAATATTAATTGCTAATTTTAATAATATATGTTACTTATAAATCTCGAATAGAAAGTATTCAGAGAAATTTGTTCGTTTCTTATGCTACCGCATCGGTGACCATTATGATAGTAGTTTATACAATGATCTTTGCGTCAAGCATAATTTATTACCTTTGGAGAACAGGCCCGAAATAGCTGATATAATTTAATTTCTTAAAATTATCACAGGATCTATAGATTGTCCTGTTATCCCTTATTTCCTTCAGAATACCTTATAAAACTATAGATCCTAAAGTCCCATTCATGTCCCTTCTGTTTCTACCAATTATCATAAAAACACGTATCGCTTGCATGCGAGCAGCCTCGTCAACAAGCTGGTAAAGGATTCAGATCTGGACCTCTTCAACACCAGCTTTGCGTCGATAAGGCCTCTTAACTAATAAATTCTTTTTAAATGATTAAACTATTAGTGACTTATATAAGAGTCCTCGTGCGATCGTTTAGTGTAGCCTATACGAGTATAATGCGGATGCTTGCTTTGGCGTAAGATCAATGCTGATTTTAATATGTGCTCTGTTTAATAGTTGTGTTTAGTCTATTGCTATCCGTGGGAACCTTTTATTAGCTCTCCGATATCCGTTCAATTTTTTGATTGTATTGTAAAGCTTTTGGCTCCCCTTGAAAATCAATAAATAAATATATAAAAACAACTTAATTCATGTTGTATTTTTTGTGGTTACATTCGATAACTAGTTCGCCCCATAACTGTAAACTTGCGACCAATGTAAGGGTCAGCGCAGACCAAGAGGAGCGCAGCAAAGAGGATTTGTTTATGGCACTCAAAAAAAACTTTAAATTATTGGTATAAAGTGCATAAATGTTTGAACACGACAAAAAATGCTCGCGCGACCTCCAGGCCGCATGCCCCTTATACCAATTGTTTAAAGTTTATTTTAGTGTACCATAAAAAATCCTCTCCGCTGCGCTCCTTTTGGTCTGCGCTGACCCTAAGACGAAAAATTAATTGTAAAACGTTACACTTAACTAAAATTTTGCTATCCATTGCGAATTACATAACCCTTTAAACATACAACCATTAAATGTATTACCTTAGTCCGTCAAAAGCTTCAAAACGCTTTCAAGTTCCTATACCACAAATATTTCTCACAGACTGTACCTATTTTAGTAAAATTTAGAAAGATTAAACGCTTTATTTGCACAGTAATCAGATTTATTCGCAACGCCTAATCGGTATTTATTTATTTATTTAAGCTTATTGCACACAGTCTAATATTTGATTGATTACAATAGGTCAAACTTACCGCTAATGCATTATCTACCAGTTTGCCTTTGGGACATGTCGAGAAGATAGTGAAGGGTATATACTCGTACGCTCACTCGGCCGCACTCTTATCGGTGAAGTTTTTTCCAGACTTCCCTATCTTCCGGCAGTTTTTGACTTGACGACGTCCATGTCTCATACCTTCTCCGCTGTCCCTTATGACCTGCTTTTCATGTTTAATGGCCGACTTGATGCAGTACACAGATAATGCTGTTCCTGTGGCCTCCTTTCTGGTCGAGTGCAATTTAATTTTTCACGTATATAAGTTTCAGTCATCGACACGACGTATTTTATGCTATTTCCTTCATTTTTGTAACTCATGAACATGCACAAACCGGATGCAATTTAAAATCTAATAAAGATTTATTTATATCTGTGGGTGTGTCTTGCAAAACTAACTTCGCGATAAAAATAAATAAAAAGAACTACATATTGAGACTTGTATTAAATAATCTTCCTTATATCTACTTATAAGTTCCCTGCTAGATCACTTAGATATGCTACTACAATGTTTTCAATTTCTATATGTCGGCAACCCCTATACTATACCTATTAGAATTTTATTAGTTACATTTACATGCCTAGCTTTCATTAAGCTCTGATTTAAGTTACTCGAGTTATCGTCAAACAAACATACATACATACTTACTCACATACATACAAATGCCGGATTGTTCAAGATGAAGTAAATGTATAAAAGAAGATTCTACTGTATCTATCTTTATTAGATAATAGAAACCAGCAGCAACTATAACAGTCAGATACCTAATTAATTTAGGAAGAGGTGCAATGTAATTAAGTTTGATGAATAAGGCTTGGTTTGAAAGCATTGCACGCATGCAAAGCGCTACTCATAAAGGTACAAGTTCCTTTGCTATGTATTATAGGTTCTAGTCAATAATACTCGTAGTACCTATAATAGGTACATAGCAAAGCAAATATGAAATATGAAATGAAACGAAATTGGTTAGCCATAACCTCTCAATGATTATAAACTCAAACGACCATATTAGTATTTAATGGGTCCGCAGTCTAGTATCAATCGAACTTCGGTAATAAATAAAGCATTCTCAGATTTATAGAACATATAAGGTACACTTTGAGTAAGAGAGGCTTTCAGCACACCGCCGCGCTAACATATCGAATCTTTATGTGGTCATTAAACATATTTTTACGAGGACACCGCGGTGTTCTATATTATTACTTTGGGGGAGAGTTAGGGCGGAAGCACACTCAGCTAATGTTACGTGCGAGTCATGTGACCTGTTGTAAACGTATGTATATGACTCGCATCCGCATAGTTACAATGTAGTGATGATGAGGATACTTTTCAAATTAGATGCACTTTATTGAATTATTGTTTTCTTTTATTGTGGGATATGGCATAGACTCCGGTAGGAAAAGTGTCGACACAACATAATTATTCTGAATAAGTAGGTAATGAGTGAAACTCGTGGATATTTTAAGTTCTAATTTCCATCCACACGTTTATAATAGGTACGTACCTATTATGGCATTTGGGTCTTGAAGTTTTGGTATTAGATAAAAGATAGCTAGCCATTTTCTATACATACATAGATAGGTGTAGAGACATGATATATCTCATATGTCCATATCTATCTATGTATCTATCATATACCTATTAGTATTTCGGGAACTAATTTCATGGGATTTCTCTTAAGGAAAATACACTGTCCTATTCGGTTCGGTTATCGGAACGCATAGAACCTTACCAGATATGGAATACATTTGCCGAAATAGGAATATAATTCATCGGTCAGGTACGCTATTGTGTATTGCCATCCTTAGTAACACACTGTTATTTCATTGGTCAGTAATTCGCGGAAGTGAACCTCCGTCGAAATTGACAATGTTCGTAATAAAGCATTTATGGCACGATATTGCAGCGCGCCCGCAGCGGAGCCCGCGTTCATAATAAACCAAATTTTATGCGCTATTATTTTTTTTATTATTGATGGAATTTCATGCACATGAGCGCGCGAAATTAAGGTTAACTTTATTAAATATAGGTATGGATTTTATGATCATATTTGCGAAATTTGAACAGCTCGTGCAATGTAAATTTCAGGTAAGTATGTACCACCTACATTGTAATTATCAAAATGTTCTGACTCCGACACAACATTATGTGCTACACATGGTTCCACAGGATTTCTACTTATTTCTCCGCATAAGAATTTAAGTCAATTAAAAATAAGAAATGTTTTGAGTGCTCTCTTATTTCCGAGAAATAAAATGTTACTGGGCAGGTACCATGAAACCCTAAAAATTTACTTATGATCTTAATTCTTATTTTTAAATAGACTTAATTAAAAAGATATTTCGGAAAACCGATAACGAATTTTCTGTATATTTATTATGTGACTGAATTAAAAAGTAAATTACTCCAAATAAAACACGCGAGGAAGCTGACAAAATGCCACGTCAATTCACCAAATTACGGAGTAATTGAACCGAATTTCAGAGTGAAGCTCATGTAATGAAAGCAGATAAAGGGAAGCGAGAGCGAGGGGCTTATTCAATTCGTTCGCGAGTTCACCCTGACACTGACTTAAGTAGATAGTTAAGATTTAGCCAGGAAAGCATCCGACGGTGCCCACTAATGTGTACTCAGAAAGTAGTCTCGCCTCAAGAATTGGCCGCCTAAGTACCTACACGGGAAACTTCCTATCCATTAGTTACTAGGCGAACACATTATAGTCTCACTTTTGTTTCTCTTTACGAACAAATAACCGGCAACGAGCGCAGTACAATAATATTACATGGACGTTCGATGAAAACTGCGATTCTTATGAAATACGAGGCGATGCAGCGACGAGGGAATCTGCTATCGGGGACGAAGATACGAAAAACTTATCTTTTCCACTCCAATAGCGAGTTCTTTCAACCTAGAGACCTATATAGGATTAACAAAAGATAAACTGCAGTTGGCTCGGTGTCAATTTATCAAGTTTCTTTTTGGAATTTCTTATTTTGCGAGGTGTATGTCCCGGCTTTTTTTACGTATCTGTTCTCCTTCAATATTCCAGCGTCCAATAATAGGTTTTTGTCAACAAGCGACCGTTTCAGCCAAATAACCTGCAGAGACGGTGGGACACCGTGCACTTTACTCAATTGAATTAGAGATGGACTAATGGATGGACTGGAGATGAGAGACTAAAACAAATCTTCCGAGAAGCCTGAAAGTATTTGGTAGACTATTTAAATATCAAAATAAATGCAAATATTTACATTTAACATAATTGGTAAGGTTTAGTTGCTTAGTTATTCGGGGCCTAGAAAAAACGAAAAGCCTATGTTTTTTTTTAAGTCTGTATATATTCGTTTCCATATTTTCGTAAGGATAAGAAACTGATCCCATGCATATCTGATTCGATCTTCATTCGTATGTTTGCGTAAAATCTCCTCTGTAAAGGAATCTACATAATCAGAGTCAGCGAGACGTTGGCGAAATACGAAACCAACTGTTGTGTGGGAATTTAGGTTATTTCGTATTGACTATGGGAGGCGTATTTTCAATTTATGAAAGCAGATATATGTACATAATAAATAACAAAATGATAAGATAATTTGATTTCAATATAAGGTTTAGGTACGATTTTGATGTTACTTTATTTTCACACTGTAGTGCCAGTGGTAAGTTTTTAATTACTTTTGAAAACGTGAAACCTCTCACGTATATTATTTAGAATTTTTGTACAAAAAATATTGTAGTCAATAAAAAACTGTAGATATTTGTCTCGAATTTAATCCCAATAAGTTTTTTTGTGCTACCTTATTCCCGCGTCACCTTTTTTCAATTCTGGCGTTAATTTGGCGAAGAACAAAACAAGACATTGTAAAGTCAATAATTTTTACATTTTGTGTTAATTTTGTAAAAAAAAAGCAAAGGTGAAACGTTAATTAGATAGGGAAAAAAAACTGGAGAATGACCGAAAAATACGAGTTTGCTACAAATGTTCGAGTCTTCAAATACATTTGTGCAACTGTGCATTCTTTCGCAGATTCAATAGCAAACACTTGCCAATATTGGTAAGTACTTTAGTAAACCGCACATTTCAAGAGTATAGACACCGTAAGCCCCGTTCAGAAAATACTTTCAGCAGATTCACGCTGAACGGTTAAAGGCGCTTCAACGAAATACCGAGAAGAATTCCTCTGAAAAGATATTAATTTTCGAATAGCTCGATCGAACAGTATCGCCCGGACCAATACGCAATAAAACGTGTGTAACGAGTATTATTCGCATGATCACATCGCCTAATAAGTTGGATCCCACAACGTGTTCAATGTGGCGAAAACTAATGCCCACGCGCGTCCGCCCGGCTTGCGCCCGCCGTCAACCCACCGCCGACTTTTTCGAGCCTCGACTGTATTATATTTTTTGTTTAGTTCCTTATAAAACGTTAGCTTTTATAGGGATAAACCCGAGTGCTGCCGGGAGGAGGCACTCGGCCAGATAAAACTTATTCTCTTAGAAATAACGTGCTAACATTTTGTGTTGTTCCTCGATATGTTATATATATAAAACGGTCGGGATTTTCTTGTTAGTGATAGTGTTTACGATTACAATAAAAAATCCTACCATCAGTCTTTTTTAGTCTCCACTGCAGGAGCACGACACTCTCTGTACTACCAGAGCCATATATTAGCCAGAGCAGAAAAAGGATTTGGCCTACACTTAACGCTGGCTGGTTGCAGAGATCTCATGGATGTTTATAAGCTTTGTTTAGCTTGTGTTTCTTAAGTCACCTTCTACGACATCCACGGGAAGACTTGGAGTGGCCCTATTCTATTCTGCCGGCCGAGACCACACGGCATAAAAAATGCCTATAAGCCTATATTAATTTTTACATAAACTGGAGAAAGTACAGTACTACATTACTACAGGCAGTGAGCGGAGCGTGAAGCTGAAAATTAGATTAATAGATAGATACTCGTAGATAGATAGATAAAACATTTATTTCGTACAGCTGTCACACACATTATACATTACAAAAGAAATAACAATTAACATTAAATATATTCTTAGCCTAATTACAAGCAAATGTATGCCAAATTATATTAATACGAGTACTCGAGAAGAAACCTGGGTATTATATCTACCAAATCATTGCATTTTTTGCCAAAACATATTACAAATTTCACGAGAACTCGACGCCTTCTGGAAACGATATTTATCTCGTTTCTTTTTAAGGCCGTACCTAAATTTTCCGGGGTCCAGTGCTGCCCCCATTTAAAATAAATCATTTCAAAGAAAACGGAGACATCATTTAAAATTTTGCAACTATCAAGTCCTAGATAACCCTTCAAAGTATTTTATGAACTACTGTTTACAGTTTAAAGTGAGAACGTAAAGCTTTACTACGCACATTTGCGAAAAACGGCCACTTTTGGCTAATGTGCGTAGTAAAACGGTTATCTAGGCTTTGATAGTTGCAAAATTTTAAATAATGTCTCCGTTTTCTTTGAAATGATTTATTTTAAATGGGGGCAGCACTGGACCCCGGAAAATTCAGGTACGGCCTTAAGTCCAAAAATTGGAAAGACACAATCAAAGATACATGTAGCCTTATCTAGGTGGGCTTGTCTTAAGGCTTTATATTACGATTCTATTGTAAGCTATATTCGTTAATCCATTGACTGCTTCGTCATATCAATGACATTGTACGAGTATGTTACATTATAGTACTAATTTTGAAAGTAATTTTCCTATTTGGGTTCTCGTGGAAGATGTCTTTTAATATAAAAATATGTTGCTGATAACGTATATTCAACGAAACAGGAAATATTATACAAATAAAAATACGCAATCATGTAATCAATTGCTTTGAATATAGAACATGAAAAGTCATAAGTTAATTTTCCTGCTATTATGGAAAAGTAAATTGTTTGCAATTTCATAGCAATGTTATAGCACAATATCATGGAGTTCCTGAATAACGTAGTTTCTTTATGGAAAATGCTACTCGTATAAATAACAATTACGAGTCGAGCGACGTAATTACATCGAGTGCTTGCTTCGATGCTCGGCTAGATGCGAATTTACAGGGATTTCAAATTCTGGTAATAAATTAGGTACTAAATAATTAGCATTTATTGTTTATGTTTATTCAATTCGGAGCCAAGAATACTGTGAGTGTTTTTGAATAAACGGGCAAGTGCGAGTCGGACTCGTGCATGAAGGGGAACCCTTCATGCCTTCGTACCACCGTACAAATGCCAAAAATGTTCATTCGTGTTTGGGATTTTTTGTGTGTATATGTAGAAAAGCCTTAAGATTCCTATGTAACATTTTTGTGAAATAAACTGTAGTAGTTTATTAACAGTGCTTTTTAGGGTTCCGTACCCAAAGGGTGCAAACGGGACCCTATTACTGTGACTCCGCTGTCTGTCCGTCTGTCCGTCTGTCTGTCTGTCTGTCCGTCAGTCACAGATCTCTTGAACCCGTAACAGCTAGACACTTGAAATTTTCACCGATTATGTATTACTGTGGCGGCTATAACAACAAATACTAAAAATAAAAAATAGTTAAAAATTAAAGGGGGTCGTCATACAAGAAACGTGTTTTTTTCAGCGTTTTTAACTTGATCTTTATATAAGCATTAACTAGACACTTGAAATTTTCACCGATTATGTATTACTGTGGCGGATATAACAACAAATACTAAAAATAAAAATAGTTAAAAATTAAAGGGGGTCCTCATACAAGAAACGTGTTTTTTTCAGCGTTTTTAACTTGATCTTCATAATGGCATTAACTAGATACTTAAAATTTTGACCAATTATGTATTACTATGACCACAATAATAACAAATACTAAAAATAAAATAAAGTTAAAAATTAAACGGGGTCGTCGTACAAGAAACGTGTTTCTTCAGCGTTTTAAAACATTGTACGGTGGTACGAGTCCGACTCGCACTTGTCCGTTTATTCTTTTACCTATGCCTTTCTTGGGTCTTAATTTCCCCCTCCCAGACTCTTTCTACAATTCAAAGATGGTGTCTATCTATCACTAGAAAATTAGGTATAATTAAACTTTACAACTTTAATTTATTTATTTACGGGCACTGAATACAGAACTAAAATTAATAAATAATGAATTCAACAATAGAACGCATACAAATGTAGACACTTGTTTCTGATACTTTTCCTGTGGGTAGTAGAAACGTTGTTACTACTACTAGTCAGAGATAAAATACCTTTGCAAGCAAAATCCCAATAAATAAAAATGTATGCAAAAACCCAATAAATCGAAATATATGAATTAATTATTTTTATTCAAAAATGTATGAAAACTATTAAAATTATTTTTCGATCAACACCAGCTGAATACACATGGACTTTTGGGTGGCAACGGCACGTGGCACGTGTCAAAGAATGCCATTCCATACATTTTGTTGTCCGCCCATTTGGTCGTCATTTGTCATAGATTTCAAAATATTATACTCATTCATAGTAAATATAAATTAAGGGCACATAAATCTTAAGTTGCATTTTAGTATTTAAAAGATTTTATTAAGAATTGAAAGAAGCACTTCCAGTTTATAATTTTATAAGCTAAGGAATAGATATTATGATTAGATAGGTACTACTAGACGTATGTCGTACGTGTACACATATCTAGCTCGTTCTGTGTATACCATCTTTGGCGCGTTTTCGGTTCCTCAGATTCTCGTATCTGTCCACACCTTAAGGATTCAAACGTGACACTGTATCTTTATGTCAATAAATCAATACTTATGAATATCATAGTAAATATTGAACGACTTATTTAAATTGTATTTTGCGAACTGAACATATTTTTGAAAAGGTCTATTTTCTTAATATATACCTATATAAATTGACGTTAAAAAGAGTGACAATTCCATATTTGGTGATGGCATAGACAAGGCGTCATTCATCACCAATTTAGAGCATTTCATGGCTCGCAGTCCAGCCCGCGGTCAGGCGTGCTCCTGACGGCTGCGGTCACTCACTATTACTGTTGTGGTAATGACGTTTATTGTATTCGACAGTCAGGATTTGCTATTTGCAAATAAATGCTATTCAGCTCCTGCCACCATTTGAATTTTAAATGAAATATTGTTTAGACAGAAATTCTGTTTCCAAACAATTTCTACTCTTAATTCCTTTCAGAACCAAAATGTAATATAAATCACTAAGCTCAGATGCTTGTGGTATGACTTTGAGAACTAATATTGCAGAAGTTGGAAAGTTGGAAAAATCTGATTTAATAAACAAAATGAGAACGTTGTAAATAAGTTTGAACTGGTGTAAAATGCGGTCGAGTTACAGCCAGGTGATGCTATAGAGCCCAATGTGGACAGTGTGGAGATAATCTTGTACATCTCAAGCAACTTCCAACGTTGTATGTTAAGGCCGTACCTGAATTTTCCGGGGTCCAGTGCTGCCCCCATTTAAAATAAATCATTTCAAAGAAAACGGAGACATTTTTTAAAATTTTGCAACTACCAATCCCTAGATAACCCTTCAAAGTATTTTATGAACTACTGTTTATAGTTTATAATGAGAACGTTAAGCTTTACTGCGCACATTTGCGAAAAACGGCTACTTTTGGCAAATGTGCGCAGTAAAGCTTAACGTTCTCATTATAAACTGTAAATAGTTGTTCATAAAATACTTTGAAGGGTTATGTCCCTAGATAACTAAGCCCTCTTGGTAGTAGAAAATTTTAAATAATGTCTCCGTTTTCTTTGATAGTATCAGTAGATATATACACAAGAAGTATTCGTGAGTAAGTAAATTTTATTTGCGCACATAAATTCAAATAAAGCCTGATCAAATATTGAATCATTAAAATATTAATGACAGAAATGTTAAGTCTAAATGTAAATGCAGCGTGACCCAAAGGAATTATAGTCTAGATTAACGAGATGAATATTTAAATACTTTATAAATTCAATATTATACAATAACTTTTCAGACACACAATCACTAGTTTACAAAACTTACCATTTTTTGATACCCACGTATGAAACTAGTTGTTTCTAATAGATCTTTGTATACTAGACACGGATCTGATTATATATTTTTTCTAGGACGTCTGAATTGGAAGTATTTTTATACCACAAAATTTCACCTTTTCTTATTAAATACATTACTTTGAATATAATTTAATTTTATGTTGTAAAATAAAATGTGATTTTTCTTATTCAAAATAAAATTTTATTTATCGTACTACCATTTTGATGTACACAGTTATATTATATGAAATAAAAGTTGCCATAACATTTCCCATACTTTGACCATCGTGCGCATTGTATGGCATTATACCGGCCCATACCAAAACGCGAATTACTCAAATTTGTGAAAGAATTGAGGGAACTGAATGAATTGTACAAAAGAAGGTTGCATTAAACTTAAATTTTATAGTAAAAATATGAATTGACGGAATTTACGAAAATATTTTTTTGTGACATGAAATATTTTAGAACCTACACGTTTTTTTTATTATCCGATTTGTGTTTTGTGTACTGAATTCTATTAGTAACCGCTACAAGTATGCGCGGGAAAAAAACCTTGTAAACTAGTGTAATTAGTCTGATATTCTACCAAGTCTTTATTAGAGTTAGAAATTAAAGAAAAATATTCATTAAGATAACACAGACTGTAGACAGCTAAAATTACAAGGGGATAATCATCTACTTATTTATCTATTTATTTACAGGGTTACTTTTGAAGCACTGGTAACATTTTTGGAGCAAGTTCAGTTCGTAATACTAAACCACTTTCCATAAAAAAACTTACTTATCGAAAAACGAAAAAAAAACTTTGGCTTCCCATACAAATCGGTGCTCAGCCAAATGGAATTTTTATGGGACGACGAATTTTTTTTATTGATTTTCGTTAATTGTTTCTATGGAAACCAGTTTAGTACGGACTTAAATTGCTCCAAAAACGTTGCCGGAGTTTCAAAAGTAACCCTCTATACAAACTTACGTGGTAGTTTAGAAAAAAAATCCAGTGTCTTCTCCTTTGTTACCTAGTTTTATGATATAATATGGCTTTCAAGAAAGATATAATGTAAAATACCTAAAACATAGTACCTTTATTGTCTCTGTAAAAAAGTATTTTCAACCAACACAAAATTTCCAACGTATCCAGAGATATTCATTCACCAACGCCAACTGTCATCACTTTTCACTTATTAATCGCGCACTTTACTTTGGAATGTTAATAATTCACTTCTTCCCTTATTAATGACAGGACACTTAAAATGTCTCCTTGTTACCGATGTGAATACAAAATGTCCATTTCCGGCCACGCGATGTTCGCATTACGGGAATCCGTCAAAAGTCCACCTTACTACCAGTACTCATTTATTACTTTTAAAAATATAGATTAAGAACATTGATAGATACTAATGATTTAACTTTTAATGTAGGCACGCGCCTCCTTCTTTAACCCTCGATGCAAATAGAGGGTTTCAAAGTTTGCCATGTGTATCTTACGTTAGTCTATTTGTGTCAAATATGGCTCCAAAACATATGATCAATGGCTACCATCTATTGACTCGATTATAAAAATTAAAAAGAAACAAATCAAAGTAAAATTAAATAGTACCTTATCAAAAACGACTTCACATTACATAATACTTGTATATGTTAATACGTATCTAATTAATGTATTTTATTTCCTTAGAAGTTATTTAATACTGTGTACTATAAATAAGTAAGTGATATGAAAAGATTTTCTTTAGTCTGAAGACGGACAGGTTTATTATGTCGGGACATTTGGGGACAATTTTCCACTTTGTTGCCCTTTGACTTGAATTGCCTAGTTTTGTATGTAAAGAAACCAATTTGTCTCCGATTGATGTTACAAATGAATAAATACTTGTGAATGCCATAATTTACTACGTCTGAAAGAAAAATCTTGCAAAATGAATAAAGCAAAAACAAGTGATGTTTCTTTAGATTTAAGTCTTGCAATTTCTTTTGGTGACTCGTCCATTTGAGAAGTGGATAACGAGTCTCAACTAATAAAACCCGGTTTACATTCTAATCCAGCAATCGAATCCAGCGCTATATACAATAGGTAATGTAAACGAGATTAAAATATTGAAAAGAATAATTGCCAAAGCCCTTGTCATTTATTATTATATTTTGCTTGTAATTAAGTACTTAGGTATGTGAGTTATTACAAAATTGAGAAACAGAGTGATAGAGTCTGTGCGGAAAGAGAACCGTTGTGGCGTAAACTGGAACTAAAACTACGTTTTTTACATTGTCACCCGATTGGGGCGTTTTTTCTATTAAATACTAACTATTTCGTGTTGAATCTCTTCAAGTATCGTGTGATTGTGATTTTTATTCAAAATGATGTCAAAAAAGGGTGAAAACCGTATGCAGTTCTACGAGAAAAACAGCAGCGTCCCCAAACCCTACGACGGTTTTCTTTTCGTCCCAGTCTAGTTCTCAGATTTTACAAAACTAAAATTTTATAAATTAATTTTTAAATACATACTTACAAACTAAGTTACATTTCACATTCAGTTTAGCATGTTTCGTAAAACAAACACAGTCATACCATATTCAGCTTGTTGACTTGAACCCGAGTCCGCAGTTGTCGCCATAAAATTTATATTAAACCACCGTTAAGTTAACGAAGCGGTTAGATTCTTACGAGACCGCAAGGTCATTATTGTTATCTGGAGCCTTTGGTACCCTGTGTATGGAGCAAAGAGTGGCTCGGGGCGCGGCCGGGGGCTACAGAAACAAAAGCCTCACGTAATTAGAACGACCGCGGCAATACATAAATAATTTGCCGCACGTTCCTCTTTGTTCGCAGAGAACGGCTTTTTATTTAACGCTGTTATATCAAGAACAACACTTCGTGCTTTTGATGGTGGTAATCCGCTATCCTTTTATCTTTACGCAGGTACTCTTCTTTGTTGCCAGCTATTTTATTACGTCTCCCACAAATTACTACTATCAACTAAGTGAGTAGGCACATTTTATATAATCCCTCTTTCTTTAAACACACTTTAATTGTCATACCCTTTATTATAATTGATGAATCTTCTGGCAAATTGTACATAAGTAAACATGTTAAAAAGTAAAATACACCTATGAAAAAAAATTGTTTAAGACTTGACTATATGACAAGAGTTAACGATGAAACCATATCCGAATTTTCTTGCTATAAATATAAAACCATGTTATTGGAGTCACGAATACCTTACAAACAACACCCTTCTTACCAAGATAAAACTTCTTTATAACACGGAAATTCTGATTTCAACAAACAGAACCCTTTGAGAAAAACAAATTTCTGGTTATTCGATACTCTAAAATTTTATACTTTGTTGTTGTAAATAGAAAAAATACGGTAAACGGATCGCCACGAAATATTTGACATAAAATTTAGTCACCGAAATTTCCCTTTGGTGCAAAAGGAAAAGAAATGTTGGGCCCGTCCGCTTAATGAAACAAATTTTCAGGCAGCGACATCTAAACCTTAAGCCCTTTGTAGTGCGTTCGGCGCCGCTCGGCTTTGTATCGAGCCGACCCACACCGCGGCTTTGTGCCCTCACAAAATATTGCTAATTACGATTAAAAAGAACCACCGTCGCTTACATCTAATGATCCGATATTGCCATTAAACTAGCCAATTGTAACGACATTAATTTTAATTGAAACAAATGAACATTTTTCACAGGCTACGTTAATAAAAGTGTTTAAATGAATCTGTTTTCATTAAAAATTGTCATGAAAATCTACGTAAAGACAATTGACAAGTAATTTCGATCACAAAAAAGGTAAATAGGCATCGACAAAAAGGCAAAGTGGCCATCGTATTTTTCAATCCGACTTTCATATAAAATTTGATCCCCTACCGCAAATACTTCACCCTTGTTACAAGTTACGATGTCAACGTGACCTACAGTATATCTGCGCAATATTAAGGAAAAAATCGCTACAAAATTTTACGTCCGCTATGCGACACCCCCTAATAATGTCTGCTTAGGGCTACAGTAACACGGAGTACACATTTACGCTCCGTTAAATGGGAAAAGCTTTTTTCGTGTTTAGTGTCACAAAAACTCTTATTAGCTTGAATTGTTGCTATGATCTATGCTTTTAGAAATAAAAGTGTGTGTGAGATAAGGAAAGCACGATAACGTGCCTATTCATTTTGTTCGGTCTTAATGTAATTTTTCATATAAGTAAGTGGTAATAGAGTTAGCATGATAAGGGAGAGGACGGCAATCTACTATTCTACTATTCACTTGCAATAAATTACTTTTTAAACTTTTTTTTTCGTATTTTTACTTAGTTTTGGTATCCGTACATAAACAGACAGTAGTTTTTCGTTAAATAAGATACCCAAAGAGCTATTATGTACTAGAGGACACCACATATTACTGTTTTGTCCCATTCAATTCACTATCTCCATAAACTTCACTTAATTGCTTACTACCTCCTGTACGCCTAGTACTTTCGACAGTTTATAAGCGAAAACCATACGAAAACATGGTAAACATAACTAAGAATATTTTGTATATTGCAGTATAGTAAAATAAATTCAAGGAATACGGCAAAGTGTAAAGAAATAACTTTCCGTTATTTGAAAATTAAATGAAGGTACATAAGGTACATTAT
Source organism: Acrobasis repandana (assembly GCA_963576875.1). NCBI lineage: Eukaryota > Metazoa > Arthropoda > Insecta > Lepidoptera > Pyralidae > Acrobasis > Acrobasis repandana. Next base: position 12,380,215 of record OY756218.1, on the reverse strand, counting down.
AACATTGATTAAATACGTACGTACTTATGCCAAAATTCACGCTACCTTGTTTTCAAAAATAGAACAGGGGCCAATGTTTGAGATAGCTGCTCTATATATTCTATTTGTGTAACGTCATAGTTTCTTAGAGTCAATTAGTGCTATTAATATCAGTTTTTCGGAATTAATAAATCTAGAGGCCGGGATGAACTTGGTGCCTTGGAAATTGGGGCGGCCCTTAGTATTCACACCGTCACACCGTCTCATCTTCAGGTCACCAAGTCAAAGGCCGGCGCAGCAGCTGCCACAGCAGAGAGCCTCAAAAGGCGCAAATATGTAGACATCGTAGTAAACTACATATTTGAATCTTTTGGGGTAGAAACTTTTGGTCCGTGGGGTCATAAGCCCATAAGTTATTTAAATACTTGTCCACAAGATTATCCGAAGTATCCCGTGACCAAAGGGCTGGAAATTATCTGGCACAAAGAATCAGCATTGCCATACAACGTGGCAATGCTGCCAGCCTTTTGGCCACGCTGCCGAGAAGTAATATTTTAGTGGGATTACATAATTTGTAATTTTTTTTAGTTTTAGTTCTTAGAGGTACTTATAAGTTTTAATTTATAAAAAAAATATATATTATTTAGCTTTAATTTAAACTTTATTATAATAAAGATAGTTCATACACAGATCAAATTTAAAAATAATCTAGTTACGTTCAAAATGGATATGATGAATGACAAGTGACATTATTTTGTAACGTTTTGTTCTCTTATCATTACACAATAATTTATTTTTGACCCTGGATACTACCCTAGTCATTCCATTTCTGTATTCAAATCCTTGGTATCAAGTGCATAGCATTGGCAATAGCTATAGTTCAGCCACTAAGTAAGTGTTAAGTCCAGTTTAGACGTGCTAAATCCTCGATAGATGGTTCCGTTCCGTAGAGGAGTAATCGAGATCTGCTTTAACTAAATACTGACAATGAATAATGAATTGTACATGCATAATGTAGAGGAGTCTAGTGACCCTATCAGAATTTATAACTATAGCGGTCTTCTTATATTAAAGAGCTGGGCTCTTGTCGGTGGAGTGCTTTCCATGTCTCTCTTTCTCCCGCCAAGTTATATATATGTTATACTTTAACTATATATATTATAAGTTATACTAAGTCATACCTATAGCGGTTATGCGATTAAATTCCAGTGATGAGCGTCATACTAGAACTCTCGAGGTTTTCTAAGGGGTCACCACAGTTTAAACAGCACCTCTTGAGATCCTTCAACATTGTTATCCGAGCGTATTCCCGGTTACATCCTCAGCGGTAACGCTTCAGAGCCGGGGTTCACTACTTTACCTAGGTGATATACCTAACCTAGAGATTGTGTAAAAACCAGTAACCTCGTCAGGTAACTGGTTTTTACACAGAGCGACTGCCGTCTGACCTCCTCTGACCCAAAGGTTTAGACCACAACCAATCCTAGGATAGGTCCCGAATGCCATCAAGCGTTTGTTTTAAACAAAGGCTTGATGGCATCCGGGACCCACAGCTTTACGTGCCTTCCGAAATACGGAATCATCTTTCTTTTCGGATAATCAGGTGATTCAACTGGAAACAACTTTTCACAAAGAGTGGCATATCCCATAGTGGGATTCGAACTCACGACTTCCGCATCAAATCGCAAACGCCTTGACCACTGGACCACGGAGGCAGTCAATTCAAGTGATGAGCGTTAAAATAAAAACTTCCAGGTTTTTTAAGAGGCCACCACAATTTGTGCAGCACCCCTTGAGATCCGGTATACTCGTACGGGTCTGGTAATTAGTTTGCACCGTTAATTGTTAGAGTAAATACAGATACACTATCACGTCTTTATCCCTAACGGGGCAGACAGAACCTACGGTGGCAAGGCCCAGGCCATTTTTAGGGTAATGGTGGGCATGAAAGTGGGAAAAGAAAATCATAATAGTAATCATAGTAGTGGGTTGCTACCCTCGTCGCCTATTGATATGATTCAGATTCTTGCCCATTCCCTCGATCTGCGCGGGAAGAGCAGCTGCTGGTACATTCTATGTTTTTTTACTTTCTCCCAGACCAGCATGGAAGAAATAATGATGTAAAAATATCATCTTCATATCAGCCACAGGAAGTCCACTGCTGAACATAGGCCTCCCCCAAGGATTTCCAAAACGACCGAATGGAAGCGGATGTAAAAATATAATTGTAAATAAATACACGCATTTTTTATCTCTTTGATAATATACTACTACCAGTTATTTAACCTGTATAGTTTTTTTGTATACCTTCTTATTTGAATACCAAAATTCCTATTCTGCCCTCGTATTTCTGAAAACTCGCAAAGTACATACATTGCCGTATTCTTGTTACAATTTAACGTTAAAACAATGCGTACTGTTTAAATATCCTTGCCCTGTTTAATATAACGGGCCTAAATAAATACTAAGGGGAATATTGTCTTACGAGGAAATGGCGGGCAAGGGGGCTTGCAATCAGAACCGGGAAAGAAGTGGCATATGATATTCACACGTAATAAATATTAGAGGAGCTGCAGTGATTGCGAGGACAGGTGTCGGCACTTTCAGTGCCTTGGGCACAGAACACAACTACCGGCTTCACGTTTATTTGAATCGACTTATGCTTTTATTGATGCTGATTATTCTATTGATAAAGCGCAAAAAATCTTGTGCTACAATTACATTCCCAAAGAGGGTTGACGTCAGGCAGGCAGCCTGTCGTAAAATTACAGCCTAATCATTTTAACTGTTCCGGAAATTTCTTCTCCACTTCGCAAGGTCTTTGGCATCCTTGGATGACCATTGACGTGCATGTTATATTTGGAGAAGAAAAAGCGGGAATGCTCACCCCGGGCTCCGAAGCAGCACAGCTGAGGATGCAACCGAGAACGCGCTTAGATGAAGAAGAGGAGGAGATTCTATTGATGAAGCGGTAGTGCCCTAACGGTTTAGACACTGGATCTGCGTTTGTGAAGCACGACTTCGATTCTCATTAGGCGCGACTTGTACCTCTGTTTGTACTCATATACGGTCATTTTCAACTACCACCACTTGCTTCCGGTGAAGGAAAACATCGTGAGGAAACTTGCACACTAGTTCGCTAGTGTGTAATAACGACAGTTGTCGCCAGATGACAGATATTGAGCTACGTCAGATGCCTTTAGGCAGCTCCAAAAATCTGACACCAGTGATAGTAGATAACATACTTGATAAGAAAAAGATTGATGCTGATACAGCTTTATAGCTTGTAGTGATGCTTGTAGTCTATTTACAAGCTATAATAGATTCCTAAAGAAAACGGATTTTATATCTCTCGAATAAAGCGGCTTATTCGCTCGCAAGTTCGTTTACCGTTAATCAGAACGTTAATAAAATAATATTCAACCAATACTGGAACACTTTATGGGAAGATTTTTAAAAATCTTATCCTATTTTATGTAACTAGTGCATAAATTGTTATTTTTAGACCCACTAGCTCAGGCTATACGATGCTTTACTAACCTATATTGTACTACAGCTCGGGAAAGGTCCCTATTTCCTTTCAACTATCTCTATCTAGAGATGACGCGTGATTACTTAGATGCTTTCCAGCGAGATGTGTCGGAGCTCTAGGTAGACATTCGATGTTAGTCAATTAAATAAACGGGCAAGTGTGAGCCGGACTCGTACATAAAGGGTTCATACAATGTTTTAAAACGCTGAAGAAACACGTTTCTTGTATGACGAGCCCCTTTAATTTTTAACTTTATTTTATTTTTAGTATTTTTTGTTATTGTGGTCATAGTAATACATAATTTGTGAAAATTTCAAGTATCTAGTTAATGCCATTATGAAGATCAAGTTAAAAACGCTGAAAAAAACACGTTTCTTGTATGAGGACCCCCTTAAATTTTTAACTATTTTTTATTTTTAGTATTTGTTGTTATATCCGCCACAGTAATACATAATCGGTGAAAATTTCAAGTGTCTAGCTATTACGGTTCAAGAGATAGAGCCCTGTGACTGACGGACAGACAGACAGACAGACGGACAGACGGACAGACATCGGAGTCTTAGTAATAGGGTCCCGTTTGCACCCTTCGGGTACGGAACCCTAAATACAATTAATTAATTTATTTAAGGAAATATAATGTCACCTAAAAAACGCGACACAAATAAACTTAACTTATAGATCTTTATGTTTAAAACAAGTTGACATAAGATTTAACGTTTTTAAAATATACGTTGACCACAATGTGCAGAGAGCACGTGGTGAGCGATGCACGAGCGAAGCGTGAGCGACTGAGCGCTTGTCACGAGTGATGCGCGGAGATCCGAGCGACATGGGCGGGCGCCCCCTCGCCCCCTCCCCGCCGTATCGATTGCCCCAGTTGAGAGCGGGCGGAAGTAATGATAGAGCGGGATGCAACCACTGCCCGAGCCGATGCCCAACTCCACACAGTAACTGTAGTGCACTACACAAATATTGTTCGAGATAATGTTTAATCTCCCTTTTCTTCCCCTAAATGTATTTTCGACAACGCTCCCAATTTACGAGTACTATTTTATTACGTGCAATATTTTTCATAATTTTTTATTTCTAATTTCGTTTTCGATTAATACCGACGAGTCAATTTCAGCTTCATAAAGATTTCGATTATAAAGTCCATTCTGAAGTTCGAGGCGTTAGTAATACAGTCTCTTCAGATAAATTAGCTGAAAGTTTGAACCATCAAAGTAAACAACTTCACAAAGTCGAGCGTGGAAGTGACATCCTGCTTATATCTATCTGAACGGATCCCGTAATAGCTTCCTCAATCTCGGCGTCAAAGTTCTCATAAGGCGCTTCTTAACTAAGGCGTTAAGGAAGATAGTTAGTAAGAGGCCTTCGGTAGGGTCTTAAAACTTGGCTGAAACTTGCGTAACTCGATCTCCACGATCCGGCGTCGGCGTCAATTCAGCTATAACTCACAATACGTTATTAGCATAGTAATTATTAGTGCTCATAAATTCGACAGATTGTAATACAGAGATCAGATCAACCCAAATTTTTATATGGGTCTCGTAAAAAATAATGGAAAAATCGGGTAAATAAAATGTAAATGTTTTTGCGTGAAAAAGTAAAAGCCGCCGTTAGTCTAGTTGCGTAAACATCGAAATGGCGATGACATGTCCATCGTAAACCGGAGTTCATAAGGCATGACGTCTCGGACTCGAGCCCATCATCAGTTATATCGATTTAGCGATAAAACGCGTCGGCCAGGAGCGTCTTCGCGGCGTGGTAAATTGCGATGGAATCTGAGCCGCCGCTCACATCCAATGATAATAAAGTGTAAAAAGAGTCGTCGTTTTAACGTCCACTTTATGGGCACTTCCGGAGGTCCGTATAAGGTTCAGGATGCATGTAGTATACGACCGTTGTTAAAATGGCTTCAACAATCGCTGTCGCCGTCATCTCGCTTCGATAAGACCAAAATCGTGGCTCTACAAAGTTGTCAGACATGAAATTGGCTATTTGTCGAAGTAACACTTGTACTCGTAGGTAAGTAGCATTAGATAAAGCCTTTTAATTTGACGTTGACTACGCTTTCCTTCAAAGTAAGGATTTGGATTTGTATGCAGCTTTAACCATACAGATAACAAGTACTCAGATATTATTTATTATTCAATGGTACACACAGCATCGTCGAGTGGCGATGGATGTAGACCACAAATAAGTTTGCACACAAGAGTGGATTTTATCTTGAACTCTACCACACTTTGCTTGATTACATATTTTATGTCATCATCATCATCGTCATATTTTATGTAAATAACATTAATTGAAACAAATATTATATAGATAAAATAAGTAAATATAACGCGTGTTTAGTTTTTATTGTAATTGCCAAGGTGCATTTATCATGTAAGAAAGAAAAAATTATGAAAGAAAAATAATTATATCTTGCCTTGGTTTGCTGAATTAAAAGTCAACCCAAAAACTAAATGTGCCAACTTGCGATGAACTAGGACCTAAGTAATCTTGTAAATAAAAATTTGGTTGCCTGTAAAGTCGGTATACGGGCGAAAGTTTTACGTGACAACGACTTCACTCCACTTCACTCCAAACTTGACTTCCACTCGGGCATGGTTAGCCCGCCTAAGAGCGAGAGAGACAGACATAAAAAGTGAAAGGCACGCGTGCCTCTCACTCGCTCTCATTGTGAGCGCATAACGTGAGCGGAGCGTAACGCAGTTTCTTGAAGTGTCACCCGGCTAACCAATTTATAAGACGTTGTCACGTCAATAAAAGGTACCGTTTTTGTTTTTTTTTCGTCAAACTATGTTAGATGCCTTTATGCAACTTAAAATCTCACTTCACACACGCGAAAACTATTATACAGAAAAACTATTAAACAGAAAACAGTTAATCAACGTAGCGACATAGGTAATTTACTCATGTTAATTAAATAAATGATTCAACAATTAGTCGGCTATACATAATTGTTACAGTTCAAATCGTTAAACGTATCCAATGTCGTAAAACGAAGACAATTCAAAGAAGATCGCTCTACGAGTATAAGTAAACTTGAGAATCCAATTAAGAAATGAGCGTGCAACGGATTTATTTCAGACGCACTTTATTAATGTACATGGTAATAAAACGGGGTAATTCAACTTCTTGCGACATGCCAGAATAAATAGTGCTTTACTTTTTTTTTAGTTTATTTCAGTGTGGGTGGGTGACACATCCTTACTATTCGTACGTAGAAGTATTTTGGATTGAGGAAGAGATACTTAGGACGATGCGCTACTTTTATATACATTTTTTTATAAAGTAGTCCGAGTAGAAGGAAGAAAGGGATAATTTATGGTTCACTTTAAATAAATCACTTGAATTAATAGAAAATATATAACTTTTTTTAAGGTTTCTATCTAGCAAACGAGTTTTTGTCAGTTTATTTTATTAAATATTAATTTTGTATGTGTCTATCATCATCATCATTATCATCATATGCCACAGGAAGTCCACTGCTGGACATAGGCCTCCCCCAAGGATTTCCAAAACGACCGATCGGAAGCGGCCTGCATCCAGCGTTTTCCTGCAACCTTGCTCAGGTCGTCTGTGTCTATATACACACAAAATTTAGTTTTATCTACGACCTATGAGGTTACTTGATAGATACTTTATCGTCGTTTTAAATAAACAAGGAATAATAAGGCGAACAATACAACCAGTATTACCGAGTTCGTGCTTCATCTTCTATACTTTCGTAAATATAATTTGTATTTTTATCATAATTTTGGTTTATTAATTAAAATTGCTGCAAACCTGTAATCACTAATTAAAAATAGGTGTGGAACTCGGGGACTGCCGCGGTAAAGCTATTGCATACGACGTTAGACGATGTACGGCTTTCAACACCGCGCCGCTGTGCCGGTCGGTAGGCGGAGTGGGGGTGTTAGGTTTTATTTTCGTTACGGAATTTCTTGATTCGGTCGCCGTGCTCAAAGCCCGCGATAAAAGCTATGCAATAGCTTAAAATCATTTGTTTATTCAGAAGGTTAACTGAATTGCAACTGGTCCCGGCAGTCATCATTAGATGACATTTGTAAAGCTATATTACGAGTAAATGCTATTGTTGGGCACTTACGCTCACGAAAAAGCAAATGAGAATTAAAAGAAAACAACTGTAACACGAGGAGTTGCTACAAAATCAATTCACTGCACTTAAGATGTACAGATAAAATTACATTTAGTATTTACAGCCGGAGGTATTGTTTGGGTTGATCCGAGAGTGAACACTTCGGTTCCCTTTCCCGAGGACCGATCGTTTCGTACGACCATTAAAATTTTACGAGTGAACTGGCGAAATGAATGCCAGAATTAGGTTAAGGAGTAGCGTTCGCGTGACGTAGCCTTCTCAATGCTAATTTAATACTGAAAAACAATTACAAATCATTTTTCCTTTGGTTTCACGAAAACCCTTTCAATAACAGGAATTGGTTGTTATGCTTTTAAAGGAATGATAATGACAAATTGCACAGTGAATAAAAGCCTCTTCAGTTCAGACATTCTTCCGCTATAAGTAAAATAGATTTTTGTGATTTTGTGATCACACAACATCCAATTACCAGCCCATCCGTATCCAGTAATCTCGAGAACCTTTGCACAGATTGCATGTGGTTTTCACTATGGATGGCCTGTTTCTCGGACGTAATGTATTTATTGAAGTGCAACAAGACTTAGATCAAACTTGCACACAAATAAAATAAGTTGAGTTATCCGAAACAGTTAAGTATTAGATATTAATTTTAAAATAAAGTGACAAATTACACATAAGTATTCGAAAAATTGAGTAAAAATATCTTTTGAAATTTGATTTATTCAATAACAAATTGATGGGCAACAAAAGTTTGTGGCGATGTTAACCATAGGTAGTGAGAGTTTATCCAATTTACCCAAAGGTTGGCTGGAAGAAATCAGTTTAGTGATAAGCTGTTTTGACTTTGTACCTACTTATATTTTAAGTTTACTTTTATGTGTTCTTTTTATAGTTGGTACATTAAAGAAGTCTTAGGCTCGGCGCAAACGGGCCACCGAAAAACGCGGCCACCGTCCACTTTCCTACTAATTTAGTGGCCGCCATCGGCTTCACCGTGTGCGGCGAGTCCATACAAAATGTATATGAACTACAGGAAAGTGGTCGGTGGCCGCGTTTTTCGGTGGCCCGTTTACGCCGAGTCTTATATTATCTTAGGAGTAGTAAATTTTATATTTTCCTTTTCGTGAAAATATCTAATGATAGTAAAACTCACACCATAACACATATTTCTGCGATTTATTTGCATACAATCTACTAGCACAAATTGTAAATCATGAAAATTCAGATTACTTTCTGAATTTTTAAATTACTTTTGTGCTTTTAAATTACTTATACTTTTAGAAAATTAATTCATTTAGTATTTAAAAGGTGATTGATTACATAGTAACAATCGCGGCTATAATTTAAATAAATACATAATATATCGATAAACACTCAAGACCCAGGACAATTTGAAAAAGGTCATTTTCCAACTTGCCCAGATCGAATCCAGAACCTCCTAGTAGTTACGGACTAGCGTGTTAACCAAAATTACCAGCGACTGACGCGACAACGGCCTTCCCACTATAATATATGAGTAAACCGTATACAATATTCATACATAGGTACATAGACGTCTTTATCACCTAATAGACAGACAGAGCTTTTTTCATTGGTCTTGTGGCTGAACCCAGGGCCGCAAGACTCAAAGGGCACTTTCAGCGTAATGGTGGGCGAGAAGGTGGAAAAGGTATCAGAATAGTGATGGATTGCTATTAACATGATTTGCGTTTTCGCCCATTCAAGATTAACGCAGGAAGAGATTATTACTCATATTTACATAATTTATTTCACGTTATTTCTAATCATATTAACAAATACACGTGTTCTCATTTAACATTGTCAATTATGTCAGTCAAGTCTAAAAATCAATAAACTTTTTACGTATTACGGAATTCTAAGCAACATTGCTTTCAAAGCGTTGAAGGTTGAGTGGGTTTTAAATGGAAACTTGGCAAGTTTAATATCGGACTAATCTCAAGTTTTATGGTCTCGCAGCAACAAGAGAAGCAATCAGTACTTGTCCAAGTGATACGCCCAATAATTGAGCGAAACTTTAACAGTCACTTCATTGCTTCATCTCGACTTCAACACGACTAACTCGATACAAAGGCTGTGATCTGACGGATGCTCACCTAAAGTCATAAACTAGGTACCTATTTAGTATTTGCACAAGTACAGAAGTAGAGTTTCTTTGTTCAATTTTATTGTGATTGTAACTACTTAAAAAAAATTGGTTGTATTTTTTTAAATGTTAATTTTTCATGTTAGGTATACCTCAGAGTTTTGTCATTTATAAACCAATTTTTGTTCGTTTGTTTGTTTGTTTGTAATAACTTTATTGTACTAAAAACATGCATATAAAATACAAAATTCGAAAGAGCAAATATACAATGGCGGACTTATCCCATATAGGGATCTCTTCCAGTCAACCTGCGATATATTGAGAGGACATTTACTCAATTAACAGGTAGAAGCAAATACGTACAAAATAAATAATAATAAAAGATTTTACTTTTTTAATATTTTTAATTTTTGTTTCGTTTAATAGAATCTCCTCTTCTTCGTCTAAGCGCGATCCCGGTTGCATCCTCAGCTATGCTGCTTCGGAGCTCGGGGTGCGCTTTTCTACTTTTTCTTCTCCAAATACAACATGCATGTCAATGGTCACCCAAGGATGCCAAAGGCCTTGCAAAATGGAGAAGAAATAGCCGAAACAGTTTTATCCTAATAAGACTTTATCAAAAATCAGTTCAGTAGTTTAGTATTAAAACTAAAATAGCTGGATAAAAGTAAGCTATCCAAGTAAACATAAATGTTGCGTATTTTGCTTTTCTGACTCTCAGTGGTGTTTACGGTTACTGGAATCGAAGTTGGGTTTTTGCTTTCAAATATTTTATTTGTGTCTTGTCGGTGTCATAGTTTAAAAAGAGACGAAGACCGATTTCTTGAAATGATAATGGAGTGTTTTAAATTGGAGAATCGAGTAAACCTTTAAGAAGTTTTCCCAATAGTGAGATTTGCATGAACCTTAAGTTACGGTAGTTACAGCTAGATGACTATGCCAGTCGCCTATAACCTAAGCTGAAGTTTCTTTCAGGGGTCATTATATCTACAAAAAGAAGGTGGATAATATTACACCTAGATGATTACCTTATAAAATAGAAACAATGTTGGAATGTTTTCCTCTTCTAATAGTTAGTTACTACGAGTATCATTATATTAAAAGCAGAATATAAAAAACTTTTGCATCAGTTTATAATAAGCCTATCGATGCGCAGCGCTTAAAAGCGATATTTAGGACTCAAACGTGTCTTTACGTCGAAAATAACGTATAAGTTAAAAGGTAAATAAGCAGCTTTTCCTCGGTAAAGAAGCATCAGGCATACGCGACGTACCTTCGATGGATTTCAAGGCGTGCGAGGCTGCCTCTTCGGCTCGAAATTCGAGGCACGCGCCTTTCTTTGTTTCTCCGCCTATAACGAGATATTGTGATTCTCTGCCATTACGACACCGCATACACAGATGATGCGAATATCAAACACCGTATTAGATACACGTTTTCTTATTAAGACGAGATAGACTCTGAATAACAATGTTGATATTGTCTTAGTTTGAGCGTTTGCGTAGCTATGTCAGACAAAAAGTCGGCAATTTAGACTCTGTCAACCTTTGTAAGGTTGGTTGTTATCATCGTAAAATAGTATCGATTAAAAGTTATTTTGTTATTTCTCATAAACCTACTCTATTAGTCAAGCTTTAGAAAAAAATAGATAAATATATTATTAGTCATTTGAATAATTTTTACATTTTTTTAGTTAATATGCAACTAAGTATATCTTTTTGACAAAATTAATAAAATTATTTTGAATAAAATGAAAAATAATAATAAACAAGATTCAATAACAGATTACTGCAATACATCACAGCTGTCATGGAGATGACACTTTCAGTTTTTCAACTTTTTCTCTAAGTTTTACGTGTGAAATTATTCGCAAAAAAAGATTTACAGGTGTCATAAAATGTTACTTCTAAAGATCATGTATATTAGTTACATTATATGTAGTAAAGCAGTACAAGAAATGTAACCCTTTTTGATACACTTATGTCTATAGGCATTAAACCCATTGTTGTGTTTATATTGTCTTGTTAAGTGTCCAAAATCAAATTATTGCCTTTGGTATAAGAACAAGGAAAATATTGTTGTATTTTCTAAATAAGATAATTTGTTCAAACTGCCATTGTCACGTGCTCGTCGCATAATGCGATTTTTAAAAGATCGATAACCAATCGAGTAATAACTTTACGATCGTCTCACAACGTTAAGCTGAGGTGTTTACCAGCTCTGTCTGCTTCAAGAAATGAACAACCGAATGGAGTTATTTTAGTATTTCATATTTTATGGTATCGATAAATAATCTAGCAACATTTTAATCGTCTCTAAACGTCTATTGGTGTTTTTAAGGTACTTTACTTAGTTCGTGAAGTCAAGAAACTATGAATAAAATAAATTTAAAACAAGCTGTTATATAGAGCTATTTGTTAAGTGTCGTTGACAAAGAAATTAAAAACTTTAAAACGGACAAAATTAAACTCTATTACCTTTGCTTTTTTTGTTTAAAACAAAGAATCTTCTGAGCTACCAATATTTCTCCACAGACTTTTATTATAAACTATACGCTTTAAATATCGTAAACAGCTCAAATTCTCATTTTAAGTAACATCACGCATTAAACCCGAGAGCTCATAATACCTCACAAAATTAAATGTGAAATTCAATATTTGTAACAAACATCCATAATCCCTTCAATCAGCCGCAAGCAGAGACGTCTCAGATCCGCTGCGGTTGCAGCACGTGCGACTAAGCACAGGTGTTCCAAATCGTCACCTTATCTCACAATTCTGAACATTAAATTATAATAGCAAAGGTCATAACATTTTTATTGCATTTCGGTACGCGTGAAGCAGTTGGCTTGAAATTACGTATGGATTTTATAAAAGATTGAATTCATGAGTCACATCCCAAGTTATGCACTGGTATGATGCGTATATTTATACTTAGAAGTAGGTACCGTACACATCTTAAAAGTTTTAAATTAAAATATATGCTGTATTAGATACTCACGTTAACGAAAACAGTATCAACCAACAATCAGCATGTATAAACACATATACTAGTATTAATATATAGCAATTACGAAAATGTATCAAAAGGATACTTGCTTAAAAAAGTATACTTAAACTTATACCTAAATGTACCAAATAGACGTTTGGTGCAACGCTCATGTCAGCCGCGAAAACTGTTTGCCCCACCGGTCACACGCACGGTATCACATGAGCAATCTCCTCTATGTCGCATGCTTACGGACCTTAACACATTCCTGAATCAGCAACCTGAGTGTGATGTGTTTGTTGATGGAACGAATATGGTTGTAAGGAACCTATTGGTATATTGCGAGAATGACAAAAATGTTTTTAAAATGAAATGACTAGAATGAAAAAAAAGTTTTTACTGTACATTATTAGTGGTGGCGCCCGTCGTACCAGCTGTGTAAATTTTTTAATTACATTTAGCTATAAGTTCTTTCTATATGCTGTAATTGGTGAAAGCCGTTGTATTTAGTTTTTACAATAAATAAATAAATAAATTCTATTTTGTTATATGTGCGGATTGCTTATTTTTTTGTATCCATCGAACTTAAAAAGGTTTTAACCATATTTTTAACTACCTATCGATATACTTGTATTTGGAATGTCGCTTTTATTCAACAATATAAATTTGTTTTTCTAAACAAAACCAATATGTAATAATAGCTTTCATTCGTTGTTTTCAGGTATAGTTAAATGGTACTTACATAATACGCATCACCCATAACGAACCTAAACCAGATAAGCAAGGGTGAAATCCTATCTTATTTGCGCCGGGCGGATTAAAATTAAATTTTATAATGCCTCAGCAAATCTCGCCGCCACGAGTATTCCCTTTATTGTCTAAAATCTTAATTTAATTTGATTCGACGCCGTTAATATTAAAAGCAGTATTTGCATACGTGGTAAGCGAGTATCAAGTTGCTTTTTATTATATAACTTAAATTGACATAGAGCAAAAATGTAAAACAGGTGTCCACGCAACAACATAATATATCCAGTACTTTGAATAATTATATGGCCTAAATCTGTCTACTGTTGGCTACTAAGTCTGTCTACTAAGGCTTCTAAAGGAAGGATCTAAAAAAGCGGCCAAGTGCGAGTCGGACTCGCCAATGAAGGGTTCCGTAGCAGTAAGTAACATAATATAAAAGTTCTAAAGGTAAATTGCGGTTTACGATTTATGACGTATTAAAAAATAACTATCTATGATACCGAGACCGCTATAGTTTTAATTGAAAATACATACTTTGTATATACCACATTTTTTTCAGAATTATTTTAGTAATTTTTCAAAAGTTACGGTGGGGGGACACCTCAAATTTTAACTTTGTATTAGATTATCTCAAGACTGGGGGGTTTGATCTACATAGTTTGAAAGCAGTTTTTGTTGCATTTCAAAAGACCTTTTCAACGATACCCCACACGTTGGGGTTAGTCTTATTTAATTTTTTAAATTCACTTTTCGTTGTAGGGATGAAAAAAAAACCTTTTTTCATAATTTTAAAAACCAACTTTTGGAACTTCAATATCTATCTCTCCACCAATTTTCGTGACAATCGGTGCAGTAGCGGAGGAGTACGAGTCCGGACGGATAGACAGATGGACGGACGAACGGACATGACGAAACTATACTATAAATTGTGTTGACAGCTGTACATTGCTAGGTATAGAACTTGATACGAGTATTACTTGGAAACCTCATATTCAAAAAATAAAAAGTAAACTCTCTAGCTTTGTATATGCATTGTTAGAGCTAAAGCGCAGCACTGATTTAAAAGCTGCACTCCCCGCGTACTATGCCTTTGCCTACTCACAGCTACAGTATGGCATCATCCTATGGGGAAATAGTACTGACGCTGACCAACTTTTTACATTGCAGAAGAAATGCATTCGAATCTTAGCGAACCTAAGGAATAGGACTGACAGTTGTCGACCCTACTTTATTGAATATAAAATATTAACTTTGACGGGAATCTACATACTCGAGATTTGCAAATTTGTTAAAAATAATATAACACTTTTTAAAACGAGAAAACAGGAACGAGAGTATAATATGAAAACACGTTTCGAGGGAAAGCTAAGCCTTCCATCTAGCAGACTAGAATTAGTTAGCTCAAGTACATTGGTGATGTGTGTAAAAATATACAATCAAATACCAGAGCATATTGCACTTGAAAAAGATAAAAAGAAATTCATAACATCTCTCAAGGATTTTTTGATAGATAAATGTTTTTATACTCTGGAAGAGTTTTTTGGCAAATAAATACCTACCTATTACTTGCACATAGAATATTATTATTGTGTAAAAAAATACCAATTAGCATCAATATTTAATTAATATGACATTGAGATGAAATCTATTTTTACTGACACTGCTTTTAAAACTTGTTACTATAAGTGTTTCATATTATTTAGATTGGTTTAAATATTCCTTGTGTTTATATAATGTTAGTAGATATATTTAATTGTAGTGCCCTTGCAGGGTTCCATGCTGTACATAACTATTTATAGTGATTTTGTAAACCTTTACCACACATGGAAACAATAAACAATTTGAATTGAATTGAATTGAATTCCTTGTGGACTACGGAACCCTAAAAATCGTATCGTATCTGATGTTATTATACAAATTTCAATATTTTTGAGTTAAAAACGCTGAAAAATACACGTTTTTTGTATGACGACCCCCTTTAATTTTCAACTTTTTTTATTTTTAGTATTTGTTGTTATAGCGGCCACAGTAATACTAATCGGTGAAAATTTCAGGTGTCTAGCTATTACGGTTCAAGAGATAGAGCCCTGTGACAGACGGACAGACAGACAGTGTAGTCTCAGTAATAGGGTCCCGTTTGCACCCTTTGGATACGGAACCCTAAAACGATATGCCTACTTTATACAATCACCTTTTTATAAAAAAACTATACAAAAAAGTGTAAAATCTAAATTACTAGTTAATTTCGCTACTAAAAAATTATAAATATTATACAAAAAATATAATAAATAAAACAACGTGAAATATTCGTTGAGAGCGAACAAAGGCCCGGATGCGAGCTCGACGATATTTCGCTGTTTTATTTCAAATTTTTGTGTAGCGAAATAAACTACTAATTTAGATTATACATTAATTGGTATAATTTTCATATAATAAACGGGCAAGTGCGAGTCGGACTCGTACATGAAGGGTTCCGTACCTCCGTACAATGTTTTAAAACGCTAAAAAAACACGTTTTTTGTATGACGACCCCCTTTAATTTTTAACTTTTTTATTTTTAGTATTTTTTGTTATAGCGGCCATAGTAATACATAATCTGTGAAAATTCAAGTATCAAGTTAATGCCATTATAAAGATCTAGTTAAAAACGCTGACAAAACACGTTTTTTGTATGGCGACCCCCTTTAATTTTGCACGCCTCATAAGCGGAGCGTTGAGGTAGTGCTCTACTCTCGCCTTACAAAAATCAAGTGATTTTTCGAACTAAAAATGTCGGTATTTATTTCTTATCGTACTTGTAGAATAATATTTACACACAAATGTCAAGAAAAAACACTAGTTTCAACAGTCATGATATTTTTAAAGGACATTTTGTTCTTTAAAATAATAAAACAAGTGTTTAAGAAAATTATTTCGTGGACGTCCGTGTGTCGGTATGTATGGGAACTGGCGTGGTCACGATAACGCCCGAAAAACTTAACAAATCGAACCCTTCTTTTTTTCATACGCTTAAGTATTATCTAAAACTAAGTCCTTTCGAAAATCACGGTCTAATTAAAAGTAGTTTAATTATAATTAGCAATTAACTGAAATCCACCTATTGTTGGTATATCTAAATCTATGTAAATAAGGTTCGTTGACATTGACAATTTTTTTTTTTTTTTTTGGTTTTGTTTGGATTTTCCAAACTTTATTTAATTTTTTTTTATTTTCAGTATTTTTTTTTATAGCGGCCACAGTAATACATAATCGGTGAAAATTTTAGGTGTCTAGCTATTACGGTTCAAGAGAAAGAGCCCTGTGACAGACGGAGAGACAGCGGAGTCTCATTAATAGGGTCCTGTTTGCACCCTTTGGGTACGGAACCCTAAAAAAGTAATTGTATACAGTAGTAATATGTTTTTGGGGTTCCGTAGTCCACAACGAACCCTTATAGTTTTGTCATGTCCGTCCGTCCGTCCGTCCGTCCGTCTGTCTGTCCGTCCGGGCTCGTACTCCGCCGCTACTGTCTCGGTATCATACGAGTAGATAGTTATTTTTAATACGTCATAAATCGTAATTCGCAATTTACCTTTTCAACTTTTATATTATGTTACTTGCTGCTACGGAACACTTCATGGTCGAGTCCGACTCGCACTTGGCCGCTTTTTTTAAAGGTAAGTTTAGGAAAATTTAGAGGTATGTTTGTGATTTTTTTCTATCGAGCCCAAAATGCTCAATCGTGTTTTGGAAATAAACTGTAGTAGTTTAATTACAGTAATTTTTCAAAAACACTCATAGTATTCTTGGCTCTGAACTGACGGGGCCTTAAGTCACTTCTTACGACATCTACAGGAAGAGATGGAGTGGTCCTATTCTAAGCCGCCACAGGTAAATTGTGAACGTAATATTAGGAAAAGGCAATTTTTTTTTAGTTTTTCAATCCTTTTTACCCGCTTTAAAACATTGACACAGTTTTCACTATAGTACCTATTTCTTTCAAAATGGTCGTAACTTCCTTTTATGATACAAGTCTGTGAGTAGGTGATGTTGGCCTCTAGTATGTAAGGATATCAAGAAGTGGACAGACCAGACATAGACATATTTTATGAATAAAATAGTGTCGTACCACAGAATACATATTATGGCCATACTATCTCTTCCTCGTCTAAGGTTGCATCCTAAGCTTTGCTGTCGCCTCTTACGACATCCACAGGAAGAGATGGAGTGGTCCTATTCTATCCCGGAAGCACACGGATTACATCTGGTACTACTATCTATTTATATAATAATACCTACAAAAAATTCTTGTCTCTTTTGTCTTCTGTGTGGTTCCGGGTTACCCGTGTGGTTCCGGGTTAGAATAGGACTACTTCATCTCTTCCTGTGGATGTCGTAAGAGGCGACTGAAGGACTAAGCATAAACATCTCGTGCTACAATTGCATTCCCGATGACCCTCCTTAACGTCGGGCGGCGGCCGGTTGTCAAACTTTTTGCACAAATACATTCCCAAAGAGGGTTGATGTCAGGCAGGCGGCTGGTTGTAAAACTATAGCCAAATTATTCAAAGTGTTCCGGCAATTTCTCCTCCATTTTACAAGGTCTTTGGCATCCTAGGGTGACCATTAAATATAATAAATAAATAAAATGCGGTTTTTTTGCATTGACATGCATATTATATTTAGAGAAGAAAAAGCGGGAAAGCGCACCCCGGGCTCCGAAGCAGCACAGCTGAGGATGCAACCAGGAATGCGCTTAGACGAAGAAGAAGGAGTGTCCTACCACAGAATACATATTATGGTCCTACTATCTATTTATATATATGTAGGTAATAATACCTAAAACAATTTCTTGTCTCTTTCTTCTTCTACTCTGGTCTGGGAGAAAAGAGAAAACATAGAATGTACCAGCTGCTTTCCTTTCCGTGCAGATCGTAAAAGCCTGATCGTAAGATCGTAGATCGTAAAGGGAATGTGTGAAAATCTGAATCATATGAATAGGCAATGCGGTTAGCAACCCATCTCTATTTTTATTTCCCTTTTCCACCTTCATGCCCACCATCACGCTAAAAGTGGCCTGGGCCTGATCGCTCTAGGCTCTGTCTGCCTCGTTAGGTATAAAGATGTGATAATGTACAACACTTTAAAATATACCTAACCATTGATTACCGATTAAAGACTAACCCGTAAATTGATGGCTTCCATTAAGTTTTTTAGTAACGAAGTAGTCAGTGAATCTATCCAGTCTAGATCATCAATAAATAGTCTTAAACGCATTAACTAGCTTCGTAAGTACCTGCCTACTGCTAAGAGAAAAGTTAGCTCTGCCTTCGCGACTTACTAAGTTACGAACTATGCGAGGTGTAGGATGCCACTAAGGAATTGGATAAGCTTTGCTGTACTGGAACATTTTATTTTCAGTTTTATGTAGTATTTTTTTTTCATACGTGATTCAGTAGATTTTTAAAGAAAGTTGAAAGGAAAATGCTGTAAATTATCAAGCGTTTGTCCAAATACGTAGCAATCCATAAATAATCATCATCCTAACGTATTCCTGGTTGCATCCTCAGCGGTAACGCTTCAGAGCCCGGGGTCCGCTACCTAAACCTAGGTGATTTGACAGCATTGTCAATTAGATCAGTACGTACGAATTTAAAACTATTACTAAAGCTTAGAATAAAATTAATAAAGATCTAAAGCACTTAAGTTCAACGCTCTTGAGAAGAAAATTTAATTAAAATGCTCGTTTAATAAGTAAAAAAGGTTTTCTCCTGCATGTCTGTTTTTAGAGATAACAGACAATACATTGTAATGAAAAATTTATATAAATATTCAGGCTGAAATGTATTCACAGAGAATTAATACGTCACTCAAGCAAGCTTATTAAATTAATAGCCAGTATGCGGTGGTAAAATTATTTAAATACGAGTACTTTTGAAATTGATTAATATGCAATAGATCCATACTTTTGATGATTATAAAAAGAAGTCCCTCGGTGCGTCTGTCTGTCAGTCTGTGTCTCTGTGAACTCTAAAACTACTAGACCAATTTTGATATGGTTTTCACAATCATACAGAGCATTTTTTTCGGAAAGGTTTACATGTGTACATATGTATCGTGCAAATCAAGGGTGGGCTAGAACAATAAATTTTTTCGTAAGCAAACCCAAAATATGCAACAAAAAATTACCCAAGACAGAAGCTGTATCTGCCAAGTAAGGAAAGGAATCATCATCATATTTTTAACTAGCTGTGCCCGCGACTTCGTTCGCGTGGTTGTCGGAACGTAATGTTATATATCCTCCTAAATATATATCCTCTATAAATGGACTACCCAACAAAAAAAGAATTTTTCAAATTGGACCATTAGTTCCTGAGATTAGCGCGTTTAAATAAACAAACAAACAAACAAACTCTTCCGCTTTATAATATTAGTATAGATATATTTTAAAGATAAGCTAAAGATGGGTGTAAACATAAACCTAGTATTAGCCGGCTACACTTAGGTAAGGTTAGGTTAAACCTTAGTTTAGCTGGCTAAACTTAAGTTTTTGTTCACACTTTAGCGGCTAATCTTAGGTCTATGTTAACACCCATCTATAGCCGTAACAAAGATATACACATAAATCGCGTATAAATCTACACAATATATATTTATAAATTATTGCACAAGAAACTCCATAAATACTATTTATATAACCTCTGACAGTTTTCGGAGATAGAATATATGTATAGAATTAGCAAAAAGGCATGGTGATTGAACAAGCATATACCTCTACAATGATATACTCGTAACGATATAGATAGACGAAAAAGACGTAAAGATAAATCCTCAGTAAGTCGTATAGGCGCGATAATAACATGTAAAGACCAAAAGAGGAGAAATGTAAGGCAATCACATTGTATCACATCCGATCCGGGATACGCGGCGGATAATTTTCCTTCGCAGACATTTCATAAATCATACATCAATGCGAGATCTGATATTATCAGCGAGCAGACGTTGCGACAAACTACAAGAATATTCAACTTGATAAGTTTAACTCTTTGGCCTCTTTGCCAATGTGGTGTCATATGATAAATGTTGTTATTGTACAATGTATGTTATTGGCTTTTTCTACATGTATATAGTGTTTCAATATTTGGTCACGTCATCATACAAATATAAAATAAGCTCTTTTTAATTTAAAAATCTAATCTCTTTTTTTTTTTATTCATTGATTTCAACGCCATACATGACGCAATAAAGTAAGTTGGACATTTTTTACCATGTGGTGTCATATTTCATAAGCAATGCTATAGGACCTGTCATTTGTTTATACAAACTGACATTTGTTTCTAATGAAATAAGCTCTATAAGCAGTGAGAAATGAGGTCCACATTTCCAATTACTTTTATGCACTTTACTTCTTCTTGTGACTTAAGAGCTTGCTCTTGCCGATAGAGTTATGTGGAGAGGCCTCCATATTTCTCTTCTCTTTTCTATCTTTTTAATTTTCTGGCACTCCTTTGTAAAATACACATAATTACTACCTCTACATTATAGACTCACAGTAAGTAAACATCGTCTCTAATATAAATGAAAAGTAAAAGTTGAGCTGAGCGCGAGTCAAATGGAATTTTTCTTAGCATTTGTTGGCGAACACTAAAAGGCTGTTTCCGGCGGGAACGCTACACGGAAATGTACTACTGGCGGTGACAACGAGACCAAGTAGTTTGTTGAAAACGTCTCAAATACCGAGGAGGTTACAATCTCTTTATTTTTTATAGTAAATCTTTGAAAGAACATTTTGTAACTGACATAGCCCAGCGGATTAGCTTGTTGAAGTGGTAGTGGACACAGCGTGGCGAACCGATGGCCGATGGGGCAAAAGGTTCTCGAAAGGCGGCCACGCACTGGCAAGTGAAGCGTAGGACACCCACCCACAAGGTGGTCAGACGACCTGACCAAGATCGCTGGGAAGCGCTACATGCAGGCCGCTCAAGATCGGTTATTTTGGAAACCCTTAGGAGAGGCCTATGTCCAGTAGTGGACGTTATGCGGCTGAAATGATGATAATGATATTTTGTAAGAACTTTGAAGGCTCAAGTTGTTCCTTATGTTACCGAAAATAAAATACGTATATTGAAATTGGTATTTCGGTTAAAGTAGCACACCTAAACTCGTAACGATTATAAGCATATACTTATAATTATGGTCGATATAAAAAAAAATTAGAGTTAATAAAACCGGCCAAGTGTGAGTTAATTTCGCGTGGAGAGGGTTCTGTACAATTAATTGAATTATTATAGGTTTTCCTGTAATCTGCAAGCAGATTCTTCTTTGCTGGTCTGGGAGAAAAGAAAAAACATAGAATTTACCAGCTGCTTCTCTTCCCGTGCAGATCGTAAAAGCCGATTGAGGGAATGGGCGATAATCTGAATCATATGAATAGGCGATGCGGTTAGCAACCCATCACTATTATGATTTCCCTTTTCCACCTTTATGCCCACCATTACGCTAAAAGTGGACTGGGCTTTACCGCCCTTGGCTCTGTCTACCCCGTTAGGGATAAAGACGTGATAGTGTATATCTGTATCTGCAAGCAATGAACTATAGTTCGTATTTTTTTCAAAATTTTAGGCTCAGTAGTTTCGGAGATCGATCCTGGAATGGTCGATTTTCGTCTTCTTTCATGAATAAAATCAAAACTATTTATTTTATAATTATAGCAAAAATATATTTGAGATTCTCATAACGAGCCCTTTCATTTGATATATGACACAGTAAGGTGTGCAAAACTTTTTTTTTAATTTTTTTTTTAATAATTTGGGTCATAGGATTACACCATCCTACTAAATTTCACCTGATTCGGTCCAGTAGATTCGGAGCAAATTGGCTGTTACAGAGGGACGGACAGACAGACGCACGAGTGATCCTATAAGGGTTTCGTTTTTTCATTTTTTGTACGGACCCCTTAATAAAAAAAGGAGGACTGCATAAATTTATGTAACATGATATTATTATAAGGTTATAAATAAATTTCACGAATACAATAGCTTTATCTTACGTAAACGTGACTACACCTCAATAACGACAATATATTTTGGAGATAGTGGCCTTTATTCTTTTAGGAGAAGGTGTCAACACACATGACCACAATGGGCCTCACTTGTCCTTGTAAGTGTCCATTAAGAGCCGAGACTACGCTCTGTAACTCTATATGTTTGACATTCAGCAAGGGTGTGGGAGAAAATGCCATGAAAACTGTGTTATGACTACATGTATCCTATAACTAGGTTAATCTATATTTGGATACCTTATATCAAAATATAACCTTTTCTTACACATTAAGAATAATAGTTAGGTAAATAAAACTGTAACTACTTTGAATACCCTCGCCTCGAATATCAAAATTATTGAGAAAACATCTCTTGTTTGTTTTTTATGATTCCTTTCCGAATTATATTGAAGAAAAAAATGTATGTTTTGCTTCCAACCACCTTTCAACCATTCACATCCATTTCACTTTCGCAATTATATATCATTGTCTTTTCGTTCCTACGAGTAAAACTTACATTCTTCGATGTAGCCATTTTTGATAGTACCCGAACCTACCCGCAAAATTGGACAATATCATTAAAAACTCACTTTCATCACTTTTTAACATACTAGATTTAAATCAGATTTGGATCAGATTTAATTTCAAATTTCCAAATTATCCAGTTTCACAGCCGTTTGGGGTTGAAACGTTGGAACCGTGGGCTCTTCAGCCCAAAGACGATACATGGTTCAGCCCATAGTTTATTTGATTATTTAAGTTAAAAGCCGGCCGAGGTATCAGGTGATCCGGCTGGAAATCACTTCGCACAAATTAAAAGCATTGCCATCCAACGTGGCAATTAATTAGTTAGGATTTTGCTTTTTTTAGTTTTATGCATTAGGTAATGAAGATATAATATGATATGAAAAGCTACCTTTAAACAGCGAATTTGTTTGGGAACTTAACTCGGGGACAAAAATATTACATGTTCTAAGGTTAAAAAAGCCGGCTAAGTGCGAGTGCTACTCGCGTGGAGAGGGTTCCGTACAATTGATTGAATTCTTATAGGTTTTCCTGTAATCTACAAGCAATGAATTATGTTTCGTATTTTTTTCTAAATTTTAGGCTCAGTAGTTTCGGAGATCATGGGGGGGGGGGAATGGTAAATTTTCGTCTTCTTTCATGAATAAAATCAAAACTATTCGTTTTACAATAATAACAAAAATATATTTGAGATCCTCATAACGAGCCCTTTCATATGATGTATGACAGAGTAAGGTTTCCAAAACTTTTTTTTTTAATTTCCTAATTTGTCCCCCGAAAATTACCCTTATTTAAAAAAAATATTTATTTACTTTACACATATTATTTGCGTCATAGGATTACAACATTCTAGCAAATTTCACCTGATTCGGTCCAGTAGATTCGGAGCAAATTGGCTGTGACAGACAGACGCACGAGTGATCCTATAAGGGTTCCGTTTTTTCATTTTTTGTACGGAACCCTAAAAAGCACAACTATATGCTATGCCCATATCATAAGCAAAATTTTAACTAAAACTCAAATCCTTCTCTATTTTACTAATCCTATGTAAACTAGAGAACGATAGGTAGGTATGTGGAAAGACAAAAATCATGAACAAAATATTATTTTAAAGTAAAGCCTAGATCTGACATATTTTTTTTAATTTAATCTATTTCAAGATCATGTTATTCGATTATTTTTGTTAAATAAATTTCAAGAACCAGATCAGTGCCGCCATCTAAGAATAAATTTTGATTATATTGTAATTATGAGCAAGATGGATTACACCAATTATGTATAATGGATGAATAATGAATGTACCTCACGTAACATAATTATCAAAGAAATAACTTTCAATTGAGCGTAGTGATAATCTCGTTTGGATCGCACGCTGGATCCCTCCAAAGTTTTTGGGTTCACTTACCTTTTACATTAAGTTAAATGTTTTGTTCGCATACGTAGGATCAGAAACTTTATTTTTCTTATTTTTATGTTTTCCGTATTTGCATAAAGGTTTTCGTAAAATACAAACCTTTGTTATCTCGTTTATTTTGTTTGTAACTTCTTGGAAGATATTTTGGGTTGTAATGTGTATACCTGACTAGATATGGATTTAACTAGAATTAGCCACAGAAATATTGGAAGTCGATAACGTAAAGGACCGACGATCTGGATTCCCTCTAATATGGTTGAGTTCAGCGATTACTGATTCACGCGTCAACTCGTGCCAGTAGGGACTGGTCAGCTCCCCTTTATTAATTTTTTAAGACTTCTCAGTGTTACTTATTTCTGTAAATTGGATTTTGCACTCGTTCGCAAGCTTTACATGTTATATTGTGATAACATTGTATTAGGCATAATATCTTTGTAAACTGACAAAGCCCTTCTGGCGCGTAGGCAACCACTACTGCGGCATTTCTTCTCTAGTAGTTTAAAAAACGCTAGAAGTTTGTAGCTTTTCGCACTTAAATAATTAAAATAATGACCTTCAATAAGTGATATATTTATCCTACATTAAATAAAAAAATTGGACTTTTTTGACTTTGGTAAAAATACTGGAAAAAAAGACAAAGAAGTCACCGTAGTGACAAACCAGGTAAACCAGTGAGGGTAAAACCAGGATAGTATGTATGATGGAGCATCTATTCTAAACGTAATTTATACAGATTAGGCTAAAGGTAATGTGTTTTACTTTTCGTAAATTTGTAAATAAAAACCCCAAAGACCCGCCAGTATCATAAATAAAGTATTTTGCTTTTTATACTAAGAGATATGGAGTTATTTCAAAAAGTGTGGGAATTATCGGCATTTACCCTAGACAGATAAGAAAATACCAACTATACAGGCAACCATAGAATCTAAACCTAGCATTAAGCATTAGCGCTTATGCATGAAAAGCGACCAAGGCGTGATTCACACTTGGATTAATAATCATAAGTGTCACAAAAATATCTTGAGCTTCTCCGCGCTTTCGAAGGCATCCCTGGTGCCTTATTAAACCTATATCAGGTGCCATTAGGTAGTTTGACAATCTCACATAAATGTTAGCCACTCTCAAATATCAAAATGAAAAAGAAAGAACTTTGAACAATGGCCGGCAGTCGAAGATATGTTGTAAAGATCCTCCTTCCTATAGGTTATTATCGTAACTTTTAGTATTGAATAAAAAAGTGGCTGCTCGCATATAATCGCAGTGGCATTCACTCTTCACAATTGCAGCGTCCAGTCTGCACAATTAAGCAGCTACGAGCTGCTACAAATTGCTACGAACTAGTGCTACGAAGATATACCAGTGAGTAGCGAGTTGATTCAAGTTGAAAATAATATGCGTAAATATTTTTTTAACTTTACTAGAATTTTACGTTCACTAGTATTTCAAAACTTTGTGACCATTTGTGAGAAATACTTTGTTTGGCTAATTAGAGTCTAAAATATAGAGGCTCTACTCACTATGGCAAGACTGATAATGGCTTCCTTATTGATCGAGCGAGTGAAGCGTCTCAGTTTCGAGACTGGCCGAAAATACTTTTGTCCGTCGTTCTGTCTGTCTATAGGTCGTATTTTTCACCGATTTTTGACTGGGTGAAATAGGGGGAAAAAGGGGGACCTTCGCTCTAGAATTATTTATTCATGGAATCAATTGGGTTTGAGAGGCACACTAAGGACTTCATTCAACACAAGATGATGCAAAAAAAAATCAAAAGGGGGAGTGAAGGAAAAAAAAAGGGGAAAGTTTGCTGTAGCGTTACATGTATATGGTTGTATATGATGTTACTGAAATGGCTTTGCTAAGCCAGGGGAAAGTGTCAGTTATTACATGGTCATAGGAGCTCGCAAGGTCTACTGTTACCATAGAACCACTAAGTTATCGTATTTAAAATTTATTTTATGAATATACAATTGTTGGTGTTAGTAATTTTAGTTCAATTTCTAGAGTAGTATTTGCAGTCTGGCATATTTGGCCAGACTGCAAATACTCCTTATAATTCTTATCATGGAAATCAGTAAATTATGCTAAAACTTAGTAGAGGTATTCGTACTATGCTTAGTTATAATTATTGTTTAATTAATTTTCTATAAAATTTCTGAATCCCTACAGATTTTGAGCTGATAAGGTTAAATCCATTAAAACAAGTTCTAAGACAAACTTTTTCATTTCATCTAACTCTTGAGGTCATCACTTTAAACAAAAGACTTTGAAATTTCGAATTTAGTAACTTCAATGGAGGCCAAATTACACATATTTCAAGAAAGGGCTTAGTTTGGTTATGTTGAAAAGGCCATTCAAAAGCCTAATTAGGCCGAGAATTTTACGATAACTTCAACTGTCATTATAGTTAATAGTTTGTAAGGCTTAACTTAGTGAATAAAGTTAAAAGAATTAATTTAGTTTGCAACTTTGAGCCTCAGTATGATCTTCTTGTTATTAATATACAACGCTGGTGATTATGCACAATTTATTAAATTAATTACAGATTGTACATCTTGTGTGAAAGTTAATTTTTCATAATTAAACAGATAAAAAAGAATGGACATTTTATATGAAAAATTAATCAAAAATATAACTGTCTGACTCGTTCATAGCTATCTATTCTTGGAGTGGCCCAACGCGAGCAGATATTTTGTTATTTTTATTTGATCTCGACTGACCTAAAGTAAGTGTACTGGGATAGTGTTCAGTCTAAGATCGATATCTGAGTCAAATAATTTGCTGCTTGGTAAGTATTGAGAAAGTGTGATAACGCATCATTTTAGCCGCATAACGTCCACTGCTGGACAAAGGCCTTTGCCAAGATTCTCCATAGTTAGCAATCAAATGAGATAATATCGAATGGCGATTTAGAAAGGACCCGTTACACCAAACTCTACAACACGTGAATTATTAACAATAAAACCAGTGCCTAAGTGACGTGATCTGGTGTCTACATACCATCAACTAACCAACAATATCAACATCTCTTCGTCTATGGCGCAAGCCTAGGTGACAACCGAAGTCTGCGCCGTACATGAGGCCTCGTTAAAAAATCAAAATAAGCATATTATAATAAGCATATTGTTATAATATTTACCATGACATTAGCCTTAATGAAACAAGGTCTCGTTAAATAAGTTTGCCTAGGTTTTGTCTCCCATATTGTTGAATTTTGTAAATTATTTTAATAATGGACACAATAACACAAATTATTTTGAGAGCTACACTATTGCAAACTTTAATAGTATGCAGCTTTTGTGAGCGCTTGTGGCATGGCGATTAAAATGTTAAATAATAGTTTGCGTCGCTGCAACAGCGCGAGCGGCCCCATTCATACCCACTGATTTTGACTCTCAAGTCTCAACAGAGCTCGTTCTGAGATATGGCCGATTTGTTCATAATAGAATTAAGTGTCAAATTGGGCAGATGATAATTTGATTTTGATATTTTAAACTGTAAACAGTAGTTCATAAAATAGTTTGAAGGGTTATCTAGGGCTTGGTAGAGACAACATATTTAATGATATCTCCGTTTCCTTTCAAATAATTTATTTTAAATAGGGGGGACAGCACTGGAGCCCGAAAAATTCAAGTATGGCCTTAAGGGCGCTATTTGACTCCAAAAAACTATGCCGTCTCGGTTTTGTTCTTCATACAAATATAATATAAAAATGTTTGTTTTGACGTTTAGAAAGAAGTGTCTGATTTAACTTGTTGTCATCTAGTGGATTTGAAACGTTAATTCGCGCTAAATCGATAGGCAAATAGGCACCAAATGTTTGAATCTTATGCAAGATAAGCCTGTCTGTGTAAAACTTTCCATAACATATTATCGTATTGATGTAATCGAATATTCTACTTCTGTTGAATACATGTCGTGGCTATCCACAACATGGATCAAGTAAAAAATAAATAAATAATGAATTAAAACTAAGTCTATCTAAAAGTAATACTGGGTGGCGCAAAAGTAAAGACCCTATTTGGTTCAGCTATAACATTTTTTCTAAATTAGAAAACTAGATTTAGGTTTTTTTAAATGTATATTTGTGCCATTAAATTTCGTACCATTAGGATTTAAAGATGATGTCTTTTAAATGGTGACCTCCAGAGTTGATACACATTTGAGCCCTATTTATGACATTTTGCATAACTTGCCGTAACACTTCCTGCGATATGTTCGTTATTTCTTGACGAATGTTTTCTTTTAGAGCTGCGAGAGTCTGTGGCTTGTTCACATACACCCGAGATTTCAAAAAACCCCAAAGAAAGAAGTCTGGACTGGTCAGATCGGGTGATCTTGCAGGCCAAGGCAAATCGCCAAAACGAGAGATAACTCGGCCTGGAAAAGCGTCCCTCACTAAGTCCATAGTGTCGCGCGCTGTGTGTGCCGTAGCGCCGTCTTGTTGAAACCAGATGTGCTCCAGCCCCAATTCGTCCAAACTGGGTATCAAAAACTCTCGTAACATGGTTCTGTAGCGTTCTCCAGTGACAGTTATCGCATTGCCTCCAGCGTCTTCGAAAAAATAGGGTCCGATCACTCTGTCAACACAGATGCCACACTATACAGTAACTTTTAGTGGGTGTAGAGGTGTTTCTTGAATAATGCGCGGATTATCAGTGCCCCAGAACCGAGTATTCTGCTTATTGACATGCCCTGAGAGATGGAAATGCGCTTCGTCACTCATAACCAATTTTGAAGGAAAATCATCCTCTTCAAGGTTGAGGTTTATGACGCGCTGGCAGTAATCTAGACGAGCTCGGTGGTCAGCAGGCAGCAGCTGATGAGTCATTTGAGTTTTATACGGGAACATCTTTAAGTCTTTCACCAAAATACGCTGCAGGGTCCGTCTGGAAATGCCCAATTGCGTGGCACGTCGCCTCGTTGATGTTTCTGGACACTCTTCCACATCTTCGCGCACAGCATCGATATTTTCAGCTGAACGGCCTGTTCTTGGTCTCCCAGACTTAGGTCTATCCAATGTTGAGCCAGTTGCTTCAAGGCGTGTGGCAAAGCGTCGAATTGTGCGACCAATCGGTGCCGGACGGTGGTGAAATCGTCGACGAAATTCACGTTGTGTTCTTATCACTGATGAATTATTCCGTAAGAACATTGACACAATTATTCCACGTTCTTGGGGAGTAAAACGGTCCATGTTTATTTTCAGTGTATTTTACATTTGTTCACTACACAATTTTCAACAACAGAATGACAGAAAATGTCATATAAAAAAAATAAAAGTATTTTCTTTAGTGCCAGTACTTTTGCGCCACCCAGTACCTACTAAAAGTATAGCGTGTACATAGATACATATTATCACGCCTGTTTCCCACAGAGTAAGCAGAGACTGCAATAATTGTACTATAGTGTAATAAGGAATATGCATGTAATACCAATCGGGCTCATATTTTTATTTTACAATTTCTATTAATACGTTACCACGCCTAGTTAATTATTTTTCTTACTGACTCTTATTTGAATTAGAAATAAATTATTGAAAATATGCAAATATTGCGCGGGAACTTTTGACAAACAAAAGGGAAATGACGACAAAGTTCACATAAAGGAAATGACAAGTTCGGGTGGGTTTGGACTGTCCGTCCATGTAGTTTGACTATCGATGACATTCGAAATGTTTGTACTTTTATATAGAAGTTTAACAAACATCACTGGCTGATAATATCGAAAGTACCCAAAAAAGAAAAACATGCGTTGACAGCTTCTGTCTCTAGCGGATATTGCAGACGTTGACGTCATATTTTAAAATGGCGTGTTTTAGTTGTTATAATCTACTTGCTATTTTTAATATTTATTTTTTACACCATATACATGTTTTTCGACACTGATTTATTTTTTGCGGCTATTTCTCGACGAGGACTATCGATTGAAAATAAAAAAAAAATGCATGCATACTCTCTATTTAATGCAAATTTTGAGGACCTCACTATTACGACAGTGCGGCTTTTGTGACATGACATGGCGATTAAAGTGTAAAACAATAGTTTTTGGCGGCGCACGGCTCGCTGCCACAGCGGTTCCATTCAGACCCACTGATTTCGACTCTCGACAGAGCTCGCTCCGAGATATGACAGATTCATTCATAATGGAATTGTCGAGTGCCAACTTTGAAACTGTAATACGCGCTGAATCGGTAGGCACCGAATGGTTGGATAGGTTGTGCAAGATAAGCCGGTTTGTGCGGAAGTTTCACTTTCAACTAAAGGTAATTAAGTAGTATTCTCATACATTTGTTGAATATCGGTTTTGTGTTATCTAACGGTGCTCCCACACTGCTGTTAAAAAAAGTTAACAAATATTTTCTAACAAAATAAATATGCACAATAACATAAAAATTAAATACTGTTATTAATATTAATTATTATAAATACTTATAATAAACATATAATAACAAATATTACAATCAGTTATTTTATTTGACTTTTTAAAATGTTTGTAAACATTTTTAACAGCAGTGTGGGAACACCATAACGTTTACACTTTATATGCATTTTATATTTGTAGAAGAAAAATCGCACCGACCGCACAACGGGCAACCGAGCTCTGAAGCAGCACAGCTACTAAGGTTGCACCGGGAACGCACTAAAATGTATAAGTATTTATTGAAAATTCTATTATTCCTAATAATGTTACTTAAAAGGACCTATATTCTAAGCTATATTCATGCTATTTACGAACCAAATATACATACCTATGCATGTATCTTCAAAAAAATATATATAAATAACCTTCTAGGTCCCTTCATAGCATATACTCATACCCATGTTTATTTTTTTTAAAGCTAGTCCCAAAGTAAGTTTTCTTAAACTTGTGTTATGGAATACTAACTCAGCAATACTAAATACATATATAGATAATGTTAAAACGACTACTTACATACTAGATATACAGATCGCTTATTAGTTGACTTGACAGGTCCTTAAAATTATAAAGTGAGGACATACAGTGATCCATAAAACTTTCCCGGAAGAGGATATATGCCAATTACTTTTCTATAGCCCAATGTTAATCTCCAGGACTTTTAATTTTTAAGTAAGTATAGAATAAAAAGTATATTCACATAGCCAAGTAAAAAATTGGAAGCTTTTCCATGTGAGATGACCCTTAATATTCTTGGAGCAGCCTTTTGTAATAGTTATGTCGCAGCCATCTGGTTATAGTAGTCAGCTAATTGCACGCCTAGCCCGGTCATCAAAAGCCGGCATCCAATTAAATGGCTGAAAGACAACTGGCCAAGTCATTGAACGCAACGTTTATCTAGATGGTCATGGTCAACGTAGTATAGTCATTTAGTTAAAATGAATATTGATGAATTGGTGATGTGTGGTAGGTTCACAAATTATGAACGACTACTTTTTACTAATACCAGACTGCCTCCTAAATCCAGTGGTCAAGGCGTTTGCTTTGTGATCCGGAGCTCGTGGGTTCAAACCCCACTGGGAAACATATAACACATGGTTCGTGAAAAATTGTTTCCAGTCTGGTTCGGTTATTGCAGGCTTGAATCACCTGATTATCCGAAAAGAAAGATGATTCCGTGCTTCGAAAGGCACGCAAACTTGTAACCTATTCTAGGATTGGTTCTGGTCTACCCTTTGGGTTGCGGAGGTCAGTCGGCAGTCGCTTTGTGTAAAAACCAGTAACCTCGTCAAATCACCTAGGTTAGGCTCTGAAGCGTTACCGCTGAGGATGCAACCGAGAATACGCTCGGATGATGATGACTTTTTACTAATACCACCAACCACTAACTAACACTGAAATATTTAAAAAAATAGTTTTGTGTGTAACGAAAAATAACATTCGCGGTTTGCGCAGTTGACGCCATATTTGTTTTAGTGACTACTTGCGTGGCAGTGGCATTACCTGAACTAAATTTGGATCACTTTGCTGAATCTTGCTCAGTCATCTCCAAAGGGATGACTTTCAACACGCCAAGCTGTTAAAGTATAGTGATTTTAGTTCAATTGACTATCGGCCTAGGCATCCCATTCAATGCCGGAGTTCAAGGAGCTGCCTAGGCGTCCAGTTAGCTGGCTAATTTACCCAGATAGCTGAGTTTCTTTCGGCGTTTCTTCTCAACAGTGGTCGTTGCGAAACGCTAGTATCGGTAGCTTTTGAACAAATAAAAAATAATTTAGATATAAATAAACATTACATTTAATGTACACGAGCCTGCAAAGGCCTAATCTTATATATAAAATTCTCGTGTCACAATGTTCGTTCCCGTACTCCTCCGAAACGGCTTGACCGATTCTCATGAAATTTTGTGAGCATATTGAGTAGGTCTGAGAATCGGCCAACATCTATTTTTCACACCCCGAATCTACGCAGGCGAAGCCGCGAGCAAAAGCTAGTTACTGAATAAATATTTGATTTTGATTTTGAGACATTTACACCACAGATCACAAAATATGTAGGATATAGGTTCATATGGCGGCATGTTTAACACGCTTGACCGTTAATCCGGAGGTTCTGGGTTCGATCCCCAGTCAGGGCAAGTTGGAAAATGGCCTTTTTCAAATTGTCCTGGGTCTTGGGATTTTATCTATATATGTATTTATCATAAAATAAAGTATCGTTGAGTTAGTATCCCATATCACAAGTTTAAAAAAAACTTACTTTGGGGCTAGCTTAATCAGTGTGTTTGTTTGTTTGTCCTTATATATTTATTTATTTATATGATATTTTAACTATCCCTTTAGATGTAAACAGATCTAAATTGGGCCATGTTTAGCAAGATGGTGGGTGTAAGACGAAAAATGGTAGGTGATAATCAGTTACCTGTATACTGACAGGTTGTAAGCCCAACGTCTATTTATAAGGAGTCCCAGGTTAACACCCACTGAATTATTAATTTGCCACGTAATGGCAGGCCAGATTTTGCACGGCCCTATACTATTCATAGAGGCCACATAAAATGTCTTCTATGGTTTTTCGAGTGTAGCCAACACTGGTGTCAGATTTTTCAAGCTGCCGAAAGGCATCTGACATAGCCTGACGACTTCCATACAATGATGATAACTGGGACTTTACGTGCCTTCCAAAGTCCGGAGGAACTCGAGAAATCTTTATGCCACATGTGGTCACACATCCAAGTGCGGGCAACGCTCGGGCTCCTTGTATCTTAACATATTCTAAAAAAATGCTCATCGACTCTATACTAGTAGCCCACCAGACCATGAGGCCTGGGTTGGTGGCGCACGACATCCATGGCTCACTCCGCTGAAGCTTGTGATGATGGTGCTGTGCCTTGAAATTAAGCCCAAGGACTAAGCACAAGTGAGTGGAGTAAAATAAATATAAATAAAATAATAACCTTTTCATGTCTATATTAGACACGAAATACGGATTTTTAAGCGACTTTAAAAATGAAGGAGCTTCCCAATTCGAATGCATATATATACCTATATATATATATTACTTAACTTATACTACCTTACTAACTTCTCTGTTTTTAACCGATTTTGAAAATTCTACATTCAAATTGGTCTCATTGTCACCAGGTGAAGTTCTGATGATGGAATCCTCGAGAAATCGAAGGAGCTCTTCAAATATTCCATGCACACATAGTATAGTGATTTTGATTTTTTTGTCAATAAATCCAGCATTTGCATTCAGAAGGTGTGTTTTGGTGAAGTGGAACTGACAAAGAAGATCAGAAACTGAAGACGCCTTTTTGTTAAAAATTATATGTGCTTTAATTTGTGAAGCAAAGAAAGGGCAAATGTTATTCTTGAAAAGGGCAAATGTGTTTAAACTGTTGTCTATGAATTTTAAACGCGACACGATTTTCATTACTTTTTTGCAATGAGGTTTATGTCGTGATCGGGTTTTCAACTCACATTTTGCACATTTATATTTGTAAATTTTTAACCTTTAAATTTAAGATAGGAGCTTATAGGTAGGTAATTGAAACTTTTAAAAATAAACTAAATGAGTACATCGCTAAATCGCAAAAAGAAATCTTAAAAAATCTAAAAAACGACAAAAAGAAAACAAACCGTCTTACTACATGTACACTACTGATACGAAAAATAATACACACTCGTTTAGCAAGAAAAGTGCAAAAACGAGTGTATATTATTTTTGGTATCATTTTTGCTCAACAGATCTTTTTTGTAGTAAGACGATTTAAAAATTTTATTTCCTAAAACAGAAAAAAACTACGCGCTACGTAACACTATTGATAAGCGAAATTCAACAATAGGCGTACTAGTTTAGCCCAACAAGTTTAACCTAAATGTTAACCTCCAACGCAAACAAACAACAATGAATGCGCAATCAATTCACCTGATAATTCAGCGCAAAATATTCCAATCCCTAAAACTAGATAACGAAACGAATAACAAAACGTTATCGCGGCATCAGATGTGCATTATAAAGGGTGCGATCAATTCGCTTATCCAGACGGTTTGCAACAAATTACCGCCATCGCGCCGCGATGGATTATGTAAAACGACGCCCATTTGTATGTAAACTAATGGTGAGTGTCGGTGTATGGGACGCCAGCGACATGCCGCGATTCCCTCACGCTCTATTTTTACTGCTTTTGTTTCGCATTGTTACGTTATAGATGAGATCGTTGGGTGCGATTTAAAAAATCATTTTAGCGCGAAGTATTAACGGTTAGTTTTATTTATTTATTTAACTTTATTACAAGACATGTAGCAGGCGGACTTAAGGCCTAGGGCCTTTTCCCAGTCACACTTGCAGGTGGTGCTGATAAAAACAAATGGACTATAAAATTATCAATTATCAAATATTTAAAAATGTGCCTTAAACATATATTTAAAGATATTTTCCTTTCATATACATACATTCATAGACCTACATAGACTACATAAACATTTATAATACTGACGATTTATGTAGATAATAAGCGCGCACAGCACTTTTAAACACTTGGTGACTAGGAGCTTTGCAGATATCAACGGGAAGGACGTGCCATAGCTTTACGGCTTGTTTGGTAAAAGAATATTAAAAAAAAATCATATATGTTTAGGCTAAAAATAAGGTGAATTTAGTAGTTTTAGTACCAAGAAAAAATCCCTGACCCAAGGTTACTTCATTTCAAAAGTTTACAAATTTTTCTCAATATCATCATCATATTCCTCGCCTTTTGCCTATTTGGGGGTCGGCTCTGTATGTCAACTCTCTCCATCGTTTTCTATCATTTACCATAACTGTACTAGCGCCCCTCTGCATCATGTCCCGCTTAACACATTCGTCACGTCTTTCTAAGTCGTCCTCTATCTCTGTGGCCATCCACCTTCAAGTTAACATTTAACTGTTTTCATTTTAATTAAAGCGTCATCGTAAACAATATGCAAACAAAATGTTTCTTCAAAAATTATACATTCACGTCTAAAATACATGAATAAGTGAAGTGTTATATCAGCTGACAGACAGGGAATGTTGACGTGAATACAGTTTTCACCAACAGGCACTAGCTGAAATATCGCCACTTGCAGGCGCCGACACCGCACGACGTGTTAGAAATGACCGACCATTGTTTACTTTTACTAAAAATCATATAGAGCCCGTATGACCCTAATATTACTTAGAGCGATCTTAAATATTATCAATAGTAATGAAATACTCACTTTGAAATAAAAATACAGCAAAGTCCAGGACTAACTATATACATTATATGTTACGAAAACACGATTGCTTAAAATTTTCTCGATAGAAAAACATTGCAAATTTGCCTCCAAATCACCTGAGAATTATACTAAAACAGAAAGTATTTAAGAAATACAATAAATTAGCACTTGTAACTTTGGATTATTATTATATAAACCTTTGATTTTTTTTGTATTGACTTTTTCAAGTGTTTTGGTCCAATAAAGTTATTATTATGTTCCAAAAAATTTTCTTCTCTCTTTTACTGGAAAGAGTTTTAAATAACATGGGCCGAAACCAAGTGCAAAATGTTTTAAAGAAATGAAATTAAGTCTCCTTGAGCAAAGGTTAGAGTATCAAAGTAAGCGTAACTGTTTTATCCTAGGAATTAAATAACTTTTAAATATTCTTTGTAAAACGAAAAAAACCTCAAAACCAAAACCAGCCTCATTGACCCGCCGTGATTCCCTACGCCCCGCATGTCTCGCTTCGGCTTGAGTAAATTTGTTTGCGTGGAAGCGGGAGCAAAATCTAGATTATTAACATCAGGCGCCCTCTTAAGGGTCCAAACCCAAGAATTCCCAAGATTAAAAATAATTTTATTAGAGAGCACTAAATGTTATTTTAACACCTGTGTCATAGAATACGGGTTTAAAACATAGGTAACATGCGAGTATGTTTTGAAATAAAACTTTTCTTTATTATGCTATCACACACAAACAAGGTTATGGATGGGTGTAGTTTTGTTCACTTTGTGTGCTGTTCTACTAACAAACATGCAATGTTGATGTGAATACAGTTTTCACAAACAAGCACTAGCTGACATATCGCCACTTGCAGACATCACGGATATACCGCATGATGAGCTAGATATTCCCGACCAATTTTTTAAGAGTTATAATTGTTATTTGTTTTATGCCAGTATTTTTATAATAAATCTTTTCTTTATCTAAACCTTTATAGGTTATAACCATTATTCTTGAGCGGTGATGAAATAACTAAAGTTTTAAAATGATTTTGGGTACGAAAAAACAAACAACCCAAATTTATTCAGGCCATACATGATCGTGATAAGTATTGTACACACTGTGTACTGTTCTAGCTGATACACAGGCAATGTAGACGTAAATACAGTTATCAAAAACAGGCACTGGCTGAAATGTCGCCACTTGCAGTCCCGAGTCTCACACCGCGTGATATGTTAGAAATGACCGACGGTTTATTTTTACTAGAAGTCATGTTCAAAGGTTTATTTAAGGCTAGGTAACGTATAGATTTGGTTTAAGTGTCGCGAATTTCAAGAATTTTGATTAAAAGAGTTAGTATTCTCTATTAGAACACGCTGCTTTTTAAGATCAGCACCAATAAAAAAAATAATTTTAAATTTTTCTAGTCTATGTAGATTTACTTACTTTTTTAAACAAAGAGATGTAGCTCAATTTACACAAAATATTTTTTTCTTTTCTCAATTAACTAAAGCAGTCATCTATATCTAACTTTACTCTTAATTATAATAGACAATTATCTCTAATTGACTCGATGAAACAAAAGTGCATAATTGTTCTGCGAATTGAATATTTTAAGCTAACATTGAAATTCAGACTAAGGTTATTTGATAAAGTTAAAACAGTTTAGATCTTTTTTTTGCAATTAATTACAATATTACACTTTAAATACAACTTAGGAGTTTCTATCTTTAACTTTTCAACTACACTTTCAAAGCTATTTATTTCTGTTATTTACCTTCTTTAGGGTTCCGTAGCCAAATGGCAAAAAACGGAACCCTTATGAATTCGTCATGTCTGTCTGTCTGTCTGTCTGTCCGTCCGTATGTCACAGACACTTTTTTCCGAAACTATAAGAACTATACTGTTGAAACTTGGTAAGTAGATGTATTCTGTGAACTGCATTAAGATTTTCACACAAAAACAGAAAAAAAAAACAATAAATTTTGCGGGTTCCCCAGACTTAGAAATGAAACTCAATTTTTTTTTTTCATCAAACCCATACGTGTGGGGTATCTGTAGATAGGTCTTCAAAAATGATATTGAGGTTTTTAATATCATTTTTTTCTAAACTGAATAGTTTGCGCGAAAGTCACTTCCAAAGTGGTAAAATGTGTGTGTCCTGTAACTTCTAAAACATATAATAAGACTAAAAAAAATATATAACGGACATTACCATTAATTTACAGCATTTCACATGTATTTTACAAATATGACGAAGTCATTTTCACCGCTAATTACGAGTACCATGCAAACTTCCACCGAAAATTGGTTTGAACGAGATCTAGTAAGTGGTTTTTTTTAATACGTCATAAATAGTAAACCGCAATTTACCTTTAGAACTTTCATATTATGTTACTTGCTACTACGGAACCCTTCATAAGCGAGTCTGACTCGCACTTGGCCGCTTTTTTTATTAAATAAAGAGTTGAGTTGTGTATGAAGCATCTAAAGTGCAGCTAATAGTTACTTTTAGACAGTAAAAAAGTTTATGATTTAAACAATTTTTTACTCAAACACTAAACCTACTCGCGATGACAAGACGACGGTGACAAAAGTTCAGAAAGAACTAGGGAATTTTTTGCACTTTTGTCTTTAGCCACCGGTCCAAATGGCGAGCCAATTTATTATGCGCTCTCTACGGAATTTGCAGCTCTATGTCGTGTAGAGTGGCAGACAAATCGCGTCGCCTTCTGCTCCGTTCGTTAGCCGCTTGTTCCTGGTCCCGCACATAGGTATTTACATTTCAACGCTCCCACTACGGCTACATATCAATGGAAATTCAACGCGAGCATAAAATGTTGAACGGTGACGTACAGCATCGCGAACAAATAACGAAGTCCGCTGTTTCCTGGATAAAACGATTTTCACGATTTTTCATTAATTTTTTTGAACACGTACGTCCTTTGGCATGTACATATTGTTCTGACACGTTCTATAAAATCTGAACGTCCTCGAAGCTTAGTACTTTTTGTCAGAGCTTTGAAGAATATAAGTAGGTACAACCATTTAATATCTATTCCCTAAAAACAAAATTGAAAATATTGTATTGCAAACATATTTTTGAAAATAATTATGGGATAACCATACGTAGTATAAAAAATACATACTCTAAGTATATTTTCATCTCATGTATTCGAAAAATGATGATTTTATCCAAAATATTTGGGGCTAAAGTAAGAACCAATAAAAACGCGCAAGTTGTCTTTTATTTAAATAGTAATTCTATTATGGAACTATTAAGAGGTTATTTTTACTTAAACTATTTTAAATGTAAGTTATTTCTTGATTAGGCCGATAGTAAATAAGTATGAAGTTTACGTATAATATACATATTCAAATATATAAATAATTAACACACAAGGAAAAAGTAATGAAACGATTCTAATGACTGGAAAGTGTATAAGTACTGGTCCTAGAAAAATATTTTTATAGTACTTCTTTAGTGAAAACGCCACCAAATAAAGGTTAGTAACTGACTGTTACACTCTTATTAAGTATATGTAGGTATTATACTTTCGTTATAGGTATATATTTGCTTTTTCTCATAGATGGAGACGAAAAGAAGAATGTGCTACACGGTGTACGGTAATAGTTTTATCTCGGGCGATATATACTTGAATCCCTCGCTTCACTCAGGATTCCACCGTAGAATCCCTCGCTACGCTCGTGCTTCTATTGTGGAATCCTTCGTTTCCCTCTGGATTCAACCTATAGTACAATACTACAAGGCGTATATAGTATAATACGCCTTGTAGCACAATCTACTGTTACGTCCTCCTGACCGCAAGAGGCATTTAATGCATTTGTAATTTTCGCACTAGTTATCAATTTG
The DNA here is from genome assembly GCA_963576875.1 of Acrobasis repandana. Lineage (NCBI taxonomy): Eukaryota > Metazoa > Arthropoda > Insecta > Lepidoptera > Pyralidae > Acrobasis > Acrobasis repandana. The sequence continues at coordinate 12,340,256 of OY756218.1, read as the reverse complement.
ATCACGTTCAAAAATAATGTTCTTGTTATTTTAGCTAGTTGTTTAGTATGTTAATTCGTATATAATTTCCTATGTTATTTAGAATGTATTTATATTTTTAATTTTTATTAAATAAATAAAATAAAATTTATTTATTTCTGAAAACTTAGATTTTTTATTATTTTTAGATTATTGGATTAATTAAAGTACTTAATGACAATTTTTTTTGCAATTAATATGAATTTCTCAAATTAATAGTTATTATTGCTATTAGCATAGTTGAAAAGGTTCTTAAGCAGGTGTGTAGTAAGAAATAGTAGTCCATTACTCATCATCATCCGAGCGTATTCCCGGTTGCATCGTCAGCGGTTACGCTTCAGAGCCCGAGGTCCGCTCCCTAACCTAGGCGATTTGACGAGGTTACTGGTTTTTTACACAGAGCGACTGCCGTCTGACCTCCGCAACCCAAAGTGTAGACCAGAACCAATCCTAGGATAGGTACAAACGCTAGATGGCGTTCGGGACCAACGGCTTTACGTACCTTGCGAAGCACGGAATCATCTTTCTTTTCGGATAATCAGGTGATTCAAGCCTGCAATATCCTAAACAGACTGGAAACAAATTTTCACAAAGTATGCTTCCCAGTGGGATTTACCCATGACCTCCGGATCACAAGGCAAACGCCTTGACCACTGGACCGCGGAGACAGTCGATCGAAAATAGTCGTCGAAATAGTAGTCCATTACTGATTACTATATACCTACTATATACCTGTGTACAATAATTTCCAAGTCAAGAGTGAAGTCAATGTCGAAAATTTTTATTCAATGTAGGTTATGAAAGGTGTCATTAAGGATATAAAATCGTGTCCATGTGGCATAGTGCCAAGAACGCTGGCCGAATTTCCAGGTAAAAAAAAAACAGCCAACTCAATAATACTTACTTAAGAATCGGCACCATGTAAACTGGGTTTGCGCGGGCAACAAGTTTGTACAGAAAGCATTTGATTTAAGTCAAATAATGTATACACATAGATAGATGAAGAGTTGGGACAGTAGACGAAAAAAAGGATTTTTTAAAATATTTTGTAGTTTTCCTAAAAACAAGCATTGAATTAACCCAAAAACATGCAAAACGCACTTTGCGCGGGCAATAGTTATGGCTTGAGTAGAAAAGACCACTAAGAATATTACATACTTAGTTATAGGTGAATAGACTAGCCAGTAGACGAAAACCGTATTTTTTTAATTTTCATTCAGAAAAAGTAAGATAATTGTAAAGAAACCTGAAAGAAATATTTCAGAAAATCTTGCTACAAACTGGCTTGTTTTTCTGCGTAAAGAAATATTCTAACAAGGGATTGCATATATTTTATAAAAATAAAGGCTATTTTGAAACATTATTCTTAATATTTGCTTACAATGCAATCACGCAATAATAAAAAAAAAAAAAAAAAAAAATTGGATGTTTTGCAACGTTTTTGACAGAATTCTCTGAAATGGCGGACATGTTTCTTCCATACAAATTCAGTTTCCCGCCGGGCGTTCAGGAAGGAGGCCGTGTCGAATTTTTCAAAAAAATCCATTTTCGAATTACGTAAAATTGCATTACAGTCTAAAATATTTCATTAAAAAACTATGTACAAACTGCCAAATTATGTCATACTTTTGCTACACTATAGTACAGTTTTGACATTTTGTTGACGTTCAAGAAAAGATGTAATGCTATCGCAGATACGGCATCGCACATTTTTTTTTTAATTTTATTGAAAATTAAGTCAATGTAATAAATTATTTGGTTTGATTTATTACCTATATTTTTTAATTGGCGATTAGGGTGAAAATCGGATTGGAACTTTCTCGGGTCGCGGAATCATATTAACTGTTTTTGTAATAAAAGGTGCTGTTTAATTAGGGTTTTACAATTATTTTGAGGGGTGATTCAGTCTGAAATTTTGAACAACTTTTCCCCATGAATGTATATCATAATACGAATTGACATTATGCGTAATATATCGAACCACAGGCTATACTAGATCTATACTTGGCTAAGCAGGCAGGCTATAGTAGGCTATTTATCTATACTAATATTATAAAGAGGAAAGATTTGGTTGTTTGTTTGTTTGCATTACATGGCTCCGAAACTACTGAACCGATTTTAAAAAAAACTTTCACCGTTGGAAAGGTACACTATCCCCGAGTGACATAGGCTTTGTGTGTACCAAGGGCGAAGCCGGGGTGGACTGCTAGTATAGTATAATGATATTAAAATAACAGTCAAAAAAACAAAAAAAAATCTGCATTTTCATACAAAAATGTGCAGCCGCCCAGGAAATTTGAAGATTTTTTGGTGTTTTTACTGTTTTTAGGGTTTCGCTTGTCTGTCTGTCCGTAAGTCACAGCCAATTTGCTACGAAACTATTAGAATGATTTAGTTGAGATTTAGTACCTACACTTATGTAACTTAGTGACCCAAAGATAGACGTATAACGTAAATAAATGAAATTTCAAAAAGGGGGCCACTTATGGTTGGTAAATTAGACATTATAAAAAGTTTTGATAACAAAATCGTGTGACATATCAAATGAAAGAACTTTTTATGTCAATTTTAAATATATATATTTTTTTATTATTTCTTAGATCGGTATTTTTAAGTTATGTAAGAAAATGGGCGAAAATTGACCCCCTCTACTAAACTACTGGACTGATTCAGTTGAAATGTGGTGCACATAATGTAAATTTGTGACCCAAAGACGGAAGTAAAGTGTAGGTAAATGAATAAATTTAAAAAAATCGGGCCACTTATAGGAGATAAATGTGACATTAAAAAAAGGATTTTGTGAACTATATCGCGTAAAATATCAAATGAAAGAGCATTTAATGATAATATTAAATATATTTTTTAAGTTGGTGTTTTTGAAGTTATTTTTGAAAATAAATAATAAAAATACCCTTATCTCCGAAACCATTGATCCCAAACTTTTGAAAAATATACAGTTAATAGTTCTTTACCTATAGATTACAGGAAAACCTAGAAGATAAAAAATAAAAGGGTGCAATAATGCTAATTATGGCTTCATTAATCAACCAATTTTTTTAGCTGTTTTCAGGAAAAGATTTCTTTTTAGTGCTCTTTGTTGATTCGTTAAAAATATTGTACAAAATCAAACAGTCAAGTCAATGATTGAGCACATACAGCTGCTAAGCCAAGACTGTTGATCTGTTCAACGTGCAATCCTTTTTACCCTCCGTACTTACATAATAAGGTGAATAGAAGTGAAAGGTGTTACGATTGCAGATAGTCGCTAAACGTATTGTTTCACGAAGAAAATTTAAATGTGTACATTTTCTGTCAGTGGAACACAAAATGTGTAGTTTTCCAAGTCACCGCTCGCGTAAAATACTATTTGATTGTATTTTTGAAAACGTCCTGTCAGCGATAAGCAATATTGATTTACGCAGAAATATCATAAATTTGTCTATGGTTCCCTAAAATTTCAAGTTTTTTTTCAAGTTTTTATTACCACATATCCATGCCCATGCCCAATTACAGCTTTCTAGTACTAATAGTCTATGAGTAAAACTGGGGACAGACAGACAGACAGACATGACGAAACTATAAGGGTTTCTTGTTTACTACGGAACCCTGAAAAGCTGCGTAAAACGAAACAGATTCTCTATTCTAAGGGTTCTTTGTCATTTGCGCTTTAACAAATTTCAAAATACGAGTAATCAAAACCACTTGTGCAAATATTTCGCTCTACTTCGCATACGATAAATTCAAAAACTGATGGATGAATGACCGTGCTTTTACAGGTTAAGCAACTTCTAGCTTGGTCACAGTTAGGATGGGTGACCGTGCTTTCAATCTTAATGTTGTCCAAGTCAAATGTTGAGATTCTTATGAATAAATTTCAGTTTTCTCTACCTACATAACTTGGCAGCTATTTAAATTTAAATTGTTTTGTCGGAATTTGAACTTGGCATTTTTACATTTATGTTTTTGATGGGATAAAATAAACACCCAAGAACCAGGACAAATTAAAAAAGGCCATTTACCAACTTGCCCTGGCTGGGAATCGAACCCAGAACCTCCGAGTGACGGACTAGCGTGTTAAGGAATCGCCACGGAGGTCGACTAATAAATTGAAAAAGTAATAAATTTTACGCAAGATTCGAATAACTAAAACTTGGATTTTTTTGAAAGCGCTATATGAATTTCACATATATTCAAACTCGCTTTTTAAATAAACGTCTTGCATTCACGCACACTACTGTATTTTCGACTTTACTTTTTCTACTGATAGCCTGTCTACTAAAGTGTTAAGTACATTATAATAAGTCTGCCAAGGCCTTAATTCAGAAATAATAATACAAACAAAATAATACTTTTATTTGATTGATTTAGAATCGCGGACTGGAAGTCCTGACGAAAAGATAAAAGTAAGCTGTATACTAATTCTACGTTACAATTTATGATTACCTACATCTATTGTCCCGTTTACACATTATTAACTCTATGTAACTTCATCTTGACATTTTTATCCCCCTAGCGGCAAAATTTTGCATATTTCAGAGCCAAATCCGACCACGTGGCTTTGTGCATACAGTCCTTAAGTTGTAAAATGTGCCACTAGAAAGAAAGGGAAAAATAGTGACCTTTGGTGTGCGGTATGTCTATGTCATAGAAGAAAAAATATGAAGTTGTCATAAAAACTACTTAGATGTAAAAAAAGCGGCCAAGTGCGAGTCGGACTCGCCCATGTAGGGTTTCGTAGCAGCAAGTAACATAATATAAAAGTTCTAAAGGTAAATTGCGGTTTACGATTTATGACGTATTAAAAAAATAACTATCTATGATACCGAAACCGCTATAGTTTTAATTGAAAGTACATACTTTGAGGTATATACCACATTTTTTTCAGAATTATTTTAGTAATATTTCGAAAGTTACGGTGGGGGGACACCTCAAATTTTAAATTTGTATTAGATTATCTCAGGACTGGGGGGTTTGATCTACATAGTTTCAAAGCAGTTTTTGTTGCATTTTAAAAGAGCTTTCAAAAATACCCCACAGGTTGGGGTTAGTTCAATTTAATTTTTAAATTCACTTTTCGTTGTATGGGACGGGGGCTGAAAAAATAAATTTTTTTCGTAATTTTAAAAACTAACTGGAACTTCAATATCTATCTCTCCACCAAATTTCGTGACAATCGGTGCAGTAGCGGCGGAGTACGAGCCCGGACGGACATACAGACGGACAGACGGACGGACGGACGGACATGACAAAACTATAAGGGTTCCTTGTGGACTACGGAACCCTAAAAATGTAAGATGAGAATAAACCAGCTTAGAGTGCAAAACTGTATTTTATTGAAGAATTAAAAGCTAGTAAGGAATAATAAAAAAAAATACAGTCCATAAGGAGCTACGAGCTCAAACCATTAAGATGCACTAATATTATTATTATTATATATTTACATTATATTTAACATTATACATTTAAAAAAAATTGCAGCTATTCTTTTCTTATAACATAAACAACTACTTTCATAAATTTGAGATTCATCTATAGTGAGATACATCCCTTCGCCCCTCGTGCAATGAAGACGAGCATATTTCCATATCGATTTCCCAGGAAAATTCATAGGTGTTCGTCATTACGTCCGGATGCCGACGTTCGGCGTTCGAACACGATGCGAGCCGCGTTCGCTTGGTTGACTCCAGCACGCGTCACTATTTTACATATACTCCATAATCCGTCTAACAATGGCTTTAATTTGTTCGGTAGATGTGTGTGTATGCGAATGAAACCTAAAATCACGGAGGTATTCTCTTATGGAATAGAATTTGGGGCATACAATACCTTAGACGTATGGGGTGACTATAACATGTCTCCGGCTGGTTAATCACTTGACATATTTTATTAAGGCAAAATTCGGTTCATTGAAATGAAAACGTGCCTTTCAGTATACTTATATAACCAACTATGTACCTAATCGCAAAAAAGAAACACTTTTTTTTATTTTTACGATTTGAATTCTCCAAATTTGAATTGTCACAGTCACTGTAAGTGTAATGCATTTAGTAGGTACATCTAGAGGCTCTAACGCCAGTAAAAGTATTTAACTGGAACTTACATACTTCTTTACTTTACATACACAGCGAGACCTCATCATCAATTTGGTTTTCAAGTAGAAAAAGAAAAGATTTATGAGAGCTCTAATAAATACTTGCAACTATGTAGGTATGTTTTCTTAAATAAAACAACTCTACATGTGTGTGTTTTGTGTAGCGTCTGCGTCATAAAATAAAAATAAACCCTTTTCAAGCCACGAAAGGTCAGGATCATTGCTCAGTATCACAGCAGAAATCCCCGCTTCGGGAGCGAAGCTACGCGCCGTTATTTAGTTTGACTTAGCTAAGAGGAAAGTTAAATTAGTACGAGTATTTGGAAAGGCAAATCCTGCACAGTGGAGTGAGCGCGGCGCGGCACCTGCTCTGACAGTTTGTGTAATAGCCCGGAACCACCGAATTAATTTACAAAACTCTGACCTGTCTCCAACAAAATAGTTTTTGATGCCGGTAGTTGTGCACCCAGTTCCGACTAACCTAAATGCGTCGGTTTTGGGATTAATATGGAAATTGTTTGAATAATTATTGCGAGCATCTATTGAAATTAGCGTATGTATCTCTATGCACAATACAAAGTATGTTTATGACTAAAAGTATTTAGGTCACCCTTTCGTCTAATCTGTTCCCAGTTCCATCCTTTCCGGAGATACTTCTAACATAAAGGTATTATGTAAGTATTATAGGTAATCTGTAAAATTTCTTATACTTGTACGTATCTGTTTTTGAAAACAAGATGAGGAAGTTATCGGTGGAACTAAGTTTTCTATATAAACTTAATTTACTCGAAGTACGTAAACGCCGACTATCTAGGGCGAGAAACCTTTTCTGTAGTACGGATATAAAAAACTTGGTAGCTTCGCAAAATGCAAGGTTGAAATAGAGATAGAAGATAATTGAAATACTCTTATTTATCAGTGTTTACTCAATATTTGAATCAACACAATCGTTCTTTTTTTGCAAAAATAACTAAGTTTCGCCTCTATAAGCTTTTTGGAAAAAAGGCGTAATATGCCAAAGGAAATATTTGGCTCCTAATAATAGAGGACGAAATAGCTTTTGAACAAAACTGTAGCCGAAAATAGATCCCTTTTAAGTTTTCGGCGTTTAAAAATCGGCGTGGCGAGTAAAAAGGCCCCTTTCACGGGAGCGTTGTTGGAATAAAACTCATTTTAGTTTCCCCTGTGTTGCCCTTTGCGCGCAAAATTTTTGACAGCCAATGTTTGTGACACGAGGCCGCCCAGGGTACTGGAAGATGTGTGACTTTTATTTATTATATTTATTCTGTGCCTCCTTGCATTGGTTTACACATGAGGCAACTTACTTCTGAGGATACTTAATATTCTCAGGATATATACGTAATTGTGAGATATTTAGTACAGAATTTGTTTGCCGAGTGCAAACGAATTCTACTTAATTTAGCTGCTTTATTCATTATGATCGCTCACTTCTATTTTAAACTACTTTATCACTAGAAAAGCTTGAAAAATGAGGCAAAATTTTTGAAGTGAAAACTTGTTTAGCGGCGTTGTGCACTTTTTTTGTAATGGGTAAAAAATGTTAGGGTAAACGCACGACAGGACACGTGTCTTGATCGAAAATTCGTAAGACGGATGGAGAGTAGTCAGCCGGCGCGGCGTAGGAGAGGAAGTATCCCTCTCTCTTTCTACGGCGCGGCGAAAATGTATGCCTGCGCCTGCTGTTTCGTTTAGCTGAGAGATAAACTTTTTAATGTAATATAAATTGTCATGTTTGTGTACGATAGCGCAATAAATAAATATTGTATTCTACCACATAAATTATAGTACTTTTATACTGATAATTAAAGCAATTCGTGCAAAATTATTCCCTAACCATTCCAAAATATCAAAAATGCACAACGTTAATATTGAAGTTTTCACTTCTGCCGGCACTCCCGGAGTGCAACCCGTCGTTTTTTTTTACATTTGTCTGTAATGGTAATGTTTCCGACTGTACCTATTTACTTTCACATCTTATTTATTTGCAACCACTTTACGAGACGAAATATGTATCAGACTCATCCAATTAAACCTCGCATCCCGTTTCATTAAAGAGCAGGTGGTTCCGTATAAATATCAGCATGTTTATAATAAGCGACCTCCAGCCGCGCCGCAAACAACTTTGAAACTGGCCCAGCCTCGCAGATGGGGATGACATCTCTTTGAAGATAAAGATGAGAGATAATTTTGCAATTTTCGTGCCGAGAGGTTAACGATATGTACCTGCCTGTCATGTTCCTCAAATTAACTTTTGATAGGAACGAAGTTGAGAAAGTTTTGCGCTTGTGGTGTCAGTTTGTAGCTTTATCCGTAGAGTATTGAATTTTTATATTCTATAATTGGAATATAATATTCTATACAGATAATTGAGAGGATAAAAGGTGATAATATATTATGGCAATATATGTTTATTGAAAGTGAATAAATATATTTTTTAATGCATATTAACCTAATACCAACCGACCTAATAGATAAACGCTACCCGACCAAATTCAATATTTTTTTTAAATTTTTTTATCATTGTGATAAATGATTTTTTATTTAATTACATAACTGAATACATTAACTACCACCAAATAACTATCAGTTACGCTGTGGTTTTTTGACAAGAAGCACGTAAATAGTTTCTTGCCAAATATATGGAAACCTCCGTAAGGTGACTTATCACTGTTCGTAAGCTTATAGCTAATTTACGGTGTGGTTTTCCGATTATTTCATTAGTACTATGAATGAGAATTTAGAGCTAGAAAATTTGCCTATAGTTTTGGTATAATTTACAATTATTCATCTAATGGACCAAAAATAATATTCAAATCTTATTTATTTATAAAAGACCAACGAACGTAAAGAAATTAAATATTTCTCCATTTTTACAACTTTCATTGCACCTTTGAGATAGAGTTTAAATTGTGACTTATGATTTTATTGTTCCTGTATTAAACATATTAATGTTTTGTGACATTTGCAATCACACCAACTTATTTGTTTTTTTCACTTTGAGGGTGTTCATTTTATTGAAATTATCTAAACTTTTTCTTTAATAGTTAAATTATTCATAAATAGAGCTAATTTTGTTCCGAAAAAGAGGAAATCCGTTCAAAATAAATGCCAATAAGGTATTTTCGGTATTTCGGTCATCCTCCAGTTTTTTCGCTACTTAATTAACGCGTCACCTTTTTAGGGTTCCATACCCAAAGGGTGCAAACGGGACCCTATTACTGAGACTCCGCTGTCTGTCCATCTGTCCGTCTGCCACAGGGCTCTATCTCTTGAACCGTAATAGCTAGGCACTTGAAATTTTCACCGATTGTGTATTACTGTGTTCGCTATAACAACAAATACTAAAAATAAGATAAAGTTAAAAATTAAATCGTGTCTTCATAAAAGAATCGTGTTTTTTTCAGCGTTTTTAACTCGATCTTTATAATGGCATTATTTAGATACTTGAAATATTCACCGATTATGTATTACTATGACCAACATAACAACAAATACTAAAAATAAGCTAAAGTTAAAAATTAAAGGGGGTCATCATACAAGAAACGTGTTTCTTCACCGTTTTAAAACATTGTACGGAGGTACGGAACCCTTCATGTACAAGTCCGACTCGCACTTGCCCATTTTTTCCACTTGCTTTTTGACAAAATTAACACCAAATGTAAAAACTATCGACTATACAATGTCTTGTTCCTAGTGTACCTAGTGTTCTTGTAAATCTTTGTAACTAATGTAATGTAATAGTTGTTCATTATACCTATCTCATTTGCCGATATCTGGTCTTTCTTTTATCTCATCTATCTTCCTAGATCCTAAATCTAGGCTTTACTAACCGAAACGGTACATAATCAACACGTCGCTTTTTTAAAAGTGGAAAAAAGGTCGTCACTATTTTTTCGTTAATTAGGTAGCTAGTTTAAAAATGGTAGGTAGATTTAAAATAAATATCTATTTTAAATATTGAAATTATATGTAACAGGATAAATGCATAATCCACAACAATCCACAGCTACCAAAGTTAAAGACTTTGGTAGTTGTGGATTAGCTAATGCATTTATTCAAGGAACATCCAAAAATAAGGCTTCTACATAATTAAAGAGCTCACTTACACTTACTACCTTATTTTGTATTTATTCTTACAAATTCAGTTTCTAAGCGTATGAATCAAAATATTTTATGACTTTCATAAATTATCATAAAAAATAGATAGATATCTAAGAACATACGTATCCGTGTACTAATAAAATAATATTTATCTACGTACCACTAATTTACATATTCCACATTTCCTTTTCAATCTACACTCCCACTGAAAATGACTTTTGTTTCATGCGACTCTATCTATCCCGTAAAGGATAGAAGTCGTGATTAGAATGAATACATGTATAGATAAAGCGTTTCAAAGCACAGAAGCAAGTTGAAAATGCAGTCCATTATTAGCAGCAGGCCGCAATGATGTTTGCTTTCCCTTATTCTCATGAATGCCCAGTTTGCAACATAATCTCTCTTTGAGCGAGGGTCGGCCACTGGCTCTCGCGATCAATGGGCTAAGTCCACCCGATCTACACTTATCCCACTTTTAATATTATTTTATGACGTGACGCTTACAAATAACTCGAACATCTGTTATTCCTTTTTTATTTGTCATAATATTCTGTGCATATGTAGCGTGCGCTACTTGAAACAAACGAAATAATAAATAAACAAATGGCTTGCTTTATTTTGTTGTTTCATACGCTTTAATTCTATGAGAATAAAGCATTTCACGGATGATTTTTTACATATTATGTAAGTAATATTTTTTAAATTTCAATGCTGAGTAAGAAAGTTAAAAATTTGGGACTTATGATGGATAATAAACTAAATTGGGCACCGCAATTAGCTGAAGTCAGTAGAAAAATTTTCTGTGCTTTTAGTTCATTTAAGAGGCTTAGAAAATTTCTGCCAATGCGCACCAAAACTATGCTTGTAAACTCCCTTCTTCTTCCTTTCCTTGATTATGCCGATACATGTTACCTTAATATCACAGAGGAGCAACTTGACAAACTTGAGCGTCTCCAAAATATGTGCATTAAGTTCATCTACGGTCTTCGTAAGTACGACCATGTGTCTCAATTCCGCTCTGAACTCAAGTGGTTACCTATCAGACTTCGCCGAGATTGGCATACCCTTGCCCAGTTATATACCATACTCTTTAATCCAAAATCTCCTAGGTATTTAAGGAAACGCTTCGTTTTTTTCCGTGATGCAGTGTCGCAAGGTCACAACTTACGTAGTGCTGAAAATGTACTTTTAAAAATGCCTGCACACTCCACTGAATTTTATGGAAAATCATTCACGGTCAAGGTAGTTCGACTCTGGAATGTACTACCACCGTCCATCCGGCGTGCTGAAACGCTAGCCAGCTTTAAATCTCAAGTGAAGTCGCACTTTCTATCCTTATTATAATATGACTTTCTTTATTTCCACACTTACCTTGTTCGGATTTTCTTTTTTGTGTACATATTGATATAGATATGTATATATTTTATATTTGTATGTATGTATTGTATGTATCTTTATTAATTACACTTTTTTCTTCTTGCATATAACTTCGCACCTCACCTGTTTTCGTTAAACATCTCCAAGTACCTCGGTTGCCTGGAAGAGATTGCAGCTGCGATAAGGCCGCCTTTTGACATCTGTTTTCTTTAATCGATTATTCTGTATCATTATGTTTTGGTGCAATAAAGATCTTAACTAAACTAAACTAATGCTCTTATATAGGAACTTATTTAGTATAACTTTATATAGAAGGGAAAGGACTATTTAGGACATTTAGACACAAAATATACTAGATATTAGGTCCTTAAAGCTTACATATATTTAAACAACTTTACCTTTGAACTAAATATGATGTCCTACTATCTCCTATTTTTTAAATATAAAAGCCGGTGGATTAAGTGCAAGAAAAAACAGTGGACTCCGAGAGTGCCCACAGAAGTGAAAACTTGAACAAGGTGGTGTCGGTTACATTGTCGCGAGTTCAATAGTTTTTTTACTGATCTCAAAAATTCCCAACGCGCCTAATAAAGTTTTCACTTCAACAATTATCTAATTTATTCGAGATAATAAATTAGATTATTTTATTCACATTTTTGTTTATTATTATTTTGAATCACATTTGTATTACAAAATAAGACCCATTTATAAGAGTAAAACAAAATATATAAAAATAAAACATATGTACTGTACCTATTGAACACGCCATCTGATTTCCACTTCCACTTCATGAAATCTGTCTAAACTATGAGCAAGATTGATACCCCTAAAGAGTCGCGGTAACGGCATATGCGCGAAAACAAATGCATCAACGTGACAGGTCTAAAGACAAATTTGTCACTATGATTATGTCAAATACAAAAATAATCCCGTCATCTGTGTGGCGTGCGCACCCTAGCTGTTTGAGACTTGCAAATTTGGGGAGCCGGGAGTAACTACAAGCGGTGAAAACAGATTATAGACTGCACTGTATAGGTGATCAGACGTCGTCAACCGGCTGATGTTTTGAAAAACCTGTCGGGGGTGAGGGCCCAGTTGCCATGGTTAATAATACTCTCTTTATAGTACGCCTGCACGCATTGGCCTCCTCGTGGGCAATTTCCCGGCGTCGCGTTAGCAACAGGTCGCCTGTTTTATAGCAAAGCTCTTTATACGATTTCTTATGCTTATAACGTCTCTGAACGTTCAAAAGAAGTCAAAAGCATTACTTTTCAAAAGGTGAAAACGCTTTCAACTGGGGCGGAGTCTCTCAAACGTCAAGAACACAGTTTTATAAAAATAAGGTTGTATATTATAACATGTATCACATGAAATTACTCACTTGTGAAATCACTGGCAAATTACTTGTATAAAATTTTGTTATGATAAAAAGGTATATACTTAGGTAAGTACAAAAAATTTTTGGTTGTAGCTTTTACCACTCCCAAATTTGAGTTTAAGCGTTTTGTTACATCATGTACACAACTACGTTATTACCTCTATCCGCAGGTCCGCTATTAATTTATTGTTGCTTCCGGAAGTCAGGAAAGTTGGGCCCCATTTGAACTCATTACAAACTTACTTCGCCAAAACATAGATGGAGACTTTAATCGTTGTGTAAACACCAATCATTATGTATATGAAGTTGCTATCGAAGACATTGTCTCGAATACCTTAAAGTTATATACTCGTGTAACATGAGAATTAAATTACTTCTCAGTATAGGCATTATGTAAATAGACTGAGCGCTCACGATGTAAATGAAAACAATATCGACTGGTGGGTAGGTAATCTTTATTGAAAAGTTCCGTCACAACACAATCCCTTATGAGCCGACCGCGGCGTCATTTAATAATAGCATACATGTATACCGAGCAAAAGTAATTAAAAGCGACGTCAACGTCTATGTGAACAAACAGTAAAACCTTTTCTGTAAAAGAGGGCGCTGCGCGCAATTGGAAGTTACGTTTTAATCAAACAGTGACCACGCCTCGGCTGTCATGTCGCCTATTTATGAGTTGTAAAGGGGATCCTTCCGGCGGTTCACTTTGTGAGCGTATGGTAATGGCGTGGATATGGTGTGACGTGGCTGACATGTGTCCACTGTGAAATGAAGTCCAGCAAAGGGCTGCCTGTGTGAGCCGATGGCGTCAGCGGTGACAACGCGTAATTTGTCGAAACGTGGGCCAGGAAAAATTAATAAATTTATTACTTATGAAATAGTTTGTTTTCTCACTTTATTAATAATATTTAATTAATCAAGGAGATGTACATGAGTACTCGTATTATTTAATATTCTTTAATTAATGTGCACTCATTATTTTGTACACAGAAATGTAGCAAGCAAATTGAAATTACTTGTACACAAGAAAAATCCAATGTAATGAAAGAACGCCCTACATCTCAGCTTGACCACATCAAGCATTTGCATTTATTCACCATCATGGACCACTACGAGCCATTTTATTTGTAAAAGAGGCAATTTTCTGATAGTGGCATGTCATTACAGTCAGAATATGACATAATGGGGTGTTGTTACGTGTCAGAGGGGATATAATTAAGCCTAAATACGGGAAAACGGTCTGTATGTTAGTTAATACTGTCTGTTTTGGGTTATGCTTACTGGCGGAAACGGAAAACTGGCTCGTAATTAGGTAATGCTCATAAATATATCACACGACATTAGTTGAGGTTTACTGCAATCATATGTCTTGGTCTACTTTTCATTTGAGTAAGACGTTGCGATTAGGACAAGAGGGCTAATGCCATCTTTGATCTTGGAAACGAGTTTCATAAAGCTTCTAAAGACGAGCAGAATTACCAGGAAATTGAACCCTGGTCGAGTTAAATAAAGCATTAAAGGGAGCTATAAACGTTTGTATGGAAACGGCTACGAAAGCGGCGAAAATCTGTTTTAGGATTTATGCGTTAAGAGAGGTAATAGCGCGGCTCATTGCTTTTTCACTTGGTTACTCAAATGTAGATGGATGGGTGAGCTGCCGGCGCACTCAGACAATTGTCAGCGATCGCTCAGTGTCCCCGCTAATTGAACATTCCCGTCAGCCTCATTTAAATCTCTATCGACAACAGGAGACACGACGCCACTCAAAATTAAGGCCGGCTATAATTTGATTATCTTTCACCTTCGTCACAAATCAGGAACTATAAAGTTTGGGGATTGCGTGACTAATTTGGGAAATGCGTCGTTTTACATGAAGCAAGGAGGACTTGACGGTATTCTGTCTAAAATTTAGAAATTCGTAACCTTTACATTTTCCAGCAGAAAAGTGGTAGTAAAATAAAATTGTAGTACCAATTAAAGATCTTTTATATCTAAATACCCTTTAGAGTGGATCGCGGAAGGAAGAGGGCGCGAGCGGTAGAAATCCTCGATAACAGGAGCAAAGAGGGGAAAATTATAAATCGTTAGACAGCCCGGACTCCGTCTAAAGTGGAAATATAATCGTTTAAATCGAAAGCAGATGCTCATTAAAAAATATTTACAAGGGTACGAGCTTATAGTTATTTTAATGACGTTTTAGTATTCACTAAGCTTATTTTTTTTTTTAAAATGCGATTGTTCTTTAAACTTGTTGAATGTTATTCTTTTTAGCGTAACGCACTCGAGCACGACGCTCTCAAAGAGACGAGTAATTTTTATCGCATTACGAAAAAGAAGGGAAAGTGCTCCCAAATTTTTATTCATTCCATAGCGAAATCAACATTAGTAGAAAGCGTAGGTAAAAGCGTGAGGACGACCCGTATTAAAATATTTTAAGCAGGCTATGAATATGCAAAGACACGACGCTCAGCGGCGGCGGTTAACGATTTGCACGTTTTTGGACCAGTCGCTAATTGCAAATGTGAACGAACACTTATGGCAAATGTAATTGCTTTCACTGATACGAGATACGTCGTGTTTGCAGTTTGATTTTACTTTGTAATAGGTTTTATTCGTTATCCGCGCCCTGAAAATTAATTCAATTCGGTTTGGGGTTCATCGTATATCTGAATGTGAAATCTATCCGTTGTGCGAATATTGTAATATGATAAAAATATTCTATAAAAATCATGTGCGATGTTTTTTTTTTAATATCTTTACCATGAAAAATATGGCATAGTAGCCATGTGCATAGCTATCGGGAAACAGAAAATACGGTCAATACTTATATTATTTATAAGTATTTTACTTATATTTGATTTTGGGTTTGAATCCTATCCGATTTCTTAACTCTATTCAAATATTAAATTTATCGGTCACATGACGGCTCTCTAATCAATTGACCATTACCGCTAAGTATACCTATAATTCAAATAATTTACCCAACTTTTTACTAGCCACATTTCACAATACCTCAATTTGAGAGGCGTCTCGGCGCAGAGGTTCGTACAAATAGAGGCAATTTGCAGACTTGCAATATAAATTGAAGGTCCGACTGCAGGCTCGAGCATTAATTGAATAGATACATCCGCTGGCTGCCTCAATCCGGCCTTAATCACACTTGAAAAGGCTGCCCAGCGCCTCAAGGAGGCTAATATGCTACACCGTATCGCACTTCGTGGTTTATTAAATCTATTGATCTCAGCTTATTGTTTGCTTGGTAATAAATGGGATAAATAAAGACAAAATGTTGATTTTTTATATAAATCTGAGAAAAATAAAGAAAGTCATATTTTTCGAAAAATGGTAGACGAATAAATTCTGCAGCTCCATACATTTTGGCGCGGTAGGTATTTAATTTTGTATGGAGCTGCACAATTTTTTTGCGTTTTCAGGGATGGTCCCATAGTAAAAATTGTTTACATCGGTTAGTGCGTGAACTCCCTTTTGGGTTGATACCCCCTTTTTGATAGACGTTGTATATGCTTAAAATTAATGTTCTTTTTCCTACTTAATCCCTTGCAGGGTTTTTAAATTCATATAATTAAAAAATACAACATGCATATTATCTAGAATAATAGATATTTAATTTTCAGTGTTGCGATTTAAAAGGAAAACCTACCGTCTTCGGTAGACCAAGAGCCGCAGAGGTGCCAGACCTTACTTATCTTCTCACTTATCATTATGTGCGATTAAGGCTGCGCCTGATGCGGATAATCTAAATTTTGCTCCCGCTTCCACGCACATAAATTTACCCTTGCCGAAGCGAGACCACGAGCCATGCGGGGTTGAAAGATCGCGGTGGGTCAATAAGGCTGTTTTACGCATTTCTGGTTTTTGAAGGTTTTTTCGTTTTACAATGAATATTTAAAAGTTATTTAAAAAATAAGAAATATGATGGCTGCCAATACAAAGTTACAAGGGCTAATTTATTGTATCGCAATTTTGTGAATGGAGAAAATTTTAAGCAATCGTGTCAAAGCAAAGCAGTCCTGAACTTTGCTGTTTTTATTTAAAAGTGAGTATTTCGTTAATATTGACAATATTTAAGATCGCTCATAGTTTTTACTATTAGGGTCATATGCGTTCTTAAAAGATGATGATTAGTGACAAAATAGGGAAGCTCTGGCACCTCTGCGACTCTTAGTTCACAAGAACAGAATATATCACGCAGTAGAAGAACATATACGAGATATTTTCTCTATGGCTTCTTCTTAACCTTCTTAAACTCGTCGTCGTCTCTTTAAATACTGGTTAAATCTTTATTCCAGCCTGGTTTATAGTTTCGTAGTATGATCGGACACGGACGATGCTATAAATTCTTTGATATGAGAACTTGTATCTTATTTGTTCGATAAATTCTTCTATCAGCAATACCTACAATGTTGATCAGAGATTACCTTTGATCGCTTCAAACTAGGTTATCGAGGCTCCAAAATACACAACTGAGCTACGAGTATGTAGGTAAATAACAAATATTGTCTGAGCTGATTATTTATAACTCTATTGTTGACTATCTGTTATAAAACTGTATCTCTCATTTTCTCTTTAACCCATATTACTTGGGTTGGTCTATTAACTAAAGAAGAAAATTTTCTTCTTGTTTAATTTTTCAAGCAGCATGCATAAACGACTGTAACTAAAATATACATATTTAAAAAACCTATGGATATAAAGAAAAATAAATAAAAGAAGATAGAAGTTCTATTTTTAGCCTAAAATCATTTAAAACATCTAAAGAAATGTAGGCACTGAATATTGTTTTATGACTAATATCTATAAAAAAAGAAAATTGACAGAAAGTTTGATAAACTGAGTTAACTGGTTTTTTTTTTCTGTAAGGTATATGTATAAAAAACAAGTTGGACTTTGGAATAAAATACGAGTATAGGTACTACATGGGAAGACCTAAAAGCTCTTTTTTGCGTCTTTTATAGTTTAGTTAAATAGTATAGTTTAGTTAGTGTAAAACGCGCAGTGCAGTTTGTTGCCGCTTCTTCTGCACTTGCGCCTAGGAAGCGGCGTAAACTTAGCTTTAAGTAACGATTTGACGTCAACATTTGTGCAAAACAAAACAAAGTGACTATTATTAAGAGATATTATAAATATCCTATGATAATAAAGATATTTTGAATTTGAATTTGAATTTGAAGTTAGTTTCCATATGGTTATGTTTAATAATCTTAAAACAATAGTTTTTATTCAGTTAGTTTCATTTATTCTGGTCTACGGCCATGGGCTCTGTCCATTAGAGATAAAGACGTGATAGTGTATCTGTATAACTAGTTTTAATAGAACTTTTCTAATAAATGGGGCATTCAGAGCATTTTGGGTCTTGCGACCCTAAGACCCAAAGGCCATTTTTAGCGTGATAGTGGGCGAGGTAGCCGAGCTAGCCGCATCGCCTATCAACATGATTGGACCTCAGTGGCGTAATGGTTATCACGCTAGACCGCTAATCCGGAGGTTCTGAGTTCGATCCCCAGCCAGGGCAAGTTGGAAAATGGCCTTTTTCAAATTGTCCTGGGTCTTGGGTGTTTATCTATACAGGGTTATTTTTAATTAACCAGCAACCTTTTTGGAGCAAGTTCAGTCTTTGATACTGAACCACTTTTCATAAAAACAATTATCGAAAAACGAAAACAAAATTTCGTCCTCTCATACAAAATCCATTTGGTTGAGCGCCGATTTGTGTGGAAAGTCAAAATTTTTTTTTCGTTTTTCAATAATTGTTTTTATGGAAAGTGGTACGGTATTACGGACTGAACTTGCTCCAAAAAGGTTGCCGGTTAATTAAAAATAACCATGTATATGAATTTATCATAAAATAAAGTATCGTTGAGTTAGTATCCCATAACACAAGTTTGAAACTTACTTTGGGGCTAGCTTAATCAGTGTGATTTGTCCCTATATATTTACTTATTTAATCGTATTTTCGCCCATTCTCTCGATCGGCTTTTACGAGAAGAGAAGCAGCTACATTCTAAGTTATTCTTTTCTCCCAGACAAGCATAGAGATTGGAGATTTTCTACTAAAATCCGTTAATATTATACATGGCTGATTAATGAACAGCTTCATGACCGGTTTAGCGGTGTTCATCCCTCTCCCAACAAATGATAGTAATTTCCACGCGGAAATGCATCGAAATGGCGAAATGGTCTGCTAAGCGGTATCCATTTGCTGAGATTGCTGCTCGTGCTCAAATTTTATGTCAGTATATTTAATAGTGTTTTTGAAAATCCATCTCCGGTGCAATTGTACGCATGATTTGGCTTTCGATTGGAATTTAATATTCCTTTTTTGTGTCAAAAGGTCCAAAAGTTGACTGAGTTTTAAAAAACGTAATAATGGGTCAATTATGCAATGTACTATATGTCAATGTGTCAAATTGTTTGTCCGCAGTGTCTTTGTGATTATGTCTGTTACAATTTAGTTTGTAAATATTTAAAAAACTTGCACTTGAACTTATAAATACATGTTTCCATCCATCTTCACACCTATACATTATCATACAGGCCATCAATCGTTTACATTTTGGTATAAAGTATTCGTTCTTGTATTCGATCTTACTTTGTTAGAAGATCAAGTAGGTCTATGAAATATTCCTTCCAAGAAAGACAAAATTGTTCTAACAAAGAAAACGAATGACATACCCAGTGAGCGAACAAATTTGGCAACCCCAATATAGATATAAAAAAAACCTGTTTTATTCATATCGTTTAAAAAGACGTCCCTGCTTGTATAAAATTCCGCAGAGCAGCAAATCTCGCTGAAACTGTCTATAAATCTGACCATAAAAATAAATCCCTGCAATCAAATCGCGAACAGCGAAAAAAGTAAGGTTGTTTGTTGCTATCTCAGGGAACATACACGAGAATAGCTGAGGAACTATTCCGTAGCCGGATAAAAAGGTTCTCAGACCATGAATATAAATATGTACGGGTGTGGCCCGATGTCGCTTAACTACGCGCAGGGTTGCCCACTCGCCTCTTATGAGATTCTGGCTGTTACGTGCAGTTATTACTTATTTATGTGATGAACACGAAATATAGGGCAATGAAAGAAATGGGGCTTGTCATGAATGAAATTGCATACCGCGAGGAAATCACAAAGCGTATCCGCATTATACAGCAAATTGTGGTACAGAAAATACAGCTTGAGAGGAAATTCTAACTATGCATGTAATATTATGTAATCACTGAATGGGTTTGGATTTCGGATAAAGATTGGTTGTATGTGAATAAACAAATCTTTGTGCTCCTACCAGTAATAAAACGAAGTGAGAATACAAAGGGAGGCTTATACCAGCCAGCAGTGGGTATATGATAGCTTATAATGACGATTATTATGAAATCGCAAGAATATACCTACATATTTAAAAAAAAAATGAATATGTATGTTTGTTTGTTTGCACGAATATTATCCACGCAAATTATTTCTCCTATTATTTTATGACGCTATTCGTGTATGTATAAAGTACATATATGTACTTTATACATACACATATAAACTTTTAAAATAACAAAGTTTTAAAATTATGTACAACCCTAAAAGCCTACAGACCAAAATGCGACTATATGAAGGTAATAAAAATGCAAGAAGCCGGAAATGAATACACACCGCGCATATGTGCCGTACGCTAACGGACGGCAATGGATACCGGAAGGACACCGGTCCGGGCTCCGGACGGCCCAGACTCCGGACAGAATAAGGGGGATGCACTCACAATTTAGTACGAGCTCCATTCTTTATTAGTTCTCTAACGTTTCAGCAACAAACTCCATTTGCGGGAATGCCGCACGTTTTGTCCTCATTTCTTAAAACTCTTGTGTTGAAAACTGGCATTATTAGCCAACAATTTATTGTAATAAGTGCTTTGGTTTAGAAACTGGAGTAGGCGTATAATTAAATTACTTACTGTGAGTATACCGTTGAACTTTTAAAAATAATTTAACTTCGAGTTTACGTTTCACAGTAAGTATTACGATTGTGCTAAGTCGCAAAATATCATACAAATCTCAGCTTACAGAAAACAGACTGAAAGTTGGAGATCTGTGTTCGATGCACTGATGCGATACGAAGTGAAATGCTCATCCTCGTCTAGACGGATTTAACCAGCATCTACATTATATCCATGCAATACTTATACCTGAGAGTATAATGTTACCTGTTAGTTCGGTAATCTGAATAATCTTGTGATTTGAATTTAATTTAATTGATTGAATATTAAAACTTTTAGAGGTTTCACTGTGTGAGAAACCTAAATCTAACTTAAATCCAAGGCATGGAAGAAAACCAAGTTTACTCGTATATTCAATAATGTAAAACCCATTCAGATGTCAAAAGATTGCAAAGCAGTATAAAATAAGTATTTTAATAATAGTGACAGAGTTTTAACTTTTTCAGTCTTTCATTGTAAAACGTTTCATACACCGAATGTACTGTTCATTTTATTTTTCGAGGAAATAATTTAACACTCTATCTTTAATGCTGTAGGCAGTAACACGATTAGAATTCAATATAGTACAACTAGACGTAAGTTTCTTTCATAGCACGTAGGTGTGCATGACAACTAAACAAGAGCCCCTCAGTCGCGAACAGGACATCTTCTCGTGCGTCTGAACAAGACAGTGTCATTAAATTAAAGTTTCATTTGTCTTCATTTGCTAAACAATAGTAATTATACAAAGCCCCACAGCGGGCGAGTAATCAAGCGTCCCTTTAATTAAGTACAGAAACAGTGCCAAGTAATTGGATCTGAACAACTGAGTAAACAAATCGAAATGGAAGGTAATAAATCTAGCAAACACCTCTTTCGGCATCACTGAGCAAGAGCTTGTTCTATCAAAAAGCAACGCTTGACTAATCAATACTAACTCATTGGTCGTGTTGACAATGCATGTCGCAAGTCTGCTGACCTAATTGGGCTGACGCGAAACCGTGATGTGTTCGGTGTCGGTGTATCTATGGATCAATAAATTTGATAATTGTCGATCAAATCGAAGGAGCAACCATAATGTCTTTGACTTAAAGTAAATGTGGTTAAAGATGCTTAATTCACTCAAGATTTATTTATCAAATAATATGTACATAAATAAACCGGCCAAGTGCGAGTTAAACTCGCGTGGAGAGGGTTGCGTACAATTTATTGAATTCTTACAGGTTTTCGTGTAATCTACAAGCAATGAACTATATTTTGTATTTTTTTCAAAATTTTAGGCTTAGTAGTTTCAGAGATCAGGGGGGCGAATGGTCAATTTTCGTCTTCTTTCATGAATAAAATCAAAACTATTCATTTTACAATTATAACAAAAATATATTTGAGATCCTCATAACGAGTCCTTTCATTTGATATGTGACACGGTAAGGTTAGCAAAACTTTGTTTTTAATTTCCTAATTTGTCCCCCGAAAATGACCCATAATTAAAAAAATATATTTATTTACTTCGCACATATGTGTTTGGGTCATAGGATTACAACATTCTACCAAATTTCACTTAATTCGGTCCAGTAGATTCGGAGCAAATTGGCTGTGACAGACGGACAGATAGACAGACGCACGAGTGATCCTATAAGGGTTCCGTTTTTTTAATTTTTTGTACGGAACCCTAAAAATGGAACCATTAAATTGAATACGATACCGGAATTGGTCGTACTTATTAAGTAAATATTCTTCTTATTCGTCTAAGCGCGTTCCCGGTTGCATCCTCAGCTGTGCTGCTTCAGAGCCCGGGGTGTGCTTTCCCACTTTTTCTTCTCCAAATATAACATGTCAATGGTCACCCAAGGATGCCAAACTTTTTTGCAAGGTGCAAAATGGAGAAAAAAGTTTGGAGAAATGGAGAAAAAAGAAAAAATAACGTTTAAATGATTTGGCTATAGTTTTACGACCGGCCGCCTGCCTGATGTCAACCCTCTTTGGGAATGTATTTGTGCGAAAAGTACCGGCTGCCGCCCGACGTTTACCCTCCGGGGGAATGCAATTGTAGCACGAGATGTTTGTGCTTAGTCCTTTAGTCGCCTCTTACGACATTCAGAGGAAGAGATGGAGTGGTCCTATTCTAACCCGGAACCACACGGGTAACCCGGAACCATAAGGGTGGTTATTAAGTAAATGTTACTTATAATATAAAAAATACCTATCTAAATATCTTATTTGAGTACTCATAACTCAAGTTAGTAAAATTTAACTCAGGGTGAAATATAAATGTGATAACTAAAATTAAGTTAGTATCTGTAAAACTTGAAACAACGTGACATTCTGATATATTTTCCAAGAACAAAAGCATTTAGGTCAGTTAATTCTAAATTTTTTAAGCAAATATATATTTCGGAAAACATATTTCAAAAATCCCAAAAAAAAGCAATACATTTTTCATAAAACAGCAAACAAATAAGTAATATGAAAAATTGATCGTTTTGCACATTCTTAAACGGATTAATATTCGGAAACCCTTTTTTACCAATGCGAGTTCCTTTCAGCAGCTTTGACAAATGAAAATAGTTTGGGTGAAGGAAGAAGTTTAATTATCCTGCATTCTTCGTGATTAGTTTGGGCATGTATCAAGTTTACCTCGTAGGGCGGTAACTTAATTCTGCAACCCGCCTGTGAGAGAGAGTGCATTCCTACTTTTAATTGAACTGATTTCGAAAGCACACACTATCGTACTTGGATACGTACATTAATATATAGATACTTATCTAAATTATACTGAGAGCTCTTCAATAAATTAGAAAGCTTTGGTTGGCCTTTTTTGTTTTTGATAGACTTTACACACTATGATATGATAGACTTGTCACAATACTAAACTTGTAGTCGTTGACTATTGTGACTATCCAAGTTAATCGTGCATGGTATGGTAGAGAGCTCGCTTTATGAATAAAAATCCTAACAAATTATGATTAAAAATTTTGCTGGAACTGGCATAAGTGGACGAGAAGACTAAGAAGTGTTAGCTCCCAATTTTGTTTAAGTACTAATAGAAGAAACTGGTTTCCATTGGTGGAACGTACACGTATTTGGGTTGATTTTATTCTCCTTTTTACGTCTCAAGGTTTGCGCCGCGGGGCCGTAACTCGATTGTCCGTCCTCCGGTGAGAGAGGCATACTTTTAATTGGCCGTAACTGCGTTTTCCTGCAAGCGTTATTGAATCACCCTGGAGCAGCGTCGGTCGCGCTCTGAGCAAAAATTTCCACTTCCACGTAACTAGCATTTCACATCGCTATTTAAAAAAAATACTCTTTCTTTCCTTGAAAATTAGACGACAATATATGAAAGCAGAAAAAACGTAAACATTTAATTGTTTATAAAAAATATTATACTCGTAAAGCTTTATTTCATTTGAAGCTAACTACAAAGCTAATTTAGCCACGGTTACATATAACAAGTGGTGCAGGCAAACGATATTTTTTAAGTCGAGGTAAACTTGTTAGGACTAACTAGATGCTGACACGAGAGCGCTGTTTATAGCTTCTGGACTGTGTAACAAGTCACTTAGTGTGGGCAGGCGCGGGCACGTTACAAGCGGCAGCGGGGGCGAAAAGCGGGAACGTGGTTATCGGGCATCGGTCATTGTGTTAGTGGAATCGCTCAGACGAGCTCGTAGTAATTACATCAGGGAATACGGCTCTTTGGCCACCTCCCGACCCGATCCCTGTTTTTACCCGTTCGTAGCTACCAAATACGACTCCGATATGTGGAGAGGGTAATAAAAGCTAAAATTGTAGAGCTTTCCGTAGTATTCAACCGGAACGAAAAATAAAAACCAACCAAGTGCGTATTGGGCTACGCGCAGTGTAGTGTTCCGTAGTTGCGAATGCTGGTTTGGCCGATTATACTCGTAACTCTTTATTTTGTAAACCCTACTTAGCTCTGATATTTCTCCTTTATTATTATAAAACTTTGCACTTTAAAACCAAATATTTCACAAGCGAAATCGAAAAATGCTGGTCCAAACTCTAAATTTTTTTAAAAAACCTATTCAACGACATCCCACACCTATTGGATTAATCAAGTAGTAAAAAATTCTCACTTTACATATATGGCAGATACCATAAAAAAATTCAAGTCAATATTTTACCACTTTGTGGTCATGATTCATATACATACATGTTAGAGTCGAGTTTATTTTCTAGACTTACTCGACTCTTTTATTTTGTTAATCTTAAATTTAATGGTAAAAGTTCAATTAAACAATAATAACTTGTCACCGTTATTATTATTATTTTTTCATGATTGTAGAATTTACAAAATTATTATTTCGTTACAATATTCTTTATCTCTTAGAAACTAACGACTACGTTCAAATAAATAGGATTTAATTTTAAAATTATTACAACAAACAATAAAAATTCACTAAAAGGTTACGTTCGTGCCGGATGCCAAGCTAGAAGAGAGCTCCGTCTTTTTTTTTTTTTTTAGGATTGACATATATAGGTTGCCTCAGACGGCATATCCTACTCCACCGGACAAGGTTTGAGGAGCGGGCCAAGGCCCGGCTTCCTATATTTATATACTACTAAGAGCTCCGTCTGCGGCGACACACCGTTATAAACACTACCCCCCCACCCGTCGTTCGCCGGCTGAAGCGGTATACAAGATGATTCATCGAACATTTGTTGTTTTGATGTAAAATATCGATGACTATGCAAATAAGAATTATTACTAATGATTTTTAAAGCTTAGATTTTTAACATTTCGACTAAATAACTTAATAAAACATGGATTTGTCGCCGTCGCGCCATCATACATACTTATGCCAAGTTAAAGCTTTCTAGTACTAATAGTCTCTGAGACTGAGACAAACAATATGGGTTCCTTGTTTACTTTGGAACCCTAAAAACGAGGGCGCAAGGTATCTTTAACAAAAGAGTAGAATTATGGAAAATATTCCAAACATTATATAGGTTTTTAATAGTTTCATTACAAATTAAACCAAAAAAAGTTAGTAAAATTCAGTAAAATTTCTAAAATGTATGAAAACTCAAAAGTAAAAACTCAAAAAAATAACACGTGATGTTCAGCATTTTTACATTGTCATATGGAATCTTACCTTTTAGACTCCAACTCGCACATGGCCGGTTTTTTAGGTATGTACGGAAAACGTTACGAAAAAGAGAGGCGAAAAATGTGAATACCGGTGCAGACAAGGAAGGTTTTCCGGGTTCCCGACATCAACACATAATTCAACGCAAGATTAAATGCCTCTTGGACTACCGTCGGAAGGCTAAAGGCCCATTCAAGACAGTCAAACCATGTAAAGTTGGCCCTCTTTTATAAACGTCGGCTTAAATAACTCGTGCTTATGACCGCAAGGGTTTTATACCTATAAAAAATGCGTTGTAAGATGCGTTGTGCAAATATCAGAAAGATATGGTATAAGAGCGTTTGTACATGAGAAATTTTACGCGCGTTCGTATTAGATTTATGCGTTGGCTTGCACCTGAGTGAATATATAGCAAACACTGCAGCGACGGACCGCCGCGGCGACGTCACAACAAAACAAAACGCCGCGCGCCGCGTGTCACGCCAAGCGCCGCCGCACCGCGTTTTTAAGATTAGAGTATCTATTGGCATGATGTTTGAATTGTATCTACGCCGCTGCGGTTATTGGCAACTGATTTTAAATCAAAACTGAATTAAAATCAGTCAAAAATATAGCAACTAAATAGACAAACATGTACAAAAATTTAGTAATAATGCAACGATAGTTTCAAAGTTCGTAAATTTAAAAACTGAAAAAATAGCACTCTCCGTTCTTGAACCATTAAACCTCTAGTCGATTGGTGATGTAAATTTTGATAACCAAGATATCTAACTTCTTTTATGATGACGCAGACTCTATTTTTTAAATCTTGCAACTGAATTTTGAAGCAGTTACATAGGCAACTGCCCCAAACCATTGAGCAGATTTTTTTACATATCAATACATACTCGTATAGTGCAACTGTAATGCAATATAATTATGTCACAGAGTAGCTCTGACGATGCAGTCGAGAGATAAGCTAAAGGAACTCAGTAATAAATCGGTGAAGACCTATGTTTAGGCTTATTTGATTTGTCTTAGTAAAGTACTTAGATCTCACAATAAAAGCTTGTACGAAACATGCAATTAAGTATCTCTGTTTTAAACAAAAACCGCTAGTCACATCGCTCTACGCATCGCATGTCGCGTCTCTATAAATGAGCCCTAAATCGTGGTATAAAGAATTCGCACTCAAATTACTTATTGATTCTTCAATATTGACTTCTATTTCAGGTCTCGGCGTATGTGGGTGGGTCGTTGAATATCAATGAACGTTGATACCGAGCAGTATGGTTTGTGTATTGGTAAATCAATTTATCAAAAGTTGTGGCTTACTATTAATAAAATTGTTGGTGATGTTAAAAGTAATGTTGTTTATTTTTAGGAATGAACCAATTTAGTAAAATACAAGAAAACTAATAAAAAAGTCATTGAAACAAGTAGTTCGCCCCAAACTGTGAACTTGCGAATCCCATATCCTGCTAATGAAGAAGCTCCGACTAATGATACTTGAGTTATCGTCGAACAAACATACTCACATACATACTATATATACAAACGCCACCTTGTTCAAGTAGATTTAAAATCTCTACAACATCAAACGGATGAGCATATTTAATATTGTTATTAGGTGAAAGTATTAAAAAAACATTATTGTATTACCACACGTTAATCACACTGCGCAACATATTTTATATTATTTTTTTAATCGTACTTGTAGCGTATCAAAGTTGACAAACCTGTAACTTTGTAATAAACTTTAATTATCAAGAAGAATCAGTCAGTGGTCCACTCAGATGAAGAATACAGACCATATTCTCACAAAGCAGTTAGACCGGCTGGCAGCCATGCTCGCTGATAGGCGGCCATTGTGACTCGGACTTCACATATACGGACACACATAATCAATTCCGGGGATTTGCAACACCGGCGAACCCACCTCTACTAGATTGTCTGTTTACAATGTTACTATAACACTCTGAATGTGGACACTATTCACAGCTTTAATGAAACCAAATTAAGGAGTAATACGCAATTTTTCCCCATTCCTGTCCCACGGATGTCGTAAGAGGCGATTTGTTTGTTAGTTTTTCGTGTGTGTAAGTAGCCAACACTGTTGTCAAATTTTTCAACCTGATGACAGCTGGGACCAACGACTTTACGTGCTTTCCAAAGCATGGAGGAGCTAGATAATTTTTTATGCCATTTGTGGTCACCGATCTAAGTGCAGACCACGGTAACAAAAACGGGCAGCAGCGTCCTTTGTGCAACGACTAGATATACCATGTAAGGTACTGCGATCTACCAGAAGTTGCATGCCCAGCGAGGTGATTATGGCAAATCCACCTTTTGACGGGAAGCCTTTAATTAAGCAATGAGTATATGAGATGGTAAAGAAAAGAAAGAAAGTCAATAAAATTCCTACACGACCAGGATTATTGAAAAGATAATCATAACATTTCATATAACATTACTCGTATTAATGTACTTAATGTAATTAAATTGAAAAGCATTCACATCACCTGATTATCACCATAGAAAGCCGGGGAGTGGTATCGTTCGTTTTAATTACCCGTTGTCATCATGGTCGATATTTGCGAATCTCGCATAATGACGTTAATCCCTCAAACGTAAAGTTAATAACATCCGCCCGCTCTCATTAATTTTTGCTTCACATACTCGCTTATTATCTCCTTAATCCAGGTATAATGCGTTTCGTAATGTTATGTTTGTGATTAAATATAAATTACAAATAACATTGCAATTATTATTCTATTTGGATTGTAATGTGAGGTTTACTTCGTGTCAATGAGAAGCGGTTGCAATTACATGCCTGAGGTGCAGTATAAGGGTTGGATCTCATCTATCAGCACGGAACAGCACTTTCCTATGCTGCTATCCTTTTCTGTCGCTCAGAAGCTTCATTTTCTAGAGCGAGAGAGAGCGACGGAACGCTTCAGTACCGGCCGTGCTGCAGCGTTCCGTCGCTCTCTCTCGCTCTAGGAAAATACTGTTCTGAGCGACAGAAAAGGATAGCAGCATAGGAAATTGCTGTTCCGTGCTGATAGATGAGATCCACCCGTAATCATAGTGACACAAGCGCCGGTGAAACAAACTTGAGAGAATGCACATACACCATTTGGCCTTTACATAAGAATAATGAACGATGCAAGTGCCCAAAACTTTTTTGTGATCGAATTTTTATTATTATAACTATGAACCATACTTATTAAACCAGTGGTTCTGTGAGAACAGTTCGCGAGCACCATGATGCAATAACCGCATGCACTTTCCCATTTCCCCTAGCGTAGCAAAGCCATTTCAGTGAAATCCGTCCATATATTTTATAACGTTACTGCAAACTTCCTCCCTTTCCCCCCCTCCACTCCCTTGTTAGATGTATTTTTGCAACATCTTGTGTAGGATGAAGTCCTCAGTGTGCCTCTTAAATTTGATTAAAATACGTCAATAAATAACGCTACAGCAAAGTTCCTCATTTTACCCAATTTTCGTCAAAATCGGTTGAAAAATGCGACTTGTAATGCGGCCAATCTCAAAACTAAGACGCTTCGCTCGCTCGATCAATATTTTTTGTTCCCATATTCACAACGAATAAAAATTAATATATTCATTGTTATAGTAAATAGTTAAAAGATCAATAAAAAAAATACTAAAATTTACTATCTGAGGTCTTTTTGGTACAAACTTTGTGAGATAATAAAATACAAATTATTAGTCACCTAAATCTTTACATATTACATATATCTATCATATCGAAAATCTGTGCAATTATTGCCTTTTTGTATCTCATGTTAACTTAAATAAATGCAAAACTACAAAACATGTGATTTGAACACATTTCCACTCTCGTTGGAGTGCAGCACAGAGGGAACTGTAAACTCGGTTGTTCCAGTTAGTGTTAGTAGTTCAGAAACATTAAATTCGTATCCGGTAATGTAATGAATTTCCCTGTTAACCGTAACTTTGATTCGCGAATTATGACTTTCACTTATGATATCACTTATTTCAAATTCCAGTATTTCCTCGCGTTGTTTTAAGTCGGTAAAGCTGCAAGACGCCAGGGTAAAAAATACCATATTTTCAGGCCCAGGCTCGCCTTAAAATGAACGATGTCACTAGGCAGATATACTACCTTTATCTCTGCCTAAGTGTCAATAAAGATTTTTTTTTAACATTGGCACAGCCTCACTCATTTTGATTGGAGCCCAGGTCTGAGCACATTGGCCTTTTTCAAATTAACTAACTGTATCTTTTATTATTCATTTTTGAATCGTTGATGTAGCATCGCACAACACAACTTACTTTGGAGCTAGCTCAATCAGTGTAATTTGTCCTAATCTATTTATCTATTTCAAAGACAAGTCTATCTGTAGGTCTACTTTCAAATTAAAAAAAAAATATTTCATGACCATGTGATGATATTAGGCGGCATCTGACATAGCTTCGCTACATTTTTTCTCTTGTGTATGCACAAGTAAATAGCCAGGCTAGGCACAGGTGTTAGATTTTTCAACTGACATAACATAACGTTGGTCAACTAATGAACAACCTTAGGAAGGATTTATTCTCACAAGAATTGACATCCGCAACTGAAGACTTGTTTGCTATTACAGAAACAAACCCGAATGAATCCATGTACGATAAGAAATTTCTTCCGGAAGGATTTAACATACTGAGATGCGACAGAGTTGACGGTCGCAAGCACGGCGGGGTACTGCTGGCAGCGTCGCAGAGATTGCATTTAAAACGAATCCCGATACCTACAGATATCTACTTGGACGCACGGCCATTTGAACCTGTTCGTGCAGAGGTATATTTTGATGAGGAGCGGAATAATCGCTGTCAATTTATGTGTGGAGTAATTTATATACCTCCAACATAATGAATATATGATTTTGCTTCGCTTAATCGAAGATTTATGTGCAAAATACCCTAAAATTTTAATAAAAGGTGATTTTATTTTGTGTTCGGCGTCAAAAGCCGTAAATAACTACTTTGAATATTTTTTGTCGTTCTGCGGTTTTTGTCAGCTGAACTACGTGGAAAATAGTATGAATAGGAGATTAGATTTAGTATTGGCTAATTTAGATAATAATCAAGTTACAGTTACCCGCAGCTCGGACCCGTTGGTAGGTATAGACCCATTACACCCTCCACTATCAGTGCGGGTAAATATTGGAGAAGACCATCCAAATCGATTTGTAGGTCAGGTGCGTACAGCAGCTAACACAGTCAATCCATTAAGAGTGAAGTAGAACTTTCGAAAATCTAATTTCTTTATTCTTTATGAGCAAATCGGTATCGTAGACTGGTCTGAGTTGTACGAAAGACAGGACCCAGAGGACGCTTTATGTTATTTTTACTCCATAATCAACGGATTAGTAGAAAGTACTACACCAGTAAAAAGGCGTAAGATGTCGTTGTCACACCATTCAAGGTACAATTACCCAGAGTGGTACACCGGCGATATTATATTGTGTATAAAAAATAAAGCCAAGCTCCATAAGAAATACAAAATAAGTAGATCTCAAAATGATTACATATTATTTTCAAAACAAAGAGCATTGGTCAAGGAGGAATTAGCAGAAGCTTATCAGGAATATAAAGAAAGGCTAGAGGATAGATTTTCGAAAGAACCAAGTTCTTTTTGGAATTTTATAAAGCCGAAAAGAAAAAATGTGACTAAAAAATGTATTAATAAGGATGGCACAGAGTTAAACATTGAGGATTGTGCGCAAGGTTTTGCAGACTTCTTTCAATCAGTCTATAACCAACACCCACCGTCCTTGAATGTGGCGAATGCCGTGAAGGCCGCGCAGAGTAGGGGGGAGATATCGACCAATTGACTTTACAACAAGTCCAAGATGCGTTAAAACGTTTAAAACCCAAACATTCAACAGGTCCAGATGGTATTCCTGCATTTGTGGTGAGGGATTGCGGGCGGGTTTTAGCCCGGCCTTTACAGCACATATTTAATTTAATACTCAAAACCAATTCGTACCCTGCTGAGTGGAAACCCACCCGCGTTATCCCAGTGCCGAAATGTAGCAATGCGTCTGATATTGAAGATTTCAGGCCAGTGGCTATACCTTCTCCATTTGCAAAGGTATTTGAAATCATATTGCATGATAGTCTGTATTCACAGTTAGGTCCACAACTTTCAGAAGCGCAGCATGGCTTCAGAAAGGGACGTAATACAGGTAGCAACTTACTTAGTTTTATGACGTATGTTACGCCGGCTGTTGACGAGGGAGTACAAGTCGATACTGCCTATTTTGATTATAGGAAAGCTTTTAACACTGTCGATAACGACGTCCTTCTTGAGACGTTTGCTGCAATGGGATTCACGCCGGAACTGTTATCTTTTTTTGCAGCTTTCTCCGTGACAGGAAACAGTACGTAGAGTATGATGAGTACGAGTCTACTCCCTACATCACCAACTCCGGAGTGAGTCAAGGAAGTACAGTTGGGCCCCTTGAGTTCCTTATACTAATTAACAATCTACCCTCTGTAGTTAGGCATTCATTATGCTTATTGTTTGCTGATGACGTTAAGTTAGTATTCAGAATAAACGATAAAGACGACTGTGTCTTGTTGCAAAATTATATTGACAGCGTTCTCAGATGGAGTGAGCAACACAAGTTAAGTTTTAATGTCTCCAAATGTTCAGTAATGTCGTTCACAAAAAGCAAAAATACGCTTAAATACGACTATAAGATAGGTACTGATTTAATAGCTCGTACAACATCCAAAAAAGACCTTGTAGTTCTAGTAGATCAAGAACTGACATTCAGGAGTCACATTGTGAACATTTGCAAGCGAGCATTTCAAAGTTTGGGATTTGTTATTCGGCAGTGTCAAGGTTTCTCAAACTTACAGGCTGTAAAATCTCTGTTTAATGCATTAGTGAGGAGCGGCCTCAAGAGCAATGCAATCATATGGAGCCCTCACGAATTAAAATATAAAGAAATGTTAGAAAAATTCAAAATAAATTTTTAAGATTTTTTTATTTAAAACAATACGGTGTGTACCCTTATTATCCCTTAGAGTATCCTAAATTTTTCGTTATGGGAATGGTTGGATACTTTAAGTTAGAAGTGAGGAGGGAAATGTTTTTATTGATTTATTTATTTAAAGTTTTAAGAGGTGTAATATTTAATCCTAGGTTACTGTCATGTTTGGAGTTGTACGTACCTGAAAACTATCTCCGCGCACGCAGGCACGAGTTATTCGTGGTGCCGCGAGGAAGAACAAATGTTCTTAATCAAGCACCGTTGACCAGGGCTCTTCGTTTGTTAAATGAGATAAACGAAGAGTATCCAGACTTAGATTTATTTACATGTTCGCTGGCACAATTCGCAAACATTGCAGAGAAACGTATTAGTTGTAAATAGTTTTTATCTTATATTGTCGCATTAGTGGAA
Source organism: Acrobasis repandana (assembly GCA_963576875.1). Classification (NCBI taxonomy): domain Eukaryota; kingdom Metazoa; phylum Arthropoda; class Insecta; order Lepidoptera; family Pyralidae; genus Acrobasis; species Acrobasis repandana. Next base: position 12,306,756 of record OY756218.1, on the reverse strand, counting down.
AACTGTTATGACAATGTAAAAGTTTGTTGTAATAAATAAATGAAAATGAAATGAAATGAAAATGTTGCCTCCGTTATACCCGCCGATATGTATCAATTAGAACATTCTGAAGTTAGGAGTGCTATGTATAATGAGTTTTCGTAGCTGACTTCGCATATAATATTCAGTTCATTCTGAAGTGCTATTAGGCGGCGGCCGAGCGAACTTCGATTGGGAAACTTGGTTGCTCATATAGTGCCCAGTTAAGCGGTGATGTCGCTAGTATAGCCTGTTCTGTGAAAGAAATAAAGTTTTATGACTTTCATGTCAATCTACTAGAGTTCAAATAAAATAAAACTTAAATAAGATTTGGAAAGGCCATATGTATTACGGTTCAAGACCGTGTTGTTTGTACAAGGTTCAGTGATACGATCCGTGGCCGTGGCTTCGATACGGATCCCTAAAACACTGACATTATTGCGCATAAAAAATAACAACATTTTTTTGTAAACAGCCTCAAAAAGATGTACCATTCCTCTCCACATAACTAAATAACTAGTGAGTAAAAGAGGTCGAAAAAGACACTGTAAATTCATTTACAGTACAAAAGTCTATTTCATCAAAATAACTCTTTCCGTTTCGTCGTCCTATTGATTTATTTACCTAATTTATATGCGGGGCACAACGTTTAATATTTTAGGGTTGAAATATAATTGGATGCACAGCGGCTGCATCTGAATGCAGCCTTGAGCCCTGGCACTATGCCACGACTTTGCATAATTTAATGTGCAACTAATAGATACATCGGAATGTCACAGATTTTTTGCACATCTCGGAAATTTAATCTCTTGAGAAATAAGCAAAATTTAAAGTTTTTTTGCTGTCGAGTAATTTAGTAATGGTTTATAGAACTTTGAAGGTATATATATCACATATAGTATGAAATAGTCCTTAATACAGCAAAGGAATCTAAATCAGTCATCTTAGCATTTTACATGAAGGATTTTCATTGGCAATCTTCCGGTTCCATCAATTTTCCAAATTTTTATGCCAAATTTCAGATGAGTCAAGCAAGTAGGTGAAAAATAAGTTACATATTTTAAAACGGACAACTTCAAGAACGTTGCAAATTAAATAAATAATAGTACCCACTAGTCTACTGACCCGGACAACTAAACTACTAGTAATTTTTGTTTACACATACATTGTTTATCCAGTTTGGTGGCAAGCAATATTTACCTGAAATGAAAAAAAAACTTTCGATTATTACAACTCAACTGAATATTTATGAAATATTCAGTCGATTATTAAAACTAAATTTCACCAATTTCGTGATATTTTTAAAGCTTCATCGTCCATTCAATATTTATCGAAGTTATTTTTAATATTCAGTAAAATAAACCGATCAGATAGAAAACAGTTGTCGTTTTCATCACTCAATAATTCATTGGAAGTATTTATTGTGTGCGCTATTTTTAAACGCGTTTATTACAAAGGGATTTTTAGGGTTCAGTTTTGCCATGTCCGTTTGACTATCTGTCCATCTATCCCCAGCTTAGTTTAGGGACTGATATTACTACTTACTTCCATGCTGGTCTGGGAAAAAAGAAAAAACTTAGAGTAAACCAGCTGCTTCTTTTCCTTCGCAGATCGTAAAAGCCAATCGAAGGAATGGGCAAGAATCAGACTTATATCAATAGGCGATGCGTTAGCAACAATCACTATTATGATGTTACTTTTTCCACCTTCATGCCCACCGTCACGCTCAAAGTGGCCTGGGCCTTGCCTTTTTTGTTGTATTATATTTTTTACCCTTGGAAAATATAGATATCAGAATCAGAAGATATCAGAGAAGAGAAGATACACATTTTTAACTAAGCACCAATTGCGAATGAAATAATTAAATAAACGGGCAAGTGCGAGTCAATCTCGTACATTAAGAAACACGTTTCTTGTATGACGACCCCCTTTAATTTTTAACTTTATTTTATTTTTAGTATTTGTTGTTATACCCGCCACAGTAATACATAATCGGTGAAAATGTCAAGTATCTAGCTACTACGGTTCAAGAGATAGAGCCCTGTGACTGACGGGTAGACAGACGGACGGACAGACAGCGGAGTCTCAGTAATAGGGTCCCGTTTGCACCCTTCGGGTACGGAACCCTAAAAACAGCAAATAATTGGATACCAAAGAGAAAGTTATTAGGACTAGATCATAAAGATTTTGTAAAAATCTATAAAACCTATAGATTGCAATTATATTTGCGAAAAATGTCTCCTTATAACGGAATAGCAACCGGCAAACTGAATTGATTTCAATATTCCCTGTACACTTCGCCTTAGATATTTTTCGTCCCTGCTCTACATTTTACATAAACTAATTTCCTTGGCAATATTGGTCTTGCGACAGTTCCGTAGGCACAGGCGTCGGGCCGGAGCTCCCTCAAAAAGAAACTCTCGAGTCGGGCCGCGACGACCAAATCAAATCACTCGACCTTATCGATCTCTTCGGAAAACTTACAAATAAGTTTGCGTATTTGCTGTTAGATCTACATTTAGTTAATATTGACGCTCTCCTGATTTTTTTATTTGGTAAGTTTAAAAAGGTCTAAATGCTCTTATCTGAAAACATACTAGAAGGAAATATAATAGGTAGAAGAGGTTCAGGACGACTAAGAAAGAGCTATGTAGACTAACTGAAAGAAAAAAGCAAGGGCCATGTCGTATCCATCACTAAAGAGTCATGCAGAGCACTGAGAAGTTTGGCGCATACTCCACCGACAAGAGCTTCTAAGCTCTTTGTTGTAAATGTGGGTTTCATATTGTTATAATATTATGTGGGTACCTACATACATATCTGTCGTTGATTTTGACGGCTGGCTGCGACCAGTCGAATATACGTTGTTCAAAGCACCGGTCGTTTACTTTGACATCTCCCCGCCGTTAGAACATTTGGCGACGAGATTTGAAAAAAAAAAACGCGTGACGATGGCTAAAGTAACTGTGGGAACATTGACCACATTTAACCACGAAGTTCAAGAATGGGCCGTGTACAAAGAAAGGCTGGAACAGTGGTTTTTAGCGAACGAGATCGGGGCAGAAGAAGACAAAGCCGGTGTGAAACGACGCGCCATTTTGTTGAGCAATTTAGCAGAGTCATCATACAAATTGGTTCGTGATCTAGCGTTGCCGACTCAAGTTACGACATTGGGCTACGTTGAGGTAGTGAAGCTACTGGATGGGCATTTTAAACCAAAGAAGTGCACTTTTGCGGAAAGGTACAGGTTCCATAGTGCCACGCAGAACGCCGGTGAAGGTTTAGCAGACTGGGCGGCGCGTGTACGAGGACTGGCGACGCATTGTGGTTTCACGGCTTTACACCTCGATGAACAGCTTCGCGACCGGTTCGTGTTAGGCATGGAGCCGGGTCCGGAGAGAGATAAATTGTTCACCAAGGATATGTCAGAGCTGACTTTGACTAGGGCCTTGGAAATGGCTGAAGGCATCCGCAGTGCTCGTATGGGAGCTCAGGAGACCGCGCAACGGAAGGACGCATCGGCACTGCAGGTGATGAAGGTGGCGGCAGCTGCTCGAGGAGGGCGCGCGCAGCAGCGCGGCTCAGCGAGCCCCGCCGGGGAGCAGCAGCAGTGTGCGGTGTGCGGGTATTCCGGGCATGAGAGGGCTACCTGTCGGTTCGCGCGGTACAAATGTAAAAAGTGCGGTGTGCAAGGGCATCTTAAAAGGATGTGTAATAAAACAGTGAATCGGCAACATTATGTCGAGTGCTGCACAGATGGTGATGATGATGGTAAGCGATTTTGTTTTAATATTCGATCTGTTCGAGGAGAACCAATGCGAGAATCTGTCGAGGTCAATGGAAAAAAAATTCTGTTTGAAATTGATTCGGGTTCCCCGGTGACCGTTATTTCTGAGCGAATGTATAAACAACATTTTTCCAATAGTAAATTGTTAGCAAGTGACCTTATATTGCATAGTTACAATGGTGATAGATTGGACTTACTAGGCAAATTGAATCTACAGTTAAGTTACAACAATAAACAAAATAATATCGATGTTTACGTTGTCAGAGATGGAGGTCCGCCGTTGATCGGAAGAGATTTTTTGTCACGGTTCAATTTGCAAATTTGTTCAGTTAATCATTGTAATAGTTTTTTAGAGCACCTAACTTCTAAATTTCCTAAGTTGTTTTCCGATAGGTTAGGCTGTTTAAAGGGTATCGAAGTTAGTTTACCTTTGAAACCAGGTTCAAAACCCATTTTTTTTAAAGCGAGGCCTTTACCTTTTGCTTTACGAAAGGGCGTCGAAAAAGAGATAAATCGTTTAGTGGATACCGGGGTTTTAGTGCCAGTGAAGTACTCCGAATATGCGAGTCCCATAGTACCAGTTTTGAAACGAGATGGTTCTATACGGCTGTGTGCCGATTACTCAGTGACTATCAACAAACAATTACTGGTCGATAAATACCCACTTCCTAGGTACGAAGAATTATTTTCTAAGCTCCATGGCGGAAAGTATTTCTGTAAATTAGATTTGTCACACGCCTATACACAATTATGCCTTAAAGACGATGACGGCTCACAGATGATAACATGTATAAATACTTGTAAAGGGCTTTATAAATTCACAAGGCTCGTTTTTGGGTTATCAAGCGCCCCCGCAATTTTTCAACGGGCTATCGAATCCATCCTTGGGGGGCTAGAGGGAACTTTATTATTTTTAGATGACATTTTGATTTGCGGATCTAACAAAACAGAAATGATAAATAGGTTGTATGAAGTTTTACGAAGATTAGAGGAAGCAGGGTTAGTGGTGAAAACAGAAAAATGTTCCTTTTTCCAAGAATCTGTGTCGTACCTGGGTTTTGTCATTGATCGTAACGGTATTCATAAGTCACCAGAAAAGGTAGAAGCCATTATTCAATCTCGAATCCCTGGCAATGTTTCTGAATTAAAATCATTTTTAGGCATGGTCAATTATTATAGGAGTTTTGTTAAAAATGCTTCTTCCATATTGCACCCTTTACACAATCTATTAAAAAAAGGTGTACCATGGTTATGGTCAAAGGAACATATGGATGCTGTTTTGGCAATAAAAAAATCATTAGCGTCGGATGAAACTTTAGCACATTTTAATCCAGACGCAAAATTAATTCTAACGGTAGATGCGTCACCGACCGGTTTGGGTGCTATCCTATCACAGGTCGAAGACGGCGTAGAAAAACCTATCTCATATATGTCGCGTTCACTTAACGCTGCAGAAAAACATTATAGCCAGATACAAAAAGAGGCGACTGCTATAATTTTCGGTGTAAAAAAATTCCACCAGTATTTGTATGGCCGTTCTAAACCTTTTGTTTTAAGGACAGATCACAAGCCTTTAATATCCATATTTAATCCAGACAAAGGTATTCCGGAGATATCGGCAAACAGGTTGCAGCGTTACGCAATTTTTCTATCTGCCTATAATTATACAATCGAGTATTTGAGTAGCGCGCACAACAATGCAGATTTCTTGAGTCGAGCCACTGCAAGCGCGGCAGCGGCGGCCGACGTACGCTCGGCGCAGGCGGAAGATGACTCATGCACTCGCGTGGATAACTCGGCTTATATTCGATTTGTTTACGAGAGGGATTATTTTTTTACTTTACCTGAGATAATAGAAACTAGCAAGCAAGATAATGTTATCTCCATGGTAAAAAAATATGTGTTGAATGGTTGGCCTAGCAAAATAAGTGATTTGGAATTAAAGTCGTACTATAGCCACAGACTTGAATTAGATATCGAGCAAGGATGTCTTATGAGAGGTCATAGGTTAATTATACCTCAAAAACTTAGGCATAAGGTGCTCACTGAGTTACATATAGGTCATTTAGGGATTTCTAAAATGAAAGAGGATGCTCGACATAGGTTTTGGTGGCCTGGTATGTCGGCTGAGATCGAGCGATTTGTAGGTACATGTACAGCATGTACGGCCCTGCACCCCGCGCCGCCGCGAGCCCCGCTCACGCCCTGGCCTTATCCGATGCAGCCCTGGCAAAGGGTTCATCTTGACTTTTTGGGACCTATCAATGGCAAAACCTATTTGATTGTGGTAGATGCTTATTCGAAATGGGTCGAATGTTTTGATGTGTCATCGGGGTGTAGTTCACGTGTTGTCATTGAGAAAATAAGTGAAGTCATGGCTCGATTTGGATTGTTTCATACGATTTGCTCAGATAACGGTACCGCTTTTGTTCTCAAGAATTTAAGCAATTTTGCTCAATCAATGATATAATTTTTTTGACTTCTCCTGTTTATAATCCTTCCAGTAACGGTCAGGCCGAAAGTTATGTAAAAATTATTAAAAAAGCTATTAAGGCCATTCTTATAACGGGAACAAACTTACGTAATTTAAATATAAAAATAAATGAATTTCTACTGCGTTATAGGAATTCAAAACATACGACCACCGACAGATCTCCTGCTGAGGTTTTATTCGGCCGGAAATTAAGATGTAGGTTAGACATTTTAAAGCCTACTGTTACAACACCATCTGACGCGGCGCTCGACAAAATTGTTAAAGATAAACAGTCTTTGCAAGTTGACAATTATCGCGGGAATCGTTGCGTGCGTTTTGACGACGGTGAGGACGTTTTGATAAGAGTCTATAACCAAGCAAATCAATGGATCCGCGGCGTCATAGTAAAGAAACTGGGAAGGGCAATGTACATGGTGCGGTTGCCTGGCTTCGATCAACCTGTAAAGAGACATGCCAACCAGCTGCGTAAATTTAAAGGGGGAGAAGAGGATGAGCAGGTAGTCCCAGCTTTCATTGTGCCTGGAGTTGCAGATTCCACCAGGTTCGAGGTTCAGCAACCAGCAGCCCAGACGTTTGATTCCGACGTTACTCCTCAACACAGCGATGATGGTGGCGTGGACCCGATATTACCAACGGAACCCTCAGCTACGGTAGAACAGGCTGCGCCGGACTTACGTCACTGCGTCTCACCTCCACCGCCGGAGCGTTCAAAACGCAATAGAACCGTTGTAGATTATAGGAAGTTTTTTTAAATAGAAGTGGAGGGATGTTGTAAATGTGGGTTTCATATTGTTATAATATTATGTGGGTACCTACATACATATCTGTCGTTGATTTTGACGGCTGGCTGCGACCAGTCGAATATACGTTGTTCAAAGCACCGGTCGTTTACTTTGACATCTCCCCGCCGTTAGAACACTCTTACATAAGAAGAAGAAGGACAGAAATATACCGTTTAAAGTTGTCGTTAAGTTTTGATCCTAGCTTTCATCATTTTATGGTAGTTACCAAGTTATGTCAGGTGCCTTTAATTAGCCTGAAAAATTTGACACCAATGATGGCCAATCACACACAAGAAAAACAAATACCTACAAACAAAAACCTAGCAGAGTAATTTTTAGGCGAACATAAAACTTCTTGCCAGTCTAGATACGTAGGTAGTACAATTATTCTCAGACAGATATTTGATTAATTTAAAACGATTGACTCACGTGATATAGTCGGAAAATGCCGACCAGGTTTCGATCGATTTCAGGTTCAGACAGATATTTATTAAGCAAAAATTTAAAAGTCTATACTAAATTAGCCTAATCATCTGTTTTAAAACGCTAAAATATCCAGCTGAGCATCTTACCACTCGCTAAGAAGTGTGGTCTGTGGGTTTAAGGAGGTAGAGGGGTACTTAAGTCATAAGTATGTTTAATAAAATATCTTATAGACACAAACAACCTCGCAGCAAATCAACTTAAATTTAAAAATATCGCCCCCCATATCATCTAAATCTAAATATATTCATAGCATTTTATATCTCAAACTAAATTTCGATGAGACGGATTTAATCAAATAGTGCTTCTGATTTAACGCAATTGCTGAGGTTGCATCCCCTACGCCGCTCAGCCTGCCCTTCGAAGGGGAACGGTAATACGGGATATGAGAATTTACTGTTTAATCCAGCTGCAGGCCAATTTGTTAATATTTTCATTCAATCCACTTAAAAGCCTGCCGTGTTTGCATATAAGAGTTCCACGTATGTGAAACTATGACTGTTCGAATAATTAATTGGAATTCTATCGAGCAAATTAAATTTCCTAATGGCTACTGTACTGTGGAAAAATAACTTTAGAATTAACAGAAAATTGGGTACACAATTTTGGCCGAATAAAATATACTCGTATGTACCTATGTAATTTTAGTGGCTCTGTGAGTTGTAGACCTCGCGAGTCTGAGTTTTAACCCCTTGAAATTTATTGTATGAAAAAGAGTCTTATGACATTGTTGAACATTCGAAATGAAATGTCATATAATATTTTTTACGTTTTCAAACTACGTACATATTTTTTTGAATCTTTCAACGAGAATTCATCGTTTCTTTCTGATCTTCAAATATATATCTGTATATATGTATGTATATGTATGTATATGTATGTATATGTATGTATATAATATGTTGTATGTATAAATATAGTATTTATTTTATACGATATTTATGTATGATCATTTAAAAGTACTTATTATTTCTGGATTGTTTCTATCTATTTTAGACGCCAACTATTCTATCTGTTTCTCTTTTCCTAAAGGTTGACAGGGAGAGAATGCTTTAGCATTAAGTCTACCTATTGTAGCTTTTGGCTCAATAAAAATTAATTAAATAAATATTTCCGCCATTTTGCAAAATTTATAAAATTTGAATCGACAGAAAAATATTTCATATAAAATAATTACCGAACCTGCTTACAAAATTTCACGAGAATCGGTTGAGAAATGCAACCTGTAGGCAAAAACAGCCGGAAATCTGGACATCCGGAATTCGGACCCCGAAAGAATTTTTACCGAAGCTAAAATGGAGACGCTTTGCTTGCAAAGTCAATAATCTTTGAAATTACTGAGGTAATAAGTTTTCCACGAAATCCTGAAAACATAACGGATTTTAGGCTAAGAACCTTATTTCAATCTTTGTCAAACAAGATTGTGCTAAGTTATACTTTCCCTGAGGGAGACTAAGCCTTCAAACTGTTTTGCGATAAATTAAAGTATTTGGAATGATTAAGTTACGCAAGCAAATATACCGGACACGGAATTGGCCCTGCGTTCGATGTGGTCGGCTCAGGTTTGCGCGCCCTTTATCAATTACGACTAAACAAGAAAAATGACCGGCCGTAAGCCTACACAAGCCTAATTAAAGCAAGTAGGTAAATTTCGGGAAGAGCCGTGTCCCCGCCGCCCCTCCTCACACCCTCTCTCATGTTCATCCCTCGGAACAGGTGGTTAAAATTTTCGGTAATTTCATTAAGAGAGACGTATATTTTGATCAAAATTTCCTCTTTTTATAAGCCAGAGCCAGTACAGTCTTATTTCTGTGATTAATTTTATAATTAATTTCAATTTAAGTAATTTAGTTCTAAGAGTTCTTACGTATTTCGTGTTTTTGGAAAAAGTTGATCTTTTTCCAACACTTTCGCCTATCTAAAATACTAACTGGGGCCTGCTGCTTGATATATCCAGTTCCACCGGAAAGGATTAGAGTCGATCTAGGTCCCAGGGTTCTTATGTCGAATAAGAACCCTGGGACCTAGATCGATCAGCGATTATCAGCCAAATAAATGATCATTTCTTTTTACAGTCTCATTTGACATAATTCTGGGTGCGTAATCTCTTTGCCTACAGTATTTCAAAACATCAATAAATCATTCACGCTAGATTAAATAGTAGTTGACCTCTCCCCCAAGGAGTAAACACCATTACGAATAGTCGGGGCGCGAGAAAACGTTCACACTCGCTAACCTTGATAAATTTTACAAATAAAACATTTTAAGAGCTACCATTACTACTAAGGGTATCACGATTTTACCAAGTAAATTAAAAATATTGGGTTATAAAAAATAATGAGTAGCGTTACGTGTCCTTACTCTAAGTAACTATTGTTATTCTAACAATGTACCTAAAAACTACCTACTAGTTTTTTGAAGTGAAAACTTCTTTAGCGGCGTTGTGCACTTTTTTTTGTAATGGGTAAAAAATGTTAAACTCGCGTCAGGATACGTGTCCTGATCGAAAATTCGTAAGACGAAATGACAGCCGGTGCGGCGTAGGAGAGGAAGTATTTATACTATAATTTCGACGAAGCTGTCAGCCGGCTCGTTGGTCTAGGGGTATGATTTTCGCTTAGGGTGCGAGAGGTCCCGGGTTCAAATCCCGTACGAGCCCAAACCTTTTTGAAGTGAAAACTTCTTTAGTGGCGTTGTGCACTTTTTGTCATGTTTGTATACGATAGCGCAATAAATGAATATTGTATTCTACTACATAAATGATAGTACTTTTATACCGAAAATTAAAGCAATTCGTGCAAAATTATTCCCTAACCATTCCAAAATATCAAAAATGTACATCGTTAATATTCAAGTTTTCACTTCTGCCGGCACTCCCGGAGTGCAACCCGTCGTTTTTTTTTCAATAATTATAATTAGGAATGTATTATTTTAATAAAACTCAGGTGAGATATATTCGTAATTAATAAATTTAAGACTCGGCCTTTTCCGACTATTATATAGGTATGATCATAAATGGCAAAATTAGGTCGGCCCACTTTGCTCTAGAAAATAATGTGGCAAGAGAAGTCGTTGGTTTCAGGTTATCACTAGATGACAATCGTCAAGCTATATAAGAATCCTTTAAAAATTTTGAGAAATCTAACTAACAAACATTAAAACAAAGTGCCTAATCCTACCTGATTATTTCTGTCGGAACTTGTTGTATACACAACAACAATGGTTCTGCAAAGCATTTCACTCTGTATGATATTTTACAGCAAAATCCACATAAAATATGAAAATGAGTTCGAATAGACGTTTGCGCGTATGTCGGCAGTGTAAGCAGTGTCGGCAAGTCGAGACCAGTGCGCACCACTGTCGGCTACTTTGCATTATAATCAAAGTTCCGCAAAGTAGCTAGGGCTCAACGCATCGCCGACGGATTGACGTTCAACATGCAAATTGCAATCTGAAAATCTAGCAAAATTGTGCGCCACTAAATATTTTCGCCATTATTAATTCAGAACACAGTTGTTTGAATTGGTGGCTAGAATATAATTTAAATGTTAAACGAATTTGTGCCACTGACGCTGAGTTAGAGCGGGCAGCGGGTGGATTTAATCGGGCAGGTAATCTACGGGCCACATGCATTTATTCATTTCATCATTTCTATTTCTAACTAGTGTGTCAACTGTTATTGCTCATTGAAATCAATTTTGTTGAAATCATTTTGTAAGTCTGTTCTAAAAGGTGATTTTAATTCTGTTACATATTTGAAACAAGTAAATAAATTAAGGAAAAACATACCTAATAGCGATATTGTCACTCCTATTCATTACTCTGTACATAGCTTTTGTGATTTTTTGTAATTTAATCCATTTTTATACTTACAAAATCAATTCATTTAAAAATTTACTGATCTGCAAGTACCTCAACCCCTACTAAATGTACTTATGCATAATAGCTCATTTTTTATTTGTACCTACTCATATAAAAAAAACTAATCAAAAGATTTTTAAAGAAATAATTGTGACTGGATTGAATACCAACTTAGGTAAGTACTTAAAAATAACATATTGACAAAGAAGTAAAAAAAATGAGCATAACTTATTTCCATAGGATTAATTTCCTTTGCTGAAAAGAGACCGCCGAAAGCTCATTAATTTCGCGCCCCATGTGTCCATCTGAGTAAAATCTAAAAGAGTTCGAGTGATATCGCAGGATGGTTAATTACTCCAAAAGTGCAAACGATGGGATGGATAGGGGAGAAGACATCTCAGCTGAGCCGAGTGATGGATACTGAAAATAAATCAGGCCACGGGACTCGTCCAGAGATGACCAGATGCGCCCTCCCCTGTAATGTATTTGAGGTCATTTAGTTCTTTCAACTTATTGCTTCGAGTTAATGAGTAACCTCAACTCGAAATCACTTCGAGTGAACGATAAATCGCAATTACTAAGTTCGGTAATTTGTTTAGATTTTATTACATTTTTAAAATTTTTAAATCGTTATTATAAAAGTAAGTACCTATAATTTATTTACATATTCAAATATGTGATATTTAAATATATAAATAAATTATAGGTGTATAAAAAATATGCGTGTTTCGCAATTTGAAATAAAATATTTAATTCAAATGAATGCAAATACTATTTACGTATAACATTTATTTTAAAAAGTAAAATTAATCATATAAATATACATGAACGCTGGCATCAACGATAGAGAGCTTAGAGACAATAAATCTTATAAGCAAAATAATTTCTGAATACTCAAAAATGTATTTTACATAACGCCCTTGCCTCATATTTTCACCACGCCTCTAAAATGCTGTAATAGAATCCAGACTTTGCCTAATAACTGCAGCAATTAACGGATGTGTTTTATTAATACCATTAATCTGCATGTCGGTTGTTACCGGGGTAAGGAAATACCCCTTAGGGCGTACCCTACTACCCTTCAGTTAATTTAGTAAACCAAAACAGAGACGTTCCCACTCGGTGAATAATTAGACATCTCCCTAGTGACGACATGCCACGCCGCGGGACAATGCAAGTCAGCCCGCGACGTAATACTGATATGACAGCTATTAATACAAATATATCCACACTGGATTATACTGATATATTCAGAGGACTATATACATCACAGAATATCACTGAAAGCTTCCAACTTTTTGAGCGAATTAAGCTTTTCCCAATTCTTATCTTGAAAATAATTCTTATTAGAAAAAGACTTCAAAGCATAAACGAAATATTTACAAAAAGAAAACAAATCATTACATTCATTATTCCCGCGTTCAATCTCATCAAGGACCAAAAGCAATAAAATTTACAAGAGCAAACGCAATAATCCAATAACTGAAAAACATTTGCGAAGCAGGAAGCTAAATTCATCGCTAACATACAAATATAACGGGAAATGATTCATTCCGAATTCCGACATATGCTTCAATTGAAAGGTCGGCTGCGAGTGACGTATTTTTAATTACCGACGACCACATCGTGGGATCGACTTCATATTGAATTTCTATAGTGGACATAAATAAGTTGAGAGTCACCTCGGTCTCACGTTCCGATAACTAGCACACTTGTTCCTCGTGTGATATCGCTCCGTAATTAAAAAGTCATGTCTAGCCTATCTTTGTTCTTTACTGCACCGCACACAATTACTTTGGACGTTATAAATTAAAGTTAGGTGAATTATTACAGCGAAAACGAGTTTCAAACTGTAATTGCCTCTGGGAGTACGTTTTGAATATCTCTGCAAGCAGTCGTCCGGCAAAATACCCAATGTTTCAGTGGTGTTAGGTAAAAAGTTAGGTATTTTAATTACCCCAATCTTGATCGAATCTCCGTGCGAGCTTGATTGAATTTCCGGTGGAGGCTATCTCTCGTATTTGCGGAGTGTTGCGGCCGCCCTGCGCTGCCGGCCCCCCATGCTCACTCGTCCGTGACGTCACACCGTCGATTACGTTTTTTTTATTATCTGCTACAGTAAACAGCCACTCATAAAGTCCATCCAGTCTACTTTTTGTTGCAGCAACCGTTATAAAACTTTGATAAAATTATGACTACTTATACATAAAATTAGATACGTAGGTAATATAGTATACAGGGGTGGTTATTGATGACATAACACGTTCACGATGAAATTGACTCCCATCAAAACGTAATTCGTCAGTGTAGCTCGACGATATAAATCACGTTGAGAAAAACGCAATAGGTGTAGAGCCTACGATTTGGATGCTTCGAGCAGTAGGTAATCGTACACTTTTGGGGTCCTATGATTGATGTGACGGGTAATAAGGCCCACAAGTATTGCAATTTGTTTACCCTCATCGGTTTAATATACCTACGAGTACAAAGACAGGTTTTCGTATCGCATTTTATACCGATCAACAATGCCGACCCTGGCGTTCACCGATAATTGGAGAAAAAGTCCCTGAGGAACCAATTCCGCTGACGTTGCTTGTAGAGCGGGTAGCTCGCAGAATACGTATACCGAAATAAATTATAACCGATCCATCATTTTTCGTTTTTGACAAAATAACATTACGTTATAAGTAAAATTGTTTGCGTATAATTTGTGATCCACATACGTTATTCTCTTGCATATTAGTCAGATTGAAAAGTTGTAGGTGTGTGACATAGATATGAAAAGTAGATTGTAGGTACACTTCGACTATAGCAATGAATGAGAAACTAGGAATTATTCACGTGATGCGCGAGTTACCCAGCTTTACTCTTCCTGATGCCTACTTATATCTCTATATCCACCTCCATGTACACAACTACTCCCTAGTAAAGAAACTGCTTTCTAGTAAGGTTCAGAACAAAGAATATATAGTACACTATTTAATATCCAATGCATAAACCATTAAGTATTAAATAAAAATCTGGGTCTGACTAAAAACCTCAAACATCCATTAAAAAAACTTTTATGAAAATGGACGACTAAAAACTATGTTTGATATCAGATAGAGACTAATGTTTACAAAACACAGACTGGCATACAATAACGGCTCACTAAAGCTGAAAGCCACCATATTTAAAAATAAAAGTGTAATAAACCACAAAATATATAGTGTGTCCGCCCCCACAATGGGCGGCGCACTTAATGAAGTGTGCAGAAGTGTCAATTACGTCCTCGTCTCCTATAAAAATACAAGAACGTCGTTGACATAAATAGCAATAGACGGCATATAACTTGATAATGTTTCATATTGAGTTTATTTATTTCTCTGTACAACTCACTAATGCTATTTGAAATTACTATAAGCAATCGAACCACAGATCTGTATATACTATTAGTTAAAGTAAGTCTTTGAATTTGTATAAAAACCTGGCGTGCCCATTTTCATACAAATATTTAATAAGAAATTCACTTACAAACGGAAGGAAACTTTTTTGTTACTTCCTCCAACGTTTTTCGACGAGTTTCTATGGCTCAAAACGGCAGATTTAGGTATTTTACAGTAGAGAATGAATGTCTGATCTAATTATTTGACATGTACACGGACTAATAGTAAATGACGACCTCCGTGGCGTAATGGTTAACACGCTAGACCGCTAATCCGTAGGTTCTGGGTTCGATTCCCAGACAGGACAAGTTGGAAAATCGCCTTTTTAAAATTTTCCTGGGTCTTGGGTGTTTATCTATATAAGTATTTATTATAAAATATAGTGTCGTTGAGTTAGTATCCCATAACACAAGTTTTAAAAAAAACTTACTTTGGGGCTAGCTTAATCAGTGTGATTTGTCCTTATATATTTATTTATTTTATTTACTTTATTTATTATATTTATTTTATTTATAATAGTGACGATCCTAAATAAAGTCAATTTGACTTCAGATTGGCACGCAAACTCATACAGAGGCTGTGTCTATCTTGATCCATAGTCTGTGAATCGAACAAATTATTCAAGATAGATTTTTATACGACTTATTATTAATAAGACTACAATTATTTTTTTATAAATTCATTTTATTATTAAATGATGTTAAAATATTTATCAGCAACATGTTTCGTCAAAGGTTAAGTCAAATAAGTATATTTCAAATTAGTCTAAAAGACCTCCACGGCTCGCACCCGGCTCAAAGCTCCCCATAATGCTCGCGACATTTCCCCATTTAATATTTTTTTTAAATTTAATATATAAGGACAAATCACACTGATTGAGCTAGCTCCAAAGTAAGTTTTTTTAAACTTGTGTTATGGAATACTAACTTTGAATGACTAAAGGAGCCTTTAAGCTAAATACGATGCCGAGCGAGTATCATTTGACGTGATAACAGATCAATATGTTTAGGAACACTAGAAACAGTTTTTACGCAAATGTTTTTTTATCTGACAAAAACGAATGTAATAATGTCAAAGAGTAGGTAGTAAAGGTATAGGTACTCATTGTTATTTTATTAATATCCATAATACATACAATGTTGTCTATTAAGATAGTTACTCGTGGATGCGTCGCCTGCTATAAAAATACAAGAAAGGCAATAGAAACCCCACAGAACAGATATAAGAGCTGCAACAGCTACGATGGTTTCGTAAGGCGGCGCCCAGACTTGCGGCAAACCATAACACTGCAATAAACTGGACGACGACTTTGTAAACATTTTACTTTTTTACAATTAAATTTTTTTTTTTTTTTGTTTTTAAATTCCTTAGGTTATTAAATTATATTAATTTTAGGTGTTGTCTTAATAGAACGCGAATGCGCGATTATCGCAAGTTCGCGCGAATTTTACGAACGCGCTATCAAACGTATTGATCACTAATAGATGTCATAATCAAACTCACGTCTATACGCAATGGTGGCATCGCTTGTTCGAGCGACGATCGCGTTGTCGCTTAGTATTAGGACAACGCCATATACTTGTATTTGCTATCATCTCTCTTACTATTCCATATCTCAGATAACACCTTGATAGTCTTGACTTGTGTTCAAATTAAAAAAAATATAGCATCTCCTAAAGATTAAGCGCTTAATTAAATCCCTTGTAGTTCCGGAATACAAGGCACAGATTTTCGCGTAGATCTACGCATTGGCTTAAGAGAGGTTTATCAAAGAATATTTAACACATTGAGTATTTTTGTTTATAAATTTAACTAAGGATACATTATACATTATCACGTTTTTATCCCTAATGGAATAGACAGAACGTATAGGGCCATAATACCCAAATGTGGCCAAAGGTGGGCGTGAAAATGTTAACTATAAGGAGCAGAAAGAATACTTCCAATATCAGTAATCTTTAACATGACATCGATCTATACAAAATGGTTTTCCTTAGATCACAGATACAATGACACCTACACTTTGAACGTCGAGTTTCGTCTTTGGGGTCGACACGTGTCCGTCATAAACCTGCTTTTACAGGGCCGCCAACCCCGCCCTATTTAGGGGATAGTCGCCGTCGCCGTAAAAACTGCCGGCAGTTAGGCTCGTTCCACATTGGCGCCTTTTTATCAACTTAGTACAGGTGACGAAATGTAAACAGTGTGTTACGACCGGAACGAGAGTGCGAACTATTGTAAGGTTAACAAAAAAGATTGCCTCTTTTATTGCAATTGCAATCGGGTAATTGCAAATACATTCTGATTCTAGGGAGGGGGGAAAAGAGAGACACTAAAAAACTCGTAAAAAAGGTTAATATGAGTTTTTTTTGTCTAGATTTTTTTGATCTTTAAAAACTGACTTTATTTGATAGTCTTGTAACGTAGTTACATCTTATTTTAAGGATTTATCGAATAATATTGTAATTAACACTTAATTAACCATATTAAATATCAATAATAATTTATTAATCAATTTAATAATTTATTTGAGAGGTATTTAGTAATAAATATGAGCAACTTAAGTATGGATTATCGAAATTTTAATTTTATGTCGTTTTGTTGTTGTGTATTTGGGTTGTAAGACTGGAGGGAAGGTTTCATTAAAATTTGATCACTCATATGGAATTTGTAGTTCATAAACTATATTACATTACCCAAGAATACAGTTTTATTACAGGCTTGTGATAACATAATATTAAACGTAAACCGCCTCATAAGATAACATTGAGGTACCAAGAATTTTCATCGCCGTCGTCTTGCAGCCGCTTCTGCAATATAACCGTGACATTCATGAGACAGAGACAACGAGGGTTTACTCTTACGCTCCCTGACCTTGGTTAGAGTGAAACAACTAAAAATTTAACCGTACGTCTTTAATTCTAAAGGTTTTATTGCATTCCCCGCAAGCTTAAACGCTTAAACTTTATTGCTCTGGGATTAAAGTAATATTTGCAGCGTCTAAATGATGTCGAGGCAATTTCGCGATATTAAAAGCTGTCTATGTGGAACTGGAGACTCAGGTCAATAGTTTGGTGTTCCGACAGTTTGCGTGGTATAATCGCGCGGAACTTTCTATCGTTCGCATTCCGGCTGACAACGTGAGATAACAGCGCGTTCCTTTTAAACTATTTGCTGCGACGCATACTTCGGTGTCTTGAGCCTTACAATATCTAGAAAAGTAGCACCATATAAACAGCGCCGTGCTGACTGACACAACAATGAAATAAATGGTTTATAGTAGAAAAAGATTACAAAATCTGCTGTCTGTCTACACGTGAGCGCGCTTTTTGTGAGACGTCAGCACTGAAAAATGAACGTCTTAAAGTTTTGAAACGAAAACAAGTTTGAAATCGAATTAACAGGAGGAATAATATATTTTTAAAATAATATATATTAAATTGACAAATTTTAAAATATTGTAATATGAAAACGACCCAAAAAACTGATTCATTAAAATTTTACTTTTGCATTTTTTTTCAATTGCACCCTTACACCTCAATTAAATAACATGAAAACATTACGTTTTAAATTAATCGGACGTTTACAGGCCTCAAAAAGGCATCAGAGAAGGTCTACGATAGCCTAAGAATACTTCGTAGCCGCGCTACGAGCTACGAAAACATTAAGGTGGTGATCCCACTGCACCGCGCACCATCGCGGAGCGCGGGGCGGCAGTATTTACCATTGTATACAAGTTTCCAATTTGTATAGAAAAAACGCCTAGTCCAACAAACTAAAAACGCGTCAATGCGCGGGAGCGTCAGTGTGTTGAACCGAGCTCCGCGACGGTGCGCAGTGCTGTGGGTTCACCGCCTAAACGTAAGATGGGTAACAATAGATTATAGAAAGGTCAAACAAAGGTTTTTTAATCTTTGGTTACAATCCATTTGAAGAAATCAAGCAAAACAAAAATATGTATCTTAGTATATTTATTAATTGAACGTAGAGCTAGTTATTTTTCTCTCTTAGTTATTTATACCTTCGCCGTTTGTTCGTCAAACATCTCCAAATACCTCGGTTGCATGGAAATGATTGCAGTTGCGATAAGGCTGCCTTTTGTAATCTGTTTACTATAATCTAATAATTTGTAGCACTATGTTTTGGTGCAATAAAGATTTTAACTAACTAGCAATACTATACTCGTATAGGTGTCAAATAACTATTTGTGTATTATTTATGTGCGCCTGGTAGATGTGCTACGACTTATATATAAGTACGCTACAAATCGAGCAAAACAAAAAAAACAGAATACATTTTCATCCACTTCGAATAAAAATCAAACTGAATTAGCGCTTGATAGTTAACGAAATCTCTGAATTCTGATGCAATTTCACAATTTTTTTGTGAGTTGTAGTTGAGGGTCCCGACGTGAAAATAATTAAATTCAACCCTTGAGTAAAGGAAAGTCGTAAATTAGAAAACTAAACTGCGCGGATCTCACCCCGGATTCAATTAGCCGCTAATCATATCTGGAGGGTGTCGGATCGATCGGGGTGCCTCGTGCATTTCAACTGATGCTGGTAATCACACCGGAGACGCACCGAAGACAGATCATGCTGTTCTTATTTATTTCTAAATATTACTAAATTATCGACTTTTTTAATAATGTATTTTTAGTGCGGTAATGTGCAAAGTCAGTAGTTTGCAAGGCTATAAAATGGTTATATTTTACAAGAACCATTATGGCAAAATATGAAATAAAAATATGATTTAAACATGAGAATTGCCTTCTGATCAAATTTCGTATTTATTTAAATATTTTCGTTGAATTTAAACACTACCATGAACTCATATTACTCTTAAAATATATGCTCTGAAAATAATATGCAACAAGTATATTATTTTACTTGCTTTTGTATAAATATTCCCTTAGAATGTACCAATTGCTTCTCATCAAAAACCGCTTGAGAAAATTTGCAAAAATTAAAGTTATTCTAGCAACAGGTAATGTGGTTTACTACTTTGATTCCCTTTTCCACCAAAGTATACTTATCATAAATCAACACTAACGACTATATACATAAATCAGTTATCAATTTTATTTTTATAATGTCTGGATGATTTGTGTATATGTGAAGGTGTTAACTACATACACATGTTATAATTATAAAAGCCCATGTGTAAAAATATTGAATAAACAATTCTTACTTACTTTCTTCGGCGCTACAACCCTTTATGAGTCTTGGCCTCCACAACGATTTTTCGCCATTTTGGTTAGTCTCTGGCTTGGTTTCTCCATGCTGTATACCTTTCCTTTTTCTTATAAACAATAACTACGTATGCAAAACACAAAAACATATCTTTAGAAAGTTGTAGTGTATAAAAACGAAAGACGCATTCACTAGCAAATTGAAAGCAAGGCATGTTCTCCGAGATGCGACACAGATAGGAGTGCATTCGGAATCGACACCAATAGCGTATGCATTTCAGTGCTGCACTCGCCGATCCCTTTCCATCGCCTCTCGCTTGCAGGGCGTCTTTCAGTGTCGAAGCCTTAGCGAAATTTTGCTAAGTCACTCAACTGTGAACTTCAGTGAACTGATGTACGGTTATGCTTTGAGTATATATTACAGAAATCTTATTTTCTGAATTATTATTGAGTATATGTAATGTATCTGTCCTATAAGGTCTCATAATGAGATGTAAAGTTCGACAATTTTGCAAGTGGATATCGTCATGTTGTGGAATAATTCTAAAACCGAATTTACTACAGCACCCTTAGACTTAGATAGCACCATTGGCAACACGTACAGATTAAAACATATTCGATCGAACTGTTATTTCGTGTTTACTAACTTTTCCTAATGTAATGTTATAAAAAGAGTGTGAAAAAGTTAGGTAGGTACATACCTATTTTGTAGTACTGTAAATATAAATTTTAATTTTAGATTTAAGATAAGGACGTTAGATAAGAATATTTCTAAAGACAACATAAATGATGGAACTGTTTCCATAAAGTAAGTAAATAAAATAAAAGGTATCTCTACTGATTTCCTAAGTCTGCACATAGTTTTATTGCTTGGTTAATGGCGATATTTTTTGCATACAATTTGCTGATAATCACTTTCAAGTTCAGCTTTGTATTCCGGAGGCACGCGCTCTCCTCCCCTGTTCAATTTGATAATGAAAGGGCCCCACTTGTGTGCTGCAGAGATAATGTAAATAAGTATGCAAATTATACACCAAGTTCCATTCAAATGAACCTTTGCGGCTCTTTAAAGTTTTGCTCAAAGCTAACTCTGTGATATACGCGAGCAAAGATTCCACTCCCCATGCGTGATATGAAACAAACAAATTTGAATATTTTGAAATAAGTAAATGATGCACAAACAGCCGCGGATTCATGTCGGAAAAGTTTTCCGTCGATCCGTCTATTTACGAGTTGGGGTAAGAGGAACAGCTACTAAGAGCGCCTTACATGTGTATATTTAGGGTATCAGCATACTGCGTATTAACCCGCTTTTCCGGAAAAATGAGGCAAATAATGGCCGTGACTGCGTTGTCATAGCCGGGCGTAGGCGTATCGGGGGCGCTCTCTCATTTCACTGGGCGTTTGGCACGGAATGTGTAAAATATTTTCGTTGTAAGTGAAAGTCGCGCGTGATAGCGCGCTGTGACGCCGCGTCGCCATCAATCATTTATCGCGAGGCGCTTCCAACGATACCGAGAAAAGCTCTAAAGCAACGCCACTTTGATAATGTATCACGTTTAAAACCAACTTTAAAAGGCTCCCCTTCTCCGCTTTATTGTTAGGTGAAAGGAAGCGTGCAAACAAAATAGATTGATACTGGATCTTGATAAGCGTATATTGAGTTTTATTTTCACAAATTTTATCTGTGCTCAAATGCGGTTCGATGTTGTTTTTGTATGAAAAGAAATCTCATTTTACGATGATGTATTTCAATTTCCATTTTCTGTATGGCGTGAAAATGCGTCGGGATAAACATTTGTGTTTCTTGGCGACATGGTTTTCTATTTACAGAAGGAAAAGTAAACGGGGCGGCGCACTATTAAAAGATAGTGTGATTGTATCTGGTTACCGACTCCCTGCACTCAACTGCTAGGTATTATTTTTCCATTAAGTGCGCTCCAATTTGCACTAGTTTCTCGGAGCGACATCCTAGAGCAACTCGTGACTATGGACAAACTTGAATTATGCACAGAAATTATTGTTGCACTTATTCGAGACAAGTTATCAACCAATACTGAGCATATTTATGTGGAAATCATTTATTGTGTACATGAGAGGTCTACGTTTTCTATCATTAGAGTCAGGAATAGTGTTGTTGAATAATGCTAGATGTAGGCGTACATAAAGCTAGAAAGATAATTTAGGGGTTTAGAGTTATTTTACTGATGTCTCGAATTTTACTAGTTTCTTCCTAATTACCCTCTCCCCACACCCAATTACTACTCTCCTAGGCTGCCAGTTGACGGCAACCCTCCTTGTAAATGCCTTTAAAGCACGAGATGTATGCTTAGTCCTTTAACTATCGACATCCATAAGAAGAAATGGATACAATAACACATCTGTATCCCTAATTGGATAGACAGAGCCTGCGGCCGTAAGACCCAAAGGCCACGTTTAGTATGATTTTGGGTGTGAAGGTGGAAAAAGGGAATCAGAATTGTCATGGCTTGCTAGCCACATCGCTTTCTTACATGATTCAGATTCCCGCATATTCCCTCGATCGGCTTTTACGATCTGCGCGGGAAGTGAAGCAATTTGCACACTCTATCACAGAATACAGTAAAAGTATACAGAACGGAATCTCCTAAGGTACGCGCAATATGCGTCCCCATTTCCCGCCCCCGTACCTCTCCCCCGTTCTTGTGCGCCCGCGTGCGCCATGCAGTGTGTGTTGACAAGGCGAAAACGGGGGAGAGGTGCGGGGACGGGGAACGGGGCCGCATATTGCGCGGGGCCTTAGGAGATTCCGTTCTGTATACTCTTACTGTCTTCTGTGACTCTATGTTTGTATTTTCTCCTAGACCAGCATGGAATAAAGAATTGAGTGGTTCTATTCTAGGCCGGAGACCACTCGTCAACTCCCAAACCGTTAACAACCCGACAGTATTGTCTGCAAGGTATCGCCCCAGTTACTTGGCATTTTCTTACAATCCCGGCAAGCACTGGGACAGCGCTCCTAATGGACCAATATATCAAATAGGATTAAGTATAAATGAGAGTAGCAACCGCCTGATACTTTGTTGTGCGACATGACCGGAATAGATGGAGAGGGATTGATTTTTTTATCATTGGTCAACATTTCCGTATGCCGAATTTCATTCCTATGTTTAATAGATTGGGACTTTTTATTACGCACCCGCCTGACACTGTTTTGCTACACCGCACCTGTAAATATACCGTTTGTGAATAGTATTTAAGTAGTTCTCATTGCACTGTAAAGAAAGTATGAAAAACAAAACTAGATAATAAACAGAGACTGCAACGAAGCCTCTCGAATCGCTTTTGAGGGTGAAAAGAGACGCGAGACGAGCACGCAAACGTGCGAATTATTCCACTAGAACGGGCACGCTCTATTCCTATAAATGATTTGTATACACCTTTACCTATGTAAGAAAGTTAAACTTGACGTCAAACAAAATATAATTTTTCTCATAATAAGTACTTATTTTTGTCACACAATTCGATACAAACCTCTTTGCGATTGTTTTTTGATAACGTACAGAATAGGGGCGCTGTTAGTGTAGTATGTTCTTATTTGGTGTAAAAGTATAATGCCGTTGGGTGAAGATGATACTGATTAGGAGAAGGCCTAAGATTTATTCTTAAAAAAAGTACTCTTACAGTGTTACATACAGTATTAGATCTATAAATAACCACGTACAATTTATTTTTTTATGTAGGCATCCTTATGTCACTACTTCAGTCGCTATCGCTACATCGGTCACACTGGAACCATGTGGTCGAAACGTCAACAAAAAAAGAGGCAATAATGCAGTACTCGTACTTGGTTTAACAGTTATATCAAACTAGCTTTTGCCTGCGGCTTCGCTCGCGTATCCCACGGGACCATTCAATTTTTCTGGGATAAAAGGTATGTCCTATGTCCTTCTCTGTACTCCTATGTGTATGCGAATTTTCAAGAAGATTCGTTCAGTAGATAAAGCGTGAAGAGGTAACAAAGAAATATACAAACTCACTTTCGCATTTATAATATTAGTTAGGATAATATTAGTTAGGCTTAGGATTATATTATAACGGCTCTTACACCGATACTTACCCCATTACTTACTACGTTACCCGGGTATGACAGAGTCAAGGCTCTTGCAAAAATACATTCGCATAGTATACGGTAAGACTATTAACGAGTAACTAAACGCGAGTCAGATAGTCATACATTATATTTACTTTTTGACAGAGCGAGCGAAGCGTCTCAGTTTTGAGATAGACCAAAAATGCTTTCGCGCATCAGCTGTTCGCGCGTACAGGTCACATTTTAAACTAATTTTAACGAAAATTGACATGTTCCTTGTTTATTTAACTTTTTAAGCCGATCGTGATTTTTGATTAAAAGAGAAATAGGGGAGAAAGGGGACACTTTGATGTAGCGTTATTGATTGACGGATTTCAATCAAATTTGAGAGGCACCTAAGGCCTTCATTCCACGCATAATGTTGCAAATGTTGCAAAAAAAATCCAAAAGGGGGAAGTTTGCTGTAGCGTTACATATGGACGGATTTCACTGAAATGGCTTTGTTATGAAAGGGGAAAATGTCAGTTATTGCATGGTGATAAGAGCTGGCAAAGTCTAATGTCCTCACAGAACCACTAGTTCTATTTACAACACACTTAGATCTTTTAATAGCTTTGCATAAATCAGAAGGAAAGACTTGAAAACATGTTCCTTTTTCCCATAATCGTACTCTCACTGACAAAACACACTCGCTCATTTAACAGATTAATAACAAATGTGCTCAGCTCAACATAATTATATTTCAATTAAAACTGTTTCTGAAACGCAGTGACATCTCTTTAGTGCATGTTTCACAAAGAGTGGCGTACTCGAGCTTCAAAGTCCAGTGCAGCGGGGAAGAAATGAGAATTCTTAATGAGCTTTTTGCCAGATATTTTACACACGATTAATGTAGACGGGCGGATCAGTGCGGCGTGGTGACAGTTCCCAGACGGCGGGAATCGGGACTTCTTTCTTGATTAAAACTGGGAATAATAAACTGCGAAACAATTTTCCTCCGAGCCGTCTCAGGACAGGCAGGCAGGATGAAATAAGTAGGAATATTGAAGTGTTGCCTGATGTTCTAGCTATGAATCTTCAAAGATTTGAACACAAAAAATCATATAGACTTGAAAAAATGGCACTGTTTTCAATATATGACAGTCAACGAATGAGACAAATTTTGGAAATCCTTGGGGGAGGCCTATGTCCAGCAGTAGACTTCCTGTGGCTGATATGGTGATGATGATGATGAACGAGACAAAGAATACTTAGGTATGGCGAGCGTTTGTTACTTTTATGAGTATAAGGGTAAATGATTAAAAAATTGTCCGTTGAGTGGTTTATAGAAATGTCCTTTAAATATTATGTTATACAGTATAACAGTTAATCAGAATATTTTATAATGTATTTATGTTACGGTTTTCTTATACAGCAACTACCCCTTTTATAAAACCGTTATAAATTTTATATCAAAACTACTACATTTCGTACCAAGCTGCTACCTTATTCAAAAAACAATTTGCATAAAATATTTAACGAGGTAAATGTTGGGAACATTTATCTCTGTTCCTAAATACACTCATGTATCCACGAATGATTCTAACTAATCATTTTGTACACGACCAGCTATAATTAAAAAGCCATAAACATTTAACAGTTCATAGATAAGTTGAAAACAGGTTAATGTATTCAACAAGAAAGCGGGATTGGATTGTATGCTTATTGCTTACCAACTCGTACATAGCACCTAGCGACTAGGAAATTGGAAAATTTAATAATTCAGCAAAGACGGCGATAGTCCAGTTTTTCGTTCCACCCTAGCCCGTCATTAGCGGATATTCTGCTGGTAATTTTCAGATATGATCAAATTCAACAGTCATTCAAACCCCTCCCAGCTGCGAGGGATCTCTCAAATATTTATGAATAGAGGTTATTTTGTATAAATATCGGTTTTGTTAATATTTTGAATTATATTTAGTGAAGTTACATTTATGATAAAGTATCTACCAATGTTTTCTACAAAATCTAGTAGGCGTGTAACTATTTATCGTACTAGAATTTGTAGAATCAACCTTGCCAAGTAGGAAATATAAAATAATAACAAAAATAAACAAATAACATACATCTCAGGAACGAAGACTGTACGTATAATACTTTAAAATAAATCACAACACCTGCAGTTCGTGATATAAGTACCTACGCCGCAAAACGTAGGACGTTACGTATATAACGCATTTTGGTTACCTTCCTTTTTTTTGTCGATTCAAACCAAAAGCTGCGTTGACTATACGAGTTATACTTTAACACACATGAAAGGAACAAATCTAAATGAAATCAAAACCTACACAGTAGTTACATGTTCAGTCCTACGTAAGTAAGACACGACACCGTAACTCTGCGGAACACTTTAAAGTTTTCCCGCGTAGTGTTTGGATCGCGGACTGAGCTGATAAATGATTGATGGCCTCCAAGTATAAACTCGATTATCCGACGAGACGCGAACAACTTACAACTTTTATGTAACGATGGATCAGGATTATTCCAAACTTTCCCTGGGTGAAAAAATCCACTCATGACAATCATATTTGAGTTGAATATCAATGATGGAGGGCTTTTCTTTAAAAACAGATGGTGAGGGGTTTGATGAAGTATTTTGTGAAACAAATTTTAAATTGAGGCTTCGTTTTTAGGACAAGTTACGGTACTTATTACTTAACGAAATTAGTTTTCTTTTATTTGTCTTGAAGCGAATATATTATGCATTTGGTGATTTAGATTGAAGAAAAAAAAAGGTAATTCAGAAAAAACTACTTGCAAATATTGAAAAAACCAGACATATAGATATTAGTTTATGAATTGTATCTATAAAAATCAAATATTGTTCAAGCAGCTGCTGTCATCATCGAATGGCACTTTGAAAAACAGATATTACAGTTGGCCAGTTACACACGCAAAAAAAAAACAATAACAGATAGATTTTGTCTATCTGAATCAAATCCACCTACCACCATAATTTCCAGAACAGAACATTCATAAACTGTAGCCACTCATAAAGTGAACTCGTTCGCGATCAAATCCGACATTGTAATGTTTTGAGTGGGCCACAGACTAATTGTAAAAATAGACAACACAAATGATTAGATATAAGAAGAAAATAAATAAATGTTTTATTTATTTTCTAATGTAATGGGTACCTACCCATGGTATAATAATACAAGGTATTCTCTTCCCGTGACAACTGGGCACATGATTAGCCCAAAAATACGTCATCACACATTGGCAACACTCCCCGTGTTGCCAATGTGTGATTGAATTACCCGAACAAACTTCTTTTATTAACTTGAAAAACAAATTATGAACTGATAATTCAATATATAAATTTACTAAAAATTAAACAGATGAATCACACGATATATGAAATAGTTAATTAGTTTTCTAGCAGTGGTAACACTTTTCGTGACATTCGTGACGTAGTCTTGGACTATCTCGGAAAGAGAATACCTTGTTTTATTATACCATGGTAGGTACCTACCTACTATTGCTCCCTATATCAGTCTAAGTCAACCATAGCTGTAACTGCTGCTTGAAAAATTTAAATACTAATACTAATAGAGTTTTGATTTTTCTATTTATGAAACTGTGATAAAAAGAGGAAGAATTGGAAATACATTCTTGCGACAACCACAGAAAGAGATGGAGTGGTTCTTTACTAGGCTGAAAACCACACTTACTTATAAGGTGTGATATCATTCACCACCAGAGTATCATATTACACGTCAAGTCCGTCAGTTTTATTTCTTTTCGCTACCCGCAGGTGGTGTTCTCGACTATGTAATCTACTTCTATATTTGTCAATAAATGGGACGCACTCGATTCACGATACTTGGGAGTTTTAAACATCCCGACTCGGAAGCCACTCAAGTGCTCATAAAACACTCATATAAGTATCCGTTCAGATCCGTTTCTTCTTTTTATTTGCTGCAGCTTCACATTGTCTACGACATATGGGGTGCAGAATTTGGAAGTTGGAGTAAATTGTGATTTATTGTATTAACTAATTAGACGTCTTATGATAAGTGGTTATCATTGCATATAGAACAGACATAGACCAGGTCAATATTATGCCAATTACAAAACACAGAAGTAGATCTACAAAATGTTTACATACTTTGTTAGTTTCATTCGTATATACTTACTACTACATATGACCAAAGTTGCTGGAAAGCCGTAATTAAATTAAATAAAAAAAATTTAACGTTCTACAAATGAAAAAAAGAGCGTCGACACAGCATACTTACCTTCAGTTATATCAATTTTACCTCGATGTTAAACGAAGTAATAACGTTTTTATTTCACCATCAGTTGGGGCAATAAAAATAAGTATGCATATATAAAAGCTACTGTCAGTATATAACAATAAAGACTGGGACTCATTTCAATAAACTTTTACCATGATAAACATCTTATTAACTGTAAAATTTTCACATCATTTTGTTAAAATAAGGAAAATGGTTTAGTAGAGACGTTCCTTATAAAAAAAAATCTACGAACTGTGATTGCGGGTTACACAATACATTTTTTAAATATATTATAATTATTATCTAGAGCCCACTACATCACATTGTTGGGCAACGGCCTACCTTTCAGTTTTCCATTTATCACTGGCTTGTGCTTTTGTTTGCCAGTCCTTCGAGTAGGTATCTAAGTCTTCACGCCATCTGCGCCTAGGATTTCCAGGACGCGGACGTTCATTCGTTTGGGTCTACAAAATTAGGGTTTCGACCCATAACTCGGTCGGCATGCCGCTGACGTGAGCGGCCCAGTCCCATTTTAATTTAGCGGCGGTGACATTCACGTCTGTAATTTTTGTGATGGATCGCAGGTTTGTGTTTCGGACTCTATCCATTCTCTTGATGTTAAGCTTGCTGCACTCCATAGCACGTTGGCAAAACCCTTGATCGGACCTCTGAGCCTTTGTCATAGCATAATAATATTACGAATTGAACTAAATTGACATACCTAAAGAGTTGCTATTTTGAGAAGTCAACCAACTAGTTTCAGGCTCTTATTCATCCCGTTGAACACACAGACATAATAATATTTGTCACAATTGCCGCATTCAAAATCTTAATCGCATCAGCCAGTGGTTTCAAGGCATTGTAATAATACCAAGAGACGGGGTGTTTTGAGTTTTAACTGCAAACAGCGCTTCTCGGTAGCTGTAACAATACGGCATCGTAAAAATTAAATTACGGCGAATCTCCAGGGAGGTTTCAATTTCCAAGCAAGAGGCCGAGACTTGAGACGCCGACTTCTGCGAGAAATAATATTGCATCCGCAAGCACGACGCACACTACCGTACTACCACTGCTTGTATACAAGCAGACACTGATTTATTCATTTAACAAGTAAAATTTTTTTCGGAATAATTTTTGTCTTTATTTAAGAAACTATATTGTTTTTTGACAAGCTCTTCGGTATTTTTTAACAACTCGAACTGAACCTGGCATAAAAAAGAACAATTGTTTTCTGAAATGTAAACTTAAGCGCGTTAGGCATTTTTTAAGGTTGAAAAAAAACCATTGAACTCGCGACATCGTTACCGACACCTCAGTAGTTTTTACTTCTGTCGGCACTCCTGGAGTGCCACTGTTTTTTTTATATATACGACGTAACTATTCCAGAAATAATGTGTACTGAAAATTGTATAGGTACTTACCGTGCAGATGACCACGAAGGACTGATGGGCACTGTACTGATTACGAGCAATTGACTATTGACAGTAATGCATAGGTACAAAATAAAAATTTTGAAGATAAAAGTAATACTTCAAAAGCAAACAAGCAAGCTTCAAAAAAAATGTTTGAATCAAAACTAACTTGGAGTTTGTATACCTGTAAATTGTCTGAGAAAGTAAACAGATGTTAATTTGAAACAGCAAACAGTGTCGCGGAGCCGTAGCAGAGGACAAATTAGAGGAAATGGTGAATATAGTTTACTTTAAGTTAAACTTATTACGGTCCTTGAGAAACAAGCACTCGGGAGGCTGGCCGGGCGCGCGGGTCAAGTGCCCAATTTGTCACCCACGCAAACTTCCGACTACTTCGGCCGGGCCCTGTTCGATTCCATTAAACTTTCAAGACCTTTTGAAGCTATTTTCTTGTTTGAATCAAGATTTGCCTAATTCATTTCCATGCCTATCAATGCGCCAGTCAGCCGGGAATATTATCGACCCTTATCCTCCGACGAACCCTCCAGACAGGGACGTTCTCATGATTTTACAAATTTCCACATTAAACGCCAGACACCTACTTACTGCCCGTTTTTATCGATAATTTTATTGGAGTCATCGACCCTTAAGTGGCAGAACAAATCCGAATTGAAGTCACTCCGGGACACTTACAATGCGCTATCATAAAAATTAAATTATGGTAAGAGTTTCTCTGTAAGTGCGCGCCATTTCAGCGGCGGCGGAGGCGAGGGTAGCCACATCAAAGCGCCTCATCCTGCGTCGGGCTCTCGTCCAAATCAAATTTAGCCTTCTTTCGTTACATCCGAAATGCGGTGAGAATTTGACCTGTGGTTTGATGGACACCTGGTTACGAACGTAATCCAGCAAAGGGAGTCGAACTTGAGAAAAGTCACATGAATGGTTTTAACTTTTTAAGGTAATATAAAAGCGAAGTGTAAATAAAAAAGTTGAGAGAGCGTCGCAAGGAGAATTAAAGTCTGAGTTCTTTACGTACACGCGCCTCGGGCATAGCAAGATCAAGTGGCTAATTTGTCAGCGGGAGAAAACTTGTTGGCGAGGCGGCCCGCGGTCGCTGCAATTCGATTAAACTTCTGCCGAAGTACATACACAAGACAGAGCCTACTTAACGCAACTCGGCTGTACATTTACGGCGGAAATTTAATTAGCTAACTCATCAGGAGAGCGGGCCGCCCGCTGTAGTCGCGCCGTGCGGGCCTCACATACCTACCTCGCGACAAAACCGCTGCCCCCCACCGTAACCACTTAATGTTGTACTAAAAAACATTCGTAATTTTTGTGGTTTTTGTTTTCAGAGCCAACATTCTTTTTTTGAGAATTATTTTATGACCTTGGATACTATAAAAAATAAAATAAATAAAATTCATTTATTTCGGACTACTTAGATCCATAGAATTAACATTTAACATGTCATAAATAAATAAAATAAACATAATTAAAGAACCAAATATATACTGATACTGGATACAATAATTTTTACAAAATGTCAGATTTTAACCAGGCTTTTGATGCATCTTCAATTCAATTCAAATTCCAAATATCTTTATTATCATAGGATATTTATAATATCTCTTAATAATAGTCACTTTGTTTTGTTTTGCACAAATGTTGACGTCAAATCGTTACTTAAAGCTAAGTTTACGCCGCTTCCTAGGCGCAAGTGCAGAAGAAGCGGCAACAAACTGTACTGCACGTTTTCTCCAAAGACGTCAACTAACAAACTTAAAACTTAAAATTAGTTATATGGACGGACTGAGATTACATTGTTGGTTATGTCATAATTAAATTCAATTATAAGAATTACGAAATTTAATTTTTTTAATTTTCTTACAAGTCATTGCTCCAGCTGCGTTGAAAGTAGGTACTTATGTTTGATACAAGTGTGCAAGTTGGAGGTCTACTATTGGCCCAGGAGAGACATTTACATTATACAAGTAGGCAAACTAATTCAAGTTAGCCCTGTACGAGTCTGCATCTCAGAAGGACCATTCCTAGTCACAATAGTACAGACGGTTAATCGGATACCTGTTCCACCACACGTAGAGCGCGACGCGCGCGGTGGCACAGGTACCTTATAATGAGGTCTCCTGGCGCCCACTAAGATTAGGTTTAGTTAGTTTAAGGATTAGGTTAAAACTTTTAGTTACAATAAATAATAATTGATTATATTTTAATCTTATTATTTCATCCAGGAAACCCCGTAATGATCTATCGTATCCCGTAATATCACACCCATGTTTATTTCAAATGTTGATCCTGTTTGACCTTACCTTCAGACAAGTAGAGGCGGTCGGAGTCAGCCGGCTGCTCGCACGGCACGGGCCGGTGTCTCAGCGTGACGTGCAGCGAAGGCCCGCGCGGAGGCAACTCGGGCGGCGCCGGCTCGGGAGGAGAATCACACTCACGCTCGCTGCCAGTGCCGTTCGTGGGGCCTGGACAATAGTTCTTATGAGTACATTTGAAACAACACAAGTTGTTACATTCTATAGGAGTACAAGAAAAAAACCATAAAACAAAGTTACTAAACTTCCTAAGAACTAAACTATCGTGCATATTTTTTATTTTATACACCGCGTTGCGTTATACAATATAATATAATAAAAAAACCAGTCAAGTGCGAGTCGGACGCGCAGATGAAGATTTACGTAACTCCGTACAATATTTTAAAACGCTGAAAAAAAAAACAATTTTCTTGTAAGGCGAAGAATATTTAACTTTATCTTATTTTTAGTATTTTTAATATAGCGGCCACAGTAATAATATAATTTCAAGTGTCTCGCTATTATGGTTCAAGAGATAAAGCCCTGTGACAGACGGACAGACAGACGAACAGACAACAGAGTCTCAGTATTAGGGTCCCGTTGACACCCTTTGGGTACGAAACCCTAAACACAATGCTTCGTTATATCTAAGAAGCATTGTTTTTTTCTGTCAATTGCATAGTCATAAAAAGTCTGCAAGGAGTGCAGACTTTTGTTAGTTTACTCACTATAAGACAGATTTAGATGGGCACTTATATGTAAATACATATATTAATTCTGTGCTTTAGTGGGAAATAGTGACAACTTAATTTGTTTTCTTTTATTCAATAAAAATGTAAAGCAGACTAAAAATGATGATAGCATTTTATGTCTCCCTCCATCAATGTACTGACTGAGACAGAGAATTGAAAACAAAATACTTACATCAAAAAATCAATAGAGAATATAAATTAATTCAATTTGAATAACGTACCCCTAGTTTTGGACATAGGAACGTAGTCTGCCAATCGTAAGTAGATATTTTAGTATAATATTAGGTCTTTACATATGAAATTGCCGATTTTTAATACTGGCAACTTTAAAATCAAATATCTTGCGTTTCATTAGGAATTCCAAATTCAAATTTATCTATACTAATATTATAAAGCGGAAGAGTTTGTTTGTTTGTTTATTTATTTGTTTGTTTGTTTAAACGCAATAATCTCAGGAACTAATGGTCCGATTTGAAAAATTCTTTTTTTGTTGGGTAGTCCATTTATAGAGGAAGGTTTTAGGCTATATAACATTACGTTCCGACAACCACGCGAAGTCGCGGGCACAGCTAGTTTCGAAATAAAGCCAGAAAAATATTGTTTTAAAATTCGTATTTCATTTGTTTTAACATCATTTGTTTGAGTTTCAACATTGCTATAACAACAACTATGGACAAATTGAAAATTCGCGGTATTTACGAATACGAGTTCCACCGTGGCACCAGTGCTGCAGAAACGACTCGAAGAATTAACGACGTGTATGGACCAGGCACCGCTAACGAACGAACGGTGCGTTTTTGGTTTCAACGTTTCCGTTCTGGAAATTTCGATTTACACAATGAGCCTCGTGGACGACCTGATACTCAAGTGAATAACGAAGAATTGTAGGCGATAGTGGAAGCGGATCCATCTCAAACCACTTCTGAATTAGCAGCAGCCTTGTAAGTGACAAAATGATACTTATCCACTTGCGACAAATCGGAAAAATTAAAAAACTCGAAAAGTGGGTACCGCACGAATTGACTGAAGCAAACCAACAAACACGCGTTGCTTGCTGCGTTTCTTTGCTTAATCGCCACAATAATGAGGGGATTTTGAACCGTATCGTGACTTGTGATGAGAAATGGATCCTGTACGACAATCGGAAGCGATCATCACAATGGCTTGACCTGGAGAACCGGCAAAACCTTGCCCTGAGCGAAAACTGACCAAAAAGAAGATTCTGGTTAGTGTTTGGTGGACCAGTGCTGGTGTTATCCACTACAGCTTCTTGAGATCAGGCCAGACGATTACTGCAGACTTGTATTGCCAACAATTGCAAACAATGATGGAAAAGCTCGCCATTAAACAACCGAGACTGATGAATTGCTCTAGCCCACTGCTCCTTCAGGATAACGCTAGACCACACACTGCACATCAAACGATCGCCAAGTTAGAGGAGCTGCGACTGGAACCTCTGCGTCACCCACCATACTCTCCAGATCTTGCCCCAACTGATTACCACTTTTTTCAAAATTTGGATAACTTTTTATCAGGAAAAAATTTCAAATCTGATGAGGCAGTCAAAACCGCCTTCAAACAGTTCATAGACTCTCGCTCCCAGGATTTTTTTTCCAAATGTATCAATGATCTGCTTATAAAATGGCGGAAGTGTATCGATAACAACGGCGCATACTTCGATTGATTAAATAATAATTTCATTAAAAAAAACTTGTTTCACTTTTTTGATACTGAACGGCAATTTCATATGTAAGGACCTAATATTTCGATATAGTAACAGATTTTAACTAGGTACTAATACATCGTGTTAGTTAAAGAACGCAAAACCTCTCAGATGGTAACTCAGCTCATGAAACTGAACAACTTTTGTTCAACAACTTTCACGAAATCCAAAAAAAAATCGGATTGTCATACAAATTGACTCGATCAGCTGATCAGTTTGTACGAAAATTCAAATTTTTTTTTAGTTTCGCGAAAGTTGTTGAACAAAAGTTGTTCAGTTACATGGGCTGAGGTACCATCTGAGAGGTTTTGCGTTCTTTAATTAACACGATGTATAATTAAAATCACAACTTAATAACTAAGTTTGTGTCAAACAGCTCTAAACTGTCTATAGGTACATTTCACCCACGTGCGTCTGCAGAAACTATGTGAGGCATCCGTATCAAAGGCATGCACCCACCTCCGTATTACGCTTATAATGGATATACGACAGAATGCCTAACTACAATAACTAAACTGGAATCCGGCGCAGCTGAATGTGTGTAATGCCTCATTCATTCCTTACATTTCGGCATAGCATACAACTAAGCCTCTGGAATGTGACGTATGTACAAATAATGATGTGTTTGTGTTGAGATAACGATATTGTCAGTCGTATAAAGATGTTAGGGGACAGAAGAGGGGTTAGTTGTTATAGAATCCGAAATTATACCAAATTAATAGTAAATAGTACGTATAGTTGAATATATGTGTAATTAATGTATGTTATTATAAGAACAATTTTTTTATTAAAAAAAAAACAAATTTTTAGTGGGGTTTACCTACAACAATACTTCACCAACTTTGTACCAACCTACAAAGTTGGTGAAGTATTTCTAATTTTTATAAATAGTACATACACTATCACGTCTTTATCCCTATTGGGGTAGACAGAGCCAAGGGCGGTAAAGCCCAGGCCACTTTTAGCGTATATATATTTATAAATAAATTACTTATATAACTTCCTCTTCCTATAGCGCATCCCCTTACCTATGCTGCCTGCCGGAAAGCAGGCTAAGCCAAAGCATGGAGTGCTCTTTCCGGTTTTTATTTCTCCAAAGATGTCACCCATGGCAATGGTCACCCAATAATGACGAATATCGTTCAAAGCGAAGAAAAAGTCGTGAAAATTAGCCGTAAATGGCTGCCAAGTTTGCGTTAATTGGGTAATTCATACTTTTTTTTGTAAGAATTTTCCCGTAGGAGGGTTTTAGAGTTTTAAACGGATATCTTGTTTCATTATAATATTGAGGAAATTATTCGTGTTCATACCGTTAGTGAGCCCGTGGCGCGTGCGTCCGTTATCAAGCGTAAAGTCGTCCGCACGTCGCCGCCTTGACATCGTGCCGCCCGCATCTCCGCTGAACATCTCTTCACCTGCAAATCACGTGCTATATTAATAAAAAAACGTTTTCTAAACGTAATATAACGATAAATAATTAACGTACCCACGGACAGTGTATGTGGCGATATCTACGCCACTATACAGACTACTCTAATACAGATGTATTCCACTTAATAGAAAGACACAATCACAATTTTTTACACATGTACCAAATTTTTAAAGCAATAAACATTTAAATTAATTAAATTAAATTAACTCTATGACTTGGGCCATAATAACTCGATCCGAGATTTCATCTACCTCACTAGGTATATTTTATTGGTATATTTATGGGTAATATTTTATTCAATTCAATTCAATTCAAATTATCTTTATTATCATAGGATATTTATAATATCTCTTAATAATAGTCACTTTGTTTTGTTTTGCACAAATGTTGACGTCAAATCGTTACAGCTAAGTTTACGCCGCTTCCTCGGCGCAAGTGCAGAAGAAGCGGC
Source organism: Acrobasis repandana (assembly GCA_963576875.1). Taxonomy (NCBI): domain Eukaryota; kingdom Metazoa; phylum Arthropoda; class Insecta; order Lepidoptera; family Pyralidae; genus Acrobasis; species Acrobasis repandana. The sequence goes on along the minus strand of OY756218.1, from coordinate 12,270,272 downwards.
AACAAACTGCACGGCACGTTTTCTCCAAAGACGTCAACTAACAAACTTAAAACTTAAAATTTGTTATATGGATGGACTGAGATTACATTGTTGGTTATGTCATAATTAAATTGAATTACGAAAGGAATTACGAAATTTAAAATAATGTCAATTTGTTAATTTGTAAATTTAGTATGTACCAATGTACCTATATTATAACATGTCTAAGTATACAAACATTTAAGAGGGACCCGCGCCAAGCTCAAGCCAGACTTTTTTGTCTTTAAGATAGTCATCGGTCCTATAATAAGCCTTCTCACAAAGTACTTTCTTTCCATAAGCTTTGAATTTTCTGTCTGGCACGCTATCTGGTATTGGCCACTGTCTTATAGAAATGAAAGGATAGTGGCTGCAAGAAGACTGGCAGTGCTCCCGGGGTGATTGTGAGTACCTATATTAAGGTTAATGCTTGTGTTCAAGAGGTTAACCATAACATAAAGCAATAGTTGTAAGTAAGGGTTCATACAGACGAAAGGCACTTTATCAACGACAGGTTGACGGCAGCCGTTCGACTCTTTTCTGGCTGTCGCTGACGCGTCGATAACTGCCGTCGACATAGTGCCGTTCGTCCGTGTGAGCCCTAATTGACCTTTAGAGTTCCTGTTGCGCCTGTAGTACCGGCGGTTGGTGCTCTCGTGCGGGAACGGCGAGGCCTGCCGCTGAGGACTGCTGACGTAGCGCGGCAAGTCCTCCCCGCACTCCGAACCGTATATGCGACGCTGCTCATCTGGAACAACAAAAAGAAATGGTTTAGTTACAAAATACTTACATAGCGCCCTTTCGTTCTTTTGTGCCACCATTCTTTGCACCTCGGTACTTTCGCGCCACCGATCTTCGAATCACTGTATTTCGCATCTCATTTAATACTCTCTTCTCTCTTAGTTCAATTGAGTCGATGTTTTGACAAATAACACTGTTATTTATTTATTTTTACAGATATACTCGTTCAATCGCAAATTATAATGCCAATATACTCTTAGTCGCGTCTCTTTTCTCGAACTAACTTCATAAAATCGTCTTAAATCCAGAAAATAGTGTCAAAGAACTATGTTTATCTATACTTCTAAAAGCAATTTGTTAGAAAACAAAGTGACTTATCGGTTACAGTCATGTCTGGATCATAATTTTTAGCACTTTACTTAAATAGGTCAATATAAAAGTTGCTGGCAGAAAGTTCGGAATTTATGAGGCGGTCTGTTTGGATAGGTAATTCTAAACAATAACAAACAAATGTATGCGAAGCTCGAGGTCTGATCGCAGGCCGGCCGCGCAAGTTGCGGCGGCGCCCCGGGCCAAGCCTGCCTCACTACTTCGGCAAACATTTTGAACAAACGCACATAAAACAGTTCTCCGAATACCATTATAATGTTTTCCAGTATTATTCTACGGAATATAAACGAATACTTAATATTCACACTGTTGATACCCAAATGTGGAGAGAAACATTTTGGTTTAGCGTTTGACTTACGAAACATAAGTTGGTAAACTAAATAGAAGTTTCTTATGAGTACCTACTTGTTTACAAATTGAGTTAAATTTTATATACAGAACTTTGAATAATAACAAAGAAACTAAGTTTGATAGGGGTAGAATAGAAATAACTAAAAGAAAAAGAAGATTTTTGCATATTTTTTTACCATTAAAAAAATAATTTAGAAACAAACTGAGAAAAATGGCGACAACAGATGCTCATTATATCGTATAAAGAAAGTATAAAGAAGTTTGAAAAGCTTAATTTTAACAAATTAAAAACGGTAATGGATAACAACACGTTATTTAGTTTCGCAATAAGTTTGACCTAATACTTCATATTTTCAACCATATAAAATAATATTTCGCTAACATCAGAAGGGTCTTTGATTAACAACTTTTTGCACGGTCAAAATACACAAACAATTTGGAGAGTTGAGAGTTTACTGAAATAATATTAAAGGTTTTGAATGTAACATTAATGAAAGTTAAGTCGGCACGGTCGGTGTGGAGCCGCGGGCGATACGAAACTAAACACCTTGTTTTAGTTTACTCAACGATTCTGCAAACTCAATTTGTATTATAACCTCAGAAAGGTACTCTCAGAGAAATGGCATAATGTAAACGTGGTGTATGGGCAGCGCTAAAAGCCCTCCGCCGCACGTAATTTCATTATTAAATTGTGATTCAAACTTTTAACCAAATACTTTTGTAATATTGCACCACCACTAGGTTTAGTTTTGGAGCACTCTTGTCGAGATTAGCGGTATTTATGTTTATTGAAACTGTATTTCGGAACGTAAACAAGATCAAGATTGGTCTTAGGTTTTCCTCGATTGCGAATTCATTTGTAATTGTAATATCATACAAAAAATAAAATAAAATGTATTTTTCGACCGCAGAGTTTCTGAATTAAAGCTCGGCCAATACTTATAGTTAAAAAAAAGCTATTGCTGCTCTAAGGTTTTCATTAGAGAAATTCGTAGATTCTTATTACACAACAAATAACCATTATTTTCTATTATTTAAAAAATAAAACGAAAAAAAACAACTAATTAAATAATAATAAATATATACAGACCTCCCCCCTTTCCTATATTACACTATCCCAACATTATTGCACTACATAAAAGCTGCAACTAGAAATTGATGGCCAATAAACTTTAGAATAGCTAACGATGTACCGGAAGCTCTTCATTTCGCAGTATTTATTGCCGACTACCCACACCGCACCTGTATAAATAAATACCTCCCTTGTAAATTGTATTTCATAAACGCCAGTTATGACAACCGTAATAAATTGACGGAGATCTTGAAATAATTTTCCGTAATACTGTTTCAGGATGAAGTTCATTGTTTGTGTAATATCGACGAATGGTCCGACTAATGAATTAGTATAGAATCGCTCTGCTTTGTTGGATTGCAATTAAAGAGCAAAGAGTATCGAGTGAAGATTGTTTGCGTTTTGTACTTTGTTATGATTGTCTCATATTATTTTTAACGTAAGTTTAAGTTGATATCTTATTTATGGTAAGTAATATTGATTCGGATGAAGTTCATTGTTTGCGTAATATAGGTGAATGGAGCATTTGGTCTATCCTGTTCGATTGCAGTTGAAGAGCGAAGTATAGAGTAAATATTGTTTTGAATTTTATGCATTGTTATTGCAACATAATATCCACGTATAAATCCCAACCAAATCAGTGTTCACTGTTGTTTTTTTTTTTTTTTAATTTTATGGCTTGACGCTACTGCTTATCCAGGAACAAGTTAATACAACGTGGGAAATTCTTTTTTCTAGCAAGTTACAATCAAAGGTTGGTGTAGGCCTTTGATTGCTTCTGGCGACAAATCTATACGAGTCCACTGGTTTTTATAGCCGGTTGAGTGGCGGACAACGCCCGAAGACGCCCACACAGTCCGCGAAACAAATATCACTACAGCCGTACTATGACTGTCCACTTCAACAATTTTACATATTGTTCATGAGCATGAGCATTTATAACACCAAACAACACCAATTTCATATTATAAGGTCCACTAAAATCAATTTGCAAAATAATTTAAAGAAAACCCCAACCAAACACCTTGACTTCCCGCCAAAAACTCCGTTTACTGTTGTTGTTTCATATTAATTTTCTCCTGACAGATAATATATTTTTTTGAGATTGTTTATTTTTTTCAGCGAGTGAAAGTTGTATAAAAAGTTTTCCATCAAAAGTTTATAAAATAATTTGATTGATTAAAAAGGGTATACGATATCATACGCTACGTAAACGCCTTACGATATGTTGATGCTTAATAAGGTTACGTTATAATATATCGCGGTGTCTAAACGGGACATAACTTATTAATATTTATTAAACCTATACGAACAAAACATTTGCATGGAATGTGTAAAAGAGGATATGGGTAGGAAGGGACTGACGGACAAATTGACTGGAGATAGAGCAAGATGGAAAAAACTGAATCGCTGTGCCGACCCCACATAAAGAGTGGGATGAGGATAAGGCAGAAGAAGAAATACAGAATATTGTTTATCTTGTGATTCTTATTCATTTACTATTAAAAGAATACAAACTTGGATTCATGCTCAAATCCAATATTGTTTGCCAATATTTGGCAAGTTGGACTGTTTTTTTCTTATCATAGATCATGAATATTTTACCGCTCACTCTCATAACATCCGCTGATTTTGGCCCTTACTGCTCTCAAAATAAGGTCCAAAAGGCAAGAAGAGACGGCGCAGTCCACCGGTACGATGCCTCCCTTTAGAAAACAACTCAAGATTGAATATGAAAATTTAATCGACTAATTTAATCGAAGAGAGATACCATGTTGCCGTCGACGACGGTTGAATTATTAAGCTCGTCTTTGTATATGATGCTGTAAATATGAATAATTTGTAAATTATTGTAAGGATAGAAGTGATAGTTTATTATACTTACATCGTTAATAAATGTGTACCTACATATAAAGTAAGTGCAACGCTTAGTACAAATCTGATGTTACGGAAAAGAAGAAATAATGCAAAGATTCCTGAAAAATAAAATCAGTGGTTTGCACAAATCCTGGAATAAATTGGACTGAGACCTAGCATTCATTTGCAAAGCGCCAAACTTTGACAAGTTAGGTTGCATTTAAATGCCAGGCGAAGCCGCAGGGGGCTTCGGGGGACTGCGGCCGTCACCGCCCTTAGCAAAATTTGCATTTTTCAAAGTCTTTTGTGCCTTGAGCTTGAACCTGGCTGCATTTCCGCCATAGCTATAATAGGTATATGAGCAGTAACTGCATGAGCACGTACATCTATTCATTCACTTTTCTGTTCTTAAAATATTTCAATTGCACAATTATTATGAATTGCATTGACAAAAGCAACTAGAGTAACTAAACTTTTTCTACTCTTAAATAATAAAAACAAGCAGCAATGATGTTCATACTAATGGATGAAGAGAAAAAAGTATGTCCCGGGAGTGGCGAGCAGTTAATCTCAAGATTTCTATTTAATAAATGTTTGTTTAATAATGAGCTACTTCGGGGGGGAAATAATAGATTCCATTACGCCCGCGATGAAAATGACCTGAATTAAATTTTCACATTCAATCGTCGGTGTTTACCCCTGAGAGCGATCGCTGCCACCGCCTCCGCGTCTGCCCAACCCGCTGCCTGCCACTCATATCTATTTTTATATTTTATATAATCATTATTATCACGAATATAGCATCTTGAGACAATATCATGTGTGGAACTTTTTAATTCATCTCATCTGTACTTCCTCTAAATCTAGAAAAGCCTTTTCGGATCAAATTAAATATTTCAAACTTGCTCTTGGAGACTGATATATTGTGCCAAGTTAAAAGTTAACATTGAATTATTATTATTTTTAAATAATTACAATCACTATAAGTATTTCTAACCCGGCCCTTCCGTCCTTTATTTCTGCTTCAAAGGTACCCAAAACACTAGCTGCGTTACCGCGCTGAGGCAATGCCAACCTTTGAATGAGAAATGAATTATCGGTTTAAAACAACATCAAAACATCCTTATACTTCGTTTCAAGACAGAGGACGTATAAATCACTAAGCACATTATATAACGTGTATATATGCATAACTAGCTTTTGCCCGCGGCTTCGCCCGCGTAGACTACACAAATTAGATTGTTTTTTTTTATCTGGGGTTGCAATTTATTAAAATCCAATTAGTGAATTGTTATTTTTTACTAACCACTAATTCAATAATGTCATGTGTCTCACTTTAAAAATTACGAAATTTCATACAAACTGCCAACCCCTATTTCACCCCCTTAGGGATGAAATTTCCAAAAATCCTTTTTTTAGCGGACGTCTCCTAGTCACAATCTACCTTCCTGCCAAATTTCATCTTCATTGGCTAAGTAGTTTTCGAGATTTTGGGATGAGTAAGTGATTTTCACTTTTATATATATATAGATTTCATACATATCCCGTGTCTTGTTTCCTTACGAGATAGACAGAGCCTAGTGCATAAGACCCAAAGGCACAATGGATAAAACAATCAGAAATATCAAAAATAAAAATGACTACAATATAAGTAACTTTTCATGTTTGTAATGATGTATTCGAACCAAAACCGATTGTCCAAAGCAGCAATTACATCAAATGATAGCGTCGAAATGCCAGATAAATTAATAGATCGCCCAAAAACCACTTAGAGCTATTTCCCTGGCTTTGCGTGATAGCAACACTTAATTTACAAGCTCCATTTAATTTGAACTATTTTGAGGCTCGGGCGAGAATTTAAATATCCGCAGAGATAAGAAGCTCACGCGAATAGTACGCCGGTGCCGGCTAAATTACGCTCTTAACGAATAAACGCTAAGGAAGATATTTCTATTGGATTTTTCGTCGCGAAATTTTAAGAATCCGGTAACTTTCCGCATACATAAATATCACTGCCTTGTCTTTTGTGCACCGCATTTTTGTGTGACTTTACAGTTTTTTTTTGTGAATTTACAGCAGTCTCTTTGTCAAGAATTTAATACTTAGGTACTTTTTAATGTCTACGAAAATGATAGAAATATGTGTTACATTTTTGATTAAAGAAGAATTTACGAAAAGCGGAAATATTTATAAACTTCAACCTAATTTAGAATTCACAAAAAAAGTACCAGGAAAATAATGTTTTTTTTTTTCAAGAGTCGACAAATGTAAGAAATTTGTTTTATTTTATTTTATTCATGTAAGTAACTAGGTAAGTAGATAAGTAGATAACTGCTTCTCTTCCAGGTTATTTTAAAGCCGATGTAGGGAATGGGCGAAATCGCGAATCATGTTAATAGGCAATGCGGCTAATAACCCATTATTAATTTGATTTATTTTTCCATATTCTCGCCCATCATCACGCTAAAAATGGACTTTGGGTCTGATAGCTCTGGGCTCAGTCTGTTTAGAGCCGCAAGACCCAAAATGCTCTGTCTGCCTCATTAGGGACAAAGACGTGATAGTGCATAGTAACTAGGTATGTTATTTTGAGCACCCGAGAAGGAAAAAGAATATTGTGTTGTTTGTACAGTTCAAATTTTGGTGGCCACAGCGAGGCTGGACTTGCAGAGCAAAGTATAAGGTTAAGACCATTACCCAATTGAACAAGAACTGGGACGACGCTCGATTTACTACTACTCAAACCACATTACAAAAGTAAACATTACTAATGTTTAAACGATTCAATTTTGTTTTGTAGCGTCAGCTCGGCCTTCCTGCTGTGCGCAAAGCAAAGATTAGATACGGGCTCTATCAATTAAAAAAAGACAACGACTACGCCAAATTCACTACTCAAGCTCCTATACAAAAGAATGTGCCATCAGTGTCATTACACGTCGCTTCATTCCATGGACGTGTGGCGTACACAGCCTACCTTTGGTTGTACCGTCCACGTTTTTGGTAGCGATAGAGAGGCCGGGCGCAGAGCAAAGTGCAAAGCCGTAAGTGGGTTCCGTACTTCTCATAGGTTGTCCTGTAGTCTATGGGTAAAGAACTATAAGCTGTATTTTTTTCAAAAGTTTAGGCTTAGGGGTTTTGGAGGTAAGAGGGGGAATGGTATTTCTTTCCTATTTTCTTAAATATCTATAAAAATATATTAAAAAAATGAAAATTCTCATAAAAAGCTCTTTCATTTGATACACACACGATAAAGTTTACAAAACTTTTGTTTTTTAATTTACCCCCATAAGAGGTCCCCATACCTATTTGGTATATATAATAATACACACTGATTGAGCGAGCCCCAAAGTTAGTTTAAACTTGTATTACGGTATACTAACTCAACGATACAATATTGTATAATATATACATATATAGATAAACACTCAAGACCCAGGACAGTTTGAAAAATAATATTTACCATCTTGCCCTGGCTAGGAATCGAAGCTAGAACCTTCAAAGTGGCAGACCAGCGTGTTAACCATTACGCCACGGAGGTCGTCAATTAGTTATACGTCCGTCTTTGGTCACTGACTTACATATACTTATATGCACCATATTAATGCAAATTGGCTGTGACAGACGGACGGGCAGACAAGTAAGTGGTCCTATAAGGGTGCCGGGTTTATCTTTTGAGGTATGGAACCCTAAAAACAACTGAAATTTTGCCCAATTCACTGCTCAAACCACCTTAAAAAAAGAAAATGCCATGACACGTCACGTTTGTTCTATGCGTCACAGGACATGATGACGTATACCGATGTTTGTACTCGTACTGTCCAAATTTTTGGTGGCGACAGAGAGGCCGGGTGCAAAGCAAAGTGCAGAGATTAGACACGGGCCCCATCAATTACGGGTAATCCCAGGCACGTGCGTGCCGCTCTCGCAAACCTATGGGGATTATTGAAATTTTCTCTCGGCATACAGTACGCATGCCTGCTTCTGCTCATATCTGTCTAGCCCTTGGCTATAATTTCGAATCCCCATCTTGTATTAGAAAACCGAGGTTTCTTTTCAATGTACCTATCTAATGTATCAATAATTGCATGCACCCTTCTTTGAGTGTATTGTTTTTGTTCCTTTACGCATCACAGAGTATACAAACTAGGGACAAGTTGAGTAAGAGGGGAAAGAACAAACTTTAAAATCTCGATCGTTTTATGAACTGAACATTTGCACATGCTTTGTACATGAGTTTAAATGTGCTAGTAAATAAAATATTTACAGTCTCTAACTACTTTTGACTATTTAGTACAAATGCGTTTTTGTTTGTAAAAAAATTCACCTCGACAATTTCTTTAATGTTGATTGAATTAGGTAAGTATTTAAAGTACCTATTCTTTTTACAGATTTTCCAAAAAAACCCTACTTATGAACTAATTCAAATCAAATAAAGTAATCCGCTAGCTTCTAACAAGTCAAAACAGATACATTTTTCTAAACGTCAAAAAAAACCTTTTTTATAGGATTTGTATGAAAAACGCACGTAGTGACGTCATAATTTCATGGAATCAAATAGCACTCAGTTTCAGTTATTATCAGTTGTCAGTTTTTTTGCATTAATAAACCTAAACTCACGTTCAAAATGTAAATGATTTCATCATTTACATTTTAAAATTTAATTAATTTAAAACTACAGAAAATGATGTTACTTGTGCTTCAGCACAAGTAACATCATTTTCTGTAGTTTTATTCTCTTACTACCTATTACAAAATAATTTATTATTGACCCTGGATACTGCCCTATTGTTAAACTCGATATTAATAGTACATTACGATATAAGTGCGTTATAGTGGTTATTTATGACACACGACGCGGAATTTCAGCCCGAGCCGAAGGCGAGGGCGTAATGGAGCTGAGTGTGATTAACCAATGTACGCACGTATATCGTACGACGATTTTCAACACACTTGCGGGGAAAAATACATAATAAACTGATTTTTTTAAATAAACTAAACCATAAAACTGTGATGCACATTGTTGCTTTCCCGCCGTTTTACTTTATAAAATCGGCACGGCGCGCTGCCTACTGGACAGCGCCGCACGGCATGCAAATTCGAAATTAAAAAAAAAAGCTATATGAAGCATATGTAAGATACAAAGATAAATATTGAAACAACGATGACGTTCCATGTGTGATTTATTCTTTTTCTTTGTCTAACCTTCACCTCATGTTATCTAACTATCTCGCTCACACACAACTGTCAAAATTTTTTTCATACTGGATTTATTAATTCTGTCCCTTTGTTTCGCAATAGCAAATCGTGAGTTATAGAATATAACTTCACTATTTGCGTTTCTAACACACGCGTGTTTTATGAGCTTCTTTATATATCTAAAACCGATGAAATTAGATCCACTTTATGAGCAAGGGTGTTGAAAACTAACTAAAATAAACTAAATAAGTACCTAAGTACAAAAGCGTCTACTAATTAAAGTATGAATAATATATATAGCAGTATATTTCAATATCTACATCGGACATTTTAAAGGACGTGCTAACATAGTCGCAGAAAGGGTCGCTCCAATAACACATGAGTGATAATTAAATATGCACAAGCCACCAAATCCCGGCGCCTGTCCGCCAAGCAATCTTGTGAAATATTCAATCAACCGTGTTGGGTAACTAAACAGAATAACCAATTAGGAGCTCCGTGCATAATATTCATTACCTGCTAAAGGATACATGTAAATTATTGTCATACAGGGTGTTAAACACATATTACGAACCCATCTGACAGTGTGTAATAATTCTAGGAATTATAAAGCACGTCAAAGGATCAGCGTCAATCTATTTTGTAATTGTACTTCTTTGTGAAAAAAATATTACTTTTTTATTTTGTTATATACATAGCGGAAAAAGAAGAACTTGTAACATTCAATATTTTTGACTAACCATATAACAGTTTAGATATTTTTAACTAAGTTACAGCGTATAAGCTTGTGAATCTATATAGCTTATAAAACGCTGTTTTGTTGTTTTGTAAGCGTTTTATAAGCTCACAAACTAGTAGCTGTAATTTAGTAAAAATAACTAAATTGTTACATGGTTAGTAAAAAACACTGAATGTTACCTACATCTGTTTTTTCTTTCGCTCTGATTGTAAACCATGATAAATAATATACTTTCCGTTTGCACCTGTAAGTTGTTACATTTTGCTACGTAAAGTTGACGTCCCATTTAAGTGGTTCTGTTTATCCCATTTTATCTAAGATACACTTATGTTGGGTCCTGGATCTACTGTAATGACTCATCCCCGGAATCAAAATAGAAGAATAATTAATTTATAATTATTAGTTGAGAGAATTCATCATTTATTAAAATAAAATATATCAATGTAAATAATTAAAGGAAATGTATTTGCAAAACATAACTTGATACTGAAATGTCAATTGAGTATTTTACTAGGCTAACAAATATGGTTACAATTGTGATAATAGCTATAAATCAATGTAATTATTATTATTAATAATAGTTATGAATTTTAAAATATAAAAGGTACCATTTCTTAGAAATTAACTATTAATCATACTTTATTTTGATTAGTGAGTTATGTTGTGAAGTTGTTGCGAGTCCCCCCTCCCATTACGAGTGTTCTTACATTTACAAAATCAGTTCTTGAGTCAGTCTGCTTGGAGTCTTCGAATGAGAAAGATAAGTATTGTGAATTGTGATGTGATTATATGTCGGGATAGTTGTGCAGTGTGTGGGTAGTTTAAATAATAAAACTCGTAAATAAACGTAGTTATGTAGCTGTGACTAGGCGTGGCCATGACTCATTCAGATATGATTATTATAAGGAATGCGGATCACCTGACCCATTTGTTATAATGACGCTCTACTTCACCTGGACGGTAAGCCCTGTGAGCACAGGATAACTGTGCGGGCTTGAGAGTTAGTTTAAGCTGTGATGTGGTTTCACAAGGAAGCTCCTCATAGTTCAGCGCGTGGAGGGGCGCTGACCTTACCGTCTCATTTTTAATGAATGTCCATCCATTTACCCTCATTGTGATATATATTTGTCAATGTATAAAGCAATTTAAATGTTCAGTGGTAGTAAATTAAAATAAATCTTAGTTAAATGTTGACTTTGTGTTTTAAATTATATGGACCTAATCAGTGTGTTGCAACACTTACAAAGTTGTGATTTTGAGTCTAAAATATGTTATTATATGTGCACTCTAGATTGCAGTTATAAATAAAAAGAATTACTTGCAATCAAACACATAAAACAATATTTATATTGAATTACATAATCTTTAAGAGTTGTTAATGTATTAAAATAAACAATTCATCTAATTACTTTAAACACAAAACTTCTGCAAACCTTAAAAGATGAAGGTATTTAATCAACATCACGATAACTTTTCTATCGGCGTAGGTATGGAATTACTTTCGTAATTAAAATACTTAGAATTCTCGTTTAATCAACGGTGTTTTGGAGCAACATAATGCAATGTTAATGACCCGTTAAAGTTACCTGTTGTGGTTTGGCGAAGTCAACACTGAGCGCTGAGTAAAGAGGGTAAATGAGGTTGTCTATGGCGCCCTCTCGTGACCTCTCGCTAAACAAAACTACAAAGCGAAGTACAGCAACAATCCCAGATAAAATGGCCGTAGGGCAACAAGCCCGCACCCCTTTTGTTTTCACACAACACCGCCGCTGCGCCACCGTCGATTTAGCAAAATGCCTATTTGAAATTTTTGAAATACATAGATATTTATTACCTACTTCAAAACATATTTTCAGTATACCTATTTGAACAGGCAAAGACAAAGTTCCTGAAAATACTTGCTTTCGCACGTAACACATGCTGACGTTCAACATTCCGTATTTGTCTACTTGAAATCCGATTAAAATTGTGAAAGCAATTAAATTACGAAGAATGCAAAAATTTTTGTGCCTCTAACTTCGAGTAAGTACATGCCTCAAAGCATCCGTTTTACAGAGCGGGCGGTTTTTTTAGGGTTACCATCACGGTACGCAAAAATATGAATAGGTTTGATTTGTTAAAATAAGGTTAATTCATAATTTAAATATAAAGTAAAGTCAAGATACTTTGATTTGACATAACTAATTAAAATTCTTCGTTTTAAAAATGATGAAAATAAAATAATTTAATTGCTTAATTCGCTATTCAAAACTTCGCAGACCTTTGCGTTTTCTTAGATTCTTTTGTCATGCAATTATTATTTGAAAGATGGCAGCCCTAGGTCGGTAGTAGGAGACGCACACCGCAGGAATTTCTAAATCTTCATAAGATAATGGATCGCTCCGCGAAAGAAAAGGACCTCTCTGGCTTGGAACTTTGTTGAATTCCTGACTCGTAATTAATAAAATTACTTTTTGGGAGCTTTCCTCGACTTCAAAGAATTTTAGCATAAAAGAAAAAAGTTAAGTAGATGAATTATTTTTGAATGATAAAGGAAATATTTTTGGATATTTATGTACTAAGAAGCAGAGTTATGGTAAAGAATTTTTGTGGATCTCTTTACGTTGGGAAAGTACCTTCATGAATTACGTGAAAACGAGATTGTTTCTTCGATGACGTCATGTCAGGTCGTCAAAAGAGGTCCAAGGCAAGACTTACTAAGATTATTATTACGAAAGCTTAGAAGTTGTTTTTTAAGGAATTTAAATTAAACTGTTTCAGCCTCGTATTCACTAGGCGCAACAATTGGCGCGCTATATGTTGCTCAACTTGTTGAAAGTTAGCGCGGAACTTTTGTTTAGCAATATTGTCTGTCTACGCATGATCAGTCGTCGACAACATGTCGCTAGAGGAACTGGTGTTAATTTAACGGCAATGGTTATATTTTTATCGAAAAATGCATCAAAAAGAGTGTGAGCAGTATCCCATAAACGTACTGCGCTTCACGTCTCCACTCGTCAACATTTGATGCGCAACTGCATGTTGTAAGGAAACACACAACGAGCCGCGTGTCATTTTGCGCGCTAACTAGCAACATTTTACGCTGTAGTGAAACGTTGCCGAACATGTTGAGCATCACGTGTTGCGTGCCAAATGTTGCCAAATGTAGCCTGTTCGAGGCTAGAGGGCTTCCAAACATAATTACAAAGCATATTTTTACCACAAAATTAGGTCTTCGTGAGAGACATTAGAACAACTTCGCAGGCAATGCTAGTATGATTATACTAAGGGAAATTATTTTGAAGTGAATATAAATAAATATGTAACTAGATACGGTTTGAGCTAGCCCCAAATTAAGTTTGAACTTGTGGTATGGGACACTAAGTCAATAATTTAAAAAAATATACATAAAATTGTAACAGGCGGACTTCAAGGCCATTGGCCATATGGTGCTGAAACGAGATTATATTTTTATAATAAAAGCTATATTTTTATAATAAATACATAAGTAGATAAACACCCAAGACCCAAGACAATTTGAAAAAGATCATTTTCCAACTTGCCCTGGCTGGGGATCGAACCCAGAATCTTCGGAGTGGAGGACTGGTGTGTTAACCTCTACGCCACAGAGGTCGTCAAAAAACAAAACAATAACGCAATAAACGGGCAAGTGCGAGTCGGGCTCGTACATGAAGGATCCCGTACCTCCGTACAATGTTTTAAAACTTTCAAGTATCTAGTTAATGCCCTTATAAAGATCTAATAAAAAGCCCTGCAAAGACACGTTTTTTGTATGACGCCCCCTTTAATTAGGGTTCCGTACAAAAAATGAAAAACGGAACCCTTATAGGATCACTCGTGCGTCTGTCTGTCCGACCGTTTGTCACAGCCAATTTGCTCCGAATCTACTGAACCGAATCAGGTGAAATTAGGTAGAATGTTTTAATCCTGTGACCCAAACACATATGTGCAAAGTATTTTTTTTTAATAAGGGTCATTTTCGGGGGCAAATTAGGAAATTAAAAAAAAAGTTTTGCAAACCTTACTGTGTCATATATCAAATAAAATGGCTCGTTATGAGGATCTCAAATATATTTTTGTTATTATTGTAAAATGAATAGTTTTGATTTTATTCATGAAAGAAGACGAAAATTGACCATTCGCCCACCTGATCTCCGAAACTACTGAGACTTTGAATAAATTACAAAATATATGAGTAGTACATTGCTTGTAGATTACAGGAAAATCTATAAGAATTCAATCAATTGTACGGAACCCTCTCCACACGAGTTTAACTCGCACTTAGCCGGTTTATTTTTAACTTCTTTTTAATTATAGTATTTGTTATTATACCGGCCACAGTAATAAACAATCGGTGAAAATTTCAAGTGTCTAGCTATTACGGTTTAAGAGATAGAGCCCTGTGACAGACGGACAGACCGATGGACAGACAACGGAGTCTCAGTAATAGTATGCTTAAAAATAAAACTAATACTTACAAGTATTACTTGAAAAAGCATTAAACTTTATCGTGAAAATAGTTAAAGAGTAGGAATTAAAAAGAAAGTGCACTGGAGAATATGCGTTGAGAGGAATCCTATAAATCTCGTAGAGTTCAATAGCACGGCAAATACTGTCTTGATAGTCCACGTTAAATGCAATTTACTGTAGCACCGAGCTTCTACTTCGCTGCGCTGCAATACCTGTTATAAGAGTGGCGGGACTACTTATGTTTGTTTTAAATCGGAGACTTACACATAAACCGTTTATTTTACATAATTAATGATTTAAATTCGGAGTACAGTCAAATTACTTATTTGACATACCTATTTCGAATTCTTCGCTTAACATAAATGATGAAAAAAATATATATAACCGATGGCTGATAGGGCAGAAACGTTCTCGAATGGCAGCCACGTACCAGCAAGCGCAGCGTAGGACACCCACGTGCTAGGTGGTCGGACGACCTGAGCAAGGTTGCAGAAAAACGCTAGAGGCAGGCCGCTTCCGATCGGTCGTTTTGAAAATCCTTGGGGGAGGCCTATGTCCAGCAGTGGATATACATACATAATATTTTGTATTTATTTATTTGTATTTAACTCTTTTTTTTTTTCATTTAAGCGTATTCCCGGTCAAGATGGAAAATTTTCTTTTTCAGATTGATCTGGGTCTTGGATGTTTAAATATTTATCTATATCTATTTGTTAAATATAGTATCGTTGAGTTAGTATCCCATAACACAAGTCTTGAACTTCGTCAATCTGTGTGATTTGTCCGTCCGTATATATATATCCTCAGCTGTGCTGCTTTGGAGCCCGGGGTGCGCATTCCCGCTTTTTTTCTCCTAATATAACATGCATGTCAATGGTCACCCAAGGGTGCCAAAGACCTTGCGAAGTGGAAAAGAAATAGCCGGAACAGTTTGGCTATAATTTTACGACCAGCCGCCTGCCTGACGTCAACCCTCTATAGAAATGTATTTGTGCAAAAAGTTTAACAACTGGCCCCCACCCGACGTTAACCCTCCTTGGGAATGAAATTGTAGCACGAGATGTTTGTGGTTAGTCCTTTAGTCGCCTTTAGTTACGACATCCACAGGAAGAGATGTAGTAGGTAGTCCTATTCTAACCCGGATCCACACGGGAAATTTATTTGTATTTAACTGCTTGCTTAGAATTTACACACACGAGTATGTCTCTGTTACCGACAATCTGTATATTCCGGTATTCTATACAATACCTAGCTAATTTATAGAATACCTAAAACATGTAGGTAATGTATCAAATATTATTTATTTTATACTTTGCCTAGGTATTCTATACAATACCGAATGCGCCGCCGGTAATGTATGTAAAAGACGAGAGTAAGTAAGGACGGACGTGCGGGGTGCGGGCAGGCATGCTTGCATTTCATTCCAGGCGTTAGAAACCGTCATTTATTTTTAATTAGCACTCTAATTTTAATAAAGTTGATTTTAAGTAATAGAACATGTTCATTTTATTATGTTGTTACGGTTGTAACAGAAAGGTACTTTTTTGTACCCTTTTTAAACAGAATATTTTAAGGAGCACCTTGATTTTAATAAAGTAATTTTAAATAATAGAATATGTTTTATTTGCCCGTCATTTTATAGGTAGGCTGGTTAACAGTGATAAATATAGACCAAAATTTATTTGTTTTACATATTGCCGATGCAATCTCAGGAATTGTATTCATTAGGTACCTAGGTAAAGTATGTAATGGACAATAAAATTTCATACATTTTCTGGTCCCCCAGGTATTCTATACATTGCCTAGGTATTGAATAGAATACCTTAATTATACAGATTGCCGGTAACAAATCCATCATATCTAAGTTATACTAAGTAAAATATTTACCTATAAGCATTTAATCCTGCTATATCGAGATCTGATTTGTACTTTTTACTGATCGTTGAAAATATGCATGTTTTTTTTAATTTTCTTTTTTTTTAAAATTACAAACTCTTATTTCTAAATTTACATTCATAACAACAAATAGATGATTTTTTTTATGAATATTAGAAAATTTTATTTCGTAAATTCCTAAAATAAAAGCACTACATTACACACTATTGTCCTGGCCTTTTTTTGTAAATATTTGTAATTAAGTGTATTACTAATATTTTCAAATATAAAAGACTAGGACTTTACATTGCAACTTCGTGTCCAAAGGCTGGCAGAATTACCACGTTGGATGGCAATGCTTGCTTATTTTCTGACTTAGATATAGACCAGCTCTGTAGTTACTGGATTAAATAGAATTCTATTCATTTCAAAAGTGCATTAGCAACTAAATGGCTACCTTTTTACCCTTGTGGTCAATAAATATGAAAAAAATATCAGCGTAGCTGCGATAAACTAAACCGGTGTAAATAAAACCTGCTCTTTCCATTTTACCTTGTATTTACACCACTGCACATAAAAAACATGTGCAAATTGATTGCGTTTCTATTGAATTGGTAGAAAACTATTCCAGAATTGCCTGCCTTTAGTTAAAAATAAATCGTAAACTATGACTATTATGAATGTGTTTTATGTTGTTAGAATGGTGCTATAGGTAACTACTGTAGTGATCAATTTTTTTGAGTTATAAAAAAATTTTTGAGTTTCAGTTCTAAGTATGGGGAACCTCCAAAATTTTTTTTTTCTATTACTGTGCGAACACATATACTTACCAAGGTTCAACAGTATAGCTCTTAAAGTATCGGAAAAAAGTGGCTGTGACATACGGACGGACAGACAGACATGACGAATCTATAAGGGTTCCGTTTTTTGCCATTTGGCTACGGAACCCTAAAAACCACAAAAAAAAACAATAAATAAATCTCATCCCATCCATCAGATTGGGATTGCCCATTCTCAACTAATATTATAAATGCGAAAGTGAGTTTGTTTATTTGTTTGTTTGTTTGTTTCTTACCTCTTCACGTTTTATCTACTGAACCAATCTTCTTGAAAATTCGCATACACATAGTTAGGAGTACTGAGTAGGACATACCTTTCATCTCGGAAAAATGTAATGTTCCCGTGGGATACGCGAGCGAAGCCGCGGGCAAAAGCTAGTAATTAATAAACAGATAAAGACAAATCATACTAATTGAGCTAGCCCCAAAGTAAGTTTAAACTTGTATTATGGCATACTTACTCAACGATACTATATAATAAATACATGTATAGATAAACCCCCAAGACCAAGAAAGAAAATGTTAACCTTGTTTTTATTAATCACTCACTAGTGGCCCGCGCCGGCTTTGAACGGATTTGTTTTATTAAACATAAAAACCTTCCTCTTGATTACTCTATCTTGGTCACAGTCTTGGTTTAAAAGATGGAGTTTAAAAGATCTAAACGTACAAACATACAGAGGAATAGACGGTGGGAACAGACTTTGATTTATATATAATGTCATGCTCATTGCAGTTTGTTACCAAAGAACTATTATGTAAAAATATAAAGAAGACACTACATAGGTAGGTATCACTGTTTTATCCCGTTCATTTGCAGCTATAGCCATAAACTTTACTTAGTCAGTTGCTAGCTCTTATACGTCTAGTACTTTTGACAGTTTATAAGCGAAAATTATACGATAACATGGTAAATATAGTTAAAAATGCCTTGGTGTGTATTAACATACTGTAAGAATAATTCAAGGAACACGACAAAGTGTCAAAATATAACTTTCCATCGGTAAGTAACTAAATTTTGTAGTTCGAAAATTAAATAAGTATGATATCGTCGCCATATATTCAAAAATAGAACAGGGTAGTTTTTATATTCCATTTCAATGTTCGTTACCTACATTTTTAATGAGTAGTTCATATTTATTGCATTGTAAACAAATTGATGTTTAACTTACAATAACATTTTGTGTACAAAAACGTCGCTTGTTGGCATTCCGTGACTTTACAAGAAACTACTACTCACTGCCCTCCCTAACCACAAAGGTATCTGTCGGACGCATCGCAAAAACAATATCTCAAATCACCGTCTAATCTAAGCTTTACAAAAGGTCACTTCAAAGTGACCGGCTTTAATACCTCATAAAACGTCCAAGTGTAGTGAAATTCGCTTATCAGGGCGATAACAGCCCGCATAGCGATGACGTCGGCAAAGTGCAACGACACTACAACTAGTGTAGCTTCATTCGAGGCTACGTAAATCCCGACTGATGAGGGTAGACGTTCGGTTAGATGTAAATTCGATTCTTTGTCTGCACCGCGATGTGCTTTGAACATTATAAACGCTTGAGCTAGTCTCTTTGAAAAGTTCGCAGTATTATTAAGAACTATGCTTATTAGAAACTTACGCCATTATCCAAAATTATACTGTAAGTTTTACGTAAACTTCATGTTTAGTCTTTAGGTTTAGCTTAAGGAAATTTATAAATTAATTTTCAAGGTTTAAGTATTTTATCAATGCTCACATATGCACAATGAGGAGCTCGGTGGCCTGGTGGAAGTACACATTACTAGCGCTTTCGCGAGTAAAGTGACACTGGGCATGGTCCATACTGGATGGGTGACCACAAGTGGCATAAAAAGCTCCTTCGTGCTTCAGAAAGCACATTAAGCCGAGAGGCTGTCATAACTGTATGGCAGTCATCAAGCTGTGTCAGTTGCCTTTAGGTAACTTGAAAAGTCTAACACCGGTGTTGGATACTTACACCACTGGTATGACTCTCCATAGATTCAGAGTAACATATATACCTACTACTACTACAAACGAACCAATTTATCTGTACACACGTCGATGTGTGAGTTTTATACTTAGGGTCGCACCGCAGAATTAATTTAATACTTACCTACTAACGAGTTCGACATATTTACGATTATATCTTTCTATATCGTCAGTGTTCACAAATCTCCCGAGATTTGCGAACACTATGACGTAAAAAATATATTTTGTTTTATGTGTATTAAATGTTACAGAAAAGTCGGAAACAGCTACATAATATCACTTCACAAATATTTTTATTATGTCCATTGTCCCACCATTAGTTCACTTTACTGATTATTATTGAGTCATTTATAATGTAATATAGTAATTTGCATATTCGGCGCAAAACTATACGGTAATTATTTGAATAAATTCAATAAATAAATAAATATAAGGACAAATCACATCAATAAAAATAAACAAATGTTTATCTTATTACGCTTCTACGCACGGTCAAGTTGTCATTGTCAACAATGGCATTATAGCACTACACTATAACCCGCGGAAATCTACTTGGCATCTGCGTATATGTGATTAACTGTGAGCGAGGAGCCTACGTATTTTTACCGGTTTATACTGTTGTCGATTGATAATCCCTCTCGCTCTTGTGTATCTCCCGCCAATGCGAGAGAGCGAGAAGGGTATATATATCAAGATGGCTGCTGGGTAATAACGTGATATTATATTGTTGCTTTGCTACCTGTTTTTATCATTTGGAAATCTATGAAATATGTGTTCTTTGTTGTTTGTTTCTAGTAACTAAACCCTAGTTTAGAGCACAGAAAGGTACAGAAAGTGCGGGGGAGAAGTGCGGGGACGCCAATTTGCGGGAGACGCTGTGAGTTTCCATTCTGTTTGACTCTTATCTATTCTGTGCTTAAACACAAAAAAAGAAGTACATTTTTTTGAAGAAAAGTGGTGCCAGTGCCTGCTGTAACGTAG
The DNA here is from genome assembly GCA_963576875.1 of Acrobasis repandana. Classification (NCBI taxonomy): domain Eukaryota; kingdom Metazoa; phylum Arthropoda; class Insecta; order Lepidoptera; family Pyralidae; genus Acrobasis; species Acrobasis repandana. Next base: position 12,249,750 of record OY756218.1, on the reverse strand, counting down.
CCGCGTGCAATGTTCCGTATTCACCCTAAGCATGAGCTGCTAATGAGATTGTATGTAACCTTGCTATCCAGAGCTGACTATTTGCATAAGTAACCCGCTAAATACTTGTAAAATAGTTTATGCTCCAAAAGCGAATGATTTTTCTCTACAATATCTAAATTTGGTTATTCTATAATTTTGCTTCTTCTTCTTGTAATTAAGGGCCGCGCTCTTGCCGGAGTGAGTACTTTTCATTCTTCTTTTTTGTCTTCGTTTCTTTTCGTCTCTCTTTCCTTATTAGTTCTTAACTCCCTACTAGACTACAAAGTTAACTTTAATATTTTAAAATCTAAGGAATCGTCAGACGAAGTATAAATTTGTTCGATTTAACTTTGTCTGACGATTCCTCAGCTGACACACATTTATCATATCATAGGTAATGAAGATAGGGTTGTTACATATTAATTTTATTCAGCTTTATTTATTTATTAAGCGCCTGTTAATTAATTGATGATTGAAGCTAGACACAGTAGGATATTACAATAATAATAGGTATATTTGCGTGCGTAGAAATGTCACATCATAATGAAATTTGAATAATACGAATATAGTGCGGTTCCTAATCTGACTGAATCTATAAATCATACGACATAATATCTAAACCTACCTCTACATCTATCTTCTGCAAAACGGACCATAATAAAACATTTAATCAGTCAATTTGGGCGAACTTTGACGTCTAAACATGGTAGGCCTCATAATGATTATTAATGAACGTCGACACTACATTCCGTGGCGCCTATACAAATATTTTTAGTGGGCTCCGTGGCCTCAAGGCAGACTCAATAATGTGTCAATAATGTTTGTACACCGCGTCTCACCTGCCACCCAGCACAAAACCACCTGTCACGCAGCAGACATTTATCATAATATTGCATCCTATTCGCCCCAAGGCGGTAAAAGGACGTTACTATTTATATTTTGAAAATTTATTTTCTAATATTCAGTAGGTAAGTCATAAGTATATTGATACACGGGTTACTTTTTATATCACAATATTATGATTTTTTGCTTTTGGCAAGCAAATGGTATTCCAATAAATTGATATCAGCGTGTCAAGATAAATATGTTTTTGTAGGTACTTAGTCATATTTCATTTAAACAATTCGTTCCTTCAAACGATTGGCACAATGTAGGCGCTCCGACAAAAGCGGTACCGGCTTCGTCAAACACACGACCTTTGTGGCTCACCGACAGTTTGCAAACCATTTTTGCGAACAAACTACATGATCTAATTTAATCGTCATGACAAAATGAATGATTGTCAAACTACTTGTAAACGAATCAAGTTAGGTAGTCTCATTAAGCTTATGATAAGCATGTATAGATATACATGAAATAAAAACTACTTAGTTTATTAAAGGCAAATAAACTTTAGCTCACTCAACAAACACAAAGATAGAATCTTGACCAGACAGCGAGCGAACTATTCCAGCGAATCACCTTTTTGCTCACAGCAACAAAGGGCTACGAACAACTTAATTGAATAAACCTAACTGCTTGTGATTCAGCGAAGGTAATATCAGGTGCCCCGCTTTTGAAAAACAATAACCCGGGAACATTGCGCGAAAACCTTATACAAAAGAGAGTCGCTCAATGAAGTTGCACACCGAAGAATTTCCATGCAATAACGGGGCATACCCCGGCCAGGAATCTTCTGGAGTGCGGCGGAGATATTGCGTACTTACTGGCCTCGCCTCTAATAACACCGCCGATACCGTTTGTGTAAGGAGAAAAATACGAAATGAAATGGAAACTACCCGGCCTTATGGTTTCCAATCTCAGCTAACATTACGAGCTTATTTCTTACTTTAATATTCGTCTCTTCGGGAGAATTCTCACAGATAAAAGAATTGGTTTTAAAGGTAAAATACGCTAAAACTTTGATATCGTTAGGCATTTTTAAAGAACTAATTTGCATTGATTAAGCATGGAACATTGAACAAGGAGCACTTAAATTGAAGATAAACAAAACGATTTCATCTATAAAAAATTGATAGAAAATCAATACTTTAACATTTAATCTAAATGCAAAATATACGCTATGTTCCATCGTGTCTGACCAATCAAACACCGCCAATTAGGTAATATCAGAGCGCTATTAGTGGGATCGCGTTCATTATAATCAGTGTAATAATGTCAAATGACCTGCCGCCCGCCGGATTATAAAATATGTACTGAGGATCGCTGATACTAGTATCAGAATATCAGTATATACCTAGGTACGAGTATGTACTGATATTCTACCTCAAACCATATCTAATTTTAGTGTTTTAAATTTTTAGTTTAAAAAGTCCATTAAACTAATATAAAATCTCAAAACGATATTTGTAACCGCAAATGATGCTGTACCATCACCGGTTGTAAAACTTTATACACAAATGCATTCCCAAAGAGAATTGACATCAGGCCGGTCGTAAAACTGTAGCCAAATCGTTTAAACTGTTCCGCTATATTTCTACTCAACTTCGCATGGTCCTCTGAAATCCTTGAGTGATCGTTAAAATGCGTATGATATTTAGGAAAGAAAAAGCGGGAAAGCGCGCTTCAGGTTCCAAAGCAGCACAGCTGAGGATACAACCGGGAACGCGCTAAAACGAAAATTAATATTATGACATTCGTATTATGTATAAGATACCCAATTTTAATGATTGACCACGCGGGCAACGCCGCGATTAAAAGCTAGTAGTAAATAAAAGAACAAACTATGTGTATTTTGATTTAAATAAACGGGCAAGTGCGAGTCGGACTCGTACATGAAGGGTTCCGTACCTCCGTACAATGTTTTAAAACGCTAAAAAACACATTTTTTGTATGACGCCCCTTTAATTTTTAACTTTTTTTTTGTTTTTAGTATTTGTTGTTATAGCGGCCATAGTAATACATAATCTGTAAAAATTTCAACACTGTTAAAAATTATGTAATTATACTAAAAATTATGTAATTTTACATGCAAAAAATTACATAAACCTGTAAAATTCTTGAAAAATCCGGGAAATTTACGGGAACATATGTAAAAATAACAAAAATTATGTAAAATTTCGTATTTATATGTAACATTTCATATTTTTCCGTAAATTTCCCAGATTTTTCGGGAATTTTACAGGTTTATGTAATTTTTTGCATGTCACATTACATAATTTTTAACAGTGAAGTATCTAGTTAATGCCAATATAAAGATCTAGTTAAAAACGCTGAAAAAGCACGTTTTTTGTATGGCGACCCCCTTTAATTTTTAACTTTTTTTTATTTTAGTATTTGTTGTTATAGCGGCAACAGTAATACATAATCAGTGAAAATTTCAAGTGTCTAGCTATTACGGTTTAAGAGATAGAGCCCTGTGACAGACGGACAGACAGCGAAGTCTCAGTAATAGGGTCCCGTTTGCACCCTTTTTGTAGTACCTAGAATTGTTTTTATAGTACCTAGAATTAAGTTATCACAAAAGATACTCAATATTAAATAGAAACCCCTTCGACAAAGCCGCGATTAAACGCTAGAAGTAAATAAAAGAGCAATAATGGGTTTGTTGTTTAAAAAAAAGTGTTTCCAACTACAAAATACAAACAAGATCGTCTTAATACAATTCAAAAATTTTGATACAAAATCAAAGGAAGCCAAAACAAGAACTCAGTCGTATGCCAAATCCCGACTCCTTAATCATTCCGGGAGATGTGTAGTGGCTCTGGCAACTAATTTAATTAGCAAAGGCAGGTTGTTCACCGAGCAAACATTATAAGACTCATCTACTGGTACGAGAAACTAGCTGTCGTACCGATATGTACTCGTACAAACTATACAGATCTGTAGGTATGCAAGCCATTACTTAGATTTATTAGAGATACCACGATCTCATTCATATACGATATGAACATTATACGAGTATAAAAGACATCCTTTTCATTGTACGTTTATGGTATGAATGTTACTCATAAGGAATCTCAAAAGCTATGTGTGTAATGAATCGATTTTGTATGAAAAAAAAGTATTTCTCTCCTAGGTAGGTAACTTCCATAAGACAGTATATTACTAATTGGTCTCTTTCCAGTCAATTTCAATTAAATAAAAATGAGACAGTATATTGAAAACCAATTCCTCTATTTAGACAAGTTTAAGGCCCAATACGAAGAGAACTGCTGAAACTTCATCTATTTCTCTTCACTAGAACCTGAAGTAATTCTAAGCGTTAAAACATTATTTGTAGGTTTGTTCGGATATTTTACAAGGTACTCGCCTTCTTAAAATTTTAATATAAATCAATATACCATTTAAAAACAATGTTAAGAAATGATATGTTCAAAATTATTTTTCTTCCAAAACTCTGCGAATATGAATTAAAGAAAAATTATTTTTACTCAAAAATAATAGTATTGTGATCCCGCATTCTTTATTTTCAATACAAAAAATTACTTATTAAAATAATTCATAAAAACCGATAAAATCTACATCCCGCGTCATTGCGCGTTCATTTCCCGCCTCCCGTTTCACAGTCAAACGAAATATGTAAAAGCATGCTGGGTGCTTTGCGGATCGCTCCGCACCTCATCACCTAAGAGTTTGGGACAACAGGGCCTTAAAGGCACACACGGCTGCTGCGTTGTCCACTGGCAGCCGTGTATATTTATACGAATCATTTCGAACTATTAGCCCTCAAAACCAATTTAACCTACATACATTAAATTTGACACATTTATTAAATAATAATTAGCTTGTTTAGAAACCAAGGTCAAATGTTAATATTTCTTATAAATAAATTTCAGGATTCTCTACAGAACTTGACACCCTTAGATCTCAATTCTTTTGTTAGTAAAGTCGACAATCACACCATGACATCATTTTGAACTTGGATTCCATTTACACATTTATTTTTTTGGTATGATTTATATTGTTACGACTATTGTGATTGTAACAGCTGAAAATTTTTTACTGATTTCTGTGAACGGCTAAAAGTTGTCCCAAAAATCGCAAAAAAAGTCAATCCTAACAACAAAAAGTTAACAGGCTGTCAGCGTCCGTTGCTCAATCAACCGTCGATTGAGCAGTGATGCGATACAGCAGCGGTGTCCAGAGACATCGATCACTTAACTATGGAAATGCGTTTAGTTTGTCCAGCGGTGCATTAAAAGCTGCGAGTATAACGCGGCGAGACTAATCACATTAAGGCCATCGCAAAGGTAATGTTGGTAACAACCCCAAAAAGCCGCCATTAGCATGTCGGCTCACTTTGCAACCCCACGTATGCTGCAATCTCGTAAATTATTCAATCTCGCATGAATCTCGTATCTTGGTCATTTGCGACAGGGATTTTTCGATACTCGTATGATTATAATGTTCTAATACAATACATATTACAAGTACATAAGAGTATGTATTATATGTTTTCTAATTTTGTCAGCCTTATTAAATGTAGACCTTATGTTTAATAATATCGGAAGTACGCCAGTATAGAAATGATAATGAAATGAGACAATGTGACTACCTGTGTGGTTCCGGGTTAGAATAGGACCACTCCATCTCTTCCTGTAGATGTCGTAAGAGGCGACTAAAGGACTAAGCACAAAAATCTCGTGCTATAATTGCATTCCCAAGGTTAACGTCGTGCGGCGGCCGGTTGTAAAACTTTTTGCACAAATAAATTCCCAAAGAGGGTTGACGTCAGGCAGGCGGTCGGTTGTAAAACTAAATCCAAATCATTGAAAGTGTTCCGGCTATTTCTTCTCCATTTTACAAGGTCTTTGGCATCCTTGGGTGACCATTGATATGCATATAATATTTGGAGAAGAAGAAGCGGGAAAGCGCACCCCGGGCTCCGAAGCAGCACAGCTGAGGATGCAACCGGAAATGCGCTTAGACGAAGAAGAATGAAATGAGACAATAATGCAATTGTCTCGCCAGTAGTTTCAGAGAATGCCTCTCTGTACAATGCTCAAAGTGCATATGTCGTAGTACTGTATTCATAATATGTGTTCAATTTAACATTATTTATTTACCTGTGTATGCCATAAATATTAGATCTATTTTTTAAATACACCATTTGAACTTTGAATACCTACACAAATACGCATTGGTACTCTAACATTATAAACTGAACTAACAAACAAACCGCCAAAATAGTGGCAGCACTTCGAACACTTAGCAAAACAGTTAAATGAACAGGCCTGAAACATGATCGAGCGTACAAGCGGCGCTATCCTGGGAACTCTCGCCCGTCTCGCTCGGTCCACTTTATTACTGCGGTACGGTTTTATGACCATCCAGCATTGACGACTTTTTCATGCTGAAGAAAAAGTCTACTTTTGTATAATGTAATTAATACTTTATTATGCTTTGTCCGTTTTATTATACGCATTATTTAAAAAAAATCAAATAAATGTTAAGTGATTAAAAAGTATGTATGAATACATAATAGTATACTCGTAAATGAACATCATGCTGATTCAGGATCTTTTCACTATCTAGGCCACTTGTCACGTAAAATCACATTGCATTACTACTATACTAGATTTTTGTTAATCATTGTGTGACTTACTCATGTATCTGTGGCCTTTTAGTGAATAAAAATTGTATCTATCTATATAAGTATCTAATAGTTTTTGACAAAACGGTTAGAAGTTCTCATAGTAGCTTTCGATACATATAACACTATACAATACTAATAACTCATGCTATCAAACAAAAAACATATAAGTACAAAAGATTATTCTTTAAAGTACATGTCAAAACTAGTACAACTCCACATCTTTTAGATAATAAAAGCTGTTGAAATTAAATCAATATGCAGCAAAATCAAAATCAAATATTCAGTAATTAGGCCTTTGCAGGTACTTTTACACGTCAATAATTTTAGTGTGCATTACGTGTAATTTTTATTTATATCTAAATTATTTTTTTCTTTATTTAAAAGCTACCGATACTAGCGTTTCGCAACCACCACTGCTGAGAAGAAACGCCGAAAGAAACTCATTTACACAGTATTGGTCGCCTACGCGCGAGAAGGGCTTTGTCAGTTTACAAAGATATTAAGCCTAATACAATGTTATCACAACATAATATGTAATCTATATATATAAAAGGACAAGTTCCCACTGACTGACATACTCGTCGCATATAAAGAGCTGCCCAGTTATGGTCTTTACGGATCAGGTTTTGTGTGATAAAAGATCGACATCAACATAAATGGTACATCCACAGCTCTCAACAGCGGCTGTCGATATAATACAACGTACACAAATATTTTTTAGCAACGTACACAGCTATTTTAAGCACGAGTATAAACCATATAAAATATTTTGAGTGACAAAGGATCGACATTAACACAACTGGTAGCTCCACAGCTCTCAACAGTAGCTGTCGAAACTAATACAGCGCACACACATAGTACGGCCGTTTTATGGTATCAACCAATTAACAGCGTGTTTACACCCGATACGTATTGGATGCAGCGTGACGCGAGTGCACTTTGCAAATTATTCATGCGTTATATGCATTACTGTAGTGGGTTGCAGTGTGAAATTGTGTCACGATTCATGAAGTACGAGTTCAAATTTATTAGAACTTTGTATACAGATTACATTGTTATTGAAATACAATTTAAAAAAAAATGCATTTCTTATTCAAGCCTCAGAATATTTACGTTTAACTTAGTGTTGCTACGAGTCTATCGTAGACCATTGTAGACTTTGGTAGCATTGCTACGTTGTTAACGTAGCGGCTACGAAAACAACGTAGCAGTGCTACGATACATGAAGCGGTCGTAGACGATCGTAGTGATCGTTGCTTGTTCGTAGCATAGCTACGAGGCAATTGTGCACGATCGTAGACTTTGTAGCTTGTAGCATTGGTCCAATGCAAGGCGATCGTACGATTATACCATGTTTTTGAAGTGAAAACTTCTTTTGCGGCGTTGTGCACTTTTTTTGTAATGGGTAAAAAATGTTAAACTCGCGACACGTGTCCTGATCGAAAATTCGTAAGACGGATGGAGAGTAGACAGCCGGCGCGGCGTAGGAGAGGAAGTATCCCCCTCTCTTTCTACGGCGCGGCGAAAATGTATGCCTGCGCCTGCTGTTTCGTTTAGCTGAGAGATAAACTTTTTAATGTAATATAAATGGTCATGTTTGTGTACGATAGCGCAATATATAAATATTGTATTCTACCACATAAATGATAGTACTTTTACACTGATAATTAAAGCAATTCGTGCAAAATTAATCCCTTACCATTCCAAAATATCAAAAATGCACAACGTTAATATTTAAGTTTTCATTTCTGCCGGCACTCCCGGAGTGCAACCCGTCGTTTTTTTTACAAGAATACAGGCTGACTATTTAAACACTGTTCAAATTTTTGGAGCAAGTTCAGTCAGTCAGTTATTAATTGTAGAAAGTAGTTCAGTATCATGGACTGAAATTGCTCCAAAAATTTGGACATTGTTTAAAAAGTCACCCTGTATAACTCTTTTAATATTCATATTAATATTACTGAATTTGCAAACTTATTTACACATCTATTGCTCTACCTTATACCAGAAATTAAAAAAACAGACATAATAAAAAATAAGAGATGACAAAAATCCGCGTCTCACAAATACGAGTATGACTCATTACGTGTATACGAGCCATGCTCGCACATTTTGGCTGCACGCGGCTACACCCAATGTAGGTCGCGTGTCAGCTGTTGTTACTTAATATTTTAAATCAAATAATAATGATCAAATGAGACACTATCGAGCAGCGATCGAGAAAGGACCCATCACACCCAGCCCAACAATATGTAATTTATATCAACAATAAACCAGTTTTAACGTGACGTGGTCTTGTATCTCCATCCCGTCAACATCAACATCTCTTCATGTATGGCGTGGGCCGACAACCAAAGCCTGCGCCGTACAACGTGACTTTGTGAGCTACCACCTTTTGTTGGCTTTAACAAAATCTTTTTAAACTAACAAACCCTAACAGATGTTTAAAGTATCAGAAAATTTAACTTTATTTTAAACATATAAAATTATAAAATAAATAATAAAACATATATTAATATTAAATAAATTTATTATTAAAAAAATATGGTCAGGCGTAACATGATATAGAATAAAAGTGTGAAAATTGACTTTTGTACAAAAATCCGATATTATTCGTAAAAAAAGTTCTTACGGTCATCCATATCCAACTTTAATGGAAAGTAATATAGCGTATACGTTATACCTTGATATACACGCATCTAAAATCACAGGGAGAAAGAAATAAATAAATTTGACTTGAAACGTCTTCACTCAAATTTGTAATGACATCCTCGTCCAATAAACAATTTACCAACATAGCGGGAATTTAATAAAATCTTTTATTCAATAAATGCGATGCTTGCCTACTTGAGCTTCGAGGGCCATTTATTGATTACAGCCGCTATCTCACGATTTCACTTATTTCTGTCATGTATTAATTGAAGAAATGTTCTTATATCCATCTCTTTTCTTTCCTTCTTCTTCTTTTTCTTAGTTATTAATTCACTAAACGTTATTGGAGCTGCAAACAGCCTAAACGGTTTGGTTAATTTTTTTCAAAATCTCTACTTACTTCCTTTGACGACCAACGACGACGACTTTGACGACCTCCGTGGCACAATGGTTAACACGCTAGACCGCTAATCCGGAGGTTCTTGGTTCGATCCCCAGCCAGGGCAAGTCGGAATATATTTATATTTGGTGGTCTGGGAGAAAAGAAAATACATAGAATATACCAGCTGCTTCTTTTCCCGCGTAGATCTTACAAACCGAAGAGAATCTGAATCATATCAATAGGCCATGTGGTTAGCAACCCATCACTATTATGATTTCCTTTTACCACTTTCATGCCCACCATCACGCTAAAACTGGCCTGAGCCTTTCCGCCCTAGGCTCTGTCTGCCCCGTTAGGGATAAAGACATGATAGTGTATCTGTATGTCTACTAACATATGTGCTTCCATTAAAAATATTTCTTAAACCACATCAAATTAGAAATTACAAGCCAGATGTTCCATTATTTTTACATGATACGTTACCTCTGTGATGCTGATTATTTTGTATTAAAAAAAATACGCAGTATTCAGTTTTTATTTATATTTACTTTACGCTTTCTTTTGCGCTTCGGATAAAGCTAATCATTCATATTACCAATAATTTAAAATGATTGAATCATTTTTCAATAACGGAACCCAAAAACAATTTCAACCAATCGAGAAATCACTCACTACACGCGTTTGCATCAATATTGGGCCGATAATAAAATCTAGAGAGGCTTCACATTTTTCTCGTCATCGGATTTCTAATATCACTCCCCGAACGCAATATTTAATTCTTTCATACAATTCATTGCCTTCTCGACGGGTTTCGATAAGCCTAATCGAATTACAGCTTATTTGTATTGCAAAATATTAGTCTGGAATACGAAATGCTACTTAAATAATGAACAAAAATTGACGTACTTTTTCATCGATAAGATATAAAATGAAATGCGAATATAAATTTTTCCAACTTCGCAATTAGTTGTAAATCTTGGTTGCGATGTCGGCTAGAGCGAAATAATCAACAACAAATATTATACTGAGTACGTGGACGACCGGGCCACGCTCTGTTAAAAACACCGAGAAAACGAGGCTCTCTAAAAACAAAACCTGCTACTTAGCAGTTCGATTTATTTATGTTTTACGTCAATTTTTATTTTTACATTAACATCATCAATATACGAGTATTTAAGAGCTATGTTCTTGTCGGTGGAGTATGATCAAGATCTTCAGCCAAATGCTTGACTTCTGGAAGTCAAGCATTTAATTTCTTGCTTGATTTATATTTATAGGTAGTAGTTAATTAATTACTACATCATATGCTTTTTGAGCGAAGCGAGCATAAACTAAACTCTGAGTTTATAGATATGTATGTACGTTCGGCAGTAGAATTTCGTGAACTTTAATTAAAAAATCTAAGTTTTAAATAATAAATTTAAGTTGCAATAAATATTCATAGTGACACCAAGATCTTGTTATGCTCTCCCAATAAATCCTTTTTTATACAACGTGTTAATGAACTAACGCAAAACCTTTCAGATGGTACCTCAGCCCATGAAACTGAACAACTTTTTTTCTACAACATTCCCAAAATGCCAAAAATAAAATTCAGATTTTCATTCAAATTGAATCAGTTTGTAAAAAAAAAAAAATTGGGTTTCGTGATAGTTTTAGAACAAAAGTTGATCAGTTTCATGGGCTGAGATACCATCTGAGAGGATTTGCGTTAGTTCATTAACACGTTGTATATAAATTTAAAAATGACTTGAAAGTTATGAATAAACCTTAAGATTTTTTTTTTTGGTTAAAACTAACATGAGACACAGACATCAGTGAGTTACCCGCTTAAATTAATTAGTAGAAACTTCAAGTGTTAATTTGGTTTGAGTGTTCAAAATAAATATTTAAACTTTATCAACATAATTCAAAGATTTATTTTAAATAACTTTGATTCTAGTTACTTTACTGTAGGCCTGGAAATTACACGTAAATCATGCCACATGTTTACGAGTCGACCGCGGCTCGGCTACACTTTGACAAGTTCAGAACAGCACAATTTATGCGACGCTAGGTTTATGGAAACATTATACTTTCACTTCTGCTGAGAAAAACTGAGAGATGACTTGATGAGACTACGTGAAACCTTATTCTATTTATACTGAAACTTAACAATAGAATACGACTGAAATTCTATTTATACTGAAACTTAACAAAGAAAAGTCTAATTAAGTACTTATATTATAGTTATTCAAAAATTCAAGTACGAGTATATAAGAAATCAATCGGTTAAGTGCCTGTCGGCCCACGCTAAGGGTAGAGTTTCGAAGTTACACGTTAAAACATGGAAACTTTATTTTCCATAATTTTACATGTTACTGCCTATTTTAAACACTTTATTTAAATAGGTAATAGAGACTGCATCCGAAAAAAAAAATTATTTAATAGTTCGTCAGTTAGATTTTCCAAAACTTTTTTTTTTCAACATTTTACTTCACGACTTTGTCAACATACGTAATATATGTATATACCTATGCAGTATTACAGCTTTCTAGTACTAACAGTCGCTGAGCTAAGCCGCGGATAGACAGACGGACATACCGAAACTAAAAGAAGTCTAGGGACTTGGAACTCTAAAAACTACTTCCTCAACACCACTTGTGGAAGTTGAGTTGTAGAAAAGGGCCTGCGATTTGCATATAAAAATTAGACAAGAGATAATGATCGTACATACAAGTAAATATCCAACATGCATAACATCTTATTCTCCACGGTCCTCGATTTTTATTACTTTCATCTGATCTATTCATAAAACAAGGTTTTCTACGAGAAATATTTGGAGCTAAAGTCACTGGTAATTCTCTGAAGACTAAAAAGTAAAAAGAAAAGCTCGAGGTATTATTGACAGTCCAACAAAAAAAAGAAGAATTTAGTTTTAAAACAAAAAAAGTATAGGCAAATTTGGAAAACAACATGTTATTTATATGGATGAATAAAGATTTTTTTTAACCTTTTGTTTAGAAAAAATATGTTAATAAAAACGCGCGATTGTGTTTGATTCAAATTATAGTAATTAAGTATGGAATTTTTAGATTATTTTTACATTGTTTTTTAAATGTGTAAATATGAACAATTTCTCGATTAGGCTGAAAGTAGATATAGTAGATAAGTATCAAGTTATATATAAAAATATGCAGAAACACACACGAAGAAAAGTTATGAAATATCTTCGAAAAATGTCTTCGTAGTTCGTAGTATTTCTTTTTTGTGAAAACGACATAAAGGTATAGTATTAAGTAACTGCCAGTTTAACTCTGATTAGGTATATGTAGTGTTCTACTTTTCTTTATAGGTATGTATACCTATAAAGTTTTATTGCAAGTTTTCCTCATAGATGGATGAAAAGTAGAATGTGCTACGCGGTGTACGGTAATATTTTTACCTTTGGCGATATACATGAATCCCTTGCTTCACTCAGGTTTCAACGGTAAAATTATACAATTGCGCCCTCGCCTTAAAAATATAACCTTTACGCCTTGTAGCACAATCTACTATTTTGCTTATTACGAGTTTAAAGTCAAAAATTGTTGAATCAACATAAATGTGGACCTTTATATAACACTTCTCCCAAAAGTCACTGATATAAAAGGCCTCGTGTTTATTTAGAATTAAACTTTATAGACACAGGATAGGGTAATGGCAGCCATTGTCGTCATTATTATATCAGGGTGTATAAGAAAGTTTAGCGGGCAATATCTGAGCCGCAATAACATGAACCTTTATGATAATGTTATGTATACATTCTCGTTCCGCGCAGGTAAATATTTCTACCGAGTCAAGCATATCGCACAAATATGAAACTACATGGAGCGAGAAGTATGCGGAAAGGATGAGGTAATGTTTCTAACATCCAGAAAGCTAAAATAGTTAGATTTTATAATAGATAGAGATAAACCAATCATGTTAGGGAATCCCTACACTTCATACATACATACATTCATTTAAGTTAATATTTTTTAGTCGTAACTTTCAGTATTATTTACAACTTATCTTGTTATTTCCTTATTCTCTTCTCGATAAAACTAAATTTGATGATATCTACTGCTTGATAAAGATAGTAGGACCCTCTTGAACGAAGCTTAGGCCAAAGCATAAAATAGTCAAACAGGCGGGTGCAAATTGCGGTTTTTTAATAAATGGTTTGTTTTGTACACTTTTGGTTATTAATACATTAACTGCTAAGGCTTAGCTTAGTGGTGAATTCGTAAATAGGACTAGATAAACTACATTAACGCTGCCACTAATAAACTAGCCGATATATAGAGATTAATTGATCAATTTTATTCCAGCAATCAAGTATATACGAGTCGAGGCTTATAGTTTCTTCCAGACAATAAATGCATGAACAAGGATGTAAGAATGGCGGTACTAAACTAAATAGGTCCTTTAAATAATATTTATCTATGTTAAACTCTTAATACACTGTGGTATTATGTGGCCATTGTGGCCAACTAAACGTTACTAACGTTAACTTACTTAAAATCATAATACGAATGTCAACGCAAAGTCAAATCCTACCTCCGAAGTTACGTAACATTCAAATCGATACCAACTAACACCAATAGGCCTTTGAGGCAACACACGTTTGTTCTCATTGCTGTGACAGACAAAATTTTCGTCATAAGCCCGAACTAAACACTTGGTATGAAAATCCACTGTAAACAATACTCTATTCCCATGAGAGTAAGACAAAAATTTGTTTATCTTCAAATGGTTCAGGAAGACTGTTATCGCAAGGTATTGTTAATCCTGCCCATTGTGTGGCAATCGAATTTCATCTCATTTGGATTGATAAGACAAGATTATTGTCCTATTTGCCGATATTGATCCCCATTGTCGGCTTATTAGTTTTGGCTGTTTGAAAATGCCTAACTGCATATTCTTATTTAAAACGGTAAACTTATTTCAAAAGGTAAAGTTGTATCGCAAACTAAAACGCAAAGTTGAAAGTAATCATGATACAGCTTAGTCAAATAGAAGATTGTGCTACAAAACGTAAAAATAATATTTTTACGAAATTTCTTATACATTTTCCACACATAAGAATCGTGTCATGAAGTTTTTGTTGTGCGTGGACCTGTATATCTTTATACATTCATACACAATCTTGATATTCACTATAGGCCTAAACTTTCAAGAAATTATTTACATAAACTATAACTTAATATTATACATATTTACTGTATAAATATCATATAACAACTGCGCGTTTTTATTTATATTTTTCTCCGAAGCTCCGTAGCCTAAAAATGCCGACCTACATTAATATTTGTAAAATGTGTTGATATTATATATATTACGAATTTGCAAAATTACGACTTCTGTGCCAATATTGTATTGATTATAAAACTAAATCCCTTTTTTGCTGGACTGCCAACATTATTTTGGATTTGTATAGGTCAATTACATTGGAGTTCTATTTTAAATTTTTTTCATCATTTATGCCTCTCTGTTTTACTTTTCAATCCCACGGAATTAACAAGATTTAGGTATAAAGACCAGATTTATGATAGAAAGATATTAACTTAGAATTTCTTGTATTTGGATCTTTGACAAATATGTTTTATTTTAAACATTGGTAGATACAAACCAGATCATCTCATTTTTAATAACAAATAATTATAAAAAAGCCGTACCGATGGGGTTCCGTTTGTAACTTCAAAACAAATTATGCAAACAAAATTATACAGAAACATTTTTACAAATAAAATATCTCTTCCAACGCGCCACATCGAGGCAACGTACCCAATATGCTCGCAGCATTTTCTCGTATAGCGAGACTTATTCTCTGAGCAAAAACTTCTCTCCGTTTGTAGATACAAACCGGATCATCCCATTTTTAATAATAAATAATTGTAAAAAAAGGCCTTACCGAGGGGGTTCCGTTACATAAAAAATTTACAAACTTATATTTGCGGTCAAGTTCCTAGTTTGAACTTCTACATGTATAATTTTGATGTTTACTGATTCGACATCAACACATTTATATACCAGACTTCTTTTTTTTTCCTGTAATTTAAGGGAAAGATCTACAGTCTGTATTTCTTTTTAATTTTGGGTTTTCGGGAAAAATTCAAATTTTTGCTCACTTTCTTAAGGCCGTACCTGAATTTTCCGGGGTCCGGTGCTCTCCTCATTTAAAATAAATAATTTCAAAGAAAATGGAGATATCATTCAAAGTTTTGCTACTACCAAGTCCTAGATAGTATTTTATGATCCCTTCAGAGTATTTTATGAACTACTGTTAACAGTTTAAAGTGAGAACGTTTAGCTTTACTACGCACTTTTGGAAAAAACGGCCACTTTTGGCAAATGTGCGTAGTAAAGCTTAACGTTCTCATTATAAACTGTAAACAGTAGTTCATAAAATACTTTGAAGGGTTATCTAGGATTTGGTAGTAGCAAAATTTTAAATAATGTCTCCGTTTTCTATGAAATTATTTATTTTAAATGGGGGCAGCACTGGACCCCGGAAAATTTAGGTACGGCCTTAAATAGCTTAACAAATTTATATTTCAGATTCTTACAACAACTTGATGAATGGGCATTCAAACAATGTAGTTAAAATTTTTATTTTATTTTTAATTGAGTTTGGTTAGGTTCGTTACTTGTTCGTGTTTGGGTTACCAACTTACATATGTGTACTTCAAAGATATCCTGCAGCGAATGATTGCAGAGTGTTCTCGAGTGGAGGAACGCTCTCGCCTCATGGCGCTATCGGAGAGAGAGTCTGGATTCTGCACATGTTGGCACCCTTCTCGATAATTGCACCTTTACTCTTGCTATTGGCCTTCGTCTAGGCGCAAAAATTAATGAACCACATATTTGCCATTGTGGTGCTACTGTGGATGGGTACGGTCGCCATGGGCTAGCCTGTGTTAAGAGTGCGGGCAGAATCCCCCAACGTGCATCTATTAATGATATAATTCATAGAACCTTGGCCATTGTCGGAGTTCCATCCATTTTGGAACCGAATGGGATCGTCCGCACTGATGGCAAGCGACCTGATGGCTTGTCCTTGGTCCCATGGAGGCAGGGTAGGTGCCTCGTTTGGGATCCACATGTGTGGATACTCTTGCACCTTCACATTTGCTTGCAACGTCTATTCTTGGTGGAGCGGCGGCTTGTACTGCAGATGCTGCCAAAAAGCGGAAATACGCGGCTCTGGGAGACGGTTATCTTTCTTCCATTCGCAGTGGAGACGATAGGACCTTGGGGCCCTGACGCAAAGTTATTTCTTAAGGACGTCACAACGCGCCTCATCGAAGCAACTGTTGACCCTAGAGCTGGCGGCTTTTTGCTCAGAGAATAAGTCTCGCTATCCAACGAGGAAATGCTGCCAGCATATTGGGTACATTGCCTCGATGTGGCGCGTTGGAAGAGATATTTTATTTGTAAAAATGTTTCTGTATAATTTTGTTTGCATAATTTGTTTTGAATAAATAAGTTTCATTACACTTGTATTTGTGTATGAAGTTAAATAAATAAATAAATGAACAGTAAAATTACTCAATCAGATAAGTAGTTTTGGAGCTAACTGTCTGTGACAGAAGGACAGACACAATAGTGATCCTATAAGCGTTTTATTTTTCCTTTTGAGGTTTAGACCTTACAAAGATACTTACTCATATAATATAAAAACAAATAGGTAATAAAAACCGTACATTTTACCTGATAACATCTAAACTGTAAAAAATATTGTATATTTATTACCAGCCTAGGTTGGTAATAAATGTCCGTTTGAAATTTGTAAAATCAAAAAGTCTTAGGAACGACTTTTGTATTCGAATCACTTATTTTGTTATGTTATTTGTTCCAAGGCAGGTAAGGGCAGCGCAGCGCGTAGACAAACTTCCGCAATATTGGAAGTATGCGCCTAACCTAAAATATTGTTTGGAACTCCCGAAACTTGCGGAAAGTAATACCGTGGACGTTATTATAATATTAAATACTCAACAAACCAGCCTTCGGCTGCCTCAATATTTATTGTAAAAATATTTAATAATGCAAAATATGTAGGTACCTACTCCATTCTTTTAAAATTTTAATATTTTTTTTTTACATACCGACACTACGTTGATGCTAGGACATCGTGCAAAATAGGTGTAACGTGTTGATATTGAACGCATGGAGATGAAGCCGCGCGGCCTATTTGATTCCATGTTTCTCAATTTTTTCGCCGATTACCAACTTTATCTTGAAGTAGTTTTATAATAAATACTATTACGTTTTAAAAACCAAAAAAAATGATAAAATTGACCACTTTTTCACCACTACATCCGCTCAAAAAATAGGTACGTAACGACTTATTCTAAAAAATATATCAAAAATTACTCAAGAATAGGAAAAACAACTGCGTCAAAAGATAAGATTTTCCGTAAACAACAAAAAGCGAGTAAATCCTTTCCTTAATTATTTCTGAGAAACTTGTTTTCGTTACGCCCAATACCAACCGTTCTTATTTGCACTTTATAAATATTAAAGCATTTTCTTACAAACACCCTTCAAATTATGCAAGGACGTCTATGACTTCATTAACTTCTTAGTTGGCATGACAGAAGGATAGGAAGGCTGAGTTTACGTGTAAAGTTTTCCTCATAAGCTCACCGCAGGGCGCTCCCCTATCAATTGCCGCCACCCCTCCCCCTCCCGCGCCCCTCGAACCCCCGGATCGGTCCACTAATGATCCCACTTGTTAGGGCTCTGCGTGGACCTTCGGCCGTGTCACTGGATGAATAACAAATTCTAAGCTGATCCCGCGCCGGTCGCCTTGCAAGGCTTATACAAGAAGGGTAAATAAACGATACGGTAAACTTATTGGGTATCTTTTGTATCGTTTATAAATTATCATTTTCACCAGATTTCAAAAATGGGAATTTCAAAGTATTGTTCGGACCATGCGACTATTGTAAATGCGAGGTAGGTTTATAGTTACGTAGTATGATATTTCTTAGTATCGTAACGTCCGATGATCCCTACAGGATAGCCGAGCAGGTACAAGCCACTAAGCGACACAGCAATATAGAACTCTCCATTAAACTGCAGCGTGGCCTGCACCAAAAGCAAACCGAACACTGTCGACGAGCGGGGGCGCTTGGGAAGGTCAGCGCCCTACTCTAGCCGTAACTCGTCCGGCGGGCCCGACTAGATGACCGGCTCGCACCAACCATTGAGCAACCCAGTGATGTAATATATATACGAACTTACCATCAAACTGTTGCGTGGCCTGGGCTAAAAGCGAAGCGAACACTCTGTCGGCGAGCGGGGGCGCTTGGGGGGGTCGGTCGTCGTCGCTGCTGCTGTAGCGATCGCCGCCCCACTCCAGCGAGCGCTGCCGGCGCACGCTGGGCGTGCCACCCGGCGGGCCCGACAGGCTGGCCGGGCCGGATAAGCCGCTAAGCGACCCGGCCTTAGCACGCCGCCCCGCTCGCTCCATCCGCGACGCTTTCATCTCATCTTGTCAGTGCATCTGTGAACAAGAATAAATCAAGTAAATTAAAAAATTTAACCTAACAATATAAACTATCAGATAGTCATCATCTGCCATGATATGGTAACTTTCTGACTATCTAATCCGATTCCCGATGTCTAGATTTCCCTGCCTAGAGGTGGTCATAAACCTCCTTAGCGATCCAGTTTTTTCCCAATAAATCGTTTGATTTCGGCGTTGGCTTAGTAATTACTAGCTGTGCCCGCGACTTCGTTCGCGTGGTTGTCGGAACGTAATGTTATATAGCCTAAAGCCTTCCTCTATAAATGGACTACCCAACAAAAAAAGAATTTTTCAAATCGGACCATTAGTTCCTGAGATTAGCGCGTTTAAACAAACAAACTCTTCCGCTTTATAATACTAGTATAGATTAGGTTGTTCCCAAAAATATGCTGTACTGTATAAGTCAATGTTTGGAGCAAACTCAATATTGACTTATTTGTTTCTTGTAACTTGTTTACTTATGGAGTCACTCGAAAAAAAGTTTTATCCATTGATTCACTGCTAATAGTATTCGTATACATAATCGCAATGCATAAATACCTTTGCAATGTCCATTACTAAACAATACAGAAATATATATATATATTATAATATATAAACCTACATTACCACTGACTGACTCACTGATTGACATAGTTGTTTGACCTGTTCCCGGGTGGGTGGGGTAATGATTGATATATGGTCGTGTAGAGGGTGCTCCAGTGAGTACCAGAAAAATCGGACATGTTGAAGATCATCAGATCCTCATGTAGACGAGGTACAGCCTGCAAAAACGGTTAGGTTTAGGGGTGTGATTTTTTTTCCAAAATGTAGGGGGTTGTAAGCAATTTTACGACTGTCATTTGTTTCTTCATTTTTTTCAAAATCCAAGATGGCCGCCATACAAGGACAATTTCCGGGTGTGTACCGCGAGACCGTAGGTCGAGCGGAAAGCGAGGCCGCAGGCCGAGCTGCGTGGTGAGGGTGACGCCCGAGCCCCTCTTGACCTCCCCCCTTCCCGCAGAACCCCCCCCCCAGTCACTAAGTGAAGCCAGAGGCCAAAGGCCGAAAACTAAGCTCCCCGCGAGGCCGAAGGCCGAGCTGCGTGGCAAGGGCGAAGCCCGAGCCCCTCCTGACCTCCCCCCTCCCCCGGAACCCCCCCCCCCCCCCCCCCAAGTCACTAAGCGAAGCCTGAGGCCGAAGGCCGAAGGCTGAGCTATACCGCGAGGCCGCAGGCCGAGCTGCGTGGCGAGGCCGTAGGCCGAGCCACTCCCACCAAGGGATAGGCTTTTTTTTTAATTTTTCAAGATGGCCGCCAATAGTCGACTGCGTCCGATTTGAGTGAAATTCAGTATGCAAGGGTTTTTTTTCAAGATGGCGTCTGGATTTTAGAAATTTAACTTTATTCGTTCAAAACGTCCTACTGGAACATCGAAGGGGTCTGAAATTTTGTATGCTGGAGTAAAGCACCCCGCCGAACTCAAAATTGCAAACAAAATTTGATTCCAAGATGGCGGCCCGTATACGTTTTTATTTTTTTTACACTGACTTTAGCACCTTACCTATTCTCTCTGAAAATAAGATTCCAACCAACTTCAACAGCTGCACGAAAAACCGCGGGCTGCTTGCAGCCCGCGCAGCGCCCGAAAAGCTAGTTATAATATAAAAACCTACATTACCACTGACTGACTGACTGATTTACATAGTTGTTTGACCTGTTCCCGGGTGGGTGGGGTAATGATTGATATATGGTCGTGTAGAGGGTGCTCCAGTGAGTACCAGAAAAATCTGACATTTTGAAGATCATCAGATTTTGATGTGGAAGGGGTACGGCCTGCAAAAACGGTTGTGGTTAGGGGCGTGATTTTTTTTTCAAAATGTAGGGGGTTGTAAGCAATTTGACGACTGTCATTTGTTTTTTGATTTTTTTCAAAATCCAAGATGGCCCCCATACAAGGACAATTTCCGAGGGTGACGCCCGAGCCTCTCCTGACCTCCCCCCTTCCCCCAGAACCCCCCCCCCCCCCTTAAGTGTCTTTGCGAAGTCAGAGGCCAAAGGCCAAAAACAGACCTCTTTCGCGAGACCGTAGGCCGAGCTGCGTGGCGAGGGCGAAGCCCGAGCCCCTCCTGACCTCCCCCCTCCCCCAGAACCCCCCCCCCAAGTCACTAAGCGAAGCCTGAGGCCGAAAGCCGAAGGCTGAGATGTTCTGCGAGGCCGCAGGCCGAGTTGCGTGGCGAAGCCGTAGGCCGAGCCACTCCCACCAAGCGATAAGCGTTTTTTTTTTTTTTTTCCAAGATGGCCGCCAATAGTCGACTGCGTCCGATTTGAGTGAAATTCAGTATGCAAGGGTTTTTTGAATCGCGGAATCCAAATCTGACATTTTTTTTGGAATCCAAGATGGCGTCTGGATTTTAAATTTTTTAACTTTATTTGTGCATAACGTCCTCCTGGAACATCAAAGGGGTCTGAAATTTTGTATGCTGGGGTAAAGCACCCCGCGAAACTCAAAACTGCAAACAAAATTTGATCTAAGATACGTATCCCGTATACGTTTTTATTTTTTTATACTGACTTTAGCACCTTACCTATTCTCCCAACTGGAAATAAGATTCCAATCAACTTCAACAGCTGCACGAAAAACCGCGGGCTGCTTGCAGCCCGCGCAGCGCCCGAAAAGCTAGTTATAATATATAAACCTACATTACCACTGACTGACTGACTGATTGACATAGTTGTTTGACCTGTTCCCGGGTGGGTGGGGTAATGATTGATATATGGTCGTGTAGAGGGTGCTCCAGTGAGTACCAGAAAAATCTGACATTTTGAAGATCATCAGATTTTGATGTGGAAGGGGTACGGCCTGCAAAAACGGTTGTGGTTAGGGGCGTGATTTTTTTTTCAAAATGTAGGGGGTTGTAAGCAATTTGACGACTGTCATTTGTTTTTCGATTTTTTTCAAAATCCAAGATGGCCCCCATACAAGGACAATTTCCGAGTGTGTACCGCGAGACCGTAGGTCGAGCGGAAAGCGAGGCCGCAGGCCGAGCTGCGTTCCGAGGGTGACGCCCGAGCCTCTCCTGACCTCCCCCCTTCCCCCAGAACCCCCCCCCCTTAAGTGTCTTTGCGAAGTCAGAGGCCAAAGGCCAAAAACAGACCTCTTTCGCGAGACCGTAGGCCGAGCTGCGTGGCGAGGGCGAAGCCCGAGCCCCTCCTGACCTCCCCCCTCCCCCAGAACCCCCCCCCCAAGTCACTAAGCGAAGCCTGAGGCCGAAAGCCGAAGGCTGAGATGTTCTGCGAGGCCGCAGGCCGAGTTGCGTGGCGAAGCCGTAGGCCGAGCCAATCCCACCAAGCGATAAGCGTTTTTTTTTTTTTTTTTTCCAAGATGGCCGCCAATAGTCGACTGCGTCCGATTTGAGTGAAATTCAGTATGCAAGGGTTTTTTGAATCGCGGAATCCAAATCTGACATTTTTTTTGGAATCCAAGATGGCGTCTGGATTTTAATTTTTTTAACTTTATTCGTTCATAACGTCCTATTGAAACATCGAAGGGGTCTAAATTTTTGTATGCTGGGGTAAAGCGCCCCGCGGAACTCAAAACTGCAAACAAAATTTGATTCCAAGATGGCGGCCCGTATACGTTTTTTTTTTATACTGTCTTTAGCACCTTACCTATTCTCGCAACTGGAAATAAGATTCCAACCAACTTCAACAGCTGCACGAAAAACCGCGGGCTGCTTGCAGCCCGCGCAGCGCCCGCAAAGCTAGTATATATATATAAAATTGGATTCAATGTTGCCTACGCTACTTACATTAGCTATTTATGAATAAAGAGGGACCTCTAATGACTCTAATGAGCTATCAAGATCAACTTGTTTACAAGCTAATATAATTTAATTGCGTCACTGGAAATGCACGATTTTTACTCTGATTGTTTTAATAATATAAACCTATAAGACACATTGTTTGTTACAACTTTTTTGTAGAAAACTAATATAGAGATGAAATTGGTCGTTACTTTACGGTCACAAAAGTTGCACACAGTTTGTGATTTTTTTATTATTTATTATTATGTAAATTATGTTATCTGTATTGTAATGTAAAAACATTAATTGAGTTGCATAAGTACACAAACTAATATATTATTGAATTGCTTAAATACCCTGAAATATTAGTTTCAACTTTCGACTGTGGTTTTCGTTGTGTAGGTAAAGCCAACTTTCTCGCTCGCAATCCAGACGCTCTGCGACCACACATCAGTCTCTTTGGTTGCCAGGCTATGAATAATAACAAGATTTATTCAACAAGGTAATATTGCCGTGGCTGCAAACTGTATGAATAACATGGCCAGTAGTTACCTGGCGACTGCTGTACTCAAATGGGTATACTCAATTTGAATTTTCAAACACAAACTGAAAACAACGTGTTGTTTTGCTTTGTACTGTTTATAAATACTAAGAGGCAATAAAAAGTAATTTAAAGTATATATTTATAAAGTTTGGATGAATTTTGTTTGTCAGTAATATTCACACAACTGTTTTGGATATTGTATCTTGATCACGGCTTTCGATATTTATAGTTATTTCCTCTAAAAATTTTTAGGAAGTGAAATTTCTTGCACAGTTTTATTTGTTTGTTCATTATTAACCCCAAAACCAAGCAATGAATCATATATATGTATTGCATTTATACTCGTATATTGCCATCAAAGACAACTTTTTACATTATATATAGCTATATTTTATCCCGAAACAAAAATATTAAAGATTTCAATTATCTTGCAGGAAAAAGCTAATTTATAATAAAAATTAACTCTCACAATAAATGGACTTCTTATATATACATTTATTTCTTCTCATTTTCTTGTGACACTTCTGATTTTATATTTAACGCAATATTTAAGATTTGAACGCAATATTAAAATATTGTGTTCAATTATTGTTAAATATAAAAGCCAACGCAACATTGTTATTTAATACTTCATTTCCGATATCGGCAAAACGGAAATGTTTACATTTCTTAATTCCAAATAAACTACGGTAGGAGCGTAAGCCCTCGTTCAAAACAAAGAATCAACACGATATTTTATCGAAGCGGTAACGACGTCGTGAGCGGAAAAGAACAACTGTAATAAAGAGCCTACAAGTTGTTTGGTTAGCGAGCCAACATAAATAGGAAGTCGGCTGGGGCGTGCGTGTTGGAGCTCTAATCCTGTGGATTGCCCACTGCCAGCCGCGGCCGCCCAACCCGACCAGCGATATTTCCACTATTGACTCAGTAATACCGGCTTCCACTGGCCTCGGTTCCACACTTTATTCAGCCGCCTCCTCCCTATAATTCGCCGGCTTTATTTTATGCCAAGTTACACAATCATTAAACCCTCGGAAATTACTCGAATGTTCAGCGGTTCTAAGAAGAGTATTGTGCCGTTTGACAAAATATTTTTTTTTGTTTTGAAACGCTGTGAAAATAAAAAACATTGAGATTTTGATCAATTATGTAATTTGTAAAACTCGGCGTGTTCTGCAATCAGGACCACGAGAAAACAGTGAAATAAACCTATCCTGGGCTACCCTTTTCCTAAATATCATGTGTATCTACTTTGTTCATTAATATATTACTTCACTCTTTACTTAATATTATTATAATCGCTAGATACTTTATTTGGACTAACAAGAAAAGAAAATATTTTAAGACCACCTTTAAATTTCCAGGTAATTTCTTAATTAATACTCTCAAGGACTTTTAACTTTTTGTCAAGAATCACTTGGAATGATTAAATATAGAATTTCCTCGCTTATACAAATCCATTAAATCCAAATTTGATGCTCTTGCTCCATATTTGACGGATATGAATTGAGCAAGCTTTAAGCGTCTAGGATAGAAGGCATTTTTCCATCCTAGCGCCTAGCTTTCTCAATTCCACCAAGCAAGGCTAAGGACAGCTCTCGTTACCAAAATATAGCTATGAATAATCAAAACCACTTTCAAATACAATCCCGTATGGTTCCGGGTTATAATAGGACCACTCCATCACTTCCTGTGGATTTCGTAAGAGGCGACTAAAGGACTAAGCACAAACATCTCGTGCTATATTTGCATTCCCAAGGAGGGTTAACGTCGGGCGGCGGCCGGTTGTAAAACTTTTCGCACAAATACATTCCCAAAGAGGATTGACGTCAGGCAGACGGCCGGTCGTTAAACTATAGCCAAATCATTAAAACTGTTCCTGCTATTTCTTCTCCATTTCGCAAGGTCTTTGGCATTCTTGGGTGACCATTGACTTGCATGTTATATTTGGAGAAGAAAATGCTTAAAAGCGCACCCCGGGCTCCGAAGCAGCACAGCTGAGGATGACCGGGAACGCGCTTAGACGAAGAAGGAGACTTTCAAATACAATCCAATTAAAAAAAAGTGTCGTCTCAATCAGTCAGACTACTCTGTAAATAGTTATTCAAATTCAATTCAATTCAATTCAAAATATCTTTATTATCATAGGATATTTATAATATCTCTTAATAATAGTCACTTTGTTTTGTTTTGCACAAATGTTGACGTCAAATCGTTACTTACAGCTAAGTTTACGCCGCTTCCTAGGCGCAAGTGCAGAAGAAGCGGCAACAAACTGCACTGCACGTTTTCTCCAAAGACGTCAACTAACAAACTAAAAACTTAAAATTAGTTATATAGATGGACAGAGATTACATTGTTTATTATGTCATAATTAAATTGAATTATAAGAATTACGAAATTTAAAATAATGTCAATTTGTAAATTTAGTATGTACCAATGTACCTAAATTATGACATGTCTAAGTATACAAACCTTTAAGAGGGACCCGCGCCAAGCTCAAGCCAGACCTTTTTGTCTTTAAGATAGTCATCGGTCCTATAATAAGCCTTCTCACAAAGTACTTTCTTTACATAAGCTTTGAATTTTCTGTCTGGCATATCAAGGACCGATTCTGACAATTTATTATAAAAAAGTATACACTTCCCCATAATAGACTTACTGACTGTATTCAGCCTGTAATACGGGCTAACTAAGTCATTCTTATTACGTAAATTTCTATCTGTAAAATCACTTACTTTATTGAACAAGGAAATATTTTTCCTTACATACATTATATTTTCAAATATGAATTGTGATGCAAAAGTAAGTATACCTATTTCCTTGAATAATTCCCTCAGTGAGTCTCTTGATCCTAAACCGTAAATAGCACGAATTGCTCTTTTTTGTAAAAGAAAAATAGTCTGAATGTCGGCTGCACTCCCCCATAGAAGTATCCCGTAAGACATTAGACTGTGAAAGTAACTAAAGTACACTTGTCTAGCAGTTGCTACATCTGTCAATTGTCTTATTCTCCTAACAGCGTAAGCCGCAGAGCTAAGCCTATTAGAAAGTTTAGTTATATGAGCGCCCCATTGAAGTTTCGAATCAATTGTGATTCCTAAAAAGGTAGTACTTTCAACCAGATCGAGTTTCTGACCATTAATTAGTATGTCAACGCAGGCTTGATTCACATTAGGAAGAGAGAATCGAATGCATTGGGTCTTGTTCGCATTTAACATTAGGTTATTGGCCGAAAACCAATCAGAAATTAAAGATAAGGTGCTGTTCACCGCGCTAGCATCACTGTTATGTCGATCTATTTTAAATATTAGCGAGGTATCATCAGCAAACAGCACCATGTCAGCCTCTTTCTCAACCATGTAAGGCAAGTCATTGACATAAACTAAGAAAAGGAACGGTCCTAGAATTGAACCTTGGGGAACGCCCATTTTCACATTAGACCCGTGTGATTTTACGCCGTTTATATCAACAGTTTGAAGCCTATCTGTTAAGTAAGATTCTATTAATTTAATTGACTTATCATCAAAACCGTATTGACGAAATTTGAGCAAAAGTGTTGGATGATCAACGCAATCAAATGCTTTAGAAAGATCGCAAAATGATCCAATTGCATCATTTCTGTTTTCCCACGCGTCGTAGATATTAGTAATAAGTGCTACTCCTGCATCGGTGGTCGATTTTCCAGCAGTAAAGCCGTATTGTTGGCTATGGAAAAGATTATTGGTCTTAAAGTGAAGTAGCATTTGATTGAGCATTATCTTTTCGAACACCTTACTCAAAACTGGCAGAATAGAGATAGGTCTGTAGTTGCCAGGGTCTGTTTTTTCTCCTTTTTTGAATAAGGGGATTAGTTTACTACATTTCATTAAGTTAGGAAATATGCCTTCATCAATACATTCGTTAAATATGAAAGCTAAATCGGCAGCAATTATGTGTATAATATGACTTACTACGGCTACTGACATGCCCCAGTTATTGTCCACTTGAGCTATAGTTATCTGGCAGAAAACGCTATATTTGTGAATATTACAATAAATTAAAAATAAAAACACATAAATGAAAAAAAAAACACCAAGTAAAAACGTCGTTTTCATTACAACCTTTATAAATTCTGAATGCAACAAAACTTTTATGAGTAAAACCAAACGCGGATAACAATTGTTAAGGTTTGCTGCACTCATTTCTAATTTCGTATCGGCAGAATAAACAAGAGTGGTTTCATTAGAGATTCGCCGACACCCACAGATATAACTATTATACAGACAGCACAACCACTTGTTAAATTAATTGATAATAAACCTCGCCTTAATTTGTTTAGCTTCAAACGGTGAAAATAATGTAGTCTATAAAATTAATGGTCACCTAATCTAGCGCACTAGTTGTAGCAACAGTAGCAAGATTTGGTAAATTACTATATTATCACAATAAATCAAAATGCCTCGTAACGAACATGTATCAAGATTAATATACTCGTACGATTCCATGAATCCAGTCGGATACTAATGAAACAATGTTGTAGTTCAATAAATTGAACAAATTAACTCATGGCGTAATTTGCTGAATCTTCTTTAGATCTGTAAAAGGAAAGTGGGGGGTGTGGTGAATAAGTAAGCTTATTGAGAGCAAGAGATGTTCAAAAAATAAGCACGGTCAAAGAAAAAATGGAGTGAAAACAATCACATAATCTAAGAAACGAATATATGGATGGAATGAAAACAAAGTCAAATAAATAATAATAATAAGTCAAAGAAAAAAGAAATGATATTAAATGTTGTAATATTCTACAACTTTAGACTCGACCACGCGTCAACTCGTGAACGGATGCCATATAGGGACAGTATTACTCATTTGTGTTAATTAAATTTGGCACTTGTTCGCAAGCCTTACATGTTATCTTGTGATACCTAACATTGTATTAGGCATTTTATCTTTACAAACTGACAAAGCTCTTCTGGCGCGTTGGAAACCAATTCTGTGTTTATGTAAATGAGTTCCTTTCTTTTAGCGTTTCTTCTCAGCAGTGATCGTTGCCAAACGCTAGTATCGGTAACTTTTCTTTAAAATAATTTAAATATAAATTACCTTTATATGTAATTTATACTAAACTTATTGACGTGTAAAAGTGCCTACAAAGGCGTAATTACTGAATAAATATTATTTTTTGTTTTATTTTTATTTAAATTTTATTTTACAAAATACAATTTGTATAGCACAATAGGCGGACTTAATATTTGATTCTTTGACTATTCTAGTCAACGTCTTTGGTTCTTTACTCTACCTAAATACTCGTATGTTTAATGTTTTTTTAGACAGTCTTTATCACTACGCTATACCCACTAGCAAAATAAAATAAATGTCATGTCTAGCCAGCAAAATATACTAAGTTTGTCGTTGGCACAGCTAATAGCTCGTCTGCTCGTCTGATGAACCGCTTGCTTTAATATAAAATAGGATCCTGTTTGCTCGCCTGTGTCGCAGCGTTAATAAACACGCCGCCTCCTTTACAACAGCTGTTCCGTTTTATTCAATATTTACTCCCATTATACACAATCCAAATGCAATATTAAAGTTTTTATTTGCACACGTGTTTATCATTTTTTCTTCGTAACGAGAATGACACTCGTTAATGCAGCGTGGTTTAAAATGATAAAACAATATGTTTAAGAATCTGGGGCCGAGAGTAATAAATTACATTTTGCAAATAACTATAGGACGTTCGTTCTTTTTTTTATGGACAAATAATACTGATTGAGCCAGCCCCAAAGGACGTTGGTACGTATATTTTATAAATTATAATAAATACATATATAGAGGTAGATAAACAAAGAAAACAGTGATGACTTATGGCTCTGAAACGTGGTCCCTTACTATGGGTCTCATAAGAAGGCTCAAGGTCACTCAGCGGGCTATGGAGAGGGCTATGCTAGGTGTTTCTTTACGTGATCGAATCAGAAATGAGGAGATTCGTAGAAGAACTAAGGTCACAGACATAGCCCAGCGGATTAGCTCATTGAAGTGGCAGTGGGCGGGGCACATAGCGCGAAGAACCGATGGCCGATGGGGCAGAAAGGTTCTCGAATGGCGACCACGTACCGGCAGGTGCAGCGTAGGACACCCACCTGCTAGGTGGTCAGACGACCTGAGCAAGGTTGCAGGAAAACGCTGGATGCAGGCCGCTTCCGATCGGTCGTTTTGGAAATCCTTGGGGGAGGCCTATGTCCAGCAGTGGACTTCCTGTGGCTGATATGATGATGATGAAACAAAGACCCAAGACAATTTGAAAAAGGCCATTTTCCAATTTGCTCTGGCTGGGGATCGAACCCAGAGCCTCCGGATGCGCGGACTAGCACTAGTTTCTTCTTATTATTATTAATAGTTTATTCCTGACAATAGTTTTTCTTCCTAATTCTGATTCTACATAATATGGATTCCTGGATTCCACACATCATCATCTCACCGCATTCGTAATTACGTAATTAAATAAACGCACAGGCGGCAATTTAACACAAACGCGTTTCTTACAATTGTAATTATTCGCTATTCGAGATTCTATACAATAGTAATTACACGAAACTGTCTTTCATAACATTTTCTATTCCATACATAAGTTTATTATTTGTGTGAGATGATGAGTTTTCTGAGTAACCTATATTACGTAATCACAACATTATCGGGTTCATCCATAGTTTACCATTCATAGACTTTGATTTATAAATTAAAAGTCTCTTTGTAATCGCTTCAACTCTTCACGGTTTGAAATAAATTTACCTTCCTATAAGTATGTAGGTATGTCAGAGATAGAGTAAAAGGTGTCTCGGTTAAGTAGCATTTGCCTAGGCACTTGCTGTCTTCTGTGGCCTAGGTAAGACGCAACCGGGAATGGCTTGGCGAAGCGATGTTGTATGTTGTTTTTGCATTTCTCATTTCAAATTTAAATATATTATCATCATCAGTTTTCTAAAACCCATTGCTGGGCATAAGAAACATGTAAGTTGTACATATTTTTGTAATCCTTGATTAAAATCCTTTAATTTGAAACTCCAATCATCAAAAATCAGCCATTTTAATTTCCAATAATTTTAATATAGCCTATGTCACTCTAGTGGTTAAGACGAATCTAACCATGTAAAATCGGTTTGGCTGTTTAGTAGTTACGAGGGAACATAGAATTATAGGGACAAACATACAGGTCAAACACAACCCTCTCTTTCGGCTTTGCCGCAGTCTGATGAAAAAAATCTAAATTAAGGCGTAAAATTATGTAGCCACTGCATGCCAGCTGCGGACGCTCGGTATGCAAAATATAAACGATATACGAAGAAGGTCAGCTCATGAGAAAGATGCAGTTTTAATACGACGGCGGCGTGCGCCTCATAATTCACATGCTTGTCTTGTTCCCCATTGGCCTGACGCTTATTTCGGACGTGACGAGCACTGCAATACTGCCTCTCGACTTAATGTCTTTTATTTCCACAGATATGTGTATTAAGTTTAGGATGACGAGTTTTGTTACATGGATTTACAGTTTTATTTTATCTACTTAAAATTACAACTCTTGAATCCAAATAAGGTGTCTTTGGATTTAAATATTGTAGTGTTTTAATAACGCTACCTTTGTGTAGTAAGTACTTTTAAGCACGTCGTGATGTAAGTCGCAGATTTTACTAGCTGCCTAAGGTCAGTTAGAAAAATCTCATGACATACACATAGCTCAATTACGCAATCCTTATCCTATTGTGCCCTCCGAGACACGTGTTTCCTCTTGATGTTTGGAAATTCGTGCTTTGAGTCAATAAGTCTGATCTGGCTCAGAACAAGCTAGGACATACCTCATCATTTCAGTATGACGACCATTGCTGGACATAGACTGACTCAAGGCTATTATCGCATTATTTGCATCAATCACTAGTAAAAGATAACATCGTAAAGAAACTCGTGCTTTAAAGGGCATAGATTTGCGTCTACTAGGTGAAAGTCCTAAAGAGTAAAGCAGAAAACCGAGAAGTTTGGCGCATACTCCACTGACAAGAGCCACTAATGTCTAAAATAAGAAGGTGAAAGTCATTAAGCTAAGTCATATTTTGTAATACAAATATAGAAATACACTATCACGTCTTTATCCCTAATGGGGCAGACAAAGCATTTTGGGTCTCGCGGCTTTAAGTAGACCCAAAGGCCACTTTTAGCGTGATGGTGGGTGAAAAGTTGGAAAGGGAATCAAAATAGTAATAGGTTACTAGCCGCGTCGCCTATTAACATGATTCGTATTTTCACCCATTCTCTCAATCGGCTTTTACAATCTGCCTGGGAAGAGAAGCAGGTGTTACATTCTAAGCTTTTTTCCCCAGACCAGCATGGAAGGATATTTTATAAGACAGCTAAAAATCTGCTACAACTGTTACGTATTTACATAGGTACACGAAAACAAGAAGATACTAGAGCAACGATCACATACTTGAAAACCACATAAGTACCTCAGCGCTTGAAACTAACAAGGTCAACCTGATTATGTTAACGAGCATGCAGCGGGCTTTCCATAGAATTCTAATGTAAAATTGGAAGGTAGATCGATAGCGCTTACTTATCCAGCCGAGTTAATATCCAATTTAGCTTGACTCGACCAAGTGATTGGGTATCGAGTTCCAATTTAAACTGCACTGGAACTGAAATGAAGCGGATAAAGAAAAAAAATGAATTGACCATTTTTGCGGCCGCGACATTGACTCCCAAGTTGTCCTTCGACGAATAGAAAAAAAATCAGGTACGACTTGGTAGGATATATTAGCATTTTCCTGTTTTGTACGCTTCATCTTTTTTGTTTTTATAAGCCGTAATATAATAGTGTCGTCTTGAATAAGTGTATTTATTTACAAACAAGTAATTATTTAAAAAATATTTTAAGCAAGCTTTTATCTAAAACAATGAACTAAAAAGTGCTCCTCAAGACAAAACAATTGAGCCCAAAGTCGATAGGGTTATGTTATTTTATCACAGAGATGTCGTCCGGCCTTATTATAATATCTGGTCATTGTTAACATAATATTGCATTGTGATCCAACTTACATAAGTATGTCAAGTTTTAACTCGATCGGATAGTGAAAAGTTGGTATAATTTAGCTTACAAGATTTGATTTCACACAAACAATGGAACAGGTGAAACTAAATCAGTTTCTTTGCTCGGTGTTCACCTCCTTATTGGCATCCTACTCTACTTTTCCACCCTTTCTGAACATTTTCTACTCTGGTTTTGTTGTTCTTCGTAATGTGAGAAACGATAATCACATTTTATAAAGAAAGAATTTAATTACCACTTTTTTAACCTTTTAAGCTTATTAAAAATCTTGCTAAGAGAATATTGATGTTAACACATAAATATCCTTATAGACAGAGTGTCATGTCGATAGATTGCAGTATTAATTTTATTTACTCTTCTTTGATAATGTTTTGGATTAAAATGTTGCAGATATTAGAAGGAAATTAAACAGGATATTTAGACCCGATCCATCTGCGGCGCAACACGTGGCAACTTCCGCCTGCCAGCTAGTTGTGTACTCCACTCTCGTAATTATTTCTTGAAGCACGAGTATCATTATATTTGCAATTGGACGGATACATATAGATCTCAAGGAAAATCTACGAAGTAAACGTTTCTTATGTTCATAAATTTTTTTTTTAGCTGTTTATATCACTGCTGGTCAAAAGCTTTCCTTCTATACTGTCAAATAACTGTTGTTAACTTTAGGCGTCTTATTTTGATATTAGAGTTTCTAATGTCGTAGTCTTTATATTACAGTGATGTAACTAATTAATCTAACCGTCATCAAAAAGCCTTCTCAAACATTAGGCCGCTCGGGCAGTCGGCGCACGTTCGGACTGGGCAGATATAAGGCTGCGTGTGTTGAATGCTGCAAGCGCTGCAGCTGCTGATTTTAGAACAGATAGGCGCAAAATGTATTTTAATGTCCCAATAAATGTTAACACTCTTCCCGGACACACACTAGAATCGTTTAGCTTACGGTAATGCATAGCAACATTTTTAATAACATGTAAAAATATTAAATTTTATCAAGAATGTTCAAATAGACAAAGGCCTTTCCAAACATTAAGCCGTCGCCGCCGTCTTCGTGGGTTGTCTGCGTATGTGCCAACTGGACAGATATCAGGCCACATGCGTTGAATTGCTGCAAGCGCTGCAGATGCTGATTTTACACATTCGAACATTTATCTTGACAAAATTTTAAATACTTCGTAACCTAAAATAGAGGCGTAGCTAATCTGCTTGGTGCTATTCTCTCATAAGAAAACTAAAATTTTTCGCGATATAAATGTGGGGCGGGGTGGTGAATTAAAGCAATTTCTTCCTTAAACTTCTTCGTCTTTATTTAAATTCTTACCACACACGTTTTTACAAAATCGTCCTAATCGCCATCTTCTTTTCTTATCCCTTCCTCTTATCCCTCTCTTTCACACCTGTACAATAATCCTATTTGACTCTCTCATTCTTTTAACAATGTATTTCCTTTTCTTTCATACATCACCTTGCATATAACCTATCTCTCTCTTTCTCTCTTACAATGTTGCTAGCCCACATTCGGCCGTCCTGCATGTGGATGTCCTCAGCCACACTCCTAAAGTTAACAAAACATCTGATTTACTTACTAAAACACAGTAATACTATTAGTAACAAACTTACAGTAATAAATACAGTATTGCTGTTGATAAGTTAAACATCAGTTTATCTAGAAATTTATATGAAAACATTGAAAATGAAACTTAATTTATAAAACCAGTTTTTTTTTTACTCGACTACAACATAAAACATTCAATCATTACTACCTACTACTATTCTACCGTGCGACCAACGTGCGACGTACGCTACCTAGACAAAGACTCTCGGTCCATTTTCGTTACATTTAAAAACTCCCGGCCGTCTTTTCCTTTACACTTCCAAGAATTGGGCTGAAATATACCGTACATTATTCATGAAATATTCATTCAGGAAAGTCTAAGCAATATAAAAATAATAATCTCTTAGAATCGACACACGAAATGTTTTTATAGTGGGAAGCCTAAGTCCTGGCACACACGTACGGTTTCTTTATTATGTTTTCTGATTAGAAATTCAGATTCGAAAACCTAAATGCCCTGCTTACATATAAAATGTTGAACAAGGTGCACACGTTTGTATTTATTCCGAACAGAAATAAACCTAATGTTTAGTTTAAAATAAAAAAACCGAATGTTTGTGTTAGTCTAACGGAATTCCGAACCTGCGTTCCTAATCAAGAAACCTAATTCTAAAACCGTATGTGTGCAGCAGGCAGTAGGCTTAGGCCACATAGGCAGCGGCCTAAAGGCGTTACACATATATATTATTTTAATTGGTACTGATTACCTTTTTTATGTAAATATCATGGGCATGTTAGAAAGAAAACTATACTGAATTATGGTCATTTAGTATAGTTTTCTTTCATTTAAAATTTTTTTTATGAATTTTATCAATGATTTTGAGTTGCGAAAAGTTTGAAGATTATGAATAGGTGTGGATGTTAACAATCTATTTAATGCTATATAATAAATAGCGGCTCGCCCCGACTTTGTATGGGTATTATACCTCTACATTTACATGTATAGTAGGTTTACACCTTGCCGAAGAAATGCTCTACGTATTACTCGGAATAACATTAAAATTGGCCCAGTAGTTTCTGAGTTAATGGAGTAAATATAGACGCACAGAAAGATATATTCGCACCGGGGGACTTCTTTTATAATAAGTACTGATTCAAGGCTTTAAAACACATTTATAGACATATCTAATCGACTTCTAGTTATGCCATCAATACAGTATAGTCAGACGTTGAATCACAATTAGAAGCTAATCAATTTATGATATAAATAGATAAGCAATACACGAGCCACCGAAATGCGAGGCTGTCTGTTGGTGTATTGTAGGAAAATTAAATCAAATAAGGGTAACTCTAGCCTTCTGATATCAACAAATTAAAATTTAATATACCAAATAAGCCGGGAGCTAGCAAAAACCAACACTGCACACCACTTTTTGAGCAACCGAGTGGTTTATAATTTTAACAAACTACCCGAGAAAGTAGTGTCTGCCATATCCATAAACTCATTTAAAAATAGGCTGGACAATTGGCTACACACAAATAAAGTACAGCACGTTTATCAAACGTGGCTCACGTTAGTTTTAACCAAAAAAACATCTTATGGTATTTAATTATTGTAGGTATAAATGTGTGTATGTGGCCAATTACTGTCAAATTTTTTTAAGCAGCCTAAAAGTGGTCTAGTTCATAGTATCGCCAGTCACTAAATCGTTGGTCGCCGTATCGAAAATGCTCCATCGACGGGTTACTGTAGCGAAAGTACCTCATGTCGATGGTTGCTGCATCGACATTTCAGCATATCGATGGTATGGCGTATCGACAGACACAATATCGAAGGTAGGCCTCAGCGGCAGGTCGCCTTATCGATGAATGCGACATCGATAGTGCATCATATCGAATATTTAAATTTACCAGGAATAAATGGGAAAAAATACTTTTTTCCCATTTTTCCCTTTCCTTCCCGTTTTTATTTCTTTCTGCCGCCAATCTCTAAACCTGACGGCTTGAGGTAAATTAAATCTGAATGTTCTGTAGGTAGGGAAGTACATCTCTTATCGCAACGCAACTTAAATGTAAATGTTTTCCTTATTTTGTATTCGCATTTATATTTTATATTTTCTACTTTAAAACTTGCATAAGTATTATGCACTTTATAACTAATTTTCAATCACTATAAGTAGATTTCAGCTTATGTGATAAGTAAATACACAATGACTCACTTATTTCTTCAGCCATTTTCAACAAGTTTTTTTTGTACTACCCATAAGTTTATGGTTACGGAGGAGCTAGAGATATCGGAATGAAATAAAATGTGTAATATAATATGTAAGTCATTATAATCCGAGCGTATTCCCGGTTGCATCCTCAGCGGTAGCTTCAGAGCCCGGGGTTCGCTACCTTACCTAGGTGATTTGACGAGGTTACTGGTTTTTACACAGAGCGACTTCCGTCTGACCTCCGCAACCCAGGTCTCAGGAATCATCTTTCTTCTTGGATAATCAGGTGATTCAAGCTTGCAATATCCTAACCAGCAGACTGGAAACAACTTTTCACAAAGTATGCTTCCCAGTGGGATTTTTCCCACGACCTTCGCATCACAAGGCAAACGCCTTGACCACTGGACCACGGAGGCAGTTAGTAATATAATAAGTACGAGTATCATAGACATATCTTTCTTTTTATCATATACAATGTCGAAGGGACATACCCGTAATAAATCTAACCACGGTCTATACTATCATTATTGTATAATGAAATTAAAATAGCAGCCAAAAAACAAAATTAAATTTCGGCATTTCCATACAAAATTGTGCAGCCGCCCGGGCGATTAGTATGGGAATGTAGATTTTTATTTGATTTTTTTACTGTTATTTTAATTTCATTATACTTTAGTAGTGTAGTATAATAAATAGCCCGTGGTTCGATTTATTACGGGTATGTGCATTCAACGTTGTATAGATTAGGTCCGTAATAATGTAATAACTAGTTAGGTTATGGTTATGTTATGCGGTCTGACATAGGATGAAGACGTACGCAATTCAATGAGCGTTGCACACAGGCTCTGGGGACGTACAGTCGGCATTAGATTAACGAGAACAATCTAACTAGCCGTCACTGCGACACACTCCACTCAAATAAGGAACTTTTAACGATCAATTTACGATATTTCCAGACAGATCATTATAAACTTCTAGAAGTATCGTATATTACAAAGTGCTCCGTGTTGCACGATAGTCAAATACGGTCTTGTTAATTTGTACGAAACATTGTGAAGAAGAAGCAGTTAGTGAATTTCTAATATTTGCGTAGCAGGTAAGTTAGGAGAAAAATATGATTGATATATTGGTACTAGAAAAGTTGGTACAAAGGGTAAATAATATTGATCATACTTATTTAGATATGTGTATTTTTTTGATCGAGTCAGAAATACCACCCCGCGTCCATAACGAAAGTGATGAATGTTGGCAAACAGACGGGAGATTGAAATCTTGTCTACCGTATGCCACAGAAAAGATGGACTAATATTGCCACTGTCTGGACTCAGATAGATGGCAAGAGGAAAAAAGGCAGACCTAGAACGAGGTAGTCGGATGAACCTAAGAAATTTTTAAGGGGATTGGAATGAGAAAGCGAAGAACAAAGATGATTTAGAGCGGGGAGGCTTTTGCCCAGCAAAAAAACCTCATTGAAATAAAACTAGTAGCTCTACGTTTCAGTATATACAATATTAATCTATGGCTCTACGAGCTGTAGACCTCGCGAGCTTATAGAGATTGCAGATTGAAGGAACTTTTCACACCATATGTTTTTCATGAAATATTGTTGTGGTAGAGCCACGCTTTCGGCAAAACTCAGTTTTGCTAGTAGCATGAATGGGCCGGCTCATACGGGGAAGTACCACACTCTCACAGAAAATAAGGATAAAATTCAACCCAGCAAAATACGTAGCTTATAACACAATCAGAATTTGTGTGCTACTATATTGCATCTAATAGATAATTCAATGCAACATAGACATTGTGCAAATTAGACATCAAATATCCAATCCTATGATATACATATACCTTATTATGTTGATGAACCTAATCCGCATATATAATCTAACATCGATAGATGTGGATGACGTCTATCGATGTTAGATTATATGCGTACAGTCTAAGCATTTCACAGCAGATCGTGATGTAATAAGCTTTATCATTTTGTAAAAGTTTTTTTTTTACAGACAAATCACACAGATTGAGCTAGCCCCAAAGTTAGTTTGAGACTTGTGATAAGAGATACTAACTCAACGATACTATATTTAGTAACAAATACATATGTAGATAAACATCCAAGACCCAGGTCAATCTGAAAAAGACCATTTTCCATCTTGACCTGACCGGGAATCGAACCCGGGACCTCTGATGTGAAAGCTTGGCATGATAACCACTAGGCCACAGAGGTCGTCTTATCACATTAAAATAAACAACATAATAAATTACCAAATTAAAAATAATAATTTAGATAGGGTTCTGGGCATTGTAATGCTGTATAAATCAATAATTAAAATAAAGCCTTCTTCACTTCAATCGACTTTTTAAATTCATCTAATATGAATGAAGTTGAAACCACACTTCTAAATAGTGGGTAGTGGTGGGTAGTAATAAAGAATACGCATGAGGAAATTCGTCAGGGTGATTCAAAGTCACGGTAGCACAATTGGAAGTGCATTCACAGTACAGATGTGAGGGGCGTGAGTTCGAATCTCACTCATGGCGAAATTATATTCCCCGATATTCATTTAGGTATAATTAAGATAATAATTAATTCGAGATATCAAATATTAATCAGTAATTTAAAAAAATACCAGTTAAAAGCTATAGTCTGAAAATCAATACTACAGTAGTCATAGCCCCTAACACGGATAATAGTTAATTTCCTACTAAATTGTATCTAATACCAAGCAGAATTAATCCAATACAACATAGACATCGTGCATAATAGACATCAAATACCCAGCGCCATGATAGCTGATAGTTCCGTATCGGATCCCGTAATATGTTGACGAATCTAATCTGCATGACCATTGAATAGCGCGGCTGGCGTGATTGGATAGATGTGGATATACAATATGCAGCCTGATGAAATTAAAAAAGCAGCTACTCTAATATGAAGACCAGATATTTTTATATATATAGTAGATATCTATAAAGTACCCGAGCAAACTTCGTCAATATCGGTCTATTCATTTATGAATTCACAAACCAAACAAATAATCGGTACCAGTTACATCTGTCTATTACTATTATATTTAAATTACCTACGTCTACCTATGTCAAAAATAACATTGTTTATAATAATTTAGGCTTAATTTTTTTTAAAGATAGATTATGGTTTATGCCTAATGTCCTACTAATTTTCATCTAAATTTAAACATAGATATTATGCATATTACCCAACCTCATGGTATATGATAGTTTCATATTGGATTTTAACTATACCTATTCCAAATTTCCAAATAATAAAATACCTTAGAATTTTGATGGTTGGTGAGTGAACTTGTGACAAAATTGGGGAAGTTTGCAGGTGAAATGCGGTCGCTTGGTCACAAAATATTTAGGCTTCCAGCTTCTTCTACTATGACGTTACAGCGATGTTAATAATGCGAGATAAGTATTGTACTGCTGTGCCTTAGTATGCTCTTGGCTGGGTCACTTCAGTGTCCCCAGATTGTCAAATTTAATCTGCATGACTATTGAATAGCGTGGCTGGCGTGATTGGGTATATTATGTGGATACACAGGCTAGGTGTGTCACGGCGGAGAATGTCGTCATCTAATGTAATCCGGCAGCAGCTAATCTGATATCGAGCCCGGCCAGGCACGGACTCCGCGCCAGTTAATTGGGTTGCGTTTAATCCCCACAATGCAACTTTAGACTCGTTTTAGCTGTCCAATGAAAACAATTATATCATTAAAACTTGTTTGCTTACTATCGCGTTATTGAATTAAAATGTTTTTCTAGTGTTTCAAGAAAATTTCGCTCAAAAAAACTTAATTGAAAACTTTCACCTACCTTTATTGCAAATACCTTGTCGTTAACACTAAATGAACGGGCCAGACTCAAGATACGATTAAACAAACATTTAAAGTGAATACCAAGCAGAAGTGGCGCCCTCACTTGAAATAAATTGTTAACTCGTAAATATGGTGAAAATTTACATATTTTGTAATGTTAGGCACTAGATAGCCCTTTAAATTATTTTATGCCAACCACATTAAACCACATTTAAAAGTATTACATTAGTCCGTCTAGATGTAAAACCCGCTTCCGCCAAAAGTGGCCACTTTTGGCGGAAGCGGGTTTTAAAGCTAGAAGGATCAAAAATAATAGTTTCAACGGCAGTTCATAAAATAATTTAAATGGATATCTAGTGCTTAACATTTAGAAATATATAAATTTTCACCCTATTTACGAGTTAACATTTTTTTTTCAAATGAGGGCGCCACTTCTGCTTGATATTCAGCTTAAGAACACATTTAAACTTCATTTAAGCGCAAGCACGATATAGGTACTTAAAACCCAATTGATTAAAAACTTTTTAAGTTCATCATTATTACACAATAATAGAAGACGACTAAACTGCGGTTGAGCCAGCTATGCGAGTAGGTAATCTATCAATATGTATCAATTTGAAGGAATCCTAACTAGGAAATCGGAAGATGTAATCGCAGTTAGGACTGATTGGATCCGATTGATATTGAAAAGGACGTTCCGACAATTAGGTTTTCGACCCAACAGGGGCACCTGTGAGGCCATCTTCTGTATTCGACAGCTACAAGAAAAATCCAGAGAACAATAACGACCACTATGTTTCTGCTTTGTAGATTTAGAGAAGGTCTTTGACAGCGTGCCCCGTGAAGCACTCTGGTTTGTGCTACAAAGTCTTGGCTGTACTGAAAAGTTTATAAGAATGCTGAGACTGCTTCACGACAACATGAGCTGTTGTGTGTCGTCCAAGGGCGAGCAGTCGAACTTTTTCTCCGTAACCTGTGGAGTAAAGCAAGTCTGCGTCTTAGCACCGACGCTCTTCGCACTATATTTCTCGGTAGTAGTAGCAGATGCGCTAAAAAACAATGAGCATGGCATACGCATTCGGTACCGTACTGATGGTACACTTTTCAATCTTTCTAGGCTAAAGGCATGTAAGCGAGTCTCGTTTGATATTATCACCGAAATCATGTACGCTGACGACTTGTGTTTCGTGTCGGAATCTCCCGAAGGCCTGCAAGAGATGATGGCTAATCTTGATCGGTCATGTCGTAGATTCGGTCTTAAGATAAACATAACTAAGACGGAAGTTATGGCTATGGACTCTACAGATCAG
Organism: Acrobasis repandana; assembly: GCA_963576875.1. Lineage (NCBI taxonomy): Eukaryota > Metazoa > Arthropoda > Insecta > Lepidoptera > Pyralidae > Acrobasis > Acrobasis repandana. Next base: position 12,208,299 of record OY756218.1, on the reverse strand, counting down.
GACCCTTTGAATTTACGACTCGACGGGCCTCTTTCAAGCAGGTGAACTTGGTGACTGCGAGAAAAGGTATTCCAATCACATGACCTGCAATTAAGCACAAAAGTCAGAGTGTATATGGCAATAGTCCTGCCACTTCCTTCTCAACTTCCTTTACTCAACAGAGACGTGGACTCTTTATCGCAAACATATACGGGTCTTAGACAGATTTCATCTCAAATGCCTTCGCGATATATTAAACATCAGGTGGACCGATCGCATAAGAAACTCTGAAGTGTTGCGTCGGGCCGGAGTCCACGGCATTGAGGCCTACTTAATACGGCGTCAGCTGCGTTGGAGTGGCCATGTGGTGAGGATTTCCGACGAGAGGATGGCTAAGCGTATCTTCTTTTCTGAACTTAAGGATGGCAAGCGGAAACAAGGTGGCCAGTTCCTCAGATACAAAGACGTTCAGAAAAGACATATGAAAAGATGCCACTTTTCATATGTCTTTTCTGAACGATCTATCGACCACACACGTTGGAAAAGTTTGGCTGCACAAAGGACCGAGAGGAGACGCTTAGTACAACATAATGAAGATGTTTTTGAAGACCACAGGAGGCATGAACAAGACTTAAAGCGAGATGCGATTAAAAACAAACCACCCTCCTCAATACACTACCTCGCACCTTGACGTGTCCGTACTGTGCACGTACATTCACCTCAAAAATAGGGTATATCAGCCACATCAGGGCACATGAACGACGTCAACAATGAATTTTTGTTTGATATTAAACGAAGACACTCACCATAGCCGAATTATATATACCATCTGTGAATTCATTCCAATAGATCACAAGCAACATGTCAAATAGGAATAACCTTATAATTAAATCAATAAAGGTAGTTTTTGTGTGCGTCGCTGTCAGTCAACTTAGGATGCAATTTAGTACCTATAGTGTGATCACTAGCTAACAATTTAGGACCCAACTGTTCCTAGTAAGAGTTCCTAAAAATTTTGTAGTGTAATAACCGCGTGTCATGTTAAGAATACTCATGCTCATAATATTCAGAATAGACCGCATTCATCTTGCTGGCCCGGTTGAGAAAAGCGTAATGCTATAAACTCACGGCCCGCTGCGCTAGCTTAGTAATCAAGAAAGTATACAAAAAAGAGTTAAGTTAATTTTATTACATAGAATTATTTAAAAAAAGAATTACCAACACAAGTATTATAATGGTGCAATAGTGTATTTATTTAAATACAATATTCCCATATAAAATAACATCAAGAGCTTATTTTCTTCTTCTTTTTCGCAGCATATTTGCGTCAACTGCTGGACATATGTCTCTTCCATGGATTTCCATTTCGATCTTGCTGTGGTGATTCTGGACTAGGTCGGCCCAGCCATCATTGCATTGATGTAGTCAATCAAAAAATCAAGGAATCAAGGAATAAACCTAATGAAATGCAGCATTATATTTAAATGCAAAGAGATAAATAAAAATAAGCTAATGTTTTTTTGTGAGTATTTAGCAATTTCACGCTGAGCAAATGCAATAATCGACGCCACAGTAGATAATTCAATTCCATCTAAATACATGGTCCGTTACCGAATTTCCTTTGAGAGATGGAGCGTGCACCCTGGGAGCGCGCGCCGGTATGTCCCCCCGAACTTCGGAATTCCAATTTTGAAAAGTTTCCCAACAAGGGCCGATATTGACAGCCAGTGTCAGAGACCCACTCGACACTGGGTCATCTGAGCCTCTTGACATCAACTTTCTGCCACTTATGAAATACAGAGACTCGTAGGGTTTCCTCTTTCTTTTTTCAGTAAACTTCCAATTTATTTTAAAAAAATAGGGAAAACTTGTTTGAAAATAAACTATCATACCTCCGTACGGAATATTAAATATTTTAGAACTGACGTTAAATGCCCAGCAGTGGGACCAAACAGGTAAAAACTGTGACTTAAATTGCACTATTATAAAAATGTTACGATTACAATAATGTATAAATTTATAGTCAACCTGGGTTAAGGTTGATTTAAATAAGTTTGTTGATAATGATCGAATGCTTATGAATGAAATATTGTAATATTTGTAAAACATTTGTAAAACACACCATGTTTTACAATTTTTTGCGCCCTCCAAGAACCTTTAAACATTCGTATTCAAAATCTTTATTTGCTTAATAAGAGTTTGAAGTACCGGCGCGTCCCTTTCGGTATAGCAAAATTTTAACAATATCTATTTTCTTATAGAAATATATACAATATTATTTATTGCAATACTATTTACATTTTTACTTCTTTTTATGAAAGCAGTAGTGGCTGTGAGACTGTGCGCCTATACTCTACCACCACCTGCTTCCGATGATGGAATCAGGTGGTGGAAGTTTTAATCCTTATGAGGAAACCAGCAAACTAGTTCGCTCGTGTGTAATAATTACTGTTTGTCATTGAACTATCTCAGATTGAGAAAGGTACATTACTAGCTCTTTGATCTCAGATGCCTTAAGACAGCTCTAAAAATCTGACACCAATTTGACACACTCGATAGCAAAGAAGAAAGAAGACCTCGGTGCTCTCGACAAGAGTAAAATTATTCTGTTAAGAAAACCGTCAAACAAATATTAATTAGTTAATTACCCTACCTCTTCCTTAATAAGGATCCAGTACGTCAGCTTTTTCATTTTATATTCAGATTTATTTCGTTAACCATAATAAAGTCTGAAATAACATCGAGTAAGGATAAACGGCCTTCTAAAAATAAACAAAGGAGACAACGTTACACAAAAAGTGTCTTGTAATGAAGAAGGAGGTCCCCTGATTGTGTGCCAAGTGCGGGATAACTACGCCCATGATTCATTACAGGCGAAGGGAGCAGAGATTAACTTTTTTTAAAGACTCCAACTCCCAAGCTAGCCTGTTTAAAATACGTAAAGGGACGTTTACGAAAACATGGTGCAACCTGACACACGGAAATTCGTCAGTGCGATTAATTCAGAAAATAAGGAAACAAGGATATCTATATGTAAAGAAAGTCGGTTTTTGTTTATAGAAACTTATTTTGCAATTAATTTTATTTTTTTTCTCATAGAGGTTTTACACTTATTACAATACAATATTTTAAGCAATTTGTATAATCTATCAGCTGTAGGTAAGTTGGGCAGATATCAAAACCGACTTAATGTTGTGATATATATCCGAGTACCTACTGCAAGTAGGTAGATTTCTATATTAAAAAAACAGTTTGTAATAAATTTACTCAAAAAAACAAGTTTGTTATAAATTTACCCAAAAAAGCCAAAGTGGAAGACGTTCGTAACGTAAACACGCTGAGAAAACACGACTCGGTATTATGAGGTTCCTGTCCGCCGTATGGTGGCGCCGCTCACCCGCCACCCGCCCGCCCATGCTTCATAAAATTTAAATATTCTCAACGCCATCTGTCCGACCACTGCGGAACTTCGTCATCGTATCTCTGGTTTGTAGCGCCATCTAGCGGAAAAGCGATGAACTTTTCAGAAAATGTAAAAGCATTTTGTTGAACAAGGCGTAACATGTCACGTCTGCTTCTATTTCAACTTCAGCTCACGTCGAGGTCGCCACAGATTAATAAAAAATATTACGTGCACGAAACATTGCTCTCTGTTCATTTGCATATTCTTTTTACAATATTGAAACTTTTTTGTGATCTTTTTATGTATCCATACCATTTTTTGGGGTATCTCAAAAGATAGGGATATAGAAGGCTGCCAATGAATGAATGAATGAATGAATTTGTAATGTAAATAATATTGAAATAAATAATATTGTTAATATTTTTAAGAGAAAATAGAAAAGTATGTATGTTAAAATTTTGCTATACTCGAAAGGGTCAATAAGAAGGACTATATTTTAATTATAAGACAACACTGTACTCTTATTAAGCAAATAAATAATTTGATTTAATTTGATTTGGTAAAAACGGAACCCTTAAAGGATCATCACTTGTCTCTTGTCACTCGTCTGTCCGTCGGTCACAGTCAATTTGCTACGAAACTTCTGGACCGATTTAGTTGTAATTTGGTACACATAATATGTATGTCAGTGACCCAAAGACGAACGTATATTGTAAACAATGAACGTATCGAATTTCAAATATGGGGTGCACTCATGGGGGGTAAATTAGACATTAAAAAAAGTTTTGTGAACCATATCGTGTGCCATAATTATATAATGAAAGAACTATTTATGAGAATTTAAAATGTATTTTATGGATCGGTATTTTTCAAGTTATTTAAGAAAATAGGCGAAAATTGACCGTTCCCTTCTGAATCTAAAATTTAAAAAAAAAAGTACAGAAATATTCTGTTTTTTACCTATAGATTTTAGAAAAACCTATGAGAGGTGCAGAACCCTCTTGACGCGAGTTTAATCGTACTTGGCCATTTTATTTAAATTGAAGAAACTCCTAGAATATTTTAAGAGGGTTTTTATTTTTGGCATTCAAAATGCAGTACTAAAGTACTCAAATTAAATAATGAAATAAGCAATGGTGGTGGTTTTCACCTTTTCTTGTTTTATTATTTAATTTGAGAACTCCTAGAATGTTTATCTTACTTTAGTATATGACTTTTTGTAAAAATTGCATCCATTTATATATAATTACAAATTTAACTTATTTTTAATTATGCAATAAAAATGCAGAATATTTAGATAGCACTAATATAAACGTAAATATATTTTCTCATCGATCCTTTTTGTTTGCGAACAATTTATAATAAGTACAGTTCAATGCACAATTTCCCCCAACACATTTCGCGCTACATAAACAAAAAAATCAAATTAAAGGAAATTAGAGGAAATGTTTCAAATTGATTGATTTTCAAAGCTGATAAATCAGAAGACTGTAATAAAGAGCAGGCTTACCATTAAGTAAGATAGAGCCAATAACGTCGGCAGATTTGGACTCTACTTTGTTTTCTCGGCACGTCTTCCGTGTATGGTTAAGTGCATATTAACAAAAAAATGTAAATCGTAGGATAATAACCTTAGATGAAATTTTTTTAAACTGTAGTACAGTAGATAGGTAAATAAAATAAAGGATTAGGTACTTACCATTAAAGATATATTATTAGGCTTTTATAGGCATGTAGCAACCGTTAGCACATCTGGACTTGCCTTTGCTTTTTTACCTTGACGCGGCTTTTTGTAGCAAATGCGGCCAAACAAATAAAAGAAAATGAAAATCAAAGACAAAGAAAGATGATGTTTTCAATGATTAAATAAAGCTGCTTAATCAGGAGACTGTATTAAAGCATATAATTATAGAAGCCTTATTTTTAAAATAGAGAATAACTTCTTTGTACACAAATATAGGTAATTCATTGAATCCTCATTTCAATAATAGAGTTACAGACTTTCGATTAATTAAGACAGAACCTGTTACGTCAGCACATTCGGACTGCCTTTGCTTTGTTTCCTCGACACGTCTTCCGTGTGTGGCAGCCTCGGTCAGATAAATTATACGCTGTTTGCCCGGATTTTTTCGCACCGTAAATGCGGCGCTATCCTATTACGGCAACGTGATGTATGAAAGAAGAAATTGAAATGTACATAGACCACATAACACTGATTCGGATAATAAGGATAATTAAAGTACCAGTACCAGCAAAGAAGTTGACCTTCCTGGCTTGGGAGAAAAGAAGCAAATGTGCCAGCAGCTTCGCCTTCCGCGATTATTTTCTTTCTCAAAGCGGGATTGAAGCTTCAAGACAAATGTGTCGGAGACATTGACAAATTCCCGCGTATATTAAACTACAGTTCATTTAAAAAATAAACGCTTGTATGTCATTGACCTACATCGTTGGCTCCGTCTCTCACGCAGGAAATGTATATCACTCTTCCTTGACACATTGCTCGCTTCATCCATATTCGTCAATGGTCGTGCGCTGATAAGAAAAAATTCACATTACGTGAACTGAAGACATAAACTATTTCATAAAACTCCACTTTTTCGCACCTATACTTTTCATTACTTTGCTTCCGGTAACAGCTGCTATCACAGTCTGTTTTCTGCTTACAAAGGTTATAAAAACTCTTACAAATTCATTCATTCATTACTCATTAGTTATTTATACGTGAATTACGTACATTATTAGTTAGGTATAGGCATACAGAGCATTTCGAGTCTTACAGCTCTAAGCAGACAGAGCCGCACGACCTAAAGGCTGCTTGTAGGATAATGGTTGGCGAAAAGGTATATATAAGTATACAGAATGCTGAAAAATAAATCTAAGTAGACCATTTACAATAAACAAGACACAATCTAAACAAAACATACAGTAAAGGTAGGTACCCAAAACGTTTGACCTGGTCGCGAGCGAATAGCGTGCTAAAGAGGTTCATCTTAGCATTTCGCTCAAAGATTTAGGAGAAATAAGCTTATTTTTGGTTGGGCTGACAGGGCGATAGTGTAAGGCCCATTACAGGCAAATTATGGCGGCCATTATTGTCCGTGTGTCCCGCGCGCGCGCCCGTGAGTTACGCCCGCCGGCGGGTCAATGGGTTTTATGTAAGGAAATCTTTTCCGACCATTTCCAATGCTCACAACACCATTTGCAAAATCTATTTTGTCAGATTTTTTATTTTTATTCGGGAGTTGAAAGGATAATGCCAGTTGCGAAATGGCGGTTTAGCATCGGGATTTTACATTTTAATTTTTTTCCAAATAGAGAACTGTAGTTAACAATAAATATTGCTGGATACATACCTACTCTCGTAATCCTTAGTTATACCTAGTACCCTCTCTGTTGTCCAGATAACATTATAAAAAGTATTGATATGCGGAAAACAAATCGTAAGTAGGTAAAATAAAGGTTTTGTATATACTTTCAGGTAAACAGAACCTAGGGCCGTAAGACTCAAAGGCTACTTTTGTGGGTGGATAAATTTCGGTCAAAAGGAATCAAAATAGTCATGGATTGCTAGCCGCATCACGTATATAGGTAAGGCTTAGAGTCCGGAAGGTAATTGACTATTGATGCGTATAGTCATGAGCAATGTTTGGAGATAAGTAGCCATATTACGGACTAAATCTAATAATAATTTTTAATTATTTTGCGATTTATTAAAGTAAGTTAAATACTTATTATTTTACTAGGTACTTATATCACCAATCAAAAATGTCAAAGTTGTTAACGACTTTGTAATCCACTGACATAAAAAGATCACTAGTTAACAAACTGTCGTTACAGCGAAACTGCTAAAGAAACAGGCATAACCATAAATAGTTCCTTATGTGTCCCATACCAAGCCTGGTAACTAGAGTTCTGAGGTCACGTAAAATAAATAAATAGTGAAGTGATCCCGGCTTACGGCGAGGCGACTTATTAACAGGGTCTCAGGACAAGCCGGCAAGACCGGCAACTCTGACGAAGTTACCCCATTAACACGGTCACTAAATCATACACGTCACTACAAGTTTGCTACTCATCCCGCCGAATTATTTTAATTACCATCGCAAGTCATCCTAACCTAAACACAAACTTACACCATACAAGCATAGTTCAATCACATAAATAATGAAACTTTGCTTGATTTAAATCATTTCATTTCTGTTCGGTTTTCCTGGTATTGTCAGGCAACAATGACATGTCGAAATGAGTAAAATATCTGAATCATGTATATGAAAATTGTATGTAGGTACACTACTGTGAGTGCTACTTATTAAATTCGACATTTCGTCCAACTTTTCATTAAGGAGATTACGACCAAAAATATATTTCCATTGTTGATGAATAGAGATTGTGCTAAAAGACTTGTCACCTATATATAAAAATCATATCTGATTAAATAATATTATTCTGGATCTGGATTCTGGAATTTTATTATTCGTTTATCATATTAACGGCTACAAAAGAAAAGTATATAACTATATAATAGTGGTATAGATAACGCAGGACAATTTTGTGTTACCCACTAGCACTAACCATCTGCCCAGGCTACGAGTATGCCCAAAAAATTTTTCTTTGCTTTAATATCCATATTTATCATAACCAATCCACTCGGCCTGGCGTGCGTGGGGAGTTTAGGCCAAATCCTCTGACTGCCTTGGCCAAGTATGGCTCTGGTAGTACAGACAGGGCCATGCTCCTGCACTGAAGACAAAAAAAAATACCACATAATGATCCATACTCATTATAAATTGAAGTTCCCGGCGCGTTTATCTGTCCCTATGTCCGCATTTGATGAATTATGAAACTACTAGGCCGATTTCGGTGCAGTTTCCACTAATATGTAGTACAATCATTTTCCTGGAAAATTTTACCCGTACGAAATTGGACGGATCACAGTTAAATAAATAATTATATAAATTCCTACATAGTGTGCAGAACAGCTTAATTACGAGTGTTTATTTTACCTAATCACTGACTTGGCCCAATTCCTAATTCGCATATCAAAACTTGACGAAACTTTACGGCCAACGCTGCCGATTAGTTTAACAGCGCAACAGTGGCAATTATCCTTGATTTAGATAGTTGTCCAGTGATGCGCAAAATAGAACTAGCTTAAAATCGGTCTTCGTTCCCAGGGCGACTACAAAGCGGCATGCGGCAGATTATGGTGGAATTATTGCTATCATTATAGCGAGACCTGCCCGATGTGGGGCAATCACGCCGCCGAGGAGCTCGTTGTTGCCACCGTTGGTCTTATTTGCTCGAAAATCTTGCTCAGATTATGTATTTAGACGTAATGACCTTCTCTGATAGTGTTTAGCTTTATTGAAGTTTATTGTATCAAGGAAACTATTGTTTAGCTATTGATGGGCGACATGAGGCTGATTACGGTGGAATTATTGCTATCATTATCGCAGAGACCTACCTTGTTATCGCCACCCATGCACTTATTTTCTGAGGACCGCTACGTAGTTTTAGACTTTATTGATGGTTCTTGACATTGTAGGTACATTCTTTGTTAGAGTTTCATTATATAGGAATTGTTTTAGCTATTTATAGGGTATACAACGTGTTAATGAACTAACGCAAAACCTCTCAGATGGTACCTCAGCCAACAACTTTTGTTCTACAACATTCCCAAAATGCCAAAAATAAAATTCGGATTTTCATACAAATTAACTCGATCAGTTGATCAGTCTGTATATAAATTCAAATGAATTTTTGTTTGGTTTCGTTAAAGTTGTAGAACAAAAGTTGTTCAGTTTCATGAGCTGAGATACCATCTGAGAGGTTTTGCATTAATTTATTAACACGTTGTATATTCAACGTTGATTACGTTGGAATTATTAATGTACGTACGTCCAGTGGGACCCTCGTCCTTACTACTGGGAGCACTAAATGTAAACTAGACAAATTTCAAGAGCACCTAATGAGCATTCAATGATCAGTTGGTTCGCAAAGTAGTAGGGACGAGAGTCCCACTGGACGTACGTTAATGAATTATTGCTATCATTATAGCGGAGACCTGCTCGATACGAGGCAATCATGCCTCTAGTTGCCTGGAGTTTACTGCATAATCTATTTTTTTCAGGTATCGATAATCAATATGAGACCGGTTACGATATAATTATTGCTGACATTATAGCGCAGACCTGCTCGATGCGACGCAATCATGACGCTCGTTGTCGACACCCCTGAACTTATTTGCTGAAGACTTCGTATTCAGACGTTAATAATCTTCTTCAGCTTAATTAGACTTTATTTTATAAACTAAACTATTTTTTAATTATCTATGATCGATATGAGACCGGTTACGGTATAATTATTGCTATCATTAGGTATAGCGGAGACCTGCTCGATGCCACGCAATCGCGCCGCTTTGGCGCTCGTTGTCGCAACCCCTGGACTTATTTGCTTAGGAAGACTACGTATAGACGTTAATGATCGTTACAATAAATATACTATCGTGTTCAATTTTATGAGAATTTATTTCATAAACTAAACTATTTTTAGCAATTGATGGGCAACTTGAGGCCAATTACGGTATGCGCGGTGAGCTGCTCAATGTGAGGACCTATCTGCTGGAAAAGCTTGTTTGGTTTAATGATCGTTTCTGATACGGTATATAGTAGTGTTCATGTTTTTTTTGAACAGTAAAAATATTTTTGAGCCATTGAACTTATATAGACTATTAAGTGACCAGCTTGCACGTGTCGTTAATATAGAATAGACTAGGCTAATCTTTAAATTTATTTCGTTACGGTACGTATGTTAGTGGGCCATCAACATTTGTGTAAAATTTTTCAAGTTATGTAATGCATCTTAAACAGCCATACATTTAAGTAATACAATCCAGGCCTATCTGTATGTGTCCATCGAAGCACAGGGGAGTTCAGGTTAAAGTGTGTTTAATTAACAATTGCTGCCATTAAGGTCCCTATTGTTTACCAATCATCTTGATACAGATACTTTGGTGCATGAGAATTGATACTAGGTCCTTAAAAAATCTCTAATTACAAAGTGGCCAAAAGAAATAAATCAGCAACATAAAATTGCTAATCAATAAAGAGCAGCCTCGGACGGTGTTTGAAATCGTTCGGTCAGCGAAAGAAAATTACTGGTCGTTTCGGTAACGAGGTGCCTGATTGACGCCTCCGTCCTGATTAAACTGATCAGTTTTTGCCTCTTATGAAAAGAACTTCATCAACGTAACTAGCTGGCGTATGTCTGGTTTATGGTTATGTTTGAGAACCACTCGCTCATCAAGACTTATGGAGAACTTTGTAGTTAGTATGATAACTTATACTTCTATGCTACAATTAGGTACACGTCTTTATCCCTAACGGTATGTTTAGTCTTCATATTAAGATTTAAATGATCGTTTCTGATACTGTATATTGTTGTGTTCGGCATGATTAAAGTTTTTTTTGGAGGTAATGGACTTATTGCCTGAAGATTTAGAGAAAGATAAACGTTAGCTTGCACGTGGCATATAATATTCAACGGAGCCTAGAGCCGTATATAAAACCCAAAAGCCCACTTTTAGCGTATTTGTGGGCGTAAAAGTGGAAGACAGAATTAAAAAACCTATCACTGAGTTACAAACCGCCTCGCCTGTTGACATAGATTCAGATTCTCGCCCATTCGCTCGATCGACTTTTACGATCTGCGCTGGATGAGAAGCAGTTGGTACTTACTAATATATTCTATGTCTAAGAGTAATAAACTCATTAGATACATCACAATTAGGTAGATAGTCAAAAAACCTGGTTTAAATCAACATAGCCAGCCGGCGTATATCTTGTTTATAGTTATAATTGAGAACCACTCGCTCATCAAGATTTATGGAGAACGGTGAACTAGTACGTCATAGTCAGTGGGATAACTAATATATTCTACGTCAAATTGAAATGGGCTGGAGAAACGAACTCATTAAAAGCGTTACAATTATTATTAAGGTTCCTAGCTTAGAAATTCCCTAATAAATAAATGTGAATGTGATGTTTATTTTTTTTCTTAAACTAATATAGGCTATCAAACCCCATTACCCCCATCGAGCAAATGCTTCCCCTCTATTCTGCCTGATAAAAAAATATCAGAAATTGGACGACCAATAATGGCTGACATAGGAACACAATTAATATACTCTCATATAAATTACACTCGTCATTTTTGACATGAATCAACAAGTATGGTATTTTTATTTCATATGAAAATTAACAACGAACACAGCAAATCTTATTCAACATTTTTAGTATAAATATTAGGCTATTCAAAGCACACTGTATTACATAACTAAGTAGTTGTAAGTACCTATATACATTTTGTCACTAATTAAAGCATAGAATACTGCAAGTAACGAAAATCCACAAGCCAAATGATAGCAAGTAACAGAGTTACAACTTAAACGCAAATTGAGCATGGAAACTGAGCGACAATTCAATAAGACATAATAGTAATACAATCATCAAGTAAACAATGCACTGTAGTAACAAAGTAGCGTCTAATGGAACGGGGTTCGATCCCTTTAATGTAATTGGATCTGTCAGCGGCAAACAGGCTACCAGGTAATTACTAGCTAGTAACGAAAATAACAGACTGCGCTCCACTCAGATATTTGATGCTTTTGCTTCACCTCACCTACAATAATAGTCTATATTTTGCTTACACAGTCTTTAAAAGCTGTTTTGATAATTTACTTAATATGCTATGTTTATATCTACATTTGTGGAAAATGCGACTGTGAATTCTTATAAATTATAATTCTAAAGGTAAAGGGCCTTATGAGCAAGAACAATACAATACAAGCCTCATTCACTTTTTATGTGCTCAAGTGAATTACGAGAAATGATAATATGTTACGACGCCAGTACTTAATGGTTAAGGCCGTACCTAAATTTTCCGGGGTCCAGTGCTGCCCCCATTTAAAATAAATCATTTAAAAGAAAACGAAGACATTATTTAAAATTTTGCTACTATCAAATCCTAGATAACCCTTCAAAGTATTTTATAAACTACTGTTTACAGTTTAAAGTGAGAACGTTAAGCTTTACTACGCACAATTGCGAAAAACGGCCACTTTTGGCTAATGTGCGTAGTAAAGCTTAACGTTCTCATTATAAACTGTAAACAGTAGTTCATAAAATACTTTAAAGGGTTATCTAGGACTTGGTAGTTGCATAATTTAAAATAATGTCTCCGTTTTCTTTGAAATGATTTATTTTAAATGGGGGCAGCACTGGACCCCGGAAAATTTAGGTGCGGCCTTAATACGCTAGACCACCACTCCGGAGGTTCTGTGTTCGATCCCCAGCCTTTGAGTCTTGGTTGTTTATCTATATATCTATTTATCATAAAATACAATATCGTTGAGTGAGCTTAATTAACCATCAATGTTTATGTCAATAAAAATTATAAATCTACACACCTACAGAATACATATGTACATGTAAGTGCAGTTGGATTTTTTAAATGTACGCGTATTGTCCAAATTCATATTGTTCAACCTCTGACTGCTCTGGCTAATATATGGCTCTGGCAGTACAGAGAGGGCCGTGCTCCTGCAGTGGAGACTAAAGAGAGACTAAAAGACCTGATGATGATGATGAAATTTTTTTCTATTTAATTGGTTTAATCCTGAAGCTTTTTCAGTCATCGCTTACCTACATCATCCTTAAAAATGTGATTTAAAAATTCGCGAAAGATATTATAAAGTTATAAAAACTTTTCTTGCCCCGGGGAAAATTCAGAAAAGTATTTTTATTATAAGGTCTTCTAGTGCATTCCGGAAACAAAAGCTCCTCTAATTTCACAGAAACTACGTTAGCGTAATAAAATGAAAATTTATTGTTACACGGTAACGTTTTGATTGCGGCTCTTAAAAGCATTTTGATTACTTTTCTACACCTTTAAAACGAGGACAAAAGCTGTTACCGACATAAAAATATTATCTGACTTTTTAATTGAGCCTTATACACTAATAGTATTAGGTAATAACTTTCGAATCAAACAGATATAATAAGAGTAAATACTTTTAAACTATCGCGTTGCATTATTATTAAATTAATGACAGCTTGACTGTCAAGCTGGGACCACGTTCGGTGAAACCTGAACGAAACATCAGCAAAATAAATAAAAAAAGGTACGTTTCGCGTTCATTCCCGTATGCATTAATTTAATAATAATAAGAGTAGTTACAAGCAAGTTGAATCAGATAATTCTTTGAAAATATCTATACGACCAAGATTTAAGGTTAAACACAACAAGCGACATAGACATTGTTTTAGTAATTGCATTTAAAGAGTCAGAGAGGAATTAACTAATAAGAAATTTATAGAACAAATAGTAGGACAAAATACGCCTGTAGACGTAAATCAATTGTTATTTGTATTGCTTCTGGCGAGCAATAATTATCTTTTACCTAATAAAATTTTCAACACAAACCAGCAACAGATGTTTGCAAGCTTTCTCTAATACTCTTTTCACTAAGACGACACTCACTTTTCACAGCTTACGAGAAAATATCTGAACCTACAAGATAACCCATCGGCTATCCATTCCTAGGCCAACCTAACAGACCGGGTACAGTTCGCTGAGATGACTAAGATGTGGTGCTCCCACACTTCTGTTGCTGCAAAAAAATGTTAAAAACATTTTCTAACAAAATAAAAATGCATTTAACTTAAAAATAAAATACTGTTTTTAATATTAATTAAAACTATTTGAATTTTTAAAAAATTTAACTAATATTTGTTATCATTTTTTAAGTAAACTTTAGATCTAACACCAGTTCTATTTAATTTATTTTAATTACCTATGCTTCCATTGAAAATATTAGTTTTAAATACAATTGTTAGGAAAAATGCAATTTCTTATACTGGTTTTCTGTTTTACGCTACAAAGCTTAGTCGATTTTATTTTTATTTTGACGCGATGTATAGAAAAATAAGTATTGTAGGTACATTCCAAATTCCAAAAAAAAGAAGTCTTTGCTACGAATTTCTAAACATCATTTTGTGGCGATATTCATATATTTACAGTTTTCCTTAAATCACGTAGTTTTCTAAAATAAATATTTTAACATTACCTAAGATTTGCAATAAAAAACTAGATACTTTTTCTTTGATTTTGGATGTAGAGTATTAGAGGCCTAAACAAAAACTTCAGTCTAATGAAATTTCACCGAAATGAATTTATTAACTGGAACGTGTATAGATATTTAATTGGAACTTAAGTAATTTAAGCCATAAATATTTGCGGCCAATTTCCGAGGGGGCCCGAGTCCAAAAGTTAATTGCGTAGTAAAATAAATTAGAGGCACTTTCTTTGCAAATTGGAATTTAAAGTTCTGGGGCAGTTGTAAAAGTTGTTAGGATTAGAGCGGACGTGGTACATCTGTACGATCATTTATTTGGTGTGCATTTTTTTACAGCAATATTAGCGGTACTGACTGACTATAATCCCGAATATATTACAAAAAAAAACAAAATATTACCCCGTACAAAAGCGTAACCAGCTCTCTCTCTCTCTCTCTGTCTCTTTCTCTCTCGTCTTAGCGTATTCCCAGTTGCATTCTCTGTGTGCCCGGCTGTGAAGCCCGGAGTCCGCTTTCCGGCTTTTCCTTCTCCACTTCGCACGTTCTTAGGCATCCTTGGTTGTAAGACCATTGGCGCGCATATCATCCTTGACGACGTCAAGCCAGCATTTCTTGGGTCTACCACTATTGCCGGGCCCCGGGCAAGGCGGCATGGCTATACATTTGTTTCCCACGTAGCTTGCCGGTTTCCGCAAGACATCACCGTACCAGCGTAAAACGCGAAACCAGCTGTTCTTTAATATTGTAAAGATATAAAAAATATTTTTTTTACTTTTTTCATAAAAAGAGAGAATTTCTGTTTATGCATATTTCCAAGTACTGTATAAGTACTAATCGTTTATAGCTCTTTCTCAAACAATTACTTTTTTCTGAACGACCCATAATGGAATCAAGTTATTAGTATAAAATATAAGTAAGTATACAGTATTTTGATTGTAAACCCCATTTGTCAACTTTGAAATATGTTGTTAGTACTGATAAAAAAAACCAGAATAAGGTTATTTACAGTAGAAATAACTGCCTAATAATTTAATAACTTAATGTTTATAGAAATTGGAGAAAAATTATAACTCAATTTAAAATAAATATGTAGTATCTACTATAATAATACTTATAAGAGTGCTTTTACGTATTTACAAAAAAAGGTTTGGAAATATCAGTAATTCAGCAGTATAATTGTACAGTATGTTATATCCGGAAAATAAAATCGAAGTAGAATCACGATTTAACTAAAACAAATTTCCACGACATTAGGGTATATTTATATATAGATATAAATCTAGCCCCTATACAAATTATTAGCTAGATTAATAAAAAAAAATTAAATTAACGAACCTAGTATTTTTTCAATAGAAAAAAAAATGTTTGCGATATTGACCTGGCCAGATCAAACGCGAAAGCTCTGACAAATAAAATAAACAAACAAATACTTAATATAAAATTGTTGAATGACTATTACCTAGAGTAGATATGAGTTTGTATAACAGCAGCTTAACAGTATACAAATAACTTACACAAAGGCTTTATCAGTTTTACATGCCTTTGCCGTCGTTGCGGCGGTATTAATAAGTAATTAATAAAGAATTTCGAAGATAAGAACTTTTAATTACTTCGGTGTTAATTCCTGCTTTAGACACGCTTTATTTATGGAAAATTTCGCTACTCGCAACTTTTGAAGAATAATTAGGCGGGCTATTAGTGCTTTGTACAATTAACATGCCGCGATTTAGGAGATGCGATGAAATGCTCAAATTGTTGTGGAAATCTCAAATTAGTGAAGTTATTCGTGATTAGCTCTCGTTTCGTAACCGTTGATTTGTGTTTGTGTATTGTTAACTTGTTTCCTCTGTTAGGGTTAGTTTCAGACCGACTGCATGGCTGGCGAGTTGGAGTTTAGTTGCATTCGTTTGATATATTAAACTAAACTACCAGCAAGAACTAGTTACCGTACTCGCACTGAAAAAAAAAATTACGACATAACCTAGTATTAGAATTCATAAAATTATTATTGCCAACAGCATTTTATGTATCACGCACTCATTTGATGTAAAATTGCCATAAAGTAACAATTTTGAAAACTTTTCATGAAATAAGTATATCAAATCCGTCACGTGCTACAAATAGGTAAACATGTTATTCAAGGCGAGTAATGAAATATTCCGCTTACACGACTTTTAATATTCGCTCATAAAAGCCTTATATTTTCCAAGAATGCGTGAAAAATTATTCAAGACTTGTAAATAGACGTGAGCTCATAATTTCTACGAAGCAACAATACATTTTCAGAAACGAAATGCTTTTGTTTCAAAAAATAAATAAAGTCTCTTACGTAGGCTTAGCGTAGCGCTCACATAGGTACATATTACAAGCATTTAAAATATAATTACAAGGGTGAGCTCCGCGTCATGGTAGGTATTATTTTTTTGGTGTTTGTTTGTCCGTCTGTAAGTAAGTAAATTATTTATAGCACATAAAAAGACACAATAAAAAAATACAAGTATAAAAGCGGACTTATCCCTGTTAGGGATCTCTCCCAGTCAACCCAAAAACCAAAGGAGATAATGCTTAAATTTGGGTGCACAAGCAACACAAGCTAAATAAGCACATAATGCTAATAGTTTTTACACAAAAAAATTGAGTTGACTGGAGTTTTTTAGAAGCAAACAGCGCTCTTAATATCCGTTTTTCTGCAGTAATAAATCTAAAATCACGTTCAAAGTAGATGCCATAAATGACAAGTGACATTATTTTGTGACGTTTTATTCTATTAACAGTACCAAATAATATATTTATAGTGGGTCCACTAAAATACCCAATTCTAACTGACTCTTTAATATTTATTGGTAATATGTTCCATAGTTGTGCAGCAGTAACAGCAAAAGATTTGAAATAAGTTTGAGAGGAGTGAGTGTGAATAACTAATAATAAGGTTATTACTTGAACGAAGGCGGGGAATCAACTTCTCGAAATTTAAATTTATTATTAAGGTGATAGGGAGAAATAAGGTTATAGAGAACGTAAAAAGAAAAGTAAGAACATGAATATTGCGGCCGGTTCTTATGGGCAGCCAGTTTAGTCGAGAACGGTACTCAGTGTATGCTCAAACTTTTATAGCCAAAACGCATACCTACCGAATAAACACACTATGAAGTCGATCCAGGTTGTCAAGCAATTCAAGAAAGGCCACGTTCACATAGTCCAAAAGGGGGTCAAAAGAGATCGAGCTAAAAGTGCTTTAGTATCAGCTGCCAAAAAAATCTGCAAGCCTCTTAAAGAATAAAGAGAGGCAAAGATTTTTCGACTAAGCTCATTGACTTGGGGTGACCAAGATAGGGTTTCGTCCATTACAATACCCAGGCTTTTAACGACAAGAAAAAGGAATGATTTAATTGCCCAAGACTACATTGGAAAAAAACATGGTTTTAAATTTAAAGATAAAACCTATAACCATTGCTTGTGATTTTGCAGCGTTGACCATGAGCTCGAAGTTATGAGATCATTCCGCAATATTCGCGAGGTCAGAGTCGATGGTGCTGATCGCCAGATTGAAGTTATCGAATGGGGCGACCGTTCATATCTGTAAATCGACAGTATAGAAGAGGAAAGAGGAAGACAGAGTAGTTGTAATACCATTAATAAAAACGGAGAAAAGGATAGATGAAAGGATACCTCCCTGTGGCACATCAACCGAGAGATCACACCAATCAGAATGACCGTCAACAAATACGTCCTGTCAAATAAGATCGAGATATACATATGTCATATGTCTAGCGAGATATTTGGAAAAATTTAAACATGGCGTCTTTAGAAATAAGAGGAAAGATGGATATGGATCGTAAGTGAAAAGGAGAAGTATTGTATTTTTTAGGTAAAAGAATAATATGCCAAAACTTCCATGCACTACGAAAAACACCAGAGTCCAAGGAGCAGTTAATAATGTAAGTAACAACAGGGGCGATTAAGGTTGCGGTTGCCTTTTTCATGTCAAGGGAGATGATGTCCTTGCCAACTGCCTTGATTTTAATAGACTGTTACTTGTAGTCCGGAAACTACATCTTTCAATGGAACTTGATGCGGTTTTTACCATTATGTAGAGCGCTTTTGCCAGGTAGTTTGTAACAAGTTACAGGTATCCAAGGTGCTTTCAAATGTAATTTTCCATGTACTTTAGAATAAGTTTTTTTAATACGGATATAAGTGATAATTTTTATTTTGATTAATGTTACAAAAATGCTTTTTTTCTACTAAGATATCTATCCGAACTGGATAGGATACCCTTCTGTTATACAAAAAGTCCTCTATGCGTGTCTTGATAACAAAATGTTTACATTTGAAATACAAATACGTAATCTCGCCCACCCCACTCGAATGTTTATAACATCGTCAAGTGGTTCGACGACGTAATAATTCAGGCTTTCGTTATTCAGCCCAGTGAGCATTGACAACATCTCGCCTCGACCCGCGCCCTGGATATAAATCACACAACACACAAAGAGCAAAGTGTTTACCATAAAATCGCATACTCGCCCTAAATCATAACACAATAAAATTTATAGCGAGCGGAAGGTCCGGCCTCAAGTGCTTCTAAATCAAACACACTTTCTTCGTGACTCCGGAAAACTGTTTCGCAAATATAACAACTGGGCCGTTTGTCCCTCTTTGCCTATTTATCAGTACACTTACATAGGTAAGTGTACAAAAAACTTGCATTTTCAGTACCTAGAAATAGTTCTAGGAACTGAAAATGCAAGTTTTTTGTTTTTGTATCAATTAATGAAGTAGCCATTTGTATGTGTAATATAGTAGTCACATGACGTTATAGTTTTCTATTAATTTACTTTGATTTTAAATCTGAGTTAAATTACTATGAGATACTTAATCGTATCAACTTGTTACTCGTAATAGAAGGTTCATAAAAGGCTCCAACTCAGTAGATAAGTATTTCAACTTCTACAAATTATCGATCACAGTTCACTGAGCTTCAGTCTGAACGTTGAACGTTTGTCATTTTGTCAAAGAGTCTCTCCAACAGAACGACAAACGATCGAAGAAGCCTCAAAACTACTGTTGCTTTGAAATCCACTTCGCTTTTCTCTTTGAAACATATTACATACAGAGTGCGAGGAATAGTTAAAAGTAAAGGTTAACTTGATTTTATTTTATTATCCATAAATTCAAAACTTGAATAGCATCGAACTTCAACCTTCAATCTAACGATGATGACCTTTTTCTAACGACAAAAGAATATAATGTTCTCAAGTCAAAGCGTAATTTCTTCCTTCCTTTTTAATAATCCCTGCCCTTTTCTTAATCTAAATTTTATTGAATCTAGTCTACTACATATTTAGAAAATTAATTAATGAATTACGTAAATTTTAAGATTATCCACGAAAAAAAAAATACTATCTTGATCACCAAACATTAAGGATGGTTAATTGGTTATTTATTCGTAGAATATCTTATATGAGTTCTTACGTCATAACACCCGATTACTCATTAGTCTCAATGCAAATAAAATTTCGCAGAGCCCTTCATTATGCGGTATAGTCTCAAATAATAATAATAATAATAATAATCTACGTCATTTTAACAAGCATTCTTATTTTCTCTCTTTTTCCCTTCCACATCTTTTGATGAATAAGAAGTATTCTACTAAAAAGCCAATAAAATGTATGCAACAGATAACTTAATGAAGTCATAATTGTGGACATAAATTAATTATCATAGACCCTAATTTGGTACCATACAGGTAAAGAATCTACCTATTTGCCATTTTCAATATACTTATAGCTTTGATTATATACTCCCTAGATAGAGTGACGATTGCAGGGAATCCAGTGAAACATAACAGGCCAACTTTTTTATCCTCGTGTGCACGACATGCACACAAGCTAACATTACTACGTTGTCTAACGCTCGCGAAATCTGTCTCTGTGTGCATGCATAGGGTTACTAGCATATGAAAAACTCCCAATAAAATGGGTAAAATATGAAGGGTTATTTCATTTGGTGAATTTGAAACTGGTTAGCTTTATATATATTATTATTTACAAATTTAAATTTATTTTTATTACTAAATAACCTTCAGTATAGATAGTCACTAAAAGTTGCACAAATATATCGACAGTGGGAACTGGCAGATTGTGGTATTGCGAACTATTATTGATTGTTGTGGCATCTTGGGTTGCTTTTGAATAGCATCACTTCTATTTCTATTTTTTTTTAATATGTAAAGTCGTTCACATCACAAGCTAACTAACAAACCTAACCTACAGACTCTGAAAGCAAAGAAATGTTTTTACTACAGCTTTTTTTTACTATGTTATGAATTATGAACTTTTTTTTTTATAGTTTACCTTTTATTCCCAATTTTAAAGAATTGACGAGTCTTATTAAAGTAAAATATATTAAATGTTCAATGATTCGATCCCACGTCTTTGCCATTTCAAAGGAGTAGCTGTTTTAACTGAGCTACCGAGACCAGTTAAATTAATTAATCATCCATCTCATGTACTTCGCTGGCAGCCTTTGCCAGTGCCAGTGGAGGCACTCTCTAAAGTATATGTTAATTATTTTGAAACAGTAAATGAAAAAATGTATAGTAAAAAAGTAATATTTATTATAACCTTAATATTAAACGATTCTTATCATTACAAGCTTAGTTAGTTTGGGTCAAATCTTGAAAGCTAAAGACAGACTGCCCAGTGTTCGATTAAGCTGATTGAAATACCTAATCTTTAGCTATGGCTCTGATGACAATGCAATATATAATCAGTATGTGTAATTGTTAACTCAAAATGGCTGCCACAACAAAATGGTGGATTACATATGTTGGATAAGGACAGTCCAACCAATATGGGTATTCAATAAAAGAGAGACTAGAGAATATACTACATATGCGGATTCAAATTTTTATATAAAAATCAAAAAACTCTCTTCAATTCCCTTCATTTGATATCCATATCAGGAGGATTGTACTAAAATACGTAATCCGCGATTTTGTTGCGGAAGGCATTTTGAATTAATATCAATACTGATTATATGTATTTGCATTGTCATCAGAACTAAAGGTGTATCCCAAATTTAAGCTCAATCGGACACTGGGAAATGGATCAAATTTAGATAAAAAGATTTGACCTACACTAATTTACTAACATAGTATCTTACAAACAAAAAGAAAAAGCTTGTCCAATTATTTTATGTAGTTATGTATGACTCCCCATTGTACTACTTTTTTGGGAGAATTTTTGCAATGAAACACTGGCAACATAAAAAATCTGTCAAAATAGCGATTGTACATTTTTTTATTTTATTAGACGAAATATTTGTTCTAAATATGATAGAATTTAGATTACTTACCGATGGTAGCTAACTTTTTGGGTTGTAGGTAATCGTCCTTTATAATTTCGGCAAACTTTTATCACGCAACTCGGCATTTTAAGGCGACGTGGGTTCACAATTTGCAATACTGTGCGTGTTTTTGAAAAATCGCTGTTATGAAACTACTACAGTTTATTCCACAAAAAAATTACATAAAAATCTTAAGGGTTTTCTACAGACACCCACAATAGCCAAAACACGATTGAGCATTTTTGGCTCGATAGAAAAAATCACAAACATACTTCTAATTTGCCTTAATAATACATATCGCCGAGCACGGCTTTGGGCCTTTCTTCTCTTTCGACGAATATTTCACTGTGTTTTATTTTTATTTATTTTTTTGTATTATATTTATAATTTTTTTTGCAGCCTAAACGGATAGATATTCAGATATTAAATTTTTTGGTATAATTTTCATATAAAAAGGTGATTGTATAAAATAGTAATATGTATTATAAAGGCAAATTTAGGCAAGTTTAGAGGTATGTTTGTGATTTTTTTTCTATTGAGCCAAAAATGCTTAATCGTGTTTTGGCTATTGTGGGTGTCTGTAGAAAATCCTTAAAATTTTTATGTAAATTTTTTGAGGAATAAACTGTAGTAGTTTAATAACAGTGATTTTTCAAAAACACGCACGGTATTGCCAATTGTGAACCCACGTCACCTTAAGAAACTATTTCACACCTTAATTCAGTGAGTAATATTGCGTCAAATTGGACACTGAACGGCGGGGGGCGACTTAGAGTCCAACAGTTGGCTGATATTTTTTTGGACGCAAATTGTGTTGCCACGCTCTATCTAGGGAGTATATAATCAAAGACTTATAGGTATAATTTATAGACAGCTTATTATATATTAAGTTCAAAGACCAAAACTTTTTACCACGTTCTTACCCCCTTGACTGTTATCAAGGTCTTTTCTAACATGTATATTGAAAAACGTGACCCTTTTGAAATGACGTAAATCTGCCAGTCGCCGTCCCTTACACTATAGCGAGTGAAGGGTGTGTTCCCTGGAAACGACCTGTCACGTACGTACCGCGTTGATCATATTTGAGATATGCTAAGTACTTACGGAAACGTCACAGAACGTTGCGATATAATTTTGTTATTTTCCTTGCACAATGTAGAATAAATAGCTATTTAAAATTTGAATTTTTTAAAACGAACTAAATAAAATATTTTTTTCAGACCCAGTCCACATCCTCATTATCATCTATTTTTTATCAAAGCCCTTTTATTAGCGCAAAGCGTACACGTACGAGATTCAGTTAACTTGATATGTACATCAAGTTTATCTGAATCCCTAAATCAAATCAACAAGCATTCGTAGTTACAATTTAATATTGCATTGCTTTCTCATTTTTAATGTTTATTTTAATGTCACGATAAATAGATATCAGATTTAATTTGGGGAGTCCCGCAGCGATCATTACGCCACCGGTTTGTAGACTCAGTGAGCCACGGCGATGCAATCTCACTTTCATGAATACTCGTTATTGAAAACAGGAAATTATATTTTTAATTAAGCAATTAATCCGTTCGCCCTTTGTTGTAAAAATACTTACATCACTCAAAATTTTTGCGTAGTGTTAATGAATGAAATCCCATGAGGCAATACTTGAATCATGTGCTTGGATCACAGATATAGATGTAAACATAGATGACGCAAGTATAACGATTTGAATTTTCGCATAATATAATTTTAAAATAACTTACCTGTGATAGGGATATGTCCTTGCCTTTGGGTGCTTGCAATTTTGGCCTATGCAGTTAATTATCACACAACGAGGCATTTTTTAGGGTTCCGTACCTCAAAAGGAAAAAACGGAACCCTTATAGGATCACTTTGTTGTCCGTCTGTCCGTCCGTCCGTCCGTCTGTCAAGACCCTTTTTCTCAGGAACGCGTGGAGGTATGAAGCTGAAATTTATATCAATTACTCAGGTCTACTGTCCCTTGAAGCTGTGAAAAAATCAAACTTCTAAGCCAACGCAATCAAAAGATACAGCCGTTTATGCCGCAAATTTTCGACACTTGCAAGGGAATCAAAACCTACAGGGTGCTTCCCGTGAACTCAGAATCTTGAAATTTGGTACGAAGCAACGTCTTATAGCATAGATAAAGGAAAAATTACGAAAACCATAAATTTTTAGTTACATCACATAATATATTTTTTTTTAATAATTTTAAACTTACTACCCATTTCCTCATAAACGCGTAGAGGTATTAAATTGAAATTCATACCAAATACTAAACCTTGCAGGTTTGTACGGAACCCTCGGTGCGCGAGTCCGACTCGCACTTGGCCGGTTTTTTTTTAATAATTTTAAACTTACTACCCATTTCCTCATAAACGCGTAGAGGTATTAAATTGAAATTCATACCAAATACTAAACCTTGCAGGTTTGTACGGAACCCTCGGTGCGCGAGTCCGACTCGCACTTGGCCGGTTTTTTTTTTTCATTCGAGGCAGTTTTCGCAGCCGTCCGGCTACCGGCCAACCTTGACGCTTGGTCGGGGTTCGGGCACACGAAGTAGGTGCATTCACGTCATCTATGTCATCTATATGTATCTATATCTGTGGCTTAAATGGTACGTTAACCTACGTACCAATACAATATAAATAATTTATTTCATATAACTCGAACGCGCGCGACGACGCCACAGCGGCCAAGACATCTGACGCGGTGGCTTAATGTGTAAACGGTCTAGGAATCTAATATTAGACGAATTGGCAACGCCGAGGATGGTGTGCTTGCTTAAGTTCTCACAACTTAGGATACTGAAAACCGTGCAAAGTAGAGCAGAAAAAGTCGGAAAGCGTGGCCCGCAGGCAGTGAAGCACCATAGCACAGACCATAGTCAAGGATGCTTCCGTAGGTACCTTCACTATTTCCTATTTAAGCTTTGTGTTTGTCGTCACAGAAACAATATGTGGAGCTACAATACCAAGTAAAAGCCCATTATATTTAAGTTTATCGCTACCAAACGACGGTTGTTTACGTCACGCAAATATTGACATCATTGTACGAATAGAGTACGCGGGTATGGGACCAAAATATAAGTTAAGTACGTACGCCAAAGAAAAACATTTTCCATTGCATGTTCCATAAAGGGGGCAAAGTCTTAAACTTAAATATATTAGTGTTTTCATTTTACGTATTATAAATTATGATTAAAATGCAACCATAATGATACAAACTGAACAAATTTAATTTGTCATACTTTAATATTTTGTAGTCCGTTACAAAAAATAAATACTGTTAAACTATAGTTAATTCTTGGTTTTTACAGTACGTATTCTCATCATTATAAGAACCTACCAATGGCAAAATATCCATCGTGTCTGCGATCTCTAAATTGACCCCAAATCAAATAAAGTTCCACTGAGATCATCTCTCTCATTTAAAAATTGAAATTACTTTCATATTTTCATAATCTGTTTAGTAGAGAGATTGCGCTCTATATGTTTTGCAAATATAAAAAGAGGAGATTGTCCTACTTATTTAACATTAATCCTATTAAAATCATCAACAAACTGATTCAATATTAATTCACATTAACAAATAGGCGTAGTGGGTGGGGCTGGGGGTGCCCCGGTTATTGTTTGTTTATGCAAATATACCAGGTTTAATTAGTTCCTTGTTGAGCGGCGCCACAGTCGCAGGTAGCCGGCCCAACATAAATTATTGTCGAATCTTCTAGAGCTTCTCTCACTAGACTGTTAAAAAGTACTTACAGCCGCAGTAAATTTCGCTCATAAACTGGCCACGCCGTAAAAACTTATTTGGAACTAATAAATAAAATTAGGCAAAGTGTGCACGGTACCGTCGCAAGTCGGAAATAAATAATTTATTAAGGACAAGTTAACAAGGGTCTCATAAAGAAGGCAAAAGGTCGGCTATTTGTTTCCAGCGGAGATGGTACACCCCACTTTGTTATTTAGCGGCGGAGAGCTGCAGCGGCGACCAAACAAGTGAAATTCCTACAAACAAATGCAACCTACATACTAAACCTAATACTGTTGAAAGAAGCACGACACTCCTTTTATTTTTCTCTTACAGTTTTATGCTATCTTTTGACTGACACTTTTTACGGTGCATTATACTTACTGCTGTTCCTCTGTGTAACTTTATTATGATTCAGATTATTAAAATATTTTTATAAGCCTTCTTTATAACTCTTTTTGAAATGTAAATTAGAATTTTACATCTGAAAAGTATAAAATGCGTAAATAAAAAAAACTTCCGTGCAAACAAGTTGTTCTTTCACTCGTAAAAGTTGCTAGTAAACAAGATAGCATTAGATAGATAGGTTTTTTATATTAGTATTTTACTTTACTTAAAGAATATAAAAGAATTAGTCAAATAAAATACCTAACCTCAATTTATTTTTAGACGTTATCTATAATTGGGATAATTTTCATAGCTTGTTTTTTTTAATTTTTATATAAATTCTGTGCCAATACATAGTGTCCTAACATAATTGTAAGGATATTATTTACACTCGTTAAAATCAAATCGCAAGATCAGTTTAATAAAAAATATGAAAACCTCACCTTCAGAAGATGCAGAAAAGGCACACACTTGATTCAAATCATAGAAACCAAATTTTTTTTTAAAGTACATAATAATGAGCTAGTTAAAACCGAGCCAATACCAATTAAGTACATTTATTTCAAGAGTATGCCTTTGTAGTGAAAACGGTGGATTCCCGAAGTAACATGCACGAGAGCGGGCGCCGGCAGGATAGCGCTGCGACCGTCATTGTCGCCGCAATGGCTGAATTATGGCGGAAACACTAGCACTTCCGGCGAAAACCCCCACATACCTTTATAAAATTCAATATGTTCGCGTGAAGAAAACTTTGTAGTTCACAAACAACTATATTTCACAGAGACAGTAATATTAGAAACGTGTTGATCGCGACTCCTGAATATTACGTATTTTGATGAAACGGCTTCTTTGAGCCTTTGTGCCGCGTGTTTCTCAGCGGACGCAAAGGAGAAATATTTCAAATGTCGATTGGAAACAAAATTGTATAAAGTCAGTTCGTGACTAATGCTTTATCGATGAAGTCTCAGACGGTACCTGCGTGATATAAGTCAGTCTAAAACATTGCGTCATAGAGGTATATTAAGTAGATAGGTATCTAATAATTGTTTTGATTTTCCTAGGATGGCTCTATCCTAGGAAAATAAAGTGAATTAAACGTAAGAAAAATACAGAATAAAATATGCGTGCACTTTTTTGATAATAAATTTCCTTCTTATGCAGAGAGTTAAAAAGTAGTAAGTTAGAAATATTCGATTCTAAATTACTGACAAATCCGAATCATCTGAAATGCTTAAAGTTAATTTAATGTTGCGAATTATATAGCCAATATTTCACTGGAGAAGATTGTCAAACTTTGCATAATCTAAATCCTTTTTTGCAATAAATCTAGATCTAAATAGAACTGATGTCTTTTAAAGAAAGCACTTGGATTTCTATTTTAAATCCCAGATTTTCTTTAGTGGCAATAAAATGGAAACTTTAACGTCTAGTTGATTTATTAAAAATTTTGTCTTCTTGTCCATCAGCGAATGTCAAGCTGTAGTACAAGCATTATTTGAAAACTTAATATAACTAAACTTTTTTGTATTTTAACACAGACCAGTTCTTAAAAACAAGAATCTTTTCACATGTTTATTTTTTGCTGTATTTTTTTTTTAAAGTTTTTACTTACTCGTTTAAAGGTATCTTTAATTGTTTTTAGTACTTACAGTTAATACTTTGGTACTATTTTTACATTTATTTCACAATTGTACAAAGTGCAGGATTTCAATAAAGGTCTATATAAATGTAAAAGACATTACTCAATATAACAAAAGCCATCAATTTTGCGCGATACAAGGCTTCCACTTCGTATGCGCGAGTTAGCCAACCGTTATTGCAATAATGTGTAAAATTGATGACACATTGCAACTGGTACAGTTATTAGGTGCGGCGCAAGGAAATAAGCAAAAGCACTGTTTTCGATTAATTAGGCCGCCAGTCAAACGCTGTTGTTGCTCGATGCAAATTGCACAAATTGTTATTCGTGGAATTGATGTTAAGTTTCACAGAATAACCACAATTAGAGACCCGATAATTCGAACTAACAATAGGTAAACCTATCGTAACGTGAGTAGGTACTTTTCGTTAATTTTATTTGCATAATAATATACCTATTATCTAGTCGTCCCTCATTATGAGCGTTGAAATAAGACTCCATGACATGACTTGGTGTTTCTCTACAAAATCCAATTAAGAGTGAGGAAAAACAAACCGACGTAGCCTACCGAATTCGCTCATCAAAGTGGTTGTGGATGGCATTTATAGCACACGATGGCCGATGGGGTAGAAAGCACAGCGTAGGGCGTCCAATTACTGCGAGTAGATGGTCAGACAACCTAAAGGATGACTAAAGTCTATAAAAAATGCTGGTACTTACAAATAACTTCCAATCGGTCATTTTAGAAACCCGTTGGGGATTCAACAGTGATGTCATCCGGCTGGAATACGTAAACTTTATACGTAAAGGAATAAAGAACTTTTAACGCTCAGAGCTTCATTATACACGTTTACTGTGACATGTAGGTCCGTAACATGAACGTTTAACACGTTGTTCATTACGATATTTTTCTAAAAGAATCCATTTTATGTTAAAAAGCTGTTGAATATATTCTTAAATCTATATTATCTTCTTTGAAATGTAAAAAGCGTTAACTGTGCTTGTACAAAAGTAGCTTACATGGAGAAGCGTCATTAAATTTCTGTTACACTGTACGTTCTGCCGGTTCTTGTACTTAAAATGCAAAATTCATGGCTTACTGCGCGAATGTTAAGCTGAAAATACGTTTTCTTATAAATGTGTAGGCTACTTCTAATGTAAATTCCTTGCGTAGGCGATTACGGGCTATTGTAACAGCTCATCTTTGAAGATAAAGCTGTCCATCGTACCTCGACCGTCGCCTCTCACGGTCTGGTGAGCTCGGGATAAAGTCTCGAACAATTTTTTGTATCACGAAGGTAAATCACAATGTAAATATATAAAAGTTACGTAGATAACTTCTAAGCCTTTGTGATACTGATTGCATACAAAGGTAGGTGCAAGTAAAATTTTATTTTATTCTTTTGATAAAATTGAACTTACATACATTAATTACATAAGAAACAATTCGCTCCGATCATTTATATATCATTTTGAGGGACTAGGCAATTACTTTGCTGTGATGTTGGCAATTACTATAAGCTATGAGCAATGGCTGTACTTTTTATATGATTTATATTTTATACGTTATGTAAGTTTTAACTGAAAACTGTTGGCACACTATAGGAGAGTTTTTACCTAAAATCTAATATCGACTGTTTAATACTATTTTCTTATAACCTTATAAGAAAATAGTATTAAACAGTCGATAGTTTTAAGGCATATATTTACTTTGGTGTATTTTTGTAAAATCCTCAGCTTAGCTTTTTAAGTGAGCAACAGATGGTTTACCCTTACACCTATACACAGAATACATAAGAGTGAAAACCTATACGTGCAAGTAATTAATTTTAATTTATTATTTTCTTTTGATAAAATTGAACTTGCCTACATTTTCGTCGTAAGTCATAGACATATATAACAATACGCATACTAGTATGAATTTTAATATAACATAACAATATTTTTCAAATTAATCCTTTAACCGCGAACGTCGGATTAATCTGACAAACATTTTCGTGCCCATTTCGCGAGCGTCGGATTTATCCGACCAAAAACTATGGATATTCACAATTCCTCGCGCTGGAAGC
Organism: Acrobasis repandana; assembly: GCA_963576875.1. Taxonomy (NCBI): domain Eukaryota; kingdom Metazoa; phylum Arthropoda; class Insecta; order Lepidoptera; family Pyralidae; genus Acrobasis; species Acrobasis repandana. The sequence goes on along the minus strand of OY756218.1, from coordinate 12,178,579 downwards.
ACGACAACTGATATAAAGTCTTGCAGTGAAAGGGTTAAAATAAAAAATATTATATTAAACCCAAAATTTACATCTCTCTCTTCACTTAATACTTTCCCGGTTTCATCATTAGCCATCTTCTTTCGGAACTCGGGGAGGTTACCCTTCCCCTCCATTCCTTATCATCTTTGCCTACCTTGGTTGTAAAACCACATGCACAAAAGCATGTATATCATCCTTGGCTGTGTCAAGCAATTTTTTTAAATTATATCAACAAAAATTAATACATCAAGATCTTGTCAATAATCATTTTAATCTGAACTACGAATGCATTCAGATACAGATACATTATCACGGCTTTAACTAAAAAGCCCCTAAAGAAGCAACTGGTACATTCTAAGTTTTTTTCTTTTCTCCCATACCAGCATGGAAGAATGCATTCAGAATAACTACAATTCCATCCCGATCCTGTAATTATACTGAGTCTCCGAATCAACTCTCGGTATTAGATATGGACATAGCGAATTGTTATGGGTTTCAATTTAAAATCTACAACAATCAAAAATTTCTTTTTTTATCAAATTTTGTCTTCATCTGGAAATGAAAAATCGCCTAATGATTTTGACTTACGGAAATTTTATCTTCATATCTTGTGGCTTTTAGGCGGGTAAGATAAACTTCCGGATAGCTAGGCGGACCCATCAATCATCATTTTTGGACGTTGCTGCAGCTGTCAAAACCATTTTTTTACAAATAAAATAATAGATATCCTACTTAAGCTTATTATTATTTTCTTCTATATAGCTAGTTTTATCAAATGTCATTATAACGCACAAATTTCTTATATTTGGGTACATCTGGTACATGCAAAATTTACAAATTGACATTATTTATATATATATATCTGATTTGTAAGTTGACGTATTTGAAGAAAATGTTAGAAAATGTTGCAGTGCAATTTGTTGCCGCTTCTTCTGCACTTGCACTTAGGAAGCGGTACTAAATAAATGATTTGACGTCAAATTTTATTAAATCAAAAGAAAAAAATGACAATTATCAAGTGATACAAACATCTAAAGACAAATAAAACCTAAATGATTTTGACCTTGACTTTGAAGGTTACACAGGCTATCAGGGTGACTGAACAGTGATAAAAGTTAAAAAGGGATGGCGAAATAATCTGTTTCACAAATTTTATGTGAACAAAATTATTGTGGATATAGTGCTTTCGTATCATCATAACATACTTCGAAAACTGATAAGCATAAATAAATGCCCACTGTCATTTATGTATATCCGAGAAAATATTTATGTTTTACGTAGTAAAGAAACATGGAACCCAAAAAGGTCACGTATGATTCCAAAGGCCCGCAATAAAGAACGATATCTCCGCCTTGCCCTCAACACATAGCCTAAATAGGTAATTTTCCGTTTTATCTTCGCAGGTTCACTCATAACCACTTCTTTATACGTCGCGACCTCGATTATACGATCACCAGCGCGTTATAGCGCCACAATAGCGTTACGTTTTATTCGTGTATTGTAAGCACAATACGAATAGGTAGGAACGTTCGTACTTACTATTTGCATAAATTGTGACTGGGAGTTTTTTTTTATCGCAAGAACTAAATCTTTACTCTTAGCGTCAACAAATAGTTAGTAGTTAATTTTTAAAAAATCCTACTTAATATTATAAATGTGAAAGTTTTTTTTGGTGTTTGTTCCGCTTTCAAGCCAAAACAGCTTAACGGATTGAAATAAAATTTTGCATGTTGATAGTCTTTTATTTGAATTAACACATATTATACTTTTTATTCTGGGAAAATTTGAGGTTCGCGTGGAATGGTCAAAAATTTCATCAGGCGGGCAACGCCGAGGACATCAGCTAGTAACTAATAATATTCAAATGTAATTGCACGCCTCATAAGCGAAGCGCATGAGGTAGTGCTCTACTCTCGCCTTACAAAAATCAAGTGATTTTTTTAACTAAATGTGTCTCTATTTATTTTCTATCGCACTTGTACAATAATATTTACACATAAATGTCAAGGAAAAACACTAGTTTCAACACTTATGACATTTTTAAAAGACATTTAGCCTTTTAAATAAATAAAAACAATGTTTAATAAAATCATTTTGTGGACGTCCGTGTGTCGGTATGTATGGAAACTGGCGTGGTCACGATAACTCCCGAAAAACTTATCTGATCAAGTCCATTTTTTTTTATACGCTTCAGTATTATCCAAAACTAAGTCCTTTCGAAGATCACGGTCTAATTCAATGTAGTTTAATCGTAATTATTATTATAAAAATACAGGTGACATATTAAAAATAATTTTGGTTGTGAGGTTTGTTGAAAGAGTTAATACCTATGTATGATGAGTACGAATGTGTAACTGGCAAGTAAGAAAAGAAGTAAAAAGAAATTTGAATAAAGAATGTTGTGATTTTGTTTGTTTTATTAAATATGAAAGACGAATAAATGAAAAAGAAGCGATAAGTTAGTTAATATTTTTTATTTAATTTGCATTAACTAATTGAGAATGAAAAGAACAATCAGTGGTAACACTTTTCTTGACATTCGTGACGTAGTCTTGTGTATTTTACTTGTTTTTGCTTAGTTTTTTTGAGATTTCTCAAAATCTACCGGTCCGAATCGGTTTAAATTCACAGAAAATCTGAGTCGTACAGAACTCTTTGGAAAGCTACTTGTTTGGTTCCGATCGGTTTAGTTGTTCAAGAGTTATAAGCGGGTCACATACACACCCACACACACATACGGATAGGTTGCATGACACTTGCTCGTGAGTGGTCAGGGAAGATTCCTGAGACCTTTAAACGTCGAGATCTGATGAAAACTCGACTTTTCAAAAACGGGGTGAAACTAATAACGTCCCGAATTTTGAAAATTTTCAATTTTCTCAGCGGGAAGTTAAAAATAAAAATAATCTCCAGTCGTGCGTTAAAGCCGACACATACTTTTCTTCGTTTTAAGTTAGCAATAAAACAATCAAAATCAATTTAATTGTGAAAAATGAGATTATGAGGCGTGCACTTTTGGATTTTCCAAACTATTTTATTATATTCTTGAAATGTTTGTATTAAGTTAATATAGAAAGTAATAAATGTTAAAGTTATCACCGAAATAAAGACTTTCATAAATAAAATTACATACCTAATTTCCTTTATTTTTCAGTGCTTTTACCTGATACTGAAAAAAATTAAATTAAACACCCGATACTAAATTAAAAGAATTAAAACAAAGCTGCTCAAAAGAACACCAACAGTTTCAACTTCTTGCTAATTTTAAGAATAAAGCAGAATAAATTATTTTTATTAAAAAGCTGGATTATTGTGGCAGATAAGCAGATAAACAACTCTCATTTGAGGAAATTATGCTCAAGAGACTCAGCCGAAATACGTAGGTATACAAAAAGTACTTTAAAACGTCAAAATAAGGTCGCTATTTATTCGCTGTAGTAAAAAACAAATTCCCAGTTTACAAAATACGTTGAACTAGACAGAAGTGACTTCCTAAAAGAGCCAGGCACGCTGCTTTTCAACTTTTAGACAAGTTTTAGCACAAAAAGGCGTCAACTATGCCGTGCCTCGGTTGGTTTCGCCGCAACATCGCTGTATTTGTGTTGAGAAGTTGCCGGCGTGTTCTGTTAACGTAATTCGTTTGTCGAACAAGAACAAATATCCCAAATTAGTCGAGAATATGTCGGCGACGTGGGGCACGTCCGATGGCGTGCTACCGCAGTTTTGGCGACGTTCGAATAGTCGTCGGTCATACGATGCACTGCTGACGTCTACACATGAGGTATCTACTGGCCAATTTGTTGTGATTATTGCTGTAATGTAAAATCCAGAAATGATTCTGCTAAAGTACTTATTTCATCAATTAAGGTGACGTGGGTTCACAATTTGCAATAATGTGCGTGATTTTGAAAAATCACTGTTATTAAACTACTACAGTTTATTTCTCAAAAAATTTACATAAAAATTTTAAGGACTTTTTACAGACACCCACAATAGGCAAAACACGATTGAGCGTTTTTAGCTTGATAGAAAAAAATCACAAACATACCTCTAAATTTGCCTAAATTTGCCTTTATAATACGTATTACTATTTTATACAATCACCTTTTTACATAAAAATTATACCAAAAAATGTATTATCTAAATATCTATCCGTTTTGGCTACAAAAAATAATAAATAAAACACAGTAAAATATTCGTCGAGAGCGAAAAAAGGGCCGGAGCCGTGCTCTACCATATTTCGCAGTGTTTTATTTATTATTATATTTATAATTTTTTTTGTAGCCAACGGATAGATATTTAGATAATACATTTTTTCGGTATAATTTTCGTATAAAAATGTGATTGTATAAAATAGTAATACGTATTATAAAGGCAAATTTAGGCAAATTTAGAGGTATGTTTGTGATTTTTTTCTATCAACCCAAAAATGCTCAATCGTATTTTGGCTATTATGGGTGTCGGTAGAAAATCCTTAAGATTTTATGTAATTTTTTTGAGGAATAAACTGTAGTAGTTTAATAACAGTGAATTTTCAAAAACACGCACAGTATTGCAAATTGTGAACCCACGTCGCCTTAACTCGTGCATAGATGCTCAAACTGCAAAATGGTTTAGTAAATCGTATATTTCTTTTTTTGTCTCCACTGTAGGAACACGATCCTCTCAGTCCTACCAGAGCCATACTTATCCGGAACAGCCAGAAGATTTGGCCTACTCTCTCCTCGCTGACCAGACGGGTTAGAGAGGTCTCATTGATGTTCATAAGCTTTGTTTAGCTTGTATTTCTAAGTCGCCTTCTACGACATCCACAGGAAGACTTGGAGTATTAATGACCACTTATTCGATAAAGGTAAAGGCAGCCCACACCTATTGACTGAGACTTACAAAATCTTTAAAAAGCGGCCAAGTGCGAGTCGGACTCGCCTATGGGTTCCGTAGCAGCAAGTAACAAAATATAAAAGTTCTAAAGGTAAATTGCGGTTTACGATTTATGACGTATTAAAAAAACTACTTACTAGATCTCGTTGAAACCAATTTTCGGTGGAAGTTTGCATGGTAATGTATATCATATATTTTTTTTTAGTTTTATCTATTTCTTATTTTAGAAGTTACAGGGGAGGGGCACACATTTTACCACTTTGGAAGTGTATCTCGCGCAAACTATTCAAATTATATTAGAAACCTTAATATCATTTTTGAAGACCTATCCATAGATACCACACACGTATGGGTATGATGGAAAAAAAAATGAGTTTCAGTTCTAAGTAGGTATGGGGAACACCCAAATGTTTTTTTTTTTTTTGTGTGAATATCTTAATGCGGTTCACAGAATACATATACTTACCAAGTTTCATCAGTATAGTTCTTATAGTTTCGGAAAAAACTAGGCTGTGACATACGGACGGACAGACATACAGACTAAGAATCCATAAGGATTCCGTTTTTTGCCATTTGGCTACGAAACCCTAAAAATACGAGTGCGTCTTCAGCATATAACTATGTACTATCTCCTGTAAATTAATCCGGTGACAAATATCACATATCGAGGTAGGCAGCACCGATACTAAATAATTCAAGCATCGGCCGCAAGCGCGCCCACTTCTTTGAAAAGGGTAGGACGCGCCCCCGCCTAATGACAGAGACGTTATGTGCCTCACCTTTTCAAAATACGATTGATGTTTGTCTACCTAATATGTATGTGTATGTGTAACCCGAATATCTATTTTGGTTTAGTGGGCTTAGGTACATGGAAATTTAATGTTTTTAAACCTCCAAATACACAGATCATTTTCCTAGTAAAAAGATTAGGTACTATGAAAATGATCTTTGCCGCAGTAACTAGTTAATATATTTAACAACATATTTATTAAGTTTGTAATCTACGAACGCGCTTACTTAAGCCTCTAAGCTCTTCAGTATGGTTGGAATGGTTGTGCCAAAATTGATTTTGATTATTGTTAAATAAAACTACAGTTAATGATTTTAAACACAGATTTATATCTGTGTTTAAAATATACAACAACTATTATCTTAGATAAGTAATGAAATTTTTGTTTTTTTTTTTTCTTATTTTATTGGATTTTTGTTTGTAAATCACAAAATTCCTTTTAATGACCGCTCCATACATATTTATATTTGTACTCGTCCCGCTTTTGAACGACGTTGATAAATGCTCGCGGATGCTGACAAACACTGTTATTTCCCCTGGTAATTGAATTCATAAGCAGTGTTTATCTCAGCATAACTTAATGCTCAGGAATTATAACAATAAATAAGATCGGAGCTGTCGCAATAAAAATATCAGTCTGCATTCATACATTCTCGCGCGGCCATAAATTTCGCTATATTGTCAAGTGTTTCAGTCGCCTTCTAGGAAATATATTACGCGGAAGCATTTACGTACATGTTACATGATGTATTTATTGCCCCAGCCTACGGACCGACTCACGATATTCTCGAAGGTGGCCTTAATTCACTTACAATTAAATTAGCGTCACCCGATCCTCTTGACGTTAAATAAATTAGGACAGAGCCATTAAGCCGCGGGGAATTTATTTCCTAATCTATTAGTTCAGTACCTTTCATAAGGTGTGGGTTTGTACACACTATACACGCCGTGTTTGAGTCAACCAAACCTTACCATTCGAGGTCACTCATTAATTTACCTTAAAGGCTCGACAAATACACAGGCAAGTTGTACGAGTAGCTGTAGTTTCCCCAACTAGATTAGTGTAAAGGTTACCTTTCACTATTTATAGAGTAGGGATGGGTTGGATTGTACAAAAAAAATATTTCTATAAGAAACTAAAGTTAACCGTTGTTAATTTCTAAAAGTTTTAGCGAATATATTTTAAGTACAATTAAGTACAATTTCATAGTAAAATGTACTTCTGTTACGAACATTATTTTTAGGGTTCCGTAGTAAACAAGGAACCCTAAAAGTTTCGCCATGTATGTCTGTCAATCTGTCCGCGGTTTTACTCAGAGACTATTCGTACTATAAAGTAAGAGTACATTCTGTCTTTTAATATATCACTAAACTCATGAGCTTTCAAAATCATTTATTGTGTGATTGTAGTTTCTACTTTTCAATCAGATAAAATATCGAGGCTTTACAAATAGAAGCAAAAAAATTAAAATGAATGGTGCATCTAAAACATTACGTGACATATGTATATGCTAAAGTGATGTAATGTAAACTTCGTCTAGACGAATCGATCAAATAAAACCTTTGACTGCTTTGATGTTTGCATATAATTTATTTCATATCTTGGAATACAAAATACTTACTTGCAATGGCAAGTGACACTTTAAGTTACCCAAATATACAAAATAAATCCTCTAAAAGCTTTCAAAATACTTGAATTGATTTTAACAATCAATCTTCAAAATCTATTTATTGAAAGTGGTGCGATGAAAACGATCGTGAAATATATTGTTAAAAAAATACAATAATGATATAAATTTATATATTCTATTTATTAGAATATATAATATGTATAGATTCCACTTATAAACCCGAATCGTACTATGCTTCTTTAAACGGAGGTAAGTACCTTCGTGTGCTTTAATTACAACGATTTTTTTTCAGTAGACCCGTCAGGAGTTGTATTGAACTAGACAGACAGACAATACGGGACTTTCAACATAAAATCCAAGATCCAGAACTTCATTACAATACCCTATCATGTGACCAATACCATGAGAGGAAATGCAAGAGAAGTGCACTCTCCTTGATTGTTTTCCATTTCGACCAGGTCAGAGTATGAATACCCTATAACATCGAAGTCACACGAGTTCATATTAAACGCAAACTAAATCCAGTTTAGCTGCTCGAGTTTACCTCTCCGCGGACTTCGGAATATGTGGTCGGATATTTGTATTATAGAAGTTATTGTCATAAGCATTGCATAAAGTATGCTTTGGACTTTGTGATCCTCTTCCCTCCTCATCCTCATCGAAGCGCATTCCCTTTTGCGTTTAGCAGTGCTGCTTCGGAGTCTAGAATCAACTTTCAGCTTTTTATTCTTCAAGCTTCGCGACTTTATTCTGTATAGCATAAAACAAATATTATGATGTGTATAGAAACACATCATAATATTTGTTTGAAATCGTTTGAGTCGTGAAATTTCTAATAAATTTTGTATGGTCATTGATATATGCAGCCACTACCTGCTTTTAAGAGAACTTGAGAAGTTTGTGGTATTCCAAGCGAATATATATAGTGTATTCCATCGGGTATACTCGTAGGTATATATATCACACAGCAAAAAAATACTCTATGTAAAACTATATCTACATATACCTACGAGTATACCTGATGGAATATACTAGATATTCGCTTGAAACACCACAAACTTCTCAAGTTCTTACAAAAGCAGGTGGCGGCTGTATATACCAATGATCATACATTTATTAGAAATACACATAGAAACACATCATAATATTTGTTTTATGCTAGACAGAGGCTGAAAGCGGATTCCAGACTCCGAAGCAGCACTGCTTAACGCAAAAGGGCATGCGCTTCGATAAGAAGGAGGATAGAAGAGGGCCACAAAGTCCAAAGGGTAACAAATGATAAAATTAGCTCATACCGAAATTGGGATCTAATGTTGTTATTGAATTTTTTTTACTCTTTAGAAAATATTTTGACAGTCGTTGATATTATTATCTAATGATATTGCCCAAAACCAGCTTCATATCCGACATCATTTATTAAACACCTAAATTAATATTTATAGTTCACTATCTTACTAGACAATTATTGAATAATATGTGTAGAATAGTATAATAGAGGATGTTTCGTCAAGTCAAGAGAGTCAAGATGTTGCATTGACCCGCAGAAGGTACAATGCGCGGCACGTACGCGAAACAGAATTATCTAGCAGTTCGGCTTCAGGTACAAACCAATGAAACTACGGAAATAAGAATGATTCTTCTTCTTGTTCTTCGTCTAAGCGTATTTCCAGTTGCATCCTTAGCTGTGCTGCTTCACCCCGCACCCCGGGCTATTTCTTCTCCAAATATAACATGCAGTCAATGGTCACCCAAGGATGCCAAAGATCCTACAAAATGGAGAAGAAATAGCCGAAATAGTTTAAATGATTTGGCTATAGTTTTACGACTGGCCGCCTGCCTGACGTCAACCCTCTTTGGGAATGTATTTGTGCGAAAAGTTTTAAGATCGGCCGCCGCTCGACGTTAACCCTCCTTGGGTATGCAATTGTAGCACGAGGTGTTTGTGCGATTACGATAAACGCTGTTTCTTCAAAGTCAAGACAGTCAAGATGTTGCATTGACCCGCAGCACAATTTGCGGTTGTAAGTGAAACAGAATAGCTCGTCTTCGAATAACAAACCCATGAAACTGCAGAAATAACACTTAACATGCACATTGAAATTTCAAATAATAATATCTTGAACTTCCAAATTGTGTATGCTCTAGAGCCTGCCATTACCTTAATCTATCTTCAAGACTCAATAACAATGCTCAAAAAACAAAATTATTTTGAACATTGAGTAGCAAACCACGGAGGTTAATTACATTACAAGACAATCATAGCCAGCACTGATTCTTTGTAGTATATATACTCAAACTCCTTTTTTAAAAAGCTCAACGCCTACAATGGGATTTACAATTCATTATTAATTTAGAAGTTGTGACCTATTATCACTTCACCAGTCGATAAAACAATTGCGCATATTATGCTCCCGTTAGAAGCGGGAGCGAGTGATATGCTCAACCGACACAAAGGGAAGATCTTCCCGCCAGGCATAATGTTGCGCCTGGGGAACCGCGGCTCCGACGGTGTATTGTCGGAGGTTGTATATATGGTCAGTTGCAACCAGAACTTCAAGATCGAGATGTAGGATACTGCTGGCGCCATCTCGTAGTCTTCTTGTGAACTAATGTTATCGCTTCGTTTTTGTGGCAGTTCCTTCGTAGTGGCGTAGAGGTCGCCACACGTTAATAGTTAAAGGATCACTAGTTACCGGCTTCGAAAGTATGTAATTTGGAGTTAACGATTTTTTTTTCTCTAGCGTAAATATTTATTTTCGTAGCTTTACTTGTTCGTTCTCCATGTTTTGTGATCGGGACGGCTGCCAGCGCTCATCATATTACCGCGAGGTAGTAATGAACGCTGTAACGTACTACAAGTAGAAATAAAAAAACGTTAGTAGTAACTTGAAATAAGTGGAGGCAAATTCAAATCAAATTTCGTTGTAGTTTGGACGAAAAATTTGGTACACTCAACTTTGGTCTAAAAAACCTAATCTGTAACATTTATCTGATATTAACGAGGTCTGCGCCATACAATATATTATGATATACAAACCTGTAAATGTAGAATAAGAAACGGGCAATTAATCACACAGCAGTCCGTACTAATTGCTTTCGAAGTCGACGGACTCTATTATATTAATAATGGTCTGAATCGAACAATTGTCACTCGTTTTAAAAGTTAAATTACTCTGGTCAGTCGTTTTTCCGAGCGTGCCTGAATAAAACATAAGACTTTTTAGCTGTCCTAATGAGCTGGGGTTCTTTGTTTTTCTTAGTGACTGCATAAGTTGTGAATGAATGTGGGATCAGCGGCGGGCGCCGGAGTCGGATCAAATCGCACTTCATTTGTCCGCGTCAGTGGCCGCCCTCGCGTGATGGATGACAGCGACTGCCTTGCCGCGGCCTGCTTTTAATTGATACGCCATTTTTGTGTACCGTCCGCCGGGTGAGGTCACAGACCACTGGCCGCAGTGACCGCGCCTGCTCCCGCCTCCGCCTAATAACTCCATTCATTACGTAAGAGCATGAAATGTTTGCAATCATTTGTTTTTTGTTGACATTTACAGAAACCTAACACCGGGCCCATGTTAGAGTCCATTTTATGAAAATCCTTCTTATGAAAGATTTGCTTCACGATACAAAAAAATATCGAATTACAAGTTTAAAAGTAGTTATAGACAGATTGATGCGGAAAACTACTTTATTTCTTCTCTATACTCAGTATACCTGTTAGAAGTTTATTAATAATTAAAGCTTGGTTAAAAAAATATAAAAAAAAGTCTGACTCGCATCATAACATAACACTAGCTACTCGCACGTCTCCCCATAACTCCTTTCATTAAGTAACAGCTGAAAATATTAACAATCATTCGTCTTCGGTCATAAATAATATACCTTTCAGGGAGCTTCTATTTCCAGACTAGCGCGTGTCCATTATCATTGATTAAAGTAATCTGTCTAATGCCCGTTTTATATTTCATCTACTTTTAGAATTGAATAAAGACGAATACGTGCTCCGAATATTATTCTACCGAAGGGAGCGTATGTAGTAGTGCTATGATCAGTAGTGCGTAACAGTGTACAAAAACGATTGAATTTTTAAAATTATACAGTATATTTTATTATTATTACAAATAGTACGTAAGTAGCAGTTTAGTTGGATTGATTTGACTGATAAAAGGATTGCAAAATGTATTACAATCATTTATAAATATACAGAAATAAATAAAACAATACTACTGTGATAAACATGCTCTTAAAATAAAGTAAAGCGTAAAAAAATAAAAAAGACAGAACATGCAACTATTTCATAAATTTCATGCGGATACTTGAAACGAACGCGCGGCCACTCGACCTACATATCGTAATGTCAGATAAAAAAACGAAGTGAACAATTATTCGCAATGGAAGGCACTCGAAGCGGTGCCGGCTACGAGCACAAGCCGGCTACGAGCGACGGTCTACGGCGTAGCAACCGTAGCACGTAGCAGGAAATGGAGTTACTCCCCGGCGAGCGTAGAACTCCTGCCAAACCCGCTAAATGGTAATGAGTGCAATTTATTTCAGCTTTCGGTTAAGATTTGCCTTTAGAAAATTATATATTGAATGTACAAACGCTATTTCGCGGTCAATTCACTTGGCCTTGATGTAACTTGCAATTTTAGTCAAAAAAATCCTTTTAATTAAATTTTATTTCACAAAAAGTTGAACATATATTTTACTGCCTTGTTTTATCTGGTTTTCTAAAAGAAGGTAACGAAAACTGCGATTGTTATTTTTAGATTTAATTAATTGCTTTGTCTTTTTTTTTTCAAACAAAGCCTTGTTCGTGCTAACTTGTAAAATTCTGTTGCAATCTTACGCTTATAAGTCTTCCATGCTGATCTGGGAGAAAAAAAACAGCTGCTTTTCTTCCCACGTAACAGTAACAAATCGTAGAAGCCGATCAAGAGAATGGGTGAAAATGGAAATCATGTTAATAGGCGATGCGGCTAGCAACCAATCACTATTTTAATTCCTATTTCCATCTTCTCGCCCACCATCATGCTAAAAGTGACCTTTGAGTGTTGCGGCTCTGGGCTCTGTCTGCTTAGAGCCGCAAGACCCGAAATGCTCTGTCTGCTCCATTGGGGATAAAGACGTATTGGGGAAAGTATGTATGTTTGTAATCTTACGCTATGTGAATGTTCAATTGGCACATACTGTCAGTAAAAAAGCTATCCAAACGTAGTCCGAGGTCTGGTATTAGAATCCCGCTTTGTCCACACAAAGACGAATGGCACTTGACAGCGCACTTCCACGCACACTCCCAACAGGTCTGCGGTTTTGCAATCTCGTGCTATTACATATTTCTAACTTGAATGTTCAATCATAGCTTTGTTTTAATACATAGGGCGCACTGTAAGTTTCCGGAACTGGCCACTTACATAAACAATATTTAAAAATTTATTGCAACATTTGAAAATAGAACTCTTTGGCTGTAGAATGCAGTTTGTTTTATCTGACTGTCTTTTGTTTTTACCTTGTGGCGCCATTTAAAAAATTGTGTGTCTGCATCAACATGGATTTAACTCGGGAAAATTTTCGTAGTATGATTTTCTACGATTTTAAGTGTAATTTGACAGCTTAACAGAGCATCGCTCGGCTTGAAACAGCTTTTGGCAATGAAGCACCATGCAAGACAACTGTTTATAGCTGGTTTGCAGAATTCAAGCGTGGTCGTATCAATCTCAGTGACGAATCTCGCGATGGTCGGCCGTCCACCGCTGTGACCAACAAAAACATCAATGCTGTGCGCCGTATGATTGAAACAGACAGGCATGTGACCTACCATGAAATTCGCGCATCCTTAGAAATAGGCATGAGTCAAATACAATTAATCCTACACAAACATTTGGGTGTGAGAAAGCTGTGCTCGCGGTGGATCCCACACAACTTGACCGAGGCTCAAAAAACGGACCGCGTTACTTGGTGCAGTGCCATGCTTACCAGATTCAACGAAGGTGCGTCAAATTTGGTGTGGGACATAGTAACAGGTGACGAAACATGGATTTATTGCTACGATCCCAAAACAAAGCAGCAATCGAGCGTATGGGTCTTTCAAGATGAGCCGAAACCAACCAAAGTGGCGCGCGTGAAAAGTGCATCTAAGCGGATGATTGCTTCTTTTTTTAATAAAACTGGACACGTGGCTACTGTTGCTTTAGAGAATCGTCGTACAGTGAATAGTGACTGGTACACGACCATTTGTTTGCCGGAAGTTATTGACGAACTCCGTAAAAATAACCGTAAACGCCGTATCATCCTGCACCACGACAATGCTAGTTCTTACACGGCCAGACAGACAAACGACTTTTTGAAGGCGAAAAATGAAGAACTCATGAGTCATCCTGCATACAGTCCCGACCTGGCACCTTGTGACTTTTTTCTGTTCCCAAAAATTAAGAACCAATTACGCGGTCAACGATTTTCATCACCAGAAGAGGCTGTCGAGGAGTATGAAAAACACGTTTCAGAGGTCACCACAGAGGAGTGGCACAAAAGTTTTCAAAACTGGTTTCATCGAATGAAAAAGTGCATAGACGCCAAGGGAGATTATTTTGAAAAACAATAAATTAATTTTGTACCTTTAATAGTATTTTTTCATATTCATTCCGGAAACTTATAGTGCGCCCACGTATATATTCTAAAGTGTAGTTTAGGGTTCCACATTATAACTCTGCTTTGTCCACACAAAAACGACGCTCTTGATTCGGTACTTGACTGTGCACCAACGCACGCTCGCAAAAGCTCTGTGGTTTTGCAATCTCCTGCTATTACATATTTCTAACTTGAATGTTCAATCATAGCCTTGTTTTAATATTATATATTCTAAAGTGTGGTTAAGGGTTCCACATTATAACTCTGCTTTGTCCACACAAAAACGACGCTCTTGATTCAGTACTTGACAGTGCACCAACGCACGCTCGCAAAAGCTCTGCGGTTTTGCAATCTCCTGCAATTACATATTTCTAACTTGAATATTTAATCATAGCCTTGTTTTAATATTATATATTCTAAAGTGTAGTTCAGGGTTCCACATTATAACTCTGCTTTGTCCACACAAAAACGATGCTCTTGATTCGGCACTTGCTCGGCGACGCTCGCAAAAGCTCTGCGGTTTTGCAATCTCGTGCTATTACATATTTCATACTTGAATGTTCAATCATAGCCTTGTTTTAATATTATATATTCTAAAGTGTAGTTTAGGGTTCCACATTATAACTCTGCTTTGTCCACACAAAAACGACGCTCTTGATTCGGTACTTGACTGTGCACCAACGCACGCTCGCAAAAGCTCTGTGGTTTTGCAATCTCCTGCTATTACATATTTCTAACTTGAATGTTCAATCATAGCCTTGTTTTAATATTATATATTCTAAAGTGTAGTTTAGGGTTCCACATAATAACTCTTCTTTGTCCACACAAAAACGAAGCTCTTGATTCAGTACTTGATAGTGCACCAACGCACGCTCGCAAAAGCTCTGCGGTTTTGCAATCTCCTGCAATTACATATTTCTAACTTGAATATTTAATCTTAGCCTTGTTTTAATATTACATATTCTAAAGTGTAGTTCAGGGTTCCACATTATAACTCTGCTTTGTCCACACAAAAACGATGCTCTTGATTCGGCACTTGGCAGTGCACTTCGACGCACGCTCGCAAAAGCTCTGCGGTTTTGCAATCTCGTGCTATGACATATTTCTTACCTGAATGTTCAATCATAGCCTTGTTTTAATATTATATATACTAAAGTGTAGTTTAGGGTTCCACATTATAACTCTGCTTTGTCCACACAAAAACGACGCCCTTGATTCGGTACTTGACAGTGCACCAACGCACGCTCGCAAAAGCTCTGCGGTTTTGCAATCTCGTGCTATGACATATTTTTAACTTGAATGTTTAATCATAGCCTTGTTTCCCATTGTAACTCTGCTTTGTCCACGCAAAGACGGCGCTCTTGATCCGGCAGTTGACAGCGCATATCAACGCACGCTCCCAACAACTTTACAGTTTTGCAATCTAATGTAGTTACATATTTCTAGTAATATGAATAGTCATAATCTATTAGTTTGAATTAATCTCAGTATTGATTTTATTTATTTTAATTTAGCAAATTACTAATTATAATAATTCATTTAATTAAAAAGTTTACAATGTTTTAATTAAGAATTATTTTAGAAAAACTCAGTATTGTTTCAATAATAACATGTTGTACATAACTGATTTTAGACTTTCGCGGGCAAAATTACTAATATTTACATTAAGGTATTTACTTCTAATAAAATCAGTCGTGGCTTACCGCGACTGTAAAACCTGTAATGTAAATAATAAACATATTTTTTATGATACACAGACATTATGGTGGTTCGGGACATCTTCGTGTAGCGTCGCATATCACATTCGCCCTGATGACAACATCCGAATGAGGTCGAAACACGTCGGCCAGTAGCTGACTGTTGACTTTTAATTAATTAATAAACATATTGTCCAAATTGAGGTATTATAGTTCCACTTTGTCCACACAAAAGCGACGCTTTTGATCTGGCACTTCAACAGCGCGCTTTAACGCACGCTCCTAACAGCTCTGCGGTTTTGCAATCTCATTATTTACTATTCTACTCCTATTTTTAGCTTATGCTATCCCGTGGGCAAAGGCTTTTCTTCCTGCCTTCCAACTCGAGAGCTTTTGAAGTTCAACCTTTACAAAAAAGGCCAAGGCCTTTCCCCTACCACTTTTTGGGTTTACCCGGCTTTCTTGTACTATTGACTTGAATTTTGTTTGATATGGTTTTAACCTACATAATAGGTCAGCAATTTCACGCTGTTACATATCACAAATTTAAAAAGTAAAAATAAGAAACGTAGTCTTAGATCTCGTATTAGAATTCCGTTTTGTCCACACAAAGACGCTGACGCATTTGATCCGGCACTTGACAGCGCACTTCAACGCACGCTCCCAACAGCTCTGCGGTTTTGCAATCTCATGCTATTACATATTTCTAGTCCGAAGTTGGACATAAATTACGCCCGGGCGGACATTTTCAGTGTGAGCGATATTACGAAGATACTTATCACGTCATTTCATTTCACATTTTGCTGAATGTTTCGGAAAATACTATTACTGTATGAGCGTGAAAGCATTTTAAGTTATTTCAAGCTATTATAAAGCAAAAGAAAATGGGCGACCAATAGGTAGTGGTAGCTTTATTAAATACTAGTACGAGTATGCTAGCGTCACAAGACAGTATAATGTATAAATTTAAGTAAGGTAATACATATAGGTATACTAAGTATCTTCACCAGCGTATATCAGTCCACAGCTGGACTAGAGGTAAAGAACCAGTAAAGGAAGGAATTATCCATAATCACCACGCCGAGTCGGTGATTGCAGTAAATGGTATAAAGTCTTTGCTCAGAGAACGCTGCTGTCCACTCTGTTACCTTCCTTAAACGCCTCTTACGAGACGCCCTTGGGAGGAGAAAATAGTCTACTATTTTTCTCATAAAAGTTGTCCGTCATCTCATTTCTACACTTATCTGTTTGATACAACTCTTAAATACCGAAGAAAAAGTTATAAAACCTCCTGAAGTTACGTTCACTCGCTACCTCTCCCACTACACGAAAATACAAAGAGGCGTTATGTTTTTGCCGCATTAAATTAGTACAAGGTTTAACGTCTTCAGCATGTCGGGGACATATTGGGCCATAAATTTTACGGCCTTCATAACATTAACTCTTTGAAGTTGCAAAATAAAGTCGTCGCTAGATAATTCCGCAGAGTAACCACGCCTGGCTCTTTATGTTTAACTTACAGTAACTTTAGGATGCATAAAAACTTAGTTTGTGTTTTATTTTACTAGTTCATAACATACCGCTCTTAAATAAGATTGTCATGACAAACACGTATTTTAGATATTTTTTTAAAATGCATACACTACAGATACAGATACACTATCACGTCTTTATCCCTAACGGGGTAGACAGAGCCAAGGGCGGTAAAGCCCAGGCCACTTTTAGCGTAATGGTGGGCATGAAGGTGGAAAAGGGAAATCATAATAGTGATGGGTTGCTAACCGCATCGCCTATTCATATGATTTAGATTCTCACCCATTCCCTCGATCGGCTTTTACGATCTGCACGGGAAGAGAAGCAGCTGGTACATTCTATGTTTTTCCTTTTCTCCCAGACCAGCAAAGAAGAAAATTTAAAATGCATCTGTGGTAATAAAATAACAAAATAAGATACAAGAGTCCAAAGGAGATTTAGTTGTCGACAAATGTAGGAGACGTTTGTTGGGATCATGACCCTATCTCGAACCAACCGTGAATTCTCGAGCTCTCATTTGCGTAATGTGATTACAAAAGCACATCTTTCGAGATAAAAGCGTAGGCTTTCTACGTAAGTAATGAATTTCGCAGTCTCATCTGAGATGGCTGAAAGCCTCATAATTGTAAGGACGCGCTGTCAAACACGCAACCACGTACGTAAGCATTCTTCAAATCAAATCAGATTAATTATTAAATTCTCAGATGATACTTGAGCGTGACTCGGTTACTCAAAAATCCCACAAAGGCTTAGTGTCTGCTGTAATTTCACTCTGGCGAGATGAAACAAACCTAATCAGATCAGATAAAATTTCGGAGGCTTTCAAACGGCGCCGGGCGGTGCTTCACCCACAAATTTATTCACACTCCATTAATAAAAGTCGACGGACAGTCGGTCGTGATAGATTAGAGTGCACATCCAAGTACAAGCTCCAGATAAAAAGGAATTATTGGTAAAACATTTCCTTGTTAATAATAAGATACATTTTTTGAAAATTAAGAATTTTATAAAGTAATTCGCATAACTGTGCTTCTGTAATAATGTCTTCATTTTAGTGACCATTTACTCTGCGGGCTTTTTTCATCATCCTGTCATTAAAACCAAAACGATTAACGAAACCCTCGGCTAGTCGTAATCATAAACTCACTAGGGAGAAAGGCAGCTCGAAACTTCAGTCAAAAATAGGTAAATGTCAACCGTCCTCATAGCTCACGGTTAACACTCGTTGCCCGTATTTTAACTGCGACCTGCTACGAATAACTGAGGGCGCAGCTGTCAGTTGTAAAAGTTCTCACAATAAAATATCTCTCCGGTATCTCTTCTAGAATACAATTAGAATGTCTCTGCACAGTGCAACGTAGGTAGTTCATCTAATAATGCTGGCACAAAGTTGGAGCTGTCAAGTTACTCATGGAAATTCCTGCTTAAAGTTGAATAAATGAAAGCGGTTATCACAAATTATTTAACTGCAACATTCGGCAGCGGGCCAGAGCAGACTGTTCGGTGAATTCCACTAAACTATTCAGGTCGGGAAAACCGCAGTAGCTCAGTTGTTCTCGCAGAGAAGTTTTATGGAGATAAAAGTTTTCATTAAAAGTGTTATCTTCTTATCCATTAAATACTGTTTCATAATTAAATTTTTACTTCGCAGTTTAATACCGTTTTAAGACATAATGTTATCAAGGGCGCATTACAAATTTATTACCTTGCGGATACTGTGAGGTATTTTCAGTTTAATGTTACTAAAAATACCTTTTCTCAATATTAGGCTTTAAATTTTTAATAATTTTCTATTAAATAAGTTACGTAGATTAAATTCGGTCTTTACAACGGCATATCATAGAGTTATGTACACAAATAAACAAACGGTAATCTTATAATTAATATACAAAATGTTACCGGCATATGTAAATTATGATAACTACTAAATTCATAATATTATAATCAGGTATATTATAAACTATAAAAGTCCTCACTAAAACACAGTTCATTATAATTTCATGAAATTCACAACATGTCGGTCTCGGCACAATAATATAAAATCTCAACCAATACACAAATTGTGAAATCGAATTCTATATAGTTAAATACCTACCAAACAAAGTACGATTTTATAAAGATGTTTACATGCTAAATGGCTCTTCTAACTGTTTTAACTATAAAAATATGTTGGGTACCTACTCGTTATTGGGTTCCATCCCAGCCAGGTAAAAAGTTCGCAGTTTTGTTGCTTGATTCGGCTGTTCGGCACGCCGCCCAACGGCGATACAGTGCCCGGCTTAATCACCTTTTGCTCACTTCCCCGCGACGATTTGGTGGGATTTAGTAATCTTGTTCAGTCATCGGCCTAGATCCACGCCAATATCCATAAATATATATCTTAATGCAACTTCGAAAGTCTTCGAAAAGTCGGTCACGAAGGAAGGTAATAACTCAAATCAACACCAATTTTTATGTGTCTCAAAAATTGCAAAAATGCGTGAAGCAAGGAAAATATTCTACGTTCACCCTTAAAAAAGTATTTAATACCTAACAGTTATTTCACACGTTTGCTTTTGTATTTGTGTTTTGAATTTTTCTAAGCGATGTCTACAAAATCAAATTCTTCATATAAAATTATTGTGGTAAAAAGTTCTTTCTCTGGTACGCTACTGGTAATAAACAAAATTAAATAGTAGAATGAAAAATAATTTTGCGTGGACAAAGCCCCAGGTAAAATTTATTTACTGCACACACAGGAGCGAACTTTGTAATGGAATTAACTTGGTGCAAATGTAAGTTCAACACTCCCATTAACTTTTTTTTATAAAGATGTTAGACGGGATCGCGTTTTTTGTTTGCGAACGCATCACGTCGCCCGCTCGCCCCTTTTTTCTGACTTTATGACCACCCCTTACACGGAACATAATTTATTTTTAATCTCATTGCTCACGTTTCAGCTCACGTAAGCCTGCCGACATAAAAGTTCACCACGTCCAAATTGGAAACTGCTCTTGTCGCTTTACTATAATCATTTCTTACACGAAATATTGGAAAAATAAGTGTGTCCAATAGAGCATTTAGATAGAACGAAGCACATGACAGTCTACCTCTAAAGCTGCTTCCAATTGGGCATCTAATTTTTAATGGTACAACTCAGTTGCTACAGAAATTACTCCTATATAATCCAAAGAGATTTAAATAAATTGTAGAATATACACTCACCCCCTAGATAAGGTACTAAATAATACTAAATAATTTCAAAACTATAAAATTTTTCACAACCTAACTTTTTCCAGTAAATACTACCAAACATTTCCGTTATCCTAGCCAGTTTTTTAATAAATAAGAACCTGCTTATAAATATTTAAGTATCAGGTAGTCATCAAAGTTTTGTTTTTTGAGTAAAATGTACCTATGTACGGCTGGATACTGTAAAAAGATTTATTTTTTAAATAAAACTACCCGAGGACTGAATTCGTTGTATGATGTTGTAATTTAATAATTTTTAACATCGAAACTCGATCTGAAAGGGTATCATTTGTTATTTTGGGTGCAGGCTATTTATAAATGTTTTTGTTTACAGGTAAGTTTAAAACAACCAAATGGAGGTTTCTGCTTCGGCTCCGATGCCTTGGGCAAAGTACTTCTCTACGAGTTGCCTAACTTGGGAAAACTTGGCATTGAGTTATAGATTCCCAACTGCCTTCCAAATACTTATTTGTTTTGCGCACTTCGTCTGTAAACAAAGATATTCTTTTTGATTTTCCAAAGAGATAGAATATTTTTCTTCAAAAATTAAAGCAAATGGTATGCATAATAATTTATTTCATATTAGAGTTAGGGTAGGTATCGTCTTTCAATATCTACAGTACTAAGCGATTTTAAACATAAACTAATTTAAAGTATTTCATTTTCATATAGTATTTAAATTCTTAATTGCTACAGGCCTGTAGTCCAACTGTGAACTGTTATGGGCTGATAAAGAAGTGTTTTAATTAAATAAATAAATTTCATACTGTCCGTGTCATAAGACTTAAACAACAGTAGTATCTATGTTAGGTATACATAGTTTTGCAGCATAAAAACATAAAACAAACCATATGAAATAGGCAAAAATAAATAGAAGTTCTAATAGTTTAATTCTTCTCTACGTGATATTTAAGATAAGACAAAGTCGACGTAGTTAATGTAATGTTTTTGTAAAACGCAACATTACCCATTTCTCATATCTAAAACGGTAACAAGATATGTAAATAGCACTGCATTTTCTGTGGTCTCAAAACCCCTGAGACACTATTAAACTAGCTTTGTTTTTTGCATTTTACGTTTATTTAGAGCAATGATCCCTGTCGCCACACTCAGAACATAATCCCAATTCGTAGACTGGTCAAGTGCGCCCTTAATGCCCTTTGTCCCAGCCACATGCACTCATGTCGAAAATTCAGCAGCAACATTGCTCATTCGTGCACTTTATGTCGCCGAAGTAGGTCAAGTTTTTGTGTGGAGCCCTCATACGTGCGTGATTCACTATCTAAGGTCTCGAGATGAGAGGGCCGATATCGTCCTGCCATAAAAAAGGCCGCATCTAGGACGCGGGCTCACGTCCCGTCACCTTCCGCTCTAGTTTATAGACGTATGTCCCCTAAACCGCAATTTATGTCTCACGGGCCTCGTGGCCTCTTGAATTAATTACTTAACGTTAATTTTATTACAAACGTAAATTCTTTTTGGTTGGTTTTGATTACGCAAAGTGTAGGGAATTTGTTAAATGTTGTGAATGACTAAGTTTAAATATCTTTGTGGATTTTTTTTTATCATTTTACTACAGTTTTACGAAACTTAGATAAAACATATTTAATCAACTATAATAAACGTCAATTATTCATTTTCATTCCACTCATTCATTACGGATATTGAATTCTTCTTCTGAATATTATTTGATTAAAATATATTGTATTTTTGCACGCCTCATAAGCGAAGCGCATGAGGTAGTGCTCTACTCTCGCCTTACAAAAATCAAGTGAATTTTTTTAACTAAATGTGTCTCTATTTATTTTCTATCGCACTTGTACAATAATATTTACACATAAATGTCAAGGAAAAACACTAGTTTCAACACTTATGACATTTTTAAAAGACATTTTCCTTTTAAATAAATAAAAACAATGTTAAATACAATCATTTTGTGTCGGTATGTATGGAAACTGGCGTGGTCACGATAACTCCCGAAAAACTTATCTGATCAAGTCCATTTTTTTTTATACGCTTCAGTATTATCCAAAACTAAGTCCTTTCGAAGATCACGGTCTAATTCAATGTAGTTTAATCGTAATTATTATTATAAAAATACAGGTGACATATTAAAAATAATTTTGGATGTGAGGTTTGTTGAAAGAGTTAATACCTATGTATGATGAGTACGAATGTGTAACTGGCAAGTAAGAAAAGAAGTAAAAAGAAATTTGAATAAAGAATGTTGTGATTTTTTTTGTTTTATTAAATATGAAAGACGAATAAATGTAAAAGAAGCGATAAGTTAGTTAATATTTTATTTAATTTGCATTAACTAATTGAGAATGAAAAGAGCAATCAGTGGTAACACTTGACACTTGACATTCGTGACGTAGTCTTGTGTCTTTTTCTTGTTTTTGCTTAGTTTTTTTGAGATTTCTCAAAATCTACCGGTCCGAATCGGTTTAAATTCACAGGAAATCTGAGTTGTATAGAATTCTTTGGAAAGCTACTTGTTTGGTTCCGATCGGTTTAGTTGTTCAAGAGTTATAAGCGGGTCACATACACACCCACACACACATACGGGTAGGGTGCATAACACTTGCTCGTGAGTGGTCAGGGAAGATTCCTGAGACCTTTAAACGTCGAGATCTGATGAAAACTCGACTTTTTAAAATCGGGGTGAAACTAATAACGTCCCGAATTTTGAAAATTTTCAATTTTCTCAGCGGGAAGTTAAAAATAATCTCCAGTCGTGCGTTAAAGCCGACACATACTTTTCTTCGTTTAAAGTTAGCAATAAAACAATCAAAATCAATTTAATTGTGAAAAATGAGATTATGAGGCGTGCACTTTTGGATTTTCCAAACTATTTTTAGTTTTAGTTCTTTGAGGTACTTATAAATTTTAATATATATTAAAAAAAAAGTATTTAGCTTTAATTCAATTTAAACTGTATTATAATAAAATTGACCAAATATATATAATATATAAGTACCTAGAAGAATTATTTATCATACCTTTACCCAGCCACATGCATTCATGTCGAAAATTCCGTTTTTTAACTAAAATCATACTGTACCTAATCAGATTTTGATACCACTTATCTACCTATATACAACCCTTTGATAGTGTTTTACATAAGTAATCAAAATAGTTTTGTACATAAACCTTAGAAAATGTTTTCTGGCTTCTAAATTTACCCTCCTCTCCTATCCCAACTTTCAAGACACGTAAACTCATAAACATAAAAGAAAGCTCGGCTAAAATTGTTGCCCTTGCAGATTCCTGACTATTGTCACCGTGATTTACCTAACAGTGAACCTATTATGTGTGCTAAGGTAAATTGTTTTTTTTACCCAACTTTAATTTTCTGCTAATTTTCACTGACCAAATAAACAATCAGCATCATCCGAGAGTATTCCCGGTTGCATCCTCAGCGGTAAAGCCCGGGGTCCGCTACCTAACTTATGTGATTTGACGACGTTACGGTTTTTACACAGAGCGACTGCCGCCTGACCTCCGCAACCCAAAGGTTAGACCAGAACCAATCCTAGGATAGGTCTAAACAAACGCCAGATGGCGTTCGGGATTCACAGCTTTACGTGCTTTCCGAAGCACGGAATCATCTTTATTTTCGTATAATCAGGTGATTCAAGCCTGCAATATTCTAACAAGATTGGATTTTTTTTGCAAAGTATGCTTTCCAGTGGGATTTAAACCCACGACCTTCGGATAACAATGCAAAAATGCCTAGACCACTGGACCACGGAGGCAGTTGATTTCCTGCTGATTTTCACTGTTCAATAAAACAATGTGTACTTTTTTTTTCATTCCAGTTTTCCCTATTTTCTGCCACAAAATTTAAAACACAAACATCACGTTTCTCTGTTACCTAACCAAAGACTTTTTTTGTTGTTTAAGTTTAGGAAGCAGTCAGGTCAACTGCCTCTGACAGCGACGGACGCAGCACGTAGCCTGCACGAAATTATCGGCCCTGAGAGAGGCAGCCTCGGGCGACTCCACAAAAATATAAAACGAAAATAACTTACGCCTACCTAAACTGAGCTTTTTTCTACATTAGGACAAAAAGGCTGCAAACAAAATGTTTATTTAAAACAAACATTTGCTCAGGTAGTCTTTACATAAGGCTGTTTCCGCAGATGCGACGCGAGTTAATTTACTTAGCAGACTTTTTTGTAAGCGCTTTTAATTATTCCGGCCCATGCACAACACGCTTCGACTCCTCCAATATTGAAACCGCAGCGGTCTTTATTACAAAATATTCACAAGCCATGGTGGATTCGATATCACGCTATCCTGTTTCAATACAAGGCTCAGAGTGGTATGAACTGAACGCTAATCGAAACGCCGAGTCGAGCGTTCAGAACCGGGGAAATAGAAGTAAGCGGTTATTAACCGGTACAACTTCCTTTTGTGTACACATTTTCCAGTATAACTATACCAAGAACACGCATTTGTAGCAAGAACGTGTTCCGACCATAACTCGGCGACCTCAGACCGCACGATATTAAAACTATAAACTGTCGCGCGCGACCGATTCGCCCGACCCTGCTCGCGAACGCAAACGATATCCTGGCTTTTTGTTTCAACCACGTACAAAATGTACGCTTTGAAATAAATTTAAAGCTGGATTTTGTGAGCACGAGAGAATATTTGATTGTCAAGAAACGCAAATGAATATCTATCTAAATACCAAATAATATACTGTACAGGTACATCGTTCATCGACGAGTCTTCTTAGCTGATTGGTAGTTCTAAAACAGCAATTTAGTTTAATTTAAAAAAAAAAAACTAAAAGTAAATGATAGTTGCTGATTAAGTATGATGCAGTTATTCAGTAAATCATGTAAATCTGTTACAATTACATATCTAAATAAACGGGCAAGTGCGAGTCGGACTCGTACATGAAGAGTTCCGTACCACCGTACAATGTTTTAAAACGCTTCTTGTATGACGACCCCTTTAATTTTTAACTTTATCTTATTTTTAGTATTTGTTGTTATAGTGGTCATGGTAATACATAATTAGTAAAAATTTCAAGTATCTAGTTAATGCCATTATAAAAATTGAGTTAAAAACGGTGAAAAAAACACGTTTCTTGTATGGCGACCCCCTTTAATTTTTAACTTTTTTTATTTATTTATTTATTTATTTACCAATTTATGTACACGGACAATATATACAGAGAATACATAAACAAAAAGTTGTACAAAGGCACTACTTATCTCAAAAGAGATCTCGTCCAGTAGGCCCGTGAGAGGAGATGTTCATATATGAAAGGCATACAGGCGTGTTCGTTAAATAAAGGAAGAAGAAATTAACATACTATGAAACTACAGATAAATATGCATATACATATGTTACATACATACTTATATAAATACATATGTCTATTTAGAAATGAATATACTTAATATATAATATATAAACTACAACTATAATGATTCCGATAAATAATAATAATCTTTTACTCGTCTTTTAAACACAGAGATCGATTTAGATTCGCGTATAGAAGGTGGTAATGAGTTCCATAGTCTGACCGCATGTACCGAGAAGGAGTAGGATAAGGTAGTGGTGCTGTGTGAAGGGTATTTAAGGACAGTTTTTAGGTGGGATCTGCAAAGAGAATTTGGAGAATATAAAAAGGAAAAGCGCTCACGTAGATAGGAGGGGAAAGAAGGATAGTGTAGGACGTTGTAAAGGAGACAAAGAATGCGACTGTTTCTACGGAGTAGAAACAAGAGTAGTTTATTTTTAGTATTTGTTGTTATAGCGGCCATAGTTATACATAATCGGTGAAAATTTCAAGTGTCTAGCTATAACGGTTCAAGAGATAGAGCCCTGTGACACACGGACATACAGACAGACGGATAGATGGACAGACGGACAGACAGCAGAGTCTCAGTAATAGGGTCCCGTTTGCACCCTTTGGGTACGGAACCCTAAAAAAGAGGATTTTATCAACAAAAAAAATATAAAAGAGGAGGCTATGATAGTTTTACTTGCAGTTATATTTTCGAGACGACTTTTACTAGACTAATTTTCACCACATTTTTTTTCTACTGCCCTGTATTTAAAAAAGTATAGGTTACCAATTACCTATGCTAAGTACAATAAATAAGTAATTATCAAAATCTGACACCCCAGTTAACAGTAGAATTTTTTATAACTTTGAATTTGATTGATCGACACACAATCTTGTGTTACATGTTAGTAACCCTTTACATTAGACATGCATGTTTATGGTTTGTTTATACTGTCTTAACTTCTCTTACAACCACAAAGTTTCCTACTAATTAGAAGTATTAATATTAGTTTACAGTACTGCTTCGCAGGTTACAGCTTACCTATCTACTAACTTTTAATTAAATATAGGTAGCTGAATCTTATCCTGTACGAATTATTCCTAGTCGTGTACAAAACTTTACCCGTAGTGATTAACAATGATGTCAGTTTTTGTCGGTACGCGAATCTTAATAAAGCCAAAAATAGTTTCTAGGATAACTTCTTGAACGAAAATTAAAAACAACTTCCCTCGTTCCTGGTGTAATGAGAGAATTTAATACAAAAAATATATTGCGAGAGAAAGTATTCAAATGGAAGATGGAAAAGGATATGCGTGTTTATGGCTCTCCTTAGGGACTCGCACGGTGAACTTCTCGGAGTAAGTTCAGCGCGGCAAGAAGGGGTGAACATAAAATGACTAAGTTATCGCTCTCAGAAGACATATACAGTCGTAAAAGTCTGAAACGGAGCTCCTCATATGAAAATAATCAAGTAGGAATCGATGTTCGTTCAGTTTTCCTTTCGGCGTGCCATCGATATGAGGGCGACAATACTCGGCTTTCAAATTAGGGAAATTAAAGTCAAAGTCATTTTTTATTTGCGTTTCATGTAAGTAGTAAGTACATAGAAGATGATGCACAATTTTTCGGCTCTATACATGAACCCTGTTAGGGCACAGCAAACATTGTAACAAAAAAAAAATAATTTACAAATTACCTGCATGTCAACTTATTCTAATTTAATTAAAATCAATTTTGGGCACACGAAGAGATACTTAAATCCCAACTTTCTTTAAAGACCAAGACAATAGTGATGGATGCTGCTATTCTACCTTGCCTTTCATATGGGTGTCAAACCTGGGTATTTGACCATAAGGCCAAAAGCAAAATTCTGACTACACAAAGAGCCATGGAGAGAAGTTGCTTGGGTGTCAGATTGAAAGACAGAATAAAAAGCACAAAGATACCCAAAAAACAGATGTGACGGATGCCATACTTGATGCAAAGAAAATGAAATGGAAATGGGCTGGACATATCGCTAGGTACTCTGACAATAGATGGACACTGAAAGTCACAAAGTGGAAGGGGCCCCAAGGATGGAGACGCAGAGGCCGACCAAATGCCAGATGGGAGGAGATGAAATAGCAGCCCACGCAGGAAAAAACTCGATTAAAGTAGCGGAAAACAGAGGTGGCTTTTACCCGAGAGGGGTCCATACAATAGTTTTTTTTAATATCAATAATTATCTGGACATTGCGATACATTGACATTTTTCATTTTTATTACATTTTTTTATGAAATCTAGTAAAATCAATATATTTTATTATTAATTATTGTTAGACTTAAAAAATTAACTAATGCTTATAAATTATTTAAACAATTTAGATACATTTGAATACTAACAGTGTAAATATAAATGTTAAAATTGTATAGAATAAATAAAGCTTTATTATTATTTTTATCTCGGTACGCTTTTCAGCCACGGATCCATGGGGACCCGGTCCTTTGAGGCGTTCATGGGGCCAAAGCCAACATGAAGATGCCTTTTAGTACCTTATCTAAAAAGTGAGATGGCTGCATCTATGGAGGTCTTTCCCTTAATGTACCATTGAGATGCACTAGCGGACAGTCCTCCATAGCTGCCAAACTATTGCCAGGGAGGGATTTATTTGCATCACGGGGCTTACCCCCGAGATCTTATTTTTATTATTATTATTATACATGAACCCTGTTAGGGCACAGCAAACATTGTAACAAAATAAATTACAAATTACATGCATATCAATTTATTCTAATTTAATTAAATTCAATCTTATCAAACACTTGCCATTTCCAAAGAAATCTTTTATTTAATAAGAAGGGTCTTTGCGCTGGATACTTTTTTTAATTGTTTCTTATTTCTTCCTTAATTTGGAATGTAGCTTTGTTTAATACCGCGTAGGAAAACAGAATGCTTTTTATTTATTTATTTATTAAATCTTTATTAAACACAAAGGTACAAAAAGTGGACTTAACGGTAATGCATTCTCTCCCAGTCAACCTTTAGGAAAAACAGAAAAATCTATTTTACCGTCTTTGGCAATTCGATTTTATTGACAGTGACATTCTAAAATGTAGGCAAGTACTAGCTGTGGTACCTACTAGTAAAGTAGGTACAAAAGTAAAGGCACAAGGTGTCATAATACCTACTGCCATTCGATCTATGGCGAAAATTTAATCGAATATATCTAGAACTCAAAATCAAAATAAGTACTTAATTTAATTATCTTTTTTGCCACGATTAGTAGGTAGGGAGTAAGTATGGGAGAGATCTTTGCCCAACAATGGGACAAATAACGTTATTTAAAAAAAATCGCTAATAAACAAAACTGTAGTTTCTGTCAATGAGATAACCACAACAAGTAAGCCGTAAAGAACTGTGAATTGAATAAATTTTAAACGAACCGAATTATACCAATAAAGGCAGCTAATAAGTATTCCAAAACGAAATAATTTATCCGTCTTGATTCTATTGTTCCAAAACCAACGGAACTTTGTGGCAGTTCTTTGAATTTCTAAAAACAATAAAGTTATTCATTATTAAGCCCGACGTCAATGCAAAAATAAGCCTCTTCGTTCAGACAAAGAACAGTTTCAGATTAAACTTGAACAACTTTAAAGAATATCAGGCTTTGAGGGGAACTTTTGTTACCGTTTTATTTATGCAAGCGCCTATAAATAAGGATACAGGTCGTTTCATTTGTATCGGAACCCTCGTTTATTATACTTTCTCTCGAGATCTTCGATCTGATCGGAACATTTACAAACTCGCAACTTTTAATTGCCTCTGAACTTGGAGTGCTTCATCTTATTTGCGATATCAATGGTTATTGTTGACGCCGCGAGAACTCTGTACACTGATAACTGTTTGCAAACCAAAAGTTTGATTGATAGGCAAACAAAACTAGTACTGATTCATTTAATTTAATGATTGTCTTCAGAGAAAATGTTTATAAGCGTTTGTTACACAAGTAGATATAATGAAGATTAAGTGTGAACATGAGTTCGAAAGCAGAATAAAAAGATCATGAAATGATACTTAGAACCATAAAGAAAAATGACAAAAACACACAAGGTTGAATTGTTGTTTGTAGGTAAGCTATTGATATTTCCTATGGTCACTTTCGAACGATAATATGGATAATTAAAGAAAAAAAGATTTTTGCAAACGCGATCGTTATGACCAAAATCAATTATTTATTGCAAAATGAACAACATATTACTATCGGAAACTACATATAGCATAGACTAAGCTTACTTGATCCTGCTGGTGATGCGCAATTTATGAGGGAAGCATTGTGCCAAAAGCGACTGGGATTGCTAACATACCGACAATAGCCAGCTATGATAACTACATTCAAAACCTTTTTGGAATAAATGCTTGCAGTGTAATTTAAAACTAGAAAACTAAGTTAGAACAAACAAAAACTAATTAGGTTAGCATCAAAGCTTCCCTGGAGATATTATGACAAGATAACAGAGAGAACAGATAACGTTCGAGAGTGAGAGTCATCTTACCTA
Source organism: Acrobasis repandana (assembly GCA_963576875.1). NCBI lineage: Eukaryota > Metazoa > Arthropoda > Insecta > Lepidoptera > Pyralidae > Acrobasis > Acrobasis repandana. The sequence goes on along the minus strand of OY756218.1, from coordinate 12,148,320 downwards.
TATGAGGTTAGTTTTTTAAAAGAGATTTTTAGGTATCTTACATATTGATGCCTGTAAACAATTTAAGAAACAATAGTATCTACGTAGTACCCAATTTAAGTATTATGAAATATACATAAGTAACTATTTACCCGTCTTACAAAAATGTTGTGCAATGAAAAGTTTTATATCTGTGCAAATCCTGACCGATAGTACCTATAAACAGGAAACCTACAAATGCTTTTGTTGGTATTGGAGTAGCACTTACTTGAACAATATTATCTCTTATTTATGACAATCTGCAAGGATGTATGTGTAACCATTATTCGACTATGAACTGAGAACAATACAGGCAATAAAGCTCTGGAACGCCTTACCAGTTGATGTTCGGAAGACTACAACCCGCTTTTCATTTAAAAAACAGGTGAAAGCACATTTCCTTAAAAAACTGTCAGATAGTTCTTAGCGTATGTAGTATATGTGAGTAGTATATCTTAGTATAATAATAGTGTGTATTATTTGTATGTAGTTTATGGTTTATTATTACATATTTAAGTATACTTGGTTAATTTTTCACCATTTCTTATTGAGTTTTTGCACAACCCTTGTCTTTCTCAACATCACCCGGTTGGTTGACTGGTAGATAAGGCCTTAGGCTTTAAGTCCGCCATTACACTTGTATTTGTATATAAAGTTAAATAAATAAAAAAAAGTAACAAGGGTCTCAACAAACTGTGTAAGATAAAATAATCCGAAAAAAATACCGCACCGAAACCGCCACGACGTTTTACTTTTCGTGTCAAATAGCAATGTGTTGGATGTCGTTGACCGGGGAGCAACACAAACAGCGCCAAATGGCAAAAGCCCACTCACACAGAAATAATATTTGCTTTATATACACACAGGTATCTACATAGTCTCACACTAGCTAACCAGAAGTTTGCAGTAAGCTAAGACTTGTGAATGCTAACGCGAGCTTCTGATAAAAGTTGAACAAGCTCGCTGTGAAAAATAATCGTCAGGAAACTTACACTTTTTTCAATAACTTTTAACTGTTATGATACGCCACCTCAGTTATACCATAAAGTAAGCCCAGTTACATACGACATGTAATATATTTTTCTCACGCGAAGTTGCCCACGTGTTAGGAATTTCAATTAAAAAGTTGTCATATAATTCAAGTCTTCTATTTAAATTTTATTTGGTACGAGTAGCTAGAATATTTTAAAAGATAAGATATAAATAAGATCTTCCAACTTGCCGAAAGCTTAAAAATTAAAATATGGAGTCATATAGATCCTACAGAAATTTCTAAATTCGAAGACAGGTACAATGTAAAATCGAAATTAATTCTGTCGCCCTTATAAACGAATTGGGTACCACCATACTGGTCACGAGTGATTTGAAATTGAAGCTATAGTGTAACCATTTCGACTCGATAAGAAGAAGACTACCAGATCACTACTATCTGAAGTCTTAACATTGCTATAAGTACTTTAATACCACACTAAGTAAGGAATTGTAGGTATTAGATTTGTGCGAATGAGGCTTTTCTCTTCTACAAACAAACTTTCCTGTTCTTACAACAGCATTTAGCGGCTATTTACCATCTACACAAAACTTTCAAATGAGAATATGCCACAGCAGCCAGAGAATTTGGCCTACACCTCCACGCTGGCCAGACGGGTTGGAGAGGTCTCATTGTAGTTAAAAGCTTTGTTTAGGGAAGACTTGGAGTGGTCCTATTCTACTCTGCCAGAAACCACACCGCTAATAACGGTTACTAATAAACGGGCAAGTGCGAGTCGGACTCGTACATGAAGGGTTCCGTACGGTGGTACGGTACAATGTTTTAAAACGCTGAAAAACGCGTTTCTTTTATGACGATCCTCTTTAATTTTAAACTTTATTTTATTTTTAGTATTTGTTGTTATTGTGGTCATAGTAATACATAATTGGTGAAAATTTCAAGTATCTAGTTAATGCCATTATGAAGATCAAGTTAAAAACGCTGAAAAAAACATGTTTTTTGTAAGACGACCCCCTTTAATTTTTAACTATTTTTTTATTTTTAGTATTTGTTGTTATATCCGCCACAGTAACACATAATCGGTGTAAATTTCAAGTGTCTAGCTATTACAAGTTCAAGAGATAGAGACCTGTGACTGACGGACAGACAGACAGACAGACGGACAGACAGACGGACAGACAGACAGACAGACGGACAGACGGACAGACAGCGGAATCTCAGTAATAGGATCCCGTTTGCACCCTTCAGGTACGGAACCCTAAAAAAACGACTTATTCCAAATTACACCAGTTCTCATTCCTAATTACATTTAAGTTATATGTATATACAACTTTTGATACATCACTAAATAGGTATTGCATAAAAAAAATTTGAAGGTATATCATTTTCCGGCAAAAAAAGCTGTAGATAACTAATGCTCATATGTTGATATCACATTTCATTTCTGTTTGCTTATTTTAACATATAATTAGGTCTACAAACATTTTCTAGTAAAAATAAACGAGCAAGTGCAAGTCGGACTCGTACATGAAGGGTTCCGTACCACCGTACAATGTTTTAAAACGCTGAAGAAACACGTTTCTTGTATGACAACCCCCTTTTATTTTTAACTTTATCTTATTTTTAGTATTTGTTGTTATGGTGGTCATAGTAATACATAATTGGTGAAAATTTCAAGTATCTAGTTAATGCCATTATAAAGATCGAGTTAAAAACGCTGAAAAAACACGTTTCTTGTATGACGACCCCCTTTAATTTTTAATTTTATCTTGTTTTTAGTATCTGTTGTTATAGCGGCCACAGTAATACACAATCGGTGAAAATTTCAAGTGTCTAGCTATTACGGTTCAAGAGATAGAGCCCTGTGACAGACGGACAGACAGACAGACAGACGGACAGACAGACAGACGGACAGACAGACAGACGGACAGACAGACGGACAGACAGCGGAGTCTCAGTAATAGGGTCGTGTTTGCACCCTTCGGGTACGGAACCATAAAAACGGATACTTATCGATGGGAAGTTATTTCTTTACACGTTACCGTGTTCCTTGAATTATTCTTACAGTATTTTAACACACACCAACACATTTTTACTTATGTTAACCATGTTTTCGTATGGTTTTTGCATATAGACTGTCGAAAGTACTAGGTGGATAAAAGCTAGTAAGCGACTAAATGAAGTTTATGGAGATAGCCACAATTGAACGGGACAAAACAGTGATATGTAGTGTCCTCTAGTTTTACATAATAATCCTCTGTAGTAGGTTTAAGAAAATACGTATGTAACGTTTTCATTGAAAGTTTTAATCTCTTTAAAAAATAAAATGTTAACAGTAAAAAATAAATTGCCATCCTATTTGTATTCTAATTTCGATTACATGCTAAAATAAAACATAATAGTGATTTAGTAAGTACTTCCTCTAAACTAATCCTAGCCCTGACCAAGTCATATCGAAATAAGCAGATGTAAATAACATTTTCGGATTGAAACGGGAGAACGGATTACTTATGTATTCAACACGTAGTCTATTTATAACGCAGTATCGCACAGTCACCACACATATAAAGGTCTAAAATATGTAAATAAACATCTTAATATTATATGATCGTCTCTTTTGAACGAAATCATAAAAATATTAAACGACGCGTCTTCCGAAGATGAGGCGCTGAGCTTTTAGGAACAAATTAATCAATTACTCCGATCGGAGTGTTTATAAACGTCACGTAACCTCAAGAAATCCTTCCATTAGACGTTGTTTACTTAGTCGGTGCGCAAATCTTGAGAGGTCGACTCACGAAAATGCCCCATGAATATGCGATGACACAAACCGTACACAGTTTTTCCATTTAGAAACCGTAATGAAAACTCATGCACGCGCCTTATTTGTTTTTCAATCAAACCAATGTGTATTCAAATTTTCTATATACAAACATTGAATTTTTTTCCGAATAACGAGGTTTTAGCGAAAAATAAAAGAAAATCTGGTACCTAATATGTTTAAGTGTATTTGAATTTATCCCAGTAATAACGTTGAAATCACAGACACAGTGAATAATAAGTAAACGTACCCATTGCCATTAATTAACTAGAAATTATAAATACCTAGCCGAAGTTGGTATAGGAATTTAACTTTGTTGTTAGTTGTTCGATATTCGGTACGCCGTTCAAAATGTATTGAGAACGACCCTGTGCCTAGATTGTTTGCAAAGTCCTTTTTGACCTTTTCATTTTTCGGCCACCTCTCCTTCGGTCAACATGCATGTAGTACTTATATGAAAGTATCGTTCTCCTAGGGATCCATAGCAAACACTCGACAGAGAGGTACTTTTTCGGGTAATCACAACGCCTCTGGCACAAAACAACGCAGTTATGACATCACCGGACGCAGCGTGTCGCCGGTGTGAAAAAGAAAATAAACGAAGGCAGCTAAATGAATTTCATTCCCGGCTTTCGGGTGGTGTAAAACCCACTTTTTATTTTCATAAATTCACAATTTTAGGCCAGGACCAGTAGCTAGAATAAAAAAATGTTAATCGGATTTTGTATAATACAAGCATTTAAAAAAAATAGGAGTAGAGTATACAATTACACTATCACATTTAATTATTTATCTATAATACAAGAATGTAACAGGCGGACTTAAGGCCCAGGGCTTTTTCTACCAGTCAACCTACAGGTGGCGCTGATAAAAGCGAAAAAATCACATCATTATCACTTTATTATCATTATTCGGAGGTTTTGGGTTCAATCCCTAGTCAGGACAAGTTGGAAAATGGCCTTTTTCAAGTTGCCCTGGGTCTTGGATGTTTACGAGTATATACCAATGTATTTATTATAAAAATATAGTATCGTTGAGTTAGTATCCCATAATATAAGTTTAATCTTACTTTGGGGTTAGCTGATTTGTCCATATCTACTTATTTAAGTATTTATTTATCGTCTTTATTTTTAAAAAGGAACAAATATTTAGCTTATAATTAAATTCAATAGACACGATAATAAGTGTAACCATCTCAAAAGAATAGCTACGTCCTGACCAAAATACCAACCCTTTTCACCATTAGCTGTTTCCTACTGAGTACCTACCAGCTCTCAGAAATCGGATGTTTATTTAAGTTTTTGGTGAGCATGGGTGTGTATATTTAGCTATAATACAACTGCAATGAACATCGCTAAATACAAGATGAATCGGCTTGACTTTGGCATAGCCACCCTAGCCACAACAGTGCATCTCCTCATTTCCCTAATATATGCACTAACAAAAAGTCTATTACTACTTGGTACCTTTATTAAAACAAGGTGAGAATTTCACGATATGTGTGACCACTGATTGTTCTTTTCAGTAAATTTAAGGACTTTCTCAATTAGTTCTTCTTTCTTCTTCTTATTTAAGAGCTTAGTGGCTCTTGTCGGTGGAGTATGCGCCAAACTTCTCGGTTCTCTGCCTTACTTTTTAGTGCTTGATACGACTTGACCCCTGCTTTTTCTTTCAGTTGGTCTACATAGCTCTTTCTTGGTCTTTCTGGACCTCTTCTACCTTTTATCTTTCCTTCTAGTATGTTTTTAAATTAGTTAATAAATATAAAATAAAATGCTGTGTGGTGACGGCATTGTCGAATTAAATTTGTCACCACCTCTTTCTTCTCCCATGGTGTCGTAAGAGGCGACAGGGAGGTACAAGTAACAGGGAACGGGCAGTAGCTTCCTCTGCGCAACGACTTTACACCATCTGCTGCGGTCACCAACCCGCCTGCCCAGCGTGGTGATTATGGGCAAATCCTCCCTCTATTGGGAGATGCCTTTAGTCCAGCAATGGACTGTTATAGGCTGATAAAAAATATCGTGTGATTCATCTCTTTTATTTTCAATAATAAATTCATAATTGGTTTGTTAAAAGTTAAAAAAATGCATTTTTCTCGGGTAATTCAATCACATACAGTGGCAACACTCCCAAATAATGACGCATTCTTGGGCCGTATCATGGAAAGAGAATAGCGTGTTTTACTTTATGCATACGCACTCAAATTCTTTCAGCAAAGAGCAGTTGGAAAATAAATGAGATAATTACACTAAAATACGATTAATAGGGTAACAAACCGGCAGACATGCCGCTACTACGTACTAATATGTTTTATGGGGAACAAATTTGGTAGAATTTATAAATAGTAATAACTCCTACCAAAAGTATAAAAGGCTACATGTATCAAATGTACTCGTAATCTATGAACAGCAAATGACTGTTGGTTGAGTTGACCGTGAAGATTTTATATCCCAGAGTGTACTTAATTTACTAGCAGAGGTCTGTAATATCAGAACACTTTCTGGAAATAGAGGTATTGAGTAGATAATACAAAAAAAATTCTAGCGGCTTTACGACAACATCGAACACAATAACAGTAATGGATAGATGGCATAAAGGTAAAGAAAATAGTGTTGATCTCGATTTTATTATGCAATGTTGGTTATCGACAAGCGATAATTTAAGAACATGCTTTCGTAATCTAGAGGTATACGAACAGCTTTTACTAAGGGAGGGAAGGGCATTGCACTGCTTCATACATTTTTATGCGGTAGGTATGTAATTTACTATGGAGCAGCGAATTTTTTTTCACGATTCCGGAATTATTATTTCCTTTCTAAAAATTGTCCGTATATGACGAAAGCTATAAAGCTTATTATCGCTAGTCGGTAACCAATCACATTGTGTAAACCATCTCTAGCTTATTGTGAACTTATAGATAAAAAACCGGTCAAGAGTGAGTCGGACTCGTACATGAAGAGTTCCGTACCGCCGCACAATGATTTAAAACGCTGAAAAAAACACGTTTCTTGCATGACGACCCTTTAATTTTTTAAGTCTATCTTATTTTTAGTATTATTTATTTTTATAGCGGCCACAGTAATACATAATGTATATTTATTATATGTATATTTATAATGATATGTATGTAGTAGGTATGTAGTATATTAGGTATATAGTAATATTTTATGATGTGTTTATATAGTGTTACTTTTTTGCGCCGCATAATTTTTCTGTTTATCCCTATGGTTCTTCTTCTTAGTCAAAGCGCATTCCCGGTTACATCCTCAGCTGTGCTGTTTCGGAGCCCAGGGTGCGCTTTCCCGCTTTTTCTTCTCCAAATATAATATGCATGTTAATGGTCACCCATGGATGCCAAAGACCTTGCAAAATAAAGAAGAAATATAGCCGGAACACTTTAGATGATTTTGCTATAGTTTTACAACCGGCCGCCTGCCTGACTTCAACCCTCTTTGGGAATGTATTTGTGCGAAAAGTTATACAACCGACGGCCGCCCGACGTTAACCCACCTTGGGAATGCAATTGTACCACGAGATGTTTGTGTTTAGTCCTTTAGTCTCTCTTAGCATTAAGTCCGTCATTTGTTAAAAGTATATATTAGGTCCTTACATATGAAATTGCCGTTTAGTATCAAAAAAGTGAAACAAGTTTTTTTTAATGAAATTATTATTTAATCAATTGAAGTATGCGCCGTTGTTATCGATACACTTCCGCCATTTTATAGGCAGATCATTGATACCTTTGGAAAAAAAATCCTGGGAACAGTTCATAGACTCTCATGAACTGTTTGAAGGCGGTTTTGACTGCCTCATCAGATTTGAAATTTTTACCTTGTAAAAAGTTATCCAAATTTTGAAAAAAGTGGTAATCGGTTGGGGCAAGATCTGGAGAGTATGGTGGGTGACGCAGAGGTTCCAGTCGCAGCTTCTCTAACTTGGCGATCGTTTGATGTGCAGTGTGTGGTCTAGCGTTATCCTGAAGGAGCAGTGGGCTATTCATCAGTCTCGGTTGTTTAATGGCGAGCTTTTCCATCATTGTTTGCAATTGTTGGCAATACAAGTCTGCAGTAATCGTCTGGCCTGATCTCAAGAAGCTGTAGTGGATAACACCAGCACTGGTCCACCAAACACTAACCAGGATCTTCTTTTTGGTCAGTTTTCGCTTAGGGCAAGGTTTTGCCGGTTCTCCAGGGTCAAGCCATTGTGATGATCGCTTCCGATTGTCGTACAGGATCCATTTCTCATCACAAGTCACGATACGGTTCAAAATCTCTTCATTATTGTGGCGATTAAGCAAAGAAACGCAGCAAGCAACGCGTGTTTGTTGGTTTGCTTCAGTCAATTCGTGCGGTACCCACTTTTCGCGTTTTTTAATTTTTCCGATTTGGCGCAAGTGGATAAGTATCGTTTTGTCACTTACGCCGAAGGCTGCTGCTAATTCAGAAGTGGTTTGAGATGGATCCGCTTCCACTATCGCCTTCAATTCTTCGTTATTCACTTGAGTATCAGGTCGTCCACGAGGCTCATTGTGTAAATCGAAATTTCCAGAACGGAAACGTTGAAACCAAAAACGCACCGTTCGTTCGTTAGCGGTGCCTGGTCCATACACGTCGTTAATTCTTCTAGTCGTTTCTGCAAGACTGGTGCCACGGTGGAACTCGTATTCGTAAATACCGCGAATTTTCAATTTGTCCATAGTTGTTGTTATAGCAATGTTGAAACTCAAACAAATGATGTTAAAACAAATGAAATATGAATTTTAAAACAATATTTTTCTGGCTTTATATCGAAATAAATTTGAATTTGGAATTCCTAATGAAACGCAAGATATTTGATTTTAAAGTTGCCAGTATTGAAAATCGGCAATTTCATATGTAAGGACCTAATATTTACTTTGGAACAATATAGTTTAATAAATAAATAAATAAATAATCGGTGAAATTTTCAGTATCTAGTTAATGCCATTATAAAGATCGATTTAAAAACGCTGAAAAAACACGTTTCTTTTATGAAGACTCCCTTTAATTTTTAACTTTATCTTATTTTTAGTATTTGGTGTTATAGCGACCACAGTAATAACATAATCGGTGAAACTTTCAAGTGTCTCGCACGGTTCAAGAGATAGAGCCCTGTGACAGATGGACGGACAGCGGAGTCTCAGTAATAGCTATATTATTACTCTATACCCGTACGTACCCTTTGGCTACGGAACCCTAAAAAGCAGCAGTTTTGGAGTAATCTGCAGAAACATAGGTATATTTAGAGCTTAGGAATTCCCTATAGGCTGAACAACATTGTGTATTTCACAATGAAAATAACCTCATTGTCCATTCAGCACTTTGCCCCTGAAAAGAACACGATTTGTACTCATAAATAAATAAGGACCTGGTGTAGTGGAGCAGCAAATGAGATTTGGAATCAGAAAGCAACTTGTATAGAGGGTTTAAAAATTAATAATGTTGGTTGTATCGGATTTCATTAAAAGTTATGGCGGCGTTTCAGACGAAACAAAGGAAGACGCGATTATACGATGGCGTCCAAACATTAAATTGTAAGGGTACTTACTTATAAATTTTAATTATTTTCAGGTAAATGCATGAAAGTAAAGAATAGATACTTTTCCATTATACATTAGAATAATAACTCTTCATCATGGAAAATTACTCTTTACTTTTACGTCTTTCCTTATTTTTACCCAACTACGGCGAACCCAAAAGGAGAACGATCCAAAGAACAAAATTTTTTAAAAGAACGAACAAAGAACATTATTTTAATCGACATGAGAGTGAACGCGTATCAAAATCGTTTATTGTTTGTAATTTTACATATGTGTCCTGTGTAACAAAATGTTATTAAAATATAAAAATATTTTAATAACATTTTGTTACACAGGACACATATGTCAAATTCGGTAAAAAACATAGTGTAAGTCATACAATTTATGTCATTAATTTAAATACTTTATTTTATTTTTAAAGATTTTAGTGTTATCAGCTGCTCTGATCTCCTGCGGCAACCGATTATACACTGTCGGACCCATGACATGCGTTAATTTACCAGAAATTTCTTCCTAAAAATAAAGTTTTCATCTTTGCCTTACCATGGGTGGAAGAAATCGCTTTAGTGATAAGTTGCCTTTGTACTTACTTATGTTTTAAGTTTACTTTTGAATCGTTCTTACAGTTTATGCAATAGAGAAGTTTTATCTTATCTAACATCTTGCTAAACATTGTATTTTGAGATCATTTCCTCGGTCTACCTCGTAAGATACAAAATCGTGTCTATATGTACCTATATGTGTCAAAAAAGCATTTCACACTTATTTGAAGATACATAATTAAATGCTAACTAATTCTATTTAGGGTTACTTTTGAAACACAGGCAACATTTTTGGAGCAAGTTCATGGACTCATGGACTGCCATGATACTGAACCACTTTCCAAAAAAATCAGCTGCCCTTACAAATCGGCGCTCAGCCAAATACAATTTTTTTTATTGCTTTTCGATAATTGTTGTTATTGAAAGTAGTTCATTATCATGGACTGAACTTGCTTCAAAAATGTTGCCTGTGTTTCAAAAGTAACCCTAAATAGAATTAGTCAGCATTTAATTATGTATCTACAAATAAGTGTGAAATGCTTTTTTGACACATATAGGTACATATAGACACGATTTTGTATCTTACGAGGTAGACCGAAGAAATTATATGTATGTATGTCTCTATAAATTTCTTGTAATTTAAAGCTAAACCTGTAAGGTGTGTCGCTATAGCTCTGTGGAAGAGCGTGATTTGTATTTGCCTTTGCCAGTTTTTCCGTCGTCCGGATGCACCGTCGTCGCCGCTCAACACTCCCGACGAACTAACGAACCATTCGCGAGCCATTCAATCGAAATATTTATCCCAACCCAATCATTTGTTGTATTTACGGTTTATTTTATTTAAATGGCTCCAACTTAGCTAGCTAACTATCACTAAACACTTTAATAGAAATGTTTAGGGCCTTTTACACCAAGAATCTCAAGTCTGGTAAAGTCATACGTACCTGTAACTAGATGATTTTAAAAAATACATATTAATTTGTAAAGATACTAAATTCGCACAAATGAAATCAAGCTCATTAGCTTGATTTCATTTGTGCAAATTATTAGCATTCTAATGCCAAACAAACCATATTTATCCATACATTAATAAAGCCCTTTTTATTGTATGAAAAGCGTTTAAAAAACCTCGCGGTTCTTTCCATATTCAGCTGTGCAGACTTTTATAGTACGGAAACGTCGTTTTTTTCTTTAGACTGTTATTTTAATTTCATAATACTGTCGTCATTTATTCGACTGCCTCCACGGTCAAGTGGTCAAAGCGTTTGCCTTGTGATCCGGAGGTCATGGGTTCAAATCCCTCTGTTTAGGATAATGCAGGCTTGAATCACCTGATTATCCAAAAAGAAAGATGATTCCGTGCTTCGGAAGGCACGTAAAGCCGTTGGTCCCGAACGCCATCTAGCGTTTGTACCTATCCTAGGATTGGTTCTGGTCTACCCTTTGGGTTGCGGAGGTCAGACGGCAGTCGCTCTGTTTAAAAACCAGTAACCTCGTCAAATCGCCTAGGTTAGGTAGCGGACCCGGCGCTCTGAAGCGTAACCGCTGACGATGCAACCGGGAATACGCTCGGATGATGATGATGATGACTGTCGTCATCTAGTTTAGCCCCTGGTTCGATTTATTACGCATATGTCAATTACACATCGTATATTCCATTCTACCTCTAATATAGACTAATGACTAAGTGTCAGAAACTTTTTAAAAGGTAAATAAACTACGAGTATCTTCTTCTTCGTCTAAGCGCGTACCCGGTTACATCCTCACTTCGGAGCGCGGGGTGCGCTTTCCTGCTTTTCCTTCTCCAAACATAACATGCATGTCAATGGTCACCCAAGGACGCCAAAGACCTTGCAAAATAGAGAATAAATAGCTGGAACAGTTTAAATGATTTGGCTATAGTTTTACGACCGACCGCTTGCCTGACGTCAACCCACTTTGGGAATGTATTTGTGCGAAAAGTTTTACTAACGGCCGCCGCCCGACGTTAACCCTCCTTGGATATGCAATTGTAGCAAGAGATGTTTGTGCTAAGTCTTTTAGTCTTACGACATCCAGAGGAAGAGACGGATTGGTCCTCTTCTAACCCGGAACCACACGGATGAAAGGTGAATAAATAGGTGATAAATAAGTGGAAATATTTTTTGCCAAAAAGGGCGCTTTCTTATCAATATTAACTATTAAAGAATATGCCTTATTATATTTTCTCGAGGACATATTCATTAAAAGCAAACATTTAAACATAATAAATGTTCTAAAAAGGAAACATTATAAGTAAGTTGTGTCTCAGGCAAACAAATAAGTCTTCATGAAACGAGAAATTTTAATACCATTTGTAAGTTCGCAATGCAATAAATTATTTGTTAGACATTTACGACGGACATTTCTCCGCATCAGGATATTGCAAAAAACCAGGTAAGTTAGTAATGTAATCCACGTTTCAACTGCTTTTGTGGTTTCAGTAAATATTAAACCTTTGTAAAAACAGTATTCATATTACCTATTAAAGTGAAATATTGAAGTACTTTGGTACTGGTGTCTCTGAATTTCGTGTATCTTTTTTTCCACTAAACCCATCGATTATAAGACTAAACCTATTTGTTTGACTGTTGAGCATTAAATTCTTGAATAAGTGTCTATAAAATTGAAACTATATACTTATTATAAAAATGTTGCAATTTGTTTACGTGTGTCTAATCAAAGGCCGAGCCTAACTGTAAACTTCAGGCCAATTAAGTTTGGCTTAATACAAACTGATATATCTATACTTACATAATAAATTTGAATAATTTGTTAACATAACACCAGGCTTCCCTTCTAATTATACATACTTAGGTAAGTAAGTGTAAATAACGGCTTCATTAATTCAAGCGATGGCCGAACTTATGTCAACAATGTGAAGCAAGTCTTCATTACTAAAACTGAGCAAACCTCCCAAGCTCAACTAGTGACTATGAGCATTACTTATTCCGCCGTTTAGTGCCAATATTTCAACCTTATTCACGGAAACTTTAATATTTACAATCGCATTTATACGATTTTTTTTTGCAACACGGTCAGCGTGGAAATGGTCCCGGCTTAATGTTAAAAGCACACTTATTCGTATCGATTTATTTGATTGAACACATTTTACCTGCAGCCTCCGTAGCATGCACCAGCGACAGCGTTTATCGAGCGCTGTCATATATCACTAGCTAGTCCGTCACGCGATATCAATTTTATCTAGGTTTATCTACGGTGCCGTGCTAAGGGGGCAGGTGGGGGGGGGACCTACTAGTAGGTATAAAATTGCATTTAAACGAGACTTTAAATTGCCTCTTTTTTCCTGTTTCGCTAAGTTTATTACACTGAATTACTCCGAGATAGTGAAGCTTTTATTTAGTGAAAGAGATTGATTAGGTACACTATACATGCAAACGAACTTTAACCATACGAGTATGTACCTAACGTCTAAGTATAGAGAATTCATTTTCTACTTACGTAATTTTTACAATAACTACATTCTTTATTTTCAGTGAAGCACATAAGTAAGTAAATAAATATAATAAATATCTTTATATTATCTAAATTCTACAAGGCTGGCGGGAAACTTTGATAAACTTTCTCAAAGTAGTGAAGGTTTTATTTATAGAAAAAAAATATTACATTTACACACAGACAAACTTTAACATAAATATTTAACTTTGTTAGTTGAGTGTGTTAGAGCTCATAAAGGGATCCGATTTTTTTTAATGCTGGCATTGGACATAGGTTGACGATTGAGATCTAATGATGAGATGACAGTCGTGTTTAACGCACTGGTGTTTACACATTACGGCGCACACATGAATTTTGTTAGTAAGTATTTGTACTGACCTTTAAACACCGTGCTTAAGGCGCCTTCTGAAAAGTGGAGGGTATCAAGATTATTTATGCAATTTTTGGTAACCGCCACTTTGATTGCGTATTCACTTGAATTCGCAAGCACAAACAATGCATATGCTTGTCAGGTTATTGAACTCATATGTCACATTTAAGTAATATATTTACTTACTTACATTTGGTGTAAGTAAGTACTTATTTTTATTTTCCATTTATATTATTATCTAGATTTTTCGAGACTGGCGTGAGAACCTCGAAAATGTTCGTTGAAAAAGCTTGGTATTTTAAACTGGCTCGCTTCGCACGATGCATTGTAGGTGGCTGAATGCCAAATGAGTTTTGTGATGGAGTCCCCTTGTGTGAACGGCAGATAGTGAGCCGCGCCTTCGCTGAACAACAACGACTTTATAACTAACGGTTATTGTTTGCTGATCTTCTCACTCCACAACCCACAATTTTGATTATAAGATTCTCATGACCCGTCGGAAATGCATCAATTTCAAAGAATGCGCTGAGAAAAGAATCCCAAATATATATCGAAATAGATACATCGGCAAAGGAATGCGCTTACAACCACGTCGCGCTTCATTCTTTCTTCTTCATTATCCTGGCGACCTTTCTACATTGTTTGAAACATTACTTCAAACATCTTTTGATATACATATATAATAATAAAAAGACAGTAAACAGGGGACGCTTATTGTAAAGTCTACTTTGCAGGCGCACGTGTATTTTCATTGATACACAGTATTTATTTTACAGTAAGCTTACTATCCATCCATATCCATAGGCTCCTATTTTCTAAACTTCTTGATCTTATCACATACTTACAAAATATTGTCTCTACCATAAACTAAAGAAAAGCTACAAACGTAATGTATTCAAATCTTTTACATGGGCTTACAAAGGTTGGCAGTCCTTTGATGAGGTCAAAATAACAAATCACTGTTTAAGAGCCTCGGCTAAATAAATACAGGTTGTAGTTTTTCCTCATGTTGCTTGGCAACTAATCCGTCCTCGGAGATTAAAGGCCGCCCAAAAAATTCCAAATCCTTTAGTTCCAATTCGCATTTCCAAAATGTTTTGGTAAGCATCAAATATGTTGCTTTTTTATGTATTATTAGAAAAAATAAATACATAAACTATACTAACACGACTCTATCCCTAAACAAAGCCTAGGGACAAAGGCCAAAAGGTTTTCATGATGGTGTGCATGAAGAAGGAAAATAAAAATATTTAGGTAGCGTTTTTAAGTAAAGGGTATATAGGAAGGCATGCATGATAAAACAATTTGTGTCATAAATTCTTCACAATTTAGTTTATTGTTTTACTTTAATCATGAAATAATAATCTACTGAATAAATTTACAAATAAACTGCCATTACATAAATTTAACTGATATCTGAATATGTTCAATCTCACATTATATACGATTTAATGTGATTAGAATAATTTCAATTGCACCACTAACTAACCAATAGCTCTGTTTAGGCTATTATTGTGTTTTTAACAATTTAATTTAATAAAACAGCGAAACAAAGGCGAACATGGCGCATAACTTTTTCTGGTTTATGTCATAAAGTGTAGAGGTAATTTCGAGCGCGCAATTTATATTTTGCAACGAACAGTTCCGCGTGTCGGGACAGTGAATAAAGCCTTCGCCACTTGCACCCACTCTACTATACCATACAAGCGTGCGCCAATTTACTTTGAGCTACAGTTGAATGCAACCTTTTAAAACCTACGTCACTGTGACACTCAAATAAAGAACTTAGTCAAAGTTTAAAGCGTTACATGTGTTCGTTCAACAAATTATTTTATACTCGTAACCTGCTCCGGCTTTATACGATATTATGTACTATACGAGAAAACATTTCCGAATAGTCGCTCTAGGTACGTACGTGTTAATGAAAAAAGCGTCTGTGTTGATCTTGTATAAGGTAACCCATATTACTTTTGAAAATCGCCTTTTATTTTACAGAAAAAGTTTTTCCGACTATCAATCAAACTGGTTTTTTTTAAGATGTTTTGCATACAATCGTATTAATTTCTAGAAAAACTATACATCTAAATTACCTTTTCACACTAGATATTTAACACGAATTAATCATGGAAGGTAGGTAGATTATGGTTGAGCAGTAACTATCACAGGAATGAACGTTGACCAACCGATGAAAGCGACCAATTTCTTATGAAATTTCTATAGGACCAATTTAAAAGTTTATCTTTTAATTAAAACGAAAAAATATTTTTCCAAATCAGTTCATAAATTACGAAAATCTTGGATAACAAACATTTAAAAAAATTACAAACGAATTGAGAACTTTTTTAAGTCGGTTATAAACTTGACTAAGCCAGGCTATTGTTCCTGATGTTAAATATACGGTGTACCTAAAACAATGTATTGTATTCCTAGCACTAATTTCAGTTATTAACAGTTACTGTGTAATGTGATATGAATAAATGATTTTCAATTACACGCTGGTATCACGCTGACAGTGTCCTGGTGTCACAATATCAGCTTTCGTAATTGAAGCGTATCTGCCTAAAACATTAAATAATAAAAGATAATCGCCAGGTACGAGTAATTATAACTAACCTACCTTACTAACAAGGACAGCTTAACTTATTCTTATAGAATTAATGTACGAATTTAGTGCTTAAGACGATACACGGAGTCCAGTGCTGCCCCCATTTGAAATAAATTATTTGTAAGGAAACGGAGATATCATTTAAAATTTTAAGCTACTCAAACCTAGATAACCCTTAAAACTATTTTATAAACCACTGTTTACAGTTTAATGTGAGAACGTTAAGCTTTAGTTTGCATTTTTGCAAAAAACGGCCACTTTTGACAAGAACGCAAACTAAAGCTTAACGTTCTCACTTTAAACTGTAAACAGTGGGCCATAAAATAGTTTAAAGGGTTATCTAGGTTTTACTAGCTTAAAATTTAAAATGATATCTCCGTTTCCTTACAAATAATTCATTTCAAATGGGGGCATGGGGGTCTTAAGGTAATTTGAAGACGAGAATCACCTTGTTTGCGAATCAAAATGTTACTTGGCTACAAATACAGATACACTGCCATGTCTTTATGAACACGGTACAGTCAATCAGATATTGATACCCCATCGTCTTTTTGATATAAATATATATTTTTCTCAATATGCCAAAATGGATGTCTCCTATACAATGAGCAACGCGCGCGCGCGAAACTGTTACCCGTAACTGTTACTGTTACTACAAAAATGTTACCCGTCTCTAAGAATTCATAGTCGCGTAACACGTTCTCAGTACGACATTACAACTCACAAATTCACAAAGTAAGCCTCTTGCGCATACACCCAGCTAGAATTTGAACGTGTCGGATACTGTCGCTATTTTGTGATATCTATGTTTTTACCTCCTTAGGATCAAACGGGTGACGGCTTTTCCTGACGAGATAATCTGGGATCTGTCAAATGAAGGGTTCTCTGTCCCGTTTATTATTTTAATACTGACCGATCGTAAATTGATACTTGGCGATAAGGCCGCATATGTTATTATTGCAACATATGTTATTGTTACTTTTAAGTGTCTTGGTGCATTTTTTTTTATTTGTTTACTGTGGAACCATAATTGAAACAAGTAAAATACACGTACTTAAACAAGTAATTATTGAAAAAAAAAACCCGACTGCGTCATACAACAGCAGTAAGTACTTACCTACTCGTATGGCTAGGACGCAACCGGGAATACGCTTCAGGAAGCGATGTCATATGTTGTTATTTAGCATTTCTCATTCCAAATTTTATCTAAACATTTAAGTTGTATATATTTTTGTAATCCTTAAATAAAATCCTTTAATTTGATTCCCCACCCCACTCTATAGGTTTTGAACAGAAAAGATTTTTTATGCCTCGCAAATTTGCGCCAAGAATCCGCCATTTTGGTTTCCATTAATTTTAATATAGCCTATGTCACTCTAATAGATAAGACATATCTAACCATGTATAATTTATTAAAATCGGTTTAGCCGTTTAGTAGTTACTAGGGAACATCGAATTATAGGAACAAAAATACAGGTCAAACACATATACCCTCGTTTTTAGCTTTGCCGCATTCGGATAAAAAAGACAATTGTTAAAATAATGCTGCATTATAATGTTACTAATACTTATGTATTTTACAGACGTAAAAAATATATGCTCTTGCTATAACCTGTGACAGCATAAATCATACACTCGTCAAACATTTGCTCACTCAGTTTTGTTCAGAGCAAATAATAAAATAGATAAAAGTTTGGTGACAACATCATTTAAGCCTTACAAACTTGAGTCGTCATGATATAAAGAAGTTGAAAAGTATAAAATATAGTTTTAAATATCAAAGGATCGACTTCTAAAATATATAAAGAAGTATTTAATAAAAATCAGCCGAGGGATTTATTGTAAAAAGCATTCTGCTAAAAGCAACCTCAGTGTTCGCTATGATATCTGGCTTCGAAAATGTAACATCAGCTTCCTTTCACACTATCTCCGAATGGAAGTCACTTTATTTGCTCAATCGATTGCAAGCTCACCTCCTCAAAAGACGCCTCGCCGCGACCTACTTCCGTTGAACACAATTAATTGTAACGCCACTCAATGCAACTTAATAAAGACTAATTCGCTCCACTAGGTACTCAATTAGAAAATGTTAAAACCTGGTTGCAAGTTACAAGAATGTTCTGTTTCACGAGAAATTCATATTATATTTACTTGTTCTGACGATTATTTTGGCGTGTAATAAAATATATAATTATGTATTAGTACTATTTTTTCATCGATCAAGGTAAGTAAAACAAATTTATGAAATAAAAAAGTAGTATGAATAGTAAATCATTTTTTTTGTTTGGTTTCTAGTCTAGAATAGGGCCACTCTATCTCTTCCTGAGGAGGTCGTAAAAGGCGACTAACGGTTGGATCTCATCTATCAGCACAGAACAGCACGTGACTGCTGTACGACTTTGGAATGCTCTCCCTGAATCCATTAGAAGGGCCCCTAGTCGCGAGTCCTTTAAACTTAGAGTTTTTAGGCACTTCCACTTCCAATTAAACATATGACAGACTTGATTGCATAATATTTATTTATGGTTATGAATTTGTATATATTTTAATGTAGGTATATATTTTATGAAGTGATATATATGTATGTAAGTAATTGTGTATATGTAATAATAATAATAGTATGATTATAGTATGTGTTGTGATTATTATCTTTTAAATTAAGTTTAGTTTAAGTTTTCTTTATATATTCACACCCACATTAAACTCTCCAATCGACCTAAAGGTTTGACTGTTAGAGAATGCTTTTAGCATTAAGTCCGCCTGTTGTACTTTAAACATGTATATGTGTGTACAATAAAGTATAAATAAATAAATAAAAACAGCACTTTTCTATGCTGCTATCCTTTTCTGTCGGAGCGTCATTTGCTAGAGCGAGAGAGAGCAACGGAATGCTTCAGCACCGGCCGTGCTGCAGCGTTCCGTCGCTCTCTGCAAAAGCAAATTACTGTTCTGAGCGACAGAAAAGGATAGCAGCATAGGAAAGTGCTGTTCCGTGCTGTTAGATGAGATCCGACCCTAAAGGATTAAGTACTAGCACAAATACTGCACTCCCAAAGGTTCGTCGTTGGTTAGAAGGCCGTTGCTTAACTACAACCAAATCGTTTTTAATAATTTCAGATTACTCTTTTCCACTTATCACTGATGAAGAAAAAGGCGTAAAGTGGCCACGGAGCAGCACAGCTAAAGATGCAACTGGGAATGCTCTTAGATGAGGGGCGATGAGTATCTATTATTTTTATTCCTAGCTTGTTCTTCTTAGATACATCTAAAATACTTTATCTATTATTGCTTGAACAAGCAAATTAATTCTTAGCGATGAATGATTCTAGCTATAGATATTCCTAATTTACTGAAAATATAAAACTTACCTCCTCAAAAGACGCCGTCGCTAACACCTACTTCCGTTATGCACAATTAATAACGTCACTCAGTCACTCAGTACAATTGAATTAAGACTTATGAATGCTACAATCTACAATTCACTTCACTATTACTAGAGAAATGTCAAAATCTAATGTTTTATGAAGCACATTCTACGTAGAGGTATTTTATTATTCGTAATTGACTGTCATCGGCCTGGATGATCGCTGGAGGCACGCAAATGTCATATGAGCTATTCACGTCACTTGATCACCACGTTCGCCTGAAACAAGTAAGTAGATGTTATTTCACGGAAGTGGTTGGAAAATGTCAGTTCCATAACTTTCTACCTACACATGTGAATGCAAAGTAAAAGTAAACCCTTGAACACTTCACTGACGTGTTCAGTTCCTGGAATCCCAACCATCTCTATGTTTCGAAGCTTCCTCGATGCAGCTTATATGGCTAAATGACTATCTGTATTTGGATTTTAATTACTATGGTTATTAAAAGAACTACAAGTTACTGCGGGTCTCAAAACGACAGAGGAAGGGAAATTTTAATTACATATACTAGGAATCTTCTAGAAACGGATATAAATGAAACTGTCTGTTGCTTCCACAGCAATACTTTCTTCTTTCATCAAGTTCGTTGTAAATATTAAAGAAAATTAATGTTCAGTTGTCAAAAGTGATTTGCAAGGCTTCATTGTCCAGGAAGCCAGCCGGGAATTCATCCAGTTTTATTTTATTTGAAAGAAGCAATCAAAAGATTTTTACGTCATAATAAAAACGGATTCAGTGGTTACAGTTCCTATGCTCTTATACTCGTACTTACTGAAGAAGACCACTTTAAAATAGTACCTGTATAAGTGTTGTAGTCTGTGTTCGAAATTTTTGATAAGTCTTCTTCTTTCGTGTCGATTTGATAAGTAATATGACTTACATCCATTATACTCTAGAAAAAAAGGATCTGTCAAAAATATATCTTACTAATTACCTAATATTCATAGCTTTTTTTATTCTTCTAATAATTTTTAAAGCAAAACTTAATAATAAGAAGGATCTGGGTAGGTTAAATACTAGTTTCCGTTCGTCATCTATGTAAACAACAATTTCATTGTAGAAATTCGCTGTTAACTGTTTATTGTAGGGGCTGTCCTATGATGACATCCCGTTGGCGTCCGGCCCTTAATATAACCCATTGTCTTGCGTTTATTAAATTAATAAACAGACGTACAAATTGCCACGACATTTCGTTATTAAAATATTCCGGAGTTTCACTGGTAAATGGCTTTCTGCTGAATTCATTTAGTTTTCTCACCTGAACGGTTAGTAAACAAAGGTAGACTGTTAATTTCAAAATATAAGTCAGCACTTATTTTGTGTTTCAAATAAAGATATTTTAAGCAATTTTGATTGATATTTTATGTTGTTCTAAAGGTATATTTTTTTTTCAGGAGCTAGGAATTGAGTACTTGTTAAAACAACCTCAAGAGCATAAAAAGAACATTTATAATCTGGTGTTTACGCAACGAGGAGCGAAACCCTTCGAATGGTTAGTGTAGTATAAAGTTACGCAGTTTTATTTGTAAGAAAAACACAAGGCAAGGACAACAAGGCGAGTAAAGGTAAAGCTTTTGTTTGCATTTCCAAAAATTTCGGCTTTGAAGTGTTCATAGTGACGCACGTAAACTACAAAGGCTGCAGTGGCGGAAATTCAAATAAGTATGCGTGAACGGTAAAGCTTGCTTTTAGTTTTGGGGTGCCGAAAACTAGTTCCTAGATACTAACAGAACCTATTTCATAACGCAAACAAAAATATGCAAGCGATTTCGTATGAAAAACGGCTGAATTTGTTTGTTTTTATAACACGAGTGCCCAAAAAAAAGTGTAATATTTTCAGAGTTCACATATGCATGTGAGGTTTTTTATTCCGTTATAACTAAGCAGATTTGGATGTTTGATTGTAACTTACAAAGGACATTCTCTTTACAACATCATCGCACCAACAAAGTTTGCATGTTGTTACACGTAACAAGAAGCAAGACAAACTTACTGCACAATAATCTGGTGCCGGACTCGGCACTGGACGCCGCGTTCCCATTATTTACCGTGGCGGTTTGCGCTCCCAGACAAATGAATTGGACAATAAAGGCGCAAGTATCCGTCAACTTTTCCCTAATGAAACTTTTTGATAATAAAACGGAATGAGGCCACTGGAAAGGTTTCACGCTTTGTCTTTCTTTGATCAGCTGTGCTTATTCACTAGAGTTTTTTAAAGGCAACAATGGACTAACTCTAGTACAAAAGACACGGCGCCAGCTTTGTTGCCGACAAATCCCTAAAATTACTTGAACATAAAACTACACGCGTAACACAAATGGGCTCACGCAATTCTTTTTAGTGCTTATTTTTGTACTTTGTGAAATTATTTTCCCTTATTTTTCTAAATGTAACGCCGTCCTATCGTTCGTGCGATACAAAATATTGATAAAATTTGTCAAATTCTATAACACTTCATTTTATTGTAATGGTATTGTATTGTAATAGATTGTATTATTGTTGTATTCTATTACGCTGATGGTCAAGCTGCACATTAGGCATTTTATCGATATATTTATTGATATTATAACTATATTTTTCAATGTACCTACCAATAATCAATTATACCAATCTTCTTCCAGCGTTCTTTTTACATGACGCGACCTATAGCAGTGGATAAAAGTAGAGGGATGCTTTTGCGCAGCTTTAGGACACATAATGGTTGGAAATGAAATAGGTAGGTAGGTAGCACAGTTCGGTCTCGACGAATATTTCGCTATGTTTTATTTATTATTATTTTTGTATTAAATTTATATTTTTTGGTGTAGCGAAATCGACTAGGTATTTAGATTATACATTTTTTGGTATAATTTTCATATAAAAAGGTGATTGTATAAAATAGTAATATGTCTTTTAAGGGTAAATTTAGGCTTTAGGTATGTATGTGATTTTTTCCTATCAAGCCAAAAATGCTCAATCGTGTTTTGGATATTGTGGGTGTCTGTAGAAAATCCTTAACATTCTTCTGTATATTTTTTTAAGGAATAAACTGTAGAAGTTTAATAACAGTGTTTTTTTTAAAACACGCACAGTATTGCAAATTGTGAACCCATCTCGCCATAACTGATTTATCGGTACTATTAACCATAGTAACTCTACTGTTTTCTTGGTTTTTTTTTCTATTGAACTACCTTTTCTCTCTCTTTCTTAGTCTCCCTCTCTCTCTCTTATTTAATAACAAATATTATTACTTACATTAAAATTACGTGAACTGTTTAGAAATTAAAATAATTTGTCTAATATTTTCTCCCTACAACACCAACAGAAATTCAACAAATACATTTCCACGAGATATCTTATGAGGCAGAACTCAGTCGCACAAAATAGTATGGTTAGCGAGCTGAAAGTTACGCAAATGGCTGGCACAGCGGAAACGCAAGCTGCATTTGTACCGTGTTACGTATAACAAGTGCGATATGACTCGTATCCTTCTTGTAAAGGAAGAAACATTCCCGTAACATGTTATTTATTGCAGCTAGGTGTTTTGTTGGCTGAGAAGTGTGAATAAATTGTCACAATATACACAAAATTGTTATAAATTTTATTATAAAGAAATAGAATCAAGATTAAAGTAGTCTCTGACTTATGATGGGCTTTAGATATATTTCAGCTACAAGGAGGTTAAGAACTTGGCGGAAGAAAGAGAAACGTGGAAAGCACTCCACCGACAAGAGCCCAGCTGTTAAATATAAGAAGAAGAGATGTTTTATATATTGCATTGCTGAGATATATCATAACACAAATCCGATAGTTAATGCGAATTTGACTCGCGACGTATACACAAAGACGGCTCAGTGCGGCTCGGGACGTCTACGTGTATGCGTCGTGCGTGAGTCACATTCGCCCTGACTTTTTACGTGAGTTACCCGTTTATCGCATATTAATAATGAGGCTTTCTTACTTCTTAAGCCAAGAAACCATCAAGTAACATGTTATTTATTTCGTTGTTGTTAGTTGTAGTTATGTTTTGTTGTGTGAAAAGGAGATGTTGAGATATGGCCGAACACGATTCAGACGAATGTGTTTGGAAATCACGCGCGTCGGAGCGCGCGCACGTGACCACGAGGGATCCCCCATTCCCGCCCAACCCTTATCAATCAAACTCTCGATGGAAACTATGGAACTATGCGAAACTACCATTTTGGACGTGATAGCCCAAACATTGGAATTCCTTATGAAGATGATTCAACAAACATTAAATTACTACCTACTAGTTTGAAGGAACACTAAAACTTTGCAAAATTAATTACAAAACAAATCTATTTCAGTTTTGAGTATTATTAAAGTTATTAAATAAGCAAGTATTATAGTAAACATATTTAGAAGAAATTCGCAATTTAAAAATCATATCTCCTTGTTAAATGTCCTAAATAATATGAACTTGCTCATCTTCAAACTTGTTCTTGCTTAAAGAAAACTTTCCAGTTAAAAGTCTCTATGGGATTGTGAAGTTTGGAGCTTTAGCTTAATAAGCTACCACTTACTTTGAAATGTACAGAATACTTACAAAACGAATAGAATTCTTAAATTCACAAATTCCACTATGGTTGGAATTAGTGTTAAATCTGTCCAAAAACAAGAAATAAACACTATGTTTTGCCAGTGTTGGAAAGTTTGGACATTTACTGCCTATTGAATTCCACAGTAAGAAAATACGAACTATGTAAGGTTAGCGTTTTGGCTTGAATCTAGAGTAACCTAAGTCTATTTTCTAGTTTTCTTCCTTACGATTGACTGTTAAAAAGCAGAGAGCGCCTGAGTCAGCCGCGCAGACAAGAAAATAAAAAGCTGTAATCGACAGAACGGTTGATAAGAAATATTATTATATTGCTGTTCAGTCAGATAAACATCTTGTAAAAAGAGAAATGCTCATGAATTTATAATACGGTATAATGTGACATGATCGGATTACGAAACAAATAACGATTGAGCGATCTATATTAACATCTATTACAGAGAAGGAAGAAATTCAATACAATAAACAATCATTCCACTTGAAAATCTGGCATTTACGAGTATTTATATTTAAATTAAGAGACCGGTCGGCTAAGCACAAATGTACTCGTACGTACATACGAGTATATTGTCGTACCTACATGCTTGGTCTAACTAAATCGTTGACACATACTTTGGGCACATAAAACTACAAAACGAATTCGTTTTGTATACGCCTACGGCTAACGAATACGGCTTGCATTTTTTTGTTAAAGATACACTGTCACGTCTTTATACCTAACGGGGCAGACAGAGCCTAGGGCGACAAGGCCCAGGCCACTTTTAGCGTGATGGTGGGCATGAAGGTGGAAAAAGGAAATCATAAGAATGATGGGTCGCTAACCGCATTGATATGATTCAAACTCTTGCCCATTCTCTCGATCGGCTTTTACGATCTGCGCGGGAAGAGAAGCAGCTAATCATTCTGTTTTTTATTTTCTCCCAGACCAGAATGGAAGACGTTTTTTTGTTTATTTTAAAATTACAGTTTTAAATATTAATTTTTTACTTTACAAGCATTGGCTATCCCGTAGCTACGTTCATTTGCTTCTTTTCTTCTATTTAGTCTGATTTGGAACAACAGTGGGTATGTATGAGGCTTTAAAGCCACGCCCGGCATGGGCGAGCCGCATGCAACGCAGATATGCTGATGGATCACTTTCATACACTTTGTACGGACCATCGGACACTACTCGCACTACCATAGATTTCACTGAAATGTACCCGACTCGCTTGATGCTTCTTTTAATAAACTATCTAAACAAAAAGGACCAATAATTTAAAATGATTGAGAATTAATACACAATCATGTTTTTACAACTTATGAGTTACTTAAAGTTTTGGGCCATAAGATAAACAAGTAATTATTTAAAAATATTTTTAAAAACAAGCTTTTGACTAAAACAATGAACTGAAAAGTTTAGAGTGCTCCTCAAGACGAAAGTAAAAGCCCTAACGCGTTGGGGTTATGTTGTTTTATCACAGAGATGCCGTGGCCACCTTCCGGCTTCATCATGAGATCAAGTCATTGGTACCACTAGTGGCTCTGTGAACTGTAAACCTCGTGACTCACTCCCAACCCGTCTGAACAACTTTTTTATCCGTTATAAGGATAAAAAAGTTGTTCAGACAAAAAAGTTGCGTATAAGGGTAACAAAAAAGTTTTATGAATACTTGAAAAATTTTTCGAAATTGCTGAGATATGAATTTCTTAAAGTTTATAACCCCCATATCTTTGCCATTTTGAAAAATTTCCAAAAATCGTCAAAAAAGTTCTATATAATTATCGAACCTGCTTAAAAAATTTAACGAGAATCCGTTTATAAATGCTAGATCTGTAGGCGAAAAGAAACCGACAAACTGACGGTCAAAAGCTTTTTTGGCCGATCTTGAAACTATGACGCTTTGCTCCATCGAATAATGGGAAATGGGTCTAATTTAGTTTGCAAGATTTGATTACGGACACACAGACAACGGGACAGGGGAAACTAAATAAAAGCTTGCAAAATCTAGGTCTACAGCAAGATGTATGAAGAACATTCAAAAGAGACGGAATGCTAGCTCATCGTCTACTTAAACAAAAATCACCAGCTCAAAGCAATTTTAAGAAGACTGAACATGCATCAATTTATATTAATTAATTTATAATATCATTAGCATCTGCAGACTACTACCTTCTACTGAGGGGAATAGTAAGAGGTTCTGGGTTCGATCCCCAGCCAATGCAAGTTAAAAAATGGCCGTTTTCAAATTGTCTTAGGTCTTGGGTGTTTATCTATACATGTATTCATTATAAAATATAGTATCTTTGAGTTAGTATCCCATTATTTATCTATTTATTAATAGGTAGAAGAAAGACAATGAATGCCATACACAAACTTAAGCTACTTTAAACTTTTATAACAACCGGTTTTACAAATAAAATATATTAAAAGTCACGTACACACGCACGTATGTAGGTTTACGACCGACTACTACGAATATCATGAACTTTGTAGTAGGAGCACAGGTTCATTGTAATTTTATTGTTTACATATCAATTAACGGTACTCATATAGATATCAGTCGCCTGTAAAGTAGACTATACAGGGACTAACAAAATATAATAAAACTATTTTAGGGTAGATTCAGTCCATGATTCTGAACAACCCCTAAGGCACATAGGTATATACCGAAATATGAAAAATAATTTTCAGCCTTCCCTACAAGTTGACTGATCAGCTGATACAAGTTTGTATGAAAAGCCAAAAATTATTAAAAATAGTTTCCCTTAAAATAGTTTCAGTATATTTTGTTAGACGTATAATATAACATTAAATCATTACGTTTCCTTAAATTTTGCCTATGTGAAGATTAACGATGTCCAATAATGGCACAGAAACCTTAGCGCATTGCATTTGATAGCATCCAATTCTGTGAAATAAAATCGCTTTGATTTACGTGAAATTGTTAGCATGTGACCTTTTCGCGGAAGTAAGCCCACGTGACTGAGGACTAATGTATTTTCAAGTGAAGTATTGGTAAAACAGAGAGCTCTCGGGGTTAATTTGGGATCGGATGTCGTATTTATTTCCTTTTTCCTGGCTCCCTGTAATTTAAATCGTATATGAGATTAATATGTTCGTCTTACTTTAAATCTCTGGCTGTAATTTCCAATTTTACAAAAATTTATTTGCCTCAGAAAAAGGACTACAGAGAGAATGCAATAAGAGTTTCTAAATTGAGTTAATCGAAACACATTGATGGTCAATTCTAAATAACAAATTTGTGAGAATATTCAGCATATATATTATTTTATCTTCTTATAAATGGTTAAAGTTTTCTCTTTCCCCTGGGTTGTTCCTTATCACGAAAGAACAAAGCTTAAGTTAAACTAATTGTGTCTAAATTAAGTACTGCAGACTTTTTCTTACTATTCTAAGTAGGTAATTGATGTTTTTTTTCACTCTCCGTAAATCTTTCAAATAATTTTTCTTCACTTCTATGTGCTCCTAACTAAAATTTGTATTTTTTAATCATTCTAGAGGTATTTATATAAATATATTATACAATCTGTAACAAAAAGTAAACGTACTAATTAATGTGAACAACTTTAACTATGGGACCATACCTGAAATCGCGAAAAAAAAATTGCAGCTCATTGCATAAAAGTTGTTCACATTGGTTAGTACGTTAACTCCCTTTCGGTTAGATACCCCCTTTTTGTTACCCGTTGTATATACGAGTATGTGTGTGTGTAAAAAGTTTGAACTTTTTACCTTACACACAACAATACAACGTAAGTATTTAGCGCCAGGGCACCACTTTTGACATAATAATAGAATGAACATATCAATCTTAGCTGGAAGAAAACTATGAAAGTCTAGATCTAAAGTGTAAACGCATTTTAATTTATTTTAAAAAATCAGAAATAGTTTTTAGAATTATGAGTAAATTCTACTGCTACATTAACAGTATGAAGAGTTCAGCTAGAAAAATTTAATTAGGTACCTTAAGCTATAAATGAGTCTGGTTTCAGAAAACATGACAACTAAGATTGATTATTCATATATTTAAGCGTAACCACCATACGAAATAAATTTGTATACTTAGGGATATATTTCGAGATTGATCCTAAACGACAATCAATACTACATTATCGTTTCTCGTAACAATAAATCTGGAGATCGCATGCTCTGATGGAGAATGATTGATACAGTAAGATCCACGTATCATGTACGCATCGGAGTAGCACTGGTATGACACGAGTACCTGATGATTTATTACGCACGCATATAGTTCGACAGCGGTTATTGAGTAAACGGATATTGATGTTCGTAATCATTGTAATCATACCTATGCTGATATTATAAATAGTATTGTAAAGTTTCATTTGCGATATAGACACTCGTCAACTGTTGCATTACTAATACTCACTGACTGACAGTATATATATAACCTACCTACCTGTTTATATTGGGAGCTCAACCCCCGAAGTTGTAGACCAATATATCTGGGTCAATTGATCCAGGCAGGAAGTTACAGCTTCGAGGAAGAGGTCTTTCGACGAATCCGATTCGGATGGGCAGCGTTCGAGAAGTTACGCAGAGTCTTCTCGTTCAAAATACCTCAGGGCCTCAAGACGAAAGTGTAATCAATGTGTGTTACCAGTGATGAATTATGGCTCTAAAACGTGGTCCCTTACTATGAGTATTATAAGGAGGTTCAAGATAGCTCAACGCGCTATGGAGAGGGCTTTGCTCGGTGTTGCTCTACGTGATCGAATCAAGTATGAGGAAACTCGTAGAAGGAAAAAAAAAACTAGCCTAGCCCAGCTACTTACTGCTAATATAGATTGTTGAAGTGGCAGTGAGCGGGACATATAGTTTGACGAAAAAAGTTCTCGAATACGAGTAGCGACCACGTACTGGCATGCAAAGCTTAGGACATACCTACAAGGTGGTCAGACGACCTGACCAAGGTCACTGGAAAACGCTGGATGCAGGCCGCTTTGAATCGGTAAGTTTGGAATTCCTTGGGAGAGGCCTATGTCCAACAGTGGATGTTATGTGGCCAAAATAAATTTTAACTTGAATGTACAGTGGATTTTACATCCTTATGGTGTTGGGCTATTACACGCTGCTTCAAATATTACTATTTAATTCAAGTAAATATACTATTATACTATATATTATATATATTAGTACTATGTACCCTCAATTAAGTTCACCTCTAGAGAATCACTAAAAAAATCAGTTTCAAACTTGTCTTAAACTTAGAAAAAATAAGACGATGATTTCATTACGTAAAAATCGTAAAACAACCAAATTTTCAATCGGTATAATGGTTACTGCAAATACTCCTGCAATATACTCGTAGTTGGATACCAAATTTTATCAACATAATGGAAGCGGGCGTACAGTTCTTAGCGTAAATACCACGTAATGTTCAATGGCGCAAGGAAAAGCCGGCTCAACTGAAATTCATCCCACATCTGCGGAGACTACTCGTGTGGTACACGTATCAATTTCGACACCGCAAGCCCCTGAATTCCACTTAGTTGGCTAATAAACCAACCCCAGGTATTTTAGTATATAAATTGTAACGTACTTCGTGCCGAAATTTATAGTCCCATTTTTTAAACATCCTCCTTTATATCAAACATTCTTAATTTATTATTAAATAAGTTTGGAAAATCCAAAAGTGCACGCCTCATAATCTCATTTTTCACAATTAAATTGAAATTACGATTAAACTACATTAAATTAGACCGTGATCTTCGAAAGGACTTAGTTTTGGATAATACTGAAGCGTATTAAAAAAAATAGACTTGATCAGATAAGTTTTTCGGGAGTTATCGTGACCACGCCAGTTTCCATACATACAAACACACGGACGTCCACAAAATGATTTTATTAAACATTGTTTTTATTTATTCAAAAGGCAAAATGTATTTTAAAAATGTCATAAGTGTTGAAACTAGTGTTTTTCCTTGACATTTATGTGTAAATATTATTGTACAAGTGCGACAGAAAATAAATAGAGACACATTTAGTTAAAAAAATCACTTGATTTTTGTAAGGTGAGAGTAGAGCACTACCTCATGCACTTCGCTTATGTGGCGTGCAATTGGTAACAGCTACTTAAAAAGTTTACCTACTCTTTTATGAAGAGCGAATATATCTGAAGAAAAGAAACTTATCCAATCTTTTCAGAATGCTATGGCTCTCAAACTAGGTTTTCTGATTTTGTTAGCAAACAATAACGGCAGGGATTAAATTAACGCATACGGGAATTAACGCGAAACGTACCTTTTTTTATTTATTTTGCTGACGTTTCGTTCGGGTTTCACCGAACGTGGTCCCAGCTTGACTGAAGCAGCGATGACGCCTACACCTCCCCCTGCTCGGTGTGATCTTCGTCCACCGTCATATTGTCAACGCGATAGTTTAAAAGTATTTTTAACTTCAGGGATATATTTACCCGTATTTCGATATGAGAAACAAAGGCGCAAAAAGATAAAAAGTCAATTTGCATATAACCAATTGAAATGATTAAATCGGACAAAATTTATGCATTTAATTTTTTTTTGCAGATTAACTTAATAAATAAATATTGTATATATTTTAAACTATTACTTTTATAAGAAACCTAATGCCTATAGAACCTGTAAACTACAAAATAACCCCATGACGTCAAACGGCGATCGTATGATAATCGGATAACTTAGCAATATTGACATTGAAACCGTCACTTTACAATTCAATGGTGTTACCAGGGTGTTACCAGAGATATGGGTTGGTTTTATTGTTCTGAGGATGTTACCATACCATTTTAACTAACACTTAGCTGGTACAATCACGACGCTGAGGTTAATCATTAGGTTACAAGAACATTGCGCTGTCTTTATAGATATAAGAACTTTCTTCCACTAAAAACAAAAATAATTTTGACGCAATCTCTAATTATTCCCATAATAAGATGTTTGCTTTACAAATTTATATAAATTTCTTCTCCTTAAACTCTACTAACTAGCTAACACATTAGTTTTATTTTCAGGATTTATAAATATGATCATATTTCCTCCTTTCGGTCAAAGTTAGTCTGGCTCTCGCAGCGTCGAAACACCGGGATCCTATGCATGCTTTATGCTATCCTCAATGATCCTTACTCCCCAGCTTATCTTAAATCTCAAGTTTTTCTTCTTACGAGTAGCTCAACGCATTCGCGAAATTTTCTCTCTTCTAATCTTCTAAAATTATTTATCCCTTCTCAGCACACTGACTTCATGAATAAGTCTTTTCAAATTCAAGCCATCCTTCTCTGCATCATTTTCATCTTCGCGATTCTGCTAGACGAGCACCTAGCGGTTCATAAACGGTTTCTTCAAGAAGTCTCTTTTTCTCATGGTGCCCCTGCGCAGTAATTAGTAGTCATCCATATATGTATTATTTTATTCGTATACATATATATTCGTTATTTATGTATTAAATATAGTATTAAGTATACATATATACATTGTATATTTATTTTATCTATAAGAATCATATCGGTATACAACGTGGAAGGGACATACCCGTTATAAATCAAAGCACGATCTATACTAGACCATTATAGTATAATAAAATTAAAATAACAGCCAAAAAACAAAAATAATTTTCGACATTTCCATACAAAAGTGTGCGGCCGCCCGGGCAATTTGTATGGGAATGTCGAATTTGGTTTTGGTTTTTTGACTGTTATTTTAATTTCATTATATTTTAGTCATCTAGTATAGCCTGTGGTTCGATTTATTACGGGTATGTCCCTTCCACTTTGTATATTTATTTTTAAATTAATATCTATATTCTTGATTTATTCTTGTAGATATTTATACTCTTCAATTTTGTTTATACATTCTGTCGCACCACCTAAATTGCTTTTCCACTTGATCCAATAGTTGACTGACAGAGAACGCCATGATGCCATTTGTACACTTCTTTATATGCAAAAAATGTTAAAAAAATAAATAATATCATTTCCATATATATTCCAAAGATTAAAAGAGTGTATATTTTGTCATAACAAGAATTTGTCAAGTACATCGCGTTATTTTGAAACGGGTAGGTACTATATTATTTAAGACGGATTTTCACTTTACAAGGTCCCTCCCTCTTCCCTTCTGAGATTGAACCGTTTAATATAACATTAGCCACCTTGGTTGCTGTAACTTAGGAAAGAAATGAAATAGAATTGGGAACGAGATTACTTGTTTATTCTATTTTCCATTGCTTTAATTATTCATGAACAAATTTTTTTATAACCATCCATTACTTATAGTTGTCCATAAATCTCATTTGATTAACATTAACAGTATCGCAAGATTAATTCATTTCAAGAACAAAAAAGGTCCGTGAATCTCATCTTGAACTGTGTTCTCAAATAAAACTCAAGTTCCAGTTTCAAAGTAAATAAAGTTAGGACTAAAAGGACAAAGAATATAATATAATCCGGAGTAATTAGTTACTTAAATTAGATTACCCTAAATGCTAATGAAGAACTCTTCACAAAAAAGGGATAAGTTCCTAATGAAAAAAATCAATACTTACTAAACTGTGAGAACAGTAGACCTCGCAAGCTTCTAAACATTCAAAAATTGACACTTTCCCCTTTTTCCTGGCTTAGCAAAGTCATTTCAGTAAAATCCGTCCATATAAGTATAACGCTACAGCAAAATTCTCCCCCCCCCCCCCCTCTCCACTCCCCCGATTTAAGTTTTTTTTTTGCAACATGTAGTGTAGAATTAAATCCTTAGTGTGCCTCTCAAAGATTGAAATCCGTCAATAAATAACGTTACAGGAAAGTTCCTCCCTTTTCTCCTATATTTCTCACCTAATCAAAAACCGCAATCTACTAAAAAAATTAAATAAATCAAGGAACTTGTTGAAAAATGCGACCTGTAGGCGAGAACAGACAGACGGACAAAAGCATTTTTGGCCAATCTCAAAACTGAGACGCTTCGTTCGCTCGGCCAATTAAAAAGTAATTCGAGATACTTATATATATAGATATATATATATATATATGAGCCAAACATATTTTAAATGAGAGTCACGGTGACGTGGTCCACCGCCTGCGGCGTCGCGGTATGTACGGTCTCGCATGTGAAGTACATATTATGGTACAATAATATAGGATATTCTCTTCCCGCGATGATGACCGAAGACTACGTCACGAATGTCACGATAAGTGTTGCCAGTAATTATTGTTCTTTTCAGTAAATTTAAGGACTTTTTCAATTAGTTATTGAATATAAAATGAAATACTTACTAATTATTTAGTATCTCGTGTGATTAATCTATTTCATGTCTATTTATATATATATTGATTGAATTATTAGTTTATAATTGGTGTGTTAAATTTGTTGAAAATGCATTTTTCTTGCGTAATTTTATCACACACAGTGGCAACACTCCCAACTGATGGCGTTTTCTTAGGCCAATCACGTGATCTAGCTGTCACGAGAAAAGAAAACCAGGCAAAGCATATTATAGGACCATGGTAAACCTTTTTATTAGGACGCCTCGAGTCTGGAAGCGATTTTTTACTAGCCAAAGGGCCTCGCAGAAGTATCTTGACGCCACTGATGAGAGTATTGATGGTACGTATACCGACCTATCAAAACAATAACAACTTTCATTAAATATGTAAATAACATCAAGCATATTAAAATTAAATAATCTTTTTTGTAAATTTAAAAACCTTCGACGGTATTAAATCAATGCTTATTTGTCTAAAACAAACAGGCACGTACTTATGAGGTTAAAACAAAATTCTTAAGGGCCGTTTGTGATAACCTAATAACCTCAAAAGGTTGGAGTAAGCCCTTTCATGACAAATCGCAATTCCACGTGGAAAGTCAAATGGGAAAGCGTAACCAATCTTAATGTCTCGGCTGCATGCACGAATGAGGTTTCATTGCAAATATTTTCACACGTGATTATAAAGTGGAGAGTAGTTAAACAGGTTTATTTTACTGGTTTTTTCTTTGTTCCATGTAAATTACGCATGATTTATGAGTTGGCAAGTTATATAAAACTTTTCTATTGACCGTTTTATTCTTTGATAAAAACAAAGTACTTACATTCTTTGTTTATGGACATAACGAAAGTTTATGATGACGTCATTTGTCGGAGCTATAAATGTTGGTAGAGCCAAGTTAAATGCCAGATGAGATATTTTACGTCAATATCTTGAGACCCAGGTCCACTCTGCAGGCCTAGTAAAGAAAAAAATAAGGGAGTAGGTTCAAGGTTGGACGGACACATATAGCGTTTTATCACATAAGTTGCACAGAGCTCTCAAATGTTTTATGCTGGCAGTCAAATTGACACTGCGCATTAACCCATACTTTAATTTGACAATTTTATTGTACGTAGTAGTAGTTTCATTAGTAGCGTTATTTTATTTAGTTGCTGTCTCTCTGTAGATGTGAACAATCTGTCTGAGGTCTCAGATAAGACTAATTTATTTACCAAATAGATCTAAACAACTATCCTCCGATTGAAAGCTTGTAGCTTTAGTTCTATTTCATAAAAATCTTATTTAATCTAATACAATTATCTTTATTTTATCTCTAATGCGTATTGATTGACTATTAATTAAATTTTTTACTAGTTCTATGTTCATTAAAAAACTTAAGTAATTATATATACGTCTCTACATTAACAGAAAGTCTAATTGACAAATAATTCTCTGCAACAAAAGGCTCTGTTGACAAAAGCTAAATAAATTATTTGTAGGCATGTTTATAGCCACCATTAAACCGTCGACAACAGTTTAAAAATATGCCACCCGATAATTCGGGTTTCATGACAATCACGATTTAAATCAAAATCCGATTTGAAAAACTTTTGTCAACTGCAGCCCCCATCAAAGGAAAACTTTTGTCAAAGTAAGCATACCAGTTCAGTATCGCTCAAGTGGTACAAGTGTCATTCCATTCACGAAGTTATCCAGTGGTTCCACGTGAGTCAGTTTGTGCGACACATAATGAGATTAAAGGCGCGTGTTGTTTGCGGGCCCGCGCGGCGGGAGCGTGCGCGGCGTTCGTCCGGGTCGGCGGCGCGGCCAGCACTGAGATCCGCCCGCGCCCTCGCCGGCGCCCAACGCCGCCCAACATCCCTCGAAGGCGTCCTTCGCTCGCTCTGATAAGGTGCAGCTCGCTATCCGCTCCTGCAAACTGCTGACTGCTCAGCTAAGCACAGCCTTATTAGCATAAAGTAAATGCACCGTGTCGCTGGCTCTAAGCCCCTTGGATAATGTTCCCAGCAAAAAGTTAACGACGTTGCGTTTTCGCTAGTCCAGCTTGAATGAATATTGCAGTCAGGATATTCTTATATCATACAACTCATACATAACGCAAGCCAACATATTCTGTCATACATATGCATAAGCGTGTCAGACCGCCCACCGTGTGGCGCTACGCCCGCCCAACTAATGGACCGGCTTTGAAACATAATCCTTCACCACCCACTATTTATAAAACTATCGCACATTTTCATTTATTCCTTTATTAGTATGTCAGCTTTATTCTGAAATACATTTTTAGGAAATTGGTTTTACACAAGTCATCACTACGGTACAACTTACCAACTTTGTAAAATAAACAGTGCCTAAAATAAGTTACATGAGTATATTATGAATATAACAGTAACGAATGTGAAAAAGTCGAGACATAAAAGTACTTATTTGGGGCAATTTAAAATCAAACTTCTGTAATTAATTGGTGTAAAATCATTTTTTAATTACCATTAAAAGCCCTTGGAAACATGCGAAGCATCTTTTTGTATGGAAGAATCTTTTATAATTCAGTGCCAGTTCCCGCTGCGGGCCCCGCTTGCGTGATCATTCTTTCAGCCAGCACGAGCTAAGATTCATGTGCGCCATTTTTCTAGGTTTTATTTTAGGCTATGCCCGTAATTAGGTATGTAATAAAATACTAACGTTGGCATGCGTATCTACAACAAGGGTTAAAAATATTCAAACCTACTTAGATTTTGTTTATTCAGAAGTTATAAAAAAGTAAGCTCGTAACTCGGCAGGGCTGCTTTTACTATTATTGGTAAAACTACACCGTTGTGATTGGTAATCAATGAATAGTAATCATTATCATACAGTGTACCGTATATACTCGTATATAGTTATAGTGTGTACCGTAAACCATAAAGTGACAAAGAGCAAACATAAAACATGTAGGTAAAACTATATGGTAGCTGTGACGAAAATACTAAAAGATATGAATCAGTGAAATGGACTAAATTATGCATCGATACGAGTAGAGTGCTTTAATTAATAACTGACGCTTTTACAAATTACACATACCAACAACTTCGTCTTTTACATTTATAATATTGGATAGATTCATATCTAACATGAACAATTCTAATGAACACTTCGTATCCTTCATTAATATTTTTCATTCATTTGATTCGGCAGTTCGGCCATTGACCTACATACAGCTAACAGACTAAAAGTAGCTCGTGTAGTAGCACAAGTGCGCGACCGCCCCGGCGCGTAGACGGAATGACACCGGAAGAACTGTAACTAGGCTCCTGCGTCACACGACACTATACACACGGGTTTGACTAACACTCCAAAAAGTTTTAAATATGTTAAAGTAGACCGCGTAGTGCAAAGAAGTCACTGCACCACTTCTACTTTGACATATCTCAAACTCTTTTGACATATCTAAAACTTTTTTGACATATCTGAAACTCTTTTGACATATCTGAAACTCTTTTGACATATTTTAAACTCTACGCGCGCCCATGTCACGTAGACGGAATGACAGACACCAGAAGAAGCTTGCGTCACACGAGACCTACACAAATTCAATAAATACACAGTTCTAACTCATCAATTTCTAATATTTATTTATTTTTCAGAAGATGTAAATTATAGCACTGACAAGGCAATTAAACTTTAATTATAAACAATTAATCTTAAGTCTATGCGATAGCCACTTTATCGTCCATGAAAATTCATCTGCTACTTTTACAGATTTCAATAGTCAGTAGATTTTAATCCCTACTTTACTGTAATCTTATTACGCACCTGCAAGCCTCATTAAACCCATGCCTGCTGAGTCACGGCCCATAAACCTTAAAACCGCTGTTTAAAATTTTCAAACTATGGTCTTCAAATGAATCTAGTAATGGCATTTATTTCAAAAAGGTATTTTAGCGTTAACCTGAAGAAATATTAAGCTCACAAAATTTTAGGTGTTCACTTTATTGAGAAGCTTTATAAATTTTTACGGGTATTTTATAGCGTTTCGCACAATGAAACTTTGGATCAGAGTGGGTCCGAGAACTGGTGTAACCGTTTTATGTGCGTCCCTGCCTGTTTGTCTCTACACTTATATTGTAAACTGGAACATCTGTTACTTGCGAAATCCATTCTAGAAGCCAACATTCGTATCTTTTTTAAAAATATATAGGGAAAAATCACACAGACTGAGCTAGCCCCAAAGTAAGTTCGAGACTTGTGTTATGGGATACTAACTCAACGATTTTATATTTTATAACACATACATATATAGATAAACATCAGTATATGTATATATATATATATATTATAGACCTGCGGGTTATAATTGAACTGTATACCTTAGACTACTTTGACGGTCTATCAGTTTATGCGTCTGTCACTTCTATATCCTCAACATATTTTATAATTCTATATATAAAGTTGGCCGTGTTGTTTTTCGGTAAGTAATAAAACTTAAGTTCTCATAATTCAATGTAAATAAAATAAAAATAACATAAAAATTTATTGATTGCTAAAATGATGTCCTACGTTATCAGCCAAAAAAATACCAAATTCTATGCTGAAAACCAACGGGGTTGTCAGTTATAGTGATGTTAGATGGGAATAATCCATTCACCCTAAGCGTGAGCGGACTTTTTGTGTGTCACGCGGGCGCCGCGCCTCTGTCTGCCTCAAAAGAAACAAAGATGAAATACAGCTGACACGTACGCTAGGTGACTGCATTAACATATAAAGATATCCCCGCTGTGTATTACGTCGGTAATATTTTGAACTGCTTTATGTAATGTTGCTTATAGCAGTTGAATGAAAACTTTACATGTAAGTGAATCTTAAGACGTTTGAGGACACTTATACCTATAAAAATTACTACAAATTTTGACAATTCAAAGACTGGTTATTATCGTCAAACGTACTCAGAGTTTAAGATGTAGCAAAAAATGTTTGTACCACCTTAGTAATCTGAAACTTCGTTAACTACTTACGTAACTCAAACAATCACGAGACTAGATAAAGAAATTAAGACTAACAAGAGTCCAGAAGTACCTAACATTAATGAAAATTCTATTTCCTACTAAAAATAACCATGTTCAATCACGTTTAATTGTTGCTCTCAGCTCACTGGACAACAATGAAGAAATGTTTGTTTTACTAAGCGCACTGTTTTTCATTCGAAATGTGGATATTGTATAGGAAAAACAAAAAATTCATACACACGGAGATGGTTTAAGCACCCGCAAGTGGTTCAGTGAGCTTATAAAATGATCAGTTTTTGTACTATGAGAACCTATACATTTTTTCACAATTTTTGGTTTACACATACTAAGTAAAATAGTTTATAACAATAGTACATTGATTGACACATTGTTTGCTTACCTTTTATAACAAATCTTTTATTGCGCTTTAAAAAGGTTATTTAATAATGTAAAGGAACGTTTGGCAGGTACTTGTGGCCCTTCTTTGCTGCCCGAAAGGTCGGAAGCCACGATTAGCCTGCGTTTGAAGTCTTTATAGCCAGTCATTTTCGGAGTAATGTGCCGCTTAAATTCAAATTTCAAAGAGGGGCTCCAACAAATGTCTTTGCCTTGTGTATTACTTCTAAATACTGAAACCATTTCAATGTTCTTCTTTAAATTACGCAAATTGCTTTTAAAGGCTGGAGTACAAACTACCATTACTGGGCTACACAATACTGAATTAAAATTGACGTGATACGTCCAGTTTATTATTTTAAAACAGCGAGCTTTTTTAGGGTTCCGTACAAAAAATTAAAAAACGGAACCCTTCTGTCACAGCCAATTTGCTCTGAATCTACTGGACCGAATAAGGTGAAATTTGGTATAATGTTGCAATCCTATGACCCAAACACATATGTGCAAAGTAGAGTCATTTTCGGGGGATAAATAAGGAAATAAAAAAAAAAGTTTTGCAAACATTACTGTGTCATATATCAAATGAAAGGGCTCGTTATGAGGATCTCAAATATATTTTTGTTATTATTGTAATATGAATAGTTTTGATTTTATTCATGAAAGAAGACGAAAATTTACCATTCCCCCCCCCCTGATCTCCGAAACTACTGAGCCTAAAATTTTGAAAAAAAAAATGGTTCATTGCTTGTAGATTACAGGAAAACCTATAAGAATTCAATCGAGTTGAGTTGAGTGCGAGTTTAACTCGCACTTGGCCGGTTTTTTTATTATTACTTTGTTCTACTATTACTATTTGACAGGTCCCGAATTGACTTAGTTTATATATTACTGCCCAAATAATCTGCTCTTTCGTAAAAATTTATGTAGTTACTAGCTGATGCCCGCGACTTCGTCCGCGTGAAATTCAGTTTTATTGTATTTGTTGGCAAATTGAAAAAAAAATTACCTAGTTAGTGTGTAATTTACAGTCCGAGTTTTTTTATTGCGATTCGGCACATAGATTACTCGTATGTTAAATCTTTTACACGACGACGAAAGTAAAATTAAACCTTTATAGATTACTTACAGCATTACTTATTTCTACCCGCAAGCTGGCAACGTACAACTGCCCATGGGAGAAAAATCGACACCACCAGATTTTACGGTTGTCGCGAAGTAAGCAGCTTGGGAAAGGAAATCGTGTGCGCTAGAACTGGGATGGGACATTGTTAATGTCAAAACAGTTATTATGAAAAACGCTGGGTGACCCTCGTAAACATTGACGATACCTATCTATTTACTTCTTCAATACGTATCCTCAATATTTCATTTTATATTGATTGTAATATTTGAAAAGGCGTCTACCCGAACCTAATACATCAACAAATGGAATTGCAGATGCCATGGGCAACGATAAATTGTTTCCTCATGCGAATATAGAATACACACACAAATATTTTTATGGTTAAAAGAACTTACCTAAGGGAATTCCTACCAAAATTATATTAGATTACGAGTATATTGCATCAAAGAGATTTTATTAACCAAGTAGTCCGTGTCTTTCATGAGCTACACCGTCACACACTTTTAAAGCCTCTAAAAATAAAATACATTTTTAATAAATCAAATAAATGGATATACCTGTTTTAACAGTCATCATTCGTACATTCACTCAGCTTAGCTCCTTCGTTCACCGAACGGAACTTACTTACCTCTAATTATTACAGCTTAGGATTTAATTAACCAGGTAGACGTTTAGCCATTGTTGCAGAATAAAGGGACTGCAGGATAAATATAAAAACTTGTACTTGTGATCAAAATAGGTACTTTAAGCAGATGGTATAAGAAGAAAAAAATTGAACGAAATGTTTGCTGAACGGAAGCCACATTTTAGTGTCTTATTCTAATATATACCTCAATCCTACGACTGTGGACGTAATAGTGGGGAATATATCTTGAGCAGATACAAATTTGTATCACAGTATGTGTGTGTAAATAATACTTAACATCTGTGCACTTTGCTTATTTGTATACATCAGTCACTTGTTAGGTTTTAAGTGTAAATAAATATAAAGGATTTAATTAATATGTTATCATCAGCATCATTATTTACTCTTTTTTTATCTGTATCGGTTTTTTATATTAAACTGAATCATAAGTTAATATATACAAAGTGGAAGGGACATACCCGAAATAAATCGAACTTAGGTCTATACTAGATCATTATAGTATAATGAATTTAAAATAACAGCCAAAATACAAATGAAAAAATTTTGCATTTTCATACAAAAGTGTGCAGCCACCCGGGCGATTTGTATGTTAATGTAATTTTATTTTTGGCTGTTATTTTAATTTCATAATACTGTAGTGATCTAATATAGCCCGTGGTTCGATTTATTACGGGTATGCCCCTTTCACGTTGTATAATTAAGGTATTAATTATAAAACAAACAAACACCATATCCCTATGGTCTATCCGCAATTTCCTTTCTATCTTGTTCGGTTATTAAGTTTGTCAAGTGCCTCTTTTAACCGTTCTGAATCAAAAAACAAAAGGTTAAATGTCATAACAATAATGAAATAGTTTAAAATAATTGTGAAACAATGAGATCCTGGTTGCATCCGATCGTGTGAGACTTGCGATTATTGCAACTTAAATCTCAAGCTGCAACATCATCATCCGAGCGTATTCCCTGTTGCATCCTCAGCGGTTACGCTTCAGAGCCCGGGATCCACTTCCTAACCTAGATGATTTGACGAGCTTACTGGTTTATATACATTATATAAGTATATATATGTCTGACCTCCGCAACCCAAACGGTAGATCAGAAACAGTCCTAGGATAGGTTTAAACAAACGCAAGATGGCGTTCGGGACCCACAGCTATACGTGCCGTCTGAAACACGGAATCCTCTTTCTTTTTGGATAATCAGGTGGTTCTAGCCTGCAATATCCTAACTAGACTGGAAACTTTTCACAAAGTATGCTTCCCAGTGGCGTCAAGCTGCAATAATCGCAATATAATGTGATAAGTAGTAAATATTTTTAATAACATGTCTTTGTTAAAGATAGACACATGTTCACAATTGCCATCCTTCTGAAATCCAATAAAAATATAATTTTCTCCAAACTCCTACAAAAACATCCAACTTTTTAAAAACGAGGTCCTTG
This sequence comes from Acrobasis repandana, assembly GCA_963576875.1. Lineage (NCBI taxonomy): Eukaryota > Metazoa > Arthropoda > Insecta > Lepidoptera > Pyralidae > Acrobasis > Acrobasis repandana. The sequence goes on along the minus strand of OY756218.1, from coordinate 12,106,108 downwards.
CCCTCTAGACTGTAAGTCTCAAGAATGAATGAATAGTTCTCAATAAGGTAATAATAAACAAATTCGTTTAACGAAATTGTAAAGGCGGGCTGATTACGCCTCTACTTAATAAAGTTGTAGCATGGAATGTAATATAAAGCTTTCATCCAGCTACTTAATCTCATATAATTTTATTCATGGCGGGAGAGGTCGTGTATGGATGAATTTTAATAGACGATGATGAGGCTACGTCCGTATGAGAATAATTATTGCGGTCATCCAACACAGGGGATAGGGAACAATTATAAATGAAAGGATAACCTCACTTCGATGTTGGGATTACTTCAAAAATTATTATTCTTTAGCAAATATTGTCATGCGTAACAAATAAATAATAACTTACCAAAACGAAGGATTTCACGCTGGCTAATATTTTTTTTTATTATTGTTAACACTTTTTCTTCCGTGCTTCTTCCTTGCTGGTCTGGGAGAAAAGAAAAAACATAGAATGTACCAGCTGCTTCTCTTCTCGCGCAGATCGTAAAAGCCATTTGAGGGAATAGGCCAGAATCTGCATCATATCAAATATAAATAGGCAATGTGGTTAGCAACCCATTACTATTATGATTTCCTTTTTCCTGGCTTGAGTCATACCGCCCTAGGCTATGTTTGCTCCGTAAGGGACGGGGCAGACCGAGCCTAGGTATGTAGTATTAGTAGTATGTGTAATGTGTATCTTTTACGTGTATCTGTTACATTCACTTTTGTATATATATAAGTTCTAACAAAAAACACTCCAGAAGAAACATTGCAATCAGCTGAAACAGTTCCCTAATTAGGTAACGATGTAAAGTTAGAAACATATACCATGGATCAAGATAGACACAGCCTCTGTATGAATTTGCGTGTCAATCTGACGTCAAATTGACTTCATTTAGTATCGCACGAACCTTTTTTAACCTAGACTGCCTCCGTGGTCCAGTGGTCAAGGCGTTTACCTTGTGATCCGGTGGTCGTGGGTTCAAATCATACTGGGAAGCATACATTGTGAAAAGTTGTTTTCAGTCTGGTTAGGATATTGTAGGCTTGAATCACCTGATTATCCGAAAAAAAAGATGATTCCGTGCTTCGAAAGGCACGTAAAGCTGTTGGTCCCGAACACTATCTAGCGTTTGTAACTATCCTAGGATTGGTTCTGGTCTACCCTTTGGGTCGCGGAGGTCAGACGGCAGTCGCTCTGTGTAAAAACCAGTAACCTCGTCAAATCACCTAGGTAAGGTAGCGGGCCCCGGGCTCTGAAGCGTAACCGCTGACGCTCGGATGATGATGATTAGCACGAACCTTTTTTATTGTTTTGCTCTAACATTTCGAATAAGAGTCACAACTTTCGTGGTCCCAGACTGACTGACTTACTAATCGCGATAATTTAAAAGCAATCGCGAATCCAGTAGCATATGTTACTCGTACAAAGGTTGACATTTACCTAGATGACAAGTATCCAAATTATTCTCCCCTAGTAAAGGCATACTTTGTATCAAGGGTTTTTGTGGACAACATTCCTTCCCTATAGTAATTATTCATCATAATCAGGTGTTTCTAGTCTCTACTGCAGGAGCACAGGTAAGTATATATATTTTAATTTAAAAATAAAATATATATAAGATTAAAGTACTAGTTTATTTGTATCTAGGACAATATAGTTGGTACAGTAAGCATATAACAGACCTTTCCCAACAGTCCTTTCTTATTTTCTTCATGCGTATTATTTTAACAACAGCTACGTTCGATAAAGGCAGTGGCGTAGCGTGCCTAGGCGGGGCCCCGTATAAAAATTTGTTTGGGGGCCCTTTTAAAGGGGATTTGTCACAAAAGAGAAGAAAAAGTTTGCATAAAATTAAAAGAAATATTTATCTATACTAATATTATAAAGAGGAAAACTTTGTTTGTATGTAAAATAAACGTGTTTTCGGCCTAACTCACTTGAGTTAGGCCGAATGCGATTATGCGCGCTCGATCCTTAAGAATTATTGGGCAAATTTTTTGTTTGTGTTCGTTGTAACTATGATGGATAGATACTTGAATACCTATTTATTTAGTGTTTGTTGTAATGTTAGTCCTGAAAAGTAATGGGTATTTCATACGATAAAAGTATACCCACCTACTTATTTCATTGAGTTTTAGTAGGTACCTATAATAATTTGTTTCTGTTTGTTTTGACTAAATTTCGCCCGTTTTGTTAGAGGTTTAAAGACATTCTGTACTATTAGTATCAGTATTGTACACGTGCGAAGCCGGGGCGGGTCACTAGTTCATTATAATTATCTATCTGGAATTAAATTATTCTGTCACTTTTTCCAAAATTTTCACAAACGATTCAAATGAAATATACACTCTCCTTGCCTTTTTTTCGGCATTATAGCTAATGATGACTTTAGTTTTTCTAAAGTTTCTGCTTCTATGGGCAACAGTGACAGGTGTGACAGGCGTTCATGTCCCATCGAAGTTCTTAGGTAATTTTTAAACGGTTTTAATTTTGAAAAAATTTTTGCTTACGCATGTCGGGGGCCCCGTTTTATTGATACGGCAGATACAGCGGTATCTACGCCCCTGGATATAGGTTCTAGATTAGACTATTTAAGTAGTAAAATAAATATAACACAGTCGTTTGTATGTACGAGAACCTAAATTTACATCGTTACCTAATTAGGTACCCTTTATACAACACATTTCAAGGTATAAGTTAAATACGCACTTAATAAATGTAAAAGTAGCCATAAAAACCTCTGCCCTAGATCTAAACAGCTAAATGCTATAACAAACTAACCAATAAAAGTTACCCTCGTAATAAATATGACCTAAATATTTCCACTCGTTGGGCCCTTAGCTAAACTTCTCAAGAACAATTTGTAATTAAAAATTATGAGTGTACGAAAATGTAAGTAGGTATATTCTTTATGAGAAAATCTAGTAATAGCTAGTCAATATTTTGTTTAGGCTATTAGTGGAGCAACAAATAACCTAAATAAAACAAATTTGTTTGGTTGTTGTGTAAGCATGTAATAAGTAAATAACATATTATCTGACTTGAAAATAATTATTCCGTTCTATTAATGAACATACTCAATGAATTTATTTCATAGTAGTTATACTAGGTGAGCTAGAGTATGGCATATGCAAAATAAATAAATAGATAAGGACAAATCACACTAATTAAGCTAGTACTAAATTAAGTTTAAACTTATGGTTTAAAGTATTATGGGATACTAACTCAACGATACTATATTTTTATATAAAAAAATATATAGATTAAACCGCAGACCCAGTACAAGGCCATTTTCCATCTTGCCGTGGCTGGGGATCGAAAGCAGAACCTCATGATTGGCGGACTAGCGTGTTGAACATAACGCCACGGAGTCGTCGGAAAATACAATTTAGAACGTATTAGACCGCATATAATTTTAAACTCATTAAAATATGCATTCTAAATATTTGACTCTACGATCAATATTTAACATCTATTGAAAAATTAAGCGTATTTTGAATTTGTAATATATTTATCGAGCCAAATATAAAACAAATATTTATTAAAAAATATTTAAAACAAGCTTTTATCTAAAACAATGAACTAAAAAGTGCTCCTCCAGACGAAATAAAGTAAGCCCAAAATTAGGTGGGGTTATGTTGTTTTATCATAGAAATGCCATGGCCATCTTGCGGCTTCATCATGATATCAGGTCATCGGTACCATAATGTTGCATTGTCCCCTTTCGTATGTGATGTTTCAACTCAATCATATAATGGAAAGTGAGTCTAATTTAGCTTGCAAGATTTGATTACGGACACACAGACATCGGGACAGGTGATACTAAATAAAAGCTTGTAATATTTTAGAGATAATTATGATTTCATCATGGCGATAAGCTGTATCTACTTATTAATATTTGATTAATAAATGACTTTAACTCATCGAACCGTTAATAGTTTCCACATAAATACGTAATGACATAAACCCATGTAAACATTAGGCGTGTCAAATGAACGCCGCATATCACATCGACGCCGCACCTGGGTTACACTTTGACACAATATTTTAATATTCGACGCTGACAGCCACGAGCCAAACGGCCCAGGGACCGCCCGCCCGAGCCTGTATTTGATATTTTTATAGCCCCTCCATATTATCATGAGTTATTGCGGAGCAATTTAAATATGAATGGAGGTTTGACAGTTTCATGTCTCTTGTAACGGAAAATGTATACTTATGAAGGACGCTGTCACGATCTTTACAGAACTCTACGTCGAGTTTTTTCTTTTTTTAAAATTTTGTACGCTGATCTGAGACATACTCGTAAAATACGATTAGAATAATTGATATATTTTTAAATAAACAAAAAAGTGTCACTGAAACCGATTTTCATCTTACTGTACTGGTGTAACAATTTCATCTGTTACAGACGAAATCCAGTGTGGTATTTTCTATGGGTTCCTATGCTCAGCTGAAGAATACTACTAATAGACTGAATAGAAAATTACTTTACTTCACTTGTTTATTCCTAGCGACTCACAGTTACGTGGTATTTAGCCCAGCGGCTGAAATATACTATATAGTAATGTCACCTGCTATTACACGTCAAAACTCAGCTACTGGTCGACACGTTTCGATCTCATCCGGAGGTCTTCATCAGAGTGGCTCGGGAAGTCTTCGTGTGGCGTCGCGTATCACATTCGCCCTATGAAGACCCCCGGATGATGTCGAAACATGTCGGCCAGTAGCTGACTTTTGACGTGAGTTACCTGTAAAGTATATAGTAATGTCTGTGTCTCCAAAAGTAATAATATTACTTGTACGCATATAATAAAAAAAAATACGTACAGATAATCCTGTATTTTCCTTTTTTTGTTGAAAACACGCCGCAATTTCATTATTTTCTTCAATATACGACGTAACATAAATCGTGTACTATTAGGGACAACCATTACCGTTGGGAGTTATTAAAGTATGTGAAATTCTCATTTTCGTATGTGGCGTTAATTTCCAACATCAAACAAGCGCGCAACTTACATCATTTGTGCGGGAAACTTCCGCGATCCAAAAATTTCGTCATTCAAAATACGCGCGAAATATTTGTCGTCGCTCATCACGTCGATTATTCTGAAACGTACATCCGATAACAGATTACGGCTTTAATAAATCATGTATCAATATATCCAATTACATGCGTTAAAGTTTATTGATATGTTTATTTTTTATTTATTTATTTAACTTTATACACAAATACAAGAGTAATGGCGGACTTAAAGCCTAAGGCCTTATCTACCAGTCAACCAACCGGGTGATGTCGAGAAAGACACGGGTAGTGCAAAAACTCAAAAAGAAATGATGAAAAATGAACCAGGTATACTTAAATATGTAATAATAAACCATAAACTACATACAAATAATACACACTATTATTATACTAAGATATACTAATCACATATACTACATACACTAAGAACTATCTGACAGTTGTTTAAGAAAATGTGCTTTCACCTGTTTTTTAAATGAAAAGCGGGTTTTAGCCTTCCTAACATCAACTGGTAAGGCGTTCCAGAGCTTTATAGCTTGGACAATAAACGAATGTGAAAAGAACCCACTCCGGTGAGCTGGTATAGAATGGCTGAGATTGTTAGAGGAACGAAGATGTCTGACATGGGTGTCACCCAGAAACTGAAAGTTAGACTTGAGGTATGCAGGAGTAGCGGGTTCAAATAGAATGGAAAAGAGGGTTGTGAGGATGTGCAAATTGCGACGTTGACGAATTGGTAACCAATTAAGTTGGGAGCGGTAAAACGACACATGATCATATTTACGAAGACCAAAGATATATCGAAGACAATTATTGAGAAGACGGTCAAGTTTGTTCAGCATATCAGCTGTCAAGTCCGAGTACCAATCATAGATTATGCCGAGTACACACATCAGCATAATCTATGATTGGCAGGATCAAAGTGTTCACTAGCATTGTTTTAGTGTCACTGGGGAGAAAATTTTTTAACTTATAGAGAGTTCTTAGGATACCCGTAACCTTTTTGGAGATTTCTATGACTTGTGTATTCCACGAGAAACATGAATCCATGTGCAGACCCAGGTCTTTGACAGTTGTGCCAAATGGAATTACTGTACCCTCAAAAGAAACAGAGAGATGGGAATCAATGTCAATACATCTTATAAAATATGAACTGCCTAGTAATAAAGCCTGACATTTTTTTGGATTGACCTTAACCCTAAACCTCCGCGACCAATCAGCTACGGCACTCAGAGCAGTATTGACTTGACCGATAGCAACGTCCAGGTTATCTACATCAGCTTGTGCATAAAGTTGCAAGTCATCGGCATAAAGGTGATACGAACACTGAAGATCTTTAGTAATAGAATCGATAAAAATGGAAAAAAGTAGAGGCGAGAGAATACCTCCTTGAGGAACGCCCGTCTCAAGCTGACACCAATCGGAGGAGGATTCCTCGATGCGAACTGACTGCTCTCGCCCTCGAAGATAAGAAGTTACGGAAGCATCAAGTAAAATACCTATTTTAATTTATTGTATTCTTAAATAAAATGAAAAGGGTATTTACAGAATTTGAAAGGAATTGTAAAATACTTCAAAATAGGTACGTATATCCTACTGTCAAGCAGTGTCCTCTTGTGCTTGCAAAATATTTTAGCAATTTGAGGCACTACATCACATCACTGCCAACTAACCAATTCTTATAATTTTTACCTTGTAGGTTGTACCTTCTTATTTGTCAGTCCCTCTGGATGAATGTTCAATGGATTGTGAAGCTATAGTGATAGCTTGCTAACCATCTCGTAAAAAAATCGAAACATAACTCATCCGCTCATAGTCGAGAACTGATCGCAGATATAAACAGAAATAAAAGTTCGTAGCACTTGAGTTATATTGGCATTGCGCGCTCACCTAATGCGTTGCGTTGCTTGTTTAACTTTTCAGAATAAAATTAGTTTAATTCTTTATTCACATCGCCAATGCGGCTCGAGTTACTATTTATATGGCGATGTGTCCACGATTGACTTACGGAACGTGTATTTAGCTCAATAACCTTTACTGGTTACAGAATAGTCAAGAAACATCATTTGCAGTGATAACATGTTTATAATTAGGGTTTCAAACAGTAGCATTACCCACCTTTTAAATAATACATTATCATGTTGACATTTTCCCAGCACACTCGGTAACGATGAAACGGTCCCAAGTTGTTAAGCCGAAAGGGTTCGTACATTATGATTGTTATAGGCAAAAGGTCCACTTTATTGTCCTAATGTTGTGCCTTTACGTGATCATCATTTACGGCTCGAGTGTGGGTTGCCCTGCCTTCAGCGATATTGTAGTTTTAAACACACAATTAGGCAGTGTCGCATGGCTTCTTTATGTTTTGAATCTAACTATGCAACGGTTCTCAAATCTTTATAATAACTGCCCATCTTCAAGTAGGCATTGACCGTCGCATCATACTAGGTAACTCTTACGCTTCTTATAGACTCCGTTCAATCTTCGTCTGGATCGTCTTTTATTTAGTTATTAAACTTTATACTTGTTTAAGTAATTCGGTTTAGAATAATATGCCTAAAGCACATTGCAAGTAGACATGTAACATTTTTCATAGACAGAACTTGTTATCTTTTTCTCTATGATAGGCCGAATAAAGATTTATAGATTTCATTTATAGATCAAGTGTCAGCACCTTACTTGCGCTAACACTGGAAATGCCGTTTTGCAGACGGAAACACCGGGAAGAAGCTGGCAACCCTATCGACAGAGAGAGGTAGCGCACCCGCGGTCACTTTCTTCTTGGTTCGACGCTCGCTTCGTACGGTTGTATTATTCCAATGTCTGTCTGTCTGTCTGAATTTGTACCTGAATGCACCTTAAATATATTATGGTTAAAGTAAACAATAGAATATTTCAAAAGTACTAGTGATCAATGTATTAAGCTTAACGGTTTACCTAGCAAAATAAATATGTATGTAAAACTGTGTCTAATATTTATTTTGTTTACACAAGTAAAGGAGAAAGTTGACGCCGTGTCGTATAGGTAGGTCAAAAGGATGGCTCACCGACTAGAACGTATAATAGTTCTTAAATTATAGATAGATAGGCCGAATAAACCACACTATAAGGTTCCTTGTATTCTGGAATAGCATTACCAAAGTTTAAAAAATGGATTTTCATAAATCTCGCTGCGATATATATATATAATATTTTATTGATCAGTGATATTTGATCCAAAATACAAAATCATTCTGCCAACTTTGCGTACAGTTTTCCACAACTATAAACAACCCGCATGCGACACAAAAACATTTCCTCTTGTTTGTGCATTGTCCCGTTATTCTATAACCAACTGAAACAAAAGCAATGTTTAAAATGTAGGTTAGTGGGATTTAATTTACGGGTAAAAAGTAAAATTGCTGCATTGATAGGTCAATGATTCAAATCCTACCTGAATTTACTTTCAACATATTTTTGGAATAGTGTTCCCCGAGCCGAAAAGTATTTTCATTAATTTTATTGACTGCTAGCTACGAACCCAATTATATCGTATCAAGTATAATTATTTAATAAACGGGCAAGTGCAAGTCGGACTCGTACATGAAGGGTTCTGTACGACCGTACTATGTTTTAAAACGCTGAAGAAACACGTTTCTTGTATGACGACCCCCTTTAATTTTTAACTTTATTTTATTTGTAGTATTTATTGTGATTGTGGTCATAGTAATACATAATTGGTGAAAATTTCAAGTATCTAGTTAATGCCATTATAAAGATCAAGTTAAAAACGCTGAAAAAAAAACACGTTTCTTGTATGACGACCCCCTTTAATTTTTAACTATTTTTTAAAGTGAAAACTTGTTTAGCGGCGTTGTGCACTTCTTTTGTAATAGGTAAAAAATATTAAACTCGCGTCAGGACACGTGTCCTGATCGAAAATTCGTAAGACGGATGGAGAGTAGACAGCCGGCGCGGTGTATGAGAGGAAGTAACCCCCTCTCTTTCTACGGCGCGGCGAAAATGTATGCCTGCGCCTGCTGTTTTAGCTGAGAGATAAACTTTTTAATGTAATATAAATTGTCATATTTGTGTACGATAGCGCAATAAATAAATATTGTATTCTACCACATAAATTATAGTACTTTTATACTCAATTTCAAGTGTCTAGCTATTGCGGTTCAAGAGATAGGGCCCTGTGACAGACGGACAGATAGAAGGACAGACAGACGGACAGACAAACGGACAGATAGACGGACAGACAGACGGACAGACAGCGGAGTCACAGTAATAGGGTCCCGTTTGCACCCTTTGGGTACGGAACCCTAAAAACAAGCTTTTATCTAAAACAGCATACTAAACCGCATTGAAAACAAAAATACTTAAAAGTAGTTATGTACTTGATAGAAAAGAAAGCGTAGAAAGTGCCAAGAAAGACATACGAGCAAAGTACCTAGATGCCAAAAAATACGTGTACTTACTTTAAATGAATAAACGGGCAAGTGCGAGTCGGACTCGTACATGAAGGAACCCTTCATGTAGAGCCCTGTGACAGATGGACAGACAGACAGACAGCGGAGTCTCAGTAATAGGGTCCCGTTTGCACAGTATTTCGTTTCCCCACAAGTGAGGCCATACATAAGAATTTCTATAGTCCTGACCTCGTTAGCTAATCAAGAAGACACTTTTTATCTACTGGTGGTAAAACTTTGTAGGGAGATAAATTAAAAGGTTACTAGATACATGAATAGAGGAAGACCAGAGAAAAGGTTAATGGAGTGCGTTAAGGATGATATGGATAAAAAGAATGTAATAAGTGCCTTGACAAAAGATAGAGGAAAATAAAAAAGACTCACATGCTATCCCGACATAAAACGAAATTAAGGAAAAAGTGACATTAGCCTGAACTTTATAAATAAATCAAGGTCAACTTTTAAACAGAAATGATGAGGCATATGTAAAATCACATATTAGTCTGCTCATTTGACTAGATCATAATACTATTTGAAAACAGACAGCAACTTCTCACAGAAGCTAGATACGATAAAGCTGTCTAGTTTTGACTTTAGCGTTCGCGCTAAGTAAAATATTACTAACAAACTTCTGCGAGTTCTAAGATAGGGGTAGCTTTTTGAAACTGCTCACAAACTTTGTGTGTACGTTGCTACTGATCCCGGCCCAGATTTTTTGCTTCAAAGTGAGTTAGATGCTAAATTGCAACAACTTATCTTTTGGAGAGGGTTATAACATGCAAAGATTTCCAATTCTATTTTGTGACTAGTAGTATTGTGTTCCATTGGATTTATGTAGAGCGCAACTCTGAGTTAATGTAATCATATAATATGATAGATATGTCGGAGCGTCTGATCAAGGAGACGCTAGCGACTAGTTATTAGTCTAGTTTATAGTTTGTTAAATTGTTTGTTACGAATACGTCAAGCTGAAAGCTCGGTTAAGGTTGTCACAGGTGAGTGGCAACACTTTTTGAGAAAGGTCAACACTTTTTGAGAAAAGGGAACACTGTTTGTAACACGGTTATTCGATTTGAATTTTGACGCAGTCTTGTTCGAACCGCCGTGCCGTACACAACTCGTTTGGGATTTCATTACAACGTACAAGAAGAAAGACGATGGGTCCATGGGGCCCAGAATCAAAATCCTTTGTGACTGAGATTTCAACGCGTCTCCGCGATGTCACGGGCGATCCGAGGGCGGGCAGCTACTTTGCACAAAGGATTTCTATCGCGGTGCAGAGCCTGCCAGCCTTTTGGGTACCCTGCCTCGCGGCGAGGCGTTGGAGTCTCTTTTTTATTTGTAAATTTTATTTTATTAATTAGTAATAAAAAAATTAAAAATAAATTTAGAAGAAAGATGTACGCTGTGATGTGCAGTGGCTGTTTTGAAGTAGCAATCTGCGTGAACGGAGCGTTGAAGCCGTCGATTAGCAACAGTGAAATTGGGATTGTTTCAAGTGCCGTCGTGTTGTACAATTTCACTGTGGGACTGGAAATTACTGGTTTGATTGCGGTTATTGTAATGAATGTGGATAGGTAGACCGATTTATTACAATGACATTTCTATTTCTGCTGGACGGTAAGCCCTGTTGGACACAGAATATCTGTGTGGGCTAGAGGATTAGTTGCTGGGATGTGGTTACCAGTGGAAGTAATTCATAGGATTAGTGCGAGGTGGGGCACTGCCTTACCGTAATTTTTTTAAGAAGACTTTACGGTCTTTCTTGGGGCGACATCGATAAAGTGACGTGAGTGTAATTAGGTTTGCATCGTGACATTAGCCTGTTTTAGTACTGTAAGTAGCAAAGTGTTACTCACGTCAACCGTTATGTCAAAGGCCATATCCCGCTCAGCCTTTCCGGCGAGTTTCATATCCCTTTGCGACATAAGAGTTGAGATTGTGATTGTTGTCAATATACCCTCTCGCCGACAGATATATCTATCTACAATAAGTATATTAAGCTGGTGACAATATAATTAACACGGGTGTGTATAATAGTGCGTTCACTCGACATGTTCGTGTACTGTGATAGTTACATTAACGCCGTGTGTGTAATAATGATTAACCAAGTTAATTTGCCAAGTAATTCGCATCATCCAAATTATAAAATTAAATTGTTAAATCTTATTTTGTCTCACCTGTATGAGATAAAAACGTAATAGTGTGCCTGTGTGTGTGTGAGTGTGTGTGAATTGTTAAACACTTGTTAAAGTAATACTAGGGAAACTATAGCATGCTATTTCGTTAAAACTCTATAAAAATCTCACTACTCAATCTACTCGTAGATGACATTTGTATAATTACTGCACCTACCTGCTTATTTACCATACTTTTCCTTACTCGTAATCTAATCAGGCCCCTCTCTATCCTTTTAATAGACAGTTAGCTGTCTAACAGATTATATATATACTAGCTTTTGCCCGCGGCTTCGCTCACGTATCCCACGGAAACATTACTTTTTTCCGGGATAAGGATAAGGTACCCTATGTCCTTCTCAGTACTTCTATGTGTATGCGAATTTTCAAGAAGATTGGTTCAGTCAATGACCTTCCATACACATGGACATAGCACGTCATACAATAACAAAACCCAAAAATGGCACAAGCTAGAAATTTCACTATATTTAGCTTCTACTGCTGTGTCTATACATTGCTGCTGACACTCGAGTCTTACACAATAACTTCAGTTGTTAAAAAGCAATGTATAATTATCAGTCAGTCGAAGCTATGTAGTTGATTTTAGAAATTGTCAAGAACAAAGAAATTTACGGAGTAGCAATGCGTTTTTATTTTTGATGGAATTGAAAAAAAGAGGTGTTTTTTTTTAAATAGTTTTTAAATGTATTGCCGCATTATATATAAAATACTAGCTGACCCGGCAAACGTTGTTTTGCCATATAAATAATTTTCAAGTAAGAAAAATGTTAAGGGTGGACAACCCTTATCACTAAGGGGTATGAAAAATAGATGTTGGCCGATTCTCAGACCTACTCAATATGCTCACAAAATTTCATGAGAATCGGTCAAGCCGTTTCGGAGGAGTATGGCAACGAAAACTGTGACACGAGAATTTTATATATTAGATATATATATAAACCTACAGAAAGGCACAGGTACTCCTGAAAGTCATTTGAACGAAGCAACAATTCAACATTATAACAAAACAATATTGAACAGCACACCGATTTTTACCATGGCGAGACATGGTTATGTTACGCATTATCAGATGACGCGTCCCTCGGGACGGTAAATATTCGCTCGCCGCGATTAGCCCGCGCCCCAGGCCACACATGCAACATTTAATATCCGATATCATATAAAAGCACCAGCGGACATAAAATACTGGAGTATATATAAAAGACTTAATTTCATCCCAATTTCTATGGACCTTCTATTATAAAAGACGTTATCGAAAGCAATGATTTTCCATGTCCTCCGGGACAACAAGTTGATGAAATATTTGCTCAATCGCGTGTGTAACATAGTTTCATTTATTTCACTTCACCCCAGTCACTCGACTGAAATAACAACAGCACAACGGACGTGAATCAGCAATAAATTACAATAGCCATACATACACGCTTCATTGTTACAAAATCGATACATTTTATCTTATTTTTTATGTTACAACGAAACTTGTAAAGAACGAACCGGTGTGAACGATGATTGGTCATAATTCTGCAACAAAGTCCCAACGGTGCTCCAATACAACTTGTATTTCGGAGCGAAACATTTTCTTTGAGTTGAGACAGTTTGCAAATTATCAATTTTAAGTTTGGACAAAACATAGCTGAGTCATAACATAGTTTTGACAATGGATACGCAGAGCAATAGGAAACTAGAATGTCACCCGTAGGACGCACCGGGCAGCGAAATTAGCATCGACTGAGTCGCCGCTATTCAACAACAGGAATGAGTCATTAATCTTGTCCAATGTGATTGCGGTCCAAATTCCTCATCATTATTCAATCACCCCACAACGCATAATTGAAGCTTTTGTGCCTAATAGTCATACTTAATACAAACAAAACGTCCGGTTTTTACAAATAATCGGTTTCATTATTTTAATACGTACAGTTCTATATTAAAGTGAAAATCGTTATCGTTATCATATTTCTTTCTTTCTAATCCGTGAAACTGGAAATGATTGTCATTACTCTGCCGGAAAAGTGTAAAGGGGTCGTTCAGTTACTGCATAATTCTTGAAAATTATCACGACGAGGCCAAGAACGTTCTTTAAAGATTTTATGTAAAAGTCGAGGAGAAAAGTATCAGCCTCCTGACGATACATAATTCATAAACATCACGGCGCTGCGCTGTGAGCAACGAGGGCTCTTCATATCTTGAGCATCCTCGCGCTAAGCTGCATGTATGCTGCCCATTTCGCATGCTAGATAGAACAACTTTTGAAATCATTTGAAACAATTTTAGTAGCGAATGCTATTAATAGGATATTTTTTTTCCTTTGATTCAAATTACTTATATCATATTCAACGTATACAGAGAGAGATAACATTTACTTTTTGATATTGGTCTCACATAGCAAAGCTAAAAGATAAAACTGAATTTATAAAGAATCAGCAGATTTAAAATAGCGCATTTGGAAGTAAATGTAAGTCGTGGACCGAACTAGAGCATAAACAGTGCGTACTTGAAAAGTGCATGAGCGCGAAGCAGCTGAAACATGAAGGGCCCTTGACGGCTGTAGGGTCGTTAGAGGCCGCACTGCACCCGCGCCAGCCTGCCAGGATTATTTAGTTAAGCATCTTTTCACTAAACCTTAATGAAACTTCTTTTGCTCCTTACGGACTGTATTGTGCCTGGGATTTATCCGTTCTAAATTCAAATTGTGTCACTTTCTCTTTATTTACATGAATTTTAGTTGAGTTGATACGCTCAAACTTAGATATTTAGTGACCTATATTTTTGCCTTGTTAACTAAATTGCAAAGGGTTTAGTAAATTAAATTAGCGCGATCGTTAAAAAAAGCTGACAGCTCGCTTTTTTAATACTGCGTATTTTTCTGTCCATCCTTCCTCATTATTAAATTAATCTCTCGCCGTTCGGATTTTGCAAACAAGTTCCTTTGAAAGCGAAAACGGCCGAAGTTCTGGTGATTTCGTTAATAAATTAATTTGTAGCTGGCAGTTTGAAAAACACAATTCACTTTTGTTTAAAAATATTATTTGTAATCATGACCACAATGCATGTTAAGCAATGAGTAAAAATATTTTCAATAAGACGAAGATGGGTTCTCAAATAGTATAGCATGTATGTGTGTATATAATTGTTATTTATGGGAATTAGTCGATCGATTCCGGTACATTAGAAAAACGTACGATTACAATTTCTTTGAAATTACCAAATTTTGCCTAAACAAGTAAGACTACGTTTGTAAGGAAAAGTCTGATTCAGTCTAGTGTCTTTACCCTAGACTGAATCAGACTTTTCCAGTCCCTTTGGTACCCTAGACTTCCCCATACAAACCTAGTCTACGTTTTATTTTGAAACGACATGTCAGATTTCGGCAAAATTTTGAAATTTCAAATAAATCGCAAATATTTGACTTTTTTTTACTTCAAAATATTTTGAGTGTGAAAAACAATTATATTAAGCGATTTCTTTAAAATTACAATTTTATTCCGAAATCTGACATGTCGTTTCAAAATAGTAGACTAGCTAGACTAGTAGACACAAAACGTAGACTACGTTTGTATGGGAAAGTCTGATTCTGTCTCGGGTAAGAGGACTCTTAAGTACGAGTATTACATGTAGATGTAATGGCCAGAGCCCGCTTTTCTACGTTTCCTCTCACGGTGTCTCTTCGCACGGGGTTCGGCAGGGGTTTTTGGCATTCGGTACCCTTGTTTCCTAGGACTTCTAATGGGGTCAACTAAATAGTTGGATTTTTTCTACATATACAAGCTTATTTTTTATTAAGTACAAATATTTAAAGGGGTGATTTAGTCTATCATTTCAAACAACCTTTCCCAATACATGTATAAGATATATGAAAAAAATATCGCTTTCCATACAAATCGAAGTAGTCACGTGATCTAGTTACTAAGTGAAGTGAATTTTTTTTTCGTATTTCGATGTAAGTACATTTATTAGGAAAAGTTGTTCAAATGATGGATTGAATCACCATCATTAATATGCGATAAAAAGGTGACTCACGTAAAAATTCAGGGCTATTCCCAGTAGTCCTACCAAGTTTGTCCTACCAGTAGGACAACTGAAAATGTTTGTCCCAATAGACCTACCAGTAGGACTACTGGGAATTTTTGTCCCAACAGTTCTACTGGTAGGTCTATTGGGACAAAAATTCCCAGTAGTCCTACCAACTTCTTTTATGTCCCCAGAGACCTTATTTAAAGTTTTGTTTGTTTGTATTTTTTAACTAACAAAAGTGCGAGTTAAACTCGCGCGGAAAAGTTCCTGTACATGATTACATATCTAAGTTCCATAAGTTGTTTTAAATCTACCCCAAATTAGCTTGTGGTAACTTAAAAAGAGTATGTATAGTGCCGGATTTTAGAGTACAGAGATGAATGAATGAATGAATGAAAAACTCTTTATTGCACCTAAAAATTATTTTAAAAAATTAACAAAATACATTAACTTACTTACTTACTTATAATAAATTAACAGGAGATTAAGGGGGAGGGGAAATTTTCGCATATTTTCTTAAATAGCTTTAAATACTATTAATATCCTAAAATATAAAACAAGGGGATGGGTGTCGTGGTACACCCGGTGAGAACGAAGTTCCTTACTGCAAAATCGAGAGCTTTATGATCACTTAACTTAAAATTTTATTTACATAATGCTGTTTTGTAAAAAAAAAAATTATATCCAGACGCCATCTTGGATTCCAAAAAGTTTAGATTTGGATTTCGTGACCCAAACAAACCCTGGATACCGAGTTTCAGTCAACGTCAGAAATAGCTTCCCGAAGAGGGTTGACGTCAGGCAGGCGGCCATCTGTAAAACTATAGCCAAACCATTTCATCATTTCCCGATATTTCTTCTCCACTACGCAAGGCCTTTGGCATCCTTGGTGACCATTGACATGCAGTGAGAAGAAAAAGCGGAAAAGTGCACCCTGGACTTCGAAACAGCACAGCTGAAGATGCAACCGAGAATGCGCTTAGATAAAGAAGACTGAGTTTCAGTCAAATCGCATGCAGTTGAGAATCGATGGCCATCTTGGATTAATGAAAAAACAAACAAAATAGTGATAGTTCCTCTTCAAATAGTGATAGGTTGCTAGCCGCATCGCCTATCAACATTTTTTGCATTCACTCATTCCTTTAAGGCCGTACCTAAATTTTCCGGGGTCCAGTGCTGCCCCCATTTAAAATAAATCATTTCAAAGTAAACAGACACATTATTTAAAATTTTGCTACTACCAAGTGCTAGATAACAATTCAAAGTATTTTATGAACTACTGTTTACAGTTTATAATGAGAACGTTAAGCTTTACTACGCACTTTTGCGAAAAACGGCCACTTTTGGTATAGTAGCAAAATTTTAAATAATGTCTCCGTTTTCTTTGAAATGATTTATTTAAAATGGGGGCAGCACTGGACCCCGGAAAATTTAGGTACGGCCTTAATCAGCTCTTAGGATCTGCACGGGAAGAAAACCAGCTGGAAAAAGGAAAACAAAATAGTGTTGGCTTGCTAGTCCCATCAGTATCCAAAGTTTTATATGTCGCAGAGTCCTAATGTAAACCTTTTTGGAATCCTAAAATTATTTTTAAATGATTTTTTTACAAAAAATCTTTGCATAAAATTTTAAGTGAAGTGTTCATAAAGCTCTTGATTTTTCAGTAAGGAACTTAGCTATCACCGGGTATACCACGACACCAATTAAGGGTTTTATTTGTATTTGTTTTGATAGAATAAAGTTTGTTTTATTTTACAGTCCTTTTTAGGGTTTTTCCGTACCCAAAGGGTGCAAACGGGAGCCTATTACTGAGACTCCGCTGTCAGTCCGTCTGTCCGTCTGTCTGTCTGTCCATCTGTCACAGGGCTCTATCTCTTGAACCGTAATAGCTAGACACTTGAAATTTTCACCGATTATGTATTACTCTGGCCGCTATAACAACAAATACTGAAAATAAAAATAAGTTAAAAATTTAAGTTTAAAATAATCCTAGTAAACAACTTTTTATTTATCAAGACTACCCTTATACACCCCAAAACCAGTCCTAACACACCCAAAAACTACTCCTGACAGACCCCATACATACCCCAAAACCAGTCCTGACACATCCCTAATACACCCTGAAAACAGCCCTGACATACTCCTAACGCATTCCAAAATAACTCCTAACACATCCCTTACACACCTGGAAACCAGTCCTGACACACTCTTAATACATTCCAAAATCACACCTAACACATCCCTAACACACCCCGAAACCACCCCTGACACACTCCTAACACATTCCAAAATAACTCCTAACACATCTCTTACACACCCCAAAACCAGCCCTGACCCAGTCCTAATACATTCCAAAATAACTCCTAACACACCCCGAAACCAGTCCTGACACACTCCTAACACATTCCAAAATTACATCTAACACATCCCTAACACACCCCGAAACCAGTCCTAACACACTCCTAACACATTCCAAAATCACACCTAACACATCCCTAACACACCCTGAAACTAGTCCTGAGTCCTGACACACTCCCAAAACAATATCCTTTTACCATATACTTAACACTCTCCAAAATCTCTCATAACAAATCCAAAAAAATGTAGTAGGTCTATTGGGATTAATAATATTCCCATTTAAACTACTGTTACGTCACAGCCAACCGGTAGATCTATTGGGAGTAAAATTCCCAGTTGTCCTACTGGTAGGACAAGCTTGGTAGGACTACTGGGACTCAGCTACTGGCCGACATATTTTGACCTCATCTGGAGACCTTCCTCAGGGCGAATGTGACTCGCGACGCGTACACGAAGACGTGAGTACGGCTTAGGACGTCTAACTTTATACGTGTTTTTTTTTTTTAAATAATGGCCTGACGCTACTGCGTATTTAGCCAGGAACAAGTTAATAAAACGTGGGAAATTCTTTTTTCCTAACAAGTTACAATCAAAGGTTGGTGTAGGCCTTTGATTGCTTTCAGGGAGCTTCTGGTGACAAATCTATACGAGTCCGCTGGTTTCCATAGCCGACTGAGTGGCGGACGACGCCCGAAGACGTCCGCGAAACAAATATCACTACAGCCTATGACAGCATATGATTGTCCAATTTAACTATTTCACATATTGTTCATGAGCATGAGCATTTATAACACCAAACAACACCAATTTCATATTATAAAGTCCACTAAAATCAATTTGCAAAATAATTTAAAGAAAACCCTAACTGAACCCCTTGACTTCCCGCCAAAACCTGCTTTACGTGAGTTACCCGTTTATCGCATATTAATAATGTCTATGCCTCACGTTAGTTTTAACCAAAAAGACAATCACCCCTTAAAATATTGGTGCCTCATTAAAAATAAACTTGTCTTTAAAATGGTTTTAAAATATATGCTTGGTGTAGAAAAAATAAAAAAGATACACTTATACTTTTCCCTCACCAATAACTGTCTCGCTTTAATTTAAATTCGAAAACAAAACAAAGTAAAAAACTTTATTACATGGTGAAATTACGTTTACCTTAGGGCATAGTACGGAGGCAATCAATTGATAACTTATCGTGGCGAAATTTAACGATGCAGGTTAATAAAGGTACTACTACCAACAAATAGTCATTGGCAAACTTAGTATTCCCAGGTGCGATTTGTTCGAGTATTTTTTATTGAGATAATTTTTAATTTAATACGGTAATATTAAGATACCTGAATAAATATTTTAACGGTAAAGCACTTAAACCTAAATATAAAGCTTTATTATTTTCATAAAAGTCCTAAAGGTACATACTTGTAGACAGCTTCACGTTATGATGTACCTATAGTATATATAATAAATAAAAATATTTTCTCAACAAGGTAAATAAGTTTGACTTCTAAATAGGTTATGTTTGTACTTTGCTCTACTTACCTACATCCTCTATTGCAAAACTTTTCTTTTTATTTGTCGCGTTGTAGTATCTTGACATTACCCACCAGTGGCGCACCTAATGTGGTAAAAAGAGTATTTAGACCCCGCAAAATTAAGTAGTTAGATTAGTTAAACAGGAATTTATAAAAACAGCTAAAATGACCTCAATTATTACTTAATTGGGTTGTAATATTATGGTTGCATCCTAAGTGAGATTTTCCTCCGATATCTAACCTTTGCAGGTTGTATATAGAACAATTCTATTATAAAACATAGAGCAAAGTTTTCAGTTGTGTATGGGCAGCGATTGGTTGGGAATAACCATATCGACTCTCGTAACACAGATATTTCTTGCGACTCTATCATGCTGAACTCCTTGCACACCAATGTAATTGTAATACTAGGCTCCATTTTTCTTAGACACGCCACAATTATATTCGAGCGTATCGAGTGAACTGTATCTTTAATTTAGACACGCCACTATCATAGTCGGGCGTATCGACTGAACTGTATCTTTAATTTAGACACGCCACTATCATATTCGAGCGTATCGAGTGAACTGTATCTTTAATTTAGACACGCCACTATCATAGTCGGGCGTATCGACTGAACTGTATCTTTAATTTAGACACGCCACTATCATATTCGAGCGTATCGAGTGAACTGTATCTTTAATTTAGACACGCCACTATCATATTCGAGCATATCGACTGAACTGTATCTTTAATTTAGACACGCCACTATCATATTCGAGCGTATCGAGTGAACTGTATCTTTAATTTAGACACGCCACTATCATATTCGAGCGTATCGAGTGAACTGTATCTTTAATTTAAACATGCCACTATCATAGTCGAGCGTATCGAGATAACTGTATCTTTAATTTAGACACGCCACTAAATTAGTCGAGTGTATCGAGTGAACTGTATCTTTTATTTAAACACGCCACTATCATAGTCGAGCATATTGAGTGAACTGTATCCTTAATCAAGACACGCCACTATCGTAGTCGAGCGTATCGAGTGAACTATTTCTTTAATTTATGGGCACCAATGTAATTATAGCCCTAGGCGCCATTTCCTTAGACACGCCGCTACAAAGTCGGGTGTATCAGAACAATATTCGGTCTTGTATTGGCAGTAATTGGCTGGGAGTGGGCGGATCGATCGCTCGATGTGACACAAATATCTCGTTCCGCGACGCAATCACCCCAGTAATCCACTATCGACCTAATTGTTTCTTCTAATGACAATTGTTCGGCATCAATTATTACAATCCATTACTGAACGCTCATTTATCGCTCGAGCTGATCAAGCACGTAGCTCTAACAGTGTAATCAAGATGTGTAAGTAGTTTCAAGAAAATTAGGGTATAATTTTTGTATTTATGTAGAAAATAGTGCAGTATCACCCTTTGTTCACAAGGAGCTCATCACATACATACTTCTATATGAAGATATGCAATACAGTGTCATGAACTGAAATTGCTCCACAATTTTGGTGAAAATCTATTAAATTATTGTCCTGAATACAATCGAATTACGTTTGTAGCGAATGCGCGATATCTATTGTAGATGCACAATAAATAATCACAAACAGTGTTAACGTACAAGTAGCTAATTTATTTTCGCGTCTGAAACATTCAGAAACAAGAAATGTAACTGCATACGGTTTAAACACAGACAAAAGAGTTAGACATTCCGCCTTGAACTGGTTTTCACATTTTGTAGCGAACACTTAAAAGTAAACGCATACCAGTGGCGCTGCAACACACGCTGTGTTGCTCTTCAAATGGCTTCTTTATTCCCGGCGTGGCTCAAGGCAATCTGCGAGGATTGCACTTGACCTGCGATTCAAAGCGCCTAACAAAGCCTGCACCAACAAAAACCGCTCACCCATATCCACCCATCTCGCAGAACAAAACAAATCCCTGTGAACTAAAGAAACCTATCTGTATAAAGTCTAAAGCTTAAAATTTTATTCCAGAAAGGAGCTCGGTGGTTCCGTCGGAATATGCATCACTAGCACTTGCGCATGTTAAGTGACACCGGGCGTGGTCCACTCATGGATGAATGACAGTGGCATACAAATTTTCTCGAGCTCTTCCGTGCTTCGGAAGATACGTAAAGCCGTTTACTCCGGTGGTTATCATTACATGGCAGTCATCAAACTATGAAAGTAGCCTTTAGGCAGCAAAAAAAAACAGTTTTAATCTTGACACTAATAAAAAAATAAATTATATGCAATGCAGCAGAAAGTATAAGAAACAACTAGGTCAGTGCACAATCCTATTTTGATGGTATATTTTGTATCAACTACATTCGGATGAATACAATTCTTTCACATTCCAGCGCACACAATACAACCAAGACTTATGAATATGCACAGAAATCAAGTATGTAAACAACTTTTGTTATTTGCACGTGGAAACTAGCACCGGCATCCTATGTAAAGCTGGTATGTTATTTAAATGACTCTCTAGTATAATTAACAAATATAGCTGCTTCAACATTTGAGATCCTTCACGTCAAAGTACTTTACGTCTGAATAAATCGAATCAATTAAAGGAAGGGAGAACCGTATGAGCTGTTTATTCGGTTAGTGCGACAGTAACAGCTAGCATCCGTTCAATTTGATCAATACGTTCAGATTGGATTGTCCTGAAGTGTATAGAGGCGGCGCCCGGCGGCGCGCCGGCCGTAAACATCGCCGGCTCCATTGAAGTGTTGTCTCTGAGGGCCATGTTTTATTGAAAAACTTTCCGCTTTGCTCGAGTCGACGCCCGAGCCCGGCCCGTCTCGCTGTCGCACACCGCGCACCGTCCACATCCAAACTTCGCGCTCGATATACTTATTAATAAAACGCTTTGGAAATCTGTTAAAATCTGGACGTAACCAAGCGATGAGAAATTAATTCGTCGTCGTTATCTACACGAGTCGGGCGTCGCCGTGTTACGGGCGTGCTTCACTGTAAACAGTGGAGTAGGCGCAAGGTGGTCGGAGTAAATCGCTCCATTAGGCAGTTAAAAGCTCGTCGCTATCGTCGGGACATAACTCAGGCACCCGTCTCCACGCGGCCCTATAAATTACGCCTTTGTGCGAACGGGGCGTGCCCGCTTAAAATATGTACGACATTGTCTTCCCTGCGCACCTCCCCATCTCATATCTACCACTGAAATTCGGTGAGGGTCATCTCGTAGTTTTGTAGATTTGAAAAACGATTTTATCGATTTCTCGAACTACGAACTACACTTCCCCCTTTACGCATGCCTTCCAGACACATCCTCTGCACTCTTAACCTAAAGTACGTATATGACTACTGTAGCTTATATTAATATAGAGGTAATACTACTAAAGGACTCTATAATCACGCTGAAAAGATTCGATAGCAAATTTTTGGTTTAGTGATACATTGCTGTTCTGCAAGAAGATTAAGAGCCCGTATGACCCTGATAGTACTTAGAGCAACCTTAAATATTATCAATATTAACCAAATACTTACTTTGAAATAAAAACACAGCAAAGTTCAGGACTAACTCCATACATAATATGTTTCGAAAATACGATTGCTTAAAACTGTCTCGATAGAAAAAAATTGCGAAGTTGCCTCTAAATCACCTCAAAATTATACTAAAACGGAAAGTATTCATGAAATATGTACAATAGATTAGCCCTTGTAACTGTATTTTACTTATATAAAACATAAGGCAGAGATCATATGTCTTATTTTTTAAATAACTCTTATATATTCTTTGTAAAACGAAAAAAACCTCAAAAACCAGAAACGCGTAAACCAGCCTCATTGACCTCCCGTGATCTTTTCACCCCACATGGCTCTCTGTGTCGCTTCGGCTATAGTAAATTTGTGTGCGTGGAAGCGGGAGCAAAATTTAGATAACCTAGAGGTACTTATAAAATGTAACGAAATACACGCCTTTTCATTCCAAGCGATCATTCACACTTGCGAACAGATCATTTCTAAACGTTTGGAAAAAGGTGAACCGAAGACCCTCATATGCCCTTCACTTGGAAGTTATGAAATGTCTTTCGGGTCTTCCTACGTCAACAAAACTTTCGTCTAGCACTTAGATACTTACCTTTTATGTGAAAAGTAAGCCACGTCAACTATGGCTCCACCTTTCAGGCTAACAACTATTTTTATAAGTTCATGGGATGGTAGTTTTTTTATATAATAAAAAATATTAATTTGGACATATCAATCAAGAAAAATAACAAGTACATAGTAAAAGTTTAATGAATAATTACAAGTACAAAGTAGTTTTAAGCTAACATCTTTGAAAGAAGATATAAGTAACAGACAAACTGATATCTTACCCAAAAATTAATTCAGGCTTTCAAGGACTATCTCCAGGTAGAACTGTATAAATAAATAGCGTTTCGCTTGTTCCCATGTCATTAGGCCTTAACAAGGGTTTTGGAA
Source organism: Acrobasis repandana (assembly GCA_963576875.1). Classification (NCBI taxonomy): domain Eukaryota; kingdom Metazoa; phylum Arthropoda; class Insecta; order Lepidoptera; family Pyralidae; genus Acrobasis; species Acrobasis repandana. The sequence continues at coordinate 12,082,055 of OY756218.1, read as the reverse complement.
GTCGTCGAGGCAGTGATCGAAGCTCGGTCAAGCGCGAGAGATAATGCCATCGTTGCTGCCCCTCCTAATAACCACCCAGCCTGCCGTTTGTCCTCGAAATGACCTCGACAACATTGTTTTCGCCCTACACCGAATAAAACCATTTATATTTATTAATAATTCAATCTGCCTACTTTTCGTTTCTGTTTCCAATTCCATGATCTCCAAAATATTTACAATTTACTAGAACGAAATCGAACCTTGATGTTAGGTATTCTCTAGAGTACCGCTCGATTGGTACAAGCAATGAATTTACCTGCGAAAAGGTTCTGATAAGCACTTTTGGGTCATAAATCAAACTAGAGCGGTAAATATCAACCACGAATGTGATCTGAAGGTCTTAAACCATTTACGAAGATAAATAGTAATTACCTAGGCACGAAAACAAAATCGATGATTGTGTATCGTGCTTTTACCTGGCGAGATTTGGAAAGTTTTTGCTATAAAAAGTAACGATTAAAGTTAACGTTAATGTCGAGTTTTTGATAACAGTTGGCTTACTTTGTGCGGGGAGAGAGCAATGTTGACTGTAATACAATTTTCTTGTTAGATCGCAAACTGTCGAAGTCGCAAGTTGGATCGTGCCAAACTCGACACTCGTAACTAACTGTTCGCACGTGGCTCGATTCGCTAATCGCGACGTTGCTTAATGTGGTGACTAAGAAACGACCTAATTTCTAAGTTTGCTAAATTATTAGGTATATCAGCCCCTTTTGCTTCTGACATCATTATTTAACTTACTTTATATCTGAATTTGGGCCGTGTGGTTCCCGGCAGAGTAGAATAGGACCACTTCAAGTCTTCCCGTGGATGTCGTAGAAAGCTACTTAGGAAACACAAGCTAAACAAAGTTTATAAACATCGATGAGACCTCTTCGACCCGTCTGGCCAGCGTGGAGAGTGTAGGCTAAATCTTCTGACTGCTCTTTCTAATATATGGCTCTGGTAGTACAAAGAGGGTCGTGTTCCTGCAGTGGAGACTAAAAAAGACCTAATGATTATGATATCTGAATTCGTTCAAAACTCTATAGCTTTGATTAAACCTTTGTAGGTACCTACTTACTACTCGTACTTTAAACGATATTTTTTCTTAGTGATTTATTAAGATAACAGATTTTTTACAGGACCAAAAATATAATTAACTTACTGTAAGAATTCTAGGCTGCATGCTGTTTTTTTTTTGTAAATGTACGAAATGTAAATACTTTTGATTTTATAAGAGATATGTATGATAGCACGCCAGTCTGAATTCTTAAGGCCCCGTCAGTTCAGACCAAGAGTGAGTGTTTTTGAAAATGTAAATAAACTACTACAGTTTATTTCTCAATAAATTTACATAGGAATCCTAAGGCTTTTCTACACACTACTTTTTTTTAAATATTATGCAAAAAAAAACACAGCGCAATATCGTCGAGCTCGGATCCGGGCTTTTGTACGCTCTCAAAGAATATTCCACTGTGTTTTTTTTTGTATAAGATTTATAATTTTTTGTGTAGCGAAATTAACTAGTAATTTAGATCATACATTTTTTGGTATAGCTTTCATATAAAAAGATGATTGAATAAAGTAGTAATATCTTTTTTAAAGGTAAATTTAGGCAAATTTATAATAATAATAAATAATATTAAAAATGTATTTATTATCCTCCAATAAATTTGTTACAATTTTATACAACAAATATCCAAAAGAAAAAAAAAAATATGTAATATATAAGTACTGTGTTAGTGGAGTAATTTAGAGGTATGTTTGTGATTTTTTTCCTATCGAGCCAAAAATGCTTAATTGTGTTTTGGATATTGAAGATGTCTGAAGAAAAGCCTTAAAATACCGATGTTTTTTTTTTAAATAAACTGTAGTAATTTAATTTAAGTAGTTTTTCAAACACATGCACAGTATTGCTGGCTGTGAACCCATCTCGCCTTAACTCAGTCCAATTTCGCAAAAACTTAAAAATATTTCAAAATTTACATATCATCAATTGATTTCGTATATATATATATATATATATATATATTACTAGCTTTTTCCCGCGGCTTCGCTCGCGTATCCCACGGGAACATTACTTTTTTCCGGGATGAAAGGTACCCTATGTTACTTCTAGTACCTCCCAGGATATGTGTACAAAGTTTCATGATGATTCGTCAAGTAGTTTTTGCGTGAAAAGGTAACAAACATCCACGCTTTCACATTTATAATATTAGTAAGGAAGTAAGGATTCCTTCTTTTGTTTTTTTTTTTGTTTCTTTTTCTTTAATTATAGCTTTAGTTTTATTTAATTATATTTAGGATTTTAGCTTTAGTTTATATACTTACATATTTATTATCTTTAATTGTTTCGTATTCTTAAGTATTTGTGTATTCCCACCATATTGATTAATAAGTTCGTATGGTATCTATAGCTTTTTATAATTATTTTAATTGATGCATCCCACGGAAAACTTATCCCGGGATTAAATGTAGAATGTTTTAAATCTGTTGCTTTGGCGTGGAGGGGTTACTAACAAATACAATTTTACATTTATAATTATTTACATTAAATAATAAAATTGGCGTTATTTAACAGAGATAAGCACTTTGCCATTTCGCTGAACAATAGTCTAGCGAGATGAAATTAAACAGTTGCTCGTATCGCGCAATAATTTGAATTCGCAGCATTACGCAAGTTTAGGCGGCCGGCATTATCGGCGATTACCGTTATTTTATCTACCGTTTACTGTACACGCTAACATCATAGTTACCTAGCGTCCCTACGTAGAATCAACTGCGGAACCACACACTTTTTACTCCTTCAACTATATTTCAATTTAATTAGAAACATGAAACACCGTTGAACATTCAGTTAAAGCATTCAGCGAGCTGTTATGAAGCAATTACCCGTATCGCGCAATTAGTTGAATTGGCAGCGATTACGCAAGTTTAGCCGCGTGGCATTATCTGCGATTACAGCTGTTGCCGGCAGCCAGCGCTCTTTATCTGCAGTTTACTGTAGGTACATACCAATACCATAGTTAGCGTCCCTACATAAAATCAGCTATACAACTACACACTTTGTAGTTATTTCACTATATTGTAATTTAATTAGCAGCATAAAACATCGTTGAACATTCAGTTATAGCATTAAATAAATATGAAATAAATTATATAAATGTTAAAACATTGAGGGAGCTAAAATGTAACAATTACTCGTATCTTGCAATTAGTTCAATTGCCAGCATTACACAAGTTTAGCCACGCGGCATTTATTATATGCGATTACTGCTGTTGCCGGCAGCTGGCGCTCTTTATCTGTCATTTACTGTACCTGCACGTGATATTATAGCGTACCTATGCGTGCCTATGTAAAGTTGTATTCACAATATATGTGCCCGCTTCTACCTTAATTCATGTACGAACTCCAATGGAGCGATCGGCGAAATTGGATACTGTTAATGGAAAAATATATAATACGCATAACATTTATGATCAGTTGCTTAATCATCATTATTGTAGTCAATTATTTTTTTGTTGGAATCATTGAGCTAATTTAATTTAGACTGATAGATTTTTTTTGTTGGAGTCAACCAATGGGCCGGAGTTTAAATACCGCAGGTATACAAAGTGGAAGGGACGTACCAGTGATAAATCGAACCACGGGCTCTACTAAATCACTAAAGTATAATGAAATTAAAATAACAGTCGACTTTCCCATACAAATCGCCCGGGCGGCCGTACACTTTTGTATGGAAATGCCGAAATTTATTTTTGTGTTTCGGCTGTTATTTTGATTTAATTATACTTTAGTGATCTAGTGTAGCCCGTGGTTCGAATTATTACGGGTATGTTCCTTCCACGTTGTATATGTGTATGGATACAGATCCAACACGTAGAAGCCCTTTGGAGAAGTTGATGTTATATGGCGCTCCCGCCAAAACCCATTCTTGGATATACCAAAGAAAGGTATATTCTTGAATAGTTTTTGGCAAGAGAAGGATCTATTGCAAGAAATAGGAAAGGTTTATGGGTTATGGAATGAGTTTGTGATCTATAGCAACAGAAACTTGGCACTAATATCTTCATTATTATATACTTACCCAAAAAACCACAAAGAAAAAATTAACTGCTTGCAATCATTTAAGAAAACCAAAATTGTATCACCTCCGCGACTTGCACTAATGATTTGAACATACCTTGTTTACCTATGTTCAAATATAAATAAAATAATTATATAATAATGAACGCCAAAATAAATCGAAATTACAGAGACACCATTTATCGGTTATCTCACTATTGTATTGTATGTTTTGGTATAATAGATATATGTAGACGTGGTTACGAGTTTTAATAGAGATGTCTGGGATTGGTGGCATTTTTTTTAATTTCGATCGAATTTAAAGCTTGCTTTAAAAACGTAAATCGAGACTAATTCTTGACTACTCTATTTTAAAATCCGTGCCTTGGGATTTGTTTATTAAGAAAAAAATAAAATAAATACAATTGAGATTAAACAAAAAACTAAACCTAAAAATAAAACCTAATCTAAATTATTGATTCGTGCTTTGCCCTTACATTAAAAATCTAAGCAATTCTAGGAATATTAAGTATCAATCGAATTTTTTTTATTTTATTTATTTATTTAATATTTATAGCACAATTAAAATGAAAAGTACAAGTGGCGGACCTAATGCCATATGGCATTCTCTCCCGGTCAACGTTTTGACCAAGCAGAAAATATGTGTGAATGGCGTAATAAAATTCCTAAATAAGTTTGGAAAATCCAAAAGTGCACGCCTCGGTTACTCAATTTTCACAAAAAAAAACAGAACTTGAATATTGCATATTTATCGGTGTATTATGAACAAAATAAAAAAATTACTTTTAAATCTTCGCGCCATTGCCCACACAGAAAAGAAAGGTACTGCGCATGTATTGTCAATGTCAAGAAGAAAAGAAAAATGAAAAGATTAACATTGTATCCAGAAAAAGAATGGAAATTAAGAATGGCTAAAAGGCAGATGCTAAACGCAGTAAAAAAAATAAAATAAAAAATTGTCAATGTCAACGAACCTTATTTACATAGATTTAGATATACCAACGATAGGTGGATTTCAGTTGATTGCTAATTATAATTAAACTACATAGAATTAGACCGTGATCTTCAAAAGGACTTAGTTTTGGATAATACTGAAGCGTATAAAAAAAAATGGACTTGATCAGATAAGTTTTTCGGGAGTTATCGTGACCACGCCAGTTTCCATACGTCCCGACACACGGACGTCCACAAAATGTTTTTATTAAACATTGTTTTTATTTATTTAAAAGGCAAAATGTCTTTTAAAAATATCATAAGTGTTGAAACTAGTGTTTTTCCTTGACATTTATGTGTAAATATTATTGTACAAGTGCGATAGAAAATAAATAGAGACACATTTAGTTAAAAAAATCACTTGATTTTTGTAAGGCGAGAGTAGAGCACTACCTCATATGCGCTTCGCTAATGAGGCGTGCAATAAGTAATCTAAATATAAGTAAGTACCTACTTAACAAATAATGCTAAAAATATATATAACCAAAAGCACATATACTATATAAAATCAATAGTTTGAGCGGTTGAGATCGAGAGTTTCAGTGCAAATTTGTATTTTTCGTGCATTATTTTAATTCTAATTAACTTCATAATTAAAAGATAAGCAAAATAATATTACAACTGACTCACGCTACTGTCACAGAATACATTTTTTTTTTATTAAATAATTTTACGGCTCTGGATACAAGTCCTTTAGAGCCTATCTTTAACTTTGTTCTTTATTCCTAATCCTAACCTAACCAGTTACAATCAAAGGGTGGTGCAGGCCTTTGACTGCTTTAAGGGAGATTCTGGCGACAAATCTGTACGAGTCCACTAGTTTTCATAGACGACTGAGTGGCGGACGGCGACGCCCTAAGACGCCCACACAGTCCGCAAAACAAATATCACTACAGCCGTACTATGACTGTTCACTTTAATTATTTTACACATTGTTCATGAGCATGAGCATTTATAACACCAAACAACACCAATTTCATATTATAAAGTCCACTAAAATCAATTTGCAAAATAATTTAAAGCAAACCCCAACCGAACCTCTTGACTTCCCGCCAAAAACTCCTCACAGAATACATAAGAGTCAAACTACTGTCACTGTTTACGATTTTGTAGTACGCTACGATCCGCTACAAACTGCTACGACCAGCTACGATCGTAGCATATGAAAGGTACGCCTGCTACGAACGACGCATTCTCATTGGCGATTGTGCTACGATGCTACGGATCTATACAAAAACTAAAAATGGTACTATTTGTAATTTGTATGGAAACAAAATTAATTATCATACAAATTACCTTAAAATAGGGTTGCCATTATCAGTTTTGGTTCATAAAATAGCGCTCACTGGAGCTGTTGATGCGAGCTGTTTGTTGCTTAAAAATTAATGATCAACACTACATAACACGTTTCGATACACACAGGTCTAATCTAAGGCCATTCCCCCACTGAAAACGCGCCCCGCCGCGGTGCGCGGATCGGCAGATTCCGCGCGCGGCGACGGAGGCGCAGATCTGCGTCGACGGCCCCGCGCCAAATATTCATTACATTCGATCGTCGTGGAGAATGGATACCGAACTCATTCTAGAAAGCATTTCAAATGAGTGTCGTAGAGTTAGCGCTTCTAGCACCGCGCCCTTGCGCGGTCTGGCAGATTCAGCGCGCAGGACGCGCTCCCGCGCGACGGTGTGGTTTCAGTGGGTTGGACCAGGCGTGTTTTCTATACAAAAAGAGATACTTGCATACAATGCTAAAATCTGCTGCACCGCGCTCCGCGACGACAGTGCGCGGTGCAGTGGGATCACCGCCTTAAGTGACCTCTAGGTCTGGCGAACTCGCTCTGTCTACCCTGTCAAAATATAATTTCGGTTTATCGCGTTATTTTTTATTTACAAACTTTACGATTACAAGTGCTACGATATGCTATATAGTGCTACGGTATACTACAAAGTACTACGGTATGCTACAAAATGCTACGGTTTGCTAAGAAGTGCTACGGTATGCTACGAAGTATATGGAATATCTACGACGCCTGCGATATTTCAGAAACGGTCAAAAAAATAAGTTACCTTCTTTTCCATTTCAATATAAATTATAAAATATGAATTCTTACCACACAATATACTAATATTAATTTGCTTGAAACTATTGCCTTTCTCTCACGTGGTGGGTCCGGGATGAGATATGTAAGCCTCCCACACATAACTTAAATGCTGTCTTCCTTCGCCTCTATAAATTACCGCAGAGCAGGCATTCGTGGACAAACCGAGCTCTGGTACAATCCGCTTATTTTTTACTTAACCCTTTTCGCCTCGAATAAAATTTACAGATAAGGGCCTTTTTTTCTTTTGGTAAAACGAAAGTAGTTTCACAGATCAAAATGATTATAGAAGCTTTTTGAGTCGGTAAAGTATTTCAAATATGTATAATATGCTTAAATAAACAAAGTCATTGTTTTCATACAATGAAGTAAGCTGGGAGAATAGACAAGACATTGTAGGCATTTTTATGATCTGTCGAAAGCATTCGACTACGTCAATCATATGATATTTAAAAAAAACTAATATTTTATGGCGTTAATTATCAGTAACCTGCACTCACTGCAATTTCATCATATCTTGATATTAGAACTCAAAGAGTTAAAATCTACAGAGTAGCCTCAAAAAGTACACCTTCACGCATGGGTGTGCCACAGGGCTCAATAATTGGTCCATTTTTGTTTTTAGATTTATATAAATGACCATCCCTGTTTTGCAGAAAAAGTTGTGTGAAGTTTCTTCTCAGCAGTAGTCGTTGCGAAATCCTAGTGTTAGTAGCTTTTCTTTGAAATAATTAATTACATAGTTAAAAATAAATAAGCCTGATCATTTAGTTGGGTCTATAAATTTACCAGCTTGCGAAATTGCAAATAATTTGAAAATTTAAGGGTTGATTTAGCCCCGCTACTCCCCCAGCCAGTTCTGCAGTTTTGATTTAGGGTTATAGGCAATACCGTTTTCACCATAAAGGCACACGGGGCCCTTGCCCAGGGACCCCATTCTCAGGGGGCCCCGAAGGACCGACAATTTCTCCCACACATTTATTCTCAAAACATTTTTGTCGGGCACATTACACTATTTTCACAAATCAGTAATTTTATCAGAAGGTATTTACAAGGCATATACTACGCCATTATATTATATCAATGACTGCGCCTATTCCTACTGTACTAATTAATAATATTTCCGAACGCTTCTTCTTCTTCTTCTCTCCTTGCCATTTCCCTATACGGGGTCGGCCCCCCTAATACTTTCACTCCATTTTTGACGGTTTTGCGCCATTTCTGGACTTATGCTTATGCCAATAATATTTCCGAACGCATCCTACCTAATTTACTAAGTACACCATGTAGCGATTACTCACGCAATCACTCCGATTCCAAAGACAAAGGCCCCAAAACGGTCCAAAAGGGCCCTAAATTCTTGTGTGCCAAGGTCCCCAGCCTAGTTTAAGACGGGCTTGGTTATAGGAGGAGTAAAAGACACATTTTCAGCTTGCTTCAATTACACATTTTTGGCTAGGTAGGTATAAATAACTACCCAAAAATACCTACCTACCCTAAAAATGTGTAGCAGCTCTCGGAGCACTGTGTCGAGCAGCGTCGGCACACGCCGCGAGTACTCGTAATGAAGACCGCGCTGTTTTACATAGATAAGTACGCCGAAGTGAGCCACAATGGGGCTCTCCACACAAACATCCTACTATACACGTCACATTGTACATGTATACGCTTAAAGTAGGGACCTAGGCTATTTACATTTTAAACTAGCTAGATTTGTTATTTGGTACACTCAATTCATTGTGCCACCGTCTTATAGTGAATAGAGAACCAAATATATTTGTGTATCTAAGTAAAAAATATTGAGTTATTTTAAATTTTTCTTTCTAAGATGGAGTTAGAAGCAAATGACCTTGAAGTGGCGCTCTCATTTAGAATAAATTGTTAACTCGTAAATGTGGTAAAAATTTCCATATTACTTAATGTTAGGCACTACATAGCCCTTTAAATTATTTTATGAACTGCCGTTGAAACTATTATTGGTGATCCGTCTAGCTTTAAAACTTGCCTCCGCCAAAAGTGGCTACTTTTGGCGGAGGCAAGAATAAAATAATTTAAAGGGCTATCTAGTGCCTAACATTGACAAATATGGAAATTTTCACCATATTTACGAGTTAAGGCCGTACCTGAACTTTCCGGGGTCCATTGCTACTCCCATTTTAAATAAATCATTTCAAAGAAATCGGAGACATCATTTAAAATTTTGCTACTACCAAGTCCTAGATAGCCCTTCAAAGTATTTTATGAACTACTGTTTACAGTTGATAATGAGAACGTGAATGTGTGTAGTAAAGCTTAACGTTCTCACTTTAAACTGTAAACAATAGTTCATAAAATACTTTGTAGGGTTATCTAGGACTTGGTAGTAGCAAAATTTTAAATGTCTCCGTTTTCTTTGAAATTATTTATTTAAAATGTGGGCAGCACTGGACCCTGGAAAATTTAGGTACGGCCTTAATAATTTATTTCAAATGAGGGCGCCACTTCTGCTTGGTATTCACCTTAAATTATTCTATTATTTGTATTCTTCTTTGTTCATTGGGAAGGCCTTTAGTCCAGCAATGGTCTGATATAGGCAGAAGAGCATAGAAAGAGGATATTCTGAATATTAAAAGCTACACATTTTAATATCAAAGTAAATTAGATTGTGGTCATCTGGCGGTGACCTAGAGTTTAAAAAATACCTAGCAAAACTGCACCAACTACTTCTGCTCCCGCGCAGACTGTAGACGTGAAGTACCTATAAAGTGAATGAAAAACTATCCTAGACATTGGGCCTTATCTAACATAATATAGGCCTAAAGTCCGCCTGTTACATTTTTTGTAATAAAGTTAAATAAAATAAAAATAATATAGGCAAGTATAGAATCTTCATGTAGCTATGCTGTGACGAGTCCACAACATGATAGACCCAGCGTGTTCTGGACAATTCTTTATACAATACTTGACGATCGATAACCAAATTATAATGGACAGTGGATCCTAACCACACAATTTACATTACAAGCCAAACGTCATTCGATTATACGTATATAGTAGCATCCTGCACACAACTAATACTTACCTACATAAACTCCGTTTAAACGGATTACAATAGCAATTAATCTGTACAGTAATGAAGTGAGCATATTTGGGCGAGACGAAACGTCGCTGAACTGACTAAAAACGCACGTTTTTAGATGACGGCATATAAGATGTTACGTAACATCTAGTATGGAAATGCTTGGCCAATTTTGATGTTTCAACTTAAAAAGAATAAAGTCTCATCTACTCGCCTACCAAACTTAAAGTTCCAATGAAAGATACTCAAGTTATCGCCAAACATCCATATTTACCTTAGTGCATTAAACCAACATACATAGGTCTTCGACGAAACAATGTCGATCAAGTCGATGGTGAACATACATTTTAATCAAATAAAAGGAAAAATATATGTGAGAACATATAAGGAGGTTAAGAACTTAGCGGGGAAAAGAAAAACATGGAAAGACAACGACAAGAGCACAGCTCTTAAATACAAGAAGAAGACTTAGGTACATTTAAACGCTGGATTGTCCAAGTAGACTGGGTCACACGTTCAATGGGGTATGATAGATTATGGCGTGGCGATCGAGTCACATTGCGAGACGCGAATATAGCAAGGCCCTTAGAACAATAAAGCAAGGCCCGACCCGCTTCGACCCGTGTTGCGTTTTCTATAACTTTTGACATTTATGACCGTCGACGTGACAGTCAAGCATCGCCGTCCAAATAACCGTCATTAGATATGGACAAAATCACACTAATGGAGCTAGCCGAAACTAAGTTTAAACTTGTATTATTGGATACTAACTCAAAAATAGGTACTATATTTAATTTTATAAATACATATAAGTATAGATAAAGACCCAGAACAATTTGAAAAAGGCCATTTATCAACTTGCCTTGGCTAGAATCAAACCCAGAAATTCCGGAGTTGCGGATGAGTTCAACCCTCAATAAATAAATAATAAATAAAAAGATATATAAGGACAAATGACACTGATTAAGCTAGCCCCAAAGTAAGTTTTAAACTTGTGTTATGGGATACTAACTCAACAATACTATATTTTATGATAAATACATATAGGTATAGATAAACACCCAAGACCCAGGACAATTTGAAAAAGGCCATTTTCCAACTTGCCCTGGCTGGAGATCGAGCACAGAACCTCTGGATTAGCGGTCTTGCGTGATAACCATTACGCCACGGAGGTCGTCGACCCTCAATGTGCTCTATCGCGCTCTGACCGTCTGTGACAGGCTCAATTTGCTCAGTTCTTAAAGGTTGAATGCGGTTTAGTAGCCGGTAATTCCATTAAGTAACCGCGCTCTCTAGACATCGATTTGTCAAAGTGCCTCAATCGTTTTCTTCTTTTGCCGGAGTTCTACTTAGTCAGATCATTAGAGATAAAAATCGTTTGTAGGTGTATCTCACACCTGGATGTCTAAGTAGGTATCTAGATCTAAAAAAGGACTTAGTTACTAGCATGTAGAGTATCTACCTAATACTATTTTAGTTTATTTTTAGGGTTCCGTACAAAAAATGAAAAACGAAACCCTTATAGGATTACTCGTGCGTCTGTCTGTCCGTCCGTCTGTCACAGCCAATTTGCTCCGAATCTACTGGACCGAATCAAGTGAAATTTGGTAGGATGGTGTAATTCTATGACCCAAACACATATGTGTTAAGTAAATAAATATTTTTCAAAAATAAGGGTAATTTTTGGGGGATAAATTAGGAAATTGAAAAAAAAAGTTTTGCAAACCTTAAAAATTATAAAATAGTTTTGATTTTTATTCATGAAAGAAGACGAAAATTAACCACCCCCCCCCCCCCCCCCCCCCGATCTCCGAAACTACTGAGCCTAAAATTTTGCAAAAATTCGGAATATAAAACCTGTAAGAATTGAATCAATTGTACGGAACCCTCTCGTCGCGAGTTTAACTCGCACTTGGCCGGTTTTATTTATTATAGAATCTTTAAAGTAGATACACTATCACGTCTTTATACCTAAAGGGGCAGACAGAGCCTAGGGCGGCAAGGCCTAGGCCGCTTTTAGTGTGATATGGTGGGCATGAAGATGGAAAAGGAAATCATAATAGTGATGGGTTGCTAACCGCATCGTCTATTGATATGATTCAGATTCTTGCCCATTCCCTCGATCGGCTTTCACGATATACGCGGGAAGAGAAGCAGCTGGTACATTATATCTTTAAAGTAGGTCCTACCTAAGAAACTATTAGAAACAAAAACTTGAAAATATGGTGAATTAAACCCAAGCAAGAGAAGCTGAACGACCGCCAATTTGCGAAATAGATTCACGTCAACGAGTACCTAATTACGTATGGTCAAATTAACTTAAAAAAAATGAGTTGAAATGAATGACACCATCATAATGACCACTTCCTTACTTAGGTATACTTGCTATACCTATAAGTTTTTTTGAACTAGAAAAATAGTATTTATAGGGCGTTTTTTTAATAGATTTCTTTTCTATAAAATGTACTGCCAATCTATTGTATATGTACTACCTATGTGTGTTATATATTTATAGATTACTAGCTTTTGCCCGCGGCTTCGCCCGCGTAGATTAGGGGTATGAAAAATAAATAGTAGCCGATTCTCAGACCTACTGAATATGCATAAATTTTTTTATAAAAATCGGTCAAGCCGTTTCGGAGGAGTATGGTAACTAACATTGTGACACGAGAATTTTATATATAAGATTATTAGAAGTAACACAGTGTTACTTGATTTCGTGACCTCACTTTGGTAGGTAGGTATTTCAGCCCCTTCGCTTCGAATTGAAATAAGCACTTATTTTACGACGACTTGTAGACTAGTGATCATCATGCCAGGCATACCGGAGGCTGTTCGATTCCCGGTCAGGTCAAGATGGAAAATGATCTTCTTCAGATTGATCTGGGTCTTCAATGTTTATCTATATAGGTATGCATTTGTTATAAAATATAGAATCGTTGAGTTGGTATCCCTTAACACAAGTCTCAAACTTACACACCTTACTTACACCGTGTGGTTCCGGGTCAGAATAAGAACACTCCATCTGTTCCTGTGGATGTCGTAAGAGGCGACTAAAAGAAAAATAGCACATAAAGCTTGTGCTACAATTCGATAATACAAACGTCAGGCCGGTCGTAAAACTATTAAATTTTTCCGGCTATTTCTTCTCCAATTTGCTAGATTTTTGGCATCCTTAGGTGACCATTGATATGCATATTATATTTGGAAAATAAAAAGCGGGAAAGCGCACCCCGGGCTCTGAAGCAGCATAGCTGAGGATGCAACCGGGAACGCGTTCAGATGAAGAAGAAGAACACAAGTCTCAAACTTACTCTGGGACCAGCTCAATCTGCGAACTGTCCGTATATATTTATAGATGATGATATTTACATAGAGATGGCAGCACACAAATTACTAGCAAACCTGCGAAAGGTAGGTTATATAGGTTCAAATACGACGAAAGTGCTTAATCAATGTGTGTTACCAGTGATGACTTATGGCTCTGAAACGTGGTCCCTTACTATGGGTCTCATAAGTAGGCTCAAGGTCGCTCAACGCGCTATGGAGAGGGCTATGGTAGGTGTTTCTTTACGTGATCGAATCAGAAATGAGGAGATTCGTAGAAGAACTAAGGTCACAGACATAGCCCAGCGGATTAGCTCATTGAAGTGGCAGTGGGCGGGGCACATAGCGCGAAGAACCGATGGCCGATGGGGCAGAAAGGTTCTCGAATGGCGACCACGTACCGGCAGGTGCAGCGTAGGACACCCACCTGCTAGGTGGTCAGACGACCTGAGCAAGGTTGCAGGAAAACGCTGGATGCAGGCCGCTTCCGATCGGTCGTTTTGGAAATCCTTGGGGGAGGCCTATGTCCAGCAGTGGACTTCCTGTGGCTGATATGATGATGATGATGATAGGTTCAAATACTAGGTAATATTTTTGCTTCTATATTGGTCTCACTTCTCTCTGCACCACCTTCCGGTTAACCGTTTACAATTTTTGTAATATAGTAAGTTGAACAAATAAATAGGAGAGGGAAAATGATTGGTCACTTAATACGACATGACTCCTTATTTAAAAACATACTAGAAGGAAAGATAAAAGGTAGAAGAGGTCCAGGACGACCAAGAAAGAGCTATGTAGACCAACTGAAAGAAAAAGCAGGGGTCATGTCGTATCAAGCACTAAAAAGTAAGGCAGAGAACCGAGGAGTTTGGCGCATACTCCACCGACAAGAGCCACTAAGCTCTTAAGGTGAATATAGAAGCAAATGGCCTTGAAATGGCGCCCTCATTTGAAATAAATTGTTAACTCGTAAATATGGAGATAATTTCCATATTGCTAATCGTCAGGCACTAGATCCCCTTATATCTAGTGCCTGACGATTAGCAATATGGAAATTATCACCATATTTACGAGTTGACAATTTATTTCACACTTCAAGGCCATTTGCTTCTATATTCACCTTAAATAAGAAGAAAGAACAAATAAATATGAAAAAACGCCACCTAGTGACCTATTAAAAAAGACATTTAAAGAAAGCCAAAACTCTTCTTTACATGTTTTTTTTAAATTGAATAATGATTAATAGGCCAGATACCGGATAGTGACCGGATATCCGTTGCAATTACCTACCTACCAAGAAACTAGCAACCCTTTACTAAGTACAATATTTTATCGTAATATTTTGCCAATTATTTTTTCGTGAAATTTCGTGGTAGTTTTTTTATTGAAACATTTTTTAGGCAAGTATGACAGGGACACCCTTTTATACACATTCAGGCGAGACTTGCAACATAAAATTCTCGAAGTACCCAGAAAGCCAGCTTGAATATTTTACAACAATACATAGATGTATCTGGGTTTTGCTTAACACAGATGGCAAGGCAAGATGTCTTCAGTAATGGGTTTAGCCGTAGGTACTAATGGAAGTGAACCGCAGGCTTAGCGTTGCGGGTGCCGGGCGTGCAAGTACCTACCAGAACCTACCTACCCACAGAGCCACATCCTGCACGATGACATCCGTTAAGTAATGTACGATGGCGACATATCTCCGTTAAATCCATTTGAAAACGTATGAAAGCTTCGGAATTTCGTATTAGGTTACAGAAAAGCTGAATGTCACTTTTCACCGTATTTCTGGCTTCTTTTGGAAGAAACTAGAATATAATTAAAAATAGGCCCGTTGCGAAAATAAAAATTTAAATAAACTTAGTGTTAGTGGCCAAAATTTTTTTCAAGCTGCGTAATTTGAAACATCGAGCTAGATTCGTTCTGTATTTGCTCAAACGTCTGACCGTCTGACATCTAGCGACAGCAATCGAGACTAACAACTTTCCCCAACCTTGCTAAATAGTTCAGTTTGTTTCCTATCACAGACCTGTATTTTTCTTTATTCTTACAATAAAAATAAGTACTTACCTAAGTATCTAAGTTAGTAGTTAAGTAAGAAACAATAAAACTACCTACCCCAAACTAGAACGTATTGCAATCGTCCTTAATATACAGAGGTTCATTTCCTCTGAAAGAAAACGACCCGGCGACCGTCTTCGCGTTATCCTGATCTCCATCGGATTGGAACTGCTGATTACTAGATCCCTTGGATTTAGATGAGCCACTTTACGTCCACTCCATATAAATAGCATCGTGATAGAGGCGACATTTTTCGGTCCAAAGCTGAACAGTAAATAATGTAGCAATAAAAATAGCTACAATTGTTAGGTAGATA
This sequence comes from Acrobasis repandana, assembly GCA_963576875.1. Classification (NCBI taxonomy): domain Eukaryota; kingdom Metazoa; phylum Arthropoda; class Insecta; order Lepidoptera; family Pyralidae; genus Acrobasis; species Acrobasis repandana. Next base: position 12,066,087 of record OY756218.1, on the reverse strand, counting down.
ACTGTAATCTGTGTTAGTTTCTCGTGGTACAACCGCTTACAATACAACCCGTAACTTTAATGATTTAACTACTCTTTAGGGTTCCGAAGCCGTGTCGGAAGTCCCTATATAAGGAACGGACAGACAGATATACCGGAACTTACAAGAGTACTCTTGTCTATATATAATCCGTCTGTCCGTCAACGGTCACCTCAGAGGATTGTTAGTCCTTAGTACTAGAGTAGAGTTGTAACGTAGTACACATTATAAGTTAACATAAAATTATTATAATATCTATTGTTTACAATTTTAAACAAATTAACTTAAAACAAAACTAAAACTAAAATTAAATAAAAGAAAATATATAATACCTAAACCTAATTACAATTAAAATAATAATAAACATATATTTACATTAATACAAAAAACTTTGAAACACTATTTACAGCAGAAGTTGGTCAACGCCAGAACGGCTAATACTGCATTAGTGTCTGCAACATGCCTTTTTTTTATGTAGGCTAGGCAGTTTAACTTTATTTCTTTTGTTGCGATGCACCGCTGATGGGTCATCATTAGTATCGCTTCCTTACTACGAGCGAGACACGTTATATGTTCTCATCTCAGAACTACAATTGCGATTTGAATTGTAAAAGTGAAAGTTTTGCACTGAATATAGGTAATCTAACAATCTACGAGTAGTCTAACTAAGGTGCTTAACACCTTACTACCTAAGTGCTATTCAAACCCGAAATTCGGTAAGTGGCGAACTGATATTTAATTTTAGTATCCTTTAGGCAGGTAACCTATCTAGATAAATTTTAAATTGAATTTTGTCAATTTGGATAAGTAGTGTTTCTAGTAATATTTCATTAGAAACAACATTACATCGAGTATAGAAACTTATAGATTTTTCTCCTGGGCGTGGCTATCTTCTACCACCGCCCGGTATTAAAAATAAATTTATTCTAGAATATTTTCCTCTAAATTGTTATTTTTTGAGAACAAGTAGTACTAGTTAGGTTTCTATTGTAAACTCTGTTCATAATGATGTCCAGCAGCCACAGTCATTGCACTAAGTAAAAGTAGGTACGTCCTCACCATCACCTCATATCGTCATCATCACCTCTCGTGGCAAAATGGCTGGCCTTCATTATAAAAGGCATTTCTCTTACAATGGAAATCACTTCCAGGGTTCCAGATTCAGACTACAGAATACCCGTACGGACATACTACCTTTGGCACCTGATACCTGCCTACTTGAGTACTGGACACAGCCACAACATCACGCCACCGTCAACTAACTACCCAGCACTAGATCCCAGGACAGTACCTCTTGACTTGGAGAACAGAATAACCGGCATAGTAGGGCCCTTATAAATCCACCCCTGAATTAAATTATTTTTTAAATCAATTATATTTGTTAAGGTGAAGATATAGGCAAATGACCTTGAAGTGGCGCCCTCATTTGAAATAAATTGTTAACTCGTAAATATGAAGATAATTTCCATATTGCTCTTCGTCATGCACTAGATAGCCCTTTAAATTATTTTATGAACCACAGTTGAAAGTATTTACATTAGTCCGTCTAGCTTTAAAACTTGCCTCCGCCAAAAGTGGCCACGGCAAGTTTTAAAGCTAGACGGATCACCAATAATAGTTTCAACGGCAGTTCATAAAATAATTTAAAGGGCTATCTAGTGCATGACGAAGAGCAATATGGAAATTATCACCATATTTACGAGTTAACAATTTCACACTTCAAGGCCATTTGCCTGTATCTTCACCTTAAATTTGTGTTGCTTATTTTATTTAGCTCTTTACGCGCAACGCTTCAGAGTAGAGCTGTAATTTTGCATGGTTTTATGATAAATACATACGAATACCGGCAGACACCGATTCATCGCGTGATGTGCCCTGTCCTCTCTCTCTCTCTCATCTCAGCGTATTCTCAGTTGCATCCACAGCTGCAACGCTGCAAAGCCCGGGGTCCGCTTTCCGGCTTTTCCTTCTCCACTTCGCACGATCTTGAGCATCCTTGGTTGTAAGACGATTGGCACGCATATCATCCTTGACGACGTCAAGCCAGCATTTCTTGGGTCTACCACGTCTGCCGGGCCCCGGCGGAGGCGGCATGGCTATACATTTGTTTCCCACGTAGCTTGCCGGTTTCCGCAAGATATGACCGTACCAGCGTAGGCGACTTTCTTGCAGTTTGTCTGGTATGTCGCGGACATGAAGGCTGCCGCGGATGCGGGTGTTTCTCACGTGATCTCTCCGTAATACTCCGCATATCCAGCGCAACTTTTGCGATGTGCCTGTCCATGCCTCTTCAACGAGCTAAGTAATTCCACTGCCTTACATAGTCAATTCAATGTTCTATTCGAACTTTACGAATGCCCTCAATTCCGAGTAGATTTCTAGAGTAGCAACGACGCCTTGGGCCGTGCCCTGGGCAAAATGAAATTGTTGAACAATTAAAACATATTTAAGTAGGTACCTATACCTACTTAATTGTTTTACAAAATCTTGGGCAAAATTAAATTGTTGAACAATTAAAAACTATGTAGGTACATAATTAATTATTAAAAATTAATTATTTATGATACTAAAAATTTGCAACTAACAATCAATTAATTGTAGTTGTGAAAACTCGCAACTAACAGCTCATTAATCGTAACTAAAAATTAATTGTTGTGAATCGTGAGTTACACAATTAACAATTAATTTATTAAATAATCGTTTTTGTTTTATTAAAAACGTATATGAAGGTAACATATTGACCAGAAATTATTGTAGAAAATATATTAAAAAACAATTGGTTAAGCTTCTTCTTCACGTTAAGTTTATTTCAATATACATCGTGTTAATTGAAGAACGCAAAACCTCTCAGATATCCTCAGCCCATTAACTTTTGTTCAACTTTTACGATTTTCATACAAATTGACTGTATGAAAATTCAAATTACTTGTATTTAGTTTCGTGAAGGTTGTTGAACAAAAGTTGTTCAGTTACATGGGCTGAGGTACCTACCATCTGAGAGGCTTTGCGTTCTTTACTTATCACGATGTATTTATAATATTTTATTTGAATATTCACATTCAGTATTTTGATTACTTACAAAATTTCAATTTCAATATTTAATTATATCTATTACTACTGCTTTAATTATTTTAAGAATGTTGTGTTTACCTGTAATTGGGTTGCATGCTAGTACATATGTAAAACGGTAATTGTAGGTATTTGTCATGTTACCTGTTGGTGTACCTAATAAATAAAATTAAAATTAAAATTCTTCTTCAGTCCATTGTCACCTAATGCTGAGTGTAAGCCTCTAACAATGCACACAATTTCGTACGATCTTGAGCTTCCCTCATCTAAGTCTTTCCGGCAACTTTGACCAGATCGTCGTTCCATCTTGTAATTGGTCTACCAACGCTTCGGCGGCCAGCTCTGGTTGAGTTATTCCGGTCTGGTCCCCAAAATCTGTTACCTTAGTGGATCCGTTTTATTTTAATTATTTTCTATTCCGTTCTGATCCCCCGTCCAGGGGATCAGAATAAATAATTAAATATTGTATTCCGGTCGGATCCCCAAGCATATTTTTGGTACAGTCAGTAACAAAATATTTGTACTGGAACATATGTTTTGATCTGGTATAATCTAAGGGTATAATAAATTGTCTGATCTGGTATAATGTGTAATTTTTTATACCTGGAAAACAAAATCGTTATCATACCGACCAAGTCCACAGGACAGACCGGAATAAAGCTCTGGTTAAGCTTATTGCTTATTATTTGTACTATTATATCCAATTTATACAATAAGTATCTGTCCACTTAAGTTATTCTCTAAAACAAGTTAATTGTTAATTTTAATTGTCTTTTATAAACAATTTAAAAAGTTAATTGCTATTGATTTAATTGTAACGTGCAATTCATAATCAACTTACCATAGCAATGCCCTATCAGGGTTCATGTTGTATCTACTATCTTAAGCAGTAACTATGTAGTGAAATGTAATACCTACCTAGTACAATGTGAAAAGCAATAAAGAAATGAAATTGCCTGTTATTAAACGACCTTGAGCTGTTCATGAGATACATTTTATTGACGTACAGTCATGCTAACAGTCAAAGGCACAAATTACCTAAAGGCAAAGAGACCGAGTATAGTAATGCTGTATAAATAAATCAATAACCGGGACGCGTTATTGATTTATACAGAATTACTATGCTCGGAACAATAGCTACATAAAAAATATGTACTTAATAAATTTTTTTCCTGCGTGATTTCACTCGATTATCACTCGTGGCGAAATTTTTCTTCACATTTTTTATTTAAAACCATTGTCTTTCGGAGCCCAGTGAATTTCATCCTAATGTGAAGATTTTATGCTCTTCCTTCCGTGCCAATATTTGTTAATACAGTAGACCCCGTAGCGTAGCGCCCGCACTGGCTTGTGACAACTTTAACTATAACCACAGAATATCTACTAAAGTTACTCTAGTTCCCCGCAAATACACATATGTATATTTTTTTTATTAGAAATTTGAGTGCGTTTGACCTCATATACACATATATACAGGGTCTAACAAAATATACTGAAACTATTGTAAGGGCGAATTTAGTACACAATACTAAACAACTTTCCCCAAGGAACTTATATCGAGATATGAAAAACAACTTTTGACCACCCATACAAGTTGACCAATCACCTGATCAGTTTGTACGAAAAGCCAAAAAAAAATTTTCATATTTCAATGTTTCTTGTGGAAAGTTGTTTAGTATCATAGACGGAGCTCACCCTTAAAATAGTTTCAGTATATTTTGTTAGACGTTCATTATATATTTTTCTTTGATGTACTCTAGTACTTTTTCTTGTGCTTTTGTCCAACATACAGACAGCTAAATTAGCAGGTGAGCATAGGTACTCCAGGCTCCACAACAGCCAAACAAAGGATGCAACCATAAATGCAGTAATACATAGAGGATAGCTAAATTAAGTACTTTATTAATAGTCAAGAGTGCCAAGACTCCCTCATAGCTTATTAATGACTCCACTCAATATTATGATGTCAGTGTGATAAGAAAAATTTCATAAGTCCATCCATCAAAATTCTTGAACATGGACAGAAAGACTACTGATAGAAAATTGTAGTAAAGAAAACAAAATATTATGCTTAAACTTATTGTTTATTCTTGACTGGCGTCAACATTCTCTGTCTGTAGGCCCTTGATTGAGGCAACAGGGACATAAGTTACAAGGGTGAATAGTTTGTGGGCAGAGTCCTCATCGTCATTACGTCTGCGGGAAAGCCTTACACGTACACGGAAGGGAACATTCCTGAAAAGAAATAAAGAACAATGAGAACAATGAATGTAATGATATTATACTATGAAATAATTGTGTACAAAATTGTAATGGACTAAGAAAATCTTATACATAAATTACAACCAAAGATTGTATTGTCATCTAAAGTTGCATTATTCCACTGCTGAGCATGTCCTTAACCGGAGCTCCGGACACCATCAGAGCATAGGATTCTGACTTAGAGAACACTACACACTATGTGTGCCAAACAGACAGCACAGGTAAATAGCAAGTAACCTCTTTAGCATTTAGTTGCTGGTGTCTAAGCACCAATTCACACTGAAATAGCAAAAGCCGATTTTATAAATATAAATAAAGTTGAATGACAGTGAATATATGTGGCTGGCTGCTGGGTGCTGGAATTCCAGTTATAATTGGTGCTAAGTCTAGCCTAATATTTATTGTAACTACCCATAAATCAGGTTTCAGACTACACTATAATATAATAGCATATAGTATACAGCTCATAGCACAACAATATCACGCTCCATACATTGTTATGGACACTGTCACATTGTACTGTACTATATTTTATTGGCTTACTATACGGTATAAATTGGTGTGATGTGCAGAGTTCAAGCTATGCTATATCATGCGCCGCCCTCTTCCTCGTCCCTCACCCCCGGCAGCCCCGCAAGTCTGAGCTTGATATAAACTTTGATCTTATCGCAAGCGTTTATGCTTCCGATAATATTGCATAGAACGCCATGCTATATATAGTATAGCATTATGTCCTTATTTGCTATACTTTATAGCATAATAGTATAGCGTAATCTGAAATCAGCTTAATAACTATTACAGCCTCATCATTCATTATCATTTTCAGACCACAAAGTTACTCTTTTCCAAATAATTCACAATTAGGTTTCTATGAAGTATGAACTTCACTCAGCAAATTAACACTTCCACTGCTGAAAAATGTAACGTGTGTGTTTTTCCAAAGAGGAAAACACATACGGTGCGTTTTCAGCAGGGGAAGTTTAAATAAAAGATTTGTACTTAAAATCCGAAATCAAATTAAACGAAATCATTAAAGGAAACGTATTATGTAGGATTCAAATCATTATTTTCCATTTCAAAACCCAACCATACTTCATGGCTTCCTACAGTTTCTACTATCAACAACTTGTGAGGTTATGTTTTGGATATTTACATAGTTTGTACACTACAAAATTAAAGAATTATCTAGTAATATTCTCAAACATAACTAAAACATAACTTACGGGAGACTAAAAGTATACACACCTAACACCCTTGGACCAAAGGTATTTGTTTAGACGAGTGTCAACTCGAACATCAGGAGTTCCCATTTGTTTCTCGGCGAACTTCCGGATTTCTTTGATTGCTCGTGGTGCCCGTTTTTTGAAACCTACACCATGAAGCCTTTTGTGTAAATTCACTGTGTATTCACGCGTTACAACTTCGTTGATCGCGGATTTGCCTTTCCTCTCCCCTTTAGGTTTGGCCATTGTGATCTGAAATAGTAAGAAACCGGCGCTCAAAATATATACAGGTCTACAATATCTGATAAATAGCGAACTAAAAGAAAAGTCAAAATTTTAACTTTATCACATAATTTTCATGATATTCGTAGATTATTTCACAAAAACACACACCTCGACTTCGTCAATCAAAATCAACCTGTAAAAGAAACGTCAAAATGGAATGTCACTTTGACATGTGTATAGTTTTTTTTTTATATATTTCGTACATCCTATTCTGGAAGCTTGCTATTTGACTAGTCTTCTTTTCGAGCAATAAGTCGATAACGATAACCATTTCGTGGCGCGGCGAAAGTATCAGCCAATCTGCTACCTAGATCACTATAAGACACACAGACCTACCACTACGAGAACGAGACCTGCATAGTGCGTGGCCACTTTAGTGCATCTCTTTCTATCTTTGATTGTTACCTCCAGGCCTCCACCCATATTTTGCACACGTCACAGAATACGCTATGGTAACATTGGTAACTAACATATAATAAGCTCAAATAAAACCCTAAATCATCTTTTTAATGATAAAATCCCTAAAATTAATAACTTTCTTCGACCATTTTGTGGTTTGTTTGGCCCAGATTTTGATAGTAGGCCAGCTTATAGCAGCCACGCCGATAAAGACAAAAAAACATATCAGCGTTTCTTTCATACTCACGTTGTACTGTAATTGACAGGCTCTTTCTAGCATTATCGTTGCAAGTCTAGTAGTGGTAGGTCTGTGGCTGTGATAGATAACACAACTTTCACATGATCACAAACAATTAAACAACAACACAACTGGCCTCTGGCTGGAGCTGCTGGACACATGGTTTATTTTGTTTCACGTGGTCTCGTGGTCACGGTCACGTATATAATCACGTTGCTGTGTTTAACCCTTTAACCGCGAACGTCGGATTAATCCAACAAACATTTTCGTGCCCATTCCGCGAGTGTCGGATTTATCCGACCAAAAACTGAGCAAGACAACTGATATAAAGTCTCGCGGTGAAAGGGTTAAATAATGTTATGAAATTATGATGACTTAAATGCCGCATGCCACTGACAAAATAAAAAAATCTATTTGTCACTGTCACGCATTGTTCTGTGCGCGTCACGTCGGTAAAACATGTTTTTTACTTTTGTTGATTTTTTGAAGTGAAGTCCATAGATTAATATTGTATATACTGAAATAGATAAGAAGCTGTGGCTTTAACATTAGATCAAACCAGTGGCGCCATCTGGTAACATGCTTTCGCAACACCAAAGGACTAAAAGATGAAATAAAACGGTGCAAAAATTACTCCGTGAGCTGGGACTTGAACCCGCGATCTCGGTTCAATACGACTATGTTCAATAGCCTAAACAACTGAGCTATTGAGTGATTAACCGCGCATGTCGAATTGATCCATCATATAATATTCCTATCAAATAACAAATGGTATAAAAAATATACTGCGTGAGTGGGACTTGAACTCGCAACGTTGCTCTTATTTTAACCATGCTCTAATCAACTGAGCTATCACGTGTTCTACTTCGTATGGCGAATTTCTTCACCATTTGATATTACTATTCTACTGGGTGGCGCAAAAGTAAAGACCCTATTTGGTTCAGCTATAACATTTTTTCTAAATTAGAAAACTAGATTTAGGTTTTTTTAAATGTATATTTGTGCCATTAAATTTCGTACCATTAGGATTTAAAGATGATGTCTTTTAAATGGTGACCTCCAGAGTTGATACACATTTGAGCCCTATTTATGACATTTTGCATAACTTGCCGTAACACTTCCTGCGATATGTTCGTTATTTCTTGACGAATGTTTTCTTTTAGAGCTGCGAGAGTCTGTGGCTTGTTCACATACACCCGAGATTTCAAAAAACCCCAAAGAAAGAAGTCTGGACTGGTCAGATCGGGTGATCTTGCAGGCCAAGGCAAATCGCCAAAACGAGAGATAACTCGGCCTGGAAAAGCGTCCCTCACTAAGTCCATAGTGTCGCGCGCTGTGTGTGCCGTAGCGCCGTCTTGTTGAAACCAGATGTGCTCCAGCCCCAATTCGTCCAAACTGGGTATCAAAAACTCTCGTAACATGGTTCTGTAGCGTTCTCCAGTGACAGTTATCGCATTGCCTCCAGCGTCTTCGAAAAAATAGGGTCCGATCACTCTGTCAACACAGATGCCACACCATACAGTAACTTTTAGTGGGTGTAGAGGTGTTTCTTGAATAATGCGCGGATTATCAGTGCCCCAGAACCGAGTATTCTGCTTATTGACATGCCCTGAGAGATGGAAATGCGCTTCGTCACTCATAACCAATTTTGAAGGAAAATCATCCTCTTCAAGGTTGAGGTTTATGACGCGCTGGCAGTAATCTAGACGAGCTCGGTGGTCAGCAGGCAGCAGCTGATGAGTCATTTGAGTTTTATACGGGAACATCTTTAAGTCTTTCACCAAAATACGCTGCAGGGTCCGTCTGGAAATGCCCAATTGCGTGGCACGTCGCCTCGTTGATGTTTCTGGACACTCTTCCACATCTTCGCGCACAGCATCGATATTTTCAGCTGAACGGCCTGTTCTTGGTCTCCCAGACTTAGGTCTATCCAATGTTGAGCCAGTTGCTTCAAGGCGTGTGGCAAAGCGTCGAATTGTGCGACCAATCGGTGCCGGACGGTGGTGAAATCGTCGACGAAATTCACGTTGTGTTCTTATCACTGATGAATTATTCCGTAAGAACATTGACACAATTATTCCACGTTCTTGGGGAGTAAAACGGTCCATGTTTATTTTCAGTGTATTTTACATTTGTTCACTACACAATTTTCAACAACAGAATGACAGAAAATGTCATATAAAAAAAATAAAAGTATTTTCTTTAGTGCCAGTACTTTTGCGCCACCCAGTATAACACGAATTTTTTTTCATTAGGAGTTAGGTCAGCTGATTCGTGACTAGATGGCGTTTTATTGAATTTTTTTATCAAAATTCTGCAATGTTCTAAGTTTCATAGGTGAAGTCGCGTTCGCAACTCGCAGCAGGTTAATTTATATATTAGAAAATCAAATATCTAAGAGAAAAGTAAATTAAATTGCCTGAAACATTACTTTTGCTGTGTTGCGATTCGTGAAATCTTTATAATATAACTTAAAATGTCAGAAATCTATAAGTAAGTGTGTGAAATGAATATTACTTCGTAAAATCACAAATTACTTTTTAATGAGCTTAAATCTTTCAGACTTATCCATCCGGTCAAATATTTTAACGACTACCTCTTACGGAGTATACGACCTGATGGAAGAAAATTCAATGAACAAAGAAATATCAAATTAAATGTAAACTCACTGAAAACAGCAGATGCTTCTGCTGTGGTAAAATGTGGTAACACTACGATTGTCTGTGGGATTAAGCTGGTAATTCAATCCATGAAATTATAATTTATATGCTTAAAAACTAACTTGTTACTTAATAGAGTGTATTTTTCATGTTTTACATTAACAGGTATAAATTCTAATAACCGGTTACCTATTTATTCAGGTTTCCTTCTGTTTTGTATGTATCAAAAACAAGATTTTTAATTAAATGGATTATTAACAAAGAACAATCTAAATTGTTTTAACTATTTGTTTCAGGAATTGGCAACCCCTAAAGCTGAACAACCTGATCACGGTTTTATTGTTACAAATGTAGAACTGCCACCCCTATGTTCATCTAAGTATAAGCCTGGCCCTCCGTCAGACAATGCTCAAGTAACCAGTCACTTAGTATCGGATATTGTGGTGAATTCGAAGTGTGTGGATATGAGGGACCTGTGCATATCATCTGACAAACTGTCTTGGGTATTGTATTGTGACATGGTGTGCTTAGATAATGATGGAAGCCTAGTTGATGCCTGCATTATAGCATTGATGGCGAGTTTAAAAACTGGTAGGTATTAAGCTAAAAACAAAATTTTACCTTAAATTATTCTCAGGTTTTTGGTTTAAGTGAGTCAAACTCAGAATCAAGGAACCATGAAACTTAGGATAAATCTTATTTATTGCACCAACTATAAAACAACTATCAAAATAACTTCAAATATAAGTAGGTACTTATAGTTTTATTTAATCTCTCAGCATGTTCCCGGTTGCTTCTTTAGCAGTGTTAGCGTCAGAGCTTGGGGTAGTAGCTGACCCCAAGCTTATTATTTAACAAAAAGGAACCAATTATTATTTATATAATTATATTATTTATTAAATTATCACAATAAAATATAATTAATTTTAATGTGATCATTTAATAAATAAAAAATTAACACAATAATATTTCTTGTACTTTTAATTATAATATATGAATTGTTTCAGTTACTCTGCCATCTGTGACCTATGATGTTGAAACGGAAGAGATTCAAATAGATACTAATGACAGAAAACCTCTTAAGATACATGGTTTACCTGTCGCTAGTAGCTTTGCAGTTTACAAACTCTCACAGGGGTAAGAGGATCTTAAAAACATATATTATCTATTTAATCTCTATTGTCCATCAAATTCAAATTGTACAAAACAATAGGTGAGCTTAACGCTAAAAGCGTTGCGTATATGATCAATATTTCAAGTTGACATAATTCCTCTCTTTACGTCACTTCATACAAAACTGATCAACTTCAATGTGATTTTTCATAAAAATTCTAACGTAATAAAAAAATTTTGTTTCAGTGAAATGCTGTTAGTAGATCCATCGTCTTATGAGGAAGAAATGTGTGGGGGCATTGGGTCCAATTTTATTGTATGCTGCAATAACGGACAGCTGTGTGGGACTCAAAAATTTGGTGGAAGCAATCTTTCCACTGAAACCCAAGAAGAGGCACTGAAGATAGCAAAGGACAGAGCGCGTCTTGTTGAAGAAGTTATAAATACTTGTTTAAAAAACGAAGAGTGAAATGCATTAAATATTTATATAAAAATACCTTCTTTTATTGCAGCTGAACCAGACAGATCCTATCAGATAGGCACCTATCAGATTAAATTAGATTTGGATGCTCCTAGAACCTGTGACCTTATATAATATTTAGTGTATGATGAAATATATTAAACCTAGCATAGCCTTCTTAAGGTGCTCCCTCACCGCGAGCATTTACGTGTTATGTAACGTTACATTAAATCAGTGAAGGAGGAGAACCGAGCATTACAATGCGCACCTTGTAATGATAAAAAACGGCGATACATCAGTGAAGGAGGCGAACCGAGCATTACAATGCGCACCCTGTATTGTTACAATGTGTAACATTTGTGACAACTTTGTTTTTGTTTTCTGGTGTCAGATTTCACAAGCTGCCTAAAGGCATCCAACATAGCTTGATGACTGGTTTCGCCAAAAGTAGCCATTCTGGCGAAAACCCGTTTTAAAACTAGACGGACTAAGTACCAATATTACTTTCAAAGATACAGATACACTATCACGTCTTTATCCCTAACGGTGTAGACAGAGCCAAGGGCGGTAAAGCCCAGGCCACTTTTAGGCCACATTACTTTCAAAGGTTATTCATAAAATAGTTTAAAGATCTTTTTAGACATTAATACAAATCAATTTTTTAAATATCACCATATTCAGTTTTAAACAATTTATTTCAAATGAGGGCGCCACTTAAGCTACCACTTCACCTTAAATTCTCGCCCTGCGCCGCCGCTGACTTCCTGTCATTAATTGTAGTGTTACCATTATGAAAATATTTAAATAATCTGAAATATTTGACAGCTTTCAACATCCTGGCAACATTATTTAAAATGTCACCACGTCTCAAAATATCTAGCTATGTTATTGAGGTAAACTTTTATTTTTTTAAGCTACTTACACGCATAAAATCATAATCAAATAACACTATTTATGTCATGAAATGTTGATATAATTTATTTTCATCATTAAATACCCGACATCCTCAGTTATATTGTGATAACCCTAATACGTCATCACTCTCAGTTTTTGCTATGATTGACGCCGATTGCTTTAATAAATTTGCATTATTTTGAAATATTTGATACCGCATGTAAATCTGTATGGTCTAATTTGCAGAGGTTGTCTGCTTTGGACACAGACGAAAGTGCAGGATGTCTTTACGGGCTGATGTACGATGGCACCTTACTTGTGGTTGGACTTAGCATAGAATTATTCGAAAATGAAAAGAATACTTACAAGCAGCTGCTCCTAAACTTACCCGGTGAGATAGAACTATGTGGTGTTATAAAATTTGGTGAGAGCTTATGTATTGAATCAACACTCAAGGAAATACTTCAGGTATGTCTATACATATTCTTTAATTTCATTATATTTGTGTTAGTTGGCATGAAACTATTCACTATTTTTGTTTCGTAGCAAATCAGAGTAAATCTTTCTTTTTTGGGAGTTTTGTTTTTTAATTAGAGTTCTGTTGTACAGAACCCTATAATATGAAAAAATGGCACCCAGGATCACTCGTGAGTCTGCCTGTCACCGCCAATTTGCTCCGAATCTACTGGACCAAATCAGGTGACATTTGGTAGGATGGTGTAATCCTATGACTAATTTGACCATTCGTCCCATTTAAAACGTGACTGTCTCTTTTTGCGGTTCTCCGTCCCATTGTCCCCAAAAAAAGCTTCGGGACTCAAAAAACCGCACGACAATTGACGGACCAGTCGGGCACGAAAGCGCGTCGACGCTAGCCGACCCGTGGTACAAATGTACCAGTAGAAAAAGTATTTTCTTCAATCAACAAATTGTGGACATCTGATAAAATACAGGTACAGGTGCGGATACTAAAATAACTGAGCGTTTGTTTAATTACTTTTTAATTTGTAATAAATATCTACTATTTTTTGATAAATAAAATAGGCCTTTTGAGAAATTAGTTTTTTTTGACTATACCTAACTAAACTTACCAATTGTTGACGTAAATAAACCTGTCTCGTTTTGAGTAAAAAATTAATGGTCAAGTAAAGCAGTAGAAACTGGGTGTCTGTATATTTAATTTAATTTATTAAAAATTTAGTGTGCATGTCCTTTACAATTATCTGATCTTTTATTAAAATAAACAATACAAAATAAGCATCTGAAATTAAGAGGACGTACGTCCAGGTATATGAATGGTTTGAATCCGCTAGATGACAACAAGTCAAATTAGACACTATTTTCTAAACGTCAAAAAAAAAATCTGTATGAATCTATGGAATCTGTATGAAAAACAAAACTATGACCAAAAATCTAAAATCATACTGAAAAATGGATATGACCAATGACATGTGACACTATTTTGTGGCGTTTTATTGTCTTGGCAGTACCAAATAATTTATTTTTTACCCAGTCATCTACCCAATTATTCCAGAAATTGTTGTGGTAATTTCAGGATGTAGACATAACGGACAACCCACTGGTAATGATAATTAACGAAGCAAAGGAAATGAAGGCTCACTTCCTGGTGCATGATAAGTTTGAGGAAACAAAATATGAAGTTCTGTCTTCTGACGAGTTATGGAAGCAGTTCCTACATGTACGACTGAACACGGTGGTTCCGTTGAGTTGTGAAGCAACAATTTCAGGTGTAAAGAGCATTATGCAGAGTAAAAGAAAAAAGGTATGATATTATCAAGGTCTAACTTAGACACTAGTTGTGTAAACATTTGATATAAATTATTTTATTGAAAACAGAGCTGAGAATAAAATAAAAAAGTAAATTTTAATGCCTTTAAAATTATTTTAAAAGCAGGTCGGCAAACATTTTTTTTATTATGGAATTCAATTCAATTCAAAATATCTTTATTATCATAGGATATTTATAATATCTCTTAATAATAGTCACTTTGTTTTGTTTTGCACAAATGTTGACGTCAAATCGTTACTTAAAGCTAAGTTTACGCCGCTTCCTAGGCGCAAGTACAGAAGAAGCGGCAACAAACTGCACTGCACGTTTTCTCCAAAGACGTCAACTAACAAACTAAAAACTTAAAATTAGTTATATAGATGGACAGAGATTACATTGTTTATTATGTCATAATTTAATTGATTTTAAGAATTACGAAATTTAAAATAATGTCAATTTGTAAATTTAGTATGTACCAATGTACCTAAATTATGACATGTCTAAGTATACAAACATTTAAGAGGGACCCGCGCCAAGCTCAAGCCAGACCTTTTTGTCTTTAAGATAGTCATAGTCAATAGAATAAAATTAGTTCATAAAGTAATTTATTTTTGTGTCATGTCATATATATGTAATATAAGGGAGTGCAACAAAAAAAAAAAACATAATTCTGTAACTTTATTTCTTAGCCTATTGGTGACATTTTCTCATATAAATTAAATTCATGGGTGTTTATTTAGATTGCTTCAGGCCAAGTGTCATTTCACATTGATGGGACATCGGTGTATTTATTTGGTGTGGCTTCTGATGTTGGATTGACTGGAACTAGTACAGATGCTACTATCGGAGAGTTGGTGGATTCAAAGAATCCAGAGCAACCCTCTAAGAAGAAAAAGCATAATACTAATAACATAGTAAGTGTCTTTTAAGCATAAGATGATGATCTTCTCGTGTCGAAAGCTCAAAATGTAATTAATTTTTTTCCGTCCAGATGGTTGCCACTTTCACAGCGTTGTCTTTAGCCTCACATAGGTCACTCTTAGTGCAGCTAGTGGGGCATGTTGGGCAGGAGCGGAAGTGTGACATAGTCTGGTCGTTATGACCACACTGACACTGTGTTGCAGTTGGGTCAATATAACGCCATAGGGCCAAATTATGCCTGCATTGGCCTTCCTCTATTCGGAGGCGATTTAAGCCCATGGTAGCTCATGACCCGGTGGTAGTTCCTCCGCTGGTTGATTGATGATGAGATTACTACATATTTTGATTCCTTTCTCCACCTTTTCGCCCACATCACGCTAGGAGTGGCCTATGAGTCTTGCAGCCCTGGGCTCTGCTTAGAGCCACAAGACCAAAAATGCTCTGTCTGCCCCATTAGGGATAAAGACGTGTTAGTTACATACATACATACATATATATGTATGATGATGAGAGATGTACCAGTACTTGTAATGATGCTACAATGCTGGCAGAGTGGTTTTGCAAGGATTAATATTTTAACAAAACAAAAATCAATGATAAGGTTATATGGTAGATATCGTAAGGGATTCGTCAATGCAATGCAGGCAATTTTCATAGTTAATGAATTCCGTAATTAAATACATCTTGATACATGGCTTTCAAAATTAATTGATGTTAGGCAGCATTCTGGGTTTGGTTCTACTTATTTTTCCTTGTAATCATTTTCCAGGAAATATTACCTGTAAATTTAGTATTGAAATCAACAAAAGACATACTGTCTGATAAACTTGTTAAGACTGCTGTCAAAATGATGACAACACAGAGAAAACGTAAGTTGCCATTTCCTGTATACTTCTTCTAATACTTAATTCATCTGTTATCTTATCACTTATCAGTATTTTATTAGGTATTATGTTGCCAATGAAGTCATTAATACAATTATTTTTAATTATTTATTTATTTTAACGTACAAATACATACATGTACCTATGCATTACTTCAAACAAGATAATTATAAATAATCCTTCTGATAATTTACAGCTGCATTCTGCATCAGTATGCCACTGCGGGTTGATACACTCGCTATGATTCATCGCAACACCAAATTATTGGATCTGTACACAGTATTAGTTGAAGCTGCTTGTCGCTCTCTCCGACTTTTGGAAAATGTCTTACTAGAGCAACTTGGTAGGAAAGATTTGTTTTTTTTTCTTTTATACGGAAAAAAGTTCTTTAAAGCATCTGTAATTAAA
This sequence comes from Acrobasis repandana, assembly GCA_963576875.1. NCBI lineage: Eukaryota > Metazoa > Arthropoda > Insecta > Lepidoptera > Pyralidae > Acrobasis > Acrobasis repandana. The sequence continues at coordinate 12,049,464 of OY756218.1, read as the reverse complement.
ATCTAATAGTCCAGTCATTCTAGACCAAAAAATGAGAGTGAAGGTGCATAAAGTCCCAACAAGCTGAAAATCAGTAAAATTGTTCAAAACATAATTATAAAAATAGTTTAAAAGTTCCCCATCATTCCTGTGTATGGAAAAAAAAATATTAGAGGTCAAAGGTCAAAAAAAAATGAGTTGTTCGCGATTTTCAGCAAAACGGTAAGTTGAATCATAAAAGTACCTTAGACAAAATGGTAGATCATAAAATTAGGTAGGTATCTATAAAAAATGTATCAATACTTTTTTCCTACGAGCCACCGTTTCTGATATAAAACGATTCAAAAAGTTGTAAAAGTTGTTATCATCATAATATGCACACGTTTCCACGCCACCTATGAGGTAGTGTACTTAGCGCGTTTTTTTAACGTTGTTTTCCTAGTAGGCTTACTAGGAAAACCACGTTAAAAAAACTACCTGTTTAGATAAGCATCGATATGCATGTTTCGTTAAAAATACTAAAAATAAAAAAACAAGTTCAATTAGCTTGTCTTCCTCCTACCTCAGTTGCTACTCATTAACATCTTTTTCGGGTATATTACCAAGTTCAAGTGTGGCTTGGGTTGGAAGACTGGGGTTGGAAGTTGGTCAACAATATATTAGAGCCAGTTCAAACTTTACTCCCACCTGCGCTGGAAAAACTGCTAAACACAATTTTTGCAACTGCAAAAAGGGATGCAGTGCTAAATGTGGTTGCAAAAAAGTCGGACTGTTTTGTTCTCTGGCATGCACAAATTGTCAAGGCCGGTCGTGCTTTAATTTTGAATCACCAACAGTGGAGGATTCGTTTGATTCCAACGAAGTGTCATGCGATACATCGCTATTGACACAATTTACTTGCATCCAAAATGAAGAAGAAGTAGAAGAAAAACAAGAAGAGGATCAAGAAGAACAAGAATTTGAAAGTTACGAATCAGGCGAATGAACTTCACCACTTTTTTTTAATTTACATCGCTTTTATCTTTTCCAATCTTTGCAAATTTCCGTTATTTTGCAATAGTTTCAAATTAAAGAGGATCACAACTGACCCGTGGAGTAGGCCTACTGGGGAAACCACGTTACAAAAAAAACGCGCCAAGTACACTACCATATAGGTGGCGTGGAAACGTGTGCATATTATGACGATAACAACTTTTACAACTTTTTGAATCGTTTTATCTCAGAAACGGTCGCTCGTTGGAAAAAAAGTATTGATACATTTGATAGATAATTTTATGATCTACAATTTTGTTTCAGGTACTATTATGATAAAACTTACCGTTTTGCTGAAAATCGCGAAAAACTAATTTTTTTTACCTTTGACCTCGAATACATTTTTTTCCATACACGGGAACTCTTAAATTATATTTTTAATTATGTTTTGAACAATTTTACTGATTTTCAGCTTGTTGGGACTTTATGCACCTTCGAATGTATAAATTGACCGGACTATAATTCATACTATTTTTAGGTCAAGAAGGTATTGGTGATGGTGCTGGTTTGCGCTTACCAGAAACGTTTCACTATCTTCCACATGAATTAGGTCATTTTTTGACCAGGATAGTACCCAAAGGAATACCAGATGAAAGTATGGGTAAGTTTGGTTTACTTTAGAAAATTATGTGTTCGAATTTCAATTAATCGAAAATGCTATGAAGAAGTTTTAAATATTAATTCGATATCTTTACATAATTTTGTGAGTCAACAAGTGATGTTTTATTTTCCAGAAAAAGGTTATACGATTATCAAAACAAGTTTTTTTCTTTTGACAAATGTTTTGGCGCGACCTATTCTGTGTAAATGAGTATCTTTCGGCGTTTCTTCTCAGCAGTGGTCGTTGCGAAACGCTAGTATCGGTAGCTTTTCTTATTAATTAATTTTATACGTAATGTAATGAAAACTTATTGAAGTGTAAAACTGCCTGCAAAGGCCTAATTACTTATATTTTTCAGAAAAAGAAAGGCGTTCGCTTCACGAGCAGCTAGCGTTACCGCTGACGAGGCCTATATTCCGCAGAGGTAACGCTCACTCCGACAGAACTTGTGGGCAGTTGATAAATCCGCATGAAGCCATTACGCCGGTGCCTCCCCGACCGGATGTCACCACGGCGGTAGTAAGAGGACGCTACACATACCATCACTACATGCAGGATAATTTCAACGACGATGGATGGGGGTGTGCCTACCGCTCAATGCAAACTATATTTTCCTGGTTCAGGTAATTAACTTATAAAACATTTACTTTTGATTCACGCATCACTATAGCAGATGAAGTAGACAAGGGCGTCGCCAGCCGATGGCGCAGGGGGGGGGGGGGGGAATGAGAAAAGTAGGTATGAATTGTAGGTAAAGTCGACAGCACATGAAGCTTTTCACTTGTACTACGAGCCTTACATCTACAGCGATTGTAATAACAACAGTATCTTAGTACTATATACATATATATTCTGTGACAGTACAGAGTCCAATGTGTGAAGCTACAAGAGCACGAGCTCTTGACTATGCAATAAAAAACTTGTAAATAAGTTATAATAACATTTATTAGAAAAATAGAATAAAAAGGAGTATGAATTTGAATAAGTGTACAGCGTACAGCGTATTTTTTTTAAATTACCAAGTTTTAATATTATAGTGGTCGTTGTTTGTTTATATTAGGTTAATTAAAACATAATTTTCGGGGATTCATTGTAAACTTCTCGACCACTTTATTATTAAAATCTTAGGTTCCGGAAAGGTTAATCAAAGACTTAGGACTTTGGTTGCATTATATTTGGCAACTTTTTTAGAATCTCTAGGGGGGGGCAGCTGCCCCTCCCTGCCCCCCCTTGGCGACGCCCTTGGAAGTAGAGGTAAGTTTTCTGATCTGATAAATTCGATAAAGCGACGACTTGGACAGAAAATGTCCTAACCATCATTATTATATCGGCTCACATTGGGGGCAAATGGGAACAACCCAATCAAAGCACTTGTTTCATACAAACCTGTTATCCAAAAAATGTGACTGCTTTTAATAACTGAAAATAAATGCATAACATGCTTGTGTCTAGTTCTGCATTAGTTATTATATGGCTTTCATACATACCTATTGATTATCTTCAAAATTCATTTTCAGGTTTCAGGGATACACCTCAGTTGATGTTCCAACACACAAAGAAATCCAACAGTGCCTTGTAAAAATCGGAGACAAACCATCCTCGTTTGTAGGCTCAAAACAGTGGATAGGTTCGACTGAAGTGATGTTTTGTTTAGAGACTTTGCTGGGTGTGCAATCAAGAATTATTTTTGCAAATACTGGTGCTGAATTACAAGGTTACGCTCCCGAGTTAGTGCACCATTTCCAAACGCATGGCAGCCCTATTATGATTGGTAAGTAAGATTAATTTGGTAGTTAGTGACACTCGTAAAAAAATTAATTTGGTAATTAGTAACACTTGTAACAAAATTAATTTGGTTCTTAGTGACACTTGTAACAAAATTAATTTGGTATTAAGCATACTTTAGTGCCACTCATAACAAAATTAATTTAGTACTTAGTGACACTCGTAACAAAATACATGAGAATCTTTTTATGATAAAGTTTAATGTGTTTGTAAGAAAAAACTTAGAATATACCAGCTGCTTCTCTTCCCGAGCAGATCGTCAAAACCAATCGAAGGAATGGGCGAAAATGCGAATTATGTTAATAGGCGATGCGGCTGGTAACTCGTCACTGTTTTGATTCCTTTTTAGGGTTCCGTACCCAAAGGGTGCAAACGGGACCATTACTGTGACTCCGCTGTATGTCCGTCTGTCTGTCTGTCAGACTGTCACAGGGCTCTATCTCTTGAACTGTAATAGCTAGACACTTGAAATTTTCACCGATTACGAGTATGTATTACTGTGGCCGCTATAACAACAAATACTAAAAATAAAAAATAGTTAAAAATTAAAGGGGTTCGTCATACAAAAAACGTGTTTTGTCAGCGTTTTTTAACTTGATCTTTATAATGGCATTAACTAGATACTTGAAATTTTTACCAATTATGTATTACTATGACCATAATAACAAATACTAAAAATAAAATAAAGTTAAAAATTAAAGGGGGTCGTCATACAAGAAACGTGTTTCTTCAGCGTTTTAAAACATTGTACGGTGGTACGGAACCCTTCATTCATGTACGAGTCCGACTCGCACTTGCCTGTTTATTCCTCCTTCTCGCCCACCATCACACTAAAAGTGGCCTTGGGCTCTGTCTGCTTAGAGCCGCAAAGCCTAAAATGATGTCTGCCCCATTAGGGATAAACACGTGATTGTGTTTCAAGTTATATCTTATCTTCAGCTTTTATGACAGATTTTACTTACGTGCAGTATCAAGGTTTATTAAAGCGCAATAATACACAAAGCATTGTTTTTTAATATACATTAACTTTTTTAGGTGGCGGAGTGCTGGCACACACAATCTTGGGTGTTGAATACAACAATGTTACAAATGAGATCCGCTATCTCATCCTGGATCCCCACTACACTGGAGCAGAAGATCTGACAGTTGTTATCAACAAAGGCTGGTGCGGCTGGAAAACGTCAGATTTCTGGAACAAAGCAGCCCACTACAACCTGTGTCTGCCACAAACCAAACCTGCTATATAATGCCCAATTCCCCAGCCGTAGTGAACAAGTTTGATAGCATACAGAATCATCCAACGTATATTGCTCGTAATTTATGTAGTTCTTGTTAACTCGTTTTTAATTCAAGATTGTACTGCTTTAAGTTTTACTATGGTGTTTGAATATTTGGCAGTTTTAGATTGGGAAACCTAATCTGGTATGTTTCGGTAAGATTGAATGTAGATACTCGCAAACATCCATTCCATCGATGCCCGGTTTTTAGCATATAATGGGATGGAAATAGGTACAGTTAATCGGCATCCGATTGCGCGGTGGCAGCGTACCAGACTAGGCCCCCGGTCAGCTGTGATAGCCAGCTATGGAAGGCCTATCTATTCCAAGTTTGCATTTGAAAACATTACGCCTTTTTCTTATTTATTAGACATGACATGCCATAATCTTTAAGCGGAGAAGGTAGCGTAAGAACTGATGATATAATCCAAGTGGAGTGGAATGGCTAGAATTAGTGCCTTTTTTGTTTATTCGGTGTATGTAGAAAATATTCCAATAACAGATTTAATTCGTGTTTGCGAGGACGCACTTTTATAACGACCTTATGTTTCAAATAGAAGCGGAGGAGTGAAGTTTTTTACTAAACAATGGACAAACAATACTAAAAGGATTCACAACCTTCACGTTTGAAAGTTTCAAATGTTGTCGTTTAATTTCGCAAAGATGGCGGTATAAGCGTTTATTTTCTACGAACAAACAAACACCATCTCTGATTTTTCCCCTTCGGAACAATCGGTCTACTTTCCCCATTGGCCCATTTCAGCTGTTTGGAAAGGTACATTATAGCTCTTTGGTTTTACTAAATTATACACTTTTTTCCCAATCCGTCGTATTTCTCCTCTTCTCTCGTGGATATCGCAGCCTAAGTACCCAACATCCATTGTCCTCTTAGTATTAGTTCGTCCAAGATTAAACTGGAACTCTAGAATAGTCATAAATAAGAAGGGATAATTGGTTGTGTTAATTCAATAAGGTACCTTGTTTTACTGCCATGTTTGTTATGTACGAAGTTACGAACACACGAGGTCGATATGTAAATAGGTGTATGATTTATTACTAGGATTTTATTGTTATTAATATAATTACACAATTTGCATTAATTGTATTCAATTCAATTATATACATAACTTGGTTTTAATAGTCATATTCACATTGTTATGTACACGTACTACACTTTCCTTCTCGATTCACTTATGTCGATCGTACCCATATTATTGTTGTGACGATATCAAAAGCATGTAAGCTAAATGGAATTGTTATATTTTGTACTAATTAAATTATAATTCGATGAATAATAAGCATTTTTATATTTCGAAAATTTTAAGTTATCAATAACAACGGAGTAATAAATATAACGTTTTATGATGTAAGAAAGATGAACTTAAAATTACTATGTGTTTAATTATAAACTTAACATCATTATATACAACTAAATCACAGAAAAAGATTAGTAAATATGAGAAAAAAAATTTAACAGTGTACTGGCGTTGACTAAATACTTCAAACAAGTTGGAAATAAGTAAGCAAGACACTGTAAATATATTTGGGAAATGGATTAGATACTATTTGGACCATTGAAATAAACAACTACAGGTAAACTACATAAGAACCCTAGCCAGGATAGGTATATTTTATCAATTTTAACTTTATTACTAAGCCATAAGGTCCAATCTAAAGTAATATTGTATCTCTGCCCGATAAATCGATAAATTATACCTAATTATTTGTTGAGCTGCACTTATATTTGAATACGACAAAACCATACGATTAGCTCCTATTAGCAAGCCCAAAAGGTATCATTGACTTACATCGATTCGGCGGACATTTTTAAAACGCGTGATCTGAGCTCAAAAACAGAACTGCATAGCGGAGCAGCATTATACGAACTGTACAAATAATTGCTAACATATACTCGATGTAGTCAAAGTAGGTAAAGGTAAGCAGAGGTAAATGATTCCAGTTCTATGTCAATCTGTAAACGTTAAACCACAACTAGAGATTTTCTAGCAGTCGCGTTTGGTTTCTCTGGAAGTTATACAAGGTGCTTTTTATTTAAGTATACATTTTAATGGGTGATTTAAGAGTGATGGACTACCATCGTTTTGAACAACTTTTTCCAAAGAATGTATATCGAAATATATACAAATTGTCTCATACGAATCGAAGTAGTCACGTGATCCTAGTTACGATGGGTAATGACATTTTTTTCTCGTATTTCGATATAGGTACATTTATTAGGAAAAGTTGTTCAAAATGATGGACTGAATCACCCCGAAAATATTTCTATTAAAAAGCACCTCGTATAAAACTAGTCACTGAAAACGTTTTCAACAATGTGTATAAAAACATGTACTATAATGTAATATGTTTCAATCCCCAGTTTTGTTATATTACCCCAGTTTTACGAGTATTATAGTTACATTAAACAGCCGCCGGATTAACTAATGTTAAACTTGAAATCAAAAGTAAGCTTAGGAATACAGCTAGCTATTGGACTATTAACTCTATATTGCGGATACAGCCTTTTGAACTTTTAAAGTATTTCCAAATCACAGTGCCGAATTTGTGGAAACTTTTTCTGAAACAAAATATACATCAATTAGTTCATATATAAAACTATATATAGGAATAGGACTTTAAAAAACTAATATAAGGCTTCACCTTATGGGTGATGAGGCGATTTGATGGGTTATTTCCATACTTCCCCACTATGTGGACATACGTCATAGGTGTGGTGCCGAATGGGAAAAAAGTATAATTTGTTATAAATACCAATAGAAACTTTAAAAAGTGATCCCATCGCCGACAACATGGACCAAATTATGTTTCTGATCATTGATTAGGTATACTCGTATTTTGTTGTTGTTTCGATAAAGAAAACTTCGCAAACAAACTTAAGGCTAAATTGATACTGCCAAAGGTTATTCATGAAATAATTTAAATATCTGTCTAATGCCTAATGGTTAGAAAAATGTTAATTATCACCACAATACATATTATATACGATTAAACAATTTATTTCAAAGGAGGATACCACTTCTGCGCCGTATTCGCCTTGAGCTGCACTCAGGATTCAGTCAATCTATCAAAGAATCAAATACATAGGTCCTTAACTGAAATTAAATCATTTTAAGGAGTACACATTTTACTTACCCTTAATTTCAATTCTATTCTGTCGATCTCTCCACCCAACATATCTACAATATTTTCGCCATGTTTCAGTAGGAATGCTTCTACATCATCTATGGTTTCAATTTTCTTCATATCCTGTCGTAAAAAAAAACAAATACGTATACAATGTGTCAAAAATTGAAATCGCGATTGGATATATCTCGATTAATGAATGCACTTCATAGCGTTTAATATAGGATCGTGATTTTCGGAAACCAGTAGGCCTTTTTTGGCTTGGTAAAAATATTGAAATAGATATACCTAGTTTTGTATACAATGGAGACAAGCTTAGAATTTAAATGGATTATTTGTTAGAAATCTATCTTATTTCCAATACTTGCCTCTAGTAGTGTATTTAAGTCGTGTTTCTCCAAATATGACCTTGTAAGAGCTCTGCCATCAAAATCAACTTCGGCCTGTAATCACAAAGAAATATACGAATTAATTTTATACTTATTTGTAATTAAAACAATGCTGTCACTCTAGTATTTCCATTTTTTATGAGCTGGATGTATCGCCTGCTTTAGTTAGGTTTCCACCAAAGCCACGGTGATCAAATTTTGATAGCTTGCTGATTTTCCCCGAACAATTCGAAAACCCATTTGTCTGTAAAGTTTTACTGTTTAAATATTTCCCTTACCTTATACCTAATGAGGTTACTTCCTATATCTATACCCTTCACATCGTGTATCGCTCGAATCATAAAGTCCCTCTCCAAAACACTATTTATTTCATCCAACTGCTCCTGGGGGATCGACCTGTAAATATATTTAAAAAAAGTTATACTTCACCATAGTACAGGTTACATTACAAGTGGAAAAGACATAAGCGTAATGAATGAAAACACATACTGTACTAATATTAAAATGACGGTATGCAAAGAATCATTGAAATCTTTTGTTTGAAAATTACGTTTTTTAAACTTTACCTAATTTTCTTTTTTTTTATACCTTAATGTAGTGGAACGTACCCATCCAATATTACGTCACCTTTTTAGGGCGGAGGGGTCTTTAAAGTGAGACTTGTTGATAGCCCAAAATGTCGTACATGTGAGGAATCAAAAGAAATTATGAGACACATCATGTGTAGCTGGGACTCGATGGCTGGTAAGCACATGGACCTCTTCGAATCAGCATATCCTGAGCTAGAAGACTACAGGCACTACGCACTAGGTGATATTCTGAAGCTTATGCAGTCCTTCAGAAATCCCGAGGCGGGTGAGTAGGGCAAGGGGATAAAGTACAATATAACCCAAAGGTTCGACGTGCTTCCCAATGTGGACCCTAAATGCAAGATAAGATAGGGCGGAGGGGGGCGGGTTTTACAAAATACTACGCTTGGTCACAAGAGGGGAGGGGCTGAGAGTAAGTCAAAAAATTTAAAAAAAAAATGGGTCAGTATGGGTACGTTCCATAAGGGTTGGATCTCATCTATCAGCACGGAGTAGCACTTTCCTACGCTGCTATCCTTTTCTTTTCCCTACGGAACGCTTCAGCACCGGCCGTGCTGCAGCGTTCCGTCCCTCTCTCGCCTAGCAAATTACTGTTCTGAGCGACAGAAAAGGATAGCAGCATAGGAAAGTGCTGTCCCGTGCTGATAGATGAGATCCAACCCTAAGCAGTTCTCTTCTCACCTGCCGACTAGAGCGTTCACATTACTCAGAATGATAAAGGAGGCGACGCCTGCCAGCAGCGTGCCCACCAGGATGCTGCCGATGGCGTCCGGCAGCGGGTTGCCCGTGTACTGCGAGATGGCCATGCAGGACGCCGCCACCGTCACGCCCGCCACCGCGGCCGTGTCTTCGAACAGCACCACGTTCACCGAAGGGTCTGAACTTCGCATCACTATAATAAACAGAAACAAAACTAAGCCAGAATACAAAGCTCTACATTTATTACTGAATTCTGGATAAAAATGGACAAAATTATAAATTGTTTTGATACACAATATACATACATACACAAGTACCTATACAAAAAATAATAACCTACAATAAAATGTAAAAACCACCTGTAGGTTGACTGGTAGAAAAGGCCCTAGGCCTTAAGTCCGCCTGTTACATTTTTTGTAATAAAGTTAAATAAATAAATAAAATTTTTAATGTTAATAACCTACAATAAAATGTTTAAATAGGTGCAATGTCTATTACAAAAAAAATTACTATTACAAAAAAAATTACTATTACAAAAATCTTTAGAAATAAGTATCAGCTCGGTAACAGAGATATGGCTTGCAAAATTACGTAATTTTACCGAAAACCCCGGTAAATTACGGATATTTTACGGTCATTTATATAAATTACGGTAAAATTACTGGTGACTTTAAACATTCAAAATTTTATTTTTTGACGTGAAAACTTCTTTAGCGGCGTTGTGCACTTTTTTTGTAATGGGTAAAAAATGTTAAACTCGCATCAGGACACGTGTCCTGATCGAAAATTCGTAAGAATTCGTCCGGCGCGGCGTAGGAGAGGAAGTATTTATACTATAACTTCGACTAAGCTGTCAGCCGGCTCGTTGGTCTAGGAGTATGATTTTAGGGTGCGGGAGGTCCCGGGTTGAAATCCCGGACGAGCCCAAACCTTTTTGAAGTGAAAACTTCTTTAGCGGCGTTGTGCACTTTTTTTGTAATGGGTAAAAAATGTTAAGGCCATACCTAAATTTTCCGGGGTCCAGTGCTGCCCCCATTTAAAATAAATCATTTCAAAGAAAATGGAGACATTATTTAAAATTTTGCTACTATCAAATCCTAGATAACCCTTCAAAGTATTTTATGAACTACTGTTTACAGTTTATAATGAGAACGTTAAGCTTTACTACGCACATTTGCCAAAAGTGGCCGTTTTTCGCAAATTGCAAAATTTTAAATGATGTCTCCGTTTTCTTTGAAATGATTTATTTTAAATGGGGGCAGCACTGGACCTCGGAAAATTCAGGTACGGCCTTAAACTCGTGTTTCGTTTAGCTGAGAGATAAACTTTTTAATGTAAAATAAATTGACATGTTTGTTTACGATAGCGCAATAAATAAATATTGTATTCTACCACATAAATGATAGTACTTTTATACTGATAATTAAAGCAAATCGTGCAAAATTATTCCCTAACCATTCCAAAATATCAAAAATGCACAACGTTAATATTCAAGTTTTCACTTCTGCCGGCACTCCCGGAGTGCAACCCGTCGTTTTTTTTGTGTTTTTTTGTAATATACATTTGTTTTTTATGTTTTTGAAGTGAAAACTTCTTCGAAACTTCCATTACTGTCACCACCTTGTTCAAGTTTTCACTTCTGTCGGCACTCCAGGAGGCACACTTTTTTACTGTCACTATATAATTTCTTATTTAAATAGTTGATTGTGAGAACTGATTATTCTGCTGTAGACTGTGTAGACCTCGCGAGTCTGTCTTTGCATCACACCCCTGACCACTTGAATTTTATCGTATACAAAAGTTATCCGGAAAAAGTGCGTCTTCATAAGGGTAACATAAAAGTCTTATGACGGTTTGAACAATTTTCGAAATGACTAAAATATGATTTTTTAAAGGTACGACCCTCATATTTTTTTAATTTTCGAAAACCTCAATCGTCATAACAATTCTATACATTCTATAATCGAAACCTGCTCATAAAATTTTATGAGAAGCAGTTGAGAAATGCAAGCTGTTGGCGGGAACAGCTGGAAAACTGAACATCTGGACATCCGGAATCTGGACACACGAAAGAATTTTTGCCAAAGTTGAAACGGAGACACTTCGTTCGCTTTGCCGACTTATTTTTAGGAGTGAAATAGTAAGAGTAAGATACATACAAACACACTAATTACAGTATTTATGGTCTTAGTAGGTATTAGTACGTTTAATACGTTTTTAATTGAAAATTACCGTAATTTACCGTAAAATACGAAATATTACGTAAAATATCGTTTTTGACGTGACAACGTCTTAAATTAGGTTGCGGCTGGGAGTCACTTATGAAAAAGTGTAACGCTCGGTAACGTTACGATGAGTCACCGAACGAGAGAGAGGCCCGCCGAATGCCTTGCGTCTCTCTCCCACTCAACTATGATCGGTCTGCCGCGCGCGTTGTCACGTAAAATCTTCGCCCGTAAAACCGACTTTACAGGCAACCATTTTTTTACCGTATTTTACTGCTTTACATCCTTACAGCAAGATATGTACAACACAACAAATGGGTTTGGTGGGTTAAGACGATACACGGAGTCCAGTGCTGCCCCCATTTGAAAAAAAATATTTAAAACGAAACGGAGATATCATTTAAAATTTTGATCTAGCAAAACCTAGATAACCCTTCAAACTATTTTATGAACCACTGTTTACAGTTTAAAGTGATAACGTTAAGTTTTAGTTTTCATTTTTGCGAAAAACGGCCACTTTTGGCAAAAATGCAAACTAAAAAACTCCGTGTTCCCCTCCCATTTAAAATTTGACAAACATGCATATTTTTCTGCTTTTTTCCTTTTTAGGGTTCCGTACACAAATTTAAAAACGGAACCCTTATAGGATCAGTCGTGTGTCTGTCTGTCTGTCTGTCTATCCGTCCGTCTGTCATAGCCAATTTGCTCCGAATCTACTGGACCAAATCAGGTGAAATTTGGAAGGATGGTGTAATCCTATGACTCAAGCACAGATGTGCAAAGTAAATAAATATATTTTTTTAAATAAGGGTCATTTTCGGGGGACAAATTAGGAAATTAAAAAAAAAGTTTTGCAAACCTTACTGTGTCATCAAATGAAAGGGCTCATTGTGAGGATCTCAAATGTATTTTTGTTGTTATTGTAAAATAAATAGTTTTGATTTCATGAAGGAAGACGAAAATTGACCATTCCGATGATCTCCGAAACTACCGAGCCTAAAATTTTGATAAAAATACAAATTATAGTTCATTCCTTGTCGATTACAGGAAACCTATGAGAAGTACGGAACCCTCTTCACGCGAGTTTAACTCGCATTAGACCAGTTTATTTAACATACAAAAGGCTTATTATACATAGTGTAGTGGTATAAATATTTGTTTACTCACCATACTCATATAAAGGTACATTGGCTTCTTTAGCTCCCTTTCTAACAGCATTCAAAGCAACCATCAATGTAGCTCCTTCAGATACTACTGACCCTCCCAGGACAAAGTAAGCCTGCAATAAATTATTAAGTACTATTATAGGTACCACATGAGGTATACTCGTAAATGCGTACCTACTCGTTTAAATCAATTTGAATTTTTTATATGAAGTTGATTTATTTAACATCTATAATATAATTTATAAATTTGGAGCGGAGGGGAGGGCCTTTGCCCAAGTATGGGACCTTAATGGCTAGAAAAAAAATATATAATTTATAAAAAAGGTTTTTTGCAAGATCTTATGATTATATTATTAATCCTTATACTTTTGAGTTCTGTAGATAGTGGATATGTCGCAGACAAATTCTATAATTTGCCTGTATTCGTCCGTTTATGGACGTAAAAAGTTTTACAAACTGCCGAAGCCAAACTATTGATGATTTTAAAGGTATTGTACTTTACCGCATTGAAATAAAGGTCGGGAATGGCCTGACTAGATAAATGAAACAAAACGTGTAGATTCTTCGGCTTTGTATTAACGACTACTAATCGATCTAGTACTGCATTGCGATTTATACATATTCGTATTTCAACTAAACAGGTATCAATGTCAACTTGGCGTTTCTTTTGAGAGTGATCATGATTAAAAAGAAACCATGTACATAGGTACTCGTACAAGATGATTTTTTGGTTGCAACATTTTACATTACCCAGTAAAAGTCATGTAGAGGCTGAGGGTCCAAAATGCCCATTACTCCATGGTAAAATGACAGTCCACTTCCTACGCAGAAGATCCCTACTCCAGATATCAGAGATGACACATAACGCATGTTTGTGTATCCATACGGATGATCAGGATCTGCCATCTGAAATAATCAGAAAGCAATTTAAAATACAATTTAATTATTCCAGCCACAATTTATGTGTTAATGTACTATTTTCTAAATAGTTAATGGGTTTTGAACAGATTTCTTCATCACAAAGAGATTCTCTTTAGTTAGATGGATGGTAATATAATTTACAAAAAAATAGTCTTCATTTAAAAAAAAAAAACAAACTTACCTGAACCGACTTGTGAATTCCATATGCTAATATCACCTGATTCACTGTATCAGCTAGAGAATGAATGCATTCAGAGAACAAGCTGTGTGAGCCAGTGTAGAACCATGCACAAAGTTTGAACAGAAAGTTGCATCCGTTTCTGTAAAAATATATTTTATTAGTATTTTTAGGGTTCCGTTTATTTTAAAAAAAAGGAACCTTTATGGTATCACTCTTGCGTCTGTCTGTCCGGCCGTCTGTCGCAGCCAATTTGCTCCGAATCTACTGGACCGAATCAGGTGAAATTTGGTAGGATAGTGTTATCCTATGACCTAAACACATATGTGCAAAGTAAATAAATATTTTTTTTTAAAATAAGGGTCATTTTCGGGGGATAAATTAGTAAACTGAAAAAAAGTTTTGATAACCTTACTGTGTCATATATCAAATGAAAGGGCTCGTTATGAGGATCTTAAATATTTTTTGTTATAATTATAAAATAAATAGTTTTGATTTTATTCATGAAAGAAGACGAAAATTGACCATTCCCCCCCCCCTGAACTCCGAAACTACTGAGCCTAAAATTTTGAAAAAAATACGAAATGTAGTTCATTACTTGTAGATTACCTACAGAAAAACCTATAAGAATTCAATCAATTGTACGGAACCCTCTCCACGCGAGTTTAACTCGCACTTGGCCGGTTTTATTTTTTGTCTGAAATGGCTTGAAATTTATAAGCTTAATTTTACAAGCATGGGGTTTTGCTAAGGCTCATTGTGATGGTTTTAAATGTAAGAGTTAGTAAATTATATCCATCATCCACTATTTGCGTAAGAAACATCACACTGCCTTCCATCACTAAGATAACTGATGTAGGAGTAAAAGCATCTAAACTGAAGTTGGAGTAGGCGGGACACGTTTGTCGCATGGGCCTCGAAAGATGGATTGCCGCATGCACCACAAAATGGATTCCAGATAGCCAATGCAGCAAAGACCAAGAAAAATGTGATATCAAGATCAGGATGTATAAAAAGAAAGAGCGGCTTTTGCCCAACAATGGGATTTGGGTAAAAAAATTTACAGATAATCTATTCAGTTTTCTTTAAAAGTGGCATGCTAGCAGTAGATGGACAATAAGTAGTCATGGCCAGTGAAACTCTAATTTAGTATTAACTTGTACCCAACTAGAGTGTGTCCAAATATATGTGCGAATGTATTTAACTTACATCCCTATGGCAGTAAGTACCACCCGGCCTGATCTTGTTCTAAGACCCATTTCTTCAACCTCAGGTCTAAGACGCTTGTGACTCATTTCCCTTCTGTAATTACGTAATCTTCTTTTCACAGTAAATACATCTGAAAACATCATCTAAATCATATAAATGAAACTTTGAAAGCAGTTTAGTTAATAACTCAGAACAATTTTACCTTGTTCATATCTCCGCCTATCAAGTTCTCTTCTCAATAATTCTTTTTCCAATGCATCCCTTGATCCCCAGACCTAAAAATTATGTACGTACTTATTAAAATTAAAAAAATCTGGACCTACATTAAAAAGTAAATTATTAAAGTTTCTCACTTTTTACATCAAAAGGAAACTATAATTTCAACAATTTTACTTTTCAAAAAAAGATCTAAATATATAAAAACATAGCACTTAGGAAAACTTCATGGCATTGAAGCCAATAATTTAAGTGTAGTGTAGTGTATGGGATGCATAGAAGTTGTAAGTCGTAATATAGAAATAGAAACAGGATACAGAATATTGAACAGGCCTTTAGGTAGGAATGAAAAAAACACAAATAATATAATGTAACCAACCTCAATAGCCTTAGCATCCACATCTTTTCTATAATACACGGTTATAGGAGGTTCAGATTCGTATGGTGATCTCCGCAACACTTTTGGTAAACTTTCCAAATCCGACTGCTTAAGCAAGTACTCTGTCATAGCTCTCATTGGTGTAATAAAGTTACGTTCAGTGTATGATGCAGAGAAATCAATCAAAAGCCTTTTCTTAACTGCAAAATTTTGTTTTTTTAAAGATTAGAATACAATCTTTAATATTTAAATGTCCTTACTTCTGGATGTAATAGTATAAATAGCCTAGAGATTAGAAATAAATTTAAAAGTATACCTGGTGGTTTAGGAGGGGCCGAAGGAGCTGCTGCTGCGGCAGCTTTCTCAATCGTAACTTTTGTCACTACACTGTCGACGTCAGTTTCAGTCTTCACTAAGATATCGCCAGTAGCACTTTGTTTTATAACTTTTTCAGAAACATCGCCTTTCTTTGCTTCGTTTTCTTGCTGATTAACGTTTGCTGATTTACTCTTCTCTCTAATATAAGCTGTTGTGTTTATATGCCGCCACAATTTTTTATCAGCTAAACAAAAGGCGTTGTGATGGTATGTTTTAGGAACCACATTGCATATCGAGTGCAATTGCTTAAGCTCTACGGTTCGCCTACCTAACTTACGATACAAACACTTAACAACAAACGTAGGTAACATGATCTTTTTTTATTATTTTGTAATAGATATTCACTAAAAACTCGCTTGTACTTTCGAATCCCTAAATTATCTAAATATAGTCATACCGAAATGTAACTGCTGTTTTGATTTTGTACAATGAAACTAGATATATTTACCCATTTACTTTAGCAATTGTGTATTTACTTGATTGCAAATATTCATAAATTAAAATAGGTAAGCAAAATATTGGATCACTCGATCTAAAAGCTGGAACAAAATTTGACAACCACTGACACTGACATTGACAATTTCTCAGATGACACTTTTTTTTTTCCTTTATGTTGGCAAACTGTGGATTTTCAAGACGCATGGTGTAACTCCATTTGGTTCAAAGCTAAGCATCTTAAAAAACATGTTGACATCTGACAGATTTGACATTGACGTTGTTTGTCGCCTGCCTGAAATGAAAAAAAATATCACCAAAAAAATAGCGTCGCTTGGTCAGCCTTGCTTTTAATTTTGTTTGATTTTATTAAAATATTTTGTGTTCAAATTAGATTAAGTTGGAAGAATTGAACTGAAAATACCTCTACTTCATAGCATAATCTCAAGTATCATACTATACTAACTAGGTACTGAGTCACTTCAAGAATGCCGGCCAGTAACATCGATTTGTACCACATGCAAGACGCCCGAAATAATTTTGACGCCATGCGACCTGCACCAATTTGTGCCGATGCCAATCAATTTATGGGCCAATGTCAGAATATTCACATATCTACAAACTGCTATTATGGATTCCACGACGCCAAAACTTCAGAAATTAACCACGTCACAACTGATTGCGAAATGTCGGAAGCACCGCAAAAAACTTATGGCATAGCCTCACCACAATCGAATACTAGAAAAAGAAGTGCTGATGAGATTGATTATCCTCTGACGAAGCGACATCGTGAAGGTAAGAATCCTTTGAATTTGCTACTGGAAGCTCATTGAATGCCCAAGCAAACCAAATAATTTTGTTATGTCATTGTTGCACTAAAGTTACCGTTCAATGAGATTTCATTCTTATATTATCAATTTTTTCGATTTTTTTTCTGTGAACAATGCAGCAGGAATATTGTGTCACTTGATTTATGTGGGAAGTCTCTTGTTGCTTTTAGTATTTTTAATTTATCATCAGGTGGTACCTACCATCAAATTTTTGTATTCGTTTTTCCAAGTTTTGTTGCAGTTTCCAAATTACTAATCTTATGTTATTGTTATATTAGAGCAGTTTTTTAAAAATATTGTGAGTGTACTTGATACACCTGTTGCATTGCTGGTAGTCCTCTATTTTTTTGCTAATGCCTTTAGTATTATCACTTCTAAACAGTGCTGCGCCAAGTAAACTTGTGTGTCTGAAAAAACAAGTTGTAAAAGGTGGATATGGATGATGTGAAATTTTTTGAAGCTATAGTACTAATGGTAACACAAACAAACAAACTGTTAGATTATAAACAAAATCACTGCAAAAAATATATATAATGCAATACTTGATTGAATTCGCAAATTAATAATCATACTGAATTTCTTGCCAATATTTACCTTAACATCAACAGAGCAGGTATTGTGAAAGTTGCATGGTAGTCTATAATATTGCTATAGACAATATGCATTATTTTTGATGGTAATTTCTTAAGATTTTTGTAGGTAAATAAAATATATACCTACATGTACACACTTCATACATTTTAATTTCTTCATAGTGATATCATCAATGCATGGTGAATGTTCAGAAAACTTCTTAATTTGGTGATAACCAGTGGGTTTCCAGAATTAATTTACCAAGATTAACCTGTGAAAACCAGACCCACTGGTTTTCACACCAACATAACATCTTAGGAATTAAGAGAGGCAGTGGCGTAGCTAAGGAGGGGTGAGGCCCCCCTCGCCCCTCCTTGCCGCCTGGACCGGACCGCCCTGGGTGTCACCCGAGTCTCCTATTTGTACCCACCCCGGCAACTCTAGAAACATCTGGTACTGTTGGATATTGTATCACTCACCGGGTGCCACCCATGCTAGCTACACCACTGAAGATATAGTTACCTACTTAATGTATAGAAATTATTTGATTATATTTACATGCTATTGCAAATAGATAATACATCCATTATTTTATACACCCAGGAAGGAGAAGTAAAGAATAGTTCTGATTGTAGCAATAAGAATTATTTTTATTTCTGCCCTGGTATGTATGTATTAAATATTAATGTCTTTCCCTTGCTGAAGGTAGCTATTTTAATAAAACAGCACTTATAGCCTGGGATGACTTAAAATATTTTTTCTCCATGAGTTTGTGGTGGTTGATGCTACAAAAATATCTAATATTCCATAAATATGGGTATTTATTAATTTTATTATAATACAGTTTAAATTAAATTAAAGCTAAATATTTTTTTTATAAATATTAGATAAGTAATTGGAAATGAAAAGGGGAGGCTTTTGCCCAACTATGGGAGATAAATGGCTATTAAAAAAAATATATATATATATTAGATATTATAGATAGCACTAATCAATGACCTTCCATACACATGGATATAGCACGTCATACAATAACAAATCCCAAAAATGGCACAAGCTAGAAATTTCACTATATTTAGCTTCTACTGCTGTGTCTATACATTGCTACTGACACTCGAGTCTTACACAATAACTTCAGTTGTTAAAAAGCAATGTATAATTATCAGTCAGTCGAAGCTATGTAGTTGATTTTAGAAATTGTCAAGAACAAAGAAATTTATGGAGTAGCAATGCGTTTTAGTTAAGTAAGTATAGCAAATTCCAAATTGAAATTGTTCGCTCCTATTTATACTACAAATAAACAATATTGAATACCCAACTAACAGTTTAAAGAAATGAGATCGATAAGTACAAAGTAATATCTTACTTTAAAATTAAACGAAAAGAGCGACTCTATAGTTTTATAATTTGACTGTGTTCTATTTGCTTTCTTTTTGTCTCTTACTGACGAGCGTAAGTGAAAGGGATAGAAATATTAGTCAATCATTCGTGTTATTTAATGAAATTAAATTATTTTACCGTATTCTTTACACTTTTTCGCGTGTTAATATTCATAAATAAAATTTATTGCCGGGTGATAAGTCACACCATCCTTTTTTAGCGTCGTTAGTGTATTATTTCGGCACCGTTTCAAAGCACACTTCGGCATGATTGCGGCATTGCTGTCACCAAACGACTGAAGCGCAAGTGTGCTTACTCCGACTTGAAGCACACTTTTGCCGTTCCTTTGTTAGCGCGGGCACGCAAAGTCCATGTGTATGGAAGGTCATTGGCACTAATGGGTGGACCTGCAAGTGGCGTTTTACACCTGTATGTGTGCATACAATGCCACTTTCTGGTTAGAAACAGATAAAAAAATACATATTTTGGGCATTCATAAGGAAAGCTCCCTACGCCACATTTTATTACATATATGAATGTTGTTTACACACATACCGCAGCCACCGCGACACTGCTGCAGCTGCTGCTGCACCGCGCACTTTGATTTTATATGCATTTGAATGGAGCTTTACACCAGCACAGATCGCCGCTGCAGCGTGTGTGAATAGGTCAGTACAAATGCCAAGAGCGCAGCGCCTAAGCAGCGCGTGTAAAATCGCTCTACCGATTTGACCTCAAATGGCTAATTCATGCAAAATGCAATCTAAGAAATTCATTATTTCTCTGCCCACTGTGTATAATCGACTATTATGATAAGGTTAATAGTAAAATGTACTTTTTCATAGATTTAGATATGTTTGTACATATACTAAGGTGTACATTCCTAATGACATAATTGTGTGATGGTTATGCTAGTTTATGTCGCAAGAACACTGACAAAAATAGAAAAATTTACGAATAAGCTTTTAATCTTCCATTTAATTAAGTAATTTTATTTTGAAGTAAATGCATAAAAATATAATGAAAGAAGTATAATATTGTAAAATATTATACTTAGTAGAATCTTTCATTTTTTATTGCGGCAACTTTCTTGCAGGCCAGTGAATAATTTAACATTTAATTTATTTTCCTCATTATGATTGAAATATTAAATTACTCCTTTAAACCCCTATTCCATAAAACCTAATCAGTTACTGGTAAAATAATGTATTTGTATGTTCACTGTACTGTAAAAAACAGGTATGACTGTATGTAGTCAGAGAAAGAGTATTGTCTGGTTGTATAAATTGTTGAATCTTTGTTTATATAAAAAGTGACCTAAAATTGTAATCAATAAGCCTTACACAGACAAGTAGCACTTGACAATGCTGCCCTCCAGTGACTACCAGCAGCAAAGTGCTGCTTGTCTGTATGAGCCCTGAACCCTGAGCCCTGCTGGACCCATAGACATAGGCATGGCAAGAAAGAGCGGCTTAATGTCGCACTCAATGTAGGTACAAGACATAAACCAACAAGCAATTTATAATGCAAAGAAACCGCTTTCTGCGACCTCCTTGCACTGGTCAGTCACTCAGCCAAAGATCATGTTGACTGCTGTGGTTAAATGTAGTCCATATTAATACAGATCATAAACAGGCAGTTCATCTGCCAAATAATATTGAAGCACGTTGTGATTTGGACATTAAATTATTCGTTGCTATCGCCGCTGCATCTATGGGCGCCTGCTTAAAGTTGAATACGCAATTTCGCAACTATCATTAAAAGTAGATAGTAAAGGTGAAACTGCACCACCGGACCCTACTCTGCACCTCAACAGTTTTTGTTTATTTGTTTATATTACATTACATCTGAGTAAAGGCACAGATTTTGTTATAATAAGGTCTAACAAAAGAACTAAAACTATTGAAATTCATGTCCATTTTCTATGTCATTGAACAACTTCCCAAGAAACATAGTAAAACATAGCGAAACACGACAAGAAAGTTTGCCTCCCATACAAATTGATCAATCTCCCGATCTGAGTTTCATTGGGAAGCAAAACAACTTTTTAACCGACTTCAAAAAAGAGGAGGTTATCAATTCGACTATGTTTTTTTTTATGTATGTTTGTTAAGCGATATCTTCGCCAATTGTGAACCGATTTTGATGATTCTTTTTTTATTTGAAAGCCTTTACTATCAAGTTGGTCCCATTTTAATTTAGTGAAGATATGATGAAGAACTTTGGAGATAAGGAAGAAACTACAAAAAAAAAATTTAAGTTGGTTGTTTTTTTTTGTTAAAAATTTATTAATATTATGTTCTGTATAATGAGTTATTCCCAAAGTACTCCAAAAATAGTTCTCAAACTACTGCATGAAAAAAATAATATTTTTAATTAAGTTTCATTCTACTCCATAATAATATTAAAATGTTCTCAATGTACTCCACCCCATTTTAATAAATAAACGGGCAAGTGCGAGCCGGACTCGTACATGAAGGGTTGTACCACCGTACAATGTTTTAAAACGCTAAAAAACACGTTTTTTGTATGACGACCCCCTTTAATTTTTAACTTTATTTTATTTATAGTATTTGTTGTTATTGTGGTCATAGTAATACATAATTGGTGAAAATTTCAAGTATCTAGTTAATGCCATTATGAAGATCAAGTTAAAAACGCTGAAAAAAAACACGTTTCTTGTATGAGGACCCCCTTTAATTTTTAACTATTTTTTATTTTTAGTATTTCTTGTTATATCCGCCACAGTAATACATAATCGGTGAAAATTTCAAGTGTCTAGCTATTACGGTTCAAGAGATAGAGCCCTGTGACTGACGGACAGACAGCGGAGTCTCAGTAATAGGGTCCCGTTTGCACCCTCCGTATGAATTTTATAGAAATGTTGCATTTACTCTAAATAGGTGGCAGACGTACAGTCAGGCTCAAAATCTTTGCAAAAATTAGGTAAAGAAAATTTGTATTATATGTATGTATAAAAGAAGAAGTTCCAACTGACATAAAGACGCACGCACAGCCGTAACCACTAATGGTATAAACGTGAAATTTCCATAGTTGTTTTAATTCAAAATGCGCACGCACACTAAGAAGGGATTTTAATAAATTTTAACCCTAAAGGGTTGAAATAGGGTTTGCAAGTTTGTATGGAAAAAATCTTTAAATTAGCAACGCTTTCAAAAGATTCATGTTCTTCAAACCAGTTCTTACAGTGTTTAAGAAATTTTGTGACTGTGTACCTAATGATTTTTTTTATAATTATTTAGATGGAGTAGTTCGAGAATTTATATCAAAGGAGTACTTTGAGAATAATTCCAGATACCTATGGAGTAGAATGAGAACAAAATAAAAAGTATTTTTAATTCTGTGGAGTAACTTGGGAATGAATGTTTGAAATTATTATTTTTTTAGAACAAAATAATGGAGTACTTTGGGAATAACCTTCAAAATTAGTTTCAGATTTTATCGAGTACTGATATACGCCGGGGGACTAAATTTTATAAGAAATAAATGATATGAACAAATTACACAATTGAGCCGAGCCCCAAAGTTTTAAACTTGTTCACCGAAACTAATTCAACGATATTATATTTTATGATAAATAAATATTTATTTATTGTACTCGTATACATGTGCCCTAAGTGAAACGCGTTGCTCATGACAGAGCGGGATAGAGAAGCACTGTAGCGGCTCTGCCCCACCCAGGGGACATAGGAAAATAAGTCAAGTATAAATGTGTATAGATAAACAGCCAAGACCCAGAATAATTTGAAGAAGACCATTTTCCAACTTACACTTTCTGGGGTTCGAACCCAGAAACTGATTGGCGGACTAGCGCGGTTTTCAAGACGCCATGGAGGTCGTCAAATAATACATACATACACTGTCACGTATTTATCCGTTAAGTTAATTCCGGGGCAGACAGAGCATTTTGGATCTTGCAGCTCTAAACTGCCAGACAGGGTGCAAGACTCAAAGGCCACTTTTAGTGTGATAGTGGGCGAGGTGGAAAAAAGAATCAAAATTATGTACATAATAGCAACCCATTGATTTGATTGCAAGAATGGGGTCTTTTTTCATAGTCATTGTAATATATTTATAATTTTGCTAACTAGTAAATGGAATTTAAATTTATAGTTTAAAAAAATATGTCTTTCTGTTTTTCTTAGGGTATTAGTTACTCAGCATTATCCTGAGGATGATCATATTTCAGTATTGTAATTAACACTATCTATTATACCTATGGTACTATACGAAAAATCTGTGCCTAAACGAGATTAATTTTACTTGTTTAAAATTTTTAATTTCGTCAGTTTACAACTTGAAAAAATAAAAATTGATTGTTGGAATTAATTTAGCCAACTAAATCGCTAGTCGTGCTTACTAGGCATTTAGTTGGCTAAATTAACTCCAACTTGACTCGGCTAGCGGTCGTTGACGTCCTCAAGGCGGCCGCATAAAATCAGAATTCTGTGTCTGATAGTATGCGGGGTCTTCAACAAAACATACGGGCAGAGTGTCTTCCGGCGGGCGTCATAAATATTCTGTCAGAAAATATAAATATGCGGCTGGGGTTAATCAAGCAAGTACTGAATCAATTTTTTTTTATTCTATGGTTGTTGACCTGGTTGTCGATTCTTGTTCGCGTGTAATTTTTTCACTGTCTTATTTTTCTTATTTAGTTGTGACTTTTATGAGACTATATGTATGTCGCAGTCGAATGGTATAATCCGCGAATTCACTAAACCTCTAGCTGTTTGGCATTATAGCTGGGTTTCGTAAAACAGCGTTAAATAACTGACACCTCATACGCAGAATGGCATAAACGATTTGTATTCATCAATGCCGCGGCGCAAGACGTAGATTTAGTTCAGAATTCTTCACAGCGTTCCGAGAGTAAGCTGTTTTCATCGAGAGATATCAGAGACATCGTTTATGATTTTGGATTGCAAATGATTAGGAAAAAAAATAAAGCAGATCTTCAGCTTGGTTCCCATCGCCTTCCGGCAAGATGGAAAATTTATGTTAATCAAATGAAGGCCGAGAGAAACCGCTACGCCGCCATTGAGATTGTCATTTATGTCGCTTACCAAACTTTTCTGTATCCACTTGCATCGAACTTTGTATCATTCTTTATTGGTATTATATGATGTTGGAGACTAGATGACATAGTAAGAAGTTGAATTGAGGTTTTATTTTAAATTTGTTTGTTTATAACATGCCTGCAAATAACCTATTGTCTAAACGTGGTTAGCTGGTTTGTTAAACGTGACACATTGACAATCCAGCAAAACCGAGCTGTAATGCCAAACACCTAGAGGTTTAGTAAATTAGCGGTTTATACCATCCAACTGCGACATGTTTACTATTAAGCGGTTCCCTGATGTTAAAAGCGGTTAATAGGTTTTTTTTATTTTTCACCAAGAGTGCGTGATTTAAAAATATTTAATTATTTTCATGAAAAATATTAATTTACTTAGGTACTAAAATAGCATGAATGGCAAACAATGTGCATGTAAAAAAAAAAATGTTCCATGTCGACAACGTCTACACGCACCATTGCGTTAAATGTTTCGTAGGACCACAGTTGACCAGACAGTCCAAACATTGTTGTAATCGCGAGGACGCAACGACCTCAAAAAATAAAAACGTTGCCTATAAGCATAGCACTAGCCGGTTTTGTGTACTAGTAAGTCTGTTTATCCTGAGGCCTCGTCCACGGACACGCGACGCGGCGGCCTTAGTTGTCAGATAATTCTCGACCTTATTCTCGCCGAGCAAGTCCGGTTTTAGCCTGATCTCGTGCAACATTTCTCCGCGCACGCGGGCGCGTGTCCGTGGACGAGGCCTTATGGCATGAAGAGTTTGTGCACTATTGACTACCACGGCCAATATCCAGAGCAACTGAGTTAACGATTTGACGAACGCAACGGACGTAGCGTTTGAAGCGAAAAAGGTAGCAACTATTGAGCCTGGCAGCAGTCTGTATTGCGCAAACCCTATGTCTACTTGATGGCGATTAACACTTCTGTGTAGTTATGAGAAACGCAACAAAACTTCGCTTGGAGGCTTCCCACTGTGACGTAAGAGCCACAGTGTGATGAAGTTCGACTTTATTTCAGAGGGTATGGTGCCACCGACTTCAAACTGCAACCCATGTTTACTTCGCCCAACCCACAACAACCCAGATATATCTCGTTGTCTCATGGTCCATATGATCTAATCTCTGCTTCTATCAAGCTTCTATAAACGGAACGTAAACCTAATTCAGCAATGTCCATTTTATCTGCAGAAGTACAAAGAGAGAGACACATAGAACCTGAGACAAACGAGAACAAGATAACGGACAAGAATTCAGAAGAATTATTGGAGACACTGTATTGGAACATTCATGGCGGACATATATTTCATATAGCTCAGTGTATTTGACATGTGTGCGTGTGTAATGGGGGTAGCGTGATATGATATAATTGAAGAGTGATAGAGACTTTAAAGTATTTTGTGATTTTTTCTCATGATTTAGTTGTAAGGGTTTCTTAATAAAAATAATTATAGGAAAAAGGGAGGATTTTTATTTATATAAAAATACATATAACATACTTTACGTATTTATTTTAAATAAATATTACACATGAAATGTATTCAGTAAAGAGACATCAATCACTTTCACTAAAGATAATAGGATACAATAATGATGAATGTTTAGTTGCCAGCTTTTCGTCAATCTTCAAGAGTTTCAATCTGAAAAAGGGTAAAAGATATTACAAATAATTTCTGTATATTTTGTTTTTCTGTTGCAGATGGTGAAGAAGATTTAATCATTAATATTTTATTTCAGGACTCACTCAAACAGTTACAAAACGGAAAAGTTTGGAGTTTGAGTGTTTGCTCCGCTTTAGCATAGTATTAATGTCACCTTTTTGCTTTTCAGATGATTCTTCCATGTGCAGCCTCGTTGGCACACGGTCAAGCCCGAGCCACTCCGCTTCCGCCTTTAATGTAAACATACCACAACTTTACGTTTTGCATATAAAGTACAGACTAATGTTTAATGTTGCATAGTGGGTGTTATTGAAAAGATGTGTTGTGTCAGCTGTGATATTTTTATAGGCCAAGTATATTGTAATAAATTATTTGATATGATGGTGCTGTCTTTATTTTCACCATACCAAGTTAGCCTTGATAGTAGGTACTATAATACTATTAAATAGATAATATCAGAACATATATTTATGTTATTGTAATAGAAGTGAAAATGCATGGTAAAGATTTTCAATTTTATTTTTTTCATTCAAGATACAAAAGGGATTACATTATGACGACAAAATTGAAAATAATGTTATAAAAGAATATATTTTGATTACATGAAGCGAATTGTAATGTTAGTTATAGGCAGTTAGTCAGTCATTCTCCAGTTGTTTTCTACTATATTCTGGCCAACACCGCTGTACCGCTCCTGAGGTATGCGCGGACAATGACAAGACAAGACAATGTATGACAAGAGATTCATACTGTCGGATAGATCTAGATATCTAAGTACAATATTATGACGCTGTATATTATATCCAATTCTTATTATGGTTCAATACGATTTTTTAAGCACAAATAAAAAAGATACAATGTAAGTGAAATTGATGTGTAAATATTGGAAAAATAAAACGTTTCGAGAATCACTTTTAATATCCGAAACTATCTTTGTCTGCTTTTCTTTTCCTAAAATATTTGGCGACTTTGAAAACGACAGCCTTGACATCTCGAGATAAAGCACGACCCATCTTTGGATATTCTATCTCATGTGCGTCTGACACAGACAGCCCCCGTCTCACCGCTCGCAAACCTCAGGCGCGGTACAGCGGTATTGGTCACACTATAATTAACGCGTCACCTTTTTCCATTTGTTTTTGACAAAATTAACACCAAATGTAAAAACTATAAATAAATAAATAAATAATAAATATATACGGACAAATCACACTGATTAAGCTAGCCCCAAAATAAGTTTTTTTTTTTTTAACTTGTGTTATGAGATACTAACTTAACGATATTTTATGATAAATACATATATAGATAAACACCCAAGACCCAGGACAATTTGAAAAAGGCCATTTTCCAACTTGTCCTGGCTGGGGATCGAACCCAGAACCTCCGGATTAGCGGTCTAGCGTGTTAACCATTACGCCACGGAGGTCGTCAACTATCGACTACACAATGTCGCTTCGCATTTTTTTAAAGTGGAAATAAGGTAACGTGTTTATTAGTGAAAAAAAAACGGAAATGACCATAGTATGGTCCACTTATAGTTATGGCAAGGGATAATAAAAGTAAGCAAGGTGAGACAGTTAGGTATTACGGTTAGCACAATTGATTAGAGGAAGACATCTACAGTACAGGACTTGTTGCATTACCTCTGTAGGTGTAACTTCGTCAGTGTCTACGACGTCGGGCAGCGCGTCGCCGGCGCCCGCGTCGCCGCCCTCCGCCCCCTCCGCATGAGTCTGGTCCGCTTCAGCCAAGTCTCCATTGTGCATTTCTGAGCAGTTTATCAGATCGACCTTCCCCTCTTGACTGGACCGCGGACTGTTATCGTTCAGGTCGTTGCCATCGATATCCATGTGCACGTGTCCGGGCCACATGTCGTAAGGGCAAGCGTTTAATTGGTGCAGCTGAGTGTCGCTCGAACTGAACAGATTCAGCGAGCCGGCGACGTCTTGTAATACTGACGGTTCGGAGCGGCCCGCCGATAGCTGCGAGGATTCATCGCCGTCGTTGCTTCCAGATAGCAGAAGTGGCAAGTTTTCAATGATATCGCTCGATATATCACATACTCGCAACCCTTCGTATTTGGATAGGAAGTCGAGAAGCCTCTTCTTCAACTGTTGTGTGTATCGTCCCTCTGAAGAAAGGATTTGTGCAGCCAATGATTCTAACAGCTCAGTCGTACATATCTCTTCATTTTTGAGCAGCAAAAAGCGCACAATTTTATTGTCGACCTGAATAGTACTAGAGCAAGCATTTTGCGCAGGCATTGCATTACATTCGTGAAAATTGTTGGTCTCTGAAGTGGTAGTCACATCTCCTGCTCTGCTTTCTTCTTGCGTATTTTCATTTCCTTGACTGTCAATGATTGCGTCATAATGCGATAGCACGCTGCGAATCGATTGTAATACTCTTTGTCTGAGAGGATCAGAACTTATCAGTTGAAGTTCTCTAAAAAGTTGGATAAGAAAGTCAGGATGTGATTCATTCACGCCGATCAGCGCTGTAACTTCAGAATAAACATTCTCTCTAAGCAGATCAAACAGTTTCGAGGTGGCTTTGTCTTGCACTTCGCGACTCGTAGACGCTAAATTCGGATTAGGTATTTCCGAAGTGCTTGCAATATTGATGTTGCTGGTTTGAGAATAGTCCAACGTGTAATTTCTTCTGTTAGTAGAGTTTTTCGCCGGCAGTTTGGAAGATGACTTTTTCTTACTCGCCGGTGTGTTCAAGTTGTTGGAATGGGCCTGAATTATTTCAGGTATCGGACTGGTAATGTTTAAATTTCTAAATGGATTAGATGTCGGTTCTTGTCGGTTGATATTGACGTTTGAGACTACGGGGGCGCTGTCGTCAATATTCCTAGAGTTGGTCGCATTAGCGCTTTCCGTGTCGAGATTCTGGTTGACGTTGAGCACGTCGGGGGCCGACGAGAAGGACAGAGATCGTTCGTAACCGACGTTCCTGCGCGCAGCGTGTCGGTTGGGGACTTCCTCATTGTTAGCTTGCGCGAGTTGCGCGGGCGCGTTCTGAGAGGAGCTAGCGGCGTTAGTGTTCCTCTTGGGCGTGATGGAGGGAGACGTGGAGGAGGAGGTGTGGTGCAGCGTGTTGTGCGAGCGCTCCACCAGCGGGGGCGGGTGCTGCGCCGGGCCCACCGCCAGGTGCCCGTCCGCGTTCGTCTTGCTGTTAGCCGACAGGAGATTTTGACGCGAATAACTGTAAACAATACAGTATTATAAAATAACCCCCCTTATTATTCATAAAAATAACAAACGTTTGCTAAACCTATTTTAGTTAAAAACATTTTGTATTGTTCTTGCAATGTCAAATATTGAAGTTAGAAAAAAAATATTCTTTTTTTTTGCTAATCTAACACAGGTAGCAGGGGCTCGCCAATTAAGTTTTGATCGAGTTTTTAAAGAGTGAAAGCGACAAAACATATTTTAACTAAAATATTATAGGTTTAGTATTTTTTTTATGAATAAGGGTCAGTTCACAACGAGATGCGACACGACGTAGCGCGCACTTTGAAAGAAATATAGAACTTGTTTACTAGGCAAAAAGATACTAATTTCAGCGACAGCCCGCGCTGCATAGCGAGGCGCAACGGGCTCTAACTCTTTTTGTCAATAAACAAATTCTATATTTCTTTCACGTGCGCGCTACGTCGCGTCGCGTCTCGGTGTGAACTGACCCTAAGGGGTTTTAAGTCCTAAGTTATATTTTAAAAAAAAATCACCCGACTTACTGCACGCGAATGTTTATACGAGGGCTGTTTGATAAGTACCCGTTTTCTAAATATATTAATATCACTGGCCGCAAATAAGTATACCACCTTTTTAAGCCATTTTTCAGATGCGGGAAAATTAAAAAAAAAAATGGCATTCTTTTGTTTTTTTTTTCTCATTTGACAACGATTCAGTGAAGGCGTGAACTTAAAATTGGTAAAATGGAGAAAGTACAGTATCGGTCTGTGATTAGATTCTTATTTTTGGAAGGAAAAACATGTGATGAAATAAAAGAAAGAATGCAAGCGTTTTACTATGAATGTGCTCCTTCTATGACAACTGTCAGACATTGTTATAACGAGTTTAAGCGGGGGAGAACAACCGTCTTTGATGAGGATCGCCCAGGCCGGCCAGTTGAGGTGACTACAGACGATATGGTTAAGAAAATTGAAAATATCGTTTTAGCCGACCGCCGAATTAAACTTCGAGAAATCGTTGATGCTGTAAATGTTTCAATCGAGAGGGTACAACACATTAGAAGAAAAATTGGGTATGAAGAAAGTATCGGCGAGGTGGGTGCCGCGTTTACTCACGGAGGAGCAAAAACGGAACCGACTGACTACTTCGGAGCAGTGTTTGGCCGTGTTCAAACGTAACCCGAAGGAGTTTCTGCGTCGTTTCGTGACCGTGGACGAAACGTGGGTCCACCACTACACCCCGGAAATGAAAGAGCAGTCGAAGCAGTGGATTTTACCGGATGAACCTGCTCCAAAGAAAGCAAAAACCGTCCCATCGGTGGAAAGGTCATGGCGACCGTTTTTTGGGATTCGCAGGGTATTATACATATTGACTATTTAGAAAAGGGAAAAACAATAACAGGGCAGTACTATGCCAATTTATTGGATGAATTTGACGCCGTGTTGAAGGACAAACGACCCCATTTAAAAAAGAAAAAAGCACTGTTTCATCACGACAACGCCCCGGCTCATTCGTCCACAGTTGTGACGGCTAAATTAGTACAGTTACGCTACGAACTATTGTCTCACCCCCCGTATTCTCCAGATTTGGCCCCATGCAATTTCTTTTTGTTTCCCAACCTAAAAAAATGGCTCGGTGGCAAGCGATTTGGATCAAATGACGAAGTCATTGCCGCCACAGAGGCCTATTTTAATGACTTTCCAAAATCATACTTTGGTTTATTGAAGCTTGAGTATAGGTGGAACAAATGTATAGAGTTAACAAAAAATATTTTTTTTTCCATAAAGGGGTACTTATCAAACAGCCCTCGTACATATATTGATTAAGCATAAAGCTAGAAAAAGAAAATAGGCAGGGTTATGCTTACAGGATTGCTAATGTTAGTTTCTAAACTTCACTCGGATAAAAAAGTTGAAGCAAAGGATTTTATCAAATAAAGGGTAAACTACACACTTCTCACCCTTAATCTAATTTTGTTTCGTAGTTATCGTATAAAATATGATATGTGTTGAGTAATAAATAAAATAAAATATCTACTAGGTAATTATATCCATAGAATTCTAATAATATCTGAAAAGAAAAATAGACATTATAAATAATGATAAAATGCATACTTCTATGTAAACAAATAAATAATATCTGTGTATGTGATGCAGATTTCGTGAATAAACGTATTATCTATCTATCTATCTATCTAATATGTTAAGAAATAGCTACTAGCTTATAGAATACAGCTTTCACTCACCTCCTAAAGTTATCCCAGTAGTTATTGGCTCGATTTCCGGGCGGCACTTGATTGTTGAGTGTGTGCGAAGCAGTCTCAGCTCGCCAACGCTCTTCCAACTAAAATACCAAAAAAGATGTGTCATACTAATATTTGGATTATGTACAACAAACGTATACAGTATTTTACATACATACAGCAAATACAATGCACACACTATTTAACAACACATAAACACTTACTTAACTTTCACACTTACGATATTCCTAGCTTCTGCATACATACTAAAACTCACTCACACCCCCACATTATTTACAAACAGTGTCAACACAAAACTGTTACATATAACATTCTTGCATTGAACATGCTTAATTTTTCTTATAAACGATTATTCATTCCAGAGCCAATTATGCACCCTATTACATTGATTTTTAAATATGGATAGCAACCCTGGACACAACAATGACTTTGTTTTGTCAGAAATTGATAATACCGATTCTGTAGAATGCATTTTGCTAAGAGACCATACACAGTGTTTGGAAGTATTAAAACCTCCACAAGGAGCGCTTGATAATTCTCTTTTTATACTCACCCTTAACATTCGTAGTATTAACCACAATCTAGATATGTTTTTGGTATTTTTGGCAAGCATTAAATTAAAGGTGGATGTATTAGTATTAACTGAATGCCATACCAGTGACACAAAACTCCCTCCTCCATTAGATGGCTACAACATGTCTTACTTACACAAAAACATTTTTAAACAAAAATGATGGCGTGGTCGTTTATGTTCGGAGTGATATTACAGCCACTTTCACTGAACCCAGCAACGTGAAGGGTAACTGTATGGTAGTAACGGTTGACAAGCAGTACTCTATAATCTGTTCATACAGGCCGCCATGTTTCAAAAATCCCGCTAATTTCTTAGAATCCCTTGAACCAGTTATACAAAGTATCACTTCTCGTAACATAATTTTAACAGGGGATATAAATATTAATATACTGCCTGATAATCTATCAGGTATGGGTCACCTTACTCTTATGGCTATGTATGGGCTGAGACAAGGTATTAAAAAACCGACCAGAGAAACGTCTTGTCTAGATCATTTCATGGTTAAAACCTGTCATGCCTGAAGACCATCGTATTTGAGCAAACTTTAACTGATCACTCGGCTATATTGTTGTATATTAATAAAACTGAAATGAAAAAAGACACCTCTACATACAACAAAGTAAAAATTGACTATCATAGCCTTAAAAAAGATCTAAGCGACGAGTCTTGGACCGACCTGTATGATTTGAAAGACGTGAACATTGGCATGAAACTCTTCTCTGCGTGGCTTTTAACACACATTGACAAAAACACTGTAGTTTCCAAAATAAAAAACAAAAACAAACCAATTAAACCCTGGATTACGCCAAGTGTTGTTAGATCATTTAGAAAAAGAAATAAATTATATAAGATCATGAAAAAAAATCCTGTTGACGAATTAGCAAGGAAGACATACTTAGATTATAGAAATATGTGTAATAAAATAGTTAAAATGCTTAAAAAACACTATTACCAAAACAAACTTGAAAAAGCAAGTGGGAATTTAAAAGAAACTTGGAAAATAATAAAAGATGTATGCAGTTTAAAACAAAACAACAAGGAGTCCACTTAGGAACTTTTAAGCATAGAAGCCAATGCTAAAGAATCTTTAAATTCTGTTAACGACTTTTTTACCTCCGTTGGAAGGAAACTAGCAGATGTCATCCTTAAAAAAATGTCTGTCACCCAACTTGAATTAGCTAAGAAAACTCATCGATTAGACAATATACTTCACTCTATGACTTTGTTTTTCACAGATCCCCTTGAAATAAGACGTATAATTATGTCTTTAAAAACACCTAGTGCTCCTGGGTGGGATAGAATTACAGCCTTTACTTTAAAGGAAATAATCGAATATATCATAGAACCAATTACTTACTTATGCAACCAAGTTTTGAATCAGGAATATTTCCAAATATTTGCAAAAGAGCTACAATATGTCGTATCCATAAAGCTGGAGATAAAAATAATCCCTCAAACTATAGGCTCATCTCACTGCTTAGTACGTTATCAAAAATATTCGAAAAGCTTGTCAACAGAAGACTTACGCAGTTTTTGGAAAAGCATGGTTTACTCAGCAACAAACAATTTGGGTTTAGAGCTAAAGTCTACCGATGATGCTGTGCTAACCCTTACTACCCGAATAAAAGACTATCTAGACAAAGGAGAGCGTTGCATAGGAGTGTTCTTGGACTTGCAAAAAACTTTTGATACTGTGTCAATTCCAATCCTGTTGGCAAGACTTGAAAATGTTGGAATTAGAGGAGTAGCGTTGAAATGGTTTGAGAGCTATCTGATGAGAAGAGAACAAAGGGTTAAAGTCGGTGATGTAGAAAGTGATGTCGGTTTTAGCGTTTTTGGTGTCCAACAAGGCAGCACTTTAGGTCCTTCCTTATTTCTTATATATATAAATAATCTCTGTGAAATGACCCTCCCTGGAATGGACCTCTTGATGTTCGCCGAAGACACGGTTCTTCTTTTCCATGACAAAACATGGAACTCAGTAGCGACACTAGCTGAGTTAGGCATCGCAAAAGTTACTTCCTGGCTAGAGGATAATATTTTATCTCTTAATACCAGCAAAACCAAATATATCTGTTTTTACAAAACTGCTGCTAGCTGTCCTCCTACACGGTTTCAACTAGCGATTCATACATACCCCTGTAACCGTCTGAACGTTTACATGCTCAAACAGTGCATATGCGAAGAACTGACTCGTGTTAATGAAATTAAATATTTGGGTGTAATGATCGATTCAAACTTAAACTGGGTCTGCCACATAAATACGTTATCAACACGAGTTCGAAAACTTATATACGTGTTCCAAAATCTTCGCACAGTCGCTAACTTTAAGTTGCTAATACAGACATATCGAGCGTTGTGTGAAAGCATCATCCGCTACTGCATTAGCGCATGGGGAAACGCTGCCAAAACACATATCATTGATGTTGAACGTGCACAAAGAGCAGTACTGAAAGTGCTACTTTATCTGCCATATAGGCATCCAACTACAAGTGTCTACGAGAAAGCTGAAGTACTCTCTGTAAGAAAACTCTACATATATCAAATTCTTACAAGATATCATTCAAGAGTAGTGCCATTCTTACCTCATACTACCAAAAGATTGAACCCCTGCCCTGTACCCTTCACTTGTCAAATTGCGTACAAACACTTTGATTGTGTTGCCCCCCGACTTTATAATAAAATAAAAAAGGAGTTAAAAATTAATATTATAACTAAATTCAATTTTAAAAATATTCTAATTTCATGGCTTAAAAAACTTGACTACGATTCTCTAGAAAAAGTATTGGACACTCAGACTAGCTAGTTTTTATTAAATATTACAACAACACACACACACTCATACTCACACATACACACCCTCACACACCTTCACACACACACACACATACACACGTTTGTTGCTTGCAAATTCTAATTGAAAAAAAAAAACTGTTATAATCCGATTGTTAGTATTGGCATAAGTTCACACCAATGGGAGAAGACGCTGGTTTCCGAAACACAGTGTAAAAAACAAAATGCACATGTATTAACTGTCAATAAATGTTATTATTATTATACTCTACATTCAAAGTTTATTTTCAGTCAAATATAAGGGCGAACCACACGCCAACCACACTTCATGATCGACGTTGAGTAATCGACCGGCAATCGGTTGTAAAACTTTTCAAATAAATGCATTCACAAGAAGAGTTGACGTAATGAAGATTGTAAAGCCACAGACAAATCATTTTAACGGTTGCGGTCTTTTCTTTTTAAATTTTGAAGTTAAATCGATTTTAGATAGGCAGTAGCATTGTTGGTACTATAATTCTGAATAGAAAGTGGTGGTAGCAATTTGAAACTCATATTCAAATGGTTCTCATATTCACTTAAAAGACCGATAATAGGCGGAGAACAAAACAAGTCATTATACAAACTATAGTTTTTTGTAATTTGTAAATTTTAACAAAAAGCAGGTGGAAAGGTCACCTTCTTTCCACGTTGATATGGTCATACGCGTTGATTAGGTAGAGCAAAAACTTTAGAATGACCGGTGTAGGTTATGTTGTGGTGGTACATACATGGTTGAGCTGGTCCCGAAGCTGCTGTATCTCCCGCTGCTGCAGCGCCAGCTGCTGCCAGCACCACGCGCCCCAGAACCCGCAGCCGCAGCCACACCCGCCCGCCATGCCTGCCCACAACAGTAGTCTAGGGTTAGTGAGAACATGCAAGCATTTTTATTTACCTAGGTTGAATATTAGGGACTATTATTTATTTATTTGTTTGTTTAACATCTAATCAGAATCTCGGAAGAGGGAGCGAGAAAGGGATATGCATCCCAGTTTCACAGTGACATGAGCAAAAAAAATCTTTAAGCAAAAACTTAAACTCATACGGTAAAATACAACGTGGAAGGGACATACCCGTAATAAATCGAACCACGGTCTATACTAGATCATTATAGTATAATGAAATTAAAATAACAGCCAAAGAACAAAAAAAAATTCAGCATTTCCATACAAAAGTGTGCAGCCGCTCGGGCAATTTGTATGGGAATGTCAATTTTTATTTTTATTTTTGACTGTTTTTTTAATTTCATTATACTGTGATGCGGCGATCAGCAAACCAGTATCGCCGCGCACATACGCCTTAGGAATATTCCACTACTCACACAGCTGCAACCGGTACGCCACATACAAACTTGCTTTCGATACAAAACCAGTATGATCTGGTTTCCCCACTAGATTCCCCCGCCGACCGCACCGCCGCCGACTATATAAGGCCATACGAGCCCAGTAGCCGCGGACACTCGCTCGGGTGCCCGCCTCGGTCGCTAGGATCAGATATCTTGGTACGACCAGGTTTCCCTTCCCCCCTTCCTCCCGAACCTTCCCTTCCCCCGCACCCCTCGGCCGCCTGGATCAGATATCTCGGTACGGTCAGGGTTCCCGAACCTCCCCTTCCCGCTCACCCCTTGGCCGCCTGGATCAGATATCTCGGTACGGTCGGTGATCCGTCCCAACCACCCTCCGTCCCGTCCGTTTCGTGGTCGTCCGCGCCACCCCCTCGCACCCCCGTGTGAGGGAGCGTCGCGACGCCGACGTGCTCCTGCGCGTCCAGCATACCCCTTCAGGGTAGATACACCGTGGGTGCACTACCCCGTGCGCCGCACCAACCCCTACTCGTCTTCTACGTTGGGGGTTGGCGCCCCGACTCTGACGTGCCCGCGCGCGTTCAGCGATACCGTAGGCGAGTGTGCATTTCGCACCCCGCTACCCGCGCCCTCGAGCGCCTTGCCACTACCCTATCGTGAGCACACGATAGGGGTGGTACCCCGACGCCCACGCACCCGTGTACGTGCGGCGTCGCCGTTCCGCCCGGCAGGTCCGTCCTTACCCTGCCCCCGTTTTCCAACACAGCGCGCCCGCGCGCGCCCCTTTGTATTGCACCCCTGTGTGCATCCCGTCCTGCACCCCCTCAGGGTGACATCACCGGTGCAGCCCTCTGCATCTAACGATTCGTAGCCGTAGTACCGACCCGTATAAGTAGGTACTTCTTCCGTTCTGTATTTCAACCACGCGTCCCGTGGTTTCCGTTTCGCGCCAAATCGCCTGCCGCTGTGTGACCGTGGACAATTCATGACGCACCGTACTCCCCTGTCGCTCTGGAGTTGCATAGGCATCCGTACATAGGTATCCTGTGAACTTAGTTTTAAGATAGCGTTGACTAACCCTAGGTTAAACTGAGATAAATAGTGCTGTAAATAAATAATTGTTACTGTTGGTATAGTGAGTTTTAAACACACCCTTCCCGGTAGGTTACCTCATTAGGACCTTCAGACCCTGTCATACCAAGGTGGTAACAGGTGTCTGACTTATTAATGCTGATGATAACCTCCAGAGGTTCGACCCCTCTAAAACGCTTCATCACAATACTATAGTGATCTAGTATAGCCCGTGGTTCGATTTATTACGGGGATGTCCCTTCCACTTTGTATAAAATACATAGTTATATTTTATAACCAACAAATACTCCTAGATTATATTTTCCAAAATATTAAGTAGTGTTAATCTGAAACTTATTCATGTCTTTCAGAAAAGCAGTTTCTCTAATATTATCAGGCAAAAAATTAATGAAAGCCTTTGTAAATATTGCTCTTTCGTATTATGTTGCCTTTTATACTTAAATGTTTTTTGGTACAATAAAGTGATTACACTTATTACAAACAAAAACAATTATTTGAAAATCAACTGAGATGGAAATCAGTGTAACGCAATTAACTATAAAATTTGTTGCATTATGTGTACCGTATGGCATCATCATGTTGAAGGGCATAGACGGCGGGAAAGACATCTGCGGCGTGCCCAGCAGGCGGTCCATGGTCTGCGAGTGGCTGTTCTGCGTGAACTGGTTGCGCATGTCCTGCGAACATTGAAGACCGATAGTAAACAAAGAATTAAGTTAAAAAAAAACAACAAAAAACCCGACTACGTGATACAACAGCAATATGCCTAGGATGTAAATGAACAACATGCTCGGATGAGCGAGATTATATGTTGTTGCTTAGCATTTCGTATTCCAAATTACATTAAAACATTGTAAGTATATTTTGTAATCCTTTTATTAAATCCTTTATTTTGAAACTTATTCAACAGGTTTTTAATAAAAAAATTAAGACATAATTTAGCGTATAAAAATTAACTTTTGATATACCCAATGTCACTCACAATTAAGACGAATCTAACGACACCCTTTAAACCAAAATCCATCAAACAGTTAAAGCTGCAGATCATGCCAAATAAATATACATACATATTATACACTAGAAACACAACAAGTTTAAATTATACCACTAGCACAGAATACAGTAAGAGTAAACAGAAGGGAATCTCCTAAGATACGCGCAATATGCGTCCCCGTTCCCCGCACCCGCACCTCTCCCCCGGTTCTTGACGGCCAACGTGAGTCATCGAGGCGAAAACGGGGGAGAGGTGCGGGGACGGGGAACGGGGACGCCTGGGTGACGCATATTGCGCGTACCTTAGGAGATTCCGGCCTGTGCCACTAGTCAAAACTTTTACCAATCAACTACTAAAATCTGCCTATTTTGACCTACACGACGTATCACACAATTCTTGTCACTCATCTACGTAAGATGACTGACAAGAGATTGTGTGTAGCGAATGAAAAAAAAAATGAGATTGACAAACGACTCCCGCACTAGGCAAAAGCCTGTATCGCGGGCAATCAGAACGAATTAGCATAATAGGTACTTTTTACAGTTTAGGACGAGCGGCGGGGAAAATTTAAGTTTTAAAACTATAATGGAACAGTAAAATCTACATTTAGCTAATTAATATAAAATGAAAACATCATCCACATAATAACTACTACTTAAGTTAGGGAGAGAGGGGGGAGGCATGGTGAATGTATGTATGTGTGTGTGTGTGTGTGTGCGTGAGGGTGGGTGGGTGTGTGAGAGGAAGGTAAATGAAAACTGGAGCTGTATCATACTCTTCTTTTTTTGTTTTCGATATCCGTGATTTTCTCAATTGACGCACTTCTTGAACTCTTGATGTCCATGTGATGGCCGATGATGATAAGCTAGACTGTCGCCTTTTGTATAAAGAGAAATATCAAATACCGTCTTACCTGATTAGTCTTATTTGAGTTCCAACAGGGTGGCGGTAGATGCGAATATGGATTGCCGCCGCCGGTACTATCCGCTGAAAAGAATAAATTAAAAATAATCTTAAATTCAGAATTAGTTAAGGGCGTTCATCCGTTAGAATCGCGCTGGCGTCAAAATTTACGATTTTCGCCTGAAGATAAAACAATGAAGTGTTTAGTTTTTAGACAAGATATTACATCATATTACGCACACTTTCACAATCTACTTTTTGGTTTCAAAATATTGGCATAGTTTTCCAGTTACAATACTTTTTTAACAGGTCCGTTTTCAACTCGGCGCTCGACCGTCGACGCAGATGCGAGAGATCAGTAACGTTAAAGGCAAAAAGATTAGAAAAATTATTACCTAAAAAAAATTCAGGTCATTGATTAGTTTTTGGTTTAAAAAAACACGATTTATGACAGTTTTTTTTTTAAATAACTATAATCAAGTGTCATTTTTAGTAATTTTCCGTGATATTAAACGTGTCATCTTAGGACAAAATGTAAAATATTTTTTTTATATGACACTTGATTATAGTTATTCAAAAGTGTCATTTTTAGTAATTTTCCTTCATTGTTTTATCTTCAAGCGGAAATCGTAAATTTTGACGCCAACGTGATTCTAACGGAAAAACGCTCTTAAGCATTAAATAAATCATAGACATTGTGTTTCATGGTTAACTTAGTCCGCCAATGATATTATCAAGCCGTGGAAACATGGATATAAAGCAAAGCTCTATAATACGAGTAATGCGGAGGTGGTCAAGCGGTTTACGCACTGACTGTGACTCGTACCTCAGAGTTTGTGCTGATGTACGTTATTTTCAGCTACCACCACTTGCTTCCGGTGAAGGAAAACATCGTCAGGAAACTGACTAGAGAAGTCAATGGCAAACCACTACATTACCTCTGCCAAAAATCGTTGAGTGTGTCTCTTTACATACAGTGACATCGACAAGAGCCTGGCTCTTAAATGTAGACGACGAAGACTATAATAATAAAAAAAAGCTTACGATTTTGGGCGATAGGCGGCACCATATTGACGTTGGGCGCTTCTGCCCTTGGCTCGTGTCGTACATTTTGATTGACATTATTCGATTGTGGAGCCTAAAATTTACAAATAACAATTAGTTACATAATCCATTACGTAATAATCGACATAAAAATATAGATTATTACATTGTTTTCTTCAGCTTGCCGATCTTGCGTCAGTCTTCGCCTTGCCCGATTTCTCTGATTAGATTTGTTTCTGGAAGCGCTGTAAGGAAGAACGAAAGATTCAAAACCGCACAATGGTAAAACGAGCGTTGGTACAAAACATTTCCAAAAGTGGCTATACAATCTAAGTGTATTATACATACATATACACTCTATCATGTCTTTATTCCTATTGGCCCAAAACAAACAAACAGATCCGAATGCCGCAAGACCTACGGCATTAATGTGATGATGGGCGAGAAGGTGGAAAAAAGGAATCAAAATAGTGATGGGTTGCTAGCGGTATCGCCTATTAATATGATTAGATTTTCACTCGTACCCTCGATCTTTTACGATATACGCGGGAAAAGAAGCAGTTGGTACATTCTATAAATACTTTTTTTTTTAGATCTGCCAGTCTTATAAAACGAGGATAAAAGGTTTAAACCTTCCTAAATATCAGACACAATAGATAAACAATGCATTTTCGCATCAGTTGATGCCATCGGGTCTTGAGAGGACCGTTAGCCGCCCAAAAGCCGGCAAAAATAAGAATATTTAAGTTAATAATTAGGTATAGATACTGCGCCCACCTTGTTCCGTACAACAAATTTTCCTCTACCCAAAGGTTGACTGGAATAGATAGCATTTAGCGATAAGTCCGCCTTTGTGCCCAATTGCCTATATTGTCTTTGTTATTCTTTTTGTGTAATTCTTCTTCTTCCTCACCTTATCCCACTACGTGGGGTCGGGACAGCATATTATTTTTGTGTTATTATAGTGCAATAAAGTGAATTTGCACCTCTCCTTATTCCTCACTGTGAATTTCATTTAGATGAACACAATGGTTTAAACCAAGTCCTAAAGTTAGTCTGCGTTTTATGATAAGGTACCTGTCGCTATCGCTGCCGTAAGTGCTGCCCAGGTGCGAGGGCTGCGTGTTGAGAGAGCGGCCGCCCAGCGCGCTGTCGCCGCCGCCCGCGGAGCCCGCCTGCCACAACACACACTAGATAAAGTCCTCTCACACTCATGATAAAGTCATCACCATTCGAGCGTGGTCCATCATATCCTAACAAGACTGGAAACAACTTTTCGCAAAGTATGCTTCCCAGTGAGATTTGAACCCACGACTTCCGGATCACAAGGCGAAAGCCTTGACCACTTGTCCACGGAGGCAGTCAGTGTCAAAGTTTCAAAGTCCGACCAGTCTAAATAACCCGAACCGACAATATCATTGGTATCGTAGGCGGCCGAAGCGATCATATCAGCCACGGGAAGTCCACTGTTGAACATAGGCACAGGCCGGAAACTCCTAAGGTACGCGCAATATGCGTCACCCAGGCGTCCCCGTTCCCCGTCCCCGCACCTCTCCCCCGTTTTCGCCTCGATTACTCACGTTGGCCTTCAAGAACCGGGGGAGGTGCGGGTGCGGGGAACGGGGACGTATATTGCGCGTACCTTAGAAGAGTCCCTTCTGTTTACTCTTACTGTATTCTGTGACATAGGCCTCCCCCAAGGATTTCCAAAACGACCGATTGGAAGCGGCCTGCATGCAACTTTTTCTTGCAACCTTGCTCAGATCGTCCGACCACCTAGTAGGGGAGTCATCAGTCAGACAAAAAAAAATATTACCATGTCACTTGATTTTGTGGTTTGAAAAGATTACTGATTGGTGTGACCATGGAAATATCGCAAGGTAGTATAGTATAGGTATAACCCGTATAACTCGTAGCCAAGGAAGAACTTCCCGCCAGGCATTGTGGGGTATATTTGTCGAGTTACAACCAAAACTCTGATATCGAGATGTAGGATACTGTTAGCGCCATCTCGTATGCTTCTTGTGAACTATGTTGTAGCTTCACTGTTGTGGCTGTCTGTGTTGTCTTCCTTTAAGAGGCGCAGAGGTCGCCACCTACTTATACCTAAGTAACTTGTGTATACGCACCTAGCCTATTTCTTTTTTGCATGTGGCGAATATTTTGTCTTTATTGGGAACAGCCTTTTGTCCAGCAGTGGTTTTGCATCACTATAACATTTAGATTTGTGTGTCTAAAGCTAAACTGTACGACTACAAGAAGCAAATGGTACTTACTCTGAAGGTTTCGTTTTCTCTCGAGTTCTGCGAATCCATTAATATTTGCTCCGAGCGTGAATCGGGTTCCTCTTGTTCACTGCAAAAAATATTATTGATGATAACTCAATCTCAAGATCTAAAAGTTAAGTTAATAAAGTTTTGAAGA
Organism: Acrobasis repandana; assembly: GCA_963576875.1. NCBI lineage: Eukaryota > Metazoa > Arthropoda > Insecta > Lepidoptera > Pyralidae > Acrobasis > Acrobasis repandana. The sequence goes on along the minus strand of OY756218.1, from coordinate 12,006,690 downwards.
GATCAATGTCACCTGTTATAAGATTGGTTGACAACAGAAGCGGTCCTCGAATCTGTTTTCATTGGCTGGCCTTCAGATGTAGAACACAAAACCTTCTGTAACAAAATATTAACTTTAAGGAATGCGACATAATTTAAGGCTCACATTTCAATGCTTAACTCAGTATGTATGGAGTATGGAAGAGTAACGTTAAACATTATCATCTCGCAAACTGGCCCCACGAAATTTATGAGTGTCCATTACGCAGCGCCAACTGTCAGACCATGTCTGCTGACGCAGCGTCATACAGCAGCCGCTGATTGGTCCAGAAATTGGCGTGATGTAACGCCACCAGTAACGGTATAGGCAGAAAACTGGATGTAGTTTTTAAGTATCGCCTTCTCAAATGATTGATTATGCTTCCAAGTTCACTGTCTTTACTCGAGTTGGAGTAGAGTCGAAGTCAAGTTGGTTTAACGAGTGATACCCTTTATGGTAACGCGTGGTAGCGGCCATCGGGCCGTAGCACAGGTATGAAACTTCATAAAGCGGAGTATCATTTACACCTACACTAATACAAACGAAACTATACATCTGTGCACACGTCAATGCGTGTCTCTCGCCCCTCGACAAGGCGAGAACGGGGGAGAGGTGCGGGGATGGGGAACGGAGACGCATATTGCGCGGGACCTTAGGAGATTCCATTCTGTATGAAATACTCTTATTAATTTGTGTGCCTTGCTCACCTCCTTATTGAGCAGCGCCTCCAGCTCGCGCTGCTTGTCGGCGAGCAGCGCGCGCAGCTGCAGCTGCCTGCGCTCGGCCGGGCCCAGCGCCGCGCCCAAGGGCCCGCCCGCGCGGCCGGGCGCCGGGCCCGCACGCACTTCCTCGTTCACTTTCTTCTGTTTACGAGACACTTCTGGAACGAACGAATTAATATCAATTTAAATATTGTAGTACTCAAATTCAATAATAAAATAAGAAATGGTGAAAAAATACCACGTGATCAGGACTTGAACCCGCGACTTTGGTGTCAATACAACCATGCTCTAACCAACTAAGCCATCACGTGTTCAAACCCCGCACGCCGAATTTCGCCACCATTTGATATTCTTACGCGCTTATAATTAACGCTTTACATCCTAGTTGCATTCACAGCTGAGCTGCTTCGGAGCTCGAGGTGCGCTTTCTCACTTTTTCTTCTACAAATATAATATTCATGTCAATGGTCAATCACACAACACCCCATTATCTCTGCAAAAATCGTCATTATGTGCATCTATATCTTTAAAATGACACCGACAAGAGCCTGGCTCTTAAATTTAGAAAAAGAAAATACAAAAGGTCTCCAAAGGATGCCAAAGACCTTATGGAGTGGAGAAGAAATAGGCAAATTTTTTTTATTGATTTCGCAATAGTTTTATCGACCGGCCGCCCACCTGACGTCTTTGGGAATGCTTTTGCACTAAAAAGTTTTACAACCGGTCGCCGCCCGACGTTAACCCTCCTTGCGAATGCAGTTGAAGCACGAGATGTTTGTGCTTATTCTTTTAGTCGCCTCTTACGACATCCACAGGAAGAAACTGAGTGGTCCTATTCTAGGCCGAAAGCCACATGGCACTTAATAATACATTACATATCGATTATAAAATCAAAATAGGGTAACTCCATAAGGGTTTTTAAGCTATTTCATAGCTTTTATCGCGGGCTTTGAGCGCGGCGACCGAATCAAGAAATTCCGTAACGACAATAAAACCAAACACCCCCCCACTCCGCCTACCGACCGGAACAGCGGCGCGGCGTTGAAAGCCGTGCATCGTCTAACGTCGTATGCAATAGCTTTACCGCGGCAGTCCCCGAGTGCCACACGTTTTTTTTATTTTTAAGCAAATCTGTTCGAGCCACTCTTAACTTAGTGCTGCATTAATAATTTTTTTTTTAAACTCACCTCCGAAACGGCCCAATGGGGCCGCTCGAACACAAATGAATCTCAACCACAGGCCGGAATCTCCTAAGGTACGCGCAATATGCGTCCCCGGTCCCGCACCTCTCCCCCGGTTTTTGACGGCCAATGTGAGTCATCGAGGCGAAAACGGGGGAGAGGTGCGGGGATGGGGAACGGGGACGCATATTGCGCGTACCTTAGGAGATTCCGGCCTGTGTCTCAACCTTATTACATTGACATAAAAATATTGGTTCATCGACAAAAAAAAATACCTTGGAAGGAGTTGCGGAGGAGTCATTTTGGAAAGGTCCAATTGCTATTCATAGCTATCAGTTGTATGCCGATCTCTCTTCAAGCGTACATTAGCAATAGACATTTACTAACCTTTATTGGATATCATGTCTTTTATGCGCGCTCGCTCTCCCATTATTTTCTCAGTCTCCATTCTCAGTTCTTGTGCGAGTTCTTGCAATGAGGCTAAGTTTGCTTCATGACCTTTATGGAAAAAAAGAACGCAATAAGAACATTTAAAGTGTGTTGTTTATAACTAATGGCACAAAATCATCCGAAACACCGGGACGTCTTCGTGTGGCTTCGCGCATCACATTCGCTCGCCCTGATTCGACGACCTCCGGATGAGGTCGGAACATGTTGGCCGCTGAATTTTGACGTGAGTTACCCGCTTGAATTAATTAGTAATGATATACATGTCCCCAAAGATGCGAAACCGATCGTGCAAATCTGATTCGATCACGTAGAGAAACACCACCATGTCTAAGAGTAAAGGTTTATGTTACTCATTGCTTACTCTGTTGTTGTTGCTGCTGTTGACTTAGTTGCAGCTGTTGCTGATGTTGATTCTGTTGCAGCTGTTGCTGTTGTTGACTCTGTTGCAGCTGTTGCTGACTCTGTTGCAGCTGTTGCTGTTGTTGACTCTGTTGCAGCTGTTGCTGATGCTGCTGGTTTTGTTGCAACTGCTGCTGTTGCGAATGCTGCTCGTTGGTGAACTTGTGTCGCTGTGGCAGGGAATTCCGCACGCGACACATGCTGCCGTCGTTGGACCAGCCACCCATACTGCCGCCACCCTCCGATTTACTATAACATAGATTGACTTTATACGTCACCCACCGTTATATGCCTACCTAGGACCACAACAAAGGACTTGACCAGATACGACTTGGAAAACTAAAATTGACTAAGATATAATTATACTGTAATATATAGTCGTTCGTATAACATGTAGCCTACTGCCTATATCTCCAGTAGATAACTCGAACTAAATGTTAGTAATTTATAAGAATGTTATTTATGGGTGTCTTAACCCTAGCTGACAGGGCGTGTATGATAAAAAAATGTTATAGAAGTAATCTCAGTAATAAAGCGAACAGAAACCGAGTAATAAGCCAATAATACTACTTACTTGTCGTGTATGTTTGAATGCCCCGGCATTTGAAAAGAATCTTCATGGTTGCTTAATTGTTCAGATTCGTAATTTTCAACAGATCGCATGAGATCTGAAAAAAAAAGTTAATATTTTTATTGTACACTAGCGGCCCGCCCCGGCTTCGCACGGGTATGTATTATACATATAAACCTTTCTCATGAATCACTTTATCTATTAAAAAAAACCGCGTCAAAATCCGTTGCGTTGTTTTAAAGATCTAAGCATACATAGGGACAGACAGCGGGAAGCGACTTTGTTTTATACTATGTAGTGATCATTGCATCACAAAGTAATTTTCAACTAAGAAAATCTACATAAAAAAAATTCTCACCTTTAGTCTTTTGTAGAGCTGTTTTGATTGCTTTGATTTCCATAAGCTTGAATGGATCTTCGTTTTTAATATTCCCACCGGTCTTGTTACCTGTAAATTTAAGTCGGTGAAAAACAGAAAAAAACAAGCGAGCCTTAAAGTAGTCGCATAATGATGTGACGTTTAACATCTGCCATCTCACCTTGGTAATGGCCAACTTTACCACCGCGTGCGCTCATTGGTCACAAATAGCGCGCGCTTCCCCGGCTTCCTGTTACACACTTCTGTCACTCCCACAGATTGCAGGAAAGTGAGGGTAAAGCTATTACACATCAAAAATATCTAGCGACAACAATCAGGATCAACGGCTTTACGTGCCTTGGGAAGCATCAAAGGCCTATTCAAACCGAACCGGTATCAGCTACCGCCGTGGGTAGCGATATCACAATGGGTACGCGAATAACGCGCTGTTCAAATCTTGCTTGCTTGCTTGAGCTTGCAGTCTTCCGCTGCGGGCGGCGCGGGGAGTGTTCGCGGGGGGAGATCCAAGTTTCGCCTAACACGCGGTACGTATCGCGTACCAATGAATGCGATGCCGGTTTCGCGACACCTGCGGAAATGCCATACCAAAAACCCGTCGGGATATCGCTCGGGTATTACCACTACTCACGGCGGTAGCAGATACCGCTTCGGTTTAAATAGCTTAAGCGACTAAAAACACAAATAACTCCAAGTTGGGAACCAATGAAGTACCGACAAACGTAAAGCATTCAGGTAATGCGAGGTGGTATCTAGTTAAGAGTTCTATCGCATGTGTCGCGTAATAGTTAAACGGTTTTGCTGTAGCTAGAAAACAAGGATCAAATAACGGTATACATTTACGCGATGGTTCGTCGTCGGCGCTGTCCTCTCCAGAACTTGAATAAGTATTGTGGGAGCTAGCCAAACGGGTCGCCATTTGCAGTTTTTGAAACTCTGATACCTGAAAATAGAAACAGCCACAGTATAATACATAATCGCTGAAAATTTCAAATGTCTAGCTATAACGGTTCGAGATAGAGCCCTGTGACAGACGGACAGACAGACAGTGGAGTCTCAGTAATAGGGTCCCTGGGTTTTCTTGTTATAGCAGCCACAGTATAATACATAATCGGTGAAAAATTCAAATGTCTAGCTGTAACGGTTCGAGATAGAGCCCTGAGACAGACGGACAGACAGACAGCGGAGTCTCAGTAATAGGGTCCCTGGGTTTTCTTGTTATAGCAGCCACAGTATAATACATAATCGCTGAAAATTTCAAATGTCTAGCTATAACGGTTCGAGATAGAGCCCTGTGACAGACGGACAGACAGACAGTGGAGTCTCAGTAATAGGGTCCCTGGGTTTTCTTGTTATAGCAGCCACAGTATAATACATAATCGGTGAAAAATTCAAATGTCTAGCTATAACGGTTCGAGATAGAGCCCTGTGACAGACGGACAGACAGACAGTGGAGTCTCAGTAATAGGGTCCCTGGGTTTTCTTGTTATAGCAGCCACAGTATAATACATAATCGGTGAAAAATTCAAATGTCTAGCTATAACGGTTCGAGATAGAGCCCTGTGACAGACGGACAGACAGACAGTGGAGTCTCAGTAATAGTGTCCCTGGGTTTTCTTGTTATAGCAGCCACAGTATAATACATAATCGGTGAAAAATTCAAATGTCTAGCTATAACGGTTCGAGATAGAGCCCTGTGACAGACGGACAGACAGACAGCGGAGTCTCAGTAATAGGGTCCGTGAGTTGGCACCCTTTAGGTGCGGAACCATAAAAAAAGTTAATTGTTTATTAAATTTAATAAACTAACGACGGTTGTTTCTTACTAAGCTCTCCATGTGCTGCTTCTTCATCTGCAGGTCGCGCAGCTTCATCTGCAGCATGCGACTGCGTTCGTTGAGCAGACCTTCGTCGTCCTCCGGCTCACTGTCGCGGCCGCCCCCGCCGGCCTCCTTGAACCAATAATGGACATTAGTTATGGCCTATTACCATCCTATTACATGGAATTTACTAGTTACTAATGCAGGTGATTTATCTCAAGAATGGGAATGTATAAATAGGCTGTTGGACAACATTTAAAATAAGGCTCGGGATCTACAAGACCTATGTGAGATCCCGCCTCACATACGCGGCCCCTGCGTGGTACGCATACTGTTCGGAGTCAAACAAGCGACGACTCCGCGCACAAGAAAACAAATGTCTCCGGGCGGCCGTCGGGGCCCCGCGTTACGTGAGGAACGCCGTCGTCCACCGGGATTTGAAGTGGGAAGGCCTGGACTCTTTTGTCTCCCGCCTGGCGAGGGACATGTACGCCAAGGCGCACCCCCACCTCAAGGGGATTGCGCCTCTGCATGCCCGCCCGCCAGACGGCCTCGCCTCGTGAAGCCATCATCCCGTCGATAGCCGAGCTAGGCGCCGCTCCCATAGCGACGCCTTAACAGAACCCCAGGACTAGTGAAACCAGACGTGGCCGCCACGGCCACTATCCAGAGACCCACCTGCAGTCGCAGGCGGCGGCAGCATCCGCTGGAGAGGGCCACGGCCCTGAGCAGCAACCCCGCTTCCGCCGAAAGGCGGAAACGAGAAGATATACAGTAGTATTTAAAATAAACTATAATTTGTGGTCAACCTATAAGTTAAGGGCACTTAATTGTTATAAGTACATTGTTTTTTGCGAAATATGCGAATAAAATTACAATAATAATTTTTTAACAATAACGGAATCGCCGTGCGAATGGCGTCTTCTCTGATGACGTCACAAGAAAGTAAGCGTGGTTGTTTGACGGACTTTCCATATGCGCGTAGTACCTGTATCACCGTGTGTGACGTCATTTGACAAATAACCGCCACCGTGACAGAAATTAGGGGTTTTGGCGCAGTTGTGGAAATTTAAACTTCCGACATTATTTTTGATTGATAATACGATAGACATCCCGCAAATATTAATATATGGTGCTTATTATAACGAAATATTTAAAAAGAGGCGGCGGAGAGGGGAGGACAACTGCCCCTCCAAGTCTCCCCTTGGCAATGCCCTCGTACCAACCTTGTGATTGACTATAGAATATTTACCTCGCTGCCTGCAATATTAGCATCCCGGTGAGAGAACCGTTCCTCTTGGCTGTGGTTGGACTGGGCGGAGTGTCCGTGCTCGTCCATGTTGTTAGCGATCTGTCCGTGCAGATGCGACGCGAGCTCCGTGGAGTGCGGCAGCGTGGTCGCCACGCCGATCTGGTTGGCCGCGTACAGCCGGTTCGAGTGCTGATAGTTACCGCCAAATGATTGGTTCTGAAACGCCGTAAGACTTGGAAACTACGTGAAGCGGACGCCCCGGTAGGATTCATTCCGTCTCTGTAATAAACCCTACGTGCGACAGAGAAACGTGACCCGCGACGGTTTCAGCCTACGAATAATAATCCCTAGAAGCGTAATTAATCCCGAAAAATCGTTCCACGCGTATGTACCGCGGCGGGCGGAGCTTAAAATATGAACTGCGCGGCGCGACCGTCCGCCATGACACTCGAGTCATACGGTTGGGTCGCAAAAAGTTTCCTTTGAGAATATTGCTGTGTTTTTGCGATAATCGATTCATTAAAAATGCCGTCATGTGCCTTGAAGTGGTGTAGAAGCCATACAGACATGAAAAACACAGGACTCGCCTTTCATATGTAAGTAAATAAACATTTTAATAATCGGCCCCTGAGCCGGCTACCCGACCGCGTCGGTCGGGTAGCCGGCTGCTCGACCGACGCGGCAATGACGCGTGCGTGACCATGTCGCGACCAATCGCATGCATCTTTGTCTATGTGTGTGTTTGAGTGTTTCGTTGCCATTACTGTTAGTTTGTTTGCGTAAATTGAATCAGAATCGAAGCGGTGAATGTAGGAGCGTTAGATTTCTAGAGATTATATTTCGATGGTTTCAGCTACCTCTATCGCATTGTACCCATCCGGGGCGTCCGCTTGACGTAGTTTACTTACTTTATCTTCATCATCAGGTCTTTTTTAGTCTCCACTGCAGGAGCACGACCCTCTCAGAAACTACTAAAGCCATACTTAGCCAGAGGATTTGGTTTACACTCTCCACGCTGGCCAGACGGGTTGGAAAGGTCTCATTGATGTTTATAAGCTTTGATCAGCTTGTGTTTTCTAAGTCGCCCTCTACGACATCCACGGGAAGACTTTGAGTGGTCCTATTCTACTCTGCCGGGAACCACACGGCTAGGCTAAGACTTACTTATTAATATGTAATCTGTCTGCAGCCAAAGAGCCATTATGTAAAACTAGAGACACCACATATCACTGTTATGTACCGCTCAATTGTAGCTCTTAGTCGCTTGCTAGCTTGTATACGCCTAGTACTATCGACAGTTTATAAGCGAAAACATGGTGAACATCATTTAAAAAATGCCTTGGTGTGTTTTTATAATACAGTAAGAATAATTCAAGGAACACAGCGAAGTGTAAAGAAATAGCCTTCCATTCGTAAGTAACCAGATTTCATTGCTTGAAAATTAAATATATGATAATATTATATTCAAAAATAGAACAGGGGCCAATGTTTGAGATAGCTGGTCTATAATATATGTAAATGAATGCAACCTGATATCAAACGGCTGTTGATGAAATGCTATTTTGACCAATTTAAAGAAGAGGGAAAATGTTCGGTCATCTACTATGACACGATGCATTCTTTAAAACAATAATTGAAGAAATGTAAGAAAGAAAAAGAGGAGTAGGAAATCCCAGAAGACTTTTTGTTCAAATAAAAGAAAAATTAAATGTAATAACTTATACGGAGATAAAGAACTTCGGAAAGAGAGACATGAAAAGCACTCCACCGAAAAGAGAGTAGCTCTTAAATACAAGAAGAAAAGATATTTATGTTTGATGTTTGAGATTTTTTTATCAAACAACATCCATAAAGAAAAATTTACATTTCTTTTACTTCAATATGAGTGTTAGTACGAATTCTGATTCGTTTCGTTATTCATAGTTAACCTCATTTATATTCAACACTGATGTATGTAGGTTTGAATCTGAATGTTCAATTACTAAACAAATGTTTGCATGTATAATGTAAGTAGAAATTATTGCATTACCTGCATTCCACTATAGTTGTCGTGCGAAGTGGATGGGTGGATTTCTTGAGATTGTCTTTCTCTATTCATTTCGTCTAGCTGTTGTTTAGCTTCCTCCTATAAAATATTTTTAAGATAAAGGTTTTGGTGCCGTTGGCGTTGTTAAAAGATCCAAATTTTATCTAGTAACAACATTTTTGTTTTCAATCTACTTGCAAACATGGTTAACACGTTAGGACTTTGCCACAATGACATTATTGTAATAATTGTAACCCTTACGGAATTAGCTTTACTATGACTATTCATGAAGTGAGATAAGAATATGAAGAATGTAATAAATCAAAAGAATAATTTGGCAAAAGTAAAGAGGATTTTATAGTTTAAAATCACCTGATACTTAAGTAGTCGCTTCTGCTGTTGTTTCAACGCCGCTAATCGCATCTGCGACAGTTCCATTTTGTTTTTAATTTCATTTTGCCACAGCTCATTGTCACTGTAGATAGAACCATTGCTTTGCACTGACACCGGCCGTGTCACTAGGTCCTGTTGATGAAAATATCTTTAAATTAAGCATGTGTTTTATTTTATAAACGTAATATTTATTTATATTGGAACACACGTTTTGCCTATTTACAGACTTTGGTATAGTTATTATAAAATGCACTAGACTGTTATTGTGTTAACGTATACGTCTATCACACAACATCAAATTCAGATAAGGTACCTTGGTGACAATGTAAAAAAAAATTGTCAAAAATTCAGAAAGAAACAGTAAGGACAGAGCTTTAAGGCGCGTACAGACCTCTGTAACGTAACATGTAATGTAACATGCAATGAAAGAATTTGCCGTCCACACCGCTGCAATGTATCATGCAATGTAACACCATTATCTTGGCTAGAGCCGGGTCCAGACGGGTGTAACGTGTAATGTAAGATTACGTGTAATTTAGTGTCGACAGTGTGGACGGCACACGAACTCAAAGCGAATTGTGTACGCGAATTTATTTCAAGAGCGGTTTCCATTAGTTGCTACGAACATGCCAAATAGGAAGGTCGTGATAGCTTGTGCTGCTTTTATTTGTATGTATTTACTAACTGAAGACCGGAATCATTTGGAGCGTCGATGGTGGAAAACTAAATTGTATAAAAGATCTTCTTTACTTGTGGAACTAAAATCTCAGCAAATAAGTGGCCAATATAATAACTTCTTCGACATCTCTTCCCAATGAATGAGCAATATCACTCCAAGCATCATATTTCAGATTCTTTTTAAAGTAATCCGGATTTTTTGGTTCCCAAATAACAGGTTTTTCTTGATACATACTAATAAGTTCAAACGATTGTTCGTCACTCCACATCATGAACGTACACACGACACATCCGTCACGAATGCCGTCCAAACGAGCACTGCGAGCGCCTTTGTGTTCGCGCAAAAAACCGACAGCCGATGGATCAGCCCGAGCGCCGGCGCGAGCGTTACATGTAATGCTCGTAGTGCCGTCCACACGTAGGATTCCTGTTACATTACACGGTGGATTACATTACACGTTACACTCGTCTGGACCCGGCTTAGGACGTCTCGCACGCACGAACTGCGCATTTCACGCGCACCCTACGAGCGTTAAAAACCGTGCCCGGAGCGAGCCGAGATTAATGTCGGTTTTTAAACGAACAAAAAGGGGCGCGGAGCGGTAAAATTTGCCGTCCACACCGCTGCAATGTATTATGCAATGTAACACAATTCTCTTGGTTTGGACGACTCGCGCGCAAACTGCGCACGCTACGAGCATTACAAACCGTGCGCAGAGCGATCCGAGATCCGAGATCCGTCGAAAAACCGACAAGGTTTCTCGACGAACACAATGGAGCGCAGCCGTGTGGTTTCGGGTTAGAATAGGACCACTTCACCTTTTCCCGTGGATGTCGTAATAGACGACTAAAGGATTAAGCACAAACATTTCGTGCTACAATTGCATTCCCGAGGAGGGTTAACGTCGGGCGGCGGCCGTCTGTAAAACTTTTCGCCCAAACACATGCCCAAAGAGGGTTGACGTCAGGTAGGCGGCCGGTAGTAAAACTATAGCCAAATCTTTAAACTCTTCCGGCTATTTCTTCTCCAACACAAGATCTTTGGCATCCTTGGGTGTCCATTGATATGCATGTAATATTTGGACAAGAAAAAGGGGGAAAGCGCACCCTGGGCTCCGAAGCAGCACAGCTAAGGATGCAACCGGGAATGCGCTTGGATGAAGAAGAAGACAAAGGGGCGGCAGTGGGTCGTTCCAGAGACGCGGACGTGCACGAACAACCACATGGAAAATCCAAACGACAAGGTAGCGTGGAGCAGTGGCGTAGCTAGGGGGCCCGGGGGCCCGGGCGGCATAAAAAATGGGGGACGGCAACTTTAAAGACTCCTATTAGCCCCCTCCCCCCCCCCCTCCACCCCTCGTCAGAAATTTGTGGCGGCACAATTTGGGCAACGAAATATGATTATTAAGTTAGGGCGGCAATATTTCAAATTAAATTAAAGATCAGCGTCCAGTACCAGGCGGTGTGTGGGCGGCAAATGATTGATGATGTCTATGCCGTGACGATACGGCCCATATTCGCGGCGGAATGATGAAAAATGCGCGCGCGAGAGGTTCGTAGTGAGTGCGCGGACTGAGAGCGCTACGCGTCCAAACTTGCAGCGAAAATGCAATGAAAAGCAAAATGATACATTGCATGTTACGTTACACCGGTCTGTACGCGCCTTTAAGAAAAATTGTTGATGGGAATGACTCAATAGTAGTTGTTAGAGGTCTCATTTATTTCATGCTAGGATTTATCGATTTCAAACCAGGGAACACACTTCTTATGTATGACACACAGTATACCGAAACCTTATTTTCGTGGTTATTATTAGAATCTGTACTTTTTCTACTTTTCATTTCCTCAATCATGGCTACCTTTTCTACGCATGACAGTATATTTTTCCTGAGCACCTCATTTAAATGTTGATCGTCTTTTTTGACATCTAGCTCAGGGCCTGGAATCGTCTCCATTTCTTCTATTAAAAGTTTGTTCTGAGAATCTGCTAGATTATCTTCAATGTCTTCTAAATTTTCTGGATGTTTTATCATATCTTCTGAAGGTGATTTCTCTATTTGAACCAATTCAACTGTTGGGTCATCACTGTCAATATTTCGTACATTCTGCAATGACTTATTGAGTTGTTCGTTTTCTATATTGGTGACCTTTTTGAGGTTACACAAGTTGTTATCATTTGTAGTTTTCACTTTGCATGTTTGATCTGGATTCTGTACTTTTTCTGAAACACTTGTATTACTTTCAGAGTGTACACTTACTGCTTCTGCTTGTGAGTTAGGTACATCTACAGTTTCTTCAGCAGGAACCTCTACATTATCGGGCTTTTTTTCTAATAAAATATTTTGCAATTTACTTTCACTTTCTTTCAATGTCATTACCATTTGTACCAGCTCATCGTATTCTTCCTTTGTGTGTTCAATAAACGCCTAAATAAAACGCAATTAAATTCTCATTGAGTTCACATATCTTCATATTCAATGACCGAAGTAAATCAAGTTGTAGAACTTACCTCATCTTCCGAGTTGCGCATGGTGTCAACAAGTGATGACGTCACCCGTATGTACTCCCGTATTTGTCCGAGCCGTCGCTCGACCGCGGCAGCATCAGGGCACGCCGCGACGATAGCTTCACCTAATGCCCGTGCCGACTCCCTATGGACCTAATAGAATTAAAACATACATTATAAACTTTATCACATAAGATAAGAATGATCATCATAAAATTGTTTCTTCAACACATAAAAAATTACTTATATATTTTGTACTTACGTGGTTGTTTTCATTAAGATTATTAAAGCTGCCTTGTCCTTGGTCATACATGTTATTCATTAAATTAACAGTTTTAGTGCCAGTCCTTGAGTTTGATACAGAAGGTGTAGGATTGTTGTTACTCAAGTGGTTATTCCCGTCAAAGTTGTTGCGAGCTGAATTTAAATTTCTTGATAAATTGTTTCTATTTTGACTTGGAGCCTATAACAATAAAAATTATTTAAAGAACGAATTTTGTTTACAAATGCAAAGTATGATATTTTCCTATGTGACGATAATTGCTTTGATAACTCTGTAGATGCAGCATCATCAATCAAAAATGTACCATTACACACCAGATTTAATAATAAATTTATGATAACTATAACACAGTGTCCCACTAAACCAGACACAATTAACAACTTCGCTGTCCGAAAATAAAGAACAATTGTAAAAGTTTATGTTGCTAAAATAATAATGTGAGCTCGCTTTCATGTCATCAAACCATTTCACGTCCACAAATGGCCAAGTCTTTCTCCAGCTATTTCTATGCATTTCGTTAATAGAAATAGTGACTATAGTTAGGCAGAGAAATGCGCTGCCAGCTGCATGCTGTTTCAGTGTGACTCAGCGCTTAGTTTAAAACTGTTAATAAATAGGTACAATACCCGGCACATAAATTGACCCAAAATGGCGGTCACTGCGCACACTTTTCCCTCTAATTATATCTGCGCAGAGCCGCCATTTTGGGTCAACTTATGTGCCGGGTATTGTATTCAACTAATCACATCCAAAAATTAAAATATGTATTTACATTAAATGGTTGGGACATATTCCCAGTCACTGCATTAGGTGTAGTGGGGTTCACTATCATCACAGCGGTAGCAGCATGATTTGAATGTGGGATTAATCCTGAAAATAAAAAAGTGTCAAATAAGTATAACAATACTTCACACAATAATCTTATTCTAAATTTAGTGCTTTTTGGATTCCACATCTCAAATTTTTACAATTTAGACACAACTTCTAATAATTTCCCACAAGTCTTATAGCAGTCTTAAGAGCTCTTAGCAAATTTTTCCGATGGACAGTGGTCCATTTTCATGTAATTGACACATCAAGAAACAGGTGTAAACCCATTATGTATTGTATGCATTAATAAATATGGATATATTTATTAATGCATAAAATGAACCAACAGAAGTATGTCAGCATTAATTTATAAGAATGTGTTAAATATAACAACATGCCATGAGATGTGATGTTATGGAGTTAATAAGCAAAAGTATTCCTGTTAATATTCACCATTTTGCATTTGATGCGCATAAGGATGTAAGGTATGACTTGAGATGCTAGATCCTGCAACATCGTCATGCTGTTCAGATGCTATGTTTTCACGATTCTGAACATTTAAAGGCAGGACACGAGGCTGTGGTCTTACAGGCACAAATCTTCCAAATCCACTTTCAAACGTGACAGAGTTATCTAAAATATGAATGTTATTTTAGTTACCATGGAACATCAGAAATACATATCACACACCAAAGCATGGGAACATTAAATTCCGATTTATAACCCATCATATCCAAATTCTGCTACTTTACAAATAGCCAAATAAGTTTTTTTTTTGTAATATAGGCACTGAGTATATCACAGCTTATTGAGCATACTTTATTATAGCAACCTAAGATATTTCTATTAGTATAAAATCACATTGGAGGTAAATCAAGTTGAAGATTGCAATTTCTATGATATCTTACCCAAGTCTGTCAGTTCAGGATCAGAGGTGTTGTTGGATGGTTTTCTGGTTTGGTTATAATTAGTTCTTGTATTATATTCCGATACAGGAACCCAATCTAAAGAGGTCTAAAAATATGAACTAAAATGAGATCAACATGTCACACACGTTTACTTACCTTAACAAAAGCAATAGTATCTACTTTCAACAGGTAACAAAATAGCTTGAACACACCTTCTTCAAACTAAATTTAGAAAAACAACCTCCCATATGGTAAGCAAATTAATTTAATAAAAAATGGAAAAAATAAACTATTTAAGAATATTCAGTTACACGAGTATGGTAAATTGAGAGTAAAACAGTGTGTCACAAAACTGAATTAAAGTTGGCATTTAGCCAACATAGTCTTGGGTTTCTAAAAATAAGTCAGTTGTGAAACAAATGTAGCACCAGTCAGTACATTCAAAGCTATCATTCCCCATATCAATAGACAAAAAATAAGTAATCAAAGGAATAGATTGTAGGGTACAAATATAGCATAAAATAATTTCTGTAATATATAAAAGTGTACCTACATAATTTAAGTATTTCTGTTAAAACAATATTTCAAAATAATGTTGAATGTTATTATTGGTAAGTCAAAGAAGATAGAAAATTCTTAATTTAGTGATAAAGTACATTTTTGTGAAATATGAAATGAAAAATAAGTTTAATATTTTTTAACCTAATTAAATTAAGTCTAAGTCTATATGAATCAGAAGTTTTAGTGTTATAGTAAGTAGCAAAATTACTTTCTTCACATAAGTTATTTATTGAGAACAAAAATCTGTATATAAATACCTATACATATACACATCGCAAAACAATTTAAAAGCACAAATAATGTTATACAAAGTGTAAGGGACATACCCGTAATAAATCGAACCACGGGCTATACTAGATCACTATAGTATAATAAAATTAAAATAACAGTCAAAAAACAAAAAAAAAATTGACATGTATATTGCAGCACAAATAATGGTATATATAGTAAAGCACGAATTTCGACATGTCTAGGATGTAGTAAGATGCATTAGGCCTATAAAATGCGGAAGTAAAATAATATTGAGAATGAATAAAGATTTCTTAGTGAACTGTTCAATACATACATTAAAGTTTTATATGTAGACACCAATTAATAATAGCATGCTGTGTATGCTATTAATTGGTGTCTACATATAAAACTTTAATGTATATATTCATTTCTTATCTAATGCTGTATATGTATCACTGTAAGCGTACCTTTTATATAAATAAATAAATACATTTTTTATTCTTGATGCAAGTAGCATGTTTAATTGTAAATACGAAAAATATCTCACCGTCACCAGATTACTCGTCATGTCTCTCCTCGTCGGGGTCACAGCTTCCTGGGGCACATTGCAATTGTTTCTTACTTTAGTCTTCGGTATGGTTCCCGTGTGACCAGGCTGGCGGTCGTTGTTAGGAGGAGCCATAACATTTAGTAAATATATTTATAACAAATCGAGTTCAAAATTACTAAATACTAAATAGAAATAATAGGCCGGTAAATTTGTGAAATGCGATAATTATTTCGCAGCATACTGAACATTTATAATCTATGTTTTGAAGTAATATTATGTCTATATTATACTTGTAAGAAGAATTGTAAGAAAATAAATTAAAATATTATAATTTTAAACACAAGGAACTTAAAATTCTTATTTTTCTTGTAGATTTTTCAATTTTATTTTGCAATCGACAACGCAAACGCAACCGCAAGATGACATTTGTTAAAATGACTTGACAATTTGATTGACAGTACGTTGACAGACATTGGTACAAAGGGATGGGGTTGCCAGTATTAATAAATTTGAAAACATTTCTTATGGCTGGCGCTGGCCCTCCACCAAGGAATTTATAATACTACTAGAATAACTACGAATAATAATCTCACAAAAACGACATTGAAAATTAAACTTAAGCCACGCACATAAAGCTTATATTTTCATAATGCTTATATTTAAATACCTAACGTTCCCAAAAAATGTACCTAAAGTTGCGTCCCTATCCCGCAAACTGTCAGTGCTTTAAAGTAGAAGAGGAGAGCTATAACTTAGGTATAATTTTTGGGAACGGCTTTGCCATTTCGTGCGCATTCTAGATTTGTATACAATTTCTTTGCCCTCCAGGGACGGAATATTCAGATTCTGAATAATAACTTTTACCGCTCGGTCACAAATATACGCGACAGCAACGGAGACATTTCATCTGCGGAATATTGCCAGTTTAGGGCTTTTTACCTTAGAATTTGGAATAAAATGCCGAAATAATATTCCGTAGGACCACGGGCAAAATTAATTACCTATAATATAAATTTATAGAAAACTTAGGAAGAAATAGAAAATAGGCCAGGGTTTCCAGATGAACTCTGCACGCATCTATCACTGTCATATTATATCATATCATATGAATATGATCATCATTTAAAATGTTATCAACTCATTATATTTTTTTTGGTTTAAGTACACGTGATGAATATTTACAAACATTAAAGGTTAAAATAAGAAAACGTAGTAGGTAGTTAATTAAGTGCTACTTATTTTTTAAGAAATTTCTTCCAATAGACCCGCGAGGGAGCAACAAAGCAAAACTAAATACGAGTAAATAAATAGACAAGATATAGTGAAGAAAAAGCCGGAAGAGAAAAGATTTATCTATAGTTTTATGCCGGTCGCCTGCCTGACGTCAACCTTCTTTTGGCGAAAAATTTTACAACCGGGCGCCGCCGCGCCTTCAGTCGCCTATTACGACATCTATAGGAAGATGCCGAACTTACCAAGGAAGATGTGCCGAACTTAAAAAAAGAGAAGGTTATTAATTCACTGTACTTGTTTTTAAGGTTCCGTACCCAAAGGCCAAAGGGTAAAAACGGGAACCTATACTAAGATTCCACTGTCCGTCTGTCTGTCTGTCACCAGGCATCTTCATGAACCGTGATAGCTAGACAGTTGAAATTTTCACAGATGATGTTTTTTTCTGTTGCCGCATAACAACAAATACCAAAAACAGAATAAAAAATAAATATTTAAGTGGCTCATACAATAAACGTGATTTTTTATTGATAATGGTACGAAACCCTTTGTGCGCGAGTTCCCCCTTAAATATTTGTTTTATTTTAATTAAGTATTTATTTTTAATGTGAATATACAATATTCTGTGAATACTTCAAGCGTCTACCTGTTGCCATTATTAATATCTAGCAAAAAATGGCAAAAAAATCACGTTTGTTGTATAGGCCACTTTTAGCTTAAATATGTATGGGAGCCCCGCTTAAATAGGCATTTATTTTATTCTGTTTTTAGTATTTGTTGTTAAAGCGGCAACAGAAATAAAATTTCAACTGTCTAGCTATCACGGTTCATGAGATACAGCCTAGCTGGTGACAGACAGACGGATGGACGGACAGTGGAGTCTTAGTAATAGGGTCCCGTTTTTACCCTTTGGGTACGGAACCCTAAAAATGGAGGATTTTTGGCGCCAAATTATACCTTAGGTCATCATCATCATCATCATCATTTCAGCCGCATAAGGTCCACTGCTGGACATAGGCCTCTCCCAAGGATTTCCAAAATGACCGATCTAGAGCGGCGCTGCGTCCAGCGCTTTCCAGCGACCTTAGTCAGATCGTCTGACCACCTTGTGGATACCTTAGGTAATTTGTTATATTCAAAACCTATCCCGTCTTATTATAAAAACAGGACTAACTTTGTTACAAGGTTTAAACCATTATCCACCCAAATTAAGTTGACATTGACAGGGAGATAGTGTGATATTACTAGATATCAACTCGATTTGGGCGGGTAATGGTTTAAACCTAGTAACAAAGTTAGTCCTGTTTTTATAATAAGACTGATCGAGTTTATCAAAATAAAAAAAAATTATAAACGGATGCCAAAAATAAACCAGTGACCATGCAAGGCGTTTGCTAGATCTGGATAGATCGGGGGTTCAAATCCCACTAGAAAGCATATAGGTACTTTGTGAAAAGTTGTTTTCAGACAGGTTAGGATATTACAGGTTTGATTCACCTTATTATCCGAAAATAAAAAGATTCCGTGCTTCGGAAGGCACGTAAAGCTGTGGGTCCCAAACGCCATCTAGCGTTAGTTTAAACCTATTCTAGGATTGGTTCTGGGTTATCCTTCGGGTTGCGGAGGTCACACAGTAGTCGCTCAGTGTGAAAACCAGTAACCTCGTCAAATTACCTAGGTTAGGTAGCGGACCCCGGGTTCTGAAGCGTTACCGCTGAGGATGAAACCGGGAATACGCTCGGATGATGATGATAATTTTTGCTCATCTGAGAAAATTCCCAGTATCCCCACTCGTGTTCGCAGTTATGTTCTGCTTTTTTTTTTAAATTAGATACCTAGGTACGATGTACTTGTTTTGATATTAATATCAGGAATAGCAGAAAAGCTGCTGACACATGCGTGCAATACGGCCGGACTGAAGTTGAGCTGCTGTAAAACTGCATAGAATACGAATAGATCTCACAACCAAATGCGTGCACTGCGGCCGGAGTTCGGACTGAAGTTGAGCTGCTGTAAAACTGCATTGGAAACGAACAGATCTCACAACCACATGCGTGCACTGCGCTGCGGTCGGACTGAAGTTGAGTTGCTGTAAAACTGCATAGGAAACGAACTACAGACCTCACAACCACATGCGTGCACTGCGGCCGGACTAAAGTTGATCTGCTGTAAAACTGCATAGGATACGAACAGATCTCACAACCACATGCGTGCACTGCGGCCGGATTGAAGTTGAGCTGCTGTAAACAAGTGCGAGTCGCACAATTCGAACGAGCAATGATCCTTGAACAATCATTGAAGTTTATGTATGTTTGTACGTATATACTCGTATGTGTATAATCAGTAGCGGCGTTAGGGTAGGGCGTGGTTGGGCGACCGCCCAGGGCGCCAGATACAAAGGGGTGACAGGGGGCGTTTTTGGGCAAGGGGGGTCACAGGTAATAATAAATATATAAATAGCAGCTGGTTAATGGTGGCAACTCCTAGACTCTTATTTGTATGCACCCCCTCCCTCCCTTTGTTTACAATGGGGCGGCAAATTTGAAGAATTCTATATCGTACTTGCACCCGTACGTAATTAGTAAGTAAGTAGGTAATTTAACTAGCCGTGAGGTGGCGGCAGAGTAGAATAAAAGTTTTCAGCACCCTTTTCCTCTACCATGGTATAAAGAGCGAAAAAAGGGAGGTATAGATCAGAGAACGGGCAGCAGCGTTCTCTGTCAAGAGATTTTATACTAGGTATTATAGGAGCGGAAGATTTAGTTACTTAGGAAAATCTTTCAGCTTTATCATCATCGTTTCGATCAAATTGGCATAATTGATTATAGTGATGACATTGTGCATTGGCAATTGACACTCTATGCTGTATACTCATTTGGTATAAACTGTATTATATTCTTGCTTCTGCCCTGCCAACCAAGCCAAGCAAGTCGCTCGGCCGCGGCGGCGGTTATTTTAGTCTGTTTTGTGTTAAGCCACGGCACGCACGGCTTTCGTTCGTTTTTGTGTACTATGTAACGTGTAGTTATTTATTGTGAGTTACGATAAGACTTTTTAAAATAAAAGTGATCCATTACACCACTAATATAATAAGTAATAATCAAAGCTGAAAGTCATCATGGATTTATGACGTGATGGTAAGTATAGAGTTCATTTGATAAATTTCTTTTTAAACTCCGTTAGATGGTAAGTTATCAACATCAATGAAATATCATTCATTTTATCCGACTTAGGAAATAATAAATTGCTCCTTTATGAAATAAGTAGACGAGTATTAGGTATATAAATTACAGTCAACTGTTATAAGTAATATTTTTGATTTTCTTATAAAAAAATTAAAACAGACCTACCTAACGCAGATTCCTGGAGAGAAAGAAGGAGTAGCGTACTCTACTCTTTTGAACATAACAAATCTCGAAGGATGGAAAAATGTACCTACCTTTTTATTTCCTGTCTGATAACGACCTATATTGGAGGCCCCACGAAAACTAAGATGCTAAAAAAATACGATATTTGTATCAAGCACAGATCTGATCTGATCTGACACTTATCTATAAAGGGATTGAAAAGAATTTCGTAAAAACTAGTCAGGGAAAGGTCGGAAAATACGCGAACATAGCAAATCTGATAAAGCAAACTCAAACATTATATTATTTTACATGCTCTATTAACTCTACTCTATAAGTATACTTCTATAAATAAATAAAATTAAACTTTTACGGTTACATATTTCTTTAATACTGTGGTGTCGTATAGGTATGAGTAGTTACCCTAGATACCTACCAATTCGTATGCCACAACTCAACGATTTCCATCTTCTCCGCTCCGCATGCAGTAAAACTTGTTGTTCTATAAACTTCATATCTTCATACTACTATCAGATACGATTATTTTTAGGGTTCCGTACCCAAAGGGTGCAAACGGGACCCTATTACTGAGACTCCGCTGTCTGTCCGTCTATCCGTCTGTCACAGGGCTCTATCTCTTGAACCGTAATAGCTAGACACCTGAAATTTTCACCGATTATGTGGCCGCTATATAACAAAAAATACTAAAAATAAGATAAAGTTAATAATTAAAGGGGGTCGTCATACAAGAAACGTGTTTCTTCAGCGTTTTAAAACATTATACGGTGGTACGAAACCCTTCATGTACGAGTCCGACTCGCACTTGCCCGTTTATTTTAGTTATTGTTTATTATTTTATTGAATAAATTTTTTAACTAGTAGACTGAGAAAACTTGGGAGTTAAATTTTGGTCTCAAATTCACAATGACGCTGCTTCTCTACTCGTATGTCCATGAATTTATCGACTTGATGTTTAGTTTGAGGTTCTATAATTTAATTACGTTGAGATATATTTACTTTGGCGATCGCAATATTATGTTGACAACGTATTTACATAATATTCGTGCAAAGGGGCGGCGAGCGAGCAAGGCAGAGTGGTAGAGGCGCGCCGGCCGCCGGCCGAAATATCCCTGGGTGCGGCCAGCAGCGTCGGCGACCTAATACCGATTTTTGAGGACATTTTAATTAAAATGAATTATGGATTCACCGCCGCGCCTATTAGTTGGAAAACGTAAATGTCTGTGATTCTTTTAAAAACAGATGATCAGAAAAAGGACAAATTAAGTTTTGTAAACATAGGTAGGTAGGTATGTACTACTTAAGTAATTGACTAATATATTATACTATAGTCGGGCTAATGGTACTATGTCTAAAGAAATAGAGGCACCATGAGTTGTTTCCACTAGATATTGATTAAAGTTTAGTTTCTTACTTGACTTATATGTGAGTAGGTAGATATATACATACATATAATAAATTATAAGCCAGCCTGCCTGACCTAATTAAAATTTTGTAGGTAGTAGGTACCTAAATTAACTAAAATACATGAAAATACATGAAAATACGAAGGTTTAATTAATTAGAAACTTGTTTCCGAGCTATATCGAATTGACCCAGCTCCGACCTGATATTCCCCTATTTAACTACCTACCTATTAACAGTGACGTAGGTAACTACCTATTCATCATAATATGTATACGGATGCAACGGGGGGGTGGTAACTCATAAAAAATCATAGATATTAGAACTTTGCTGCTTCTGGGTGAGCGTCAAAATTGCTACGCTAAATAGTAGAGCGCGACACTTCCCAAGGCGTCCATTTTTATCCTAAAGTTACTAAGTTAGTTACACAATATTATAGATAATAACTATCTATAATTACTTACCAAAATCTTACTTTGCGTGAGACGGTGACGCTGATCAGATATATGTCCGTGGCCCTACACGAAAAGAAAAGCTCCGTATCTCAGACCAAGGATCAAGACTCCTTACAGTATATATAGTTCGTTCGCTGAAATGGTGTGCATATTATCGGCGTGTAACAAAAGGCCGCGTCTATGAAAGATCCGGAGCCGCCTTTGTCGGTGCACGGCGCGCCGACATTAAGTAAGGGAATTACCAACCATTTGAACGATTGAACTGTACTATTATGTAAGTAAACTATTCGTCAAAGGAGAGACAGGCATTGGTGACCGCGGATGATCACGACTTCAAGAGAATTTGAGAAGCTACTGCAGTGCCACCTAGGTACTAAACATTACATTACATAATAACATGTAATGTAATAACATATACTTTGCTTGCTTACTTACAATAATATTTATTACGATGGTTAAGTTCGCAAGCTTTGTTGATGATGTCATCGATGACGTCATGTTTGTGAGGCGGTGAACCGGTTCCACCAGCGCAGCGCCGCCACCGACCTCCAATTATGTAAATGCGGTTCCACTCATCTACCCGTAAAATGTTTTGTGCTACTCTGGTATATTATGATGCCTAATAAAATAAAATCACCAAGTAGGAAAAGATCTAACAGCGTCGTTAACTTATTTAAACCATCGTTGTCTAAAAGTAGTTACTTAAGTTTATAAAGCTTCATAAAACATGTAGGTAACTACCGACATGTTTTTACTTTACCTTTACTTTATAAACTTAGCCGTTAGGTTCATATTTATTTAAGATCGGTATTTTTCAAGTTATTTAGGATTCATTCATTCGCCCGCACCCACGCAACTACTGTATCATTTGATGTAAAATTTGGTACACATTTGTAAGTAAATGACCCAAAGACGAGAGAGTTTATTTATTTAAGTCAAAAGCCGGCGCAGCAGTGCAGCTGCCATAGCAAAGAGCCTCAAAAGGCGCAAATATGTAGACATCGGAGTAAACTACATATTTGAACCTTTTGGGGTAGAAACTTTTGGTCCGTGGGGTCCTTCAGCCCATAAGTTATTTAAATACTTGTCCACAAGATTATCCGAAGTATCCCGTGACCAAAGGGCTGGAAATTATCTGGCACAAAGAATCAGCATTGCCATACAACGTGGCAATGCTGCCATCCTTTTGGCCACGCTGCCGAGGGGTAATATTTTAGTGGGATTACATAATTTGTATTTTTTTTTTAGTTTTAGTTCTTAGAGGTACTTATAAGTTTTAATTTATAAAAAAATATACTTATATAT
Source organism: Acrobasis repandana (assembly GCA_963576875.1). Lineage (NCBI taxonomy): Eukaryota > Metazoa > Arthropoda > Insecta > Lepidoptera > Pyralidae > Acrobasis > Acrobasis repandana. The sequence continues at coordinate 11,983,196 of OY756218.1, read as the reverse complement.
TATTTAGCTTTAATTTAATTTAATCTTTATTATAATAAAGATAATTTAATTAATATGTAGTATACCTTAAATAAATAAACTCATATATGGGGGCAAAAAAAAATACAGAAAATAGTTCTTTACCTATAGATTTCAGGAAAACCTATCCCTCTTCACACGAGTTTAATTCGCACTTGACCAAATTCAAATTCAAAATATCTTTATTATCATAGGATACGTTATTTATAATATCTCTTGATAATAGTCACTTTGTTTTGGTGACGTCAAATCGTTACTTACAGCAGTAAGTTTATGCCGCTTCCTAGGCGCAAGTGCAGAAGAAGCGGCAACAAACTACACTGCAGCATTTTCTCCAAAGACGAAAGAAGAACTTAAAACTTAAAATTAGTTATATGAATGGACTGAGATCAAATTGTTTGTTATGTCATAATTAAATTGAATTATAAGAATTATGAAATTTAAAATAATGTCAATTTGTTAATTTAGTATGTACCAATGTACCTAAATGATGACATGTCTAAGTATCGCACCAAGCTCAAGCCAGACTTTCGGTCCTATAATAAGCCGGTTTATTTTAAAATTATTGTTGTCATCTGGTTCGATTACAAACGACAACAACGTTACAATGACTCTATCTACTATCTAGTTGTGGCATTGTAGTTTAGAATTGTTTTATGTATATTTTATCAATAGTAAAAAAAATAGAAACAATTTCAGAAGAAGTTGTTAGGAAAACCTGTGATATCTACTTATTATACATGCATCATGGGTCCATCCATACAAGACACTAGGTATTAAAAGTATTAAATTATTTCGGAGTGTCTCATATATTATACATTCACCTACCTATATACGTAAAATTATTAATGTTCAAGATGCAGCTTAGCCACCGTCTTGTCTCGTATTAATCAACAGCTCATCAAGCTACTTAAATTCATAGCAATTTCAAGAGAATATATGCATATCTTGAATGTAAGTATTTTAGAAGTTTAAAAATGTAAAAAATGTTATGGTTGCGGCCCTAAAATGAAGGTGCTCATTTCGTTCAGCCTTATTCGTTATGTTTTGTGTTGTATTGTATGCAAGGGAACAAAACAATGTAGGCGGCCCAGTTGCTCGCGGCGTAACGGCGGCGGCACTTCTTATCGGCAGGCAAGAAAGACGCACCCACCTCCACTCTCCCTGCACGTGGAAACCGTCACGCCTTAGCCTCGGCTTGGTCGGACGGTACGGCATAAGAAGTTCATTGAACTTAATTCGTCACGAATAAATTGCAGGTTCAATGAAAAAAATATAAATAAAAACTTACATAAGTGTAAGTTACATAGAATTAAAACATGCGATGCTACCTACACTCCGCGATGTTCTAAAATATCTGAGAGGTACAGAGATAGAGTCAACCACGCCAGATCATGTTGGCACCTCACCTCGACGAACCAAATATTTTTCACCTAATTGGTAACTAGGTAGGTACTACTAAAAATATACAGGACATATCATTTGTCACCGAGCGTCCTTCTGAAGGATTCAAAAAAATTAATAATGTTCCTTCTTCATAATATGTATGAGTACCTATAGGTACTTTTATTAATTAATTATAACCGGTTGACCCACGTGATATAGTCGGATGACAATAAGTACCTATAGGTATTTTACTTACTTATTGTCATCATAATATTAAGTAGGTAGGTATAGTTAGTCTTAACTAAAATATAAGTACTTAGGTAGAGAGTTATTTATGTAATTCAATAAATCGAATCTCGCAGATCGAACCTAAAAGCAGAAGACATCAACGAGCGTACTTGTAAATTTTAAATACAGGTGACTTTTTAAACACCAGCCAAATTTTTGGAGCAAGTTCAGTCCATGATATTGAACTAAGTACTTTCTATAAAAAAAGTTAGTAAAAATCGATAAAATTTTTTCGTCCTCCCATACAAAATCCGTTTGACTGAGCGCTGATTTGTATGGGAAGGTGAAATATATTTTATTTAAGTTTTTCGTTAATTGTTTTTATGGAAAGTATGTATAGTTATAGTGTATCATGGACTGAACTTGCTCCATAAATTTGGCTGGTGGATAAAAAGTCAGCCTGTATATTTGGTGTCTTCGCGCCTCACTCCGTAACCTATTTCGAGATTGACCCACGCACCACCAAATTGTTATTTGACATAGCCTATTTTATTGTATAATATTTTGAGCTGTATTAAATACAGATCTTCATAGGGATAAGCTGTAAAATCCTTATTCACAAACGGATAGATATCTAGTTGGTAGGTACCTATGGTATGGTAACTATGGTATGGTAACTAACAGTCTAACAGATAGAGAAGTGACAATAAATTGCTTCGTCTAAATACACAAGTGCGGCATAAGTTTGCTTTCCAGCAAAAAGTGTTTGGTATGAGTAGATTGTTTACCTAATTAATGCCGAAATTAAAGCTGGGAGAGCTTTAATTTCGCCTTTCGTAAAAATGTACTTTTTCATATTTCTGAGTTGCGCCTTTGCGCGTATGCAGAAGTAGAGTACACTCACTCACTATTCCCTTTATTTGGAGGACTAAGTATCCCTTGTATCCTCGCTTTCTCATTACCATGATTACTCGACGTACGAGTAAGTACCTACATACTGTACTAACCATAATACCCGCATGCTTTCTTATTTCTTGTCGCAATTTTGTAGTTTAATTTCTCTTTGTTAAATAAACTACAACCAAGAAGCGAAAAATTAAAAAAAGTATTAAATTAAGTAGTAAAGTATCAAATTATTGGCACACTACATAGGATGTGTAGTAATAAATTATTTCTTTTTAAAGTCTTCATCACAAACAAAGCTGTACTGTGCTAATACGAGTAAGTAGTTATTTAATTATGCAGGTATCTTATCTATGAGTACATTACAATGAGATTAACTTCAATCATCTGCATGCAATGTATCAGCCAATTAGTTTATTTAGGACGAATTAATAGAACATTATCAATCATTTTATTCCTGATAAAGCAGCACTCATGTGCCTCATGCTGAAGGTTCCGTTCCGACGACACTGTACGTGACTTGAAATTGATCGTCATTCATTGATAGAATTCGAAATGTTTTATCAATTAAACTCTTATTATGCCATCGTATCTAATTGTAACATATATAGGTGCAGGGTCTTCTTGCTTACTGCAATGTCTCAAGGTAGTGGAGACGGTGGTAAAATTTTAACTTCCACAGTAGCTTCTCTTGATACCGTATTGGAAAAAGTAACAACAAACAGCATTCGTTGTTCCCATACTGGCGAATCTGGCGATACTCTACCTACCCGGGGAAATAAAACCTAGTCGAGTTTGGAAAAAGGAAAAGATTTATACCATGGAGAGTTAAACCTAGTTGATTTCGAGAAAAATATTCTGGGCTTTGAGTTTAAGCCTATTTATGTGCACCTAGTTAACTGCCTTCATATAGCCGTGAACCGTGATAACCTGTATTGTATGTTGGGTTGTTGGGTGAGTAGTAACTACTCACTATAACTGTTATAGTACCTAACTCATAAGACTACAAATTTTAAATAAATCAAGGAACTTGTGAACATGTGCCCTATAAACGTGATTAAAAAGTCCCTTTAAACAAGAACAGCAATAATACGAGTGAACTCATTTCTTGACACGATAGTCGGAAACGGGTCCATTAATGATTCTATAAACGGAACTTTACATCATCTTTATGAAGTTATTATCTGCGACTGCGAGTGTTGAAACGCGCAAGCGTCGACAGTCTCTTAAACCGGCGACGCGACGGTGACCCGCGAGTCGCGACTCTGCGACAGGCCTTCACCGTTTATAGCGGTGACGACATCCATACACACCCGCTCCATTTTTTTTATCGACAGTTGTATCATGACCAGCGTTGCTATTTTCGTCACAGGCACCTACTAACTAATAAGTACGAGTGTGACGGATAAACTTTTTTCTCCAACATGCTCGGTAATCACCTCATAGTCTGTTATTTTCGAAAGTCCGTCAATTTACCACCCAACTTACATAAGTATGTAAAGTTTTTGCTCAATCAGATAATGGGAAGTGTGTAATTTAGCTTACAAGATTTGATTAGGTAGGTACAGACAAGAATGGGACATGTGAAACTAAATAATAAGAAATTTTAAGCTTGTAAAAATGTTAGGTCATCATGTAAGTACCGAAGTTCAAATAGTTGCAATATTATAATATAATAATAGTATTATGTAGGTATGTATGGTGTATATTTATTTAGTTTGATTTAATTTGTAATAATTATGAATTAACTCTAAATAATTATTATTACAAAATAAAGCAAATAATATTAATGAAATTCTTAAAACGTCAAATTTTCTTTATTTATTATTCTTGGTAGAGCACGGTAGAGTCACTACGAAGTAAGTATTTTTACTGTGTAACGTCTTTCACGAACCTGACCAAGCCAGCACACGTTCTGCCGGCGTTCCACTTTCCACGACAGTATAAATGCATACCTATGCTATGTGAACGCTTATTTTATCGATTCCGAACGACACAAATAGGTAGGTACAACGATTATGGGGAAGTAAGTAAGCAGACATGGCAGTTTGGCAGTAGAGCCACAGAAGACAGTAAGAGCACCAATTCACCACGGTAAATGTTCTTTAATAAAATCTTAAACACGTTCTTTAAAAATCACTGCTCTCGCGTTTTACTTTTGGCTTCCAACAGAAAAAGTATATGAAATATTTATATCAAAATCGGTACTGTGGTACCGATTCTTGTGATCGAGCTATACATATGTATTTCTTGTTACATTTTCTCAGAATTGTTATTATTTTTTAGGTTCTGAACATCATCATCATCATCATCATCCAGGTCTTTTTTAGTCTCCACTGCAGGAGCACGACCCTCTCGGTACTACCAGAGCTATGTATTAGCCAGAGCAGTCAGAGGATTTGGCCTACACTCTCCACGTTGGCCACGTGTTGGAAAGGTCTCATTGTAGTTTGTAAGCTTTGTTTAGCTTGTTTCCTAAGTCGCTTTTTACGACATCCACATTAGGACTTGTAGTAATCCTACACTGCCGGGAACCACACGGCTAAGATTCTGAACATTTTCTCGTATTTTTACCTACAATCAATAAATGACAAATTCGAATCTTTAGGTTCTTATTATTATTATTTATTAGTAACTTTTATTAGTCATTGTGTGAATGAGAAACACTGAATCATCATTATGCTTAGATACCTACAGTTTTGTATGCACCTACATACTTTTAATAAGTAATAGTGACCTGACTATGTAAATAAGTAGGTTACTAAGTAAGGCATGCATCATGCTGATATTATATGTAACATCATCATATAGTAGATACCCATACTCAATTACTCAATAAGTTTATTATTTATCCATTATAATGATGACTCATGTGAAAAGTTGAAAACTGAATCTATAATGCTAAATGATAAAATATGAGCATAACAAAGGGAGCCTATTAGGTTATTTAAGGTAGCTACGACTACTACTTATAATTATCATCTCATCAGTCTTTATCCATAATAGAGCATTTTGGGTTTTGCGGATTTAGGCAGAACGCACGAACCAATGGCCAATTTTAGCGTGATGGCGATGATGATGAAGATGATGGAAAAAGGAATCAAACAAAATCGTGATAGGTTGCTGGCCCAATCGGCTATACTTATATTAATATGATTTGAATTTTCGCCTATTCCCTCTACGCGTTGTGACGAGTATGTACTTCTACCTAAGCATAAAACGATTTACGAGTGTGAATACGTATAGCCAAGCAAGCAACGTCAAGGTAAGCTGTCGTCTCTCACCCCTGCTTTTGCTTGTCGTACTGGATGGTGCAATGCACAAAGAGAACGACGGCAAGGTATAGTGGGGGTTGCAAGCTAGAGGATCTACAGTTTGTTAAAGTTGGTCTTATGATCAACTCGATGCGCACCAGAAGAAACCCGCGAACACTAACGCTGGGTATACCTAGAGCCGAAACGGCGTGAGCAACCAGTTCGCCTATTTAGGCAGCATAAGCACAGGCCGGAATCTCCTAAGGTACGCGCAATATGCGTCCCCGTTCCCCGTCCCCGCACCTCTCCCCCGTTTTCGCCTCGATGACTCACGTTGGCCGTCAAAAACCGGGGGAGAGGAGCGGATGCGGGGAACGGGGACGCATATTGCGCGTACCTTAGAAGATTCCGTTCTCATTTTTCTTATTCTGTGGCATAAGTTAAAATGTTGCTGATTTATATACAAAAAAACCGGCCAAGTGAGAGTCGGACTCGCGCGCCGAGGTTTCCGTACAAACCTGTAGGTATATAAGTAAGTTTAAATTATTAGAAATATTTTTAATATACATATCTTTATCTGTGCTATAAGACGTTACTTCGTACCAAATTTCAAGATTCTGAGCTCACGGGAAATACCCTGTACTGTAAGGTTATTTTATTTCCCTTGCGAGTGTCGAAAATTTGCGGCATAAAAAGCTGTATATTTTGATTGCGTTGGCTTAGAAGTTTGATTTTTTTACAGCTCCAAGAGGCAGTAGACTTGAGTATTTGATATGAATTTCAGCTTGATACCTCCACGCGTTCCTGAGAAAAAGGGTCTTGACAAACAGACAGACGGTCAACAAAGTGATTATATAAGGGTTCCGTGTTTTACTTTTGAGGTACGGAACCCTAATTTTGATCTGGTATTTGCTGCCACTATCGCTGTCGTGTGAAAGCTTAAAACGGTCGTGTTTATGTTTACACAAATCGTAACCCAGATACAGTTGATGATTTTCCCGGCGTAGTATTACAACTGAAGCCGTTAAATTCTACCAACGCACTGAACTGTATAGTACAATCCTCTGTCGTAATACTCTTAAATTGGACTATCTTTCGTCCATTAGGTATCGTTAAATTAGACTTTCATATGTTCTCTTTTAACCGACTTCAAAAATGAAGTTATCAATTCGGTTGTTCTGTCCGTTCCGCGTTAATTATAAGCCGATTTTTTTAAGGATAATACTTTTAGATTGGTCCCATAGAAATTTTATCAAAATTAATTTTTGATTAATAGTTATAATTATTAAGTACCTAATGTATTTAAAATGTCGTTGGGATTGAAGTCGGTTGTTTATTTATCATAAAATATTTAAAATAGAGAACTTAGAAATTATTTACATACGTGTACTTTCAAATATTAAGAAAGTTAAGTTTTTACCAAATGATACCTAAACAAATGTAAGCAATAATTTTCGCGCAACGACCTAAATTTTTCCACCCTGACATTACGTCACTGTCGTCACCACCCCACAATGTCGTGTCCATGGAAATATATCTAGCTCCCCATAGCCTTCAAAGGAAAACAATGGGGAAATTAAATGTAATCCACTGGGTTATTAAGTTTGCTGTGTAAAAAAACGAATATTCCTTTAGCACTTTCTTCGAACTTGCATTGTATAAAATTAACCGCGTTATTAAGCGTTTATTTATATATTACTAGCTTTCGCCCGCGGCTTCTCTCGCGTATCCCACGGGAACATTAAATTTTTCCGGGATGAAAGGTACCCTATGTCCTTCTCTGTACTGCTAACTATGTGTATGTGAATTTTCAAGAAGCTTTAGTAGATAAAGCGTGAAGAGGTAACAAACAAACAATTATACAAAATCGCTTTCGCATTTATAATATTAGTTAGGATTAGGATATTTAAGCATTTCTATTTATTAGACCCAATGGAAACCTTGCGCACTTATGAATTAAAAGTTCAAGATGTTGTAGGCGTATTCTATGGATATTCGGAATCTAAGGTAGGTATGTAGGGTACATATAACCATCCAAATCCAACTCCAGTGCCAAAATTACAGCCTCTCAACATCATCATAAGGGGACATTTTATTAGCGCATTTAGGGTGAGGTCATGTTCCATAAATAACTTCCTTTTATTGACAAGAGTAGAGTTATTTTTGCCAGAAATTGCATAAATTTGACGGAGTGGTTAGATTTATGCAATTTCTGTAATAAGAGCACAGAGTAATAATTATATAGACAAAGAATTATTTTATTCAAAAACTCACGTGACACTCACGTGTTCAATAACTCCATTAATCGGCCTTTTCCGACTATATCACCTGAGTCAACCGGTTTAAATTAAGTAATTAATTATAGATAAAGATTATCTAAAATTTTTTTTAGCAGAGCTTAATTATGTTAAGCCGTCTCTGGGCTGTAACATATGGCAAAAGACGTCTCCTTTATTTTTTTTCGAGCGCTGTGATGTCACCAAAGAGCAAGAAAGGACGTACCTTCCCAGATGTCACTTATAGACAAGTAGAGCTATAATGACCTACATAAAATTCGGCAAAAAAAAAATTGCAGATGCTCTGTATGGACCTGGTTTATTTACATAGATATCAATCGATAAATCTTTAGGTTTTTCTCCAAATCTCCACGAGATCTCTATGTACAGACCGCCGCCCGCCATCATTCTTATTATGAAAAGGGATAAATGCGTTGATGCTTCCATCCATGCTAAACAATTTAAGTTAAATGTCTGGTTGCGTGACTACGAATCGTTCAAAAATAATTGTTCTGCAGACGCTAGCTCCGTTTCTTCTGATAACATGTTTAATTCAACATTTCTTTGAATGTCAGCAGTGACAGGAATGAAAGACTTGTTTCTTGTTTCCCATTATAAATTACTAGCTGTGCCCGCGACTTCGTTCGCGTGGTTGTCGGAACGTAATGTTATATAGCCTAAAGCCTTCCTCTATAAATGGACTACCCAACAAAAAAAGAATTTTTCAAATCGGACCATTAGTTCCTGAGATTAGCGCGTTTAAACAAACAAACAAACAAACTTTTCCGCTTTATAATATTAGTATAGATGTATGACTCATTTGATCTTGCTTGGATCCCGGCTTGGATTTCTATGTTGAAATAAGAATGTATAATCAACTTTCATTCAGGAATTAGTCTTCTCAGGCATAATTTTCACATCAATTTACATTATCATATCATATGCATACATTATCGTGCCATTTACGGTTTAGGATCGAGAGACTCACTGAGGGAATTATTCAAGGAAATAGGTATACTTACTTTTGCATCTCAATTCATATTTGAAAATATAATGTATGTAAGGAAAAATATTTCCATGTTCAATAAAGTAAGTGATTTTACAGATAGAAATTTACGTAATAAGAATGACTTAGTTAGCCCGTATTACAGGCTGAATACAGTCAGTAAGTCTTTTATGGGGAAGTGTATACTTTTTTATAATAAATTGTCAGAATCGGTCCTTGATATGCCAGACAGAAAATTCAAAGCTTATGTAAAGAAGTACTTTGTGAGAAGGCTTATTATAGGACCGATGACTATCTTAAAGACAAAAAGGTCTGGCTTGAGCTTGGCGCGGGTCCCTCTTAGAGGTTTGTATACTTACTTAGATATGTCATAATTTAGGTACATTGGTGCATACTAAATTTACAAATTGACATTATTTTAAATTTCGTAATTCTTATAATTCAAGTTAATTATGACATAATAAACAATGTAATCTCTGTCCATCTATATAACTAATTTTAAGTTTTTAGTTTGTTAATTGACGTCTTTGGAGAAAACGTGCAGTGCAGTTTGTTGCCGCTTCTTCTGCACTTGCGCCTAGGAAGCGGCGTAAACTTAGCTTTAAGTAACGATTTGACGTCAACATTTGTGCAAAACAAAACAAAGTGACTTATTATAAATATCCTATGATAATGATGTTTTGAATTTGAATTTATATATTTGCATCAAAATATATTTTGATGCCGTTTTCGCTAGCATGTAGAACACTTCTTCAGGAGACGAGAGAGCTGACATGTATAGGTAAATAGCACAAAAAAAACCCGAGCGAAGCCGTACTCCATTGCTAGTTGCTACCCAAAAGTTCATTATGTCGGTTATTTTGTAGGTTAATTATTTTACCGTTTTGATGTGTTTTAATTATAATCCGTTTTCTGGTTGGAATTTCATCAACTGTGTGTACCTACGCTAAAACGTGGTAGATGTTGTTTTGCGCTGGGCCTCGTCATGTCATGAGGCATTGTCTATCTCGGTGGACGTGGATTAATAAAAGGTTCTCCTACTATTCACGCACCACATGAGATCACATGCACAACAATAGATGCCCAATGCTCGTGAACTCATGACAATTTGACTCTAGTCTGTAGAGCGACAGTCGTATGTGGGCGCGTAAATAAATGGCCCTGGCCTCAATACGTTCAAAATTTAACGTTAGTTATTGTTTCTTTAGTAACTGATTAATTGTTGCTATCCAACAAGAAAAAAGAAAATCTATATTAGGTAGGTAGATACTTTATTCATATGAGGGATGAGCTATACCTTTGAACATTACTTTTGTTGTGATAATATATTTGCAATAAACCTGTGTATAAAGATTATAACGGGAATAAAAAAGTGACGGTTTTTACCATATATTTATATTTACAACACTGACTTAAGTTTTTGATTGTTACAGAATTAAAATGTGTTGAAAAATAGCGGCCATCTGTCTAGAAAGATCAATCAAGATGAAGGAGTGCGTGAACAAGAACCTCATCACGCTAAAATGCGTGCTGTTCTGTTTTCTGTCAGGTAACTAACAACTTGATCTTTCTTTTACCAATACTTAGGTAATACCATAGATACTTATGGTTTTGAAAGTTAAACTTTAATTGATGGCTCTGATAATCATAAAAGTAGATATATTTCTGCTAACGGTTCTGCTGTCTCTTTAATTGCTCTAACAAGTAGAGCTGGTTTAGCCGACTGTTTGCTTGCCAGCCGACAAAAAACAGTTGTTTATGGTGGACTGCGTGGTCACCAGTAACATCGCAAGATATGAGCCGTGTCGCAAGCTTCCTTCTAAGGAGCGGCTCTACATCGCCGAATGATTTAGGGACCGTTCACCTCGGTCTTGCCACTGCAATGCGCCCGTTGTAACATCTGACCTAACTATATGCTTTTAATATTCTTTGGGTACCACTTACAATACTTTCACTGAAGACTTGCATAACGCGACTTTGTACATGCTAAAGCTTTATTGATTCCTTTTATAGTTTTATTTGTGCAATAACGTATTGTGACTCTATTAGCACGGTCAATATGATATCAAGCTATCACGACAAAGTCTACTTATTTGTAGGTAGGTACTCTACTCTACCTACCTTGTCCTTGACTTTGATTGAATCAATGAAGCATTGAAATAACAAAAACATGGTTAATGATCATTGCAGAGCATCTATAATTTGTTGTTTTTGTGATAACTAGATTTTTTTTTTACAAAATAGGGATTGCTTTATGATCATAATTAGTTATATGTATATCATCCAAGCTAACGACCTTCTTGCGCCACATAGTCAATAATAACATTGAAGAAACGTTCGTAAACATGATCCTTAGAGTAATTTCTAAAAATACTTTTATCATGATGAAGTCATGACACGACTCGTTTATATCATTTAATTTTATGTCAGCCTTTATTTAAGTTGCTTGCATGTTCTATCACTGTAGGCGTGGGCTGCATATTCCCATTCCTGCCCCTGCATATGCTGTCCCTGGGCATGGATCGGGGAGAAGCTCGACTGATATCAGCCGTCGCACCGTGTATCGCCCTTCTTGGTCCTGCCTTACTAGGACCTTTTATTGATAAGTAAGTAATAAATGAAAAACAATAATAATTAACTGAATAATATTCAATATACAGCTAGTTCACTCGTCAAGTGCATACATTTTATACATAAAGAAATCTAAGGACACGCCAAGACGAGAAAAAGCAAAAAACCAAAAGCATAATAGCAAACTTATCTCGAAACCATTCAAGGCAATTTTGACACCCCTGTGTAACTTCATTGCAGAAAAGCCTAAATTTTCAGTGACTAAGAAATCGTACTTTACCTATAGTATACCAAAATAACACATTCTTAAAAGTACTACCTAATTTCTTTGGAATTTCAAAATACTGGAAATTGGCGACTTATTTGTTACAACTTTACGGTGATCATATCATCTAGGTACAAATCGGTAAGATACGTTTCAAAAACGTTTAAGATATTCGCAAAATCACAACGCAGACTTTTGGGCTAGTATTTTGTGAGACTGGCATTTCTTTCAACAAGTATTGTTTTTAAAGGGATAAATACTTCCTATGTGGTATAAAACAGAAAAAAAAGAAATTCAGAAGTGAGTGCCTCATTCGCGAGGAGCTTCTGACTCATCAAAGCATCTGTATAAAGGAGCTTTTACAATAAACACACCAAACAGTTTTTAAATTTCGGTACACTATCCATAAATACTCGTAAGTTAGGTACCTAGTTTTGACACATTTGATACAGTTCGATAAGGCCAATGACCTTTCATAGGTCATTGGATAAGGCACTTATTATAGGCATTGTTTCGTTCCAGGTTGTCAGTGGGGAGGGGGTCGACAGGTGGAGCACCAGGATCTAGCGGTTCCGGTCGCCTGCTCAGGATAACCACCGCTGTGTGCCTTATATTAAGTGCTCTCTTTTATACATTGTTGCTGACTGTACCTGCTGCTGAGCGGCATGAGGTATGTATGAATAATTATTACTTTTCTACCTAGTATGCGACGTGACATCATTGCAAGAATATTTCAAGACCGTATAAATTTTAGTTGATGACATGCTTTAGAGACCTCTGCTGATAAATATCAAATAAAATCTAATATAAATAAAATAATAAAACAATCAATAACTTACGAGTAGGTAACTAGTTACGCATCCGCTTATGAAGCTACGAAAATAACACATGTGGCAATCCTGAACGCTGGATGGATGAAATAAAAATGACAATTTTTTTGGTTTCCAGGCGCGTCGGCCAAACGTTCTGTTTATGTGTGACAATGAGAGCGCTTATGTCATGCAAGAGGTGTGCAAGGAGGACATGCAATGCAACCGGTGGTCGGGCGAAAAGGTTCGTGAGTCTGCCATACACGGATTCGGGGTCAGGCGACGCGATTGTTTATTTGCTCGCTCTGTCTAAACCAGTTTTCAACATGGCCACTTAGCAGGGCCATGGCCTGTGGTGGCGCCGGTGGCGGAGTGATAAAAATGGACACCTGCCATTGCGAATCAGAATAATTTACGAGTATGAAATAATTTGTTTTCTTTCCAATGCTCTAGCGAGGTAATTGTGAACTCATATTCACATACTATAGGTACCACTCTTCTGCTTATATGTATTATGATGTTGTAGGTACATTTTTCAGCGATTGAGAAATTTACTTAGCTTTTGGTCAATCGAGAAAGTTGTAGGTAGTAAGTAGGTAGTACTTAGCTGTTTAGATAAATAAAAACCTAATGCCAAATCCATCAGCAAAATTAATACCTACGTAATGCATAAGAAAATAACATTCGTAGCAAGATTTTACTTTTATTTTTGGCACAGATGGATACCTAGTACCTAGTATTTCGAATTTTAAGTCATTAGATAATTACTTAGGTGCTTCTGTCTCATGTTGTCCCTGTTTAGTCTAGATATTTTTTGCTAGATAGGGACAAGAAATATGTCATTTTTGGATTCAGCCGTAAATTAAAGCTGAATTAAGATCAAAGAATAAAATTAGGTAAAAGTTATTGTTAGCACCACAATCCACCCTACCATAGGTATATCTATTCGAACGAAACATTTGATAACAATAGGGGTACCTAGGTAGGTTCCCCTTATTGTTATCAAATGTTTTTGTCGAAAGTACCTCTCTACTTATTCAAGTAAGTGTTCTGATGTAAGTGGATGTAAGTGTAAAAACTGAATAGATAAAGAAATAACAAAGTACTTACCTACTTACTTTACAGTTCTTTTAGAGCTGAGCTGCAGACTGCAGACAAGTCGTCAAAACGCTTGTTGCGTCCCCTGAATAGGTATTCAAATAAAAAATCCTTTTTCTGTGTATGCGACTTTCATCTTTAATTGACAGCTGCATATTTAATTGACTGAAATTTATTTATTTTTTTTATTTTATTTATTATCACACAAAACAGTTTACAACTATTACAAAACTACACAAAAAGAAACATACAAAAACATTAAAACTGGTTGCAATCCAAAACATGTGAGTACATGAAATAATAAAAGAGGTGTTCTTACAATCTAAGAGAAAATAAGTAAAATAAAAATATACAAACTCTTACCTATTAAATATGTAGGTATACACTTCAAATTTCAATCATACAAGATCCCCTTTAAAGTTTTAGTGTATGAGGCAAGTTTGGGATCAAAAACATCAAATTCAGGGTTAGTTTTCGCAATCTCATTACACTGACGGGCCATCCTCACAATTGGATTATAAAATGAAGTAAGTATTATTTTTATATGTTTGTAGAGCAAAAATTCCTATTTGATTTGACCTTCGGGCACTATACCTAGTGTTGAAAGATATTTCAGAAAGCAAAAAGGGAACATCAAGTAAAGAATGAACTATTTTGTAGAAATATATAAAATCTAAATATTTTCTGCGGGTTCCCAACTTTTGAATATTAAATCTTAATAGTCTTTCCTCATAATCAAGAGTGGTACGTCCTAAATGTTGACGAAAACACAAAAATCGTAAGCACTTTTGCTGAACTCGCTCTATATCATCAGCATGTACTTTGTAGTGTGGGGACCATATTGGGCTGCCAAATTCTAAAATGGATCTGACTAGGGCATTAAACAAATAAATAATTGATCGAGGGTTTTTAAAGTCTTTAGTGGACCTAAAGACGAACCCGAGTAGTTGATTTGCTCTTGTTGTTATATGATCGTAATGTGCTCTGAATGTTAGTTTGCCATCGAACATAATACCTAGATCTTTAACTACATTCGATCTTTCAAGGACCTGGTTATCAATGATATAATCATTAACGACTTTATTACACTTGTTAGTAAACGTTATAACGAAACACTTGTCTATGTTAAGAGTCATAAGTTTTTCCTTGCACCAATTTGAAATAGTATTTAAGTCTTTCTGTAATAAATCACAATCATTGGCAGTGTTAATAGTTTTAAATATTTTTAAATCATCGGCGTACAACAAACATTCACAAGACAAGCGCTTGATGAGATCATTAACGAACATAACAAACAACAACGGTCCTAAATGTAACCGCTGGGGTACTCCAGATGGCACAGCGATGGGAGATGAAGTGTACCCTCTTAAGGGTACCAACTGGCTTCTTTTATCTAAATAAGAGGTCAACCAGCGTAAGAGACTACCGTGTATACCATAGGAGGCAAGTTCAATACAAAGTTGTCTATGATTTACTTTGTCAAAAGCTTTCCAGAAGTCCGTATATATAGAGTCAACCTGACCACCTTTCGCAAAGCTCTTACATATATAGTTTTTGTATTCAAGTAGGTGGTCACGGTTGATCTAGACTACGAAGCCATGTTGCTTATCAGAAATCAGTGGTTTAAAATGGTTGTAAAAATGATTGTGAACCAAAGATTCTAAAAGCATAGCAAAACATGATAGAATGCTTATTTGTCTATAATTTTCACAACGTGACTTATCTCCATTTTTATAGATAGGAATAATATGGGCTATTTTCCATCGTTTGGGAAAAATTCCTAGTGTAAGTGATTTATTAAATAAAATGTAAAGCGGAGTGCAGTTCTTTTGCACAATGTTTGATGAAAGAAGGAGGTAATTGGTCAGGTCCGGGTCCTTTATTAATATCAAGTTTTTTGATTTTCGTCATTATATCTATCTTGGTTATATCAATATGAGAAAGTGTGCCAATTGCTCTATTCACAACTGACGCATGACTAGGGCTGAACTGATTCCCAGATGACACACTGCTTTGAGAATCTGATTCAAATACCGATCCAAAGTATTCCGAAAACATTTCACAGATTTCCTGGCCATTCGAAGAAGAAGAATCACCAAATTGCATAACTTGGGGTATTGAGACAATTCCCTTTCTATTGTTTACAAATTTCCAAAAATGTTTTGTACTGTCCTACATGGATTCTTCAATTGAGGCAACAGAAATTAAAAGAACACATTTATTCTAGAGTGGTGTACTGGCATTGACCTACTGTGAATATGGCTGCGCGGACGTTAACATGTCCTGGGTGAAAACACCATTCGCAAGTTATGATATGAGCAACGAGACGACACCCACGCCTGAATTATCCACACCAAATAATTCCGTATGTAATAAATATTCATTATCATAATTCACCTGTAAAATTCATCCTATTCATGCTGCGAAGGACTGAGATATCTAATGCCGGCTCTACACGTTGGCCAACATTGTAGCGAATGGTTATGGCCAAACTTATGGCCATCATGTAGAGCGGGTGTTTGTGCTTAGCTTGGTATGTATAGGAATGATGGCCCACAATTTGGCGCAAGATCCGTGTGGTGTCGGTTTTTAACAAAAGATCAAAGGGATTATAGCATACTGTGATGGCCGCCTCATCCACACGTTGGGCGCGCATTTAGTTTGCTATGGTTTGCTACGAGCTCCCAGAGTGATAGCACGTACGTACGCACACACTTGATTTAAATATATTCACGTCTCTTGACTAGTGTCTACAAAATGGCAGGAACAGTGACCAATGAATAAACTTTTCGAAGAAATAATATGATAAGAAAATAAATATGTCCGCACATTAGCCTGAACCGAAGCAAACTGAACGACCTTCCAACGTATGGACGCCATCACAAACTCTTGGCTAATATCTTTGCCACAATATTCGCCACAATGTTGGCTAACGTATAGAGCCGCCATAAGTCAATATAAAATCTTTATTTGGGGAATAAACAGGCAACAAACAAGGTTACTTACGCCACCAAAATGGTTTTTCTCAGCTTTTGTGTCGGACTTTTTCGAGTCAAGACACTGCTGGTTTTACAACTTAGGTATAGATATAGTATTAACCATTCAGTATCCAATTCTTAAAATTTACTGCATTATAATTTGGCATGCTTACCTACAGTGGCCAGCAGAACTTAACTTCCCGGATGAAGACAATAAAAGCTTCGAAGCATTTCCGCCGCACTTGTGCTACCAGGGCCTGTGCAATGTGTACTTGCAACATGAGTCTCGGCTGCGGATGCCTCTGTCCCTGCTGGCCCCGGACCCGCCCGAAGATACCTCCACCGCAGACGCCGGCTGGTGCACGTATAAGACGAGTGAGTGTTTGATTTGACATTCCTACATCCCTTTCCTCTCCTAAGGGTGTCGTAAAGGCGACTACTTAAATAAAGCGAGTATTCATATTACAGTGAAGGGCATTGTCCTTTGCGTAATCATGACTTTATATTATCTCCTGTGACCTGTTTGTCCAGCATTGTGATCATGGGCAAATCCTCTCTAAGTCCAGCAGTCATCATCATCGTCAGGTCTTATTTTTGTCTCCACTGCAAGAGCTCGACGCGACCGTCTCTGTACTACCAAAGCCATACTTGACCACATAAGTTAAAGGATATTGCCTACATTGCATTCTCCACGCTGGCCACACGGGTTGGAGAGTTCTTATTGATTTTTATAAGCTTGGTTTAGCTTGTATGTCCTTCTACATCCACGGGAAGACTTGGAGTGGTTTTATTCTACTCTGCCGAGAATCACACAGCTATCCTGTCCTATAGAAGTCGCTGGACTTCTATAGGAATGGACTGATATAATCTGTAAGGGAGAGATCATTCGTGAAATGTGCGTAAAGTGAAAAGACTTTTTCAGAGGATTGGCAACGCACTTGTAAGCACTTACCATCAGGTGGGCCGTATCGTATATCAGGTTACCTACTTAACTACCGTCTAGTTGTACTTACCGCTGTAGATGCAACTGGGAATGCGCTGCGTTGAGAGAGAGAGAGCTGCGGTCACAGGGAAGGAAGGATTCCTAAAAGGATAGCGGCATTTCCACGTTGGATTGTGTTTAATATTCTATACTCTTCGTCACCCGTCGGTCTAAAACAAAGAGTATCCTAGAGTCGTGAATAAATATGTATACAATATCATAAAAAAGTAAACGATACAGCCTGCTCTGCTAATTAACTATGCTCGTTATATTATTTTCAGGCGGTCCATCGAAATGCATTGTGCCTCCACAACGTCTGGAAGAGATCGAGCGAGAGGCGAGATTCTTGGGAGAGACGTGCCGGCCAGCCGTACGTTGCTTCGTACTGGACCCGTACGATGAGCCGGACGGCGTGTTAGCGGATGCAGAGTGCCGACGGGTGGTTGGCGACCCGGCCTTTACCTTCAGTACCTACTTCGTTTTGAGGTCAGTATTCTCTTCATACCCTACAGACTTCCTCACAAACCTACCGGGTGCTAACCAGAACCTGGTAAAATGATACTAAATCATATCTTATCTTTTTAATTTCAGAGTGTTAGCTGACATCTGGCCCAGTGCGGGGTTGGCGCTACTAGGCGCCGCATGTGTTATAGCCACCCGAGAAACCTCTTTGGGACGAGGAGACGTCGGGAGACAACTCGCCTTCGGCACCCTCGGCCTCGCAATATTCCCGCCCTTGGCCGGTTTAGCCAAAGATTCCATGCCTGAAAACCCTTACTTGGTGCCGTTCATTATGCACGCTGTCTTCATGCTGATTGGAGCCCTCATATTGTTGGTTGACAAGTGAGTATCCGCGGTTTGAGTAGCTACTAATACCTACTAAGTAAGCATTTCTTCTTTTTACATTACTTTTATTATTATTTTTCATATTTTGATCTTTTGAAATAAGTACATTCAAAAGCAGTTTTGTACAGTCGAATGTGTTGGATTGGCACACTTTACGTAAAGGTATTCCATCATCCTACTAACGCACATGGGAGCCGTTTCGACTGTAGAGCCTTGCAATCGACAAAAACAACACACTAATATACCTATCTATAGCAAAATACATGCACCATTGTTTTATGTAAAATTACTCAACTATTTTGGGAGAATACATTAGGTAGGGGGTTAGCGTGCAGGCAGTCAATAAAAGTAGAACACGCAATGTTTTATAAAATATTGGGGTGGGTGCTGCGCTTATCGCAGCTGGGCAATTTCACATGTTCGCAATCATTCGACCTACTCGTAATGATAGTAGGTATCTATATATTTCATATGTTTGACATAAATCATGAGGTTTCATCGAGAGGTTTCTCAAATAATAAATGATGAGCAAGTAACATTACATAATACAGAGAACAACTTACTTTTTTGAGATCGTTTTGTACCTACTAGGCTTGTAAGCACAGACCTATTTCCGCAGTAGATGACGAATGAATATTATAATTTCACACAAGATGAATAAACAGCCCTGAAAAAGGGGAGAACAGAGTTATATTTTCTACAAGCCCCTTTAATTAAGTATTACTTAGTACCTACTAGCATTATAGTATCTGTGCTACTAGTACCTACCTTAGTTTGTTTTATATCTTTATTGTACAAGAAATAGTTACAGTTAAATAGTTAAGTAATAATAGACCAAAATATTTTGTACAATGGTGGACTTATCCCATAGTGGGATCTCTTCCAGTGTTTTAAATCAATCATTTTCAAATGATGAGTGGAGGAGACTGGGTCAGAACTATTAACTAACTATAACAGCTAACGGCCCCCGACCGCACATTTTTGTTTTGTAAAAGTAATTGATATTTTTAGGCACATGCCCCTGTCAACGCCAGAGTGGTGGTGGCACACGGCCACTGGGGTCCTGGCGCTGCCGATGAACGCCGTGCGGCGGTACGGCGCAGAGACGGCCGCAGTGTTCGCCGTGGTCACGCTACTCGGCGTGCTGTGGAGCGGCATCGACTCCTACCTACCTTGGCATGCTTTTTCTACTACCTACTTGTATTTCTTAACTCACTGCTCAGCCTATCATAAAATGTTCAAAACTCTATAATAACCTTTATAATACGTAGAAATAGGTAAATAAATTTCCCTTACGATTAGAAAGTAAACTATAGGTAAGAACTATTCGAAGAACAGGACGCTGCAAAACAGCATTAAAATATATCAAGACTGCTTAAAATTAAACAAACACGAAAAATAAACAAGAGACAATGAAGGGCTCTTTTGAATTATGTAGGTATTTATGTATTTTGCGTAACCGAAAGAGGGACATCGTTTAATAGAATCATCTCAGATTTTTTTTTTTTTTAAATCTGAGTAGGTATTTCCGGTTGCAACCTCAGCGGTAGATAACGCTTCTGCCTGCGGTCCTCTACGATACCTTACCTAGGTGATTTGACGAGGTTACTGGTTTTTACACAGAGCGACTGCCGTCTAAACTCCGCAACCAAAAAGGTAGACCAGAACCACTACTATAACAAACGTTAGATGGCGTTACGTACAGACGGTTAATCAGATACCTGTGCCACCGCGCGCGTCGCGCACTACATGAGGTGGCACAGGTATCTCATCTTTGCTCTGTACCTTCCGAAACACGGAATCATCTTTTCGGATAGTCACACACTTTATTATATATATATATAATATTAAACATCGTTTAATAGAATGGTGATAGCTATATTTAATGTATATATATCATAACAGGACACTCGAAGACATCCTAGAATTGGGACTGAACAAGACCATAGTTTTGAACGACACGGCGACCAAAGTGGGGCTCACAATGACTGTGGGCGCGCTGCCAGCCGTGCCCGCGCTGCTGTGGGCTGAGGCGCTCGTGGACTATATCGGACATTCGAATGTCTTCATCACAGCTTTCACCTTTTACTGCCTGCGATACACTGGTAAGTGGCTAGCACTTGTGAAAAAAAACAAGTTATTTTTTTTTTAAACTGCTTTTAAATTTCCAAAAATAGAAATTGAACTACATATTTATGTAAGAATTCTACCCCATATTCTGAATTATGCTCAGGCAGGCTCTTTATTGATTTGTAATTTTATACGTTTCAGGTCTAGCTTACGGTACTGACTACAACTGGATAGTCGTGTGTGAAATCCTGGAAATATTCACCCTCAGTTTGGTTTGGGTGACGGCGATGCTGTACTTCAGGCATCTCGTGCCTCGCAAGTACACCGCCACCGGGCAAGCTTTGCCTGTTATCGCCCACTTCTGCATTGGTAAGTTTTTATAAAATAGACGTGAAGTGATGGCAGAGTAGAATACGTTTCTTAAAAGGTGACTAAGGGTGGTACAGAAAGCGGACAATAGCGTCTTCTGGGCAAAGACTTGGAATATATTTTTTCAAGGCAAAGTAAAATCTGGGTAGCCGTCCTATTGTCAAACGTGGGAGGGGTGGGGGGGGGGGATAGGGAGAGAGGGGGCATAATGGAGGTGATAAGATGCTCTTGCCACCCCCTAATTTAGCCACTCGGGGGACGGGCCTTTGCTTGCCCTAGTAACAGTACAGGAGCCGTGATTGTAGGTACAATAAATATAAGAACAAATCAAACATATAGGTAGAGATCAGATCCCTGTAACTACTACAAGCCGATTGACCGACGGAAGGTTAAACACACCAAAACATGTTCTATATATTCTAACGGCAGATCCTTTAAAAACAAAACTTCTTTAGCGGCGTTGTGCACTTTTTTTGTAATGGGTAAAAAATGTTAAACTCGCGTCAGGACACGTGTCCTGATCGAAAATTCGTAAGACGGATGGAGTAGACAGCCGGCGCGGCGTAGGAGAGGAAGTATCCCCCTCTTTTTCTATGGCGCGGCGCAAATGTATGCCTGCGCCTGCTGTTTCGTTTTGCTGAGAGATAAACTTTTTAATGTAATATAAATTGTCATGTTTGTGTACGATAGCGCAATAAATAAATATTGTATTCTACCACATAAATGATAGTACTCGTGCAAAATTATTCCCTAACCATTCCAAAATATCAAAAATGCACAACGTTAATATTCAAGTTTTCACTTCTGCCGGCACTCCCGGAGTGCAACACGTCGTTTATATTTATTGCGTTTCACAAATTCTTTTATAGAGTTTAGGTGTCATGAACTCACTCGGAACATTTACTGGTAATTTATAAGTCAGCCCATATACGCGATTCAGAATATCACCCATTAATTTCAGGTCGTTGCATCGGTGCAATCATAGGCGGCATGGTAAGCGCCGAGGCCACGTCGCTGGAATCCCAGCGTATCGTCTACCGCGCTTTAGGCGTGGTAGCTCTACTGGCGGCCGCCATCTACCTCGCTCTCTACCACTTGTTGCTGGCGCCACGGTGCGCAGCTCAGCCAGTGGCTCCCCCGCAACATCTTCTGCAAGGTATCGTCATCAATTCATTGGATCGCGTATTGACCGCTGCTCAATAATGCCTTGCTCAACGAGATCTATGTAATGGCCTTGCTAAATGGAGTTCGAACGAAAGCTTTTTTTTTTAAAATACTTGCGCTATACAAGAAGAACGAACGCAAAACCTCTCAGATGGTACCTCAGACCATGTAACTGAACAACTTTTGTTCAACAACTTTAACGAAATAAAAAAAAAACGGATTTTTATACAAATTGACTCGATCAGCTGATCAGTTTGTATGAAAATTCAAATTTTTTTTAGTTTCGTGAAAGTTGTTGAACAAAAGTTGTTTAGTTACATGGGCTGAGTGAGGTACCATCCGAGAGGTTTTGCGTTCTTACATTAACATGATGTATGATTTTATCCCAAATATTTGGGGCTAAAGTCACTGATAATAGGGGATCGGACAACTTTTCACAAAGTGTTTGAAAGTAATTAGAATGGTTATTAATTTATTATCATAAAAAATAACATTTTATTTCAATAAGGCTGTAAATATAGACAAATTACATTTAAAATTTGAATGCGTAAAAATGCCGCGTAAACGCTCCCATTTGTCACCTTGGCCGCGTGACGTCATCTGTTTTTGAGTAAACATTAAACAATCAAGTGGAGAAAAGGATGGCAGTAGTGGAGGCCACAAATTCACATAGTAATGTCGCAGAATACATAACAGTCAAACAGAATGGAATCTTGCAGCGTCTCCCGCAAATTGACGTCCCCGCAACTCTCCCCCGCACTTTGTGAGCCTTTGACAGCTCTAAACCAGGGTTTAGTTACTAGCCGCACGCAATTTGCGACATCTCTTGTCTTGAGAACTGTCAATCAATAGTAACCATCATGGTGAGAAGATGCGCATATAATAATTGTTTATCCACCGATTACAACAAAGAACACATATTTCATAGATTTCCAAATGATGAAAACAGGTAGCAAAGCAACAATATAATTTCACGTTATTACCCAGCAACCATCTTGATATATATACCCTTCTCGCTCTCTCACATTGGCGGGAGATACACAAGAGCGAGAGGGATTATCAATCGACAGCAGTTTAACCGGTAAAAATACATAGGCTCCTCGCTCACAGTTCACATACACGCTGATGCCAAGTAGATTTCAGCGGGTTATAGTGTAGTGCTATGCCATTGTTGACAATGACAACTTGACAAGCCGAGCGTAGAAGCGTGATAAGATAAACATTTGTTTATTTTTAGGGTTCCGTACCTCAAAAGGAAAAAACGGAACCCTTATAGGATCACTTTGTTGTCCGTCTGTCCGTCCGTCCGTCCGTCTGTCAAGACCCTTTTTCTCAGGAACGCGTGGAGGTATGAAGCTGAAATTTATATCAATTACTCAGGTCTACTGTCCCTTGAAGCTGTGAAAAAATCAAACTTCTAAGCCAACGCAATCAAAAGATACAGCCGTTTATGCCGCAAATTTTCGACACTTGCAAGGGAATCAAAACCTACAGGGTGCTTCCCGTGAACTCAGAATCTTGAAATTTGGTACGAAGCAACGTCTTATAGCATAGATAAAGGAAAAATTACGAAAACCATAAATTTTTAGTTACATCACATAATATATTTTTTTTTAATAATTTTAAACTTACTTGTCGTAATGAACGAACTTTGTAAACCTTGCAGGTTTGTACGGAACCCTCGGTGCGCGAGTCCGACTCGCACTTGGCCGGTTTTTTTATTGAATTTATTCAAATAATTACCGTATAGTTTTGCGCCGAATATGCAAATTACTATATTACAATAGTGAATTAGTGTATTTAGTACGTTACATTATAAATGACTCAATAATAATCAGTAAAGTGAACTAATGGTGAAATGGACAATGGACATAAAAAAAATTTTTGTGAAGTGATATTATGTAGCTGTTTCCGACTTTTCTGTAACATTTAATACATATAAAACAGAATATTTTTTCATCATAGTGTTCGCAAATCTCCCGGTATAAAAAGATATAATCGTAAATATGTCGAACTCGTTAGTAGGTAAGTATTAAATTAATTCTGCGGTGCGACCCTAAGTATAAAACTCACCATCGACGTGTGTACAGATAAATTGTTTCGTTTGTAGTAGTAGTAGGTATACATGTTACTCTGAATCAATGGAGAGTCATACCAGTGGTAATGTTGACATCTATGGTTGACATTTTGAGGTTACCCCAGCCGTCAAAAATGACAATTACAAACGAATGACGTACCGCGCTGTGATCGGTGTTTCGTTCATGGTGGCGAACAGATTAAAAATATTGCAATTAACGCATTTTATTTTATGATTTAAAAATATAAATCTTTATTATTTCACAAAAATACTCATTGAATGGTCAGTTTATTTAATTAAAATAATTTCTAATTACAATAAAGATTTTTTGGTAAGACCTGTCCGATCCCCTATTCTCTAGACACTGAAAAGTAAATTCCCTAGGCGTTAAACACATTTGAAAACCGAACACGAATGTAGAATCAAAATATAACTAGCTTTTCGGGCGCTGCGCGGGCTGCAAGCCCGCGGTTTTTCGTGCAGCTGTTGAAGTTGTTGGAATCTTATTTCCAGTTGAGAGAATAGAATATGCTAAACTCAGTACAAAAAAAATAAAAACGTATACGGGATACGTATCTTGGATCAAATTTTGCGTTCCGCGGCTTGCTTTACCCAAGCATACAAAATTTCAGACCCCTTTGATATTCCAGGAGGACGTTATGCACAAATAAAGTTAAAAAAATTTAAATCCAGACGCCATCTTGGATTCCAAAAAAAAAGGCAGGTTTAAATTCCGCTATTCAAAAAACCCTTACATACTGAATTTCACTCAAATCGGACGCAGTCGACTATTGGCGGCCATCTTGAAAAATTAAAAAAAAAACCGCTCAGCTCTTGGTAGGAATGGCTCGGCCTACGGCCTCGCCACGCAGCTCGGCCTGCGGCCTCGCGGGGGATCTCAGCCTTCGGCCTCAGGCTTAGTGACTGGGGGGGGGGTTCTGGGGAAGGGGGAGGTCAGGAGAGGCTCGGGCTTCACCCTCGCCACGCAACTCGGCCTACGGCTCGCGGAAGAGGTCTGTATTTGCCCCTTGGTCTCTGGCTTCGCTTAATGACTGGGGGGGGAGGGGTTCTGGGGGGAGGGGGGAGGTCAAGAGGGGCTCGGGCTTCACTCTCGACACGCAACTCTGCCTTCGGCCTCGCTTTCCACACAACAGTACACACTCGGAAATTGTCCTTGTATGGCGGCTATCTTGAATTTTGAAAAAAATCAAAATACAAATGACAGTCGTCAAATTGCTTACAACCCCCTACATTTAGGAAAAAAATCATGCCCCTAACCCTAACCGTTTTTGCAGGCCGTACCCCTTCCACATCAAGATCTGGTGATCTTCAACTTTTCTGATTTTTCTGATTGGTTTCAAAACACCCTCTATACGATGGTATAAAATTTAAAACACCTGTCAGTCTGGAACAGGTCAAACAATTATGTCAATCAGTGAGTGAGTGGTAATGTAGGTTTATATATTATAACTAGCTTTTCAGGAGCTGCGCGGGCTGCAAGCAGCCCGCTGTTTTTCGTGCAGCTGTTGAAGTTGGTTGGAATCTATGTCCAGTTAAGAAAATGGGTAAAACACTGCAGTCAGTAATGGCAACATCAAAAAATGTGTGGGCGCAAAATCTTGGAATCAAAACTTGTTTGCAGTTTTGAGTTCCGCGGGATGCTTTACCCCAGCATACAAAAAATTTCAGACCCCTTCGATGTTCCAGGATGACGTAATGAACGAATAAAGTTAAAAAATTTAACATCAAGACGCCATCTTAGATTCCAAAAAAATGTCAGATTTGGATTCCGTGACGCAGAAAACCCTTGCATTCTGAATTTCAGTCAAATCGGAAGCAGTCGAGTATTGGTGGCCAACTTGGAAAATTTTAAAAAAAGGCTCAGCACTTGGTGGGAGTGTCTCGGCCTACGGCCTCGTCACGAAGCTCGGCCTGCGGCCTCGCGGGACAGCTCAGCCTTCGGCCTCTTCGCTTAGTAACTTGGGGGGGGTTCAGGGGGGGGGAGGTCAGGAGGGGCTCGGGCTTCGCCCTCGCCACGCAGCTCGGCCTGCGGCCTCGCGGAGAACTTAGTTTTCGGCCTTTGGCCTCTGGCTTCGCTTAGAACCTTCGGCCTCGCTTTTCGCTCGACCTGAGGTCTCGCGGAAATTATCCTTGTATGGCGGCCATCTTGGATTTAGAAAAAAAAACAAATGACAGTCGTCAAATTGCTTACAACCCCCTACATTTTGGAAAAAAAATCACACCCCTAACCTTAACCGTTTTTGCAGGCCGTACCCCTTCCACATTAAAATCTGATGATCTTCAACATGTCAGATTTTTCTGGTACTCACTGGAGCACCCTCTATACAACCATATATCAATCATTACCCCACCCACCCGGGAACAGGTCAAACAACTATGTCAATCAGTGAGTCAGTCAGTCAGTCAGTGGTAATGTAGGTTTATAACTAGCTTTCTGGGCGGTTTTTCGTGCAGCTGTTCAATTTGGTTGGAATCTTATTTCCAGTTGAGAGAATAGGTAAGGTGCTAAAGTCAGTATAAAAGAAAAACCGTATACGGGCCGCCATCTTGGAATCAAATTTTGTTTGCAGTTTTAAGTTCCGCGGGGTGCTTTACCCCAGCATACAAAATTCCAGACCCCTTCGATGTTCCAGTAGGACGTTATAAACGAATAAAGTTAAAATTCTAAAATCCAGACGCCATCTTGGATTCCAAAAATAATGTCAGATTTGGATTCTCCGGCGTAAAAAACCCTTAAATTTTGAATTTAAGTCAAATCGGAGTCAGTCGACTACTGGCGGCCATCTTGAAAATAAAAAAAAAAACGCTCAGCGCTTGGTGGGAGTGGCTCGGCCTGCGGCCTCGCGGGTGAGCTCAGCCTTCGGCCTTCGGCCTCAGGCTTCGCTTAGTGGCTTGGGGGGAGGGGGGTTCAGGGGTAGGGGGTAGGTCAGATATTTATAATATTGGCAGTCAGCAAAAAGAAAAGGAGAATTTAGTTTAAAATTATAAAATACTAGCTGTGCTCGCGACTTCGTTCGCGTGGTTGTCGGAATGTTATATAGCCTAAAGCCTTCCTCTATAAATGGACTACCCAACAAAAAAAGAATTTTTCAAATCGGACCATTAGTTCCTGAGATTAGCGCGTTTAAACAAACAAACAAACAAACAAACAAACTCTTCCGCTTTATAATATTAGTATAGATAGGCAACGGCGTCGTAATTTTTTTTAAATTGGAATACAACACGTTTTTCATGGATGACTGTAGGTCAATTTTTTTTGGTTTTAGGTGAAGATAGGCAAATGACCTTGAAATGGCGCCCTCATTTGAAATAAATTGTTAACTCGTAAATATGGAGATAATTTCCATATTGCTCTTCGTTATGCACTAGATAGCCCTTTAAATTATTTTATGAACCACCGTTGAAAGTATTTACATTAGTCCGTCTACCTTTAAAACTTGCCTCCGCCAAAAGTGGTCACGGCAAGTTTTAAAGCTAGACGGATCACCAATAATAGTTTCAACGGCAGTTCATAAAATAATTTAAAGGGCTATCTAGTGCATGACGTAGAGCAATATGGAAATTATCACCATATTTACGAGTTACCAATTTATTTCACACTTCAAGGCCATTTGCCTATATCTTCACCTTAAAAAGCAATAAAAACGCGCAATTGTTGTCTTTGACTTAAATAGTAAATTTATTATGGAACTATTAGTTTATTTTACCTAAACTATTTTAAATGTGAATAGTTTCTTCATGAGGACGATATACTAAGTATGAAGTTTACGTATATATACATATTTAAATATATAAAGAATTACGCACAAGGAAAAAGTAATGAAACGATTCTAATGACTAGAAAATGTATAAGATGTGATAGTCATAAAAAAATATTCATAGTAATTCTTTAATTAAATTTAATTCTTTAGTGAAAACGCCACCAAATAAAGGTTAGTAACTGTCTGTTAAACTCTGATTAGGTATATGTAGGTATTCTACTTCCGTTATAGGTATATATTTGCAAATTTTCCTCATAGATGGAGATGGAAAGAAGAATGTGCTACACGGTGTACGGTAATAGTTTTCGTCGTGGTTCGCTTTACTCAGGATTCCACCGTAGAATCCCTCGCTACGCTCGTGATTCTATTATGGAATCCTTAGTTTCGCTCTGGATTTAAAGTAGCGCCCTCGCGTTAAAACTATTACCTTTACGCCTTGTAGCACAATCTACTATTTCTTGTGTCAACTATTATAGATCGCAACAAAATGTGCTTACCTAATAATTAATGTTGTGCATCAAACTCTAATTTTAAAGCTTGCACTGTGGATGGACAGCTAACTGCTAAAGGTAATAGATTGAAAGCAAAAGAAAATCTTTATTAGGGTACTGCATGTAACTCAAAAACATTGACCCTGTATTATTTATTCCACAGGTTTGAACACGAACGGAGGCTCCAACGGCACATACTCTCCAATGCGGGTATATCACGAAGAGCGGTCGAGAAAGGGACATTTCCGTTATTAATTCCCAGCTTTATATTGTTGTTATTGTTGTTGTCTGAGTCACGCTAAAAGTAGGTTTTCACCTAGCATAATATTTTCTTAACATATAATGTTCTTAGTATTAAGTTCAGAATTGTGATATAATTTGTGCTTTTTAACTTTTTAACATGTCTTTTGATTAAAATATATTTATTGATTATACATACTTCTTACTTCAAAGAAGATTTATTGCATTTTTGTAAAATATTTTAAAATAAAAGTACATAATTCAGAGTAACTTTTGACAATTTTATTGTTAAGACTACCTACAGCTATACCCTACCTAGAGTCAGTCTAACCTATCACCCTGACGACAAAATTAATCGATTTGATGAGCATTAGCGCCAACCTATGCGCATTAAAAAGAAGGAAGGCGGTATTAGGCCCATAGCATAAGCCGTTGGGAAATGTGATTATACGAGTATATGTCGCAGTTGGATAGTATAAGTAATCCGCTAATTTTAAAACCTCTAGCTGTTTGGCATTACAGCTCTGTTTTGTTAAACAACTAAAAATCATTCAGCTGGAATGCATAATATTGCTCAACGTATTACGTTCATCTAAACCGCTAACCACGTTTTTCAAAAGGCTAGCGGTTTTGTTAAACAGCAGCGGTAATCCGCTGTTTGATGAAACTGGTATACAATCTAACTGCGACACATACATGATAAGGATTTGGTGTAGGGTTAGGCATAATGAAATATAAGTGGGTGTTACAGATTTTTTTTGACATCTTTCATTTCCCAGAAAACTATTCCACGATTTTTATTGCTATAGGTTTGCCCTAACCTAGTAAAAGTCTATTATTTATGTATAATTTGTTAAATTGTGTGCAATAAAGAGTAAAATAAATAAATAAAAGGATAGAACTCTTTTCTAGCACTCGCCGGCCGCTGCCGCGGCATGCTCGCTTCGCTCGCTCGGCTCGTGCGTGTGTTGGTCGCAGTTCTAAACTAAGCTATAGGTTTGCCCTAACCTAGTAAAAAGGATAGAACTTTTCTAGCACTCGCCGGCCGCTGCCGCGGCACGCTCGCTCGGATTGTGCGTGTGTTGGTCGCAGTTCTAACCTAACCTAAAGGTTTGCCCTAACCTAGTAAAATGGATAGAACTTTCCTAGCACTCGCCGGCCGCTGCCGCGGCACGCTCGCTTCGCTCGCTCGCCACTTCGTAGGCTTTCTAAATTGTATATAATTTCTTTAGACAGAATTGTGTTTTAACAACTTTTCTAGCCGCATCGATGAATAAAAATCGTTCATTAATTTGCGTTGCTGTTTATCAAAACCGAGCTGTAATGCCAAACAGTTAAGAGGTTTCATCAATTAACGGATTATACTACCTATCCAACTGCGACATATATATTAAATTGAAGCAACAGTGAAACCATTTCTAATCGATAATAAGCCGTTGGGACGTCTTATTTCTAAAATATGCTGTGGGGCCATTACACCCACTCTTCTAGATTATTTTCAACCCCTACAAGTAGGTTAGGTATGTAATTGGGGTCTAAGGGTGGTTGTGAAGCCACCGTCCACTCCGTAAGATCTTTCTTAGATCATCTGGAGGGAGAGATATTGCTAAAGGTGGATATAAAGAACGCCTTTAACTCTGTGGCAGAGGCGCCCTGCTGACGGAAGTTAGACACAAAATTTTATTTGTACCTATATCCTGTGTAGGATGTCAGCAAGGCGACCCGCTCGGACCGGCAGTATTTAGCATCGCCATTCATCCCATCATTAAGCGTCTAAATTCAAAATATTGTAGCCACTACAGCATACGTTGCGCTGAAAATTCATCACCATATTTGGTCATCAACTTGCATCGCACGCGCTATTCGTCGATAACTCCAAATTAGGAAACATATCGGGACACGGGAGCAGTGTCGCACCGCGCCAGCCAATCAAAACACAGGAACGAGAACATTACCTTATTTGGCTATCTGTTTGTCCCTAACCACTGTATATAAACCCGAATTTTGTAAATAAATTATTCATTCGACTATCGACTCAGGAGCATAGAACACGCATTATTATTTACCTCCAGCTAGGTACACGTACCCTACTACACACACCATCGTTAGCATCCATAAGCTACAGTGGTGACCCCGACGTGATACAGTGGTGACCGCCGACGACTCCGCGTGTCACGCGACACGTGGACCACCAGCTCCAGCGTCAACCGACGCGGCGTCCTAAGCAAGTGATGTAGAAACACTCACCGAGCCCACATCCTCCGCACCCACGTCCAGCTGCCACCGGAAGAAAATTCTGCCCAGCTGCGCGCCGTGCACCAGGAACTCCAGCTCATCTCTACGCAACCAGCGTTACTTTTATCGTGCACTTCATTTCACTGGCACTGTATGTACCAAGCACTACGATGTCCACGACCGTTCAAGAATATCAAGAGCTCGTCCAGAGTCTTCGAAAACTATCACAAGAAATCGCGCACCTCAAGAAAGTCAGATCCGCCACTTTGTCAAACACCGGGTACAGCCATCAACATCGTCAGTCGAGTCATCACCGTCCGGCACATTTTCATCACCGCTCACGAATCCCACTACCGCGTCCCACGTCACCTGCCCGTTCTACGACGACCTGCCACAAGGAAGCTAGAACTCTCGCATCGACAGACAACAGCGACGCCGCCGGAACATACCGCCTATTCGTCACTGATAAGAAGACAGGCTTATCATTCCTCGTCGATACCGGTGCAAATATTTCCGTCCTACCACGCAGAGCAGGCCAGCAATCGACGCCTCTACCTTTCAAGCTGTACGCCGCGAACAACACTACGATAAATACCTACGGAGAAAAAACGCTCGAACTCGACCTCAGCCTACGCCGTCCATACAAATGGAAATTTATAGTCGCCGACGTCTCGAAGCCTATCATCGGAGCCGACTTCCTCAAACACCACCAGCTCGTCGTAGACCTTACAAATCGAAGACTTGTTGATGGAATCACGAATCTCCAAATTCACGCTCCAGTCTGCGCCTCAGGCACTCCGACTATACGAAGTATCGACGTTCAACAGTCTTACCACGACA
The DNA here is from genome assembly GCA_963576875.1 of Acrobasis repandana. NCBI lineage: Eukaryota > Metazoa > Arthropoda > Insecta > Lepidoptera > Pyralidae > Acrobasis > Acrobasis repandana. The sequence goes on along the minus strand of OY756218.1, from coordinate 11,951,308 downwards.
TACTAGCTGAATTTCCCGGCATCACTCGCCTAACACCGACAAAAGTTAACCCGAAAACAGCTGTTGAACACTACATCGAAACTCAAGGCCCACCAGTCTTCTGCCGCGCTCGCCCAATCCCGCCTCATCGCTATGAACAAGTACGAAAACTATTCGAAGATATGATGCAACAAGGAATATGCCGCCCAAGCAAAAGCCCTTGGTCATTACCACTCCACATCGTACCTATGCCAGCAGCGAGCCGCCCGCATCGCACACGCCGCCCGCGCGATCCAGTTTACGCATCCCGGCCGCGCCTGATACAGCGCTACTTCCCGCCACAAGACAAACTCGCTCCGGAAGGAACATCAAGTTACCGGTACGCTTTCGCTAAGGAGGGAGTCCTGTAGCCACTACAGCATACGTTGCGCTGAAAATTCATCACCATATTTGGTCATCAACTTGCATCGCACGCGCTATTCGTCGATAACTCCAAATTAGGAAACATATCGGGACACGGGAGCAGTGTCGCACCGCGCCAGCCAATCAAAACACAGGAACGAGAACATTACCTTATTTGGCTATCTGTTTGTCCCTAACCACTGTATATAAACCCGAATTTTGTAAATAAATTATTCATTCGACTATCGACTCAGGAGCATAGAACACGCATTATTATTTACCTCCAGCTAGGTACACGTACCCTACTACACACACCATCGTTAGCATCCATAAGCTACAATATCACTAGAACCCTATGGTCTGGCTAGAGATGATGGCAAGGGGCCGGACGGGATGACCTTGGTGCCTTGGAGATTGGGGCGGCCTTTAGTATGTGATGTCACTTGCGTGGATACTCTCGCACCGTCCCATCTTCAGGTCACCAAGTCAAAGGCCGGCGCAGCAGCTGCCACAGCAGAGAGCCTCAAAAGGCGCAAATATGTAGACATCGGAAAAAACTACATATTTGAACCTTTTGGGGTAGAAACTTTTAAGTTCCGAGATTTCGGATAATTTAAGGGTTGGGCCACATCTGTCAGCCAGCACGGAACAGCACTTTCCTATGCTGCTATCCTTTTCTGTCGCTCAGAAGCGTCATTTGCTAGAGCGACGGAACGATTCAGCATGGCCGGTTCTGAATTGTTCCGTCGCTCTCTCTCGCTCTAGCAAATGACGCTTCTAAGCGACAGAAAAGAATAGCAGCATAGGAAAGTGCTATTCCGTGCTGACAGATGTGGCCTAAAGCTACACACCGGGAATCAGAAATAGTGTCAGGCAGGATAGGATATTTATAGATTCTCAGGTTAAGGCACAATTACTTAAGATCTTCGCGGGAGAAGAATCATCTGGTACATTTCTCATTTATTTTTGAAATATTTTTAATTGTGCAAATATCTCTAAAATTATATATGAGCAGATGTGCCAGTCACGAAAGGTTTTCAAAAGCCGTTTGAAGTGGTGTCAGAAAAGTCAAGATAAAATTTAAAATGGACATTTTAGCTAAACATAGAGCTTTAAACGATTTTGATAAATTTTGGAAGGTCACAGGGAAGAGTGGGGCTAAGCCTGGTCTTTCGACATGTGTTGATGGGACAAACGAGCCTGCAAACATTGCTAATATGTTTAGGGATCATTTCAGTGTGCGGTCTCCACTTGGACCCTCGGTCTCGACATTTGATGATATGTTTGAGTGTGTGGGTGAAAAGCATTCGCTTACTTGTTTCAGTGCTAAACAGGTTAAAGAAGTTCTCAAAAAAATGAAGGGAGGTAAATCACCTGGTCACGACGAACTCAGTGTCGAGCATCTGAGACATGCTGGTGTTCACTTGCCGGGGGTACTAGCGATGTTCTTCACAATGTGTATGAGTCACTCTTATTTACCTCATGACTTAATGAAAACAGTTGTTGTACCCATTGTGAAGAACAGAACTGGAGATATTTCTGATAGAGGGAACTATCGGCCTATCTCTTTGGCGACGATTATTGCAAAGGTGCTGGATGGTATGCTTGATACATGTTTACAAAAATACCTAAACTTGCATGATGCCCAGTTTGGTTTTCAGCCTGGGCTTTCTACTGAAAGTGCGATACTAAGTCTTAAGCATACCGTTCAGTACTATACAGACCGTAAGACACCGGTGTACGTCTGTTTCCTTGATTTGTCCAGGGCGTTTGATCTTGTGTCCTATGACGAGCTGTGGACCAAACTGAGGGACAAAGGTGTGCCGGTGGAAGTTCGAAATATTTTAAAATATTGGTACAATGGTCAGACCAACTTCGTGAGGTGGGGCAACTGTTTGTCTGACCCATATGTGTTGGAATGTGGGGTGAGACAGGGTGGGTTGACCTCACCTAAGTTTTTCAACATATATGTAAATGACCTTATTGCTGAGCTGAGCAGCACCCGTGTGGGCTGTAGTATAGGGGGCGTAAGTATAAACAACCTAAGCTACTCAGATGATATGGTGTTGCTGAGCCCAACGGTAGGGGGTCTTAGACAATTATTGGCTATATATGAGAGATATGCTGCCAAACATGGATTGACATATAATGTGAATAAATGTGAGTACATGGTCTGTAAGGCCGCCGGTAAGTGCCCAGAAGCTATACCTGATATAAAGCTAAACGGAGTGTGCAAAGCGTGTACATAAGTTTAAATATCTGGGTCATTTCCTTACCGACGACCTTAGAGATGATGTAGACATTGAAAGAGAGCGCAGAGCCCTTTCAGTGAGAGGTAACATGCTAACCCGTAGATTTTCCATGTGTACTGATCAAGTCAAAGTGACACTATTTAAAGCATACAGTCAGACATTTTACACGGGAAATCTGTGGGTTGCACATACCAAAAGAACGCTGGATGTTCTGCGTGTTCAGTACAACAATGTTTTCAGAATGCTGTTGGGGCTGCCTCGCTTCTGTAGCGCATCAGGGATGTTGGCGCACTACCATACTGACAGCTTTCACGCCATTATCCGCAAAAAAACAGCATCCCTGATCAACAGAGTTAGGGGTAGTCAAAATAGCATCCTGAAAACAGTGGCTAATAATTTGACCTCTCCACTATGGAAATGCCTGGTGAGAAGAGTTACATAATAATAAGTTGATATATTTTAAATTTTGTATAGTTGTTTATGTTGTCGATTCAAATATTTTAATTGTGTACTTATATGGATTTAAATTATCTGAAATAAAAATTATTATTATTATAACATATTATGGTTATATATTACAGGTTATAACGAATGTCGTAGTCATAGCGCCTGCTAAAGACACCTCGCTTCATTGACCCAGTGTAAATTAGAGTCTACATCTATGTATAATACTTTTACTTTCAGTCATGGTTTCAGGTCAGTTTTATACCGGCCGTAAAAGTGCCGCGGTACAACAACACTGGACGGACTTAATCAATTTTAAGAATTTTTTACATAGCGCCAATGATGTCATCTTAAATATTTTCTTTTTACAAAAATACAACTAGGCTTCTTTTTTTTTAGGAGTTTCTTCTATATCTCCAAATTTCTTCATCATATCTTCACCAAATTAATATGGGAAAAACTTGGTAGTAAAGGCTTTGCTAGAGGATCAATGCCGATTGATCCCCTAGTTCATATTGACGGGCTAGTCACCTCCTCAAGTGTATGTCAGCGGTACTTTTACAATCGGTAGATGCTAGTCCCTTGTCATAAACTATAATTGATACCACGTCATCATTCGGCAATTGTTTTATTTTAGCAAAAATCCCATTTATTTTGTTAACATATTTATATTAACAAATATTTTTAGCCGATAAAATATGAATCTAATTGTACCTAATATTAATTTTTAATTTGTAGGTAAAACTAATTTGAGATATCTTTAATATTTACAAAAAAAATACGGCTTATATGTACTCGTATGTACGAACTAAAACTAGATACATAATCGTTTAACATTAGATTTATGTGTTTTATATTAAAGTAGGTACTTATTTAAATCTAAACCACAGCATACTTAACGCTAAATAATATTAATGTTATTTGCGCACACACATATCCGATTTAAACAAGGCCATTTGTATTTTTTTTTATGTAGGCAAACTACATCAATATTGGTTTCTATAGGAATTCAATCCTTCCGGTAAGCTTCCATAAAAATAAATAATAAATGAGTCCGACATTTGATTTATTTTAGTAGGAATTTTCCAGATCTACATAGTTATATTATTCTCAACTGAAAAGTCAAATTTACGAAGATCGCATATTCTAAACAAAAAAAGTTTTTATGCATTCGACAATTTAAAATAAAGAAACCAAAGCCGATAAAACTATACATATTTTAAAATAATATTATTCCAAATAATACGTTTCCAAAAACGAGATTCTATCGGTGATGACGAGGCAAAGAAAAATTCTCACTAGATCCATAATGGGACCTACTAAGTCAATGGATCTACTAAGAATAATCGAAGCTATTTAGCAAAGGAATATTAATATAATTTACACACATACACGCTATCACCCCTATTGACAACTTTTAACATCGGGTAGACCTAATTCGTTTTGGATCTCAAATAAAACCTCTTGCTTTCTTGTCGTGAAAATAGTTATTATTAAATTTAATTTTATACCAAAAGAGCAAGAAAATTAATGTTGTTGCTCGTTGACGCGGTATCAAATGATTTGGCGCGATGACACAAACACACGACACAAGGCGGTGTTACAGCTTGATCTAGCATCAAAAGACCTCTAGGAAGGAATTGACCAAAAGTACTTATAACTTATCTATTACCCAAGTACGATTGGAAATATTAATTGATGCTTTGTCTTGAGACCTCTGGCGGTCGCACTTATTCGTCATTATACAAAATAACCATACACCCGCCTTTCTATAAGTAGGAAAGTATTTTAAATCATCCGCACTAGAGTCTGGGTAATGGAAAGTTGCAATTACTCCATATATGTATGTATATGAAAAAGTTTTCATATTTATTTACAGAATACGCTGTCAATTAGTATAAAAAATATGAACCATAGATTGTCAATTGAAAATACCACTCAACAATAAACTAAATCCATACTAAATCTACATGTTTCCTATACCAGAAATTTGTCATATGTATAGTAAATAGGCAATTAACAACTATCAATGACATAATTTAAGTGTCACTGGGCTGATGCTACGTCCAGTACCAACCGCAGGCGGACTCCCTTCGTGGAGCTTCTACGTCTACCGCATTCACACGTACTCTTTGCTGCTACGACGCTCAACCGTATCACCCATGTATTAAAAATTTGACTCTTGCAGAACTCTCAAGCGGGCCTGACATAATCTGCGATGTCCTATGCCACACTATGCCCTATTACTATTACAAAAAAAACTTTAAATTTTTTGTGTTGTTGTTTTTACGTTATGATAAGAAAAAACAAATTATGATCTATGATCACTCAACAAAACAACAAAATAAGATTTTTCTTACTTAATCAACAAAAAATATTCTCAACTTTCATGGATGCAGTCAATATATTTCAAGTAAAAACATTAAAAACCTAATTAATAAAATCATGGATCATAAGAACCAGGCATCTGTTGTTAATTAATAACATGGAATGCTAATATCTAACAAAAACCAGATAGATGAAACAAAAATAACTGGTACATATATTACTACATTCCTATGAAGGCTAACATACATAGATCTTACTGTTACAAACAACCCCGAAAAAACCGGCTTTAAAAATAATGTTCCTAATCTAATGATTACATACACTATACTATGTATATTTTGCAATTATATTCTTATATTTATCAATAATGCTAGCTTACTTTTTTTTATGTACCAAGAAGTTCTTCCTTTGCAGCTTCGTCATTTAATAAAGTCTCTATCATCTCATCACTCATTTCCGAATCCTGTATTTTCCCACCATCCTTGTCGACATCACTTTTATCATCATTCAACAAATGCTTCTCTTCGTCTTCCTCTTTTACACATTCTTGCATTTCCACGTCGTTATTTTCTCGTTCCTGCGTTGTACTATTATTTTGGTCAATCACACTTAACCCTTCCATTTTAACTATCTCTTCATCGTCTGCTTTTTGAGCACTTTCTGACCCCGTATCATCATTTTTCTCTTTCTCATTTATGACATTGTCATTTGAACTAGCTTCTTTTTCATCTTCTGTGTCTGATATATTATTTGTTTCTTCTTTCACTTCTTCGTTACCTTTTGGTTCTTCAACATTGAGGTTTTTATTCCCATCATTTTCATCCTCTTTGTTTTCAGAGACCGTTACGTCATCGTCATTATTCTTTTCTTCATTAGGGTTCTCATTTTCAATGACTGTAGTGTGGATAATTTCAGAAGTATCTTCGTGAATATCTTTTTTATTATTATTAAACGATGAATGTTCGTCATTTTTATTAGAATTCTCCTCCCTCTCTTTAACTTCAGCACTATCATTGTGATCACTGCTAACGATAGTAAGATCTACCTCATGACTCTCGTTGCAATTTGCATCATTTGTATTTGAATCCACCGAATTTTCATCAATAAATATTGGATCGTCATCGCCATCATTTAGTATTTCAACGTCGTCGTCATCTTCGCTTATGTTGGTATCTGTCTTTTTCATGATGTACTGCTTCATTTCTTTATTCAGATTTTCTCTAATTTCACTAAATCTAGTAGATGAAGTATGTAACAATCGATCCAGAGTTTTGTGAAGATTTTTCATTTCGGGAATAGTGCGACTCCGTAAATGCATAGAAGTTGCCTCTTTCTTAAGCTTATGTAGTCTTGATAAAGAATATTCTAAAGAATCTACTGCATCCAAAAGATTGTATCTAAACCATTCAACTGGGACATCTAAGTCGAAAGACCTTAAAGATGTATCGGATCCTTTATTTATTGAAGTTGATTTTTGCGGACGAGGTCTTGAAACATGACGAACGGTAGACCGATTTGTTTTGGAAACTGGAGTGGAGGTGTTTGGAGAGTTAACTGCACTTAGTTTTGCTGCATAAGTAGGACCTTTAGATGCAACTTTACCGGGAAGATTTTCAGTGACGGCAACAATAGTAGCAGAATAACCACCCGGCATTGCTGGATTAGCATTAATGGCGAATATACGACCATCAGGCAACCGATACATTTTATTTGACGACAAAGTTTGTGGATCGACACGAAACTTCAAACCTCCAGTAGCTGCATTTACTGTGACGTCATTTTCTGTCATTTGTATAATATTATCAGATATACCACTATCCGGCAAAATTGTATGCCCCCGTGATATTAGAGGTGGTGGAGTATTCGTATTTACCTTTGGTGCCGCTACTGGTGCCGGCGTAATACATTGGACATCATCATCATTATTTTCTTCCGTCACCTAAAATAAAATTAATTGCTTTTGTTATGTTTTGAATATAATTACTGAACAATCATCAACATCTAACATTTTGTCAACAACTGGCTTTACCACATAAAGGATAAAGTGATAAGTAGTATATCTGTATGTATAGGCTTGTAATAGCTTATAAGAAAAATCGTTCACACAAATGTAGACATGTATAGAACGGAAAGAACAAAAAACCGGTCAAGTGCGAGTGACTCGTACATTAAGGGTTCCGTACCTCCTTACAAAGTTTTGAAACGCTGAAAACACGTTTCTTGTATGCCAACCCCATTTAATTTTTAATTTTATCTCATTTTTATTATTATTGTTGTTATAGCGGTCATAGTAGTACATAATCGGTGAACATTTAAGAATCTAGTTAATGCCATTATAAAGATCGTGTTAAAAACGCTGAAAAAAAACGTTTCTTGTATGGCGACCCCCTTTCATTTTTAACTTTATATTATTTTTAGTATTTGTTGTTATAGCGACAATAACATTATATAATTTGTGTAAATTTCAAGTATCAAGTTGATGCCATTATAAAGATCTAGTTAAAAACGCTGAAAAAACAGGTTTTTTGTAAGACAACCCCTTAAATTTTTATTTTTTTCTTATTTTTAGTATTTGTTGTTATAGTGCCACAGTTATACATAATCGGTGAAAATTTCAAGTCTATTATGATTCAGGAGATAGCCTTGTGACAGACAGACGGATAGATGGGCAGACAGCGGAGACTCAGTCCCGTTGGCATCTTTTGGGTATGGAACCCAAAAAAGGTGAGAATAGTAGTCAGAAGACAAGACTTAGAGAAGATAATATTTTTGTCAATTTTAACAATTTTTTGGTACACTAAGCGCTATATGAGTACGCTTTAATGTCAAGGCTGAATAAGTATTTCCATCTCATGTCAAGAAATAATAAAAAATATTTAAAACCCATTTAACATTTAAAATACATGCATAAAACGTATACAGAGTCACAGAATACAGTAAGAGTAAACAGAAATCTCCTAAGGTACGCGCAATATGCGTCCCCGTTCCCCGTCCCCGCACCTCTCCCCCGTTTTCGCCTCGATGACTCACGTTGGCCGTCAAGATCCGGGGGAGAGGTGCGGGTGCGGGGAACGGGGACGCAAATTGCGCGTACCTTAGGAGATTCCGGCCTGTGACAGAGTGTAAGTTCATGGACGACACATACTTGAAGGGGCGAGATCTGTCGATACAGTGTGTAATTTTTTGCAGCAAGTTCAGGTGAAGATACTGATTATGTTACGTAATAGGGCCGGCGCACATATGGCGAAACGCAGCGCAGCGAATTTTTAGCTGTCATAGCATTATCGTATGTGCTGCGTTGAAATAAGATCGAAAACGAATTAACACAGCTCGGGCGGCATCCGCCATTTTGTCGCCGACACTTCTGCCGTACTGCAGTTCGTATTCGATCTTATTTCTAACGCACACAAAGTTGATAATACTTTGGCAGTCAAAAATTCGCTGCGCTGCGCTTTGCCATATGTGCGCCGGCCCATAGTAAAAAAACTTGACAAATCAATGTCGATATAAATTTTTTGTTCAACCAATCAGTATCATGTACCTATCTTGCTGTAAAAGTAGGGCACTGAAAAAAATATTATACCTATGTAATTGTCCCAATGCTCCGATCTCGAAAAAAAAACTATATTCCCATACAAATTGTCCGTATTAGAAGGACAAATCTTTTTTCGAGATCACGGTATTGGCCCCATTCCAATAGGAAAAGTTGTTCATATTGAAAGGTAAGATCAAAGTACCTCCTTCAGTTGGGTGACGACAACGACGACCTTAATTTTTGACCTATATTAATATTATAATAGTTAAAAATAAATAAATAAGCAAATACCTCGCACAATGGTTCCAATGGAAAATCAGGGGTGCATACAACATCATCATTTTGAAAACCATTATTATCAATTGAAGAAACAGCTGCCATGTCTAATCCCTAGAAATGTGATAATAGATCAATAAATGTATAGGGCAGATTACACAGATTGAGCTAACTCCAAAGTAAGTTTAAACTTGTATTATGGGATACTCACTCAGCTACATCGTAAAATATTAGTTACTTATGAAACTGTGATATAATAAGGGGTATTAAAACACGTATGTGGGTTTATCACACAAAGCGAAGCCAAGTGTGATAATAGTATCACATGAGTGTTTTAATACCTAATTATGAACAGTTGCATACAATACTTTATCTACACCCATGATATGAATCCTCTATAAAAGGTATAACCTTCTGCTTTACGTTTTAGCAAGGCAAATAATTTTGAATATTTTGAGATATCCACGTTGTGATTAATACTCAGCGTACTTTTAAGCATTGAATAGAAGTTATAGGGATGAAGATTTGAATTTTTAGGATAATTCTTGAAAATATACTATTATCACATCTTCAGAAAATGATGTGAGTACTACTTCTTTGATATTGTCCAATTAATGAAATCTTGGTACGCCTTTTCATATTTTTTTCTCGACTTTTCTGGTAATAATTGGTTAGAAATGTCCTTTGCTGCATTAGAAATATCTGGTGGTGTAGGTATTATCAAAGCTTGTATCACTCATTTTTGTAAACAACAAAGTTGAAATGCTATTTACGAACAAAAATGGCAGGATGCGACGTAAATTCAAATAACATTTTTTTATTTTATTTCGAATCTGTGGTAGTGAAACGAGCGTTTAAGACAATTATGCCATTTTTCAAACGCGGAGTCACTAATCGAACGTTTTTTTGTATGAAAAAAAAACATTCGTTTACGTGAATCCGCGTTTCAAAAATGGCGCTTATGGTTCTTTTTTTTTAATTCATAAAGATAGAGGCTCGATCCCTCTATCTTTATGAATTAAAAAAATAAGATTTGCGTTGCATAATTAAATTTAGTACAACAATATATCACGCGTTTGGATGATATTATGGTTACTATGACACTGGTTGTTATAATGTTGGCAATAAGCTAACTGTTTCAGAAACTTTTATAGAGGATTTATAGCATGGGTGTAGTTAAAATATTTTAGGATTAAACAACTATATTTTATGACAAATAATAAACAAGATAATACCGGACTGAATGGAAGAAGTGGAGGGAGGCCTTTGCCCATCAGTGGTACACGTGATGGCTCGTATTATTATTATTATTTGTTGGTATGCTTTTCAGCTACAGCACAGAAGACAGTAAGAGTAACATACAGAACGGAATCTCCTAAGGTTCGCGCAATATGCGTCCCCGTTCCCCATCCCCGCACCTCTCCCCCGTTCCTGTGCCGCCACGTGCCGCCGTGCAGTGTGTGTTCACCCGCTCTCGCCCGTCGACAAGGCGAGAACGGGGGAGAGGTGCGGGGACGGGGAACGGGGATGCATATTGCGCGAACCTTAGGAGATTCCGTTCTGTATGTTACTCTTACTGTCTTCTGTAGCTACGGGTCTATGGGGACCCGGTCCTTTGAAGCGTTCATGGGGCCAAAGCTAACATGAAGAGGCCTTTTAATACGTTTTTATCTAAAAAGCGAGATGGCTGCATCTATGGAGGTCTATCCGTTAATGTACCATTGAGATGCACTAACGAACAGTCCTCTATAGCTTCCGAACTATTAAGCCAGGGAGGGATTTACTTGGTTTGGGCTATATGGATGGGATGTTAGTAAACCGGATAACTGGGTTATGGAGTGAGATATAGACATAATATTACTACATAATAGGTATATAGATAAACATCCAAGACCCAGGTTAAATTGAAAAAGACCATGGTCCGCCTTGTCCTTGCTGGGGATCGTACCCAGAACCTCCGTCTGGCGGACTAACGTGGTTATTATCATTACGCCACTGAGGTCGTCATAAGTAATACAGCTAAGTAAATAAAATGAGTCTAGTCTTGGAAGATAGCACTTTAGTTACTTAAATCTTTATTACACCAAAACATTATGATACAAAGCAATATAAAACATAAAACAGATGTCAAAAGGCGGCCTTATCACTATAGTCCGGTCAAATTAGACCAAAAAATGGGAGTGAGGTTACAATAAGTCGCACCCAGCTCAAATTTGGTAGGATTATTCAAAACGACATCAGAAATGAAATCTAAAAAGTCCTTATCGATCCGATATCTGGGAAAAAAATTACTTGGGGTCAAAGGTCACAAAAACGGCTTTTTCGCAAATTTCAGCAAAACGGTAAATTTCATCATAAAATTAGTTCAGACAAAACTTGTAGATCAGATAATTATCTATAAAAAATGTCTGCATATTTTTTTTCCTAAGAGTCACCGTTTCTAAAATGTAACGATTCAAAAAGTTAGAAAAGATTTTTTGCCGTTTTTTTGCTTGATATTTAATAACGGCAATAGGTAGACGCTTGAAATATTCACAGAATATTGAGTTGTATATTGACTTTCAAAATAAATGATTTAAAATAAAATAAATATTTAAGGGGCTACGGTGACTTAGGCGGTGATCACACTGCACCGCGCACCAGATTTTTAACATTGTATGCAAGTAGCTCAGTTTGTATAGAAAACACGCCTACTCCCACCCACTGAAAACGCGTCACTGCGCGGGAGCGTCAGTATTTAAAAAACCGCGCTCCGCGACGGTGCGCGGTACAGTGGGATAACCGCCTTACGAAAAAAAGTATGCAGGCATTTTTGATAAATAATTATCTGATCTACAAGTTTTCTCTGAACTCATTTTATGATAAAATTTACCGTTTTGCTGAAAATTGAGAAAAACCCGTTTTTGTGACCTTTCCCGAGTAATTTTTTTTTCAGGCATCGGATCGATGAGGACTTTTTAGATTTCATTTATGATGGTGTTTTGAATAATCCTACCAACTTTGAGCTGGGTGCGAATTATTGTAACCTCGTATGTCTAAATTGACCGGACTACTACTGCAATCTTAATCATATCAATAGGCGATGCGGTTAGCAACCCATCACTATTATGATTTTCTTTTTTCACCTTTATGCCCACCATTACGCTAAAAGTGGCCAGACGGTTTATCCCTAACGGGGCAGACAGAGCCCTAGGGCTCTGTCTGCCCCGTTAGGGATAAAGACGTTATACTTTTACACACAATGCTGGCGACAGCGACACAATAGGGGATCGGACAGGTCTCACCAATAAATCTTTATTGTAATTAGAAATAAATACCATTCAATGAGTATTTTTGTGAAATAATGATGATTTATATTTTTAAATCAAGAAATAAAATGCGTTAATTGCAATATTTTTAATCTGTTCGCCACCTTGAACGAAACAACAATTACAGCGCGTTACGTCATTCGTTTGCAATTGTCATTTTTGACGGCTGGGATAACCTCAAAATGTCATTACTATGTGAATTTGTGGCCTCCACTACTGCCACTCCTTTTCACCACTTGATTGTTTGATGTTTACTCACACACAGATGACGTCACACGGCCAAGGTGACAGATAGGAGCGCTGACGCGGCATATATTTACAGCCTTATTTAAATAAAATATTATTTTTATGGTAATAAATAACCATTCTAATTACTTTCAAACACTTTGTAAAAAGTTGTCCGATCCCCTATAACGGCGATTTTTTGGCCATACTGGTCAGAATGCTGCCGGTTTAGTTTAGTGCAAAGAAACTTTAATGAAGACAAAATTTCAATTATTTTACCTGTGTTAAGCTTTCCAGTGACAAATTTATGTTATCGTTATAAAATGTATTAACATTGTTGAATCCATTAAAGTGATTTCCCATCATGGGCATCTGTAAAGCGGGTCTGATGGGCCTCACCCGCGCATAGGTTGCAATTGGGACCTTTTTTTCAACATTAGGGAATCTAGGGAGCATAAAATTTGTGTTGGGCATCTGGAAAAAATGAATTTTAAAAATTATATTATAACGGAAGGAAACAGCTAAGGATAGAAGTGGTTAGAAAAAAGAGGAGGCTTTTACCCAACTATCAATAAGTAAAAAAATACATAATACTGAAATAAATTGATGAGATATGGTAACACTTACACAAATGTGTCACTACAAAACACAAATCTTAGTCCATAGGGATTGGGAGTTCTATGTAAGTTACCAAATAACTTATAAGTAATCTGTGCGTTGAGTATGAAACCCGAAATTAACTAGTAACTAATTTATAAAATGAAATAACAAAATTACTAATATCATTATTATAGACCGTTTGCTATTAGGAATGCTCGTTTAGAGAGTACGTCAATTTTGAGTACAGCAATGCCATTTGGTACGGGTCTTATGCAAGGCTACCTGAGCTCAAAATGCCAGGTAGACATTTCAAACTCCGCGACATGTGGGGGGAAGGGGGTCAAAGTGCAGAGCTCCCGTCACTAAGAAAAAAAAATCTGCCGGATTTGTTTGGACCTTTCAAGTCAAGTTTAGTGTCGTTTTCAGGTAACTAGATGATGCTCAATTCTTCCCCATACCAGTTTTTTAGGGTTCCGTTGCAAAATATGACGCAATTCTTAAAATAATAAACTTTTAGTAGTAAAATAATGCAAATCCTGTATATTTTCTATGTATAAAACTAGGTTTAAAAAAAATACTTTCCAAAAGCCCATTTAGTGCAGATACCAAAAACATTAACCATAAATATACATTTAACTATTTTCAATGTAAAATAAAATATTGAATATACTGCGACGTTCGTCAACGCAGCGCAGGGGGAAGGCAAAAAGACCCGAAAAACAAGTACTACTAACAAAAATTATATCCATAGCTTTCATAATATCTATAAATTATGAAACTTATGAATATCCCACAATAATATCATATTTTAATAGGTATTCTTTTATTTAACGAAGTATTTTTTCCCCCTTTCCCTGTCTTTCTATTTTACCAGACTGCGGCAAAGCCGAAAAGAAGGGTTATGTGTTTGACCTGTATGTTTGTCCCTATAATTCTATGTTCCCTCGTAACTATTAAACGGCAAAACCGATTTTAATAAATTATACATGGTTAGATTCGTCTTAACCACTCGAGTGAAAATTATTAGAAATCAAAATGGCCAAATTGCACGACATTAAAAATCTTTTCAAACCTATCGAGTGGGGTTTTAAATTAAAGGATTTTATTCAAGGATTACAAAGATATATTCAACATATGTTTAAATGAAGAAATGCTAAAAAACAACATACAACATCGCTTCGCCAAGTGCATTCCCGGTTGCGTCTTACCTAGGCCACAGAAGACAGTAAGTTCCTATGCATAGGTAAGTCCTGCTTTTGTATCACGCAGTCGGGTTTTTTTTTTATAATTAATTGTTTAATATTATATTTTTAATTGTCTTCAATTTATAGATGAAGTCATTGATAAAAATAAAGACAAATATTAATAGTGTGGTTCCGGGTTAAAATAGAACCACTCCAAGTCTTCTCGTGGACGTCGTAGAAGGCGACTTAGGAAATACAAGCTAAACAAAGCTTTTAAACATCAATGAGACCTCTCCAACCCGTCTGGCCAGCGTGGAGAGTGTAGGCTAAATCCTCTGACTGTTTTAGCCAATATAATGGCTCTAGTAGTACTGAGGGGGTCGTGCTCCTGCAGTGGAGACTAAAACAGACGTGATGATGACTTATACCTAAATCAATTTCTTGACAAGATTTTCAATCTTATATATAAACTCAATCTAACAACATACTTACTTTAAGGACAGTTTTACAAGCTGTTTATGTTTGGGGGCAGTGCGTAATAAAGAAGCAAATATTCCTTGTCTCTCTGAATGGGGTTGACAGAAAGAAGAAGCTTGGGTGTCACTGTGGACCCAAAGTCCTATGGTTGCTTAAGCATGCCTAGAATTAATAAGATGTCAGTGTGTTCAATCTTTCCGTTTCAAATGCAACTGTTTCAAACGCCAGCTCAAATGTACTGAGTTATGTAATTGTGGAGGTGGTCGTAAATACAATTCAGTACAATAAATATTTGTCTTTATTTTTATCAATGTCTTCGTTTATATTGAAGATGATTAAACATATGTATAATATTAAAAAGAGAAAAAATAATTATGTAATTTGTTTTACTTAATATATAAAAGAATATCTTTTAAAAATATAATATTATTGCAAGGATTTTAATTTATAGATATCATGAAAGCTATATCTTATCTATAATTATAGATATCTTATCTTTGTTAGTAGTACTTGTTTTTCGGGATTTTTGCCTTCCCCTGCGCTGCGCTGACTAACGTCGCAGTATTTTCAATATTTTATTTTAGATTGAAAATAGTCAAATTTATATGTATTGTTAAATTTTTGGAATCTCTATTAAATAAGCTTTCAGGAAGTATAAATAAACCGAGTTTAACACAAAAATATGAAAATATAAGGGTTTGTTTGCAACTTGTTACGAGGGCTGTTTGATAAGTACCCGTTTTCTAAATATATTAATATCACTGGCCGCAAATAAGTATACCACCTTTTTAAGCCATTTTTCAGAGGGAAATTTAAAAAAAAAATGGCATTCTTTTGTTTTTTTCTCATTTGACAACGATTCATTAAAGGCGTGAACTTAAAATTGTTAAAATGGAGAAAGAACAGTATCGGTCTGTAATTAGATTCTTATTTTTGGAAGGAAAAACATGTGATGAAATAAAAGTAAGAATGCAAGCGGTTTACCATGAATGTGCTCCTTCTATGACAACCGTCAGATATTGGTATAACGAGTTTAAGCGGGGGAGAACAACCGTCTTTGATGAGGATCGCCCAGGCCGGCCAGTTGAGGTGACTACAGACGATATGGTTAAGAAAATTGAAAATATCGTTTTAGCCGACCGCCGAATTAAACTTCGAGAAATCGTTGATGCTGTAAATGTTTCAATCGAGAGGGTACAACACATATTAGAAGAAAAATTGGGTATGAAGAAAGTATCGGCGAGGGGGGTGCCGCGTTTACTCACGGAGGAGCAAAAACGGAACTGACTTACTACTTCGGAACAGTGTTTGGCCGTGTTCAAACGTAACCCGAAGGAGTTTCTGCGTCGTTTCGTGACCGTGGACGAAACGTGGGTCCACCACTACACCCCGGAAATGAAAGAGCAGTCGAAGCAGTGGATTTTACCGGGTGAACCTGCTCCAAAGAAAGCAAAAACTATCCCATCGGCTGGAAAGGTCATGGCGACCGTTTTTTGGGATTCGCAGGGTATTATACATATTGACTATTTAGAAAAGGGAAAAACAATAACAGGGCAGTACTATGCCAATTTATTGGATGAATTTGACGCCGTGTTGAAGGACAAACGACCCCATTTAAAAAAGAAAAAAGTACTGTTTCATCACGACAACGCCCCGGCTCATTTGTCCAGAGTTGTGACGGCTAAATTAGCACAGTTACGCTACGAACTATTGTCTCACCCCCCGTATTCTCCAGATTTGGCCCCATGCGATTTCTTTTTGTTTCCCAACCTAAAAAAATGGCTCGGTGGCAAGCGATTTGGATCAAATGACGAAGTCATTGCCGCCACAGAGGCCTATTTTAATGACTTTCCAAAATCATACTTTTTAGATGGTTTATTGAAGCTTGAGTATAGGTGGAACAAATGTATAGAGTTAAAAGGTGACTACGTAGAAAAATAAATGCATATATACAAAAAAAATGTTTTTTTTTCCATAAACGGGTACTTATCAAACAGCCCTCGTACTACTAAAAGTTTATTATTTTAAGTATTGTATTTTACTACGGATTCCGAAAAAACTGGCATGGGGAATTAACTGGGCATCATCTAGTTTACCTAAAAACGATACCAAACTTGGCTCAAAGGTCCAAATAAATCCGGCAGATTTTTTTTTCTGAGCGCCGGGACCTCTTTACTTTGACCCCACCAGTTGCGGAGTTCGAAATGCCTAGCCTAGGCTCAGGTGTCCACTTGTCCACGTCCGTGTATAACACTTGTACCCACAGACCATGGATCAAGATAGACACAGCCTATGAATGTACTTGCGTGTCCAACTGAAGTAAAATCGACTTCATTCAAAATGGTCTTCTTTAGTCCGTGTATGACAGCTTATAGCACCTAAACTAAAACGCTCTGCAGAAAAATGCCTATTTGTGCAGTTTTGAGCTGCAGAAATACGTCAACAAATGTTGGAGGACGTTAAGAAAGTTTCCTTTCATCCGTAAATAAATTTCTTATTAAATAGTATTCAATTTATTTTAAAATCAATTATTTCATGTTTTGTTTAACTTTTATTGAAAACTGCTGACTGAGTGAATATCGCATGTTCATAATCCATTGCTTACATTAGTAACAAAATTTGATGGCCTAGTATTTATAACACGCAATGAAAATAACACGATTAGATACTTTCTCATTCATTCGTTGTCATACACTTGTAATTTTTTTTTTTTTAATTATTGGCTTGACGCTACTGCGTATTTAGCCAGGAACAAGTTAATAAAACGTGGGAAATTATTTTTTCCTAACAAGTTACAATCAAAGGTTTGTGTAGGCCTTTGATTGCTTTCAGGGAGCTTCTGGTGACAAATCTATACGAGTCCACTGGTTTTCATAGCCGACTGAGTGGCGGACGACGCCCGAAGAACACAGTCCGCGAAACAAATATCACTACAGCCGTACTTTGACTGTCCACTTTAACTATTTCACATATTGTTCATGAGCATGAGCATTTATAACACCAAACAACACCAATTCCATATTATAAAGTCCACTAAAATCAATTTGCAAAATAATTTAAAGAAAACCCTAACCGAACCCCTTGACTTCCCGCCAAAACCTACACTTGTCATTAGTCGTTCAAATGAAGCGTTATTTTAACGATAGTGTTGTACAGTGTTATGTTATGACTCTAATTCGATTAGGGAAACATTGGTTTTTTATTAAGAGGTACCTAATGATTGCTTTGAGATATTTTGGCATAAGTGTGTTTGTAATATGTTTGTAGAAAATAACATTTATGGACCGAGCGAGCGAAGCGTCTCAGTTTCGAGATTAGTCGAAAAATTATTTTGTCTGTCTGTTCTCGTCTACAGATCGCATTTTTCAACCGATTTTGACGAAAATTGGCAGTTCCTTGATTTATTTAAACTATTAAGTCAATCGCGATTTTTGATTAAGGGGAAAATAAGGGGAAGAGGTGAGGGAAGTTTGCAATAGCATTATATAACGACGGATTTCAGTCTTGAGAGGCATACTAACCACTCGGCACTAAACAGCGACGTCGCTGTCGCGTATATTCGTGGTCGAGCGTAAGGACTTAATTCTATACAAATGTTGCAAAAAAGGTGGAGTGGAGGAGGGAAAACAGGGAAAGTTTGCTTAAGCGTTATACATGGACGGATTTAGATTCTTAAAAATTTACAAAATCACAGAAGACTGAGTATTCCATAACTTAACTACCTATACCCATTAAACTACGCCTTCATAAGACGAACACGTAGACATCAGATTCCCAGACCTCCTAGGACGAAGGGAACGCAAGTAATTACTGAAACTTATACCCCCATTTTGCTCAAAAGGGTAAGGTTATACCACAGAATAAGAACCAGTACTCACGTAGTTATATCTCTATTGAAGAAATCTAGCACTGTACTTTCTTCATTAATTTTGTACACTTAGTGCACTCAGTACTCGATTTACATTCAGAGATAGACAGACCAAGCGCACAAATACCAAATTAAAATAGTTCAGGGGCAGTTACATATTCTGTCGCTGTGCTGTGCCTTATACCGGTTGACCGGCAAATTACAAATCACGGTATCATACTTATTGACATCATAAATCATGATTACTAATATTACTATGTAACGTCAAAAATATAACAGGTGTGCGGGCTTTTCGCTTTTCGGCACGCGCCAAAGGATACCAAAGGTACCGCCGCCTTATTGGCTAGTTATCTGTAACGGCTTAAAATCGCGCGCAGCGCGGGTGTCCACTACTGTCAACACTTTTTGTTTTTATTGGATAATTTGGTCAACTTTGAAGCACTTATTTTTTTATACAGGTTGACTTTTAAACCACCAGCCAAATTTTTGGAACAAGTTAAGTTCGTGATACTTAACTACTTTCCATAAAATCAACAAATAACGAGCCAATAAGGCGGCGGTACCTGTGGTACCCTTTGGCGCGGGCCGAAAAGCGAAAAGCCCGCGCACCTGTTATATTTTTGACGTTACATAGTAATCATGATTTATGATGTCAATAAGTATGATACGTGATACGTAATTTACCAGTCAACCGGTATAAGGCACAGCACAGCGACAGAATATGTAACTGCCCCTGAACTATTTTAATTTGGTATTCGTGCGCTCGGTCTGTCTATCTCTGAATGTAAATCGCATTAAAATCCATTGCGTAGTTCTAAGTGCACATACATACAGAGGGGCAAACGGCGAGAAGGTTCTAATAATCGTGATTGTTTAATCTACTGAAAATCGAATTTTAGTTCATTTTCATTCACTTGGTCGGTGTCTTTAAATCGATTTAGCGCGAACAGAATGCTCCATCACTAAATGTCACCACTGACATTACATTTGACAGTTAAAAAATAACACTCTAGGTTCCCATACAAATTGAAAGATTTTATTTATCTAGTATATACAGATCTGTGCTTGTACCAAGTGGCATTGCTGTACTCAAAATTGTCGTACTTTTCCCAATAGAAAACAGACTATTACTCTGTGCTAATATCATAAACATGAACGTTTCTTGCAAAAACAACCGAATTATTTGAATGGAAGGCAGGCAGATTGCTTTTTAACTTAGATAACAGATAGGATACTTTTTATAATGGAAACATGGGAGTTTCTCGCAGGATTGACACTAAACTCAGGGCTGCTGCCATTTTGCCCATGCAGGCAATAACCGGTACTGTATTTTAAAAAAGTGGAACTCGTAAAAAAATGTTGTACATACCTTCATCTTTTTGGCAGCAGGAATGTGCAATGGATTTAATACTTTAGCTGGTCCAGGCGCCACATTTATAGGATTTTTGATGTATATTGGTTTCATTTTAGGACTGGCTGGTCGTTTCTGTGCTTTTTTATCTGGTTTTACAATAGTATCATCAACCATTGATGCAAATTTTTTTACCTAAAATAGAAATAATAACAATGAAAATATTTGTTTTTCTTTCTTTACTTTCTCCATCAAACTTTTCCTGCCTTCTTCCTTGTTGACATCATATCAATAGTAACAAGAGGTCACATAAAAAAATATCTTATGGAAAATTTACCTGTATTGTTGGAGGAATTTTAGATATCAGAGATGAAGCAGATTTTTTTAAATCTACATCATTTTTCTTTTTCGTGTCATCCTTAGATTTCCTTTTTGCCTTATTTTTACAGCATTCAGAATGATCTACTGTACATTCCTTTTGATATGCTTCTTTCAATTCAGGATCTTGAGTGGAGTATGTAATTCTAAAATTAAGTTGCTTTATATTTAGTAACCGCATACAGGGTGACTTTTTAAACACCAGCCAAATTTTTGGAGCAAGTTTAGTCCATGATACTGAACTACTTTCTATAAAAAAAGTTATTAAAATCGATAAAAAATTTACTTCCTTCCATACAAAATCCGTTTGGCTGAGTACTATATGGGAAGGCGAATTTTTATTTTAGATTATCGTGTTGTTTTTATGGAAAGTTGTTCAGTTTCATGGACTGAACTTGCTCCAAAAATTTGGCTGATGGTTAAAAATTCAGACTGTATAGACTGCTAAAATCATTACCCTTCCGTAGCCCTTGCCATAGCACTAAAGATGATTCGTAATAGGTTATGTTATAACATTGTATACTTTATTTAGTATCATAATTTTGTCAATCCAGGAACATCAAAAATAAATGAAATAAAAAAAATATCAGATACGAATTAAATGTTGAGTGCGCTCCAGGCTAGCTACTCGTAGGGGGAGCCCTTGGAGGCCTGAATTCTGATTAGTTCAATTAATCTTGCCAATGTCTATGGTATCCAAAGTTGCAGCTGATTGGTGTGCTTCAGAAGTTCTACATCTCGTAAGTTTTTTCATACAAAGATGGAACTGAGTAGATTAGCATATACTAGTTAGTAATTATATTAAGTTGTTTTAATTAAGAGGATCATGAATTTTTCGGGGTCCAGTGCTGCCCGGCATTTGAAATAAATTATTTAAAAAGGAAATGGAGATATCATTTAAAAACTTGTTCTAGTAAGCCCTAGATAACCCTTCAAACTATTTTATAAACTACTGTTTACAGTTTAAAGTAAGAACATAAAGATTTTCTCCGCACATTTGCGAAAAACGGCAACTTTTGGCAGCACTGGACCCCGAAAAATTCATGATCCCCTTATTGACAATTTTTCAAATAAAATAGGAAAAAAGCATTCCATTACTAAATTGATGTATTCTATAGTACTTGTCGCTATAAGAACTTGTAGTTATAAAAATGTCTACTTACTTATTTTTTAAATCACAGTAACGTAAGAGTGCCCAACATAATGCTCTTAGATCCCAAAGACACTTAGGGTTACATTTGAAACACTTCCAATCATCTGTGTTTTCAATTTCTTTTATTTTGGGCATTCCTAAATTGCGTTTAATACATTTCTAAAAAAAAGAAAGAGATACAATTATATTTAGTTTAAAAGTACACAGTACACAGTAAGAAAAGTATTTTATAGTTGTTTTTACCGCACAAAAGACGTGAGGACAGTCTGAACAGCAATAAACCTGGCCTCCTTGGCCACACCACCTGCAGTAGAGCTCGGAGCCATCATCACCCTTGTCAAATTCTCCACTATTGTAAAAGGTGTGACAAGTATGACAAACTAATGTCCGGAGCATGGGATGAGAACGCATTCTACTTTCATTTTTCGCTGAACATCCTAAATGGCGATCGCACGCAGTACAGTGTAACCGGTAAAATTTTACAACTTTCAAATCTGAAAAATACAAAATTATTGAATTGATCCTGGTGGTTATTGCTTCCAACCTGAAGGAATTTGATTGTTGTCAACTATGGTCATCTGAGAGTCCTTAAAGATATGATACGAATTTACTATAATCAAAATATATATTACATAGGTACTTATATAAATTAATAATTAATAATATACCACTGATGTTTACGCTGACACAAAAACAATGCTCGAAAGAAATTTAGAGGTGTTTGTGATTTTTTTCTATCGAGCCAAAAATGCTCAATCGTGTTTTGACTATTGTCGTCTGTAGAAAACCCTTAAGATTAAAAACACTTACAGTTTTCTTGGTTCTGAACTGGCGGGGCTTTAAGGTGAAGAGATAAGCAAATGGCCTTGAAGTGTGAAATAAATTGTTAACTCGTAAATATGGTGATAATTTCCAATATTAATAATTTATTTCACACTTCAAGGTCATTTGCTTATCCCTTCACCTTAAATGAGTCCTCGCCCGCGGAATACAGGGCAGCAGGATAGTTGGCAATCAACCACCGTACGTTTTAAAAGGAACTTCCTGCCACGTACAACCGAACTGTGGAATCAACTTCCTGCAGTGGTGTTCCCGAACCGATACGACATTGAAACCTTCAAAAAACGAGTCTATATCTTCCTGAAAGGCCGGTAACGCTCTTGTTACCCCTTGTTACACCCCTGGTGTTGCAGTTGTCCATGGACAGTGGTGATCACTTACCATCAGGTGACCCGCTTGTTCGTTTGCCGCTCTATAACATAAAAAAAAAAAAGGCCCACCGCGCTCCTACCGCCCGCAACCCTGTCGTCCCCCTTTTTCGCCATACCCCCGCGCCCCTGTATTCCGCGGGCGAGGACTCATTTAAGCGGTTTACCTATAATATTTACTAAGAATATCAATAGAGGTGTATAGTTACTAAAAAATTAAAAACAAAACAAGGTAACCCGAACTATAGTAAAAAAAAATCAATATGACAGTAAAGTGATTAACGGAAAATTAAAATCTTTGTAAAAAAAGCATGGGGTGCTTTGTACGACATTTTTTTTCACACTATGCTTTTTTTACAGACATTAATTTCGTTTTGTTTCAGTTTACCACTAAAAGCCTGTTTTTTTAAATAAAATTTATTTGCAAACAAAGTAAAAAAATATATTTGGCACATGTAAAATGTGATGTCAAAAAAATATTATCAAGAATGTTCATTCAAAGATGAAGAATTAACATCATAAAGAGTTATTACGTAAATACCTACGAACAATAATTCTCTAGAATCGTAAGTAATCCCGAAAAATCATTCCACACGATATGTACCGTGGCGGGCGGGGCTTAAAATATGAACAGCGCGGCGCGACAGTTCGCCGTGACACTCGAGTCGTGCGGTTGCGTCACAAGAAGATTCCTTTGAGAATATTGCTGTTTTTGCGATAATCGATTCATTAAAAATGAGACATGAAAATTAGTTATTAAAAAAAAAAAACGTAAAAAAGGTTATTTATTTTAGCATAGCATACTGCATATAGGTACCATCCGCGCGTTGTATCTCTCCGCTCATTGCGTTGACTGCCCCACCCGACCGACGACGACGCGTGACCTTGTCGCGACCAATCGCATGCATCTTTGTCTATGTGTGCGTTCGAGTGTTTCGTTGTAATTACTGTTCGTTTGTTTACGTAAATGGAATCAGAGTCGAAGCGGTGAATGTAGGAGCGTTAGATTTCTAGATAGTTATATTTCGATGGTAAATACTTATGATACTTGTATTCTCTGCGATCATATATTCTATAGATGCACAGTTCCTTGCAAAATCAAACAAAATACCTATTGTCCCCGTGTCAATACATACATAGTAGGAGATGTATACCATTTCAAGTACATATTGTGAAAACAGTTTAATCTAATTTAAACCTTAAGTAACTGAGATAGGGGTGGAAATAAATCCGTAGTAAGTTCGTTACATATTACCTTCTGGTTAGATTGGTGATCTTTGAATGACAGCAAAACAAAGCATAATACTGTTTTATGCCTTGTTTTTCCGGTGCCATTTTTTTGGCGGCAACTGTGCATCTATAGAATATATGATCGAAGTGTATTCTTCTTGATTTTTTTACGGCTCAATTTTTAAACCAATGATGATCATTGTATAAATAAGTAAATACACCACCAGATATCATGAACATGGGAGGAATGTGCAAAAATGCAAAGCAAAATAAAAATTCTAAGCCGTGCACACTGCAGCACAATAGCAGCCACTGAATTGAATATCATTTTTGTGATCTAGATTTTTAAATTATTCAGCAGAACATGGATAGTACACATTTTGTGCATCAGCACCCAAGAGGTTATTAACTATGTGACGAAGACCTAAACCTCCCTGAAAGGGTCACATAGTATGGATATTGGATCTATCTATAATTTAAGAACTACGTTTTTGTCGGTGGATATCTCCCTCTTGAGCCATTTTTCCTTCTATTATGTTTTTAATAAATTGTTTGTGGCGTATAAGATGACCAAACATCTTTCCTCTTCTAATATCGATTGTTTTCAATAAGTTCCTTTTCTCATTAACTCAATTAAATACTTCTTCATTTGACTTTTCCTCTATCTAACTTATACCTTCCATACGTCTCCAGCACCACATTTTGAATGCCTCTAAACGTTCTCGATCCTTTTTAGCCAAAGTCCATGTTTCACTACCATATAATAATTGGATACGGTCCCTAAATTTACTGATGGTGACCAACATATAATAGGTAGGTACATAGAGTTGAGTGGAAATAATACTTATTGCCTATAACATATTACTTACCACTAAATTTAGTCTTGTAGAAATTCCTTTCTTCCAGATCTATATCTTCTTCAAAGTCCTTATCTGCAGGTTCTGAAAACGATTTACAGGCACTTCAGAGGGAATGTTCATATTTAAATATGTATATATTTCGTGCTGAATAAGAAAACCATATATTTGGTAGTACCAGGGAAAGGCGGGAATACATCAGCACTCAGAACCGGCTTCTCAGGCTCATTGGAAGTGCCTTCACTGTTGGCAGTTTCGCCCATTGTAAATGCTCAGCTTCTATTTCCAACACGGTAAGCAACGATTGATTCCGGACAAATAAAACAAAAAGAATAAAATAGATAAATTCCTAAACCATCACAGGCACAAAACCAGATAGGTCTGCGATTACAGTGCATAAATGCTTTTTACAAAAACTGCACAAGGCAGCAAAGCCTCAAGTCGGCCATTTTGGCATTATAAGGCTGATCGTCCACGTCCGAAATATTCAGATTCTAACTTAGATTCTGATTCCGGCCATCCACGTACGGAATTTTCAGATTCAAATGTTTTTTCAAAACGATCGCCGTCGCTGTCGCGTATATTTGTGGCCGAGCAGTTCGGGACTACTAGCGATGGGCGGTGGGTAAATACCCAATTAACCCATTTGGGTATATACCCGGTAGCTTGGGTAGATACCCGTATCTACCCATTTGGTGGGTAGATTGAATAATATAAGTAATTATTTCGCACTTATTGTGGAAAGTATGTGCAAATGATATAATATGCTTAAAATGGAAAAAAAGTCAAAGGAGACGTTAAAGTATATCAAAATGTCATGCTTATCATACATTGAAAGTAGGCTTCTTTGATTTATTTTAATTTTTTTGCTGGGAGGTGAACAAAGACGTAATTATATGTAAAAATAAAAAACCGGCCAAGTGCGAGTCGGACTCGCGCACCGAGGATTCCGTACAAACCTGCAAGGTTTAGTATTTGGTATGAATTTCAATTTAATACCTCTACGCGTTTATGAGGAAATGGGTAGTAAGTTTAAAATTATTAAAAAAATATATATTATGTGATGTAACTAAAAATTTATGGTTTTCGTAATTTTTCCTTTATCTATGCTATAAGACGTTGCTTCGTACCAAATTTCAAGATTCTGAGTTCACGGGAAGCACCCTGTAGGTTTTGATTCCCTTGCAAGTGTCGAAAATTTGCGGCATAAACGGCTGTATCTTTTGATTGCGTTGGCTTAGAAGTTTGATTTTTTCACAGCTTCAAGGGACAGTAGACCTGAGTAATTGATATAAATTTCAGCTTCATACCTCCACGCGTTCCTGAGAAAAAGGGTCTTGACAGACGGACGGACGGACGGACAGACGGACAACAAAGTGATCCTATAAGGGTTCCGTTTTTTCCTTTTGAGGTACGGAACCCTAAAAAGTGAAAAGATATTAAAAGCTTTGTCAATATATGAGAAACCTCATACATAATATAAAACGAAGTATTTTGACTGCTTATTTGAAGGCCAAAACTACTGAGTTCGGGGTTGGTCTCAAAACAAAAGCACAGAATACAGTAAGAGTTAACAGAAAGGAATCTCCTAAGGTACGCGCAATATGCGTCCTCGTTCCCCGCACCCGCACCTTTCCCCCGGTTCTTGACGGCCAACGTGAGTCATCGAGGCGAAAACGGGGGAGAGGTGCGGGGACGGGGAACGGGGATGCATATTGCGCGTACCTTAGGAGATTCCGGCCTGTGACAAAAGTTATTTGCATTGAGAGGTTCTTCCATCCCCCATCAATTTCTTAAAACATTTCCGGAAAAATACCATGCCGGGTATTTACCCCAATCTACCCGTTGTATGGGAACATACGAATTGACACGTTTAAGTGAACGTTTTTTGCTGGAAAATGTTTGTAAATGAACACAGATAGAATTATTTTTGACTGCTCATTTGAAGGCCAAAACTACTGATTTCGGAATTCGTTCCGGAACAAAAGATATTCGTATTGACGAGTTCTTCGATCCCCCATTAACTTGTTATAATATTTCCTACAAATTAGCATGCCGGTTATTTACCCTAATCTACCCGTTGTATGGGAACATACGAATTGACACGTCTAAGTGTACATTTTTTGCTGGAAAATGTTTGTAGACCTAATTATATGTTATACTAAGCAAACAGACATCAAATGCGATGTCAACATATGAACACCTCATACATAATATAGAAAGAATTATTTTTGACTGCTCATTTGACGGCCAAATCTACGATTTCGGGGTTCGTCCCAGTACAAAAGATACTCGTGTTGACGAGTTCTTTGATCGCCTATCAACTTGTTATAACATTTTCCACAAATTTGCATGTCGGGTATTTACCTCAATCTACCCGTTGTATGGGAACATACGAATTGACACGTATATGTTTACATTTTTTGGTGGAAAATGTTTATAGGCCTAATTATATGTTAAACTAAGCAAACAGACATCAAACGCGATGTCAATATATGAGCACCCTCATACATAATATAGAGAGAATTATATTTGACTGCTCATTTGATGGCCAAAACTACCGATTTTGGGGTTCCTCCCGGAACAAAAGATATTCGTATACATTTTTTGCTGGAAAATGTTTGTAGACCTAATTATATGTTATACTAAGCAAACAGACATCAAATGCGATGTCAACATATGAACACCTCATACATAATATAGAAAGAATTATTTTTGACTGCTCATTTGACGGCCAAAACTACGATTTCGGGGTTCGTCCCAGTACAAAAGATACTCGTGTTGACGAGTTCCTCGATCGCCCATCAACTTGTTATAACATTTCCCACTATAAGCATGCCGGGTATTTACCCCAATCTACCCGTTGTATGGAAACATACAAATTGACACGTCTCAGTTAACGGTTTTTGCTAAAAAATGTTTCGTAGACCTAATTATATGTTAAACTAAGCAATCAGCTGTCAAACGATGTCAACATGTGGACACTTTCATACATAACATACAGATAATTATTTTTGACTGCTCATTTGAATGTCAAAACTACTGAGTTCGGGGTTGGTCCCGGAACAAAAGATATTCGTATTGACGATTTTTTTGATATCCCATCAACTTGTTATAACATTTCCCACAAATTAGCACGCTGGGTTTTTACACCAATCTACCCGTTATATGGGAACATACGAATTGATACGTCCAAGTTCACATTTTTTTTGTTGCAAATGTGTTGTTAACCTAGTTGACCGAGCGAGCGTAGCGAGCGAGGGCTATATTTCAAGTTGGGGCGAAAACACATTGTTTATATGTATGTTTCAAATACTACTCAACCGATTTTGATGCCCAACGAACTTGAAAATTCTATTGATATTTTCTACATGCCTACCAAATTTCATCAAAATCGGACCATTGGTTCGGCAGTTATCGCGCAACAAACATACATACATACAATGTGTTTTCGGGGTGCATATCGGGTAAATACCTAAGCGTGGATGAATACCCGGGTATATGGCCATCTGTAGGGACTACCTACTTTACCTCGCAAGTTCGCAATCGTATTAGTATTCGCATATCGCAACATTCGCAACTCACAACGCAACCCAAGGCAAAGGCAAGTCTCGCCTGCGCGGCGCGGTGGCGGCGCGCGTGCCGCGGTGGTGCGGCGCCAAAGGTCTGTCTGACTGTGGATCCCAGGTGGATCCGTCATCCGACGGATTGCATGGAGGTATAACTTAAACGTCTTAAAATGGAACGTCAGTGTCATGAGTCATAATGACATTTTCATGACATGATGTTCAAAATAAAATAAGTCAAACAAAAATAATCAGTTTCTTTTTCTGCTCTTGTGAAGAGGTATACTACTACATTTTGATACGAATAATAAAATTGAATCTAATAAATACGTAGGTGTTGAATGTGCTGTGTGTTACCTATGTGATAAAATAATATTTATTTAGCATTTTTAACGAAATATATTAGCTCTTTATCAAACATTCGTGTACTGGTGTGATCTAACATTCTAAAAGTGATCCCATGATTTCCATGCATTTTCATTGTTTACTAACTTTCAAGCTTTCAAGTTATGAATTTTAAATTAGCTCAGATTTAGTAGGCCGCATTTTTATTTAAGTAGGTTATGTGAATCCAAAATGACAGTAACTTACACTGGTGAAGTAGCAACATGCCGTGGATTCGGGACCTTTTTAAAAGTTCTGTACCGGTGAGTTTATCTTCATCATTATACTTGTACATACCTATTTACTTAAGATTTTATTTTATCATATACATATAATCAAACAGTAAAAATTGCGTGTCTGTACATTGAATAAATTTAGCAAAAAAATAGTATGGGCAATAAAAAAACTTTTTTGTCTGTTTGTCTGTCTGTATGTTCACTCCGAAAATACTGGACAGATTTTGACGCGGTTTTATTCATTAAAATCGGATGTCAGGAAAAAAGTTATCATAATTTTATGATATTTTTATAACGCCGCTTTAATATTATTTTTTTTAAATTAAAAAAAAAATGTGTGTTTGATTAGAAAAGAGTATGTAAGTGAACACAAAAAAATATTTTTGGTCTGTCTGTGTGTCTGTATGTTCACGCTAATCTCTGAAAGTAATTGAAGGATTTTAGTTTAGTGTAGTTTCAAAAAAATTAAGTTTTTATAACAATAGATTAAGCTCAGCTCAAAGCAATATATAGATTTTATTTCATTAAAATTGGATAAGTGATCATAATTTTTCATACATATAATATACATATACATATATAATAAAACAGTAAAAATCGCGTGTCTGTACATTTAATAAATATAGCAAAAAACTAGTGTGAAAAGATTAAAAAAACATTTTTGTCTGTCTGTCTGTATATTCACGCTAATCTCCGAAAATACTGGACAGATTTTGACACAATTTTCAAAAATAGATTAATCTCAGCTCAGAGCAACATATAGGTTTTGTTTAAGTAAAATCAGATAAAAGTTATCATAATTTTAAAGATATTTTTAATACACTGCTCCCCTGTTAAATCACTAGAAGGGTTGATTCCAAAGCTTACCTGCCCTACAAAATTAACAAAAATACTTATACTATAGCCTGCGACTTGATTCACATGAAATTGAGTTTTATTACGCACTCCTGTTTGACAAAGTAAGTACAAGAGTCGATTTCTATTTTCTCTTTACCAAGATATACCTACATGAATGTCATTTAACTATAAAATCTGGAAGTGCACTTGGGAAACTGGCAAAGTATAGTAGGTATAATTATAAATCACTCTTAAAGGTCGTGTCTAAAGGCCACGATTAACAACACTTTTGCTTTTCTCTAGCTATTTTAAGAAGACAACTTCGCCAAAACATACTTACAATAAATTTTACTCTTTCCTTTCTAAAAACAGTTGAGGCGGCATTTATCAATGAAATCCACAATTATTTGAGTTATTTGTTTTGAGTTAGTATTCTATAGTATTTCAGATCCATTGCCGTGAAGGGAAAAATATAAGACATATCTATTTATCTGAAGTTATCTTACGCTTTTGCGACACCAAGCAAGAAATAGATGTAACTAACAAAAGGTTAACTAATTCTTCTCTCAATTCTTTTCAAGATATCGTCTTTTCAATTGGGGATTACTTATCAAATAGGCTACCTGATCAACCTCGCGTAAATTGGAAACTATCCACTGAATTGATGTAGGTATTTATGACAATTTATCAAATACTCCAAAACAAAAGAAAAGTTTTCATACAACAAGGTGTTCATTAGGGAATGCAAGTCCGTTCTGTTTTAAAATCCGGATTCTTAAAAGCGGATTTTTGGTCCAATCCGGACTATCCGGATTTTACGGATTTTTCATGAAAATAAACAAATCTAATCATATACATATATTTTTTAATATGATGTTTTTTATATTTGTGTAAATAAGTGAAAATCATCATTAAGTTCTCAAAATTGATTATATTTGTAATTATATATGTAGGTATAATATAATGGTGCGTATTGTATAAGTAGATATTTATTCTGATATATGTTATATAGTATGTAGTAATGTAATGTTTTATGTATATGTTCTTAATATTTTATATGAAGTATTTATTAAATCGGTAGTCATAATTGATTAATTTTGCTCTTTGCGCCGAACAAATTACTTTTCTGTTTATCCTTACTTATGGTTGACTGGGAGAAAATGCTCTTAGCATTAAGTCCGCCATTTGTTAAAAGTATGTTTTACTTTAGAACAATAAAGAGTATTAAATTAAAAATTAAAAAATTAAAATAAAAACAGGGAAATCAAATCACATAATTTAAAATTTTTATTATTTAGAATTATTCAAATTTAATACCATAATTTTGGTGTTATAGCCTTGATATTCTTATTATTAAAATAATCAGTCAGACTCGTGTAAGTACAAATTCCAATAAACTCTGAAGAACAAAAATTAAAAAAAAAAAACAAATAGACTCCTTGTCAAATTAAAAGTAGTAATCAATCAAAAGTACTTAACAAAACAACACATTGGGCGAGTGCTCGCCTACTCGCTACAAACGAAATACTTATTCTTATTAAAATAATCAGTCTGTGACTCGCATGGTAAGATATTATATTATATGTAGGGGAATTAGGATTAAAAAGAGCATTAAAAAGCATTTTAAAAAGATTTTTTGTGCCCTTATTCTTATTCCCGTGCCTGCTTCTTGTTCCTGATATAATTCTCAATTTCTCAGTATTGTACCATTTTTTGTGATAGTACCTATCATTAAGGTTATGATAAAATCATTACATGTCTTGTCTACTACACTTTGTGGTACCTATTAGGGGGCCCTTCCACACGACGTTTTTTTACGCGCGCCACTACATGAATTTCGCATCGTGGCCGTTTTACTCATAATAATAATAAATATAAGCCATAATATAATAAATGAAATAATAGCCACAACGCGTTGTGGCCTCAATTTCGCTCAATCAGCGAATTCGGTCTTTGAGCGTAACATATATTATACGTAAAACGTCATTGCCATTTACAAAATATCATTACCATTTCAAGGTAATAAATGGATTTGACGCTAATAGTGATGATATTTAGGCCCATTTCGTTCAAAATTTCTAGAATCAAAGAATTTTTCATACAAAATATATTTTCTAATTGAAACTCCTTTAGACCCTAAGTCCCTAACATAAATAATATAATACAAGAAATATCGTAATAGAGCTTATTTACGTTATGGTTTCAAATGGTGATGATCGTGATTTGGTTACACTTTAACTTCTGACTACAATTTTATTTATTTTTATTACTCAACTTCACGACTAGTGGAGGGAGGCGCGCGCGTGCAGTGCATCACTCTGTTTCCCCTTCCCTCGCAGGTTTCAATAGAAAAATGTATTTTGATCTTCTTGAAATAGTGTTGACTATTTATTGGTTACAAGTATAAAATAATATTTTAACAATATATAAATGAATATGATAATGCCGATTCTCCATAAAATCAATTTATGATAATTTATGATCAATAATAAATGTAGAAACGATAAATGTAGAATGAAGAGCTTGGTGGCCCCGTGGGAGTACGCATTGCTAGCGCTTTTACAAGCTAAGCAACCCCGGGTGCGGTCCGTACTTGGATGGGTGAAAAAAATTTCTCGAGCTCCTTCGTGCTTCGGAAGGCACGTAAAGCCGTAGGTCCCGGCTGTCATCATTGTATGGCAGTCGTCAAGCTATGTCAGATGCCTTTAGGCAGCTTAAAAAATCTGACACCAGTGTTGGCCACTTACACACACGAAAAAAAAACAAACAATGGAGAAACACGGGTATACATTCTTATTCTTTTAAGAATTAATATCAATATTGGTGAGTCTTCAAAAATTACGCTAATGGTGATGACGATGGACGCGTGTTTTCGCTGTTTTCTTTTCTAAATACAATTATATCCTTATCTTATTTAATGGCACATCAAGATAATGACTTGGAGATTCATTACATAATATTTTTGCATTCATCAAGTCATATTTTTTTTACGACCATGGCATACCTAGTTGGGAACCACCCAGAGATTCGTGCATTTATTCCCAAAGAGGGTTGACGTCAGACACGCTGCCGGTTGTAAAAAGAACTATAGGCAAATCATTTAAACTGTGCCGGCTATTTCTTCTCCAATTCGCAAGGTCTTTGGAATCTTTGGGAACGCCCTTATTAGATGAAAAAGATAAAGACGCGTGAAATCATAACACTCTTTTTGCATCCAGTTAAAAAGAAATATATATGAGTATGACACAGGTAGGTCGGCAGGTATACGTATTGTTTCCCAATGTCAGCAGGTGGGTGTTATCGTAATCGTGATAGCTGGCAAAGGTAGAAAAGCATGGAAAATACGTGTATCCACCCAAAGCCTCGTGTTTGTTTCGTCAACGGAAACTGCCACACTGTTTGCTCATTTACTGGCAAACTCAGCTGTTCTGACCTTGATGATTAACACATTAGGTATCTGTTAGGTCGTTGTAGTTAGATGTTTTATAGACAACCGCGCGATAATAAACCTTTTTTGGAAGAAGAAATGAAACTTACGCTGTTAGACTGTTCGAAATCCTCCCTAAAAACTATTGAGATGGTTTTATTTTTTTAGGTGCATAACTGTAATAATTTTTTTACAAGTCTATACGGTGAGGACATACCTACCTACTGATAACAAAACATAATTTATAATTTTTTTGTCTGTGGGCTTGTCTCCGAAATATCTGCCAGTGAGTCTCGTCAAAATAACTAGATCCTATTTTGACAAGACTCACTGTTATAGGTTAAAAGGAGAAGAAGGATAAGTTGGCTATATTTACACGCTGACCAAGTCGCGGGCACAGCTACTCGTACGATTAGTGTTTAAAAACAGTTGTGTTATTCAGCATCACACGATAAAAAGGCATACCTACCTACTGTTTTTTTTTTGTTCACACACACAAGTAGGTATCTTACATACCTACCTAAAAATTATTCTTTGTCATTCACCTTCTTAGGCCGCGTCCACGGAGGCCACGGACACGCGGCGCAATGTGCGACTTTCCGTAGTTTTTTTGAACGGCCGCCGCGACTACAAACTAAGGAAATTTTACGGCGGACGGCCAGGCGGCCCGCGTGGTAACCCGCGTCGCACACCGCGCCGCGTGTCCGTGTACGCGGCCTTAGTAATTGGATTGCTTGCGTTGTAGGTATAAGTATTATGTTCAAAAATGTGTTCAAAATCACAAATTGAAAGTTGGTAGAAAGATACTTAGTATCTCAATGGAACTTTGATAAATTTTTGCACGCTTCCTTACATGCATAGTAGCGACTGTCAGTATACCTATGAATGGATTATTTACACGTCAAAGAAAGCTTTTATTTCACCATTGTATGTTGAAGGGAAACATGCATTGAATAAAACATCAAACATCAGTAAAATATGAGGAGCTTCTGTAATGTGCTGCTATAGAAATAGAATAAATGCTTGTCTAAATCTGCGTAGGTTTCAAAACGTCTCAATAAGTAGGAACTCAGGATAGCTTATCTTAAGGCATTAGAGGCTACATGCGACTCTGGTTGCATTTCTGGTTGTGAGATCATTATCACGCGTATTATTTCTGTAAGCGGACAAACAGCTCCTGTTTGTTCCACACAGGTCGATTTACTACTATATTAATGGAACTATGTGTATACCTATATGGTCCCTTGACCGGGGCGAAATCCATACTGACACTCCGGGACCGTATTCTCGTGCTGGTTTTCCGATATACGACTTAAGTTGTGATGACTTTAATGTCACAGTAGCTGTTACACTTCTGCCCCGACCCCTTAATTTTGAAAACTGAATTAGTTTAATAATACTCAGCCTCTATCGCTTTCTAATTTACGATGGTGACTCTGTCGGCCCCGAGCTCCGACAGCTGTCTGATTCTTGGACTTTTTCAGCCGTTATTGGGGGCATTAGGCCCCGATTCGGAAGGAGATCCGGTAGCTGATGCTCTTTTTGCTGCTCGTTCCACAGTTCATGGAACAAGCGGTTTACATTATCATCACCAATAACCTTCGACTCGAGAAGAAGAAGAACCAATAGATCTTCGCTTAAAAATTAGAGTCTTCTTTCATACAGCGGCATTTGGTCATATCATGTGCTGCAATAACAGTTGCTTTGGAGGACTTTCAAAGAGTGCTTCCTTCCCTCCTATCTGCTTGTATCCTATCCTATACCTCGTAAATGAAGTTTACGTTCCTCAGTCGTGTCCATCTTTGGGTGTCCAATTTGTGAGGGGTTGGTTCGCATCGGATTTACTAGGTAATCAGAGGTCTTTGAGTAATATTATACATACATATATATTATAATGAAGAGTAGAAGAAATTAAGAAAGAAGCTTTGTAAGTTCGGATGGTATCTATCTTTTATTAGTTCTTTTCTATTCTTATCGTCCCGTAGGATATTATTTTTATTTCTCTTATGCTACTACATTAAGGACAAGAATAAAGGCTTAGTACCTACATAATCAGAATAAAAATGCACTGCTGAAGCTAGCATTGCAAAGGTCGTCGCTCGAGCAGATCAATACCAAACCAACCAGCCCGACTGAATCCTCACCGGCAACGCCACACTCACTAACAATGCGTTTGTCCCGTTCTCTCACAATCGACGCAAAAATTAAATTACAGAAGACTAGGATAATATTACCTACATCAGCCAGTCTCATTGCTATTTGCATCTAGTCTAGTTAGTGCAATTGTTTCATATAACCGCCAGAGCATAATGTGAACAAATGGCTTACGACAAAAATATACTTCGGCGCTTAATCTTGTGTCATCATGAAGAAAAACCCCATTTACACGACTGGCGTGTTAGTGATTCCTCTAGAAGGTTCAGTATTGTTGATGGCTTTACCTACTTACTCAATAATATTAGATCTTACCATTGATTACATACTCGTATAAGTTACTTCTTAACCTATACTACAAGACCCTCTTATAATACGTACTGTACAATGAACACCAATACTCGCAGTAGTTACCAAGAAGTCGCAGGCCTCCGACGACGTGTCCACTCGTAATGTTCCAAGTAGTTGCCAGGCAAGGGACATCTATAATTCAGTGCACCCTGCACTTTCCACAGCCCCACTTATCGTTGGTGCGTTGCACTACGAAAAAAATCGATCTGGTTTCAAGTTTGTTATGTTGTTTGACTTACTTTAAGACTTTAACATTTTAACGCATGCTTAGTATTCATTCTTGTGTACCAGATCGGTATCTGCACCATCTGCACGCTACTGACTGGGTAATACCCTACCAGGTAGCTAGTCTGTAATTGTTATCTTTCTATTTATTTATTTCCTATTTAAATTTATTGCACACAATCTTATGATGGATTGAGAACAATGGGTCAAACTGAATGCTAATGCATTATTTACCATTTTGCGTTTGGGACATGTCGAGAAATTGGTAGAAGAGGGTACAAATGTAGCAAGCCAACTTGTATAACTTTCGCTGATATTTCTTTGAAATTGTTCTTTGTATGCTTACTAATGTAGCACAAATAAAAACATGTTGTTCGAAAGGATTTTGGATTAAAGGGTTTTTTAGCCGTGATTTTATCTAACCTAGTAAGATAAACTACTCGCAACGTAAATCTCAGTTGCGGATTAGTAGTCCTGGCCGCCCTGGGCCGTATGGTATCAGCTGCCCCTTTCTATTCGTAAATATTTTGCTGATAAGTAGACGACGCACGGGGCATGTCAAGGAGATCTATGTACTTACGTACGTACTGTGTAGTGTAGTAGCCGCCCTTACATGTTATGTTTTGATATTTTGCCTGTGCATTGGCCGCCCTAGCACGGATTACTAATAATTAACTACATAATTATTAGACCATACTAGGACTTGGGAAATCCGCCACAGAACTACTCTTTACTAAGCTAGTTTCTTAATAGTTTTAGTAAGTACCTACTAAAAAACAAACTAGGAAATAAAGTCTTCTTAGGATGTAGGTATCCTAACTTAGCTTTTTTCTCCGATAGATCCGAAAACCGCTAGTCAGCACAAAATTAAATAATGATGCGAACGGACTACCTATCTATATGATTTATCGCGACTCTAAGCGTTATTTTGCCGCACGCTAATTGTTTCGCAAAAATGTGACTCATATCACTGCTCAACACAAATTTAGATCTCGAAATATGGTGACGTCATTTCCACCATGGCTATCAAGCCAAACCGCATCTTTTTACAGTCACTGGACTAGATCATTTAAGTACATTTTTAATTTTGCAATTTATTTATTTTTGCCCTATATTCTTAAAGTTAAGGGCCCGGTCCCTATT
Organism: Acrobasis repandana; assembly: GCA_963576875.1. Classification (NCBI taxonomy): domain Eukaryota; kingdom Metazoa; phylum Arthropoda; class Insecta; order Lepidoptera; family Pyralidae; genus Acrobasis; species Acrobasis repandana. Next base: position 11,913,930 of record OY756218.1, on the reverse strand, counting down.
TTTAATGGTTTTGACTGCTTTTTCGGAGCTGATTGGAGCCAAACTATCTCAGTAACAATATGTTAAGATATATTAAATTGAAGCTATATTTAAGTATTAAAAAAGTGAATGAGACAATTTATTGATTTTCATTGTAATAGTTTGTTTAATTCCAAATAACCTGAGACGTGTTTCGATTTTTTGCAGTGCGCGACGTTCATGTCATTGTTGTTTACACGGAATTTAAAACATGAAGTTGTGTATAAATTACAGATAAATAAAGACAAAGGAAAATCCTAAAAAGTGAATGAGAAGATTTTAGTAATTTTTTTTTAATTCATTCAAAAACTTAGTTAAAAAGGTTAAACTTTGAAGAAAATATAAGCGAATACATCGTCGGATTTCTTGCGCATACGACTGAGTTAAAAAATTTAAAATACACATATATGAAGATTGATTCATGCGTACACACACGTACAATAAATAAATAGAAATAATTTGTCTTTTGTAAAAAGATAGAAAAATTTAAAGTTCTCCGAAATTCTCAAATAAATATGGGGACGAAAACGCTGATAAGGCAGACCGCTCGCTGCGCTTCAGAATTCGTCTAAATTCGTCTCCATGGTGCATGTACAATACAACGCAATGCGTATGTGTAGATAGAAAATATAGATTCGGGTGTTCAATCAAAAATTCCCACGGTCAAAGACAGCAGCAGCAGTCTTAAAGGGTATGGTCGAGCGACGTCCTCATTTGAAGTAAAATCATTTAATCGTAAATAAGGTTCACCCTAAAATGTTGTTACTTATTATAGCATTCGATCTAAGTTAGGTTAAATTATTTTTAGTGATAATCTCAGAGCAGGTATTTTCTACTACTATGTAATACTCTCTACTCATATTACTACCTATCTTCTGTCATGTGCTACTACATAATATGCTAAGAGCGACGGGATCCTATGTAGGTTAAATTGTGCCAAAATCCACGTAAAACCTTATAATATATAATTTCCTTATATAAAAAAAAGCGGCCAAGTGCGAGTCGGACTCGCCCATGAAGGGTTCCGTAGCAGCAAGTAACACAAGGTAAATTGCGGTTTACGATTTATGACGTAGTAAAAAAAACTACTTACTAAATCTCATTCAAACCAATTTTCGGTGAAAGTTTGCATGGTAATGTACTATATATTTTTTTTAGTTTTATCATTCTTGTATTTTACAAGTTACAGGGGGGGGGGGGGGGACACACACATTTTACCACTTTGGAAGTATCTCTCGCGCAAACTATTCATTTTAGAAAAAAAAATTATTAGAAACCTCAATATCATTTTTGAAGACCTATCCATAGATCACGTAAGGAATTGATGAAAAAAAATTTGAGTTTCAGTTCTAAGTATGGGGAACCCCCAAAATTTATTGTTTTTTTTTCTATTCTTGTGTGAAAATCTTAATGCGGTTCACAGAATACATAGGGCGCACTGTAAGTTTCCGGAACTGGTCACTTACATAAACAATATTTAAAAATTTATTGCAACATTTGAAAATAGAACTCTTTGGCTGTAGAATGCAGTTTGTTTCATCTGACTGTCTTTTGTTTTTACCTTGTGGCGCCATTTAAAAAATTGTTGTCTGCATCAACATGGATTTAACTCGGGAAAATTTTCGTAGTATGATTTTCTACGATTTTAAGTGTAATTTGACAGCTCAACAGAGCATCGCTCGGCTTGAAACAGCTTTTGGCAATAAAGCACCATGCAAGACAACTGTTTATAGCTGGTTTGCAGAATTCAAGCGTGGTCGTATCAATCTCAGTGACGAATCTCGCGATGGTCGGCCGTCCACCGCTGTGACCAACAAAAACATCAATGCTGTGCGCCGTATGATTGAAACAGACAGGCATGTGACCTACCATGAAATTCGCGCATCCTTAGAAATAGGCATGAGTCAAATACAATTAATCCTACACAAACATTTGGGTGTGAGAAAGCTGTGCTCACGGTGGATCCCACACAACTTGACCGATGCTCAAAAAACGGACCGCGTCACTTGGTGCAGTGCCATGCTTACCAGATTCAACGAAGGTGCGTCAAATTTGGTGTGGGACATAGTAACAGGTGACGAAACATGGATTTATTGCTACGATCCCAAAACAAAGCAGCAATCGAGCGTATGGGTCTTTCAAGATGAGCCGAAACCAACCAAAGTGGCGCGCGTGAAAAGTGCATCTAAGCGGATGATTGCTTCTTTTTTTAATAAAACTGGACACGTGGCTACTGTTGCTTTAGAGAATCGTCGTACAGTGAATAGTGACTGGTACACGACCATTTGTTTGCCGGAAGTTATTGACGAACTCCGTAAAAATAACCGTAAACGCCGTATCATCCTGCACCACGACAATGCTAGTTCTCACACGGCCAGACAGACAAACGACTTTTTGAAGGCGAAAAATGTAGAACTCATGAGTCATCCTGCATACAGTCCCGACCTGGCACCTTGTGACTTTTTTCTGTTCCCAAAAATTAAGAACCAATTACGCGGTCAACGATTTTCATCACCAGAAGAGGCTGTCGAGGAGTATGAAAAACACGTTTCAGAGGTCACCACAGAGGAGTGGCACAAAAGTTTTCAAAACTGGTTTCATCGAATGAAAAAGTGCATAGACGCCAAGGGAGATTATTTTGAAAAACAATAAATTAATTTTGTACCTTTAATAGTATTTTTTCATATTCATTCCGGAAACTTATAGTGCGCCCCACGTACATCTACTTACCAAGTTTCAACAGTATAGTTCTTACAGTTTCGGAAAAAAGTGGCTGTGACATACAGACATTTTTTCAAAGTCAAAGTCAAGAATTTTTATTCCATGTAGGATAAATGTATCACTTATTGAAGGTCATTATTTTTAATTAGGTACCTATTTTTAGTACAAAAGCTACCGATACCGTTTCGCAACGACCACTTTGGCTACGGAACCGTAAAAATGAGAACACCCTCTCTCTATTATCGTGAATGAAGTGCATAATAATGAATGAGTGCTGCTTCCAACATTGGGTTAGTTAGTGCTTTCGCTTTATGATTCCAAACGTACTGATTGAGCCTTTACACACTTGTGCCAGTGACGTCATTTCTTGGCACTCCATCATTACATGATGTCACATTACATCCTGTCTGTTGTTTATTTTGATCTGAATAAGTATTTGTAACCAAACGTGTAATTAGACATTTACGTTTATTTATGTAAGCACTATACTTACTCTTATTTCACCCAATTTACTTCTTAAAACTTCTGTCACCGGTCAGACGACAGAAAAGTTCGTAGTCGTCTTAACAATCCCACTTCTGCCCGTAGCATGGCACCGTTAATTAATCCAGATAAACTTTATATAACGTGACGGTCTAACGCCGCCATACCGCTCATTATTATTATATAGAGCGACATAGGTAGTGATAGATGGTAGCGCTTGATAACGCGCTGGTGCCATACTAAGGGAGCTGATAGGTTATACTTATTTCAAATTCAAATCGGTGCAATCAATAATTACAGTATCAAGGCAGTTAATAGTACACATATAATATGATATTATAAAAGGCGTAGACTAGACATAACAACTGACTTCTATAAACGCCCATGTTGAAGAAACTAGCGTGGACACGTTACCGCCGCTCCTCGCAGTTGTAATGTAATTTATATCTCTCGCTCTTCGCAAGACAAGGTCAATGCGGAAAAAAACGATAAAACAATACCATCTGATTTGCTTTGCCTTTGTTACTGAAGTAAACGGGTACCTATATCTAGAGCACAATGAAGCATGCGACGAGGCTGTTGTAGGTACGACTTATTAGTGTAATTATCGTCTCATTTTGCGAAACAGGGCGCGTTGACAAAATAGTCTCTAACTTCATATTAGCGCTACCGTGAAGAATCAAGATCAACCAATTCTAAGATGTAGGTTACACGCTCAGTTTGGCATCAGTTCAGTCCATCAGTCTGGTCAAAATGATCGGAGAATGATCGTGTAACCGACGGAATGATGGTTCGGACTGATGAAAATTATAATTTTGTCAGTCTGTTTTGAATGATGAAAGACTGATGGGAGACTGATCGCGTAACCCGCTCGTATCATTCTCGCGTCATTCACCGTACTTATACATACGAGGGCCACACCGAAAAGATCTGGAATAGAAAAAAGTACAAAGATAATACAGGGTGTTTCAAAAGAAAGTTTACATTTTTTTCGCTGACTGTATGAACGCATCGAATCTGAGGGGCGCGGGGGGTATGCTAGTAGGTAGCCTGACTCTTGGGAATTCAGTCGCTATGGAGCGTTTCGTAACCGCACGTTTTCTTGCATCCTCAAAAAAGTAAGGGCTAATAGTTACACTGTCACTTTTGGTGAATGAAGTGGCCTCTCATGCAGTTATGCTTGTGTTTCGGAAACCTTGACCGCCCAGATTTTGGTTTTTCTAGTGTTGAACCGGTATCTTCAAATTTTTTGACCCATTTTGTAATGAAAGGGATGCTTGGCGCATTATTTAAGTGACGAAAACCTCGAATACTGCAGAATCTTTTGCACGTCAGTCGCTGAATCAACGGTTTTGTAAAACTCTCGTACGCACAGCGCGCGATCCGTTCCCGAGAAACGCTCCATAGCAACTGAATTCCCAAGAGCCAGGCTACCTACTCGTACTAGACCTACCACTCGTACCTACCCCCCGCGCCCCTCAGATTCGATGCGTTCATGCAGTCAGCGAAACAAATGTAAATTTTCTTTTGAAACATCCTGTATAATAATGTTTACTTTTATTGTTTTTCGAAGTATTCTCCGTGACAGTCAATGCACTTTTGCATTCGATCAAACCAATTATTGAATCAGTAATTCCAGTCTGAAGTGGATACAGTCAAAACAGCTGATTTGTAAGCTTCGACCGCCTCTTCTGGGCCGTGAAACCGTTGACCACGTAGCATATCTTTAATTCTTGGGAATGTAAAATAATCATTGGGGCTCAGTTCAGGGCTTTACGGAGGATGGTCCATCAACTCCACGTTTTTCAGATTTAAAAACGCGCTTGTTTTGCGTGCGGTATGTGAGCTCGCAATATCGTGGTGAAGGATTATACGACGATTCGGAATAATTTTACGAAGTTTTCTTATGACTTCCGGCAAACAAACTGTTGTGTACCAATCAGCAGTAACCGTCCTTCGTTCTTGTAAAGGAATCGTAGCCACATGACCAGTTTTCGATAAATACTTTTAAACTATCGCGTTGCATTATTATTAAATTAATGCATACGGAAATTAACGCGAAACGTACCTTTTTTTTTTTTTTTTTTATTTATTTTGCTGACGTTTCGTTCGGGTTTACCGAACGTGGTCCCAGCTTGACTGAAGCAGCGATGACGCCTACGCCTCCCCCTGCCCGGTGTGATCTTCGTCCACCGTCATATTGTTCATTTTCCAACGAACCCGAACGAAATGTCAGCAAAATAAATAAAAAAAAAAGGTACGTTTCGCGTTAATTTCAGTTTTCGATACAAACGAAGCGACCATTTTTTTCGACACGCTGCGTGAGCGAATAACTTTTGTTGGCTTGACCTCACCCTCGAAGACCCAAACTGCCGATTGATGTTTTCTTTCGGGCTCATATGAATAAATCCACGATTCATCCCCAGACACGATATTGTAAACTGCATTTGAGCTCCCTCTATTGAACCGTTGCAGAGCAGACCGAAACCAATTAACACGAGCCGACTTTTGTTCCTCGGTCAAACGGTGGGGCACCCAGCGTGAAATTAACTTCTTGACACCCAGTTCATCATGTAAAATGGTCTGAATGGCTGTCATACCAATGGTGAGGAAACCCGAATCTGCTCGTATGTCACATGTCTATCTTCTTTTATTAATTGGCGTACAGCATCGATGTTATATTGTGTTACCGCTATTTTTGGCCGACCAGTAGAAGGGACTGTGGTAAGAGAGGAACGTCCACGACGAAACTCAGAATACCAACGATATATAGTCGTTTTACTAGGTGCTTCAAGTTCATAAATAGAAACAAGCTCGGCGAGACATTGTTCTTGAGATAAACCTCGACGAAAGTTATGAAAAATTATTGCACGAAAATGTTCCTGCGTAAGCTCCATTTTTCTCACCGACTTGTCAAATTCAAATGGTCAATACTCTTTTCTTTTTTACTTTATTTGAAATTCAAAAATGGAATTGTGTTCGAAATAATACTACATTTCAAACACCAAAAAGGTTTTACTCTAATTTATTCCTAAGTATTCTATTCCCGATCTTTTCGGTGTGGCCCTCGTATATGTATACACCGTACACAAGGTACATAAGGTACATTATAACTCTTTGCCGTATACGTACTTTTTATCAGTCTGCTGTCAGTCTAGATTGACCGTGTAACCGTGAAAATCATCCATCATTATGGCGTCAGTCAAGTCAATCCAGACTGATAGACTGAACTTATGCCTAACTGAGCGTGTAACCTTGCTCTAAGGTTTTTACACTTCTGAAAATGTGTTTACATGCGGCAATAGCTAGTATGAATATTTAATGAGACATTTATTTTTGTCAAATTATTTCAGTGATAAGATCCTGATTGATATTATAATATCCTATTCATCACCTCTTGACTTGACTTATTTTATACACCGAACGGCAGTACGGTTCTTTTGTCATATACTTACTTTTTTTTTAGATAATATCTAATTTGTGTGTAATCTGTAGAAATTTTGAAGGAAGATTGTCAGCCTGTTTGGCTATCGCCTAAGGTACATAAGGTATATTATTGCTCTTTGGTTATCGCATATCAACTCTTCGCGGCTACCCCTCCGACTTGACTCTGAAAATAAGTTCAATGAGTACCTAGTAGATACCTACTTAGATTATTCTTTTTCTTCCGACGATGTTGTTTTTGTGATTCATCATTCGTCCTCTTGTTTTACGATTTATCACTGGAAGAAAAAGCAGAAACCTTAAATTAACTTACACCTTACATTTACCTATAAATACCTAACTGTAAGTTAAAAATCGTTTGTGTACTTTACTGGCGATCCTCCACTAAACTACACAAGTGCCGGGCAGCATCAGAGGTGGGAATTAATAAGTTAATTTAATAGGTATGCTACCAAAACTTATTTGTAAGAATGACGTACCTATATGGCAAAACCTGAATATACATACATATACGTATGATAAATGATTAAGCAAATTAGTATGCGTAACACCACCTCCAGGTTGGAGATAATTCTATAAATCTAGATAAGTATGAGCGCGAATTGGACGAGCCTTGAAATCTTTATAACTGAATCTCCTTGACCGCAGCAATTTGATGTCATTGTTATCCATTGCCGAAATGTATATTACCCCTATGGGAAGAAATGTATGTGCCGCCTAGGAAAATAGTTTTTGGTATTTAACCTACCCCTTTTGAGATCACCATGCAAAGAAATATGAAGTTGTAATTAGAAAAAACATAAGGGAATAAGTGTACTGGTACCTTGACATCACCTCAAGGATACGTGCGAGCATCGCCCACAATAATAAAAGATCGTCTAACCCAACTAATTCTGGCCCTAATGTTGATTTTTTGTTTCAGATGGAGAGGAAGCATTTACAAGCTTGTGTGGTTGGATCTGCTTGTATTTCTACTAGCATATTATATTCTAAATTTAACATACCGCCTATTGCTAAACGAAGAAGCAAAAAAGTACGTATCTGAAGTTGCGTGAATTCATTAGCTATGCCTTAGTTCGTATAAGATGTGTTTTTTATCCACACAGCACACAGATGAACATAATACATGAAGCGTGAAGGAAGTACCTATCGTCTCATAGATTTCCTAGTGTAATTGTGTAGGTGTAGTTATGTATTGTTGCCTTCATTTTATTCTATTCTTCCAAATTGAACCTGGTTTGGCGAAGATTCTGAAATTTTGGGGGTGAGGAGAATCGAATAAACCAAGGCTGAGGACATTGTGATTGTAATAGACTTATTTCGGTGGTCCTTCTATATATTCATAAAATTAAAAATAATACTTACATCTACAAATGAAAAAAAATGTACATCTATTTATATATAAGTAAATAGATTTTGTTTCTTCCATGCTGGTCGGGGAGAAAAGGAAATGCACCAGCTGCTTTGCCCGCGCAGATCGGAAAAGGCAATCGAGGGAATGGCCAAAAATGTAGGCGATGCTACCCATTACTATTTTGATTTCCTTTTCTACCTCGCCCACCATCACGCTAAAGTGGCCTTTGGGTCTTGCGGCCCTGGTCTGCTTGGAGCCGCAAAACCCAACATACTCTGTCTGCCCCATCAGGGATAAAGACGTTATAGTGTATGTATATAGACGACCTCTGTAGTCACCGTGGCAGGCTGTCACACCGGGAGGTCCTGGGTTCGATCCCCGGTCAGGTCAAGATGGAAAATGATCTTTTTCAGATTGACTTGGGAGTTGAATGTTTATCTATATTGTCGAGGTATATATGTATTTTGTTATAAAATATATGTAGTATCGTTGAGTTTAATATTCTGTAACACAAGTCTCGAACTAACTTTGGGGCTATTCATCGAAATATTTACTTACATATGAAAGGTGAGTCCTGTGTTTTTCATGTCTTTATGGCTTTTACACCACTTCACGACACGTGACGGCATTTTTAATGAATCGATTATCGCAAAAACACAGCAATATTCTCAAAGGAAACTTCTTGCGACGCAACCGCACGACTCGAGTGTCACGGCGATCTGTCGCGCCGCGCTGTTCATATTTTAAGCCCCGCCCGCCGCGGTACATATCGCGTGGTATGATTTTTCGGGATTAGTTACGATTCTAGAGAATTATTGTTCGTAGGGGCTAGTTTAATTTCTGTGATTTGTATGTTGTATTTATTTGTTGTGATCTTATCACCAGAACATTCGAGGGAGTAGTGAACTACTGCAGTTTCCACGGCAATGTGATCCCCCTGTCGTTCGTGTTGGGATTCTACGTGACGGTGGTGATGAACCGCTGGTGGAACCAGTACACCACCATACCATGGCCCGATTCCATCGCCGTGTTCGTCTCTGCCACCATTCACGGACAGGTATTATACAGAATATATATACCTATCACAAAAATAAAGATTAAACGTTGTCTTGCTTCTGCACGAGAGTCAAGATATATTTTTATCTCAAGTGATAAGAGAAATCAGGAAAATATCAATCATAAACTAAATATTGTATAATTTAACAAATATCAAGGTTATATAAGTGTCTATGAAAGCAATCATAAAGATAAAGCAGTTTACGTCACATGCAAATGTTTAATATAAGTATGTATGTACTTAGGTACTCGCAATCATATCAATAGGCGATGCGGTAAGCAACCCATCAATATTATGATTTCCTTTTTCCACCATCACTCTAAAAGTGGCCTGGGCGTTGCCGCCTTATGCTCTGTCGGCCCCGTTAAGGATACAGACGTGATAGTGTATTGCATCGAGCGAAAGAACAACTAATGTTGACAACCTATTACAACGGCATTGTCATCTGATAACTGATTTGTATCCAACCAGTCAGTAGTTACACATTGAAATGCATTGTAGTTATATATTTTTGCGAATTATGTATGGTATGTATTACTTTACAGCAATAATACCTACTTATGAACCAAGAGCTCGATGTGAGAACATTAATCATGTGATATGATATGAGATAAAGATGGCAATATAAACATGCTATTTTCCAGAGTAGGTAGCGGCAGCTGCACGTGCTATCTGTCATTGACATGATTTGTTAAGTGTGGTTATAATTATAGCAGACACTTAAGACTGAACTAATCATTCTTTTTATGTTCGTTGGGATGAAACACTTAGGGCCCGTCCACATATTACGACACATAGAATTTTGATGAACCCCTCCAAAGTGTGAGGAGGGCGGATCCCCTTGTAACGCTTTTTCCTATCCATAAACACGTACTGTCACATTTGGCTTGACACTCCCCTTCTCCTATCGTAATGACGTAATATTCGAATGGCCCCTTATTATAAATATTTAGACTAGATCAGAGTTATTTTCCGAAGCCCGTTTATTGTATAAACATTTTACATCGATTAATAGCTTGCCACTCGGCATGGAAATCTGGAAAACTAGCCGGTAAAAGATAATATGTATCGGTATAATAACAACTACTTACTTGCAATGTCAAGGTTTATGACTTGAGTGCAATTCCTAATAGAATAAATGTTAGTTTCTATCAAATAAAAAAAATATTATACGAGTAGTTAGTCATAGACGTAGGTATGACAAATTTTTAGGAACGTAAGTAAGTATAGTGATAATACAAAACGTATCGGTTTTAAAAAATAATTAACAAGATATTATAACTATAATTCGGTACTTTTATAATAAAAGGGAACATTGTAAAACAATATCTAAAGCCAATCTAATCAAAAAAAAAATTTATTCATTCTGTGTAATTTATGATTCATATCGACAACTACAACATAATAATCAACTTAAAAATTAGCGAAATACTATTTGTGATACTACTAAGCAGATTAGCTTTATCGTATCACTTATCAAAGCCGGACATTTCCGCCACGTTTGATTTTTAGGTATATTGCATAGTTTCCATCTTAAAATTGTTTACTATGTATCAGCTGGGCGATGAAACTTTGTCTATGATATGAACGTCTGAAGCATGAAAAATCAAACTGATTGAACTATTTAACATATACTTATCTAACTACTTCGCTATATGTATGTATATTCTGTTACATAATTTTATTATAGTGTACATCATAGGCGTACCCAGGCCTATTTTTCGGGGGTTATATTTATTTTTTTTATAAAAAAGCTACAGAAAATATGTTAATATATATATAACGTAAATTGAGTTTCTTCGGAAGAACAAATAGACAATTCCTTTTACAGCGTCCATTAAATTAGCAATTAAAAGATACTGCTCAAATAGGTAGATTCTCAAGTTGTGTTCAAGGCACTTCAAGAGCCCAGAAAAACGATTCTAATTTTTTAAATTGAGTTTCTCGTAAAATTAGTCGTGCAATAGGGTAATTTCCTGGGTCAAAAGAAAATTATTTTGTTTTGGCCAATCCGTTCAGTCTTTCCTGAGATATGGCGTTCCTCAGATTTAACTTTAACAGACTCAAACTAGAGAATGTTCTCTCGGAAGTTGCCCTAGTAACGTGAAGATTCCAAGATTTTTAAAAGACCGCAGTGTCTTTATTTCGGGGTGGCGGGGGGTTGAACCCCCAGATCTCCCCCTCGGTACGCCTATGGTGTACGTACAATAGTATATCAGTACGTGATTCTAATGCCTACAGATGATGACATTTTTTTATTTAGGTAGAATACAGGACACGGTAAATGATTGTAACACTTGAGCCGGCAGGATGAGCGGGGGCGACTGATGCGGCGCACCATCGTCCGCTACGTGTGTCTCTGCCTCACGATGGTGCTAACCATGATCTCACCGAGAGTTAAGAAGAGGTTCCCCACCCAAAGCAACTTCGTAGAAGCTGGTCTCCTATTAGAAAATGAAAAAACAATCCTAGATAATCTCAATGACAAATTTCCGAAGCCGTCAAAACATTGGTAATATATTCAATAAACTTTACTGTTTATTTACTTTCAGTCTTATTGTTTCAAATTAAACTGGCAATAAAGCTTGGCTTGATTGCGTGACGTAATATTCATCATTGTAATGGATACATAATAAATTCGTTGGATTGTTATGGATTTTGTGCTGAGTGCTTTATACATGATGGTCCATAAAATGACACTTAAATTTTGCATCATCATAATTTTGGCATATAAAGGCGCGTTCAGGCTATGATGGGCCCGCGTTCCCTTAAAACACAAATAATGTTCTAACATTAAAACATACCAATTGACTCTACCATTTGAAAACTCGAACATTTAAATTATTAAATATAATAAAAAATATGTATAAAAATAATTTCAAGCTAAGTACGGAAGTGGAAAGGAAGCAGATCGTCTAAACGTGGCCTTAGCGCTATAAAATCAATTTTATGTCCATGACATAAAACACGTAGTTTTATTGATGCAGCTGTATATGAGCATGGCATACACTTTGTGAATAGATTAAATAACGTAATAATGTTACTATGCATTGGCGTAGCTAGCATGGGTGGGTGCACTGGGTGGTACCCGGTGCGGTGATATATCCGCATCGGGTGTCACCCCAACAGTTAATTTTAAGAGGGGCAAAATCTAAGTACGCCACATGCCGCCCCCAGTTATTTTTAGAGATGGGGGGATACAAATCACCACCCCCCCCCTAGTTACGCCTCTGTTACTATGTCTAATCTTCCATGCTGGTCTGGAAAAAAAGAAAAAACTTGGAATGCACCAGCTCAGCTGCATCTTCCCACGCAGATCGTAAAAGCCGAGGGAATGGGTGAAAATGCTAATCATGTTATTAGGTAATGCGGCTAGCAACCCATCACTATATTGATTCCTTTTCCATGTTCTTGCTCACCATAACACTAAAATTGGCCTCTGGATCTTGCGGCCCCGGGCTCAGTCAGCTTAGAGCCGCAAGTCTAAAATGCTCTGTCTGCCCCGTTAGGGGTAAAGACGTAATAATGTATCTGTATCTGTTATCATGATATTGTATTATTTTAGGTTACCAATAGTATGGGCGACGAGTATAGTGACGAGGGCCCGCAAGGAGGGCCGGATAAGAGATGACTTTGCCGTCAAAACAATAATAGATGAGCTTAACAAGTTCAGAGGGCAGGCTGGCCTGCTCCTCAGTTACGACACAATCAGTGTGCCGCTAGTATATACTCAGGTACGCATTCCCTTTAAACGCCTCTAACAATTAGCGTAATTGCTTAATTGAAGTGTACCGTGTACGTTGGAAAACTTCGCGTTAAAGTCAGCCGTAAATCGATAATCGTGGGTATGCATGGTAACTGCTCATTAGTAGTTAGTCGTGCCGTGATTACTCCACCACATAAACGCAATTACTTATCCATTTCACAAACATTATTCACTTAGTAGTAGAATGTAATATTTGAGGTTCCTTTATAGTTTAAGAGCATAATTAGGTGCTTTGTCTATTTAGGTATAATATCCACACAACATACAACATACATGTATTTGACCATACAACGTGGAAATGCCGCCAGCCTCTTGCCTGCCGACGGTGGCGATTTGGGTTCAAAAAAAAAATCGGCAGTTCCATACAAAAGTATGTATTTGGAACGTCGATTTTTTTGACTATTGACTGTCATTTTAATTCATTATACTGTAGTACTCAAATTAAAATCTAAGCTGTAGTACTTATAGCCCGTGGTTCGATTCATTACGAATATGTCTATTACACGTTTTGTAGAAGATCGAGATATCGAAATAAACGAGTATATCTACTATTGAATAAGAAAAATGATTTTCACTACCCATTGTTTCGACTTTATGATGTGTAAATTGTATGAAGTGTAAAAGCTAATTTTTCGCTTTTTGATAATGGCTAATTATGTAGAACTTCATAAAAGTAAGAAGTGGCCAATAAAGGGTGATTTTGAACATGATATTCAATGAGTTCTCTATAAGCGAAATAAAAAATACCATATTCTGTCATATGTATCTTGATCCATAATATATGTATATTCTGTGTAAATGAGTTTCTTTCGGCGTTTCGTCTCAGCAGTGGTCGTAGCGAAACGGTATCGGCAGCTTTTAAACAAAGAAAAAAATAATTTAGGTATAAATAAACATTACACGTAATGTACACCAAATTTATTGACGTGTAAAAGTGCCTGCAAAGGCCTAATTACTGAATAAATATTTGATTTTGATTTAATAAAAACTAAAGATCAGCCGACATCTCCCATTTGAATGTCACCGCTCGCTACCGGCCAGCGAGTGCGGAGGTAATGTTAATAGGTTATAGCTATTGAATAAAAATAGACAAAAGAAAAAAAATACAAAAAATAAGTCGTTTTTAGGATTCCGTACCCAAAGGGTACAAACGGGACCCTATTACTGAGACTCCGCTGTCTGTCCGTCTGTCAAAGGGCTCTATCTCTTGAACCGTAATAGCTAGACACATGAAATTTTCACCGATTATGTATTACTGTGGCCGCTATAACAACAAATACTAAAAATAAAAAATAGTTAAAATTTAAAGGGGGTCGTCGTACAAGAAACGTGTTTTTTTCAGCGTTTTTAACTTGATCTTTATAATGGCATGAACTAGATACTTGAAATTTTCACCAATTATGTATTACTATGACCATAATAACAACAAATACTAAAAATAACTTAAAATAATAACTTAACAAGTTAAAAATTAAAGAAGGTCGCCAAACAAGAAATGTGTTTCTTCAGCGTTTTAAACATTGTACGGTGGTACGGAACCCTTCATGTACGAGTCCGACTCGCACTTGCCCGTTTATTTCTTACGATTTTGTGTTCTATCAATGATTCTGGTTCCAAGATTTCAATATAGCTAGGGGGGCAAAGTCAACCTGTATATTGAGCAGTTTTTGTGGAGCTAAATATTAACAAGTAGTTCCTTTTCTGTTTCAGGTAGTTACCATAGCTGTATATTCGTACTTTATAACTTCCGCGCTGGGAAGCCAGTGGGTGGAGAACAAGCTACAGTCACACAGCTCGTCAGCCTACATCAGTAACATAGATCTCTATTTTCCCATATTTAGTACTTTAGAATTTTTCTTCTACATGGGATGGTTGAAAGTGGCCGAGTCGTTGATAAACCCCTTCGGTGAAGATGATGACGATTTCGAAGTCAACTGGCTGATTGATAGGGATTTGCAAGTAAGTGTAGAACGTTACGCATCATGTTCTATTGCAGCCGCATTTGTTTATTTAAAGTGATTACACTAAAATATACCTGTAGGGTTACTCTATTGAGCGATAATACACAATGATAAAGTCTAATTTGGTTTGACATATAAATAGGACGTCGCTATCGTACGACTATCATATTATTTTAAGGAGTAACCGCCTGTTCGAGCTTTGCTGGCAATATTTTTAAAACGTTTTGGGATAAGTCCGCCATTGTCAATTTACACTTTATGTTGTTATTGTATCTAATTGTAAAAAGAAATAAAGTGTTTTCATTAGTACAAACAAACGCTTCATAGGCATGTGTCCTCGTCCAGCGCCAAATACCATATAACATATTTAAGGTGAGTACCAGATAGACAGTTTATTTTATGCACCAGGTTTCATACATGATCGTGGACGAAATGCACCACGAACACCCCGAGCTGATCAAAGACCAGTACTGGGACCAGGTGTTCCCCACGGAGCTGCCGTACACCATCGCTACGGAGAACCAGCGCGAGGAGCACCCCGAGCCGTCGACGGCGCGCGTGGCCGTCCCGCCGCGCCAGCGCAGCATGGTCACCGTGGCGCCGTCCTCCGTCAAGATCGACGAGATGGTACCCTCTAACACCGTGAGTTACAAGTTCGCCCCGCCAGAGGTTAGATTCGCCCTATTATAAGCATGCTGCACGCTCGGACTTTATGGAGCTTAGCAGTGTGTCGGTGTCGAGGGTTGCCAGGTTTATGTATTTATGCAATTACTTTTCTCAAATATTGGTGACAGTATATTTGATACCCAATATTTGTTTGTTAAAAACTTAAACTTACTATGGTGTTAGTTATGACTTATGACTCTTGAGAGCCAAAACCAACGTAATTACGTAATCGATGATTGAGGACAATATTGTATGATTATTACTGTAACAAATAGTAATTCACATCATACGTAACCGCAATAAAATAAAACCTATACGTCATTTAACAGAATTCGTGAATCACAGGAACTGTGATTTAAAGTGTGGTCTCATATTATTACTTGTTTATTTTCCTTATAATACATATTTTTAATTCCATGGCAGCCCTGATGATTAATATCCTGTTATATAGGAACTAACCTAGCAATAAGTAGACATTTATCAATATAATTCCTTATATGTTTTGAATTAAATGTCATAATAACTACTTATGTAACAATAGCTTGTACCTAATAATGTTCTGGTGTGGTTTTTTATATATTAATCCGCGAAATAACCTGCCAGCTTCCTTGAACTAAATAATGTTTAACATCTGTGACGTGTTGTTTAACAGCAATAGAACTTCTTAACGACTAACGACGACAATGGACGTAGGAAAACCTACTGCCGTGGTAACGATAGTTGACATTCGAAAATGTGTTTATTAAATTTACCATTGACGACCTTCTAACGTTTTCTCATGTAGGTGACAAGGCGCTACCTATTTATTATGTGGTCTTCTGTGATTCATATTTTGAACGTCAATTTTCGTAAATGGTCTAAGTACCTATTAGTAAATTAACTTTGTGTGCGTATTCCACTTACAATAACCATGTGTTTTCTCGAACAGCGTGTTGTACAGCTGCCAATCTTCTGCCTCGCAGTGTTTATTGTTCTGTTTGATCTTTTTAAATGTTATTTTAGCTGTAAATATGAGCTACTCTATTAACCTAAGATGTGTTTAAATTCTTATTTCTATTCCTTTAATTACCAAAGTTTATTAATATCAGTCTCAGAGAAGTTAAATTATAGAAATTATAAAAATTATTGATATTTAATTGTTAAATAACACGCAATCCTTACAATATTAAATATTTTTTTTGTTTTATAATATATATAGCAACTACAAATGAACGACGATGCCGCATCTGGCATACATTTTATCGTGTCCCGGGGAAGTAAACGCGGGAAAAAAGACGACAGAAATTCCATGGGGTCGACGAACTCTATGGTGTCTCTACAACAGACCCCCATGACGAGAGCTAACTCCGTCACCTCGATGCTGAAGAGACTGTTCTCTAAGGAGGACCAGAGGCAAGCGGGCACTCCCATCGCATCGCAACCAGATGGAGGTCAGTCGCTTGTGATTTCTTGCACGTATAACATACTCAATTATTTACAAGTTAGAAACCTAGAAAAGTGTATTGATCTCTTCTTCTTGCTACTCGTACTTATTTGTTTAATGAATATTAAATTAAATGAATCAACATAGCTCCACGCATCTAATGTTATTTTACGTACTTAGTTGATCTTTATAATTTGCGTAAACTATATTTATATATTCTTACGTACAACTGAGTTGACCGATGTCTCCTTAAGAATTCTAAGTAAATACTACAAGAAAAAAAATTAAATAGGTTACTACTAAGGATAAGGTAATACTACTATTCCTACTAAGGAACATCTTCAGAAATTTGTTGGAGTTATTAAGTACCTACCACAGATAGTACCTACCTACCTACCACAGCTACCTACATACAAAGTTCGAAACAATAGACATGTGGACTGAAAAAATATTTTTTGTACATCAGGTATTTAAAAAAATGTAAGTAAGTACATGTATTTTTCTATAATTTAACAAATATTGACGAAGATAGTGCACATTTAAATTTCGCATGACGTCACGGTTTTTACAGAAAATCGGTGACGTCACAAGCCGGAACTTCGATTTTCACTAATTTGATAAACCGAAAAATATGGGTTCATTATTTTTGGATTATCTAACTGACGACTATAATAGTTTATACTTATAAGTAATTTATTTTTAGTATTTAAGTTGTATTAAGTTTTTTTTTTAGTTACTTAGTTTTAGTTTAGTTATTATTTATTATTAGTCTTGTACATGTATTTATATTTATGAGTAATAAAGAAATACTGACGACTAAATAGAATAATATTTCTGGCCCAGTCCAAGCAGAAACAATTAGCGCAATTTTTCACATTCACAAATTCTAAACGAGTAATTCGTTTTTAAATTTATCATGTTCTCGTGCGAGAACAAAGGAGATAAATTGGGAGTTTATATATTTCAGTGTCACACTACATAGTGTCGGCCAACCAATTAGCTCAATATTAGTTGCTATTCAAGAATTGGGTATTTTGGTGGGTCAAAAATAAATTATTTGGTACTGTTAATAGAATAAAACGTCACAAAATAATGCCACTTGTCATTGATCAGATCACATCCACTTTGAACGTGATTTTAGATTTATTAATGCAGAAAAACGGATATTAAGAGCGCCATTTGACTCCAAGTAACTATGACATCATAAATAGATATTTCATACAAATCCCATAGAAAATGTTTGTTTTAGACGTTAAGAAAAAAGTACTTATCTGATTTGATTTGTTGTAAAATAGCGTATTCTACACGAGTCATTGTATCCTTTATCATCGCTGCATTATTATGCGAATTAGATGCTCTCGTGCGAGAACAAAGGAAATATTAAATTGGGCGTTTGTATATTTCAGTGTCACGCTTCATAGTTTCGGCCAGTAATCCTACGCTGAACAAGCCCGCGGCAGCTACCGGCAGCATGAAGATAGCCAACGAAGTCATCGAGGAAGTGGACGAGCAGACCACAATCACCAGTATGGGCAAACGACCGGAGAATAGGTATGAATTATTGCTGGAAATGCAATCATCATCATCATCAGGTCTTTTTTATACTCCACTGCAGGATCACGACCCCTTTCTGTACTACCAGAGCCATATATTAGCCAGAGCAGTCAGAGGATTTAGCCTTCACTCTCCACGCTGCTGGCCAGACGGGTTGAAGAGGTCTCATATTGATGTTTATAAGCTATGTTTAGCTTGTGTTTCCTAAGTCGCCTGCTACGACATCCACTGGAAGACTGGGAGTGGTCCTATTCTACTCTGCTAGAGATGCAGAGTAGAATAGGACCACTCCCAGTCTTCCCGTGGGAACCACATAGATGCAATATGCGACGCAAAAGCTTTGTCATACAAAACAAAAATGCCATAGTTACTAAATTTTAAATTGTGGTTCTCCCACCTGATTATCCCACTTTTCATCTGCTGCTGCTAATAAATAACGTAGAAGCATATGAAAAAAGAGGTTTATTTTTAGACTGGTATCCTCTCAATTTGGTAATACAATTTACAAATTATGGAGTATAGGAGATTACGGCGGGTCACATTATAGTGAGGTGGATATCAGTGGAGGTGGACGTCCATGCGGGCTAGCCCGGTCAACTGCCTAAACTGCCTTTTTATCCGTCCATGCGGGCTAACCCGGTCAACTGCCTTTTTATCCGTCGATGCGGGCTAGCCCGGTCAACTGCCTAAACTGCCTGTTTATCCGTCCATGCGGGTTCGCCCAGTCAACTGCCTAAACTGCCTTTTTATCCGTCCATGCGGGCTAACCCGGTCAACTGCCTTTTTATCCGTCGATGCGGGTTCGCCCGGTCAACTGCCTAAACTGCCTTTTTATCCGTCCATGCGGGCTCGCCCGGTCAACTGTCTTTTTATGAATAACTCATTTTAGAGATAAGTACTTTAGCATGACAGTCAATCCGTCTATCGCCGTATCCATATAGAATAATGTGTCAATGCTTTGCGACTGTAAAGTGATAAGTAAGTACGATCCGTCGCAGCCCACCCCAATTTGCTCGTTCCTTCAAACTGAGTCATGTCTTTTGTCATTATTTAAAGTTATAAATGTGTTCAGCTTTGTAAAGAACATCGCAACGCAACTGCGATCTAAATAAAGTCATGCCCAAAATAGATGAAGCCCACAGTGGTGGAGAGTTGGAGACTAATATGGAAAGCATTTACTTGACAAATATGTAGGTATCTCAATCATAAACACAATGAATACTTACATCTACGGTATTTAAGTAGTTTTACGGCCAAATAGAGTAAAATTTATTTTAAGTAGTTAGATTTTATTATTTAAAATACAGGCCGCTTCCAATCGGTCGTTTAGAAAATCCTTGGACATATCCGACAGCGGACTTCCTGTGTCTGATATGATGACTATTTAAAATGCGATTTGGCTGATAGTTAATGGTCACTTCCAAAAATACAATAATTGCAATGATGTCCTATTCTTTTTTCCAGACCAACAGCGATGAGTTTATTCAACCAAAAACCCATCAACCCCAGTGAACCAGTAAATGTTCCGACCAGAAATTCCAACCATAGTTCCAGTAAGTAATTTTTCATGATCCAAGCCATAATACACTGATTACTTATATAATATACGGGAGGTAGAAAACAAAAATCTCCCATTCAGAGAAATAAAAATTCACAAATAGAATTCAAATTTTCTTTATTTAATCCACGGTACCACTAATGTTCATGGGGTTTAGGTAGCACTGAATGTGATTCATTTACAGTTGATTCCATGTCCATTATGTAGTTACTCAGTGCTCGCTTTGTTGACTTGCTAGTAGACTCGTGAATATAGGCGACGTCACTACGCGTACCTATTAGTGACGTGTGTATGGGGAATTTGGATTTGCTTAAACACATGCATACACTCCAAACAATCGGGAACTTGATTAAAAATCATGATGCAAACAAAAAGTATTTTACAATGAATGACTTTGGATTTAAGTTGCCAAACGTGTTGCTGAACTTAAATCGATGGCGCCACCGAAAATTTTTAATCTGTGTTAGCAACCAGGTGCCTATTCAATTTTATACTGGAATTTGTCCGCTGTAGTTTGACCACGACCGCAATACCGCGCCTGCGGTATGCGAGCGGTGAGACGGGGGCTGTCTATGTCAGATTCACATGAGATAGAATATCCAACGATGGGTCGTGCTTTATATCGAGATGTCAAGGCTGTCGTTTTCAAAGTGACCGAATATTTTAGGAAAAGAAAAACAGACAAAGATAGTTTCGAATATAAAACTGATTTTCGAAACGTTTTATTTTTCTAATAATTACACATCAATTTCACTTATATTGGTTTTTTTGTTTGTGCTTAAAAATCGTATTGAACCATAATAAGAATTGGATATAATATGTATACAGCGTTAAAATATTGTACTTCGATTTCGATCTATCCGACAGTATGAATCTCTTGTGACTCCATGATCCCCTCCCCTGCCCCCCGCGCAACCTCAGGCGCGGTACAGCGGTCGTGGTCAGACTATATATGGCGAGGTCTACACTTATTTGTCAACTATTAGTTTATGTAAAAAGAAACTGTCGTCGGAAACTTTGCAATTAAGAGTGCCATGCCAACTGACAATGACGGCGTAATTTCTTATACATACATATTATCATTATCGTAGCAAGTGGAGACTATAGATCTCTACTTGCTACGACCCTTGCAAACCTCTTTCGCTTTGTCAACACTCATTATTCTTTTCATGCATGCTCTCCGGTTTGGTACTCTTTACTTCACCTTTTTAGGGTTCCGTACCTCAAAAGGAAAAAACGGAACCCTTATAGGATCACTTTGTTGTCCGTCTGTCCGTCCGTCCGTCCGTCTGTCAAGACCCTTTTTCTCAGGAACGCGTGGAGGTATGAAGCTGAAATTTATATCAATTACTCAGGTCTACTGTCCCTTGAAGCTGTGAAAAAATCAAACTTCTAAGCCAACGCAATCAAAAGATACAGCCGTTTATGCCGCAAATTTTCGACACTTGCAAGGGAATCAAAACCTACAGGGTGCTTCCCGTGAACTCAGAATCTTGAAATTTGGTACGAAGCAACGTCTTATAGCATAGATAAAGGAAAAATTACGAAAACCATAAATTTTTAGTTACATCACATAATATATATTTTTTTAATAATTTTAAACTTACTACCCATTTCCTCATAAACGCGTAGAGGTATTAAATTGAAATTCATACCAAATACTAAACCTTGCAGGTTTGTACGGAACCCTCGGTGCGCGAGTCCGACTCGCACTTGGCCGGTTTTTTTTTCCATCGTTTTTCTCATAGAATCGTATAACTTGCAGACACGCGTCTGTCATCTTCTGCGCCGACGAACTGGTCGCGCGCCGTGACGGGCGACGCGAGCCCCGCGGCGCAGTCGCTGCACACGCAGGTGTCATTCCCGAGCCTGCCTGACGAGGATCGCCCGCGCCTCGACAGCGACGTGGGCGCTTCACTCAGCGCCGCCGGCAGCCAGACCTTGTGTAACTATATCTTTGTTCTGTGTTTGTAGTATTTATTGTTAGTAACATAAGCCATCAGTTCATAGTAGTCGGTAGTGCATGGGCATGGGCTACAGACTTAGCACAGCAACACAGCGCCATCTCTGTATTTATTTTCATCGGTCCAACCATGATACAAACTTACTGTTGGCCGTTGAGGGGTATATCCTAACAAATTGGACAATTTTTAGATTTGTGTTTCGACTGTCACCAAAGCGTCGTCCCCACTGGGGACAAATGGGAATGACTATTATTTGACAGTTCCATTTCACCAGTGGTGATTGTTATACAAAAATATTTATTTTCATATTTGAATGATCATCTTTTACATTGTTATACAGAATGATTTTGACCTTAGAGCTATATTCAAGGAAAGTACTCTATGCGCTAAATAAAATATACATGTTCGCTTACAATTAACTTGTTTCATAATAAAAACCAAAGATATAAGCCCTCAAAGTTGTACGGAAAATTCCCAATCGCAGTAATACCGACCGCCATATGATCGCTCGCCCCGCGCGCCGCCGCTGCGGTAAGGGTGCGGGGACGGTCATACGGAGGAATCGAGCGACAGCGAGGTCATTGAGACTAATAATAATACGTTAACCATTTATTGCAAATGAGGGGATTTTTCCTAATAAGACGTAGCAAATGAAGTACTGCTTTTTTGCTATTTTGTTCTATTACTGATTCTGATTCCAAGATTTCAATATAGCTCAGTGTTTCAAAATCAACCTGTATACAACGTGTAGCAAAAAGGGGGTTTCTATTCGAAATGTTAACGTAATCAATGAGAACAACTTTTACTACAGGCCCATCCCTGAAATCGCGAAAAAAATTCTGCAGCTCCATATATTTTAGCACGGTAGGTATTTAATTTTGTATGGAGCTGCAGATTTTTTTTTTGTGATTTCATGGATAGGTTTGAAGATTTTTATTGACTCATAAATAATACATTCACTTACATTAAGGACCGTATGCAGAAAGCCACGTGGTCGGATTTGGCTCTGAAATATGCAAAATTTTCCCGCTAGGGGGATAAAAATGTCAAGATGAAGTTGCATAGAGTTAATAATGTGTAAACGGGACAATAGATGTAGGTAATCATAAATTGTAACGTAGAATTAGTATACAGCTTACTTTTTTCTTTTCGTCAAGACTTCCAGCGATACTTATTAAAATTTTCAAATCAATCAAATCAAATAATTATTTTGTTTGAATTATTATTTCTGAATTAAGGCCTTGGCAGACGTCATTATAATGTACTTAACACTTTAGTAGACAGGCTATCAGTAGAAAAAGTAAAGTCGAAAATACAGTAGTGTGCGTGAATGCAAGTCTTTTATTTAAAAAGCGAGTTTAAATATATGTGAAATTCATATAGCACTTTCTAAAAAATCCAAGTTATAGTTATACGAATCTTGCGTAAAATTTATTACTTTTTCAATTTATTAGTCGACCTCCGTGGCGATTCCTTAACACGCTAGTCCGTCACTCGGAGGTTCTGGGTTCGATTCCCAGCCAGGGCAATTTGGTAAATTGTCTTTTTTAATTTGTCCTGGTTCTTGGGAGTTTATTTTATCCCATTAAGGACCGTATGCGTAAAGCCACGTGGTCGGATTTGGCTCTGAAATATGCAAAATTTTCCCGCTAGGGGATAAAAATGTCAAGATGAAGTTACATAGAGTTAATAATGTGTAAACGGGACAATAGATGTAGGTAATCATAAATTGTAACGTAGAATTAGTATACAGCTTACTTGTTTCTTTTCGTCAAGACTTCCAGTCCGCGATACTTATTAACATTTTTAAATCAATCAAATCAAAGAATTATTTTGTTTGAATTATTATTTCTGAATTAAGGCCTTGGCAGACGTCATTATAATGTACTTAACACTTTAGTAGACAGACTATCAGTAGAAAAAGTAAAGTCGAAAATACAGTAGTGTGCGTGAATGCAAGACGTTTATTTAAAAAGCAAGTTTAAATATATGTGAAATTCATATAGCACTTTCTAAAAAATCCAAGTTATAGTTATTCGAATCTTGCGTAATATTTATTACTTTTTCAATTTATTAGTCGACCTCCGTGGCGATTCCTTAACACGCTAGTCCGTCACTCGGAGGTTCTGGGTTCGATTCCCAGCCAGGGCAAGTTGGTAAATGGCCTTTTTTAATTTGTCCTGGTTCTTGGGTGTTTATTTTATCCCATCAAAAACATAAATGTAAAAATGCCAAGTTCAAATTCCGACAAAACAATTGAAATTTAAATAGCTGCCAAGTTATGTAGGTAGAGAAAACTGAAATTTATTCATAAGAAACTCAACATTTAACTTAAACAACATTAAGATTGAAAGCACGGTCACCCATCCTAACTGTGACCAAGCTAGTAGTTGCTTAACCTGTAAAAGCACGGTCATTCATCCATCAATTTTTGAATTTATCGTATGCGAAGTGGAGCGAAATATTTGCACAAGTGGTTTTGATTACTCGTATTTTGAAATTTGTTAAAGCGCAAATGATAAAGAACCCTTAGAATAGGGAATCTGTTTCGTTTCACGCAACTTTTTAGGGTTCCGTAGTAAACAAGAAACCCTTATAGCTTCGTCATGTCGACAGACATGACGAAACTATAAGGGTCTATCTTATTATTTCGTTCATATTTTTGGAAGAACTATTCAACGACGTCTCACACCACACATTTTTTTTTTCAAGTTTTTATTACCACATCCATGATGCCCAACTAAGTCGACATTCATCTCATGACACTGTCTGTCCCCAGTTTTACCCATAGACTATTAGTACTAGAAAGCTGTAATTGGGCATGGGCGGGCATGGATATGTGGTAATAAAAACTTGAAAAAACAAATGTGTGGTGTGAGACGTCGTTGAATAGATCTTTCAAAAATATTGTAAGATTATGAACACCCTTTCTCGTTTTAGCAATCCGTTTGTAAAATATTTGGTTTTTAATTGCAATTTTTTGTTAGAATCATGTGTCTCCCCTCTGTCAGTTAAACGGTTGTATATGGACACTTAAAAAAATTCACGGCAGTAGTACATAACGTCTCCCTGTACTAAAACTAGTTTAAGGTGGATTCAGTTCATGATACTGAACAAATTTTCCTAAGGAACACATAATTAAATATGAAAAGAAAATGTTTGCTTTCCATTCTACCTCCGTGGCGTAATTGTTAGCATGCTAGACCGCTAATGCGGAGGTTCTGGGTTCGAGCCCCAGCCAGGGCAAGTTAGAAAATGGTATTTTTCAAATTGTCCTGGGCCTTGGGTGTTTATCTATGTATGTATTTATCATAAAATATAGTATCATTGAGTTAGTATCCCATAATAGAAGTTTAAAACTTACTTTGGGGCTAGCTTAATTAGTGTGATTTGTCCTTACATATTCCATACATATATTACATAAATATTACATTTTGCCAAATCTTGTGTGTAAGAGATCAAAAATAATTTTTGTATTTCGTTTGTTCCTTGGTGAAAGTTGTTCAGTATCATGGACTGAATTCAGACCTAAAGTTAGGCAGTTGTTAGTTACATAAAACAAGTAGGTACTGACTACGGAACCCTACACGAGCGGTGACTTGGAAAACTACACGTTTTGTGTTCCACTGACAATGTACACATTTGAAGTTTCTTTGTGAAACAATACGTTTAGCGACCATCTGCAATCGTAACACCTTTCCCTTTTATTTACCTTATTATGTAAGTACGGAGGGTAAAAAAGGATTACACGTTGAACAGATCAACAGTCTTGGCTTAGCAATTGTATGTGCTTAATCAATGACTTGACTGTTTGATTTTGTACAATATTTTTAACGAATCAACAAAGAGCACTAAAAAGAAATCTTTTCCTGAAAACAGCTAAAAAAATGGTTGATTAATGAAGCAGTAATTAGCCTTATTGCACCCTTTTATTTTTTATCTTCTAATAGGTTTTCCTGTAATCCGTAGGTAAAGAACTATTAACTGTATATTTTTCGAAAGTTTGGGTTCAGTGGTTTCGGAGATAAGGGTATTTTTATTATTTATTTTCAAAAATAACTGTAATGAAACCAACCTAAAAAATATAGAAAAATATATTTAATATTATCATAAAATGCTCTTTCATTTGATATTTTACGCGATATAGTTCACAAAACCCTTTTTTTAATGTCTCATTTATCTCCCATAAGTGGCCACATTTTTTTTATTTATTAATTTACCTACATTTTACTTTCGTCTTTGGGTCACAAATTTACATTATGTGCACCACATTTCAACTGAATCGATCCAGTAGTTTAGTAGGGTGGGGTAAATTTTCGCCCATTTTCTTAAATAACTTAAAAATACCGATCTAAGAAATAATAAAAAATATATATATTTAAAATTGTCATAAAAAGTTCTTTCATTTGATATGTCACACGATTTTGTTATCAAAACTTTTTTTTAATGTCTAATTTACTATCTAATTTACTATCTAATGTCTATTTTTTAAATTTCATTTATTTACGTTATACGTCTATCTTTGGGTCAATAAGTTACATAAGTGTAGGTACTAAATCTCAACTAAATCATTCTAATAGTTTCGTAGCAAATTGCGACAAGCGAAACCCTAAAAACAGTAAAAACGCCAAAAAAATCTACTAGTACTACTACTATACTAGCAGTCCACCCCGGCTTCGCCCTTGGTACACACAAAGCCTATGTCACTCGGGGATAATGTACATTTTCAACGGTGAAAGTTTTTTTAAAATCGGTCTAGTAGTTTCGGAGCCATGTTATGCAAACAAACAAACAACCAAATCTTTCAGTCAATTCGTATTTTGATATACATTCATGGGGAAAAGTTGTTCAAAATTTCAGACTGAATCACCCCTCAAAATAATTTTAAAACCCTAATTAAACAGCACCTTTTATTACAAAAACAGTTAATATGATTCCGCGACCCGAGAAAGTTCCAATCCGATTTTCAGCCTAATCGCCAATTAAAAAATATAGATAATAAATCAAACCAAATTATTTGTTTCATTAACTTAATTTTCAATAAAATTAAAAAAAAAATGTGCGATGCCGTATCTGCGATAGCATTACATCTTTGCTTTTTTTTTTTTATTAATGGCTTGACGCTACTGCGTATTTAGCCAGGAACAAGTTAATAAAACATGGGAAATTCTTTTTTCCTAACAAGTTACAATCAAAGGTTGGTGTAGGGCTTTGATTGCTTTCAGGGAGCTTCTGGTGACAAATCTATACGAGTCCACTGGTTTTCATAGCCGACTGAGTGGCGGACGACGCCCGAAGACGCCCATACAGTCCGCGAAACAAATATCACTACAGCCGTACTATGACTGTCCACTTTAACTATTTTATATATTGTTCATGAGCATGAGCATTTATAACACCAAACAACACCAATTTCATATTATAAAGTCCACTAAAATCAATTTGCAAAATAATTTAAAGAAAACCCTAACCGAACCCCTTGACTTCCCGCCAAACCTCCCTACATCTTTGCTTGAACGTCAACAAAATGTCAAAACTGTACCATAGTGTAGCAAAAGTATGACATAATTTAGCAGTTTGTACATAGTTTTTTATTGAAATATTTTAGACTGTAGTGCAATTTTACGTAATTTGAAAATTGTTTTTTTTGAAAAATTCAACACGGCCTCCTTCCTGATCGCCCGGCCCGGCAACTGAATTTGTATGGAAGAAACATGGCTGCCATTTCAGAGAATTCTGTCAAAAACGTTGCAAAACATCCAATTTTTTTATTTTATTTTTTATTATTGCGTGATTGCATTGTAAGCAAATATTAAGAATAATGTTTCAAAATAGCCTTTATTTTTATAAAATATATGCAATCCTTTGTTAGAATATTTCTTTACTCAGAAAAACAAGCCAGTTTGTAGCAAGATTTTCTAAAATATTTCTTTCAGGTTTCTTTACAATTATCTTACTTTTTTTGAATGAAAATTAAAAAAATACGGTTTTCGTCTACTGGCTAGTCTATTCACCTATAACTAGGTATGTAACTTTCTTAGTGGTCTTTTCTACTTAAGCCATAACTATTGCCCGCGCAAAGTGCGTTTTGCATGTTTTTGGGTAAATTCAATGCTTGTTTTTAGGAAAACTACAAAATATTTTAAAAAATCCTTTTTTTCGTCTACTGTCCCAACTCTTCCTCTATCTATATGTATACATTATTTGACTTAAATCAAACGCTTTCCGTACAAACTTGTTGCCCGCGCAAACCCAGTTTACATGGTGCCG
Source organism: Acrobasis repandana (assembly GCA_963576875.1). Lineage (NCBI taxonomy): Eukaryota > Metazoa > Arthropoda > Insecta > Lepidoptera > Pyralidae > Acrobasis > Acrobasis repandana. Next base: position 11,885,691 of record OY756218.1, on the reverse strand, counting down.
ACCCTTAAGTCTTAAACTTAATATACACAAGTCATGTTCAAACTAAATGCACGCATACAGTGTTTTTAAACAAGTAATTTTTTTTTTAATAACCTTAGTTGTCCCATTGTTGGGCAAAGGTCTCTCCCATCTTCTTGTACACAAGTACAATGTTAGGTGTTTTCGTAAATATGTTTTTTTCAGTCTTTCCGTAAACATAGTCTAAGATTTGCATTCTTTCAGTTCTTTGGGTAATCCATTATACATTTGGGCCCCTTCGTACAATATGTCCCTCTTACCATAATTATTTCTAGGTGTTATGAGTTTTATTTTGTTAGTATTTCTTAAATTGTGTAAAAAAAAATATACTTTTTAAAAATCATTAAGGCGAAGTCTAAGATTTGCATTCTTTCAGTTCTTTGGGTAATCCATTATACATTTGGGCCCCTTCGTACAATATGTCCCTCTTACCATAATTATTTCTAGGTGTTATGAGTTTTATTTTGTTAGTATTTCTTAAATTGTGTAAAAAAAATATACTTTTTAAAAATCATTAAGGCGAAGATATAGGCAAATGGCCTTGAAGTGTGAAATAAATTGTTAACTCGTAAATATGGTGATAAGTTTCATATTGCTCTACGTCATGCACTAGATAGCCCTTTAAATTATTTTATGAACTACCGTTGAAACTATTATTGGTGATCCGTCTAGCTTTAAAACTTGCCGTGGCCAATTTTGGCGGAGGCAAGTTTTAAAGCTAGACGGACGAATGTAAATACTTTCAACGGTGGTTCATAAAATAATTTAAAGGGCTATCTAGTGCATGACGAAGAGCAATATGGAAATTATCTCCATATTTACGAGTTAACAATTTATTTCAAATGAGGGCGCCACTTCAAGGTCATTTGCCTATATCTTCACCTTAAGTATTAGCTATACTATATAACATAACTGGGGACGAAATAATATCCGTTCCATTTGCTACCACTCGGGTCAAATAGAATTTTGTCCATAGTCCATTGATTTCATTGCTCCGGTTTATATGTAATTTATTTTATTCCAGTGGATGAAGTAGATGGCAACGAGGATCCAGACATGGATGATTTTGATCGCCTACGAAGCATACGGGAGCAGAACCGTCGCGAGAAGTACCTGCAAAAACTTATGGCGCGTTCCGTCAGCGCACAACAGGTGAGAACGCACCAGATTGTTGGCCGTACCTTGATGTAGAAACTAGATAAATCTAATATAGGTATCCTAAATATATCCATCAAAGTTCAAATGTTAAAATTATCATAATGCACATGAAACTATTTCTATTGCTGACCTATCTTTGAAGCGAGTTATACTTACTTAACAAAAAAAGAAAGCATATACTGGTACTATTATTACTATAATGACGGTATTCCTATCGTTGGCACCCTTTAGGTACGTAGGTTACCCTGAAAAGCACTTCTTCCAAATATTCAAAATTATAGAATTTCAAGTTTTGAAATAGATTTTTTCTCATATTTAAGCTAACGAGAAGAAAACTAAACTACTAGGTACCTAGGTTGACAAACAACATAAGTTACCAATTATAACACTTACCAATGTCTACTAGAAATACCGTCTATAGAAATATAAAGTAGGTTTCGAGAAAATCAATTTTTTGCTGCTTCATACATAATGAAAATGATGAATTATTTTGTTTAAAAACATTGAGATACTATGTACTTATGTTTGAAAATTACGTTTTTTAAACTTTACTGAATTTACTTTTTTTATCATTTTATATGAATGTAGTGGTCTAGTGCTATTCCACTTCTATAATATCTATCAAAATCCCAAGTCAGTGATTGATACTACAGATTGTACAAGCAAATAGCAAATGCAATTGAATCTTTACAAATCTGACGAAATGCCGACGTAACAAAAATTAAATAATTTTTATTTTTCAGCCTACGGGAAGTCTGGAGTTGATTGATAACGATTTGTTATTGGAAGATCTATTAGCACAATCGGCAGCATCCAAGAAGGAGGAAGCGCCTAAAAGTGAATCGAAGGACACCACCTGACATAGCAGCTTTATATTCCAGTGGGATTGAATTGACAGTTTGTTGCAGTTCAGTATTATCAATTGTGATACGTTTTTAAGTTTTAGAAATCAAGGACTCGAGAAAGGTTATCATGTGCCTAGATCAAATTGTTTATGTATTTCTCTACATACTTAGTTATTGTAAGCGTAATAAATAGACTTTACAATATTTATTAATGTAATTTTATATTTTTCCTACAAACAAATCCTAATAGCATCTAGTATTTATGATGAAATACAGTACCTACCTATACAAATTGCCTTTTAGTGATGAGATGACTATTTGACAACTTTTTTTTACTTGCCATGGACCACTTACTACGAGGGCCACACCGAAAAGATCGGGAATAGAAAAAAAGTACAAAGATAATATAATAATGTTTACTTTTATTGTTTTTCGAAGTATTTTCCGTGACATTCAATGCACTTTTGCATTCGATCAAACCAATTATTGAAACAGTAATTCCAGTCTGAAGTGGATACAGTCAAAACAGCTGATTTGTAAGCTTCAATCGCCTCTTCTGGGCCATGAAACCGTTGACCACGTAGCATATCTTTAATTCTTGGGAATGTAAAATAATCATTGGGGCTCTACGGAGGATGGTCCGTCAACTCCACGTTTTCCAGATTTAAAAACGCGCTTGTTTTGCGTGCGGTATGTGAGCTCGCATCATCGTGGTGAAGAATCCTTCACCACGATGATGCGAGCTACGACGATTCGGATTAATTTTACGAAGTTCTCTTATGACTTCCGGCAAACAAATTGTTGTGTACCAATCAGCAGTAACCGTCCTTCGTTCTTGTAAAGGAATCGTAGCCACATGACCAGTTTTCGATACAAACGAAGCGACCATTTTTTGCGACACGCTGCGTGAGCGAATAACTTTTGTTGGCTTGACCTCACCCTCGAAGACCCAAACTGCCGATTGATGTTTTCTTTCGGGCTCATATAAATAAATAAACGATTCATCCCCAGACACGATATTGTAAACTGCATTTGAGCTCCCTCTATTGAACCGTTGCAGAGCAGACCGAAACCAATTAACACGAGCCGTCTTTTGTTCCTCGGTCAAACGGTGGGGCACCCAGCGTGAAATTAACTTCTTGACACCCAGTTCATCATGTAAAATGGTCTGAATGGCTGTCATACCAATGCTGAGAGAAACCCGAATCTGCTCGTATGTCACATGTCTATCTTCTTTTATTAATTGGCGTACAGCATCGATGTTATCTTGTGTTACCGCTGTTTTTGGCCGACTAGTAGAAGGGACTGTGGTAAGAGAGGAACGTCTACGACGAAACTTAGAATACCAACGATATATAGTCGTTTTACTAGGTGCTTCGAATTCATAAATAGAAACAAGCTCGGCGAGACATTGTTCTTGAGATAAACCTCGACGAAAGTTATGAAAAATTATTGCACGAAAATGTTCCCGCGTAAGCTCCATTTTTCTCACCGACTTGTCTAATTTAAATGGTCTCTCTTTTAAAGCTAATTTCTTTTTTACTTTATTTAAAATTAAAAAATGGAATTGTGTTCGAAATAATACTACATTTCAAACACCAAAAAGGTTTTACTCTAATTTATTCCTACGTATTCTATTCCCTTAGATCATTTAATACAAGATAAGTTACTCAGACAAATCTTCTTACAAAACTTTTTGCCGTTTTTGGTGCGGGGGGAGGGTACTACTACATCTAAAAAACACTCACAGTCACAAAAATAATTTGTGTCGTTATAAACGCACACTTACGTAAAATTGACACACTAGTTTATTTTCTGCACACTAGCAAGACTCACACTAAAACAAATGTGTATGTACACGTAATAATACACCCTAGTGCAAAAGGATTGAACAAAAAAAATTATCGACTTCGATATTTCGGAAAAAAAAATTACGTTCGTTTTAACTCTGGAATGTTTTCATATAATTATGTCGGAAATTCGGGATAGAAGTTAATACGTCACGTGATGCGCCACGTGAGCAGTTTACATATTAGAACTTGTTTAGTATCTATTTAGTTTTATTATTTATACTGCCCGCAACACGAATACTATAAAACTTGTTAATTAGTTTAACAAGTTTTATTATTTAAACTGCCTACGTGGCGCTTCAAGTACTTATACTACAATATAATACAAGTTTTTTAGTATTTAAACTTGTATTATAGGATACTAACTCAACAATATATATTTTATCATCTTCTTCATCGTCTAAGCGCGTTCCCGGTTGAATCCGTAGCTGTGCTGCTTCTCCTCTTTTTTTTCTCCAAATATAATATGGTTATATACCCAAGGATGCCAAAGACCTTGCGAAGTGAAAAAGAAATAGCCGAAACAGAAAACTAAAAAACTTGTATTATGGGATACTAACTCAACGATTGTATATTTTATAATAAATACATATATAGATGGGGTTATGTCGTTTAATCACGGAGTTCCTATGGCCACCTTTCAGCTCCATCATCAGACCCTGGATACCATCTAAAGACAAAAAACCCGTCAAGATGAATCATACGAGCCCAAACTCGATGGGCTTATGTCGTTTAATCACGGAGTTCCAATGGCCACCTTTCAGCTCTATCATCAGACCCTGGATACCACCTAAAGACAAAATACTCGTCAAGACAAATCATACGAGCCCAAACTGGATGGGGTTATGTCGTTTAATCACGAAGTTCCTATGGCCACCTTGCAGCCCTATCATCAGACCCTGGATACCATCTAAAGACAAAATACTCGTCAAGATGAATATTACGACCCCAAACTTGATGAGGTTATGTCGTTTAATCATGGAGTTCCTATGGCCACCTTCCAGCTCCATCATCAGATCAGATCCATGTTGTCATAATATTGCATTGTCACGCGACATACGTATGCGTGCAAAATTTCAGCTCAATCGGAAACCAGGAAGTGGGTCAAATTTAACTTGCAAGATTTGATTACAGACAGACAGACAACGGGACAGGTGAAACTAAATAAAAGCTTGTAAAAAATTAAAATATTTCGATATTAAAATTATATCACAAATAAAACTATATCAAGGAAATGTAATTTTTATCGACATCGATAATAATGCGATGTCTCGTCACTCAAAAAGTAGCAAAAATCTACTTAGACAGTTGAATGGTTAATCTATATTCAAATCGAATGACCAGAGAATAAAGACGAAGGTTGTAAATCATAAAAAGACTAGTCATCAACTCATCGTTTTTTAAATTTGAATCTTATTACGGAACCTTATGAATGTAATTGATATATTTAAAATGAGAAAGTCTCGTGTCGAAGGATAGTAAAAAAATAATAACATTGAAAAATGAAGTATGTCAACATTGTGATAAGTGATTATAGATCTTTTTGGTATGGTCATGGCAGTAAATAAAATAAAAAATCGCTTGGGATGGCAGGAAATCAGTTGCAAACTTGACTCGATTATTTTTTCCGTAATCTATACTGACAGATATTATATCGATTTTTAAGTAATTACATTTAAAAAGAAATCAATGTTAATAAAATAAAAAAATAATTGCAAATGAAAGGTTATTCCATCTTTACTAAGAGTAGAAGTATTTGACCTCTTTTTACATGCGTTGACTGCACAATTTGGCATTTTTAATCGAGCACTTGTAGACGTCCTTTCGATACTTTACCGATGCACATAATGATCATAATCGATTACGCAACTAGTTTTTATGAACGTATTAGAGCATGCGATCTTATACTTCGGCAGAGGGGAACGCGCAGGTAAGGCTTATCCTGTATTAAATGATCTAAGTCTATTCATCTTTTCGGTGTGGCCCTCGTATTTGGACTTTTGGAGGTATAGTCACGTCAAATAAAGCCTATTATGGGCAATCAGGGGAAATAAATGTAGTTTTGAAAATTGGTATGGGGTGTATAAAATTGGGGTGTGCTGAGGGTGTAGGGAAACATTTTTTCTTTTGATTTTTCTATCACTTCCGGTGTTGATTTTGGGTCATAGAAAATGGCTGCTATATCCTCGATTTTTGGTTTCTACTCAAATTGCTTAACAATTGACACTTTGCCTATCCTATAAATTGCTGACGTAGTGTCGCAGCCGCTGAAACTATGTAGGGAGAGAATAGAACAAGAAAATGAGAGTTTTTGTAGTTCTTGTGATGAAAATATCGTGGTTTCCACCTTCCCTCTTCCTGGCTTGACAAAGAATAATTGCTTATGTGGTGGTGATAGAGCCGTTAGAAGAACTACTAAATCGACGAGAAGAACTACTAAATCGACGTCTTCCCCAACAACAGCAACCACTGGATAATTTGCGGCTTTCTCAATGGCAGTCCTTATAATTGTACACTCGTGTATCAATGCCCTCAGCCTGCATTTTTCCTGACAGAAGTTCAATGAGTCGAGACTTGTTTTTTGGATTTGAAAGGAAATGCTTTTGTTGAACAGTGACCTTCATAGCAAGATCAAAATTCAATTTCATTCAGAAGTAATCATAATGCTATTCGCACAGATTTTTGATATGAGCAAAATCTGAAAAAAGGTACCTTCAACCACCCCCTACACCATCAGCACAATCCCCCACCCTTTAGGACTTTTAATATGTTTATCTGGACATCACAATGTACAATAAGTGTACCAATTTTTAAATCTACACGAATTATTTCCCCTGATTTTCTTGAACTAGTAAAGGAAACTTAATTTCTCGCAGTCAGGAAATAAGACATGAAATTATAATATTAATATTTTTACGAATTTTTAAGAACCACTGCTATAGAACATAACCACACGAATTCTATGAACTATTGTTGGAAAGTTTTTGTTTAGTTGTCAATTTTGGTGAAAATGAATATACTTACTTACATTACTAGAGATAGACCCATTGAATGATTATTTTTTTATTGAGGAACTCACTGGCACGGAGGGAGCACGCATCATTACCAGCGCTGATGCGCTTCACAAAGTGAAGAAACTGAAGGAGTGATATCAATGTTATACGAGTATTCTGAAAATTAATGTTAGGAAACCTCAATCTTTACATTTATTAATCAGTACCTATTTACTCATACTGCCTGTTTGTTGGGACAGCGGCTCGCTTTCCATTTGTGCGACAATACACGTTAGTTATATAGTTGGTTTTAGGGTTCCGTACGCAAAGGGTGCAAACGGGACCCTATTACTGTGACTCCGCTGTCTGTCTGTCAGTCACAGGGCTATCCCTTGAACCATAATAGCTAGACACTTGAAATTTTCACCGATTATGTATTACTGTGGCGACTATAATACTAAAAATAAAAAAAATGTTAAAAATTAAAGAGGGTCGTCATACAAGAAACGTGTTTTTTTTTCAGCGTTTTTAACTTGATCTTTAATGGCATTAACAAGTTACTTGAAATGTTCACCAATTATGTATAACTATGACCACAATAACAACAAATACTAAAAATAAAATAAAGTTAAAAATTAAAAGGGGTCTTCATACAAGAAACGTGTTTCTTCAGCGTTTTAAACCATTGTACGGTGGTACGGAACCCTTAATGTACGAGTCCGACTCGCACTTGCCCGTTTATATGAGTTACGGACACGACAAAAGATGAACCGGTCCATCAACTGGATGGCACCGCCCATAGTCGCATAGGTCATTATCAGAGTAACATCACCTAACTTGATTTTCTCGACACCTCCCAACACCAGCGAGTCTGACCAAGGGATATTCTTCGCCAAGGGCACATATTAATAAATAGTTACTACGTAATAGATAGGTACATCACTTCCATACGCTAAAATACCTACGCTATAAAAGCCTACAAAATCTTAAAAATATGAGAAGAAATGTACCTTAAGGTGAAGGTATAGGCAAATGGCCTTGAAGTGGCGCCCTCATTTGAAATAAATTGTTAACTCGTAAATATGGAGATAATTTTCATATTGCTCTTCGTCATGCACTAGATAGCCCTTTAAACTATTTTATGAACCACCGTTGAAAGTTTTTACATTAGTCCGTCTAGCTTTAAAACTTGCCTCCGCCAAAAGTGGCCACGGCAAGTTTTAAAGCTAGACGGATCACCAATAACAGTTTCAACGGCAGTTCATAAAATAATTTAAAGGGCTATCTAGTGCATGACGAAGAGCATTATGGAAATTATCACCATATTTACGAGTTAACAATTTATTTCACACTTCAAGGTCATTTGCCTATATCTTCACCTGTACTACCTACCTACGCGCATAGAGTCGAGCGAGACTGTTGCCCGCCGTGCGAGTCACGTGCCAACGCGTCATCGTAAGAATGCGCTAGGGTTGCAGGTACCTATGATGATTATTGTAATAAAAATAAAACGAATGTTGCGAATCAACCATATTTTTTGTTAGTCAATCAAATATGTTTTAGTTTTATACAGGGTCTAACAAAATATACTGAAACTATAAGGGTGGATTCAGTCCATGATACTGAACAACTTTCCCCAAGGAACATATATCGAAATATGAAAAATAATTTTAGGCCTTCCATACAAGTTGACCGATCAGCTGATCTGAGTCTGTATTGAAAGTCAAAAATTATTTTTCATATTTCGATATATGTTCCTTGGGGAAAGTTGTTCAGTATCATGGACTGAATCCACCCTTAAAATAGTTTCAGTATATTTTGTTAGACGTTATATAATGATTTATAATTTTATGCTATGCTGTTTCGGACCCCGGGGTGCGCTTCCCGCTTTTTATTTTCCAAATACGAGTACCTATAATATGCATATTCAATGACTGCCTCTGTGGTCCAGTGGTCAAGGCGTTTGCCTTGTGATCCGGAGGTCGTAGGTTCAAATCCCACCGGGAAGCATACTTTGTGAAAAGTTGTTTTCAGTCTAGTTAGGATATTGCAGACTTGAATCACCCGATTATCCGAAAAGAAAGATGATTCCGTGCTTTAGAAGGCACGTAAAGCTGTTGGTCCCGAACGCCATCTAGAATTTGTACCTGTCCTCGGATTGGTTCTGGTCTACCCTTAGGGTTGCGGAGGTAAGACGGCAGTCGCTCTGTGTAAAAACCAGTAAACTCGTCGAATCACATAGATTAGGTAGCGGACCCTGGGCTCTGAAGCGTAACCGCCGACGATGCAACCAGGAATACGCTCGGATGTTGATGATAATATGCATATCAATGGTCACCCAAGTAGCCAAAAATCTAGCGAATTAGAGAAGAAATAGCTGGAAAAAATTAACGATTTGGCTATAGTTTTATGAGACCGGCCACCTGCCTGACGTCAACCCTCCTTGGGAATGCTATTGTAGCATTTGTAGCACGAGCTTTAAGTGCTATTTTTCCTTAAGTCGCATTTTACAACATCCACAGGTAGAGATGAGTGGTCGTATTTTGACTCTAAACAACACGGTTGATATGAAAAGTTGTGACGTAGGACGTAAGAGAGCGTGTGATTTTCATAGAAACTCATACCTACAAAATAATCTGATTGGACGAGACAGTACCAAACCCTATTCTATACGACTACTTTATAGAACAAAACAATGAATTCTAGTGCAAATTATACCGAAAAAGAAACACATAAGTACCTACCTTACCTCGTCCCTTGGCAATGTGAAAAACGACAATTGTTTTTTGGTTCTTTGATTTTAAAATTCGTATTCCGCACAATAATGCCGTGAATTCGTCATTATTAAAACGCTTGTTTATGTCGCAAAGAAACAATACGCAGTAATGTTCCACTCCACGCGCGTGCGGCGCCCCTTTGCCTCTGCCCTGCCACTTGTGTTCGAACGCGGCTAGACGGTAGGTGCTTATAGCGCGACCTTAAGTGAGTGACAGAGGCCTGCCAAGTAGTCCAAGATCCCAGAGCGAGCAGACATAACTTATTTTCACACGGATGAAACCTCAGGTCCTCAGTAGGGTCTCGTGTGCTTTGAATACCTGCATGTTTGTGGATCTCGCTTTGTGACACCTGGGCAGGTCTAAAAATAAGAGTAACAAAAATTTGTATGGCTGATTTTTATATACCTATATATATTGTAAAATATTCTGTAGTATCATAAATGGTAGAGACTTCATGGGTCAGAACTTTTGGCAGACGTATTAAAGCTGCATAAAAAATAAATGAACTTATTATTACACGTCTGCCTTTTAAATATGTTATTAAAGTAACTATCACAAAGTTATATTTTATCAGGCAGACAAATTGGAGTGACCAAACATCCGCTAAACACAAAAATTATTCAGCCGGGAGTGCGAGCGCGAGAGCAATATGCATGCGTTTTTTCAGAGTGAGACGTCCATAATAACACAGTTCCCCTTCTTAAACTCACAATCTATTTCAATTCAATCTACACAAACATTATCATATCAATGTTAAAAAATCTCTGGTACGAAAAATACTTGCTTCTTGAAAAATCCTGAGTACGACTCCGATAAAACCTACATTTAGTGCCATCTCTAGTGTGGGATAGATAAACTACGTAATAATATTATTCTGGCCATTGAAAAGTGTCTGCCACTTATGATACTACTTTAGAACAATATACATATATATATAAATCAGCCATACAAATTCAAGTTACTCTTATTTTTAGTTACCTTTCTCACCTGGTACCTGTCCAGGTGTCACAAGGCGAGATCCACAAACACGCAGGTATTCAAAGCACACGAGACCCTGCTAAGGACCTGAGGTTTCATCCGTGTGAAAATAAGTGCTCTGGGATCTTAGACTAAAGGGCCCTACCTACCCTATGGGAGTTTCTTGGTAGAAGTAATGACTAAAATAAATAATACACATTGTAGATTTTGGGAGGAAATGTATTAGACACTTATCATTACAGAGAATTAAAGCTTACAGCTTGAGCTTAGTCCTCCTCCAGTGACGTCTCTTAGCGTTGTATCTGAAATGAAATAAATTGAAATAGTAAAGCTATGATGTTGCAGCGCAGCTCAGAATATGGATATACCAGACACCTACTAACAATATGTTGAATACATTGAATGTCCTGTCAAGGAGTGCCGTCCACAGGTGCAGACTAAACATATAGCTAGGGTATAAATAAAGCCACAGTTAGAGACTTTTTGGTTGCCTGTCTGGCCATATTAACCAGTCTGGCTTGTCCTTTTTTTAGGCTTTTTTACATTTATTACGTCTAGGTTTCCGCTCTGCCTGACCAAATTGTTTCACTAGTGCGAGCAATTGGGCTGCTGTCAATTTAACCCAAAATATCCAGCTGAACTGGATGGTCTGTCTTTTTAGTATAGCAGTGAATATAGATGGACCCTGTTGACATTGCTGGACAGGTTAAAGTTATATCCACCTCTGATATTTTATTGGGTTGAAATAGGTACATATAATGTATAATATCAGAGGTGGACATAAATACTAGCTTTTTATGTGCGTCCAATTCTTGGCATTTAATTGAACGTTTGGTAAAATACTTGCATTTCAAGATTTTAATTTTAAAGAAATGAGCCAGTTTTTGAATATTTCTTATTATCAAGTAACTCAACTATTCTAAATACCTAATCTTGTCTTAAACTCAAAACTCTACTATGGGACCCTTTTTGCACCTACAATTTTAACCTGTCCAGTATTTGGTCAACAGGCTCAATCTATCCTATTTACTGCTATATGTATATGTGACGTACCTTGTGGACGGTGGCGTTTAGGACGTTAAGAAAAACAATTCAATTAGTATAATTAACTTAGCTTGAATAAACACAAAGTCGTAAGTGCCAGCTTCCATAAGGTACCTTTACCCGTGGAATGTCACATATTATTATAGGATTGTAGGCTGTTATTGGGATAACATACATTGTATGTTACCACAAATGGGGTCTATACTGATTTCACAAATATGAAGCATACACTGTCATTTATACAAAGCAGGTTAGAATTTATACATCATGTAGTGTAGCAAAAAATTAACCTAAGATTCTAGAATAATGAGTCCCAATATAGGTACATAACACTGATTGATACTTGCAGTCATGCATGCATACCGTTAGAAGAGGTATAAATAAGTCAGAAAGCAGCATATAAATGATCTGCAAGTAACACTGTCATTCATTCTGAATGTGGTGTAATGTGTATTTGTCTTTTGTATAGGAGTCATTTATTTTGAGACGTCAACACAATGCAGTCATATGAGGAAGATATTATCAAGAGGTTATGGATTATTTTCTAGCAACGTGGTAGAAAATAATTGCCTATCGTATTTTTTTTCAACGAAATATATGAATTTCTTGTGCAAATTAGGTAGGTACCTATAGGGAACAAAGTCGTTGGTAAGCATTTCGCACCGCTATTTTCTAATATTTACATCTTACCCTAGATTACATCAACTTCAATCGACCAGTTCAGTAGATAGATAACTTGAGAATAAAAATAATACAAGTAATGTTACTTGTACTGACACAATATAATGTAGATAGAAAATATTACCTGATCGTATTCCCCGTGCGCATTCTAACCCATTGGGGAATAGGTCGGTTCTGTTTCAGCTTCTTAGCAAGCTTTCGCTTGATAATAAATGTCTTGTGGGCCGACTGAAATGTAATGTATAAAACGTTTAATAAAACCAAAATATTATAAGCACGGATTTCACTAATATTTTATGATTTAATTGAGAAATTAATACAAACCATTTTGACCGCTTTAGCTGTCAAAACAAAGTGACAGAGGGGATCAGGGGAAATGACAGTGTTGCCAAGTCAAGTTTTGACTTTACCCGAGGCTTAATCTAATTTTACCCTAGATCCTGTATTATTTGAAAAAATACCCTAATTAAAATTTCCTTCTAGTTTTAGTTTTTTAACCGACTTCAAAAAAAGAGAAGGTTATCAATTCGTCGGAATCTTTTAGGTTTTTTTATGTATATTCCCCGAATACTCAAGGACGCTGGGACCGATTTGGTAAATTCTTTTTTTGTTGAAAGTATACCCTTTCAGGGTATACTTTCCAGGTGGTCCCATAGATAAATTTTAATAAAATCGATCGTGTGGTTTGTTTTTTAAACGAAAATAACAAGAAAAAAATATCATCTAAGTATACCATTGTTTAAATTTTAGCTTTTCTGGTAATGAAGTCAGTTTTTTGTTTTGAAAAAATATCAATAATTATTACATATTTATTAATATTGTACCCAAAGGGTGCCAACGGGACCCTATTACTGAGACTCCACTGTCTGTGTTTCCGTCTGTCACAGGGCTCTATCTCCTAAACCGTAATAGCGAGCGAGACACTTGAAACTTTTATCACAATTACTACAAATGAAACATAAAGTTAAAAATAAAAGGGTTCGTCCGTCATATAAGAAACGTGGTTTTTCAGCTTTTTAAAGAGTAAAAAAAGGGATCACACATACAAAGAGATGGGCAAAGTGTTTATGCCCAAACGGGCATATTATGAATATTCCTGGCATTTGCCCAATCACAGGGCAGAAAAAAAATAAAAGCTAGAAGGCGTTTTTTAGTATTATGTAGGGCATCTATGCTTTAAAATATAGTAGAAACGTTCTTGACACCATGCCGCACTAGATCAGATTAGGTTTAGTTTGTAGTAATGTAGTTTAATTTCAATTGTATTTATTTATTTTCTCCTTATTAAACAATTTGTAGAAAGGTTATCTATACTTCTTCTTCCTTTTATTTAAGAGCTTATTGGCTCTTGTCGGTGGAGTATGCGCCAAACTTCTCGGTTCTCTGCCTTACTTTTTAGTGCTTGATACGACATGACCCCTGCTTTTTCTTTCAGTTGGTCTACATAGCTCTTTCTTGGTCGTCCTGGACCTCTTCTTCCTTTTATCTTTCCTTGTAGTAAGTTTTTTTTAATTTTTTTTTGTTTTTTATATATTTTATCTATACTTATAGAGAATTAACTGCCTTAGTGGTTCAAAGGCATTTGCCTTGTGATCCAGAGGTCATGGGTTCAAATCCCACTGGGAAGCTTGACTGTTCTCGTTAATAATTGTATAATAACCTAAATGTAAATTTTAATTTCTTTCTGACACTCATGCGACTTCGTTCTACTAATAATCTTCTCCTTTCTGTTCCTCCTCATCGCACAAATTTTATGACAAGCTCTTTTACTTTACAAGCTATAGGTCTCTTTCTATAATTTTTTCTTTTAAGAGAAGAGTGCACTCTTATCTTTTTGATTGATGGTATTATATTCTTTATTTTTCACCATCATTGATTATTATTTATATAAGGTCTAACAAAATATACTGAAACTATTTTAACGGTAGGTCCAGTCCGCGATATTGAACAACTTTCACCAAGAAACATATAGCAAAATATAAAAAATATTTTTTTCATATATCACCTACGTTATCTCGGTTTTGTTTAAACCTATCCTTGGATTGATATACCCTTTGGGTTGCAGAGGTCAAACAGCAGTCACTCTGTGTAAAAACCAGTAACCTCGTCAAATCACCTAGGTAGGTAGCGGACGGAAGCCTGGGCTTTGTAGCGTTACCACCGAGAATGCAACCAGGAATACGCTTGGATGATGATGATGATGTTACCTATGTACATAGATAAATAAATTTAGGTGGTGCGACATATTGCGTATATTATATGAATAATGACTTGGTATTACTTGTTACAAAGTGTGTGCAAACGCTATGATATGCTTAAATGCAGGTATACGACAAGTGAAACGTTAAAGTTTATGAAAATAATTATGTTTTTAATAAACTTTAACGTTGCACTCATACCTACTAATCATACATTGAAAGTAGTCTTCGTTGAATTATTATCTTTTTCTTTGCTGGAAGGTGTGAAAAGACGTAATTATATGTATAAATAAGCAAACGGACATCAAATGCGATATCAACAAATGAACACCCTCGATATATGTAATAAATTTTTTTGACAGGCTCATACATTTTTGATTTCGTGTGGACTTAACACAGACAGATTTTGACGTAACAAGCATCATTTATGATTGAGAGATAAAACCGAATAAAACCGGTATTATATCAACGGAACAAAATATATTCGTATTGATGAGTTCTTCGATTCCCTATCAACTTGTTATAACATTTCCTAAAAGTAGGTAGGTAATGCTCTGGCATAATATTTACACCAATTTACCCGTCGTCGGAAGGGGACATATGAATTGACAGGTCTTAGTTATTTTTTTTTACTGGCAAATGTTTGTAGACCTATTTATTTGTTAAAATATGCAAACAGAAATGAAATGTGATGTCAAAATATGCGCACACTCATACATTAGTCGAGAGTAGTCTTCTTTGACTGCTCATCCAAGAGCCTAAACTAGGTACTGATTTGGGAGTTGGCCCCGGAACAGGAGATATTCGTATTGACAAGTTCTTTGATACCCCATCAACTTGTTATCACATATTCCCTAAAATAGCATGCCGGGTATTTACATCCGTCAATGGAAACAAACAAATTGACAAGTATATGTTCACATTTCTCACTGGAAAATGTATATGATAAATTAAGCAATCAGACATTAAATATAATTAAATCTGTACGGTAATTTTAGCACACTGACGGGTCATGCATATAATTTGCAAAGATTTTTAAAAATGAGGGGTCTTAAACTTACCTAACTTCGTGAAAATTACTTAACTAACTATAACTATTAGCTCTATTAACAATATTATTTATTTTCAATGTCAAAATAGAATAAAAAAATAATGTCGACATAAAAAAATAAATGCCCAGATAAATGCCCAAGGGAAGGAATTTATCGGGCATCTTATGGGAATATTCCCAATGTGCCCAAAATGCCCGGGCATTTGCCCATCTCTACTACAAGCTACAAGCATAGCTACAAGTAAGACCATCGTTGCGTACGAATCCTGATCGCGTTTATAGAATTTCTGATATGACAATAAAAAAAAAAACTCCAAAGCTGATTTCCTAAAAATACCCTAAGTAAATTAATTACTCTAAGAAATACCCTAGGAAAATTCATTTTTTTATTTTTTATTTTATAGTACGGCAAACGAACAAGCGGGTCACCAGATGGTAAGTGTTCACCGCTGCCCATGGACAACTGCAACACCAGGGGTGTAACAAGAGCGTAACCCTATTAATTACCCGGCTGGATAAATTTTACTCTAAATCTAAAGGTAAAATACCCTAAGTTGGCATCACTGAAGTGAGGTGAGGAGAAGGTAGGAAGAGCCAGGAAGAGCCAAGGCAGAGCTTGACAGATAGATATTTGTTTTTTATGTATTTCCATATTTCCTGACGTTTCGTTCGATTACATAAGCTTAGTAGGTACCTAAACGAAGCGACTAACTAAGCTCAGACGGCGCCGCCGCGCTTAGCTGACGGCATCATGCGGCAGCGGGCGAAGTCATATTCATTCATATCATGTCTTGGTATGGATGGCAAGTGCAACGGCAAGACGATTTCGCTGCTTAGTTTTTTTTTTATCAAAGGTTTTTATTAAAACCAGAGCTGAATATCCAGTCACTCTCGCTCGCTCGACTCTCAACGTTTCTTCGAAGTTTACGAGTATATAGGTATTCGCTTGCTCCACGGACCCACGCCCACGCGCCACGGGGCAATCGCGCCTTGCACGCGCCCACTGGCTGGAAAACTGACTGAACGCTCGGCCACAAATATGCGCGACAGCGACGGTGACGGCGGGGCGCACAGCAGGTCAGCAGCTATGCTATGCGCGTCCCCAGTGCCCACCCTCTTAATACCGGCATTTTCGTGTTTTATAGAGCACAAGGAACACATACATACCAGTTTTAGGTAATTATAGGTAGGTAAAGGTAATTATTTTTGCCCGTGGTCCTGCGGCATATTATTCCAAATTCTAAGGTAAAAGCCCTAAACTGGCAATATTCTGCGGACAAAATCAAGATAAGATAATTTCTTTGCTTTACTCACATGCACTCAAACCCACCGTGTAGTTCCGGGTTAGAATGGGTGGGAGTGGGACCACTCCATCACTTCCTGTGAATGTCGTAAGAGACGACTTAAGGACTAAGCACAAACATCTCGTGCTACAATTGCATTACCAAGGAGGGTTAACATCAGGCAGCGGCTGGTTGTAAAACTTTTCGCACACGGTTGACGTCAGGCAGGTGGCTGGTCGTAAAATTACAGCCAAATCATTTTAACTGTTCCGGCATTTTCTTCTCCACTTGGCAAGGTCTTTGGCATCCTTGGGTGACCATTGACATGCATGTTATATTTGGAGAAGAAAAAGCGGGAAAGCGCAACCCGGGCTCCGAAGCAGCCTGAGGATGCAACTGGGAACGCGCTTAGATGAAGAAGATGCACTCAAAGAAATTATAAAGAATCTAGAATGCCTACGAAATGGCAAAGTAGTCCAAGATCCCAGAGCGAGCAGACACAACTTATTTGCACACGGACGAAACCTCAGGTCCTCAGTAGAGTCTCGTGTGCTTTGTAATACCTGCGTGGTTGTGAAGCTCGCCTTGTGACACCTGGGCAGGTACCAGGTGAGAGAGGTAACTAAAAATAAGGGTAACTTAACTTAAATTTGTATGGCTGATTTTTATATATATATTGTAAAATATTATTCTGAAGTAGTATGTGTAAGTGGAAGACACTTTTTATTGGCCAGAACTTTTGGCAGACGCTTTAAAGCTGCACAAAAAATAAATGAACTTAACTTATTTTTACATGTCTTCCTTTTAAATGTGTTATGAAAATAACTATCACAAACTTATATTTTATCAGGCAGACAAATTGGAGTGACCAAACATCCCCTAAACACAAAAATTATTCTATAATATGCATGCAAAACCTACATTTAGTGACATCTAGTGTGGGATAGATAAACTAAACTACGTAATAATTTTATTACGTAGTTTATCTATCCCACTCTAGATGTCACTAATTGCGTTTTCTCAGAGCGAGTGAGACATCCATAATAACACGGTTCCCCTTCTTAAACTCACAATTTATTTCAATTCAATCTACACAAACATTATCAATGATAAAAAAATCTCTTTGATACGAAACTATTTGCTTCGTAAAAAATCCTGAGTATGACCCCGATAAAACCTACATTTAGTGACATCTAGTGTGGGATAGATAAACTACGTGATAATTTTATTATTTTTATTTTATTTAAACTTTATTGTACAAAATACAATTTGTATAGCACAATAAGCGGACTTAATGCTAAAAGCATTATCTGACAGCCAACCTTTGGTATTACGTAGTTTAGTTTGTCTATCCCACACTAGATGTCACTAAATGTAGGTTTTATTTTATAATTTTAAGTTATATTTTATCAGGCAGACAAATTGGAGTGACGGGGTTTAAGGCACGTATTGCAAAAATTTTTTCAAAAGTACCGACTGTACCAGAAAGTACCAAAGTGGCTTAACGTGCCTTCAATAACACGGATAAATACGGAAATGCAGCAATTTATATGCTGCTTTTCTGGGTATCAAATTTCTTGGTAGGTTGCTTCCCGCTTCAGGGCGGCCATACCCACTGCTGGGCTGGACCTAGCTTGGACTCTGTCCGCCCCGTCGCGGAGAGGAAAACATTTTAGAACAAAATTTACATTTTTATTGTAGGCGATGCCGCTTCAGCTTATGAAAAATATTAATGAAACTGCGTGTCCCTTTCCCTCGCGGGGCTTGCAGAGGGTGCCAGGGATGGCCCTAGACCATAACTCCGGGCTCTGTCTGCCCCAGGATGGACGGGGACGCGCATTAGATCAAAAAACGCTAAAAGCGAGGATGGTTTACCGATTTCTGGAATTAGGAGATCATCAAAATATAAAAAAAATGTTTTAAAAAAATTATCGGTTTGAAAAACCAGTGACGCTCCGAAAATGCGTGTGACCCACCATGGATAAACCGAAACTATAATTTCGGTGGATCTTTGGTAGGTCAAA
The DNA here is from genome assembly GCA_963576875.1 of Acrobasis repandana. Lineage (NCBI taxonomy): Eukaryota > Metazoa > Arthropoda > Insecta > Lepidoptera > Pyralidae > Acrobasis > Acrobasis repandana. Next base: position 11,866,791 of record OY756218.1, on the reverse strand, counting down.
ACGCATATAAATTTAAAATTTTAGAAATTTAAAATCTAGTTGCACCAAACATAAAAATTCATAAGGGCAACTAACTTGCAAATTGCGAAAACAGTCTCTAATCATGTTAGAGGGTCTAGAGCCTGGTTCAAACCGGGGAAAAAAATAACATCGCCTAAACACAAAAATTATTCTATAATATGCCTGCAAATTTTGGAAATCTTTGGGGGAGGCCTATGTCCAGCAGTGGACTTCCTGTGGCTGATATGATGATGATGATGCCTGAAAAACCTACATTTAGTGACATCTAGTGTGGGATAGATAAACGACGTAATTTAGTACGTAATTTATTACGTAGTTTAGTTTGTCTATCACTAAATGTAGGTTTTGCATGCATATTATAGAATAATTTTTGTGTTTAGGCGATGATTGGTCACTCCAATTTGTCTGCCTGATAAAATAAAACTTTGTGATAGTTACTTTAATAACATATTTAATAGGCAGACATGTAAAAATAAGTTAAGTTCATTTATTTTTTGTGCAGCTTTAAAGCGTTTGCAAAAAGTTCTGCCCCATGAAAAGTGTCTTCAACTTACACATACTACTTCAGAATAATATTTTACAATATATATATAATTCTCACCTGGTACCTGCCCAGGTGTCACAAGGCGAGCTTCACAACCACGCAGGTATTACAAAGCACACGAGACTCTACTGAGGACCTGAGGTTTCGTCCGTGTGAAAATAAGTTGTGTCTGCTCGCTCTGGGATCTTGGACTAAAGCCATTCCCAAAAAAAATAGGTACCTAAAGTTGTAGGTGTCCCTTTTTTTTCGAAACGTTAGGTATTGCATCTTAAGCGTTATAACGTACGTCGCATTAAGTTTAGTTGTTGAATGTTGTTTTTTTGAGATTATTACTTGTAGTCATTCTAATAGATTTATTTTAATTTCTTTGCATCACTTGACCATAAGAGGTAGGTTACACCTGACCTGAGGGTTACACTATCATCATACTATAACTTCATGACTATCATTCTGGCATCAGTCTTGAATGACGTGAGAGACGCCAGACAGAATGATGGATGTTTTTCACGGTTCATCAGGTGACCCGCTTGTTCGTTTGCCGCCCTATAACATTAAAAAAAAAAGGTTACACGGTCAATCCAGAATGACAGCAGGCAGACTGATAAAAAGTACGTGTACGGCAAATAACTAAAATGAACCTTATATACATTGGTGTACGGTGTTAGTAAAGTAACTAAAGTACGGTGACTGACGCGAGAATGATACGAGCGGATTACGCGATCAGTCTCCCATCAGTCTTTCATCATTCAAAACAATTTTAATTTTCATCAGTCAGCAGAACCATCAGTCTGTCATTCAGCGGGTTACACGATCATTCTCCGATCATTCTGATCAGGCGATCAGACTGATGTTGTAACCTTGCGCTAAAAATAAAAACAAAGAATTTATTATACAATCAAGAATAACTACGACTACTACGAGTAATAATCACAAAAAAAAACAAAATTGAAAAATATACTTAATGTCATGCACATAAAGCTCATATTTTCATAATGCAATTTAAATACCTAACGTTCCCAAAATGTACCTTAAGTTATAGGCGTCCCTTTCCCGCAAACTGTCAGTGCAATAAAGTAGAAGGGGAGAGCTATAACTTTAGGTATAATATTTAGGAACGCTTTGCCATTTCGTAAGCATTCTATTATTATTGACGTGACAACGTCTTAAATTAGGTTGCGGCTGGGAGTCACTTATGAAAAAGTGTAACGCTCGGTAACGTTACGATGAGTCACCGAACGAGAGAGAGGCCCGCCGAATGCCTTGCGTCTCTCTCCCACTCAACTATGATCGGTCTGCCGCCGTTGTCACGTAAAATCTTCGCCCGTAAAACCGACTTTACAGGCAACCATTTTTTATTATATTTTGTTATTTTATATATATTTGTTTTTTATAATTTTGTTACATATTTTTCGTTGTAAAATTATACACTTTCTAGATTTATATACAATAATAATTTCTTTGATGAAAAAAAAACCAGGCAGTTGATTTGATTTGACAGTGTTTTGACACTAGACACATTGACATTTAACAGTTTGACAGTGTCAAGTCAAGTATTGTAAAAATTCTAGGTCCGTGTTCGCGAGCGTAAAATTATTTAGAAAATTATTTTATTTTGTTAAAAAATAATTTAAAAATATGTTTGTGCAGATACTTGAAATCACGAACGGTAACCATCTTTCATAAATTTATGTATCTTACTATTTATTCAACAAGTCGTACCCATCTAAAATTTTCAAAAACAGTGAAAATGAATAAGTTTGTAGCTTTTTTTGGTTTTCGGCGAATACCTGACTGCCGCCTGGCTTCCACCCGGATAACAGCTGAAGGGAAAGATGCACCTAAAAGGAAAACTTTCGAGAATAGAATAACTTTAATTGGTACTGATAACACAGTTAGTATTACAGACCTTAAAAATGCTCAAAACATGTCACTTAGACGAGAATTGAAATTGGTTAAAATTCAAGACATAGATTCGAAAACCAGAAGACCTATCTATAAGTAAGTAAAATTTCATACCCTTCAGGTTCATTAGGACAACTATGCCAAAGCGTCAACAGTGGCAAGAGGACAGCTGTCCCATAATGTCTATTTCCCATAACGACAACTTTCTAAAATGTCTATTACCCATATCGGCAACTTCCCATAAAGACAACTTCCTAAAACGTATATTTCCCATAAAGACAACTACTTAAAACGTAGCACACAATCTTTTCTTTTCTGCAATTTTATTACGGTTACCTCCATTTTTAAACACTTGTTTTTAACGAATTGAAGGTAATGATTTCATGTAATCAAAAATCGGCCATGGATATGATGATGATGTATATGTATATAATAATAATAATAATAAATCTTTTATTTTCAGACCAATAATCCATACAATTTTTATAACATAATTACAAAGAAATTTGATAAATACAATTTAATAACATATACAATAACAAATTGGATAAAAATAAATTGAATAAAAATAAAAATAATTAATAAATAGAAATACATAATAAAATTTAAAATCATAAAAAATAAACTAAACGAACTAACCTGAAATTGCCGAACTCGTTCTCGAGGCACTGGAGCATGTACTTGCATCCAATGTTTCAAGAACGGGCCGTCCGTCCGTTCCGCGATGACTGACAGGAGGCTATTGCGACTGTCCTTCACTCTGCGCGCCGTGGATGCCACTCTCTTGCGCATTGTCGCATAGAAACAGTCGACTCTTGCTTTAGCGAACATTCCAGACGCGCTGCAGTAACAGGGCAGTCGCAACAGCGTCCTGAATGCATTGTTATATTGAACCCGGAGAGCACTGTATGTCTTCTGCTTGTAGTGAACCCACAGGCTGCTGGTATAAAATGAGGTGCAGTAGGCACGGAACATTACCATTAATATGTAAAAATTACCATGATTTCTTTGAAAAGTTGTCGTTTTGGGAATTTGTCATTTTGGGTACTAAATTGTCGTTTTGGAAAGTTGTCGTTTCGAGAAGTTGACAAATTTGGCAGTTGTCTTTTTGGGAAGTTAATTTTATAAGTTGACCTTTTGGGGAAATGACGTATTGACATAGTTAGTTGTCCAAATGAACCTGAAGGTTCCATACATACATACTATCACGCCTGTTTTCCACAGGGGTAGGCAGAAACTTTGGACCTCCACTTGCTAAGATCCTGACAGATCTCTTTTGCTTCATCTATAATTTCAGTACCGTCTATATCAGATCATTAATTGAAATTTACATAGGTCAAGCCTTTATATTCTTTTTTGTTTCTTTTTATATTTGCCTATAGGTAGGAGGTATGGAGGTGACTGGGTATTGTACCCGTACCAGTCATTAATCTTATTATTGGTAGTTCTGTGGCTTCGTAGGTTTGTTTATTTAATTTTTTAATGTTAAATAAAATATCACTGTTTGAAATCAAAACAAATTGGAGCATAGCACTTTATGGATGCGAAACGTGGATACTGAATAAAAAAGATAGTGACAGTCTGGCAGCTTTCGAGATGTGGTGCTGGAGGAGAATGGAAAAGATCAGTTGGATGGAAAGGAAAACCAATGAGGAAGTATTAGAAATAGTAGGAGAGAAAAGAAGACTGCTGGGCGAAATAGAAAATAGGAGAGGGAAAATGATTGGTCACTTAATACGACATGACTCCTTATTTAAAAACATACTAGAAGGAAAGATAAAAGGTAGAAGAGGTCCAGGACGACCAAGAAAGAGCTATGTAGACCAACTGAAAGAAAAAGCAGGGGTCATGTCGTATCAAGCACTAAAAAGTAAGGCAGAGAACCGAGATGTTTGGCGCATACTCCACCGACAAGAGCCACTAAGCTCTTAAATAAGAAGAAGAAATCAAAACATTATTTGCTGTACTATTCTAATTTTGACCCTTTGAGCTATATTCAAGAAAAGTACTCTATGCGCTAAATAACACATACATGTTCTCTTACAATTACCTTGTTTCATTATAAAAACCAAAGATAAAGGCCCTCAAAGTTGTGCGGCAAATTCCCAATAGCAGTGATACCGACCGCCATATGATTGCTCGGCCCGCGTGTCGCCACCAGCGGGAAGGGTGCGGGGCAGTCATACGAAGGAATCTAGCGGCAGCGAGGTCATTGATACCAAAAATAATACGTTAGCCATGTATTGCAAATGTGGGGACTTTTCCTAATCTACACTAATATTATAAAGAGGAAAGATTTGTACCTATTTTTGTATGTTTGTATGTTTGTAATGAATAGGCTCAAAAAGTACTGGGCCGATTTAAAAAATTCTTTCACCGTTGGAAAGCTACACTATTCCCGAGTGACATAGGCTATGTGTGTACCACGGGCGAAGCCGGGGTGGACTGCTAGTGAAAAATAATTTGGAAAATAAGTATTCTTTTTCTTGCTATTTTGTGTTCTATTAGTGATTCTGGTTCCAAGATTTCAATATAGCTCAGTATTTGTGTTTCCTTGGCCCCTTCCTTTACAATAAATTAAATCCAAAATTAGACTTTCATTCACTTCCATACTTTAGCTTACTTTAGGTCTCAACTACTTTGAGACCGAAGACTTGATACAGCCTTTGATCTAGTAGCTTATATAATATATGTTTAATTGTAGTTTTATTGTGAATAAATTAAATAATTTAATTTAGTTAATTAATAAATTTTGTAAATATTTTCCCAGCTAAGATTTGCAGACGACATCAGCCATTTTTTGTGATAGTACCCGTGTGATTCTGGGTTAGAATAGGACCACTCCATCTCTTCCTGTGGATGTCGTAAGAGGCGACTAAAGGACTAAGCTCAATCATGTTGTGCTACAATTGCATTCACAAGGAGGGTTAACGTCCGGCGCCGGCGGTTGTAAAACTTTTCGCATAAATACATTCCCAAAGAGGGTTGACGTCAGGCAGGCGGCCGGTTGTAAAACTATAGCCAAATCATGTAAAGTGTTCCGGCTATTTCTTCTCCATTTTGCAAGGTCTTTGGCATCCTTGGGTGGCCATTTTAGTGAATCGGCCTCAAACTTATAAAAAATGCTACCAAGTATAGATCAAGGGAGAAAAAAAGTAGGCCTGCATATGAACGCCTCCAAAACCAAAATAATGACAAACAGTCACAAGCGTGAGATTAAAGTGGAAGGAATGACAATATGTAGATGAATATGTATACTTGGTAAAATTGGTCTCCTTTGATGCAAACAGCAATGAAAATTAAGGTGAAGATATAGGCAAATGGCCTTGAAGTGGCGCCCTCATTTAAAATAAATTGGTAACTCGTAAATATGGAGATAATTTCTATATTGCTCTTCGTCATGCACTAGATAGCCCTTTAAATTATTTTATGAACCACCGTTAAAAGTATTTACATTAGTCCGTCTAGCTTTAAAACTTGCCTCCGCCAAAAGTGGCCACGGCAAGTTTTAAAGCTAGACGAATCACCAATAATAGTTTCAACGGCAGTTCATAAAATAATTTTAAGGGCTATCTAGTGCATGACGAAGAGCAATACGGAAATTATCACCATATTTACGAGTTAACAATTTATTTTACACTTCAAGGCCATTTGCCTATGTCTTCACCTTAAGTTGACAGAAGAAGAAACCTAGCATGGAAGAATTTTTGGGCCCACAAAGAAATACTAAAAGGAGAATATGACTTGAAAACAAATAAAATAATACTGGATTAGTGTATTCTACCATTTCTACCAAGCCTAACCTACGCTAGTCAGAATTGGGTATACATCAAAAAAGTAAAAAACAAAATATTGTCCTGACAACACGCAATGGAAAGGTCCATATTAAAATGTGGAAATAAAAAGCTATAAAATAAATAAATGTAAAAAATAGTATTGTATATATCTGGCTAGGTTTCACTTTGTAATTATAATAACATTTTGTATGATTTTATAATAATGAAATCCATATATTTTTTCAGGCTAATGACAAATGCTGAATATCATTCTGAGGAATTAGAAAAACGGCAAGAAAAGCAAGAAGCTCGTCAAAAGAATACCCTCAAAGCGGCAAAGCTGTTGAGTCTTTCTACCAAGATTGGGGAGCATGATCTTATGACTGGTATAAAGAAAATGATGAAGCTTTTAGAAAAACAACATGAAGTCAAAATTGTTATAGCAGGAGAAGGTGATGCAGGATCATCGCAGAAATCTGTAAGTCTAAGTATTTTTTTGTATCATTAATATGTACCTGACCAGGGCCGCTAGAAAATGCTGAATTTTATTCATAATTTTGGAAACCCTTGGCACAGAATACATAAGAGTCAAACAGAATGGTCTCTCACAGCGTCTCCCGCAAATTGGCGTCCCCGCTCCTCTCCCCCGCACTTTGTGAGCTTTGACGGCGCCAAACCAGGGTTTAATTACTAGCCGCACGCAATACGCGACGTGTGTTGTCTTGAGAACTGTCAACCAATAGTAACCATCATGGTGAGAAGGTGCGCGTATAATAATTGTTTATCCACCCAATACTCTAAAGAACGTATATTTCATACATTTCCAAATGATGAAAACAGGTAAGCAAAGCAACAATATAATTTCACGTTATTACCCAGCAACCATCTTGATATATATACCCTTCTCGCTCTCTCGCATTGGCGGGAGATACACAAGAGCGAGAAGGCCTCGCTCACAGGTAATCACATAGGTACACGCAGATGCAAATTAGACATGCTGTTCGTATAAGCGTGATAAACATTTTTATTGAATTTATTCATATAATTACCGTATAGTTTTGCGCCGAATATGCAAATTACTATATTACAATAGTGAATTAGTGAAATAAGTGCGTTACATTATAAATGACTCAATAATAATCAGTAAAGTGAACTAATGGTGAAATAAACAATGGACATAATGAAAAATATTTTTGAAGTGATATTATGTAGCTGTTTCCGACTTTCCTGTAACATTTAATACATATAAAACAGAATATTTTTTACGTCATAGTGTTCGCAAATCTTCCGGTATGGAAAAATATAATCGTAAATATGTCGAACTCGTTAGTAGGTGAGTATTAAAATAATTCTGCGGTGCGACCCTAAGTATAAAACTCACACATCGACGTGTGTACAGATAAATTGTTTCGTTTGTAGTAGTAGTAGGTATATATGTTACTCTGAATCAATGGAGAGTCATACCAGTGCCCTCGGGAGAGGCCTATGCCCGTCAGTGGACGTTTTGTGGATAAAAGATCATGATGATTAATACTAGCTTCGGCATTATATTACTTTTGAAAACCACCTGGAAGAAATGCTGTACACTAAGTGGTTTCAAGTATTAAAGAAAAAAAAAACATACAAACAGACAGATAAAAACATAACAAATTTTCCGATTACTCATCTATTCAAGTAGGTACCTAACCTCCTTTTCGTTTTTTTTCAGGATAAAATATACTCAGTTATTGAAGAAAAACTAAAATCATTTGGTAAAGTTGTCCAAAAAAGAGCCAAAGGAAATAGTTTGAGGTTCCAACTGCTTCCAATAAAAAATAGTAGTGCAGGAGAAGCAAAGGAATCATCTTCTAGCCATGACGAAGGTGACAAGGGGCCACTGTGACTAGCCGTTGTTATAGTGCTAATTCTAGTAACAAAGTATGTAGTTTTTAAGCGTTACTACTTTTCTGAAAAATCTGATGAAAGTAAAAGAACTGTATCAACAGAAACACAATTACCAGATCAAATTTGGTTGTACAAATACTATTCTAATAAAGATTAAATTTTGATAAATTTTTGTGACTCTGTTCAGTTTTTGTTTGTAATAGTTTTGGGCTTTATAATTTCTTCACATTTAATAAATATTTAGGTAAATATTGTCTCCCATTCTGCTACTGGAGTCTGTTCATGATACAATTGATAGACTTGTTTTTATGCTCAATAAATAGATACCAATATATATGTATACTTATATAAAATATATTTTGTTTTTAAATAAAAGTGACTGACTAATAAGGCATAAATAAAAATAAACATTCTTATACAGCATCCATTTAATCAGTCATATTTTAAACTAATACAACTTTTAAAAAATACTAAATTATATCTACAACTTAAACTTATATTTGTATTTACTAACATGGCAAGGAAGTATTTTAAACTAAATGTGGTGCAAATACATCTAATTCATAAATTAATGTTTTATTTTATCAGTTGGAATTATCACAGATGCTTTAGAGATCTTTAAATCTTATGTGGTAGGAGATTATTAGTAAAGAGATAGGTAATAGATCAAGAACTCAAAATCCATTCATTTATGATAATTTATATAAGCTAGTGAGTCTATTATGATGATAGTTTAAATGTATTACAATACAGCTTTATTAACACTTGATAATTTACAAAATATTCATAGACTGAGTGAGTATGTATATTGTATATATTATAATCAAATGATTTATAAGTCTAGTATACCTATACATATAAATACATACTCTGCTTATATTTTTTTATGATAAATCACAGCAAAGAAACTTATTTAATAGGTATAAATGCGAAAAGTATCTTATTGGAGTCACAAAAAATTTGTTGTAAAAAATGAATTATATGTTATAAATAAATATGTATGTGTTTGAACTGCCGAAAAGTAGAGATTACGCACGTGGCGATAATGTACCTATTAAGATGATACACGGAGTCCAGTGCTGCCCCCATTTGAAATAAATTATTTTAAAGGAAACTGAGATATCATTTAAAATTTTGTTCTAGTAAGGCCTAGGTAACTCTTCAAACTATTTGTTGAACTAATGTTTACAGTTTAAAGTAAGAACGTGAAACTTTTCTTTGCACATTTGCGAAAAACTGCCACTTTTGGCAATGTGCGAAGAAAAGCAAAATTTTAAATGATATCTCCGTTTCCTTTCAAATAATTTATTTCAAATGAGGGCAGCACTGGACTCTATGTATCATCTTAAAACCATTATCGACTTGATTTCGAAACGCAAAACTGAACCTTAGTAGGTACAGGCCTGCATCGGTGCTTGTCTGTCAATGAGACGCTTATTGTATGTAATGTTATTCAGAAACAAATATTTTCGTAAAAATAAAGTATTAAATATAGGTAGGTACATGTGCTAAAATAATTATCTACATCTACAATACCATGATATAATAAAAAAACCTATCTTTGTACATAATGTATCCATCATATATTGATGAATGACGCGAACACATTCTAATTTATTATTACGTGATACTTATCTATTTTATAATTATATGGAATAAGTTTTGAACTAGATATGTTTTTTAGAACACATAACAATATTACACGCTAGCCAACACGCTATAAACATTCCTTGAGAACATTTTTTGTGGGCAATTCAACTAGTTTATGATTTGTTATTATTACTTCTCGAAGAAATAGAGAAGTTGAAAGGAGTTTCTAAAGCCATTTGGTAAAAAATAACAAAAAATGTTATTGTATTTATTCAAGGTGAGGTCGAGTCGGTGGTTCGCTCGCTCGCCGTGAACAAAGTTTCCTGGCAAGATCGGAACTATTCGACTCGAGCCGTCTGCCCACCGTGAGTAACTTCAGTAACTCTATGAAATCAATATAGTGAACAGTGATATGATGACATGCGTCTACATTTTCAAGAACGGCGAATAATACGCCGTTGTGTAGGAATTTCCAAGCAATTAACTCGCGAAGTTCGTCGTGGACTATGTGTAGATGGCGACGTATGCGTATTTGTTCTCATCTGCGACCGGCAAATCAGTGTTGAGAGTTCGGCCCCACGTTAGCAGAGGCGACACGGTGCCTACTACGGGAGCAGCGCGAACTGCATTTTTTACGAGGTCCTATAACAGAAAAGAAAAACTATAGTAAGCAGGTGCTGCATAATTAATAGGTATGTTTCTCAGATCTGTGTGTGTGGGAATATACCCAACATTAGATATACAATTGTTTATTTTTTTCTACTATAAGGCTCTACACAGACGGACCTCATTTCCACTTCCAAATTGCAGTTAAGATGCAGTTTGATTGCAGTTGACACGACTACAATCACACTGAACACCGACTGCGCGGTCCACTTGCAGCTGGCGTGCAGTTCTGCTGACCGCTCTGTCTGACGGTTGTTTTGCAGTCCTATTGCAGCGGTATGCAGTTTGATTGCAGTCGTGTCAACTGCAAACAAACTGCATCTTAACTGCAATTTTGCAGCTGGCGTGCAATTGAAATGCGGTCCGCCTGTCTACAGCCAACACCCTAAATAGTAGATTGTGCTACAAGACGTAAAGGTAATAGTTTTAACGCGAGGGCGCTACTTTGAATCCAGAGCGAAACGAAGGATTCAAGTATATCGCCCGATATAAAACTATTACCGTACACCGTGTAGCACATTCTTCTTTTCATCTCCATCTATGAGAAAAAAATGCAAATGTATACCTATAACGAGAGTAGAATACCTACATATACCTAATCAAAGTTTAACAGTCAGTTACTAACCTTTATTTGGTGGCGTTTTCACTGAAGAAAATATTTTTCTAGGACCACCACATCTTATACATTTTCCAGTCATTAGAATCGTTTCATCCTTGTCTGTAATTTTTTATATATTTAAATATGTAAGGAACTATATTATACGTAAACTTCATACTTATCGTCCTCATCAAGAAATTACCCACATTTAAAATAGTTTAAGTAAAAATACCATAATAAATAGTTCCTTAATAAAATTACTATATAATTTAAATCAAAGACAACAATTGCGTTTTTATTGGTTTTTATTGGTAGCAAGAGAACCAAACATTTTTGACCTACAGTAAAATGTGTTGTATTCCAATTTAAAAACGCGTTTGCCTATCTTATATATAAAATTTTCGTGTCACAATGATCGTTCCGGTACTCCTCCGAAACGGCTTGACCGATTCTCATCAAATTTTGTGAGCATATTGAGTAGGTCTGAGAATCGGCCAACATCTATTTTTCATACCCCGAATCTACGCGGGCGAAGCCGCGGGCAAAACCTAGTATTTTATAATTTTAAAACTAAATTTAACTTTTTTTTTGCTGACTGCCAATATTATTTTTGATTCTACATTCGTGTTCGGTTTTCAAATGTGTTTTAACGCCTAGGGAATTCAGTTTTTACTTTTCAGTGTCTAGAGAATTACCAGTGACTAGCCCCAAATATTTGGGATAAAAATATAGTTTTTCGAATAGATGAGATGAAAAGGTAATTTTTATTTCCTGTAGTTTACTTACCATTTTGCAAGTTCAATAATAATTCATTATTCATACGTAAATAGGTACTTAGTAACAGTTGCTAGGTTGCTACACATTTATTCGGGCCGGCAATTATCGGCACAGCCGTCGAATATATGTAGATAAATGTTCTGGGGAAAAGCCGATATAATTGCTTCGGGTCGACTTTGTTTTTCGACAAATACTGCCGAACCGACAATGCCCCACCCTAAGAACCCAATGTTAAGGTCACGATATGACGTAGGCAGCATAATGTATGTGTACTAGTAGTTTAATTACAAGTGCTTTTTTATGGAAGTTTATTAACTGAGTGATTATTTGCCTGTAACCCGTGCAATGATGGTAGAGAATGGTGATACCGAATGAAAACCGGCGTTAGAACGTTAGTTAACGTGCATTGAAAGCATTAGTATGAGGGTTAGTTACTCATCGCGGACTTGTTCTCTTAGTTTTAAATCAGAATGAATTACAGTTAGATATTAATTAACTATTGTGTAATTAAATTTTACATTATGTTTTTATAATATTATAATTTTGTAAAATTCTTGACCTGGATTTGGGGATGTGGATACGCTGTCGCTGCTCGTATTCTTAAATGGAGTTAACGACCAAAAAAACCTCATTTAAAAAAATTGAGATTCTGGATTGACAAGGAATTAAGAAACGCGAAAAATGTTGCGTGGACTACCACGACGCGTGTAGCAGGCGACAGCAGTGTTAACCGCACACTAGGTAAGTAAGTATATTATACTTTTACAAAGGCGCGATACAACTAGATAATAGGGTATTACACTGCACCTATTTTAGAAAAGCGTCTCAATTAGATTCCATGGTGCAAATAAACAAAAATTTGAATTTTTTTATATAATGATAAGTGCCTGTAAAATGCATTTTTTACAAACTGAAAACTGAATTGGATTTTTATATTTATTTTATGAACTGAAACTAAGATTTTACATCTGTTTTAGTCTGAGCTATCTCAAGAATATATTTTTAGTTTTTTTTTCATATGGACTAAAATACCGTATTGTTTAACAACGGATAAGAGAACAAAACGGCGATGAAGGACAGACACACCGTGTTACCCATGAGAGAGGTTCGCCGTCGGCCCGAGCGCCGCTTGCGCCGGCACCAACAACGGCGTCCCCTGGCCCGTGCGCGCCCGTACCCGCGACTCCGAGCGCGCCCCACCTCGCGCCGCGCGCCTCCTGAGTGCGTCCCTGCCGGCACGTTGTTGCCCACTATCGCAGGTGATGCCGGCCCTGATGCCTGCTCCGCTGATCGGTCTGCTATCATGTGCGCTTCTAAGTCATCCAACGGAGATTCTGAACTATAGAGAAAGAATTATCGTTAAAGTAGTAGGTACGAGTATAAACATTATCGCTAAGTAAATTTAGAAAAACGTGTTATAGTCTCAGGCTCTCAGCAGAGTAAAAAAGAACATTAAGGCAGTAGCATGATGGACATAGTTATTATTCACAGCTACAACATGCTCTGTGGCTACCAACAGTAATAAAGTTTATTCGTCATTTCAATAAAAGTCCAACACTGGTTACAATTTTATTAGGCTTTTTTAGGGTTTCGTACCTCAAAAGGAAATAAATGGCCTAGTGCGTGTCCTGGCCACGCTCAGATTAGAGTTCCGAAGTCATACTCACAACATCGGGACTTTTATTTTACATGTTTAGCTAGGTAGGTACCACCTATTAGTAGGTACCTAAATGTTTTCTAAGGATTACTTACCTATGTAGGTATTTTGTACGAGATCAGTATGTAGGTATATTTGATAAGTTAGGCGACTATTTTATAATACTATAAACCTACAAGTCTACAATACCAATGACTGACTCACTTCCTGGGTGACAGGGGTAATGATTGATGTACCATCAAATAGAGGGTGCTCCAGTGAGTACCAGAAAAATCTGATATACTTATATGAAGATCATCAGATCCTGATGTGGAAGGGGGACGGCCTGCAAAAACGGTTGGGGTTAGGGGCGTGATTTTTTGTCTAAAATGTAGGGGGTTGTAAGCAATTTGACAACTGTCATTTGTTTTTTGATTTTTTTCAAAATTCTAAATGGCCGCCATACAAGGACAATTTCCGAGTGTGTACCGCGAGCGAGACCGTAGGTCAAGCGGAATGCGAGGCCGCTGGCCGAGCTGCGTGGCGAGGGCCTAGTCCAAACCCCTTCTGACTTCTCCCCTCAAGTGGCAGCTCGGCTTGAGGCCGAAGGCCGAAGGCTGAGCTCCCCCACGCGGCCGCAGGCCGAGCTGCGTGGCGAAGGCGAAGCCCGAGCCCTTCCTGACCTCCCGAAGCGCCGAGCGTTTTTGTTTTAAATTTTCAACAGCTGCTCGAAAAAGCAGCCCGCGCAACGCCCGAAAAGGTAGTTACTCTTTAAACTAACAAAGATACCGCAGCTGTGATAGTTTTCCTTGAAAATGTACAATGTGTATTATCACGATTCTGGTGAATACCATGCAGATGTAGCGCTCTTATTTGAAACAAATTGTTTGATCGTAAATATAATGAAAATTTCCAAATTGCTAAAAGTCAGACACCAGACACTTTTAAATTATTTTATGAACAGTCGTTGGAAGTCCGACTCCGACTCGCACTTGGCCAGTTTTTTTCACGTTCAAACCTCTATAGTCATGTCATAATCTCAAGAGACTATTTTATTTTTCCTAGAATTTTCCTTAAAACAACAAGTCTAAAAATAGATATAACACGTATTTTTATGAGTAGGTAGGTAGGTACAATAGGCATTGCAATGTTTGTTATACTAGTAGAACAGTGACCGTATCACGTTTAACTCAGTTGATAGAAAGTAAGTTCTATCGATAAGGATCACTGATGCAGCGATATTGAATCGGTAGTGAGCGATGGTGGTCACCTTTAGGTACCTCTGAGTTTGTGCTACAAGCTGACTTACGAGTATGTGCCTACCTTCGGTCATTTTCATCGATCACTAGTTGCTTGCGGTGAAGAAAAATATATCGTAAGGAAACTGCACTAGTTCGCTAGTAGAGTGTAGGTACTTAGGTATGTACCTAGATGACAATTATTTATTTACTTTCCGAGCTTACTAAAGAAAACTATGGCCATTAGGCAGCTCGAAAAAACTGACATCAGTCGGTAAGAAAAATACTTACTATGCGCTGACTGAGCAGTATTTGCTAAGTTGCTCCCACGTGCATCCCATTGTACAGCATTCGTCTGCGATACCCAGGTGCCGTCTCCGCCTTACTAAGGATCCAGTTTGTTCTACCACTGAAATGATTTATTAACATTAGTCAGATCGGAAGTAAAGTTTCTCTAAATACCTACTTGTAAGTTTTTGATTTGGACGGTAATATTATTGTAAATACAATACTACTTATAATTAAATTCTTGGTAACACCAAGTAGTCCTTGGTGTGTAAATTGATGTATTGTTCAGGGTATAAGCAGATAGATTCGCCGGACATAGCATAGGTACGTTACGCTAGTTCGGCTAGTAGCCGAAATAAGGTTTTTTAAGAGTCCCCTTACCCTAGACAGAATCAGGGTTTCCCATACAAACGTAATCTACGTTTTATTTTGAACCGACATGTCAGATTTCGGTAAAAATTTGTAACTTTAAAAAAATCTAGGGTTATAATTGGTTTTCACAGTCAAAATATGAACTTGAAAGAGAATATAGTGTATTATATCATTTTTGACCATCAGTATGGAAAACTTTTACACCCTTATACTTTCTTTCAAGTTCATATTTTGACTGTGAAAACCAATTATAACCCTAGATATACCTATGCAATTTCTTAAAAGTTACAATTTTTTAACCAAAATCTGACAGGTCGTTTCAAAATAAAACGTAGACTAAGTACGTTTGTATGGGAAACACTAGGGTAAGCATTCATAAGAGAACACTTTCATATCAATGAAAGTGTAGGTACTAAAAAGTTAACGAATTAGTTGTACTGTCTTTAGTCTATTTTCCAAATAAATCCAGTATCAGTAGATATGTAATTATTTTAAAAATAAGTAGGTACCTATATTATTGACAGTTAACGTTGCTTATTTATATAAGCAACGTTAACATGGTTATCCATGGAATAAAGCAATTTATAGCCAATTAATTAGTTGACGAAGGGTCAAAACCACAAAGGCGATGGGGACTTGTTTGTACAGTAAATTATACATAGGTAATTACAGAACACGAGAGTTCATTGTTGATGAGATATTATGTAATACCTACTTACTTATTGGTTTTATATATTTTTTCGTGAAATATGTACCTATTAGAGGTTTCAAAGTTTTTCAAAAACCACAGTGTTTGAGTGAAATAATACCTACTTCCACAAAAGCAACATAGGTATGTAGTACTAAAGTACCTACTTATCCTTATTTTATTTTAATTTTGTGAAATCGTAGGTAAGTAGTAGATCACTGATGCACTTATAGAAATAAATATAGTTAACTTCAATCTGAGTAGACACTTTTTTTTCAATCAAATTCAAGACACTAGGTAGGTATTTTAGAATATTATAGATAATTTTTATTAACCCTTTCACCGCGAGACTTTATATCAGTTGTCGTGCTCCCAGCGCGAGGAATTGTGAATATCCATAGGTCGGATTTATCCGACCAAAAAGCTCGGATAAATCCGATGCTCGCGAATTGGGCACGAAAATGTTTGTCGGATTAATCCGACGTTCGCGGTTAATTGGTAGATATATTTATAAATCATTTAATAATCTCTTCAGGCAAAACACGCTTCATCTCAAAGAAGTTCGTTATTTTTCAATAAGTGATATGAAGTATAATCTAATCAGATTCCATTCAAACCAGTCATGATGTACGCAGATGTTTTACAAAAATATCGTACCTATTGCACACAACTTATTAAAAAGAAATATTTTTTCGACGTTATTTTTATCCCTATTAGCGATGATATATTAGGTCCTTACATATGAAATTGCCGTTCAGTATCAAAAAAGTGAAACAAGTTTTTTTTAATGAAATTATTATTTAATCAATCGAAGTATGCGCCGTTGTTATCGATACACTTCCGCTATTTTATAGGCAGATCATTGATACCTTTGGAAAAAAAATCCTGGGAGCGAGAGTCTATGAACTGTTTGAAGGCGGTTTTGACTGCCTCATCAGATTAGAATTTTTTTCCTTGTAAAAAGTTATCCAAATTTTGAAAGGTTGGGGCAAGATCTGGACAGTATGGTGGGTGACGCAGAGTATCCAGTCGCAGCTCCTCTAACTTGGCGATCGTTTGATGTGCAGTGTGTGGTCTAGCGTTATCCTGAAGGAGCAGTGGGCTAGAGCAATTCATCAGTCTCGGTTGTTTAATGGCGAGCTTTTCCATCATTGTTTGCAATTGTTGGCAATACAAGTCTGCAGTAATCGTCTGGCCTGATCTCAAGAAGCTGTAGTGGATAACACCAGCACTGGTCCACCAAACACTAACCAGAATCTTCTTTTTGGTCAGTTTTCGCTCAGGGCAAGGTTTTGCCGGTTCTCCAGGGTCAAGCCATTGTGATGATCGCTTCCGAGTGTCGTACAGGATCCATTTCTCATCACAAGTCACGATACGGTTCAAAATCCCCTCATTATTGTGGCGATTAAGCAAAGAAACGCAGCAAGCAACGCGTGTTTGTTGGTTTGCTTCAGTCAATTCGTGCGGTACCCACTTTTCGAGTTTTTTAATTTTTCCGATTTGGCGCAAGTGGATAAGTATCGTTTTGTCACTTACGCCGAAGGCTGCTGCTAATTCAGAAGTAGTTTGAGATAGATCCGCTTCCACTATCGCCTTCAATTCTTCGTTATTCACTTGAGTATCAGGTCGTCCACGAGGCTCATTGTGTAAATCGAAATTTCGAGAACGGAAACGTTGAAACCAAAAACGCACCGTTCGTTCGTTAGCGGTGCCTGGTCCATACACGTCGTTAATTCTTCGAGTCGTTTCTGCAGCACTGGTGCCACGGTGGAACTCGTATTCGTAAATACCTCGAATTTTCAATTTGTCCATAGTTGTTGTTATAGCAATGTTGAAACTCAAACAAATGATGTTGAAACAAATGAAATACGAATTTTAAAACAATACTTTTCTGGCTTTATTTCGAAATAAATTTGAATTTGTAATTCCTAATGAAACGCAAGATATTTGATTTTAAAGTTGCCAGTATTGAAAATCGGCAATTTCATATGTAAGGACCTAATATTATAACTTCGGCACGATAAGAATGGAATTTAATTAAGTAATGATTTAATGAACCAAAGTATAGTAAAAAACATTATCATTTTGCATTATTTAGCGAGTGATAATGTGTTGTTGTCAAAGTGCTTTAATGGAATCGTAGCGACCTTCTTAAGTTATATTATTGATTATGGCTGTTGCCTCCCGGATGTTGTTTAGCTTTCAATCAATTCAATCTAATCGTTCAAAGCATCTATCTATGTACGAGTATGTAGAATATTT
Organism: Acrobasis repandana; assembly: GCA_963576875.1. Taxonomy (NCBI): domain Eukaryota; kingdom Metazoa; phylum Arthropoda; class Insecta; order Lepidoptera; family Pyralidae; genus Acrobasis; species Acrobasis repandana. The sequence continues at coordinate 11,848,549 of OY756218.1, read as the reverse complement.
ATGAGGAGCTCGTTGGCCCGGTGGGAGTACGCATTCTGTGCTTTCGTAAGTTAAGTGATACTGGGCTTGGTCCGCACCGATGGGTGACCAGACCGCAAGCGGTATAATTTTTTTTTCACGGCACGTTTAGCCGTTAATTCTTTATTGTATGGCAGTCGTCAAGCTATGTCAGATGCCTTAAGGCTGCTTGAAAAATCTGACAGCAGTGTTTACCACTTTACATACACAAAAAACTAATAGCATATGTAGGTAGATCTCCCTTGTACCTATTTACTGTACATCTGCATCGGCATCTATACGGCTGCACTGCACTGTACCTATTTGTTAGTAAACCAAAAAGAATTTGGTAAGTAGGTAGGTATTATTTATATAGGTAGTCAAATCCGTACGTACTTTGATAGTTTTGTAAAAAAAAACTATCAAAGTACGCACGGATTTGACTACCTACCTACCTGTAAAAAACCCTGAAATATCTGACACCAGTGTTGGCCACTTACACATTCGAAAGCAGCAGTAACAGTAAAATAATCTAAAGTTACGTTAGTACCTATATTATCTTTGTTAAAGGCAGAATCGTAATTTACCGGATACTCGTATCTTGGTCATCTAAAACTCGAAATGTTATCCAATACCTAAAGCGGAGAAACACTCCTTTTATCTTCGCTGTAGTCGGGTAAAAATTACCGACACCTATAAAATTAATGAAACTTTACAGAAATACAATAAAATACGCGTAATGTAGGTACTTGTATGTAGCATCTACTTATATAACATTTACCACAAGTGATAGCCCTAAAGACTTAACAAATTACGTAATGAGATGTGTACAAATTACATAATGAGACGTGTAATAATAATTGTATACCTATAGCCTTCGATCATATATTTCTACTATAAATTAGCCCGTATAAATTGTCATTGGCTCGTTTGTGTCGCCTGATATCACGAACATTTTGTTTTGATATTTAGATAACAAAAACATGTCTAAATGTACGTGTGCACTGTACATGATAGTACTTACATCAATCTTTATCGCATTGCCAAGAATAATCTAGAACGTGACTTCTAAAATAAAATGAAAAACGTGCGTGAATGTCTCGTTTATGCGTTAAGTATTTATTACGTAAGACCACTCTAAGTCTTCCCGTGGATGTCGTAGAAGGCGACTTAGGAATCACAAGCTAAACGAAGCTTAAAAAAATCAATGAAACCTCTCCAACAACCGCCTGGCCAGCGTGGAGAGTGTAGGCCGTATCTTCTAATTTGGCTAATACATTACTGGTAGTACAGAGAGGGATGTGCTCCTGCAGTGGAGACAAATAAACGGGCAAGTGCGAGTCGGACTCGTACATGATGGGTTCCGTGCCTCCGTACAATGTTTTAAAACGCTAAAAACACGTTTTTTGTATGACGACCCCCTTACGTGCAAGGCGAAGGTAAAGCACTCTTCAGGCTAACTACAGCTGGTCTGTGGAACAGGCACGCACCAAGGACAAGGCATACGCGAATGGAGACGACGCATGAGCTCGAAAGGGTGTTGGACATGGGAAGTGATAAGATGCTCCCTATGTACAACTTCAAGAAGAATTATAAGATATATGTCCCTACAAGGGAGGAATGGAAAGAAGAGCTTCGACCTTCAAATCGGGATTGTTTGACCTGGTACACGGATGGCTCAAAGACCAACCATGGAACAGGAGCGGGCATCTTTTCAAAGGACAGACAACTGTATCAGAGCATGGGACAGTATGCTACCGTCTTTCAAGCTGAAACGTATGCAGTAACTGTATGTGCTAAAATGAATTTAGAAGGAGGCTTGTGGAACCGCCAAATCTATATTCTAACGGACAGCCAGGCAACTCTCGCGGCCCTTAGTTCCAGCAGGATCGGCTCCATGCTGGTCTGGGATGGTGTGCGTGCCCTAAATCAGCTGGGCAGGCACAACAAGCTGGTGCTGGTCTAGGTGCCAGGTCATGTTGGCATCGAGTGAAACGAGAAAGCTGATGAGCTGGCAAGGGAAGGGTCGAGTGATACGCCTATAGGGCCCGAACCCTTCTTAGGCCTATCATATAGAATGGTTACAAATGCCATAAACGCCAATGTCAGGGTGAGACACAAGGCTGAATGGAGTACAATAACTGGACACACCCACTCTAAAGAGACACTTGGCGAGGATTTTGACAAGTGGCACAAAAGGTTAAATAAATTTAACAGAAAACAGACAAGAACTCTATTGGGAGCATTGACTGGACACTTCCACAATCGCAGTTATCTCTTTAAAATGAGACTTGTTGAGAGCCCAAAATGTCGGGCATGTGAGGAATCAGAGGAGACAATGAGACACATTATGTGTAGCTGCGACTCGATGTCTGGTAAGCGCATGGACCTCTTCGGATTAGCATATCCAGAGCTAGAAGACTACAGGCACTACGCACCAGGTGATATTCTGAAGCTTATGCAGTCCTTCAGAAATCCCGAGGCGGGTGAGTAAGGCAAGGGGGTAAGTACAATATAACCCAAAGGTTCGACGTGCTTCCCAATTTGGACCCCAAATGCAAGATAAGATAAGATGACGACGATTTTTAGGATTTGTTGTTATAGCGGCCATAGTAAAAAAAAAAAAAACAAAATCATTTATTTACCGAAAAGAAATTGACAATGAGCTTAACCAACGACTCCCGCACTAGGCAAAATAATAGGTAATACATAATCTGTATTTTATTTTTAGTCTTTGTTGTTATAGCGGCCACAATAATACATAATCGGTGAAAATTTCAAGTGTCTAGCTATTACGGTTCAAGAGATAGAGCCCTGTGACAGACGGACAGACAGCCAGTCTTAGTAATAGGGTCCCGTTTGCACCCTTCGGGTACGGAACCCTAAAAATGATGACGTACCTGTCGGCATATCCCAAGAGGGACTATTGTAAGCTTGGCAGACTCTGCTCATGATCTCGCCCAGCTGGCGGCCGCAGAATTTGGCGGCCGAGGGCGCGGCACCGCAGCGGGACTCCCACAGCAGCGTCGCCGCGACCATCGCCAGCTGCACTAGTTTGTTTATCAGCATGATGCTTTTGGTCCCCTACAAATAAATATAATAGTTAAGAACAAATCACACATAATGTGTACTAGTAGGTAAATAACTCTAGCTGTGCTGCTTAATAGGTAGGTACGTACGACTAAGAAAGGCAATAGAGGATTGGCAGCTAAGACCTATGTGCAACGACTTCATACCATCTGCGATCACCAACCAGCCCAGCATCACCAGCATGGTGATTATGGATCCTCCCATTATTGGGAGAGGCCTTTAGTTCAACAGTGGACTGATGAAGGCTTATAAATTGACACAAGTTGCCGTGTAGTTCCCGGCAGAGTAGAATAAGACCACTCCAAGTCTTCCCGTGGATGTCGTAGAAGGTGACTTAGGAAACACAAGCTAAACAAAGATTATAAACATCAATGAAGCCTCTGCAACCCGTCTGGCCAGCGTAGAGAGTGTAGGCCAAATCCTCTGGCTACTCCAGCTAAGTATGGGTCTGATAGTACAGAGAGGGTCAAGCTTCTGCAGTGGAGACTAAAATTATGGTGATGATGATGAAATTGACATAAAGATTGTACCTATTGAGGCACACGTTGTCAAGGTCGCTTGTGGTATTTTTCTACATTACCTATGAATCTACGGAGATTCATCTCATCCGTAGAAAATAGTGGTCGTCGGTAAAGCTTTGCTCTGCTCATTGAAATAAACAGAAACTTCTTGAATGACATCCACGTATCGGTAAGCAACCTCTTTAGTGCTTAGAAGAACTGAGAAAGGTCGCAAGAAAATGTTGGTAGAATAAATGCGTAAAGCTTCCAATCGGTTATTTTGAACATCCTTTCTCTTGAGGCTAAAATAATGATGATGGATAATGAGTTATCACTAAAATAGATAACTGTGTTATATACGGTATGTTTATTTAGATATACATGCAAAGTCAATTTTAAAACATTCTTTTTCACCTTGACCTAGCTGGGGATTCAAATATGGCAATTACTGTTAATCAGAAAACAAGGATCATTCATACGATCGAATATGTCGATATAAGTATTATGATGCCGGTAAACAACTGTATTAATAGAGCGGCGAACGATCTAATTACTCGTACAATCTAACGTTCACTAACTTCAACCACTTCAATAGAAGTAAAATTAAATTACCTCATTAACTCATGTAATTTTTTAAATCCTAGTTAAATTAATTTATAAACGAGTAAGTATATACTCGTAGAAGTGTCGTCGTAACCTCATCAGGTCCTAACCAAACCGCTACGACAACTCTACGTCAGCTACGACACTTCTACGATCTGGTTTGGAAAAAATAATTATATTAAAATTATAAATAAGTAGGTACCTCTAGAATTGATGACTCTCTCTAAGTATAACATGTGTTGAGTATCGATATCAATTTATACTAGAAGGTAGAAGTGATAAAAGATTAACTGTAAATGTACAGTTCACTAGTTTATCGGGAATGTCAGAGATTACTATTTTCTATATACAACGTGAGACACGAGTGCACGGTAATTGGAGTAGTTTCTCGCTTTTATACTGAAGGGTAAGTGTAACCTGATACGCCTCCGCCCAACTGAAACACTATCGATACTTTCTCATTTCCTAAATGCATTACATCGAGTGAAATGCATTTCTTCAATACTAATGATTTGTTATTGTTTATTCTGGCCGGTCGGTGCTATTTATATAACTTTGTGTGTTAAGTATTTGTTGTATTGTCTCGCAGTGAGACATTTATTTTATCTGTGCTTATTGAACACCGAAAGTCAAGGGTTCACATTTCTCATCTACACGTGATGTTGTTTGTAGAATGTTTACCAGTAAATAGTATTCATTTGTGTAGTTGAATTAATTTGCTCCTTGATTAAATTTTGCGCGGTTGGTAGGTAGCAGGCGATGGTTGTCATGAGGAAAACTGCGGCACACACCGAGAGCAGGAAATTCTCTCCAATTTACTTGACGACGTAGTTATTGTTCTGTCTATTTGTTTTTCGTGTGTGTAAGTGCAATACACTGGTATATACTTTTGTTATTAAATATTTATGAATATTTTTAAATAATTGACCGAGCGGGCGAAGAGTCTCAGTTTCAAGATTGGCCAAAAATGCATTTGTCCGTCTGTCTGTTCTCACCTATAGTGCCTATAGGTTGCATTTTTTAACCGATTTTGACGAAAATTGGCACACAAGTTCCTTGACTTATTTAATTTTTTTAGTTTAATTATTTGGAGGCTTTTTAGTTTAATTATTACATTTTTTTAGTTTAATAATTTTTTAGAGGAGAAATAGGAATAAAGGGGGAATTTTGCTGTAGTGTTTTTATTGACGGTTTTCAATCAGATTTGCTAGACATAGGTACTAAGGACTTCATGCTGAGCTCACCATAATAAGCCGAAATAACTTTGTCACGAAACCGTTCTTCCTAGACAAAATGTTATAAAAAAAATCTAAAAGGGGGAATGGAGGGGGAAAATGGGGAAGTTTGCTGTAGCGTAATATAAGGACGGATTTCACTGAAATGGCTTTGCTAAGCCAGGGGAAAGGGGAAACCGTCGGTTATTGCATAAGATGTTGTGAGATTATCTGTTCTCACACCACTAGTTATAAATTATGTAGGTACTTTCCATTTATAAATTATATTTCATAATCATTAATTGAATGAGGTAGAATGCATATAGAAACACGAAGCATAATATAAAACCTATTTATGGCTGATGAAATTACAATCACTTACCTATTGATTTTTCAAGTTGTTTGTTAGGTAGAGTCGATGCTATCAATGATAATGTTAAAAGTACCTCAATGATTACTTAGGGGATAATGGTAAAAACTATTGTTGTGTAAGGTCAATAACAAAAATTAAAATAGCTCACACCTGTGTAAGGGTTCGGCATGTGTCATACATACGAATGAAAAATTGCAAGGGTTATTTGGCATTGAACATCAATGCAAAAATTAGAGAATGCATGTTCATAAATAGCCTAACTGTTTAAAGATGACATCACCTTCCTTGTTCATAAAAATGCAAATCAGCTTCTTCCTTTCCTTAAGTGCCTCAATCTGAGAATAGTATAGGGTGGGTGCCACATCAAGCCGTTTTGTTAACATCATGGTGTAATGACTGCTATACTAGTACTTGTACTACACGTAATGATCGGAGGTGCCGTGCTATTTATAGTCTGGGCGCAAACACATCAACTCGTTTGCAACGTGAGCACAATGAGTGTGTAAAGTGGAGTAGAGTAAGATTTACGAATGAATGTCGCCAGTTGCATACAGCCGGCGTCTTGTACTGTTCGTACGCGGTATCAGGTAGGCTCAGTGAATAAACAAACTACAGTACGATACTAAGTATATTTTAGTGATCCTTTTTAACCGACTTCAAAAAAAGAGGAGGTTTTCACGTCGTCGGAATCTTCCTTTTTTATTTTTTTATGCATGACCAATTTAGAAATTCTTTTTTTATTTGAAAGCCTTTACTATTTAGTTGGTTTCATATTAATTTAATGAGTATATGATGAAGAACTTTGGAGATATGAATTCGGTTGTTTCTTTTTTGTAAAAAAATCTTTGTTTTTAGATAGAAACATTTGTAGAGACTGCAATATCTGTTGTATTTAAATAATTAGGGTGACCCCGAGCACGAATGTAGCATGTACAAAAAGATAACCATAAGGTACTTATAAGTACGTAGGTAAATTTTTTTAGCAAGATACTTTGAAACAGTGGCTGGGTAAGATGACAACGGTGCAGAATTGGTGGCAGTCAGTCAAGAATCCAATGACATTGTTTTCGTGCGTGTCTTTCGAGCACTCGGCAAGTGAGAGGGCCATCGTTGTTGACTGGCATTATTGCGATTGTATTGCTTTGCGAGTTGCGAGTAGTATAGTGTCGGCATCGGCAGGCAGGCGATCACACGCGGAGCGCGTGTGCATGCAAGCAAACCGTCGCCGGCAGCGAAGCGCCCGCCGCCGCGGCCCTGCACCCGCGCCCCGCAGCCAGTACTTATGCACTCGATTGGATAATTACATGAATCTCTGACTCGATCTGCAGCCTTGCTACTGCTTCGGCTAGGTATTATAGCACACAGGTCTGGTTCTCGGTTTGTTTGCGGCCGACACACGAACGACAATTTGTGGAACGTGCTCACGTTTTTTCTGCTGATTCATGTTTGTTGTGCTAGTTCTAGATCTTACCGTATTGTTACAAGCATTCAATGTTGTAACTATGTTATCTAATTTTATTTCAATTCCGAGACTAGTGTGTTCGGAGTTTCGGACTAAGTTTGCCTTCTGATTTTACTATCAAATGTCACCTTGATTGCTTTTGTTGCTACTTACGAGTAGTTACGGTACGATTTTGCTCCCAAATCTCCAGTTTTTCGAATCGATGAAAACATGATCTTTAAATATTTATATAAAATATCTGACCCGATATACGCCAAAGGAACACAAATAGGATAACGGTTAGTTTATTTTGGGCCCGACAGCAAGTTCTAAGAAATGTAATTTTATCATACCATACCATATAACAAAATAGTTACCACCCACATATCTTTATTATTACCTAACGTCTGAAATATAATTCAATAGATTAGTTTTTCAAAGTAAAACTTAGGCGGTCTATAGATTTAAATATGGGAGGTAAAATCTAAGTTTCAAGAATTTGTTACTTAATTTAGGTTACTTGTATTACTAGCATCTGCAAATTAAGCTGTAAATAAATCTGCTTCCAGGTAGAAATAATAATTTCAATAATAATCTATAATTTTTTCTCTTAGAACAAGTATAAAAAAAACCTATTCTATATACCTATTACGATATGCGAGTATCTTTTAGATCCTCAGTGAAGTAAGTAGCCGCGTCACACCATGGCTCGCGTGTCTCATGGCAACAGCGAGTCACGGTAGACGTAGAAGGTAACAAAAGCTAAATTAAGAGTTTGCCGGGTCAAGTGTAGCGGCGGCTCGTCCAATTGGCGACCGGTCAGTGTAGGCATAACGTAAAGCAACAAGCACACATTATAAATTATCCAGATATATTCCGAATAATGATGTGGAATTGTAACATAATTTATTTAAAAACTTAATGTTCTGGCCGCCGTATGGTATTTTATTTATTTATTTAATTCTGTAGCTTCATCACAATAGTGGACTATCTGTGAAATGACTTTTGTTGTTTTAATAATACCTACACAAATAAGGATAGCTCATTTTCTCGAAAATTATGATATGGCGATGTTGTAGAGTCCCTATATACACGCTGACTTTTTATCCACCTGCTAAATTTTTTGGAGCAAGTTCAGTCTATGATACTGAACTACTTTCTATAAAAAAAGTTATTAAAAATCGATAAAAATTTTTCGTCCTCTCATACAAAATCCGTTTGGCTGAACGTATTGATTCGTATGGGAGGTCGAAAATTTTTTATCGATTTTTAATAACTTTTTTTATAGAAAGTAGTTCAGTATCATACTGAACTGACTGAACTTGTACATTGAAAAAGAGGCTACCTACCAATCCTATCTAAAAGGCATATCTCGTCTCTCAAGTTGCGATATTATCTAATGAATAATGATTCATACGATCCACTCAGACATAGCGAGAATCTCCGGCCGGCGACGCGGAGATCACGCATAAGTCGTAACACGTTACATGAGACAGACCGAGCCATAGCATCATAGCATGTTCTACTTATCAACTAATTGTAGAAAATTAGAATACATAGTTCGATACTTAATTAATAGGGTACTACAGTTTTCGGCCATCTCGCAGTACTAAATAATTAAAAAATAAAACAAGCCCAAGTAAAAACTCTATATTGTCATCGCGAAGATCCTATTGATATCCTTATGTACTTAACTAAGTTCCTACCGATACTGACAAGCTAAATTGATTAACGGCCGTTTTATACAAGTAGGCCAAAAATCGGAATTTTCAAATTGCCGTATCGACCATGGTTTTCTGAAAGGGCTTTTTTCACAAAATATCTTTCTTTTATCGACCAAGGAGAAAGAAAGGGGGAGTAAGGAAAACAGAGAAGGAAGATCATATCTTTGTACTTTAGTTAGGTTAGAAGTTAGAAGTTTACTTATAAATATTACCTAATTTTAGTTTTTAATAAAATATCAACAATTTTCAAATTTCAAATAAAAGTTATATCAGAAAAAACTGAATACTAGCTGAAAACTAACAAAACAAGCGGCTGTAAACTGAAACAGTTGGCCAAAAACGGGCTAAATCGCCACTTTTTGATGCATAAGTATATTTTTTATAATTATACGGTTTCTTAGAAAACGTCTACAAATATAGAAATTACATTAGTTTTTTGATTCACAAGTATCCTATTTGTCCATTTTTTGGTTACTCCATAATGGAAAATTTAGCTCTGAATACGAATCTTTGCTTAAATGGCTAAAAACCGGCGAAGCTACCCTACATAGATAACATCAAATCTACAAATACTTATGTCACTAAAGCGGAATTAATATCCACTCGACCAAGAATAACGAAAAATGTTTATGTAGTGTAAGTAGTTAGTATTTTTAACTACTTTTAAGTAATATACTCGCTAAATTAATTGAGGTACTTATGTACTGAACAACTCTCCGGCGAGATAGGTACCAAAATAAATTCGTCTTTGATAGTTGATCCTATCTATGAAATACATATCCATAGAAACTAGTAACGATTACATAATAGGCGAACAACTACGCGTGTGACAGGTGGATTGACCCTCACAACCGACGATCAGGGGTCACAGGTGTTTTCGTCTGCAGTCGAATAGTGACCGCATTCGACCTCAATTTAAAGATTGACTTACCGAAGTTCAAACACCTACATAAGTGACCTGCACACGAACCGGGATTTAAATTGTTAAAAAAATACATTAAGTTGTCACGAACTCGTAAACACACAAACACTGCCAACTCGTAAACACTGCCAAGCTATTCAATAACCTTTCTCACGTTCGGAAACAGTATGGTGTTCAGGGTCTATGCGGTTTTATGAGGATAGTCATTAAATAAATTTCCGAGCAGGCTAGCGCACGGGTAAAGCTTGACAGGAAACTTGCTGGTTTTGTCTGACTTTTCTCAGAATTATTGCAACTGATTTATTTAATAGCCCTAACATAATTACAATCTATCATTTGCTTGCTTGCTACTTAGTACTTTAATTAAAATGCACTTAATTTAATTGTATCTTAATGTTTTAAAAAAAGCTTAGCAAAACGATTCATATAAAGTTTAGTAAAAGGGTTTAATGATTTTGCAATGCAAGTTCCAAAATCTTTAGCGTTTAAAACTATGTGTACAAAATTGAGTCCCATCAAAACATAAAATGTGCAGAAAAGACGCCAATCACCTCTTTCATTTCAAAACCAAAATAAGGCAAATTGGTCCCGTTCTCGAGTTTAAGCGTGTTAACAAACAGCAATTAATTTTATATACATATCTAAGTACTCGTAAGTTTACACGCGAAATCTACTGAAGATTACTTTTTTAACTTTTCCGATTAAAATTTTTGGATATGCAATAAGCAAGATTTTTTTTTTTCATATTGATGTCCGAGAACACTCCTGACCGGTATGATAACATAATTATGTTATAAATTGTATCACAAATACAACCGTTTACAAAGATAGTAACGTATCTAATTGAGCCCTGGGAACTTTATATTTCTAAAATAACTGTGTAAATATGTAGTTCTTATTTTAATAATAACTCGTTAATTGAAATAAAAATAATCAGCCAAGTAATAATGTATTTAGGCAATTAGTTAAGCATTATGTAATTAAATTGAAATAAGTATACTTAAATAAACGCATATTTATCCTAATGAGCACATAACATGAAGTATAGAAGGTAGTAACCATCACCCGTGACTTCAAGAAGTAACTGGAACTTATAGTCATCATAAACAACCAGTTCCGCGGGTCGTAAACAATGATCAAAATATTATGGGACCTTTCACTAATTTTGATTTCTGTTGTTACCTTACCAACCTGTTAAATGCATGTAGTATTTGAGTCACAGCTACTAGTATCTCTATCAACCATGTTAAGGATATAAAGACGCGATAAATCCCAAAAGTTATGAGTTTTCGACTAAGGTGTTGTAGGATACATTGTACCATAGCGCCTGGTTGCCCATCATTTCTCTAGCTAGTGATCTCAAGGGTAATAAACACAGGTATATAATAGAGATACTCGTATGTCTTTAATCAGTAGATAGGTTAGCGTAAATATCACTTCTATGCGACTCGCTTCTGGCTTCACATTTGTTATATGTACCTATACAATATACATAATAAAGGAAAAAGTTTGTAAATGAATTGCACAATTTCAGTGTATATGAAATATGGACAGACAGATTGTTTGTCCTTATCTTTATTCTATTTAATTAAAAGAAAAATATAGGCTGGTACGCGTCGGGGAATTTTATAGTCAGTCGATTAGAAAAATCTAACACCAGTCTTCTTAGCCACTTATACACAGAAGCAAAATAACAACATAATAAGTGCAAGTACGTATAAAAAATAAACAGAAAATAATCTTTTTCACCAACAAGTATCCTAAATGTAGAGTCACTTTTATGTTTTGTCTGGAGTCAGTGGTCACAGATACTAAGTTATCTGTGAGGATAAATAATAAAATAAAACTTCAGAAGAATATTTTATAAACTAGTAAATGCAAGGCAAACAGGACGAACAAAAGATGTATATAAGTATTTAGAGTTTTCAATAATTTCGTTATTTAGAATTAGACTTTTAGAGAGAGTATAACAGAAAAATATACGATCATTGGCAAAATAATTAGGTACGAGTATATAAACTTAGCCAGATTTTTTTTACTTACCTTTACGATGTTGAAGACGAGGTGCTGACGTCGCCGCCGGCTGCAACTGTCTCCGAGTGCAGAACCGCGAGAGTACGCGCGTCGAGCCGCGAGCTGCGCGTGCGATGGCGAGGTTTGCCGGCTTTGCTCACGCTGCCGCCGGCGCGTGCGGCGCTCACTATTTATCAGACGAAGCTGATGGGCGGCACGGCTGCCCCGACACGCCCCGCACCGCGCTCCGCCCCCCGCGACTCCACAACAAACTCAGATGCTCCTGGAAATACTACCATAGGCGACAGATTAGCGAACAAGGTCAAATCGCTAGACCTCAGAAATCTCTGGAAAATTGTTTTCCTTAAACATTCTTGCCATAAGATATTTTTATGGTTCCGTACAAAAAATTAAAAAACGGAACCCTTATAGGATCACCTGTCTGTCCGTCCGTCTGTCACAGCCAATTTGCTCCGAATCTACAGGACCGAATCAGGTGAAATTTGGTAGGATGGTGTAATCCTATGACCAAAACACATGTGTGTAAAGTAAATAAATATTTTTTTAAAATAAGGTTCATTTTCGGGAGATAAATTAGGAAAAAAAAAGTTTTGCAAACCTTACTGAGTCATATATCAAATAAAAGGGGCTCGTTATGAGGATCTCAAATATATTTTTGTTATTATTTTAAAATGAATAGTGTTGATTTTATTCATGAAAGAAGACGAAAATCGACCCTGATCTCCAAAACTACTGAGCCTAAAATTTTGGAAAAAATACGAAATATAGTTCATTGCTTGTAGATTACAGGAAAACCTATAAGAATTCAATCAATTGTACGCAACCCTCTCCACGCGAGTTTAACTCGCACTTGGCCGGTTTTTTTTTTATCATAACTTGGTTACAGCTCTTCGTTTACCCCATTGCCTGTTTGGTCATCCCCAAACAGGATTTGAATACTTCCACTATCTAGGGAAAAATTAACTGAGATAGTCTGAGAGTAGTTCGTCTGTCTGTCATCATAATAAATGCGTTTTTCTGTAACAATAAATAAATATTGAGTACAGGGCGGAACTGGAGTGGCAATCAATATAACTTACTATTTTGAAAATAAGTAATATCATGCATATATAGTACCTATAACTAAGGTAGACACCTATACCTATAGCAAGGATTCAGTAATACAATTGATTAAATTCCGAAAAAATAACATTCTGTACTTAATTCTAACTTGAGCCGCGACCCGTTCACCCACTAGCTTTACCTACCAGTGGGTCCACGGGGAATTTTTGATGAGAAAAGCCATGAAATCTACGGGCGCTAGTCCATTTGCTGAAATTCAGATGCTGATTTTAAATACATTGCTGCCATGATTTTGTAATGATCAATTTTGACTGAGCGTTGTAACACAGGCAATTATATATGAAATAGTGGACGGGGGCCCAAACTCTATGTTTGTATAACTTGTAAATCCTTTTCAAGAAACCTAAGTAAGTCTAAAACTTCCAAAAAGTTTCAAATAATTAGAGTTGCTTAGGTGTAATTATATCTATAAGACTGACTTTATATAGGTCTAACCAAATATACTGAAACCATTAAGGGTAAGTACATCAACTGATCAGAGTTTTTGGGGAGCAAATTTTTTTTTCATATCATTCGAAATGGGATATTATGATGCAGGCCGCTTCCGATCGGTCGTTTTGGAAATCCTTGTGGGAGGCCTATGTCCAGCAGTGGACTTCCTGTAACTGATATGACGATTCGATATGTATTCCTTGGGGTAAGTTTTTCAGTATCACGGTCTGATTGTACCCTCAAAATAGTTTCAGTAAATTTAGTTAGACCCTCTACACTCACCAGCTGTTGTTGCATTGCCTGTTAGTTGTATCACGTGTGAATGTTATTTGACTATTACGGAAACCTCACGTTAAATTTTAATTATTATTCTTGCTGGTTCTCATGGAAAATCTTTAATAAAAGTTATGGTATGGTCGACTTTCGGAAAATAAACAGTTATGTACCACCGGAAACACGTTTATTGTGTGTATCAATTCGCGCTACAAGGTCGTAGCATTACTATACAACAAAAAAATCTTGTGTATGTAACGGACTTAATTTCTTCTAATAAAGAAATCTTGTCAAGAAACTTACAAAAAAGATTTCTTCAGAGTCGGCAACGCGCATGTAGGCACCCCTGGTGTTACAGGCGACTATAAGCTACGGTAACCACTTACCACCAGGTGGGCCGTATGCCTGTTTGCTAACTTAATAGTATAAAATAAACGGGCAAGTGCGAGTCTGACTTGTACATGAAGGGTTCCGTACCACCGTACAATGTTTTAAAACGAATGAAGAAACACGTTTGTTGTATGACGACCCTCTTTAATTTTTAACTTTATCTTATTTTTAGTATTTGTTGTTATAGTGGTCATAGTAATACATAATTGGTGAAAATTTCAAGTATCTAGTTAATGCCATTATAAAGATCGAGTTAAAAACGCTGAAAAAAAACACGTTTTTTGTATGAGGACCCCTTTTAATTTAAATTAAATTAAATTAATTTAACAGAAAACAGACAAGAACTCTATTGGGAGCATTGACTGGACACTTCCACAATCGCAGTTATCTCTTTAAAATGAGACTTGTTGAGAGCCCAAAATGTCGGGCATGTGAGGAATCAGAGGAGACAATGAGACACATTATGTGTAGCTGCGACTCGATGTCTGGCAAGCGCATGGACCTCTTCGGATCAGCATATCCAGAGCTAGAAGACTACAGGCACTACGCACCAGGTGATATTCTGAAGCTTATGCAGTCCTTCAGAAATCCCGAGGCGGGTGAGTAAGGCAAGGGGGTAAGTACAATATAACCCAAAGGTTCGACGTGCTTCCCAATGTGGACCCCAAATGCAAGATAAGATAAGATGACGACCCCCTTTAATTTTTAACTTTTTTTTATTTTTAAGATTTGTTGTTATAGCGGCCACAGTAAAAAAAAAAAATCATTTATTTACCGAAAAGAAATTGACAATGAGTTTAACCAACGACTCCCGCACTAGGCAAAATAATAGGTAATACATAATCTGTATTTTATTTTTAGTATTTGTTGTGATAGCGGCCACAGTAATACATAATCGGTGAAAATTCAAAGTGTCTAGCTATTACGGTTCAAGAGATAGAGCCCTGTGACAGACGGACAGACAGAAGGACAGACAGACGGACAGACCGACAGACAGCGGAGTCTCAGTAATAGGGTCCCGTTTGCACACTTTGGGTACGGAACCCTAAAAAGTAACTTATAATTAGTGTATTGTGTCAAATTGGTATGTAATTTCTACCAAATAAATAAAATTTCTGTCTTTCATGGATTTTGCTACGCTGTTTGTCGGTCTTTATCCGCTGTCAGCTTGCCTTGAAAGTTGATATTTTTACAGAAAGTGTACTATTTTTATTACTTGTACTTTTTGCGGCTGTATAAGCAGAC
This sequence comes from Acrobasis repandana, assembly GCA_963576875.1. NCBI lineage: Eukaryota > Metazoa > Arthropoda > Insecta > Lepidoptera > Pyralidae > Acrobasis > Acrobasis repandana. The sequence continues at coordinate 11,833,189 of OY756218.1, read as the reverse complement.
AGAGCCAGGACCGCAAGACCAAAGGCCACTTCTAGCTTGATGGTGGACAAGAATATAAAAAAGGTATCGAAATAGTGATGGGTTGCTAGCCGCATTGCCTATATACATGATTTGCAGTTTCGCCCATTCCCTCGATTGTCTTTTACGATCTGCGTGGGAAGAGAAGCAGCTGGAACATTCTACGTTTTTTCTTTTCGCACAGATAGGTACATGGAAGAACGATAGTAAAACTAACTTAAAACTAAAGGGTAGAAAAAAGTCAGATAAAATTATCAATTAAAGATAGAAAACAACAAATACTAAAAACAAGTAACTAATAAAAAAACAAAAAACCCAACTGCGTGATACAACAGCAGTACTTATCTATGCCTAGGACGCAACCATGAATACGCTTGGGGAAGCGATGTCATATGTAGTTTTTTAGCATTTGTCATTCCAAAAAGTTAAATATATTTTTGTAATCCTTGAATAATCCTTTAATTTGATACCCCACTTAATAGGTTTTGGAAATAAAAGATTTTTTGACACTAGCTAGTGGTTAAGACGAATCTAACTTTGTATAATTTATTAAAATTATTTTAGCCGTTTAGTAGTTACGAGGGAAATATAGGGACATACATACAGGTCAAACACATAACCTTCCTTTTCGGCTTTGCCACAGTCGGGAAATAAGATAAAGTTAAAAATCATAGGGGTTCGTCTTACAAGAAACGTGTTTTTTTTTTCAGTGTTTTAAAATAATGTACGGAGGCACGGAACCCTTCATGTACGAGTCTGACTCGCACTTGGCCGACTTTTTTTAAAGCCTGAGAAATAAGCCTTGTTTCAGGCTCAGTTTGGCGCGGGTCCCTCTTAAAGGTTTGTATACTTAGACATGTCATAATTTAGGTATATTGGTACATACTAAATTTACAAATTGACATTATTTTAAATTTCGTAATTCTTATAATTCAATTTAATTATGACATAATAAACAATGTAATCTCTGTCCATCTATATAACTAATTTTAAGTTTTTAGTTTGTTAGTTGACGTCTTTGGAGAAAACGTGCAGTGCAGTTTGTTGCCGCTTCTTCTGCACTTGCGCCTAGGAAGCGGCGTAAACTTAGCTTTAAGTAACGATTTGACGTCAACATTTGTGCAAAACAAAACAAAGTGACTATTATTAAGAGATATTATAAATATCCTATGATAATAAAGATATTTTGAATTTTTTGAATTTTTTTTTTTGAGTTTGTACTTCGTTATTTAATGAGAACCTTCGTCTTCCAAGCCATTTCTTCATATTTGGAAAAAGAAAAATGTACGGAGGGTGCGGCATTAATTTGTTTCGTGCCAAGTTTTGATGTTGCAAGTGCCGACGAGTGGCCCGGAGCATCATCGTGGTGAAATAGATTTTTTTCTATGCGAGATGCGGTCATCTCTTCTCAAATGCAGCATTAAAATGCTGTATTGTTAGATCGATTATTGTCTTGCCTTTTTCCCAAAAATCAGACAAAATACTTTCCCAAAAGGCTGAGGCTATCACTTTACTAGCCGAACAAATAACTAGTTTTTGCTTTCCTTGGGGCACGTTCCCTGGTAGGTGTCTACTGTTTTGACTGTTGCTTCGTCTCTGGTGTATAATGGTGGACCCAAGTTTCGTAAACTGTCACGTACCGACGCAAAAATTCATTTGGGTGTGTACCATTCCAAGATAGAGCAGATTCCCTAAAATATTTGTTCAATATGTCTTCGTAAGTATAAATTAACGAAACTAGTTTTTCTTCATTTTTAAAGAATATTTCGAAGACATCTAACTTTTTGTGTATAAAATAAAAGAGTTATCGCCCCCATTTTAAAAAGGAACGGTTTCATGTCCTTAAATATTATGATTTATGAAACAAAGATAAATTATGAAATAAATAGTACTTACCTATATATACCTACGAGTATAACGTCTAACTTACTGAAACTATTTTAATATATCCGGAACAACCGTTTCCAAGGAACATTCTTCTATTCCATGAAACATTTGACCTGCCATATACATTCAAATTGACCGATCAGTTGATTCAAGTTACCATGGAAAGCAAATTTTTGGTGCGACCCGACTAGCACTTGGCCATTTTAAACAAGTTACAACTTCATCTTAGTAATTAATTCTAAGGATTATGTTTTTTGTTCGAAGTTGCCAACTTCTAAAATATACCTATTTGAAAAATTTCGTAATTTTTGAGCGTGGCCGGTAATTCATCGCGCGTCCTGCGGACAAGGGGGTGTTCATAAATTACGTAAGGTGATTTAGCAGAAATTTTCGACCCAAATTCGATTTTTTTTATTTAAATTTTTCCGTACATACCTACATTATGTTTTCAAATATGAACTGTGATGCAAAAGTAAGTATATCTATTTCCTTGAATAATTCTCTGAGTGAGTCCCTCGGTCCCAAGCCGTAAAGGAGTCTTGGGCCGACTGCGGTGTCGAACGGTCGTCTCCCATTGTCTCCCATTTTGGGACCGGACATAAAAAGTCTGCGATCATAAACCTCTCGCTCGCCTTACGTTCTGCTATTACTGGGACAGACGCGGTTTAAGTAAAATGTGCAATTTGTGACAATTTGTGAGTGTAGTGTGTTTGCGTAAATTGTGCATTCAACAAGGCCGCCCTAAAACCTAGAACAAAATCTACTTACTGCCGTGAAGAAATCTGGTGAGGTCTTTCCAATTATTTATTTATCTATCTATTTATAATTTGATTATTTGTATAGGCTGCCTATTTAGGTCATCAAAAACTGCAAATACCCTGTTTAAAACTTGGTTAGCCTTAAGACATCAAATTCAAGAGTGACGTAATAGTAAGTAAACATCCTAAATTCAGCATCTGAGAGATACATACTACAAGAGTCATCAACCGTGATCCTAAATACCCTTTTGTTTGAACGAGCTTCAAATTGGGGTTTCGAAGTCAAGACACTAGATTACCAGCCGAGCTGTAAAACAAAAAACTCCAACAAAATCCGCAGGGAAACCAAAATAAAGAAAACAAACTTAAATATAGCAACAAAATACAATCATGTCTCGCATAAAAGAATCTTGAACTAGCACCACAAATGAAAACTGCTTGATCTCGGTAAGAAGCATGTCACATATTGTACCTAATATACTAATCTTCTAAAATAATTTTTCTTCACTTATAAAAATCGATATATGCTAAATACCCTAAACAAAAAGTAAATTAGATCAAAACTAACACCTTAGTAGCAGAGTGACTCCTTTGTTCTTGATAATCATGCATGTGCAAACAGGTTAAAAACAAAAGCTATCCCCCGGAAGCACAAGTTACCTACTCAAAATACCGGCTAAGGAACGCGCTCTTTGTTGACAGCCCAATACAAGAACAATAGTAGGTTGATATCTTAACTGACTATTTTTCGGCTAGCCCGAACCGATTATCATGGCTCCCCTTTCTTCGCAAGAGGTTGGCTTTGTTATTGAAAATAAGTAAAGTTATTATCATCATTCAACATAGGAAATTTTACTTATTGAATAAAACCAGATCTAGAAAATAAAGTTCATAATTTGAAGACGAAAAAAAAAAAAAAAATATACAACTACATCATCCCGGTAAGAAGCTTGCCACATAGCGTACCTAATGTATTAAACTTCTAAAATAACTTTTCCACACTTCTCTGTGATAAAACATTTCGCCAAAAACGGTTGTAATATAACATAGTTTATAGTCAGGTTGTAAATAATATACTTAATAAAACATCAGCCAGTTTTACATCCTTTAGTAACCTACGTAACCTAGTAACCGACGTACATATATTGTAACCACTCCGGAAACAGTCAAGTACATAAATCTTCCCACCCATTAAGCAAAACAATACCTACGGCCTCCAGTGCATTTAAAAATATTCCACGAAAAATTACTAACACAGAATTGCATTCAAACCAAAGGCCTCGCTCGAAGAATCATAAAGGAACAAAAAATATATAAGTAAAACAAAAGCCCACAGATGCAGACCACTCTGTTAAATCATCCGGGTAAAAAAAAAAAAAAAAAACAACACTGAAAGAGAATTGACGCAAACCCATAACAATAAATAAACAAAAGCAACGTAACCCATAGACCATAAATTTCTGAAACGCATAGCCCAGTACACACGTGCACACAATGGAAAAAAAAAACCTAAACAAAGAAATTCGACAAATTACTGGAGACGGTAATTGTCTCTTCAGAGCGTTAGCGGATCAAATAAACAACATCTTTGGATTAACCTTCAACTATCAAATGATACGAAATGACGTAGCTTCTTACGTTAAAAACAATAAACACACACCCAGTATCAATCTGGCCCTGCAAAATAATATCCTAGACTGCAACCACCTGTTTAGCTCTACTAGCAATATAAAATTAGATGAACGCATAGACAAATACGTAGAAAAACAATTTGAGGATGGCTTCTGGGGAGGAGAGGACATCCTAATAGCTGCAGCAGAATATTACATTATTAACGTTTACATATATGGGCAATATAGAAATCCGATCATATATCACCCGTCATCAGATAACGCAGTAGCAAACATCTACCTTTACTTCGAAAATAACCACTACGATAGTATTATTAACCAAGAAATACAACACAACCAGTTTTCAAGTATCGTAGAAAGCAACACGGAGCCCCATAAAACATACGAAAAACCTAACGGAATAGTAGTTAATTCCCAAGGCGACACCCAAGTACCTACTACAGTTTCAATCGTGTCGAAAAGCAATAAATGCAGCGATAATGACCTTAAACGACCGAGTCCCCCCACTCAAAAACAGGTAGAATTACAAAGATCTTCGACTGTGCCAAGCGAGACGAATTCAACGGAAAACACTCATCCACTTATAATACTCTCGAATGATACTGAAATTACACAAAACAGCTTCATATGCCCCAAGGGGCTACGCTCTCCCGATCCAACAGTAAGATTACCGACTCATTTGCCTATGGCCTGTGAGTCGCTTTCCGTTGCGACTTGGAATGTCGGGATGCGCACAACCTCACGATAAGAAAAACATAGACAAGACTCTCTCCGAACGCAATATAACTATCGCAGGCCTACAAGAAACACACCTTACAACGGGCGAGTTCAAATCGAAAAACTACAACTGGATATTGTGCGGCGGTAAAAACGCGAAGGAATCTCGAGGTATAGCGATATTAATCAACAACAAAGTAGAACACGAAATTATCCAGGTATATCGCAAAAGTAGAGACGTACTTGCAACACATCTACATCTAAAAACAGCAGATGTCAACAACCCAATCAATCTCTTTGTTATCACAGTTCACATTCCAGTAAAATCAACATCACGGTTTTTACAAATAGGAAATCTTGTCAGACAAAACAGCCCCAAAAATGCTTACTTAATAATCATAGGCGACTTCAACGCGCACATAGGTAAGGAAGACGTACGAGCCGGTAAAAATCACACATACGAGAAATTAGTAGGAAAAAACCTTTATCATAAAATTTCCAACGAGAACGGCCATCTCTTACTAAACTTAATTCAACAACATCAGCTCAAGGTAAATAGTACTTGGGGCAGACCTACATGTAGGACCACATGGTCTAGGGGGAAAAAGCAATCACAAATTGACCATATTATGTCTGGTTTAAAAAGAAAAGTATACTTCCATAGCGTAGTAGGCGAAAAAGATCTAGCAGTTAACTCTGATCACAAATTAGTATGGGGCAGCATCCAAATGTCATCATTCCACAAATCACAAATATCTGGGACATATGGAACCCACCAAAAAAATAAAAACAAAAAAATTCAATATAAACATAGAAACTACAACTATGAGCTCCTACAAGGGAGTGCCCACGCGGAGGCCTACCAGAAAGCCATAATAGAGAAAATAAAAAAAGCAAAACATGACCTCGAAAATTCTAATAAGACACCCACTAAGGACATCCCATTAGAATGGGACACGCTTAATGGAATTTTGAAAGAGTCCGCACACGAAACCCTCCAAAAACCAATCGCTAAAACAAAGGAAAGAAGAGTTGCACTAGCAAACCTACAAAAAGCGCTATTCAAAAAATCTAAAAATCCCCATAATCTAGCATTACAACAAAAAGTAGTGAAAGCCCGCCGCTACCTTAAAAGAATTCAGGAACAAGAGGAAGCGTACGACGCCAAATTTTTCTTCGAGGGACTCAGCAGTAAACACGAATCGCTCCGAATGAAAATTACATATAAATTCTTGCGCAAATTTAAAAGAAAATGTGCCCGAGCGCAAACAAAACACCAAATTCCCATGTCCAACTGGATAGCGGACCTAAAAAAAAGCGAAGGCCAACACATAGCTCACGTTTCCGGAAAAGATAATAGAGTTACACACTTAGAGCCCCCAAATCTTGAGGAAATAAATAATATCATCCAACGGATGAAAAATGACACAGCCCCGGGCACAGACCAAATAGTGCCGGAATTATACAAGGCCGCTCCAATGGAGTTTTTAGAAGAGTTAGTTAAAACCATGGCATCAATATGGCTTAAAAATAAGGTACCCGATGAATGGCGCCTCACCAAACAAGTGCCCATACAAAAACAAGCACACCCAAAACAAATCAGTGACTTTAGGAAAATATCCATATGCAATGTAGGTTACAGAATTTACGCAAACTACATACTAGAAAAACTTGACGCTACCATCGACGCACTCGGAAATTATCAAGCAGCGTTTCTTAATAATAGATCAACGGATGACCACATTTTCACACTTCGTAGAGTCCTAGATATCAAATGGAGAGAGGGCGCAGTCGTGTTCGTGGTGGGGCTTGACCTGGAAAAGGCCTTCGATAATGTCAATCTGGAAGCTCTTAAAGATATTCTTTTAACCAGAGTAGGAACCTCACTAACGAACAAAATAATCGAGGCGTGCATGAATGAAGAGACTTTCATCTCATGGTGTGGACAAAACTCCGACACCATCAAGAAGGGCAAGGGAGTAAAACAAGGTTGCCCACTATCTCCGAGATTATTTACCATAATCATTGACGAAGTACTCAGAACGCTTGAGGAAGAAGATGAGGCAGTAAGACTAGATCAAGACTCAAAAATATCTCTGCCCATAATCCTTTCCTTTGCAGACGACATTTTATTAATCGGTGAAGATATTGAGGTACTAAACCGCGTAATAACCAAAATGAAGACACTACTCAACTCAGTCGGACTCACCATTAATGAAAACAAATCTAAACTCGTAGTACGCGATCCTTTTTCGCCAACGACCTCACACCAACAAAGCCGGGTCCTTGGGGGAGTTACCATCCAGCCAGTACCAGAGATCAAGTATCTTGGCACATACATAACAGCCTCACACAATCGACGTTCCACCATCAGAAAACGCTGCTTAAAGGCAATCAAAAACAGCAAAATGCTACTGCCCTTCATAAAAAACAATAAAATAGAATGGAAAATTGCACTTTTAATGTATAAAATGGTGATTAGACCGTGCATTACGTATGGTCTAAACGTATCAGCATTAACGAAAGCGAATAGATCCAGGCTTAGAAAATACGAACGTCAAATTCTTCACGATATGTTATCCGTCGCCAAAACGACGCCCAAACGAAAAACAAAAGCCATCTTAGATGGGAAAACAATTATAAAAGTAATAAAGGTACGGAGAATTTCTTACTATGGACATATACTAAGACGACCAACCCCGCACTTACTGCAAGCAGCTTACAAACACAAAGAAATCAAAAGAAAAGTGGGGCGCCCCATTTATACATGGGAAGACTCCCTTAATTACGACATCCATTACTACACAAATAAAACAAAGATGGAATGGAGAGAAATAGCAGAAAACAGAAAATTAATGAAAAATGAAGCCGAAAAGATTTATGATGCTCCCGAGACAGATTCTGAAACCGACCTGGAACCAGAAGAACATACCTTGACCACATCACAAATTAACTTACTACCGACTGTTTGTTACTAAATAATCGCACCTTTTACCATCTACCTTCCCCCATACACAGATACAGGTGTCTCTGAACCCCCCAGCACTATCTATGGAAAGTACCCTAGATCAACACATAAATAAGATACTCGTAAGGGCCCATCCCGACATATGTCTTTAATTATTTAACATACGTATATACTTCATATGATCTACGCCTGGATAGTTTGATCCGCGCAGCCGACTTGACGCTTTCGACGTTCCGTATGTACATCTACAAGGCATACCCATTATCTTGACTCAACTTAACAAATTAACCATGTACACAAAAATAAGAGTATAGTATATATATTTAAAAAAAAAAAAAAAAAAAACGCAGCTGACTAGAGTACATAACGAGGGCAGTACGAGTAGCTCTACAAGCAAAGAAGATACCTCAGGACCGATAAAAGATATAAGATAACTAAGAAGGAAGCGTCAGAGAAACCAGAATCCCAAACCCTATCTATGACTCCATGAAGCATGATGCAGCCAGCACAGCCCTTCGAAAGAGGAACATCAGGAAGAGCAGAATACGCAGTTTTATCCCTTCCTCATTATATATTACACACCAAGTATAAAATTTATCTCCCATATGTTTACTTGTTGCTGGTATACGGTAGACTCTAATTTCCCTCCTCCTTCCCATTTCCCAGACTGCAATTCCCCACACACTCCATATCCTATATACGTGCTCACCTGGTTTCTCGAGCCTGGTACAGGTCTAACGCGGTCTGACGTGGCTGCGCTAGTAAAACGGAGACGATAAGTACATATATCGGCCCGTTGCGTGAAGTGCAGTCACGTTCACTCCAAGGTGGACTTAGTTCCTACGCTCTTGCTGCGAAACGCTGGCTGGGTGGGCACAGAACTGAACTGAACTGAACTGAGTGAGTCCCTCGGTCCCAAGCCGTAAAGGGCACGAGTTGCTCTTTTTTGTGGAATAAAAATAGTCTGAGTGTTGGCTGTACTGCTCCATAGAAGTATCCCGTAAGACATTAGACTGTGAAAGTAACTAAAGTACATTTGTCTAGCAGTTGCTACATCTGTTAATTGTCTTATTCAACTAACAGCGTATGCCGCAGAGCTAAGCCTTTTAGAAAGTTTAGTTATATGAGCGCCCCATTGAAATTTCGAATCAATTTTGATTCCTAAAAAGGTACTTAGTACTTTCATTTTCCAATTTATCATTAGACTCGTGTGATTTTACGCCGTTTATATCAACAGTTTGAAGCCTATCTGATAAGAAAATTATATTAGTGTAATTGAATTATCTTCAGATTTGACTTAACCCCCCCCCCTCCCTTCGTATGAAATGCGTAGGTTAAAAGATTAAGTACGCTGTCAAGTTTATGTTAAAATAAATGGATACTTGGATACTACCTATACTAGCATAAGGCATTATTTATTGATACTCTTGCACAGCGTTTTTTAACTTATGTTAAGTTATGTCCACGGACCCCTAGGAAATCAAACAAAATTTCAAGGACCTCCGGAATAAAATAAAAAAAACAGCAAAAAATTTTCTAGATTATTGTAATACTACGTGCAGCTTATTTGCAACTAAATAAGGTTGATGATTGATGTTACTACTAAATTGTAATCTCAAATCGGATTTTACTTGTAATCTGTTTCTGTATTTGATTTTAGTATAAACAAGACCAGAGAATGCCTTTTCACAGAGGTATGTGGTTGAGAAAGTCAGAAGTGAGAGTCTTAAACACCCCCCACCCCCCCACCCCGCTGGCGCACGTTCGCTGTGCTAAGTAAGCGTAGCGATTACGAGACTTTTGGTGGCATTTGTTTATTTTTTATTTGTATTTAGTCCGCGGTCTCATGACCGCGGAGCCTCATACATGTACCCGAGGACCCCCTGGAGTCCGCGAAGCACAGGTTGAGAAACACTGCTCTAGCAACTTCTCGCTATTCAAAAGACCTATTTTTGAACGCTCCCGAGCCAGCGAAACACTAAACGTGTAGATTACCAAGTCACCAGGTCACCACTCGTATTCTAAGTTACGAACTAACAACATATTTTATAAGTGCACCGTATTTTTAAAACCGTCACCAGCGAAAAATATTATTCTTTTACGTACAGACTTAGTCAATAGTTTAAAAAATGCAACATCAATAAAAATAAACGGGCAAGTGCGAGTCGGACTCGTACATGAAGGGTTCCGTACCTTCTTACAATGTTTTAAAACGCTAAAGAAACACGTTTTTTGTATGACGACCCCCCTTTAATTTTTAACTTATTTCTAGTATTTGTTGTTATAGCGGCCATAGTAATACATTATTCTGTGAAAATTTCAAGTATCTAGTTAATGCCATTATAAAGATCGAGTTAAAAACGCTGAAAAAAACACGTTTCTTGTATGAGGGGTCGTCATACAAGAAACGTGTTTTTTTCAGCGTTTTTAATTTTTAATTATTTTTAACTTTTTTTTGGGTTCCATACCCAAAGGGTGCAAACGGGACCCAATTACTGAGACTCCGCTGTCTGTCCGTATGTCCGTCTGTCCGTCTGTCACAGGGCTCTATCTCTTGAACCGTAATAGCTATACCTACACTTGAAATTTTCACTGATTATGTATTACTGTGGCCGCTATAATAACAAATACTAAAAATAAAAAAAGGGAAAATTAAAGGGGGTCGTCATACAAAAAATGTGTTTTTTCAGGCCTTTTAACTAGATCTTTATAACGGCATTAACTAGATACTTAAAATTTTCACCGATTATGTATTACTATAACCGCTATAACAAAAAATACTAAAAATAAGATAATGGTTAAAATTAAAGGTGGTCGTCATACAAAAAACGTGTTTTTTTCAGCGTTTTCAACTCGATCTTTATAATGGCATTAACTTGATACTTGAAATTTTCACCAGTTATGTATTACTATGACTATCATAACAACAAATACTAAAATAAGATAAAGTTAAAAAGTAAAGAGGGTCGTCATACAACAAACGTGTTTCTTCATTTGTTTTAAAACATTGTACGGTGGTACGGAACCCTTCATGTACAAGTCGGACTCGCACTTGCCCGTTTATTTTATACTATTAAGTTAGCAAACAGGCATACGGCCCACCTGGTGGTAAGTGGTTACCGTAGCGTATAGTCGCCTGTAACACCAGGGGTGCCTACACGCGCGTTGCCCACTCTGAAGAAATCTTTTCAAGAAACTTACGAAAAAGAAGAAGAAATTAAGTCCATTACATACACAAGATTTTTTTGTTGTATAGTAATGCTACGACTTTGTAGCGCGAATTGATACACACAATAAACGTGTTTCCGGTGGTACATAACTGTTTATTTTCCGAAAGTCTTTATATTAAGTAAACATCAATTTTGTCTTTTGTTGAAAACAAAGAAATTTACACAGTGTGTATATTAAAAAGAATAAGGTACTACACTTGTACGAATAGTAATTCTTGTCTGCATGGTTAAGAAATCGTGTTAAAATATACCACAAGCATATAAATGTATGATACAGTACAACTTTACCTTGCCAGCAAAATAATTCATAACAAAGGAAAAACATCCTCAATCTATTAAAGAGAGAAAATCATTTAAGTCTCCACGATCTTAACCGACTTCATAGTACCTATTCTAACTAGCTTTAAAAACTTTAAGTAAAATAAGCACTGTGCATTATATAAAAAACATAACAAAACCGACTTATCCCATGCGGAACAGAATACTCATTTAGCAGATGTACTTGTACTTACATCGTAGAGTATATACTAAATAAAGATACTGTGGGTAAGTAGTTAATTATCTTTTATTATGGTATTAAAATTAATCGTAAGCATAAATGTGCGACTGGGAATATCTTGGAAAAGCACGATAATCGAGTGTCCGTGCGATGCAACGGGTCGAGTTAACTAGTTATCGGCAACGGTAGTGTCGCAACACTCGCAAGGGATGGAATATCCCGTGGGGGTTCATTGACAGTGTGACAGCCACCAGACGCCGGCACGAGTCACTGACTCCGATCTATAAATAACACATTCTTTGCAATTATTTGCAGAGCTTAATATAGCATTTAGCGCTATTTACAAACAAGGTGACAATTTATTGACTTATGAAGCTCTCTAGATGCTAATGAGAATTAATTGCGATATAAGTGTGTCACTTGTCGCAGAATGTTGTCGCAGTCAGTGATGTCGGTATGCAATTAATTTCAAGATAATCGCTCGGCTGCGCAAGCAATCAATCTCAGATGGCGAGATTTTCATTTAAGTGTAGGTATTTACATGATTTATTTTAATTCGGAAAACTTAGTTTTTTTTTATCTGTGCAAACAAAAACAACAAATAGTTGATTGATTGATTTCCTGGATCCTCAGCCTAGATCTAAAATTGGTTATAATGTTTTCGATCGATGTAAAGTAAAAAATCTTAGCGACAGTGAAATGTTGGACGCGGAAATTCGGGTCAGTCAGAGTCGCCTAGCGTTGTTTACACATGCTTCCATTATCACGCTGTCTGTCTGTTCCACAATTTAATTGGAGTCGATAAGCTTGAAAGCTGTCAGTTAGCACGCCCGGCGCTACAGCGGCATGGCGCCTCCAGACAAGATCGGGATTCTCGACCTATTTATAGAATTTGTGTTATCGTGTTGCTATTGCTATTAATAAGCCATTTAAATTTAATATTAATATCGCCAATAAATATAGGTAGATACTTACTCACTTTTAATAAACACAAGCGTTCTTTGCAATTCTCTCCACTCGCGAGGGAAGGCGAGGCCCTTTGACTCACGTACAAAAAACCGACACGAGAGCGAGACGAGGCGAGGATAAGCGAATGTATCCTGTACATTCTCATCCTCGCCATGTCTCATGTGCCCTCGCCGAAAGTGTACAGCCACCATCATACATTTGATCGCCAGTGACCGAGGTGTGGCTTTACTATGCTACTCGTATTATTGTAATCGTCCCGAAATTACAGCTGTTTGTTCTTGCTTGGACACGTAGGAACCCAAAGGGGCTAGTAATAGCATAGGTTCCACTTCCTTATAAATATGATTGAGCCGACGACCTTTTTGCTGGTTGCCCACAAATCTCCACCTGTCAGCGTGCCTTGAGCGACTAATACCTACTAGCAACAGGCAAAAACAAACCTTGCGACATCCGGCCATCGCCCTAGACGAGCTGAACCTTCGTCGCAAGCGACATAGCGTCTAGGCTGTTCTTGTATCAAACACTGCCCTAATTTTGTTGTTTCAAATTGGGCCGACGTGATTTACAGAACAGAACGTAGGTACCTACTTACCTAAAATGCATATGATTGATGTTCACAATCTAGAACATGACAAGGCCAGACCGTGTTTTGTTCAGCTATTAACAACGAATAAACAACGTCTCATTAGCAAAATGCAACTAAGTGACAGAAATAGACATCCGTGCCTGACCCTTGACTCAGGATGATTGATCCTTTGTATTTTGTTGCAAGTTGCTTTATTACTAATGTTAGGTACCTATTATTTATTTACGTTTTTCCTCTTTGATTTGACTTGTCTTAACAAAATACTTAGTGACGTTAATTCAAAGCAACAAATACTTAAGCATCTATTTTAAGTTTCTTTTGAATATGAAACATTGCAGTCATACTGCATACATGCCTCATAAAACGTTTCTCGTGAACGCCTCGTGTGAGTCGTAAAGAGAGGAGGTGCTCTTTCACTATTCCAGTAACTATAAACGTAGCACGTCGGCCATGTCTTTCATATCAGGACTAGCAAATTGCATACATCACAGGTTCGCAAGTCAAAGAAACTATAAGCTACTCATCAATGTCTGCGATCAGCCGCAAGTTTACGATGTTATGACTGGGACTTTAGCGCGCTCGCCGGCCTCTGTTGCGAGTGCGAACTATAAATGCAGTATTTTGCGATGCGTTTTATGACTAGTAACGTGGACGACTGTTGTTTTTGAGATGATCTTTTACGATTGCCCAAGTAATTGTAGGACCAAATTGCAGGAGTGAAGCTCGAGTGCAACTCGCCGTGGGCAGAACAACAGGCAATAAAATATTCATCTGTCAAACGTCGACGTGGGACCCTGCGATGAGAACCGCGCCGAAGACCGTGTGCGCTGGTTTGTTTGCTTCTATTGTGTAATCTGTTGTTATATCACAGTTTATTATTAACTTCGATTCTTTGCCTCGGTGACGGGAAAACCGCGTAACATGATAGGTATTCATTTATCGTACCGGCGACGCTAAACATATTTTAAGTGCGATGTTCTAAACTCGAGTGATTTAGACGCAAATTAAATTTAGATTAGGACTCGTTATAAGTATCTACTTGTATTTCACTCGGTAGGTAATTAATTACTATTACATTTGTTAGTACTCGTAAGTAGGGTGGGTACAAGTGCCTTACTCATAACTCGTTACTAGAACCTTTATATTATCTCCTTTACTATACATACTACCTCTATAAGGCCATCAATTAGGTGCTGTAGCTATAGCTAGTTTCATTATCAGAGGCAATTTCCTCAATTATTAACGATGTCTCGAAATTAATTATTACTTCATAAAGGAGTGAATTTCTCAAGCGAAAATTTTACGCGTCCTGGCTGAAAACGCGAAGATGCTTTGCAGATAATATCACGGTTTTTTTTCTCAAGACTAAAGGAATGTATATCTAAATGAAGTCATATTAATTACCTTTGTTAAATAATTAGTCTTAAAGAAAAAAATCAGTAAATTATGAAATTTAATTTCTGTACCTTGTCCACAATTACTTTAATGCAATATATTCACTTCTCAGCAAAATAATCTCCAATAAATATAAGAAAAGGTATTTCCATTATGTTGAGTATTATATGTTTACAAGAAAATAATAAAATTTAAATTTTGAGACCCATAGTTAATTAAAATTTATCAAAACTAGTTTTGTCCGAGCGAAACAATTTCTGTGGTCATTTTGTCTCGCCAATCCTTACTTCCCCTGGTGAGTATACACGATTAGTAAATCCTTCCCCCGCAAGGATCTGCCGTGCCCTTTCGTGCTGTGGGAATGGTGGTGCATTATCATGCTACGTCTTCCCGCCAAAAATGTAAGTACCCGATTTTAGTCTACGCGGAACGAAATTTTGCAATCTCTGTGGCTAGGTTTTGAATGGTTACCTTAGGAATAAAAATTATGATTTTTGTACATGTTAATAACCCTTAGATACACCATTAATTTATAAGTAGAAACCTGAAATAACCTTGATACTTTTTTGTAATTTTTAAATAAACCACATATTTCCAATTTCTGTGGTTTCTGTGGCTGATTTGTGTCCACAGAAATTGTACGAATCAATTTAATATTACTTTTAAAAGGGTTCTTAAAAAAAATAACATTTATTTAATATGTTTTTAACTCAACTGTCGAAAAAATAGGCCTGTCAGCTGACATTGTGCGAAGATCCATGGTAAGGAGAAGGTGTTGTGCAGTAAGGCTTTCACCTGGTATGACTTGGCAGTTAGTTACTTTGGTGAGGTGATTAGGTGTTTGGATTTCTTCTTAACGTGTTCACAACGGTAAGGTCGGCCGCCTCACACGTTGAGAGGATGTTTTCTTCCTCTGGGTTGCGGCCACAGTATCCGTACCCGCCATGAACAAATTCAGGCTTCTGACACGCCTTACCCATATAACGGTTCAATTCACCAACCATAACCATTGTAACAATGGGATGGCTTGCAACAATTTGTCTAGTTGGTTCCAGAACCTCATCTTATCGACTTCGCTGCAACCAGCCTGTGGCACGTAGGCACATATAAAAAGGGTTACATACAATTACAACCACTTCGATAAGTATTTCTACAGCTATAAACCTCTCTATAGCATTTCGCCCCAAACCTCTCGCAGCCCACCCTGTTCTCGCCACCAGGTACACCGTTATAGATTGCTTTATAACTGTTTCCTATAGCCCGGAATCTGCTGCCTTTTTTATCGATTCCCCTGCAAGATTGCCACAGCTAACTTCCGCATGGAAAGTACATCGACTAGCTCCCTTGTGAATCCAGTCAGCGTGCCATTGTGATATGTTGGGTTACTGAAATAAAACTGTTGTTTCTAAACATAGTCTCATCTATTTTGTTAAATTTTTTTGCATACTTTCATGTGAAGCATATTCTAATAAGACGTTATAAATGCTATCAAATTAAAATTATTTGTATTATGACCGTTTTTTCTTACACCATAATATATAACATTTTTTTTATTTATTTACTAGCGATATTGACAATTTTAGTGGACAAACACAATTTCTGTGGCACCGTTACAATTTCTGTAGTACAGCAATTTCGATGGTCAAAATAACTCTTCAAGTATTATAGTTATTTAATTCCCTTTCAGAAAATTTATATAAAATGGATCGTTTGCGCTCTCACATAAAAAAATTATGAAAAACCTGAAAATAAAAAATTCCACGGAAATTAGGAAAAAAATCCACTTGTTGAAATTGACTCAGATATATATTCTTTTAACCCTTTAACCACGAACGTCGGATTAATCCGACAAACATTTTTGTGCCTATTTCTCGAGTGTCGGATATATCCGACCAAAAACTATGGATATTCAAAATTTCTCGCGCTGGGAGCACGACAACTGATATAAAGTCTCGCGGTGAAAGGGTTAAATATAAATACAAAACATGGGTACCTATAACGTACGTGTGCCATGCATTTGCATATTCTTACCTAGAATAGGATCACTCCATTCCCTCTGTGGGTTTCGTAAGAAGTTAAAAAGACCTAGCACAAAAATTTCGTGCTACGACCGCATTCCCAAGAGAAGCGACCGACGTTACGGAGGCAACTCGTCGTGAAACCCACAGAACACTAATAAAGTGTTATGTGGTAATATCAAATCGCACTCAAGTTTTCTTCCCCGCACTTCGCGCAATTTTCGACATTCTTGCATGATCAAATCATCGACTTGCATTGCATATCATCTTCAGAGAAGAAAACGCCGGATAGAGCTACAGTCGCTACAGAACGCGTTAATTAAAGATGGGAAACAATATGTACCTACGTGTGTAAACAATTGTGACTTTGTCGTACCTGGTAGGTATACTTATTACATACAACTTTTGGCACATACCCTAAAATTAGGAACGTACTGTTGGACCACACTATTTCACTTAGAGCACCAGTGCCGGATTTATTTAAGCACAGGCTACATAGGCTGCAGCCTAGGGGCCCGCACCACAAGGGGGCCCGCGCCATTTTAGGGTTCCGGAGCCAAATGGCAAAAACCGGAACCCTTATGGATTCGTCATGTCTGTCTGTCTGTCCGTCCGTATGTCACAGCCACTTTTTTCCGAAACTATAGGAACTATACTGTTGAAACTTGGTAAGTAGATGAATTCTGTGAACCGCATAAAGATTTTCACACAAAAATGGAAAAAACCAATTAATTTTGGGGTTCCCCATACTTGGAACTGAAACTCGAAACATTTTTTTCATCATTTCTATAGTATGGGGACTCTATGGATAGGTCTTCAAAAATGATATTGTGGTTTTTAATATATTTTTTTTCTAAACTGAATAGTTTGCGCGAGAGACACTTCCAAAGTGGTAAAATGTGTGTTTAGAAGTTACAGGGGAGGCCCTGTAACTTCTAAAATAAGAGAATGATAAAACTAAAAAAAATATTGTAAACTTTCAGCGAAAATTGGTTTGAACAAGATCTAGTAAGTAGTTTTTTTTAATACGTCATAAATCGTAAACCGCAATTTACTATCAATAACTTAATTAAAAAAAAGCGGCCAAGTGTGAGTCGGACTCGCCCATGAAGGGTTTCGTAGCAGCAAGTAACATAATATAAAAGTTCTAAAAGTAAATTGCGGTTTACGATTTATGATACCGAGACCGCTATAGTTTTAATTGAAAGTGCATACTTTGAGGTATATACAACCACATTTTTTCCAGAATTATTTTAGTAATATTTCAAAAGTTACGGTGGGGGGACACCTCAAATTTTAACTTTGTATTAGATTATCTCAAGACTGAGGGGTTTGATCTACATAGTTTCAAATCAGTTTTTGTTACTAGCCCCTACTTATTACACCCAAAGTTGGGTTGATATTTTTTTTCTTGTGCACTTCGTCTTGTGGGGTATCGTTTGATAGATAGGTGATTTTTTTAAAGTTGTAAGACCCTTTTGCGAAATATTAAACTTTAAAGTGCTAATTTTCATTAAAGTCGAGCGTCCCCCTTTAAAAACTAAACAGTTAATTTG
This sequence comes from Acrobasis repandana, assembly GCA_963576875.1. Lineage (NCBI taxonomy): Eukaryota > Metazoa > Arthropoda > Insecta > Lepidoptera > Pyralidae > Acrobasis > Acrobasis repandana. The sequence goes on along the minus strand of OY756218.1, from coordinate 11,814,957 downwards.
AAAAATTTAAACACATCTTTGTGGTAGTGTAGTATATATATATATTCCTAGTAAATTATAAAGAATTTTTAATTTCAGAGTTATAGAGGCCAAACATAAACAGTTTATGTTAAGGGTGAATTCAGTCCATTATACTGAAAAACTTTCCCCACGGAACATAATACTTATATGGAAATATGAAAAATAATTTTTGGCTTTCCATAGTCTTAGTCTAAGCGCGTTCCCGGTTGCATCCTCAGCTGTGCTGCTTTAATGCCCGGGGTGCGCTTTTCTGCTTTTTCTTCTCTAAATATAACATGCATGTGAATGGTCACCCAAGGATGCCAAAGACCTTGCAAAATGGAGAAGAAACAGCCGGAACAGTTTTAATGATTTGGCTATAGTTTTACGACCAGCCGCCTGCCTGACGTCAACCCACTTTGGGAATGTATTTGTGCGAAATGTTTTACAACCGGCCGGCGCCCGACGTTAACCCTCTTTGGGAATGGAATTTTAGCAAGAGATGTTTGTGCCAAGTCCTTTAGTCGCCTCTTACGACATCCACAGGAAGAGATGGAGTGGTCCTATTCAACTCTGCCGAGAACCACACGGCGAGGCTTTTGGTTTTCCATAGTACTCCATACAAACTCGGATCAGCTGGCCGGTCAACTTGTAAGGGAAGTCAAAAATTACTTTTTCATATTTCACTAAGTATATGTTTTTTTGGAAAAGTTGTTCAGTGTCATGGACTGAATCTACCCTTGAAATAGTTTTAGTATATTTTGTTAGACGTTATACAACGTGGAAGGGACATCCCCGTAATAATCGAACCACGGGCTTTACTAGATCAATATAGTATAATGAAATTAAATTAACAGTCAAAAAACAAAAAAAAAATTGACTTCTCATCCCATACAAATCGCCTGCGCGGCTGCACATATTAGTATAGATTTTTCGATTTTTTTTTTTTGTTTTTGGTTGTTATTTTAATTTCATTATACTTTAATGATCCGTATAAACCGTGGTTCGATTTATTACGGGTATGTCCCTTCCACGTTGTATATACAGGTTTACTGCTATCTAACGCATAACCTTTTTGGTGCATGTTCAGTCCATGATACTTAACTACTTTCCATAAAAACCAATATCGAAAAACGAAAAAAATAAATTTCGGTTTCCCATACATATCAGCACTCAGCCAAATGGATTTTGTATGGGAAGACGAAATTTTTTTTTCCTTTTTCTATAATGGTTTTTCTGGAAAGTAGTTCAGTATCATGGACTGAACTTGCACCAAAAAGGTTATGCGTTAGATACCAGTAACCCTGTATATAGATTCTTGGAAAATGTCGTACGCAATACTAAGATGAAGTTGTTAGTTGTCTCAAACGGGCAGTAAAAATATAAAATTTAAAAAAAAAACACCATGTGGGTGTTTTCATGTTATTTCTTCAATTAAAAGAGTGCTACATGTCCTGTAACATATGTATTTATGTGTGGCTTTGCTTGCTGCAGGCTGTAGCATGCAGTAGCGATGCGGCCAAATGTTATATTGCTTATCATATAAATAGCCGACGAGGCGTGGGCGCTGCCCCGCGACCCGGTTACACTAATCCTCGAGTAGCGCCGAGGTCCTGCCTATAGCGGCTACTCTTATACAACTACTTATTAGTACTCCTTATCAGTGAAATACAAAACTAATATTGTTGTAGAATTTGTATGAAAGACACTTCGGTCTACAGAACGGACTGATGATAAACTTAGTTTCCAAATGGACATGTAAAGATATTGAATTTCTTTAATTTTCTAAAACCATTCATTACATAAGTATATTTTGTTAATTTTCTTATTTTAAATAGTTCTTAATTTTAATAAATTTAATAAATTTTAAATTAATATAATTCAAAATTAATTGAAGTTAAGGCTTGTTGATGTCTTTTATTTATTTTGTATATAGAAAATCCACTTTCTTACTGCTTACTAATATCATATATTATGCAATATTTTGCCTTGATTTATAACAAGTAAGTTATAAGTTTATGTATATATATATAAGTACATATATAAAAGTTCACTCACGCATGATGTCTATGGTCAAGGTAAAATATATTTCACTGTAAGTATCTAACTGCTCTTTTGATATATTGAAACATAATAAAATAACATACCTATTAAAATGTTAGTATCTTTTTGAGTAATCATACTAAGACTAAATTAGGTAGGTACCTACCTCTTTAATTTATTCAAAACTATTAACCAACCATTATTAATATACAATATGAATAGAGAAATAACTACTTAGATACATAATTAGCAGAGGTAGATACGAGTAATATACCTATTTACTATCTTCTTCGTCTAAACGCGTTGCATCCTCAGCTGTGCTGCTTCGGAGCCCAGGGTGCGCTTTCCCGCTTTTTTTTCTCCAAATATAACATGCATGTCAATGGTCTCCCAAGGATGCCAAAGACCTTGCAAAATGGAGAAGAAATAGCCGGAACAGTTTAAATGATTTGGCTATAGTTTTACGACTGGCCGCCTGCCTGACGTCAACCCTTTTTTGGGAATGTATTTGTGCGAAAAGTTTTACAACCGGCCGCCTCCTGACGTTAACCCTCCTTGAGAATGCAATTGTAGCACGAGATGTTTGGGCTTAGTCCTTTAGTCGCCTCTTACGACATCCACAGGAAGAGATGGAGTGGTCTATTCTAACCCGGAACCACACGGGTGAATATACCTATTTACTATTTTTTATTTTATTTCTATTTTATAGGGCGGCAAACGAACAAGTGGGTCACCTGATGGTAAGTGATCACCGCTGTCCATGGACAACTGCTACACCAGGGGTGTAACAGAGCGTTACCGGCCAAACACTATGTTACGTACAAGGTAAAATATGGCGATTCAGCATAGTTATTTTCATTACGTTTCCCATCTTAATCACATCTACTCGTACTGATGTTCTGATTAAATTACTAAACAATTTTTATTTGATATCTACGAGTATCTGTCCTCGATTTCAAATAGGTTAGTGAACGAGGAACCTTCATCTGGTCGCAGTCTACACAAGATCAAATGACCCAAAGTTGTTTGGCTATAAAGTCATAATGCGGCGCTGGACTTTGCCCTACGCACTGACACGCACTCTGTGCACTGAAGAGCGTGCACTGGCCAGCGTGGGCTTACGCGTGACCAGTGAGGTAGGTACTCGTACACTCAACAGCAGGAAGATACCCTTTACGCACTTTTTATGTAGCGGTCATAGGTAGCAAAATCACAATATAGGTATTTGAGTAAACTGCTGTTGACTGTACTGTAGCTGCGACAACAGTGCAAATTGAATTCAAAGCATTGTAGAGCCACATTACAATACTTACCATATAAGTAGTTATATGTTCACCCAGCACGCACAGATCCACGTGTCTTTTTAAAGATTCCTGAATTGTACCATGGAATGGAATAATAACAAAAACCAAATTATTTTTTACAATATGCGTTTAAGTTCAAAATAAATAAATGGTTTCCTTTTTTTTTTAACTGCTTTAAGGAACAGAATTTGAAAGCGTTAATGCACATAGTTTGCGGAAGCGAGTTTGTGGGGTTTTACATTCCTATACCTAGTTGATATCCCTAATCCTACTTACCAAAAAAGTTTTTCAGTGGATTCTATAATATTTTTGAAAAACTAGGTACCAAATTAATCCACGCCATATCTATACTAATATTATAAAGCGGAAGAGTTTGTTTGTTTGTTTGTTTGTTTGTTTGTTTGTTTGTTTGTTTGTTTGTTTGTTTGTTTGTTTGTTTGTTTGTTTGTTTGTTTAAACGCACTAATCTCAGGAACTAATGGTCCGATTAGAAAAATTCTTTTTTTGTTGGGTAGTCCATTTATAGAGGAAGGCTTTAGGCTATATAACATTCCGACAACCACACGAAGTCGCGGGCACAGCTAGTTATTTATATAAAGTTTTCGAGAGTGTTATGAAACTTCTAACTGCCTAAGGAAGCCTTGGCTTGCCACGTTTTCATCCACCTGGATAGTCATTTAATGTATATTTCGTAGAGTAACAAACAAAAAGTAAAAGTAGTAAGTATATTTATTTATTTAAATTTTATTGCACATAAAAAAGTGTACAAATGGCGGACTTAATTTGGGTGGTGCGACAGTGTGTAAACAAAATTTAAAAGTATCTATAAATACCTACAAGAATATACATAAATATTAATTTTAAAGAAATATATACCAATACAATAACTAATAAATATACAAAATATATAATTATGTAAATATAATACATAAAGAATTAATTATATATGTATGCGGATAGATAAATACATACTCGTATATGGATGACTACTAATTACCGGCAGGGACACGACGAGAAGAGACTTCTTGGAGAAACCGTTTTTGAATCGCCCGTTTAAAAGCGTGACGACTAGGCGCTCGTCTAATAGAAGGATGGCTTGAATTTCAAAAGATTTATTCATAAATTCAGTGCGATGATGACGGATGGATAATGTTAGAAGATTAGAAGAGCGAAGATTTCGCGAATGCGTAGAGCTGAGAAGAGAAAATTGAGATTTGGGATAAGCAGGGGAGTAAAGATTATTGAGGATAGCATAAAGCATGCATAGGATTCTAACTTTTCGACGCTGGGGGATAGGGAGCCAGGCCAACTGTGACCGAAAGGAGGAGATATGGTCATATTTACGAAGTCCGAAGATAAACCTGATGCAGTTGTTAGCTAGTTTGTCGAGTTTATGTAGAAGAAATTGATTTAAATTTGTATAGCAAACGTCTGCATAATCGATTATAGGAATAATTAGGGATTGCGTCAAAGTTACTTTTGTTTTAAGCGGAAGAAAGTTCTTATATCTATAAAGACAGCGCAGTGTTTCTGTAACCTTGCGACTAACCTCCGCGACATGATTGGACCAACTAAGAGTAGAGTCAATATGCAGCCCCAGATCTTTGACACTGGAACAGAATGGTATGGTGACACCATTAAATTGTATTGGAGTGACGGTTTCAATGACAATATTGTCAAGTTGTCGAGAGCATCCCACAATAATAGCTTGACATTTGCTAGGATTGACGGAAACTCCATACCGTCCTGACCATTCCGTTATAAGCCGAAGATCATTATTTAGAAGGGAAATCGCGGAATCAGTATCACTGCGGTCGCAAGAATGATAGAGTTGAAGGTCGTCAGCATAAAGATGATGAGAGGTCGAAAGAAGAGAAGTGAGGGAATCAATGAAGATAGAAAATAGTAAGGGAGAAAGGATTCCTCCTTGAGGAACACCAGTATGCAGATTTTGCCATTCAGAAACGAACTGATCAACGCGAACTGCTTGTTGTCGGTAAGTATAGTAGTAGGATAATTTGATGCATAACTATAACTAAATTATTATGTTATCGTGCCGTGTGGTTCCGGCCTCGAATAGGACCACTAAAGGAATAGGCGACATCATCGCAACATCTTGCGCTACTTCTGCATTGCCAAGGAGGGTTGATGTCAGGCAGGCGGCCGGTTGTAAAGCTGTGGCCAAGTCGTTTAAGCTATTCCAGCTGTTTCTTCGCCACTTTTTGCAAGGTCATTGGCATCCTTGGGTGACCATTGTATTGGGAGAAGAAAAAGCGGAAAAGCGCACCCCGGGCTTCGAAACAGCACAGCTAAGGTGCAGTGCGCTAAGATGAAGAAGAAGAACTGAATTATTATTTTGCTTTATTTGTACTCTAGTTAATAACAATAATGAATAATGCTTCTGTGGCATCCTCTTCTTTCATGTAATGTTAATAGGGATAATAAAGATGACTGAAACGGACCCATATTTTCCGGTTTATCAAATTAGTGAAAATTTACAAAGATACAGCGCGTCGAATTTTCGGAGTGGGGCGATTGACTTCCCCGACCGTCGTATTTGATCGTGACGTCATGCGGAATTTATATGCGCTGAATGTATGTAATTATTTGCTTATCATAAAAAAGAATAAATACGTATTCAGTATTTTTTAATAATCTACCTGAGCTGGTCGATGAGCTTGAAATATTTTTTTAGTCCACGTGCATAGTGTGTTCACCAAGAACATTCCATTCTGAAAGTAAGAATACGTGTGTTATTTAAATTACAGATAAAAATACTATTTATATTAGTATTCATAATAAATAGAAAATAAATGGAGCTATGTTTATTTACCTGCCTTTGACAAGGGTAACCGTGAAACACTTCGCATTCCGTAAGCAGGCACCGAATATCTTAGCCTTTCTGATCGAATTGGGTTTCATCAAAGTGCCTCTTGCAGGCACGTTTATTCAGGAGCTGTTGTTTGTTTGTCTTTCGTGTAAGTGGCCAACCACTTTAAATAAGACGCAGATAAAGGTACTCAATATAGTAATGTTCTATTAGTTTATTGATTTAAATATCATCAAAATGCTCGAAACAATATGTGACGTTCCACGGGTAAAGGTACCTTGTGGACGCTGGCGCTTAAGACGTTTAGAAAAACAATTCGTACTGTTAGCTTAAATAAACACAATGTCGAAAGTGCCAGCGTCCATAAGGTACCTTCACCCGTGGAACGTCACATATTATCTAAATAGAAACTGTGGCCGTACTGATGCGACCTCACATTGAGAAAAACTTTTTATTGTAGATATTTTATTCGTTGTCCAGACAACCGAGTTTTGTTTATCTTGTGAGTGTTAGTAAATAAAAATTCTATCTATTTTTTGCCAACTAATAATATTATTCCTTAAGTATTTATTAAGTACATGTACAGATAGACCTCTAGGCATGTCTAACTTAAAATGCTTTGCATGACGCTCTAAAATCGTGAATGGTCCAGCATATGGAGGCTCCAGTGACCTCCTGACATAGTCCTGACGAACAAATACATGTGTACAGGTCTCTAATGCCCTAGGAATGTAGACTGGGCTGTTTGAGTGCCAAGTAAGTCTAGGTGTCAATCGAGCCATACAACTTCGTACCCGAGTAGATGGCTATGATCTTCTACTTGTCATTGGGAACCAAAAGTTGAGGTAATATCAACGGCTCACCATAAACCAGCTCTGCAGGAGATGCCCCAATATCCTCCTTGAACGCATTTCGGAGTCCGAGTAACACTAACGGTAGTGCTTCTGTCCAATCCGGAATTCGCTTTGGACATAATAGCAGCTTTCAGCTGACGATAGAAGCGCTCAATGATACCATTCGCAGTAGGATGATACGCGGTGGTACTGAAATGATGCGCGCCAATCATAGCAGTCAAAGCTTTGAAGAGTTGGCACTGGAACTGGGTACCACGATTACGTCGGGGTCACTACTTGTAGGTGCTTATATACATAATAAATACTAAAAGAAAATAATTAGATGGCAAAAAATTGATAGAATTAAATACCAGCCAAATCTTGCAAGTTCAGTCTTAAATCACTATCAATAAAAACAACAAAAAAAAAAATCATTTTCAGTGCTCAGTCAAACAGATTTCGTTAGGGGACGAACTTATATTAACGATTTTTAATTAAAAAAAATATAGAAAGAAGTTCAGTATCATGGAAATTGCTCCAAAAATTTGGCTGGTGGTTGTAAAGTCAGCCTGTATGTCGTATCGACAGAATATTTATTTTATACCCGGTGTTAGGTATCTCATTTATAATGTCCTTGATTTATCTGTTGTCACAGCCGTATTTTTTCTGAATAACCTGGACAAACTTCTTTTATTCAAATGAATTATGTCAGCTATTGGCAAAGCGATAAGTTAATGCACAGATCTGTATATCTTGCTTGATCCATGGTCTGTGGTTAATTGCCATTGTAAGCAAATGACTACCTATCAAAGTGATTTATTGTTTTAACTATAAACAAAACAATAGATTGTCATTACCAAGAAATGTAGCAAGATTAGGTGACCTAATGGTTATTAGCCATTATTTTAATGTGCTGATTAGCTTCCTTGTCCAATGATAAAGTTGTACCCACCCGTGTGAATCGTCTTCGACCTTTGTATCTAGCTAGATATTATTTCTGTAGATAGATGTAGGTGGGTATAATTAATTAATGGCATGTAATTAAAAATGAAATGAAAAATCATCTATGCTTAATTTAGTAGTACTTACCTAATCATAAATTAACAATTTAGAATAAATATGTCAACAAAATAACACATTATGAAGACATTTGTTAGGTAGGACAAAAATAGATATCGATAATTTAGGATAGAAACATTCTTGGTAAATAAGTATATTACAACTCTATCTGTGGTAAATATAAAATGCGCCTAAATGAAATAATTCAGTAATTGTAAGATTATTAAGTAATTATTTATTTATTTATTAAAATTTATATATGATTGATCCACAATAATAATTGTTTACAATTGGCGGACTTAACGCTAATAGCGTTAATTGAATAATTAGGCAACTACATAATCGAAATTGCTAATATGCTTATGTTTTGTTTGCTTTCGTGTGTGTAAGTGCCCAACACTGTTGTCAGATTTTTCAAGCTGCTTAAAGGCTTGCATAACACATATGACCTACTCGTAGCTTGACCAACGGCTTAACGTGCTCAAGAATTTGCGACTTGTGCTCACCCATCCAAGTGCGGACTACATCCGGTGTCGCTTAACTTACGAAAACGCTTGTATCGCGAACTCCTACCGAGCTTGGGCGTCCTTATAATGGATATTATGAGGAGGCTTGTAATTTAATTAAACTTTTGCATTCAGTTGTGTAGGTATGAATGTATGAATGTCCACCTATTGTATTTTAATAGTCTCATAAGGCAATTGAAATAAAAAAACCCATTGGTTGATTTTTTTTTTAAACGCAGATAGGTACATATATTATAAATCCATATGATTTTACAATCATTAAGTAATCGTAACATCAATAAAAACCGCACAAGTTTAAATACATATATACGCTAACAATATTTACATTTATTAGATCTAATGTTATACGATTTTCCCTCACAAAGAGTTCAGTCACGCACGTAACAGTACCTATACTTAGGTAGATACTTTTATCTTCATAGATGAAAGCTTTGCGAAAGCTAAAATTTTATTACAAACATCAACATACATACGTGCAACATTGTTTCATAGAACGTAGGAATGCTTTGTACTTACTTTGTTGTGGCAAGTTAAACTTTTAAACATTTATTCAATCAAATCGCATGCACAAATTACTTATACACAAACATACTTGAATTCAGCGCCTCGTATGAACAACCCAAAATTTTTCGATAGTCTTACATTATATTTTGTTGTTAGCGGACAACTTACCTATTTGCCGGAATTTGAAAATTGTTTTGCGATCCCTGTATTGATCCTGAAGGAAAGTTGTTTATGTTGATGGGTTGAATCGCTCTTTCATGTATGTAGACTATACATTTACGAGTACATCTTGTATGAGATTACGTATTCATCATCATACCAGCCACAGGAAATCCACTGCTGGACATAGGTACCCCTCTCCCAAGCATTTCCAAAACGACCGATCGGAAACGGCCTGCATCCAGCGTTTTCCTGCAACGTTGCTCAGGTCGTCCGACCACCTAGCAGGTGGGTGTCCTACGCTGCGCGTGGCTGCCATTCGGGAACCTTTCTGCACCGTCCATCCATTGGTTCTTCGCGCTTGGTATGTGCCCCGCCCACTTCCATATCAGTGAGCCAATTCGCTTAGCTGTGTCTGTGACCTTAGTTTTTCTACGAATCTTCTCATTTCTGTTCAAATTGCTGTCAAATTCGATCACGTTGAGAAACACGTCTAACATATTAATTTGTCTTCTTATTAATATATGATTGATGATTAATGTTGCACAATTTATTATTTATATGATTATTGTTGCATAATGGAACCTGTCTTATTTATTTATTTAAGAATTACATTGCATAGCACATGAATAATTCAATACAAAATATAGTTACATATTTAGTGAAACATCACATGCACCTTGTCAGGCATTGCAATGGTACGAGAGGGAGGTAGACATATTTTATTTTTTATCTTGTAGGTCTTCCTTCCGCTGCTAAGCCGTCAACGCCACCAACTCTGCTCTCGGCCGGTTGCGTTGCGACTCGCCCGTCACTCTGATTATATCATCAATCTATCTCATAGTCAGACATCGGGCGCTACTCCCTTCTGTTCGGCGCCTTGCTGTTCCTGCCATCACGTCATAGAGCCAAGCATAGGGCCGTTGATTGACTCGACTTGGGGATTCCCGTCTACAATAATTTATTTTAATTGAGCATTTATTTTATAAAAAGAGCGCAAGTATTATGCATGATTCACTCAAAATTCTCCAATGAGTGCAAACCGAAACATGACAATAAATAGTTTACATTACTGAGATCAAAGTCAAACAGCTGAAAGGCCGATATCAATGGCATTCATTATATTATATAAGTACAAATCATACCGTAATTTATATTAAAAGGTCCTATGGGAAAGTTTGAAATTTTCCATTAATTAATGAAAGATATGCGGCATCTCTTCTTCTTTCATTTGAGAGCTAGGCCCTTTGATTTATCTTATAGGTAGATAAAAAATATTTTTTCTAAATAAAAAACCAACTTCAAAACCAGTGACAGTCACGGAAAAGCTAAATACGCAACAATTGTTTATTTAGATGACATATTTTGTCTAGTCTAGATTAAAACACAAATGTATTTTTTTTATGGGACCAATCTGGAAGTAACTAAGTATATTCCTTAAAACAAAAAAAAAAAAAAATAGTTCTCAGGTAACAAACCAACCAAATTAATAACTCTTCCTTTTTTTGAAGTCGCTTGAAGAAACCTATAACCAATTAGGTTACCCAGATTTTCAAAGCAAGTTATACTTAACCGAATTAACTGAAATATAGCATACATACATACCTGTGGTACGAGTATGTAAATAAGATGACAATGTATTATTTACTTATGACATAGAGTTGGTCTGATTATGGAGCCGGGAGGTAACCCATGGACCCCTAGGAACTTAGTAATGAAAGACGAAAACCTATCATGTTGGGACTTATTTAAACTGTATTGGCAAGTACTTAGTCATAACATAAAAGCTAAAGAAAAAAAAACTTTAGGTTTAAATCTTATCGACTTTTAAATAAGGTCTTGTAAAAAACCTATAACTTAACTAAATGTCTACATCTAGTAAGTGTTAGGGTTGTTTCCTTTCATAGCCACGCTCATCCGCCGGTCCGGCGAAGGCAGCGGTCTTCCCGGGTATGGATGGCGCGGCCGAGCCGGGCGCGGCGGGAGGCGGGAGTCCGTGCTGGCGCGGGCTCGGAACTCTTCGGGACACTCCGACTTCCCAGGGGAGGACGTCGAGTCACTGCGGGCCATGACAATCTCGTCCTCCTCCTCTAGTTCCACTTCAGTCCAACGACGACCTGTAATTATGAGTTTAAAAAATAATTAAGGTGACGAGGGTTCACAATTTGCAAAACCGTGCGTGTTTTTAAAAATCACTGTTATTAAACTACTGCAGTTTATTCCTCAAAAAATTTACATAACAATCTTAAGGATTTTCTACAGACACCCACAATAGCCAAAACACGAATGAGCATTTTTGGCTCGATAGAAAAAAATCACAAACTTACCTCTAAATTTGCCTAAATTTGCCTTTATAATACGTATTATATTACTATTTTATACAATCACCTTTTATACGAAAATGATACCAAAAAATTTATTATATAAATATCTATCCGTTTTGGCTACAGAAAAAATTATAAATATAATACAAAAAATAATAATAAATAAAACCCTGCGAAATATCGTCGAGCACGGCTCGACTCTTCCTTCGCTCTTGACGAATATTTCACTGTTTTATTTATTATTTTTTTTGTATTATATTTATAATTTTTTCTGTAGCCAAAACGGATAGATATTTAGATATTACATTTTTTGGTATAATTTTCGTATAAAAAGGTGATTGTATAAAATAGTAATACGTATTATAAAGGCAAATTTAAGCAAATTTAGAGGTATGTTTGTGATTATTTTCTATCGAGCCAAAAATGCTCAATCGTGTTTTGGCTATTGTGGGTGTCTGTAGAAAATCCTTAAGATTATTATGTAAATTTTTTGAGGAAGTGATTTTTCAAAAACACGCACAGTTTTGCAAATTGTGAACCCAAGTTGCCTTAACATAGGTTTTTGAATAATTTAACTAGATGAGAGATTCAGACTGGAATTTGAAAAGTATACCAAAAGAGCTTTCGTCCATCTTTCTGTTCTCGCCTACAGATCGAATTTTTTATCCGATTTTGACGAAAATTTGCACAAGTTCCTTGTTTTTTTTTTATTCGATCGCTATTTTTGATTGAGGGAGAAATAGGGGGGAAGAGGGGGGGGATACTTTGCTGTAGCGTTATTTATTGACGGATTTCAATCAAACTTGAGTCGAGGCACACTATAAGGATGATATTTGTAAGGATAAGAATTCATTCTACACAAGATGTTGCAAAGAAAAAACCAAAAGAGGGAGTGGAGGTGGGAAAAGTGGGGAAGTTTGCTGTAGCGTTATAATATATAGACGATTTTCACTGAAATGGTTTTGCTGAGCCAGGGGAAAGGGGAAAGTATAGGTTATTGTATGGTTATAAGAGCTCGCGAAGTCTACTGTTCTCAAAAAACTACTTAGTATTCGTAACGTAGAGCTCAGACTGAGACAAACGAGCGACAGTGCGCGACACTGGCCGTCGGCCGTCACCGACTGTCGCCGACCAGAGTCGCGAGCTGTCGCTGGCACAAGCCTAACAGTCACAAATTCTAATTCATTCTACTCAGGCAACACAATACATATACAATTTAACTCATGTCACAGAATACATAAGAGTCAAACAGAATGGTATCTCACAGCGTCTCCCGCAAATTGGCGTCCCCGCACCTCTCCCCCGCACTTTCGTGAGCTTTGACGGCTCCAAACCAGGGTTTAATTACTAGCCGCACGCAATACGCGACGTGTGTTGTCTTGAGAACTGTCAACCAATAGTAACCATCATGGTGAGAAGGTGCGCGTATAATAATTGTTTATCCACCCAATACTCTAAAGAACTTATATTTCATACATTTCCAAATTATGAAAACAGGTAAGCAAAGCAACAATATAATTTCACGTTATTACCCAGCAACCATCTTGATATATATACCCTTCTCGCTCTCTCGCATTGGCGGGAGATACACAAGAGCGAGATTGTAACATTACCGGATTGCTAATAAGCAATCCGGTAATGTTACATAGGCTCCTCGCTCACAGGTAATCACATACACGCTGATGCCAATTAGATTTTCGCGGGTTATCGTGCTAAATGCCATTGTTGACAATGACAACTTGACATGTTGTTTGTATAAGCGTGATAAACATTTGTTTATTTTTATTGAATTTATTCATATAATTACCGTATAGTTTTGCGCCGAATATGCAAATTACTATATTACAATAGTGAAATTAGTGCGTTACATTATAAATGACTCAATAATAATCAGTAAAGTGAACTAATGGTGAAATTGGACAATGGACATAATGAAAAATATTTGTGAAGTGATATTATGTAGCTGTTTCCGACTTTTCTGTAACATTTAATACATATAAAACAGAATATTTTTTACGTCATCGTGTTCGCAAATCTTCCGGTATGGAAAAATATAATCGTAAATATGTCGAACTCGTTAGTAGGTAAGTATTAAAATAATTCTGCGGTGCGACCCTAAGTATAAAACTCACACATCGACGTGTGTACAGATAAATTGTTTCGTTTGTAGTAGTAGTAGGTATATATGTTACTCTGAATCAATGGAGAGTCATACCAGTGCTCATGTGTTATACAATTTCCCTTTCCATTAAATAATTATTCAAATCGGTTTAATAAAATACCGCTCTACATAATAAAAACAAATAAAAATGGGAATTAAACACGAAAATTCGTTTAAAAATAAACTGCAGATAAGGATACGTTACACATTTTGCACAATGAAAACAATGAAATAAGAATCAGTGATCAGCCCACGCACGCGGGCGGGCGGGCGGCTCGTGGGCGTGAGGCACGCATAAGTATTGAGTACGAGTATATTTATAAACAGTGCAGGCACCTATTGGACTATGCCTTTTTCCTATTCCTTTTATACGCTTTTTGACTTAGATTACGGGATATACGCTTTGATTATTGTTCTAATACACTACGACTACCAAATTTTATAAATACTTAGGTTTTTAGATAAAATGAATGATGACTGAAATATTATAGGATGATTAGTGGACTTCCAGTGCCTATAAAATTTCAAAATAAATTTCAAAATAACTTTATTATTATAGGATATTTGTAATATCTCTTAATAATAGTCACTTTGTTTTGTTTTGCACAAATATTGACGTCAAATCGTTACTTACAGCTAAGTTTATGCCGCTTTGATGATGATGAAGGAAATAAAAGTTTGAATTGCAGATATGTACAATAAGAACTTTTATTTTTATAAGGCGCTGATTTAGGCAACTGTAATATTTCAGAGGTTATATCAATTTGTTACAATATAATAAAGATCTAATTTAACAAAGCATACACAAAATTATATAATCAATTCGTCTTTTTACTAGTAAATAAATTGGCCAATTGCGTGTCGGGCGACGCTCTGATTAGAGTTCTGAAGTTACGCGTTACAACTTGTAAACTTTATTTTCCATAATCTACATGTTTACTACCCATTTAAACAATTTACAACTTCATTTATGTAATTGTTTTCTAAGAATGATGTATTTTGTATGAAATTTTTACGTTTTGTAAGTTAGGCTTAGCTTAGCTTAAATTAACAAAGCTAACTTAGACGGCATAGTTTTTGTTAGTTTTACGTATAAAAAACCTGAACAAAAATTTTATTTTTCAACATTTAATCTAACCACTTTGTCAGTAAACTACAGCTTTCTAGTAGTTAATAGTCTCTGAGCTAAGCTGTGGACAGACAGACAAATTTACCAAAACTATAATCGTCTTATTATAAAAAAAGGACAAACTTTGTTACTACGTTTAAATCATTATCCGCCCAAATCTAGTTGACATTGACAGGTGAGATAGTGTGATTTTACTAGATGTCCACTTGATTTGGGCGGGTAATGGTTTAAACCTAGTAATAAAGTTAGTCATGTTTTTATAATAAGACGGTAAGAGTTCCGTCTAGGGACTTCGGAATTCTAAAAAATCTAGGTCTTTTGGAGCACTTTAAATAGACCTTCATTTGTTAACATAATAAATTTACAGATACAGATACATTATCACGTTTTAATCCCTAACGGAGCAGACAGAACCCAGGGCCGCAAGACTCAAAGGCCACGTTTAGCGTGATTCACGATTGATCACTATTTTGATCCCCTTTTTAGGGTTCCGTAGCCAAACGGAAAAAAACGGAACTCTTATGGATTCTTCATGTCTGTCTGTCTGTCCGTCCGTATGTCACAGCCACTTTTTTCCGAAACTATAAGAACTATACTGTTGAAACTTGGTAAGTCACAGAATACATATGTATTCTGTGATCAGCATTAAGATTTTCACACAAAAATAGAAAAAATACAATAAAGTTTGGGGGTTCCCCATACTTAGAATGAAACTCAATTTTTTTTCATCAAACTCATACGTGTGTGGTATCTATGGATCATCATCATCATCATCATATCAGCCACAGGAAGTCCACTGCTGGACATAGGCCTCCCCCAAGGATTTCCAAAACGACCGATCGGAAGCGGCCTGCATCCAGCGTTTTCCTGCAACCTTGCTCAGGTCGTCTGATCACCTAGCAGGTGGGTGTCATACGCTGCGCTTGCCGGTACGTGGCCGCCATTTGAGAACCTTTCTGCCCCATCGGCCATCGGTTCTTTGCGCTATGTGCCCCGCCTACTGCCACTTTAATGAGCTAATCCACTGGGCTATGTCTGTGACCTTTGTTCTTCTACGAATCTCCTCATTTCTGATTCGATCACGTAAAGAAACACCTAGCATAGCCCTCTCCATAGCCCGTTGAGCGACCTTGAGCCTTCTTATGAGACCAATAGTAAGGGGCCACGTTTCAGAGCCATAAGTCATCACTGGTAACACACATTGATTAAGCACTTTTGTCTTGAGGCACTGGGGTATTTTGGATGAGAAGACACTGCGTAACTTCCCGAACGCTGCCCAGCCGAGTCGGATCCGTCAAAAGACCTCTTCCTCGAAGCTGGAACTTCCTGCCTGGATCAATTGACCCAGGTAGATATACTGGTCTACAACTTCGAGGGTGGAGCTCCCAACAGTAACAGGTAAAGGCGTTACGTGCATGTTCGACATGACCTTCGTCTTGTCAATGTTCATTTTCAGGCCAACCTGTTGGGAAACTCGATTTAGGTCTTCAAGCATCGTACTTAAGTCCTCCATCGATTCTGCCATGACAACGATATCGTCAACAAATCGAAGGTGAGTGATATACTCGCCATTGATGTTAATGCCCAGTCCTTTCCATTCTAGAAGCTTGAAGGCATCTTCCAGAGCAGCGGTAAACAGTTTTGGAGATATGACATCTCCCTGTCTCACGCCTCTTTGCAATAGAATAGCCTTCGTACTGAGCTCCTGTACTCGGACCAACTTAGTGGCTTTGTTGTATAAACACTTCAACACCTCGATATACCGATAGTCAATACGGCACCGCTAGAGAGACTGAAGCACGGCCCATGTTTCGATCGAATCGAAGGCTTTCGCATAGTCCACGAACCCCAAGCATAACGGCTGGTTATACTCCCTCGTCTTCTCTATAACCTGCCGCAGCGTATGGATGTGGTCCATGGTACTATATATAGCCTTTTCGGAACCCGGCTTGTTCGGGAGGTTGAAAGACATCAAATCTGTTAGCGAGACGGTTCGTGATGACTCTTGAAAACAACTTATAGACATGACTCAGAAGCGTGATGGGCCTATAGTTCTTCAAGAAAGTGTTGTCACCCTTTTTGAAGAACAGAACCACCACACCCCCGTTCCACGCATCTGGCGGCACTCCCTCGAGTAGAACGGAATTAAAGAGCCTTTGAAGGACTTTCAGTACCAGCGTTCCGCCCGCTTTCAAAAGCTCTGCTGTGATTCCGTCCTCGCCCGGCGCCTTGTTGTTTTTAAGCTGTTTTAGAGCCATTCTAATCTCGAACAGACTGATGTCCGGGATATCTTCGGTAAAGTGTCGGGTTAACTTGGCTCTTGGACTCTTGCCGTATTTATGTTAGGTTTTGCAACGGATGTTTATAACTGCCCATAAAACCTCTCGATCTCTCCCAGCACCCCCTCCTTTGTCGACACAACGTTTCCACCCTCCGTATTCAGCTTAGTCAATCGGCTCTGCCCAGTATCTATGGATAGGTCTTCAAAAATGATATTGAGGTTTCTAATATAATTTTTTTCTTGACTGAATAGTTTGCGCGAGAGACACTTCTAAAGTGGTAAAGTGTGTGTCCTCCCTCCCCCCCCCCCCTGTAACTTCTAAAATAAGAGAATGATAAAACCAAGAAAAATATATGATGTACATTACCATACAAAACGTCCATCGAAAATTGGTTTGAACGAGATCTAGTAAGTAGTTTTTTTTTAATACGTCATAAATCGTAAAAACCGCAATTTACCTTTAGAACTTTTATATTATGTTACTTGCTGCTACGGAACCTACGAATAATAAATTCTCTAGGAATGTAACGCTCCTATATTCACCGCTTCGATTCTGATTCCATTTACGCAAACAAACAGTAATAACAACAAAACACTCAAACACACACACAGACAAATATGCATGCGATTAGTCGCGACAAGGTCACGCTAGTAGTATTATATTGAGATTTGAAAATCACATTAATGCGTAAGGCTCGCCCTCCCGTGCTCGCCTTTACGCACAAATGTGATTTTCAACCCTCAATATAAATCTAGAGAGTTTCCGAAGTAAAGCATTCATAGAGTCAGTTCGTAGGAGTAAATATAATATATCCACGTAATCTCTGATATTCAAAGCCAACTGATCCGGTGTACAGTAAAATAAATAATAACTGATACCCTTTTCCCGACTGCCACCTTGGTCCAGTGGTCAAGGCGTTCGCCTTGTGATCCGGAGGTCATGAGTTCGAATCCCACTGGGAAGCATACTTTGTGAAAAGTTTGTGTGTATTACAGGCTTGAATCACCTGATTATTCGAAAAGAAAGATAATTCCGTGTTTCGGAAGGCACGCATAAACAAACTGTGGGTCCCGAATTCATTTGTCCATCAAACCTATCCAAGGATTGGTCCTGGTCTACCCTTTGGGTTGCGCTCTGTGTAAAAACCAGTAATCTCATCAAATCACTTTAGTCAGGTAAGTGGGCCCCAGGCTCTGAAGCGTTACCGCTGAGGATGCAGCCTAATATGCTCGGATAATGATGATGAATGATCCTGTTTCCGACTGCTTGATAATAATGAGTTGGTGAAATGTTCTTTATCTGATCCAAATTGTAACAGAATGCACTTACTTATATCATCTCACTCGGATATGATGAGCTGATCAACGTGGACCGTCGAGGATTGTCTTTTATAATACTTACACGTGTAACCTAAATAATTAGGTCGTTTTCGAAAATATCCGGTGCTTACGAAGGTATATTTCGTAATGTAATTCAACACACTTGTTTGTTACATTATTTGCAATACATTTTTAATAATGCATACTCAGGAAAAATTGTATGCGTTGTTTTTTAACCTACTTCTAAAATAGAGGAGGTTATCAATTCATTTTTTCACCGATTATTTGAAGATGCATGGACCGATTTGGAATTGAAAGCGCATACTTGTTAGATGATTTCTTAGAAATTTTATTTAAATTGGTTGTGTAGTTTGGAGGTGAAGTCGGTTTTTAATTTAGAAAAACTATTCTATAACTAGCTTTCGCCTACGGCTTTCAAAACGAGTATATAAAAAAAAATAAGTACATACTTGTAAAGGATACAAACATACATACATGCTATCACGGCTTTATTCCTAATGAGCAGACAGAGTAATTTGTATCTTACGGCTTTAAACAAACAAAGTCGCAAGACTCAAAAACCACTTTTAGCGTGATGGTGGGCAAGATGGATAACAATCAATATAGTGATGGGTTGCTAGCCGCGTCGCCTATTAATATGATTCGCATTTTCACCCATTCCCTCGATCGATTCTTACGATCTGTGCCGGACGTCTTATAATTAATTTTGAGTTTTATTTTGTAATTATTTGTATACTATCAACCCGCACCGACTTCACACGGGTAGTACATTAATTTTATTTATAAGTATATAAATTATCCTAGTGACAAAAGTAGAACAAGGGATGTTAAGATGGTTTGAGCATTTAGAAAGTATGGATGAAAATAGATTAACAAAAAATATTTATAAGGCAAGTTTAAAAGGAAGTGCGGGATAGGGTCGACCTCGGCGAACGTTCTGCGATCAGATTGCAGACGTTCTGAAAAAGGGAGAGGTAAGAAGTACACGTAACCGAAGAGCATGTATGAAGAGGTTGATGAGTGTAGATCAAGCGAAAGAGGTCTGTCAAGATCGTAGCAAGTGGAGGTCCATAGTCTCTGCCTACCCCTGTGGGAAACAGGCGTGATAGTATGTATGTATGTATAAATCACCCTAAATAAAATGGTGATGATTTTTTTTTAATATTATACATAGTGTATTTTCTGTATCATTTGGAAAAATAAATTGGAAAATTTCCTAAATTATTTTTTTTCACCTCTTAAAATGCAAACAGACTCAAATGAAGTAACTTATCTAATAAAAAAATAATCAAAATCGGTTCACAATTGATGAACTCAACGCGTAACAAACAAACACATGAGTTGAGAACTTCTTCCTTTTTCAAGTCTGTAAAAAATAGAAACGTCTGATAAAATTGAAAGGCAAAGATAGTAGTAGGCTTGAAGTAGGCTTAAAGTAGGCGTGAAAAAAATGAAAGAAGATAAGTTTCTCAATTTTGATCCGATTTCAATGATTAATTTTTATCCAGCCCTTAGATGTGGCATTCACATTCGGAAAATGAGTATAACCGGTTCGGTTACGACACTATATTCGATCTTCACATTGTTAAAATACTCTTAAGTACTCGTATGTACGCTTAAGCACTTCAACATATAAGGCTATGTAGCCTTACATGTTGAATATATGTATATGGAAGTATATGTATATAAGTTCGTAATATGTTCAGTATTAGAACTCTCGTTGGCCTGCGAGAAAACGTAGAATGATTCAGCTGCCTTCCCGCGCTTATCGTAAAAGCCGATCGATTGAACGGGCAGAACCCACCACTATTTTTGATTTTCTTTCCCACATTTACGATGATATTCACGGTAAAAGTGGCTTTAGGGTTTTTAAGTCCTGGACTCTGTCTACTGCTTTAGGGATAAAGACGTACTAGTATATGTATATCTATGTAAATAAAATCTTAAATTCTAGCAAAGAAAAAACATAGAATGTACTAGCTGTTTCTCTTCACGTGTAGAGCGTAAAAGTCAGTCAAGGGAACGGATAGCAACTTAGGAATCATTACAAGAAGGCAACATGATTAGTAACCTGAAACTATTCCCGATTCCTGATTTTCACCTAATGCTAAGCACTGTCTACCTCGAAAGAGATAAAGACGTGATTGTCTACTTAATGGCACGTGTAAAAATGTAATTCAATACACTTGTTTGTTTCAATATTTAACTAAAGATTTAACTTTACATTATATTTATGAAAATGTTTACTCAGGAAAAAAATTACCTTCACGCTATTTGTGTATTAAATTAGGTTCCGTATTTTAGGATTGCATTTTAAATAAACTCATTTACCAAATCAACAATATATTATTAAAATAAATACAAACAAAACTTTTTTAATGTTATTTTAATAAAGAAAATGAAACTATTACCACTAAGTTACTTTTTTTTTTACTCAAAAACTATTGATTGTATTTCAATAAAACTGTATATTATATATTAGAATAACGCATAGTCAATAGTTTATAATAGTTTTTTTGCATCACAATCTACTTGAAAAAAATATTAAAGAGTTTTCGGTAATCAACTACGGAACCCTAAACAATTGCTTGCGAGTCTTATTTTCCCGAATAAAAGCGAGTAAAATTGTAGTGTAGTGCATCAATCATCATCGGTCATTGAGTGGTCTCTCGCAGAAGCGCGAGTACCTTGCACAAGCGCAAGGTGACCAGCAGATCAGTTTTGCTCCAGTGCAAGTGGCTATCTAGCCTTGCTCCAACGCAAGTGGTTATCCAGCCTTGCTCCAGCGCGAGTGATTTTCCAGAATTGCACCAGCGCAAGTTGAATTTCTCGTTTGTACCAGCGTGAACAGAGAGACTTATATACACAATGTAAGTGAGTATAATTACTAAGTTTTTCTATTGTTTCCCTTAAACAATCCGGCGCCTTAATAAGATCGATCCAAAAACGGTCTCAACAGTCTACGATTATTAAGGTCATTGCCTACCCACCACTCTAAAAGTTTTTATAGTGTGCAAATCCCTGTAGGAGGTAATCAGTCAATTCTTCCTCAGATACTCGTACAAATAACATGCTTAAAGCTATCAATATATATTACAATACAACCTGTTTATTATATTATGTTTATCAATTGTAAAAACAACAAACCCTCTTTATCTTAATATCACTATAGGTTATACTATAATTTAATATTTTTGTTATATTATTTCAGGTCTGATTCAGAGTTTGAAAACTTTCCACCTGCTCAGAGCAGCGGCAAGGTGAAAAAATCTACACCAGCAAAGAGGAAATCACCAGGCGAACTATTAACAAAGTGAGTATAATTATTATTTTTTACCAGCAGGTGATAAAGTAAACAATAAAATAGATATTTTCTGAATTCGAAGGTATAAGTCGTATCATTAAGGTCTTATTAAGTAAATTTAAATATATTACTATTTCATTTAATCTTTTCAATCTATGGTCTAGTAGTAATATGTACGTATGTATGTGTCTGAATCGCAAGGTTCTTGGTTCAATCCCCGACAAGATAGAGTAATAAATCTTTTTCAGAGCGTTCTGTGTTTTTATTTATATGTTTTTATTAAAAATAATATATCGTTCAGTTAGTATCTAGATATTTAATTATAGAAACTTACTTTGGTGCTAGCTCAATTGATGATAGTAAAATATTTATTTAAATTAATATTGTTTTGTTTTTATTATTTTCAGACAGAAAAGTAAGAAATTAAACGTTGACACGCTCTTCGGACTCCACACCGATGACGAGACACGCGCTGCTCTGAAACCTTCGCCCATCAGTCTCCCATCATACCTGGCAAAGAGGGTCAGCTCGGGCACGCTGCGGCGGTCTGCTCCCACTGACGGCAACTACTTCATCGAGGTGAGGGTGTACCAACGCAGCGACGCCGAGTCTGCTGCCCCCGAAGAACGCTGGAAGAAGGCTCTGCTTCGACTCAGCTGTCTTCTGGATGAAGACACGTCGCAGTGGAAGCTGCTGCAGCGGTTGGTTAGGGACCTCAGCGTCTTATTCGACCACACAGAACCGACACTCACTTAATAGTTTATTTATAACCATACCTTGTGCAAAGTAGGGTTTCATTAAAATAAATATATAATATCTTTCTTTTTTATCTTTATTTGTTATAGTGGGTTTTATTAAAATATATATCTTTTCATTAATAAGAATAAAATGCCTTTTTGCGAAAGCTGTTCCTTTCAAGTACCCAGTAAACAATGGATAGGACACTTAAGGAGTCAAAGTCATAAAAGTCGCTCTTTAGGTGAGCTAATAGACGGATTTGTCGAGATTTCATCTGCATTTCGGGGTCGCATATCATCTTATAGGATTGCAGCTAAAGATGAATTTGAGCAAAGTTTACCAGAGATATTTTTACAAAGTATCAGAAGTTCTATACATCAACTTTTAATTAAGGCGTTAAAGACACATATTAATATTAAAGTCAATTTTGAATTCTTCTGTAACTTTATCTTATTCAAAAATAATGAACAGTCAGTGAAATCATTTTCTACAAAAAAATTTGTAGTACATGCTAACTTTAAATTTGATGATATTTTTAAAGCAATAAAAGATATAATTTTAAAAAAGATTCAAGAGTTTGAAAAAGGGATAGCGGTTGGGCTTTTACGAATAATTTATATTTAGAGGTGAATATCAACAGATATGACCCGTTGAATGGGTCAAGCTATATCGATTTACCTATTGTTTTAAAAAAGAAAAAAGGTTGTCTTAATATTAAAAATAATGATAATTATTGCTTTTTATGGTGCATAACGGCAGCGCTTTGTCCGGCGCGTAGAAATCCCGCGCGCATCTTTTCTTATCCACATTTTAGAGATATTTTAAATGTTGATAATATTTCTTTCCCAGTTTCATTTTCAGACATAAATCTTTTTGAAATCAATAATCCTAACATAAACATTAATGTTTATTCCCTAAATAGTAATAAAACTGTTGTTGGTCCAATTTACAGATCCCAACTCAAAAGACAGGTAAGAATAAATTTACTTTTGCTTGAAAAAGGTAGTAAGTCACATTACGTTCTCATAACTAACTTATCGCGTCTCGTTCGTTGTCAATTGACTAAACACCATGGCAGACTTTATTTCTGTGACGACTGTATGTTATTTTTTTCTACTGAAGATAAATTAACCAATCACATGTGCAGTGGTGTAGCTACAGTATTACCTGACAAAGGAACTTTTTTACAATTTTCCCATTTTGAACGCAAACAAGACGTACCATTTGTGATTTACGCGGATTTTGAATCCATTCTATTGCCTGTTCACGGATGTGAACCTAGTCCAACGTCAAGTTTTACTAGCAACCGTCAACTTCATATACCTTCAGCGTTTGCTTATCACATTGTATCGTCATTTGATAACAAGTTAAATAAGTTCGTTCAATATCGGGGATCTGACTGTGTACAAATATTTATTAAACATCTGTTAGATGATATTTCCAAGTTGTATAAAATTTTGAATACTGAAATACCATTAATTTATACAGAAAATAATGACGATGATTTTCAAAGTGCAACTCATTGCCATATCTGTCAAGATTCATTACTGTTTGATAAGGTTAGAGATCACTGTCACCTGACAGGGCGCTACCGCGGTGCTGCACATCAATACTGTAACTTAAGATATAGCGTTCCAAAATTAGTCCCGATATTTTTCCACAATCTATCTGGCTACGATTGTCATTTATTTATAAAAGAACTAGGCGAATGCTATGGATCTTTAAAGGTGATTCCAAAGAATAAAGAAAACTATATTTCTTTTACAAAATTTTTCAAAATTGGTGTCAATCAGTTTGCACAAGTTAGATTTGTTGACTCTTTTAAATTTTTGGGGACTAGTTTAGAAAAGTTATCAAAGGGATTAGCTGTAACGGATTTTAATTACATCAAAAAATATTTTCCTAACAAGGAACAATTTCATTTACTGATTCGTAAAGGAATATATCCTTACGATTTTGTGTGCGATTGGAAATCTTATTCGTATAGCCAGCTTCCTTCTAAGGAATGTTTTTTTAATTCTTTAACTGATGAAGCCATAAGCGACGCAGATTATGCACACGCTCAAAAGGTGTGGAACACATTCAGAATCCAAAATATGGGAGAATACACTGATCTCTATCTTAAAACGGATGTATTGTTATTAACCGACATTTTCGAAAATTTTAGAAAAGTTTGTAAACTGAACTATGAATTAGATCCCGCATTTTATTTAACAGCTCCTAGTCTGTCGTTCGATGCTATGTTGTTTAAAACTGGAGTTAAGTTAGAACTGATAAGTAACTTGGAAATCGTGCGGCTGATACAGAAAGGGATTCGCGGGGGTATTTGTTTATGTTCTAATAGATACGCAAAGGCAAATAATAAGTATACAAGTTCTTATGATCAATCAAAACCTGATGTATTTTTGGTATATATTGATTGCAATAATTTATATGGACACAGCATGTGTCAATCATTACCTATGTCTGATTTTAGATTTTTAGATTTGTCAGAAATTGAACGTTTGAATGTTTTGGAGGTGCCTGATGATGCGGAGTTCGGTTTTGTTCTTGAAGTAGATTTATCATATCCCGAGGAATTACACTGTTGGCATAACGATTATCCTTTTTGTGCAGAAAAATTTACTCCACCTGGAGGAAATTCCAGTAAATTAATACCGAACTTGTACTCTAAATATTTCTACGTGATACATTATGTTCATCTTAAAACTTGTTTAAAAAATGGATTAATTCTTGATAAAGTTCATCGCGTTATTACATTTAAGCAAAGTTCATTCTTACGAAAATACATTGATTTGAACACAGAGCTAAGAAAAAAAGCTACAACTTCATTTCAACAAGATCTTTTTAAATTATTAAATAATTCTGTATTTGGGAAAACTCTCGAAGACAATGAACGTCGGGTCGATGTTAAATTAGTGAACCGCTGGCATGATGACTCTAACAAAACTAAAAAAACCACTTCTGCTCATAAATTAATTGCTCGACCAAACTTTCACAGTGCTACCGTATTTTCATCAAATCTTGTCGCAATTCAAATGAAACCAGAAAGAATAGTATTAGATAAACCTATCTACATAGGATTTACTGTACTTGAATTATCTAAAAGTCATATGTATAATTTTCACTATTCTGTAATAAAACCATTTTATAAGGATCGCGTTCAACTTTGTTATACCGATACCGACTGTTTTATTTACAAAATTACTACGAACGACTTTTATAAGGACCTAGCACAGAATTTTCTCAATTACTTTGATACTAGTAATTATGCTGCGAAAAATGTATACAAGTTACCAAACATAAACAAAAAAATACCGGGATATTTTAAAGATGAGTTACAGGGACACATTATGGTCGAATTCATCGGATTGCGATCGAAGATGTATTGCATCAAGACAGAAAATTCGTTAGTAAAAAAAGCCAAGGGTGTTAAAAAGCCTGTAGTTCGCGACTTATCGTTACAGGATTATCATAACGTTTTGCTCAACGATACCATTATTCGTAAGAATAACACATTATTTAAATCAATAAAACATGAAGTTTTTACACAAACTTTGAATAAAGTTGCTTTATCAAACTCAGATGATAAACGTTATATTTGCAATGATAAAATCTCGACAATTGCATGGGGACATAAAAAAATAGACTTTTAACTTTCATATTAACAGGGTTCTATTCTTCTGTCATTACTATACTATACATGTGATGAATATATATAATAAAATATAAGAATGGTTTTTAATTAAGTTTGTTTAGTGTATACTTGTTGTATTTTGCATTATAATTTTGTAAGAATAATATAATTTTTTTAATTTTATTGACGTGACAACGTCTTAAATTAGGTTGCGGCTGGGAGTCACTTATGAAAAAGTGTAACGCTCGGTAACGTTACGATGAGTCACCGAACTAGAGAGAGGCCCGCCGAATGCCTTGCGTCTCTCTCCCACTCAACTATGATCGGTCTGCCGCCGTTGTCACGTAAAATCTTCGCCCGTAAAACCGACTTTACAGGCAACCATTTTTTTGTAATTATAATCTAACCGACGGACAAATTAGATTTTTTAAGACAACTAGCCAACATTTTTTATAATAACAGTGTTCTTATACTTTTGTCATTATCATTACTTTACTATACATGTAATAAATATATTTTATAATAAATAAGTGCACAAAATAATTTGTTTTTATTTATTTCTGTTCACACACCCAATCAATTACGTTGTAATATGATACACGTGAAGGAAAGTCTAAGTACAAACGTGCTCAATTCAGGTCAACTTAAAAACATGTACGGACAAATTTTAGGTTGAAAGACCTATGAATTGCTGACTGTGTTGAAAATAATATTTAAACACCTAATTTGAGCACGAATAATATCACTTCGCAAGTAACGATATTGGGAGCTGGACAATAGTTAGCTGCACTAATTACTTCATAATCACCAAGTGAGTATATATAGTTTTGTAAATGTACACTGTAATCAATTTATTAATTATTGATATAAACTATTTATACTAAATTTAATTATTTCTTTGTTGCAGAAAATGGAAGACAACACAAATGTTATGTTTTCACAGTACGCACAAGATCCTTATGAAAACTTAACGCAAGAAATAGAGCTATTTGCACAAGAGCGCGAAAGACAAGAGAGGAGAAAGCAAGATGTGTCCAGAAAAAGGACTAAACTCTCGTCGAAGTCCTTCATCATCAGCAAGCAGCAAAAGGGGTTAAAATTAATTCAAATAAAGATAGTGGACTTGGCTCGTGAACCAGCTAGTGCGTCAAGCTCGGGTATCAACGATGTTGTCAGCGCGCAGTATGTGGTACAAGATCAGTGTGATGAAGTGTTAGACCTCACGGAGTCACTTGTTAGGACAATATCAAAAAAACTATGTGGTGATAATTTTTAAGTGTATATTTTAATGATTGTATATTTTTTCTGTTTAGCGTGTAAGTAAACCTTATAAGTAGGTATGTTAATTATTTTTAAGAGATAAATAATAAATAGAATACCAAAGAAATATATATTTTTTTTCTAACCGAATACACTATGATAGGTTTAAACTAACCAAGGATATGAATAAATAAAAGAAAATATATTGTTTCCATCTTATAATATTTATTTACACTACGAAATATTGTCTAAATACCATTTCTTTATACAAATAACATTTTTTAGCGCACAAAAGTTCTTATGACTTAAACAATTAAAGCTACATTCATTTTTACAGTAGTTTTCATATAAGGTCCAAAATGTAGGACTCCCTCGATTTTCTATGTCAATCAAATTACTTCCATCACATAATTCTCTAATCCATTTCTGTTTTTCAAGACCTTTCATTATAATAATTTTATTTTGCATGATTGGTACAATAATTCTCTTAAATTCTCTATAGTCAATGTGACCTTCACTCCAAGTGATTCCTCTCTGTCGCTCGAGGTATCGAACAGTCTTCTTTTCTTCCGGAGATAATGTAGTATATGCATATGGAGGTTTAATTAGAAAAACTTGAGTGAAATCCTTAGTAGATAATGCAAACTCTTTGATTATAAATTTATTACTGCGATCCTTAAATCCTTGCACATCAACGAAAATAATCGAGTTCATGATATTTTACGAACAATGTTACTCAGAGGTCTGTATTCGACTATGCAGTCATTCAAAATTAGACAATATGCTGATGTCTGATCTGGTATCACTTTGTCACACTCTAGTTCGAGGCGAATGTTGATCACCGGTCCTGATTTAATATTATCGTTTTGTCTAGAACAGTCTATCACGAATAATGGTGCAAAATTTTTAAACTCTTGTGCAGTCAACAATGCGTTGCATGGGCGGTTGTAATAAGACTGCTGAAAATTTACATATTGCTCGTATATTAAAGCATAGTTATGATATGAAAAGTTGGTGTTGTAACTTTCGTACGGGTAATATGTAGAGTTTAAAAAAACTTTAACATCTCGAACATTGCAGTGATCGAACTGAGACATATCGTTCATAACGTTGTTCTTTCTGTTTGTTTGTAAACCTAAAATGACATATCTCGGTTTTTCAATTTGTGACGAAGTTTTAATTGACCAAGTGTGTTTTGTAGTCTTTGGTAACAAAGGGTACTCATAAAGGTCCCAGTTTCTATACACTAATTGAATGGGTCTATCTTTTTCAAGTATTTTAAGTAAATTAATTCTTTCTCTATCTGATACTTTAACGTGAGGAACTCGCCATACAATCTTTTTTATGTCAATACTTTCAACTCTTTCGCCAGTGTTTAGCTTTAAAGCATTAAGGTTAGTATTACTTCGTAGCAACACAAGTTCGTGTTTGCAATTGACAATATTTTTTTTATAATCTTCTGCAAAACCTAATATATTGCTGAGAGGTATTGACGCAGCAAAATGACCTGCAATTTCATTTTTTGTACCTTGTATATCCCAACCCCACACTTTGGATACCTTCGCCTCGTCTGCGTTCATAGACACCAGTGCTTTCATAGTAGTAGTTATACCAGCATTCTTCACTTTGTCTATTTCAATACCGTTCAATTCATATCTTATATCTTGAAAAAGGAATAGAAGGGGGTTGTTGGTAAAATGTACGGTTTTAACTGTTTCTTTCTTCTCAACATTGATAACATTTACCACAGCTTCAACATACAAGGTACTTGAACATGGAAGCACATATAAATCTTGTTGGTTTATAGGTATCCGAATTTCATCATTTATATTGAAAGTAGTGGTATAGGGCTTGTAAGAATGAATTTCTATACCGTCTATGGAGTTATCATAAGCGGGTGGGTTAGTTATATTTAAAATACTCATTATAGTAATCCGATCGATTTGAGAAAATGTATATTAGTAGAGGTTAATTTCTTTTTTTTACCACGAGTATGTGTGGTCTTCTTGATTGCTTGATGAGTACTAATCTTTCGAAAAGATGTAGTTGTGTATTTATTGTAGTCAATCATATTTTCTTCAAATGTAAGTACAATTGTACTTCCTCTCCGCGAAAATTTATTAAATTGTTTTTTATGTCCAATATTCTTATATTTATACTATTCACCGTGCTTCTGTTCACCGGAAAATATATGGTATTTTTTGGAACTTCTATTATTCTGTAGCCAGGAGGAACATTCAATGCGAATTCGTGAATTATATGACTTGATTTTCCATTAATGTAGGAACCTCCGGTAATATCACATTCAACCCGCACCACGGTTGTAGGAAGAATGTTCACTGGTAGTGGGGATTTGTACCATTTATCCCTCATCATGAAAGTTTTTCCATATCCTAGTAGAGGTCCAATAGAATTTGGTTTTTCAAAATGAATTTCTTTAGAGCAGAATATCGAAAGCCTCAAGGTGTTATTGTTGCACAATAACTTTAAAACACAATTGTTTACTTTTGATTGTAAGAACTCACAGATGTCTAGGAGTTCATATGCTCCCTCAGGAATTTCAACAACTTCGTCAACGCCATAATAAAATTTATTATTATTATTTGTAATATTTGGTATAGAATTAAATGCAGAGAAGTGTAAAAGAGAGCACTCATATTGACCATCAAGTTCCAGTGGAGGGGAATAGTTCGATGTTAGTAGTGAGCTGTTTCCAGTTATGGACAGAGTGAAAGACATTTTTAGAATGATGTTTTATTCAAACGTAATAACTATTATATAATATTGTTACACCAAAAGTCTTGCAAAAATTTTATACATAAATGACCACAATTTACAGTATCAAAGTTTTGAAATCTAGTATAATTATAATGTATATCACTAACATTTAAATATTTTACCAATTCTTTGGGCGGTCTTAAGTTACCAAAACTATCGAAATATTCACAATTATTTATTTTAGCAAAGGCTACCCAGTGTGTTCCGTTATTCTTATAACTGTCTAAGTTTAATATACCACACTCTATGGGTTGTGGTTTACGTGGCAATCTATCCCTCATATATACACCTCGAAAATATGGAATATTTTTAGTGTATTTAATAATATCGATATTCGTAAGAGCACGTTTGGGTAGCCTGCTTATTAGTTTTTTGTAGATTTCAAAAACAACCCACTTCCTTTTTTATATGGTTTAAGATAAAATCCTTTTCCTATTGCAATAGCCTCCATAGCTTTGTTATGACGTTCAGATTCATGTAAATTCTGATGAGCAGTTTTACAATCATTTATAGTTTTAGCTATACCAGCAGCACCTCCTGCTAAAGCGCCTAGTGCCGATAAACCCGCAAAAATTGGTATCAAAGGTAAAATCCCTCCTGTTTTAGGAATTGGTATTATTCTCGGTAAACGAACGTGGCATGTCTTAGGAAACAATTTTTTTGCTGCCTCATAAGCATACTTAATAGCAGTTTTATTATCCTTTGATTTCAGTTTTTTTATTTGTGAACGTATTTTTGATACAATGGTTTTAAATTGTTTTATCCCGGCACCTGTTTTTAATTTTGCTTTCATAACTTTGTTAACTATCCAAGATGCTAACTTTTCTCCTTTGCCAGCGTCTTTAGAATGCAATCGCTTCTTAGCCATTTTCATCAGTTGTAAATCTGCTTTATGACGAACGGAGAGACTTGGGTTGTTGTATGCAATATCGTGGTATTTACAAGCTTCGTCTAATTTGTTGACACCTTTATCACCTCTCAATAACCTTTCTTGCAACCTGGTGCCTGGTCCGCAATAGTTGTAACCTGGCAAGTGAAGCTCAAACGGGGTATTGTTTATCAAATTATTAACAAGTCCACCTCCATTCATTTCTTATAATATAATGAACAAAATATACGATGCTTGAACTTATATGTGTTATGATACGATAGACTTTCTATCTACCCAACTGTTTTCTTCGTCAGGAAGTCCTAACCATTTGACAAACAATTTATTGCCTTTTTTCCTTATAATTTTTTCAATTAAGTATATATTCGGATACTTAGTTTTTTGTAACTCTTCTCGATAGAATGAACCCAATATATTTTGTTTTCGTTGATCTTGTATTAAATATGTAACAGGTTTAGTATTATTAACCGTTTTAATAGTAAAAATTTCCGTAGACCAATTAGGTGTATAACCTTTTGCAAAATTACTCTTATATTTACTTATTCTAACGTGGTCACCTATTTTAAATTTATTTTTGATAAATTTACACCGTTTCCCTTGGAATTCCTTAATGTTATCTTTTACTAGGTTTTCACTTTTTGTATTTACATCTACTGGTTTAAACTTTGTAACGCTATGTTTTTGATTGTTATATGAAAACAAAACGTCATTTAAAGTTTTTCCTATCCATTTATAGTTACCATTATAACTGAAACATTTATATAACTTAATCTTCAATGTTTTGATTAACCTTTCTACAATTGAAGCTTTTTTTGTTGAATACGATGAATAGTGGTTAATCTTCATAAACTGCATTTGTCTATTAAATACATCGTTATAAAACTCAGTGCCTCTGTCAGTTTGTAGGTTTTTAGGGAAACGTCCACTTTCCCTTATAATTTGAGTAAATGCATTAAGAACCTCCTTTTTTGATTTAGTATTCAAAGGAATCATCCAGGCATATTTTGAGAAACCATCAATGACAGTTAAAATGTAACCGTATCTATTATTGTACTTTTTTAATGATTGAATATCAATCAGGTCCGCTTGCCATAAGTCGTCTATTCCTTTCAAGATCACATTACGACGATCAAAATTTCTGCGTGCTGATCTATGAATTTCATTTACCTCTTGCTGTTTTACCATTTTGTAGTTTAGTAATTTTATCGATGTAGTCTTTAGTATAAAATTTTTTTTCGAACTGAATAAGGTTATTTATCACATCATCTTTTATTAACTTTCTAAGAGCGGTTATTTCATCAAGGATCTTTTTATCAACATATTTTTTGTTCACCGCATCATCATGTGCAACAGGTTCTTGAACTCCTTTCAATCGAGATGATTGTAAATAAAAATCTCCGGTTTCCGATCTAACTAGGTGATTACTGGGACAATGTAGTATTTCTGTCAAACGTAGTCTTTTATGAACATGGTGCCCGAATTTATCAACATTCATTTTGGATTGAAGTCAGCCGCAGTAAAATAATTAATGAAGTAAATAAGATATGCACTTATTAATTTATACTACCATTTTCACGTAGTTCTTCTATGATTGAAATTATTTCATTATCAAGACCAGTGTTGCCTGCATCTTTAGACGCAATTAATAATTTCAGCCTTTCTACTAGTTCGTTAGGATCATCCCAGTAAATGTAATCAGTATTTTTCTTAAATTTCTTTTTAAGTATCAAACCTTCTCCTGCTATATTATCATCAGTATTACTGACAGACGATGACGAAGGCTTTCGCAGTCTAAAAAGTGGTTTAATGATGTTCAAATACTTCCGTCCTTTATTAGATTTAATTGGTTTACTAGGATCAAAGTCTCGCCGGTGAGCATTAGTAGCTATTAACATGGTTTTATATTCTTGACAATCATTTTCAGTCACCAGTTCTAAATTAGGTATTTTTTTTAACAATAACTCCTGCAACCCTGACGTTAATTGATAATCATGTCCAGCTACAGATATAATATTTTGATCATTTATATGCACACGTGCTGAACCCAACATTAATTTACCTCGTTCTTGTCTAACACCAAAAGGTACATCATTAAATATTTCGGAGGAAAGTGACCAGGACGAAGTATTATGACTAGGGCTAGGTATTGACTCAATAGTTTTAAACGATGAATCACTGGTATTAATATTCGTATTAGTAGTCTCCTGATTTTTCTAAAGTATTATCTTCATCAGAATCATCTTCAGCATAATTTTGTGGGGAAATATTGTGCTTAAGAGTTTTGTTGAAATACGATTTAGGTGATTGAATTTGCTCTTTTGCACAATATTTTTTTATGACGTCATCCTTTTCTTCTATTGATTTAATTTTACTGCTTCGATCCGTAATCAATTGATGAATTGGGTCAGTAACAGGTCTAAAAACTGTATTTAAAACATTTTCACTGTAGGATTCCATAGTTTTCATATCTTTGATTTTCTTTTTAGCAGATTTTGCTATTTTAACTATCTGAGTCTTTAACTCTTTTTCCATAATCAACTTGATGAATATACGTTATTTGCTTAATACGGTAATAGTTTGACTGAAGATGAATATCGAATAAATCTTCTTATATGCTCGTATTTTTATCCTCATCAAACAAAATAAAAGTATCAAAATTCTTCCTGTAACAGCCTTTGTTCTTTAAAC
Source organism: Acrobasis repandana (assembly GCA_963576875.1). Taxonomy (NCBI): domain Eukaryota; kingdom Metazoa; phylum Arthropoda; class Insecta; order Lepidoptera; family Pyralidae; genus Acrobasis; species Acrobasis repandana. The sequence continues at coordinate 11,781,168 of OY756218.1, read as the reverse complement.
AATCTTTATTGATTACCAAATAGTTATAGGGTTCGCTCCATACTTTTGAACACATTTCTCGAAATTCTGACCACGACATGTCGGTATTAACGTGTTCATCATAAACATGATGGAGGTTCACATCATCTTGTTTGAATAATATTAAAAGATTTGCATTGTCTCTTACTAGCTGTTTAGGTATCTTGCTGTACGTTTGATTCAAATAAAAACAGTCAATAAATTTATGTCTACCCATTGCGAAATAATCCCTCATATTGGACTGGTTTTCACATGCGACGTCATCGAATATTATTATGGAGTGTGGTTTTGCATCGTGAGGACTTAAAATAAGTTCATTATCTTTATATTTTGCAAACGTTACATCTGGCACTAAATTAAGAACATTTTCTAAAAACACATATTTTGGTTGATACAATGTTTTTGAATAAAGATAAACGTTTTTGAAACGTAAACCATTTTCATGTAATAGAAGACCTATGACTACATTAGTTTTACCACAATTCGAGGGACCGCAAATAATACATCGAATAGTATTAGGTAAAAGGTCACAATGTCGGAAAACATCTACTTTTTCATCTGGACATATTCGACTCAATTGTAAAGTTTGAGATTGTTTAACGAATTTCATCCTTTTAACCGCTAAGGCTGTTTTTGGTTGAATGTTTTTAATTTGTAAAGCAACGATTTATATATATATTCAAAACGAACTGACTCTGTGAATGCTTAATGTTGGAAGCTCTTATACCTGAGTAACATGATATAAGTAAGTGATTCAATTTCAATTTTGATCAGTTATTGTAAAGTAGTTCTGTAAACAGGGTATAAGCTATTTCAAAATATTTACCTGTTCATCGAAACAGTTGACATGTCATTAAATATTGGAGATCACGTGGATATAGTTATCATGTATAAGAGAAAAATATGTGGCATTCGCAATGTGAAAATGATTATCACCAGATCAGTTGACATATCTTTGAATATTGGTGACTACGTTGATATAATAATTACTTCTGAGAAACTACTTGGTCTTCACATAGTTAAAATTATAAATTATGAGCAATATGATGCTATTCTAATACCTTCGCAAAAATACACTACATTTTGGTCTAAAATTCGATTGGAAGTTACCCGAATAGATGGAAAAGAAGTAGACCTGACTGAAGTGGAAGATTCGTTTCCAGAAATGCTCATCGACATAAAATGCGACTGGAAGCCCAAATGGATGTAAATATAGAAGTCCTGTCCTGTCTGAAGTGTAAGACTGAAATACGAACTGTGGAAACAAGCAACTGTATCGAAATGGTTAAATGTATGATGTTGGGAAGTCTAAGTCACGAATGTGATGAAGACGAACACATTGAAGTGTGAGTCTGAAGAACAGGAGTGATTTAGACTTCCCAACATCATACATTTAATCTTTCCAACTTCCAATTCTTCAATAATGTAAATGAGTACTATCAACAGGTAATGGAACTAAAAGTAATGATAATGACAAAAGTATAAGAACACTGTTATTATAAAAAATGTTGGCTAGTTGTCTTAAAAAATCTAATTTGTCCGTCTGTTAGATTATAATTACAAATAAAATTAAAAAAATTATATTATTCTTACAAAATTATAATGCAAAATACAACAAGTATACACTAAACAAACTTAATTAAAAACCATTCTTATATTTTATTATATATATTCATCACATGTATAGTATAGTAATGACAGAAGAATAGAACCCTGTTAATATGAAAGTTAAAAGTCTATTTTTTTATGTCCCCATGCAATTGTCGAGATTTTATCATTGCAAATATAACGTTTATCATCTGAGTTTGATAAAGCAACTTTATTCAAAGTTTGTGTAAAAACTTCATGTTTTATTGATTTAAATAATGTGTTATTCTTACGAATAATGGTATCGTTGAGCAAAACGTTATGATAATCCTGTAACGATATGTCGCGAACTACAGGCTTTTTAACACCCTTGGCTTTTTTTACTAACGAATTTTCTGTCTTGATGCAATACATCTTCGATCGCAATCCGATGAATTCGACCATAATGTGTCCCTGTAACTCATCTTTAAAATATCCCGGTATTTTTTTGTTTATGTTTGGTAACTTGTATACATTTTTCGCAGCATAATTACTAGTATCAAAGTAATTGAGAAAATTCTGTGCTAGGTCCTTATAAAAGTCGTTCGTAGTAATTTTGTAAATAAAACTGTCGGTATCGGTATAACAAAGTTGAACGCGATCCTTATAAAATGGTTTTATTACAGAATAGTGAAAATTATACATATGACTTTTAGATAATTCAAGTACAGTAAATCCTATGTAGATAGGTTTATCTAATACTATTCTTTCTGGTTTCATTTGAATTGCGACAAGATTTGATGAAAATACGGTAGCACTGTGAAAGTTTGGTCGAGCAATTAATTTATGAGCAGAAGTGGTTTTTTTAGTTTTGTTAGAGTCATCATGCCAGCGGTTCACTAATTTAACATCGACCCGACGTTCATTGTCTTCGAGAGTTTTCCCAAATACAGAATTATTTAATAATTTAAAAAGATCTTGTTGAAATGAAGTTGTAGCTTTTTTTCTTAGCTCTATGTTCAAATCAATGTATTTTCGTAAGAATGAACTTTGCATAAATGTAATAACGCGATGAACTTTATCAAGAATTAATCCATTTTTTAAACAAGTTTTAAGATGAACATAATGTATCACGTAGAAATATTTAGAGTACAAGTTCGGTATTAATTTACTGGAATTTCCTCCAGGTGGAGTAAATTTTTCTGCACAAAAAGGATAATCGTTATGCCAACAGTGTAATTCCTCGGGATATGATAAATCTACTTCAAGAACAAAACCGAACTCCGCATCATCAGGCACCTCCAAAACATTCAAACGTTCAATTTCTGACAAATCTAAAAATCTAAAATCAGACATAGGTAATGATTGACACATGCTGTGTCCATATAAATTATTGCAATCAATATATACCAAAAATACATCAGGTTTTGATTGATCATAAGAACTTGTATACTTATTATTTGCCTTTGCGTATCTATTAGAACATAAACAAATACCCCCGCGAATCCCTTTCTGTATCAGCCGCACGATTTCCAAGTTACTTATCAGTTCTAACTTAACTCCAGTTTTAAACAACATAGCATCGAACGACAGACTAGGAGCTGTTAAATAAAATGCGGGATCTAATTCATAGTTCAGTTTACAAACTTTTCTAAAATTTTCGAAAATGTCGGTTAATAACAATACATCCGTTTTAAGATAGAGATCAGTGTATTCTCCCATATTTTGGATTCTGAATGTGTTCCACACCTTTTGAGCGTGTGCATAATCTGCGTCGCTTATGGCTTCATCAGTTAAAGAATTAAAAAAACATTCCTTAGAAGGAAGCTGGCTATACGAATAAGATTTCCAATCGCACACAAAATCGTAAGGATATATTCCTTTACGAATCAGTAAATGAAATTGTTCCTTGTTAGGAAAATATTTTTTGATGTAATTAAAATCCGTTACAGCTAATCCCTTTGATAACTTTTCTAAACTAGTCCCCAAAAATTTAAAAGAGTCAACAAATCTAACTTGTGCAAACTGATTGACACCAATTTTGAAAAATTTTGTAAAAGAAATATAGTTTTCTTTATTCTTTGGAATCACCTTTAAAGATCCATAGCATTCGCCTAGTTCTTTTATAAATAAATGACAATCGTAGCCAGATAGATTGTGGAAAAATATCGGGACTAATTTTGGAACGCTATATCTTAAGTTACAGTATTGATGTGCAGCACCGCGGTAGCGCCCTGTCAGGTGACAGTGATCTCTAACCTTATCAAACAGTAATGAATCTTGACAGATATGGCAATGAGTTGCACTTTGAAAATCATCGTCATTATTTTCTGTATAAATTAATGGTATTTCAGTATTCAAAATTTTATACAACTTGGAAATATCATCTAACAGATGTTTAATAAATATTTGTACACAGTCAGATCCCCGATATTGAACGAACTTATTTAACTTGTTATCAAATGACGATACAATGTGATAAGCAAACGCTGAAGGTATATGAAGTTGACGGTTGCTAGTAAAACTTGACGTTGGACTAGGTTCACATCCGTGAACAGGCAATAGAATGGATTCAAAATCCGCGTAAATCACAAATGGTACGTCTTGTTTGCGTTCAAAATGGGAAAATTGTAAAAAAGTTCCTTTGTCAGGTAATACTGTAGCTACACCACTGCACATGTGATTGGTTAATTTATCTTCAGTAGAAAAAAATAACATACAGTCGTCACAGAAATAAAGTCTGCCATGGTGTTTAGTCAATTGACAACGAACGAGACGCGATAAGTTAGTTATGAGAACGTAATGTGACTTACTACCTTTTTCAAGCAAAAGTAAATTTATCCTTACCTGTCTTTTGAGTTGGGATCTGTAAATTGGACCAACAACAGTTTTATTACTATTTAGGGAATAAACATTAATGCTTATGTTAGGATTATTGATTTCAAAAAGATTTATGTCTGAAAATGAAACTGGGAAAGAAATATTATCAACATTTAAAATATCTCTAAAATGTGGATAAGAAAAGATGCGCGCGGGATTTCTACGCGCCGGACAAAGCGCTGCCGTTATGCACCATAAAAAGCAATAATTATCATTATTTTTAATATTAAGACAACCTTTTTTCTTTTTTAAAACAATAGGTAAATCGATATAGCTTGACCCATTCAACGGGTCATATCTGTTGATATTCACCTCTAAATATAAATTATTCGTAAAAGCCCAACCGCTATCCCTTTCTTCAAACTCTTGAATCTTTTTTAAAATTATATCTTTTATTGCTTTAAAAATATCATCAAATTTAAAGTTAGCATGTACTACAAAATTTTTTGTAGAAAATGATTTCACTGACTGTTCATTATTTTTGAATAAGATAAAGTTACAGAAGAATTCAAAATTGACTTTAATATTAATATGTGTCTTTAACGCCTTAATTAAAAGTTGATGTATAGAACTTCTGATACTTTGTAAAAATATCTCTGGTAAACTTTGCTCAAATTCATCTTTAGCTGCAATCCTATAAGATGATATGCGACCCCGAAATGCAGATGAAATCTCGACAAATCCGTCTATTAGCTCACCTAAAGAGCGACTTTTATGACTTTGACTCCTTAAGTGTCCTATCCATTGCTTACTGGGTACTTGAAAGGAACAGCTTTCGCAAAAAGGCATTTTATTCTTATTAATGAAAAGATATATATTTTAATAAAACCCACTATAACAAATAAAGATAAAAAAGAAAGATATTATATATTTATTTTAATGAAACCCTACTTTGCACAAGGTATGGTTATAAATAAACTATTAAGTGAGTGTCGGTTCTGTGTGGTCGAATAAGACGCTGAGGTCCCTAACCAACCGCTGCAGCAGCTTCCACTGCGACGTGTCTTCATCCAGAAGACAGCTGAGTCGAAGCAGAGCCTTCTTCCAGCGTTCTTCGGGGGCAGCAGACTCGGCGTCGCTGCGTTGGTACACCCTCACCTCGATGAAGTAGTTGCCGTCAGTGGGAGCAGACCGCCGCAGCGTGCCCGAGCTGACCCTCTTTGCCAGGTATGATGGGAGACTGATGGGCGAAGGTTTCAGAGCAGCGCGTGTCTCGTCATCGGTGTGGAGTCCGAAGAGCGTGTCAACGTTTAATTTCTTACTTTTCTGTCTGAAAATAATAAAAACAAAACAATATTAATTTAAATAAATATTTTACTATCATCAATTGAGCTAGCACCAAAGTAAGTTTCTATAATTAAATATCTAGATACTAACTGAACGATATATTATTTTTAATAAAAACATATAAATAAAAACACAGAACGCTCTGAAAAAGATTTATTACTCTATCTTGTCGGGGATTGAACCAAGAACCTTGCGATTCAGACACATACATACGTACATATTACTACTAGACCATAGATTGAAAAGATTAAATGAAATAGTAATATATTTAAATTTACTTAATAAGACCTTAATGATACGACTTATACCTTCGAATTCAGAAAATATCTATTTTATTGTTTACTTTATCACCTGCTGGTAAAAAATAATAATTATACTCACTTTGTTAATAGTTCGCCTGGTGATTTCCTCTTTGCTGGTGTAGATTTTTTCACCTTGCCGCTGCTCTGAGCAGGTGGAAAGTTTTCAAACTCTGAATCAGACCTGAAATAATATAACAAAAATATTAAATTATAGTATAACCTATAGTGATATTAAGATAAAGAGGGTTTGTTGTTTTTACAATTGATAAACATAATATAATAAATAGGTTGTATTGTAATATATATTGATAGCTTTAAGCATGTTATTTGTACGAGTATCTGAGGAAGAATTGACTGATTACCTCCTACAGGGATTTGCACACTATAAAAACTTTTAGAGTGGTGGGTAGGCGCCGGATTGTTTAAGGGAAACAATAGAAAAACTTAGTAATTATACTCACTTACATTGTGTATATAAGTCTCTCTGTTCACGCTGGTACAAACGAGAAATTCAACTTGCGCTGGTGCAATTCTGGAAAATCACTCGCGCTGGAGCAAGGCTGGATAACCACTTGCGTTGGAGCAAGGCTAGATAGCCACTTGCACTGGAGCAAAACTGATCTGCTGGTCACCTTGCGCTTGTGCAAGGTACTCGCGCTTCTGCGAGAGACCACTCAATGACCGATGATGATTGATGCACTACACTACAATTTTACTCGCTTTTATTCGGGAAAATAAGACTCGCAAGCAATTGTTTAGGGTTCCGTAGTTGATTACCGAAAACTCTTTAATATTTTTTTCAAGTAGATTGTGATGCAAAAAAACTATTATAAACTATTGACTATGCGTTATTCTAATATATAATATACAGTTTTATTGAAATACAATCAATAGTTTTTGAGTAAAAAAAAAAGTAACTTAGTGGTAATAGTTTCATTTTCTTTATTAAAATAACATTAAAAAAGTTTTGTTTGTATTTATTTTAATAATATATTGTTGATTTGGTAAATGAGTTTATTTAAAATGCAATCCTAAAATACGGAACCTAATTTAATACACAAATAGCGTGAAGGTAATTTTTTTCCTGAGTAAACATTTTCATAAATATAATGTAAAGTTAAATCTTTAGTTAAATATTGAAACAAACAAGTGTATTGAATTACATTTTTACACGTGCCATTAAGTAGACAATCACGTCTTTATCTCTTTCGAGGTAGACAGTGCTTAGCATTAGGTGAAAATCAGGAATCGGGAATAGTTTCAGGTTACTAATCATGTTGCCTTCTTGTAATGATTCCTAAGTTGCTATCCGTTCCCTTGACTGACTTTTACGCTCTACACGTGAAGAGAAACAGCTAGTACATTCTATGTTTTTTCTTTGCTAGAATTTAAGATTTTATTTACATAGATATACATATACTAGTACGTCTTTATCCCTAAAGCAGTAGACAGAGTCCAGGACTTAAAAACCCTAAAGCCACTTTTACCGTGAATATCATCGTAAATGTGGGAAAGAAAATCAAAAATAGTGGTGGGTTCTGCCCGTTCAATCGATCGGCTTTTACGATAAGCGCGGGAAGGCAGCTGAATCATTCTACGTTTTCTCGCAGGCCAACGAGAGTTCTAATACTGAACATATTACGAACTTATATACATATACTTCCATATACATATATTCAACATGTAAGGCTACATAGCCTTATATGTTGAAGTGCTTAAGCGTACATACGAGTACTTAAGAGTATTTTAACAATGTGAAGATCGAATATAGTGTCGTAACCGAACCGGTTATACTCATTTTCCGAATGTGAATGCCACATCTAAGGGCTGGATAAAAATTAATCATTGAAATCGGATCAAAATTGAGAAACTTATCTTCTTTCATTTTTTTCACGCCTACTTTAAGCCTACTTCAAGCCTACTACTATCTTTGCCTTTCAATTTTATCAGACGTTTCTATTTTTTACCGACTTGAAAAGGAAGAAGTTCTCAACTCATGTGTTTGTTTGTTACGCGTTGAGTTCATCAATTGTGAACCGATTTTGATTATTTTTTTATTAGATAAGTTACTTCATTTGAGTCTGTTTGCATTTTAAGAGGTGAAAAAAAAAATTTAGGAAATTTTTCAATTTATTTTTCCAAATGATACAGAAAATACACTATGTATAATATTAAAAAAAAAATCATCACCATTTTATTTAGGGTGATTTATACATACATACATACTATCACGCCTGTTTCCCACAGGGGTAGGCAGAAACTATGGACCTCCACTTGCTACGATCTTGACAGACCTCTTTCGCTTGATCTACACTCATCAACCTCTTCATACATGCTCTTCGGTTACGTGTACTTCTTACCTCTCCCTTTTTCAGAACGTCTGCAATCTGATCGCAGAACGTTCGCCGAGGTCGACCCTATCCCGCACTTCCTTTTAAACTTGCCTTATAAATATTTTTTGTTAATCTATTTTCATCCATACTTTCTAAATGCTCAAACCATCTTAACATCCCTTGTTCTACTTTTGTCACTAGGATAATTTATATACTTATAAATAAAATTAATGTACTACCCGTGTGAAGTCGGTGCGGGTTGATAGTATACAAATAATTACAAAATAAAACTCAAAATTAATTATAAGACGTCCGGCACAGATCGTAAGAATCGATCGAGGGAATGGGTGAAAATGCGAATCATATTAATAGGCGACGCGGCTAGCAACCCATCACTATATTGATTGTTATCCATCTTGCCCACCATCACGCTAAAAGTGGTTTTTGAGTCTTGCGACTTTGTTTGTTTAAAGCCGTAAGATACAAATTACTCTGTCTGCTCATTAGGAATAAAGCCGTGATAGCATGTATGTATGTTTGTATCTTTTACAAGTATGTACTTTTTTTTTTTTTATATACTCGTTTTGAAAGCCGTAGGCGAAAGCTAGTTATATAATAGTTTTTCTAAATTAAAAACCGACTTCACCTCCAAACTACACAACCAATTTAAATAAAATTTCTAAGAAATCATCTAACAAGTATGCGCTTTCAATTCCAAATCGGTCCATGCATCTTCAAATAATCGGTGAAAAAATGAATTGATAACCTCCTCTATTTTAGAAGTAGGTTAAAAAACAACGCATACAATTTTTCCTGAGTATGCATTATTAAAAATGTATTGCAAATAATGTAACAAACAAGTGTGTTGAATTACATTACGAAATATACCTTCGTAAGCACCGGATATTTTCGAAAACGACCTAATTATTTAGGTTACACGTGTAAGTATTATAAAAGACAATCCTCGACGGTCCACGTTGATCAGCTCATCATATCCGAGTGAGATGATATAAGTAAGTGCATTCTGTTACAATTTGGATCAGATAAAGAACATTTCACCAACTCATTATTATCAAGCAGTCGGAAACAGGATCATTCATCATCATTATCCGAGCATATTAGGCTGCATCCTCAGCGGTAACGCTTCAGAGCCTGGGGCCCACTTACCTGACTAAAGTGATTTGATGAGATTACTGGTTTTTACACAGAGCGCAACCTAAAGGGTAGACCAGGAACAATCCTTGGATAGGTTTGATGGACAAATGAATTCGGGACCCACAGTTTGTTTATGCGTGCCTTCCGAAACACGGAATTATCTTTCTTTTCGAATAATCAGGTGATTCAAGCCTGTAATACACACAAACTTTTCACAAAGTAAGTATGCTTCCCAGTGGGATTCGAACTCATGACCTCCGGATCACAAGGCGAACGCCTTGACCACTGGACCAAGGTGGCAGTCGGGAAAAGGGTATCAGTTATTATTTATTTTACTGTACACCGGATCAGTTGGCTTTGAATATCAGAGATTACGTGGATATATTATATTTACTCCTACGAACTGACTCTATGAATGCTTTACTTCGGAAACTCTCTAGATTTATATTGAGGGTTGAAAATCACATTTGTGCGTAAAGGCGAGCACGGGAGTGCGAGCCTTACGCATTAATGTGATTTTCAAATCTCAATATAATAATACATGTAATAAATATATTTTATAATAAATAAGTGCACAAAATAATTTGTTTTTATTTATTTCTGTTCACACACCCAATCAATTACGTTGTAATATGATATACGTGAAGGAAAGTCTAAGTACAAACGTGCTCAATTCAGGTCAACTTAAAAACATGTACGGACAAATTTTAGGTTGAAAGACCTATGAATTGCTGACTGTGTTGAAAATAATATTTAAACACCTAATTTGAGCACGAATAATATCACTTCGCAAGTAACGATATTGGGAGCTGGACAATAGTTAGCTGCACTAATTACTTCATAATCACCAAGTGAGTATATATAGTTTTGTAAATGTACACTGTAATCAATTTATTAATTATTGATATAAACTATTTATACTAAATTTAATTATTTCTTTGTTGCAGAAAATGGAAGACAACACAAATGTTATGTTTTCACAGTACGCACAAGATCCTTATGAAAACTTAACGCAAGAAATAGAGCTATTTGCACAAGAGCGCGAAAGACAAGAGAGGAGAAAGCAAGATGTGTCCAGAAAAAGGACTAAACTCTCGTCGAAGTCCTTCATCATCAGCAAGCAGCAAAAGGGGTTAAAATTAATTCAAATAAAGATAGTGGACTTGGCTCGTGAACCAGCTAGTGCGTCAAGCTCGGGTATCAACGATGTTGTCAGCGCGCAGTATGTGGTACAAGATCAGTGTGATGAAGTGTTAGACCTCACGGAGTCACTTGTTAGGACAATATCAAAAAAACTATGTGGTGATAATTTTTAAGTGTATTTTTTAATGATTGTATATTTTTTCTGTTTAGCGTGTAAGAAAACCTTATAAGTAGGTATGTTAATTATTTTTAAGAGATAAATAATAAATAGAATACCTAAGAAATATTTTTTTTTTTTCTAACCGAATACACTATGATAGGTTTAAACTAACCAAGGATATGAATAAATAAAAGAAAATATATTGTTTCCATCTTATAATATTTATTTACACTACGAAATATTGTCTAAATACCATTTCTTTATACAAATAACATTTTTTAGCGCACAAAAGTTCTTATGACTTAAACAATTAAAGCTACATTCATTTTTACAGTAGTTTTCATATAAGGTCCAAAATGTAGGACTCCCTCGATTTTCTATGTCAATCAAATCACTTCCATCACATAATTCTCTAATCCATTTCTGTTTTTCAAGACCTTCCATTATAATAATTTTATTTTGCATGATTGGTACAATAATTCTCTTAAATTCTCTATAGTCAATGTGACCTTCACTCCAAGTGATTCCTCTCTGTCGCTCGAGGTATCGAACAGTCTTCTTTTCTTCCGGAGATAATGTAGTATATGCATATGGAGGTTTAATTAGAAAAACTTGAGTGAAATCCTTAGTAGATAATGCAAACTCTTTGATTATAAATTTATTACTGCGATCCTTAAATCCTTGCACATCAACGAAAATAATCGAGTTCATGATATTTTACGAACAATGTTACTCAGAGGTCTGTATTCGACTATGCAGTCATTCAAAATTAGACAATATGCTGATGTCTGATCTGGTATCACTTTGTCACACTCTAGTTCGAGGCGAATGTTGATCACCGGTCCTGATTTAATATTATCGTTTTGTCTAGAACAGTCTATCACGAATAATGGTGCAAAATTTTTAAACTCTTGTGCAGTCAACAATGCGTTGCATGGGCGGTTGTAATAAGACTGCTGAAAATTTACATATTGCTCGTATATTAAAGCATAGTTATGATATGAAAAGTTGGTGTTGTAACTTTCGTACGGGTAATATGTAGAGTTTAAAAAAACTTTAACATCTCGAACATTGCAGTGATCGAACTGAGACATATCGTTCATAACGTTGTTCTTTCTGTTTGTTTGTAAACCTAAAATGACATATCTCGGTTTTTCAATTTGTGACGAAGTTTTAATTGACCAAGTGTGTTTTGTAGTCTTTGGTAACAAAGGGTACTCATAAAGGTCCCAGTTTCTATACACTAATTGAATGGGTCTATCTTTTTCAAGTATTTTAAGTAAATTAATTCTTTCTCTATCTGATACTTTAACGTGAGGAACTCGCCATACAATCTTTTTTATGTCAATACTTTCAACTCTTTCGCCAGTGTTTAGCTTTAAAGCATTAAGGTTAGTATTACTTCGTAGCAACACAAGTTCGTGTTTGCAATTGACAATATTTTTTTTATAATCTTCTGCAAAACCTAATATATTGCTGAGAGGTATTGACGCAGCAAAATGACCTGCAATTTCATTTTTTGTACCTTGTATATCCCAACCCCACACTTTGGATACCTTCGCCTCGTCTGCGTTCATAGACACCAGTGCTTTCATAGTAGTAGTTATACCAGCATTCTTCACTTTGTCTATTTCAATACCGTTCAATTCATATCTTATATCTTGAAAAAGGAATAGAAGGGGGTTGTTGGTAAAATGTACGGTTTTAACTGTTTCTTTCTTCTCAACATTGATAACATTTACCACAGCTTCAACATACAAGGTACTTGAACATGGAAGCACATATAAATCTTGTTGGTTTATAGGTATCCGAATTTCATCATTTATATTGAAAGTAGTGGTATAGGGCTTGTAAGAATGAATTTCTATACCGTCTATGGAGTTATCATAAGCGGGTGGGTTAGTTATATTTAAAATACTCATTATAGTAATCCGATCGATTTGAGAAAATGTATATTAGTAGAGGTTAATTTCTTTTTTTTACCACGAGTATGTGTGGTCTTCTTGATTGCTTGATGAGTACTAATCTTTCGAAAAGATGTAGTTGTGTATTTATTGTAGTCAATCATATTTTCTTCAAATGTAAGTACAATTGTACTTCCTCTCCGCGAAAATTTATTAAATTGTTTTTTATGTCCAATATTCTTATATTTATACTATTCACCGTGCTTCTGTTCACCGGAAAATATATGGTATTTTTTGGAACTTCTATTATTCTGTAGCCAGGAGGAACATTCAATGCGAATTCGTGAATTATATGACTTGATTTTCCATTAATGTAGGAACCTCCGGTAATATCACATTCAACCCGCACCACGGTTGTAGGAAGAATGTTCACTGGTAGTGGGGATTTGTACCATTTATCCCTCATCATGAAAGTTTTTCCATATCCTAGTAGAGGTCCAATAGAATTTGGTTTTTCAAAATGAATTTCTTTAGAGCAGAATATCGAAAGCCTCAAGGTGTTATTGTTGCACAATAACTTTAAAACACAATTGTTTACTTTTGATTGTAAGAACTCACAGATGTCTAGGAGTTCATATGCTCCCTCAGGAATTTCAACAACTTCGTCAACGCCATAATAAAATTTATTATTATTATTTGTAATATTTGGTATAGAATTAAATGCAGAGAAGTGTAAAAGAGAGCACTCATATTGACCATCAAGTTCCAGTGGAGGGGAATAGTTCGATGTTAGTAGTGAGCTGTTTCCAGTTATGGACAGAGTGAAAGACATTTTTAGAATGATGTTTTATTCAAACGTAATAACTATTATATAATATTGTTACACCAAAAGTCTTGCAAAAATTTTATACATAAATGACCACAATTTACAGTATCAAAGTTTTGAAATCTAGTATAATTATAATGTATATCACTAACATTTAAATATTTTACCAATTCTTTGGGCGGTCTTAAGTTACCAAAACTATCGAAATATTCACAATAATTATTTATTTTAGCAAAGGCTACCCAGTGTGTTCCGTTATTCTTATAACTGTCTAAGTTTAATATACCACACTCTATGGGTTGTGGTTTACGTGGCAATCTATCCCTCATATATACACCTCGAAAATATGGAATATTTTTAGTGTATTTAATAATATCGATATTCGTAAGAGCACGTTAGGGTAGCCTGCTTATTAGTTTTTTGTAGATTTCAAAAACAACCCACTTCCTTTTTTATATGGTTTAAGATAAAATCCTTTTCCTATTGCAATAGCCTCCATAGCTTTGTTATGACGTTCAGATTCATGTAAATTCTGATGAGCAGTTTTACAATCATTTATAGTTTTAGCTATACCAGCAGCACCTCCTGCTAAAGCGCCTAGTGCCGATAAACCCGCAAAAATTGGTATCAAAGGTAAAATCCCTCCTGTTTTAGGAATTGGTATTATTCTCGGTAAACGAACGTGGCATGTCTTAGGAAACAATTTTTTTGCTGCCTCAAGCATACTTAATAGCAGTTTTATTATCCTTTGATTTCAGTTTTTTTATTTGTGAACGTATTTTTGATACAATGGTTTTAAATTGTTTTATCCCGGCACCTGTTTTTAATTTTGCTTTCATAACTTTGTTAACTATCCAAGATGCTAACTTTTCTCCTTTGCCAGCGTCTTTAGAATGCAATCGCTTCTTAGCCATTTTCATCAGTTGTAAATCTGCTTTATGACGAACGGAGAGACTTGGGTTGTTGTATGCAATATCGTGGTATTTACAAGCTTCGTCTAATTTGTTGACACCTTTATCACCTCTCAATAACCTTTCTTGCAACCTGGTGCCTGGTCCGCAATAGTTGTCCAATGAATAAATAATAGATACTGTAAATGGAAATTTACGCAATAGAATTTATCGTCGTCGGGTGGGAGCGGTCACCGCAACGAGCGGTGAGGTACGCGTGGCTTATGTTTATGCGTGCTTATGTCAAGTATGGATTATTACAATGTTTATGAAAGGTGAGTCCTGTGTTTTTTATGTCTGTATGGCTTCTACACTACTTCACGGCACATGAGGGCATTTTTAATGAGTCAATTATCGCAAAAACACAGCAATTTTCTCAAGGGAAACTTTTTGCGACGCAACCGCACGACTCGAGTGTCACAGCGAACTGTCGCGCCGCGCGGTTCATATTTTAAGCCCCGCCCGCCGCGGTACATATCGCGTGGAATGATTTTTCGGGATTAGTTATGCTTCTAGGGATTATTATTTGTAGTACGGAACCCTTCATGGGTGAGTCCGACTCGCACTTGGCCGCTTTTTTATCTTAACGCGCACCGTTAAGATAAAAAAGGGGATCAAAATAGTGATAGGTTGCTAGCCGCATCGCCTATTACCATGATTCAGATTCTCGCCTATTCCTTCGTTCGGCTTTAACGATCTGAATTTAAATTTCCCATATGGTCCGAGAGCTGGCACGAATTTTTGGGTAGGTATTTCAGGCAAGTTAAAAACTTGTCACATATCTCTCCTATTATAATACCCCAACACGGAACTGCAGACCTGGCTGGTGAGTAGTTAAAAGTTTTTTTTTAAAAGGTATTTGAGGCAATATGCATCATTTATATGTTGTAGTTTAATGTTTAAAGAATAAAAAAATCAATAAGCCAGACGATTTAGTCGGGGCTTTGATATTGCCAGGCGCCTGCAAAAGTATTTTTCAAAAAAATATAATAAAGCTATTTGAGGCAACTTGAAATTTTAATAGGGTATTACTTATAACTAAAAACTTATAAGTACCTCTAAGAACTAAAACTAAAAAAATTACAAATTATGTAATCCCACTATTTATTAAGTAATTAAGTATATTTATTTATGTTTATGTAGGTATGTTTATTAAATTGTTTTGTATTGTAGGTACACGCCAATTACCTCTTTCTTCCCATTTCCTGTCGCGGGTCTACTGGAAGAAATTTCTTTAGAAATAAGTAGCACAAGTACTTTGTTTTCCTTATTTTTTTTTAACATAGTTTGAAATTTTCAAGTGTACTTGAACTAATAAAATAAATAAATAAATATCTAATGTGTCACAAATAAAAAGAAATGGTCAAATAAGTATTTTCGTTAGATGGGTAAATCATATTTGTAAAAGGTCTCGTATATATTTACGTCGATGTAAGCAAGAGAAAGGAAAGTTTGAAACGACCTAAATCCCCCGATATGTAATTTACCTGAGTGAACGACGAACAATTTATTTCTTTACGAGTATTTTCATATTTCGTCAGGCTAGGCGAAGTGATCCAAATTAAATTTGTTTATTATTTGCGCATATTTGTTGGTATTTCGCTCTGAATAGGCTGCAGACTTTCTTATGGTAGTACCTACTCTTATGTAGGTATATAAGTATATAGTGATATCTAATATCCCCCAGCTGTTGCCTTTAGACAGCTTGAAAAATCTGACACTAGTGTTGGCTATTTACACACGAAAACCAAAACAAGTGATATTTGTTTATTGTAAGACAAATATTTCATAAATACTTAAGTATACTGTTACCTACTTATCACTTCTTTCTTCCACTTATTTCTTATTTCATCCATGCTGGTCTAGGAGATAAGAAAAAACTTAGAATGTACCAGCTGGTTCTCGTCTCGCGCAGATCGTAAAAGCCGATTAAGGGAATGGGCGAAAATGCGAATCATGTTAATAGGCGATGCGGCTAGCATGCCATCATTATTCTGATTTCTTTTTCCACGTTCCCGCCCACCATCACGCTAAAAGTGGCCTTTCGATCTTACGGCCCCAGGGCCGTAAGCAGACGATCCTAGGATCCGTCTGCTTAGATCCTCAAGACCCAAAATGCCCCATTAGGTATAAAGACGTGCTAGTATGTATGTATGTTGTACATATGTTCCTTATTACGCAACAGAATGTCATCAGTATCGTTATCATTTCAGTTGCAAGAAATCTACTGCTGGACAATATTGGACATAGGCATGGTAGGCCTCCTACAAGGATTTTAAAAATTAACGATAGGAAACGGCAACAGAAGGTAGAGAGGATGAACTTACAAAAAGGTTCTGAGGGAGTAGAGACAGTTTCCGATGGCGTATCGGAGGCGGCGCGAGCGAGAGGCCGGCCCAGGGCGGCGGGGTGCACGTCGGGCTCCGGGCGACGACTCCACTTGCTGCCCACGCGCCAGAACCGACGAGTGTCCCGGAACACACCCCAAACCTGTGCGAAGCACAAAGTAATCAGTTTTCTTTCAGAGTCATGATTGTTTAATTTAGTTTCTCATCATAATCATCATTTCAACTGCAAGACGTCCACTGCTGGACATAGGCCTCTCTTAAGGATTTACAGAATTACCGATTTAAAGTGGCCTGTATTGCTAAATGCAGGCATTGTTTGCCAATGACCTTGGTCAGGTCGCCCAAGCACCTTGAGGTATAGTGTGGGGTGTCTTACGCTTCGCTTGCCAGTAAGTCAACCTCTTCATACATATAAATATTTTTTGTTTATCTCTTTTCATCTATCCTTTCCATATGCCCAAACCATCTTAACCTCCCTTTCTCTTTACAATGGAATTTAGTTTCTAGGAAGATATACTCGGAGTATACCACACAGGAAAATAGATACTTACATGTGCAAAACTAATATTTGCTAGTTACGATTACGTACGACAAAATACAGGTTATGTGTCTTGTACAGGTTTTTAAAAACTTAAACCACTGTGAACGCTTTCATAAAAATGCAAATATCTGTATTTATTCCGCCTCTTACATTTCATCAAAATTTTCCCCATCTATATAATACGGTGTTCGAGGTATTTAGTAAGTAATTTGAAAAGCGGAAGAAAAATTATACTTACCTACCTACTTAGAAAGGTAAGAGTATCGTCTCGCCTTACGATAGAAATTTAACTAATTTTATTATAATTAAAATGTTTTTCTCTGCAAAATTTTCTACTATTCAGAGAAATTGGTCCAAGTAGGTATACCTTGTTAGAAATTAGATCCCGAGACCCAAAAGCGCCTGTCATTGTCGTAACTTTTAGTAAGTAAAATTTAACATCAGTATTTTTATTATGAAATCGAAAACAATTAAAAAAAAATATTAGGCTGTTTGACGCTTGATTCCTGGCTTTCTCCTTTACCTTGTGATGAAGCGTTTTCGAGGGGTCGAACCTCTGGACGTCATTAGCTTAAATTAGGTAGACACCTGCTACCACCTTGGTATGACAGGGTCTGAAGGTCCTAATGAGGTAGCCTACCGGGAAGGGTGTATTTAAAACTCACTATACCAACGGTATCAATTATTTATTTACAAGTAGGCCTAACTAGCACTATCTTAATCCTAGATTTACAGGAGACCTATACATAAGCACCTATGCAATCCCAGAGCGACATGGGTATACGGTATGTTACGAATTATCTACGGTCACACAGCTGCAGGCGATATACCGCGTAACGGGAACCTAGGGGCGCGTGGTTGAAATACGGAACGGAAGAAGTACCTACTTCTACGGGTCGGTCCTACGGCTACGGATCACTGGATGCAGAGGGCTGCACCGGTGATGTCACCCTGAGGCGGTGCGAGACGGGATGCACACATGGGTGCAATACAAAGGGGCGCGCGCGGGCGCGCTGTGTTGGAAAACGGGGGGCAGGGTACGGACGGACCTGCCGGGCGGAACGGTGACACCGCACGTACACGGGTGCGTGGGCGTCGGGGGTACCACCCCTATCGTGTGCTCACGATAGGGTAGTGGCAAGGCGCTCGAGGGCGCGGGGTGCGGGGTGCGAAATGCACACTCGCCTACGGTATCGCTGAACGCGCGCGGGCACGTCAGCGTCGGGGCGCCAACCCCCAACGTTGAGGACGAGTAGGGGTTTGTGCGGCGCACGGGGTAGTGCGCCCACGGTGTATCTACCCTGAAGGGGTAGGTAGGACGCGCAGGAGCACGTCGGCGTCGCGACGCTCCCTCACACGGGGGTGAGAGGGGGTGGCGCGGACGACCACAAAACGGACGGGACGGAGAGTGGTTGGGACGGATCCTCGACCGTACCGAGATATCTGATCCAGGCGGCCGAGGGGGTTAGGAGGAAGGGTCGGTTCAGGAACCCTGACCGTACCTAGATGTCTGATCCAGGCGGCCGAGGGGTGAGGGGAAATGGTCGGTACAGGAACTCTGACCGTACCTAGATGTCTGATCCAGGCGGCCGAGGGGTGCGGGGGAAGGGAACCCTGACCGTACCGAGATATCCGATCCAGGCGGCCGAGGGGTGCGGGGGAAGGGAACCCTGACCGTACCGAGATGTCCGATCCAGGCGGCCGAGGGTGGTTGGGAGGAAGGGGGGAAGGGAAACCTGGTCGTACTAAGATATCCGATCCAAGCGACCGAGGCGGGCACCCGAGCGAGTGTCCGCGGCTACTGGACTCGTATGGCCTTATATAGTCGGCGGCGGTGCGGTCGGCGGGGGAATTTAGTGGGGAAACCAGATCATACTGGTTTTGTATCGAAAGCAAGTTTGTATGCGGCGCGTAACGATTGCAGCTGTGTGAGTAGTGGAATATTCCCAAAGCGTATGTGTGCGGCGATGACGGCTGGCCGATCGCTGCATCACAACCTGTAACTACTACGTATGCATTTTCGGGCGCCATATTTCTTTTGCTTTTTATTATTCTTGTTTTTTTACCTCGCAAATGTTTTGAAAAACGTTGTATGGCTTCGCCGGCTTATCTTAAGGCAGCCTCAACTACCTATACCTAATGAACAATTTTCTACACTTTATCATAAAGTACCTACTTACTATTGCTTAGCTGTGATGTAATTTTTATTTGCTGATTAGTTTTGTTTATTGGCTCATAAACTAATAAAATGAACACAATCAACATTGTTTTACGATAATTGATTTTTCTAAATTATTTTTATAGAATTTATTGCAAATTTGTTCGGTGTTTCTCTGCGTGATCGAATAAGAAATGCGGAAATTCGTAGGAAACAAAAGCCACTGACATAGCCCAGCGGATTAACTACGTACTGGCAAGCGAAGCGTAGGACACCCACACACAAGGTAGTCAGACGACGCCGCTCTAGATTGGTCATTTTGGAAATGCTTGGGATAGGCCTATGTTCAGCAGTGGACGTTCAGTGGCTGATGATGCAGTGGACGTTCAGTGGCTGATGATGATGATGATAAAATTGTAAGTTCTCATTCAAGTGAACAATGTATGTTCTTATGAAAAATAAATGCTTTAAACCTAAATTGTAATACTTGTGGTTCTGTGAGAACAGGAAACCTCGCGAGCGTTTGTAATCATGCAATAACCGACACTTTCCCCTGGCTTAGCAAAGCCGTTTGTTTGTTTAATATCTTTATTGCACAAAATTACATTTATGTACATTATTTAATACAAAGTGAAAAAGAAATAACTTGCACAAAGGCGGACTTATGCTTTATTATAATGCAAAAACAAGTCCAAAAAGTAATTAGCGCAACAACAAAAAAAGTTCAATTTTAAATCGCGCATCAATTTTAAATCGAATTTCACGTGCTTGATATTTCAATAGCTTTTACCTATAATGTAGACTTTTGAGCTAAAAAGGGGTATAATATAACTTTTAGCGATTTATTACTCGCGTTCTTACTGCGTCTATCCTCTTGGTCCGAAGAGGTTGAATCAGGTGTCTACGGGTTCGTATTGTGAAGGCGGAGAGGACTGCGTAGTCTGATTGATATAGGTTGCTATAAATTTTCCGATAAAAATACAACAATTAAAATTCGTCCATATACACGCTACAACAAACTTCCTCTTCAACCCCCCTTCACTCCACCTTTTGTATTTTTTTCACAAAATCTTATACAGAATGAAGTCCTTAGTGAATCTGTCTATAAATACGCTACAGCAAACTTTTCCTTTTCCCCCCTATTCCCATATCAAACATCGCGATTGTCAAAAAAATTAATAAATCAAGGAACTTGCATGACAATTTTCATCAAAATTGGTAGAAAAATGCGACCAAAAAAAGAAAGAAAAAAACATTTTTTGGCCAATCTCGTACCTGAAACGCTTCGCTCGCTCGGTCTTACTAATCCGCCGAATTTTAAAACGTTTTTCCTATATAGTATAAGTCAATGCGTTTTCCTTATTAGTTATCAAAAGTTAAAATGTTTGAAACTTTTGATCTTGGCCAGATTGAATGTGTCACGAACAGGAAGTTCTGATCGAATGTTTGGTAATTGCTAACTTAAATACCTCTACAGATTGTACATACTCGCTCTCATAGCCAATCGATACGTAGAGTCGTTAGTAGTAATAATAGTAGCCCATTTATAGAATGAGCTAGTATGGTAGATATTATAAATATTAAGAAATAAAAATATTTTTCCCATGCCGGTCTAGGAGAAAAGAAAAATACTTAGAATGTACCAGCTGCTTCTCTTCTCGCGATCGAGGAAATAGGCGACAGTGTAAATCATTTTAATAGGCGATGCGGCTAGCAATCCATCACTATTTTGATTCCTTTTACCACCTTCTCGCCTTCCATCACGCTAAAAGCGGTCTTTCGGTCTTGCGCAAGACGCAAAATGCTCTGTCTGCCTCATTAGGGATAAAGACGTGACTCGTTTTTATTTACTACTCACTCTCAGAGTTAGGTAGGACTAATCTAACGACACCTCTCAAGATTTATATATATATAACGGGTATTAGCACGAACCTTTTTTATTCAAAATATATATATAAATCATGTGTTCAAAGCGCGATAGTTTAAAACCGACACCTCTCAAGGCCTCAAGCTAAAATCCATCAAGCCGTTTAGGCTGTAGAGCGTGCCAAAGAAATTTACATACAAACATACATACATACATACACTCGAAAAACATAACCCTCCTTCTGGCGCAGTCGGGTAAAAAATAGGTCATAATTTTCACGATTGTGATTCATTGTGGTGGTGTGGATGGTGTAATAAAATATCACGTCAGACGCGAAAATAAACATGTTACATATTTCTGTGAAGAGGGATCATTAAATTTCCTCCTAATTAATAGAGATACCTAAGTATTTATCTACGGATGTTTCTTTGTGGAAAACTCAAAGTAACTTTGCTTCGGTATGACATAATAATGTGTGCCACTTTGTGCCATTTTGTTTAATTTGCATACCTAATAGCCCTAAAGCCCGCGACGGCACCTTTGTTATTTTATAAAGGCTGAAAGATTTTTTGTACCTATGTCCCCGATGTAGGTGAGAACGATTCCCAACTATTATACTAGGGTCCTGGGGGCTTCAGCAGATAATAGGCACTAAAGACTTCGTTCGTTCGACTTCGAATTCGTTTTAGGACAAAGCTCAGTTTTTGTGTATTTTATTAGTAATAAGTAATATAAGAAATCGCGTCGTCCATTCGCCAGGTGCTGTTCCAACTCACCACCAGATTCCCTTAAACTATTATAAATAGTAATTTGTTGAAATGGAACTGATGAAGAGCAGAAATTAAAGTACTATCTGCCTTTTACGGTTCACAACGTACAGCCTACTGTACTGAACTGTCAGACAGACAGAAGAAGCACAGGTGCGATAGGGTTCCGCAAGCATGCTTTAGGTACACAACCCTACTAACATTTTTGTATGAAACCCGCTATAAATATCTTTCGCTTTAAAAAGTTGAAGGGCATTAACGATAAATATGTCATTAGTTGTATGAATAATAACTTTTGTACGAACCTGGTCAATACTCTCCCTGACGGAAATCTCATGGAAGCAGACGCAGCCGATCTCCTTGCTGCGCCGCTGGCCCTCCTCGGTGCTGACCATGCGGTCGCGGATCTGGTCTGCCTTGTTGCCCACCAGCACTACTGGCGTCTCGGGTAAGCCTTCCTGCAATCAAATGATAAATGCGAACGTGAGCGAAGTTTGGAGCTTACTCTGATAATCCATGCTGGAGCGGGAGAAAAGGAAAAACTTAGAATATGCAAGCTGCTACTCTTCAGATCGTAAAAGCCGATCGAGGGATTGGGCGAAAATGCGAATCATTCAAAAGGCGATGCAGCTAGGAATTAACCCATCACTATTTTGATTCATTTTAAAACTTACTTTGGGGCTAGCTTAATCAGTGTGATTTGTCCCTCTATATTTATTTATTTATAAATCACGCTAAAAATGTCCTTTGGGTCTTGGGAACATGCTCTGTCTGCCCCGTTTGAGATAAAGACGTGATAGTTTGTGTCTGTATCTGACAATCCGCAGTGTTTGTATGTGTGTTTGAATATGAATATAAATATGTACATAACTTTTATTGAATGAAACTTGATGAGATTAAAATATTTTAAGTTCAAACATGAGCTAAGTCAGTCAGGTTGCCGACATACTACGTGGTTGTGAGAGGCTGCGAGTTCACAGTGCTAGCTACTAGTAGTAGGTAGGTACCTAAATAAAAAGATAGGACCTTGATGGGCGCATTGGCCTTTAAGAAATACGTAATGTTTTATGATATAGAAGCGTGTTGTCTAGTTACAGCATTACAGCAACACTACACTCCTATCCTATCAAGCGTGACTTCTTACTATTCCGTAATACCTATAAAATGTAATGTTACGCCTGATTGATAGCCTAGTTTTAATCTATATAACATTGACCATAGACATATCTAACAATCCAGCGATGCCGTATTGACTAACGGTATATCGAAGTGTTGAAGTGTTTGTACAGTAACGCTACTATGTCAGTCCGAGTACAGGAGCAGTGCACGAGGGCTATTCCACTGCAAAGGGGTGTGAGACAGGGAGACGTTATATCTCCGAAACTGTTCACCGCTGCACTGGAAAATGCCTTCAAGCTTCTGGAATGGGAAGGACTTGGCATCAACATCAATGGCGAGTATATCACTCACCTTCGATTTGCCGACGATATCGTTGTCATGGCAGAATCCATGGAAGACTTAAGCACCATGCTCGGAGACCATAATCGAGTTTCCCAACAGGTGGGCCTCAAAATGTACATGGACAAAACGAAAGTAATGTTGAATGTCCATGTCGCGCCCCTACCTGTTTGTGTTGGGAGCTCCACCCTCGAAGTTGTAGACCAATATATCTACCTGGGTCAATTGATCAAGGCAGGAAGTTTCAGCTTCGAGGAAGAGGTCTTTTGCCGAATCCGAATCTCGGTTGGGCGGCGTTCGGAAAGCTACGCAGCGTCTTCTCGTCCAAAATACCTCAGTGCCTCAAGACTAAAGTGTGTTTACCAATGTGTGTTACCAGTGATGACTTTGGCTCTGAAACGTGGTCCCTTACTATGGGTCTCATAAGAAGGCTTAAGGTCGCTCAACGCGCTATGGAGAAGGCTATGCTCGGTGTTTCTTTACGTGATCGAATCAGAAATGAGGAAATTCGTAGGTTTTTTCCCAGTTTCTAGTTTGTTGTTTAATGAATCACCAATATAGCTTTCTGCAACTTTGTCTGATTTCCAAATTCCTAGTCGCTTTAAGGACGTCAAATTGGCTCCTGAATCTGCCAATAATGTAGTAGAGGTCCTCCTGAAGCTGTGCCCAGTATAATACTCAGCATTCGGCAGACCAAGAAACGTAGCTATTTCTTTTGGCATATTACCAAATTTATTTATTCCGATTGTTTGAGCTGTACCTGTGAGCTGTACACTTCTCTTTTGGTAATTTTGAAAAAAACGGTCGGTTTTTCCTTTTTGGTGTTATGATATGAGGGTATGAGGGTTTTGGTCTTCCAATAAAAACTTCAATATCCTTTCATTGTATATATATTCACTTCATTCTTCACATAAACATACTTTTATACCAACTATAAAACTATATCAAAATATAAAAGGTGCTTTAATTTCCTCACATGACAACCTGAACAATTTTCTTCAACTGACAAAACTTATTTCTTTTTCTGTCTATCTAGTCATAGACTAAAAACTGGCCAGATATAAATTCAAACTCTGTAACATTTGGGACCGCTGATTCGAATATTTTTGCACTATTCTAAGAAAATCGCCTTCAACAACAAAGCTTCTCGGTATCTTATTTTTTGTGTTCGGAATCTTGATTAGTACCATTTCTCCATGGGCTTCAATATCTTTTAAAGTAATATTGGCTAACTCCTCTCTGCGGCAAGCTCCAACAACGCCAAAAATCAGAGCAACCTACAAAAAATTATTAAGTTTATGTCTTACCAGACAGGCAGGTGGGTAGTGGAAAGGAAGTTGTATCACAAGGATTCTAGCTAGACACTGGGAAAAAGCACTTCACTATAGTATAGTTATATCTCTTTAAAGTCTTAATTCACGCGACACATATTTTTTACATAATTGACAACACTGTTATTTTTTGGATAACATAGCAACCACCTTTTTTTTCGAATAGACATTTTACTTTTTTATTTAGTGTAGGTACTGCTATGCAACCTTAATACTTTCCCTCACTAACAGGAAAAGTTTTGTATACCCAATTCGGCTCTAATTTTGTTAAGCCTGGGCTTTGGAACTGCCTTGGTAAGTAGGTCAGCCAACTGGTCAGCTGAGCTTGTCTTCTTGATATCAACAAGTCTCTCTTGCACGGTTTCACGAACGAAAAAATGTCGTACTCGGATATGCTTCGTCCTTTTATGAAACTCTGGGTTATTGGCAAGGCGTATGGCTGCTTCATTGTCCACTCTCAAAGTTGGTATCCCTTCCAAATTTGTTAGTTGGTTAAAGATTCTTTGGAGCCAGACTAGCTCGCGCGCACCTTCGCTTGCTGCAACAATCTCTGCTTCAGTTGTTGATATCGCGACTGAAGGTTGACGCTGGCAAAGCCAGGAAACAACTCCTCCAGCAAAAAGACAAGTGATTCCTGTAGTAGAACGTCCAGTTAGGTCGTCACCAGCATGATCTGCGTCACTATAGCCTTCGATTATGGCTCTAGTAGAGTTTGCATTATATCGAATGCCGTAGGATGTCGTTCCTTTTAGGTATCTGAATATCCTTTTTACCCTCAACCAGTCCTATTCAGTGGGGTTTTCTAACGTTCTGGATACAACCCCAACAGCGTATGCAATGTCAGTACGAGTCCCTGTCATCAGATATGCTAATGCACCTACTGCCTCTCGGTAAGGAAATTTCTTTCCAGAGTTTCCGTTTTGAACTTTCCCTCTTTCATTAGCCGAAGTTTTCTCGATTGGTGTCGACACTGGATTGCACTCGGACATTCCAAAACGGTCTAAGATTTTCTTCGTGTAAGCTTCTTGCCTAATACATATAGAACCATCTTCAACTCTCTGGATTTCCATACCTAGGTAATATGATGCTGGTTTCGTTGTGATTTTTATGGTTTTACCTAATTCCTCCAGAAATTGGTTTCCTAAAGCCTTATCTGTAGATGCCACAAGGCCGTCATCCACATAAAGAGTTATTAGGATTTTCTTGTCCTTAACATTCTTGGTGAATAGGCAGCTATCAGCAGTACTCTGTTCGAAACCTTTTGCTAACAGAATCTCCTCAAAACAAGAATTCCAGCAGCGTGGTGCCTGTTTTAGTCCGTACAGACTTCTTCTTAATCGACAGACTTTTGATGTGCCATCATTGAATCCATCAGGCTGTTTCATATAAATCTCTTCTTCGATCTTGCCATTCAGGAATGCTGTTGAGACGTCAAACTGCATCAGATGTAGCTCTTCTTTGGCGCTAACACTTAACAAGGCTCTAATCGTAGCCATCCGGGCCACCGGACTAAAAGTTTGTTCATAGTCAATCCCTTTTTGTTGCTTGAACCCTTTTGCTACAAGCCTCGCCTTGTATTTGTCAATTGTGCCATCTGGATGACGTTTGATTGTGAAAACCCATTTACACGGAAGCGGTTTCCTATTTGGCGGTAAATCACATAACGTCCAAACTTGGTTCTCTTTAAGAGACTTGAGCTCATTTGCCATGGCTTTCTGCCATTCAGCTTTGTCTTCTCTTGAGATAGCTTCGTTATAGGTTTCAGGGTTTCTTTCCGTACCTACGAAACACACATAGTCGTCGAACTTCTTAGGACGTGTAATGGTTGATCTTAGATTATATGGCGGCTCCGATTCAGGCACGGGTTCACCCAACACTGTTAAGGGCTCCATTACCTCCAACTGCCCCTAATCAGCGTCGACAAAAACTTCATCATTATTGTCATCCAAGCCCTCCCTTGACTCATAGTGCTCGCGCTCGTGAGTTTCGCGTTCTTGATCTTGGTCTTCAATGACACTATTTCTATCTCCCTCAAGAACATGATCACGATATTCTATATTGGCATTTGCAGACTCTTCCTCAAGAATATGTTGGCTATTATTGTTATCTGTAACTCCCTCTGAAACAATAGGAACGTGAATGGTAGTCTTAAACTCCACATTACTCTCAAACGTTATGTCCCGCGACTTTAACGTCTTAAGTCCATCCCAGATTCTAAAGCCGTCATCATTCTCGTAGCCAATTAATATGCCTTTAATCGCCTTTTTACTCATCTTTTTGCGATTTTGCTTTGGGATATGCGCATAACATGTACTCCCAATTATTTTAAGATAGGATATCTTCGGCTTTTTTCCATGCCATAGCTCATATGGAACTTTACCGTCTATCTTGGTTGGCCCTGTCCTGTTGAGGACATATGCTGCTGTATTTATCAATTCAGCCCAGAGTTTCTGTGGTAACCCAACTCTGGCGTGTAACATACTTCTTGCGGCTTCAACGAGGGTCCTGTTTTCTCGCTCGCTACATCCATTTTGCTCTGGAGTGTAAGGCATAACAAGTCTCTGTTGAGTCCCATGATCATTCAGTATTTTCCTTACTTCTTTATTATCGAATTCTCCACCATTGTCACTTAATAGACACTTGACAATATGACCAGTAGTTTTTGTTTCATTCAGCATCAGTTTCAATTTATCTTTGACTTCAGATTTCTGCCTCATGAAATAAACTAGCCGATATGAGGTAAAGTCATCTTTGAAAATAATAAAGTAACGGTATTTCTGTATGCTTGGGTGTTCAAATGGGCCACAAACGTCAGCATGAACTATTTCACCAGGGTTGGTTGCCCTATCTCTCCTCCCGAACGGTAATCTGTGCGCTTTGCCAAATATGCATGCCTCGCATTTAGATTTGTCCTCAGGCAAATTAATCCCAAACTCTCTCTTTACCAGAGCTTTGATATGTCTCTTGTCCTGATGTGCGAATCTCTCGTGATATACTTGCAGCATATTTCTACCCGTCAAAACATTGACCTCTATAGTCGAATGTTGTGTTGGACTGACTGTCTTCAAATCCAACTTGTATAGTCCGCCATGATGGACCCTACTTCCAACAACTCTAGTCATTCCTTCAATATCTAACTTGCACTCTCTAGTTGTAGAAGTGAAAACGCTGTTCTGCATCTTATCTTGCGCCGCAAGTGTCGAAAACAGATTTTTCGTTAAAGATGGTACTAGCCACACATCATTAAGGGTTATCTTCTCCTTTTGTCCATTGACATTTGATTCCACCACTACAGAACCCATTCCAGAAGCAGATATGGTCGTCCCGTCTGCCGTAGTCACGGTGTGATCTGAATCAAATTCATGAAATTCGGTGAAGAAATTTCTCCTTACTGCAATGTGTACAGTCGCTCCATTATCACAGAACCAGCTCTCACGATCTTGTACTTGATTGATTGAGCATGCATTTACCATTAAAGAAATCTGTTGTACTTGCTTGGACTTTGAGCTAGACGCTGATGTGCCTGGAGTTGGTTTAGGTGGCCTCCCATCTTTAATCCACTTTTTGCACTTCCGAACTCTGTGTCCTTTTCCAGAACAGTAGTTACAGATCAGCTGCTCATCAGGATTCTTCTTATTTTGCCGTTCAGAAGGTTTAGTCACAAGTGCCTCTTGCCGAGAGTTCTCTTGACTACTTAACTTTCTCTCGAACGTGCAAAGGTGAGTCGTCAAACTGTCGATAGTCCTTTCTGACTGTTTAAGCATTAGCCAACTTGACTTAAAGTTAAAGTACCTATCGTCAAGTGTATCTAAGACCTTACAAATGAGGAACAATTCGGGGAGCTTAGCAGTAGCGTCGATTTTTGCGATCTCAGCCTTTAATTCATCCCAGATATTCTTAAGGTGCGCCATATGTGTAGGAACATCATTATCTATCCTATGCCGAAAACCAAAGAATTCGAGGCATAAATTGTATGCTCTGTCATCCGATTGTCCATCAAATAGCCTATGAAGCTCTTGCCATACCTCTTGTGCTGTCCTGAATCTCATAACTTTTTTGAGCGTTTCCTCTGTCATATTAGTGGTCAGCATGAGTAGAGCGCTACTCTCAGTCCGCCTATATTTTGCCATTGCAGCATCATAGGAGCCGATTTCAGCGTCACCTGCTCCTTCAGCAAGGACTGGCTTTCTGAGCTTACCTTCAACTGCTTCTAGGGCACCTACCGTGCCTTCCAGCAATATAGAAACTTTATATTTCCAGGTAGCCCAATTTTCCTTTCCTGCTAATTTGCCGAGCTCAATTTTTGTCGAAAAATCCATTGTGATATCTTTTTTCTTCCGCTAGGGCCCAGAACCTATTAAGTTTATGTCTTACCAGACAGGCAGGTGGGTAGTGGAAAGGAAGTTGTATCACAAGGATTCTAGCTAGACACTGGGAAAAAGCACTTCACTATAGTATAGTTATATCTCTTTAAAGTCTTAATTCACGCGACACATATTTTTTACATAATTGACAACACTGTTATTTTTTGGATAACATAGCAACCACCTTTTTTTTCGAATAGACATTTTACTTTTTTATTTAGTGTAGGTACTGCTATGCAACCTTAATAAAAATGGGATTTGATTAATATTTTTTTAAATAATGTATTGACTGTATTTTCCGATTTCGTAAACTGAATACTAAAGAAAAATATAAGTACTTATTAATAAATTACCTTTGTGTTCCGGTGGTGTTAATTCAAAAAAACTAGGGTCGCAATTACTAATTTTGTGCAACAAACAACTAAACTCGCAAAGAAAATTTCTGAAAAATGGCGCCAACCGTAGAATATAAGCAGAGATTTTATTTTCTTCACCCATTCTGGTAGGCAAAGGGAACTATGCCCATACAGCCAAGTCTTCAGTAGAATTTTTTTATTGATATGAAATGAAAATGAAATTTAATGAGATGAAATGAAATGAAACCTAACCTAACTCATTCAATCAAATCATTAAATCTGATATTGAAAAAAATTAGTAGCTTCTTTTTAGAAATATACGTATTTGCATTTAAATGCTCATCAAGATGATCTGATCAAGTCCATTTTTTTTATACGCTTCAGTATTATCCAAAACTAAGTCCTTTCGAAGATCACGGTCTAATTGAATGTAGTTTAATCGTAATTATTATTATAAAAATACAGGTGACATATTAAAAATAATTTTGGATGTGAGGTTTGTTGAAAGAGTTAATACCTATGTATGATGAGTACGAATGTGTAACTGGCAAGTAAGAAAAGAAGTAAAAAGAAATTTGAATAAAGAATGTTGTGATTTTGTTTGTTTTATTAAATATGAAAGACGAATAAATGTAAAAGTAGCGATAAGTTAGTTAATATTTTATTTAATTTGCATTAACTAATTGAGAATGAAAAGAACAATCAGTGGTAACACTTTTCTTGACATTGGTGACGTAGTCTTGTGTCTTTTTCTTGTTTTTGCTTAGTTTTTTTGAGATTTCTCAAAATCTACCGGTCCGAATCGGTTTAAATTCACAGGAAATCTGAGTTGTATAGAACTCTTTGGAAAGCTACTTGTTTCGTTCCGATCGGTTTAGTTGTTCAAGAGTTATAAGCGGGTCACATACACACCCACACACACATACGGATAGGGTGCATGACACTTGCTCGTGAGTGGTCAGAGAAGATTCCTGAGACTTTTAAACGTCGAGATCTGATGAAAACTCGACTTTTCAAAAACGGGGTGAAACTAATACCGTCCCGAATTTTGAAAATTTTCAATTTTCTCAGCGGGAAGTTAAAAATAAAAGTAAAAAAAAAATAATCTCCAGTCGTGCGTTAAAGCCGACACATACTTTTCTTCGTTATATATTAAGTTAGCAATAAAACAAACAAAATCAATTTAATTGTGAAAAATGAGATTATGAGGCGTGCACTTTTGGATTTTCCAAACTATTTTAGATTAAATTTGTAGTAAGTAGGTATTTAACTTTTGTATATCTGTAAATATGTAAATTTTTTTATCTTTCTTTTTTTTTAATAAACTATTTCTCATTTGCATGAATCATAAAAACTCCTATGATTTTTTTTAGTAAAACTTTTTCTTTTTAATAGACATTATTTTAACAGTTGGGAAAGAGAACGCACGAGTTCGGGAAAGGTAAAAAAAAGCACGAGTATGTAATAGGCTACATCTCGAACGCTATACGTCCCTGCAATACGCCACTTTTTGAGCAACTGTATTAAAAACCTATTTTAGCATTGCTTGATCGCAAAATCGTGCGCAGTTGACGCGAGCTGAGCACGGGTATAGTGTAGTAATACAAAAGCGCGCAGACCGGTGTCGCCAGTTGAACACGGAACGGGAAATACGCGTATGGGAGGACGAAAAGTATCACGGACTGAACTTGCTCCAAAAATTGTGTGGATAAACAGTCAGCCTGTAATATAGTTAGATAGGTATTTATTGCTTTCATTCTTGCACTGTATTCACTGCGCTAATAGGCTCGCGAACAAATTAGTGTCTCTGGATAAAATTTCATTCTAAATACATTAAAAATATATATACATATACATTATAATGTCATTATCGCTAATGGGGACCTAGACCTAGAGATATCGCTAGACCTAGGTCCATTAGAACCAAAGGCAACGTTTAGGAATAAATATATATATATATAAAAAAGGAATAAAATTGTAATATGATTTATATTTTCGCCTATTCCTTCGATCGGCTTTAGAGAAGTGGCTGGTACATTCTAAATTTTTATTACTGTTGTATTCCTGACTGTCACGTTACTGTCTTCTTCGTCTAAAAGCGCGTTCCCGGTTGCATCCTCAGCTGTGCTACTTCGGAGCCCGGGGTGCGCTTTCCTGCTTTTTCTTCTCCAAATATAACATGCATGTCAATGGTCACCCAAGGATGCCAAAGACCTTGCAAAATTGAGAAGAAATAGCTGGAACAGTTTAAATGATTTTAAACTGTTCTGTTACGACCGGCTGCCTGCCTGACGTCAACCCTTTTCGGGAATGTATTTGTGCGAAAAGTTTTACAACCAGCCGCCGCCCGACCTTAACCCTCCTTGAGAATGCAATTGTAGCACGAGATGTTTGTGCTTAGTCCTTTAAGAAATCCACACATACAACATCCACAGGAAGAGATGGAGTGGTCCTATTCTAACCCGGAACCACACGGGTGCTGTCACGTTACTGTAAATAAGATTAATCTATGTTCATTGAACGAGTGAGCGAAGTTCACCAAGTCTACTTGGACAATCCTGCGTTTGTTTCTATGTACGTATGTTTGTTCGATGACTCGAGTGTCTTTTAGAGGAGCTTCATAAAATTTTGCAGGACTGCAGATATGGCCAATAGAATTTTTAAGTTCGAACATAATCCTACTAGTTAATGGGTCAACGGGTTGCCGAGATGTGGACCTTGCGAGTTCACAGTTTTACGAACTACTACTTTTAAACCTAACCTTCATTGATGAGGAGAGTCGTCGCCGCCTTTTGTTGTAGTTAATGAGAAATTTCAGTCGGTGGCATTCGTCAAACGAACATTTGTCCGTCACTGAATACATCACAATGAAAGCCTCTGCCCACCGAATGTTGCTTTCCAAGTTGGCATACTCACTTTCCTGTGAGAAAACAATGAGAACTCAAACTCTAACACACAAAATAATATTAAAAAACTGACCTTATAAGATAATTTATTTCATGGTCCATCATATTACAATACGGTCATCATATGGCATGGTTACAGGCATGTGACGTACAAAGAATGTGATATAAAATATATCGTTCTGGCGGTCAACGTCCACTTCTTAAGGGGCTACATGAATTTTCCGAGGTCCAGTGTTGCCCCCATTTGAAATAAATTATTTAAAAGGAAACGGAGTTAGAGCCAAAAGTGGCCATTTTTCGCAAATGTGCGAAGAAAAGCTTCACGTTCTCACTTTAAACTGTTAATAGTAGTTAGTTCATAAAATAGTTTTCTGTATAAAATAGGTTATCTATGGCCTACTAGAGACAAAACTTTAAATGATATCTCCGTTACAATACGGCTCTAAATTACCCTCTAAACTATTTTATAAACTATTGTTAAAGTTTAAAGTGAGAACGTTAAGGTTTTTTTAGCATTTTTGCGGAAAACGGCCACTATTGGTTTCCTTTTAAATAATTTATTTCAAATGGGGGCAGCACTGGACCCCGTAGAATTCATGTATCCCCTCAATTAGTCTTCTTCTAGTTATGATTTATTTTAAACACGTCGAAAGTACGGTACGTCACCCGATATATGAATAAATCTTAAGTCGTTACCTATTATAAAAATTAAAATTTGGGATAACTATGTTTTGCATACCTTACACTGGGTAATACAAAGAAGTAGTCGAATCCAGAACTGGTCATAACTAGAAGAAGACAAATTTTAGAAGTGGATGCTGACCGCCTGAACGAAATATACCTACCATGAATTTAGGTTTAACACTTGTAGGATGCTGAGGTGGCAGCTTGTTACAAGTTCTACTAGTAAATTACATAAACTTCGAAAAGCTTACTAAGTACCTTCTTTGATTTCACCTGTATATTCTAAAATAATCTCTGCAACTAAATATATTCACTAAAAACCTACTTATACGTAGATATTATTACACCGTTAAAACATGGTAACTTACATGAGATACACCGGCCGAATCCAATATTTCAAAATAAACCATCTCGTTGTCAATTACAGTCTGGAATGCGTAGATTTTTTCCAAATTGGGGTCGTAGTCCCCTATGAAGCGCCTCGTGATAAATCTAACGACCAACGCTGGAAAATAAATTTGATTAGCCGATCCCATAAGTGTTTATCTCGTAAATATTATTAAATGACCAAAAGTAGCTCCGAATTTTAAGAGGATACTTTGATCCTAAAGATCCTTTTATTAAACTCTTGAATAGACAAGTATACTTACCTAAGTTTTACATACTGCAATTGGTACTAAAAGAGAATGATATTCATGATTTGTGTTTGTACTTGTTCTTGTATGTTATCAAATAATTTTTAAGGTGAATTTTGTTAAAAAATAGGTCGATAATCTCTCTCTCTCTCTCGAAAAACTCATATATTATATCTAGAAAACATCTTTACTTTAATAAATGGGTACATAGATAAAAAACAGAATAATTAAAAAATTCTAGCATATTAAGTAATACACACCTGACTTGCCGACTCCTGATTGGCCGAGCACCATTACTTTGAAAGGCTTTGGCTTCGGGTACAGCATCAGCTTTCCCAGCGATGACTTTGGAGACGTGGTTGTGCTCATCGCCACTACAGTTTCGATTTCCTACTTCATGTTACAATGCAAGATCTTCTTGATCGAATCTCTCTATAAATAAATTTATATTTTTAATAAGTCCTTGCTCGTGATACCTCTTCTGTTTTTTTTACCAATAATTAATTACAGAAGAGCCGAGAGAAATTACTGTTAACTACATATAAATTAAACATTCAACTGAACTATTCTTTTGAAGGGACTGAAAAATTGAATAAGTACTTATAGTTGAACATAATTTTATATCAATCTAATAATAACTAACATAAATTAGTATTGTTAATTACCTACGATGCTTTCAAAGCTATGGCGATATAAGATATTTCAAGGCTATTCAACCTTAAAATTAAAATTCCTGGAATCTACTGTTACAGAAGTAAACAGACCTTTGTTTGTACTTTACAAATAGTAACAATATTGCACGCATTTATTATAATACTAGCGACCTGCCCAAGATTTGTGCGGATCTAAGGCCTGGGGGTACTGGCATAGGAGTGCCCCCGCCAAGACGAGATAACGGATAACGGAAGCGTAGGACACGTCCTCACCTTTTATGCAGGCGTTTCGTCGTATTTTTGTAGATACCCTTATAGATTCGGCTTAGACACATACACACACACACACACACACAGAGACGCACGCACGCACACATAGGAACATAAAAGTTGGTATTTAGAATACTGGTTTCAAAAAAAAACGTACTACAGCGCATTCATAGATAGATAACAGCCAAAACAGAGTTTGTTGGAGTGACCCAGTTCTTTGTTTGTTATCAAAACGGTACATGGAATTCAATAGTACTTATAATATAGTTGGTTCATCTAGGCTCCCCGACCTATGAAAACCTGACAACAGCAAAAAGAGCAAATCCGCAAGAAAACTCTTCGTCGTTCGTCACAATCATATCTGTGATTAAAAAGCATTGCATTCAACAAATTAATTGGGCTTTCAAATTGGAGAACTCAATCTATCGATCAAAATAGGCTATCTTGGGCTCTTCAGTTCAAATCTGCCATTACTGAATTAGACTGCCGAACATTACGCCACAAAAATATTTATAGGCTATAAATGCGTGGCCTATAATATGTTTATGCTTGTCGGATATATGTTACAATATATGAAATTTAGATGCCGGATTTGAAAAGATTTACACCTTTGGTAAATATTAACACTCGTAGATCTAGGTTGGTTATTGATTAAAACATTGGGCTCAATATAGATTCTAGTCCATACCACCTGTTGCAATAAAACAGTCAACATTTCAGCTGATGTAAGTTTCGTAATAGTAATTTTTTGTTCTACTTACTGAAATAAGTGATGTGAGAATAGTACCACCTTCCTACCTACGAAATCAATTAACATATTTAATCTTCCTCAATAATTTGACCACTGATTTTTTGGCAAATTGAATTTTACATATTCGGAACATGATGTTTTATTGTTTACAAGATTTGTGAGGCTGCAAATTTTCATGCAAAAAGCGATTTTGCCCCCCCCCCCCCCCCCCCATTTTCACCCCGTAAACCTATTTTGACGATTTGTGTAAATTTTCTGTGTAGATATAAAATATGAAAAGCTATACCGCATTTTATGTACATTGGATTTTATTTATAGTTATCTCAAAATTTATCATTTTTAATAATATTTTTTTTCTGCAAAAACTTACTCGATTTTAAATTTTTGGGGTTCCGTAAACAAAATTTCGCCATTTCAATACAAAATTGTGCAGCCGCTCGAGCAATTTGTTGTGAGTGATCTAGTATAGCCCGTAGTTCGATTTATTACGCATGCATATGTCCCTTTACACGGTGTACCTATATACTTACGAGTATCTGTTTAAAAATAGATCTGCGAACTATGTATACAGCGTGGAAGAGACTTACCCGTAATAAATCAAATCACCGGCTATACTAGATCACTAAAGTATAATGAAATTAAAATAACAGTCAAAAAACAAAAAAAAAAAATTTACATTATTTTTTATTTATTTATTTATTTAACTTTATTACAAACGTAATAGGCGGACTTAAAGCCAGGCTTTATCTACCAGTCAACCCACTGGTGATGCCGAGAAAAAGAAAATTTTAGAAGGAGGTGCAAGTTATGTAGATATTGTCACATTTACCTTATGAGGATAGCAGTTAGTAACAATATAATATACATATAAATATACATATATATATATATATATATATATATATATATATATATATATACATATGAATAAACCTACATTCAAAATATACATGGTTATAATATATAATATAATAAACTATACGTATACTACATATTACATCATAATATCTATATTCTATCTGAAAGTTCACGAAGATAATGAGCACGCACTGCACTCTTGAACGCTACACGAGTACGGGCCTTCCGGACATTAATTGGTAGGGCGTTCCAAAGCTTTACCGCTTGAACAGTAAACGAACGCTCAAAGAACCCACTCCGGTGATTTGGTATAGCGAGACGGAGATTGCTAGAAGAGCGAAGATTTTTTACATGAGTATTACCAAGAAAAGTGAATTTTGATTTGAGATACCATGGAGTTTTAGGGTCAAATAGAATGGAAAAGAGGGTTGTAAGAATATGCAACCGGCGACGCTGACGAACGGGCAACCACTTTAGTTGAGTACGGTAAGCCGACACATGGTCGTACTTACGAAGGCCGAAGATGAACCGAAGACAGTTATTTTGAAGTCTGTCGAGTTTATTTAGATAGTCACAATTCAAGTCAGAGTAACACACATCACCATAATCCAGAATAGGAAGAATAAGAGTTTGAATTAGCATCGTTTTTACATTTGCTGGAAGAAAGTTTTTCAATTTGTACAAGGAGCGCAAACCATTGGTGATTCTACGAGCAGTCTTAAAAAACTTGCACATTCCAAGCAAAACTAGAATCTATCTGAAGGCCAAGGTCTTTCACGCTAGAACTAAATGGAATGATGGAGTTGTCATACAAAACCGGTGGCAGGGAGCCGTTGTCAATACGACTCAGGAGCCGTGAGCTGCCAACCAGTATAGCTTGACATTTGTTAGGGTTAACTGTTACTCCAAATCGCCGAGACCAGTTACCTATCGCCCTCAAATCCACATTTATTCTTTCTATGGCGCTGTCTACCTGGTCCACTTCAGTTTGAGTATAAAGTTGCAAGTCATCAGCATAAAGATGATACGAGCACTGAAGTTCTTTTGTAATGAAATCTATATAGATTGAAAACAGTAATGGAGAGAGAATACCGCCTTGTGGAACGCCAGTGTCAATGTTGCTCCAGCTGGAAGTGCGTTCGTCGAGACGAACTGACTGCTGACGACCACGGAGATAAGTACAGAACCAGTCAACTGCCGCAGGTGAGATGGAATGATGGGAAAGGATTGCTAGGAGGATATCATGGTCGACGGTATTAAAGGCATTAGAAAAGTCCACTAAACCCAGCACAGTGAGTTTAGTGTCCTCCATACCGGCTCTAATATCGTCGGTCACTTTAAGTAAAGCAGATACAGTGCTATGCCCAGGTCTAAAGCCAGATTGTAATGGATTCAGCAGTCCATTAACATGAAAAAATGAGGTGAGTTGCCTATGAGCGCAAGCCTCAAGAACCTTGGACAAAAGCGGAAGAATTGAGATGGGACGAAAGTGGCTGGGAAGGGCCTTCCCTTCCCAGCCACTTTTAATTAGAGGTTTTGGGAAGGGGGAGAATAAAAGCTTTCCGCCAAAGAGAAGGAAATTGGGATGTTGACAGAGAGTGATTTATAATGTGGGTAATGGCTGGTAAAATAATATCCAGAATGTATTCGATCATGCGGCGATTTACTTGATCACAACCTACAGCCCTGGTTTTTATTGCCAAGAATATTTTTTTACCTCTTCCTGACTGACTGCAGAGAATTCAAATTGAGGAATGTTGGGACTTGGGAGAGACTGAATAGAAGCAATTGTTTTCAATTTTGTTAGGCGATCCAATGGAGAAGATGTGGAGAAATGTTTATTGATATCGTCTAACGTAATTGAAGAAGGGATATCTAAGTTATTTGACTTGCCAATACCCAGGGTTCCTAGGAACTTCCAGATATCAGCAGCTGAAGAAGAGGAGATAGTATCGGAGATTAAACGGCGTTTAGCGTCTCGCATCATTCTGTTACACCGGTTTCTTGCAACTTTAAACAAAGCCCAGTTATCATCAGAACGGTCCCTTTTAAACTTTCGGAATGCCCTATCTCTTCTACGCATAGCCATTCGAACACCACGTGTTATCCAAGGGGCCGGAGGTCTTT
The DNA here is from genome assembly GCA_963576875.1 of Acrobasis repandana. Classification (NCBI taxonomy): domain Eukaryota; kingdom Metazoa; phylum Arthropoda; class Insecta; order Lepidoptera; family Pyralidae; genus Acrobasis; species Acrobasis repandana. The sequence goes on along the minus strand of OY756218.1, from coordinate 11,742,570 downwards.
TAATTCTGACTTTCCTTATAGGAGCGTGCTGGTCATACAGGTTAGTTAAAAGCTGATTAAAAATTTCAATCTTTTCATCTACACTTGCGGCAGCCCATATACTATCCCACCCCATTCCAGCAGCGTCAATTTTTAGTCTGTCAACATCCATTCTCGCAAAACTACGGAGATGCCGAGTTTTGGGAATTCTCTTAGGAGGTTTGAGATTATACGAGCAGTGGATGAGATCATGACGAGAAAAACATGGGGCTAGATATTGTCCGTGTGAGACAACATGGTCCGCAGATGAACAAATTATTAGGTCAAGCCAGGTGTCTTCAGTGTTAGTGTTTGTGTGAGTGGCATTCAATGGTAAGACCTTAAGATCAGCTGAATCCAGGATATGATTAAGTTTCTGAGACCGAGCCGAATCACCACCATCAATGAGATTTGTATTGAAGTCCCCTAAAATTATTTGATGTGTGTACTCTGATCCGAATGCGTCTAGAGCCATTTCAAGGTCCGAAAAATAGTTAGTAGAAGGGGGACAATAGACTACACCAAGAACAGCCTTGGAACCCCGAACTTGAATTTCAAGAAAAATAAATTCCGCTGATGCCGAATATTGACCAGAAGAAGTCTTTAAAATTTTATAATTAATTTCCGAGCGGAGGTATATCGCTACACCACCACCACCTTTATTTATACGGTCATTTCTAATAAGTACAAAACCAGGTAATGGATAGGAAGTTGATAAGAGTTCTGGTTTTAAAAAGGTTTCTGAAATTAAAATGGCATGTACATTAGCTTCAGCAAATACGTCTACGAACTCTGAGTAATGAGCCGGAAGGCTTTGGGCGTTTATGTGACATATGCTTAGATGAGCAGTGTGTCTCAAGAAGCAGTTATTAACATAATCACCGAGCGATGCAATCGAGGCGTTAACACTTTCATCGCAAGAGTGATATTCATCGTCACAGGTGTGATACGAGAACTCACTGTCAGACATACAATCAAATAGAATAGAATAAATAATTATAATAAAATAAATACCTATTTAATATTATATACTTATGGATATTTCTGGTGATAGTGACTTACCTCAATTAATACCGATGCTCGGCACCACCCGCCAGTTAACCAATATTACACACATACATGATTTAAGTAACCATTTATGATGACAATATCAATTCTAGTGCAAAATAGTGACGATAATAGCAAGTGTTCGAATCAGAATAATTTTTATAAACATAAAGTTAACAATTTTGCCATTAAGATTTACCTTCGTAGAAAAAAAAAAAAAAAAAAACATAACAGGATATTGCATGGGCTAATAAAAAATTTAAAAAAAAGTAAGTATCTAGGGCTGTACAATAATTCTAAAAAGGAAACTAAATGTCAATGTCAAAACTAATGACACTTGACAGGCAAGACATTTTGTAAATAAAGAACTTGTTTAGGAATATTTGGTTTTAAGATTTACCTATCTACCATCAATCCCATACAAATCGCCCGGGCGATATACTTTTGTATGGAAACGCCGATTTTTGTTTTGTTTTTTCGCTGTCATTTTAATTTAATTACACTTTAATGATCTAGTATAGACCCTGGTTCGATTTATTACGGGTATGTCCCTTCCACCTTGTTTACTATCAAATGAAAGAGCTTGTTTTGTAAGAATCTTAAATATATATTTGTTATAACTTAAATATAAATATTTTTAAGTTATATTTTATGCTTAGAACCCATAGGTTCTAAGTATAAAATGATTGCTTAGAACCTATAGGTTCTAAGTATAAAATGGTGGCTTAGTATAAAGTTTTTTAGGGTTCCGTACAAAAAATGAAAAAATGGAACCCTTATAGGATCACTCGTGCGTCTGTCTGTACGTCCGTCTGTCACAGCCAATTTGCTCCGAATCTACTGGACCGAATCAGGTGAAATTTGGTAAAATGGTGTAATCCTATCAAATACCTACCACCTAATCAAATTTTATTGCTTTAGATGGTTTATATACTTGAAATATTACAAGTATATCAACCATCTAACTTAGTGTTCCCGAGGACTATAGGCTTTTAGCTCTATATTTAAGCTTGTCGGTCCTTTTTAGGGCTATGTCATTTTAAAAAGCCTTTTTTTGCGACTGGTTTTTTTCAAGTAATAGGCTTATATTTAAGCCATCATAATCTATAGGTACTTCTATACTTATATTATAAAGAGGAAAGATTTGATTGTTTGTTTGCATTGAATAGGCTCCGAAACTACTGGACCGATTTAAAAAATTCTTTCACCTTTGGAAAGCTACACTATCCCCGAGTGACATAGGCTATGTGTGTACCATGGGCAAAACCGGGGTGGACTGCTAGTTAGGAATAAAGTATTTATTTTATATTATAATACCCCAATGACCCAAACACATGTGTAAAGTAAATAATTTTTTTTTTTAAATAAGGGTAATTTTCGGGGGATAAATTACGAAATTGAAAAAAAAAGTTTTGCAAACCTTACTGTGTATCATATATCAAAAGGGCTCATTATGAGGATCTCAAATATATTTTTGTTTTAACTATAAAATAAATAGTTTTTAGTTTATTCATGAAAGAAGACGAAAATTGCCCATTCCCCTTCATGATCTCCGAAACTACTGAGCCTAAAATAAAAAATAAAAAAGAAACATAGTTTATTGCTTGTTCAATTGTACGGAACCCTCTCCACGCAAATTTAACTTACACTTGGCCGGTTTTATTCCTTATTTATATATAAGCAATAAACATCACACGTAATGTGTATTTCACTTATTGACGTGTAAAACTGCCTAAAAGTCAGTTGTAGCAATAAAGTCAAAATATATTTTGATGTACCCAAATAAAAAATGGGCATTTATACGTGCTTGCTATAAAAAAGAGTACACTTATTAGCCAACCTATGCCAAGATCAAGGAAATGCGTAATTATCTTCTAAGAATGTTCTTAACACTTTTATTAACCTATATGGGTAAGTAGTACATAGGTATTAGGTGAATGTATCATAGGGTTCTCTCAACTGCGACGTAAAAGTTTCAAGTTAAAATCGGTAAATATGAATGAAATATACTTAGTCTACGATACACAGTTAAAATACTTACAACAACCGGTAACTTTAAAATTATAACTTGTCTCAGAAATCAACTAAATGCAGATTTCGATATTAACTTTTATTATACACCGAAAAAGTTCGAATTGAGATCGAATACCGGAACACATGAGATGCGAGAGCGTAACAAGGAACACCCGCGCACGGGCCACGTTACCGCCCGACTGAGGACTTGTGGAATGTGCTGTGCCCATAACCGACGCGACAATGGGGTTGTTTGGTGTCGCATCACATTTTGAGTCACTTGTCACTATAACATGTTTAAAGTGACTTGTTTTCCACGAAGGGTGCTGTTTATGCTCGATTATATACGACTGATCGCGTTGAGGTAAACAAGTAGGGTATAGATACTAAGTTATAAGTGGGGTATTTTATTACTATACCAAGGCTGCATTTATTTACTCTCTGATGCTCGCGACTCTAATCAGCATTAAGCTTAACAAAATATAACCTATATCCGATTATTAGGAAATCTATAAATAAAAAAAAATAATAAACTGTTTGACAAATAGACATATATAGCTTGCGAAACTCGGTCAGACAGATATAGATGTATAAGGAATAGAATTAGAATAGAAATTCTTTCATCAGAACTAGTTGTGTAACTTGGTTGCGATGACGGCCGGAGCGAGATTTACAATATGTAAGAGATAGAGAACGCCTGAGAAAATACATGATAGCAATTACTATTCTATTGAGAACGAATATCACAGATAACATAAGTCATGACTGTTTAATAACATTTACGTAATAAAAACAAAAGAAAAATGCTCGTTTTCTTATGCAAACGTAGAAATCTGTACGACGTACAACTATGCAACGATAGCGAGCATAAACGAAGAAAGTAGCAGCTGCTGCACCTCTTCTAGTTTCGTGCTACGAGTTTACGATATGCTACGATAGCGAGCGCAAACGAAGGAAGCTGCTGTTCAGTGTTCTAGTTTAGTGCTACGAGTCTACGATATGCTACGGTAGCGAGCGCAAATGGAGGAAGCTGCTGTTCAGTGTTTTAGTTTATTGCTACGATCGTAGCACTAGACTCGAGTCTACAATGTGCCACAATGTGCTACGACAGCGAGCGCAAACGGAGGAAGCTGCTGTTCAGTGTTCTAGTTTAGTGCTACGAGACTACGATATGCTACGACAGCGAGAGAAAACGCGGGTACCTGCTCTTTGGCGATTCACCCACTGGCAACGCGCCCCACCGCGGTGAATGAATGAATGATTTATTCCTTAAAAACATACGTATAATCATATTAGGATCGTAAACAACCGCTATAGTAATAAACTGTGTTGCAGTTGTTTGCGCTCAATTCCGGAATATTGTTTTTGAAATGAAGAGTAACCTATTAGTTTCATACATAACTAACAAGAGTAACAATTTACAAATAATTTAAGTAAATCAAATTATTTTTACATTTATACAAAATCTGTAGTATAGTATTTTTCGGTGCGCAGAATTAGCCCCGTTTTTACGAAATCTGCCGCGTTTTTAGTGGGTTGGACTAGGCGTGTTTTCTATCAAAACTGAAATACTTGCATACAATGTTAAAATCTGCCACCGCGTGCTCCGCGACGGTGTGCGGTGCAGTAGAATCACCACCTTCTAGTTTAGTGCTACAAGTCTACTATGTGCTACGACAGCGAGCGCAAACGCAGGGACCTGCTCTTCTAGTTTAGTGCTACGAGTCTACGATGAGCTACGACAGCGAGCGCAAACGGAAGAAGCTGGTGTTCTCGTTTATTGCTACAAGCCTGCAATGAGCTACGACAGTGACCGCAAGCGGAGTAATCTGTTCTTCTAGTTTAGTATTTTTTCACGTGTGAGTCATGACCCCCTAATGGGTCTTGGGTCTCTAGTTTCTATAAGAGGGTCGCGAGGGGTAGCGGAGGCTCAGTAAAAAAAAAATACCTTTTTAAAAATTGATTCATTACTAATAAGTAATTTCAACAAGTCACTTTAATAAATTCAAATATGTTAGTTCAACTTTAAGGCCCCGTCAGTTCAGAGCCAAGAATACCCGTGTGGTTCCGGCTACCCGTGTGGTTCCGGGTTAGAATAGGACCACTCCATCTCTTCCTGTGGATGTTGTAAGAGGCGACTAAAGGATTAAACACAAACATCTCGTGCTACAATTGCATTCCCAAGGAGCGTTAACGTCGGGCGGCGGCCGGTTGTAAAACTTTTCGCACAAATACATTCCCAAAGAGGGTTGACGTCAGGCAGGCGGCCGGTCGTAAAACTTAGCCAAATCATTTATACTGTTCCGGATATTTCTTCTCTATTTTGAAACGTCTTTTGCATCTTTGGGTCACTATTGTCATGCAATTCCCAAGGAGCGTTAACGTTGGGTGGCGGCCGGTTGTAAAACTTTTCGCACAAATACATTCCCAAAAAGGATTGACATTAGGCAGGCGGCCGGTCGTAAAACTGTAGCCAAATCATTTATACTGTTCCGGCTATTTCTTCTCCATTTTGCAAGGTCTTTGGCATCCTTGGGTCACCATTGACATGTATGTTATATCTGGAGAAGAAAAAGCGGGAAAGCGCACCCCGGGCTCCGAAGCAGCACAGCTAAGGATGCAACCGGGCATGCGCTTAGACGAAGAAGACGTTTAGAGCCAAGAATACTGTGAGTGTTTTTGAAAAATCATTGTAAATAAACTACAAAAGTTTATTTCTCAATAATTTTACATAGGAATCTAAGGTTTTTCTATTTTTTTTCTTTAGCCAAAAATGCTCAATAGTTATTTGGATATTGTGGGTGTCTGTAGAAAAGCCTTAAGATTCCTATATTAAATTTTGGAGATATAAACTGTAGTAGTTTAATTACAGTAATTTTTCAAAAACACGCACAGTATTGCGAGCTGTGAACCCATCTCGCCTTAAAACAATGGCTTGCGCTCGTTAAACAAACGCCGAATGGCGGTTTGGCGTTATACCGGTACGATACCCGATTTTTAAAACTAACGGAACTATTATTGCACGGAACTAGTATTTCTTATTGTTGGCTGTGCTGTTGGCGCCAAGTTGGCGCGCGCGGCTGTCCCCTTGGCGTCCTCCATAGCTTAATACTTTAATACTCCATGAAGCCTAATCACATAGTAATTATGTTCTCTTTGCCTACGATATACTACAACCTTGCTACGACAAAAAACGAAAACAAACCTTTGAACATGCGATCTGCTACAGACATGCACGACTCACTTTCCTAGCGTAAGCGAGAAAATGTATAGTTTTAGATTTATGGTAAGACTATATATGAACCTTGCAGGTTCACCTAGTTCACCTGGTTCCGTGGGCATTTTTCCGCGCCTAGGTTCTTCTTTTAAGCCTCTTGCATGTGAGGGAGGCATCGACATTTTTCTGTGTCTCCCCTTTTGTGGACTGGATACGTCGTTGTTACTCGAGCCAGCCCCGTTCGAATAGGTGCAATTAAGAGTCTTCAAATATGCAGCCTTTAACCAGCCGCCCCATTGCGAACCTTTAACTTTATTTAAAATTTTGCCGTCCCATGGTGGCCAGTTAGTTTTCCGCGCACCCCTGTTACCTCGCGCCTACTTTGCCTGTAGGATAACCGTCTCTGGCGGTCACGAAAAAGTCACGAATTTAGAAACACCGCAAAATTTTGTGACGAATTAAAATGCAAAAAAGACGTTTACATTTATATTAATCAAAAATAAAATACGAATTTAAACGACATAATCAATGCATATAGTAAATGGGACAATTCGAATATGAAAATTAATTTCGAAGTGATATGTATTTTCTTAAGATTTTTTTTTATTGGCAAAGTCCTATCAGCCATAAACTCCCGAAGATATCCTCCCTATGATAGACTAGATCATAGAATTGTTCATTCCACGATAGGTAATAAATAATAGTCAGCATTTAACGATATGAAAAGCTAAACGCATGGCTTATGATATGGTGATCATATCGTTTAATTTTTACATTATTAGGTACCCACCGTTGCGAGGCGCTGATATTGTTTTATTTTTACCATGCATCATGGCAGCGGACAGTAATCTGATAAAAAAGCTAATAATAATATGCCGATTGAGGATAAAAATAAAGTGAAATGAAATGTCGTTACGACACAAAACTACTTGAATTTTATGAAAGTAGTAATTAGTAGATTTTAATCACAAAAAGTATTATAAAGATCCCTATATAGGTATTTGAAATTTTTATTAAACATTCGATTTCACGGAACAGAAATAAACGGGCAAGTGCGAGTCGGACTCTTACATGAAGGGTTCCGTACCACCGTACAATGTTTTAAAACGTTGAAGAAACACGTTTCTTGTATGACGACCCCTTTAATTTTTAACTTTCCTTTTTTTTGTATTTGTTGTTATAGCGATCATAGTAGAATTATATAATTATATTATATAATCTGTGAAAATTTCAAGTATCTAGTTAATGCCATTATAAAGATCGAGTTAAAAACGCTGAAAAATACACGTTTTTTGTATGACGACCCCCATAAATTTTTAACTTTTTCTTATTTTTAGTATTTTTTGTTATAGCGGCCACAGTAATACATAATCGGTGAAAATTTCAAGTGTCTATCTATTACGGTTAAAGAGATAGAGCCCTGTGACAGACGGATAGACGAACAGACGGACAGACAGCGGAGTCTCAGTAATAGGGTCCCGTTTGCACCCTTCGGGTACGGAACCCTAAAAACTAGTTCGACATAGATGGAACATAGGTACATATGGCCAAACGATAAAAAGAAAAATATTAAAAAAAGTCATAAAACTTTTTTGTTTGAGACTTCGAACAGCTTTTTCATACCATAAACTTCAAAGGGTCATGGGGCCATGCAAAGACAGACTCGCGAGGTCTGCAGCTCACAGAGCCACTAGTACGATTGACTGAATTTTACCTAAAAATTACTGAGTAGGTACTATATTTTTGTCACGGGCAGGACGGAACTATTCGTGTGCTTAAAAAATACCCAGAAGTAAAGTAGGCAAGTACTTATAGAAAGTAATATGTAAGTGATGATGAAGGGAAGTAATAAAATTATTATGTTTTATCAGTATGTCGATAAAAAGCAATGAGCAAGGATTGATAACAGAGTAACTAACCGCCCGGCCACGAAGTTTGAGCAACCAGCGACTGAGGCGCGCAACGCGGCGCGACGGGCTTAAAAATTAAATACCTACTAGTTACATCGAAATATAATTCTCTTCGTAGACCTACTAGGAAATGTATGAAACATGTCGTCACAAACAAGTTGCGTGCGACAGCGCAGTATCGAGCTGAGCGTGCTGCGACTGCGACTCCGTGCGCGGGATGGCGGCGGGCAACGGGACGGGAACAAAATATGTACTGGCGACTAGGCCCGGCCGCCGTTACAGAAACAAAATATTTTTGAAATCATAGTTGAAATTTTGTTTAAACTGACTTGTAAATTCTCAGAATTTCGTGACGGTGGTGGTGGCACGAGAATAGGTACGCCAAAAATAACATTCAAGGATGTAGAAGCTGCTCTGAAGGGAAGCAAATCTTTTGGCATAATACCTATTTCAAAATACGTCACCAACATCAAAACAAACGTCACCGCTACGCATTATAATTACAAGTTACTTTGAAGGGGATGGCATATGTCATTATAACTCATAAGCATCATAAAACATCATAAATAAAATATGCCACCATTAGGGAAGGTGCGTGATTATTTTTGTTCATGATAAAATCACGAAATTCATCTTTATTTCCTTTATTCACCTCGGACCTGAACCTAACCCTCGGACATACCAGTTCTCAGGGCCGGATTTGGAGGTCTGGAGGCCCTTGGGCAGCGAAGGAGCGGTGGCCCCTAATTAGTTTCCGAATAAAAGGTTCGGAAAATAATAAGGGGCCACCCTCCCCCACCCCTTGCATAGTTAATGCTGCGCCTGAATGCTGATAATCTAAATTTTGCTCCCGCTTCCAGGCACACACAAATTTACTCTAGCCAAAGCGAGACAGCAAGCCATGCGGGGTGGAAAGGTCGCAGCGGGTCAATGAGGCTGGTTTACGCGTTTCTGGTTTTTGAGGTTTTTTTCGTTTTACCTAGTCGTGCTATCAATTCTGTTCCTCATATAAAAACGTCTATTGTAAAGAAAAATAAACGGGCAAGTGCGAGTCGGACTCATACATGAAGGGTGCAAACGGGACCCTTTTACTGAGACTCCGCTGTCTGTCTGTCCGTCTGTCACAGGGCTCTATCTCTTGAACCGTAATAGCTAGACACCTAAAATTTTCACCGATTATGTATTACTGTGGCCGCTATAACAAAAAATACTAAAAATAAAAAAGTGAAAATTAAAGGGGGTCGTCATACAAAAAACGTGTTTTTTCAGCGTTTTTAACTCGATCTGTCACAGGGCTCTATCTCTTGAACCGTAATAGTAAAATTTCAGGTGTCTAGCTGAAATTTTCACCGATTATGTATTACTATAACCACTATAACAACAAATACTAAAAATAAGATAAAGTTAATAATTAAAGGAGGTCGACATACAAGAAACGTGTTTCTTCAGCGTTAAAACATTGTACATGGTGGTACGGAACCCTTCATGTACGAGTCCGACCCGCACTTGTCCGTTTATTTATTGATAATTATTTGATCTACAAGTTTTGTCTGAACTAATTTTATGATAAAATTTACCGTTTTGCTTAAAATTGCGAAAACCCCTTTTTTGACCCCCAGTAAATCCATATCCAGGTATCCGATCAATGAAGACTTTTTATATTTCATTTCTGATCGTGTTTTGAACAATCCTACCAACTTTCAGCTGGGTGCGAATTGTTGTAACCTCACATCCATTTTTTCGTTTAATTTGACCGGGGCGGGCTGATAATGATGTCAAATAATAGTTATACCTTCATATTATTTATTTTTAAATACCCTCAGATAAGTTGGGACAGAACTTATGGCAAGGCTAGGTACTTACAAAAAATACTTATTTATGAGTTACTGAAATAATTAAATTTTTGAGTGAATTTCTCAAGCGAAAATTTTACACGTCCTGGCTGAAAACGCGAAGATGCTTTGCAGATAATATTACGGTTTTTTTTCTCAAGACTAAAGAAACGTATATCTAAATGAAGTCATATTAATTACCTTTGTTAAAATAATTAGTCTTAAAGAAAAAAATCAGTATATTATGAAATCTAATTTCTGTGCCTCGTCCACAATTACTTTAATGCAATATATATTCACTTCTCAGCAAAATAATCTCCAATAAATATAAGAAAAGGTATTTTCATTATTTTGAGTATTATATGTTGTACAAAAAAATAATAAAATTTAAATTTTGAGACCCATAGTTAATTAAAATTTATCAAAACTAGTTTTGTCCGAGCGAAACTATTAATTTCTGTGGTCATTTTGTCTCGCCAATCCTTACTTCCCCTGGTGAGTATACACGATTAGTAAATCCTTCCCACGCAAGGATCTAGCGTGACCTTTCGTGCTGTGGGAATGGTGGTGCATTATCATGCTACGTCTTCCCGACAAAAATGTAAGTACCCCGATTTTAGTTTACGCGGAACGAAATTTTGCAATCTCTGTGGCTAGGTTTTGAATGGTTACCTTAGGAATAAAAATTATAATTTTTATACATGTTAATAACCCTTAGATACACTATTAATTTTTAAGTAGAAACCTGAAATAACCTTGATACTTCTTTGTAATTTTTAATTAAACCACTTATTTCCAATTTCTGTGGGCTAATTTCTGTGGTTTCTGTGGCTGATTTGTGTCCACAGAAATTGTACGAATCAATTTAAAATTACTTTTAAAAGGGTTCTTAAAAAAAATAACATTTATTCAATATGTTTTTAACACAACTGCAATAAAAATAGGCCTGTCAGCTGACATTGTGCGAAGACCCATGATAGGGAGAAGGTGTTGTGCAGTAAGGCTTTCACCTGGTATGACTTTGCAGTTGGTTACTTTGGTGAGATGATTAGGTGTTTGGATTTCTTCTTAACGTGTTCACAACGGTAAGGTCGGCCGCCTCACACGTTGAGAGGATGTTTTCTTCCTCTGGGTTGCGGCCACAGTATCCGTACCCGCCATGAACAAAATCAGGCTTCTGACACGCCTTACCCATATAACGGTTCAAATCACCAACCATAACCATTGTAACAATGGGATGGCTTGCAACACTTTGTCTAGTTGGTTCCAGAACCTCGTCTTATCGACTTCGCTGCAACCAGCCTGTGGCACGTAGGCACATATAAAAAGGGTTACATACAATTACAACCACTTCGATAAGTATTTCTACAGCTATAAACCTCTCTATAGCATTTCCCCTCCAAACCTCTCGTAGCCCACCCTGTTCTCGCCACCAGGTACACCGTTATAGATTGCTTTATAACTGTTTCCTATAGCCCGGAATCTGCTGCCTTTTTTATCGATTCCCCTGCAGGATTGCCACAGCTAACTTCCGCCGGGAAAGTACATCGACTAGCTCCCTTGTGCATCCAGTAAGCGTGCCATTGTGATATGTTGGGTTACTGAGATAAAACTGTTGTTTCCAAACATAGTCTCATCTATTTTGTTATTTATTTTTTTGCATACTTTCATGTGAAGCATATTCTAATAAGACGTTATAAATGCTATCAAATTAAAATTATTTGTATTATAACCGTTTTTTTTTACACCATGATATATAACATTTTTTTTATTTATTTACTAGCGATATTGTCAATTTTAGTGAACAAACACAATTTCTGTGGCACCGTTACAATTTCTGTGGTACAGCAATTTCGATGGTCAAAATAACTCTTCAAGTATTATAGTTATTTAATTCCCTTTTAGAAAATTTATATAAAATGTGGATCGTTTGCGCTCTCACATAAAAAAATGATGAAAAACCTGAAAATAAAATATTACACGGAAATTAGGAAAAAAATCCATTTGTTGAAATTGACTCTTTTAACAAAAATAAACCGGCCAAGTGCGAGTTAAACTCGCGTGGAGAGGGTTCCGTACAATTAATTGAATTCTTATAGGTTTTCCTGTAATCTACAAGGAATTAACTATAATTTGTATTTCTTTTTTCTAAATTTTAGGCTTAGTACTTTCGGAGATCAGGAGGTATGGTCAATTTTCGTCTTCTTTCTTGAATAAAATCAAAACTATTTATTTTACAATAACAACAAAAATTTATTTGAGATCCTTATAACAAGCCCTTTCATTTGATATATAACTTAGTAAGTTTGCAAAACTTCTTTTTTTATTTCCTAATTTATCCCTCGAAAATGACCCTTATTTTAAAATAATATTTATTTACTTTGCACATATGTATTTAGGACATAGGCTTACACCAAATTTCACCTGATTCGGCCCAGTAGATTCGGAGAAAATTGGCTGTGACGGACGGACAGATAGACGCACGAGTGATCCTATAAGGGATCCGTTTTTTCATTTTTTGTACGGAACCCTAAAAACAACCGACTTCGTTTTTTTTTAGGAATTTCTTCCATATCACCAAACTAAAATGGGACCAACTTGGTAGTAAAGGCTTACAAGTAAAAAAAGAATCATCAAAATCGGTTCACAATTGTCGAAGATATCGCGTAACAAACATAGGTACATAAAAAAACATACATTCCAAAATACTTCCATGAAGAAAGTGAAATGTAGGGCATATTTATGATGTCTACATTTCACTTCTGTTTTGTTAGTCTATGACGAATCATTCCATCGGTTGACAGATCATTCACTCATTACATTCATTATGGCAGCCGAAATTTTGCAATCCGTATTTAATTTTCAATCAATGAAATCTAGTTACTTACCGATGGAAAGTTATTCCTTCATATTTTGCTTTGTTCTTTGAATTACTAGTGCAGTATCTCAACACACACCAAGGCATTTTTGACTAAGTTGACAGTGTTTTCTTTAATGAATTGTGGAGTGTTTTATGCGCGTATTGCTAGCGAGTGACTAATGTGAGGTTAACAGTAATAGCATATGATAAACAGAACACAACTGTTGTATGTGGCGTCTTCTCTAGTACGTAAGTACACTGATCTCGTTGTATTCATGGCATTGTAATTTGTAATCAATACCGTCTGGGTACAGAACGTAGGTAGGTACCTATGTTTGTTCGTTTAATAAAGTGTGTAAAATATCGAATTGTCTGATAATTCTCCTTAACTTGTAATAAATAAAAACTACTTCTGGAGTCGGTCTAGCGCAGACTTCAAAAGCAGTTTTTGTACGACCCTGTTAAATAGCCGCCTATCAGCCTTGCAGAGAGACGGCGTGTCTTGTCTTTTTATTTATATAACTTTATTACAAATGTAATAGGCGGACTAAAAGCCGGCTTTATACCACCGATCTGTATATACTAGATAAATAAAACTTTTCAATTTGTATGAGAACCGCTCGTGCCTATTTTGAACTGTCAAATGTAATGTCAGTGGTGACATTTAGTGATGAGAACATTCTGTTCGCGCTAAATCGATTCAAAGACACCGACCACGTGAATGAAAGTGAATGCAAATCCGATTTTCAGTCGATTATCACGATTTCGAATCACGATTACAAGTAGCTTCTCGCCGTTTGCCCCTCTGTATGTATGTATGTGCAGAACTACGCAATGGATTTAAATGCAATTTTCTTTCATAGATAGAGGGACCGAGCGTACTAATACCTAAAGAAAATATTAGCGCTAAAGAACATGTTACCAAAGAAATTGTATACAAATCTAGAATGCTTACGAAGTGGCAAAGCTGTTCCCAAAAATTATACCTAAAGTTATAGCTCTCCCCTTCTACTTTATTGCACTGATAGTTTGCTGGAAAGGACGCCTATAAGTTAAGGTGCATTTTTTGGGAACGTTAGGTATTTAAAAATAAGCATTATGAAAATTTGAGCTTTACGAGTATGTGCGTGGCATTAAGTTTAATTTTCAATGTTGTTTTTTTGAGATTATTACTCGTAATTATTCTAGATTGTATTATAAATTCTTTGCATGTTACCAATATATTAGGTTATTTGATATCCGAGTAACATGATACCGAGTAACCGTCAAATAACAGATAAGTATTTCAAACCGTGCCTGTGCTCGCGGAACGTGGAGTTCTGACGTTCCTTCACGTTATCCGTTACCTACTAGATAGGATACGTTATTAAGTTATCCTAACGAATACGTATCTAGAGTCCGAGCGCTGCACCGGCCATTGTTCGGCAGATACGATTGAAGCCGAACGAACCATTCTATCTCTCTCTGTACCCAGCACAAATGTGATTGAGCGAGCAAAACAATTTATAACTTGAATTACTTCTTCCAATTAAGTACTCTCTGACGTTCATTGAGTCACTGACCAAAACCAGTCGAAGTTGGCCTCCCGACTCATGCGCGGCATTTTTTTGTTTTGCCCTAGATTTTATTTGATTTGGTTTAAACTAAACTTACGACTATTACTATGTGGGTAAATATTGTTATAAAGTGTATATAATTAGTTAGTTTTAAGTGTAATTCGTTTAATTAGTGGTGTAAATATAGTTGCGTTTAAGACAATTTTTTGTAAATATGAAGCGTTTGAAATGTCTTGTTGACAGACGTAAGTACATAATTGATTTGCTTGGATGAATAATAGGTAATGTGGTAGGTATCATATAATTCGCATAAAAATACTTGTAGTCTCCCCAGTCCCCGAATATTTAGTCTATTCGATCAAATGGATGGCAAGCCACGTGACTTCCGGCTTAGAATAGAATAGAACCACTCCATACTCTTACTGTCTTCTGTGGTTAAGTATAAATTATTCAAAAATTTTTAAAGAATCGAAATCCGTTCATTTATAACGCTAAAGCAAACTTTTCCCAGTTTTCCCTCCTCCACTCCCTCTTTTTTGCAACATTTTGTATAGAATTAAGTCCTTACGCTCGACCACGAATATACGCGACAGCGACGTCGCTGTCGCGTATATTCGTGGCCGAGTGGTTAGTATGCCTCTCAAGACTGAAATCCGTCGATAAATAATGCTATTGCAAACTTCTCCCACTTCTTCCCCTTATTTAGAAAATGGCCTTTTTCAAATTACAAAATATATTATCGTTGAGTTAGTATCCCATAACACAAGTTAAAAACTTATTTTGGGGCTAACTCAATCAGTGTGATTTGTCCTTATATATTTTCATTATATTTATTATTTATATTTTCCCCCAATCAAAAATCGCGATTGACTTAATAATTTAAATAAATCACGGAACTTACGTGCTAATTTTCGTCAAAATCGAGTAGACGAAAACAGACAGACAAAATAATTTTTCGACTAATCTCGAAACTGACACGCTTCGCTCGCTCGGTCAATAAATGTTAGTTTCTACAAATATATTACAAACACACTTATGCCACAAAATATCTCAAAGCAAACATTAGGTACCGTACCTTTCAAACCAATGTTTCCCTAATCGATTTAGAGTCATAAAATAACACTGTACAACACTATCGTTTAAATAACGCTTAATTTGAACGATCATTGACAAGTGGGAGTTTTTGGCGGGAAGTCAAGGTGTTTGGTTGGGGTTTTCTTTAAATTATTTTGCAAATTGATTTTAGTGGACCTTATAATATGAAATTGGTGTTGTTTGGTGTTATAAATGCTCATGCTCATGAATAATATGTGAAATAGTTAAAGTGGACAGTCATAGTACGGCTGTAGTGATATTTGTTTCGCGGACTGTGTCTTCGGGCGTCGTCCGCCACTCAATCGGCTATGAAAACCAGTGGACTCGTATAGATTTGTCGCCAGAAGCTCCCTTAAAGCAATCAAAGGCCTACACCAAACTTTGATTGTAACTTGTTAGGAAAAAATAATTTCCCATGTTTTATTAACTTGTTCCTGGCTAAATACGCAGTAGCGTCAAGCCATAAATTAAAAAAATAATTTAAAAAAATAATTGACAAGTGTATGACAACGAATGAATGTGAATGTATCTAATCGTTTTATTTTCATTGCGTGTTATAAATACTAGGACATAAAATTTTGTTACTAATGTAAGCAATGGATTTTGAATATGCGATTTTCACTCAGTTAGCAGTTTTCAGTATAAAAGTCAAAACATGAAATAATTGATTTTTAAATAAATCGAATACTATTTAATAAGAAATTTACTTACCGATGAAATAAAACTTTTGCTTTACGTCCTCCAACATTTGTTGACGTGTTTCTGCAGCTCAAAACTAGGTTAGGTGCAGTAAGCTGTCATACGCGGACTAAAGAAGACAATTTTGAATGAAGTGAATTTTACTTCAGTTGGACACGCAAAGTACATTCATAGGCTGTGTCTATCTTGATCCATGGTCTGTGCTTTATACCTATATCAATAAACATACATTCAAAATATACACAGATAATTATAATTTTTTTTATACCGTTCTCGAAGATAATGTGCACGCACTGCACTCATAAACGCTTCAGTGATTATATTCTCTTTGAACGCTACACGCCTACACGAGTACGAGCCTATCGGATATTAATTGGTAGGGCGTTCCAAAGCTTCATCGCTTGCACGGTAAACGAACGTTCTAAGAACCCACTCCGGTGATGTGGTATATCGAGACGAAAATTGCTAGAAGAGCGAAGATTTTTGGCATAAGAATCACCAAGAAAGATAAATTGTGATTTGAGATAAGACTGAGTTTTAGGGTCAAAAAGAATAAAAAAAATGGTTGTCAAAAAAGAATATGCAGCCGGCGCCGATGCTCACTTGGTAACCATTTCAGTTGAGTACGATAAATGTTATGTATGATGTATAAAATAGCGGTTGCGCAAAGGGCCATGGAGTGAGTCATGCTACCGAGTTCGCAATGTGGAGATCCGGCGTCGAACAAAAGTTTACGACGTGCTCTCTAGGGTTGCGAACCTTAAATGGAACTGGGCGGGACACCTGGCTAGAAGTAACGATGGAAAGTGGAGGAAGGCTGTCACCGAGTGGTACCCCAGGAATGAAAAACGGAGTGTTGAGCGTCTCGCAGCTAGGTGGGTCGATGATATCAAACGAATTGCTGGAAAGAACTGGATCGCTAAGGCTAGAAATAGGATTCAGTGGCTCAGACAAAAGCAGGCCTTTGCCCAGCAGTGGGTCGTTGGGAGCCGACGATGATGATGATGATGATGATGATGATGATAATGAGTACGATAAGCTGACACATGGTCAAACTTACGAAGGCTGCAAATTAATCGGAGACAGTTATTTTGGATTATTTCAAGCAAGTTTATTTAGTTCACACAATTCAAATCCGAGTAACATATCACCGTAATCCAAGATAGAAAGAATGAGAGTTTGGATTAGAAAAAGGAGCGCAATCAGTTGATGATCTTACGTTACAATACGACTCATACGATTGATCTCAGACACTTGCACATTTCAGGAAAATTTTGAATCTATGTGAAGGCCAAGGTCTTTCACACTAGAACTAAGCGGAATGTTAGAATGGTCATACAAAAACACAACCGGTTGTATTGTAAGGAGCCATTACCGAGTCGTGAGCTGCGGACCAGCATCGCTTGACATTTGTCGGGGTTTACTGTTACTTCATGGTTACTTCAAACCGCCCCGACCAGTGGTCTATTGCCCTCAAATCAGCGTTTATTCTTTCAATGGCACTATCTACATCGTCCACTCCAGTCAGTTGCAAGCATCGGCATAAAGATGATACGTACGAGCACTGAAGTTCTTTTGTCATCACAAAAGATCTTATAGACTTCATCAAGTCTATAAGATTGAAAACAGTACCTATGGAGAAATATCCCGCCTTGTGGCACGCACGCCAGTATAAATGTTGTTCCAACTGGAAGTGGGTTCGTCGAGACGAACAGACTGTTGACGACAAAAATTAGATAGCCAGCATGGAAGAGCAAAACAAATAATGATATGCTCAGTAGCGGCGTTAGGGTAGGGCGCGGTTGGGTGACCGTCCAGGGCGCCAGATACAAAGGGGCGACAGGGGGCGTTTTTGGGCAAGGGGGGGTCACAGTTAATAATAAATATATAAATAGCGGCAGGTTAATGGTGGCAACTCCTAGACTCTTATTTGACCCCCCCCCCCCCTTCCACCCTTCGTTTACATTGGGGCGGCAAATTTGAAGAATCCTTATCGTACTTGCATCTCCCCCCCCCCCCCTCCGTCGGCAGATATAAATCCTATAAGATTGAAGCAGCCTAAGTCAGAGTCTAAATTGCAGTTTGGAGGGGTGGGGGGGCAGGAAAATCTCGCCCAGGGCGCTGGTGGAGCTAAAACCGACACTGGATATGCTAAAATGTGTAATTATGGTGATGGATGGCCGTGGAGCAGAGATGGCAGCTTGTGTTGAGACCAGCTGTAAAGGTTTTATTCATATAGGCGCCTTTCACGCTTTCACGGTTGACGACCACGAAGATAAGTAGAAAACCAATCAATTGCCGTTGCATTGTGTGTGCGTGTCTTTTAAGTCTTGTACTTGTAAATGATCTAAGACTTGTACCTATGTATCTCGTGAAAAAGATTCAGGAGGGAAAATCTTTTTTCAAAGATTTTTTCATCTATAGGGAAAATTGTTCATGTTAACGGGAGCATCGTTCGTTCGTACATTTACAAAAGAAAGAAATAAATACTGATTTTAAAAGATTTATGTCCAAGCCTACGAATTATGTAATATTAAAAAAATTACTTGACAGTGACAACCAGTGATGACAACATGACATTGACAGAATTAAAATGACAGATAGTCAAGTCAAAACAAAATTGTTGGCCACTTTGGCCAGTTCAGTTTTCACGTTATTCCCGTTGGCAAAATAAACATTTTTATATTTTTTATAACATATAATAAAGCGAAGTTAAAATGTCTCCAGAAAAGACTCCAGAAAAATTTAAATTATTAGGTTTAAGTGAACAAAAGGCTAAAGAAACATTGAAAAACAATAATGTAACCAAATATCTACTCGCCGCATTAGACGAGGTTATATCTTGCTCAGTTTATATAAAAATTTCATCATTTGTTACATATAGAGTACATATATTTATGATATAGGTATTTTACGTTTAATGTAGATATTTGTAATTTATTTGTTTCAGGTAGATGTAAAGAATTTGCCAGCTGGTGCTGGCATGCTGGTTTACCATTTGGCGACTAAAATTAAACCGCAAATTTTAAATCATCTACCACTTGTGTGTAAATACGTAGCGAATGGGAACATAGACTCTACTCTTCGAGTTGATGCAGCTTTGGAATACCTGTTGAGTAATGTTAATGAATCAAATGTGAATGTTGCTGATTTTGAGAAAGCGTGTGGTGTGGGCGTTGTGGTGACGCCGGAGCAGGTGGAGCAGGCCGTAGAAAAGCATATGGCTAAATACAAGCAGGAGCTACTTGAGAAGAGGTACCGCTTCAACTCAGGGATTGTGATGCAAGCAGTAAGGGCTGACTTACTGTGGGCTGATGGCAAAGCTATCAAGAATGAAGTTGATGTTCAGGTAAAATAGTCCTTATATTCTGCATGTATGACCAAAAATTACCTACCTTAATGGGTACCTAATTTAGGTATGTGGGATCATCTAGAATTCTATGGGAGCATTCGAGTGGGTCAAATGTTGAGATACTTTATAATACATATATGTACTGATAGTTTATATTTATAATTTCAGATTTTGGATCTTTTGGGTCCTAAAACTGAAGCAGATTTAGCTCCTCTTCCTAAAGCTGAGAAAAAACCTAAGGGTGGGGATACTGCTAAGAAAGCCAAGAAAGATGATATGAAAGGTATAAAAGCATATAATTAAGTTAAAATGCAATCATTTCACTTCTTCTTTAGCCTTTACCCAATAATAGGTGAATAAACCCATTGTTGGGTAAAGGCCTATTGATGATGTTTCCATTCAACCTAGTCTTCCGTATTCTACATCCAAGGACCTGGATGTAGACTCCAGAAGACCAGGCAGTATTGCACATTTAAAGAAAATAAATAATCTATTTAAGTACATAATCAAATTAAATATTAAATACCTCAGGTATCATATATTAGCTACATAAAATAGAAGTTAGTGCAGGAAGTAGGAGGTAATACAGTGAGTTCTCACAACAGATACTTTAATTTTCCAGTTGTTACATCTGAGAAGGTTGACTCTTCAGATGTTGGTGGTGCATCTTCAATATCAGAATTGATGAAGAAACTTCCATTCCATGCGCCTGGAGAAAACTACAAGGCAGATGGCTATGTAGTTACTCCTGATACTAAGCGGTTACTCGAGGAACATCTAAAAATTACTTCAGGAAAGGTTCGCACAAGGTTCCCTCCAGAACCGAACGGTATACTGCACATTGGCCATGCCAAGGCCATCAACATTAATTTTGGTTATGCTGCTGCTCATGATGGGTTATGCTTTTTGAGGTATGATGATACTAACCCTGAAAAGGAGGAAGAGAAATTCTTTGTTGGTATCAAGGATATGGTGGAATGGTTAGGTGAGTCAAAACAGATTATTTATAGGATTTTAGGTATCTTTTTTAGAGCTTTGGGGCTAGATCAATGCATGCAATTGATCTAACCCCAAAGCGCTAAAATAAAATTTTATAATCTTGGGGTAGTACCTTATTACAATAACATTTTATTCAAAAATACTATACAAAATATATTCCAACATTTCATAAAGTAATTTTTTTCTTGTAATTACAGGATATAAACCATACAAGATAACTCATTCGTCTGATTATTTTGACCAACTCTATGAGTGGGCAGTGCAACTCATTAAAAAGGACATGGCTTATGTTTGCCATCAGAAATCTGAGGAAATCAAGGGATTCAATCCACCTCCATCACCATGGAGAAATAGGCCTATTGAAGAGAGCTTACAGCTGTTTGAGGTAAATAAATAGGTCTTTTCACTCTGTATTGTAACGGGTGGCGCAAAAGTACTGGCACTAAAGAAAATACTTTTATTTTTTTTATATGACATTTTCTGTCATTCTGTTGTTGAAAATTGTGTAGTGAACAAATGTAAAATACACTGAAAATAAACATGGACCGTTTTACTCCCCAAGAACGTGGAATAAACACTATGGACTTAGTGAGGGACGCTTTTCCAGGCCGAGTTATCTCTCGTTTTGGCGATTTGCCTTGGCCTGCAAGATCACCCGATCTGACCAGTCCAGACTTCTTTCTTTGGGGTTTTTTGAAATCTCGGGTGTATGTGAACAAGCCACAGACTCTCGCAGCTCTAAAAGAAAACATTCGTCAAGAAATAACGAACATATCGCAGGAAGTGTTACGGCAAGTTATGCAAAATGTCATAAATAGGGCTCAAATGTGTATCAACTCTGGAGGTCACCATTTAAAAGACATCATCTTTAAATCCTAATGGTACGAAATTTAATGGCACAAATATACATTTAAAAAAACCTAAATCTAGTTTTCTAATTTAGAAAAAATGTTATAGCTGAACCAAATAGGGTCTTTACTTTTGCGCCACCCAGTATATATAGATGTTGTTCCTTAGATATGTTTGAGTCAGGTTGAACGAATATATGTATAGAAGTATGAATACAAGAGATATATAGATTATTGGTACCTTCTCACTTCCCTCAATGACAGTTTTCCGCAATTTGGTCTGTATTTTGGTACTTATTATATAATCATATTCATAATCATTTATTCATCGCTAACATGTTGCATAATACAAGATGACAAATGTTGGTGCAGTACTACATGTACCCAGTTTGGGTGTGGCGATACAATTGTCAGAAGTAATTTACATCGATTTAATATGAAATCTAAAAATGTATCTATGTATGTAATGTATGTATGAGTATATAAAGTATAAATCGTAAATAAAAGAACCTATTTTGTTAATATGCATTCAAAAATAATTAATTACATATGCGAAGTCGGAATTTTAAGTTGTCCAAGGTAGTCAAACAATAATGTCATAATCTATAGCTATGCAGTCACATTTTTAAAATTAACTATTCATAGAACGTGGGATTGAGAACGGTATTGTACAACATAACACGTAACTGCGCTATTTTATTGTGCATAATCAGGTTTTACTGATATTATAATATAAGGAATGACTTATCTAAGTTTTTAAATGAGTATTTTATTTGTCATTAGTGGTGTACATACTAAGCTATGGTGTCATTCTAACAGGTGGAAAATGAATTGCAACAAAGTAATGTGTTGTTTGGCTTGGGATTATTATTATGCTTATATAAAAACGCGTAATTTAATTACAGGATATGAAAAATGGTAAAATCGATGAAGGGGAAGCAACTCTTCGAATGAAAATAACATTAGAAGAAGGTAAACAAGACCCAGTAGCTTACCGGATTAAATTCAAACCCCATCATCGCACAGGAAGCAAATGGTGCATCTACCCTACTTATGACTACACTCATTGTTTGTGTGACAGCATTGAGCACATCACTCACTCTTTGTGTACAAAGGAGTTCCAGTCTAGAAGGTACTTTCAAACTTATAATAAATACTTGTTAGTAATTTAACAGGAACAGTAAAATAAAAGTAAAAAAATAAGTCTTACTTTTCATAAGGATAGAAAAGAGTTGACAAAAAGAGGAGAAAAGTCTGCGAAAACATGATAAGAACTGAAATAGCCATATTTAACTAAACACTTTTCGTATTTTTAGTGACTCTTACATTAGCTCCTAGATCATTTGCAATATATTATTATGCTATTGAGAAATAGTCATTATGAGAAATGAACATTTTTAATCCTGGGCAGTAATTAAAAATTATTGTGTATTTATACTATTTTTATTATTTGTTTCAGGTCTTCATATTATTGGCTTTGCAATGCTTTAGGTGTTTACTGTCCAGTACAATGGGAGTATGGCCGACTTAATGTAAATTATACTGTTGTTTCTAAGAGGAAAATAGCGAAGTTGATAGATGAGAATATCGTCAACGGTAAGTCTGAAATACTTTACGTAATACTTTTTGGTCACCCATCCATGTGCGGACGGACAGACGGACGGAGAAGACAGCCGTGAACAACGGCTTAACGTGCCTTCCGAAGCACGGAACAGCTCGACAATTTTTCGTGACACTATTCAGTCACATATCCAAGTGCGGACGGACAGCCGGACAGACGGATAGCAGACAGACGGACAGTAGACAGGCTGTTTAACGTGCCTTTCTAAGCACGGAACAGCTCAAGATTTTTTCGTGACACTTTTTGGTCACCCATCCATGTGCGGACGGACAGCCGGACAGACAGACGGAGAAGACAGCCGTGACCAACGGCTTAACGAAGCTTAAAAGCTTTAAATTAAAAAAGGGATATTATTAATTGCATATTAAATAAATAATCATACCATCAATTTATATACTTTTTTACATCAAATAAATTAACAATGTCATCATAAATACTGACTGCTCATCAAATTTACTAGGTTGCAAAATTTATAGGTTAGGTTAGGTCAGAACTGCGACCAACACACGGAATCCTAGGAAAGTTATATCCATTTTACTACGCCATAAATATAAATTTTGTTTAGTAATATTTTCAGTTGAGTATTTTGCTGTGCAATCAGTAATTTTGATTTGCGTTTTAATACTACCCTTATTCGTTCAGTAAAAGAGTTCTGCAAATACCATTAAACAGTATACTAAATTTGATTTATTTAGTGTGCGTAATTAGTGTGCAATTCAGTATTTTTGGTGAAACTAAAATATTTTGTTCGAAAAATGGGAATATACAGATATCGATTTAAATACATGCCATTTAAAAAATTATATGTCTGGCGTTAATAAAGAATTCAAGTAACCGCTAACAGCACAATATACTCTACATTTTGCCATAATGTTCCACGAAAAAAGTAGGTAGTAATTATTCACAAATGGCACGCTTACTGTTTACAAAACTAACACGCGTTCGTTCGCCACTGCGACGCATCCCCGACTGTTGCTTGACTGTTACATACTCCATGCATACTAGACTCCGAGGCGGTAGATATGATTCACGTTCCGACCATTTGTATGGAGACACGCTACTGTATACAGGGAGCATTTGAAACCATTGGCATTAATTTAACTTGTTAACATACTCACTTAAAGGATATTTTTTACCGTAACAATACTGCAATTAGTGCAGTAATTAAAAAGTATCGAAAAGTAACAAAATTAAACAAAGTATCAAAACATCACGCGTCGCGTACGCGGGAGTGCTATGACCCCGGCGCTGGTAAGTACACTCACCAGCTGTAGCGCGGGCGGCCGACATTCAAAAACAGACTTTCAGTTGCGTGGATAAGGTTTAAAGTCGAGTGGGGAAAGGCGATGTCACTCGACCGATTGAGGGAACGAATGTTAGGTGCATACTACGGAATCAACGACGACGCGATGAAATTAATACTATTATAATTAGTTTACTTTACATGAGTTTTATGACGATAAGTTTTTTTATTTATAATTGCAGTAATGGTATCTATCAAAGAGTTTAACGCATGATTAGAGGTTTTCTTTAAAATGAAAATGACGATTTTTGACTGACGTTTTATTAGGCTCAAATTACTTTGTATCATGGGTATAGTGGATATTTAAAAGGATGCCAACGATTTTAATTCCACCCTGTATATCATTACCGTGGTTATGTTGTATTGTGCAATCCGCAGTGTACAAAGCGTAACAATTAACACACTACAGGCGTCAAGCCACCACCTGCTACGAAAGTAGTCAATACCTAATTATGATTGTGGCAGGTGCCAGAGTCTATTTCAATAGCCCATCATCAATCCATTCTAACCTTACTCCATACCCCATTTGCAATAGATGCTTTTCCAGCCGAAACCTATTCAAGGGCACACCTATTATTGGTATATCCAAAAATGTAACATCAACTTCTCCAAAGGGTCTCTCCTCCCAGATGGGTGAAAAGAACCGTGAATTCAATACAAAAAAAAAAAAACTACTGTTGATTTCTGTTATGTTGCTTGACCTTTAAAGAGAAGAATTGATTGATATAACATTTTAGTGATGATTTTATCGAAATATAATCTCTAGAAATCTAACGCTCCTACATTCACCGCTTCGATTCTGATTCCATTACAAGGAATCAAAATAGTGATGGGTTGCTAGCCGCATCGCCTATTAACATGATTTGCATTTTCGCCCATTCCTTCGATTCGGCTTCTACGATTTTCGCGGGGAGAGACGCAGCTATGACCTCCGTGGTGTAATGGTCAACACGCCAGTCCGCCAATCTGGAGGTTCTGGGTTCGATCCCCAGTCAGGGCAAGTTCGAAAATGGCCTTTTTCAAATTGTCCTGGGTCTTGGATGTTTATCTACTCGTATATATGTATTTATTATAAAATATAGTATCGTTGAGTTAGTATCCCATTAAACAAGTTTAAACTTACTTTGGGGCTAGCTCAATCGGTGTGATTTGTCCTTACATATTTATATTCAAGTTTTATTCCGGTCTCCCAGACCAGCATGTAAGACCGATAATACGGTGCGCTAAATGACGATAGTAGCTTCTTGTAGTAGTCAACCCTAGTGCGTCGCTCGCTGAGTCTATTTTAGTTGGTTTTGTGAGTATTATGAATCGTTTGTCCAGAGTAATAAGGATAAAATTGGCTTGCAATAAGTTTCTGTAGGTGTCTAAACAAAAAGGTGCTGTGTGTTGACGCGAGCTAAATTACACCATATTGCTAACCACTGTGAGTAGATATTTCTTTGAAAACGTTTGCGGAGTGAGACTTCTGTATTACTGGTATTTATTCTGTGCTCAAACACACTTATAGACAAAGATGCATGCGATTGGTCGCGACAAGGTCATGTACGCGTCGTGTCGGTCGAGCAGCGGGCTCTCCGAAGCCTGCTGCTTGATCGACACGGCCGCGGTCAACGCTACGAGAGGTGAGGTACAATATCAAAATGTTTATTTACTTACATATGAAAGGTGAGTCCTGTGTTTTTCATGTCTGTATGGCTTTTACACCACTTCACGGCACATGACGGCATTTTTAGTGAATCGATTATCGCAAAAACACAGCAATATTTCAAAGGAAACTTCTTGCGACGCAACCGTACGACTCGAGTGTCACGGTGAACTGTCGCGCCGCGCTGTTCATATTTTAAGCCCCGCCCGCCGCGGTACATATCGCGTGGAACGATTTTTCGGGATTAGTTACGATTCTAGAGAATTATTGTTCGTAGGATGATTTGTATGTTATATTACAACTTCTTGCAAGTTATTGTCTTCATCCCGTATAATTTTTATTTTAGAAAGTATTTTTACTTTTGGATTTAATTCTACAACTGAACTGTATTAGTTACTTAGGATTTTCGTAAAAATGCATTCGCTAAATGTGATTTGAGTATGCAGACTGGGACGACCCCCGGCTATACACGCTGACGGCGCTGCGCAGACGCGGAGTGCCGGCCGCTGCCATCAACACGTTCTGCGCCGCGCTCGGCGTGACCGGCGCCGTGGGGGCCGTCGACCCCAGCATGCTGGATGCTGCCGCGCGGGACGTGCTCAACGTCACTGCCCCACGGTATGTACACACTTAAGACGATACACGGAATCGAGTGCTGCCCCCATTTAAAATAAATTATTTGTAAGGAAACGGAGATATTATTTAAAATTTTAAGCTACCAAAACCTAGATAACCCTTCAAACTGTTTTATGAACCATTGTTTACAGTTTAAAGTGAGAATGTTAATCTTAAGTTTGCGTTTTTGCACAAAAGTGGCCGTTTTTCGCAAAATGCAAACTAAAGCTTAACGTTCTCACTTTAAATGTAAACAGTGGTTCATAAAATAGTTTGAAGAGTTATCTAGATTTTAGTAGCTTCAAATTTTAAATGATATCTCCGTTTAACAACCAACGTCACTGCCCCGCGGTATGTACACACTATGGAGGTATTTAACAACAAACGTCACTGCCCTGCGGTATGTATACACTATGGAGGTATTTAACAACCAACGTCACTGCCCCGCGGTATGTACACACTGGAGGTATTTAACAACCAACGTCACTGCTCCGCGGTATGTACACACTATGGAGGTATTTAACAACCAACGTCACTGCTCCGCGGTATGTACACACTGAAGGTATTTAACAACCAACGTCACTGCTCCGCGGTATGTACACACTGTGGAGGTATTTAACAATCAACGTCACTGCTCCGCGGTATGTCCACACTGTGGAGGTATTTAACAACCAACGTCACTGCTCCGCGGTATGTACACACTGTGGAGGTCTTTAACAACCAACGTCACTGCTCCGCGGTATGTACACACTGTGGAGGTATTTAACAACCAACGTCACTGCTCCGCGGTATGTACACACTGTGGAGGTATTTAACAACCAACGTCACTGCTCCGCGGTATGTACACACTGTGGAGGTATTTAACAACCAACGTCACTGCTCCGCGGTATGTACACACTGTGGAGGTCTTTAACAACCAACGTCACTGCTCCGCGGTATGTACACACTGTGGAGGTATTTAACAACCAACGTCACTGCTCCGCGGTATGTACACACTGTGGAGGTCTTTAACAACCAACGTCACTGCTCCGCGGTATATACACACTGTGGAGGTATTTAACAACCAACGTCACTGCTCCGCGGTATGTACACACTGTGGAGGTATTTAACAACCAACATCACTGCTCCGCGGTATGTACACACTGTGGAGGTCTTTAACAATCAACGTCACTGCTCTGCGGTATGTCCACACTGTGGAGGTATTTAACAACCAACGTCACTGCTCCGCGGTATGTACACACTGTGGAGGTATGTAACAACCGACGTCACTGCCCCGCGGTATCTACACACTGTGGTATTTAACAACCAACGTCACTGCTCCGCGGTATGTACACACTGTGGAGGTATTTCACAACCAACGTCACTGCTCCGCGGTATGTACACACTGTGGAGGTATTTAACAACCAACGTTACTGCTCCGCGGTATGTACACACTGTGAAGGTATTTAACAACCAACGTCACTGCCCCGCGGTATGTACTCACTGTGGAGGTATTTAACAACCAACGTTACTGCTCCGCGGTATGTACACACTGTGGAGGTATTTAACAGCCTACGTCACTGACCCGCGGTATGTACACACTGTGGAGGTATTTAACAACCAACGTCACTGCTCCGCGGCATGTACACACTGTGGAGGTATTTAACAACCAACGTTACTGCTCCGCGGTATGTACACACTGTGGAGGTATTTAACAACCAACGTCACTGCCCCGCGGTATGTACTCACTGTGGAGGTATTTAACAACCAACGTTACTGCTCCGCGGTATGTACACACTGTGGAGGTATTTAACAGCTAACGTCACTGCCCCGCGATATGTACACACTGTGGAGGTATTTAACAACCAACGTCACCGGCGCCGTGGGGGCCGTCGACCCCAGCATGCTGGATGCTGCCGTGCGTGACATGCTCACACTATGACGGTATTTTAACAACCAATATGATTTCATTACTAGACAGTATTGGATATGGGGTGTAAATAAAACTACACTATTTGAACATTTCTGTGAAATCACTTGTACGTCTATTTAGTTCAAAATAGAACAAGGAACGAACGGTCTAAATTACTTCTAAACACCACGGAGGTGAGCAGGGAACTAACTAAACCAAATAATAGCTGTGTTCCAGAGTGTAAAGTTCCATCAACGCAGTTCTAAGAAATAACAGCATCAGCTATTTATTAAAAAAAGAACCCTTGTTCAATTCATTTTTGTACTCTAGCTTGCAAGCGCGCGATAAGAACACCTAATATAAATAAACCAACGGACAGATGTACAATATACTATCTGTCTTAATGTCTCAATAACGAAATCTTTTTGGTTGTTATAAGAAAAGAGTTAGAGCCTGGCAGAGGTGGATTAAATGTCGAGAGCACCCTAGGCAAGGCCATGTTTAAATTTTAATCAAGTAGAACTGGTAATAGTAAACATTGATGACTATAGTTAGCGTTACTACATGTGTGGTAGTGTGGTGTTTATTTGTCACTTTGCATGGCTGGTAGTTTTAAACTGCTGTTTAAAAATTCCGCGTGCCCTTTTGTCACTGGTATGACTTCATTGATTCAGAGTAACAACCTACTACTACTACAAACAAAACAATTTATCTGTACACACGTCGATGTGTGAGTTTTATACTTAGGGTCGCACCGCAGAATTAATTTAATACTTACCTACTAACGAGTTCGACATATTTACGATTATATCTTTCCATACCGGGAGATTTGCGAACACTATGATGTAAAAAATATTCTGTTTTATATGTATTAAATGTTACAGAAAAGTCGGAAACAGCTACATAATATCACTTTACAAATATTTTTTATTATGTCCATTGTCCATTTCACCATTAGTTCACTTTACTGATTATTATTGAGTCATTTATAATGTAACGCACTAAATTCACTAATTCACTATTGTAATATAGTAATTTGCATATTCGGCGCAAAACTATACGATAATTATATGAATAAATTCAATAAAAATAAACTAATGTTTATCACGCTTCCACGCACGGTTTGTCAAGTTTTCATTGTCAACAATGGCATTATAGCACTAAAACCCGCGGAAATCTACTTGGCATTTGCGTGTATGTGATTCTCTGTGATCGATGTGGCTAGCTAATTTTGTCAGATTATACTGCTACGACGTCGTGTGACCTTAGACCGGCGATCCAGCAAACACTTTGTACACTGATTGATAACCCCTCTCGCTCTGGTGTATTCTCTCGCCAATGCGAGAGAGCGAGCAGGGTATATATATCAAGATGGTTGCTGGGTAATAACGTGAAATTATATTGTTGCTTTGCTTACCTGTTTTCATCATTTGGAAATCTATGAAATATACCTTCTTTAGTGTATTGGGTGGATAAACAATTATTATACGCGCACCTTCTCACCATGATGGTTACTATTGGTTGACAGTTCTCAAGACAACACACGTCGCGTATTGCGTGCGGCTAGTAATTAAACCCTGGTTTGGAGCGCAAAAAGGCTCGCAAAGTGCGGGGGAGAGGTGCGGGGACGCCAATTTGCGGGAGACGCTGTGAGATTCCATTCTGTTTGACTCTTATGTATTCTGTGCTTTTGTTACCTTGCGCCCCTAGGCACGTGCCTAGTTTGCTTTAAGATGATTTATGGAGTCCAGTGCTGCCCCCATTTGAAATAAATTATTTGAAAGGAAACAGAAATATCCTTTAAAATTTTGTTATAGTAAGCCCTAATAACACTTTTTATGAAGTACTGTTTACAGTTTAAAAGTGAGAATGTTAAGTTTTAGTTTGCATTCTTGCCAAAAGTGGCCGTTTTCCGCACAATTCATTTTTATTGTACTCATTTAAATATATAATACGTTGTCAAAGTGGTAAAAATGGCTAATAATTTTTTTTAGGGTAAAAAATACATAAAGTGGGGATGATATTTTTTTTCGAGTGTTACCCTATTTTGGGATGGAAAGGTCTTTTAAAAACATTGGGGTTTGCAAAGATAACTTTTTGATTCAGTGACCCGTTTGCGACTAAATAATTCTTGTTCAAATTAAGCGTACCCCTCCCCTTAAAAAAATCATGATAGTAGTATATGTTTTGAACTTTAAAAAAAAACCTATGACGACTAAGTTAACTTTGTTACTTTAAAAAGGTTACAGCCACTTATGAGATATACCTATTTGAAAGAAATCGTATAAAATACATAATCCTTAGAAAACAATTACAAAGTTGAAGTTGCAACTTGTATAAAATGAGTAGTAAACATGTAAATTTATGGAAAATAAAGTCCCCCATTTTGCAACGTGTAACTTCGGAACTCTACAATGAACGTGGCCCGACACGCACTTGGCCATTTATTTCAAATATCGATTTTAGATTTCCTAGTTTACAGTCGGTCTAGCGCTTACCGAGATTTTGTCTGTCGGAATCCAGTGGTAGACTCTATTTACCTTAAGAACTATTAGGTTAAAAACATCCGTGAATTGGCTATTGGAAGTTTGTCAATTTGAAGATCATGAGTAATCGCTCTAACTATAGTGAGAGCTCATTACTCATGACCCCCGTAACACCCCCCTTTCGGACCGCGCATGATCTAGCATACTTAGTACATTGACCAAAAATCACCAAGTTGATCATATTACATTTACTCCTAGGGTAATGGTAGTCCTGGAACCACTGAAACTCACAATCACCAACTTCCCAAACGGCAAGCCTATCGAAGTAACAGTTCCCGACTTCCCGAACGAGCCAGAGAAGGGCTCACATAAGGTGGTCCTAAACAAAGTCGTGTACATTGAATCCAGTGATTTTAAGGAGCAACCAGAGAAAGGTTACAGACGATTAACGTCGAACCAGTCCGTAGGCTTGAGGCACGCCGGATATGTTTTGAAAGTAAGATTTTTTAATGTATTTATTATGTAATGCTCCGTGTGTTATTTAAGTTGCGTTTTTTCCTTTAATTTGCCTTTTGAATTATATTATAATAGCGACTTAACCTTACCACCGGTCCTGAAGCTGTATTCAAACATTTGTGGCAAATATGGCAGTCCTAATGTTGAAATGTTTTATACTATAAACACTGTATTCGTAAGCAAGTAACTATTTTATTATCGAATTTAGGCAATGTTAAATTAACACTTGGCCCACCACTGATTAATCCTCATTTTACATTGCAATATCCAGCCTTCTTAATTTGGCAATAAGATACTTCTTAAGTTTCAGGTTTGACAACTTTTAGACTCTGTCAACCGGCCATATTGCGAAAATCATACCTACAAAATTTGCTATGCCCCGTCCATAACACAGATTTAAGAAATCTTTGGTTTGGGGCCATTATTTCAGGTTCCCTAACTTTAGTCACAGGCCGGAATCTCCTAAGCTACGCGCAATATGCGTCCCCGTTCCCCGTCCCCGCACCTCTCCCCCGTTTTCGCCTCGATGACTCACGTTGGCCGTCAAGAACCGGGGGAGGGGTGCGGGTGCGGGGAACGGGGACGCATATTGCGCGTACCTTAGGAGATTCCTTTCTGTTTACTTTTACTGTATTCTGTGCTTTAGTGGTCAATCTTAACATTAGGCGGGTGCTATTAGTACTCTTATAAATCTTCTAAATAAGTTTGTCAATATGTTATTTAACAAGAGATGTTGTTTAAAAAGGGTTTTTGGTACATCACATACTTAATCAAATAATAATACGATACTTTCCAAAGCTTTCGTTTCATTCGAACTAGGTTACATAACTAATTTAGGCGACTGGTATAGTTGTTACGTGCCTAACCCTGGGAGCGCTAACGAACTGTTACGATGTTCCATATACTCATCTTATTCGATTTACGCTGAATACGAATTATGCTATGCATACAAAAATAAAAGATAAACAGCTGAATGTGTTTGCCTTTCATGTACTGTAAATTGTGTGAGTTTTATAAAAAAATCATATAATGAAAAGATAAGTAAAATATTATTTCACTAGCACATGGTATCCTTTTTATTGGCCAAACATCTTCTAATTTTTGATATTTCTTATGTATAAAAGAGTTAGTCATTATTGTCTTTATATATTTTTTCTTTCTATTCATCCTCATCGCTTCAGTAGGAAGTTCATTTCTGGACTTTGGCGTCATCATCATCCAAGCGTATTCGCGTAAGCGTAACCTTCGGATCACAAGGCAAACGCCTTGACCACTGGACCACGGAGGCAGTCGTCATAGACTTAGGCGTCATAAGTTCTATTAATTATTTTAACTCTAAGCAAATTTGAAATGTTTATTCCAAAAAATAATAATTTTCTCCTAGGTGTCTAAGGTGATAAAAAGCAGCTCTGGAGATGTCACCGAGGTGGAATGTACCGCTGAGCCCTCGGACGCAGCAGAGAAACCGAAGGCGTTTATTCATTGGGTGTCTGAGCCGACGACCGTCGAAGTTCGATTGTATGAACCTCTGTGAGTGTTATGACTATTTATTTCTCACGAAACCTACTTCAGGTGTCAGGTTCTTCATAACAATAAGTGTTACAGGGAACTGCCATAATGTGGTTCCCTATAAAACCTATCTAACCTATCTCTGTAAATTTATGTAAAGAAATATAAATAGACAATAAATAAATAAATATAAATATGTACTTAGTTACTATTTTTTTAATATTTGCGAAAGATAGATCTCGTCGAGAAATAGCTGCTAAAAATATTAAAAACAGCAAGAAGAATAAAACAACTAAAACGCGACATTTTGAATTATGGCGTCGAAGGCAATGATGACCAAGGACATCCCGTGAAATAAACAAATTCCTTGAGGGTTTTGATCATTATTTACTATCGTGTACAGCCTGTGCATGTTTGTATTAATATGATATAAGGCTATGCGTATGATTAATTATTCTTATCAACAGATTTAAACATAAGAACCCCGAGGACCCCAACGAGGTTCCGGGCGGGTTCCTGTCGGACTGCCGCGCGGACACGCTGCAGGTGGTGCAAGCCTACGCTGACGCGTCCATCGCCGGCGCCAAGCTGTACGACAAGTTCCAATTCGAGAGGATCGGCTTCTTCTCCGTTGATCCCGACACTACATCATGTAACGTGAGTGTTTTGAAATTCACTTACATATTAGGATATATTTATTATAGGGTTTTTAGGCATTCAAGATGCTGTACTAAAGTACTCAAATTAAATAGGATAAAGAAAGAAAGAAAAGCTATATTCGACAAGCAATTTCCAGAATATGAATCACATACTAGACTATACCTAATGAATGCCGAAAAGGCGGCCAGCTCAGTAGGATTATAAGGATGTGTTTCAATATACCTGAGATCGAGAGTTCGTGAAATGTGTACTGTTAGCACAGAGATCACATTTACTTTCCCTGGTACGTTGCGCAGCTACGAGTACATCTTTCAGATATCGTCGTACGACGCGCATATATGACGAAATTGATCTATGGTTTTTCGGATATTTAATTATTTACTAGGAAGTGCTACGAATACATGCCACGAGCGGCGTATTACTTGTACTTTCTGCTACTAGTGTTCTATGGTAATATAATAGGGAACTTGCGTTTCAAATATTTTGACAATTGATGTTAATATTTAATTCAAAAACACGTATTTCTGAAAAGGTTACTTAAAATTAGGAAGTATTTCAAGTTTGCGTAAAACGGAAGACTTCGCAATACCAAGCGACGTCATAGCATTTGACAATACCTTTTTTAAATTATTAATGAGATTTAAATTTAGATCGGTGGTCCATCGTCGTAAAAAGTCATTTATTTTAAAAATAAAACGTCCCTGGTTAGGTTTGGAGTGTGCGCCTCCGCTTCTCAACTCACGCCTAGAAACATTCAGTAAACTTAGCGTTGTAATTAATATTATTAGTGAAGTTCCTTATATATATAGGTACCTAACTACACTTCGTCTGCTGAAAACGCACCGTATGTGTTTTCCTCTCTGGAATAACACACACGTTGCATTTTTCAGCAGTGGAAGTGTTAAATATGATAAATAATTGATTTATAATTATAAGCGCTATTGTAAAAAAATGCTTCAAAAAAAGGACCTATGTGCTTAAAAGCGCATTTTGCTTGTTTCAGATGATTTTCAACAGAACCGTTTCTCTCAAAGAAGATACTGGCAAATAAATTGTAACTGTTCCTGTTTTATAAATTTATATGTAAAAGAATAATAAAATCTAATAGTTTGAAAAATAAAATATAAAATCAAATGAAGTCTTATTATAACTAACTTCCAATTTTGTTTTTACAAAACTAACGTGATTCAGAATTCTATCGATCAGAAAATGCTTATTAATTGCTTAAAAATTAAATTTTTAACAAAAAAAACAACCGACTTAATTTTTTTTAGGAGTTTCTTCCAATTAGCGAATACAATACAATTACTACAATTGGCGAAGATATCGCATAACAAACATACATAAAAAAGGGCAAGTGCGAGTCGGACTCTTACATTAAGAGTTCCGTACCTCCTTACAATGTTTTAAAACGCTGAAGAATAACGTTTCTTGTATGACGACCCCCCCCCCCCTTTAATTTTTAACTTTATCTTATTTTTAGTATTTGTTGTTATAGCTGCCATAGTAATACATAATTGGTGAAAATTTCACGTATCTAGTTAATGCCATTATAAAGATCGAGTTAAAAACGCTGTAAAAACACGTTTTTGTATGACGGTACCCTTTAATTTTTAACAGTATCTTATTTTTAGTATTTGTTGCTATAGCGGCCATAGTAATACATAATCTGTGAAAATTTCAAGTATCTAGATAATGCCATTATAAAATCTTGTTAAAAACGCTGAATAAACACATTTTTTGTATGACGACCCGCTTTAATTTTTTACTCTTTTTTATTTTTAGTAGTTGTTATAACGACGACAGGCCACAGTAAAACATAATTGGTGAAAATATCAAGTGTCTTTGATAAGTATGTGAGGCCGATGCGTTCATATACGTCAGTCGTGCTATTACGGTTCAAGAGATAGAGCCCTATGACAGACGGACAGACAGCGGAGTTTCAGTAATAGGGTCCCGTTTGCATCCTTTGGGTACGGAACCCTAAAAAGAAAAACAAAACATACAGTCGAATTGATAATTTCCTTTTTTGAAGTCGGTTATAAATAAGCTGTAAGTAATGTAAAGGAGTATAATAAGATAGAATGTTATTGAAGATAACGATACTAAAAAGCGATATATACTAGTGACATTAGAAAAATATTGGTCGTGTGGAAGTAAGAGCGCAGTGTGGGGTGGGTGGGGTGCCACCCCGGGGGGCGGTGGACACCGTGGCGAGCGCGGCGGCGCGGCGCGGATATCGAGCGTGGGCGCCGCGCATGCCACTACTCTAGCCTCCGCCATCCCGCGATATGCACTACTGCGCGGTTACGTCTCCTGCTAAAACTCTATTTGTATTATATTCCATATCCGCGCGACATTTGCTTATCATGTAGAAACTATTCGAACTCCAACATTTATTATTAAGGTAAGTGAATAGCTTTTAGCAGAAACCATGATGTCAGATTGCATGAATTTAACTTTTTCGCTTACAAGTATTGTCGACAAATTAGTGTTAATCTAAGCTATTATAACCAGGCTGTTATGCGTGATGTTGACGTGTTTGTAACGTTTGACACCAATGATTTCTATAATTTTTGTATAAGTAATATAAGTATACAATTCATCTACGTCTCCCAACTATTGAAAACTTAGTATGTGAACTGATTCAAGATATTGTCAAAATTTTCTGAATTCTTTCATTAATTTGCATCTAAAAGAACGTATTGTGCATTGTACATTTAATGTTTGAATATTCTTATATTACGCATTTACACCCCCTATTTCATTCAAGTTTCATATTTCTCTCCATCCCTCAGTTGTCGGATTTTATGTATATTTATTAATTTATTTATTTAATCTTTATTGTCCATCAAATACAAATTGTACAGAACAATAGGCAAACTTAACGCTAAAAGCGTTGTCTACCAGTCAACCTTTATAATAATATTAATATGTAATATTACATAGGCACATTTAATTATACCTCGCCACTCCGGAGGTTATGGGTTCAATCCCCAGCCAGGGCAAGATGGAAAACGATCTTTTTCAAACTGTCCTGTGTCTTGGGTGTTTATCTAGAGGTATACAATGAGTTAATGAAATAACGCAATACCTCTCAGATTGTAACTTATCCATGAAACTGAACAACTTTTGTTCTATAACATTCCCAAAATACCAAAAATAAAATTCGGATTTTCATACAAACTGACTCGATCAGCTGATCAGTTTGTATGAAAATTTATATTTTTTTTGGTTTCGTGAAAGTTGTAGATGAAATGATGAAATAACGCAAAACCTCTCAGATGGTACTGAGAGGTTTTGCGTTATTTCATTAACACGTTGTATATGTATTTATTATAAAATATTGTATCATT
This sequence comes from Acrobasis repandana, assembly GCA_963576875.1. Lineage (NCBI taxonomy): Eukaryota > Metazoa > Arthropoda > Insecta > Lepidoptera > Pyralidae > Acrobasis > Acrobasis repandana. The sequence continues at coordinate 11,705,519 of OY756218.1, read as the reverse complement.
GAGTTACTATCCCATAATACAAGTTTTAACTTACTTTAGGGCTATTATCTTTTATGTTTATTTATTATTTATTTATACAGGTTGATTTGAACCTCATAGTTCTATTCAAGGAAAGTACTCTTTAAGTGAAATATAAAATACATATTCTGTCATATGTATCTATAATCTATATATCTATTATCAGTAATTATAGATATAATATACCGTCTTAGAATGTGAAATAATCATATACGATTTACCGAAGTATTCTGATTCATTATAAAAATCTTTCTATACACAACCGTAAAATGTGATAGCTATTTGCAAATCGAGATATAAAAGCGAAAATCACTCACTCATCACAAAATCTCGAGAACTACTTAGCCAATGAAGATGAAATTTGGCAGGAAGGTAGAATGTGACTAGGAGAAGACCGCTAAGAAAAGATTTTGGAAAATTCCATCCCTAAGGGGGTGAAATAGGGTTTAGCAGTTTGTATCAAAATTTCGTAATTTTTAAAGTGAGACATGAAATTTTTTATTATGTATAGTAGTAGTAGTAGAAAATTATAATGCATTAATTACAGTTTAAAAATTAAATCCCTATAGGGTTGAAATAGGGGTTGCAAGTTTACATAATAAATGTCATTTTTGAATTCGTGGTTAGTAAAAAATAATAATCCATTAATTGGATTTTAATAAATTACTACCGAGTTTAAAAAAAAAACAATCTAATTTGTGTAGCCCACGTGGGCAAAGCCGCGGGCAAAAGCTAGTATTAATATATTCTTACATGCACATATTTTATACAAATATGTGATACAAATTCCAGGAACGACTGAAATAAATAAATAACCGTAGATATACCGTAAATCTCATTGTTGTAATAGTGGTATTTTGGAAACAAAATACCACTATTAGAACAATGATATGTGCACAGTTACACATAAAATGTATCCAAGTACTTACAACATAACATCCGGCTTATCTCGTGTTATCTATGACGGCATTGGTTCCACTGAACCACCATGTGCGATTAACTAAATGGAACACAATTTGCATATCTACACTTGTCACCCTCATTGCTTTCATGGTTAACGGGAAAACATAACAATAAATGTTGTTTAAGTGTAGATGTTGTGTAAGTACGAGTATAGACTTACACAACATCGATCTGTTGTTTGTAACTTCAATTCTAAATTAATTGAATACCATTTTGATTGTTTTTTAATCCTTTGGGAACGCCATTCTCGTACTTACTTTCTCGAAGTATAATTTCAAAAGTTTATTACGACAACTATTCGTCAATTAAATTACAAATAAATTACTTTTGTTCGATGTTTTCTTTGTAAATAATTTCTCGAAAAACCCACAAAGGTTGTATCGCTCCATCAAGGTCAATATGAGCGTTGAGATACAGACACGCCGAGCGGTGGCCCGGTGCAGAGACCTATTACTCTTAGTCGCCGAGCATCATAAGATCGTACTTTATTTGTCTATGCCAACCTAAACTCTACAGGAGTAATATAAGTTTGTAATTACGAGGCGAAGGCTGCCTGAAATATGGTTTTAATAGCACTCAATAAATCCAACCTGACTTAATTGGGTAACTACGTTCTTACACTTAGCTAGCTATAAATATTGTAATTTTGTATAGACTGGGATAAAATATCGGAGAGCTTGTAATGTAAGGCTTAAAATAACAGTGACGAAGATTATTCCACTATTGAAGATTCAGGAGTCCAAATTGAATTTACTCTATCGTATAAAGATTTTTTTTTATATTTTCTACTTATACTTATTTAAAATTATTGCATTAAACTTTAACTTCTTAAAAGTACTGTCATGCAAAAGACCCTCTTAGTATTCTTCTTCTTCTATCGTGTCAATGGCAATGGATCTAAAGTGTGTTGGCCCAGAAATTAGCCCTCTCCCCCTTAGTAAAGCCATGGTAAAGATAAACAGCAGTTGTGGGGTTAGTAAGGGTGTTTATTGCAAAAGCACAAGAAACTAAAGTAAACTACATGCTGCCAGTGTGTCATTTTATAGAACTTGGTTTTGCTCGATACGCCAAGGTAGGGAAAGGTTTCCTACCCATTTTCGACGGCTTTTCCTTTTGCGCTGCAACTTATGTTTTTTTTTTCATAAAGTTACTAAGTAAAAAAATAACTTCTTACGGGAGGCAAATGATGACAAACATTTATTAAGTTAAAAGGCCAAAGCGTAAGATTAGATTGAATTGAGTAGTAGGTATAGTATTTTCTCAGTAAAGTAAAAATTACATCCGCCCACGCATCCGTCGTCGCCAGCCGTTCGCCGAATCGCCACGATTTTGTTGGTTTATTAGGCTACAACTCCTCGATTCCCTTCATGAACCACCCACGCTTGTGACGTCATTCGATAACACGAACATGTCGATAGCCTCATGACATTCATTAATACCAGGCGTTATGTCATCTATGTACTCGTACTTATAACTTTTGTATACACATCTTTAAGCTTAAGGGGAATTTTTAGGCAAATATTAACCCTTTCGGTAAAAACGTGACCTGCTATGTAAGTTCCGATGTGTCTTCTTACTCCGAATACTGCCAACTATATACAGCTAGGTAGGGTTACGAAGTATAAGTTTAGTACATATTACACTCTATAGGGATCCCACGATGAAATAACTAAATTGAAATCGGAGGTTCTGTTATCCGACTAAACGGAAGGTCTTTTTAATTCGCGTCCCATTTTCGTAGGTATTATCTGTACAAGACTGATGAATGTGGGATAAAGGGAAAGAAAATTAGGATAAACGGGATCCGAAAGATTGAATGAGTAATTTGAAGCCTTTGATTCTGTCAGTCCCAAAGACTGATTAATGTTGAAGATAACTGGTATTGCTAGCTTGATTGATAGCTGATTTGTTATGATTATTTTAGAACTTATTAAGTGAGAAATTGATTTAATGGAATAACTATGATTGATGAGCGAAATATTTGAAATCTCCATTTTATGACAACTCCGCCAAAATGCCTACTTGTATTACTTTTACAATGTCTACAACCCCAAGAATAGGTGTGGCTGCTAAATGCACGGCTTGATTACACTCAGTTGACACAATAAGACAAAACAGGTTTTGTATTAAATAGCTCTTTCGTGGAGATTATCTTGCGATGGCATTTTTAACCGAGTTCAAAAAAAGGAGGAGGTTATCAATTCGTCGGAATCTTTTATGTTTTTTTACGTATGTTCCCCGATTTTTCGAAGAATGAATGAATGAATGAATGAATAACTCTTTATTGCACCTAAAAAATAAATAACAAATTAACAAAATACAAATTGTAAATATATATACATAGGTACAATGGGCGGTCTTATCGCTGACAGCGATCTCTTCCAGACAACCAGTGGATGGAGAGAAATGTAAATGAAGACGCCTGGACCGATTCAAAAAATTCTTTTTTGTTTGAAAGGGTATACTTTCCAGGTGGTCCCATAGAAATTTTATTAAAATTGATTAAGTAGTTTGGTTTATAAACGAAAATAACTGAAAAATATATCGTCTAAGTATACAATTATTGCGTATTTAGCTATTCTGTGACTGTCACTTCACTTGTATTGAAGTCGGTTTTTTTGTTTTAAAAAAATATCATAAATTATTAATGTACCGTATCCTCGTACCTAAGGTTTTATGGGCTGTAACATAGCTGTAATGAAGCGTAAACGTCATCTAACAGTAGTAAGATTGTACTGGTTTAATACGCATATATGTACAAACAAGTACATGTCTACGGCGGACGCAAAATATAGGTCATGGCAATAAATGGGTCAAGGGTATCAGGAAACTCGTTTGTGTAGGGCTCATTTATAATTGGGATGTCTCAACTTGTTGGTTGAACGCCAATAGATATTGAGTTTCGGGTCTGAGAAAGTATAAAACCCTACAATGGAGCGCTGCCAGTTGATGTCAGTCAGACCACGCCTCTCCAGAATTTAATTAAAAAGTTATTTGTTCTAGTAATGTCGGTAATTCCATTATTCATAAGATAATACGAGTAGCTACTGTAGTTTTCTGTTTGTTGAACACAACGTAATTACAAAGAATATATTAGATAATATTTATAATAAAATATAAGTACATTTATTTGTAGAACTATAGGATTAGAAGTTTCTGTTTTAAGGCCCCGCCAGTTCAGAGCCAAGAAAACTGTGTTTTAAAAAAAATCACTGTAATTAAACTACTACAGTTTATTTATCAAAAATTTTACATAAGAATCTTAAGGCCGCACCTGAATTTTTCGGGGTCCAGTGCTGCCCCCATTTAAAATAAATCATTTAAAAGAAAACAGAGACATCATTTGAAATTTTGCTACCACCAAGTTCTAGATAACCCTTCAAAGTATTTTATGAACTACTGTTTACAGTTTAAAGTAAGAACGTTAAGCTTTACTACGCACATTTGCGAAAAACGGCCACTTTTGGCAAATGTGCGTAGTAAAACTTAACGTTCTCATTATGAACTGTAAACAGTAGTTCATAAAATACTTTGAAGGGTTATCTAGGACTTGGTAGTAGCAAAATTTTAAATGATGTCTCCGTTTTCTTTGAAATGATTTATTTTAAATGGGGGCAGCACTGGACCCCGGAAAATTTAGGTACGGCCTTAAGGCTTTTCTACAGACACCAAAAATGTATTATCTAAATATGTACCTATCCGTTTTGGCTACAAAAAAAATTATAAATATAATACAAAAAAAAACTGCGAAATATCGTCGAGCACGGCTCCGGGCATTTCTTCGCTCTCGAAGAATATTTCACTGTGTTTTGTTTATTATTTTTTTTGTATATATAATACAAAAAAAATCTCTAGGCTCTATAGCTTATACAACGTTTAACAAAAAGGGGGTATCAACCCGAAAGGAAGTATCAACCCGAAAGGAAGTATCAACTCGAAAGGAAGTTAACGTACTAATCAGTGTGAACAACTTTTACTATGGGACCACCCCAGAAATCCCGCAAAAAAATCTTGTTCACATTGTTTAGTACGTTACCCTTTGCGACTGCGGTGCCATTCAGTCGATGGACCACCTTTTGTCATGTCCGAGCTGCCCTACGTCATGTACCATAGAGGACCTTAATAAAGCTAACGACAGAGGGATCGCCGTGGCCACATACTGGTCACAGGTGATTTGAAATTGAAGCTACAGTGTAACCATTTGGACTCGATAAGAAGAAGTACGTTAACTTCCTTTCGGGTTGATACCCCCTTTTTGTTACACGTTGTATATTGTTATTTCTTTTCTATTAGTTTAGAAGTATGTCTCTAGACTGTATCTCTTTACCAATGCCAATATTTTTATTTTATTGCTTCATTTTAAAATATTTTATATGGAAACATGTCATAATATAGAGTAGACATGAGAAGTCATATGGTTGGCTGATGTAGGTTCTAACTAGTTACTACTACTAATGGTTCTAGAGGTACTTGTTTCAAATTAAAACTAACGAAGTAAAAATAAAACAAGTGTTTGAATGTCGCGTATTTAAGGCCCAGTACACGAGAGCAATGGGTTTCGTATTTGAAATAAATTATTTAATCGACAAAAAAGTTAATAAAAATATCTGCTTTTATGACCGTTTTAAACGTTATGAACATCCGTTTAAAATCATTTTGTAGTTTTTTGTACGCTACGTTTCACTGAACAAGGCAGTGGTTTTTAAAATGATTTGAAATAAGAAATCTAAAATTCTAAACATAAATAAAAGTAGAATTTTAATGTCTATCTACGATTAAAATTCTAGTCCTTAAAGAGAAAATATTGTGTATTTAGGGTTCCGTAGTCCACAAGAACCCCTTATAGTTTCGTCATGTCCGTCCGTCCGTCCGTCCGTCTGTCTGTCCGTCCGGTCTCGTACTCCGCCGCTACTGCACCGATTGTCACGAAAATTGGTGGAGAGATAGATATTGAAGTTCCAAAAGTTGATTTTTAAAATTATGAGAAAATGTTTTTTTTCAGCCCCCCTCCCATACAAGGAAAAGTGAATTTAAAAAATTAAATTGGACTGACCCCAACGTGTGGGGTATCGTTGATAAGGTCTTTTAAAATGCAACAAAAACTGCTTTGAAACTATGTAGATCAAACCACCCAGTCTTGAGATAATCTAATACAAAGTTAAAATTTGAGGTGTGCCACCGTAACTTTTGAAATATTACTAAAATAATTCTGAAAAAAATGTGGTACTTATATGTAAAAAAGTATGTTCTTTTAATTAAAACTATAGCGGTCTCGGTATCAAAGATAGTTATTTTTTAATACGTCATAAATCGTAAACCGCAATTTACCTTTAGAACTTTTATATTATATTACTTGCTGCTACGGAACCCTTCATGGGCGAGTCAACACAAAAAACCCTGTCTTCTTCACGTAGGTACACGTTTATCGCCTAAATGCTAACGTTTTATTTGTATGGTGTGCGTATATATTGTTTCAGAAACATATTAAAAGTGATAATTATGACAAGCAATATTCTATTTAAATATAATGTGTTCGAGAAAGCGCGTGCTTAAGGCGTTGGTGATAGCAAGCATATCAGAGAGATGGATATCCAGAAGCAGCACCTGTGTCCGCGGCTGGTGGATTATCTGACCATCGTCGGCGCCAAGCCTTATACCACGGGGAAGGGGCTCGCTCCTGTTCAGGTATTTTTAATTCTACTTGTTGTATTTAGGAGTTCCTCTAATGTCATGACAACTTCATAGAGACAAAAGTTAAATTTATATATATAGGGTAAAACCCTGATAGTCGCCCCGACATTGTAAGGTTGACGGGAAAGTAGTGGATGAGACTGGCACAGGCTGTGGAAAGTGACGCGAAAAATGGGAGGCCTATGCACAACAGTGGGTTGATGTGGGCTGAGAAAAGAAAGAAAGAAAGAAGTCGCCCCGGGGTTATAGTTGCCTTGATTGCAATTACTCTAGTTTCGCGAATGAAACACATGTTATTTTATTTATCTATCGATAGACTGCAACTACAACTAAGTTGACCGTGTTGCATGGCTCTGTGCGATTGCATGGGACGGCTAGGTGCGATCAAAGTTTTTGTGGGATAAATGTCCTCTTTCTCGACGGGGCATCTATCCTAAACGTAATTTACATGGATTAGGCAACTATCCTGTGTATGGGATAGTTGTCCCAAAATTTAGAAGTCCGCAAAAATCGCCAATACTCTGGAAATATCAGAGATAATGTTTATTCCTTACATCAATTTGAAGATAATAATAAACCAAAGTACCTACCCGTTTTACAAATAAAGAATCTTGCTTTTTGTACAAAGAGATATAAAGTAATTTCAAAAAGTGGGGCAACTATCCGGCTTTTTCCCTAACACTGAAAAAAATTCTATTGCTTGTATATTTTGCTGTCAGAACTCCATTAGACTACTTATTTATTAGTGCGAGTTTTATAGTTATATCTATAAGTAAGTAAAGATTATCAAATAAGTTAGTGGACCTTGCCATATTGCGGAAAAAATCGAAACTAAATTTAATATGACTTTATATTTTATACTATACTAGCCTGTAGTCTTGTGTCCCACTGCTGAGCAAAGGCCTCCTTATCTTTTCACACGTCCCTGTCTTCTACGATTTCCTGCCACTCGCACAAAACAAAGATAAATCATTCGGTGGCCCCATCATTTCAGATCCACTTCCTTAGTTCTCTCTCTCTTTGCTTAGCCTTATCCTATTTCATAGTGTCTATGTTCAGAACTTTTCTGGATGCATCTGGATCATTTTCAGATCTTATGACGTGTCCGTACCACCTGAGACGTGTTTCGGAGAGTTTCTCTTGGATTGGTCTGATTTTGCAAGGTCCATTTACTTAGTTGTTACCTTTAATCAAAGCCGTTCACGAATATGTGGTTTGGAATAGAACACATCACATATAAAATGAGAAAAAAACATAAGTCATATTTCTCATGGAAAATCGTTTTAAGTTATGAAGAGTGTTCAATTTCATCGAAAATTAGGATTTATTTGCTCCTTGCATAAAAAAGGTATATGTTTATATCTGTAGCCTGCAGTTTATGTATTCAAGCGAAGTTGTCTGCGTAAGTTTCAGACAAATACCCAAATCCCCTTTTATGTTAAGATGTAAATCAAACAAGCTCGGCGAAATCCATTAAGGACTTTTCACTCTCTGCTCGAAGTTTATGTACTCGAAGTTAAGATATAGTCATAAGCTTATATAGCTTACATACAGGGATATAAACTCTAATTGAATTGAAAAGGATGTAATGGTTTTTGAGTTATCCTAATTTACGAACAAAAAAACATCTGTTTCTGATTGAAGCGGTTTCATTTTAAGCATGTAATGAAGCAAAATTTTTCCTTCCTTTGGTTATCGATTTAAAATTATTAAATATAACATGAAATGATTGGGTTATGTAAACATTGGACTTATCTACAGGCGCCAGAATTACTTCGCCGCTACCCACTGACCAACCACGATGATTTCCCCCTGCCTCTCGACATGGTGTACTTCTGCCAGCCCGAGGGCTGCGTGTCCGTGGGCCCTCGCCGCGCCCCCGGCCACTCAGCCGCGAGAGACTCCTCGTCCTTTGTCTTCACACTCACTGACAAAGATTCTGGTTAGTTCGCTCTTATAACACTAAGTTTCTCTTATATCACTTAGTTAAATCGAAATTAGAAGCAAGTAGAGACATCTTTTCACACGTAGCTTGTCACCTAATTATTTTATAATGCGGAATGTTATCGTGTTAACCTATCACGGTGGTCTGAAGAATTCCACTGCAAAAAAACTCCCAGTGTGAATGTGGAGCCACAAATCAAACCTTACGGCACATCTTCGAAGAGTGTCCAATATACTGTTAATCTAGATTAACCGTCCATCTTGCCAAACATGGCCTTCGGATCTTACCTATGGCCCTAGCCCTGCCCAGTTAGGGATAGAGACGTGATATATCTGTATTCCATGATGATCTGGGAGAAAAGGAAAACCTTCGAATGTACCAGCTTCCCGCCCAGATCGTAAATGCTGATTGAGGGAATAGGTGGATGGAAAATGCGAATGTTAATAGGCGATGCGGCTAGCAACTCATCATCTATCTTAATTCATTTTCCACCTTTTCACCCACCCAAGACTCAAAATGCTCTGTCTGCCTCATTAGGAATAAAGCCGTGATAGTGTATAATGTATCTGTATCTTGAGGAATATTAGCTACTTGGACTGTCAGGGTTAAGACAGTCCAAGTCGGGCTAACTTAGAATATCTGCAAGACTAATGATTTACTTATATAGCTTTCAACGAAAAATCTCTTAAGTTTTCCTTGAGTAGCATTTCGGTTTCTTACAAAAATTGTTATCTGTTTAGGCAAGACACGTTACGGCATCTGCGTCAACTTCTACCGTGCAGTGGAGCGCGCGCCGACGCCGGGCCCGCGCGAGCGCAGCATGCTGCGGCGCGAGTCGTGGCGCAAATCCATGGAGAAGAGTTCTGACTCTGCCTTCTCCAGGTGAACATTTATTACTTCTAGTCTGCTACGTCTTAGGCTTCAAACTGCGTTAAGCCGCGACGGGTTCAGTCCGTCTCTGTCACAAACCCTACGAGCGACAGAGACACGTGATCTGTGACAGTTTCAGCTACCTCTATCGCACGTACCGTTTGTGGCTGAAAAGACTTCTAATTGGTAACCAACACATAACGCGGTCTTCTTATCGCCGATAATGGCTTAAATTAATAACATGCATGCAGTGATGTTACATTGACTTGAGGTGACATTCTGTCCAGTGCCATGCCGCTGTACCGCAACATCATGTTCTTATAGTGCGCGATACGCAATTACGGATCGCATTTCATAGAGGTTATTTTGTAATGATTGTCATTAAATTTTTATACGTAATTCGTGTATCTTTTTACCTTTTTGCTTAACTCTGCAATTTGTGTTTTGTATGTATGAGATATTTTCTTCTTCTAGAAGAAAGAAGAAGAAGATCTTAAGCTTTTTAGGCCTTAGACTAAGACGTAGCGAATGTTCCAGTGACTATAGGAGCAGCAACGTGGCGCCGAGTGACTCGGAGCGCGACTGCAGCGCGACCCTGGCGCCGCGCCTCGCCGCCGCGCCGGACTCGGAGAGCGGCGGCTCGCACTCGCCCAGCCCGCGCGCCACCAGGAAGCGGCAGGTTGGTCCCTACCTGAGTTGAGCTCAATCTAACACATTATACCTCTAGGTACAATCATTCGTATCCTTTAGGCTATCCATACATAACGTCACACGAATTCCATGTTTTTTTACTCCCCCCTCCTTGTCACAGTTGGTCACAATTTTTGAGATTGTTATCTCTATTTTTATAGTAGCCTATAAAATTATACAACTGCTGGACAAGTGGATCCGAAATAATTTTATTGAATTAAAAAAAATATTGGACAAGCCAACGAAAATAGAGCTGAAATATTAAAGTTTTTTTTATATTTGCTTAGAAATAGAGTATTGTGACGTCACGAACCTTACGAGTATGACCCCTCCTTGTCACACAATGTCACACTTCATTACCCCCTTTTATCTGCTTTTACATCAGTCTTCCTGTAGTGTCAATTTTCACATACTTTGTTTTGAAAGTGGACATTCAGTTTGTTCATTACGAGACAGGCAAGGTACATGAAATCGCACACAATAATACTCGTAGTACTATGTGTAATAGCGACTTGATGAAAGTCGTATCGATATCAATAAACATAAGTACTTATTTTCTGCCGATAATGTTTATTTCGTCAATGCTTTATGTAATATTAGTGCGAAATCCCCTGTTTCGAGAAACCCCACAACGATAACGCATTAGGTTCGTAATTTACTAGCTGTTAGTTAGGAACGCCTACTATCTAACGATGGAACGAAGGATAATCCTAATAACGAACAACAACGTGTGTTAGTAAGCGAATGTGAAATTATACCTATTATACTTACACTTTCCAGAACCACGTTGAATTTTTAAATTTAATTTGGTAGGATTAGGACTTTATTTTTGTGTATTTAGTAAGTACAAACTTTCTAATTCGTGTGTTTAAAAACGTAAAATAATTCGGTGTATTTCAAACTATTGTAATATTTTATTTTTTATTTTGGGGTCTTATAAAACATGAAAGAGATACATCTTCGTAATATATTGCACGTTGTGTCTGAGTTTTAAGTGCAAGTAGAGGTGCCATATCTGATTTGTCGAAGATCTAACACCCCAAACACATCCTGGGTTGTCGTTAGACAATGACTGTTAATTTTTTTTTACTATATTTGCTGCAGTTGTTGATATTACTAAGGAAATATATTTGATTTGTTGCAGCGAATACGGAATCATTCCCTGACATCACTATGTCTGCTGTCGCATCACCCCTTCTTCTCCACATTCCGAGAGTGCCTATTTATCCTAAAAAAGTTAATAGATGCGTGTAACGAGTCTTCCAGCCCGCGCCGCGTCGGGGCGTCCCGACAAATATTTAGGTAAATACACTTTGAAATTAGTATTCCTTTCAATATCTCTAGACAAATAGTGCGTAGGAAGCGAAAAAGTCATTAATTTTCAGATTTAATTTACGTCAATTTTATTTACATAGAAAGCTTTCTGGACGTTTATTTTAGTTTATTGAATAGGTTCATTATTTATTCATCCACTACTATTATAGTAGTGGATGAATAAATAATGAACCTATTATTTTATAATAAAACTAATACCTATCTGGAAATAGATTAAATTAGTTTAATTCATCAGTGGCAATAAATGTTATCAAAAATCGTGATAACTTATGGGAAGCAATTAAGTACTTGTGTCATTTTTTATACAGGGATACAGTGTGGTCAGTATTAACCGGGCAGGCGTATGACAACACGCCTACGATAGTTCTTCACGACGTGAGGGAGATCGAAACCTGGATTCTGCGCCTGCTGTCCGCGCCGGTGCCGGTCCCTGGCAAGACAAGGATAGAGCTAGAAGTGCTGTCGCCGACTGCGCACGCGCCGCTCTTGTTCGCGCTGCCCGATCATACGCGGTTCGCGCTTGTTGACTTCCCTCTGCATTTGCCTTTGGAACTTTTAGGTGGGTCTTTATTTTACTAGTTTTAGTTTCGGTTCCATTTATGACATTTGTTTGGAGCGACATCTATCCTAATAATATTATACATACAAAAGTTTGTATGGTTGTCTGGATGAATGTTTGTTACGCTTTTACGCCAAAACAGCTGAATGGATTGGAATAAAATTGGGCAAGAATAGCTTATCACCTTGATTAACACAAAGTATAATTTTGGTCCCGGGAAAATGTGAGTTTCCTCTAGCGTGCTAGTTAATAATACTCGTATAAGTGATGCTAGTTGATTTTGACGACACAATGAAAATTGTCTTATTTTATATCTTATTGATAGTCTTTCATTTATATCTTCCCGTTCCTGTTTTGGAGTCCCTCTGCTGATAATGCATGCTGACGTTACTAAAGTACCAAACTCTTTGTCAGGTGTCGACACGTGCCTCAAAGTGCTCACTCTCATCTTACTGGAGAACAAAGTGGTGGTCCAGTCCCGCGACTACAACGCGCTGTCCATGTCGGTGATGGCGCTGGTGGCCATGCTGTACCCGCTCGAGTACATGTTCCCGGCGATCCCGCTCCTGCCCAGCTGTATGAGCTGCGCTGAACAACTGCTGCTGGCTCCTACGCCCTTCTTGATTGGGATACCGGCTACTTTCCTCCAATATAAGAAAAATTTCAGGTATGTCCTGCGGCACGGCCATTTTGTTACGTATGGATCAAGTAGTAGGGGGTCGAACGAAAAATTTCAAAATCGTCTGTGCGCGCTTTAAAAAATGAAAATAACTATATTTCTGTATGAAAACTAGTGAATATTATACCATTTTGTAATCCTAATGAAACAAGCTAAATAATCATATTTTAATTTCATCTGTTTAAGATCTTACAATAAGGGTCACCGATAAGTTCTAATTAAATCAGATTGTACTCGTATTCGCACTTTTTTAATGATTTGTTATTTGAATAGATTACCTGACGACATATGGCTCGTGGACTTAGATGCAACAAAACTTATTAATCCTACCGGAAACGATCAAGACTTGCCGCCGCTGCCTGAACCGGAAGGCTCAGTACTGAAAAACCACTTGAAACAGGTATGTACTCGCATCTCACGCTAGCTTTCAGTCCGAGTGTTGTGTCTTCTAAACAATATAATTTTCCAACAAATCTTATCACTTTATCTTTGTCTGTCACATGCTCTCGTGAGCGCATTGTCCTCGATGTCGCTACGCCGCTGTGTCAAGTGTATGCATTATTGTCTAATTGTATACTTACTTTCTTACAGTTACGATTATTTAGGGCAAGATAAATTAATTTATTCTCCGTCAATGTGTATTTTAAAATATCCGTTATGATCCATTACGTACACTATTAATTTTAATTGTTTAATGTGAACATAATGCACATAAAATTTTATATCACTCATAATACACAAACATAAGGTTAAATTTTCCATATTTCTTTTCTTTCATTCAACACTAAAGTATATACCTACTAGCACCATTTTCGATATTTCGAACCACATCCCACAAATATTCATTTATCTTGTCCTTACACTTTTTTTACTGAACAATTATCTACCTGGTACTATTATTTTTCACTAACATTCGGCTCACTTCTTCCTCGTCGCTAGGCCATGCATCTCATGGGAAACGCCGGAGCTGGTGTAAATATCTTCTCTTTTTTACATTGCACACTTTGACTCTGTTCACTCTACATATTTTGTGCCAGTATTATCTTATATACAACGCGTTGTTTTCAACAGTCTTCAAATTCACGACATTAGTTCAACGAATACTGAACAATTGAACATGTTTTATATGTAATACAATCTCACATACTAAATCTTTTACCTTACTTTCATGGAAAACTGTTCGGTATCGTCCGTAGTGCTAGTGCCGTAAAGGCGACTATTGATAACAGCATATTTTATAAGAATTCTACGTTTCAAAATGACATCCTTTAAGTATTAGAATCATTCAAACTCATTCTAGGTATATAGAACATTTTTCTTAATATCTGAACTGTAATATATGTAAGAGATCACTTCACATACATACTCGTACCTAACTCATGTTTTTAATTCGACTTTGTTTTTCATACTGCTCATTTTGAAAGGTAGTACTTTTGACTGAAATAAGTGTTCAATCAGTAAACACTAGCTACACCATATAATGTTTTAATACTCAAAATATTCAATAATACCTTTCTCAAAACATTTAGGTAGGTACATTATTATACAATAACATGATTTCAGTCATTCTAAAGTATTGTGGCTGTGCTGGCATGGTTTGACTTGTTATGTTTGTGCTGTGTATGGCATTACTGCGTAATTGCGTATATTTGCCAGTAAGTACTCACACAGTTAGCCAAACTGAAATTGAGGATAGGTTAACTCTAAAAAATTTGAAAATTACAATAATATTAGTAAGCATAGGACCAAGACTGACTTATTGGGGATCAATAAGTACCAATCCTCATTTCTTATGGCTAACTTAATTATAATTATGTCTAGTTGTAGTAACTAATTTTAAACAAAATTTTCAATAAGCTATATAATGTAGTTTTAAATTATGGGAAAAATGAAAATGCGTGTGATATTTTTATACAAATTTAAAGTATCTTTTTTCACAATAGCGTAAACAAATAGGTTTTCACCGCAACCAATTTTTGGAAAGAGAGCACTTTGTGATATTAGGGTTTCGTAGTCTTTTTTTAGTAACAACTGCTTCGAATTTGTTTTGTAAATATGAGAAAAATTAGAACCCTAATGTATATACGATAAGCTATTTTACTTGGTGCATACCACTTAACGCCGAAACGTCGGGTTCAAATACTATTTCATAATGCAGAGGTTTTATTTATTTGGAAAACCAACAGATCTAACATCTACAGGAGTATAACACTTTAATACCTAACAAACACAAATAACAGGTTTCGATTAGCGAGTATTGTATACTTCCTGTTTAAACAAATGTATACGAGTTTATCGTTAACTTTTAATAAAAAAAAATATGTTATTTTCCGAACACAATGAGCAGACTGATTTAACAGATTTTTTTTGGCAAAAAAATGAGCATTGTTCATTAACTCTTTATCTTGAAATGGATTTCTAAATAACGCTTTCCAAAAAAATTAACTATCCCCATTCTCGTGAATTTAGATTGTAGATGATATTTTGACTACGAAACCTACATGCGCTCTATAGCTACACCTATTTTATTGTAACATCAAATGTAAATAATATAATTTAACTCGTTTTGAAGTGTTGGCTTTTTTCTTTGAAATCTTAGTGGTTGACTGTAATCTTTAAAGAACGCCTACAAGTGAATTTGACTTTGAATAAGTATTTCTTATTTATTTATAGTATGTAGTAAATAATAATATAATTATCATTTCTATGCACATCAGGCTCTAAACAGTTTGACAAACACAACGGCGGAACAAGCATCGGCGTTACTGATGCCGTCTAGGAGGGACAGCGTAGGGGGTGCTACTCTCAAGTAAGTTAGAATAAATAATATGAAAATATGCATATAGATGCTTTCTGATCAGAATGATAGTAAATATACAAATATTCTTTCAAAGTCCCTAAAATTAACTTCCGAATCAATGATGCCAGTAAATCCCGTGGAAGCTTCAATGCTGGAAGATGATATGTAGCATTCAAGCTCCCACGGGATTAAATGCTACAGATGACATTTATTGCCATTATTGGTTCTGTGTGTGGCAAACTAATAGGTTAGTTAGTAAATATCGATATAAAATGCCTATTTCAAAGTCAAAAGTATTAATTCTATTATAAAAATTTCAAAAAAGTTTGTAGTCTTGGTTAGCCGTAGTCAGCATATAATAAAACCTTTAAAACCATACCATTTTCATAATTCCAATCTTTAATAAACGGAGCATATCTGGTAATATTCCTCTTTATAAATATTTCTTAGATCATCTACGCATTTAGGTTTTAATCCACTTTTAATCAGTTTCATCCTACGAATAAATAATTCTCTAGAAATGTAACGCTCCTTATTTACCGCTTCGATTTTGATTCCATTTACGCAAACAAACTAACAGTAATTACATTTGGATTGGAGATTGGTCGCGTCGGTCGAGCAGCCGGCTACCCCGAGCCGGCTGACCGACCTGGTCAAGTATGGATTATGAAAATATTTATTTACTTACGATTCATCAAAAATACCGTCATGTGCCGTGAAGAGGTGTAGAAGCCATACAGACATTAAAAACACAGGACTCACCTATCATATATAGGGTATCATAGATATCGCAAAAACATAGCAATATTCTCAAAGGAAACTTTTTGCGACGCAACCGCACGACTCGAGTGTCACGGCGAACTGTCGCGCCGCGCGGTTCATATTTCAAGCCCCGCCCGCCGCAAAACATATCGCGTGGAATGATTTTTCGGGATTAGTTAAGATTCTAGAGAATTATTGTTCTAGGTTTCATCTCATTTTTTTAAACAATTATAAAAAATTATAAAATCTACATTCCATCGAGGTCCGCGTGGTCCGATTGTTCATTTCGCTACCCTGTTAGTCGCATGCGTGTGGGGCGCCTCGCGGCTGCCCCGCACCTTATCCCCTCAAATCGCCGAATAATAGCGCCTTAAGAGGCACTTTACACTTGGTTGGCTGTCTCGCTCGCACAATCAAACATTATTAAAAAATGTGTCTCATTTTTAACCGACTTCAAAAAAGGAGAAGGTTATCAATTCGACTGTATGTTTTTTTTTATAAATTCTTTTTTTATTTGAAAGCCTTTATGCATGATAAAGAACTTTGGAGACATGGCAGAAACTCCTAAAAAACATTGAAGTCGGTTTTTTTTTTGTTTAAAATTTAATTATTAGAAAAATGTTTAATTATCATTCTAAATAATTAAATCGTGGATAGTATAGACATCTTTTTTGACAAAAATCAACTAATTCATTATGTAGTCAATGTCTATAATTGAAATCACTCCTTTAGTCCACTTATCGTGTGTTGTGTATAGGGTACAACAAGCTTCATTCCGGTCACCGGGCGACGGCGCGCAGTCGGCGCCGCACAGCACGCCCGAGAGCCGGCGCGTGTCGGTGGGCGGCGGCGCGGCCAGCGCGGGCCATACGCCGCAGCGGATGTCGCTCGCGTCGCCTCACCAGCCGCAGCCCTTCAACCCTCTCATATACGGCAATGATGTGGATTCAGTGGACATCGCTACACGTGTCGCTATGGTAACATTTTCATACATACATTTTTGAATATAAAGTCGGTCATTCATTCTAGTTGTTAATTTTGTCAAAAAGTAAGTAGAAAAAGGTGACGCGTTATTAGGTAGCGAAAAATAACTGGAGAATGACCGAAATAATCATTATCCATAAGAGTTCTTCGGCAGCAATAGTAATCAGTGGTTAATTAGCGACACGTGTTGTCAATTTTAATTAAAATGATTGTTTCAGGTTCGTTTCTTCAACTCTCAAAATATATTAGCCAATTTCATGGAACACACGCGCACGCTGCGGCTCTATCCCAGACCAGTGGTGGCATTCCAGATCAACAGCTTTCTTCGGTCGCGCCCGAGAACCACCTCTTTTCTCAATAAGTTTGCAAGAACACAGGTGAGGCACCTGATTACTTGTCCATGAGTCAATTGTTATAAAACACAAATCCCCACATTTTTTAAGAATCTCTCGCTGAGTAATATGTATCTTTCCTTTGTAGGCAGTAGAGTTCCTAGCTGAATGGTCCCTGACCCCTTGCAACGTAGCGTTCCTACGGGTGCAGACGGGCGTGTTCGACCCGCGGCAGATCGGCGACAAACCCAAGTGGTTCGCCGACACGCTGCAGCCCATCCGCTTCGCCGTGTGGGATGACGGCAGCTCCCTGAATGGCGCCTTGAGACAACTGCAGAGGCACGAGAACCAACCTACTGGTATGGTGATCATGATAAGTTACTTTAAAATATAATACGTTGGTTACTTTACATGTTGTTACTTTACGAGTATTATAAAATTATTAATTATTTTTTTGGTTATTTTTAAATGGCAGACGAAAGCGGCTCTGATTCTGAAGGCGCTGAAAGTACAAGCTCTTCATACTCGTCTCTAAGTGATTTCGTATCGGAAATGGTTTCATCGGACTTATCTCCAGGTATTTACTGAATAAATTAGGAATTCCTTGTATTGTAAACCATAGATTTATTCATATAAAAAAGTTCTGTTGTAAGAATTTGTATGATTCATTCGTGAATATTTTTGTTAAATTTATACCTCTGATGTTTTTGTAGGTGGCAACCAACATCAGCAGCACGTTATTGGGGAAACTTACAGCGCTGTGATACAAGTTCCTATGACACTGTCGTCATCTCTAGATCCAAAAACGGTAAGAATGCTTAAATACAGAGTTGTCCTAAAATGAACCGAAATTGATCAAACGACAGTCAACTTGGATAGTTATCGTTATAAAGTAATTGATAGTCTACCTGCTAACTGTCACTATTTCTGATTTTTCATTTACTACATATATATAGGCCATAGGTTCTTGCTACTGTTGGTTCTTTTTGACTAGTAAGGAAAAGGCATGATTTTCATAGCTCTTGCTCTATCTTCTTCATCTAAGCGCGTTCCCGGTTGCATCCTCAGCCGTGCTGCTTCGGAGCCCGGGGTGCGCCCTCTCACTTTTCCTTCCCCAAACATAACATGCATGTCAACGGTCACCCAAGGATGCCAAAGACCTTGCAATATGGATAAGAAAAAGCCGGAACAGCTCAAATGATTTTGCTATAGTTTTACGACCGGCCGCCTGCCTGATGTCAACCCTTTTTGGGAATGTATTTGTGCAAAAAGTTTTACAACCGGCCGCCGCCCGACGTTAACCCTCCTTAGGAATGCAATTTTAGCACGAGATGTTTGCGCTTAGTCCTTTAGTCGCCTCTTACGACATCCACAGGAATAGATGGAGTGGTCCTATTCTAACCCGGAACCACACGAGTACCCCGAACCACACGGTTCATACCTCTTGCTGTATAGCTCTGTTTAATCAAGACGAACCCTAGACACAGAGTATTACATACAGAATGGAATCTCCTATGGTACGCGCAATATGCGTCCCTGTTTCCCGTCCCCGCACCTCTCCCCCGGTCTTATGTCGCCGTGCACACGTCAATGGGTGTGTGTTCGCCCGCTCTCGCCCTGAGACAAGGCGAGAGCGGGGGAAAGGTGCAGGGACGGGGAATGGAGACGCATATTACGTGGGTCCTTAAGAGATTCCGTTCTGTAGACATTCAATGCCCTAGATAACATTTACCTACCCTGACGATAGGTATACAGTCCGCCGTCGTCGCTGATGTTCGGGGCGGGCGAGCCGGCGCCGGGGCGCGCGTCCTCGTCGCCGTCGCCGTCGGCCTCCAGCTCCGACCACAGCGAGCTCTCCGACGACGACGCGCCCGCCGCCGAGCGCCGCGCCGAGGACCACGCCCCGCCAGTCAAGAAGAGCGTAAGTCACTAAAATTGTTTGCGAGTTATGGAGTGTCACATGCACCGCGACCTGCCTCCTTTTGTCATAACATTGATACTACCGGTGAGGTGCTTGGTAAATCTACATAAAATCATTTAAATTGTCACTGTTGCAATCGTTTGGAAGTCTCTAGATGCGCTATAGTGTTTGTTTATAGTAACATACAAAGCTTGTAACTCACTAACACATTAGACTAGTCGCTAGAATATGCAAATTGTATGAACGTGTGTAGGACACGGATAGTGGGAGCTTCGGGCGCGAATCGGACTCGAACTCTACGACCACGCCGAAGACCGTGGTGAGCCGCGCGCGGCCGCACGACAGCGGCAGCACCAGCGACTCCGAGCGCGCGCTCACGCCCTCGCACAGGCACTCGCACACTAAGGTAGCGCATGTACAGTGAACAGCACACGCTCGCACAAAATAATGTACAAATTTGAACTTAAATCGTTTAATGTGTCAACTTAAATGTGCCCGAATTTTTTATTTTTGTCAAGTTTAAAATTTTGAATCCTTTGACGAGCTTAAATATACATAGTATTTTATTTCTTACGTTATCAGAGTGTCAGCTGTGGCGTGTCCCGCCAAGAGTCGCAGACGTCTCTCTTGGAGCAGTTCGCGGCGCAAGCCAAGGAGCTGGTCAGAGAAACCACGCGGCAGAGCAGTCAAGAAGGCATCCTTGCACACATGGACAAGGTATGCCCACTCTGCTACACTGTTGTTTACATGCATTTTTCCAAAGAGCTAGATGTTGGTGCCTGTAATTTGTTTAATATTATTTCAAAAATTCATTTGGGAGGAGTCTGGATCTGTTTGGAATTTAACTTTGTAACTCGCACAAATACCCTGTTTTCTATTTTAACCTCTCACCTCCGAAGCAGCCAGTTTTGTCCGCTCGAATACAGACGACTCAACCTTGATTCACATAAAAATATTGATTACTTGACAATAAAATTTGGTTTTAGAAGGTGGGGTTAACTGATACTCGTATACGTTTTTGTCATATACAAAATTCAGATTTATTTTTGTTTTTGTTTTATCATTTATCAACTAAGTATATATTTATTTATCCTAATTTTACGACAATCAAAGAAAGGAAAAGTGACTGACGGCGAAGAGAAGAAAATGTTCGCTCCTTTCGGCCAGGTACTGCACTGAGTGCTGGGTGGTGCTAGCCGTAGATATATCGATGCCACGGGCACTGTAGCGCAATTCAAATGACGTAGAGCTAACTATTTTAATAATACTTAATCATAAGTTTTTTTCATATTGACATTACGTTACGTTACAAATCAATACCTAATCAAAAGATTCCATTCATGGCAAACTTACTTCATGCGGGATGGAGGTAGCCCCCTCCATTGATTGTTGATTCACAATAATAGACATAATCAACAACAGTGGTCTACTCATATAAGGAAACTAACTTACAAAGGGCGATCTCTAATTGAATTGATTTATTTAGTTCATTTCACTTAATTAGCCTTAAATGCTATTATTTAGTAATTTGCTGCTTGATTAGAGTCATGAAAGGTATAGAACTACTGGTTTTTAATAATTTTACTATACATACAAATGTATATCATCTCGTATTGACTATAGCTACATTATTGCAATACAACATTAGCGGCACAAGCGCATGAATTAAAATTAATTCACTTTGGCTTGGCTACCTATTTGATTTATAAACGCAAAACGTGCTAATTTTAGGATATTACTAAAATATACGTATTTTTCCAAAGCTAACGTTACACGCCAAAAAAGCAGCAGAAGAAGCAAGTAAAAGTATGCAAGAAGCGTCTAAGTCGGCACTAGAAGCCAGCAAAACCGCTACTGCGGTTAGTAAGAACACCTTCGAAGACCTCACTTACGTCGGCAAGTCAACCTTTGGAGATCTCACCAAGAGCGCGAAGGAAGCAGCTGCTAAGAAAGGACTGCTGATTAAGGTATATTATATAACGAAAGTTGCTGTTTTTTTTTTATAATATCGCCAAGGCAGCTATAAAATCAATATTGGTCCGCAGATAGAACTATACATACATATCACCTATACAATAACCCTCATATTCATGAAAAACTACCTTGCTAAATCAGTCATATAGTGAGTATACTTCCAATTTTAGGAATGTTTATTTTTATGCAATCTCCAATTCTTCAGTTTTCTTATTAATACAACAATAAATGTTTAGCAACTATACCTAACGCTACGTAAACTTTTCAAAAAGGTTTATTTCGTTTTTGTTTCGTTTGGTAAAAACGGAACCCTTATAGAATTAGGTAGGATATAATAATATATATAGGAACCCTTATAGGATAGGATCAATCATTTGTCTGTCCGTCCGTCTGTCACATCCAATTTGCCACGAAACTGCTGGACCGTTTGTCTTAAAATTGTGTTAAAATTTGCACATATGTAAGTTAGTGACCCAAAAACTGACGTATGTATAACGTAAATAAATGTAAAGGTAAATTAGACATTTTGAAGTTGAACACAGATCTATGTATTTAATTAAACGCTCATTACTAGGGCGAGAGCCAAGACTCGAGCGGTAGCGGTGGGCGGCGCGACTCAACAGCCCTGCAAACCACTAACTTGCTCGCGGCTACGCACCGCGATTTCTTCTCCAACATCAGCTCAGACCTCAATGGACTCGCAGCATCCACCTCAAGCATGTTTAGTGACTTCTTCGGCTCCAAAGGTAGATTTTATGTAATCATTCATAATCACAGAAAAAGTATAACATTGCGTTGGATTTTAAAATGGTACCGAATTGACTAAATTATTATTAGCTTTTGGGTGTGATTCTGGGCCCAGTCAGAAAAAGAATTTTGAAGTTCTTTTCCCAAGTTACAACTTACACCTGACAAAACTCTGACACGTCGCATATACGAAAAAGGAAGAATACTTTCAATATTAAAATTGGTACTTGACTGCTTGATTCTGTACAATATTCTTACGAAACAACAATCAACACTAAAAAGATCTGTGTTTTACTGACAACAGCAAGAAAATGGTTATTAAATGAAGCATTAGCTTTTCAAATATTAGTATGAAGAAGAGTAGGAGCGGGTGCGGACTTCTCGAAACCTTTTTTATACGCGCGAAACCTGATGGCAGTGACGTCACATCACATATGTGCTGTGCATGTCTACTTTTTCTGTCACTTGACAGTTTCCCTTTTCCCCGGATTTTAATGGCGTAGAACTTACTTATTTTTGAGCGGACTAAAAAAAAATATTATTTTACTTTTTGATATGAACAATAAAAAAGATGAGTATCGAATTTGGTTGGTGACAAACAGGCAAGCAGGGTAAGCCGGCGGAGTCCCCACGCAGCGTGGCGGGTAGCTCGGGCGGACCGGGCGCGCTGTCGGCCACGTTCGGGCCGTTCTCGCAGGGCGCGCGCGGGCTGGTGCAGCGCTCGCCGCTAATCCGGCACGCGCCGCCCGCCGCGCAGCCCGAGCCCACGCACGCCAGGCCCTCCGCCAACTCTGAGAACCAGGCCTTCCTCAACGACGTCAGTACTTATTACCAGTGGTCGGCGTAGGCAGTGCTACTTCATGGGATGACGTACCGAAAGTGTTAACATGGATGTGCCATATTGGGTTAACATGGATATCCTTAAGAGATATGGTTACAATAATGTCCAGATAAAATTCAATCCCCACTCCCGTGTATTGTACACGGGAGTGGGGATTGAATTTTTTTTTCTACTTACAACTGAATCTTACACGTTTTTAATGACTGATTTTATTTTATATTAACGAGCATTAAAGGGTCACTATATCTCAACGATTTAACATCACTTGGTTTATCACTGCGAAGTTTAGGTAGTTAGGTACTAAGTATGTTAACTGATAATTAAATTTTTAACAAAAAAAAACAACTGACTTCAATTTTTTTAAGGAGTTTCTTCCATTTCTCCAAAGTTCTTCATCATATCTTCACCAAATTAAAATGGGACCAACTTGGTAGTAAAGGCTTTCAAATAAAAAAAGAATCATCAAAATCGGGTCACAATTGGCGAAGATATCGCGTAAGAAACATACATAAAATAAAAAAACATACATTCGAATTAATAACCTCCTCCTTTTTTGAAGTCGGTTCAAATTGTCTCGCCATCGATCCCTGAACCCGCGATCTTATCTATATTAATATTATCATTTGAGTCCATTGACACGAAATAGCTCTCCCTACGCCGACCACTGCATTATTACACTTGTTTTTGATGTGCAACAGCTTTCTTCTCGCTTTTCTACAATCTGAGTGATTTCGTGAAATGGGACGGAAATGTGTAACAGGAAGCCGGGGAAGCGCGCGCTATTTGATTTTGCCAATTACCAAGGTGAGATGTCAGATGTTACACATCATAAACGACTATTTTTAGGTATTTGGGTCCCATATCTCTTGAACTTCTTTCCGATCCTTCTTAAAAGCAGACAGGTCATCCGTCTGTCTCATCTTAGGTTTTCTCCTGTTCGTTTTTCGCCACTTGGAATCTTGGAATCCATGTTGCAGTTATAGGTACCTACACGTAAGTATTCCTTTACAGTCAATTTTTCTGTTTTATGTGTGTAAATGGCCAACACTACTGCTACGGTGTAAGATTTTTCAAGCTGCCTTAAGAATCTCCTTACCCTAGACTTTCCCATACAAACGACTACGTTTTGTTGTTATCTTATGTACTTTATGGTTTGCAATAAAATATTGAGTATTGAGTATTGTTTGGGAACGTAGACTACTACGTTTTATTTCGAAATGACATGTCAGATTACGGCAAAAATTTGTAAATTTAAAGAAATTGCATATATCTAGAATAATATACTAATATCTGAACTTGAAAGAAAATATAAGGGTATAAAAGTTTTCCATACTAATGGTTAAAAATTATATAATGCACTACTTATATTTTTTTTCAAGGTCATATTTGAACTGTGACAACCAATTATAACCCTAGATTTCTATGTGCAATTTCTGTAAAGTTACAAATTTTTACCGAAATCTGACATGTCGTTTCAAAATACAACGTAGACTACGTTTGTATGGGAAACTCTGATTATGTCTTGGGTAAGGGGACTCTTAAGGCATCTGACATAGCTTGAAGACTGTCATACAGTGATGATAGCCAACGGCTTAATGTGCCTTCCAAAGCAAGGAGAGGCTCGAGAAGATTTTATGCTATTTGTGGTCACCCATCCAAGTGTGGACCACGCCCGTAGTCACTTAACTTGCCAAAGCGAGCCACCAAGCTTCTCAGCCTAAAATCAAATACAACCTAATCGGATTGTTTATTGGTTTAGCTCGTCCAACACGTTCTGGAGGGTGAAGGTGTCGGCTGGCTAAAGCTGAACCGACTGAAGAAGCTGATGGAGGACGAGTCCTACCGCAACATGGTGCTCAGCAAGCTCAACAGGAACTTCAACCGCAAATCCACGCCCAACGACAAAGTCGATGATATCGTTAGTGCAATTTCTGCCATAAGTTATCTTATAATGTTTCCATGTAGCATTTCAATAAATCAGGAAGTATGCACTCACAGGAGGTACCTTGTGAGTGCATACAGCCTTAGATAGAGTTAAAAATGGTGGTGGTGGCGATAAGACGAATCAGCACTAAAAATGTAATTACATGAATGTCTAAAACCACTTAGATATTCGATTTATGTTGTGGCTTTACACACTTCAGCATGCTGCACAACGGTCTTGTATGTTTGATTTGAAAAAGTTCTTAATAAATAAAATATGAGAGTAATGTCAGCACAGTGAAAACTCATCATAAGCACAGAATACATAAGAGTCAAACAGAATGGAATCTCACAGCGTCTCCCGCAAATTTACGTCCCCGCTCCTCTCCCCCGCACTTTGTGAGCCTTTGACAGCTCCAAACCAGGGTTTAATTACTAGCCGCACGCAATACGCGACGTGTGTTGTCTTGAGAACTGTCAACCAATAGTAACCATTATGGTGAGAAGGTGCGCGTATAATAATTGTTTATCCACCCAATACTCTAAAGAACGTATATTTCATAGATTTCCAAATGATGAAAACAGGTAAGCAAAGCAACAATCTCAGAGCAACAATATAATTTCACGTTATTACCCAGCAACCATCTTGATATATATACCCTTCTCGCTCTCTCGCATTGGCGGGAGAATACACAAGAGCGAGAGGAGTTATCAATCAGTGTTCAAATTGTTGACAATGACAACTTGACATGCCGTGCGTGGAAGCGTGATAAACATTTGTTTATTTTTATTGAATTTATTCATATAATTAGGTATATCATTTTTTTTTGACAATGTAGCTGATTCATAAACGATTTCAAAGAATAGGCTTCTGGAGCTATTTGCAGTAATCGAAAAAAATTATAAGCATGTAGTTATTTTATTATATGCAAAACTATGTATGACCTTCATTTCATTTGACCTTCATCATATTGTCTGCTGGACGCTCGTGACGTAGTTCCTTTTTGCCGGAGAAATATCATTGTGAGTCTCTTTCCGAATGGTGTGATCTCAGTGCGGATGTTCCTCAAGGCGGTGTCCTTTCTCCGTTGCTCTTCTCAAAATTTATAAATTCTGTCACTTTTCTTCTTTCCTGTAACTTTCATCTCTACGCAGACGACCTTCAGCTTTACAGGCATTTCCTTGTATCTGATTTAGATGCAGCTATTGCTGCTATAAACGATGACTTGCGCCAGGTCAGCGAGTGGGCCCAGTCTTTTGGTCTTAAAGTTAATCCCAAAAAGTCTCAGGCTATGCTTATTGGTAGCAGTTATTATCAGAGAACCATTGACTTATGTTCATTGTCTCCTTTATATCTTGATGGCTCTTCAATAGCATACACTGATTTTGCTTAGGGATGAAACTTAGGGGTTATTATGGACAGAACCTTAAGTTGGACTGCTCATATTTCCGAGATTAGCCGTAAGTTACATAATTCACTTCACTCTCTAAAATGTCTTAAAAATTTCTTGCCATTTCAAACTAAAATCTCCCTCTGTCATTCCCTATTACTCCCACTTCTTGACTATGATGAAGCCTGTTTCCTTGACGCTACAGAAGAGCTTCTTACTAAGCTTGAACGTTTGCAGAATTTATGTATTCGTTTTATCTTTGGCTTAAGGAAATTTGACCACGTCTCTGACTTTCGCAAACAACTCAAGTGGCTCCCCATCCGTCTTCCCCGGAACACTAAAATCCTTTGCCTCCTCTTCAACGTCCTGTACAATCCCTCATATCCTCCTTATTTGCGTGAACGGTTTTCTTTCGCACGTTCTGTCGACGCTCCTTGTAGATCTGCCGTAAATCCATCCTTCATTTTCCAACACAGCACCACTACCTATACTCACTCCTTTTCCGTGCAGGCAGTTAGGCTATGAAATCAGCTACCACCGAGCATTCGAGAGTCTAAAACCATAACGACGTTCAAGAAACGAGTAAAAGATCATTATCTGTATTTATCATCCTAATATATTTAGAAATATTAACATATGTATTTATTGTATATATGCTTTATGAATATATATTTATTTATGTATTTATGTAAGTATATTTATGTATGTTTATGTAGGTATGTATCTTGTCTATTTATTTATTTAGTTTTGTATTGTAGGTACACGCCAATTACCTCTTTTTTTCCCATTTCCTCTCGCGGGTCTACTGGAAGAAATTTCTTTAAAAATAAGTAGCACCTAAGTACTATGTTTTCCTTATTTTTTTTATGTGTATGTTTGTAAATTTCCAAGTGTACTTGAATAAATAAAATAAAATAAAAATAGTGTTACCAACTTTAGAGAAAATTGCTGAAATATGAATTATATTTAAATGCGGTTCCGATATTGATTCGAAAGTACAACCAACTTTGTACCTTCAAAATGCTGCGCAATCACAAAACTGATTCCGTCACTTGGAAACCACATACATAAGTCTGAAAAACATAGCCTAAAACTGGATTGTGGCAGTGTGAATTAAGTAACAGTCACAATATTGATGAAATTAGAGGGGCAAAGGCATTGATCTAAGTATCTTGTCGCAATGCTGACAAAAAATTGCATGTAAAAACAGAAAATACTTTTTTTTTACATTTTGTGGAAAATAGTTGGGAATCTCATTTGGCAACCCTGGTCTTGATGGCGAAAGATGGAATGACATTAACAGTTGACAGCACAGCACATAATACTGAAAAGTGACAGCACAGAATACTGAAAAGTGACTGACAGTTTTTTTTAAGAAGCCACATGCTAGGATTTATTTGGTAGACGGTGACGCACTTCCGGTAAGAACTTCCAAAACTTTAAAACTTAGATAAAAACGTACCTAATAAAAGCACTTAAAATTTTTTTGTTCAAATTACTTCTTTGAAATGGTCTATTCCATCGGAAAAGCAGAAATTTGGAAGGTTTATTTTTTTTAGATCTAGCCAATTACCGTATAGTCACAGTTTTGCGCCGAATGTGCAAATTACTATATTACAATAGTGAATTAGTAAATTTAGTGAGATACATTATAAATGACTCAATAATAATCAGTTAAGTGAACTAATGGTGAAATGGACAATGGACATAATGAAAAATATTTGTGAAGTGATATTATGTAGCTGTTTCCGACTTTTCTGTAACATTTAATACATATAAAACAGAATATTTTTTACGTCATAGTGTTCGCAAATCTTCCGGTATGGAAAGATATAATCGTAAATACGAGTATGTCGAACTCGTTAGTAGGTAAGTATTAAATTAATTCTGCGGTGCGACCCTAAGTATAAAACTCACACATCGACGTGTGTACAGATAAATTGTTTCGTTTGTAGTAGTAGTAGGTATATATGTTACTCTGAATCAATGGAGAGTCATACCAGTGTCATAAGGTCAACATGCACTATCTCTGTTACTAAATAATTACTCAATTAACAAAATATACTGAAACTATTTTAAGGGTAGATTCAGTCCATGATACTGAGCAACTTTCTCCAAGGAACATATACCGAAATATTAAAATATTTTCCTGTTTTCCATAGAAACTCGAATTAGCTGATCGGTCAGCTTGTATGGAAGGTCAAAAATTATTATTTTTCGGCGAATGTTATTTAGTATCATGGACTAAGTCAGCCTTAAAATAGCATCAATATATTTTGTTATACCCTGTATAATAGTTAAATTGCTACAATAGCCACAACATTGTTGCAGTTTGTAGGCAAGCCAGTATGGAAAGGCATGCTGAAGGTGCTCCAAGCGGTAGTGCACGGGCTCGAGCACACGTACTCGAACTTCGGGCTGGGCGGCATGGCGTCGGTGTTCCAGCTGGCGGAGATGGCGCACACGCACTACTGGAGCAAGGAGCTGGCGGGGCTGGAGCCGGCCGGCTTGGCGGGCGCCGCGCTCGCGGACTACGGCCGCGACGCGGACACGCCGGCGTCCTCGCCCTCGTCGAGGAAGAGCTCGCAAACAGGTATCTGCGGTTGTAACTTGGCGAACTTTGGCGATAATTGTGGCCTAGTGGTCATCATGCCAGGCAACACCGGGGGTACTGGGTTCAATTCCCGGTCAGTTCATCTCTCCCCCGCACTTTGTGCGCCTTATTGCGCTCTAAACCAGGGTTTAGTTACTAGCCGCACGCAATACGCGACGTGTGATGGCTTGAGAACTGTCAACCAACAGTAACCTCGCTCACAGAGATTCACATACACGCAGGTGCCAAGTAGATTTCCGCGGGTTATAGTGCTATAATGCCATTGTTGACAATGACAACTTGACAAACCGTGCGCGTTGACTTTTATTATATATTTACCGTAGGTATCGTTTTGCGCCGAATGTGTGTGTAAATTACTATATATTACAAGAGTGTATTTAGTGCGTTACGTTATAAGTGACACAATAATAATCAGTAAAGTGAACTAATGGTGAAATGTATATGGACAATAGACATAATAAAAAATATTTGTAAGGTGACATGTGGCTGTTTCCGACTTTTCTGTAACATTTAATACATATAAAACAGAATATGTTTTACGTCAATGTTCGCAAATCTCCCGTTATGGAAAGATATAATCGTAAATATATCGAACTCGTTAGTAGGTAAGTATTAAATTAATTCTGCGGCGCGACCCTAAGTATAAAACTCACACATCGACGCGTGTACAGATAAATTGTTTCGTTAGTAGTAGTAGTAGATATGTCGTAGTTGGATGGTATAAACCGCTAATTCACGAAACCTCTAGTTGTTTGGCATTACAGCTCGGTTTTGTTAAACAGCCGAATATTGTTCAGCTGGATTGTCTAAGATTGCGCAACGTGTTACGTTCATTCAAACCGCTAACCACGTTTTCAAACGGCTAGCGGTTTTGTGCAACAGTAGCGGTAATTATCGCTAATGGTAGACCCTAACCGGCCGCTGCCGCGTCACGCTCGCTTCGCTCGCTCGCCATTGCCACTTCGTAGGCATTCTACATTGTATATAATTTCTTTAGATAGAATTGTTCAACAACTTCTCTAGCTGCATGGATGAATACAAGTCGATCATTCCATCGTGCGTATTAGGGTTCGCTATTTTACAAAACCGAGCTGTAATGCCAAACAGCTAGAGGTTTAGTGAATTAGCGGAATATACCATTCAACTGCGACAGATATACAACGTCCCTTTTAATTAAGTACAAATAGTCTAGGGCTGGTTCATGGAAGTAAGAAAAACGGTTTACAAGCAAAAAGCCAAAAATCGGCAGGTTAGTTTTTTTTTTCACTATTTCTTACAAAATTAATAAATTAATTACGACACCTCCTGTATGCGGACTACTAAAATTCATTCATACTCGTAGTTATAGACAATCATTGGCGCCGCCCATCGCCTTCTATCTACCTCTCACTACGGTAGGTTGTTTATGATAGACAGAGACAAACGTATTTTGAAACTTCGAATGTCAGTGTTAAAAAATTTGTATTTGGGAGATTTCCTACAAATCCGGGACCGGAAGCAATGAACGGAAAAAAATTGTACCATAGAATGTGTTTTCATGAACTGCATGATAGGTATCATAGTTTTATTTCAATGTGAAACATGGATTTATTTTTTAATTTACCTAAATATCTAGGTACTTAAATAAGTTTCTACTAATAAATACAGATACACTATCACGTCTTTATCCCTAACGGAGCAGATAGAGCCCAGGCCACTTTTAGCGTGATAGTGGGCATGAAGGTGGAAAAATGAAATCATATAATGATGGGTTTCTAACCCCATCGCCTATTGATATGATTCAGATTCTTGCCCATTCCCTCGTTCGGCTTTTAAGATCTGCGGGGGAGGAGAAGCAGCTGGTAGGTACGTTCTGTTTTTTCTTTTCTCCCAGACCAGCATGGAAGATTTATAAACTAATAAAAATAATAATTTAATTGTCGTACTCACTACCTGCTGCTGCAAGCTGCAGTTTTTCAAGTACCTACCTACCTATCTGCTTCAAATTAAATTAAGAATTGCAAGAGTTTGGGGAATTTCCAAATCTGAATTGGCAACACTATCATAGTTCCATCGTATTCATTCATGATCATTGTTCTATGTCGGTATCACAGATCTGTGTGCTCGGTACCTAGGTATTCTAGATTCATTCATAAACTGTTTACCTGGCTAGGTAGGTACTAAGAAATAAAACAGCGGAAAGATCAGAAAAAGGGTAGGTAGATTAGTGGTGGGTATTTACCTACTATGTAGCTACCTACATAGGTACGATTGCGTTGTATGCGTGGGCTACCTACCTATAAAGATTTCGATCGATGATGATGATAATTAATAACTTACACTACCTAGGCTAGGTACATGCCTCATTACATTAGTAACAAATAATATGCAATAGGTAGGTACATACCTGTTACGTCAGTATCATGACAGTAACTTCCTTCAGAAATTTAGGACCAAATAAGCAGGCATACACTTAAAACACCTTTAAACACTTGCTTGAAATTCATGTTTCACACTGCACAAATCATATTTTACTCTGCACTGTACCCAGGTACATTCACTGGATCTCGATCCCGTAATCTATAATCCCTTAGGTTTCCACACAAAACTAGGTAGGTAAGAACCTCATTGCCGGTTGATTTCCTAACAAAAATCGGAAGGGCCTTTGTTAGTACTTAATGTACGTTCTAACTAGATAACTGGCCGCCTAATAAAGTCAAACTGAAGGACATGCATGCACCAGCCATGAGCGAGAAAAAAGACTATCTCTCTATCGCGTGTCGGCAATTCAGCACTGTCGGCGTATGTACAACAAAGGATTAAATGGTGCCGATATTCTTTCGCGGCATCCGACAAAGAAAGCCGCGAAAGCCGCGCGCTTGCCGCCGAACGGCTTTGTCGCTTGATCATAGTACCTACCGCTGGCATAGAATAGATACAGTTCACACAGTACAGATGCGACAGTAGGTAGTTAATATTACAATGAATACATTAACACAGCAAAACCTTTTTTTTCAATCTTCGTGCAACACGTTTCCGATTTGAGATCTACTTCGGCATAGGTACTTACCTAAGTTACATAGAAAAACGTATACGTTGGATATGTTACCATTTAGTGCAGTAAGTGTGTAAGGAACTAGTATGTTATAGGTAACTACAATCTTGTATTTTGGGACTAATAGTGGATCGTGCTTTAACTACAACCGTGTTAAATTACCATAATGAACAATAGTAAAAATTTCGCGACTCGAATTTTGACTAAGTAGCGCTTTTTCACAAAAAAAGAGATTAATAATGGTATGATAGTGGTTACACGTATTTTGATGAAGTTTTTTCGTCCGAAAGGTGACACGATCAAAAGTGTTTTTAGCTATGATTCAAGATTTTTAAGCCTTTGGCTTCACTAAGTGTACGATAAACCTCACAATGAGGTTATCTAAATACATTGTTGACATTATTTAACCAAGGCGTTTAGTGCCGATGATAGTGTGTAAGCGTAAACGTCTACTTCTAATACTACAATAACAAAGCAACGCTATGGAATGTACCATCTGTATTTCAAATTTTCTATGACAGAGCTTCGAACAGGGTCTCATTTTGTGATTTAATACAAATTCCGGCAGATGGCATTCTTCATTTATGAATGAATTTGCGTAAGTGGGCGTGTAGGCAACGTATTTTGATAGTAAAAAAATAGTACGAGATACACAATATCTTCTACAGGCTGTTCTAATGTGTCCCTTTATAGAAAATTTGTAATTCAGTTTTCTCGAAAACTAACCTGCCGATTTCTTATTTTTTGCTACTGAGCAGTTTTTCCTACTTATATGAAGCAGCCCTTGAAGTATTTGTACTTAATTAAAAGGGACGTTGTATATGTTACTCTAAATCTATGAAGTGTCATACCAGTGGTATCATTGAGTTAGTATCCTATAACACAAGTCTCGAACTTACTTGGGGGCTAGCTCAATCTGTGTGATTGGTCCGTATATATTTATTTAACTACTCGATGGGAAGGGAGCTGAGGGTTATATTTGCCTAACGTAAATTTTTGGCTAATAAATTATGGAAGCGGCTTCTTGGGGATATTTTTATATAAAATAAAATCCCGGGATTCCGGGATTGCATAACTAATTATTATGTTATTTTATTAAATTATTGTTTATTACATCTCACGGAGTATACTCTTAAATATTAATTTTCTGAATTCGCGGGAATTTTTCGATAAAAATGTGCTTTTCATAATAGCCGTCATCTCAACTGTAGGTATATATGCAAATATTCGATCTCTAGTCATAAGCCAGTTGTATTTAGTGTTTTTTTTTAATTAGTACATACTGTTGGATTTTGGGAGGGGTGTCATGCCCACAGAAATAGATACACATATCTGTGGTCATGCTTCATCATCAGGGTGTCCCACTTGCCAGGTGAAGACGTAAGATTGTATACATTTTTTTATTATTTGGTTCATACATTATACACATCGGACGGTAACAATCAAGCACATACTCGTATTTAGCACCTGACGTGAGATTTATTCTTTCACGACCCCGATGTATAATATCCGACGGAAAATGTCTTCTAAATATTTGATTTTCTGGTAAAAAAACAAGCTAGGTCAAAGGTTGAAGTTCTTATGACTAAATTTCGGGAATATCTACAAAACTTGGCACCCATTTAGATCTCAATTCTTTTGTCGGTGAAGTCGACTACCAAAACCATAACATAAAAGAACATAAATAACATAAAGAACTTGGCTCCAATTTTCTTATTTATTTTTTGGTGAGATACCACTTTTTGTAAATTAAGTATATTAATAATTCATCAGTGGTCTACTTATAACATTTTTACCGCTAAGTAATAGAAAGAAGATATTTTTGCTCTTATAATATTTAATGGCGCTAAGAGTTAACTATTGATTGAGAAAAAAAAAACAAATATTAAAAATTCACTGTTTTTTTCCTTTACCTAGTTGAATGCCAAATTTGAACTTTTGAGGTCGTCTGGATGTGAGCATGTGAGTTAGGTTTTTGATCTATATGTCAGTCATATCAATATAACCGTTTGAGCTGTGTTTATGAAATTTAGGTTAAGTACTTTTTTCTAGGGATCTCAAAATTAAACTACATTGGTGTGTTTATGTTAAATAGATTTTGAATTATGAAGGAGTCAAAAGTGACTCTGTAAAGTGAAAACTTGGTGAGAAAAAGGTGGTGTCGGTAACAGTGTCGCGGGTTCAATGGTGTTTTCCCATCTCAAAAAATGCCCAACGCGCCTAAAGTAGTTATGTTAAGTTTCAAAATATTTTTAAAGTGAATTAAATATATTTTGAAATTTAACATAATTCAAAACAAAACATATAGTACACTACGACCTAGAACCATCGACATGAATATATAGACTCGGCGTCTTCCTACACGGCCATGTCCCAGATTCGATTATTCATTCATTCTTCATTCTCATAGACTAAACACGAGAGTAGTACAGAAAGGTCAATATATTTTTACCTACCTACGAGTACGTGGTTCAAATTAATTCCTACATATATTTTAACAAACGCGAATGTTGGTAAGTATGGCTGGATGTACGGATGGGTGTATGGATGGTTGTATGGTTATATAGATTTTTAGATTGTAGACCCACGACTAGCTTTTACGATCTTCACGGAAAGGGAGGCGGCTGCATTCTTAATGTGTTTTTCTTTGTTTTTTTTTCTTATCATATTTATAAAGGTAAAAGTTAAACTGCACATATCTGTTTCATTGGTAACCTTTTATTATTCTTACTTAAATTCTTTACATAATGTTTTGCACTAGAAGAAAGTGATTTCTTGTACTTGTATACCTATTAGTTTTTTTTTCTTTGTTAGCTATCTATGTATTTAATGTAATATATAATCATACACGTATGCTGCGCAATTGGGCGCCAAAAATCCGCCATTATGCTTTCCAAAAATTTTTATATAGCCTATAAATAAATAAATAAATGTTTATTTCAGATAACGAGATCCATAAATTAAAACTCAAAATAACATTCAATTAAAATACAATAAAATAAAATACAGCAATTTCAAAATAAAATCAAAATAAAATCAAAATAAAAATAAAATCAAAGTAAAATTATAATTAAATTAAATTCTAAGTTATAAAATTATTATTTTACTTACATTATAGTGTGGAATTTTAAATTACCCTTCTCACAAGGCAAGCCCAAAGCGGGGACGTGTATCTGTCTGCCAGGGTCTGCAGGATGCTGTTAGGACTGCCACGCGTTCTAAATATCAGCGACGTCGTTTTTTTGTGAATAATGGCTGCAAAGCCTATGACTACTACTGGTATTTATTCTGTGCTATGACACTCAAGTGATTAAGATGAATCTAACCACATATAATTTATCAAAATCTATTTAGCCGTGTAGTAGTTACGAGGAAACAGAATTATAGGGACAAACATAATAAAACATCAAAAATGTGTAAGCAGCCATCTTGGATCCAAAATCTGATAGTAGTTTCAAGTTGCGCGGGGCACCTCAAAGGGCTCAGAAATTTTGTAGGTTTTTGTAACAGAATGTAGGGGTACAGCCCCCACATACAAAACTTTTGAGCCCTCGGAGGTTCTAGTGAGACGTTACGAGATGTGACTTAATTTTATAAAGGATTTATAGGATTTTAGGAAACTTTTGTAAAGCATTTATAGCATATGTAGATAAAAATTATAAATATAAACATTTTTAAACGTTTTACAAACATTAATAACTGAGTAGCAAACAAATAGTTTTTCGATGCATCCATGAAGAAAGTGAAATGTAGGCATATTTATGATGTCTACATTTCACTTCTGTTTTGTTAGTCTATGACGAATTATTCAATCGGTTGACAGATCATTCACTCACTTCATACATTATGGCAGCCGAAATTTGGCAGTCCGTATTTAATTTTCAATCAATGAAATCTAGTTACTTACCGATGGAAAGTTATTCCTTTATATTTTGCTTTATTCTTTGAATTACTAGTGCAGTATCTCAACACACACCAAGGCATTTTTGACTAAGTTGACAGTGTTTTCTTTAATGAATCGTGGAGTGTATTATGCGCGTATTGCTAGCGAGTGACTAATGTGAGGTGAACAGTGATAGCCTATGATGAATAGAACACTACTGTTGTATGTGGCGTCTTCTCTAGTACGTAAGTACATAGATCTCGTTGCCTAGAACTTTACTTTTCTTTATTGTAAGTGTCATGTTCTGTTATAAAAGAAATGTTATTAATTGAAGTTCTTATCTGTTACACCAGACGTACCCATCTTGAACTATCCCGAGGACTCAGCTGAAGTGCAAAGTACAGCAGAGATGTTCAAAGACATGCTCAACCAGAAGAGAAACCTTCTCTTCAGCAAACTCACTTCCTTCGACTCCGATGTAAGTACTCCTTGCGACCGCAATGTTGGGTGTTTTATGTTGTGATTACTATGTTGCATGGTGGAAGGTCTGCGTTGCCTTTGAGAAATATATGGCTATAATATAACCTTACTAAAACTGTTAACCTCTTGAGCATGAAATAATAACTGGTATCTTTGGGAAAATTAATAACGATAAGAGAGACTGTTTATACATTTTTTTAAATAAAGAAATAAATAAGTTATAACTCATTAAAAGTATCAAACTATAGCCTATATTTGATTATCTTTATTACTACATGCTTTTTCTACAAATTACTATATTTAGCTTTTCCTTTTAGTATTTGACTATTAGGCCAAAGTCGGGCAGTTATTTTATACCTTCGTTATGTATAAACAGAATCTCTGATTATAATGCTAATCTATGACATATTTTATATCAAGACGACATTTCAAGTAAACCTTGCGAAGCTTGAAACCCAGTTTTATGACTCAGACCGGCGATGATCTCTAACTTACCTAAGATTTGCAAGATTTTTACTACTAACAGCAAATGCAAACGATAGTACAGTTTTTGACAATTATGTCTGAATCTTTTGCTTATTTCCATGTTGTACTTACGTAATTTTTTTTATTTGTATGTTAACGCCAATTATAACCTTGAAGTTTTGTATGCTGCAATTAGATAAAATAAGAATGCTTGGCTCGATGGTATCCCTGAAAGTATGATTAAAGTCTCCATTGATGGTAAACTTGTGTACCTACTGTAAGTTAAATGTTGAATTTGAAATAACAAAACTGAGCTATACATATGCCATATTCGAAAAATATATAAAAAGGCTAATTAAAAAAACATAACAATATTTTTAGCTTTTTAAATTTTATAGATTTAACATTCTACCTCTAATATTTGGCTTCGGTCCCAAATCGCAAATGACACAAACTGGTGACTTTTATCACCTTTGTTTTCTCCGAGAATCCACACATAAAGTTTGGTATCTAGAATTAGAATCGTAAAATTAATAATACTTAGGATTTTATGAGTTCATTTTGTGGTAAGGTAAAACTTTGCAAAAAAAAATAGATAATTTACAGAAGAAGCCCTTTAAAAGCCCTAAATTCTCCTGAAAAGTGTTTTGAGAAGAATTAAATGTTGTATTTAAGAATAAAATTCTCAATGTAATAAATTTAGAAGAAAAAATAGGATGTAGAATCATGTATTATTTGTTTTCTATTAGTTATTTATGTATACAATACAAACAGCAAAGCAGATAGCTGTTTCACGGAGATTGTAAGAACCTACGTACACTTTTAGCAGAATGCCTGTGTTACCAATCCTAACGTTAGAGAATGGAGATGAACTGTTTTTGTTTGGAAGTCGATTAGAAAAATGAGGATGATGTCTGATTTGTACAGATGATGTTGTTTTATTGAGTAGTGAGAGATTGCTAGCAATTTATATGAAAATGGATCAACCCATTCTCAAGTATGATATTTTCTCAACATAGATATTTGTATAACAAACAAAATTTATATTTGCAGCCTTCTAAAAAACAAAGTTTCATATATTTTCTGTGTGTGTATTAGAGTGTGTAGGAGAGTATTCAGTGTGCGTAGCATGTCTGCCTCCCGACTGTACAAGGTAATTTGAGCCACAACACGCGTGTTTTGTGTGCGCGACAGGCGGCGCCCTCGTCCGACTGTTCAGGCGACGAGAGCGGCTCGATCACCACCAACCGAGCTAATCTCTTCGACCATCGCGCCTCCTTTAAGTCCAACCTCTCTGACACTGACGTCATGTTCCTCAATGTAAGTCTTAGTGCGTGTCGTGTACGCTTCGGTCGCACCTCAGAAGTAAGCCGTCAACAAAAATCAAGAGCATACATTTTTTTGTTCGATAACTCCATAACACTCAAGTGGTTCAGTAAATGCAACTGTCATGTTAAAAAGAGCACAATTATTTGCACTCATTTAACTGTAAAATCTTGACTCGCCTGTCGACGAAATTATGCCCACAGATCGCACTGTCTGGACTGCTCAGTATTTAGAGTGAGCTTGTGTGCTCGACAGCCTTTATAGACGCTAAATGATTATTTTTTTTGTTTTTTTTTTAAATTTATTCATGGCAACAAACAGTCATGTACAGATATATAACGTTATGTATAAGAAAAGTTTATATCATAGACCTAAACAGTGCCAGTAAAGTAAATATTTTAACAATAACATACTTTAAAAAGAATCTACTCTAACAGACGCCTATGAACAGATGCGATTTACTCACAAAATAAAAAACATAACAAAAAAACAATTATTGAGCTAATAATTATTTGGATAAGTACAGTTTGTAACAATAATAAACTCTGGTACAATTTGTGGGTAAGTTACTCAGGAGAGAGGAGAAAAAAAATATGTTCTCTTCCGTAAAAGAGAGAAAAAAAGAAGAAAGCAAGTAAATTAGTAAATATACAAACAAAACTTATTGAATTATTTCTACAAAGACTATAAGTACTTAATTTTAGCCTAGGGGCCAAGTTTTAGTGTTATGATTCTTAGCGTTCTTAAACAAATAACCTGTACATTATTTAAGTGTGCGCGGCTCTTGTAGTACGGCTCTACCTCTGAGGTACTACGCCGGTCTTTCGTAGTTACTGTCTGCTTTCGTAATTTGACAAATTGCCACGTCACTCGAATCGGAATAAGTTTCATTCAAAATTTACATGAGGCTATTTGTTTCCAATAGAATAATGCATGGTATGTCATAGTAGGTACCTACCTAATCCGATCAACCAACAGAGTCAAATATTAAGGTATTGGATACGTTTAGTTTGCCTAAGATGTGTTTAAAATAAGTATTCAGATGTAAGTATTCATGATATTGAAGCAAGTAATAATTATATTATTAAGAACTAAATTATCCGATTCATCAACCTCAACATCAACCAAGATATAAATAAAATCTTTTCCAAATTACTATTAGCTGGATGTCAAAGTGAGGTTTGTTTCATAGCATTTAAGGACGTAGTTAATATTCGTTTATCAAGTCATAAAGAAATTTTATCAAATAAAATACGCAAGCATTTATTAAATTATCATATAATAAACCCTGCTATGAAACTAGCCGACAATCACTTAACGTCATATTTAATTGGCTTTAGATGCACATACGATAAAGATACTGAAAGCCCGTTTACACTGAAACTACGAGAAACTTGATCAATCTTTAGAAACATTTCTATAAATAAAGTACTTGTGTACTAGCTGCCATTTTCTTTGTCAATAGCACTTGAGTGCACCTCACATAATTTGGGTAATCTGACGAAGGAAAGAAGATCTTATGTCAATGTCCACTATTGACTTGCTAGATAGCAGCTGGTATGGTAAGTTTCAGTTCATACTTATGTAGTTCAGTAAGGGTTTTCCGAAATACATTCGCGCTTTCAAGACCGAGTACAGTTCTTGCTGTTGTCTTATATGATTTCAGCAGTTTTAATGATTCTGTGGACGCTATGTTTGCCGTGCTACCTAATCTAGTACAAGTTTTTTTGAAAACCCTCATTAGACGTTGCCGTAGTGTCTGTATTCTCGTACTTTCAATGTAAAAGGCGATACCGTGTGGAGTCTCATAAGGCGTGGTGTTGCAGGTGGGCCGCGGCGGCGCGCCGGGCAAGCCTCGGGCTGCGAGTGTTTTCTCCTCTAAGTCGTCACTTAGTGGGTACCGGCCGCCAGTTGGAGTGCCCACCACCTCGCCACTCACGTCGCCTGACACCGCGAGAACATATCTATATCAGGGACTTATTGGTAATGACGCATCTCTCAATCGTTTTACCAGAAATATTTAAGTGATAAGAATTGAAGACGATTTTTAGGATGTTTATTTTTTGGAGATCCAATCTAACATTATTTTAGTGTCCTCATAAAAAGCAAAAGCATCATCGGTCGCAAAGCAGACCGATCATGCCTCTACAAAATAAAAATTGAATAAAAAAAATCCGTCACCTACATAGCAGTTGTGAATCACAGGTTATCTAACCGTTTTAATGCTTTCTAGATATTTTAATTATGTATAAGAAAATAAATAATACCTAACAAGTTTTTGGCTTCGGTATGTTATCGTCCTTTTATTTTACTTCAAGGCAAAGAAAGGTCGAACCTTTGGGACCAAATGCAATTCTGGGAAGACGCTTTCCTTGATGCCGTGAGTCAGGAGCGCGATATGATCGGCATGGACCAGGGAGCCAATGAAATGATGGAGCGCTACAAGTGTCTGAGCGAGACGGAGAGAAAACGCCTTGAGCACGAAGAGGATAGACTGCTATCCACCGCTCTTTACAATTTGACGGCAGCTATGGTACTGTTCGGTGTGGAAGCTGATATAATAAGAAACAAAGTGAGGCGATTACTCGCTAAGAGTCACATCGGGCTTGTGTACAGTCAGGAAGTCAATCACCTACTCGACGTCGTCCACAACTTGGTAAGCTTTAAAACATTCTTTTAAATTCGTCACATCTTTAACGCAAAAAGGCTCAGCCAAGTGATTTAAAATTAGTTCAGTTTTTCCCCTGTGGCGCTAGTAGCCACCACAACAAATATGGCGTCAACAATATTCAATTAAACTATGTGACTACACTACGCTCAGCCATCTGGTTAAACTTTGCGCTCAATTGCTTGGCTAGTTGACTTTCAGCAATTTAATTGGGTGCCGGCATTTAATAAACGGCCTAGGCGTTATTATCATAAGCTCTCAACGACCCACTGCTTCGAGGACATAAGCCTCCTTTTTTTGTCTACGTAATTGAATCCTATCTACAATCCTACCTACATCAAGGTTTCTTATGTCAGATTTTTGTTAGAAAATAAGTTAAAAAAACAACATATTAACGTTCAACTTATCTAATAAAATGATACTAGTTAAATTGTAAACATTTATTTATTCATTGATGTACAGCATGGCAACGATATCGAACTGAAGCCGCTCGGCTCTCGCCTGCTGCGGCGCGCGACTTTCACGGTGCACGAAGCGGACGCCGCGGGCGAGCTGCGGTTCATGGAGGTGCGCGACGACGGGCTCATCCTGCGCAGCACGCAAGGTGACACATACTCGTACATAGTGATGTGCCGTTACCAGTAATTTACTCCAGTCGAGTATTTTCCCAGTAACGTTACCAGTAACATTCCAGAAAAATGGTAATTTAGGGAATAATAGGAAAAAAATTTTTTTAAATTAAATTTCATTTGTTGTTATGGGTGATCCAATAAGACTTCTACCAGTTTTAGTTCAAATGAAACTTTTTTTTAATAATTTTCATTTGTGGTTATGGGTGATCCAATGAGACTTCTACCAGTTTTAGTTCAAATGCAACCAATATATTAATTTTAAATACTATTTTCCCAATATTCCTAGTAACTTACAGAGTAAGTTACTCAAAACTTACTGAGTAACTTCCCAGTAACTATCTGGGTTTTTTCTCAATGTTACTTTTAATTTACTAAGTAAATTTCTTGAAAAGTTTCTGTTTGGGAATATGGTAAAGCTTCACTTATATTCCAAAAATTTTTTATACTTCTAAGTATACAAGTAAAAAAAAATATATTTTACTAATCAACATTAATTCTTTTTTGGTATAACGACTATATATATGATAGATATGCTACGACCCGTTTACAATGCTCAACTTCAACACGAAAAGAAGAAGAATGCTCAACTGCGGGGTATATCCCATACGTCCCCATTGGCGGAAAATGGGTCAATTTTTAGTTTTGTTTTTCAAATGGGACACTGGGGGCAAATAGGTCAATTTTTAGCTTCGATTGTCACCACTTTGTCGTCCTCACTAGGGACAAATGGGAAAGGCTGAATTAAACCTCTCAATTGTCTCCAGATAAGATGTAATGGTATAAGTGGTGGTGATATCAGTGGTGACGAATGGGAATTTTAATTTTGTGATTCTCATTTGACCCCAGTGATGGCAAATATGTTATATAGAATAGCTTTTGTAATGATTTTAAAAAGTATATTTTAGGATAGATGGAAAGGAATAAGAGTGATAGAGATTGCTATAGCATATAAAGACAGATGCTGTGCGTTGTACAAGTGCGAAAACCTATATATACCTAACCTAGATAACGAGCTAGCAATAGCTGTGCGTGCGCGTTTTAGACAAATATTACTAGAGAAACCAGGTACAGGTACACTATCACGTCTTTATCCCTAACAGAGCAGACAGAATCTAGAGCGGCAAGGCCTAGGCCACTTTTAGCGTGACGGCGGGCATGAAGGTGGAAAAAGCAAATCATAATAGTGATGGGTTGCTAACCACATGCCCTTTTTATATGATTCTTGGCCATTCCCTCGATCGGCTTTTACGATCTGCGCGGGAAGAGAAGCAGCTGGTACATTCTATGTTTTTTTCTTTTTTCCCAGACCAGCAGAGAAACCAACAAGACGATATTAAGCAATGTTACCAGCTTTAGGGTATATTACCGGTAACAATAGAAACTTACTGGGAATATTTCCGTGTAGTAAAATACTGGTAATGGTAAAATGGTAACGGCACATCACTACTCGTACAATACAATCCGCTAGTTTTTTTTTTTACATAAAATTTTACTTCTTTGGATACAAGTCCTCTAAAGCCTATTTTTAGTTTTGTTGCTTTTTTATTCCTAACAAGTTACAATTTAAGGTTAATAGGCCCTTTGATTTTATTTATTTATTTACACTTTATTGTACAAACATACAAATGTAATAGTACATCAGGCGGACTTAATGCTAAAAGCATTCTCTAACAGTCAAACCTTTGGGTTGATTGGGAGAGTTTATGTGGTGTGGTTGAGTTTTTGATTCAAGGGAGCTTCTTCTAACAAATTTGTATCGATTTATAGAGTCCACTGGTTTTGATTGCCGATTGAGTAGTGGACAAGTATCACTACAGCCGTACTATATCCGATGACTGTCCATTTTAACTATTTCACATTGTTCATGAGCATGAGCATTTATAAAGCTTTTAATATTGTCATATTGTATTCTTATTATTTGGTTTGTAATATAATAAATATAAAACCAAAACTACATCAATGTCATATTATAAAGTCCACTAAAATCAATTTGCAACATAATTTAAAGCAAAACCCAACTGAGCCCCTTGACTTCCCGATATATACTCCAATCAGCTAATTTCCAATAAGTCAAATCGGATACAGTACTGTCATCTCACGAAGCGACGTGTGTTTTACTTGTGTTAACTAAGAATAAAAACACGCTAAGAATGTGTGCGTGAAGACTAGTGTCAGACCAAAATTGGTTTATACGATCGAAACCGAAACCGAATTTCGACAACGGTCTCAGTATCGGCCGAAGCTGAAACCGATACCGAAACTTCCATACCAGGATCATGTTCTGAAGGAAAAATAAAGAAAACGTTATTATAATCAGTCACTTTTATTTCATATGCAGTCTTTGACATTTTCACTTATTGATAATCAATATAACAACCCCTCATTTAAGAAAAAAATATTAATTGCGCAAAATGTCTTGGATGGAATTTACTGCGCCGAACATGACCGAGCACAGTGCGAGAACTCCCGAATGCAGCTTCGATTTTGTTCGTAGTTTTGGCAGGTTTGCCGCCGAAACCGAAACTAAACCGGAACCCGTTTTTTTTCCGAAACTCAACCGAAACCAACCTTTCGGTCGGACACAAGTGAAGACGAGTACCTACTCGTCGTCACAAAAATCTAAACTGATGGAATATTTAATTTTAAATGTAACAAAACTTTCGTAACTGTGTTTCTTTATATTTTTTCTATGCGTAAAAAAATAAGTTTAAAATTATGGGTTTAAAAAAAACTTATATTTTTAATAATTTTTTACATGAAATAAAACAAAATAGGTACTACTAATTACAAAACAGAACGATAAAGAAGAATAATCAGAATTATTCGAGTCAGAAGT
Source organism: Acrobasis repandana (assembly GCA_963576875.1). Taxonomy (NCBI): domain Eukaryota; kingdom Metazoa; phylum Arthropoda; class Insecta; order Lepidoptera; family Pyralidae; genus Acrobasis; species Acrobasis repandana. The sequence continues at coordinate 11,661,156 of OY756218.1, read as the reverse complement.
ATACGAAATGACTCGAATAATTCTGATTCTTCTTCTTTATCCTAGCGTTTTGTTATGTACGCAGCTTGTTTTATTTTTATTATGAAACATTTTATTTTTATTTCGCTTAGAGAGAACTTTTCTTGAACATAACAGGAGGTTCGAAAGCGCCCCGTACCTACTGTTTATTAAGGTATAGCTTTCGAATGCTATGACATTAGAAGTGTTATTATCTAACTCACAGTGCCACAGTTTCTGTTAACTTACAGTCATTACGCTATTAGGGTTACATGACAACAAGCTACGTACAAAATAAAACGCTAGAATAAACAAACAAACAAAATTTCTTTGTTTTTTTCTCCACAATCTACATACTTACAATAAAGAAAAAGAATTAGAATTATTCATCATTAGAGTCATCTCGAATATTTTTAACTCGAATAATTAGGTACATCATTTTTTTGACAATGTAGCTGATTCGAAAACGATTTCGAGTAATAGGCTTCTGGAGCTATTTGCAGTAATCGAAAAAATTTATTAGCATGTAGTTATTTTTTTATATGCAAAACTATGTATGACCTTCATTTCATTTGACCTTCATCATATTGTCTCTGCTGGACGCTCGTGACGTAGCTCCTTTTTGCCAGAGAAATATCATAGTGTTACCAACTTTAGAGAAAATTCCTGAAATATGAATTATATTTAAATGCGGTTCCGATATTGATTCGAAAGTACAACCAACCTGCGCAATCACAAAACTGCTTCCGTCACTTGGAAACCACATACATAAGTCTAAAAACATAGCCTAAAACTGGATTGTGGCAGTGTGAATTAAGTAACAGCCACAATATTGATGAAATTAGAGGGGCAAAGGTATTGATCTAAGTATCTTGTCGCAATGCTGACAAAAAATTGCATGTAAAAACAGAAAATACTTTTTTTTTTACATTTTGTGGAAAATAGTTGGGAATCTGGGGAAATTTGAAAAAATCTCATTTGGCAACCCTGGTCTTGATGGCGAAAGATGTAACGACATTGACAGTTGACAGCACAGCATAGAATACTGAAAAGTGACTGACAGTTTTTTTTTAAGAAGCCACATGCTAGGTTTTATTTGGTAGACGCTGACGCACTTCCGGTAAGAAGTTTCAAAACTTTAAAACTTAGATAAAAACGTAATAAAAGCACTTACAATTTTTTTGTTTTTACAATTTTATTAACTTTTTTATAGAAAGTTGTTCAGTATCATGGACTGAACTTGCTCTAAAAATTTTGCAGGTGGATAAAAAGTCAGCCTGTATAATAACTTTAACTTATGTTAAAGTTATGGTATTTTTATTGCTAAATGAAATCCATAACATTAAAAAGTGTAAAGTTGGAGGAGCATAAATTTAAGACAAAGGTCTCTTTATCGTTTCAGTAAACCTGTATTTTATATTAACACATATAATTTATTTTATGTTAGTAGACGATGCAGCAAGCATCCCCTCACTATTTTTATCGGGCTAGTGCGTGCGCGTTCATGCCCCACCCCGCCTGACTCTCGCTTCATCAGCGTCCCATCCCACTTCGCCAGTAGGAACAATACAAGCAAGCTGTCTGATAATTACCAACAATAAGAAATATAATAAACGCATTTAGATTATACAGCTACATTCACCAAAACATCCGGATTGAATGTCGATAAGTTCGTCTTTGCCGTTTGAAAAATGTTGTCCCCTCCCCATACATAGAGATTAGTCACGGTCATTGCGGTGACTACAATTATAGTGGTATAACTACCCAAAAATTTTAAGGTTTTCTGAATTTTTCTGTTACCTGTGCTGTAAGCTATTGCTTCTTACCTATTTTCAAGATTCTATGTCAACGGGAAGTAGCCTTTAGGTTTTGATTCCCTTGCGAGTAGTTGCGACTTTCAAAATATGCGGTATAAATAATTGTACCTTTGCATTTTGCGTTTTTTCATTGACTTAGAAATTTGTTTTTTTTTCATAGCTTAAAGGCAATTAGACCTAGGTATTTGATATGAATTTCAACTAGATACCTCTACGCGTTCATGAGAAAAGGGTAATAAGTTTATAATTATTAAAAAATATATATTATGTGATGTAACTAAAAATGTATGCTTTTCGCAATTTTTCCTTTATCTGTGCTATAAGACGTTGCTTCGTATCAAATTTCAAGATTCTGAGTTCACGGGAAGTAGGTACCCTGTACCGGTTTCGATTCCCTTGCGATTGTCGAAAATTTGCGGCATAAACGGCTGTATCTTTTGGTTGCGTTGGCTTAGAAGTTTGATTTTTGCACAGCTCCAAGGGACAGTAGATTCGAGTATTTGATATGAATTTTAGTTTGATACCTCCACGCGTTCTTGAGAAAAAGGGTCTTGACAGACAGACGAACAACAAAGTGATCCTATAAGGGTTCCGTTTCTTCCTTTTGAGGTACGGAACCCTAAAAAAAAATTACCTTAGTTTTTTTTACACGGACAAAATATAAAAAAAAACATAGTTACATCAATTCCGTCACAATTAAATATTCCATCAGTTTAGATTTATGTGCTGACAGTACTCGTTTTCACGCACACATTTTTAGCGTGTTTTTACACTTAGTTACCACAAGCAAAGCGCACGTCGCTTCGTGAAATAAAAGTACTGTACTTACTTTTAACGTCAAAACAAACATTTTTGTATGCGATATCGGACTGTGACGTCATAGTTTCTTGGAGTCAAATATTTCTACATTAATAAATCTAAAATAACGTTCAAAATGCATGTAATCAATGACAAGTGACATTTTTGTGACTTTTTATTTTGTTATCAGTACAAAATAATTTCTTTTCAACCCAGTCCATATCTTTATTGCTACAGCGATCTTTAGTATGGCGGCTGACATAGCTGGGCTCTCGCACGCAGACAGAACTAATATTCACTATGTACTACCCTTTTCACCAGCCAGCCCTTGTGGTGTTAGCCTCGAGTTACGTCCCAAGGGATATTCCCAACCGGTGGAGCTTGTGTGCTATTTATGTGCTATTATTATTTTAGCTAAATTACTCTTTGTAAGCAGCCAAAAACACATACAACTAACATCCTACGTTTTATGTGTGTATAAACAAAATATCTGATGAGTCAGAAAATTACCATTAGATATACACATATCTAATGGTAATTAATTAGGGTGGTAGAATACTAAACGAGATAATCTGTTGATTAAGAACAATAATGGATATTTTCAGGAACAATTGTGGAGCGATGGTGGTACGAGCGGCTTGTAAACATGACGTATAGTCCGAAGATACGAGTTTTGTGCCTTTGGAGGAAAAATGGTGGCCAGACGCAGTTACATAAATATTATACTAAAAAGGTATTACAGAGTTAATTATAGTTTATCATTCTGTTTATTTCTTAATTTTTATCAAACATATATTAAAAAACCGAACACTAAACTGGACAATGTTGAAATTTGTAAAGCCGTTCTATTCTCACTTACACACACGAAAAACAAACAAACATTCTCACTGTGAACTTTTATCGGTGAAAAATGCGCAGGAAACGATGTTTCCTAAAAAACCTAGTTAAATGTATTTATACAAAATTTCATCGAAATGGTAAGAGCTGTTACCGAGATCTGCATTTATAATATATATTAGTTTCATGTAAGTAATAACTAAGATATTACATTCACACCCTCAGTCAGTACTTTAAAGTTAGTCACGTTTTCATTGACCGTTGCAGTGCAAAGCACTGTACTACTGCATCAAGGAGGCGATGGAGAAGAGCGGGCGGCGGCAGGACGCGGCCGAGCTCGGCGGGGAGTTCCCCGTGCAGGACTGCGCCTCGGGCGAGGGCGGCCTCATACAGGTACGCCGCCACGGCACAGACTACCTTGAGGGTACCCGAATGAGACTCAATCAAATTTATCTAAGGGGTTTGTTTGCAATACGGTCAATTGACGTCATATATATTCAGTCGTCAAATGACGTTTATAATATAGCAAAATGAGAAAAAACTTCCCTAATAAATTAAAATTATGAATTAAGTGGACATATTCATGCACATTACTTCTCAAAGAACTTGGAATATTTTATTTTTGACTTGAATTTTTTCATGGATGCTAAATCACCAAAATAATAAAAAAACAAATGTACTGCGCACCGACGACGTACATTTTGTGTGTATGTATTTTTAGCTAATGCACTGGACTTGTGTCAGAGTCATCAGATCACATCTATCAGAGTTTCACTGTACAATTTTGCCTTTCAAACCGAAATGCAGCTATGTTAAAGTCGCTGGCCGTAGCTTAATAGCAGAAATATGTAAGAACAAAGTATCAAAAACCTTACAAACAACATTTGTTAAAAGGCTCTCGTGTATGTATATGTGTGCATTGGATTACAAAGTATCTGGCAAGGCTGATATTACATAATGTATGTTTGATCCTAAAAAACTTACGAATGGAAGAATAAATTTATTGTATTTAAAAGTGTTTTGGCTTGTTTGTTTTTTTATTTTTCTTAAGACTAAGAACCAAATTATATTTTTTTTATTTGAGGCCTGAAAGTTATAAAATGAATTTTGCTAAAGTTAAAAATTGACAAAACCGATCAGTTGGGGTTTTTTGTAAGATCAAAATGTATTAACAATGATGTCATTAGCTATTTACGTCAGATGATATTCACGCCAAGCCAGTTTTACGTGTGACGTGCGACCGTGTAATTTTTGTACATAAATTATGGTTTATGTATATAATTTAATTAGATATTCTTTGATATTCAATTTCATTAGGTATTGAGTGATACAATTTTAAATTTTAGGTGTGCATGGAAGGCGTCGGTCTTCTGTTTCATCACAGCAAGGTATGTCCCATGCTTTTATTGTTTATATTTTTGTCGGCTTATTTATGTTACAATGATGCTATACCAAAACAGTCGAATGGTTCATTTCTACCCGCCATTTAAATATTTTGAAAATTTTAATGAAGTGGTTTTGGTATAGCCATCAGACAAAGTAAAAGAAACAGGTAAGGTGTCTGTCAGTGTCCTCGCTTGTTTGGAAAGTCTCGATATAACGAAGGTCGTGTAGAGTGACGTACGCAACGAGTACGCCAGTCTACCGGGACGCGTCCGCGCTGAGCAATGCTTCATTGTCTCAATATTGTATCGGTGCCGTTAGCGCATTGTTATACATTAACGAAGCTTCTTCATCTGACGAAGACATGATACCTACTGCTACCTTCACACGGGCTGGCACAGCCCTCTACTCACTTCTGCTGCGCCGAACGCGCCATGAATTCTTGTCATTCCGATCCCCGGTGACATTAGCCTCATTAATAGATGGTCTTTACCAATCATTTACTTATTACTTATATTCAATCCCGGATGCAAGGACCACTCAAACTTTCCTATTTCGATTTCTCTTCAGTATTTTTACAGTTGTATCTTAATATTTGTTAAATATTATACGTATATCTCTATACTTTTTATTTCATTTATATTATAATCATCGTCTTCGAGCGATTTTGCATTTTCTATAATTATTTTTATTATAAAGTATAGCTTAATATGTCGAATAAATATCTAGTATTTTGCCCTTCGATATCTTTCTATTACTAACTCGATGTAATAGCTTAGATTTTTTACATTTAAGGTTGACCGTTGTCCATCTGATTTACGTAACCTAGTCCATACGATGTGCATGTGCTATTGTCTGCCACCCGCGCCGGCTGGCGGCGCCCAGCGCTCCGCTAGGAACTTTTGAGATGGTCCTTGGCCCGCGCTCGGCCGCCCTCTACTAATATCATCTTTTTGTCTGTTCTACTCTTTCCGGACACGCCGAACCCGCTGCGCTAAAGGATTTCGAGGTACACAGTGGTTCATTCACTAGTAATGGCGACCTTTACGACCTTTATGATCTCTGTCACGGCCACGTGGCGCACGCTGTTAGAGATGATCGTTCGAGGTCGTAGGGCTTTACTTGTAGTTTTGAGGCTTACCGATTGTTTTTAGCCGTTGTTAGCGTTGTATTAGTTCTCCCGAGTGCGGCGAGCGCCGAAGCGCGCGGTCGTGCATGCCTAGACGCCCTTTGTTTATTATCTGTTTATATTACGCACCCGACAGCTTGCATTCGTAATCGTGGATCGTCCGGCGAGCGGTCTAGATATTTCGCTCTCGCACGTTGTGCCGAGGTTTAGTTCGTACGTCCCCTATCACCCGGAACCCGAGCGAGCGTCGTAACGGACGCGAGTCACGAGGTCAGTCGTAGAGCATTCGCCATCTCACAAGTTCTGGTGCGGCCCGGCCGGTCGCGCACGCCCCCCCCCCCCCCCCCCCCCTGCACCGCACCGCCCCCCGCGTCCGCTCCCGCTCCCATCGCCCACCATGTCCAATGTCCATTACATCCGCACCGCACCTCGCTTCGCACAGCGCCTCCGCCTCGCACCGACTTCGGCCGACATACAAATCCGCGTTTTCCAAGTCAAAAGATATATAAAGTTTTACCTGTACTCTGTAATAGGACGCTGCGGAAATACATTGATAATATCAGTTTACAGGAAAATCATGTCAGTAAGTGTTGGTCCGTCTCACCCCCAGTCATCCGCCTCGCCGCCCGCCTGAGCTCCTTTGCCCCGTTCTTTAAGAATTTAAAACTGAAGAACAAAAATTCAATTGGATTTTAAAAACAAAGTTGAATTTTTGTTTCAATTCTGTTATTTTCATTACACCAATATTGCCGAAGTGAACTTTTATACGTCTTTAGAATAGATTGGTGTAGCGAAAATATGGTAGCTGCTACTTTGCCTGAGCATGAAGCATGTCGCTGTCGCATGATGTAGTAACAGTAGAAAAGCAACGCTTAAAGTATACCTACTTTATTTGTTAGTTAAAATTACCACGTTCCTGCGTGGGCTTGTAATTATTTGTTTTATTTGTGTCAAACGATATTTTATTATAATTTAGTCCACTCTAATAGTAGAGTTATACAGAATAATAAAATTGTTCAACAAAAGTTAGCCTAGAGTTATTAGATTTAGATAAAGTTGGTCTGTCTACTCAGTTCTTGATTAATTTTAAAGAAGGTCCTTGCAATAGTCATACAAGTATCATAGATAGGTACAATAAAAATGTATGCATGATATTGTATTGGAGTATAAATGGTAGTTAATATTAGTAGTAAAAATGTTACTTATCATGTACTATTTATCCTTCTTCTTTCGTGCCAAATCAACCTACTTTGCGGGATATCTAATACTTACTAAGAATACTTAATTCAAAAATATGCTGAAGTGTACATAATGCATTATGATTAGAATTATTTTATTTACTATACAATACATAGGTAAGTATACCATGGTAGTCGGAAAGTTCAAGACGAAACAACTTTAATTATGGGAAATCTCATCATGGGACAACTACTAAAATCAATCTGACAATCTTTATCACTAACATTGTTCAATTTAATTTATAAAAAATTGAAAATGTGGTAAATACTTCAAAATTTTATTTATTTTATTTTATTTTATTTTATTTTAAATATTTTATTAACTTTTCAGTTCTTTGTGCGGCTCGATCATATTCGAAAATGCTTCACACAGAACGGCGGTATCTTCGTTTTAGAAGAATTTAGTAAGTATTTCAAATCATATTTGATAGAGTACCTAATCGGTAGATGTAGCACCAGCACTTGGTTTAAACAGACGTGAACGTCTAGTCTAAAGCGAACTAGTCGGAACGGTCAATACCATTTGGTTGAGGATCTCAAAGGCAACACGTTGAAAATAAAGAAATACCTCGCGGATGTGAAAATAATTAACTTTATTTAGTTTTTCGTATACTCGCAAATGACACGGTAATCGCCATGGCTTCTATCCGTATCCGATTTATTGTTATAGTAGACAAATTGTATTATTAATTCGTTTTTGTTGAAAAAGAAATCAATACGGTTAGAATGATGTGATGATAGAAGTATGTGATGGTATCCTTGACACAGACACTATATTTAAATACTTTAAAAAAAATCCATTTAGTATATTAGTGTAATATTTTGAAAAGGAATAGACTCCCTAATAAGTTTTCCATGCGAGGTCTTTTAGATCTGCAAGCAAGTAGTATTAATTACTCTGTATCGATCACTCTGCGTCAGTGTCAATCAAAGTGACATTTCGTTCCGTTTTTGAAGGTGTATGTGTCATCACGTAGAAAATTTTTGCGGTGACATACAATGGAAACCGGAGTGCAATTTTTATTTAGGGACTCAGCAAACACAAAACGTGTAGTTTTCCAACTCACCACTCGCGTTCCAACGCATTGCATCGTATTTTTGAAACCGTCGTGTGAGCGATAAGTAAGTAATATTGTGTTACGCAGAAAATATCATAAATTTGTCAATGGTTTTCAACAAAAATAAAAATAGCAGCGTGAAATGGAACTGATTCTCTATGGAACGTTTCTTTGACATTTGTACGCTACAAATGTCAAAATTACGAGTGGTCAAGACCACTCGTTGCAAATCCTTCGCAAACAATCAATTCTAAAATGCGCCCGTTTGGAAACACTCGCGCAAATCATTCGTAATGTGACTCACTGAATGAAAAATAGCGCTCCTGGATGGCAAACCTGACATGAATGACACGTATAAAGCAATCATGAAAAATAACAAATATTAAAAAAGAATTTACTACAACATTGTAGATAGATAAAGAATAATCTTCATACAGCAATCATCATCATCTAGTCTTTTTAGTCTTCACTGCAGGAGCACGACCCTCTCTGTATTACCAGAGCCATATATTGGCCAGAGCAGTCAGAGGATTTAGCTGGCCACTCTCCACGCTAGCCAGATGGGTCGGAGAGGTCTCATTGATGTTTATAAGCTTTGTTTAGCTTGTATTTCCTCAGTCGCCTTCTACGACATCCACGTGAAGACTCGGAATGGTCCTATTCTACTATCCCCATTTAATTTAAAGCTTTTAATATTGGCACTATTACTTTTCAGATCCAAAAACCAGACAAATAATTCAAAGGAAGTACAAATCTATAATGGTTAGTATATCTCGTGTAGAATGGTATTGATTGTGTTGTTTCTTTTAGTTTATTCATACTCCCGTGTCTTATGTTATAGGCTGAGAAAGTAGTGCTTGACCTTCACCGTTTCTTCTCCATATGGCTTTCTCGGTACTTTGTCGAGAGCAATGGAATTCAACCGCATTATGCACCTTACGTTTCATGACCCCTACAGATGTATGTACCACTACTTTTGTTTTTATTTTTGCATGTTTTTATCAACAGCTAAATATGCTCTTCCACTGATTCATTCCATCCCTTTCCGATCTTCTTTCTTGTTGTTTATGTGTTGTTTTTCTTGTTCGTGATATATAAACACTTATTTAATTATAGTTATAAATATAAGTACGTAAGCTTATTAAAATAAAATGTTTACTATAAGAAAACAAACATTTTATTACAGCTTTATTTCTAACAATCATTTTATCTATGATATTTAAATTAATTATAACATTAGACCATATGAAGCTTGCAATCATTATATGCTGCCTCAATGAACTGCCCTGTTTAAAAAATCTTTTCGTAAATCTATTGTACCTATAGTGAAATTATTCGAGGTGAGTAAGGATCAATTTTAACATTTATTTTTAATTACTAAAGCTAATGCTGTAAAAGTCCTAATAGTTTCCTTAAATCATGATTATAAAGTAGGTATCAAATGTAATTTCAGGCGGATCAGATATGCTATGCGGTGTTGTGTGTGTTCTCGTACTTCGCGGCGGGGCAGGAGCAGAAGAAAGCAATCCTGGAGCAGGCGGCGCGCGTGCCGCCTTTGTCCCCCGCCCCGCCCGCCGCGCCCTCGCCCGCCCCGCCCGCCCCTCCCGCCGCGCCCGCGCCCGCCCCGCCCCGCGCCGCGCTCTCCGACACGGACACGTCGCCGAAAAACAAAACCAGCCCTCTCGTACGTATACTAGTTGTCGTTTTCGTGTTTAAAAGAATTCTATACTGGTGTCGGATTTTTCCTTATCAAGCTGCCTAATGGCATTTGACATAGCTTGACGACTGCCATCTAATGACGACGACAGTCTTGTTTGTTAAAACTTTATTGTACACAAAGAACAAATACAAAATTACATGTAATATCAAGACATCAATTGGTACAAAGGCCGACTTATCCCAGATAGGGATCTCTTCCAGTCAATCTTGAATTGAAAGGAACATTTACAACACAGGGTAGTGAGTGGGTACAATACACAACAGAAAAACAAAAAATAACAATCAATTTAACTTAACTACTACTACATTAACACTTTTAAGACTATTTACAGTCTTAATGTGCCTTCCGAAGCACGCTGGAGGTCGAGATATTTTATGCCACGTGTGGTCTCTCATAAAACTTGCGGCCACGCCTAATTCAGGGGTACCGAATAATCCTAAGCATGTAATGTGTCAAACATCTTTGTTACTCGTTCATACATTGCTTTATTTCCGATCATTCTCTATTATTTTCTACGAGTGTAATACAGTTGTTATCGTCACTACTTAAGGCCGTACCTGAATTTTCCGAGGTCCCCCATTCAAAGTTAAGCTTTACTACGCACATTTGCCAAAAATGGCCGTATTTCGCAAATGTGCGTAGTAAAGCTTAACGTTCTCACTTTAAACTGTAAACAGTAGTTCATAAAATACTTTGAAGGGTTATCTAGGGCTTGGTAGTAGCAAAATTTTAAATGATGCCTCCGTTTTGATTGAAATTATTTATTTTAAATGGGGGCAGCACTGGACCCCGGAAAATTCAGGTACGGCCTTAAAGGGGTGACTCAGCCCGTCAATATGTTCAACTTTTCCTATGGAAACAATGTGTGATCAACTTGCATGTCAAAAATGTTTTCATGATCACAGCTACGATCATCATCATCCGAGCGTATTCCCAGTTGCATCGTCAGCGGTTACGCTTCAGAGCCCGGGGTCCGCTACCTTACCTAGGTGATTTGACGAGGTTAGGTACTGGTTTTATACAGAGCGACTGCCGTCTGCCGACACCGGAACTATATCCACAGTAAGATCAGATGTGGAACTCATGAACTGTTCTATTCTTCAGGGAAGCGCTGTCGGATGTTTACTATTTTTAATCTACATAAACGGTCGTTTATGTGGATTAAAAATAGCAAACATCCACCACAGACCCTGAATCAGACTTGCATACTATTTGTGGATGACATTTCATTACTAACCCCTTACACAAATCATGACAATTTAGACCAATTACTAACACAAACTATTGACTCTGTTGTATCGTGGCTATCCGACCATAATCTCGAAGTAAACTTTTCAAAAACTAAATTGATACACTTTAGACCACACCAGAAAAAGGCCCTTGACATAAATCTTAACTACGGTGGAATCAAACTCGAAAGTGTCAATACATTCCAACTACTCGGACTAGTTCTAGATACGCATACAAACTGGAAAGCCCACGTTGATAAGATAGCTATAAAATTTTCCAAATTTACCTATGCGCTTAGAGAATTGAAAAAAAAAACCACTAACGAGAAAACGACAATAGTGGCATATTACGCGTGTGCCTTTTCATGGTTAAACAGGAACAGGTTACATGAGGAAACAGTAAATATCCCCAATTCTATGCGAAGGAAGACTTGCCGCGACCATATCCCACTCTGAAGAAAAATAAATTAGTTACACCCACTTCCAAGCTAGAACTATTTTAGTCTGGCCCGCTAGCTATAACGATAAAAATTTATAATGCCCTACCCGACAGCCTACGAAATGAAGAAAAAAATTCACTTTTTATAAAAAAATTAAAATCGATTTTGCAAATAAAACGTATTATAAATTGGACGAGTACTTTAACGATAAAAAAAAAAATGGTTGCCTGTAAAGTCGGTTTTACGGGCGAAGATTTTACGTGACAACGGCGGCAGACCGATCATAGTTGAGTGGGAGAGAGACGCAAGGCATTCGGCGGGCCTCTCTCTCGTTCGGTGACTCATCGTAACGTTACCGAGCGTTACACTTTTTCATAAGTGACTCCCAGCCGCAACCTAATTTAAGACGTTGTCACGTCAAAAATAATTGAAATTGACATTATAGACTATAGGTACCAAATAAACATTGACACTCATTGACATTACTTTTTTTTACTTACATTAACTTACTTTTAATAACGATCTTGCTGACAATAAATTAAAAAAGAACCTATTTTGTTAACACTAAATTAACTGCATGTCATAAAACCAGCTTGCCGTTCCAATTTTAGTTTTGCGATACCCGACAGGGTTCATAGTGTGCTATTTTAAGACAGTGACTTGAGGTAGTTAGAACTGATGTACAGTTTGTTATACTACATATGTAACCAGGCTAGCTTGGCCTTGCTTTTTGCATTGGCACTAGGCGCCAATAGATGGCGTACAATTTGGAAATTTAAAACCACACATGCAACTCTTTACCAAGCAAGGCACTTTCATGATTTTGAACGCGCAATTGAAATTAAGACTATTCCCAATACCAGTTGGTAATTTTAACCATTTCACGCGTAATAGATATGGTGTAGTTAGTGGTTAAGGATGCCTGATTTAAATAAGAATAAGTGCGCATGTTCGAATCACATCCTCCATAAAAATTTATATTTTACTTTTTATTTATATTTATTTTCTTACTATAGGTGATCTTTACTGTTAAAAACTAAACTACGTAATACTTTTAGAACTTGTTGGTTATATAAATAAAACATTTAGATATATTTTAACTATTTTATTTTAAACCTTACATAACAAGTGAATTCTTCATTACCTATATAGCGAAGTGTTATCTTATAACAATTACGTTAAAACCTATACCTAAATCTATTAGTTTAGAAAATGTTTTTTTTTTTTACTTTATTTAGTATCATCACATCCTGGAACTCCACACTGGTTTATGTTGATAAACAATGATAAACAACATCGTCGTATCTATTTATTAATCTGTGGTATTGATGTGAAAGAAATACCTACATAACTTATGATTTAAACCAATTATGTAATAAAATAATGACAGCGTTTAGTTGTACCTGTGTTGTTGTTTTTAACTAATAGGCAAGTAGTGAAACACCCTAATTACCAATGATGAAGATCAATGATTTTGTAGCTTATAATATAATATAAATATATGCATAATAATTGAGTAAACGAGTTACGTAAATAATGATAAATCAGTGTGGAGTATTTTATAAATGTAAGCGCAAAGTGAACTAACATGTAATCATTTAGATAGAAACCTTGTAATTTCATCTAAAATACAATAACATCACTTGAGCACTTATTTACAGTTTGACAAAAAAAAGCAAAAGGTTAAAAAATGGAATGTAACACCTACCTAAGAGTTTAGCAAAAAAAAATATACTTAATAGGTGTAAAATTATATTAAGTAGGTATTCTAATACCGTAAGGGTCTACCAACAGAGTCAATAACTTGTTGAAGACGGCTTTGCATACCGTTCACCATATCAAAACACAAGTCACTACCACGCATAGTATTCCATGTGAAATTAACGAGTTCTCTTAAATTTTCACTCGACCTTACGACTGAAGAATCCCAATTGAGAATCATCTGGCCCCATAGGTTCTCAATAAGGTTGAGGTCTGGACTTTTTGCGGGCCAGTTAATGATAGTAATGTCATGTTGAAGAGCAAGCCAATCTTGGACGATTCGGGCACGGTGAACGGCACAGTTATCCTGAATTAAATATATCTGGCCCTCAGGATATGCGACACGAACAGTTGGTAGCATAACATCACGCAATATTTCTAAATATTGGTGACTATTAAATCGTCCGTCAACTTCTATTAATTCATCAGGTCCCATAGAAGACATCCAGCCCCAAAAGGCTAAGGTTATTTTGCCGCTAGCTCTGTTTTCGCCACAGAATCTTTCGTCCATCTTTGTCGGACTTTATCTTCTCGTCCGTATAAATTACAATATTATTTTCCCAGTCAAAATTAAAATACTCTCTAGCAAACCTAATTCTGTCTTGGCGATGTCGATCTGACAATGCTATTTTTCATGCTGGTCAGTATGTTCTCAAATCAGCGGCATGCAAATGTTTGCGCACTGTTTGCATAGATATGCCATGAGCATCAGCTGTCTCTCTGGTAGACGCAAAGGGATCTTCTCTGTTCCTTGCAATTATTTCCCGATGGCGCGTAGATTGTGCGGTAAACATTACAGGGTCGAAGCCTGGCCGTATCTTTTGTATATCCCCAGTGTCCCCGTACCGTTTTATCCACAGTTTTACAGTCTTTTTCTGTAAACAAATAAGCCAGCGCAAGAGCAATAATAAACTATTTCATCAAAATTTTGCAAACAAAATATGTTGGCACGTTATTTATATAACTGAGAAATAAACTACAATCATATACTAATAGAATAATATGGTTACGTTGTAATAGTAAAATTTTACTTACCGTTAAATTCATTATTCGAGCGATTTCACTAATGGACTTGTTGTCTTCAAACAAGACAACAATTTTTGCCTTTTAAAACACTGATAAATGATACATTTTTATGATTTAATAAATATTCTTTTAGTAATTCCGAAGTTGACGAATATAGAACAGAGTCGGTTGTATAGTCGATAAGAACAGATTACACAAAGATAGTAATGAGGGTGATTTGTAAAATTTTATTTATTCAACAACCACAATTTACTCTGTATCTCGTAATGACGACGGCTATTCATGTCCTACCTACCTGTTCATCGTGGAGTATAAAGAAATGTATTACTTATTACCAAGAATTAAAGTTTACGGTTTTGAATTGTAATTTTGCATTGTCGTCGTTTATCTTCTTATCTTATGATGCAACGATGCAATCAGTTCATAATTTCATTAGCCTACGTAATTGGTCCTTTGGATATGTGGACACCACTAACGGCCTTTGATAATGGAGTCTAGGTTCGATTCCAGTAACACGTTAATAATTTTTAAACAATTACTCTGTTTTGTGAAATATGTATGAATGAAACCGTATAATTAATAAATCCAAAATCAATATGATCAAATAAAAGTATCAATCGTTATCGTTGGATCTCAGGCACGGTAATAATAATATCTAACATTGCCGTGTCTCAGGAGGGACTATCGGATTTAATTATATGAACAGAAATAGGGAGTTTAATTATTTTAAGTATTTATGCGACAGTAGTGCCATCTAGGTGTGGGTATAGTTAACATTGAAGCAGAGATTGATATATTTACAAGTTCCGTTGAAATGGCGCCACTAGCCCTGGTTACATATGTAGTATAACAAACTTTACATTATGAAATGCAATAAATGAATTGAATTGACCTCCGCAACCCAAAGGGTAGACCAGAACCAATCCTAGGGATAGGTAAAAACGCTAGATGGCGTTCGGGACCAACAGCTTTACGTGCCTTCCGAATCATGGAATCATCTTTCTTTTCGGATAATCAGGTGATTCAAGCCTGCAATATCCTAACCAGACTGGAAACAACTTTTCACAAAGTATGCTTCCCAGTGGAATTTGAACCCACAACCTCCGGATCTCAAGGCAAACGCCTTGACCACTGGACCACGGAGGCAGACTAATATGATCACATGCTACGATTTCATAGGAAAATGGTCCCTAAGACGGGCCCTCCAAGTATCGTAACCGCTACATTTACCTCCAGTATTTTTTTATTTATTTTTTTAACTTCATACACAAATACAAGTGTAATGGCAGATAATAAATTTTAAGATTTAATTAATCCTAAGACCATAACTACCAGTCAACATGGGCGCCGGCAGAAATAATTTCCAGGTGGTGCAGATTTTAGTTTTCTTACAATCTTCGCCGTATATGATTGTTAATAAAAAATTGAAATTTTATTTGGAAGCAAACATCTGTAGCCCGGTTTATTTTACGTTCGAGACAATTACAAATTTCTGACGATTCATTATGAATTTATTTTATATGTACCCAGTCGTCACGGCTCACACCTATTTGTTCGCGACGATCGAAATTGGTTTAAAAATTCTAAGTTGGTGGATATTAATCGATTTCCATTACTTCTCTGGCGAGGAAGCAAGATAACCAAGGACAATAAAGATAACTTTATGGAAATCGTCATTAATAAGTTCGGTCAAAAACCCCGTCGGCTGCAGTTGCTTTTTAAATGAGAATTGTGTAATTACTGCCTACTAATTATTGTGAATAAAAAAATGATTTCCAACAGACGGCTTTTTATTTCAATAATTCCTCGAGATTCCCAAAGGGTGAAAGTGCACCCCCTGGCACCCCCCTGCCGGCGCCCATGCCAGTCAATTAACCAAATGATGTGGAAAATGACAGGGGTAATTCAATATTTGAATAGAGATATGGTGAAAAAGAACTATATGTACATATAAATAATAATTAAAATAATACATTACATAAGTACCAATAATACACTCTATAAATAGTATTATACTAAAATAAACAATACCTAAATATACTACATACACTAAGACTTATCTGACAAAGTTTGAAAAAAAAATGTGCCTTCTCCTATTTCTTTAATAAAAACCAAAATTTCTTTAATAAAAGCCTTCCTAACATCAACTGGAAAGGCGTTCCAGAGCCTTATAGCTTAGACAATAAAGTAATGTTTAAAGAACCTACTCCGGTGAACTGGCATAAAAAGGCTGAATTGTTAGAAGAACGAAGATATCTGAGATGGGTATAACATGACTATTACCTGTCAGCTAATAAATAAGTCGTTTATTGTTCAGAGTGAGAGGCGGTCACCAGTGAGTCGTGCTGGGGAGGCGCGGGCGAGTTTCGCGAAGGGCGAGGAGACCAGACTGGCGGAGGTGCAACACCGGGCGCTGCCTGCGCGGCCGGCCGAGCCCGAGCGGCAGCCCAGCGAGGCGGCGCCGGCGCCCGGGGACGCTGACGCTGAACACACCACAGCACAGGTAAGTAATAGCTGTTTATAACATTATTTTGTTCGAGAAGAAGTGTTATAAAGTGATTCTATTTTTAAATTTTGGTATTGTGTTCATAAAGTACGTCAATGTTTAATTAATCTAAAGTTTATTAGATAAAAAAGTATAAGTTAATTTTTTTTACTTATTTTGATGCAAAATTTACAACATATGGAACTGATGTTACTAAATCGGAACTTTATAAAAGATTCAAATATTTATTTAGAGTCATAAATACTCGTACATAACATAAGATCTCTTAGGTATAATGAAGTTCTAATCATAGCAACTCAAAGTTTATGTTGACAAACAACAAAACGTTTATGTTGAACAATATCGCCCCATTTCCATCCTCTCGGCTCTGGCAAAACTCTTTGAGCGTCTTGTTCATAATGAAATATATCCGGTCTTGCATAATATTATTATACAAGAACAACATGGGTTCGTAAAATCTCGTTCCACCATTTCAAATTTAATAACATTCACAAGTGAACTTTTTGAAAATCTTGATAATCGTGTACAAGTCGACGTCGCTTATACCGATAACGAGAAAGCATTTGATAAAGTGGACCATGTCATACTTCTAAACAAGCTCGCGTATAATGGTATACGTGGTAACTTACTCCGGTGGTTTCAATCATACATACAAAATAGAACTCAAATTTGTAATAGAAATAAATACCTATGATGATAAGACATTCAGCTAATGTAGGTAGTATGTCGAGCTATAAACTAAACGTATTAGAAATGGCTACGAACTATATGATTGAGATTATCAGATAATTTCCGTCTTCGGCTTCGAAGATGACCATCTAAACTTTTAAGCTGATTTGTATGTACATATACATACATGTATGTACCTACGTATAAATGATGTGGCTAGTTGTACTTGCTAAGTAGCTCGCTATGTATATATTTTTTTACTTTTATTCTGCTATTTTGTTACTTATACACATTATCTGAGGCTAAAGAGGCTGAGTCCCACAACACCAGGGAATCCTAGCATGGGACCAGTGATTTCTTTATAATATTCATTGACATAGAATATATAGACCAGCTGTCTCAAACATTGACCCCTGTTCTATATTTGAATATATGATGTCGTGAATTTTATCATACCTACGTATTTTCAAACAATGCAATCTGGTTACTTACCGATAGAAATTTATTTCTTTACAGTTTACCGTGTTTCTTGATTTATTCTTACTGTATTGTTACGCATACCAAGGCATTTTTTATTGTTTACATATGACTTTCGCTTATATACTTTCGAAAGTATATAAGCGTATAAGAGCTAGCAAGCGCCTAAGTGAAATTTATGGATAGCTACAATTGAATGGTACAAAACATGGTTAGTGTCTCCTCTCGTTTTACATAATAGCTCTTTGATAAAATTAGGTACATTGTAATCTTTTGGAGCAATAAAGAATTCATTATAATTATTCACTTTATTTCTTAAATTTTATAAAATGTAAAATACGAAACTTATTACAAAAAATAAACATATTATAAAACCCTAAACTAGTTGCCCGCTGGCAACGGGGCAAGGCCCAAGCTTTATTATCATGATGTGTGGTGTGCAGCAGAGCAGGCTGTCACGCTCGGGCAGCACGCCGCCGCGCCGGCCGCCGCCGCCGTCGCCGAGCCGCGCGCCGCCGCGCCTGGCGCGCGCGCACTCGCACGCCGCGCCGGCGCCGCCCAGACCGCATGAACCGCCCATCGTAAGTCGCCATGCTTAAGCCGCCTTTTATTTTTGTCCTCAACACGTTTTGCACGCCTCATAAGCGAAGCGCATGAGGTAGTGCTCTACTCTCGCCTTACAAAAATCAAGTGATTATTTTAACTAAATGTGTCTCTATTTATTTTCTATCGCATTTGTACAATAATATTTACACATAAATGTCAAGGAAAAACACTAGTTTCAACACTTATGACATTTTTAAAAGACATTTTGCCTTTTAAATAAATAAAAACAATGTTTGATAAAATCATTTTGTGGACGTCCGTGTGTCTGTATGTATGGAAACTGGCGTGGTCACGATAACTCCCGAAAAACTTATCTGATCAAGTCCATTTTTTTTTATACGCTTCAGTATTATCCAAAACTAAGTCCTTTCTAAGATTTATTTATTTATTTATTTATTTAACTTTATACACAAATACAAGTGTAATGGCGGACTTAAAGCCTAAGGCCTTATCTACCAGTCAACCAACCGGGTGATGTCGAGAAAGACACGGGTAGTGCAAAAACTCAAAAAGAAATGATGAAAAATGAACCAGGTATACTTAAATATGTAATAATAAACCATAAATATGTAATAATAAACCATAAACTACATACAAATAATACACACTATTATTATACTAAGATATACTACTCACATATACTACATACACTAAGAACTATCTGACAGTTGTTTAAGAAAATGTGCTTTCACCTGCTTTTTAAATGATTACGATAATATTAGATTAGATAATGATTAGATTTTATTAGATCACGGTCTAATTCAATGTAGTTTAATCGTAATTATTATTATAAAAATACAGGTGACATATTAAAAATAATTTTGGATGTGAGGTTTGTTGAAAGAGTTAATACCTATGTATGATGAGTACGAATGTGTAACTGGCAAGTAAGAAAAGAAGTAAAAAGAAATTTGAATAAAGAATGTTGTGATTTTGTTTGTTTTATTAAATATGAAAGACGAATAAATGTAAAAGAAGCGATAAGTTAGTTAATATTTTATTTAATTTGCATTAACTAATTGAGAATGAAAAGAACAATCAGTGGTAACACTTTTCTTGTCATTCGTGACGTAGTCTTGTGTCTTTTTCTTGTTTTTGCTTAGTTTTTTTGAGATTTCTCAAAATCTACCGGTCCGAATCGGTTTAAATTCACAGGAAATCTGAGTTGTATAGAACTCTTTGGAAAGCTACTTGTTTGGTTCCGATCGGTTTAGTTGTTCAAGAGTTATAAGCGGGTCACATACACACCCACACACACATACGGATAGGGTGCATGACACTTGCTCGTGAGTGGTCAGGGAAGATTCCTGAGACCTTTAAACGTCGAGATCTGATGAAAACTCGACTTTTCAAAAACGGGGTAAAACTAATAACGTCCCGAATTTTGAAAATTTTCAATTTTCTCAGCGGGAAGTTAAAAATAAAAGTTAAAAATAATCTCCAGTCGTGCGTTAAAGCCGACACATACTTTTCTTCGTTTTAAGTTAGCAATAAAACAATCAAAATCAATTTAATTGTGAAAAATGAGATTATGAGGCGTGCACTTTTGGATTTTCCAAACTATTTTAAACTCGTATCGATGGTGCGCTTTGAAAACGATGTGTGCACAGGCACATAGTGGCCCTATGTGCCTGTGCACACATCGTTTTCAAAGCACATAGGGCCATGCTTGATTGAAACCGAGCGGACTCGTGCTGTATTTCGTCATCAGGTCTTTTTAGTCTCCATTGCAGGAGCACGACCCTCTATACTATCATAGCCATACTTAGCCAGAGAATTTGGCCTACACTCTCCATGCTGGCCAGACGGGTCTGTGCTGTATTTAACGACTGATAATATTTCGTTATTGACACATTGATTCGCGGGTCTACTGGAAGAAATTTCTTTAGAAATAAGTAGCACTACTATGTACTATGTTTATTATATTTCCTTTTTTTTACGTACCTATTGTTTGTAAATTTTCAAGTGTACTTGAATCAATATAATTAAAATTAAATTCAATTCGAAAGAGATAGTAAGCATATCTGTCTAGTAATAAAGAAATCATATTGGTAGACTCTTATGTATTCTGTGTTGGTAGTCTAAACATATGACAGCTAATTCACTTAATCTTAAAAACTGCACTTAGATTTATTATTTAGACAGATTTTCGTTGGCATTTGCTGCTGTTTATGCACATTACTGTAAATTTAAATCTTGAATTCTCACTTTAAGAATATGTTTATACTTACATAATAAAAACTACTAAGTACGTATCTACTGTAATATTATTTGTTTATCAAATGAACAAGCTTACTAAACATTTCTAGAATGAAAACATATTGGCGTATCTAAAATTGGCACCTCCATCAAAATAAATTCATACTATGCCTGCCGCGATGCACGAGTGTGGCACGATGAAAATTGTGGCAATTTCTTTTTTAATTTGTCTTGTTCAAATTCAAAACATCTTACCGAGGGTTAAGACTTAAAGCACTTTATCGTAGTAACAATTTATTTTTTCACAAACAGCGAATTGTCTAAAAAATGGTACTCTATTTCTTTTTCTAAATTTTTTTGTACGAATTTCATCATCCATAACATATCATCAGTACATAGTATAAAACAAAGTTGCTTCCCGCTGTCTGTCCCTATGTATGCTTCGATCTTTAAAACTACGCAACGGATTTTGATGCGGTTTTTTTTAATAGATAAAGTGATTCATGAGAAAGGTTTATATGTATAATACATACCCGTGCGAAGCCGGGGCGGGCCGCTAGTTTGCTATAAACTTCAGTAGTAATAATGTTCGAATATTCGAATTTTTTTTTTACATAATAATCTTTAGTCATAAAAGTTTTGTATCATAATATCAGGTCCTAGAATAATTAAGTATTTTAATTTTTCATGCTATAATGTTACATGTCCTAAATATTGTATTGTTTAATGTGTTTTAGTCTGAATGGTTATTTTTAATATTTTTTTTAAATCATAAGGTTAAAATTAGGTTTTAGAGACAGAAACGAATAGCTGTAAAACCGACTCCACGTAGTCTTGTCTGCCCTACCCCTAGAGTGTAATTCTGACCCGCGTAGGCGCGGAGGGGCGAGGCGGCCCGCGTGCTGAGGAGCAGGTGGCTTGGAGCGAGCCGCCGTAGGTGAGGCTGGCCAGCAAGCCGAAGCTACGGTGGCGAGTGAAAGCCATCTGCGACGATTGGCACGCGTGGAACCGCCGTAGCCCCGGAGCGCCGGAACCGTGACAGAAACCATGCCTGTTGCATGTTTGCTTGCATGCTGCATGCTTGCTTGCTTGCGTGCTGCATTCTTGCTTGCGTGCTGCATTCTTGCTTGCCTGCTGCATGCTTGCTTGCATGCTGCATTCTTGCTTGCATGCTTACATGTTGCATGATTGCTTTGCTTTCATGCTGTATGCTTGCTTTTATGTTGCATGATTGCTTTACTTTCATGCTGTATGCTTGATTGCATGCTGCATGCTGGCTTGCATGTTTGAATTGGTAAAATAATTAAACAATTGTAATATAATCAGATAATTTATGGCATTTTATATTTAGGGATTCCCACTTTAGCACATTATATTATATTTGACATTAACTTAGGGCTAGTCATCATTCGGACACATGGTAATTATGGAAAACAAAATTAAATATATTACATATTATGGAATGTAATATTTATAGCAAACAAATTTAGGGCATTTTGTATTTAGAGATTTCAACTTTAGGGCACGTGATATTATGTAACATTAAGTTAGGGCTAGTAACCATTCGGACACATGATGATTATGGAAAAAAATATGAGACCTTAAATTATGGACAAATTTTTATTAGACAAAATAGAAAACCCTAAAAAATACGTAGGTATATTTTTTGCTTTAACAATTTTCTTGATTATTTCTTCTGTGTAACAGGTTTTTGAATTTATAGGATGGTGACATAAGTAGTTAAGACTTGATTAGTACAAGCGCCCAGCTTCGGTTTCACTAAAAACAAAATGGCTGCCATTTTATTATGGAGGGAGAAAATATAATTATAAAGGATGATTTTCTAATTAAAAAAAAATGCCGTACCTATATCATGCCACTAAAGGCTCCAACATCGATGACGGGACACATTCTAAGTATAAAAACTATCACGGCGTTAACGTGAGGGTCGTGGAGTCGAATCCCACTCGTGGCGAGCACACATTTTTTCAATTTGGATAATTTTCCGAGCATTGTAATGCTATTAAAAATAATAATTATTATAAAAACTATACATAACAAAATTGGTTTGGTTTGTATAATTGTAGGTAATACGATTATAGGCATATCCTCCGTTTATTGGGAGAGACCTGTAGTCCAGCAGTGGACCGCTATAAGTTGGTAAAGAAATTGTTGTTTGACATAGTATTTGTTGTTCAGATTCCGCCCCGGAGTGCGGGGGCGCGGCCGGCGGGGCCGCCGCCCGCGCTGCCGCCGCGGCAGGGGTCCGCTGCTGCTGACCTCAATCCTGCGCCCAGGTAAGGCAAACAAGCCGTGGAAAAATAATGTAGAGTCAACAATGCTTTTCAGGGTTCCGTACCCAAAGGGTAAAAACGAAACCCTATTACTAAGACTCTATTGTCCGTCCGTCTGTCTGTCTGTCGCTAGGCTGTATCTCATGAACCGTGATAGCTAGACAGTTGAAATTTTCACAGATGATGTGTTTCTGTTGCTGCTAATAACAGCAAATACTAAAACCAGAATAAAATAAATATTTAAGCGGGGTTCCTATACAACAAACGTGTTTTTTTTGCCGTTCTTTGTTATATTATATTAATAATGACAACAGGTATTCGCTTGAAATATTCACAGAATATTTAGTTGTATATTCACTTTAAAAGTAAATAATTAAATTAAAATAAAATAAATATTTAGAGGGAACTCCCATACAACAAACGCGATTTTTTTGGTATCTAATGTTGTATAGATAATGGTACGGAACCCTTCGTGCGCGAGTCCGACTGGCACTTGGCCGGTTTTATTATACTTATCAGCGGTATCTACTTGAAACTACAGCCACAGAATAAATAATACCAACGTACAGAAGTCTCACTCAGCAAGCTCAGCACCTTTTCGTATAGATACCTAGACATCCAATGCAAGCCAATTTCATTCTTATTACTCTGGACAAACGATTCGTATAACTGAATTTACCACCCGAAAGGGGCCGCCTGCGCGCATAGTAATAATGTAGATACATTTTCGATGCCTAAACGGTGAGTGACACAGGCCTGCTACAGCATAGCACTGACGGCAATCGACAGCTTATCTAGCATAGACGGTGGGAGATGAAAGATGTCTTTATAGCAAGTTACGCGGTTGTCACACGTGAAGTCAGAACTGGACGTGGATATCACACTAGCGTAGAGCGTCATAAAGTAGTGTTTGTATAAGACCTCGCGTGCATTAAATGTCCCAAAGTCCACTTTTGACGATTTTTGAGCAATTAACAATTATAACGAAGAACCTAGGTAAGTTTTCACTATGTTTTTATGAGATCGAAAAAAACTCGTAAGAGCAAAAAAATTATGACAAAAAAATTGTTCAGTGTTTAAATTTTACATGGCGAATAATTGCGTTAAAACTAAGAGATGATTTAAGATAACGGTGTCGTTGAAGTCTTTTTGATGCACGACCAAAACTATGTCGCGCGATATACGAGGTATCTTGCGCTCCACGCTTGCTTTACGATATTGAAACCTCCACTTAGGTCGTACTCCACCGTTTGATCGTAACAGTATTTTTCCTGACTACGGTGAAGACAAACAAAAGTAGACTTACGATTTTCGCCATTATGTATGTATATACCTATGTTCATTTTATCTCGTGTCTTATCTTCAGTTATTTGTGATATCCATAATATCTTTACTAGTGATGTATCGTAGGAATTGTCTTGGCAGTCTTCTTGTTATATAGTCTTTGTGACATCATACTAAATTCTAAATGGCGCTCTCTATAGACTATTATAGGTCATTAATGAACAAAAATTATATGTAACTGCTTTAACTGGATAATTTTCGTATTTTTCTCGAAGTCTGGTTTTAGTTCTTAAAACTTATATCTTGTCCCTGTGTGATATAGCCAACCAAGCACCGTTATTTCCCAGAACTGCATATTTATTTTGCAGAACTACCGGGACATCGGCAATCGGAGTTGCAGCAAACGCCCGGCGCGTGAGCGGCGCGGGGCTGGCGGGCGGCGCGGGGAGCTCGGGGAGTACGGGGAGTGCCGTGAGCGCGGCGGGCGGGGCTCCCTTCGCGCCCACCAACCCATTCACCTCCCCGCGACACGCTGAATTTGTCATACCACAGAGAAATAACTCGCGACGCTCTTCCACTACAGATCGAAACTAAAATCTATTTTTAAAAATGTCCTTCCTATAGGCATTTTTAAAAGCAGGAAGTTTTGTATCGCTTCTGCCTCTGTATTTACTCCTTATCAGAGAATGTGATATTTATGGCCGCAGTTTCAACCCATGTAAATTAGGAAAGGCCCGCGCTGTACCTGCACCTGTAGAGACGTTACTCTATCTGGGTAATCCTCAATAATAAAACAAGGTTGCTTAGTGTGATTACCCATTGTTTGAAGCAATTTGTATAAATGTGTTTATTCTGTGATCGTAATTGTAGCTAATTTACCTACCCTAGTACGTACTTTAACATTACTTCACAGGTTTGTTTCATAAAACGCGTCAGTAAGTAAACTTGTAAAAATAACGAGAAGGAATAGCAAATTGATGTATAGAGATATTTTTTTATTTTATATAGCTATTTATGGCCAGGTGCCATAACATGTATCCATATATGATATCATGTTAGACGAAGTCAGTTATTTCAAAATTGTAAAAAACAGTTAAATATTTAGTTTTCAGACCATACTAATGTCTAGTTTCTAGGAAATCAGTTTTAATTAGTTTGCTATTGCCAGAAAAAATATAATGAAAGCTGACATATGTTGTTTCAACTTATACCTAGTTATGTTTACGAATTTGATATACAGGATAGAATATTTAAATGTTACCTGAAGTGTAACTACGCTAAAAATTAGAGAGAGCAAATTCAAAACGTAAACAATATTTCTTTATTTATGAAAATAATACCTGATATAAAGAATGTTTTACAATATCTATACAGTTATTCTTACTTTCAAAACTAAAAGTATATTTATTTTACCTATAATTGGTTTGGTATATGCATTTGGGTAACAGAGTTACTCCACCCTGTATAATTCCTCCCCTTGTTCATAAAAAATAACAAGCGTTTCCTAAACTTATTTTGGTTAAAATATATTTTCTCCCTATCACTCTTTTCAATATTTGACATGGAAAAGACGAGATAAGATAAAACATTTTAACTAAACAGGTTTATCAAGTGTTTGTTAATTTTATGAATACGAGGGTTTCTATACAGGCTGACTTTTAAACCACCAGCCAAATTTTTGGAGCAAGTTCAGTCCATGATACTGAACTACTTTCTATAAAAAAAGATATTAAAAATCGATGAAAATGTTTCGTCCTCCCATACAAAATCCGTTTGACTGAGCGCTGATTTGTATGAAAAGGCGAATTTTTATTTTAGTTTTTCGTTAATTGTTTTTCAGCCTGTATAAATAATAAAATTTTATTTGTAAAAATAACGCAATTATTTTTACAAATTAAATTTATCATAATGTACATGTTTTTTGACATCACTGAAATAAAGATTAAAAATTCAAATTTATTTCTTCATGTCAATATTTTTCACACAGACTTAATACCAGGGTTGTTGCGGGTGCAAATTTTTGACATCGGATTGGGTTTTTAGTAGAGATGAAACGGATAGCAGTTTGGCCGGATACCGGATATTCGGCCGACCATGTGGCCCGATGGCCGGATATCCGGCGAAACTTAGCCGTTTGCGTAAGCGGTGCGCTAACGATCGGATGGACTCGCTTCGATTCGGGTCTTGTTGAAAAAAAGTTTGCCTAAATCTACCTTTCTGCACCTTGCAGCAGTGTGTATAGCGAAAGACTTTTTTCTGAAGCTGGCTTTATTTATGAAGAGAAACGCAACCGCCTGCTACCACTCAATGCAGAGAAATTAGTATTTATTCACCATAATTTGCCCTTAGTGCAGTATGAGTACTAATTCATTAATTTTCTTTGTATTACATTAGTTTACTATTGTGTGATAAAAATTTAAAACTAAAACCAATTATATTTAAGTTAAGTGATACTTAGACTTACTAAATAAAGTAAATAATTACTCAAAAATATGTTTCTTTTATCCAGTTTTTTTTTCTATTTGGCCGGATAGACATCCGGCTGAATAGTAGCTATCCGGTATTCGGCCGGATAGTATTATGGCGGCCGGATAGGCCGGATACCGGATAGTTACCGGATATCCGTTTCATCTCTAGTTTTTAGCAATACAACAAGAGAGTAGCAAAAGTAAACTAATTAGAAAAGTATGTAGGAAGTTAAAAAATATTTTTGTTACCATAGTCGAAATTTAGGATTTTGGCTTGTTAAGTTGAAGTGGTAGCATAAGTGGCGCACTCATTTGAAATAAATTGTTTAAAACTAAATATGGTGATATTTAAAAATTTGATTTGTATCAATGTCTAAAAAGACCTTCAAACTATTTTATGAATAACCTTTGAAAGTAATATTGGTAGTCCGTCTAGTTTTAAAACGGGTTTTCGCCAAAAGTCGCGTAACGCCACGTTATTTTTATAGGGTTTTTTTAGGCATTTAAGATGCAGTACTAAAGTACTCAAATTAATTAATGAAATAAGAAATGGTGAAAAAATACCACGTGAGCAGGAATTAAACCCACGACCTTAGTTTCAATACCATCTGAGCCATTACGTGTTCAACTTCGCACGCCGAATTTCGCCACCATTTTATATTCCTACACGCACTAGGCTTGCTACACCAACACTACTACCCACTGTTACAAGATATCCCATATCTCTGGTTACAAGCTCAGAACAATAAAACCAAGTTACAAGGTATCTGTATTAAAATCAATTAGAGTGTAGGAAAGCCATACAATATTTTTATAGGTTTTTTTTAGGCATTCAAGATGCAGTACTAAATCATTTCATTATTTAATTTGAGTACTTTCCACACACTTGTCTCACACTCAGCGCGCTTCCCTCCGTCGACAACTGCTAAATACATTTCATAACCCATGCGCTAGGGACGCAAGTCGCTATTCTGGAGGAACTGTTATTTACAACTGGACACTAGTTATGAGATAGTTCTCCTTACCTCTATTATGGACGGTCGTGACTTATCCTCAATTCCCATCCAAATAGATTGCGGATGCAGATTCGGACGTCTACTTAAATCAATTCGCCGCATTTGAGGATGTAAATATCCGCAACACCCTTGATTTTCCTTTTTAGTTAAGTATTGGTCTTTAAGTAATTGTGATAAATTATGTAATTTACAGAAATTATATACCTACGTACTTATTTAATTTTACAAACAGGTTGCTGTTAAATTCTGATGACCACTCTCAAACCTGGAATTATGAATGTCAAATCCTGCTGATATGATAAAAACGCTTTTAGGTTTGGATCTCACTTATCAGCACGCTCCTTCTCTGTCGCTCAGAAGCGTCATTTGCTAGAGCGAGAGAGAGCGACGGAACGCTTCAGCACCGGCCCTGCTGCCGACGCGGCGGAATGCTATAACGTGCTGAAGTAGGCTTCAGCACGCTTAGCATCCTTTTTGCATGCTGCAGCAGCTATAGCATGCTTCAGCACGCTATAGCATCCTTCAGCGTGCGATGGCCCGGGCGGCCGCCGGATTCGTCGACAAGCAAGACGAGGAAACACCTTGCCACATAATAAATACATACAGTGCCTATAGTTTGACTTTTTCATATTTCGATAAATAAATTCTAGTGTATTTAATACTATACCTACTTATTTTAGTTGCTAATCATGGATAACACATAATTTAGGGCAAAAACATGAAAGAGGATACCTATATCTAACCTAACTTTTCTTATACCATTTTAGTTAATATTAAACTGAAAACTATTCTGTTTAGTAGGATATTCACTCCCAAGCCTGGGACAAATAATTTTTAATGAGAACCAAGTCAGGTTTTTGAATTATTTATTATAAAATTTTGAGTGCTGCGGAATGCGTCAGCACGCGGCAGCACGCGATAGCATGCTTCAGCATGCTATCGCGCTCTTGTTAGGTCACAGAATAACGATAAGCGGTGTACAATTTTATCTACACCCATGCTATAAATCTTCTATAAAAGTTTCTAAAACAGTTAGCTTATTGCCAACAATATAAAAACCAGTGTCATAGTAACCATAATATCATCCAAACGCGTGATATAATGTTGTACTAAAGTTCATTAAGCAACGCAAATCTTTTTTTTTTATTCATAAATATAGAGGGATCGAGCCTCTAGATAGAGGAATATAATAAAGATTTATGAATTGAAAAAAAAGAACCTTAAGTGCCATTTTTGAAACGTGGATTCACGTAAACGAATGATTTTTTCCTTACAAAAAAAAAGTTTGATCAGTGACTCCGCGTTTGAAAAATAGCACCATTGTCTTGCACGCGCGTTTCACTACCACAGATTCGAAATTTAAAATAAACCGGCCAGCAAGTGCGAGCTAAACTCGCGTGGAGAGGGTTCCGTACAATTAATTGAATTCTTATAGGTTTTCCTGTAATCTATACAAGCAATGAACTATAAGTATATTGTATTTTTTTCAAAATTTTAGGCTCAGTAGTTTCGGAGATCAGGGGTGGGGGAATGGTCAATTTTCGTCTTCTTTCATAAATAAAATCAAAACTATTCATTTTACAATAATAACAAAAATATATTTGAGATTCTCATAACGAGCCCTTTCATTTGATAAGCATCAGTAAGGTTTGCAAAACTTTTTTTTTTTTATTTTCTAATTTGTCCCCCGAAAATGACCCTTATTTTAAAAAAAAATATTTACTTTGCACACACGTGTTTGGGTCATAGGATTACAACATTCTAGTAAATTTCACCTGATTCGGTCCAGTAGATTCGGAGCAAATTGGCTGTGACAGACGGACGGACAGACAGACGCACGAGTGATCCTATATCTAAGGGTTCCGTTTTTTCATTTTTTGTACGGAACCCTAAAAAAACATGTTATTTGAATTTACGTCGTATCCTGCCATTTTTGTTCGTAAATGGCATTTCAAAAAATTATTACTTTGTTGTTTACAAAAATGAGTGATACAAACTTTGATAATACCTACACCACCAGATATTTCTACTGCAGCAAAGGAAATTTCTAACCAACTATTACCAGAAAGTCGAGAAAACAATATGAAAAGGCCTACCAAGATTTCATTAATTGGACAATATCATAGAAGTAGTACTTACATCATTTTCTGAAGATGTGATAATAGTTTATTTTTAAGAATTATCCGAAAAATTCAAATCTTCATCCCTATGGACCTTCTATTCAATGGTCAAAAGTACGCTGAGTATTAATCACAACGTGGATATCATAAAATATCCAAAATTAATTGCCTTGCTAAAAACGTAAAGCAGAAGGTTAAACCTTTTATAGAGGATTCATATCATGGGTGTAGATAAAGTATTGTATGCAACTGTTCATAATTAGGTATTAAAACACTCATGTGATACTATTATCACACGAGGCGAACCACATTCGTGTTTTAATACCCCTTATTATATCGCAGTTGCATAAATAACTAGGTATTATTTAATAAAAGTACTACCATATTTGCATCAGTAGTCTTATTACATTATTAACCCTTTAACCGCGAACGTCGAATTAATCCAACAATTATTTTCGTGCCCATTTCGCGAGCGTCGGATTTATTCGACCAAAAACTATGGATATTCACAATTTCTCGCGCTGGGAGCACGACAACTGATATAAAGTCTCGCGGCAAAAGGGTTAACCCTTTCACCGCGAGACTTCATATCAGTTTTTGGATAAATCCAACGCTCGCGAAATGGGCACGAAAATGTTTGTCGGATTAATCCGACGTTCGCGGTTAAAGGGTTAAAGTATAATTAATAATGTTATATTCCCATATTTTATTCTATAAGGTCCCTTTTAATAAAGTGGTACAAATACTTTAATTTTCATTTGATATGTCACACGATATACTTAGTTCACAAAACTTTATTTTTTTAATGGCTAATTTATAGAGATGTAACGAATAGTGGTTCGGCCGGATACCGGATGTTCGGCGTGGCCATTGGCCGGATAACTAAATATCTGGCCGCCGAACATTCGGCTGGCAATAATACATCTAAATTTGTTTTGCGACGTGATTTATTTTCATGCTGTTCTAGTGGACGCAATTTCTTAAGTCAGTACGACGAACGATGAATAATCCCTTAGGTGACATAATCAGAATAATTTAAAATACCTGACTTGGCTCTCATTGAAAATTATTTCAGTCCCAGGCTTGGGAGTGAACATCCTACTAACTTCCTCTTTCATGTTTTTGCCCTAAATTATACATGTGTTTATCCATGATTAGTGACTAAAATAATTATAGTATTAAATACAATAGAATGTATTTATCGAAATATGAAAAAGTCAAAATCTATAGGCACTGTATGTATTTATTCTGTGGCAAGGTGTTTCCTCGTCTTCCTTGTCTACAAATCGGGCGGCCGCCCGGGCGATCTTACGCTGAAGGATACTATAGCGTGCTTAAGCATGATGTAGCATGCGAAAGGATGCTATAGCGTGCTGCAGCATGCTATAGCTTGTTATAGCGCGCGTCAGCGTTCCCACGGCGCGCGAAAGGATGCTATTGCGTGCTGAAGCATGCTTCAGCACGCAATAGCATCCTTTCCTATAGTATGCTGTAGCATTCCGCTGCGTCGGCAGCACGGCCGGTGCTGAAGAGTTCCGTCGCTCCTCGCTCTAGCAAATGACGCTTCTGAGCGACAGAAAAGGATAGCAGCATAGGAAAGTGTTGTTCCAACCAAAAAAAAAGTGAGATCCAACCCTAAGAAGTTGCAAAATATTTATTACTTACCTAATATTATTTACAAATTAAGAGTACCTATAGCATATTTCGTTGAACCAATGTCAGGGTTATTGAAATGTAAATCGAAGTTATTTTATTGCAACAATAAATAATCATTAGTTACAACTACTTCGTTTTTTATAACAGGTCCGAAGTCCCTGGACGGATCTATTAGTTTCGGTATGTCCGTCTGTTCGCCCGCTGCGCTCAGAGAATGTTAGTACTAGAACGCTGTAATGTTTAATGAGTATTTAAGTATGTTACTTATGCTGAAAAAGTGGTAAAATCTTGAAAAAAAATTATTATAACTCCCTATACGTAAAGTGGGGACGATATTTTTATTTGCGTGCGGGGTGTCGTTAGATAGGTATTTTTAAATCATGGAATTGCAGACAACTTTTCGATTTAGTGACCCCTTTTCCAAATAATAAACCAATTCGAGTATAGCCCCCCGCCTCTCTAAAAGCTAAACTGTTGGCTTGAAAATCTGAACAGTAAAGGAAAACTATACCGGCTAAGTTACTATTTTGCATCAAGTTTAGTTTAGTTCCTTGGAATCAAATAGCGCTCCTAATATCCGTTTTTCTGCATTAATAAATCTAAAATCATATGACGACAACTATGACATCATAAATCGATAGGTATGATGTGATCAATGACAAGTGGCATTATTTTGTGACGTTTTATTCCATTATACCAAATAATTTATTTTTGACCCACCATAATACCCAATTTCAGAGTAACGGCTGCCTAAAATATTATACTTATTTCAAAAAAAGATTTTCGGTTCATCATCATCACGTATGTTATAAAAAAAAAATGTGTCACTTGGGGAGTGTCGACAGAAGTGAAAACTTGAACATGGTGGTGTCGGTAACAGTGTCGTGTTGTTAAAATGTTTTGTTGACATGCCATGCTTCACAACTCCCGCGACTCAAGGCGAATAAGGCGCAAGTCGTTTGACTCCTGTAAACCGTTTTAGTTATGGATAAGATTTAAAAGGTTAAAAAACTTCGACTTGAATTATGGTCAGTCTTTAGTCTTATGACTTAAGACTTAAGGGTTAAAAGATTAGTCTAGTTGCGATGCGTTTAAATTGAGTCTATTCTTTTTTAAAAGACTGTCTTTTTTATCACTTGTTGGAGAGGTCTCATTGATTTTTATAAGCTTTGTTAAGCTTGTATTACCTAAGTCGCCTTCTACTACATCCACGGGAAGACTTGGAGTGCTCCTATTCTACTCTTCCGGGAAACACACGGCTAAATAGATAGTAAACATATAAAATTATGGAAAATAAAGTTTCCATGTTGTAAGGTGTAACTCTTTGGAACTTCTATTCTGAGCGTGGCTCGATACGCACTTGGCCGATTTACAATGTTGTGTGTAATTTTATAATAAAAAGGGGTAAAAAAGAAGGTATAATTTATACTGTTATTTATGATACAAATATTTTCACAAAAGGAACAGGAAGCATTCCTTTATCATTCCGTAAAAAAACAGACAGGCAAAATAATAATGTTAGCTACAAAGTAATTGTATACAATCTAGAATGCTTACGAAGTGGCAAAGCCATTCTCAAAAAATATACCTACAGTTATAATAACTGTAGGTAAGTATATTTTTTGAGAATGGCTTGCCACATAGCTCTCCCCTTCTACTTTATTGCACGAACAGTTTGCGGGAAAAGGACGCCTATAACTTTAGGTACATTTTTTGGGGACGTTAGGTATTTAAACATAAGAATTATGAGAAAATATGAGCTTTATGTGCGTAGTCAATTTTCAATGTTGTTTTTATGAGATTATTACTCGTAGTTATTCTAGATTATATCATAAATTATTTGGTTGGCTATAAAGTTTGAGGATGTGATACCTGCTGACCGTTGAAAACTTAGATCCAATATTGCAGAGCTTCATTTATTCTATGACAGATTGTATTCAATTTGTACTAATTTACTTAAAATTGTGCAATTTTAGTATTTAAATAAAAATGAAAAAAATCCTCTCATTACGAATTGATCTTAGAGAAGGTTTTTGTTTAACCCTTTCACCGCGAGACTTTATATCAGTTGTCGTGCTACCAGCGCGAGGAATTATGAATATCCATAGTTTTTGGTCGGATAAATCCGACGGTCGCGAAATGGGCACAAAAATGTTTGTCGGAATTATCCGACGTTCGCGGTTAAAGGGTTAAGGTTGTCTTCCGTGCATTGCGATCTATCGACAACACACGCAGCTGCGATCATTGCGTAGTACGTGGTAATTACCTATGACAAGTTTTATTTGCCAGAGAAATTAAAAATCCCTCGACTTTTAAGCGATCCCCCCAATAATAATGTTTTGAATGGCTGAACCGATTTTCATCAAATAGGTATAGCTAAGAATTATCTCGACAGACAAGACAAAACTTTCGCGGATAATTTATCAGGATTACGGAACGGGAAGTGGCCGCGTGAATGTTAACTTTCTCAAATGGTCATTGCTCGAAAATTGGTCACTTTCGCAGAATGTCACTTTCGCAACTCGTCACTTTCGCACTTTGTCATTTTCGCAACTGGTCATCAAAAACTTTTCTATCACATTTCTGACGCCTAAAAGGCTCATAACGCCTAATTTAGCGTGTGTAAATGTACCTTACAAACAGGACTGCCTAAGTGGTCCAGTGGTCAAGGCGTTTAGCTTGAGATCCAGAGGTCGTGGGTTCAACTCCCACTGGGAGGCGTACTCTGTGAAAAGTTGTTTCCAGTCTGGTTAGGATATTGCAGGCTTGAATCATCTGATTATCCGAAAAGAAAAATAATTCGGTGTTTCGGAGGGCACGTAAAGCTGTGGGTCCCAAACGCCATGTAGTGTTTGTTTAAACCTATCCTAGGATGGGTCTGGTCTATCCTTTGGGTTGCAGAGGTCAGACGGCAGTCGCTCTGTGTAAAAACCAGTAACCTCATTAAATCAACTGCTCGACTGTAAAAATCCAAATACCCGACTACTAAATAAATTTTATACCATTTTTCCTTTATGGCCTTAAATTACTTTATTTTTATACCCTAGGTACTCGATATGTTTCAAATAAAAAAATATTAGTGATTCATATAATCACGTCAATACGCCATTTAATTTTTTTGAAACTTATATAAGGACACTTGAGTCACCAAGACAAATCTAACTATCTTCATTACAAAAATCCATACAGCCGTTACGATGATACGAGGTAAAATACATGATTTACAAACATACTTATATACCAAATACGCATGAAAAACATAACCCTTCCCTAGCAGTCGGATAAAAAATAGATTCATCTGTTTGTAAGGTTTGACACAGATAGATACACACGCAAAAAATGGCGTTTTGAGCCTTTTGGCCGTTGAAAATGTGATAGTAAAAGTTGTTGATGACCAGTTGCGAAAGTGGCGAGATGCGAAATTGACAGAGTGGGAATGTGACGAGTTGAGAAAGTGACCCTTTGCGAAAATGACATACTGCAAAAGTGACGAATTGCGTCACAACCGTTAATCGCATGTCAATTGACGCCGTGCGTGTCAGGCACGAGACACAGAAATGGCTCCTTACATTTTCATAGTACTACCACAGGCCGGAATCTCCTAAGGTACGCGCAATATGCGTCCCCGTTCCCCGTCCCCGCACCTCTCCCCCGTTTTCGCCTCGATGACTCACGTTGGCCGTCAAGAAACGGGGGAGAGGTGCGGGGAACGGGGACGCATATTGCGCGTACCTTAAGATATTCCGTTCTGTTTACTCTTACTGTATTCTGTGGTACTACTATAGTCACATCGCATTGTCACATTGATCTCAGCCACGTGCGTTGCGCGGCGAACGACCGTGATGCAAAATGCAAGGAATTCATTGACAAATAAAACGCAAACTATCAACAAATTTTGTGTTTCTGGAAAAAAAACCGTTTTGAATCGGACTACAAATAATATTTTCAACGGTTGTTTATCGCGTGTTTGGTCTTTAAATCCTCTGGTTAGCAGAATTTTAATTATTATCATCATTAGGTATCAGAATCACCCACTCGTATACAATTAAACATTTTATTTCAAATGAGGTCTCTGTATCGTAACCCGCGCCTTAAAATGCAACAGTCATAGCTAATACATGTATTTATACCTACATTTTTACTTAGATGAGTACCTAACCTAGTACCTATGTAGGAAGTAGTATCACAGATTTATAAATTATAATAATACCTTAATATAAGTAATCATAAAATAAACGAGACCAATGTCTCTATCGAAACATGTAGGTACAACAAATAAAATAATTAGCGATACACCTTTGTACAAACAGTTTTAAATGAGAACTTAAAATCAAATCAGTCTTGTTACAGTTACTGTAGGTACATACATATGCCCGATCCATCGACGTATGATCTAGTTAAACATATTGTATAAATCGGCGAATCGAGGTTAGTCTCATACGAGATCTTTTTTTTCAGTTTGGTGATCTATTTGCTCCAACTCCGGAACTGCATTCTCCACCTAAAACAAAGCCTTTTTTAACATTTTCATCATCATTAATTTAAAAATTATAAAAGTTCTTACCTACTTATATTTTTTATAAGTATAATTTTAATAATTAACTTCCAAATCTATTTATTTAGTAATTACACACTACATGCGAGAAGAAAATTAAGTACCTAGGTACCTTTTTACTAACAGTCGCAGTTTCTCCAGCCTTTGGTTTTCTTGAATATGTCTTCACCAAAGAGAGAGCTCTTAGAAGATCCAGTTTCCGGCGGGGACCCAGACTTGTGAGAACCTGTAATAACACAATCCAGAATAACAATCATACGTTTAGTAGCAGTAAGTAAATATTGATGTCGATTAACTGACTTAAAAAAAGGGAGGCTATCGGTTGTATTTTTAAAGTTTTTTTACCAAACTCTGTCATTATTAGGTAAACCAGAATATTCTCATAAATACGTCTTCCAAGTTAAACTAAATTTGCGTACATACCTATTTTGCTTTTCTGACTTTTCAGCGCTGGTTAATGGTCATTTGAAATGATGTTTATTTGTAAAAAAATATCATATCATAACTAAAATAATAATTCAATATATTTTTATTTGGTTTAACTTTTCATTTTTGGTACTTATTTATTGTATTATAAGTAATTTATTATATTTTAGCCAAGGAGAGTTATTAGGTACTTACGAGATCAGATCCCAGATCACTAGATTGTAGTTTTTTACACGATTTTAGTTCATCTTTATTTGCGACTACACGCCAGTATAATTTCATATTTGCTGGGACACAAATCTTGCGTGATAATACTCTAAAACATTAAAAAAAATTATTTTTTATGGACGAATATTTATACAACGTGGAAGGGACATACCCGTAATAAATCGAACCACGGGCTATACTAAGATCACTAAAGTATAAAGAAATAAAAATAACAATCAAGAAACTAAAAAAAATTTTGACATTCCCATACAAATCGCCTGGGCGGCCGCACACTTTTGTATGCAAATGCCGAATTTTTTTTTGTATTTCGGCTATTTTAATTTCATTATACTAAGTATAATGATCTAGTATAGACCGTGGTTCGATATATTAAGGGTATATCCCTTCCACGTTGTCTAAGTACATATAATAAATTACCTAGGTTACTATATTATATGCTTCACATATTATACACTATTATATCTAAATCAGTACAAATATTTTAAGAGGTGATTCAATCCATCATTTTGAACAACATTTCCCAATAAATAAATTTATATCGAAATACATACGTAAAAAAGATTTCGCATACCATAGGAACTAGATCACGTGACTACTTCGATTTACTTGAGAACCTAATTTATTTTTTTCCGTATTTCGATATACATTCACTGGGAAAAGTTATTCAAAATTACGAAACATCACTTAAAATACAGTACCTACTAAAT
Source organism: Acrobasis repandana (assembly GCA_963576875.1). Classification (NCBI taxonomy): domain Eukaryota; kingdom Metazoa; phylum Arthropoda; class Insecta; order Lepidoptera; family Pyralidae; genus Acrobasis; species Acrobasis repandana. Next base: position 11,623,512 of record OY756218.1, on the reverse strand, counting down.
ATAATATTTGTACTGTTTGATACTGTACTAATATTTGTACTAAATTAAAAATAGCCTTGTTTATAAAATGATTTTACACCCTCTAGCTATATTGAAAAAAAAGGGTTTTTTGACATTGGAAATGTATTTTCGTTCGCTCCAATGTCGGCTCTTATATCTCGGAACGAAAAAGTGCGATGCCTTTATATCTCGGAGAGTTGTGAAGATGATATTCAGAAAAGGCTCAAAAGTCGCGATTCATGAGAGCTGTAAAGTGCAAAAAAGAATTAATCGAGAAAGTCAAAAACGAAAAAAGTTATATAGCCTAAATAGATTTTGATTTTGGCGCTTGGATATTGTAAAATAAATAAATAAATAAAAATAAAATTTGTTTATTAGGTAACTATTTAAATTACAAGCTTTTGTTGCTGGAGCCTCCTTTTAAGCAAAAAGTATGCTTGTGTCAGGAGACTCCGCTCTTTCTTATCTCTAGTACTTTATAAATAACATATAACATATTGTTGGGAAAAATACTCTGCATGTACAATTTAGTCACCTACAATTTGAGCCTAAAACAAAGACGATCGGGTTAAAGGTTTTACCCTGTAGCCGAACCTTTTTGAAAAGAGTCAAAACGATTTTTTTTCGAATTGCGTAAGATTCATTTCCAATGTGCTCGATAGTCGTGTGAGGCACGAAATCTGTGAATTATTTTTTTTTACATTTATTTTTATTAGGAAAAAAATACTAAGTTTATAATAATGGCTAACCTAAATGACCTTACTTCATGCGCAGCCGTCGCCCTCCCGCTCTCCCTCCGTTGACATTAAAATTTTTTTTACCTATACATTTGTCGGCTGATACCTACGGCCGTCGCCCGCTAGTCACCCGGTGATACCTGTCACCAGGTGACGAGCAGGCGACGGCCGTGTAATTAAAATGAGAGATATCTTTGATTTTTATACTTAATTAAACAAATAAATAGAGGTATGTTTGATTTATCATAATGAGTACTTTCTTTAAAATAGCTAGAAGGTTCAAAATCACCATGTAAATGTTACGCTCAAATACCGAATTTGCTCATTGAGCGAAATAATAGGCCACAACGCGTTGTGGCTATTGTACAACGGCCACGACGCGAAATTCGTAGCCCTTACTAAAACGGCTACAACGCGTTGTGGAAATCACAGAGCGACAATTTTCAATTCGTGTCTAGGCCCTTATCAAAACGCTCAGAACGCGTTGTGGTCGTTCTGCGATTGCCACAACGCGTTGTGGCAGTTTTGGTAAGGGCCACGACACGAATTGCGCGTCGTGGCCGTTTTACAATAGCCACAACGCGTTGTGGCCTATATTATTTTGCTCAATCAACGAATTCGGTCTTTGAGCGTAACATAAATCAAAATTGTCGTTAGACAAAATGTGTCGCGTTTTATATTAAAGGCGAGATGGGTTCAGCGCCCGCAATACTGTGCCTGTTTTTAAAAAATCACTGTAATTAAACAACTACAGTTTATTTCTCAAAAAATTTACATAGGAATCTTCAAGCTTTTCTTCAGACACCCACAATATCCAAAACACGATTGAGCATTTTAGGCTCGATAAAAAAGAACCACAAACATACCTCTAAATTTGCCTAAATTTACCTTTAAAAAAGATAAATTACTACTTTATACAATCATCTTTTTATATGAAAACTAAGTATACCAAAAAATGTATAATCTAAATTACTAGTTAAATTTGCTACACAAAAAATTATAAAATTATACAAAAAAATAATAAATAAAACACAGTGAAATATTCGTCGAGAGTGGACAAAGGCCCGGACCCGAGCTCGACGATATTTCGTTTTTTTTTTTTTTTGGATAATATTTTTAAAAAATGTGTAGCGAAATTAACTAGTAATTTGGATTATACATTTTTTGGTATAATTTCGATGTAAAAAAGTGACTGTATAAAGTAGTAATATCTTTTTTAAAGGTAAATTTAGGCAAATTTAGAGGTATGTTTGTGATTTTTTTCTATCAAGCCAAAAATGCTTAATCGTGTTTTGAATGTTGTAGGTATCTGTAGAAAAGGCTTAAGATTCCTATGTAATTTTTTTTAGGAATTAAACTGTAGTAGTTTATTTACAGTGATTTTTTAAAAACACTCACAGTATTATTGGCTCTGAACTGACGGGGCCTTAAAGAAATATTTAAAATATCCAAAATAAAATACTTACTGCTCGATTTTATCAAAAGCTATGCTATCAGGATAAAATTCTGTATAATTAAATCCAGGAAATTGAAAACTTAGGCTATTTTCGTCAAATAATTTCCTTTTTCCTGGTATCCAGCCCAATTTTTTTATATTTTTGCATTCTATCCATACGTCGATCATATCAAGTGAATTTATATTTGAACTTTCTTCCTCGTCGTCTGATATAACAAACACATTGGAATCCTGCACAGGTGACAAAGAATAAGAAAGGAAATTTTCAATGTCTGTTTCAATTTCACTATCTGAACTGTTTGTATTTTCTATATTTTCTTCATTATTGGTGCATAATAAATTACCTGTATTTGAAATTATTTTTGTATCCATTATTCTTTTATTGATTTCCTCTGGTTTTAAAATCGCAAACATGTTTCCTTCTGTTTTAGTATCTTCATTTTTTCGTCTGTTAATATTTTCGTCTTCTTTAGAATCAGAATCTACTTGGGGATGGCTCAGTGTCAGTGGTGAATCCTTTTTTGTCACATTTGACTCATATGCTTCTTGTGACGTCTTCGTATTTAATTTAGAGAGCAAATCAGTAAGTGAAACAGTTGTTTTTGCTTTAGAATTATTACTTTCTTGACGTTGAATGTTAATTGGTAGTCGCAATAAACTATTTGAATTTAAGGGAAAAAAGCTATTACTTTTTAGGATTTTGATCGGTTTTGCTAATTTTGATTTATCCTTGTTGGAAGAGGAACTTTGGGTTTCATCTGGCTCTTCGGTAATATGATCAATGAATGAAAAACTGTCCTTCTTTTCATTCGGGTTGCTTCCCAAAGATAGGATTTCCTTGGGCTTTACATCTTTAGTAGGCATAAATGACATAGGACTTTCAATAACTTTTATATTATCAACTTTATTGGTAGCAATCCAATATCCCCTAGTTCTTTTTAGTTGTCGGGTAAATGTTACTGATTTAATGGTTTCTATTCCTAAAGGTTCGTTACATTCATATGGTCCAATAAAAACGCAATCTTCATTAGAATTTGGAATAGCGTAAATGCCGAATTGCGAATTAGAGTTGTTGTCTGCACACTTTTGTGAAGAGAGACGTACCGTTTTATGCGAATATCGAGCTATAGTTATTGCTTTTATAATACTATCATATTTTACAAAAAAACCTCTATTGAAAAACTGTATCTCACTAAAATCATTCTCTATTGTCATAACGAACCATTTCGAAGACTCAGATTGAAGAGTATTATTTTCAATGCTTGTTTCCGATAACAGTATCGAGGATTCTGACTGAAGAGTATTCTTTTCAGTGCTTGTTTCTGATAACCGTATCGAGGATTCCGATTGAAAAGTATTTTTTTCAGTGCTTATTTGCGATACTTCACTTTCCTCCTCTTCCTCAGTTGACATTTTTGATTCAGATTCAGTGCATAAATTTTCATTATATTCAAAAGACTTGTCATTAGATAAAGATGTGTCACACTTTAAGTTGTATTCGTTATTAGGTTCGTCCACTTTGTTAACAGAACCAATCAATTCCCAACAATAAGCGTGACCACACAGTATACAAAAACTGTCCTTTAAATCGGATGCATTAGTAAGCAACTTTTTCACAGTAATGGGATAAATATTCAAATCAGCAAATCTTATATCATCAATATTAATACAATCTTGTAAAAATGGATGGTCACGGTTAACTGCCATATACATACGAAAAGGTTTTTGTTTAGTGACCAAAAACAGATTTTTTCTTTCTTTATATCTCTCCGAGATAAAATTCCATGGCAAAAGAGCCATTTTCTTTGGCTGAGGAGCTTGTAGAGTTAGTTTTGTGATACCTTGCTGGCAACGCTGTTTATATTGTTTATAGCTGTATACGAGCCAAGCTGCTAATTTGCTTTTGTTGGATTCTTCTATATCAGATGTCTCAAAGCCACCAGATAAAATGTTTTTACGAATATGATCGGCGCTCAATTCGGGAGTTTCTTCTCTAGCCATTGGTTCATTTTCTTCAGATGCCACGTTCTTGAAAACGTTATTTGCCTCAAAATTATCTTCAGAACTCTTTTTTTTTTTCGGTCTTTTACTAAGTAAGTTGAGGTCATTCTTTTCTATTTCACGTTTTTTAATAGAGTGTCGTTCTTTGCTTGTTGATATTTCTTTATCTGAGGTTATGGCAATATTTTTAGATGTCTTATTTACATTAACTTTGTCAATCTTTATCAAATTGTTTAATTTTTTGAGTAAACTTTGGTCATCCTTTTCCATTTCACGTATTTTATTATTCATTTTGCTATAAAATAGCTCATTATACTTCCTGCCAACGTACTGTTGTGTCCTAGCACTTGTATTCCTGTTTTCCGCATATTTTGGATCATCTAAATCAATTACAACTGAACAACTCTCAGGTTTGTCGGACTTTCGTCTCTCTTTCCTTTTAAGCTCTGTACAAAGAGTTTGTTCTCGTTGCACGCGAGTCTGCATATTCCGTTGGTTGGAATTTATATTGAACTCTGACTTTATTATTTTATCACATTCACTTGCTGCCCCCTTAGGCATCTCTAGATATTGAAATTGTGTTTCTCCGGCATTATTAACAAAGCGTCCTTTACAAAAACATTTATACAAATTATGCATCATGCACCAGGGTTCAATATTATCACAAACGATTTTAGTATCGAGTACAATCAAATCACGTTCAATTTTCTTATTTGTTTTGAAACTCATAGTTTTATAAAAATCAGAATACTTAGATGAGGCTTTCCAACTTCTCTTATGAGGTTTTAATAAAATACTTTTGTCTCCAGAAAGTACTACGGTTTGGTGAAATTTCTTTTCTTCTTTAGCAAGTTTTAAATTTATTTCATTATCTAACTTTAACAAACCCGGCATCAAATCCACACGAATGCTATCGTAATTGTCTAACTCCTTTAAACTCGAGTAATCGCATTTACATTGAAACATACATTCTACACGTCCACAATGCCCTTTTAAAACGCTAGGACAGTTCAAAGATTCGCAAATGCAACCTAATAAACAATACGAGTTCTTGCATATTTTTGGCTCGGGTTTAATCTTTTCTGCAGTCTCAGGTAATCTTATTACTGTCACGTGAAGTCTATCTAACTCACAAAACTTTTTCTTATTCTTCTCTTTAGCACAATTATTGTTAATGTTTACACTACTACAATCGCCACCAACCGTATTTCTTTCTTCGTCTTCACCAGTATACATGGTGTCTTGATTGAAACTTATTTCAACAGAATATATCATTTCGCACAGTATCTGTCTTACTTCTGCCGCAACATCGTCTTCCTTAACCATTGATTTCTTTATGAGTCCAAGCTTGTCACTCGAAATTTCAGTCACATTATCAATATCTCGACGCATAAGCATTTTTTTCTGGCCATATTTATAACTTAGATCGAATGTAGTACATGCATTTGGTTGAAGTTGAACCACATTTGAGTTTTTTGCTGTGCCTAGCATTGACACAGCAAATTCAGCCCATTTTTGAGATATCAGACCATCAATATCGCGTAAACTATTAACAAAATTTCTCATTGTAGATTCCATAGGTCCATAACCAGGCATAACATCTAAACCAGGCTTTGGAAGGCTAACTAGTTCTATGTTTCCAACATGATATTTTTGATACGAATCGTCAATATATTTCTTTTGTGTTAAAGGACCCGGTTTAATTTTAATAGATAACGAATTTTGAAGAAGGTATTTTTTTTTATTTACAATAGTTTTTTTGACATCCTTTCTATTTCTCGATAATTCTCTGTCCTTGCGAAGTTCATATTTGCAAATGTATTTATCCGGCCCGCCTCTGCTCCCGCATACTCGAATATTTTTACCATTCCATAAATAATATTGCATAGGATAAGTGTGTTCTTCAGGATTAATATTCTTCAACATTTGCCATGCAGTTCTTGAAATAGGATTTTCGGACTTTAGGATATTTAGGGCCACTTTTTTTGTATCTTCATCTTTTGAGCAACCATCTCTTATCCTTTTCAACAATGTATTTCTTTGCTTTTCTAGACTTAGCGGTAAATAAATACCAATATCATTTTCAAATGAATTTCTTATATCTCTTACACACTTTACCTTTAGTTTACTTTTTTTCTTATATTCATAATACTTGTCGGTTCTTGGCTGGAATGTACAGTATCGATTCGGAGTTTCATTTAATTTAATAGGGTTTGCTGGTTCCGTTTCTAAAAGTTCGTAAAGATTATTTTTACCACCTTTAAGTCCCCTCGTTATTTTAGAAGTAAATACTTTGACATCTTGTTCCATTGTGATGGTGTCTGAAATTAAACAAAAAACTAATTTGATTTTATAATTCCTAAAATAGATTGTAGTACGGTAAATAGATACGTGTAAGTTCGCAAACGCAAACGTTGTAATCTATGCCAAAGTTTGACAAAAGGCCTCTGCTACTCCCGTGGTGCTATGGCCGATCTTTCAGTTTATTCAAAGCACCAGAAGGAAGCGTTTTTCTCTCCCACGGGTGTCGTAAGAGGCAACCACAGTCAACCCCCAATTACTAGATTAACGAAACAATTTTATAAACCACACAACACCACTAAAAGGAAATCCGGAATCATCCGGATAACAAATCTAACGCGAGCCTTATTATTATTTATATTTATTTATTTATTAAATCTTTATTGACCGCAATGGTACAAAAGGTGGACTTAATGCTAATGCATTCTCTACCATTATATCCTTCACCCCATTATCCCATAATCTGAGGAGCTGCCGCTGGATCACAACTACCACTGGGCACACTGAGTCTAATCTACCAAATCGTCTCCAAACTAAGGTAGGTACCACAAACTCCAAGCAGAAGCACAGTGTGGCGTAGACAGAGGTGTGGGTGGTTACGTCGATCAGACCATGATGAACCTCATCCCATGCCCTTTGTGTTCCAGTAGATGTACCAAGCACAATTTGTACTCACTCAGAGAGTCAATGACTTGATAAGAACATATACATATCATCCACTGCGATCACCTCAAATACTCTGTATAAGACGAGGCCTTTAGTCCAACAGTAGACTGATAAAGGCTGGTAATTCATTGGTATCGCTATCGCCACATTTACAATAGCAGATTGCTAACACAAAAACGGCGGTTGAAAATGTGTTTTAATTCATATTGATGTTCTCCATATGAGTAAAAATCCTTCCTCACGGACGCAGACTGGATATCATACAATGTGTGAAACCTATTGTGATATTATAAGTGCGAAAGATTGCATGGATGTTTGTTCCGCTTTCACGTCAAAACGGCAAAAAAAAATAAGCTAGACAGTTTAGAGGGTACGCCGTCATAACGCGATAGACAGCATGGCACTGCTCGTACTACACTACACAGTCATATTAAATGTTTTAAAAAAATATCTATGCAAATTTCATGTACAAAAGTTGCAACCGACACGAGTACATAACGACTTATGTTTATCTGCGTCCGCCGCGATTTACCGTTAGATACGCCTATACTACTTAGACGCAGTGTTGAGCCGAAAAATATACAGTCATATCTATCGTTTGGCTAGCGATAAAAAATAGCTCTTTTGCATGCGACACCCTGTAGCGGTCAAGTTGGAATTACCACGTTCAGTTACCACGTGTCATTTCTCAGTTTGTGATCAAGCAAGACAACCGAAATAATACATTGCGCCAGTTTGATTGGATTATGATAATTTCACATAAAAAATATGTGGGTACCTAATTATTTTTTAAGACTATCAGAAGAACAAGTCTAAAATCAGAACACTTAAGTACCTGTATAAAAAAATATATTAGTAATGGAATATCAACAAACCCTTGTACCCAGGCTAGCGTAAACTTCCGAGATTAGACATTTTCTAGAATATTTAATTTAGACAGACAGTGGCGCACCTAGCTAAGTAGGTACATATTTTTCTCTGTCCCATAATAAACTTTTATATTTCTAGAAGTCGCATCATTAGGCAAACATAGGTACTTAGTTTGAAAATCGCCGCGTGTTTGTCACACAGATATTATAGATTATCTTCGCGTACAACACAAAACAAACAATAAAAACAACCAGGAAATGTAAACTTATTTCCTTCACGTAGTATATAAAACATAGTGAGAGCATTGAAGTATATTTTTTAAGAGAGCGTAACGTTTTACCGCACTTTGAGTCATTCAAAATCAAATAGGTTAGGTTAGGTATAGAAGTTAGATACCTTAGTACCTACGTAATTACTTAAATATTTAGGCTTAGTATTTCTATTAATACTTACTTAACAGCAGTAACAAACAGCACAGTAAATTCTTACCAATATCAATTATATTTATATCAAACTGTGGCAGTGACACCGGCAAACGTGACTAGATTTACTTATAAAATGGCCGCTCGAAGTACGTAGGCGAAATTGATGCAAAATGGCGCACGGTTTTATCCGCAGTCATCAATAAAATGTTAGGTTATTATTCACAAGAATATGTTTAAAACTATTAAATTAAACCTTCACCTCATAATATTATAAATATTTTTATGTTAGATACTACAAAAAATCAAATATTTTTCGCCAACACAACAGTACCACAGATAATAGATAGAACATTTTAACGTTATCCATCCATAGTCAATCGACAAAATGTAACAATACGTAGGTAATTATAAACATACTATATTGTTATTATTGCGCAGATACTATTTACACATAAAATTTATAAATACATACCGTGATTGATTAGGTATACATAGGTTTTAAAATATCGAGGATCCTGTAAGTTAATTAATGTTCAGAAAGAAAGTTGACGAGGGATCTTTATAGACACGCACCAGCACCACTCAATCTTTTTTAACGATTGTACACATTACTAAAATTTTGTAACAATCAAATTCAATTTAATTTACTTCGAGCGAGCATCAACAAACACTAACCAAGCACACCATACCTGTCAAGGAAATCTGACATTTGTTATCAAACAAACATGGCGGATATTTAAAAATTATTTTGATTTTACTCATTTCATTCCTTTATCCTAAAACGTCTGACAGTGAAAAATTTGACAATTACTTAAGTAATTAGCATATGTTTTTTTTTTCTGAAATTACAAATTACTCGCTATTGATTTGTGTAACTACCTACCTCTTTTGTTGGTTCAACTCTAAAAAAGAAAACAAAATGGCCGCCAACAAGACACGTGATAAGTCCGTGTTCAGCGAAGCAAAATAAGTATCAGAGATCATCAAACTAAAATGTAGATGAAAGTTACTTTTTATATCGTTATTATTTATCTAAAAGTTTTAATAAAAAGAAGACATATGTATTTTCGTGAAAATATACAAATGTTCTCCCTTCGATTCCAAGCCAAGATCATGACGAGACGAGTGTTACCACTGCTAATAAAAAAAAGTACTACAAGATTTACCCATTTACCATGGTATTTACTATTTATTTGCTAATGGCAACAATGTGTTAAGGGCAGACCGCAAACAAAGCAGCCTATCGATAAAATATCCATGTACGAAAATACATCGATTCGATACGGATTGCGCATTTTGTCTGTGCTGTCAGTGCGCTAAAACTACGAAGACCATAAATTATGTATGGAGTTTGCGACTTTTTTCATGGCGACCAAGATGGCGGCTATTACTATCTCATTCTTTCAGTCAAGTTTCTCTTTCGTTTTAAAAAAAACTGCTTGTTTCAGGTATCTACACACGGCCCTAAAATCGGAGGCGATATTGGGAGAGCGATAGTGGGGGTAAAATCGGGCACGACCCGCACGACTCTACACACGTCCCTGCCTGCTAGTACGCAACCGACCGTGTAGTGAAGCGCGCGTCAATATGCCGCCAACGCTTTCAAAATACCAAAGAATAGGCCTCGCTTTGGCACTTGCTACGGCGGTGCAACCAAAACAAAAAAGAAAAAGAAGGACCTGGGCAAAAACTTGGTTGTTAAAACGAGAGGAATTGAGCCACATGAATATAATGATGCATTTAGAACCACCAGATTTAAAAAACTTTTTAAGAATGGACATAGGGTGTTTTGAAGAGCTCCTCAGTATGGTAACACCATTTATAAAGAAACAAGATACTTTGATGCGAGAGTCCATAAGTCCAAGAGAGCGACTTACAGCTACTCTACGTTTCCTGGCTACAGGTCAAAGTTATGAGGATTTAAAATTTAGTGCTGTCATATCACCGCAACTAATGTCGAAAATGATCCCAGAGACTTCCATATGAAGTGCGCATATTTTCAAGTTTTTTCTTAAAATCAGCTAGGCTCGTCTCCTTGCCAACCTCTTCATTATAAACTTGGAGGAGCATTTTTAATGCCTCCTGTCTCATATCTTTATTAAAATATTCTTTATGTTTTTTGTCCCATAAATACGGCAAATCCCTATATAACTCTAAAGTCTTCGTCCATGCCTCGCGCTCCCTTTCTTTGGTCATTTTAACTTTAACTCTCGAAATAAACTCGCTGCCACGCCGCACACGCAGGCACCCTTGAAATTCTTGAAAGGAAAAACGACCTCTCGCCGCTCGTCACGCACGCGTACTGCGGCGAAATCGGCCCGATCTCGCCACACACGGCACAACAACGCTCCCTGCACGATTTTCGACCCTAAATCGTGAGCTCGCCCGAACCGATTTCAGAGTTAGGGGCAATAATAATAATTATGCTGCCGATTTGCCTACACACGACGCGAAATCGGGAGCGATCTAGGGCGCTCCCCTCCACCGACCCGATATCGCCTCTGATATCAGGCCGTGTGTAGACCGTTGAAAACGGTCTACACACGGCCTGATATCATCCTTGTATCATATGATATCGTCATGTTGTCGTTCGTGTTCCCGCCAGGGTAATATTGTTCTTTGTTCGTGATCGCCATCTTGTTTTCTATCCTAACACTGTGAGAAAATTGAAAAGTTTATTTTTGCAATTAAATTCAGTAAATTAGTGATACAGTGTTGTAATTGTGTAAAAGTGACTTAGATCTATTATATGCCTCCACTAAAAACTAAAAACTTTACAATTATGTGGTATTATAAACCAATCGAATAGGTAATAAGAAAAGGTGTGTATCAGAATGACTGACCAAAATCACAGACCACTTTTAAAGTATTACTGAAATTCAATACCTATTTGGTACTATTCGATACCTTTGTTTAAATATTTGGTACCTAATTATTAATTGAGAAAATAAATTTAAAAAGTGGACAGTGATTCTGACGTCTGAATGGCCGCATTCGAATTTCTACGAAAGGGCTTCGGAATTTCAATTTGCCTTTACAAAACTTCACTACCTATTTGAAAAGTTTTAAAGTTCACATTTTTAGGGCAAAGAACAAACATATTATCAGATTTTATTTGTTTACTATAGTTAACTAATAACAGAAGGTAATGTCTGTCTAGTTTTTTATTTTTATATTTCAATATAAATTATCTTTAATTTAAATCGTATAATAATACATCTTTACAATAAGAGTGTTTGACGTGACTGTGTGTGTGTGTCTGTCTGTCACGACGAAGCTCTTAAACAGATGATCCAATTTGGATGCGGCTTTTTAGGGTTCCGTACCCAAAGGGTGCAAACGGGACCCTATTACTGAGACTCCGCTGTCTGTCCGTCTGTCTGTCTGTCCGTCTGTCACAGGGCTCTATACTTGAACCGTAATAGCTAGACACTTGAAATTTCCACCGATTTTGTATTACTGTGGCCGCTATAACAAATACTAAAAATAAAAAAAGTTAAAAATTAAAGGGGGTCGCCATACAATAAACGTGATTTTTTTTTAGCATTTTTAAATAGATCTTTATAATATCATTAACTAGATACTTGAAATTTTCACAGATTATGTATTACTATGGCCGCTATAACAACAAATACTAAAAATAAAAAAGGTTAAAAATTAAAGGGGGTCGTCATACAAGTAACGTTTTTTATAGCGTTTTAAAACATTGTACGGAGGTATGGAACCCTTCATGTACGAGTCCGACTCGCACTTGCCCGTTTATTTATTTATTCTAAAGCCGGTTTTATCTTGGTTCTTAGATATGTTTCATCAAAATAGGTTCCAACGTTTAATTTTCCGGGGTTTTTATGTTGGGAGTTGATAAAATATTTCTATTTTGCTTGTTAAATCGTGGTTAAGTAGTAATAAGAGCATAAAATTAAAGCAATAATTAATTAAATTCTTTTTTAATTAAAAACATTTTGTTGATTTATACAAAAATAAACAGGCAAGTGCAAGTCGGACTCGTACATGAAGGGTTCCGTACCTCCGTTTGTGAAAACATTGTTTTCAAACGCTGAAAAAAACCCGTTTCTTATATGACAACCTCCTTTAACTTTTAACTTTATCTTATTTTTAGTATTTGTTGTTATAGTGGCCATAGTAATACTTAATCGGTGAAAATTTCAAGTATCTAGTTAATGCCATTATAAAGATCGAGTTAAAAACGCCGCAAAAACACGGTTGTTTATGACGACCCCCATCTTTAACATTATCTTATTTTAGTATTTTTTGTTATAGCAAGTAAGTAGCCATAGTAAGTAATACATAATTTATAAAAATTTCAAGAGTCTAGTTAATGCCATTATAAAGACCTAGTTTAAAACCCTGATAAAACACGTTTTTTGTATGACGACCCCATTTAATTTTTTTTAAAATTTTAGTATTTATTGTTTTAGCAGCCTAAGTAATATATAATCGGTAAAAAAATTGACGAACTTAAAATAAAAACTTACTTAATTTAAAACGTTTGAACCTAGTTTGATGAGACACATCTAAGAACCACGACAAAACCGGCTTTTTATAAATAAAAAAGCCACATCCAAATCGGATCATCTGTTTAAGAGCTACGGCGAGACAGACAGACACACACAGTCACGTCAAACACTCTTATTGTAAAGATGTATTATTATACGATTTAAATTAAAGATAATTTATATTGAAATACAAAAAGCAAAAACTAGACAGACATTACTTTCTGTTATTAGTTAACCATAGTAAACAAATAAAATCTGATAAAATGTTTGTTCTTTGCCCTAAAAATGTGAAATAAAAATATGTTTAGGTACTAAATAGGTAGTGAAGTTTTGTAAAGGCAAATTGAAATTTCGAAGCCCTTTCGTGGAAATCCGAAATGTGGGCAGCCATTCAGACATCAGAATCAATACCCACTTTTTAAATTTATTTTCTCAATTATTAATAAGGTACCAAATATTTAAACAAAGGTATCAAATAGTACCAAATAGGTATTGAATTTCAGTAATACTTTAAAAGTGATCTGTGATTTTGGTCAGTCATCCTGATGCACACCAAGAAAATAATATTTATGGCAAAATTTCCTTTGGATGAAGCACGATAAGCAAGCAGTGAAAAAGTAATAATATTTATGTTTATGTTTGCATTTTTATGTCTTTCAAAATCGTAATTAAATAGTAATAAAAGTATTTTTCGTTTTTCAGTTCTCATTTATGTGTATAAATAAGTAAAATATATATAATATATGAAAGACTAGGGAGGACCCATGCGTCATCCTGTAGTATGAATATCGATAAAAACATTGAATATACTTGTATCGATATCGATACAATCTAAATAAGCGTCAATCTCTAACAAGTCAGTCACGTTTGACGTTTTGTTACTTAATTTTGGTATTGGTAAAACCAGCAAGTGGAGTTCATTTTTTTGTATGGAGTCCTGTCTCTTAAAACGTAGTGATTATATTTTCTTTGTGTGCTATGCTGTGTGTGCGAAAAGAGAACCGTCGCCGCGTCGCGTCGTAGGATAAGTAATAATATTTATGTTTATGTTTGCATTTTTGTCTTTCAAAATCGTAATTAAATAGTAATAAAAGTATTTTTCGTTTTTCAGTTCTCATTTATGTGTATAAATAAGTAAAATATATATAATATATGAAAGACTAGGGAGGACCCATGCGTCATCCTGTAGTATGAATATCGATAAAAACATTGAATATACTTGTATCGATATCGATACAATCTAAATAAGCGTCAATCTCTAACAAGTCAGTCACGTTTGACGTTTTGTTACTTAATTTTGGTATTGGTAAAACCAGCAAGTGGAGTTCATTTTTTTTGTATGGAGTCCCGTCTCTTAAAACGTAGTGATTATATTTTCTTTGTGTGCTATGCTGTGTGTGCGAAAAGAGAACCGTCGCCGCGTCGCGTCGTAGGATTTGGTGACGCTAAAATTTTTCTCGTAGAACTGCAATAGGTTTTTACCGTTTTTCGACATCATTTTCAAAAATTACGAGTAAACAACACAATACTTGAAGAGATTCAACACGAAATAGTACCTATTTTATTAGCAAAGCAATATAAAAAATGTACATAGTGTTAGTTCCATTTCACACCACGCAGGAGTGCTACGACAGTTCTCTTTCCGCTCTCTCAACGCCTTTTTCCTTCTATCATCATCGGTACCTGCGGTCTGTTTTTCGAAAAAGAAAAGGTAAATAGTTTTTTTTTACCATGCATGTCCCACTGCTGGGTCTGCTGGGCAAAGGCCACCCTTCTTTCCTTCCAGTATTCTCTCTCCTTGGTCTTTTCCATTCAATCCTCAAATAATTTCAGGGCATCAGCCCATCTCGTCTTCGGTCTTCCTCGTTTCCTGTAGCCATCTGATGGAACCCAGTTCGTACTTATGTGAGCCCATCTTTCCGGAATCCGGACACATGCGACCAACGTGACCCGCCCAATCCCTTATAAGTTGTGCTGTTTTATTACCAACATCCGTGACTTTTGTCATAGAGCGCAGTGTGGTGTTTCTAACCTGATCAGTTAGTTTGACACCTAAAATACTGCGCTCCATGGCTCTCTGGCAAACCTTAAGTCTGGATTTTTGCTGTTTTGTACTAAGTGACCAAGTCTGGGCACCGTAAGTTAGGACGGGCAAGATACACATGCCGACGAGTTTTTTTTTAAGGCATGTTGGGAAGTTGCCTTTAAGTAGCTCTTTCATTGATCAGAAGCTTTTCCACGCATTTTCGATCCTGCGATCGATTTCTTTGTCTTATCGGTCGATAAAACAGACTACTTAGCCAAAGAATATATACACTACGTGAAAAGAAACGACACTTAAGCGTGTGTGCACGTAAAATCGCTTGCGGCTATGTGTGGGTGCCTGGATGTGCGCGGGGGTCTTAAGAGGCGCGCGGGGCGGAGAACGACCCGTCTCTGAATTATTTGGCCGAGGGCAAGTACCTACCTAGTTCGTGCACGCAGGCTCGGACTGACTGCGCTTTGATAATAAATTAATATAATCCAGCGGCGGGATTTATTGTTGTGTTTATGGTTTGTGGCAATTACCAAAAACAGAATAATGATAAAAGCTTCTTCTCATTGCCTAGCGACCCAGAAAAGTAAGTGCCTACTAATATTAATTTAATATCCTATTACCTAGTAATAGGTACCGTTTGTATTACACGTAGTAAATAAATCACTGTTCTTCTTCGTCTAAGCGCATTCCCGGTTGCATCCTCAGCTGTGCTGCTTTGGAGCCCGGCTACGCTTTCCCGCTTTTTCTTCTCCAAATATAACATGCATGTCAATGGTCATCCAAGGATGCCAAAGACCTAGCGAAGTGGAGAAGAAACAGCCGGAACAGTTTAAATGATTTGGCTATAGTTTTGCGACCGGCTGCCTACCTGACGTCAACCCTCTTTGGGAATGTGTTTGTACGGAAAGTTTTACAACCGGCAGCCTCCCGACGTTAACCCTTCTTGGGAATGCAATTGTAGCACGAAATGTTTGTGCTAAGTCCTTAGTCCTTTAGTCACCTCTTACGACATCCACAGGAAGAGATGCGAGCGGTCCTATTCTAACCCGGAACCACACGGGTGGTAAATAAATCACTCTGTCGAGTCACAAAAACTAGCGTGTGTTAAAATTTACGTAATTTGTAAATTGCTGTATCTAAGATTCACCTAATCGTCTTGTAATATGTTAAGGTGAAGATATAGGCAAATGGCCTTAAAGTGGCGCCCTCATTTGAAATAAATTGTTAACACGTAAGTATGGAGATAATTTCCATATTGCTCTTCGTCATGCACTAGATAGCCCTTTAAATTATTCTATGAACCACCGTTGAAAGTATTTACATTAGTGCGTCTACCTTTAAAACTTGCCTCCGCCAAAAGTGGCCACGGCAAGTTTTAAAGCTAGACGGATCTCCAATAATAGTTTCAACGGCAGTTCATAAAATAATTTAAAGGGCTATCTAGTGCATGACGAAGAGCAATATGGAAATTATCACCATATTTACGAGTTAACAATTTATTTCACACTTCAAGGCCATTTGCCTATATCTTCACCTTCATTTACCGATGCATGTTTGATTCTTTCGTTGAAAAATAGCACTCGTTTTGATAGCCATGTTTTGATAACCATAGACCAAGATTTTTTTTAACATTGAGTGATATTGACATATGTGTTCTGTGCAGCGCCCTCTATTAACACCATATGACAACTTGTATTTTTTAACTGTCAAATTGAAAACCTCTCATTGTGTTTTCGAAACATATTTACTCGTATGTATAGAGTTAGTCCTGAACTTTGCTGTGTTTTTATTTCAAAGTGAGTAGGTATTTCGTTAATATTGATAATATTTAACCGACCGGGTCACCCTGCTTCACGCCTCGCATTATTGGAAAAGATGGACCTGGAAATCCTAATTTAATATCAGTTGTGCTTCAGTTATAAATCTTCTGTATAATCTGTATAAGTTACGTGACTCTGAGACGTGACTTACCTATGAAAAAAAAAACAGCAAATAGAATTATAGTAGGCATAAGGGGGGTAAGGGGTGTCGGTTGATGATTGCTGGAAATTGCGATTATGATCCGTAATTGACTGAAGTCATGAGTGGGTACCCAATTCCTAGTTGCACCTCCAAGTGGTCCCCCTCGGTAAACTGTAGGACGCAAGTTACATTATGCTTAACATTTTGTTACTTGCGTACTAGAGGCTAACGTGACAGGAAGCAAAACAACTCGCCAAGTCGTCTGGCCAGCGCGGCGTTTTATCGGCTAAAACCCCCTTTTCGTATGGATAGCGCGAATAAGTTACGGCCCTCAGTTCCCGGCAGCCCCGCTATTCCTAACTCCGGCAGCGGTTACGGTTCCGGCGGGGCAGAGGGTGCTAGGAATCTCCGGCAGAGATCCGGCTGCCACCAAACAATGACCCTGGCTACGTATAACACGGACACCTTGAGAACTGACGATCGTCTCGAACTTATGGCAGAATTGGAACTTCTGATAAGCCTACAACATCCCACTTTATAAGTGGGATGTTGTAGGCTTATCAGAAATAAGAAGAAGAGGCGAAGAACTTGTAACGCTCCAGGGTGGTCACCTGTTTTACCACAAAGGCCACGACGATTCGAGTTATGGAGGCGTAGGATTTCTGATAAACAAACAACATTCAAATAAAGTAAAAAATATAAAAAGCAATCACCAAGAGAGTGCTACGTAATTCTGACGCTAAATAAGAAGTACACTCTTAAAATTGTACAGGTGTATGCTATGTATACCCACTTCACGATCTCCCGATCGGGAAGTTGAAGCTTTCTACGAGGAAGTAGAGACGGCGTGTAATGAAAACTCTTGCTTCTACACAGTGGTATTAGGAGATTTTAATGCCAAAATTGGGCAAAAAGAAGAAGATGAGGCGCTTGTTGGACAGTTTGGTCTAGGCAAACGCAATGAACGTGGTATTATGCTCGTCAATTTCCTCGAAAAACACCATCTATTTGCTATGAATACATTTTTCAAAAAGCGGCCATCGAGGAAATGGACTTGGGTTAGCCCGGGTGGCACTACCCACAACGAGATAGACTACGTTCTTTGCTCAAGTACAGCAAACATAACCGACGTAACAGTGCTCAACACATTGACAGCAAGCAAGGATCACCGTTTGGTGAGAGCCGCATTTAGGTACAACCTCACCAAAGAAAGAGCTAAACTCGTGAATAAAAGCAAGCCTACCTATGAGAGGGAAGCTTTGTACCACCTTCAAGATAAATTTCAATTAGAGCTGAAGAATCGATTTAGTGAACTCACAGACGAGAACCTAGATGTGGACTCACTGAACGGTGCTCTTTGCGAGATAGTAAGTGATACTACCAAAAAATTCATCACTGTGAAGAAGCAAAAGAAATCCAGGCTTTCGCCTGACACGTTGTCTTTGCTTTCTCAAAGAAGTAAAATAAAAAACCGAACCAGAAGAGACCTAAGAGAGATACATAAAATGAACAAGAAAATTAAAAATCAATAAGAAAAGATCTACGAAATTATAATACACGAATAATTGAGGATACTATGACAAAATAAAGGACCGAAAGTTTTTCAACGTAAACTAAATAAAAGTAAACCTGTCATTGTTAAACTTAAAGACAAAAACAATAGTGTAGTTACAGATCGCGACCATATAATTAAAATCGTTGAAGAATTTTACGCAGAACTGTATGCGTCTCAATCACAAGAGCCAGAAGTACCAGATGCTACCGATCTCAGAGCACGGCCTGTCGAACGCCTTGATGAAGACGGTATTCCTCCTATTCTAGAGAGTGAAGTAGGTCATGCTTTGAGATATATGAAAACTGGTAAAGCGTCGAGTGAGGATGGCATTTATGTGGAGATGCTACAAGCAGGTGGACAGCCACTATTGCAGATTCTCGTAAAGCTCTTCAACATGGTTCTTTCTAAGGCAACTTCACCACGTGCATGGAAGAATGCTGTGTTACAATTATCCATAAAAAAGGAGACAAAGCCAAATTATGTAATTATCGACCAATAAGCCTCCTCTCTCAGGTCTATAAGCTATATTCTAAAGTCCTATGTAACAGACTGACACGTTTCTTAGATGCTAATCAACCTGTAGAACAAGCAGGTTTCCGGAGTGGATACTCTACAATGGACCACATTCACGCAGTCAGGCAGCTGATGGAGAAGTGTAGAGAGTACCAGCAGCCTCTATGTTTCGCATTTGTGGATTATGAAAAGGCATTTGACACTGTCGAACATTTGGCTTTATTCCACTCTCTCCATCGCTGCAATATTGATAAGCGATATGTGGATATCCTTCGGGAGCTGTACGGGTCGGCCACAATGCAGGTGCGTATGCATAGATTAACTGGCCTCGTGTCTTTAGATCGACGAGTACGACAAGGAGACACCATCTCGCCCAAACTATTCACCAATGTTCTGGAAGATGTGATAAGAGGTTTGGATTGGCGGGAGAAAGGATTAAAAATTAACGGGGTCTATATATCGCATCTGCGTTTTGCTGATGATCTCGTCATTAAAGCCGAGGACGTTTCGAAACTCCA
Source organism: Acrobasis repandana (assembly GCA_963576875.1). Lineage (NCBI taxonomy): Eukaryota > Metazoa > Arthropoda > Insecta > Lepidoptera > Pyralidae > Acrobasis > Acrobasis repandana. The sequence goes on along the minus strand of OY756218.1, from coordinate 11,603,953 downwards.
GGAGATGGTCGTTGAACTATAAGAGGCGAGCTTGAAGATCGGGCTTAAGATGAATATGTCCAAGACAAAGATCATGACAAATCATAGCTTAAACGTACCTAACATAAACGTAGGTAATGAGAAAGTGGAAGTAGTTAATGATTATATCTATCTTGGACATCGTTTATCTTTTGATGCAGATGGGCAAAAGAAGATTGAGAGACGAATTCGGCTGGGATAGGCTGCTTTTGGGAAACTCGACGACATCTTCAAATTCTCACTCCCACAGTGCCTTTAAACCAAAGTATATAACCAATGTGTCCTACCCATACTCACTTATGGCGCTGAAGCATGGACGCTCACAAAGCAGCACATGCACATGATCAAAGTTGCACAAAGAGCGATGGAGCGTGACATGCTCGGCATCAAGCTGCTGGATCGTGTGCCAAACGTAGAAATTCGCCGCAATACTAAAGTCGAAGACGTAGGTAAACGAATCGCGCGGCTAAGGTGGGAATGGGCGGGACACTTGGCTAGAAGAGAAGATGGTCGATGGACCAGAGCAGTGACAGAGTGGTGGCCGAGACAAGGGAACAGACCAGTAGGAAAACCACCGACCCGTTGGTCGGATGACATTGTTAGGGTGACGGGAAAGCGCTGGATGAGACTGGCGCAGGACCGTAGAAAGTGGCGCGAAAAAAGGGAGGCCTATGCCCAGCAGTGGGTTGATGTGGGCTGAGAAAAGAAGAAGAAGAAGGCATAAATTAAATTTTTCATCATAATATACATATAATGTATGTAAGTACCTATAGGGTGACCGATTAAGTTAGTGTATCTAAAATGATGGCGCTACTAGTTTATTCTTTAATCTGTGTTATTGACGGTACGTTATTGTTCTTTGGGCTGTATCAACCTTAGATCTTTGGTGTTTCCGTGTTTGGTTGCTCCAGATTGTTGGTGCCAACCTAAGAACAATAGTGCCAACCAGGTACATCCTTTCTTGCTCTTTGTGCCAACCAAACCAACTGCCATCTGTTATCACTTAACACATTACCTATCTATCTTGTGCACTTATCATGGTGGCATTCCCTACATAGTTTGTGGTGGCATGTTATAAGTTCACTTCCAAATGTTCCGATTTATATCGCAATATGGAGAGGTCCACTAACTTATTTGTTAACCTATAAGAAGGTTAGGTTTGTAATATCATGTGTAGCTCGGACCAAGTATTAGTGTAACATAACCTCACTTTTGTATGAAATGTCCAGACATACAAATTACAATTGTTTGCTCGCTCTTTGGTTGGTTATTGCAATGTGTGGAGTCTTTTCTTTGGACATTGCTAGGTTCAAATCGAATAGCACAACACCTTCAGACAGTGTAACTTAATAAAAGTGTTGTACCTACCTACCACCATGGCTTAAGGCCATACATGAATTTTCCGGGGTTCAGTGCTGCTCCCATTTGAAATAAATCATTTCAACGGATATCATTTAAAATTTGTGAAGCCCTAGATAACCCTTCAAACGAAACTATTTTATGAACTACTGTTTACAGTATAAAGTGAGAACTTAAGTTCTCAGATTAAAGCTTAAGATTAAGCTTTTCTACGCATATTTGCGGAAAACGGCCAGTTCAGCAAAAATGCTGAGGTGAATTCAATATAACCTACCTGGGCTATCACTTGAATTTTTTCATAAATGTTTCATAGGTGTTAAACTTCATACAAAAAGAGGGGTGTTATGATTTAAATTTGACTTTGTACTCTTATGTATTCTGTGGTTTGACTCTAATGTCTGTCGGTCTGTCTGTGTCAGGGGTCAGAGCCAGGTCACCAAATGGCGGACCACGGTCCGCACTCGTACCACAGTACTGCTCGTACTTACTGTTATTGTTTACACCACAGGTTTACATGAACCATTGACTTATACATATATTGTCATTGACACGAACGCTTGTCGCTTCGTTTCAGCAATCAGACTCCATCCGTCTGTCACAGGGGCTTTATCTTTTGAACCGTAATAGCTAGACACTTTGCCTTGTGGTTCCCGGCAGAGTAGAATAGGACCACTCCAAGTTTTCCCGTGGCTGTCGTGGAAGGCGACTTAGGAAACACAAGTTAAAGAAAGCATGTAAACATCAGTGAGACCTCTCCCGTCTGGCCAGCGTAGTGTAGGCCAAATCCTCTGACTGCTCTGGCTAATATATGGCTCTAGTAGATACAGAGGGTCGTGCTCCTGCAGTGGAGACCAAAAACGACCTGATGATGATGAGCTAGACACTTGCAGTTTTCACCGATTAGGTAGGTACCTACGTATGTATTAGTTTGTGGCCGCTATAACAAATACTAAAAATAAGATAAAATTAAAAATATAAATGGGGTCGTCATACAAGAAAAATGTTTTTCAGCCTTTTAAAATATGGTACGGCGGATTGTGCCATTTGCCAGTCATTCACTGCTTACCCACCACCACCATCCCATATTGTCTGACCAGCGGGCCGGTGGTTTTTTCCTACTAGTCTCGGGCCAATCATCAAAGAATAAACTGGTCAAGTGCGAGTTAAACTCGCGTGAAGCGACGTCTCATAGGTTTTTCTGAAATTTATAGGTAAAGAACTATGTCTTCTTTTTAAATTTTAGACCCTGTAGTTTCGGAGATAAGGAGGGGTGGTCAAATTTCGCCTATTTTGCCAAATAACTTCAAAAATAGTAACGTTTTACCTACCAATAAAACGTTTATCAAGCATACTTACCTTCTTCCAAGCCTAATACAAAACATAAGAGTAGCGCACGTGACTTTCGGTTTTTTCTGTACTGTTTCGAGCCGTCAAACGTCACGTCCGGCTGTTCGACGTGACGTCACGTCCGTGCTTCCTCCCCACCAAGGCGTCCTGGCCGCAATCGTTGTCATATCGTATACTAGCAGTCCACCCCGGCTTCGCCCGTGGTACACACATAGCCTATGTCACTCGGGAATAGTGTAGCTTTCCAACGGTGAAAGAATTTTTTAAATCGGCCCAGTACTCTTTGAGCCTATTCATTACAAACATACAAACATACAAAAATAGGTACAAATCTTTCCTCTTTATAATATTAGTATAGATATAGATATAAGCAAACGAACATCAAATGCGATATCAATAAATGAGCACCCTCCCCATATGTAGTAAATTTTTTTGACAGTCTCATACATTAAGATTTCGTATGGACAGATTTTGACGCTACAAGCATCATTTAGACTGACTGAGAGATAAAACCGCTATTATGTCAACGGAACAAAATATATTCGTTCTGACGAGTTCTTCGATTCCCTATCAACTTGTTATAACACTTCCCAAAAATAGGTAGGTAATGCACTGGCATAATATTTACCCCAATTTACCCGTCGTCGGAAACATATGAATTGACAGGTCTTAGTTCATTTTTTACTGGCAAATGTTTGTAGACCTAAGAGCCTAAACTAGGTACTGATTTGGGAGTTGGCCCCGGAACAGGAGATATTCGTATTGACAAGTTCTTCGATACCCCATCAACTTGTTATAACATTTCCCCTAAAATAGCATGCCGGGTATTTACGCCCGTCAATGGCAACAAACAAATTGACAGGTATATGTTCACATTTTTTACTGGAAAATGTATATGATAAATTAAGCAATCAGACATTAAATAAAATGAAATCTGTACGGTAATTTTACCACACTGACGGGTAATGCATATAATTTGCAAAGTTTTTTAAAAATTAACTTACTTAACTTCGTGAAAATTACTTTACTACCTATTACTACGAGTATTAGCTTTATTAACAATATTGTTTATTTTCAATTTCAAAATAGAATAAAAAAATAATACCGACTTAAAAAACTAAATGCCCAGATAAATGCCCAAGGGAAGGAATAAATCGGGCATCTATTGGGAATATTCCCAATGTGCCCAAAATGCCCGGGCATTTACCCATCTCTACTTGGCGGCAGTCGCGTTCGGATAAGGTTCGTTACGTTCGACAGAATATTCAACAGAAAAACGCGTCGCAAAAGACGTCGACCCTTTAACTTGGTGGAAAGTGAACAAGGAAAAACACGGTCTTCTGTTTCCTGTAGTTCGGCATTATTTGGTTACACCACCAACGAGTGTACCAAGCGAGCGCATGTTTAGTGGCGCTGGACTTATTTACACACCACATCGAAACAGACTTGACGGAGACAAGGCGTTAAAGCTTTTATTTTTGAAATTTAATATTCCTTTACTGAAGTTTAATTATTAACTTAAAAAAATTGTTAAAAGTTACAAAGAAGAAGTTGCTTTTGTTTGTTTTATTCCATCACATTTCTTGTTTTATATTTTTTGAATTTTATTTTTAAGCTTTATCAAAGTAAAACAAATAATTTTGTGTTTTTTGTTAAGTATTTTTAATGTTACATTTATGGTTTATTGAAGAAGTATAATGTTTTTCTTTAATCATAACTTTTAGTTTTGTTCAGGTTGTTGATAATAATTTACAACTCATGTCCTAACCAAGTGATAAAATTAGGACTGAAATGTGAATACGTTAAGAAGTTAAGATACTTTTTGTGTAAATAAATAAATTTAAATGAATGGATTCGGATTTTATTAACCTAATGTTACCAAATTGAAGGTAACATTAGGTTAATAAAATCCGAAGTTTTTGTTTTTTGATATTCATATTCGCAAAACATTCGAACATTTGCAAATAATAAAAAAATTGCGAATGCGAATATTCATTACATCACTAGTACATGACGTATCTTGTATACTGAATTTCAGTCAAATCGGAGGCAGTCGACTATTCACGGCTATCTTGGAAAATAAACAAAAAAACGCTCAGCGTTTTGTAAGAGTGGTTCGGCCTACGGCGGCCTCGCCGCGCAGCTCGGCCTTCGGCCTCAGGCTTCGCTTAGTGACTTGGAGGGAAGGGGGAGGTCAGAAGGGACTCGGGTTTCGCCCTCGCTACGCAGCTCGGCCTGCGGCTCCGCGGTACACACTCGGGAATTGTCCTAGTATGGCGGCCATTTAGAATTTTGAAAAAATCAAAAAACAAATGACAGTCGTCAAATTGCCTACAACCCGCTACATTAAAAAAAAATCACGTTTCCCTCACCCAACCGTTTTTGCAAGTCGTACCCCTTCCACATCAGGATCAGATAATCTTCAAGATCAGCCAGTCAGTGGTAATGTAGGTTTATACGAGGGCGGAGTGATAAGCCTAGTAAAAATCTATTTTGGAATAAAATTATTGCAAATTGCATGTTACCTCCTTGTTCACAACTCTTTTGAGGGACTATATTTAAATTTTCAGCCAGTACCGCCGGTTACGGTTAGTTATTTTTTGACAGCCATTAAATATAAAAACAATTGAACGCGGTGGTTTATGGCGGGAAGTCAAGGGATTCGGTTGGGGTTTGCTTTAAATTATTTTGCAAATTGATTTTAGTGGACTTTATAATATGAAATTGGTGTTGTTTGGTGTTATAAATGCTCATGCTCATAAACAATGTGTAAAATAGTTGAAGTGGACAGTCATAGTAAGGCTGTAGTGATATTTGTTTTGCGGACTGTGTGTCTTCGGGCGTCGCGTCGTCCGCCACTCAGTCGTCTATGAAAACTAGTGGACTCGTACAGATTTGTCGCCAGAAGCTCCCTTGAAGCAGTCAAAGGCCTACACCACCCTTTGATTGTAACTTATTAGGATTAGGAATAAAGAACAAAATTAAAGATAGGCTCTAAAGGACTTGTATCAGAGCCGTAAAATTATTAATTTAAAAAAAAAAACAATTGAACGCATTTCCGCAAAGATGGAGAAGTGGATTTCGAGTGTTGATTAAACATTATTTTTTGCGCAAAACAACTATTACGGAAACAAAACAAAGGCTTAATAAATATTATGAGGACTCTGCTCCGTCGATTAAAATGATTCATAAATGGTTTACGGATTTTCGGTGTGGTCGTAGGTACAAGCACAAGTGATGCTGAACGCCCAGGAGTGCTATTTTTCATTTAGGGACTCAGCGAAACACAAAACGTGTAGTTTTCCAACTCACCACTCGCGTTCCGACGTATTGCATCGTATTTTTGAAACCGCCGTGTCAGTTCTAAGTACTATTGTGTTACGCAGAAAATATCATTTTGTCAATGGTTTTCTAATCATTACAACAAAAATAAAAAAAGCAGCGTAAATCGGAACTGATACTCTATGGAACATAAACATAGTATCTCTAGACGCCTCATAAAAATAGCAGCAGAATAACTATATCTGCTCTACTCGCACTAATTTGCCCGGCTCATATGAACGAAGCGAGATAGCGCTAGAGTGCATCGCCATCTTGAAATGCCGCGCGCCGTCAGCCGACCGGTTGAAGTACTCACGGTGCCAGCTGGACGTATGCGAGTCAATTGTGTTTTTAACAAAAATTTATAAATCAAGTTGTATTATCGTTACTGTTTGTGTGGAAACAAGTGCTAAGATGCCTATCCTATCGCGGAACGATACCAGACACCCCGATACCGCGCAACACGTCGTCGCAGTATTAAGTTATATTATATCTATTTTAGGTTAAGGTATATATAGATATGGGCCTCTAGATGATTATTCTATGTAAACTTTTATTGCCAGAAATAAAATGGATTGATTGATGTGGAGAGGTGTGTGTGTGCGTATGAGGGTGTGTTTGTGTGTGTGTGATGAGATTCTAATTAGCATTGTTAGATTTTAAACGATTTATGACATTTTGTCTTCTCGCAAGGTTCTCAAAACGTAGTATTAAGTACCTTTGCTACCATTAAAAATATTAATGTCACTAAATTAAACTTTCTGAATTCTATTAATTACTGAATATTAAGCATAATTTGTTGAAGTAGATGGGACTGCGAACAAACGTGTATGCCTTGAACGGGAAAAAAGGCGAGACCAAAAATTTGCTGCATTAGTGTGCGTGCGTATGCATGTGTTGTACGCGGCCCCGCCGTCTTTCTAGGGAGTAATGGTCAAAACTTGCCGGAAATTCATATATTTTATAAGTTATATTCAAATATTCCCCATTTACTTCCTTTTCTTCTAAGTCCCTAAGGTGAACTGGTAGATTACGCTTAGCATTAAGTTTCACCTTTTGTATTACGAGTATAACCATTAGATTATAGTGCAATAAATATTAATCTAAATATAAAAATCTAAATATGCTGCCCCATGTCAAGTTGGGTTCACAATAAAAGGACAAATCACTATTCTTATACGACATGGATTTTATTTTTACAATACTCATTCTCGAATGTCACATTCATAAATACACAGTTGTAAATCTTCCGAATCTGCATGCACTATTTCCAAAATACTCGTACATAATTTATCTTCTTATTTTTGATTCGTTCGACCGCCTGGTATAGTATGATTAAGGAATATAATGAAAGTTTTACACAGAAAACTAATTTAGATATGGTCTCAATGCAACGCTTACACCAGCTTTGTTATGTTTATTTTATGGATACTTGCTCAATATGTACATACATACATATACAATCACGTCTTTATCCCTAATGGGGCAGACAGAGCATTTATATTTATAGAGAAAGCATCACAACGCTTACGCCTACAGCCCCCCAGCATAATACAAATGGAGGTGAGGGTTGCTTGCCGTCTACGTAGTTCGTCACATTGGCATTAACTTTCGTCATGCAAACACTTCCTTCAATTAACAAAGTTGTTGTTCGAAATAACAAAATTAAATAGGGTAAGCATTTTCTCTGCGGATGAGAAAACAAAAGTAAGGTTCCCCTCCACCTAAATTTCTATGAAACTGTCGTGCCCTGTCGCATCGCATAAAGCGTAATCTTCTTCTTTAACTTAAGAGCTTGCTCTTGTCGATGGAGTTAAGTGGAGATGCTTTAGAGCTTTAAATGACAGTGCTACTATGTTACTTGATAATGGAATAATATTAAAAAGGATATTGTTTGTCCCTCGGTTCCTCGTGAGAACGATCTCGGAATGGTGATTTCTCCTAGAACAAAAAGTTAGACATTTAGGGAAGTGGCCAAAATATACCTTAAATATTAATAATAGATTGTTAGACAAGTAATAAAGTGTTTTGCGTTCGTTTTATTTACTATTTGGCCGGCGATGTTTGGGCCAATCTTCAAACGTTAATCTTTGAACGATGTGGCCCGTAACAGGCAAATTACAAAATGACACAAAGAAAATAAATATCTACTGTACTATTTCTTTTTTCAATAATATATGAATAAAAATTAGTGTTATAAATTTGCAGTGTTAATCCTTACCCTTTTATGATACTTTTCATAATGATGATCTTCTTGAGAGCCATTTTGGTGACTGCTCATTTTGATAATGGCTGCAAGTAGAAAGAAAATGGGTTGATATATTTAATTACCAGCTGTTGTCCGCGTGGTCAAGTATCATTTGACAATACCACGGGAACCTCACATTTTTTCGGGCATAAGCAGTAGAGGATATTGCATATCCCGAAAAAATGTAAGGTTAGTATTAATCCAGTACAAATTTCATTCTAATCCGTTTAGCCATTTTTGTGGGATATCGGAACAATCATCCATAAAAATCTTTATCATATAAACAACGTGTTAATGAACTAACGCAAAACCTCTCAGGTGGTACCTCAGTCCATGAAACTGAACAATTTTTGTTCTACAACTTTCACGAAACAAAAAAAAATTGAATTTTTAATACAAACTGATCAGCTGATCGATTCAATTTGTATGAAAATTCGAATTTTATTTTTGGTATTTTGGGAATGTTGTAGAACAAAAGTTGTTCAGTTTCATGGGCTGAGGTACCATCTGAGAGGTTTTGCTTTTTGCGTTAGTTCAATACCACGTTGTATAATAGGATTAAAAGTTGTGATTTGAAATTGCAGAATAATACTTTTAGCAATATACCCAATACCTTTAATAACTCTCTCCATTACAGGAATCAAGACAATATTATTACAAAAAAAAATCAACTAGGTACCTCAGTACCTCCCACTACTATTCAAAAGAAATTCTCTAAGTACTTACTTATTTTCCGATTCAACCAATTTTACAATAAAGCGAAATCGCACAACCACAAATCAGATATCTATATCTATCATAATCTATAAATCCATCATATAACCTGTAATACTCTATGGCTCAGTGTTGAGCTAAAAAAACAATCGATTGGCTTGGTTCAGATATGTTATGAAACGATCAGCATATTACTAAGTTGATGATGATGTTACATGTGCGAAGTAGGAAAAGAACGTGGTGAATTATATAATGTGGCTGGTGACAACTGGTGTGGATGTTCGCTAGTTTCCAACAAGTCAAATCAGATACTTTTTTCTAAACGTCAAAACAAACATTTTCTATGTTGTATGAAATATCGTACTGTGACGTCATAGTTTCTTGGGGTCAAATAGCGCTCTTAATTTCCGTTTCTCTGCATTAATAAATCTAAAATCACGTTCAAAGTGGATGTGATTTTTGACAAGTGACATTATTTTGTGACGTTTTATTCTGTTAACAATACCAAATAACTTATTTTTGACCCAGGAAACTACCCAAAAAAGCTCGAATGGAAGACAAGCTAAGAAATATTATGATACACATTGAATATAAACTAATATCTAAATTGGAAATTTATTTACTAAACTGATTAGGAAGATATTTTTCATCTCATCTATTCGAAAAACTATGTTTATATCCCAAATATTTGGGGCTAAAGTCAATTCTCTAGATACTGAAAAGTAAAAAGTAAATTCCCTAGGCGTTAAAACACATTTGAAAACCGAACACGAATGTACGATCAAAAACAATATAGGCAGTTAGCAAAAAAAAAAAAAGAATTTAGTTTTAAAATTATAAAATATAGGAAACGGCGTCGTAATTTTTAAAATTGGAATACAACACGTTTTACATGGATGACTGTAGGTCAAATTATTTTAGTTCTCTTGCTTCAACATAATATATATATTATTAAAAACCAATCAAAACGCTCAATTGTTGTCTTTGATTTAAATAGTAATTTTATTATGGAACATTTAGGTTATTTTTACTTATACTGTTTTAAATGTGAATAGTTTCTTGATGAGGCCGATATACTAAGTATGAAGTTTACGTAGGTATACATATTTAAATATATAAAGAATTACGCAAAAGGAAAATTAATTAAACGATTCTAATGTCTGGAAAATGTATACGTGATAGTCATAGAAAAATATTTTCATAGTAATTCTTTAGTGAAAACGCCACCAAATAAAGGTTAGTAACTGTCTGTTAAACTCTGATTAGGTACATGTAGGTATTCTACTTCAGTTATAGGTATATATTAGCAATTTTTCTCATAGATGGAGATGAAAAGTAGAATGTGCTACACGGTGTACGGAAATAGTTTTATCTCGGGCGATATACTTGAATCCCTCGCTTCACACAGGATTCCACCGTAGAATCCCTCGCTAAGCTCGTGATTCTATTGTGGAATCCTTCGTTTTGCTCTGGATTCAAAGTAGCGCCCTCGCTTTAAAACTATTTACCTTTCGGCCTTCTAGCACAATCTACTATAGCAAAATTATTCAATTTACTGCGAAATACTTTTGTTATTTAAAAATTTCCTTCAATAAGCCGAACATCTGTTCTCCACAGTTTCCGTAAACCGCCTGGTCTAATTTGTAGCGTAATTGATATACCCTGATATACCTAAATGAAATTTAATTAAAACAACATGAATTACTCATATCAAGGATTCAAATCCGATATATAGATATACAGGGTTATTTTTAATTAACCGCCAACCTTTTTGGAGAAAGTTCAGTCCGTGATACTGTATTGTATGGAAAGTCGATTTTTTTTTTTGTTTTTCAATAATTGTTTTTATGGAAAGTGGTTCAGTATCACGGACTGAACTTGCTCCAAAAAGGTTGCCGGTTAATTAAAAATAACCCTGTATAGTTAAATATATTTACCTTTCTGTTCATCACGTCGGCGTTTTTGTTCCAGTAATAAAGATTCTTCTGCTCTGTCCTAAAATGTAAGATTTTATTAGAACATGCTTTCAATATTTGAAAGCAAGTATATAATATTTGGATTCGGCGATAATTGTCAGATTCTAGAAATGTCAGACGAGTTTAAAATGCCAGATTCTATAAATCCCATATTCTACAATGTACAAATGCCAGATTCTATAAATGTCAGATTCTATAAATGCGAGATTCGAATTATTCCAAGTTCTATAAATGTCAGATTTTTGTTATATTGACTATATAATAATTTCCTTACGAGTACCTTTTGATATTTATTTAGATCTATTACTTTTTCCTAATACTCGAAAAAGATTTATTTTTAAGTGATTAAAAAATATGACTAACTTTGTAACTGTGAAGTAAAATTATGGATGAATGATTTTGATTTTTGTTTAGATCTATTACTTTTTTCTAATACGCGAAAATATTATCTTTTAAGCGAAATCTAATAAGTGATTAAAAACATATGACTATATCTTTGTGTCTTTATCTTTTATTTATTTCCTAATAATTTTACCAAAATTGACACCTTATCGAATAAAAGAATACCTACATAAGGTCTTATCAAAATTTTGCATAAGTTGTTAGTATAATAAGCTTACAATTTTTTTTGGTAATCTTTAAAATTTGCGAATTTTATTATACATCTTCTCATATTATCTTTTATATTCTCTTAAGGAAATTATTATATAGTAACAAAAATCTGACAGTATTCGAATCTGGCATTTATAGAATCTGACATTTGTAGTATCTGGCATTTGTAGAATCAGGCATTTATAGAATCTGGTATTCATAGAATCTCGGCATTTTAAACTCGTCTGTCATTTCTAGAATCTGACATTTATCGCCGAATCCTAATATTGTAAAACAATTTTGACGTGACAACGTCTTAAATTAGGTTGCGGCTGGGAGTCACTTATGAAAAAGTGTAACGCTCGGTAACGTTACGATGAGTCACCGAACGAGAGAGAGGCCCGCCGAATGCCTTGCGTCTCTCTCCCACTCAACTATGATCGGTCTGCCGCCGTTGTCACGTAAAATCTTCGCCCGTAAAACCGACTTTACAGGCAACCATTTTTTTTTTTATGAGTTAGGCGATTCACCCACTAGCAACGCGCCCCGCCGCGGTGCGCGGAATCTGCTGCGTTTATACGGAATTTGCCGCGTATTTAGTGGGTTGGACTAGGCGTGTTTTCTATACAAAACAGGCCTAGTCCAACCCACTAAAAACGCGTCCCGCGCGCAGGTTCTGCTAGTCTGCGCGGGGGCGCGGTGCTAGCCGCAGGGTAACACATTGCTCCGCAGGACCGTTTGTGTTTTTATGTATAAAGGACAAAGAAAAAAGAACTACGGCACTTAATCAAGATGCTTGCTTGAATGACTTCGGTGTCCATTCTTCACGAGGATCGACGTAAAGTGAATATGTGGCGCGGGGCCGTCGGGACAGATCTGCGCTGCCGATCCGCGCACCGCGGCGGGGCGCGTTTCCAGTAGGGGAATCGCCTTACTTTAGTCTTTAAAAGTGAAGTAAATGAATAAGTGTAAACTGCTTTATTCTTTTAAGAACATTAAAACCACTTCTCAAAATGCCCACTTTTCATTTGGAGTGTGATTTCCGATTATGGACATTTTGAACAATAGTCATTTTGGGAAACTGATGTCTTGGAAAATTATTTTTTTAGGAAACTAACGTTTTGGGATTATACATTTTAGAAAGTTGTTGTATTGTTATGTGTATAGAATAAAGAAGTTGTAGTAAAATTTATCTGAAAATAAGATATCATTAAAATTAAACAATATACATATTTATAACTTACCCTTTTGCGGCTCATCTTACGCTCTTTACGTTCATCACCTCTAACTTTTGCTTTTCTCTTTTCCTTCTCAGGAGAACGTTCCTCTATTTCTTTGTTACCCTGCTCATTGAAAAAACACAAATTATATAAATGCCACATACTACCTTATAACTGACATAAATCAGGATTAACTAATATGTACATATTCAAATTTAGTTGTAATTGCAAAAATATAGTGCGAGCCAAAAGGGACAGAGTATTAAATATAACTACTATTCTCTTCATATCCATTTCTTCTTGTGAATTTTATTTTGTGATCATTGCGTCCAATAACTTGAAGTTTGTTACGTAATGCTCGACGTACATGGATGTTGACGAGTGACGTAGTTTCGGTGGTTTGTTTCGGCCGGCACTATATGATGAACCTCCATTCCGTATTTGTATTTCCATCTTCAGATTAGTTCCATCTTTTATTTTCCTCTAGTCTTGGGATTATTCCTTCATAGAATATGAAACCTTTCAGTGCCTTGGTCAAGCAAGTTATATTTAATACGATGGACCTTTTGACTCAATCATACAGATTTTTTTATGTAAAAAGTAAACCTTACCAGTTTGCGATTGGACTGGGCTGAACGGACTCACGACACACAACACGCTTCAGTTGATAATGTTTGTACTAACGTTTGACAAATGGAAAATGTTTAATCTTTCAATGATTTTCTTGGATGTTCTCAATTCTTCACATAATTTCTCTTCATTCTTGATTAGGCGGCAAAGGTCGGGAGACTCAGTAATATTCAACACGGTAGAGGTATACGATGGGAGGTGGTTGGCGACTCGAGAACAACTCGAACAGTTATGCATAAGGTGGCCCGTTTCTGGTCCAATAAAGTCTAATTATCAAAGCATCGACACGACAAGAAGAAGGCATAATTTAATCTTCAATATTATAACAAGATGGAAAGACATGGACATTCCACCGACGAGAATAATTCATTTATTATTTCATACATTTTTTGTGAGCTTATTTTGACAGACACTCACTGGATTTCTAGCATTGTTGATTTTAGGGTTGAATTCTCTTCCTTATTTCCTGTGCTTAATTCCTTCTTTTGTCTTTTTCTGGATCTCTTCATTTACTTTGTTTATTTATGATTGTTTCGGTTTTGCAGAAAATGTATTTTGTCACTTAATGTTTCACAGCAAATGGGATTCACATTCTTGATTCATTGGTCATTCATTGTTTCTTTAATTACTTTGATTTGTTCGCCACTTCTTGATTAATTAATTACTTTGATTCATCTGTTTAAATATGATTGTATCGGTTTTGAAGAAAATATATTTTGTCACTTAATGTTTCACAGCAAATGGAATCCACATTCTTGATACAATCGTCATTCCTTGTTTCTTTAATTACTTTGATTTGTTCGCCACTTCTTGATTAATTAATTACTTTGATCCATCAATGCCGATGATATTCTCCATCCACTTGTTCAGACGACATGTATTTAATAATAGAAGAGGTTATGCAGCTTGTAGGTTTACACTGATTTTTTGTTGGTTTACACTTATGATTTTTTGTTGATTGGTTTAAAGATTTTTAGCACTTTGAACAGTTCAGTCTTTGGTTGTCGGGGCAGGCCAGGCGGAGCAGCGGTCGCGCAGTGGTCGCGATCCAGCCCAATCCTCAGTCCGGCGCAAGCGCGATGCAAGGTCGGTTTATCACAATGATACTCACCTTGCCATTGCCGATGGTTTCTACTTTACGCCGCTTCACGTCTGTAACATCCAAAATTACTTCTTTTACATTTAACTAAGGATTAAAGACTGAAAACCTGTTTTATTAATAAGCTAAGAGGTGGTAAATGGTTTATGTATTCTTGAGTTGTGTAAACATACCTCGGTCAATGTCGTCAGGGGGGTGACGGTGGTCATGCGGTGGGGACACAGTTTCCAAATAGCGTTCCTCCTATAAAAAAACAGGTTGTTAGTTACGATTTTGCCTGTATTTGCAAACATTTACAAGAAACTTTCGAATCAAGACATGTGGATTATGAATGTAATGTAACTTACCCTGTGTGATCTTTCCCTTGGAGATTTATCTTTGCCTCTAAGTTCTTCCTTACTTCTTTCCTTGAGTGATCTGTAAATAAAGTGTACTTTATTTTCATGTTGCAAGAAATTAATTTTATTTGTACAATTTATTTATTTATCAAATCTTTTTTGACCACATTGATACAAAATGTAGTACATGTAGTAAAAGGTAGAAATTAACATTAATACATACACTCGTGATTCTCTTTTTGCATCTTTCTCTCGGTCTGATTCGTCCCGACGTCTGTCGCTGTTCCGTGACTCTCGCTTGTCGTGATCTGAAATTAAATCGGAATTTGTACAGTTTCCTTTTGGTTGTTCCTTTTGTAAAATCGCTAGTAAAAAACATGACCCTTTCGAACAGACATATTAAATAAATTCTCACGAGGGAAGTAGGCGGATGAAGATGCAATGATATGATAAAATGGCGGAAAAGGAAGGTTTGGCATGTACAAAGATCACAATGAGTTAACCTATGACTTTTAAAGGGGACATGAAACCTTGTGACATTGGGGGAGACGAGCTGGCCTCGTCGTGTTTGGCGGCGGGCGGCTCCTCCTTCACGGCGGCCGCGCTGGCCGCGCCCGCCACCTTGTGTTTGTCGCCCACCTACAACAAACATTCAGATAAATAAATTATAATAAATATTCTTTATTTCTAAAAAAGTCAATACAAATTAATAAAATAAAATAAAAATTACAAATAAAAAAGAGACTCGTACGCCTCGCCGCGAGGCAGGGTACCCAAAAGACTGGCAGCATTACCCCTCTGCACCGCGATCCCTCTGGACGATAGAGTATCCACGCAAGTAGCGTCCCAAATCAGGCATTTGCCCAGCCTCCACGGTATCAGTGTCATTCCGTCAGGCCTTTGGCCATCTGATCTCAGTAAACCGCTCGGTTCCAAGATGGCTGGAACGGTTACAGAAACAAGGGCCCTTCAGATGATGTCATTTAATGTAAAAATTACATAACACATTAAATTACATTTAATGTAATGTAATAAATTATAATAAATAAATAAATATACATAGACAAATCACACAGATTGAGCTAGCCCCAAAGTAAGTTCGAGACTTGTGTTATGGAATACCAACTCAATGATACAATATTTTATAACAAATACATATATAGATAAACATCCAAGACCCAGGTCAATCTTAAGATCAAATCAAATCGAATCAAACAATTTATTTACCAGTAAGTTTACACAAAGATTCCCGCACTAGGCAAAGCCTGTATCGCGGGCAATCAGATAAAGATCATTTTCCATCTTGAACTGACCGGTGATCAAACTTGGGACCTCTTGTATGACAGCCTGGCATGATGACCACTAGACCACAGAGCAGGGCTTGTTAACGATACCAAATTCACACTAAAAGTAATGTGAAACAATGTTATTTTCATACAGGTATTACTGGTAACGTTATAAGGGGTAACGATAATAGTTATAAAACGTTATAATGACGTTATCAATTAACGATATAAGTAACGATTCTTTTTTCAATGCTTGTTAAATATTAAATAAATATTATACTAGTGTATTACATCGCACTGGGAATCGAACCCGAGGTAGCACAGACTATCACGACATCCGTGTAGCTCTAATAGCCTACTAGACAAACTCTCATCAATTTATTCTGTTAAATATGGAAAAGAAATACAGTCTTAACAATACCTTTTACCGTTAATATCATTGGCAACGTTATCTGATTTATCGGTAAATGGTTGTAAAAATACCGTTACCTAGCATAACGTTATCTTTGCTGATAACGTCAACGCCCTTGACAGTATTTAACGTTACCAGATTTTTAACGGTATTCCAAGCCCTGCCAGAGGTCGTCAATACACTGACGGTTACACAGATACCTTGCTACATCATCACAATGTGGCAGTATAAAGCTAATTTAAAATTCTTGTGCAAGATATACAAGAAAAATACCGGTTTCTGGCCATAGAACCAACAAACTTCTGGCTACTAAAATAATATTATACACATATTATAAAGAAATAATAAAACGTATTAACTTACTTCACAAAAGTCAGTGTAATGTTTTTATGAGGCAATACATTTTTCACACAAAATGTCTCTACTATGTGTCACTGCTTTGTGAAAGTCCTCTTGTATCCAATGCAATACTTGATATATGACATAGGGAGAGAGAGAGTATATTTTAGCTCTATAGTATCTGTTAGATGGATTTGGATGCTGTTTTTACAAACATATAGAAGCTTTTATTTGTTATTTCGTTCACTTGCATCAGTTTATTTCATCGATCCCTATCGGAAGATAGCAGCTACTGCTGTTTTGGAAGCAAATAAAAATGTAGAATATACCAGACTCTTCCTATGGAAAATACATAGAATTGCTAGGTTGAAAGAGAAAATAAAATGTTGAGTTAATTAAACTACGCACCTGATGGAAGTCACTTTCTCTCATCATGTTAGGAACTTTGTTGCGCAGCTGACCGCTGTACCCAGTCGCCAATACATACAGATCCTGCCGCTGCGTTTTCTCTTCTTCTTTTACCTACCAACACAATACATATATTTCCAAAATAAACTAATAAGCAATAAGTATATCATTTTCTCCTTGTGTCTCTGAGGCTATATTGGAGATGTGCTTTGACAACAGAGTATGCAAATGTCACTAGATAGATAGTCTATCTCTTTCAATGTGTCAATAATGAAACGTCATTGGTTGTCAAAACACAGCACAACTTCACACAACTCCAATGAAGCCGCATCCAAAATATCAAAAATGGTTGTCTTTTTTAGTTTTGGTAATATAGTGACATGATAATTTTTAAATCTGTTATGGTTTACCTTGTCTACTTTCCTCTCTATGATTTGTGCCAGTTTCTCGAGCACTGGGAAGTGTGGCAGCACACGTATGAGCACAATCAGAGCATTGCGGATTTGAACATAGTCCCCGGAATCCAGACACACCACCATAGCTTTTGTGATTTTGTAGTGCCACTTATGGCACACATGTCTGAAAATATAACAAAAGTATTAATTAAGATTGTTAGCCGAATATCTACATGTAATTCTAACAGAATAATAACTAAGTACATTTGTACAAACGTTATGACAACCTATCGCCGTATCGTTACGCACCGACGTAATGGCACAGAATACATAAGAGTACAAACAGAATAGAATCTCACAGCGTCTCCCGCAAATTGGCGTCCCCGCACCTCTACCACCACCCGTCCTCCGCAATTTGTGCGCCTTTTTGCGCTCTAAACCAGGGTTTAGTTACTAGCCGCACGCAATTCGCGACGTGTCTTTTCTTGAGAACTGTCAACCAATAGTAATCATCATGGTGAGAAGATGCGTATAATAATTGTTTATCCACCGAATACAACAAAGAACGTATATTTCATACATTTCCGAGTGATGAAAACAGGTAAGCAAAGCAACAATATAATTTCACGTTATTACCCAGCAACCATTTTGAACACCGATTGATATATATACCATTCTCGCCCTTTCGCATTGGCGGGAGAATACACAAAAATATTTGTGAAGTATATTTGTGAAGTGATATTATGTAGCTGTTTCAGACTTAGTGATCGCAGATCTCCCGGTATTGAAAGATATAATCGTAAATATGTCGAACTCGTTAGTAAGTAAGTATTAAATTAATACTGCAGTGCGACCCTAAGTATAAAACTCACACATCGACGTGTGTACAGATAAATTGTTTCGTT
Source organism: Acrobasis repandana (assembly GCA_963576875.1). Lineage (NCBI taxonomy): Eukaryota > Metazoa > Arthropoda > Insecta > Lepidoptera > Pyralidae > Acrobasis > Acrobasis repandana. The sequence continues at coordinate 11,585,347 of OY756218.1, read as the reverse complement.
TGTAGTAGTAGTAGGTATATATGTTACTCTGAATCAGTGTCATACCAGTGGTAATGGATACGTTTGTTAGTTACACAGGCAATTTTATTCACGCTTGGATTAAATTATTATATCCCCACGAATGTATGAGACAGTAGTTTCAGGACACTGCGACCGTCGATAGGGGCCGTCAGCCGAGCCGTATAAGGAGCAGACAACTGTAGTGACAAAATCACACTGAAGGCCTCTCTCAATAAAGGGTGGATTTCTCCATAATCACAACGCTGGGTAGGTAGATTGATGATCGCAGTAGTTAGTCTTTGCATAAGGGGGTGTTGCTGTTCGTTCTCTGTTACTTGTACCTCCTCTTGTATTGTACTCTGATTTGACACATGAGTAGCATAAGTACAGTCTGATTATTAGATACCTGTGCCATCGCACCGCGTCGCGCAATACGTGAGGTGGCACAGGTATGGTATCTTATCTGTCGTCTGTACCTGTAGTTCTCGTAGCCGACGTGGTCGTTGGCCTCCGTGAACTGGTTGGAGACGCGGTACTTGGTGACGAAGCCGGGGTAGTGCGCGCACTCGCGCTCGAAGGCCGCGCGGTCAGCGTGCCAGCGCATGGCCGTGCCCAGCACGCGGCACAGGAACGTGCCGTAGCGCGCCGCCTCGCCCTCCGTGCACGACATCACCGAGTACGTGATGTCGCAGAACAACTGCAACCAAGATAACTTAATTCATGTACTTGCAATAACTTTAGTCGCTTTTGACATAGAAAGTTATGTCCCTACGCACGTATTATAAATGGGTGATTTGAACTCGATACCGCTCAGATATAAAAGAGATGGTTTAACCTAATAAGTCACGACAATCGTAGACGGTCAACAAACAAAAAACTGAGCGAGCCTTACAGTAGTCGCATATGTATGATGTGGAACAACTGACATCTCACCTTAGTAATAAGCAACATTACAATACATATATCTTGAAAAAAAATCACAAATCAAATAACCGCGCGCGCTCATTGGTCAAATAAATTAGCGCGCCTTTCCCCGGCTTTCTGTTTTAAACACTTCCTTCGCATTTCCCAAAATAAATCCCACAGCTTGCAGGAAAGATGTTACTCATCAAAAATAGTCATCACTCACCCGATCATAGCAGAGCAGCGTGGAGAAGTTGGGCGTCTTGAGCGAGTGCACGGTGTGCACGAACTCTGCGCAGTAGAGCGCGTCGACGGCCGTGAACACGCAGCGCGGGAACAGGCACAGCTGCATGAGGCGCGTGACGGTCTCGTTCTTGGCCGACTTGGCGGCGCGCGCGGGGAACCAGCCCGCGCACTCGCGCTGCAGCCGCGCCGACACGCGCGACACGTGCTCCTCTTGGCGGCGACGCTCTTCCTGTTTTATATTTTTATTTATTAGGAAGATTATCGACTACATCAGTATAGCACTAAAACTTCATCATCATCAGGTCTTTTTTTTGTCACCACGGCAGGGCAAGATCCTCTCTGCACTACAAGGGCAATGTATTAGCCAGAGTAGTCAGAGGATTTGGCCTACTCTCGACGCTGGCCAGACGGGTTGGAGAGGTCTCATTGATGTTTATAAGCTTTGTTTAGCTTGTGTTTCCTAAGTCGTCTTCTACGACATTCACGGGAAGACTTGGAGTGGTCCTATTCTACTCTGCCGGGAACGACACTTAGACATATGTATTACTTAATTACTTTGTTTATGAACTGCCGATAATCAACTTAGTATTATTGATTACTGATTTTATCAATACTTTAAGTTTTCATTTAAAAGTAGCGTGTATGTTATGTTCAACTTTTATTCTATACCTCATCATCACCAGCAGGTCTTTCTAGTCTCTATACTGCCAGAGCCATACTTGGCCAGACAGCCAGAAGATTTGGCCTAAATTATTGTAAACCTATATGTAACTGTTACCTATTTTTTTTATTGGTTGCTGTCAGTCTTTATACGAAAATAAAATAAAAACATGAAGTCATTAAAAAATCTCCACTTATATACATGTCGGTTCTTTGACCGACACCGATATGAACCGACATGTTAGCAACAGTTTAATAATGACTTATTGACAAGTAAATACAACATAATGTTCCATAACATAACACAATGCTGCAGTGGGACAAGTGACTGGTGAAGCTGAGAGGAAGAGTTGCATATATCTATTAGACTGTACTAACCCTGGTCAGGAAATAATTTGTTTAATGAAGGCTTTTTTCTGTTAAACAAGCGATTTTAGTTTTATTTGTGATTAAAAAAGAAAACAATGTACCAATTTTAAATACCAAACCATGCGTAAATTTTTTGGAAAACTTTAAGTAAGAAAGACTAGCTAGGATGACTAACCTGTAACTTGTCAATGAGAGTGTTGAATCTTTCCTGTTCTTTCTTCCCCTTCGTCCCTTGGGACGTGTCTTTGCCAGCGTTCGCCGCTGCAATCTTTAAACGGTCGACCTCTCGCTCATAGCTCTCTACCGGCACTCGAAGATCGTACATGGACAATGACCTGGAATGACAACATTTTTCTGTTATTCAAGACTATTTTTTACTATTTTATTGCATAAGATGATTTTACTGCGATCACATAATCAATATCGCTTTTGGGAGATGTCAAGTTAACTGTGTTACTCTAAAAACGATAAATGCGAGTGTGATGCTGTCCAATCAATGACCCACTTATTGTCATGCCCGAAATGCATTCACATCCTGCTTTGTGCAGGATGTGGGGTATTTCGGGCAAGACCTAAATGAGGCAAATGACCGGAGAGTCGCCGTGGCCAAATACTGATCAAGTTTGTTAAAATTAAATAGCCTTTAGACACGACAATAAGGAAGTTTCTGACATCAACATCTTAAAATGTAATGAACAACCTTATCTTCTTATAAAATAACCTAAGTTCTTACCAAAATGTTACATAAAACTCAGGAGAAATATCCTCCCACACTCTCGTGGGCAGCATTGGCGTCACAGACAACAATACAGGTTCCAGCGTTTCTTTCGAAGCAGTAGTGTATCTTTCAATGCTTCTCTCTAGAGAGTCCGACTTCGGATTGTCTGAACTTTTTCTGAGGACTTCGACTCGTGCTGCTATTTTTTGAGCCAAGACAGGACGATGTAAGAAGAATGCAACGTCAGCGTCCACATGATAATCACGGAGTAGTTCCTGAAAAAATAATTAAGTTTCACACATGTCATTTTTTGAACTACTTTAGTATGGTTATAATTCATGGGCTACAGATTGACCACTTTATACAGGGTCTACCAAAATATACTGAAACTATTTCAAGACAATACATGTTCCTTAGGAAAAGTTGTTCAGTATCATTATTCATTACACTGAATTTAGCCATGAAATTGTTTCCGTATATTTCTTTAGACGATTTTTGAAGTATAGCCCATGGTTCGATTTATTACGCATATGTGAATATAGGGTCAAAATATATATTTTTTATAATGATAAACGAATAAAACTTCACAAAATAATGTCACTTGTCATTAATCATATCCATTATGAACGTTGAAATTTATTACTGTAGAAAAACTGATAATGAGAGCACTATTTGACTCTAAGAAAGTATGACGTCTCGACGTGGTATTTCATACAAATCCCATACTTAATGTTTTTTAGACGTTTAGAAAAAAGTATCTGATTTGACTTGTTGGAAACTAGCAGATTACACGCTGTATTTAATCCCATAGAAAAGTTCAAAAGTATCTGATTTTACTCTTAGGAATAGGAAATTGGGTATTATGGTGGGTCAAAAATAAATTATTTGGTACTGTTAATAGAATAAAACGTCACAAAATAATGCCACTTGTCATTGATCACATCCACTCTGAACGTGATTTTAGATTTATTAATGCAGAAAAACGGATATGAAGAGCGCTATTTCACTCCAAGAAACTATGACGTCATAAATCGATATTTCATACAAATCCCATAGAAAATGTTTGATTTTGACGTTAAGAAAAAAGTATCTGATTTGATTTGACTTGATGCAAAAAGCGTATTAGCGGATTACACGTCACATTGATATAGGTACCTGTAGCGGCGGCAGCCTGGCGGCGTACTCGTCGGGCGCGTGCGACGATGCCAGGAACGTGCCCAGCTGCACCAGCGCGTCCTGGCACTGGTCGGCCAGTCTGCCGACCACCTTCAGCTGCGATCCTGGCGGCTCATTGCCACTCACTGATACTTCTTCTTCATCTACAACAATTTTAAATAATTAGAAACGGAAAATACGAGGGAACAGATAATCATACATACATAGCGGTGAAACACATAACCTTCCTTTTGGCTTCGCCGTAGTCGGGTAAAAATATAATCACTTTACAAAGCCAATCATCTAAACAAAGTGTTTATATTTTAACTTTGATGTCTTCATGACATGAGGCAGTAAAAATTCATTAAATATTTTACCTTTCCAGACACAGCAATGGCGTTGTTGTGCAGATAATATACACAATGAAATGTCCAAATTGTTTCCAACAATAGCTTCCTTTAATCTGGCAGATGATCTTCTTGTGTTACGCACTTGAGAGAAGTATCCAGCCTGAAATAAAGCAAATGGGATTTCAAACTCTATTCTCACTCGAATAAGGACCAAATTGCCAAAATCTCTAGATAAGCACTTTTTTTTGACTTTGGTTTTTCTGACTAATAACAAAAATTTACCTCTCCCTTCAATAGTTCTCCGCCAGCCATAGCGTCCAATTGCTCTGGAGTCATTTCTTCGGCAGCCTCAATACCAGCCATTTTCTGAACAATCTCTTTCAGAATGAGTAAGTCGTGACTGTAATAAATTTAACTGTGAGCTCCCAAGTATGCCAATAAAAAATTAAATTACATTTGTCCGGAATTCATTGTAAACATCTTTAGTCCTAGCTTAGCTAGTCGCTATGATTGATCCCCAGCAGGCAAGTTGGTAAATGGCCTTTTTCAAATTGTCCTGGGTCGTAGGTGTTTATTTATATATGTATATATAGCAAGCTTATTTGTTAACCTTTATGTATTTATTATAAAAAATAGTATTGTTGAAATAGTATCCCATAACACAATTGTAAACTTACTTTGGGGCTACAGTAGCCCCATAGTAACTATCAGTGTGATTAGTCCCTATAATTTATTTATTTATCTTTCGGTTAAAGATATAATCTCAAGTCAATATTTTTCTCTGCCTGAAATTATAACAAGTCACTCAGTTCATAGACACCATATGGGCGGTATAAGTCAAATGCGGTGGAAAATTGTAACTCAATCAAAGTCAAGATAATTTTTAAACTCAGTTCTTCATCTGATGACAATAAGACTATGGACTAATTTTCTAAACCTGTTAAAAAATGGAGAAGTTATTGAGGAATACATAAATAAACAGGCAAGTGCGAGTCGGACTCGTACATGAAGGGTTCCGTACCACCGTATAATGTTTTAAAACGCTGAAGAAACACGTTTCTTGTATGACGACACCCTTTAATTATTAATTTTATCTTATTTTTAGTATTTGTTGTTATAGTGGTCATAGTAATACATAATCGGTGAAAATTTCAGGTGTCTAGCTATTACGGTTCATGAGATAGAGCCCTGTGACAGACGGACAGACAGCGGAGTCTCAGTAATAGGGTCCCGTTTGCACCCCTCGGGTACGGAACCCTAAAAAACATGTATACATTCGAATTAAGGCTCCTCCTTTTTTGAAGTTGCCTAATCCCCAAATCTTCCCGTGGATGTCGTAGAAGGCGACTTAGGAAACAAGCTAATAAACATGAGAGAACTCTTCAACCCTCTGACCAGCGTGGAGTGTAGGCCAAATCCTCCGGCTATTATATGGCTCTGGTAGTACAGAGGGTCGAGCTCCTGCAGTGGAGACTAAAAAGACTTGATGATGATGTTTACAGTAAAAGTTGAACATAACATACATGCTAATATTAAATGATAAAATTATAACAAATGAAAATAGTATTAACAAAATCAATAATACTAAGTTGATTAACGGCAGTTCATAAAAAAAGTAATTATGTAATATAATATATATAAGGGGAGTTCAGTGTGGCCCAGTAGGAGAACGCATTGCTAGCTCTTTCACAAGTTAAGCAACCCTGGACGTGGTCCATACTTGGATAGGTGACTACAAGTGGTACAAAAATTTCTCGAGCTCCTCGAGTTTTGATAATGCTGAATAAATAAAAAGATAATTTCAATAACCTCTGTTGCGCCTTCAACCTGTTGGCGACGAACTGCAGCAGCGCCGTGAGCTCGATGTTGTGCTTCTTGAAGGCGGCGCCAGCGAAGGCCGCCAGCGCCTGCAGCCAGGGCGGGTGCGCCGCGCCCGCCAGCCCGGCGCGCCGCGACATTAGCGCCTCCACCAGGCAGTAGCCCAGCACGTCCAGCGACAGCGACGTCAGGTACTTCAGCGACTCCACTACGGGGCCGATGAGGTTGTCGTACGTTTGGATCTAAAAATATGTAACTTAAAATAAATAAACAAACAATGTAACTTAAACAATAAAACCACATTACGAATTTTTTTTTCCTAAAATATATTTTTTTTGTAACTAGGTATCTAATTTTTATTAAGTAAGTACATATAAATTTACAAACTCGTAATTTTTTCTCTTTGATATGATGCCCCACTGTTTATAAAAGCAAAAAAATTTTTTTTTATATGAAAATCAAGGATGTTCACTAATTTTGGTTTTTAACTCATCATATTCTCTGTTGAAAATAAAAAATATCTGTGAAAAAAAAAATATTTTGTTATATCGTTCAGTTTCCGAGTGCGCGACGCGAGATTCCACCGGGCCTGCTCTCGATGCGGTAAGGTCACGTTCCTAAACCCGCTCAATCAGTTATTTTACGGCACAGGATACAAGTCCTAGGCTCATCTTTAGTTTTTTGCTTTTTTATTCCAAACAAGTTACAGTTAAAATGGAGAGGTAAGACTAAGAAGTACCCGTAATCGAAGGGCATGTATGAAGAGCACAGATGAAGAGGGTGATGAGTGTAGATGAAACGAAAGAGGTCTGTCAAGATCGTAGCAAGTGGAGGTCCATAGTCTCTGCCTATCAGTTAGAAACAGGTATGTATGAAACAAGTAAAAATCAAAGGTTGCATTTGATTGCTTGCTTCAAGAAAGCTGCTGGCGACAAATCTATACGCGTCCACTGGTTTTCATAGCCGATTGAGTGGCGGACGATGCCCGAAGACACAGTCCGCTAAATAAATTACTACAACCTTACTCTGACTCTGACTGTCCACTTTTAACTATTTCACATCTGTTCATGAGTATGAGTATTTATAACACCAAACTACACCAATTTCATATTATAAAGTAAGTCCACTAAAATCAATTTGCAAATTAGTTTATAGCAAAACCCAACCGAACCTACAACTTCCCGCCAAAAACTCCAATATTTTATTGTTTTATAACTTTTTTTTTGTTGAACTACCAACATTATTATTTTGAAATCTATATAGATTACATTAATGTTCAGTTTCTTTGTCACTTTTCAGTCCCGCGAGAATTACCAGTGATATTTTACAGGGTTTTATAGGCATTCAAGATGCAGTACTAAAGTACTCAAATTAAATAATGAAATAAGAAATGGTGAAAAAATACCACGTGAGCAGGACTTGAACCTGCGACCTTAGTCTCAATACGACTATGCTCTTACCATCTGAGCCATCACGTGTTCAACTCCGCACGCCGAATTTCGCCACCATTTGATACTGCTCACGTGGTATTTTTTCACCATTTCATATTTAATTTGAATTACCAGTGACTTTAGTCGCAAATAAAAACAGTTTTTAGAATAGATAAGGTGAAAACATATTTACAGTGAAACAAGCCATGAAGCGAAATTCATTTCAGTTTAAATTAAAGCAGCACTTTTGCTCAATACCACACCCTTTTTATTAGCCAGAACGGGATATAATGAAAAGAGAACAGGTCTTACTTTCTTTAGTTAGATAGGAAATCGAAAGATGATAATTAATGAAATTGCAGTGATGAATGGAATTTACCTGTAAAAGCATGTAGTCAAACAGAAAAGCCGGCGCAGCATGAGACAGTTTCCCGATAAGACGGCCTTGAGGCTTGATATTCTCCTTCGAGACACGCTTCATTATGTGTTTGATTCTTTGCAGAGCATTTCCGCGCACGCGCATCAAAGAAGGTATTTTCTCGCCGGCTTCATTCTTCCATCGTGAATATAAACAATATCTAGAAATTAAAAAATGTATTTATACGTTTATAATATGATAAGATTTATAAGACATTTTACTCCTTAAATTGGTTTAAATACTTTGAAATCGCGATGCGTTATTATTAAATTAATGCATATGGGAATTAACGCGGAACGTACCTTTTTCATTTATTTTGCTGACGTTTTGTCCAAGTTTCACCTAACGTGGTGGGTCAGGCTGGTACCACATTTGGTGAAACCCGGACTAAACGTCAGCAAAATAATTAAAAAAGGTATGTTTCGCGTTAATTGTAATATGCATCAATTTAATATAAAATTGGTTTGTTTTCTCACCTGCACTGATATGGATATAACTTCAGCAAGGTGTAAATTTCTTCAGCCATGCAGCAGTTGCCCTCCATCAGAGTCAAAGAGGGCAGTATGGCAGCATCAAGGACCGTAAGAGCCTCATGCTGCAATAGATCGTTGGGTTTTGAGCGGGCTGTTCTAAAGATACGAATGATCTGTAAAATAAAAGAGAAGTCACTTGTGTTTTCCACAATGCAATTTTAAGTGTAACACGCATATAACTTCTTAGGATTGTCTAACTTTGGAATGTTAGTATATTTAGGCTGGGCTGGTAATTTTTTGCTTCTTACTTTTATTTAATTTGAAGCATAAAAATATTCAAGTCAAATAATCAAAAGCACAATCTATTTCCATTTCAATACATATTTATATGTGAAAAAGACAGTTTTATTAAAGTAGATAAATTGAGATTATGAGAATTCAATCATACCTTATACATTAATATGGGGTCATGGTGTAGAGCTGGCCCTAACAGTATGAGGGCTGGAATGACCGTCTCCTTAAGGTCTTCGAATATTTTACATGCAGATGGTGCTAAACTGGATTTGAGAGGTGGCACCGGCTTGCCTATTATCTTCGGCGCTACTCGACAATGTCTGAAGACAATATAATTATATTATACATATTTAACTTAAAAATAATAACTTTCTAGTTGGCATTTATGCAAAACGAAACAAGAACATCATAAAGAATAGGGTAAAGTACAAGCTCAAAAATTACATAAACAAGTGAAAAATTTTAAAAATTATATTTTGCATATTGATAAATAATCACAATTAAGGTACGTAACAAAGTAATAAAATCATGCCAAACTCTTGCAAAACAAAATTTTGTTAAAATCTGACAAGTTATTTCAAAATAAAAGCTAGAGTAGGATGTTTGTCCAAGTCTAGGGTCAGGTTCTCAAGAACTTCATTTATGTATGTTCATGTTTACTCAGTAATAAAAACAATTATCATTTGAGTAACAATACTCACGTTCTGTACAATGGTTCGACAAGAGCATGCAACATGTTGCACAGAGCAATAGCAGGCCTAGCGAACATCGTCGCAACTGGTAAACGCGCAGAAAGGGCGGCAAACTCCCGCCAGGCAGTTACCTTCAGCAGTGCCTCGCTCAGGACTAACTTCTGATTATTCCAATACTCCTAAAGATTGGAAGGCTTCCATTAGATTTCTTTTTAAATTATTAATGGAACAAAAAACACTACCACAGAAAAAAATAATACAGAATACCCTTTAATAAATTTATACTTGATACTAAGTATACATAAGTTGCATATCTATTAGTACCAACCTGAGGATCTAACTTTTCTTCAATAAATTCTGTAGGTCCATTGGCTTGCGGTCCTTTAGTTGACACAATGTTTAATTTTCGTATGAAGTCCTGGGCAGCTTTGATTTCCTTGTCAGCCTCTTTAGCCATGATACCATCATCAGGACGTAACTATAAAATATCAAAACGAATTATTATTTATATCTGAATGAGTTAAGTTGCACCAAGTCTTTCTTAATCTACTTACCCAAGGATATATGTCGTCTAGAGTTATAACTTGGTGTTGTAAAAGCAAAGCTATCACAGTCATCAATGGTGGAGGTTCTTTGTATGTATCTAAGATTTCCATGTTTCCTAATTTAAAACCTAATACTTCAGATATTACTTGAGGATCACCCATGTAATTTTTTATGAGCAAGATAAAAAGCTTATCTAAGTGAGGTCTGGCCTCGAAGGACTCCAATATAATGTCTAATACTCTATTTGGATCTAAATTGAAGCAACCTGTAAATTAGAAATAATGTCAGTTCATTTGTGTCAATACTAGAACTTATAAAAAAAACACTGATTTAAATAGGCAATTCATGGAATACACTTGTACATACATACCTATCAATGATTGAATGATTTCTAACAAGGTTTTCCATTCTGTATCTTCACTTATTTCTTGATTTAACTCCACAATTAATTTAGCATAACCTTCACTTTCTTCACGAAATAGATTAAACTTACGCTGTTTATAGCTGAAAATAAATGTAATGTTTACTAAAAAAAATGCCTTAACTTCTGAGAATAAAGTCAATGATTACTTACCAATTAGTACAGCATTATTATTGACAAAAAATAAATGGGCAAGTGCGAGTCGGACTCGTACATGAAGGGTTCCGTACCACCATACAATGTTTTGAAACGCTGAAGAAACACGTTTCTTGTATGTCAACCCCCTTTAATTTTTAACTTTATTTTATTATTAGTATTTGTTGTTATTGTAGTCATAGTAATACATAATTGGTAAAAAATTCAAGTATCTAGTTAATGCCATTATAAAGATCAAGTTAAAAACGCTGAAAAAAACACGTTTCTTGTATGACGACCCCCTATTTTTAACAATTTTTTATTTTAGTATTTGTTGTTATAGCGGCCACAGTAATACATAATCGGTGAAAATTTCAGGTGTCTAGCTATTAGGGTTCAAGAGATAGAGCCCTGTGACAGACGGACAGACAGCAGAGTCACAGTAATAGGGTCCCGTTTGCACCCTTTGGTTACGGAACCCTAAAAAGGAAAACCACTCCATTCTCTTATCCAAATATTTAGTAAAAAAAAGTACTTACTATAACTTAGTCTTAATTTTTATAAATTTGGTATAAAAGTTCTTATTCTTCAATGTCCCTACATCCTGTAGTGTGTCAATTTCTAATCTCTCTTTCAAGAGCTTGTCAGACATAAAAGATTCCAATTCCCTGACAATGTGGCAGAAATGTGAACGCTCTTCACTTTGTACATTGGTGCAGGTCTCTGCATCAAGTACACATATAACGTCAAGGATTATGGATGGTATATCAGCATGCAAAGACTGAAAAAAAAAATAACATTAAATGTTACTCAATTTGTCATTTTATGCTAAAAAAAATAAGTTACCAATGCAAGTTACTCAATGCTAAAAAACCGGCCAAGTGCGAGTTAAACTCGCGTGAGAGGGTTCTGTACAATTTATTGAATTGTTATAGGTTTTCCTGTAATCTGCAAGCAATGAACTATATTTTGTAATGTTTTCAAAATTTTAGGCTCAGTAGTTTCGGAGATCAGGGGAGGGGAATGGTCAATTTTCGTCTTCTTTCATGAATAAAATCAAACTATTCATTTTACAATATTAACAAAAATATATTTGAAATCCTCATAACGAGCCCTTTCATTTGATATCCCTTTCATTTGATATATGACACGGTAAGGTTTGCAAAACTTTTTTTTTTAATTTCCTAATTTGTCCCCTGAAAATAACCCTTATTTTATAAAAATATTTATTTAGTTTGCACATATGTGTTTGGGTCATAGGATTACAACATTCTACCAAATTTCACCTGATACGGTCCAGTAGGTTCGGAGCAAATTGGCTGTGACAGACAGACAGACGCACAAGTGATCCTTTAAGGGTTCCGTTTTTTCATTTTTTGTACAGAACCCTAAAAAAATTAGGTACTTGTTTTAAATAATAAATGAGAAACTAAAATTTCAGCTGTTCAGTTCTATGATACAGCCAGACTGATTTATAGAATAGATATCATAAGTTTTGTTGTTCCATTGGCATTATGGGTAAAGAACAGTAAGAATAACATCCGGCCGCTGCCCGATGTTAACCTTCCTTGAGAATGCAATTGTAGCATGATATGTTCGTGCTTAGTCCTTAAGTATTGTCTTAAGACATCCACAGGAAGAGATGGAGTGGTCCTATTCTAACCCGGAACCACAACATTTGTGCTTGCAATTATGTAGGATAAAAGCAAATCTGTATAATTTATAATTTGGTAATACTTACAGTTATGTCTCTAAGAGTTGACAGAACTACATCTTTCTTGAGATTTCCTCGCAGACCACAAAGTAGTAAGTCAAATATGCTCTGGGACACTCCAGACAGTTTCCCAGATTTGGTAAAAAGAGGGCTTTTCTCTTCATCTTTTATAGATTGAGTCACATTTTTAATACTAAAAATATAATATGAAATAAAATTATGATAATCCTCGAAAAGACTTTACCTATAGTCTACACAGGCAATCAAATTATAATGCATGTGTAAACGTGATTATTATGAAGAGATACTATAAATATCCAATGATGATAATAAAGATATTTTAAATTGAATTGAATGGGCACTAACCCATCAAACACCTATCGGTCGAATCCGACCAGGCGTCCATTGTTTAACTATTGTGTCTGGTTTTCTTCGGATTTGACAGATTAAAAAAAAAGGAAGTTTACCTTGCAAAGGCAACCTATATTATGATACACTTATGTATGAATAAAGTTAAGTGCAACTTATATAAGATATATATAGCCTTTCAATGATTATAAAGTTTTTATTGCTGTTAATTTAATTAAATTATAAAAGTAAATTTTACTTTTCATTATATTCTTATGGACCTACCTAGTTTCATAATAAAAATTTGACTAAGTAATTAAGTTTTATACAGGTTGATTTACAATTGTAATGGAGTACCTACCGACTTGACTACCATAAAATTAGTGCAGGTGCGAATTGTGCCATACATAGACCTATGTCATCATCAGGTCTTTTCAAGTCTTCACTGCAGGAGCATGACCCTATCTGTACTACCAGAGCCATACTTGGCCAGAGCAGTCAAAGGATTTCGCCTACACTTTTCGCGCTGGCCAGACGGATTGGAGAGGTCACATTGATGTTTATAGACTTTGTTTAGTTTGTGTTACCTAAGTCGCCTTTTACGTCATGCACGGGAAGACTTGGAGTGATCCTATTCTACTCTACCGGAAACCACACGGCATAGACCTATGTAATCTACTTGTACTTAAATGACGCCACTGCCACCACTGCTCAAGTGACGATGATACCGTCTTGACACAGGCAGGGGAAACTGACAAATTAGTATTCATACAGGTTTAAATTCCTGCATAATATAAATCTTTTCATCATCAAATGGTATGACGGCATTTTGGGTAGGGTAGGTCGGTATATTTGGTTGGCTTTCGAAAAGGTTTGATGTGATGTAAAGGCACTTACATTTTCGGAGAATTAAAAGTAGCAACTTAAAATAAAATAAATGAGTAAACCTACTGTGGCTGATAACAAGGAAAAATTTAGATTAGATACAAAATTTGTACATTATGTAGGTATCTATTTCGTCAACATGTGTTGTTTGTCTCAAACATTATGATAAATCTAAATTAAATACAACATACAACAGAAGAAAGTAAAGTAATACTTACAATTGTTCTTTTCCTATTTTATCCCAAGATTTACAATATTCTGAAACAAATTTTGCAAAAGATCCCATATTTATACAGGATCTACGTTACAAAAGATGCAAAAATAAACCTCAACAAGCTCAAGCAAAACCTGCGGCCATGATTAAATAACAATAGTGCCAACAAAACAAAATGGCAATTAAAAAAGAAACAACTGGGCTACCAACCAAATATAATAGTTTTTTCTTTTTTACACTCTGTCAAACGTAATTTGACCTTATCGATATCGATAATTGAAACACATTCTGAAAATACAAACCAAATAATGATAAAAAATTGACAGTGACGGCGGTACGGTGACAGCTACAAGTGACAGCTCTCATGTCAGTCAAGTCAAGTTATGTATGTAGTTTCGTGATCTAACCTCAAAACAAAATAAAATCTTGTGATAAAATCTCAAATCTGTATAAAAAGGAAGTCCAAAACGAATCAAGAGTCCAATCATTAATAAATCTCTTGTTTGACTTAACACATTGGTCTGGAAAAGTTTAACAATTTTACTAGTCCAATATGCCTGCCTACGAATTGGCTCTAATGTTACGTGCAATGCCGAAACCTGAACTAAAAACTACTTTAACACGTATCTCACATGCAATTTTTAACCGTGGTGGCATTATAAAAAATATAGAAAATTTAGGCTTTAGAAAAATGCCATACAAATCAAGTGCCCATGGCTTAGTTCACCGTGAAGCCAATTATATAGTGTTTAAAATTGATACAGCAACCCAAACTGTAGCAGACTTAAAAGAAGAATATAGCAGAGATGTGGACATTGTCAGACAAAGAGTATTTCGGGCTCAAGAAGACAGTGACCATTCATGCACTTTAGAGGCAGAGATGCTGCCACCTGCATACAGAAAAGAAGTACAGGATATGATAGAAGTTGGCAAAACTCAAGTGAATCCCTTTACCCATAAATTTAAGTATAATTCTGGCTTGGATTACTATCCATTCCAAAGATAAGGTAGTTTATGTACCTACCATATTTTTAGTATTTGTAGATAGTTTGCATAAATTGTTAACTACAGTTAGTTATTATAAAAGGAAATATTTTGTTTGATTTGATAAGCAAACATGCATAAATTGTTAATTACAGTTATTATAAAAGGAAATATTTTGTTTAAGCAAACATACATAAATTGTTAATTACAGTTAGTTATTAGAAAAGGAAATATTTTGTTTGATTTGATAAGCAAACATAGCCACCTAAATTAAAATAAACTGTTGTCAAAGCTGTCAATTTTAATATTGTTAATATTTATATTGTTTGCATCTAAATTCTTGTAGATATTTATAACAAAATAATATAGTAGATTTTGCTACGAAATTCACTTTCTAATGTACTTTCAAAAACATATTTGTTTTCTTCGCACACTATGCTATACCTTTAGACAAATTCATTCACCAAATAAAAAAAATTCTCTCCATTATAAATATTCTTTAGAAATTGAAGTGGCAGTAAATAAACAAATACAAATTGAGCAACAAGCAGCACAGGACTATTTGAATATAGCTCTAAAGTTTTTACATCCATGTCAACTGCGACCCGGAGCTGGAGGGTTCTTTATGAGAATGTATGAAGAAGAATTAAGGCACATGCAGCAATTTATTATCTATCAGCTGAGACGAGGAGCAGCACCTATCATAAGTTCTCTGAAAAAACCACCTGTAATGACAGAACTTTCTCTACTTTATGGCTTCCAAAAAGCACTTAATATGGAAAAAAGTGTAACTAAGGTGAGAAAAACATTATAATATAGAAGGTTGTTTTTGTTTTTCGTGTGTGTAAGTGGCCAACACTGGTTTCAGATTTTTCAAGCTACTGAATGACATGTGACATAGCTTAATGGCTGCCATTTATAAAGACAGTAGGGAGCAACGGCTTGCCTTCTGAAGCACAGATGTGCTCAAGATTTTTTTATGCAACTTGTAGTCACTCATCTAAGTGCGGACCACGTCTGGGGTTAGTAAACTTGCGAAAGAGCTAGCAGTGCATATCCTCTCGGTCGAGATATAGTTAGGTTATATTATATTTAATAGCTTAGTAAAATATATTTTTTCATCAGAATCAGAACATGCTCTGCATGTGTATGTGTAAACAATATGTACATTTATATACAATACTGGGCACATAAGTTGACCCAAAATTTTGGTCACTGCGCACCCTTTTTTCTCTAAATATACCTGCGCAGAGCCACCATTTTGGGTCAACTTATGTGCTGGGTATTATACTCTATTAAGAACCTCTAAGCAATATTCAGGAAAGGTACTATAGTGTTATTTTTTTAGTAGGTAACATATATCATCCCACTGTTGGGCAAAGGTCTCTCCTATTTCCCTATATGCGTCCTTGTCCACTGCCATTGCCGACCAACCACGTTGAAATGCGTCAAGGTCATCGCGCCATCTCTTTTTCGGCCTTCCCCTGCGACGACGACTCTACATCTTTTTCTTTGTTCTCGCTCTTTCCCGTTACATCATGCAGCGCCACTTGCTACGGTCACCTGTCGCTCTTTAAGTTCAGCTGCTTCATATCTTTTCGGACTTTTGCCATCCACGTCGTAGGCGGTATGCCTCTCCCTCTCTTCTTTATTGCCAAGAAAAGACACTTCTTCACTACATGGTCATCGGGTTGTCGCATTACATGCCCGTACCATCTCAACCTCGATTCAGTGAGTTTTTCGACAATAGGCGCTACTTTAAATCTCCCCCGTATGGTACGTTACGCACTTTGTCCATTCGTGTTACTCCACCCGATCAGCGAAGCATACGCATCTCAGTGTGAAGATTTTGGTCGTGGTTTGCATTTGAAGGCCACGTTCCTTCGAAGATGACGACTATATACGAAATAAAAAAAATAGGTAGGTACATATTTTGTTACTGGCGTCCTAATAGAACGCGAATACGCGATTATCGGACGTGCGATCAAACATATTTGAATACTTTATGTATAGGTACATTTTAGGCATCAAGATGCTGTACTAAAGTACTCAAATTAAATAATTAAATTGGAAATGGTGAAAAAATACCACGAAAAAATACAAGCAGGTTTATAAATACCACTGCCAGTTTAGTAGGTAAGTACTGCATCTTGAATGTCTAAAAATTCTAATTATAATTATATATACTAAGAATTCTATGTATAATAAGAATATCTGGGATATTCATGCGTTTGCTAAATTTTTGTTAGGAATTGGACGCGATGGTCGCATCGTGTGGCATGGAATAAATAAATAAATTCTAAATATATGATTCGCGCGATGATTGCGTAGTAGTCGTGTTGTATTCTCGCATTTGACCAAATCAATATCTCGCATTTGAATGTCACCGCCTGCTACCAAGCGACTGGCGGCCGCACGAGAAGATTTAACCAACTTTTCTAATTAAAAAATTACATAAAATAAAATTTGTTTTGTGTTCTATTAATTATTCTGATTCCAAGATTTCAATATAGTTAGGGGGCGCAAAATTTAGTAGCTAGCTAGTCAAGTATAAACTTCCATTTACCTACTGATATTATTTACCTAATTCTTCCACAGTCTTTGGAATGTCTCATTGCCATTGCAGAAAAAGCTAAAGATTACCAGTGTGTAGACTTTGTGACTTCAAGATTTCTGGCAGAGCAAATGAGTTCAATTGATGAATTAGCACAGCACCTTGTCTACCTAAATAAAATATCAGATAGTGAACATGCTTTGTATCACTATGATTTACAACTAAGAAAAAGGTATCCTTATACATATTCAACAATATAATGAAGATTTTATATAACAGGCTTGTGAATATTCAATCGTCTTTTATTTAACAATTATCTTAATAATATTAGAATTATTAAAAAAAGTCACTGTAGCACTATTTTTTATTGGTAAGAATTTCTATTGCTTTATCTAGACGATTTTCATGTAGGGCTTTTCTTAAGTTTATCCTTCCACTGTTGTAATCATGTCCTTGAAGAGCAAGTGAATGCCAATCCACATACCATTCTTCAATCATTTCTGTAATCCATATAAAAATAATATAAGTCAGTCTCTATACAGAAAGGGAAGTATTGACTGTAAACAACGTGGAAGGGACATATCCATAATAAATCAAACCACGGGCTTTACAAGATCACTAAAGTTAATGAAATTAAAGTAAATGAAGTCAAAAAACAAAAAAAAAATTTACATTCCCATACAAATCGCCTGGGCGGCTGCACACTTTTGTATGGAAATGCCGATTTTTTTTTTGCTTTTATTTTATTTTCATTATAGTATAATGATCTAGTATAGACCGTGGTTCCATTTATTACGGGTATGTCCCTTCCACGTTGTACCTATATGTTACCTATTACCTACATTAACTCATCATGAGTATGATTGATTATTTGATTTATTATTATGTATTTGCAACACAAAAAAATCTGTTTTAAATACTTTTTTTAAGATTTAGGTAAGTAGGTACCTTTTTGTAGGGTGAGTTGAAGGGAAAGTTCGGAATTATGAACTGAACTGCCCCTTAAAATATCAATATTTTAAATAACCTTGAATACACACCCACAAGCTCTTTAAAGCGTGTCTCCTTTTCGGCATCATCTGTATTTCCCAAAACACGCACATAATCTTCACATAATATAATATCTTCTTCATTAGAATTACTCTCCAAGTCCAAGGCACTGGAAATAGTTAAATACTCCTTTCACTCGCATTACTGTAGTTGAGTGAGGCGAGTCTCCATCTCAAAAATATAAACAACGGCCCCATTGTAGACCAAGAGGAAGACCTCCTGTCTAACTGTCTTCTACTGCGTTATCGTCGAATATTTGCACCCGCAAATATTCGACGATAACACGTTCCATCGCTCGCTTTAAGCAATGTATCGGGAATACACATACCCCAATGGCCGTTTGGGCATCGTGGCTGTGGCCGAACCCTTCCTTGCATTACAACATACCGTACCCAGACCAGTTTTCGGGGCCCAGATCCAGAATCCCTTCTCATCAGTACGACTATGCGAAATGCGTTTTGGAAGAAGCGCTGGAAAGGTAGGGCTCATTCGTCCTCTTGAACTTGACATATTCGGAAAGTCAGGACTATCACATTTTAGGTGTCACTATGGCACAGAATACATAAGAGTCAAATATACTTATATAGGTACTATGGTCACAATCACAACACAGCAAATGTAGTTTCCTACCTGAGAGCTTTCTTTAAAGCAATATCATTGTAGACTTGGTATTCAGACTCAAACTGATCTTTGATCCTTAAAAACGACTTCAGACAGTTGTTATTTGGTATATCTGAAACATACGTGGTAGAAATGTCGTGGGCCAATCGTTTAATTGGGCCGAACAAGATCTGCCGGGGCAGATCCAGATATCCCGCCATATCTTGATTAGGATGCCTAATAAGCGCCATAAATAAAGTTTAAAAAATTATTTTACTTGATAAAAAGTCGTTTATATAATAAAGATATACTCCAGTATGTTCGGTTAGAGTCTGTAGGATGACCAACAATTCGGAATAATTACTTTTATTAAGAGTGTTTCGCTTCTTAAGATCAAAGAACATTCTGAAATAATAGTTTGAGGCCTGAGGAATCCCGTTGCATGGACACGTGACATCGACACGTGTGACGCCGCCATCTTATATGTACTGCTATGTTTGCTTGACAGAGCAGAGCGCAAAAGCGCCAGCATCGTAAAGTGGAACTACATCTGAAAGGGCAAATCGACAAACAGGCTGCTCTCATCGATTTTCCCAACTTTACATTAGAGACATCATTAAATAATTGGCCAAATCAAGAAATGGCGGCATATCTTGATCTGCCTAATTAAACGATTGGCCCCAACGAGATCTATGTACTTACGTACTAGAGAAGACGCCACATACAACAGTAGTGTTCTATTCATCATAGGCTATCACTGTTCACCTCACATTAGTCACTCGCTAGCAATACGCGCATAATACACTCCACGATTCATTAAAGAAAACACTGTCAACTTAGTCAAAAATGCCTTGGTGTGTGTTGAGATACTGCACTAGTAATTCAAAGAATAAAGCAAAATATAAAGGAATAACTTTCCATCGGTAAGTAACTAGATTTCATTGATTGAAAATTAAATACGGACTGCCAAATTTCGGCTGCCATAATGTATGAAGTGAGTGAATGATCTGTCAACCGATTGAATAATTCGTCATAGACTAACAAAACAGAAGTGAAATGTAGACATCATAAATATGCCTACATTTCACTTTCTTCATGGATGCATCGAAAAACTATTTGTTTGCTACTCAGTTATTAATGTTTGTAAAACGTTTAAAAATGTTTATATTTATAATTTTTATCTACATATGCTATAAATGCTTTACAAAAGTTTCCTAAAATCCTATAAATCCTTTATAAAATTAAGTCACATCTCGTAACGTCTCACTAGAACCTCCGAGGGCTCAAAAGTTTTGTATGTGGGGGCTGTACCCCTACATTCTGTTACAAAAACCTACAAAATTTCTGAGCCCTTTGAGGTGCCCCGCGCAACTTGAAACTACTATCAGATTTTGGATCCAAGATGGCTGCTTACACATTTTTGATGTTTTATTATGTTTGTCCCTATAATTCTGTTTCCTCGTAACTACTACACGGCTAAATATATTTTGATAAATTATATGTGGTTAGATTCATCTTAATCACTTGAGTGTCATAGCACAGAATAAATACCAGTAGTAGTCATAGGCTATATTAAAATTTTTGGAAAGCATAATGGCGGATTTTTGGCGCCCAATTGCGCAGCATACGTGTATGATTATATAATACATTAAATACATAGATAGCTAACAAAGAAAAAAAAACTAATAGGTATACAAGTACAAGAAATCACTTTCTTCTAGTGCAAAACATTATGTAAAGAATTTAAGTAAGAATAATAAAAGGTTACCAATGAAACAGATATGTGCAGTTTAACTTTTACCTTTATAAATATGATAAGAAAAAAAAACAAAGAAAAAACACATTAAGAATGCAGCCGCCTCCCCTTCCGTGAAGATCGTAAAAGCTAGTCGTGGGTCTACAATCTAAAAATCTATATAACCATACAACCATCCATACACCCATCCGTACATCCAGCCATACTTACCTACATTCGCGTTTGTTAAAATATATGTAGGCTTTAATTTGAACCACGTACTCGTAGGTAGGTAAAAATATATTGACCTTTCTGTACTACTCTCGTGTTTAGTCTATGAGAATGAAGAATGAATGAATAATCGAATCTGGGACATGGCCGTGTAGGAAGACGACAAGTCTATATATTCATGTCGATGATTGGCCCACTGCTGCAGCTGGGCAGAGTCTATGGATCTTGTAATCTTGGTAGAGCACTATTTATAACTGCCAGACTTAGCGCATTTCCGGTGGTGTCCTTAACTGTACAACAACTACCAGATTGATGTGCTGAACTAATAAGATTCGTTATACAAATCATATTGAGCTTGATTTTTCGACGACATTAGTCGAAAAACCTAATCCTAACTTGAACATCTCGTAATTTCTACGTGGACAGCATACGCCTGGTATACTAACAAGTCATAAATAAACGGGCAAGCGCGAGTCTGACTCGTACATGAAGGGTTCCGTACCACCGTACAATGTTTTAAAACGCTGAAGAAACACGTTTCTTGTACCCCCTTTGATTTTTAACTTTTTCTTATTTTTAGTATTTGTTGTTATAGCGGTCATAGTTATACACAATCTGTGAAAATTTCAAGTATCTAGTTAATGCCATTACGAGTATAAAGATCGAGTTAAAAACGCTGAAAAAAACACGTTTTTTGTATGACGAACCCCTTAAATTTTTATTTTTTTCTTATTTTTAGTATTTGTTGTTATAGCGGTCATAGTTATACACAATCTGTGAAAATTTCAAGTATCTAGTTAATGCCATTACGAGTATAAAGATCGAGTTAAAAACGCTGAAAAAAACACGTTTTTTGTATGACGAACCCCTTAAATTTTTATTTTTTTCTTATTTTTAGTATTTGTTGTTATAGCGGTCATAGTTATACATAATCTGTGAAAATTTTAGGTATCTAGTTATTGCCATTATAAAGATCTAGTTAAAAACGCTGAAAAAACATTTTTTTTGTATGACGACCCCCTTTAATTTTTTTTTATTTTTAGTCTTTGTTGTTGTAGCGGCCACAGTAATACATAATCGGTGAAAATTTCAAGTGTCTAGCTATTACGGTTCAAGAGATAGAGCCCTGTGACAGACGGACAGACAGCGGAGTCTCAGTAATAGGGTCCGGTTTGCACCCTTCGGGTACGGAACCCTAAAAACGTGGATTACATTTTCTAGAGGAACTTACCGAATGAAATCTCCACACGAATAGTTTTCTCTACAGAGCAACTCGATATGATGTCCCTCAATATGGCAATAGTTGAAACATTATCAGATTTGAATACTGCTGTTCCTCGCCTGCAAGAATAACAACTGGTTGCTGGGTTAAATTTATTTATTACTATCATCTACCTATGTAGTTCGCTTAGGATTTGTTTTATCTGCGCACGCGCACTAGTACTAATCATTAATTGTATATTATAAATAGTACCAATCTACCCGCAACGCCACGTCATGCCATGCCACAGCATGCTACGTTACGCCACCCGTTCCCATTTTACTACACTCCGCCTAATAGACCGTTCAAAAACGTACAATATTTATTGTTTTCTTTATTAATTATCATTAATATACTTACTGGTATTTCATTATAAGTAGATTCTTGAGCAGAGTATGCGACCGCGCAAAAGCAACAGTGGTCGAAGGTCTCGGCAGGTCATTTGGCATTGCGTCCGTTAGCCATGAAGTTATCTCTGCCACAGAAAAACTTCCGGTTACTCGTAGTTCACACCATGACCTGTAAAACGTACCTACTTATTTAGATTGTTTGAATGCTGACACCATAAAAATCAAAATTGGCGATAGAATTTCTTACCTATCCTCATTTTCTCTTGCTACATGTTCACGTTGAGAGTAATACGGCAATACTGGTAACTTTAGTGTTAGGAGACGCGCTACTCTTGGTGCCCCAGCTGGCAAAACATAGATTAAAACGCGTACTGATTGCGCTCTGCTTAATAAATTGCTCTTTTGTAAAACGTACCGCATTCGGACCCATAAACGTCTTGTACCTGCTTGGCATCTCACTGTAGCAAGAAGGTCCATCGCTGATTCCTGTCATAAAGAAACCATGCTTATTATTTGATTAGATCTTACAAATACGAATGGTATCATCATCATCAGGTCTTTTTTAGTATCTACTGCAGGAGCACGGCTCTCTCTCTGAGCCAGAGCAGCAGAGGATTTGGCCTACACTCTCCACTCTGGCCAAACGGGTTGGAGAGGTCTTAATCTCATTGATGTTTTATATAAGCTTTGTTTAGCTTGTGTTTCCTAAGTCGCCTTCTACGACATCCACGGATGACTTTGAATGGTCCTATTCTTCTCTACCGGGAACCACACGGCTAAAGAATGGTATTATATCACTTATTTATTTATCGATTACGGGATCCAAGAGCCGCAAGACGGCAAGAGCCGCACGACAAAAGCAAGATAAATGGTTAAGCCAATACGAGTAGTTAGAAAACAGGAATCACATAAGTATTCTGACAGATTGCTAGCACCATAATCTATTAAGATTATTAGTCAGAACCCTGGTCTTTGCCCATAATTTGATATTATATCCCAATTTTAAATACATTACTTACCTGTGAAGAACATATGCTAAGCACGGCTGCGCTGTCGGTTAGCAAATCTAACTTTCTATTACAGTAGATGAACAGCATATCCAAGGGAACTGCTGACGTCAGTTGTGCTTCTTGCCAGCCATCGTGAGTGGCTCCAGAAAGCTATAAAAATAGCATAACAAACGAGTATGCGTAACCCCAGCAAAATGTTGCGCCTTAGAGAAATGAGAGTATTACAGATTGGTTCATAGTAAGCCTCAATGTAAACAATTATAGCAAAATTCGTTCATATTGTATTTTCGCAGTTATTCGAGAAGAACTGATTTTGCTGGGGTAACGTTACCCCAGCAAAACCTTTTTCAAAAAAAGCGTTTAGCCTAGAATCAAGTATATGAAAAGATAGCTCTTAATGAGTTGTAAATGTATACCAATAGCAAAATCTGTTTATCTTATACTTTTTGAGAAATTCAAGATTTAGCTGGGGTAACGTTTTGCAATTTTCCAAATCTCGAAAACTGTTAGTAGCAGAATTTTGATAAAAATACTGTTTATAGGCCTTCATTTGTTCAAATGTGTTCAAATATAAGTATTTCGATTCATCAACAAATATTAAAGTAATTTACTATTTTAAAAAATCTAAAAATTCCGGTTTACTCTTAAACTAGTACACTAAACCGACTAAAGCCTCCGTTAGGCTACGAAAAAGCGGCCGTTTCATACTTGAGCGTAAACATCTCAAAATAATGGTATAATAGTCTTATTTGCTAGTACAGTCGCATACAAAAAGTTAACTGCGTTTGGTGGATAAAGAAAATACATAAGCATGATTATTTTTTTATTCAAATTAATGTATGTATGTATTTTATAGTATGTATTTTATAATAAGTAGTTACTTAAACTAGGAAAATCACAGATAAATTGAGTATTATTAAACAAGTGTTCTATCACTAATTATAAACTTAAATAATATTAAATGCTTTTCAGTACAATTTCAAATCACAGTTTGTTGAGGTAATTAGTTTGCTTTGTTATCACACTTTACTTACTTTACTAGGTAAGATAAGATCAGAGTAAAATAGACACAAAATAATCTGATTATCTGGCTCTCTTACATAGCCGGCTAAACGATTATATCTTGCTTGTCGTAGAACTTTTAACAAGAATCCAGAAGAAGAACTCCCCGTGTGGTTCCGGGTCAGAATAGGACTACTCCATCTCTTCCTGTGGATGTCATAAGGCGACTAAAGGACTTAAGCACAAACATCTTGTGCTACAATTGCATTCCCAAGGAGGGTTAACGTCGGGCGGCAGCCGGTTGTAAAACTTTTCGCACAAATACATTCCCAAAGAGGGTTGACGTCAGGCAGGCGGCCGGTCGTAAAATTACAGTCTAATCATTTTAACTGTTCCGGAAAGGCAAGTATGAAACGGCCGCTTTTTCGTAGCCTCCGTTATTTAGTCGGTTTATAGGAGAATTGATGATATTTTCTTATTTTTTTAATAACTTATTTCATCCGAGATTTGAAGCCGAAACTTCCAGGCATGTTTTGTAACAAAATGAACACCAATGTTCACATAGTTTATCCTTTTGTATTCAGAGAGAACTGCGTATTCGATGGCCAACGTCACACCGCTAGAAATTCGATGAAATGCCTTTATATCTTCATATCACGTAATGTATGTTCATTCGAATTTGTACACGTTAGAAGGATATATCATACGTATATGTAACTGCTTTTGATTTGTTAGTAAATGTACTAGTTTACGAGTAAACCGGAATTTTTTGATTTTTTAAAATAGTAAATTACTTCGATATTTGTTGATGAATCGAAATACTTATATTTGAACACATTTGAACAAATGAAGGCCTATAAACAGTATTTTTTCAAAATTCTCCTACTAACAGTTTTCGAGATATGGAAAATTGCAAAACGTTACCCCAGCAAAATCTTGAATTTCTCAAAAAGTATAAGATGAACAGATTTTGCTATTGGTATACTTTTACAACTCATTAAGATCTATCTTTTCATATACTTGATTCTAGGCTAAACGCTTTTTTTTGAAAAAGGTTTTGCTGGGGTAACGTTACCCCAGCAAAATCAGTTTTTCTCGAATAACTTCGAAAATACAACATGAACGATTTTTGCTATAGTTATTTACATTGAGGCTTACTATGAACCATTAATCTGTAATACTCTCATTTCTCTAAGGCGCAACATATTGCTGGGGTTACGCATACAACAAACGATTGCACGTTTTAAACTCCTAGCCTATTCTTTTTTACAGAAGCTGAA
The DNA here is from genome assembly GCA_963576875.1 of Acrobasis repandana. Classification (NCBI taxonomy): domain Eukaryota; kingdom Metazoa; phylum Arthropoda; class Insecta; order Lepidoptera; family Pyralidae; genus Acrobasis; species Acrobasis repandana. Next base: position 11,559,501 of record OY756218.1, on the reverse strand, counting down.
ATAAAAGTAAAGCCCAACCAAAGTCAGGCAATGAGTCGGGCGAAAGCATAACATGCTGGTTGTTGACTGTGCCGTCTTATATACATATATAAATTTACCTCGTATTGTACATCCAAAAGGGGCGGTGTTGATAATCCTGCATGTAAAGAACGTGTATTTCTCTGATACTTTTCTCTTTCATTTGCAACCTGCTTCTCTAGACGAGCAACTTCCGTTCTGTGGAAATATATCAAATTAAGTAGATACTGTTCCAATTTATATTTATAAGTACGTAATCTCAAATAAGTATTATATGTACTCACTCAAGTTTGGCACGTCGTGCAGTCAAAGCATCTGCGGGAATGTTAGCTAAAATTGTCAATCCTGTTATGAGCCGTTGTGACCGTAAAGCGAATATTCTGCCTGAGAATGTAGCCGCCAGTAATTCGCTCTCTTCTGATCCCACACAGCCACCACAAACTGACGTAACTGGTTCTCCACAAAACTAAAAAAAATGACGCGTAAGCGTAACTATGCATTGCGCACTTAGTTTTTGTTAAAATAATTAAGTCTTGTAATAAATATCCAAAGATATGTACTCATTTATAGTTTTAGTATACTTGGAGTAATAATGGTTGAGAAAACCTTAATTCTTGGTACTGACATAGGTAAATTTTAGACGAGGTATTTCGATCAGGTTTTCCATGTCAATGAGATAGAGCTGAATTGAGCCATCGTGGCGGCCGACAGCAAGGTGGCATCCTGCGTTGTTGGAGAACCACCCCATACATACCACAGGACCAAGTCCACGACCTTCCATCAAGCATTTATTCGTTAATGTAGCACTGTAAATAAATATTTATTTATATTAATTATCCAATCCACTAGAAATCCTTATAATCTCCTGTCGCGAGTGTCGCGACGGAATACTTGCGGTTGAGTATTAACGCTAGGTACTCGTAATAACTACTTACTTATTTTTTATTCGAAACACAGAGTATTAATTCAAAACATGGGACTGGCCTTTGTATAAAATATTTTAAAAACAAATGATCTACAGGTAGAGTACCTAAGTATATTCTTATCTGCTCTCTTGCTGTTTGAATTTGAGAGCTCCGAAATTATCATCACATGAAATTTACTTTAATGAAATCTGCCACGAAAGTAGTTCCTTTGAAAGCACAAATTTAGCAATATGGGTGTGGTTATTTTACAAAGTATTTACTCTTCATATAAGATATATCCAATGGAACCATCGGCTGCTCCATAGAATGCATGGATGGTGGAGATGTGAAGCGGAGGGGGCACAGCGAGGCGGGACGGACCAGCCGGTATTGCAGCGTGCGCGATCAGCTGGCCGTTATCCAGAATTTCTACTCCTTTGTTTGCCACTAGCACTAACAATCGTATTCTTGTGCTCTAAAAAATAAGTTTAATGTAGCAAGTAAGGCGATCTTACTGATTTATTTTAAAAGCGCTTAGATATTATAAAATTAGAAACTAACGTTTAGGGCTGCAAAGGCGACAACATCCAATACTCTGTCTTCACAAATGTATGAGTGCAGTTCTCGTAAATCTCGGTAGCAGGTAACGGTTCGTCCACTGCACAGGATTAAATCCCCGCCAAGAACATACCTGAAAATAGGGGTCAGTAGGAGGACAAAAATATAATATAAAATAAAAAGTTACCATATCGTTTTACTACGTCAAAAAGAACCGCATCAACTGCGATATCTAATGCTGAGAGTGCTGAAACTAAAAAAAGTACGAAAAATACTAGTTACATGGATGTAATAGTTTCCGATAGCGAAGTTTCTATTGTCAGAAATACTTTTCCTTTCCTTGTATAGCCTTTTACTTCGTTCCCAGAGGCAGCAAAAATTTTATTAACCTGAGATCCTAGAAATTTTTCAAAATTGATGAAGTAGTAGGTACATGTATACCATGTATACTGAAGTGTATAAATACTTTATAAAAAATTACATACAATAAAAAAATCCAGACCTTGATCTAATAGCAGTTTATAATAAACTAGCAGTCCACCCCGGCTTCGCCCGTGGTACACACATAGCCTATGTCACTCGGGAATAGTGTAGCTATCCAACGGTGAAAGAATCTTTTAAATCGGCCCAGTACTTTTTGAGCCTATTCATTACAAACATACAAAAATAGGTACAAATCTTTCCTCTTTATAATATTAGTATAAGTATAGATATAGATAGACCAGTCCAGGCGCTGGACTATTCTTTTTGTGTCCTAATTCCATTGCGGATTGGCAAGCTTTATCGAATATTTACCTATACTTTGTGCAAAATGAGATAGGTACCTAGGTCTGTATATGTCAATAATTGTGAATCGGCGTATCTAACTGCACTACTTGCGTCTTTTCTTAGTTTTAAAATACTTAGCATTACTTTACCAGCAGTTGAAGCCAGTTGAACTGATGTTATGGGCTTGCCAGGGAGGGTTTTGAATTGAACAATTGGTTCTTCATCTTTTATGTTCAAGCATTGCAACACTCCGTTTTTGTCACCAATCGTGAACTAGAAAATTAAATATTACATGTGTTCTTTATTATTATATAGCAAACGAGTCCAACTATGGAGCCCAACCCATGTCTCTAGGTCCTTTAGTCTGACTTATTCCTAAACTTTATTTAAGTAGTACCTAGGTATTTTAATAGGACCATTGATTTGAAGTTAAGGCCGCCCTAGGCAGTGAAGTATCAGCCGCCCTTTCTATTCCTTCATATGTTGTTTGCCGCGGGGCACGGCAAGCATGCACTTATAATATGTATATCTTCCTACATAAACTGAGATGTATCGATTGACCGCCCCTAATATCTGTACGATCTGTACGCCCTAGGTCCGAACCTTACAGGCCTAAGAATCTGCTACTGGATTAAATTACATGCCTGGAAACTGAACCTAGCGATAATACCTATGACGATACGAGACGATTTAAAACTTCTGGCTATTTAGGATAAAATGCTTGAATAGGTACTTAGAGAGATTGGGTTGAGCTTCAAATTGGGTATAGGTTGGTTGGTACTTGGTACTACTAGAGATCATAAGCAGATGGTATAAGCACAGTTTTGTACGTTCAGTGAAAACTGAGAAATATCGGTTTTAATATTTCTACATATTCTGAATCAGAAAAAAAATGCTATTTTTCTGTCTTATTTTCATAGCTGTAGGGCTTAAAATGCCAAAGTTAGGATTCGTGTAAAGTGGGAATTTTTGGAAACTTTAAACTCGATTATTTCAAAACTATGATTTTTGACATAACCCCGTTTTCACTGAACATACAGAGTTATGCACTGCCTACCAACTTAGCCCTCCTATTGTTTACCTTTTGTTGCATTTTGGGTCCAGCTGCTGGTAATATTTTTAGTGTTTCCGGGTAAGTAACTCCACAAATAGTGTAGTCAATCCTTGATAGATCATAATCCATGTCGGGTGTGAAGTGATATAACAACTTAGGTACAACGTAAGTATTAATAGGTAATTACCTACTCAATATTATTAATATTAGCTACTCTATATCAGCTACGTTCAGCAGCTACAACTAGGTACACAAATATTAATGTGTAGTGCTCCAGTGTTTACAAATCGATAACACCTTGGTTACCATTTACCAATAATGGTACCTAAATGGTAACCAAAGTTAAAACCTTACTATAAATTTCGACTTAAAGATAAAACTTTCATATGATAAGGAATCTGCTAGATTAAAGTGGGAAAGGGCGGGTCACGTTTGGCGCACGATGACCGAAAGTTGGGCCCACACAACAACAACATGGGTTCCTACAGACGGAAAAAGGTCCAGAGGAAAACCTAGGATGAGATGGAGAGACGAGTTTTCCACTTTTAATAAAGAATGAAGAGAAACAGCCGAAGATGTATTTGTAAATAAAAAGAGGGGGCTTTTGCCTAACTATGGGACCTAAAAGGCTAAAAAAATGACAACGTGGGTCACTGATTGATAAGTATGTTTATTAAGGGCCCGGTCCTTATTTTAGTGATTTTGACTTCTTTTTCGGAGCTGATTGGAGCCAAACTAACTTAGTAACAATATGTTAAATTGAAGTTTATTTAAGTATTAATAAAGTGAATGAGACAATTTATTGATTTTCATCGTAATAGTTTGTTTAATTCCAAATAACCTGAGACGTGAATCAATTTTTAGCGGTGCGCGACGTTCATGTCTTTGTTGTTTACATGGAATTTAAAACATGAAGTTGTGTATAAATAACAGAGAAGTAAAGACAAAGGAAAATCCTAAAAAGTGAATGAGAAGATTTTCTATACTTTTTTTTCAATTTATAGAAAAACTTAGTTAAAAACGTTAAACTTTGAAGAAAATACGTCGTCGGATTTCTTGCGCATATGACTGAATTAAAAAATAAAAAATACACGTATATGAAGATCGATTCATGCTTAAACACGTACAATAAATAAATAAAAATAATTTGTAAAAATTTAAAGTTCTCCGAAATTCTCAAATAAATATGGGAACAAAAACGCTGTTAAGGCAGACCGCTCGCTGCGCTTCTGAATTCATCTAAATTCGTCTCCAGGGTGCATGTAAAATTGTACAATACAACGCAATGCGTATGTGTAGATAGAAAATATAGATTCGGGTGTTCAATCAAAAATTCCCACGGTCGAAGACCGCAGTCTTAAGAATAAGTTTTGTGCCACTTAGGGTAACCCATCCAAATGCGGACCACGTCCGAGGAAGCTTATTACCAAGCGTAAGCTTGAGCATCTGAATATGATGAGTTCCTCCTTGCTTCGGAAGGCGCGTTATGCCAATATGCTATGCGCTAAGCCATTGGGTCCCGGCGGCGGAATGATGTCGTCAATTGATGGCAGTCGTCAAGCTATGAAAGATGCCTTTACGCAGCTTGAAAAATCTGACCAGAGCCACAAGACAGTAAGAGTATTACATACAGAACGGAATCTCCTAAGGTCCGCGCAATATACGTCCCCGTTCCCCGTCCCCGCACCTTTCCCCCGTTCTCGCCTTGTCTCAGGCTACCGATACAAAGAATTTATAATACAATCTAGAATAACTACGAGTAATAATCTAAAAAAAACAACATTGAAAATTAAACTTAATGCCACGCAATTAAAGCTCACATTTTCATAATGCTTATGTTTAAATACCTAACGTTCCCAAAAAATGTACCTACTATGCGTCCCTTTCCCGCAAACTGTCAGTGCAATAAAGTAGAAGGGGAGAAGAACTATAACTAGGTATAATTTTTGGGAACGGCTTTGCCACTTCGTAAGCATTCTAGATTTGTATACAAATTCTTTGGCCGATACCGATATATCCTGATAATCTGAGATAATAATATATATAATATACTAGCTTTTGCCCGCGGCTTCGCCCGCGTAGATTCGGGGTATGAAAAATAGATGTTGGCCGATTCTAAGATCTACTCAATATGCTCACAAAATTTCATGAGAATCGGTCAAGCCGTTTCGGAGGAGTACGGGAACGAACATTATGACACGAGAATTTTATATATAAGATTGATATATCAACATCTTAGAATATATATGCTACAGAAGTCGCGTTCTATCGTAATTGCATGCAATGCGTGCGTTGTGTTCAACTTGTGTCAAAAAACATGGCGTACGTCCCGCACTTACCGCTCTTCACACCCTCATAATGTTGCTAGCTCGGGGGCGATATACAACTTTTTTGGGTAATCTCATAATTTAGTTCACATAATAAAGGGAATATTTATTTTCGAAAATTAAACTAATAAACTAGCTTTTCGTCCGTTGCGCAGGCTGCAAGCAGCCCGCAGTTTTTCGTGCAGCCTAATGTTTAGGTAAAATAATAGATTTTAACTATTGATAGTATAATTACCAACATTAATATTTTTATTCATAGGTACTGAACTAATGTTGTATAGTATATTTTCGCATAATCGTTTTACGAGTTGTGTTGATTATGCAAAAATATACTAACCTATTGTTTAGCTGCTAAAAACCCCCAATAAATTTGAATCGTACAATGGCTTGAAGCGTTCAAGGTTTAGGTAGTTTTCCTGCTTTTAAAAATGAAATACAATTTTGTGTAAAAATTTTAATACGTACAAATAATTTTTAATCAAAAGTTTTTAATACAGTACAGTGACCCCACTGTTTTTTTGTTCACAATCTTTACAATCTAGCGACGGCTATGCATACATATGCATAGATATATGTCGCTCGATTGTGAAAGTAACTATGATGGTGTACGATCAGATATTGAAACGGAAAATTAGACCATATTTAACCTATTTTTTACAAACACGTTCGTTAAAACAACAGCTATAAATTATATTTTGTTAGACCTTATTAAACACTAGCTTTTCGGGCGCTGCGTGGGATGCGAGCAACCCGCAGGTTTTTGTGCAGCTTTTGAAGTTGGCTAAAATCCATGTTCAGTTGAGAAAATGAAAAAAGAATATCTTGAATCCAAAATTTAATTCCAGTTTCAAGTTCCGCAGGATTCTTTACCCCAGTATACAAAATTTCAGACCCTTACGAGTTCCCAGTGAGACGATATTAACGACATCAGTTTTTTTTCACTAAAACCCAGACGCCACCTTGGATTTTAAAAAAAATTACAAATTTGGATTTTAGAACCCAAAATACTCCTAGATATCGAATTTCATCCAAATCGGAAGCAGTCGACTTTTGGCGGCCATTTTGGATTTCCAAAAAATGTAAAAAAAAGCAAGCATAGCTCGGTCTCGTCCTTCGGGCTCGCGTCACTCCTCCTGTGGCCTCGTGAAAATTACTTGGGGGAGGGGGAGGGGGGCTTCGCTTCTCCAAGTTACTTAGGGGGCGCTTCTATCTTTGTAAGAGGGGGGGATTATTTTTCGAAAATTAAAAAAAAATGGACTGGTAATTGATCAGGTACACCTTTCATTTTGTCTATGGGGCCAAATCTCCAAGTGCTACCGTTTAGCCAGGCTGTACCCCTTCCACGTCAGATTTCTTCAAATCTTCAACTTTCAGATTTTTGTGGTACTCGACTCCCCACTCCCTATACATTCCAATAAAAGTCATTCCCACAGTCATCCGTGAACAGGTGAAACAACTATGTTAATGAGTGAGTCAAATTAGTTGGTGATAATTTAAGTTTAACTTTATGTAATAGTACATATAAAAATAAAATAATAATATAAAAAATATAATACATGGACCCTGAAATCTTTTCGGTGACAGTTGTGTAAAAAAATATTATCGTAAAAAATATTATTATAAAAAAGTACAATCCGGGAAAATATTTTTGATTATACTGGCAACACTCACAAAATGGACTCGCCCGTTTGTATGACATTTACACTTAATGAAAAAAATTAAATTAATAAATAAATTGATTATTGAATGTGGTAAGTACTTACAGATGAAATGTAATCCCATGCTGCTTACTCTTAAGTCCAACAGCATTTTTGCACGTGGGGACAATACAACACGGCATAATAAAATTAAAATTTCGACAGTTTCCAGACGTTTACACGGTTGTCGTCCATAGACTTCTCGCGTCAAAGTCATACATCACCATCACATACAGTTTTGTGCATGATGATGGATTCTGTAGAATCTTCTGTGATCAACATTAACATTAAAATTCATGTGTAAACGTCAGCGTCAAAGAAATGTCAATGTCGCATAAATATATATAACCTCAAAATTGGAACAGAACCACACAGAACAGACAGAGATTGAATCAGCCCTGGTCAAGTTAGTACGGGCCTTCGAAAACTACCTACGAGGGATAAAAAATGAACAACAGTGGCACTGGTATGACTTCATTGATTTAGAGTAACGTATATACCTACTACTACTACTACAAACGAAACAATTTATCTGTACACACGTCGATGTGTAAGTTTTATACTTAGGGTCGCACCGCAGAATTAATTTAATACTTACCTACTAACGAGTTCGACATATTTACGATTATATCTTTCCATACCGGGAGATTTTAGAACACTATGACGTAAAAAATATTCTCTTTTATATGTATTAAATGTTACAGAAAAGTCGGGAACAGCTGCATAATATCACTTCACAAATATTTTTTATTATGTCCATTGTCCATTTCACCATTAGTTCACTTTACTGATTATTATTGAGTCATTTATAATGTAACGCACTAAATACACTATTGTAACATAGTAATTTGCATATTCGGCGCAAAACTATACGGTAATTATTTAAATAAATTTAATAAAAATAAACAAATGTTTATCTTATCACGCTTTCACGCACGGCTTGTCAAGTTGTCATTGTCAACAATGGCATTATATAATAGCACTATAACCCGCGGAAGTCTAGTTGGCATCTACATGTATGTATGTATGATTACCTGTGAGCGAGGAGCCTATGTAACATTACCGGATTATATCTCTCTCTCTCTCGCTCTTGTGTATTTCCCGCCAATGCGAGAGAGCGAGAAGGGTACATATATCAAGATGGTTGCTGGGTAACAACGTGAAATTATATTGTTGCTTTGCTACCTTTTTGCATCATTTGGAAATCTATGAAATATGTGTTCTTTGTTGTAATCGGTGGATAAACAATTATTATATGCGCATTTTCTCACCATGATGGTTACTATTGGTTGACAGTTCTCAAGACAAGACGGTGGCATGACGGTGGTAACTAAACCCTGATTCAGAGCGCAAAAAGGCTCACAAAGTGCGGGGGAGAGGTGCGGGGACGCCAATTTGCGTGAGACGCTGTGAGATTCCATTCTGTTTGACTCTTATGTATTCTTTGACAGTTACACAAGTTATATTTACGTAGAAAAAGCAAATATTGTAGTAATTTTTTTTATTAGTACTGGCAACACTGATCAATGTCTCTGTGTTCACAATGAACCGGAGTTTTGGACTTTGTCGTGTGCTTTTCATCGACTTGAGTTTTTGTTCCACTAAGAAATTACTCCTACTTTAGCTGTGCTGTGTTGCGTTGCGAACTCTGCTGATAAGATATTAATTATCTTGTCAGAGAACGTTAAGTTGAACTGCTGTTCATCCGTTTTTTGGAAGTTCCGAGAAAAAACGACGGGTTGCACTCCGGGAGTGCCGGCAGAAGTGAAAACTTGAATAGTAACGTTGTGCATTTTTGATATTTTGGAATGGTTAGGGAATAATTTTGGACGAATTGCTTTAATTATCAGTATAAAAGTACTATCATTTATGTGGTAGAATACAATATTTATTTATTGCGCTATCGTACACAAACATGACAAAAAGTGCACAACGCCGCTAAAGAAGTTTTCACTTCAAAAAGGTTTGGGCTCGTCCGGGATTTTAACCCGGGACCTCTCGCACCCTAAGCAAAAATCATACCCCTAGGCCAACGAGCCGGCTGACAGCTTCGTCGAAATTATAGTATAAATACTTTCTCTCCTACGCCGCGCCGGCTGTCATTCCATCTTACGAATTTTCGATCAGGACATGTGTCCTGACGCAAGTTTAACATTTTTTACCCATTACAAAAAAAAGTGCACAACGCCGCTAAAGAAGTTTTCACTTCAAAAATACTCCTGTGAGCCTGTGTGTGACTGTGACGCTTAGTTAGTGGTAAAAGACTCGTAGTTAGTGCCATAAATAATGTCAGATAAAGAAAAAAGGCAGAAATGTTGTAAGTGCGGCGGCTATAGAAGATGGCATCAAAGTTAATCAAACTGTTCCGTGTTTTGAAGCCGAGAAAAAGGAACCTTTATTGTCACCGGTCATGTCATAATTAGTCTACAGTGTTTTAAATTATTTATATTTTTTTTAATAATACTTGTTAGTAATTTTTATTTGTTTTATTTCTTATGTTAGGTACCTACATATATAATAATAAATTACCTACTACCACAGAATATATAGGTATAGTACCAACCTACCTACTACGACGACAAAAGTGCCGTTCTCATTGGTTTCTTTAATTCTTGGAAGCCAATCTCGAAGCGTGGGATAATTTACCGACCAATGAAATATAAAAATAATAAAAATGACATCTGCATTTTGTCTACACTTTCATTGTAAGCAGTAGTTATTCTTCTCCGAATAGGATTAATTTATTCTGTGAATTGGACTCGATACGACTTGAATTGAATTAGCAGCAATATATTAATTAAAATTGTTTATAATTCAATATAGTGTACAGTGTAATAATGGATATAGATAAAGAAAATGTAGTTCAAGCAGTCGTTATTATGGACACCTTTAATAACAATTTTGATCCCATTTGTAAGAACAAGCCTATGGTAAGGCCATTCTTGCACGAATATTAATTAAAATTGCATCATTTTTATTCGTATTATGGTACACTTTTATCACTTAGTAACGCTTTAAAAAATAATACTTAATTTGTGTATTTTCAGGCATTTTTGCCAGTAGCTGGTGTGCCTTTGATAGACTATGTCCTGGAGTCGTTAGCTTTAGGAGGAGTCGGTGAAACAATTTTATTTTGTTGTCAAGATGGTTCAAAAGTGAAGGACCACCTAAGGCAAGCATTTTTTTACTGTTCCTTTTATGTTTTTAGAAATAGAAATTTCTTTATTCAGTGATAAAGTACACTTTCCAATTTCGTACAAATACATTTCCAAAGAGGGTTGACATCATACAGGCGGCCGGTTGTAAAACTATAGCCAAATCATTGAAATTGTTCCGGCTATTTCTTCTCCATTTTACAAGGTCTTTGGCATCCTTGGGTGACCATTGACATGCATATAATATTTGGAGAAAAAAAGCGGGAAAGTTCACCCCGGGCTCCGAAGCAGCACAGCTGAGGATGTAACCGGGAATGCGCTTAGAATAAGAAGACACTTACCAAGACTTTATATGATTCCTGTTTAATAGAAGTATTTGATGGGTTTTAATAACTTTAAATAACTATAGGTAGTTATAGTTAATGTTTAAGAATAAAATAATGTACCTAAGTAAAGATTTCATTAATTTTGCTGTACATATTATGATGAACTCTCGAACTAGGATTATTGGTAGGTAGGTACTTAATTTGAAATGTTTATGACGTGTGTAATATAATACTAATTCTATAATAATACAGTGTAAACCCTATGTAACGTCACTCGATTTAACGTCAAATTCCTTATAACGTCGAAATTTTTTTGCTCTGGTTGGTTTGCATTGTTTTCCATACAATGATACACCCACTCCAAATAATGTCAAAAATACGTCATCAAAAATATGTTTTTTTCAAGTTTTTTGTTTGTTGCTTTATTGTCTAGCATGGATTTACCAAGACTGACCCCATCATACGTACCAGAGATTCTTAGAAATGCATTTTTTGTTGGTTGTAATTACTTACACATGTTTACGTCGCCCGCTAGACTGTCGTTAGGTTGTTTTGGCAGGCAACAAAAATCTCACGAAGATAACAGACTTTTTCATGCGTCGAAGGACTACAGCGGTATGCGTTGTTAAAAAATAGTAAAATTAATGTTAATAGCTTCTAAACTTTATTAGTAAAAACATATTTTAATAGTAAAATTATATTGATTTTTTTCTTCACTCAATATTACGACAACTCTATAATGTCCCAAAATGTGCAGTCCCTTCAGTGACGCTATATAGAGTTTACACTGTATATAGCATTTATTCAGACAGCATTTTACATTTCATACTTAAGATGATTCATGGAGTTCAATGCTGCACATTTGAAATAAAAAAAAAAAATTAAACAGATAATTTAAAATTTCGTATTAGTAAACCCTAGAAATGAACTACTGTTTACAATTTAAAGTGAGAATGTGAAGCCTTTTTTTTCACATTTGCAAAAAACTACCACTTCTGGCAAATGTACGAAGAAAAGCTTCACATTGTTACTTTAAACTGTAAACAGTAGTTCATAAAATAGTTTGAAAGTTTCCTTTCAAATATTTTTTTTCAAATGGGGGCAGCACTGGACCTCATGTATCACCTTAAGTCAACTTATATACTATCATCGCCTTTGTCTTCTGTCTGCCATAGGTTGGCAAAGGCCTCCTCCAACTGTCTCCATTCCTCTCTATACTTAGACACTCTGGTCCATGTGCTGCCAGCAACAGCTTTAATGTTGTCCACCCACCTTGGAGGTGGCCTGCCTCGTTTTCTTTTCCTGTCACTTGTGATTATATGCCCTGCCCATTTCCATTGTAATTTGGTTACTGTTCTAGTGACATCTTTTGTCTTTCTGTATGTGTATGAAATGTGTACTCAATATAATATTTACTTATAGCTACATTTGAATAATTTGATTTTTTTTAAATTGCAGGATTGGAACTGAAAAAAAGGCTCCATGGAGTATAGGAATGGAGGTGAATGTAATAATGTCAGAGATGTGCCAGACAATGGGAGATGTTATGCGGGAAATTGATGCAGCTGGTCTGATTCGAGGGTGTTTTGTCCTGATGGGTATAAACACCATTACCAATATTAATTTTGCTTCTTTATTGGAACAACACAAGTATGATATATTTGATTTTAATAGTTAGTTTTAATTGCTCTAAGCTAAATAATTTATTAATACCTGCTATAACAGGAAAATACTATTCAAAATTTACAAATAATACTTACCTAGTAAGAAAACAAGAAACAATAAAAAAAATAAACTATGCTTTATTAATATTAAGTCCACCTTTTTCCTATTGATGTCTTGATGTTACATGTTATTTTGTATTTGTTCTGTCTGTGTGTACAATTAAGTTTTAAACAAACAATTCCTTTCTCATAATCTTTATCACTTTATTTCTTGACACTATTATACATCTTAATTAATTGAATTTCCAGGATTCTAAGTAAAAAAGAAAAAGGAGCAGCAATGACATTACTGTACAAGAAAGTTTCATGGGAACATCCTCTGATAAGCTGTGATAAGCCAACTTTTGTGGCAGGTGATGGAAATAGCAACAAAATTCTGGTTCACCAGAAATATAAACCTAAAAGTAATGAAAAATCAATCTACATACCATTGGTATGTAGAAGTAGCAAATATTTTTCCATTCATACTGGCTTATCATAATATACCTAAATAATTGCCACAATTATTTTAGGAGGTGACTCTTAAAACATCAGAGCTGAAGTTACATCACAATCTATCTGATCCCAATATTGCTCTGTGCTCTCCATCTGTACCTCCACTATTTTCTGATAATTTTGATTTTCAAACTCGGGATGACTTCATACATGGGCTCCTTATTAATGAGGAAATTTTGGATAGCTCTCTGTATTATACTCTGCTGAAAGAAAACCAATATGCAGCTGCTGTAACAAATTGGAAAACTTATCAAAGTATTTGGTAAGGCTTTTATTTTCTTTGTTTAATTTTATTTTTTGAATGTACCTATTGACTTTACTTCACTGACTGATAATATTGTTTTATTCATTTTGTATTTCATTTATTCCAGCCGGGATATACTGCACTACTGGGCTCATCCCTTGTCTATTGAAACTGGCTCATTTAATCAAAATAATTATTTATTTATGGGAAATCATAATTTCCGTGACATCACTTCAGTCTTGAACAGGTATTTAAAACTGTATTAAATGTGTACTATTTCATAACTTTTATTTTTATAATGTCATATATTTTTTTAGATCTTGTTCATTGACTGAAGACGTACTCATAGGACCAGAAACTCACATAGGTGACAATACAATAGTGACGAAATCTGTAATTGGCAAGAATTGCAATATTGGGAACAATGTAATAATTTCTGGGAGCCACATAATGAACAATGTGGTTATAAAAGCCAACTGTAATATTACTAACAGTTTAATTGATGACAACTGTGTCGTAGAGAAGGATTGTAACATAGAGGGAGGAACTATAATTGGTTCAAAGGTTACAATAACTGCAGGTAGTAAACTGAAAGGAAGCATTGAATATTCAGAAGCAGAAAAAGGAAGTGGTATGTAAAATCTCCAGACTATGGAATGATTTAATAAAAAAACCAATGTGTGCAAGATGAAAGTAATTTCTATCTCTTTGAATTCCAGAAAAATCTTTAATGAAATCTACATCAGAAGGGGAATGGGAAAATGATTCATCTGGTGCAAGTGATGATGAATTTATTGGTTTTGAGAAGGCATGGAGCGACAGTGAATCCTGTTACTCATCTGACAGCAGTGCAGAGTCTTCCCTTCCAGACTCGCCTCTACCTGAAGATACTAATAGTAAGTTTCAGTAAACCTATACAGAGTAGAATCTATAAAATAGTCAGAACCAGAACTAAGTTATCTCATTCTTCTTCGGCTAAGCGCGTTCCCAGTTGCATCCTCAGCTGTGCTACTTCGGAGCCCGGGGTGTGCTTTCCTGCTTTTTCTTCAACTTTAAAATGCATGTCAATGTTCACACAAGGATGCCAAAGAGCTTGCGAAATGGAGAAGAAATAGCCGGAACAGTTATGATTTGGCTATTAGTTTTACGACCGGCCGCCTGCCTGACGTCAACCCTCTTTGGAAATGCAATTATAGCACAAGATGTTAGTGCTTAGTCCTTCAGTCGCCTCTTACGACATCCATAGAAAGAGATGGAGTGGTCCTATTCTAACCCGGAACCACACGGGGGTTATCTAGTTACTACTAAGTTATCTCATTCTTCCTATGTCAAATATTGAAAAGAGAGATGAGGACAAAAAATTGTTTTATGAAATATTTCAAATTTTTAATGAATAAGAGGGTTTTTATTTGCAGTCTCACTAAACATTTTTTGTTTTTAGTATTCCTCCAAGAAGTGATTGACAGTCTAGCAAGAGGATATGAAGAGAAACTGAAATGTGACTACCTTATATTAGAAATCAACTCTTCTAGATATGCATATAATATTCAATTACATGAAGTGAACTTCTTCGTTGTGAGAGCAATGCTTAGTATTCCTGTTCTTACCGAGAGTAAGAATGTTCTTACTACTGTAAAAGATATTCTGAAGTTCTTCCGTCCAGTATTAGCAAACTATATAAAAACAAAATCATCAATAATGGACTGCTTAAAAGCTGTGGAAGTAAGTATTATCAATATTTTTGATAGGTTTCCACTTTTTTGATGGATTTGATATAAAAATGAAATACTTTCAGGAGAGCTGCATAAAATGTGAGTGGCTTCATGAAAAGGCTGGACAAGTTATACATCTACTCTATGAAGCTGATGTTGTGGATGAGGATTCTCTCAATGAGTGGTTTGAAGACTTGAAAGAAGATGAAAGCCCTATTGTAAAACAAATGTCATTTGTCAAGTTCTTTGAATGGCTTCAGCAAGCAAGTGAGGAAAGTAATTCAGAATAAAAGTGTGTATATTGTAAATAAAAAAGTTTATTCATACATATTTGATTTTATTTGGCATATTAGCACATTTTACAAACTGGCATATTAAAATTTCGTCTTTACTTTCATCTGATTGCAAATATTCCAATTTTATTCACTTATCTAATAGTAGCATATTGCTGGAACTGCACAGTGGAAAAGTTCCTGAATTTGTTGATATCAAATGATGTAGGCTCACATGGAGAATGGACTTTTATTTGCCTCATGTGGGTGTCTCTACCATTTTGATGGTTACTCAACACTGCAATCTGTATCATGTAAGTTCTAATTGGCCGATCATGCATATCCTTTATTGGAATAATTTCCCAACCTGAAAAAAAAAAACAATTTTGGTCAAATAGAATATGATAAGTCAGTTAAAGACTGGTTTTGGACTTAATACAATTTGAGTTTTGTATCTTTTTGATGCTTAAAGTATATCTATTAGAAATCGAATATACTCTTAGGTTTATTATGTACATTCAGGTAGTACTTACCACTAGGTTCAATCAATTCAATGACTTCAATCTCTTGCAAATCGTTGAAATGTGTGCCAGCTCTAATTGAAATCCTGCTAGGAGTGTAGCTTTCATCCAGTTTATAATCTGTGTAAATGTAAATATGAGACACCATTGTCTTCCTTTGAAACTGAATGTTTACCAAGTGAGGGAGCTGGCCATCAGACTGCCAATACGTATCCATACAGTCATCTCGTAGTTGATCAATACCGAAACCTGAAATTTAGATTGTAATTGAATTAGACTGGCATGAAAGAGAATTTGTTTTAAGAGTAACCGTTTATTCAACAGACCTGGTTTACATGAAGATAGACTCCAAATAGCATGATTTCCAACTTCGCGCACTGTACCTGACCGTTCATTTACTAATGGGTCTTTCTCAGATGCCATATTTACAAGTTTTTTTGGTAATCTTGGTTAAATTAAAAATCAATTCAAACGTTTGGTTGAAATTCGGTACCTATATATACACAGGCAGTACTCTGTGTACTACACAATACACAATTGTCAGTCAGTTGTCACTGTCAATAATGACTGCGTTCCGTTTTGCGCCAACAGCCAGCGAATATCAATACTATCAAGAGTCAAGAAGGCTTACCATGACCCCTTATAGCAGAACCTAAACTGAACAGCCCTGCTAATTCCTACCATGACACCTTTATAGCAGGTTTGCAGCAGGATTGTTTATGCTGACGTCACAAAAGTTCACAAAACCGTTCATTTTTTGTAAGGACTATTCGTACCATAACGTCTATTTGGACAGCACGAAAACGATTTTTGCGCGTCTTAGTGTATAAAGCGATCCTTAAAAAGTTAGTTCTCAGTAAGTTTGTAGGATAATTTATAGTCCGTTTTGAAATCCCGTACAGTACTTTGAAATTTCACTTATGAATAATGTTACCATGTTTTTTTTTAAATAAATAATTTTACGGCTCTGGATACAAGTCCTTTAGAGCCTATCTTTAATTTTGTTCTTTATTCCTAATCCTAATCTAACCTAATCCTAACAAGTTATAATCAAAGGGTGGTGGAGGCCTTTGACTACTTCAAGGGAGCTTCTGGCGACAAATCTGTACGAGTCCACTGTGTTACCATGTTGAAACTTTTAGTGATGTGCTATTACGATTTTCGGGTGAATCGCTAAGATTTTCTTACCGACTACCGAAAGAGGTAACTGTTTTTACGAGTAAGAACATATGTTTTTTATTTTTATTTATTTGATAGATTGTATACATAGAAGAGAGACAAATAATACTTATATTTGTGTAGTAAATAAAACCAGAATTATTTATTTCTTTAGTAGGTATATATCTCTTGGACGGTTGGTCTGATATTTACATGTAATATGTTGTATTGTGTCACTGTGTAACATGAAATTTAAAGTTAGTCTTTTTTTACAAATACTTATGTATGTTTGTAGGTCACACGGTCAATAAACACTGGGTAGACACCGGTATACAATCTTCTCGGCAGGCTTTCTTGGAAGGTTTGACAACTGGACTCAAAGAACCAACGGCAAAAGGAAGGCGATTGGTAGTCTCCCATATCGGAAGTGAGGAAGGATTTCTGTAGGACGGTCTTTTGATTTTTGAAGCAAAAAAGGGTCTTGATGACTACCACAAAGAAATGGATTCAGAACAGTATCAATCGTGGCTACGGTCTCTATTTCCGAAAATGAAAGAAAATTCTATGTTAGTTATAGATAATGCACCGTATCATTCGAGAAGATTAGAAATACTAGCAACATCAAAATGGCTAAAAGACAAAATTCAGGAATGGCTTTTGTCAAAAAATATATCTTTTGATGAAAACTTATACAAATACGAGTTATTAAATATTGTTAAACATTAAAGAAAAGAAAGACTACCACAGGTATGTCGTCGACGAAATGGCCGCTCAACATGGTGTTACAATTTTGCGATTACCCCCTTACCATTGCGAGCTCAACCCAATAGAGTTAGTTTGGGCCCAAGTAAAGGGATATGTAGCTAGAAATAATAAAACCTTTAAGTTAAATGAAGTGCGAAGGCTAATTGAAAAAGGGCTTTGTGAAGTGACTCCGCAGAGGTGGAAAGTCTGCATATCGCACGTCAAAGAAATTGAGGATAAAATGTCCAATCTAGGCCATGTAGTCGAAAACATTACCGATAGGTTCATAATTGACGTTGGTAACGATTCTGATGAGGAGGAGGAATGGAATGAAGATATGGAAGTAATAGATTTTAATTTGGTTTGCGAGCTTTAATTATTTAACTAGCTTTTCGGGCGCTGCGCGGGCTGCAAGCAGCCCGCGGTTTTTCGTGCAGCTGTTGAAGTTGGCTAAAGTACATGTTCAGTTAAGTAATTGGGTAAAAAACTGCAGCCAGTAAGGAAACAAAAAAATGTATGGGCGGCAAAATCTTGCAATCAAAACTTGTTTGCAGTTTTGAGTTCCGCGGGATGCTTTACCTCAGCATACAAAATTCCAGACCTCTTCGATGTTCCAGTAGGACGTTGTGAACGAATAAAGTAAAAAAAATTAAAATCCAGACGCCATCTTGGATTCCAAAAAAAATGACAGATTTGGATTCCGTGACGCAGAAAACCCTTGCATTCTGAATTTCAGTCAAATCGGAAGCAGTTGAGTTTTGGCGGCCATCTTGAAAAATTTAAAAAAAACGCTCAGCGCTTGGTGCTTACAACCCCCTACATTTTGGAAAAAAAATCACACCCCTAACCTTAACCGTTTTTGCAGGCCGTACCCCTTCCACATCAAGATCTGATGATCTTCAACGTATCCGATTTTTCTGGTACTCACTGGAGCACCCTCTACACGACCATACATCAATCATCACCCCCACCCATTAAATAAGCTTGGATTATTTGTAAGTATGTTGATTATAGTATGTAGGCAATTGTTAATAAAATTTTATGTTGTTTTTTTTTATAAATGCTTTATATTGATCAGAAGAAGTAGGTAACTGTTTTTTTCTTTTTTATTTAAGTACTAAATAAATATTTATTCTACTCTATATTTTGTTTGTAAGATGTTTTACGTTACGAGTTAAATGATCATATTTAGTACATAATTGTTAATTTTATTTCTTTTTTATTTTAATGTTATTCTTGTATATCTTAGTCCTTTCTGATTTTTAAAATATTTGTTGATTTAATTTTGATAAGTACTTTATATTTTTACTTATTTTTTATTTTGTATATTTTAATTCTTTCTGATTGTTAAAATATTTGTTGATTTAATTTTGATAAGTAGGTACTTTATATTTTTATTTACTTTTTTATTTTAATTTTGTATATTTTGGTTCTTTTTGACTCGTCGAAATATTTTTGTTGAGTCAATTTTGATAAAAACTTTATATTTTTTTTACTTTGAATACTGAATAAATATTTTATTTCTTAATTGTTTGTTAAATTTATTCCGATATCTTTATATATGTATTGATTGGGTTTTATTCGGTTTATCATTCACATTTAAGAATCAATTTCATCAAAAAAGTCAAAGATCATATTTTAAACACTTTTTTCAATATATGAAAAGAAAATACGATAAATCTTTCGGTAATAACCGGTCGTGGTACATGCCTATTTATTGAATGTAAAAAACAGGCAACCCTCCAAATGTCAGTGCACTGTATGGGATTTTTAAACGGAGTTTAGTTGGGTTTCTTGTGAAGTTGTGACTTTGAGTAGTACTTTTTTTATAAAAATCTTAAACACTGCAGTAAATGAACCCCGTGTGGTTTCGGGTTAGAATAGGACCACTCCATCTCTTCCTGTGGATGTCGTAAGAGGCGAGATCTGATTGCACGCGTCTGGTATTTTCGCCGTAATAGGTACATAAAAGAAATTAAAAGTTTAGATTTCATGTCACACAATGTACTAATATCAAATACGTAGGTATACTTTGTTTGAAAATCCTTTTTATACATAAATAAATAGTGTCACTAGTCACACTACACTACTACAAGACTACAACCAATGTGTATTTACTTACTAACAGCCTCTATATTTATTTAAGTATAGTAGAATAGAAGTGATGAAGAAACATATCCAAAAGAAATACTATACTTACATAATAAAATGTTACTTACGACATGGTTTATAGAGAAAATAATTATGAGATTCTGTGCTTTTATTACGATGATGCTGACAGTTAAATTAACTTCAGTGTCTAACCCCGGGTTTTCATTAACTGTTTATCTCGCCAATTCAAAAAATAATGATATGATAATGTGAAGACAAACAAATGGACATGTATCAAGTGGTTGCTCCACTTCAAGCATCCACTTCGCAGTGGAGACGATGGGACCTTGGGGCCCTGATGCAAAATTATTTTTTTAAGACGTCACAACGCGCCTCTTCGAGGCAACTGGTGACTCTAGAGCTGGCGGCTTTTTTGCTCAGAGAATAAGTCTCGCTATACAGCGAGGAAATGCTGCCATATTTTATTTGTAAAAATGTTTCTATTAAGATATCCTGTATTTCTCATAATAAATGCTCAGTTAATAAAGCATTAAAGACAATAAACATTATTTTATACCTACCTATACCTACCTAAACTTAATTGTATGTTTTTAATTTTAGGCAGAAATCCGTTCCAATCTTTACTTCATAATTTTTTCACTCATTTTAGCACTTTGTTATGGTCAATTAGAAATTAAATTTAATAACATAATAAAATAAAAACAGATAATTAACTTTAACTTACAAATATATAAATAAAAAGTAAATAAATTATTTTATTAAACGTAAATAAAAAAAACCGGTAAAAATAATATTTTTTGTCAAGGATTTGAACGTTTTCGGCATCTCATCACCAAAACAAACCAAAGACAACAAACAGTTCACCATCCAGGAACAACCATTAAAAAACGTTTAGCTAGAACGACGTCATGGTAGGATTTACAACAGGCTTGCTTTTGAATTGCATGCTCATGGTAGACCTCCAGCTCAAGACAGACCATAGACAGACAGAGACAACCATAACTAAAATGTTTTATTTTTGTTTACGTACTGTCAATATAAAAAAAAGATAGTATGATGGCGCGAAACTTGAATTGAAAAAGAAAGTTATGGTACTTACGTGATTGAAGCGAAGATTTTGTAGTTTTTTCTAGATTTAAATTATATTTAAATAAGGTATGAAACTATTATAATTGCTTATTTTACTTAACTGTTTGTTTAACTTATAATGTATGTATTATTTGAAGCAAGCTTTCAATGTGTATTGAAAACTTTTATCCAATTAATTAATTTTTTAAAACCAGGCAAAATTACCAATACGGTTTCCACTTTTCGTGAAATAGGTAGTAGTTCACATTAGGTAACATCACAGAACAGGATAGTACTCCGTAGTAACATGTAGAGAATTTCTTAATTTATGTATTATTAATTTTTCGTTTCATTACTTAACCGACGGAAGCCGGGTCGCTAGTTAGCTGCCAAGTTGAACTGCCAATGACCATACTTTTATTTACATACAATTCGTCGGAAATATCTGCGGACCTGGCTAGTATGGAACTGCCTTAGGGTTGGATCTCATCTATCAGCACGGAACAGCACTTTCCTATGCTGCTATCCTTTCCTGTTGCTCAGAAGCGTCATTTGCTAGAGCGAGACAGAGCGACGGAACGCTTCAGCACCGGCCGTGCTGCAGCGTTCCGTCACTCTCTCTCGCTCTAGCAAATTACTGTTCAGCAAAAACTAAAGTCATCATCAGCTATAAATTATTTATTAAATTAGTTTGCCGAAAAAAGGCAAGGAGAGTGTAATTTAATTTGAATTGTTTGTAAAAATTTTGGAAAAAGTGACAGATAGATAATTCTGTACGTTCAGTGAAAACT
This sequence comes from Acrobasis repandana, assembly GCA_963576875.1. NCBI lineage: Eukaryota > Metazoa > Arthropoda > Insecta > Lepidoptera > Pyralidae > Acrobasis > Acrobasis repandana. The sequence goes on along the minus strand of OY756218.1, from coordinate 11,537,852 downwards.
AAGTTAATTCGAGTAATATCGGTTTTAATATTCTTACATATTCTGAATCATAAAAAAATGCTATTTTTCTGTCTTATTTTCATAGCCGTAGGGCTTAAAACACCAAAGTTAGGATTCGTTTAACAGTTATACAGTTTAACTAATAGTTTAGTTTAACTAGTTTTAAACTAGTTAAACTAAACTATATTTTTATTTTGTTAGTGTCCATTAATATAAACAGAATCATAACACTTAAAAAGGACGGACAGAAAGGACGGGTACTCAGATTTGTGTATAATGGTATAACTCTTTTTTTTCGACATTATCAAAATAAAACCAGCATATTTCAAATGCTGTCATCGGAATTAACATGTTTAATTTTGTGACTTTTCGCTGTATTATTAGAGATCTCATTTGTCTATGAAAAGAGTAAATGTATATAATTTAGCACTAAAGCAAAGCAGAATGTAAAATGTTATAATGTGACTTAATTAGCACAAATAAAATGTTGTTTTTTTTTGTGTCAAACGACATAACTCAATGTTTTTAAATTTTTTTATATTAAAAAAGAAGACAACGTAATACTTGTTTCAGTAGTTTATTGAAATGGGTATTATCTATCAATAATAGAAACCAAAAATTATAAAACTTCCATAGAAAATGAGTGGGAATTTTTTGAAACTTTAAACTCGATTATCTCAAAACTATGATTTTTGACTTAACCCCGTTTTCACTGAACATACAGAATTGTGATGAATAAATATTTCTTTTAATTTTATGCAAACATTTTCTTTTCTTTTGTGAGAAATCTTTACCCTTCTTAAGGGCCCCAAAACAAATTTTTATACGGGGCCCAGCCAATGCACGCTACGCCACTGCATTATTGCCCGAGCGAGCGAAGCGTCTCAGTTTCGAGATTGGTCAAAATTAGTCTGTCGGTTAGTTCTCGCCTACAGGTCGCATTTATTAACCGATTCTCGTGAAATTTTATAAGCAGGATCGATAATTATATATAATTTTTTTGTCGTATCAGTTTTTGGAAATTTTTCAAAATGGTGGAAATATGGGGCTTTAAACTTTGAGACAATTATATGTCAGCCATTTCGAAAAAAATTCAAATATGTCGTAAATCTTTTTTGTGATCCTTAGACGTAACTTTTTTGTCTGAACAACTTGTATACTTAACTGATAAAATTCAACGAGTTGGGTTGGGGCTGAGTCGCGAGGGTTACAGCTCACAGAGTCACAAGTTTTTATTTATTTAAGTTTATTGCACACAATCTCATATTTGATTGATTACAATGGGTCAAACTTAACGCTATGCATTATCTACCAGTTTGCCTTTGGGACACATCGAGAAGTTGGTAGAAGGGGGTTTAATTGTCTTATAGCTTTATTTTGTAGTATTTTTTTAACTCATATAGGTAAAAGATCGTGTCTGCACATTACTGACGCGTGACATTGCCTACCTATTTATCAATAAATGAATAGATAATTATATTAGCTATTGAGTGGATATACCTATGTATATTTCCGAACTCATACGAATTGGCTATTTTTTTTATGAAATTACCTATTCTACTCACTTATTCTTCTCCTATTATATATATATATATATATATATATATATATATATATATATATATATATATATATATATATATATATATATATACTAGCTGTGCCCGCGACTTCGTTCGCGTGGTTGTCGGAACGTAATGTTATATAGCCTAAAGCCTTCCTCTATAAATGGACTACCCAACAACCAACAAAAAAAGAATTTTTCAAATCGGACCATTAGTTCCCGAGATTAGCGCGTACAAACAAACAAACAAACTCTTCCGCTTTATAATATTAGTATAGATATATACATATATATATATATATATATTTATACCTAGGTACCAAATAACCTATATTAAGTATATATTAGATAATACCCAGGTTACCAAGTTACCCAAGTAAATTGTTTGGACTTAAGTATGTCTTCGCTTATTAAAATGTGCGTGCTCATGGCCGGAACTTAATTTAACATTTGGTATTTGTCTGGGATCCTCTGAGTGGACAGTTCCCGCGGTGCCATCGCCGTCCAGACCGCGCCACATGCCATGGATAAATTACGCGGCCGCAATGAAACCACTAATTATAAAGTTATCAATTTTGTCAACCCGTCTCATCTAACACTCGTTATGGATTGCACATAAATTAGAAAGAGGCCCATTAGACGTAGCTGACGGGAACTAGGTAGGTACATTGTGTTCCTATTCCCACAACTAATGAAAAGTAGACTCACTAAACTTTTTGTTTCAACTTTGTGACTAGGTACACCTAAAACACAAGCTAAGCTTAGGAAACACAAGCTAAACTGATCAAAGCTTGTACTTATAAACATCAATGAGACTTCTCCAACCCGTCCGGCCAGCGTTGACTGTTAAGAATGTAGGGCAAATCCTCTGGCTGCTCTGACCAAGTGTGGCTCTAGTAGTACAAAGAGGATCGTGCTCCTGCAGTGCAGACTAAAAAAGACCTGATGATGATGACACTGAAATGGTGTAATACTTACTACTTAAGTACCCAACAAGCAAAAACGTCATATAAGTCTTGACTTGTACGACATCAAGTTGGATAGCAGTCTTATAATAGTAATGATATAACTACTAGGTCCTGTAGACGTCTTCAATTTAACTTTTTAGTTGTGCGACGAATATGTCATATTAAACTGGTCATAGCAACGTCAGCAAGAATAAACTATACGACGTTATATTCCAGTTTTAGCTAAAACGTTTGTACGACAACGCTTTAGTCATACTAACGTTACAGTCCATTAAACGTTTTAACTGACCAAATTTGGTGTTTGGAAAACCTTTATATGACATCTATATAATGTAGCAGTTGCATACACGTTTTTATGTTACGTTTATAAAATAATCACTTTTTTGTTTTACAGAAGTCAATTTGAGACACTTAAATGACTTGGTTGTTTATTTACGACACAAATATAACGTTTATATTACATGATGTCCATTTAATGTCATGCCCTGACTTTAATCAACCTTGTAGTCGCATTTGAGTCAAGTTTTGACTTTAATTTTTTTGAGGAACCCTAATAGCTAACATACAACAAGATATGAAAGTAATTTAAAATTCACCTTTTATTTCCTTGTAATATTTATTTTGCACTCCAATCTCGAAACAAAACCGATGATGCCGCCATTGCGCGATGAAAGTGGTAATTGCTTAACGTTCACACGACTTTTGAATGACGTTAGCGAAGTCATCTTGTGACTTTTGTACGACCACTATACAACAATGTAGTATTGTATAAATGGGGCCCTTTTCGCGTTTAGCAAACGTTATTATAACGTTAGTGTGACCTAGCTTTGGTAATATGATAACGTTTACTAAACTATTAACGACGTTAAATTGTTAGTTGGGTAGTAAGAATAATTTTATGGAATAAGAATAACATACTTATTATAGTCCCTTTTTATCATACCTGTCGAGTTTTAATAATAGGTATATTATATATTCGAACACAAAAAGTGCCATAAATGTTAACTACGAGTAGGTACAGTACACGTGCCAAGCTATAATCGGCAAGTAGCCGATTAGTTGGAAAAGCTAGGTAAAGCCCATTAGGAAAAGCCGGTGCATCTCTACAAAATTCAAGATATGGTTCATTAAATAAATTTTTTTAAAAACAGAATTAATTATTATTCATAGTAAATATTTATGACTAAGTAGGTATATGTATAGGAGAGGGAAAATGATTGATCACTTAATACGACACGACTCCTTATTTAAAAACATACTAGAAGGAAAGATAAAAGGTAGAAGAGGTCCAGGACGACCAAGAAAGAGCTATGTAGACCAACTGAAAGAAAAAGCAGGGGTCATGTCGTATCAAGCACTAAAAAGTAAGGCAGAGAACCGAGAAGTTTGGCGCATACTCCACCGACATGAGCCACTAAGCTCTTAAATAAGAAGAAGAAGAAGAAGGTATATGTATAGTGAGGTCAAGGGAATGGCTCAAGAGAGGGAGAAACAAAAGCTTAGAATGTACCTACCAGCTGCTTCTCTCCCCGCGCAGATCGTTGTAGCCGATCAAGGAAATGGGCGAAAATGCAAATCATGTTAATAGGCGATGAGGCTAGCAACCCATCACTATTTTCATTTCTTTTTCCACCTTCTCGCCCACCATTAGAAAAAGTGGCCTTTAAGTCTTCCGGCCCTGGGCTCTATCTGCTTAAAGCCGCAAGACGCATTCAGTGGTAGAATCATTTCCGAAAAGTTGTACATACCTGCATACTATTACGTGTTTATCCGTAATATGTCTTGCGATCCTAGCATGATCCTTAGCATGATGATAGTACCTAGATATTTTTCTCTTTCTGCATATACTTATCTAACCGGTGTCGGTTCAGTTTCCCAGTGCAATTTTCTTTGGGTACATAGAGGTTCGAAGAGGTGTATCTAACTAGGTATAGGTACGTACTGTACGCGGCAACGCAAGGAGTTGGTCTTGTTTAGGAGTATGCCGTACCTCAGTTACCTAAAAACATTTTTCTATGACCTAAACACGTTAAATAATTTTTAGTTGTTCCTTTTTTTTAAATGTACACTCACCAAACTTTTTGCAATCATTATGATCTGTCAAAATTAATCAAAGACAAAAAAGGAAAACGTCTTCGTGTTTCCTGCATGTCATAAATTTCAATGAATTAGTTTTACATGAAATTTTAAAGAATTTCTACGCAATGATTGGCAAAAAGCAACTAGACCAGCTAAGCGGATTCACTGCGACAGCTGTGTGTTTTGGACTAGCATCGTTTATCAACTTGGTTTACTTTACTGACTGGAAACCCATATGTGCGTATTTGCCGTATTACAACGGAAAGTTTGATTTCAGTAAAGAAAAGAAACCTGGATGTGAATAATAAACAAATCTGTGCAAAGCAATACCTAATTCTTATAGTACAATATAATATCGACGTGGTCCTATTAAAATACCAGCTAGTTTGAAATAAAAGGGACACATGGCACGCGTTCGAAAATTATACAATTGGAGTCTGGAAAGAGAATGGAATTAAAATAATGACTGGTCTCAAGATCAGGTGTGCCCGGATTTGTAATAAAATGTCAACCGGCTTCAGCGCAGCCGGCGCACGCGCAGCTGCCCTCAGCCCTCCTGTGCCTCCGCAGTCACGCGCCCTCCGAATCAACAGGACCTCATTGTGCTATTGTAATTTTTATTTTAAATCGTAATTCTTTTTTTATTATTATTGCGTAAAATGAAGTCGTTCTTCTATAACAAAATTGTCCTTGTATTGTAAAAATGCTTAAAAATGTCTTTACCGCTAAAGTGTGTTATTTTTCTTTACTCATATAGGTACCTATTTAGAAATAGATATTTCTTTCATGGAATACTGATAAGGAAGCGACTCTGGTCAGATACCTATAACTATAAAGCATGCCATAATAAGCCTACATTATAAAGACTTAGTCGACAAGTAAATACCGGTATATCGTATCACCCAATACGCAAAAAACTTGATTGGCACTCGTATCTCCTATTAACATGAGTAACTAACTCTTACATACAATATTATCTCTCTGATTTAATAACTATATAACTAACGTTTTAGAGTCTATTTAAGACTTTAAAACAAAATTTTACTTATTTTAAGCTAAAGGTGGCTATATAAAGCCTTAAAAATACATTTACTTGCCAGTAGGTACCAAATCGTTTTCTGTTTCTTGGAAATTGGCAGAAACTTTCTTGGACAGGTATCATAATAGGTGTTTTACAAATGTATGTACCTACTCGTAATCTATTAAAAAAAGCAAGTTATGAAAAGATGTGCAAGAAATTTTATCATTACTTAAAGTTTTTTATTTTTTATTTTACAACAAAGGTATATTATGTGCATTTTTTTTCAACTATTGTATTTTCTGTACCGTTTTTGTTAGGGTTCCGTATTGCAAACGAACCCCAGTCCGACAATTCGTCATATTAGGCCAGCGGTCGGCAATACGCGGCCCGCGGACGTTTTGCTTGAGGTCCGTGAAGGTTTTGTAAATACCTAAATTAAAAATTTTATTTCAACAATTTTAAAAAAAATTATTGGAAAAGTCTTCGATCATATATTTATAGAATATCGAAGGGAAAAGTGATAAAATGAAGGATATTTTAATACAACTGCAAACTCAATTCAGCGGATTTGGTGATTTTGAAAAAGTTTCAAGCAAACTATTAACTACTAACTTTTCACAAATAAACGATTTATCTATCTATCTGAACTAAAAATTTTTGGAAACCGTTTTTCGTGTGATATTGAGGAAGTAAGTAGGTAGGTACCGTGTCATTTACAAATGAAAGTGATTGATCTACAATCTAATGATGCAATTGCCTTATAATACTAGGCCATTGTATAAAAAGTAGGTATCTCGACAAATAGTACATGATATCCATGATCCATCGCTTTAAGATTTGATTTGACAAACAATTATAAATTATGATCTAGTTTTAACGCCGTTAATAAATATTACTTAAGTACCTATTTACTTTGGAAGTAATGTGACACTAATTGAGATATAAATTAGCAACAATACTGTATCATCGGAAAGGGCTTCATTTGCACATTATAAAACGGATTTTTAATAAGTACATACTTAATACTCATAGTTTTTGAGTTATGTAGGTATGATGAAAAAATATCTGCATAAAATAACACTTCACCCATCCGAAGTTTGCGAGTTAGGACTCGCATATTTTAAATCAAGCTGCTCTTGAAAACTGTCAATCAACACTAGTAAATTGTTACGTTCCTACTTATAGCATTCAAGATGAAGCAAACAAATAAGATAGCGTAGAAATAATGCAGCTCACATTTGCCCCAATCGTTCTTGACCATTTATTTTTTAAAGGGTTCTCGATCAAGGGAATTTGGTGGGGCGAGTTGTGGAGTACGTGCGTTCCGACACACCAGTTTACACTCGTTGTAAGCCGCTCGCTGGGCGGTTGTGCGGTCTTCAGTGGCGCTCCTTACTTCGAGAACCTTTGTAAACAATCGGAAGAAAATATTGCGCGAGTTTTGAACTTTATCTTCGAATTGATTTTATCTCGCGAGACTATTGTGTATTATTATATAAGTAAGTGTTTGAATAGTGATCAAAATGGATTTGTCCTGTGGAGAAAACTTGGAGAATTCGGGGCAGAGCAGCAGCAGAAGAGCGGTGGACATGTGTGTCGCAGGTCCAGACAGAGTCTTGGACCGTGACCCTCGCATCCTGCTGAACCTATTGGACTTAGAGAGGCTACACGCGCTTCATACGGACTACTTCCAAAATGTGCAAATTGATATCCAGCCTTTTATGCGGAAGGTGGTCACTACATGGATGTTGGAGGTGAGCTTATATTCCATTCAAATTTGATTATCTTTGTGTACATTGTAAATTTGAAATATGTATTCATAATGTAAGAGTTTATCGGATGTCAAAACAATAGCAGATTAGACTTACTTCCGTTTACGACTGTTAGATAAAGGTACCTACCTTTTTCATGTCATTGACCAGAAGAAATTGTTACCGTAGGATATTACATGCTCTAAGCATATAACTGAATAGGTATATGAGATTGTTCTCAGTGAGAAGATGACACATTAATTGTAATACTACCTGTAGATTCTATAGATTTCGGAACATATTACCATGACAGTACGCAGGATGACGTAGTAGGTATCTTGCAGACTTCTTATAGTGCCTAATTTTATAAACATGTCCGTCCACTATAGCTTCCAGGTCTGGGAAGGCTAGCCTTCAGCTCTGTTCATCATTCAGAATTATCAATTACGTACCTATTTTTAGATACCTGTACTTAATCTGGCCATCCTACTAAGGTAATGGATGGATAATAAGATAGTTAATGGGTTTCTGAATAGGTTTGTTATTATCTAGCTGTCTGTCATCGATTAAAATTATGATGTTTAGTCTTACATTATAGCTTAAATGATTTCCTTAGTCAATACTAATATGCCTACAGATACTGCTAGTAAATATCTCCTATCGGCCTCTCCTTTTATCTTATCATATTTCTCTACATCCGGGACCTAATCGCAAGTCTCAGATATATCATCTACCTTATTAAAGTCATGCTCAAGCATCTAGATATAGCTTTTTTTATAATTATAAATGTTCAGAAGCGATTGTGAAACTTGCACCGAAACTAATATGTATTCTGTGACCGAAGTAAGACTAGATACGAACCCTTAGAAACGCCCATCAACGGAAACCTTTTTTACTGGATTTTTTGCTCAGCTTACCTCTTGAATGCACACGGGAATCTTAATAGTTAACTGAATGTACTTGCACCAGGTAAAAACTTCACTACGACGACAATATGATGGGTGCATAAATTGTGAATGGTCCTAGCGAAGCTATGGTCTAGCTAGAGGCCGCCCGGTCTGTTGATTAAAAATATAAGTAGGTTCTGTAAGAACCTAATTTGTCTTAAACTTTAGTCCATGATGGTTACCATCCTTATTTATTTTATTATTATTACTGTCGTAGATATAGGTAAGTTTGTCAAAACAATTCAAGATTTCATTCGCATCTACATTGTAACTCATTCAATACACTTATCAGATCACCTTGTCGGAGTACGAGTGTCGTAAACATGTTTTGCAAAACAAACAAAACGCTCACGTATTCAAGGTGCATTTATTGGCAATCAGGTTTGCGAGGAACAGCAGTGCGAAGAGCAGGTGTTTCCCCTGGCCGTGAGCTACATGGACCGGTTCCTGGCCCAGCGCGCCATCTCGCGGCAGCAGCTGCAGCTGCTGGCTGTCACCGCGATGCTGCTCGCTTCCAAGTTCCGCCAGTGTCATCCGCTGTCCGTGGACCTGCTCTGCGCATACACCGACAACTCCGTCCACCCCCATGAAGTTAGGGTAAGTGCTCATATTTTTAACCACTTTCACAGATCTTTCATACAATACATACATACTTTTAATATCACGCTTGTTTTCTAGTAGGTAGGTAATCAGAGACTTTAGTTAGACTGTAAACTATAAGATAACTCAGTATTTAAAAATACGTTATCTGTACCTGTCTGTAACATGCCGATACCTTTTAATCGAAAAGGAATTTGTAAGCTACATATGTAGGCTTTCACTTCAGACAACAGTCTCCTAGAAGTAAGGAACCACGTGGTCGTATGGTGTTGATCAAATGTAGTCCCTATGTAGACCGAGTAGAGTCCTGTCTTTCCTATTGCAGAGGTTGATGGTCGATATTGGAATTTGAACTCTGAATTACATTACTCTAATTTCGGACACAAATTTACATTATAATTACGTACAAATTATCTCTCTCTCTGGAATTTATATTGTACACAAATGTGAAAGGCACAAAAGGTCAAGTGGTTCCGATGAAGCCATGCACCTTACATCCTGCCGCGACCGCAGGTTATTCTTTGTTTTGATTTCACTGTGAATGAACTCGATTAGTTGCGTCAAATGTCACTCTTTCACCCCTTAGAGGTCTTAATATTGCCCGTTTCCTTAAAGTCGCATGTTAGTTTCCGGCAATTACGTCTTCCTTGACGTACTCTAGTGACCGAGGCACTTATTGTCGCCCTTCTTAAGTAAGCTACAGCCTGTGACGATATCGAATTGCTTGCTTACATGCTTCCGACGGAAATGTGGGCACGGGCCGCGTTATCACAGATAACATCACCACAATTCCTAAAGTGACTCTTCATAATTTAAAAATAAAAAGATATTGTCAATTGTCAATGCACTGCGTTCCCACAATGTGGTTGCGGTGCGAACAAAATTGTCATAATCGTCATTATGTTACGCGCATGGGCAGGTGTCACGGAATCAATTAGTTTGGTATAGCACTCGTGAAAATGACTTATATCGCCCAATTCTCACGCCTCTGCCTATGTGCCACCCCATCACGTGACCACAATGTACAAGTAGATATCTTCTATTAATTTGCTTCTACTGATAAAAGTTCACATACGGTGCTTACATAATTCCACAAGATACTAAAATGGATAATATGATAATTTAGTAGATCGTGAGAAACCCACTGTTGTTACATTGAGACCCCGTATGGCATCGTAGTCACACACTTCCTTGCAATTAATTCGGGCGATGATCGCGATAGGTCGACACCACGCATTCCTAATGACGTCATATGGTGCCGGACTTGTATTACTCCTACTTTCCCATACATACCTTCATTTGTCTCATAATTCGTCGCGACATGACTTGAATAAATTATTCTTAGGGTACTTACTCGTATGTAGAGCACATACGAGTAAGTACCCTAAGAATAATTTATTTACTTTTTGTTGATTACAAATATAGATTTGGTAAAACGACAAAGCCAGTCAAAATATTGTTATCGTATCACAATACTTAATACAATTTAGATTTATCTGAAGTTTAATGAACTTTCTTGAATCAGTGATTATTGTATTAATTTAGTTGATGCCATTCACCCCCGTTTATCTAACTACAGCTACCGCTTATCTCTGAAAATAAAAGAAGCCAAAGAGCATTTTGTGGAGCTTCCCGATCCCAGCAGCCTTGTACGGCTGTAAATTGACCCTTATTATTTTAATTTCATAGGAGTTCCCTGCGCAAAAATTTAGACATCACCCCGGTCTCATGGTCGCTCCCTTTTCTTACCATTATTTTTGTAACGCGATTTGCTACTTTTGCGGTTTCCGCCAGATTCGTCAAGTATGACGGTTACGATTCAACTGTTAAGAATACGCATGTATTTGTCCTTTCTTCAATACACCTAACAAGCGTGCTGTAATTGCGTAGCATATAAATTAATGCAATCGATGAATAGAACTACGAATCTTCTTTGAAAGTGATTTTAATATTCACACGGGGTCGCGCCCTAAGGTGAAGCGAAATTGAGTAGGATTTAATTGCACATGCAGTACAACTTTCTTAGAGCTTTTTGTTGTGCTCTATTGAATAATTAACAGAGTGTTCATTTGTTATAGCAATGGGAAGTGATGCTTCTGCAACGGCTGAACTGGCAACTGTCAATTGCGACTGCTTTTGACTTCGTGGAGCCGTTTCTCGCGCGAGTGCCGTGGGGTCGGGCGAATCCTCTCGTCCGCACGCATGCCCTTACTCTCACCTCCGTATGTTATACTGGTAAGTTTCTGATTACAATTAAATTAATGCGGTAATAGGCATTAGTGACAATAAAAGATTTTTGTAGGTTTTACGCCCATTGCTTTGACTTCAATTATCGCTGGTTTATATTTTGCACGAGAATTGTTTGAGAGATGTAGGGTCAATCGACGAATGCGTGTTTTTAATGTGTAGCCTCCCTTTGTTTGTAATGGGCGCAGGACATGTCGTGTTAGGGGTGGACGCGTGTATCGGAACGCGCACATGCCGCTAGCGCACTGATATCGCGCACACCTTGCGCCCGCGCCGCCACCCCTCAGCCACTGACCCTCAACTCAACCACTCCCATTGTCAAATTACACGAAATACTTTTAGATAACATATAAAAAGACTTCTGCAGTACAGCGTACAGCCGACAGCCGCTGGAAAATTAAACAAATTTTAATTCGTTATTATGTACAGAGGGAGATTTGGTGTTAGAACCAGTTGGACGTTAAAAATATGCAAATCTTAATGCTTGCGAGCACGTGTGTCTAGTTAAACCTGATATACTTACCTTATTTTAAATGGTCTGCAGCATCTACATTATTACTAAAGTTATCATGATTTAATTTGTTTTACGAAGATTAATTTTGTATTGACTTGAGACCTGTGTACTGATCAAGAGATCTAAACAATAAACTAATAAACAAAAAATAATAATAATAATAATATAAGGAATCTTTATTTCTTACAAAGAACATAGTTCACTAAACATGAGATACATTTATATTTTGTCTAATATTTGAATATCTATTAGGTAACTCGAATTTCAAACCTTGCATTCGTATATCTTTCTTGCTTGATATATGTAGGTATATCTATCAGTATCAATAATAAAAATATGCTTAGATATTAAGGCGAGATGGGTTCAGAGACCGCAATATTGTGCGTGTTTTGAAAAATCACTGTAATTCAACTACTACAGTTTAGTTTTCAAAAATTTTACATAAGCATTTTAAGGCTTTCTACAGACACCCACAATAACCAATCCAAATATAGCGATATTAACTAGTAATATAATTTTTACATAAAAAAGTGATTGTATAAAATAGAAATATCTTTTTTAAAGGTAAATTTAGGCAAATTTAGAGGTATGTTTGTGATATTTTTTCCATCGAGCCAAAAATGTTCAATCGTGTGTGTCTGTAGAAAAGCCTCAAGATTCCTATGTAACATTTTTGAGAAATAAACTGTAGTAGTTTATTTACAGTGATTTTGCAAATACACTCAAAGTATTCTTGGCTCTGAACTGACGGTGCCTTAATCCACTAAGTGAGTAGGCATAAAATACTTACATAGAATAATAATCTCTACCTACTAATATATTGTAGAAGAAAATATACCGTCCAAATGATATATACTGACTCATTTTATATATTTAGAAAATATATAATTATAAAAATGAATGAGCTCACACCTCAGCTAACGTGCCGTAATGCAGTAATTGCCATTGACCAACAGTGACCCTAACGTGTCCCTGGACAAGGGTTGCGCCTGCGCTTGCCTGACCACTGAGCACGACAGCACTTACATATACCACTTATTATATACATGATATACTTACACTTATTTAAATGCTATCTACTAAGTAAAAACCTATATAACAAACGATACTGAGAGCCCATATGTTTCTGCCATTCTCCTTTAATACGTATGATAGGTACCTACTCCTATTTATATTATCTCTCAAAAAGTAAAGTTAATAAGAAATACGAAAAGAAAGTAACTATCTAAATTATTATTTATGCACAATAATAATGTGAAATTGGTAGAATGACTGCGTTAACGAAATTTAATTTTCCTCAACAAACAAGCCTGGATTTTTTCATATCACCCGTATGGTCCATCGGAGCCTGATAACAATTATTTATGGCTGTCAGATGGTACCCTTGCGCAGTGACATTGGATTCCGATACAAAAGCATTAAACGAGATCATTATACACTTTTATGACTAGTTTTTAGAGCAAGAGATAAGTAGGTATGTAATTCTATATCACCGGTTTTATTCTCAATGTAAATAAAAAACACATTTTATACATCGTCATAAGAAAATATTTAGTTAGAAGCGGACCTTTACAACAATTAAAGCGGCGACATTGGAACAACCTAATAATTTAGAAGTACACGCGGGTGTCAAGTTCTTGTCGGTGTTGTACTGTACACCGGAAACGGTATAATTGCCGGTAACTGATCGTGCATTACCAGAGGTGTGAAAGGGTTAATAACACCGCTTGACCCTAAACTTCCTTTTTTTCTACCTACTTAATACATACAGCATCATTAGCATCAACTTGAAACCTTTAGGTAATTAAAGAAGAATAAATAAATATATAGATAGGGACAAATCATACTGATTGAGTCAATGTAAGTTGTAAACTTGTGTTATGGAATACTGACTGAAAACTATATTTTATGACAAATATATATCTACTTACTTGTATTGTAAATAAACACCAAAGAGCCATGAGAATTTGAAAAAGGTCATTTTCCAACTTTCCCTGGCTGGGGATCGAACCCAGAACCTCCGAGTGACGGAATAGCGTGCCAATATGCCACGGAGGTGACGGAGGTCGTCAAAATAAAACTACTTGTATGTGATGTTGGTTATGTCTCACGAATAACGTAAAAGGTATCCGCATCAGTCCAACAAATACTAACCAGCTGTTTGAACTAAAATTTGGGCACTCCTTGAAATGAAATTATGCAACCGATATCTATTGGCCACGGTTTATACGAGTATTTATAATGAATCATGCTCACGGTACAAAATGCAAAGAATTGTGTCATGGCCTCTGTGACTTATGCGACGGCGAACGGGCAGGGGACCCGCGACAGCTGACTCGCGACAATGCCTGAAGACGTCCCGCGGCCATTGTGCCGCTCCCGACTCCCGGTCCGACCTGAGCCGCGACAAAGGCTCCCGACAAAGACCGTCTCGGCGCGCACCTGGCGTCCTCACCGACCCTATCTAACCCGCTACCTCTACCTATATGGTGTCATCTAAAAACCTCAGGCTCGAATCCAAAGATACGAGATCTCGCGCTTCCGTTAATCCTATCCAACTTCCGAAACAGCCCTCGCGATTATTGTTATGCTTTTTATACTTGTAATTTTTTACGGCATAAAATTATCTTTACTTAAATGCAAACACTCTATTCGTACTCGTAAAAAAAATTAACGGTCATGAATTAAATTGTTCAGAAATGAACTACATATTGTATTATATTACGTAGATATAAACTTTATTTTTATGTATAGTGTATATATTGATCTTCTCACCCGATAGTCGTAAAGGTTTTATAGAACTTGTTTCTTAAATAAAGACATAAAAACTAAATAGGGATAATGCAACCCTTTTCGCACGATTAGCCATTAACTATTTGCAACCCTTGCACTTTCGCATCTATGTTTGCATTAGAATCCGCTGCTAGGGCAGACAGGTTTTCCAAACGGAAATTAACGGTCTTCAATGTCTGTTGGACATATATCGAGTCTACTCCGGCAATTAGTAGGGTGTAAGACGCGGGGGTGGTGTCTTGGGTCAGAGGCCCCTTGGCGCGTGTTAGGTTAGCAGATGTTGCAGCCAGCACCAACTGACAAGCAACCTGTCGCGCAACGGATCGCGTCGCTTCGCTGCCCATGCTATGGAGATCAGCGCTGATACGCGGACCCACGATCGTATTTGATTTTATAATCAGCCCGAACTGTAGCGTTATAATGTTCGCCGTCACGAAATGTTTTTGCAGGACGTAGATTAAGGGCGACGGCACTGTACACTTGTAAGTACAGCACAGTCATTTTGGCGTTAAGTAATTATGGTATTAAACATAACCCTTACTTTTCTCGATTCAACGACCTCCGGATGTGATAGTTAAGCTTGAGCATTAATTAATGTAAAGGTTCTTGGTCAGTTTTTCTGATTAAAATTACGATGCGCTCGCGTGTTGCAATCGTGTTTTTCTTGAGCAAATAGCGTAAATGACTTATAAGAATATAGTAGAGCGAAGGGTGTAGGTGGGCAGTGACCCTATGCTGTTGTGGAGGTAGCGAGCGGAAGGGTCGCGCCAGGTGCCGCCACATCTGCCGCGTCTTGGCCTGCCTTCGCGATACACCCAACACAACTTAACTTTATAATATTGCTATGTTATGGTTCAATACCTCCACGTCGTTAGACACAAATGCGACCTTTAAGCTTTTAATTAGTTGCTGGAAACTAAAATATTGGATATCTTTTTTTAATGATGTAAATCCCCCAGTTCTTATTAAAATTATATTACATTCTTCATACATGGGTAGCAGAAGTGTATTAAAATTGCAGTTATTGACTTGATCGATTGGCTTTATTCGTGCGAAATTTAATGGTACTTTGGAGAGTTATTGATTGGGAACCGCGATCGAAGTCTTGATGAACAATAAACGAAGGAGGGTCTTATGCCGTGGCAAAATCGCAGCTGCGCCCTACGCTAGTCGCCTTAAGATGTAAATTACCATTATTCTCGCGCTATTGTCCCGAGGTAGGTACACAAAGATGCAGACGGGGACGGAATGCACAAATCTGGCAGCTGTTTGCCTCTCCTTCCTTGTTCGTCTAACAATAATACCCGTCATGTATTGTGCAAAATGCAACACGACATTTTTTCGAACCTTTAAGTCAACATAATAAATCTTGAAGACAACATTCATTTGCAGTTCAAGTTATCTTAAATGTCTGTAGTTGTTTTAACATCGACTGAGTTATTATGAGAGGACGCGATGCGATTATGGAACTGTGGATGCAAGAAGGCAAAGATGCAAGGTGTCCGAGCCACCTGTCCGTATTCCAATTATCTCGCAACAGATGCGACCTACCTGCGCCCGCGAGCTATGCTTGCCGCGACAGACCTACCTTACGTGCCCGATGCACGATTGTTAAATTAAAATGTAAACAATAAACTGGTTGTAAGAACAATTTGTCCATTCGAGTAATATCGTCACAATTATGATTAAATGTCTTGTTATTTATGTAAACTTCATAGCAATTTTTTGTTTTTAAAGACTCAGTATAAGATATAACGATATACAGATTAAACTTAGAGATTAAATAATAAAATAAGTTGCGGCCAAGTGCGTGACGTGCATTATGCTTGTTTAGTTAATCTGGTCGTTGCGGCCACTGGTCGTGGTCGTGAACGTCTAGTGCGCGATGTGCCTAAATGTCAGTCATGTTTAAATTCCCATATACAAGTTATTGCAAGGACCTAGCGAATACAAATTCTAA
Source organism: Acrobasis repandana (assembly GCA_963576875.1). Classification (NCBI taxonomy): domain Eukaryota; kingdom Metazoa; phylum Arthropoda; class Insecta; order Lepidoptera; family Pyralidae; genus Acrobasis; species Acrobasis repandana. The sequence goes on along the minus strand of OY756218.1, from coordinate 11,521,408 downwards.
TTGTTGCTATTCTCAAACAACATTGTTTCATTGTCAACAGAAACGGAGTTCCTCCTAGTGCCGCCATCTCTAATAGCCGTGGCTTGCATCACGGCGGCAGCGCGCGGCCTCCGCGTGCGGATGTCCATCAGCGAGGTGTGTGCGCTGACGCGCACGCCCGCGGCGGCGGCCGAGCTGGTGGCGCGGCACGTGGAGCGCGTGCTGGCGCGGGAGACGCAGCCGCCGGAGCCGCGCGCCCGCCTCGCGGCGCCGCACAAGCTGCCCACTACGGACCACACGCGCCTGCCCGATACACCCACGGACGTGCAAGATGTACATTTCTGATTGAAACGCTTCTTCTGCCTTAACTTCAAGCATTAGTTACAGCTTACAACAGCGCCGAACCCCCATGGGTTCGGTGCTGTTCCTTGATTAGAAAACCTTTACCAGCGTTTTTGGCACTAGCTTAGCTAACAGGTCTAGGTAAGCAACTAATATAACATTTGATAATTTTAAACATAAAAGCGACTTCAATTTCTGGTCTTCTTTATTAGTTTCACTTCACAGAAACTATCTGAATGCAAATGCTTGATTTATTGACAAAAACATCAAAATCTTTATATGTGTGCGTGCCTGAGGTGCGTGCATAGAATATTTGAGGAGTTCCATCGATATCTGGAGGAGTCCATTATCATATCTTCACCTGGTGATAATGGGACCAACTGGCATGTATGTATAGCCTTTTAAATAAATAAAAAAATTAAATCGGATAAAAAGCGAAGAATTATTTATATATTTAATATATATTTATAGAAGAATATTTTATTTATATATTTTACTCAATAGGAAAATATAGAAATAAAATATATATGTAGGTACATATACATTCGAATTGAAAAGGTCCTCCATATTTGAAGTCGCTTAAAAAAACTATTCCTTTTATAAAAGGCACATCAAATACAGTCAAAGTTCTTTGAGATGCGTATTGATCGAAATGTTATGAATCCACACGAAATTTATTGTTAAAACTGATTTTTTCTTGCACACCTGGGCGGATAAGAAACTCGCGAAGCAAAAAGTTTACATGGTATAATGGTCTCACTTTAAAATTACATAGAAGAATTGCCCATTGATCTCAAATTATTTATATAAAATACAGCTGTAGAGTAGATTTACGTTATTTATTAAGATTTGTTAACACTGTATTATAGTTTGAATACGATCGACAGTATGATAGGATTAATAGGTTACTTCTGTAGATTTGATCTCCATTAAATCCAAAATCTAAAGTAAGACTGAAATTTAAGATGAACTTATAGACTCGCATTAAAACAATGGATATGTATGCACAATTATTCAACTCGTTTATTCTTTACGATTTACAAAATATTTTTCCAAGACTCAACGTAAGTTAGTAGGGCTTGAATGAAGATAATTACGATGTTATCTTATCACAAAGTATTCTTAGTACTTACTGTGCTATGGCAAAATTGTATTACAAGTTATCAGCAATTTACACTGTGGTTCTTTCTAGTTTTACATTATTTGAAGTGTTTCATACGTGATGGTGGTAAATGTTTTGTTGCTAGCTTGTAACAACGTAGGCAGTAGGTACAGTCTGGTTTATGACTGGATATGTTTCGGAAATCGTTAAACGAAAACGTATCAAATCTTAAAATTCCTTTGTTTGTACATTTTTGTTCTACGCGGCTCCCACGTGGCAGCTCACCTGTTACGAAAAAATTATTAAAAGTACAATATTTTTGATTTTGTATAATATGTCCGTGAATGTTGTGAATAGTTTTATTTTTGAGTACGTTTTGTGTGTCATTGTATGTAATTTAATATTTAAGATCTCAGTTTGTAGCAAATTCCAAATGAAGCGCCTGTAGAGGTGTTAGTTGTAATTGTAACTGATATCGAGTGAAATGTTGATATGTAATATTTATTTAGGTCGATGTTAAGTTTTAGTAAATTCTAGTCAAATGTTTTACACATTCCTGTTTTCGACCAAACTTTGATTTTTAAGAATATTTTTATAGTAAGACTAATGTAGTTCTTCATTTGGCAACGCAGAAAATTTCTTTAGGTCTCCTGCGTGCTGATTGACAATAATAGTTGTTTATATAGGTAGAGCAGAATACTCATTAGTGTGTAGCAGTGTAGCGATAGGGAATCTAACTTAAATAAAAAATTTCCCCTTATTATAGGAAGGTAACTGTTGGTACGAGTATGGAACTAGGAGAGAAACGTACATTTATCGTAAATATTGTGTAAGTCGGCGTAGCGAGCCGCGTCGGCGGCGTTACGCGATGTTAATTAAACTAATTAGAATAAATTAATGGGCGAGCTTTCAAGTTTCTCTCTTAATTCTATTAAAAACGTAACTTTCACACAAGTGTAAGCTTCTTTATAATGAGCTCTCATGAAACTCATACAGCGTGTAACGTATCTTTTACATACGTCATAATGTTGTAAGCATTGCGCTCGGGTTTTCTCAATTATAAAGCCAAAAGTTGTGAATGGTTTATTTAATAAATGTTTTGTTTTTAATTAACGAGCGCCGTGGTAGATTTCGTTTACCTAGTTATAGTTATTATTAAGACTATAAATAACAACCTATTGGTTGAATTAAATGTACAGATGAAGTATGCTGTAAAATTAAAAATTAAATAAAAATTATTAAACCACGGCATTTGATATTTTTATTGAATATTTTATCCCTATATAATACTTATTATAGTAATAATATTATGTATTTATAGTTTTGCTCAGAACAAAAAATAATTTATTTTGATCACATCGAACTGGACATGAATACCAAAATCTAATAAGATACGGCTGAATTATAATTTTATCTACACTAATATTATAAGGAGGAAAACTTTGTATGTTTGTAATGAATAGTCTAAAAAAGTACTGGACCTATTTCAAAAATTCTTTCACCATTCGAAATCTACATTATCTACGAGTAACATAGGCTAAACTTTATTTTGGAAAAAAATAGGATTCCGTAAGATATTTGGGTTTTTCGGACACAAGTTGTAAAAAATCAACCAGAAAGGTTACTTATTTTGCGTACGCTGCCTAAACTATAAAAGATAGAACCATAAATTGTTCTAATTAATTGTAGATCTTATAAATATCTACAAAAAAGTCCGCGACACACTATATCTATCTATGTCGAGTGAGGCACAACAACCATTTTTTTATTTAGAAATCTTGAATTTTTTTGGACTACATTATACGCGTTTATTTTACTCATGCTATAAACCTTATCAAAATAAATTATTTCATCACTAAGTACAGTTTATGTAGATAATATTTGGTCTTTGAATGATTAAAATTAGACGTTTGGTTTTAAAGTTATGGCGAAATTAAAATATTACGATTTCTGCTGCACGGCCCGTTGCGAAGTGGGCGTCACCAAGGCCGGGGGTGCGCGTGCGGGAGGGGAGTTTAGATCTATGATTTTTTTTAGATTTCGTTCTTAACACTACACCTACGCAAAAGTTCTTCTCAGAGCTAAACAACAGTTTTTCTCAGAGCTAAACAACAGTTCTTTTCAGGGCTAACCAACAGTTCTTTTCAGGGCTAACCAACAGTTCTTTTCAGGGCTAACCAACAGTTCTTTTCAGGGCTAAACAACAGTTCTTTTCAGAGCTAGAATATTACACGCTATTAATATTTTCTTAAACATTTGAAAATGCCTAAGAGAGCGAGGTCTCAACTTTCTAAACATAGTTCTCAAGTTTAGTGTTTGTGGTATTGTTAGTCCTGAAGAGTATAGGTATTTCATACGATAAAAGTATACCCAACTACTTATTTCATTGAGTTTTAGTAGGTACCTATATTAATTTGTTTCTGTTTGTTTTGACTAAGTTTCGCCCGTTTTGTTAGAGGTTTAAAGACATTCTGTAGTATTAGTATCAGTATTGTACCCGTGCGAAGCCGGGGCGGGTTGCTAGTTTTATATAAAAGACTCCAAATGGAATGGTCAGTACGTACTCGTATGTTTAGGAATGATATATAAGTATACCTATAGAATGAAATCGTTAAAGTCCAAGGTTAAAGTACAGAACCTTAAAAACGGGCGAGTCCCGCTCGCACTTGACCGTTGTTTTAGAAGCTGATTGTAGTGTAGGTTTGTATGGGAACACGAAGAAAATTTTGTGGTAAATTATTTTTATAGATAGATAAATCATTTTATTGGTACACAAAAAGACACACACGATACACATAAATTACATAAAGAAAAGAAATACAATAAGAATATAAATATATATATATATACATCAGAAATATAAGAAAAAATAAAAATGCAAGGTAGCGCGCGTGTGTGCCGCAGCGATACCAAAAGGTTGTGGCTCAGCAAATCGTTTGCTAGCAGCACAAACTGCTGATTTTCAGCTGAGATTCAAAGGGACGTGCGCAACAATACCATCGGTGTCTTGTAATGGGTGATTGCGATATTGGAATAATACCTAAATTATATATTTCGTAAAACGTTTCTTGGGATATGTAATCAAAATATAGATATTGATACCATCGATGTTAAAAAAGAAAAAATGAATATGAAAGTATGCATTGTTTTGATAATTGAGTAAGTAAGTACTTGGTGTAGAAGAAGAGAAAAAACGTAAATGCATCAGCTGCTTCTTTTCCCGCACATACCGTTAATGCCGATCGAGGGAATGGGCTAGAAACTGAATCATGGCAATAGATGATGAACTTAAAAAATCTGTCACGAGGTTTATGTACCTAATGGAATAAATACTTAATGGTTGGTAATAGTGTAAAATCACCTATATAAGTACCTATGCTTTTTTCTTGCTTCCTATGTAGGAAGGAAAATATATTAAAATACTTATGTACATAAAATACAAGGGTTCAACTTTCTATGCCATCTAGGTACAACTTTCTGAAAATTATAAGATTGTTCAGACATGGCGAATGACCGTCAATGATTAAGTTTGAAGTGTAGCAAATGTCGAGTAGATGGCGTGCGTTATTCCCGTGTTCGTGTTGATATCCAACGTTGCTTCCTGTCATGGTTCCCGAGGGAGTGGAGTAGAGCGTCCCGTCATGTCACGAATACTAAATACTACGCGGCAATTTCGCTAGATGTCACTATGGGATCAATTTGGAGGGGAGCGTAGGATATTTTCGTGGTTGGTAGATAAAATTACACAATTCGTCTGTGTTTAGGTATAGAGTTTATATTTATTATAAAGTAAGTCAACGTAAAGAAAATCGAAGTACCTATACTTTTATAAAGAAAGAAGTGAAGGCTGAATATTTTAGGTTTGCTAAAGCTGTAAGGAAATATCTATTTTAGTATGAACTGAAATATCCATAGGTAGCTATTTATATGGTAGAGTCACAGAGTAGAGTGAATATTTTATTTGTTTTTGTCTCCGTTCTAATTTTAAAGCATTAAGTATACATATACGAATAGGTACTTATATCTTATATATTATTAATTGTGATCTTTTTATAATTAAGCGGTAAAATAATAATGTTTTTATCGTGATTTTATTGAAATTTTACGCTATGTGATACGAAAAATACTACTTCCTGGCCAGGAGAAGATGTACAATTGTATGAGGGTTCAGTTCTGCATTTGAGGGTTCAGTTATTTAACCAAAACGTCATTCGCTGTTTCACGAGTACGAAACCGAGCTGTAATGCCAAACAGCTAGCGTTTTGTCAATTACGGATTATACCAATCAACTGCGACATGTAAAGGCTGGGATAGTCAGTACGCCTTGGTTCGAAGCCCATAAACGACCTTATCACCCTCGCATTTGGCATGAAAGGAACATGAATACTCATGATCATTCATCATCATCATTACTATTCTGAGATAGTCTTTATTTCACCGCCGGAGTGTAATATACCTATAAGTATTTATACAAACCTACTTAGTTATTATCTAATATACCTACCAAGTTGATTAAGGACCAGCTTTAGGACCTTTGCAGGAGGCGAGTAAATAACCGCCGTATTTACTATCTACCGACCCGATTGCTCTTTATAGTTAGCGTTAGATCATCGAAGGGGAAGATTGCCGGCCGGAGAGGACGAGTCCTGACGCTTGTCAAAGTGGCCGCCGGCGTGTTTGAACAACTAATGAGCGGATCCCCGGAGACGGCGTGTTTGCCCCGACCGCCCGAACATACTATACAGAGAGAAAAGAAATCAACATTATTACGAGTAGGTATAATGCACCTACATACTTCGTTTATACTAGCGACCTGATCATTAGGATTTCGGAAACGACTCGAACGACCAATCATGATTTTTTTAAAGGAATTAGATACTTACGTATATACTATCACGTTTTTACCCTAATAACGCAGACAGAGCCTTTTGGGTCTTGCGGATCTAAGCAGGTAGATCCTAGAGTCGCAAGACCCAAAATAAACTTTATGCGTGATGGTGGGCGAGAAGGTGGAAAAAGAAATCAAAATAGTGATGGGTTGCTAGCCGCATCGCCTATTAACGTGATTCGTATTTTCGTCCATTCCCTCGATGCGGCTTTTATGATCTGCGCGGAAGGAGAATCAGCTGGTACATTCTAAGATTTTTCTTTTCTCACAGACCAGCATATGCTACATATGTAAGAAGCACCAGCAGCATATAATGAAGTAGCTAGAAAATAATAGATGGTACTACTTAAAAGGATGTCTACATGAACCAAAGTAGCTGTAATAATAGAAACCTCTTTATAAGTGATTAAGATGATGAAGAAGAAGATATCAAATAAGAAATACACACTCAAAAGAAAAGCGTCACTTCTGCACTCTCCGTTTGTGTGGCCAGCTCGCTTGGCTTTTTCGAGCAAACGCCTGGGTTGGCCGCCATCCCTCCTCCGCCTCACAGCACCGCGTCCTCTGTTTACTCGCCAATCGGTGTCGTATCGGACTTGCTTGAAATTTAAAAATTAATAATTATAGCGAACCTATAAACACGCACCATGACTTTTATTATATATTACTTACCTACACAAAGTTTAACAAGTATAAAGTTTTAACTTATATGATATCACATACAAAAAAATTCTTATGGTACTCGTACGAATTGAAAATATGTATATACGAAGAGGGTCTCAAAAGGGATTTTGCCCGAGTCAGTCATTATAATAACGTCTAACAAAATAGGTATACTGAAACTATTTTAAGGGTGAATTCAGTCCATGATACTGAACAACTTTCCCCAAGATAAATAAATAATAAATAAATGAATATATAGGGACAAATCACACTGATTAAGCTAGCCCCAAAGTAAGTTTTAAACTTGTGTTATGGGATACTAACTTAACGATACTATATTTTATAATAAATACATATATACAGATATACCCAGAACCTCCGGATTAGCGGTCTAGCGTGTCGCTTTGTCGTGCGTGTGCAAACATTTTAGAGCCAGTTCAATCTTAGATAAGTGAGTCTTTACTACTTAGATATACAGGGTCCAACTAAATATACTAAAACAACTTTCTCCAAGGAACCTCCCATACAAGTTGAGTGAATAGCTGATTCGGGTTTGTATGGAAAGCAAAAACATATTTTTTTATATTTCGACGACCTCCGTGGCGTAATGGTTAACACGCTTGACCGCTAATCCGGAGGTTCTGGGTTCGATCCCCAGCGGAAAATAGCCTTTTTCAAATTGTCCTGGTTCTTGGGTGTTTATCTATATGTATTCATCATAAAATATAGTATCATTGAGTTAGTAGGGCTCCCATAACACAAGTTTAAAAAAATCTTACTTTGGGGCTTGCTTTATCAGTGTGATTTGTCCCTAGGTATATATTTATTTATTTATTAAGGCGTGGTGGGTTCTGAATACTCACTGTTATTAAACTACTACAGTTTATTCCTCAAAAAATTTATATAAAAATCTTATTCCTTTCCTATTGATTTCCTACAGACACCCACAATAGCCAAAACACGATTGAGCATTTTTGGCTCAATGAAAAATCACAAACATACCTCTAAATTTGCCTAAATTTGCCTTTATAATACATATTACTATTTTATACAATCACCTACAAAAAAACTACAAAAAAAATTATAAATATAATACAAAAATAAAAATAAATAAAACACTGCGTAATATCGTCCACCATGGCTCCGGGCCTTTCTTCGCTCTCGACGAATATTTTACTGTGTTTTATTGAAGTGAAAACTTCTTTAGCGGCGTTGTGCACTTTTTTTGTAATGGGTAAAAAATGTTAAACTCGCGTCAGGACACGTGACCTGATCGAAAATTCGTCAGACGGATGGAGAGTAGACAGCCGGCGCGGCGTAGGAGGAAGTATCCCCCTCTCTTTCTACGGCGCGGCGAAAATGTATGCCTGCGCCTGCTGTTTCGTTTAGCTGAGAGATAAACTTTTTAATGTAATATAAATTGTCATGTTTGTGTACGATAGCACAATAAATAAATATTGTATTCTACCACATAAATGATAGTACTTTTATACTGATAATTAAAGCAATTCGTGCAAAATTATTCCTTAACCATTCCAAAATATCAAAAATGCACAACGTTAACACAAGTTTTCACTTCTGCCGGCACTCCCGGAGTGCAACCCGTCGTTTTTTAATCGGGTTACGTCTTTGGTTTACTTAAGTAGTTGATTCTTCTTCGTACGATCACAAGCAGGTGATCACCTATCAGTGTGATTTGTCCGTATATATTTATTTATTAATAAGTATCCAAGTAATTTATTAGTAAGTACCCAAAGTATCGGTATAAAAGATTCTTAATTTTCCGTGTACAGTAATTAGTCATTAAAATCTTGTAAATATTCATATTTTCAGCTTCGCTTATAAAACAGAAGCAAGATTTACATAACTTATATACGAAATATATATTATATATATAAGACAAGTACATAGTTTATAGCCCTTTCATTATTCAAAGCCCATTTAAAAGTTTGTTAATGATTATTTGCACCTACACGGGAGACAGGCGACGTCAGCCAGATCTCAGCTAATGGCGTCAGCAATCATGGCGCTGCTGGAGTCATCAATCATGTCGCAGGTGCTCGCCCCGCCCGCGCATCTCGGGCCAGGCCTTTCTGCACTGTGCTTCAAAGTCAAAAGCCTGTAGTGGTGATGAATTACGCGGAGACTGCACCTGAATATGTTAAACTATATGAAAGTAACTTTCGGAATTTGAAACTTAATATGTTTAGGAAACTTGACATTTTGAAACTTAAATACGCAGCTCTACATCTCCTTAATATCATCTATTTCTTATTTATTTATACTCTGTTTATAGGGCACCACACAATTTTTAAAATTGCTTCATATGTCAATGTCAATGTGCGTGCCTGCTGGTTAGATGTTTAGTTGTCTTCGATTCACTCCTACTATATCATTGGTACCGTTTTGGGGTTCCGTACCTTAAAAGGTAAAAACGGAACCCTTATAGTATCACTCACTTACCTGTTTGTCCGTCGTCGGTAACATCACAGTTAATTTGCTACGAAACTACTGGACCGATTGAGTTGAAATTTGGTACACATATTATGTAACTTACTGAGTTACATAATATGTGTACCAAATTTCAACTCAATCGGTCCAGTAGTTTCAATTTGGTACACATATTATGTAACTCAGTAACCCGAAGATATGATATAGGTGTGTTAATAATAAAATTAAAAAAGATCTGCAAACTATGTCGGGTGACATATCAAATTAAAGGCCTTATTGTAGGAACCTCAAATATATATCTTTTATAATTTTACAGTAAGTATTTATGAATTTGTATAAGAAAATAGGCGAAATTTATCTACCACTCTTTATTTCCGAAATTACAGGGCCTAAAATAATAAACAGGAAATAAGTAATTCTTAGCTATAAATTTAAAAAATCTTTGAGTATTACAAAACCCTATTCACGCAAGTTTAATTTGATTTTGACCAGTTTTTTTTAATATACGTACTAACCTCACATAAAATCCAGAGATATCAAGAGTTATTCAGAAGTTGAACACAGGAAGCCAGAATAATCACATCGCATCATTAGAATTGTTTAAGCTGTTATCCGTTAATTAAAAACAGCAGAAGTCGGGGACAGTCGGATGCAGTGGCATGTGGCGAGGGTCCAAATCGAATTAGAAGGGTAGGTGGAAGCACGCACGCCGTCATAACCGCGCATTATCAGATTAACCGTTTGCCGCTCGCCGCCCGCGGCACGAGCTACGAATGCTAGGCACCCGAGTCATTGCTATTCTGATTTGGTCAAGGTCGAATTCTTATGGGATAGCAATAATAATCCTATTAGAAAAACAAAATATGTATTAAATAAATTTTAGAAGAAATGTAATAACTAAGTAGGGATTTTAGTTAAAAAATGGGCTGCATTTTGTTTATAGCTCTAACTGTGGCTGTAAGCTATAATTGTTCGGTGAATATCAAATATAGCCAAACGTTCATCAAAAGTCAAGTTTCAAAATTCGTAATCGAAACTGTGCTACGAAAATGCATGCTACGAACTACGAAGTGTCGAGGCCATTACGGCTGGCAGGACTTACATACTCGTATATACAATCTTTATCATTTTACTAGTGTCTAGAATTATAGATAGAAAAATACTTAATAAATACAAAGTTGGAATAAATTGTAGCCAAAAGCCCATGCAAAAAAGAAACTTTGTTCTTACTTTACTTTTTATAGATTATTTTGAAGTAACTTTAATCAACTACATATCTATTTTTCATTTTAGTGTCCATTCATAGGGTTTTTAAATTTAAAATTAAATAAATACATATTATTACTCTGACGTTTTAATTTCTTTTGTATTTAAGTTTTCATTTGAAAAAGTTTCGTATACTTACTTTGAATAAAAATATACGTGCCGTGTGGTTTCCGGCCTAGAATAGGACCACCTCATCTCTTGCTGTGGATGTCGTAAGAGACGATTAAGGTAACGTGGGTTCACAAAACACGATCGAGCATTTTTGTCTCGATAGAAAAAAATCACAAACATACCTCTAAATTTGCCTAAATTTGCCTTTATAATACATATTACTATTTTATACGATACCTTTTTATATGAAAATTATACCAAAAAATGTATTATCTAAATATTATACAAATTTATAAATATAATACAAAAAACATTAATAAATAAAACACAGTGAAATATTCGTCGAAAAAGAAGAAAGGCCCAGAGCCATGCTTGACGATATTTCGCAGTGTTTTTATTAAAAAACACGCACAGTATTGCAAATTGTGAACCCACGTCGCCTTAAAGGACTAAGCACGATCATCTTGGGCTACATCTGTATTCCCAAGGAGGGTTGACGTCAGGCAGGCGGCCGGCCGTAAAACTATAGCCAAATCGTTTAAACTGTTCCGGCTATTTCTTCTTCACTTCGCAAGGTCTTTGGCATCCTTGGGTGACCATTTGACATGCATATTATATTTGGAAAACAAAAAGCGGGAAAGCGCACCCAGGGCTCCGAAGCAGCATACCAACATGCATGAGGATGCAACCAGGAATGCGCTAGGATGAAGAAGACTTTGAATAAAAATATACAAATAATGGTAAAAGTTCCACATTAAGCTTAACAAACAAAGTGCAAAAATACAAGCAGATAAAAATAAGCTCCTAAGTCACAAATATCACCAGAAGCGTCGAGGTACTGTGAGAGTGAAAAACTAGCAGGCAGTTGTTTGATTGCAGGTCGCTAAGTGATCACATATTTCACCGCGGCGACTTTTGTTTTTCATCCAGGGAGCCGCCGAACAAACAGTAAATACGTACTATTTACATTAAGAGAACTTGTGAACTGTACAAGGATGTCTGTGCCAGGGGATGAAACAGGGTAAATAAATGTCCGTAACAAAGCGGCGATTTTTTCACAACCACATTTTACGGCTCTTTCAAGCCGGACATAATGTATATGAATTGACCTACGTTTAGGAACACGTGACACACAGGGCTAAAATCATATTTAAAAAAGTATGTTTACCTAACAAAGAGCAAGTAGAGAGGTTTGTAGACATGGTAGTAGGCAAAAATTAATTTCAGGGGTCAGAGATTCCTTCTAATGTGGTTGAGTTCAGCAATGGCTGATCCACGCGTCAACTCGTGAACGGGTGCTGCCAGTAGCGACTGTTCAGCTTGGCTCCGTTTTCTTAAGACTACTCAGTGTTACTTATTTCTGTAAATTGGATTTGGTACTCGTTCGCAAGCTTTACATGTTATATTGTGATAACATTGTATTAGGCAGAATATCCTTGTAAACTGACAAAGCCCTTCTGGCGCGTAGGCGACCAATACTGTGCAAATGAGTTTTTTTCTCAGTGTTTCATTTCAGCAGTGATCGTTGCGAAAGGCTAGTATCGGTAGCATTAAAAAAAGAAATAGTAATTTTAATATTATAAATAAACATTACACGTAATGTACACTAAAATTATTGACGTGTAAAAGTGCCTGCAAAGGCCTAATTACTGAATAAATATTTGATTCTTTGAGACGAGATTCCTCTAGAAGATATAAAAGTAAACAAATGTCTTTCGGACATAAAATTTTCTCCTAAAGAAAAGGAAAGGAGAAAGTGCAATATGGCATCGCGAAGAAGGTAGCATAAATAAATCGGCCAAGTGCGTGTTGGGCCACGCTTAGGTAGAGTTCCGAAGTTACACATTACAACATGAAAACTTTATTTTCCGTAATTTTACAAGTTACAATTTTATTTTAGTACTTACCTCATCGTTCTTTAAGAATTACATTTTATAAGTACGGAAACTAAACTCTTAACTTTACATAGCTAAGGTAACTTTATTTTCCTTAATTTTACAAGTTACAATTTTATTTTACGAGTAGTACTTACCTCATTGTTCTTTAAGAATTACATTTTATAAGCACGGAAACTGTAACTCTTAACTTTACAAAGCTAACTTGACCGGTATTCAGTTCAGTACATCACGATTTTGTTTTTGATTTTTTAGGGAAGGAGACGCTATCCGAACACCGGAAACAGGTCAGTAAATCGAAAGGTTGTCTTTAGCTTCAAAGTATTGAAGATAGATTTATAATTTATGAATGTAGATTGTGTAGAAAGTGAAAATAATCTAAAAAAAAGTTATTTAATTTGGGTTTTTATTTGTCTCGCGTTCTACTAACTTCTATTTTTTTTTTACAATTTTCGTAACTATCAGAAAGGATATAATTTGTTGATTTTAGAAATATTTTTTAGACTTTCTGGGTTCGATGCCCAGCCAGGGCAAGTTGGAAAATGGCCTTTTTCAAATTTTCCTGGATCTTGGGTGTTTATATATATATATATATATATATGTATCATATGATATAGTGTCGTTGAGTTAGTATCCCATAACACAAGTTTAAAACTTACTTTGGGGCTAGCTTAATCAGTGTAATTTGTCCTTATATATATATATATAGACCTTATATTAAGACAATTTTTGGATCCCTTAAGCCCGCTTTGCGGCCAAACACCTGTGGTTCATTATGTTTTTATTGCAACATGTTAAAAAATATAAGAAATTGTTGGATTTGTTAAATGTTTCAATAATTCAATAATAATATTCTTTATTTCTCCCAAATAAATAACAAATTTTATAGTACACTTTTTAAAAACAAAACTCTGATTTATAAGCAGGATTGTTACTTATGCTAAGTATTATTATTACACGATCTCACTTATACAGAACGTAGTGGGAGACTGGTGCCTAAGCTAGGCAAAGCACAGGCTTTGCCTAGCTTTCAGGTGAGAGTGTCAGTGAGATTTCAGGTCACCAGATCTCACCCCAAGGAAAGTTAACAGCTAAAGATCTACCAAATAAACAAACAACTATAACAACCCATCAATTGTAGGGAGGGAATAATGTATCATAAGGTAAGGTAGCCAAACACTTATTGTAATAAACAAAGTAATTAATTAAAAAGGTTAAGCTAAACAAATCCTAAGCTATTTTAAAAGAATCCAAAATATTCTCAGTGTCACCATAGCTCAAACCTAATAGCCAATCTTTCATTGTCTTTTTGCAAGCTCTTTTGGTCATGACATAAATATTTAGGTGCCTATTAATGTGGTTGTAAAAGACAGAGCCTAAATAACAAAAAAAAACGCTGTGCAAAACTCGTCGAATAAACTTGGTAATTTGAATAAGCCAAATCTTTGCGGCTCTTGTTCAGAACTGAAGGATCATAGACAATTGAGGTATGTTGCTTAAGTACAATAGCCTGAACAAAAAGTTGACGTACAGTTAAAACTTTAGCTTTACGATACAGTTCAAATGTAGGAAATCTGAAGGGCAAGAACAACATAACTTTTAACACAGATCTTTGGGTTGTTTCTTATGCAATAAGTGTCGTTTTAGGTGCCCCACTGTAGATACCTATACAATAGGTGATTAACGATTGGCATAAGGCGAAGTATACTGATAGTAGAACTTTGTCACTAGCCATCGCTCTCAAGTTTTTGAACACATAAATCAATTTCCTAAGTCTGTCCGTTAGTTTGTCAATATGGAGTTGAAACTTCAAGTTAGAGTCAATCACAACACCCAAATACTTTATATTGTCAACTTTCTACAAAATAGTGCAAGAGCAATTAATGTCACTGAGGCAACGGGTGTGTGCTTTGATTAAATGAGGATCAGTGTTAGACAAACTTGGACTATTCCTGATCGAAAAAGCAATGAATTTAGTCTTGTCTGAGTTTAGGCTGAGAATGTTATTTTGCAGCCACAAAGTGTATTCAATCCAGTTTGAGCAACTTCATTCACCCCTTTCCAGGAATCGTCACTAAAAAAAAGAGCGGTGTCGTCCGCATAAGAAACAATTTTCCCACCTGCTAATTTTAGACTACACAAATCATTGATATACAGAAGGAAGAGGGTGGGCCCAAGAATACTTCCCTAAGGGACTCCATATTCAACACTTAGTTCCTCACTTACATCATTACCCAGCTTAACACATTGCATACGATCAGTCAAATAGTCTTTGAACAGAGATAATTGATTACCTTGAACTCCAATTCAAGTCAAAGCAGTTTTCGTGAATAAACGTATTATCTATCTATCTATCTATCTATCAATTCGTTCCAGTTTCTTCAATAGAATCGGGACAGAGATAGTATCCAACGCTTTAGCCAAATCGAGAAATATAGCTATTACCTTTCTTTGGCCATCTAAATTCTCTACGACATAATTAGTGAATTCATGTACAGCATCTGCTGTTGATTTCCCGGAGCGGAAACCAAATTGAGCTTTTGATAATATATTATTTTTCTCTAAAAAGTTTGTTAGTCTATTATTAATAAGCCGTTCGAGAATTTTCGAAAGCGCCGGGAGTATTGAAATTGGCCGATAATTGTTAATAAGATCTCTGTCCCCACTCTTATAAATTGGAAGAATTATGGATTTCTTGAAAATTTTTGGAAACTTACCTGTAATGAGTGCCAAATTACAAACATGCGTTATAGGCCCAACTAACAACGAACAATTACTTTTGAGAATAAAACTTGATATGCCGTCCCATCCTACCGCACTATTCGATTTTAAGGAAGCGATAAGACCAGACACTTCGGGTTCGTCCGTAGGTAAGATCACAAATGAGTGAGGCAGTAAAGCAGAATCAGCCAGCACACCCGAGTTCAAAGTATCAGTTTTATGGATATTTTTTGCTAAAGATTTACCTACATTAACAAAACACGAATTTATATCATTGGCGGACTGAGTTGAGAGTACCGAGGAATCCTTGACTTTGTTTCTGTTTGTAATTTTATTTATTGCTTGCCAAATTTTTCTATTGTTTGAACCAGCATTGGTCAATTCCTTACTTTCATGTTCCTTTTTAATTTTTTGAGCAGTTCGTTACAAAAATTTCTATATCTATGATATGTTACTTTTAGTACAAAGTATAGACAGTCAAAATCTGTAGCTAAGCGGACAGTAGCAGTGGCCAGAGCACAGTCACGTACAACTTTTTATAATAAATTAGAAAATACAAAATCAGACAAAGAAATTTTCCAAATTGCAAAACATAGAGCCAAATTATCACTAGACATAAAAATCAATAAATTCATCGAAGATAAAAATGACATTCTTTTGACATCAAATTCCGAAATTAATAAAAAATGGCATGAGTACTATGAAACACTTTTAAACGAGGAATATCCGAACGAAACCTTACCTCAAATTGAACCAACGTTAGGCCCTATTCAAGATATCAGTATTGATGAGGTTAAAGAAGCAGTTTCCCGCATGAAAAATAACAAAGCTGTAGGACCTGACGAAGTTCCCGCAGAGTTATGGAAACGACTGGGTCCACTGGGCATAGAATGGCTTAAAAAGCTTTTCTCTATTATTCTAACATCAGGAAAAATCCCAAATTCGTGGCGACTAAGCTACCTAGTTCCATTCTATAAAAACAAAGGAGATGTCACACAATGCGGGAACTATAGACGTATAAAACTGACCTCGCATACCCTTAAAATCTGGGAAAGAATAATAAATCAGCGCATGCAACTCCTCTCCGATATAACACCGAACCAGTTGACGCAATCCAAACAATACGAATATTAATGGAAAAACATCGCATGAATAAACAGAACTTACACCTAATATTCATTGATTTGGAAAAAGCGTTCCTCGAAGATTAGTCTGGCAAGCAATGAGAGCTCAAAATATACCAGAGCCCTACATCGATATCGTGAAAGATATTTACCATCACATCAAAACCCGTGTACGAAGTCCGGCTGGCTTTAGCGACGCTTTTGAGGTGAGGGTTGGGGTTCATCAGGGTTCTGCCCTGAGCCCATTTCTTTTTAATCTGGTAATGGACTACCTGACCAGGGATATCCAGTCACCTCTGCCGTGGAGTCTTTTGTTTGCAGATGACATCGTGCTTGTCTCAAACACACCAGAACAGCTTCAACAGACCCTTTCCAGATGGACAGTAGCTTTGGAAACGTACGGATTCCGAATCAGTAGATCCAAGACGGAGCACATGGCGTGTATTTTTGGTGAGGACGTGGACAACAGCTTGACCACAATATACTACGATGATGGAACCTGTACCGCAAGTTAGCCAATTCAAATATCTGGGGTCTGTTATTACTGCAGATGCTAATATTGAAGCCGATGTCTCCCACAGAGTTAGTGTTGGTTGGCAGAAATGGAGAAGCCTTACTGGTGTCCTCTGCGATCAGCGTATGCCGATAAGAACTAAAGGCAAAGTGTACAAAACAGCAGTAAGACCTGCGATGCTATATGGTGCAGAATGCTGGACGGTAAAACGAACTCATGAACAAAAGCTCCATACTAATGAGATGAAGATGTTAAGATGGTCGGGTGGCGTTACTAGATTGGATAGGATTAAAAATGAGTTCATAAGAGGCAGTTTTAAAGTATACCCTGTAACTGAAAAACTAACAGAGACAAACTAAGATGGTACGGGCATGTGATGCGAAGGGACCGCGACTATGTCGTTCACAAGGCGCTGGAGCTGCCGGAGCAAAAGCGTGGTAAAGGGCGCCCCCCGGACACGTGGTGGACGAGTATGGCCCGAGCAATGAGAAAGGAAAATCTTGATGCACTGACAACCCAGAATAGAACAACCTGGCGAAGAAGGATTAGGAGAACCGACCCCACCTAAAGTGGGAAAAGGGAAAGACGAAGAAGAAGAAGATATGTTACTTTTAGATCAGAGTTATCTGGGTTTTGCATCGATTTTTTGTGTAGACGATCGCGGTGGCGCATACAACGTAAAAGACCAGGGGTGATCCATGGCTTTAAGATCTTTTTCCTGTTAGAAGGTGGATATTTAATAGTGTTCTGAATAATTATCTGTATTAAATTATCAACTAGGAAATTAGCCGCCGAATCAGCATCTTTCAAATCGTATATTTTGGAAAAATTAAAATTTTGTAATGCTCTTGCCTATGCCTAATACCAACATAGTCAGTTTTTGTAACCTGAAGAGTTTTTTTAATTTTAGGTTCCTTTGTGATTAATTCAAAAAGTACAGAATCATGATCAGTAAGCGAAGTGTGGGCAACATAGGTAGATGCTGGAAATTTGGTTTTAATTAAGAAATGATCCAAGCAATTTTCATTCCTAGTTGGGAGTGTGTGACTTCAATCCATGCGAAGCCATTAGGGCTAAATAGTGTCCTTTCTTTGTGTCCGAGTTGTTTTCTCTAATATTAATGTCGCCAGTCAAGATAATATTTTTAAATGATTTCAGCTGCCCAAGTATGATATCTAATGATGATAAAAAGTTAGAGATATTATCATATGATGGTGATCTATATATTGCGATTATTGCCGTAGAATTTTTAGTCTTTAAAATTAAACAATTTGCATCCAGTATTGGCGGCTCAGTAACCGTACAATGTAAATAATTTTTAATATAAAGAACTACTCCATCATTCTGAATGTAATTATTTTTAGTGTCGTAGGATTGATAAACTTCCAAAAACGGTATAGTTGAAATTTGCGGAAGCCTACATTCAGTTAAAACGAGAACATCCCAAATAACTTTTGTACGAGCAAGAATTGTCAAAAACGTAGGAAAGTTTCTGGAAATGCTTCTTATATTTGGCTGCATTACCTTAAAAGAATCCAATTGTACTATAGGACAATCCTCCAGTTCAACAGCCGCACACTCGGACACAGACACACTGTCAATACCATCATAATTGTGTTGCACGTTATCGAATTATACAACGGAATAAAAACAGGACGTAGACTACTTCAAGTTTGAAACCGCGATTTATTGTCCCACTAATTATCAAAAACTTAGTAAGATCAACAGTCAAGATGTCTCGGCACTCAAAAACACTCAAACTGAGAATCGGCACCATTAGTTTTTTAAACTTATAAGAGTACATATTATTCATATAAACAGACGTTAAGCAACAATAGATTATACTAAATAACAAAAACATAATTTTAAGAGTCGTATGATTTAACATTCGATACGTAAAAAAGACAATATTTATTAAGATTGAACCTCCGTTATCAATCAATGTTTCTTATTTAGATGCTGGTCTGGGACAAAAGAAAAAAACTTAGAATGTACCTGCTACTTCTGTTTCCGTGCAGATCGTAAAAGCCGATCGAAGGAATAGGCGAGAATCTGAATCATGGTAATAGGCGATGCAGCTAGCAACCCATTACTATTATAATCCCCTTTTTTGGTCCATACCTTAAAACGTAAAAACGGGACACTTATAGGATTATTGATTATCACTTGTCTCTCTATCCGTCTGTAACAGACAATTGCTACGAAACTATTGGACCGATTGAGGTAAAATTCTTTCTTTCTTCCAGTACTCACTCACATCATTAATTTCTCTCTTTCTTCCAGTGAATTTCCTGCTCTCTGGCGAAAAGCTTTTGTCCTTCCTTTACCAAAAATATCAAATCCTCAGACACTTAGTAATTTCCGTCCTATATCTATACTACCATTTCTTTCAAAAATCCTTGAAGCGGTGGCGCATAACCAAATTTCATCCTTTGTATTTCATAATAACTTACTTAGTCCCTTTCAATCTGGTTTTCGCCCCGGTCACAGTACTACTACTGCCCTTATCAACGTCACTGAGGACGTACGCCTTGGCATGGAAAATCAATTGGTTACCATCTTAGGTCTGATTGATTTTTCCAACGCTTTTAATATGGTAGACCATGACATTCTCCTTGCTATACTTGAGCATCTTAATTTCTCTTCCTCTGCATTGGAATGGTTCTCCTCTTATCTCCATGGCCGGCAACAAGCAGTTCGAATGGACCGTGAGTTGTCACAATGGAATGATCTTACTTCTGGTGTTCCGCAGGATGGAATACTTTCACCTTTACTGTTTTCCTTGTTCATTAACCTTCTCTCTTCATCCATTGGCTGTACTTACCATTTCTACGCGGATGATCTCCAAATTTATGTGCAAATCCCAGCTGAGGACGTTGACAGTGGAGTTACTCAACTGAACGCCACATTAGCAGATCTTCTCTCCTGGTCGCAGGATTACGGTATACAGGTGAACGCATCCAAATGTCAAGCAATGATATTAGGCAGTCCTCAGCAGTTGGCAAAAATTAACTTAACTTCTGTTTTACCAGTAGTATACAATGGTGCCGTTATTGAATTTAAACCAGTGGTAAAAAATCTTGGTCTTTTTATTGACTCCTCGTTGAAATGGACTGCTCAAATAACTGAAATTAGTCGGACCGTTACTTATTCTCTTCAATATCTTAACCGCTTCAGAAATTTTCTTCCTATTAAAACTAAGATCACATTGATCCAAACGTTGATTTTTCCCATTATTGACTATGCTGATGTGTGTTATCCAGATCTTAATGTGGATCTTCTCAATAAGCTGGACCGCCTTCTTAACAACTGCATCCGTTTTATTTTCTGCTTGCGTAAGTATGATCACATTTCTGCTTTCCGTTTCAAACTCCATTGACTTCCCATCCGACTGCGCAGGCAACAGAGACTTCTATGTTCTCTTTTCTCTATTCTTAAAAATCCCTTTTCTCCGCAATACTTGAAATGTAAGTTTCAATATCTTGCGGACATGCATGATCGGCAACTTCGCTCCAGTAACACGCTCAAGCTTCAAATTCCCTTTTATCGATCTAGCTTCATGTCCAATTCCTTTACTTCTCAAGCTATACGGCTTTGGAATGCATTGCCCGAGGACATCAGACAAATATCTAGTAGACATTTATACAAGAAAAAAGTGCATGATTTACTTTTTGAATCTTTCAACAATTAGGAGAATTCATCGTTTCTTTCTGATCTTCAAATATATATATGTATATATGTATGTATATGTATCTATATAGTATGTTGTATGTATAAATATAGTATACTTATTTTATACGATATTTATGTATGATCATTTAAAAGTACTTATTATTTCTGGATTGTTTCTATCTATTTTAGACGCCAACTATTCTATCTGTTTCTCTTCTCCTAAAGGTTGACAGGGAGAGAATGCTTTAGCATTAAGTCTACCTATTGTAGCTTTTGGCTCAATGAAATTAAATAAATAAATAAATAAATAAAAATTTGGAACACATATGAAACTCAGTGACCCAAATATGGACGTATAACCTAAATAAATGCATTTCAAAAAAGGGAGCAACTTATTAGGGGTAAATTAGACATTAAAAAAAAAGTTTCGTAAACAATATCGTGACTCTTTCATTTGTGACATCAAATGAAAGAGTTTATTTATGAGAATTTCAAATATACTTATTTGTTTCATTATTTCTTAGATCGGAATTTTTGAAGTTATTTAAGAAAATCTAAAATGGACCATTCATCCCTACTAAACTACCGGACCGATTGAGTTGAAATATGGTATACATATGTAAGTCAGTGGCCAAAAGACGGAAGTGCTCGTAAAAAGAAAAATATAAATAAAAAAAAAAGTTTTGTGAACTATACTCGGATGTGTGTGAAATATATCAAATGAAAGAACTTTTTAGTATAATTTTAAATATTTTTTTAAGTTGATAGTTTTGAACTTATGGAAATATATAATAAAAATTACCATTCCCCTCTTATCTCCGAGGCTACTAAGCCTAAACTTAAAAAAAAAATCAGTTTTTAATTATTTACCTATATATTATAGATAAACCTATAAGAAAATAAAAATTATATGGGGGCCACGAGGGGTAAATATGAAAATAAAAAAAGATTTGCAAACTATGTCTTGTGACATATCAATGAAAGGCGTTGTAAGAATCTCAAATATATATTTTTTTATTCGTATTCAGTATTTAGGCGAAATTTGAACAGTCCTTGAAAAAGAAATACAGTAAATACTCGTATTTATTTACCTATAAATGACAGAAAAACTTATGAGATACTTCTCATACCCTCTTCACGCGATCATAATGTTTACATTGTGTTACGAGAGTAAAGAACGCAAAACCTCTCAGATGGTACCTCAGACCATGTAACTGAACAACTTTTATTCAACAACTTTCACAAAACTAAAAAAAATTCATACAAACATACAAACTATTACTATACAAACAATTTTCATACAAACTGATCAGCTGATCGAGTCAATTTGTATGAAAATCCGTTTTTTTTTTATTTCATGAAAGTTGTTGAACAAAAGTTGTTCAGTTTCATGGGCTGAGGTACCATCTGAGTGGTTTTGCGTTCTTTAATTAACACTATGTTTATCTGTCATACAATAAATCCAGAAAAAATGTCGTTGTAATTACAATAAATAATAAATAAGGTGGCGGCGTAGCGTGTGGTGCGGCGATGGCGGGCGAACCCGCGCGCCGCGTGTTGTCGCGTTTTCCCGCGAGACCCGCGACGCGCGACTCGCCGCGGGTGCAATATTGAGAGTATTTTACGTGTAATTTTCTCATGAACATTTCCCCTTGGTGCATTTACCCCCCGGTGGGTTAAACTTATGATACGAGTAAGTATAAAACAGATTCCTACTAGGACAAAATTAAAATTATTATTTGTTTATTTCGA
This sequence comes from Acrobasis repandana, assembly GCA_963576875.1. Classification (NCBI taxonomy): domain Eukaryota; kingdom Metazoa; phylum Arthropoda; class Insecta; order Lepidoptera; family Pyralidae; genus Acrobasis; species Acrobasis repandana. Next base: position 11,498,928 of record OY756218.1, on the reverse strand, counting down.
TTGTCTTGACGCTAAGGGATTTTTTTTATTAATTATTAAAAAAATATACATATATTTAAAATAACCTATAATATGTCAGTAGAGAGAATCCTTGGTCTTAGTAAATAATTATTTTCAAATTTCGTCCAAGACGATTTCCAAATGTATTGGAGTTAAAAGTAAAAAAAAACAGACAGACAAATTAAATATTAGTAGAAATTAGGTATAATGTATTACTATCTTTTAATTGATTTAAATAGAATTTTACAACTTATAGAAAATAAAAAATAAAAAAAAATGTTATAACAAAAGACAAGGAAAGTAAAACAAATAACAGATCTTATAGGCTGACTTTGGTTGGAACACCCAAACTTTTGATTAAACATTAGGTAAGTACTTGCTCGAAAAAGTTTTGCTGAGTTTTTAAAGTCACTAATTAATAACTTATAGGTGCAATGTGCAATATTATTTCAGATTTATTACGTTAAGTTTTATGAGTATTTTATTTTATTGTTGAGCCAACAAGTTCCTACGTTCTTACTTTTACTATGAAGGGAGTAGATACTTACTTAACTTATTAATTAGCAATATCAATGTGCACGAAACTGAAAAAATCGAAGGCTGTAGGGATAAGTACCTACCTACAGCCATTCATTAAGTGGGTACCTGGATCGTTAATTACGACTTTTTTATTTTCCTCAATGACAAAGGAACTGTCGGCGAAAAGAAAAGTAGACAAGTGTCGTGACACGCACCCCGCAAGAGGGGAGCGGAGCGGGGTGCCGGCCGACCAATGAGGAGTGCAGGGCGAGCCGGCGACCGCGGCCATTGGCCTGGGCCCGGGGGTGCGGGCCCCGCCCCTCCTCAAAGCTCGCCCTTATTGAATTAGGCTTATCATTCGATTTCGAGTGGGGCGAGCGCACGGTCCTCCGTGCCGGCAAAAACTATCACTCGGGTCCGATACCATCTGTAATCGGCATAATTCGATATAGTCGCGGCTCATCCAATTATGCGGCTGTGAGCCTTCGCGGCGGCTTCCGACACAAGACGCACGCGCCCCGCGCGGCGCGCCGCACTCGCGGTCTCAATTTTTTCAAAATAAGCACCATCTTTTCGAGCACATGTTAGGGAGTGAACTGGTTAGATAGCCGGCCAGCCAGCAGCCATGGAGTACGGGTACTTGAGCGGCGCAGGCGGAGGCTTCGAAGGTGGCTGCCTGGGCTCCGGCGGCGGCGAGCTGTCGTGGGGCGAGTTGGCGTCATGCGGCCAGATGTCCCAGGCGGCCTACCGCTACCAGGGCATGCGGTACCAGCCACCGCCACCACAGTGCGCCCGCCCACAGGACGCTGCCATGAGAAACCACCACATTTTCCCCCCGTCGATGAATTTGCAACGTAAGTCAAGTTTCAGATTGTTTTGTTTATCCGACGGAACCGCATGCAATTCGCTATACCGCAAATGTTGTTTACATAATAATAGAGTGAAACATACTTGGTTATTCCGTAACCGCTTGTGTGTGTACAATGTACATCGTATACTACTATACATTAATAAAAAATTGTTTGTATTCTTCGTTCATAGGAAAAAGGTAATAAAAATTGTTAAGTTATAATTTCTTCTCTAGAGTGTAGCGTATAAAAGTAAGACTCATCAAACAAGTTCAACATAGGATAATTTGAAAAAGAAAACAAGCGTTGAAATCTTTTGTAGACATCGTGTAGACATAGGGCTACGAGCTACGTAGCGGTGTAGGTATCGTAGCGTTTGCTACGAAACCGCGCTGAACCCTACGGAAGACTACGAAGATCAATATGTCGTAGCGTAGCCTCCGATCTGTATCGTAGCAACTTGTAGAACTTATGTGATTGTAACATCTCTAATTTAAATTGTCGCGGTTTATAATACTAATACAATAATTATCTTTCAAATGTTAAACGGTCGAAAAGTTTTAGTAAATAAACAGGGTGTTTAATAAAGGTGAAATAAATAATATATACTTTAAGGGCATGCTCAGTTCGTGATATAGAATAGCTTTACCCATAAATAAATAGAGTGAATGCGGGTAACCAAGTGAATGGAGCGTTGCATTCCTTTATGACCAGCAGGAAGGTATCAGATAAGGCACGTCTTGCTGTTCATAAAGGAGTACTAATACCTACTTTAATGTACGGTAGTGAGAGTTGGGTATGGCAGAGAAAGCATGAAAGCAGAATAAATGCAGTTGAAATGCGAGCGCTGAGGAGTATGTGTGGTGTTACCTTGAAAGACCGAATAAGAAATGATGTTATAAGAGATCGGTGTGGAGTGAAAGAGGACGTAGTGACAAAAGTAGAACAAGGGATGTTAAGATGGTTTGGGCATTTAGAAAGGATGGATGAAAATAGATTAATAAAAAATATTTATAAGGTAAGTGTGAAAGGAAGAGCGGTACAGGGTCGACCTCGGCGAACGTTCTGCGATCAGATTGCAGACGTTCTGAGAAAGGGAGAGGTAAGAAGTACACGTAACCGAAGGGCATGTATGAAGAGGTTGATGAGTGTAGATGAAGCGAAAGAGGTCTGTCAAGATCGTAGCAAGTGGAGGTCCATAGTCTTTGCCTACCCCTGTGGGAAACAGGCGATAGTATGTATGTATGTATGTATGTATAAATAAACCGGTCAAGTGCGAGTATAATTCATGGCAAGTGGGTTCCTTTCTTCGCATCTGCATACTTTATCCTGAAATCCATACGTTAAGAATTATTTTTTGTAGTTTTTTCAAAATTTTAGCCCCCCTGTTTACTGTGCCTAAATTTTGATGCTTTCTGGTTTTACGTAACTATCAACTGTCTAACTTTTAATTTAATTTGTATAAAGCTTTCGTTTTCCGAGTACATTTTATAAGTTGGTCGACTCTCTTTAATTTATAAATCCTACTTAGGTCTGATAGGTAGTTTTCCTTTTAACAGCGTTATATGATGTGAATTTTTTCAATTGTCCATATTCAACCGTTTAGCTGACACTTGACTCTAACAAAAACTTGCTTTTGCCTTAAGGCTGTACCTGAATTTTCCGGGGTCCAGTGCTGCCCCCATTTAAAGTAAATCATTTCAAAGAATACGGAGACATTACTTAAAATTTTGCAACTACCAAGTCCTAGATAACCCTTCAAAGTATTTTATGAACTACTACTGTAGTATTTTATGAACTACGTCAAGCTTTACTACGCACATTTGCGAAAAACGGCCACTTTTGGCTAATGTGCGTAGTAAAGCTTAACGGTCTCATTATAAACTGTAAACAGTAGTTCATAAAATACTTTGAAGGGATACTTCTAGGATTTGGTAGTAGCAAAATTTTTAATTATTTCTCCGTTTTCTTTGAAATGATTTATTTTAAATGGGGGCAGCACTGGACCCCGGAAAATTCAGGTACGGCCTTAAAACCAAATATTTTACAAACGGATCCCAAAATCTAAAAATGGTGTACACACCCCACACCATGGGTAAGTCGAGAAAAAATAAATTGATTCCCACATTACATGTACGTGAGCTACTCTAAAAAAATTTACCAATTTATCAAATTACAGCTTTCTAATACTAATAGTCTCTGAGTAAAACTGAGGACAGACAGACCGGAATCCTAAAAACGAAAAACCAAAAAAAAAAAAAACATATTAAGTCACCTGTTTGAGTTTCTATGTGTGTCTCTCCCGTATATCCGAAATGGTTGAATCAAAAATTTGAATTATTATTTTTAAAATTTTTGATTCACTGATTTCGGAGATAAGGGGGAGGGATATAATAATAAAAACAGATGAAAATTGACCATTACTTATTATCATAATCATCCGCAGCCTCCCACTGCTGAGAAATTGCTTTGGATGCCATTTAATATAACCTTGTCGGTGCGTGGTAATATGCTGGCTCACAGATTTGCTAGGTGTACAGCAGAGGTTAGTTGACTTTATTTAAAACATACTGTCAGAATTTTTACACAGGCAATCTGTGGTTCAACTTCACGCAGAAAGCCTACAATGCCTTGCGCATTCAATATAATGATGTGTTTAGAACGCTGTTTCGGCTTCCTCGCTACTGTATGTGCTTCCGGTATGTTTGCCGATACGGCAGTCAGCGATTTCTATGCTATTATCCACAAGAAGGTAGCATCACTAGCATCACTCGTGAGGCGAGCTCGTGAGAGCACAAACACGTTCTACGGATGATTGCAGACAGAACAGACTCGCCCCTGTTTATTAGGTTAGCTAGGCTGTATGTGAGGACAGGCTTATAGTTGAAGACTGGATGTCTTTTTTAAATTAAATTGAAATAAATATACAAAGTGGAAGAGACATACCCGTAAAAAATCGAACCACGGGCTATGCAAGATGACTAAAGTGTAATGTAATTAAAATAACAGTCGAAAAACCAAAAAAAATTCGACATTCCCATACATATCGCCATGACGGCCGCACACTTTTGTATGAAAATGCCAAAAAATATTTTTGTTTTTTGGCTATTATTTTAATTTAATTATACTATAATGGTCTAGTATGGACCGTGGTTTGATTTATTACGGGTATGTCCCTTCCACGTTGTATACTTTTTTTTTCAGGGACTTTTATTAATTTTCAATAATTATTCAATACAATTTTAATTTCAATTTAATTTAATCTGAATTATTACCATTTAAATCAATGAAATTATTAACATTACTTGTAAGTTTGTATGTGCTAACTAATGGACTGCAGTTGTATAAATAAATGAATTATTATAACTAAAAACTATATATCATCATCATCAGGTCTTTCTAGTCTCTTCTGCAGGAGCACAGCCCCCCCCTACCAAAGCACAGCCCCCCCCCCTACCAAAGCACAGCCCCCCCTACCAGAGCACATACGCTCAATAGAAAAAATATTTTAGTATAACGTCTTGCAAAATTTAAAACGTTCATTTAGTTACGAAACACGTTCGTGTTAGGGTCTCATTCACTTATAATTGTACCACATTTCAACCTAATCGGTTCATTAATTTCGGAGTAAATTTGCCAAGGTAGACGGATAGACATACAAAATGAATGGTAGCACCATTCACCTGTCTGTCTGTATTGTCACTTTCAGGCACAGGTCATAAAAAACTACACCAAATAAAAAAAATATAACAGATAAGTACTTTAAAGTAATTTATATGAGTACAATAGGCAGACTTATCGCTTAAAGCGATCTCTTCCAGATAACCAGTGGATGGAGAGGACTGTGAGAAAGACAAATAGATATAGTAAAGGCTTAAAAATATATAACTATGATAAAACCGCTGAAGATAAGAATGATAAGGATGCAGTTGGTTGTGGTTTGAATGGCATTTGAACCGAGGTTACAAGAAATATGATTCCTTTTGCAATTCTTTTGATTTTTCATGAAGTTATAATTATAAATCATTTAAAAAGGCCCAGAATTTGGTACAGTAGCGCCCTAATTAAAAATAAATTATCTCGTCGAAAATAGACCATAATTCAAATTTTCCCTATACGAATCTTTAGATAGTAATATTAATTATATAAAAGGAAGGTATCTTCAAATATATGTTTTAGGTACATTTTTGATAATTGTTAATTTTATAGTAAATAAGTATGTGCTATAAACAAAATCCTTGAATGTCTTTCATGATACTACTATTTTCATACTAAGATTGAATGAATGAATGAATTTATTTTAGTTATAAAATTACTTGTAGTCAGTCTTGCTTTACACTTTTGGGTTACCGACTTCAAAGCTATGTACTTATATAAGTAAGATGGCTACTTTTACAGAACGTGACATTTATAAAATACACTGAAAAGAATTCAATACCTTCTTTTACGTTGAAATAATTTATTCAAAACGAAGACGCCGCTCTACCGAGTTCTCGAGAGATACCTAGTTTTCTAAAGGTCTTAAAACATTTAGAAATTTAGATTCATTTGACTTAAAATATCGGAAAATGCCAAATATATTTCAGTAGCTGTAAAAAATAACAACAGACCAGAAATCATCAACGTTGATAATTGCCAAGTGGTTCAAAATAACATTTATCTCGGTTCCACTGTATCTAATGAAGGACGTTGTGAGGATAAAATAAAAGCTGCTGCGCTGTGATGACATCAGATGTAGAAAAGCTCACAGGAAGGGTCGCACTAAAACACCTAGGTTCGTATGATTCCAATTTTCTTATATGGAGCTGAAATGTGGTGCTGGCGACGACTTCTCAGAATATGTTGGATAGCACCAACGCCTCCATATTGAAGGGATTGCAAATTAAGAAAAGGCTCTATTCGATTGTGCAGTTACGATATATATATAAATACTTAAATTCTTCGGCCATGTCACCCGCAAAGTAAACTCTATGGACGTTTGGTGATTCAGGGTGAATTGAAGGCAAGCGTTTACGTTGTCGGTCTCCAACGAGGTGGTTGGGTCTCGTCAAAGCTGTAACATAGTGCCCAGCAACAGAATGCTCCAAAAAAGACGCAGACAGAGTTATGTTAAGAATAATCGCAGAAGCAGCGGCCATGGACGGTCAACCCAATCCCTGATCACGACCACTTAGTCAAGTATGACTAACATGAAATAGAATTTGTATACTCTATGATTATTTTAAAAACTTATTTTTCGTGAAGACTTTCAAGAAGAAACATAGATCAAATGGATGATACAAATTTCTATAGCTAAAGATTAATGTACAACGTGTAACAAAAAGGGGGTATCAACCCGAAAGGGAGTTAACGTACTAACCAATGTGAACAACTTTTATTATTGGTTTCACATTGGTTAGTACGTTAATTCCTTTTTTGTTAGACGTTGTATATAGATATAATAAATAATATATTGTTTCTGTATCACACTGGTGTGACTAATTGGTGTGACAACGAATCGGCACCCGTTTTATTGAAGTTTTAGCTTCCTTGACATTGATGCAAGATGGTCCGTATGATCCTTTTACCTACTCCACATAATTATCAAGCTGATTATTTTAAAATGGCTTTTGGAAACATTTATTTTTATGGAGAAGATCTCTAATTATACTTTAAAATATGAATAAGTCTATTTATTTATCATCATTCAATGTATAGACACATTTACTTATTAATAAGGAACCGCTTATTAAAGAAAATTTATCTACATTCAATGTATTCTCTCTTATTTGCTTCCTACTTTGAGCAAATATAGAAGTAAATAAATAAAAAAAGTGTGTACCAGATTCTAATAGGAGTTTCGTACAGTCTTAATGTTTTAAATGCAGGCAAAAAACCAAAGTTTGTTGTGTTTATATACAAACCCCAAAAAAAGAAACAATTACAAGTTAAAAATTTTTAGTGCGCATATTCTGATCTTCCAAAAGACATTTGATCATGAATAGATAGAGATTTGCAAAAAAAAAACTCAACCTGAGTTTTTTTTGTACTTAAAGCTCTATTTCTTTTGGGTTAATAGTATCAGTTTAATGTATTGAACTTTCAGACGCTCACTGGAACAAAATATTTTTGTATAATGTCTATCAAAATGAATAATTATTGTAATGTTACAATAGTCATACTGTTGTTGTCATTATCATAGTTTTGACATAAAGCTTCATGGCCCACCCCTAAGCTGCGAACATTTTTTTAAAATAAATTGTGAGCTCTTCTGTATGTTAAACAAAATTATGTTAATAAAATATGTTTCATATATATCATCTTTGAAAAATAAAATTACCTAGGTTAAAAATATGAGATCCTTTATGGAAAATTACTTTATTATAATAAATAGAGACCATTTGTATGGCAAAACGATATAGTTTAGTTTACTTATGCTATATAGCTCCGGAACCCCAAAATCTAAATCATCATCATCATCATTTCAGCGCATAGCGTCCACTGCTGGACATAGGCCTCTCCTAAGGTCGCTGGAAAGCGCTGAATGCAGGCCGGTCTAGATCAGCCATTTTGGAAAATCTAAATACAAACAAAGTCTAAAAGCTGAGTTGCCATTTTATAAATGTTGGGCTTACATAAATAACACAAGTACATATGTCTTTAAATTTAAGTTAATGTAATCATAACATTATAATACTTTAATTTTATAACAAAAGTATTCTTTGGCCTAGTAATCTTCTTACAATTTTCCGTAAGTAAGTTTCTAAAAAAGTTCATCTTGCTACATTTCTATAATTCTACACTAAGATTAATCATAACATTACGCATGCATGAAGATATACAAAGATACATTTTTAATATCTGAAATACGTGCAATGATTTCAATCTTAACACCAAAAACTTTTGATGATTCATTAATTAAATTCTGTTAATTAAAACGTTAACAAGTACTTATTATAGTTTTTTAAATATTTTAAGCAATCAGTCTCTACTAAAGAGCTGTCGTTCTTATCAAAAAATAGTTTTATAATAGGCAGACTTACTCTAACTCTAAGGCAGGCTTCCATAATCATTCAGGTCTTGTGTTTTTTCTTAATAAAGAATTATCGCGAATGCATACAATTATTTGAAGTAAAAATGTTATTTTGGAATTATCACTATTCACGGTCCAAAATATGGGGTACAAGTCTGAACGAATCGGGTTATCAACTTAGTTGATTAGTTAGTTAGTTAAAATTTTTATTGCACCAAAACATAGTAATACAGTTTATTAGATTATAGAAAACAGATGACAAAAGGCGGCCTTATCGCAACTACATAAATAAATATACTTGAAGAGATGACTCAGTCTGTCATTACGATCAACTTTTCCTTCTTTTAATTTACACTCTCTAAAAATCTACTTTTACGTAAATATAAGGAAACAGAGATAAAAAAACTGTTATTAGGCCCATAAAAATAATGAAATCAAACTTTGGAAACCAAAACAAAAAGGTGAAAATACCTTTCTTAAACTTTATCTTTATTGCTTCTGTTCGTAACACCAAAGTGAAACCGTTTTCATTTGGTGAACAAACGGGACGGGAGGTTGCGACGACGATCACGAAACAAAGAGTAGTGCTCTGGGCGGGGCGGGTACAGGGGGGCGCGGGGGGGAGACTGCTTGCCGCGTGAGCGATTGCGTCCCTAATTGGCAGCGGCGTCCGCGAGAATCTTAAGGGGAGGACAACGGAGCCCGAGCCTTCTTCGCGTCTTGCGGCTCTCGGCTTGCTTGGACCTCCCCTCCCCCGCAGCCAGCAACCCTCCGCGCCCACGCAACACAATAACTCACCTAGGGCGGCAACGCTCACGTAATCTCGAGTAAGACCGGATTATACCCGTTAATCATGCGGAAATTAATTACAAGTTTGTGTATTAATTGTAGTACAATTACAGAATTACAGGGTTAACATTGAGATGATTCGGTTTTATTTGCAAATATTTGTTTAGTCATATTTCAAGAAGTCAACTTAAAATTAAGGCTAATACTTTACACATTGTGTAGTGTCTATTAGATTTCCATAGTCAAAGTTGTTCATTTGGCCCCCTTTCGGTTTGGTATACCGTTTCTGACTGACGATATATGTACATACCTATAATAATGTTCATTAGATATACTTACAGAAGTAAAAAAAATGAAGACAATTTGGCCATATTAGATTTTTATAATATACTGATCATTTTTAATGTCAACGTATACATTTATTAGGTAAAATAAATACATAAATATTTATACGCGATCATTTAAATGCTCTTTAGTATTTTTTAAACAGTTTTATAATTAGATTTAGTGACTGTTTGTTTTCTGAATAATACAAAAAAATATATTTTATTTAAATTTATTTATTTATTTTATTTTATTTAAAAATATATTTCTATTTTCCACTCCATAAATAAGGAAAGATAAATAAGAAGTACAAACTTGAGTGGTTGATACAACTTTCATATGTATATAAAATTCTTATCTTAAAAAATATCTTCTAAGTCAGTTTTTAATATACTTGTAATTGTATATTAAAAATTGTATTGAAACTAATGGTAAAACAAAAAAAAAACGAAGTTAAGGCGTTGTCTTTTGAGCAGATACCTGCTAAAATAAAAAAGGGATGAGTTTTCATAATAATTAAAAATATGCTTGTTGCTTACATATACAAGTATAGTAAAATTTAAATAAGTTTACTTGTCAGAAAAATTTAAATCCCCCAACTTTCAAGCGTTCAACCCAAATAACTTTTGAAAGGCTGAACCTATTACCATCAAACATAGCGAACCATCTCAACAGACACGGCTTTCGATTAAAAAACCGCATCGTAATCAGTATATTCGTTAAGACATACATACTACGTCAAACTTATAACACCCCCTTTTTCGTCGGGGGTTGAAAAGCATACTTATACTTAACAAAAATACTTAATAAAGCATCATACCTGGAAGTATGTACCTAATACTTGTACTCGTATCGGAGGTAAATCTAATTTGTAAACCTAGATTCTCGTATCGGCCTTACGTAAGTACTCAGTGTACTCAATGATCCCAAACTCAATTTATAACATAGTCGAGAAATATATCGTATTCGAACAGAACTGTCACATTTTCTTTACTCGAATATTGTTTGTTCTCCCCAAAATACACAAGATTTGCGCATTACATGAAGAGAAAACAGTTCGGTATCCAACCCGATATCGCCATTTCTATTCTCATGTCGCCTTTGTATGCAAGTGGACGGGTTAATTCGATTTGGTGCGAGGACGAGGGCAATATTTTATCGCATCATGTGATCTATTCTGTCCCAGTATAGTATAGTAGAGTGGGCCATAAAAAAGGCAATATCTCACAGTTGAGCTGCGCCGGGAGCCGCGATCGTAACTTCCACAATGTTACTGCGGCACACTCGACAAGGGAACCGACTTTTATTTTTAGGAAAGAAATTATTGTTTTCCTACAAAGGTGAACATTGTAAGACGAATATGCCTCTGCGGGTCGTCTAGACGGTTTTATTTAACTGTTCCAATACATGTTTTATGATACATGACGGTGTCAATAGGATTATGGGGGAATCTAAATTAGACAGAAGTAGTATTATCAATACTCAACGAGCTCATGAGAATAGACTAATATAGTCATCTTGGTGGTTGGCCCGAGTGGACCTTTTATATGAGTAAACAACAAATACGCAATCTAAGCAAGTACATTTTACTCAAATAATAAAGTTATAAGACCTGTTATAGTACCTATGTTAAATATGCTTATAGAACAACTGATGTGCTATCTAAAAAGTATGATAGTTTTTCAATCCAACTGGATTGAAAGCTATCATACCTACGGTATTGACGGCTTTAAATCTCGAGTGCATTGAATAGTTTTCCACAATTTATTTTAATAGGATATAGAGACATATAAATATGCAAGCAGTAAGTAAGTACTTAATAGATATCATCTATGCGTTTAAAGGTTTATGCTGGGACTTCTCCTTAGAACAACACGTGCTTCTAAAATTCTCTGCCGCGTTCATCAATGACTTCTTCAATATACGAGTACATAGGTAGGTAAAGATGTAGCTGGTAAATTTTTTGAGTTTATATAGTATATATATATCAGTTACTTTTACTTTATTTTGTAGATTGTAAAAAATAAGGACCAGTCCATTAAACAGCTATAGTATATATTTAAATTATTTTACACCTATAAGTTTTAAATTGTCTTGATTCGTTTAAGACACTGTACTGAAGTCTCAGGGTAAAAAACAATTTAGTGTAAGTATAAAGTATAGAGAAAAATTGAAATATAAAGTGGGTTGGTAGGTACTTCATTTTTAAAATGATATTTTGCAGTAATCTCTATTTAATATACCTAGGTTGTGCAGAGCATCCCGTTCTCCTATTATTTTTATGATTGAGCTGGAGGTCGCCGTGTTCGTTTTACTGCCGCCATTACGCAAATTTACCCACATGTTTATTTGCAATATAAAATATATTGCTGTTATGCATTAGATACTCTAGTATTTTTATACTTTCTATTAGTAATATTGAAAATGTATTACTGTAATATAATATAAGACTCTAGGTCTCCTTCGTCAGTTTGCAACACGATGAGTATTTTATTGATGCTCTAATATTGCTTGTTTTTAATTTTTTATAAAACTGTATTTTTTCTCATTTTCACTTTATTTTAAGAATATGGCGCGATGACTCCTCGACAAATTATGTGCTTTATACAGTACTCGTAAAAACCAAAAACATTATGTAAACATAACACAGTCCGTTCTCTCTAGAGCCAAGATGTTGCGAAGCAACACCTCACTCAGGCTTGGCTTCATTAATTTGAGCATAACCCTCCGTCGTCGACGGCCGCTCGAAATATCGTGAAATGACGTACCGTGCCGACATTTTTTTTAAATGTATTGTGACACAAACAGCCATTACAAAAATATCTTACTAACTAAAATTAATACTTAAATATAGCAAACATTTATTTAGTGAAATATCAATACAATGGAATTACATATTTGCTTTTTGAAACTTCTTCTCATATCTCTCAACAATTCTAGAATAAGGGCAACACCTCGCTCAGCGTTGTCTTCATTAATCTGAGCTTAACCCTTCCGTGGTCGCGAGCGCTCGCAATATGGCGTGATGACGCGCCGACATACTCTGCATTATGGATGCCGGAAAAGTTCCCGCGTGACGCGAGAAAAATGAACCACCACCGCTCGCCAGATGGATTGCGATACAATTTACTGAGAATTCCGCTGCTGAAAGCTGGATCTTTGCATAGATTCTTTATTTATATGAAATGGTCTGCCTATCTCTTTTTACAGAAATCCATTACACTTTTTGTAAGATTACAATACGAGTACAAAATAAATTAGGCCTGATTAATGTGTTAATTGTACGGCAATGATTATTTTTTGTTTTAGAATCTTTTTCAACAAAAAAAATCGTATGTATTTTAGATTTATAAAAACATATCATATAGGAAAAAAAATACAGTCTAATGCCTAGTGGTTCGCAGAAGTGTATTTATTACTTTTTAATTAAGGGTGCTTCTGGACCCCATCCCATATCTTCACCTTAATACTCGTAGTTAACGTAGGTATACTTATTAGAAAATAAAAATAAAAATTTTATATTTGTAGATACATAAAAAACTTTGTCAAAGTCAATATATGACTAATCTTCACATAAGTTTGGAGAATATTCAAATACTTGTATTTGGAATAAGTCCTTAGCGCCCTTCAAGCAGTCTCGCCGTCTAGTAATTAACCGGAGCCTCCGAGGATGAGGGGGAGGTTGGAGACGCGGGGAGGGGTGCGGGGGCCACGGATCATATCACCTGTGAATTAATCGCTCTCTGACGATTAATTAGTGCCACGTGTTCGCGTAACGGCGTATGTAAGCACGTGACTCGCAGCCTGTTTAGATTTACGTAGTGTTGTGTTTGCAGGCAAATTTGACGGGTTGTTTATGGCCTCGATGGTTTCGGAATATCCACTACTCTATGGGATGGACGTAGATTGTGTACTATTTTTAGGGGTTCGTACCCAAAGGGTGCCAACGGGACCCTATTACTGAGACTCCGCTGTCTGTCCGTCTACCCGTCCGTCTGTTCCAGGGCTCTGTTCAGCTAGACACTTTAAATTTTCACCGATTATGTGTTACTGTAGCCGCTATAACAACAAATAATAAAATAAAGTTAAAAATTAAATGTGTTCTTCGTACAAGAAACTTGTTTTTTCAGCGTTTCTAATTCGATCTTAATAGTGGCATAAACTAGATACTTGACATTTTCACAGAATATATATTGCTATAGCCAATTTTACGGAGGTAGGCTTCCTTTATGTATAAGTTCGACTCGCACTTGGTTTTTTGTACATTACATCTTTATTACTTCATTTCACTTTTAGGTAGGTACTACAAACACAAAATACATAAGAGAGAAAGTTGCGACTGATTTATACTGAGTTATATGATTTTTGCATATTTATAAAAATATATAAAAGGAAAAATCCATACTAAGAAAGCCGATTCATAGAAACAACGTAAAAATGTCTTAAAGTCCCATGTTTACCTACGAAACATAAAAGAACAATCCCATTGGCATTAAAAGGAAAACTTCCCACCCGGGCCGATAAAACATAAGGTCTGCAATAACAATGAGCGGCCGCCTGACCCACGAACTGCAAACCCAAATTAAACATCTTATGAACAGAAACATCTTGGCAAGATCCTCTTCATTAGGTCCCGCAAATTGCGGGGTGTGAGGTGGGGTGCGGGAGCAGTGACACGAGGCCCCGCCGCGCCCCTCGCACCCCGGAGCCTCTATTAATAATGCAAATGAGACCGCAGCTCGGCCAAGAAGCGAGTCTCGATTAATTCCGGTTCATTTGAGGTAATTGTCGCTACTGTGCGGTCTGCGGTCTGCCGCTGGGTGGCGCGGTCTGTCACGTGTCCACGCCTCTAATGCTGAGCTCGTTATGGTGCCGTGAGCCGTGAGGTTTGTTTTGTTGCCTACATTGTCTTTTAATAATTCGTTATATTATGAGCGAATGGATTTTTACTTGGGTGCTTAGATGCTGAACGTCAAGAGTCATCAAGGGTACACGTACAGTAGTTATATGGCACCTTTCAATCAGCATTTTACTTCATTTGTCATATCTTTTTGCCTTGCTAGATGTCCTGATTATAGATTCATCCTTTCATTCGTCATTATAAATCCATTATAGATAGTTGAACTTAAATATTTTAATGTTCGAGTAAGAGAATATGAAACAGGATGGGTTTTGTAACTAATCTGTGCTTAGAGTCGGTAGACGCAGATTAATAAATCTTTATGCAATACAGCTACATAAATATGTATGTAATTTATGTAGAATCAAGTAATTAGAATTTAATCTACTTACTGTTACATTATAAATCTGTTTTCATAGCCAAAATTGTACACTATATTTATAATTATATTAACGGTACAAATAAAAAGAGCATGACGTAGCAGTGGCTACGGCGTAGCACCGCTACGATCGATACATAAGCCACGCGACAGGCCAAAGTTACGAGTTTTTGCGGCACTTCCCGCGACCTCTCAGTTGCATGTACGTTTGTACTACATTGAAAAAGGTTCCTTCCAACAGCTTCGATTCATTTAACTTTGTGACAAGAATTCCAGACAAAATATTTAACTTAATATACGCCAAGCGCAATAATAAGCCATACAAATAAGTTAAGCTTATAATATTAAGCATATAAGCACGTTTAATATTATAAGCTATCAATTAATTTAACTTATTTCAAATTACTATGGCGAAATCTTTCTTTCCCGTTGAAATTATCGTCGTTACGTTACGTCAGTGACGTTATATTTTATCGAAATGTATAGACTGATAATTTGTTTATTTTTTTACTTCGGTACCTAAGCACACACATACAAAACTTAAATAATTTAAATATACCTATTCAACAAAATTAAAGACGTATACAACAAATGATTAAGAACGTTAAGTAAATGAGAAGTAGGTACAATCTGGGGGCTATTTATACGGTAGGTATACAGGGCGAGGGCGCGTCTGGAGGGGAGACAAAAATGGCGGCTTGTGTACGCAAGCCTGCATCGGCCGTGAATGGTTTGTTTTACTTTGGCAACACTCGCGAAAAGTTACAAAACGATTTTAATTAAAACGTTTAAAAGGAGTTTATTTTAGCGTGAGGATATTGTTATTTTTTTGAAGACGTACGTTAGATAAATGCTATGTTTAATTAACTGTAGTAGGTATATGTAAGTAAATATTTTTAACATATCTCATTTATCAATTTATAATTAAATGTATCTTTAGTTATAAATTTTCAAATATGTAAAAAACTAAGTACTTATTGCAGAGTAACTTACTAAAAAATTAAACTATACGTACTTAAATTATAGTATTAAGTTAAATAAACGTGTTCGTAAAAATAACAATTTATCACATATGCCCATTCTCTGTCACTTCTACGATGTATACAGGTGTATGCTAAATGCATTAGGTAATCCTGCATAGCTTTTCGATGTTACTTTTTTCTTACTGTTACTTAGTTAGTTAAAATCTTTATTTAACCAAAACATTATGATACAGAACAATTTAAAACATAAAAACAGATGTCAAAAGGTGGCCTTATCGCAACTGCAATCTCTTGAAAAATTATAGATGTAAATCAGGGGTAGGATGAGTATTTTCATTTCAGATTTCCAATAGCCGTGTATATATATAGACCCACCATCCTGCCTTTGTGTTGTAGTAACGTCATAATACACATATGACATATACATGCTTATTATTACGTTACGTGTTATATATAATACTTTGTTATCGTATTTGAAGCTACGTGAAATAAATTTAAATAAGATAACGTCATTAGGTACTAATAGTTTATTTAGTATATAAGCTTTAGTTGCATTGTATAGGGTAGAGTCGTCGTCATGTAAGGTTAGGTTAAGAAGATGGAACAATAAATACACTCTGCGACTCTCGTGTTTCTATCACCACTCCTAACCACAACGCTACTAATATAAACCCATATCGTGGCCCATATCATGTTATTGCAGTGTTTTGAGACCTTTCTACCTCGTAAGGTATAATAACGTGAAAATATATCGCAAATATGGGGATATAAACAAAAGACAAATTTGAGATAACCTTTCAATATAAAATAATCATTTTTTGAGACTAAAAAGACGTAGGTACAATAAGCCTCTTTTTTACAGATTGTAAACTCACGCATTTAGAAAGGTTGGATTTAAATAGATTAACAAAAAATATTTATGAGGCAAGTGTGAAAGGAAGAGCGGGACAGAGTTGACCTCAGCGAACGTTCTGCGATCAGATTGCAGACGTTCTGAAAAAGGGAGAGGTAAGAAGTACACGTAACCGAAGGGCATGTATGAAGAGGTTGATGAGTGTAGATGAAGCGAAAAGGGTTTGTCAAGATCGTAGCATGTGGAGGTCCATAGTCTCTGCCTACCCCTGTGGGAAACAGGCGTGATTGTATGTATGTATGTACCTATGTATGTAAACTCACAATAACTTGGCAAACCCATACATACCTACATAGATTTTTGCCTGGAAACCCCACTATGTAACTAATCATGAACTTTCAATCTATCGATACAAAAATGTACCCTTAAAAATTAATCTGATTAAGTCTTCTCTTTCACAGCTGGACTGCCTTACAAAGTGTACGGGAGCCACGAAGGCTCGTTGACTGAAAAACGCAAGCAGCGACGGATCCGGACCACGTTCACGTCAGCGCAGCTTAAAGAGCTGGAGCGGGCCTTTCAGGAGACTCACTACCCCGACATCTACACTAGGGAGGAGATCGCCATGAAGATAGACCTCACGGAAGCGAGGGTGCAGGTGACTAGCATTTAAATTCTTATTTCTTTGAAACGTGGCAGCGGTAGATCGGACTATCTTCATTCTAGCGCATTTCGATGAGCTGGAGTAAGTTTTCCAAAAGATGTACTACACATCTACAGCAGGAAGACGACCGTCCTACAACTAGAGCTTAGAAGTATAGGTGTGCAGCTGAGTGAAATTTTAGTCTCGCAAGTGGCGATGGATTTTAACCATATTAACGATCATGACATCTACATCAGTGGGATCGCCATTACAACCAATATTTGATTCCTTTGGTTTTCCCAAATATCTATTTTGACAGTGGAACTGTCGAATGATAAAAGAACAAAAAAAAACTAATTAAGTACATTTTATACATCATATACCATTGGTTAAATCGCAAGCTGAGACTGTCCGTAATATACCTAACTTGTATGAGAATAAAAGCTATTACATAATATGCCATAATCATTCCCATTTACTTTTACACGAAGGCCATAAGAAGAATGATTCGTCTGAATTATTTACGGGCAGAGTTGTTCCAAAAAAAACGTTGTTTTCCCGCGCCGTCCGTCACATTTCCAGAGTCCAATTAGTGTCCAGTAATTCGGCGGCGGCTGACGGCCGACTACGTAAAAAAAGCAAACATTTCGCGGTTAGCTAGTTAATTCCGTAATAAGCGCTCATTTTTATGTGAGCCGGGTGTGCGACGTGTGCTCCTGTTGAATGTTTAATGCAATCCAGAATCTCCCCGCTCCCTATAGTTATCTGATCACGTATAAAACCTGCAGGCGACCCGAGTGACTCTGAGACCTTATCTCATATTCTGGAAGACGACGCCCCCGACGCGACCAGCGTCTTATTGTTTCGAATGAAACATTTTCGCGATTTTATTATCATCCATTTTCATATTTTGGGATTGTATTTTGTTCGAACATAAAGAGCGTTTTATTTGTTCAGATTATCTAAAGAAATGAAAAAACACGGCACGCTCTAAAGCCTAAAACGGCTTGTTGGATTTAAGGTTTAGAGGTGATAGATTGGTTTTAATTCTGAGAGTGAGGGTAGATCAAAAATTTAAAAAAAAGATTGGTCTTAATTCTAAGAGAGAGATCAAAAATTAAAAAAAAAAACAAAATGGCTGATTTTTGGCACCAAAACATAATCTTAATCTTAAAGGGCTCTTAGTTTTTTTTTATTCAAAATCTATCGAGTTGGGTATCAAGATAAAGGATTTTATATAAGGGTTACAAAATTATATAGGTACAATTTATATGGTTAAATGTAATTTGGAATAAGAAACGCTAAAAAAGAACAATGAGACTCGTCAGCTCTTTATCCCCCTTTTTCGGACTAATTTTATGTCAAACTCATTTTCTCTTCAAGCTTCACGACTCTGGAATGCTTTACCCGTTGACATTAGAGAAATTTCTACCAAATTCTGTTTTAAGAGGAAAGTCCACGCCCACCTTTCAAACTCCCTTTCTTTATAAAGTTATCATCATTCAGTTTTTCTTTTCATTAGCTATTTCTTTGTTATTATATTTATTAGTATATGATTTGTATTATATATATATATATATAATACAAAGTTATATATATATATATATATATATATATATATATATATATATATATATATATATATATATATATATATTGTGTATGAAGTACTTAGTATTTTTGATGTAAGTATATAGGTATTTATAGCTTTTGCGCCGCACAATTTTCCCTATGGTTGACTGGGAGAAAATGCTCTTAGCATTAAGTCCGCCATTTGTTATTTTAAAAGTATATTTTTACTTTGGACAATAAAGCTTGATAAATAAATAAACATACTTATTACCACGTTCATTCGAGCGTGTTCCCAGGCATAATGCTATTCGTTGTATCATGCAGTCGGGTTTTTGTTTTTTTAATAATTGTTATTCTATTAACATTCTAATCACCTGCAGCGCTTAAAAGGCTACTAGTAACGTGATTTTAGTCGTGTAGGTTGAAAAGGAAATTAATATAGTGACGGGTTGCTTGCTAGCCATATCGCCATTACATGATTTCAGTTTCACGTTGTATCACGTAATAAAATGCCCGTGATTAAGGTAAACAAGTTACATAATTATCTGAAAACAATCGCGATTTGTGACATTACGAGTAAATGTAACATTATATAGCCGAGTGGCACCCTCTGGCTCATTACGTTAAAAAGTGTATCGGAATGGCGGGGCCATAAATATTGCGAGCGGTCGCGTAACTCAGGCCGCGCGACTCCTGATAATTAAAACTCGCTGCGAACACACAAACGTGTGCGATTAAAACTCGAATGCATAGAATGGCGTTGTTTACTGATATATGGCTCGCGGATGAAATAAATGTGCATTTTACGTGATTTGTAGGTGTGCTATAGTTTATTATTTATATGTGATATATATATTTTCTTTCTATATAATAATTTATGTACAATAATTTTACATTTTAATATACCTGATTATGTGGGAGAGCGCTAAAAGAGTAAGTTTCTGGAAAGTTGACAGATTTAGGTTTTTTGACTATAGTTTAATGAGGTTTAAAAAGAAGACTAACCAATTAAAACTTATGATAACTTAAAGTGTATTTATCATCATCATCAGGTCTTTCTTAGTCTCCACTGCAGGAGCACGACCCTCTCTGTACTACAAGAGCTACCATTAGCCAGAGCAGTCAGAGGATTTGGCCACTCTCCACGCTGGCAAGACGGGTTGGACAGGTCTCATTAATGTCTATAAGCTTTGTTTAGCTTGTGTTTCCTAAGTCGCCTTTTACGACATCCACGGGAAGACTTGGAGTGGTCCTATTCTACTCTGCCTGGAACCACACGGCTTTAGATTTTTTATGTCACCTTTTTATATAAATATTTTAACTATTGTATTGTATGTATTGTATATTGTAACTTAAAGATAACTTTCTAGTGAGTATACTTTTTCGATAAATATTAATCTTTACCTAATTGAATGACGTTTAAAATATTTTCTCCATGAGTACATACCTAGGTAAATGTAATTGAGTGAAAATACCTACCGGTTAGATGCGGCGAGGGAAGGGAGGGTCCGACCACACTCGCCTTTCAATTATTAATATTCATTCCCCAAATTTCACTTTACATTCGGATGGCAAATTTTCCTGTGTCGACGGCCAGAATGTTTCAGAGCTTTATTATTGTTACTTTTCCCGTGGCATGTACGCTTTCTCGATTAGTATACTCGTATTTAAAGCTGTCTTCTTCTTCTTCTTCGTCTAAGCGCGTTCCCGGTTGCATCCTCAGCTGTGCTGCTTCGGAGCCCGGGGCACCTCGGGGTGCGCTTTCCCACTTTTTCTTCTCCAAATATAACATGCATGTCAATGGTCACCCAAGGATGCCAAAGATCATATTTAAATCTATGTTTCTAAAATCAAGTCCTAGTAAGTGTACTAATAAACGGGCAAGTGCGAGTCGGACTCGTACATAAAGGGTTCTGTACCACCGAACAATGATTTAAAACACTGAAGAAACACGTTTCTTGTATGACGACCCCCTTAAATTTTTAACTTTATTTTATTTTTAGTATTTTTTGTTATTGCAGTCATAGTAATACACCATTGGTGAAAATTTCAAGTATCTAGTTAATGCCATTATACAGATCAAGTTCAAAACGCTGAAAAAAACACATTTCTTGTATGACGACCCCCTTTGATGTTTAACTATTTTTTATTTTTAGTATTTGTTGTTTAGCCGCCACAGTAATACATAATCGGTAAAAATTTCTAGTGTCTAGCTATTACGGTTCAAGAGATAGAGCCCTGTGACTGACGGACAGACAGACAGACGGACGGACGGACAGACAGACGGACAGACGAACAGACAGCGGAGTCACAGTAATAGGGTCCCGTTTGCATCCTATGGGTACGGAACCCTAAAAATCAAGTCGATAGATTTTTGTAAAATAAAGAAAATATTACAAAAAATTATTTTTACTGCTTTCCATCAAAATTTGCGTAAGTAGGTACCTATTTGTAACAAAAAATCTATTCAGTTTACATTATATAATGTAAAAAACGTATTATTGTGATTTAATATATTTAATGTGAGATATTTAAAACCTGTTCAGTGACTCATTCATTTATTTAGAAACGAACAAAATTGACAAAATAGAAATGTAACTAAGCATAGAAAAACCAAGCAACAAAATTAAAAAACGAACGTTAGTACGAACAAAATGTCCTAATTCAACTCGCAAATTCTGCTGAATTACATGTGAGGCGGGCCCGGGTGCAAACAGCCGCAGCAAGCGTTAAGCAAACGCACATTTGTCGCGCTCGCGGCCCGCCGTCCGGCAAAAAGTCGGCCACCTGCTGCCACGAGCAAAAGGAATCACTTGAAAAATGACCAGCTGCTTTTTAATACACAGCGTATTTTTTCTGTGCCCACGTTGTCATAGGGATAGGGCAATTTAATCCATCAAGCGATGCTGCACGGCGCCATCCGAGTCGATAAATTCTGTATTATCACAGCGTTCTGGTTTTTATTGTTATCCCCGTGTGGAGATTAGTTCGAGAAATTCTTTTTATTTTTGTATTTTTAGTAACTACTTTCATTTTTTTCTGTTAGGTAACGGATATATCGTAGATCGCGCTACGATGTAGCATTACTACGAATCGGCGTAGCATCTACAGCCTGGCTACGAACTTTACTACACTAAATTTGATTTTTTTCTATTTAGACATGTTTGGGATCTCAATAAGCATTACAATACTCGGAAAAATATTAATAAAATTAAAAGTGCTAAAAACACTCATAGAGCAAAAATATTATGCGTTAGTCATAAATAGACATTATTTTTAAAGTTTATAGGGAAAGTTTGGCTAAACGTTTGCGAAGTACACTCCTAAATCATAAAAATATACGATCTTATTCAATAAGAGATATAATTGTAATGCTGGATTCTGGGCAGGCTTTCGCATTCCCACGGGTCGTAGGTTCAAGATGTAAGATCGAGAGCTGATTTGACATTTTGCTGGCGTCTCCCGGCGGCCGGCGTGTCAATCTTTATTGCAGCGGCCGGCGCCGTCACGTGGCAGGTGACCGCTCTGTTGCAATAACAATAAGCCGGCCGGCCTGGGGCCCCATGTGACGTCATAAAACGTCATTTTTGCGTGCAGCGTGTCCTGAAGAGCGTATCTACTTATTTGTATCTGACATGTGTATTTGGCAACGTACCTATGAGTATGGAACAAATACGAAATTTCGTATGACGCCGCCACACTAAAAGTAGATACATACTTAATTCACGCTAAATATTAACTTTGGTTTTTGCTATTTAAAGGAATACTAGCACTATTCTATACCTACATAACTATTTTTCTTGTATCAGAATTTGCAAGTACCTAAGTACTTTTGAACGACAATGATTAATTTCTATAGGTACATGACTATTTACAATATACATACATAATTCCATTGAATTAATATAAAACATTATTGGAACGCTTTTAATTTTCTTAATGATCCAATAAATAAATTTTTATTCATGGCAGAAGTTACAATAAGGAGTCCAGTGGCACAGTGGGTAAAATGCATTGACATAGAATATATAGACACCATCTCAAACATTGGCCCCTGTATTACTTTTGAAAATAGCGCGTCGTTAATTTTATCATACACATTTTATTTTCAAACAATGAAATCTGGTTACTTACCGATCGAAAGTTATTTCTTTACACTTTGCTGTGTTCCTTGAATTATTCTTACTGAATTTGTAACATACACCACAGCATTTTTTAGTTTATTATGTTTTCATTAACTCCAATGCTGGTTTGGGAAAATAGAAAAAACTTAGAAGGTACCAGCTGCTTCTCTTCCCGCGCACATCGTAGAAACCGATCGAGGAAATGGGCGAAATTCCATAGAATATTAATAGGTGATGCGGCTAGCAACCCACTACTATTTTGATTTCTTTTTCCACCTCACCCACCATCACGCTAAAGTGGCCTTTGGGTCTTGCGACTCTGGGCTCTGTCAACCCCATTAGGGATAAAGACGTGATAGTATGTTGTTATAGTTTTCGCTAGATAAACAGTCGAAAGTACTTGGCATATGAGAGCTAGCAAGAGAGTAAGTGAAGATTTTGGAGATACCTACAATAGGCATGACTGAAAAAATATTTTTGGCCATCGGTTAGATTATTAAAAACATTGTACACATATTTTTTTTTCTCTGAGAAACAATATATGACGAAGATACAGTGCATTTAAATTTAGCATGACGTCACGCTTTCGTACGATTTTTACACAGCGGTGACGTTACAAGCACTCACTCTGGAACTTAGATATTCTGTATCTTTGTCAATTTTTACTTTTTGATAAACTGAAAAATAAGGTTATTCTTATTTTTAAATTATGTAACCTTATTTTTCCGCGCTCGGCTCGCCAGTGCCACAGTAAGTGACCACGGACTTCCTTCGCTCTCGACGAATATTTCACGGTGTTTTATTTATTATTTTTTTGTATTATATTTATTATTTTTTTGTAGCCAAAACGGATAGATATTTAAATAATACATTTTTTGGTATAATTTTAATTTAAAAAGGTGATTGTATAAAATAGTAATACGTTTTATAAAGGCAAATTTAGGCAAATTTAGAGGTATGTTTGTGATATTTTTCTATTAAGCCAGAAATGCTCAATCGTGTTTTGGCTATTGTGGGTGTCTGTAGAAAATCCTTAAAATTTTTATGTAAATTTTTTGAGGAATAAACTGTACCAGTTTAATAACAGTGATTTTTCAAAAACACGCACAGTATTGTAAATTGTGAACCCTCGTCACCTTAATAATTAAGTAGCTCCCATTACACATATGGGAATTTATAGGCTCTCATTTCACGCAAAGTCGGGTAGTGGGAGAAATTCTATTTTTTTAATAAAAGTTTATCTATGGCCAAATGCCTAATCATGTTACGTTGACACTGTGATTAAATGATAGTCAAGTAAGTAAGGATTTAGTTTCTAATATTGAATTTTCCTTTTATTAAGCTTTTTGCTTAGTAGGCCCCAATTCCCCCCACTCCCTTTGTGAAAAGTTGTTTCCAGTCTGGTTGGGATATTGCAGGCTTGAATCACCTGATTATCCGAAAAGAAAAATGATTCCGTGCTTCGGATGGCACGTAAAGCTGTTGGTCCCGAACGCCATCTAGCGTTTGTACCTATCCTTGGATTGGTTCTGGTCTACCCTTCGGGTTGCGGAGGTCAGACGGCAGTCGCTCTGTGTAAAAACCAATAACCTCGTCAAATCACCTAGGTAAGGTAGCGGACCCCGGGCTCTGAAGCGTAACCGCTGACGATGCAACCGGGAATACGCTTGGATGATGATGATTATTTTTGGATTATCTAACTAAAGGACTAACTAATTAGAATAATACTTTTTTGACCCAGTCATCATCCGTATTGAACGGAACCAAACAGTGATATGTGGTGTCTCCTCTAGTTTTACATAATAGCTCTTTGGTAAAATGTTTAGTTCATTCTTGTTGTTTGAGTCTGTGTGTGAGTAGCAATCCAATAAAATATCAAACAACATTAAATAACGATTTTGGGTGCTCGGATATCAATGTAGTGGCTCATAGGTCATTGGGCTCATCTCCTGAACGATCTGGCGCAGGCGCGAGGCGAAACCTTCTACCTTACATTTATGGTAGAGAAAGCAATCTTAGACGGAGTGGTCGCAATGTGCGACTTTTAAACAATGTAGTTTGACCAAAATGTAGTCAAGAATATAATAATATA
Organism: Acrobasis repandana; assembly: GCA_963576875.1. NCBI lineage: Eukaryota > Metazoa > Arthropoda > Insecta > Lepidoptera > Pyralidae > Acrobasis > Acrobasis repandana. The sequence goes on along the minus strand of OY756218.1, from coordinate 11,473,890 downwards.
GTATATATGTCGCAGTTGAATGGTATAATCCTCTATTATATAAGGCATTACAGCTCGGTTTTGTAAAACAGCGAACCCTAATAAGCGGAATGGAATGAACGACTTGTATCAATCCATGCGGCTAGAGAAGTTGATGAACAATGAATGAATAAATGAATAACTCTTTATTGCACCTAAAAAATAAATAAAAAATTAACAAAATACAAATTGTAAATATATATACATAGGTACAATGGGCGGTCTTATCGCTGACAGCTATCTCTTCCAGACAACCAGTGGATGGAGAGAAATGTAGGCACGTGAAAAAGAAACGGTGGCGCAAAGAAAACGATAAAATGAGATAAATAGTTACAAAAATAAGGCTTCTTTTAAATTAGCATGTATCAATATACTACACGTATAGGTATTCTATAATATACTTACACATAAAAACTACATATTTATAATACAATATATCTACTTATATAGGTATAATAAATATAGTCTATCTAATGAAATTATATACAATTTAGAATGCCTACGAAGTGGCAATGGCGAGCGAGCAAAGCAAGCGGGCCGCAGCAGCGGCCGGCGAGTGCTAGAAAAGTTCTATCCATTTTACTAAGTTATGGCAAACCTATAGTAATAAAAATCGTGGAATAGTTGATTGGGAAATGAAATTTGATGTCGAAAAAAATCTGCATTCTAATAGACACCCAGTTATATTTAATTATGGTAACCCTACACCAAATCCTTATCATGCATGTGTCGCAGTTGGATTGTTTAACGGTTTCGTCAAACAGCGGATTACTGCTACTGTTTCACAGAACCGCTAGCCATTTGAAAACGTGATTAGCGGTTTAAATGAACGTAACACGTTGCGCAATCTTAGACAATCCAGCTGAACGATATTCATTTACTTGTACAGTATATCATACAGTTAATACGTTTTATCTTTATTATCGTTCGTAATTAAAAAATCAAAACATGATGGGTGCCAGAGATATAGGCCAAAAAAGTTAAAATGTTCGACGCTGGTTATGATCGACACTTCATACATTTTACAAAGGCAATCGGCAGAAAAGTAAAAAAAATAAATGGCCAAATTTCATAAACTATACAACAAATACAAAATGATGGAAACAATCGTATCAATATTTTGAAATACACATAATCAGATAAACGCTAATGTATCGTGTGCATTTAAACGGCAAAATATTGCAAACGTGGGTTTTGATAAGTGTTTTAAATGTCGAACACAGCAATGCGTTAATAATACAGTTAATAAATAATGTTAATAATTAATTACAAATACGTATATTCTTCCACGCGGATCTTGAAGAAAATATAAAACTTAGAATGTACCATCTGCATCTTTTTCAGTGCAGATCGTAAAAGCCAATTGAGAGAATGGGTGAACATGCTTATGTTAATAGGCGATGCGGCTAGCAACCCATCACTACTTTGATTCCTTTTTCTATCTTCTCGCCCACCATAACGCTTCAGAGTTTTTCGTTTAAAGCTGGCCAGAGCCTAACGTCTGCTTAGAGTCGCAAAATCTAAAATGCTCTGTTTGTCCCGTTAGGGATAAAGACGTGATAATGTATCTGTATCGTAATCATAATCGTGTTAGTTGATTTTTGTTTGATATTTTATCCGATTGATACCCAAACACAATAAACAAATCATAGACTATTTGGGACGTTCGGATATGATGTAGTGGAACATCCCCACGGTCCGGCGCAGGTGGCGCGCACGCGGGGCGCACGCGCCCGCCACGCGCCCGCAAGTCGTTCGTCTGATTAGACGCACTTGCCGTAAGTGTTTGTCACTCCGCACAACAAATGGGGAATGAAAACAGTAATTGTGTGTTTGAATTGCAGCGCTGGGTCGTTAGGATACCTTAATTTTGTTATTGTTAGGATATTATAGCTAGTAATATTGATCTATTGTTTGTGAGTTTTAAGTAAAAATGCAGTAGATTTAGCTAAAATGATATTTTTATTCTTTTTGATAAAACAGTGGTTCTTGGCAAAGTAGAATAGGACTACTCAAAGTCTTCCCGTGGATGTCGTAGAAGGCAACTTAGGAAACACAAGCTAAATAAAGCTTTCAAACATCAATGAGACCACTCCAACCCGTCTAGCCAGCGTGGAGAGTATAGGCCAAATCCTTTGGCTACTCTAATTAAGTATGGCTCTGTAGTACAGAGAGGGTCGTGCTCCTGCAGTGGAGACTAAAAAAGACCTGGAAGATGATGATGACTAAGATGATCGTGAAGCTAGAAAGGATGTTTTAAATTTACATAATAGCATAGAAAAAAAAACGTAAAAAGTAATAGAAATCCCGGTATTGTTGTCTTGCTCGACGACCTTTGTGGCATAGTGCTCATCATGCTTGGCTGTCACACTGGAGGTCCCGTGTTCGATCCCCGGTCTGGTCAAGATAGTAAATGATCTTTTTCAGACTGACCTGGGTCTTGGATGTTTATCTATATAATAGGTTGGGGAAAAAGTCTTTTCGCATTTTATATGAAAATTCAAAACATTTTTCAATATAGTCTATTTACATTGAACTAAAGTATGTAGGTACCATTTTGTTCGATAACTTTTTGCCATCTTATAGGTAGGGACATGATCCCATTGCTATAGAAATTTTGGGGCTTCTGATAAAAAAACTGCGTCAAGTAGTTTTGGCAGTCCTCTCGTGATGTTAACCTGACACTGCCTAAAGAATTCTGAAGAGACCGAAACAGGTGGAAATCTGAAGGTGCCAGGTCAGGACTATACGGCGGATGCATTAACACCTCCAAGCCAAACTCTTTTAATTTTTGCTGAGTGGTTAAAGATGTGTGAGGTCTAGCGTTATCATGGTGAAAAACCACACCCCTTCTGTTGATTAATTCCGGCCGCTTTCTCTCAACTTCTTGTTTTAATCTTATCAGTTGTTCGCAGTAGAGTTCTGAATCGATGGTCCTGCCTGGTGGTAACAGCTCATAATGAATAATGCCCTTCCAATCCCACCACACACACAGCATCACCTTGTTGCGAGTTAACCCGGGTTCCGCCACAGTCTGTGAAGCCTGACCGGCCTTTGACCAAGACCTTTTTCGCACGTTCTTGTCGTACGTGATCCACTTTTCATCACCAGTTATCAATTTCTTCAAAAATGGTTCGGTCTCATTACGTCGTAATAAAGAATCACAAATGAGTACACGATTCGTTATGTTTCTTTCAGAGAGCTCGTGAGGTACCCAAATATCGAGCTTTCTTGTGTACCTATTTTTTTCAAATGCCCCAAAACTGTTTTGTGGTCAATTCCCAGTTCTTCAGCTACGTCGTAACTACTGATATGCCGATCTTGCTCCACTTTTTCAAAAATAGCATCCGTTTTATCCGTAACAGGGCGGACCGTAACAGGGCGACGGCAGGACCAGAGCGACGTGCATCTTTGACATCAAAATTTCCGGATTGAAAACGCTTAAACCAAATTTGTGCTACTCTCACAGACACTGCACTAGGTCCATAAACATCGCAAATATTTTTCGCGGCTTGCGTTGCATTTTTACCTTTTTGGTAGTAAAATGTATCTAATTTCTTCATTCGATTCACTCACTCGGTAAGAAAAACAAATGAAAATCACGCATTTTCCTAATTTGAATTTGGAATTATCTTCTTTAAAATTTAAACTTTTAAATGATACCAAAACCAGCCAGGTACAAATAGTATAGCCAAAGTGGTTTTATTACAAGTTCATACATACTATATGCGAAAAGACTTTTTCCCCAACCTAATATGTATTTGTTATAAAATATAGTATCGTTGAATTAGTATCCCATAACACTAGTCTCGAATTAAATTTTTCCGTATTTATTATTATATTTTTTTATAAAAACAAATGTATAAAATAAATATATATATATTTTTGATTTTATAAAGAGACTATTTTTTATATATTTTATATAAAAAATAAGTTTTGTTATCTTTATTAGCTCTATACGTATATAGTATGTGAATCACTGCTCAATGATTCATATACTGAAAAACAAGGAACTATGAATCCCTTTAGGTATACGAGTATTATACCAACACTGGTCTTATGTTCTGTTTCACTGTTACTAACACTTAAATGTAATAATATTATGGGATGCATAGTTGGTTGAAATAAATGTTTTTATTTTTATACTCTATACAGGGTCTAACAAAATATACTGAAACTATTATAAGGATGTTCAGTCCATGATAATGAACAACTTTCCACAAGGAACATATATCGAAATAAAAAAAATATTTTTGGCCTTCCATACTCGTACAAATTGATCGGTCAGCTGATCTGATTTTGCAGGGAAACTATATTTTTTTTCCATATTTCGATATATGTTCTTTAAGGAAAGTTTTTAGTATCATAGACTGAATTCACCTTTAAAATAGTTTCAATATATTTTGTTAGACGCATATTTTCCCAAATAAGTTGTCTCAGCATTAGGTTTGCAGTATCCATCGATATTCAAACCACCGAAGTAGCCAATAGAAACAATAACGGCGCTATAATGGAAAGGTTTAATGTTAACCCTTAGTTAATCGCGTTGATTGCCGGCGGTTATGGCGCGAGTGGATTAAGTAATCACTTAACGGCGCTCCAGTCGAATGTCACTGGGTGCCCATAGACAATTATTTTCCGTACAATGACCATGAGAGGGATGCTGCCCGAGATCAGATAAGCGTTCTAAATAATTAATGCGAGTGAATGATTAATAAAGACATGATCAGATAACCTTTTCATTTGGGAAACATAGTGATTACGCTGTATAGTTTAATTTCGGTACAAACATAACTACGCAGATTTGCTAATTTATCGGTCTCATTATGTATAATTATTTGGAATTCTATAAAGAATATTATTTTTATTGAAACAACAGGCAATTCATTTGTAATGAGTAAAATATTTGTGATACGACTGGCTTTTGGATGTAAATAAAGTAGGTATTCTAATTTTCCTTTCGTCGTGTTGACATTGCTGTACTTGTACAAAGATACCTTAATATTTTATATCTGAATGCTGAGCGATTAGCTTCCACAAGTTAAACGCCCGGGGTGGGCGTTGTTTGCGCTTGGATGGGTGACCACAAGTGACCTAAAAAATTCTTGAGCTACTCCGTGCGTCGGAAGGCACGTTAAGCTGTTGGTCTCGGCGGTCATCATTGCATGTCAGTCGTCAAACAATGTCAAATGCTGTCTGGCAGCTTGAAAAATTTTACATCAGTGCTTAACTTATTTATAAACAGACATTTCAGAATAATAAAGTGTGTTTCACGCGCCAACGCCAACTGAAGGGCGTGAAATTCGATACGGCACTAATAAGGTCGATATCATCGGACAAGCATGTCCGATGTCGCCGCGCCGTGGGAAGCGCGCAGAGCGTGCGCCCGCGCCCGCGCCGCTCCCACGGGAGGCAGAGCTGATAATTCGTCTCGATTAACCGATTAACATCTCAATATTAGTTTGCCTCTGACATGGATGTCACTAGCCCTAATGTATCAGATTTAACTATATCAGAAAGTTATTCTCACCAAGCTAGTCTGATAAATTAAATATAGGTAGCAGGACAGAAACACAAACCTAGTTTCTTTTTATATTCTAAAACTGTATTGGTATATTACATGAAATGGTCGACCATATCATGAAATTATCAATTCTATGATCTGCCCACGACATATATATATATATTTATATTGTTTAATTTTTTTTTATTGTTATTATTTGATGTCATAAAAGTTGAGTTTAGTAACTTATCAAAAAGACTAACAATGTATCTATCATACATTCCTTTTTCTTTTGATTAGATAATTTTGTTAGATTACTTTAGCATAAATTTTAAAAATAAATTAAAACAAATGGCACTTACATAATTGTTAATTTTTCATTTCCTAGTAAGCATAGTGTAACATAAAATTACTGGAGAAGTGATTGAGATAAACAAAACTAAAATAAAATGAAGGTAAAATGATATATAATCGGCATTGAAATTGCATTTGTGAAGAACAAATCTAATAAAGCAGTATTTTTGCATGAAACGCCATCGCTCTTCTTTAGTTATTCACGATAAAGAAGTGCAAATCGTAGCAAGCACTTAAGTGATTAAAAGTAGAGCGAGCTTGCGCGTAGAGGGGCTACGGAACTACAGAGCTACGAGCTACGAAATGTGTTCTACAACCTCGTTTGACTTTGTTTTAACTTTATAGTTAGATCATTTTAGAATTCAAACATTTAAGGAGTTTCTAAATGTTTTATATTGTTTAATAAGATGTTGTTATACCGAGCCAATGCGGTAAGTGGACTGTAGTTTGATACATTTAGGAAATAAAACGGATTTGAAATAGGATGTAATAGACATAAAAATACGATATAATATTATATTGCATAGAGCAAATTTCGCGTTCTTCTTTGTAAAATCAAGAAAGAGAAAGAAGTTTTACAAGTACAAGTAGTTATTTAGTAACTTAAGCACACAACCTTTAAACCAATTTTAACAAATGATGTGTTTCTTTTTCGTCTCATACAATCGTGAGAAACTACGACTTCGCGGTTCTCATATTAACAGGTCCCAAAGGTAACCAATATTGCCCTCCGCCACCATATTCACGAATTTAATGTCTCCTAGTCTCCTACTGATATTATCCAACAATATTTTTTCTATTGTGAAAAATCGCTTTCACTCCCTCGTAGTGATTTTTATATTACTGTCTCGCTCGTGTGTGCCACCCTTTAGTTGCAGATTCTCATGCAATTATTTTTCATTTAGCTTGGTACTTGTTGTGTGGTCCCGAGAGACGACGGGATCAAGTGCATCGTCCCCGTGAAATGAAACTACAATTTGAATGTGAGAAAATTGTTTCGTGGTATGTCGGTAACTTGGGAATTGTAATTGGGATTTTCTCATGGTCTGACTGAAGGGGCGCTGATTATTTATTTTTTATTTGCTTTTGACGTCCTAATAAATATGTTTTGTCAAAAATTGGCAAACAAATAAATTAATGTTCTAATGTCTAGTTTTTGAAATACGAGTATATTAGGCAAACAAAAGCTGTATAGGTAGATATTTTCTTAAAAGTAATAGTGAGCGAACAGTGACATCGTCAGGTCACCGTTCCTGACACTCGCCCTAAAGATGATCATCTTAATCAATCGAAACCTGTTTAACCTTTTCCGCCTATATTACGAGATTCGACTATTTAAATTGTACCCATCTTATAACGTTTAATCCATCGGTTGTCTAGAAGAAATCGCTTATAGCCAGAAGACCTATTGTGTAGATTAACGTCACAACTGAACTTTAGAATAAAAAAATTTTTACTTACAATAGTTACTCAACAAAGTAATACAAAATCTATAACAATAAAGTATATCAATATCCCAACAGGCGATGCAAAAAGTTAAGCCATTACTATCGAAAACAGCAAGTTCATCGTTCTATTGTCGTTTTGTAGATTTACCGGGTTAGGGGAGCATAGGCGGGCCGTCAGGAGCGATCAGATGCCACACGATATATGGATATCATAACCGGGCCATGTTGCTTTGGCTTGCGGGGAAGTGCCGCACTTGATTTGTTTACGATTTCATAATGGATTAGTGTAGTCGTGCTGGTTCGTGCTGGAAGAAAAGCAAGTAAAACAAAAGAGATTTACGTAACATGACTACGTAGGTAGAGTTTGTAGAAAAAATATTAAGGCAAATACCAGAGACGGACTACTATGATACTTTCAAAGGTTGTTCATAAAATAATTTAGCATAATTGTGATTATCACTTTAACTCCAAGCAAAGCTCTTTATTTTCAAATGAGTGTGCCACTTCTGCATGGCATTCACCTTAATTGTTTTTTTAGACGGTTTTCACTGTTAAATCTAGATGAATATTTGAGCCGTTTGAGTTGATCAAGGGCGAGTAAACAAACAAGACAAAAAAATTTTGGCTAATCTTGAAATTGAGACGCTTCGTTCGCTTCGCTCGCTCGTCAACTAGTATTAATAAACATCCTTCTGCCAGTAAACCCCACATTTGGTCAAGCAGTTAAGCAAGCAATAAGTGCTACGAGTATTTTTCTCTCACGTATGATTTACCCTGCAAGGGACCAGTCCCGATTGTCTGAGCATTGGCTTGCGCAGTTTATTTTATTGCATTACATTCCCCGTGCTTAGCACATTTATTATCCTAAATATCCAAATCATTTACTGCTTATGAAATATGATTGTGCACTTCATTATTAATATCTTTATAAACAAACTAGCTTTTGACCGCGGCTTCGCTCGCGTATCCCACGGGACCATTACTTTTTTCCGGGATAAAAGGTACCCTATGTCTTTTTCAGTACTCCTAACTATGTGTATGCGAATTTTCAAGTAGATTAGTTCAGTAGATAAAGCTTGAAGAGGTAACAAACAAACAAACAAATATACAAACTCACTTTCGCATTTATAATGTTAGTTGGGATTGGGATTGGGATGATCATTCAAGTAACTTCTATATAAAGATATTTACTATAGTAGAGCTTCTGATATTCCGTAACTCATGACAAACGGTATCTAGGTAATGTAGCTTTTTAAACATTCACGGTAGTCAACATTAGTATGAAATAAATCGGGATATTTACTGAGATTATTATTTTTGAGAATATCGGAGACTCAAAAAAATAATCACGGTAAATATCCCGATTTATTTTATACTAAGTTATCTAGGTATTGAAAAAGTATAAATAGGAGAAGTCGACGGTTTTTGCCTTACCAAATAACAAATACACCAACATCAAAATCATCATCATCAACTATAAAATAGGACTACTGGCAAAACTGTGACGTAGTCTTTTATAATGATGCTGAAGATTATACAGTTTATATTTTATGTAGGTACATAGTTTTTAAAATAATTACGCATAAATACAAATTAGTTCTAAAAGCTTTCGCAAATTAGTACAGGAACCTTAAATTATCTAGCATCCACTGTTATCTTTAGTGGCGGATAATATCATGAATTTCGTAGATTTATTTAGAAACATCTGTCGATCGCTATCGGTTATTTGTCGTGTCGCGTGCCGATCTACTGATTACGACTCATTGTTTCTGAAGCGGCGCAGGATCACGGTGATGCGTCAAAATCGATTTAAAACCTTTTATTTTTAATGAACGATATATAGGGAAGTATAGGGCATGTGGGGAAGTGCCAACCTCATGGCTATTGAGTGATTAATCGTATAATTGTTAAATTCAATAAAGGTTGAATCACAAAGTTTGTACAATTGATTTTAAGATAACGCTTTGAAATTTTACTAAACTGGTTGTAAAAAAAATCTAAAAATCTAGTTGCTAAAACATAACTCGTCTAGCTACTTTTATCAATCAGTGACATAAGAGAGTAAAAAAAAACAATGATCGCGCAGTCAAATATTACTTAGAACGTTATAAATCACATAGTTATTTAATGATCAAACTAGCTAGTGCAGCTCATTCCCTGTTTATTTATGAATCGCGGAGATAATAGGGGTTGTCGCGAGGCAATGGAGCGTGCGCGGGAGCCACGGCCGCATCTGTCAAGGGTTTGCGACGCCTCGCTTTATGGTGCGCTTGCCATTAAACATTCATTCACTTGTGCTTTTTGATAATTAAATAAAGAACTGATACACTTGTTGCGATGATATTGCAGATTTCTGATACATAAACAGTACTTATCTATATGCGTTTACCAGTGCCTGGCCATTACAATACAGTACAAATACTCTTTATTGCACGATAAATAAAAGTAATTGCAAAAAAAACAGCAAAATAATACAACGGCGGCTTATTGCCAAGCAATCGCTTCCAGTTACCATTATAATATTTAAGTCAAATTATTTTTGAGCTTCATTGTTATAAGACAAGAGAACTGTACCTAGTTTCTACAAATCAATAGGCTTCTGAAGTGGTAGCGACTAACAGACTTTTTTTCTGGAGAAAGATACGGCTCTACTTCTTACAATCTCAAAAGAAGTTATTTAATAAATTGCTATTTAAATGACTACACTACCGTGTGATTACACATCAACAGAGCTAGCTACTCAATTGCTTATTACTAAAAGTTTGCCGCGAACTTAGACCTCGCGATTCTAACACAATTCAGTTCCCTAAGTAACACCTAGATGTCGTAATCCATAGTCAGAACGCGCTATGGTTTCGTTTGCTACCTAATCGCGGACATTTTTATTAATATTTCAAAAACTACTGAACCGATTTTGATGCCCAACGAACTTGAAAATTCTACTGATATTTCCTACATGCCTGCCAAATTTCATCAAATCGGACCATCGGTTCGGCAGTTATCGCATACATACAAACATACATACATTCATACATACAAACAATGTGTTTTCGTCCCCAACTCGATTCAGAGACTTCGCTCGCTTCGCGCGCTCGGTCAATTACAGTGATATACCTAATTGTAGTTAAGGCCCAATCAAATAATATGAGTTGCGTCAGCACACCTGTCATCGAGCCAAACACCGAATGTGCCGACATACGGCCTGAATAAACGATGCATTCATCTCTTTATTATGATGTGTTAATACCGGATTATCAGCAAATGTTAACACATGTTACCAGTTAGTAAAAAAAATAACGCTCACTTAAAACGACGTAATAAATGATTATATCACAAAATAAATTGAACTTTATCGTGATAGAAATAGCGTATACTTAAGAAGTTCCGATGAGGTGATAGAATTGGATGGATTATCGGGGTAGCTAATATTATTCCGGGGCGTTTGGTGTTGCCTTTTCATCCGCTAAGTATAAATTGGGGGGTGTGTTCGCGAAGTTTGATCAACTCGACCGCTACAAAAAAGATTGATCAATTTTATACTTGTTATTGACAAACAGTTAGCGGTTTTTCTTTCATTCAATAATCTTATAATTTATGTACTGTATTAACAGTTTATATTTTGGTGTTGATATACAGGCTGACTTTTTATCCACCGGCAAAATTTTTGGAGCAAGTTCAGTCCATGATACTGAACTTTTTTTTGGAAAAGAAGTTATTAAAAATCGTTAAAAATGTTTTGTCCTCCCATAAAAATCAGCGCTCAGCGAAACGGATTTTTATGGGAGGACGAAAAACTTTTATCAATTTTTAATAACTTTGTTTACATATATTTTTGAAAGAATTTATAAGTTCTTAATTTTTTAATTTTAGTGGTTAAAGTACACTTATAACATTACAAGCAGAACATTAAAAAAAATTCTATTTCTAAAGAAACTTCTTACTAAATGAACTTTACTTTTAGTAAAAAAAAATACCTATTGATAACTAAATTTCAAAATTAATAAACTAAACCTACCATTCAATTTATGCAGTAACATGCCATATGACGTGATAATGACTTTTTAATAACTAAGTAAGTAGTGCCACGGAATAAGAATTAGTACTTACGTACAGAAGTCTCACTCAGCAAAAAATTCAAAGAAATATCTACTCAATGTGGTTATATATAAAATAAATAAAAAAATATATAAGGACAAATCACACTGATTGAGCTAGTCCCAAAGTAAGTTTTGAACTCAACGATACTATAATTTATAATAAATACATATATAGATAGACACTCAAGACCCAGGACAATTTTGAAAAAGGCCATATTTTTTAAAGGCACCTTTTCATTAAGATACCTAGACATCCATTGCAGGCCAATTTCATTCTTTTTACTCTGGACAAACGATTCGAGTAACTGAATTTACCGCTCCGAGGGATCGCCGCGTGCCTTGTAATAATGTAGGTATATTTTCGATACCTAGACTGGGAGTGACACAGGCCTGGTAGTGCTATTTTATCACTATAAGTACTTAATAATAATAATAGTTAATAATAATAATAATTAATATAGCTAGGTTAGGTTTTTATAAATGTTTATATTTTGTAGTATATTTTACTTTTTATAAATGCGTACTAAAACCTAGCCTAAGTTTTAAATTAAATAAAGAGAATAATAATAAAATTTAATTCAGACCATGTCCATATCGAGTTAGTAACATTGATTACTTAAAAACGATTGTTAGTAACAAGGATTATGGAGATGTATCCATCTGCCCCACATCGGAGTGTCCCATCTGTCTATAAACACCTTCAAGATGCTGTTAGAGCTGCAGCGTACGCGCGTCATTATGAAAGCGCATCTCTTCCTCATGATGGCTGAGAAACCATCAGAGTGCGCTTCCGCAAACATTCCAGACGCACTACTAGTAAGTCGCTGTATGCCCGAGCCGTATAACTGACCCATAGACTGCACGTGTAAAAAGACACTTAATAATACAGTGTACAAATTGTTAACAAGATTACAATTTAAAAAAGTCGAATATTAAGTTTCTAGGAATTTCTTGATATGTATATGAGTGTGGCTGTTATGTAGCTGTAAGTGAGTGGTAATGGCAGGCAGGCGGCGCGGCGGTGGCGCGGCGGTGGCGCAGCGTCGCTAGCGCCCGAGCCCGAGGCGAGTCGATGCCGGCTACAGTCAATATTTGCGCGCCCGGCCCGGCTAATGAATACAATTAGATCATTCCGCGCGGCCTCACGTTTTTCATACGCCTCGGGGGCCGCCCTCTGACAACGTGTCAAATAAAGACGCGACCCGAACCTCTGTACATAGCGCTAGTTGACAGCGCAAATATATGCCAATGTTACACGTTTTATATTAAGTTAAAACTCCTCGTGTAAAAGGTAAAACTAATGGACATTAACGTTGACCAGGTCTTGCCTTAAAATTAGAACAAACGTAAATGTTAGGAACCTAAAAGGGAGAGAAAAATGCAGGCAACTTTTTTCTTTACATTACATAACTAAAAAACTTAGTTCTCGTAGAGATATAGTCCCAAGAAATAATCCGTGCTAAAATAGTAAATTGTTGCACCGAGCAGAAAGTAAGTTATTATTGATCCGAATGCTTATTTGGCTCTAAAAAGCATCAGTGCAATAGGTATAAAATACTTAATGCGAGGTTCATAATCTGCTTTTATTTTAACTACTGCAAGAAAAGCTTATTTAGGTAAAATTATTAGGTAAGCAACTGCACACATCACTTCACACGCAAACTGTATAACTCCATACGGCCGTCAGGTTGGCCAAGTGAACGCGTCGTATATCTAGGCTAGTTTTATGATAGATGAGCTTGATTCCAACTGTACGCAAAGTAATTGTACCAGGATAGCATAAGTCTGCTTACTTCTGCAGACTTTTACTATCCTGGTACTTTTTCTTCTTCCCTCTTGTTCATATAGTTCTTAGAGTAAGCGAAAGAGACAATATCACTTTTCTCTTTCACTCTCTCTCCACCAATCCACCATGCATCTATTTAAAAAAAACTAAACAGTGCAGTAAAGGATTTCCATATTTTTTCTGCTCTAGAGCAACAAAGTTCCGCTTTGTGCTGGATATGTAGTGCCGTTATGATAGAATTGCAGCGTAGTTGGAAAAAAACTTATTACATATCTTCGAGTAGTACTACTGAAACGCGCCATTTTAAATATCTATGAAATACTCTTATATTATATACTATAATATTATATAATAACTATGGAGATCCAGTTACATAATAAACTTCTTAGGTCCACCCAACTCAGATTTTTATGTGCAATCTGCACAAAAAATAATTAATAGAAATGGACGTGAAACTAATTATTATTTAGTACTTACCTTAACATTTCGAACAGCTATACTAAATGCGTTGTGCTTTTTATGTTCTTATACGTGGGGCGCACTAAAAGTTTCCGGAATGAATATGAAAAAATACTATTAAAGGTACAAAATTAATTTATTGTTTTTCAAAATAATCTCCCTTGGCATCTATGCACTTTTTCATTCGATGAAACCAGTTTTGAAAACTTTTGTGCCACTCCTCTGTGGTGACCTCTGAAACGTGTTTTTCATACTCCTCGACAGCCTCTTCTGGTGATGAAAATCGTTGACCGCGTAATTGGTTCTTAATTTTTGGGAACAGAAAAAAGTCGCAAGGTGCCAGGTCGGGACTGTATGCAGGATGACTCATGAGTTCTACATTTTTCGCCTTCAAAAAGTCGTTTGTCTGTCTGGCCGTGTGAGAACTAGCATTGTCGTGGTGCAGGATGATACGGCGTTTACGGTTATTTTTACGGAGTTCGTCAATAACTTCCGGCAAACAAATGGTCGTGTACCAGTCACTATTCACTGTACGACGATTGTCTAAAGCAACAGTAGCCACGTGTCCAGTTTTATTAAAAAAAGAAGCAATCATCCGCTTAGATGCACTTTTCACGCGCGCCACTTTGGTTGGTTTCGGCTCATCTTGAAAGACCCATACGCTCGATTGCTGCTTTGTTTTGGGATCGTAGCAATAAATCCATGTTTCGTCACCTGTTACTATGTCCCACACCAAATTTGACGCACCTTCGTTGAATCTGGTAAGCATGGCACTGCACCAAGTGACGCGGTCCGTTTTTTGAGCCTCGGTCAAGTTGTGTGGGATCCACCGCGAGCACAGCTTTCTCACACCCAAATGTTTGTGTAGGATTAATTGTATTTGACTCATGCCTATTTCTAAGGATGCGCGAATTTCATGGTAGGTCACATGCCTGTCTGTTTCAATCATACGGCGCACAGCATTGATGTTTTTGTTGGTCACAGCGGTGGACGGCCGACCATCGCGAGATTCGTCACTGAGATTGATACTACCACGCTTGAATTCTGCAAACCAGCTATAAACAGTTGTCTTGCATGGTGCTTCATTGCCAAAAGCTGTTTCAAGCCGAGCGATGCTCTGTTGAGCTGTCAAATTACACTTAAAATCGTAGAAAATCATACTACGAAAATTTTCCCGAGTTAAATCCATGTTGATGCAGACACACAATTTTTTAAATGGCGCCACAAGGTAAAAACTAAAGACAGTCAGATGAAACAAACTGCATTGTACAGCCAAAGAGTTCTATTTTCAAATGTTGCAATAAATTTTTAAATATTGTTTATGTAAGTGGCCAGTTCCGGAAACTTACAGTGCGCCCTATGTAACTAATTAATATCATATACTTAATAAAAAATCTTGCTTACATAAATCAGCTTCTCTCTCTACCATCGGTTCCCGGTATCAGTAGATATTGATACCAATGTCCAAATCTATAGATACTTATTGAATGAAGTCTGCCTGTGATTGATGTGGTTTTTATTATTATGTAGAGCATTTTTCCGGGTATTTATTACGGGTAGTGTGAGTATTTGTGCGAGTTATTCACCGTGTGGTTCCCGGCAGAGTAGAATAAGACCACTCCATCTCTTCCTGTGGATGTCGTAAGAGGCGACTAGAGGACTCAGCACAAACATCTCGTGCTACAATTGCATTCCCAAGGAGGGCTAACGTCGGGCGGCGGCCGGTTGTAAAACTTTTTGCACAAATACATTCCCAAAGTGGGTTGACGTCAGGCAGGCGGCCGGTCGTTAAACTATAGCCAAATCATTTAAACTGTTCCGGCTATTTCTTCTCCAATTTAAAAGGTCTTTGGCATCCTTGGGTGACCATTGACATGCATGTTATATCTGGCGAAGAAAAAGCGGGAAAGCGCACCCCTGGCTCCGAAGTAGCACAGCTGAGGACGCAACCGGGAATGCGCTTAAACGAAGAAGTGTGGGTATTTATTATACTTGTGAAAGATTCACATGTATAATAAATACCCGTGCGAAGCCGGGACGGCCCGCTAGTAAAAATAAAGTCATACTAATAATTTTCATCATCACCCTTTTTAACATTTTTCTATAATTTATTTCTAATTAAAATAAGAAGCATTGAAAAAATTGATTCGCTGGACGTGATATTTATATTCCATAGCAATCCACACGTTATAACATGAAAGATTTATTTACTGACCGATATTTATGAGCCAAGTTGATTATGTAATCCGCAGAAAATAGCACAGAAACCCCCTAGTTTCCGCTCCGTTAGCTGCGCACTAAATGTTTTTTACATTGAAGTGCTAAATAATAGGCTGAACACATGACGCTCCCTCGGCTAATTCAATGAAAAATGATCTTTGTGCAATGATTCTTAACTTTTGATTGTTTATAACTAGTTTGTCTTTAAAATAAGCACTTAATTGAATGTAAAACATACTCGGTGATGAAGTATAACGTTTACGTCAGAACTGTTTTAGAAAAGTTGTGTTGTACGTCAAAATTGTAGATTGGAAGATTTGCGCAAGTTTATCTAAAGATTGAGGTCGAACTTTGTAGTGCAAGTTTTGGAGTAGCCGAGAAGGCAGCGTTGGGTTTGCAGTCGTAAGTCGTACCAGTTGGAGCTGAGGCGGCGTACAATGCGCCTGAATACATTAGCTGGTTGGTGTTTGCCCGCCCGACGCCCGACGCCCGACCGTGCCACATGGTGACACAGCGCTTTGTTTATTTTAATACTCAGCCATTGTTGCTTGCCACTGTTTGCCGAGGGAACTGTATTAACTACCCCTTGTACATTTGTTTAAAGTAGCTGTGTTAGATGTAAACAGTGAATTAAGGGAGTGACGGTTGTGGCCATGGTAAATTTTACAGACATTTGAAAATTAACGTTTATTAAATTTCAAAGATGTTTTACGCCTACAAAAGATATTTAATTTTATTCAGGTACCTTGCTAAAATTTCATGTATATTATTTTGCAAAATAATGTGATGTAAAACCTAATTATATCCATTAATTGTGCTAAAATTTAAACAGGGTGTTTGATACAATTATTTTACTTTTTACCATCGCGTCATCACTTATAGGTAGAATATTTTTATATATTTAACATTACGTACACATGCTATTAAAACTAAACAAAAACACATAAAAAATACAGCATTATTGTATAAATAAAAAACATTATAGTCTGTGTGAGTTGCAGCAATTCAAAAAGGTCATATATAAAGCTCAGCGTTAACTTAATCACATATGTAAGCAAAGCACTGGTTTTCTGCTATAAACTAAAGTGATCGACGAAACTTATTTAGAATAAATATACAATACGAGTAATCCATAACATCCCCGAGAACTATACGAGTATATTTGAGTATTAAATTTTGCTGAATCAAATTGCTCAATTACTTCAAAAATTTCTTTACATATATAATATATACATTCGGATACATCCGAATATATATCCCTAATCTAAATCTTATTTTCACATTGATGTGAAGCATTGAAAAGAAATACCAGTTACATAAACTGCTCTTGCAAAGACGCCAGTTATGCAATGACAATCAGAAACTTGCCGAAAGAGCCTGACAAATACGCAGTACTGACGAGATCCCGACGAATACGCAGTTTTAACTAGACCTAGACGGATTCGCAGTATTGACGAGTATGCGGTAAAATTAACTTGACCATTATACAGTAAAAAAAATAGGGGTTGACGAGAATGCAATCTTGACTAGTATGTCGTAAATCTCTGAAACAATATCTTAACATATATGATCGAAGCATAACAATATTAAAGCATCTATTTAAAAATATACATTTTATAAACGTGTATGTAAGTGGCCAACACTGGTGGGTGTCAGATTTTTTAAGCTGCCTAACGCTAACTTACAAGGATAATGTGACACGAAATGTAAATAAATTATGAGTCATGGTAGACCTGCAATTGTTTATTGTAATATAAATAAGTAAAAGTTATTTCGTAAGTACAAGTTTTATTTGTGGTAGTAGTAGGTGGTAGTAGCATATAAGTGTTTTAACACTTTGATTGCGGAAAAACGCACAGGTCAGCCATCATACTGTCTCTATCTATCTATCTTTTAATGAATTCCTGGAGATGGCATTTGTGGACCGTGTGCATCTCTGCTTTAATTACATTTGTGAACGTGGCCCGCCAGCCCGCCACCCGAGCCCCGCACGCCCCGCTCGGGTCCGCGCGGTTCATTTGCAAAGTGCATTTCGATGCCCTGCGCCATTGTTCCGACCCCACGCTTAATTGGCCGCCCGTTATTTATTATTGACATTTGCTTGTATTTATCGGTTGCCGTTAAATTGCGATATGACAAAAATAGATCGTATCTGCGAACGGCGATTGTTTCCGCAAAAATAGTTTTATTGGCAGTAAACGTCAAATTGGCGCATCTAAATTTTGACAAAATATTTACTGTAGGAGCACGCATCGCATTCGATAAACATCGCAACAAATTCCTACAAACACATCGGCGGACGTTTATTTGCCTTGGGCCCACGCTCGGCTTCACTTCGACTTCGCATTCCGCTCGCCGTCGTATCGGTACTCATTTGTATTGGCGGCGGTTCTTTTATTATTTGTTTGTTTGCGGATGCGGATGCCGCATACGTTAGCTTTGATTTTTCCAATTCGGAAATAATGCGGAAGGCGTGGAGCTCGGGGCGATCGGTTCGGAGGCTCATCGCGATCGCGAGCGCCAATCAAGCGGACTGGCGTGTTCGTTAGTCGCTGGCGCCTCCGCCCGCGCAGGCTCTGCCGCTTGGCTAAGCCGAGCACGTACGTGCGACCTTTCCACTCAGAGGCACTGATTTTCTGTTCGATTCAGCCAAATGATGAACTTCAGCAATCTTACAATTGATTACTTAAATAAACGTTAGCTTGGTATTGGCTTTGTGCTGTTTGTAAAGAAATAATTAGATACAAAAGTCAAACATAAGAACAACAAGGGTGTCTATACTGTCATTTATATAAAGAAAAATAGTCTTAGTTTATAATAGGCGGACTTGTAGTTATAGGCTTTATCTACCAGCCAACCCTCTGATGAGGTTTAACAAGTTTATTACGTGAAATGGAGACTTCTCTAGAAAAAAAAAAATAAGGAATCCAAACATAACTATCTTAGTACTTTTCGTTAAGTAGTTTCTGTGGCAGTCTTCCGGCTCTATCATTAGATATTCAGGAACCATCAAGGTATCAACTTAAAAAAATTCTAATGCCAGATTGCAGCTCTACCAGACATCAGCAATAAGTTTTATAAAAATAAACTTACCTACATACGAAAATTGCAACTTTGCAAGTTAAATAGAAGCTCTCCTTTATGAGTATTATTAATGTCTTAAGATTTACTAGTTTTTACTGGCAAGAGATTTACTAGTTTAATTTTACGATTTTTACCTTTTTGACTCAAACAGTTTTTGATTGTATAGTAATGATTGTGTAATAAAGTCTGTCGTTTTGTAGGTTCGATCTGCTATTTTGAAAACAATCTGTGAAATAAGTACTTAAACAAGATATAACTAACTAAACCCCGACTACGGAAAATTATTGCCTATGACACTCTTGTTGTTAAGACGAATCTAACCATGTATAATTTTTTGAAATCGGTTTAGCCGTTTAGAGTTACGAGGGAACAGAGAGTCGGACATACATACAGGTCAAACACATAACCCGCCTTAAGCTTTGCTGCAGTCGGGTAAAAAAGAAATGAATACGTTTGTGTTGTGCATATTTATCTATTTGTATGGCTGCTGTTCCTCAAGATATAATACGAGTTAATAGTTCGACCAATTTACATAAAGAAGCGTGTACATAATGTCTAATTTCCGAATGCACACAACTAATTATCCAGACGCGTTAGTGCTAATGGGTAATTAAATCATCATGATATATGAACACAAAACATCTCGCGAGTGGGCCGTTACGGCCCGCACTGGATGATGATCTATGCCATCAAGGGCGCGGCTGTCCATCAAATAAATAATAAATAAATACTTGAGACGTAATATGTGATGAGATGATGTACAGTCGCCTTAATTTAATACATACATACATACATACATATCTACTATCGCGCCTGTTTCCCACAGGGGTAGGCAGAGACTATGGACCTCCACTTGCTACGATCTTGACAGACCTCTTTCGCTTCATCTACACTCATCAACCTCTTCATACATGCCCTTCGGTTACGTGTACTTTTTACCCTTTCCCTTTTTCAGAACGTCTGCAATCTGATCGCAGAACGTTCGCCGAGGTCGACCCTGTCCCGCTCTTCCTTTCACACTTACCTTATAAATATTTTTTTGTTAATCTATTTTCATTTATCCTTTCTAAATGCCCAAACAATCTTAACATCCCTTGTTCTACTTTTGTCACTACGTCCTCTTTCACTCCACACCGATCCCTTATAACATCATTTCTTATTCGGTCTTTCAAGGTAACACCACACATACTCCTCAGCGCTCGCATTTCAACTGCATTTATTCTGCTTTCATGCTTTCTCTGCCATACCCAACTCTCACTACCGTACATTAAAGTAGGTATTAGTACTCCTTTATGAACAGCAAGACGTGCCTTATCTGATACCTTCCTGCTGGTCATAAAGGAATGCAACGCTGCATTCACTTGGTTACCCGCATTCACTCTTCTGTCCACATCACCCTCGTGCTTGCCATCTTTTGTAAACTTACATCTTAAATATACAAACTCTTTCACTTGCTCCACTCTCACCCCATTTATTAAATTTAATTATATTAATTATATTAAATTAATTAATTAAATATATATTCATAATACAAACTAAACTAGTGGATTTGTGAGAATAGTAGACCTTGCAAGCTCTTATAACCATGCAATAACCGACACTTTACCCTGTTTAAGCAAAGCCAATTCAGTGAAATTCGTCCATATATAACGCTATAGCAAACTTCCTCTTTCCACCCACTCCTCCCTTTTGTTTTTTTAAATTACTTAAGTAATAGTTTTTATTTAATATCAATTACTAACAATAGTTGTAAATTTGTATGTACTAACAAATGGACTGCAGTTGTCTGAATAAATGAATTTTATTATTATTATAGTAATATACAGAAATTTACATGTACACTTTGATGTCTTTAAGCCTTATAGGGTAGCATCTTACCCTTGTAAAAGCAAAACCCAGAGATAAAATAGGAAATTAGAATTTGTGTAAAATATATAAGATTCCCATGGTATATAAAAATCTTAAAACTTACGTAGTCAATAACTACTAACAGTTTGAATTATTTTGGCCTCTAGCCTCCAGCATCGTCACTATCATCATTACGAAGTGATGAAATATCTGATTGAGCTAGCCTTGAACTAAGTTTAAACTTGAAATACTACCTCAACGAGACTATATTTTATAATAAATGCATATATAAGTACATATATATAAACACCCAAAACCCAGGATAGTTTAAAAAAATCCATCTTGCCCTGGCTGGGGATCGAAATGAAAGTAACAACACAAAACCTTGAGGAGATTGAGTAGGAGAAGAAAGAGACTTTCTTTTGAAGTCTTTCTTTACACAAAGTCAGAGCATGTGGTGATTTGCTTAGATGACAACCAGGGTATCTGACTGTACTGCGGGATGCACTCCAGTCGGTCACCGGCACACCTGCGCTGCACTGACAACCGTTGGCACTCACATACAAACAGAAGTAACAACAATATATCTTCAGCTTCAATGTCGGCCAGCACACTGAGTTAGTCACGACACAAATGACCGCACGGTAATTTTAGTCACTGTTATGATATTTCGAAACATAACATCGCGGAAATTATGCTCGGTGCCGTCACGTGTATAACATTGATCAAAGGAAATGCTTTAAATGCAAAATTATTATTAACAAGTGTCAACTTCGTAAACTACTTAAAATGTGAGTTATGTAATTCGTAATAAAATAAGGAAAAATGATAGTACAATTTCGGGAAATCGAATTTGATGTACTTCCTTGACTGGCTTGGGATGGTTCTTTGAAAAAATATGATCTTTTGCTACTAGAAGCTTTAGTAGCGGTTAAGAAAGGTAAAATATATCTCGCAATTTAAACCGCTCTATGTAAGCAGGAGAGGTGATTGGGAATATAAAATAAAAAAAACTTTAAATGATGTCATTGGGTCACCTCTTGTCTTTTTTGTTATAAAACTAATTAAGTTTGTTCAAGCATCACGTGATTCCGTGGAACTTATGTCTTATTTCGATATGTATAACATATAACCATTACCAATTTCGGCCACACTGACCTAGTTTTTTTTCATTATATATTAGGTCCTTACACATGAAATTGCCGTTAAGTATCAAAAAAGTGAAACAAGTTTTTTTTAATGAAATTATTATTTGATCAATCGAAGTATGCGCCGTTGTTATCGATACACTTCCGCCATTTTATAGGCAGATCATTGATACCTTTGGAAAAAAATCCTGGGAGCGAGAGTCTATGAACTGTTTGAAGGCGGTTTTGACTGCCTCATCAGATTTGAAATTTTTTCCTTGTAAAAAGTTATCCAAATTTTGAAAAAAGTGGTAATCGGTTGGGGCAAGATCTGGAGAGTATGGTGGGTGACGCAGAGGTTCCAGTCGCAGCTCCTCTAACTTGGCGATCGTTTGATGTGCAGTGTGTGGTCTAGCGTTATCCTGAAGGAGCAGTGGGCTAGAGCAATTCATCAGTCTCGGTTGTTTAATGGCGAGCTTTTCCATCATTGTTTGCAATTGTTGGCAATACAAGTCTGCAGTACAAACACTAACCAGAATCTTCTTTTTGGTCAGTTTTCGCTTAGGGCAAGGTTTTGCCGGTTCTCCAGGGTCAAGCCATTGTGATGATCGCTTCCGATTGTCGTACAGGATCCATTTCTCATCACAAGTCACGATACGGTTCAAAATCCCCTCATTATTGTGGCGATTAAGCAAAGAAACACAGCAAGCAACGCGTGTCTGTTGGTTTGCTTCAGTCAATTCGTGCGGTACCCACTTTTCGTGTTTTTTAATTTTTCCGATTTGGTGCAAGTGGATAAGTATCGTTTTGTCACTTACGCCGAAGGCTGCTGCTAATTCAGAAGTGGTTTGAGATGGATCCGCTTCCACTATCGCCTTCAATTCTTCGTTATTCACTTGAGTATCAGGTCGTCCACGAGGCTCATTGTGTAAATCGAAATTTCCAGAACGGAAACGTTGAAACCAAAAACGCACCGTTCGTTCGTTAGCGGTGCCTGGTCCATACACGTCGTTAATTCTTCGAGTCGTTTCTGCAGCACTGGTGCCACGGTGGAACTCGTATTCGTAAATACCGCGAATTTTCAATTTATCCATAGTTGTTGTTGTAGCAATGTTGAAACCCAACAAATGATGTTACAACAAATGAAATAAGAATTTTAAAACAATATTTTTCTGGCTTTATTTCTAAATAAATTTGAATTTGGAATTCCTAATGAAACGCAAGATATTTGATTTTAAAGTTGCCAGTATTGAAAATCGGCAATTTCATATGTAAGGACCTAATATATATATGCTTGGCCGCATTTTGACAGAAGGCCAATGCAAAACAGTAATAAAATATTTTAAATCTTTCTAGAACACTAGTAGGCCATTAACGTTTGTCACGATCACTGTTAAGGCGAATTTACGCAGACTATCGTAGGTGTCGTGCAATTACGTTGGACTTGTACAAAACTCTGTTGGTGTTTGGCAATCTAGCTGGTACCTATTCGTGTTTTCTTAAATTAATGGCTTGTACAGCTTTGTTACAATGATAGGCTAAAACGCGTATTCAGTGTGCTCGAAAATAACATTTAATTTTTCTGGGTCACAGAATTTCAGCAAAATGACAGTATAAAGGTGTACAAACATCATCAGGTACACTGCGATGAACAAATAGGGCGTGCGTATGATTGTGGACCGGAACCGAGCCGCGCTCGCTGCCTCGCATTTTTACTCGTAACACTGCCCAATCAGCGCCAGTGGCAGTTGCAATTATCTCTCGCAGCAAATCGAATTATGATCAATTCGGATTTGCGCGCATTCGAACGAATATAAAACGGTTTGCATTAAAATTTGGCGCGCGATGCATGGGATGCGTTCCTATTAGTCGGCTCGAACGCTAACTTTATTTGTTTATTGGAGCCCACGTCCGCTTCTGACGTTTTCATTATCTTTTTGTTGTTTCCGCTTTTGTTTACGATGCTTTTTGTGCCATCGGTGTTCCAGATTTAATTTTGATAGGTATGCTTTTTTATTATTTCCACTAGTTACTCCCACAACTGTATCTTCATGCTGTCAAAAATGTGATCGCAAACTCAAAATCAGTAATAATGAATTACCTACATTACCAGCTCATCAGGTTAGGTAGTAGTTTAGATGCCCATACATAACTGATTTTTATCTATGATCGATGATATTACATAAAGTTAAAGAAAATAGTAATTCACTACATGTTTTTATCCTTGGACATCTTAGGCTTCTTAGTCCAAGAGCCCGCTAGGGTAGACTTTCGTTATTTTATAAAGTAACGGAGCTTTTATAAAAAAATGGAGGTCTGTAGGCTGTTGCTTTATCTAATATTGAAAATTTAAAAAAGTATGTTTATAAGCATTAACAATGGTTTTTAATCTGATTTCAGGTATGGTTCCAAAACCGGCGGGCGAAGTTCCGAAAACAGGAACGGCTAGCGCAGCAGAAGGCGGGTGAGACTCCAGTGAAGGCGGAAGGCAAGCGCGACAAGCCGACGTCGCCGGCGACATCGCCGCACCCCGCGCCCGCCGCCCCGCAACCTGCACACCATGCTTTGCCTCATTTATCTCCACCTGACTTGAAGCCTATCACTTCTCAAGGTGATTAGATACAGTTTAACATTTGAAAAATTCCAGTGAATATAAGAGCGACAAGCTGACATCCCCACACCCTGCGTCTGCCTCCTTGGATCCCACATACCATGTTTTGCCACACGAATCTCCACCCAATTTGAAGCAATCAACTTCACAACGTAGTTGAAGTTATCATTTGGAATATTTTCGTGCAAGCGCAATGATTACCTTTTTCTGACTTAACGCCCACCTTCTCGCGAAATGTGGCTTACGGGTCGTAAGACCTAAAAGAGTAGACAGAGCCTGACTGTAAAGTCAGGCTCTGTCTAAATAATTTATAATATTTGTCTAAAAAATTGTCTAGGGATAAAGACGTGATGTAATGTTTTGAATCGCGACAAGCTGGCGTCGGAGGCGACATCGTCGCAACCCTCACCCGTCGCTTCGCAGTTCGTACAGCATTCCTTGTCTCACTTAACTCCTTGTATCTACTAGGCTACCCAGCTTCACTGAAAAACACGAAGAAATCGATGTTATTTATAAAAATCAAATTGTAACATTTTTAATTAAAACTACAAAATGTATTAGTTATTACAATATATATTACTCTATAAGTGTAGCTAATTTACAAATGGGTGTGGGTTCGTTCACTCACACGAAACCGATCGCGCAATAAAGTTCATAAAAAAAAACCACTGTCCTGAGTCCTTCCAGAATCCTTGTTGGGTAGTGAGGGGTTGATCCGAGCTGGTCCAGTTAATGACTCCTTAGTTGTGGAAAAGGTCAACCAGTACCGGTACGGTGGTCCCCAAATTATGGGGATAACACATATAACACTTTTGTTTAAACAACTGAGTATTTATACATACCTACTATAGGCAGGTAATAAATATTAGTAAATATAATTTAGATTTTTTTGTAAGTAGTAAATTGATAGTAGTGTACTTGACGTTCTCAAGGCGCAAGCACTCATTCAAAATCATAAAAATAAAATCAAGCTAGATCGATTTATTGTCCCCAAACCTTTACCTTTACATACAAAATTTTATCGAAATCGTAGAAACTGCTTCCGAGATCCTCAGTATATTTATTAAGAATTGCTTGTTTAAAGTAATAAGGTAAGATATTATTACTTTGATGAGAATCCGGTAAAAGCTAAATATGCATACCCTTGGAACCTAGGGACTTCTAGATATTGTTTAGGTTATTTTTACAACATACAATCATATAAAATTAAAATTTGTAAAGCATAACGCTGATAATGTAGACCTTAGTCCGCAGAGGTTACCAATTTCAGGTAAACGTATAAATAAGCGGTCACAATAAAATCAAGGCGCGCTGCCATAAATTGTTGTAAGTGCGTGATAAAGTATTCTACGCGCATCTCTAATTTTACGATTAAAATAACGGCGCGGGGAGGCCGTAATCGGAGTCTGTAACTCGGCGCTACGACTCTACGTGTAGGCTCTACGAGTCTGCTACGAGTCTACGAGATACCAGAGGCGCCCTCTACCACTGTATTAAGGAGTCTTGTTTTCTACAAGATTTTAGTACAATGTGAAACAAATTTATTGTTTTGTTTTTTATACTTGTGGTGATTGTTATAAATTTAAATCCTCCGGCGCGTACCTATGTTTGTATCTGTACCGATAAACTTAAAACTACTGTACAGATTTTGATGCGGTTTTCACTAACATGTAGAGCATTTGCCGACACTTGTTTAGTCTTAATTTATATTTACAGTTATGTATAAACATTATTTTAGAATAGGCAATATTTAATATTTATTAAGATATTTTTAAATTATTCATGAATTGGAGTCGGTAGGTATTATAGATAAAATAAATGAGCAGAATGAGAAATCATCTCTCTAGAAAGCTTAAAAACAAGAAAAGATAAATACAGAACAATAAATTTTCTTCTAACGAAGCCGGAGCTGCATTGGGCTTCGTGTTATGATTTAGGATTAGACATTTGACAGATGTGCCGAGAGTTTAATACCCCGAATATTTATAGAAGTATTTGTTGGCTTTAGAACATGTTGATTATTCCTTACTATTATATTATGCGATGTTTATTTTTAACGGTTTATTTTAGCATGGCGGTGACGCGGACAATGAAAAATATAATGTTTTCGTAAGGCCCGCTTGGCTTGTGAACTACGGAGATGTAACGCTAATTGCCGACAGCTCGTTAATCAATTACGGACTCTGAAAAATACTGAAAATATAATTTGAAATTCATTCTTAGAAATGTTACACTAGCTAGTTTTAATTATCTTTTTGGCTCTTAAGATAATTTAAAATGTGATCACAAAAACGAAAATAAAACGTGAATAACAAAATTCTATGAAGAAAAAATATCTTCAACGTCCATAAATATGGGTATAAGAGGATGCATGTAAGTAAATAACGTTATCATGTGTTATTTAAAAATCCGTATAAACAAGTAAATAATTAAAGGAAAATAAAAAAACCTGTATCACTTGGAATGATGTAAAGTTTCTAACTATACCCCATATATCCATTTGGATATATGGATATTGAAGCATTCTGATCTTATGGCATAATAAAGCAACTCACGTATCTACATATATACATGAACCTTGAAAACATTACACAATTTTTTTGGTAATGAAATCAGACATGTAAAAATTACAGGATTTCAGTCGTTTTATTTGTTTTTGGGTAAAATTAGAACAAACTTATATGCGGCTATGACAAGTAGACACCTACGAGTATTAATTAATTAATTTATTTATTTAATCTTTACTGACCACAATAGTACAAAAGGTGGACTTAATGCTAATGCATTCTCTACCAGTCAGCCTTTAGGAAAAACAGAAAATTTAAATTAGCGATAGGCGCATAAAGATAGGTATGTATTTAACTACACACACTATATACATATATACGTGTGTATTAGTATATACATATTACGCGCCTTAGAATCCCATAACAATACCTACATATAGTTATAGTTAGAAATTAGGCAACGCGTACCACACTACGTGATTTAACATTTCATTAAACGTTGAAAATACTCGTATAAGGTACTACGAGCTGACCCTTAAAATACGTTCGGTAAATTTGAAAAAACTTGTGTAGAGTTAGTACACATCTTTAAACTCTTATCCTAATCCTTATCATGCATATGTCAAGTTCGTCTTGTTAAAGTATCATGTTAAGCTGTGATCACGCGTTATAAATAACAAGGAATAATATGTTTAGGTATCTGCTTTATCGACATTCCGATCCAATTTAACTCTCTCGCCGTGCGATGTCATGTAATATTTTTAGCCACAATATCACCGAAATCTTACATACTGATTGCTGAAATTATAACAGGATGAGTCACGCGTTCAGAATTTTCCACCAATAGTGTTTGGGATTGCTCTATTTTGGTCTATGATTTGCGTGGGCGCCAACAACAAGGCTTTCGACAGAATAAATCCGTCTTTTCGATTAGTAGTGCTTAAAAATAGTTATATGAGGTTGTGCCCTCGGTGGAACATTGTCGTTTGAAATTGAGTATGTTATATTTATAGGATAAAGAATGTAGGTCAAGTTCGAGTTAGATATTTAACCTTTACCTGAGTTCGGTTAGTGTTGCCTTGATTTATAATTAAGTGAATTTTCCAGAAGTATTAAAATAACACAGGTATACAGTTTCATTAACATTCAGGATAAAAAGTATACCTAGGTATATTTTTGTTTTAATTTTACTAAAGAATTTTATAAATAATATCGATACAATATTTCAAAATGTTTGCTGATCCTCAGTTCTTTTCATATCCTATAAAGGTTGATGCTAATGAATAAATGTTGAGTAAAACTTACAGCTTACTAACGCGGATTTCAAATTTTTGATGAAATTAAGAAAAAGGAAGAATATGGAGCCAAAATGTAAAGCACTAACTTCTTACTACCTTGCCAATTTTTAAAGTACTATTTAGATATGATCAGCAAATATTTTCAATTATTAAAAGCCTTGTTAAAATTGAATATCTGGCTCTTCTATAAATATATTGTTTTCCAAATGGTTTTCATGGATTTTTTTGTGGTTAGGCTAGGCTATCAGGCTATGTGGACGGTGTGGTAGCGCATGGGTTCCGGTAATGGCGGACTTGCGGGCCACTAATCACATTAGCCCCGGACTGCCACCGCGCCGCGCCGCTCCGCTCCGCCAGATTTTCACTTCGGCTCATTTGCGCTAATTGTGCGCGCGATTGTCACTCAGGCTTGAATAAACAACGGAGCCGCGGCAAGGATTAGGTGATTAGAGCTTAATTGCGTTACCACGATTATTTCATATTCGCCCGTCGGGCTGCAGTCTGATTTCATATTCGAGCAGATTTGTATGCACGAGTTTCAGTTATTTGGCATAATGCTTTGTGTTACCTCGAGCCTGCATTCTAATTGGGCACTCTCAGTTCAATTTTGTATGGCGATTTGATTAAATTGAAGATGCTTAAGTCAGTTTCATAATTGTTTTTGTTTCAGCCAACAAGTTGTGTGAGGAATTGAATGGTGTTGGCGGTGGAGGTCTGCCCCCTGTGAGCAGCGGCGGCGGCGGCAAGTGGGCCGGTGGCTGCGGCCTGCTACGCCAGCCTTCTGGGTTCCCGCTGCTCGGCGTCGCGCCGCCCAACTATCTTCTCTCGGACCACCTCGGAACGCTTGCCAAAACGAACAACCATCTTTTCTAATGGGCATAACCGAACCCTGCCGACTCGACGGGTAGAGTTCGCTGGGAGTCCACGGTACGGGCACGACGCGTGCCACTCGCGCCTTTTGCATTCCCGACCTTACATTCCGAGTGACATTCCAAGTGAACATGTGTGAACGTTTACAAACAATGTGACTGACGTTATAAATGAAACATACATTTCAAGTGCCAAATCGTGTCCATTCAATGTATAGTTGCAATAATGAACTTTCGAATTAATTTTAGATATTATATTTACGATAAAACTGTGCGATTCAGTGCACAAGAGTAACGAGTACGTACGCAGGTGTACAATGTAAAATGAAGTTGTAATGTCATGGTTTCCAAAGATAGGTTAATATAGAAATATTAGATGAATATAAATAAATTAAAACTATGTGTGATAATGTTTGTAAATAAACTCCAAACCGTCGTATACGTTTATCAAGTATACCTTTTACGTAATGTAAATTTAACGAAGAAAATTTTAACGGCTTACCTGTAAAGTAATTTTTCTTTGTATGTTTAGGTTTCATTTGTGTACGATCCAACCATCTTTTCTAATGGGCATAACCGAACCCTGCCGACTCGACGGGTAGAGTTCGCTGGGAGTCCACGGTACGGGCACGACGCGTGCCCGCGACACACGCGTTTTTTTGATCACATAAAAATATATTTGGAATGCTAGTCAATACGCCTGTCTTTATTAATTTATCATTTGATTTTTTCTAGTCTTGTGATTCTAGTCTAAAATTAGGTATTTATGAACTATGCAGACTGGCGTCGAACAATGTTGTAAATATGTAATTTAATATAATTGTACATAAAGGCGTACCTAATGTATTCGAGTGTATGTAACAAACTGATGAAATTTGTGGAGGGTGTTTTAATAAAGAGAATAATGAACTCAATGTTTTTCATTTTCTATTTTCGCCTCAATTGATCTTCATATATACCTTTAAAACCTTTAGGTTTATTCTTGGTTATTTATTCAGTTTTGTTGAGAGTTTATTATTTTAATAAAAAGAGTACGTAAGTATTGATTCTTATATTCTTTGTCACGAGCAAAATAAATTAACCATTTCCTTAAATTACTGAAAGTCAAGTGCTCTTTTGGATAAATACTCCGATGTTATAAATGTGTGTTAAAATTAATTAAATCATACGACCGCAATAAAGTTTATTGACATACAAGCATATATAAAGTTTAATTTATTTATTATACGAGTATTTATACCTTCTAAAGTTTTCTTTTTCTCGTCATCATCAGTGGGTTGACTGGTAGATAAAACCTATGGCTTTAAGTCGGCCTATAACGTTTGTAATAAAGTTAAATAAATAAATAATATATATATATATATATATATATATATATATATATATATATATATTTTAACGGAAATGTATGTAATTCGTCATTGTATACAATTCCTAGCAAATGTATGTAATTCCTAAAATCGCACGGAAATGTGTGAAATAAATTATATTATACACATTACCTAGGAAATCCATGTATTTCCTAAATAGCAATCGGAAATGTAAGACTGCCGCGTAAACTGTCAGTGCGCGTACGTGGGGACAGCGGTAGCGGCCGGCGAGTGCTAGGAATGTTCTATTCATTTTACTAGGTTAGCACAAACCTATAGGTTAGGTTAGGTTAGAACTGCGACCAACACACGCACGAGCCGAGCGAGCAAAGCGAGCGTGCCGCGGCAGCGGCCGGCGAGTGCTAGAAAAGTTCTATCCATTTTACTAGGTTAGGGCAAACCTATAGCAATAATAAAAATTATTATTCTCATTTTAACAACGTGTTTTATTACAGAAAGCATTTATTTTATAAATTTCCTAATACGATATTGGAATTATATACAATTCCAAGGAAATGTACACATTTCCTAGGATATCTATGCATTAAAAAGTTTTTTAAACAATATTTTATACATTTCCTAGGATTTGTATACAATTCCTTGATTTCATACATTTCCGGTAACATATATATATATGTTATACTAACATAATATATGTTATACTACGAAATAAAATTTATTTCAATTATTATTCCCCGGTACCCCGGGGGGAAATATTCGGACTTTATCCAAAACACTTGGGTAATCCTAGGTAAACCCGAGTAAACCTAGGTTTACTCTATGTTCTAGCATTACCCGTAACATATATATAATAATAGACGCAAGAGTTTGAAATATTCTTCTTAGTCTTAGCGCGTTTCCGGTTGCATCCTCAGCTATGATGCTGCGGAGCCCGGGGTGCGCTTTTCCCGCTTTTTCTTCTACTAATGTAATATGCATGTCAATGGTCACTAAAGGATGCCAAAGACCTTGCGAAGTGGAGAAGGAATAGTCGGAACGGTTAAAACGATTTGGCTACAGTTTTATGACAGGCCGCCTGTCTGACGTCAACCCTCTTTGGGAATGCATTTGTGGGAAAAGTTTTACGCCATCCGCGCCACTTAACGTGAGGGCTCAAGGAGGGTTCCTTGGGAATACAATTGCTACACGGCTGAAAGTATGACATTACGTTTAAATATTTATACATCCTCTGGCTACTCTGGCTAAGTATGGGTCTGTAGTACAGAGGTCATGCTCCTGCAGCGGAGACTAAAAAAAGACCTGGATGATGATATATTACACATACAGAATAATGTGTGTTTTCATGAAATGCAAAAAAAATCACGCTAGTGTAATCGAAGCATAAGCCTTTTCTTAAATTAAAAGTTGTAAATATTCGCACTTTACAAGAACTATTTATGGAAACTTTTATTTAACTAGAAATGTTCATATATAGGGTACCAAGTTGTCTTTATGTCGTTGTGTTGCTTTTATTCTATTGGACTGAAATTTAGGTAGCTTACAGATGTTATGCGCACGACAGTGTAGCACAATGTCATAAAGCTGTTCTGATGACGGAGTCGGAAGGTGAACGCAGTAAACGCTATAATGATGAAGCCAAAAGTTACCTACTTAAAATAAAACCATGTGGGAGAATGTATTTTTTTGATAACAAAATTATTTTTGATAAATAGGTACATTAAGTAAGTAAGTGATCCATCTCAGCTATTATCGTTTATTCTCATTATTACAATTTAAAAATCAACATAATGTGTTTTTTAAAACCGACTAACTTTGTCCTTAGAAACTTTTATCTAACATCTTCGTACAGTAAGAGTTTTAACATTCATTACACTCCAACATTCTATAAGCTTTAACGATGACACTAATTACGACGTTGTAAATTTGTAATCGTGGTACCTAATCCATTGTTTTTAATGATTTTGATTACCATTGGCACAAAGTATTGTAGAACTCTTGTAAATAGCTAATCAGATTATAAAACTAGGTACCTATTACTTTATTAATACTGTTTTTATTAGTTTTCATTTTTTCTAATTTTTAAAATTATTTCTTGATAGATATACTTATACGAGTAGATGAGTACATTCTTGTTCCTATGTTTTAGTTTTAAGAGCCCTGTTTTATCATTACGAACATCATTTACTTTCGCTAAAAAAAAACATCGCTAAAAGAGGTTCATACTTACAAAATAGTAAAAAATCAATGGAATCTGGCAGCTTAAGTTTTTAGAAAATTTTATGGTCGGGCTAGAAGTATAATATTGTCTTCCACGAAAAGACTTTGATAGGGCTTGAAAAAGAAGACACTATTTTTTGGTTTTAAAACGGATTTATTTCATGATGCATAGCTAATATTAAACTGTTAAAGTTCCTATGTGTATGAATCATCAAACGGTTTTTTAAATTTGTATCGGAACGTGTGATTTTATTTGTCTGTGAGTGGAAATATGGCGTGGGTCTCGGTGCCGACAGTGACAACTCAGCCCCGACTCAGTGACGCGCGTCCGTGGGCGGCTGGCCGGCCGCCCACCAATGTTTACCACATATGGATATTGAAACAATGCCATGACTTTAATTTAATAACTAAAAATTTGAAATTAATAAGCTGTGATTGTAATTTTATGTACGTACGATTTAAGGCCCAGCCAGTTCAGAGCCAAGAAAACTGTGAGTGTTTTTAAAAAGTCACTGTAATTAAACGACTACAGTTTATTCCTTAAATATTTTACATAAGAATCTTGGCTTTTCTACAGACATCCACAATATTCAAAACACGATTGAGCATTTTTGGCTCGATAGAAAAAAGTCACAAACATACCTCTAAATTTGCCTAATTTTGCCTTTATATATATTTATGTAACAATGTACATTGTTTATTTTATGTATTATATATATATATATATTATAGATATATATATATATATATATATATATATATATATATATATATATATATATATATATATATATATATATATATATATATATCACTTTATCTTGCAACCCACATTTAGACTTTCTGTATAACCTAAAGGTTGACTGGTAGACAACGCTTTTAGCGTTAAGTTCGCCTATTGTTTGGTACAATTTGTTTTTGATGGACAATAACGTAAGTATAAATACAAAATTAAAAAAATAAATCTTAGCACTTTAATAAATATTTTCACAGCATTTCAGAACCTTTAATCTGAAATACGACATTATAATATGTATATTCTATACCTTGTTAAACTAAAAATAATTTTATTCTGACAGTTACTTTAGTTATTATATAATATAATTGTGACAGATAGATAAATAACAAATATAAATATACAATGAGTAAAATTTAAAAATAAAATAACAGCATAAAAACTTTAAAAATATTTATTTGAACCTAACAATTGGTAAATTAAAAAAAATAAGTAAAACATCAATACATTCGAAAATGGTTAACTTTGATGCAATATAAGGTCAAATCAATTCGAAATAACAATAATTGTTATATGTATCTTCTTAGGAGAATTTACCAGTAACCCTTAATTTCTAAATATGTACTCAAATGTATTTGAACATCCATTAATTGAAAAACCTTTATAATGACAGAATATGTTACCCTAAATACGACTCAGTGTTATTTATTTCTGTAAATTGGATTTGGCACTCGTTCGCAAGCTTTACATGTTATATTGTGATAACATTGTATTAGGCATAATATCTTTGTAAACTGACAAAGCCCTTCCGGCGCGTAGGCGACCAATACTGTGTAAATGAGTTTCTTTCGGCGTTTCTTCTCAGCAGTGGTTGTTGCGAAACGCTAGTATCGGTAGCTTTTGTACTAAAAATAATTAAAAATAATGACCTTCAATAAGTGATATATATTTATCCTACGTTGAATAAAAAAAATTAACTTTGACTTTCACTTTGAAATAAGATTTCGGGGACACTTTTGCTTGACCTGGCACTACTTATGGATTTTATTGTGTAAGGTCACTCTTTATATTAGCTGTTCTGTCTCTAATGAGTAATGGCCAATAAAATATAGAGTTAGTAATTAACTTTCACCACAATACAAAAGATTTATCCACATCAAACACACCCCACAATTTACTCGTACTTCTAAGATTGAGTGATAAAAGTCCAATGAATTTGATTTATGGGACGCAGGCAATTTTTCTTATTAAAACGTATGTTCGTGTCCAAATGGGTAATTTTAAATCAAATAAAACCCTTCTAATGTCTGGTCATTCACCTCTTACGTATAGGTATAATAATAATAAGATCATTGTGGTAGAAAAATAATATTTGCATGGGTAGTAAATTTCCGTTATTGACTGCCTCCGTGGTTCAGCGGTCGAGGCGTTTGCCTTTCGACCCGGAGGTCATGGGTTCAAATCCCAATGGTAAGCATACTTTGTAAAAAGTTGTTTCTAGTCTGGTTAGGATATTGCAGGCTTGAAGCACCTGATGACAAAAAAGATAATTCCGTGCTTTGGAAGGCACGTAAAGCTGTGGGTCCCGATCGCCATCTAGTGTTTGTTTTAACCTATCCAAGGATTGGTTCTGGTCTACCCTTTAGGTTGCGGAAGTCAGACAGCAGTCGCTTTGTGAAAAAACCAGTAGCCTTGTCTAATTACCTAGGTTAGGTACCCTGGACCCCGGGACTGGACCCCGGGCTCTGAAGCGTTACCTCCGTTACCGTGAGGATGCAACGGGGAATACGGTGGCGAAGTATTACATTACATTCGTAGATCTATTCAATTTCTATGTTAAATATTATTTTGTTATAAATTGAACTCTGTCTTATTTTTAGGATCAAATAAGCTGAATACTGTAATTGAATTGTCACTAAAATTCCATAAAAATGAAAAATTTTATGGGATATCAGTAAACGCTTCAAACATTATTTGTTTATTTTGATAGCTGCGACGTATATACCCAAGTTAAGAAAGAGCTTGAAAATTAAAAGGCATATGAATGATGTAAATAGTCTATTCACCAAATAAGCACTTTTTCACATTAGATGATGATGTAGGTACATTGGTACATACTAAATTTACAAATTTACAAATTGTCATTATTTTAAATTTCGTAATTCTTATAATTCAATTTAATTATGACATAACCAACAATGTAATCTCAGTCCATCCATATAACTAATTTTAAGTTTTAAGTTTCTTAGTTGACGTCTTTGGAGAAAACGTGCAGTGCAGTTTGTTGCCGCTTCTTCTGCACTTGCGCCTAGGAAGCGGCGTAAACTTAGCTGTAAGTAACGATTTGACGTTAAGATTTGTGCAAAACAAAACAAAGTGACTATTATTAAGAGATATTATAAATATCCTATGATAATAAAGATATTTTGAATTGAATTGAATATAATAAGCCTCACAAAGTACTTTCTTTACATAAGCTTTGAATTTTCTGTCTGACATATCAAGGATCGATTCTGGCAATTTATTATAAAAAGGTATATACTTCCCCATAAAAGACTTACTGACTGTATTCAGCCTGTGATACGGGCTAAGTCATTCTTATTACGTAAATTTCTATCTGTAATATCACTTACTTTACACAACACACTTACTTTGAACAAATAATGTTTTAAGCGTTTACTGATATCCCATATTTTTTTTCATTTTTATGGAAATATTTATCCTTACATACATTTTATTTTCAAATATGAATTGTGACGCAAAAGTAAGTATACCTATTTCCTTGAATAATTGTCTCAGTGAGTATCTCGATCCTTAACCGTAAATGGTACGAATTGCTCTTTTTTGTAAAAGAAAAATAGTCTGAATGTCGGCTGCACTCCCATAGAATTATCCCGTAAGACATTAGACTGTGAAAGTAACTAAAGTACACTTGTCTAGCAGTTGCTACATCTGTCAATTGTCTTATTCTCCCAACAGCGTAAGCCGCAGAGCTAAGCCTATTAGAACGTTTAGTTATATGAGCGCCCCATTGAAGTTTCGAATCAATTGTGATTCCTAAAAAGGTAGTACTTTCAACCAGATCGAGTTTCTGACCATTAATTAGTATGTCCACGCAGGCTTGATTCACATTAGGAAGAGAGAATCGAATGCATTGGGTCTTGTTCGCATTTAACATGAGGTTATTGGCTGAAAATCAGAAATTGAAGATAAGGTGCTGTTCACCGCGCTAGCATCACTGTTATGTCGATCTATTTTAAATATTAGCGAGCTAAGCAGTTATCCACGATCTAACCTCAAGATTTGCAGACTTTAGGTTTGACTTGCTAAGTTTTAACATTGTCTTCTAATATACATGTCTGTGCCTATAAAGTTTAATCATAATAAACTTCGTTTTGCACCAGAAGCAGCAAAGTCTTTTCTTTAGGATGGTACCTGTATTACTAGAAAAGATTTTTTAAATCATAAAAGTAGATAAGCATAGTCCATATTATGACTTTAAAAATCAATGTACAATGTACATACAAATGTTTCACCTCATACTCGGGCGTAACTTTTAAGTACTTTAGGTTCGATTGTTAGCCACTTAAACACATGAAAAACAAACAACTCGTTCTAATATTGTAATAAAGCAGGATGAATGAAAAAGTGCTTATTTGGTGAATAGACTATTTACATCATTCATATGCCTTTTAATTTTCAAGCTCTTTCTTAACTTGGGTATATACGTCGCAGCTATCAAAATAAACAAATAATGTTTGAAGCGTTTACTGATATCCCATAAAATTTTTCATTTTTATGGAATTTTAGTGACAATTCAATTACAGTATTCAGCTTATTTGATCCTAAAAATAAGACAGAGTTCAATTTATAACAAAATAATATTTAACATAGAAATTGAATAGATCTACGAATGTAATGTAATACTTCGCCACCGTATTCCCCGTTGCATCCTCACGGTAACGGAGGTAACGCTTCAGAGCCCGGGGTCCAGTCCCGGGGTCCAGGGTACCTAACCTAGGTAATTAGACAAGGCTACTGGTTTTTTCACAAAGCGACTGCTGTCTGACTTCCGCAACCTAAAGGGTAGACCAGAACCAATCCTTGGATAGGTTAAAACAAACACTAGATGGCGATCGGGACCCACAGCTTTACGTGCCTTCCAAAGCACGGAATTATCTTTTTTGTCATCAGGTGCTTCAAGCCTGCAATATCCTAACCAGACTAGAAACAACTTTTTACAAAGTATGCTTACCATTGGGATTTGAACCCATGACCTCCGGGTCGAAAGGCAAACGCCTCGACCGCTGAACCACGGAGGCAGTCAATAACGGAAATTTACTACCCATGCAAATATTATTTTTCTACCACAATGATCTTATTATTATTATACCTATACGTAAGAGGTGAATGACCAGACATTAGAAGGGTTTTATTTGATTTAAAATTACCCATTTGGACACGAACATACGTTTTAATAAGAAAAATTGCCTGCGTCCCATAAATCAAATTCATTGGACTTTTATCACTCAATCTTAGAAGTACGAGTAAATTGTGGGGTGTGTTTGATGTGGATAAATCTTTTGTATTGTGGTGAAAGTTAATTACTAACTCTATATTTTATTGGCCATTACTCATTAGAGACAGAACAGCTAATATAAAGAGTGACCTTACACAATAAAATCCATAAGTAGTGCCAGGTCAAGCAAAAGTGTCCCCGAAATCTTATTTCAAAGTGAAAGTCAAAGTTAATTTTTTTTATTCAACGTAGGATAAATATATATCACTTATTGAAGGTCATTATTTTTAATTATTTTTAGTACAAAAGCTACCGATACTAGCGTTTCGCAACAACCACTGCTGAGAAGAAACGCCGAAAGAAACTCATTTACACAGTATTGGTCGCCTACGCGCCGGAAGGGCTTTGTCAGTTTACAAAGATATTATGCCTAATACAATGTTATCACAATATAACATGTAAAGCTTGCGAACGAGTGCCAAATCCAATTTACAGAAATAAATAACACTGAGTCGTATTTAGGGTAACATATTCTGTCATTATAAAGGTTTTTCAATTAATGGATGTTCAAATACATTTGAGTACATATTTAGAAATAAAGGGTTACTGGTAAATTCTCCTAAGAAGATACATATAACAATTATTGTTATTTCGAATTGATTTGATCTTATATTGCATCAAAGTTAACCATTTTCGAATGTATTGATGTTTTACTTATTTTTTTTAATTTACCAATTGTTAGGTTCAAATAAATATTTTTAAAGTTTTTATGCTGTTATTTTATTTTTAAATTTTACTCATTGTATATTTATATTTGTTATTTATCTATCTGTCACAATTATATTATATAATAACTAAAGTAACTGTCAGAATAAAATTATTTTTAGTTTAACAAGGTATAGAATATACATATTATAATGTCGTATTTCAGATTAAAGGTTCTGAAATGCTGTGAAAATATTTATTAAAGTGCTAAGATTTATTTTTTTAATTTTGTATTTATACTTACGTTATTGTCCATCAAAAACAAATTGTACCAAACAATAGGCGAACTTAACGCTAAAAGCGTTGTCTACCAGTCAACCTTTAGGTTATACAGAAAGTCTAAATGTGGGTTGCAAGATAAAGTGATATATATATATATATATATATATATATATATATCTATAATATATATATATATAATACATAAAATAAACAATGTACATTGTTACATAAATATATATAAAGGCAAAATTAGGCAAATTTAGAGGTATGTTTGTGACTTTTTTCTATCGAGCCAAAAATGCTCAATCGTGTTTTGAATATTGTGGATGTCTGTAGAAAAGCCAAGATTCTTATGTAAAATATTTAAGGAATAAACTGTAGTCGTTTAATTACAGTGACTTTTTAAAAACACTCACAGTTTTCTTGGCTCTGAACTGGCTGGGCCTTAAATCGTACGTACATAAAATTACAATCACAGCTTATTAATTTCAAATTTTTAGTTATTAAATTAAAGTCATGGCATTGTTTCAATATCCATATGTGGTAAACATTGGTGGGCGGCCGGCCAGCCGCCCACGGACGCGCGTCACTGAGTCGGGGCTGAGTTGTCACTGTCGGCACCGAGACCCACGCCATATTTCCACTCACAGACAAATAAAATCACACGTTCCGATACAAATTTAAAAAACCGTTTGATGATTCATACACATAGGAACTTTAACAGTTTAATATTAGCTATGCATCATGAAATAAATCCGTTTTAAAACCAAAAAATAGTGTCTTCTTTTTCAAGCCCTATCAAAGTCTTTTCGTGGAAGACAATATTATACTTCTAGCCCGACCATAAAATTTTCTAAAAACTTAAGCTGCCAGATTCCATTGATTTTTTACTATTTTGTAAGTATGAACCTCTTTTAGCGATGTTTTTTTTTAGCGAAAGTAAATGATGTTCGTAATGATAAAACAGGGCTCTTAAAACTAAAACATAGGAACAAGAATGTACTCATCTACTCGTATAAGTATATCTATCAAGAAATAATTTTAAAAATTAGAAAAAATGAAAACTAATAAAAACAGTATTAATAAAGTAATAGGTACCTAGTTTTATAATCTGATTAGCTATTTACAAGAGTTCTACAATACTTTGTGCCAATGGTAATCAAAATCATTAAAAACAATGGATTAGGTACCACGATTACAAATTTACAACGTCGTAATTAGTGTCATCGTTAAAGCTTATAGAATGTTGGAGTGTAATGAATGTTAAAACTCTTACTGTACGAAGATGTTAGATAAAAGTTTCTAAGGACAAAGTTAGTCGGTTTTAAAAAACACATTATGTTGATTTTTAAATTGTAATAATGAGAATAAACGATAATAGCTGAGATGGATCACTTACTTACTTAATGTACCTATTTATCAAAAATAATTTTGTTATCAAAAAAATACATTCTCCCACATGGTTTTATTTTAAGTAGGTAACTTTTGGCTTCATCATTATAGCGTTTACTGCGTTCACCTTCCGACTCCGTCATCAGAACAGCTTTATGACATTGTGCTACACTGTCGTGCGCATAACATCTGTAAGCTACCTAAATTTCAGTCCAATAGAATAAAAGCAACACAACGACATAAAGACAACTTGGTACCCTATATATGAACATTTCTAGTTAAATAAAAGTTTCCATAAATAGTTCTTGTAAAGTGCGAATATTTACAACTTTTAATTTAAGAAAAGGCTTATGCTTCGATTACACTAGCGTGATTTTTTTTGCATTTCATGAAAACACACATTATTCTGTATGTGTAATATATCATCATCCAGGTCTTTTTTTAGTCTCCGCTGCAGGAGCATGACCTCTGTACTACAGACCCATACTTAGCCAGAGTAGCCAGAGGATGTATAAATATTTAAACGTAATGTCATACTTTCAGCCGTGTAGCAATTGTATTCCCAAGGAACCCTCCTTGAGCCCTCACGTTAAGTGGCGCGGATGGCGTAAAACTTTTCCCACAAATGCATTCCCAAAGAGGGTTGACGTCAGACAGGCGGCCTGTCATAAAACTGTAGCCAAATCGTTTTAACCGTTCCGACTATTCCTTCTCCACTTCGCAAGGTCTTTGGCATCCTTTAGTGACCATTGACATGCATATTACATTAGTAGAAGAAAAAGCGGGAAAAGCGCACCCCGGGCTCCGCAGCATCATAGCTGAGGATGCAACCGGAAACGCGCTAAGACTAAGAAGAATATTTCAAACTCTTGCGTCTATTATTATATATATGTTACGGGTAATGCTAGAACATAGAGTAAACCTAGGTTTACTCGGGTTTACCTAGGATTACCCAAGTGTTTTGGATAAAGTCCGAATATTTCCCCCCGGGGTACCGGGGAATAATAATTGAAATAAATTTTATTTCGTAGTATAACATATATTATGTTAGTATAACATATATATATATGTTACCGGAAATGTATGAAATCAAGGAATTGTATACAAATCCTAGGAAATGTATAAAATATTGTTTAAAAAACTTTTTAATGCATAGATATCCTAGGAAATGTGTACATTTCCTTGGAATTGTATATAATTCCAATATCGTATTAGGAAATTTATAAAATAAATGCTTTCTGTAATAAAACACGTTGTTAAAATGAGAATAATAATTTTTATTATTGCTATAGGTTTGCCCTAACCTAGTAAAATGGATAGAACTTTTCTAGCACTCGCCGGCCGCTGCCGCGGCACGCTCGCTTTGCTCGCTCGGCTCGTGCGTGTGTTGGTCGCAGTTCTAACCTAACCTAACCTATAGGTTTGTGCTAACCTAGTAAAATGAATAGAACATTCCTAGCACTCGCCGGCCGCTACCGCTGTCCCCACGTACGCGCACTGACAGTTTACGCGGCAGTCTTACATTTCCGATTGCTATTTAGGAAATACATGGATTTCCTAGGTAATGTGTATAATATAATTTATTTCACACATTTCCGTGCGATTTTAGGAATTACATACATTTGCTAGGAATTGTATACAATGACGAATTACATACATTTCCGTTAAAATATATATATATATATATATATATTATTTATTTATTTAACTTTATTACAAACGTTATAGGCCGACTTAAAGCCATAGGTTTTATCTACCAGTCAACCCACTGATGATGACGAGAAAAAGAAAACTTTAGAAGGTATAAATATAATAAATAAATTAAACTTTATATGTGCTTGTATGTCAATAAACTTTATTGCGGTCGTATGATTTAATTAATTTTAACACACATTTATAACATCGGAGTATTTATCCAAAAGAGCACTTGACTTTCAGTAATTTAAGGAAATGGTTAATTTATTTTGCTCGTGACAAAGAATATAAGAATCAATACTTACGTACTCTTTTTATTAAAATAATAAACTCTCAACAAAACTGAATAAATAACCAAGAATAAACCTAAAGGTTTTAAAGGTATATATGAAGATCAATTGAGGCGAAAATAGAAAATGAAAAACATTGAGTTCATTATTCTCTTTATTAAAACACCCTCCACAAATTTCATCAGTTTGTTACATACACTCGAATACATTAGGTACGCCTTTATGTACAATTATATTAAATTACATATTTACAACATTGTTCGACGCCAGTCTGCATAGTTCATAAATACCTAATTATGATATAATATACCTACCGCTTGTGCCATAGACCCTGAATGTTGGGAGGAGCTTGCTTCAAAAAGGTCATCTTGGCGATCTACCATCCACAAGCAAATCCAACATTTCGAAGAGAACCGTTTGAGTGAACTTAACGCTAAGCGCCAACTACGCAAAGAAAGACCTAAGCCTTCCTACACATACACTTACAACTCAGCCGGCCAACTCTACTGTCAGCCGTGTAACAGAATCTTCAAAACAAAATTCGGTCTAGCGAGCCATATTAGGGCTCACGCTAGAAACAATGTTACCACCAACCTTTGAT
This sequence comes from Acrobasis repandana, assembly GCA_963576875.1. Lineage (NCBI taxonomy): Eukaryota > Metazoa > Arthropoda > Insecta > Lepidoptera > Pyralidae > Acrobasis > Acrobasis repandana. The sequence continues at coordinate 11,430,893 of OY756218.1, read as the reverse complement.
TTTTCTTGCCCGAGGTCGCCGTTATCGAAAGCGATAAGGAGGACTATATATATATATATATAAATTATGACATGTCTAAGTATACAAACCTTTAAGAGGGACCCGCGCACAGCTCAAGCCAGACTTTTTTGTCTTTAAGATAGTCATCAGTCCTATAATAAGCCTTCTCACAAAGTACTTTCTTTACATAAGCTTTGAATTTTCTGTCTGGCATATCAAGGACCGATTCTGGAAATTTATTATAAAAAGGTATACACTTCCCCATAAAAGACTTACTTACTGTATTCAGCCTGTAATACGGGCTAACTAAGTCATTCTTATTACGTAAATTTCTATCTGTAAAATCACTTACTTTATTGAACATGGAAATATTTTTCCTTACATACATTATATTTTCAAATATTAATTGTGATGCAAAAGTAAGTATACCTATTTCCTTGAATAATTCTCTCAGTGAGTCTCTCGATCCTAAACCGTAAATGGCACGAATTGCTCTTTTTCGTAAAAGAAAAATAGTCTGAATGTCGGCTGCACTCCCCCATAGAAGTATCCCGTAAGACATTAGACTGTGAAAGTAACTAAAGTACACTTGTCTAGCAGTTGCTACATCTGTCAATTGTCTTATTCGCCTAACAGCGTAAGCCGCAGATCTAAGCCTATTAGAAAGTTTAGTTATATGAGCGCCCCATTGGATATGACATAGATATAGGACCGATGACTATCTCAAAGACAAAAAAGTCTGGCTTGAGCTTGGCGCGGGTCCATCTTAAAGGTTTGTATACTTAGACATGTCATAATTTAGGTACATTGGTACATACTAAATTTACAAATTTACAAATTGACATTATTTTAAATTTCGTAATTCTTATAATTCAATTTAATTATGACATAACCAACAATGTAATCTCAGTTCATCCATATAACTAATTTTAATTTTTAAGTTTGTTAGTTGACGTCTTTGGAGAAAACGTGCAGTGCAGTTTGTTGCCGCTTCATCTGCACTTTCGCCTAGGAAGCGGCGTAAACTTCGCTGTAAGTAACGATTTGACGTCAACATTTGTGCAAAACAAAACAAAGTGACTATTATTAAGAGATATTATAAATATCCTATGATAATAAAGATATTTTGAATTGAATTGATTTGATTTGAAGCATATTGACATATTTAACATGCAGCGTGTGGTGAAGAGAAAAAATATAAGAAGCTTAGGATCATAGACTATAAAGTATAATCAATTTCAGGTATACAAGCGTATAGAGGCTTTACAACTGTAGGGCCCACAGACCTAGATTTTTTATGTAGAGCCTCTACTACATCTGCTCTACAGACAATTATAATCTTATTAACAACTAGATTAACTGCTTACTACAGAAAATCTAATTTTATTCTTCACAGGGAAGAAAGGGCCGTAGGGCAATGCGAGTTAGTGTAACGTACTTTACTACCTATAGTTTTACTACGAGATAAGACGAGGGATAATATACAAGATATTTTTTACCCGCCTTTTATTACTCCTATCTACCTATATCAGTTGTTAATTTGGGGTCACTTAAAGGCATAACCTAGTTTCTTTATACGATTGAGTTAACTTTTAATGTACTTTAATATATTTAAAATTACACACTGTACACAACTTACAAGTACCTACCTGATCCCCGATTTTTACCTAATCTAGTTTATAGTGGTTAATTGATGGCTTTGTCTACAAACCAAGTAAGAGATACAGACGGTGCTCGGTGTATGTACCTATAATAACATAAAAAAAACCGGCCAAGTGCGAGTTAAACTCGCGTGGAGAGGGTTCCGTCCAATTGATTGAATTCTTATAGGTTTTCCTGTAATCTACAAGAAATCAATCAATCATTTATTTGTCAAACATATGTACAATTTTAGAGCTATTACTATAATATATAGTAGTTCGCAACGTTACGTTACGAACGTTACGTTACGCAATAAACTATAATTCGTATTTCTTTAAAATTTTAGGCTCAGTAGTTTCGGAGATCTGGGGTGGGGCGGGGGGGGGGGGGGGGGAAATGGTAAATTTTCGTCTTCTTTCATGAATAAAATAAAAACTATTTATTTTATAATTATATCAAAATATATTGGAGATCCTCATAACGAGCCCTTTCATTTGATATATGACACAGTAAGGTTTGCAAAACTGTTTTTTTTCAATTTCCTATTTTAACCCCCGAAAATGACCCTTATTTTTAAAAAATATTTATTTACTTTGCACATGTGTTTGTGTCACAGGATTACACTATCCTACCAAATTTCACCTGATTCGGTTTAGTAGATTCGGAGCAAATTGGCTGTGACAGACGGACGGACAGACAGACGCACGAGTGATCCTATAAGGGTTCCGTTTTTTTCATATTTTGTACGGAACCCTAAAAATATTTTCAACCCCTTCTTGAGACTCAAATATCAACAAAAATAAGAGCTTTATGGCGAAAATGGACATAACTCGTTAACATTACGAAAACGACATAATAAAAATATGATTCAATTTAAAGAAACAACGTCATATAAAGGCTGTTGAGTCAGAATCTTAATTTTGTAGCGGCGTTGCGCACGAGTTTTCCAGAAGGGCGCAGCCTGCGCGCTCTCTCTATAAATACGTGCACTCAGCTTTCAGGAGTTCAGTCTAGCGAAGTGCCCGAAAGCTCTAACTCCTCTCAACTCGCAACATAACACATTCACACACAAAATGTCTCTGGAACGCCAAGTCCGCGCCAAGGTAAGCCTTCTATAAATAACAATTCATATTTTAGTCTTAAAAACACATATTCATAATTTAAATCAAATAATGCTTACAAAAAAAAATATTTACACTTACAAAATCAACAATATTAAACTATATTAGTTCACTGTTTGATATTAATGATTATTTTATTAAATTAAAGGAGGCAATGTCAATTCGTTTGTTTTTTTTTTTGAATGTTTATTACCTCAGAATATTTTTTTAAAACTAAGTGCTTTCATATTGGTCACAATGAAATTTTGTCTAAATCAGTTCAATAGTTTGTTTTCCAAACCAAAATAACTAGATATGCCGTTCAACTTGATGTCGTCGTCTTTTTTCTAAAATATATATTTGTCTAAAACACTACTAACAAAGTGTATCTTTTGTATCGCCAGCTCGCTTCCAAGCGCAACCCTGAGTTGGAGAAGGAGTGCCAGGAGTGGATCGAGACCGTCCTTGGCGCCAAGTTCCCTCCTAGCGAGGCTTTCGAAGAAGTCCTCAAGGACGGCACTGTCCTTTGCCAGCTCATCAACAAGCTGAAGCCTGGCTCAGTCCCCAAGATCAACACCTCTGGAGGACAGTTCAAGATGATGGAAAACATCACAAAGTGAGTATATGTTGCTAAATTTTATGCATTTGGATAAGTTTTATGATTAAGCCACATGAAACTTTTCTAAATGTAACTTTTTTTTTTAAAGTAAACAAATAATTACCTTATATGAGCTTTAGTTAAGTACAATAGCATCTAAACACATAAACATCCGAATTTTTGTATTTGTAACATTAGCAAGGAGGTAAAAAATATAGGTAGATGCCTTATATATTTTTCTTTAATTTTAGATTTTATTAAAAATAAGTTCTTCTTGTTTTTAATGCTGTACTGTACTGACAAGTACAAATACCTACTCGTATGTACTAAGTAGTAATATCTGGTATTTGCAAAAAGTAGTAACTTTATAAAGTACATTATTCTAATATCTTTTTATAAAGCATACCTAATGATTGAAAATGATTTGATTTTACAATTTTATTTGTTAGTAAAAACTATTTAGCGTATTTGGACACATTTTCAAATGCGGTGAATTTGAAATACCTATCTGGTTTACAGTTCTGGGTTAAAATATTCCTATGTATGTTCAAATTATAAACTTTTGTTTGTCAACAGCTTCCAGGCTGCCATCAAAGCATACGGCGTCGCCGACATCGATGTGTTCCAGACCGTCGACCTCTGGGAGAAGAAAGATATCGCGCAAGTTGTCAGCACACTCTTCGCTTTGGGCCGTGAGGTGAGCATCTCATTATAACAACTTATAACAACAAAAAATGAATAGGCTAATCGGGCAATAACTATAAAGCTCTCAATAAAATTATCTTCTACACCTCTTTAAAAATACACTTCAGTCGAAGAGCGCGCACTGATGCCAGTTATCTAGATACCTGTAACCAAAGAGCGGACGTCATCACCGATATTTTTGCTCGAGCCAATAGCGCCAGATCCCTCTGTAAATTTTATGGTATCACAAACATTTAGATAAGATCCAATTTTAACAACACAAAATGTATAAAAGTTAACATTTACACCCTATTTGTTTAATAAACAATACAAGAATAGAATCGTATCGTTTAGCGAAATAACGCGTTTACAGACTATTCGGTTTGACGTTTCGGATTTGAACACTTGGAAACGGGCCAAGTTCAGTAAGATTAACGAGTTTTGTGCAACATTACCTCAGTTTTCATAAATATCCAAGGCCATGTGGTTACGTAGAGGCCAAGCAGGGGTTATTTAGTTAGTTATTTGGGTCTCCAATGTCAAATCACACAATCATCTCTTTATCCCTTGCGGATTAAACACAGCTAACGATTCAAAGACCACCTTTAGCCTTATGGTGCATGTTTGTGGAAAACGGGAACAGAAACCAAAATAGTGAAGAGTTGCTAGTAATACCGCCAATTAACATGACTGCCCCAATCCATCGGCTCTTTCCATCTGCACGGGAATAGAAGCCGCTGGTACATATTTTCTTTTCTGTCTAGCAAGGCAGAATTCCAATCGTAACTTGCTAATAATATGTTTGTTGTTAACAGACCTACAGACATTCGGAATGGAGCGGCCCATACCTCGGCCCCAAGCCCTCTGACGAATGCAAGCGTGACTTCTCTGACGAGGTGTTGAAGGCCGGCCAGACCATGATTGGCCTGCAGGCAGGTTCCAACAAGGGCGCCACCCAGGCTGGATCGAACATGGGCGCTGGCCGCAAAATCCTCCTCGGCAAGTAATCAGCTCGCCTCAACACTACGCAAAGTGATATTAATTAATAAGATATTTTTGTACAAAACTGTGTGTGGACGCTATTGAGACCTTGGCTTCCTGGAAATGTTAAGCGTGGAGATTCCATAGCAGTATGGAAAGTCTAGTCGTCGTGTAACTTGTAGTATTACTATATTACATGTATACCTTGTATGTTGTACCATGTAGCGCCAAATAATTTTGTACATAAGTGTTTAGGATAAGTTAATATATTTATTTCCATTTATAAATTTTTGTAATAAAAATAATATAAGACCTTACTATTTTTTAAATTTAATCCTATTTTCGAATAACATATCTAATAATCTAATATTACAATAGAGTTACAACTATAAAAATTACTTTCTACCACAGTGAAAATTACGAAAAACTTTGTAAAATATTATAAATTTAAATAACTTTGGTAAATATCAATAACTACATTTATTTCAATTAAGATTCTACTACGAAGTAGTTTTCATAATAACTGCAATGAACTACTGAAGTCTTTATAAACTACAAAGGGCCCTCTCTACCTCTGTTCTACTATTAGGGATACTTACAGATTATAATACAAAAGTAACATCCCGTCAATATGTACCTACTTGTTAAAATGCCAGTTTCGCAAAACCGCAACACAGTTATTTTCATCATAAAAAGTTTTGAGATTGCAATCCACATGAAAAACCAAGTCAGTTAAATAATAAAATTACTTAGCCACGGAAACAATTTTCTTAGCTTTTCGCACATAATGGGATCATCTTTTCATTTTTTAGCTGATTTAGTTTCTCATGTGGATTGAGTTCTCAAAACTTTTTACGGTAAAAAAGGCTGCATTCCGGTTTTGCGAGACTGGTATTGCTTAAGGTCCCGCCAGTTCAGAGCCAAGAAAACTGTGAGTGTTTTTAAAAAAATCACTGTAATTAAACTTCTACAGTTTTTTCCTCAAAAATTTTACATAAGAATTTTAAGGCTTTTCTACAGACACACACAATATCTAAAAGACGATTGAGTATTTTTGGTTTGATAGAAAAAAATCACAAACATACCTCTACATTTTCCTAAATTTGCCTTTATAATACATATTACTATTTACTTATTATTATATTACTATTTACTATTTATAATACATATTAAAATGTATTATCTAAATATCTATACGTTTTGGCTACAAAAAAAATTATAAATATAATACAAAAAAATTAATAAATAAAACACAGTGAAATATTCGTCAAGAGCGAAGGAAGGGCCTGAGCCGTGCTATGTTTGTGATTTTTTTCTATCGAGCCTAAAATGCTCAATCGTGTTTTGGCTATTACGGGTGCCTATAGAAATCCTTTAAAATTTTAATGTAAATTTTTTGAGGAATAAACTGTAGTACCTAGTTTAATAACAGTGATTTTTCAAAAACACGCACAGTATTGCAAATTGTGAACCCATGTCGCCTTAACAAGTATTGGTTTAAGGCCGTACCTGAATTTTCCGAGGTCCAGTGCTGCCCCCATTTAAAATAAATCATTTCAAAGAAAACGAAGACATCATTTCAAATTTTGCAACTATCAAGTCCTAGTTAGCCCTTCAAAGTATTTTATGAACTACTGTTTACAGTTTATAATGAGAACGTTAAGCTTTACTACGCACATTTGCCAAAAGTGGCCGTTTTTCGCAAATGTGCGTAGTAAAGCTTAACGTTCTCACTTTAAACTGTAAACAGTAATTCATTAAATACTTTGAAGGGTTATCTAGGACTTGATAGTTGCAAAATTTTAAATGATGTCTCCGTTTTCTTTGAAATTATTTAATTTAAATGGGGGCAGCACTGGACCCCGGAAAATTTAGGTACGGCCTTAAGAGGATCTTACTTCTTTTTGCAGGTGATCACCGTTATAGTAGCAAAGTAGTCTTCTTCTTCTTAGTGAGCCGGAATGGCTAATATTGTTACATGAGTGTGGACCAATGTGTGGCCACTGGCCACTATTGTACAATGGGTTTTGCAGTTGGGTCATGATTGTAGGTGGGCCCTCGTTTAAACAGCTCCACAGACACAACGATTGTTGTGTGAGAAACCTCACTTTGCTCGGTTCTTGTGGCATCTCCCAACACCAGTCCGGAGCCTATTTAGGGACTTCTAGCAAAGTAGTAAAAAAAAAATCCAAATAAAGACTAAAATTTTTCTTGTATTTTAAATTAAATAAAAAATATTAAGTTCCAAATTTCAAGTTTCTAGGTCTACTAGAAGAATTCAGATTTTTTGTTGATCGATGAGTGAGTAAGTGAATCAGTGATAAAATATAATTAACATAAGGAATTTTAGCTGGCTGGTTGTTCGCAAACCATAGGTACAAATAATGTTTAATTTTGGAATATAACTAGGCACTACGTTTAAAAGTAGGTAATAGTTTCCTTGGTCACTAAAAATGTAGAATTTTAGCTACTTCCACAACGAAGTTACAGGGATGTTAAAAGTGCCTCGAATTGCTTCGAGAAAAGTATGCTACGGCTGTGCCTTTCTTTGTTTTTTTTTACTTTTGCTCGCCTGGGCTGGGGCACTGTCATCATGCCCCTAATTTGGGACTATATTAAAGAGCCCGTATGACCCTGATAGTACCTAGAGCGATCTTAAATATTATCAATATTCACGAAATACTCACTTTGAAATAAAAAGGGAGGTCAATGAGGCTGGTTTACGCGTTCCTGGTTTTTGAGGTATTTTTCGTTTTACAAAGAATATTTAAGAGTTATTTAAAAAATAAGACATATGATCCCTGCCTTATGTTTAATATAATTATAATCCAAAGTTATAAGAGCTAATTTATTGCATTTCTTGAATACTTTCCGTTTTAGTATAATTCTGAGGTGATTTAGAGGCAACTTCGCAATTTTTTTGCAATTTTTTTCTCTCGAGAAAATTTTAAGCAATCGTGTTTTCGAAACATATTATGTATAGAGTTAGTCTTGAACTTTGCTGTGTTTTTATTTCAAAGTGAGTCTTCTTCTCTTCTTTATCTGAGCGCGTTCCCGGTTGCATCTTCAGCCGTGCTGCTTCGGAGCCCGGGTGCGCTTTCCCGCTTTTTCTTCTCCATTATAACATGCACATCAATGATCACCCAAGGATGCCAAAAACCTTGCGAAGTGGAGAAGAAATTGCCGGAACAGTTAAAGTCAACGAGATCTATGTAGGTACTTACGTACTAGAGAAGACGCCACATACCACAGTTGTGTTCTGTTCATCATATGCTATCACTGTTAACCTCACATTAGTCACTCGCTAGCAATACGCACATAAAACACTCCACAATTCATTAAAGAAAACACTGTCAACTTAGTCAAAAATGCCTTGGTGTGTGTTGAGATACTGCACTAGTAATTCAAAGAACAAAGCAAAATATGAAGAATTAACTTTCCATCTGTAAGTAACTAGATTTCATTGATTGAAAATTAAATACGGATTGCAAAATTTCGGCTGCCATAATGAATGAAATGAGTGAATGATCTGTCAACCGATGTAATGATTCGATGAGTCGATGAGACTAACAAAACAGAAGTGAAATGTAGACATCATAAATATGCCTACATTTCACTTTCTTCATGGAAGCATCGAAAAACTATTTGTTTGCTACTCAGTTATTAATGTTTGTAAAACGTTTAAAAATGTTTAAGTTTTATAATTTTTATCTACATATGCTATAAATGCTTTACAAAAGTTTCCTAAAATCCTATAAATCCTTTATAAAATTAAGTCATATCTCGTAACGTCTCACTAGGACCTCCGAGGGCTCAAAAATTTTGTATGTGGGGGCTGTACCCCTACCAGTGCCCCGCGCAACTTGAAACTGCTATCAGATTTTGGATCCAAGATGGCCGCTTACACATTTTTGATGTTTTATTATGTTTGTCCCTATAATTCTGTTTCCTCGTAACTGCTACGCGGCTAAATCGATTTTGATAAATTATTATATAACTATAAGCCGATTACAAATCTTCATATATGTAATCTAAATAAACATATGTAATTTAGACCCAATACCTACGTATATGATTATATAACGTATAACAAAATATCATCATCATCATCATTTCAGCCGCATGACGTCCACTGCTGGACATAGGCCTCTCCCAGGGATTTCCAAAATGACCGATCTAGAGCGGCCTGCGTCCAGCGCTTTCCAGCGACCTTAGTCAGATCGTCTGACCACCTTGTGGGTGGGTGTCCAACGCTTCGCTTGCCAGTACGTGGTCGCCATTCAAGAACCTTTCTACCCCATCGGCCATCGGTTCGTCGCGCTATGTGTCCCGCCCACTGCCACTTCAACGAGCTAATCCGCTGGGCTATGTCAGTGGTTTTTGTTCTCCTACGAATTTCCTCATTTCTGATTCGATCACGTAGAGAAACACCGAACAAACCACTGAAACAAAATATACTGAGACTATTTTAAGGGTGGATTCAGTCCGTGATACTGAACAACTTTCCCCAAGGAACATATGTCGAAATATGAAAAATAATTTTTGGCTTTCCCTACAAACTCGGATCAGCTGATCGGTCAACTTGTATGGGAGGTCAAAAATTGTTCGCTCTGGCAGGCATTTTGTAAGTCAGACATGGCGCAAATTGCAATGGTTTTGGGTACATGGACGTTGAATTCCGGAGAAAAAAACGTCCTTTTGGAGCGACTTCAAAAAAGGAGGAGCTTCTCAATTCGAATGTACTTATATATGTTTATTTTTATGTATGTTCCCCAATAATTTCTCCGTTTTTGAACCGATTTAGAAAAAAATAAAAGCAAGGTCAGTCCATCATATATAGAACTTTCCATAAAAATAAATATTAAAAATATAAAACTACTGCTTTTATTTTACCAAACTGGCAGTCAAAAGCGCAAGACGTGTGAGAAATGGAGAGCCGAGAGAGAGGCCTTTGCCTAACAATGGTGGATACCATTGTTAGGCAAAGGCCTCTAAATAATAATAATAATATTATTTAATTGTATAAGTACATTCTTGTACATTTTAACTTACATAATACTCAAACTGCGCCAACTCCCCCAATTCTTTTTAAATGTCCACATTTACCCAAAGGTTGGCTGGAAGAAATTGCTTTAGTGGACCGCCTTCGTACCTACTCTATTTTTCATTTACTTTTGGGTGAATTTCTCGGGACCAAAAATGTATGATGAAATCGGTACTAAAAAACATAGATACAATGTTCTAACATTTTTTTCTAGTTAGGTGAAATAGTTATCTACTTATGTGTAGCACTAAATATTTTATTAATAGGATTAATAGGTACTTTAAAATAATAAATTAAACCTCGAAATCTTTCATTGCCGTGTTTGTTGATAAAAATCTATTGGTTATTTATATTAAAACCTAGTTTTATTTGATACGTGAATAGTTCAAGTATTGTTACGGAATACATTTATTCGAATATTTAAACAATACAACGAATGGTTAATAAAAATTAATTTGTGCCAAAACTATCTTTCATCACCGTGTCCTAAACATTTTAGGAATATTGTTTTATCTAACTACTTGCGTCCCCCATCCTGTGCGCTAAACGTTGCATATAAGTGCCACCTAAGTGCTCGACGTGGAAGGACGTCAACACGTGCCTGCATTTTCGCGCCATAAACGTAAATATTCAATTTTTTTGTTACTGGATTTTTTTCTTTCATCGCTGTGGATATGTATAACTTCTATTTTAATAATTTTGTTCTCTTGACTATGTATTCGATAGAACGCCTTTTAGTTTATGTTTATTTGTGAAGTGTTTATTACTTCGAATAATTAATAGGTTTTTATTATTTTATAATTGTCCTTGATTTTCATCACCGTGCTTTCATTTCCGTGGTTTCTGTGGCCAAAATTTGCTAAGGCAATGAAAAATAGACACGGCAATGAAAAATATTTCATTGTTATGTCTTGTAAAACAATTTAGTTTCATTGCCGTTACCAGGTGTTTCATTTCCGTGACATATGTTTTCATCGCCATGGTATGATTAGGCAAAGAAAACATATTTACCTGTAATACAGGTAGTACTGAATACTGCCAGTACAGGACTCGTCAAGTTACAAGAATAAATATGTCTAAAAGGCGTTAAAATGGCTGTTCGAAGAAGGTCTTGGTGCCAAAACTTGTATCTTTTCAAATCCTACTCCCATACACAAACTTTGTGTGGAACCAAGCCATTGTTTGTTATATGGGATGAATTTATAGGAGCCGATGCACGTAGGTAGGTATCTAAGATTTAGGCGGCCAAAAGTCAATTTTCAAATGTTAACTTATATCAAAACAAATGGGTTCTCTGAAAAATAGACATTCTGGAGAACAATAGTCCACCCCTTCCCACTCGGTAACGGTGCGCGGGCTCATCTTTCAGGTAGTTGGAACTCAATCGTTGCACTAGTTGTACACATCCGTTCTCGGTACTCTCAGTGAACACGAACAGTGCATTGTGAGTATTTAATTTTGTGAAGGTATTTATATAGTTATAGCCTATTAAAGTTGACCCCTTTTTTGTGTTATGATTTTTAATTATTTTCACTTTCAAAGGTCAAATATTTGTGCTTCCGGGTCTTTCCGAGCCATGTTATTAATTATATTAAGTACCTTAATTCTTTAGGTAGATATTGAAAAAAAAATTGACGTCCACTTTTTACAACTTTTTGAAATACCTAGATTTACGGGAACTGGGGCAAAATGTATGAAAAAATCAGATTTTTATTTCTTTCCTTTAAATCAATTGTCTTTTGTTGAAAGTCCATCTAGCAGCTCAAGAACTAAAATAGTGACACGTAGATATTTTTTTGCCAAGATGAACGAGCAGATTTACCAACTGGATGAAAAATTGGAATATTTAGAAAATTATTTGGTTGTGTGTTATAGGGACACAGACGAAAATAAGAAGTGTACTGAACTTAATATGTAAATAAGTATTAATGTATGTATATACCTACTATAATTATAATCTGTTTCAAAATGTATTTTTATATTATTATTTATTTTGCGTAAGAATTTGATAAGTTTGTATAAAGTCATTGATTCACCTTGTTATTATATATGATTGTTTTCTTGTTCATTGTTAATGTAGGTACTTATAACTTCTGTTTACACATAATGATAGCTACAATAAAAGATTTCACTGCTACACAAAACATTTATTTTATTTTTTTTGTTTCTTAAAACAGTTTACTATCTTGGAATAAATCTTTGAATCCTACCTACGTGCGATGGAGAGACACAGTCTGGGTATGCGTTTCCCTCTCGGAGACAGGCGTGTACCTATTGTATAGAAGTATAATACTCAGGTAAGTATATAAAATATTATGTCTTATATGGATTTCCGTGGATTGATTCTTTCATTCCCGTGGTACAGATCTTTCATTGCCTTGAACGCTTGTATCATTGCCGTGGTACGAAATTTTTAATCTTGTATATCTCGTTAGTTTTTTTAATTTTCTGCTAGATATTAAGCAAGAATACATACATTATCAAAAACTTAAATAAAAAATTGGTTGCCTGTAAAGTCGGTATACGGGCGAAAGTTTTACGTGACAACGACTTCACTCCACTTCACTCCAAACTTGACTTCCACTCGGGCATGGTTAGCCCGCCTAAGAGCGAGAGAGACAGACATAAAAAGTGAAAGGCACGCGTGCCTCTCACTCGCTCTCATTGTGAGCGCATAACGTGAGCGGAGCGTAACGCAGTTTCTTGAAGTGTCACCCGGCTAACCAATTTATAAGACGTTGTCACGTCAAAAACTAATTTATTAAAAATAAACCTAAAGATATAAAAAGTCCACGGAATGAAGATTTTAATGAACCTGTTGAAATTCACCCTTTTAATTATTGTTATACGCAGATGGATCTATTGATATCAATGATCAATCAATCAATGATGATCAGATTGGTTTGATCTTATTTTATTGCCCTTACAAAATCAAGGATTCTCCGTACTACATACCTACAACTGAGACCTACAATAAACTTTATACTTTTAAACTTAGGTATGGTGATAGGTGCCTATCTTGAACATTCGACTTGTATTTGGCCGCTTTTTATTACATTGGCTAACCCATCACGCCTTCTGTTTTGCACGTTCCTAGGTATCATTTCCATTAGACAGAAAGTTGCCTTTGGCTTTAGTAGTCTGCCCCTTAAGAGATAAAGACTTGACTAGTATGTATCTGGATTGTAATTACGCTAAGTAAGTAAATACCTAAGGCTTGATAAAGAAGGCAATCTTCATTTCAAGAAAGCTTAAAAAATATTTAAATGATATAAATAAGTAGGTGTATAATGGAAGACCCAAAACCCATTTTGAGTTCTCATATTATTTATAATATGAGAACTCAAATTTATAAACTTGAATATATTAATAAAATATATTGTTAAGTTCTAGATATTTATATTCACATTTCCTCTAACACGCGTTGAGATTTTATCTGGCAAACGCAAAATACAAATCAACAAATCTGATTTACGACTTGGCAATGTACATGTCGTTAGAAATATAATAAGCTCCCGCCATCTGCTGGAGGCAACAGTAAAATGAGGCAACACCAAACAAGTCCAGAGTAACGACCAACGGCTAACGAGAATAACGACCAACCAACGCACCGCAACGGATTGAGAAACGGCGTTGGATCTCAAAATAGTATGCCGTTACTGCGTAAAACCTCAAAATAACCTCTAGCGTGACTTTCCCGGTTCGAGATCGGCGAAGCCTCAGTCCGATGAAAGCAGTGGAGCCTTCCGCACCACTGCACCTAGATATAAGCAGATGGCGTGCGTTCTCTTGTTGTAAGATTTGTTTAAAAGGCGTCGATAGATGGAGCTATTCCACGACGACCCGCTTAGCAGTAGTTTTCAAGAGATGGAGCCACATGTAACGAAAAGACTGACTATTTTAGAGGTAAGTAAAACTTTGTGCTGAGTTGTGATGCTTTTTCAAATTTGTCTATAAGTGTAAGTTATTGTATGTAGGATGTTTACAAACGACGTTATTTATTTTATGTGTTGTACTACCTACATATATATACAACAAAGTGATCGTTTTCCAATTAAATAATACACCTGTACCTACCTAACATATAATTTTTGCTCCTACTTTGGCTTCACTTGTCTTTGCACCACCTGTCTGTTGACTGGTAGAGAAAGCCCAAGGGTTTAAGTCCGCCGTTTACAATTTTTGTAATAAAGTTAATTAAATAAATAAGACAGAAAAAGCTTCCTCAAAAGAGACGTGATAAGACTTTTCTAGGAATTGATATAAAAACTTTATCGGCTACGGTTAGCAATCTATTAAATGTATAATTTTAGTCCAGTAAATAAATTAAATAATATAATACCTACCTATATATTAGGACTTAAATAATTAGGTACCGTACTTTTCTTCTTATTACCTAAAATACTCTGACGACCTCCGTGGCTTAATGGTTAACACGCTAGACCGCTGTTCCGAAGGTTCTGGGTTCAATCCCCAGCCAGGGCAAGTTGGAAAATGGCCTTTTTTAAATTGTCCTGGGTCTTGGGTGTTTATCTATATATGTATTTATCATAAAATATAGTATCGTTAAGTTAGTATCCCATAACACAAGTTTAGAACTTACTTTGGGGCTAGCTTAATCAGTGTGATTTGTCCCTATATACTTAATTATAATATATCTACTGTACGGGTATACAGTATCAATAAATTTGATGAAGGACTAGTTGGTGTGCTAGTTTTATAATTAATGTATCCTTTTAATCTAGGTATATTATTACTCTGTGCATTAAAATGACTTCTTTCCTCCTCACTAAATGAATAGAGTGTTCCTGGATGTACGAGTATGCATAGGTGTTGATTTAATTCCAGAACCAAAATAGAGAGGGCAGTAGGTTAAATTATAACATCGTGTCTGTGCTTATGAAATCAGAGATGCTACTTTTGTTTGAGACTAAAGTTTTTTTTATATCATATTATTTATATATTATTATCGTTACTTTTCGAGTTTCTCACTTCTTACTGAATTACTAGTAGGTCGTCCCGAACTATGAACTCGGGAACCTGATATCTCGGCAACCAAAATTGACCAATTAACCGTTCGAATTAAAGAATTCTGATGGCCACATGTAGGTACACTACACGCCTACTAATATCATGAAACTCCAACAAGAATGACACTCGAGTTATCGCCGCACAAAGATATAAATACATACATACTTAATATGAGCAGAGTACTGGTTTACTACCTACTCGGTACTCTGTATATTTGGTATTTTTTTTATAATATCCGGCCGAGTACTCGGTTCGGCAAACATTAAACCGAGTTATACTCGACTCGGTAATGTTGGTACTTGGCGCATCTCTAAATTACATACATACAACCGCCGGATTTGACGGAAAGTAGACTCTGAGAACTTCGCTTGCTTCGCTCTTTCAACTATAAGCTCTTGTAGATAGATATATAGGTAGGTATTAAAACTACACGTATATGTGTTTTGTAATATTCTTTATTTCACAATCAAGAATGTTATTCAACAAATGTTGCATGCACCATTCCATAAAGCATTCGGCTGCTGGAAATGAGAAATTCTTAGAAATAGCTGTAGGCAACTGGTAATTGCCTGCGCTATTTACGGCGCTGCGTGCCGCGCGGGCGGGCAGGCGGGCGGTCCGCCCAAACTCTGCTTTACGCTCTTAATTAAATATTTTTGTCTATATTCCCTACGTTATATGTACAGCATCTAAATATTTTCGCTACAATACTACTAGGTAGTAGTTGCAAACAATACTTACCTTCTCACTTAGTTCTACAGTCACTGTTTGCTATGTGATTCTATTTATTATACCTACTCTTTTGGCTTACAAGAGCATATATTGTAGGTACTATAACTCTACCTAAAATATACTTGGATATGATTGTATGTTTTTTTTTGTATAAGTAAAAAGTATTGTAATATACTATAACTCTATTGTAAGTACAATACTTTGAATTTTTAAAATTAAAAGTTCTTTTAAATAAAAAGTTATTTAGCCAAAGAGAAAAGCGCTACCTATACATTGCATACTTAAATCACATATTTTCATTACTTTTCATTCAGGAATTAAGTTGTGTACGCATTTAAATAAGAAATAATTTAATAATGTATATCCTAGTTTTAAATAATTTAGATACTTAACTATTCAAGTGTTTTGCAAACATACATACAAACTTATTCATTCATATAACTCTCAATCCAAGTAACTCCTACTATAAGTTTATGCAGCTATACATGATTAGCTAGTCTACCAAAATTTCTTCGTGTCACCTTCTGGCTTTGATCAATATTAAATGTAATTCTCAGTATGTACATACTTACAACTCTATAAATAAACAATTCTATTTACAGCCACTATTCATTGCCCATGTTGACAAACAACAATGCAATGACTGTGTGCTCATAATTTTGTCAAAGATATTTTTCTGCTGGCTGTATGAGTTGGCATGAGTTCTGGTGAGATATCGGGATAGGTATCGTCCAATGGTGTATGGTTTTGGAGATGACGCACCTGACAGGCATCCTCATGCGTCATCCATATCGCCTGTCAACGAACCCCTTCGTAGACTGGCCACGAAATTTTCCATACATTTAATGTCGATATGGAAACACACCGTTTCCTATAACTCATATATCGTAAATAAGTTTTCGTTTAGTAAATAATATTATTTCAGATATAGTAGTAAAGTCTTTTAAATACAATATGTGAGACTAATTGGTATTTTTTTTATTGGAGAGCTTACCCTTTCTTCTTTTGGCTAAGGTAAAACACAGCCGATTCCATGGTACTTCCAACAGTCGTTAAGCCCCGGGGGTTCATTTGAACCATTACAACGCAGGAAAAGTTAGATATGTACAATACAAAACTCTAAAAACGTTTTTTGATCCACTAGTAAACCTTACGTCTTACCAACTAACGACTAATCACGTGCAAGGAAAAAAATTAAAATGGTTAAAATTGGTTAGAGGGTAAAGGAAAGGTGAATATTAGTATAATGGGATATAATATATTAAATTAGAAATTATGTTTATTTTAGTTAGTTTTAGTTTAGTTATTTTTTAATAAATAAATATAACTATTGTACATATTATCTGGAGAAACGATCAAAGTGCACTGGTAGACACGCAACGCGCGCATTCTGCAGACACAAATAGCGCGGCTGTTATTTCGCGTCCGTTTCCATTTCTAATGCGTTTCACCCAGGAAACACACTCGAATTGTTCTTTTTTATTTATGATGTAATGGTACGAGGATCTATACCGCACACCTAAAAATTCAAAAGAAGTTTTAAGATATGTATAAAATGTTGTTAGTTTGTTTTTTCGTGAAAGATGACAGCTGGCACCAACGGCAGAAAGGTTCTCGAATTGCGGCCACCTACCGGCAAGCGCAGCGTAGTACAGGTGTACTACGCTGCAGGTAGGCAGGTAGCAGGTAGGTACCTGCTAGGTGGTCGGACAACCTGAGCAAGGTTGCAGGCCGCTTCTGATCGGTAGTTTTGGAAATCCTTAGGGAGGCCTATGTTCAACAGTGGAATTCCTGTGGCTGAAATGATGATGATGATGGGAGGACCAACGGTTTAATGCGCCTTCCAAAGCACCGAGGAGCTTGTGAAATGAAACCGCATTTCAAATCTTTCAGTAGTTTAAAAGTAGTTAGCGGATAGAGAAAGTCATGCAGACAGAAAAGCGACTCCATTTTATAATTTTCGTATGTAAAGAAAACAGTTGCTAGCATCCATTGTTATTTAAATTTTAAAACCAAATTATTAGCAAGGGATGGAACTTGCCAATATTTTAATACTGAACATACTTTTTTCATAAGTATATTTTAATTAGCGTTAGTTAACACCCCGCATATTATCCAGGCTATGGGCGATTGGGCAGCTGTCCATTAACAATGGTGCTGTATATCAAAGACTGGTAGCAGGAAATCGCTTATGTTGAACGTTCTATTTTGCTTGTCTAAAAATATCTGGTTTCATTTCTCGAAAATTTCACCAGCGCCGCGTAGCACATGGTTTCGAGACATAAGTACATGAATATATTTACGAAGACGTTTCATATTTTGTGATTCACATGTCAGTCGCCACGTATGATTTGGATACCAACTGTTTTGGAATTCTGCTCTGGGCGAATTAGAATGCGTTGCCAAAAAATAAATTTGCATGTGTTTGTCTTGAAAGTTATAACTTTTTATATAGGTACTAAGGTGTATAAATACAAACATTAGGGAAATAATCTTATACATACATATATAAGTAATATAACAAAAGCATATATATATATCTGTGAAATGACTGTAAGTAATGTAGTTTCTCAAAAAATTATAAGCTCAAATTGTTGATATGTGCCATTACAATTCGTACTTTTTTAGCATCTAAAATTAAGAAATTGATCTTGAAAACAAACTGGGTAAGCCGTAATACTTTCTCATTCGTACGTTGTATGCCAAGTAGGTTATTATTCTAGTACACTCAAACTAATTTATACGTCGGTCGGCTCAGTTGGCGCCACGTATGTAAATAAAAAATGTTCAGCTTCTTCACTAGAACAAATAAATTAGATGCTGAGAAGAAAAAAATACTGAGAAATCAGAATGATTCTTGGGAATCACGGTCATAATCCATGACTATATTTGAGAAAAAAGGTTTTGATTTTCTCCATTACCCTCACTGACGTATTAATACTTACCCTAGCTGCTTTCCCTCTAGTGAAGATCGACTGAGAAAACAATAAATTATTTATTTTTTATTTATTTACGTAGAGCAGACGAAGAGTTCATTAAGCTTATTTATTAATTTAGTGATTTAATCTACATAAATTATTTTTAAACATAGTTATACCTAGCTAATACCGTAAATCGAAGGATTGTTACCATTATGCTTACGATATTTAATGTAAAAGATAATTAACAATTTTGACCAGTAAATTCGTAAACAAGATAACACAAATATTTTTAAACAAAAATAGCTGGACTGTCCAGTACAGTTGATAAACAGCAAGTGTCAATAGCTCTTAAAAAGAAAATGTGGAAAAATAAGAGTTTTGCCAACGTTCCTTCTAAAACTTGTTTATATGTGCCATTACAATTCGTACTTTTTTAGCATCTAAAATTAAGAAATTGATCTTGAAAACAAACTGGGTAAGCCGTAATACTTTCTCATTCGTACGTTGTATGCCAAGTAGGTTATTATTCTAGTACACTCAAACTAATTTATACGTCGGTCGGCTCAGTTGGCGCCACGTATGTAAATAAAAAATGTTCAGCTTCTTCACTAGAACAAATAAATTAGATGCTAAGAAGAAAAAAATACTGAGAAATCAGAATGATTCTTGGGAATCACGGTCATAATCCATGACTATATTTGAGAAAAAAGGTTTTGATTTTCTCCATTACCCTCACTGACGTATTAATACTTACCCTAGCTGCTTTCCCTCTAGTGAAGATCGACTGAGAAAACAATAAATTATTTATTTTTTATTTATTTACGTAGAGCAGACGAAGAGTTCATTAAGCTTATTTATTAATTTAGTGATTTAATCTACATAAATTATTTTTAAACATAGTTATACCTAGCTAATACCGTAAATCGAAGGATTGTTACCATTATGCTTACGATATTTAATGTAAAAGATAATTAACAATTTTGACCAGTAAATTCGTAAACAAGATAACACAAATATTTTTAAACAAAAATAGCTGGACTGTCCAGTACAGTTGATAAACAGCAAGTGTCAATAGCTCTTAAAAAGAAAATGTGGAAAAATAAGAGTTTTGCCAACGTTCCTTCTAAAACTTGTTTATATTTAAATTCGTCAGCTTTATTTTGAGATCCGTTGTAAATATCGCAGGCATTGTAAATAAGTAGATTACGTAGGCCGTACAGAGTACGTATTTCTTGTTTTCGCAATCGCAACACACCGCGGTATATACTTGCATGTACATATATACTTTCGAGAGAGAGAGAATATACTTAGTAGCCGTGTGGTTCTCGGCAGAGTAGAATAGGACCACTCCAAGTTTTCCCATGTATTTCGTAGCGTAGAAGGCGACTTAGGAAACACAAGCTAAACAAAGCTTATAAACGCATTAATTAGACCTCTCCAACCCGTCTCGCCGGCGTGGAGAGTGTAGGCTAAATCCTCTGGCTAATATATGGCTCTGTAGTACAGATAGGGTCGTGCTGCAGTGGAGACTAGACCTGATGATGATGACGACACTGATTGCCATCCCCTAAAAACGCTTACAATAGTCACAGTACAACAGACAGGTAGCAGTAATGTATAATGAATATTGTATATACTTCCTATGCCTTCTTTCTAAATGCAGGCGTATCCTTATTACTGAAATTAGACTGATAGTGTTTTTCTAAACTTGACTTATCTTTACAATTGGATGCTTGCTACAAAATTGTAATAATCGAAAGTATATATATACTAGTATTATATATATATAATTCAAGCCACATAATGTACGTGTCTTTGGAGGAGAGGTATGTTAAAACATACCTACTATCTTAAAAGTAGTAAAACGTAAGTAAACTCAATCTACTAGACGATTCCAGCAAAAAACTCAGTTCAAATTTCTTACTGCAACAACTCTGACTAATGAGTAATTTAGTTTACCTTACAGTAAAAAAATCTAGGTCCATGGCTTACCTTTACTGATTTGGGGATTGATTCTAAAATGAAAACAGCTAGAGTTCAATTTGTCAAGACCTAGATCTCCAACAATGTAAGGTTGATAAAATATTTATTTATTTAACTTTATTACAAAAAAACGTAACAGGCGGACTTAAGCCCTAGGGCCTTTTCTACCAGTCAACCTACAGGTGATGATAAAAGCACGGTTAGGTAGTACATTCAAATTAACTTTTTCACCATAATTAAACATTTACCACAGAATACATAAGAGTCAAACAGAATGGTATCTCACAGCGTCTCCCGCAAATTGGCGTCCCCGCACCTCTCCCCCGCACTTTGTGAGCTTTGACAGGGTTTAATTACTAGCCGCACGCAATACGCGACGTGTGTTGTCTTGAGAACTGTCAACCAATAGTATCATCATGGTGAGAAGGTACGCCTATAATATTTGTTTATCCACCAACTCTAAAGAACGTATATTTCATACATTTCCAAATGATGAAAACAGGTAAGCAAAGCAACAATATAATTTCACGTTATTACCCAGCAACCATCTTGATATATATACCCTTCTCGCTCTCTCGCATTGGCGGGAGATACACAAGAGCGAGAGGGGTATTAGCAATCCGGTAATGTTACATAGGCTCCTCGCTCACAGGTAATCATATAAACGCAGATGCCAACTAGATTTCCGCGGGTTATAGTGCTAAATGCCATTGTTGACAATGACAACTTGACATGCTATGCGTGGAAGCGTGATAAACATTTGTTTATTTTTATTGAATTTATTCATATAATTACCGTATAGTTTTGCGCCGAATATGCAAATTACTATATTACAATAGTGAATTAGTGAAATTAGTGCGTTACATTATAAATGACTCAATAATAATCAGTAAAGTGAACTAATGGTGAAATGGACAATGGACATAATGAATAATATTTGTGAAGTGATATTATGTAGCTGTTTCCGACTTTTCTGTAACATTTAATACATATAAAACAGAATATTTTTACGTCATAGTGTTCGCAAATCTTCCGGTATGGAAAGATATATGTAATCGTAAATATGTCGAACTCGTTAGTAGGTAAGTATTAAATTAATTCTGCAGTGCGACTCTAAGTATAAAACTTACACATCCACGTGTGTACAGATAAATTGTTTCGTTTGTAGTAGTAGTAGGTATATATGTTACTCTGAATCAATGTAGAGTCATACCAGTGCATTTACCTAAGACATATATTTATTTACATATTTTCTTATACATTCATAGGTAGACCTACATATGAAAATACACAAATAATTTATAAATTCATAAACAACATATATATTTATAACACTCTATGACAATTTGTGAAGATAATGAGCGCGCACAGCAGTCTTAAACGCTTGGCGACTAGGGGCTTTGCGGATATCAACGGGAAGGGCGTTCCATAGCTTAACGGCTTGTCTAGTGAACGAATGTTTGAAAAACCCACTCCTGCAGCAAGGCATATTGAGAAAGAGATTGTTGGAAGAACGAAGAACTTTGAGATGGGTATCACCCAGAAAAGTGAAGTTATTTTTAAGATACATCGGAGTTTTTTGGGTCGAAGAGTATAGAAAATAAAGAAGTGAGAATATGCAAATTGCGACGTTGACGGATGGGTAACCACTTAAGTTTAGATTGGAAAGCCGACACATGATCGTACTTCCGTAGTCCAAATATAAATCGAAGACAATTGTTTTGAAGTCTATCAAGTTTGTTGAGAAAGTTACAATTCAGATCTGCGTAATCTAAAATTGGGAAAATAAGAGAATACACCAACATAGTCTTAATATTAATATTAGGGAGAAAGTTTTTTAACCTGTACAAAGAGCGAAGAACCCAAAATATTAAATTTATTTTAGTTTTTATCGTATATTATAGCTTAGAAAGTTCTCTATTTCAATGCAATAACATTAGGTTAAATAAAAATCTATTCTCTGTTACAACTAAAAAAATTTTGAATAAAAGAATAGGTGCGTACCTTACCTTAATAGTATCTAACACAGGAACAACTAGGTACGGTAAGCCGTGTATCGATTGGGCAGGTATAGACTTTCACATAGGTACTTATGTTGTGGGTAAATTGTCAAAATTAGAATATGGGTGATTTGGGGTTGCTTTAAGTGATATTTATATAAAATTAGGAAGATAAGTACAAAATATAAACGAAAATTAGACAGTAAGTAGATGCATAGTTTAGTGCTACCCTTCATACGATAGTTACAGCAAGTAACATAATACCTAGTAGGTTATATGATACAAGTGTGGTAAGGAAGGAAGTCTCGTCTCCATAGAAATATGCACACGTGTGCCATACAACGTTTTTCAACACATTTGTAAGAAAAGAGCTATTCTGGGTCAAAACTCATTTTTTAATATGCAGATTTTGCAGATGTGATTGATATGTTTTCTAGTTATGGTAGAGGCTTCCTTAGAAGCCACTTATATTCATTCTTTCTTGCTAAGTGTATGGAGAGTTTGAGACACATGTAAATAGCCAAATACTAAGTAATTAAATAGAAAGAAATATTCTTAGACAGTTTTTTACATCACCGGAATAGAAGTATCCAGTAGAATCGTCTACTAGCAGCACTTAACGCGGACTGATTGTTCAGTTAGTGTTACAGTAGTATTCTAAAAGTAGTGTATGAAATTTTGATATGGCGTAGGTGTCTGCCCACGGCATGGCATGAGTAATATCTGGCCGGAGAGCTGAGTAACCACCGCCGGCGCGGTTTCCATGTTATTTTCGAAGCGGCCCACGCGGCTAGGAGAGATCCACCACACCTGCGGATGGAGCCGTAAACACCTGAACGTTATTTAATCCTGAATTCATAACATTCCGTCTGTTATAACAGTGCGTTTATTGAGGCATAATATATTTCCAAATCGCACAAAAGAATGGCGATGGATATGTCTCAGCTGTTTAAAACAAATCGAGGAAATTTTTAAAACTTAAATGATGTTTAGTCTGTGGTACCACATGATTCACCTGTATGCTAGCTATTATCACATGGTGATATCACTAGCAAAAGTCTAGCAATGTTATACAATCCTAAGTCTAAGTAAATAAATCAATCTAAAAGATAAAGACAAATAAATAGTAAGAGTACTTCTGAAAGCTCATGCACAAACGTCCACCACGTTTCTCATGAGCTTTCAGAAGTACTCTTACGTTCTTCCACGTTCCTTCAATAAGAATACCTAAAATCCTGCCAGTGTAGCTCGTAGGTTCTTTTTTCTTTGAACGTTGGTATGTGATATGTAATTAGGCCCTGACAGGTGTTATCTCCCGGTCGGCGACTACAGACACAAAGGGGCGCGATCGAGATATGGACAGCTTTGAAAACGTGCCAGCGCTGATTTTTGACGTGCGACATTTTTCCAACACTATTTCACGGTCATAAATTTTATGTCATACCTATGCGATAATGTTCTATAAAAATAGGTATAGTCTCATAGTCATAAGATTGTGACGCCGCATTATATACTTTCCACTGATACCTATCCAGCGTCTACTAAATTAAATTGTATCCATGCGGTAATTGTATCTTTGTAATACTAATAAACTTGTTTTTATTTTTATCGTTTTTGAACTCGTTGATGTCTTTTGAATAATTAGCACCCCACGCGGTGAACTCAGATACATTTTTGTGTTATTTTTAAGGTAATTAGGGTTCCGTACCCAGCGGGTGCCAACGGGACCCTAATACTGAGATACCGCTGTCTGTCTGTTTGTATGTCCGTCTATGCGTCTGTCTGTCACAGGGCTCTATCTATTGAACCGTAATAGCGAGACACTTGAAATTTTCGCTATAACAACAAATACTAAAAAGTAAAAAAAGGGGGTTATCATACAAGAAACGTGTTCTTTTCAGCGTTTTTAACTCGATCTGTATAATGAATTAACTAGAAACTTGAAATTTTCACCGATTATTTATTACTGTGGCCGCTATAACAACACTATAAAAATAAAATAAAGTAAAAAAAACGTTGTTTTTTTCAGCGTTGTAAAACATTGTACGAATTTGCATAAAAATAATATGTTCCGAAGTTAGATTACTTAATACTTACCTATTTAAACGAGTGAAAAACAAAACATTTATTCTCACGCTATTTTATAATGTTTTGCACTGTCAAAACGTTTAGAAAACAATGTCAAAACATCTGCGTGGCAAAATATTATAACAGAAAAACAACAAGTTTTCACATAATAAGTGAAACCAGAAACCGATAGACAATCAAGCGGCAAACAACTACATTGCTTAGTAATTTATTATTTATTTTTATATTGAGATGACATAGATTAATTGTTCAAGCAAGTATACCTACGTCAAAATAGTACCCTGATTTTTGTTTTAGTCTTTGTATTCACCTGATAGCCATGTGGTTCCCGGCTGGGTAGAATAGGACCACTCTAAGTCTTCCCGTGGATATCATAGAAGGCGATACAGGAAACACAAGCTAAACAAAGCTTATAAACATTAATGAGACCTCTCCAACCCGTCTGGCCAGCGTGGAGAGTGTAGGCCAAATCCTCTGACTGCACTGGCCAAGAATGGCTTTGGCAGTACAGTAGCAGCTTGTAGCGATTTATTAGTAATAATTTTTCTTTCTGTCTATTTAAAATATATATATTTTATATTTACGCGTTGATGTCTTTTAAACTACTTAATTTCTTATTTCTCTGAAAAAAACATTTCTTCGTATTATTTAACCATATAAGGTAGGTTTCTGATTATTTATTAAACTGGATTATAAACCCGGTGTTCTGCCGAGTATGAAGATAATAAGTATTAATGTATATCTAAAACAAAGATTGACTGATGATCCTTTTTAAGGATTTTTATGAAAAAAGTGCCTATTTGCTAGAAATTAAAAAAATAACAACATGACTGAACAGCACACACAGGAGTGTCCTTTGACGCCAATAACAGTAGGTATGACACAGACAGAGCCATATGGTCGTCATACTGCACCGTATAAAGTGCAACATAAATGGAGTTGGCCTCGGCTCAGTGTTGACCCTGTCTGTTATGACATTCCACTAAAGGGAGAATAATTGCATGGAAACTTGAATTGGCCCTTATTTAGACCGAATCTTGCTTTTGGCTATGAATACTTGTACAATTATTGTTTTATTTTGGAGTTTCTCTCCGATTATATCCAAATGTGTATTCTGTTACTCCGGTCAAGTGGCATGATTTAAGTCAATATAGGTGTAATACATACATATTTGTGTGCGCTGCTGTGTTAGTTAGTTATTATAAAGATTTCCCTGTTTAATGGCGTTTTTAATACTACGAGTATCTTGTGGGATACGCGTAGTATTTCTCTAGGTTGATCTATGCACACCACAACATCTATGTATTTTATGATAATTTTTTGGCACCAGTTTTACTATCTTGAGACAAAAAGAGTTATAAAACCAAATAACTTTTACATTATTTACTAAATTAGGTATATAAAAAATAAACACTGCTTTCGGTAAAAAACAAAAATATCCATACCTACTTCACAACTATGAAGTTATAATTATAAAAATATTAATAGATAGACAGGTGTGCACAAGTTGGCAATGAGAACTATGATGTGACACGGTACTGGACTAATTGTAAACGTAATAAAGAAAGACTATGTTTTGTGTGCTATTTTAGCCCTGATGACTGTACGGACCTATTCAGTTTTTGATTGAGTCACCAAGTCAATCGAAAACAATTCGTGTGAAAAATTGGCAAAAGAGTTGATATTTAAGATTGCTTGATAACGGTTCATTACCCAAATGTATACCAGAATAAATTAATGGATGGTTGTTTGGTATCTACCGCGTTCATCAAGGTGACCTATGCACAGGTTTCTAAAGTGACTTTGCTAATTCGCAATAAATATTATCAGTGATAAGAAACATCTGTTGTGTGATTTATATTACAAGGTAGTGGTTATCTATGTGTGCAGGTATGCACATCACATTGAGAACGGGCGTTGGTCATTGTCGAACCACAATAATTATGGACACAACTTACTTGCCAACATTTTGATTCAAGTATCTTCCTCGTTTTATTTTTGGCATCTTATTTATAAATGTTTTCAATACATGACAGATACATAAACATATCTCCATATATTAAATCCTCGTAAGCTTGTTAAGTAGGTAATATAGGTATGTGTGGTAGGTATCAAAACGAAGTGTGGCAGAAATTTATACTACTTCCCGCAATAATTTTGTCATATTGGTTACGTAACAAGGTATTTACTCGCTGTTATACCCAATCACACCATCAATATTAAAATATATTTAAACCTACTAGAGTAAAATTTTTGATGAATATATTTTTTACACAGTATTAGATTACTATACTGTGCGTAAAAAGTAATTACGGTCAAAACACACTTAAAGAGGTGTCACAGACAATCAGCATAACTTTTCCCATATGGGATCAATGCTGAAATCTCAAAAAAATAATAAATTTTCTTATATAAATCTTGCTGACCGGAAAATTTGTATAGGAATGTCAAACGTACGTTAAGTCCTTGATAGTGTCATCATTGTTTTAGCTGTGCAGCACTCATTTCACAGCTTCCAACGAGTTCTAAAAAACAATAAAATATAAATTAAATTCATCGAAATATACCTACTTCAAACAAAACATACCTACATAGATACTTGATATTACATTAGTAAATAAACCTGATTAATAATTTTTTATAAATTCAGTGGCTAAATTTCTAATCACTTTTAATTTATTTCAGTTTATTGCACACAATTTTGAGTACAATGGCTCAAACTTAACTTTAATGCGTTCTCTACCAGTTTGCCCGGGCATGTCTAGAAAATTGGTAGAATGCAGTAAAAGGGGTGCAAGTGTAGCAAGCTTGTAATATTTACTAATCGTTCTCAAATTTTTCCTTATGGCAATTTATGTTACAATACAAGTACCTGCCACATTTACAGGTGAATATAAACTTTCGCATGCTAGATATTATATTATACAGGATTGAGTATTTTGCAATTTCCCAACTTAGATCTGCTTATTTTTAATGTTAACAAGCTGTCCGAGCATTCGTCTTGTTACGGCAACTCCTGTGTCCACAAAACGGCAGTACAGAATTAAATTCGTAGCGTTCGTAGCTTTTCGTAGCAGTCAATATTGAAAGAGTGCTTTTGAAGTTCAAGATGTATATGTAATCGTACTATATACAAATTTATTTTAAGTCTTTTTTATATAAAATATGTCATCATATCAGCTCTCTCTTAGTTACTTATTTTTTATATGAAAAAATATTATGCCGTTTAAGACATACACGATAGATCTACGAGTGTATGAGAAGACAATAGATGTCTGAGATGTGGACAAATGGTTAAACTTGGCAAGCATAGTGTAAACTTCTCTTCATCTTAGAGGTATAACGCTCGAAGAACACAAATTCAGGCAACGTCAGGGCATCCTGGGGGTTAAGTGAGTTGACAATGACTCTGTGGGTTTGTGGGGGTTGTGTGAGGGCGGTTGCGGTGGCGAGGGCGGCGACCAGAGCGCCCCTCCACTCGGGCCGTGTGCAACCACGAATAGACTACAGTGGCGTTGTGCCCTCGCGCATCATTCGACCTCCGCGCACCGCAGTCTAGGCATCTTCGCCCTGAACTGTAAACGCGTCCGGGAGCTCGACTCTCGTAGCGACTCGACGAACAGGTCGGTTATCCGGTGAAAGTGCGTCTCTCCTGACATAACTTAAACAAAGTAAACGCGTGTGATACCGTGGCTTCTTCCTAATGCGAACTATTATTAGCGATGCAAGGCGCTCCAGCGTAACTTTACCTGAACGCCCCAAATTAGGCGCGCAGGCGCAGCGACCCACGCGCGCCGCCCTAACTTCCATGTGCTACGAGTACATTCTTTGCATTTCCATCGGTTCAGCATTCGGAGGAAGCCCGCACAGCTAACACCTCGTTCGGTATATGTGCTTGTTGAGCAATAAAGTGTCAGTTCAGATCAGAATGAAACGGTGCAGGCGACTTGGATTTCAGCCAGCGACCGATGCATTAACTAGAACAAATTCTGACATCGCATTCATCGTTTCACCTAACTCAACGAGGATTGCATTAGTGTTGAATATTGTGATCTGATTGAACAGTGGGATAAACGTCTGTATTATAGAGTGCAACAAAGTTATAGTTGTATGCAAACGGCTAAGTTAACAGTTGTGATCCAAGTCGTCTGAATTTAGTGTATGAAGCTGAATACGTAAGTATGATGTGACAGCCCCTTGAACTGGTAATACTTTGTTTCAGGATAATTTAAGCGAGCACAATGCCTTTCAAACCAGCAGATAACCCCAAGTGTCCCAAATGCGGCAAGTCAGTGTACGCCGCCGAGGAGAGAGTGGCCGGTGGACTCAAATGGCACAAGATGTGCTTCAAGTGCGGTACGTATACATTGTTTACATTTAATTATTATCTGCCAATAATACACATAAACACTAGGATATGTATGGTCGCCTCCAAATAAGTGTAATATCTGATGTCGTACCTACGCTATACATTTTAGGTAATTAGAAGATGTAACTTTAAATCCTCCAGACTTTATCTCATTGAAAAACCTTGCATAGTTACATTTTACACTGGAGAAATTTACAAGGTATGGATCGAAGGGTATGGACCAAAGTATTCAGAAATATTTTATAACCAGTCATGTTACTCACTAATCCGTAAACAAGTTTATCAAAATGGAAGTACGTAAAATAGGTACTCTTGCAAAAATAAGTCTAAAAAAAGATTTTTCGTAGAAACCTTCGCAACAAAATATATAAAGAATCTTTATAGTTAAATTTGAGAACACGGATGTAACTACTCCATACATTTTGTTGCAATTAATATGTAGATAAGTACCTAGTAATCTGTACACATAGAGTACTCATACGTAGGTAGGTAAATTACATGCAATAATTTATCTTTATGTTTAAAGGAAAACCTTTTTTCGATCATTTTAAGATTTCCCTTACCCCAGACAGAATCAGACTTTCCCATATAAACGTAGCGTATAGCTTTTATTTTGAAACGATATGTTAGATTTCGAGAAAATTTTGTAATTTCAACTTTGAAGAGAATATCGTGTAGGTATCATATCATATTTGACCATCAGTATGGAAAAAAATTACACCCTTATATTTTCTTCCAAGTTAATATTTTGACTATGCCTATATATGCAATTTCTTGGAAATTACAAAATAGTTCCGAAATTGACATGTCATTTCAAAATAAAAGCTAGACTACGTT
The DNA here is from genome assembly GCA_963576875.1 of Acrobasis repandana. NCBI lineage: Eukaryota > Metazoa > Arthropoda > Insecta > Lepidoptera > Pyralidae > Acrobasis > Acrobasis repandana. Next base: position 11,400,884 of record OY756218.1, on the reverse strand, counting down.
TGTATGACTAAGTCTAGGCTAAGGGGACTCTTAAGTACTAAGGAATAGGTACTCCTACCTAGGTAGGTAACCTAACACAAGCCATGATTGTTTATTTGAGTCTTTTAAATTACGCCTGGATAAAATGTGTTGCGGTTTGGTTTAGATCAGATTATTACTTAGCATAGTTACTGCATCGTATAATCGCGCTGGGCAGCACTTGACAGTGGGAAGATTTTAGATTATACCTATGACAACTAATTAAAAAGTCAATTTGCAAAGAAGTATGATGGTAACACAGAATTGATGGGATCTTCATATATTCTGAGGATGGTTACTAATAACATGTTTTCAACTCTACATTTTAAACTCTCTGTGCATTCTAAAACAAACAATAATTAGCTTATACCGCAATTATCTGTTACAAATAAATAAGGTTACTTGGCCCTGTCGACCCCGTATTATAAAGACGTGATAGTATGTACGGATATCTCTGATAGGCATTTTTGTCATTATCATGTAAACAAAATACTTGTGAGTGTTTTGGGTGCATTCGAGGCTTATCTGATGTTTTGTTGTCCATCAATGTTATTGACATCTAAGTATGTCCTGATGATTAAAGTATCCAGTAGGTATTCGTCTTTAATGTTTGGTTAGATTTATGAGGTCATGTTAGGTTTATGATGAGGAATGTAGATTCTTATCAAACAATATTTATGAAAAAAATTGAGATTATCACGACGTAAATAAATAGGATAGTCTTTATACCTATGTTGCAAATCTCAGTCGTCAACATTGCTGTTGGAATGACAGTCGTACATTATCTTTGCGGCAAGTTTTTAAATATATTAGAAAGTACTTATCTTCCTAATCAATGTACTTTTCACACATGTCAAATAGGTTTGAACCTAAGTAGATGTACCGACAAATCATTTTTTTTTTATCTTGAATGAACAACTTGGATACCTACCTAGAAAAATAGGTAGTAGTTAGGCACTACTCTCAGTTAGGGTTAGGACTGATTGTTAAATTAAACAAGGATGAGGTAGGCATATACGAGTATATGTATTGGTCATCATCGCGATATCCCGTTGTGAGATAGCATAAGTACCCTATAAACCAAGTCAACAAAAAAATGTTCTTACTCTTTGTAATCATTACATTATTCAATCTAAATATGTTTGTTGTATTATCCAGGACTGTGCCAGAAGTTGCTGGACTCCACAAACTGCTCAGAACACGAAGGTGAACTGTTCTGCAAAGTATGCCACGCGCGCAAATTCGGACCTAAGGGCTACGGCTTCGGTGGTGGTGCCGGCTGCTTATCCATGGACGCCGGTGACCACCTGAAGACTGACGCGTAAGTACCAACCCTCTCAACTCTCCCGCCGCCCGCGCCATCGAGGGTCTTTCCTTATCTAAGGTCGCACCTGTGACCGGCCTTCGGGCCCGTGCGTAACAACATTAACCGCGTGTACATAAACTCATAATTTGGTAGAAAGCGCGCGCTCAGCTGTACATTACGCGCCGCCTGACACGTGCATGATCAGTCTCCGTTTATGTCGCAACAGGGAATGAGCGCGAGCAGCCACCGGCAGAGCTAGCGGGTCGCCGACACACATCTCGGCCAACCAGCGGCACTTCGTGAACGCACGCCACTGTACTTTAATTACTTTAGTTAGGGTTATATATTCGCTATCGCTTAATTTATTTTGTTTATCGGACTATTTACAATTAAAATAAAATAAAAGAGTCGACTACCAACCCTGAGTTAGTTGATTGAGTCGGAGCGCGGTCGAGGACGGCGCGAGCCCACATTGGCGCTTATGAGGGCACGCGCCGACTCGATCGCGCTCCCGCCCGTAGTATTTATCCCTCCCTTCCAACGGGGTGACCCGAACACATCGGAGCAACGGTGAGAAACCAATGTGTAAAGCCTCAGCACGGCTTGTGGCCTCGCTCCAGACGCACCTAGAAGGCATGCGCCGAAAGCTACCTTCTGTCTAATACATAACTTTCCTCGCTACTTACACTCTCTAACTCTCGCTAACGCTTCTGTCTAAGCTTTAACTGATAGTCGATTTATGTGATGGGATAAGGAAAGCGCCCTCTATGTTGATACCTAGTGCTAGCAAGGCCGGTGCGGAGCGGGCGGCCGGGAGCCCTTACCTTCTCCCATTACGGCGGAGGTGCGCCGCCGGCAACTGCTTCGCCGAACCGTGTGGCCATGGTGTGGCCGGTGCTAGTATGTAGCGGCAGCCGGATTGCTCCGGCGCCTCACAGCCTTCTAACTACTCTTCTATCAACGTTGCTCGATCGCAATGAGTACTTGTTGAACAGGCAATAACTTTAGTTTATGTACAGGGGCGTAAGAACCAATGGAGCATGCCTTGAACCGCGAGTCATTGCGAAGGCTCCACCCGGCGAGGGCTGCCCACGCTGTGGTGGCTGCGTATATGCCGCAGAGCAAATGTTGGCTCGTGGAAAGGTCAGTAAATCGCATCTGGTTTTATACCTAGTTTTAAGACACAAACGAAACTTTCACTCATCTGCTTTCAAATGATGTTTGGATCCAGATAATGTTTCGGATCTTTTATTTTGGTAATAAAATTTATAGAACACTATTTTCTAATGCCAATCTCACCAAGATGTAAGACAAGAAGTACCTACCTATAAAATTGCGCTTATACTCTGTAAATCTTATGTAAAAATGTTGTGCCGTAGGGCTATCACAGAAGATGCTTCAAATGCTTAAATTGCAACAGGACTCTTGATTCGATGATGCATTGTGACGGACCAGATAGAGAAATTTACTGTCGAGGTATCTCACGTTATTTGATTGCCCAGCTCTTGAAGTCCAACCCGAACCGTTTGTGCTGTTAACACTCATAGTCATTGTGATAACTGTTTGCACCTCTCTTCTGTAGTTGACATGTTCCTTGCATGTGTTGTGTACTCCCTCACTTTTCACTGTATGTCCAGGCGTGGCACAGGGAGTGCTTCAAGTGCGGCGACTGCCACAAACGTCTGGACTCCACCAACTGTTGCGAAGGCTCAGACAAAGACATTTACTGCAAAGGTTTGTGCCACTAACCATACTTGACTAATTAAAAAAAAACATTTTATGTTTTGACGGTAGTAGTCCACACATTTTTAGAAAGTCGTAAATTCAATTTTGGTTATATAAAATTCCGCATGCTTCCTGAGTATGTTCGTGATTTTAATTGTATGTTTTTTTCTTTAGTATGTTATGGGAAGAAGTTTGGTCCCAAGGGATACGGTTACGGAGGGGGAGCTGGTGTCTTGCAGAGTGACCCTTACGCCAATGGGTAAGAAAACCTAAGGCATAGGCTCGAGTTTTACTCATCTGGCGAGGGCACAGCTAGTTCATACTTTTATTTGTAAATAGTGTTATTCATGCTGTGTACTCCTCAGGTGTATGTAATAATGTCGCTTTGCTTTTGCTGTAGGATGCTACGCACAAAGATTTGGTCCTAGAGGTATTGGCCACGGGGGGATGTCATCCCTGGGGCTTATGTGTGATATAAAGGACATGGAGTGGCAAAGGTATATGGATGGTGTGAACAAAGAACCTTGAAAGGAAAGAAGTCTATAGGACTTAGAACTCCACACGGCTAACCAAAACATCTAACACTATATTTGCTTATAGAATGCTTTAGCAAATTTTGATTTTATTTTCATGTCATAACTTCGAAATAACATTCATTACTTAATACCACATATTTTTTATCTTGCATATTTGAGTGTTGAAGAATGTCTTCACATGTTACGTATTAAAAGTTCTCAGGTTACAAGACAGGTTCAGGTTATTTCCATCGCGCAGTCACTTTCATAAAAACAGCTTATAATACAAACAAGAGATGGCACGTTGCCAGACTGAAAATAGAACGGTCTCTCCGCTCTCGAACGAACTAATTTTAATATCGGCGAGTCTCGCCACGCGAGTTTTGACTCTACAACATGTAATCTGCGGCAAATCCCCCATATATCTTGCTCATTAATGGGTCACGTAAGATTCTTACGCAACATGCAAATGCAACAGATCTTTTTATAGAAATATTTTCCCGGAGTAAGACACATTAAATATTATTAGATATTTCTTCGATCTCATTGATACATTCTACTCTTACTTTTTATTAACATTCATTCACGACAAAACTAAGCACGTACTGACCGTTTGTAAACAATTCAACATTAAGGACTGATTAAGCTATTGTAATTGCAGTGATCAAGCACCCAAAACCACGTTGATCGACACTGCGTCTATCATGGCTCCGCCCGGCAAGGGTTGTCCCCGCTGCGGTGGTGTTGTGTTCGCTGCTGAACAAGTTCTGGCTAAGGGCCGTGAATGGCATCGCAAGTGCTTCAAATGCCGCGACTGCACCAAGACTCTGGACTCAATCATTGCCTGTGACGGCCCTGACAGCGATGTCTACTGCAAGACCTGCTACGGCAAGAAATGGGGCCCTCACGGATATGGGTTCGCTTGCGGCTCCGGCTTCCTGCAGACTGATGGCTTGACGTAAGTTCTTCCGTATTGAATTATCAATTCGTTAGACCTCGCAAAGAATACGCTATTTGTCTCTGTCATACTCATGTTGGTCACCATTCACGTTCGATATTTCTTTCTGGGCCACTAATTTGTCACTTACTACTTAGTTTTTCGCACTAACACTCTGTCCGTGGAGACATTTTATTCATAACCATATTTCCTAAACCATATCTCCCACATATATACATGCATAATTTAATATGTCGAACCACGGTATTTGAAATACGATTCTGTAATTGGATACCGAGCGTGACTCCAGATTCTCTGGATAACTTGTACACAGTGCCGTAACTAGGGCGGTGCCTAGGCACAGGCGTAGACTGGAGGGACGCAGAAATGACCAGACCTAAACCACAAACAATAACTACTTCTATTATATTTATAGCGTAGGTGATACGACTGTAATCGAATCCTACTAATGTAGGTACCTATTTGTTTTGATTTTGACATAAAGAGTTACGACTGGCTTTCGGACTGCAGCGATCGGACCGAACGGACTAGATTTAAAGGAAAGGTTTTCCAATATAAAGATTTTTTTAACAATGCCGGTGACTTCCTGCGAAATATCATTCAGTTATTGGACTCAAATGGATAAAAACGTAACCGGCGCTCAAAGATGGGCCAAGAAATATTGTCTGTCTTAGCAACTTTGTCGATTAAACGCACGATTGCTGAACGACTTCGCAATGAAGAAAGCGCGTAAAGTAAATCTTTCTTCAAATGCGTAAAAACGCACCGTGTGTGTTTCGCGAAAATGAAAACACATACGGTGCGGTTTTTTTCCGCAGTCAAAGTGTTGTACTCTACTGTCTTTAGTAATTAGTATTTGGTGTCATTGGTGTAGGTATTGTATAAATACTACAAATCTTAGTAAATATTTTCGAATAATCTTTTTTTCATCATTTCATTATAATAGCGCACGATTTTAAATACTTACTCGAAACTTTACCAAGTCCTTATATTTAAGTATACAAAAACATCAGTTTTGGATGATAGATTACTTTTAATAAACTTAAATATTCCATTATGTTGTCAGAATCGGTTGAGAATTTTTCATGGGCGCATTAATAGAGCTTGCACCGGGCACATAAAATGCTAGTTACGGCTCTGCAGAAAAGTGAATTATAAGCTGTGCTCGAGAGAACTTGGGCACAAGTACGAATACTAATAAAATGTCTATTTGCAGCGAGGACGAGATCTCCGCCAGCCGTCCCTTCTACAACCCTGATACCACGTCTATCAAAGCGCCTAAGGGACAGGGTTGCCCACGGTGTGGCGGCATGGTCTTCGCAGCAGAACAACAACTGGCTAAGGGAACTGTAAGTTATTATTTGATTTTTAGTATCGATTCGACGGTTTAAAAAAAAAAAAAGAATATAGACGAAAACAGGAATAAATAAATAAATATAGGAAGTAATGTCCAATTCAAGTATTGTTGTGTTATTCATGAATTCATGATAGATAAAGATATGATAGTAGGCACTTTGTCCAAAATAGATTATATGATTGAAGAGAAATAGTATAAATATTAATAGATTTTTCGTAAAAAATAGGGCAATAGATAAATAAATAAATAGATAAGGTCAAATCACACTGATTGAGCTAGCCCAAAAGTAAGTCCTCATCGTAGGTACCTCTCGATTCGCCTCCTCCTTCATTGTGCGAACCGCTAAGGTGTGGAATTCCCTCCCTGCGTCGATGTTTCCCCATACATATAATTTAGGCATTTTCAAGGCAAGAGTGAACAGGCATTTTTTGAGTCTGCGTGATACACCTTAGACCTCATCTTAGCTTCCCATCAGGCTAGATAGAGATCAAACGCACTCAAATTTCTAATAAAAAAGTTAAAACTTGTATTATGAGATACTAACACAACAATACTATATTTTATAATATAAATACATAGATAAACAGCCAAGACCCAGGGCAATTTGGGATAGGCCATTTTCCAACTTGCCCTGGCTGGGGATCGAACCCAGAACCTCCGGATTGGCGGATTAGCGTGTTGAACATTACACCACGGAGGTCGTTGATAATAGAAGATAATTATAATTTTGAAGTAATATAATACCTGTGGTAAAACTACAAAAACTAGAAGGGCCAAGGTTCCACTTGATTTAGTGTTCTAAAATGTCTAGGTAATGCTTATATTAGGTCCTTACATATGAAATTGCCGTTCAGTATCAAAAAAGTGAAACAAGTTTTTTTTAATGAAATTATTATTTAATCAATCGAAGTATGCGCCGTTGTTATCGATACACTTCCGCCATTTTATAGGCAGATCATTGATACCTTTGGAAAAAAAATCCTGGGAGCGAGAGTCTATGAACTGTTTGAATGCGGTTTTGACTGCCTCATCAGATTTGAAATTTTTTCCTTGTAAAAAGTTATCCAAATTTTGAAAAAAGTGGTAATCGGTTGGGTCAAGATCTGGAGAGTATGGTGGGTGACGCAGAGGTTCCAGCTCCTCTAACTTGGCGATCGTTTGATGTGCAGTGTGTGGTCTAGCGTTATCCTGAAGGAGCAGTGGGCTAGAGCAATTCATCAGTCTCGGTTGTTTAATAGCGAGCTTTTCCATCATTGTTTGCAATTGTTGGCAATACAAGTCTGCAGTAATCGTCTGGCCTGATCTCAAGAAGCTGTAGTGGATAACACCAGCACTGGTCCACCAAACACTAACCAGAATCTTCTTTTTGGTCAGTTTTCGCTTAGGGCAAGGTTTTGCCGGTTCTCCAGGGTCAAGCCATTGTGATGATCGCTTCCGATTGTCGTACAGGATCCATTTCTCATCACAAGTCACGATACGGTTCAAAATCCCCTCATTATTGTGGCGATTAAGCAAAGAAACGCAGCAAGCAACGCGTGTTTGTTGGTTTGCTTCAGTCAATTCGTGCGGTACCCACTTTTCGAGTTTTTTAATTTTTCCGATTTGGCGCAAGTGGATAAGTATCGTTTTGTCACTTACGCCGAAGGCTGCTGCTAATTCAGAAGTGGTTTGAGATGGATCCGCTTCCACTATCGCCTTCAATTCTTCGTTATTCACTTGAGTATCAGGTCGTCCACGAGGCTCATTGTGTAAATCGAAATTTCCAGAACGGAAACGTTGAAACCAAAAACGCACCGTTCGTTCGTTAGCGGTGCCTGGTCCATACAGTCGTTAATTCTTCGAGTCTTTTCTGCAGCACTGGTGCCACGGTGGAACTCGTATTCGTAAATACCGCGAATTTTCAATTTGTACATAGTTGTTGTTATAGCAATGTTGAAACTCAAACAAATGATGTTAAAACAAATGAAATACGAAATTTAAAACAATATTTTTCTGGCTTTATTTCGAAATAAATTTGAATTTGGAATTCCTAATGAAACGCAAGATATTTGATTTTAAAGTTGCCAGTATTGAAAATCGGCAATTTCATATGTAAGGACCTAATAAAAGCAGTATAACTGTTGTTGCTTTTCGGCTGTTTGTTTAACTAGTCGTATTTTTTTCAGATGTGGCACAAGAAGTGCTTCAACTGCGCCGAATGCCACCGGCCTCTGGACTCCATGCTGGCGTGCGACGGTCCCGACAAGGAGGTCCACTGTCGCGCATGCTACGCCAAGCTGTTCGGACCCAAAGGATTTGGTTTCGGCCATGCCCCTACCCTGGTGTGCACAGACGCCGAGCCAACCATCACATAGTTAGTATTCAATATTTTCATAGGATAGATAACGCCTTTTAGTGGTTGATAATAAGAATTCCTAATTCAATAAGTTATATAGTGAAAATATTCCTTTGAGTGAATTGATTAATATATAGTGGTCGAAATAAACAACAGTTTTATATGCTCAACTCTAACAAAACATTAGCACTTTAAAGTTTAATATTTCGCAAATGCATCACTGAATTAAAAAATAGTCTTCACAACTCCTTATGGTTTTAAAGACCCATATAACAATACCCAACGAGAATAAAATAAAACATCTCTGCTATACGAAGGTACCAACCCTAAAAATATTTTTTAACATTGTTTTGTTCTATGTTCAAAATATACCCATGCAATATTCTTTCTAGTACTAACAGTCTCTGAGCTAAGCCTTGGACAAATAGACAGACATCTGTCTGTCTGCCCTTCTAGGTCTTAGGTCAGAGATCACTTATAAATTATAATTATGAACTATAAGTGATCCTTGTCTGAACTTCGGAACCCCAAATAGAAATACTGTTATAATGTTGTATAAACCTACAGTTAAAAATACATAGGATATATTCCAGGCTAGACCTTTCATGTTTTAATATAGATTTTCAGAGACTATACTCGTATGATGTTCAATTAAAAATTAAAGCAAATATTAACTCAACAGCACAGAACAACTTCCATTCACCGGCCAGAAGGCTAAGGCTGGCCAGGGCTGTCCACGATGCGGATTCCCAGTCTACGCTGCAGAAAGAATGAACTCCAAGAATGGCACATGGCACAAAAGGTGCTTCTCATGTGCGGATTGCCATAGATCTCTTGTAAGTACATATATAGTCAAAAATATTCAATACTATTTAAGATGATACACGGTGTCCAGTGCTGCCCCCATTTGAAAGAAATTATTTGTAAGAAAACGAAGATATCATTTAAAATTTTAAGCTACTAAAACCTAGATAACCCTTCAAACTATTTTATGAACCACTGTTTACAGTTTAAAGTGGGAATGTTAAGCTTTAGTTTGCATTTTTGCCAAAAGTGGCCATTTTTCGCAAAAATGTAAACTAAAGCTTAACGCTCACACTTTAAACTGCAAACAGTGGTTCATAAAATAGTTTAAAGGGTTATCTAGGTTTTACTAGCTCAAAATTTTAAATGATATCTCCGTTTCCTTACAAATAATTTATTTCAAATGGGGGCAGCACTGGACTCCGTGTATCGTCTTAATAAGCCTTAATCAAAGCCTCTTTTAGATTTAAACTGTATTTGAAAATACAAAGGAGTGTTGTGGAAGTGGAAGCATTTGATTGATGAAAGATTGAGCAACCTTACAATACAAAAACAATGAATGAGCTGAAGGTGCTCTTACACATGCAATTTTTTGAGTAATAATCTGGAACAATTAAGTGGAGCAATATGGCTTTCAACTAGCTATTGGCCAGCAGTTCCAAATTCTAACAAAATTAAAGTAGGTACATACTTTTTTCATTTTAAACTTACAGTCACAAAAGCACAAGCCGCTGAAAGCAAAACTTGGTCCATGGCTAGAGATTGTTCAACTGAATTGCTAGTGTATTAACATATTGACTCGTTTTGCCTTGTTTTTGACGTGACAACGTCTTATAATTCGATAGAGCCGGCTGCACGCACGAAAAAACATGACTCATGCGGCGTTACCTCACTCTGAGGCGTTCCATGTTAGGCTTGAAGTGCAAGCGAGAGCGCGGAACGAGCGACAAAGAAGCACAATCGGCCTTTGCATTCGTTGTCACGTTCAACTATCGTCAGTAAACCGACTTTAGAGACAACCAATTTTTTTTATTGTTCCATATTGCATGGTATATATATTGTTTTTAGATACCTCAGCAACAGGTGGCTAAATTGTAGGTAGGTAGGTACCTAGATAAAAAGGTAAAAAGTTAAAAACATGAAAAATATTGGACAAAATATTTATTACTTACTTAGAAACTAGATTTGGTTAGTTTTTAAATAACTGCGATCATCGTCTTCTTCCTTTTCCAAATGAGTATTCAGAAATTCTTCTACAGAGTCAGTATTCCATTTTTCTATAGCCACAGTGTCTTTGACAATACCATCTTTATCTAGCAATTTGATAATGGGGTCTAAGCCACGAACATACTTGATTTGCAAGTTAGGAAATTTAGCAGGACGGTCACTTTTGACGAATGCTTGAATTTGAGGATATGCCGGGAACTTACACGTACAAACTTCTAGTATGGCGCGGGCGTACTTCTTTTGCTTTGGAGCTGATTCATCATTGTGGCAGCATTCCTTACAGTGAACTACTAGGTCATCTAAGCTGAAGTCTTTCAATTGATCACATGATGAACATAGCAAGTTAGCTTTGATGAATCCAAGTGATGCACAATCTTCTGTTGAAACATCAGATTTGCCTTGTTGAATAGCAATTATGAATAATAGGAATGATATTGAAGTGCTAATAACATAGAGAGCCATGGTGATGTGTTATAGTTCTATCACAATTCAAATCATACATGTATTACGTTTTTATTTTTTGAAAAATTGATTATTTATTATTTCTAAAAATAAAGAGAACACTTGGAACAATTTCATTTGAGGATGAAATCGGATGAATGAATGAAATTCAATTGTCCACAATTTGGCAGTGACAGTTCATGTGCTGTCAAACAGTATTTTTTTAGTAATCTGTGGCATAAGAATATAGCGCATATCACCTGCATCCACTCACAGAATACATTTTTCAAATAATTTATCTCCCAAAAAAGCTTATACACCCACGTCGTGCATTTAATTTCATTCAATGTAGGTACTTAGTTTTACGTCTTTTCTTTGGCGACTGATATTAATTTCGCTGCTTTGTCTGCACAACAGGCCGTAGAAGACAACTAAGGGTATATTTCAAATAGGGGAACCATTCTAAACGGGCCATCGGTTATTTAAATAACTGATAGTACCTACTTTGTACTTGGCTATAATTTTATGTACCGTTTATAAACCGTTATCCCTGCAAGGGATAAAGAAGTGGTAGTAACTAGTCTGAGTGTGTACATTTATAAATGTACGTACTAATATTTAAATTCGTTTTGTTACAGGATTCCACCAACTTGAACGATGGACCCAATGGTGAAATCTACTGCCGAGGCTGTTACGGCAGGAACTACGGTCCGAAGGGTGTTGGTTTCGGCATGGGCGCAGGCACATTAACAATGGCATAAATTAGCTATGAAGCTGGACTTTATAGGAAAAAGAATGAAAGGTAGCATGAAAGGAATTTAATCAATTGCATATTGCTACCCGTCTGTTGATCATACCATTCATTAAACTGGATTTAATAATGGCTGATAATATCCAAAGAGACTAATGAATAAATAGTTAGTTAATAGTTTTTATATGAGTAAGTGCAATTATTTTGTTATGAAGATATAAATTAAAGGTTACATTCCTTTCATTTAATGTACAAATTCGTGATTGAATGTGTCTGGGCCCTTAGTTTATAAATTCGTCATAAAATGTTGTAGTAAGTAAGATGCATAGACTTAATGTAGACATAAGAAATATGATTAAAAAAAAAGAAAGTAAAAAAAAATCGATCAATTAAGTAAAATAAAAAAATAATGGCATTGTGAATGTTACCTACCATGTGACATGGAGGTAAATAAACTATCCTGTAAACGCGGATAAGATTGCAAATGAGCAATCGTTTCGACCGACCAGATCTTGCAGATAGATCTGAAGTGTCTATATTATACATATTTTTATACACCAAAGATAATTGTATATAATTTTATCGTATTTTATTTACTGCTTCCGGCAAAATAAGCTGTGCTAAAACATAACTATGTAATGCTTTGGAGCTTTTGCTATGTAACATGCACAATATACAAGATGTAAACATTAAGACAGCTTATTGCAAATGACAAATATAGTATGGATATTGTATAATTTATAATTTTTTATTGAATAAAATATACATTCGAACTTGAATTTTAATTTATTTGAACATAATTGTAAACATGCTTATAAACAAAAATAATAATTTTGTAATAAAACACGAAAATTCAAAAATTATAATAGTACTTTTTCGAGAATTATAATAATACTTACTTATTCGAGAATCACAATAGTCGAATTGAATGGAACCTGAAATATACTGCATTAAACATAATAGGCGGATTTTGTGATGGAAATAAGGTCGTTGTTAAAATTGAAACTGCCATTGTAAAAACAAATTAGTGGTTACCATAATTAAGCATCTGTTAATTGCTACATCTGTTGAAATATGTTTTTTTTCGTGCTTTCAATGAAAAGAAGCATAGGATAAAACATTTTATACTAAAATAGGTTTAGCCAACATTTGCGAATTTTTATTAAGAGGCATTTTACACTTGGTTGGCTGTCATGCTCGCACAATCAAAGTTTTTTAAAGATTATTACTACACCACCCGCCTGAAATTAAAATATCATCCACACCACCTGGATAGTTGGCAATTAACCAACTTACGTTTAAAAGGAACTTCCTGCCACGTACGACCGAACTGTGGAATCAACTTCCTGCAGCGGTGTTCCCGAACCGATACGACATTAAAACCTTCAAAAAACGAGTCTATATCTGCCTGAAAAGCCGGTAACGCTCTTGTTACACCCCTAGTGTTGCAGTTGTCCATGGGCAGTGGTGATCACTTACCATCAGGTGACCCGCTTGTTCGTTTGCCGCCATGTATAACATGAAACACAGACAATTTTTTTTATAATCTAAAAATATTTGTGCGAGCGAGACAGCCAATCAAGTGTAAAATGCCTCTTAATACAAGGGTAAATATTCACACATTCAAGATTCTTTCCGAGATTGTTCATTTATAAAAATGATTATGATAGGAATAGAATAATAAATTCTCTAGAAATATAACGCTCCTACATTCATCGCTTCGATTCTGATTCCATTTACGTAAACAAACAACAAACAAGCTAACAGTAATAACAACGAAACACTCAAACACATATGCATGCGATTGGTCGCGACAAGGTCACGCTTCGTCGTCGGGTGGGGGCGGGTCGCGTTAGGTACTTTTTGCATAACACTTTCCACAGATGTCATGTATGGATTATTAAAATGTTTATTAAAGGTGAGTCCTATGTTTTTGATGTCTGTATGGCTTCTACACTACTTCACGGCACATGACAGCATTTTTAATGAATCAATTATCGCAAAAACACAGCAATATTCTCAAAGGAAACTTTTTGCGACGCAACCGCACGACTCGAGTGTCACAGCAAATTGTCTCGCCGCGCTGTTCATATTTTAAGCCCCGCCCGCCGCGGTACATATCGCGTGGAATAATTTTTCGGGATTAGTTATGCTTCTAGGGATTATTATTCGTAGGAGAAAATATAATCTTGATTATTTTTATAAAATAAATCGAAGGTAAAATTAATTACGATGTAAAAACTTTACTGATTTTGTTTCGACATTATTGTTAATGTTATATCTATCACACTAGATCAGAATATTGCATTGCATGCATAGCTGTTTCTATCCTATCCTAATCTAATTCTAAAATTACATACTAATCATTTCAATACAATATACGTAAAATGAGGTAGATATTAACTTGTGTAAGATAATTGTTAAGAATCCTCAACACCAATTACAAGACTACCGTAACAATTATACAAAATATAGTTCTAAATTGCACGATGAAATAAATGTAACCATTTTCAGCCGTTCATATTTGGACGAGCCCTAGGGGATCGTTCAAATCTTACGTAAGCAGGATTTGAGCAATATTTAACCCTTCCGTCCCCCATGTCAGCAAAAGTAACTTTTATAAAGAATATACCTACCAATGCTTACGTAATCATAGTAAGGAAGGGAGGATAATAGCATTGCTTACTTTTTTACTGTGAGTTAATTTCAAATCAATATTATAATTTTTTGGCAAGCAATATAAATAGTAACAAAAAAGGATTGCTTATGTAATGAAAGTCTAGACCCCCCCCCCCGCCCCTGTCATCAAAAATAAGCAAATCAAAGACTCCCCCACCCCCCTTTGATGCTTACATATTACTCGATCGACCCCTAGGTAATATTCGGTCGTCTCTTCGATTGGCCGCACCAACTACGAAAGGTACATAATTTTATGACTTAATAATTTTCCCAAGGAGGGTTGAAGATAGGCAAGCAGGCGGCCCGTCGTAAAACTAAGCCAAATCATTCAAACTGTTTCGACTATTTCTTCTATACTTCGCAAGGTCTTTGGCACACTTGGCTTGGGTGTCCATTGGCATGCATATAGGCATAAATCATGCAAGCCAATGGGGAAGAAAAAGCGGAAAAGCGAACCCCGCCCTCCGAAGCAGTACAGCGATCCAACCAACAAAGGCTCGGAGTATTATGTTTGTAAACCAGCGCTCAAATTACAGCAAGTTGTAGGCAAATGACCGATTTGCTGATGAGACTTACTTTGGGAGATCGAACGAGCGAACATTTTATTACGTTTTTGTAATATGTTTATTGGGAAATGTAATCGGAACTAATCACGGACTGAACTTGCTGTAAGAATTTGAACACTGTAAAAAGCAATACCTCGTGTCAAATAGATGAAACAAATGTATGTCTCTAGCTAAAGTTACATCTACTTTTAAACTATTACTATCACTGGAAATATACGACAACATGATAAGTTATACACAAAAACAAAATAAAAATAGAATAACATTAATGGATTAAGTCACCAATTATTGTTTCAAATACATCCATGAAATTCAGACTGCAGTAGGTATATTCACAACGAAGGAAAAACGTTATAACTAAGCTAGTGGACCTGGTATGATGGCGCCACCGAACGTTTTTTAATCTGTGTTTTTAGTACATGTATGCAGCACCATGTTGAATTTCGTACCGATTTTATCCGCAACATGGCAAGGTTCACTAACTTTATTTGTTAACCTTTAATAAGATCGGGTTTTAGTTGATTTATCAGTTGTGAAAACATTTTACAATATATGGATTATTTAAACAATGCAAATTTCTTGCATATAATTAAATTGAAGCAATAGATGACGAAAGCTAAACCCAGCTTTTCATTTAAAAAACAGGTGAAGGGACATTTTCTTCAAAAACTGTCAGATAGTGTTTAATAATAGTGTGTATTAATTGTATGTAGTTTATTGTTTATTACTACTTATTTAAGTATACTGTGTTCCTTTTTCAACATATTTCTATTCAAGTTGTGCACTACCCCTGTCATTCTCCACATCACCCAGTTGGTTGACTGGTATATAAGGCCCTAAGGCCTTAAAGCCTAAGCTTTAAGCCCACCATTATTTGTGTATGAAGTTAAATAAATGAATAAATGACATACATGGTCTAAACAAAACGTCAACCATACAAATAATTTATTGCTGAAATTTAATTGTATGGTACACGAAAAAATCTTTTATCATGTAAATGGGCCTGTAGGGCATCCACTACGTTAGGCGGGCGCTCGCGAAGGGTTCAAGTATACCTGTCACAAACTCTACGTGCGACAGAGACACGGCATCTCATGCGTGACGGATTCTGCTATCTCTTTCTTTCGCACGTAGATTTTGTGCAAAGACCTACCACTACTAGACTTGCAACGATATTGCTAGAGACTGTCAAATACAGTATGTGAGTGTGAAAGAACGCTGATATGTTTTTTTGTCTCTATCGGCGTGGCTGCTATAAGCTGGCCTACTGTCAAAATCTGGGCCAAACAAACCACAAAACGATCGAAGAAAGTTATTAATTTTAGAGATTTTATCATTTAAAAGGTGATTTAGGTTTTTATTTGAGCTTATTATAAGTTAGTAACCATAGTGTGTTCTGTGACGTGTGCAAAATATGGGTGAAGGCCAAAAAGATAGAAAGAGATGCACTACAATGGCCACGCACTATGCAGGTCTAGTTGTGGTAGGTCTGTGAGTTTGTGACAGAGATATAGACTGAACCCGTCGCGGAGCGTCCGTGACGTAGCGGATGTTACGATCGTCGCTATCACGCGGATGGACAATCGTCTACTTTTTCTTAACGACTAACCGAGGGGCCTTGCCCTTCTTTTTGTTATCCTGTGAGGTGCTGGGCTCTTCAAAACCGTACTTGCACTTGAGTCGTTCTCGGATGAAGAGTCCCCTGATCAGTCGTCTCCAGTTACCGTACACTCTAGCTTCCATCTTTTCAATTTCTTTGCGTTCCTGTTCCTCTTGATCCTGAAAGTTGTAATACAAATGTAGCTTAAGGAGTGGCAAATTGGATTGAGACTTGTTAGTATCCAACACTTGTAATTAGATTACTGTAGGGGTACCTCTCGGTTAGTGGGTCTTAATCTTTTAGTGATGAGGGACTTATTATTACTATTAATTTAATGAGCGGGGGAGGGGGTGCACTATAATAAAAAGAAATATTAGAATAGACTATATTAAGCCGCGCTGTATGGCAGTTTCTCAAATCATTGAAAAAAATATTCTCCGATAAAGCCCAGGCTATACTCAAATTGAGGCGAGAATGGGCTGTTTTAACAATCTCTGACAATTTGTTATTGACACATAGAAAGAGATAATAGAGAATATATTTTCCTCTTCTTGTCTAGTGCCATCGGAATCCTATTGGTTGTCAAATCACAGCATAGCCTCGCCTCAATTAAAATGGAGCCTGAGCCTTACAGGATGTCAGCAGTGTGGTTTTCAGCCTAGAATAGGACCACTCCATCTCGTTCTGTAAATGTCGAAAGAGGCGATATAAGGACTAAGCTCAAAGTACGCTCATCTCGAGTGGAGCCTGTGCCTAATACTAGTATTGCTGGTATAGGTATGCGCTGCTTACCGTGACCCAGGCTTCAGTGACCAGTTCCCCAAACTCCTTGCAGACCACGAACCCATCGTACACGGGGTGCGACCAGCCGCCGTTGAAGTCGAACCCGGTCATCGCCGGCGCGCAGTCGATGTTCAGCTTTTTGCACACCTTGTTAAGACCCGGCACTGAAAAGTCAAACAAAATTATTTATACATGGTCTAACAAAATATACTGAAACTATTTTAATGGTGAATTCAGTTCATGATAATGAACAATCTTTATTAAATTTATTATATATTATTTAAACTTGCACCCCATTTACTACCTTTTCTGCTACGTCCCTAAGGTGAACTGGTAGACAATGCTTAGCATTAAGTTTTACCTTTTGTATTATAATCGTTAGATTATTGTGCAATAAATATTAAATAAAAAAAATAAACAACTTTCCTCAAGTAAGATGTATCGAAATATGAAAAATATTTTTTGTTCTTCCATATAAGTTGACCAACGACCAGCCTACCCGAGTTTTTATGGAAAGTAAAAAAATTTTTCATGTTTCTTTTGATTTTGTTTTTCATTTCCTTCTGTATCTATAACATGGTGAAAATTAAATAAATTTGCTACCAATATATTCTTTTTCTATTTTTAGCATATGCGATCTGACTGCAGGGCCAAGGCCGGGCTTCCTGCTTTCCAACCAATATAGACATTGTTAAAAAACTTCTTCATAAAAAGGCATGTGGCCTATACAGGGGGGCATTTGAATTCGTTGGCATTCTTTTGAATATCTACTATACCCATGATACAAAGAACATAATTTAAGACTAATAAAAGGCATGAAGGGATATTGCTCTAGCTACTTACCTATCCCTTCTGGCGTGCCGCAAGGCTCCCATTTAGGTCCCGTCTTATTCTCTTTATATATAAACGATATAGAACAAGTACTTACTAATACTAATCAACTTTTATACGCTGATGAAACCAAACTTTTCAGAGTAGTCACTAATAGTAATGATTGTCATTTAATTCAACATGATCTTGATGCCTTAGTTAAATGTTGTGACGCAAACCAACTTTTCCTTAACACCGATAAATGTAAAATCATCACATACACTCGTAAAAAAAACCCATTAAACACACATATCTCTTAAATAATATTCAAGTAGCTAGAGTAGATACGATTCGGGACTTGGGTATAATGATGGATAGTCAATTGACTTTCAAATGTCATTACTCGTATGACCATATTATACGTAAATCATTTAAAAATCTTGGTTTTATCAACAGGGTTACTAAACCCTTTAAAAACAGTTTTACTTTAAAAATTCTTTATTTTAATTTTGTAAGATCCGTTTTGGACTTTGGTAGTTG
The DNA here is from genome assembly GCA_963576875.1 of Acrobasis repandana. NCBI lineage: Eukaryota > Metazoa > Arthropoda > Insecta > Lepidoptera > Pyralidae > Acrobasis > Acrobasis repandana. The sequence goes on along the minus strand of OY756218.1, from coordinate 11,382,469 downwards.
TGTTTGGAACCCAAATTATCAAGACGATATTAATGCTATTGAAAGTGTTCAAAAGAAATTTGTAAAAATATTAAATTATAGAAACTGTGCTCCAGAATCATCATATACTAATTCTCTCAAACATCACAAACTTTTATCTCTTCAGGACCGTCGTACTCAGTTCGACATAACATTTTTACATAAAATTATTAATAATGACATAGACTCCCCTACACTTTTTTCAAAAATTAATTTTATAAGTAGGGTTAGGACTTCCAGTTCGTCCTTCTCGTCGTCTTAATATTTTAGTGCCACCGACCTTGCGCAAGAACTACACTAGAAACAATTTTTTCCATCGTTGTATAGTGAAATACAATAGTGATTTCTCTGATATTGATATATTCTCAAACTCGTTGATAATTACTAAAAAGCAACTGTATAACAAGCTACAAAACTAAAAGAATTAATATTTTTAACAACAACTTTATATTTGTTTATACCTACTTAGGGCATTGAAAATTTGTCGCCTGCAGACATCTGCTAAATTTAATTTGTCAGTGTTATTTATCTTTATTTTTAAGGCTATAACTTACATTGTTCTGCATACTGTGATAATAGTTTATTAACCTGCTTAAATTTGCGTAACTTCTATATTAGATAAATATTAAAAAGAAATGTTTGTCAGCATGTTCCAAAAACTGTATTTGCTTATACTACGTTTCGGCACTGTGTTTGTCTATAACATAAACATACATCAACTGTAATTGTTACATAATGACTGTTTGTGCCAAAAAAAAAAGGCAATCAAAAGTCGTCATTTTCATATTAAAGAAAATCTCCAAACACGCGTTACACTGTTTGATAGACACCATATTACTATTATAAATCAAAAAAACTAATTGTCAATTCACGAAAAAGAAACGAATTAAAATAAGTAGCAAACATTCGTTCCTATTTTAAACAAAAGTTGGAATTACCTACTATCCTCAAGCGGCCGCGTGAGATTGCTCTTCCCCACTCGACTTTAAACCGTATTCACGCTACTTAAGCCGTGGGGAACGTACCTATCGACGAAGTCATAGCACTCCACGCGCGCGACTCGCGCGATTGATTACTATGATTTGCTACTTGGTTAATTTTTCTTATTTTCGCTATTTTTTAAGTACAACAGTAATTGTAGTATTTATTGTACAAAATATCCTAACAAGTTAAATTAATGCTAATGATTTCAAATGCACCCTGTATGATTTTGCTTTACACCATCGACTCGACAATATCAACAAACAGGTTTTTAAATACATTAAAAACATGGTTTGGAAACCTAGTATAAATACTAGGTAGTTTTAGGGTACCTATTCTAATTAGTTTAAGCATAGATAGGTATTATCTAAATGAATACTTACGTTTGATATGTACAGTTCCTTTAGGAAGCATGCAGTCTTTAAACAGTTCAACGTTTCCATAAGCATTTCGAGGTACTATGCCATTCTCTGCTGTAGGTGGTTCGTAGTCTTGAACCTGCCACGGCCCGAACACTTCCAGGGGCTTGTCCGTTATCAATTTATTAGAGAGCTGGAAATAAACAGTAAGAAACATAACCTACGAGAAGCAGGCGTTTTAATTTTTAAACTGCTTGCTTTTTGTAAAATTCAAGACAGCTTTCAGGCGTTGCCTCCACGGGAGAAGATAACGCGACGAGCACGCTTTCCTAATCACAGGGTAATCTCCACGAGATGGCGATAGATCCGCCAGCGACTCGCAACGGATCGCCGCGATAAGTCGTAGCGAAAAGCTAGCGTGTCGTCGCGAGAGCCCGACATACGCGCGGTGAGATATGCGGTGATGAGAGGAGTGTGGGGCGACGCGACGGGCTCGCAGCGTATCGCAGCGGTCGCAGCGAGTGAGCTGCGACCGCTGCGATACCACAGGCCGGAATCTCCTAAGGTACGCGCAATATGCGTCACCCAGGCGTCCCCGTTCCCCGTCCCCGCACCTCTCCCCCGTTTTCGCCTCGATGACTCACGTTGGCCGTCAAGAACCGGGGGAGAGGTGCGGGTGCGGGGAACGGGGACGTATATTGCGCGTACCTTAGGAGATTCCCTTCTGTTTACTATTACTGTATTCTGTGGCGATACGCCGCGAGTCGAATCGTCGTGTCACACGTTAATAAAGTCAGTATGGAATTAAGTGGCACAACGACTATACCTATACTTGACCAAGAGCCGTAGAGGTGCCACACCTAGCTTATTTTCTCACTAATCATTTCTGTGAGATTATGTAATGCTAGTGCGTACTTTTAGTTACGCATACTCGCTAGTTTGCAAACAGGGTCGATTTACTGGTACAGAGGCCCAAACTCACTTCTCAGTCCCTGGGCTGATTATTATATTGTACATATATTACTTTGCCAACTATTTCAATACTTTTTATCAGCAGTCAGACCAATCGAACGAGCTAAACATCTTGCCACACGCACATTCTGTAAAATACGTGTACACGTGTCCGGCAGGATATTTGGCATGTCCGGTCTTTATCGCGCTCCGAACGCGCTTTTGGAAACGCGAGTCCATGGCGTGTTCAAAAAACGGGTTGTGCACAGGCCCTAAAGAAAATCATAATTACCTTATCCCACTTAGGCCTCGCTTTGACCACCTTATACGGCTGCTCGGCCAGCCTCACCACCTTGGCCTCCTTGAGCCAGGTGTCCCTGGAGCGGCACGTGTACACGCAGTCGCGCGCGTACACCGCCTCGCCGCGGACGAACCCCAGCGTGGCCGCGTCGTGAGGGTAGATGGCCTCGAATTTTAGTAAGTGACGCTTGAGTGCGTATAGAGGGTGGTTTTTGTATCTGGAAATTGAAAAAAAACACAATAAGAATAGTTTTTTAAGAAACACGCATTAAACATATTTTAGACTATTATTAAAACTATTAGATAAGTTATGGCATATTTAATAGCTGTGATGTTTCCGAAATAGCTCATCAAGATTACATCGCCTTGCTCAAACACGCAGGCTTATGGCGTGTGTCTACGTATTCCATTGAGGACTGCACTGGACCGAAAACATGTGCCATTTTACAACACGTTAATGATACTTACTCAGCAATACTCTTAGGTAATGGAGCTTCTAGCTGCATTTGATCCAGTTGCAGATCTTCCTCCCGGTCACGTGCATTTTTCGGTCCGAGCCAGGGTTGTATCGCCTTGTTCCACCACACAGGCTCGGCTCGCTGCTTGCGTGTCACCGTGTTCCAGTGCGGGACGTATCGCCGAGTTAGGTCTTTCAAGTAGTTGTTGTTATCCCATCCGACCACGTAACACACTGGGTGAGTGGCGCGACCCTGATTTGATTTAAGAGTTTCAATAATTTCAATGAAAATTACTAAACTATTACAATATTAAGACAGTATGACAAAATATTGACCTCTTTCCATCATTAATGCCAGAAATTATATAAAGAGGTATGGTACTAGAAATCAGAGTTATGACCTCTCAAAAAAGTTACAAAATGATCACCACAGATAAATCACTTTTATCATTCTGATATACTTACATAAATGTAATCAGGACAATGTAACTTTCCAGATATAACATCGACTGATATCCATTGTTCAAGTTCTTCCACAAAAACCTCACACCAGACATCGACTTTATTTTTCGGAGTTTCCTCATCGGAAGACAACACACGACGGTCTTTCTTGCTAGTGCTTGATTTGCGGGAAACTGTTGCTTTTGGACTAATTTTTGTAGGCTTAAAATCTTCATCACTGTCAGAGCTTTCTTTCTTTGGATCTTCTTCAGGCAAGAAATCACTATCTTGATCTGATTCATTCTTAACTTTACCTGAAAAAGTAATTGGTTACAAAATAATGAAATTGCCATAAATACACTGTATAACAAAGATATGGAATTAAAAATATGTATATCAGTCAAACAAACCTTTCACTAATCTTTGCTTGGTATCTTCTTTTGCTTCCTTAACTCTGTTTTTGATTATGTTCACTAAATCAGCAGTAACATCGCCTTTAGGCTTTGGTTTAGATTTAGCTAGATCTCTGTGGCTCACCCTTTGTTTATCCTCTGAGATATCTTTTGTTTTCTTAGATTTATCAATTAATTTAGCCTTTTTATTTTCAATACTTTTCTCATCACTGTCACTGAAGTATTTGCTTTTTTCTCCTGCTTTACCTGGAGAACTCTTTGTTCTCAACTTACTTTTATCGGATTGTTTATCAGTTGGTTTATCCTTGTTTATAGTGGCAGTTGGATTTGTTGTAGGTGATCTCTTTTTTGATAATCTCAATAAAGGTGCTTTACTTGCTTTATTTTCAAAGAATTTACTGGAAACATTATTTTTATCTTCATTTGTAACTACAATTTTTGGTATTTTAGTTTTTAAATTATTTAATGATTTAGATGATGATGTTTCTTTTTGTAACAGGTCTGTTTTAACTGTATTTGTATTATGTTGCTTAGTTTTAGAGTTTCTGGTTTTTCTTGGGGAAAGTTCTTTATTGCTTGATAAATTGATACTCTTTTGTACTTCTTTAGGTAAAAGTTCTTTAAAGCCATTTTCTGTAGGACGTTTTTTAGTTTGTTGCTTTTTATTAGATACAACATTGTCACTTTGTTTTTCACTTTCTACATTAGGTTTTTTACTTTTTATTACTGAGGGACTTGGACTTTTACGTGACTTCTTTGGTGGCGAGACATCTTCTTTGCTAATAGTTGCATCACTGTTTGAGTTTTTAGTTTTAATTGCCCTGGCTTTGCGGGTTTTCATAGGCGAAACATCACTATTACCATCTAGCTGGTCTATATCACTAAATGAAGCATAATCATAATGACCATCCAACTGACTAATTTTAAGGTTTTGTTTAGTGCTACTTTTCTTTTTAACTTTTTCAGTATTTTTGTTTTCAGACTTCGTCGATTTTTTTGTACTTTCATTAGAATTTGTCTTTTCTGTGCTTGTTGTAGGTTTTGTTGATAGTGAACATAACTCTGACATAGGTGGTTTGATTGGCAATGTTACCAAATTAAACATTACACGACACTGTAAGCCTAGAGCTCTCAGCATCGCTATAAAAATAAAAACTACACATCTTTTTGTTGTTGCAGTCCTACTTTTCATCTGTGAAATCAATATTTCTTTCAATGGCGGTGCCTTAGGCCGAAACTTATCTTCATTTTTGTCTTGTTTAAGAGTAATTTTATTTTTATACCAAGTTGTTATTTGTTCCATGTATTTCATATCTACTCTTTCTCCTGGGTAACATTCTTTTGAAGGTACCATAGCTAATGCAGCTGCTAATATTTCTTGATCATTTAAAATGTGACTTACAAAGTTGCCATGGCCTAGCCAGCAAAGGACATGCACTTTATGCATGTAAACCTGGTATTCCTTCTTAACTCTGTTCATTTTGCGTTTCATCATCATTTCAACATCAATCTTCTTGGTTTTTCTACAGACTGAGTCAGGAAGATCAACAAAAAGCTGTAAGCCTTGAGCAGGTATTCCTTTGCTTTCTGAAAAAATAGTTTAAATTGTCCTTGGTATTGCATTTTGTACCTTGTATAAAAATAACAAACACTTGCTTAACCTAATTAAGATAAAGTATGTTTTAACTTCTAAAATATTATAATACTTTTGCTTTTAAAAGATTTATAACATAAAAACTTTACTAAACAATTTATGCACCTATGGCAGACTTCTAGCAAGATGAAGAAATCATCGAAACTGACTGGATGCTGAGGAAACATACTCGTAGGAAATATCAATTGGTTGTTCACAAAATAATATATTTAAAATTCAGGTTTTATACTAATAAACGGGCAAGTGCGAGTCGGATTCGTACATGAAGGGTTCCGTACCACCGTACAATGTTTTAAAACGCTAAAGAAACACGTTTCTTGCATGACGAGCCCCTTTAATTTTTAACTTTATCTTACTTTTAGTATTTGTTGTTATAGCGGCCATAGTAATACATAATCTGTGAAAATTTCAATAATCTAGTTAATGCCATTATAAAGTTCTAGTTAAAAACGCAGAAAAAACACATTTTTTGTATGACGACCCCCTTTAATATACAACAATTTTTTTTTGTATTTGTTGTTATAGCGGCCACAGTAATACATAATCGGTGAAAATTTCAAGTGTCTAGCTATTACGGTTCAAGAGATAGAGCCCTGTGACAGACGGACAGACAGTAGAGTCTCAGTAATAGGGTCCCGTTTGCACCCTTTGGGTCCTATGCTAGGACATTAACATTATTTTAACCCATTATTACCACCAGTTTTGACAAATGAATATAGGTAGTTAATTCAGACCGCTAAGTATGCAACATTAAGACTTAACACACCTTTTACTTCTTCCCAATCTTCCATTTCCGAATCACTATCACCTTTCCCCTTTGTAAGTTTACCCTTTCTCTTGGGTGCAGTATGTTGTTTGGGTATATCAGGAACTTCTTCACCCAGTGCAAGTAAGTCTTTGACATCAGACTCGTTAGCATTTTCTTGTTGAAAGTTGTAACTTTGGATAGAAGCCTTGGTTTGTTCAATCTTCGTTTTATGGCGTTCCAGTTCTGCAAATGTTTTCTTTGCAATCTCTTCGCTGTTTTCTTGAAAGTTGTTTGAAAATACCTGGAATTACAATATATTTTTTTCTTATGTAATGTAAGACACCCATGCAAAGTTATGCTAGAATGCTGCTATATTATTAGAATGGCCAGGGTAGGAATATGGCCAGGAATGTTTTCTACACTTTTTCTTGTGAAACACCGGGCTTCATCATCAAACTCACTGATGAAGGTAATAATATACAATGAGTATATACAAGATAGTAGCATGTGTTCACGACATAAAAACCCAATATATGGTGTTTGGTGATCAAAAGGTTTCCTTTGGCAGGGTGAACCTTCTGAACCCTAAGACCATTTTAAGAAGGGGAGTCATCTTGAATTTTTGTGCAGTAGGGGGTTATGACGTAATAAATTTTTTGTATGGAACAAAATTTTTTTTTTCTTAAACTAGTCATGTGGGGTATCAAATGAAAGGGCTTTATGAGCTGATTCTAAAAATATACTACATCATTACATTTCAGACACAGGTTTTCTGAAAAAACAAAAAACATACCAAGTTTGGGCTCCTGCAGGTAGAAAACGGCTGAATGAATTTTTATAAAACATACGCCAAATTAATTGAAATATACTCATATCTAACGTCATGGAAGCGATTTTGAAAATTTTAACATTTACTATTTTTTTTAACGGTTTAACGGTTTTTCTCTGGATCTCTTTCCGTCTGTAGGAACCCATGTTGTTGTTGTGTGGGCCCATCTTTAGGGCATCATGCGGCAAATGTTACAGTTAGTTAAAATATTTATTGTACCAAAACATAGTGATACAGAATAATAGATTATAGAAAACAGATGACAAAAGGCAGCCTTATCGCAACTGCAATCTCTTCCAGGCAATTGAGGTTCTTGGATTAGAGGTGTTTGACAAAAAGAGGTGAGGTGTGAATATACATGAAGTCGCAGTTGGATTGTATAATCGCTAATTGACAAAACCTCTAGCTGTTTGTCATTACTTAGCCGAGCAGTCGACATGAATGGCTAATCAAAAAAATTATATTATTTCCAGTATGTCTTAGGTACAAAGTTTTGCTTCTTTACTTACATCCTTATATTCCTCATTGGGTTCTTTTTCACTATCAGTGTCATCATGTAACTGAGAGGTGCTTGCTGCTGATATATTTTTTGAGATTGAGGCTTTGGGAGAGTCATCATCACTGCTATCTGAAATATTTAAAAAATATAGAAGCCAAAATTCATGCCACTTGATTCAGCGAGTACAAATCTGGCGTTTTTATTATTTAACACTAAACCAATTTTATTATTCAAAGAAAATATGGTGAAATCATTTATTATTGTTCAAGCATAAACTTACCACTCTCAGAGAGATTTAATATCGATGGCAGTAATTTGTCGGCATCCGTCAGATCTTTTACAGAAAATAATACAGAATGGGCGCCAGCTGAGGCATCCTCTCCAGTTTCACCAAGCGGGGTTTTATTTATTTTATTGACAAAGGTCGTTGCAAATTTAGGTCGTCTCTTAATAAGAGATGTGGCTGGTTTCTTCTTGGCGTACTTAAAATCGTCGCCTGATGAGCTAGCATCGTCTTGTTCTTCGTCGTCTTCGCTACTTGATTGTTCAGATATTTTTGCCTCAGACCCAGAGTCACTAAAATCGCCAGTTTCTTCTTCGCTGTCACTATTTTTATACACTGTCTTTATTTGTTTCTTTCTTGTTGTAGGCATAATTAATATGATCAGTGCGCTTTTTTAAAATAAGCTTATTAGTTTTACAAAAAAAATATTTTATTTGAATCAAACAAAAGAGCAAAGACTAATAAAATCATAAAATGTGCGCGCGAAATTGTCAATGTCAATGTCAGTCAGCTTTAAGCTGTCATAATGTCAATGTCAATACTTTTTTAAGGCATCGTGTCGTGCGTGGTTCAGTTGTTTAGAACATTATGCCAATATACCTATATAAATCATAATATGTGATTCCAGGTTAGAATAGGACCACTCCATCTGTTCCTGTGGATGTCGTAAGAGGCGACAAGGATTAAGCACAAATATCTCGTGCTATATTTGCATTCCCAAGAAGGGTTAACGTCAGGCGGCGGCCGGTTGTAAAACTTTTCGCACAAATAGATTCCCAAAGATGGTTGACGTCAGGCAGGCGGCCGGTCGTAAACTTATAGCCAAATCATTTGAACTGTTCACGCTATTCTTCTCCATTTCGCAAGGGTCTTTGGTATCCTTGGGTGACCATTGGCATGCTTGTTATACTTATTTTGAGAAGAAAAAGTGGGAAAGCGCGCCCCGGGCTACGAAGCAGCACAGCTGAGGATGCAACCGGGAACGCGCTTAGACGAAGAAGAAGACCTATATAAATCATATAAGAGTGCGTGTTACCTACGAAAAATTTCATTACGTTATCTACAGCTGCAACGTTTGCAATGCAACTCAAAGCACTAAAGCCTCGGGCCTCGACTTTGGGTGAGATTACTATGGCTAGGTTGAGGACAAGTGATTGTATAAACATTAATTTATTTTTCAACAAGTAGCTTAAATCTATCACTAGTTCATTACAGTGTAAACCAATACGACATTGTAAATTGTAACACTTGTAACTCATTATACAAAGCTGTTTTTATGAATTCCCTGAGGGAACAGGCAAACAGGTCTATTCTTTCCGCAATCTGGTTGAGCTTCCGTAGCGCGCACGGTATCGGCAGTGGGTTTTTTTAAAGAGCTTGGTGGGGTGGGTGCGAGCACTGGGTATAGGCATCAACACATCAACGGCGGCCGGCAGCGGCGCCCTACGTACATGTCGGGAACACGTACTTAACCTCAAAAACTTAACGATTCTGGATTGTGACTTTTCCCGTGAATTATATTGTAGACATACGAAGCCAGGGATAAGTCTCTCCGCACACTAAGAAAGATAGTGTACCTACCTAGTAGGAAAGAAAGGAGTCCTCCAAAGTCATGTATTGAGCCCCTAAATGCTTCTACTGTTCTTAATTATCTGCGTCCAGCACAATCTGCAACGAAGATAAGTAATTTTTTCTTCCTTTTTCAATCACGAGCACGAGTATGTAAGATTTTGTATACGAATAGAACGTTGGAACTGATTGTCAGATATTTCCTCCAACTGGGTCAGGTGTTCTGAGATACAAGCTCTGCTTAGTTCAGATACCAGTTTCTCACAATCTTCTACTAACCAATTCGCGTAGTGTATACAACGTGAAAGGGGTATACCCGTAATAAATTGAACCACAGTCTTAACTAGATCGTTATAGTATAATGAAATTAAAATAACAGCCAAAGAGCAAAAAAAATAATTTAGCATTTCCATACAAAAGTGTACGCTCGGGAAATTCGTATGGGAATGTCAAATTTTTTTTGGTTTTTCGACTGTTATTTTAATTTCATTATACTATAACGATCAAATAGCCCGTGGTTTGATTTATTACGATCAGTGTATATCCCTTCCACTTTGTATATTCTTTGCCAATGGCTAACTATGTACCTATGTCGTTGTTAGGCATGTTCTGTAATGTAAAATTGTGGAGAAAATAAAGGATAAGTAGGCCTACCCATGAGGCTTACCTACTCAGTCGGCAGGTAACGCAGAGTGGGTGATCCTATCACTGACTACGAAATGGTTAAAAAAGCAAACTGCTCTTTTAAGAGCAATACGAGTAGTAGGTACCTACATCTCTTTTGACCACAATCACACCACAACCACAGATTAGGTATGTAATTTAGTAGAAAGCACCAAAATATTAGTAAGTAGCTACCTATAAAATATGTTTTCTTTTAGTACCTACATAGGGATTAATCACATTTTACTTTTAGACCTTTGAGGTCTCCAACCTTGTACTAACACTACTAACATTACATTCTGTAACCTGAGACCACGGAATACAGAGTTCTTCTGTGCCTGTGACTGTGTCGTTAAATACCTATATACCAGTTTTCTCCGATAGGTAAATATATAAAATAAATAAATAAATATATACGGACAAACTACACTGATTAAGCTAGCCCCAAAGTAAGTTTTTAAACTTGTGTTATGGAATACTAACTCAACGATACTATATTTTATGACGAATACATGTATAGATAAACACCCAAGACCCAGGACAATTTGAAAAAGGCCATTTTCCAACTTGCCCTGGCTGGGGATCGAACCCAGAACCTCCGGATTAGCGGTCTAGCGTGTTAACCATTACGCCACGGTATATTGTGTGTAAAAAATCTAGGTACACCAGTTTTCTCCGGTAAGTATATATTGTGTATTTGTGTGTCAAAGTTCAATCTCAAAGAGCTACGCTAGATGTTATTGTGGAAATACTTATTTCGGAAAACCCGGAACTAAATTAAACAGGCACCACTCATAACCACGGAGGTCGTCGTTACTGGGTAAAAAATACCACAGAGGTAATATAATCACGTGAGTAGCCTAGGTACCTATATCTTTTTTTCTACGTACTTTAGCGATTAGGTACCTTTCTGCAAAGAAACAAGAGACAAGCTCTCTGCACGGCTATAAGTTGGCTTGGCAGTATTGGCACCAACTACCTAGTCAAATGCAGCGAAGTGAAAATTTGAAAAGTGAAAAAAAGCGATGTCCCGCTTTGGGGTAGTATGGGCTCGACAGATTATAAAACGTAGGAACGGTGGCGGCGCCATCATTTGAGGTCCATTAACTTAGTTGTTGATCTACTATATATTACATTTCACTTCATTTTCAATTTCCGTGCAGTCAAATATTCATATAAAGTAGTACAACTCTTATTTCTTCGATTTCGATTTGCTAAAAGGTTTTATAATTTACCATAATGGAAAGGTTGTGTTTGTTTAAAGAATGGTAAATGGTCTGAATCAATCCCGTTAAGTGCTTTTCAGCAGAGCTTTATTGCCTGTATAGCGATGTTGGTGGAGAGTGGATGGGAGTAGGTCTTTTGTAGCCGTGTTCCTGTTTCTGAACGGATGTATCATTATACAACTTGGAAGGGACATACCCGTAATAAATCGAACCACGGGCTATACCTACTATAATAGATCACTAAAGTATAATGAAATTAAAATAACAGTCAGATAACTAAAAAAAATTTGCACATCCATACAAAAGTGTGCCGCCCGGGCTATTTATATGGGAATGTCGATTTTTTTTTGGTTTTTTGACTATTATTTTAATTTCATTACTCTTAAGTGATCAAGTATACCTAGCTCGTGGTTCGATTTATTACGGGTATGTCCCTTCCACTTTGTATTAATACCTATTTGTAGAAAATTGTATTACAACTATGGTTATAGTGGGTACTTTATTCGGTTATTACACTGTGCTAGCCTTAAACTAAGTTTAAATTTGTATTATGGGATACTAACTCAACGATACTAAATTTTATAAAAATGAATATATAGATAAAACCCCAAAACACAGGATAATGGGCATTGTTAATTTTTTTGGAAAGCGTTATTTTGAAATCTCGGTCGCGATACAGAGTTAGTGAACAGTAGTGGGTCATTTTTTTGCTAAAATAATCAATGGTTTTGGATATTTCTACAAACTAACGTTTGTTTGACCTTACTCCGCAGCTCTGATTCCTTTCATTAAAAAATATGAGTAGCGTTTATGGTATTTATCCGTCACTGACAATAACGTCAGATATCACCGTTTCCGCCAATCATAACTAGAGGTAAGAAAATAACTTTCCGCTAATCATGGGCAACTGAATTCACTGAATGACACTGAACAAAGACTATTAAGACACTAGCGTGTTTTAAAAAAAATATGTATTGGGCTTGGCCGTTTGTTTTGTTAAGACACGACTTTGTCTTTGACATGATTTTTATAATAATTTCCAAAAATTAACTAAGCCGTAATATGACAAAATATTCAAATTAGTTTCTTGGAATATGCTATATTTTGGTATGAAATAATAAAAATAGGAGGTTAAAAAATTAACAATGCCCATTGGAAAATGGCAATGAAAATGGCCCCTGATTGGAGATCGAATCCATAAGAACCTCCGGAGTGGCGTACCTACTGCGTTGAGTCTTAAATACGAGAATTAAATAGGGAGCATATTAGACGCCTTCTGTCTGAAGCTTGGATGAGATCAAGATTATGGAAGCAGTCCGAAACTCCGAACGCATAATTTTTTAAGACCGCGTATGACCCTGATGGTACTAATTCTGAGGTGATTTGGAGGCAACTTGCCAATTTTTTCCATCGAGAAAATTTTAAGCAATCGTGTTTTTGAAACAAATCTATACTAATATTATAAAGCGGAAGAGTTTGTTTGTTTGTTTGTTTGTTTGTTTGTTTGTTTGTTTGTTTAAACTCGCTAATCTCAGGAACTAATCGTCCGATTTGAAAAATTCTTTTTTTGTTGGGTAGTCCATTTATAGAGGAAGGCTTTAGGCTATATAACATTCCGACAACCACGCGAACGAAGTCGCGGGCACAGCTAGTGATGTATAAAGATAGTCCTAAACTTTGCTGTGTTTTTATTTCAAGTGAGTATTTCGTTAATTTTATATTAAGATCGCTCTAAGTACTATCAGGGTCATACGCATTCTTAAATATTCTTTGTAAAACGAAAAACCTCAAAAACCAGAAACGCGTAAACCAGCCTTATTGACCCGCCTCGATTCTTCCCTCCCCGCATGGCTCGCTGTCTCGCTTCGGCTAGAGTAAAATTGTGTGCGTGGAAGCGGGAGCATTCAGATTATTAGCATCAGGTGCCCTCTTAAGAATTATTTTTTGATATAATTTTTATAGGCATCATCATAATGTAGTTCAGGAAAAATGTGTGTGATTTGCCATAACTATTAGAAAAGATGCTTAGGTTGATATAAGCCATAATATTAAACGAGTTGACTGAGAATTTTTTTTAGAAATGTTTTGTCGAGAAGTGGAATTAGAATTAAAATAAGGCAAGGTACCATTTTTGGTAATGCTTTAATTACTTCGGCCGTTCCATTATAGCACCGGACGGGCGGCGGTTATTTTGTAAAAAAATAAAACTGCCAATCACGCGAGTTTGCACTTAGCGTACACGGTACATATTCCATTTCAAATTCCATTTTTTATTGCAGCTATTTTTAACTGCAGTAACCTAATAAGGGTATAAATAGAATGAGTAGCATGAGTTTGACACCTGATTAATTACTCGGTGCTAATTCAAATTTTTATCTACGGTACCTGATTGCTAAAAATATTTAGGAGAAAAATCCTAATCCTAAGCATTATGTAGAAGGGCTCAAAAACTTATTTATGAATCATACTTGTGCTTGAACAATATTTTTACAAGACTAGATAATGAAGTAGGTACCTACCTAGGTAGGTATGCTTATATGCGTTTCTTCTTTCAATGACAAGTCAAATATTTTTTCCTTAGTGTAGGTACCTATAGTAGTGAACTGCTAGACCCCTGTAGCTCTTCCTGATGTAGATATCGTAAAGGGTGACAATATCTAGCGCAACAAGTGCATTTCTAAGATAGGTGACGTCGAGCAGCGATCGGATGTAGGTAAGAGTTTTCGCAGAAATGCATTCCCAAGGAGGTCTGACGTCGGAGAGGCGGTTTTTCTATTTTTGTTATGAATTATTTACCTAGCGAGCGAAGCGTCTCTATTTCTTTTGAGATTTGTAAAAAATGCTTTTGTCCTCCAGTCTGTCTATCGGTTTTTTCTCACCTACAGGTCGCATTTCTTAATCGATTTTAAAATTCTCTTTATATTAAATTCATAGGTTACCCTGCCCTGCTGACGGTCCTTTGGGCCGGTCATTGAAAAGATCCAAGAGATACATAAATTTATTAAACACCAAAATACTTTCTCCAAAACAATACCTACTTATAATAGAACTTCTGGCAGTAAGTAGGTAATTACATAGTTCAAAGATAAACAATATTTAGGTTTAGTTACTAGACACGGCTCCGAGTAAATCGCATTTTCAGCAGCAGTGCTCGCCATAAAGCATAAACTAACATAAATAACTTCAATTGTTTGCTGCCTTATTGTTAACTTTAATTACATTTTGAATTAATTTTGTAATTAAAACGGAAGCTAGCGCGCGCCGCGTGAAGTTTAAGTGGCTGGAAACGGATCGACCCCGCGGGGGGCGCGGGGCAGCGGGGCTTTTAGATGCAATCTCTGAGTGGATTAATTAATTCTGAGGTGCCGGTTATCTCCTGTTATCATTTAATAAAGTTATGTAAGGATATAGAAATTTTGCTTTACGGCGAGAGATGATTTCTCAGCTCGGGAGTTTGTTTTAGTTAATCGCTTTGTCTTTACCGTTTTCATAAGCGATGTAGGTAGATGTTTATGTGCATAGGTACCTAATATATGTTAATTATACTCGTACATACATACTGATAGCGTTTTTATGGGTGGACAGAGCCCAGTCATTTCCGCGTAATGGTTGACGTGTAGAGTGGTCAAGGAAATAAAGACAGTGACTTTTGCCTATTCCGTCGATCACTATGGCTCAGAATCATAAAAATTGTAGGTCGAGTCACCTGCGTTTCGTTCGTATAAGCAAAAATCGGCAGTGGCCAGATCTCGGCAGGCGTTAAAATTATATTTGTGCGTAGGTATGTACCGTTGAAAGTATTTACATTAGTCCGTCTAGCTTTAAAACTTGCCTCCGCCAAAAATGGCCACGGCAAGATTTAAAGCTAGACGGATCACCAATAATAGTTTCAACGGCAGTTCATAAAATCATTTAAAAGGATATCTAGTGCATGACGAAGCGCAATATGGAAATTATCACCATATTTACGAGTTAAAAATTTATTTCACACTTCAATGTTTGGCAATTATCCGCCATATGAGGCAATTATCCTTTTTTGGAGCGGTCATCAAAAACAGAATTTGCTCAAAAACAATATCAATTTTAATTTAATAATATCAATTGTGTTTTAAAAATAGGGTATACAATAAAAGTGTACAGGAACTATGTTATAATTAAGTTAGACAGGTACCTACGCCTTTTCAAAAATTGTGGCAACTATCCAGCTTTTACCCTACTTATAATCGCATTTATATGTCGTTACCTGTCGAATTTACTTATCATCGCATTGATATGTCGTTAAATGTTTCATGAGGTGCTTGGGCATCACCTGGTGTGACGAAAATAACAAATTCAGAACGCTTTTCAAAACAACACTCAGCCTGCGCTACATTATGCATGAAGCACTCCATTTGCTGATCCGCTCAGGAGTCCCGCTCGCGGCTCGTTAAGCGCTTACATTAGCTACAAACACTTATTGATTTTGAAAGATTGACGCAATTTGTTCGAAACGAACATGTCGGCACAAACATGTCAAAGGACGCTAATGTAGGTAGTTGTTAATGTAGCATATATATACAACGTGATATTAATATGTAGCGTACCTCATCGGTTTATGTAGAATTAACAAAGACGGGCTTTAGGTATTACGTAGATACTTCAACGGCACATGGTAGTCATCGATGAAGTAAATATTAACGCAAACTGATCCTGTTATACTTGAAAAATTTTGTTTAGAAAAATACATTCCTGTTTTTTTTTGGCAACAAGTAAGTAATAAATATTTATTAGGCAAGAACTGAAGACATTGTTATTTTAAATACGAAACAAATGTGAAGCTTTTGTAAGTTCCTATTCCGTATCAAGGCTTGAAATCCGCCTACGCAAAATTGAGCATTAGCTTTGTGTTTCTCAACTATTCGAAGCAGTGTCCGGGGGGTGGTCAAAATCGCTGACTCTCCGAATAGGGGAGTTAGAAATGCAATATTAATGTTGTGCCGAGTGGTGGCCCGAGTGCATTTACTTAATGGATCGTAGGCAAAATGTTTACACTGTCGTCGAGCACGAAAAAAACCCAGTTAGAAGTCGAATGGAGTGAAGCTCTTTGGCAGGATTATTGCGAGCGACCGGGGATGCGCTGAGTCACACAAATAAAAAAGTTACTTCATCTGGATAAAAAAACTTATACGACACCTCTACTACAGAAGGAAAGTGTGGGATACATTACCGGAGTGGAAAAGTTAAAAAGCTTAAATGTATCTCTAGCGCGGCTAAAAGTGTCTGACAAAAGTTCGACTTCCATTTTAAAAAGCTCCATTACAAAACATCGAGATTCGCTTCCGCCACGCCGCGAGCGCGAGCTGACGGTGGCTTCAGGAGACGGAATTAAACTCGAAACTTTTCAATTTACTTATATGAAATCGAGCGTGGTCGGGTAACGCGGTGTAGGGGAGCAAATGTGTTTTGCAATTTCCAGGGGTTCGTTACTGCCACAGGTTAGTGTAAGTAGTAAGAGACGTGCTCGGTGCTAAGTGAGTTGATGTTGATGCGACTCATGACTCGGAGTTGGGGCGTTGGCGCCGCGTCCGTCAAACTCAGCGCCCGAGGGCCGATGCAGTCAGGAAAGCTTTCGCTGCTTCGCCCAGCGCGACACTAAACTTGAATTCGTTACTACATGTGTCTAAGTAGAGTGCCCAGCGATTTTGATAATTTGAATTTATGTAAATTATTATTAAGTAAATTATTTTTAATTTATATACTGTTTCGAGCATTGTAATGCTGTATACCTATAAATGAATAATTAAAATAAAGCCTCCTTCACTTTAATCGACCTTCAATTCATCTAATATAAATTAAGTTAATTAGTACACTTCTAAATAGTATCATCATCATCATCATCATCAACAGCCTTCAAGTATCTACTGCTGGGCATAAGCCTCCTTTTGTCTGCGCCATCTTGCTCTATCACTGGCCATCGCAATCCAGTTCCTCCCAGCAACCTGCCCGATGTCATCAACCCACCTAGCCGCCGGACGCCCTACACTACGTTTCCCATTTCTAGGATACCATTCGGTGACGGCCTTACTCCACCTTTCATCGTTCCTTCGAGCCAGGTGTCCCGCCCAGTTTCACTTTAGAGCCGCAACCCTGGAGAGCACGTCATGAACTTTCGTTCGACGTCAAATCTCCACGTTGCGAACTCGGTCTTGCAGTTTGATGCCGAGCATGACTCACTCCATGCCTCTCTGCGCAACCGCAACCTTATACATGGTTCCCTTTGTGAGAGTCCATGTCTCGGCACCATATGTTATTGTGGGCAGAACACACTGGTTGAAGAGGCGTGTTTTTAGGCACTGTGGTATTTTTCGATTGTTAAAATAAATTTAATAATTTCTAAATAGTATACGCATTATTAATGTGATGAGGAAATTCGTCGGGGTGAAGTCACAGTAGTATAATTGGAAGTACACTTACAGTACAGATGTGAGGAAATGTTTCATAAATTATTTTTGATTTAGGTATTGTTTCGAGCATTGTATACTGTATAAATCAATAATTGGATTTATGTTTTAGTTCGATCTGTAGATGTGGCCCGGCCCGTCCAGTGTTAGCTGTTTCGCTCGGTTTGACACAAATGCGAAGTATCCTTACCTATAAAGACAATGGTTTTACTCTGGCATGCGTTTACAGAATTATCAATGGGTAAAATTTCGGACATTAGTAGATATAAAAAGACTTAAGTGATAATATTTGATTTCTGTGCCATAAAGGTACTTAATACATACGTTATAACGTACTGATAAGCCTGCGATCCTAAACTTCTTTGTTACTTGAAAGTACGTGATCATCTTATTGTACCATACATTGTGTAAATCACCAAAGAAAGAATTCTAGAAGAGGTATGTATTAATAACATCAATAAGTATTTCATAATATCTACCTAAGGGTGAATCCTACCTGGTTCGCAGCAAACTACCGTTGATTATTTCTAAAATTGAAGATTTTCGAATTTAATTTTAATTTAAAATATTAAGTAAAAGGATATCCTAAATAGGTAAGAACCAATTACATTTATATTAACACTAATTAATAAAATATGCTCAAAATACTATGAAAAATGTCATTCAGTTCCTTGAAGCCAACTCGGTTCCTCGGAAGAAAATAATTATGAAAATAAAACTAGCCATAGGATTTAATAAAAAAAAATGAACACTATACATCATGAATGTTACATTCAATAGAAACAAAAATGCAGTATTATTATTATTTTACAAAATAATGAATTTCAAAGTTTTGTCACTGTAATTCCGTCCTCAGGTATAACATGTCGTCGTTAACTTGTTAAAACTACCCTCCCCGCACACACGCCAGTGCGGAATCATTTGTCGACCGTCATCACTGGCGTAAGGACGTTCTCACTGCTAGTTTTTTTTCTTCAAAAAATTTGTTCGCAGTGTTTTGTCACGTTTTTGAGTCATTTTGTTTATTAGTGTGAGTGCGTAAGGCGCAGACGTAAGCATTTTTAATTAATACATTTAAAAGATCCTGGTGTTTAATGCATAATAAGATAATATTAAAGTAATCTAGGAGTACCTGTAACATACTAAAATTAAAAATTACTCGACATGTCATTACGTTCTTAATCATTACGATCATATTTACAACTTTGCTGCAGGATATTACAACGTTTGGTGCTCATGAGATGATCAGTTTTTGGAATCCACCTACACAACATCAAAAGAAAGCATGCCAACCATCTATATCAAATGAAAATGCGCCTGAATTTGAAGATCTCCTACCTAAGACCTAAAATTGTATTTAAGCAAAAACTAAATTATGTAAGGTATTCTAGCACATTTAAAAAAAAAATATTATTTGATTTTTACTTTGCAGTAGTTCCTTTGAGAAGAAATTTAAAGCCTTGGGCTTGATTGAACTATTGTGTTAGATAGAAGATTTATGGTTCTAATAGTATAGTTAAATACCAAACTATTTCTATTTATTGCTATTCAGTTAACATTTATTGACGTTTGGGTTAGTAATTTTAAGTTTGATGTTGATAAATTATATATGTGTGTGTATGTTCTTAATAGTATAAACACCTTGGCTATTATTATTCAGTAAATACTATCATGTATTTATACTTTTTGGTCTGTTCTGTGATTATTAAAATACTAATCAAAATCATGTTAATTTCATACGAGAATTTAATTTTCGTTTTGTTTCGATTTCATTACATTTAAATTTAAAAACGAAATATTTGTATTTCAACTTATATTTTGTTTTTATAATACTATTCAGAAATACATCTAAGGTCACATAATGAAGTGTCTGGGTAAGGCTTTGTTAAGTGACTTGAACTGTAACCATGAAAATATCATTACGTTCCTATAAATTTACTTGACAATAATTATAAATTTCTTGATTAGGTACATAAAATCTACAAGAGAAAATGCGGTCCAAATACTTGCAAAACATTGCTATTAAGGTAAACTATCATATGTATTCCAACATATTTGTATTAGAAACAAATTTTTAGGGTAGATAAAAAACATATCAAAAAAATAATATCAATAGGAACCACCCCTAAGTATAATTTCAGGTCATATTAATGTTACAGTGCTGAAAGTATCAAGACCGTTCATATTGCAGTATAAAACATCCGCGCGGGCACTTCCACAGAGCAAAGTAAGTTGAATTTGAGAAGAGTTGTAAGGCTTTGGCTCCGAGATAGTGCTTTTAGGCCCTAACCCCGGGGGTGATGCAGTAGGTCCGCCGAGCTTCTTAAAATGTTTTCACTTATGTATATATGGGAATACATTACGTTGCCTCCGGGTTACTTGAGGCGCACACACTTACTTTTAACACAAAATTGAAGTGACATAAAGCCTTCACTCAGGTCTCGTGTGTATGTACACTTAAATTATGTTTTATTGGAAACTTGAAACGTTTCCATGTAACTGCTGCTGAAAAATCAGAACTGGTATTACTCAATGTTACATTTTATATGTTTAGAACTGATCTTTACGCTTCTTTGAACTGAAGTGCTTTTGGAGATTCAGCCTGACACAAGTGGTAATATTCAAATTGTTGTGGATTAAATTAAATGTTAGTTAATAGTTAGCTGCTAATCAGACAGACAGATAAACGCGGGAGTCAATAAAATAATATTTAACTCTAGAAATTTCAAATAGATACCTACTAAGGTACTTATCTTAAGATACCTAGTCAGATATTAAAGTAGAGCTGAGAAACTGATTAGCTTTAAATTTCCGTGGGAAAATAAAAAATCAATATTTTAACTCGCGAGTAACAAAACAAATCGTTTTAATCATTAATGGAGCCTGGCACTTTCATTGAGCGCCAGAGTTACCTACTTACGACGTACTTAACGTGTTGCGTTCTTTACTAATAATCACTTAGCTTAATGCGCCGTTAATTACTGTCGATCTCAACGGTTCAAATTACGTACTCTAAAACGCATTAGCGGCTGACAGCTGGAGATTATCCGTATAAGCGACCGGCCGCCGCCCGCCGCGGGACCATCTCCGTAATGAAATTTAATGAGCCTTAATTGTTGACGACTTAATGCAGGAACTGAAGATAAGTGCCTACGCCCAGCGCTGAGTGCCTGAAACAAAACGAGATCGCCCACTGCCACACGAATTTCTTCACACTTCTATAAACATCAGGTGACCCGCTTGTTCGTTTGTCGCCCTATAACATAAAAAAAACAACATATTATACTATTTTCCTTGTCAGTACGAGTATGTTAACAGGATTAACACGCTAACACCTGTCCACAGGTTTTGTCATTCTATAAATAACACAGTGCCGGTTTTAGCTTTACCAGCGCCCCGGGTGAGATTTCCCCCCCCCCCCCCAAACTGCAATTCAGACTCTGACGTAGGCTTCAATCTTATAGGATTTATTTCTGCCGACGGGGGGGGGGGGGTACGATAAAGGATTCTTCAAAATTGCCGCCTTGCCACCCCCCCCTTGCCCAAAACGCCCCCTGTCGCCCCTTTGTATCTGGCGCCCTACCCTAACGCCGCTACTGAACTAACACATAGGAAATTTATATACAGGGTCTAATAAAATATACTGAAACTATTTTAAGGCGAGGTGGATTCAGAGCCCGCAATACTGTGCGTGTTTTTGAAAAATCATTGTAATTGAACTACTACAGTTGATTTCTCAAAAATTTTCATAAGAATTTTAAGGCTTTTCTACAGACACCTACAATATCCGAAACACAATTGAACATTTTGGGCTCGATAGAAAAAAATCACAAACATACCTCTAAATTTGCCTAATTTTACCTTTAAAAAAGATATTGCTATTTTATACAATCACCTTTTTATAGGAAAATTATACCAAAATATCTAAATTACTAGTCAATTTCGCTACACAAAATATTATAAATGTAATACAAAAAATAATAAATAAAATCAGCGAAATATTCGTCGAGAGCGAATAAAGGCCCGGACCCGTGTCTATCGAGCCAAAAATTGTCAAGCAAAAAATATTTTTCATATTTTGACAAATGTTCCATGGGGATAGTTTTTCAGTGTCATGGACTGAAAACCATCAAGTAGTTTCAGTATAGTTTGTTAGACGTTACCTATATATAAATATACTTAGCTGTGTTATTATCGAATAGCGCGTTCTTACTCAACGAAGTGAATTAATTAAAATATTTCGCCTAATGGAAGTTTGTAGTCGCGGTAAGAACCCGCTCTTAATTCGGCTGCCAAATTAGGCACAGTTATTAATTAACACTGATACCATTTTCCAAAGTAAGTCAAACTTCTATTTATGTACGCAGATTTTTAATCAAAGAATTAACATAATCACTTAATAAAGCTAACATTTGCATTTTATGTGGTAAAGTAATACCTACACAAGATATTAATAGCGTGTGAATGCCATGTAAATTAATTTTCGAGCAGACATAGCCAGCCATTAAACCAGTGTCGTTGAATTATGTATTAATTTTATTCTGTGTGTTGTAACGTCCTTAATTCCGTTGTCAACTGTTGCATCATTAGATGCTGACCTAAAAGCTGCTGGAAACTCGTAAAACTGTAAACAAAATAGAAGCTTAGCTCTCGAACAAAAAGGGCAAAACTAAATACTGATAAAAACTCAGAGTAATAATATACTACGTACATATAAAGAATATTTCAAAGTGATTTTTGCTAATTAAGTTCTAATTCATACATGACATGCTAAGTATTTCTTTTAGGGTTCCGCACAAAAATGAAAAAACGGAATCCTTAAAGGATCACTCGTGCGTCTGTCTGTCTATCTGTCCGTTTGTCACAGCCAATTTGCTGCGAATCTACTAGAGCAAATCAAGTGAAATTTGGTAGGATGGTGTAATCCTATGACCTAAACACAGATAGGCAAAGTAAATAGACATTTTTTTAAAATGATGGTCATTTTCGGGGGACAAATTAGGAAATTTAAAAAAAAAGTTTTGCTTACCTTACTGTGTCAAATGAAAGGGCTCGTTATGAGGATAAATATGTATATTTATATATCAAATAATTATTTTTATTGTTGTAAAGTTTTGATTTTATTCATGAAAGAAGACGAAAATTGACCATTCCCCCCCCTGATCTCCGAAACAACTGAGCCTAAAATTTTGAAAAAAATACGAAATGTAGTTCATTGCTTGTAGATTACAGAAAAACCTATAAGAATTCATTTAATCGTACGGAACCCTCTCCACGCGAGTTCAACTCGCTCTTGGCCGGATTATTTTATTCCTTTTTAGGGTTCCGTAGCCAAATGGCAAAAAAAGGAACCATTATGGATTCGTCATGTTTGTCTGTCTGTCCGTCCGTATGTCACAGCCACTTTTTTCCGGAACTATAAGAACTATACTGTTGAAACTTGGTAAGTAGATGTATTCTGTGCACCGCACATACAAAAATAGAGAAAAAAACAATAAATTTTGGGGGA
This sequence comes from Acrobasis repandana, assembly GCA_963576875.1. NCBI lineage: Eukaryota > Metazoa > Arthropoda > Insecta > Lepidoptera > Pyralidae > Acrobasis > Acrobasis repandana. The sequence goes on along the minus strand of OY756218.1, from coordinate 11,359,129 downwards.
TCCCCATACTTAGAACTGAAACTCATTTTTTTTCATCAAACCCAAACGTGTGGGATATCTATGGATATGTCTTCAAAAACGATATTGGGGTTTCTAATATCATTTTTTCTAAACTTAAAAGTTTGCGCGAGAGACACTTCCAAAGTGGTAAAATGTGTGCCCCCCCCGTTTCTAAAATAAGAGAATGATAAAAATAAAATAAAATATAATTACCATGCAAACTTCCACCGAAAATTGGTTTGAACGAGATCTAGTAAGAAGTTTTTTTTTAATACGTCATAAATCGTAAACCGCAATTTACCTTTCATTCAATCAACAAAGAACTACAAGAACTTTTATATTATGTTACTTGTTGCTACGGACCCCTTCATGGGCGAGTCCGACTCGTACTTGGCCGCTTTTTTCTACCGGTAAATTCTATCATGTTATTATTAAAAGTTTTTCTTTTTTTTATCAAAAAGGCTGTGTTGAATATCAATCAGAGTTTGGACACGTGGACTGCACGATCGTCAATGAGAAAGAAGTAAAAGAGAGATAGAGAGCATGTACCTTGAAGTTTGGTAAACGAAGCACTTCTAAAAAGTGCTGATGTTAGCAAATGTGATTATATTATAATTAAGTAAGTATAATAAAAAAAACTGAACTAGAGAGAGTCATATTAAGTACTGAAGACGAGTGTTCTTCCTAGAATAGAAGAAGAGTGTTCTTCCTAGAATAGAAAGTGTCCGAGTAAATCTCAGAATAAATATGTACATACAATGTTACATAAAATAAATAAACGGGCAAGTACGAGTCGGACTCGTACATTAAGGGTTCCGTACCCCCATACAATGTTTTTAAACGCTGAAGAAACACGTTTCCTGTGTGATGACCCTCTTTAATTTTTAACTTTATCTTATTTTTAGTATTTGTTGTTATAGTGGCCATAGTAATACATAATGTGTGAAAATTTTAAGTATCTAGTTAATGCCATTATAATGATCTAGTTAAAAACGCTGAAAAACACGTTTTTTGTATGACGACCCCTTTAATTTTTAACTTCTTTTTCATATTAAGTATTTGTTGTTATAGCGGCTACAGTAATACATAATCAGTAAAAATTTCAAGTGTTTTGCTATTACGGTTCAAAGATGAGAGAGCCCTGTGACAGACGGACAGAGGGCAGACACCGGAGTCTCAGTAATAGGGTCCCGTTTGCACCCTTTGGGTACGGAACCCTAAAAAAACAAAGGACTGAAATAAAATAGGTATGCTTGTTAAAATATGGACTCTATGAAAGTTTAAATAGAAATATTTACAGAAATCGACTTTGGATGCAAATCCAAACGGAGTTCAATTTTATTCAATTACCTATGCTTCGGCAGTCCCAGTTTATTAGCTTTTCGACTTCTCAGTGATTCTCCTATTTCTAGGTGACGTGAAAGTCTAACTCTTCTTCAGAATTATTTTACTTGCAAATTATAATCATAAAGACCTATTGGTCTCGAGGGTTGTATTGTAGTACATGTTAACGAGTCACAATGGTACTAGTAAGTTCTTGTTAACTGATTAGAGGCAGTGGAGTAGTGTCATCTCGGAACGTTCCAATTACAGGGAATGGAGCGGGTCGGGGGAGGGGAACGAGGGTGCGAATGATCCATTTCGAAAACTAATTTAGAGTTGGCAACTAAACAAAGAGCACTCCTCACAGATAATAATTAACGCTTGCGGTAAAGTTCCACTTAGTCCGTACTGGTTCAACCTTACTATTCCATTGGTAGAGTTAATTAAATGGGTTTTTCGTAGTCTTTCGCTTAATAAAGGAACGCTTAACCTGTAGTTCACGGTAAGGTAGCCAGTATTCATTTGGAGCATTGTCGAAAGGACCCTTTTTTATCCGTTTTATTAACGAAGTTTTAGTGTTCGAGGAAACTTTTTCGATAGAGCAGATTACGATACAATGCCGGGTAATATTACTTACTAACCTACTTGGGTATTTTGAGCATGGAATTGATTAGACAATTGGACGAGGACCTGAGTGGAACAAAATATTAATTAAATTACTTAAGCGTCCTTAGTTGAAGACTCATATTTGAGTAGTATTATATGTATAAGTGTGTGAATAATATAATAGTTATAGAGCTGTTTTATGTTTGATTTGTTGTAAACATCTTATAATATTATTAATAACTATATAACGATGAGTTATTACGTTATTTGATATTGCTTCCTACATATAATTACACAAACTAGGTAACAACTTACAATCTGAGGAGCTCTTATAATTTTATCTTTTCCTACATCCTACATTTTATTTCTTCAGTCTTTAGATAGATAGATAGATAAAATCTTTATTCACTAAAAGGCCACAGGTACATTAATAAGTCACATAATGTTTATCAAATATCTAGTATAGAAGTAATAGTAGGTATGTAGTAATACAATGTGATGCTTTGTAGATATTTACTTCAAAATAAGAAGTACAAGTATTTGTACATTCCTATTAATATTAAAAACAATAAGCACTTACCTCAGTGATTTTTCTCGTCTATAAAGGTAAAAACTCTTTCATTAAAATACAGTAAATTATTCGAGTCCTCTAAAAGGAAAGTAAAAGCAAGCTGTGTTATGTTAAAGTGAATGTCTCTGTCCTTTGCCTGTTTGTGCTGCCATCCGACTGTTGTCCAGATAAAAGCTTCTCTATAGCACGAAAAAGCACTCACTCCAAATATTGATTTGTTACTTTGCCGCTCCTAAAATGGGAGAGATATATCTTGGCTTTCATGTGTCTATATTTAAAACAAAATAAATATAGTTACATATTGGAATACAAGTGCCATTGTATGTAGGTCCATGTAGATTTGCGAGATTGTTTTTATTCAGATATGGAAGGGTAAGCTTTTATTGATATAAAATGATTTTGAGCGAATGGAAAGTTTATAACAATATAATATAATTCATACTTAAAATTAGACAAATGAATTGTGTAAAGGTACATTCCATAAATTTTGTTACTGTCTTTGTCTATGTAATCTTAAATATTTCTAAACAGCGCACTTTAATTAGAAAGTCTGTTCATTCGTCTTATCAAACTGGTGCTTAACTAGTCAGCAGGGTCCCCTCGGGCTGAGCACCGCTTATGCTAAATCCTAATTAACTGCTTGATTAGAAGTGGAATAAAAACCTCGTACCTAATCTTAATTGGTATTTTTAATCAAACCTTCCTATAAAGGGCCGCATTACCTGAGGAGGTCTAGCTGCGGAACTCGTTACATTTAATTAAATTAAACTTGAAGTAGTCTCCTTTCGAAACGTCATTTTACACAGTTAATTTTAACAACCATCATGATTTACACATACACCTACATACTCGTACATACAAAGCAAAAAGCAAAAAGGCTTGCGCTTATTAATTTTCTTAGTACGGAACACGCAAAGAATTTCTCTTATTAGAGGAAGAATTAAGGGATTTCTTTATTAATTCTGCGGAGCACTAATTGCAAGGTACCTTCATTTAGCTGTGACGCGCTCTCCGGGGGCCGCCCAGGGCCGTATGGAACAACGTGATGGCGCAAATAATATCTGATATACGTATCACACAAATATATTCTAAGGTAAGCGATAAAAACCAATAGCAAAAAGTTGTTTAGTTCATTAAGACGATGCACGGAGTCCAGTGCTGCCCCCATTTGAAATAAATTATTTGAAAGGAAACGGAGATATCATTTGAAATTTTGATCTAGTAAAACCTAGATAACCCTTTAAACTATTTTATGAACCACTGTTTACAGTTTAAAGTGAGAACGTTAAGCTTTAGTTTGCATTTCTGCGAAAAATGGCCACTTTTGGCAAAAATGCAAACTTTTCTATAAAATTTTAATGCTGCCAATGTTTTACTGCATTATTTTGATTTTACTACCTGGTGTTTGTATTTTTTTTCCACGGAAATTGTTACTTGTGCATTATCGCCGATGTACTGTCAGCTTTAAACTATCGTAATTTTATAAATTTCCGTTGTTGAAGCAAAATTTATAAAAAGATTTTAGTTATTTTGTTTATTAGAGTGTTATTTTATTTATAATCGTTTCAGAATTAACTTCGGTGTAATAGAATACTAGTTTTAACCTAATTTTATAATTATGTGTATAAATGGTAAATAAATTACGAAAAAATACTTACAACGCAAAGGTACGTTGCAAGGTTCTAGTTGATAGAGTGCCTTCCTAGTAATGAATAAAAAATGCGTTTTCTTTTACATTTCAAGTTCAGTTAGTAGCTGGAACAATTTATGTCAGTAAACAAGCACGTTTACGATAGATCTGTACATAAAAGGAAGGCATTAGTAGGCCTTGTCAGCATCAACGGCAGTTTAATTGGAGCTGGCCTAAATACGCCCCTGGCGGGCAATTACTGTACCTATTACTTATTAACTTTCAACCGCCCTTAATGGTTTCCGTATAGCTTAAAGCTTAAATTCAATGCCAGTTTAGAAAATATACTGTTTTAATTGTTTATCTAATTAAAGTCTTTAAGGCATTGTTTATATACATAAATACATACCTAAAATTATACTTACGGATTTAAAACTTTTTGAAAGTAATATGACATAAAATTTTAGGAATTGCTGTTCTTCTATTCTGTTTGTACCTTTATCTTACCCCAAAATTACTCTTATCCTTACAAGCGATCATCAAAATGTGAAGCTAAGTGAGCATTTGTCGAACATTCTAAAATACCGTAGTGTACCATAAACAAGCCTTAACCGTGTGTCATCGCCTATCGAAGCGCTAGTTTTGTTTCATAGCCGGCGTTGGTCGCTGGTCGTTTGCGCAATGGGTTGCTCCAGGACCGTGTACAGGACAATATAGGGGTCGTACTCCTCAAACATTCTTGACAAAAAAAAAATTATCTCAGAGAAATACATTTTTTTGGGTAATGTGTTTCAGTAAAATTTATTGTGAAGTCAACATACGAAACCAACCTTAATATAATACCTATAGGCCAATCAGCTTCTTCTTCTTATATTTAGGAGCTGGGCTCTTGTCGGTGGAGTACTTTCCATGTCTCTCTTTCTTCCGCCAAGTTCTTAACCTCCTTATATGTTTTTACGTTTAATTTTTTCAATCAAATACAACCAATCAGCTACAATGACGAAATACTTACCAGGTCTGTGATCAGGCCTCAGAAGCAACACAGCTTAGGATGCAACCAGGAATGCTCTAAGATGTAAAAGAATCCAACCAGCTAAGACGAGATGGTGGACATAGTAAGCAGCTAAAAATATACTAAAATAAATTCTCAAATATCTTCTCCCCCTAATCCCCCTAGGATTAGTATCCTAGCTATGCGCCTGGTATGCACGCAAAATGAGGAGTAGGCCTACCAGCTAAGGGGATATGGTGAAAAGACTAGTAAGCAGCTCAATATGTAAACAAATTCTCAAATATCTTCTGTAAATCCCCCCAGGATTGGTATCCTAGCTACGTGTTTGCTTTGCACGCTGGGCAAGGAGTCGTTAGGGGGCTCGTATATCCTCGGATAACCGCGAATATTGGCCGCACTAACAATGTGCGTCTTTATAAGTTTTTAACGAGCTCCCCGGTATAAATTATGTGCCGGCCAGTGGGTCTCGTTATCTCGCTAACGGGCACTAGCGGAAGCTTAATGTACCGAGAGCTTTATTGTAGCCACTTACGAGTGCACTGCAACCCGAATGGCTGTACAACACTATTGTCGTGTGTTTACAATTATGGTAATGGAGGTGATTATAATAAAACACTTTGACAAAGTTGACCGGTAACTATAAGAATCAAACAAAGGTAAAAATAATGAACTGTTAAAAATAAACTTTCCTTCCTTTGTTTTTCTTGTACTGTCAACGTTTAAACACAGGTACGCTGACAAGACAAGAAAAACAAAGATATATGAAGATATCTTATGTCATCATAAGGTACAAGAAAAGCTTGGCATAAATAATATATGGGTTGGAGAGGTCTCATGATGTCAATAAGCTTTGTTTAGCTTGTTTCCTGAGTCGCTCCTACGACATCCACGGGAAGACTTGGAGTTGTTCTATTCTACTCTGCCGGGAACCACACAGCTATAGTGCCGTATAAAAACCATTTACTCCTCAACTCAAGTGCCTATTACTTATTTAAGTAGAGCAGTTCCTAATCATTTCAAAATGATCACGGCATCTCAGAGTAAGTACTTCCAACAATGTCTTTACGATAAAGTAAAATATCATTAACTAGAAATGTGTACACAAATATACTAGATGCAATTAAAAGCATCGGCGTTGACTTGTAAAGAACTAGCACGTAATGGAAAACCCGTGTGCTGATCCAATCTGCGAGCTTTTAGGCTGCAGCCGAGCTTCATTTTTCACTTAGCGATATGCGGCTATTACTGGCTTAGCACGAATGCAACGCCTCCCTTTCGGTAATATTTAACTTTGTGTAGAAAATATTACGTTGTATTGATTGGGTGATATTTAATTTGCTAGAGGTAACGGCCAAAAACTGAACTATCTTTGCCAAAAACATATTTGTATGTAATTATTATATGTTTGCACTAATTAACTCTTAAACTCTTAAAGTTTTACACTTATAAGTTTTTTACATAATTAATTTTAAATACTTTTAAACTATCGCGTTGCATTATTATTAAATTAATGCATACGGGAAATAACGCGAAACGTACCTTTTATTTATTTATTTTGCTGACGTTTCATTCGGGTTTCACCGAACGTGGTCCCAGCTTGATAATTAATTTTATCAAATGTTAAAATGTTCTTATTTTTACATTAAAGGCAAAAATGATTAAACAAATCTTTCTTCAATAATAAAAATCCACCCCTCTATATTTGTAATCATGAAAAATTCGTTACGGTTAATCTTAGAACCCACACCACATCACTATGATTGCAAGTGTAATGGAAATGCCTTGTTTGTTCAAAAAGAAATGGAAGAGACAGAGTAAAGTGAAATTGGCATAGGCTCCGAACTCCGGTGCGGTGGCGCGGCAGCGGGTAGCGGGCGGTCGCAGGCCACGGGATCACCGACTCGGCTAAACACAAATCAACACCGATTCTCCATTTGTTAGACACGGGAATGTAATTATGGCCGGAACACTTCGCGGGCGGGGAGGCTGCAGTGCGAGGGGGCTCTACGTCATTCAAGCTTTTAGTTCACTGCTCGACAACGACCTTTACTTCTGATCCGTAATGTAAGTTTCAGAAAACATCCACATCTTTCAGTAAAATCCACTTTATATATTTACCCAAGAGGATTCCTGTCTCGATATTTGCTTATTTATCTTAAAACGTAGCAACATAAGTTGCTACATTTCAAAGGACAAGTGAGTCTTTTTAATGGAGATCGTTACAAAAATCTTTAACCGGAAGGTAAATGTAAAAGTATTGGAAGCTTAATTAATGGTTTTCTCGTGTAAGTTTCCTATTAAGGCAATAGTTCAGGTGGTAAATTAAAAAGTATGGTTATAGCGTGCAGGTGAGGGTGGTGCTGCCGGACCCGCCGTGACACGAGTTAAACTAAATTAATAAACTTGCACCAGTCTCCGGCTTTATTAAAAAACACTCATTAAAGCAGAGGAAAAGTAGGTGAAGTCGCCGGCGGGGACAGCGCCGCTAATTGCGCCGCCTTTATTGCTTAAATAAAGTTTTAGTGGGGGAACACAAGTTTTAATTAAAAATGTGAGAATAGTTTTTAATAAAGGACGGGCTCGGTGCGCGTATATTGCGAAACTTTGAGCGATACGCTTTAGCTTACAGGAAGTCCGATATCGTGCTCCGCGCGCGGGTACGTCCGATCGAGCGGCGACTGCGACCTGTCACAGCTATCCCTGACTGACGTGCTCGTAATAAACGCTGCTCTCTCCTCGTCTAAGCACGTTCCTGGTGTCACCTTTAGCTGTGCTACTTTGAAGCCGAGCCACTAGTCTTTTTTCAGTTAAAATGTACGATTATCATTAAAATCGTATAAATCGAAATTAAATAGACAAGAACGATAACGCTATTATGAAATTTATCTAGAGGTGCTTTTTGCATCAATATAAAGTGACAAATGGCACAAGTAACAAGAGAAACTAATAATGCTCGTGATTTACGCCCGCCCTTGTTATTACGACTCATGTGAAATGTAATTTCGGCATACTGCGTATAGTAGGCACACACACAGCGGCGCGGGCGAGTGTGCAATACGTTTAATAAAGGAGGGACGCGAGTAAATCCTTCAATTTCGCCGGCACACAACGGCGTATTCTCGTTAACCGTGGCAATAAGTTAAACGGGCGGGCCGGTGCCGCGCCGGCCACCGCCGCCGCCCAGGAAATTAAAAAGGTCTTGAGCCACTACGCGACTACCGACAACTTTCCCTATCACCTGGTATAGCCTGCTAATTACAAGTAACGACTTTGTTGCAAAACGTTTTTTCAGGATTAGTTATCTTACTTAGGGCTAGGACCTGATCTATCTAACTAGGCACCTCGTTCTGATGGAAAAAAATTTCTCGCAGGTACCAAGTTGATTTATGTGAGTTATAATTCTTGTATTTAGTTAAAATAATATTAAATGTACATTTAAGTACAAATTACAATCCACAGAAATCAACTTACCTGCAAGGAATTTATTTCCGCGGATTGTACTTAATTATTAATTTGTGAGTGGCATCAAGAAAAAGAGTACATCTTCAAACCTAGATTTAATCCTAAAGTGTAGCTTCGTCATAGAACCGAATTCAAACCGGATACCCATTATAAGTCTGTTTAATAAGGAAACACTATAAAATTTTAAAAACATTAAACTAGGTTGGTAGATAAGTAAATAAGCAACTTAATAAGAAGTTAATATTTTAAGATTACAGTGCTCTAATGAAACTTGAAGTTTCTCTTATATTAAAACGTAGCACACTTAGTAGCAGTGCAGCGGTCGATTTTAATCAAAGTTCGTTCATTTCGAACTTAGCTCCGGAGGCAGCGCCTCGTGGTGTAATATAGGCCGAGTGTAATATCTCTCGAACAAAGAATACACACGTCCCACCCCGGGCCGACTGCACTCCTAATTAGATGTTCGATGAAAGTGTAATCAGACGGCGGCCGGATCCGGGACGTAATTAAACGGCGCAGGCGAAGAGTGATTTATTAATAGAAAAGCTCGAGCCGTAATGAAATACTGGGCGGACAATGGCGGTGAGGGCGGGCGGGCCGTGGAAATTAAATTCTCAGCAACGGTGCACGGCACGGACAGTTCGCCGGACACACTTGCGGTGCCGTTTCTTTGCGGCAGCGTCCGCGAAGCTGTTTAATAATTTACGCAGTGACCACACCAATAGCCCGACGCGCACCGACGCTACCGACGCGACGGCCGGTCCTATTACCGGCGACGTATGGAGGTGTATAAATTTGTCGGCGAGGGAATGTAAAGAAGATTGGTTTCCTACTGGCGCGGGCGCGGGGGAAAGGGGTGGAATTGAATTTAGGCCGGAATCCACTAGCAGGGTATTTGTGATATTTCTTACGTATGTAGCGCGGTGGAACGTGACTTTCTTGCCGATTACGTTTATCTTCGATTTTATCTAAATATTTTATTTACTTATTTATTAGACCTGTATATTTGAAAAAAAATTATATTTAAATCTTTTATACAAGAGAGCTTTTTATATTGCCAATCCGGAAATAATTCGTAGTACATCGTACAGGTACTTATTCCGTTAGAATAAATGTTACTTGACTTACTGACTTTAAAGGTTAAGTTCATAAAGATTTAATTTGTAAAGATAGATTGATCATGTTAACAGTAAAGTTATCCATAGTCTGTAAAAAGCATCATCATTCAACAGCTATGAAGTGCTACAAAGTCTCATCCGAAAGATTCATACCAGAATGTACGTAAGTATATTACCAGTTTATCTGGCCAGATTACGGCCGTAAAGCGCCTATGATATCACCCCGTGTGAAGACGAAGCCTTAATTACACTTAAAAGCTGTTGTCAGAGTATACTTTTTCAATTAGAGTATTAAAGTGTTCCGACCCCGTCATTATATTAGAGTGTTGTTCCACCCCTAGCGGCGGGCGGGCCGCGGTGCCGGGCGGCCGGCACAGTCACTTTTGGCCGGCACTCCGTCGCGGGCAGTCCTCGCGAGCGCACGTGTGAGTTCCATTGCTTGGTGACGCAAACTTTACTCGAGCTACGTGAACCGACGCCGATACACTTTTTCTGCTGTTTAATTAAAAGTAAAATAAACCATTTTAATTAACCGCGAGACTAATCGGACGCTGGTGACTGAGGACATTACCTTCGCTACATCATACTTTGCTGGTTTTCACCTTCCGGAAGTGACACTGTCGCAGTGACAATTGGAGTGGACGATTTTTAAGTTGGTGACTGTGCCATTGTTTTGTGAATATAAACTGATGTTTTTGGAGATTTAACCGTTCTGTTATTATTAGTATATGACACACAAGGAAATATTTTAAGGTAACATAACCATTATAATATCACTAATGTACTTAGTAAAACACATTTAACTCTACATTATTTAGAATTTACTTTGTTTTTCACTGACATTCGGAACTGGTCATTGTTTATCTACAAGTTTTCGTTTCATTTACATATAAAATACTTGGTTTGTGTTACAAATCATTAAGAGTAAAAACTTCTAACAAAATTTTTTCTTTATTTTCGCTTATGATTCCAAATAATAAAAGTCTCGAAATGATTTCACAAATTAGATATTTAGGATCTTTATAAAATTAACTGGTCAAGTGCGAGTTAAACTCCCGTGAAGAGTGTTCCGTACTTCTCATAGGTTTTCCTGTAATCTACAAGCAATGAACTATATTTTGTATTTTTTTTTTCATTTTTATAATGGTTTTTTCATGAATAAAATTAAAACTATTTATTTTACAATGATAACAAATAATTGAGAATAAATATATTTGAGATCCTCATAACAAGCCCTTTCATTTGATATATGACACAGTAAGGTATGCAATACTTGTTTTTTTAAATTTCCCAATTTGTCCCCCTAAAATAACCCTTATTTAAAAAAAAAATATTTATTTGCTTTGCTTATCTGTGTTTGGGTCATAGGCATAGGATTACACCATCCTACCAAATGTCACCTGATTTGGTCCAGTAGATTTGGAGCAAATTGGCTGTGACAGACGGACGGACAGACAGACAGACGGACGGACAGACAGACAGACGCACGAGTGATCCTATAAGGGTTCCTTTTTTAATTTTTTGTAGGGAACCCTAAAAATTACTAATAAATGTTATTTATTTATTTTTGTGCAACAAATTTAACAAATATTTCTATATTTATTACAAATGTAATCCTAATTAGACCAAAAGCGGCGACAGAGGCAAAAACTTACTTTTTTCCTGTTTGACATCCACCAGAACCGCTTTCTCAATTTATCGCATTAACAGCACTTCAATCAGAAACAGGAAGTTTCTCAAGTTTTGACGAGAGTATACACCTAATCAATTAATGTTGGTTATGGTAATTAAATTAGCGGTTACGTTACGTAGCAAACTTTTGCGTAGCTCGTAGACAGCGCGTAGCGGTGTGTAAGCGAGACGCAAGACGCGGCGTGATGCGTAGCAAATAACATACCCACGTTGATTACTATTGAAAATTGCTCAATTACTAACCCTGTCATACTTCGTGTGTTTCTGTTTTCATTACTCTTATTACAATTATAATTCAAAGTTCTTGGGTTTGTCTATCATTGAAGTCCACAGATAATCTGTATAGAAATTATTTTGGATTTGCGTATATTATTCATATTTACGTATTTGCAGAAGTAAACTATGTATAATATAGTAAATTAGGCCTATAATATATAAAAAAGTAAAAAAATATGGTTTCTAACTCTTTGTTTTTTTACTACGTCCAAGTATTACTAATTAAGATAAGCGGGTCACTTACGTAAAAAGTAAGTTAATTAAGATCCTATGTATCTTTAAGTACTTATAAATATTTATTCATGTCGGTGTGTATTCATGTTTCAACAAAGAATGTCAAATACTCTTTAAGTACATCTTAAATAACGATTTACGTTATTCCTAAATATTACGAACTTACACTAGCTCATAGCAACAACCTTTAATACCAAAAACGTTATTAATTAATATAGTTCTTAATTAGTAACCGTTTATGCAACCATGTAGTATACCATGTAACATATAAATACATGCAAATGCATTTGAGAAAATTGTTTTAATAGCTTTATATTTATAAAGTCCTTAAACAACATTAATTAAAATTATAATTCGTGAAACCTTCAGCCGATTTAATTAATCGATAAGCCAAATATAGATACACATAAAGTAAACAAACAGCTTATTCTTATTTTAATCACAAAAAATAATGAGCATTGAAATAAAACATTTTTTATCATGTCTTTACGCCTTATCTCTTTTCTGATAAGAAGTAGTTTAGCCATCGCAATCGCAATTAGGGCCTGGTCACATTTGCAGATGATAACTCTACCAAGAATTTTTAAGAAATATTCAGTAACTTAGTCACGTTAACAACTTTTAACAAAAATTAAAACGTAACCAAGGTGCATTTGACAAAGTCTAATTGATTCCCTTATTGACAATGCACTACAAGAACTACTAAAAACAGAATAACAAAATGATGCTGTTGGCACTATAATCTAAAAGTCCAAAGAAAGCAGTCAGAGGAAAAGTACACTAATAAAAATCTTTATATGTAAGTACAATGAAGAAGTCTTGTTCTTCTTCTTGCCAGTGTTTTTTTAGGTTGCCACACAATTATTCGGGCCGGCATTGTTGGTTCAGCAGTATTTGTTGAACAACAAAGCCGACCCGAAGCAATTATATTGGCTTTTACCCGAACATTAATACTTTGTGAAAAGTTGTTTCCAGTCTGGTTAGGATATTACAGGCTTAAATTACCTGGATTATCCGAAAAGAAAGATGATTCCGTGCTTCGAAAGGCACGTAAAGCTGTTGGTCCCGAACGCCATCTAGCGTTTGTACCTATCCTAGGATTGGTTCTGATTTATCCTTTGGGTTGCGGAGGTCAGACGACAGTCGCTCTGTGTAAAAAACCAGTAACCTCGTCGAATCACCTAGGTTAGGTAGCGGACCCCGGGTTCTAAAGCGTAACCGCTAACGATACAACCGCGAATACGCTTAGATGATGAGATTCATCTAAATATTCGATTTTACCGCCCGGTTGTGTCGATTAATGCCGGCCCGAATAAGTGTGTAGCAACCCTAAGAGTTGTACATTTTATGTCATGTTTAATTTATTTTATTCTTTTTCCATTTTGTTCCATATCATTGTATTTTTTTTAATTTACACTTAATTAACACACAAAACTTACATGCTATTTCATTATTGAAACATTAACAAAATCTTTAATGTAAATACTACAGAGTAGTCTTAAACCCCTACAAGACTCCCAACCGAGTCCGTTCACGAGTTGATGCACGTATTATTAACGCATGAAGGTATCCTAATTGAAGTATCGCTTACAGAGATCGACAAAGGCAAACCCAGTATAATGCGACCACTGGATTAGTTAGGTGTCGTATGCGCCCCCACGACCTCGCATACTGATGCGCCGCCACGCCCGTCGCTTGTTATTTTAATTATTGTGTCTTAATTAAAGTTGGGTCGGCGGGGTCTCCGCGGCCCCACACGCTTGCACAATGAACGGGTTAGCGTGACTCGGAAATCACGACACGTCATACGTATAGCCGTAACGTGCTTATTTGCAATTTCAAGATTTTAAATATCCGAAGATCCGAAGTCAGTGTGGATAACAGAAAGATACTGGTTGATCAGTAATTTAAACTATTTTATTAAAAAGACAGTTTTGTATAGATTATGATTTATTGTACTGGCAAGAAGTTTTTTTTACGCTTAACATAATTCCATCATCGATTTACTATAAAAATTAATAGTTATAAGTATCGTAATTAAATAAGATAAGTATTTATTGGTCTTATCAATTTATTATTGTGTCATTGTTATCAAATTACGGCTACTGTTTAAGGCCGTACCTGAATTTTCCGGGGTCTAGTGCTGCCCCCATTTATAATAAATCATTTCAAAGAAAACGGAGACATTATTTAAAATTTTGCTACTATCAAATCCTAGATAACCTTTCAAAGTATTTTATGAACTACTATTTACAGTTTATAATGAGAACGTTAAGCTTTACTACGCACATTTCGCAACGCAAAGGTTATCTAGAATTTGATAGTAGCAAAATTTTAAATAATGTCTCCGTTTTCTTTAAAATGATTTATTTTAAATGGGGGCAGCACTGGACCCCGGAAAATTTAGGTAAGGCCTTAATTATTAATCAGTTATTTTATTTTCTTAATTAATAGTTTTTCGATCATTCACCTTTATATCAACGATTATTCAATTTTAATTAACGTAATCAGTTAATTATCAGCAACGACAAAAACTATTTACTGTGTTTAAAACTAGTACCTACCAATGAAGTTTTATTAAGTTCATAAGATATATCTGTTAATGATCGTAATCGTTGAATCAAGATGTTTATCCCATGCGCAGGCGCCACCGTACCACCTCGAGTAACAAAAGATAGAAGGCCTAAATACTGCATGTAGAGTTGTTATGAAAATCAAACATTACATAAAATGTACGTCTTTTACAAATAAAACACTAGAATAACAAAGGGTTACTTATTTGAATAATGTCTTAATTCATATTTATTGGTGTAGGTTTCGTATGGGGATTTTTTTTTAACAATTTGCATAATGTTTCTACTCTAATAATTGACAGTTCACTGATAGATATATTCGGTTAAAGTAGAATACTTGATACTTTTATGAAATTTTTAGTATTTATATGTCCGAAGTGAAACTAAATCAGTACCTGTACTTAATATTAAAGCGTGAAAAAAATATATGTAATGTACTTATCTCGTTATTTCTACCTACTTTGGAGCAGATTTTTTTTGTCAGAATTCATTCCGTACATATTTTATTTTAATTAAAAGAAGACTAGGTACTTAATAATACAATTATTTAATATCAAAGATTTAAGTTTTATAAAATCTCTATAACACGTAAAATAAAATAAAAATTGTTTAATTAAATTAACACTTAATTGATTAACTCTGATTAGCGCTTAAAATAACTTAGCCCAGCAACGATTATAACTAAATTTTTCATTTTATACCTACACAAAATTGAGACGAAACAAAAAAGGACTTTTTAATTAGTTTTTAATCAACAGCATAGTAATTTCAGTCTTTTTGCAACGGCACAAGTGGTAAATTACAAATAAAGTAGTTTAAGTTAATATCATATTGCTGTATTCTAAAATATTTGTTATAAAGTTGGATACTTATATTTTATACTTAGAAAAGACAATTTTTGTAAATAGTTTCTTTTTCAGTAAAAAGAGCGAGTTTATGATATATAGGAGGCAGCTTAAATCCATTTCCCTAAATGTAGAGACTGCGCCGAGTCACAGCGGCGGCTCAGACGATTAGGAGTATTATTAGGTACCAGAGTCACAGATTCGCTCATTAAAGCCATCCACAATGATCCGTCGACGGCCTATGTAATGGAAAACTCTCTGTAATGAACACGGGCAAAGGCTCACCCCGAGCAATGAAGCGAACGCCAACCTTCCTAGACATACAGACTTACTTATACTTACCAGAATACTGACGAGTAATTAGCATACACAACACGAACGAATTAATTAACCCATTGTAAACGATTGCCGGAGTTCGAATAGGCTTCACATTGTGTCCCAATTATAATTGATTCCATTAACAAAGCTTCGCCCATAATTGAAAGTAGACAGTTTCAGCAAAAGGGAGGGTAAGGTAATTACAAGATCCAATTTAGAATTGCCAGGTCTACACTTTGCTGTTAGTTTCAAACAAAAGCTTAATTAATTAAGTCGAGAACAATTAAGTTCACTGCCGTAATATTCTCAGCAATTACGTGGAATTCGACGTATTTTGTAGTCGTCGGTAATTGCCGACGAGTCTCGAATCTGATTGTATCCGACGCTAATACTGCACACATCCATTAATTATACTCCGCACACTAATTGGAAAATCTATTAATTAATTTATTAATACACGATACAAATTCTCGTTATTTATAAAATGATGTTATGAATTTCCTGTCTAATTATTCTCGAGACTAGGATAACTATTATGATTTAAATTAATTTAATTAATACGTAACAAGGTAATAAATTAACTTTACAACTTGTTTTTTGCTTGCAACATGAGATAGAAATAAGATTATTACAGACGTTAAAATATAGTATAGGTATACTTAATTGTTAGTTAGGCAGCACCAGTTTGTAGAGACAGCACCTGCGTAGTGTAGTAGTGCCGTGCTGGTTGGGTTTCGGCTGTCAATTTGAATATACGGCTCTAATAAATCAGAGTTGTCGTTAGGTGAGAAGCAGGTAGACATGTTTGTTGGCACGGCGTGTGTAACGAGACACATTTGGGAGTGTATCCTTCCAATTAGCGGCTACCGTGCGGCGCCGGCCACGACACGCCACCGCGCCGCCGCCCGCTCCGCCATCGCCACCGCGCGCGCTCGTTACGCTGCCGCCTCGTTAGGGGAATTGTTTGTTCGAGTATGTAAAAATGTGTTTATTTGCACGTACGCTCCGGGGTAAAAAATATATGAAAAGACCCTTTTAAGACTTTTAATGATTTCCCGGCAAAGGGAAATTGGGTTAGTTATTTTCCCCGGGGTTGCCCCTCGTTAAGTTTTAATGGGGTAGCTAGCTACGACGTAATCAAACGTACTTATTTAAGTTAACGACGTTTACCAGGACTGTGTACTTTGTTGTCAATAGAAGTTATTTCAAGGAGCATATTTACTCTACTTAGGTACCTTAGCTACATCACAAAAATTTAAGTACTTACAAGGCTTTTTTACTATGATATATTATTAGTAAACACTTTGAAAATGACATTTATGATTAGATACAATCGAACATAATTACATCTACTTTCAATAAACATGCTGATGCCATATACACACAAGTATGTCCCAACTTAGGTATAAACAGGGTCTTCCGGTGTCTGAGGGACGGCCTAGGTCCCATATAGGTAGGACGCCTAATTAATTTCAAGTAAAATGTCGACATCGCTTGTTTTTGCCAGGAACTCGGCTCATTAGAGCGACGAGGCATGTTGATTACATTTTGCAGCGCTTATTAGCGCAAACTCTCATTAGGGGCCACTATTGTTGTAATTAAACAAGAAACAACAACGGTACAAGCCATCAAGCGTGGCGTAAGCTGAAAGCGACTTTATCTCCCCGCTGTAAGGGTTACTGGGTTCCCGGATTGCGACTGGCGATTATATTGTGCGAATTTAATTAACAACTCAATAGTTACACAGTAGAGGCATAGAACGAAGGGGAGTTCTTGCGGTGTCTGACATGAATCCATTGTTAGAGGCAATGCAAAAAAGCGGAGGTTTGTTTAGAAGTGGTTTACGCAATTACGAGGTGGTACTCGGCGTCACGAGGTACGTCGTCGGCGGGAGTTTAATTGGACACCCGAGGGGCGCGGGCGCTCCGCCACCTCCTAACACTTCTAATTGGCTTGCCAACACTAACAGGAGCTTTCCTCTAAAATGTATACTCATCGTCATTACTTATAATAGGCCCGATTTCTCCAGAACACCTGCTGCTATTCCAATTTCCTTACATAAATAGCTTGTTAGGAAGAAATCTCATATGACACTGACACTTTTTCCAATACGAAGCCTGCCTTGAGCGAACTTATTGAAGATAGTTATTGCACAAATATTAAGACGTTAAGCTACATATACTTAGTAGGTACTAATAAAAGTAAAGTAAGAATGTATCTAATGAAATATAAATGATAGAGCTAGAGATCTAGCCAAGGGAGATTAACTGACTTTTCAAACGAGAACGTAAAAATAATTTCTGTAATATTTTTCTCAAAAAATATTTAAACATCTATGCCATTTCATATTTTACATAAATAATTCATACACCTGATAAAAAGGAAAATAAGTTACCTAAATGGATAAATAGTTCACAGTATATTTAATCTTTGTCTACCGAAGTATTTTTCACGCGTTGAAAATGTTTTGTGTCATGTCATATATGTAATAAACAAAAACAACTTATAGTATCAAATTGAAGAGTTAATAGACGTCAGCGTGTTATCGCGCTGTTTACAACATTATAGCTGATTCATTAGGCCGCAATTGGGAGCGTCGTTAATTATCCCAATTAAGAAAAATATCACCAATTAGTACCATCGAAGTCGGAGGTTTGATTTGATTGCTATAATGCGGGTGATTGCCGTCGCATGCACGCTGCGCGTGCGTCACTGGTGTCAGTTCACTACGACCGCTTATGAAACTGCCTATAAGATAAACTTTAAATATACTTTACTGCCCATTCCTTATATACCTAGATCGTAAAAAAATTAAACACAAATTAATTGTAATAATTAGTAAACACAGTAGCGGTAAGTGCAGTTATCGAAGTGTTGTTTATGATCGAGTAGATAAGTTATGCATAAAACCATTTTTTTTTTCATAAATAACTGTCGCGTGATAAAGTATTGTTGAATTTAAACTCTTACTTATTTGCTGCATTGCATTATTTAAAAATAGTTAAACATCAATGAACAGACAATATTTTATATCTATATATTTAAAAATACTACAAGACAAACAGTTTTTACAGGTAGTTTAAATCTGATGAGCAAATGATTTTTACATGATAATATTGTTTTTGTCTCTTATCTATAAATATATTTCTACAACATTATGAAAGCGACCGTATCGCCATAAGTTAGACCATATACATACATAATCCACAGCCACTGTGAGGGACATAGGGGCAGACTGCGCGGCACCGCTTATGAACGTCATTCCACCAGCCGGATATGACGAGCTATTTAATTTCCGTGTTTTCAATTATCATTTCATATTTAACTCAATGTCAACCATTAGTTTCTAAGCTGTATTTTATCAATATTATAAATGTGAAAGTTTACATTTTCGGTTCCTTGTGAGTTTCAGTGTTTGGAAATTGGATCAATTGGAAAGACTGTATTAGGGATTGCAACCCAGAAATATGAATCCGGTAATCCGGCGGATCCGGCATCATTAAACGTTTACCGGATCCGGTACCAATATACCGGATCCTGCGACCGAAACCGGTGCTAGCAATTTCTTCGTATAACATCTTAGAAAGAGTTATCAAGATGATAACTCAAGAAGAAAGTAACTAAAGATAACTTAGATTCACCATCACTAAAAAAAGATTTGACATTACATAATGATCTAGTATAGACCGTGGTTCAATTTATTACGGGTATGTCCCTTCCACGTTGTAAATGTTTTATTTTGTATAAACCACCTATATTAAGTACAATGACATCATTTTGAACCGAAAAGTGAAAATCATCCTGATTTGATTAATCCGGATCGGCCGGATCCGGTCCCATCCGGCCGGATCGATGGAATTCCGGTCGGATCCGGCCGGACTGAAAATGACGCCGGATTGCAATCCCTACACACAGTACACTTTTATGGCACAGATTGTCACGGTGTTTGCTATAAAAAAATCAGGTACATAATTCGTTTGATCTTTAAGTCTTAAACGATTTTGGAAGTTCTTTTCCTAAAAATATTCAATGTGAAGAAGTAGAATCGAAATGTCAAGATGATGCCACTTTGTACTCGTAAGTAAATCAATATATCACTCAGAGGTCCCAAAAGAAATTCGAGAGCAGACTTTTAAGAAACCACGACAGAAGTGACATAAAAGTCAATTCGATATTGCGTGATTCTTTTTATTTGCTAAAAGCAACCGTCAGCCACTTAAAATGCCGGCAATGCATTAGCCCTTAAGTGTTACTGAAGTGCCTGATGCCTGACGCCCATTTACCACTCGATACTACTATTACTATATATACTATATTACTATAAAAATAAAGTTATCACTACTCCACACTAACCTGTGGAGACGTAACATGTTCTTAACTTATTTTGTAATCTGTTAATCAAAATAGGTAAAGAAATAAAATAAACGGGTAAGTGCGGGTCGGACTCGTACATGAAGGGTGCCGTACCTCCGTGCAATGTTTCAAAACGCTAAAAAAACACGTTTTTTTTATTATGACCCCCTTTAATTTTAACTTTTTTTTATTTTTAGTATTTGTTGTTATAGCGGCCATAGTAATACATAATCTGTGAAAATTTCAAGTATCTAGTTAATGCCATTATAAAGATCTAGTTAAAAACGCTGAAAAACACGTTTTTTGTATGGCGACCTCCTTTAATTTTTACCTTTTTTTATTTTCAGTATTTGTTGTTATAGCGGTTACAGTAATACATAATCGGTGAAAATTTCAAGTGTCTAGCTATTACGGTTCAAGAGATAGAGCCCTGTGACAAACGGACAGACAGCGGAGTCTCAGTAATAAGGTCCTGTTTGCACCTTTTGGGTACGGAACCCTAAAAAGCGGACTCTATAGGAATATAGAGTCCTCTTTTTTTGGAGGTGTACTTTTTGTAATTGGATGAGTCATACACCATAATTACGCGGACTTCAAGCCATAGGGACGTATTCACAAAACATGGAACTCCAGGCTTTTATTGCCCTATCGCTCTCCCGTCCACCGTCTCTCTACAGTGTGAATTGGTGCTTTTTGGTTTTTCCGCCTTTCCCACTGGACGCGACACGCCTCGACGCTTTTCAACCGTTTACCCAATTAAGGCCGTACCTAAATTTTCCGGGGTCCAGTGCTGCCCCCATTTAAAATAAATCATTTCAAAGGAAACGGAGACATTGCTTAAAATTTTGCTACTACCAAGTGCTATAACCCTTCAAAGTATTTTATGAACTACTGTTTACAGTTTAAATTGACAACGTTAAGCGTTACTACGCACATAAGCGAAAAACGGCCACTTTTGGCAAATGTGCGTAGTAAAGCTTAACGTTCTCATTATAAACTGTAAACAGTAGTTCATAAAATACTTTGAAGGGTTATCTAGCACTTGGTAGTAGCAAAATTTTAAATAATGTCTCCGTTTTATTTGAAATGATTTATTTTAAATGGGGGCAGCACTGGACCCCGGAAAATTCAGGTACGGCCTTAACCAGACCCGGCTGCTACTGTTTATTATTTCTGCCAAGGGTTTGAATTTGACATCGTTTACAAAGATGACATTACTCTTGATTGCGCTTTCGGAATTATTATTCGTAATTACAGGTTTGTAAAATGAATATGTCACATAACGACGTATTAATTTTTGTTGATAAAATATGAGCTGAATGTTAATATGTAGAGTGTAATTTGCCTTTCACCTTGTTATAACATACCTTTCGAGGTTATCACCGTTTTAAAAAGCAGTAATGTTACATGACATGATGTGATTTTATAATTGGAGGTAGAGGAAAGACGACGGTGTGGCGTGGGTCGCGCGGCGGCGGCGGCTTGCCGACTTGCACCGACTTGCGAACGGAGGCAAAGTGAGCAACAATTAGGGTAGGTCACGGACTGTGTATCAAACGAGCTCCGAGCCTCGTTCACACTGCTCTCCTATTTTGTGTCCGTTTTTACCCTTTTGTCAATTTTACTAAGGTTTTCGGTCTACTAAAACATTTAAACATTCCATTTCGTTTGGATGGATATCCGCATTGTCGAAAGTGCCCCAAAGACGATCATTCACAATTGTTAATTTTTACGTGATTGAAGGACCAAATGATCGTCTACAGAGGCAATTGAAGCCATTGTCATTTGCAACTACGTGATTGACGGCGAATGACAGAAGTTTTGATTGAAGCCCATTTGACAATCGCGAATGACGCGACATTGAACGTCTTGTTGTGCTATTGACAATCGTTTGGTCATTCGCTCGCTAGTCTAAAATATGGCGGACAATGCCGCGAGCAATTGACGCATCGAAAACTCCATCATTCGCACCTTCAATTGAAACGGTCAATCACGTAACAATTGACGAATGATCGTCTCCGGGACACTTTAGATAACTTGCATTTACTACAATACAATACAAAAGATGAGGAAATGTAAGAACAAGTAAAACTTTTTGTTACAGGTTGTAAATATAAGAAGCGTAGCTGTCACGGATAGGTGAGTAATCGAATCACTTTATGAGCACCATTCTTGAACTTTGAATAATATTTTTCAATCTATTTTAATTTACTATTTAAGTGTTGTTCATCAGCTGGCATTTATAATAAGATGTATTTTATTAAGGTAATTTACATATTTGTCAGGTCATAAAAACCATATTAAATTGCGTTTGGTGTTTCTGCAAGAGGTGTACTGGTTTGTCATGGGGGCCGCGCCCCAATCCATCTTCATGATAGCAATCAGCGTCGCAGCTTACTAATAGAAGCCACTGTTTATTTAACATTAATTTCGGAAACCTCGCCATGTGTGGAGGGAGATATGAGTTTGAAAATATGCTGTAGTAAAAAATTTTCTTGATTTATATAATAAAAATATAAATGGTTTCCACCTTCTTGTCCATAATCATGCTGCGAATGGCCTTTAGATCTAGTAGCTGGCTACCTCTTAATTAAATTTAAATATAAAAGTTCTTCAAATAGCATTACAAATCAAACCAATTCAAACTGTTTGAAGCAGCTTGAATATATCAGACATACAGGCTGATATCGCGAAAAGCTCTCAGGCTTGAAAATGCGTGCGAGCGGAGTCCGTCTCTGTCACACACCCTACGTGCGACAGAGATACGTGACCCGCGACGGTTTCAGCTATCTCTATCGCACGTTGGAACAGAGACAGACTGAACCCAACGCGGGCGTTCACTTGACGTAAAAGCCTCAGTGGTTGTTATTTTCTGGGTATGTCTCAACATTGGAATCAGATATTTCTGCTCAAAGGCATCTAACATGGTGTAATAGTAACATTTTTAATATTTTCAACACTTTACTTACCTACTTCTATATTGTATCGAATTTTGTTACAAGTGTCATATAAATCAAACATAAGCTTGAGTTTCGTGATAGCAGCCGCTTCCGCGGCAGGAGCTGCTCGCTGCGATAGCGCCGCCATAATCATTGTTATCGGGAGATCGCACCACACTGCCGCCTGCCGCCTGCGGTAAACACCTAACTCGCTGAACCCTCAACAAACGATGCAGACACCCCTCTATGTTGTTAATTTGTGACTTATACCTAGTAGAAAAAATACAATCGGATTATGGGTAAAAAAAAGTAAGAAGTTTAGGTTGAAGAAATATGCTTTTTTAATAACCTATATTGTTCAACTGCTGGGCAAAGGTCTCGACATTACAATATTATTACAATAAAATTAATACTTTATCGCATTTATAAATGAAAAATATATTTTGTAGGTTTACAAGTAGATAATAAACGTCAACCTAACTACCTATTCTTTAATATTCAATTGAATCGTAAACAATATTGTATATATACTTGTACATAATTAACTTTTGATGTATCATACAACTCACACGTCAAGACATAAAGACCCGGCTGCCAATGGCGTATAGAATTCGAGTTTCCCATCGATACCGTTTTCCCATAAAGTAACATAATAATTACGTACACTGCTATCGCAGAGTTTCATAATGGGAAGTGAATGGAAAACTTCCAGCCTTCTGTAAACTTTGCAAATTTATGATACAATACTTTCTTATTAAAGTTAAAGGCAGCCTTATGTTTTGAGTGACAAATCCAATTTTATTCTCGACTGCCCCTCTCGACCCGCCCCGCGCCCCGCGGACCGATCAGACCTTATCCAAATTGGATCTTGAATAATAAAGAATCGGGGCGATTGGATTTTATTCCTTAAATTCAATTAGCACACGAGGGTCGTGTGTGTGACTGCAGACGAAAGATAGAGGCACATTATCGTATTAAGAGGGATCGTAAGGGTTTATTTGGGCGGAAAGAAGAAAGTACTTACCTTCGGCCTTTGGAAACTTACGCCGCGACACACTTCCTAATCCGCGCGATGTTTTAAATTTCTTTTACACACCATTTTGACAAAATACTTTCAAGATGTTTCCGGTTTCTTGTTTAGTGGTTACTTGAATTTTACCTCACAAAGTTAACGATGGCTTCACACGAAAACAAATGTAAAACAACGTGCCTATAAATTGAAAGTTAAAACTACCTAAGTACTTCTTGTACAGTTTAATTTAACACTTTTTAATTGATATTGTTTTACTGTTTGTGCAATTTGAATACTCATGTTTACCTATTTTTGATTTTTTTTTAAAAGTAGGAGACGATTTTCATCATTTACTATGCATAATGCATTGTTGTTTTTATGTCCGCGTTAGACCTCGACTTGACCTGAATAAGTAACAGTATTTTGTCATCTAGTAAACACTTTTCGTACCCTTGTAACAAACATTTATGCTAAAGTGGTCGCAAGTGTTTTTAAATTAAATTGAATAAGTATGTTATGCGGGAAAAACAACTTGTAATGCGGACCTTTCTGGTCAGCATTTCTTGGTATTTTACATCACATTACACAAATACGAAAACTTACAAAACCGAACAGCTATTTAAACATGCACGTTAATCTATCATTTGAAATGTCAACTAAATAGAGTCGTAATAAGATAAATATTGATATTTCCTACAGTTGAGTAAATATATACACAAGCTACTTAAATAATATGAATACAAAGTAACTTATTAATGAATTTGCAGTCACAAGTAATAAAAATTATTTACTGTCCAACTGGTATTTAGTTAACTTTCAACAAAATGAATGAAATATGAATAAGTATTAACAACTAAGTATAATTTTGTATTGTAAAGTCAGTTAATTAGTCGTAGCGTGGTGTATATTTAAATTTTGCAATTAAACCGGGTGTTACGAGAGTGTTTTTACAAGAATGTAAGGTATGATTTAATATTAATAGGCAGTAAAGTAAGCATGCCATACGACAGGCTGAACACTCGAGACGCTCAAGCGTTGACTTAATTTCGAATAAATTGCAGTATTAATATTAACGAAGCATTTAATTCGATACGCACCGACATAAGGCATAATCTTGATTGCATTATTAACCTGACTCTTTGATATTTAAATGTTTCGCTCGTAAACGTTACTTTAATCGTGAAAAGTTATAAAGCTATATGTAAGGATTTATTTATAGGAGGTAGCTGGTGGAAATTCCGTTATTTATGAATACGTAGACGAATGAGAAAAAAACTTCTTCTTCTTCATGCCTACTATTACAGCATTTACTTACTGGAAGATGTATATTTAGTAAACTTACAATACAAGTAAATGATAAATACAAGTGACTGTCAAAGAGCTTTACCTACTCGTATATAGTAGAGTTGCTACCTTAGTGAACCTCTTTCTCATCAATTTCCCTTTTAACCATCAAGACGTTTACAGTTACAGTTCTTTCTGCTTATCATATTTGGTAGGTATAAAAATGTTTTGTTCATAGTTTGAATTCTTTGATTTTTTTAAGTAGGTATTAGTATTTTTTCTCACATAAGGTAGAATTTCTGGCAATAATATTTTTTTTTGTCTAGGAGGGTAGGTAAGTTTTAATGTTTTTTGTTTTCGATAAAATGTAAAATCTATTTCATGTAGCAATTGAAATGTGTAGACTCTACATCAGCACTCTCAATTTTTACGTCATTTTAAAAGTTTGACAGGGACCTTTTACTTATTCACTAATAAATAAAAACGTTCATTAATATAAAATTGAGCAATAATCACAAACAGATAATGTAAGTCTATTAACATAGAGTTGTCGCATCGCTCCTCCGCCCATTAGTATTAATAAAATAAATGGCGATATTATCGTTGGCGCGTTTGACACAAACATCGAAATCTACTTAAAGTAATGGAAACGATTTAATGCAGCAGAATCAGGCCGCCGATAACACGGGTTTCGTCGCCGGTATATTGTTAAGGCTGCCAGAACATATTTTTCTAGTTCTGTAAATATTTTAGGTTAAATTAATTCATATTACGTGAATACTCATATTTCAAAAGCTGAACAAAGTATACCTAACGATTAACGTTACTTAAATTACTTTTAAATAAACTCACGACTTTTTTTTTTGTTTTCTATATACCTAATTCTATAGATACTTCTAATGTTTTTACATGTACGTATGCAAATTTAACGCGGCTTGTGATTTTTGTGTAGGTATTATTTATGTGAAGGTATGGTGTATCATTAGACTCACATATCGACTACATAACTTATCCTTCAAATGAAAATCAAACAGCTATTAAAAAAATTATAAAACGAAAATAAAATTGGTTCGTACGTGTAGCAAGCTCCTTAAAGAATCAGTTTTATTTATAACATAATAAATCGTCTTCCTACGGCATATGGAGCGTTCGGATGCAATCTTATATTCGATTTAGATTAATTTCATAGTCACGCGCTCGCTAATGGAATACAAAAGTTACTAAGTGGCTTATCTCTGCTGCCCACGTTCAATTAAAGTGGAAATAACACCGGCGTTTAGTTTATTTAACCTTTACTGTACCTAATAAATCGGTGCACAGAGTCGTAAACGATCAGCGATTGTTGAATGTTTCGTGATCTTTGACATACATTATACAGTTTAATATATAGTAATTAATCAATGTTCATTTAAAATTCTATCTGATCATTAGTTTCATTCGTGGAAGTTCATGCAACAAAGATAATTGACATGACTTAAAACAAAATGGTCTGTTTTATATACTCAACTGAATGCATAATGGGATTCGTTTTTTATTACGTCATGATCTCTACATTGTCATTTTTTAATTTACGAACCAAAACTTCTATCATCATCATCATCAGGTCTTTTTAGGCCCATTTACACAGTGCAAGTTTCTTGCCTGTTACATACATTTTATTGAAGCAATAAATGATTTGTATGGCTGACGTTCTGTTTAGACCATGAAAGTTTTCTATTGCTTCAATTTAATTGTAGCCGCCGGGAATCACACGGCTAAAACTTCTATAGATTTATATAAAAAAGTTTACAACCCATGTTATCACATGCGCATGGTGTCGCGCTAATCAACGCCAAGCTGAGGCTGAAATCCCCTCAGGCTTAATTAGGTATATTACTAACACTTTTAACACATATGGAATACATCAGCGATAAAGCCCTAATTACTTTATAAACTTACGCAGCGTCGCCTCTAATTAAAACCGCATGCTCATACAACTTGCTCACTTTTTGTTCGTCACCATCAAGGGATTATAAACCATGTGGTGATCATTAAGAATGACGAAAAAACTAGAAAAAACACGAAAGCCACATTAAATATTTTATGCTAAAACATGATATAAAAACGCACCATTTGTAGTTAACGTGAGAAGCAAAAAGTGTAATTGTATTTGTTAGCTACATCAATTATTTTACTTTGATTAGTTTTGTCATTAAGTTTATTACACATAGTTTTTATTGAACTGGAGTTTAAATCTTATGAGAACAAATTCTTGTTATTTTTTATTATTTTTAGATTATTGTACTTAATAATTATAAAATATATGTAGGGCTATTTTTGTTGCTATGGCTTTTTTGACCTGATTGAGTGCGTCGGCACTAACTGCGATTATGAAACCCAGATTCAAATGTAAGTGCTGCAAAGTAACTTGTGTCAGAGTAATGTATCAAACAGTATCTGACCTGAGTAAAACATATTTTAATGTCCTGTGAATTAAATTCGAGCTTGACACTTGACGGTATCAAAGTGAATCTTGGCACGGGTAGTATCTTTTGCTTCGAATCCTTTTGCATTATTATTTTCTGTAAAACTGATAAACAAAGCTGGCTAAAGTGACAGACACTACATGTATTAGTTACGTAACAAAATGGTATTTCGGAAGGAACTACTTTGTATGGTAGTTATGGCATATCTTACTTAGATATTACAACCACACGGCTATTTTAAAATATTTATAACATACAATTAAAATGTGAAAACTATGACGTGTAATATTTTGACGATTTGACGTTTTTCTAGTAACAAAAACAATTTTAAAATATTTTTTTTTATGAAATTTTGTTCGATAATATGAAACTGCGATGATATACTATTCGATTTCTTAAGAAAAATATATATTAAATCGTTGAATAGTTTTCTGAGAAATGAAATTCGATGTCAAAAAAAACTGTATTCTAATAGACACCCTTGCTGCATGCTTGATTAGGCGTTACAGTTTTGTACCTAATCTTTTTGTGCGAAGTATTAATTAGTAATTGTGACTATTAGGAGTTTTTAATTATTGGGCCTAATGACTAATTTGGGAAGTAAATAAAAGGCGATAAAATCTTAGGGAAATGAAAAGTAAATAAGAAATAATAAAAATGTACGAAAAAATTTTGTGCTGAAAGTTTGTGCACCAACCAAAATTAGGAACACAAAAAATTAGGGGAGCCAATAGAAACCCAAAAAAAAATTGTAGTATATGACAGTTCATAGTTCTTTGTGTTGGTTGTAAAAAAATAAAATTAATTAAAAAGTCAAAGTAAAAGGTATCGGTACCTCAAGAACACGTACCTTGTCTCCAATTTACAAGAATTCCAAACCAGAGAATCGCAAACCAGTAGAGCAATAAAGTAATGTTTTTCAAAAGATTTTTGACCAAAACAACACTTAAGTAATTAAGTGTCCTCACTGCATATATTGGTAAGCAATAGCTAGGCCAAACAGTCAAAACATGCTACGTTATTCGCACACAAATTAAAGTGCATCGGCATCTCTCTTAAATTGAGTGTCCATCAAATCGCCCCCGCGGGATGCGAGCGCCCTCCTCTGCTCAACTGGTCACTACAACAGTACTCGCGTGATGTTACTTAATTAAACTTTAGCTTAAGGGAAAATTTAATTTCCGGAGTAGCTCCAAGGGATCGTGTTACTCATATTTTTATTTACTGAACGCCCTCATTTCTGATGCAATTTTGTTGCTTTGTTCTCATTTCTTAGTGACGTTGGCGGGCGAAATAATTACATTCTACTGTTACCACTTTTCGAAAAACCTTTTTATATTCCGATTTATTCAGGAAGTTACTAATTAGCTTAGCTATTTTTAGAAATGAACTAAAGAATTGAAAGTAGCAATTCTATTATAGCAAAAGCCATTTCCTCTGCGTACCCCAATATTCGTGAATAGTCGAGAGTCAACTGGCGTAGCAACAAGCGTACCAGCGACGTAGCGGCTACGAACGGGGTGAGCGCAGCAGCGGCGGATAATGCGAGCATTGTGGAGCGGTGGCGTGCGGCGCAACCTTAAAAGCAATATCCGGCGCCGCGCGCGCCGCCCGGAAATGAACCGGAAACAGCGGTGTATTAAGCCGCAGGTACCAGCCCTTCAATTTATAAACGCTTGCGGGCGCACTCCAGCCTTCGCCGCTACTATTGCCGAGCTACTCAGATATCCGGCGCGGTTAATTTGTAACTCACACTTATTACGTTCTCGAATAACGCCAACTTCCAGCCGTGCCGCACCGTGAACGAACACGCGCGTTTTAATAAAATCTTCGCGGCGAAATAGAAGTACATAAGAGATTTATTCACAACACTGCAAAGGGGACAATATATAAAATTACATTCTCTCGGCCTGAACTAACAGTGAAATGAAATGAAGTCCGCAAACAAAAGTTTGCAAATCCAATATGATTTGGCGCGTCGGTAAACATCGGCAGCATCCCGGTGATATCGCGAACGAATAACATTAAACTTTGTATGGATTGAATGTAGAAAACCAATTTCGGTGCTCGGCGAGTGCGAGCCGATGGGATGAGGGTGTCAGAACGCTTTGACAGCTCTCTGATTGAAAAATATGGAAGGCTGTTTATGGAGCAAGTGAGCTCTCGGGCCTGGCCGTGGCGCGCCAGGGCTGATGCCAAGCTGCAGTGCCGCCGTTTGCCGCGTCGACGGCTATACCGCGCCCCCGCCCTAGCGTGCGCTTCTCGCGTTTAGGAATCTGTTTACATTCACAAGTTACGTAACCAAATCAGTGATCGGTGTTTAGATACGCCCTACAATACGATTGTAAACCAAAGGCACCTACCGAGTTTTAATTTGCTTATTTTACTGTATATATTCTTTATTGTACTATATGATGAAACCATAACAATATGATGAATACTACAAGCACTACAATAGTGCAATCAGCTACAGAGAGGGGTCGTCAAGTCTTCATCTGAGAATCAGTTAGAATAAATATCCTGGCAGGAAGCCGGTCATCTTCTTCAAGCGGCTTCCTTTATAAGCGGTCCCTTGCCTCGTCAAACACCTATTATAAAGCTACTCGATTCACACGGAGTAATTGAAGATGTATTTAAACAAAAAGTATCTACAGTTATGAAATCAAACAATTTTCGTGAGAGTGTAAAAAGTAGAAGTGGTGGCGGCTTGCTTTTTGCCGACTCTAGGCTATTTTTTGACTCATTAGCGACACACAGGCTATTAGCACATAGCTAAGAAATACTTTTCAAACTTGTTAATTGATTTAAATTTTGTGACTTGCTTATATGGTACAGGTATGGTAGGTATATTACGAAAAGAATATTAAATCTTTTATGATATGTTGTTGAATTTTGAATGGATGTGCTATTTTTTTATTTTAATACTAACCAATACCTTAATTTAATTTATAAAAAAATGGTAATATATTTATATTTACATTAGTGCGGTTAAGCCAAATTTTAATTAAATTATTCACAACAGTTTTCAACTAAGGTATTCATTCAATTGCTCAAAATGCCATTATTTCAATATCTCTGAATAACTTTGCAATTGAGAAGTTGTGAGATTTGTCTCGTCAATAATATAATAATTTGGAAAGGTCGTCTGAATGGGCTTATTCGTTTTCAATTAAAACTTGAACGATGTTTGCACAAGATTTATGGGAGCAGTCGCCCTCGCT
Source organism: Acrobasis repandana (assembly GCA_963576875.1). Classification (NCBI taxonomy): domain Eukaryota; kingdom Metazoa; phylum Arthropoda; class Insecta; order Lepidoptera; family Pyralidae; genus Acrobasis; species Acrobasis repandana. The sequence goes on along the minus strand of OY756218.1, from coordinate 11,328,195 downwards.
CATTGTGCTTTTATGGCGCTCAAAGTGCCCAATTGTGGGAAGCCTTTAGTGACATCGGCGTTGTACTTTACAAATCCGAGGCGTGACTTTAAAAAAATATATGATTTAGCATTTCAAAATAATGAAAAATATAATGAGGAATAATATGTAATTGGTTTTCTCTCTTGGAATAATCACAAATAACTTCCTACAAGTAAAATATTTGATGTGCTATGACTATGAGTAGATGATGAATGATGAAGGAACTATGCAAGTTATGAAATATCTCATAAACAGGCGGGCACCGGAAGGCGTCCGCCTCGATATATCATGAATTTGGACATCAGCACCCTGCTATTGGAATTCTGCATTTGACCAAAATTTATAGGAAGCGGATCATACCTATCACCGTAAAGTCTTGAGTAAGGATTTTATATCATATTTCATCAAAAACGGTATGAAAAACGTTTTTCTGATTACTTATGTGCCTAATAAGCACATACAAATGCAATTATGTACAGTTGGTAAAATGAATGAACCTGTTTGGGATTACACCATGAAATATGAATTATAAACCAAAACTTGTAGGTTGATTAGCAATAAATTCAATAGTAATGGATACTTTATTTATCAAAGAACTTGATATTTATCATTACACGATGTTATGCAGTCTGTCATCGTTTTATGGTCATATTTTAAAAAGGAGGTATTAATAAAAACATTTAATGTATGATATTATAATCATACATTAACATATTTTATTAAATCGTTCTAGTTATAATATTTAAACGAAACTATCGATACAATTATATCGCTTCCGAGCCATCGTTAGTTAGTTTTCAAGTTAAAATTTTGAGCTGTCGTGCATATTCTGCAAAAGCATTAAATGTTTAATAAATAGGGCATGTTCCGACAATACAGCTGTTTATTATAAATTAAGGTATTGTTGGGTGGCGTGTGCGAGTAATGTGCATGCATTTAAATTACGCTCAAATGCGGCATATGTGGCACCGGGAGGCTCCGGATTACCTTTTACATGTAAAGTGATATCCGCGCCTCCGGGATAAATCGCTCGATTCTTAATATCATCATCATCACCATTTCAGCCGCATAACGCCCACTGCTGGACATAGGCCATTAGGAAATTCTTAATATAATTCATTCCAAATTATTATCTACTATACTATTATATATACTTGTATTGTAAATGAGTTTCTTTCGGCGTTTCTTCTTAGCAATGGTCGTTGCGAAAAGACAGTACCGGTAGCTTTTTTTAAAAAAATATGAAATGACATTTTGCGTAATGTACACTAAAATTATAGACGTGTAAAAGTGCCTGCAAAGGCCTCATTCTAAATAAATATTTGATTCTTGAATTATTGTAGTACAAAATGTTGTGTGGTTGATATTAAAAGGAATAAAAGTCATTTGGAATCCACCAAAGGAGACCTTGTGCATATTCAGGTAGACAATGCAGTATATGCTTATGTGGATGCAACTGGGAACACGCTGAGATGAGAGAGTGAGAATGCAGTATATACTTGTGAATCTAGGCGCCACGGCAGTGTGATTGTTTTTAGACCGGCTTACAATTATTGTTTTTGATGGGATCGACTTTTAATCAGCTTCACACTTCAACCAATGTTTTAGACGCTTGCCAAACATTTGACATTTGCTTTGTCGATGACTAGACATCGTATCAATTAGAAACACGTTCATTGCTATCATCAAGATGAATCATCTAGTCAAAACAAATAAGCCACCTACGTAAGTAATTGAAATGTTCGAGCAACATTGATTCTAAGCTCGCTGAGTAAGGCCCACAGAATTTTTAAAGAATTCGCGATTTAACTTTGAATACGATTGTTGTGCGCAAGTGCATTCAAAAAATTTAATTATCTCGTATCTCACCGTTCAATCTTCGTTCTCGCTAAGTATTGAAAACGTTAAAGCTGTCTCCGATTTCTTTCGAAAGCGCCTCACGAAACTCCATTGTACTCAATTGAATCGCGTCTTAATTACAAAACGGGTGAATATTTAATTAAAAACTTTCCGCACGCGAGTAATTCCTTATTCCATGTATACGAGATTGAGTCAGCGTCGATTCCGCTTTTCTGCGAAGCCGTCGACATTCGACAAGGGTTTTTAATTGAACGCCGACCCATTGTGCTCGTTAAAGCGATTCAGAGTTAATCACCGCGTTTTTCGTTCAGTGTAATGGAAGAAAGTAATTATCAATTAACTGCTCGATAATGGATTGCGGCCGCTTATCCGCCGGCTTATCTCGACGTGTAACGACCCACTCCCCTGTATTATCTTTTCAATAATGAATTTAAAGTTATCATCAATCATTTTTGTGTTTGATGCGGTCAATCAGCATGAAACAATCGCTCGGATCGATTTGTTTACATCAGGCGCTCACACTATGCTTAAAATAAAATATACATACATCCAGTCATATGTTTACGATTATTTATTTAGGTTCAGTCGCGGCTAAGGATTCCCACGAAATTTTGCATTCTTACGCGACGAATCGATAGATTTAGTAATAGACAAAAGATGTACGATTATCTGCACGCAAGTATTTCGCAATAACCGATGATACGTTGAAATACCAACTGCTGCGAAATCCCGCCTTTGCACATTGTAAATTATTAGTGACTCACTCAAATTTTAATATTGACTGTAATGGTGGCAAATTTATGTAGAAAGTTATTAATATGTATTTTAATGTGATTGAAGTCAAAAGTTGCGGAAATGTAAAGAAGTGTGTGGGTATCGAGTGTGGGTGTGGAGATGCCCTTAGATGTTCGGGTGTGTAGATCGCGGGCCACGATTGCGAAGCGCGGTCGCTGACGTGATATTGTGCCGTGAATTAGCATTGTAAATGCAATCACAGGTGTCAACCCGCCAGTCCCGCCACTCGCTCGTCGAATTTATGCGCCTTCCGCTCCAACCACTATGAATATAACAATTTATTGTCTATAAACAACGATTAACATCCCACTCCTCGTGTCTAATGAAGCTATTAGATTACCTCCTTGCTGCATTTCGATATTTCTGTTTATAACTTAGGTACGTACTTTTATATTCACTTTTGCGTACCTAACAGATTTAGTATACCTAATAGGTCATATTTAATTAAATATATATTTGTACATTACTTAATATAAAACTTTAAAAATGAAACACGAATCAAAACAAGTTTTAATTATTTTCTTGGCAATCATTTTAACAAATTAATTCCACTTTTAAATATTGTAATAAATTGATCTTAAATCCCACGACACGACACTAAATTGACTTAATGAGAAGAATGTTCTGTGACAAGTTTATAAAGTTCCCCATCAATCAGAGTTATCGACGTTGAAACCGGATTTGTTATTGTGTGTTTCGTCCGACAAAAACAACCATTAAGCGGATTAAACATGTACGAAACCAATTAAGGTCTTAAAAGCCGACAATGTTACCTGTGGGGCGAGCGCTTGAGTCCATGGTAGACAGGCCGAGGCTATTAAATCTCATTAAAATACCTAGCCGACGACTATCGAGAACATTTATTTACAGCGCCGTGGCTAAGTTATTACAGTTGAAGTGAACGTTACAACAGAGTAATCAGCGCAGCATCTGATCGTTAATTAAGTACATTATCGCAGGATCTATTGCGACCAACAATGACAATTAAAGCGGTCAGCTGTGTCGACGGGAACATGGTCGCCGAGTCGCTCGTAAAGTCGCTCACTCGCTCATACTACTCACACTCCACGCTGCTCTATATTAAAAGATAACGCGGAATTAGTTTGTTCAGTGATTAGCTGCAGCTAAAGCAGGTAATACCAAACTTCATATGCGTATCAATTCATCAAACTAAACGTAGGTTGTGTCTATGCAAGGGGGAGTAGGAACGGCAGCTCAATAGTATGGGCTGGTCATGTGAGAGACAGTGTAATGGGAGGAGACAGTGTAAGTGAGAGAAGGTGTAATGGAAGAAGCAATGGAAGGCTGGTGGAAAATAATATATATATTTTTCATGCTGTGTATTGTTACGGAAAGTACAAGAATAGGCGAAAAAAGAAATGAATTATAACAGGAAAACTGGTAGACACCTCATAGGCATACTCGTATACTTAACGCGAATTAGTGTATCTATTATATAAGTATAAATGTGAAAAGAAGTTTGTAGTTATATTCCTAAATAATATTTCGATGTTGTTATTTTCAACCATGGCACGACGATTTTAAATTTAGTTACAACAACGAAAAATTAACAATATAGGTCGTACTAAGTACAATAGATAAAAGTGTCACTATCGATTCCCGATTTATAAACAATATAGTACACCATACAAATATTTAGTTTTAATTAAGCGCCAAACCAATTAGATATCGGCTTTGCCAATTACGTATGAAAAGCAATTACTTATAATTAAATTGTGTATGTTTAATTCATTTAAAGTATTTAGGTATCGAGTGGTCTATAGCCGAATGAACTCGGATTAATTAAACGCTGACCATTAGTTGAGCGAATATGTTATCACGCAGCGAGCAGACTGGGGCGGGTCGAGACGGGCCATGCCGCCCGATCCGGGCCGCATCGCTATCGAAAATGCGTCACATTAAGTCCGATTTTAACAATACATTAAGCAGTGAATGAATAGTAAGTAGAAACGTCATAAAAATGTATTGTTAAAAACATGCACTCTTTGCTCTTGCAAAATGGCGATCAACGTTTTCATGAGAAACGGTGTCCTGTAATATGAACTAAATTTTGAAAGGGGCGAATGTTGCTTATAGTAGAAACTACTACAAAGCTCACACTTCGCAATAATGCAACCCGCTCTGCCCCTAGTAAGTTTTTTTTTTAATTAATCTTTATCATCGTACTGCTACGCAACGGTCTGTCAGATCTACCTACCTCCTATTAATATAAATTACATGGATGTCAATCCCGGTGGATTTTTGCGCGCCCAAGTATGCTCAACCCATTACAGCGCGGTCGCCCCTACTCACTTCACCTATTTGTAATTACGGCAGTAATGATTGCAGTGAAACTATTCTAATGAACAACTACCACATAACCAACCCATTAGTTCTAATTAACGACTCTATAAATTTCTACGTTCGCAATAAGGAAACTTGATTTTAGAAATATCTTATCTTAATATTCTTACACAGTTTAACATATTGCGATTACCCATTATTTTATTGTATTTTTCAATTTTATAATGTTAATGAACTCCATAAGTGTTTCTTATATTTTCTTGTTTCGAGACGAAGCTATTATTGAGTAAAAAAGCTGCAGATCCACTTTCCAACAAGAAGCAGTAGCAAGGTTGTTCAAGTAGATTTAGTACAAAGATTACAGTTGAGCGCAGTTCCATGCAAAGTAATTCTTTATTACAGTCATGGGCTGATAAAAAAATCCTGTAATAGCATATTACAGGATTTTTGCAACCCGATTGACACGGTTCCGTGAAAAGAATAAAATAAAAACCAGCATCCGTGTGAATAGAGTCTTACGCCTTGAGCGGTTTATACATCTTTAGTCACAGATAAGTCATGTCCCGCCATTATATCCGCTCAGTTATGAATGCCGCTTTATATGTCGGTGAGTTTTGTGCAGTAAATTACGCTTATTGTCGAGTTAATTTGTGTGAATTGCGCCTTACACAGAGCGTAAAATGTCGCGCCCTCACCGCCCGTGTGTGAACACCTCGCCTTGAAATATTTATAACTGAACAATTTATGAAATTAAATTATTCTGTGTAATTGCGAGGTACTGTCGATTAATTACATTTAATTTGTTTTCAAGAATTGCGTTAATGTTTTGTTTTTAACAGACCCCACTTAATAAACGTCAAAAAAGGTAATACCAAGGTTTGTTTTCTGACTTAATATAACAAGTAAAATAAATGACTTATTAAAATGTGATTCTGAAGCTCATAACATTAATAGTTAACAGTGCCTACTCGAGAATTCATGAATAACGAATTGGAGTATAATGTCGGATTACATTTGGAAACATTGAATAATACGCGAATAATCGCAGATACGATCAACCAGCCCGCCGAGCGGCACGCAACGTCGCGAAGCAATAAAGGTAATGTAGGCAAGGTATTTGCCAATATCCTCGTAGAGTGGCCCTCCCAAATATCTTCAGATTGTATTCCCCCTACATAAAAATTGTTCCGGAATAGAGATACTACCCGGATAAATATTCAATTTCACTACGGACGAAAAAGATTTGATACCTTTGGTACTTACCAGGTTTATTGGATGATAGCCTTTGGAATGGTGTGGATAATCATATTCATAGTTTTTCGACAAAATATAGATGAGTTTTTAGATAAACCTAGTTTTGCGAGATATATCGAAAACAAAGATGAGATTCGATCACGAGATTATATCGGCTGGTTTTATGAATATTTTTATGGTGCAGGAAGTTAAAAATAGATTGCTCGTTGGAAAACTTTCACACAGAAATATATAATACGCAACTTACCAACAGGTTTTAACGTTTTATTGTTATAAACTTTTGCTTAGCTTCAGTTAAGCAAAAGTAACTAATCTGTATATTATGTAAATTATTCTAAATCTTATTCTGTTAAAAGGCCATTATTATAATTTAAAGGGGACAGATTTATTAGTAATGCCTCATAATCTAATGGAATAGAATGTTCTATTTCCATTAAGCATATCTATTTGGGCGATGGTGGTGTTATAATGGACCATCAGTCATTGACAGGAAAGTAGTCGGAGGACTCGCCGGCGTATCCACTAGTCGCGACCCTCTCGAGGTAAGGAGGGAACGACATGTAGATGAAAAGGGCAGCTGAATCTAATACAATCGGGGAAAGCGATACTCACTCCCTCACTAGGGTTGTCGCCAATCACTTTGATTTGACTTGCATTATTCTTACCAGTCAGTTTTTTGACATCGATATTTTATAAAAAAAGATTACTTACTAAACTTTGGTCCGGAAATAATCTAAGGATTTGATAAAAAAATTATTATACGATACAAAAGAAGAATAAAAGAAATACATTCGGAATTAAACTGTTAGCGTTTCGAATTGAAATAACAGCCGCTCTATATCTATGCCCCATTTCGCATCAAACGCTGATAACTGCAGGAAAGTAGTTAAAGAGGAATGTAAAGTTTTATTGCGTTCCGTGATACGGCGCGCACAAAGTATCGCATTGTTAGCAGGCAGCCCTAGCGTCGGAGGGAGAGGAGGTGCGGAGGGTGCCGGGTATTGAATGAGATTGCTTCTTACTTCGGCAAATGGATCACGTAGTGGATGAGATGTCACAGTGTTTTAAGATCCCAATTCGACCGATTCCCAAGATAGACGTTACAGGGTTATTATCTCTCAGATTACGTAATAGGTTTGCAACCCAGCCATTAAGAATTACTTAAGTACTTAATATCTCAGGAAATCGATCATACCACGAAGTTTAAATTAGGTAGGTAGGTTCAGCACTTAGGTAGACTTATTAAAATTTTACAACAAGAAACAAGTTATGTTTATTACGAGTTAGCCCTAAAATGTTACAATTAGATTTTATTACAATAACGCGGTAATTATACAACATACGGAAATTACTCGCTAAAGTATACATTACATAATCAAGTAGATACATTCACACTCAGTAATTGGGAAATTCCCGAGACGGGCCGCCGCCATAGCCGCGTCGTCGGCGGCGGGTGGGCGCTGAAAAACAATTTCACGCCAAATCTTAGCTTGTGTTTTCCTATTTCCTTTTTATTTATCTTTTAGTCTTTTCTTTTCTCGAGAATCAATTTCACGGGTGAGTGTCGCGATGATCTCAGTTCAAAAAGCGCGAGGGTTCGTTGAGCGGTGCACGTGTGCAATGTGAAGCCGTACGGGGGCAGATGGCCGCCGTGCTGTCCAGCGATCTGTCCGGACTGCCCGGCTGCCGGGTCCCGCTCGCCTCTCATTACCCGGGTGACGCAAGAACGCGTCCCGATAATAAGCTTTCTGCTCGGTGCTCCTTGTGATTGGATAGGTGATGCGTGTGTTATCTGCGTATGCGGCGGGCGATATATCTGACCCAATTTTCTTTTGCATGACTCCGTAAACGAGTTGCTGCTTCGATAATATTTTATATGGCACCATCTAGCCTATGTGAATCACATGTGTATTATCAAAAGTTTAATCACAATTGAGTTATGAAACAATATGTATTGTAGTGCTTGTTGGAGTTAAGTAGTGAATAACAGTGATTGTTTTGGCACTCTCCCAGATGGCAATACGCGTTTTGCTGACATGCGATAGGAGAATGAGTGCACTAGATGCATAATAAGGCTATGTTTTATTTTATTTAGTAGCAAACGACATGAACATCTTGACATATAATTGGGTGTATGAGATTAAAGATAAAGTGGTGATGACGCGGGAACCTTTTAAACATCGTCGCTCTGGGCCGGCCGGCCGGGCCCGTGCCGGAGCCGCACCGTTCAAGATTGTCGGGCCCAGGCGCCGGCTCCCTCGGAATTGACAATTTTACGGGCGGTTTATTTCCGGACACCGAACTTCCTTGGTCAGGCCCGCGCACCCTCCGCCCGCTACACCCACAACCCCTTCGCTTGGCGCTGTTTGTCCGCACAAATACACACACTCTCATCTAAAACAAACACGAATTGACACTTTGTTGATTCCTGCTCCAAATTTTTTAAATAAAGAATTCGTGCGGATCTTCGGATCCCATTTGTTCTATAATTGATGCCACGATATACACTTTCAAGGTTGTGGCACATAAAATTTACATTGTATGTAAGTGTCTTAAGCGAAAGCTTCCCACTTAAAAGCTCTACAAATGCACTGAAAGCTCTTTCGCGCACTAATCCCAAACCTTTTAGCTGCAATCAAAAGCCCCGAGCGCTCGGTGCGGGGCGGGACGATGTGATGCTTGTGGAAGCGCCTAGGAATTTAATTTACATTTTTAATTAAGTTAAATTTTGTTCGAAAAGCTTTCACGGAATAGGAGTTTTCTTGATTAGAGTTCAGCTCTGGCTGAAGTTTGAGATTGATTAGTGGAGCTTTAATTGCTCTCTGCCGGTGAATAATGAATTCGATCAGTGCGGAGTCAGGAGGGAGTGTCTAACAGATTACTTTGACACTAATGGATCAAATTGTTCCTGTTTACTTTGTACTTAACAACATTAATAAAGATATTATCAAGTTGTCAACTTCATTCGGTCACGTTTCTAAGTATATCTGGTTAGAATTAAAATAATAATAGGTGCAGTAATGTCCATGTTTCTCCAGTCGCATTTTGCTGCGCGGCGACCAGTACAGTAATTGATGGTTGGGTTGGGGTGAAATGTAACGTAATGCTGCTTAATTGATCGCATTGATAACACAATCTTAATGGAGATACCTACTGATAGTCGCCACTACTCGCCCCACCTCAATAATGCCCAAATGGGTTTCCGCCGCATACCCCAAATTACTGGAAATGACTTTAATGGATTTCTCTTCTCGCGAGTTAGTTTTAATGCGTTGGGATTGTTGAAGTCTGTAATAGCTGTTTATTTGGAGAAAAGGGATCGTTACATTAGTATGAGCAAGTTTGTTCATAATATTTCTTATTCACTATAAATATATTCAGTTAAGTACGTTATAAGATTAAGAGCGCTCAAACTTTTTTCCCATTATAGAGTCCCTAATGGGTGCTTGTAAATCGGAAAGGGCACAAAAGAGCCGTATTATAGCTGAAGTAAAAGCGAATAAATAAGAGACTTCCGCGAAGCACTCTCGGCGAGAACAAGTCGAGAGCCAGTGACGTACGATTTGACGTAGAATATTTTATCCGGGGCTGAAATGCCGCCATCCATTCCACTTATCCCGACACTCTGTAGAATTTTTGACACGTCGGCGGCACTGCCCTTTTTAGTGACTGGTTTAGTGTGATAGTGTCCTTTAAATTCGCATTAGGGGTGAGTAAATCCACAATGTCTCCTTTGTCAGCTTCTTAAACCTGTATGATTAATTGTATATGTGCACGTGATATGAAACAGCTCTACACATATATGGCTTGAATCTGAGTTGTTCACACATTTTTCTTTTCAACATTCGTTAAGTTCCTTTTACCATGTTCTTGCGTCAAACATTCATTACGAGTACATAGTACCTATAAGCAAAGCTATTATAATTTATAATACGAAGATTGGCAGGTGATCTACTTGATAATTTGCTATCATCATCGACGATACCACCGACGCCATCATACACATACTCCTTCTCTATACTTGTTCTCAACCCGTACGTAGCTTACACTTTATTCAAATTCTATTGTATGCCATTAAAGTATGATTCAAGAGGAGACGAGAGCGTACCGCGGCGGCCGCGGGACGAGCACCGCAGCTGCCCCACCCGCCAATCGGACCGAATCCGGCGCAATCCATATTAGATTTGCCCGCTCTCTCATATCCATTCTGAGATGTTCATATTTTATTGGGGCCAATAAAACGGATTCATGAATATGAGAAATGCATAACGAATACCGTATTTATGGATGGAGGCGCGCTCGCTCCGCCGCGGATATGTCGCGGGTAATTTGATAGCCGCCTTTGTAACAGGTGCTGATGGGAATTTCGATGCGGTTATAAAATTTTTTTCATTCCGCTTGAGTTTGATAGCGTATTCTGTTTTTATTTTATATGTATTTTTATTTCAACGACTCATATTGTATCTAAATGTTTTATGAAACGAAACGTTAAAAATATTAATGTTCCATTCATTATATATACACCATGGCTTCGTCTTTCCATCTGCTCTTCACAGCAGAAGTGAAAATGTTCTGCTTCATTAATTTAATATGAATGAAGCAGATCATTTTCAAATAAATATATTTTCATTATGTGATCAAAAATAATTATTTATTTAATAGTACTTTCAAATTAAAACATTTAAAATAAGCATTTCGCCTTAAACGCAGCTTGCAGTTCAAAGCAGTATTTAATAATTTTAATTGGTAGAGTGATCATTGAGCCCGCGCCGACTATAAATGGAGCAAAATAAATTGCCCAAAGATGGATTGTTATATCGCGACTTCGTCCGCAATAAATAGATCTCTTCCGACCTACGAGGGTTCGTTTACTATATTTATGAGTTTATGCTGCTTCGGTGGGCTTTTGCATCAATAACGCGCACTAAACTTTAATAGGGCCGTCCAAGGAACTTGATAAATATTGACCAAGACATACACGCTATATCTTTCATGAGTTATGTAGTATTTAGAGAGCGATGTCTAAATCTATACAAAAATGTGAGTCATATTTTTATAAACAAGTGCGACAGAAAACATATGATGATAAATAGATGATTCTCTTTAAATAGATGATGAAATGTAAGGTTAATAAATAAGTTATGACTATAAAATTTAAAGCTCTGTAAAACCCCTAATGCATGAAATAACATGAGGCGCGAAAGATGACGATTTCCGAATTAATTCAGTTACTACAGCATTTTCAAGAACGGCATTATGATAAAGGTGTCTAGTATAAAAAATACATAATAAAATCTAAGATAACTGTTTGGTCTATAGTTTTTCAGGCTACAAAAGAGTGACGAGACGCTTCTACTCATAAATTTAAAATACGCTAAATCAACCCACAAGGGTTATTAATGCCTCCCTCAAGTTTCAATTTACAGCTTTGCATGGACGTCTCAACCTTCAAGGAATACCGTCTGATAGTGCGTTTGTTATCCAAGTCCCGTTAGAAATTGGACTCTAAAGCGTGCCTGTAAGGCTGAAAGTTATTGCGAAATGTTCAGGAACGGCTCCGTGGAAGAAAAAGAGGTCTTATTTGTAGAATATTAGAGTTTATTTGAAATCGTATCGGGATAAGGTTGTTGCCGTTTGACGGCAGTTTGTCGGAGTAATAAGGTCTCGCGCGGAGTGGACGTAAGGAGAGGATATCGTTTATTCTAATGAGGTTTGCTGCGAGACGCGTGCTGCCCGGGCGCGTCTCCCGCTGTATCGCCTTCCAGCTACAATTCTTTAACAATAAAAATCGCTGAAATCTGCATGATATGTAGATTTGTGAGTATGTTTTCTGTGAATATATTCTTTGTTCTATTTACATTTTGTTTATAGAGAATTCGTTTTTAAGTACCTACCTATTTAGTCAAATATGTCATCTATGTATACTTCTAGAATAATTTTTTTTTACCTGTATAGCTACAGACGTGAATTTTTATACAGTTTTATATCTATTCTGTACCGTAAATATTTCATATCAAATCATAGTAGGTACATTGTCGTTTCAATATTCCAATTTGCTTTAACCAAGTTCCAAATTTTACGTAGGTACATATATTTAGAGAATACAGATTTTATACCAATTTTATAGCGAGCAATTTAGTATTTACATTCTACATGAGTAAAATATCGTCAAGAGCTATAACGTAGTATTGCATATCTTTCAAAAATACTTCTTCGTTGAATTACTTTGAAATATTTTTGCTTGTCTATAATTTGATGGGAATTTCTACCTGCCAGGTCAATCTAAATCAATCAAAATGGTTTAGCCCCGCTACTCACCAGCCAGGTCTGCAGTTCCGTGTTGGGGTATAATAGGAGAAGTATGTGACAAGTTTTTAACTTACTTCAAATACCTACCCGAAAATTCTTTCCAGCTCTCGGACCACTATTATAGATACAAAGAGGCGTCGATTACTCGGTAACCGCGATTTGAGTCTGTAACGCAACTACGGCTGCGGACAGAACTTGATATTTTTTTTAAGAGCATTGTATCTTGGCCATTAATCATTCTCCTGAAATTGGAAGGCATCAAACTCGGATACTTTTAGGTAACTAACAAGTTTATTTGCTAGGCAAATTAAAAAACCCCTCTACTGTCAAGAGCGCTATCTAGTGATGAGTAGTGGAACTACCGATATGACTTGATATCCATAGCGCCATGTATTATATGCTAGAGAAAGTACACAATAATTTTTAAACGGCTGAATCGATTTTCATCAAACATAACTAATAATCACCACAAAGGAACTTGCTTTCACGTAAAAAAACCGCATCGATATCGGTCCATCCGTTCGAGCGCTACGATGCCCAAACAGACAGACAGATAGACAGACAAGCAGACAGCCAGACCGACAGACATTAGCGTCAAACTTAATACACCCCTCTATTTTGTCGAGGTTAAACAAGTTTGTAACTAGTGTCGCTTATTGACAAGTTCTAAAGAAAGAAATATTAAAGTAAACATATTCTCTATTGTTTCAGCAAGCAGCTCAGATATTCCATGTGATGCGCGAGTGACAACGCCGCCGCCATGATTCGCGATCCACCGGCCATGCATAAACCCGACAACGCAAACAGTGAGTAATTTTTATTTTCTTTCTTTAACAGCCTTTATCAGGGCACTGCTGGACTTTTCCCAATAAAAGGAGGATTTAGCCATAATCACTACTTTGGGCAGGCAGGTTTGCGATCGTAGTAGAAGGTATAAAGTCATTACACAGAGGTAGCTGCTGCTGTAAAAAATAATCTATTTTCTTTATTTCTTATTTACGTAAGTATTTATACGTATTTAGTATATCACAATCGAACGATAAGTCGGACCGAGTTTTTATAAAATATTATTTTGTCATAATTCATTCCTATGTTTTTTGGGAAAGTTGTGGTGGTTGTACATAACATAATAGACTGGACTTACCCTTTAAATAGTTTTAGTTAATATTGTTAAACCTTTGAGTAAATTTAGTCGTAAAACAACCAATCAAAAAACATATCACTCAAAATTAGATATGCGCGGCATAAAAATATAAGCAACGGCGTTTCGTTTTCGTTTTGCTGACGTAAATTTTTCATAATATTAGGACAAACAGGTCGCGAATAAAACGCGGGAAGGGTTGTGCCATAAACCGGCCGGCAGCGTCCGTCGCGATATTAAAAAGGGGACGAACGATATTGCAATATCACATTTATGCGAAATGTCCGACACCCAGATCGTATTGATAAAAATAAGCGATTTTTTATTGTGCCCCACAATATTGTCCAAGGAGCGCGTTTTTCCACCACGCTGATTGTAGTTTTAATCTTTGCTATGATCTAAGTGGTTTTGCTCGGGTTTCTTACGGAAACTTTCCCATGCACGATAGTGAAATTATTCTTATTTATATGTTAGTAGGTACTCGTATAGAAATAACGTAATTATCCACGTTATAATTAAATACCAGCTGATTCTTTACCCGTAGAAGTAAAAAAGGGGAAGCTATCCCGTAAGTAATAAAGCTATAAAAGTATTATCCTATCGGTTTGGCGTGTAGGTAAACAATCTATTGACGCATTAATGTAATCTTAACTTAAGGCGACGTGGGTTCACAATTTCCAATACAGTACATGTTTTTAAAAAATCACTGTTATTAAACTACTACAGTTTATTCCTCAAAAAATTTGCATAAAAATCTTATATATGAAAATTATACTAGTTTTGGCTACAGAAAAAATTATAAATGTAATACAAAAAAAATAATAAATAAAACACTGCGAAATATTCGTCGAGATCGAAGGAAGGGCCGGAGCCGTGCTCGACTATATTTCGCAGTGTTTTATTTATTATTTTTTTTATATTATATTTATATTTTTTTTTGTAGCCAAAACGGATAGATATTTAGATAAAACATTTTTTGGTATAATTTTCATATAAAAACTTGATTGTATAAAATAGTAATACGTATTATAAAGGCAAATTTAGGCAAATTAGACGTATGTTTGTGATTTTTTTCTATCGAGCCAAAAATGCTCAATCGTGTTTTGGATATTGTGGGTGTCTGTAGAAAAGCCTTAAAATTCTTATGTAATTTTTTTGTAGAATAAGCTGTAGTAGTTTAATAACAGTGATTTTTGAAAAACACGCACGGTATTGCAAATTGTGAACCCACCTTAATCAAAATCGTGTTTTACGTTTTCACACATATTAACTCTTGGGATGTGATGAAAAATTTTAAAATTTTCGGTATATCAATTTAAACTAATGCAGCCCGATATTGATTGATTTTTTATTGATTTTAGCGCAAAGCTTTTATCCATAAAAATTGTAGAAAACGTGATTATGAAAATGTGTAAATATATCTAATGTTTCATGTTAATAATGTTTAGCTGTATTATTTATTGGCACTGATTGAAAGAGGCAGTTGTAAATAGCAGTTTTGGTACGTTAAAAATGTATTAATAGCATGTTTAATAACTAGTTTAGCAGTTAAAACTAAGCAGTAAAGTAAACAAAAATGATTAATAAAAAATTATGAACTGGATCAGTGAATATATAATTGAGCAGAAAAATAATTAAATGGGCGGTAAAAAAAATTGAACGAGCGATTCAATTTTTTTCCCTAACCTAGTAAAATGGATAAAACCGACCTAGACTGTTGGTCGCAGTTCTAACCTAACCTAACCTATAGGTTTTCCCTAGTAATATGATAAAATAACCGACTAATCGATTTTTATTACTGTTCATGTTTTACTGTCGCAATAATTAATCAACCGCCATTCAATTAAATAACTGCATAATAACATCTCGAATATTTAAATAACAGCTCAAAAAATTAGTTCCCTTATTTATTTACGAATTACTTTTGTCCTTCCATAGATGATATTCTTTCAAGTATAACGCGGTAAAATGACTATATAAGAAAATTGTAGTAAGCTGTTACTTTACATCCACTTGGCAAGAGCTTCTGTAACAATGCGTAGAATCGATAGCATCTCTCACGATGCAAGCATTTATTCCTAAGATGGATTTCAATTTCTGTAGAAATAACACAGCAAATTCTTATGAGCGCCGAATGCACTAAGCAGCAAGCAGCAGCGGAAAATTGCGGGGACAGTGCGGCAGTGCGGCGCTGCGCAGCGCAGCGTGGCGTAGCGTGGCGTGGCGAGCGCAGCGCCCGCGGCTCTGGGCGGCCCTGATAAAATTTATGGCCACTTCCCCTTTAAAACAATATTGAGGGCTCAGTTGGGATTTATGTCTCGCCGCTGTTGCAGCGACTCAATTTATTCTTCAATTTTTCATACAATAACTCACACACGTATTACGAGTGATGGATGAAAAGGACTAACTTTCGGGCTTTAATAAGAGCCTCCAGATGCGAATCTCCAAATTGGCTGAAGTTTATTGCCCACTTATGTCAAGCTTAAGTTTCGCCCGGAGCCTTTCTCTGAGAAAATAATTTATGACGTAGATTGTCTCGACTTTGTACTCGTTTGATTGTCACTGGAAATGGGAATACAATGTATCAAGGGAGAATTGTAACAGACATTATCTTATTAATTAAGAACACCCTGTTTAAAGGAATCTTAGAATCTTCGTTCATGTTGTTGCTAATGTATAGTGTGCTCGATTGCTGTGGGCAAAGATATAGATGTACATAGATGACGCAAGTATCACGATTTGTAGTGAAACCAAGCGTGCCGACTTTTTAACATTGAATTTACGCATAATATCATTTTAAAATAACTTACCTGTGATGGGAATATATGTCCTTGCCTTTGAGTGCTTGCAATTTTTGGCTATTGCAGTTAATTATCGTGCAACGAGGCACTTTTTAAATTTTCACAGTCGTCCTGCTATCAGCCCACCTTCCGGCCTTTCCGGTTCAGACACGCAAAGTAGGGGCATTAACGTCATCTATGTGTAACTATTTCTGTGGCTGTGGGTAATTTTATCGATAATAGCTTAGCTTTTAGTACGTCTACAGCCCTAGAAGCAGTCGCAATCGTAAATGGGTATTGGACGGGCGAGCCGAGAGCCGAATACAAACAAGCAATACTCTGATTAAAATATAAGAAACACACCAATCTTCAGTGCCCACAGTGTACCGATGTTTTTGGCATCAAATAATAAATTGTTGTCTTATAGTTTACCGGCTGAGACAATTTAATGGGTAAATCCTTTTGCAAATAAGGTTTACTAATGTGAAATAATATTTAAATTTTAGTTTAGTGTATAATTAAATAAAACTATAGCTATAAACATAAATATAGATACACTATTATGTTTTTTCTATATCGGGGTAGACAAATAAACGTTGATTTAGAATAATACCTAATATAGAGGTAGCCTGTTGTATATAAATCATATTTTTTTTAAATAAAAAAAAAACCGACTTCAACGAAAGTGACAGTCAAAGACCCACAGAAAACGCAACAATTGTTTACTTAGATGATGATATCGATGTATATCCCCGTTTATGTTTAAAACCAAATAACATAGATTTTGATAAAATTCTATGGGACAATTTTAAAGCATATCCTTTAAACATAAAAAGCTTTTTTTTTTAAATCGATTATAAAAGACGGGGTTCTGTGACAATCTTCATCGTAGCGCGTTCCGAGTTGCATCCTCAGATGTACTGGTACGTAGTCCGGGGTGCGCTTTTGCGTTTTGCATGTCAAGGATCACCCAAGGATGCCGAAGAAATAGCGGAACAGTTTAAACGATTTGGCTATAGTTTTACGACTAGCCGCCTGCCTGACGTCAAGTCTCTTTTGGAATGTATTTAACCGGCCGCCACCCGACGTTAATCCTCCTTAATAATACGATTGTAACACGAGTTGTTTATGCCTTTAGTCGCTTCTTATGAAACCACAGGAGGAGATGGAGTGGTCCTATTCTAGGCCGGAAGCCACACGGTAGATGGAGTTCTGTGGTAATAAACATAAAAAATACAGCCAAATTGATAACCTTCTCCTTTTTTTAAGTCGGTTTAAAAATATGCTGCAAAAGTCAGTTACCTACTCATATTTAACATTGACATCAGATAAACGAGATAGCAACTAAAGAATTTTCGTCAAGTAATGATTTGATCCAATTTCAAAATGAAAAGCAATTTAGGTACGGTTTTGGGCCATCAAATAATTGAAAATTTAATTGCTGAAAAGTCTTTCCTTAGAAATCGCTTACCACTGCTATTAGGCTTAATTCAAAAATTAATTTAAACTTTTACAAGGTTGAGTTGGGAACGAGCACCAGCGTAAAAGCAATATCAATTTCATAATTTTAATTAAAAAAAACTTACTTCTCTGATGACAAAGTCTCGTACTTTTTTAATAACGGAAATGTTAATGATGGTCGGTTTAAGTGGCGGGTAGGGGTGTGCCACGGCCGCAGGTCACCTGGAATTTTAATAAGCTGCACTACCTCTTGTAATCAACAAGGTCTCACTACTAACTCTTGAAGTCATTATCATTATCAGGTCTTTTTTAATCTCCACTGCAGGAGCACGACCCTCTCAGTACTGCCAGAGCCATATATTAGCCAGAGCAGTTAGATGATTTGGCCTACACTCTCCACGCTGGCCAGACGGGTTTGAGAGGTCTCACTGGTGTTTATAAGCTTTTGTGTTTCCTAAGTCGCCTTCTACGACATCCACGGGAAGACTTGGAGTGGTCCTATTCTACTCTGCCGGAAACCACGCGGCAACTCTTAAAGTAATGTCTAAAAAAAATTAAAATATTGTATTTGTCACAACTTGGTTGTTATTGATCCTATCCTATAAACATGATTCTTACACCAAAAGCCGTGAAATTTCGTTGTTCATAATATTCAAACACAACGTTTTAAGAAATATTTATAGTTTAAAATTTAGCTGGTGAATACGCCTCACAAAATTAAACTTATATATGTTTTACGCCCGATAAAATGACTGCTGCTTTAGTAAGGCAGGGTATATTCACCACTTTCAAAATTGAAATTGTAGTTTTTAACGTTTTTTTATTTTATTCCATTTTTTGCGTTTAAATTCAATACTTACAACAATTTTTAGTAGAATAGGTCAATTTGGCATCTCTTAGTCCATTTAAGTCTTGTATTTTACACTAAGATTTATAACTAGAGAAGAAATAACAAATTAGTTATTGACAAATGCCTGAAATATATTGTTTCTACGTTACTTAATCATAACATCAATATCAAAACAAAAATATAATTGAAAACATAAATTTATACCTTACATGATACGCATATACGCCCTACAATTTTATTTGATAGTGTCGTTTACGTCCAACATTTTGATGATGCCAAATAAAGATTGCTATAACGCCCAAAAATACAAGAAAATCTCCATTAAAAGCATTGAAATTCTGGGTCGTATTCACCAGAATTTGAAAACTGAATATACAGTTCGATAGCTGAGCAAAAACTGAATATGTCATTCAAAACTTATTTTGGCCAAAATAGTGGTTACGCCCTTTGAGCCGCAAGGTATCGATAATATTAGTCGTAAAGATGCCTTTGTAGCTGTAATTCCCTATAAGTAATTATATAGATAGCATGCAGTATTGTAATGTACGGTAGGTATGTCAGAATGTAATGTGGATAATTAAGGGCGAGCATCCTGCGCGGGCTAGTTTTTACATTACTCGCTATTAATGCAAAACCCGCATTTGGTTAAATCTAATTACGCCCGCATAATGGATATCGCAACAACGCAATCAACTCCATTGTTTAATGAGTGACCGACGACTAAAACTAAATATATTGTATGAGCATTTAGAACAGCTGCAACCGCAATCATTATACGAATCCATTAGTACACCACTCTAAACTATTTCATATACATGAGTTTTATTTTCGTAATATATTTCCACACGACTTAATTTATGCTAAAATATTTTGGTGAGTCGTAGAAGATGGCAATTTCCTCATTATGTTCGTGAGCGAGTAGTCATTTATAACTTTCTTCATTTATTTTTAGAAAACTGCATTTATTTAATTTGATATACTTCTATGTGAATATAGCAAATGTATATATTTTTAATTTTTATTTAAAGCTATCTTGTTCAAATAAACATTAAAATATATCGACATAATGATTATCAATTAATAGTTTTTTATTCAAAATATTTGTAACGTTAGATGGAGTTTGTAAACCAGGATATGTCTAGTTAAGATGACGAAGATAGAGTAATATGAAAGCGACTTACTTGCTGTTCCGACCCCACCTCAAGTGGGCTAAGGAAAGGAAGAGGAAAAATAAATATTTACAAATTGCAGTTGTATTGTAGGTTGTACATGATTAACAAAACTGTTTAAGTATAGCCATTTTAAAATTCAATATGTAAAGTTGCGAGTATGCAAAAACTTAAAAACGTTTTAGTACTAGCACTTCTTGTGCTCGTACCATGACCGTACTTATTAATTTACGCCTTCATACATCTTCAATATTAACGATAGATTGATGCAAATCGTACGTAGAATGATGAATAGTCAATGTAAACATGTTATGTTGGTACGGGGGGCGAGTTAATTGCAAAACGCAATGAACGATTGTAAATTGCACGGAACGATTGTGGAGCGCCGTGATGCGGGCTCATTACAATAACCTGGCATTTAATTGAATCGGAGGAATGCTGCCAATGTTGTGTAGGGTACGCTTGGCTTCTTGGCTCTTGGTGCTACCAGCTGAATATTTTTTTTTTTATACCCTATATTTAATTTTTATTTTATATTTTATTGGGTTTTGTATAGCCAGTTGTCTAGTTTCCAAGCATTTACTAAAGTCAAACACACAGGTTTATAAAAGGTGAACAAACTAATGGAAAAAAGAAGATAACGTACTTAGATATATAAAGTAATTTCTAAAATAAGCCGTGTCACTTGTGGCTTCCGGCCTAGTATATGGCCACTCCTGCTCTTCCTGTGGTCCTAAGAGGCGACTTCGACTAAAAACCATTTAGTGCTTCAACTTCAATCTGAAAAAGGTTTGACGTCAGGCAGGCGACCGATCGTAAAACTAGAAACAAATCGTTTAAACTGAATCGGCTATTTCTTTTCCACTTCGCAAGGTCTTTGGCATTCTTGGGTGACCATTGACATGCTTATAATATTTGGAAAAGAAAAAGCGGGAAAGCACACCATGGGCTTCTAGCAGCACAGCTGATCATGAAACCAGGAAAGCGCACCATGGGCTCCAAGTAGCACAGCTGATCATGAAACCGGGAAAGCGCACCATGGGCTCTGAGCAGCACAGCTGATCATGAAACCGGAAAAGCGCACCATGGGCTCTGAGCAGCACAGCTGATCATGAAACCGGAAAAGCGCACCATGGGCTCTGAGCAGCACAGCTGATCATGAAACCGGAAAAGCGCACCATGGGCTCCGAGCAGCACAGCTGATCATGAAATCGGGAAAGCGCACCATGGGCTCCGAGCAGCACAGCTGATCATGAAACCGGGAAAGCGCACCATGGCCTCCGAGCAGCACAGCTGATTATAAAACCGGGAAAGCGCACCATGGGCTCCGAGCAGCACAGCTGATCATGAAATCAGGAAAGTGCACCATGGGCTCCGAGCAGCACAGCTGATCATGAAACCGGGTAAGCGCACCATTGGCTCCGAGCAGCACAGCTGATCATGAAATCAGGAAAGTGCACCATGGGCTCCGAGCAGCACAGCTGATCATGAAACCGGGTAAGCGCACCATTGGCTCCGAGCAGCACAGTTG
Organism: Acrobasis repandana; assembly: GCA_963576875.1. NCBI lineage: Eukaryota > Metazoa > Arthropoda > Insecta > Lepidoptera > Pyralidae > Acrobasis > Acrobasis repandana. Next base: position 11,306,720 of record OY756218.1, on the reverse strand, counting down.
ATTATGAAACCGGGAAAGCGCACCATGGGCTCCGAGCAGCACAGCTGATCATGAAATCAGGAAAGTGCACCATGGGCTCCGAGCAGCACAGCTGATCATGAAACCGGGAAAGCGCACCATTGGCTCCGAGCAGCACAGCTGATTATGAAACCGGGAAAGCGCACCATGGGCTCCCAGCAGCACAGCTGATCATGAAACCGGGAAAGCGCACCATTGGCTTCGAGCAGCACAGCTGATTATGAAACCGGGAAAGCGCACCATGGGCTCCCAGCAGCACAGCTGATCATGAAACCGGGAAAGCGCACCATTGGCTCCGAGCAGCACAGCTGATCATGAAACCGGGAAAGCGCACCATGGGCTCCGAGCAGCACAGCTGATCATGAAACCGGGAAAGCGCACCATGGGCTCCGAGCAGCACAGCTGATCATGAAACCGGGAAAGCGCACCATGGGCTCCGAGCAGCACAGCTGATCATGAAACCGGGAAAGCGCACCATTGGCTCCGCGCAGCACAGCTGATCATGAAACCGGGAAAGCGCACCATGGGCTCCGAGCAGCACAGCTGATCATGAAACCGGGAAAGCGCTAAGATAAGGAATAGTAATTTCTAAAATTACAAAGCGTCTTGCAATCTTTTTAACATCCGCAATGTGAGTTAGTTCTAACTAAATAGGTCAGGTCTGAAATGTAAAGTAGGTAGTACCTATAGGTCTATAAAAGTCATGTCATTCATCCAAATCTATATTCAATATTATCTCAGCTTCCTTACTCTCTTCTTCAACGTAAGCCAAAAGGGATTAACCTAATTAGTTACTTTGTACTAGGTATATAAGATATTTAAATATTTTTTTACTTTCTGTACAACTCAGATCAGCTGATCGGTCAATTTGTATGGGAGGCAAAAAAATATTTTTTATATTTCGATGTATGTTCCTTTGGAAAAGTTGTTCAGTGTCATGAACTGAACTCACCCTTAAAATAGTCTCAGTAAATTTTGTTAGAACCTGTATACAGTACGTACTACTTTCATCAGCCATAAACAAAGTTAACTCATAAATATGGGCAGCACCCGTTACTAAAATATAATTTCCATTAGAGTCGGTGGGCAAGCTAATAAACTAAAGCCCGTGTATTAAATCGTTAGAGAGCTTGTTGAACGTTGGCTAGGTGTGAACACTGAGCACCGAGCACCGTAGGGAGCGGCGGCCTCTTCATACGAGCTTCCACAACTCGGAAATGAGTTTTAAGAAAGGATTTTCGGAACAAAAGGCTATTACAGATTCTAATTAGATCCCGTGTTTAGAAGTAATTTCGCGGTGAAATTAGAAAATTAATTTCAAGTTGGAGTGGCCCGAGAGCGAGCGGGCGGCGAGTGCCTGTACTGTGTATTTCCGCTGTCGCAGAGGCAATATATCTAATATGCTAGACCATTGTCGCCTCGCTTGCGACAAAATAAATTACTTTTCATCCATTTCCGGGTTTCTTTTCATTTCGGCGCCTTAATACGTTGGCGGCGGCCGACCGGCTGTGTCGGCGAAATTATACTGCCGGGCCAGTTCGGGAGCCAAGTCTCTATCAAATTCTCGGCCCGTCGGTAATAAAACGAAAATAATACGAAGCGCCTTCACTCGGATATTTATGTACAGTCCACATTATTAACTCTCCTTTTATTGTTTTACGAACAGGTAGGTGGTGACACATAAAATGAAATTATTTCTTTTTATGGAAACTTGTTAATACTTTGTGGCTTTTAAGAGTCTATAAAATAGTTTGTTGCTGTCGTCGCGAGCGCAGAACACGCTGTGTCTGTAAATCGATATAATCGATGGGCCATTAGATCGACTCGCAGCTCCATAATTACAGCATTAACGACATGCATGGCCTGAAAAGGACAAAACACGGCAACCGCACGGCACGGCCGCCCGCCGCCCGTTCCACGGAAAACTACATTCTGTAGTTTTTGAATAGCTGCGGGTAAAACAGCCAATACTTTTTGTCCCGCAGAAACTAACCACGCCTATGCATACGTTCCGATTCGAGAATATTCGCGGAAATCGCAGTGAATTGATGAACTTTCATCGTTTTACTCGAATGCATTAGAGCTTGTGATCGAAGGACCTTGTGATACGAGTAAAAGCACTTTTAAATGTTGTTTACTTTTATTTGAATTTCAAACACCATTTGGTATAACTGTGTCACTCCCTGTTTAGGTATCGAAAATGTACCTACATTATTACTATGCGCGCAGGCGGCCCCTCCGGGTGGTAAATTCAGTTATACGAATTGTTTGTCCAGAGTCATCATCATCATCCGAGCGTTTTCCCGGTTGCGTCTACAGCGGTTACGCTTCAGAGCCCGGGGTCTGCTACCTAACCTTTGACGAGGTTACTGGTTTTTACACAGAGCGACTGCCGTCTGACCTCCACAACCCAAAAAGACCAGAACCAATCCTAGGATAGGTACAAACGCTAGATGGCGTTCTGGACCAACGGCTTTACGTGCCTTCCGAAGCACGGAATCATCTTTTTTTTCGGATAATCAGGTGATTCAAGCCTGCAATATCCTAAACAGACTGGAAACAACTTTTCACAAAGTATGCTTCCCAGTGCGATTTGAACCCATGACCTCCGGATCCCAAGGCAAACAAACGCCTTGACCACTGGACCGCGGAGGCAGACAGTGTCATGTCCAGAGTAATAAGAATGAAATTGGCTTGCAATGGATGTCTAGGTATCTTTACGAAAAGGTGCTAAGTTCTGACGTGAGTTAAATTAAACCATATCGCTAGCCACATTGAGTAGATATTACTTTGAATTTCTTTGCTGAGTTAGACTTCTGTACGTTAGTATTATTTATTCTGTAGTATAACTTCTTCTTATATTTAAGAGCTGGACTCTTGTCGGTGGAGTGCTTTCCATCTCTCGTCTCGTCTCTCTTTTTTCCAATGTTTTCTCGTTTATTTTATAGAAAAAATATCTTCTGGGTTTTCCTACTCCTCTTTTTCCTTCCTTTGCCTTCCATTATTGTTTTAAAATGCATCGTGACGCATTAGATGGCCGAACATTTTCCCTCTTTTATTATATAATTTGGTATAACTATATAACTAATACTTAATTGTAACATAAATGACACATGAAAGGGTGTACCTATAATAAAAATATAAGGGTTATTTTTTAATAGATATGGGACATATACCACCTTATAAAACTATGTATATATCGATTAAAGGGTAATATTAGTCTGGTTCCAAATTCCACACGAGGTATAGAAGCAGGGCTGAGAAGGGTGGACGCGTGGGAGGCGATGGTGAGGTTGTTAGATCCCTGCAGTGCACTAATTGCAAATCGCGACGCCCGCTGGCCGTACGTCATCTTTATTATTTTATTATTAACGAGCCGTCATTAATATACTCCAATTAACTTTATTGTCGCGACGTCGGCTTCAATAAACGAGATGTATCGGCGTCGACGAGTGGGCGATGCGCAGTGATCGATTGCGATGAGTTATGTCCACCTAGTTACCCCTTCAATTGGATCCTTGATTGGTTTGACGTACGCACTATTATTATGTGGACGGTGTCCGATAAATTGGAACTGATTTTTTACTAAAGCCGTTCGTATGTTTTATGCTGGCCCGACTGTCACCATGAGGCGTTTAAAATATTTTCTCACATTTGCTTGTTCAAAGTTGTTGTTTATCCATATAGAGAATGTAGGGTCGATAAATTTTTATGGCGACTGTTATCTCAGAAATGCTTCATTACAGTGTTGCTATTTTTTTCTCTGTGAGAAAAATGCGTATGCGCATCTTAATGACGTCAGGCCGCAACGAGTGCGTGTCACGCGGCGCGGCTCTGCTCGAATTAATTGACGCAATTATGCAGTAGAAAACAATCGAGTCTAGCTTAATGCTATAATGAGTCGCGTATTACAAACAATTACCCGCTTGTGTGTAGTGAAACAGAATTCATTACCTACGTCCATGCTTTAATTTAAATTAACCATCAACCCCTCTGTGGTTAAATAATTATTCCTTATTGTTGCTGTACGTACAAAAATAAACTTCTTTCTTTTTGTTTGTAGCGATAATTAAGTTATATTTTATTTTATGCTAACTTAATTAGGGTTATATATTGCCTACGTGGGTATTTATTATTATGGTATTAAAATGTAATTTGTGGAGCAACGTTGGGGGTGGCTTTTGAAATTTTTTTTAATACATTACTTTTTTATATAAATAAATATATACATATCTATAGCTATTCAAAAGGGAAATGCCGTGAGCATTATGGGGACCTTTGGGCCGAGTACGAGCCGTGGGGGTCTTTTATACTAATTCGTAATAGGTACCTACATAGTTATTTGATTTGCCGAAGCATGTGGCGGATTTATTTCTGTAAACCTTTGACGAAGCATGTTGCTGATATACATTTGTACTTTTTTGACGAAGCATGTTGGTGACGAATATTTGTAACATTTGGTAAATAAAATGACTAGTTAACTATCTAATAATTATATATTTATAAAGACAAATTACAATGATTGAAGTCACAAGATATTACATTAGTTCTGTGATTTTAGTGAAATCTCTAAAGCTCCACTCAGACAGATTTTCCTACAATTTGTCAACCTTCAGCACCTTCCATGATTGTTGATTGTTTTTGAATAATGAACAATCTTTAAAAAGTTATATCTAATTGCACTTTTACACACATTCTTATGTTTCATTATTCAACTCATTACCATATAAATGAGTTAAACTTTTTGGCAGTCAAAATTATATGTTTAATGCGTTACAAGCTGAACGTTCAAAATATGTAATTGTTCCGAGAAACCAATTTACTGGTACATGATACTTCAAATAATACGTCATTAGTTCTTTTCCGATGTTGGTAAAACATAATTAGCATTTACACAATAAGAGCTTTAATTTTATTTAATGTCTTCAAGAGAGGTTATATCATTGAATTATATATTACTGGGTCATATGTTATATTTATTTAAATTATTTAATATTCACTCAGCTGTGCATACGCAATAAATAATTTAATATTTTTGTTCAATTATAATTGATGTGTTTGTTCACAAACCATAAAATATAGTAATAACTAGAAACCAACATCACAAATTACGAGAACTTGTTGCCTGCTGGCTGCTGCTTAGGCTACTTAGTAGTTGACACTAAATTAAACTTTACTACCTGAGTAATAACATCAGGCAATAGGAGAAACCCTTCTACATAACTTGTTTCGTTTATTTTATTGTTGAACCTGTTGCTTGGTATTGACATGCCTCCTGATGATTCTGTTGATTAAAAACCTAAGTATTTTAATCAATAATTACAATATACATTTTATTAATAGAATCGTTTAATTCAAATGCATTTCTACTAAAAAATTTTTGGAACGGGACCCTATTACTATGAATCACCGCTGTCTGTCCGTCTATCTGTCACCGGGCTCTATCTCTTGAACTGTAATAGACACTTGAAATTTTACTTTCACCGTTTCACCGATTATGTACTAGTGTGGCCCCTATATAATAAAAAAATATCGGCTCGATTAGAGTAGACTCGGTCCAGTAGATTCGGAGCAAATTGGCTGTGACAGACGGACGGACAGACAGACGCACGAGTGATCCTATAAGGGTTCCGTTTTTAGGGTTCCGTACCAAAAGGATGCAAACGGGACCCTATTACTGAGACTCCGCTGTCTGTCCATCCGTCCGTCTGTCTGTCCGTCTGTCTGTCTGTCCGTCAGTCACAGGGCTCTATCTCTTGAACCGTAATAGCTAGACACTTGAAATTATCACCGATTATGTATTACTGTGGCCGATATAACAACAAATACTAAAAATAAAAAATAGTTAAAAAGTAAAGGGTGTCGTCATACAAGAAACGTGTTTTTTTCAGCGTTTTTAACTCGATCTTCATAATGGCATTAACTAGATACTTGAAATTTTCACCAATTTTGTAGTACTATGACCACAATAACAAAAATAACTAAAAATAAAATAAAGTTAAAAATTAAAGGGGGTCGTCATACAAAAAACGTGTTTTTTAGCGTTTTAAAACATTGTAATCGGACTCGTACATGAAGGGTTCCGTACCACCGTACGGAACCCTTCATGTACGAGTCCGACTCGCACTTGCCCGTTTATTTCATTTTTTGAACGGAACCCTAAAAATACTAAAAATAAGATAAAGTAAGAAATTAAAGGGGGTCGTCATACAAGAAGCGTGTTTTTTTCAGCGTTTTTAAACATGGGCTTTCTCTCTCTCATCTCAGCGTATTCAACGTCATTCATTCATCAATCATTCAGTTGCATCCACAGCTGCAACGCTGCGAAGTCCGGGGTCCACTTTCCGGCTTTTCCTTCTCAACATGGGCTCTATCTCTTGAACCGTAATAGAACACTTAAAATTTTCATCGATTATGTATTACTATAACAACAAATACGAGTACTAAAAATAAGATAAAGTTAAAAATTAAAGGAGGTCGTCATACAAGAAACTTTTTTTCAGCGTTGTAAAACATTGTACGGGGATACGTTACCCTTTATGTACGAGTCCGACTAGAACTTGACCGTTTTTTTAACTAAAAAAACGTGTATGGAACATACTATCGCCTTTATTATTCATACGTCTTTTGGCAATAATAACGTACGTTTCTACTGTAGCAATTTTAATTCAGTCGTTCTAAGTTTTTCTATTCTTTACAGGTCAACAAGAAGAGAACAAATACAGTCTATCCAGTGGCGTGACCAGCAACACGGGGGGTGCCCGGCTGTGCGCGCAATGCGGGAAGGTGATCACAGAGCGGTTCCTGCTCAAGGCCATGGAGAGGTTCTGGCACGAAGACTGCCTCAAGTGCGGTTGTTGCGACTGCCGCCTTGGGGAGGTGGGTTCCAAGCTGTACTACAAAGCCGACCTCATGCTCTGCAAAAGGGATTATCTTAGGTAAGTAATAAATCTTCCATTAACTTTATTGTATGGATATGTAGAGAAAAATAAGATAGAACCACTAATCTGAATATGTATGTAATAAAATGACATGCCTTCCGTTCAAAAGTATAAACAATTTTTAGTTGTTAGTGGTTTTACTCAACTGCGTCAGAAGAAGGGTTATGTTTCTCGAGTGTACCTATGTATCTATGTATATTCCTGTGGTATGCTCTGCAGCCTAAAAGGCTTGATGGATTTAAGCTTGAGAGGTGTTGTTAGATTTTTCTTAACTCTGAGAGCTAAACTGGGTTTATTTAAAAATAAAAAAATCCAAAATGGCGTATTTTTGGCGCAAAATTATACACTTATTTTTTTTTATTTGATACCTACCTGCCGAGTGGGATATCAAAATTAAGGATTTAATAAGAGGATTAAAAAATTATATACAGTGTATGTACCTCGTAAAAAATACAGATACAGATACACTATCACGTCTTTATCCCTAACGGGGTAGACAGAGCCAAGGGCGGTAAAGCCCAGGCCACTTTTAGCGTAATGGTGGGCATGAAGGTGGAAAAGGGAAATCATAATAGTGATGGGTTGCTAACCGCATCGCCTATTCATATGATTCAGATTCGCGCCCATTCCCTCGATCGGCTTTTACGATCTGCACGGGAAGAGAAGCAGCTGGTACATTCTATGTTTTTTCTTTTCTCCCAGACCAGCAAGAAAGAACGTAAAAAATGCTGATAAATAACATAAAGGTACCTAACCTCGCTTATTTTACACGCAGTTGTTTTATTTTAATAATTAGGTAATTGTTAACTTAACTGATATCATCACATTTCATGACATAATATTTCATTAGTAATAGATATTGGATATGCAATGTAGTGTAGATGTTGCTTTCTACGAAATGCGTGAACGAAAATAATGACTTCGAAAATTTACATAACGTGTAGGTACATAGGTACACAGGGCACTGATTGTGTATTTTGTTCTCAATGTGCCGTTTAAAATAATAATATAGCGTGCGTTTTAAGTGCTTCTGTTATTTAAGTTTTATTTTACGTTACGGTTATAGCCCTGTTATTTTTTAACAGGTTATTTGGTGCCACAGGCAATTGTGTGGCGTGCAACAAAGTCATTCCCGCCTTCGAAATGGTTATGCGAGCCAAGAGCTTCGTTTACCACTTAGAATGCTTTGCCTGTCAACAGTGCAATCACAGGTAACAATCTCAGCTTTAATTCCAAGTTTTAAAAACACTCCTTCACAGTATTTAGTATACAATCTGATAATAAAATTAGCCACAATGCATAAATGACACTTGACATATTCTGAGATCTGCTTTACAAACGTCGAGTACCTATGTAACTGATGTCCAGGAGAAAGCGACTAGTGAAGAGTGATGCAGCATTAGCTTAATTGCCGACTAAGTAAAGTGACTATTTTGGTACAGGTTTTGCGTCGGCGACAGATTTTATCTGTGCGATAACAAGATACTCTGCGAGTACGACTACGAGGAGAGACTAGTTTTCGCGAGTATGGCGGCCAACCCCAGCGGTCTAGCGCACATCCGGCGGCAAGTCAGCGGGCTCCAGGTGAATATATCCAGAATACCAGCTATTTCAAAATGAAAGTCTAGACTGCCCTCGTTATTAGCCTCCAGGCCGATTTCTGTGAATAGCAACCATTTAGCCTATTGATTGACCCCTTTTATGTCATACAGCTCTATTTGTGTGACAGTAGGCGTAGCTGCAGATGTTTGTTTCTGAAACGGCATACTAAAGAGCCTAATGGTATCGTCGCGGTCTTTAATAATGACATAAACGTTTTATTATTGTTTCATATTGTCGGTTCCCACCGAATGTGTGTTCATAGGCGGGTGGTGGGCATCACGTGTGCGCCGAGCTGACGTGGCCTACCGGCAGCGGCTGGGCCCGCGGCGGCTTCGCACTCCGCTCTCAAGCTTTGCGCTCTTACACTCAATTATTGTTAACGTAATAGCCGCAAACACGCGCTATTATCCCGCAGTGAGCGAACCAACTGGCTTTTTGCGTCATTATAATACTTACCGATTCAATACGGACTCAGTTATAGTACACGCTTGTTTATATTTTAAAAATTTTACTTAATTCCATCAAATGCAGTCATTACAGCTTGGATTTCGATTTGTAAATTTCTAGAAAGATTTCTAGACACCTAAAATAAATCATAACATTTCTAATTATTGGGTCATTATATGTATGTGTAAGTAAAAATAAATTGGATGAAAAGATTTTTTTACAAAAACGATACCTAATTTAATAAGTTATTAAGTGTCTCTAAGATTGCAAAAAAATCATGCCTACTATTACATACTATGCTTGCTATAAATATTTAGGTAGATGTCTCTAATGCCATTTTTTTCGATTGTTTCCGTTCCAAATAAAAGGGCACGTGAAAAAGTCGGCCCGGCGAAGTAAATAACTCCCACAAGGACACTGTTAGTGGGAGATTCTATCTCCACTTTATTATGTTTCTTTTGTGATCATTAATCTTTCTCGTGCGAACGCTTGTCGGAATGCGAATGTGGGGGAATCTATTTCATTTTATGAGTCGCGCGAGTGGAGGAAACCCATTCAGCCGCGCGACATTCCTAATCGACTTTTTGATTGCGCTCACGGTCTACAGTTGGAAGTTCGACGTGGGAATCGTAACGTAGATTTGAATGCGATCTTTATGTATGAATGTTTTGTCAGCAGTCACCAAGCGGCGGTTACGTCGGAGGCGCGGGTTGCGCAGCCAGCGCACCCGGTGCCGCGCCGCTGTTGGATAAAGACGGCGGGGGCTGCGCCGGCGCCGACGACGCATCCAGCGGCTACGGCAGCCCGCCCGACCCTGATGTATGCGATGCCGCGCGATGACCGACGATGCCGCGCCGACTTCTCGCCTCGGTAAGCTATAAAATTTGAAATCGTATGTTTCTTTTTACTCGACTACGGCAAAGCCAAAAGGAAGGGTAAAGATTTTAGCAGTCTATGTATGTAAGTATGCAAGTGTGTATGTGGATATTTATCTGTGTTCCACCGTAGCATCCGAACCGCTTATCCAATTTAAACAAATAAGATGTCAATCGATTCGTCATTGTCCGAGTGATATGGCTATAATATGTAGGTATGAAAAAAAAATATAAACATCGTCAAGTACATACAAAAAAAGTTCGACTTAAAAAGAAATATTTTTGTTTAGATATCGAGTGGGATATCAAATGAAAGATATTAATTTGCACATCTCAAAAATGTAAACTTACATTGTTAGCCGTAAATGGCTGCCGAGCTTGGATTAAGTAGATAATTCATACTTTTCAGTACGTTCACGTAGTCTGATATGATTTTTTTAAACGGATATCTTGTTCATTTCAAATGTTGATAATAATTGTTTGCATATTCATTATACTTCCTGTTCTTTGCATAGGTGAAACCTCACTGAGAGCTGGCGAGACGCACTGGCCTCTAGCGGTTCCGAAGCGGGACACTTCTGGCATCCGACATCGTCTCTACACATGTAGTAGAGTGGCATTCCATTCTCCCATGTTCATAATTTAGCCATCACCATCACCCTGAAACAATACCTATAGGAAATAGTTAATTACGCTTTATTTTTATTTCTTCTAGTTCTCAATAAAAAAGGAATCTCTAATACGAGTATGTAACTGAAATTGCGAGTATCTATTAATGGCTTAGCGCCTCGGTGTTTGTAAAACCGGCTAAGTGCAGAATTACATCGAGTCGCGTTGGCAGATATATTTTATAAGCTCGACTCGAGAGTACATTAGGCTAGAAGGCGGGCCATGGATATGTGGCCACTTTACAAAGTGTCCGGGATGAGTCGCGATAACGTTGTCAGAACACGATATTTCCATTATGTATACGATTTGAGCACTTGTTTACATGGTAAGATAGCGCGCCGCGTGGGTAGGACGCGCGTTCTCGCTTCTACTAAATCTATAGTATGTATCACATCTTGCGCTTAGCCAGCCCATATTTGTCAATAGATAAAAATGCCGACACTAACACATGCATCTTTCCATTATTTTATTATTAAATATTAACATATAATTACCTAAGAGCAGGTGCGTCAACATCGCGTTATTTTAACTTCGTACAAACATATTTTTGTGACTATTTTCTCTTATTTTTATCAATAAAGGACTCAAATAATTCAAAAAATTATAATTGATAATAAAATCGATCTCATTGTTATGATGTTGTGTGTACATTTAAGAAACATAAATATTGTTATCATACAAGGTATGAAGTTTTGCATGATTTTTGTCTTACTAAAATTTTCTTTTTGATTGGTTAGATAAATGTTTTAATGTTATGTTTTTACCAAAGATAAGTTTGCGTTAAATTATAGTTTACACAAATGAGCTACGAATGTAGGTTTGATAGTGATAAAAATCTGGTACTCAGAAGTGGTGCAATGGTTAGTTAAGTACCTCTGTATAAATTTAATGTTTAAGACATTTCATTTTCCTTTCTGCCATGGCTTCAGTGAATGTTGTTCGCAAATATAAGTACCTATCATTGATACGTCTTTAATGCTTAAACATTGCGGTTGTTCAACGGAAATGAAACCGTTTAATACTAATGTTTTTTAATATAAATAGCTATTGTAAAATAAAGATTTCTACGATAAAAGATGTATTTATGTAAAGAATTGAACTGTCGTTAATTATAAATTTGGCTAGAGTAATGTCAACGTTTAAAATACCTACCTACAATAAGAACACAATGACAATGTTTCAGAATTTCGTGGACATCGACAGATTTACATTTAATTTTGCCGTTACTGTGTAAATAAATATATTTATTTAATGATTACACGCACGAGTTTTATTTTCATCTAAGTAATTTTGTTTATTGAATAAACACCTGATATACTTTTCACTTGTATCTCCACATTCTACCTATCTAGCTTGCAGTTCAGGTAGCTTTTATAGAGCCTCTATTATTCTGATTAAGTGAATAAAAATGCCCAAGTTTATACTAATGAGACCTTTACCTTTTTGGTAGATACACACGTACTACTCTTTCATATTCTTGATCTAAGCGCCGCGTTCCCGGTTGTATCCTCAGCTATGCTGCTTCGGAGCCCGGGGTGCGCTTTCTCGCTTTTTCTTCTCCAAATATAATATGCATGTCCTTGGGTCACCCAAGGATACCATAGACCTTGCGAAGTAGAAATAGCCGAAACAGTTTAATTAATTTGGTTTTAGATTTACGTCTGGCCACCTGCTAGACGTCAACCCTCATTGGGTATACACACGTACTACTCATTCTGTCTTTATTACCTACTTACCAAGTAGACAGAGCCAAAGGTTTCCAAACTCTAAGGGCCACGATTAGCAAGATAGCGGCTCTAAAATGTAAAAATAGAGATTGAAATAGATTTAGTTATTTATTTACACTTTATTGTACACACATACAAATTTAATAGTACAACAGGCGGACTTAATGCTAAAAGTATTCTCTAACAGTCAAACCTTTGGGTTGATTCCAGATTTTATGTGGGTGTAATGTAACACATAATAAAAAATAAAAAACGAAACAACATTTTAAACTTAAAAATAAAAACATAAACATACTAAGTACAAATATAATATGATTATACATATACATACATATTAAATACATACATGCAAACGTGCAATAAATATATACAGATCTATAAATACATACATATTATACTGTCAAGTCTGTCTTATATTTACCTAATTGAAAATGGAGGAGCCTGAAAACCCTAATTTTAAAGGATTCGGCTAGGAGCTTTTCTGATGGAGTCAGGGAGAGCATTCCAGAGTCGTACAGCAGTCACAGAAAAAGAGTTATCGAAAAAACCGGTACGTACGTAGATACAGGTTGTTAACCCATCACATCGTCAATTTCAATAACAGTCAATTTAATGATCGTTATTTATAAACTCACTAAATATAACAAAGTGTATACTCGATAATTGTTAGGTAGGTATAACACTATTTTTATTTCAAATAATCAATGATGGGGGGGCTCTGAGACTTAGGTTTTCTTGACTAGACTAGAACTTGACTGCCTCCGTGGTCCAGTGGTCAAAGCGTCTGCCTTGTGATCCGGAGGTCGTGGGTTCAAATCCCACTGGGAAGCATACTTTATGAAAAGTTGTTTTCAGTCTGTTTAGGATATTGCAGGCTTCAATCACCTGATTATCCGAAAAGAAAGATGATTCCGTGCTTCGGAAGGCGCGTAAAGCTGTTGGTCCCGAACGCCATCTAGCGTTTGTACCTATCCTAGGATTGGTTCAGGTCTACTCATTGGGTTGCGGAGGTCAGACGGCAGTCGCTCTGTGTGAAAACTAGTAACCCCGTCAAATCACCTAGGTTAGGTAGCGGACCCCGGGCTCTGATCCGTAACCGCTGACGATGCAACCGGGAATACGCTTGGATGATGATGATGATGATAATTTGTAAAGAACGAGTGAAAAAAGTCCTTAATATATAACAACAACGATTATACATATGCTTAGTGTATAGCTAATTATTAATAAAATATTGACATACCAAATATTGTTTTATGTAGCACAACAATGGAAAATAAATTCGACAGTGTATTACTCACGCGCCACAACATTCAAAGCGGTTCTAAAACAAGCCACAATGCATTAGGGCATAATGGCTAACCAGATAATGTGGTTTTATATATTATAGTAAACATCGCATCAGATAAAATAAATTTCCTGATAAATAAAATAATAGGTAGGAAGATAATGTCAATCGATGGTTCCTACAAAAAAAAAACTATTTATTTAATTTAGAAGACGTAAAGGTATTTCAGTTCGAAAATACGTTTATACTAACCAATACAACCAACTTTAGCTAAGAGGTCACCCTGAAAGCAAGGTAAAAATATTTTTTTATTAAGTAAGTAACATATAACATTTTACCGCGAATTTAGTGTTGGTCCTATAGTGAAAGTGGTTCATATTGACAATTCAATTCAAATCAATGCAAAATATCTTTATTATCATATGATATTTATAATATCTCTTAATAATAGTCACTTTGTTTTGTTTTGCACATATGTTGACGTTAAATACGTTAACTTAATAACGTTACTTACAGCTAAGTTTACGCTGCTTCCTGGCGCAAGTGCTGAAGAAGCGGCAACAAACTGCACTGCACGTTTTCTCCAAAGACGTCAACTAACAAACTTAAAACTTAAAATCAGTTATATGGATGGACTGAGATTACATTGTTTGTTATATCATAATTAAATTGAATTATAAGAATTACGAAATTGAAAATAATGTCAATTTGTAAATTTAGTATGTACCAATGTACCTAAATTATGACATGTCTAAATAAGTATACAAACCTTTATGAGGGACCCGCGTCAAGCTCAAGCCAAACTTTTTTGTCTTTAAGATAGTCATCGGTCCTATAATAAGCCTTCTCACAAAATACTTTCTTTACATAAGCTTTGAATTTTCTGTCTGGCATATCAAGGACCGATTCTGGAAATTTATTATAAAAAAGTATACACTTCCCCATAAAAGACTTACTGACTGTATTCAGCCTACGGGCTAACTAAGTCATTCTTATTACGTTTTCTATCTGTTAAATCACTTACTTTATTGAACATGGAAATATTTTTCCTTACATACATTATTTTTTCAAATATGAATTGTGATGCTAAAGTAAGTATACCTATTTCCTTGAATAATTATCTCAGTGAGTCTCTCGATCCTAAACCGTACAAATGGCACGAATTGCTCTTTTTTGTAAAATAAAAATAGTCTGAATGTCGGCTGCACTCCCATAGAACAGACGGACTGCAATGTGCTCGTAAAGTAACTATGCCACATTATTTAGCATTTATCAATCAGTCTAAATGCCTTTGTAACCATCTACGTGTAATGCATATAAAAATGTACCTAAAATTTATATCTACAAACCTTAAATGGATATCGACGAGTTTTTAGGATTCCGTATAAACAAGGAACCCTTATGTATGTGTGTTTTTCTTTGAGACTATTAGTACTAGAACGCTCTAATTTGGCATGGGTATGTATATTAAGGGTCGGCACCATGTAAACTGGGTTTGCGCGGGCAACAAGTTTGTACAGAAAGCGTTTGATTTAAGTCAAATAATGTATACACATAGATAGAGGAAGAGTTGGGACAGTAGACGAAAAAAATGAATTTATAAAAAAATTTGTAGTTTTCCTAAAAACAAGCATTGAATTTACCCAAAAACATGCAAAACGCACTTTGCGCGGGCAATAGTTATGGCTTAAGAAGAAAAGACCACTAAGAAAATTACATACCTAGTTATAGGTGAATAGACTAGCCAGTAGACGAAAACCATATTTTTTTAATTTTCATTCAGAAAAAGTAAGATAATTGTAAAGAAACCTTAAAGAAATATTTTAGAAAATCTTGCTACAAACTGGCTTGTTTTTCTGCGTAAAGAAATATTCTAACAAGGGATTGCTTATATTTTATAAAAATAAAGGCTATTTTGAAACATTATTCTTAATATGTGCTTACAATGCAATCACGCAATAATAAAAAAAATAATTTTAAAAATTGGATGTTTTGCAACGTTTTGGACAGAATTCTCTGAAATGGCGGCCATGTTCCTTTCATACAAATTCAGTTGCCCGCCGGGCGTTCAGGAAGGAGGCCGTGTCGAATTTTTCAAAAAAATCCATTTTCGAATTACGTAAAATTGCATTACAGTCTAAAATATTTCAATAAAAAACTATGTACAAACTGCCAAATTATGTCATACTTTTGCTACACTATGGTACAGTTTTGACATTTTGTTGACGTTCAAGTAAAGATGTAATGCTATCGCAGATACGACATCGCACATTTTTTTTTTAAATTTTATTGAAAACTAAGTCAATGAAAAAAATAATTTGGTTTGATTTATTACCTATATCTTTTAATTGGCGATTAGGGTGAAAATCGGATTGGAACTTTCTCGGGTCGCGGAATCATATTAACTGTTTTTGTAATAAATGGTGCTGTTTAATTAGGGTTTTACAATTATTTTAAGGGGTGATTCAGTCTGAAATTTTGAACAACTTTTCCCCATGAATATATATCAAAATACTACGTAATATATCGAACCACAGGCTATACTAGATCTATACTTGGCTAGGCAGGCAGGCTATAGTAGGCTATTTATCTATACTAATATTATAAAGAGGAAAGATTTGGTTGTTTGTTTGTTTGCATTGCATGGCTCCGAAACTACTGGACCGATTTAAAAAAAACTTTCACCGTTGGAAATTTGCAATATCCCCGAGTGACATAGGCTTTGTGTGTACCAAGGGCGAAGCTGGGGTTGACTGCTAGTATAGTATAATGATATTAAAATAACAGTCAAAAAACAAAAAAAAATCTGCGTTTTCATACAAAAGTGTGCAGCCGCCCGGGAAATTTGTATAGGAACCGATTTTTTTGGTGTTTTTACTGTTTTTAGGATTTCGCTTGTCTGTCTGTCCGTAAGTCACAGCCAATCTGCTACGAAACTATTAGAATGATTTAGTTGAGATTTAGTACCTACACTTATGTAACTTAGTGACCCAAAGATAGACGTATAACGTAAATAAATGAAATTTAAAAAAGGGGGCCACTTATGTTGGGTAAATTAGACATTAAAAAAAAGTTTTAATAACAAAATCGTGTGACATATCAAATGAAAGAACTTTTTATGACATTTTTAAATATATTTTTCTGTCAGTGGAACACAAAACGTGTAGTTTTCCAAGTCACCGCTCGCGTAAAATACTATTTGATTGTATTTTTGAGAACGTCCTGTCAGCGATAAGTAATATTGATTTACACAGAAATATCATAAATTTGTCTATGGTTCCCTAAAATTTAAACTTAACCAAAATAAACCGGCCACGTGCCGTGACGGGCCACGTGCAGTGTAGGGTTTCGTAGTCAGTACCTACTTGTTTTATGTAACTAACAACTGCCTAACTTTAGGTCTGAATTCAGTCCATAATACTGAACAACTTTCAACAAGGAACAAACGAAATACAAAAATTATTTTTGATCTCTTACACACAAGATTTGGCAAAATGTAATATTTATGTAATATATGTATGGAATACGTAAGGACAAATCACACTAATTAAGCTAGCCCCAAAGTAAGTTTTAAACTTGTATTATGGGATACTAACTCAATGATACTATATTTTATGATAAATACATACATAGATAAACACCCCAGACCCAGGAAAATTTGAAAAAGACCATTTTCTAACTTGCCCTGGCTGGGGCTCGAACCCAGAACCTCCGGATTAGAGGTCTAGCGTGTTAACAATTACGCCACGGAGGTCGAATGGAAAGCAAACATTTTCTTTTCATATTTAATTATGTATTCCTTAGAAAAAGTTGTTCATCATAACATCATGAACTGAATCCACCTGAAATTAGTTTTAGTACAGGGAGACGTTATATACTACTGCCGTGATTTTTTTTAAGTGTCCATATACAACCGTTTAACTGACAGAGACACATAATTCTAACAAAAATTTCCAATCAAAAACCAAATATTTCACAAACGGATTCTAAAACGAAAAAGGGTGTTCATAATCTTACAATATTTTTGTAAGACCTATTCAACGACGTCTCACACCACAATTTTTTTTCAAGTTTTTATTACCACATATCCATGCCCATGCCCAATTACAGCTTTCTAGTACTAATAGTCTATGAGTAAAACTGGGGACAGACAGACAAACAGACATGACGAAACTATAAGGGTTTCTTGTTTACTACGGAACCCTAAAAAGCTGCGTGAAACTAAACAGATTCTCTATTCTAAGGGGTCTTTGTCATTTGCGCTTTAACAAATTTCAAAATACGAGTAATCAAAACCACTTGTGCAAATATTTAGCTCCACTTCGCATACGATAAATTCAAAAATTGATGGATGAATGACCGTGCTTTTACAGGTTAAGCAACTTCTAGCTTGGTCACAGTTAGGATGGGTGACCGTGCTTTCAATTTTAATGTTGTCCAAGTTAAATGTTGAGATTCTTATGAATAAATTTCAGTTTTCTCTACCTACATAACTTGGCAGCTATTTAAATTTCAATTGTTTTGTCGGAATTTGAACTTGGCATTTTTACATTTATATTTTTGATGGGATAAAATAAACACCCAAGAACCAGGACAAATTAAAAAAGGCCATTTACCACTTGCCCTGGCTAGGAATCGAACCCAGAACCTCCGAGTGATGGACTAGCGTGTTAAGGAATCGCGACGGAGGTCGACTAATAAATAGAAAAAGTAATAAATTTTACGCAAGATTCGAATAACTATAACTTGGATTTTTTAGAAAGTGCTATATGAATTTCACATATATTTAAACTCGCTTTTTAAATAAACGTCTTGCATTCACGCACACTACTGTATTTTCGACTTTACTTTTTCTACTGATAGCCTGTCTACTAAAGTGTTAAGTACATTATAATGACGTCTGCCAAGGCCTTAATTCAGAAATAATAATTCAAACAAAATAATTCTTTGACTTGATTGATTTGAAAATTTTAATAAGTATCACGGACTGGAAGTCTTGACGAAAAGAAAAAAGTAAGCTGTATACTAATTCTACGTTACAATTTATGATTACCTACATCTATTGTCCCGTTTACACATTATTAACTCTATGTGACTTCATCTTGACATTTTAATTCCCCTAGCGGGAAAATTTTGCATATTTCAGAGCCAAATCCGACCACGTGGCTTTGTGCATACTGTCCTTAATCACGCTGAAAAAGAGGTAAAATAAAACCTTGAAAAAAAGCATGTAAATTGTGGGAATCTTTTTTTTTTCTCGACTAAAAACGTTTTAATAATTTTTAATTGAATATGTACACTATATTCAATTAAAAATTATTAAAACGTTTTTAGTCGTCTAACCATGAGGCGTCAACTCAGTTGGCACTTGGCACTTGAAACTACGGAACCCTAAATGGCGCGTGGCCCGACACGCACTTGGCAGGTTATTTAATGTTTAGGCAGCCAAATGTGAGCAAAAGAGTGCTACCTGCACATATCAGCGTTTTTACCTTTGATTGCCGATCAAATATACAATTCCATCTGCGAAAAGCACTTAAGCAATTCTCACGTACACCGATACGAATAAGGATATTTGGAGTTGGTGAACGAGCAGGGGTTCTGTAAGCGTGCTAATTGGCAAGCAAGGAACCTAAAAGACGATGAACCTCTTTTTAAAATCGCTTAAAAATACATTACGTTGTCAAACAAAGACTGAATACTGGATTGCGATAGAAACTTATGGATATCCTGATCTGTGTGGTTTTAGATAGTAGGCGTATTATCCCTACACTTAATATTAGGAACAAGTTTGAAAACAATAAAATTTATGTAACTTTAACTTCATAATTATGTATCTATCTACTTAGACAGCTTTAGAGATTTTTAGTTAGTAAATAAAAAATATTTAAAAACAAAACACGTAGGTATACGTTACATGCTTTCAATTTAGATATTATAATTAGCATTTTAATGCTTAATGAACATTTTTTTACATTTCTATGGAAGTAAAAAATTTTTGATAAATAATAATTTAAATCTTATTGACATAGAGTTTGTAAGCATCTTTATATTAATTACTATACCTACTTAACACTTCTTACAAATCTTATAAATAAATCTAATTACGATATAAGGAGAATTGAAAACATTACAAACATTTGTGTCGAGTTTTAATAAAACCAACGAAATAAAACACACTCATTATTTGAATTCTCAACACGCAGACTTCTCTTTTATTTCTTGTACTCGTACATACATAAATACGCCTGTTGTTTTAGTTAGGGCAGGATGGGAATGTCCATAAAATTCTCGCCGCGAGACGCATTAACGATCGTCGTTTAGTTGTTTGCTGTTTAAATAAGAGTTGTAATGTAATTTTAATGAGCTCACAAAAATGTGTGCGGGTTCCCAGTATCCGACGAGAAGTAGTGACTGATGCCATACCTTCACGTGTTTTACTCAAAGCTTATGGTTGTTAACATTTTCTTTTTTCTTGCTGGTGGGACACTTCTTTAAAGTTCTTTGAGGGTTTGAGATTATTATTGGTTTTATTTATTTGTAAGCACATATTTTAAAAACAACTGAGAGCAATGTAACTTTTTGTTAAGTCAGTATACCCCTTGTACAAAATACAAAAGACCAAGATGTTGGTACGGGTTTCTCTATAATAAGGATTCCGACACCGGCGAAATCTTTTCGCGTCGTTTTTGAAGAACTTGATGCTGAAATAGCCCTGATATGTTTCTTCAATAACAGGATCATAAATAAATAAATATAAATCATCATCATCATCATATCAGCCACAAGAAGTCCACTGCTGGACATAGGCCTCCCCCAAGGATTTCCAAAACGACCGATCGGAAGCGGCCTGCATCCAGCGTTTTCCTGCAACCTTGCTCAGGTTGTATATAAATATATATATGCACAAATTACACTGATTAAGCTAGCCCCAAAGTAAGTTTTTTTTTATCATAGCTTCTGTTGGTGGGTACATTGAATACAACTTGCTTTCTACGTGCACTAGATTCCTGGATAATTAACTGCTTTTGCAATCGCTACCTGTTTTTTGTCGAATTTGACAATAATATATTTTACTTTTTTAATCTTCCATCAAGCCTTAGCCTCTGAATAAACGATAAAACGTCATAAAAGTATCATAAACTGTAAATACTAACTGCATGTTAAATGTTTATTGCAGTTAGTATTTATTTTTATAGGTACGGGTAGGCCAAGGTTCGACAGACTCTGATATGAGTGCTCTTTGATAAGATATTTCATAATTACATTCCGATCCTCGGATCATTAGACTGGTAGGTACCTATTGGGATTAAAAAGTGGTTAATTACAGACAGCGGGCGCTTCCAAAAGAATTCGGTTACAGAAAGAATCGGCTGACTTATTGAGAGCGAGGCGCACGCTCGCCCGTGAAAACTCACTTAAACTTTTTTAATTAAATTTCTGATTTTTCCCCGCCATAGGGAATCTTATCCGAGGCTTTATTCAAAACGTTGTATTAATTAGTCAGCGTACTGAAGACTAATGACCATAGTAATCGACTTTCACGCTGTGATGCACTCGGCCACGAGGCTACGCAAACTTTTTGAAAGGTAATGGATGCGCGACCAGCTTCCTTCGACCTCCGTGGCGTAATGGTTAACACGCTAGACCGCTAATCTGGAGGTTCTGGGTTCGATCTCCAGCCAGGGCAAGTTGGAAAATGGCCTTTTTCAAATTGTCCTGGGTCTTAGGTGTTTATGTATACATGTATTTATCATAAAATATAGTATCGTTGTGTTAGTATCCCATAACACAAGTTTAAAACTTACTTTGGGGCTAGCTTAATCAGTGTGATTTGTTCTTATATATTTATTATTATTTATATTTCTTGGATAAAATTATACTGAGTAAAAAATATTGATGGCAGGAAATCGGAAGAAACTAAACAAGTATGAAGTAAATTGGTAGTACATTTTTAGGTACCTTGTTGTAGAGTGAGTTACTTTAAAGCAAAGTGGAGTACAGTGACGGATTCAATTTACGTTGGCTGTAAAATACGAATGAATGTCTATAATACAATGCTCCTTGTCCTGGTATGTATACTACGTAAAACAAAGTTACATAACAGATAATGTACTTCAGTTACCTACATAAAATCAACAGTTTAGCTTGTAGTGGTATTTAGTTGCTATTCGTAAGGATTGCCACCTACGTCTATTGTGTTTCTACAATTAGATACAGTAGGCTTGCTTATAATAGGTAATTTAGGCAATTTTAAATTAGTCTAATGCATATTTACACATAGCTATATTGAACTATTTGTAAACATGCGTTAGACTGTTAATTTGGTGGCTTTAGAATGTTCATTTGAGCTATGGAGTAATCCATCGGTCGGCTTAATGACCGGAGGCGGAGGCGTTTTCGTTAATTAAACGCAAACAAAGAGGACTGCCTTCACTTCGTTATGATCAAACACATTAGCGGGATTTGCCAGCACTTACTGCCACTTCCGCAAGGCCAGATCGCCTCTCCTTTGTCGGCGTTATTCACTCCTTTTATTTTTTTATGATGATTCACATAATTTTGATCTTCTCTTTTAGACCAGCCCTAGCATTTTACATCTCTTTGCTCAGGAAGCTTTTATCCAGTACGATACTTCTCTACTTTTTCCTGAATATTGAGAAGTGTTGACTCCTTAATATTGCTCCGTCCACTGTTCAAATTTTAAACGAAAGGTTAATTTTTTTATGAAATTATGTACTTAAGTAGTTTGATATTTGATACGACACGACGATTTCATAAAGAATAACATTGAACGAATGGTAGAAGGGAAAAGAGGACCAGGAAGAACGAGGCATAGCTACATGAAACAGATAAAGGGCAAACGTCGTGTCGGTAGAGTCGGCCAACATTACCTATGACTTTAAACGAAACTCACATCTCAAGTAAACTAATGAATTAATATTTTAAATAACGTCTTAGAAAATTCCGCGGGCCATGTCATCAATAGTAATTTTTGGACATGTTTTTAAATGAGATTTAATTTAAACATTAATGTAAAACTAATAACGGAAAAAGTGAGCATTCATACAAGTAAACCTTCATTAACTCTTGATTTATCTAAAAACGCCGTCAGCACGGCTTTATTCTGAGGCGAAAGAGTTTCCGTCGAATCATTTAAATAAACGAACTCGCATCATTATGTCAGATCTAAGGATCGAACAAATTGCCAATTAGCGGCGCGCCGGCGCTGGCCTCGAGGACCCGGGCTCAGACGGCAGGCGGAATAAAGGAGTGTCGGGACTTCGGGACAGACTTCACGCATCCTCTTGGCTTCGTCCCTGTACCTTATCTTAGGATTTGTCCTGAGATCTCAGGATTTTTAGAATATTTTAGGATTGCTGCCGGATTTTGGATATATCAGAATTTTTTTAATTTTACTAAAATATACTTAAAATGTATCATTTTTTACAATCTTTTTCAGGTCAGGTCCAGGCGTCTTCGAGAAATCGACGAACATACATAAAAAAAAAGATTCCGCTGAATTGATAACCTCCTCCTTTTTTTGAAGTCGGTTAATAATAAATTAAACCTCGAAATCTTTCATTGCCGTGTTTGTCCACACGTTACCTTGATGTGTATTATATCTCATTGATAAAAATCTAATGGTTATTTATATTAAAACCTAGTTTTATTTGATACGTGAATAGTTAAAGTATTGTTACGAAATGCATTTATTCGAATATTTAAACAATACAACGAATAGTTAATAAAAATTAATTTGTCCCAGAACTACTTTTCATCCCCGTGTCCTAAACATTTTCAGCAATATTGTTTTATCAAACGACTTGCGTCCCCCTTCCTGTGCGCTAAACGTTGCATATTAGACAGCCACCTAAGTGCTCGACGTGGAAGGACCTCAATACGTGCCTGCGTTTTCGCGCCATAAACGTTAATATTCCATTTTTTTTATTACTGGACATTTTTTCTTTCATCGCCGTGGATAGGTATAACTTCTATTTGAATATTTTTTTCCTCTTGACTATGCATTCGATAGAACGCCATTTATCTTATGTTTATTTGTGAAGTGTTTATTACCCCGAATAATTAATAGGTTTTTTGTTAT
Organism: Acrobasis repandana; assembly: GCA_963576875.1. Lineage (NCBI taxonomy): Eukaryota > Metazoa > Arthropoda > Insecta > Lepidoptera > Pyralidae > Acrobasis > Acrobasis repandana. The sequence goes on along the minus strand of OY756218.1, from coordinate 11,283,048 downwards.
TTTATATTTTTGCCTTGATTTTTATTCTGCTTTCATTTCCGTGGTAACCGTGGCAAAAATTTGCTATAGCAATGAAAAAAAATTCATTGCCATGTCTTGTAAAACAATTTAGTTTCATTCCCGTGGCCATGTGTTTCATTTTCGTGACTTATGTTTACATCGCCATGGTATGATTAGGCAAAAAAAACATCTTTACCTGTAATACAGGTTACTGAATACTGCCAGTACAGGATTCGTCAAGATACAAGAATAAATATGTCTAAAAGGCATTAAAAATGGCTGTTCAGAGAAGGTCTTGGTGCCAAAACTTGTATGGGAGTCAAAATCCGCTAGTTTTCAACAAGTCAAATCAGACACTTTTTCTAAACGTCAAAACAAACATTTTCTATGAGATTTTGTATGAAATATCGGATTATGACGTCATCGATTTTTGGAGTCAAATAGCGCTCTTAATATCCGTTTTTCTGCAATAATAAATCTAAAATTTCGTTCAAAATTTATGTGATCAATGACAAGTGACATTCTTTTGTGACGTTTTATTCTTTTCATAGTACCAAATAATTTATTTTTGACCCAGGAAGCTACCCAATTGATTAAGGAGAAATTTGAAAAGTAGTATGAGAATAGAATAAGTAAGAATAAGTAAATAGAATAAGTAAAGAAAGACTGTGGACTTCACACTTCTAAGAGAAGTCAATCCTACAGTTCTTTCCTTATTCTACTCCCATTCTTCCTTTATAATATCCATTCAAATCTTAATCCCATACACAAACTTTGGGTGGAACCAAGCCATTGTTTTTGGTATGGGATGAATTTATAGGAGCCGATGGATAGACACAGTCTGCGTTTCCCTCCCGGAGACAGGCGTGTATCTATTGTATATAGGTATAAGTATAATACTCAGGTAAGTATATATAATATTATGTTTTATATGTATTTAGATTTCCGTGGATTGATTATTTCATTCCCGTGGCACAGTTATTTCATTGCCGCGGACTCTTGTTTCATTGCCGTGGCACTAAATTTTTAATCTTGTATATCTCGTTAGTTTTTAAGTTATCTGTTAAATATTAGGCAAGAATACATACATTATCAAAATCTTAAAAAAAATGATTTATTTTAAAAAAACCTTAAGTTAAAAATGTCCATGGAATGAAGATTTTAATGGAACTATTGAAATTCACACCAATGTTATTACAATTTATTAGAAGAGACTAGTTAAAAATATAAACTTAACTTTTCTAATATTTTTCTTTCTGTGGTGCGTGCTCGTAAAACCTACAAAAATGTGGAAAATATGAACCTTGTAACAATTTTTTACGGAGTTTATGTTTTCTTTGTTTGCGATAAATTTCGAAATTGCAACAAATTCTCAGGATTTTATTTACTTATACAAATTAGATTTTTTCTACAGAGTTTTATATTTTAAGGGGCCCATCAACACCATCCCGCGTTCGTCTCGTGTCCGGTGACTTTGGACTACGACCCGACAGCTCTTAGATAGCGACCGTAATGCTTTAATTTTCTTGAAAGCAGTTTTAAAAGACTTTTCCATTCCAAAACTTTCACATGAAAGACAGTGACAAAGGAACAGCGATGTGTGTAGAGAGGTCGCCTATTGACTGTGTATCGAAGTTAAACTCGGTTTTACTTGATGTATTGGACCTTTTTTAAAGAAAAAAGTATTTTCTCGCAGCTCCAAGATTGTAATGGTTTATGTAACCATGATTACTGAAAATATTTTAGTACTAAGAATGTTCTGCTTCCAGCCAGTCATGTCAAGAACATTCATTTAATTTCAACAATTGCCTAAACAATAGCAAGCTCCATTAACACGACTCCACAGCATTTCGTGTGCCACCCCGGCGGGCGGTGCGGGGGGAGGAGTCCAAGAGCGCTCAGTATTCAGAGTATCGCAAATGTAACTTTCGGTTCTTTTCATGGCTAAAGTATGTTGGCGGCAATCCATAATGGGATCGCCATTATTCTTGCCATTAATTCGCATGGCCCGGCTTCCTTGCATTAGCGGGCAGCGGCGAGGCTGCCAATCTACGAGAAGGGTCACCAAGTGAAAAATATTGCCCGCAGAGTAAGTAACACGAAAATAGGACTTAAGTATCAAGCTTTTGGCCTGAGTAATCACCGGTGTTGTATAGATATCCATTAAAACTAAGTCGTTGATTCTTGGAATTCTGAGGTACGACCACAATTGTTAAATTAACTAAACATAATAACAAAATTTGCTCAAATAACCAATTAAGAAAATATCGTGTTTCTTATTTGTGTATAATGAACACTGTTTTTTAAAAAATAATAATACACAGCCAGGCAGTCAAAACTGCTAATGAACTAGGTACAAAACAGCTCGGACTTCGTAAAATTAATTAACAGCGGGTGGCTATGCAGGAAATAAATCCTTCATTTTCCTGCGCAGATTGCATAAAAATAATCAAATAAGTGGCATGGACATTACTCAAAGCAGTTGCAGCAATGTGTGGGAGTGCGATGCAGTTATTGCCATCCCACTCGCTCACCATCACCCCACACCCCTCCATCCTGAAAGAAAAACTCTCGAAAAACTAATTACAAGTTGTAATTGAAATTTTGCGTGTTATATAATCGGATACTTGAGCCGTGAGTAATGTATAAATGCGCTGGGGAGATGAATAGCCGGCGCAGTGGGTGGCTACACTGAGATACGCGGCCCTCCACCATTTTTGTATTAACTTGATAACATAATACATATCAAAAACTCAAGAGAAGATACTTAATTATTTCTGAAAATACTCAGAGGCCAAACCGAAATAACACAAACATTGAAGTCATTGGGAGTATAATATGTCACCAAAGTATAACATCTATAAATGCCATTCGAAAACGATACAACTCGATATGAGCAAAGCAAACTTTTGTAAATTCCTGCAACTGGAAAGCAAAGAAGCCATTCCGTCTCTCTAAACAAGCATTTTTAATTAAAACCCCCTTCAGAATCGCGCCAACAAAAAATGCTATCACAATAGCAACAATCTAGAAAGCGATCTAACTGTATAAACACGCGAATAATGCGCAATCAAAAGGGCAGTGGCAACCACGCGGAGGGCTGCAGCGAGGGAGTTATACCCGCCACTCTCGATGCTTTTGTGCGAATCACAGTTTTGATTGCCTACAACAGCTAAGTGCTGTCGGGCTAATAAGTAGTAGGTACCTATTGTTTGACTAGATCTAGTACCTGAAGTCTAACCGTCTTATTAAAAAAATTAAACCATTATTCACCCTAATAAAGTTGACAGTGACATAATAGAAGGTGACTGACATATTGCGCGAGGTCTTCTTGTTTTGGGCGGAGAATGGTTTAAACCATGTACTAAAGTTAGTCTTCGTTTTATAATAAGACGGTTAGAGTCAACAACTCTGTTTACTTGATCGAACTGAATAGGCTAAGGCAGGAGGAAATGAGGCTATGATTAGGTTACTTTAGATAATATCTTATTATGCTAAATGGCTGCATTGAAAACATAATAATTTTTGAAAACAAAAATCTGACTTATTTCTATAACAATAACAGAAAAGCTCAATACATAACAATTGTTTATTTGAACGACATAGTATTTTTTCTAGCCAAAGTACTCATCATCATCATCACCAGGTCTTTTTTAGTCTCCACTGCAGGAGCACGACCCGACACGACTCTCTCTGTACTACAAGAGCCATATATTTTCTATGGAATTCATCACTACATTTTATTTTCAAATTGGTTTATAAATAGTGCAGTTCTGTCTGAGGTAACAAAAAGGAGATGGGTGTCGTGGTACACTCAGTGGGAACGAAGTATCTTACTGCAAAATCGAAAGATAACTTAAAATCTAATTCATGAAAGTTTAAAATAAATTACTGGAGTCAAATTGATTACAACTCCCTATTATAGAGGGTGACTTTTTATTAACCAGCAAAGTTTTTGGAGCAAATTCAGTCCATGATACTGATCTACTTTCTATAAAAAAAAGTTATTAAAAGTCTTTTGTAAAAACATCTGCTTGTTTTGTTTTTATATTAAGTACATAGTTCTCTTAGCTGAAATATTTACTTTTTTTTTGTACTAACAACAAACGGTCTTTCAACATATCCACAGAAAAACAAAAGTTTCAATAAATAAAAGGTGACACGAGGAAAAGATCACATGGAGCTTTTCGGTCAAGCCGTCAGTCGAATAGAGAGGGTGGGGGCGGCGCGTAGTGGCGGGGAAATGGAAAAAGCATTAACGGATATGTCAGTGCCGCATCAACAGAGAGTGCCTGCTTTCTAATGCTGAATAAATACCATCTACCTCCCTCTAAGGGGCCGTTCACACTAACAAAGATTACCAACCGACTTAACCCTCAAGTCGTTTCTTGAGATTTTCGAGCAAATATGCTGGTTCGACGCACTCTCCAAATGAGGCTATAAAATCAAAACAAAATTTATACTTGAAGATCGAAATCTGGCCCATACAGTAAAGAGAATCCGAAATTATTTGGCAGTATATTTAAGGTAAGTTTTATGTTTCGTTTATTGCTGTTACTTAAATCGGCAGTAAAATGCAGGTTGTGAACCGAACTTAGGCACAGGGTACAGGCTCGTCATAAGTGGGCGAGACGTCCCATTTCCCGTTTCCGCGCGGGCATGGATCGGGAATGTTTTAGCTAAATCGACTCTGAGATTAGATGGATATTTTTAAAGCATCGCCTCGCCTGATCCATTAGCAGGATTTCATGAGCTCTCTACAACGAGGATTTTGCGTTAATGTTAAGGTCATAAACTTGATGAAGGTGAGCTGAAATGTTAAGATGAATAAAATGGTAATGTACACTTATGTGCCTACAACGTTTTAGGTAAACATGGGCTGTTCTGAAGTTATTTAGTATGATCTATAGATGTTTACGTTTACAGAAGCTTAAATTACTTGTATAAATAATACTATGACTGGTCTTTACACCATTTACGTATTTTAGCAGCGGGTAAGTATTTGTAGTAACAGTCTAAACTGCATTGTGCAGTATTTAATTTAAAAAGTTTAGAGTTAGCAGCAGCACTAACGTACGTGTTCCACACAATTTTATTAAGTGCACTAATGTCGGTATTCGCTGTAATTACAGCGGGCCCGCCGAGTCCGCGGGAATTTAAACACGACGCCCCTACGACAAACTTGCGTTATTAAGTCACTAGTTTCGCACTTACTTTCACTGTCTCCGTGTCTTGTATATAATGCCGCTAGAAATACCTTAGGGAGTGTTTATAATAGCTATTTGCTTGTGAAGGCGCCGCTTTATCTCCGTAAGTGAACTACGGAAAAAATATATTATTTGAATAAAATGTACTCGTTAAGTATGAGTGAAATGTACTTCTAACTTCAAGTAAACTAAGGGGAAAATATTTACAGAATGAATACCCATTACAGATGACATTTTCTTCAATTCTATGATCATGGAAAGTGAAGTATAAAGCAGATAGAATTTTATACGTTAATTAAATTTCAAGATATCAATAAGTAGAGATACCTATACATCGCAGTCTAATCTTCTTTTTCTTCATCTAAGCGCGTTCCCGGTTGCATCCTCAGCTGTGCTGCTTTGGAGCCCGGGGTGCGCTTTCCCGCTTTTTCTTCTCCAAATATAACATGCATGTCAATGGTCACCCAAGGATGCCAAAGACCTTGCAAAATGGGGAAGAAATAGCCGGAACAGTTTAAATGATTTGGCTATAGTTTTACGACCGGCCGCCTGCCTGACGTCAACCCTCTTTGGGATTGTATTTGTGCGAAAATTTACATCGCAGTCTAATATCTACTATCAATTAAACAAGTAATTATTTTAAAAACATTTTTAAAAGCAAGCTTTTATCTAAAACAATGAACATAAAAAGTTTGAAGTGCTCTTGAAGACAAAAGAATTGGGAAGTTTCCTGGGTCAAAAATAAATTACTTGGTACTATTAAGGCGAAGATATATGCAAATGGCCTTGAAGTGTGAAATAAATTGTTAACTCGTAAATATGGTGATAATTTCCATATTGCTCTACGTCATGCACTAGATAGCCCTTTAAATTATTTTATGAACTGCCGTTAAAACTATTATTGGTGATCCGTCTAGCTTTAAAACTTGCCGTGGCCACTTTTGGCGGAGGCGAGTTTTAAAGCTAGACGGACTAATGTAAATACTTTCAACGGTGGTTTATAAAATAATTTAAAGGGCTATCTAGTGCATGACGAAGTGTAATATGGAAATTATCTCCATATTTACGAGTTAACAATTTATTTCAAATGAGGGCGCCACTTCAAGGTCATTTGCCTATATCTTCGCCTTAAGAGAATAAAACGTCACAAAATAATGTCACTTGTCATTGATCACATCCACTTTGAACGTGATTTTAGATTTATTAATGCAGAAAAACGGATAATAAGAGCGGTATTTGACTCCAAGAAACTATGACGTCACAGTCCGATATTTCATACAAATGTCATAGAAAATAATTGTTTTGACGTTAAGAAATAAACGGGCAAGTGCGAGTCGGACTCGTACATAAAGGATTCCGTACCACCGTACAATCTTTTAAAACGCTGAAGAAACACGTTTCTTGTATGACGACCCCCTTTATATTAACTTTATCTTATTTTTAGTACTTGTTGTTATAGTAGTCATAGTAATACATAATCGGTGAAAATTTCAGGTGTCTAGCTATAACGGTTCAAGAGATAGAGCCCTGTGACAGATAGAGTTAAAAACGCTGAAAAAAACCACGTTTTTTCTATGACGACCCCCTTTCATTTCAACTTTATTTTTATTTTTAGTATAAAAACTAAATAAGAAACTAAATAAAAGCTTGAAAAAGTGCACATTCAATCCAGTGTAAAGTTACAGTATATAAGCAAAAACATAGAGGTAAAAATCGAATGACTCTAATTTTTAGGGTTCCGTACAAAAAATGAATAACCGGAACCCTTCTAGGATCACTCGTGCGTCTGTCTGACTGTCCGTCCGTCTGTCAGAGCCAATTTGCTCCGAATCTATTGGACCGATCAGGTGAAATTTGGTAGGATGTTGTAATCCTATGACCCAAACACATATGTGCAAACTAAATAAGTAATTTTTTAAAATAAGGGTAATTTTCGAGGGACAAATTAGGAAACTTAAAAAAAAAGTTTTGCAAACCTTACTGTGTCATATATCAAATGAAAGGGCTCGTTATGAGGATCTTGTTACGGGCTATTAGCCCTATCCATATACCTAACATTCCCACGGATTGATCACACATTGCGAAACCTTTAAGAAGAATATATGAATCACTCGTGGAAACTGCTGACATGAAGCCACCTGCATTGTGAAGCCATCCTGGGAACAGCTCTGAACAGACAGAGCGAGTCGAGAGTTTGATCGTGAACCACACGTCCGTCGTGGTGCCTCCTCGCTGATCAATCGCTGATCATTAGAAGTAAGGTTGATCAATCGCTGATCACTAGTAATAAGTTTTTCTGTACTATTCGCCTTTTTAAAAAACCTCCGCCGACGTCCCGTTGACGTATCTGGCGCAGTCGGAGCGGATAGTTAAATCGTGCGTGTTTCCCACTTCGAAATAGTGCGCGATCTAGCCGAATCGTCGGCAAGTGAACTATTCGTCATAGAACCTACGGACTAACGGCGTCGCGCGGGTTTACGCGAGTGACTGGTGAAAGCTTCGTTCGAGGTCATCTAAAAATCGATGGAACAGCCCGGACAGACTACCATGATCTCTATGTGAGTAGCTTTATACACAATTCTATTGTTGATTGCTATTCCTTCCCGAATTAGTACAGGATACTCCCCGAAAAATCCCACTTTGATTTTTCTACCCTAGTATATGTAGATTTAGCTGTTTTAGAATCACACATCGATTCTTATAAAATAGATTAGATATCTTCCTGACATAGGTATATAAATAACGTCCAAAATTTTTCGTCCACATAAAGACCCTAATATAAGACCCGATTCCAGGGCTTATATCCGTGATAGAAAATCCCGCTTTCATAGGGAATTATTAGAATCATTATTAGAAGAGCCTTTAGAGGAAGAATTAAAACTGACCGAAAATAGTCAACAGACAATGTCTCCGATCACAGATAAGGCAGATCAAATCTGGAAAGCCTTACGCAATGTTCCTGAATTTGACGGCAGTCCTAGTGTCCTTATCAGATTTTTAAGTATTTGTGATCAGCTAATATTGAAATATACCGATCTAGCACCGGGCAATGAATTAAATAATTCAATTTTATTAAATGGGATTTTAAACAAAGTTAAAGGCAATGCTTCTAAAACGTTAGTTACGAATGGCATTCCCAATGACTGGAACGGTATACGGCAATCATTAATTAACAGCTTTTCTGATCATAGAGATGAACCAGCATTATATACTGATCTATCCATGTTATCTCAAGGTAACGACACTCCGCATATTTTTTATGAACGTGTACAGCACTTACTAAGCACTATCATGGCTTACGTAGAGTTGCATGAATCTATTCCTACAACGGTAGCAGCTAAACGCGAGCTCTATTCTAAACTAGCTCTAAAAACATTTACTCGTGGATTACGTGAACCAGTGGGCTCCCGAGTTAGATGTATGCGCCCTGATTCTTTGCTGCAAGCGTTAGAGTTCGCACAGGATGAATTAAATGTCATGTATATGCAGAATAAGGTTGGAGCGCCTAGCTCATCTAGGTATCAACCCCCTCGCAACTATAATCAAAAGCCTATGACGTTTTCACAAAATAATATTCCTCAATTGAATTACCAACCTATGACAACCCCTCATGTCAATAACTTACCCCATGGTCATGGACACAACCCTAATAGTTTTTCACCAAATTCTATCCCAAATGTTAGGCCCAATCAGCCAGGCCCATCAAGAACCCAACAGATGATGAGAGCTATGCCTTCCAATGTGTCCACCGGATTTAAAATTCCACCTAGACAAAATAATAGACCATTCCAGCAAAATTATCCTGTCCCTATGAGTGGTATCAGCCACCCTGTAGCAAGACAGTTACCCCCAACTCCGCAGAGACAATTAAATATGAACGAGTATGAACCTATTTATGACAGTATTCCGACCCTTATTACTCAACTGCAGGGAATGAGGATCAACACTGTGACAATTACGTTTATGACGAGCCACAGGAACATTCTGAAATTGCAGAGTGCAACGAAGAAGTAAATTTTCCTTCGGCCTCTGCTACGAACCACCCCAAATAGAATTAAATTTACAATTAAATAAAAATTTACCTTTTATACATATTGCGAATCCTCCATTAAAATTGCTTATAGACACGGGCGCCAATCAATCATTTATAAGTCCTGAAGCAGTACAAGATTATTTTCCAAATTTTCCTTTAAACTATGATCCATTTGTGGTAACAAATATTCATGCCAGAACATACAATGAATTTTCTATTACACTCCCCTGTTTTCCCGAATTCAATGACAAAAATCCTATTAAATTATTTGTCTATAGATTTCATCAGTACTTTGATGGACTAATTGGCCTTGATTTATTAGAACAGTGGCAAGCAAGTTTAGACTTTAAAAATCATGTGATTAAGACCACATTTGCAGAAAACCCCATCCTCATGCACAGTCCTGTAAACATAAATTTATTTCGAACCACCATTCCCGCAAAGTCATCTCATATAACTAAAATTCCGGTCACTGTAGATAACGGCGACGTATTTATAAGTGAGCAGACTATAGGGAGTTGTAACATAAATGAGTGCGTTTCCACTTCCGAAGACGGTCAGGCCTTTATAGAAATTATTAATACCTCAGACGAAGATGTAGCTTTCTCTCTAAATACACCAATTTGCGCAGAAATTTTTCACGAACAGACTTTACCTAGACTGACTGACATTGACTATAATGACTCTCGATTCCGAGAAATTTTATCACGTTTGCGCACTCAACACTTAAACACGGAAGAGAATTGTAATTTATTAAATTTAATTAAAGAATACTCTGACATATTTTATCTAGAGGGCGAACCACTTACTTTTACAAACAAAATTAAACACCGTATTTTAACTACCGATGAAGTCCCCGTTCACAGTAAAACCTATAGATATCCTTACATTCACAGGCAGGAAGTTAAAAGTCAAGTTCAAAAAATGTTGGAACAAGGTATCATCCAACCTTCTACTTCCGCTTGGAGTGCACCAATCTGGATTGTCCCTAAAAAAGCATGCTTCTGGTAGAACAAAATGGAGACTAGTTGTCGATTTTAGAAAACTTAATGAAAAGACCATTGACGACCGGTACCCAATCCCCAACATCACTGACATACTTGACAAACTTGGCAAATGCCAGTATTTCAGCACTTTAGACTTGACAAGTGGATTCTATCAAGACGAAATGGATCCAAGAGACATCCACAAGACTGGGTTTAGCGTAGCAGACGGAAATGGGCACTATGAATTCCTCCGTATGCCTATGGGTCTGAAAAACAGTCCTTGTACGTTCTAAAGAGTCATGGACAATGTCCTGAGAGGTCTCCAGCACGTCATTTGTGTGGTTTATCAAGATGACATCCTGGTGTTCTCAACGTCACTCCAAGAACACATAGTAAATCTGCGTAAAATCTTTGATAGACTCAGGGAATCAAATTTCAAAGTGCAGCTAGACAAGTCAGAATTTTTAAGACATGAAACAGCTTATTTAGGTCATATAATAACTCCTGACGGAATAAAACCTAACCCTGAAAAAATTAACGCAATTTTAAAATATCCCATCCCCAAAACAACTAAACAGATAAAAGGATTTTTAGGCCTACTAGGTTATTATCGACGTTTTATTCCCGACTTCGCACGTTTGACTAAACCACTGACTTTATGTTTGAAAAAAGGCGCAAAAATAAACCTCACAGACGACTACGTAAAATGCTTCGAGCACTGTAAGACACTACTTGTTAACGACCCCATACTACAATACCCAGACTTTACAAAGGACTTTATACTGACTACTGACGCATCTAACGTTGCACTAGGTGCCATTTTGTCCCAAGGAACTGTAGGTTCCGATAGACCCATCGCTTACGCATCTCGCACATTAAATACTAGTGAACTTAATTACTCCACTATCGAAAAAGAATTGCTTGCGATAGTTTGGGCCGTTAAGTATTTTAGGCCGTATATATTTGGACGCAAATTTAAAATTATTACAGATCATAAGACTTTGCAATGGCTTATGAACTTAAGAGAATCTAATTCTCGCCTCACTAGGTGGAGACTTAAACTATCAGAATATGATTACACTATTATCTACAAAAAGGGCAAAAGTAATACCAATGCAGATGCTCTGAGTCGTGTAGAAATACATAACGAAGAAGTCATAAGTTTGAGTTCAAGCAATAGTGTAATCAATCTATCTAGCTCATCTGAATCCACAATCACAGCCCCTGATGATAGAGCCATCATCAGTCAATCATCAACAGACACTGCACCCTCTTTTAAACCATTAAGCAGCCCTTGTTCTACTCAGCGTTCTATTCAACAAGAACGACGACTTACAACATTTGACTTGTGACGCAACGATACACACTTCTAACGAACACCCTGTATTAGACATTCCTATCACTGAAGACCCTTTAAATAAATATAAGAGACAATTAATCATTAAAATTACTAATAAATCAACACAAAGTAAGCCGAAAACTACCAGTCCTTTTGAATCATACAGGAGAACCGTCGTAGAAATATCTGAAGCCAACATAGAACAGGATATTATATCTATTGTCAAGAAACATATTGACCCTAAACTACACACTGCAATTCTAGTAGAACCCCTAGATAAAATGTATACTATCGTACCTATCCTTCAACGAACTTTTAAAAATTCTGCACTAAAGCTCACATTAGTAAAACGAGAATTACAAAATATACCTGACTATTTAAATCAGCAGGACATTATCTCCAAATATCATACAGGCAAAACCAATCATAGAGGCATAAATGAATCCCATCAAGCACTTTCTCAAAGATACTATTGGCCTAAATTAAAAGACAGTATACAACTTTTTATTAATAACTGTGCAATATGTAACCGTGCTAAGTATGACCGTGACCCTGTACGCCCAGAATTTCAGATTGTGCCCCCACCTTCAAAACCTTTCCAAATCATGCACGCAGATGTTCTTACAATAGAGCAGGATAAATATCTAACTTTAATTGATTCCTTTTCTAAATATGCTCAGGCATATCGCATTCCCGATTGCACAGCTCCTAATATAGTTAAAACATTAACTTTCTTCAGTACTCATCATGGGTTTCCACTAACGCTCATTACAGATAACGGTACAGAGTTTAGCAATCAAATCGTCGCTGAATTCCTGAAACTACATAAAATAAATCACCATTCCACAGCCCCATACGCACCAAATGAAAATGGCATGATTGAACGTTTTCATTCTACCCTTCTCGAGCATTTGCGTCTCCTTAAAATTCAACACCCAAATGAACCCACACCTAGCTTAGTCCCATATGCATTGATAGCCTACAATAGCTCAATCCACAGTTTGACTAAATGTCGACCCTATGAACTCTTATCTGGACACTTTGACCCAGGAGACCCAATAGACATAGACTTGACGGAACGATTAATGCAACAATATTTAAATGAACATCGTGGTAGAATGGAAACAGTCTACAATATAATTCACAACTCAGCGCAATCTTCCCGTGAAGCGATAATGTCGAGACGCAACCTTGACCGCGAACCTGTAACACAATACACTGAAGGTCAGGAGGTATTTATTAGAAACCCAGCTGCAAGCAGGCAAAAACTTGCTGCACGTTACACCGGCGATCAGGTGATCAGCAATCTGCCCATACATATTTATACTTCGCGAAAACGCGGTCCTGTCGCCAAAGCTAGAATAAAAAGAACCAAGAAAACTAAACCTACCTCGTTGTTGCAGGCTTCTACTAATAACCTCGACCCTAGTTCTGGGCCAGCTCGACCTCCCACCAGCAAGGACCATACAACTTGACGACTTATCAAACGGCCCTGGACTGTTACCCTTTAAATTGGGAAAAACCAAGATAGTATCCCATGACCATACTTTTCTTCAACAAATCGACATTGGACAAATTCAAGAACAGACAAACTCTCTAAAAATTCAACTGACAGACATTGCCAATAAGGTACCTAACCAGACATACAACTATTTCAGGCAACAAATACTATACTTATTTAACAGACTGGACAAAATTTCGCTACAACTTGAAACGTTTGAGCCTAAAAGAGCTAAGCGTGGTATCTTAGATCCATTGGGAACATTTATAAAAAGTATAACCGGTAACCTTGACCATAACGATGCGATAAGATATGAAAGCGCACTTAAATTACTTCAGAAAAATGATCAAGAAATTGCATATTAGTTTACACAAAGAAATGATATTCCAACAAAATCAAATTTTAAGCAACTTAAGTCAAAATCAGGAAAAACTGCAAAAAGTAGTACTTTCCTTATACAATGTTAGTAGCAACAGTAATCATTTAATTCGCTTTATGCAACTATCTCACATTTTCGGTATAATTGGCGAAAATGTGCAAGATTTATCTTTAGAAATCCTTAGGTTAGGAGAAATATTAGCACTTTCCTATTCTAATGTTATGCACCATTCTATTTTAACTAGTAAGGAAATCATTAATATGATAAGCAAATTGAAGACCTTATACGGTCAAGATAGAATATTGGACGTAGAAGTAAGATATTATTATAATTTAATTCATCTAGGATCATATTACGTAGATAATAAAATAGTGTTAGTTCTCAGGTTCCCAATCACATCTCCTTTTTCATATGACCTATATCGATTATGCCCAGTTCCTAACCGTAATTCCGAGGTTATCCTACCACCCTTTCCTTACATAGCAATTAACTCTAAAGAATTTGTATACATGGAGGCAGAATGCCCGAAGTCCGACTCTTGGTATGTCTGTGAAGAAAAGATAAGCCATCAAACCCGCACCCAATATGACTGTGTGCACCAGCTAATATATAGCCAAGAAGTGGACTCGCAATGCACACCTACCACAGTTGCGCTGACTAAAGAAGCCCTATTAGAACTGGACAGTCGACATTATATTATATCGTTTCCAAAAAGTACAAAAGTCATATTGTCTTGTGAACAAGAAGAACAACGCATACTGAAAGGCAGTTATTACGTGACAATTCCGCAAAACTGTTATATCAAAACTCCAGAATTCTCTATTGTTAACATAGATAACAGATTACGAGGACATGCACTTGAAATAATGATGACACCTAATATTAACTCTAATTTTGAAGAAAATCTACCGCGCTATAACTTGACTACAATAGATCTGAATAAACTGCACAACATCCAAAATCAAGTCATGACGCAATCTAGACTAGAACCAGATTCTCTCAATTTCTCAAGTATATATCATACTACTTTACCTATATATGGAATCGTATTGTTGAGTGCAGGCGTACTTATCATACTTTATGTGCGGCGTCGACGAAGTAACTTACCAGTGAAATGCGACGTAGCAGCCTCATCTTCGGACCTATCCCTAGAGGAAAGAAAAGCCGCAATTTTTGCCTTAAACATTGGCAAATAGTTGCTCTACTAAGGGGGGAGGTGTTACGGGCTATTAGCCCTATCCATATACCTAACATTCCCACGGATTGATCACACATTGCGAAACCTGTAAGAAGAATATATGAATCACTCGTGGAAACTGCTGACATGAAGCCACCTGCATTGTGAAGCCATCCTGGGAACAGCTCTGAACAGACAGAGCGAGTCGAGAGTTTGATCGTGAACCACACGTCCGTCGTGGTGCCTCCTCGCTGATCAATCGCTGATCATTAGAAGTAAGTTTGATCAATCGCTGATCACTAGTAATAAGTTTTTCTGTACTATTCGCCTTTTTAAAAAACCTCCGCCGACGTCCCGTTGACGTATCTATCTCAAATATATTTTTGTTATTATTGTAAAATAAACTGTTTTTAATTTTATTCATGAAAGAAGACGAAAATTGATTATTGCCCTGATCTCCGAAACTACTGAGCCTAAATATTTGAAAAAAATACAATATATATTTCATTGCTTGTAGATTACAGGAAAACCTATAAGAATTCAATCAATTGTACGGAACCCTTTCCACGCCAGTTTAACTCGCACTTTATTCCTATTTTACTATGCCGGCCCTAGCCTCCGGGAGCGTAGTGATCTCGATGTGTAGATCTGTGACAGATGTCACCTCGCACATCATCATTATGAGCACAGCCGATCGCAGAGCTTAATCAGGACTTGACCAACAACTTTGTAAATTAAATTGGCTTCGCGCTACGCCGACTCCGAGAATTGCACTTCTTATGGCCCGAGTAATCACCGGTGCTGTATAAATGCTCCATTAAATGTGGCGTCAATTACTTTAATTCCTTATATGTATCGAGTTAAATATATAATGTGACTGAAAACTTCTCTAATTAAACGTCATGTGAATAGCATTTCCCGTATAAACAATGTAGTAGAATGCGAGCGGCGGCGGCCGTACGCCGCGTCGTCGAAGCTTGTTAGAAAACGACGAGAAAAACTTCATTAATTGTGCGAGTCGCGGAATACCGTTGTTTATGGAATTTCTCATTAACTTACGGATATTAAACCAATAATGACATTATGAGACGCTTGTAAACGTTGGCTGCTCAAAATGTTTCAGATATCCGCTCGGTTTTCTTATTACTTACTTTTTTATTAAGTAGGTAGAATATGTTTACACTTTTAGTTTAGTCAACCAATGAAGGCTCGAAACACGAGGTAAGTAGGTATATCTTTTTAAATAGAACACGGGTAAGTAAATTGATCATACATAGTTGCTTATTTAATTAGAAATCCAATGAAATTAGCATTAAACAAACTGTTTAGATCATAACTGCTATAAGCGTACAGAAAGTTCATTAACTAAACATGAATCTTGATGAAAATTACTTAATGGTAACTTGTAAGATTGGCGCCAACGGCGGAACAGTGAGGCGCCCCGCCACCCGCCCGGCAGCTCTGGAGTGGTGAGACGTGCTCAGTAATAAGGAGCAAGTTATTCATTAGTGTTTTGAGAAAAAGTTATTAGGGCCTGGCAGTCATGCAACGCAAGGCCTGCGCGTGCGCTAGCATCCCACTCGCCAATTTGCTGGGACACAGCACCGTGCAAGATACGTGTGCTGCACTAATGAAGGGTTTCATGGAAAAACTACCTACAGCTGGCAAAAAATTCACTGATATAGAGGTAACAGAAAACCCCACTAAACTTCTCGCCAATGGCCACTTGTGAATATTATGCGTTATTATATAGATATTGATCACAGAGTAAATATATTTGGTATGTATTACCTAGTGCATATATATTAGAGCTTACAACATTTTATTTTAAAGTCTACTTAGTTGTAGACATGTTGTGGAGCACAAATTACTTAGTTCTTCTTCAGCCCATTGCCACCCAATGTTGAGTGTAGGCCTCTAACGATGGTCGCCATTTCGTTCGATCTTGAGCTTTCCTCATCTACGTCTTTTTGGCAACTTTATCCAGATCGTCGGTCCATCTAGTGGCTGGTTTATTAACTGCGGCCAGTTCTAGATCTTCACTACACTCAAGCACTTCTTTTCCCCAATGTTCATCTCTGGTTAGGCATACATGACCTGCTTATCGCCACTTACTTTGCGCTTCCACCTTGGCTATGTTGGTGAGTGTCGTCTGTCTACAGATTTCCGTGTTTCTTATTCTATCCCGGAGAGATACACTTCCAAAGCTCTCTGTGTGACTTACAGCCTATGGATAAACTGCTAGTCATCGATATACTCTTGTCTTTGAGCACGTCAGACAGTTTCCCAAATGCTCCCCATCCTAACCGAATGTGGTGTTTTATTTCTTCTTTCTGTCCGGTTTTTTGGAGGCTCAGTGATTTTCAGAGGTACACATACTCGCTGACTCTCTCTAAAGCTTGCCCGTGTCCACGTGTACAGTAATGTAGGTGCGGTTTCGGTATCTTTGCTCATGAATTTTGTTTTAGACATATTCATTTTGAGTCCCACCGTTTCTGACATATTATACAGTTCAACGACTATTATTAGTTAAAACGATATAATTATAGTAGTAGCTAATAAGAGTAAATGAGTACCTAGTCTTAACATTTTTATTCTTCTGCAATTTTTTTGATTTGACATACATTTGTTTATAACAGATCTAGACTATTTATTCTGCTTATAGTGTTTGCAACATTCATTGTTTTCTTAACATGCATTGGTTTTCCCAGCAAATGTCAATTCGTATACTTTTCCATTAATTAGTCATAGTATCTACCGGTTCCTGCATAAAATTCAAGTTTTATAAAAAAGTACTCAAGAAAAATTATACTAGTCAGCCTGTCTGCCTAAAACTACGTGAGCAAAGCATTGCTTATAAATATATTCGTATGAATTTAGTCGAAATATGTATGTACCTAATGTAATTAAGTCAAAGGTATTTTACCTATTACATGTTCTTCGCTATAATCATTTATTAACTCATAAAGAATAATTACCAACGAAACCTTAATTAGATAAAAATAAATATCTAAATTTATTTATACGTAGCTATCTACGTAATTTCGTTTCTCATTTGTTATTCCCATCATGTAGTTTCGTGTTCACTAATTGACAACATGGTTCTGCAATATTCACTAATGAGAGTAATTGCCGGCCGTAATGAGGATTTTATGGCAGAGGATGCAATATGGCCTCTGCTGCAAGACAAGACTCATAGTGCAATTTGTTGTGCATCTTGAGCTAGCTGCTAATTAATAATAAATAATTGCCTCACAGACTTTCTTTTCTTGGCTCGGTTCTCTGTTCTAATAGGCTGTTGGACAACATTTACCATCATTGCTGCTACCAAAATAAACCATCATTGCTGCCATCCTATCAGATATGGGCATATAGAAACATATTTCACCTAATTATTATATAAATAACTAGCTTATCGGGCGTTGCGCGGGCTGCAAGCAGCCCGCGGTTTTTTGTGCAGATGTTAATGTTGGTCGGAATCTATGTTCAGTTGAGAACAATTACAGTCAGTAAGGGAAACATCAAAAAATGTATAAGCGGCCATTTTGAAATTAAAATTTGTTTGCCGTTTTGAATTCCGCGGGGTGCTTTACCCCAGCATACAAAATTTCAGACCCCTTCGATGTTCCAGTAGGACGTTATGAGCGTACGTGGGGCGCACTATAAGTTTCCGGAATGAATATGAAAAAATACTATTAAAGGTACAAAATTAATTTATTGTTTTTCAAAATAATCTCCCTTGGCGTCTATGCACTTTTTCATTCGATGAAACCAGTTTTGAAAACTTTTGTGCCACTCCTCTGTGGTGACCTCTGAAACGTGTTTTTCATACTCCTCGACAGCCTCTTCTGGTGATGAAAATCGTTGACCGCGTAATTGGTTCTTAATTTTTGGGAACAGAAAAAAGTCACAAGGTGCCAGGTCGGGACTGTATGCAGGATGACTCATGAGTTCTACATTTTTCGCCTTCAAAAAGTCGTTTGTCTGTCTGGCCGTGTGAGAACTAGCATTGTCGTGGTGCAGGATGATACGGCGTTTTCGGTTATTTTTACGGAGTTCGCCAATATCTTCCGGCAAACAAATGGTCGTGTACCAGTCACTATTTACTGTACGACGATTCTCTAAAGCAACAGTAGCCATGTGTCCAGTTTTATTAAAAAAAGAAGCAATCATCCGCTTAGATGCACTTTTCACGCGCGCCACTTTGGTTGGTTTCGGCTCATCTTGAAAGACCCATACGCTCGATTGCTGCTTTGTTTTGGGATCGTAGCAATAAATCCATGTTTCGTCACCTGTTACTATGTCCCACACCAAATTTGACGCACCTTCGTTGAATCTGGTAAGCATGGCACTGCACCAAGTGACGCGGTCCGTTTTTTGAGCCTCGGTCAAGTTTGTGGGATCCACCGCGAGCACAGCTTTCTCACACCCAAATGTTTGTGTAGGATTAATTGTATTTGACTCATGCCTATTTCTAAGGATGCGCGAATTTCATGGTAGGTCACATGCCTGTCTGTTTCAATCATACGGCGCACAGCATTGATGTTTTTGTTGGTCACAGCGGTGGACGGCCGACCATCGCGAGATTCGTCACTGACATAGATACGACCACGCTTGAATTCTGCAAACCAGCTATAAACAGTTGTCTTGCATGGTGCTTCATTGCCAAAAGCTGTTTCAAGCCGAGCGATGCTCTGTTGAGCTGTCAAATTACACTTAAAATCGTAGAAAATCATACTACGAAAATTTTCCCGAGTTAAATCCATGTTGATGCAGACACACAATTTTTTAAATGGCGCCACAAGGTAAAAACAAAAGACAGTCAGATGAAACAAACTGCATTCTACAGCCAAAGAGTTCTATTTTCAAATGTTGCAATAAATTTTTAAATATTGTTTATGTAAGTGGCCAGTTCCGGAAACTTACAGTGCGCCCTATGTATATGTAATAAAAAATATTTTTTAAATTATTACTAGGTCGAGTAATATGCTAGATAGAAATTATAGAAAAAGCTAAAAATCAGTCATCATCATGCATCAGTGTGTATTAATGCTACTATAGATATCGGTGGCCAACCCCGGGTTAATTCGCATGGTGATCGTTCTAAGTTTCTATGTTTGTTACGAGTAGGTATGTATTCTATTAAAATCGACCTATAGGTATTACAATAGTATTATTTTGTATATATATATATATATGCCTTTTCAAATACAGTTTTTGTTTTATTGCAATTAACTGTGTATTTTGGAGTGTCATAATCTTGCACCATACTTATTTGATGCGTCTTTTAAAGTGCTCAATAACTATTTACTTACCTACCTGATTTCTTGAGTCACTTTGCAGTTGCAAATTGAAGTGCTAACGCTGAGGACAAACGCCATAGCATGAAGTAGGTGTAAAGTGTGCGGATGAGAATGCACACAATTCGGCATCACTTAAGTTGTCTAAAAGCGTCCGATGCGAAATGACACTAAATATCGCAAGTTTATTAACAAACTAGCGGATGTCCACGGCGTTGCACGCGTGGTCAAATAAAAAAAATACGGAGTTTCAAACTTTCATCTCCTATTTTGCCGAATGATTTTTTGAACATAATGATACAGTAAACTTTAGTTTTGAACCATGAGCTCAAATGTAATTTTTTACACTTCCAACTTCAAAATTGACCGAGTTTCATACAAACTTTCAACCCTCACTTTAACCTCTCATGGGGATGCATTTCCCTTCTTAATGCACACTTACGTTATTAAAGGAACGTTTGTGCAAAATTTCATGCTTCTAGACCCAGGGGTTTAAAAGCTGTGTGTTGATCAATCAGTCAATATGTCAGCCAGTCAGTTTCTTCTTTTATATATATATAGATATAACCCATCGGCATTTCACGGTGCCTAATTAGCGAGAGCGACAAAGGAGCACTTCGCACCTGTGGCAGCCTGACCGGCTCCATATACGTCGACTGTAACCGCTGTGCACACTCTTTCTGATGAAAACCATCGCGGCCACCCGATCCTATTATTCGGCTAACGAAGCCAAGGGTATCCCTTGATTATTAAAACGAAGTTGGAGCCACCCACGGCGCCACCCGGGTGTTAATTGGGCCCCCGTAGACAATACTAATAAGGCCGTCCGCGCCTCTATCTGTCTAATTAAACGCGAAACTTGAGAGTAGCACCCTCAGCGACGAGGGCCTGTTTGCCGAGCCTCCTGAATACACTGTAATAATACCGGCTAAGCGTGTTTGAGTGGCTCTTTTTCGGATCTCTGTAAACCCGCGTTTAATTAGCAGTATTATGAGTCTGAGTGTCGACTCCGGCCTTTAATTAAGCTAAGTCAGTAACAACAATACCCCCTTGTTACCGCCGCTGTATTCCACGTGATAACCAATTGTTTATCCTGATTAGAATTTACTGTGAACGTCTTAAGTCATAATATTTATGTTCGTTGCAGTGCTTGTTGAGAATTAATTGTGAATTAATTAATTTTCTGCTTGCAAAATGAATGGGAATAGAATCTGAATCTTATACTAATACCATAAAATGTCCACCAAATAATTACATAAATACATACACTATCACGTCTTTATCCCTAATGGGGCAGACAGAGCTTCTCTAAATAGATTGGTCTTGCAACTCTAAATAGACAGCCCACGGTATAAATAATTTGTTACGTATAATACCATATCTTTTCCAAAGTTTTAAGTACATAAATATACAACTATACTGGGGTACGTACCTTTACCCGTTACCCATGTAGTTCCGGGTCAGAATAGGGCCACTCCATCTCTTCGGATGTCGTAAGAGGCAACTAAAGGAAAAATAGCACTAAAGCTCGTGCTGCAATAGCATTCTCAAGGAAAGTTGACGTCAGGCAGGCAAGACTCGTCTCGCAAAATCGTTAAAATTGTTTCGGCTACTTCTCTCCAATTCGCTAGATTTTTGGCATTCTTGGGTGACCATTGATATGCATATTATATTTAGAAAAGAAAAAGCGGGAAAGCGCACCCCGGGCTCCGAAGCAGCATAGCTGAGGATGCAACCGGGAATGCGTTCAGATGAAGAAGTAGAGACTGGGGTGCATACCCACTTGTGCTCAGTAATTTAATTTCTGTTTCCCACCCCTACCCCTAGGCAGAGCCTATTAACCTCCAAATACAATAACTCTCATCAACCTCTTCATACATGCCCTTTGGATACGGGTACTTCTTACCTCTCCTTTTTTCAGTGAAATGCGTCCATATATAACAGTACAAAAAACTTACCCCTTTTCCCCCCCTACACTCAGCCCCCTATTGGATTTTTTTGCAATATCTTATGTAAAATAAAGTCCTTAGTGTGCCTCTCAGATTTGATTAAAATCCGTCAATAAATAACGCTACAGCAAAGTTCCCCCCTTTTCCCCCAATCCAAAATCACGATCGTGTGTAAATTTTCGTAAAAAGTGGTTGAAAAATGCAACCTCTAGGCGAGAACAGACACACGGGCAAGCATTTTGCCCAATCTTGAAACTAGACGCTTCGCTCGCTCGGTCTATTACTTTGCCTTATCGTAGCAGATCAATTTTATGCTACAGACTCGTAGCACTCGTAGGCAGTCGTAGATGATTGTAGCTCTGAAGCTTATCAATAAAGATTTTACATCTCATCTTTTCGAAAAATGATAATTTTATCCCAAATATTTGGGGCTAATGTCACTGGAAATTCTCTAGACTGAAAGAAAAGTATAAAGTAAAATCCCTAGGTATTAACACACATTTGAAAACCGAACACGAAATTGGCAGTCAGCAAAAAAAAAAGAAGAATTTAGTTATGAAAATTATAAAACTTTTGCTTCAAAATAATAAAAACGCGCAATTGTTGTCTTTGTTTTAAATAGTACCTAATTTTATTATGAAACTATTAGGTTATTTTTACTTAAATATTTTAAATTCGAGTAATTTCTTGATAAGCTCGATAGTAAATAAGTATGAAGTTTACATATAATATATATATATATATATTTAAATATATAAAGAATTACACTCAAGGAAAAAGTGATGAAACGATTCTAATGACTGGAAAACGTATACGATGTGGTGGTCCTAGAAACATATTTTTATAGTACCTCTTCAGTGAAAACGCCACAAAACAAAGGTTAGTAACTGACTGTTAAACTCTGATTAGGTATATGTATGTATTCTACTTTCGTTATAGGTATATATTTTCAATTTTTTCTCATAGATGGAGATGAAAAGAAGAATGTGCTACACGGTGTACGGTAATAGTTTTATTTCAGGCGATATACTTGAATCCCTCGCTTTACTCAGGATTCCACCGTAGAATCCTTCTTTTCGCTCGGGATTCAAAGTAGCGCCCTCGCGTTAATACTATTACCTTTACGCCTTGTAGCACAATCTACTACTTTACCTTATTTATTAAAGCAATAAAAATATCAGCATTAATAAATTACTCTTAGTGTGTTTATTGATATTAGTCATTCATACATCAGAACTAATATCATTAAACATGTGAAGCGGTGGCGGGCGGATATTCCCAGTGTCGCAGAACACTTCCGGCACTCGATCCTAATTACAGATAAGCAAAGCCCACGCTCCCGGCCCGTCCCGTCTCGTTGGCGTCTCGTGAGCCCGCCGGACGTGACAACAACCCGCCAATCATCCCACAGCCAATGAAAACTAACTATACTTACATAAATTTATGATTTACCTCGAAGCTCAATCAGGACCGACTGGGATAGAGCTTTCATGTTGCAGAAAAGACTGGTCCGTATTATAGCAAATATAAAGCCAAGCGACAGTTGTGTACCTTATTTTAAAAAATATAAAATTTTAACTTTACCGAGCATTTATATTCTAGAAGCATGTAAGTTTATCCGTAAGCATCCATACTTGTACACCAAAAAAAAAGATATAAATGCTAAATATAACTTCAGACATCAGAATAGGTTACAATTACCAACTTCACGCCTTAAACTCCACTCACCTAGCCCTATAGCCATGTCCATTAAGCTATATAATAAACTCCCAGACACTATTAAATCCATAGAAAATGATAAAACATTTTTTAAACACATTAAAGAAGTGCTAGCTAAAAATGCTATTATTCTATAAGTGAATATCTAGATGACAAAGATAAATTTAAGTAAAAACTGTAATAACTGTGATAAAAACAATAAAGATAATATAAAATAAAATAAAAAATATATCAAATCTATAAGTAGGTACCAATACAAAATATAATAATTACAATTGAATAATAAAATTAATAAATACGATTAACATATTTTTTTTTCTAATATTATAAAAAAATATAAAAGAGAAAAGCTACCAAATAGATATTATATTTTTAGTAGCTTGTAAATAAATATTAGCGTTGCATGAAAATACATGAATTTAACCATTTCTTTTTTACAAGCCCTTCTCCCATCGTAGCACCCGTCAGGGTCCATAATTGAAACTGTTTAATAATTAAAGACCTGTATGTAATACATTAAAGAAGCAATAAATGATTGAGTATTGAGTACGAGTAGGTATATTGAGAACTTATATATATTATAAACATTCATATCTGTGTCTCTAGTATGGAAATTACTTGAAGGTTGAATGATCTCTTTTTAAGAACTTATATAAAAAAATTCCGACTGTCATGGTATATTTATAAACTTCATTTATTGTTGAATAAAACTGGTGTTGTTGATTAAACTTACTGTGCTTAAACACGGTCCAATTTATTTATTTTAAAAACGTAACCCGTATATGAATGTCCGTGGTTTGTCCTTATTTGAATACTGGTACTTACAGCCAGCAATTATTTCGAAATTGTTACCATTTTTTATTTACTCAATTCGTTAATCGGCAAATTGAATATCGGAACTAAGCTTGATGTAAACCAGTCGCAGTACGTTGGAACCGAGCCGCGGGCCGGTGCAGCTGACTCGGACTCGTATAATTCCAATCAGTATTCAAATCGATGCAAATCGAAAGATTAATCGACGTTTGCACTACCACAGAGCTACAACACGATAGATCGTTATCACAAATATTGCCTGCATCCATCAATTATCGTTACAAACGCCCATTAATCGAGGATATTTCCTAATTAATTAAATACCGGTTACTCAACGATGCATGAGTTACACGAGTAGGTAAATAATAAGAATTTATAAGACAAACAGAATTAAGAACAAAGAGTTTCGTAAGCAACTAAAGAAATTAACCGCAAAACAAACAGATCCATCACTAGTGAATATACAGTGACGAAATAAATTAATCCTCCTAGCTAGACACTATTGCGTTTTGTTAGGTTCTTAATAAGCCAATTGCTGTCACCGGCTTCTCGTCCGCCCACGCTCGCAACTGATTTCAGAATAGTCTCCAACGCAATCCCACGATTGATTCTAATTAACGATAGCAGTATTTATTGGAGCAGCTCGCAAACGAACCTAATTGATTTCGCTGGCTCCGGCGACGACGCGTTATAGACTCGACACGACACCGGCTCCACTCTTTATTGCCTAACTAATTATACATGAACAGTTTCCGCTACTAATTATGATACGGAGATTATATTTACTGATTATTCAAAAAGTGATTGTGATTACGAATATGTTTCAATATGCGCAGTTTTTTTTTTTGATTAGTTGTTGAATAAACAATTATAAGCACTTTTTGAGATATCTAATATGGTTAGCAACGGAGAATTCAAAAAAGAAAACATAGCAGGTGAGAATGATATGAGTCAGAGTAAGATCTTTATTAGCAAGAAAAGAAAAACTTCATTCAAAGTTTAGTTAATCTCTGCACAAACAAGGTTTCATACATGTCGAAAAGTTAAATAATAATTATTTAAATTTTTAATATCTTCTTCTACTTCTTCTTCCTCACCTTATCCCAGACAACATGTGAGTCCTTTCCATTTTCCTCTATCCTTTGTTAAGTTGTAAGGCACTTGTTACATTCATTAACGCATCCATCCACCTTTTCTTTGGCCTTCCTCTGTTCGGTCCAGTCACCCTTAAACACGGCCTTAAATTTAGCACCTCTTTAGTGACGTGGCTCTCCTCCCTCCTCATACATGTTCATACCATCTTAGTCTATTGTTTCTCAGCTTTTTTTAATATATTTCAGTTGCGTCCTCAGCTGTGCTGCTTCAGAGCCTGGGATGCACTTTCCCACTTTTTGTTCTCCAAATATAATATGCACGTCAATGATCACCCAAGGATGCCAAAGACCTTGCGAATTGGAGAAGAAATTGGCGGAACAGCTAAAATGATTTGGCTGTAATTTTACGACCAACAGCGAAATGTTTTACAACCGGCTGCCGCCAGCACGAGATGTTTGTGCTTAAGTCCTTTAGTCGCCTCTTATTACATCCACAGGAAGAGATGGAGTAGTCCTTTTCTAACCCGGAACCACACGGGTAAATTAAATTTATAATATCTATCGGACAAAAATAATCTATAGTGAGCTATCTAATGACTCCAGCTTAGTTTGCCCTGTAATACACCTGATTTCTAATAAATACATCTGAATAAACAACAGCTTCCTTTTGTCATCATCATTTTAGGCCCACATCAACCCACTATTGGGCATAGGCCTCCCTTTTTTGCACCATTCTCCACGGTCGCACAGGACCGTCTCAGACAGACAGTCTCATGCACTGCTTACCCGCTGACCTCACAACACATCATCTGACCAGTTTTTCAACTGGTCTTTGTTTGTGCTTTGATCCGCCACCGGTCTTCTCTGGAAGCCGAGTGGCCCGCCCATTCCCAATTTATCTGCATGATTGTCTACCTACGTCTTAGACCTTAGTTCTGCAGTGAATTTCAACGTTAGGTACACGATCCAGCTGCGTTATGCCGAACATGGAGCGCTCCATTGCTCTTTGTGCCACTTTAATTATGTGCATGTACTGATTTGTGAGCGTCCATGTTTCAGCACCGTAAGTGAGTATGAATAGAATAGCTTGGTTTTCGGGCATTGTGGGAGTAAGAATTTAAAGATATTATCGAATTTTCCGAAAAAAACCCATCCCAACCGAACACGTCGCTCGATCTCCTTCTTTTGCCCAATTGTATTAAAAGATATACGATGTCCAAGATAGACAATAATCGTCAACAACTTTTGCTTCTGCATTACTAACACTTAAATACATTTATGCTTCAGCTTTAGCAACACAGCTTTACAAGAACTTCTAAACTATATAATTCTAATTGCATGCTATCCGAGCTCCAATAGCTTCAACAATGAGTAGTTCATAATGGGAGGCCTACTCCGTCAGGCTTCTAATTACTCCAGTTTCGTCTGCCCTGTAATTCACCTGACTGCTAATTAATACAGCTGAATAAACAACTGTGCTCGCGGACTAAGATTAACCATTAAGTGTAATTTTCAATTCACATTGAGTGAGTGGCTAGTGATGAAGTGTACCATGCTGACCCGACAGAAAAGAAACGTGAAAAAAATATTTTGAGTTTGTGAATTACTTAAGAGTTAGCAAACCACAACAATGATTTGTTTGCACTTAGAAACATAGAAAGATCAACAAAAGATAGAGTACCTACAGGCCCGTTGGGTACGGGCGTGCATCGCACAAGGGCGGCATTTTCAAGGGGGAACGTGGAGCAAAACAATCTCATCCACTTCACGCACGAGGCCCTGCTCATCAGCTTCATGCGCGAGGCTATATAAAATTAATGTGAGGTGGAGCAAAACAAAGCCCCTTCATGCGCGAGGCCCTGCTCATCCGCTTCGTGCGCGAGACCTTATAAAATGAATGAGAAGTAGGGAGTAGCAAGCAGTGGGGGATTTGAGCCCCTTAACAGCTAGCTTAGCCCCTCCTCCCGTAAAACCGCCCCTGTTCTTGATATAAAAAGTTAATTCATTCGTCACTCAACACACCCAAGAAGCTCACAAATGTTAACATAACTATCCCAACTAATATTATAAATGCAAAAGTGAGTTTGTATATTTGTTTTTTTGTTTGTTGGTTTGTTTGTTTGTTACCTCTTCACGTTTTATCTACTGAACCAACCTTCTTAAAAATACGCATACGCATAGTTAGGAGTCCTGAGAAGGACATAGGGTACCTTTCATCCCGGAAAAATGTACCTGTTCCCGTAGGATTTGGGATACGCGAGCGAAGCCGCGGGTAAAAGCTAGTCAACTATATTCCATTTACTACCGTCAAAATAATTCTAAAGTTCGATTTAAATTATTATGGCTTAGCAGTTCGTTTAATATCCGAATCGTAAATATCAATGAGATATTCAATGACCAAATTAATTTATAACGTAAATAGGCGCCGAGGTGGCCCCAGTGTATCAGATTTGTTTGCAGAACAGGGGTGTTTCTTTTATATTAAATTTGTGTTTTTCTGTAGAGATTGTATTTTTTGATACATCAATTAAGCGCTACGTGGAACACTATCTGAACTGAGTACCTGAAATACTATTACATAGGCTTGTCTTACCGTCGTAGTGAAGGACATACAACGATGCAGACGTTAACAAAAATAAAACGTAAATGAAAAGTGCTCATCTTAATAAATAAATAAATAAATATATATGGACAAATCACACTGATTAAGCTAGCCCCAAAGTAAGTTTTAAACTTGTGTTATCGGATACTAACTCAACGATACCATATTTTTTGATAAATACATATATAGATAAACACCCAAGACCTAGGACAATTTGAAAAAGGCCATTTTCCAACTTGCCCTGGCTGGGGATCGAACCCAGAACCTCCGGATTAGCGGTCTAGCGTGTTAGCCATTACGCCACGGAGGTCGTCAAAGAGAGTCTAAGCGAGAAGTGTAACGACTAGCAAGGTGTGAAAGAGATTAGAAGAAGAGTGACTCAATGGAACTGAGGTGGGGTGGGACCCGTGGGTGGGACGGCAGCATAATCTAAGTACTTGTTAGCATCCCAATGCTATTTGATGTAGAGCTCATCACGACGGTAACACGGCCTTCTTCAAAGCATTTACGAGTTAAATGTTCTAAGTCATACTTTATGAGTACGGAGTTTATCATATCATTAGGTAAATTTAGAAGTTTCGAGAATAAACATAGTCGCAGAAATCAAACGCTGTGAGTTTATTGGTGCGGGTAATTAAAGACGAGCGTCGTAATAAGAGACCGCACACTAATTAGGCCCGGCTCCACTGCTCACAAACTGAATACCCACCAACTTTCCCAATTAGCACCAAAATCAGTTAACTCTAATTATGACACAAAAAATCCCTACTTCATTAACTATTTACAATGCCTTACAGGATCTCAAAGGAGAGGATAATCATTTCTATAAAATATGGTGATGATTAACACGCTAGACTGCTAATCCGGAGGTTCTGGGTTCGATCCCCAGCCAGGGCAAGTTGGAAAATGGCCTTTTTCAAATTTTCCTGGGTCTTGGGTGTTTATCTATATATGTATTTATCATAAAATATAGTATCGTTGAGGTAGTTTAAAAAAACTTACTTTGAGACTGGCTTAATAAGTGTGATTTGTCCAAACAAAAAAAAAACTAAAAAAATATTTATGAAAAGCAAAGTATGTAATTTGAAATTTTTACGTGTGGTTCCGAATCAGAATAGGACCACTTCATCTCTTTTTGTGGATGTCGCAAGAATTGACTAAAGGAAAAACGGCATTTAAAGCTCGTGCTACAATATATCATTCCCAAGGAGGGTTGAGTGACGTCAGGCAGGCGGCCGATCGTAAAACTACAGCCAAATCGTTTTAATTGTTTCAGCTATTTCTTCTTTAATTCGCTAGATTTTTGGCATCCTTGGGTAACCATATTGATATGCATATTATATTTGGAAAAGAAAACGGGAAAGCGCACCCCGGGCTCCGAAGCAGCATAGCTGAGGATGCAACCTCCCGGTTGCAAACGAACGTTAGACGCGTTCAGATAAAGAAGATTATATATTTTATAAATGAATTATATATTTTATAAATATATTGTATATGTTATAAATATATAATCTACTTTTATTTTTAATACTAATAAATCTCTATTACAATTTGAATTCTACCTGTGGGTACTCTATTAAATGTATCGAAGCTCATCAAACAATTTGTACGCACTGGGTACGATACTCGGTAAAATTAGTTTTCTAACCATTTCTCCTCCATAAATATAATTGCGTTCCACTTATTGCCCATAAAAGGAAGGGAACGTGCGAACGGCCCTGTTGCAAAATTGTACAAAAGGAAAGTAATATTAGGTGGAAGTAGAAGCAGTGCTACCCCGGGCGTGTTTCGGTGACTGGGGCGGGCTTTCAGATAAATTATTTATCAACTGTATAGCAATTTTCTTTATGACTCCTCCGACGGAGCAGAGCAATTTACTCGTGAAAGAGATGCGTAAACTTGCAAGGACGCCCAAATTGAGAATGGAGCAATGAGGCCAGTAAAGATTTCAATAAGGATATACACACTGCGCCTAATATTTTATACTATACTCAAATTAACTCTCAGATTACTCAAGGCAACACAAGACTTATTGGGAACATACAAGTACGAGACGAAAATTCCACATGTATCTCATTAGTAAAACTTCTGAAATGTAAACCACGTCGCAAGAATTTAATTGACTTGGAGTCAACGGAGCGTCTCAAGACTTAATTATATTTTTTAGGAATGCCATATGTTGTTACATCGTGTCTCATTTGTTGCTTGCGTACCTACACGCATAATGAGTCATGACGCATGCTACTCATTTTATATAATAAACACATTATTTTGCTTTTGTGTTCTCGAAAACAGCGTTACGGTTTTGGTGAGTCGCGCGGCACAGGGCGGCGGGCGCGGCGGCGGCAGCGGCGGCGCTTCCAATTTCCGTAATTGTGAGTTCATCAAGGAAATTGACTGGCAGACAAGGCAACGCGTTCCACTCTTTATTTACATCACGCTTGCTACAACGATCGCTTTGCGTGTTCACAACTGGTGACAATACTTTTGTGGCTGCGATTGATTTTTGTGTTAATATTTTAGCCGCACAGTGTTTAAATTGATTGCGGAGCGGAGCCGCACGCCGACAACAGTCGCCCGCCAGTGGCGGAGCGTATCAGTTTTAATGATTCGAAAGCAAAACCTCGAGGTTTAAACAATGAGCAATCACAGGAGAACAATGCCAATAAAGCCGCTCGGAACACGCGCAATAAATCGTTGCGTTTAATAAATAATCGAAAAGTTGCGAGGAGATTGTGCGAAAGCGGGCCAGTAAATAAAAAGCTGCGGTGGTCGCGAGGTAATTGATGGCGAGCGGCAATCAAATTAGGCTCCGCGTCGCGGGTAATCGGCTGAAAGCTGCCCGACAGAGAGCTTTTGTGGGTCGACGGTCGCCTGCGCCAGCCGCCCGCCGCCCGCCGCCTACCGCCGATCCTGCACTAGTACACCTTATTTTATTTCTGATTGGATATAACGCGTATAATTATTTATTACCAAAGTAATTATAAATATAACAGTGAATTTACTTAAGAGTAAATAATATACAAAAAATAGTTTTTTTTTTCTTAATTATATAGATAACTTAAAACTATAAACTTAAACGAATAACAAATATAACATAAAACTCTACAACCTAAAACTAAAACTTACTATAAATAAAAACCTTCCCGCAAAACCCAAATTCCCTGCGGGTAAGTGCCTAAATAACTGGCAGCATTAATTGCCACATAAAATTATAAATACACGGAATACTGTATAGGCGCAGGGCCTTTTCCGCGAAGTCGGTGGACACGCAGCATCCGGCGCTCTTTAGCTTTTATCATAATTTAAGTTTTCCATTAGCAGTAATTGACGCGAACATCGTTCGTCGCTTACCACCGCGCTCGCCAGTGCCACGATTGTTATTTTTGGATAGATAAACATTTCCTATCACCAGAAGGTCTTCACGCTATCTCATCTTAATTGACAAGTCTATTAATAATTAATAAGAATTATGGCATACAGCTTTTATCTTAATGCGGCTTTTAACAGTGCATTTGTATTCGAGAGACCATTTCGTCGTAATTTCCAGGGGCAACTGCCTCGCTAATGGAGATACATCAGTAATTTACTTATGAAATTATGAATTATTCAATCGATATTGACATCAGAAATAGCTTATCTCTCTTGTTGACGAATTATAAAATTGCCAATAAACAGGCTGCTTTTACATTTGGCATACAATTTATTTTTCCTGGTAGACTTTTATTTATTTTTTTAACTTTATACACACATACAAGTGTAATGGCGGCCGTAAAGCCTCAGGCCTTATCTACCAGTGAACCGATCAGGTGAACTTGAGAAAGACAGGGTTAACACAAACCAACCTACCTACATATACTAAGAACGATCTGATAGTTTGTAAATAAAATGTGCCTCCACCTGTTCTTTAAATTTAAAGCAAATTATAGCCTTCCGAAGATCAACTGGTAAGGCGTTCCAGAGCTTTATAGCTTGGTCATTAAAATTATGTGTAAAGAACCCACTCCGGTGAATTTACATAAAAAGGCTGAGATTGTTAAATAGAAGAACAAAGATCTGTGAGATAGGTATCACCCTGAAACTGAAAATTAGACTTGAGGTAGACTTAACTAGATATTTCTATGTTGGTATAGGTACGTAATTAAATTAAAAAAAAAGTTACAGGTGATTTAAATGATACGTGCACTATAAGTTTCCGGAATGAATATGAAAAAATACTATTAAAGGTACAAAATTAATTTATTGTTTTTCAAAATAATCTCTCTTGGCGTCTATGCATTTTTTCATTCGATAAAACCAGTTTTGAAAACTTTTGTGCCACTCCTCTGTGGTGACCTCTGAAACGTGTTTTTCATACTCCTCGACAGCCTCTTCTGGTGATGAAAATCGTTGACCGCGTAATTGGTTCTTAATTTTTGGGAACAGAAAAAAGTCACAAGGTGCCAGGTCGGGACTGTATGCAGGATGACTCATGAGTTCTACATTTTTCGCCTTCAAAAAGTCGTTTGTCTGTCTGGCCGTGTGAGAACTAGCATTGTCGTGGTGCAGGATGATACGGCGTTTACGGTTATTTTTACGGAGTTCGTCAATAACTTCCGGCAAACAAATGGTCGTGTACCAGTCGCTATTCACTGTACGACGATTCTCTAAAGCAACAGTAGCCACGTGTCCAGTTTTATTAAAAAAAGAAGCAATCATCCGCTTAGATGCACTTTTCACGCGCGCCACTTTGGTTGGTTTCGGCTCATCTTGAAAGACCCATACGCTCGATTGCTGCTTTGTTTTGGGATCGTAGCAATAAATCCATGTTTCGTCACCTGTTACTATGTCCCACACCAAATTTGACGCACCTTCGTTGAATCTGGTAAGCATGGCACTGCACCAAGTGACGCGGTCCGTTTTTTGAGCCTCGGTCAAGTTTGTGGGATCCACCGCGAGCACAGCTTTCTCACACCCAAATGTTTGTGTAGGATTAATTGTATTTGACTCATGCCTATTTCTAAGGATGCGCGAATTTCATGGTAGGTCACATGCCTGTCTGTTTCAATCATACGGCGCACAGCATTGATGTTTTTGTTGGTCACAGCGGTGGACGGCCGACCATCGCGAGATTCGTCACTGAGATGGATACGACCACGCTTGAATTCTGCAAACCAGCTATAAACAGTTGTCTTGCATGGTGCTTCATTGCCAAAAGCTGTTTCAAGCCAAGCGATGCTCTGTTGAGCTGTCAAATTACACTTAAAATCGTAGAAAATCATACTACGAAAATTTTCCCGAGTTAAATCCATGTTGATGCAAACACACAATTTTTTAAATGGCGCCACAAGGTAAAAACAAAAGACAGTCAGATGAAACAAACTGCATTCTACAGCCAAAGAGTTCTATTTTCAAATGTTGCAATAAATTTTTAAATATTGTTTATGTAAGTGGCCAGTTCCGGAAACTTACAGTGCGCCCTATGTACCTATTAAATTCTTGCTACAAACTAATGGTTGACAAATTATAGACGAATTGTTTTAATTGGTTTTGGATTTTTCTTTTTTCATTGTCCATAGAGTAGGGAATGCCGAAATGTGGACCCTAAGTACGCAGCACTGCTTCAGATGCAATCGGGAAAGCGCTTAGATCCTTAACTAAGCGCTTTACCGGTTCCTCCTTAGGAATTCCTGCTCCAGCCACAAGCACGAAACGCACGAGAAAAAGGGGAAAGAGGGTAGATAGATATATTTTTCTTCTCAAAGATGATATACATATTAATAGCTACCCAAGAAGAGGAAAGAGCAAACCATGGAAATGATTTTTCACTGGTTTTAAGACTGACCGCCTTCTTGATGTCAGCCCTCCTTGGGAATAAATTTGTGTAAAAATTTTACAACCAGATTTAGCCCGCAGTCAATCCTTGGGAATGCAGTTGTACAGAATATTTGTGCTTAGACCTTTGGTCACCCCTTACTACATCCACAGAAGGTAATGGAGTCGTCCCTAGGCCGAAAACCACACGTTCAATCTATCGATACAGCTGCGTTAGTTTCCGAGATCTCAGTTAAACGACTACACAATACAAATTATTAAGAGTGCTCGGCGTCACGGGAACGCTTTCAGAAGTAATGAATTAGAAAACTTGCGCAGCACTCACGCGGATTGAGCGGCGCGCGGCGTCGGCGCGCCACTCGCTACAACATTACTTTAATTAAATCTATTTGAACAACAAACTTTAATTAAATTTCATCGTGCAGTTAGGCGTCGCGGAGGAATAATCGCGCAATTAGAGCGGCCGTGAGCGTCGCCTTACACGCTCCCAGTTAATTAACTCACTTGGGCCAACCTATCCGGGTTTTGTAGACATTGGACATATACGCAAAATGACCTGCAGCTGTTAAATTTCAACTGATTCGGGAGTTGCTTTATTCTGAGTATCAGGTATTACTTGTCCAAATATTCTGGTCGAGGGGTTTTTGATACAATGGTTATATAATCCGGTAAACTTTACCATTGTTTTCTCAATTTCACACGATATTAACTTTTGTCAAGCAGTGCAAGAATTTTAACGATGTTTTGTAAGTAAAGTCAGCACAATAGTCTATTAAATTTTACCTGCGTGTATAAAACAGAAAATGCAACGGTAAACTACTAAATTATAATACTTATCTGTGAAAATCGTCACTGTGAGTCTCTCTCCATACCAATGACGTAATTAATGAATGGCAGACGAAATGACACAGATAAGAACTCGTCTCGTAAATATAGAAGAAGATCTTTGACGCATGTTCACTCGTTATACTGTATTATAAATGGTATAATTTGAATTAGCGAATTATAAGTATAAGAAAAAAACCTTAATTTCAAGCCTGTTGTGGGGTTAGTGAAACACATTATTTGATCCAGATTTATCATCATGATCATTATTACCAAATTGAGAGCTCCTCAACATATTTTATGTGCTCTTTAGTGAATTGAGACAAACGGGTGGCGCGCGCGACTGAATCCCTGTCCAATGGCTTATATTTGTATTTGGCTCTAATTGCAATCGGGCCAATCCACATCGCATTACGCAGATAGATATACGAGTAACATTGACTGTACACAGTACAAAATTCGAAGGCATTTTGCTAAAAATCAGACAGGGGACAACAGAAATAATCGTTTGAACAACATAATAACATTATTCGAGAAAAGTTAACTTAAGCCGGCAACATGCTTGGCATAGCATTGACGAGTAATTTTATTTTTTACTTTCCGTTTGGTTTTTCATGTTGTTTTCACAATGAAGATCTCAAAACTTATTACGGTAGAGCTCAGTAGTCCTGGCGGAATACGCATTACTAGCGCTTTCACAAGTTAAATGATACCGGGCTTGATCCGCACTTGGATGAGTGACCAAAAATGGCAAAAAAGTTCGTCGAGCTTCTGATTCGAGCGGCTGTCATTATAGTATGTTAGTGTTAAAGCTTTGTTAGTCTTTAAGCAGTTTGAAGCGGTAAAAAACACAGCTTTGCGATTTTGTCATGTCATTTTGCGAATAAGTCTTGGTATGATTGAACCCCTGTCCAACTCTGCCTGCTCTGTATCAACGCGCCACTAACTGCACACCGGCCTCTCCACACACGGCACATTATGCAGCTAGAACATTGATTATGTTCACTAGACATATTCAAGACTATCAGACGTCTTTGTGTTTCGTAAACTACTTTGTAATATACCAATTAATATAATGTTATTAATAAGGCCGCGTTGTAATGTAATACATATATATGGACAGAATAACTGGGCAGAATCGCGGATGAGCAAAAAAATCTTCAGTTGTTGACAATTTTATCGCACGATATTTTATAATTATCTATCTATGTTTACAATCATTCGGTGCTACAACTTTAATTCATTCCGTGGCCAGTCGGTAGTTGTATTCGCATGCATACAACGCCACTTTTTGGCCCAGGAAGACTAAAATTTTATTTCTTTCTTCTAATTCATATGTGAATCTTTTATCCTCTTAATTGAGTAATAAAAATGTAAAATTAAAACTAAGCAATGTGATTATTATACTTTTTTAAACATCGTTGTAATTACAATTTTAATTAAAACATTCGTAGTAGATACAGCTTTAGTGGTAAGACTTATTCGATTAATACTTGAAGCAACACAATAGTCGCCGCTTAGCACTACGTGTGGCGTTGCTATTGTCCAAGTTTAATTGTTTTAACATGCTCAGAGTGTGTCCAATACGACTCGAAATCAATCCTTGTACAATGTACACATTACAAACTATGTACAAGCCCCTGAAATATATGTAACAAAATTAATTTGCATAAAAACTTTGCTTTTTTTAGGGTTCCGTACCGGAACCCTTATAGGATCACTCGCTTGTCTTTCTTTCCGTCAGTCACAGCCAATATGCTACCTACGAAACTACTGGACCGATTGAGTTAAGATTTAGTGCACATATGTAACTTAGTGACCAAAAGACAGAAGTAAAACGTTAATAAATAAATTTCAAAAAAGGGGCCACTTATGTTTGGTAATTCTGACACCTAAAAAAAAAGTTTTGTGAACTATATCGTGTGACATATCAAATGAAAGAACTTTTATTGTAATTTTTAATACATTTTTATAAGGTACTAGCTTTTGCACGAGAACATTACTTTTTTCCGGGATGAAAGATACCCTATGTCCTTCTCAGTACTCCTAACTATGTGTATGCAAATTTTCAAGAAGATTGGTTCAGTAAATAAAGCGTGAAGAGGTAACAAACAAACAAATAAACAAACTCACTTTCGCATTTATAATATTAGTTGGGATGGGATTTTTATTATACAATGTGAAAGGGATACATCCCGTAATAAATCGAACCACGGTCTATACTAGATCATTATAGTATAATAAAATAAAAATAACAGCCAAAGGATAAAAAAAAATTCGGCATTTTCATACAAAAGTGTGCAGCCGCCCGGGCGATTTGTATGAAATTGTCATTTTTTTTTTTGTTTTTTGACTGTTATTTTAATTTCATTATACTAGGTATAGTGATCTAGTATAGCCCGTGGTTCAATTTATTACGGGTATGTCCCTTCCACGTTGTATAATAGCTATTTATGCAACTGTGATTTAATAAGGGGTATTAAAACACGAATGTGGGTTTCGGCTTCGCCTCGTGTGATAGGTAATAGTATCACATGAGTGTTTTAATACCTAATTATGAACAGTTGCATACAATACTTTATCTACACCCATGATATGAATCCTCTATAAAAGGTATAACCTTCTGCTTTACGTTTTAGCAAGGCAATCAATTTTGAATATTTTGAGATATCCACGTTGTGATTAATACTCAGCGTACTTTTGAGCATTGAATAGAAGGTCCATAGGGATGAAGATTTTAATTTTTCGGATAATTCTTGAAAATATACTATTATCACATCTTCAGAAAACTATGTACGTACTACTTCTTTGAAATTGTTCAATTAATGAAACTTGGTACGCCTTTTCATATTGTTTTCTCGACTTTTCTGGTATTAATTGGTTAGAAATGTCCTTTGCTGCATTAGAAATATCTGGTGGTGTAGGCATTATCAAAGCATGTATTACTCATTTTTGTAGACAACAAAGTAATAATTTTTTGAAATGCTATTTACGAACAAAAATGGCAGGATGCGACGTAAATTCAAATAACATGTTATTTTTTTTATTTCGAATCTGTGGTAGTAAAACGCGCGTGCAAGACAATTGTGCCATTTTTCAAACGCGGAGTCACTAATCGAACGTTTTTTTGTAAGGAAAAAATCATTCGTTTACGTGAATCCGCGTTTCAAAAATGGCGCATATGGTTTTTTTTTTTAAATTCATAAAGATAGAGGCTCGATCCCTCTATCGTTATGAATTAAAAAAAAAAGAATTGCGTTCCATAATGAAATAGTACAACATTATATCACGCGTTTGGATGATATTATGGTTACTATGACACTGGTTGTTATAATGTTGGCAATAAGCTAACTGTTTCAGAAACTTTTATAGAGGATTTATAGCATGGGTGTAGATAAATAATAAAAAATGGCATTTTTAATATTTATTTTATCCCCCTTATCTCCAAAACCACTGAGCCTAAACATTAGAAAAAAATACAGTTAATAGTTTTTTAATTGTAATTTTAAGAAGTTAAAAATCATATGGCTTGAAAGGGGTAAATATAAAATTTTAAAAATATATCTGCAAACTATATCGTGTTACATATCAAATGAAAGGCCTTGATGTAAGGATCTCAAATAAATATTTTTTTTTATAATTTTCGATTAGTACTTTTGAAGTTATTTAAGAAAATAGGTGAAATTTGACCACCCCTCATCTCCGACACTACCAGGGTCTAAAATAAAATAAAAAATATAGTAAGTATATAATTCTTGACCTATAAATTTTAGAAAAACCCATGAGATGTACGGAACCGTCTTCACGCAAGTTTAACTTGCACTTGACCAGTTTATTTTGAATATGCATTAGTACTTTGATTTTTGAAAAACTGTAATTTTAACACTTGAAATTTAGAAATAGAAAATGTTTATTTGTAGTTGGAGTAAAAAAATACAAGTAGTCATTTTAGGCCAGTCGCTAGTGGTTCAAAACGGAGGTGTACGTTACAAAAGGTGGTGTAGTATTTTTATTTTTTTTATTCTTGTGTATATGGGTACAACGAAGTAAATATCAAAAATGGTAACACGAGATATCTCGGGACAACTTTTGATAGCTACTTAACCTCAAAAATTTGGGACCTTTTTTTGGTTTCTCGCTCATAACTTCTATACGGTGCATCCTAGCGAAAAGTTATTTATTAATAAAAAAAGAACATAACATTCTGCGTCTCATGAGTATCAGAACCTAATAATTTGGTCAAAAAATATAGTAGAAAACCATGGTCAAAAAACAAAGGTTTTCCTCAACTTTGTAAATAAATGGAATATTTGGAAATAGGCACTCTTAGAGAAAAACTTACAAAACTGAATCATTCGGTCAAGCTTTATATATTAAAAAAGCATTATAAATAAGATTAATTTTTGGGGTTCCGTAGAACAAGGAACTCTTATAGTTTCGCCATGTCTGTCTGTCTGTCTGTCTGTGGTTTTATTTAGAGACAATTAACACTAGAAAAAATTAATTTGGCATAAATATATATATTAATCACGCCGACAAAGTTATAAAACAAAATCTTGAAACAAAAATTTACATATTACATTTTTTCCCATACATGTAAAGTGGGAATCAATTTTTTTTTCTCGACAAACCTATAATGTTGGGTGTCGTAGAATAGGTCTTCTAAAAATATTATGAGCTT
Source organism: Acrobasis repandana (assembly GCA_963576875.1). Lineage (NCBI taxonomy): Eukaryota > Metazoa > Arthropoda > Insecta > Lepidoptera > Pyralidae > Acrobasis > Acrobasis repandana. The sequence continues at coordinate 11,243,629 of OY756218.1, read as the reverse complement.
GCGAACAATATTTTTCGATTTAGGGATCCGTTTGTTAAATATTTGATTTTAAAGTGCAAATTTTTGTTAAGAATCAAGTATCCGCCCCTCTTTCAGCTAAACGGTTGTATATGGACACGTGAAAAATTCATGGCAGTAGTATATATTTAAGTACCACTTGTGATCTCCCTTCCAAGCACGGACCACACCCGGGGTTGCTTAACTTGTGAGAGCGCTATAAATGCGTACATCCAACGGGCCACCGAGCTCCTCAAAGTATATCTATCGAATATCAAAGATATCTTGTGAAACTTTTAAATAGTGTGACATAAAATCCTTGTTATTGTACTGCTAGCATAATTAGAAATACAGTTAGTAGTTATTGTTGATATTCACGCATAGCGATTACACTTACTATCAAATCATATGGATCTTAAATTCCAGAATTAAATTACATTATTGTTTGTGTATACAGGACCCCTGACTCTAATTTTAATATTTTTATCAAGAACTTGGAAATATTATTACACAGGCTAACAGTTAGATCGCGCTATTCAAAGAAAAAAATATTTATCACAGGAGATTTCAATGTCGATACTTTGGTAAATGATTCGGAAAGTCGAACATTCTTAAATACTTTGGCAGCATATAATGTTAAAATAACAATAAATGAACCTACTAGAGTAACTTCAACATCTAAAACATGTCTTGATAATATTATAACAAATGTAAAAACACAACAGTCAAGAGTTGAACATTTTGGTATCTCGGATCACTCTGGAGTAATCATAGAAGTACCCTGTACCCAGAGTTTTACTGAAAAATACTGGTATGTATATAAAAGAAATATTGATAAGTACATAGACGTATTTTTAAAATATTTATCGCAAATTAGTTTTGCAGAAATATACTTACATCAAGATATTAATAAGGCATATACAGCGTTCTTAGACTTATTTCAAATGTTGTTTGAACTTTGTATACCTCTAGAAAGGGTTAAAAATTACTTACAAGAAAAAGAAAACATGGCAATCTAAAGGAATTCGTACATGTAGCAAAAATAAAAGAACAATGCATAATGAAGTAATTAAGAAAAAAGATCCAAAAGCAAATGAACGGTATAAGAAATACTGCTGCCTATTTAAGTCGATATTACGAAAGGCGAAACAGAAACAAAATATAAAATATATAAAAAATAGTGGCAACAAAAACAGAGCTACTTGGAATTTAATAAAACAATGTACTACTCCTACAAACGACATTAAAGATACAGTTGAAAAACTTCTTATAAATAATACCACCACTGATAACCCAAATGCTATTATTGAATCTTTAAATAATTATTTTATTAATAATAATATACACAGTAATATACCAAATAGTTTTAAATGCTCCTCTCAAATACAAAGAAAAAGTATTTATTTAAATCCAGTTGATGTTGATGAACTGAAATCTATTGTAAATAATCTGAAAAATAAAAAAAGCTGTGGGTACGATAACATACCAATTGAGTTAATAAAAAAATCTCTGCATTTTATAAGTGACCCTCTTATTTATTTACTCAATCTTATGATAGAAACCGGAACATTTCCCGATGCCCTTAAATTATCTAAAGTAAAACCTCTGCATAAAAAAGGATCAAAAACAGATGTCAGTAATTATAGGCCTATAGCATTGTTATCAGTGTTTTCGAAAATATTTGAAAGAGTGATTGAAACCAGATTGTCTAGATTTTTTGAACATAATAATATCATTAATGAAAATCAATTTGGATTTCAGAAAAACAAGTCTACAAATACAGCAATATTTAAAATTTTGAAAGATATATGGAATTCATTAAATAATAAATCAATGTGTATAGGATTATTCCTAGACATGTCACAGGCTTTTGACTGCGTTGAACATAATATTCTTTTAAAACAACTCGAAAATGTAGGTATCAGAGGTTTAGCATACAATCTAATTCATTCATATATAAACAATAGGAAACAGGTTACGGTTATTGATAAATATAATCCTAAAAACAAAACCATAGAAGAAGTCCGGTCTAAAAAGGCAGATGTGATCCTCGGCGTTCCTCAGGGCAGCATTTTAGGTCCACTACTTTTTCTCTTATACGTGAACGAGCTTCCATTAATCACTAAACACAAATGCGTTATGTTTGCTGACGACGCCACGATCTCCATATCAGACAATAATAAAGATAAAAGTAAATTCGAAGAGGAGATAAATAAAACATTAAACACTACTACAGAATGGCTTAGGTCTATTAATCTTAAAGTTAATCTAACAAAAACTAAAATTGTACAGTTTCATGGGTATAATAAAGAAACTTATAATTTAAATGTTCAGGAATCAAACACTAAGATAGAGGAGGTAAATGAAAATAACTTTTTAGGTGTTATAAAAGATTGTCACTTAAATTGGAAAAGCCACATAAACAAAATTAATAAAAAAAATTGGTTGCCTGTAAAGTCGGTATACGGGCGAAAGTTTTACGTGACAAGTCTTTTTATGTCTGTCTCTCTCGCTCTTAGGCGGGCTAACCATGCCCGAGTGGAAGGGACGCGTGCCTCTCACTCGCTCTCATTGTGAGCGCATAACGTGAGCGGAGCGTAACGCAGTTTCTTGAAGTGTCACCCGGCTAACCAATTTATAAGACGTTGTCACGTCAAAAATATCATCTTATTGTTACGCCCTTTCTATATTATCCGAAAGTTCTTCAGTAGATGTAACACGGTCTGCATATTATGGAAACGTGTATCCACATCTTACCTATGGCATAATATATTGGGGTAATTCTGTGAATGCCCATAGCACCTTCGTTCTGCAGAAAAAATGTTTAAAAATTATACATAATATGTTTACAGATGAATCACTAAGAAACGTATTTAAAGAAAAGGGTTACCTTACACTGAATAATATTTATATTCTTGAACTCTGTGTATTTGTTAAAAATAATATGTTCTACTTTCAAAGAAAAGTAGAATTATGAAGTAACCTAAGAGAAATATATTTGCATGATTTGTTCTTACCAACTGTAAATAATGAAATGTTTAACAAAAGCGCTTTTATTACTGGCATAAAAGTATTTAACCACTTACCGACTGAGATTAAAAGCATATATAACTGTAAGCTATTTAAGAAAAAATTAAAGACATGGCTATTTGAGCATATATTTTATGATTAAGAGAATATTTTAATTTTAATACTCAAAGAGGAAGAAACATATAGTTTAGGTTAAATAAGTAATTACTTGGTGTAAATTATTATTAAAATATAAACATTGTATTTTTTTATTTTAAAAATAGTAAAAGTCGGTATATAAATAATATTAAGGTAGCAATTTAGTATTGGTTATAAGTGTAAACTGTTTTGCTTCCAATTATTACGATTTTATTGTTATAGGTATAACTATTGCATGCCTGAAAGGGCAAACTGTTGAAACATACCACATTATGTATCATCTTTTTATACACAGTTAAGCAATAAATAATTTTGACTTTGACTTTGACTTTCTGTCCGTTATTATATACCTTAAAATAACAGTGATTAACCTACACACCTTTTGGAAATCGAAAATAATGCCAATAAGCACTCCTAGTATCACATATCTCCTAAGTGTTCGCTGCTGATCCATTATGCGCACATCGTAACGTATAAATAAAGGCAAAAACTCACAAGATCCATTAAAAGTATTGCTGCGATATGTTGGGAAAGTATGGACATGCCTTGGAAAAGATTCCAAAAAAAAATATTTGTATAAGTTTTGATAGAAAACTTAGTCCATGATATTGATTTAATAAGTATAAATAAAATAAATAAATATATAAGGACAAAGCACACTCATTGAGCTAGCCTACATTGAAACACAATGTCATCGCAATAGACTAATCAAATGTAGTATGGGAGTCAACGTTTAATTATTATACTAGTATAGTAACTAAATAAGTACCTAAGCTTATTTAGGCATAAAGAACAATATTAAAAAAGTTGTGAATAATGGGGAGGAAGTCCTGTCTATTCCATCGCTTTCAAGCACTTCCGCCAGAGAGTGGGCGTTATAAAGGAACCGAGCGAGCGCCGCGCCGGGCCCGCGCCAGCCTTGATTTGGCCCACACTCACTACACCGCACAAACAAACATTTAGCCCGTAATGCTCGTGCATGAACCCCATTCCAACTTAACCGTTTACTTATTTGCTAACAACGATAAAAAATACATAACATTGGTTTTATCGTTAATTAAATCACTCACATTATGAGCCAGAAGTACCTATACGCGAAATAATAAAAACGAAAGAACGGGTTCAGAAAATGTCCCCATATCTTTTTACTTTATTCCAAAATTTATTAGTCGTAAAATACCGTCGATGTATATGTATTTTTAATGGCATGATTGGCTCCATTTTCAAATAGCTTGCACTCGACAAATTAAAAAAATGACATTATGTATTCTGACATTGTAAGCGAGTATTGTTAGTATATGTAGCTTTAATGGTTTTCATTGGAAATATTCCAACATGGGGGTTCTTATATTTTTATAGTGCATATGAAGTTACATGGACAGACAGCTTCTTGCTAACGTATCGTGTTGAAGAATGTTCTAATTAAAAGTATTTGATTTAAGCGTTCATTGGCGGCCACTAGTATGCGGACGGTGGTCCTCAGCGCGACAACAACAATTTTAATCGTCCACACAATAAACATAATTCCCCGACTCACTAGCTGAGCCACAAAGCTTCGAACTTTTAGAACTTGGTGCGAGAGAAAATAAATGATAATACTTTCGTAGCTCATGTTTTTCACAACTTGTTATTTTTATCAAGAACTTTTGCAAAAAGAAGAGTGCATGATTCTTCAAAAAATAAAAGAATACAATAAAGAGAAAGATAAAAAATGCTGAACGTGCAATAAATATAACTTAAAGTTGCGGATACATGACTTTAAGCTCAGTTTTTACTCGTGTAACTCTTTCAAGCTGGCGATAAATTTTAACTGTATAATAGAATCTTCATCAGGGCCATTCAAAGTCGAGTCCAGCGCGCAGTCAAACCGTCCGGGTCCCCCTAATACTCAACCTGAAAAATGTAAAAGAAAATTAAAATTACCTATTAGGAGCCTTTTTTTTAAGTTGAGCAATCTTTCTCTCTTCCACAAAAAATATACTATAAAAATTAAAACAATGTAATGTCACGAGCATAGTAGAATAACAAGAAGTTTCTATTGAAGACATTTAATTTACAATAAACGAATGGTCACCCCAGTGGTCACTAGTCGAGTTGACCGCTGCAAATACTCGTAACTAAGAAAATATTGCGATGCACTTATTGGCGAGAGGACGACGTGAGGGCAGCCTAATGAGACCAGCGTCGGAATCCCTCATGTCATGGCTCATACTGCATCCGGGTGGGACACTTATGGATTATTAAAAACATTTTTGTTTTAGATTATGTTACTTTTTGATAAGAAAAAATTATTGAGTCAAGTACCGAATTATTTTCATTTACAATTCAATATCAAACTTAAACCATATACTTGCCATGTTAACAGACTTATCGCACTCGGCATCTCAGCCGTCCAGCCAGCTAAATTCCTCGTGTTCTTACACGAATCTGTCAATCTCCGACTGGATACAGGTTTATTAATGTCATTTACGATTGGCTTGATTGCATGTGATGATAATTTATTCACATTCCCATGCCCTTATATCGAAAAACTGGTCAAGAAATCTGGCAACGTTAACACAACGTTTCTGACTATAAAAAGTATTTTAAGTATGAAATAAATTATTTTGGTTGTGCGAGTGAAAGGAAACGCAGTAAGTAATTACCACCCATGCTCGTATAGCAACTTTAAAAATTATAAACACGTACATAACTTTTTCACTGCGAGAAAAATCAAACAAATAACAAACATCGGTAACTATATTATGTCATTATAACTCAAAATTTTACATATAAAAAGGCAGTTGGATTTGTACAGATGTTGTTATTATCTATCTAGAATAAAGAAAATGAAGAATTTTAGATATAGGATATTTTGGAGGAAGCATAAACTCCAGTATTACCTATTGCATTTTCAACATCTACCATTTACGAAAAAGTCTGACAAATCTTCAAACAATAAAATGAATGTATAAACGATATTTTTTAATTCATTGTCTGCGATGGCCACTTAATTTCATTAAGTGCCTGGCCCTCTGGCTTGCGGAATTAATTTAAATAATGTCCCTTCGTAATTAGCAAATTACTGGGATGAATGATTAATTAAAAATTAAACCTCGGAGGACCAATCCCTATAACCTACTTACAAAAAATAAGACGAACATTTTGATGAACAATTAACAAGCCTCATATGTAACTAGTATCTATAAACTTAATACTTTCACGATATGCATTGTCTTATTAAGCTAAATATTGGCCAGATTTCAGGTCCACTACCTGGAATATGGACGGTGCCATCTTAAATTTAATTCCGATTTTTTCGGCGATATGGTGAGGTCGATCACTGGTGACGTCCTCTTACTTTTTAGACTTTACCTAACAATGTTATTATAATGTTATAACCTCTTTGCTTTAGGTTATTTACTGATAAACATGAAGGATAACAGAAACTTAATAATCTTTATTAAACCTATTCAATTTAAATATACGCAAATATTTCTTATGTTTGTTCCTTACTTGAATGATGGCACAGAGATGATATATTATAAGTACTACGTACAAGTGATGGTAAAAAGTATGTACCTTAGTATATGTAATTTATGTGGTAATTTATACTTAGGCTTATTTAAATGTAGAGACGCAATTTATTACCCAAATGGACTTTAAATGTGTAAGTATCTAAATGTGCAGGATTTTTGTCGTACGAAAGTTTTTGTCTAGTTTCATTCCACGAAGTAATCAAATGGTCTGTATAAAGAGCAGTTATTTCAATCGTTAGACTGTGTGTCAGGCAAAAAGCTCGGAATCCGCGCCGCATCGTGCGCGTGCGACGGATACGCCGCGCGGTGCCGTCCAATGAATTTAGATCAATAAGACAAAAAACAAAGAAACCTATCCTGTTGCGACGATGCGGCTTGAGATTTTTTTGCCGGCTTTGGTAAGTCTCGCAAATACCTTAGGTAATTAGAACTTCAAACCTGAGATGAATTTTAAAAACTGTGGTCCTTGTTGGTTACTTTTGAATGTACTGATTTACATAAAATTATAAAATCCACTATAAAAAGGGCTAAAAATATTTCGCACGATTTTCCAGGAAATTATTTCAACAAACAGAATCAGTAAAATGTAAAAAAAACAGAAAGTTTTCTATTAACTTTTTGTCAGAAGGTTTAACTCTATGGTAGTTTTTCAACACTCCGACACTGAAAATAAGGAACTAATGAGTGACGTATTTTGCCACTTTGAAAATCTAAAAGGCCTTAGTTCTTCCACGTCGTAAGATAATTGGCTGGTATTATTGACACGTAAGCAGTGTTCGACACTTGCAACTTTAAACAATTATCAAAATCCTCGCTAGCAATATTCCGCCGATTGAATGCACGATGCATTGGCGTGTATCCGAATAATTAAATATATGATTGTATCTATTGTTTTGAGTTTATTGTATTGTTTTTGAAATTTGGCTCGAAAATTTTACTTTTCTGCCGATTCCTATGTAAAATGTATGAGGTCGATCATAGAGACCACGGACACTGTAACTTTATTGGGATATATCTTTGGAACCCATAATGTTTTGATTTCATAATTAAAAGGAAACACTGCGGTCGAGAGAATTGAAAAATAGGTATTTGTAAAATCTAGCCAGATGTTTGAGAAGAGTAGAAAATCTTACCAATTTTTCAGGTTTTTGAAGTTTCGTATCTCGTTTAATAATAAAATTATGTAAAAAAGAAAACATAGGGACATGCTAATATATAAATAGTTCTTTTAACAAATCATTGCTCTACTAACACTATCTGGTGAGGAATCAGGGGAATACGCTTGTATAGAAATACGGCCTGTAAAGTAAACTGATAACGTAGCTATTTTATTCTTGATTAAATTTTGATCACAAAACTACATTCTTTCAAAGTCGCACATTGCGACCACTGCATGTGTCTAAGACTGCATCCTCTACCCTAAATGTTCGAACATTTTATAGTATCTGTTTATGTGGGCATGTCCGCTAACGCACCAATTAAACGCACCCGAAGAACGACGCTGGTCGTTTTTGCGTCGCCCGGCGCGCTTTGAAACTGCCGAACGCTGCGAACGATGGCAAACATTCGGCTGCTTTGAGTATTAGCCATTCGTTTGAAACATTTTTATCGCCAGATATGTCTGGACGTGCCGTCTGCCCGAATAAAGCGCTAATAATGTGAAGTAACGAGGCACAAAAATAACGGAGACGTATTTGATGTAAAAAGGTAAGGTTTCTTTCAGTGAAATACTTTTGGATCGATTCCGCAACTTATATAGAGGTAGATAGAAGTTCAACTTTTTATCAAAATAATTTAAAGCTCACCTGTCGAATAATACTTACTCCCTTATGAGATTATCTAGTTCTATTATTCTAACTCAAGTCATCATGATGTTCATATCATCCAAGTAATAGGAACACATCATAATGAAAAATATATTTGAAAGCTCAATTACAAGGTGCTGCTTTTCACTCGTCAGACAGTCCTAGCGTAGATTTAATATTTTCCCATGAGAGGGGTCAATCAAGTTGAAATACTGTAACCGTCATCGAAAGTTGTAGAACTATTCATGCAAATTCGTTCCCAAAGAAGTTCGACTACCCCAGTGGTGTAATGGTTAACACGCTAGTCCGCTACTCCGGAGGTTCTGGATTCGATTCCCACCCAGAGAAAAATGGAAAATGTACTAGATCTTGGGTATTTATTATAAAATATTGTATCATTGAGTTAGTATCTATATAACACAAGTTTAAAAACTTACTTCGGGCTAGCTTAATCAGTGTAATTTTTCCATAAAAAAGAGGGTTGACTTTAGGCAGGTGGCCCGTAGTAAAACATAAACCATCATTTTGTTTCCCAAGGAGAAAATTATAGATTGGCAAAAAGCTGAGCTTGCAATAAATGGCAGCGTGGATGATTAGCGGCGGACGGCGCGGGCGGGACGGCGGCGGCCGGGGCTGATTGCCTGCCCAATTGGGCCTTATCCGCCGCACATGGGAAATATTTTTAATCAACACCTCCATTGAACTTACGAGCGGTCGTACGTGAGCTCTATACACAGGGCCGCATTTGGTAGCTATTGTTGCTATTTTGTTTGCGTTGTAGTTTTCTGATTTTTATATTTTTTTGCGATTAAAATTATTTATATTTTAAAATTTTACATCTGCTTTTTGTATAAACTTTCAAATCTTTTCAGAAAAAAACTATTGTATTTCAGCCTTACTAGTCCCATAACGTTGCTGTTGTTTGTAATATTTAATAACTAAAGTTTTTTTTACATATTTCAAACTTCAAATCTCAATTAAGTGGGTAAATAAATACCTATAATCTAAATAAATAAGTACGTATATTTAATCCAGTGAAATCACTCTTATTAGGAAATACCTTTATAAGTAACTTTTTGATAAATCGATATCGTATTTCGAAGACGGGCATTGCCAACTGTTAACGAGGTGGAATAAGGCTAAAGAGTTTTAATAGGAGTGACAGCCTCATTAATATCGGCTGGATCTAACGAGGCGCCCTCAACTTTGCTTGTTAGCATTTAAACCAAAACAAAATTGCTAAAGCTCAGCAAAGTTGAAGTAGAAATAACTATTGCTTTATTTGAACAAAAATGTTACATCAATAATTTTCTTCCGTTCTTCAAATAACTGCTTGAGATAAAATGTAAATGTACCAACAAATATTTTAATAGTAAGCCAATTTACTTCTGTAATTCAGAAGAATAACAAATAAAGTATTTTTTTCATATTTTTTAGAAAAAGGAATTTAATTAACTGAACTAACATCGAATAGAGTTTCTCTACAGATCTAAATTTCGAACTCTAATACATTACCAGTATGAATTACAGTATGGATAAGTTTTGTCGCTCTATCAAACAATTTAAGGAAGGATTTTTGCAAAAATCCGGCCCTGTCAGGTTGGAGGTGAGGGTGGCGGCGGGTCGGTGCTTGATTGGCCCTATGAATGTGAGTAGATTGCATCGCCACGTGCAGTCCGCCACCGCTCCTATTTCCGCCTCCGCCTGTAGGGACTCTACCCTAAATGATAACAAAATAAACACCTACTGGTACGACTTTATAAAGATTAAATAAATATATGACCAAAATATAGTATATGTTAGGAGGTAACAAAAACGCTAAACTATTTACTGAATCAGTAAATAAATTTAAGTATATCTATATATAACTTATTTTTTTTGCTAAATCACTGAATTTTGACAAAAGACGCGAGCGACGAGGTTGGGTGAAATAATTTAGCAGTTTTCTTTTATATTCTTACAATTTCACTTCAAGATTCAAAACGCATAGTGTGTTTTTACATAATCGCATAATAAACCATGGTTTATTTAAAAAAAAACTTGTTACCCAACGTATGCCACATTTTTTTGTGAATATCTTCTTTACACGAAACATACATCATGTGTTATGGAAGATTAGTAAATAAAACCCATGTAAATGTAAGTCACGTTTTCAATAAGCTACAGTTTTAGCTTCATAATTTTAACCCCAGCTGATATTAGACTTCATTTTGTTATGAAATTCAGTAGAGCAGTGCTTACAGGCAACGTTCCGTGTAACGAGACAATGTTATTACGTTATTCTTTTGTATTATGTTACAACTACAAGTTCAAAAATGTCTATATTAGGCGTATACATACATATACATAGGTAGCAAAAACTTCTTTGTTTTGTGCAATAATAATAAATAACAGGCCAAGTGCATGTCGGGCCATGCTCAGAGTAGAGTTCCGAAGTTATAAGTTACAACATAGGGTCTTTATTTTCCATAATTTGTGATTATTATATCCTGTTTTTTACTTTTGTGCAATAAAGGGTATTGTATTGTATTGTATGTTTACTACCTACCTATTTTAAACAAGTTATAATTTCGTCTTAGTAATTGTTTTCAAAGTTTATGTAATTTGTACGAAATTATTGAATATTTTATAAGTTTGGCGGTTATAATGTTACGAAACTGGGGTTCGGTATTTGGAGAAAAACGCCAAACTTCGTATGAGGGATTTATTCACTACGGAACCCTAAGATGACACGTGAAGATGGTCTTCCAAACGTCCAAGGTCCAAGTCGCGAAGCAGTTGAGGTCCAGGTATCTCGCCAAGGTAGTCGCAGGTACTTCCACTTATCGCACTAAGGTAGGTTTCCTTCGCTTTGAAGTAATCGCTTTGATAGCTCGTATTGAACTGCCGTGGCGCACCCAACGTTCCCTATTTATATGCGCCATCGAATAGGTCCACATTAATCTCGAATATTCTACATAGTCGACGAATGTGTTTCGAAGCATCCAGGCGCCGGGTTTGTGTGTGAGTGTAACATGGTTAAGCAACTCTAGACTTTATGACACAAGACATATGGGCCAATTTGGCTTGCACCATTCTATCGTAGTATTCGTTCGCGAATATTGTTCGGGAAGATTCTATCTCGTTCGCGACACTGCCCCCTTCTTAGAGGCGCTCGTCCCGAGCGTCACTATTGCTGCCATGGTAACGTGCCAGACGGTCTATGTGCACCACTTTAAGTGCTCCTCTTGGTTGACGTTGGATCCGATAGGTCACGTCGTTCATTCGCGTGATGATCTTATATGGACCTTCCCATCTTGTTTGTAATTTCGGTGACTTTCCTTTCCGGCGAATCGGGTTATGAAGCCAAACTAATGCTCCTTCTTCAAAGCCACTTGTGTTCGCTCTTCGGTCATATCTAGTTTTCATGTTTTCGCTTGCCTGCAACCCGTTTTCGCGAACCAATTCGTACACGTCACTCATTCGCTTTCGAAGATCAGATACGTAGTCTGGCACAGGATGTGGATCTTCTGGTGGCCTTCCTGTCAGTAGATCTACAGGTAATCTAAGTTCTCTACCGAAATTCACCTGAGCTGGGGTTAGCTTCGTGCTTTCGTGTTCCGATGTCCTATAAGCCAGGAGGAAAAGCGGTATGTACTTGTCCCAGTCTTTCTGATGTTTGTCAACCAGTTTCGCTAAATGTCTCTCCAGCGTCTGGTTAAATCTCTCCACCATGCCATCAGACTGAGGGTGATATGGGGTGGTCCTAGTTTTATGCATTCCCAAGAGTTTGCAAACTTCCTGAAAAATTTGGGATTCGAAGTTCCTTCCCTGATCTGAGTGTATTTCTAGTGGCACACCGAAGCGACAGATTACTTCTTCAACCAACTTGGAGGCTACTGTTGTAGCCTCTTGGTTAGGTATAGCAAATACTTCTGGCCACTTGCTGAAATAGTCCATGACGACCATGAAGTATTTATTTCCTGATTCAGTTACAGGGAACGGTCCGGCAACGTCAACTGCAATTCTCTCCCAGGGTGCACCAACATTGTAAAGTTGTAGACCACCGCGAGTTCTTGTTGATGGGCCTTTCACGGCTGCGCAAGTTGTACATTTGCGGCACCAATCTTGCACATCTTCCCGACAATTCAACCAGTAAAACCGTTCTCGAATTTTTGTTAACGTTCTCTTGACGCCAAGATGTCCACCTGTTACACCATCATGTACTTCACGGAGAACGTCTTTCACCTTATCCCTGGGAACAACAACCTGTAGATGAAACTCTTTGCCGTTCGGTTTTTCCCATTTACGGTAAAGTATTCCATTCTGCAGGATGAAACTGTCCCATTGAGCCCAATAAGCTTTAGTGATGGGACTCGTAGGCGCAACCTCTGCCCATCTCGGCTTATCTGCACCACGTTCTTTCCATGCGATAATGAGCCTTATATCTTCATCATCCTCTTGAGCTTCTCTGAAGTTTTCATCGTCCCATTGTCCTGTAGGGATCGTCCTTGTGATCTTAACCGTAAGCTCCTTTGTCTCTTGTTTAGCACAATGCTTACAATCTTTCGGGCACGGTCTTCTTGAGAGTGCATCAGCATTTCCATGGGCCTTACCACTACGGTGTTCAGTGACAAAGTCGAATTCTTGAAGTTGTTCAATCCAACGTGCAACTTGGCCTTCTGGATTTTTAAATTGTAACAGCCACTTCAAAGCAGCATGGTCTGTGCGGAGTGTAAACTGTCTACCAATAAGATATTTGTTGAAATGTTGCAGCGTCTTCACAACAGCCAAGAGTTCTCTTCTTGTTACACAATAATTTCTTTCAGGCCTTGACAAAGATTTACTAAAGTATGCAATTACTATTTCGTTGTCACCTTGCTTTTGAGATAGTACCCCTCCGATCGCTGTGTTGCTAGCATCTGTGTCAACGATGAACTGGCCACTAGTCTGCGGGTATCCCAAGATTGGAGTTTTGCAAAGGCATTCTTTGAGTTTAAAAAATGCATTCTCACAGGTAACGTCCCATTTAAAAGGCTGTTTGTCTTCTGTAAGACGATGCAAAGGTTTAGCGATTTCAGAAAATCCCTTTACAAATCGCCTGTAATATGAGCAAAGTCCCATAAATGCTCGCACCTCTGTCTTGTCTTTGGGGGTAGGCCAGTTTTTCACTGCTTCAACTTTATCAGGATCAGTTTGGATGCCCTCACTGGTGATAACATGCCCAAGGTAATTCACTTTGTTTCTGAATAGATTGCATTTCTTTGGATTCAGTTTTAAGTTGGCACCCCGTATTTTCATTAAGACTTGCTCCAGATTCCGCAGATGATCTTCAAAATCTCGACCCATGATGATTACGTCGTCCAGATAAACTAGACAAGCGTCTCCTACTAATCCTGCTAGTACACACTCCATAAGTCGTTCAAAAGTAGCGGGTGCGTTGCATAATCCAAAAGGCATAACATTGAACTGCCATAACCCTTTTCCTGTCGAAAACGCTGTCTTTTCTTTGTCTTTTGAATGTATTTTCACCTGCCAGTAACCAGATTTCAAGTCTAGGGTGGAAAACCATTGCATTCCACTAAGGGTATCCAAGGTGTCATCAATTCTTGGTAATGGGTAGCTATCCTTCTTTGTGACGTCGTTCAGTCGTCTATAGTCGACACAAAACCGTGTGCTGCCATCTTTCTTCTTAACTAAAACTACCGGGGAGCACCATGGACTTGCAGATGGTTCAATGATCTTATTTCTTTTCATGTCCTCCAGCAGATCTTGCACTTCATTTTCCTTAGCATATGGAATTCTTCTTGCTCGCTGACGTATAGGTCTTTCGCTTCCAGTATCGATTCTGTGCTGAACTAGCGAAGTTCTTCCTAGATCACCTTCTTTGGAAGAGAAAATATCAGCAAAATTCAGCAGCAACTTCTTTGCTTTCAAGCTCTGCGAGTAAGTAAGGTTGCTTTTACAATCTTTTAGAAGTTCGGCAATAATAGAACTACTTGTGTTTTTAGATGTGTCTGAGCTTGGTGTTGATTGACACTTTTTCATCCAGACAACTTCCTCACATTTTCCAAAAACATCTCCTTCATTCAGAATGATTTCGTGGTCCTCTATGTTAACTATTCTCACGACTGCTGTATCTTTTCCACTGACTAAAGTCCTTGCTGTCAGGAATCTGCGATTCATTGTTTTGTTCGTTATATCTTCGATAAGAACGCATCTTGTTGGCTTGCGTGTTTTAGTTGATGGCAGTTTTACCATTATTTGCGCTTGTGTTCGACCAGGTATGACGATTTTATTTAGACAAGTTACTTTTCCGGTAGTGGCTCCAAGGATGAACATTTCTTCGTTACCACACTTAAAAACTCCATTGGTGACATCGATTTTACAATTATATTTCTTCATGAAATCTAAGCCCAATATGCATTCATCCATAATCTCAGCCACAATGACATCATGGGTGTATGGTGACTCTCCCACATATATCGTCACCTTCATTTCTCCTAGGACAGGTATTGGCTGGCCAGAGGCAGAGAGAAGCCGACAGTTGAGGTTCTTTCGTTTTATCGCAGCCTTTACCAGGTGCGGGCTGATTATTGTTCTGGAGGCTCCTGTGTCTATGGTCAATTTGCAGTCTATCCTATTCACTTTGCCGCATATCGCCAAACTGCTCCTATTGCTCACTTGCGAGATGACAATTGCTGGGGCTTCCTCTACGCCAGCCAGTACCCGCCCCTTAGTCCTGGCTGTTACTCGTTTCCCTGATTTCTCGTAGGAGGGGAGTTCTCCTGCCTTTTTGTTACTTCATTTAGCTCTTCACGCAATTTGGTTAATTCTTGTTTTTCTGGACAAGAGAGTCGCAAATGTCCTCTTTCACCACATCTGTAGCAAACAGGCGCAGAGCTATTGGTCTTCTTTTGCGGGTTCTTAATTGCCTTTACTTCTTCTGTGACTTCCCGCAATTTGTGTACTCGAACGTCTTGCCTTACAGCTTCGACTTCCAGTGCGTGTGCCAGGGCATCTTTAAGAGAGGCATGATGGCGAAGCTTCACTGCAGCTCTTACCTCCGTATCCCTTATACCATCCACGAAGGTTTGTAAAATGTTCGTGTCCACCGTTCTAGAGTCAGCAGAAGGAAAGGCTTTACGTACGAGCCTCTCAATTTCCAATGCCCATTGTTGTAGTCCTTCCCCTGAACGCTGAATTCTGTCACGCAGCTGGGCTCGGAAAACGTGTTCAAGGTGACGTTCTCCATACCTGGCTTCAAGCGCCTCCATCAAATCTTTAAAGGTGCTGCCAGAGCTAGGCAGTGCCTCAAGGACTGATAGAGCTGAACCTTTTAGAGCCACAGTGAGAGCTGTATGGCTTTATTCATCGGTCCAGCCGTTTGCACCAGCGACGGTCTGAAATTGCTGTTTGTATGCGGCCCAGGATGTTGTACCGTCATATGATGGCACTTTCACTCTTAGTCCCTTAATTTCACAGTCGGATGCGCTAGGGATTGCTCCAACTGTCTCAAGGCGCAATACTTTCTTTTGAAGACCAGAAAAATTAGTCTCCAAGTCGATTACTCTATTTTCCACCTTGTTTTCCAAATCAGTCATACGATTTTCCACAACGTCTACATCATGACGGATCCGCTCCACTGCTTTATTGAGCTTGCAGACATTCCCCAAAACTATTTGCTGGTCCTCACTCAAGCGTGAAAATCGTAAATTTTGTGTCTCTTCTATGCGTTGAAGTCGTTTTGTGCTTGCATTTTGTGCCTCTTTTTGTTCCTGCCGCATATCTTGTAACATCTGCATTAAATAGTTTAAATCCATTGATGCCTCTAATGTACGTGGTACTGTTTGGTGGGCGTGGCCAGTAGGCGTGGTCTGGCCAAGGTGGGCGGGGCCAGTGGGCGGAGCTTGAGGTCTGGTGGGCGTGGCTTCAGGTCTAGTGGGCGTGGCTTGAGGTCCAGTGGGCGGGGCCTGATGATCGGTGGGCGTGGCCTCAGGGTCAGTGGGCGTGGCTTGAGGTTCAGTAGGCGTGGCCTGAGCCACGCCCCCTTGAGCCTCCATGGCACGCTGGGCCCTGGTCCTGACACCTTCCCTGGTGGTATCCTCTTCTTCCCTCGGGAAAACTGGCATCTCCAAATCCACTTCCGACACCAAATGTTACGAAACTGGGGTTCGGTATTTGGAGAAAAACGCCAAACTTCGTATGAGGGATTTATTCACTACGGAACCCTAAGATGACACGTGAAGATGGTCTTCCAAACGTCCAAGGTCCAAGTCGCGTAGCAGTTGAGGTCCAGGTATCTCGCCAAGGTAGTCGCAGGTACTTCCACTTATCGCACTAAGGTAGGTTTCCTTCGCTTCGAAGTAATCGCTTTGATAGCTCGTATTGAACTGCCGTGGCGCACCCAACGTTCCCTATTTATATGCGCCATCGAATAGGTCCACATTAATCTCGAATATTCTACATAGTCGACGAATGTGTTTCGAAGCATCCAGGCGCCGGGTTTGTGTGTGAGTGTAACATGGTTAAGCAACTCTAGACTTTATGACACAAGACATATGGGCCAATTTGGCTTGCACCATTCTATCGTAGTATTCGTTCGCGAATATTGTTCAGGAAGATTCTATCTCGTTCGCGACAATAATAAGCTAACTTTGCAATGATAGTTTCCCGTTAAAGTTCAATAAATATACTATCATGATTTTTTTAAAGATTTTGTCAAATATTTTTTTAAGGGAATGTTTTACTAGAAGAATCAGTTTAATATTTTGCATACGGGTTTTTGGGTCGAAAAGTTGTCTTTGCATATCTACCCTAAATCTAATGATACACATTACTGTGGGGTACACGCGAAAAAAAAATATCATTCCCATTTATGTTTATGGGAGCTACCGTAAAAAAATATTTCAACATTTTACTTTACCACTTTGTCAGTGTACGTAATATACATACCTACATATGCAAAAGTCTCTGAGCTACGGGTTTCTCGTAGGAACTTCGATACTCTAAAAACATTGGTGACTAGACCAGTCACGGTTTTTGTAAGGGTAACTAGTGTATCAAAGATCCAGCAGTCCAGCACGTAGATGAACCACGTTACCACTAGGCATATACTAGACTATACGCTCAAGGGGTCCGTCAGTTTTCAGCATTAAGACAGTCCCTGCATGCGGGCGGCGGACGCCGCTGAGAGGTCCCGTCATGTCATACATAATCGGCAGGCAGTTGAGCTGTTCGCAGCCGGCACTCGAGTCGTATTATTAACGACGTGTATTGTAATCACGCGGCGGGCGATCGCCTCCGAAGGTAGGGCGGTATTAAATTCCGACAGCTACGTGATAAATCGAAATTGGAAAAGTTTAATAATGTTCGGTTGCTCCGAAAGCAATAAAACCGTTTATAAACGGGCACGAGCGAACGAGACGGGCGGCAGGGACGCCCGCCTTTGGGACTTTTAGGGACTCTAAGGCGAGTCCGTGCGGCCTTACCCGCTCTAAATTGATTTCCCTGATATCTTGATGAAGTGATAAAACCATCACTAGGGATGTGCAAATAACCGAATAAGTACATATGTAAATAGTCTAGAACTATTAGATGTCAATGACGGCTAGTCTGCGCCGTATTATTATTAGAACAACTAAATACATCCTTATGAAATTCTGTAATAAAATTAATAAATAGATGTATTATAAAAGAAACCAACACAAGTTTTTAAACTAAATGGATGCCTAAGTCATAAACAAAAAATATTTTATTGCAAAACATTTTCTTTAAATCACAAAAAGTTGGTAATTTATAAATGAACTCTCGGCCACGGTAGTTTCAAATTTAATAGACAACCCTGTTGAATTGAAATATTTGAAAACATAATTAGAATACCCGTCAATTCTTTTGAAAAATGTGCACTAAATAGCTCCCTAATGTTCGTAACATATTAAAGACATGATGGGATAAAATACGAAACAAAAGTATATTGAACCGGGCTTGCAAAATTAGAGTGCCAGTTATTTATGCATGTTTATTACGCAACATGCTTCGTATTGGGCACGTCTATATTTTACTCATTGTTATGCCGTCTGAGTAAACATAAGTTCTAATTGAAAGTTAGCGAGTTTAAGTAGTTACTTTATTTTTGTGTGTGTAATGATGTGGTGATGGGGCGAAGATGACCACCAGCATTTGACTGGAAAAAAAAGATTTACCTTAATATTATCAAAAAATACTACAGAGCATTACCCATATTTGTCAATGAGTACGAGAGGCTATATACGTACATTTAGGTCTATGGATGCTAAAAAATACCAATGACTTAAAAATACCGCATAGAGTTAAAACGTGGAGGAAACAAAGGCACAATTACATTATCTTGAAGACGACGGCAAAAGCTTTTTTTCATTAGTTTAACAGCATGTAGATAACAATGAATACTTAAATAGCAATACATTCAGACACACGTATATTCGTATTACAAGCCCTTAGAAGGCTTCCATCATTAATACTTTAAATTGAAACCGTATCCGTTCCTTTGATGTATCGATTAATGGAGCTAACAGTTAATCAGTGGGCTTATCATTATTTGCTCAGCTAATGGAATAATTACGTCGCTCA
Organism: Acrobasis repandana; assembly: GCA_963576875.1. Taxonomy (NCBI): domain Eukaryota; kingdom Metazoa; phylum Arthropoda; class Insecta; order Lepidoptera; family Pyralidae; genus Acrobasis; species Acrobasis repandana. The sequence goes on along the minus strand of OY756218.1, from coordinate 11,224,551 downwards.
GAGTAGGATAATTGCGGAGGCGCCGCCCGCCGCCCGCCCGCCCTCCGCCCCTAATAAAACCCGAAACGAACTACTTCCGCTAACAACAAATATGAATAAATGGTAGGTAACTCACATGTTATTGTAGGAAGAGTACGACGACGTCCGCAGCGTAGTGTCCCGCATTCGCCACTATAGGCTGCAATACCGACCATAGACTTATATATTTTTATACTATAAACTCTTTGTCTCACGTTATGATGTTTGATACTAACACAAGAACAAAACAATAATCCAATTCCAAATTATTTAATAAATGTGGAAGACAGAAAATTAGATTTTTGTCGTAATAAGCAATACGCCGAATTTTATTTACATATTCAAATTACTTCTATACAAAACTCCTGTTTTTAATTATAAACTTAATTTACTTATGATAAATCTATGGAAATTTTTACCTCCAGCTCCAACCCTCTATAGCGGTAAGGGTAGAGTAATTACTTCTTTTCTTTGTAATAAAAACGGATTAAACTTTGTTTAGGGCGGCCCATTCATTTTGTTTACTATTCAGAACGGTTTGTGTTAAGAAAAAACTAATTTAAGCTCCTCGGTTGGATGTAGATGTTTATCTGATTTTCTGTTTTAATGAATTCAGCTAATTACATTCCCTGAAATTGGAAAGGAATTTTTAAATGGGGAAATTCAAAATTTTAGATGAAGGGATTAACTTTTTAGACTCATTTCCATATTATATAGTTACTATCGGCCACCCTGGCTTTGCACGTGTATGTATTGTACATATAAACTTTTCTCTTGAATCACTCTATTTATAATAAAGCGGCCAAGTGCGAGTCGGACTCGTCCATGAAGGGTTCCGTAGCAGCAAGTAACATAATATAAAAGTTCTAAAGGTAAATTGCGGTTTACGATTTATGACGTATTAAAAAAAATCTACTCCCTAGATCTCCTTCAAACCAATTTTCGGTGGAAGTTTTCATGGTAATGTACATCATATATTTTTTTTAGTTTTATCATTCTCTTATTTTAGAAGTTACGGGGGGGGGGGACACACATTTTACCACTTTGGAAGTGTCTCTCGCGCAAACTCAATTTAGAAAAAAAATATATTAGAAACCTCAATATCATTTTCGAAGACCTATCTATAGATACCCCACACATATGGGTTTGATTAAAAAAAAATTAGTTTCAGTTCTAAGCATGGGGAACCCCAAAAATTTATTGTTTTTTTTTCTATTTTTGTGTGAAAATCTTAATGCGGTTCACAGAATACATCTACTTACCAAGTTTCAACAGTATAGTTCTTATAGTTTCGAAAAAAGGGGCTGTGACATACGGACGGACAGACAGACAGACAGACAGACAGATAGACAGACAGACAGACAGACAGACATGACGAATCTATAAGGGTTACGTTTTTTGCCATTTGGCTACGGAACCCTAAAAACATCAAAATCTGAGTACCGTTCCGTAGTTTAAAAGATCTTGATACACGAGTATATATACCTACTGAACTTGATCCAAAACTTAGGCCTCTGTAATCTTCATGTAAACAAGTAACAGAATATTCCTGGAACATGCTTCTACATCCAATAAGTACAATATGAGTGTATGTCTTATACGTTTGTTCATTCTATTATTTTTTCAGTGATATCGAACGTCGTATTCCAATCTCCCCTTTCTGATAGCTTATACATATAAAACGCCAATAAACTGTAACGGAATGAAAATTACCCACATAAGTTTTATGGAGCAATATGTAGGTACCTATTTAATATAGGTGAAGTCGTGTAAGGTAGGTAATAAAATATCCCGATTCCTATATTTAATTCCAATCTAGTGATATGCTCGCTATACGACAATCGTCGAAGGGACCAATTAAGTAATTGGTTGGGATTCTATACTTGTTGTAGGGTTGAGGTAAGAAGATCCTTATATTAAAACCAAAGACTTAAAAATACAAGAATACTTGTCGATTATTTAAATTTATAAGTACTTACCTAAATACCTTTGAAATTGACTCTGTAAGTACCTACAAAGTTACCGTTTGTACCTACTAACTCTCCATTCCACGTCTCAGACGTGGAATAGAGAGTTAGTAGTCGTAGTAGTAGTAGGTAGTAGTAGTCCTTATATCTTTTTTAGCTTATCCCGTTTTTTTCTTTTTGGTAAATCTTGCAAGTTAAATTTGAGCCACTTCCCAATTTCTGATTGAAATGAAATTTTGTATGCATTAGCATACATTACATTAGTACTTACATCAGATGACAATGCAATATTACAGGTATTATGACAAGAAGCTGATCAGATAATAGAGCCGGAAGGTGGCTATAGAAACCCTGTAATAAAAGTTTTTGCTTTTATAATTGTCTTGATAAGTTCTTAGGCCTCTCAGTAAAAGCTTGCAAAAAAAATGATTTCTTATTTTTAAAAATCTTATATTTGTTCTGTGTTCCATATTAAAACTGTAGCTCCGATATATGTAGGTACAGAGGAAAGACAAGATACCTGTGCCACCTCACGTAGTGCGCTGTAGAGTCTGTACCAATATCCCAATATACAAACACGGCGTTTGTGGGTACTATTATGTATTGTGTGCCTTTGGTTGATTTAAAAAATAACTAGGTGTATCTAATAAAAAATAATTAGGAGTAAATTGGGCAATCCGAAACCGCTCGCGGATTTTCTTGCTTAAGTTCCTATCATGCAAATAATTGTTAATACTATTTTTATATCTGAAAACACGCTCAGAACTTAGAAATTGAAGTAGGTAACTAGTTAAAGTTTTTTGTACCATATGGTTTACAGACGACAGAGAGGTAAGTAACTACGAGTACTAAAGAAAACAAATAGCTTGTCTTGTACAACCATCCGTTCTAAGCGGATTTCATATCCGTTAATAACGTTAATTTCATTAGTGTGCGACTATCACCGTATCTCCCGAGCTATCTGGAGTCATGCTGCGAAGTAATAAAAAGAAACACAGACAAATGAGCGCTTAATTTCGTTCGCCGCTGGACGTTGAGCATTGATATCAATTATCAGGAAGCTAGCCGGTATTCTATACGCGAATTGTTCCATAAAGCCGCTAATCCGAGCCCGGGCGAGCCACAATTTGTCCAAACGGTTATGTTATTGCGGTCGGTAAGCTGCCCCGCGACCGCGCGACTCTCGCCATGATTTTTCTCGTAAAATTGCTTCTAACGTACAATTTAGCTGGGACATTTTATCAATTTTATCTTATTGTTTCGTAATAAGTATTGGTTTTATACCCTCGACCGTTTGAAGCATGTTATCTAATAATATAACCTATAAATAACATCAGTTGCGTATTGTAACAAATAAACAGATATTTATTTTTAAAACCAGCAAAAATAAGACGAAGCTTAAATTTAATGCTTTTCCGGGGTCCAGTGCTGCCCCCATTTAAAATAAATCATTTCAAAGAAAACGGAGACATTATTTAAAATTTTGCTACTATCAAATCCTAGATAACCCTTCAAAGTATTTTACAGTTTATAATGAGAGCTTAAAGCTTTACTACGCACATTTGCCAAAAGTGGCCGTTTTTCGCAAATGTGCGTAGTACAGCTTAACGTTATCACTTTAAACTGTAAACAGTAGTTCATAAAATACTTTGAAGGGTTATCTAGGACTTGGTAGTAGCAAAATTTTAAATGATGTCTCCGTTTTCTTTAAAATGATTTATTTTAAATGGAGGCAGCACTGGACACCGGAAAATTCAGGTACGGCCTTAAGTAGTATTTAATTGCTACGACGAGAGCTACGAGCTATGCTACGATGCATGTAGCACGCTACCAAAAACTACACAGATAATTTTTGGAGCTTAATTTTTTGTGCGTGCGTATTTAAGGTGACGTGGGTTCACAATTTGCAAAACTGTGCGTGTTTTTGAATAATCACTGTTATTAAACTACTACAGTTTATTCCTCAAAAAAATTGCATAAAAATTTTAAGGATTTTCTACAGACACCCATAATAGCCAAAACACGATTATGCATTTTTGGCTCGATAGAAAAATCACAAATATACCTCTAAATTATTTGCCTTTATAATACGTATTACTATTTTATACAATCACTTTTTTAAACGAAAACTATACCAAAAAATGTATTATCTAAATATCTATCCGTTTTGGCTACAGAAAAAAATAAAAATTACATATTATTGAAATACAGGCAACCTCGGTTGCCTGGAAGAGATTGCAGCTGCGATAAGGCCGCCTTTTGACATCTGATTTCTTTAATCTATTTCTCTGTATCATTATGTTTTGGTGCAATAAAGATCTTAACTAACTAAATATAATACAAAAAAAATAATAAATAAAACACTGCGAAATATCGTCAAGCACGGCTCGGACTCTTCCTTCGCTCTCGACGAATATTTCACTGTGTTTTGTCTATTATTTTTTTTTGTATTATATTTACAATTTTTTCTGTAGCCGAAACGGATAGATATTTAGATAATACATTTTTTGGTATAATTTTCATATAAAAAGGTGATTGTATAAAATAGTAATACGTATTATAAAGGCAAATTTAGAGGTATGTTTGTGATTTTTTTCTATCGAGCCAAAAATGCATAATCGTGTATTGGCTATTGTGGGCGTCTGTAGAAAATCCTTAAAATTTTTATGTAAATTTTTTGAGGGATAAACTGTAGTATTTTAATAACAGTGATTTTTCAAAAACACGCACTGTATTGCAAATTGTGAACCCACGTTGCCTTAATTAATAAGAATAGGGCCACAAGTTGGGTTGACAGATCCGGCTTGACGGTGGACTCAATTTGTCCAAACTGTTATTGCGAGGATCGCAGTCTCGCCGCCAGTTTTATACAGAATCACCCATAACGGACAGCTCACTCGGCTCTAACTCGCCAGAATGGACACTTGATTAAGATACTTGTGTCACGTTATTTCGCGATTACATCTGACATGAGGTCGGAATCGCAGTCTTCTTTGTAGTTAATTTGGAATAAATAAATCTAATTGGATCATTCGCCCCGACAGTTTTTGGCAGAAGAATAATGAGTAGGTATATTTACTAACTCTTGTAACAACAAGTATAACATCGATAAAATGGTAACTGTATATAACTAAGATATATACACTGGGTATTGTTTTTTCTGTACATTGTGTCTTAGTACAAAGAAGTGTCATTGTGTCCGTATAAATATTCCAATCCTATTGTTTGTCGGATAACGCCGCCTAAGTAATGCTGTCATCTAATCTATCGCGAAGTCCAACATTAGATGTATGGGTATTCGAAATTGGATCGAAGATGGTAAGAGGGATTGAAGGACAAAGACGGCCGAGTGGGAGCTAAAGGGGGAGGGGTAGCTGCCCACGCACCACGTCCGAGCCGTAATGAGTTGAAAGCGGATACTTGTAGCGCACTCAGCGCGCGCGTGTCCGGTTACCCGCCTAATGTTGCCCGGATAAACAATGACGTCCAGCCTTTTAGCGACATTTGTGGACCCACTCAGCACTGGACATAAGCCTAAAAGATCTCGCATTTTTACTATTTGAGATCCTTGAGGATGGCGTCAAAGAAAATACTTTGATAATGGGGTAATAGGTTAGTGGAACAGAGGATTTATTTTGGGGAAAATTTATTTCGTATTTTTTTTACTTATTTCGTTAGTTTTTTACATTTTCTAAAACAGTAAGTATAAGTATTGGCGAGAAATTATAAAAGATGGAAATAGAGACATATAATCTACCTATTAATTTACACAAATAGGTAAATGTTGAATACGTATAAAAGTACCTATACTATACTTACAAAATAAAATGATCTACTGAAAATTCTGGGACTGAAAGTTTGTAGTACTTAGATCTCATTTTCTGTTTGTGCAAAAGTACTTAACTCTATATTTGTTTAATCGACTCGTAAGTCGTTTACTGAACCCATACACAACACGTTATTCATCGATGACATGACTAGTATAGGATGTGAGCACAGCATTAGGTAAGTGCCAGAGGCGACGGTGACGTGAAAGCCGCCTAAGTAGTCAAATGTAGAGTGACGGACCATCATTGCTCCATTAACCGAGAGTACGCGGCGGGGGAGAGACTGCCCGGCCAGCCCGACAGTATGGGAGATTTTGATACGCCATTAGTTCATTAGCAGTCTTATGTGCCTGTCATAAGCCGATTATTCACTCGTGTTTCGCCAGCCAGACATCTCCACAAATGGATATCGATTCGGTGCTGCGAGATATTTTTAATATTAGGGATATGGACGGACGGGCCATTAGGACCAATGTGCAATAGTTGACGTGGCAAAAAATAATACCATACTTTATGTTAAGACTTACGGTTTCTGTTATCTTTCAAATAAACAGTTATTAAAATAACAAGTTTCACTAAAATATTGATACCTTCCTAACCTACTCATACTTTCTTGAAAGTTCTGTGTCAGTAACTACAAACTAATTTGTTTGTAGATTTAAATGTCTTATTTATATTCTACACATTATTTAATACCTACATACTTTTAATGTACAGAAATGAAAATTTCCAATAATTTCAGAACGATCACAACAGTCTAACTTAGTGACTACGTTTCGGAGGGAGTCATGGGACGAGAGGAGGAGTGAGTGCGGTCCATTATCCCGAGGTGAGGGCATCGCAATAGCAAAGACGTTAGTCCGGCTTTGCATCGGCGACTTTATGACGTTATCCTAACAGGTTTTGCTGACAGAGAACTGGGATGGTAAAGCACGGGATCCGCTCTTGTGCCTGATAATTGCCCCTAATGGAAAAGTCTAGTCACTTCGTGCGAAGTGCATTCCAAGTTTTCGCTTCTGCCAGATAGAAGTTATTACTTAAGCCTTATGCAGACAACAACTTTAGATAAAGTTATGTGGGTCGTATAGAGCTGTGACGTTGAGTGCTTGGAGTAATGTTATGGAGATATTATTTAGATAGTTCCATAACGTTTATCGTTCTGAAGTATATGTATGGCTAATTTGTTACACATCTAAATAAATACCTACGTACCTATGTAGTCTACATAGGTAAACTTCCTTGAATGCGACTTTCTTAAATCATAAATCAAAAGAAACAAAATTCGCCGGATATGTCGAAATCAATGCGTTTCGGGCAGCCGATATTGGAATATATTTCAGCTAGGAAATAAATTCAGTCGTGTGCCGCATGCGTAAGCAAATAGGCAGGACCACTATGTATGTCCAAATAAGTATCCAACAACTTGACAGAATGAAAAACCAAGCAAAATGTAATACACTTACGAGCATCTTACAGCGCATACATATTTAACACGCATATTTACCGATTGGCGAGGATGAGAAGGGGTGTGTGGGGCAGCGTGGTGGGAGACGGGGGTGAAGACGGTCATTCAATGAGATTGCTTCTTGCCGCCACTCTCGAGGTAATGGATCTCGCCAAAATAGACTGGATCAAGGAAACGCGGGAGCTATTGCGTTAGTGCATGTCTTATCAATGACTTTACTATAGGGATATTAGACAAAATACCAACTTTAAAATAATTTTGCTTGTTTGAACGATCACTTTATTTTTAAAGTGTAAAGAGGGCATGGGTGTCTAATTTAACTTAAATACCTAAGTATATCTACTTGTGAATTGACGTTAAAATAACTCATTCATACCTAAATGCAATAAAGATTCAACATTAAATGCATTAGAGGTTTATTTTTAAAATAAACAAACATTTTATAACAAACACATTGTTTGAAATACATAGTGTATCGACACAATGGATTCGGTATGGATTGAATTATGGAAGAGGCGAAACTGGGCTAGTAAGGACAAGGGGGGGAAATGGAAAATGTGTGTCGCCAAGTTGCGAGCCTAACAGCTCCTGGTCAGAGTACGGGCTCGGTAATGGATTGATCAGATACTCGTACCACTTTGAGCGCACCTACCCATTGTTGATACATTCAGAGATTTGAACCGTTGGAAATGAATTTTCCATTAGTGTGTCGGATTTTGCTTACAATTATGATCTGTTGATTTTAAATTCAACTTTTCTTTATATTATTTTATTAACTTTAGGTATTTAAAGAAATATCAGGATGTGTTGCGAGAGATATATCACCTATACAGACCTTATAAAATGATAAACTATAGTCACACCTGTTTAGTATAAATGAATAAGTAGGTTTAAGTTATCTTGGACAATAGGTTGATTAAATTAGAAATTTATTTTAGAGTTCTGTACTTTTTATAAAAAGACAGCTTATTGTGCCATTTGATTAATTTCAAGAATTGGCCGCAGTAGCTCAAGCACATTATATATATCATAACCCCCAACCACTATAAAGTACTTAAATAGTATATCGACAGCTTTACAATAAAAAGAACTGTCTGAGGCTACAGAGTCGCTAGTTCATTATCCAAATGGACTACAGCTATTTGATCCACTTATGTGATTGCCTGCAAGCATTATCTCTCCTCCACTGAATGGAAGCCATAAGTCTACCTCGTAACTCTCTCGCCTCTTACAATATTTGTACCTACAAAAGTTACATACATATGCACATACATTAACAATTTCATGTCTATGTGCTGCCTGCCCTTTATGCCTTTCGACTTCAGATTCATAAATACGTCCATTGCTTGTCCATTGCAAAAAAACAATTAATATCTATCATATAATATCAATAAATAATAGTATTATTTAATGGTAGGTCTCGGTAAATTTTTATTATACTCGTAATTTTATACAACGTGGAAGGAACATACCCATAATAAATGGAACCACGGCCAAATAACAAAAAAAAAATTTCAGCATTTCCATATCCATATCCATCCACAAAAGTGTGCAGCCGCTCGGGCAATTTGTATAGGAATGTCAATGTTTTTTTGGTTTTTACCGTTATTTTAATATTATTATACTAAAATTACCTAGTATAGCCCGTGGTTCGATTTATTACGGGTATGTCCCTTCCACTTTGTATATCTATATAGGTCGATACCTAATTTTGTAATATTAGAAGAAATAGCTAAAAAGAGTTTAAATGATTTGGCATTTAAACTGTTTTTAGCTATTTCTTCTCCACTTCACAAGGTCTTTGGCATCCTTGGGTAACCACTGACATTTATATTATATTTGGAGAAGAAAAAGCGGGAAAACGCAACCCGACCTCCGAAGCGGCATAGCTGAGGATACAACCGGGAACGCGCTAAGATGAAGAAGGAGTCTGTAACTCCTGTAGGACAATCCTTTACTATAAATTACAGTATCCTTTAGGACAGTCGTTCTAGGATGCTAATTGTAAAATGGATGTACCTACCTATTACAGCTTGAGATCAAACTCCAACTGCAGTTTTCTTAAATAGTTTCTTCGTGTTTTTTCAGTTCAGGCGTCCTTAATAGACCCTAAAATTAGTTGTATAAAAAAGATTACATATATAACCTACCTACTTATTAATTTGTCATCTATCACGACACGCAGCAGCGTGACCAGCCAAGTTCAAAAAAAGGAACTGACGAAGCATCAGCCGTGTTTTAATTTTAAGCACACATTTTTCATATTGTCATGCAAAAGCTTTTAAAATATCTAGAAATTTCGTACCTAAGGCCTTGACAGAGCTCAAACATTAATGAAAGTACCAAGTGCAGATCTTTATCTATTTCAGGCCGTACTGCACACACGCTAGACACATTTACATTCATTGCTTTTACCAAATCAAAGGACTTCGTTCAAATCAGCAAATACGAGATAATGTCCCGTCCTGTCCAATCACTTAGGGTCGCTACCACGCTAACTTATACAAAGAGACTCCAGCATAAGTAAAAGCTCTTAGTAAAAGCTACATATATCATTCGCTGCATATATTTCGTTGTCGGTCATAAAATTTGGTTTATGGTAAACAGGCAATAATAATATGGGATCCTGCTGATTGTGAAAACAGTTACTTCTTGAGCCAAAATGCCCTGTAACTTATAATCTACATTTGGTATACGTAACCACATCTTTTATTTATTTTATGTTCATTTACTGAAGTGCATTCTTTTAGCAAAATTGTGTATGGCCACTGGTCAGTAAACAATATCTCTATAGTTAGACTACTACAATAAGTAGGTAGAGATTTTATTAGCTATCGTTATGCGTGACGTAACTGGCATGACTATATTTATTTATCTCGCACCACTTACCTTTTAAGTACCTGTACAAAGTGGAAGGGACATACCCGTAATAAATCGAATCACGGGCTATATTAGATCACTAAATTATAATGAAATTAAAATAAACAAAACAAAAACCGACATTCCCAGACAAATCGCCCGGGCGGCTGCACACTTTTGTATGGAAATGCCGAAATTTATTTTTAGTTTTTGGCTATTATTTTAATTTCATTATACTGTAATGATTTAGTATAGATTTATATCAAGTAAAAACGTTTACAAAATAAAATAAACGGGCAAGTGCGAGTTGGACTCGTACATGAAGGGTTCCGTACCACCGTACAATGTTTTAAAACGCTGAAGAAACACGTTTCTTGTATGACGACCCCCTTTAATTTTAAACTTTATTTTATTTTTAGTATTTGTTGTTATTGTGGTCATAGTAATACATAATTGGTGAAAATTTCAGTTAAGTATCTAGTTAATGCCATTATAAAGATCAAGTTAAAAACGCTGAAAAAGCACGTTTCTTGTATGACAACCCCCTTTATTTTTAACAATTTTTTATTTTTAGTATTTTTTGTTATAGCAGCCACAGTAATACATAATCGGTGAAAATTTCAAGTGTCTAGCTGTTACGGTTCAAGAGATAAAGCCCTGTGACAGACGGGCAGACAGACAGACGGACAGACAGACGGACAGACGGACAGACAGCGGAGTCTCAGTAATAGGGTCCTGTTTGCACCCTTTGGGTGCGGAACCCTAAAAATAAAACTCCTTATTTTAAAACTAACAGTTCTGTACTCTAATATTGTCACTACACCTAACTGACCTAGTAAGTCAACATAGATTTTATTCATTATAATTATTCACGCGTTTGGTACATGTAAATTGTAAATGTTTATTGGTGTTTTTGATTTTTAGCTATCCGTATTATAAAAACATTGCTAAAACTTTACCCAGCATTGGGAATCAAACTACTATGGGTATGGTAAAGTCACCTAATCTGATCTATAGTTGGCTTTATAAAGTACCATTGATACATCTAAAATCTACATATAGGTAAGGTGTATATTTTTTTTTGGTTCACAGTCACATTTTATTTATTCTATGCTGGTCTGGTAAAAAAAACTTAGAATGTACCAGCTGCTTTCCTTCCCGCGCAAATCTAAAAAGCCGATCGAGGGAATGGCCATAAAAGCGAATCATGTTAATAGGCGATACGGCTAGCAACCCCTTACTATTTTGATTCCTTCTTCTACCTCCTCGCCCACCATCACGCTAAAAGTAGCCTGTAATTCTTGCAGCAATGGGCTTTGTGTGCTTAGAGCCGCAAAACCCAAAATGATCTGTCTGCCCCATTTGAGATAAAGACGCGATAGTATATAGGTACAGAGAAAGAATAGAAGCATTCGAGATGTGGTGCTGGAGGAGAATGGAGAAAATAAGCTGGTGAAAATAAGAAAAAGTGGGAGAGAAAAGAAATATTTTAAAAACTATTGAAAATAGAATAGGGAAGATTGGACATCTAATAAGACACCTTTGGGTCCCCCTCATATTAATCCGGATACTGACGATACTTGGCTTGACCTAATATTAGTTTCTCCTTTAGATCTGGTGATCAATCATGGTCAACTACCTGCTCCTGGCTTTTCTAAGCACGATCTCATTTACTTGCAATGCAAGCTCAAACCACATAAGCGTAAGGCTGAAATTGTCTGGATGCAGAATTATGCAAATATTGACCTTGAACAGCTCAAGAAAGACGCTAGAGCTACCGACTTCACAAGTGTTCTTGAAGCAGAGACAATTGAGAATAAAGTATTATTGTTGAATGCCTCGATTTTAAACATTTATGATTCTCATGCACCTGTGCATGCAGTTACGGTTAGGCGGCCACCTGCTCCGTGGATTAATAGAGGAGTTCAGATGGCCATGACTCATAGGTATAGGGCCTTCCGTTTGTATAAGCGCGATAGGTCTAAAGAAAATTGGGGCGCGTTCAAAATGGCTTGTAACTTATGTAATCGAATGGTAAGAGCAGCTAAAAAGAGGTATTTTCATGACCAATTTTCCAATTCTTCTTCGGCCAATATATGGAAGTTTTTACATTCATTAAACTTAGGAAAAAGTTCTGTCCAAGCGCCCTCTACGTTTTCATTGGATGATTTTAATAATCATTTTGCAAATTCTTCTTCTTTGAATCCTTCTGTCAAACTTCGCACTATTTCTAGAATTTCTTCTATGGCCAATCTTGAATGAATAAATGAATGAATAACTCTTTATTGCACCTAAAAAATAAATAAAAAAATTAACAAAACACAAATTGTAAATAATATATACATAGGTACAATGGGCGGTCTTATCGCTGACAGCGATCTCTTCCAGACAACCAGTGGATGGAGAGAAATGTAGGCACGTGAAAAAGAAACGGTGGCGCAAAGAAAACGATAAAATGAGATAAATAGTTACATAAATAAGGCTACTTTTAAATTAGCATATATCAATACACTACACGTATAGGTATTCTATAATATACTTACACATAAAAACTACGTATTTATAATACAATATATCTACTTATATAGGTATAATTAATATAGTATTTATATATATATATATAAATACATATACTACAATTGCTTTTAATAATGTACGATTACTTAGCTAGATACTTCTTTAAGTCTGTTTTTGAAGACAGAGACAGATTGTGCGCGTCTGATATACTCAGGCAGTTCGTTCCACAAACGCACAGCTTGAACTGTGAACGAGTGGTCGTAGAAGGATGACCGATGTATCGGCATACTGAGCATGAGAGTATCTGAGGACCTCAAGGTACGTGTAGGATGGTTACAGCGAAGGAACACGAAACGTTCTTGAAGATAGCGTGGGGATGTGGGATTGAATAATACATTATATAGTATAGAAAGGATATGAGTATCCCGGCAAAGACGTATGGGAAGCCACTTGAGCTGGGATCGAAATTGAGAAACATGATCATACTTGCGCAAACCAAAAACAAATCTTATCCATACATTTTGAAGTCGTTCAAGCTTGTCAAGCTGGTCCTGTGTGAGGTCAAGATAACAGGCGTCGGCGTAGTCTAAGATAGGAAGCAAGAGTGACTGAGTTAGCGCAATTTTAGAGGCAGTAGGCAAAAAGTTGCATAGTCTTCTAAGCGAAGCTGCCGCCCCGAACAATTTACGGCTTACAATTTCCATCTGAGGTCTCCAAGACAACGTCTGATCAATAGTTAAACCTAATTTTTTAACACTTTCAGAATAAGGAATTGTTACACCATTAAGTTCTACGCTAGGCAATGACAATCAATCAACTGACGCTAACATATGGGAGCTTCCCATTACTATGACCTGCGTTTTGGAAGGGTTGACTTTGAGGCCATATGCCAGGCTCCACTCCGCAATACAGTGTAAATTTTTATTTGTTGCCTCAATCGCAATCAATCTTCACATTGATTAATTTTCTTTTTGTCCACTAGCTGTGGATGAAATTCGAAAAATCATTATGTCCCTTAAATCTAATGCTGTTGGCTGTTATGACATCAGTAGGCAGATGATTATTAATATTCTTGACATTTTACTCCCTATAATAACTCACATTGTTAATTTCTCCCTTTCTTCAGGCACTTTCTCCGCTCTGTGGGGTAAGGCATACGTCACTCCTTTGCCAAAAGTCTCTAACCCGCAGGCGTTTCTTTCTAAAGTTTTAGAAGCGGCTGCCCACGCTCAGGTCTCCGCGTTCATACATGATAATTGTCTTCTAACTCCCTTAAAATCTGGTTTTCGTCCTAGGCATAGTACCGCTACTGCACTTCTTAATGTCACTGAAGATATTCGCCTTGGTATGGAGAATTTGTTAATCACCATTCTTGTTCTTATTGATTTCTCTAATGCTTTCAACATGGTTGATCACGATATTCTCCTGGCAATCCTCCAGTATATGAAATTTTCATCCTTAGCTATGGACTGGTTTACTTCACATCTCCATGGTAGACAACAAGCAGTTCGAATGAACCGCGAGTTGTCGAAATGGAAGAATATTGCTTCAGGTGTCCCTCAAGGGGTTATCCTATCTCCTTTACTGTTTGCTCTATTTATTAATCTGTTATCACTCTCTATTGGCTGTTCTTACCATTTTTACGCAGATGACCTACAAATTTATGTACAAACCAGTGCCAAAAATATTGATTCCAGCATTAATCTTACGGTGCGTTTTCTGCAGTGGAAGTGTTAAACGAGTCCTTATCCGACATTTCATCATGGTCAGATGACTTTGGCACTAAAATTAATGCTTCAAAATGTCAGGCAATAATAATTGGTAGTCCTGGACAGTTAGCTAAGATTGATGTAAAGTCTGTACCTACAATTGTATTAATAACGTAAACATCTCTCTGAGTCAATCAGTCAGAAATCTTGGCCTTATAATGGACTCAACATTTAGCTGGAGGGATCAGGTAACTGAGATCAGCAGAAAAGTAACTTATTCTCTACAATATCTAAATCGTTTTAGAAACTTCCTCCCTATTAAAACCAAAATAACCTTGATTCAATCTCTTGTTCTTCCCATTATTGATAATGCTGATTTGTGTTATCCTGATCTAAATGCAGATCTTCTCAATAAGCTAGATCGGCTCATTAATAATTGCATACGCTTTATCTTCTGTCTACGTAAATTCGATCACATATCTTCTTTTCGATCTAAGCTTAACTGGCTTCCTATTCGTCAGCGCCGACAGCAGAGCATGCTTGGTACTCTTTTCTCTATACTTAAAAATCCTTTCTCTCCCCAATATATAAAAAGCAAATTTACCTATCAGTCTGAAAGTCATGACCGTGAGCTTCGTTCCAGTCATACTCTTCTTCTTCATATGCCTTTTTTTCGGTCAAATTTTATGCACAACTCTTTTACTCTTCAAGTTACGCGTCTCTGGAATTCCTTACCCGAGGACATCAAAGATATCTCAAATAGATATATATTTAAGAAAAAGGTCCACACGCACCTCTCTGGTAATTTGTTGCAGCAGAACTACTCATTATCTTCACATTTGTAGTTTATGTAGGTATGTATTTGTGTAAATGTTAATATATATTGTAATGAAACCACCTTTTCCGTATAAAATTATGTATATGTATATTCACTTATTCTTAGTACACCACTTTACTCCATTAAATAATTAGAACCCTTGGAATATTAACACTATTACTAGTAGCACAGATCAGACAACGTGCTTACGCCACGGAGGCTAGCCAACGACTGCCCACCATCAGTTGGGTTTTTCTGTCCGTCCCCACTAAGTCCCCACTACTTATTCGTTACGTCAGGCAGACAGCAAATATAAGTGTTGCCATTTTATTAAAAGAAAAGTTACAGATGTTATAATATTTTTAATGTCGCCATTATTTATTTTTTTAAAAATACGAAATCGTGACATTCGGCCATCTGATAATGTGCAGTCTCCTGGCGCACATTCTTAACAATAATAATTGTTTTACATTATTGATCAGTAAATAATCATGAAAAATATATATATTTTTTTTTTTTTACGTTTCTAGCAAATATGAAAATAAACTTATTTTACTAATAATAAATTAACAAATCACGGCATGATGCACCTAACATAAGTTGTAAGTATATCATATATAAAATCGTGACCTTCGGAAACTATCAAAATCAAACATTCTATTTTGTAAGCCCTATAAATACTAAGTTTTTTTTTTGTTTTTTTGACAAATATATATCACTAATAATTAGTTTTTACTCACTATTGTGCTCACTAGAGCTACTATTATCTGTATGATGTACTTCTAGGGACTTAACATGTATCCAAGGTCTAATCCTATCAGCAGCTATTACAGTATTATAGGGTTTTCCTTTTTTATTGAATCCAGGCACATTAGATATTTTGTATCGATCATTTCCTAAAACTTCTGTTACCTTATATGGCCCTACAAACTTCGACAGCAGCTTTGTACTTTGTTTGTTATTTTCAAAATTATTTCGCAAAATTTTTACCAAATCTCCCACCTCATAAGTAGCGGCAGGTATTCGCTTTGCGCCATACCTCTCTTTTTGCTTGTTTTGATCGTTGTCTATGTTGTCACTAATTTCCTCTCTAATTTCTTGCAGATCAGACGTTTTAGCGTCTGCCCCATTACCTATGTCGAGTTTATTTTGTAGGTTATCGCGTAATTTAAATCCAAACAAAGCTTCTGTCGCAGTTTTGCGTGTAGTGCTATTAACAGTATTATTAATACCAAATTGAACCTTACCTAGACACTTGTCCCATTCGCGCTCATGGCCAAAAGCGTTTTGTGAAGATAATGAATTCAGAATAGTTTGGTTGAATCTTTCAGCTTGGCCATTTGCTCTGGGACAAGCGACGGCATTAAGTACATTTTTTATGCCATGGGTATCACAAAAAGCCTTAAAAGCTGTAGATGTAAAGCTAGTACCTCGGTCAGATATTATCCTAGCCGGAACACCAAAATCGTAAAATATTTGTTCTAAAACTTTAATCGTACTTTTGGTCTTCAAATCTCTTACGGCTTTGACAAAAACATATTTTGTAAAAGCGTCTACTATTGTCAGAATATAGCAATAACCATTTTTGCTTTTTACAAAAGGACCAAGATGGTCCATATGGACCGTATGAAAAGGTATGGTTATCTTTTCAATTGGGTATAAATGACCAGATTTATGCCTAGAAGCGGTATCCTTATTATACGCACACTCTAAACAGGCCGCGACATATTTTTTTACAAACTTTCTTAACTTAGGAAACCAATAGTCTTGACGAATCCTCTCCAACGTCTTTGCGTACCCAAGGTGACCAATATCATCGTGATTAGCACGACATATCTGCCACCTTGCACTTCGTGGTACAACCAAGCAAAGGCGATCATCAACCTTCCTAAAAACTGCATGATTTTTGACAATATAATTATCCCTAATGTCTTTACATTCGAAATCATCTTCTGGTTTAAGAATATTGTGAATTCGAGATATTTCCGGATCTGCTAAATGTAATGTTAAGAGCCAATTCTGTTTTTCAATATTGTACACAGATACGTAAGATTTATCATGTGGTTCCAAAGATAGATTAGTGTTGCGGCTCAATGCGTATACGTGTGACATTTGTGTACCTGGTCGATAATCAATATCAAATGTATACTCGCACATTTGGAGCCACCACCTCGCTATTCTTGGAACCAAATCTCTTTTAGTCATTGTAGTCCTAAGGGCAGCGCAATCGGTATAAATTTTAAAGTGCAGTCCTAAAAGATAAACTCGGAACTTTTTTAACGAACACACGACCGCCAGTGTTTCCAGTTCATAGGAATGCAGGTGCTTTTCCTCAGGGGTTGTCTGACGGCTAAAATAAGCGACTGGTTTTAGGACTCTCAAGTCTCTCTGCCACTGCATGAGGATACCTCCTACACCAAGAGAGCTGGCATCAGTATGTAGCTCTGTTTCAAGTTTGGGGTCGTAAAGTGCTAGAACAGGGCGACTAACAAGCTTCTCCTTTAGAGTCTCAAAAGCCTGCTCTTCTACTTTAGACCATTGCCATTCGGAGTTTTTCTTTAACAAGGAAGTTAAGGAACGAGCAATTTCTCCATAGCCTTTGATAAATTTCCTAAAATAGCCAGTCAAACCTAGGAACTGACGAACTTCATGAATGTTACGAGGTCTAGAAAAGTCTTTGACTGCTAAAACCTTGCCTTCACCGGGCTGAATACCCTGCGAGGATATATCGTACCCTAGGTAACTAACAGTGGTATTGAAAAAACTACATTTCGAAAGTTTTAAAGTGAGACCATTTTGTCGAAAAAGATTCAGTATATCTTCTAATCTTTGAAACATTTCATCAATGGTTTTTGACGGTATTAAGACATCGTCCAAATAGGCCAAAGCAAACTCAAAATGCCTGTTACCTAAAATCCTATTAACCATTCGCTGAAAGACAGCCGGCGCGTTGGCCAATCCGAAGGGCATTCTCTTAAATTCATAATGCCCATCAGGCGTTACAAATCCGGTAAGGTGCTGACTGACTTTGGCCATTGGTATTTGATAGTAGCCGGAAGCAAGGTCAAGAGATGTAAAGAAACAATTTCCACTCAAATTAGAAATCTGATCCTCAATAAGAGGCAGAGGAAATCGGTCCTTAATTGTTTTGTTATTTAAGGCTCTAAAATCGACACAAAGCCTTTGTTCCCCAGTTTTCTTCCGAACCATCAAAATGGGACTGGCGTAATCGGATTTCGATTCCTGAATGATGTCATTGCGAAGGAGTTCAGCAATAGTCTCGCGTACAGTTTCACGTTCGGCATGAGACAGGCGATATGGTCGATATACAATCGGTTTATTGTCCGTAAGATCTATTTTCATTTCTATATCAACCGCACACCCTATCTCTTCCAAGTTAGTGGCGAAACAGTCACGGTAACTTTGGAGGAGGGAATACAATCTGTCTTTTTGAACGTCGTCAAGTTCTGGTCCAGTCTTAATATCGTCTCTTGCCAAAGGTTCTAAGTTCGAGACATCTGTCTGGATCTTATTCACTTGACAAACCTTCTGTTCGGTAAAAGGTATCGCCCTAGCAACCACAATACCCTCCTCTAAGGTTACAACATCGTGAGATAAGTTTGACACAACAACGTTGCCTTTGCCATCAGAGATATGATAAGCACCTTTAAGTAATCGATATTCCTTCCCTGGGTTGGAGGTATTATAACCCTCAATAAAGACGTCTCCTGTAAAGTTGGATTCTAAATAAACAGGGATAATATTGATTTTATGAATTTGTACTGACGTGGCAACCCGAAGCTTTAAATTATTATGATCGTTAAGCAACGAATCATTACTAGGACTTTGGTAGAAAATCAATCTAAGGCTATCCTTGAGAACAGTTATACAAGGTAATTCTGTAAAGTTTTGTCCGATAATCATGGAGCATTGCATATGATCATCATCAACGACTAAAACTTCAATCTCAGCTTCAACTTCATCAATTCTAACACACACCCATGATTTGTATAAAGGCATGACGGATGATTGACCAAACCCTCGCACTAACGGAATCTTATCGTGAGAATTGACTAAATGTAATAGTTCTGCGTTGGTTTTTCGCAAAAGTGTACACTCACTGCCGAAATCGATATAAGCTTCTAGAGGATGGTCATTAACAGTGATATTTTTAAAGAATTTCTTGTTACTATTTTCTCCGACGTCTATTTTTAAAGTTTTCTTTTCGGAATTATTCTCCACAGATGTAGGGAAAGAATTTGTAGTGTTCAACGGTTCTAATTTACAACCATCATTATTATGACCAACTCGCCTACAACGCTTACACTTAAGTATAGGTTTCGTGCACTTATAATAAGGATGACCAGTTGACCTACAATTATAACAAACAATAGAATTTGAATTTGAACTTTGATTATTCGAGTTCGAACCAGGAATAGAATTTCTTTGAACTGGTCGATCTCTATATTTATTGCTAGTAATTGTTTGAGGCTTTTGGGAACATAGGAAATTAAGCAAATCTTCGGGTTCTGAGCTGTTAAGAGCTTGTGCTCCATTCCTAATCGACCGGTCCATTATTCCATAGACGATACAATCTACAGCCTTTTTGCCCTTAATTTCGCATCTATTTAACAAACAAAGTTTATCAAAAAAATATTCACGTAAGCTTTCATCATTTTTTGAAGTACGGCTTAACATTTCCTCCAAAAGACGTCCATAGTTTTCTTCACTGGGAAATGCTTTTCGCAATTTTGATTGCCACTCGTCCCAAGTGTAGACAACGGTGGGTAAGGATTCAAACCATTTTTTTGCTAAACCGACTAACTTTTGTAAAGAAAAATGAATTTTTTGCCTTTCGTCCCATCCATAAATGACCGCGCATTCGTTAACTTTTTTCAACCAACATTCAATGGTTTGAGTCCTTTTTGCCGGGTCGAATTCTGGCACGACATTGTTCAGATTATTGTTGGTGAGAGACGAAGATGAAGCCTTATTGACTTCCTTCCAGTTTGCCAACAGTTCTAACACTTGCTTACTAGAAAGTTGTTTTGCAACCTTACGTGACTTCCTAGGCACAGGCTCACTGCTCGACGTGGATGAGGATGATGAACTCCTCTGTCGCCTCTTCCTTTTAGTCCGCCGACGTCGCTTAGGCGGAGTACCAGGCGGCGTACCAGCTTCCTTGTCAGACCGCATTCTTTCTGGAATGTGAACATCATCTTCGACAATATCCATTCTCTAAAAACTAGAATTCAACTAAAGACTGTTGTTCTTTTCATGGGGGGAAAAACAAAAAAAATAAAAAATAAATAATAATTGATTCAAATATTTTGTGGAGGGAAAAAGAACTTCAACTATACTTAAAACAATTAAAGTAAATATTAAATTAGCCAGTACATAAATAACATAAAGCGGCATCCTAGCCAAGATAACTTTATCCAGCAAGCAAACCTAGCTTGCTCAAAATTCCGACGAATGTATGTAGCTCATTTAACAAACCAGTGGGAAACCTACCCACTCAATTAACCAGAGAGCATGAACATACTTCGCCCCCTAAAAATTCACTCAACAGATATAAAATAATTTGTTCAACAAACCAGTGGGAAACCTACCCACACAATTATCCAGTAAGCATGCGTTGCCTACTTTATGAAAATAAATAAACATTTTTGATAAAAAACATGAAAATATACAATTAAAATGACATATAGATATGATTAAACACACCAAGCGTTACTGGAGAATAGTTCCAATGAAACACTTGACGAGCTCATTCATAGATGCATAGAGTGAACGTAGGTCGCACCATTATATAACCTTAAATAAGTTCGAAGCCCGCTTCTGAGATGTAATGAAACCACCTTTTCCGTATAAAATTATGTATATGTATATTCACTTATTCTTAGTACACCACTTTACTCCATTAAATAATTAGAACCCTTGGAATATTAACACTATTACTAGTAGCACAGATCAGACAACGTGCTTACGCCACGGAGGCTAGCCAACGACTGCCCACCATCAGTTGGGTTTTTCTGTCCGTCCCCACCAAGTCCCCACTACTTATTCGTTACGTCAGGCAGACAGCAAATATAAGTGTTGCCATTTCATTAAAAGAAAAGTTACAGATGTTGTAATATTTTAATGTTGCCATTATTTATTTTAAAAAAAATACGAAATCGTGACAATATTATATGTATAAATAGGGGGGTGGGAAGTTGAGGTATGGTCTTGGTGAGAGCCTGATTAGTGAGTCAAGTATCTCTATAAAATGCCGAGTATCCATCTGCTGTGTCAATGGCGGGACACCTACTAGAGCAGAGCCTCAGCCAGTCCGAGCCATCCACGTCCCCTTCGTCCACCCTGGGACCGGCTACAGCCACGCCGCCGCGTGACCACCATCTAGTGCTGTAGTTGCCAAGGATGCAGGGCAAAGGGCGAGTGTTCTGCGCCCGAAAACAGAACCCCTTCACTAGGGAGGATACCTGAACCAAACCGAGTGCGTCTGCGGACTCTGAGGTGGCAGCCCCACCAGCAGACTAGGACACAGTGGGCTAATCACCTGCTTGCCCGAAAATTACGATTCCTGAAACCAATACAGTAAATAACCGGACCGATCTATCAAAAACGACTTTTGGCATGAAAAAACGGACACGAATAGCTTACTGGAATGTGCGAACGCTACAGGAAGACTGCAAGTTAGCCCAAGCGGAGAGCGAAATGCTCAAGTACAAGCTGCACGTACTTGGACTCAGTGAGGTGCGCAGAAATGGATTCTGACAACTGAGAACATCTAGAGGGCTGACTCTCCTTTATTCCGGCAAGAAGAACTTAGATGACAAACACGAATACGGTGTGGGACTTCTCCTTGCTGATGACGTGAAGAAAAGCCTTTTGGATTGGAAACCGATCTCGGACAGAATAATTACTGCGCGCTTTAATTCTAGGGTCCGCAAGATCACCATCGTACAGTGTTATGCACCAACAAACTTGGCAGATGAGGAAATTAAGGATGACTTTTACAGCGCACTCTTAAACACCTTGAAAAGCATACGCAAGCAAGACATAGTTATCCTGATGGGGGACCTCAATGCCCAGGTGGGCAGTGATAACACTGGGTGTGAGAGACACATGGGTAAACACGGCCTTGGAGAGCAAAACGACAATGGGCAACGATTCGTCGAGGTTTGCCAGAATTACGATCTTGTCATCGGAGGGACACTGTTCTCACACAAGGATGTCCACAAATACTCTTGGACAGCACCAGACGGTATCTTAAGAACACAGATCGACCATCTTGCTATCAGCTGCAAATGGCAAACATCGCTACTAGACGTCCGCAATAAACGGGGAGCAGACATCGACAGCGACCACATGATGATGGTTGCCGAACTGCGCCTCAAAGTTGCAACTGCGAGGCGACCAGTTGGCGTAAGCAAGGTGGGGCGGAGATATGATGTGAGAAAATTGGACGACCCTGGCATGCGTAATAGATTCGCAATGGAACTCCGGAATCGCTTCTCGAGTCTCCAAGTAAACGAAGGCGCCACTATAGACAAGGAGTGGAATCACATAAAAATGGTCTATCAAGAAACCAGCTCCGTCGTCTTAGGACACAAAAACACAAAACGGGACGATTGGATCTCCGATTCTACATGGGACCTTATTCAAATGCGAAAAGACCTGCACGTTAAAATTTTAGGAGCCCCAAGTGACACTGAACGGACGAGCCTCAGGGAACAGTACCGGCAGATGCGAAGACGCATATACCGCAGTACCCGGAGAGATAGGAGGCGATGGGCTGACGGCTTAGCTGATCGAGCACAAACAGCTGCCGAAACTGGCAACCTGAGAGAGCTATACAATGCTACCAAAACCCTGGCTGGAAACAAAAGAACCAGTAAGAAGCCCTTACGAGACAGAGAAGGTAAGCTCATTGCGACTTCTGAAGGGCAGTTAGAACGTTGGCGTGAGCACTTCGAAGAGGTCTTTTGCAAGACAAATACAACCCTACCAGACACATCAGCAACCACTACACCGCCACAGTTGTTGGACATTGACACATCTCCACCTACTCGAGACGAAGTTGAACTGCCATTACTTCTCTTAAGAGTGGTAAAGCGCCCGGACTCGACCTTGTCACAGCGGAAATGCTTAAAGCCGACCCACAGACCGCTGTCGAGGTCATAACGCCACTCTTAGAGAAAATTTGGACAACCGAAGAGATTCCTGACGATTGGAATAAGGCAGTGCTGATAACCGTCCCAAAGAAGGGTGATCTTAGCCAGTGCAGCAACTGGAGGGGCATTACACTGCTTTCTGTCCCATCTAAAGTCTTCTGCAAAATTCTTTTGAGCAGAATATCGAAGGCAGTTGAACCCATTCTTCGACGTGAACAAGCTGGATTCCGTTCACGTTTGTCGACTTCGAAAAAGCTTTCGACACTGTACATTGGCCTAGTATTTGGTCTCGTCTGGATGAAATGGGAGTCCCGCCGAAAATCAGAGATCTGCTAAAAGCCGTCTACAAGAAATACTCCTGCAGGGTAGCTCACGACGGTTTGTTATCAGCAGACATCGCAGTTCACGCAGGTGTCAGACAGGGTTGTCTATTATCGCCTCTGCTATTCCTCATCGTGCTGGATGGTGTGCTGCATAGAGTGAACGACGGCAAGCGACGTGGTATAGAGTGGGGGTTGACAGACCAGTTGGACGACCTAGACTACGCTGATGACCTCTGTCTGCTTAGCCACAAGCACGGTGATATGCAAGCTAAGCTGGATGACCTCCAGCGTGAAGCGGGAAAGGTGGGCCTTAAAGTCAACGCGCGTAAGACCCAAGAGATGCGTATAAAAGGAAAGAACCTGCTGCCACTAACGCTTGACACAAAACAAATAGAGCGCGTGCAGCAGTTTACGTACCTGGGAAGCGTCGTGTCGCAATGTGGAGGAACAGAAGAGGACATTACTTCTAGAGTTGCTAAAGCTCGAGCCACCTTCGCGCAACTCCGCCCCATATGGCGGTCAAGGAAGCTTACTCGCAGAGTGAAACTCAAAATCTTTCGCTCCAATGTAAAAACCGTTCTGCTATATGGGTGCGAAACGTGGAAGGTGACTAAAGACATCACGCAGCAGATCCAAGTCTGCATCAACCGCTGCCTTCGACAGATATTGGGTATCTTTTGGCCTGAAAAGATATCCAATGAACGTCTGTGGCAGCTTTGCGGCGAGACACCGATCGACCAACAGATAGCGCGTCGTAAATGGACATGGATCGGCCACACACTCAGGAGGGAGCCTACTCACATTCCGAGACAGGCATTGGAATGGACCCCTCAAGGAAAGAGGAAGCGTGGTCGACCAAAGCAGACCTGGCGACGATCGGTAGCGGCGGAGATGAAGACAATCGGGCTGTCTTGGCCCGAAGTGAAGCGCGTTGCTCAAGACAGAGCGGGATGGAGAAGCACTGTAGCGGCCCTCTGCCCCACCCAGGGGAGATAGGAAAATAAGTCAAGTAAGTCATATGTATAAATAGTATTATATATTAGTTATGTGTGTATTGTAGTATTTATATATGTATGTATAGGTTCTTTTTGTAGCGCCTATCGCAATAAAATAGATTTTTCTGTTTTTCCTAAAGGTTGACTGGTAGAGAATGCATTAGGGTTAAGTCCACCTTTTGTACCTTTGTGTTTAATAAAGATTAAATAAATAAATAATAAATAAGACATGATATTCAGAATAATAGTAGAAGGAAAAATAAAAGGGAGATGAGGAAGGGGAAGACCAAGGATTAAGTTTTTCCAACAAATTAAGGAAGGATTAGGAGTAAGGTCCGATGAAGCCACGTCGGTGACGAGGGCTCTGATCGACTCTTTGGAGCACTTGGATCCGTGGTGTCGTTACTCACCAACAGCTCGCCACAAGCTGCCCTGCGAGTTATTTTATTTATTTATTATTATTTTTTAGATAAATAAACACTGTACGCACTACTCCACGCGATTATAATGGCTCTA
The DNA here is from genome assembly GCA_963576875.1 of Acrobasis repandana. NCBI lineage: Eukaryota > Metazoa > Arthropoda > Insecta > Lepidoptera > Pyralidae > Acrobasis > Acrobasis repandana. Next base: position 11,199,358 of record OY756218.1, on the reverse strand, counting down.
CCTGTTTTATTAGTTTCTAGGCTGATCTACACCGATCAATCTACCTAAGCACACTCAGTCAAAATTGTCCTCAAATAGCTTTTTATTTAGTCTATCGGATCATCTATACGTCTTTAAAGATTCCGTATAAAAACCGCAGTGAGTTTTTCCACTGCGACGCAAGGGAGGCCCGCTCTATTTCCTACAATTATTCGACGGAAATGAGATTTCGGATTAGACCGTCGGCTGATGAAGACGCCAAGATGGACGGGGACGAAAAAACAATTAAGGGGGAATTAATATGATTGCATTGCGAGCCGCGGATCTTCGAAATATTCGGCGAACTAAATACGTGGTGCTTGAGTGCTCCGGGTGGCGAATCAAATCGAATGCTGTAAGTAATCAATTGAAATCATATGGAAGGCCATAACGTAGCATTTTGTTTTTGGAAGTATGCTAAGTAATAAGTATACTTATAAAGATCTGGTGCCAGCAACTGACAATCAAAATTAATATCGCAAACTACCTACTTACTGGGAAAATGTATGTAAGTTCACAACGTGTAACAAAATGGAGGTATCAACCCTGAAACATCGCGAAAAAAAATCTGCAGCTCCATACAAAATTAAATACCTACCGTGCCAATATGTATGAAGCTGCAGATTTTTTTTTTGCAGTTTTAGGGATGATCCCATAGTAAAAGTTGTTTACATTGGTTAGTACATCTACTTACTTTACTACTCAGGTTCTGCAGTTACTGCAGAATTTTTAACTATCGTGAATGGTATTGGTCAGGTATTTCGACTGTTGTTGCTTCTTCCATGCTGGTCTGGAAGAAGAGAAAAAACTTTGAATGTTCCAGCTGCTTCTCTTCCCGCACAAATCTTACAAAAGCTGATGAAGGAATGGGCGAAAATGTGAATCATGTTAACAGGCGATGCAGCTCATGCAGCTAGGAGCCCATAAGTATTTTGATTCCTTTTCCATTCTCGCCAACCATCTCACTAAAAGTGGCTTTTAGGTCTTGCGGCCCTGGGCTATGTCTGCTTAGAGCCGCAAGATCTAAAGTGCTCTATGTGCTCCTTAAGGGATAATAACGTACCTACGTCTTCGATGTCTAACGAGCATAATATTATAAAACATTACAGATTTAGTACCCTAACCTTTTTTTACGAAAATCGACATACAATATAGGTAAAATCGTCGAAGTAAAATATAGATACCTACTTACATCTAACGCATATTGAGTAGGTGCCAAGGTATCTCGGGAGCCCACTGCTAGCACGGTCTAGCTAGACATTAGTTGTTTACCTACATAAATATCAACTGATTTATTTTTAATTACTTCCCAACAACACCCCGTTGTCTACTTCACAGCCTTTTAAGTATGTGTTGTGTATAATAACTAGGTAGTTACTACACGTACACGCAACTTCTTTAATTAAAAGTAAACAAAGCCTTCGTCTAATTAGATGATTTATTTAAGTCACTCTCGTTATAGATTTACAAGAAGGTATGTACATAGGTATGTAGCAATTGATAGTAGACATATATTTATTTATTTAATATTAATTGCACAATAATCTAACGATTATAATACAAAAGGTATTGTCTACCAGTTCACCTTAGGGACGTAGCAGAAAAGGTAGTAAATGGGGTGCAAGATTAACTATTCAAAATAAAGAAAGAAGAGTGTTATATACAAATAATAAAACATGTAAAATTCGTATAATTACATAACGTATACACTATATATATATATATATATATATATATTCATATATAAATTCCATTAATCCATATACATAATTAAAATAAACTTAAGTACATAAACATGACACCTACCTACCTACGTGTCAATTAGATTCTAAAAGTACTCTTTCCAAAAGAAAACACGCATTCACGAACCTTTCGCCAACCATAAGTCAAATAAAGTCATTAATCAGTGAGTCTGTAACCACAACGGTCCCTGAAATTGGACCGAAACGCCGCAATCAAATGACCCGTTGAAAGTTTTCTAAATTGCATACAAAATGTCTTCCACAGAGCTGCGGGTCCTGACGGCTATTACTTACAACGCAATATCAAATTGCTTTCAATTTATTTCGCAATTGCCGTCTTTGAGTTTCGCTTTGTAGGGGCCTCTGACGTCGGTCCGAGGCAACAATAAAATGTATTCGTCTCCGGAATGTTTAATATGGGGAAAAGTTTAATAACGCGTCCGGGCGGGCGGCGGGCGAGCGGCCGAGCGCCCGCGCGGGCGGTCAGCGCCTTAGCCGGCCCACTGCGATAAATCAAATCTCTTACCTTCTACGTCGCTATGAGAAAAATCCTTATTACATTCGAAAACATTTTGTTCGACTCCCAGTAAAAAATCACTATCCAATTACATTCTCTGCCTACAGCCTAATATTCAGTTCAGTTGCGATACCCGGAGATTCTCCCTGGGGGATGTGTCTACTACCATTAAAGAGTGATGGATAACTAATATCTGCGAGAAAGTATTTGATAAAGTTATTTCTATTATATAGGAGTGGTACCTACGGAATGGATGAATATGGCGCTCGGCTCACGGCAAAAAAAGCCAAAGGACCTTTGAAGAACCGATGAGGGTTCGCCATGTCGGAACACCCTAAGGCACAAGGCATCACATCATTAGCAAGCGACACCTGCGAGCATCCACCCCCGTACTACTTCAAGCGGTACCGACATTGCGAAGTAAGCTCAAATTTCAGACGCCATTGTCTGCCGAGTTCGGAGGATATTCTCTCTAAAGCTCAGTACAATAGCGGTAATGGATGTCAGTCAAGGCAATTTTTTAGCTTGTTTCGGGGGGAGATTGGGTTGTTATGTGAAACGCTATGACTGCGGCTCATCAAGACGCAGCAGCGGAGCCGGCCTGGAGCCGCCGCCGACACAATAGCTGCCTGACGTTAATTAAATGTTAACAAACGCCCTCGTCGCCTAATTGGAACTGTTGCCTATTATCCTTACATCCCGACGCGGAGAATGACTTCCAAGCTTGAGAACAGCACTTCAGACTTTTTACTCGGAATTCTTCAAACTAAGTAGAATCGCATCCTTTGTTTCGGACCCCGACATTGTATGAGTAAGTATTCATTAAAAATAATTGTTACGGTATAGGTAGGTAAGTACTTTATTTAGAGAGTGTTACAGAAACGCGAAATACTTACACAATCCTAAGGAAATAGGTACTCAGTCTTCTTCTTCGTCTAAGCGCATTTCCGGTTGCATCCTCGGCTGTGCTGCTTCGGAGCCCGGGGTGCGCTTTCCCGCTTTTTCTTCTCCAAATAATATGCATGTCAGTGGTCACCCAAGGATGCCAAAGACCTTGTAAAATGGAGAAGAAATAGCCGGAACACTTTCAATGATTTGTCTCTAGTTTTACAACCGGCCGCCTGCCTAACGTCAACCCTCTTTGGGAATGTATTTCTGCGAAAAGTTTTACAACCGGCCGCCGCCCGATGTTAACCCTCCTTGGGAATGCAATTGTAGCACAAGATGTTTGTGCTTAGTCCTTTAGTCGCCTCTTACGACATCCTCAGGAAGAGATGGAGTGGTCCTATTCTAACCTGGAACCACACGGGTAAAATAGGTACTCAGTCTCTGACCCTAAATACTATTATGATACCTATAGCTACACATTTTTGTTAGCCGGTACCTAAGTAGGTACGGTATCATTAAAAGACATTACCTATACCACTTTAATCTCCCGGTGCTAAAACTATCCATCTAGTCTCTTGTAGCTACGTCGCAGCTTCGTAGAGTGTCGGTGTCATGTACTGAAGCCCACAGGCCCTCAGTCCCTGACCAGTAAACCTATTGTGAAACTAGCTGAAATTGCCTCACCTTCAGAAAGTAAATAAGTACTTATAGGTCAAGGCGGATCAAAACCTGGATACCTACGTGACTGCATACCTACCTGGGGACGTGCAATGCAAAGGAATCTTTGCCGCCCCTAAAAGAAAAGAAGAATAGTATGCCGCGCTCTTTGGCCACCAGCCACCACTATTCTAATTATGTATATGCATAAGCATGACCTACCTAAACCCCATGTTATTGTATTCAGTAATACTATCTAACTTACCTATAGATATAGATAAATATTTAGCTAGATACTGCTCTGCTACTGACCGTCAAGTTCGTTACTTTAGATTAAATTCAAGACAACGCTGGCTATCTCGTAATGGGCCCCTCGAATTAATCCCCGCTTTAATTAACGCTGAGCGAACTTCTTCCCAGTGCTTCATGCTTGTGAATAGACTTATGGAATAGGGTATTTGATACTAATGAAAATTTGGCAAGTAAGGTACCTACGTACTTGGTAAATTTATAATTAATAACTATAGGCACAGGTATGAAACTTCATACACTACTACAAACGAAGCTACCTCAACTTTAAGAGATTCCATTCTGTATGAAACACTCTTATTCATTTCTGTGCTATAGGTACGATACGATATACAGGGTCTAACAACATATACTAAAACTATTCAGTTCATGATAGTTTCCCCTTCTTCTTATCGAGTCGAAATGGTTACACTGTTTCTTCAATTTCAAATCACCAGTATGTGGCCACGGCGATCCCGTTTACCCAAGGAACATATATTATATCGAAATATAAAAAAAATATTTTTGGCCTCCCATACAAGTTGACCGGTCAGCAGCTGATCTGAGGTTGTATGGAAAGTCAAAAAATATTTTTCATATATAGAAATATTAACAATATTATTTATTGCAATACTAGCTGTGCCCGCGACTTCGTTCGCGTGGTTGTCGGAATGTTATATAGCCTAAAGCCTTCCTCTATAAATGGACTACCCAACAAAAAAAGAATTTTTCAAATCGGACCATTAGTTCCTGAGATTAGCGCGTTCAAACAAACAAACAAACAAACAAACAAACAAACAAACAAACTCTTCCGCTTTATAATAATAGTATAGATTATTTAGGTACAGTTTTACTTCTTTTTATTTCTCTGGAATATTATACATTTATTTTGGTCTATGTAGAATACCACTTATACGATGAAAACTTAATATTATATATAATTAATTATTTACAATCAATCAATCAATCAATCATTTATTTGTCAAACATAGGTACAATTTTAGAGCTGTTACAATAATATATAGTAGTTCGCTATGTATTGCCATGCCATATATAGCATACAAATATTTAAGTACGAGTAGATACCTGCACATAAATAAATTTGGTATATTGCACGCCTCATAAGCGAAGCGCATGAGGTAGTGCTCTACTCTCGCCTTACAAAAATCAAGGGATTTTTTAACTAAATGTGTTTATTTATTTTCTATCGCACTTGTACAATAATATTTACACATAAATGTCAAGGAAAAACACTAGTTTCAACACTTATGACATTTTTAAAAGACATTTTGCCTTTTAAATAAATAAAAACAATGTTTAATAAAATCATTTTGTGGACGTCCGTGTGTCTGTATGTATGGAAACTGGCGTGGTCACGATAACTCCCGAAAAACTTATCTGATCAAGTCCATTTTTTTATACGCTTCAGTATTATCCAAAACTAAGTCCTTTCGAAGATCACGGTCTAATTCAATGTAGTTTAGTTATAGCGAGCAGCAAAAAAATTCAAATCGTCGCGCGTGAGCTCGCCATTTTGTTACAAACCAAAATCTTACGGTCGAAAACAAATCAGGGTGACAGAACTTGAGCTGCTCTTCGCACACGCCTAGATCGTCGGGGTGTAGGCAAAGAGGTTTGCAATGGGTCCTCCTTCACAGTGCCAGCTATATCTTTCTCAGCGGGAAGTTAAAAATAAAAGTTAAAAATAATCTCCAGTCGTGCGTTAAAGCCGACACATACTTTTCTTCGTTTTAAGTTAGCAATAAAACAATCAAAATCAATTTAATTGTGAACAATGAGATTATGAGGCGTGCACTTTTGGATTTCCCAAAACTATTTTAAATTGGAGCTACAAATAACAATGTCGCAGATTAAAACTAAATTAAATCAACTAATTTATCATGAAATTTAAAATCCTTTTCATGATAAATTTTAAAAAAGTACTTACATTACTCACATGTCAAGTAAAATAACAAAAGAATACAGTATTATAAATGTCACATTAAATTAAATAGTTTAAAATTGTCAAATATTGTCAAAATCTAAAATTTGTCATCTTTTAAAAAATCTTTCACAGAATAGTAGCTTTTATTTGTAGTGTAAAGAGTCGTTTTTTAAACAGTTTATAATTTAAATCTTTTAATTCATTAGGTAGTTTGTTATAGATTTTAGACTTACTTTAAACTAAATGCTATTTATTATATCAATAATTTGCAAATACTTATCTCATTATTAATTTGTAACTTAGTAGTATTTTAAGTTTCTGTCACCGCCACTAAGCCGTGTGGTTCCCGGCAGAGTAGAATAGGACCACTTCAAGTCTTCCTGCGGATGTCGTAGAAGGCGACTTAGGAAACACAAGCTAAACAAAGCTTAGACAACTCCTACAGCTACGGCCAACCAGCTATCTGAATAAAATAAACATTTGTTAACTTGGTACCTCATAGTCAGTAGCGACGTTAGGGGGCGTTTTTGGGCAAGGGGGGTCACAGGTAATAATAAATAAAAAAATAGCGGCTGGTTAATGGCAGCAACTCGCAACGAAGGGAGGAGGGGGTGCATAAAAATAAGAGTCTAGCTCTTCCTCCCGCTCCGTCTTCGTTTACAATGGGGCGGCAAATTGAAGACTCCTATATCGTACTTGCACCCCCCTTCCCCCCCCGGCAGAAATAAATTCGTCAGAAAAAAGTCTGAGTGAATTGCAGTTGGGGGGGGGGGGGGGTATATCTCGCCCAGGGCGCTGGTAGAGCTAAAACCGGCACTGCTCATAGTTAACTATCGATAATCTTTTTAACAAGTACCTATGTTGTTTTAGTTAGATGTCGTAGAAGGCGACGGAAATAAAAGCTAATCAAACCTTATAGGGAAACATCAATGAGACCTCTCCAACCCGTCCGGCCAGAGTGGAGAGTGTAGGCCAAATCCTCTGACTGCTCTGGCTAATATATGGCTCTGATAGTACAGAGAGGGTCGTGCTCCCGCAGTGGAGTGAAGACTAAAAAAGAACTGATCATGATGATGATGATGAAGTTTCTGACACGTCGTCAATCGAACGCATCCTTTCATTATTTTCATTTGCTGCCGAACGCACCCAATGGTCTGTCATTTCACAAATGTCACTGTTACTTTCCGAGTTTCCGAGCCGGCTGTTGCTGTCAGTCACTTCTTGTCAATCACAAACAAGTAAAATTGTTCTGTTTTTCTTTGCTGTGATCACAAAGAGCTAGCCTCGGGCCTCCGTCCGAACACTGATATTATTATACTATGTCAAGCCTCCGAACTCCGAATAAATAGAAGTAAAATTGTTCTATGGAGCTAGCTAGCCAATGCCAAACAAAAATTATTTTCTTTTTTCAAGTGCTTTAACCATAAAACATTAATTAATCTGATTAAATTAATTTAGGTACTCTCTTCATAAAAAAATTTACCATAGTGTGTGAGCATTCACTACCACATTCATTTCGAAATGGCATAACCCTGGCCGTACAACAAATTTAGCAATACAATTTAATCAAAATAAATATCACAAAAGAAAAGGGCTACCTAAGATACATCGTGGATACATCATGGCTCAATTTCGACCAGCAGGTTTCTCAGACGAAGATTCAGATAGCGATGATTATGGATTTTACGAGAAGCCGGTAAGTAAATCAATCTTTTTGTCATCAAATAAAGTTAAAGTATTTTCTCAGATAGAATATCCCACTCTCAATTTACATTGTACCCACATTGACTAGATTTAATTTAAGAATAGAATCCAAGTTAGGTATCTTGTTCTTATATTAGTGTCGCAACAAGTTGTGTAGGTAGTGGGTGAAAATTGTGAACTTAGGTTTTAATCCTTGGATTTAAAACAGGGCTTGGAATACCGTTAAAAATCTGGTAATGTTAATTCTGTCAAACGGCGTTAACGTTATCAGCAAAGATAACGTTATGCTGTAACGGTATTTTTCCCACTATTTACCGATAAATTAGATAATGTTACCAATGATATTAACGGCAATTGTAAAGGATATTGATTCCATAATATTATGTTTATGTTTCAGTCAAGAAACTACTACACCCAACAGCAGCAAAACCCTAAGAAAACTCTGGAAGTTAAGCTTCAAGATGCAATCATAAATGGAAATATTGATGAAGTTGAAAACATAGTCATTTATGGTATATTTTTTTTTACTTTCACATCTATATTTTTCCATCCTGTGGCCTGTGTCTTACAGCCCTGGGCTCTGTTCCCCGTTAGGGATAAAGACGCGATAATGTATCTGTATCTATATTTTTCTCATATCTGAAGCTATAAAAACAGAGCCATCATAGAAATTTATTTATTTTATTTTGTATTTAGTTTGTGGTGCCATGTTCATACATGTTCAACAAATCATTGCATGATGGTAATGCTCATGCATTACCATCATGCAATGATTTGTTGATATGCCTTACTTACTTTATTCTTTACATATTCTTTTCTTAATTCCTTTGTTTACTATTTTCAGATCTCAACAATAATGTGAATTTGAAGTTAGATAGCGGGTGGACTCCTCTGATGCATGCATGTTTCCATGCACATGAAAAAATTGTGGAATTCTTATTGGAGAGAGGTGCTGATCCTAATCTGCATGCAGGTAATACTTAGCTATACAGATAAAATTATTGTGCCGATGCTGGAAAATGCCTTTTGGTGGTGACGTGTGTGACATAATGCTCCTACTAATAGTTAAACATTTAGTTCCAACATAGAAGCTTCCTGATTTGAAATCAGAGCTTCATGTAGTTTATATTAACAAAAGTTAAGCTAGTACCCCATTATACAAGTTTAAACTTACTTTTACTAGAAGCCATTTACTTTTTCTGGAGACCTGTGCTGTTGCACAGATGTTAAATGGAATTTTATTGAAGTCTCCCGTGACTCTGGCATTACACCAAGTTAACAGAAGCCTTGAAAAAAATAGATTAAAAAATGTGCATTCTGTGGCAGAAAAAGTATTATATTTTAAGAAAGGTTATCCTTTATGCCTAGTTTCATCCAAATCTGCTCAGTAATTTTTTCATGTTGAGTAACAAACATATTCTCTTCACATCTTCCGCTTATATTGTATATCAAAGATTAAAATACATATGTTTAAATTCCAGACTCAGTTACACCTATAATGGCTGTGTGCTCAAATAGTAGTGCTAACAATGATACAATCTACCGTATAATCTGCAGACTTATAGAGAGCAAAAGTCTTCTGAATGTTGGAGACAAATATGGACAAACACCACTTATGAGGGCCATTAGCAGTGGCCGATTAACAGTGGTCCAAAAACTCTTAGATGAGGGAGTGAACATAGAAATGCGAGACCAACAAGGTTGGACGGTAAGTTCGTACTCGTTCATAGTAAGATAAATATTTAAGTTATTTAAGAAAATAGGCAAAATTTGACCATCCCCTTTATCTCTGAAGCTCCTTGGCCTAAAATTTTGAAAAAAATACAGAAAATGGTTCTTTATAGATTTCAGTTAAACCTAAGAGAAGTACAACCATCTCCACGCGAGTTTAGCTCACACTACACCGGTTTATTATATGTATATGATTATTCAGCTGAGAAAAGTTCATACTTTATGATTCTTTTGGATTATAAACTAGCATTCACTGTAATCACAGTATAACTAAATTCAGTAGTTTGACTCGGCCCTCACCTTGAATTATATACCTAGAGTGACGCAGTACGTAAAACACGCGCTAGGGCTCCCCGCCTGCAGTATTTTAATTTCATCTACCAACTGGAGTTTCTTTCTAGTTTTGTTATATTTATACTTTTTATACTAATTATAAATGCGAAAGTTTTTGTACGCATATCACTTGTTTGTTTTTTGTGTGTGTAAGTTAAGGACTGTATGCACAAAGCCACGTGGTCGGATTTGGCTCTGAAATATGCAAAATTTTTCCGCTAGGGGGATAAAAATGTCAAGATGAAGATACATAGAGTTAATAATGTGTAAACGGGACAATAGATGTAGGTAATCATAAATTGTAACGTAGAAGCTGACTTGTTTCTTTTCGTCAAGACTTCCAGTCCGCGATACTTATTAAAATTTTCAAATCAATTAAATCAAAGAATTATTTTGTTTGAATTATTATTTCTGAATTAAGGCCTTGGCAGACGTCATTATAATGTACTTAACACTTTAGTAGACAGGCTATCAGTAAAAAAAGGCTAAAGTCGAAAATACAGTAGTGTGCGTGAATGCAAGACGTTTATTTAAAAAGCGAGTTTAAATATATGTGAAATTCATATAGCACTTTCTAAAAAATCCAAGTTATAGTTATTCGAATCTTGCGTTAAATTTATTACTTTTTCAATTTATTAGTCGACCTCCGTGGCGATTCCTTAACACGCTAGTCCATCACTTGGAGGTTCTGGGTTCGATTCCCAGCCAGGGCAAGTTGGTAAATGGCCTTTTTTAATTTGTCCTGGTTCTTGGGTGTTTATTTTATCCCATCAAAAACATAAATGTAAAAATGCCAAGTTCAAATTCCGACAAAACAATTGAAATTTAAATAGCTGCCAAGTTATGTAGGTAGAGAAAACTGAAATATATTCATAAGAATCTCAACATTTGACTTGGACAACATTAAGATTGAAAGCACGGTCACCCATCCTAACTGTGACCAAGCTAGAAGTTGCTTAACCTGTAAAAGCACAGTCATTCATCCATCAATTTTTGAATTTATTGTATGCAAAGTGGAGCGAAATATTTGCACAAGTGGTTTTGATTACTCGTATTTTGAAATTTGTTAAAGCGTAAATGACAAAGAACCCTTAGAATAGAGAATCTTTTTAGTTTCACGCAGCTTTTTAGGGTTCCGTAGTTAACAAGAAAACCTTATAGTTTCGTCATGTCTGTCTGTCTATCTGTCCCCAGTTTTACTCATAGACTATTAGTACTAGAAAGCTGTAATTGGGCATGGGCATGGATATGTGGTAATAAAAACTTGAAAATGTCTTCAAAATTTCTTGCCATTTCAAACTAAAGTCTCCCTCTGTCATTCCTTATTACTCCCACTTCTTGACTATGCTGATGCCTGTTTCCTTGACGCTACAGAAGAGCTTCTTACTAAGCTTGAACGTTTGCAGAATTTGTGTATTCGTTTTATCTTTGGCTTAAGGAAATTTGACCACGTCTTTGACTTTCGCAAACAACTCAAGTGGCTCCCCATCCGTCTTCGCCGGAACACTAGAATCCTTTGCCTCCTCTTCAACGTCCTGTACAATCCCTCATATCCTCCTTATTTGCGTGAACGGTTTTCTTTCGCACGTTCTGCCGACGCTCCTTGTAGATCTGCCCGTAAATCCATCCTTCATTTCCCAACACATAGCACCACTACCTATACTCACTCCTTTTCCGTGCAGGCAGTTAGGCTATGGAATCAGCTACCACCGAGCATTCGAGAGTCTAAAACCATAACGACGTTCAAGAAACGAGTAAAAGATCACTATCTGTATTTATCATCCTAATATATTTAGAAATATTAACATATGTATTTATTGTATATATGCTTTATGAATATATATTTATTTATGTATTTATGTAAGTATATTTATGTATGTTTATGTAGGTATATATCTTGTCTATTTATTTATTTAGTTTTGTATTGTAGGTACACGCCAATTACCTCTTTTTTCCCATTTCCTCTCGCGGGTCTACTGGAAGAAATTTCTTTAGAAATAAGTAGCACCTAAGTACTATGTTTTCCTTATTTTTTTTAAGTGTATTTTTGTAAATTTCCAAGTGTACTTGAATAAATAAAAAAAAATGTGTGGTGTGAGACGTCGTTGAATAGGTCTTTCAAAAATATTATAAGATTATGAAAACTTTTTTCGTTTTAGCAATCCGTTTGTGAAATATTTGGTTTTTGATTGCAAATTTTTGTTAGAATCGTGTGTTTTCCCTCTCTGTCAGTTAAACGGTTGTATATGGACACTTAAAAAAATTCACGGCAGTAGTATATAACGTCTCCCTGTACTAAAACTAATTTAAGGTGGATTCAGTTCATGATACTGAACAACTTTTCCTAAGGAACACATAATTAAATATGAAAAGAAAATGTTTGCTTTCCATTAGACCTCCGTAGCGTAATTGTTAACACGCTAGACCGCTAATCCGGAGGTTCTGGGTTCGAGCCCCAGCCAGGGCAAGTTAGAAAATGGTCTTTTTCAAATTGTCCTGGGTCTTGGGTGTTTATCTATGTATGTATTTATCATAAAATATAGTATCATTGAGTTAGTATCCCATAATACAAGTTTAAAACTTACTTTGGGGCTAGCTTAATTAGTGTGATTTGGCCTTACATTACCATACATATATTACATAAATATTACATTTTGCCAAATCTTGTGTATAAGAGATCAAAAATAATTTTTGTATTTCGTTTGTTCCTTGGTGAAAGTTGTTCAGTATCATGGACTGAATTCAGACCTAAAGGTAGGCAGTTGTTAGTTACATAAAACAAGTAGGTACTGACTACGGAACCCTACACTGTACGTGGCCCGTCACGGCACGTGGCCGGTTTATTTTGGTTAAGTTGAAATTTTAGGGAACCATAGACAAATTTATGATATTTCTGTGTAAGTCAATATTACTTATCGCTGACATGACGTTCTCAAAAATACAATCAAATACCTAGTATTTTACGCGAGCGGTGACTTGGAAAACTACATGTTTTGTGTTCCACTGACAGAAAATGTACACATTTGAATTTTCTTTGTGAAACAATACGTTTAGCGACCATCTGCAATCGTAACACCTTTCACTTCTATTCACCTTATTAGGTAAGTACAGAGGGTAAAAAAGGATTGCACGTTGAACAGATCAACAGTCTTGGCACTTGGTACGTGCTCAATCAATGACTTGACTGTTTGATTTTGTACAATATTTTTAACGAATCAACAAAGAGCACTAAAAAGAAATCTTTTCCTGAAAACAGCTAAAAAAATTGGTTGATTAATGAAGCAGTAATTAGCATTATTGCACCCTTTTATTTTTTATCTTCTAATAGGTTTTCCTGTAATCTATAGGTAAAGAACTATTAACTGTATATTTTTCAAAAGATTGGATTCAGTGGTTTCGGAGATAAGTGTATTTTTATTATTTATTTTCAAAAATAACTTTAAAAACACCAACTTAAAAAATAAAGAAAAATATATTTAATATTATCATAAAATGCTCTTTCATTTGATATTTTACGCGATATAGTTCACAAAACCCTTTTTTCAATGTCTCATTTATCTCCCATAAATTGGCCCCATTTTTTATTTATTTATTCATTTACCTACATTTTACTTCCGTCTTTGGGTCACAAACTTACATTATGTGCACCACATTTCAACTGAATCGGTCCAGTAGTTTAGTAGGGGGGGTAAATTTTCGCCCATTTTCTTAAATAACTTAAAAATACCGATCTAAGAAATAATAAAAAATAAATATATCACACGATTTTGTTATCAAAACTTTTTTTTAATGTCTAATTTACCCACACTAAGTGGCCCCCTTTTTTAAATTTCATTTATTTACATTATACGTCTATCTTTAGGTCACTAAGTTACATAAGTGTAGGTACTAAATCTCAACTAAATCATTCTAATAGTTTCGTAGCAAATTGGCTGTGACTTACGGACAAACAGACAAGCGAAACCCTAAAAACAGTAAAAACACCGAAAAAATCGGTTTCTATACAAATTTCCCGGGCGGCTGCACACTTTTGTATAAAAATGCAGTTTTTTTTTTGTTTTTTGACTGTTGTTTTAATATCATTATACTATACTAGCAGTCCACCCCGGCTTCGCCCTTGGTACACACAAAGCCTATGTCACTCGGGGATAGTGTACTTTTCCAACGGTGAAAGTTTTTTTTAAATCGGTCCAGTAGTTTAGGAGCCATGTAATGCAAACAAACAAACAACCAAATCTTTTCTCTTTATAATATTAGTGTAGATAAATAGCCTACTATAGCCTGCCTGCCAAGCCAAGTATAGATCTAGTATAGCCTGTGGTTGGATATATTACGCATAATGTCAATTCGTATTTTGATATACATTCATGGGGAAAAGTTGTTCAAAATTTCAGACTGAATCACCCCTCAAAATAATTGTAAAACCCTAATTAAACAGCACCTTTTATTACAAAAACAGTTAATATGATTCCGCGACCCGAGAAAGTTCCAATCCGATTTTCACCCTAATCACCAATTAAAAAATATAGGTAATAAATCAAACCAAATTATTTTTTTCATTGACTTAATTTTCAATAAAATTTAAAAAAAATGTGCGATGCCGTATCTGCGATAGCATTACATCTTTACTTCAACGTCAACAAAATGTCAAAACTGTACCATAGTGTAGCAAAAGTATGACATAATTTGGCAGTTTGTACATAGTTTTTTATTGAAATATTTTAGACTGTAATGCAATTTTTCGTAATTTGAAAATGGATTTTTTGAAAAATTCGACACGGCCTCCTTCCTGAACGCCCGGCGGGCAACTGAATTTGTATGGAAGAATCATGGCCGCCATTTCAGAGATTTCTGTCAAAAACGTTGCAAAACATCCAATTTTTAAAATTATTTTTTTTATTATTGCGTGATTGCATTGTAAGCAAATATTAAGAATAATGTTTCAAAATAGCCTTTATTTTTATAAAATATATGCAATCCCTTGTTAGAATATTTCTTTACGCAGAAAAACAAGCCAGTTTGTAGCAAGATTTTCTAAAATATTTCTTTCAGGTTTCTTTACAATTATCTTACTTTTTCTGAATGAAAATTAATAAAATACGATTTTCGTCTACTGGCTAGTCTATTCACCTATAACTAGGTATGTAATTTTCTTAGTGGTCTTTTCTACTTAAGCCATAACTATTGCCCGCGCAAAGTGCGTTTTGCATGTTTTTGGGTAAATTCAATGCTTGTTTTTAGGAAAACTACAAAATATTTTAAAATATCCTTTTTTTCGTCTACTGTCCCAACTCTTCCTCTATCTATGTGTATACATTATTTGACTTAAATCAAACGCTTTCTGTACAAACTTGTTGCCCGCGCAAACCCAGTTTACATGGTGCCGACCCTTAAGTGGCCAACAATGGTGTCAGATTTCTCAAACTGCATAAAGGCATCTGGCATAGCTTGACGACTGCCATATAATTGTTGTTTGTTTTTCGTGTATGTAAGTGGCCAACACTGGTGTCAGATTTTTCAAGCTGCCTAAACGCATCTGACATAGCTTGACGACTGCTATATAATGACAGCCGGGACCAACGTCTTTTACGTGCCTTCCAAAGCACGGAGGAGCTCGAGAAATTTTTGTACCACTTGTGGTCACCCATCCAAGTACGGACCACGCCCGGGGTTGCTTAACCTGTGAAAACGCTAGCAATCCGTACTCCCACCGGGCCACCGAGCTCCTTAATATAATGAAGACAGCCAAGACTGACAGCTTAAGGCCGTACCTGAATTTTCCGGGGTCCAGTGCTGCCCCCATTTAAAATAAATAATTTCAAAGAAAACGGAGACATTATTTAAAATTTTGATACTACCAAGTCCTAGATAACCCTTCAAAGTATTTTATGAACTACTGTTTACAGTTCAAAGTGAGAACGTTAAGCTTAACTACGCACATTTGCGAAAAACGGCCACTTTTTTACTTTGAAGGGTTATCTAGGACTTGGTAGTAGCAAAATTTTAAATGATGTCTCCGTTTTCTTTGAAATAATTTATTTTAAATGGGGGCAGCACTGGACCCCGAAAAATTTAGGTACAGTCTTAACGTGCCTTCCGAAGCACGAAGCAGTTCGAGAATTTTTCGTGACACTTTTTGGTCACCCATACAAGTGCGGACGGACAGATGGACAGACAGACAGTCGGGCAGCCGGACAGACAGCGTCGTCTCAGTCTGTCCCGACCGCGGGTCTCGTTGGAACCCTTTACCTGAAAATAAACAAATTACGTACCTACTAGTACATAAACAAATTACGTATTTATAGTCTTACCTACCTTTCGGAGTTTACGGGCAAGTGCGAGTCAAACTCGTACATGAAGGGTTCCGTACCACCATACAATGTTTTAAAACGCTGAAGAAACACGTTTCTTGTATGACGACCCCCTTTAATTTTTAACTTTATCTTATTTTTAGTATTTGCTGTTATAGCGGCCAACAGTAATACATAATCGATGAAAATTTCAAGTGTTTAGCTATTACGGTTAAGAGATAGAACCCTGTGACAGACGGACAGACAGCGGAGTCTCAGTAATAGGGTCCCGTTTGCACCCTTTGGGTACGGAACTAAAAATGATGTCTTTGGGTGCGTTAATAAAGAATTCAAGTAACCAGTAACAGCTCAATATACTCGCATTTTGCCATATTATATTCCACGAAAAACAGTTGGTAGTAAATATTCACAAATTGCTCGCTCACTGTTTACAAAACTAACAAGCGTTCGTTCGCCACTGCGACGCATCCTTGACGTATGCTTGACTGTTGCATACTCCATGCATACTAGACTCCGGCTGTAGGTATGATTCACGTTCCGACCGTTTGTATGTAGACACTCTACTGTATCATATCATTACCGTGCTGTAATCCTCTGGTTGCTGTGGCGTATACATACAGGTTGATTTTGAAACACAGCTATATTGAAACCTTGGAATCAGAATCACTAATAGAACACAAAATAGCAAGAAAAAGAATACTTTTTTTACTATTTTTCATTCTATTAGCAAAAATTCCCACATTTGCGTTCCACATTCCCACCTAACGTATTATTATTAGTGTCACTGACCTCGCTGTCACTCGATTCCTCCGTTACAATTACGACCGCCCCGCACCCTTCGGTATCTCTGCGATTCGGAATTTGCCGTACAACTTTGAGGGCATTTATCTTTGGTTTTTATTATAAAACAAGATAATTGTAAGAGAACATGTATATTTTATTTAGCACATAGAGGCCTTTCCTTGAATATAGCTCAGAGGGTCAAAACTAACCTGTATATGGCTTAGGTAGTACAGAGAGGGTCATGCTTCTGTAGTGAAGACTTAAAAAGACATGTTGATGATGATGATTAACTATAATTTGCTTATCTGATGACAGATGTTTAATTATTTCCAGGCAGTTTTTTGGGCAGCTCATCACAATCAACCTGAGATTCTCGAACTGCTCATTTGTCAAAAAGCAAGACTGACAGAAGTGGATAAGTACAGTAGAACGCCTTTAGAAATCGCCATGTCACACGAATATCAGAACATTATAGATATCTTGAATAAACATGTAAAGAAAGAGGAAGATGAAGAAAATAAAAGTCGTATAACTTTGAATAGCCACATAAAATCCTGGCATGATTATTATCCAGGAGTTGGGGCAGAAGACAAGTAAGTGTTAATATATTTCTATATCTAGACATAGCAAAAGGTAGACAAAGATCTTAGGAAAGATTACAGCTTATGATATCTGGAGCTATCGAGGCATTGGCAGAAATGGGCCTTTACTAATGATAAAAGGTGTAAGCTTTTCCAGTTTTTGTGACATATTTTGAGAGCTGGTTGCTAGAATGATAAAATACCTTCAACAATGACCATTCAATTTTAGGGTTCCGTACCCTAAGGGTGCCAACGGAACCCTATTACTGAGACTCCGCTCTCTGTTCGTCCGTCTGTCACAGGGCTCTATCTCTTGAACTGTAATAGCTAGACACTTTAATTTTTCACCGAGTATTACTGTGGCCGCTATTACAACAAACACTAAAGATTAAATAAAGTAACGTGTTATTTTCAGCATTTTAAAACATTGTAAGAGGTATGACTCTGACTCGCACTGAAGTTCCAAAATAGATCAAGGGAACGGGCGTAAACCGGGACATCCTTTTAAATAAGCGATGACTAGTTCATATACCATGTGGTGCCCAACTGCTCACTGTCCTTCAGAGTGAGCTTGTTTGGTTCTTACAACCCTTAGCTCTAGTATAACTATATCTATATCTGTACTTGAAGTGCAAAAATAATGTAATTTTAAAATCTTCTATTTCAGATTGAGCTATGTCTGTGAAATACCTCATTTGTTATATGGTATGAATTGTGAGCAACTAGGCCTCGTTATTGAAAACAGCGGTATGAATCTCAGACAATTTCTGCTGATGGAAGAAGACGCGATGATAAAGCTAGGAGTAGATATGCCATATGAAAGACAAAGACTGAGGTTAGGGTTGAGGAATTTCCATTTACGAGGGTGGAAACTAAATGCAGTAGCCGGGTTGTATGCCCGAAAATCTGAGAATTACAGGTGGGTAAACTTATTTATCTTTTATCTAATCTAAATATATATAACTCAAAGGTGACTGACTGACTGACTGACATAGTGATCTATCAACGCACAGCCCAAACCACTGGACGGATCGGGCTGAAATTTGGCATGCAGGTAGATGTTATGACGTAGGCATCCGCTAAGAAAGGATTTTGATCAATTCTACCCCCAAGGGGATAGAATAAGGGATGAAAGTTTGTATGAAACTTTGTCAATTTTAAACCGATCGGGCTGAGACTTTGCATGCATAAAGCTACTATGACGTAGGCATCCCCTAAGAAAGGATTTTGATAAATTCCACCCCTAAGGGGATAAAATAGGTGATGAAAGTTTGTATAAATCTTCTTAGATTTTCGACTGATTGAACTGAAATTAAAGATTGGAGCTACTATGATGAAGACGTTTAAAGCCGCAAAAACTATACTTCTTAACGCGAGCGAAGCCGCGGGCAAAAGCTAGTTAAATATAAAATAATAATTTCTTTTTATGTCTATATACTGTACAATTACATGTTACCTGTTACAATGTAGGTTACCTCATTTACTTTTAAACAACTCCTCAATGTACATACTACTTTAATGAAATTCTTGGTATGTTTACTATATTTTTTTCATTTCATATTGCCAACAGGCAATAGAAAATGGCAATATGACTTGAGAATTCTTATGATGATTCTATTATATTTGAAGAACCAAGTACTAAACAGGGGCTAGCTTAGCATAATTTCCATGCCCAATATGAAATTAGGACCTTCGCAGCGTGTGAATACTCCTTAGCTGCTGAATACTCTTCATCATCATCATGCTGAATGCTCTTAGCTTGACACATAGAGGCTCTGATGGATCCTGGGTTCATGGGGTACCTATTGATAAAGATATTACATTTCAGTGTTCTGGACTGTTTGACAGCATTAGGGACACATATGCAACAAATCTACATTTTAGAAGCAACACTACAGTATACTCTGCGAGACTACACTAGGAACCACAACCAAATAAAGTTCGAACCTCCTGACTCACCTCTTATATCAAGGATGAAAGCTGGCACGAAGAAACTGGTTACAAATATCAATAGTCTTAGGAGGGAAATAAAAAATATGAAGGATACTCTTATTAAGGTAATAAACTTTATGTACCTACTTACTTTCAAAATATCGATTTACATCAATTACATTCAAGAAATAAGTAAGTTCCAGGAAAACACGCATAGGTATTTTATAAGGTATGTAAGTAAGTAATTTTAAAGCTTACAGCGAAAGACTTGGTTGGCTAAAAGTATTTGTCTATTTAATTTTCAATAATGAAGTTAACTTTTAGAAACGTTATTTAATTTGAAGGAACAAACTTAAAAAGGGTCAAGAAGAAACGGAAAAAAATTAACAGTAGATTTGTTATAGAGAACTTCTTATATTTAAGAGCTGGGCTCTTGTCGGTGTGATTTCCATGTCTCTCTTTCCTCTGTTAAGTTCTTAACCTCCGTATATGTTTTCATATTTTATTTTTCTTTTATTTGATCAAAAAATCTTCTGAGCTTTCCTACTCCTCTTTTTCCTTTAATTATTTTTTTAAAGAACGCGTCGTGATTTATTTGATGACCGAACATTTTTCCTCTACTATTAGGTCCTTACATATGAAATTGCCGATTTTCAATACTGGCAACTTTAAAATCAAATATCTTGCGTTTCATTAGGAATTCCAAATTCAAATTTATTACGAAATAAAGCCAGAAAAATATTGTTTTAAAATTCGTATTTCATTTGTTTTAACATCATTTGTTTGAGTTTCAACATTGCTATAACAACAACTATGGACGAATTGAAAATTCGCGGTATTTACGAATACGAGTTCCACTGTGGCACCAGTGCTGCAGAAACGACTCGAAGAATTAACGACGTGTATGGACCAGGCACCGCTAACGAACGAACGGTGCGTTTTTGGTTTCAACGTTTCCGTTCTGGAAATTTCGATTTACACAATGAGCCTCGTGGACGACCTGATACTCAAGTGAATAACGAAGAATTGATGGCGATAGTGGAAGCGGATCCATCTCAAACCACTTCTAATTTAGCAGCAGCCTTCGGCGTAAGTGACAAAACGATACTTATCCACTTGCGCCAAATCGGAAAAATTAAAAAACTCGAAAAGTGGGTACCGCACGAATTGACTGAAGCAAACCAACAAACACGCGTTGCTTGCTGCGTTTCTTTGCTTAATTGCCACAATAATGAGGGGATTTTGAACCGTATCGTGACTTGTGATGAGAAATGGATCCTGTACGACAATCGGAAGCGATCATCACAATGGCTTGACCCTGGAGAACCGGCAAAACCTTACCCTAAGCGAAAACTGACCAAAAAGAAGATTCTGGTTAGTGTTTGGTGGACCAGTGCTGGTGTTATCCACTACAGCTTCTTGAGATCAGGCCAGACGATTACTGCAGACTTGTATTGCCAACAATTGCAAACAATGATGGAAAAGCTCGCTATTAAACAACCGAGACTGATGAATTGCTCTAGCCCACTGCTCCTTCAGGATAACGCTAGACCACACACTGCACATCAAACGATCGCCAAGTTAGAGGAGCTGCGACTGGAACCTCTGCGTCACCCACCATACTCTCCAGATCTTGCCCCAACCGATTACCACTTTTTTCAAAATTTGAATAACTTTTTACAAGGAAAAAATTTCAAATCTGATGAGGCAGTCAAAACCGCCTTCAAACAGTTTATAGACTCTCGCTCCCAGGATTTTTTTTCCAAAGGTATCAATGATCTGCCTATAAAATGGCGGAAGTGTATCGATAACAACGGCGCATACTTCGATTGATTAAATAATAATTTCATTAAAAAAAACTTGTTTCACTTTTTTGATACTGAACGGCAATTTCATATGTAAGGACCTAATATTTTCTATGATTTGTAATATTTGCCTTTTCTCTCCCACATTCTCTAATACCTTTTAGTTTGTTACTTTTTCTGTCCAACTTATTCTATTTCAATATCCTCCAGCACCACATTTCAAACACTACTAATCTATCTATCCTTTTTGGGCATCGTCCACGTTTCACACCCGCACAAGGCGCAGTATTCCATAGAGACACCGAACCATATTTTATGGGACCTAAAATCACAACATGGCGTGGGCGTGCGGCGCGCCCGCCGCCCGCAATCCTGTCATCCCCCTTTTTCATCATATATATATTATTCCCCGCGCCCCTGTATTCCGCGGGCGAGGACTCATTTAAGCGGTTTACCTATAAGTCCAATATCAATACCTTATTTTTCATGCAGATAAGCAAATCCAATCCGCAGCCCGCTGACCTCATCAAAGAGAAGCCCTTCCTGGAAGTAGCGCTTGGATATGTCACCGATGCGCTGGTCATTTGTTCCCTGGGAGTGTTCGTGTACCACGCGAGGAGCTACGTTGCCAATGAGTTAAAGAAGTAGATAGGTATTATAATACAATTCGTTATTTCTTCCAATTATTGATGTGTTTTAATTGTTACATCTGACATGATTTTGATACAACTTATTTGCTAGAGAAATTAAGAAACTCCCGACTTTCTAGCATTTACCCCCAATAAATTTTGAACGGCTGAACCGATTTCCATCAAACATAGCTAAGATCTCGAAAGTCTATTCGTAGTCGGTCTATTCGTTTAGGAGCTACGATGCTACAGATAGACACACAGAGACGTCAAACTTAACACCTCTCTTTTTAGTCGGGGGTAAAAAAATCCTAAACTAACAAAATGGCAACACGAGTACACTGGCAAATGTCGTCTTAATTGTTCGGGGCAATCATGTATATTACACAAGTGATTTTACCCCCCTTCTAGATATGGGGCTGCCGGCAACCATGCATCAACCGTTACCTTGGAGTTTGTACCGTCCAAAGTTAGGCGACATGTTATGTTATAGACTATGGTACTTATGGTCGAGCAACCCATTTTATGGAACGGCTATACACATTATAAATTCTCAGTCTCTCCCAAGCGCGTGAAATTGCACATTACACTTTTTAAATGGCTTTTTAAATTTTATCTATCTGTGCCATTAATGAGCTTTTTTTGATATTTTAATGATTATAAAACAGTTATTGAAATAATTACAATATTTTAGTTTACTTACGTGATACAGGTATAAACTTCGAGTATTGTGCCCAACCGACAGAGCTTAATCGCCTGGAGAGCGTAAGCATGTCAAATCAAAAGCAACCCCGGGCGTGTTTATCACTTGAGTTGGTACCCGCAAGTGGCAAAGAAATAAGTCGAGCTCGTCCATGTTTCAAAGGCACGTTAAGGCCGTACCTAAATTTTCCGGGGTCCAGTGCTGCCCCCATTTAAAGTAAATCATTTTAAAGAAAACGGAGACATCATTTAAAATTTTGCTACTACCAAGCCCTATATAACCTTTCAAAGTATTTCATGAACTACTGTTTACAGTTTAAAGTGAGAACGTTAAGCTTTACTACGCACATTTGCGAAAAACGGTCACTTTTGGCAAATGAGAGTAGTAAAGCTTAACGTTCTCATTATAAACTGTAAACAGTAGTTCTCAAAATAGTTTGAAGGGTTATCTAGGACTGACTAAATGATTTATTTCAAATGGGGGCAGCACTGGACCCCGGAAAATTCAGGTACGGCCTTAAGCCGTTGATCCAGGTTTCTTCTTACCGCATCGTGAGCTCAAATTTAGTTTTGTCTTTCCAGTACGTCGCCACACTCGCCACTTTTACGCCTCAGGAAACAAGTCAAGCATGATACACTGTCTTTATTCGATGTATGTATGTATATCAGCATACATCGAATAAATATAGCCCGATGCCTTTAGGCAGTTTAAAAGTCGCCAGTCTGCCACACCGGAGGTTTTGTGTTCGATCCCCAGCCAAGGCAAGTTGGAAAATAGCCTTTTTCAAAATGTCCTGGGTCTTGCGTGTTTATCTATATATGTATTTATTATAAAATATAGTATTGGATACGGAAGATATCCCGGACATCAGCCTGTACGAGATTAGGATGGCCCTCAAACAGCTTAAGAACAACAAGGCGCCGGGCGAGGACGGAATCACAGCAGAGCTTCTGAAAGCGGGCGGCACGCCGGTACTGAAAGTCCTTCAGAGGCTCTTTAATTCCGTTCTGCTCGAGGGCGTAACGCCAGAAGCGTGGAACAGGGGCGTGGTGGTCCTGTTCTTCAAAAAGGGAGATAACACCCTACTGAAGAACTATAGGCCTATTACGCTTCTGAGTCATGTATATAAGTTGTTTTCGAGGGTCATCACGAATCGTCTCGCGAACAGGTTTGATGCCTTCCAGCCTCCCGAATAAGCCGGTTTCCGTAAATGCTTTAGCACCATGGACCACATTCACACGCTGCGGGAGGTTATATAGAAGACGAGGGAGTATAACCGGCCGCTATGCTTGGATTTTGTGGACTATGAAAACTTCGATCGAAACATGGGTCGTGATTCAGTCTCTCCAGCGATGCCGTATTGACTATCGGTATATTGAAGTGTTTGTACAGTAACGCCACTATGTCAGTCCGAGTACAGGAGCAGTGCACGAGGGCTATTCCACTGCAAAGAGGTGTGAGACAGGGAGACGTTATATCTCCGAAACTGTTCACCGCTGCACTGGAAGATGCCTTCAAGCTTCTGGAATGGAAGGGACTTGGCATCAACATCAATGGCGAGTATATCACTCACCTTCGATTTGCCGACGATATAGTTGTCATGGCAGAATCCATGGAGGACTTAAACGTACTATGCTCGGAGACCTTAATAGAGTTTCACAACAGGTGGGCCTTAAAATGAACATGGACAAAACAAAGGTAATGTCGAATGTCCATGTCGTGCCCATACGGCCCATACGGATTATAATCAATGTGTGTTACCAGTGATGACTTATGGCTCTAACACGTGGTACCTTACTATGGGTCTCATAAGAAGTAACAACGCGCTATGGAGAGGGCTATGCTTGGTGTTTCTCTACGTGATCGAATCAAAAATGAGGAAATTCGTAGGAGAACAAAAGTCACTGACATAGCCCAGCGGATTAGCTCGTTGAAGTGGCAGTGGGCGGGACACATAGCGCGACGAACCGATGGCCGATGGGGCAGAAAGGTTCTCGAATGGCGACCACATACTGGCAAGCGAAGCGTAGGACAACCCACAAGATGGTCAGACGACCTGACCAAGGTCGCTGGAAAGCGCTGGATGCAGGTTCGCTCTAGATCGGTCATTTTGGAAAACCTTGGGAGAGGCCTATGTCCAGCTGTGGACGTTGTGCGGCTGAAATGATAGTATTGTTGAGTTAGTATCCCATAACACAACTTTAAACTTACTTTGGGGCTAGCTCAATCAGTGTGATTTGTCCCTATATATTTATTTATTAAAAACCTGACATCAGCCACGCTCAGTTATATCCCCGAAAACAAACACATCAGCAATGTCAGGGTTTATTCTTCCTATATACTCATTGCGTCAATCCGCAACAATGTAGTCCAGTCATCAGTACAGACGAGTCATTCGAGTTAAATTAGCAGTGCCTGTTAGCTCATCACTCCCACCCATCGCCCGGCCGCATATTCGTAAACACCCGTAGCGTTAGCATCCCGAAGTGACTTCGTAAATAGCAGACGTGTCGGACTAACGCGTCAGATATCTTATTAACACAATAATGAAACGAAATTAAAAAAGGAAAATAATAAAATACAAAGCAGATTAATTAAAACGTTTATTATAATAGGTAGTAGAAGTAGGATTAAACTAAAACAACGTAACGTTATGTAATTCTGACCACGTAATATTAATAAACAATTTTTTATAATCAAACAAACATTAATTAATTTATATGATATATCAGTCAGTACTATTTTTTTATTCGATTTTTTAATACCTGTAGGAATACTTCTCTATATCAGTATTTTATAACACACAATGTGCCACTACTGTACTTTGGTATTTAGATCTGTTTGTATATATACTCGTATCCGTGTGTAGGCACAGGCCGCATTTCGTCTTAAACCTTCGTTAACCTCCTAAAACTTGTTTCAATTCAGACGAAAGAACACGCAGTGAATACTTAACCTACTGCAACCTACATAATGTACCACACTACACTAATACCATAACACCATATACCCAAAGCCATATTGTTTGCCATACATGTTTTAAGGGAATGGAGCGCTTTGTGTTTCGTTTTTTTTTTATTCCTGTTGGTGTTTTACCTACAGCAGTCTTCTTAGTGCCACATCGGCGTGCTGCTGACGTCGGTTGTACTGGAATACATTTTCCTCGCAGATGACATATAGTAAATAGCAGACGAGTCGTCACGATACGTCGGGTATATACCAAGCGCCCGAATGGCAGCCAAAATTTCCCAAATCGCTAACGCGTCGGGTATTTATTAATATGCCGCCCGGCCACGCGACCATAAATCCCGTCTCACCTACATCTACATGCAGTCATGCACTCTGGCGCAACTAATACCTACATTTCAAATTCTGACTGTCGCCTGCTAAATCTCAAATGATCCGCCCTTGTCATATATTTGAGCTAACTGGCATTGGCGGAGATTATACCTGCTCATAATTAATATTTGTCCGATAAATTATTCTTATTACGTCTGTTATGACCGAGAATAAAAATACCCGTCTTATTATAAAACGCATACTAACCTAGGACTTTGTTTAAACCATTTTTCACTCATATTATCATATGCTTTTGACCTAATTTTATGTTACCTGTGTCTTATTCCCAAAAAACAGTAAAACTATGTAGTTTGGGAAATAAGTGTTTCCAGTTTGTAGCTTTAAGGGTCGGCACCATGTAAACTGGGTTTGCGCGGGCAACAAGTTTGTACAGAAAACGTTTGATTTAAGTCAAATAATGTATACACATAGATAGAGGAAGAGTTGGGACAGTAGACGAAAAAAAGGAATTTTTAAAATATTTTGTAGTGTTCCTAAAAACAAGCATTGAATTTACCCAAAAACATGCAAAACGCACTTTGCGCGGGCAATAGTTATGGCTTAAGTAGAAAAGACCACTAAGAAAATTACATACCTAGTTATAGGTGAATAGACTAGCCAGTAGACGAAAACCGTATTTTTTTAATTTTCATTCAGAAAAAGTAAGATAATTGTAAAGAAACCTGAAAGAAATATTTTAGAAAATCTTGCTACAAACTGGCTTGTTTTTCTGCGTAAAGAAATATTCTAACAAGGGATTGCATATATTTTATAAAAATAAAGGCTATTTTGAAACATTATTTTTAATATTTGCTTACAATGCAATCACGCAATAATAAAAAAAATAATTTTGAAAATTGGGTGTTTTGCAACGTTTTTGACAGAATTCTCTGAAATGGCGGCCATATTTCCTCCATACAAATTCAGTTGCCCGCCGGGCGTTCAGGAAGGAGGCTGTGTCGAATTTTTCAAAAAAATCTATTTTCGAATTACGTAAAATTGCATTACAGTCTAAAATATTTCAATAAAAAACTATGTACAAACTGCCAAATTATGTCATACTTTCGCTACACTATGGTACAGTTTTGACATTTTGTTGACGTTCCAGCAAAGATGTAATGCTATCGCAGATACGGCATCGCACATTTTTTTTTAATTTTATTGAAAATTAAGTCAATGAAAAAAATAATTTGGTTTGATTTATTACCTATATTTTTTAATTGGCGATTAGGGTGAAAATCGGATTGGAACTTTCTCGGGTCGCGGAATCATATTAACTGTTTTTGTAATAAAAAGTGCTATTTAATTAGGGTTTTACAATTATTTTGGGGGGTGATTCAGTCTGAAATTTTGAACAACTTTTCCCCATGAATGTATATCAAAATACGAATTGACATTATGCGTAATATATCGAACCACAGGCTATACTAGATCTATACTTGGCTAGGCAGGCAGGCTATAGTAGGCTACTGGACCGATTTAAAAAAAACTTTCACCGTTGGAAAGTTACACTATCCCCGAGTGACATAGGCTTTGTGTGTACCAAGGGCGAAGCCGGGGTGGACTGCTAGTATAGTATAATGATATTAAAATAACAGTCAAAAAACAAAAAAAATCTGCATTTTCATACAAAAGTGTGCAGCCGCCCGGGAAATTTGTATAGGAACCAATTTTTTTGGTGTTTTTACTGTTTTTAGGGTTTCACTTGTCTGTCTGTCCGTAAGTCACAGCCAATTTGCTACGAAACTATTAGAATGATTTAGTTGAGATTTAGTACCTACACTTACGTAACTTAGTGACCCAAAGATAGACGTATAACGTAAATAAATAAAATTTAAAAAAGGGGGCCACTTATTGTGGGTAAATTAGACATTAACAAAAGTTTTGATAACAAAATCGTGTGACATATCAAATGAAAGAACTTTTTATTTTATTTTATTTTATTTTATTTTATTTCGGAAAACTTACAGCTATTTCATTATCTATGTAAACATAACAGCAAATAGTTACAAAACTTAGCCAATAATAAGTTTCCACTTATAGAAAAAGTATAGTACTTAAACCAATTGGATGACACTATTTTAAGTTCAAGGACATAATAGTTCAATGAAAATGAAGGCAAAACTATACAATATGGTGTTTTGAAAAAACCAAGGTTGATAAAAAGAAACTAATCTAAATAAATTGTCTTAAGACTTAAAATCTTACAATGACATTAAATGACGAAGGGGGGTTGGGAATTAAAAAACTTTTGTTCAATTACACGCCTGATGTGAAAAGGTTTTGCATTGAATATATCTACGCACTCATTTTCTGAACAAAATTGATTGCATGATCTTAATGCCCGATAAAAAAATGAATTTTGTCTATAATTTGTACAAGCTGGTGGTAACATTAAAATTTTGTTATTCCTCAGTGACGTAATTGGAATTTTAATATTAATTTTGTTTAAAAGTTCAGGACAATCGACAACGCCGGTTAAAATTTTGACGACATAGGTCATATCAGTTATACTTCTTCTGACTTGCAATGGTAGAAAATGATATCTCTGACACCTACTTTCGTAAGTAGGATCTTTGATTTTGCATCTATATTGAAGGTAACGTAGAAATCTTCTCTGAACAGATTCCACACGAGAGACATAGACATCATAGCATGGATTCCACACAACGGAAGCATATTCAAGTAGACTACGCACGTAGGAGCAGTATAACACTTTTATCGCCTTGATTTGTTTAAAATTAGCAGTAGATCTCATAATAAATCCTAGAGTTTTAAAAGCTTTCTTAACGATGTGGTCTATATGGTGATCATATAGTAACTTAGAATCCGGATACAGACCAAGGTCTCTTACTATATCTACTTTCTCAAGTGCCTGTCCCTTTATCGTGTAACTGAATAATATTGGTTTTGGTTTACGAGTGAACGAGATAACGGAACATTTCGAAATATTTAGGTCCAGTTTATTATCGATACAGTACTTAGCAAAACTGTCCAGGTCCTCCTGCAATAAATGGCAGTCCTGAGGAGTATCAATGGTTTTATAAATTTTGGCATCATCGGCATATAGTAACATTTGAGAATGTTTCATGGAGGTGTTAATGTCATTGATAAATATGACAAATAAAAGGGGACCTAACAACGAACCTTGCGGGACCCCAGACGGTATTGTAACCCAAGGAGATACAAAACCATTTATTACAACAGCCTGAGATCGATTTTCGACGTAGGAACAAAACCACCTGTGGAGATTACCATGTATACCGGCGTGATATAACTTATCTAGCAGTATTGAATGATTAATCCTATCAAATGCCTTGCTATAGTCAGTGAATATAGCATCAATTTGACCACCTGACTCCATATTTGAGGTAATATAATCATTGAACAATAAGAGATTTGAGTCAGTAGATTTATTTTTTAGAAAACCGTGTTGTTCTGATATAAAGTTAGGCTTGAATAGTGCATAAACTTCGTTGTAGATAATTCTTTCAAAAACTTTGGCAAATATGCATAATTTAGATATTGGTCTATAATTCTTAATGTTCGAACGGTCCCCACTTTTATGGACAGGTGTAATAAAGGCGGATTTCCATATAATAGGTACAAGGCCTTCATCAAGCGATCGGCGGAAAAGTATAAAAAGGGGTTGAACCAGACCTTTGGCACAATTGACTATAAATATAGGAGGAACGTTATCTGGTCCAGCGCCCTTATATATATCTAAAGATTGAAGAATCTCCTTAATTTTTGACTGATCAACGTGTATATTACTTAAGTTGTTAGTACTTAAATTATTATTTCTAGTTGGGGATGAATTATTAGTTGAACTATCACTAGTCTGGAAATTAGATTCAAAATACGAGGAAAATAAGTTACACACAGACTCGCCCGTATCTGCAGATAAGCCATCTAATTTCATTACTGCTGGTAAGACATGATGTCCATTTTTAAGGGATTTAGAATAAGACCAAAATCTTCTAGGATTATTAACAACGGCGTCTTCCACATGATTTATATAGGATTTATAACATTCATCTTCTATAATTTTTGCTCTTTGCCGAAGCAATTCAAAAGTATTATGATCCTCACTGTTACCATATTTTTTATATTTTTTCAAAAATTTTTGCTTTTCCTTAAGGATTTTAATTAAGGCGGGACTGTACCATGAGGGGTATTTCGCATCACTGACAACAGTTTTACTAGGGATGAACTTATGTCTGAGTTCGTAAAGTTTAGAATAGAAAAGGGAGACTGCTTCCTCAAGAGAACCCTGTAGAAGTATTTTCTGCCACTGTGTACTTTCTAATTCTGAAATAATGGCTTCGTAGTTACCTTTTTTGTAGTTATAGACTAATCTTTTATTCCTTTCTAGTGGAGTTGGACTCGAAAGTGGCATATCTATTGAAATGGCTCTGTGGTTTGGATCTTCGGGAACTAGAGGGTCAGAACAGGCCCTAACAGTCAATGGATTGGTTGACAAGACTAGGTCCAAATATCTGCCATACTTATTATGAACCAAGTTAAATTGTTGTAAATTGCCTTGTGCCAATACGTCAAAAAAATCCGATTCATAACGTCCGCTTACACCCTGTCCTTCCACCGTGCCATCTGATTGTAAACACCAATTAATTTGGGGTAGATTAAAATCGCCTAGTAAAACAAAGGTATCGTTAGGATATGATGTAATCGTCTCACTTAACTTCCTCGTAAAATTGTCCAACTGCATGTTAAAAGACTGGCCACATTTATCACTACAGAGGTAAAGTACACAAAAACGAATATTTTGCCTATTATTTCGCGAGCCCATGGTTAACATTATCCATAAGTCTTCGGCTTCCGAGTGCAACTCAGGGGTCCCAGATGCCGGTAGGTCCCTCTTAACTGCAAGAATAACTCCTCCGCCATACAACTGACCGGTATAACTGTAATCTCTGTCCCTACGCCATACCAGATACCTATCATCAAAAAGTTCACTATCTGCTATACCATCTAGTAGCCACGACTCTGTTATTGAGATAATATCGTAGGAATTAAGTGCTACATTTCTCTTAAAAATACTTGTCTTAGTACGCAAGCCACGTGCATTTTGATAATAAATATTCAAGTTAGAAAGACCTGGAAATTCAAGCAATAAAAATATTGAATTAAGTTATTAAACAAAACAATATCCCTATATGATACTTCCGAAGTGTGGGTATGCTTTAAAATTAATAAGCACTCAATGCAGACTCTTGAAAGAACAAATCGTTTAACCAGTTTGAATTGAAAATAAAAGTCACTGTTCAATAACAACTGTGTTAGGTAAGTAATTACTGCAAGCAGTTTTTGTACCTGCGAAACAGGTGCATAGTTTATAATTGTCAGCCTTATAGTATGGGACATAAGGGTTGCAGTTGCATAAAAGCGTTGAACGCATTCGGGTCGAGAACGGATGAATAGCGCAGAGATAAGCAATACAAAAGGCAATAACAACGCATAATAGAGGATTACATTTACGGCAGGGCTTCCCAACCCACGATCGCAGAAGGAACGAGTAATATAATAAAGTATTAGCAACAAATATTGCAAGAAGTGTATAATTTTAAAGTGAATTAAATTAAATAAATAAGAAGTGCTGTTCAATCGTGTCCTTTTGCAATCTTCTGAAGGTCCTTTTCGTTTTTTATTCTAATAATAGGCGAAGTATCTGATTTTCGAACTAAGATCTGGCAATGCTTGACCCATACATAACGTAGATTATTTTCGGATGCAATCCTTTTTGTTTCCTTGAGTAACGCCTTATTATGCAGGGTCAAATGGTCGTTAACAAAAAATTTATTTTCGCTCGGAAAGCCTAGATCTTTAAGCTGGAGTCCGCCATGTTTTCTTGCGGCTGCGACAAAGTCTTCTTTTGTGTACCTATTATGAAGTGCCACAATTATGTTCTTATGGGAGTCACTTTGAGGATTAGGGACACGCGCTATGTAATTGATGTCCTCCTTACGAATTTGGACTTTAGCCAATTCTGCCACTTTATAAATAATGTTAAAAAGATTTTCAGTTTTCTTAAAAGGAACGCCTTTAATTTCAACATTGTTGGACCGGGCCAATTGCTCCTTTATGTGTAAGTCCTCTTGAATTGTCGTAAGTGTATCTTTCATCTTATGTACAGTATTGCAACTTTCCTCTAAAGAGACAACTCTTTCATCTAAACCTTTTACCGATTCAGAAAGCTGACTTACTGACTCATGTGCCATTTCTGTTGAGTCCTTGAGATGTGCCAAGTCGGTTTTGATAGTTTTCACGTCCTCCACCAAAGATGCCAGTGGTGCCAATTGTCGCGTTATAACCGCTAAAGTACTTTTCACTTCTTCAATTTGCAAAGACACGCTGGCATTAGTGTCACGTACAGCTACAGGGGTAGATGATCCTTTGCAGTCAGCACAACGCCAGGTGTTCTTCCGCTCACCGAGTTTCCTGAAGTTTACTTCTGATATACCCGAGCACGAAAAGTCAAAATGACGCTTGCAGCTACTGCATGTAACGCCGTCGGTGAATTCACTGTTGCACCGTGCACAAGCAAACATATTGTACGACCCTTGCGTTGGTAAGCACTGACAAATATTAGCGGAGCGGAGACGTGCGTCCGACAGGTGGTTTTGACCGAGACTGTATTGTTGACAGACTGTACTGTATTGTTGTTATGACAATTTTAAATATATTTTTTTTATTTCTTAGATCGGTATTTTTAAGTTATTTAAGAAAATGGGCGAAAATTTACCTCCCCTACTAAACTACTGGACCGATTTAGTTCAAATGTGGTGCACATAATGTAAATTTGTGACCCAAAGACGGAAGTAAAATGTTGGTAAATGAATAAATTAAAAAAAAATGGGGCCACTTATGGGAGATAAATGAGACATTAAAAAAAGGGTTTTGTGAACTATATCGCGTAAAATATCAAATGAAAGAGCATTTTATTATAATATTAAGTATATTTTTCTATATTTTTTAAGTTGGTGTTTTTGAAGTTATTTTTGAAAATAAATAATAAAAATACCCTTATCACCGAAACCACTGAACCCAAACTTTTGAAAAATATACAGTTAATAGTTCTTTACTTATAGATTACAGGAAAACCCATTAGAAGATAAAAAATAAAAGGGTGCAATAATGCTAATTACTGCTTCATTAATCAACCAAGTTTTTAGCTGTTTTCAGGAAAAGATTTCTTTTTAGTGCTTTTTGTTAATTCTTTAAAAATATTGTACAAAATCAAACAGTCAAGTCATTGATTGAGCATATACAGCTGCTAAGCCAAGACTGTTGATCTGTTCAACGTGCAATTCTTTTTTACCCTCCGTACTTACATAATAAGGTGAATAGAAGTGAAAGGTGTGACGATTGCAGATGGTCGCTAAACGTCTATGTTTCAAAAAGAAATGTGTACATTTTCTGTCAGTGGAACACAAAACGTGTAGTTTTCCAAGTCACCGCTCGCGTAAAATACTATTTGATTGTATTTTTGAGAACGTCCTGTCAGCGATAAGTAATATTGATTTACGCAGAAATATCATAAATTTGTCTATGGTTCCCTAAAATTTCAACTTAATCAAAGTAAACCGGCCACGTGCCGTGACGGGCCACGTGCAGTGTAGGGTTCCGTAGTCAGTACCTACTTGTTTTATGTAACTAACAATTGCCTAACTTTAGGTCTGAATTCAGTCCATGATACTGAACAACTTTCACCAAGGAACAAACGAAATAGAAAAATTATTTTTGATCTCTTACACACAAGATTTGGCAAAATGTAATATTTATGTAATATATGTAGGGAATATGTAAGGACAAATCACACTAATTAAGCTAGCCCCAAAGTAAGTTTTGCACTTGTATTATGGGATACTAACTCAATGATACTATATTTTATGATAAATACATACATAGATAAACACCCAAGACCCAGGACAATTTGAAAAAGACCATTTTCTAACTTGCCCTGGCTGGGGCTCGAACCCAGAACCTCCGGATTAGCGGTCTAGCGTGTTAACAATTACGCCACGGAGGTCGAATGGAAAGCAAACATTTTCTTTTCATTTTTAAATATGTGTTCTTTAGGAAAAGTTGTTCAGTATCATGAACTGAATCCACCTTAAATTAGTTTTAGTACAGGGAGACGTTATATACTACTGCCGTGAATTTTTTTAAGTGTCCATATACAACCGTTTAACTGACAGAGAGGGGAGACACATTATTCTAACAAAAATTTGCAATCAAAAACCAAATATTTGACAAACGGATTGCTAAAACGAAAAAGGGTGTTCATAATCTTACAATATTTTTGAAAGACCTATTCAACGACGTCTCACACCACAATTTTTTTTTTCAAGTTTTTATTGCCACATATCACCACATGCCCATGCCCAATTACAGCTACTAGTACTAATAGTCTATGAGTAAAACTGAGGACAGACCGACAGACATGACGAAACTGTAAGGGTTTATTGTTTACTACGGAACCCTAAAAAGCTGCGTGAAACGAAACAGATTCTCTATTCTAAGGGTTCTTTGTCATTTGCGCTTTAACAAATTTCAAAATACGAGTAATCAAAACCACTTGTGCAAATATTTCGCTCCACTTCGCATACGATAAATAAAAAAACTGTTGGTCACAGTTAGGATGGGTGACCGTGCTTTCAAACTTAATGTTGTCCAAGTCAAATGTTGAGATTCTTATGAATAAATTTCAGTTTTCTCTACCTACATAAATTGGCAGCTATTTAAATTTCAATTGTTTTGTCGGAATTTGAACTTGGCATTTTTACATTTATGTTTTTGATGGGATAAAATAAACACCCAAGAACCAGGACAAATTAAAAAAGGCCATTTACCAACTTGCCCTGGCTGGGATTCGAACCCAGAACCTCCGAGTGACGGACTAGCGTGTTAAGGAATCGCCACGGAGGTCGACTAATACATTGAAAAGTAATAAATTTTACGCAAGATTCGAATAACTATAGCTTGGATTTTTTAGAAAGTGGTATATGAATTTCACATATATTTTAACTCGCTTTATAAATAAACGTCTTGCATTCACGCACACTACTGTATTTTCAACTTTACTTTTTCTACTGATAGCCTGTCTACTAAAGTGTTAAGTACATTATAATGACGTCTGCCAAGGCATTAATTCAGAAATAATAATTCAAACAAAATAATTATTTGATTTGATTGATTTGAAAATTTTAATAATTATCGCGGACTGGAAGTCTTGACGAAAAGAAAAAAGTATGCTGTATACTAATTCTACATTACAATTTATGATTACCTACATCTATTGTCCCGTTTACACATTATTAACTCTATGTAACTTCATCTTGACATTTTTATTCCCCTAGCGGGAAAATTTTGCATATTTCAGAGCAAAATTTGACCACATGGCTTTGTGCATACAGTCCTTAAGAATTGAGGTTGCCTAGCTCTACAAAAGTACGAGTTGTGAGTGTGGGGCCTGGTGGACGGGAAGTCCTCCAAAATACAGGCTCGACTTAGTTTGGCTCTGGTGCTGTCCATTCGTCTGGTTCCCCTCCATCGTGCTACTATCACTTTTTAGTTTAATTTACCACCACCAGTGTTGCCTGTATACCCGTAATAAATCAAACAACGGTCTATACAAGACCATTTAGTATAATAAAATTAAAATAACAGCCAAAAAACAAAACTAATTTTCGGCATTTCCATACAAAAGTGTGCGGCCGCCCGGGCGATTTGTATGGGAATGTCATTTTTTTGTTTGTTTTTTGACTGTTATTTTTATTTCATTATATCTACTTTAGTCAATACTCAATAATATATAGTCATCTATTATAGCCCGTGGGTCGATATATTACGGGTATGTCCCTTCCACCTTGTATTACCTTTTTGCAATAAATTTATTTTTTATATATTTTTTTGTTGGTGAACATCGTGATAAAAGGATTGTCAGCCTAAACACAGGCTCCTTCCATGTACCCATATCCCATAATAAGGGCAGTGACAAAAAGAAGGTGACATTGGGCGGACACTGGTTTAACCCAAGTACTAAAGTAGTAGTAATAAGATGGATAATGCACCAGCTGCTTTTCCTCCCGAAGGTCGTAAAAGTCTATCAAGAGAATGTTTGTAGGTTAGTAACTTGTGACCTGTCACTATTTCTTATTCCCATTTACTATCTAATATGGCCTATCATCGAGCTAAATGTAGCTAATAAATACATGAACATGATAGTGGGTTTCCTGGACCAGCCGTGTGGTTCCTGGCAGAGTAGAATAGGACCACTCTAAGTCTTCCCGTGGATGTCGTAGAAGGCGACTTAGGAAACACAAGCTAAATAAAGCTTTTAAACATCAGTGAGACCACTCCAACCCGTCTGGCCAGCGTGGAGAGTGTAGGCCAAATTCTCTGACTGCTCTGGCTAAGTATGGCTCTGGTAGTACAGAGAGGGTCGTGCTCCTGCAGTGGAGACTAAAAAAAAAGATCTCGATGATATAGACCAGCTGTCTCGAACATTGATTGGCTCCTGTTCTATTTTTGAATATATGGCAGCGTGAATTTTAGCGGAAGGTTGGCTATAAGAACCCTATAATGGGCATTGTTAATTTTTTTAATTTTTTATTATATATTTATATTATATTATATATATATATATATTATATTAGCCAGAGCAGTCAGAGAAATGTAGCATATTTCAAGAAACTAATTTAAATATTTTGTCATATTACGGCTTAGTTAATTTTTTATAAATTATTATAAAAATTATGTCAAAGACAAAGTCGTGTCGACCGTCGGCTTTAAAAAACAAACGGCCAAGCCAGTGTCAGTGTCATTCGTTCATTTTTGACGACCTCCGTGGCGTAATGGTTAACACGCTAGACCGCTAATCCGGAGGTTCTGGGTTCGATCCCCAGCGAGGGCAAGTTGGAAAATGGCCTTTTGCAAATTGTCCTGGGTCTTGGATATTTATCTAATTATATATGTATTTATCATTATACCATTATACGGATAAATACCATAAAGGTGACTCGTATTTTTTTATGAAAGGACTCAGAGCTTAAACCTAACTTAACCTAACCTAACTTAAGGTCAAACAAAAGTCATACGTTTGTTTGTAGAAAGATAAAATTTTGATTTGAATTTTGGCAAAAAAATTACTTGCAACTGTTCATTAACTCCTTATCTCGAAACGGATTTCAAAATAACGCTTTCCAAAAAAATTAACAATGCCCAATGGGCATTGTTCATTTTTTACCCCATCGAGTTTAGGGTTATTACATTTGTCTTGATTAGCCTCAGAATAAAAGATTGTACGAAATAAAAAAAAAAAAAATTCTAAAACCTTTTTTATCGACACAAAAAAATTGCTTGTCTCTAGTCTGTGTTGTGGAGTCATTACAGAAATGGCTTGTTTCTAAAACAACGCATCCGTTTCCTTGTTTTGTTTTGTACTGGCCGAACAATGGGCGACCGGTTACTCGGTTCACTCTATGTAACGGAATAAATTGGGCCTAGCATGTAGCACGTTTAAATTTGCATTTCTTTCTCTCTATGCATGACATGACTCATTCAGTCATTTAATTTTCAAGGCAATCATAAAATGAAAATTTAATAAAAATATTGTTGAGTACTAGCTTTTGCTTTTTTTTCTAAGTAGGTACCTAAGTATAACTATAATATATTTCATTCTAGAGGTGTTTATTTTTTGCTATGTCAACGATATATAGCCATAGAATTTAAAATCCATACGTGCGTTTTATTGGCCAAAATTTTATACATTCTAGATATTTTTTTATTTTATTAAAATCAGTTCACTCTGTTTCCCTAAAATGATAATCTAGGAAGAGTTTAAACTCACTACTTAAATAAAATCAAAATATTTGTTTTATAATATTATCCCCATAGACCTAGAATTTATTTACTGTGTCAAAAGAGTGTAACAAACAATACAACAACGGTCACCTCAAAAAACCAAAAGAAATAGCGATTAATGTGATATGCATGTCTTGGTACGAGTTTCTACAGTTGTCTGCCGGGAACGAACATTGTCACACGGAATATTGGATATTTCAAATTGTAAATTGTGTTCATTTATAGTCTTACTTTAGAAAGATGGTATCGTGCTGCACTATCGATTGTCCGTGTAGTGGGTACAGATAAAACCCTTTTAAAATCACTCAAAAACATTTCATTTCTGGTCACATTTTTCATTAGGCACGCTATGTGTATCTTGTACCTTTATATCTATAATTATACCTTAAAGGTACACAATTTTTCAGTTAGACAGGATAAATCCCACCAATTAAAATTTAAACCGAAGACAAATGCCAACATCGTGCAGTGAAAGCACTTTCCCTTCAGGCATTCTCGTAGATAAATTTATAGTTTTTGCGTGAGTACAGTGAATGCAATCAAATTGAATGTTTATTGTAATGGTTTGCTGAACTATTATTTACTAGCTGTGCCCGCGACTTCGTTCGCGTGGTTCTCGGAATGTTATATAGCCTAAAGCCTTCCTCTATAAATGGACTACCCAACAAAAAAAGAATTTTTCAAATCGGACCATTAGTTCCTGAGATTAGCGCGTTTAAACAAACAAACAAACAAACTCTTCCGCTTTATAATATTAGTATAGATTAGTTATGAATATTTAATTCCAATTCTTGTTAGGTTTTACCCACAGATTTTACCTAATCTCGTAATATAACAACATTACTAGTTTTTCAACTTTTTATTCATATTAAAAAGCTGATAACATTTTTTCCGGCTCTATTTTAATACTTACTAAGTTAACGAAGCCATATACTTAAATGTAGAATAAAAATCGGGACTCTTTTTGTAGGTTATTATTCAAACTAATATTTATCGAGTAGATGGTAATTAGACTCGAGTTTCAATTTAATTATTGCCAGTTTTAATTAGGTTTTGTTATCAAATTAGATAAGCTACTTGTTAGAGGCTCTTATCCGTCTTATACTAGATACCTACCTCGTTTTCTAGAGCGAGTGGTTGTTTAATTATATATTTACATGAACATACAAAATTGTAGTAGATATAGTTTTTCAGAATTGAAATTTTTTGGGAGAAAAGGGATTCAGTGCTGCAGATCCCATACTAAAACTAGGCGTAGGTCCAATAGTGGGCCGTTGAACGCTAAAGATGATGTTTGTTAGCTATCTGTAACATGAGTAGAATATTCCATTACCTATTAAATAAATATAAATAATAAATTAAAAAGACCTTTCACAAAAATGGAATTAATTCCATCTAGCATCACATGGCAATAAAAATATACAATTATATTCCAAATAATTTAAAAAATAAAGAAAACATACCGAATTTAACAAAATACTAGAAAAAGTATTATAAATAAATGCTACTATACAATATCATTATTCTTTGACAAAAAACATATTATTAGATTACACATTCCTTCGTTTCTCTACTATCTGTACCCCTAATATATAAATCATGATTCATTTTAATATTTTTTTATTTAAGTATTTTTTGTATAATAATTCACTTTATTTAATTATTGATCTAGTGGCCTCTCATGTTTGCTATGCCCTTACAGGGCGTTACTTGTATTGATAATGTATGTAAGATCTTTTTAAGAGTGATTTGCAATAAATTCTGATTCTTTAGGTACTTACTTATAAAACAATGGTTGGGATGTAGGAAGTAAGTAAACTAACTACCGTCTAGCCTTACATTACTATTACCTACCAAGATTAGCTTCAATGGACCGCCATTGTTCTCGAAGTGAAATGCACTCGTAGCAATAAATAAACTAGGTCTAGGTATTAAACCCAACTAGCATGAACCTATAATAGGGTATTTGATAAATAAATTAAACAATATGGTTGTTTTATGTTTTATTGACATCTAAAACTTTCATAACAACGGTTTGTACTAAAATATAAATGTGTATCAAGTTAAAAGCTGTTAAATTGGTGTATAGAAATAACATTAGTTATCATACCACTGCCGAGCAGGTTGGTTAAGCAAAAATGGACCTTCACATTTGTGAATAAGACACTTCTGTAGTTCTCGTTGTCTGCATTTACAGCACGTATTATTTCAAATATAGGTAATATAATCGGTACATACATTTTCAATGAACACGATTTGTTAAGCTCCCATTAAATGCTATCGGGGTTATTTATAAATATTAATGAATCAAATTAACTCTAATTTTCCTATGCCGTTTGATACCAACGGTTTATCAAAATTTACGAAAATGCATAGATGAATGCACAAACTCCTAACAATCACAGTGAAAGCAATGTCACTAAAGCAACATTATAATAACAGTGCAGGACGCTCTGTGCTCGACGATGAACGATGGAATACTTCGAGTAATTGACCAATTAAAATAGTGTTAATAAATTTTGAGATTCTCTTTTAGGTCTAAATAAATATCAGAGAATATCGCCAATACTCCTTACAAACATAAATTATAATAAATTATTAACAGTAGTATGGAATTGCTGCTGTCGTGAGCTTAGCTGCCGGCGCTCAGTGTTTCTGGATGGGGATGCTCCTGTCGGTGATGGCCAGTTGTGGGAGTGGCGCCTCTACTGTGAGGACTCCGTCCCGGGACAGCGAGGACTTGATGGCCTCTGGGTTTGTGCCCTTCGGCAGCAGGAATTCCCGGTTGTATTCTCTGTACACAGACTTTGTGTCTGATTTCTCCTCATGTTTCGCGTGGACCTGAAAACGCAGATAGTTAAAATTAGTTGCAGTTTTTTTTTGTCGTCTAGACTTAAGATAGATTTAACGCCACTTATTTTCATAAAATTCCGTTGGGATTTTCAAAGGAATTTTCATTTGAACAAAGCTCCGAAACTGCTATAAATTGTTGGCAATTTTTAAAACTAGCTTTTAGATTAACATTAGTGTCTAATCTTTTGTCTCTAGTTTGAGTTACGTGTGGATTGTTTATGTACTCTGACAAGTCCGCGTGCACCAAACTGTCACCTTAGCTTGGCATTGTGCCGGGGACGAGATTTGAGCCAGTTTTTTAATCATGTACTGATACGTAAATAAACATAGTTCATTATTTCGCGAACGATTTATCTTCATTAGACTGTGACGAAACCGCGTTTCTGCACTGGATGTAGCACCAAGAACATACTCGTATTTTCTTATCAACATCATTGAAATTAATTGCACAATGACAATGTCAAGATATTTCGAGTACCTAAGTATCTACTGGAAATTTTATTGTACCACTTAAGTCCACAGTCTTCAAATAACACATCATAACTATAATGAAAATAGATTATAGTGTCTTGACTATGATAATTGATAAGGAACATACTTAAAATACCTTTTATTTTTGGAGTGTACCTAACAGGTGCCTAAGCGATGCAATTGAGCTAATGGCATTTTTGGTAACTTACCAATAATTTGTTGTCAACTGTCTTGACGACAATCTCTTCTGGGGTGTACTGACTGACGTCGAAGCGAAGCTTCAGGGATTTGCCGTCTCCCTCATCCTGGATGAGAGGCGAGTTGAGGCTGTCCCAGTGGCTTGGCTCGGCTAGCTGTCTACTGTCGCTGTGCTGTGAGGATGTGGTGGAACTGGGGGCACAGAAAATATACATATGAGCATCATTACGAACACATTCTATTGTACGTCTAATACTGTAATATTAGTACCCACATTGTGCATTAATTATACCACATTGTATAACCCAAACCAAGGTAATAAATTAATAAAATGTCTCAATCAAACCTTATACCTAAACTTTTTGATTGGCGGTTACTATTTAATCATTATACGAGTATTTATATAAGACTGACTAATAAATCTTGAAACAGATTTTTTATTAGTAGATAATGGCAACAACTAGGTGTCCATCCTACAGCAAACATCAAAATAGAGTTGCAATCAGCAGTTCCTGGTCTTAATATAGACAGTGACCCCTATTTCATTAGATTTTTCAATTATTAGATTTATTAGCTTAGCTACAAATGAAGTAACATATTGGTGTGGTATTTTATAATTCCTGGACCGGCCCGAATCAGCAATCGCCACAATCAAAAAGTGTTACGTAAGACTTATTTAATGTGATTGAAATTAAGTAAATGTGAACATAAATGTCTGCAAATAAATAACGTTACGAGACCTTGATACCGTAATTTTAGTAAGACGTGCAAATAAGATACCAAATTAAATATAATTATGTATATGCTCGACGTCTTGTTTTGCCAAAATCCAGATTTGGTTATAATAATACTACCTATGTCAAAAAATCCTTATCTACAAATACCTACTTACATAAAGTTACATAAAATAACTTTATGTAAGTAGGTATTAGTAAGTAGCTAAGGATTTTTCTGTGTAAACATATTTTTGCTTAGGTACCTGTACATATTTTTTTACGATATTTCAACCTTACGTAAGCACCCAAGATACTATGTAGATATTCATTATGTATGCTACAAAACCTACCTATATGAAAAACATTTAACAATACTTTCTCGTATCTACTAAAAAACTAAAAAGCTCTTAGCGATGTTGACTGACATGCAACACCTTATCGTTCCATTAAAATTTAATTGTGTGCAAGCTTCGTCTGGTCACGCAGGCTCAGGCTTGACGGAATGCAATTTTATTAAATAAAATTGCATTCCCGAACTTAACTGATGGTAAATTGCAAACATGCAATATTTTTCATGCGAAACCCGTCTGTTTTATTTGAATATTAATTATTCTATTATTTTTCCAATTTTAGATGTAAATACTTAAACAACTTAACATTTTTTTAAAGACGTTGCACACACATTTTTTAATATTAATTTTATTCATGGCTTTTCTTGGAATGTTTGTGGTTGAATTCCATGCGGTTATTACATTTTCTCTTGTTTGTATGCAGATGTTTGGTAATAGGTACCTATATCATGAATGTGATACTTACCATGCCTAACACCTACCAGGAAATTTTAACAAAATCGGACGTCGAAAAGCATTTAAGTAAGATCCTAAATCGCCAACAAATCTTTCGTTTTTTGCATAGGTATCCGTTAAAAAACATAATTTTATTAAAAGTTCTCGTAATTAACGTGGCCTCGGACATTATTACAATTTAAATAGTAGGTAGTGTGTGCATAGCAAATATTTCCGCTTTTGCGATTGATTATCACATAGCAGCTGATGTCATGTCCATGACTGCAGATACAAGGTCACTGTCAACAAATGAGCTCATCGATACAAGAGGAGGTGGACATTATCAATGTAATTTGTGACCAATTGTATGGCAAATCAAGCCGAATGTCATGTGCAGTGAAGCATCGGAGTAGGTTTGGAATATTCTCAATGCCAGTCAGTAGGCAGTTCTGCATGCGGCCAGTTTATGATAAATATTACTAAATTGCCATGTTTGACGGCTTCACAAAAAATACTTTTCAGCTGACTTCAGCTAATGACTAATGTATTGCACCGTTCTTTTTAGGGTTCCGTAGTCCACAAGGAACCCTTATAGTTTCGTCATGTCCGTCCGTCCGTCCGTCTGTCCGTCCGGGCTCGTACTCCGCCGCTACTGCACCGATTGTCACGAAAATTGGTGGAGAGATAGATATTGAAGTTCCAAAAGTTGGTTTTTAAAATTATGAAAAACTGTTTTTTCTTTCAGCCCCCATGCAACGAAAAGTGAATTTAAAAAATTAAATTGGAATAACCCCAACGTGTGGGGTATCGTTGAAAATGTATTTTAAAATGCAACAAAAACTGCTTTAAAACTATGTAGATCAAAGCCCCCAGTCTTGAGATAATCTAATACAAAGTTAAAATTTGAGGTTTCCCCCACCGTAACTTTTGAAATATTACTAAAATAATTCTGAAAAAAATGTGGTATATACCTCAAAGTATGTACTTTCAATTAAAACTATAGCGGTCTCGGTATCATAGATAGTTATTTTTTAATACGTCTTAAATCGTAAAATGTTACTTGTTGCTACGGAACCCTTCATGGGCGAGTCCGACTCGCACTTGGCCGGTTTTTTTTTAGGCAATACAGAGTTCATTCGTAGGTGACTTACGAGAATACAATGTAAATGTGACTTGGATGACTACAATATCTAATGTACCAAGGAATAGCGATAAATTAACGCATTTTTATCGCTTATACACAAA
The DNA here is from genome assembly GCA_963576875.1 of Acrobasis repandana. NCBI lineage: Eukaryota > Metazoa > Arthropoda > Insecta > Lepidoptera > Pyralidae > Acrobasis > Acrobasis repandana. Next base: position 11,155,298 of record OY756218.1, on the reverse strand, counting down.
CTGCCATTTTTATCACTGCGCGGCATTTAAAAATAATGCAAGATCTTAAAATAGCATCGCATAGAAAAGCTTCTTCTCTTGTTGTATTTATGGGGTCATTGACATGGATTTGGAACCCCAAAATTACACGAGAAAATATGGAGCGGAGTAGTGATGGATAGGATGGCGCATGGCAGTGTAGCTGTAAATTAAGGGGTTCCGACACCCCCAAAGAAACCTTTTATATTACCTCGCACCGCGCCACCCTACAACATTTACCAACTTTATTATATTACTTACAGGAAACGAAACATCTGTAGCGGTGTGTGTCACCTGAAAACATGTGCTACTCAAATGAAGACTTCCTTTACCGCTCTTCGGTATTTTAGAAATAAAACTTATTTACTGTAATATAAAACAATTAATTGGCATTGCTATGAAATATAACGTTCCTTAATTATTACGACTATTAAAATATTAATGAGAATGGTTTTTGATAAAAACAAAGTAGGTGAACAATTAAATAAAGGTTTCGAATAAACAAATATTACCTAAGTCATGTAACCTTTAAAAAAATCTTAATAATTTTGCACCGTATTGCAACGATAGCTAGCAATAGCAGTCCATGTTAATGTTGACACCTCGTTTTACATTTATTTTGGAGACACCTTAGTCAGTCCTACTGTTGCCAGTGCCAAGTCATAAAACTAAAGTTTTGTTTTGTTTTGTTTTTTCGTGTGTGTAAGTGGAAAACACTGGTGTCAGATTTTTCAAGCTGCCTAAAACTAAAGTTTGTTAGTTACACTAAAACACCGACATTGCTACTATGCTACACAATGTGCACCAATGTTTTGAATAAAATTTGATTTGTTACCGTAAGACGTAGGTATATACGTTAATCTTGCATATAATAAATAAATAATATCTTTATTAGAAACGAATAGGAGATGCAGTGACAGATACAATAGACATAATTTACAAATATCTAATACATGCTTAATAAAATTATACGAAGAACATATAGTACATTGTAACATACATATACACTATGGAATATATACGATATTTCATGGAATTTACCTCTCCGACGACTTGGTTACTCCTCCGGAAGAAACAGATTCGAAATTGTAAGACATGCAAAAAGCAATATTTTTGTTAGTTTTATTAGTTTTAAATGGTCAAAGTTTGATTATTTGGAAGTTAAAAGAGTTTTTGAAGAAACAAGGTTGCATATTCTTACGAGTTATTTGAATAATGAGGAATTAAATTATACATCGGGATGTATTTAATGCTAATGACCACTGGTCATCTGTAATTTATCATCATATTAAAAATTCTTCTTGTTAATTAAAAACACTTCTGGGGAAAACGGTAGCTTTAGATAATATTATAACGATGCTAGCAAACATACAAAATATAAGTAGAAACTAATAATACTTATATATAATTATGGATATATGTACTAAAAATAATTAATTAAAATTTTATAGTATACATAATTTCATATTTAAGTGGATATGTACATAACTTTTGAAACAAAGGTATGAGTACTGCATTCTATTTTCAGTAGCTACCTTTATTTATCTACTTAATTAAGCTTTGTCTTCGGTTGTTGCCATCATCATAATGCTCATTCATGTACTATCACAATATACTGTATTCTGTATTTTATATGCAAACAGAAAATGACGTCAATGACTGTATACATAATCACGCAACACGGCACGGGCATACAATCTGTTGCTCAGGATTTGAGCAGGCAGTGGTGTTGTGACCAAATATGCCAATCACTTAGCTATGAACCCACGCTAAATAATTGTTGCATACCTGCTTACAAGAGTATGGGCGGACCAGTCACCAAGTGCCCACACTTGGATTTGAACAAGTGACTAAAAATATCTGGTGACGACATTCAAAAACAGTGTGATATTTGTTTTTTTACGTCTCATCGACCGGCCAGACATATGGTACGATCTAACAGCGGAGTAAAATACAAGTCAATATTGACTGGCGCCCCCATCAGTTATTTGAACCTACATACTTCTGATACTGGGTTACAATTAACATTGCGTCATAGACTAGGTGGCTGAAACTCCCAACTCGCTCCAAGTGGGTCATGTATTCATGCCGTAAACATAACTTCAGTGCAATCGCGCCTGCATAACATATTCAGCCGTCGACGCCGTGATAAAATAATCGTAAACCGGTTTCGCAAAGGTGTTCACTTTAGTCTTTAGTTCTAAAGTGCATTTACATGACGTACGGTAACTACTACCCAAAAACAACCTTCAAGGTAGTTCAGTAACATTGATATTACTTTATCCAGCGCAGCGTAGCGGTCCGTATGTGTATGATGGTAGCCATTGGATTTGCGAACATTGCGTAACCCGTACCTGAATACATTGCATTGTGTTTACCATTTCACACATTCCTGCGTTTTAGCAACAAAATGTAGTCGTTCAGAGCCGGCGCTGCTGGCGCTATTTCTATTTATGACATCATCCCGCGTCGGGCTTACGTATCGCTGCACGCTTTAAATGGACGGACTGAGATGTCTGCAGTAGATGCCGTTCCGCGGAATGATCCCGAATAATAGCTTTTGAATTAAAAGTTTCGTGGAACCGTCTTACTGAGGCCGTCCGAGGTGGGCGACTCTCTTGCGAAACCCCCAAACTGATTAATTCAAGATTCCCTTTTAGGCAAAGGCCGGCAGCGTAACTGTTGCGATCGGAATAATAATGCAACATATACATAACTGCTACAGTCGGATCGAACTATACACGGTAACCCGTTTTGGACACCCACTTGCATTTCTGAAATCCGGATACCCTCCCACGCTGACTAATTTGTCACTTAATACTGGCCATAGCCTATTTTCCAAATTACAACGTCCAACTACATAAGTTAGTAGATATTGATAAATCATGTAAAGTTAATGCGATAAATACAAATCCGATGGCATTCTACTTAATTTAATTTATTAAATAAATAAAAAATAGATAGATACCTGGTTGTGCTCTTGAAGAAATTGTTGCTTTCTCTGTTCATGAGTTCTGATCTGAATTTGCTCATTTCCTCTTCCATCTTCCTCATTTCGGCGTCGAATCTTTCTCTGATGCTTGAAAATTCAGTATCGATGACTGAAAAGTCACCTAATTTGATGGGGATATTCCTCTTGAGACCACTGTCAGCCATTTTCACGTGTGTTTTTTGAAGAAACTTGTAACTACTAAGTAAACACTGGCGGAGTTGTTTCTTGTGTAAACACTGTTCACAGTGACGATACGCACTCTGCGGTAGACAAGGCAGCACTGATCATTAGTCGTCGACTCGGCGCCAGGGGGCTTGCGCAGAGTTTTAAATAGCCTCACATTCGAACTGCCTCAGACTCGGTCGGCGTCACTCGGCCCACACTTTGCTTCTCGCTCATTCCAAGTCGGCCTACTCCATGGTAAGGTACTCAGGCTGAGGTGGCGGCTCACCATTACGTAGTTTAATTGATGATTCATTCCAACTGGATCTGTCTTCTCTTCTTATGGCAAACTACTACATCCTATAAACGAATACGTTAATCATTGTGTTATTTTTGTCGACTGCAGTGTTCTCGTTATTGTTGGATGATGAGTAGGTATTGAAATTCAATTCGTAGACATCTGTGAATGGTCACCAACCATTGACACATTTCATAAAACATTCGAGGAAAAGTCGAAGAGGAGCGAAAAGTCTATATAGTACCTTTGTTTTTAGTCTTTTGTACATTCGTGTTTTACGTATTTATTGTTATATATACATATTATTTATTTTTATATATATTTGGTAAAGGTTCTAAAAATCTTTAGGTTTGCAAAGACAACTCACAAACTGTCTAAAGGTCTTAAATCTATATTACCTTGAATATCTACTGCGAAATTGTAAGGTATCATGATTTAAAACGTATCTGAGTCACAAATTATTCCAAATATTTTAATACTTACGTTACGCCAATCTGGATTAACATCTCTTATTAATCCCAACAATAGGTATAAGGACTGAACTATGAATAATGCCTACTAAAGAATTATTGTCTTTAATTTTCTCAGAAACCTGAGTAAAGATGCGTCATACATGGTTACCAAAAATTTAGTTTCTAGCTCAACATCAGCTGTTGATACATCGCTTTGTCAAGTACAATCTTGCATTGCATGTGTTTTTTATTTTCATCAATATTTTTAGGATTTTGGATTCATACCTACCCTACTTATAACTTTTATGAAATACGTGCAATTTTTCATCTCCCTCTATTATCTTCCTTGATAAAGTTTATTCCAATAAGGTTTACTTATCTAAAATTTTTACAAAGTACCTACCTAGGAAGAAGAAAATTACCAGCGTTTCATAATTTGTCTAATTTTGTGTAGTTTTAATTTTGGGGTTTACAGTCCTAATAACACAGATTAGTTGTTTTTTAATGCTTAGTCGAAACAACATCAGCTGATGTAAAAATGCAAGGACGATACTCCATGAAACAAGTTTATTTGTTTGGCAAATTAAAAAAAACCCCGACTGTCAAGAACGCCATCTAGTGATGACTAGCGGAACTACGATAGTTCCACTACTCATCACGCGCGCTGATTTTAAAGCGTTTATCCTCAATAACTTTTAAACAGCTGGACCGATTTTCATCAAACATAGCTAAGAACCACCGCAAACTTGGTTTCACGTAAAAAACCACATCGATTTCGGTCCATCCGTTCGAGCGCTACGATGACACAGACAGACAGTCCGACATTAGCGTCAAACTTATAATACCCCTCTTTATTGTTGGTGGTTAAAAATGGAATGTGGTGTGTATCACTTCCACTAGTCAAACTGATATGTTATCTATCATCTAATGTGTCTACGAAGGATGGAAAGGAACTACCTACCTAAATACGTAAACGCCTTGCCACCAGGAAGCTTTTACCACTGCATTAGTAAACGTCGAACGCTCTTTCAGCGAAGGAAACGATAATACCGAAGCAGAAACTAACGCGTTATTTATAGACAATTTTAGCCTAAACATTATGGTTTGGTTAGTATCTTGTTTCATGACTGCAAAAGAGTGGTGTTAGTGTTATCTTTGATTATGTGTAGATCTTAATGTCTCTGTTAATATTCGACTAGGTATGCCTTTTAAAATTATAAACGATGTTGGTTTGCAATACCTATCAATTGAAAAAAACAAACACTTATACAACCTACTAGGATCACAATTAGAACCATTTAACTGGGTTCAAATTAACTCATCACGAGCACGACATTCAAATAACCGCATCTAATTCATTCCTATCTAAGTTGAACATACGTAGTAGGTATTTTTGCACACTAACTAGAAAATCACAGCCAATAAACGCATATAATAGTTTAGAACCTAAAGATTGACTGTTTGCATAATATCATTAACATCAGCAAATTACAAATTTTAGTGTCCCTAGGTAGACTACATCCCAGATGCCACCCATCTCTTTAAACTTTCCTAACTCACCTTTGATATTTTTACATCAGCTAATAGTATATGATATAAGAAAGAAAGAAAGAAAGAAAGAAAGAAAGAAAATCTTTATTCAACAAGCAATTCACAGAATATTACTTACATACTCGTACTAGACTTATACCATCGATCAATTATTACTAAATTACTTATACCTAATGAATGCCGAAAAGGCGGCCATTGGATACGCAGTTCAGCTTCGTGGTGTGACACCTCAGCTTTGACTCTTATGTATTCTGTGCCTCAGCGCTGATTTTCAGCTGGTACTAAAAATACAGGTTAGATGGCTTTAAAAACAATAAGTTGATAAATCAAACATCATAATAACTTCGACAATACTCTCTTACAATTTAATACAGTATCTACTTGCACAGAATTTTAACCGGACTTGGCAATAAATAACCACAAACACAAATTAGAAGCGTTTGAAATGTAATGCTGGAGGAGAATGAAAAAAATAAGTTGGCCAGAAAAAGTTACAAACGAAAAGGTACTAGAGAATGTGGGAGAGCTTTTCTCTCCCACATTCTATAGTAAGCAAATACTACAAATTATAGGAAATAAAAAACGGAAAATGTTCAGCCATCTACTGCGTCACGATGCGTTTTTAAGGCCGTACCTGAATTTTCCGGGGTCCAGTGCTGCCCCCATTTAAAATAAATCATTTCAAAGAAAACGGAGACATTATTTAAAATTTTGCAACTACCAAGTCCTAGATAACCCTTCAAAGTATTTTATGAACTGCTGTTTACAGTTTATAATGAGAACGTTAAGCTTTACTACGCACATTAGCCAAAAGTGGCCGTTTTTCGCAAATGTGCGTAGTAAAGCTTAACGTTCTCACTTTAAACTGAAAACAGTATTTAATAAAATACTTTGAAGGGTTATCTAGGACTTGGTAGTTGCAAAATTTTAAAGGATGTCTCCGTTTTCTTTAAAATGATTTATTTTAAATGGGGGCAGCTCTGGACCCCGGAAAATTCAGGTACGGCCTTAAATATAAGAAGAAGTTATTTATTTATAAGTATCGCACATAAACTTTGTAATTTTTATTGTTTTTTATTTGGTGCAATAAAGATTTTTGTATTGTATTGTAAGAAGAAACACAAATTAAAGGTAAGGTATTGCTGTCTTCAAATTTATCTAGGAACTTGAAAACTAAAATCTAATTATTACTAAAATGAGGAATAGTTTAGAAGGGATTAATGGTATTGTACCATCAATTTGCCGCGATAAGATTCTTTAAGGCGAAGATATAGGCAAATGGCCTTGAAGTGTGAAATAAATTTTTAACTCGTAAATATGGTGATAATTTCCATATTGCTCTACGTCATGCACTAGATAGCCCTTTAAATTATTTTATGAACTGCCGTTAAAACTATTATTGGTGATCCGTCTAGCTTTAAAACTTGCCGTGGCCACTTTTGGCGGAGGCAAGTTTTAAAGCTAGACGGACTAATACAAATAAATAAATACTTTCAACGGTGGTTTATAAAATAATTTAAAGGGCTATCTAGTGCATGACGAAGAGTAATATGGAAATTATCTCCATATTTACGAGTTAACAATTTATTTCAAATGAGGGCGCCACTTCAAGGTCATTTGCCTATATCTTCACCTTAATATTTTTTCGGAAACTGGCAACTATAAAATATAAGTAGGTATGACTTCTTATTGTCTAGACAATCCTTACTATCCTTACTATACTATACTATACTATACTATACTATACTATATACTATACTATATACTATACTATCCTTACTAATATTATAAATGTGAAAGCGTGGATGTTTGTTACCTTTTCACGCAAAAACTACTTGACGAATCATCATGAAACTTTGTACACATATCCTGGGAGGTACTAGAAGTAACATAGGGTACCTGTCATCCCGGAAAAATGTATTGTTCCCGTAGGATTTGGGATACGCGAGCAAAGCCGCGGGTAAAGGATTTGGGATACGCGAGCAAAGCCGCGGGTAAAAGCTAGTATCAGATAAATTCTTGATATAATTTTAAAAAATACAAGGGACCCGTAATAAATCGAACCACGGTCTATACCAGAACAGTATAGTATAATGAGAATAAAATAACAGCCAAAAAAAAAATTCGGCATTTCCATACAAAAGTGTGCAGCCGCTCGGGCGATTTGTATGGGAATGTCAATATATTTTTTAGCTTTTTTTACTTATTTAATTTCATTATAGTATAATGATCTAGTATATCCCGTGGTTCGATTTATTACAGGTTCCACGTTGTATACAGGCTGACTTTTTAAACACTTTCCAAATTTTTGGAGCAAGTTCAGTCCATGACACTGAACTACTTTCTATAAAAACAGTTACCTATTAAAAATCGATAAAAAATTTTCACCCTCCCATACAAATCAGCGCTCAAACAGACGGATTTTGTATTTTTAATTTATTTTTTTATTAACGGACGAAAAATTTTTATCGATTTTAAATATTTTTTTCTTGTAGAAAGTAGGTATTTCAGTATCATGGACTGAACTTGTTCCAAAAATTTGGACACAGTTTAAAAAGTCACTCTGTATATTAAAGAAATCTTAGGAAATCGTAAAAAAGCGTTTCTTTGTTATGATAGGATAAATAAGTCAAGACGAGACCGTCATGCCCACGACTTCCATTTTAGCTGCACCACGGACACTGGCAGGAATGTTGATGAAAGCGATAAACTTTGAGGTCGTTCACATCCCGCCATTATGGGAAGCAGGATGCCTTACAATGAAAATGAGATAAGCAACACCTACTCCACTTTTTATAGCGCTACTTACAAAAAAACATGAATTGACAGTTGTTGAGATAAAAATTTAAATAGGAAGACACGTGTTGATGAAATTTTAATAGGACCTGCTGGTGGGTGAATGACCATTGGAGTCGCTAGAAAGGAATAATCAATGAGAGAATGACGTAGGTACCTACTTATCTGAATAATGGAACGGCAAAATCCAATATAATTTTAATTAAATTTTTTGGTTCCGTGACTTTTTCTCTAATTAAAATGGTGATCCACCCTGAAGATCCATCGTCGTTGGAAATGATAGATGATTTTACACCATTAAGCATGCTTAAAATGCGTTTGTAAAATGCGATGAGGGAAATCTTCACTGATTCGAAGTCACGTTACAGAAAGCAGTAAGAGTATTTCATAGTCACGTAGCACAATTGTTACAGACTTGAGACGCGTAGGTTCAAATTCCACTCGTGTCGTAAAATTTTTTATTACATAATTATTTTCAATGTAGATATATTTTTTTTTAATAAATATATAAATATATACGGACAAATCACACTGATTAAGCTAGCATAATATTGTATCAATACAATTTTAATACTGAAGACGACAAAGTTATACTTAAATGGTTCATACTTTAGATAAATAAATATAAATATATAGGGACAAATCACACAGATTGAGCAAGCTCCCAAAGTAAATTCGAGTCTTGTGTTATGGGCTACTACGAGTAACTCAACGATTCTATATTTTATAATAAATACATATATAGATAAACATCCAAGACCTAGGCCAATCTGAAAAAGATCATTTTCCATCTTGACCTGACCGGGGATTGAACCCGAGACCTCCTGTACTACTAGATACCTACCTTAGTTACTATGTACTGAAGTTAAAAAAGTAAATCAGAAATCATAAAAAAGGTACAGAACCCTAAAACCTCATGGTGGTGTTTCCCCATTATGGTTTCATATCTACGTAATTTTAATTTTCCGAAATGCTGCTAATATTTCGGGAAATAAATGACGTATGAACGAGAAATAATCCAAAAAGGTGATGATGACGATTAAAATAATAAGACATACCTAGGTAAGTGCTTAATTATATAAATACCTATCTATCGTTTACTATGTAGGTATAGAAGAAGAAAAGGATATGTAGGTAACGATTTTCAAACTTCAAAATTCTTTATTGCTTATACTGTGTTAAAATAGGTGGTTTCTTGATTCTCCTGTTGATCCATCTGCATCCATCATTGCAGATCTAAATGGAAAGTAATCTACATACTCGTACATCAATGTAGGCCACAACTAACTCATTTGGAGCGAGACTACAAATGCTGTCAACCCACCAATTTACATTGTTGGTTTCGCAACTGGCAAACATGACGTCATTTACTGCGACGGTTACTTAACCATACAAGGACAAAGTGGTAATGGTGAGTGAGTATATTATATGCAAATCTCTTACAGAAAAACAGCAAGAAGCGGTGCTGTGTTGTTTGTTTTTGGTCTGTGGCAACCAAGCTAAAGCCAAGTTAATAAATAAATTATTATTTGAAACTCTTTGGTGACATAATAAGAAAATTTTTTGAGGAATGATGTGATGACAATGCGATTTTATACCCATGCTAAAACTAATGAAACAAAACAGGAAGGCTTGATCCAAAACGCGGTTACCAGATATGCGACGTTTGGGATTTCTGCTTGATTTCTGTATGGATTTGCTAGTGTCCGGTTTATAATGAAGTGTGACGACAGCTATAAAGGCTCATGGTCACAGACGTTTTGTGAATGATTCGTGACGCCTGCTAACAAGCAGAGCGAAACAGTTGCAGGCAATATTGACTACGGCCAAGAAAGCCATTCCACCCCGGGCGGTTATAACTGGGGGATGGCTAAAGGCGTGTCACACCTAACCCAGTTTTGCTTTACTGTATGCTACAGAACACCGCCACCGGGATCTGACTGAGTCAAAGCAGCTAAGAAATCTAAGTTGACAACTTCGACAACATAATATCAGGTAGCTTTCCTTTGTATAATTATTACAAATTATTTTACGTACAAGTATTTTTTCTTTTCTCTGACTAACAAACAAAGACGAACAACAGAGAGGATAATTGCGCATGCATGACGTAACGACCTCGCACAATTTTAACAGAGCGGTGACGTCTCAAGCCCTAACTCCGGATTTTCGATGCGCTGCATCTTTGTGAATTTTTACTAATTTGGTAAACCGAAAAATTAGGGTCCATTATTTTTCGAAAATCTAACTGATAGACGAAATAAAATAACATTTTCTGACTCAGTCCGCATCCCTATTATCCATAGATATGGACATGATGACTGTGATGATACCGCATGCAATTCAGTCAGCGGTCTGCCGTCCATTTCTGATAGGTACATAAAAATCAACCACCTTACACTTCGATGGAAACCCAACCGTATACAATAATAATAACAAAAAAGTTATATACCTAAGTCAATGCAAAAAAGTGTCGCGGAAATAATTTATCTTTAATCAAACATTGGGCGGCAAAATAATAGGCCCGGAGCATCAAATGTGAAAATTCGTCACTAGCTGCAGCGTGGGTCTTGTTTGTCTACGGCTCCTTCCGCATGATATTCCTCAAGACTATAAAGTTTCTACCTACGTTATTCGATATGCACGTTGAAGACCTCACCGTGGGAAACTGGCATAGCTTTTATTACCAATGTTATATTACTACCTTAGTTTATTAGGGTTCATTAGATTACTAGTGTTACATATTAGATATTCCATTATTTTATGATACCTGGTTGGGTCCGTGGTGTGGTGGGTACCTAGTTCTGTCTGTCCATCCATTCCTAGCGTAGTGTGTTAATAACTAATCGATAAATTGTATATAATAGTCGAATTTTAGACTCAGTGTTCAGTAAGTAGGTATGTATAGAGTACTTGAAGATTAATTAAGAAAGTAGGTAGTAGTCAACAACTAACTAAAGAGTAGTTTCCATCGCCTTACTGCGGGCATTGGATTGAATTGAACCTTTTCCTTACACTTCCTTCTAAAATCAACCAAATTGCTATCAACTTTTGGGTAGGGAAAATATAAGGTGTTAACCATTCGTTTTGGTCAAAATTAACATCTTGCTCAACGGTGGACTTACCAAAGTCAAAATATATATCTTTGGAAGATTTTATCACTTGATTTTCTCTTTCCATTTCATAAGTTATTGACGTACCAGTATGTAATTCTTTAAATTCATGTCAATACCGTAACGATTAATTCTGAGCCAATACACTGATGGCGCACTATATTTTTACGTCAAGGTCATTGGTGCTAGACAATAGCTATTTATGACTCCCGGTGAGGGTATTTTTTACTTATTTGTCAAATACCTACCCACTTGCTTTTTCATTGAAAATCTGACACTAATGTGGCTAACACATCAGATTGTTCAATTACACATAAAAACTAAATAAGTAGGCACGTACCTACGTACGTAAGTACATATACTCGTATCTCAATGGTACCTACATAATCTATTAGTTACTTAGAATATATTCTAAGCTATTAGTTTCCCTAATTTGATGCGAGGTGAAAATTATGATGGTGATTATTGGGTTTACTGATTTATACCTGATGTGGTTTTACCTACCATATTTTACCATACATTGACATTAAGTACATAGAACTCGTTGTTACCATATGATACGCTTGTGGTGACCACAAATGCAAATATTTTTTTGCCAGCATTCATCCAGGATTGCTGAAAACTAACCTACTCATAGCATTAACAACTCTCTCAAGGAAAATTATTTAATATTATTGCTGTAGGTAATAGTTACCACAGAATAAATAATAATAATGTAGGTAGGTATATTTTCAATACCTAAACGGGGAGTGACACAAGCCTGGTATTACCAGGCCTGTGTCACTCCCCGTTTAGGTATCGAAAATGTACTTACATTATTACTATGCGCGCAGGTGGCCCCTCCGGGTGGTAAATTTAGTTATACGAATCGTTTGTCCAGAGTAATAAGAATGAAATTGGCTTGCAATGGATGTTCCCCAAAAACGACCTTTATTTAAAAAAAAATTCTTTGCACATATGTGTTTGGGTCATAGAATTACAACATTCTACCAAATTTCACCTGATTCGGTCCAGTAGATTCGGAGCAAATTGGCTGTGACAGACGGACGGACAGACAGACGCACGAGTGATCCTATAAGGGTTCCGTTTTTTAATTTTTTGTACGGATCCCTATTAATTAAGGACATGTTATCTTGTTTTACGTATAGATTTTAAAAGTCGATCAGAGTGGTATAGTACCGTACTACCTAACCTACTGTGGGTAGTAAAATAATAAATTCTGTGGTCAAAGTCAAACGATCGCCTATAATTATTTTAAGTACCTACCTCCCTATAATTAACTAAGCACATATAGGTGTATATAACTACATCATCATCATCAACAGGTCTTTTTAAGTCTCCACTGCAGGAGCACGACCCTCTCTGTAGTATCAGAGTCATATTTGGCCAGAGCAGCCAGAGGATTTGGCCTACACTCTCCACGCTGGCCAGACGGGTTGGAGAGGTCTCATTGATGTTTCCCTATAAGCTTTGATTAGCTTTTATTTCCGTCGCCTTCTACGACATCTAACTACAACAACATAGGTCCTTGTTAAAAAGATTATCGATAGTTAACTATGAGGTACCAACTGGACTGAAATACCTAGTTAACAAATGTTTATTTTATTCAGATAGCTGGTTGGCCGTAGCTGTAGGAGTTGTCTTGGTTGTTGAGTATTTTTAGAAATTAACGCACTGCAACGATAGCAGCGGAAATCGAGACCTTCCACACCACATGTTTGTAAATCAGTAATTAGTAAGTACTAGCATAGTTCAGGATTTTCCCTATCAAAAATACCTACCTACTTATACTCGTAAGAGTGCAGGGCGTGCACATGATAATTTTTTTGTAGCCAAAACGGATAGATGTTTAGATAATCATTAAATGTATTATCTAAATATCTATCCATTTTGGCTACAAAAAAATAATAAATATAATACAAAAAAAAATAAAAATAAAATAAAACACTGCGAAATATCGTCGAGCACGGCCCTTCCTTCGCTCTCGACGAATATTTCACCGTGTTTTATTTTTATTTATTTTTTGTATAATATTTATAATTTTTTTGTAGCCAAAACGGATATATATTTAGATAATAAATTTTTTGGTATAATTTTCATATAAAAAGGTGATTGTATAAAATAGTAATACGTATTATAAAGGCAAATTTAGAGGTATGTTTGTGATTTTTTTCTATCGAGCCAAAAATGTTCAATCGTGTTTTGGCGATTTTTGAGGAATAAACTGTAGTAGTTTAATAACAGTGATTTTTCAAAAACACGCAAAGTATTGCAAATTGTGAACCCACGTCACCTTAAGTAATCTCGTATGCTTATGGATTGCTCTGCTTTGCGACTCATGCGGCAATGGCCACAATGACAACTTCTCAAGGATACCAGCTCGAGTAGTACCTACTGTACTAGCTGCTTAGGTAGATACTTTACGTAGGTACCCGATTACCCACCTCATCTCATTCATTTTAGGGATCTTCCTTCGGTCTATCAGGCTAGGTAACTTTACCTGGGATACCTAATAATAAAGATAGGTAGGTAATTTTCCAGCCTTACCTTTGTGGTTGCGATTCTCTATTTCGCAAGGTCTTTGGCATCCTTGGGTGACCATTAGGTACAATTGACATGCATATTATAGGTAGGTATTTGGAGAATAAAAAGCGGGAAAGCGCACCCCAGGCTCCGAAGCAGCCTAGTCGAGGATGCAACCGGGAACGCGCTAGAATGAAAAAGAAGAAGACATCCCAAAGAGGTTTGACGTCAGGCAGGCGGCCGGTCGAAAAACTATAGCCAAATCATTAAAACTCTTCCGGCTTTTCTTCTCCAATGCAGTCTTTGGCATCCTTGGGTGACCATTGACATGCAATGTACCTAATAGGTAGGTATTTGGAGAAGAAAAAGCGGGAAAGCGCACCCCGGGCTCCGAAGCAGCACAGCTGAGGATGGGATGAGGAGGAACCTGGAATGCGCTTGGATGAAGAAGAAGGTAATTTTTTAGCCTATTCCTAGGTGGTAATTACCGAAGTAAGTACTTAATTTATGTGATGTTTCATCGAATCAAATCCTCCCTTACATGGCAAGATAACGCTTGATATGTATGAGTAATCTGATTTGCAAATAGGCCGTTCTCCAAACACTTCCATATGGAGTTCTATGAAAATGCGTAGGTGTAATGTAGTAAATAAGCCCGCCCGCATACCTTTAGGAATAACAAGGTCTTTTTTAATTACCTATGTAAAAAAATAAGGAACTGTTCAGTCCATAATTCTGAACAAAAAACTTTCCCTAGCTAATTAATATACCTAAGTAAGTGCCTACCTAACTTTTTCGTCTAGTGCGTTCCCGGTTGCATCCTCAGCTGCGCTGCATCGGAACTCGGGGTGAGCTTTCCCGCTTTTTCTACTACAAATACCTATAACATGCATGTCAATGATCACCCAAGGATGCCAAAGACCTTGCAAAATGGAGAAGAAATAGCTTGGCTATAGTTCAACGACCGGCTGCCTGCCTGACGTCAACCCTCTTTGGGAATATATTTGTGCGAAATGTTTTGCGCCGGCCGCCGGCCGACGTTAACCCTCCTTGGGAATGCAAATTGTACCACGAGATGTTTGTGCTTAGTCCTTAGTCGCTTCTTACGACATCGACAGGAAGAGATAGAGTGGTCCTATTCTAACCCGGAACCACACCGGTTAGTACCTACCTAACTACCTAGTAATAAGCACTAAGGTAGGTAGGTAGGTATACCTTCTAAAATAAGTTTTTCCATCTCACAAATTGCAATTGCAGACAGGTGGCGATTTTTTCATAATTAGAGGTATAACAAACAAAGTAGGTATAGGTCAATTGCAGACTGGTGGTTATTTTTTCATAATTAGGAGTATAATAAACAAAGTAGGTATAGGTATGTACCTGAGCTGATGTTGATGAGATGTTTTAGCTTGTTTCCTAAGTACCTACGCCTTCTTCGACATCCACGGGAAGACTTGGAGTGGTCCTATTCTACTCTGCCGGGAACCACACGAAGGATTATTTACACTATTATTTTTAACCGACTTGAAAAAATGCGGTTCTCTATTCGTCGGAATCATTCTTTTTATTTTTGTTCCCCGATTACTCGAAGATGCTTGGACCGATTTGGAAAATTAATTTTTTGTTTGAAAGGTAGGTAGGTAAACTTTCAGGGTGGAGGAAAGGTATTGGTCGGTTTTTTGTTTTGAAAAATCTTAGATATGGTTGGCAACTACTAGTTATAACATTTTTACTTCACTGCAGTTCGTGGTAGATTTCTATATATAGAATTTCTTCTACACTCATCACGTCTTTATCCCTAACAGGGCAGACGGAGCCTAGGGCCGTAAAATCCAAAGGCCAGGTTTAGCGCGTTAGTGGGTGTGAATATGGAATAAACCGGCCAAGTGCGAGTTAAACTCGCGTGGAAAGGGTTCCGTACAATTGATTGAATTCCTATAGGTTTTCCTGTAATCTGCAAGCAATAAACTATATTTTGTATTTTTTTCAAAATTTTAGGCTTAGTAGTTTCAGAGATCAAGGGGGAATGGTCAATTTTCGTCTTCTTTCATGAATAAAATCAAAACTCTTCATTTTACAATAATAACAAAAATATATTTGAGATCCTCATAACGAGCCCTTTCATTTAATATATGACGCAGTAAGGTTTGCAAAACTTTTTTTTTTAATTTCCCTATTTGTCCCACGAAAATGACCATTATTTAAAAAAAAATATTTAGTTTGCTCATATGTGTTTGGGTCATAGAATTACACCATCCTACCAAATTTTACCTGATTCGGTCCAGTAGATTCGGAGCAAATTGGCTGTGACAGACGGACGGACAGACAGACGAACGAGTGATCCTATAAGGGTTCCGTTTTTTCATTTTTAGGGTTTCGTACCCAAAGGGTGCAAACGGGACCCTATTACTGTGACTCCGCTGTCTGTCCGTCTGTCACAGGGCTCTATCTCTTGACCCGTAATAGCTAGACACTTGAAATTTTCACCCATTATGTATAACTGTGGCCGCTATAACAACAAATACTAAAAATAAAAAATAGTTAAAAATTAAAGGGGGTCGTCATACAAGAAACGTGTTTTTTTCAGCGTTTTTAACTTGATCTTTATAATGGCATTAACTAGATACCTACTTGAAATTTTCACCAATTATGACTACTATGACCACAATAACAACAAATACTAAAAATAAAATAAAGTTAAAAATTAAAGGGGGTCGTCATACAAGAAACGTGTTTCTTCAGCGTTTTTTAAAACATTGTACGGTGGTACGGAATCCTTCATGTACGAGTCCGAATCGCACTTGCCCGTTTATTTATGTTTCTTTGCTTCCAGATCAGCGAGGCAGAATTACAAACTGATAAATTTATAACATTTTTAGGCAACATTATAATATTATCTTTGACTATAGTTAATAGATGTGGAGGCCCTGTACCAAAGAAAAAGTACTTTCGCTTATGTAATCACAGTTTGGTACTAGATAAATAAACGATTGTTGTGTTATCTTGAATTGTGTCTTGATGAGTGATAAGAGAGTGACTAGTCAACTATATATACCTCAAGCTTGATAAGGTTAATTTTCAATGTTGCTTACACAAAACACAGTTGAAGAATACATCCATTTATTTTTCTTATACAATATAAAACAACTAAGATTAAAGTAGCATAGCATACATGTTCTAAGTATTTTGATAATGCCAGTTTTACAATATTCTACTTTCAACATGCAGTGGCAATGTAGTACAGCAATTATGACATTGAAATTATTGGTCCCTCTGATGCATGAAATGAAAGGAAAATGGTTGCACTTGTGTTTTACAAACAGGATGGAATTTAATGTGTTGTGACTAGCAGTCTATTTAAGGCAATTATAGGGATAATACACCCAATGATGATGAAATGTGGTTTTTTCTACAGATTGACAATTCTATTATGGATATGAACAATAATAGTTATAATAGCAAGTACAATGTTAACGTGAATAGCTTGTCTAATACCATAACCACTGACAGCATTTGCCACTGTGGCCCAGACCATGACATTACTGTCCCGGCGGGCATAACCAGGCTTTTTTTGACACATGAAAGTGAAAACCTTGAGGTTTTGAACTTAAAAGACAGAGCATGATAACTCTTACTTTTTAGAATCTTTCCTGACTACACCAGATGTGTCCATATTACTGGCAAAAATCACAAGCCAGATGTCCGACAAATGCAAATATTCTTTTAATGATTTTCTTTATGCTAATACACAGGCTACCCCTATACATAGCGATTGTGATCCCTAGTAAGTATGCAATATACTACTATTATAATAATGGTGGCTATTCAAACTTAAAACATAACATTTGTGAATAAATCCTTAAAACCCCTTAGTTCATTTCAATAATATTGTTGCCAAATAAAGTACTTAATTTTATTATACATAATAAACTTAATATAACAGTATAAATTAGCACTTAACATTTGAAAAAGCATACATGGTAATTTTGAAGCCAGAAAAATGGTTTGTTTGACTTATTGACTTGCTTTTCATAAGCAACGAGACAAAAATTTAATGACATTGGCACAAAAAATACTCTTGATGCTAGTTGAAGTTCCATTTCTAAGACATTGCAAATTAACAAAACAATGATAGTTCCTAAAATTTTACTAATAATGGAATTGTAATATTTCCTATAATCTCCTCTTTTTTATACACAGAAGTGTGTAGATTTAAGTATATCAACACTAAATAATCAGGCCATTGATAAGCTCTCATGAGATTTTAGTAATATAATAATTTGTATTCTAAAGACTACTTTATCACAAGGTAATTCTGTACAAATTGGCCAGTTTTTGATAGTATTTTTAACACTATTACAAAACATGTCTTATAAAGCAACATTCAAGATAAAATACTTAACAATGTTATTCACAAAAATAGTTTTAGTCTTTGTTTATAGTAAGTAGTTACAGTTTTCGCTGTATATATTGTGCTAGTAGTATATATAACAATTTTATAATAAGTATGTATGTAAACGATTTTGTAGATGAATATCAAATGCACTAGTTAGAATAATATAGAAATATGTGCGCTCTTGTAAAGTCTCAAGTAAAAAATATTTTAGTATTTAGTGTTCAGTCGTATTTAGGTCTAGTTTTGTTTGAATATATTCATGAAGTCGTCGTAGTATCTTGGAACTTTATAGATAGGTAGATAATTAATGCCATTTCTCAAATTTATCTTCACTGCCATTTTCTTCTAGTTATCGCCCTGTCGGTGGCTCAGCTGGCGCTGGAGCAGCAGGGGCTACAGGAGCGGCGGTCGAATTGTTGGAAGACGAGCCGGCAGTAGCCCACACAATAATAATTATTAGAACGACTCCACCTATAGCACCGATTATCAGCATCATTTTAAAATTCTGCCACCACATTTTCTTCTTAAGTTTTCCAGCCTGTTGTTCGAATTGTGCTGCTCCATGCTGAAGAGCATCGGCGCGATTGTCTAAATCAGACAACTTTTGGTCTCTTTCCAAAACTTTCTCAACGTTGACACGCATAATGCCCACAACTTCATCAACTTGTGCCTGCGTTTGTGCAAGTCGTTTATCGCTTACTCTTGGCACAGAACTTCCACCTTGATCTTCCATTTTGCAAACAATGTTATTATTTCGAAAAACACTGTAAAACTTTACTTCTAATTAGAAACAATAAATACACACAATGTAATGGAAAAAAATGGCGAACACAAAAAAAATCCTGTAAATGACACATCGATGACGTCACGTCACTATATTTTTTGTCGAAGCATAGATGTACAATCACTGTTTTGGTCCAATCCAAGCCCCGTTCACACTACGCTTCAAAAGGGAAGGCAATGGTCTGTGGGAAGGCAGCTCAAAGCTAATCGTACGTAGATGGCGTGGCGTAGCATACGATCGGCTACGCTACGCTCGTTCTCGTAATCTCGTCAAAAAGTAAACAAAGACAAATAAGGATCAGTCACCAGTCCTTAGAATATATATTCTGTGCATCAGTCTGAGTTCGGACCTTAGATATGGGATTCAGACTTCGGACTCTCTAGATTGACCGTGTCAATCCAGCTAGACTAATAGACTGAACTGATGGCAAACTGAGCGTGTAACTTTGCTCTAACTTTCTCTAACTATATATCTAGTAATAGTATTACGGCTGCAACTGTGTCTTTCCCGCCGTCAATTGCTTGCACTATTATTATTATACCTGATAATCATAGTGCATGTTAAATGCAGGACAACTAATGAATGCGGCCTCTCTTATCAAAACCTGGTGGGTCTCTAAATTCACGAATTCAAATCGGATTCGGGTGCAGTGCACAAACACTACTCAAGAATTTTCTGTCCGAATTTTTCTTGTTCTGGATTTGATTTGAACGAATTGCATTCGGTGCAGTGCAGTGCACAACCGCTCTTAGGAAGTAGTAGTGTGAAAGTATTAGCAGAAAAAAAAAATGGCTGACAACACGTTTATGGTTGGTTTGGTTTTACGTAGACAACGAGAGGGTTATGGTTTCATTTCATTTCATAATTTCTTTGTTGTCTATGGTTCACTTCTCGTGCTCGTGCTGTGCTACCTACTGTGAATTTTTAGGCCGGTTTTTGTAGAAATTTTAACTTGAAAACTTGAATTAATATCAAAATGGTATGTAAATTTTGCATATTTCTTTTATTATAATTCTTTTTAATTCAAAATAATGTTTTTTTATGTTTATTTCATGTAATTATAAACGAAACTGTAAACAGCCGACGGCTGTGCTGTCACCTAAATTATTACTTGCATTGCACGTGTGTTAAATTATTTATTCGTTTGAAATTTAATCTCTTTCCATACAGGTTTCCCTCAATCCGTTGAGAATTTTAAAACATGAGGCTGAAGAAGAAAAAGCAGAAGTGGCTCGTATGTCGAGCTTTATTGGTGCTATTGCTATAGGTGACTTGGTAAAGAGTACCTTAGGTCCAAAAGGAATGGACAAAATTTTGGTTTCTTGTGGCAGAAATGCTGGCCAGGTAATTATGAATATAGTGTCTTTTAACTTGATTACTAAGTTACTGTACCTATGTAAAGTCTAAAATTACTGGTCCTTTGTGTCATTGTTATTCTACCAAATCCATGTGGTATACTTACAAATTGAGAAACATTTGTGTGATATATTGTTTTTAACATTCCAGGTTGAAGTCACAAATGATGGAGCTACAATATTAAAATCAGTAGGTGTTGATAATCCAGCTGCCAAGATCTTGGTTGACATGTCGAAGGTTCAGGACGAGGAAGTTGGTGATGGTACTACATCAGTAACTGTGTTGGGTAAGATACTTAAAAATAAAAATAAAATCTTGATTAAAGTTGTGCAGTTTTGCCATGGTCTTTTCACACCAAGTGAAGCAGCACTGCTTTTCATAGCAAGCCATTGTAATATTGCATATTTTGCTGCAACCTTTATTAATCTTTATTTATTTATTATCAAAGGTAAGCTTACAGTGTTACAGCATTAACACATACAGCATTTGCTTTATCTGTGGAAAGAACTTCTTTACTATATACTAAGAGCTAAATGCTTAAAGTTTTAGTATAACTTAGGCAGACTATGTTCTGCTAGTTTTATGATGCCTAATACTTTGTCACATGTGTTCGTTACCTATTTCAGCTGCTGAGTTACTCCGTGAAGCGGAAAAACTTGTTGAGCAAAAACTTCACCCACAGACTATCATAGCTGGATGGAGGATTGCAGTAGATGCGGCCAAACAGGCATTGTCAGATGCCAGTTTTGATCATGAAAAGAACTTTAATGAGGCTGCATTAAGGGCTGATCTCGAGAACATTGCACGCACTACATTGAGCTCTAAGATTTTGTCTAACCACAAAGAGTAAGTAGTCTAGTTTTATGTAATAAAAGTCGACAGCTGAGTTTGTAAACCTGAAATGATGACAGAATATTTTTAAATAGGTATTGCTGATGCCATGATAAATATTGCACACAAACAAAGTCTATCAAGTGCAATAAACTTTGTCATAATGTAGAAAAAATTTGGTACATACTTGTTGACGCTTAGGTATAAGTTTTAGAATTAATGGCACCATACTTACTACATACCACTTATTATCAATTAATTTAAAGCTGTTGAATCACTGAAAAGGTGGACTAGGTTTCAATCAATTAAGACGATCATCTTCAGTGCTGAAGGGACAGACAAGCCAAAATTATTGTCTAAATTGATTGAAAAATGTTCGGCCTTTTCCGACTACATTATGTGAGTCAACTGGTTTAAATTAATGAATTATGGAGCTATCTCACATTCCTTGTAATAAAATAACTACTCATTATATTCACTAACTAGCTGTGCCCGCGACTTCGTTCGCGTGGTTGTCGGAACGTAATGTTATATAGCCTAAGCCTTCCATTTGATTTGGGCAAAGAGGAATTGTTTTTTTTTTTGAGTTTTGTAATTTAATAAAAAATAACATTAATTTAATCTTATCTAATGTAATCTAATCCAATCCAATCAAATTCAATCTAATTTAATTATAAGTATATCAGAGCCATGCATTTCATACTGTCCACCCTGTTGTCAAATCAGTTAGTTTGCCAACAGAACGCATTACCTTCTTTGCCACAACGCGGTGTGTATGTTGTACTATATAAGGTTAAGCAGCCCGTTTGTCCAATTGGTTTGCTTGAAAGCTTCTTTAGCCCAACGCTATACAAGTGTTGAGTCAAAGAAGCATTCGGAAACACGCAGTTTTGAGTACCTAAGGTGTTCGAAAAGATATGGTCAATCAAATGCTATTTCACTTTAAGTCCAATAATATTTTTCATAGCGAACAATACGGCTTTAGTGCTGGAAAATCAATCACCGCAAGAGTAGCACTTATTACTAATATCTACGACGCGTGGGAGAACAGAAATGATGCAATTGGATCATTTTACGATCTTTTTAAAGCTTTTGATTGCGCTGATCACTTAACACTTGCTCAAATTTCGTCAATACGGTTTTGAAGATAAGGCAATTAAACAAATAGAATCTTACTTAACAGATAGGCTTCAAACTGTTGATATAAACGGCGTGAAATCACACGGCTCTAATGTTAAAATGGGAGTACCCCAAGGTTCAATTCTCGGTCCTTGTTCCGCTTTTAGTTTATGTCAATGACTTGCCTTACATGGTTGAGAAACAGGCTTACATGGTGCTGTTTGCTGATGACATTTAAAATCACTTCGGATAATATTTAAAATAAAACTGATGGAAAAGTGTATACTTTTTATAATAAATTGCCAGAATCGGTCCTTGATAAGCCAGACAGAAAATTCAAAGCCTATGTAAAAAAAGAACTTGTGAGAAGGCTTATTATAGGACTAATGACTATCTTAAAGACAAAAAAGTCTGGCTTGAGCTTGGCGCGGGTCCCTCTTAAAGGTTTGTATACTTAGACATGTCATAATTTAGGTACATTGGTACACACTAAATTTACAAATTGACATTATTTTAAATTTCGTA
This sequence comes from Acrobasis repandana, assembly GCA_963576875.1. Classification (NCBI taxonomy): domain Eukaryota; kingdom Metazoa; phylum Arthropoda; class Insecta; order Lepidoptera; family Pyralidae; genus Acrobasis; species Acrobasis repandana. The sequence continues at coordinate 11,132,385 of OY756218.1, read as the reverse complement.
ATTCTAATAATTCAATTTAATTATGACATAACAAACAATGTAATCTCAGTCCATCCATATAACTAATTTTAAGTTTTAAGTTTGTCAGTTGACATCTTTGGAGAAAATGCTTCTGCACTTGAGCCTAGTAAGCGGCGTAAACTTAGCTATAAGTAACAATTTGACGTCAACATTTGTGCAAAACAAAACAAAGTGACTATTATTAAGAGATATTATAAATATCCTAAGATAATAAAGATATTTAGAATTGAATTTATTAAGAATAACTCTTATTACATTGCAGACATTTCACAAAGTTGGCGGTAGATGCAGTTCTTCGTCTCAAAGGCTCTGGGAACCTCAAAGCCATTCAGATCATCAAAATTTCTGGTGGAGTTTTAGAAGAGTCTTTCCTGGATGAAGGCTTTTTATTAAATAAAAAGGTAAGTTACATGTTTTATCATCCATCATCATCCAGGTCTTTTCTAGTCTCCACTGCAGGAGCATGAACCTCTCTGTACTACAGAGCCATCTTTAGCCAGAGTAGCCAGATGATTTGGCCAACACTCTCCATGCTGGGCAGACGGGATGAAGAGGTCTCATTGATGTTTATAAGCTTTGTTTAGCTTCCTAAGTCGCCTTCTACGACATCCGCGGGAAGACTTGGAGTGGTCCTATTCTACTGTGCCAGGAATCACACGGCTGATGTATGTATGAGTGTATGTATGTCGGTATGTTTGTTTGATTATAAACTTTGAACTCGTAAAATATTATAAAATTTATCATAATAGTTTTGTTGTTGAAAATACATTAAACTATATTTTTGCTAGGTTGGTGTGCATCAACCGAAGCGCATTGAAAATGCAAACATCCTCATAGCCAATACTCCCATGGACACTGATAAGATCAAAGTGTTTGGGTCTACAATCAAGGTAGATTCCATGGCCAAGATTGCAGAACTTGAGGTTGCAGAAAAGGAAAAGATGAAAGACAAAGTTAACAAAATTCTCGCACACAAATGCAATGTGTTTATCAACAGGTATGTACCTATCTCTTTTTTTTCAGTAATACTTACCAAACTAAATCCCTGAAGTCAGTTCTTCGGAGAATATACCTTAAAGTAGTGGTTTATGCTACTGCTGCCTTTTTATATAATTTTTTTTTATGATAAATATAGGGTTAAAAGTGTTGAAAAATTATCTTGTTTGAATTTTATCAATTATAATTTGGTTACTTTTTTTCCAGACAATTAATCTACAACTATCCTGAACAGTTGTTTGCCGATGCAGGTGTGATGGCGATCGAGCATGCAGACTTTGAAGGCATTGAGCGTCTGGCTTTAGTCACCGGTGGAGAAATAGTGTCCACCTTCGATTCACCAGACAAAGTCAAGCTTGGACATTGCAAAGTTATTGAACAGGTACTAGAATTAATTTCATTTATGAAAATTTATTAAAATGATGACCTCCCATGCTGGTCTGGGAGTAAAGAAAAAAAAGGAGAATGGTATGTATTGAAAAAAGTCAATGAAGGGAATAAGCGAGAAACGTGTCAATATAGGTGATACAGGTAGCAAATAGCAATCGTTACTCACATGCTGCACATAGGTGATCCCACTGCACCGCGCACCGTCGCGGAGCGCGGCACGGAAGATTTTTAACATTGTATGCAAGTAGCTCAGTTTGTGTAGAAAACACGCCTACTCCCACCCACTGAAAACGCGTTACCGCGCGGGAGCGTCAGTATGTAGAAACCGCGCTCCGCGACGGTGCGCGGTGCAGTGGGATATCCGCCTTAGGCCCGAAGCTATTTATTTACATATTTATTTTATTTTAAAAAAATATTGAGCCAAAGGTACTACTATTGTATAGTAGATTTTCGATTTCATGGGTTTTATCAGATTCTTTACTTGTCTTGTAATAGTAAGTAGTAGTGTTAGATGATGCAAGCTTCGGCGTGCGGGGTTGGACACGTGATAGCTCAGTTAGTAAGAGCATGGGTGTATTTAGACCAAAGTCGCAAGAAGCTCCCGCTCACGTGGTGTTGTGTTTTGGATTCTCTGTCTCATCTAAGCATGTTTTCGGTTGCATCCTTAGCTACATTTCATTGTAACCCAGGGTCGAGTAACATACATACATGTTTGGAAGTACTTAATGTTCACACAATAATGAAAGATTCTCCTCTATGTGAATTACAAAGGTTGCCGTTTACGTGATAAGTTATGGTGTAAATAATTGCTTTTCTATTGTATTGGATACAAACCTGTAAATATAGAATAAGTTTATTGAAGAATAAATAAAAATTAAATAATTATAAATAAATAATATTTTTCTTTATTTTCGTTAACAGGTTCTTATTGGAGACGAGTGTTTAATCCGCTTCTCTGGCGTCTCGCTGGGCGCCGCGTGCACCGTGGTCATCCGCGGGGCCACGCAGCAGGTCATCGACGAGGCGGAGCGCTCGCTGCACGACGCGCTCTGTGTGCTCGCCGCTACTGTCAGAGAGCCCAAAGTTATCTATGGAGGCGGTAAGTTTAAGCAACCTTACAGTTACTATCACATTTACATATTTCGAGCGCAAGTTTTGAACTCTATACATGTAATTGATTTTTTGGTCTCTCCTTACTTGCTTACACCCAGTCTCACTTTGTCTACAACTTGTAAACAGAGTAACTGGACTCATATTCTCACTCTTTCAAGAGCTAAGCTCATTAACCTTCAACTGGTGTTTTCAACACTCTTATTTTAGTAAATGTGTCATACATATGTTACAATGGAATGTCTTGGCTAGCTCAACCTGTGTGATTTGTCTCTATTCATTTATTTATACAGATACATTATCACGTCTTAATCCCTAACGGGGCAGACAGAGCCCAGAGCCGCAAGACCAAAAGGCCACGTTACGCATGATGGTGGGCGATAAGATGGAAACAGGAATCGTGATGGGTTGTTAATATCGTAGTGTACTATATTATTATTAATAATTAATTTTGCAGGTGCCAGTGAGATGTTGATGGCGGAGGCGGTGTCGCGCGTGGCGGCGCGCACGGCCGGCAAGGAGGCCGCCGCGGCGGAGGCGTTCGCGGTCGCGCTGCGGCGGCTGCCGTCCGCCGTCGCCGACAACGCCGGCTACGACAGCGCCGAGCTCATCGCGCGGCTGCGCGCCAGCCATGCGCAGGGAGAGAACACCATGGGGCTCGGTGAGTTACTTTTCAAGTAGCTCCTTTACAATACAATACAATACCCTTTATTGCACAAAAGTAAAATACAGAACATAATTATCTTAAAAACTAGTAAATGCGCAAAAAGCGGTCTTATCGCTAAACAATTTCTTCCAGGCAACCTCGTTTAAATAGAAAAAATGGTGGGGAATTAGGTAGTGCGCGGGGTGGTCAATATAATAAACATACTTATATACAATAATTATGATAAACATACACCTATAACTGTAAGGCGGAGACCCGCGACGGGTTCAGTCCGTCTCTGTCACAAACTACGTGCGACAGAGACACGTGACCCGCGACGGTTTCAGCTATCTCTATCGCACGTAAGGTTTGTGTCAGAGACGGACTGAACCCGTCGCGAGCGTCCACTTGACGTAGTTTCAAGCCTAAGGCCCTGTATAATGAATGAATGAATGAATAACTCTTAATTGCACCTAAAAAATTAATAAAAAATTAACAAAATACAAATTGTAAATATATATACATAGGTACAATGGGCGGTCTTATCGCTGACGGCGATCTCTTCCAGACAACCAGTGGATGGAGAGAAATGTAGGCACGTGAAAAAAAAACGGTGGCGCAAAGAAAACGATAAAATTAGATAATTAGTTACATAAATAAGGCTACTTTTAAATTAGCATGTATCAATACACTACACGTATAGGTATTCTATAATATACTTACACATAAAAACTACATATTTATAATACAATATATCTACTTATATAGGTATAATAAATAAATATACTACAATTGCTTTAATAATGTACGATTAGTCAGTTAATTACTCAGCTAGATAGACTTCTTTAAGTCTGTTTTTGAAGACAGATACAGATTGTGCGCGTCTGATAGACTCTGTATACACCATGGTATAATAATATATGTTATTCTCTTACCGCGATAGCCCAAGACTACGTCACAAATGTCGCGACTACTGATTGTACATAACAGAAACCTGCCATGGGAACCTTACCAGTCCGACCCTTATACAAGCTATAATTTTCAGACATGGAGAACGGTTGCGTAGGTGACATGAAGAAGCTGGGAATCACAGAGTCATACGTGGTGAAGCGGCAGGTGCTGCTGTCGGCGGCCGAGGCGGCCGAGATGATCCTCCGCGTCGACAACATCCTCAAGTCAGCGCCGCGCCGCCGGGGCCCCGACCGCCGCCCTTGCTAAATATCGCCGAACTCCAACTCATTTCTGCACTTATGCTCTCATTCTTTGCCGCCTCGCACTTTTACCTTCTTTATTTAACCCTGAGGATGCAACCGGGAATACGCTCGGATGATGTTGATGACACAGAGCCGTCATTGAACCTATGTGGCATTTTCCAGGTAAGTTCGTCCTACCGGACTTCCCACCACGTCCCGTTACCCTGCCGCTGATTGATCGGGACTGCTTATTTTTGTATTCGCAGCTAACCATTATATCTGATGGCCGTTCCACTATCCGTCACCAGTAGACCCCTTTAATGGCCGTATAGCTCTACTTGAACGCAATTGGAAAAGACTTAACGTATACCATGCAGTAATTTCTGATGATAGATTCCCTAGTACTTACACAACTTGATTTTTGTGTGAAGGCTACAAAGCTGGTAAATGTTAAAACTATAACCCTTTCACACTACACTTCTTTGCTGCAGGTTGGTGTTGCGTAGTTTGATACGGAAGGAGGCAAAAATTGAGAGCGTAAGTTGTGTTCAAAATGTTCCAAAAGGAATATGTTACTACAATAATATGTTTGTTTATGTAATATATTCTTTATGTAACTAATATATATGTTTAATATAGGAATACCTATACTACTTATAGTCTGTTGAACAATTTAATTTCCGTTGCACTTAACTACAGCTTTATTATTTTAATTACTATGGTCACAGATTTATTTTGCTATTCACAATGACATTTTCATACTCATAGTATTGCTAGCAAATGCCAGACAGCATAATGTGACGTGTTTTAATTAGCTTTTAGTTTAATCGGCAACTGGTGCCTTGATGTATTAACATAATTTAAAATAAAATAAAATTTAACAATTTCGTTGTTTTAGTTCTGGTATTTTTCCTTGACCATAAAGGAGGAAGAAGAAAATATGTTCTGTTGTTCGACTTATAAGGAAGAGAATAACGCGCTGAACACCGCCGGGTGTTCAGCGCTCATATCGCCGGGTATCTCCATGAGACTGCGATATATCCCATAAAAATGCCCACAACAGATTTAGAATGTTTTTCGTCAGTTGCTCGCAACGGATAGTTGCGACGGCCCCGTTTCGTCGCGTGAGGCCGTCATGTGCACGGGGCAGGGCAATAATATTGTCAGCACCGGGACAGGCGACTCAGGGCTGTCGAGGTGCGCTGCGCTCTCTAAGAAGTTACTCGCGGCGTGATGCCCTTTAACACTTCCACCCCTGGAGAAAGAGCTCTAAACGACTCCTCTTTGCGCGGTCAATAATTACACTGTTAAAATTATGTAATTTTACATGCTAAAAAATTACCTAAAATCAGGGAAATTTACGGAAATATATGAAATTTTACATAACTTGTAATTTTTACATATTTATCCGTAAATTTCCCAGATTTTTCGGGAATTTTATTTAATTTTTTGCATGTAGAATTACATAATTTTTAGCAAAATTACATAATTTTTAACAGTGTAAGGCAATGTAGAGCCGAGAGTAATGCCAGCCCTCTTGTGTCCCCCACCCAGACCGATGAAGACGCGTCGGCGTAGAGGGCTCAGATCGACTCTGGAGCACTCGGGCGCGTTCGGGCTCGTTAGGCATTCGCCGATAGCTCGGCTGCGGTTAGAAAATGATAATTTTTAACAGCTATGTGGGAGCATCAGTAAGTAATTACGTCGCGAGCACGCTGCAGGACGAAGACCTTGGCGTTTTGCTCGTTGAATATCACTCGTCCTATAGTCGTGTGGAGACACGTCCATAGATTCAGTATGGAATGGAATTAATTGGCACGACGATAATATCGCCGCAATGAAAAACTGAATAATGCCCCGTCAAGTTTACTTAGTAACATCGAAATAATGATTCTGTAGAATCGTAAATAATCCCGAAAAATCATTCCACGCGATATGTACCGCGGCGGGCGGGGCTTAAAATATGAACAGCGCGGCGCGACAGTTCGCCGTGACGCCCGTGACAGTCGAGTCGTGCGGTTGCGTCGCAAGAAGTTTCCTTTGAGAATATTGCTGTTTTTGCGATAATCGATTCATTACAAATGCCGTCATGTGCCGTGAAGTGGTGTAGAAGCCATACAAACATGAAAATTAGTTATTAAAAAAAAGTAACACGTAAACAAGGTTATTTATTTTAGCGTAACGTACTGCATTAGGTACCATCCGCGCGTTGTTGTTCCTCACCGCTCGTTGCGTTGACTGCCCCACCCGACCGACGACGCGTGACCTTGTCGCGACCAATCGCATGCATCTTCGTCTATGTGTGCGTTCGAGTGTTTCGTTGTAATTACTGTTCGTTTGTTTGCGTAAATGGAATCAGAATTGAAGCGGTGAATGTAGGAGCGTTTTATCTATACCTCGATGCTTAGTAAGTACATAATATCGACATAACACTAGTTGTCTCCCACAGAGCCTATATAAATAACAAATATATGCGTGGTGTCAATAATGACACCACGCATGGTAAGTAGGTATAAACCTACTTACACTAAATAATACTAGAATTTATTAGTTCTTGGTGTTCGCCGTTTTAATTTGCCTATTAAATAAAAGACACATCAGGTGAAACCTTAGGGTGAAACAGGTAGACACATTACATAATTTACCTACGAACATGTAGCACATAATAGAATCATAATGAATTACGTAAGTAATTTAGTTAATCTAACGTAGTCAATCCAAAATTTCAAACTTAAACTCAAGAACACAATTTCGCCTACACTGGGGAATAATTATCGCATCCTCTCTGGGCCCTACATAATTAATGCGCCTATGACACCATGTTAGCTTAGAGACGCAGAACTGATGGTTGCCAAGTAGTTAACGAATGGCACGTACTCCGCCGTTTGAATAATTTATGGGTTTTACCTTGATTCACTTACGGTGGGAGTGGATTGATTAGACAGGCTAAAAGGAAATTAATTTGTAAAGATAGACCCTTTACATTCAATTATTTAGGTAGTTCGATTCATACATGCATCGCACATTCAAGTTGTTTACGTACCTGTACCTGACGTAGGTATGCGATGCGATGGGTGTGCTTAGGCACTCCTATTTTGTACTGGTAGTAGGTACATAGGTACCTACGGTACACCTTAGATGTTTGGTTCTCTACCTACTCTAGTTAGAATGAGGTTTATGTACCTATTCCCAACGAATCTTTGTACCTACAGTTTGTCTTGTTTGAGCTGTTCTTGTGTTGTCACATTACGTAAAATACTTGGTTAGCCTTAAGGCCGTAAAATACTTTGAAAGGTTATCTAGGCCTTGGTAAAAGCAAAATTTTAAATGATGTCTCCGTTTTCTTTGAAATGATTTATTTAAATGGGGGCAGCACTGGACCCCGGAAAATTCAGGTATTGCGAAAAACGGCCACTTTTGGCTAATGTGCGTAGTAAAGCTTAACGTTCTCATTATAAACTGTAAACAGTAGTTCATAAAATACTTTGAAGGGTTATCTAGGACTTGGTAGTAGCAAAATTTTCAAATGGGGGCAGCACTGGACCCCAGAAAATTCAGGTACGGCCTTAAGGCCCGCCAGTTCAGAGCCAAAAAAACTGTGAGTGTTGTTAAAAAATCACTGTAATTAAGCTACTACAGTTTATTCCTCAAAAAAATTACATAAAAATCTTAAGGATTTACAGACACCCATGACAATAGCCAAAACACGATTGTGCATTTTTGGCTCGATAGAAAAAAATCACAAACATACCTCTAATTTGCCTAAATTTGCCTTTATAATATCTACATATTACTATTTTATATGAAACCTCAAACCTTTTTATATATGTTTAACTATATATGTATTTATCATAAAAATATAGTGTCGTTGAGTTAGTATCCAGTGGCGTAGCTACAGGGTGGCAAGTCGGCAAAATGCCGCGGGCCCCAGCCGGAAGGGGCCCCCGGGCCGTTTTGTTTTTTATTCCGAGGGCCGGCGCGGTCGGCGGTCCCGGCCCTATCTACTTATAATACTTGTTTAAACACATATAATTATAACAGTTTAATTATCTGTTATAATTATATGTGTTGTAAAAAAAATGGTTGCCTGTAAAGTCGGTTTTACGGGCGAAGATTTTACGTGACAACGTCTACAGACCGATCATAGTTGAGTGGGAGAGAGACGCAAGGCATTCGGCGGGCCTCTCTCTCGTTCGGTGACTCATCGTAACGTTACCGAGCGTTACACTTTTTCATAAGTGACTCCCAGCCGCAACCTAATTTAAGACGTTGTCACGTCAATACTTTTATTGTTGGTTCAGCTTCTTAATATTGGAAGGTTGGGGGCATCGGATGAATTTGCCACGGGCCTCAAACGGTATAGTTACGCCACTGTTAGTATCCCATAACACAAGTTTAAAACTTACTTCGGGGCTTTGGATTTGTCCTTATATATTTATTTACTTATTATTACTTATTATTTTATATGAAAATTATACCAAAAAATGCATTATCTAAATATCTATCCGTTTTGGCCTCAAAAAAAAATATAAATATAATACATAAAAAATAATATAGAAAACACTGCGAAAAATCGTCGAGCACGGCTCCGGGCCTTTCTTCGCTCTCGGCGAATATTTCACTGTTTTTTTTTTTTTTTTTTTGTATTATATTTTTTTTTAGTAGCCAAAACGGCTATATATTTGGATAATATTTTTTTTGGTAAAATTATCATTAATATTTAGCACCCTCGTGGCTAATTTAGGAATTACGAGTACCTACCTAGATGAAAGCAAAAGTCTCAGATCACCTATTACTCCTTTTTTTTTAAATTTTCAATATTTTAATAAACGAAATTGGTAGGTACTTAGATACATAAAAAGGATAACTTTTTAATCACCAGCCAAATTTTTGAAATAAGTTCAGTCCATGATGCTGGCTGAACTACTTTCTTTAAAAAAGATTATTGAAAATTACTTAATAAAAAAAATTCGTCCTCCCATCCATACAGAATCCGTTTGGCTGAGCGCTGATTTGTATGGGATAAGGCGAAATTTGTTTTTCGTTATTTGTTTTTAGGTATGGAAAGTTCAGAATCATGGACTGAACTTTCTCCAAAAATTTAGTGGGTGATCAAAACGTCACCCTGTGTGCCGGTCCATATACCTACCTATACTAACTGTCCTACCTGCACAGGTATTCGTGTACTTATGTAACTAGGTACACTTGTACGTTTGTCGTGTAAACTTCCCTATAAAATAAAACTCTTCGCGAGAAATCTTCGGGCATTTGAGCCGGGACTATAATTGAATTTTCCTTTATTATTTGATTTACCTGTTCCTACAATTTTATATCGCTGCAATAGTGTTATCCACTTGTACAGTTGGGTTGAAACCTTTTATTTTAGCTCTGCTTCGAAGACGTAGACGGACATCCTTGACAAACGAACCCTTTCTTCCGTAGGCACCTTTTTTAATGAATCGTATAATAATATTATGGAAGAATAGATAAAAGATTTCTGCTTGGTCTTTCCTTCTTAGTAGGTACCTACTCATATCTACCTAGTTCTTAAGAACCCCCTTACCCTAGACTTTCCCATACAAACGTAGTCTACGTTTTATTTTGAAACAACATGTTAGATTTCGATAAAAATTTGTAAGTTTAAGCAAATTGCATATATCTAGGGTTGTAATTGGTTTTCTCAGTCAAAATATGAACTTGAAAGAAAATATAAGGGTGTAAAACTTTTCCATACTGATGGTCAAAAATGGTATAATGTACTATATTTTCTTTCAAGTTCATATTTTGACTTTGAAAACCAATTAAAACCCTAGATATATGCAATTCCTTTAAAGTTACAAATTTTTACCGAAATCTTACATGTCGTTTCAAAATAAAACGTAGACTACGTTTGTATGGGAAACTTGGATTTGGTCTAGGGTAAGGAGACTCTTAAGAGCCCCCGCCCGTAGACAATGTAGCCACGTAAGTTCGTAAAGCATTTTAAGTTTCATAAAGGTAGGTAGATTTATAGTCACAATAAGTATTTACCTTTCTGGTAAGTTTATTACTTATGTCCCTACCTACTTAATAAATTTTGCTTATAAAGTAGATACCGAACATGTGTTTCCAAGGGGGGCTCCTACTCGTGTAATAGATATTAAAATAATCATTTTGCCGCATTGAAATAGTCCGCAAACATGCGACTGCTGTTTATGGAAAAAGCCAATTCAAATATTGCTATAATTATGAGTCATTTGGTTTCCACTGAGGTTAATAAAGCTCACGTATCCAAGGTTTTCAAGAAAACATTTAATTTTCTGTTAACGACTTCAGTTAAAATTAGTTCTGCGGAAATACTTAGAACTTGCGCTAACAGTGGTTGCTAAGACTGTTGATTTGAGGAACGTCCAATAAATATTGGGGTATTTTTACGATAAACATATACTTGACATAGGTATGTATAACCAAATAGGGTTTAATTACACGTATAAGTTACCTACTTATATATAAAATGAAACACAGATTATTTTAAGGGAAAACAACATACATACATAGGCAGGTACCCTTTTGCGATTTCCGTTATATTTACAGGTAAATCGGCGCAAACACCACTTGAAAGTGACAGCTTGTTCATTTTTAACTCCCGCCCTTGCTTCCATGATGCCACGACAATTTGGATAAATGGTACATCCGCCGCCAACCGCCTAAATTATTCAGGCTCGCATCTAGAATCGCTTCTTCCCATGACAAGGAGAGGATTGCACAATAAAGTGGAATATTTAGAGAGTAATCACGTACGCACCATACGGAGCCCGAGTAGCTCAGTGACTGCCTCCTCGGTGCGACTTTTTGCAATGGCATTTCCCTCCGTATTATAAGCTCTTTGTTGGGTATGAACATTAGGTTTGCGTGAAGCGCATGCTTTTTTATGATTCTGTTGGGGAAATAAAACGAAAATGGGACAATTTGGTTCCGAGTCACGAAGGAATTTGGGAACTAATAGTTTTGTTAGTAAATTAATGTTTATGAAAATAATTAGCCGTCGAGGTAAAAAATATAACAACTCGTGGGTAATAAGTGAATGGAAAAGCATTTCATTAAAATGCAGACGTGGAAAAACAAAGCATCCGAATGAATAATGTTAACCTAATGACGAATGTTTGCAGTTGTGGAGTGTGCAGGAATGCCACGGCGCACGGACCGCTGACAAAAAATAGCTGCAATGTAATTACCAGCGAAATGAAGTTATAAGCCTTCTCCTGTCGTACATGGAGAACATTGCTTCATTGTAAGTAATGTTTAGTTCTAAAAGTAGTAACTTATTAGCAAAACGCATATTATCTAAGTATTTTTTATAGGTGTAGGTAAATAGTATATTTATTTATTTATTTAAACTTTATTGTACAAAATACAATTTGTATAGCACAATAGGCGGACTTAATGCTAAAAGCATTATCTAATTTTATTATTATTTATTATTATTATTCTCTTTATTTAATTTAAAACTTAGGCTTGGTTTTGGTATACATTTATAAAAAGTAAAATATAAAACATACTACAAAATATAAACATTTACAAAAACCTAACCTAGCTGCCCACTGGCAGCGGGGCAAGGCCCAAGCTACCGGGGCGGTTAGGGCCGCAGAGAGAGAAACCTCCTGACAATACGTGCCGTGTCCAGAAGTACTGCCTTCTGAATCTGACCCTTGATCCAGCCATCTAGCGAGAGAGTCTTAAGATGTTGGTCAAGACTCTTCGCTATAAAACCGTTTGCCGATACGACTATCGGGACAATGATCGTCGAATCCACATCCCACATAGCAGTCACCTCGTGGGACAAGTCAAGGTACTTGCTAAGTTTGTCCTTCTCGGCCTTCACGAGGTTCTCGTCATGCGGGACGGTGATGTCGACGAGCACTGCTTGGCGCATCAATCGATCTGTCCGCACGATATCAGGCTTATTGGCGACAATAGTCCTGTCCGTGATGACAGATCGATCCCAATAGAGCGTGGCACGAACATTTTCGAGAACTGACGCCGGTGATTACTTATGCCATACAAGCCCGTATCGAAGAGCAAGCTTCTGGTGAATAAGTCTGGCTACTAGGTTATGTCTGTGCAAGTACTCGCCGTTAGCCAGATGAGAACAACCGGAGATTATATGCCTGATCGACTCTCCGGGACGTCGACATGCTCGACAGACATCAACCGTACCGTCTTTCAGGATATATCTCCGATAATTGTTTGTCATCATGACTTTGTCTGCAATTGCACAGGCAAAACCTTCGGTTTCCCCAAAGAGGTCGCCGAAACGTAACCAGTTCACCGATGCGAGCTGATCTACATCAGGCCCTGTTAAGGCCCGACAGAACCGCCCGTGGAGCTCCTTGCTCTTCCATACGTTCTTGCGATCCTCGGTACTTAGCACCATTGGTTTGCGCCAGTTCTCTTTTGCCAAGGATAGCGGCGTGAGGCCTTTGTCTACTGCTACAACATCACGATGCAACCCACACTCATTTCTAAGGAAATATTCCCTAAGGCTGCACACCTCACGGTTGTGAAGATTTTTGGCGTTTAAAAAGCCATGACCTCCACATTTCCGTGGGATGTACAGTCTCATAACAGATGAGCGGGGGTGTAGCATACGATGTGTTGTAAGCAGTACGCGAACCTTCCTATCTAGGGCATCTAGCTCAGTCTGAGTCCACCTTAGTATGCCAAAGGAGTAAATGAGTAGGGGCATCACCCAAGCGTTGAAGGCACGGGTTTTATTGCTACCTGACAAAAGACTTTTAAGTACTTTTGTCAGTCTGCGAAAGAAGCGTTTCTTCACTGCCTGTTTTATGTCCCCATCCATAATAGCCAATGACTGTGACATACCAAGGTATTTGTAGGTTTCAGACTCCGAAAGAGACTTGATAGTCATTGTCTCAGAAAGTTGTAAATTTGTAGAATTTACTACCTTTCCCCGCTGCACATGCATAACCGCACACTTATCTACACCAAACTCCATCTTGATGCCACTACTAAAAACTTCTGTAATTTTTAGTAGTTTCAACAAGTCAGTGCGTTTTTGTGTAAATAGTTTGAAATCATCCATGTACAGTAGGTGAGAAATAACTTCACCATCTCTTCGGAGTCGGTAGCCTAATACTGACTCCTTCAGCAAAGTGCTAAGAGGATTCAGGGCTAGGCAAAACCATAGTGGACTCAAACTGTCACCCTGGAAGATGCCTCGCTCAATCCTTATATAGTCTGACGGATCTGAGGTACTATCTTCACCGCCTGGTTGACAAAGGACTGTGATCCACTGTCTCATACAAGTGCTCAGAAAGGATCTTAAAGTTGTGTCAACTTTGTACAACTCTAATATCCTCTCCAGCCATGAATGAGGCACTGAATCATAGGCCTTCCTATAATCAATCCAAGCATTAGAGAGAGCCACTTTGTTCCGTCGGACTTGTTGGCTAATGGTCATGTCAATGAGGAGAAGCTCTTTAGTACCACGGGACCCAGCCCTACATCCATTTTGAGATGGAGCCAAAATTTTGTTCGCAACAATGTGCGTATTAATTTTTGTTCCCGAAATGGATGTAAGGAGCTTGTATAATGTAGGCAAGCACGTGATGGGTCTATAGTTCTTCGGATCCGTGGTACTACCAGACTTATAGAGTAGGAAGGTGATACCAGTTGTCAAGAACATTGGGAGTGAACCAAGCTCAAGGGACTTTGGAATTGCTCCGCCAGACGTTCGTGTGAGCTTCGAAAGCATTTTATCCAAAAGTTGTGCAATCCATCCGGCCCAGGACTTTTCCAATTCTGTGCCATACGAATTGCACAACTTACGTCATCGGGGCTGATAGTGACAGCCCCCATGGTCTCGATGTTCTCACACTCACGTCCGACGACTCTTATCCAATTGCCCTCCGTGTGTTCGACCGGTGCCGACCAGATGCCACGCCAGAAATTAATCATAGCAGAGGCATCCGGTGACTGCCCGTCCACACGTTGGTCGGTTCCCTCCCATTTCCGATATACCTTCCTTTGATCACTTTGAAAGAGGCGATTCTGCTGGAATCTATCCACACGCTCCCTGTACCGACGAATACGACCCGCCCACGCATAGACCTTCTGCTTCAGGAAGTCAATACGCTCTGTGACACAAGCCATATAATCACGGGGACTAATTCCTGTCCCAGTGAATGCTTGGTTCACGAATTGCATGACTCGGGGGCGATTATTGCCCCCTCTGAAGCAGATAACCTTTGCAATGAGAGTCCTGAACATGCTGATACGTCGTTCAATTTGAGTTTGCCATGCCCCACACCACCGGCGGTCCGAGATGCACGGTCAACTTCAGGGAACTTGACACGAGCAACCCGACACGCCGCAATGGCCCCGCAGTACAAAATTGAGTGCGTATCAGCAAGGTCTTTGCTAGTCCCTAAATATGAGACTAGCAAATCATCCAGGGCTCCCATTAACGCTAAATTGCGTTTATTCGTAGGCAGGCGAGGTAATCGCGGTCTAGAGTTAGATGTGGATCGATACAGACTGATCGTCTCTTCCAAAGTCCTCCTCAAATGCTCATGGGCCTGGGGACTTACGCTTATGTTCGCACAATCATCCTCATCGGCACCGGTTTCATTCCGCAACACATTTATCGGCTGAGCAGGTATTGATGCCGCAGCCGATGACGTGACAGATTGATCCCGGGACGTAGAGGGAACTGAGCGAACGGGACGTGCCTCCAGGCGTAACCGATTAAGCACGGATTCATCCAGTCGTTTGGATCGTTGGATGACCCGCACTTGATCCGACAATCGTTGGGCAGAGACGGTGATAGCTGGTTCAAGCGTCTGAAACAGAGAAAGCATCCGAACACGATACGCAGTCATGTTAGTTTCTCCCTCTGTGGCCCCATAATAGGCGCGCATGCAATTCTCATTATTTGAATCAGTCCATCGCATGCGTCGCACTACACCACCGGTAGCGGGAGCCGAGCGCGGAGCAGATGGTCCCGCAGGCCCCAATCGTGCCGGCAGCGGAGGTCGTCCTCGTCGCGCAGGTGGTCGCGGCGACGGGACCGACGGCCCGCGGTCGTCGTCGCTCGACTCGCTGGTGTCGGGCGCTGTGGCGAACTCATTGCCCGACGAAGATGGCGAGGAGCTGGACGACGATGCCGGCAAGGGTGTAGGGTGTGCACTTTGTTCCGCTTTTCTTCGTTTTTGTCTTGTTATCATACTAGTATATTTATCACAGTATTGTTCTTATTATTATTTATTATTATAGTTAGTAAGATATATGTAATTGTTTTTGCAAAATGCGTGAAATGTTTGCAAATTTTCGCAACATCTCGGTCATTGGGAGCGCGGGCAGCGCAGCAGGTTGGACGTTTCAGTGGTTAATGCTAAAAGCATTCTCTACCAGTCAACCTTTGTGATAAATAGAAAACTATCGTAGTACGCACACACTATATGTGTTATATGTACGAGTAGGTTTGGCAATACTTAGTATCTAATACCCTACGTTTAATTAGGGACAAGAAGGTAGATACAAATCTTTACGATGTCTTAATCCAAAAGCATATATTTTGCTTTGCTATGAAACAGTAAGTAAGTATCACAGATTTTATTAACTATATAAAAGTCTATTTTTAAAAAACAAAAGACATCAACGAGCCCCTGGAAAATGAAACTCAATTATTTTATATCGAAAATGTAATTTTTTGTTTTTTTTATTTTATTATTTTTTTGGTGCTAGGAGCAAAGAAAAGCATGGACTGTACAGTGACTGCCTCTTTTCCTGCGCAGATCGTAAAGCTCATTAAAGAAATGGGTGAGAATCTGAATCATAGCGGCTAGCAATTTAGATACCCTTTTTCCATCTTTGCTAATGAGCTAAACGTGGTCTTAGAGTCAAAACTTATAATTATTTTAGCTATGTCTGAAAGGAATAAGGTTGATTTTTCTCGAGCATTTTTTCACCCGATGTGAATTGACGCACCTGGGCTCTGTCTCACTGCTACGGATAAAGACGTGATAGTGTATGTATCTGTAGCATCAATCCGGTCGATCTGAATGAAATAATGGACATTGTTAATTTTTTATGGAAAGCGTTATTTTGAAATCCGTCTCGAGATACAGAGTTAATGAACAGTCGTGTCGTGGGTCATTTTTATTCAAAATTAATCAACGGTTTTGGATATTTCTACAAACAAACGTATGACCTTTGTTTGACCTTAAGACACGACTTAGTCTTTGACATGATTTTTATAAAATTTTATAAAAAAATAACTAAGCCGTAATATGACAAAATATTCAAATTAGTTTCTTGAAATACGCTATATTTTGATATAAAAAATAAAAAATTGCGGTTTAGGGGATCGGACAGCTTTTCACAACGTGTTTAAAAGTAATTAGAATGGTTATTTATTACCATAAAAAATAATATTTTATTTAAATAAGGCTGTAAATATACATAAATTACATTTAAAATTTTAATGCATAAAAATGCCGCGTAAACGCTCCCAACTGTCACGTTGGCCGCGTGACGTACGACGTTATCCGTGTGTGCCTCATAGTAAGTCACCATCTACCAGGCTAAAATTGTTGCAGTAATGTTGACATCTATGGTTGACATTTTGAGGTTACCCCAGCCGTCAAAAATGACAATTACGAACGAATGACGTAACGCGCTGTGAATGCTGTGATTGGTGTTTCGTTCAAGGTGGCGAACATTCGACTAAAAATATTGCAATTAACGCATGTTACTTCTTGATTTAAAAATATACTTAAATCATTAATAATTCACAAAAATACTCATTGAATGGTCAGTTTATTTAATTAACATTATTTCTAATTACAATAAAGATTTTTTGGTGAGACCTGTCCGATCCCCTATTACTATATCTGTTATTGATATGGTAGTGAATTGTGTAATAATTCACTTAAAATTTAGATAATTGTATTACCTTATTCCCTTGTACCTGTGTTTCATTCGCCAGTGGAAAAGCACCTTTGTGCAGGTAGTAGGTAATTACCAGACTATTGTGAACTGGGTAAAGTTACAACTTCCCCAGAATAGTTTTCTTTTCCTCGTTTATCTTTCTTAAACAGTGGAATTGGCTCGGGATCCTGAGGATAATTACGTTGCCTATTAGGTGGTAAATATAGGGTAACACCTTCTTTTTATATGTAGGTATAAAACTTTTTGTCCGATTGTGTATTTTTAATCAAGCACGAATTGAAAACTGTTCCAGCACAGTGCAAGCAGCGTAACGCTGTAATGTACCTAGACCAATTCACTAAATCATGTCACATAATAAGTAATTAATTTTTGGTTAATATTGCATATTGGTTTTACTTTGCATAAACGTGTTATTAATAAAACGATTAACAGCCGATAACGCGCGAATTAGTGACGCGCTGTACTTATCCGTTGCACAAGCCGCAACATCGATATAATATGTACGATCGTTTGTTAGCTACTATAGCTATCGTATTGATATCGAGATTAGTGCGCGTAAGCTTTAATTGGCCCAGTTTGGGTGGCGTGGACCGCGCCGCTAAAATAGAGATTTGCGCGGTACTAATCCTTGTCGATACCGCAGAATCCCACTAGAATAGAACATACCTTTGGCTTTAGCCATCGACATCATTAAGGCTAACAGCTTTAGCTGAAATTGTTTGATGTTTAGGGATTATTCGCAAAGGTTATACAATAGATATTACTTACGGAGGTATAAATACGTAGGAGTCCACTTAACTTGACAGTTTGACTGGCCTACCTCGCTGTCGCTATGCGGGATGTGCTTGTGTTTGTGGTATCAGATTTTTATATTCTTTCGCTATTTTTAACTTTGATTATTATATAGCTTTATAAAGGTGTAAATCTAAGATTTAGGTATTATTTTAGAACTAATTTTACAAAGTTCAAACGGTGTTGATTTTCGAGTTGGTAACGTCATAGGTAGGTATTAAAGAATAAGCACAGCTGTGAAGGCTAAGTATCCTTTATAAATATCATCTTTATAATTTAATTGCATATGTGATTCTAGTTCATCATGTAGGAACATTAAATTGGTTAGAAGTTCGCGACAAAGTTTACCAATGCGGTGAGATAACTCAGCTAAGTAATATTGTTTTAGTTGGTAAGTAGTGCGGTGCGGGACCCGACCCGGCAGACAGTTTTGGCAGCTGCTCCTATATGATGTATGTTAATGTCACGTAAGAGATTATTTCTTGGCACTGAAACATGGTACCCGCTTATACAATTGTTTGCTTAGCTATTTTGCATCCGAGGAACTTTTGTATGCATTACATAACGCGGACAGCAATAACTATAAAAGTTTTATCGTCAAATTCAGCTGAGGCGACGTTAAAGTCGCGTCGGTTTAGCCGATGGTACGCTTGAATACGAGTATCTTATTGTAAAGGCTGTAAGTGCTCAATATACTCCCATGTTTTATTACATGCTGCATCTATAAAATATTGTTAGGCATTTTAAACCATAATAAATTATTTAAGTCCGTAGTAACGTAGGTACCCAACGGGAAATTGAGAAAATTACTTTTTTACTTTACAGCATATATCAGTCTACTGTTAGACTAAAGGTCTCTATACCTAGTCATTAATTGGGAGCTCCCAATAAAGGGAGGATTTGTCTATCATCACCACGCTAGGTGGGCTGTGATCGCAGTAGATGGTATGAATAAGTCTTTGCACAAAGTTCATTTTCTCTCCTACCTCCCGATACCTCCATTAGCCGCCTCTTACGAACGACACCCGTGGGAGAGTAAAAGTGTGATGACAAAGTTTTTTTACTCTGTCGTCACCACACGGCGAATTTTAGGGTTCCGTACCCAAAGGGTGCAAATGGGACCCTATTACTGAGACTCCGCTGTCTTTCCGTCTGTCCGTCTGTCAGAGGGTTCTATCTCTTGAACCGTAATAGCTGGATACTTGAAATTTTCACCGATTATGTATTAATGTGGCCGCTATAATAACAAATACTAAAAATAAAAAAAGTTAAAAATTAAAGGGGGTCGTCAGACAAAAAACGTGTTTTTTCAGCGTTTT
This sequence comes from Acrobasis repandana, assembly GCA_963576875.1. Lineage (NCBI taxonomy): Eukaryota > Metazoa > Arthropoda > Insecta > Lepidoptera > Pyralidae > Acrobasis > Acrobasis repandana. The sequence continues at coordinate 11,112,967 of OY756218.1, read as the reverse complement.
TAACTAGATCTCTATAATGGCATTAACTAGACACTTGAAATTTTCACAGATTATGTATAATTATGGCCGCTATAACAAAAAATACTTAAAATAAGATAAAGATAAAAATTAAAGGGGTCGTCTTACAAAAGAAGTGTTTCTTCAGCGTTTTAAAACATTGTACGGTGGTACGGAACCCTTCATGAACGAGTCTGACTCGCACTTGCCCGTTTGTTATCTATTTATTATCACTTCATAATTACCTAATGAAATAAACTTTCATCTGCACGTAGTTAACCACACAATCCTCGCCAGTGCCAGCTATTGATAACATCCGGCACGCACAGTGAACTCAATGTAGCAACCTAACTATCCATTTTGAGTGATTACTGAAAGTTTCCAATATTCATTTAAAACTGATCGTAAATTGATCTTCTGGTGATAAAGCAAGCCCATAGGTAAGGCTTATGGTTCCATGCTGGTTTGGGAGAAAAGAAAAAACATAGAATGTACCATTTGCTTCTCTTCCTGCGCAGATCGTAAAAGCCGATCGAGGGAATGGGCAATAATCTAAATCATATCAATAGGCGATGCGGTTAGCATGCAACCCATCACTATTATGATTTCCTTTTTCACCTTCATGCCCACCATCACGCTAAAAGTGGCCTGGGCCTTGCCGCCCTAGGCTATGTCTGCCCCGTTAGGGATAAAGACCTGATAGTGAATCAGTATCATAAGGTTTTTTTAAAAGAAAATTTGTATTTTATTTTCCAGCTGTACTGACAGCTTTTCTAGAACAAACAAAGTAATTTACGACCGTTGAGTTTACAAAGTTTGATGCGAGCTTATTTCCTCAAAAAAAGTCTTTGAGCCCTGACAATGAAACGAAAATAAAAACTATCTTCTCAATCCACTTTTATCTCTACGAATTCGTCTAAGTGCTACACTTGGAAAAAGAAAACAATTGTACAAAGTTCATGTCTTCTAGCGATTGAATTCGCTAACTTTAAAGTGTGTTATTTCTTCCAGGAGTAGATAACTTTGTTGCCGAGAAGCTGACAGTTAGGTTGCTACATTGAGTTCACTGTGCGTGCCGGTTGTTATCAATAGCTGGCACTGGCGAGGATTGTGTGATATATCACGTACAATTTAGCCGAGCGGCACTGCGAACTTCCACGATGAAGATTTGTCATAATATGATTAGACAAAGAGCGTAGTTATTTTTCCGGAACAAAGATTCGGTCCGTTTGGGGGAACCAAAACTTTCCTTCATTTGCTGGGGGCAGGGAAGTTTCTATGGGCCGAGACCAAGCGTCATAAAGTGAGGCACAAAGGTTTTATGTCCCACATTAACTTAATGGAAGCGATCAGATATATGGCAGCAGTATTTGACTCTCACTCTGATTGTTATAGTAGTTCATTTCAAATTAATTTTCCTGACCACGCAAGGAAATATTTTGTTATTTTTTAGCATTTTATCTTAGTACTTAGAAGCAGAAGTACTTATAGTTTTCTCTGCGAAATTTGCCTAAGGAAGTTTGGATTCAATTTGGAGCCAAATAGGTCAATAAAAATCTCGTTAAATACCACTAAATTACAAACTGTTTAAAGATTCAATTGATTTAGTTTCGCTGGTCTGTAGAAACTACTAAAAGCGCGATGAAATATCCATGGAGTGTTCTGCGTCGACCGCAGACTAGACTGACCACGCGCCCTGTGTCCGTGAAATTGAATTAGCAACTCATTAGTGACGCCAATAAAACCGGCCGACTGCTCGCTACCCTTCCCCTGTGCATGTCCTACACGGTTAAGTCTACATTGGATCATATTACTAAAAAGCTCTATTCTCAGAATGACTTATTTTTAATTCTAGAATAAAGTATATTTCCAGGAAACTTTCGGTATTTGTAAGTAGTCATAAGTAATCGTGTGATTTGTGACCTACCTAATTATAACAAATACGACTTCCTTTTTCTTTTAAATTTCTTAAACTCATTTTATTTAATAAAATGGAACCATATACATATACTTAACAAATATACTATTTGTTATTTTGTGAACAATGCTGTGGGCTATATTATTGATATATGTATAAATTGTATATTGTATTTTTATAATGTAGCTGTTTGTTGTTCCCATTAAATAAATAAAATGAAATGAAATAAAGATAAAAAAATATAATTAAATTATGCCTTCCTTAGTGGAGATAACCTTGATTTAATCGGGTTAGATTTAATATCGGCTCAGCTATTACTGTAAATGATTTTTTAGATTTATGCAAACTTCATCAACGCCCTGGTTGTAAAGCGGTGTAATTATTGAGTCGTGACTCGTGCAAACGCATAAAATATTAATCTGTGATATATATATGATATATGTGAACTATCAATGGCCTTTGTATTGCTTAAAAGCCTATATATAATACAAAGTTTGTTTGTTAGTATTTTCACTATTCACTTTTATGTCTGGATCCTAAAAAGGTCATTTTGCGAAGAGGTTAAACATTGATTAAACCTCACGCTTTATGCTCGTATACGTGTTTTGTCAACGTTTAGCTACGTGCATTTGAATTGATGCGACTGTTCATATTTGCATATAGGTAAGTATGTGCATACCTGCATAATTTTTAGGGCCGTATTTTTTAATGTTTGGTACTCAGAATACAGTAATAAATGGGATTTTTTTAAGCGTTAGCCTTTAATATTAAGTTAATTTAGCTTCATTACACGGAAAATTTGTATGTTTATAAACATTTTCTTATAATAATCTTAAAGAATACCTATATTAAAGAATAAATGAGTTAATTACGGATAATTATTTTAAAATAATGATTGTTACCTATCCCGTTTCATTAACACTTATGATTAAAAACTATATGAAAATGAATATATTAGTATAAAACAAATGTATGATTATAGTTATTTATTTGAGTGATTAGGAGTTTCGATCATTAGTATATAACAAATATGTATATGAAAACAAATATTAGTAAAAACTAAGTGTATTATTAATGATATTATGAATTTCAATGATTATAATTTTAAATCATTAGTTTTCAATTTTTTATGAAGAATGATCATTATGTTTTAAATGGTATGAGAAATATTTTCGGACCTCCGATGATACTCGTAGAAGTTGAAAAGTTATGTAAGACAATGCGCATCCGAGTAAAGTATTTGTAGGTGGTGACGTTTTGGTGTCTTTTAGTTTGCAATATGCGACTTTTTTAATAGCGAAGTTTTTGATTTAATTTTGTCTTTGATTTTTCATTTTTACCTGTAGGTATCAGCCTAGTATCAGCTGTACATATTTGCATGCTCTTTTCATATCATAATTATTTGATCTTTGTAAATTTCAATTTTTATTAAAGTATATTTTATTTTAGGTAGTTATTATTTCAATTTCTCTTTGCTTTTATATAATTTAAAGTTTGTATATAAGTATAATTCTTTAATGAATTGGTATAGTGTGTTGGCCTGGATTTTTTAAAAGTATAATTTGTTTATGTTAAGTTTTATTTATACCTACTAAATTGTAGAATTTTATACCTTCGATTATGTAAAAATGATTTTTCATAGATTAGATATCTATAAAAGTTTTGAATTTAGATTTTTTCTTACTTTTTATATTGTTTAATGCTTTACAGTATCAGTTTGCAAATAGGAAATAGTTCCTAAAGTTTAAATGTGTGAAACTGTAAATGGAAATGTAATTTCGCTCATAAGTAGTAATAAGTGGATTCTCTGTGTGCGTCAGAAATATTCCAGAAACGGTGGAGCGCGGTTCCCCTGGGCTGGATAGGGTAAACTCTTGCGAGTTATAGGCACTTAGTTCAAACGATAGCCCGCTGGGATTCCGCTGTTTCGTTACATTCACTAGTTTCGGCTAATTGCATAATTTTAACGCCTGTGAAATCTCTATTAAGATGTCTGCATAATCGTGCAGACCTTCAGGGTTTTACATTAATAAGTGAAAGAGTACATTATCCCGACTATCATTGCATCATCAGGTTACCTACTGTTAGCCAACACAAAACATTGCACGTGAAGACGTGCAGTTTGTGCTAGATTGTTACTTACCTACCACGGACAAATAAATTGATGATAGTTAGTTAGTTAAGATCTTTATTGCACCAAAACATAATGATGATATGCAATGAATCTTTTCAGATACTACTACCTCTACATTCGCTGTGGATGGACGCTGGTAATACTCGTAGCATATACTCTGCAATAATATTTATACTTGCCGAATCTTTAGTACGAGTAACACTGAACGGCACTTCTGTCGGCGTGAGGTCAGATTTTCCAAAGATATGCTAGGTATATGGTAATAGTTAGAAATTTAGCATGACAGAACAGTTGGCGGAAACACACAATTAAGAGCTTTTCCGTCATAAAATACCTTGAAACTTAGTAAAGATTTTCTCGGATGCAAAATAATTCGTAATTTCTTTTACTATTTCCATTACATACGATAATCAAATTTGTGTTACGTAAGCAGGCCAATCAAGGAATTTCGTCTCAAAAGAGAACCGAGTCAAGCGTTAATTTTCTTAATGTATCTTGTTAAGGTTCGGGCGGATCTCGTTCCTCGTCTGAATAAATTAAGACAACATTAACTGCAAAGGCACGATAGCTCTCATACCTGTCTTTAATGAACTTGCGTATGAAATTGATGTACTTAATCCTATATATATAGAATGAACGCAATATGGTCGTACGAAGGTATCGCAAATTTAATTTTCATCCTACATTTTATGAGCAGCAATAAAAAATGTTAGACAAAGTTTGTTTATATTCGAACATTCCACGGAAGCGGATTCGGGTGGGAGCTATTTGTGAGATAGTCTAAAATCTCAAAACTGTTTTAGAGGGTGTATGCAACGTCGCATATACTTGGAGATATAAAATGTATGGATGTGGCCCTAAAAATATATAAAAATTAGATTAGTTAGTATATTAAGAGAAATTAACTGAAAAAAAAAAATATAATATACTTATTAAAGGAAGTAAGCTTACATCATACCTACCACAGAGTACTATAACATCGTGTTAATTAAAGAACGCAAAATCTCTCAAATGGTACCTCAGCCCATGTAACTGAACAACTTTTGTTCAACAACTTTCACGTATTTTCCATAGGTATTATAAAAAAAAACCATTTCATGAAATGGTCAGCCATATTATGAAATGATCAATTCTACAATATAGCCACGATATAAATATATCGTATACAAACCAGAGCGATTCGTTTTAGTTCGTTTGTGGGATACTGTTTTCATTTATCAAATTCAATTTTTTTCAAATTGTATAAAACCTCTACTTATTGAGTAAATATTATAGAGGTATATTTTTGCGTAAATAAGACCTTTATGATTGGCTTACTCATTACATATTTATCAAAGTCTCTTGACTTTGTAATCAAAAAGACCAATTTTTCTATTAAGGCGAGATGGGTTCAGAGCCCGCAATACTGTGCGTTTTTTTGAAAAATCACTGTAATTACACAATTACAGTTTATTTATCAAACATTTTACATAAGAATGTTAAGGCTTTTCTACAGATACCCACAATATCCAAAACACGATTAAGTATTTATGGCTCGATAGAAAAAAATTACAAACATTCCTCTAATTTTGCCTAAATTTACCTTTAAAAAAGACATTACTACTTTATACTATCACTTTTTTATATCAAAAATATACCAAAAAATGTGTAATCCAAAAAATGTATAATCTAAATTACTAGTTAATTTCGCTACACAAAAAAATATAAATATTATACAAAAATTATCGACGATATAAATAGATATCGCTGTTTTTTTTTTTTGCATAATATTAAAAAAAAAGTGTAGCGAAATTAACTAGTAATTTAGATTATACATTTTTTGGTATAATTTTTATATAAAAAAGTGATTGATTAAAGTAGTAATATCTTTTTGAAACGAAAATTTAGGCAAATTTAGAGGTATGTTTGTGATTTTTTTCTATCAAGCCAAAAATGCTCAATCGTGTTTTGGATATTGTGGGTATCTGAAGAAAAGCCTTAAGATGCCTATGTAATTTTTTTGAGAAATAAACTGTATTAGTTTATTAACAGTGATTTTTCAAAAACACTAACAGTATTCTTGGTTCTGAACTGACGGGGTCTTAAGTCTTCCGTTCCATCGGGAAATGGAGAAAAGAGGAGAGAGTGCTCCTGCCTGTGCCTGCACGTACACTCGAGCACTAATAATATTTCCTGCGTATACGACTGGCTTTGTTTCATATATTTTAACTATTTTCCATGAAGTGAGAAGTCGGAAAGCAACTTTATTTCCTAAGTCTCTTACATTTTAATCTGATAAAATTTATTGGGGATTCCAAGACGGCGTTAGATTTCCCCGGCGGCCGCCGCATCAATATCCGTGCCATTTGTGGTCACCGATGTTGATTCTTGGGCACTCTCATGCGTTGATTGTGATTGCACAGCCCTGAATCTAGTGAATTGCACATTCATTATTTAAACTCGATTGCTACGTACAACTCATCGGAAATATCTGTGGACCTCGCTGGAAGGCGGTTCCATACCAGCGAGGTCTACAGATATTTCCGACGAATTGTACGTGTCATTTTTTTCTTTACATAAAAGGTATGTCTATTAGGTACTTTTTATTTTAGTTAGTTGTGTATACTCACCAATTTATAAGTTCGGTTATAAAATTTTTCGATTATAGGTACATCTGGTATTTTGACTCTTTGTCTCCCGGAGACAATGACACAGTTACGCTAGTAATATATAATGTCAATGCCCGCAGAAAAATAACTATATACACACTTAGGTAGGTTTTTGGCACTCAATACATCTACATCATACTTTTTAGTTGTTTACTTTAGATTCACTACGACATGAATGTGAATATATTGATTGCCTGATTGAGAATTTCATTTTCAAGATGTTTTTCTTCTTAGCTGCTTCTAGTGAATAAAGTGGCAGTGTTAACTTCTGTCACTAAGTTTCAAGTTAATATTGCGTGTAAAGTTATGACTCAGTTTCACTACTGCTCGCTCCAACTTGGGTGCTATAAATTCCTACAGAAATTCATGACATGCAGTATTGAAGGCAATCGTCAGTTTCATAATAGGTGACCACACATTTACTTCTGCCACTTCTAGTGAATACAGTTGTAGTGTTAACCCCTGTCGCGACTGCGTTCAAGTTAATGTTGCGTGTAAAGTTATGGCCCAGTTCCACTACTACTCGCCCCGACTTGGTGCTATGAACTTCTACAGAAATTCATGACACGCAGCGTTAATTCGGACCACGCTGCATAGTTCGCTTCTCTGCTTCCATATTTAAAAGGGGCTAATTTTCTATATTATGTTTCAAAAAATGCTGCATTTAAAATGAGAAAGGGTTTTTCATAATCAGTTATCCCTCAGTGTAATCTCTGTAATAAGAAAAAGTCATACTTTGAAAGACTTTCATAGGTATAATTTTTAATGAATACATTCTTACCATCTTTTCACGGCCTTCCTTTTCTTTATTCCTCCTGTTTTTATTATTACCCACATGGAAACGTAATGTGTAAGTAATATTTATTGAACGTTAAAATTATATGTGCTTAAATAACGTAAAGTTTTAACAAAGTAAGTCCGATTTTCACGCCACTTGCCGGAGAAAAACGGCGGTAATATCAAAATAATGTCTAAGAACACATTACTGTTTTTCTTTGCCTCCTTTGGAGTTCAAGAGCAACCCTTCAGCTAGGTTGAACGTTAATTGCTCCGTGAGAAGCAACCACCTGGCCTGCCTTAACGGGAGAGTAATAAACAAAATAAGCAAACAGAATTAAAACATTCCACCATCTTGTGTCAGAACGTGCTTGATTATAATCAGGTGATAGACGTTAGACGAATCCATTGTTGCGATGCGAATATTTAAAAATTCCTCAATTTCTTGCTGAAGTAAGTTTTTCTGTACGTAGAGTCTTTGAATTATTTTGGTGAAGGTCGTTTCTAATATTTCACAGTTTGATTCGAATGCAGGTGAAATATGAAACATTAAAACAGAATCACAAAGACGTACTTGTGGTCATTACTTTTATTTTTTGTCTGTTAAACAATTTTTTTTTTTTTTCCTTCACTGGGTGGTTTGAGAAAACTACTTCAAGTTTGTGAGACTTACGCTGTGCAGCATAGTTTAAAATATAATAAGTGCAAAAGTGAGTTCATGTTGTTTAAAGGCAATATTAAGAGGAAAAGAGAATTGAAAAATCGGTATTTGTAAAATCTGTTGCTGTTGCGCTATGCCCGAGCAACCTGTCGAGCTGTGCTATAGAAACAACTGCAGCTCGGACCGAAAATACCATTGAAAAGCACACAAAAAACTTAACTGATTAAATTTCCTTTTTTATCAAAAATTTAAGGAAAGCTATGGCTGTTTGCCTACGTTTTCTTTTTATAATATAATGTCGTCAAATTTGCTCGCTACTTTATAGTTTGAACAGAGTGGAAAATCTTACCAATTTATAGGTTTATAAAGATTTTTATCTCTTTTAATAGTAAAATTACGTTAAAATGAAAACATAGTGAAATGCCAATATACATCATTGCTCTACTAGCACTATGCGGCGAGGAATCGAGGGATTTCGCTTGTAAGGAAATACGGCCCATCAATTTCCTCTTAAAGAACCATCTAATATTTGATTGTCAACCCTGCAAAAACTCAGTGTATCATTGTGGGTAGTTCGGGGTTACTAAGTGGGATTGATTTTGGTCAGCTTCCGTCAGTACTATTTAACGGGACTGTTATTAATTTTAATGATTGTGTCAAAAATCTAGGTATACAACTGGATAAAAATCTCTCTTGGTCTCCACAAGTTGCTGAAGTTAGTAGAAAGATCTTTGCCTCTTTTGCAGCACTGCGACGACTTGGTAAGTTCCTTCCAATGGATACCAAAGTTACGCTCGCGCACAACCTACTTTTTCCTATCCTAGATAACGCTGATACTTGTTATCCCGGGCCTACTGAGGAGCAACTTGATAAGCTTGAGCGTCTCTAAAACATGTTTATTTGATACATATATGGCCTTCGTAAATATGACCATATTTCTCATTTTCGCAATGAACTCAAGTGGCTTCCGATCCGACCTCGCCGTGACTGGCATACCCTGTCAATGTTATACACAATTCTTTTTAATCCTAACTCTCCTAACTATCTACGAGAATGATTTATTCTATTTGGTGAGTCTCAAGGGTGTCCACTACGCAGCGCTGAAAACCTTCTTTTAAGAATTCCTGCTCACTCCACCGACTTTTACTCGCGGTCTTTGTCTGTTCGAGCCGTACGTCTATGGAACTCACTACCACTTACTATCCGACGCGCCCAAACGCTAGCCAGCTTTGAATCCCAAGTACAATCGCATTTTCTATCCTTATGAAAGGTAATTTCCTTCCCTTGTTTCCACTTAGTTTCTTCATTTTGTCCTGTTATGTTTTCTTTGTGTAAGTTGTATGTATATATTTGTATAGTATTAGGTGTATGTGTGTTTATTAAAATTTTTGTATATAAGTATGTTTATTATATTGACCACCCCGCACTACCTAATTTCCCATCATTCTTTTCTATATAACCGAGGTTGCCTGGAAGAAATTGCTTAGCGATAAGGCCGCCTTTTACGCATTTCCTAATTTTTAAGATAATTATGTTCTGTTTTTTACTTTTGTGCAATAAAGGGTATTGTATTGTATTGTAATATTCCAGCACTGATGCTGAATGGAGTACCTTTGAAACGTGTATCACAGTTTAAGTATTTAGGGCATATTATATCGGAATATATGAAGGATGAGTTAGGAATATTAGATTTATTCGATGCAACGCACATGTTAAAAAAACAATATTTTAAGCATTATTGCCTTTTACACGTGTGCGCTAACTACACTGCCAAGGCCTACAGTGTTCTAAGGATTCAGTACAATAACACCTTCAGGGCTCTGATGAGGCTCCCATGATATTGTAATACATCGGGCATGTTTCCGGATGCTGGCATGTATAGGATATATAATAAGCTACACATAGAATATACTAGCATAGTGCGGGGAGACAGATCTAACTTAAGATAAGATATAGGTCACTGTAGATCGAAAAAAATATATTTAAAAAAAAGCACATATCGGTCTAGAAGTACAAAATAAACATACAAATAGTTTGACAGTGAACAAAGAATTCCTAATCAAGAATAAAGTCAATAGGCCTCATTTAATCTTAAATTCATTGAAACGGTAAAGAATTATCCGCTGCATTTTTAACGCCGCCTGGCGGGACACATAAAGTAAAATATTTAAAGCAGATGACAATATTTTAGAAAGAATAGCTTTATTTTAAAAATGAGTGCTCTCATAAATCCCGCCGGCTGCAATAACGCAGGCAGTGGGATGCGGACTGAATATAAAACGCACATCGCATTTAAAACGTTACTTTTACATGTATCACCTATCTGTACTATTATTTGTATCTATATGGAACTAATTCAAATTTTATATTTGCATATATGCAAATTTTAATGTGGTCTTATAATTAAAATATAGTCCTTGTCATTGACCCTTTCGGGTATAGCAACACTTTAATATTATCTATTTTCTCTAGCATAGCATACATTTTTAACAATATTATTTATTATATATATCATTATCAATATCATTTATATTGTTACTTTTTATTTTATTTTAGTGGAATATAATATACATTATTTTTATATACATACGAGTATGTATAATATTACACACATTTATTTGTATGTTAGGTAACGAAAATGACGATATGCATATGCAGCAGAATATAAAACAATAAAAAAGGCACTAATAAAGTGTCGCATATGATAGGTACTGAAAGTTACTGTGCAACGATCATTATGTTTACTTTTGTCAAGACTATTCTAAAACATTAGTTAGGTATAAGTTAAGTATAAGCTATCCTAAAACATGTCCTGTAGATTAAGGAAACTTATATTTTTTTTATAATATTTTACGAGTATGTATGTGTCACTAAGAGGGTAGATGGACAGTAATAAAAAAAATAAGACGGTAAGGTCACCGCCCTTCTTCGCTTCGCCTATGAGAAGCTTCCTTGTGAAACCACATCGCATTTTAAACTAACTCTCTAGCCCGCACAGTTATCCTGTGCCACCAGGGCTTACCGTTCAGTTGAAGTAGACTCATTATAACGAATACGTCAGGTGATCCGCATTCCCTATACTTAATAATCTTAATAAATGAGCCATAGCTATGCCTAGTCACAGACAGCTACAGAACAATGAATATTCACGAGTTGTGCATGTATGGTAGATTAAAAAAAAAAATTAATGTTGACATTTCTAAAGAATATTATATTTAATTAAGGTCCTTAAGGAAATTTAAATAAATATATTTATTTTCTATAAACTGAGTATTTTAATTCAACTATGAAATAAGAAATTTAATTAGTGATAACTTCCTGATAAAAATTAACTATAATTATCAATCAAATCATTTATTTACAGGCAACGTAATATTATGAGTGGCAAAATGCTCCCCACGCGCCCACTAACGTTATATATATGGGAATAACCCACCCACTCTAGGGTACCTAATTTAGTTATTTGTGGATTTAGTATCATTATTAGATTATTATATATTTTTCATTACTAAACAAAAGTCCCATACCTAGTTACCTTTGTCAACTTAGGTAAAAAAAATATTACAAAAACTCCTCTTTATTTCCCTACACATTGTACTCTGGTGAATGGCGTACATGCAATTTCACACGAGATACGAAATTCCGTGTTAAAAAGAACGGATTTGTATTAAGACAGATTTATGTTCTAATTAGTCGCTCGCCGTACAACGGTGCAGACCTGCGTAAAACAAATTTATGCGACCGCATCTCTGTTTGTTAAAATTGTTTTCCGTGATTTAGTCGCGACAGGTATGTTCTAGCTGGTTTTAGTTATTTAGCCTATTAAGATAACGTATGATTTCTCTCACGGTTCCCATAAAAAAGTATTCGAAGACTTCATTCCGTTCTTTCGTGCGATTGTTACTCGCAACTGTGTTTTTAACGCCACCATTATTTGCACATCCTTTCTTTCCCATCCCTACTCTTCACTCTTGAATTCTTTTGCGACACTGTTCTTCAAACCTCCGTCTATCGTACCTACTCGTACATATGTAGATATGTATTTAAGAATACAGTGCAAATCCTGAAAATGCTTTATTATATTTACTCACATAAAATAAGCATATTATTTTTTTACCGAATATTATTTTAAGACACCTCGTTGTAAAAGACATAAAAGTTCCGAAAATAAAATAAGGTCGCGGAGGGTGAATGGAGATGTTCTCAAATTTTTGTGTTATAAGACACCTGAGTATGTAAATTTCATAAAAATAACCGTTTTTGGCGTATAAGATAAGGCTGTTGTATTCTCGAAATAAGGTACAGTCCACCGGGAAAATATTGTAATGTTATTAACTTAATTATTAAGTGTAGGTACATATATTTTTGAGTACGTATTAGAACATGTAAAATTTATATATCTACAGTTAAAATGACGATGTACAAAACCCCTAAAATTAAAACACCTATTGGTTGGTTGATCTAAATTCAAAATAGTGAAAGTTCTAAATGTCGAATCAGTATTTTATCGAGGTTCATATAAGTAGCATAATTTTACATTACTTAATCTTGTATTATTTAAAAATCTTAATACCTAATGTCCAGGCGACCCAATACTCAAAATAAGAAAACCAATTTTTCGTAGTAATACGACCACCACGAGTGCTAGGAAAGTTCTGTCAATTTTACTAGGTTAGGGAAAGCTAGGGAAAGTTTTATCAATTTTACTAGGTTAGGTTTTGTTAGAACTGCGACCAACACACGCACGAGCCGAGCGAGGGAAGCGAGCGTACCGCGGTAGCGGCCGGCGAGTGCTAGGGAAGTTCTTTCCATTTTACTAGGTTACATATTGAAACATGTATTTATGAACAGTTTTATCGATAACGTAATAGTCGTCGTACTTTAATACCACTTTTTAGTATGTATTTTAACTTTCCATGTTGTAGACTATGACATTGTTTACTTTTTTATTATGATTATAGATATTTTGAATCATTAGGTAATCTAGATATTAAGAATTGCAAACTTTGGTGTTTTATAGGTCGGTGTTGAAGTATTTTGTATTGTAATTTTAGGGGTTTTGTACATCGTCATTTTAACTGTAGATATATAAATTTTACATGTTCTAATACGTACCCATATTTTTATGTACTTAATCAGTGTCAAATTCTGTTGACTGTCAAAGGTTTTAAAATAATTATGTAATAAGTATTCAGGACTTTTATGTTTCAAATATAGCATCCAAAATAGTCCAGGCATTATCAATTCACACCCGACGGGTTATAACAATAGGTTCGGTCATGTAGCTGTTTTTACCTCTTCTGCCCGAGCGACACAAAAGCCCTTTTACGAAACTGAAACCTTTTTGTGTACACGATTATGTTCCAAAAGGCGTGTAACTAGATCGATATCGTCTGATATTATATTATTAATTTCTGCCACGTTCGTTAATGTCTGGAAATATTTTTAGTAGGTTTATTTTAAAACTTCATAACAGGCATTTGCGATTTATTTTACAAACGTTTCTACCTACTTGAAACGAAGTTGTTTTTCACAAAACAATGGTTTACAGTATCTTCTTATTTCTAATTTTACTATAGGTAATGATTTAAATTCGACTAAGTAGGTGATTGAAAATAAAACTTCTGTACAAAATAATCCCGTAAAAACTGTAGGAAGTAATTAAAATACGTATGACCAAATCATGCTTAGTGTTATCATAGAGATACATCCCAAATGTGGCTGAACAAATGTTCGGCCCGGCACACCGAGGGAACCTGTTTTGAAGTTAAATTACTAAAGTTTGACAAGCGGTCCGACTCTGAACTACGCTAGCAATAATTCTGCATAGCGTGTCTAGAAGACAATCGCCCGATACTTAAATTAATGCAACACAACCCTAGGCGAGAGTACAAGTAATTAACAAAACTCTGTTCGAAAGATACAAGTATGTAGAGTGTATTTTATTGCAACTAGCAAGAAATATGCACTTTTATTATAGGTATTAATTAATTATAACCAGTGAACAACTATTCTCATAAATTTTTGTAAGGTAAATTATTTTATTATATCCAATAATGACAATAGTACTGCTGCATATACACGTGCCTCACAGGTACAGGTTAATATATAGATATATATTATAACCTTAATTGTCCTATTTTTGGGCAAAGGTCTCTCCCATTTAATATAATTATGTGAAAAAAATTCTAATGTGTTTTATGAGTATATGTGGATGTGTTTTTTTTATTTTATGAGTAATAGTTAGTACCAGTTTACCAATTTAGCCAGAGGGCGGGAAAAAGTAGCGGGCGGCGGGCGTCCGCCGGGCGTCCGTCGGGTCGTCCGCTGGACGGCACAGGTGCTCGCCTGAGCCTCGTGAACGCTTTCCACGTCTAATGAAATACTTCTCCCAAGACATTTTGTCAGGTTGCCTCTCAAATTGGTACTGAAGATTATCTTTTGCTGGAGACTTTTTTCATTATATTTTTCATTAAATTGAACAGACATCGACTCGACCGCAAATCGCATTAAGATAAGCATAAAGATTATTGCGAGGAGTTTGTTGTTGTGCCAATGATGCGTCGCGATCTATTAAAAGCATGTCGCGAATGTGTTAGTGGTCCCGCACCGAACGGGACCCGTACGATATTAATTTCGATCTGAGTTCTGGAACACCGACAGGCTTATAAGATTAGAATAATTTTCTCATTCCGAGGACTCCCCGCGAGCGCAACCAGCAGTTTAATTAAAACTAACAGTTGTCTCACACAGTCTTATCCGGCAATTTGCGAGGTATTACAGGCCGAACTTCGCCCACAAATTATCTTGACTCCATTTAACAAAGCGGTTATGTTAATACGATCTTACCAGATTTAGAAGAATGTTTTTGTTATAACGGGAGTGTGGCAAATTACAACATTAAGGTGAAATATGATATTTAATTTGGCTTCTTAATAATGCAGCCGCGCGATCTTAGCGATTACAGTCTGTCCCGCGTCAGAGGACTGATCATTAACGCTGCTCAAATGAGCTTTTTATAGGCATCATAACACTTGCAGATGTTGGAACGAACTATTGAATTAGTAATTTCCTTTAATACACTCACTTTACGGCCATTCCAATGGCGTCTCTAAAGTTAAAGTATTCATCAAATATTTAGTTTGTTTCAGACAAAGTTTAAAATGCATCACGAGTCGAGTCGTTGATAACTCTACCCTTAATTAAATAACGCGCTAGTGAAAAAAGATCGATATTTCTTGTCGGACCGCGTCGCACATTTTAACGCATTTCAATTTATGTACATAATATCGTTGCAATAAACTGTTTCCATATGTCCGAATAAAATTCGCCTGTCTCTGTGCATATAAATTCAGTCGCGCCCGTCGTGAAATATTATGTGACGCAAATGTTAGGGGATGAATCTGAGAAAGCTGACATCAAGTCAGTTAGCCCCCCTTATATCGGATGGTATCCTTTATCTTTACTACGAAATAAAGGAAAAAGTACCAATTTCTCTGCAATATTTTATGCGTAGGAGTGCTTATGAAATATGAATTCTATCTCGCAAAACATATTATTTCGTTATTACTGAATATATTGCTACACGTTTCGGAGTTATATGGGGTACGTTTTCTTTATAAGCAAAAATAAAAGCATCGGGAGAGCTACGAGTATAAATAAGATACCGTGCATCTATTAGTTGTTTTAAAACGTAAATTTAGCCCATTCATGGAAATTACAATGCAAGTTCCAGGAAGACCTCTTCCTCTTCCAGCTTCGAGGAAGAGGTCTTTCGACGAATCCGACTCGGCTGGGCAGCGTTCGGGAAGTTACGCAGTGTCTTCTCGTCCAAAATACCCCAGTGCCTCAAGACGAAAGTGCTCAATCAATGTGTGTTACCAGTGATGACTTATGGCTCTGAAACGTGGTCCCTTACTATGGGTCTCATAAGAAGGCTCAAGGTCGCTCAGCGGGCTATGGAGAGGGCTATGCTAAGTGTTTCTTTACGTGATCGAATCAGAAATGAGGAGATTCGTAGAAGAACTAAGGTCACAGACATAGCCCAGCGGATTAGCTCATTGAAGTGGCAGTGGGCGGGGCACATAGCGCGAAGAACCGATGGCCGATGGGGCAGAAAGGGTCTCGAATGGCGACCACGTACCGGCAGGCGCAGTGTAGGACACCCACCTGCTAGGTGGTCAGACGACCTGAGCAAGGTTGCAGGAAAACGCTGGATGCAGGCCGCTTCCGATCTATCGTTTTGGAAATCCTTGGGAGAGGCCTATGTCCAGCAGTGGACTTCCTGTGGCTGATATGATGATGATGATGATGACAATGCAAGTGATAGGTATTCTGAAAAGAATAAGGTAGGGATTGGCAAAAATGTGTTTAGACATTTATTTAAAGTTATAATTTAGTACGTATAAATTTAGTACTGATAAATTGTACCTAGTAATAGTAATTTATTTTCATTATAATCGAAGCTGTTTGGTACTGGCTGAACGAAACGAAATAAAATGAAGTTTATTGCGTAATCTTGTAGCCGAATATTTGGATTATAGTAAGAGCTAAATAATGTTTTATTCCTTTTAAAAATGTCAGATATCACGAGGAAAAGTAATCGCCAAGTTTGGAGAGTAGCTCTTCCTACCTCATAGTTACGTCAAACCACCGCTGGATGACTCTTAATAACAAACCTTGGCGCGGCCGCAGAATTACTAAAGAGCGGACGGCTGTTTCGCCGTGTAAACGCAATATTTAATGAATTTACCTATATTTTATAAGATAAAATCGATTTTTTTTAAATAAAAAAAGTACTTCCAATATTTTATAAAGCATTTAATAGTAAAGACATTGGACAAAAATTAAACTGTAACTATTTCTTGTACAATGAAGATATAAAACAAACAAACAAACATTTTATAATTTATAATTATTGAATAAAACAGATTCACCAAAGCCTCTTTGCAGAATTTAATCTCAATTTGCAGAATTAGAGGTAACTTTCAGATATTTTTTTTTAATATACAGGGACTAACAAAATATACTGAAACTATTTTAAGGGTGGATTCAATCCATGATACTGAACAACTTTCCCCAAGGAACATATAACGAAATTTGAAAAATAATTTTTGACCTCCCATACAAGTTGACCGATCAGCTGATCCGAGTTTGTAGGGAAATCAAAAAAATATTTTTCATTTTTCGACATATGTTCCTTGGGGAAAGTTGTTCAGTATCATGGACTGAATCCACCCTTAAAATAGTTTCAGTATATTTTGTTAGACGTTATATAAGGACAAATCACACTAATTGAGCTAGCCCCAAAATAAGTTTTAAACTTGTGTTATGGGATACCTACTAACTCAACGATACTATATTTTATAATAAAGACATATATAGATAAACATCCAAGACCCAGGACAATTTTAAAAAGGCCATTTTTCCAACTTGCCCTGGCTGGGGATCGAACCCAGAACCTCCGGATTGGTGGATTACCGTGTTGACCAGTACACCACGGAGTATTTCGAATGCAATTTGTATGAATCGTGTTTTGGTTTTCGCCAGTGATTGATAAATATTTTTAACTTACAGTATTATGAAAAACTTATGGTGAAATCGTACTTTTTGAAATGCTTGCAGATCAAACGCGTCAAAAATCAATTTTGGATGGGTTTTCGCCTAAACGAGCTGTCATTATATCATCTGTTGTCTAATTAGATAAATCAATATTTTTCTTATTATTTCTTTACTAAGAGCTAAACAATAGTTTTCCTCTAATATAACAATCCCGAAGGCAGCGTCGGCGAGAAGTTTGGAGATTGGCTCTTCCTCCTTGGTTTGTCCGGTAGCGGTGCGTGACGGCGACGTCGCGCCGCCACGTTTTTATCAATACTGGTTTTTAGAAGAAAACTCTATGAATGATGAATCTATTTTCATATGAACATAGGCGCAAAATACATTAATTAAAAAATTTAATATTCAGCATTAAAACTTGCTTATTATTTTTAAAAGATAATAAAATAATGTGAAAGTATTACAAGCTGTAAAAGTAATGTATGTACCTAATTAGAAATACAATACGCTTGAAACAGTAAATAAAAAATTGGTTGCCTGTAAAGTCGGTATACGAGCGAAAGTTTTACGTGACAAGTCTTTTTATGTCTGTCTCTCTCGCTCTTAGGCGGGCTAACTATGCCCGAGTGGAAGGGACGCGTGCCTCTCACTCGCTCTCATTGTGAGCGCATAACGTGAGCGGAGCGTAACGCAGTTTCTTGAAGTGTCACCCGGCTAACCAATTTATAAGACGTTGTCACGTCAAAAACACATTTTTTGTAGAGTTAACGAATAAATCGCTAAACCAAAACAGATGAGAGTATTGGCGAAAAATATTTTCTCGTAGTGATATCGGCCCGCACGTGTCTCTAAAAATTTGGAGCGGCGCGATGGTGATCCGCGGCAATCTGTCCCGAACAATAAGTCGCTCTCTAACAAAAGCCGGCCATTTGAACAAGTCGGAAACTTTTGTAAGTTTAGCTCTTTCTGTGCGGGCTCTTGGCAGCGGTCGCCCATCTCACAATGGGGGGAATAATCGTTAGGGCCAGTCATAAGAAAAAGGCATTACAAAAACAACGACGCACTTCAACCCATATTACTCAACGTTTTGTCAGTGCCAACTACTTAATTTCAGGATTTCTCGCCGTTATTGCTAGTGGTCTCCAGATTTCTAATCCTTTTTGTTCTGTTAGTATATTGTGTGTAAGATGAGAGAACTTAGAAAATGGGAGCTTTTAATAAGTTTCTTTGACTAATCTCTGATTACTTTCAGCTCAAGATGGGATTAGGCTAGGCTAAGCTGAAGAGTTTTCTTTCGACGAAATAACAAAAAGATTTTTCACCAATCCGAAATAAGACGAAATAGTTTTCCAGTTTATTGCTAAATTTACCTCTAAAACATTGTCCATATAATATATCTATATAAATGTGTATGTAATAAATCTTAAATTCGTTGAACAAATATTGGTATTTCAAGCACCTATTTACCTACTTTACTACGATGAGGGATAAAAGAGTGTCGGGAGCGATGTAAGGCGACATAACGAAGGAACACGATCCGGCGTCACTTCCGGCGTCCGTCACGTGGGAACGACTTCCGGTAAGGCGCCAGTCCGCTCCTCCACTTACAATCACTTAGCTCTCCGACACCCCGGCAGCCGCCATCCCGGGCTCACACACCAAAAACTATGCTGCGAAAGATAGGTATTAACCATCTGCCTCTATTTATTTAGGACACGCTTACGATAAAAATCCTCAGAAACAATACAAAGGCTGTGTCGTTAGAACAACAAGAAAGAAAATTCGAAGAAACAGAAAATTAGAAAGGATTTTATTCTAGTTTGTTTTTGGGATTTCAAATGATCAAACCTAAATTGTTTTTTCATTTATTAAAAAGAAACCAATCCGAACAGATTAGCTTGTAACAAATATCACTGTATTAATTGTCATTGGAAAGCAAATTTTTGTCTGGAACGTTATCAGCTCAAACAAAGAATTGTTTATTCCCTTCATAAGAAGTCAGACATTCGAATGAACATTTTCTACCTAACACTCGCTTTGCCATAAATCTGCGTCCATTTGCAAGATCTCAGTTATTTTCATATGTCGGTTTAATTTCCGTTTTGGCATTGTTTTCAGAGGGAAATTCGATTGGAACAAGAGACGAGAGTCGATACGGGCCTATGTAATTTCCTTTCATATTCAATTTAATTCTTTGAGGGATGCACGTCAGGCGACCCCATATTTTACGAGAACAGAACTCGTTATACCAAATCGTAAAAAGAAAAATTCATTTCGTTCTCTGAATGGGGCTCATAATTTGAATTTAGTTTAATAGCCATCCATTGTTATTGGCCTAACTAATGGATCAGAGATAAGTATATATTAAGAAATATGTTATTTTATTGCTTATGAAAAGGCTTTCAGACTGAGTTGCGTAAGAAGATAAGGTTTACGTATTAAGAAAAATGGTATTGCGTTCTGACAGTATCAGTAACGTAATTGAAATGAGTGTGATAAAACGACGATAACGATAACGATAACCCAATTAGAATGAGTGGCTAAGTACGTTGATTTAGTGAAATATTTAGTGTAGTGGTGTAGTGTATTGTAGTGATGTCTAAATTGTGGTGTGCGTGTACGCGGCGCTCACGGGCGCGCCGCACGCGACATCGCCTGTCGCACTATCGACTTACACCCTGTTAAATCTGGCCCAATATTTGTACAGCCTATTCATTACCATCGCACCGCTTTATTTTATTGTTTCGTCTTGTAACGACGCTCGGCTTTATTTCTGTGCGCCTATTTAAATTTGTTCAATGAGAATTTATGGCCCGTTACGCACACCTATGAATTCGGGCTATGTCGGAATTATTTACTGCTGAAAGGGTTAAGTTCGTGTAGGTAATATTTTACAAAAATAACATTAACATTCAATGTTCTTTGTACATTTTTAAAACTAAGTAAGATATGTGATAGAGATATGTAAGACAGTGAAAAATATAGTATGCAATTATGAACATACTTTACAATATTTTACCTATAGTGCGCATAGGATTATATCTGAAACTAAGACTTTTCAATCAGACCGAAATAGTAAAAAAAATGAAGTTTAGCCAAGATTGGCTTCAGTAACATGGCGCGGCGTAGCGTAGCAAACGGTTCGATACCGGAAACCTTTGAATAGTGGGAGGCAGTGAAAGAAAATCTAATTTGGATTTGAGGGATTACAGCGAGACATCGAGACTTGTTTCGGCCTAGTGTAGAGAGACGAGGTGCCCTCACGCCGTCTTGCTGTTCAAATTGAATCAGTCGCAAAGGCTTCTGAGAAACGGCCATTTTATTAGGAAATCTTTCCCTTCAACGTTAAATTGTCAGTGTTTCTCAGCTGATAATTAGATTTAAAACTAAGGGATCGAGGGGATTTAAAATAACTAATTTAGCTTGGAACTGTCCTAAGGTTTGTTTTGAATATAGTATATACACGAACATACCTACGAGTACTTCCGAGTACTCGTAGGTATGTTAGTAGTACTACGAGAAGTATTTTTTACGAGGTAGGTACTTGAATCTGATCAACGTATAACTATATAATGCCGGAAAATCATATACTTAACCAATACCTACGAATGAAAAATGTTTCAATGTTAGTTGAAAAATAGTTCAATTTGAATGAAATAGATTTTTTGCGATTTTGGAGTTGATCCTTTTACAAAAGATATATTTATGTATTTTTTAGCACTTTCCGATTAACATTGTGAGTAGGTATTACCTACTTAGCAGTAAGTAGGTATTCACTGCGATAACCATAAAGAAACAACTAAATTGGCTGCTGCCATAAGGCAGATTAGATTGTATTGACAGCGGCTGTATAGATCGTGCTCCATTGAAAACATGTCACGGGCACACCACGAACACGATTGGTAATTAAGGACATGATATGGGAAATTCAAATTTACGAGTCACCAGCATTGTCTCCACCTTGTGACCCTGTACACGTGTGACGGGCCTAGAAAAAAAACTGATGATCGGGGATATCACAACGGTGTTCTGCGCCCCTCAAATTACTAGTTGGGTCTAGCGTACCCCTTGTGATATTGTTAGCAGACTTGTAAATGTTTCGTGTAATCATGATGATTATTTTGTCATTATAACAATAAGCATGACGACTGGAAGAATATTTTTGGTCTATCGGTTGGATTTCAAAAAAATATTGTAAAAGTTCTTTGTCTTTTCTTTGAGAAACAAAAATTAACGAAGATACAGCGCATTTAAATTTGCATGACATCACGGCTATGTAAGATTTTTACATAGCAGTGATGTCACAAGCCCTTACTCTGGAACTTTGATGCTCTGTGTCTTTGTGAATTTGTACTTCACAACTGAAAAATATGGATCCATTATTTTTGGATAATCTACAAGATGGACTAATTAGAATAAAACTTTTCTGACGTCATCTATTCAAAACTTGCACACTAGCAAGTCAAATGATCAAATTGTTCGGATTCACACCCTCTTCCTCGATGTAACCCGGTGCGTTTGCAACGCACTAGGGCTGCCGCGGACACGATGACCGTATAGCATAACCTTTCTGATATTTCGCAGAGAAAAATTTCATTTAACGTTTCACTAGCTTTTGATCACGCTTCTACTCATGTGGAAATAACATTTTTCGACGTAAAGAAATATGTTGTATTTAATAATTTCTTACTTTGAAGGCATAGAGGTTGCCAAAGCGTTTTGGAAAACGTGAAATAAATCAAAGAAAATACGTTATATTCGGTCGCTGATTTAACACGTAGGTACCACCTAATGTACGAGTAAGAATTGTGATTTATTTTCGTTACGAAATAAAAGCAAATACGGATTCAATTCTAAACCACCAGCCAAATTATTGAAGCAAGTTCAGTCCATGATACTGAAATTTCTATAAAAAGATTGTTGGAAAACGATAAACAATTTCACCTCCATACTAAATCCATTTGGTTAAGCGTTGATTTGTATGAGCTAAATGTTTTTATGTTGAGTAGTTCAGTATCATGGACTGTATTTGCTCTTACATTTGGCTGGTGGTTAAAAAGTCACTCTGTACCTACTCGTATATACGTATTGACCATTTTACAAGTGCAACTGCGTTATCTATCTACATAGTTAGCATTCATAATAAAATAAGTATACATATTTTTTGTAGATAGTAATATTTATGGGAACAGAATAGAAGGTTAAATGTACAGTAGAACCAAGATTTAGTATGAGTAACGTTGGCTCCGGTCGGAGTTCGATCGTAGTTAGGTGCATATTTCATTCCGCTGGATCTTTTATTTGTGTCTGCCCGATGACATGTGGGTTTCGATTGTTTTACTATCACCATATCACTTCCGATTGTCAGGGGTTTGTTTCGTTGTTTCGGGGGTACTCGAATATTACGTACCTAAATATTTTACAGGGCACACAGCGTTTGGTTTTGATTAAAATTAATAGGTTGCTTAAAGAGCCAATAGATAAGTGGTATTTATTAATTTCAAGCATAATTTGAAGTATTTAAATGTATCACTTTTTATTTTTAGGGTTCCATACCCAAAGTGTGCCAACGGAACCCTATTACTCTAAGACTCCGCTGTTTGTCTGTCTGTCCGTCCGTCTGTCACAGGGCTCTAACTCTTCATCATCATCATCATTATCGGCCGCTATAATAACAAATACCAAAAATAAGATAAAGTTACAAATTAAAGGGGTCGTCATCAAAGTAACATGTTTTTTTCAGCGTTTTAAAACATTGTACGCAGGTGCGAACCCTTCATGCACGAGTATGACTCGCACTTGACCGTTTTTTTTATTTTTGATCATGTGTTTCAGTTTTATTTAAACCTATTCAGTCGTTGAGACAAGTTCAAATAAGCAAATAACAAACAAATACACAAATATTGTTGGATTATTACGTAAATCATGTCATATGATGAGGGAAGTTGTTCCACATTTCTTTTTTAATTTCGTAACATTACTTTTACTGCTACTACGACCGCTACGAATACAATGCTCTGCAATCACTATACTACGATAAAGTGACGTAAGTATATGTCACCTCCGTTTTTCGCTACGGGGGTTAATAGAAAACTAACGATAAAGAATTCGACTACGGCATTATGAAATTACAAAATAGTTCCACCAACTACATAGCATGTCATCTGGCCATGTAGTTTGTTTTACAGTAACCTTCGTGTTTGTACAAAAATCGCTAGTAATGAAACAATCTCGTGAATAGATAATTTGGTTATGTAAGGCAATAATCACCGCCGATTAGGGAAACGAGGCCCATAAAATATAATATAACAATATCATATTTCGAAGATGGAGATATTACGACATAATATAAATACGTTTTGGATTATTGGGGCTTAGATAATATGTTTATTTATTTAGATAATGTAATAGTAGTATTAAGTAAACAGCAACGAAGACCTTCGTGGCGAAGTGGTTAAAACGCAAGTCCGCCACTCCGGAGGTTCTGGGTTCGATACCTAGTCAAGGCAAGTTGGAAAATGGCATTTTTCAAATTGTGCTGGGTCTTGGGTGTTTATCGACATATATGTATTTATTATAAAATATAGTATCGTTGAGTTAGTATCCCATTATACAAGTTTCAACTTGGTTGAAAGCTACCCGGCTAGCTCAATCAATGTCATTTGTCCTTATACGTGGGCGCACTATAAGTTTCCGGAATGAATATGAAAAAATACTATTAAAGGTACAAAATTAATTTATTGTTTTTCAAAATAATCTCCCTTGGCGTCTATGCACTTTTTTATTTGATGAAACCAGTTTTGAAAACTTTTGTGCCACTCCTCTGTGGTGACCTCTGAAACGTGTATTTCATACTCCTCGACAGCCTCTTCTGGTGATGAAAATCGTTGACCGCGTAATTGGTTCTTAATTTTTAGGAACAGAAAAAAGTCACAAGGTGCCAGGTCGGGACTGTATGCAGGATGACTCATGAGTTCTACATTTTTCGCCTTCAAAAAGCCGTTTGTCTGCCTGGCCGTGTAATAACTAGCATTGTCGTGGTGCAGGATGATACGGCGTTTACGGTTATTTTTACGGAGTTCGTCAATAACTTCCGGCAAACAAATGGTCGTGTACCAGTCACTATTCACTGTACGACGATTCTCTAAAGCAACAGTAGCCACGTGTCCAGTTTTATTAAAAAAAGAAGCAATCATCCGCTTAGATGCACTTTTCACGCGCGCCACTTTGGTTGGTTTCGGCTCATCTTGAAAGACCCATACGCTCGATTGCTGCTTTGTTTTGGGATCGTAGCAATAAATCCATGTTTCGTCACCTGTTACTATGTCCCACACCAAATTTGACGCACCTTCGTTGAATCTGGTAAGCATGGCACTGCACCAAGTGACGCGGTCCGTTTTTTGAGCCTCGGTTAAGTTGTGTGGGATCCACCGCGAGCACAGCTTTCTCACACCCAAATGTTTGTGTAGGATTAATTGTATTTGACTCATGCCTATTTCTAAGGATGCGCGAATTTTATGGTAGGTCACATGCCTGTCTGTTTCAATCATACGGCGCACAGCATTGATGTTTTTGTTGGTCACAGCGGTGGACGGCCGACCATCGCGAGATTCGTCACTGAGATTGATACGACCACGCTTGAATTCTGCAAACCAGCTATAAACAGTTGTCTTGCATGGTGCTACATTGCCAAAAGCTGTTTCAAGCCGAGCGATGCTCTGTTGAGCTGTCAAATTACACTTAAAATCGTAGAAAATCATACTACGAAAATTTTCCCGAGTTAAATCCATGTTGATGCAGACACACAATTTTTTAAATGGCGCCACAAGGTAAAAACAAAAGACAGTCAGATGAAACATACTGCATTCTACAGCCAAAGAGTTCTATTTTCAATGTTGCAATAAATTTTTAAATATTGTTTATGTAAGTGGCCAGTTCCGGAAACTTACAGTGCGCCCTATGTATATTTATTTATTTATAAAATTACGCTAATATCTCAGGGTGGGCACTGATCATTTCTTACTCGCTTCCCCCAAGCTATTCCTATGAATGTCTAGTCCAGTTTATAGCAAAAAAATGTATAGCAACAGTAAACATATTGAGTAAAAGGTATGTTTTATCAAAGCAATATTCTAATCATCATCATCCGAGCGTATTCCCGGTTGCATCGTCAGCGGTTACGCTTCAGAGCCCGGGGTCCGCTACCTAACCTAGGCGATTTGACGAGGTTACTGGTTTTTACACAGAGCGACTGCCGTCTGACCTCCGCAACCCAAAGGGTAGACCAGAAACAATCCTAAGATAGGTACAAACGCTAAATGGCGTTCGGGACCAACGGCTTTACGTGCCTTCCGAAGCACGGAATCATCTTTCTTTTCGGATAATCAGGTGATTCAAGTCTGCAATATCCTAAACAGACTGGAAACAACTTTTCACAAAGTATGCTTCCCAGTGGGATTTGAACCCATGACATCCGGATCACAAGGCAAACGCCTTGACCACTGGACCGCGGAGGCAGTCTTTGAAGCAATATTCTAATATCAATATATTTATTAGCTGCTTTTGCGACTGCGGTGTCATTCAGGCGATGGACCACATTCTGTCGTGTCCAACCAAACTACCCTACGTCATGTACCTTAATGAGACCAATAATGAGGACCTTAATAAAGCTAACAAGAGACATCGCCGTGGCCACAAACTTGTCAAAGATTATTTGAAATCGAAGCTACTCGATAAGAAGCTGTCCTAAAATGATCAGAGTTTTATTAAAAAGGGTATAGCTTTCATGTTTTCTAGACATATACTTAATGGAATATTAAAGTCTATGATTAATCGTAATATAACGATATTTCAGGAGCATATTGCGGGCCGGTGGAGATGAGGGGAGCAGAGATTGAATTAAGTTATCGACGAGAACCGGCTGCTTGGTTATTTATGGCAGAAAGAAATGTAACCGCGCTTATCTGCCAACTATTAATTTCGGCAATAATTAAACCTGACCAACTCATTTATTACTGCCTACGTGGATTTGCGATAGCATCCTACTGAATATTTAGGCTGTAGAATACCGTTGTACTTTTCTCTTCTGCTTTGCACGGAAAGTAAGGAAATTATGATCAAGCTAAGGTTAAGTTTACAAAAATAGATAGCGTTATTTAAAATAAAATTATTCTACGTTACAATTTTTATAAATTGGGGTAATTAGCTTCGTTAGATTCATATTAGCTATGAAGAAAATTCAAATACCTTATTGTAGGTGTATGCTTTACGTATACCCCTTGAGGTATCCGTATGTACGTACATTGTAACTTAAAAATTGCAATTGTGATCTTATTGTCGTTTAAAAGTAAACGTCATGTCCATTTACCTGAACTTTAGTGGTTTCCCCACTAATTATTTTTTTATACAGACTAAGAGATAAAGACAACTTCGAGTCACTTTTTACGCATAAAATCCGACCCCAATTATCGCTAATGGAAAATTAATGGGACGGGTAATTTGCAAAATGTCACCCTCGATAAATATCAGATTCACGATTTGCGACATTTTAGATAATTTTGATTGCTGTTTTAAATCCAGTCTGCTGCGATTTATAAATAAAGTGTAGTAAATCAAATAGGTGTAGGAAGAAAGAGACATGAAGATAAAAACGATAAAATCGTAAAAATGTGTAAAATTTGAATATAAGTATTCCAAATATACAGGGTTTCTTTTAAAACACCGGCTAAATTTTTGGAGCAAGTTACAAACAACAATTATCGAAAAACGAAAAAAAGAATTTCGGCTTCGCATACAAATCGGCGCTCAGCCAAATGGATTTTGTATGGGAGGACGAAATTCTTTTATCGAATTTCGATAATTGTTTTTATGGAAAGTAATTCAGTATCACGGACTGAAATTGATCAAAAAACGTTGCTGGTGTTTAAAAAGTAACCCTATAGAATCTTGTTTGCACATCGGGAATTCGGGATACAAAATAATTAGAACTGCAGGGTCCGCAGGTCGTTTAGCAAAGTTAGTGTGCAGTGGAAACAGGAATCAAAATAAGTTTCAAATTGCTAGCAGCCCATTGTGTATTGTAGTAGAAGCTTAGTTTATGCCCGTTCTTTCGATTGGTTTTGACGATTGAGCGGAAGAGAAAAACAGCTGGCCCTTTTATTCTTTTTACACTGTGTGACAAAATTGTGTCTTTTAAGCCTACAAAATATGTCAATCTAGCTTTAGAATTGTTTAGAACCCATCTCTATAAGACTCACCTTTGTAAAAGAGAGAAAATAATCGTTTTATAATTATTATGGAATCACGGGTCTTTTCACCCCGGTCCTTTGGGAGGCTTGCGTGGGGATACAGATCCAATACGTAGAGGCCCTTTGGAGAAGTTGATGTTATGTGGCGCTCCCGCCAAAACCCATTCTTGGATTTAGCTATGAAAGGTGTACCTACCCTTAAAAAAGTTTCGGCAGGAGAAAGATCTATTGCAAGAAAAAGGAAAGGTTTATGGGTTATGGAATGAGGTTGGGATGGACCGATGCTGGGCTATTGCAATAGAAACGGCACCTACCATAATCATGATTACTGACTATTGTAGGCATGTGGTGGCTTGCCGCCCATTAGATGGGCCTGCAAAGGAGCAACACCGGTGTAGGCGACTCAGGGGTGTCGAGAGGTGTAAGTGCGCTTTCTCCGAAGTTACTCGCGGCGTTATGCCCTTTAACTTTAACACTTTAACACTTCCACCCCTGGAGCTATAGGTCTAACGACTCCTCACTGCACAGCCAATTAAGGCAATGCAGAACCGAGAGACCTGCGAGCCCTCTTGGGTCTCCACCCCGACCGTTGAAAGCACGTCGGGAACGAAGGCTCTGACTTGGTTCAGCGCTCTCTGGAGCGCTCGGGTCCGTGGTGTCGATACTCACCAACAGCTCGTCACAAGCTGCCCTGCAGGCTTATTATTATATTAATATACATTTACTATTTAGGTATGTTTACAATATCTACATACATATTAATCACGTCCTTATCTCTTAGGGCCTTAGATCATTAAATGATCTAAGCTTAGGGCACATATCAGACAGAATCTAGGGTCATACATGGAACAGGGAATCAAATCTCTCGATTGGCTTGTACAGTTTGAACAGGAAGAGGTAAGTACTAACAATTTAACTTTAATTTGCTCCAAGACCAGCATGAAGTAAGCACATACGATTGTTAGTAAAGAAAAATCTGGTCGTTGTTGAACAAAAACAGAAGAATACGTAAGAAAAGAGAGAAAGAAAACAGAATTAGATAAAGTGGAAGTCATTGGCAGTGCGTCATTGAACATTTTATCCCGTGTAATACATTTTCTTGCACATGCTCGCTTCCGTCGGCTGCGGAGATAGATAACTTCCCGATGATTTAGTTTTATTGTTATCCTCATCGAACTGTCTCCGTATTGCTTCTCGTAGGCCCCCAACGCCCGAGATGACTTCCTCCAACTTTGCAGCCTTGGTTCATTCCAAATAGCTGCGTGTTGTTCCATCCATTTTAAGTTTGTTAAATCTTGTAGAGTATGATTTTTAGTTTTTCTTTAATTGTACAAAACACATCTGAATGTACAAAAAGATTAAGACTACCTACCTAATCTTTACAGCTCACTGAGTATAGTTACAGTTACTGTAGTTAATAATACAGAGAGAAAAACGAAAACATAAAGGCAGGTAGACTTCTCACGAAGGTTAGCTAAGCTTTTGATATAATATCGAAAACAAGCTTGTTTCCGTTGCTGAAACACGAAAGTGACTGCCTTTTGTTTTTTCATGAACTGATTAACGATTACAACTTAACGTTTTAGTTTAATGAGCAGTTATTTATTAATTTCTATTTATACTACCCGTACAATGTCATGGAGTACACGCGACTTAAATATAGGAAAGTACCTAGAAATTCCAGTATAGAAGAACTTCAGTTACTTATTATTAGGAAGAACGTGGAGTAAAAGTCAGAAGGAGTATGGAAGAAAAGTAAGAAAGGGAACGTAAGTAAGTATATTATTTATAATATATTTTTTTATTTTTCTTAAAATGGGTGGACAACTTTTTCTAAAACAATCTTAGACTCTATGTATGAAATACTCTCCGTCTTCTGTGGCCATGGTCTAAGACAAAAATTAAATATAGTTAAACTAAGATAATGGTTGTGTATGCGCAAACCTCACCTGTGCTTTCTGTATGTAGTCGTATCGTATAAGCATGTTTCTGTATTAGGTTCCACACTCACCATCGATATGATTTTTTTACCCGACCACGCGGACTAGGCGCGCGGTCTTGTCACGTTCGACGATTTTTACAGCATTGGACAGTTTCGGCAAGATTTTATTGGCTCGTTGGGTCACGTCTCGGCAAAAGATCGTCTCTCGGGCAGAGTGGCTGCCGTTTCACGCGATATGGGTTAACAGCGACGATTCATCGCCGGAACAGATCGTTTTATGATTTCACTGGAGCTATTTTATTGAGGTCCGATACACGACCGTCGTTTTCCTATCAAAACTGTTTAAGCTCCTACTTTTGTCATTAAAGACAAATTATAGTCGTTAACAGCTTCTTGTGATTTGTTTCTTTTTTAAGCGACTTCAAAAAAAGAGGAGCTTATCAATTAGAATATTATGTAGGTATGTATATATGTTTTAAGTGAAAACTTCTTTAGCGGCGTTGTGCACTTTTTTTGTAATGGGTAAAAATGTTAAACTCGCGTCAGGACACGTGTCCTGATCGAAAATTCGTAAGACGGATGGAGAGTAGACAGCCGGCGCGGCGTAGGAGAGGAAGTATTCCCCTCTCTTTCTACTACTGCGCGGCGAAAATGTATGCCTGCGCCTGCTGTTTCGTTTAGCTGAGAGATAAACTTTTTGATATAATATAAATTGTCATGTTTGTGTACGATAGCGCAATAAATAAATATTGTATTCTACCACATAAATGATAGTACTTTTATACTGAGAATTAAAGCGATTCGTGAAAAATTATTCCCTAACCATTCCAAAATATCAAAAATGCACAACGTTAATATTTAAGTTTTCACTTCTGCCGGCACTCCCGGAGTGCAACCCGTCGTTTTTTTTGTAACGATAACTTCTCCGGTTTTGAACCGATTTAAAAAATTCTTCTTTTGTTTCAAAGCGTACACATGTAGGTTGGTTCCATTGTCACCAAGTGAAGATCTGATAATAGGTTCCTCTAAAAAATATATCATGCACACATATAGTGATTTTAATGTTTTTGTTAATAAATCAAGTATTTGCATTCAGAAAATGAGTTTTGGTGAAGTGGAACTTATGAAGAAGACTAGAAAATTAAGTCGCTTTTTTTGGTTTAAAATTATTCGTACGCTTTATTATTATATACTACTTATATCATGCATCAGTATTCACAGTGTCAGCGAGCTCACGGCTCTTATTACAGGGGTTAGCGCCTATGTAATGAAATTGCTAGTTAATAGAATCCACCAGGTCGCAGACCATTACAATGCAAGGTAAACCGCTCATACTCACGTAAAGGTTGTTTTATGGCCCCTTTATCATCCCTTGTCACGATTCAGCACCGGAGACACCCTTTACAGTTTATCGAAAGTCTCTTACATGGCTTGCGAAGCCGCATAACGAATCGATACAAAACAATACATGTTATTGTCGATCGGCCGACATAAATACATTTAATTATGCCCAAGTAGACATTAAAGCGTCTATTTTACCTCGTCTTGAATAATCTGGTTCGTAGTGAAAGGAGGGTGCATGACAATAAAACTAAATCACTGAGGCTGTGTCTATTGTGCCGCTGCGGCGCCGGCGGAAAGCGAGCATATGTGGGGGACAACTTGTTTCTCGCCGGAAATAAAATAACTATATCATACAAACTTATAGCAATAGCATTGGTAGGCAGAAGACGCTCAGTCGCTCGCCCAACTACTTCATCATAAACTTAACATGTTTATTATGATCGGCACGTACGGTTCCAATATTTTAAGAACGACTTCACCTGAACTGAGATTTTCTTGGAAATCCAATAGAAATTTGAATTGGACTGTAAAAATAATTGGAATAAGATTACAACGGAGCCTCCAGAGCTTTTATATTTATTGTTAAACAATAATTATAACGTGACGTGGGTTCACAATTTGCAATTCCGTGCGTGTTTTTGAAAAATCACTGTTATTATACTACTACAGTTTATTCCTCAAAAAATTTACATAAAAATCTTAAGGATTTTCTACGGACACTTACAATAGCCAAAACACGATTGAGCATTTTAGGCTCGATAGAAAAAAATCACAAACATACCTCTAAATTTGCACTAAATAATAATAAATTTGGCTACAAAAAATAATAAATATAATACAAAAAAATAAAAAATAAAACACTGCGAAATATCGTCGAGCACGGCTCCGGGCCTTTTTTCTCTTTCGACGAATATTTCACTGTGTTTTATTTATTAATTCTTTTGTATTATATTTATTATTTTTTTGTAGCCAAAACGAAAAGTTATTTAGATAGTACATTTTTTGGTATAATTTTCATATAAAAAAGTTATTGTATAAAAAAGTAATATGTAATAAATAAATTTATGTAATAAAGGCAAATTTAGGCAAATGAGAAGTATGTTTGTAATTTTTTTTCTATCAAGCCAAAAATGCTCAATCGTGTTTTGGCTAGAAAAACCTTAAGATTTTTATGTTATTTTTTTGTGGAATAAACTGTAGTAGTTTAATAACAGTGATTTTTCAAAAACACGCACCGTATTGCAAATTGTGAACCCACGTCGCCTTAAGGTCAGTCATTACTAGCAATAAATGTATATTGCATGCTGGAGGCAATTCGCAACTATTCATGTGGTGTTTTACATTACTGGGTTTATTCTATTTTTACGAACTTTTTTATTAAAAAAAAAAGATTTCCTCCTGACGTGTGGAAAAATTGGGGTAATATTACTTATTAAATTAGTACCATTTTAATTGTTTTATTTCCGTGCTATTCGACTCGTACAGATATCAAGACTATAAATGAGTTTGTCGCGGACGGGAAAATTGAATCGTGCGTTCGTGCCGGGTCTCCGGCCATCCGGAAACCGGATGCGATCCTCACTCTATCTACTCTTCTACATTTAGAGTACGGTTACCCTCGTTTAACAAGTACTTAAGACTAATCTTGTAAAATTTAAACTGCTTACGAATATTGCTTAGCACCTTTAATCCTTAATTCGTTTTAGTATTTAGTTTTCCATGTAGTTTTCATGTAATTTGAGTTACCTAATTTTTCTGCAGCTGTACCTCCGTGACGTTTTGGTTAACACGCTATTCCGTCACTCGGAGGTTCTAGGTTCGATCTCCAGCCAGGGCAAGTTGGAAAATGGCCTTTTCATTGTAAAATATAATATCGTTGAGTTAGTTTTTAGTTTAGTTTCCCATGATATTTAAAACTTACTTTGGGGCCGTTTGTTCAAAGGTCCCGGGGCGGAGATTTGTCCCTATTGATTTATCATACGTAGGTTCACCTAAGTCCTGTTTATATATGTTATGTATGTTCATACATTCAAAATGTAGTTTAATTTATATTTTATTTGTCTGGAATCCTATGTAGGAGTCCGCTTTTTTTGAGCGGAACATCGAAACAATCAATGAGTTTGTCGCGGACGCGAAAATTGAATCGTGCAATCGTGCGCGTCCCCGGCCGGAAACCGGACGCGCTCCTCACACTATCTACTTCATTTGAAGGACGTACTCCTTGGGCTCATAGTCTAAGTTGATCGGTAAGTTGTTCAACCTTTTAATTGATTACGATTTTTTTTGTAGGTACAAATACAAACAGGAATCGAAATAACTTACCCGGTTATTTTAATTCCTGTTTGTATTTAGCATTCAAATGTGGTTTACTTAGCTCTAGGCTCTATTTTCTCTCTCTCTCTCTTATCTCAGCATGTTCCCAGTTGCATTCACAGCTGTAATGCTGTGAAGCCCGGGGTCCGCTTTCTGGCTTTTCCTTCTCCACTTCGCACGGTCTTGAGCATCCTTTATTGTAAGACCATTGGCACGCATATCATCCCTGATGACGTCAAGCCAGCATTTCTTGGGTCTACCACGTCTGCCGGGCCCCGGCGGAGGCGGCATGGCTATACATTTGTTTCCCACGTAACTTGCCGGTTTCCGCAAGATATGACCGTACCAGCGTAGGCGACCTTCTTGCAGTTTGTCTGCTATGTCATGGACATGAAGGCTGCCGCGGATGCGGGTATTTCTCACGCGATCTCTCCGTGATACTCCGCATATCCAGCGCAACATTTGCATCTCCGTGACACGCAGTTTCTGCTTGTGTCGCTTAAGCAATGGCCACGCTTCACCGCCATATAAAAGGACAGGTCTAATAATGGATTTGTAGACCCGTCCCTTTAACCTAACCGACATTTTGGGGTCACAAATGACACATGTCACCTCCCGCCACTTTGCCCATGCGGCAGATATACGGGCCTTGACGTCGGCATCGATGTCTCCGGACGCGTGATGTACAGATCCCAAGTATTTGAACTGGTCCGTACGCTTGACCAAATTTTCGCCTATGCGTACGGGTCGGGAATCTGTAGAGTTGCATGCCATGTATTCAGTCTTCGCCACATTTAGCTTAGGCTCTATTTTATTAGTGTAATTGTAGGTACCTAGTGTACGCCGTTTGTGAGTAGAATATCGAAACAATCAATGAGTCTGTCGCGGCTAGGAAAATTAAATCGTGCGATGGTGCTGGCCGGAAACCGGACTCTTATCTAATCATTTGAAGAGCGGTACCGCACAAATATGGTAATATGATCGACTACTAATCTTGTAAGATTTGTTTTATTTGTTATGCGAATGAATTATTGATGTTCATGTAGTTGGATGTATTTTCGAGAGTAATATACCTCGAAAATTGTTTAATTTTAAGATAAATTATTATTTGTACAACCTAGTATTTTATTCCTGTGTGCTGGTATATTAGAACAGATGACTTTTCAACCTAGCTAAGGTTCGATTGGTAATTGGTATATGATAAAAAGAGATAGACTTGTAAAACCCCGTGTGATTCCGGGTTAGAATAGGATCACTCCATCTCTTCCTGTGGATGTCGTAAGAGGCGACTAAAGGTCTTAAGTACAAACATCTAGTGCTACAATTGCATTTCAAGGAGGGCGGGCTTCGGGCGGCAGCCGGCTGTAAAACTTTTCGCACAAATACGATCGCGAAGAGTTGACGTCGGGCAGGGGGCCGGTCGTAAAATTACAGCCAAATCATTTTAACTGTGCCGGCACTTTCTTCTTCACTTGGCAAGGTTTTTGGCATCCTTGGGTGACCATTGACATGCATGTTATATTTGGAGAAGAAAAAGCGGGAAAGCGCACCCCGGACTTCGAAGCAGCATAGCTAAGGATGCAACTGGAAACGCGCTTAGATGAAGAGAGAGATAGACTTTATAGATAAAATATAAGTAGGTACTTTTGTCAGAGTAGGTTAGTTATTTTTTTGAAATTTTGTATTTTAATTTAGATAAATACCAGGGGGATGCCATAACTACCTCTATATATCTTTTAAAAAAAAATTATAGATGCAATATCTTAGATAATATTTAGTTTGATAAAAATGCCTTCTTCAATTTACTTGAAATTATTTGACAATATAGTTCTTATATAAATATTCATGGCTTGGCAATAGAGAATAATAACAAATTGTTTGTACACATTTGATCGGAGAGCAAGCTTTGTGCGAACTCGCGGAATATTAAACTCTTTGAAACCTCTTTGATGTAGTTTCTACGTTTGACTACGAAATTTTGGCTTCTGTGTTCGACTTCGGCTCGATTTGTTTAACGACTCCCGAGAGGATTGTTCCTGATTTTCAAAGAGTAAACGCGAATCTAGATACACGTTGAAATAAACGTTTGAGTAAATATGTTCCAGTTTCAGTGTTCTACTCATAATGGATAAACGTTTGGATTTTAGGCTTTCATATCAAAATATAGGAATTCTTTGTTTTTAAAGGGGTAGATATACCTAACGTGACTATTCGTCTCGTTTTAAATATATGGTGGCATAGAAAGGGGGCGGCGGCAAGGCTAGATATTATTCCATGAGTTTTGACAGTTTACCATCCGCAAAATAATTTCATGTTTATTCTAAGTACTTTAAAATAATTGTGAATTTTAACAGTTACTATCAATTTATTTAACAACGACGGACGGAAAACCGAAATAACTTAATTAGTTTGTTGGATAAAATTAAATAGAATCCTTCCATTCGAATAGTCTTAAAAGGATTTGTAAATTAATTTCACTTTTGTACACAACTTTTGTCCAACATAGCTTCACTATTAAAACGGTATCTAAATGTGAAAATAAGGTCGGAACGGTTTGAATCCTCCCTCGGGGACGATTTCCTATTTGAGACCTTTAATTCTGGTGCAGGTAAATACAACAATGGACCATTACCCTCTCACCCTGCCTATTCAAATTTGTATCTTTTTATTATATTGTAGCGTTACAATTTGTACTTCTCATAAATATGTACTTTAATCAGTGTTGCAAATATATATTGAAACAAATTGACTGCATTATAACCTTTAAGTCAGAATTCACGTTTTGTTGGTAAGCATACAAAGGTACATACATCATGATGATAATTTAGGCACATGTTAGTTGGTTTATAAGATACAGTGTGCAAGTAGAAAGCATCTACGTGTGGCATATCGATCTTATGTTGTTATATTTAGCTTAAAATGCACATACGTACATAATAAATGTTAGTTTGAAATTAATTACTCTATATAACATTTCGTTCTATAATACTAAATAAGAAAACTTATGATCGTTACTAAAAAAGAAAAACTTATTATCGTTACTATACTGTTCTTTGTTGTGGTGTTTATGTCTTTTTGTACTAATTAGTAAAAGTATGTTTTAAAAAGTATTTATTTGTAGTACTTTTAATATCTCAAAATTTTATTAGTGGACTATTGCAGTAGAGGGTCCAAAAATAAAATATTTCGCTAGTTAAGTGAATGACAAACAATAATTAACGGTTGACCTAGATTAGGCGTATCACAAAGAAAATCAAACAAAGTATATCCCATATTCATTAGAGATTTTAATTTGCAGTGGGATGGTGCCGTAGCTCTCGTTATGTTAATTGACACTGACGAAGGTGCACCAGAAGCCAATAACGCCTTGTATTTCGCTCCACTGAGAAAGCTCACGCCTCCGGATTTCTTTCATTAAGGCCCTGTAGTGAAGCCTATTGCTCATCGACGATTTTCAATTTGCGTACTTATTTATTAAAAATAGTATTACTTGAAAGACCATTGTTCAAATCGTATTATATATGAGTACGTAAAATATTTGTCGTAAGTTGTAGTAATTTACTAAGTTGCAATAGTAGATTGTGCTACAAGACGTAAAGGTAGATAATATCTACTTTTGATCTAGAGCGAAACGAAGAATTTTATGGTTGAATCCTGAGTGAAGCGAGGTACATGTATATTGCCCAAAGTAAAAATATTATCGTATACACCGAGTAGCACACTCTTCTTTCTTCTTACACATTAATTAAGAGTTAAACTCTTGCCGGTGTCATTAAAGATTAAATTCTATATTTTTTTATATTAGGCAATTTTCGGTTTGTGCAAGGTTTAGGCGATAAAACTGTACAGATGAATCGACTAAGGGATATCATGACATTCATGACAAATCTCATCACAAGCAATAATTTAACTTTCAGAATTAGTAATATGTACAGACTTTTCTATATCTATCTCTGAAATGTAGTAAGTCTGTATGGAAAGAAACGCCATGTGCTTTTCTTTCAATATTTTTGGAGACATGATGATTTTTTTGGAGAAATAATGAAGTCATTTTGAAAAAGCCTACTATCGGCGAGGCACAAAGGCCGCGTCTTTTAAAGAACCGATGATGCCGCCTTTGTCAGCGTGTTGATGTTCTACATACCATTTGGACGAACGAACTATACAACAAATTATTAGTTACGATTAAGTATACTTAATAACTTCACCAAAATTAAGATAAACACCTCTTAAATATACGTCTATACCTACGTCTTTGTTAGCTTAAGGACGAGGATACGCTTTTAGTATTAGACACAATAAGGAATCTAAAAGCTCTACGAATTCTTAGATAAGATTCTAAAGCAATTACACTGTAATCTCTACCGCCATTTCTATGTCTCGGGCGGTTTCTTTGCTCTTTAGTAATTTATGCATACCTACCGCTTTCTAATTTAAGGCGTTACTATAAACAAGTTACGACCGACATCAAGGGTTACGACTTCGCATAGTCTTAATGACAGCAGCACCCGAAAATAAAGTCAGTTTATGGCACGCATGCTTTTATTATGATATCATTTTATTTATTCCTTTTATTCTTTGCTTTAGGAATATAAAATAGCGAGGCAATGTTGAGAGAGCGGCGACAGAGCCTGACTGAAAAGTTTCAGGGTCCCATTTTACTTGGACTCGCGTCATTTTCAATATAAAGCCAGTACGAATACAATTTGAATAAACGGGTAATCATAGAGTCATACTGGTACCTTTAAGAAAACTAATAATAAAATATCTAGAGGAAAAAGAAAAATTACATAGGTACGCACTATGTACTCGTATTAATAAATATTAGATGAAACGTAAGGTAGGTAGGTTTTCTACCCTGATTCTCCTCGTCAACATGTTGCTTTTGCAAAGCTTGTATGTTCTACTATTGCTGCTGTAAATTGCACCTCCGTAACGTTAATGTAACCGTATTTCTGTTGGAATAATACCGGAATAATGTAAATGTGTACTTAACTGTTGTATTACTTACAAAATGTAAAGCACGTCTATCTAACATAATAGTGATACATTTTAGAAATAAATTTTAGCATCGCTAGGTGCTCTGCAAAATTTTCCTTTTGACTGGAAGAGATCGCATTTAGTGATAAGTCCGCCTTTGTACCCATATTTTCTTTCGTCTTTGTTATTTTTGTTTTTTACGTGTTATTATAGTG
Organism: Acrobasis repandana; assembly: GCA_963576875.1. NCBI lineage: Eukaryota > Metazoa > Arthropoda > Insecta > Lepidoptera > Pyralidae > Acrobasis > Acrobasis repandana. The sequence goes on along the minus strand of OY756218.1, from coordinate 11,074,233 downwards.
CAATAAAGTCAATTTGTATTGTATTGTAAGAAACATACATTCCATTGATATCGGTTGATATTGCTCGATTTTCTTCCATGCTGGTCTGGGAGAAAAGAAAAAACTTAGAATGGACCAGCTCCTTCCCTTCCCGTGCAGATCGTAAAAGCCGATCGAGGGACTGGGCGAACTACGAATGGCTACTAAAGGCGATGCGGCTAGGCAACCCATCACTATTTTGATTCCTTTTTTCACCTTCTTGCACACCATCACGCTAAACCAAAAGACCCAAAAAGCTATGTCTGCCCCATTAGGGATAAAGACGTGATAGTGCGTACGTATGTACGTTATTGCTTGATGACAGTTATTTAATCCTTTTTAGGCAGCTTAAAACACCTGTCATAATGCCAGAAAAGAAAGAAAATCCAGAAAAATAATGTAAAGTTTTTATAATTTAAAATAATTTTATTTAACCGTCACCTAATTTAAATAAACGATAATATAAGTAACGTAATTAGTAGGTTTCCATGATTCAGCGAGATTTAATTGTCGTGTCTCGGCAGAACCAGCGGGCATAAGTCGTCCTGCTGGATTTATTACCTCAATTATACGCGCTCCGCCGTGCTGGCTACACCTGGAACTACCGTCTTTTGCACTTAACTGGATTACGGTAACGGACAACTTTCGGGGGTAGCGCGGTTTAATCTCCACTATAATGAACACGAGCCCGGTCAGGTGTGATGTGACCTCATTTCGCACGTCAATCTGAAGTACAATTAGAACTTGATTTAATTAGGAGAGGCATTATTTGCTCGATTTAGGGGATTAATAACTTCATTCTGGGAGGGGGGGGGGGGGAGGCTAATTTTATTGTGATGTTAGCTGCTGTCTGTAGTTTACTGCAGGTCGTGAACATTTCATAAATAAAAATATTTTTGGTAAAGTAATACACTGAAGTTCGTAGAACAAAAGTCACTGACGCCCAGCGGATAAGCTCGTTGAAGTGGCAGTGTGCAAGACATACCTATAGCGCGACGAACCGATGGCCGATAGGGCAAAAAGGTTCTCGAATGGCGACGACGACTTTACTAAGCTCGTTGGAAAACACTGGATGTAGGTTGCTCTAGATCGGTGATTTTGAAAATCCTGGGAGAGGCCTATGTCCAGCAGTAGACGTTATGCGGCTTAAAAGATGATGATGAGTACACTGAAATCAGTTGCAATTTGTTTTTTATAAGTACTTATATACACACGAGCTCATTATCTACTTATTTTAATCCAAAAAGGATGTGGACTGGGTCAGAAAAGAATTATTCTATTTAGTCCATCATTTAGATTATCCAAAAATAATGGACCCATATTTTAAAGGTTATCAAATTTTACAAAGCTACAGTGTATCGAAGTTCCGGATTGAGGGCGTGTGACGTCATCGCACTGTGAAGATCGTAGGAGACCAGGTGAAATTTAAATACGCTGTATCTATATATTCACCATTATTTGGTAGTCAGAGAAAAGAAAAATATGTATAAAACATTTTATAATAATCAACTTCATGACCCAAAAATATTTTTTCAATCCACAGGCGTATTGTCTATACTCATTTTCTTTCTTTATTTTATTTCAACCTTTGCATTAAAGTTCTTCAAACACAAATTAGGTATTATTTAGTAGTATCGTCTCTAAAATAGTCCAGTGAAATAATAAAGCAATATGAATGCCCGGGCTCTTTTGAACTGAAAGGCATTTTGTGCCAAGACATAATCTGTTATGGTGACATTATCTGGCGCTGGCTGATCCCCTGCCAACGGCGGATCCAGCCAAAAACCTGACACATTGTCTTTCTACTTGTTTTCGAAGATACTAACTTTCAGACTTGAATGGGGTATTCAGATTTCTGTAATTTAAACTTCTTTTTGTATTGCTTGTAAAAGCTTTTAATGTCAAAAACATGTGCAATACATTCCACTTGTATTTATTATTTTAGCTTTTAATTTGAAATAGTAGCTAGTCATTCTCCCATGCTGGTCAGGGAGAAAAAAATAATTTAGAATGTACCAGCTGCTTCTCTCCTCGCGCAGATCGTAAAAGCCGATCAAGGGAATGGGCGAAAATGCGAATCGTTAGGCGATGCGGCTATAGCAACCTATCATTATTTAATTCCTTTTTCCGCCTTCTCGCCCACCATCACGCTAAAAGTGGTAATTGGGTTTTACGGCTCTGGGCTCTGTCTACTTAGAGCCGCAAGATCAAAAATGCTGTTTGCCGCCTGTTGTATAGAGGCTAGTAAGCAGTATGTACATCCTCCGGTTTTATTTATTCACATCATCTCTAATCCGAAAAGAAAACTGAACATGCTTCTGTGAAATGAAAATAAAAGTTTCAAGAAACATTTTCCGAATAAATGTATCTACCTTAGTATTTAGTGCAAATGAAAATGGATAACGTGTAAGTTGTACCAAATCCAACTTAAGAAACTTTTCCTAACTAATTTAACTTTTCCAAATTACAGAGATTCGGTAAAGGGTTCGATTCTTGTAATAAAATAGATGTTTATAACTTTGAAACAATCGTTACAAGTAGAATATTGTACCTATGAGTTTGGCATCAACTTTAAATTTACTGTAATATTGAACTGGAAAAGTAAATTATAGACTTTATTAATAAATCGATTGAAAGTGTCTACCTATTTGTAATTTTCCTTATTTACTCGTAATACGCAGCGTTGAGCCTTTATTGAAAAAGTTTGCTATTTTAGTCAAAGTGGTTTTTTTAGTGGACGTTTATTTTTAAAATGTGCATCCAGGTGTGGAGTTTGATCTAAAGAATAATCTCGAATTCGAGGCAATTTTAAAATTGTTATAATTTGTTTTATAGAGCTCTTAAGAGTCCCCTTAGCCAAGACAGAATCAGAGCTTTCCATACAAACGTAGTCTACGTTTTATTTTGAAACGACATGTCAGATTTTGGTAAAAAACTGTAACTTTAAAGAAATTGCACATATCTAGGGTTATAATTGGTTTTCACAGTCAAAATATGACATTGAAAGAGAATATAGTGCATTATATAATTTTTGACCATTAGTATGGAAAACATTTATACCCTTATATTTTCTTTCAAGTTCATATTTTAACTGTGAAAACCAATTATAACCCTAGATATATGAAATTACATTTAAGTTAGACTACGTTTGTATGGGAATGTCTAGGGTAAGGAGATTCATTTATATGGTAATGATTCAGAAATGACCGCTACAGCGCCACTAAACTACGTTGTCCTTGACCTTAAAAGCAAAAGAACTTATGTATGTGGTAGTAATTGGGGTCTATCTGAGGCTGGCCTTGTAGCCGTGTATAACTCAAGCTGTCAGAATCACGCGGCCGGACCCGCCCTGTGCTGCAGCCACAATGGACTCCCTACAACTTTTTTCATAAAAAATTAAAACAGAAACCTGCCAGCCATCCGAAATTTGTTCGACTTTTTGATATAGGTTTTACTGAAGTCGAATCTTTAAATTAGGTCTCCTGAATATTATATAATTTAGTAAGGTTGTTTTTGCGTTTGCTTTTATTTTTCTTCCTTCTCTCTTTTCACTCTTTTCTGTAATTTTGGATTATAAGCTAAAAAAACAGGCATGTTTTCTAGTTTTTAAAATAATACCTGAATCTGAACAATTTTACACAATATTATGTGCAAATGTCGATAAGTGCCGTTAATTTCTTACACTACAGAAAATAACTAAGAGTTGATTGACTATATTATATTGATAATAATCAGATAGTCATTTACCAGCTTCCTTTGTATACTTTATAAGTTCATGTCCACATATTGGAAAGATTATCTATTTTACATCGAACATGTTACTTTACTTTAAGAGATCTGTCAGAAAGATGAGGGGGAAATCTATGTATCACTACCCTAGAAATATATAAGTCAATGGTAAACACACTGACTGTGTGAGTCATGAAAACATGCTCGAACACAGACCACTCGACCGCTTCCTGTCTGATAGATTCCTTAGAAGTTAAAAAAAGAATATAGTAAACCATCTATCAATGTGTTCAATTTTCAGGACATTTTGACAAGTTAGTTCGGGCAGACTCAATGCTCGACCTGGCCGACACATCTTCATTAGAGGGCCGTAATGTCTCTCGCGGGAAATCCGATGTTATGGTGTACTTTCCACCGCAACAAACCTATATCTGCTGCCTAAATTATTTATATTAAAGTAATGTTGGCAACTTTCTGTTGCGCTTTGTGTAAGTTACATATTGAAAAATTTATTTTAAAAGGTAATAATGATTATGGTATTAAAATGTTTAACTAATGTGGTTAAACTCTACTATAGTTTCAAACTTGTCAGGAGTCCATTTTCTAAGCAAATGCAAGACTTTTTTTTAGAAACGTTGCGTCAGTCGGCTACGCACTGATCCGTTGCAATCTTCATGTTTTGAGGCCCTCATACATGAAGATTGCATATCTCTCATATCTCACGTTAATTTTAATCAAATTAAAGTATTGATGAACATTGGCCATTTTGACATAAAAAAGAAAAAAATATTTCATCCCGGTATCTTATCTGCGATTGTGCGATGAACTGTGCAAATGATTAATGACAAGACAATTGAATTAGAAACATGCTATGAAATATCGCACTTATTTATTTAATAAAAGATATCGCGCCGAAAGCAAAATGAAAGATCACATCCTGCAGTGAAAATATAAGCGTCATAAAACAGAAAAACGTAGGTAATTCACAATAAAACATTAGTCGCTCTAGCGACTAAACTAAAATGGTGCAAGTTTATTCATATATGCGAATATGAGAATCGTATATATTTCTCTCCCAGTAATAACTTGTCGCGCGAATTACCTTCGTGATTTTTTTATTAAAGCACGCACTCGGCGGCGCCCTATAAATCTGCTGTTGGCGCACCCACTTTACTGCTGTAGGTACCTATCAATTGCCTAGAAATATTTGGCCTCTCCGCTCTTTATGTTTTCCTTTATTGGGAAACGCAGTTTAGGGGATGGCTTTTCAACACAGTAGTATTTCACCTAAGTAAAATACCTTATGGGAATAAATGTAGGTAGACAGTTTTTTTAAAAGCAACAAATTATAAGAGCTCAGACAAAAACGGACGGTCGCAAATTGATGTATGCTTTTATAGCCCATAAATCATTGTTTGAATTTTTTGGGCAGTAAAAGGCAAATAAATAAATGTTCTAATTTGCATGTTAAAAAGGAAAGTTGTATTTTTAAGGGTTCCGTACCTCAAAAGGTAAAAACGGAACCCTTATAGTAGGATCTCTCACTTGTCTGTCCGTTCGTCTGTCACAGCCCATTGCAGTTGCTAAGAAACTACAGGACCGATTGAGTGGTAATTTGGTACACATTTGTAAGACAGTGACCTAAGGGACATATAACTTAAATAAATGAATTTCAATTAAGAGGGCTACTTATGGGGGGTAAATTAGTCATTTTTGAACTATACGCGGTGGTGTGACATATCAAATGAAAGAGCTTTTTATGAGAATTTAAATTACTTTTTTCATAATTTTTAGATCGATATTTTTAAAGTTATTTAAGAAAATGATTTTTGAAAGTACTGGGCCTAAACTTTAGAAAAACAAAATACAGAGATTAATTCTTTATCGATTACAACTTGTTATAAATACACGTACACTTTACAAGTAGTCAGGTGGACTAAGTAAGTTTCAATAAAGAAATAAACAAGAAACAATCGCACATTTTTGCAAATAAATTTTGATTACCTATTGCTTCTCCATGGCCGATTTGAGGTCAAAATGTACCGAAGACCGAGTATATAATTATTTTAGATTCGTTTTTATTTTCGTTTTTGAATAAAATATCTTTGATTTGAATGTACCAAATGAAAACAATATAATTTTTTGTGTGCGGTCTTATATTCGCATGATCTAACAAAAATATACTGAAAATTAATATTTAATTACAATGCAACTTTTTGCATTGAAAATGACAGAGATAATTGGAAGAGTTTTTGTTAAAAATAGGGATACAATAGGCTGATTTAAAAATATACAACTCTAAAAAATATTCGTAACTTTCACCATAATAGATAGAAAATATCTTTACAACGCTTAAAAGTAACCCCACCACCCCCACATTACAGCTACAAATCTCTTTATACTTTGGTAGGTATACCGTTTGTAAAATAGACGACGAGTACTTGCAACATTTAGCAGACTAATATTTTATGATCACTATTTTCATCTTTTTCTATTAAGCTGAGAGCTCACTAAGTAGCTGCTTACGGGTAGAATATTCATGCCAAGTAGTTTTTCCTAGTAGTGTCGGGTACTCCCGGTGCGCCCTCCGCACATGTTGTGTCATCTTTCTGCCGTCTTCTCCTGGACAACTTCCATTATTTATACATTTACAAGTGTAAGATTGTGTTCTACTGGGGTACTAACTTAGCTTTTTTAATAATTAGACAAGACAAGACAGCAATTTTAGTCTTAGGTTTCCAACTTTGCATAATACGTTGATGACATGCCGCCATGGACCTTTAAAAATTTATTGTGTCTGGCAGTCAGTGTTATGACAAAAAAATTAAAATATAGGTATTTACCTATGTTGTAAAAACAAACAAATGTCAAAAAAGGTTTGTGGAAAAAGTGAAAACGAAAAAAGGTCACAATTGGGTAGATGACTGGGTCAAAAATAAATTATTTGGTACTATTAAATGGATAAAACGTCACAAAATAGTGTCACTTGTCATTGATCATACCCTTTTTCAACATGATTATAGATTTTATAATGCAGAAACACTGATATTAGGAGCGCTATTTGACTCCAAAAATCTATGACGTCACGGTTTTGTAATTCATACAAATCCCATAGAAAATGTTTGTTTTGACGTTTAGAAAAAAGTGTCTGATTTGAATTTTTGTCATCTAGCGGATTTCAATATTGTCTACAGTTTTTATGCTAATTGATCTTTTGTAGAGATTTTGTACATTTGTTATACTTTTAATATTGCTAACAGTCTTAAAAGTAACGGAGTAAATAAAAGTCAGACCTTCTAAAATCAATAAGGCAACCCTGATAATCGAAAAGATAATATACTTAATTACTTACTTCCCACAGAAACTAAAACAGATGGTTGCTCAAATTGTGAAGGCGGTCATTTTCAACCGACCTTAAAAAAAAGGAGGAGGTTATCAATTCGACGTGTATGTATTTTTTTTTGTGTATGTTACCTCATAACTCCGTCAAATATGAACCGATTTAAAAAATATATGTTTCGTTTTAAAGAATGCATTGCAAGGTTGGTCCCATGTAATTTTTTTTAAGATCGGAGAAAAGATCTTGGAGCTGGAGACCGAAATTCCTCAACAGACAACTGCAGCTCAAATATTATGATGATTCTTTTACTTGAAAGGCTTTACTACCAAGTTGGTCCCATTTTAATTTGGTGAAGATATGATGAAGAACTTTGGAGATATGGAAGAATCTCCTTAAAAAAATTGAAGTCGGTTGTTTTTTTTGTAAAAAATTTAATTATCATTAGGTACTTTTATTATTCCGTTAGGATATTTACTTACATAACAAAATATGCAGTAATTACAAATAATATCTTAAATATGTTCTGGTTGATGCTAGCAAAACGAAAAAAATTTAACTATCTCATACAAATGTGTTGAGTCAACTGGTAAGGTATGCAGATACATTTTCACGTTTTTATTCCCAACGGGGTAGACAGAGGATGTAATGTAATAGGGTAGCGGAAGTAGGATTGTTTGTAACTATAGGTACCTACTTTGGCTATAAGACCCAAAGGCCACATTTAGGTAGTGGAAGTAGGATTGTTTGTAACTATAGGTACTTTGGCTATAAGACCCAAAGGCCACATTTAGGTAGTGGAAGTAGGATTGTTTGTAACTATAGGTACTTTGGCTATAAGACCCAAAGGCCACATTTAGGTAGCGGAAGTAGGATTGTTTGTAACTTTAGGTACTTTGGCTATAAGACCCAAAGACCACATTTAGGTAGTGGAAGTAGGATTGTTTGTAACTATAGGTACTTTGGCTATAAGACCCAAAGGCCACATTTAGCGTGATTGTGGGCGTGAAGATGGAAAAATGGAATCAAAATAGTGATGTTTATTAAAATATTCAGATTCTCGCCCATTCCATTGTTCTGCCTTAACGATCTGCGTGGTAAGAGAAGCAGTTGGTACATTTAACTTTTTTCTTTCCGGTCAGATTCAACAGCACGGAGAATTTGTATAAGAATGTCAAAAATGTTTTATATAACTTTTCAATTAGACCAACATAGGAACAGTTATAAATGTTATAATGGACTGAGTTGCCTCCTTCAAGTAAGTATGTGTCGACTGAACTTTATACTCTTTTTTATTTATACTCTGTTTATTGTAAGATAAGAACGTTGTCCACTTTTTATATCTAATAATAGTCCCAAGCAAACTGTGACCAAACTAAATAAATCAATACAATGGTCATAATATAGTTTATCAATGCTGACAATGTTCTCTATTTGAAATAGTTAAACAATGAAAACGTTTTCTATAAGCCGAAGGATTTGGTAACTTTTCACACCGACCCTTTCTTTGTGTACATCACAATTCAATTAAACGCCTGCCGACTGGTTTGATTGCGGGATCGATTTATTTATCCTTCTCATGAATAATGCAGCATGGATCTCCTTGTTTTCGCAGGCTGGCTCCACTTGCACCAGCTTCAGTAACTGTTAAGCGCTTAGCTTGTGCACACACTTGGTTAATTTAATAATGTTAACACTTTCACGAAAAGTAGAATTTTTTTACAGAGAAAACGAAGATTTCTATTTTGTGAAGTCTTGTTGAATCTTGTGAGTTTAAATTTCATTTCTTGGCAGAAAAGGATTAAGCTTAAAAATAGGGTTTGTTGCAAAATTAATCCACGTCAATGGTCAGATTGGAAATCGGCGAAACTGACAATTACTGTTAGATCCTTCACCAGGAAAAACCATGCACATGCAATTAACACTTAGCGCGGCGGAAGCTCTGGAGCCGGCGGAAATTAAAAACTCCCTCTGCTATACTGTATAGACGCGGCCACATTTAATTGTACTGACAGATACATTTAGAGGATGTGATATATGCTGGCTTTTTTTGTTACCGGTAACTGAATGACAATTTTTACGGCTTGTTCCTTTCCTGCCATTTCAACACAATCGGTAAAGCTACAGCTAAAAAAACCCGGTACCCAATCGATAGCTACAGAAAATGTAGCCTGTAACTGGATAAGAAAGGATGAAATAATTAATTTTTAACATATACATATTATCTATCTTCTTCATCGTCTAAGCGCGTTCCCGTTTGCATCCTCACACACACACACGCTTACACACACATACACACACACGTTTAGTGTATAATTTAGTTATATCCATACCGTAATTTAGATTTTATTTTTGTTTTATTTGGACTTTAACTAGATAGATTAAAAATATGAATAGATACGGAAGAACGGGCCTACGGTACAAGTATCTTATTACTTAAAAGTAGGCCCCAATACCTGATTATTAAAATTGTAACAGAATTTACCTAAATAAATTATTTTTATTTTTTATTTTATCCTCAGCTGTGCTGATTCGGAGCCCGGGGTGCGCTTTCCCGCTTTTTCTTCTCCAAATATAACATGCATGTCAATGGTCACCCAAGGATGCCAAAGACCTTGCAAAATGGAGAAGAAATAGTCGGAACACTTTAAATGATTTGGCTATAGTTTTACAACCGGCTGCCTGCCTGACGTCAACCCTCTTTGGAAAAGTATTTGTGCGAAATGTTTTACAACCGGCCGCCGGCCGCCGCCCGACGTTAACCCTCCTTGTGAATGCAATTGTAGCACGAGATGTTTGTGCTTAGTCCTTTAGTCGCCTCTTACGACATCCACAGGAAGAGATGGAGTGGTCCTATTCTAACCCGGAACCACACGGGTAATACATATTATCTATCATCTATAAATACACTATCACGTCTTTATCCCTAACGGGGTAGACAGAGCCAAGGGCGGTAAAGCCCAGGCCACTTTTAGCGTAATGGTGGGCACGAAGGTGGAAAAGGGAAATCATAATAGTAATGGGTTGCTAACCGCATCGCCTATTCATATGATTCAGATTCTCGCCCATTCCCTCGATCGGCTTTTACGATCTGCACGGGAAGAGAAGCAGCTGGTACATTCTATGTTTTTTCTTTTCTCCCAGACCAGCAAAGAAGAATAATATCAAGAATAAATCTATAAATAAGTGTACAAATAACATATAAAAGTAAAATACTAGTGAAGATCATTTGAATCCATATGCAATATTGTACTCGTATTCATAGAGTAGTAATTATTACAGTTACAAATAGATTTATTACCACGATAGCCACTTCGTACCTGCACTCATTACGTTTTAGTACTGTGCTCCTCCAGCGCCGCTGATAATGCCGATGCAGAACAATAATCTTGACCCTAATAAAAGGAGCGCCAGCAGTTGCGGGCTTGTTATCATTACACATAAATAAGGCAGCAGTTAATGTGGTCCTGCGAGGATCCAATCACGGTTACATTGTTACCCTGGAGATTAGATAGGCGTGATGATTGCCAAACTTTGATTGAGCCTCGTCTGAACCCTTTCGCGGATCTCCTTGATTACGGATAGTAATTGGCGTCTGAGGATCGAACACACCGTGCCGGACTAGAATACTGTAAATAAAGGATGATGTGAGCAAAGCCCAATCAGTATTCTAGGGACTTCCTACATCAATCTAGCCCTCACTTTTGTTTTTTGCTCTCTCTTTAATTTGCCCAGTCAATAAATTAATTTAACTAAAAGAAAACATGTTAAGAGAAAAAGTTATTCTTCTTCTTAGTCGTACACTCATAGCCAGAGGAGTGGTCGTGATCATGGATTCGGTTGTTCGTCCTTGACCGCTGTTTTTGCAATGTTTCTCCACATAACTCAATCTGGGGCTTTTTTGAAGCATTCCGTTTCTGGGCACTGTGTTACAGCTTTGATGAGACCTACCCACTTCGTTACAGACGGACCACGTGAACGCTTGGTTTCAATTCGACCCTGAATCACCAAACATTCCATAGAGTTTTCTTTGCGGGTGACATGGCCGAAGAATTCAAGGATTCGTAATGGAGACGCGGTGGGCTGTCCAACTTATTCTGAGAAGTCGTCGCCCGTACCATATTTCAAAGGCATCGATTTTCCTCTGCTCATTTAGTCTTAATGTCCACGTTTCAGCTCCATATAAGTAGTAAAATTGGAAAGACTAAGTAGTTAGACGAACCTTGGTGTTTTTAGGGTTCCGTAGTCCACAAGGAACCCTTATAGTTTCGTCATGTCCGTCCGTCCGTCCGTCCGTCTGTCTGTCCGTCCGAGCTCGTACTCCGCCGCTACTGCACCGATTATCACGAAAATTGGTGGAGAGATAGATATTGAAGTTCCAAAAGTTGGTTTTTAAAATTATGAAAAAAAATTTTTTTTCAGCCCGAATACAACGAATTTAATTTGTAGGTGCCTAATCAACTTTTACCTGTTATATGGCAAATATGTTTCAGGCATTAAGTAAACGCCGACCAACAAATATTGCCAAGAATATGGCAGTCTCGTGTGCTGTTCCAAAAATTAATATTGAAAAGGTTAAAAGAATTTCCATACGAAATGTCGCGGATTGCTCTAACTCTGAAAAGATTTTTTATCTTTATCGTATTTCGAAAAGCCGTGGAACTTGAATTAAGTAAGTAGCAGAAGCAAGAATTAAGTAGATCGTTTTATATTTGTGGATCGCTGCTTATTCACTCTTTCGTTTTGGAGACTTAGTGATCAGACTTCGGCAAACTTTGTTCAATTTAGTCTGTAATTTATCGAAAAAAGAAAATTGTGTTCTTTTATGTTTCGTTTTATGACTCAACTTTATTCGAAAAGTTTATGTACAAATTTTGCTTCAATAAAGTTAACCAACGTTAATAATATTTTTTACGTGTTCCTAAATTGAGTTTATATATTTGTGAGGAAAAAGCCATACTGAAATTAGTTTTCAAAATTGCAAAAGCGTCCAACAGTGTTTCGGTTAAAAGTTTAAACATTCTAAGAGCACTGCTTGTAGGTATGATGTACCATTTAGCAAAGTGGCAAGTGCAGGCGACGCACCTCCGAGGGACGAAAGCGTTGTTTGAATAGCAGCTAAGTGAATATCGAAATCAAAAGTGTGGTTTTAATAATTCTTAGAAAACGCTTGAATGTATACTGTCTTACATACCTACAGATGTAAACTTAAGTTCTTGAAGAAATAAAACTATTTTCTCATATAAAAGTGCTATTTGTTTAGGAAAGTCGAAAGATTTTTCGGTTTTATAGGAAATGTTAATTTTTTGGCGACACATCTGGCAACCCGGTTATTAGATAAAAACTATAAAAACATTGTATAATCTTCTAATGCCTTTATTTTCATCGGCAACATATGTGTTGCCTATTATACATACATTTACAGTTAGGATGTTACAGGTGTACCTATATATAGACAGTTAACCCCTTATGTGTAGGTATACACTCTGTCAAATTAAGAGATCACTTCTAAAGGGTGTAGCGGAAGGGCGACGGAATGTTTAAAATCCGAGTCCTAATCTATAAATAGAAATATCTCGATCGATGTACTGTTGTACAAATACACACAAACTATTTTTGAGATTGCAAGTAGGTAGATATTTGTTTCACATACATATTTACATAATTATTATTTTCCGAAATAGAAAGGTAGTCTCATTTTACTTCTTGCTCATTTTATCGACAATTTCATTAATAGATCTCTGGATGTGTTTGCCCTACGCAAACAAGATACTTGAAGTAAACATGTTATGATATAAGTAAACAGGGTTGTTTTCACACGTCATAATCTCGTGCTGTCTGGGGTTCCCGCTGCTGGGGTTACACAAATTGCTTTGTTTTGCTCCTTTTGCTGTATAGAACATGATTCATGTACGAACAAGATGCTAACAGGACGATAACCTCTTGCGAAATCGCGGTAAGATTATAATATGACTTTACTTAAAATGAAAACCAATGAAAAAATATTTTATTTTTAGAAGATCTTGATCTGGTTTAGTGAGAAAAAGATTTCTGAGAGTAATTATAAAAAATTGAAATATTATAGGTAGGATATTGAACACAAAAATCAAAAAATTTGTAAAGAAACCAGTAACCTCGTCGAATCACCTAGGTTAGGTAGCGGACCCCGGTCTCTGAAGCGTAACCGCTGACGATGCAACCGGGAATACGCTCGGATGATGATGATTGAACACAAAAATCATTAAGATATCATATTTTTGATAGAATTAGATTTGTCGATGCTAAATAAGCTTACCTATTCGAATGTGGTTAAATTTGAATATTGGCCCATACGCGGGAAAGCATACTGAATAATTCCTGGTGGACATTTGCATTCGAGACTGGACTAAGTCCAAGCTGCCCGCGGCGATGACAGTTGCATCAGTCAGCCGCTCGGATGTATACGATATACACACATTATACACAATATGCAATTTCGCTTCCAGTGCGTCATGAATGATGCAGGTAAATATAGATATCCGTCCAAGTAATTAATTTATACCTAATTTAGTTGAATAGGTAGTGAATTTTTTCTTAGTTCTATATTTTGCTAGTGACCTGGCTATGTACGATATTATATTTTTAATGCTAACCGAACTATGAGACTTCACTTTTGACCGAGCAAGCGCGAAGCGTTCTGTTTCAGCTTGGCAAAATGCTTTCGTATGACTAACCGGCTGTTCTCCTCTATACAGGAAAACACCGGACAGTCGGCTGTTTTCAAAATGGCGGAACCATGGGGGTTTTAGCGTGCCCGGTAAAAATGGACGCAAATACAGATTCGCGAGGTCTACAGCTCACAGAGCCACTAAAATAATATGCAGTAACTTGTCATTTATGTCATAGAAACTCTCATAATATATAAATGCCTAAAGTTAGCTAAAACTAGAAAGAATCTAAAACTAAAAACCTTAAAAAATATAATATAATAACTAAAATATATTAGACTAAGATACTGGCGGCGTTCCCCCTTTGAATAGCTAGACTGATTCTTTTTCCGAGGTAGCTGCCAGCTCTTCGGTCTCCTGTGATGTCGACTAACCTTTTTGTTATTTCCTTAAAAAAGCCTAATAGCGCTAGGACCCCACGGACCAAGGGTCTCGACACCAAATGGGACAAAATCATATTCGCAGCCCAGACCCCTGTATTTCCATGCTTTATCTTCCGCTTCACAAGCCGCACCAGCTCTGTTGCAGTAACTAATTTTTAAATCTACATTTTGTAATACGACATAGAGATTTAGATAAATTTTAAATAAAGGTAGAACGCAAACTTTCACTAATCATTACGAATGTGGCTTATCAAACTAGACCGTTTTGTTTATAAAGTGTGATTTTGAACCTCGTAGCGGCTATATTCAAAGAAAGTATTATTTGAGTGAAATAAAAAATACTTATTCTTTCATATTTATAAGGTTAAAGACATTTATTCTCATAAAAGAATCTACAAAATTCACTTATAATGAGAACTTACAAGTTTACATTTAGTGGACGCGTACAAAAATGTCGGTAGGTAAATAATAAGTAAATTGGTTCCGTGCTGGCTGTGCGCGCGGAACTAGTTTGTCATAATGATATCTGCATCTTCGATACACAATAGTAATGGTGCCAATGTGTGAGTGTACTAGTGTACGGAATAAGCGCAACTAGATGTGGCTTGCGTACGAACATTATTATTTTTAATTTACTGTTTTGTTTTTACAGATTTGCATGTAATGTAAAACGTATGTGTGTTTATGTGATTATTAATATATTGTGTAATCTATACTCCTTTTTTTTTCTTTTTTTTACAGTTTATTTATCTATTTATTATTATTTTATTTATTTAAGTTCAGAATGGTATGTTTTTTATTTATTTATTTATTTTTTGTTTTGAAAGAGAAAGTTATTTAAATAATTGTAGGTATTTTATTCATTACATAGTGCTTAAGTGTTTTTTTAAAAGTAGTTAAGGTTTTACAGTCCTTTAAATCTTTAGGTAGTTTATTGTATAGCTGAGCGCCTTCATACAAGATGTTTGCTTTACCATAATTCGTTCTGGGTATGTGTAAGTTGATATCACTGGCACGTCGAAGTTTCATTTTTTGATATTCCTTCTTTTTTGTAAAAGTTATTTGTGAGTGAATATCTTTGTTAAGTATTTTACGTATCAATATGCATGTGTAGTAAACGTATGTTTGTTTTACATTCATAATTTTTGTTTTTCTATATACTGTTTTACTAGGTGTAAGATAGTCTAGATGAAACAGAGATTTAATAAGTTTGTTCTGAGCAGTTTGTATTATTTTTAAGTTTGTTTTGGCTGCGTTGCCCCAAACTTCAATTAGGTAGTCTATGTGTGGCTTTACTAGGGTATTATAGATAGTGTATCGAATTTGAAGGGGTATAAATTTAGAAATACTTCTTACTAGGCCTGATAGTGACACAAGTTTCGATTTGATTTTTTCTATATGTGATTTCCAGGTGAGGTGTGAATCCAGTGTTAAACCCAGATATTTTTCTTGTTTTACTTTTTGAATTTGTTCGTTATTTATGTTTAACGTTGGAATGTCTTGAATTTTTTTGTTTTTTGGAGCGAAAATCATAAAATTAGTTTTGGAAACATTTATAGTTAGGAGATTAGATTCAAACCAAGTATTCAGTAAAGTTAGGTCACTCTGTGCGTCGGATATTAAAGTATTTATGGAAGGTCCAAAATAAAATAAACAGGTATCATCGGCATACAACGTAACTTGTTATCTTCTGTATATAGTCTGCGACCATGAAAGATGTAACTCTTTTTCGAAACGTTAGACAAAACAATAAATAAACGCCTCCGTACAATGTTTTAAAGCGCTGAAGAAACACGTTTCTTGTATGATGACCCCCTTTAATTTTTTATTTTTTTATTTTTAGTATTTGTTGTTATAGCGGCCACAGTAATACATAATAGGTGAAAATTTCAAGTGTCTAGCTATTACGGTTCAAGAGATAGAGCCCTGTGACAGACGGACAGATAGCGGAGTCTCAGCAATAGGGTCCCGTTTGCACCCTTTGGGTACGGAAGGTTCGTGCTAAGTCCCGTTATATGGTATATATATATATAGGTATGTTCAAACCGCGATAGTTTAAATACCAACATATATATATTGTTTTATAATAAAAACCAAAGCTATCAGCCGACAAATGCATTCCAAAAATCTCCGATTTGAATGTCACCATCCGCTACGCAAAAATCAGTCTTTTTCTAATGGTTTTTTGTTCTGTTAATGATTCTGATTACATGATTTTAATATAGCTAGAGGGGGAAAAATCAACCCGTTATGATTTCAACATGAAACAGAGCAGTATAGGTACATAAATTATTGAACATGCATTAATATGTACACACATGCCCAATATATTGGATGATAGAATAAGGCAAAGTTTAATCCCGTAGTTGAGACAAAGCTAGCGTGCGCGATACACGATCCAAATGCAAAGCTTTATTTAGTTTAAGACGCCGCCATTACACGGGTCATATAAACTGTCAAAGTTCGAGAACGCAGGAGGTTTTGTTGCCCAATCCGGAATCTACCGCCGCAATTCCACTGCGCTGAACATTTTCTCGAGTGTGTAATTTATTTTTATTTCCTAGTTCCACTAACACATTGAAAAGAAAATATCAGTAAAATCAGAGTTTCACAATTTTTCAACAAGACTCTGGTTATGAAACGTTGACATTACAACATCAACTCACCTCAAGCGTCCAATCTCATCTAAATAAATCACGCGTATGAAATTATTTTGCTTGACTAAACCCCTTTGTATCTTTGTGCATGAGTGACTTAATGAGTTGTGCATAAATTCATTTCAGAAATGTGACTTGTTATTACGTAAGCGGGTGTATCATTCGTAACGTGCGCAGTTGAATACGCTGGGGCGTAAAATAAGATGTCACCGGCTAAAAAATGGCGCACGAGGAAAGAAAGATTAGTTATTGCGGGCACATAACCCCGTGGTGCAATTACTACGTATGTCGCAGACGCTACGTCGACGGCGCGACGCCACAACTCCTGCTTTTCGTTACATCCCGCTGCAATGGGAATACGAATGGGAACACGTTTTAGGGTTAATTGTAGATTACCCCTTTAACGTATCTGAAAATAATATATTTAACTAAATCGATTTATATTCAAAGTAGGTTCTTGGATATGAACGATAAATATAATTAAATAAACTGAAGAATTCTAAGTATTAATATTTACCTTTGTCGTATAAAGTTTTGGAGTTAGCTACGAGTGCTACGAGTTGGCTACGAGTGCTACGACTGTGTCTACGATAGCTACGCGTTGTCATCTCTAGATCGCTTTATATTTTTTATAAATGTTTATCCACTGTATTAGGATAGGATATCTGGTCGAAAAGCTACATTTAGCGGAATTATGGGCTTACAGGAAGAAACGATAATTACAAATAATGAAAAATGTCTAAGTCTAAAGAATTCCCAAATTGCAACAAACAAACAATTGGGAGAAAAGCATCTATTTTGGTTCGAGCACCGAGAAAGAAAAAAGTGTACATTTGTTTGTTTTTGTTTACTCAACTAATTCACCTGCTATTTATTACTAACAAAAATAACTTTTATCCTCCTTCAACCTAGAATTTATTCCCGGGATTTGAGTTAGTACCTACTACTGCAAACAGTTTCTCCCCTGATTTTTCTTTCGTTGTTTGTTGTTTCTTTCAATCCTGTAATCAAGTTTACAGCTTGTCTATGTTTTCTGTTTATTTCTTAGCATTTTATGTGAAACTAATTTACTGTCTTTGTTACTTATAACTTTTATTTTTCAAATCCACTCATTACAAAATCTATGAAGTTGTAACTACGAGTTTAGTTGCCACAGTCTAAAATTAAAGGTCTCAAGTACTTATATTAATTCTGTTTAACACCATCTTCATCCCAGCCATTCTTCTGCCCACTGCTGAGCAGAGGCCTCTCTTCGTCGTGCTAGTGATATAACAAAAAAATCTGTTATTAATTTATTTAAACATGCCATTTGTTATAGGTACCTGCTAAGTTGTTTATAAATACTCACCCAAGTACATTAAAAAAAACCTACAAGTCCTCATAACAACATTTCATCATAAAACATTTTTATAGAAACAGAAAATTGTGAAGGGTTAAAATTAATTTGTTAGACAAATGACAAATATGAGAAGCCAATCCCCTGTTCCATTTTATAGGTTTATCGCCGTAACATTTTGATCAGTCACACGAAAAATTTAATAATACGATGAAAATGTATGGTGGAAACTGCGAGGACAGAAACAATTTCTCGGCAACAAATCTTAGACGTCATATATATTTCTTATAAGCATCTTCGATATCGCGTCTGTAGTATAGGTATGTAGCAAGAAAAATATTTGTCTCTTATTTTCAAACCGTTCCGTTTGTGGCATCATTATATTATTTACAACCATTGTGTTCAGTTTGAATGTTAGCCGCGTAGCTGTTTGTTCAAGAAGCATTAGTATAATTTGTTGGCGTAGTTTCGAGAGGAGGGTTGTGGT
Organism: Acrobasis repandana; assembly: GCA_963576875.1. Lineage (NCBI taxonomy): Eukaryota > Metazoa > Arthropoda > Insecta > Lepidoptera > Pyralidae > Acrobasis > Acrobasis repandana. Next base: position 11,055,579 of record OY756218.1, on the reverse strand, counting down.
GTAAATATCTGTGGTGAAAAGGTCAACGTTTTGTAGGTGTCCTCCGGCTAGAAACAATCAGGCCGTTAAGGGTGGCTCTCGCCTAAATAGTTTGTCACGCGGAGCGACACTGGGGTGAATAACAATAAGACCCTTTTGTTCCGGCTCGCTTCGGATGTATTCAATCTGCTCAAGACATAATCAAGACGTTGTACGGTCGCCGTCGCCCCGCGCTGCACAACTTTTGCTGCGAATAAAATATTGCTTCTTAGATAGGAACTGTGATAGGAATGAGAAGCCATTTGTACAAATACTAAAATATAATACGCCATGAATTTGATATCTTCCTGCTTCCAAGGACAAGATTAAAAAGCCTTGTACATCGGCAGGGATTTCAGCATAGCCAACAGATTTAGAACTTCTCATCCTTGTCTCTGAAATCCTTACCACCTCAAGTCCTATCGCTTGTACTGGTCCTTCTACCGGCGCAAGAGGTTTTAGTTCTTTAGTGGGGAACTCTTTATACGTTGTTTGAAATATTCGGCTCATCTGGTGTTGATATCAATAAGTGGTAGTATTGTTTATTGTAATATTAAATTAAAAATATTATTATTTTATCGCAATCAGTTCTACAAAATTTTGTAAGCAGGTAATATTTTTAACAAAATCAGCACTAGGTACTTCTATAAGTACCTAGTGCTGATTTTGTTATATTACTTCGATGTTCAACAAGATAGTATTTAGCGCTTAGATAAACCACAGCAGAGTTGATATTTAGCTTATACATAAAAACGATGTACTTAAACATAAAAACTAATTTTATTCGAAATAAGATATAAAAAAATAAAAACGTAGATAAAAGTCATGCAATAATAGCGCATGCATGAATCTTTAATATGACACGAGTAATTAACAGTCATCAAACAGAACCACAAGTATCAATTTTGGAATGATTGGCATCAGTCGAGAGTGATCCAAATGGGTAGCTTAAATACTCATTTGATATTCACATTTGCTACGAAACGACCGCGTAGCGACGCAAATTGCGACTAATTTGTCCATATTCATCGCATTCCACCGACGTACGACCAATAATCGATCAATATAAATTATTGTGCTACAAATGGCACCCTGCGAGATATTATGTGATGACAGCGAAATTTTGTGTCAATCGAAATACGAAAACGATAAAAAAATTGTTTTATTTTGGTGCGATAAAATTGCGATGTTGCGAAATCTAGGCAAACATTCCAATATAAAATATGCGTAATAAGAAAAAAAAAACTCGTGTATAAGTGAGTTTTCTTGTACTGCCTTCGTGGTCCAGTGGTCAAAGCGCTTGCTTTGTGATCCGGAGGTCGTGGGTTAAAATCCCACTGGGAAGCATACTTTGTGAAAAGTTGTATCCAGTCTAATTAGGATATTGTAGGCTTGAATCACCTAATTATATATAAGATTCCATGCTTTAGAAGGTACGCAAAGCTGTGGGTCCCGAACGCCAGACCTAGGATTGGTTCTGGTCTACCCTTTGGGTTGCGGAGGTTGGACATCAGTCGCTCTGAGTAAAAGCTAGTAATCTTGTCAAATCACCTAGGTAGCGGACCCCGGGCTTTGAAGCGTTACCGCTGAGGATGATGCAACCGGGAATACGCTCGGATGATGATAATAATAAATAAGTATCTAGTAATAGCTAACCTTCATAGTACCTTGGCAGTACTTAGCTAATCGGCCTAAGTAATCGGCATATAATTGGATATTTTTTGTTGAAAATTGCTTTTCATTGTACTTATTCATATTTAAACAGTTTTATCTAGCATTATCCAGTTAGCTATCTGTTAATGTATTCTTTTTTGGCAAATGTGCAATGAAAACACATTTTGATTTTAAATTACTTACGTATTTTGTATAGGTAAATAACCAGTATTAAACCATATATACCTACTTTCCTATTCATGCAGACTTCATAGTAAGCTGGCTTAAGAAACTTGGCATGTTACGTATTCACTGAATAGGATTGCGACATTCAAACTTTAACTGTGACGTTACTGATCGGTAAACAAAGCCCGTGCAAGTGCAGGAGCAGCGTTGCACCTGGAGCTCTGCGTTTGGCTCATCTCCGTGACCTATATTCACCGAGCCACGAATTATCGACAGTTGCAGATGTGGTGGCCAGGCAGCGTTCTAACGTGTTTCTTTTAATATTCATTTGCTAGGCCTCCCTTCTTTTCTTCCACAACTCTTTGTCTTTGGTCTTAAGTTTCCAATCATGTTCGAATATTTTTAAGTGGTCTGCCCATCTCGTCTTCGGTCTCCTTTTTTTTTCCTATGTCCATCCGTTAGTATCTAGTCGGTGTCTCTACCGAATTTTTAGACGAAGAGGGTTCTCATTCTAAAGACACAATGTAAAATCAGCTTTTGTACAGTTTTAGGGTTCCGTACCTAAAGGGTGCTAACGGGATCATTATTATTTTAGCCGCTCGACGCAACGTACAATGCTGGAAATAGGCCTCTTTCAAGGATTTCCAAAATAACTAATCTAAAGCGGCTTGCATCCAACTTTTTTCAGTGACCTCTGGTCTTGTCATCTGACCACCTTGTAGGTGCCATCGGCCATCAGTGCGTCGTGCCCAAACTCACCATTGATACTTTAATGAGCTAATCCGCTGAGCTATATGCGTCTGTGACATTTTTGGTGTCGCATAAGCACAAGTTATTCTTCTGTAAGCTGTCTATTTTTTTAAACAGAGCTGTTGGCTAACATTCGAGCCCGTTTCTAGTGTCATCGAATGCTCTGTTATTCCATAGTTTATTGATGTATATCAAATGAAAGCTTTAAATGGAAATAGCTTTCAATTAATTGGCTCTATCGAGTAGCGTCTACTCGTACGTTATTTAGCAAATGAAGTTTGATTGTGGGTGTATAATGGTTTGCACAGAATGACGCATTTAGCCAAATTATTCAAGTTTGGAGTTTGAATGTGTTTCGTACTAATTGCACTTTTCGCGTGATAATTTAACATTAAACGCTTTATCTGATGTCTTAGCATTTGTCCTTATTGGTTTTGTTGTATTGTGTTTTAGTTTTCTGAGAAATAATAAATTCTTTGATTTCTGTTATTTTATAGTAGCAAATTACCAAAGCAGAAGAATTGATTATGAATGCGTAGCAGTAATGTTTATTTGATCAGGTTATTGTGATAATTAGAGTTAAGTTTCAGTTACTTACTTGTTAAGTTTCATTGTACCTGTCTACTGTCCAAGGTACAGAGGGGCATTTTATCATGACCTCCTAAGTACGTTCTTTGGGCCGTCTCAGTCTTGGTTGTTATTGCTACCAACTGGCAGTTAATTAGGAGGGTTAACGTCGGGCGAGCGGCGGCCGGTTGTAAAACCTTTCGCACGAATACGTTCCCAAAGAGGGTTGACGTCAGGCAGGCGGCCGGTTGTAAAACTATAGCCAAATCATTTATACTGTTCCTGTTATTTCTTCTCCATTTTGCAAGGTCTCTAGCATCCTTGGGTGACCATTGACATGCATGTTATATTTGGAGAAGAAAAAGCGGGAAAGCGCACCCCGGGCTCCGAAGCAGCACAACTGAGGATGCAACCGGGAACGCGACACAAACGAAACGCGAAAACAAGAAGAGAGTAAATAGCGTAGAGTTGTAGAGTTTCAGATGGTCAATGGTTTCGATATTACAATTTTATTATAACAAGTAGGTAGGTACATATTTACTTTACTACCTATTTGACATCCGTAGGAGGTACATGCATGAATAAGATCCTAATGAAAATTTATCAGAAACATTACTGTCGTGACTCGATCTCCAATCAAAAATAATTTTCCGTACCCGGCAGGCTTAAATTATATTAATCAAGAGTTTATTGACAAAAGTACCAACATAACGATACTGTAAACATTTTGTTTGCTACTAATACAACCCCAAATTGCAAGTTGTTTCAAATTTATGGTGTAAATATTAGCGGCACCGGTATCTCACAACAATCGTTATGTATTTTCACGCAACGTTCCAAAACTTGTTAATTAAAACTCATTAAAAGCTTAATTTCAACATTGTTGGTAATTAAGAAGATTCACGATCTGCGAACCCTATTATCTTCGCAAAGTACTTTTACGAATTATTAAGATAGAAAGCAACAATATTAAAATGGCTTTGCGAAATTGCTCCGGCCTCGTTGTGGCACTTATTTCGTTATTATTATGCCCTGTCCTAGTATTATCTCATTAACGGATATAAGCGTTAACGCTAAGAAATTGCTGGCCTTTGGAGTGCTCATCGTTATACTTACTCTAAATTTAGTACACTACAACAATTACCTCTTTATTTTGTTGGTCAACAGTAATGGATACTTGGATGATACTTGGTCTAAGTGTTGTGTATGTGATTTAATTTAAAAGTAGATTGCTCATATTGTTTTGGATAACAGTCAATTCAGCTCGACAAAATCTTATAACTAAAACATAATGTTTAGTGATTCAGAAAAAAATTACAAAGAACTGTCAGACTTCTCTATTATTTTAAAATCATAAACAAAAGATAAATGGTTGAGCTTACGACTAAAAGAATACATGGACCTTTGTACAGAGCGCAGACAGGTTCTCTATTTTGTCTCATAATTGTTTTATCCGTAATGCTCCTGCCTTTGATCATCTCTCAAGTTTCTTTCAGGCTATATTAAGTGACAAAGTGACAATTTATTAATTAACAATATCATCCAATTAAGGGTTTGCACCACGCGAGAAATGTATGGGGCGCCTGTGTCTTTAATTAAGAGTATTGATGTGCGTGCTCGCTTGTCGCTTCTCCAGGCGACAGGCGACAGGCTGCTGCGACACGTCAGCGACACAACGACGCGCCGCGTCGCGACCCTTTCGTATATCTATGTCATGCCGAGGGTTATTCCGTAATACCCACTATTACTCACAACTTTTGTGCAACTCACGATGCATCAAGAAATGCTCCGTTTTAATACTACGCCTAAATTGGATGAGACATCAATCATATCTTATTAATTATATTATTCATTATAAAAGAAAAAAATAAACAAATTTTTCACTTAAAAAACTTCAGAACCTACATAAAAATATGCCTAGATTAGATAATTTTGGAATAACACTCTTGTGCCAGTTGCTTTATAATCCTAGAAAATAATGTTGAAAAAAAGATGTAAAACAACGCACAAGCTTACCTTCTTTCAACGTCTCTATCAAATATTCAAGAAATGGGAGGGCACAAAAAGAAAGGTTAATTTTACTTAAATACAAGATGAGATCTTAAAAATGTACAAAAAAAACTATGCCAATCCTACGCAAAAAAGAGAATACTTTGATTAGTTATGAGGTTTAGACTTTGTTTTTGTAAAAAAAAAGACATATATATATATAATAAATATATAAAAACATATATATACATGACGTATTATATACATGACGGAGAATATGAGTACAGAATAAGGCTGCTTCTCTAAGGTTCGCTACTAATTACGTACATGTCACGGACACACCAGTGATTGATTGTAACGCTAATATCAGAGACAATCTCCCAACAATGGATGACATATGTGACATCGCACTCACAGTATTTTCCTTTCTCTGTATCCTTAAAACATAAGATAAAGATTCCATTTTACTTAAATTGCCTTTCCATTGTTCTTCAGAAATTACATTTGTTTAAATGCCGTAACAAAACGTACCTATAATACTAAGTTGTAGAATCCTAAGCTTTATTTTCTGTAGCCTCTGTGCTTAAAGACTTAACATTTTTACTTGTAGGGCTTGTATCTATGTGGTTAATTTATGTTGAATAATAAACGGGCAAGTGCGAGTCGGAGTCGTCCATGAAGGGTTCCGTACCACAGTACAATGTTTTAAAACGCTGAAGAAACACGTTTCTTGTATGACGACCCCCTTTAATTTTTAACTTTTTTTATTTTTAGTATTTGTTGTTATTGTTGTCATAGTAATACATAATTGGTGAAAATTTCAAGTATCTAGTTAATGCCATTATAAAGATATAGTTAAAAACACAGAAAAAACACGTTTTTTGTATGACGACCCCCTTTAGTTTTCAACTATTTTTAATTTTTAGTATTTGTTGTTACAGCGGCCACAGTAATACATAATCGGTGAAAATTTCAAGTGTCTAGCTATTACGGTTCAAGAGATAGAGCCCTGTGACAGGCGGACAGACAGACGGACAGACAGACGGACAGACAGACGGACAGACAGACGGACAGACAGACAGACAGACGGACAGACAGACGGACAGACAGACGGACAGACAGACGGACAGACAGACGGACAGACAGACGGACAGACAGACGGACAGACAGACGGACAGACAGACGGACATACAGACGGACAGACAGACGGACAGACGGACGGACAGTGGAGTCTCAGTAATAGGGTCCCGTTTGCACCCTTTGCGTACGGAACCCTAAAAATTATTTTGAAGTTTGCACACTGAGATTTTCTTATCGAGTGTGTTAAGGCCGTACCTGAATTTTCCGGGGTCCAGTGCTGCCTCCATTTAAAATAAATCATTTTAAAGAAAACGGAGAAATCATTTAAATTTTACTACTACCAAGTCCTAGATAACCCTTCAAACTATTTTGTGAACTATTGTTTACTTTTTATAATGAGAACGTTAAGCTTTACTACGCACATTTGCCAAAAGTGGCCGTTTTTCGCAAATGTGCGTATATAGTAAAGCTTCACGTTCTCACTTTTAACTGTAAACAGTAGTTCATAAAATACTTTCAAATGTTATTTATAGGGCTTGGTAGTAGCAAAATTTTAAATGATGTCTCCGTTTTCTTTTAAATGATTTATTTTAAATGGAGGCAGCATTGGACCTCGGCAAATTTAGGTGCAGCCTTAATAGCTAATATTGGTGACAGATTTTTTAACTGCCTTAAAGGCACCTACCGTAGCTCGATTACTGTCATCTTGTACCAAAAGTCATTATTACACACTAGTGAACTAGTGCGCAAGTTTCCTCACGGTGTTTTCCTTTACCAGAAGCAAGTGGTAGTAGCCGTTTTACCCGTGTGGTTCTGGGTTAGAATAGGACCACTCCATCTCTTCCTGTGGATGTCGTAAGAGGCGACTAAAGGACTAAGCACAAACATCTCGTGCTACATTTGCATTCCCAAGGGTTAACGTCGGGCGGTGGCCGGTGTAAAACTTTTCGCACAAATACATTCCTAAAGAGGGTTGACGTCAGGCAGGCGGCCGGTCGTAAAACTATAGCCAAATCATTTAAACTGTTCCGTCTATTTATTCTCCATTTTGCAAGGTCTCTGGCATCCTTCGGTGACCATTGACAGCATTTTATATTTGGAGAAGAAAAAGCGGGAAAGCGCAACACCGGGCCCCGAAGCAATAAAGCTGAGGATGCAACCGGGAACGCGTTTAGACAAAGAAGAAAGAGAAGCAAGTGGTAGTAGATTGAAAATGATCGTACATGAGTTACAAAATCGGACGTACAATTTGTACTCATGTACTCACTAAGATGACTAGGATAACAGCCTTCATTTATGAAAATCAGTCGTCGGTTTTACCCCTGTTAGTCACGTGAGAGACAATATGTTGCTTGTCTGAATATAGTTGACAACTGTAATTTGTTCCACCCTTACAAATGCCTAACTTCCCCTTACTAAAGTGAGACAAAAACTGGCTATTTTTTTCAAGAAAATGTTCTGAAGAGAGCTTAGCCGAGTATGTTACCGGCATTCTATAGGAAATTGCTTCCGTGAGATAACCCGCTACATAGTCAAGGTAAGCGGGATTTCGTTAATTGCTCACAGCCCGAGGGACTCAGAGAGGTTAATCACTAGGTACAGCTTTTGTGAGAACAAGTTGAGCTACTTTCAAGTGCTGTGGAAGGGTGCGAACTCGTCTTGCGGGCGGGTGGTTTACGCTTGGTACGTGATCATGGCCCGAGCCGCCTCAGCGATATGCCTCTCTTACACGTTCATAATGTATTCTGTAACGTATCGAAAGACAAATTACCGATGCGATACTGACAAATTGCACCTGTCGGCTTACGAACATGAACCTAATAAAATATCGGAGTGCCTACGAAATTGTATTCAATTCAAATTGAAAATGCCTTCGAAATGAACATGTGAGACATATGTTGTGACATAAAACAACAACTTATGAGAAAATTATTAATAATAATATCTTTATTTTTAGACAACACGTGAAAGTAATGACTATTGCATAAGGTTTTTGTACAAGCTCTTTTTTTTTCAATATTTATTTGTACAAGTATACAAGTGTATATAAGTAGTGCGTGCAAGTATCTACTTGCACGCATAAGTACATTTACGGTTACATTTTTTTCATTTTTTTTAAATAATTAAATGAACAAAATGTTACCTTAATAAACATTTTATACGCATAAATTAAATAATTTTCGAGCTTGGACCCAAAATTAAAACACACTGCGGGATTTTTTTTATTTTTTATTATTCGTAGGTAAACGTAGCAGTAATACGAGTATCTTGCCTTATGTATCTATATGTACTTTAATTTTCTTAAAAATAATTTATTTTTAAACATATTATAATTGCGAAATGAAACAACAATGTTTATTTGAAGTCTTCAAACAGTTGACCTAAAATAGAGTTAAAAGACTGAGATTTTTATTTGAGAAGTTGTCTGTATGTGAGCCGACACTGAAGTTTCTAAATTGCTGCAAATGCCGCGCTCCATACACTCTGAATAGAACTGCTCGCTAGAGTTTTCAACTGTTTAAAGATAGAAATACTTTAACTCGCTCTACTTTAGGCTTCGCTGCCGGATATAACTCGTGAATATTAACTTATAATATCTAATAAAGAATTCGTCTGCATTATTAAAATTACGATGACTCTACCTCTATTTAACTTCGTGTCATTCTGATATTTCTTTACTGATACATTTGCGACTATTCAATACTAAATCTTCTTTAAGTCAATACAAGAGTAGTCAGATTTGGCAATAAAAACGTTGTAATTGCATTCGTTATTAAACATTATACTTAACTGTCGCAGTATGATAGATAAAGCAGTTATATAGTTATAACCCTAAAATATATGTAATTATATACCGTAACATAGATATACGAAAGCAATTCATGACTATCTTACTAGGATAGGAACATAATTATAATATAACTATGGGGTATAACTATATATCGGCTTTATCTATTGTACTACGACATAGCCACCCTCATATAATCAGCAAGTATTTCATAATCATATTTTTTTATTTTGGTATGAGCTGAAAGAGGAGTAATGAATATTACGGATATATGTATCTGCATGTATTTGATACGTGTACATTCAGGACTATTAAATTTTAGCCGGACGGGGCGGGTGGACCGCAGTCGGCGGTTTGACGTATTATCGTCGCGCCACACCACTTAGCGCGGCCTCTGTGCGGCGGACACGCGAGCTCTGCCGTCAGCCGTCTGCAGTCAAATTATAAATTCCTGGACTCTTACGCACAGGCACAGCCCTGTCACTCCATTTCAAGCTAGAAATTTACATGCTTCGTAATGAAATTCACCACGCAGATCTATCGCCGCAATAGCTTTTTGTCTATTAGCAATAAATCTGCTTGTGTTGTTGAATTATGTATATTTCACAACGACCTTTAGTATAAATCTTGATCTGGCTTACATTTTTTGGAGTTGTTTTTGCGGGGTTACAAAAGTAGTCGGGTGAGGCGCATTTACAGCTTGCTTGTAAGGAATATAAAAGGTAGACGTAAAGCTGCGGATACAGGCTCGGAATCTGGAGGATCCACGGGCGCGCGTGCTTCTACAATATTCATGAGTGCCGGCGGCCGGCGGTCGCTGCCGTATCGAGGTATTCTCCAACACTATCTCGCTTTCGGACCCGTTTCATCAATATAACGAGTCGCCGACCGGAATTGTTTAGTGATCACCACTGCTTTAATTTTAAGCGAAAACAATGATTTTGTCACATACCTAAATTATTTATTGGGTTTGGCTTTTATAATCTAGGTAATAAGTAGGTAAGTAGTCATTTTATTATGACTGCATTCAAGAATTTGTATTTAAATTTTTGATAGTTATTACTTAAAATATATACTTAAGTATTTTCTTCTTCTTCTTAAAAGTCTACATAGCTCTTTCTTGTATCAAGAGACCAACTTAAGTATTACATAGTAATTTTTTTTTTAATTTTAAAATTGAAGGGCTATTTGGACCTACCTACTAAATAGCATTTGGCTCTAACGTGGCGTGTTTACCACCAACCCACAATTTTGAAAGTTGGCCAAGTTGTATCGACAGAAGCTGTCTGCGGTCGCCACTTTACGCCACCGTCCGCCGCTCATCGCTTGTGCTACGCCAGTACGTATTACGCCGCCGTTCCGTTATGCAGAGCCTTATTTAACTAAACCAGTTTCAGGGCCTCAGGCTTCGCTGAGACACTTGAGGTGCGGGAGAAGGGGGGTCAGGAAGGGCTCGGGCTTCGCCCTCGCCACGAACTCATGAACTATCCTTGTATGGTTGCCATCTCGAATTATGAAAATAAATAAAAAAAGTTAACAGTCGTCAAATTGCATGCTTACATTTTTGAAAAAAAATCACAAATCCCCTAACCCCAACCATTTACGCAGGCCGTACCACTTTCGCATCAGGATATGGTAATCTTGAAGATATAAGATTTTTCTGGTACTCTCTAAAGCACCCTCTATACGACAGTATATCAATCATTACTCCGTCACCCTGGAACAGGTCAAATATCTATGCCAACCAGTGAGGATTATATATTTAACTAAATATTCTTAGTTCGGAGTACCGCTCCATCTCCTTAAACCTCTGTAAAATAAAAACTAGATGTATCAGGTATCTTCTAAATAATAATCTTGATTATAAATCAATACCGGCAATGCTATTAATTAAGTAATAAAAGTTATCATAATTCTTCAATAATAGTTTCGCTTGTTACTGCGTAAGTGTGCATGTGATGGTCTGGAATGTACCAGTTCGAATGAAAAAGTAGAGAAAGAACACTATGTTAAGTTAGCAACACAGCCATCCAGGAGTTCTTGGCAATTACTTTAGCCGTTAGTTTTAAAAAGAAATTAAGTGGGAATGTGCTTGCTACCTGCACGAATTCAGTTGTTGGCGTCTGCGCTCAAGCAAGCGAAGCGGTTTCGAGCAGAGCAGGGTAATTGAACCAATAAATCTAGCCGCGTTACTGCGCTCCCGACCCGCTCAGGATCAACGCGAAACCATTAAACCTACGCTCAGATTTCTCCTTGACTCCACTTGCATTTAGTCGTACGACACCGAACTGACGGTAAGCTCTTAGAGCCAAGGATCTTTGCTATAGAATTTCACTTTCACTTTGAATTTAACTCCGGAAAACCTTCTTACCTAAAAATACGATATCATTGTTGTACAAAACGACGCTTACGAAACGTCTTATCAATGTAGCAGTAGTGTGGGCTATAAATATTATTTGTTTTGCTCGACTCTCGAACTACGGAGTACATTTCCAGTTTACATGACTATCTCGCCGAGTCGCTACTTCTTAGTTGTTGCAGCTACATTTCATTTGTGTGCTTTAACGCTTTCTGTGGTAAAACAACTGTAAAACCTATCAATTTTATTCTTTAAAAATTAAGCAGAATACAAATATAACGTCAGCACTTTCTATCTTCAGGAAAATAAAGACAATGAAGCTCGTTTCTCCAGAGATTTTCAGAACTTCCTTAAGGACATGGAATCGAGAGTATTCAAAGAAAAAGGCAATGTGAAAGATGTTTCAAAAAAGACTTCACATTACACTACAATTAATCCAAATATAAAGAAACATACCGTAAGTAAGATTTAAAAATATTTTGTTCGTGCAATGCGGCATAAATACATAATATTTAGGTACCTATTTTATTACTGCTCCAGAACATTCTTCGGACACAAAAAGCGGCTATAAGGGACGTGCTTATGATGAAACTGGTATCTTACTACGAAGATAAATATAAGCTTGCTAACCACGAGACGTCTCGGCCTCCAGCTACTTTCAGGCCGCCCACAAGGCCACCAGCAAAACTTGGAATCAGAAGAATAGGACAGCAGGTACCAGACAGTGTAACACTAGCAGGTGATGTTAATGATGTAAGTAGAGATATATTCTTTTTTGTTTATAAATCTTGGTAAATACGTATAAAAGTGGTTCCATTAATAAATTACCAAAGAACATTATAATACCTATGTCAATTTATTATATTCATTTTATATTAGTTACAATATATAAGCTATAAAAAATTAAGTTTATTTGCCCAACGAGTTGATAGAAACAACTTAATAGACAACTGTTGAGCGACTTATACTAGTTACCTTATGTCTACAACAATATTTGTAATTTCAATGCGAAATACAAGATTTTTTTTATTTATCTTATTGCATTTTCCGGAGTTACATTTAGTTGAGTTACATTTTTAATGTATAAATAGTAACTAGAATAAATGAATATTTTAGAGTAAGTATATATAGTTACAGTTTGTTTGGCTTTTATTTTTTGTACATGTATATTTCATAGCTATCAGTAATTGGCATAATAACTTAGCATACAAACATGTTTTTACATGATTTTTACAACAATGGAAACTTGATATTTTCTTATGTTTAATTAGTATCTAACTACGCACTGATCTAAAACAAAAACAATTTTAGCAAAATTTAAGCATTTAAGAAGAAGTTTTAAAAAAAATTGTAATAATCAAGAAATTTATTTTCAGATTGAAGATGAACCAGATGGCGCGGCAGAAGTAGTAGTTCTATGAAGTGACATAATACTTAGAACAAGTATCATTAGTTTTTTGTAAAATAAATTGAAAATTATCATCAACATCAAACATTTATTACAATAAACAGGTTATAAACGTTTATTACTTGAGTCGGTGGTGACATGAATGAGCTAAGCCCTACTAAATGAATGTCTTTTTACATGGGACTATGCCCAGATCTAAAAAGAAATATATTTGAGAATATTATTTCTGACAAATTGTCAGTCAGAAAAAGAGAAAGACATTTTTTTTCGAGATCGCAGCATTCAATCTGAGCCCCTTGTTCAAGTACTAATGTATCGACCTTATATTATATATTATAGTTACTTTATATTATAATTTATATTACCTACCTATCCAAAAATAATTAACTCGTGGGAAATAACAGTTTGTTCTTCTATCCAATCTTATTCTTTTTGCAAATTTGCTCGGAGATTGGCTTCCTTTGGCATTTGTTCAACGGCGTGGAGCAAAAGGCACTCCCGGGGACCACTTCATCTGCACTAAAGGCCATCTATCAGCTGTATTCAGCTACCGTCGTGCCCGGCTTACCTCTGGGATCACATTTTCGATGCTGTCGTTAAAAACCAACGGTGTATAAAATTATCTATAATCACAGTTTCTTTCAGATTCTGATTCGATGACTCAGGTGTAAATAAATGCTACAAGATATTTTTTTGAGGTAGAAATTGCTGTTTTCAAGATATTTGTTACATAGCTGATAGTTAGTTGTTTTTTTGTTATTTCAGTCTATGGATATGAGTAGGTACCTACCTATATCAACGAGAGCTAAGTCAAGTTTTAATCTAATAAAGAAAAGGTAAAATGTATATAAGAAAACATAGATCGTCTATAAAAAGTACTTTTACGTGTATATTAATTTCATAGAGAACACTTCGCCTGCTGAAAACGCACCGTATGTTTTAATTCTTTGCAAAACACACACGGTGCATTTTTAGCAGGCGAAGTGTTAATACTCGGCTGATTGAACTTTTACATGATAATGATTTATTAGCACGGTAAAATCTTCTGATAGAGTTTATCGAACCGTTCAACTCAAGCGAGATCGCTTACTGTATTGAACAATATCAGCGAGGTATCAGTTTCGATAGATTCTAGTTGATATAAAGAGGAGAAAATATTGCTCCGAGCGATGAATGATAGTCTATGTTTCAAGTCTGATAAGTGTTAACGACTGTAATTTTTAAACGTGACAACTTATTTAATTAAATCTGTGAGTAACTACATCAATAACAACTTTATTAGATAATATTAAGGAAAAATTGATGATATTTTCAATTATGACGTGCAATTTTAAAGCCTAGATTTTAAGACAAAGTGTAGATTTATGAAGAGAGAAATTATTATAATTATTGAGTTTACCTACACTCGATACTAAGATAGTCAAAATAATGGTCGACTCCATAATTCCCAAATTAACTGAAGAAATCAACGTGCCGTAGGTTAGTGATGTTACTGTCCCAATTTCGTAATTTAAAAATTAATAAAAGAGGTATGTAAATATATCTTCTTTCAGAAAATAAAACTTGTACCTACACATATTCAAAAGTGTAATCTTATAAAAGCTTATTTGCAAATGCTAAATAGGCAAATCTGTATGATCCATCATGAATATGAACTAGGATCTGATTTTATGACGGCTTAGCGTAGCATCCGGGTCCGGTAAATATGCCGGACCGTCATAATGTGTATTCAAGCTTGTGTTATAAAAACAAACTTCCTATAAATCGTAAATCTCGTATCGCCGAACTCGGAATGTTTGTATTAATCCAAAGCAAAGGAATGCTTTATCTGGGTGTTCGAAGCTTTCAAGGGTCACCCGGGCTTCATACTTAGCGTGCGAAATTATTGCTTATACTTCAACACTAAACGTATAGTGTTTTCAGACCTTACGAAAAGCCTCCTAAAAGACTAGGGTGAAAACAATCGAGTTTCGCTCGCTGTCTTCCGCGATTTATCTGCTACTTTTCACACTTTAACGGATCGTACCCGGTATTTACAGATTACCTAGTTCATGTGCATATTAACGTATTCCGTATTCTAACGGTAACCCTTCGGGGGAAAACACGTATATTTTATAAAATTATTCTACGTGGTTATTTTGTCTTATTCACTTCTAGATAGTTAAGTATCTATTAGATATTTTAGTTCGTACATGCTATGCACCACATTTTGCTTTTGTATTGGATCTCAGCACAATGTTAGTTCAATTAGATTCTTCTTTTTTCGGCAAAATAATGTTTCATCATCATCATCATCATTCACAGCCTTGAACCTCCCACGGCTGGGAATAGACCTATCTCAATGAATGCTATTTACCACGGTCCTGAGCTACTCTTATTATATAAATAATGTTTAAAAAAGAAATAATACAATAGAAGTTAAAATTAAACTGCAAACTGCGGTGCCATTCAGTCGATGGACCACCTTCTGTCATGTCCGAGCTGCACTTCGTCATGTACTATAGAGGCCTTAATGAGGCTATCAGCAGAGAGATTGCCGTGGCCACATACTGGTCAAAGATGATTTGAAATGAAAGCTACAGTGAAATCATTTAAGAAGAACTGAAAACTAAACCTTAAAATATTAAAAACTTTTACTTTTTATTATCTCTTTCATAAAGTTCTCTTTCATAGAGTTTGGACTAGAAATGTAAACATTTCTATCACAGTTCATTCATCCCTTATTTGATTTTAAATATCACATCATTTCTCAAAAAAAATCATGTAGGACATGTAGGGTACATAATTTGACAGCAAAAACATTTTTACTTTCTTAATGCCAAAGATTTGGCAACAAGAGACAGTTTAATTAAATCCAAACAGTTGTTTCGGCGCCGGCATCGCGCGAAACATTACATGTTCAACTTTGTCTACAAATTATGTTTACACCATTCAAATAGACTTTCCTTGCGTAAATACTTTTATAACTTAGTCCATTAAAGAAACTTTACACAAGTAATTACCATAACACAAAGTGGTTTGTTTAATATTTCTCTTCAATAAATGCAAATACAATATATAATATGAGTTAGTATATTATATAAAAAAAAACATTCCCCTTATTGATGAACTGAAAAAATGGGTATCGTGCTATGGAGTTTTGTAATTATAACCTTTATTTTAGTTCGCGTTGTAAAACCCTGCGTGAGTACCATAAACCGAGTCGCGTGTTTGACCGAGAGGCCATCGTAAAATGCATCATAAAATCGTACACATAAATTTAGAAAATCGACTTAACTTAAGAAATTGAATAGAATTTTTTCGCCCATACTAAAATACTGTTCGTGCGTCCTTAGCCAAAAGACTAAACGAAAGCAATAAATTACTAGTTACTATAGTATATACTGCTAAAACAATAAGAAAAGTCCTAATAATGATCCAGTATACTTCGGGCGTTGTGCCAGCGATGCAATGAAGTTAAATCTCGGCAGGCAACAGGCCCGTTCCGGAAAATAAGGCGAGGAACTTGTTATGAAGCGTCCGCGCCAAATTTTAGTACTCCAGAAACCGTGGGTCACGAGTGTCACGACTCACGACACTTATGGATTCACCTCATAATAATATCATATTATTTTATCGAATATTAAATAGCTAAAGCTATTGGTGTTGTTAGGTGTTATAGAAATTCGTTAGAAACCTAACTAATAATTAAGTGCTGTAATAGTAGTGTCTAAACTTTATATGGGAGTATGAATTGTACAATTAGTAAAGTACATGTATAATTACTGAACAAGGTCAGATTTTTAAATTATACTGTAGAAAACATTATAATATAAAAATCTGACCTTGTTCAGATTTTCTGTTGTTTTTAAAATAAGTCTTTTTTCACGTCCGATTTCTTGCTTGTCATATCAGTTTACTCTTCAAAATTTATACACTTTTAGTGGACGTAAAAATAGCTTTCGACCCTTTCAGAGATAAATGGACATAAAATGAAATATCAGGCCCTCCCGCCCCGTTGCCAGTCTCGTACACTTTGTTCCAATCGCATTTCCCTTTGGAGCGATCTCACGGCGGAAATTAATCCATCCGGCAAATGAATAGACTGCACTTGTGCGTGGGGCGCGATCAACGTATGACTGCTGTTTTTTTTACACTCAAAATTGGCTTGATATAGGAATGGATACAATGCATGAAAGCTTTTTTACGATTGCGATTGACTATTATTACAGACTGTGGATCTAATTCACTTATGGACAGATCTACATCTGTGACTACATTAATGTCGTTTATGTCTACCTAATCAATCTACATAATTTATTATACCTAGAATATCAGCAGGCACTTCTTAGGGTTCCGTACCCAAAGTGTGCAAACGGGACCCTATTACTGTGACTCTGCTGTCTGCCCGTCTGTCCGTCTGTCTGTCCGTCTGTCTGTCCGTCTGTCACAGGGCTCTATCTCTTGAACCGTAATAGCTAGACACTTGAAATTTTTACTGATTATGTATTGCTGTGGCCGCTATAACAACAAATACTAAAAATAAAAAATAGTTAAAATTAAAGGGGGTCTTCATACAAGAAACGTGTTTTTTTCAGCGTTTTTAACTTGATCTTTATAATGGCATTAACTAGATACTTGAAATTTTCACCAATTATGTATTACTATGACCACAATAACAACAAATACTAAAAATAAAAAAAGTTAAAAATTAAAGGGGGTCGTCATACAATAAACGTGTTTCTTCAGCGTTTTAAAACATTGTACGGTGGTACGGAACCCTTCATGTACGAGTCCGACTCGCACTTGCCCGTTTATTTCTAGCCATGTGTGTCTTCTTATTAAACTGAAGTTTAATTAAACTAAACTATAACTAAAGTGTCTGTAATAAAAATGTATTCAGATATGAAAGTCTTTAGCGAAATACCTAATAATTTGTTACAGGTACATAACTATTTTGGTACCCTTAGTATACTTACTTACTTAGGCTGCGCAAAAAAAATTGGTTGTCTGTAAAGTCGGTTTACCGACGATAGTTGAACGTGACAACTATATAATTAATATCGAAAGAATCATTACCTTTATCGCTGCAATTATCGTTGCTATAAACAATTGACACCACATTCACTTTTCACTGCACTTGATACTCGATCAAAACATGTAAATGTACTATAGTATAGCAGCTGTCCACGCAGACGCATCGCTCACTCAAGTAGGAGAGAGACGGATGTCGAACGCTGCCACAGAATACATAAGAGTCAAACAGAATGGTATCTCACAGCGTCTCCCGCAAATTGGCGTCCCTGCACCTCTCCCCCGCACTTTGTGAGCTTTGACGGCTCCAAACCAGGGTTTAATTACTAGCCGCACGCAATACGCGACGTGTGTTGTCTTGAGAACTGTCAACCAATAGTAACCATCATGGTGAGAAGGTGCGCGTATAATAATTGTTTATCCACCCAATACTCTAAAGAATGTATATTTCATACATTTCCAAATGATGAAAACAGGTAAGCAAAGCAACAATATAATTTCACGTTATTACCCAGCAACCATCTTGATATATATACCCTTCTCGCTCTCTCGCATTGGCGGGAGATACACAAGAGCGAGATTGTAACATTACCGGATTGCTAATAAGCAATCCGGTAATGTTACATAGGCTCCTCACTCACAGGTAATCACATACACGCAAATGCCAACTAGATTTCCGCGGATTATAGTGCTAAATGCCATTGTTGACAATGACAACTTGACATGCTGAGTGTAAGCGTGATAAACATTTGTTTATTTTTATTGAATTTATTCATATAATTACCGTATAGTTTTGCGCCGAATATGCAAATTACTATATTACAATAGTGAATTAGTGAAATTAGTGCGTTACAATATAAATGACTCAATAATAATCAGTAAAGTGAACTATAGGTGAAATGGACAATGGACATAATGAAAAATATTTGTAAAGTGATATTACGTAGCTGTTTCCGACTTTTCTGTAACATGTAATACATATAAAACAGAATATTTTTTACGTCATAGTGTTCGCAAATCTTCCGGTATGGAAAAATATAATCGTAAATATGTCGAACTCGTTAGTAGGTAAGTATTAAAATAATTTTGCGTTGCGACCCTAAGTATAAAACTCACACATCGACGTGTGTACAGATAAATTGTTTCGTTTGTAGTAGTAGTAGGTATATATGTTACTCTAAATCAATGGAGAGTCCTACCAGTGACGCTGCCGAACGCAAAGGCCGATTGTGCTTCTTTGTCGCTCGTTCCGCGCTCTCGCTTGCACTTCAAGCCTTACATGGAACGCCTCAGAGCGAGGTAACGCCGCATGAGTCATGTTTTTTCGTGCGTGCAGCCGGCTCTATCGAATTATAAGACGTTGTCACGTCAAAACAGAATTTATTTATTCTACAACTTCATAAAATATCATGATTTGTGTTTATTGGCAGTTTATAACATAAAACATCTACATATATTCACACATTTTAGGCTTTCGGGTGGCGTATAAATAAAACATGTATAAAATTACAAGCAGATATCAAATCAGAACAGAAATAAGAAAGAAATCTCTATCAAGATACAAAACGGATCTGTTTCACTACCTACACGAGTTGAATATGCGATTTTGTAGGTTATCTATACTTCCATACGTCTTAAAAGGAAACACGTTTCGTTGTTTTTCACGTTGATAATTCGACGGAAAATACCTACAGTTTCGTAAACACGTACCAAGTTTACGTATATACCAATTCAGTGAGATGTATTTGTACTAAGCTTTGAGTGCTTATGTGACTCGAAAATAAATAAAGTTCTTAGATTCTACACTTTTTAGGGTTCCGTGTCCAAAGGGTGCAAACGGGACCCTATTACTGAGACTCCGCTGTCTGTCCGTCTGTCCATCTGTCTGCCCGTCTGTCACAGGGCTCTATCTCTTAAACCGTAATAGCTAGATACTCGAAATTTTCACCGATTATGTATTACTATAACCGCTATAATAACAATTACTTAAATAAAATAAAAAATAAATTAAAGGGGGTCGTCATACATAAAACGTGTTTTTTTTAGCGTTTTCAACTCTGAAATTTTTAAAGATTATGTATTATTATGGCCGCCATAGCAACAAATACCAAAAATAAAATAATGTTTAAAAATTGAAGGGGGTCGTCATAACAAGAAACGTGTTTCTTCAGCGTTTTAAAACTGTTGTTTTCTTTGTGTAAGTTGTATGTAAGTATTAGGTGTATGTTTGTTTGTTATAATTATTGTATATAAGTATGTTTATTATATTGACCACCCCGCACTATCTATTTTCCCATCATTTTTTTCTATATAAACGAGGTTGCCTGGAAGAAATTGCTTAGCGATAAGGCCGCCTTTTGCGCATTTCCAAATTTTTAAGATAATTATGTTCTGTTTTTTACTTTTGTGCAATAAAGGGTATTGTATTGTATTGTATTGCATTGTACGGAGGAACGAAACCCTTCATGTACGAACCCGACTTGCACTTGCCCGTTTATTTAGTTTAATTATAGTTGCACCAATAACTCCGCTAGATGACCAAAAGTCGAATCAGTCACTTTTTTCTAAAGGTCAAAACTAACATTTTCTTTGGGATTTGTATGAATATCAGAACCGTGTCGTCATAATTTTTTCGAGCAAGTAGCGCTTTTTATATCAGTTTTTCTGCATTATTAATCTAAAATCATGTTTTATTATATTATATTTTACGACGTTTTATTCTCTTAACAGTACCAAATAATTTATTTTTGACCGAGTCATCTACCCAATTGTCAATCTACTTTTACGACAAGCTTTCCATGCTCTATTATTTAAGAGAAGTCAACCGAAAATAAGCTGAAATAACCTTCGACAAACAAATAAAACAAAATGAGGATAGTAAAACCACAGGAAATGTCAAATCTTAATGTCACACGACTCTATGCACGCCACCTTCTGTGACAAGTTGTTGTTTAGTCGCTAGTTGTGGGTTGTAGTCTTCATTATTAACAGCCGTCGTCAAAACATTAGGAAGCAATTACAAGACACACTTATCTGTCTTGCACTCATAGGTACCTACGAAAAAAATTATGTCAATTTTCTTTCTAATACTTAATCGTCGTTTTCAGTTACTAAATGACACGTATTAGTCAATTACTTACATTAAAGCATTTTTGTACTTATATCGGAATTGTATCTATTTTAAGTACATCCACACCCGTGTTGTTGTATAGCTATCTTGTAAAAGTCGACAAACTAAGACAAGAAAATGTGTATAGACTATTGTCGACCTTTTTTTGTATCTTTTTCTTCTTCTTCATCTTAGCGCGTTCCCGAGCCCTGGTGTGCTTTACCCTTTTTCTTCTCTAAATATAATATGCATTTCAATGGTCACCCAAGGATGCCAAAGACCTTGCGAAGTGGAGAAGAAATAGTCGAAATAGTTTCAATGAGTTTTACGACCGGCCGGCGGCGGCGCCTGCCTGACGTCAACCCTCTGGGAATGCAGTTGTAGCACGAGATGTTTGTGCTAATAAGGGAATACTCTTAGTCGCCTCTTACGACTCCCAGGGATAGATGGAGTGGTCCTATTCTAAGCCGGAATCCACATGGCTTTTTTGGTATCTTCACTTCATTTGCTGAAAAAAAAACCTAGCAAACTTTTTATTGTCACATCACAACATTTATCTACCTACACTTTTATACTTATATTTAAAAACCAAATTTCACTTTAGCAAGAGTTTAACCAAAATAATATTTTTAATTACACGAATATTAAACTAATGCTAAGTGCCGTTTACAACCTATGCGTCTACAGGTTAACCCCGTTGTTATGTTATCGATCAAAATCTAACCTTGTCACAGTGCGTGCTAAAGTAATAATTACTGGCCTGTTTATTTCAAACTTTGCGTCTATTAGACAAAACGAGGGGAACTTTCGGAATTGCTTCCACCGCGTAGCAATTATAACATTCCACTTCTTTTTGTATGCTTACATGAGTTTGTGAGACCCTTCAGAAGGTACCACCCCACCTGCCAATTTTCTCTTTGGAGTTCTGTTTTTTTTAATAATTTGGGTTTATTGTGCATTTCAAGTTGTTTTGGAGATTGTTTTTATTTATTTTTAATGAGATTATATGAGCGTTATTATTATGGGGGAGATTTTATTCCTTTCTACTAAAAGCAAAAAAATCATTTAGGTGCATAAATACCTACAATATTTCTGCACATCAGGTTTCAAAATATTTTACAAGATACCTAATATGTGTTAGTTAATAAATAATAGAAACTTAATTAACTAACGTAAAGTAGCTTTAGATAACCTTTTATAAATACCTAAAAAATTGTTGAGGAAAATGTTAACTATATCGATTTACGTAGGCAATTGTTTTATAACTATAATAATATGAATGTGAGTTGATTTTATTTATTTTTTATGATCAAAATGTTACAGGCACCATAATAAATAGAGGTCAACAAATCCTTACCAACAACATACATATTATATAGATATTCACTCATACGTCTGTAAACTATAAAAGCATTGTGTCATAAATTCTGAACAATGCACTATAAAACTCAGTGTATTTGTTTTTATAAGCTAGACGAAGTTTATTGTGCACGTAGACAAAATCAAGCAGACCTATTCATTAATTATGTTCAGTCAGACACAGACGTACCTACAGAAATAGCGCTGAACGGAGAGCTTTTATGTGTCTCTAACCTCAAATAAAACGATTTTTAAAAGTAAATAATTAAATGGAAGTCAAATATTTTTGTTTAAAGTTTTAATTTAATACAATGCCAAGTTACGGTTAAATCAATTAAGATTTAATTAAATATGCCGAACAGCTATTTTTAGGACAAGATCGTCTTAGTTGTGAAATAATTTTGTTTATTTATGTGTCTCCATCGTAAGTAAACTTAAATTGCTTGATCGATTTCGTTGAAAATTTTTGTAGGCATAATCATATTTATTTATAAAAATATGGTTACACATCCAGAAATCCACAAAATCGATTTCGATTTTGATTTGACAAATAAGCGTAGGTATTACGAGTATTAAACGTACATACGACTGCATCATATGCATCTGTGCCACAGATTAGGTACATGTAACCTGCAGGTGATTGTAATACCATTTAGTACTTATGTTCTCCTACTCGTACTTATTATCTGTAATGAAACTATTGTGGTTGGCGTCGTTGTAAGTTGCGAATAGATTAACGAGGACAATACATACTCGCGCAGATAGTAATTTTATTAAGACATCAATCATTGAAATCCTCAGAAATAAAAGGAATCTTGAAACTGTGCGATGTGTTACAATAATAAACAAAATACAAATTAGTAACAGAGGTACGTATGAGAACATAAAGGTGACGAAAATGAAAAATGTAAGCTAATTTACGTAAAGCCATTGGACTGCAAGTTACTACAATTAGGAATTCGAAATATTTAAAAAACATGGGACATGCATGAATATGCGTTTCAAATTGTTTACTGTGGGATAATCTACTAAAGTCATGAGAATGCGCGGGCAGGGTTTGGACATATTTGTCCGGTGCATTATTAGAACTATTGCGGCTTTGCTGTCTTTGGCTAGAATTGTTAGTTACCCTACGTTGACATAGATAAAATAAATGAAAGTGGCCAGCAACTCAGTTGAAGAACTTAACATTTTCGAGCTAATAAAAAATGTTAACCAGTATTTAAAATTCACCATCTACATCAAAACTTCCAAGAAACTCTAAATTGTAAGTAGAAACGTACAATTTATTTATGCCCCATGTTTTTAAAAGTATCATACATTTGAATCTCACATTTTTAGCATGTGGAATGATAAATTTACCTAAAACTGTGAGATAATTTACCAAAGTCAGAAGGATGCAAGTGTGCTGGCAGGGCTTGGGCATATTTGTCCGGTGCATTAGTGGAATTAGTAATCTCATATCGCGTACAGAGCGGGAATTAATCAGCGGCCTTCGGTGAACGAGTTCCAAACTAGAGAGCTTTTGCTGTCTTTGGTTGGGATGGCTATTGTACGTGAGCGTATACTAGTTGAATAAGTAAAATATTCAATCATTTCATGTAAGTGCGCACTTACGGTCGGTTACCTCATTACTACTTTTTATGTATAGTTAGTATGGTGAATTCTAACCTTTAGCCTTCGTAGTCCCAACTAGTCGTCTGCTTTGTACCGGTGCCACCGAGAGAATGGACCAGACTACCAAAAATGAACATCCAGTGTTCCCATCATTAATTCTGGCATTACTTTTTTTTTAAACGGCGATGGTAACAACTAACTAATGTCATTCGTTTATTTTTTTATCAAGATGGCACCACTTTTTAGATAATTTAACGTTTACATAATTAAATATTAGCAAAATAACGTGACTATTTTTAAAAATCATGACATTAGGTAATCGTTTTTTGTTTATTATAATTCTCGCTACAATACGAGTATGTGAGATACATATATTTCGTTGTGCCTAATTATATTTGAAGTATTATTTATAAACTTACTGTTAGTTTTAACTTAGTAGTTATCCGGTATTTTCCTTTAAAGTTCAGTGTACATACTTTTACTATCACGACTTTTTTTTTCAAACTAACAGTTTAGCTTTTAGAGGCAGGACGACAACGCTATATACTTGAACAAAATTTGTTTAATATTTCAGAAATGGGCCACTTAATCGAATACTTGTCTTCGCAAACCCTCAATAGTTTTAAAATACCTATCTAACAATACCCGTCACTATGGGATATACATGACGAAAAATGTCATCACCACCCACTTTACGTATAGTTTTCAACATTTTATTTTACCACTTTTTCAGCATACGTAATATATGTGTGTATACCTATACATAATCACAGCTTCCTAGTACTAACAGACTCTGAGCTAAGCCGCGACGACAGACGGACATACTGAAACTAAATATAAGAGTACCGTCTAGGGACTCTAGGAACTTCGGAAATCTAAAAAAAGATTTTTCATTGTCTTCTCTGCATGATTTGATCGAGATATTTTTAGAAAGAATACTTACTATTTTAGTCACCATAAAAGTAAGTCATCTATTGATTTAAAAACATATTTATTTGATTACTATTATATATTTCACGGTAACATATTATCATATTTCCTGTATACCAAGAAGAGTTTGCACTTAATTTTATTCATAATTTCTCCCGTAATTCAAAACATTTTTTTGATACTTTTTGAATAATTATGCTATAAGGTCCTACTGTTATTTAATTACCTACATTAGGGAGGTTAAATAGGTAATTGGAGATAAAAAGAGCGGCAACATAATTAGGCTGTAGGCGAGTGAAGCGAGGTAATCGAATAAGCCCCGTTCATTAGCGATCTAAGTAGGAATCTTAGCACACATGCTTTGCCATTTCAGAGGTTCAGAGCCTCATCAATTTGTAGCGATAGATTTCCTAAAAAAAACATAGTGAAACGAGAATAACGGGTAACTACTTTTTGGGTTAATGATTTTATTTCATAGAATTCCTACTTCATTCGATTACATCATAAGAAAATTAACGAGAGTCCGTAGGTAAATCTAAATTTAGCAAGTGTCAGACATGATGTGGCAAGTACGGTAGAAAAATCTAAGCAGGTAAATGACAAAAGGCACCTACTCTACGGATATACTCCGCCACCAGCACGTCTCAAGAGTCGCAACAGCTTCCTCAGGGAGCCAAGCATACCATTAATAGAAGCTCCTAATGCAAAAGTTATGAGGTGGATAAACAAGTATCTAGTTACCTAACGAGTCAAATCTCCTGTTGAAAAATCCGAATCAGGAAACACGAACTAAACAAAGCTCATAAACATCAATAAGACCTCTCCAACCTGTTTAGCCAGCGTGGAGAGTGTAGGCCAAATCCTATGACTGCTCTGGCTAATATATGACTCTGGGTCTCAGAGAGGGTCGTATTCCTGCAATGGAGACTAAAAAAAAAGACATGATGATATGAAGACAGACAACCGTTGCAAGACAGTCTTCTTCGTCTAAGCACGTTCCCGGTTGCATCCTCAGCTGAGCTGCTTCGGAGCCCGGGGTGCGCTTTCCCACTTTTTCTTCTCCAAATATAACATGCATGTCAATGGTCACCCAAGGATGCCAAATACCTTGCAAAATGGAAAATAAATAACCCGAACAGTTTAAATGATTTGGCTATAGTTATACGAGTGGCCGCCTGCCTGACGTCAACCCTCCTTGGGAATGCAATTGTACGAGCACGAGATGTTTGTGCTTAGTCCTTTAGCGCCTCTTAAGACATCCACAGGAAGAGATGGAGTGGTCCTATTCTAACCCGGAACCACACGGGTAACCGTTGCAAGACAGTAAAAGTGAGAAATGAGTATGGATCACTTCACAAAGTTGAAACTATTTAAAACTAGCAATGTATTTAAAGAAGTATGTTACTTACTAGTCAGTTTGCCAAGATGTATAACTATCTAAAATCGCAGGAGTTAAGCCTTGCGCAAACAAGAGCCGGCCAATCAAGCCGCGTGGCAGGCAGTTTTATTTAGTTAACGCGAACAACTTAGTTATCCGATATGCTGATACGACTACGATACACATCGAATTCTAAATCATACTCATTTGTTCCCATTCAGTTAACGAACAATGCTCAATGAGTCCGCCTGTCGGATTCAAACAGCTTACTGGGATTTTAGTTTGCCAACCTATTGTTTGTGTTCATGGAAAATCTATCCAATCCCCAAGTAGTTGGACAGAGATTCGGAGCATGTTCAACAATCAAAAATGTTGATGTGTTTGTGTATTCGGATGTTTATGACGGAATTCTACTTGGAACTGGGAGTAGCACAAACGAACTCTACTAGAAAAAGAATACTGTCTATTTGATATGTGTAAAAATCAAAGTAAATCAGTTAGTCATGATAATTTGTAAAAAGTTATTTTTATATGAAAAAAATAAATAAACAGGTAATAGAGTAAGTATCTCAAAATATGGTAACTTTTATATACACTAGTGCGAAAAATATCCTAGTTTTTAAACATGCGATTAAAAAAATATTTATGAAAAAGTCTTTAAAATAATACTTTTTAGTACTTTCAATTTACGAGTGCAAGAATTTGCTCGCATTCCAAGCTCGAGGAAGTCAATCGTTACTTGGTCCTTAATATCACGAAATCTTTAATTCGTCAGTAAAGTCCGGTTGTAATTCCCAAGTTCCCAATTATTTCAGTCGAGGGCAGTAATTAAGCAGTATAAAGTGCTTGGCTGCCGTAATCCAACCACTTTTGTGATATTTAAACGAGTTTCATTACGCTTCGGTTATAAAAGCAGCGCTATTACGAGAAATGGACTGGAAACATCACGCTCGACTTCAAATGACCGTAATTGTCGACGCTGAAAATAAATATGAGCAGGAATTTTGTTTGATTCCCATAGACATGAAGTAGCCGACGCTGACTGCTGCACCAATAACCGATACACTAGTCGCTTAATTGTTTAAAAGAACTGTAAAGTGAGGTTTTTCCCAGCAATGGTTCTTTCAAATCCTTTGGCAGTGATTAAGAAACTAAAGCAGCTTATTTTTTTTACAACTGAGGTACTTATATATTAAAAAACCGTTGACTTCAAATATTTTTATCATGCTTAGGTATATATACATTAGTAGGTATAATAAAACAATACCTAGTTGACATATTCACAACAGTACGCGCAGTTTCAAACCTCAATTGCAAACTTCAACGTGCTCCAACATTTTAAGTTAACCAGTCCCATCTGTCGGTTTCACTCTAAATTTTATTGGTATCGAACTAACTTTAAGTCTTCTTAATACTAATCGATCCGTAAGCCACATTACTGTCCGAGCGCTAGAGCCTTGTGAAATATAGAAAACATTTTCTTTCCACCACAAAAAAATTTTAAAATTTTGGCCTAATCTTAATAAATGCAGACGATTTGTATTACTCACACTTATTACAACATTATTTATACCGACACAGGACACAGGACATTAGAATCGTACATGTTATTGGGCATGAAATAAGTGTTACTATAGTAACATAACCTAACACGATGTTGAGCGTTGCACAACTATCTGGAAGCATTCTAATTATCCTGTTGTACCTAAGATAAAAATAAATTATAATTTTCATAAAAAAACAATAATTATCAAACGACGATAGCTTCGATTTTAACTGCTTGACTGGTACAATGTGATTGCTGTAGCTTATATCTACCCAAGTCACGATCTTTAGGAATAACAATTAACAAAAACAACCTAAATCAGTATAAAAATGAACAAAGCAAACTATTAATGATTTTGTGGTTTGTTTAAAAATTGATCTATTATCGCGCTGGATGCGTTATTAGCGGTACATTTGGTGCGGGCGCGTGGTCTCATCGAGGCATTAGCTCGACAATAAACATAAATATTTTTGCCTCGTTATACTGCCCGCTCGTAGTAATTAAATTCCGCCAAATCGCACAAATCTTCGGCCGCCCTTCGTCCGCGCACCGTCTCCCTGCTCTGCTCCTGTAAACATACTCCTAATCATACCTATGAAAGGGGAGGTTTTGTTCGTGTTTTCAGTCCAACTAAATGACGTTTGGTGCTTGTTCGAAGGCTTACTTTATTGCCGACATTGAACAATTAATTTATTTGTATACCCATACTAAAGGTCGTCTGATTTGTAATCGCCTTAGAAATAAAATTGTTTTTACCTTATGGATCCACCGTCTCATCATAACTAACTTCAGGATTTGGTTCAAAACATTATTCATCAAAATGAAGTTGACAGTGACAAGATTCGAGAGATGGTGACGTATTACGGAAGGTCTTTTTTTTGGAAGATAGTAGTTTAAAACAAGTTTAAATTTAATCTGCGTGTTATAATATGAGGCTAGAGTTCTAAGTAGGTAATTACTTACATGACTTATTTTAAGTTTGTTAGTTGACGTCTTTGGAGAAAATGCTACAGTACAGTTTGTTGCTGCTTCTTCCGCACTTGAGCCTAGGAAGCGGCATAAACTTAGCTGTAACGATTTGACGTCAACATTTGTGCAAAACAAAATAAGGTGACTATTATTAAGAAATATTATAAATATCCTATGAGAATAAAGATATTGTGAATTGAATTTGAATTTAATAATGTTTCTTCGATTACACTTAGTACTTAGGTACTTACTATAAGACCACTGTTTATCAGTTATTTTTATACTTGTACCCAGAGGCGTTGCTATTACTAGGCATGGGCGACGTGGGCTCCCCGCCCACGGCCTCGCGGATGAGCTTTACGTTTATATTAGTCCACATTACACCTCTGCTCGTACAATTAATTAACTAGAAATAGAATACACATATTTACAGTTAACAAGAATTTTTAAAAATATAAGGTTTATACTCGTACGTATAAAATAGTCGTAAGTACTTATGTACATTGAAGAAATCTCCTCGCATGGCCCGAATATCACGTTTATTTTGAAAAAAGAAATAAAAAAGTCAAAAACCCCGGCACCATAAAAATAATACTTGTGAAATTTAATCACTCTTGAAAATCATCTCAGCTCCCCACACGTTCCTTGTAAAAGTTGCCGTCCCCGACTCGTTAGCGGGCGCTTCCTTATTATTTCTCGACGACTGTAATCTGGCCTTTCAGCTACTTCAAACGACTTGTTCTTTTTCTTATGTGTAATTGAAATATATTGCCGTAATATCCGCCGGACCGGAGCTACCTCTTGAGCACATCAGCTTGAGTTTTCATTACTTGGGGAAGTGATTTTTTTCATGAGACAGAATAATAATTCATTTTGGAACCCTTGGCCGTGGAACTCTTGGAAAGTTGGAGATAATAAAAGTTGGGGATTTGTGGTTTCTGATTAGTTCAATTTTATTTAGAGAGCAAATGCTTTAGAGAGATTTTTCATTCATTTCTATACCTACCTATACCTAAGAGATATTTACTGTTATTGATTTAAACAGCATAATGCTCGGAAAAATATCTATTCCTTTTAAATTCCCGTTCTTTAAGTACCATAATTTGAGAGTAGGTAGGTAAGTTACCTAAGGTGGACACTACAGATCAAGGTATCGTGTGTCTGTCTTGTTTTGGGTACCTACTTCTTCACCTGCGTGTTTATTTCGTGCTACGGATTTGAAATATTTGCAACACATTTATCATACTAGAATTCGGTAAGTATTTGGTAATATGGGTCCAGCACAAAGAAGCTTAGATGTAGAAGGTGGCGCGGCGCGGCTATCGGGTCGCCCGGGCGCCCACTTCCAGACCGCATCCTTCGCATTGGTTATTTTCCCACACTCTCGGTCTGATTTATTGCGGAAAGCGGTACCAGCTACACACAAGTATTTGCCGCTAGTCAAAATACCGACTTCTTTACGATCAACCCTATATATTTTATTGCTGATCGATACTGTTAACTTGGATACCACCGTAATTTTCACCGACTGAATGCTTCAAGATAAACCTTTGCCATATTTTCGTCGAGTTTACTGCTATTCCAGTTTTTCAGGATATATTGAACATTTTCGACTTTTATTTTTAAGCTATATACTTAAATAACAAAATTGGAATGTTATATCGTGTGTTTCGTGAGTCAAACGTAGCAGTAATTACAGTAAAAGGGGTTGTTTTAAATAAATGCGGCTGCAGTTGATGCAAAGTTAGAGTAGAATATACCCTAATGGCAGGGTAAAACACACTGTTATTGGCAGTTATCCATGACTGGGCGCACGAACATCACGTGACCGTGTCGCCCCCACACTACGAGCTCCGTATTATACGTGGCCGAAGTTTCCCGACTGCTGAGCGAGGCGGAAAATCTGCTTGTACTGCCCAAAACTAATGCTTCATTCTGATGGTAAAATATATGGCTTATTTGAGTCTATCAGATTGATTGGTTTTGCTTGTAGTAAGGTTGATTTGGTATATGATTAATTCGGTATTTTTGGACCTACTCAGGCTAAGGTACCTAAGGAAATGTCTTTACGTGTGATGCGTCTCTATTTATATATGATTTATACAGCGCCTGCAAGCATGTACTAGACGGAAGACTGATTAATCTTTACTCCACGATAATGATGAGATGCCTCTTAGGTTTATAACTTAGATTTCTGGCGCATGGTACCTATTATTAATATTTACACAAAAATACGCCAAGAAGATTCAATATAAACGAGCATGACATAATCGCATTATAGGCAATCATTTCGTTATCATACGTTCAAAGTAGGTACTAGATGTTTTTATATGTAACAGATAGGTCGAAAAGGGGTTGATGGATGAGGTTGCCGGTGACAGCCCCAAACTCGGCGTGACACGCATCCTAATGTTGACGGAGACATATAGTTCGCGGCCGATCGCCGGCAAGCCGTCGGGACTCCGAGAATCCGTAGACATTGTCGAATCACTTCGACAACTTGTTTTTATTCCCTTTGCGTTTTACGTGACAAGTGGGGCGATGGCCTACGGTCGGGTTACGGTTGAATGATTGAATCTGACGACATCGAGTAGTATCATGCAGATACGATACGTAGCTTCATTTTAACCACCTAACGCGTTATGATACGACCACACCACTTTATAAATTCTGATCGAAAATAATGAAAGCACGTGTATTTATTTAAAAAAAAGTCTAAATAAAAATGTGACATGATGACAGGATCTAAAAATTTAATTTTAGTTTGACTAACTCT
The DNA here is from genome assembly GCA_963576875.1 of Acrobasis repandana. NCBI lineage: Eukaryota > Metazoa > Arthropoda > Insecta > Lepidoptera > Pyralidae > Acrobasis > Acrobasis repandana. The sequence continues at coordinate 11,024,084 of OY756218.1, read as the reverse complement.
ACCATGTGCCTCGGGTTTGATGTTAATAGTTTGGCGTAAATAACTGATGCTAAACTTTAATTAACATTTCGACTGGAACGATAGAAAACAATTGGAGTTGGTCTAATATTATTGGAAGAGCATAAACCCTTCTAATGTGTGCTATCATTATAGCACACATTAGAAGGGCTTATGCCCTTCCAATTATTATCTTGTTAATTTAATGTTAATTCATAAATAGTTTGCACAAGTTTTCTCCTGTTGTTTCGTAAAATAAGGGTTAACTTCCTATCCTCTAATAAGTGTGAATGATTTATCAGAGATTTAAATATCAACTGCGTAGAGCCAGTTGAAGCAGATTCCATTTTCAGTTCCTGGTAAAAGCTTGGCTGTATTTTAACAATGACCTTAGCAGTATTGTCCACAGCTATTCTTCACAGATACACTCACAATAACTGGAGTGGAATATTTGCCATTCCGAGACTATTCATGGTTAGCGCTCTGGTATTTAATTGGAGCTATAAATCAAAGGAGCACATAAAGCCTCTCCTAACTTGAATAATATCCAGGTGTGACATCATTGCCATATAATATAACTAATATCTGTTTGAATAGGGAATAATTTCGTAACACAATCATTATTGTAAGGTTTTACTATATTGTAGAGGATGCCGTCTAGCATAACAATATCGTGGTCAAGACTTCTTCTTGCTATTTTCTATTTTTTTTTGTTTTTTTCATGCAAATTAATTCCTAAAATAAAAATAAAATAGAATTAGTAATAAATAAGTATATAATATAATTTATTCATATGGTGTCGGCATAAATTGTCTTTTTTTTCCAAAGAGCTATTATATAAAATATAGAGGAGACAACAACATATAACTGTTTTGTCTCGTTTTATTGTAGCTATCTCCATAAACTACACTTAGTCGCTTGCTAGCTCTTATACGCCTAGTAGGTACTTTCGACAGTTTATAAGCGAAAAGCATAAAAATATGGTAAACATAATTAAAAATGCTTTGATATGTGTTACAATACAGTGAGAATATTTTAAGGAACACGGCAAAGTGTAAAGAAATAACTTTCCATCGGTAAGTAACCAGATTTCATTGTTTTAAAATTAAATACGTATGATAAATTCACGCCACAATATATTCAAAAATAAAACAGGGGCTAGAGTTTGAGCTGATCTATATTTTGGATGTCAATGTTTCTTACAAATTTTCTCTATTGTGAGTACTTCATCTACATCTACTCCCAGGACTTTCATATAATTTGGACATGGACTTTCGTGTCGTGCTCAAGTATGTATAAGTAAAACATAACATTGGCCAATATGAACTGTCTCTCAGCAAGTATCAACAGCTTAGGTATGTATGTACTACAACTAAAGTAGCTCTCTAGACTGTATAATATTTTTTAACAATGGCGTTATAAACTTCGTGAAACCGTGTAGATAATTACCTAGTTCCTGGTAAGACACAACATGATTATGATCTTTGGTGATTATAATGTACTAAACATTATTATCAGGTTGCCATATCTGGGCGAAAAGAAAAAACGTAGAAAGTACCGGCTGCTTCTCTTCGTCGATCGTAAAAGCCGATCGAGGGAATAGGCAAGAATTTTGATCATGTCAATAGGCGATCCGGTTAGCAACCCATCACTATTATGATTTCCTTTTTCCTTCTTCATGCCCACCATCACGCTAAAGTGGCCTTTGCCTTGCTGCCCTAGGTGCTGTCTGTCCCGTTAGGGATAAAGACGTGATAGTGTATGCATGTATAATAAGTAGTTACCTTATGCTTATATTTTATAATCGTGATAAAATAATATTAGGTCTGTTTATTTTTATAGACCGGAGTGAACTTATCTCGGCATTTTTCATAAACAAAATCTGGACAATATGTAACCTACATACTGTTTATTTTTCCTAAATAAAATACTTGCATAAAAACCCATTAACTATATACTTACTCATCATACTTACTTCCCAAACTTTCTTTTTCACGAAAATAAGCGCTTTATTTCAAAATATGCTGTAATAACGTTCGCACTGTGTAATGTAATGCCTCTTCATTACACAAAACAAAATAAGCTGTTCAAAAGTAAAGCTCTCACCAAGTTTTATTGTCTTCACAACTCTGAAAGTAAATTACCCGAACAAATTCGCTCAGCGCTAAATCTGGGGCTTATCAGAGGCTTGGCCGAGATCCTTAAATTGAGATAGAGCTATCTCGATGAGGCGAGTGGCCTCCAGCCGTCGACACCTTGCCGACTGGCCAGATTAAAAAAGTTTAATTAGTAGGCCTTTCATATCAAAATAATTCTTGTAAGGATGAGCTGTTTTTAGGGTTCCGTACCCAAAGGGTGCAAACGGGACCCTATTACTGAGACTCCGCTGTCTGTCCGTCTGTCCGTCTGTCACAGGGCTCTATCTCTTGTACCGTAATAGCTAGACACTTGAAATTTTCACCGATTATGTATTACTGTGGCCGCTATAACAACAAATACTGAAAATAAAAAAAGGTAAAAATTAAAGTGGGTCGCCATACAAAAAACGCGGTTTTTCAGCGTTTTTAACTAGATCTGTATGATGGCATTAACTAGATACTTGAAATTTTCACAGATTATGTATTACTATGGCCGCTATAACAAAAAATACTAAAAATAAAAAAGTTACAAATTAAAGGGGGTCGTCATACAAAAAACGTGTTTTTTTAGCGTTTTAAAACATTGTACGGAGGTACGGAACCCTTCAAGTACGAGTCCGACTCGCACTTGCCCGTTTATTTGCTGTCTATCTATTTATATTCATACAATCTTATATAATGTATGAAGAAATACACTGAAATTATTTTAGGGTCTAATTATGTTCAAGATACTTCTCATACAAGTTTCTCAAGTTTAACGAAATGTGCATTCTTATACATTCAATAGAAAGTATAAATCAATTAAGTTCTTTTGACTGCTTGACTGTTACATATGAGGGCTATGCCAAAAAAAAACTAGATACTCGATAATTATAATACGAGTATTTCTTATTTATTATTAATATCTATCGTTTCAAAGTATTCCTCCTGAGCATGCAAACACTTTTCCATGCGTGTTTCGACTTCGAAAACACCTTTCTTTTCCAGATACCTGGGAAATTTCGAAAATATGGGCAGCTAGTGCATCTTTAATTAATTAATAATGTAATGTAATTTGTCGGTTTTCGACAATCAATTTTTAAACTGCTTGTACATTTTTCGTGTTACTGCGGTTGGCGCCCGATCTGTCCTTGCTTCATCTTCAGAGCTCCTCCGTCCTATTTTGAATTCAATGTTCGAACGAGCAGGCTCACCAAAAGTAGTAACTAAAAGTTCAAAACATTCTTGGGGCTATAAACCTTTTTTGTAATCATAACAATTCATAGCGCGAAAATCACGTCGACTGAGTTCCATTGTTGCAAGCAAATTCCCGCATTTTTATTTAAAAAAATTAATTCAAATATTTTACATGTTTAAATTTATCACTAATGGTATATAACTTGCCAGTATCAAATTATTGAGTATAAAGAGTATCTAATCTAATTACTTTTGGCATGCCCGTCGTATCTAGAGGTACATAGGTACCTACTATTAAAAATATAGTGGATCAAAATGTACGTACCTACGCTGGTATATACGAGGGCTTTACGGGTAGATAGATGAAAGATATTCTCATATTAATTAGATATCATAACGAATGGAATTGAAAGTATCACCGAAAAATTATCCAAGGCAAAAAAACGTGGAATAATCGCTAGTAATGTGATAAAGATTAGAGGTTGACCGTCTTTGATAGACTAGGGTATTATAATATTCACACCACATCATCGATCAGGTAAACTCGATTTGAATGGATCTGAATATGTAATCCAACGTTCGGATATGGCAAGAGAGGCTCACGAATGAGTCGAACTAATAGGATTAAGTGGTGTTCGTAATCCCATATCCGAGATGACGTATTAATTTACATTTCATTATTTAAACACCTCGCAGCAATTAGATATTATTATTCGGAATCAAGTGCTTCTCACGTGTCCTATTTTACATTAACCGTGATTGTGCTTTACTAGTTGGTGTTTCAAAAATAATATGGAAAGTGCTAAGTCGTGTTTTTGCTACAAGCGCTCGTTAGCTACTATTAGTAAATTGAAGTATAATGATCATGCTAACATAGAAATAAAATAAATAGGAAAGGAAATTCAATATTGTCACCATAGATGTAAACTAGATAAGTATTGGGTACATTATTAAATAACCTTTTTATAATTGCTTGAAAAATTAAGTTTTTGGTATGTTATATCAAGTGAGTATGAATTTTTGTATTTTTATACATTAAAGATTTGTGTTAGTTAAAAATATATCAATTAATACACTATCACGTCTTTATCCCTAACGGGGTAGACAGAGCCAAGGGCGGTAAAGCCCAGGCCACTTTTAGCGTAATGGTGGGCATGAAGGTGGAAAAGGGAAATCATAATAGTGATGGGTTGCTAACCGCATCGCCTATTTATATGATTCAGATTCAATTAATAGGAGATAGAAAATTAAAAGTCAAAACATTTCATGATCTTTTGGTAGAGTTGATGATTATTTGGTAGAGTTTACGGCTTGTGTTTGAAAACCACTATTTAAAATTCAATTTTAATAAAAAATACGTCAGATTATAGTGTCAAATTAAAAATCAGTTCGAAATCTAGTTAAGCTGAATGTAAACGCTTAGAGAGCCGGGAATAAGACACGCGAGCAGGGATCGGGTCGCGCGTCCCCGGCCGGGCTCGAGCCCGCGTCGGCGTCGCGGCGCCCTACAACCCTGCCCTGCCAGATTATTAACAGTTATTGGGCTCAGCGGTATAAGTCCGGATTAAATCTGTGTCAATTTGCATTTTATTATGATGACATAGCCCTTGAGCTTTAACTATTAATGCGGCTTTGTAAGCTTATTTCAATTCGTGACGACATTCCTAAAAGGACGGTGAAACAAGTCGAAAGGAATCTCTAGTTTTACATTCTGCTCCGTAATAAATTAAGCCGGTCTCACACAAAAAGTAAAAATAAAGGCAGCATTCAACGAGTCGCGGGAAGCGGTAATTTATGCGGTTCGTTGGGCAGCGAGCGAAATAAGACGATGATGTGGTTACAGATGAACATGTGTTGTCGATATTAAACGTTACTTCAAAATAAAGTAGCCAGCTAAATTATAAATGACAAATGGTCGGCATGTCGTCGTATGCATCTATTCTTGTGACAGAGGATTGATTACAAGAACCAAAGAACTGTTGACATGTTGCGATGCGAACATACCTAGGTACAAGACATTTCGTACTCGAATAACTAACTTACGAGTATCTTGAATTCCTTAAACCCAAGTGGAACAAAATCACATTTATATAAAACAACGTGTAATTGACATAAGTATGCGTAATAAATCGAACCACGAGCTATTCACTAGATCACTTTAGTATACATAATGAAATTAAATTATCAGTCAAAAACAGCAGTTCGGCATTTCTATACAAATTACCCGGGTGGCACACTTTTGTATGGAAATTACCATATTTTTAGTTTTTTGACTATTATTTTAATTTAATTATAGGAACTATAGTAAACTAGTACAGCCCGTTGATCGATTTATTACGCGTACGAGTATGTCAAGTATAAGATGTTGTACAAGAACACAAATCCTTCGTGATGATCTATCTGCTTTCACCCTTCATTTGGCCTGTGTAAGCGCAGAAGTCGTATTTACCTTTAGAAGTTGATATTTTATACATATAAGTTAATTAGGAAATCATATAAATATAAACCAATGAAATCGCACAGATTACACACTAGTCATAGGAAGTCGATCTAATCTACTGTAAAATTGGTGGAATAGACTGTGTACACTCTGCTTTAGGGATATTGACCCAAAATACAGCAGAATATAGAGAGAGACCTATCGCTCAGAACGTCAATTTCATCAATTATTCGGTTTGTTTGGTTTCGCGTCTTTGAAGATTATTGTTACAAAGGTACAGGTAGCGTAGCGTGTTCACATAGGCCTTGTGATCGATCATGTTTCCTATGTTCCGAGTAACGCACGCTGGACCAGTTTCATATTAAGTAAGTCCTACTGGTAAGAATACATGACCCAAAATTATTAAGGTTCATTTCCCAATACCCATTACACAATGAAAGTTTCTTAGCTGTAGCATACATTTATTGAAGCAATTAATGATTTGTGTTTCTGATTTCCGAGTTTTTTATATCATAGAAACTATGTATACTAGAATAGCGAAATGAAAAATGGCCACCAGAAATGAAATGATTTTGTGTGACTTAAAAGGATTGCAGGTATATAACTACTACACAAAAAATCGGTAATGCAGTACAATACCAACTTATACATTAAAACAGTTTAAGATGAATGCTCTAGAATGCAACATCAAAGACGCCAGGCTAAATCTGAAGGAGAGGAACTTCCCCCTGGTCAAGATTTGGTGGCCTACTTGGTGCGAACCCAGGTGGGGCGCAACGCAACAAAGAAAATTTGGTCAGTTGAAAAATACTGGACAACTCGCATGACAAACAGTGCGAGTGCGGCTTCTCCTCACAAACGATGTCCTACCTTTTGTCATGTCCAAGGTGTCCAAACACCTGCACCTTGGATACCCTATATTCAGCTTCCGACATGCAATAGAGGTGGCCCGTTTCTGGTCCAAACATATACATCAACCATCGACACCATAAGAAGAAGAAGGAGTCTTCTTCTTATCATGTGATCCTAGTGGAAGTTTAAAAAAAATAAGAAATTCTTTTGTAAACATTTTAATTAGTACTTTGAACGCTGCCTTCGTCAATTGCCTCAATGTGCGACATTTTATACGAGACGTCGCGCGCTCCCTCGCTCAACTAACGGGGCTCTATGCTCTATAGGCCTTAATTCGATTACTTTCGACGAATCGCAACCTCGCGGGTTCACTCGACTCTCGAACACTAGGAACTGAGATGGAAGATCAAAGGATAATCGAAATAACGTCTCCAAGGCTGACTTAAATGAAATTATGTTCATGTTATTCGCTTCGCCGATGAATACTTATGTATGTGTGTTTTACCTTATTTGAGTAAATACGAATTATCGGAGGTTTACGAGACTATTGTGTTTATTCTCAATACTGTTGATTTGCTTTTTAGGGTTCCGTACCCCCGTCTGTCCGTCTGTCTGTCCGTCTGTATGTCCGTCTGTCTGTCTGTCCGTATATACCATAATACTTTAAATATATTTTATTGTATTGTAAAGTGTATAGTAGTTTGTTATCTTTGGAAGCTAGATATAAATTCACCGATTCCATAACAATCGCTTTTGATTCGCACTCTTTCTGATCTTTACTTAGGTAGTATAATGTACCCACATTATGCACTCAAGGTCTTTTATATAAGATAGTTTTTAAGTATAATTATATAGGACACATTAGAACATGACTGTATGTTGCCATAATAAAATAAATTTAAAAAAATAAAAACAATATGTAGAAGTAAATAGACATTTACGTACAGTGAATTCCTGTTTTATTAGCACATAACATAAGTATTTGAGTACATGCTTAGGATTATAAAATAATTGTAATACCTACCTACTTGGTAAAAATAGGATAAAATTTTACTTGACACGTTTTTAGACTAGACTTTTTGCTAAGTAGATAGGTAAGTAAGTACCTATTGTATGTATGTACATAAACCAAAATAAAATCAATATAGGAAAATTCTTACAAAAATAATTCAGATTATCAATGGGTAATGAAAGTAAATCTTGATGACCAGGCCGTGTGGTTCCGGGATAGAATAGGATCACTTCATCTCTTCCTGTGGATGTCGCAAGAGGCGACTAAAGGACTAAGCACAAATATCTCGTTAACGTCAGGCGGCAGCCGGTTGTAAAACTTTTCGCACAAATACATTCCCAAAGAGGTTTGACGTCAGGCAGGCGGCCGGTTGTAAAACTATAGGCAAATCATTGAAAGTGTTCCGGCTATTTCTTCTCCATTTTACAAGGTCTTTGGAATCCTTGGGTGAACATTGCCATGCATATTATATTTGAAGAAGAAAAAGTGGGAAAGCGCACCCCGGGCTTCGAAGCAGCACAGCTGAGGATGTAACCGGGAATTCACTTAGACGAAGAAGAAGAATGAAAGAAAATCTTGATTTTTGAAAAATTGTAAAATAATTTAGTACTTATTGACATTTATATAACTTAACAAATAAATAAACATACATACCTATAACTTAACAAATTCTCTGTAATTGTAAAAATTGCAAATTGTGAATTTTGTATGCCTAATGGCGCAATACAGTGATTCTGAACTATGTATACCTAACACCTATTTACCTGTGATTGACAAAATAAATGATTATGATTTTTAATATTTTATTACTGAATCCTCTTTCTAAACACCATTTCTGCATGTACTTAAGGCCGTACCTAAATTTTCCGGGGTCCAGTGCTGCCCCCATTTTAAATAAATCATTTCAAAGAAAACGGAGACATCATTTAAAATTTTGCTACTACCAAATCCTAGATAACTCTTCAAAGTATTTTATGAACTGCTGTTTATAGTTTATAATTAGAACGTTAAGCTTTACCATGCACATTAGCCAAAACTGGCCGTTTTTCGCAAATGTGCGTAGTAAAGCGTAACGTTCTCATTATAAACTGTAAAGAGTAGTTCACAAAATGTGACCTGTATTTCTTTTCTATCTACCAAATGAAATTGATAGACTACTTATAAATAAGGACTTACTAATAGGCAGCTATTTAACATTCTTCTTTATCCAAGCCTATTTTCCATATATTTTGGAGACCGACGAAGTTTTTTTTTAAATATAATCAGTTCAGATTTTTACACCATCGTCTTTATTTCGCTTCTCATTGTAATTTTCCACCTGTTTTCCGCGTACAAAAGTACGTCAAACGATCTGAAAATATTTTTTACAAAACACTTTCCATCTCGTTAAATTATAAATAACAAAGCAAATAAGGTTTTCAGGACTGACATGTTCGCCCAGTTGCACATTCTGTTCCACGAAGTTCAGCTACAGCGGTTCTGCATTTTAATACTTTAATATGCTGGAATGCCTCAAAGTTTAACTTAAATGCAACTTGTACATGCATTTGGCTGCACTGCAATTTGGAAGACAAGCAGATGTTACTTGATTTCATTTTAATAAATTACTTAGGACTTCTTCCCACGTAGGTACTAACCAAATCGAGATGGACTTATATCATCATATAAGCCACAGAAAGTCCACTACTGAACATAGGTGTCTGCCAAGGATTTCCAAAACGACAAATTGGAAGCGGCCTGCATTCAGTGTTGTCCCTCAACCTTGCTCAGGTCGACCACGTTATTCTTGACCGGTGGTCCCTCTCCTCTTCTTTAATTTAAGAGGTTGCTCTTGTCGGTGGTGTTAAGTGGAGATGCCTTCATTCCTCTCTTCTCTCTGCCATCATTATAATGTCTTGGTAGGACCTTACTCCTAACCCTTCCTTAATTTGTTGGAAAAACTTCATCCTTGGTCTTCCCCTTCCTCTTTTCCCTTTTATTTTTCCTACTACTATTATTCTGAATAGATTGTCATGTCTTATTAATTGTCGAATCATATTCCCTATTCCATTTTCAATAGTTTTTGAAATATTTCTTATCTCTCCCACTCTTTTTAGCATCTTCTCATTGCTTATTCTATCCATCCTGCTTATTTTCTCCATTCTCCTCCAGCACCACATCTCGAATGCTTCTATTCTTTCTCTGTCCTTCTTCCTTAATGTCCACGTTTCACATCCATATAAAGCTATACTCCAAATAAATGTCTTTATTAATTGTATTCTTACTTTTTTACTAATATTGGAGCAAAATATATCTTTTCCAGTTTTGAAAGTATTTTAGGGTGGTCCCTCAAAGTACCTACCCAAATTGATCCGCCAAGCCATCGAAAAAATATTGAATATTTTTATTTATTTAAAGCTACATACTTTCCTGACCGCAAGAAAATCATATAAGAAACTAATTTGGAAGAGATAAATACGTTTTTATATGTGGCGGCTATAGCCGCTATAACAAAATTACTAAAAATGAGATAATGTTAAAAATTAAAGGGGTTGTCATATAAGAAACGTGTTTTTTTCAGCGTTTTTAACTCGATCTTATAATGGCATTAACTAGATACTTGAATTTTTTCCCGATTATGTATTACTATAGCCGCTTTAACAAAAATTATTAAAAATAAAGTAATGATAAAAATTAAAGGGGGTCGTCATGTTAAAAATTAAAGGGGGTCGTCATACAAGAAACGTTTTTTTAGCGATTTTAACTCGGATCTTTATAATGGCATTAAGTAGATACTTGAAATTTTCACCGATTATATATACTATAGCCGCTATAACAAAAAATATTACAAATAAGATAATGATAAAAAATTAAAGGTGGTAGTCATACAAGAAACGTGTTATTTTCAGCGTTTTTAACTCGATCTTTATAATGGCATTAACTAGATACTTAAGATTTTCACCGACTATGTATTACTATAGCCGCTATAACAACAAATACTAAAAATAAGATAAAGTTAAAAATTAAAGGGGTCGTCATACAAGAAACGTGTTTCTTCGGCGTTTTAAAACATTGTACGGAGGTACGGAACCCTTCATGTACGAGTCCGACTCGCACTTGTCCGTTTATTATTTTATTTATCTCTCTAGATCCTTTTTCTCCTATACATCTCAGTAAGCAAGCACAAGTGAAAAACAATATTGTTTCTGGTAAATGGGGCATTGACATTCTTAAGGTAAAGACTGATTCACCCACTGTGTTTAACAAAGCGAAGCCAATCAATCACTTTCATATTTATTTACTGTAAGTTGCTTCCCCTAACCCTTAAAGCAAAACGGTCAAGCTTCACTAGAGCTTTTTAAGCAGTAGGTTGTTCCGTGAGTTGTTTTTTTAGTTTTTTGAGAATAATGTGTAGTTCCAAGTCGTATATTAATTGGTCATTAGATTAACGTAGTACCCAGCTAGCTTTTCAACTACGATAAGGATAAAGTAAATAAAGGGACCTAATAAGATTAACTTTAAGCTATAAATAGTTAAAGTGGGCTATCATAGAAACATAAAAGTTAAAACGCAGTTTGCAAAGAAATAGCTCCCGCCGGCGCCAGCGAGAAAATAATGAGCAAAATAATAAAGAACATTAGTAGTTGGATATTAGGTCAGCAATTAATATCAAAATAAGTCCGGAGGTTCAGTTGAGCGGACCTGCAACGGGAATCTATTAATTTGCCCGTAAACCGTGGCCATTACAGCCGTCTCGCCAATTATTCTCCCCTCCCTTGGTAATTAAATTCTATGATGTTCGCCAATCTAAGACAGCGGCTTTACGATACTCAAATTACAATTTTATTGTCCGTAAAAAGATTTATAAAAATCATTCGTGAATTTCTGCTAATGTAAGCAAATTATATCTCTCGACTCATAAAAATGTCTAATTAAGATTCATTTTATTTCTTAGACAAAAGTTTTTCTATATGTTTCAGGCCTTGGAGGAGGAGAATAAAAAAGTGAATTAGTTCTAAAATAATTTATTTTGTGTCCTTTTATAAAACAATCGCTTAAATTGTAGCTTATTAATATTTTTACAATAAACATATAATAGCAATCTGTCTACTACAAATTCATAGATTTATTTACAATATTTTTACAATAACATTTTTCATTACATTAAATGCGACTTGGACTTGCAAACAACAAATCTTTTATTTAAATGCACACTGCGTCAAATGCAATAAAAATCTGAATCGTATATATATAAGATGGACTTATTCTTCTTTTGTACCATGTTTTAATTTCAAAATGCGAATTTAAAATAGGTATTATAAACCAAAAACCATACACAAATTATTTTAATTGAATATATTAAAGCATGGTACAATGAAATTGAAATTAATAAGAATTACATTTGTATTATTTATCACTAAATTGTTATCTTAAATACTCTATCTACTTCTGCAAATGTTAATTTAATACTGGCGACTCTTAATTCAGTGGAACATTATTGCTTTATTTTCGAATGAGTTACTTTAATAAATTATTATCTATGTCTACTCAACTTCTTTACATTGTACACAAAAATATTTATTATCTAATTAGTAATAATTTTAATAAGTTTCATTACACCGTAAGCATGCTTCACAAGGCACTATTCTAGCGAGAATGTTACAAAAACAATGGATTTCAAAACATAACTACTATTACATATAAATTCGGTTTGAATCCGAAGTCGGGCCTAAAATTACATTTTATGGCAAAAAATGGATAACATCAACTTTTTGAAACAAATAGAAAGTTCTACATAATGTGGAACAGTATTCTAACACGCAACATCCTCAGTCGCCATACAACAAAACTCACTACTATGAAAGTCTATAATCGACGCTTTCTTGATACATTTTAAGCTTTTGTTTATACATGTAGCTTAAATCTAAATTGGCGTTCATATTGCTCATTATTTTATTAAATAACATATTTTTATGCTTGCGCTTGTACTAAACATTTTTAACTTGGAATTATTGAAAACTTGGAATTATTGAAAATGTGAAATTATTTAGGTATTTGAAACTAACGATATACATTATTGTTTTACTTTGCATAATAAAAAAGTGATAGTAAAAAACGTAAGTATGTAAGTACATTAATATCTTCGAGAGCTCAGTATTCCAGTGAGAACAAATATCACAGCATTTTGTGTTGGTGGAACCTTACCCTCGTAACATTACGCAACCCTTCTACGAAATATTTACACAGAGATATTAATGCAAATTCGAAATAAGTAATACCTACATTTTATCAAAGCTTTAAATGCACGTTTTGACCTTAAGAAGTTTAACATTTTAGCTAGGTAGTAGGTATATTAGGTATTCAGTCGCATTATAAGACAACACTATATAATGGTAGTTTCATAATTAATCTCAACAAATCACCAGGAACATAAACTAAGGTATTCTCCGGTTGCGCAGCCCTCTTGTCCAAAGAAAAAACTTGCGGGCAAAGTTGGTGGAAGTCAGTCATCCATCAAGCGCGCAGTCTCCGGAGCGCGCAACAAATCTATTTTAACAGATCATCCCCTCACTACATTATCGTTCCCCTTTCGCTCCTACCATCGATAGTCGAAAATTGATTTTCAAATACTTCGATACGTTACATTTAATTATTGACTACAGAAGAAATATTTCGGCCAAATTCAGCGATTGCAAACCAATATTTAAATATAAGTAGTCCTGTAGTACTTATATTAGGTACCTCTATACCTAGGTATCTTATATAAATACTACAGATAAAACTATCAGCACATAATATTTGTATCGCTGGCTATGATGTCAACAAATACGTAGTTACCTAAAATAATCTTGCTAATTAAGTAGGTAATTATCTACTCCTATGATAAAAATGTGACTGTTTACTCATGTGACGTTTTTTTTTCTATACCATAAACGAAAAAAAATTAACTAAAGTATATTAATAACGCCTTGTTTCATTATTTTATTGAACTTATATATTTGTATGATATTTTCATATGAATTTTAAGATTTAAAAAATGTGTTTTCAAATTTTCAAAACCAGATGCTGTGAGGCGCACATTTAAATATAAAAACAGACCAAACGAAGCTAAAAGACAGCAAAACCAAAAACGGCATGAATTAGTTTTTCAGTAGTTGGGGCTAGGACGGCGGGCGATGGGCATTGTCGGCGGAATATCGGATAGTTTATGTCAGCGGTGCTTGGTGTGCGTAATCGTTCATTAATCACCGAGCTGTGCCCTATCACCGCAGCGACGCCACGATCTCGTTCGCCATGCTGTTTTGCTGGCTCGATGCGTTAAGGTTTTTGGAGCATTGCTGCAAATTAGAAAATCGATTAGGTACATAACACACACATAGTACACAGTAATAATAATTACGGTCTAGCGATTTTACTAAAATACCGTTTTACGGCGTTAAATACGTTGATGTTTCGAAATAATTCTATTATTGAAAACCAGTCATCGTGCTGATTCCCGTTAATAATCATAGTCTTATCTAATCGAAAGATATATGAGATATATTAACTTTACGAAAAGTTTTTATGGAGCCAAATTCAGTTTATAAAATTGTTTTCAGATATGAAAATGAAAACAGCATTGACTTGTTATTGTTTTCCCTAAGGTATGTGGAATATGAAAAAGTTGACATGACAAAAGTTAACTAAACTCAGTCTGAAAAATAGGCAGAATACAACAACGTTAAACAGTTTATGACTCTTCATGGTTTGGGGTAATTACGAACACACCGCCATGAGGTATTCGTTCCTGAGAGTTGTTAACTTTAAAAGTAGTAAATTGCTTGTAATAAACTATATTTGGCTCGGGGAAATAAAACACGTGCTATTCGATAGTCCTTTAAGCTAATTATTGAGGGATTTTTATTGAATAACGATTATGTAAACCATTTGGTGATAATAACTGTAGGAAAACACCGTTATTTTTGTCATATATGTTAATAACAAAACTAACAGGGTCTTAATGTTTTTAATATAACAGTGAACAGTAATTCACATGACCCCTATGAGCGCTGCTCTAAAAATAAACAATGAAAGCGCCCACATGTTAAATTGCTATCATTATCTAATCTACCCATGTTACACTTATCTTTCACCTTACTTCGTGAAGATTTGTTAAATAAAAATTTCCATAAAAGCGAAATAATGGCAATTTAGCTGTAATTTTGGGATCAGGGTTTAAAAAGTTAGGCAGAGATGTAAATAAATCTAAAGAGTTGTTAACGATCACGACATATGTATGTTTTACTGATATCAACAATGAAATAATGAACCTATGTACCTTTTATTCGACCTTTTAGATATAAGTATCAGGTGAAAGATATTCACCTTACTTCGTGAAGATAATGTTTAAATAAAAATTTCCATAAAAGCGAAATAATGGCAATTTAGCTGTAATTTTGGGATCAGGGTTTAAAAAGTTAGGCAGAGATGTAAATAAATCTAAAGAGTTGTTAACGATCACGACATATGTATGTTTAACTGATATCAACAATGAAATAATGAACCTATGTACTTTTTATTCGACCTTTTAGATATAAGTATCAGTTTTCAGTTTATCGAAATTTGAATATTTTATTTTCCTAATATCAAAACTTCGCTCGATGGAATTAAAATTAAGTGACGAAATTACACACTGACGAAATTCCCTAAGTCGTAATTATTACTTACCATTTGTCGTGACTCCCAGGCTTTCATGGCGCTCTTGTATTTCTCGAACTCGTGGCACCAGTCGGAGTAAACTTGCTTGTACTCCTGCGTCTTGCTGGGCTGGGTGCACCTGTCATGGACATAACTTGTTTACGAGTGCGTTTAAGATACCCTGCTGTATTTATAATGTTGCTCAACTTAGAACTACGGCTTGGCGCGATGCACACGAGTGCAAACATGTGTACAGCAAATGTTTTCTTGCGATGGACCTTAGTTTCTCTCTGTAAACACACATTATAAACTAGCTGTGCCCGCGACTTCGTTCGCGTAGTTGTCGGAATGTTATATAGCCTAAAGCCTTCCTCTATAAATGGACTACCCAACAAAATAAGAATTTTTCAAATCGGACCATTAGTTCCTGAGATTAGCGCGTTTAAACAAACAAACAAACAAACTCTTCCGCTTTATAATATTAGTATAGATTCGCATGGAATTTGCAATTGTGTTTCGAATTATTGGCCTGATTGAATTTTTTTTTCAGCGGCCAGAGATGTTGGCTCTACTTTTTACTCTGAGTTCTTGACTAGTAGCTGACTAATAGCATTTTTAACTATCAAGTAACTATTTAAAAATAAGTTAAGTAACTATTTAAAAACAAGTTAAGTAAGTGTTCTCCAAGTAACATTTGTCGAAATATAATATATTTTTTTGCTTTCTATAGAATCTTGGATCAGCTGATCGGCCGACTTGTATAGAAGGCCAAAATTTATCATATTTCGATATATATTCCTAGGGGAAAGTTGTTCAGTATCATGGACTGCATATAGCCTTAAAAATTTTTTTTGTATATTTTGTTAGGCCTTGTACATAGGTCGAACATTTGACTGATTTAGCGTCTATCAAAGTAAATGCGTTATATGTATTGATTCATATATTGAACTGGTATAAAATACAATAAAGCACAATCTTTTGTTTAATTTTGGTCACGCATGTTGATATAAATAAATAATAAAAACTTGGATAATTTGCAACAAAATATAGTTTACTTATATCCCGGCTCAACATCTGTTACTGCTCGAACTAAGTGATTTAGAGTGGCCGGCAGCTGCTAATATTTCAAGTAACTAGTACTAACCCGTATTTTAGCATTAGCATAATGTTTATGAAAGTTTTTAAATTTATCTACCAGCTATTTAAATATTTATCTGAACTTCGGCTGAGTAATTCTTCATTTTGTCTCAAGCTTTGACTCTCAAGTCAAATAGAAAGAATACTGAATTATTGAGTTAATTTGATTTAATTTTGTAATAAATCAATGACACCTGACAAAAAATTAGAAAAATATCCACAGTGATTTTTTAACCACTCACAGAGAAACCCGAGAGTTTGCAACATTGATAATATTTGTACTTAGATTACTTTCATTCACTAATTTGTCGCCCTTTTTAGATGATTTTTCTTTCAGCTTTTCATAAATATTTTAAGTCCACAAAAACACTAAATAGAAATTTTCTTTTTCTTTTTTCGGTTGTTCGCAAGGACCATTCAGTCCATGGTTGTTTATCTAATGTTTTTATTGTTGTTATGTTTGTTGTAAGTTTAAATTATTTTGACAAAAATAAACAGAATAAATACCTGTGTACATCGATGTCTAGGTTATATGAAGCTATTAGTGTAGGGCCGTAGTAGCACTCGTAGAGCCCTCGGTCCGAGTCGCTTACCGACAGCAGCACCAGACCACGCTCCGAAGTCTGCAGCACTCGCTCCCAACTAACAAAAACAAAGTATTGTGTACTATAAATAGAACTTATTTTATTGAATCTAACATGAGATCATTCCATAATTAATTATTTAAAACGGTTGATTCACGTAATATCGTGGGAGAAGGTAATCTAAATCAATCGAAACCGGGTCGGCGTTTTCCGACTACGTGACTCAATTCATTTAAAATTATTAATTTTATCAAATATAACGTTTCAGATAAGGATCACTTTTGTGAACAAAAATGTGTGATTTTTTTCCACATAATTCCTAATGTACCACGCTATTTATTTATATAGGTACACAATGAGATTGAATAAAGTATACAAAACGACGTGACATGGCAATACTCTATCGTCAATATTATCCAGACCATATTTCAAAGTTTTGAATTTAAAAATAACCATTAGTAAATGATTTCTCATCTCAACTTACTCCACTTCTGTTTACCTGCATAAAAGCTAATAATATTTGAGACGAGCCCACCCAGCTCCTCACATACTCGTATATTGTTATACTGAAATACTAGAACCATTAATATAACAAGAGCCGGTAACATTAATTCTGTGACTGAAATAAATTCATTGTAACATGAGCTTGCATCAGTGCAGAGGAACGAGTATTCAAGTACCTTCCTATCTAGTTTCATTACAAAATAATTAATAAAACTATTCTTCATTTGATTTATGATAAGAGTACCTTATTTTAATTAAAACGAAAGCAACAAAAATTGATTTATTTAAAATTAAATCAAATCCTAATGTGAGGGCATTATAAACAATTTCGATGTTATCTAGACTGTCCGTGGAATATTGTTCAATATGAAAGCAATATTAAAATTTTATTTGTACTAATTGTCTTGAAAACTCACTTGAAATTAATTTTATATCTTCCTTTCTCTCTGGAATGATGGTACCAGACCACGAGCTGGTCTCTTAATGCCTCGGGCGTCTTTCCGAAGGCAGCCAAGTGAACGCTCTGGCCATACCCTGCTCGAACCGTCCGCAGAGGCGCGCTGGCCTCGCATATTGATGGAGTAGAATTAGTAGCGTCGTGGAGAAGTCCTGGTGTGTAAGGACGGCATGCACCGACTTCTTTGTCCCACCCACAGTATGGGTCTAAGACGCACCGAAGACAGCTATCGTATCTGTTTGATAAAATAGATTTAAGATTGTTTCTTCTAAAGTTTTAAAATCTGCATACGCTTCATATGAACAACTCATATGAATTGAGCAACGCCCGCACTGGTTCCGACCTTGCCGCTGATGAAATGTCATGCCACTTACCGATGCGAGCAGGCACGTAGTGGCAGTTGCCTCAAGCGGTTGTCCGTGGCCAGGTACAGCGCGTGAGTCCGCCGAGAGATGGCCAGCGCCCGCACTGGTTCCGACCCTGCCGCTTGCCACACGTCGGCCACTCGCGAACCTCCACCGGCCCATTGCACTATTTTGTACACTTCGCCAGCACCTACGAAAACAAGTTAAGAATACTGTTAAAATAATTACTGGTCTTACAAGACCTTCTATTTATTTAAGTACCTTAACTGAGGAGACAAATATTTTTGTTCACAGTAAGCACAGTTTGATTTCATCCACTTCTGGTAGAAACATCATACATTCAGCACAACACTCAAAATTTATAGTCGAGTTTTAGTTTAAAACTTAATCTCGTATTAAGTATTTAGAGCTCATAAGTTTTCTAAAGCTTAAGCTTTTTAGTGGAATCGCCATGTGACTGTCACGCAGCCAAGTATTTTGCATTTAGTTTTGGTTTAATTTCGCAATGCAGCTGCTTGTTTAGATTATAGTTACCTACTAGCTGTATACCTCTGTTTGGCCCGCGTGCTTCGTTATTTGATAAACTCACATTTTAAAAAGACTGACAGCATAATAAATATCTTTTGTGTTAATTCAAAAAATAAGCGTTCTACAAGCCATATTTTAATCTAATAATCTAATACAAACTTTCGAATTTATAAATAATAAATACGGATGTGTACTAGAATAAAAATTTTGGCTCATCAGGTATATTACCTATTAAAAACATTATATAGGTACGTAATTTTTCTTTTCTCTGATTGGCAAATAATGTCAAAGGTATTTTCACTAGACGGTGGCGTTAATCGCCCCCACTTTGAAACTTCGATGCGCTGATCTTTGTGTATTTTTACTAATTTGATAAACCGAAAAATATGGGTCGATTTCTGGATAATCTAGCTGACAGACTAAATAAAATAGGAGTAATATTTTTTGGTCTTCCCGTGGATGTCGTAGCTTATAAACATCAATGACACCTCTTCGACCCGTCTAGCCAGTGTGGAGAGTGTAGGCCAAATCCTCTGACTGTTTTGGCTAATTTAAGGCTCTAGTACAGAGAGGGTCGTGCTCCTGCAGTAGAGACGTTCTGATGATGAATATGTTTAGGACCCAGTCTACATCTCCTATTATGTATATAAAATGAAGATGGACTTACTAGTGCCTGCGTAAAATATAGTATATGTGATGTCGTCGGTCAGCATGTCGACGAACTGGCGGTCTACCACCAGCGTGGTGAGCACGAGGTCTCGCTTGTAGAAGGCGGGCGCGTCACCCTCGTGCCGCACCGCTGAGTCCATTAGCGGGTGCGACCTGTCACAATTATATACATATTAAATACGTCCTTATCTTTAACAAGGTAGACAGAGCCTAAGCCGTAAGGCCCAATGACCACGTTTAGCATAATGGGGAGACTATTTGACTAAAGAGAATCAAAATAGTGATTGGTTTTGATTTGGTGGATCTGCGTGGGAATAGAAGCTTCTGGTGCATTCTATTTTTATGTATTTTCTTCTAGACCCATATGAAACTGTCATAATAATAACCTGCAATCAACGAACACGCACAAGTGTCCACTTCACGAGTCGAAACAATGCGCTCGCCGACCCGCGCGCCATTGATTTCCAAGTATTGACATTATACGTCCGATGCCATCCTCGCACTTAATGTCCCGTAAAGCTTTATCGAAGGCTAACAGCGTGAAATTCCAATAAAAAGCTTTTTGGCATCTTAATTTCACATAAAGTGCATTAAACTTCCAGCCCGTTTCAGCGCCCATCAAAGAATTTATGTGTGAATACTTACAATTTTATGTGTACATAAATAACTTTGCGGGAAATGAACGCGATATTTCTTCGAATAATGCAATGTTATCTCTAAATTGGTGATAAAAACAGAAGGGGAACAAAGACGCTACTTACGGTTTTCGCACCACGTCATCAATTAAAGCACGCGAGTGTGACCCAATTAGAGAATATACGAGTCGCGAAACTAATGTGAGGTCTTGTGCGGATTAGTGCGCGGGGTGCGCCGTGCGCGAGCGAAACTACGGCTTTCCAACGACCATAATGATAAAGTACAAAAACATAGAGTTGAAATTAAATCTTATCATCAGCTTTATTAATTTATAAAACTTTACCACTTATTACACAAATTGTATACAACTCTACCACACAAATTACTAACAAATTGTTAACTGATATTTGGTACAGAGGTTTTATCGTTTACCGACGCACGCACCTCCTGCGGTTTTATTTTTTCGATTATATATTCCAATTAAGAATAGAAAGGTAATATTAATATTAACTTGTAATATTTCACATAGTCTGACGGACAACAACATACTTATACCTGTAATATATATAAAATGGTAGGCTGACTGTCCACCATTTTAGAGACGTGAGTATTCCATTCTCAGTATAATTCTACTAATCAATAGTTCATACACAAAATAACATAACAATTTTGTCAAGAAAATACGAGATAGTTATAGAAACCTCGTTGAATTTTTAAACATCTTAATCGAATACCTAATCACAAGAAACAAGTAAATTAGAAAGTGTCAAGCTGCAAAGGAACCAAAGTTAACAAGGTTCAATTTCAATTTTCTTAACCAACAATGTAATGCAAACGTTATAAGCGCCTCATTGTTGTTGACACAGCCTAGGTCAGAGTTAGAGGTAGCCTGCGTGTGACATTCCGCCCAACGTTTACTTAACGTCTTTGTTATAATACAGTATACGTTACCTTATGAAGTTCAACACATTGTCGGGCAGAGCCTCGGTGTTGTTGACACAGGTCCCGGGCCGGGGCTCGGGCACCCGCGCTCGCAGCACCGGCAGCCATGCCGAGTTAGACGTAGCCTGCATGTGAAATACCACCAAAATTTACTAAATGTCTATTGTATTTTGTAACTGCGTTTTCCTGCGTGTGAGGTTGCAATTTTTATGTAAATATCTATTGGGTTTTAATCAACATTTAATTGGCTTTCCGATATCCATTATTTTTTTGGGGTTCCGTACAAAAAATTAAAAAACGGAACCCTTATAGGATCACTCGTGCGTCTGTCTGTTCGTCCGTCTGTCACAGTCAATTTGCTCCGAATCTACTAAACCGAATCACATGAAATTTGGTAGAATGTTGTAATCTTATGACTCAAACACATATGTGCACAATATTTAATTTTTTTTTATTAAATAAGGGTCATTTTCGGGGGACAAATTAGGAAATAAAAAAAAAAGTTTTGCAAACCTTACTGTGTCATATATCAAATGAAAGGGCTCGTTATGAGTATCTCAAATATATTTTTAATTTGTTATTATTTTAAAATGAATAGTTTTGATTTTATTCATGAAAGAAGTCGAAAATTGACCATTCCCCCCCCCCCCCCCTGATCTACGAAACTACTGAGCCTAAAAATTTGCAAAAAATACAAAATATAGTTCATTGCTTGTAGATTACAGGAAAACCTACAATCAATTATACGGAACCCTCTCCACGCGAGTTTAACTCGCACTTGGCCGGTTTATTTTGTATTGTAATAGCTGTTGGCTCCCTTTGTAAATAAACAAATAAATAAATAATTGTTTTTGAATGGTTCTAAATAGTTCCAAACAATAAAACAAAATACGGATGATTTGATATTAAATATCGGTAATGGGCGTTTAATTTTGTGATATCTGTTGTGACATCAAACATTGTATGCCACAAAATGGTTTTTCATCATCCAACTATATAATAAGTTATCTAACTATATCGGATAACTGCACAAATTTACATTCATTTATAACAAAACAATATGCATTTCTCAGATCCAATGTATGTATATGCAAATAAGTCTGACCTGCTCTTTGAAACGACCACTGAAAGCTTCTTGTATGTCCTCCATAGAGTAAGTACAAATAGCGGAGCCGACAAGTCCGTCACTAGCTCCCGTCGTGAACGCCGCGTAGAACCGGCTGGGGTCCCCCGGCATCTGGTATACACTCTCTGGTGACAACCAATCTCTACTCAGTCACAATACAATTCCTCTAAAACACGATTAATAAAAGCAACCTCTTTCATGTCAGACGCGGCTTCGTGGAAATTAATTTCAGTAAACTAAGCAATAGCTATTCAAAATTCGAAATTGAAATGTGTATTGACGCGATTATAATCAATTTTAAAGCTTAAAATCACTTACGAATTTCATCGAAATAGAACGGGAATTCGCCAGGTATACTGCAGTTTAACCTAGCTTTTAAATATGTCGCCCAGTTCTGGCTGAGTATGTGTTTGCCACCCGTGTCGTGCTTGCAAACCCTGGCCACGCGCGAGTAGACAGCCTTCCCGCAGTTCATGAACTCCACCGCCGTTTCCCGAAAGAAAAATAAGACGTACTCGCCGACGTCAAAGGAGCCGACGAAGTTAGTTTCTGTGGAAATAAGAAGAAATTATTTCAAGTTTCGTCGAACGCAGTAGTGTGGGTCATCTTTGTAGTGAACATCGTAGAGAAACTGAAATCTCAGACGAATATGTATTTCCCTTCGAAGGAAGGTACCTAATTATTATTTAACTTGACATACTACATGTGGTACACTATCACGTCTTTATCCCTAATGGGGCAGACAGAGCATTTTGTGTATTACGGCTCTAAGCAGACAGAGCTCAGAGCGAGAAGGTGGAAAAAAGGAATCAAAATAGTGATTGTTCCATCATTTTCCATTCCCTCGTTCGGCTTTTACGATCTGCAAGGGAAGAGTAGCAGCTGGTACATTCTAAGGTTTTTCTTTTATCCCAGACCAGCATAGAAGATTTAAATAGGTTAAAAAATTTAAAACTTCACAACTTTACGCCAAACATCAGTAAATCAAGTGAGATCTTTTACTGGGTAATAAAATATCTGGAACGGTTAGCCTTTATCGCAATACTCAATGTTCGAAGTTTAGTGCTCAATTCGATGATTTATATTATACAAATGGAGAGTATTTAAATTACTCACTGTCTAGCCACTTTGAGTCATATTTCAGTGTTCTCTTGAAGTTGAATTTCTTTTGGCCTGTTCGAAAGTCGAAAAGGTCGTTCCGAAAAATTACGGGGTCTGCTTTGGTGAATTCTGCGTTGGTCCCTGCGTAGAGGGCTGGTAGACCTCCAGGGTTGCCTTTTGTGACCCACACGGCTGTACTGTTGTCCGCTGGATCGTATGGACATTTGGCCACCCCGTGACCCACCCCGGGCACGTACTCATGTCGAGGTAGATGTGTCAGGTTCAACTGTGAGCAATAATGATATATCATGCTAAGGGTCGCATACACCTATCAATTACACACCAAAGACTGGACGTCAATAACATGTGTTTACAAATGACCGATTGCAATTTAAATCACCGCTATAAATTAACCGAACGTCAAGTTTCTTTGATTTAAAATACAATATAAGTGTAGGTTTATTAAAAAAAACCTTTGAACTAGATACTGCCTTGTACGGCCTTGTATTAATATTACGTGTATAAATTATATTTTTATGCATTCCACAGATTTATGAATCGTTATATCATGAAAATAATAACAAAATGACAAGACTTGAAATACTAAAAAGCTATATAATGTACTTTATAATTTACTATATATGTTTTTGGAATATTGATTTTTCATTGTTTGTCGGTCACCAGGTGACTACCATGGCATTTAAAGACTTAAAAGGTATCAATTCAATGACTTACGTATACTACCCAGTCCTTAGGATTGTGAGCGTTAGTCCCACAGACGTATAACCTTTCACCGTCGCCCAAAGGCTGCAGCACCCTTATGTGATTCCTACATTCGAAGGGCTCCGATTTGCCCTTACTCACACACTGCGCTACATTACTGGCTTCAAGCAGCAACGCGTCCCGCTGAAATACAAATAGCTATTATAATACAATAATGTACTTATTTATAAGTAAGTAAATAAGTACAAGGCCAGGCAATGACCTTTGCCAAGTAATTAATTAAGAACAAGATACTCGTGAGTACACAAATTTTAATTTACTTTGAACGAAAAGAAAATTTTAAAAAAGACGAGGCGATGCCTTAATTCTCAAAAAGTTCTCTTTGTATAAGCGTATTATAACAATACGGTAATAATATTTCACACTTTTTTATACTTCATGGAAATAAAAGAGATCTCTTTCATGGTAATTTAAGCAAGTACTATTTAAAAAAAATTAATTCTCCAGGTTTTCCTCAGCATAAAAGGGAAGTGAAATTTGCAAGTATAAACTGCAGTGCTTACAGAAGAGTTTTGCTTTTGAAAAGGCTATGACACTCAGGTGGGGAAATGTTGGAAAGCCTTATGCGAAAGAAAGATGCATTAAATATCCCGTGTAGTGCCGGAAAGTGGCTTTTAGAACCTTTCTTCCTAACGACCGTAGTAAATGTTTTCTTTTTGCTTTGAGGAAAACAGTTTTTTGCGTGAAAAAGGAAGTAGTCCTTACCTCACAGTGTGATTGACTAATGTCTGTCATATTTAATTTAAATACTCGATCCCTGTAACAAGACACACAAAGTAAGTACATACATAATAATTGCACTATTTAATATATAATTGTAAATGAGTATTTACTTGTTGGACTCACAAAAGCAAAGAAAGTACACGAAACTGATAAATTCATACACCTTTTTTCGACTCCGTATTCGTGTAAAAATGGTAAATTCTCGGCGAAAAGAGTCGCTACAGAAAATGGTTTCCTTTGCTACATTTAAATTGTTGGAAATAAAAAAGTGTTGCAAGAGTAACTAGACAATCCGCAGCGGAATGGAACGAATGCCACTTTTTGCGGCCCGAGGAGCATATGCGCAGAATGCGACCATCCTATTTATTTTATTTGCTTCAAGTCGGTGTTCAACGAGCCGTATAAATTACGCAGAATAGCCCGATGCTCCGCATTATACTACTAAAATAATTCCAGTTATCTGCGTTTCCTCCTGTTTGTGCTTTTATACTTCGATGTATTAATTTTATATAATTTTTGAGCATTTCTTTGTACGTTTTTGAGTTACTAGATTTTGTATCCAAACAACATACTTAAACAACACTTCATGACTCTAAATAGGTAGACTAGCTATGGAAAAATATTAATAATTCATATGAATTCTCCTTTCGTCTAAGCGCGTTCCCGGTTGCATCCTCAGCTGTGCTGCTTCAGAGCCCGGGGTACGCTTTCCTGCTTTTTCTTCTCCAAATATAACATGCATATCAATGGTCACCCAAGGATGCTCCTTGCAAAATGGAGAAGAATTAGCCGGAAGAGTTTATAACAAACATTATCTAATTATTATATACGACTATTGCTGAACGCGCCTGTTCCAAGTTTGCAAAGCATCGTGTTGTTTTTTGGTTTAAACCCACAGTTTAATCCCAAGTCAGTTGACACTGGTGAATGAGAAAATGACGATATTGATATATCGATAGATTTCAATTTGGTCAGGTTGGATATTAATAGAAGAAATCAATATCCAGCCTAAACCAATACTCACCGTTTAAGACAATATCCAGCCTAAACATATATCCACTGTCAAGACAAGTAACGAAGTTTTGCAATAGGTATAGGTAGGTAGGTATATCTTATATATAATACTTAAAACTGAAGAATCATTTAAAAACAAAGAAGACTCACTAAGAAAGCAAGGATCTAAAATGTTAACAACATCGTTTACGTCTACGCCTCGTAATTCACAACATTTTACGATTATACCTAGTCATCAAGTTTGTCGCTCGCCCGAGACAAAAAATAAATTTAAACTTTCGTGTGTTTCCAAATGGTCAGAGTTAGTAAGCCGCCGCTGAACAACAGTTCTACACGATGGATTTATTAGCGTTCTCGTATTACTTACTGTTGCCGCGGTTACGACTTGCTAAGGGTCTGGCCGGGCCACATTGCCACGGCACGATTGTGATTTGCCGTGACACGGTGCGTATCGGATCTTTAACTCGCGATGAGCAAATAATAAAAAAATACATGATGCCGCACCATAGAAAATTACAGTCTTGAAATGAAAATGAATTTGAAGGTCTTGTAGACTTTATTTAAATTTTGTATGTTTCCATATATTATATTATACTTAAGTGAAATTTTGTAATGTGTCGAGTCAAAAGAAGAAAAATCATGAATTTTTAGTACTTTTTTCACTCCTTATTTATCCTTGCTTATTTCTTTCAGTACCTGTTTCTTTCAGTATATGATACATGGCTTTTCTAACACACACAGTTTTACAGTTGCTTGCATTGGACTCGCAACTTTGTCCATAACCGTGCAAGCTAAAGTCTTAACAAAATATATCGGGGTTTTACGGGAACGGCGCCGTGCCGTTCTATTGTGGCCCGGCTCTTAGATATTTTACTGCGTGCTACAGGTCCACGAGAGAGGCTAAGAATTATTACGTTATTGTCGCCACAAATACAATGGTTTTTACTGCGATTGTTCTCGAATGTACGGAAATAATATACGTCTGTGGTAATATCGCGATGAGTTTATGGTGCCTGCGTGATATGTGCTGGCAGTGGAAACAATGCGGTGACAATTTAATAGAGATATTACAGCATTTATTTGGTTTTTCTTATAATGCAATTTAAAGTTGTTTGCTTTTATCATAATATGTATTTTTTTTTATTTGGTGCAACACCCAGTTGATTGACTGGTAAAGAAAGTTTATTTAAACAAATATGTTTGCTCAAATAAATACATAAATGTACTCCATTTCAATAACGTGCGTGCATACTATGAGTAGGTAAGTAATACCGTTCTTCTTCTTCTCGAGTCTAAAGGCTATTTATTAAATAACCGCTATTAAAACATTTATAGATTTTTAAAAATATTTTGATACTAGAAATATTCTACCTAAAACTATCTGCAATACCACTTTATTATGATCGGTAAAAATGGCCAAAAAGAGCAAAGGTATCTGTAGTTTCCCCATACCAATAAATCTGCCGTAAAAAATGGGATGACTGGGAATCGGGCACAGTGGCCCATTTCTAACTTTCCAGTCACCTGAACCTATATCACTGTAACATATCAGCAATAAGAGTGATTGATCATACTTAATACTTATTGAAGCAGATGAAAAGTTATAAGACAGAAATACTCTCTCAACGTTAACATTTAATTTAAGTAAGAAATAGTTAAAAACAATATAAAATAAGGTTTATTGCAAAACACCACCCGAAAATCAAAAGGTGGCATAGCTAATTTCTAAGTGATACAGTATAATTTCTTAGGGAGACTTACTCAATAAATCTATGGCTTTTTATATATAATGCCTGCCAAATCAGCATTCCATATTTACGCTTTACCCAGTGCATTCACTTATTTCGTTAGTTTGTTCTACACAAATAGCTATTCAAATATAGTAATACTTACATAGCACCGACGTAAAGCGTATTTCCCTCGTCGTTCAAATAAAGAGCGCGGTAGAAGAGGCTACCGCATGAAAACTCTCGTATGTGATCTGTGGACAAGAGAAAAGAAGATTTATAAAAAAAATACTTATATTGACTTATCTGAATAGCTTTTACACTTCATTCTTTTATCGTCAGTCTAAATCTTATTTTTATTTAATCGTATTTAGAGTATTTTTGAGCATTACTAAGTATTTTTTTATTAAAATTTACTTAAAACATATTAAAGGTAAACATATAAGTATCATAAATAAATAATTTAGTCAAAATATTTATTAATTTATAAATGTAGGTTATTAACATATATCATCTCATTTATTTACAATAAAAACATTAATGTAGGTATTTTATACAATTAAAATTTGCTACGTTAGGAGGATATTAGCTTTTTATAGATTCGGGCGGGCGGCGCGGGGCGTAGCGACTCCTTGTTCGTAGCTTTCTCGTAGCTTGTATCGTAGCATTCGTAGCCTATCGATAAAAAATGGGTATCATCTTTTTGAAATCGTAGGCGTAGTTAACGCGCAGTAAATGTACTTACATACAAAATGTTACCTACATCAACTAGTATTTTGAATACAAACTTATTACTTGAATACAAACGAGTAAAGTATTCTTGTTAAGTAAGTTTGTACTTAATTTATAAAATCGTTAGAAATAAATTTAGGATCAATTTAAAATATTTTATAGCGATAACGTACTCAATTCATTCGAAGAATATTGCACGTCTTAATAAAATATAGCATAAAGCTCAAACATTACAATTAACTGTAACTACATCACAAAAGTTAAATAGTACTTATTCAAATAATTATTGGTAATACGTTTAAAAGCGATTAACTCGAGTAATTTATAGTCATATATACAATCGTAAACTCTCGCAACTATTGGTAATTTAACTGCAAGATCGTACGATTGTATCCGAGTTCCAATACAATAATTGCAAAACGGCATTCCAATAGTTAAGTCCTGCCATGACGTGTTTGCGGCACTCAATAATTTCAATTGACACCCACACTTGACCACGCATGTTATACGTATGTATGTATTTTGCCGTAACAAAGTCCACGCAGCGGTTGAATACCGCAGCGATTACAGCGCTAATGAAGGCATTGTTTGAATATCTAACGAACTGTGCACAGCGATTTATACAAGCGCTGAACTCGAATGCAAAGCGTCACGCTTTTCTAATTAATAATCCTATGATTTATTAATTCTAACACGTCCTTTGAGGGTCCGGGCAGTGATTTCAATAAATTAATTTATACATAATAGGCAATGTGGCAATGCGGTTAAAATGTAAATCCATAATAACGAGGTGAAGTATCGCGGCGCTGGCACCGACGGCCGCATTATGCAGATCGCATCGGTTAAATACCGCAACAAGAAAACTGCCGAAGCCGACTGTTTGCGTGAAATACGCCTATCATCCGCCTAGTAATATTGAGTGCGATACATTTTGATGAACTATGTTTATTAGGTTAGCCAATATCAAACCGTTGACTCAACATTAGGCAATGGATTAGTGTATCAGATTCAGTCAATGCTTTTGTGTGTATATTCTAGTTTATTTACTTTACAGATTGATTTTGAAATATCGAGTACATACTCGTATGTATTATTTTAATTTGTGATGTCAATACAAATTAATAAATTAGAATAACACATACTATAAGGCTTTTAAAAACGTGACTTCATAAAAGAAAGTGACTTGTCATGCCAAAAAACCTGAATATTTTACTCGTAGTTATATACGACTAATACGACATATATACTTTGTTCATGGATTTGAAGAAAGAGTACAGCAAATTGAATACTTATACCAACTTACTATTCGTATCCTATAACATCGACATAAAATCTAAATTTATATTATTGCTATAGTTTGTTTGTTTGTTTGTTTGTTTGTTTGTTAAGATCTTTATTGCACCAAAACAGAATGATACAGAGTAATAGATTAAAGAAAACAGATGTCAAAAGGCGGCCTTATCGCAGCTGCAATATCTTCCAGCCAACCGAGGTACTTGGAGATGTTTAACGAAAACAGGTGAGGTGCGAGTTATATGCAAGAAGAAAAAAGTGTAATTAATAAAGATACATACAATACATACATACCTATATCAATATGTACACAAAAAAGAAAATCCGAACAAGATAAGTTAGGAAATAAAGAAAGTTATATAATAAAGAAAGTATAGGTATGTTGCTAGTAACTAACTGTAATCGCGTAAAGGCTAAAACTAAATGGCAAGCAGACGACCCGGTTAACATGAGTTTAAGGCGAGAGCCGGCCGAGCCTGCAACCGGAATGCCTTTACATTCCAAAAAGACAATACAAGTGTTAGCCGACTATCTGTGTGCTCGGCGGCAGCCGTTGTGAACCATCCAGTTGTTTTGTTTCATGCAGTTGGGCTACTGCTCCTGATCTCTCATTCCATTAGATATATTTCCTCAATACGCCTTTTTAATTTTCAGATTGTATCGTTAATAACGTACGTAAATCTCTTTAAATTATAAGTAAGAAGTTGGTAAGTATAAATATAACTTAATTTGGACATCGACACTTATTTATTGCTAATTAAAAAAGCAACAACTATGAATACATACTCATTTAGTAAGAATATTCTTGTTTATGACTATATAATAGTTTTCTTCTTAGGTCGCCATACGTGAATGACCCAACTTCTAATAAGTTTCGTTTACAGTAAGCCGAGTCCCGAAACCAAAAGTAAATCGGATGCTGAGCCATGTTCAAATAATGTCTGCGTATTTACAAAGAGCTCACATGAGTGTCGGCGACTTACAGAGAGACTTGCCTGTGTACTTAAAAAGAACAATTCCCGGTAAACGTTTTACTACAGTTTGCTTTGCAGAATGTCCCCTAACATTTGTTTGAACTCGATCAAAATCCGGACCGGTTGTTCGAGTCAATTTTGAATTGTAAATAGTAGTATTAGTAGTCAATTACAGAAGTGAGTCCATAGTAGAGGTGTTCTTTTTTCGTTTTATCCGTTCGGTTACTGAGATACCGTGGTTGCGCCCGCGTAAATCTGCCGGAGTGGTGACCGCCCACCTCCGCCGATATGTATCGCACATCGGAAAGATTTGGTCTGTTCTTTTTAACCTAACTCCACATTTTACTTACTTTCCAGGTCCAACAAAACGAATGAATGATTTACTGTTACCTATATACGAGTACGTTGTGGATTTAAAAGCTTTCTACTAGGTAAGCTTTTAGTTCATTTTAATTTTGAACTTTTATTCTTAGATCATGTTTATTCACTTGGTTAAAGAAAATTATTTACATAGGGAGAAAATACCCTACAACATCGATATAATGATCGATAAGATCATCTTGTCGACCTAGCAATTGTACCAGTTTTTTCCTTTCGTTTCCCAAAGGTTCTATGAGTGACAACTGTCATTTATACACATCTGTTAACTAATAAATAATAAATAATAAATAAATATATAAGGACAAATCACACTGATTAAGCTAGCACCAAAGTAAGTTTTTTTTTTTTAAACTTGTGTTATGGGATACTAACTCAACGACACTATATTTTATGATAAATACATATATAGATAAACACCCAGACCCAGGAAAATATGAAAAAGGCCATTTTCCAACTTGCCCTGGCTGGGAATCGAACCCAGAACCTCCGGATTAGCGGTCTAGCGTGTTAACCATTACGCCACGGAGGTCGTCTTAGTTTAACTAGTGCTTATGTTTCGTCACGATGTTTCTCTTCATAGGAAGCAAGTGGTTGATGAAAGTGTAGTGTTTGCTGTACTACTTGCAGTAGCAAGAAAGAAGAAAATTGTTATCTTCTATTGTTGCTTTACTATTATAACACGTAATTACCTATTCTTCAAAAAAACTAAGCTTCATACACAATATAAAAATTTAATATTACATTCTAAGACATTTAATCAAGAGCATCTTCATAATATAGAAAGCTTTGTGTCCCCGACTTTCCAATAGCTAAACTTTACGGCCGCAGGTGTAAATGAAAACTGGTTTTCTGCCTTTATCTCCGCTCGTTTCAAGAAAAGTATTTAAAAATGATTTATTATCGAAAACACAACTGAAGCTTGACGCAACATTCAATATTAATTTTTCGTTTATTTTCAGCTCTTTAAAACGCGAGAAAATTGAATTGTAGCGAGAAGCGTGAGCGTAGATATTGGCAGCGCGCTGCAGCGTGCTGCCACACTGGTGTTAAAATTGTTTTCAAACAACATTTTCTAATGAATGCTATATAATTATGATAATTCCTTTAGAGACTTTCACAACCTCAGTTGCCGCGCACCTATAATGCTTTTTCTTATTTTTTGATTTGTACAAACTCTTTTATGCTGGTCTGGGAGAAAAGAAAAAACTTAGAATGTAACAGCTGCTTCTCTTCCCGCGCAGATCGTAGAATCCGATCGACGGAATGAGAGAAAATGCAAAAAAAAATGCAAATCATATCAAAAGGCGAGGGGGCTAGCAACCCATCACTATTTTGATCCATTTTTCCATCCGATCATCATGCTAAAAGTGGCCTATGGGTCTTGCGGCCCTGGGCTCTGTCTGCTTGGAGCCGCAAGAGCCAATATGCTCTGTCTGCCCCATTAGGGATAAAAATGTGATAGTGTATCTGTATCAAAGTATAATTAGTCGCAGTATGAACATAATCAGTTATTTTGTTATGAGTAGGCACGTAAGTCTTCTATAATAATAAAAAAATACGAATAACGTATGGGATAAAGATTTATTGACTAAGAACCTGCAAAATTCATAGTCATAAGTTATGTTATGACGGGAGAATTTTCTCGCAGATCAATTGTTTAATAAAGTTTTTAAATTATTTGACAGGTGAAAGGATACTGAATGATATGTCGCATTAGATATTTTTATATTTAAATGTGAAACTTTTTAAAACATTTAAACGCCAGTGTGGCAGCGTTCTCAGCTCGAGGCGTTCATTACGGCGCGGCGTGCCAATGTTGTTTTTACACGGATTTCGGCTGTAACAATCACGACGCCAAGGTGACGACGCGCCGCTTTATTCAATTACCAACATTATTTCGCTGTAACTCGTTTTGAGATACGGCCCTGCCATGAGGCTAAACTAGTGTACATTCTAGACACAATTATAGATTAAGTTTTTGTTAAATTTAAATTACACCGTCAACGTTCTTTGTCTTTACTTGGATTAGGTGAGAATTTGATGTTTTGTAATTTCAAACTTTATTCTGTTTCTTGCTGAAATTTTACTATACATACTTTACTTAAGGTCCTAAAGATCCTATATCCCTATCTGGGGCAGAAGGCGTACACAAAGACTCTCTATTTCGATCTGTATTGAATTACGAGCTTTACTTCACTTCCTGTTACTTTAAAAGTAATGTTTTATATGACTTTTTATCAATGCCGGTGCACATCACTTTTAAGTTTTATAACATTGCAATAATATGGTAAATAGAGCTAAGAAGTGATCATAAGCACTATGACCAAATTGAAAAAAAAATTTTTTTAACTATGCCACTATATTTCTACGAAACCTACAGTCTTCTCCTAAATTCGAATGTTTCACACTGATTCTTGTCAGGTAGGTACCTAATATGTATTTTATAAAAAATCCTTATTTATTACGCTTACAGGGAACGAAGGGGAAAGATAAGAGTATTTTCAGATAAACTGAAAATGTAATGTAATATCGTAAAATAAATTGGAACAGTGCTGGAGGATGAGCTAAAAACCCGGCTTTACACAAGCTCTTTGATCAAATATAGGTCGACAACGCTAGACGTAGGATTACGATGAGCGAGGTACGACTGCAACTGAAACCGTGCCTCACATGATCAGAAATATCCGATTGGAGAACCTGATAAGTAATGGCTTTTAATGTACTAGGAAACCATGGAAGATCAAGATCCAATCAATTTTTAAACATGATCGGGTTAGTTTTATTCACTTAGTCATAGTAGCTTTATAATTTTATCTTAATAACTGAAAAAATGATATCAGGGTTAGGTTTCGAAAATTCTATTGGTGCATTATGAATGATCGTAATTTAAGTAGTTTAGCGCAGCCAAGCCCTCTTATTTTACAGTGAGTAATGTATACTTCACTCAGCGCGCTCTAGGAAATATTATTGTTACCATAGCTCGTTATCCTTACTTTTAACAAAAATGCTAACAGAAGGTCACGACAACTAGCAAAGTGCACTTTATCTATTAAGAAGATGTCTGTGCTTTTCAACTAATAGAATTTTTAATCAAGTTGCTTGCGGCGCCGCGGCGGCACGAGCTCGCCAGATTAATGTAATTGGACGACGCCGTCACAAAGGCAAATTGTAATCCCCCTCTTTCATTATATGTATATGTCAGTAATATGGCACCCAGACAATGTGTCGTATTTTTACATTATTCCTTCCACACCGCGGTACAGAATGAACCGGAGTGAGATTTATTTGCGTAGCAGAGAGCTTTGCTAACAAACGTCTGAATTGTAACAAAGCCGAGATTTGCATAACGTCATCTTTACTGCGGGTGCCGTTTGACCCACTGTCGGGATGATATCTGCACAAAGCGTGGCCGATACGGGTCAAAGCCGCAGTTCAAAACGCCCCCTTGAATCGGCCGATTGCTGCACAGTCATTACGAGAGCGAAGTGTCGGGACAATTAAGTTGAAGCGGCGATTGTGAGCGGTGCCAAAGCGGATGTAGGTCAGTGAGTGCAGAGTGGACCAGCACCGCTGAGGTGACGGCAGATTCGGCACCGATTGTGCCGCTGCCGCGCCGCCGCTCCTGCCTTGGCACCACACGTGAACTGACGTCTAATGACCCCGCCTCTGTAATCCCGCTCCGCTTTCGCTCAGCTTATGACGAACAATGCCATGTTTCGCATTGTCTTCCAGTATCGAGAACACGCATTTAAATATCGGATTTACAGACAATTGAAGACGACATTCAGTAGCCAATGTAGCCATATCTTACCAAAGTCGTTCACCCCGAATAATAAATGGCCGACTCACGATCCCTTTAATCCGCCGATAATATATTCTATTAACAATAAACCAGTAATCGAAAGCTACTTAGCATTCTATTTTGACATTTAAGCTCGAGACCCCTCCTCATTTGATCCGCCAAACATTATTTTGAACATAAAATCTTATCTGAGAACTCCTTAAAGATGCATTCTACGGAAGACGTCGGCGTCTATCTAAACAAGTAGGGGAGATAAGGCGGTTTAGTGCAGTCTCTAATACAGTGTGGCCCCTGATGCACGATTTTCAAGGCTTTAAATCCACCGTTATGTCGAAAGGCACTCCATATAGAGTGGTTTTGTTATATTTGGCTTAAGCAAGCACAGGGCGACCAAATCGGATTACCCATTTTTACGGGAGTAGATTTTTTTGTAAAAAGCTGTATGCAAAACCTTATCATTTTAGGAAGCATTTGCATGTGAATACAAAAAGTAAAGTTTTTTAGTGGTTGTTTTTGAATAGGTACCTCTCGGGGTTTTAATGTGGCTCAACAGGTTCTTTCATAAGGTACTGCTAAATTGATATTTGGATTTTATTCTTCGGAGCCAAAAGCTCAGACGAAAGAATTATGTACCTACTTACTTACCGCCAATAGGTATTTAATACAAAAATAACCCATAGGGTTTAATAGAAGCAAATTCCTTTATTTACGTGATTTTTTATTACTTTCCTGAAACTAGGTGTCGTATTTTGCTACTAAGCTTGCATAATATGGAATAACAGCATTCATTCTTTGTCCTAGCTTTACAAGCATACATTTTGCAAGAACTAGTTTGTAGAGAATGATAAAACTGTACGTGCTGCATGCATACAAAACTGTGCTCTGTCGCTCTATGTTAAAGATCTTATTATGTACAAAGCAACGTGGTTTTTACTTGCTACGGATATTTTGGATAGTGTAAAATATGAGTGCGGCCGCCGTGAAATGAGCTTTGGGCTTCCTGTCACCCTATCGCGGTGCATTCTCGTAAATTTAGATTTTTAGATATTCCCGAAAACAGCAGCTGTTCCTTGCTGTAAAGGCAGACGTCTGTGACATTGATATCCCGCTTTAATTATTACACTTAATTAGTCCTTCTAATATCACATTTATTATGTAAAAGATTAGATGTTTTGACGTTTTTGAATTTAAATGTTTGTCAATCTATGATGCAAAAACGACTAAACGATTATTTATTCTGTCACTGACTATCTGGTCAAGGCGTCTGCCTTGTAATCCGGGGTTTATGGGTTCAAATCCCACTGGGAAGCATAGTTTGTGAAAAGTTGTTTCCAGTCTGGTTAGGATATTGCAGGCTTGAATCACCTGATTATCCGAAAAGAAAGATGATTCCGTTCTTCGGAAGGCACGTAAAGCTGTTGTTCCCAAACACCATCTAGCGTTTGTACCTATCCTAGGATTGGTTCTGGTCTACTCTTTGGGTTGCGGAGGTCAGATGGCAGTCGCTCTGTGTAAAAACCAGAAATCTCGTCAAATCACCTAGGTTAGGTAGCGGACCCCGGGCTCTGAAGCGTTATCGCTGAGGATGCAACCGGGAATACGCGAGGATGATGATGATGATTAGTTATTCAGTCAGTCGTTTGCTTGACATGTAGGTAGATAGATTATTAAACTATACTTTTTAATTGTGACAAATTTAGGGATCGGTGGGACCGTGGTACGGTGAGATTGTCGTAGACAACACGGCGAGTAACGAGTAAAAGCTAATAGGATGTTTATATATATACTACGTATTTAAATATAATAATTATATTTATTGGCCCATTATTTCTTTTTCTTTGTAAATTTAAATTACAAGAAACACTTGAGACAAAAATAACCCAATAGTAGTTGCCTCATTATTACTGCAATTCCAAGTTCAGGGGAGGTAAACATGCCGAAATGATGCACATGCGGGGCACACGTGGCCAGCCAACCGTGATGCTGATAGCTCGCAGCTTGTCGCGACGCGGCGTCGCTCTGCAAATATTGCGGCAAACATTACACCGCGCAAACACGTGTCTCGGTTAAGACTAAACTACACCGATGTGAAGTTATTTCACACACATTTTGTGTGAGGAAACCATTCGGGTCCTAGTCCGGTTGATGAGTAGCTTCCGATTAAACGAGTATTAGTAATGTTAGTTTAGTTAGTATATACATTGGTTTATATAGCTTTGTTTGAGGATAAAAAACCTTTTTTTTTTCTTTGACTTGAAGTTTAGAACATAGCTTCGATTCGATTTAACTTTGCGAAGAACCTAGCTTTATATCTCCTGCAGAGACCTAGTATATTGCATTGCATCGCTATAATACTGCATATACAAATACATTCACTTTTACAAATATAAACGTCACGCAAAAAAATCAGAGAGCCCTATAAAGAGATGTGTCATGAAGATTTGAAGGGAAAAAGGAACGGACTCTATTTGATTAACCCCTTTATATGTTTTCTAAGAAAATAACTATGTAAATGTTTTTCTAGGCATTCTGCCCTAACTATATTATTTAGGAAGCTTTGTTTGTCTCCTTTTTCTTCAAACAGTTAAATATGTTTTTACATTTCTTTACACTAACTTTAGCCACAGAAGACAGTAAGAGTATACAGAACGGAATCTCCTAAGGTCCCGCGCAATATGCATCCCTGTTCCCCGTCCCCGCACCTCTCCCCCGTTCTCGCCTTGTCGAGGGGAGAGAGCAGGCTAACACACACTGCAAGGCACACGCGGCCGCACAAGAACGGGGGGGAGGGGCGGTGACGGGGAACGGGGACGCATATTGCGCGCGTGTACCTTAGGAGATTCCGTTCTGTATACTCTTACTGTCTTCTGTGCTTTAACGTAATATAATAAAATCTTTCACTTACTCATTATATTAAACCTAGCTATTGCAGTGTGACTCTCCCTCGGGAAGTAACTTTATTTCATAATCCATTCATATTCTGCGAGTAAAAGACGGGAAACTGACAAATTCCCGCCGGCGTAGCTTGATAATTTTAAAGTTAGTAAAAATAATTAACTTTTAATTTAATATCTTCTGGGGTTTTTTAAGTAGTACTTTTACTTTTACTTAGTTTTGTCGTAGAATAAAGGCTTTTTGTGCAAACTGCAAAATACAATAAATATCTATTATCTCTATATTTCTAACGTGATAGACATAAACTCGGATCGCGTGATCCAAAAACTACGTATGGTACAAGATGGGTGAAGGCTCAATGAACGTAGCGATCCTAGCATGAAGGTGCAATACATATAATGTGTATACATGTATAACGGTTTAGAAAAATTACCTATGTAAGTGTTAAAATTAACTATGCATGTAATGCCGGTAAGTTAAAATAAAGGATAAATTATTTTTAAAATATAAATAAGATATGAGCTAACTGGTGAGGTGAGCGCAGGAGCGGCGAGCGGCGCGGTGTTACACAAATGAGCTCAATAGGCACGCATGATGTAGTAGGGGTCCCGCGAAACGGCGGAATTCCATCCGCCATGGATGCGCTACTGAATACAAATTCACATGTACTCCAATTATAGGAAAACGATTTGGTACGAATATTCTTGGCAGACTTGCAAATTTCGTCTCGAATCAGCAAAATATATTTATTTTGTTGGGAGTTGGAATGGCCCCGCGATGAGTTCGTGACTTTCCTTTTCTGGAAGAGCCCAACTGCCCTCCGGAGGGCGAGCTTTTAACAATGTAGCGTCTTGTTTCGTCATTTAAATTTTAAATTTAGATTAACTAGAATTAAGGTTTTGTAAGAGCAGTTCGCTTTAAATTATTCCAGTAGAAGTTTTTTTATACCCTCTTGAAAATGAAAGGTCATTTTCTCGTTATATTCAAAGTACTCTGTTGGATATCCCACAGCGGTGCGGATAAAAGGTGGAAATTATAATTAACATTTTTTTTTTCCCGCTTCAATGTGAAATGCTAACACGGTGGAAATTTAGGTGTCTACTTAGAAAATGTACAAAAGTAAACTTGCTATCCTATATGTTCATTGGTGTACTGTTTCTGTTTAAATTGAAAGCTTGATGTAAATGAGAGGGTAAACTCGGCCAGTGTGATAATACGGGGTTAATCCGTGCATTTTTGCAGCAGTGCGCCAGCGCATTAATTACGTCCCGTAGCGCCACGTAAGTCCTGCCACCCGCCCCGCCGTATCCCGCTAAAAGCTATCGGCAATTACCGGCCGCGCCGCCCGAATAACAATGACTTTTTATATTTATCGACGCCTCCACAATGTCAATATGTTATTGACATATTTGAGAGTATAACTGCTTTGAATATTAAACTTTTGCCCGTGAAATATTACTTTATTCGATCGTCACGCAGGCAGAAAGTATCTTTCAAACAGCTTTTCTCGTCAATAAAAAGTCTATCATTTCATATTTGAGATAACTTGAAAAATGTATGTATTTTATCATTATCAGGCATACACACTACTTATTGTAGTTATTCGTTTAAAATTCGTTTTAAAGTAGGTACTATCAATTTCATATTTCGAGTACACTCATAAAAAGTACAGGTATTAAATAGAGATTTCTAAACCACAAATAATTCTAAAACTAAAAATCATGACCCTCACGTCAGCATTAACAAAATATTTCGTAGTAGGGTAAACAGCTAACACAAAGTTTATTACAATGGATGTCACGTGCATGAGACACGTACTCGTACGATGGGCGGACACAAAAACGAGTTGTAATTTTAATTAAAACGTCACAACTTTTGAACACCACACATAATGCGAGTTAGCTAAATAAGACCCACGACGCGACGCTGACGAAGGATTTGAGATACAAAAACGAGCTTTCGCAAACCCCGTATCCTGCCGTTTCGTACCAATTAAAAATTAAGAAACAATTAAATATTGAAGAAAGAAAACAGACTTTAAACGATACATACTAACAGAGACTACCACATATAATTACAGTCTTTTTCATGCAAATTTTGAAACGGAATCTAACATTTTTTCTAAGTTCTTCATATTGTACTTGGTATAAACTATTATCCGCCCAAAACGAGAAGATCTCCCGTAATGTGTCACCTTCTCTTATCTTACTGTCAACTTCATTTGGGTGAATAATGGCTGTTAACACATCAACAGTCCGTGTATTTTTTCTTTTCTATGAGAAACAAAAATTGACGAAGATTCAGCACATTTAAATTTCACATGACGTCACGGCTAATTACGATTTTTACATAGCGGTGACGTAACAAGCGTTAGATGCTCTATATCTAAATTTTTACTTTTTTGATAAACTGAAAACATATGGTTTATTATTTTTTGATAATCTAACTGACGGACTAAATAAAATACAATCTACATCCCTATTGCTTTTCTATTGTGTCTGGTATGGACTGCGAATGTGTTAAACCAAGTCCGAAATTAAGTCTGATAATAAGACGGTGTATGACTAGACCAAGTTACCCTGAACTTCAGAAAATTATTTTTATTGTATCCAAACGTGTTTTATTTTTAGAGATTACCAAAATAACTTACCTTACGTGTAATCAGGTTCGTAGTCTTACTAACATGTATTTTATTTGTTTTGTTCACAAATAAGTATATCTCAAGAATAAAAAAGTGTT
This sequence comes from Acrobasis repandana, assembly GCA_963576875.1. NCBI lineage: Eukaryota > Metazoa > Arthropoda > Insecta > Lepidoptera > Pyralidae > Acrobasis > Acrobasis repandana. The sequence continues at coordinate 10,983,701 of OY756218.1, read as the reverse complement.
AGCTCTAGGTGAGAAAATTTATATTCAAGTATTACAAAGCGTTTTCTACTAAAATGAAATATAAAAATATTATTTTATGACGAAAATGTTCTTATTGTTTTTGAATGAAATTTTGTATTGACGTATATTACTTTGTTGAAACATTTTGAGTAGGTATTCGATGCAAGAATTGAAACTGTAATTGATTTTGACGCGTTTAGTAATGTTATAACTATGTTTTTGGACTTATGAATTACTTTAACATTATCTTTGTCACGTTTTTATAAAGTTTACAAAACCAAGGGTATTTTTTAATTGAAGCCCCCGAGATTTTTATCAAAATACCTCTATGCTATTATAATGTAAAAATCATTGGATTTTCGCACAGTTTTCTAGTTATTTAATGGATAATAATTGAACTAGCGTTTTTCTTTGTTAGTCAATGCGTACTAGTAACACTACTTACACTGCGGCATTTGGTCTACAAAATATGCATTACTTTGTCCACTTTCATGCAATTTTGCCTTAGTTATCTACCTCTTGGCAACTTTCAACCCCCGCATGCTTGCGCTAGGTCGTTCACCTGTCTAAACTTTGAAAGAGTTTGACCCACTAAACTTCAATCTCTGTAGAGTTGGTAATAACTGGCAGGTTTATTAAGTTTGTGAACGATAAATACCGTAGTACGAGTATTACGTGTAATGCACTGCATATCAATGTGAACTTCTTTGTGCAAAGGAAATACTAACTTTGATTTTATGACCGAGCGACCGAAGCATCTCAGTTTCGAGACTGGCCGACTGGCCTGGTCCTTCTATGTTCTCGCCTATAGGTCGCATTTTTCAACTCATTATGATGAAAATTGGCACACATGTTTCTTGATTGATTTAATGTTTTTAGTTGATCGCGATTTTTGTGTGGGGGAAAAATAGGGGGGGGGGGAAGAGAACTTTGCTGTGGCATTATTTATTGGCGGACTTCATTTTTACATAAGATGTTGCAAAAAAAAGGGGGAGTGGAGGGGGGAAAGGGGGAAGTTTGTTGTAGAGTTATATATATGTCGTAGTTGGATGGTATAAACCGCTAATTCACGAAACCTCTAGCTGTTTGGCATTACAGCTCGGTTTTGTAAAACAGCGAACCCTAATACGCGGGATGGAATGGTCGACTTGTATTCATCCATGTGGCTAGAGAAGTGGTTAAACAATTCTATCTAAAGAAATTATATACAATGTAGAATGCCTACGAAGTGGCAATGGCGAGCAAGCGAAGCGTGTGTGCCGCGGCAGCGGCCGGCGAGTGCTAGGAATGTTCTATTCATTTTACTAGGTCAGCACAGACCCATAGGTTAGGTAAGGTTAGAACTGCGACCAACATACGCACGAGCCGAGTGAGCGAAGCGAGCGTGCCGCGGCAGCGGCCGGCGAGTGCTAGAAAAGTTCTATCCATTTTACTAGGTTAAGGCAAACCTATAGCAATAAAATGGAATAGTTGTATGGGATATGAAATTCGATGTCGAAAAAATCTGCATTCTAATAGACACCCAGTTATATTTCATTATGGTAACCCTACACCAAACCCTTATCACTACTTACTTGTGTCGCAGTTGGATTGTTTAACGGTTTCGTCAAACAGCGGATTACCGCTACTGTTTTACAAAACTGCTAGCCGTTTGGAAACGTGGTTAGCGATTTGAATGAACGTAACACGTTGAGCAATCTTAGACAATCCAGCTGAACAATATTCGGCTGTTTAACAAAACCTAGCTGTAATGCCAAACAACTAGAGGTTTCGTGAATTTGCGGTTTATACCATCCAACTAAGACATATATATATATATATATGGACGGATTTCACTAAAATGGCTTTGCTAAACCAGGGGAAAGGGGAAAGTGTCGGTTATAGCATGGTTATAAGAGCTCACGAGGTCTACTGTTCGCACAGAACCACTAGTTATAAAATCAAATTAAGACAGCGCCTGATGAGGATAATCTAAATATTGCTCCTGCTTCCACGCACACAAATTTACTCTAGAGGAAGCGAGACAGCGAGCCATGCGGGGTGAAACGGTCACGGCGAGTAATAAGGCTGGTTTACACGTTGCGTGTATTTTTTTTTTCGTTTTACAAAGAATATTTAAGAGTTATTTAAAAAATAAGACATATGATCCCTGCTTTATGTTTAATACAATTATAATCCAAATTTGCAAGGGATAATTTATTGTATTTCTTAAATACTTTCCGTTTTAGTATAATTCTGAAGTGATTTAGAGACAACTTCACAATTTTTTTCTATCTAGAAAATTTTAAGCAATCATGTTTGCGAAACATATTATGTATAGAGTTAGTCCTGAACTCTGCTGTGTTTTTATTTCAAAGTGAGTATTTCGTTAATATTGATAATATTTAAGATCGCTGTAAGTACTATCAGGGTCATAACGAAAATATTAGGTCCTTACATATGAAATTGCCGATTTTCAATACTGGCAACTTTAAAATCAAATATCTTGCGTTTCATTAGGAATTCCAAATTCAAATTTATTTCGAAATAAAGCCAGAAAAATATTGTTTTAAAATTCGTATTTCATTTGTTTTAACATCATTTGTTTGAGTTTCAACATTGCTATTACAACAACTATGGACAAATTGAAAATTCGCGGTATTTACGAATACGAGTTCCACCGTGGCACCAGTGCTGCAGAAACGACTCGAAGAATTAACGACGTGTATGGACCAGACACCGCTAACGAACGAACGGTGCGTTTCTGGTTTCAACGTTTCCGTTCTGGAAATTTCGATTTACACAATGAGCCTCGTGGACGACCTGATACTCAAGTGAATAACGAAGAATTGAAGGCAATAGTGGAAGCGGATCCATCTCAAACCACTTCTGAATTAGCAGCAGCCTTCGGCGTAAGTGACAAAACGACACTTATCCACTTGCGCCAAATCGGAAAAATTAAAAAACTCGAAAAGTGGGTACCGCACGAATTGACTGAAGCAAACCAACAAACACGCGTTGCTTGCTGCGTTTCTTTGCTTAATCGCCACAATAATGAGGGGATTTTGAACCGTATCGTGACTTGTGATGAGAAATGGATCCTGTACGACAATCGGAAGCGATCATCACAATGGCTTGACGCTGGAGAACCGGCATAACCTTGCCCTAAGCGAAAACTGACCAAAAAGAAGATTCTGGTTAGTGTTTGGTGGACCAGTGCTGGTGTTATCCACTACAGCTTCTTGAGATCAGGCCAGACGATTACTGCAGACTTGTATTGCCAACAATTGCAAACAATGATGGAAAAGCTCGCCATTAAACAACCGAGACTGATGAATTGCTCTAGCCCACTGCTCCTTCAGGATAACGCTAGACCACACACTGCACATCAAACGATCGCCAAGTTAGAGGAGCTGCGACTGGAACCTCTGCGTCACCCACCATACTCTCCAGATCTTGCCCCAACCGATTACCACTTTTTTCAAAATTTGGATAACTTTTTACAAGGAAAAAAATTCAAATCTGATGAGGCAGTCAAAACCGCCTTCAAACAGTTCATAGACTCTCGCTCCCTGGTTTTTTTTTTCCAAAGGTATCAATGATCTGCCTATAAAATGGCGGAAGTGTATCGATAACAACGGTGCATACTTCGATTGATTAAATAATAATTTCATTAAAAAAAACTTGTTTCACTTTTTTGATACTGAACGGCAATTTCATATGTAAGGATCTAATACTTAAACGAATATATTAACAACATTTTGTATTAGCGTATTTTGGTGATACATCTAACAGTTCCCTCGGATCTAATAGAAGTTTTATAAAGATAAAACATTAAAAAAAAATTATCTGCTGCATAAACTGCTACAAATATCCTCAAAAACTTTGATGTAAGATTAATATTCACGTACGACACGAACCTACAAGGAAAGCTCATCGTAGATTAACTTCGTACCCGGAAATTGACAATCGGATATACCATAAAGAGAGAGCCGCATTTGTGAATCAAAAAAAATCTTTATAATTTTCGAATGTCCAAATAATAAGGATTAAAGTACGATAGGTCATTATATGGACTTGTAAATATGAGAACATATTACGGCCATTAGATATCATTTACATGACAAATTTGTCTGACATGTCAAAGATTGCAAAGACAAGAGATAAAAAGGCAAGTCTTGTCAAGCAATCAATAATAGCGTAAATGCATGATTTCAAAATTTTTTATAGACTTTATAACGATACTATATATTGTCCGTGTACATAAATTGGTAAATAAATAAATCAAGGTTTTTGTGAAAATGTGGCAACGATTAGCGGAATTTCCCAGAGCGCAGGATGTGGCCAGCACCAGCATTGCGACCCGTGGCACGTCCCAAATCCAGACACTTGGCACGGCAGCCGCGCACCCAGGCTCTAATACCCAGTTTTAAGTTTTAATTACACCGTTGCCAACTTATAGCTTTGGAAGTCACCCTAAAAACCTTATTGCCCGAGCGAAAACTATCAAATTGTAGCTTGTACTTAAAGACAACTTAAACAATGTCATTAAAAAAGAAGGCTTTTTTGAACAAGGCCAAGGCAAAATCACCGTAAAGAAGTATGTTTTTTGACCTAATTTCAAAATTCGTTCATATGATTTCGACTTTCCATTGTCTGTAATTTATCATGGTCATTCAGGTAACAGGTAACATAAAGCATAAAGCTTTATATTATAGGTATATGTATTGGTGTCTGCCGACTTGTCTGTGTATAAGAAAGCAGCTTATTTAAAATTGAAAAGACTCCATTGTTGCAAGTTCCAGAACAGCTAAACAATATAAATTACAAATCAAAACCAAATCCTAACACCACGAACAAGAACAAAACTGCGGAATAAATAAAAGGGTGGCCGAGGTCCAACGCGAACAATTTCTTCGACGATAAAACGCGAAAAGAGCGGTATTTAAATTGAATACACCGTAAATAAATGCTAAATGAGACAAAGAACTGTGAGAGAATTTTCAATCTAAATAAGAATAAAAGGAGCGATGTATCTTTAATGAAAGCGATGTGGAACGACCACTAATGTATTTGACCACCCGATGAGATGTATCAGGCATTTTACCGGTATGTACTACTCGTAATTAATTATTTGCTAGCAATCAATAAACACTTCATCGTACTCTCAGAACATAATAACTACTAGCGCCACTCCTCCGTTTCATATCTTTTCCTCTTTATGATTTGAGATTGTACTTAATAAAGTCTGTCTTGTAGATGGAACTCTCCACATAGGTATCTCATAGACGAAAGAGTAGCTTTTTGGTATCTTAGTACGATGATTTATTTTTAGTTTAAGTTTATTTATTTACCTTTTTTTAATTAAAACCTATTTCGTCCCACTGCTGGGCAAAGGTCATCACGTTCATATGGATCAAGTCTCATATCGGAATTATAGAAAAAGAGCAAGCGGAAAATTTTGCAAACAAAGCTTGTACCCCAAAAATAGTTCAATATATATATAATGTGTTTGTTAGACCCGTATAAATAGTATAAACGACCTATTTCCGACCTCCTACGCCAAACAAATTATATAACAAAGAATTTAAGACAACTGGCGAAGACAATATGAAACAGAAGCCATGATATTTATAAACTATTTCCTAATCTAGATTCAGTGCACAAATTCATAAGCCACATAGAACCTACCTTCCAGATATCCCAGACAATAACCAACCACGGATACCACCGAGAATACAATGTCCTTGTGATGACACAACTATACAAAACCTGAAACATCTAATAGAGAACTGCCCTATCTTCAATCAAACAAGATTCAACTCCGAAATGACCTGCAGAAACCACCAACTAGCACCGTACGACCCGCAAGACATAATAAAGAAAGAAAGCGCCATACAAACCTACATCAACCATATAAAATAAATTATAAACAACCTAAAAAAAGTGAACACATAAAATGAAGAATACAAATTCCTGTATCCACTAGCAGGAATAAAACCAAACGGTTTTTTCAAACAGATGGTGTTTTAGCCGGTAAGAGTCCGGCACTACCCTGGGTCTTCCCTCCCAGGTGTCCATGAGGATTTCATCACCTGCTTGTAAAACTAAAACAAAAAAATCTCTTTAAACCTAGCTGCGTTCCATTGCTCTTTGGCATACTTTTGAGTTTGGACTTACAGTGTTTGTTAGTTTGTACATGTGTTTGTTTGTATAATTAAAGTTAGGTCAAATCTAGCTAAATTTGACCCTATTGTTCGGGTGTTCGATTGAGTTCAAACATGCTTACCTAGATATGATTACACATTCGATTTACTAAGTCGGTCTGATGACAGGGCCGTACGGTGGCTGAATTTAATAACAAAACTATGCAAACTTCATTGTTGTTTGATTTGTTTTGTCTCACAAGAATCATCATCATCATCATCAGGGCTATTTTATCTCCACTGCAGGAGCACGACCCTCTCTGTACTACCAGAGCGGTTATTAGCCAGAGCAGTCAGAGGATTAACCTACACTCTCCACGCTGGCCAGACGGGTTGGAGAGGTCTCATTGATATTTATACGCTTTGTTCAACTTGTGTTTTCTTCGACGCTTTCTACGACATCCACGGGAAGACTTGGTGTGGTTCTATTCTATTACTATTCTGCCGGGAACCATACGGCTTTATCATCAGAGATAAAAAAAAAATCTTATAAAAAAAGTTATCTTGTAAAGGACAACTAGCCGCTTTGTGCATTAGCTATGCTAATGACCTAGACACCGATCGTTTATTATTCACTGTAATCCGATACGTTTTCTCACTCATCCGATGACTGGCGACCGGGAAATACTAACAAAAAGCTTTTAAGTCCGATGTAAAGTAACCTCCGCCAGAAGTAAGACAATATTTCAATACAAACTTGCTTTTTAGTTATAGTACCTAACTATAAAAATAATATACTGGATAAAATTTAAAATTTGATCAGTTTTTGGCAAAGACCTACAATTTGTCTATTTATTCAAGTGTACAAATTACTTACATTATCACGTCTCTATCCCTAACGGGTAGGGTTCCCAACCCTCCCGGATTGCCCGGGAGACTCCGGTATTAATGGTTAACCTCCCGACCGAGAGCAATAATTTCTCCGGTTTTTCTAAAAAATAAATGCATCCTTGAAAAAATGGTCACGTTTGTTCTTTCCATTCCTGTATCTAATGCTTCATGCGAGCGCGTATTCAGCATGATGGAGCTCGTATGGAGCAAGGAAAAAACCGAATGAGTGTTTCTTTAGTAAAAGCAGAGTTACAAGTACGTAGTACTAATATTAGATGCTGCTCGAAAACAAAATAAATATAAATTTAAAAATTAATTAATGATTTCCTTTCAATCCCCCCCCCCCCCCCCCGATAAATTTCTTAAACATACAAACCTCCCGGGTTGGTCCTTTCGATAGTTGGCAACCCTACTAACGGGATAGATAGAGCCTATGGCCTTAAGACCCTAAAACCAAGTCTAGTGTGATGGTTGGCGTAAAGATGGAAAAAGTGATTCAAAATAATGATGGGTTGCTATATAGCCGTATCGCCGCATATCAAAATGATTCAGATTCTCGCCCATTCTCTCGATCAACATTCACGTTCTGCGCGGAAAGAGAAGCAGCCGGTACAATCTACGTTTTTTCTTTTCTCCCAGACCAGCGTGGAACAATTCGTTGAGTGACTGATAAATCTATTCAATGTAGTCTAACTCTCAAAGTAGGTTGATCTATGTCAGTAAAACTACGTTTCTTTGGTGAGTAAAATTAGTTTATTTTATGTACCTAGTAGCATTTAAGTGGTTAGCGTTTAATTTTTGTCTTAAGTTTATAAAAGAGATCGGTGGCCCGGCGGGAGTACGCATTAAAAGAGCTTTTGCAATATAAGCTACTTTGGGTATGGTTCGCTCTTGGATGAAGTAAACACAAGTGGCATAAACATTTCTCGAGCTCATCCGTGCTTCGGAAGGTACGTAACGCAGTTGGTTCCGGCTGTCATCATTGTATGGCAGCAAGCTTTATCAGATACCTTTAGGCAGCTTGAAAAATCTGACACCAGTGTTAGCCACTTACACACACGAAAACCAGCATAAAAAAGATAAAATGTGACGTTCCACGAGTAAAGATACCTTGTGGACACTGGCGCTTAAGACGTTTAGAAAAACAATTCCTACAATTAACTTAAATAAACACATTGTCGTAAGTGCCAGCGTCCATAAGGGACTTTTACCCGTGGAACGTCACAAATTAGACAGATCATGACTTTCACACCCACTGATTCCACGGAAGCCTGCTTTATCTAAGAAGTCGATAAAATCGGCTCCATTTTATTTAAAGTAAAGTAGCTGTTCCGTGCATTAGCCGTTCTAACTGGGATCGTTCATTTAAGTATTCATTGTAATCCGATACATTATCGCACTCATCCGACATCAGCTTCACTAACAAAAAGTTTATAATATTTTATGTTCACTATTTTCTTTGTTCAGTATTGTCAAATATAACTTTACAATAAGTAAAATTAGTTTGCCTATTGCGAGGGAGTCAGGCCAATGATTGCAGCACTGGAGTTATGCTTCTCTTTGTAGAAAGAAATGAAATTAAAAAAACAGATTCTAATATGTTTACAGGTCAATAGGGATGGGATAAAGATTTTAAAAACGCTTGAATATTTTTCTGCTGTTAGGAAAGTTCAGAGCCAAGAATACTAAGAGTGTTTTATAAATGTAAATAAACTGTAAATAAAGTACTACAATTAATTTCTCAAAAATTTAACATAGGTATCTTAAGGCTTTTCTTCAGACACCCACAATATCTAAAACACGATTCAGCATTTTTGCCTTGATAGAAAAAAATCACAAACATACTTTCTAAATTTGTCTAAATTTACCTATATACAATTACCTTTTTATGTGAAAATTACACCAAAAAATGTATTACCTAAATTACTAGTTAATTTCGCTACACAAAAAAAATTAAATATAATACAAAAAAATATTAAATAAAACACATTGAAATCTTCGTCGAGAGCGAACAAAGGTTCATGCTGGACGATATTTCACTGTAGTATCTTAGTGTAGTAATATCTTTTTTTAAAGTAAATTTAGGCAAATTTAGAGGTATGTTTGTTATTTTTTTCTATAGAGCCAAAAAAGCTGAATCGTGTTTCAGATATTGTGGGTGTCTGTATGGTGTCTGTAGAAAAGCCTTAAAATTTTTCAAAAACAGGCACAGTTTTGCAGGCTCTTAACCCATCTCGCCTTAAAAAGAATTATATTTAGATCATTTAAAACTAACTCCCATACAGTTGTCGTCGCCATTTCTCTTGTCCTGACCGTCTGACGTATTAAAAAAATAATTACATATGGCAGTTGACAACAACATAAGGTACATTATTGCTCTTAGTTTGGCAACATAACAGTCATAGTTGTCAAACTATTTCAGTAAAGTTGTCAACAAAAAAAGCGTTTTCAAAATTTTCATCTCTTTCCTATTATACAAATTTAAACGTACTGATATGATTTTCAATAGTATCTATGATAGTAACTGGTACTTTAATTACTACTATACAATGTCAAAATATACAAAAACTTTTTAAAAATCTACCAAAGTTTGCAAACGCCACATCAATCACTAAATAATACACAACCAGCACATCAGAATGCAAACAAAGCTAAAGCTTCGAAAATAGTCATAAGCAGTATAAACAGTGAGTGGCGTCTAGGCGCTTGTCAAAAGTTCCCCGGCAATCCGAAGTTGCCGGATTCCGGACATTCCGCCCGCGCCGCCCCGGTGCCGCCGCCGTCCGTAGACGAGACCGGGATTCAATAGATACTATTCCTGTAACTAAATTTACCCTACATTTTGATTCTTCGTCATATCAATAAAACAAAATATGGATATATTAAAATAAAAATCCTTCACCAGCCTATTTTGCCAATTTGGGTCAAAAGTTTAGTAAAAACGTCATAGAAAATAATTATGAGTTTCCTGGCGATTATTATCAAATTACACACTCTAGAATAATTAGGTAGGTACATTATGGTTATGTGTGATTAAATGTTAGTATTGTATGATAAAAAAAACTTACTACAGATATTGTATGTTTTAAAATACATCTACTTGGATGCTATATAAGGTGTCCCTAATTTGTAAAATCTTCATCTAAATCAAACATAAATTCATCTGAAGGCCACAACTCGCTGTCAGACACTTTGTTCTTAATTATTACTGCCTACTCCACTTAAACACCACTTGTTCAAGCACCATCTCATTAGGGTTAACGTCTCTATCGCACCTTGTGATTGATGGTCTATTTTCATTATATCTGACATGCCTCCGATGCACCTCGACTGTAGATAATAAATGTTATGGGTTAAAATCGAATGAATGGATTAGATATGTAAATAAAATTTAATTAAGCGTCCATCCATATATCGATCTATTTCTGAATGAAAAATGGGCTTAGTGCGCAACCTCTACACCTTTTGAAATATATCTACCCTTCACTTATCTGAAATTTGGTGAGGCCTGACGACTAACTACGAGAATAATTTAAAATAACATGATTGTTAAAATTAAATTACTGTTTTATTTAAGATGTCGATTTTTAAAGTACCTAATAATGTATATTTACATTATATACTTACCTATTTATGTATAAGATTATACTTAACTCCAACAAAAAATAATTTAAATAATTTTTATTGAAATGTTACTGACAGTTTGTCTGATACCTATTTGTTTGTGTGAAGAAAATCAAATAACTATTTATTTTGTCATTTGACACAAGCTCAACATTGTTTTATTAACCTAAAATATCAGATTCAAAAAAGCTAGTTTTTGCCTAAACTAAAGGCTATTTAAAAACTTTTTGTAGAAACATTGCAGCAGAAATTCGGGCACGCACTAGAAGCACTCATAAAATGTAGTTGCTAGTTTCGCGGTAATCCTCGCCAATATTATTTTAGCCCACAAACTGCAGGCGGAGTTTAGGAGGCTTCCACAGAGCTGGCCGTTTAGCAAAGTTTAAGTAGAACCACCAAATGCGTTCCATTCGGGCTCGCTTCATGTTAATCCTTGAAAATAAATAAACAACCGCCTCGTATCACTGCAAATCCTGAAAGCAACGCTAAATATTCTGTTGCATGGCGAGGACGATTTACAAACTGAATATTTCGCTAGGCATTTTTACTGTTCTTGCATGTTACACAGATCCCTGTGCAACATCAATTTGCTCTTTTGAATTGTTAAAACTATCCCGAAATTGACGTGAGCCTTTTTAGGGTCCCGTACCTCAAAAGGTAAAAACGGAACCTTCATAGAATTACACGCGTGACTGGATTAGTTTGTCACAGCAAAACTCCAAAACTACCAGACCGATTGATTTGTAATTGTACCTAGTATATGTAAGTCGGTGACCCAACACGGACGTGTAAAAGAATAAATTATTAAAGGAACATCTGGTGACAAGAGGGCTGGCTCATTTATCGCGCAGAGAATGGCAGTAGCCATTCAGCGCAGGAAAGCAGCCAGAGTTCTTGACACCATGGCACATGAAAAAAATTTAGATTTTAGTTTAGTTTTAATTAAATAAATATTTATAAATAAAATTTAAATATTGTTAAACAGTTTATATATAACTCACATAATATAGTTGCAATGCTGACCAGATTTCAATCGATTTAGATCTTACCTACCATACTTAAGTATACCGTTTTAGTAATATTCATAGTTTTAAAGTTATTTTAGAAAAAAGGTGAAAATTGAAGATTTCCCTTTCCCCTTTATATCTCCAAAACTACTGGGTCAAAAAAATATAGAAAAACTATTTTCTGTGTTTTTTCGACCTAAACTATCTATCTTTACCTAAAACAGGAAAACCTACAAGGAATGTATAATCAACATACGAAACCCTCACTCTTCACGCGAGTTTAACTCGTACTTATCCGGTTTTAGGATATTGTTGTATCCACAAATCTGTATATTTGTTGATCCTTGGTCTGAGGTATAATCTCGAATCTTTATAATGTTTATAGGAGTCCTGGATTGTTTTAGAGAAACCTATTTACCTTTATATCATAGATTTTATTAATTAAGCCAGATCTTGCCCCCAGTTCCGTCGACGTCCGTGGGCACTTTTAAATGGTTTAGAAATCACATACACACATACTTTAACACAATAATAATACATTTCGCAGTAGTGCTAACAACATTTTACATTCCTTTGTATCTAAGTAACAAAATTAAAACGGGTAATTACAAAGAGAAAAAATAAAACACGAAGAAACTTTTATATTCCTCCAATTATCTTTTCCGTCGATTAAACTCTCGAAGTAATTGCAGCAAACTGCAGCGAAATTAAATAAGTATTATCTAAATGGGCGCGTAATACCGACTGCAGAATGTAGGTACCTACGCGGCGCGCTGCTTATTGCTGCCTCACGACTATTGCCTATGTTCAGCTGAAATAGAATCGCGGTACCCTGCAACTCTACAACCTGTGCTACGACCTATATATCTTGTATTTCCGCTCTTGTAATTCTGCGCTACGAGTCCGTGACGGAATATTTTAATTACTATAATATCTATTTATTTATTAAATCTTTATTAACCACAATAGTACAAAAGGTGGACTTAATGCTAATGCATTCTCTACCAGTCAGCCTTTAGGAAAAACAGAAAAATTTAAATTAGCGATAGGCGCTTAAAGATAATTATGTATTTCTCACACACTATACACATATCTACATATACAATATATACACATACATATATCTACTACTAGATGATTTATTGGTAGAAGTGTGATTGTCAACCACAACCATACTAATAAGTAATATCTCTATTAGAGGCCACACCGTTAAAATCTTTATATTATACCTTCCTACTTGTGACGAGTGTGACAGTTAGGTAAGGAAGGATGGAGGCCTCTACATAGGTATAATAAAGCTAGGTCTCTGTCCGAGAAATAATATAAAAAACATTTTATGTATTCCGGGATATATAACTTAAAAATAAATCAGTAATTAAAAACAACGGGATTTAAACGAAATGACACTTTTTAAAAAAGATTAACTACCTAAGTAGAAAAAAGCACCTCATAAAGATCCACACAATTCAAAGCGTTTTATTACGCCATAAAATAAAAATTTTAACCAAAAACTCGTCTAAATAAACGTTAAATAGGCGTTTTCATTAACAATTCTTTTGAAGGAACAGAGGATACGCAAATTGAATGCGAAGTAATAAATGGATCCCTTGCATCTCAATGAGGCCCACGACGCACCAGCCTTTGATTGATTCAGCCACCGAAATCATTTCGGCCTGTTTGGGATTCACCGCAGATCTTAGTTGTAATTTGCTCTTCCATGTGAATAAACAGTTTTATTGTTTAAATAGTTTTAAGATATCTATCTTTAATTTAATTTTTTTATATCTTACTACACCGACTGATATTCATCATTTTACAGGTAACTAACTAAGAGGATTTTTCAAAAATATCATCGGTTTAATTGGTATTGTATGCGTTTTATTAAAAGTTACCTAAAAAGTAGATAAGTACCAGTATATGAATATGAGCAAAACGTCCAGTGCAAGGAAAACCTTTTTAGAAGAAAATAACACCTTTAATACTGGAAAACAGTCTGATTTTATTTCTAGAAAACCTTTGTATCAACACCCTCTGAACATACCTTACTTAATAAAATGAGTAAAAAATTGTAACACTATTTAAACGACGTTAGGAGAGTAGGTCACAATATTCTTTAACTGAACGTTAAACGTGGATAACACAAACATAATCTCGAGAGTAATTTATTTGTGTAAATAAAAAACGGGAGCGTAGAAAAATATATTTTAATCTCTTTTTTAAAGAAGATACAGTTGAAGTTACATTAGTTTACCTATTTGTAACTAAAAGTCAAAAGCTACAATTAGTATGATTATGAAAATGCAAAGGGAACGAAAATCTGGGCCATCGCTTATTTACAAAACTATCCAAAATTAACTACATTTCCGGTTAGTGACTATTAACAAATACCTATTCGTATGTGTGTGTGTAAGAGAAAATAAATCGTCATAATATAACCTTTTCCGAACTACGGTTTTAAAAATAGAAAACGCAACATCATAACTTAATTATCAGAGAAAAATATAATAAAAACAGTTCGCTGTACAGAGCAGCTACATTTCCGCGGGGCCTTTAGCGAATTTACTGTAAAAAGCTTTAATGAACTAATGTATTCTTAATGAAAAGGCGTCATCCATGCGGCGTCGGTGGCCGCACTCACTTAAGGCCATGAAATATACATGGTTCTGGCTGATTTTAATTAGCGCCTGGAAGAGAGCATAGCCATCTCGAGCTCCTCCGCGTTCCGCCCGCTATTTCTAATGCCGCTAAATTTAAACGAGTCGTATTGGCTATGTCTGGAGTAGGTACACTGACTACATATGTTTACTATATTTACAAGTATAAATAACTGTACCTTATCTTCCTGATTTACCTATATAAATTTCATTTATAATTTATTAAGTTAGAGTCAGTCATAAGCGTAGCACAGACAAGTATCTTTTAAAGGTTTATAAAATCATTGAAAATAATGGTAGGTAGATAAAAATCATTTGATAACTTAAAACTGACTCAATTAGATTTTTTTAATATTTAGAGCGTTCCTTTTTTCCCTCCATACCTATAGGTACCTATTTAATTTATTAACTAGAACTTGCCTAAAAATTACTTATCAGATAGTCTGCATAAATATCATAAAACATAAAATCGTGGCCTAAGAAATGCGTTGTTGAGCAGCCACAATCTGCCACAAGACACGAGCCACGGGGCAGTATTAAATATTGAATGGAGATCATAAATGGAGTGATATTTTAGCTCGCAAGTTAAAGTGCTCTAGTGTAAGGCGGGTTCCCGGCGGTTTCCTTTCAGAGTGTATCGTAAACTATAGATGGCCAATTTATGGGACGATGCTGTAAGGCTGTAACCCATTCCACTGGGCAGATTTATGATGCCAGTCCCTCACGATCTCGACTATCTACATGGTCGCATCTAATAAACCAATCACCGCTTTTGTGATAGTGCAATGTCAGACTTCATACATCTAGAAATAATAATAGTTGACATTTATTACGAGGCTTAGTTTATTGTAGTTTCGCTCGTATACTTGAAAATATACGAGGCATAATACACTCATTACAACACGGACTTGCTTTAAATGTTTTTGTAATACTTACCTACGTATTTTTAATTTTTCAAATAACAAAACCTCAAAGAGCCTCACGGCAACTACGAAAGTAAACGAAAGTAACTTTATCTTTATTTTATTAGGAGAGAAGGATGAGAAAATTGTGCACCCGTGTGGTTTCGGGTTAGAATAGCACCACTCCATCTCTTCCAGTGGATGTCGTAAGAGGCGACTAAAGGATTAAGCAAAAACCTCTGGTGCTACATTTGCATTTGGTAAACGTCGGGTGCCGGGTACATTCCCAAAGAGGGTTGACGTCAGGCAGGCGGCCGGTCGTAAAAATATAGCTAAATCATTTAAACTGTTCCGGCTATTTCTTCTACATTTCGCAAGGTCTTTGGCATTCTTGGGTGACCATTGACATACATGTTATATTTAGAGAAGAAAAAGCGGAAAAGCGCACCCCGGGCTCCAAAGCATCACAGCTGAGGATGCAACCGGGAACGCGCTTAGACGAAGAAGAGAAGGATGAGAAAATTAGGTTGAGACGGTATTATCGAATAGGTGCATCATTTATGAATTTACTTATTTATTCCTATATCTGTGAATAATATATATAAATATATATATATTATATTTTACCTCCAAAAAGGACTCATATCATTTCTTATCATTTCAATAAATATTGATCTTAAAGCCGAATAAGTTTAACGGAAATGATCAGCCCACTATAGTTACTCAAATTTTATTAGTTTTATTTAAGTTTACCCATGCTCAAATTTTATTCGTTTAAAATTTACCTATGCTCAAACTTTATTAGTTTTGAGTTGAAATAAAACTTTCATTGTAAGAAGCATTGATGACGACATAATATCTCCCCGTAAATTAAATATGCCTATGAAATATTCATTCACCTATTTCAAAATATCACAAACAAATTGACTGGAAATTATTCAATTTACATAATTCTACAGAGTTAATTAAAATATTATTCAACACTGGCGCCTATGAATAAGGCCATTAAATTTATGTCAACTCGAATTGTCTTCATTATAAGAAGCTAATGATAATTTTAGAATAAGTCTTGGTTCGGCTTATCGACATCGAGACAACATAAATCACACCCACACCACACCTTGCGGCTAATTGTCCCACAATGTGAACGTTCCTACTACATACAGAGAATAAATTCCGGGATGTCGTGTCGCATTATGGCCGCATTATGGGTTTAATTTAATCTGTAGCTATTATCTCTTTACGATCTGATAATCGTACAGCAATAGCAGTTTATATTGATTTAACCTCTTTTAAATATTTTCTATAACCGCAATAGGTTTTTAATTTTATTGTTATAGCATGTTATAGTTATATTCTAATTGATCATTTTTTAAATTCCTTAGGAGGCTTATGCTCAGAAGTTGACTGCGGCTGTAATGTCAATTTTATTTCATACTTTATTAGTGCGAAAGGTTGCGGACTTACTTGGTAAAAATTACTATTTTATATAAGATTGACCATTTTTTTTTTATTGATATTGTTTTAATTAAATTAAATTAAATCCTATCCTAATCCTTATCGAAACTAATATTATAAATGCGAAAGTGAGTTTGTATATTTCTTTGTTTGTTACCTCTTCACGCTTTATCTACTGAACCAATCTTCTTGAAAATTCGCATACACATAGTTCGGAGTACTGAGAAGGACATAGAGTATCTTTCATCCAGGAAAAATGTAATATTCCCGTGGAATACGCGAGCAAAGCTGCAGACAAAAGCTAGTAATATATAATTTGATATTATAAGAGATGTAGCGTGGTGAGTGTAGGCCAAATCCTCTAACTGCTCTAGTAGATTAGAGAGGGTCGTGCTCCTGCAGTGGAGACTTAAAAAAAACAGGACCTGTTGATGATGATGATGAATTTGATATAAATAATTTTAAGCTTCAAATTTCCGACACGATGCAAATGAAATAAACAATCGGTTTGTGCAATAATCTCGTAGATATCCACACAAAGCACATTACAACTATTTCTTTCGCTTCAGATAGGTACAAACTACTTGAAGAGAAAGATTAGGGAAAAGAAAGCTACACTTCGTCGATAAATAGCCATATTCGACGTTATCCTCAAGTTCGCAACAATTTCAATCGACCTATGTTCCCGGCGAGTTGTCGGTATGTGTGGAACATAACATAACATCAGTGAGCTGCAGCCAGTCCGAGGAGCGACGCAAGCGGGGCGCGGCAGCCGCGGTCTCGCCGACCGCGAACCACCTACGTCGCTACTCGTTGGAAAGCAATTTCCCACCTGATTGTTCTAAAATTGCGCCCCAATTCACTCTACATTCCATGCCATCGAACGATTCATAAACATCGATTCGACCTCAAAGTTTAACACATGTCACATATGACTTTTCTCTCATTAACATTATAACTTTATTCATATACTTAAATTCAATATTTTGATAAATTCTTATCATATGCAGATCTGAATATAAATCTCATTAAAATAAATGATGAATCACAGAACTCGTTTTCCAATAAAACATATTTCATAATGAATGTTAAACATTAATCACACGTCGCTATATCTTCATTATTGGAGCAAATATCAGGAAACGACATTACGCGTATCATAAATAAAATTATCGCTCTCACCGGTCTGTATTTCACAATTAAACCGTAACAGCCGAAGTGATTTTGTGAAAGGTTTGATAAATCCCGTTAAGTTAAAAAGCTCAAAACGGTATCATAAATCCTCAAATGTCAAGCTAATTGAATATCGCCGCATTGAGAGCATTGAAACATTAACACTGTCAACACGTCCGCTGAAATTGGTTTCATTAAAAATTTATTCATAAATAAATTGTATTCACGCTCACCCACTAATTAATTTCTGCAACGTTATTTAATGATAACTTGACATCGTTATGATATAATGATTTTCGTGGTAACGTTACCAACAGGAATACAATTTTGCCTAGAGAATATTTTCGACAAGCATTGAGTATAGAGTAAACTGGACTTCGGCTGCGATGCTGTCAGCAACGCTGCCTTTGTCCCTCAGCAAATGGGAATCCATTTTACAGATCAATTCCAGTGTAGGCAAGCTCGACGGAATGACAGCCAATATATTGGCCTATGAATACAAGTGACGGGATCACGCTAGAAATATCCCGGCAGGCAGAGGCGAGTCAGGCGAGTGAGCGCACTGCCTTATACCTAAATTAATTTTGTGCTGTGATCGCCGGAGCGTAAACCTCACGATAATCATTCCGATCTCGGGTCCGCTTGCGTATCCACATTCGGCGGTAATGCCAACTATTAATCATAATAAACGTTAGCACGAATTTCGTTACTTGTACCTCATAATTTAATTTATAGGAACGTCTTAAAATCACTACTAATAAAACACGCGTTTGAAGATTCCTTAGTATTTTTAAATGTGTATACTTAGAAACATAATGGAGCTATAAAATGAAATTACTTTTATGATTAATAGCCTCTTGTTGATGGCTGCGTGTGATTGATAGGTTGTAGTTTATAGAGATAATGTTTGTGTCCATAGCAGTGCAGTATAAGATTTACGATTGCAATGAAACGTCAAACGCGTCATTTTTCAACATCAATATGTAGCGGCATTCAGCTCGTGACACATTAATTTGGTAACGGGTGCGAACCGCCCGGCGGTGCAGCCTCCAGCCCACGCTGATCGCCTTTTCATAGTCCCGCCCGACCCGAAGCGCCCACTGGTGCTCTACTTGCTAATTTGCTTGATAACTGCTTCGAACTGCTCTCTAACTAACCTATTGATTTAAGTGCCTGCACTGAAATAGGTCACTGCTATTGCAACATCAAAAACACCATCATTTTATGCGTTCCCAATTACAATTTCAGACCCTATCATATATATATATAGATATATATATATTATTATTATATGATAATCTTATCTTAATGTATACAAATATAAATACGGTATGAATGAATAATGACCACGGCAATATCAAAAGAGACACATTTCGCAACGAACAACGGGCGGGTTTGCAACATTTTCCGCTTGAACTCCCTGAGGTGGGGTCTCTGCAGTCAGCTACATTTTAATCCACATATGATTAACGATATGGCTTAATCATTTGTCGTTGTTTGTTTTGTAAAAACAATCAAAAATAAGCTGGTGTTCCGGTGCTGCTGGGGCGACGGAAGCGCCCAGCGGCGGTGATTAACGACGCTCGCCGGCTTCAAATGAACCCTATTACTTAACGAACTTATCGCCTAAGGAGTAACTCCCTAATTGCTGACTTTAACCACCAGGCACCAGACGTTTAGAGTAGCTTTAGCGCTTAAATCGCTATTGTTGTTTACCAGTCATATTTTCGTATGTCATTTATTCATCGTTCACATAACGTCAATGAATTTGACAAGTTCATTCATTGACGCACATAGAAGACGGTTTAGTTTCCATTGACACAAATTCCCTCATGAAATGAAACTTCTAGAGGTAAAATAAGCTTTCTTATTGCATTTTTCTCAACATTTCTCTAGATTCTTTCTAAAACCTGGTTAAATTGGTTGGATATTTACTGAAGTTTGTTTTTTTTTTAGTAAGAATAAGTTATTTTACATCTATCGTTACTTGTGAATATTTTTAAATTCCCGCAAATATGTAGTTTTATGTATCTTCTTAGTTATGACTGGGTACTTATTTAAATTTGAAAAGTGACTTGTGAATGTTTCCAATTGTATAATCAGACTTATTTTGATGAATATTTATTAAGTTTGTGGGAACTAGTTGTGTAAAGATGTTTCGGTTTTAATATTATGTAATAGGCAAATAACAAACCAAGAACATTCATTATATCTGTTTGCAAAGTGACTATTAAATCGTTTATAAGTATCCCTGTATGTGCGCTCTACCTCTATATCTCTTAGTCGTATTCACTATCTGTATTGCGAATATAATCTCGTATAGGATATTAATGTAAGTACTTATAACTACCAAGTACTTACAGTCTGTCTGTCTGTTTTTACGCGGTATTTGGAAACTACTAGGCTAATATTGATGCTGTTTTGCCTAACATGTAGAAGACACAACCATTTGTAAGAGTTCTTATCCAACTCTTGCAAAACCACAGATTTCAAGTTCACCTCTCAATGGACCAAAGTAAATGGAGATTGCAAAGAAATGGTCTTCCTCATGGCAACGTTGTTCAACGTTTACATAAACGTTCGACCGATTTCCCGAAACACTCATAGCTTTATTTATGCAGATGATCTAGCACTGGCAGCACAAACGATGTCTTTTGAGGAATCTGAGACCAACCTTACATCAGCCTTGAATGATTTGGACCAATATTACAAAGAATTTTTTTTAAAGCCCTATACATCTTTAATAGAATCAAGTGTATTCTATATCCGAAATCACGAACCATTCACCAACGCACTACGAATATTCCGTGGGGGTAGTACCTATTGCCCATAACAGCCATCAAACATATTTATAGGCGTTACCTTAGACTAGACTTTGACATTTAAACGACACTGCCTTAACACCAGGTAAAAGTGTGTACGAGAACCAATTTGCTTCATCGTCTTACCATCTCCAAATTTGCAAGTTCTCGATGGGTAAATTCGTGTGCCATGTATGGAGTAAATCATGTCATGTCCATCAAGTGGATACAGCACTTATCGAAACTTTCCGGATAGTAACAAGATGTTTGACAACCGGTAAAATGCTGTATCCTCTTGCTGGAACAGCTCTACCTTGTGCCTGCAGAGAGGCAATATGTGTCGCTGAGCGTGGGAAACAGAAGTAGGATCCATGGCACCCAATACATAAGTACGAGAAATTTCCCCTGGTCATGATTTGCCATGGCTTCTTGAAAAACGCTTATAAAGGCAATTTGGTCAGGTGGAAGATACAGGAAAGTTCGCATGACACACAATACGAGTGCGGTTTCTCTCCACTAACGATGTTCCACCTTTTGTCATGTCCAAGGTATCCGAACACCTAAACCTTGGATGACCTATAAGCTTCCGGCAATGCAACAGAGGTGGCCTGTTTCTGGTCCAATTAAATCTAACCATCGACACGATAAGAAAAAGAAGTGGAGGATTTTCCCGGAAGGGTTAACGTCTCTAATGCATAGCATACTAAATAAGATCGGCCGCTAGTATCATTATAAGTAATAAACAAAATTAAAAATTGTCTCTACCTAACTTTTAAACCTCAAAAATAATTATTTGTCACAGATACGTGACTCCTCAGTAATTTGTTGATTTTAAGTATTACCTTCAAAAACTGACCGAATTATTCGTAAATAAGCCTCGTAGTACCTATAGCTTTATAAATAAATGAATCACTGTAGGTACGTACTCTGATTTTGATTTGACTTCCATCTCAATAGCATCGTTCTGCAAGATAAATCTTAAGTATAATCGGATCGTTTGATATTGATCAAAAAGATCTGATTCAGCACTCTTTGTACTCTTTGTACATACAGTAGGTGTAACCAGCAAAGCATTATACTTTATCAACGGACACAATGCTCTAAAACCTCCATTGTGAGATCAATAATGTACTTAGTGTCGAAAGAAAAAGATGTAGTAGGTAAGTACACTTTATGCAACGTAATTGATGTGTGTGGCTAAAATAAAAGCACACGCACCATATTTTTGAAATGTAGAGTCGTTTATCGAATGAGTTTTAAATTCACTCCTCTGCATTTTTAATAGCTCTAGTCAAAGGATTCACGCCTGTGCCTGTAGCACAGGCGACCCTCCTTTTCAAAAATAGGGCCCTGATATTATTTTGCAGGTCGAGTGGTTCGCGGCGATGCACCGCAGTTGGCGTCTTACCAAAATGTATCAAAGTTAGATTTATGTTCCCCGGCGACGAAGGCACCGATGGTATCGCCCACCGGCCGCTCCCCACCCCGCCGCCCGCACCGCTCCATTGTTGCACCGTGGGAATTGGATTTTGCACGATATTCCTTGTCAAAGAATGACAACAACAGTCACAGGAAATTTAATAAACTGTACATGCAGCTCACCTCGACTCGAGCTAGCTCGGACTTGCTCAGATGGCCAACGAATTTAGTTATTTGTAGTTTCGGAGTATTTATTTTTTATTTTACTATGAATTTATATCAAATAACATCATTTGATTTGTTTTTAATTTTTAAAACTTTACATTTTGAAACGGCTATTATCTACTTATTTTTAATCTAATACTCTTAATGTATTCTGTGTCTAAAATATAAGTACTATCTATATACGGTTCAAAAGAAAGAATTTTAAACGTTCTAACTACTTACAATTAGTGCTTTTATGTTTTAATAATGAAGAAGGTAAGTAAATACACTGAACTTCAAATGAAATAAACTGGCTAACTACTAAGTTAGCACTAACAGTAAGTTTATAAATAACACTTCAAATATAATTAGGCACAACGAATATATGTATCTCGCTCGCATAATGTAGCGAGAATTAAATAAAAAACGATTGACTAAATATACATAAAAAAGTAGTATTACCCGTGTGGTCAGAATAGGACCACTCCACTCACTCTTACTGTGGATGTCTTAAGGGGCGACTAAAGGACTAAGCACAAACATCTCGTGCTACGGCGGCGGCCGGTTGTAAAACTTTTCGCACAAATACATTCCCAGAGAGGGTTGACGTCAGGCAGGCGGCCGGTCATAAAACTATGGCCAATACATTTAAACTGTTCCGGCTATTTCTTCTCCATTTTGCAAGGTCTTTGGCATTCTTGGGTGACCATTGACATGCATGTTATATTTGGAGAAGAAAAATCGGGAAAGCGCACCCCGGGCTCTGAAGCAGCACATCTGAGGATGCAACTGAGAACGCGTTTAGACGAAAAAGAATGAAGAAGGTACGTAAGTACCTCATTTCTTAGTCAATGCTTATAATATAAATGGAAGAAATAGCAATTAATGTTCTTGTAGAGGTAGACAATTAAGGCTCATCAAACAGAATACCATCACATTCTTTTATTTAGGTACAAAGCAATTTAAATGTTGTTAAAAATGTTTTATACTTTAACATAACTTTAATAGCTTTTCGGATTAATAAACTCCTTAATCGCGTATACAAACTTAATAAACGCAGGTAATAACTGCTGGTATCTCGGCGTATTTCCTCGTAATCAAGCCATCACGTTCAACTAACTTTATATTCCGTCTCGAGCGCATAAAAAGATAGAAGCATAGATTAATTGAGTTTATTTGTCGCTCTACAGCAGACAATGGAACGAATACAAATGGAATCGGAATAAACGGCTATACACTCCGAATATTCAGCTTCGACATGAAATATAGGTAACAATCAAAACAATGCTATAAATTGGACAACAAAATGGTGGGTTTTAGATTAAAAAACGTATTCATAAGTTAAATATTTCGTAGGTTATGGATCCTTTCAACTCAAAAAATAAAGCCTTCGTTGGTTTAAACTTAAATACTTAGACTACTTATTGTTAAACCGAAATAATAGTTCCTACCAACTCAACATCAATATAAACTGAGATATAAAAACCTATACACACTTTCAATAGCAATAAATAAAAGTTTATGTCAAACGTCTTCAGTTTATGATCATAAAAATAAACGATTGCACAATTTTTTGAGTTTCGCTGAGGCGTTAAATTATGCGTTCATCATTTTAGGGGTGTTTACAGAGTGCGCTGGGCAAAATTGAAACGACTGGAGCGATGCCAGGCGCGCGAGGCGGTGACACGCACTGTATCTCTTGTTAGCCGACTGTAAACGGCAGAATTTTTATGCGTAGGTATATGCTTAATATGCAGGTCTATACATTTTTCATATTATAAAACCACGTTTCTGCTTGTTTTATAAATATATGCTTAAAATGCTGGCCTCTGGCCTAGAGGTGACTTAGGGTTGGATCTAATCTATCAGCACGAAACAACACTTTCCTATGCTGCTATCCTTTTCTGTCGCTCAGAACAGTAATTTGCTAGAGCGAGTGATGGCGATGGAACGCTGCAGCACGGCCGGTGCTGAAGTGTTCCGTCGCTCTCTCTCGCTCTAGCAAATGAAGCTCCTGAGCGACAGCAAAGCTGCACGACAGCAGCACAGGAAAGTGCTGTTCCGGGCTGATAGATGAAATCCAACCCTAAATGACTTAGCTAGCACAAACATCTCGTGCTACAACTGCATTCCCGAAGAGGGTTCAACGTCAGGCAGGCGGTCGGTCGTAAGACTAAAGAAAAATCGTTTAAACTATTCCAGCTCTTTCTACTCACATGGTCTTTGGCATCCTTGGCTGACCATTGAGTTGACATGATTATTATATTCGGAGAAGAAAAAACGGGAAAGAAAACCCTGGGCTGCGAAGCAGCACAGCTCAGGATGCAACCAATAACGCGCTAAGATGAAGAAGAGTTTGCACTATGATGAAAAGGAGTCTGTAGAGTTGCTTTTTAGAATATGACGTCCATCAGCATTGTGACCAGCATTCATACTTTGATCATAGCGTCATTAGGTATATAATATAGCTAAGAAGTCTCTCCATCAAATGACCTTGTAAAAAACAAAAGAATAGTTTCCAAAATTAGTTCATCAGCATGTGCAATATCTACGTAATTTTGTTGAACCAAAGAAAATACTAGTACTCGCGTACGTGGTTGAACTATCGTGCCTTCAGGCTTGGCTTCGCACTATCCTCGGTGATGTCTTCTCATGTACCGCAGCCTAGACCATAGTGCATGTTCATCCGTTTTCATAAAATTGCAGTGGAGGCACATGAGTTCGTGACAAGATATCTTTGTCTACACTCGCTGCACACTGGGATATTTATAGTGGTGTTGGAACTAAGCCGTAACTCAAAAATTTAATAAATTTACAGTCTATAATATTTTAGGATTAGTCTTGAGCAATTAGATCTTTGATAGTCCCGGTAGTTGTTATTTTGAATAATTTGATCTATTAAGTAAATATTTATTTTATTTGATCTCAGTTAAGTTATTAACGTTAAAAACTTTAACTTTAAGGTACTATACAACGTGATAATGAAATAACGCAAAACTGCTCAGATGGTACCTCAGCCCATAAAACTGAACAACTTTAGTTATACAAATTTCACGAAACTCAAAAAAAAAAAATTTTCATACAAAATGATCAGCTGATCGAGTCAACTTGTATAAAAATCAGAATTTTATTTTTGGCATTTTGGGAATATTGTAGAACAAAAGTTGTTCAGTTTCATGGACTGAGTTACAACTTCAGAGATTTTGCGTTATTTCATTAACTCGTTATATAATGAAAGTAAAAGTATATTTTTACTTTGATTCGATATTTGTTAGGAAACGTAAATAGAAAGGGCATTTATTCTAATGCTAAACTTATAATCGGCCATAAAAAATGCATAGATACTACTACTCTATGTTTTACTAAAGTTTTCAATAAATACTTACCTACCAAAAATTACCAAATACTTTATTAAAAGCAAAATAACCATCAAAGTTTTATGTGTTAGATTTAAAACTAAAAATTTCACGCAATGTTTTGCAAGGAATGGCCCAGTGTGCGATGGTCGTTTATCACTTCCGCTGGATTACCGCGATCGCGCAGCAAATAAACACCAACATCCGCCACTACACCAAAACTGCACTCTTATTGTACCTATGCTATACTTAGTTCCAAGAAGTAGTTACTAGTGGACTGAACGAGAATATATTTACGTTTTTCTTCCATGCTGGTCTGGAAGAAAAGAAAAAACTTAGAATATACCAGCTCCTTCTCTTCCCACGTAGATCGTAAAAGCCGATCGAGGGAATGGGCGAGAATCTAAATCATAGGCGATGCGGCTTGCAACATCACTATTTCGATTCCCTTTTTCCATTTTTGGATATGTTATGTGGTATTTTGTTTATGGTGGTAACTAATTAAAATTATACTTAAAATCTTGATGATAAATAACAAAGAGAAAAACCTTCATCTGAATCTTATTATCGGCCACCTTCCGGATTCCAAAAGCCGCCATAATAAGATTTTTTTATTGTAAGTTGCGGCGTACCTTCTTGATGAAATAACATGTCACGTTCATAAAATATTTATTTGACCGGAGATATTTTCGCCTGCATTCGCGGAATAATGTCGCGGAGTTATTTCTGTGCCGCGAGCGACCCGACTTCTGAGAATTGTCTGTGTAAGTAACGGGCATGTTAATGTTGGATCATGTAAGTAGATAACGATCAAGTTTGTACCACCATTAGCAACATTTTGTTAGTTTTGTTCAATCAAAACCAACGTCTTATAGAGTACTAGAAACACTGATGAATAGACTTCAAGTAAGGTAAGGGGGAAGAAGTTTGTTTTTATGTCATACAGCAAGTGTTGTTGATGATACATCACTGCATTTTTTTTTTGGAGAATAATTTTACGGCTCTGGATACAAGTCCTTTAGAGCCTATCTTTAGTTTTGTTGCTTCTTTATTCCTACCTACCTAACCTAGCCGTAAAGATGGATACGTCACTCTACTATTATTAAAGTCTAATAATTGTAATCAGTATTGCTGACTTGGCTACCTGGTACCTGGTTCAAAGGATATCCATTGCTATTCAAATAGGAAACGCAGCAAGTTGTACTTTTGAGCCGGGTACAAATTCGGTGTGGTATTGTTAACTTAATTTTTATTTAATTTTTTGTCTTTATTTTATTTCTTGAATAAAAGTAATGAACTAAAGTAATCATGAATAAATTGATTTTATATAATTTGTTATATAGAGTTGTTAAAGCTGTCACTAGTAGTCTGGGTTAGTTCATTACATGCATAGAGCATATACCTATAAAAATAAATCAAGTAGCCGCAGGTTTTTAGTTATTCAACTTTGCGTAAGACGTGTAAATCTACTATAAAAGCAATTGCTGCAATAACGTAACCAATAATTATAGTTTTATCTAACCGTGTGTCATTTTATATAAACCGGCAAAGTGCGAGTTAAACTCGCGTGAAGAGGGTTCCGTACAATTTATTGAATTCTTATGGATTTTCCTGTAATCTACAAGCAATGTTTTATATTTTTTCCAAATTTTAGGCTCAGTAGTTTTGATGATCAGGAGGGGGGGGAATGGTAAATTTTCGTCTTCTTTCATGAATAATATCAAAACTGTTCATTTTACAATAATAACAAAAATATATTTGAGATCCTCATAATGAGCCCTTTCATTTGCTATATGACACAGTAAGGTATGCAAAACTTTTTTTTTTATTTCCTAATTTGTCCCCCGAAAATGACCCTTATTTTAAAAAAATATTAATATACTTTAGACATATGTGTTTGGGTCATAGGATTACAACATTGTACCAAATTTCACCTGATTCGGTCCAGTAGATTCGGAGCAAATTGGCTGTGACAGACGGACGGACAGACAGACGCACGAGTGATCCTATAAGGGTTCCGTTTTTAAATTTTTATACGGAACCCTAAAAATCATGTATACCTATTTGCTACAACATAATATTATTCAGCTCTCCGTAAGAAAGGGCTACTATTTTCCCGGAAGTGCCCTATTTTTCTACATGCATAATAATATGAACTGAGAACGGCATACGTTACATCGAGCGAGATTAAAGTCTCATCATATTGGTTCATCAACTTTGTCACATTTTATCTTGATCTCACTTTCAGGTAATAAGATCTCAGTAGTTTAGTTCTTTCTGCTATGCTTGTGCAGAATAAATAAATAAATAGGGAGAAATCACACTGATTGAGCTAGCCCCAAAGTAAGTTTACTGTGGTTTAGACTTGTGTTATGGAATACTAACTCAACGATACTATATTTTATAATAAATACATATATAAATAAATACCCAAGACCCAGGACAATTTAAAAAAAGGCCATTTTCCAACTTGCCCTATCTGGGGATTGAACCC
The DNA here is from genome assembly GCA_963576875.1 of Acrobasis repandana. Taxonomy (NCBI): domain Eukaryota; kingdom Metazoa; phylum Arthropoda; class Insecta; order Lepidoptera; family Pyralidae; genus Acrobasis; species Acrobasis repandana. The sequence continues at coordinate 10,955,593 of OY756218.1, read as the reverse complement.
AGACAGAACCTCCGGAGTGGCGGACTGGCGTGTGAGGTGAAATAATCATTGAATAATACCAAAAGTCCATTCATGATATTCAAATAATTTACAACATTAAAAAAAATATTAAAATAAGTTTGGAAAATCCAAAAGTGCACGCCTCATAGTGCTCTCTCGATTTTCACAACAAAAAAAACAGAACTTGAATATTGCATATTTATCGGTGTATTATGAACAAAATAAAAAATTTACTTTTAAATCTTCGCGCCATTGCCCACACAGAAAAGAAAGGTACTGCGCATGTATTGTCAATGTCAAGAAGAAAAGAAAAATGAAAAGATTAACATTGTATCCAGAAAAAGAATGGAATTTAAGAATGGCTAGAAGGCAGATGCTAAACGCCGTAAAAAATATAAAAAAAAAAATTGTCAATGTCAACGAATCTTATTTACATAGATTTAGATATACCAACGATAGGTGGATTTCAGTTTATTGCTAATTATAATTAAACTACATTGAATTAGACCGTGATCTTCGAAAGGACTTAGTTTTGGATAATACTGAAGCGTATAAAAAAATGGACTTGATCAGATAAGTTTATCGGGAGTTATCGTGACCACGCCAGTTTCCATACGTCCCGACACACAGACGTCCACAAAATGATTTTATTAAACATTGTTTTTATTTATTTAAAAGGCAAAATGTCTTTTAAAAATATCATAAGTGTTGAAACTAGTGTTTTTCCGTGACATTTATGTGTAAATATTATTGTACAAGTGCGATAGAAAATAAATAGAGACACATTTAGTTAAAAAAATCACTTGATTTTTGTAAGGCGAGAGTAGAGCACTACCTCATATGCGCTTCGCTAATGAGGCGCATATGCGCTTCGCTAATGAGGCATGCAATAAAAAAAATCCTACATTTTCGATAGATATATCCATTTCTTTTACCAGTTTATCTATTTTTTCTAGATATCTATTTGATCTCTGAAAGCGAATTTATTGAGATGCCCTATCAAAAGCATATTTTATGTACGAGTTTCTATATATTTCGCATAGCATCATGTAAAGCTAACTCTGAATCTTGATAATGAATCTGTGTAGCATCGAAGACGAAGCTTGACTGATTAAGTTATTGCTTTGACACAGAACGTGTAACACTCTTATCGTCACCGCTAGACACGCATTTCGTGGCCTCTCGGAAGATTCGGTCTCCTGTATAATATGAGTAAGGCACGATTATCACATGATAAGCGTGCCTTACTCATATTTTACAGGATAACATTATCCAGCACCGACTGATGATCAGTCTACAGATTTTATTACTTAGATATTGTGACAGATTATTAAATATAATTGGAGAGACCAAAGCAGCAATATTTCGATGGCTAGGCCACGTAGAGAGGATGGAACAAGATCGTGCCGTCAAAAGAGCGTACATGGGGAGACCAACCGGGAAGAGGCCGGTGGGTCGTCCGAGATACCGCCTGCAACGACGTCAAAGCCCTCCAAGAGAATCTAAAGATGGCACAGAATAGAGAACAGTGGCGTCTTCTGGTGTCGGAGGCCAAGATCCATTTTGGGTCACAGAGTCAACGCAGTGAGTAAGATAGATTGTAGTGTCTAAAGGCAACGTGCAAACCTAACGCGTCGGATGGCTGACAGAGCTCAGATGTAGAGGGTGTCGCGAAGCACATCCTAGGTTATAGGAAAAACGCTTCCTGAACCAGCACTTCCAGTAGAGAACTATTATAAAATTAATAGGTCTTCACATACCTAGTTATATTGAAGCCAATATCAGCTGGTATAGTGGCAGCGAGCACGAGCGGCTTCACTTATTTGACTTTATTTGCGGCGTTTGCTTCTCGTGCCCGTTGGAGCCCGCCCAACGGTTTACACAATCATTCCACTCAACTAAGCGTTGCCATAAACACACGCCGGCGGGTATGAATTGCACAAAAAATCAAAATAATTGCCAATTTATTGTTTGGAACAATAACGCACGTCGTAATTTAGACTGGGAGCCAAAATCGTTTGAATGATCAACGTTTTAATAACCGTTTAGAATTTAGACCCAATAGAACAATGAAACTTCGGTAAAAACAGAAGAAAACTTTCGAGAAAGAACATTTCGAAATTACCTATAATGAAAGTTGTTAATATTGAAATATATTGTCGCTTGAGAACAGACTAACTTATTGACATGATGTTCCTCAATAATCTATTTAATAATAATATGGATGTCCGGAGAGTCCCGACACTACTTAACTGTCATCTAAACGAACGCGAAACACATGACTGCTTTCAGTGCCCTCTCATAAAACCAATTACGCGCAAAACGCTGCCTTAGAATATGTAGTTCTCTAGTCTTGCTTAAGTAAGTTAAATAAGAACTAGCATACTGTACAATGATGCGATGTTCAGTCGCAACATATACCTACAAGACGTTGTTAAATAATATACCTATATGTATTGTAGGCATATTCTATTCGAACGAAATGTAATTTTTGTGTCTGGATACGGTAGAACAACAGATTTCTCAATAAAAAAAATTCAAGAGACCTATAATTGGCTGTAAACATTAAAACTACATATAAACATAGATTAAGATTATAATAGTAGATGTTGGCCTTTTCAATAAAATAAATATAAAAAATAAATAAAAGTAATGTGTCACTTTTTATACATCGTGTTCTGAGATCTTGTTAATGAAAGAACGCAAAACCTCTCAGATGGTACTTCAGCCCATAAAACTGAACAACTTTTGTTCAACAACTTTCACAAAATCCAAAAAAAAATATTTGGATTTACGTACAAATTGACTCGAACAGCTGATCAGTTTGTATGAAAATTCAAATATTTTTTTTTAGTTTCGTGAAAGTTGTTGAACAAAAGTTTTTCAGTTTAATGGGCTGAGAGATTTTGCGTTCATTTATTAAAACGATGTATATCAATTCTACCTAAATATGACATCTCATCGGGCAGTAAAAATAGTAGTAATTAATTAAGTATACAACTCGTGAACTGGTCAAATAAATCGTTATGAAATAATTTAGGCAGCACTTAGTCTACAAAAAATCTACAAGATAATTATCTATTGTTTGTTATAATACGGAGTTTCTCTTAGAAAATAAACCTTCTTTATGTCTGCCCATAAAACAAAACGTCTCATATTTCACTAGTTTTACAACCTGTCAACGCGGAAGTAAACTCCGGAGCGAGAGTACACCAGTACACCTCAGTAGGGAACCTAATGACTACTACACGAAAGTGTTAATTTCTGGAAACATAAAACTAAAAGAAGTTTTGGGCATTATGACGTGCTACATTATGTAAAATCATGTTAAAGTGAAAACGTACCTACTTATAAAATAAATTAGATAGGTACTTAGATGTAAAACATTTAAGTTATACTTAAAAAGATTAAAAGATTTCAATGAGATGTCCAACGCTGCCCCCGCCATGTTGTTTGCTCTCATGGGCACCTGGGTAAACTTTAGTAGGACCCTAAGTAAATTGTATAACTTATGTGACATTAATAATATAAGGTTTTTTTGCTGTCATGAATAACGAAAGACGATGTTCTCGAAAATAAACCGAGGCGTTTGTCCAAAAGCAATAAAACAGACTACAAGATACATAATATTAAATAGCGATGGAGAGTGTTAGGAAAGTCAATAACAAGTCTATTGAATGTCTGTACAAGTATTTCTGGGCGAGGTATCGGGAACGAGGCTTGTACGTACATGGCCGTACGTTCCCGGAGAAACGCCTGTTGTAGTCGTAAAGTGTCATGTTACCGCTCTTATCGGTTAGACAGCGGACCCAATATTTGAATACCACAGTCAATAGTCACTGTCCTTGTAAATAAGGTAATTATTTCCATTAGTACAAGTAACAACTCTCAGAGTAAACATGTAAAGTATTTTTTGGGACGGAAAGCGTGGATGTAGGACGACAAAATTGTATAATATGACTGTAATCAATAAACCGGTCAAGTGCGAGTTGAACTCGTGTAAAGAGGGTTTTGTACTTCCCATAGAAATCTATAGGTAAAGAACTATTTTCACATACAGTTTTCAACAGTAGTTTCGGACTTAACTTTTGGAAGTAACTTCAAAAAACCGATCTAAAAAGCTATAAAATAAATACATATTTAAAATTGTCATAGAAAGTTCTTTTGATATATCACACGATATAAATCACAATACTTTTAAAAAAAATATGTAGCACCCTAGGTACATTTGAAAAGTGGCCCCTATATTTGAAATTCATTTTTTACGTAATAAGTCCGTTTTTGGGTCACTGGCCTACAGTTTCGTAGCAAATTGGCTGTGATTCACGGAGGGACAATTCAATTTAATTCAAAACATCTTTATAATCATAGGATATTTATAATATCTTTTAATAATTAGTCACTTTGTTTAGTTTTGCACAAATGTTGACGTCAAATCGCTACTTACAGCTTTAGTGCCGTTTCCTAAGCGTAAGTGCAGAAGAAGCGGCAACAAACTGCACTGCAGCATTTTCTCTAAAGACGTCAACTAACAAACTTAAGGGTTAACTGGAGGGACGAAATCCCATACAAACGTACTTTCGTTTTAATTTCGAAACCATAAAACTCATCGTATTCAAATTTTTTACAAGCATTAAGATGATAAATATCTAGATCTGTAATTAGTTTTGGTTCGAAAATAATAAACAAAAAAAAAAGTTATAGCAACTTAAAATTTGCCTTTTTTATCGACGAAATCGAGTAATATTTAGACGCCTATTACACTTATAATTATATTTTCGATCCTTATGGAAACTAATTATACGACTAGAGTGAAGACTCTATATTCCAAATAATTTAGTTTTATTTGGGTATGTATCGTATTTATCGAAATAAACGAAAACTACGAAAACCTTTCGATGCAACTGTTCTTATCAGTGCAACGAGCCGTCGCGTCGTCGTCGCCACGCGAGAGGGGCTCGCGCGGGTGCCGGCGGTGTGACGGATTCTCTGTCTCGTTTTTTTAGCGCCCTTTCTCTTTCTCGACGAAATAGCAACACGACGAAGCGCGTCGGTAGGCATCTCGCTGTGGAGTTCGCCCGCGCCTCCAGTACCACCTTAAACAAGTAAGTTATCCAAGGACAGACAAGTGAGTTATCCTATAAGGGTTCCGTTTTATCCTTTTGAGGTACGAAACCCTAAAAATGGTAATAACGGTTTTTGTGTAGGTAGTGTTTGGTTGCGGTATAACGCAAACACGAGAGTGTTTTTCCCCAAATTATTTAATTGCTGTCACGGAGCAGGGCGCATGGAATCTGCATGAGTGCATCGGATGCAGTGGCCAACTGGCGATATCTTCGGTTTGAACATGTGACGCTGCGGTGACAAACGCAGAGATCATTTCTGATAAATACTGATGTTACGATAAAATTTAATTGTATCCAATTACTCTGGTATATCCGCCACATAAATTGTGAACGGATTTCTGAATAACAATGGGACACAAAACTGGCTTGTGACCTAAACTCTACTAAGTACAACTTTTAGTAATATGTAGGTAATATAGTTTCCTATGAGTCATGCAGTTTTACGTGGTTTTGGTCTATTGTCAATCATATAGATAGAAATTAAATAGATATGATCGTCAATTGCCATTTTATACCTAGGTTACCAGGTGCCTATGTCTGTTACATTTGTTAATAATAATAATATATATAAATACGTTTTCAACAAGCAGAACATGAAAATCATCTAATACCTACCTACATTATTGCTTATTATAATAATATGAGGTCACGAAGAACATGTTCACGATTTATCAATTATTCAAAAGACTAAATTGTGGATAATGGGATAAGTTACAGGGCTAAAGTAGTTAGGTATAAAGATCAACGTGGAAATATCTTCTTAAATTTAACATAATTGCATATTTTTAGATAATTAGTATCGTCGAGCTCGGGTCCGAACCTTTGTTCGCTCTCGACGAATATTTCACTGCGTTTTATTTATTATTTTTTTGTATTACATTTATAATCTTTTTGTAGCGAAATCGACTATATTTAGATTATAAATTTTTTTGGTATAATTTTTAATGTAAAAGGTGATTGTATAAAATAGTAATATGTCTTGTAAAGGTAAATTTAGGCAAATTTAGAGGTATGTTCGTGATTTTTTTCTATCGAGCCAAAAATGCTCAATCGTGTTTTGGTTATTGTGGGTGTCTGTAAAAAAGCCTTAAGATTCTTATGTAAATTTTTGAGGAATAAACTGTAGTAGTTTAATTACAGTGATTTTTCAAAAACACTCACAGTTTTCTTGGCTCTGAACTGACGGGGCCTTCATAAATATATTTAATAAAATGTTGGTAGTTACATAAAAAAAAATAACTTATTAGATATAAGTTCCCTTTTACATTTACCTTCTTGAGTACCTACTCATAAACAGGTACCTACCTGTTTATGCAAAATTATTTTATTTATTGTAGTACTCTTAAGTTACAATGAATAAAATAATTTTTAAGCACAGCCATAATTAGTTTTGTTTTTTTTTTATTTTGACGGATTTTAAGCAAAAAGATCCAAATGCATTAGGTAAATTCTGCGTTCCTTGCAGCCTGTTTTGGAAACCTAGCTGACAAGGGACAAAGACATCACCGAGGCGGCTCGACACTAACCACCACAAACTACGCCATTCAGGCATGTGGTCGAGTCTGCCGCAATATAATTGGTCTATTTAGTTTGTAATGGTTTATCCATTACAAAAGCTGCACAGAGTAACACGCACGCACTAGCCCGCGCTTCTCAAACGGGCCCTCAGCCGGCTGTGATCATCAATGAGCCTCTACAGCCACCAAAAGAAATTGTAGAGATGTAAATTTAAAAAATGATGAACGTCTCTACAATTCCTTATCTTCTGAAATAAACGTGTAAGATTATGTTGAAAGGCAAACTGCACCGCAATTACCGCTTAGCTTATTGCAGCGATTCTCAGCTTGGCTGGAGCCATGTCAGTCAATCGGGCATGTCTGTCGGTTCGATTTACACAGACGCGACTGCTTGCGATGCGACACGACCAATAAACCTCGATTAACACTGCTCCGACGAATACAAGCCGAGCGGTATCGACGTCAAGGGTTATTTTACATTGGACAAGTTGAGGAGAGTCTAGATAAGGCATGGCTACAAAACAACTTTTAAGTAAACCATAGCCAGTCACCTTAGATAGGTGGATAGATAGGTAGACTACCTATCTTTATATCTCGCCAGTAATTTCATACATAAGAATAAGATGCATAACAGGGCCGAGTAAATCTGTTTGACCTGCATCTCTAGCTAACTCAATGTGGATCTTGTCTAAGGCTTTACACTTAGGTACATCTATCGTAAGGAGTCACTTGCAAATAAAAATAACAGTATAGTAAGTGTGTAGTGAATCACCATGAATAATAAAGCGTCTGTATGGCAGACGGTATGTACGTACTTAGGCTCGCAATAATCACATCATGATCCCAGACAGATAATCAATGCGGCTGTCATGAGCAATTCTCGAGAATTTTTTACGAGTCAGTACTTGAACATTGACCTGTCGGTACGAACATTATTACAACAAAACTTTAAAGTTGAAAGGTCTTTGTTGTCATGGATGAGCAGCCAAAGTATATATGAGAAAGTCCCATTAAACTCTCATTCGAATCTAATATATAAAATTCTCGTGTCACAGTTTTCGTTGCCATACTCCTCCGAAACGGCTTGACCGATTTTGATGAAATATTTTGTGCTTATCCGGTATCTATGAGAATCGGCCAACATCTATTTTTCATCCCCCTAAATGTTAGGGGTAGTCTTTATATGGCAAAACAACGTTTGCCGGGTCAGCTAGTATCTTTATATACTGTAATTCATCTAGGTTTAGTACTAAATATGGAAGGTCATTGACTAAATCTTAATATTTTTCAATATTCTATTTATTTGTTTATTTATTTAAAAAAACAATAGCTTTTTACTAATAGTATGTTAGGTTACAGATAGAAGATATTTTTTTGCCAATTTCAACAGGTTTTTTTTAAATAAGACTATAATATTGACCCAAGCACAAGTGTGTCTGTGGTGTAAGTAGTTGTAAAAAAGTGTGAGTGTTTATGTTTTTGTGATTGTTTTAATCTGCTATCCTATAATAATACTCGTATTGTAAGATTCTGGTTTTAAAGAAGATTTTAGAATGAAAAAATGATCAACATCCGAGAAAAAATCATTGTAAGTTGTACTCATTCTATTAATAGGCGAGTTTTTGCAGAAATTAAAATTAATTATTATTCATTTCATTTAAAATATTTTTTTGGTTTTGTCTAAGAAGTAAGAGTTTATATAGTGAATTAAATCTTCATGTTGAATTAAATTTTAACCCGACGACATATTACGAGTAAAGTTCTCTTAGCAACCTCGTTTCAAAGATATTAAGGTATAATACCTACAGCGCCGTAGGTGTTTAGGCAACGAATAGCGGTATCTAATGCCTTTGTACGGGCTCATAGTAAATAGGTTTATATTGCGATAAGATCAAGCGGCGGCGGGCCTGTCAGAACGATTGCTGGCTCTCGGCAACGGACCACACGCCAAGCTGACCGAACACTCATTGTTTTGCTTTAAAATACAATGTTACGTAGACCATAAACGAGGTAGGTACTTATATATTTTTATATTTGAGGGAGGTTTGGTTATAGCGGCAGTAGCTTTAGCTCGTGACTCCGTCCACATACATTTATTGGGGAACCAAATTTTAAGATAAATAGTAGACGACTAAAACTTAAAATGTGAGAAAAAGGGTATCAATGGCAAATTCCTTAATGATCTGTGATTTGCTGATGATATAGTAATATTTCCAGAAACAGCATCACAACTGGAATCAATGATGAATGAACTTCAAACTGTCAGTCACAACATCGGCTTAGAACTAAACACATCAAAAACTGTCAAATGGTCAAAATCAAAATCATCACAATCAAATATTTATTCAGTAATTAGGCCATTGCAGGCACTTTTACACGTCAATAATTTTAGTGTACATTACGTGTAATGTTTATTTATATCTAAATTATTTTTTTCTTCGTTTAAAAGCTACCGATACTAGCGTTTTGCAAAGACCAATGGTATCAAGAAACCCATTAAAGTTGACAATATATTACTAATATGTTGACAAATAAATATATTTAGGAAAACAAATATCATTTAGCAACTCCACAGTGGGACAGACGTATAACCTTGCATGGAATACATGGAGCTGCAAAGAAGTACTAAAATCTAAGCTCCCCTTAAAACTGAAGAAAAAGGTTCTTGATTCTTGTATCCTTCTTTCTCTCTCATATGCCAGTCAAAAATGGATATTGTATGTTAATGCTGTGTATTTATGCTACCTTTACACAAAATAAAATACAATCTTGTCCATCCATCCATCCATGAAACGAAGCATTTTAAATATCAGAAAAATAGAAAATATTAGAAGCACAGAAATTATAAAAAAAAACAAATTAAATGATGCTTTGCAACATTGTAAAAAAAATTTAATGGAGATGGTCATATAGCACGCATAAGCGTTAAGAAATGGACAAGAAGGGTGACAAAATGGAACGGTCCTTTGGGCAAAAGAAGAAAAGGGGAAACCAAACAAAAGATGGATAGACGAAATAAATAAAATGGCAGGAAGAGATTGGATGGAAAAAGCGAAAAATAGAAAACTGTGGAAAAAATGGAGGAGGCCTTAACTCACTGAGAGGTTCTTAATAAAAATAAAATTGACTGAGTAACAGATAGATATATAAGTACTAGTTGTGCCCGCGACTTCGTTCGCGTGGTTGTCGGAACGTAATGGTATATAGCCTAAAGCCTTCCTCTATAAATGGACTACCCAACAAAAAAAGAATTTTTCAAATCGGACCATTAGTTCCTGAGATTAGCGCGTTTAAACAAACAAACAAACAAACTCTTCCGCTTTATAATATTAGTATAGATAAGAATAAGAATAAATAAATAATAATGATAACAAGAAAAAATATAACCTGACGATCAGAAATGAGAAATAATAAGAAATGATATGCATGAACTACTGATATTTACTTATTTATATATTTACCGTACGTATGTATGTTTAAATCGTAAAATGTTACTTGCTGCTACGGAACCCTTCATGGGCGAGTCCGACTCGCACATGGCCGCTTTTTTTCTAAACGTCAAAACAAACATTTTCCGTGAGATTTGAATGGAAATCAAAACCGTGTAGTCATATTTTTTTCGAGTGAAATAGCGAGAATAGGGTAGTATCCAGGGACAAAAATAAATTATTTTGTAATGTAATGAGAATAAAACGTGTGACGTTAAATATGTATGTCATTTTGATTTTAGATTTATTAATGCCGAAAAACTGATATTAAGAGCGCTAATTGACTCCAAGAAACTATGATGTCATGCCGTGCGTTTTTCATACAAATCCCATAGAAAATATTTATTTTGACGTTTAGAAAAAAAGTATCTGTTTTGACTTGTTGGCAACTAGCGGATTTTTCGGGGTCCAGTGCTGCCCTCTTTTGAAATAAATAATTTGAAAGGAAGCGGAGATATCATTTAAAATTTTGTCTTACAAAGTTTTTTTTAGAAGTAGCAAACACATTAATTATCTAGTATCCTGCAGACATGATAGAATAGAGTGCCTACCCTGTTCGACGTTATAGTAAAAACTCCGTGCAGCTGCAAACTATTATAATAATTATAGGATACCTACTTTAACTTGTAGTTTTATCTCATATCTGACGACCCACCATTCCTTTTCACAGAATATGCCTGTAGCCAACCATTGCATTATTATTTTTATACTTTTAATTAGTTCCTTTTGAGTATAAAATACATATATGTATTTATCAGGCGTTGTTAAGTCGTAGACTCTTTAGCTAGAGACAGCGCTTAGTTATGCTGTGGGAACACTAATCACCTCTAATTGCCATCGATGCACGATGGCGGAGAGTTCTGACCTTCAGTTGCCGACAGCCTAATGATAAACGACGACACGACAAAACTTAAATCTTATACATACAGTTCTTTATAAGTACCTACATGATGAACTAATATGAGATGTTAGCGCTTTCACAAGTTGAGCGGCCACAAGTGGCAAAGAATTTTCTCTAGCTTCTTCGTGCTTCGAAAGGCAAATTAAGATGTTGGCTTCATTTGATCCACGAGTATAATATAACCTATTATATACTCGTGTTATAAGTGTGTCCAATCTCCTCGCGTCTATTATGAGATTCCGGCAGAATGATGTAGCGCCAACGATATAATAAAACTGTCGAGAGTCGCTTATATTCCGATTATACCAGCTCGTTTATAACTTAATTTAGCCAGCCGCGCGGGCGAGTCAATTACCTGCGCGAGCGCAAGCGGAGCCGGTTTGCACTGATCCTCTCCCCTCCCACCCCTCTCCCCTCGAAAACCAGGCTTGGGATCCATCGCCCATAATATATTTTTTGCTCCAACTTCTTGCAATGCCTTAACGAATTCTTGTTATGTGCGGCTAGTCGCGCCCGTGTATCAGTCGAATCCAATCTCTCAATAAATAATCCCTCGCTGTGTATTTATGCTAATAATGTTATAGTGGATAATTGGAATGGATAACTCAATACTAAAAGATAATTGGCACTATTAGTAGAGTCCGACGCTGAATAGAATATATTAAAGTATTAGAAAATATTGCGGCTGTGATGTTCAAGGAATGGCAATATGATAATAGGCGCGACGACGGGGCATTTTAATATGGTGCGTTTTTATCCCGACGGCGACGCGTCAGCGGGGAATGCTTGTTACTTACTAATGACGCCAAATTGTCCCGGCGACGCCTATAGATGTCCAAAAGGAATTCAGCGAGGGCAGTCGCTCTCTAAATTTAACACCCATTTTTTTCAGAAATTGCTAAGTATACAAAATTATAGATTTTCTGATAATTTTGAAAGATTGTTTAGTGACTGTTTAGTCAGAAATTTCTTTCTGAATAAGGAAATCATGATAAACTTGTAAAAGAAAACAGAATGCAAAAAAATTTACCAAGTTCTAACCTATACAATACGAATTACACATTTAAGATTATACGAAAAATTCAACTAAGCAATACTCAATAGGATATATTTTAATGAATCAATGTGGTCAATAAACTAATGAATTAAAAATACCTGTGTATTGTGTACATAATCTAATCACCGTAATTTTCTGTTAACAAGACAGCGTATTGCTAATACGGGGGTAGGTTTAGGGCTGTCAACACGGCGTTATTCACATTTCGTGCGTGCACCCCGTTTGATGGTTCCGGCGGTATCGAGAGGGCGAGTAAACACTAGATCGCGTGCCGGCGGGTATCACAGCATGCTCTACGACTTACTTACACCACCCACGTCCCAATCGTGATGACCTGGTATCGCCGATTGGCCCATAAATAGTTTGCAAACGATGCTAACAAGCAACGGTCGTTTGTTTTTATTGAAATTAAAAATCCCGTACCCTAGACTGAAACGTTACACAAAAAGTCACAATAAAAAACGTCCGATGAACAGATTTAAAAATACTGTATTAGAATGGCTAAAAAGTATGGATTATGATTCCGTAGAAAATATGTTATATAACCTCTGTTTAAAATAAATTTTTGGATTTAAAAACATTATAATATTATATTGAAAATCATTTAGTTTACTATATTAATAAATCGCGTTTAAAATGTTACTACATAGCGCAACACGCACATATTTACAAGCACACGACATGCACCAACATACACGCACGCACACACGCATACACACATAAACATGCACGCATCCTCGCGAACACACACACACACACTACTGGCACGTTTTGTTTTATTTTCTTTAGTCTCTAACTCTACCTAAATTATTCTTAAATAACTAAGTTAAATACGCACAAGTGTCAAAACACAGCTTGATATGGGAGAAGACGCTGGTTTTCGAAACACAGTAAAAACTATATCGGAAACCAGAGGCTTTATAATATTATATACTAATGTCAAATATTTTTAGTGTCTATAAAGATTTTTATTATTATTGTCTGTACGCTTTCCAGCCACGGCTTCATGGGGACCCGGTCCTTTGAGGCATTCATGGTGCCAAAGCCAACATGAAGAGGCCTTTTAGTACCTACCTTTTATCTAAAAAATGAGATGGCTGCATCTTTGGAGTTCTATCCCTTAATGTACCATTAAGATGCACTAACGGACAGTCCTCTATGGCTGCAGAACTATTGACAGAAAGGATTAACTTGGTTTGGGCTGTGTCGATGGGATGTTAGTGGACCGGATAACTGGGTTATGGAGTGAGATACGGACATCTACCTAAAAATCTTTCACAAAAATTTTAGCCTGGTAGATGGTGACTTGCTGCTCGTTGGCTACACTGCCTGTGGGCACCCTAACTAGTCACGAAGATGCGGCCAGGGCGCAACACAATGTAACGATGTTGCATGCATCATGTCCAAACCTCCTTTCTTCATCCCATCCTGTCAGTTTTTCATTCTTCATTTCATTTCAAATTCCCTTTCATTCCATTTTCAAATCATTGACTGATCCCTTTTCACTCATTCCACCATCATCTCTTAAGCTGATCGCTTACTACTACCTATCTTCTATGTGGGAACTCGCCTAGAGCGCTGGGACAGATCGAGGTCCCACAACAATGTGAGCAGCTGAGGGTGTCGAGAGGTGCGGCTCCGGTTTCACCATAACGGGGCTTATCCCCGAGAGCGGGTTTCCCCGTTATTACGCCATTACGTGCAATACATTTCCACCCTGTAGCGTATGTTCTGCTCTTGCGACTCCACTCTGGCCGCCCGGTTAAGGCAAGACAGAGGCGTGTGTAGCCTAACCTTTTTGATAGGTTTGAATAAATATTCAAAAAATTCCGTTTAAGGCTTTAATAACCGCGCACAAACATGCTTGAAGTACTAAGCCATCGTAGCACCCGTAGCATGCTGGCTAATTTATCTATTTCGCTCGTAGCAGGATCGTAATTTTGTAGCGCATTATAAGTTGGCTACGAATTTAGGTCTACAAATCGTACGGGAAAAATAAAATTATAGAAACATCATTTTATTTTTCCTGTAATATTTACGTAAATTTTTAACTCTGCTAAAGTTTTTGAGAAATTATGAAATCAAAAGCATATTTTTTCCTATGTACTGTTTATTATTTACTAGTGATATTTTTGAAATACACAACGAATGATTTGTGCGAGTGTATCCAAACGGGTGCATTTTTTAATTGAATCGTATACGATAGATTTGCATGAGTGGTCTTAACCACTTGTAATTTTGACATTTGTAGGGTACACATATGTCAAAGATACATTTCATGGTTACCCTACCGGTTTGCGTTGGGAGCTCCACCCTGGAAGTTGTAGACCAGTATATCTACCTGGGTCAATTGAACCAGGCAGAAAGTTCCAGCTTCGAGGAAGAGGTCTTTCGACGAATCTGACTCGGCTGGGCAGCGTTCGGGAAGTTACGCAGTGTCTCCTCGTCTAAAATACCTCAGTGCCTCAAGACGAAAGTATATAATCAATGTGTGTTACCAGTGATTACTTAGTATTATTTTCTGCGTAGCACTAATATTATTCGTCACTTACACGACTGTTTCAAAAATAAGATGCAATGCGTCTGAACAAGCAGTGAGTAGGGAAACTACATGTTTGCTGCTGACTCCCTAGGTGAAAAATAGGTACCCTATTCGCGCTCATGACTAGACGTTCAACCCAAACTATTGTAAGAAGTTACCTATATGCTGTAAGATCATAAAACTATATTTTTCACATGGATGACAGTCTATTTTTATCTGCTGCTATTTGAATCTTTTTTTTATGTTATAGTGCGGCAAACGAACAAGCGGGTCACCTGATGGTAAGTGATCACTACTGCCCATGGACAACTGCACCACCAGGGGTGTAACAAGAGCGTTACCGGCCTTTTAAGAAGATATACAATCTGATATTTTAGTAACATGGAATAATATTCATTAAAAAAATATATAAACCAAGTTGTTGTTGTTGAATATTATACTTTAAAGAAGGGTACGGAAGTTCGATGAGCGAGTGTGATTCACATTTGTGTGTTTTTTTTGAATACACAGACAGAGACCACACAAGTCAAAACCAGAAACCAAAAAAAGGTAATAGGTATTAGAAATAACCCCATTTTTCCAAAAAATCCATTTTCTTGAACGACGCTTACGACAAGAGTAGGAAATAACTCGAAAATATAACTGAGCAAATAAAAGTAAACAAACACACAGGTTTAACAGGACCCAAAATAGGTACTCGCAAATTATTAACTTGTTATTGGGGCTTACTCAACCACTTTTATAATAGATACATAAATAAAAATCTAAAACCTCAAAAGTGGTGGGTCCACAAAGCCGGTGGTTTAGAAGATTTATTCCGATCCAATCCCACGAACAAATACCACTGGTATTACTTTGAATTTTTAATTATTGTACCACTGCACAATACCTATTTTGTCGATAAGGTAGGTACTATTGTTAATAGAAATTAATATTTTTTACTATTTTTAATTAACCTAAACTAAGAAAGGATAGGTGTGTATACACCGTATCGTAGTTATTGTTAATGTTGATAAGAAATAATAATACGCATCAAATTAATTTGTTTTTAACGAGTCTAGATATTTCAAACACTCATTCCTTTCCACTACCTACTAGTTATCTTAGTCAACATTTCTGAAATGATCCGGAAAACCTATAGGTAGGTAGGTAAAACTATTAAAAAAAAATAATGACCATATCTAACGACCTCACAATGTGAAGCGACGCGTTTAGTGAGTCGTGTTTAACCGTTAGTAATTGTTAAAATATTTACTTGCGATTGTAAAGACTCCGTTTATTTGCATAAAAACATGTACGTGCGATGACTTACCTCTGTGGTGCCTGACGCGGTGGTGGGACACCGGCCGGCAGCACGGCTGCTCCTGGTACGCTGTCCAGGAGTCCCCCAGCGCGCCCGCCAGCATGCACCACAACACACCAGCAGTCCACTGCCCGCCCCCCATCCTGCAGACAGTCCTACCGACCCGCACACATCCAACACTCACAAACTACACGACCACCTCGCTACCGAAACTCATTATCCGCTAACAATCGTCCATCCGATGCACTATTGTAAACCTTGAGTCAACAAACTATTCCGGAAAACTTGAACAATGTTTATCTGTTTACATTACGCGCTCCTAAATCGAAACTAAGAGATTACGCTTCCGTTCGGATCATTCGAGTTGAACGGACTTCAGTGATTAATCACCGCAATCGTGCCGCGAGCTTGTTATCTCATATCAAGTTATAATCTGTTCGTGGGGTTACTTCGTACTCTCCTGATTTATTAGTTGAGAAAGAAGTATCGGCGCGATGTTCGTAACGTGGCGTCGGCGGGCGACCGGCGCGACGTGCGCCACCGGCATCGCAGCGACGAGAACTGAAACCGAGTCGCAGTCGTCCGTCCTCTCTACTCTAGTCGCAAGCTTCGGCATCGGCACTCACCCGGCGCGTCATGCCGCGAGAGAGGCCACGGCAAGCTCTATCTCTGCCCTCTGACTTGTATACCGAGATAGACAAAGACAACGCGCCTCGAAACGGCTCGAGCCGCGAAAGCTCCGAACAGATGAAAAAGCTCGCTCACTTCACTCGTTTAAGGAAAAGTTGTAAGTTAAAAAGTTTTGACAATTCTGTCGAAGCGGTTTCGAGCGGGGATCTCTGCGCATTGACCCTCGGTATCGTTACGAACATATTGTAGAAAGAAGGGGATGCTCTCTATAATGCGTAGTAAATTTGCCTAATTTATGTTTTCGTTAGGATACGCATGAGGAACTTTTATGTCTGTAGGCACGCAAAAGGAAGTAGGCAGTTTATTTTCGTGTGTATATGTTTAATAACGTAGTGTGTATGAGTCACGTTTTATTGTAGAGTTTGTGTGCTCCGTAAATAACACGCGGAATTCTAAACAAGTCATCCGTTAATTTACAGTTTCGCTATTAAGTATGCTAATTTTGACAAGAAATTGTTTGGTTAAATATGTAAAATGTTTTCTTGATGAGAAAGAATTGTTCTTTTATATAAATTATGTTCATCTAATCAAGCAAGAATTTTAATTAGCTAATCTTAACTTTACAACTTTTTTAAGCAAAAGTCCCTATAATATAACAGGATCTTAAAACTCTACAATTAGGAATAAAGCTACCTTACAGATAGAAATTTACGTAATAAGAATGACTTAGTTAGCCCGTATTACAGGCTGAATACAGTCAGTAAGTCTTTTATGGGGAAGTGTATACTTTTTTTATAATAAATTGTCAGAATCAGTCCTTGATTTGCCAGACAGAAAATTCAAAGCTTATGTTAAGAAAGTACTTTGTGAGAAGGCTTATTATAGGACCGATGACTATCTTAAAGACAAAAAGGTCTGGCTTGAGCTTGGCGCGGGTCCCTCTTAAAGGTTTGTATACTTAGACATGTCATAATTTAGGTACATTGGTACATACTAAATTTACAAATTGACATTATTTTAAATTTCGTAATTCTTATAATTCAATTTAATTATGACATAATAAACAATGTAATCTCTGTCCATCTATATAACTAATTTTAAGTTTTTAGTTTGTTAGTTGACGTCTTTGGAGAAAACGTGCAGTGCAGTTTGTTGCCGCTTCTTCTGCACTTGCGCCTAGGAAGCGGCGTAAACTTAGCTTTAAGTAACGATTTGACGTCAACATTTGTGCAAAACAAAACAAAGTGACTATTATTAAGAGATATTATAAATATCCTATGATAATAAAGATATTTTGAATTTTTGAATTTTTTACAAAACCTTTAAGATAATAATCTTATCGACTTGGACAGTCGACTTAGCACCTAATAAGGTGCTAAGTCGACTGTCCATACCAAAAATTAATTAAGTAATTACTTAAGTATTTACGTAGGTATTATTCGTATTATCAAAGATAATATAATTACTAGCGTAAGTATTATGTATCCGTTTCATGGCAGACAGGTATCCCTGTGTGTGTAAAGCAAATCTAACCCTAATTCGCAGAGCAACATTTTACTCAATGCTCTATGAAAAGGATGTGCCTACTTTTATATATGCAGTATAAGCAGGTTAAGATTTCAGACTTAGCACTAAAATTTGTATTTAATATTCCATAATCTTAAGAACGAGTGCTCAACCAAAGTTTGTAGACAACTTGATAAATGCCTATTTATTATATTAAGCTTTGAGCTAACCATGATTTAGGGTAGAAGGGTTAGCTTTATCAATTACTCAGCTTCTCGGCCTCGCCGACCTTGCAAGTGTTACTGGCCATGCCCACTCGCCTCGACTTTAATTAATCTTAAATAACTTAATTATGTGCTCACCCCTTGTGTATAATTTCGACAAATTATTAACTGGATTTGTGACCTCTGGTAACATAGCTATTCTGATTGCGTCTTCCTTCCACTGCTTATTGACTCTTTGTATAAACTATAGTTCATTAATATTTATTACTAGCGTCCACCCGCAATTTTGTTCATGGAGTTCAGACAAGTAAATCCATCCAGTAAGATTGCATGCAACTGAAATAATATTTAATTTAATACTTCTCTTCTTCATCTAAGCGCGTTCCCGGTTGCATCCTTAACTGTGCTGCTTCGGAGCCCGGGGCGCGCTTTCCCGCTTTTTCTACTCCACATATAACATGCACGTCAATGGTCACCCAAGGATGCCTAAGGCCTTACAAAGTGGAGAAGAAATTGCCGGAACAGCTAAAATCATTCGGCTGTAATTTTACGACCGGCCGCCTGCCTGACGTCAACCCTCTTTGGAAATGTATTTGTGCGAAAAGTTTTACAACCGACCCCCTACGTTAATCCTCCTTGGGAATGCAATTCTAGCACAATATGTTTGTGCTTAAGTCATTTAGTCGCCTCTTACGACATCCACAGGAAGAGATGGAGTTGTCCTATTTTGACCCGGAACCACATGGGGGTTCATAAGCACTACGACTATTTAAGTAAATACTATTCCAGATAAACAATAAATACAAATACCTACATGCAGAATAATTCTAATAATTTATCAACCAACGATATAGAAAATAATAAGAATAAAATATTGTTAATTTTTTCCTATATACAATTGCTAAATTAAAAATATATGATGAAAAATTTTGCCTCGAGTGAGAACTCACGCCCCTCACTACTTGAGTGCACTTCCAATTGTGCTACCGTGACTTCGAATGACCCTGACTGTCCTCATCAAATTATTATTTCTACATTACCTCCCACTATTTAGAACTGTATATAAATTGAAAGTAGAGTTGCTATTTAAAAAAGTTCCAAGTTGCATTTTAGACGAGTTTCTACACACACTATTAGCATTTGCAACCATACGACACCAACTCGTGAAGAAGAAGGCGAAGAAGGCTTTATTTTTATACAGCATTACAGGATGTCAGGGTAATTCGAAATCACGACAGCACAATGGAAGTTGCACTCACAGTACAGATGCGAAGGGTGTGATTTCGAATCTCACTCGAGGCTATATTTTTCATTACATATTTTTAATTTAGATAAATCTATCTCTGAATAATTTTCTAGATATGTTGTCAAAGTTACTCACTCTAAATTTTAAAATTGATTCACAAAGTTTCGTTGAAGTAATACATCCTGGCATATGAACAGGTACAGTCAGTTTATACTAAAGTTAAGAATCGTTGAAACTCGGTATCACATTCATAAGAAGCGGAGAGATCTTAACGTCGCAGCCCCATTTTCATCAGTTCTTCAAGTTTTTCAATAAAAACTTTCGACGGAGTCCGATTTACATACGGTATGGATTCATTTATTTTCCGAAAGATTTTTCGCGTAAAAGCGGCGAAGGTTTTCGGTATCCATTAAAGGAGAAAGGTCGTAGTACTTCAGAGTTCGATTCCTCCCGACGTCGGCTCATATAGCCCATTAAAATTATAATAACATTTGAAGACTTCCTTTCGCCTTTAGAATAAAGTCGAGATTATTTTATGCCTATCGATTACGATATTCATCTTTTTTGGAATTTGTAATTTTCAATTTCTTTTATAAAAAAATCATAGTAATAAGTCATAGTTACTTAATTGCTTAAATTTTTCATGTGATAAATTTCAAGTAGTTAAGTACTTTTGCTTATAAAATAATTTTCAGATTAGCTTCAGCTCTGAACAAGCTACTTTAGGCTACTTTAGGCAAATCAAATAGGTTCTTAGACATATAGTAAGAGTAAAATAAACTTTATGTTAGTATATTCAAACTAAGTAAGTATTACAAAACAACAATACTATCACGAAAAGTAAATTCTTGAAGAGAATGCAAGAAAACGCCGTAAAACTGAAAATACGCGCGTCCGTATCGTAAAGTGCGCAATATAAAGTTGTGCCGTGGTTAATACATTCAATTTGTTTTAAGCGGCGAGCATCAATCCCGACATGATTGTGCAACGATAAACAATGCAGCCTGAATATAACTGTGATCACTGCCTACGCTCCCAACATATGTGTTTATTCAATAAACAAATACACCGCATTCGATCAGCTTTTGTTCCATATTTCATAACATTATTTATACTATATAATATATGAGTAATCGTTTTAAATTGGAAAACAGAAGCCGATTTTCTTTATTACCCAATTTATCAATCAACGTCTATTTAAAAATCTTAGGATTGAGGTCTTAGCTGATATGGCTATTCTACAGAAATATATTGCCTAAAGTTATCATTCTTTAAATAAAACCGTTGAGACTTTTGTAGATATTCCAGGCTCGTTCTAAAGACACTACCTACCGAGAAATGTTGTTTTTCCCAAAAGAGTTTATTGCATTGGCACATGTAACCTACATAGTCCCAAATTGCATTGTCCAGAGGCGACCGACCGGGTAGAGTCGCGGAGATCCAAATTATTCACTCCCAAGAGTACTTTCCCCAGTTTTAAAACATTGTGAACTAGTTTAATTTATATAAGAAGTAAAGACAGGCATTAGATGTGTTTTGTTCATTTATTTTAACTCATTTTTAACTACATATGTATTTATATAAATTTCAAATCATATAGATTAGGTACCTAACTTTTAAAACAAATCTGGAGTAATTGCTATGAATAAAATCGTTTGTACAAATATTTTATTGTGAAATAAGTATGCTGGACGTAAGACAAAGATACAAAACCAGATATTTACCTCTTATGGTCTGAGAAAATAATGAAATATAAAATGTATTTAGGTATTTCATAATTCCTTTCATTGCCATATTCGAGACACCTCTTTTTTATTTGAATATAAGAACAATTAAATTTGCATTACCTATATAACATCTAACTAAATATACTGAAACCATTTTAAGAGTGGATTAAATCTATGATACTAAATAACTTCCTTACAAGGATCATGCTTTGAGGGAAAAGTAAAGAAAACGTTGTCACTTTTATTTTATCACATAGCTACGTAGTCTTTGACATTTTTACTTATTGATTATCAACATAACAACCCCCCTCATTTATGAAAAAAATATTAATTTTGCAAAATGTCTTTATCTCATGGATGGAATTTACCGCGCCGAACATGACCGAGCACAGTGCGAGAACTCCCGAATGCAGTTTCGGTTTCGGTCATAGTTTCGGCAGGTTTGCCGCCGAAACGAAAACTAAACCGAAACCCCTTTTTTTCTGAAACTTGACCGAAACCGGAACCCAAACCGAACTTACAGTCGGACTAAAAACTAAGGGGTAAGTACTCGTAGTAGAAGTAGTACAACGGTGAGATCAATCATTGCCAAAGTGCAGAAGGTCTGTCTTAGCAGATGTGTGGTGTGTTTTGTGAAGCTGGTCGGCGGGCAGATAAAATAAAAATATTACAGGTGCAAGTTTTAGCGACATATAGGTACTTACAAGGTCTAAAAAAATATATTGTAACTATTTAAAGGGTGAATTCAATCCATGACATTGAACAACTGTTCCCGAGGAAAGAACACAATCTTAGGCCTCCCATACAAGTTGACCAATCAGCTGATCCGAATTTTACGGATAGCAAAAAATATATTTTTCATATTTCGATACATGTTACTTGGGTAAAGTTGTTCAGCATCATATAATGAATTTATCCTTTAAATAGTTTAAGACGAATTTAGACGTTATTACTGAAAAAGTCGTGAGCTCCTTCATACAAATTGAGTAATTAACTGACCGAGTTTCAACTGCTTGGCCTCTTACTTTCACACAGGTGTGTTTTATTTGTAAAATATTACGGAAACATGTTTAACATATATGATGAAATAGCATTCTGAGTTTGGTATATCTACATAGTTACAGATATACTCCCGGAGACTTCAAATAAGTAAGATTCTATCGGTATCAATCCAGGTTCCGAAGTATGTAGTACAACAAAATTTATAAAGCTGCACTTAGATAAAGATATGGTACTATGAGATCGAAACAATAAGTACTTGTTGGATGCGTTCCGCTTCCGACCCTTATGGTTCCAGGTTAGAATAGGACCACTCCATCTCTTCGTGTGGATGTCGTAAGAGGCGACTAAATTACTAAGCACAAACATCTCGTGCTCGTACAATTGCATTCCCAAGGAGGGTTGACGTCAGGCAGGCGGCCGGTCGTAAAACTATAGCCAAATCATTTAAACTTTTCCGTAGCAGCACAGCTGAGGATGCAACCGGGAACGCGCTGAGACAAAGAAGAAGGATGCATTCCGCTTCCTATCGGTCAATTTGGAAATCCTTGTGTTGCAACTGAAATGATAAATGACTTATCGTTCTGCTTCTCTCTTTTTTGCAGCGGAGGCCAGGGGGCGCGGATAATTGATGAAGTCGACGTGAGTCCGTGCGCGTTTAATCTGAACCCACACCACCGGCGCCACCTTCGACAGGACTAACTTTATCTACTCCCGAGACGCAACGAGGTCACCTCTATTCCTTAAACTGAGAACTTTTAATTTTGACTGTTTTAAACAGTTGCAATTTTAAACTACCTTTATACTGCCTGAATAACAAATTCCGGACAACTTAAATTTGTCAAACTACTCAATGAGATTCCCCTTTGGCCAGATGTACAAAACTATAAAAGTCTCAAGTTCACATCATAATCTCCCTAATACTCTCACAACTCTTGTAAGATCTCAAAATAAACAGACACTCTTGATTTATTAGTCTATTGAAGTTGCTCGTAACTTTGAATTATTATCATAAGCCATAACAAAAACGCAGACAGATAGAAGTTGGTACAATAAGCATGTTTAGAAATGCATAGAAGTGAAATGTGAGCACTCATTAAATGCTAAAAGCTCATTATTCTACCTTACGTTTTGCCATTCAGTGGCGCGCGCTAAACAATCGCCGTCAACAATGTGCATGCATTCAATTTTCTATTGTTACGAATTTACGATCAAATTTAATGATAGAGTTCATTTTTCTGCCATACTCCAATTAAAAACATCGGCGGTTCTGCCGGCCTTGCAAAAGCTTCGAATCGTTCGAAATTTTAATTACATTTAAACACAATAAAGGTCATACAAAAAAAACACACCTTTACCGTGATTATAGGTTTCATTCTCTTTTATATTAAAGAAATTAAGTATCCTATCAAAAAACAAATGTAAGTTTGCGAAGATAAAACTTGAAATTGTATTGTAAAATAAAATGTTGAAATTGCCACTTACCGTCACGAAAGCAAGACTATTTTAGCATTTATTTGAATTTGAATAAATACTGAAGATCCCAGAATAACAGCAAAACGTAATAGGTTGGAACGCGTGGTGGAGGTGAGTCAAAGCCCCATTTAACAATATTTACATGACTGATGGGCCTCAATTTTACATAAAAGTGTAAAACGAGTGAACTTAGGCACACCAGCGAAGTGGTCCAATTTGCATGTTTTATGCAGCGGCGAGTGATGCCACGGACACGGTCAGAGCACGCGCATGCAGCTCTTTGAAATTTTTATACGCTATTCCCACAAATCGGACATGGCTGCATTTTATGAGGAACTATGTCGTGTTGTCCAATGTTCGGTTTTATAGTGCATTCCGTGAGTTCACGGATACTGTAGGGTTTATGGAGGTTTAGATACTAAAACAAAATATTACTCGCAGTCTCACAGGTCACATCTGTAATGTGAACGTCCTACGCTTACAATATATGAAAGCGTAATCATTGATGAAGAAAATAACCTTGTATTTACAGTGAATATGAAGATGAGTATTACGACTTCATTTTCACAATACTTTGATTCAATTTATTTATAGGAATACCTGACCTCTTCCACATTGCGGGTTTTGATTTGCTCTGTTTTATATGCACTGCGTCGGTTATCGACGGGCGCTGGAACAACCAACTTTTACAGAAAGCCATCGCATGAATGCAGCACAAGCTAAATTGCATTGTTCGTTTTATTGCAAGTGTGGATGGCGGAGCTCGCGCCAGAATTATTTACTATGTAACAGCACATGCACTTTATTCTGCAGCCGATTTTTAGTATTAAACCATTTTATTTTGTTTACGACCATTTTACTGTCATTGCTATTTACTCTGAATATTTCGCTCAGTCGTTATCTATGTACTTGTTATGGGCGTATTATCTATTAGGTTGATATGAATCTAGGAACTTTAAAATGTAAGTTCATAAAATATAAGCAGGTAGGTACCTAATTTTATACAAACTTGCTTTCAGTAAAAGAAAACATAATGGAGCATCAAAGAGTAGACAAACTACCCGTATGGTTCCGGGTTAGAATAGGATCACTCCATCTCTTTCTGTGGATGTCGTAAGAGGCGACTAAAGGACTAAGCACAAACATCTCGTGCTACAATTGCAATGGCGGCCGGTTGTAAAACTATTCGCACAAATACATTCCCAAAGAGGGTTAACGTCAGGCAGGCGGCCGGTCGTAAAACTAGCCAAATCATTTAAACTGTTCCGGCTATTTTTTCTCCATTATGCAACGTCTTTGGCATCCTTGGCTGACCATTGATATGCATGTTATATTTGGAGAAGAAAAAGCGGGCAAGCGCACCCCTGGATCCGAAGCAGCACAGCTGAGGATGCAACTGGGAACGCGACGAAGAAGACGAAAAGAGAATTAGACGGAGAAGAAGAAAAAAGAGTAAAGAAACTCTAGATTCAGTAGGCATGTCTACGATTGCTTTCGGATGATGGAATACGGATTGCTGCTTTTTATCTGATCTGTCAGGTATGGCAGGTCAAAAAATATTTTTAAGATTTCTTTATATGTTCCTTGGGGAAAGTTATTCAGTATCTTCTTCTTGTCGAGTCGAAATGGTTTTACTGTAGCTTGAATTTCAAATCATCTTAACCAGTATGTGGCCACGGCGATCCCTCTGTCGTTAGCCTCATTATTCAGTATCATGTACTGATTACACCCTGAAATAGTTTCAGTATATTTTGTTAGACGATACGAGTAATTTAAGATTGAAAAAATCTATCTTTCAATTTTATAACTTCAATATTACCTTATACAATATAGTTGTAGAAAGTAGTCAAGGTTGTTTAAATATTTAATTGTACACCATAAACGCGTCAGTATAATTATCTAAATAGGTGTAATAATGTAAGAGCTCGCCGACGCCCAGCGCCCGGGGCTCCAAAACGTGGGCGATACATCGTTTATGCAAGGAGATGGGAGATAGGACCCTGGTCCTTCCACATTAATAAACGGTAACTAAGTGACCGCACGCTCATTATAATTGAATCACGCTAGGGCTCTCAGACGCGAGATCATTTTGCCAAGTAGCATGGAATATATGATGTTGTTCCTTGTCTTTGTTCCTACATCGGGAATTCGGTGTATTAATATTTTGACCTTTTATAATAGTGCCGTATCATTTGATTTGATAAGGGTACACTTGACTTTGACTTGAAACTGTGATATAGAAAATGGGCCCTATGTATTTAGCGCGTATGGGCGCGAAGAGCTTTTTTTAACACTTCTTCTTCATCTAAGTGCGTTCCCGGTTGCATCCTCAGCGGTGCTGCTTTGGAGCCCGGGGTGCACTTTCCCGCTTTTTCTTCTCCAAATATTACATGCATGTCAATGGTCACCCAAGGATGCCAAAGACCTTGCGTTGGAAAAGAAATAGCCGGAAGAGTTTAAAGATTTGGCTATAGTTTTACGACCGGCCGCCTGCCTGACGTCAACCCTCTTTGGGAATGTATTTGGACGAAAAGTTTTACAACCGGTCGCATTGTAACACGAGATTTTTGGCTTGTAGATGACTGCATCTTACTTGTTTACTTGCGACTTTAGTACTGACTAAAGTATTCTAGTGGTATACTCTCATTTCATTATTTACAATGAACGCTGCCAACATAGCCATCGCTAACTATACAAACCATTCATAATATATCTGTTTCTCGCATTGAGATACTATGTACTTAAGTACTGATATATAAGTCAATGGTTTCTCACATTAATGTATGTATATATATATATATATATATATATACTTATATAATTTCTCAATCTCAAGAATATATGTACAAGGTCTTATAAAATATACTCAGTTCATGATACTAAACAAATTTCCCCAAGGAAATTTTGACCTCCCATACAAATTAACCGATCAGCTGATCCGAGTTTGAATAGAAAGTAACTATTTTTCTTGGGAAAAGTTTTTCAGTATCGTGGCCTGAATCTACCCTTAAGGCCGTACCTGAATTTTCCGGAGTCCAGTGCTGCCCCCATTTAAAAAAAATAATTTTAAAGAAAACGGAGACCTCATTTAAAATTTTGATACTACCAAGTCCTAGATAACATTTCAAACTATTTTATGAACTACTGTTTACGGTTTAAAGTGAGAACGTTAAGCTTTACTACGCACATTTGCCAAAAGTGGCCGTTTTTCGCAAATGTGCTTAGTAAAGCTTAACGTTCTTATTATAAACTGTAAATAGTAGTTCACAAAATAGTTTGAAGGGTTATCTAGGACTTGGTAGTAGCAAATTTTTAAATGATGTCTCCGTTTTCTTTAAAATGATTTATTTTAAATGGGGGCAGCACTGGACCCCGGAAAATTTAGGTATGACCTTAAAATAGTTTCAGTATATTTTGTTATACGTTATATAACGTTACAGAACACAAATTATTCCGACGTGTGCAATCCTACAAAACAAAACAAGATTAGTTAAAATGACTACTCAGTTCCTGTTATCTGCAAGCGAATGCAAGCTTTTCGCTAACTCCGAATTTCTTTTGTATCGTATTTAGGGACAATGGTCCCCGATTGCAGCACTGCTTTAGGTATTTTATTTTCAACCATTACGCCATTGTCGACTGCATCATTGTATCAATACAATGCGATGTTAGTTGAGATTCCACTTAGATTTTCCTCGATCCCGAAATATCGAGATCAAATCCTCTTGTTCAAATACTTATTTAGCCCACAGATACAATTCAATGTTGCACAGTTGCACCACATTGTACTTTCGGTTGTACGTCAGTCGTTATACCAAACTACATATTTATTTGATGTTACTGAATATGACTAAAATATTTGTAAATTTTTCTTTTAAGGCACCATATACTTGACTTCCTAAAAAAATCTTTATGTATTTAATTAAAGTAGATATCTTGAAATTGTTTAAATATTAAAGATATTTAAAAATATCTAGGTCTAATATTTAAACATAATTAAGATTCAATAAAAATAAAATAATTGCAACAGCGAGGAAACATTGTTCCCGTACTTCAAGTTTTTTAGCTGTGTCATAATGTGGTGTGGGATTCATTTACACCGATTCCTGAAAATGTATCCCGCCAATACCGAGATTACTTTAAGACGTGCAAGACTGAAAGCCATAGTCATATAAGGAACATTTTCAAACTATTCGCTGAATCTGAAACATACCTACTATGAAATTCAGTTCTTATGGCATCGAACGCTCGGAACTAAATAATCTTGCAAAGATTCAAGTGATAACGAAAACAGGGAAATTAAATGAAGTTTACTGACTAAACTTTTTCACGGAACCTTTAAGCAAACAGAATTTGAATTAAGTTCGCAAATATTCTAGATGGGAACTTTTAATAGAGTTTTTTGACGCCCACGCCTACTACATTATGGATGTTTTGAAATTATGGTTTTATTTAATTAAGTATTGGTCGTGGTCGGTGATACATATTTATTGTCGGCCATAATTTACTTTTTTCTTGCTTAAGATCACTAATCATTAGTGTAGTAAAGTTCTAACCATATAATTAACATACATTCTTGTAATATACTCATGACTATACATAACGATAAAGCATAAAAAAGTGAAGAAAAAGATACTGTTCATATAGGTATTAACGTCACGCAGAATTTTGACTTGGAAGGCCACACGCTTAGGTAAGCGAAAGGGATAGGAAAAAGCACAAAAACAAGTAAAGTAAGTACCTACTTACTTTACTTGTTTTTGTGCTTTTTTGCGTGTTAGCACATAACTACTGTCACGTTTGACAGCCTCCCCCACCTTCCATCGCTGTTACGTAATATGGCCCAGAGATATTTGGGGAAGGAACAAGCTCTTTGGGATGGCCCACAGAACACATAGTTAATTCTTATGTATTCTGTGGGATGGGCAATCAGCTGATCGAGTTTGATGAAAAGTGAAGAGGTAATTAAGTTCATAGTTTATATAAAAATTAAACATCCACGTATATACGTCCCACATTTCCTCCGCAGTAGTTGCACGCGACTCAGAGCCGCAGAATCTATTTCCTTTTGTCACAGGCGACATCGAGCGCTGTCATGCGGCAAGTCAGACATTCATATAAAATATCTACACAAAAACCTACCGTACAAACTGTTGTAGTCTCCCCTCCTCAATATCTACTGATATTCCACAAACGAATCAATACCTAACTACATATTTAGCTCATGAATATTGACTCGTTCTTTGCAAACAATTTCTAAACTACTGGACGGATTTTAATGCGAGTTTTATTACAATGTAAAATGTATGTTTAAAAACTTACTTTGGGGCTAGCTTAATCAGTGTAGTTTGTCCGTATATATTTATTTATGTAGGCTATTTTTGCTTAGATTCAGATTAAATGCCCGAAAGTAGAATCGTAGGCGCGTTGCTTTTGATTACTAGCAAAGTTGCTAGTTACCTAATAAAAAAAAATATAATTTTTAGTGAAAAGTTATATTTAATTTTTAGTCTTTAATTTTTAAGTTATATTCACTAAAAACTAAAAATTAAGTCTATAAAAATAACATTTTTTTTTATATTTTAGGTACTTTTAAATAGGTATATACCCACAAACTCTACAGATTTTTTATCATGTACTTACCAAAATTAAGTAGTTGAGTTCCAATCTTAGCAAGAAACATGCAAGAAGTAAAAGTTTGGTCAAATGTACGATTACTTGTTTGTATATTATTACTCTGTGCTTGTATAATTTTTAATAGTCGCATTTCCAAAACTAAAAACCCTTGCATGTATTTTTTTATAATTTTAATCCATAGTTCATATCGAGAAATAAATTAGTCGGTACTAAAAAAATCTTTTTAAAGTAGAAAATAAATATTAAAATCTGCAAAACGTAGATTAAGGTGAATATAGAAGCAAATGGCCTTAAAGTGGCGCACTCATTTGAAATAAATTGTTAATTTCCATATTGCTAATCGTCAGGCAATAGATAGTCCTTTAAATTATTTTATGAACTGCTGTTGAAACTATTATTGGTGGGATCACCAAAAGTTAGACGGATGTCTAGCTTTAAAACTTGCCTCCGCCAAAAGTGGCCACTTTTGGCGGAGGCAAGCCAAGGACTAATGTAAACACTTCCAACGGTGGTTCATAAAATAATTTAAAGGGCTATCTAGTGCCTGACGATTAGCAATATGGAAATTATGTTCATATTTACGAGTTAACAATTTATTTCAAATGAGGGCGCCACTTCAAAGCCATTTGCTTCTATATTCACCTTAAAACCGCCAAATCACAGATTAATAAATAGTTACGCTAAATGATCTACATCTAGTTTTGTGCCTGGAGATGCCTCGTGTAGAGTTTAGTCCGATATCCAAGTCCGATTTCCATGTATTCGAATTCGAATGCTTTTTTTTCGAGAGATTTTTTTGCGGTTTGAAACACATGTCGTGACGTGAGTACGACAGTCGATGTTTCTGCAGCCACAAGGGATCCAGCAGCATGCATCAACTATTGGTGTGGTGGCGGGCACACTTGGACTGTTGGTGGCAGGTATTCTGGGACTAACAGAATTGGGTAGGCACCGGCCGGGGCGATAGTTTGCATGAACTAACTGTTGGCGGAAGGACACAAAGTAATATATAACGTGAAAGGGACATACCCGTAATAGTATAATTATATTAAAATTACAGTCAAAAATCAAAACAAAATATTCCCATACAAATCGCCCGGGCGGCTGCACACTTTTGTATGGAAATGGCGATTTTTTTTTGTTTTTCAGCTGTTTTAATTTTTTTATACCTAAGTTTATACTATAATGATCTACGAATAGACCGTGGTCCGATTTTTTACGGGTATGTCCCTTCCAAGTTGTACATATATTAAATAGCATATGATAAAATATGGCGGCATAGTACATTAACCATATAGACATCGCATTAGACAAAGAAACTTCTTGTGGCAACCTAGCCCAGTTTTTTTTTAAAGAAAAGCCAGTGGTGAAAACTAGGATGCCCTCGATCGGTGGAGGAGCCGAATTCAATCAGCCAGATTCACGCAAGAACCCATTTTAGGTATTCCATCAGATATTTAAAAAATATTCTATCCGCTAGACTTTTCACTCTAAAGTTGGGAATGAACGTATACCTAATTAATCATTATTAATTAGAAATGTTGGACTGATTACTAAATTAGATATCGTATTTTCCTTCTGTGTTCGTATTTTTTATAAGTTTAAAAACTGAATAACCTCTTTTTGGGTACGTTCGATATTATCAGACAGTGATGTTTATAAAACTTCTATATGAAAATCATAAATCTTGTAGGTATGCCATCGGTACCTTGTTCTTTTGACTAGGTATAGGTATACCTCTTAGACAGTCCTACCCACAGAAAGCAAGTCCTACCCAACGCACCCAAACGTGTACTATTTCGTTATTTAATTTTTGTTTGTTAAAAACTGCCGGCATTATATATATTATAAATTTAGATTCATATTATATATTTTCAATAATATATGTTTTTCTAATTTATTTATTTAAACCTTATTGAACAACAAAAATTTTAACCCACCTGCTAGGTGGTCAGACGACCTGAGCAAGGTTGCAGGAAAACGCTGGATGCAGGCCGCTTCCGATCGGTCGTTTTGGAAATCCCTGGGGGAGGCCTATGTCCAGCAGTGGACTTCCTGTGGCTGATATGATAAACAACTAAAATAAAAGTACAAGGGGCGGACCTGGGGCCAAATTAATCTCTTTTCTAAAATGAAATATGACGTCTTAGTTTATCAACTGCGTCAGCGTTTCAGGCATTATTATCGGCGCTGTAGGTTTAAACGCCTAATCAAAAACGGCACGAACAGTCACATTTCATATTATCCTTGGAAGTTATCTAATTTGTGCCAGAGTAGCTCCACTGGTCGCTGATTGAGTGGAAGGAACGTTATCCGGACCGCTTCGAGAGACCCGCGTCATCGTTTTTCCGGTTTTTTTCCCGTTCGCCAGTTTCAGGAAACGAAGTAATGTTCAAATGTCTTTGACGGTCATCCTATTGGTAACTTGGTTACATATATGGCAAAAATAAAAAGAGGAACATGAGTACCGATCCCGATTAAATAATATTATCTATACCACGAAGACGGCTGATCTACCTTCGATTAACCTACAAAATGATATAGAATGCCTGCTTGTCCCCCTTTTTTTTCAAACCTTTATCTATTTTTCGACATGCTGTACTGTACATTGCATCCTTAATGAATTCTGTTATGCATTAAATTCATCTTTATTCTGAAATACATAAGGAGTAGCAAATCACAAAGATACGAAGTTGGGTATTTTATACTTTCACTTTCTTGTAAGGTAGATTCGTCGGGATAATATTGAACGACCTCCGTGGTGTAATGGTCAACACGCTAGTCCGCCAATCCGGAGGTTCTGGGTTCGATCCCCAGCCAGGGCAAGTTGGTAAATAGCCTTTTTCAAATTGTCCTGGGTCTTGGGTGTTTATCTATATATGTATTTAGTATAAAATATAGTATCGTTGAGTTAGTATCCCATAACACAAGTTTAAAACTTACTATAGGGCTAGCTCAATCAGTGTGATTGGTCCTTAAAAAAAATATGTTGATGGATAAAATGTATTTAGTATTAAAATCCTTAAAACATATTCCTAAAAAATGAAAACAAAAAATGTATTAGCAGTTATAAAAAACTAGCTGTGCCCGCGACTTCGTTTGCGTGGTTGTCGGAACGTAATGTTATAAAGCCTAAAGCCTTCCTCTATAAATGGACTACCCAACAAAAAAAGAATTTTTCAAATCGGACCATTAGTTCCTGAGATTAGCGCGTTTAAACAAACAAACAAACTCTTCCGCTTTATAATATTAGTATAGATAATAATATAAAAACCAAATACGGGTCAAATTTGATTTCATTAAATTTATAAATAGCCTTTAGATTTGAGAAGAAGAAGAAGAAGTTTGAGAGAGAAAAGTAATATCGACTGCAAGAATTTTTTAACTATTTACAACCACACAAAACCTCGAGAATATGTTTATTCATGACATTGTAGTGTTGTAAGGAACAGTTGCTGGCACAGAATTAATAACTACAGAAGTCGCGTTCTATCATAATTGCATGCAATGCGTTGTGTCCAAAAACATGGCGTACGTCCCGCACTTACCGCTCTTCACACCCTCATAATGTTGCTAGCTCAGGGGCGATATACAACTTTTTTGGGTAATCTCATAATTTAGTTCACATAATAAAGGGAATATTTATTTTCGAAAATTAAACTAATAAACTAGCTTTTCGTCCGTTGCACAGGCTGCAAGCAGCCCGCGGTTTTTCGTGCAGCCTAATGTTTAGGAAAAATATTAGATTTTAACTATTGATAGTATAATTACAAACATATTTTTTTTATTCATAGGTACTGAATGAATGTTGTATAGTATATTTTCGCATAATCGTTTTACAAGTTGTGTTGATTATGCAAAAATATACTAACCTATTGTTTAGCTGCTAAAAACCCCCAATAAATTTGAATCGTACAATGGCTTGAAGCGTTCAAGGTTTAGGTATTTTTCCTGCTTTTAAAAATGAAATACAATCAAAAATAAAAAATTTAATACGTACAAATAATTTTTAAACAAAAGTATTCAATACAGTATGTATGAATGTTTGATCCTCTTTCACCCCAAGACGACTGAAGGGATTAGAATGAAATTTGACATGTAGATAGCATAAAACTTGGATTAACACAAGATAGTTTTTATTCCGGAATAATGTGAGGTTCCCGTGGGATTGCCAAAAATTTGAATTCTAAATTTAAATTTCAGAATGTCTCAAAAAAAGCTTAAATAAAAGAAGTATCTTAGATCATAACATCAACATAAAATATACAAACTAGCTATGTACTTTGAACATTGGCCCCTGTTATATTTAGGAAAATGCTATCACACTGCAGCGCTAAGTTGTTATCTGTAGCGCTAGATTTGCTAAGAGAACCGACGAATCGTTTAATATGGCGGCGAGAATTTCATCGTCCATATTTAATTTTCAAAGAATGAAATCTGATTACTATCCTTGAATAAAATTGTTCGTACAGAATTTTAACACATAACAAGGCATTTTTAATTATGTTTACAGTGTTTTCTTATGGTTTTCTCTTATAAACTGTCGAATAGGCGTAAGTGAAGTTTATGGAGATAGCTACAATTTAACGAGACAAACAGTGATATGTGGTCTTTTCTTGTACTTCAGTACATAATAGCTCTTAGGGTGATAAAAAAGTATGAAACAAATTAATTAGTGTCTACTATCAAGAATTTTAATTAGCCTTTTTCCTCTTTTTTTTTTAATAGCCATTTATGGCCCATAGTTGGGCAAAAGCCTCCCCTTTTCGTTTCTAATTAAATATATATTTCCTCTAAAGGTTAAAAAAAATCCACCAGATGTTCCACTAGTAGGGGGGTACAAATGTATTAGATTCTCTTCTGATAATAATACAAATGTATTTTACCATAATTCTTAATTTTAATCATATTATCTTGTTTCAAAATTGTTCACTGTGTTACTCTAATTCTTCGTAATTGTAAGACACGTGCAACTTATTAGCCTTTTTCCTCTAAAGATTCCAAAAAAAACTGCCAGATGCCACTAGTAGGGGGTAAATTTATTTTTGATTTCCCTAATACTTTTCTGGTATCGAGTTTCATCCAAATCGGAAGCAGTCGACTTTAGGCGGCCAGCTTGGATTTCCAAAAATGTAAAAAAAAAGCAAGCCTTGGTGTGGATAGCTCGGTCTCGCCCTTCCGGCTCCTCCTGTGGCCTCGTGAAAATTACTTGGGGGAAGGGGGGGGGGGGGAGGGCTTCTCTCCACCTAGTTACTTTGGGGGCGCTTTTATCAAATTTGTAAGAGGGGGGGGACTATTTTTCTAAAATTAAAAAAAATATGGGCTCTGGTAATTGATCAGGTAAGTACACCTTTCATTTTGTCTATGGGGCCAAATCTCCAAGTGCTACCGTTTAGCCAGGCTGTACCCCTTCCACGTCAGATTTCTTCAAATCTTCAACTTTCAGATTTTTCTGGTACTCGACTCCCCACCCCCTATACATTCCAATAAAAGTCGTTCCCACAGTCATCCGGGAACAGGTCAAACAACTATGTCAATGAGTGAGTCAAATTAGTCAGTGATAATTTAAGTTTAGCTTTATGTAAAAGTAGATATGAAAATAAAATAATAATATAAAAAATATAATACATGGACACTGAAATCTTTTCAGTGACAGTTGTGTAAAAAAATATTATCCTAAAAATATTATTATGAAAAAGTACAATCCGGGAAAATATTTTGATTTTACTGGCAACACTTACAAAGTGGACTCGCCCTTTTGTATGACAAAATGGACTCGCCCTTTTGTATTTACATTAAATGAAAAAAAATGAATAATTAAATAAATTGATTATTGGATTAGGTACTTACAGATGAAATGTAATCCCATGCTGCTTACTCTTCAGTCCAACAGCATTTTTGCACGTTTTGGACAGCACAACACGGCATAATAATATTAAAATTTCTACGGTTTCCACACGTTCACACGGTTGTCGACCATAGACTAACTGCTCGCGTCAAAGTAGATCAACACTGTATAAGAGTGGTTTTTGGCTCGTCAGTTTTGGGCATGATGATGGATTCTGTAGTTATTAATTCTGTGGTTGCTGGTTTACAATACAGTTTCAATTCACTATAAACGCATGAATTGACTTCACACAACTCCACACAATCCTCCATTCAAGTCGTTTTCAGAAAACCAACCAGTTATGAATGTCTGCGGTTAAATGACATTCTCTATTTGGTCTCTACATATAAATTAATGTTTACATAGGTTGGGAATGGGATCGCGATAGATGTCTTTCTTATGGGTAGACGGAGTCTAGGGTCAAACGCCACATATCTACTGCAAGACAGACGGATATGCACGTTATATTACATAAATACTCGTACAGGTAAGCAACGCTAAATATAAATATAAATATAAACAAAAATAAAAAAATATATAAATTATGAACAAAGAATATTGATTTACCTAATTGTATTATTAAAACTCATGTTATTATTATAATTAAAAAATCTTACGTTTCTCTTTTTGTCGGTAATGCTAAAACTTTAGGATTGTTCTAAAAGTCTTCCTCAAGACGAGTGTTTGTCAGAAAGCGACTGTGACGTTTGATATCGATTAAGCAGAAATATAATAGAAAATGATTTAATTTGGAAACATTAGAAATCATTACATAAAGGATAATAACCCACTGCTTAGTTCCACTTGTGGGTCCACTAGGATTTCGAAGTACCGATGATTCCACTGTTCAATGTGAGTGTTTCTATCAGGATATGTTAATACTGTTGAGCAACTAGAGTAAAAACCACTATTTTCGTCAACCTATATAAAATATATCTAATTTAGGAACTACGTTCTTGCCCTCTATTTTTGATAACTATGATTTAATCAATATTTAGATTTTTAAAATTTCCCTCTAAGCCAGGAAATATAGAGTTGATCGTTTTCGGACCTCCCGGTCGTTTTGATTCATTCACTCGTTTCAATGATTCTTCATCAAAAAACTCCTTGTTTGCTTTTATTTTGTTCCACATTTCATCTGGAATTATTAAATTTATTTTAAAAATAGAAATTGTATAAAATATAAAAATGAAGCATAATCGGTAAAATGTAATTTTTTCAGGTAAATAAAAATATGTTTATTTATTTTATTTTTTTTTAAATAATTGCTTGCCACAGCCGGATATATTACGTACTTAATAAGTACCTACATTTAATTTTTTTAAATATGTAAGTAGGTTTTACAAAAGTTTTCTTAGCGGAACTTTTTAAATATAGTGAGAGCAAATATTTTAATTGCTTTTACCATATTGAAAAAGTTAAAAATAGTAAAAGTGATTTTAATGATAAATACAAATATTCCAAAGCACGTACCTCTCAACTCGTGACTATGTGTATTCTTCCCACCTGCTTCTTTAGGTAAAGCATCTAACGGTATATACGGCTGTAAGCTTTTGGAGCCTACCGTATGAACCTTTAGTAGATTGTAGGTCTCCAACTTCATTATAGGTTTTATCATATTTAGCAGAGTATCAACAAAGTTTGGAGCGTTAATGAAGTGGAACTCTTTGAGGCGGATGAACATGGCTTCCTGAAAAAATACCGTAGAACACGATAGAGCTGGCTTTTTAAATAAACATGGTCCATATTTATTTAAAATATATATGAGACTTGATCAATATTTAAATTGAAGAGAACTAAACAGCCGCATTTAATAACATGACCAGGAAATGTCATACATAAGTCAAAACAGAAAAATGACAGGTGGCTTTTATAACTTTCTGGAAAAGTCATAAGATTCTCGAGGAAACTGTTCAAGAACAGAAATGTGTGGAAACCTGTTCCTGGGGATTCAACTCGCACTTGACGAATTATTTATTTCTTCTATTTATACAAGCTGACTTTCTATCCACCGTACAGATTTTTGAAGCAAGTTTAGTTCATCATAAACTGTACTTATGGGTTTATTGGGACGGAGAAAAATAAAATTAAAAACAAAAAGAAAGGCCGTTTTCGCTTAGAAACGGATTTACTTAAATGGCAAGAAAAAATATTTTATCTATTTTATATACATACTGAACTTGATCCTAATATATTTCTAGTGTATAAATAGTCAACCATTAGAAGAAAATATGTACTACCCATACGCGCTAACTTTGCCGCTGACGGGAAGGGACGCGCATTCAACGGACCGGCAAACTTAGCGCAAACGCGTTGCACTAAATACGTTGAACGCCATGGGGGTCACCAGTGACCAGTGACCCTCGAACAATGATAAATCTATTGTGTCTGCAATGACGGCGTTCAAAGGCTACTAGACTACCTGTAGAAAATAGAAAAACTCTTGCGCTACGTTGAGGTCAATGCTGATGACATGCGCCAGAGACACTTTGTCCATGTTCACTATCAGCACCGTCCCGGGAACAGTGCCTTCTTCGTAGAGCCATAAGTCCATCACCATTACAAAGGCTCTAAAAATAAAAGAAAGTAGCTATTTAAGCTTTCTTTTCCGAGTATATCTAAACAAAAAACCTACTGAACTATTGTGTATAATATTTTTCAGAGTGAGAGTGTATTTATAGAATTTTTATATGAAATATTTTTGTCCTTAGCTAAATTATTTATTAAGATAGATAGTCTATACTTATTTTTATACTTTAAACCTTCAAACGTACCTCACTACATCTTTGTACACAGAATTGTTTGGATCATCATCCAGTAATTGGCAGTAAATAGCCCGATGTCCTTTCGTAGTCGGTGTACTCAAGGGCGTTATCAACCTAGGAACGAGCAATGGCTGCTTTTATTACACATTTCGAATCAAATAATCCAATACTTGTGACTTCCATTCCAATGCTTACCACGTATTCAGAGCTACTTCCAAGGACTTGTTTATTTCTCTATTTGAATAGAAACAGAACATTGTTCTCAGAGTGTAGTTGAGGTCAATCACCCGTTTTGTCAACTCGATGTTGCATTCACAAGAATGGTATGCCAAAATTACCTCCAATTCTGTATGAAAACAAAACACAATAACAAGTCCATTAAGAATACAAATCCTTTTTGTTATGAATATAGAACAGATTTAACTAAGTACCTACTTTACTTACATATTTATCTAACAACTTAAAATATTATGCAACAGATAAGTAAATCAGAAGAGGAGTGAAACTTGTAATATTTTTATTTTAGATTAAACGTAAGTAGGTTTTCTTACCTGAAATATTATTTGGCAGATGAGGTTGCTGTACCAACCATTCCCTAATTTTATTTATATCTTTTGGATTGATATGTGATTTTTTTTCATATTCGTCTTGCACTGAAAACTGTTTTACGGACATTTTAATATTGAAATGCGAATTACTATTTTATGAGGCACTGGTTGTCTGGTGGTGTCCAGTCGACTGATTGAATTTGAACGGTTCCGAGCACATAGAATGTATGCTTTGTATGTTGTGACCGTCTCAAATTAGTGCAAGGTCAATGATGCCTACTCTGTTTTGACTGATTGATAAAAACTGGGCATTGAGTCTCGTTATCTAGAATTACTTGTAAATTATACTGAATTGCATACTTGCATGTCTGTCTGATTGTAATAAAATAAGCAACTACCTACTTTACTATTATTTACCTAATTACTTCCGCTCCTACATATTCCAAATTCCAATTAAAAACATAAATAAGTACCTAAGTATTATAATAGAGTTACTTGTACTACTAACTACTAGAGTCAGTTGACTTGAATGCTCCAAATAACATTTTTTGTTTTTTAATCTTTTGACCTGGTCTCAATTTCATATTGGTAAATTATAAAAAAACATCCCTTAAACTGATTAGTAGGTAACCTTTATAACTAGTTCTTAACCCAATTTAACAATTTTTAAAAATAATCCCGTTTCTGATAAATGTATTTACATAATAACAATAACCTATGTAATAACATGTTGTCACAGATTAATAAATAGTTACTATGTTGTTTACTCAGTTTACTTAACCACTTATTATTTATGTCTACTATGAAAGTAGACATAAAATTAACAAAAAAACATGCACAGATCAAAGATTTCCAGCGACCTATTTAATTAAACGAACACTAAATACTTATTGTGCCAATTTTTGTGTCATTCGTTGGCAACGGCTCGGCTGAAACTAGAGCCAGCAGGCTTTATCTATACTATATACATATATTTAAACTAATTGGCCTCATATGTTTCACGATAAAGAAAAATAAAAAAAGACAACGATGATTTCAACCTGAGATAAGGGATTATTGTTCTGAGATTTCAACATTCTACCCAAACCCAATATTTTTTTAAATTTTGCATGTAGTTGGTTTGGCACACTGGTTCTAGAAATTTTGGGCTGCCTAACCTAAAGGTTATCTGACGCTATTTTGACAACTGCCATGTTATGGTAACCTGAGATGGTAGCAATAAGAGGACCAACGGCTTTTCGTGCCTTCCGAAGCACATAGAGGGGCCCAACTAATAGAGTGCCTACATAAACAAAAATAAATAAAACAAAATAGG
This sequence comes from Acrobasis repandana, assembly GCA_963576875.1. Lineage (NCBI taxonomy): Eukaryota > Metazoa > Arthropoda > Insecta > Lepidoptera > Pyralidae > Acrobasis > Acrobasis repandana. Next base: position 10,915,699 of record OY756218.1, on the reverse strand, counting down.
ATGCCTTTAGCAATTTCGTAGTACTTAATATTATATAGATAATAAGTAGGTAAGTACACATTATGGCGCAATGAAGTTAATATGTTTTGTACACATTGTAAAACATAAAACAAAACAAAATCTTAGGTAAGTTGCTTATAACGAAATAATGCGAATACTTAATCAGAACACTTCTGTAAGTAATCAAATATAACCCTATCCATGGTCTTTTAAGGTGGTTCTCTACTTTAGTTGAGTGAAACATGTGTACAGCAGTCTATATACTTACCTATATATATAAGTAAGTTACGTGAGGGACAGGGTCGTACCTATCGTCCTTTGAAAATGCTTGGCGGAGCGCGAGCGTTACTCACTCAGGCATCGACGAATCGCTCACCATCCAGCTCCTAACGAGTTTACACGTGGTGCCGCTGTGGTGGAAACTCGGGCAAGGACGAAAACGTGATTAGGAAATTAATTTTAACCTAAATATCATTTCATGTAGTATGTACCACGCTAGCCATACTTGTTGTAATGCCTAAATCAAATTTTGCTATTAAAAACCCTTGACACTCAAAAACAAAGGATTTCAGCAGGATGCACACTGGCAGTGGTGATGACTGATGACGATACCAAGCTAATCTGCTTTTCATTCTGTGTTGTGGCGCGGTTTTACCTTAAAATAACAGAAAATTTCCGCAATATAACGTGGTCTACTAACATAAAGTTCCCGACCTTTAAATATCGGTATTTCGTAGTACAAATTATTTTAAGCTTTATCCTTTTGCTATATTTGTATGAAAATCTCAAAATTTGACAATTGACATAACTAAGCGTGGTGACACTTGGTGTGTGTGTCATCGTGCAAAGTGTACTTGATTTTGTTAGGCACTTAGCTGCTTAGTGTCATGTTGCTTTGATAAATATTTTACATTCGTTTGTGATAATTTTATTACTGTACATATATTTTTACGGGTTTATTTTTTACTTTTTGTATTGATATTGTTTATTTATTTTATATTAAATAATAATGTTCAACAGCAGTGATCAATTTGAAGAGGATGATTATGTTCGGGGCATGTATGAAAACGGACAATGGGAATGGGATGAGAAATCAGGAGGGCTTCAATATGTTATGTAAGTACTGTAGGTATTTGTTGTACTTGTATTTGTCTTTCCATACTTACGTATAACTACTCTAAGATACAAGCCATAATTATACTGAACTACAAAATATACCAGCACCAGTCAGAATACAACAACATATCATTAATCCTATATTTTTTTTCAATAAATGCCATAATATCTAAAGCTACAGTCTTTACCCATGTAACAAAACCAATGCCATCAATGCTTTCTTAACCATGTATCAAAATGTCGATTTGGGGGCAAAGCTCACCAGGATACTGCTACGCTTGCGTTGCTTGCCTCTGAGCTACCAAGTCATAAAATACTAATCTAGAAGGGAATTATTTTTCAGTAATCAAAATTTACTTGCCGTTGACTCGTGGATATCGCCACCTGCAGCTGCGATCATAGGTGCAGCTGACTTTAAAGATGACATAGACGTTTTAGAACAGGTAAAATAAGGAATTGTGTATAAAATGTGTACCTAGTAAATTACCAGCAACACTAAAAAACGAACTTGGGTAGTTAAGATATCACAGGCTATAGGAAACAAATATATCTAACCTATCTAAAACTGTTTTAAAATTTTGTTTGGTAATTTAATTAATCGTTTTGTCTACAAATTTTAATCTCTAGAAGCCTTTTTTGAACTACCAATAGGGTTTCCATATTGTCAAATGGCTTTAAACTTTGATATCAGAAGAGATAAAGATAATAAACTGGTCAAGTGCGAGTTAAACTCGCGAGAATTTCCTAATTTGTCCCCCGAAGATGACTCTTATTTTTCAAAAAAAATATTTACTTTGCACATCTGAGTTTGGGTCATAAGATTACACCATCCTGCCAAATTTCACCTGATTTGGTACAGTAGATTCGGAGCAAATTGGCTGTGACAGACGGATGGACAGACAGACGCACGAGTGATCCTTTAAGGGTTCCGTTTTTTTTATATTTTTTACGCAATTCTAAAAATCAAAAAAATTACTGATGAAGAATCATCAGTTCTAGACCAAATTGCAAGCTGGCAAAAATATTACAATCACTAGAATATAATATTAGAAATTCCATCGATGTCTCGAGTGTTCCGTGATAAGATCTTGATTCTTTTACTGTATTCTGTGTTCTTGGCCTTGGGACAACTTGCATGTACGAGTATGTACAAGTACATATTCCCTTTCAAACAAAAAAATCTAAATTGGTTAAAAACGGAAAAAGTATTGGCAAACATACATAAATACAATGCAATTCATTGTTTAAGATTCATGTCTTAATTTGTCATCTTCTTTACAGCAACGTTTTAAAAAACGCTATCAAAGAAAAACTTTTGATGGAGACGTCATCACCCTTCAGGTTAACATTTTGTTTCTTTATCATAACCTCTAACAACTTAATGAGCACTGCTAGGAATGCCTCGTTTACTATGCGCGGTTTATTTTTCAAATTTGTATAATCTCTTCAGCCATGATAAGTACTTACTGCATTATGCTCGTTATTAGGAGCTCGTTGGCCCGGTGCGAGTACGCATTGCTAGCGCTTTCGCAAGTTAAGCAAACCTGGGTGTGGTCCGGACTTGGATGTTTGACCACAAGTGGCATACAAATTTCTTAAGCTCCTCCGTATTTCGGAAGGCACGTAAAGCCGTTGGTGCCGGCTACCATCATTGTATGGCAGTCGTCAAGCTATATCAGATGCCTTTCGGCAGCTTGAAAAATCTGACACCAGAGTTGGCCCCTTACACCCACGAAAAACAAAACAAAAACTGATATTAATGCTACTGTCATAGTCAAATCAAACTGAATGTTTTTACAGGATATCAAAGATGTAGTTTTATATACTGCACCACCTTCCCTCATCAACCCTACAGTGGTGAACATGTTGCACTTGCCTGGAACAGAAAGGTTCCTTAGAGCCTTGATTCTATATATCCAATATTATTTACAGGTAATAAGTCATTAAAATATTTACCTAACCTATAAAAAGAGGTCGCCCTCGAACACGATGGGCAGACGATTATAGTGCATACGATGAAAACTGGCCAACTATCGCCAACGATAAAGATTTGTAGAAATTTACTAAAACTAAAGCGGGGTGGAGGCTTTTGTCCAACTTTACAGGGTAATTTTGAACTTAGCAATATCAAGAAAATAAAAAACGTATTCTATCTTGTTTTATAATAAAAACCAAAGATACCTATCAGCCGACAAATGCATACCAAAAATCTCCTATTGCTCGCTACCGGGCTCGTCGCGGCGGCCGAAGAGCGGGGAGATCAACGGCCGCGCATACGGTAAAGTTAAATTAGCCATTTATTAGAAATTTAGGGAGAAAAAAAAATACAAAAATCGTCCTTTTTTCTTACGGTTTCGTATTCTATTAAAGATTCTGATTTCAAGATTTCAATAGCTTGGGTGTGCAAAATCAACCTGGATGACACTACCTATATGGGCTTTAAAAAAAAATTAACCTATTTCGATTTGTATCAGGTCGAAAACAGACATGAATCCTATTTTTTATTCGATGCAATCTACGCTACAATTTTGACCTTGATTTTCTTTCTTCTAACATCTTGCATAATAGGTACCTATTATGCAAGATGCAATTACGCTTTCATGAAACGATAACTCAGATTTCAGATGAGATGGGTAGGCGGATGTTAGAACTGGAAACAAAAATACGTACTCTGCACAGCGATGAAATAGAAAAGCGATACAAAGAAAATCTAGAAGACTTGCGCCTGTTGATTGCCAAAGAATACTCTAACATGTTGACGGGTAGGTGCATTTGGTGGGGTAACCCATGGTATATAATAAGGTATGGTACTCTTTTCCCGTGACAGCTGATCACGTGATTAGAATGAGAATACGTCATCAGTTGGAAGTGTTGCCACGTTGCCACTAATATTGATTGAACCTGAGCAAAATGCATTTTTTAACTTAACAAACCAGTCATGACTTAATAAAGTAATAAATAAATTTATTAAAAATTGAACAGATGATGATGAATCACATTAATACGAAATACTTATGTAGTTAAGTTAGTATTTTATTTTATATTTATTAACTACTTAATTGAGAAATTACTTAAATTTACTATAAATAACAACCAGTGGTAAAACTTTTCGTGACATTCGTGACGTAGTCTTGGGATATCGCAGAAAGAGAATACCTACCATATCTTATTATACCATGGGGTAACCTTTCTCTATATTTACCTACTACACAAAAATCCTAACACAATACTAGATTAACGAGTTCCACTAGTTCTACCATGAAACTACATGGAACTATTGAAATAGAAATGGTGGAAAGAAAGTTCCTTAAGAGGTGTGGTCATACTGATACTGTGGACGTTTTGATGCGGTGGAAATTTTTATGTAGGTACCTAGTGGATCTTATGAAGAATGGACATAATGATACTGTGTATATTACAAAACTGTAGACGTTTTGATACATGGACATTTTGATATAGCGGACTTTATGCGACTGAAGGTAGCTACGGAAAACTTTACCACGAAATGTTTAATCTTGAGGCATAGTAACTATTTAATACTTAATATTGGATAACTTGTCTGCTTATTAGGTAAGTACAAGTAACATAACAAATAAGTTTCTTTGGTTTTTGCATTTACAGGTGGTGGAGACTTCAAGAAATTTCACCATATGGGCCCTTTAAAGAAGATGCGATCGCTATCAAAGAAAAATAACATCGCATTTGAATCGCTTGTTCGCATCGCTATACAAATTGTATGGCTAGCGCTTGGCCGAAAATACTTCAAACAAATAGGTACCTAATTATTAAATATCTGAACGGTTCAGTTTGTTTGTTGTTGTACTTTTTATTTTGACATTCAAATTAAAACAAGACACAAGTTGAAAAGGTTCATATTTTTTAAATTATTTGGTGGAACATGGTACCTACAAGACGAAATAGAAAACCATGTACTAGGTACTACGTATAAGTGTGACTATATAGAGTAAATATAGTGTAGAGTAAAGTAAATATATATGTGTAGGTAGATAATTTTATGTAATATATGACTGCCTCCGTGGTCCAGTGGTCAAGGCTTTTGCCTAGTGAACCGGAGGTCGTGGGTCCAAATCCCACTGGGAAGCATACTTTGCGATAAGTTATTTCCAGTCTGGTTAGGATCACCTGGTTCGGTATCCGAAAAGAAAGATAATTCCTCTGACTCCGACAAGTTTTAACCTGTCCTAGGATTGGTTCTGGTCTACTCTTTGGGTAACGGAGGTCAGATGTCAGCGCTCTGTGTAGAACCAGTAACCTTGTCAAATTACCTACCTTTAAAGACCAAGGTGCGTGTCCACGAAATTGACTTATATATTACTTTACCTACCCGACCGACCCCGGGCTCTGAAGTGTTACCGCTGAGGATGCAATCGGGAATACGCTCGCATGATGATAAAATGTTATAATACCTAGGTACCTAGTAAATGTATTACAAAAAGTATTTATCTACATATTTCCTTGCTTTTAGAGTTAGAAATACACCGCCTATTCAAAAGCCCGAAATTCAATATGGTCGAGCACCAACTAAAAACGAACTACATGTCTGCACTATCGACTCAAGAGCGTTACGTGTTATTTGGTGAATGTGTTCAAAATCAAAAGCTGCTGAAGACGGAGTCGCCGTTGATAAATGAGATCCACTGTCATCGAGGCTTAGACTGTCGACTATTGGGACTTGGGGTCGTAAAATATCCTACGTACGTTCCTACAGTTACTAAGGTAACTGTCCGATATCCACAGGGATATCGGACAGGACGGCTGTAACCTGCGGTGCGACCAATCAATCGAGACGTGAGATTTTCAATATAAATTTGAAGGCCAAGCGTGAGATGAAGTTGTTTAGGCTGCGTTTGATGAACGAAACAATAAATAAATGAATATGAATAGGATGTTATCGCACCGCAGTAGGGCCGCCTCTACTTATGAAATCATATACAATGTTGAAAGGACATACCCGAAATAAATTGAGTTCATAATCTAGTGATTACTAAAGTATTATTAAATCGACATTCCCATATAAATCTTCAGGGCGGCTGCACACTTTTGTATGGAAATGCCATTTTTTATTTTAGTTTTTTGGCTGTTAGGTATTTTAATATTATTATACTATAATAATCTAGTATAGACCGTTGTTCGATTTATTACGGGTATGTCCCTTCCACGTTGTAATAGAAGTTATTTTTTTTTTTTCCGAAGTATCAAAGCTATAGAAAGATATACTGTATGAAAGCTCGCATGTGTGCCACAATTTCTATTTACATCCTTTCTTCAGCAATTCGAAAATATTGTATTGTACACCAAGTTCTACGTATTCTATCTGAAACGCACACAAGTGCCTTTTTCAGTTCATTTCATATAATGTACATACTGTAGACAAGTACAATATTCATTTACAGTTTGAGTCGTCGACTCCGATACATGCAAGATGCTTTGATAGCACCAGAGAATGCCCTATCAGGAAATCACGTCACAGTGGGGATCCTGGGTTTGCTGCGGTCTCGGTTCGATATCATGCTCAAGGAGATCATGTGCACAGCAGCTTCCACCTCGACGACAGGCATCCGCACGTCCATAAGTCTCAACCGGTAATGATTGATTCTAAATTAATTGTTGTGATCAAATCTCCTACAATCTTATTGTTGGTCTACAGCGCGATCTTGATCTGACATCATGCTCATGGAAATCATGTACTCATCACCTTTTCCTTACATGACAGGCGTGCTCAGTAACTATTCTCTATCGATATTAACTTCTACCTCGATAAAGGGCATAACCCTGACTCCCAAGCATACTCTTACAAGAGTTTTGTTTTGAAATCAACAATTATACATAAGCTGTAAAAAAGGGTAGGTACCGTTTTTTACAACTTATGTATATCCGTCCACTGCTGGACGAAAGGCCTCTGGGCCTCTTCCAATAAAAGGTGAAATTTTCTCATAATCATTTTGTTGAGCGAACGGTATGGTGATCGCAGTCAATAGTTAGTATAAAGTCAAAAGTTACCTATACCTCCCTTAGTCGCCTCTTACGACACCCGTGGGAGCCAACCAGATAGGTACTTAATCAGTGTGATTTGTCCCTATATATTTATTTATTTATTCAAATAAATATTATTCATATACTCAAGTTCCATGTGATGGTATAAGTATAAAATGTATTTTTGTCTGCAGCCGTAGCATGATGGCGTCACTATCGAAAACTACGCACAGGCTTTCAAAGGCTAGTATGGCGTCCCGAAGAAGTATTGTATCTGTTACACAAACTGCTGAAAAATTAATACCTGACATCATTTTGCCGCCAAGGGAACCTGAGCAGTAAGTGTTTACCTAATCAGAATCATCATGCTAGCATACACCAGCGTGTTTATCGCCATTTCGGAACTCACCGTACCCCTGGACATACCCCTGATGTTACGGACGGCGGTTATATACCTATTTTAAAGTTAAACGGTACCACCGAATGTAGTGACCCTAGCGAGACGAACCTACTTATCTGTTACATGATAACTCATAGGTAGATAAGTAATTAATAGAAATATATCTTTAGAGATTGAATCGCGCATTATCAACAAAGAAAAAAGGACCGCATGGTCTTAAAAAGTTGCAAAGGTCTCTCCTGTTTAGCTACAAACTCAAAATAGATTAATGATCCACTACACCATTTAAGTGTAGTTTTTGTTGTAGTGTAGTGCCTCAGTTTTGTGCGTAGAGACGGTTTCTGGATCATATCAATTCTGTGGCTACAAATACACACAAAGGCTACAATATCTTCGCACCATCTGTACCGGAACCTGATTGAAGATGTATCCAGGTTGTATGGAACGTGCTATGCACATTTCCAAGGACAAAACTCTTTGCGAGCGATGAAGTTTTGGCCTATAAATAGAGGTAATGTAACCCTTTAGGTTATATTACCTCTATTTATAGGTCTAATAACAGGTTGTCTCGGTATTGCTGGCACATTGCCGTAATTTAATGTAACATGACCGTTTGTTGACATAGGTACACCTGCTATTCTGACACAGGCACCTCAGATACTAACGTTAACCCAGGATCGGCAGTAATATCTCTATACACAAACTCACTACAATATATAATATATTTCAGAGAACAAGTTCCCGCCGACTTCCCTACAGAAGTTCTGCCACAGAACCCATGCGACCCGCTCCAGAGGAGGAAATGGCTCGCGCGGGCTGCTCATTTTGCTGCCCGCCGGACGAAGAGAGTACGAAATAAAACAATAAAAGTTGTCAAATATAAATATCTTTCCATTTAGTTCTTCCTTGCTGGTCTGGAAGGAAAGAAAAACCTTAGAATGTACCATTTGCTTCTCTTCGCAGGGAATGAGCAAAAATGCCGAGCGAGGCGGCTAGCGACCCATCAATATTCTGATTCCTTTTTCGACCTTCTCGCCCACCAACAAGTCTACAGTGGCCTTTGGGTCTTTGAAATTATTAAAAGATTGAAAGCGCACATTTTTGTAACATTCTTCCATCTACTCTTACAAATGCATTTAAGATTTTACAAAGATTCATCGTTGGCCCTGGATTCCGAGATTTTGAGACTCCACTAATAAAACTGGATACTATTAGGTCCTTACATATGAAAGTGCCGTTCAGTATCAAAAAAGTGAAACAAGTTTTTTTTAATGAAATTATTATTTAATCAATCGAAGTATGCGCCGTTGTTATCGATACACTTCCGCCATTTTATAGGCAGATCTTTGATACCTTTGGAAAAAAAATCCTGGGACCGAGAGTCTATGAACTGTTTGAAGGCGGTTTTGACTGCCTCATCAGATTTGAAATTTTTTCCTTGTAAAAAGTTATCCAAATTTTGAAAAAAGTGGTAATCGGTTGGGGCAAGATCTGGAGAGTATGGTGGGTGACGCAGAGGTTCCAGTCGCAGCTCCTCTAACTTGGCGATCGTTTGATGTGCAGTGCGTTATCCTGAAGGAGCAGTGGGCTAGAGCAATTCATCAGTCTCGGTTGTTTAATGGCGAGCTTTTCCATCATTGTTTGCAATTGTTGGCAATACAAGTCTGCAGTAATCGTCTGGCCTGATCTCAAGAAGCTGTAGTGGATAACACCAGCACTGGTCCACCAAACACTAACCAGAATCTTCTTTTTGGTCAGTTTTCGCTTAGGGCAAGGTTTCGCCGGTTCTCCAGGGTCAAGCCATTGTGATGATCGCTTCCGATTGTCGTACAGGATCCATTTCTCATCACAAGTCACGATACGGTTCAAAATCCCCTCATTATTGTGGCGATTAAGCAAAGAAACGCAGCAAGCAACGCGTGTTTGTTGGTTTGCTTCAGTCAATTCGTGCGGTACCCACTTTTCGAGTTTTTTAATTTTTCCGATTTGGCGCAAATGGATAAGTATCGTTTTGTCACTTACGCCGAAGGCTGCTGCTAATTCAGAAGTGGTTTGAGATGGATCCGCTTCCACTATCGCCTTCAATTCTTCGTTATTCACTTGAGTATCAGGTCGTCCACGAGGCTCATTGTGTAAATCGAAATTTCCAGAACGGAAACGTTGAAACCAAAAACACACGGTTCGTTCGTTAGCGGTGCCTGGTCCATACACGTCGTTAATTCTTCGAGTCGATTCTGCAGCACTGGTGCCACGGTGGAACTCGTATTCGTAAATACCGCGAATTTTCAATTTGTCCATAGTTGTTGTTATAGCAATGTTGAAACTCAAACAAATGATGTTAAAACAAATGAAATACGAATTGTAAAACAATATGTTTCTGGCTTTATTTCGAAATAAATTTGAATTTGGAATTCCTAATGAAACGCAAGATATTTGATTTTAAAGTTGCCAGTATTGAAAATCGGCAATTTAATATGTAAGGACCTAATATACATATTTATTTAAATAAAATTAAGTTCCTCTCAAACGATAGTACCATAGGTTGTTACGTGACTAAAGATAGGTACAAGTGAAAGCCAAAAATTGTTCCTTACTAATCAAAAATTTTCTCTCGAACACTATTACTGTGATGTGGTTAAGACAATGAACTCCGTTTGAAGCAAGTTTAACAATTTGTAGCAAATCTAAATGTCAGTCAAGGGTGACGGGGCTAATAAATTTTCATCGCATATTACCACCAGCCGACAGCTAATACCCTACACACATTACATACGACACGCCGCAATTATCCTGTCAAAATGCGATGGAAATCATATATTCTGGGGATTTCAGTCGACTACGAGTCCACTTCGAGAAGTGCCTGTTAAATTATACACATTAGGTTAGTGGTATTGAACAGATATTGATACTTTCACATTTGGTACACAGATAGTTATATAATTTGATGTAGCACGTGGCTCGGCACCTAATAAAAAAAATACACCAACATAAGAAGAAGTAGATATATTTATATAAATTAAATATATATCATACAAATAACTATAATAAGAAGAGAAGAGAGAACTATAGTCTAATAGGTAATAAAAACAATACTTTTATGAATCACAATCACGATCCCGTCTCATACACTCTATCTGACAAATGCGAAAGTAACAGGACAAAAAAAGATCCTCTAATAAGCTAATAAAACAAACTATAGATACGATACGAATATTACTTATCAGCTGTTCAACTGACAAGCGAAAGGACAAGCAGTCATGTAAAAGAATACAAAAAAATAGACAGGCAGGTATAGAACTAATAATTGCCATTGTAAACCTATCGACCTGCTGCCTGCGGGTGCAAAAGTCTTTGGAGCCTGTTCTGCCATCTACGACGCTGCGTCTCGCTGCAGGGGCGAATATGCTCGGGGTGGTCGGGAAACGACGGCGGGAAATACAACCTGGGAAATATTTTTATAATATATTTCATGTACAGTTTTCACAAAAAAGAAAATTACCACTCTGTCGGCGTCAGTGAAACCTTGAACATAGTGGTATCGGTTACGTACAGTGTCGCGAGTTCAATAGGTGTTTTCCTATCTCAAAAAATGCTCAACGCTCCTATCAAAGTTTTCACTTCAATAAACATACCCATGCCAAATTATAGCTTTCTAGTACTAAAAGTCTATGAGTAAAATAGACAGACAGACATGGCTAAACTCTAAGAGTTCCTTGTTTACTATACGGAACCCTAAAAATAGATCGTTTTGCGGTCAAGTTGTCTAATTCATCATTAATATGATGAAGTAGACAAAATAATTTAGGACAAAGAAAAGAACTTACTCTTTTACCGTTTGTGTCGGTAAAGTAATATCAGGGTATAGTTTATGTGCTGTTGTTAAGCTTTTTGAACCAGAGCTTTTTGTACTAATTGCGGAAGATCTGAAAACATTTTAATATTTTTTTATTGAATCGAAGTTCCTTCTCGCAGGTTGGCGGGGTCGGGTTGAATTCAACAATTTGCATACGTTACGTGCGTTACGAGTACCTATACGAATAGCTTTACTAATTTATTTTAATTTGATCGAGGGTAACAAGGGTAAAGATTGATATACCATCGTATAGAGGGTTGTAGCGAACTGCTTACAGTATTAAGAAAAAAGTTTAATAGTTCTATGATTGTATTGTGATTGTTTTGTCAAATAAACTCTTAAAAAGGGATAAATATTTTATTGCCTTAATCGTATTGTAACTTACAATACGGGTATTTTAAAATAAACCAGAAAAGTCTGAAAAATTGAAGATCATGATCTTGATGTGGAAGGGATACGGCCTGCAGGAACGGTTAGGCTGTTAGGGTTAGGGACATGACTTTTTTTCCGAAATCTAGGGTGTTTTTAGCAATTTGACGACAGTTAACTATTTTTCAAAATTCAAGATGGCTGCTATTTTAGGACATTTTCCGAGTGTGTAACATGAGACCTCCCAAATTTATTTAATTTTTTTTTTTATTTTACTTTATTTGGGAAACAAACAGTTACATAAACAATATTAACAAAACATAAATAAAATACCTAAACCAATAAAGTTTCCTCTGATTACTACTACAGAAATATCGAACAGACAATGTTAAAAAATTAAAAGAAGTGTAAAAAACAAAATTTTGCAAATCAAATCATTACAAATGTATATATCTTACAAATCATATGCGACTTCTGAAAGGCTCTCTCGTATATTTATTTAATTTTTTTCATTGATCCAAGATGGCCGCCAATTCTCAACTGCATGCGATTTGACTGAATCTCGGCATCCAGGGTATTTTATTCTGGAATCCGAATCTAAACTTTTTTTGAAATCCAAGTCGTCTTGAAATTAATTTTTAAAATATATTTTTAATTTAATAAAATTTTAAGTTAAGTGGTCATAAAGCTTACGATTTTGCAGTAAGGAACTTCGTTCCCATCGGGTGTATTACGACACCCATATTTTTTTTCCTTTTTTTCATGGAAAAATCTTGGCAACAGTGTGGTGCTTCAGTGAACAAGTTTCATGTGCCTCCTGAATCAGAAAACACATGAAACTTGTCACTAGAAAGCATTAGCTATATTAGCTACCTCTAAAGAGCTTGCTAAGTACAAAAATGATAAAAGGAGACTTACACCGAAGCTTTAGATTTTCCAACCTCGGTGGCAGTGGGTATAGGCCTCAGCATAGTGTCAAATAAAGAACGCGGCATGCCTATGATGCCCAGTACAACGCCCGAACTTATAAGATTCTCTTCGTTGCCTGCGACTGCTTCGTACATGTATTGAAGCCGTGTTGTGATCCTTTAAATATTAACTAATTATTGTTTAAAGATGTTAATGAGATATTAATTTCAGTTGAAGTCAGATAAGCGGTTGGTAAAACTACAGGCACATAATTTGGCAAAAGAAATAATCGGAATAATTTAAACAATTGTTGTTCTCTACTTCACAAGGTCTTCGGCATCTTTGAGTTATCATTGACGTGCATATTCCCTTTGAAGATGTCAAAAAAAAGAGGAGCTCGGTGGCCCGGAGGATGTAGCCAGCCCCGGGCGTGGTCCGTACTTATATGGGTGATCACAAGTAGCATAAAAATTGCTTGATATCCTCCGTGCTTCAGAAGGCACATAACGCTGTTGGGGGTCAATGGCTTAACGTGCCTTCCGAACATGTCATGTGCCTTTAGGCAGCTTGAAAAATCGGACACCAATGTCGGCCACTTACACACATGAAAAACAAAATTACTCGCGGTAAGCACTATTTCTGATGTTTGAAAACTGAGCTCCCACAACATTCTGTCCACTTTGTAGCTAGCAAAATTGGTGTAATTTGTACCTTTATCAATTAACTACTCACTGTGGAAACTTAATAACTCCCAGTCCCATAAGACGGTAGTCAATCTGTCTGTGGCAGAAGATCTCGTTCATAAGCGGCGACCTCGTGTTCAACTTCTTATCGTGGCGGACGCATTGGCCCATCAGGACCGAACGTTCTTCCTTCGCCATCTTCGCGATGTAGTCCGTCTTCAGATTGTGCTCTACAGCGTTGAATATTTCCGACTTGAACATTCTGTTCATTTCTAGTTCTAAACCATTGCAAACAAGTTATTTAATGTAACTATCAATAGAGTTCTAGTACCTAACTCAGGAAAAGCGAAATTAACTGTGGGTGAGTAGAGTTTGATACCAGAGACCTGTAATCACGCAATATCACATATCTGTCAATTAAAGGGCAATAAGATGATGCATTTACTGCAAGAATGAGATAAATATCAAATTATTATTCGCGTTCATTTACGACTAATCTTCAAAAGTCCAAACTTTTTTTAAGAAGTACCTTTTAAAATAAACTATGAAAATATTACTCGAGAAACACTGGGCAACAAAAATTAACAATTTTGTATGCTGTTTATCAACTTCGTTTTGTTTTCTTCTAGTTAGCTCAAATTAGTAAAAAAAATATTTAAAAACTTGAAATTCTGTAATTTTGTATATTTTTAGGAAGTGCTTATTAGGGTTCCGTAGCCAAATGACAAAAAAACGAAATCCTTATGGATTCGTCATGTCTGTCCGTCTGTCCGTCCGTATGTCACAGCCACTTTTTTCCGAAACTATAAGAACTATACTGTTGAAACTTGGTAAGTAGATGTATTCTGTGAACCGCATTAAGATTTTTACACAAAAATAGTAAAAAAACAATAAATTTTGGGGGTTCCCCATACGAGTACTTAGAACTGAAACTCATAAAAAATTTTTTCATCATGCTCATACGTGTAGATCTTCAAATGTAATGTAATTTTTTCTGAACTTAATAGTTTGCGCGAGAGACACTTCTAAAGTGGTAAAATGTGGTGTGTGTGCGTGTGTGTGTCCCCCCTGTTACTTCTAAAATAAGAGAATGATAAAACTAAAAAAAAATATATGATGTACATTACCATGCAAACTTTCACTGAAAATTGGTTTGAACGAGATCTAGTAAGTAGTTTTTTAATACGTCATAAATCGTAAACCGCAATAGTTACTTGCTGCTACGGAACCCTTCATGGGCGAATCCGACTCGCACTTGGCCGTTTTTTTTATTTAAAATAAATGGTAAAAGATTCAATTTTAGATTGCCAAATGAAGTTCGTTATCTTCAAAACAAAATTAAAACATGTTCCTGCCATCTTTTTTTGCAATAATATGCGAGTCTTTAGCAAAATCTTCTATATCTCCCTACTGACATTAAATTTACTAATGATTGGGACACTGTAGCAAAGAGCAAGACTTCTACTAAATCACACGCTTATTTATAAAACGGAAATAATAAACATTTGTAACGGCGAGGAAATTGTTGTTTGGAAATTGTAAAAATTACAGTTTTTCTACATCAGATAATATACTTATATCAATATATAAATTCCTTCCTAACAGCTTTATATAAATCAATTATATAAAGCTGTTAGGCATATTTTATTACCGGATTCATATTTTACATACTTACTGAGTTAAGTAATAGCACCTTTTAGTTTAATGCGACCAAATCCTTGTAGGCCAGTGAAATCATATTTTCGTGAAAAAATATCAATGACTATTTACCTATTTGATTGAAAGACTTCCTTCCTAGAGCCAACCAAACAATTTGAACACACATACGAAGCAGTGTTTCAAACAATCGCGCATCTTTGTCTGACAGAGATCGTCGTTTCTTTTGTGGGCCCATGTGGTGAAATCGTTTTGTGTCACAGCCGCCTATCATAAAAAATCATTTATTATAAAATGTCACCTGAAATATATAATAATAAGTACTGATAAAAATCAAGAAAAAAAGTAAGTATAATATTTAAGAGCAAAGGTCGAAAGATCACATTATTAATCGGTAGTGATAATAAAATTCATATAATGGATCTTTTGTGCATAATTTTCTATCTCTGCTGTATACAGTGAATAATGAAGAAAAGTAGGAAAATATTGATATATACCAATGAGTACTGTACTGTATTCCTTAGCGACTAGTAGCCGTAAATCCGCCAGATTATCTCTAAATTCGTTTTCCACTAGTTCGCAGTCCGGCGTACGCACTTTCGTTTCCAATTCCAATATTCGGTTTGTCATTTCATCCGCAACCTGAAATGTTTTGCCAATTTTGACTTGAGAATAATATAGAGTTTATTTGGTACATGTTAATGTTACCCTTGGGGTAGGCAGTGACTATGGATCTGCACTTGCAACAATTATTTCAAGCCTCTTTTGCTTTAAGACACGTTTACGTTCATGCGTACTCACCGGTTATCTTACCTACCCCTTTTCTAAGAACGTGTGAGCTGCTCACAGAAAGACTGGAAAGATAAGTGAAAACAACCGTACGTAGGTGATAGGTGAACTTCATTTAGGGTACTTGAAAATATTCCAGTACGAATGTTTCAGAGATTTGATCAAGTTATCTACATAATTTCGACTCTATCGTATCAATGATGCTGTCAGAAACTCCAAAATGAAACTTTCTTTTTCAAATTTCCTTGGTTCAATTCAGCTTAAGACATAAGTAGGTATACCTCATATTTCCTCGTATCTGAATATAGTTTCAGTATACTCGTATTTTGCTAGACGCTGTATAGTATAAAACTAAGTCGCATCACGCCCTGTATCCCTCTGTATGTGCCTACGCTTAGATCTTAAAAATATGCAACGGATTGTAATGCAGTTTTCATCAATGGATAGAGTTAGTTAAGTAGGTTAAGGCCGTACCTGAATTTTCCGGGGTCCTGTGCTGCCCCTATTTAAAATAAATAATTTCAAAGGAAACGTAGACATTATTTAAAATTTTGTTTCTACCAAGCCTAGTGAGAAAGTTAAGCTTTACTACGCACATTTGCGAAAAACAGCCACTTTTGGCCAATGTGCGTAGTAAAACTTAACGTTCTCACTTTAAACTGTAAACAGTAGTTCATAAAATAGTTTGAAGGGTTATCTAGGACTTGGTAAAATTTTAAATGATGTCTCCGTTTCCTTTGAAATGATTTATAAAATGGGGGCAGCACTGGACCCCGGAAAAATTAGGTACGGCCTTAAGAGAAAGTAAAATACATACTCGTGCGAAGCCGGGGCAGGCCGCTAGTAAAGTATATATATTAAATCATTTTACAAACCTGTAAATAATACGCGCAGTAGAGGATAAGTGCTCTAATAAATCTTTCAGTTGTTGGAAGATGTAGCATATTTATAAGAATGGGGCTCATTATATTCACTGGTGCCGTGAATAATGCAATATCTTTCACGTCCTAGAAATCGGAAAGTAATTTTAAGGTAATGTATGGTTCTAAGTAGGTGGGTATATCGATTGCATCGATTTCAGATTCATTATTTCTAATGAATTATATTTATTTAAGTTTTTGCACTATTGTAGGTATTTTCTAATTGTAAGTTTGTTTTTATTTACAAAAAAAAACTATTTCAAGGTATTCGTTGTTACATATGTCCAATTTAAGTGCATTTTAAAAGAAAATATAATCAAATGTTTCGTATACTTAATCTACTGTGTATATTTCCAAAGATACTCTTAACTATATATGCACAGGTACCTACAATGTTTGCTGTGTCAAAGTAGTTATCAAGTTAAATACCTGAACTGTTATAATTTCCGCTTGCCCTGGCTTTAGTTTTCTCTGATATCGTCGTCTAAAACGAATCTGAAAATGTCAATTAAGTAAGTACCTACTCATTTTCAAAAATAAGCAAATCGTATCTAGCAGCTATCTAGCAGGGAATCAAACCACATAAAGTCCAATTTTGTCCAATCTATAATATTTTTAAACAAACGGTGCTAGAAACCTGTTTCAGAAAAAAATTATAAAACCATTTTTTTATTGTTAGTTTCAATATCCGCAAGTTCCCCATTTCATTCGATCCAAATTGTAAACTTATTGTAACAATTTTAAAAAAGTCATACCTGTTCTATTAAATCGACGTCATCCCTGAACTCGACAGTTCCTGTCGGAGCTTTGGTTGGTATTTGGATAGCCTCAATGGGGACTGGAGGCAGGTCACTACACACCCCAATTTCATGAGATTAGAAATAAAATTGAAGTAAATCGTAAGTATTTTTCAAATCGCGGACGGTTTTTACTTTAATTAAATTGTAAGTACCTAGCAAGGGTCAAGAGGGGTAATTTGATCACATATAAATATTTTTGAAATTTTAATTTTAAGGCTTTAACAGTACATAACCAGTGTTGCCTTTTTCTGACGCAACTTGCCCTCGGACTTAGGGAGTTGCTATCGTTCATGTAATTGTTAAAATTAATTATTTAACATAATAGTGCTTAGGTTATTATGCATACATGAAACAGATAAAGGAAAAGGTGAACATTGTGTCGTACAGCGAAGTAAAACAACTGGCAGATGAGAGAGACAAATGGAAGAAAATTCATACTCCACCGACAAGAGCATAGCTCTTAAATATAGATAGATAGTGCATAGGGTTTTAACCTGACAAACACCAGTTGCTCCGTGTTCTCGTCCCACGCCCAGTGCCCGTTTTCGTAAACGCCACCGAACCCCTCTTCATCGTCGTCGTCCGCCATAGTTTTATTTTATTTTTTGTAGCTCGATGAATACTAATCAATATAAAATGTATCACGAGCTAAATTACCCATAGGGATTGCTTTCTGCCACAGATTAATATATTATATAGCAAGCTTTCTGCAGAAATTAATTCAATGACAGACCGTTGGCAGCGATATTTTGTCATTTTCATATTAAAAAAATATATGTATGTATCGTTAAAAAGGTTTTTAATCTCGGTGTGGCTTCCTGCCTAGAGTAGGATCACTCCATCTCTTCCTGCCGATGTCGTAACATCTCGGGTTGACGTCGGGCGGCGGCGGCCGGATGTAAAACTTTTTAATTACCTGGCCGTTGATTGAACCCGCGACCATTTGGTTCAGACTCAAGATCGCATTAATTAGCACTGCGCTACAAATGCCGTCATCTTGAAATATTTTCCGAAGTTGGCCTCATTTAAATTTAATAAAAAATTCAACCATATTATTTACCTAATTACCTACGGGTATAAAAATCATATTATAACATGTCTTTCTCCACATAACTCCCGACTCTTCTTTGGATATGGCTTAGCTCAGCTCAAAGTATTCACAGAAATGAAAAAAGTAAATTTAAGTAAGTAGTCAAATCACATAGCAGAGCGATAAATTTCTTTTATTTTCAATATTAAACAATAATTCATGGACAGCTATAAGTTGTGAATCAGAATTTCCATCGAGCGTGTTTGTAAGTTTGGCAGAATTTACGATGTTAGTAGTAACTTGGTCTCAGCGCCACTGAATATAAAGTTATGTTAATGCTAGTGCACCCAACTCCAGACCTTAAAACTTGTAAAA
This sequence comes from Acrobasis repandana, assembly GCA_963576875.1. Taxonomy (NCBI): domain Eukaryota; kingdom Metazoa; phylum Arthropoda; class Insecta; order Lepidoptera; family Pyralidae; genus Acrobasis; species Acrobasis repandana. Next base: position 10,896,805 of record OY756218.1, on the reverse strand, counting down.
TGTTTCAAGTTATTCCCAATTCGGGATGGACTGCGTAGCGTGAATACAAATATGATTTACTTACTACTTATATGAGCAAATTCATGGACATGCAGTTTTATTGGCACTCTCATAAAACTTAATCTAAATTTACTGATACATATCACACAGAAGAAGCACTGCAGCACTCTTTTTACAAGCTTTTATTTAGTTTTACGGGTCACGTGTCCCGTTGTCTGTGTCCGCATCTAATCATAAGATAAGTTAGACTGCCTCCGTGGTCCAGTGGTCAAGGCGTTTGCCTTGTGATACGGAGGTCATGGGTTCAGATCCCACTGGGAAGCATACTTTGTTAAAAGTTGTTTCCAGTCTGTTTAGGATATTGCAGGCTGAAAAAAAAGATGATTCCGTGCTTAGGAAGGCACGTAAAGCCGTTGGTCCCGAACGCCATCTAGCGTTTGTACCTATCCTAGGATTGGTTCTGGTCTACAGTTTGGGTTGCGGAGGTCAGACGGCAGTCGCTCTGTGTAAAAACCAGTAACCTCGTCAAATCGCCTTGGTTAGGTAGCGGACCCCGGGCTCTGAAGCGTAACCGCTGACGATGCAACCGGGTATACGCTCGGATGATAATGATGAAGTTAGACCCACTTTCCATTATTCGGTCGAGTTGAAACTTCACTTACTTATGTAAGTTGGGTGACCTGTTACCTGATCTCATGATGAAGCCGGAAGGTGGCCACGGCATCTCTGTGATAAAACAACATAATCCCTCCGAGTTTGGGCTCAATTGACTCGTCTTAAGGAGCACTTTAAACTTTTTGGTTCATTGTTTTAAAAGCTTGTTTTTAAAAATATTTTTTAAATAGTTACCTACTTGTTGAATAAATAGTAAAACTGGAACTTTCGCCAACAGTGGGAATAATTTTATTAGAAAGATAAGAAATTATCTATTTTATGTACTTAGTAGGTACTTACCTAATAGGGGTAAGTAGAATAAATTTATCGTGTTAAATTTAGTGTAGGTACCTACCTTACATGATGGCGCTACCGAACGTTTTTAATCTGTGTTATGGGCGGCGAATTTTCCTTCTGACACCATTAAAAATCTGACACCAGTGTTGGCCACTTACATACACGAAAAACAAACAAACAATTATACCTATAGATATAATAGATAGATAGAAATTAGGAATATATAGATATAAAATTAGAAAATATCTGAAAAACATGAACAACCTCCAAAAATGTTATAAGAACATCCAAAATTAATTAGCCCCAAGGTTCAAACTCATTCTGAGTTGAATAAGCTGGAAATAAATTTAAACAAATATGTCATTCGTGTTAATTCATTGAATTGGAGTTCACAGACGATTGGCCACGTGAGGGCGCCGCTTTGATCGTGCCCGCTCTGCCATGTGATCAAATGAGACTCTACTTAGCACCGGCCGGGACGTGAGTTCCCTGTTTGTTTACCCAATGTCGCTAGGGAATACTCCTTGAAAAAGATGGGCCAAGTATGAATTGGAATTACACTCGAAAATTCCGTTCCTTTTTAGGGTTCTGTACCCAAAGGGTGCAAACGGGACCCTATTACTGAGACTCCGCTGTCTGTCCGTTTGTCCGTCTGTCCGTCTGTCCATCTGTCCGTCTGTCCGTCTGTCCGTCTGTCCGTCTGTCACAGGGCTCTATCTCTTGAACTGTAATAGCTAGACACTTGAAATTTTCACCGATTATGTACTACTGTGGCCGCTATAACAACAAATACTGAAAATAAAAAAAGATAAAATTAAAGGGGGTCGTCATACAAATAAACAGGCCAAGTGCGAGTTAAACTCGCGTGAAGAGGGTTCCGTACAGTTAATTGAATTCTTATAGGTTTTCCTGTAATCTACAAGCAATGAACTATAATTTGTATTTTTTTTTTCAAAATTTTAGGCTCAGTACTTTCGGAGATCAGGGGGGGGGGGGAATGGTCAATTTTCGTCTTCTTTCTTGAATAAAATCAAAACTATTTATTTTAGAATTATAACAAAAATATATTTAAAATCCTCATAACAAGCCCTTTCATTTGATATATGACACAGTAAGTTTTGCAAAACTTTTTTTTAATTTCCTAATTTGTCCCCCAAAAATGACCCTTATTATAAAAAAAAATATTTATTTACTTTGCACATGTGTGTTTGGGTCATAGGATTACACCATCCTACCAAATTTCACCTGATTCGGTCCAGTAGATTCGAAGCAAATTGGCTGTGACAGACGGACGGACAGACAGACGCACGAGTGATCCTATAAGGGTTCCGTTTTTTCATTTTTTGTACGGAACCCTAAAAACGAGTTTTTTTAGCGTTTTAAAACATTGTACGGAGGTACGGAACCCTTTAGTTGTAGTAAGAACCCCTTATTTGTTTGTAGGGTTAATGATCGGGGTTTTAGTTTTTATTTTATTTCTCTGGTTGGACAATTTATATTTAAGGGCAGTGTATTTCCCTGTGAGGCGTTGAGACGTGATTAAAGTGGAAAATATTTAGGTTAGGACAGTACGATTCAATTTATTGGTACGTGTTAAAGTTTAGAAAGGGAGAGGTTTTTCACGATATTTGTACGGAACCCAAAAATATTGAATTAATGACAATGACAACGCAGAATCAGCTATTATCATTTCAGTAGATATTCGAAAGAAGAGGCTAGTGAGGGTGAGGGCTAGTGATAAACAAAATAATTAACTCTACTTTAAAAACAAGGGGTTGATGTTTTCCTTTTGCATTGATTTTTAACCCCGGAAAAAAAGGGCTGTTATTAGTTTGACGTGTCTGTGTGTCTGTGTATCTATGTGTCTGTCTGAATAGACCGATTTCTATGTGGTGTTTTTAATCGAAAGCCTTGTCTATCGAGATGGTTCTTAGTTATGTTTAATGAAAATCGGTTCAGCCATTCAAAAGTTATTGGGGGTGAGCGCTTGAAAGTCGGGCGTTTTTTGATTTGCCTAGCAAATAAACTTGAATTAGCTTAGTTTACTGTGTTACTTTTAACCAATAAAGTAACGTAGATGAATGACATAAAAATAAGTCTTCTTATTATAAACTTATACATACGATACGAGTGAGGTAGTCGATAGTACCTAAACCTTATATTTTATATGATATGGTTTTGTAATTATAATTCACATTGTTTAATGAAGATCAACCATCAAGTTTTCCTATGTTGATGTGGTCTCGCGAAAATTTATTTATTGGTGATAGTAAATGAGTAGGTGCTTATGTAGAGTCGCTAATTTCATGGAGAGACTGTAGGCTCTACTTAGAGCATTTTAAACAAGTCATTATAAAAGCTTGCACGTTATTTGTATAATTACTTACTTAAAGCCGTCTTCTCTTAAAATTACGCTCAAACTTGGCGTTTGTTTGTTTTTCGTGTATGTAAGTGGCCAACACTGGTGTCAGATTTTTCAAGCTGCCTAAAGGCATCTGACATAGCTTGACGACTGCAAACTTGGCGTATCAATAGGCGATAATATAATGATTTTTAGAAATCTTTCTCCACCTAAATTGTGCGAATTAAAAGTATAAAGAAAGGCATCAATTCTCAGTGTATTCAGTTAAGTAGAAACTATTATTATACTACCACTAGACACTACTAATATTCCATCCCAGTTCTAGCTCACAAATTTCCCATAGTTGCATACTTCGCGTCAACCGTAAAATGCTTATTAATACTATAATATATGCTTATGCGGCGGTTCCAGGCGGCCCTAAAAGCTATTGTAGTAGTGTCGATCGAAGTCTAAATGTCGTTCCCACAGGCAGATGGCAGGTAAGTAATGCTGTAATCTGTATCCAGAAATAAAACTGGGTAAACTTTCAAACCGGCTTTTTTTCCGTCATTGCGGTGGCAAATTTTTTTTCTCACAATTCACCCAAACAAAATGCGCTAGATTATAAGATTAAGATGCTGTAAATCTAATAATTTGTGAGGCGCCCTTTAAAACACAGTACATTGGAGATTTTTTAATTTTTTAAATTTGCGCCACTGTTATGATGATAAAAGCCACTGAAATTACTTTTAATGAATTAAGTATATACAGACTATCAAATGAAGTAAATACCGAGGTACTAATAACAGCATTATATGGTCTAGTTGAATCAGTACTTAGATACGGTATAATTTTTTGGGGAAATTCTACCAATAAATATTTAGCATTCAAAATGCAAAAGCGCTGTATTCGAGCAATGTTTGGACTACAAAGTACATATAGTTGTGTGCCACTATTTAAAAAACATAATATTCTAACACTCCCGTCACTATATATACTGGAAGTAGCAATATTTATGAAAACTAATTCTCATTTGTTTCCTAGTTTATCCGATGTAGTAATAAGAAACCGACGTAAGATATATTGTGATAACTTGTGTCTGCATTCATCTAAAACTGCTTTATTGCATGACAGTGTAGTTTGTATGGCACCGAAGATATATAATAAAATATAAAAGAATATAAAGATTTAAATTTAAAATTGTTTAAGAAAAAAATTAAGCTCTTTTTGACAGATAAGTGTTATTATAGTATTAAGAATTTTTTATTTGATAAATTGTAAAATGACTGTTTTAAAGTATAATAGATTCATAAAAAAGTGGTATTCTAGATAGCCATAATATTGTAATAAATAATATTGTTAATATTTTTAGGAGAAAATAGATAAGTAAGTATGTAAAAAATTTTGCTATTGCGAAAGGGTTAATAAGAAGGACTATATTTTAATTATAAGACAACACTGTACTCTTATTAAGCAAATAAAGAATTTGATTTAATTTGATTTGAAGTAAGCAAATTAACTTAAATATTCGGTATACGGTATTCAGTATATAAAAATGCGGTATTATGTCCTTACATGTTTTATTTTTTTATAAACAACATTTTGGAAACAGAAACATTATTGATATTATTTATTTCTATACCCGCTTAATGTATGTAGCCTTATATGGTTACAACAGTTATACATAGACAGTACATTATACTTCATACTATTAATTATCATGGTAAATAAAATACAACACAGTCATCATCATCCGAGCGTATTCCTGGTTGCATCAGCAGCGCCAGTAACGCTTCAGAACCTGGGATCCGCTACCTAACGTAGGTGATTTAACGAATTTACTGGTTTTTACACAGAGCGATTGCCGTTTAAACAAACGCAAGATGGCGTTCAGGACCCACACCTTTACGTGCCTTCTGAAACATGGAATCATCTATCTTTTTGGATAATCAAGTGATTCAAGCTTGCAATATCCTAACCAGACTGGAAACAACTTATCACAGAGTATGCTTCTTGGCTTGACTTGGCCACTGGACCACGGAGGTAGTTTCTTTTTTGAGAAGGCAATTGAACTATAGGGAGAATCTTTTACTCTGTCCTGTTTATGGGGTATCTATCCCTGTCTTCTTTTCTCAGTTTCTCATGTTCTTCAGGATTATTTCTTTTCTATTCCGAAATCCTTAATTTTCTCCAACTGTTCTTCTCTACTTTGACATGCTTTTCCCATTTTTTTTTTTACTTATACTTTGAACAAAGTTATAATACTATGAAGACTAAGGCAGTGTGACTGCAGTACAAAATGGGCTTAGACAGACACCACTAAATACACCGTTATCTAGCCCCGAACTAAGTCACATATATATAATAGTATTTTAGGATAAAATTAATATTAAATATGGAAAATGTATGTATTTAAAGTATATATAGTATTTATTATACAGGAATCCATCATTATGGTGGCTCGTTCATCATTCCGGTGGAACATTGCACCACCGCAATGACGCCAAGGTAATGATGACAAAATGGTTTTTTTTATGATAATTACTCAAACCTCTAATTAATATAGTAGATATTTACAGGTCGTAATATCGAGGCAATTATCTACAAAATACTAACTTGACGATACAAATACATCACTCTGTTCACTATCTAAAACTTGCCACCGAACTGACCTCTCACGGTAACCAAAACACATTTCATGAAAAACTTACCTTAGGAACATGTTTAAACTTGGGTATGCGCCGTCCTTTCTACACATAAATTGGGGCCCGACATACGCTCAGATGGTCCTATACAAAATTTTTGCATTACATCGCTTGACCAATAAGAAACAATTAGTTAACTGCAAGCATCGGAAGCGCAGATTTACGCGGGACAAAGACATATCGGCTTCTAAGTTTTTTTATTTAATAGTAGGTAACGTTTTTGTGCTTTAAAATATGAAATGGAGTAAATATCTTTAAAATGAGATATTTTGATAAGCGATACGTTAAAATTACGTAAGTACTTTTGTGAGCGCAATTTCAAGTGGGACAAGCCTCGCACAGGGGTAGGCCGCTCATACAAGTCGGATATTCAACGTGGTATTTCTTGTAAGTTTTATAATTATTTATAATCTGGCTTTCATATACGGTTAAGCTACCAGGTATATTTCCTGAACGCATGTGTTTGGTCTATTTTAAATGATACTTTCTTTATAAAGGCCATAGGACGCCTAAAAAAGTATGCTTAAAAATTTACCCAACTATTAATGTCGTTTTTATTTTGTGGTCGTGTATAAAGAATTAACATATAATACGCGTACCTTATAAATGTGCCGTATCGCAATATAACTGAATTTCACGCGGATGAAGTCGCGGGCACCAGCTACTATAGATATTATTGAGGCGTATACCTAGGACTTAGATAAAGACAATTACCTGTATAGATTACCTATTCATAGGTAAATGTAGGTATACTACACGTAGCATTTAAGGTGAAGATATAGGCAAATGGCCTTGAAGTGGCGCCCTCATTTGAAATAAAGTGTTAACTCTTAAATATGGAGATAATTTCCATATTGCTCTTTGTCATGCACTAGATAGCCCTTTAAATTATTTTATTAACTGCCGTTGAAAGTATTTACATTAGTCCGTCTGGCTTTAAAACTTGCCTCCGCCAAAAGTGGCCACGGCAAGTTTGAAAGCTAGACGGATCACCAATAATAGTTTCAACGGCAGTTCATAAAATAATTTAAAGGGCTATCTAGTGCATGACAAAGAGCAATATAGAAAATAGCACCATATTTACGAGTTAACAATTTATTTCACACTTCAAGGCCATTTGCCTATATCTTCACCTTAAATTAGGCGACGAAAATTCGATTGTGACCAATAAACAGCGTTTTTGTTTTGTAAGAATTATAAGTATATTTTATTATTACATATAGTATTTTTATTGTTATTTTTTATTATGTGTTACACCCACATAAACTCTCCCAATCAACCCAAAGGTTTGACTGTTAGAGAATGCTTTTAGCATTAAGTCCGCCTGTTGTACTATTACATTTGTATGTGTGTACAATAAAGTGTAAATAAATAAATAAAATAGGTACCTACAATAAGTACGAAAAATTACAATAACAATTAAATAAATGTACAATGTTCCCAGATATAAGTACTTCCAAAGTAATAATTAATATTTCCTTAGTCCGGCACATGTTACTAAGTAATAAAGGTCATCTCGAATGGACCTGTCAAGAACCTTGGGGGCTTGGGGCCGCTAAAGTTCATATTAACTTGAAGTGAACTCTTCGGCGACATTTAGGATTAAAATGAGGACACTTCATGTCCCTCGAATAAGTTTAAGTGGTTTAATTATAACTGCAAACTCGTAACAATATAAAGGCTATAATTTCTAGATTTAAGTACCTAAGTAGTTACTAGTCACTCTATAGACTAAGTTACATATATATTCAAACGCCTAAAACAATTTTAAGCTTTAATCACATTTACATCTTAAAATAAGATTATCTATTTCAATATAGTTGTGGATATATCACATGTGAAAATAGAGATAATCTTAGCTTTATGGCTAAAATGCCGTTTCATCTCCTACCTACCCCTCATTAAATAACAAAAATATCGTTTCACCAACCTTTCAATATTTCATTAATTTTTTGGCGTCCTACCAACTTTGTCCATCCTTTTTAATAACAATTTTTTGGGTATCGAAAAATAAAAAATCTTTGCAATGTTAACATTTAATACTATTACTCTACTCCAATTCTTCGGTGCGGCCCCGTTGTATGCAAATACAGGCACGCAAAAAGCACAAACGCATCAATGCACCGTTTCTAACTCACTGACCAAACTCCTAACATTTTCAACCTAGGCACCACTGAATATTGCCTAGTAATCATTAACTTATTTACGAAAAACATAGGTCGATATTCCAAATGTATCAATATTTTATTTTATTATATTTTTCAATATGATTGTACTTAATCGTGCGGCTGGGAACGTACTGTTATTTTTTACGCATACTTTAACATTCTTGGAGGCTTCACTTTTAAGGCCCATTTAGACGATACCATTTTATTGTAGTACTCTACACATTCAAGTTCGATAATTGAATGCAATAATTGAAACGCAATAATTGCCCTTTAAGAATTAATTTTTGTTTTGTTGAAGAAAATAAAGAATTGAAAACAGATGCTTATCATATAATAATAATAAACTTTATTGCACCAAAACACTTGAAAAAAAAATCTATACAAAAAAGAAATCAACGGTGTACAATAGGCGGCCTTATCGCCAAGGCAATCTCTTACAGGCTACCTTTGGAAGTGAAAATTCACAAAAATACAGCTCGTCGAAGTTTCGGAGTGGGGATGATTATAGTCACCGTCAATCAAGTGAAAATCGTGATATCATGCGGAATTTAAATGCGCTGCATCTTTATAATTATTTGCTAATCAGAAAAAAGAAAAATACGTGTACAATATTTTTTAATAATGTACCTACCTGATGAGGTAAAATATTTTTTTAGTCCACATCCGTATTATTGAGTGCAAGACTTGAAAGGCAATAATTTCTTGCATCTTGCGTTTTTAAAACTACGGTATAATGGTATTTCGTGACTTAGAACGCAAGCGGTGACTTCGTATTGTGTTTTGCTGACCCCTGCGTTCAAAAATAGATATCGTTGCGAAGTGACACACTGAAATAGGTACCAACCTGTGGTACCTACCTAAAATTAGGTATTATAAAATTGTCAGTACCACATGCTATATACTTACACGGATAAAATCTCACAGTAAATTGCAGATGCAATCAAACTAGATAGTTCGGTATCAGAAGTGGGATGTCTCACTTCAGTTCTTATATCGGTTCCTATTTACACCACACACATCTTACATTTGATGTTTGTTCTCCAGTCTTTCAAGTCGGTCAAGCCAGCTGAGTCAGCCCCGGCCCAGCACCAGCACTATGACGTCATCATCACCACCACCAATTGAGTGCTCGGCCATGCCAGTTTGTGAAAAGCGGGAGATGGCGATGCGACATGATACTTACGACGCCTAACCCTAAATAGCATACTACTCGTAGTTGATTTTACACCCCTTAGCTATATTGAAACTACGAGATGTGAGACGTTAGTCGTGAGACATAAGTCGTAATAAGTATTTGTAATATCCCTAAGTGCCCCAAACTGACATTTTTCTATCAGCATACCCTCTCTACTGTTTAAGTGTTTACTCTATACATCAATACAAGTTTTGCAACAAAATAAATATTATGGATTCAAGAATGGTACGTGTTGTTGTTAGCCGTGTTACCCGGCAGAGTACAAAAGGACCACTCCAAGTCTACTCGTGGATGTCATAGAAGGTGACTAAGGAAACACAAGCTAAACATCAATGAATTACCCAGGATATGTCCTGGAGCACAATTTCCGCTTTAAGGCAGGGCTTTGTTTCTATGTGCGTGATGGCATCTGCTGTAAGCGTCTCCGTAACTTGGAAGATCCCTCTTCTTCTTCAATCTGGCTGCTTGTGGACACCGGCACAGAACAAATTGTCTATGTCGGTGTCTACCGATCGCATAGCGGTGACCAGGAGACAACGAGGCTTTTTCGTCACCTAAGTGAGGCTGTTGATGTGACTCAGCAAAGGTATCCTACCGCGCAAATCGTTTTTCTGGGGGACTTTAATGCTCACCACGAACGATGGTTGTTCCCATACCAGAAAACTGACCATGCTGGTAGAGAGGCGTACAAGTTTGCCTTGTCTTTGAACCTTTCCCAGCTGGTCGACCAGGCGACTAGGATACCCGACGTTGAGAATCACATAGCTAATTGCTTGGACCTTCTGCTGACGACTGAACCAGACCGATATCACGTGTCTGTTTCAGCCCCTCTTGGGAGTTCTGACCACTGTCTGGTAAAGTCCGTCCTCATATGTCCTCCACCTGACTTCAGCCCTAGAGGCAATAGACGGGTTTGGCGGTACAAGTCAGCAGATTGGGATGAGATGCGACATTTCCTTGCTCTTACCCTTGGCTGCAAGCCTGCTTTTCTTCTGGCGATCCGTCGAGCTGTGCAAGTGCCGTTGCTGAGGTTCTCGGTCAGGCGATGGAGTATTATATTCCATTTTCTGATCGACCCTCTGGCATCAAAGCTGAACCCTGGTTCAATGCTGACTGTTTAAAAGCTGAGGCTATTAAACAGTCAGCATACCAGGCTTGGGCTGACGCTCGTAAGCGCAGAGCTCCGGATACGCGTAAAAAGAAGAAAGCCTTTAACTTTGCGGCCAAGTCCTGCAAAAAAACGCTTAAAAAGGCTCGCTTCGACCACATAGGCAGAGTTGGTGCCAAACTTGCTTCGTACCCATCCGGTAGTAAAGCATTTTGGTCTCTGGCTAAGTGCGTTGAAGCTAACTTTTGCCGCTCCTCACTTCCTCCTTTGCAGAAACCTGACGGTACACTGGCACACACGGCTTTAGAAAAAGCTAATTTACTAGCTTCACTGTTTGCCGAAAACTCACGTCTAGATGCTAGCAATCAAACACCGCCCCAGTTACCTCCTTGTGGATGTAAAATGCCTGAAGTCCGCATTCATCAAAAGGAGGTTCTCAAGACTCTACGCAACTTAGATGTGAATAAGGCCAGTGGTCCCGACGGTATTCCTGCTATTGTCTTAAGGAATTGCGCACCCGAGTTGTCTCCTGTTCTGACGCGCCTGTTTCGTCTATCTCTTCGGTCCGGAATCGTCCCAAAAATGTGGAAGCTCGCCAATTTTCAACCCGTACCTAAGAAGGGTAGACGTGCCGACCCTTCAAACTATCGCCCAATTGCAATCACCTCCATTCTGTGTAAGGTAATGGAGCGTGTTATTAACAAGCGCTTACTTGCGTACCTTGAGGACAATGATCTCCTCAGTGACCGGCAATACGGATTTCGCCAGAACCGATCTACTGGGGATCTTCTTGTGTACGCTACACATCTTTGGGGTGAAGCCCTTGAAAAATACGGTGAGGCACTTGCTGTCTCACTTGACATTTCAAAGGCATTTGACAGGGTATGGCATGACGCTCTTATAGCGAAGCTTTCCGCTTACGGTATCCCTCCCACCCTTTGTGCTTGGATTTCCGATTTCCTGAGGGAACGGTTTATTCGAGTAACTCTTGACGGCTGCTCGTCTGACCTATTGGCAATCAATGCTGGAGTACCTCAGGGATCTGTTCTTTCCGCAACGCTATTTCTGCTTCACATTAACGATCTGCTAAAGCCCGGTATTTTTGGGTATGCAGACGTTAGCACCGTTACGGAAAGATATTTTTCTAGTGCAAGGGCAAAAAAACCGGAAATAGACGAACTAAGAGAGGCAATGGTGCTCCATACCAATCTTACTCTGCAAGCTGTCTCCGATTGGGGTGATGCCAACCTTGTGAGATTCAATGCCTCTAAGACACAGGCGTGTCTCTTCTCTGCTAAAAAGAGCCCTTTCAACTTGGCTCCCACTTTCCGGGGTGTGCCTGTTCCTATCACCCGTCATCTCGAACTTCTCGGTATCGATCTCTCATCAAATCTTAACTTCGGTAGCTATATTGAGTCCAGGGCTAAGACGGCTTCTAAAAAACTGGGCATCCTCTCCAAGGTCCAACAATATTTTACCCCTGACCAACTGTTGAGCCTTTACACAGCTCAAGTCCGCTCATGTATGGAGTATTGCTCCCACCTATGGGATGGATCTGCCCGCTATCAGCTCGAAGCCCTGGAAGCTATCGACAGACGTGCCAGAAGACTCGTTGGTGATGAGTTGCTTACGGCAGGACGGCTCCACAGCCTCGAACATCGCCGACTGGTAGCAAGTCTGTGTGTCTTCTACAGGTTGCACTTCGGGGAGTGTGCGCAGGAATTACATAATTTAATTCCCCCTGCACCATTCCACCATCGGACAACACGACGTGGACAGGGATTCCACCCATTTATGGTCGAAATTCCTCCTCATCGTACCTCTCGATTCGCCTCCTCCTTCATTGTGCGAACCGCTAAGGTGTGGAATTCCCTCCCTGCGTCGATGTTTCCCCATACATATAATTTAGGGATTTTCAAGGCAAGAGTGAACAGGCATTTTTTGAGTCTGCGTGATACACCTTAGACCTCATCTTAGCTTCCCATCAGGCTAGATAGAGATCAAACGCACTCAAATTTCTAATAAAAAAAAAAAAAAAAAAAAAAAATGAGACCTCTCCAATCCATCTGACCAGCGTGGAGAGTGGAAGACAAATCCTCTGACTGCTCTGGCTAATATATGGCTCTGGTAGTACAGAGAGGGGCATTACCCGCTCCTACAGTAAAGAAACTAAAAAAGACCTGATGATGATGATGATGATGACATGTTGTTTAGACGATGCAAGTAATAATTATTGCTTCAATAAAATTGTATGCAACAGGTAAGAAACTTGCACGTCTAAATGGGCCTTAAACTACGACCGCATTGTTCGGAGTGCCGAAACGTGTACTGCTGTCGTAAAGGCCGAACTTCCAACCATAATAAGTACTTTGCGAATATGGTAGGTATTTAATTTCCATGATAACTTACATTATTAGGTAAATAAATACATTACTTAAGAATATTAGTCTGAATAAATTGGACAGTTACTTATGAGGAGGGAAGAAACTCAATAAGATAGGTTTGAAAAAAGGCATGCTAAGAACGAGAGGTAGGTATATATACTTGAATGAAAACCTATAGTTACTTACGAAATATTATGATCATTGACATAGAATATATAGACCAGCTTTGTCAAACATTGGCCTCTGTTCTATTTTTGAATATATGGCAGCGTGAATTTTATCATACGTATTTAATGTTCAAACAATGAAATCTGTTACCTACTTACCGATGAAAAGTTATTTCTGTACACTTTGCCGTGTTCCTTGAATTATTCTTACAGTATTTTTACACACACCAACGCATTTTTTATGACATTTTTTCCCATTTTTTCACTAAACAGTGATAAGTGGTCTCTTTTCTAGTTTTACATAATAGCTTAATTATGTAACGATGCTGCATGCTGCATCATCTTTCAAACCTCATTCCTTCATATCATCCTGTCCACTTTTCATTCTTTATTTCATTTTCATTTTCAAATCATTTACACACCTTTCGTAATTTTTGACTCATTCCACCATCCTCTCTTACCCTCGAATTACCTCTTACCCAGAATTACTTGTATATAAGCTACATAAATATGTATAACTTTGATATCAGTGTATTGTAAAGTACCAGTACAATAAATTTGAATATATCTGTGTTGAGTCTCTATTCTCCAGTCGCCTAAAGCGCCAGGACAGGTCGAGGTCCCACAATGTATTGTTTGAATAAATTTTACCCATCACCACTTGTAAAAAAACCGGCCAAGTGCGAGTTAAACTCGCGTGGAGAGGGTTCCGTACAATTGATTGAATTCTTATAGGTTTTCCTGTAATCTAAAAGCAATGAACTATATTTCGTTTTTTTTTTTAAATTTTAGGCTCAGTAGTTTCGGAGATCAGGGGGGTGAATGGTCAATTTTCGTCTTCTTTCATGAATAAAATCAAAACTATTCATTTTATAATTATAACAAAAACATATTTGATATCCTCATAATGAGCCCTTTCATTTGATGTATGACACAGTAAGGTTTGCAAATATATTTTTTTTATTTCCTAATTTATCCCCAGAAAATGACCCTTATTTTAATAAAAATATTTATTTACTTTTCACATATGTGTTTGGGTCATAGGATTACACCATCGTACCAAATTTCACCCGGTCCAGTAGATTCGGAGCAAATTGGCTGTGCCAGACAGACGGACAGATAGACGCACGAGTGATCCTATAAGGGTTCCGTTTTTTCATTTTTTGTACGGAACCCTAAAATAAATATAATAACAGTAACAACATGTTTGGATATAAGTAGCAAGTACATACATAGGTACTGGTATCAGAGTTAGTACCTACTTACACCTATGTAGATACTTAATTCATACGTAACTTATGCATTCAGAATTAGCACACTTGGCAATGTCATGATGTCAATTAGACATGTCTAACCAAACAGTGTTAGATGTGGCAATTTGGCCCGAACATGTTCTAATACAATCTAAATAGAGATTCCCATCAGGTCTCCGATTGTGACGTAATTCCATGCCCTGTGGGAACGGGAACGTCGACAAAGTTATCTAAGTAGTTATACAAACTGATTGATTGGGTAGGTAATTCGTACGAATGTACTGTACCTACCTAAATGAATTTGCGGATTAGCTCGTTGAAGTGGCAATGGGAAGGACACATTACGCGACGAACTCATCATGGCAAAATAGGTCTAGAATGACGACCACGTACTGGCAAGCCAAGCGTAGGACACCCACCCATAAGATGGTCGGACACCAAGGTCGCTGGAAAGTGCTGGATCCGCTCTAGATCGGTCATTTTGGAAATCCTTGGGAGAGGCCTATGTCCAGCAGTGGACGTTATGTGGTTTAAATGATGATGATGATGATGAAATTAATTTGGGTTTTGATTTGGGTATTATGGCATTATTGATTAATTTGATCGACGAATATGACCTTGATTACATGTAGGTAGGTATGATTTGCAAAAAAAATCTTTAGAACGGTGGTTACTATATTATACTGACTCTCTCTCTCTCTCTCTCTTTGCACTAGCGGTATTTAGTCAGGGAGCAGTTAAAATGATTAGTTGATAACGGAAAATAGATGGAGTACGTAATTCAAGGCAGGCTTGGAACGACACGTACACGTGTTTACAGTGAATAAAGAGAAGGCACGTCGATCGCGGTATGAATATTCATGCGCATAAGACGTAAATTATACAGACTACAGAACGGACTCTATGCACAAACCTTACGCAAAATACGAAAGTACGGAGGTCCGGATGTATGGATGTTAATGCCGCTTTTAAATGCTAGTAAGTAAAAAAGAAATATTATTCTTACTAGGTCTTGCCCGCAGTTACCCGCATGTTTAAAGGATATTTGATAATCCCACGAGTACTTCATACGTACTTTTTTACGTGTAAAAAAATATGAACTTAAGTTTAGGTATTTAACCACTATGATAAATAATAATAATACACATGATTACCTTCAACGAATGAATTTATTTCACACGGGCACCGTAGTTTTTGACAGGCTATTGAACGAAGATTCCTATTACTTGGTCAACAATCATTGCAATAACTTCACCCTTATTCATATTTTTTACACGTAAAGGGTACCTAGATAATATTTTAGAGAATTGTTTTTACAAACGGAAGGTCAAACAGATAGCGCTCTTAACTGGGGTGCTGTCCAACTAGGGAGTAATTTAGTCAATGCGTGTAAAAAAAACATATATACTGCGGACCGTTTACAAGACGTTACCCCAGCAGAAAATGTTTTTAGCCAATAACTCAAAAACTACAGAGGGTGACAAATTTTGCACTTTGACGGACATTTACAGGGCGTTACGAACAAAATATCTAATATAGTCAATCAAATTCAGTATTTTTCTACCAGAGGAACGCATACACTCTACCTAATTCCTACGCTCTACCATATTTCTATACGCTCTACCATATGTCTAGGCGCTACCATATTTCTACGCTATACCATATTCCTACGCTCCACCATATTTCTACGCTCTATCATATTTCTATACGCTCTACCATATTTCTATACGCTCTGCCATATTTCTACGCTCTACCATATTTCTATACGCTCTACCATATTTCTATTCGCTCTACCATATTTCTATACGCTCTACCATATTTCTATACGCTCTGCCATATTTCTACGCTCTACCATATTTCTATACGCTCTACCATATTTCTACGCTCTACCATATTTCTATACGCTCTGCCATATTTCTACGCTCTACCATATTTCTACGCTCTACCATATTTCTATACGCTCTACCATATTTCTACGCTCTACCATATTTCTATACGCTCTGCCATATTTCTACGTTCTACCATATTTCTACGCTCTACCATATTCCTACGTTCTACGCTCTACCATATTTCTGCGCTCTACCATATTTCTACGCTCTCTTTTTTGTTCACGCGCTAAAGACGCGGGTGGTACGCGATTACACGCAGATTTGCTGTCGCGGGGTGTCATGATAACAATCATTTTTACAAGCTTTTATTTAACTTGCAATGTATGTTTGTTCGGGTGGAATCTTGCAACTCAATTTTGAAGCAGATATCTTCAACTGATTGAGCTGAAATTTTGCGCGCATGTGTATATCACGTGACAATGCAATATTATGATGACTTGGAGCTGATCTGATGATGAAGCTGGAAGGTGGCCATAAGAACTCAGTAATAAAACGACGCAACCCCGTTGAGTTTGGGCTTATTTGTTTTGTGTTGACAAGACCTTTGGTCTCAAGCTTGTACAAAAAATGAAAATTTTTATAAAAACTTATTCTTTAATTAACATTGCTGTTACATTCGTTTGCCTTATCTTCTTGATCTTAACTTTGCTCTAAAACTATGACCACAGATTTGTAACTATGACTTAAGTTAGGGTAAAAGCCGAAAAGCAGGATAGTTGCCTAAATAGAGTACTTGCCGCGTTTTTGAATACACTATGTAAAGATGTCCCTACTGTCATTAGCGATCTTTATTTATTGCAAGAGCTCATCTGGCAGGCCTTAGAATCATGTAAATTGTAGGTGGGGACACCTGCGTTTTGTCCGTATGAACAAAGATCGGCCGTGGCGAGATCTCAGAGAAAACTATATTTGTGCGTAATATCTTTTATACATTTCATTTTATGGTTGTGGATACAGTCAAATTTATTTATTTTCTTTGGATGCACTGAAGTTTAAACTACACTTTAGTCATTTCAGCCGCATAAGGTCCACTGCTGGACATAGGCCTCTCCCAAGGATTTCCAAAATGACCGATCTAGAGCGGCCTGCGTCCAGCGCTTTCCAGCGACCTTAGTCAGATCGTCTGACCACCTTGTGGGTGGATGTCCAACGCTTCGCTTGCCAGTACGTGGTCGCCATTCGAGAACCTTTCTGCCCCATCGGCCATCGGTTCGTCGCGCTATGTGTCCCGCCCACTGCCACTTCAACGAGCTAATCCGTTGGGCTATATCAGTGGCTTTTGTTCTCCTACGAATTTCCTCATTTCTGATTCGATCACGTAGAGAAACACCGAGCATAGCCCTCTCCATAGCGCGTTGAGCGACCTTGAGCCTTCTTATGAGACCCATAGTAAGGGACCACGTTTCAGAGCCGTAAGTCATCACTGGTAACACACATTGATTATACATTTTAGTCTTGAGGCACTGAGGTATTTTGGACGAGAAGACGCTGCGTAGCTTCCCGAACGCTGCCCAACCGAGTCGGATTCGTCGAAAGACCTCTTCCTCGAAGCTGGAACTTCCTGAAACTACACTTTATTACTTTTCAAATAAAAAGGGGTATAATCTCGAGACTTCAAAGTTATTGATTAATAAGTATCTCAGATTAAAGAAGGGTCTCTAAGATAAGTATACTAACCTATTATGTGAATACCTAAGTTAAAAGAATATGAAAGATGCTCTTAGGTATATTTTACAAGCCGTTGATCAGATTAATAAATAGATCTACGAGTATAAGACACTGTATCGTGTAGGTATACAATACCACTACTTTCTTGTGTTAAAAGCATAGTATATTAGCCAAGGTAGGTACGTCAGCACATACTTACTTAGGTACTCGTAAGACTGTGAGAGTTAACTTCTATCAATATTAATATCTGTCGTCGAAATATGAATATTTTTCTCGTTCACACATGAGCAGGGAGGTAAAGTTATTCGTAATAGGTTCAATCGCGATCCACCGGATTGGAAGTTTGAAAATAAAAGTGAAATGGAGCGGAAGGAGTTGCTCATACAGATTCGTGATTCAGCGTTTTATTAACTGTTTGATGAAAACAATGCGTGTTTATTGCGCCGATACATATGTGGAAACAAAACGTTGTTTTATTCAACGAGTAGCTTGGCTGAACTTTTCTGCTCTACTATTTATATAGGGTGACTTTTTAACCACTAGCCAAATTTTAGAACAAGTTCAGTCCATGATACTGAACTACTTTCTTTCTAACGGTTACCAACCCAAAATACGCCTAGATATATCTAGGCGTATTTTGGGTTTTACCCAACCCCAATCAATAGATTTTCATACAAATTGGAATAATAAACTTTCGGCGGCCATCTTGGATTTAATAAAATAAAACAACGCAGCACTAGGTGGAGATGGCTCAGCCTTCGGCCTCGCTCTGCATTTCATCCTCCGGTCTCGCATCAATCGGCCTGCGGTCTCGTAAACAAAGCAGACATTAAACTAAAATAGTACCTAGCTTTTTAGTCTTTGAGATAGGAACTAGGCCTAGTCATCTTTAACCGTAGTAATTTTTTTTGGTATTTAACTACTTTTTTTTAAATCCTAAACGGTAAAAGATAGACTAACCGTTCCTAGACAGATCATAGATAGATAATGTTTTTCTTAGTAGAATGGCATTAAAAAATGAAAATTGACCGCATGTTTCTTTTAGCTTGAGCCCAGCAGATTTTTTATCTGTGATTAATGATTTCAACTCAGGATGGGCCCATCTGAAAATTTTGCATAAAATAACTTCATACATTCAACGCACCCGGAGCGACCACAGCGCATGCGCTGTTGTCACTCCGGGCGCGACGCTGCGGCTGCGAGCATGACTGCTATTCGGTTGTAAAATTAGCGCGGTAAAATTCCTTAGTATTTTAATTATAACAAACAGTTATGTTACTTACCAATGATACGATATTCCATGTACTTTAAATGCGCAACCGGGCATTTTTATGGCATGAACACTTCCGCGGACCGAGGACGACTAAGTCGCGTTGGCCCGCAAACCGACTATATAGGGTCAACGAGTTGGTGCCATTTCTTCGCGCGGTTGGCCTAGTCCTTACGCTAGTAATATATAAGTCAATGTCTGTAATATAATCTATTATAAAAAAGAGATTTTCGTAAGTATATAATAAAAGATTAGGTGCTGAGATGTGCTATGTAATAAATGTAAATAACAATAAGTCTTTTCTTTTTGGTAGGTAGGTACCAACCTACTTACCTAAGTAGATTTAGATTAAATATCTACGACGTAGCAGCGCTTAAATGTGCCTACCTAATTAATTAACTTCATTAAAGTCTTAAATATATGCAACTTTGATAATAAGATTTCTCTCATTAAGGCGTCTTAAATCTCGTCTCACCTCGCGGTACACGCTATTGCGCTGTTAACTAAGAAGGCCAATTTCACCTCTTTTTATGAGTCTTAGGGAATTTAATTTGTCTGTCTAACAAGCTATAAGTCATAAAAAATGGTTAATTTTGGACTTTATGACCTTTTAACTCGGTAGACAGGGCAAAAGTTAGTAAAACAGTTGGTAAAACAGGGCAGTTTTAGGTATGCGCAGGTTCACCCGTTGTGGGCACGATGGGCATGCCCAACGTCACATTTTCAAGGTCTATTGAGGTCGATATGCTGATGGCACCACGACTTTGCCCACGTGGAACTATACATTGCACAAGATCTTGGTCAGGGCGTCATATTTACTTTATAATTATCTCCTTTGTGCACTATATCGATCATGAGCGAATTCATACTCTGACCCGCACTTGGTTGATTTTCGGACGACTGTGACCACAACCATTTTTGGGGTCTGAATCCGCGCCCGTTTATGTACCTACACCTGACGTCACATTTTTCTTTTAAGGCGGCGCGTCAGTCAACAAGATACCTACTATGCCTATTTAAAGTTTACGTTTAAATAACTAAAATCATGCTAAACCCCTACTACGAGAAAATTCTTACTGAAGCATACGTTTATCCAGTTAATACCTAGCTATATGCACAACAGGGAGTAACAGCTAATGATGTAAATGTTTGGAATATGCCCTTTAAGGTAAATATATTAGCAAATGGCCTTGAAGTGTGAAATAAATTGTTAACTCGTAAATATGGTGATTATTTTCATATTGCTCTTCATTATGCACTAGGCAGATATCCTTTTAAATTATTTTATGAACTGCCGTTGATACTATTATTGGTGATCCGTCTATCTTTAAAACTTGCCGTGGCCACTTTTGGCGGAGGCAAGTTTGAGAGCTAGACAGACTAATGTAAATACTTTCAACGGTGGTTCATAAAATAATTTAAAGGGCTATCTAGTGCATGACGAAGAGCAATATGGAAATATATATATGTATATTTATATATATATATATATCACCATATTTACGAGTTATCAATTTATTTCACACTTCAAGGCCATTTGCTTATATATTCACCTTAATTTGATATCTGTCTACGCGGTATGATGTGATTACCTATTTTATTTAAGTGCATATTACCTACTTTATGGCCTATAGAGGGCGCCATATAAAATTTACTGTGACACATAATATAGCCAATAACCCGGCCAGCCGACAGCCAAGCCATGACTTATCCAACGATACCTTACTTTCCACTGTATCACGAATATCATTGAAGATTCGAGAGAACTGATGAACATAGGACATACGAGTAGAACATAGTAACCAACATACATAGCGGCGCAACACATACATAACGTATGTACATAACCCTCCTTTTACCTTCGCCGTAGTTGGGTAAAAATTAATGACTAACAAACGAATGCCTATGCAAGATTGTTTCAAAATAAAAGGAATGAAATCGGAAGCCCTGTGTTGATACAGAAACGTTCGGTCGGTCTCAAGCGACGGCATTCTGCGGCGAGCACACTGCGAGCACGTACGGCCGGTATAATCCGAGAGCAGTGTTCAATCTACTGCTCAGTCATAAACCGTGTTCCTGAACGTAAACTGTGCTCCGTGCGGTTGCACTATTACATGATGCAGGGCTTGTGTTAGGTATACACGCATTGACATATGTGTAACTATAAATATAAGATACCTATAACAGACACATACATATACACTATCACGTCTTTATCCCTATTGGGGCAGACATAGCATGTTGGGTCTTGCAGTTCTAAGCAAAGCCCAGGGCCGCAAGAACCAAAGGCCACTTTTGACATGATGATGGGCGGGAAGAAGGAAAAATTAATCAAAATAGTGATGGGTTGCTAGCCACGTCGCCTATTAATATGATTTGCATTTTCGCCCATTTCCTTGGATCTTTTTCCACAATCTGCGCGGGGAGATAAGCAGCTGGTACATTCTAAGTTTTTTCTTTTCTCCCAGACCAGTATAAAAGAGTTACAAGAAATAAGTAGCTCATATACCTACTTACTTACTTAGTTTTTAAAAAAAGCCGACTGGACCGCGTCGCACGCCGCGCCAAATGTATGTTTGCTCCAGTTAATTTAAACTCAGCGGGAAGTGACAGCTAATAATTATGTACCTACCTATATATTTTTATAATACCAATCGTGGTATGATTTGGTAATGTAAGGTCAGGGTTCTCGGTCTTGGCCCATGAGATGAGACAAAGATTTCATATAGGTACCTACTTGGTTGACTGGAAGAAAACAAGTAAGAAAAAATAAGCTCGCCTTTGTGCAAACGATATACGATAATAATTCAAAAGGTACCTACCTATTTTGTAATATACATGTGGCATAGCAATCTGACATCAGTTAGATCTAAGCTGAGAACAAAGTGTTTTCGACTAATCGAAAGGCGCAAATAAATCGAAAAGTAACAGTTGCCATGTCTACGAGAATATTTATGGGATTGAGAATATGTTACGGTAGCCCCGGGGGAGGCGTGACGAGGGTGCATCGATTGGGGCAAGTCTATCTAACTGGTTACACCTGCCTGGGAGAAACGTCGCATAAATTCCTCTTGACGGAAACCTTGTTTGTTGTAAGACAGTGTAAAAACAAGCACGAAATTATTTTACTACCGCCAAAGATAATATAATTACTACTTAATTCATACTGGAATGGCAGCGCTAAGTACCTAGATACATACTGTGTATAGCGAATAACTAAAAAAATAAGTCGCGCGTCACCACAAGCGGCCAAGTGTCTCCAAGCTATACTATGCATTTCACAGATAGAAATAAAGGTGAATATGGCTTGACAGTGAAAGTTCGCTGCAGGCCACTGCCATTGCAGTATGAATAAAGCATTAATGTTAAATGTCGCGCCAAAATTATTTGCAATTTTTACATACATACATATTATCACGTCTTTATCCCTAATAGGGCAGACAGAGCATTGGGTCTTGTGTTTTAAGCAAACAAGAGCTCAGGGCGGAAGACCACTTCTAGCGTGAAGGGAGAAAAGGTGGAAAAAGGAATCCAAATAGTGATGTGTTAGCCGCATCGCATAATAACATGATTTGCATTTTTGCCCGTTCCTTGATCGGCTTCTACGTTCTGCGCGGGAAGAAAAGCAGCTGGTATATTCTAAGTTTTTTCTTTTATCACAGACCAGCATGGATTTTTAATCTATTTAAATGCCATTTCGTGTATCTGGACTAACAAATAAAAGTAAAAGTAATTTTTCATATAATTTTAATTCGATTTTTTCACATATTGACTTAGATTCAAGGCGCCTACTAAAGGAACTTTACTTAGGTTAAAAGTAAGAAAATAATGATAATAACGAATAAAAAAATACAACACACCAAAACCACAATACACAGATGTTAACATCAGTGGTAAAAATGGCAATGTTTTATCTAAACCCCATGCTACATGGATGAAATTTTCATAAATACACACAACTAATAACCCATAAATGTACCACGATTCCATTGGCCCGAGCATAGGCAAGCGCATAAAGGCGCGCCTTTTTTTACCACCTTTCACCTTGACTTGAACTTCATATAAGGAAGGTATATTGCCGAAGCCGATGGCCATGTGGGTTAACAACATAAATATTTTGATCGCTAAAAGGTCCTTTGGGTAAAGTAATGGGAACAGAGAGTAATGTCCTATTGTAGTCAAAATCAGAAACAGTTTTCCATCTACATTGCCCAGGACAGCCAAGAAACTGCAACAAAGAATGTTGTATTATTTATGATAACTTTAAACGCAATACGATGCGTTTAGTGAGGGTGGACTAAAGTAAGAATATAATCATTATCATTAGGTCTTTTTTAGTCTCCACTGCACTGCAGGAGCACGACCCTCTCTGTACTACCAGAGCCTATTTATATAGAGCCTAAAGATTTGGCCTACACTCTTCATCTGGCCAGATGAGTTGTAGAGGTCTCATTGATGTCTAAAAGCTTTGTTTAGCTTGTGTTTCCTAAGTCGTTCTACGACATCCACGGGAAGACTTGAAGTGGTTCTATTCTACTCTGCCGGGAACCACATGGCTATATGCTAATTTATAGCTTATTTAATAACAGTTTTTAACTTACCTCAAAGGTATTAAAATCATGAGAATGGCTTTTTCATGGACATGCCATCCAAACATAAATGAACAAGTGGCACATACTACGAGACATCTGAAAAAAAAACATCGGATAAAATTACAGCCTCAAGCACTATTATAGTCCATCGCATTTTTGAAAAAGCCAACGCCGCTTTATTGGCACGGCGACGGCGTACGCCATTTCAACAAATGAACTAATACTATCCTATATAAAAAAAAACCAACAATTTTTTTAATTCAATTCAAATGTTTATATTTCAGAAAACTTAGACCCAATTTGTTAGTATTACAGTAACTTGAAACTGGTGTTATTACAGTTTATTTATTTATTATTACAACAAACTTATAAGTTATACTGTGGTTATACATTCGTATAGTTACAGGACAAGACCTCTGTGCACAGGGGGCATAAAAACGATACCTATTAGTTTAAAAGTTAATACATAAAACAATAATACAGGTACAACATCTTACCTCACGAAACTAAGCACCCTGTATCGTCTATCGGCACCAAGGTGCCACAGTTTAACAAGGGCAGGAAGCATCGAAAAACCCGTCAGCACGAAAGTGACGCTGGGCGTAATGGAAGGCAAGACCACATGGTCATATTCTTGGACGAGGCCACCAGTCATTGCAGCCTCCACCTTCGGTACTTCAAATCCAAATTTTGGCACTAAAACAAGTTAATCATATGACAATGTACAGACTATCGTTCGATAGTCGGGATCTTTATACAGGGTCTAACAAAACATACTGAAACTATTTTAAGGGTGGATTCAGTCCATGATACGTTTAATAAGGAACATGTATCGAAATATTTCTGTAAGTTATTTCTTTAAATTGGATTTGGCACTCGTTCGCAAGCTTTACATATTATGTTGTGATAAAATTGTATTAGGCATAATAACTTTGTAAACTGACAAAGCCCCTCTTGCGCGTAGGCGAACAATACTGTGTACCTAAACGAGTTTCTTTCGGCGTTTCTAATCAGCAGTGGTCGTTGCGAAACGCTAGTATCGGTAGCTTTTAAGGTGAATATAGAAGCAAATGTCATATAGTAAAAGTAACGAGGCAGAGAACCGAGAAGTTTGGCGCATACTCCACCGACAAGAGCCACTAAGCTCTTAAATAAGAAGAAGAATAGAAGCAAATGGCCTTGAAGTGTGAAATAAATTGTTAACTCGTAAATATGGTGATAATTTCCATATTGCTAATCGTCAGGCACTAGATAGCCCTTTAAATTAATTTATGAACCACCGTTGAAACTATTATTGGTGATCCGTCTAGCTTTTAAACTTGCCGTGGCCACTTTTGGCGGAGGCAAGTATTAAAGCTAGACGGATTAATGTAAATACTTCAAGGCTATTTGCTTCTATGTTCACCTTAAACAAAGAACAACAAAATTGATATAAATAAACATTACACGTAATGTAGGTACACTAAAATTATTGACGTGTAAAAGTGCCTGCAAAGGCCTAATTACTGAATAAATATTTGATTTTGATTTGATATTAAAAATAATTTTCGACTTCCAATAATAATCGACCAATCAGCTGATCCAAGTTTGTATGGAAAGCAAAAAATATTTTTCATATTTCGACATATGTTCCTTGGGGAAAGTTGTTCAGTTTACTGGACTGAATCTACCCTTAAAATAGTTTCAGTAAATTTTGTTAGACGTTATACTTATAGATAATAAAATAGACTACCACGTCTTTATAAGTGACGGAACAGACAGAGCCAAGGGCAGTGAGGCCATTTTTAGCGTGATGATGGGCGTAAAGGTGGAAAAAGGGAATCAAAACAGCGATTGGTTGCTAGCAGCATCGCCTTTTAACATCATTCGGATTTGCGTCTAATCCCTCGATCGGCTTTGAAGATCTGCGCAAGAAGAGAATCAGCTGGTATATTCTAAGTTTTTTTCTTATCTTTAACACCAGCACAGAAGATACTTAAAAGTTATGAATTAATATACCTGCAGAGCAGATATTACCACAACAAATAGGGATGATGACTAGGCCAGAAAAGTATTATCCCACCAAAAACATTCTGTAAAAAACTAGCCAAGTCTCGATGGAGCTGCTTGTTTATCTCTAAAAAGTAATGAAATCTAGACAAAGTCGTGCCAAGTCTAAGGTTCCTTACTGCGATTTCTTTATTATTAAAGTTAATATTATGTGACTTGGCCGTTGAAGGGTACACAAGGGTACAAAACCAGGTGCTCCATGACACCATTGCACCAATCTGTCGCCAGAACCGCTACCCATTGACGATGGAAAATTGCCACTTGGAAAACGTTGATTCAATAACCAGTCAATTGTAGGTTATGTAAACAAAATTGACTTGTACCCTACGTATAAAGAATGTTCAACGGCCAAGTCACACAATATTAACTATAATAATAAAGAAATCGCAGTAAGGAACCTTAGACTTGGCACGACTTTGTCTAGATTTCATTACTTTTTAGAGATAAACAAGCAGCTCCATCGAGACTTGGCTAGTTTTTTACAGAATGTTTTTGGTGGAATTTCACTTCTTTTTGTAGAAACGTGGGCATAATTTAATGGGCTCTTGTGTTTTCTAATCAGGGTCACCAGTACTCTAGAACTTCGATTATCGATTATAGTTTTTATAGTTTTCCCTTTATGTGGCCATTAAACCCTAACTCTGTACCAAATTTCAGCTCTCTGAGTTTATGGGAAGTACTAGTTCTATTTTGATGATCATGAGTGAGTGAGTGAGTTTCATAAATGCGAAACTTTTTTTTCGCTTAACTTCGGAACTAAATGACCTACAGACTTGAAATTTTGGATTTTAAGTATGTGATTATAGCTTACTGGATGACAAAAAATTCTGCGTTCTGGTCATACTTATCCAGAGGTTCTCAAATAGGGGCCTAAAATGCGGCGAAATGGTTCCAGTAAAGGATGGTACGGCAGTGTTGACTTGGCGGGGGCACTACCGTGCCCCCTGATTCTAATTAAACCGTTAGTTAGATTATCCAAAAATAATGTACTCGTATTTTTTAGTTTATCAAAAAAGTAAAAATTCACAAAGGTACAGAGTATCTAAGTTCCAGAGTCGCTTGTGACGCCACCGATGTGAAAAAATCGTACGAAAGCGTGACGTCATGCAAAATTGAAATGCGCTGTATCTTCGTCATTTATTGTTTTTGAGAGAAAAGAAAAAATATGTGTACAATATTTTTTAATAATTTAACCGGTGGGCCAAAATTAATTTTTCAGTCATCATGCCTAATGTGGTAATAATATCTGAAGGTACAACTGCCTTTAAAAGTAAGCCATTAGCAAACTATTGGCACATTAGTCTATGACATGGACTTCTTAATTGGCAATAAATAATATATTTCTAATTTAGGTATTTACTTACATGCATGCTGAAGAACTTTATCAGCAAAATTATATAAGGCCCAAAAGTTTGGAGCCCAATATGCATGGCATAAACCTCTTTTAAATGGAAATAGCCTTGATAGTACCTATAAAGAAATTAACATCATTATGAGCATACCAAACATATTTTTACTTCTTCATTTATTACACAATTATGCAAAAAACCTTGTAACGCTTTCAATATTAACCTCTTATCTCTGATTTTTACAACTTATATTGGTACAATGTGTCCAAATAACTGATAAACGAGTTCTGTTTTAAGTTATATTACCTCTACGAGGTTCACATTAAGTACATCAGCCAACTTTTAATTATTTTATTAAACTAACATGAGATAAATTCATTATGGAACATTGTATGCTGTTTACTCACATTCACATAGCATAGTCAGAAAGGCTGACCAGAAAGATAAAGTTTAAATATACGTATATATACATATGTACAGCGCGAGGGACTAGTGCCATCCCGCTCGTAATGATTACGTAGAGCGAGATAGCGATAGACGATAGGTACACACGTATTCGGGCCGACATTGTCTGTTTGGCAGTATTTATCAAACAACAAAGCCAATCTATCTACTTATGAATATACGAGCTGGACTTGTCAACATACTGTGAGCTTGTTTATTTGAATAACTTGTCCCACTCCTGGGTAAAGGTTAAATAATTAGATATGGGGGAGACTGTATCAAATACTCTATTTCAGATTACAGATTTTTACAGCTAGAAGTGAAATATAACTATGATTGTAACTTGAAAATATAAAAGTGTCATAGTAATATTACTACGATAAATCTTACCTGTGGCATATGGTCTAGAAAAGGTCCAAATGATATAATAAAAACTGTTACAACAGCAATGGCGACTTTGAAGAGGTTCACAATGGAGAATGAATACCACGCTGTATGGATACCATCATTTGAGGATACCGTAAAACAGTATGCTCGTAATAAGTACACAACATATACTGGGGCTACATATAAATAGATATGTTTAAGGTTCAACAGCAAAGCAAACCAAACTGCTGCCTGAATGAAGTTACTCTGAAACAAATGTTTAATTTTATTATTTTATGAAATAGGAGTGACGACAGGGTCAAAAATGTATTATTCTTATTAGTCCGGCTTGTCGATTATCCAAAAATAATGGAGCCATATTATTCAGTTTATCAAAAAAGTAAAAATTTACAAAGATTCAGAGCATCTAAGTTCCAGAGTGGGGCTTATGACGTCTCCGCTATGTAAAAATCATACTTAGCCACAAGGTCATGCAAAATTTAAATGTGTATTTTTTAATAATCTAACCAATGGGCCAAAAATATTTTTTCAGTTATCATGCCTATTAAAACAATTTCTTACAATAATGTTTGTTTCTGATTCAGAAAAAGTATACTTACTCTAGGTAGGTAATTAATTGGCTAAAACATAGAATGTACCAGCCGTTTCTCTTCCTGTGCAAATCGTAAAAGCCTGGCCGAAAAGTTTTAACTTACTCTGATCATGTTTGAAATGGAAAACAGCAAAAATCCATACAAGAATCCATTGTATTGAAAATGTATATGATCCACCATGAGCAAACCAGGATTAGATACCAATAAAATGAAAACCAGGAGCTTTCCATTACCAACTAGACTGGAACAACTAGAAAAGAAAATAATTAGTGAAGCTACTTTTTGACCAAACTATTAGTGGTGTTATTTTCTCTATTGGTTTTCTGACGTAAAAAGAGGATGTTATTAGTTTTTAATAGTATGTTAAGTTTAAGTATGTTTAAAGTAATATTTACCTTTTAGCACTGAGTATGTATATTAGATCCAGTGCAATTACAGATAACCTTTGGAATAAAACTGTCTTATCTGAGTCATAATTTAGATTCGATATTTCTAACATCTTTGGATCAAACCACTTGGCAATATGTGACAAACCACACTCCAGCCATGCAAATAGTGGGGGATAATCTAGGGTCCATTCTGATGTCGATTCGTAGTACCAATGTTCTAAGGACAGATTATGTGTCACTGCTAACCAATTTCTATGGACCTCAAAATCGGTTGAGTGGCTGAAAAATCAGTAGGTATATTCACAGTTAAATTACGTGTAAAATAAAATCTTGCAACACAAATTTTCTCAGCTGGTTTTTTCACACTTACTACAAGGGAATGAAGAGAAATTTCACAGTAGTTACTATTATTGCTATTTGAAGAATCATAATTATTGGTTATTGTAACAAAAAGCAGACTTATTTAATTCATAAAAAAATATTTTGTTCGCCGGCTATCACAAATCACAACACAAATATACGAAAGCACTTTTTTAATAACTAAACGTACTGTCAATTTAATGTCAAAATTAAATTGTATGAATAACAAAACGCAAAGTACCTAGTAAAAAAACACAATACTACACTATGTCCCTTTCCCAAAACGTCCCATTCCCAAAATGTACCTTCTCCAAAATGTCTCGTTCCCAAAATGTCCCCTCCCCAAATATTCCTACCTAACAATATTATTAAAGCACTAATGATCCGCTCAGACTTCGCACGGGTAGCTAAACCGGCTACTAGGTGGAGTATTATAATTTTCAAAACTAGGTTTTTGATAGGAGATATGTATTTTAGAAAACCGGAATATATATGTGTAAGATTATTTGTATTTAAGAGCTATAGTCACAAATTTCATAGAAATTGGAGCAGATTTGAAATATTTTCCCCATACAAACTTTCAACCCCTATTTTGCCCCCTTAGGGAGTGAATAATAAATGAATCTCACTTTTATCAAAGCAAGCAGTTTTAAAGATTTTCCATACAAAACGGCTGTGTGTATGTCTATATGTCAGTCAGTGGGATATTCTCCTTTAATATATCTAAATAGATATATGTACGAGTATATGGTCCGAGCGCTGACACGAATTTTTGGGTAGGTATTAGAGGCAAGTTGAAAACTTGTCACATACCTCTCCTATTATACCCCAAGACGGAACTGCAGACCTGACTGGTGAGTAGCGGGGCTAAAGCAACCGATAAATTTTTAAGTAATTTTTCTTCAAAAAAGGTATTTGAGGCAATATGCATTTTTTTATAGGTTGTAGGTTAATGTTTAAAGAATAAAAAAATCTAAAAGCCAGACGATTTAGTCGGGGCTTTGATATTGCCAGGCGCGTGCAAAAGTATTTTTCAATAAAATATAAAGGTATATGATATGAGGCAACTTAAAATTTTAATAGGGTATTATTACTTATAACTAATAAATAAGATTCTCTAAAACATACATACATACATACTATCACGCCTGTTTCCCACAGGGGTAGGCAGAGACTATGGACCTCCACTTGCTACGATCTTGACAGACCTCTTTCGCTTCATCTACACTCATCAACCTCTTCATACATGCCCTTCGGTTACGTGTACTTCCTACCTCTCCCTTTTTCAGAACGTCTGCAATCTGATCGCAGAACGTTCGCCGAGGTCGACCCTGTACCGCTCTTCCTTTCACACTTACCTTATAAATATTTTTTATTAATCTATTTTCATCCATCCTTTCTAAATGCCCAAACCATCTTAACATCCCTTGTTCTACTTTTGTCACTACGTCCTCTTTCACTCCACACCGATCTCTTATAACATCATTTCTTATTCGGTCTTTCAAGGTAACACCACACATACTCCTCAGCGCTCGCATTTCAACTGCATTTATTCTGCTTTCATGCTTTTTCTGCCATACCCAACTCTCACTACCGTACATTAAAGTAGGTATCAGTACTCCTTGCTATGAACAGCAAGACGTGCCTTATCTGATACCTTCCTGCTGGTCATAAAGTAATGCAACGCTCCATTCACTTGGTTACCCGCATTCACTCTTCTTTCCACATCACCCTCGTGCTTGCCATCTTTTGTAAACTTACATCCTAAATATACAAACTCTTTCACTTGCTCCACTCTCACCCCATTTATTAAAATATTGCATTCTGTTGAACTATCATCCCTTTCAAAAACCATAACTTTAGTCTTACTTACATTAACTTTCATACCCTTTTTTGCTAATGCATTATTCATAACAGTTATCATCTTCTGTAATTCCTCCTCTGAGTCCGCAAGTATCACTTGGTCATCGGCATAGAGAAGGCATTTGATAAATAACTCATCCATTCTAACACCACATTCATCTTCTTTCAAATCTGTCAAACAACTGTCCATGAATAAGTTGAACAGCCAAGGCGACGCTACACATCCCTGTCTAACACCTTTTTCGATGTTAAACCAGTCTGTGTATTCGCCGTCAATTCTGACACAAGCACTAAAATCCTTAAAAAGAGATTTCAGTGCCTGAATCAGATGGCTGCTCAACCCATACGTAGACAGTGTTGACCACAATTCATTCCTTTCCACCCTATCATAGGCCTTTTCTAAATCTACGAAGATGCAATAGACTTTCCGATCTTTGGCCAGAAGTTTCTCTAAAATGCATCTTAAGGAAAAGACCTGATCCGTGCATCCCATACCCTTTCTAAATCCCGCTTGTACATCCCATATCTTCTCGTTTGTATCTTTCACAACAGTTTCTATCAAGACCTTTGCATACAATTTGCCAACCACGCTAAGAAGACTAATGCCTCGGTAGTTTTTACAGTCTTGCTGTGAACCCTTTCCTTTATACAGTGGTACAATTACCGCCTTGCACCAATCCTTTGGTACCACACATTTTTTAAAACACAGATTGAAAAGGTCACACAACTGATTAGCTACAATGCCCTGTCCAGCCTTCAGCATTTCGACAGTAATCCTATCATACCCTCCCGCTTTTCCCATTTTCATACCATTTAATGCGGTCACTACTTCTTTCATACTTATTTCTTCATCATAATTTTGCACATCACTCCCCTGTACTTCATTTTCCGGCTCTGGCACTCTCATTTCATTTTCTAAAAGACAGGTCATTTTGATGAAACTTTCTACCTGCCAGGTCAATCTAAATAAAACAAAATGGTTTAGCCTCGCTACTCACCAGCCAGGTCAACAGTTCCGTGTTGGGGTATAATAGGAGAGGTATGTGACAAATTTTCAACTTGCCTTAAATACCTGCCCAAAAATTCGTGCCAGCTCTCGATCTAATAGATAATATGCACTCGTTGTCGCGAAGCGCATGTCTTGTTGTATGTAATCATGTATAAGTATATGTACTTTAAGGTAGGTATTATGTACCTTTGGTTAATATAACCTCAGTGGTAGAAAAAATTGAAAATGATTGTATGACATGTCTTCGCGAATATGAAAGAGATAAAGATGTGTGAATCTTACCTTTATCTCCTATTGACCTTCTCAAGGTTCGAGTCAAGTATCGTCGAGCTGCTGCTTCGCAATTCGCCCACTCGGGCTACGCCTGAGGGGCCGGTTTTACCACCTCCTGCACGGTAAAATAATTATGATAACTTCGTTATCACTGAACATCTCGGGAGGTCGTCAAGAGGCAGTCGTAGGTGCTAGTTCAAGATGTCAAAGATCAAATCATAAGATCATATTACTGGGTTAGCTTGAGTCATTTCATTTCACCAAAAAGCTTAGTCAGTCGGTCCTGTGGGGTACTCTCCATCTCCAGGAGTACTCTCTACGCGCGCGTAATGATCCCTTTGGATCTGCCAGACTGTTAGTAGTACGGGCATCTGCCAGACTGTTAGTAGTACGGGCATCTGCCAGACTGTTAGTACGGGCTTGACTAGAGGATCTGACCCGACATCTTTCGTTCGGGTAGACATATCGGAGTACCCGCCCAATCGCTTTACAATACGCGACAGCCACTTTACGAGTACAACACGTGACATCGAGTCCTACCGCTTTACAAAACGCAGTATATTGCCACGCATCCCGCGTGCACAAACAAGGGACATCGACAAGGGCCTTTCCGTACCTACTGACTCTGTTCATGAGATAATTGGGGAGATCTGTACAAGATCATAAAACCGTTCTATGGGATTCAATAACTAAGTACACTGTAATATCAAATGAAACGGTTATTATGATAAATAATAAACTAGGTTATAAGTACCTTACAGGATCTCAACTGTAGGCCAACCAATCCACGTAGTCCTTAGTATCGTGGAATTTCGCCTCGATCACTATTGTCGGAAGCGAGTTAGATATAAAGTGACCTACAAAGATATTTGTAGGGAGAGCCGACATTACGGTTAGAGGTTGCAGCCCGGTATGTTTCTCAACCCGGCCGGACCGGACCGCAATCTCCAACTAGGACTTACTGCTCCCTTAGAGGTCACCTTCAAATAGCACTGTCCGAGTAGACCAATCTAGACCGTAAATAAGGAGAATACTCAGCTTAAAGGAAGCCAGCCCCCGTGGCTTCTTGCTTCGTAGAAATTGCCTCGGATATCCCACGATCGCGTCTCCCTCCGTGTCTCTCGGCGGCCGGATCTCAAATGATCGTTACCCGAGTGCGTTTGGAAGAAGTAAAGGAACTTCGTCAAATTGAGATCCGGTCACCATAAACTATTCATTCAAATAATATTGCCAGTGGCGGAAATTAATAAGTTTTCACTGTCAAACTTCATCGCAATGCTCTGTCATTCGCGACACTCGTCATGACTTAGAGCAAGGTTACACCATCATTCTGGCATCAGTCAATTCCATCAGTCTAATCAGAATGATCGTGTTACCCGCAACTACACTTATATTTTGGTGCAGCAGTAGTATTTGCGTAGTCAAAAACTCTAAAAACATGGTTTTCAATTTGACATAAAAACTTGAAAATAAATTATGTAAAAAAAAAAAATTTTGTACTAAAAGCTAGAAAATAGTTCGGTAGATCCCAGGATCCAGTCATCATCACACCCCTTTCCCTCATCAATCAAAGGCATTGATCAATGCCTTACCTATCTAGATGATATGCCTGCTGACATATCAGCTAGACTAGAAGCCGATTCAGCTACCGCTATCCTCTAACTCTTATGAAGCCGGAGCAGGGTAGTCAATTTGGAAAATGGACATTTTGGGGAAGGGACATTTTAAGGAAGGCCCGTTTTAAGAAAGGGGACATTTTGGGGAAGGGACATTTTGGGAAAAGCACATTTTGAAACCACCACATTTCAGGAAATCATTAAGGACCTGAACGCACTTATCTAGGCCGCGTGTGCTACATTTCTTTCTTCAAAAATTGTTGCCTGTAAAGTCGGTTTTACGGGCGAAGATTTTACGTGACAACGGCGGCAGACCGATCATAGTTGAGTGGGAGAGAGACGCAAGGCATTCGGCGGGCCTCTCTCTCGTTCGGTGACTCATCGTAACGTTACCGAGCGTTACACTTTTTCATAAGTGACTCCCAGCCGCAACCTAATTTAAGACGTTGTCACGTCAAAAATATGACAATAAGATTTGACATTGACACATTGACTGTGAAATGAAAATCAAATAAAAAACTAATTTTCGTTTCGACTTTACTAATATCTGAACTAATATTTTACTACGCTATGCGCGCATTTTGCGCGTACATACCTACTCATATTACAGAAAATTTTCTATAGTTTTAACATATAAATAGATTGTAATTGTTTATTTATACTAGACATACGTACAAATTAATTTCAGGAAAGAAATGGCGATACTTCACAGAGCCCTTTTCACTTGGTTTATTTTCTTAGTATTTCTTATATTGTTGTGCCTTCGGTTGGAATCCAGAACTCATTGGAACTGGTTTATAGTGTTTATCCCAATGTGGGTTTATGACGGCATATTATTAATTTACGTGTTATTTCACATGGTATCCCATTGTAGAAATGGAATTGAAAGATTCCGAGGCACAATCAACAAAAATGTTTGGTATATAGCAGCAATTGGACTGAAAATGGCTGCTCAGATCATAATCTGCATCAAAT
Organism: Acrobasis repandana; assembly: GCA_963576875.1. Taxonomy (NCBI): domain Eukaryota; kingdom Metazoa; phylum Arthropoda; class Insecta; order Lepidoptera; family Pyralidae; genus Acrobasis; species Acrobasis repandana. The sequence goes on along the minus strand of OY756218.1, from coordinate 10,861,807 downwards.
TGGAGTATGCAAAGGTTAATTTACCCATTTACGTTGTGATGACACCTATTTGGATGCTTTTGCCTGTACTCTCTGTGGAAGTGTTCATGCATCTTATAAAACACTCTAGTGGAAGCAGTAGATACTAGAATGTTTTTAAAATGTTAATATGACTGTGGGTGACATGAACTATATTAAGGGGACACATGACTTCAGTTTTGTAGATAATAATAAACTTGGCACGCTTTCATTGACACTCAAATTTGTTTGCACATGTCAAAACTTTAGTGACTGTACGGCAGAGTGTATGATATAACATATCTGAGGTGCTAAAAAATGCCATTGCTTCCTGCAATTGACACAATAAAAACTACCAGTTCGGGCATCATGAAAGTAGCAGCGGGTGATACAGCAACCTTACAATGCGGCAGTAATGACTACAACCACAACTTCATGTTCTGGTTCTTCAATGACAACAAAATAATTGGCCCTGCAAATGACGATGGATATGATAAGAGTAAATATAAGTATGAAGTGTTATCTGGAAAACTAAAAATTCATGTGAGTCTAATTTTCTATAATTTTTTGCATGAAACAAATGTGACCTTGGAGTGGGATATTTTTGGAATAGTGTTTGTGGACATTATGAAGAGTGACATCTGAGGTAACTGTAACCTTTTGTTTATACTATATAGTTGTTTGAGAAGCTACAAGTAGTACAGTACTTACTCTCATTTGATATGGAAAGTTGATAAAATTAATAAAAAAATGATAATTTCCTTATGTGAATGTTTTGGTAACCATACTTATTTATGAACAAATCAATAAATCTTGTCTAGTGTATGAAAGAATGTGTAAAACTTTCCAACATACCTGTTAATAATCTTCAAATTCATAATATGTGACGTTCCACGGGTAAAGGTACCTTATGGATGGTGGCACTTACGACATTGTGTTTATTTAAGCTAAGTTAATTGTAAGAATTGTTTTTTCTAAACTCTTAAGCGCCACCATCTATAAGGTACCTTTACCCGTGGAACGTCACATATAATTTGATGCAATATCTTAAAATTCACAAAAGGAAATTAAGCTTTACTCTTAATTTCAAAAATATCTAATTCCATTGAAATTGCCTGGTGTTTTTGTGCTTAAATTATTTATCATTTATTTTTATTTTATTGTAGTCTGTTACTCCGGAAGAGGCTGGGTCATACATATGTTTCTCAAAAAACATCAGAACAAATGAATATTATGCTGGACAGGTTGACATGCTGGTCAATGGATCAGCATTTACTGCAATGGACTCTGTCAAGCTGATTGCCATAGTGATATCCATTATAGTAATCATAGCATGTACCCTTATGTTCTTCCGTTTGAGGAAAGAAAGGAATAAATATGATGGGAAATCAATTGTTCCAGGTAATTATACAAACATTATAAAATTTATGGTTAAAATCAAAATTTGAAATGTAAATTACTTATAAAAAAAAGTGATATAAATTGACTCATAAAAAATAGTCGGAATGGCCGACCAGTTTTCGATCGATTTGACGATTATCGTCAGGGCTAGTATTAAAAGCGATCCGACGGCGTTGCTGCATGCTTCACACTCATAAATCGAAGCCTGTTGGGCCATTCTGAATTTCACTATGTTAGTTAACCATGTTAATTAATAATTTCTCATAACCTATCAAAAGCGAAACACATAAAATTAATAATTACCCAGTAATAGTGAAATAGGTAAACAGCACAGCAGAGGATGCAACCGGGATTGCGCTTAGACGAAGAAGTGAAGAAAGTAAAAAAAAAAAGTAGCATTTGTTCCCGATGGGGTGCCCCTTGTTTCACAGACTGAAATTTCATAGAATTTCGATTCACAGAAATTTTTTCATAGAATATTTAATTCTTATATTTTTATTTCTAATATTATTGTTTCAAAGACTATTTACTTGAATGAAACACAATTTATAGAAACACAGTTCAATGAATTTTAGAATCTCATATTTTCATTTAACAAACTAATCAAACAGTAGAATATTTCTTTAAAGAATATTGTTTGTTTGGTATAATCTTTCATGGAATTTTATTTTACTGAAAATTAATATTTAAGGAAGTATTAAGTGAAAACATTGTTTAATCAAATTAAATACCATATAATAAGTTAGAATACATTATAAATCGCTACCACAATATAGGTTAGGGCAAACTTATAGGTTAGGTTAGGTTAGAACTGCGACCAACACACGCACGAGAGCGAGCGAAGCGAGCGTGCCGCGGCAGCGGCCGGCGAGTGCTGGGAAAGTTTTATCCATTTTACTAGAATAGGGCCAACTTATAGGTTATAAATATATTATATTAACTAAACTCATTAAAAATAATAATATTTAATTTGATATTCTGATATTAAAAACATCGCAAAAGTAAATGTTATTTGTAATAAAATTCTATGATTTCAAATTATTCATAACAAACATTCTAATTATTGATTTTCTGTGCAACGAAAATCTATTATTAAAAATTCTTTATACTGAGTAACCTGCATATTGATTATTCTATGACATGATAATCTTGTAAAAATTTTCTAAATAACGAAAATCTGTTAAACTTTTGTCTGTATAAGAAAGTACACCCGATGAGTAACATTAACATCCGCATAACTACTTACTACTGTTACTCAAGATGAAAAAAACTTCTTAAAGAGTGCCAGTGTTACTCATTGCGACTAACGTTCAGTGAGTACCTAGTTACTTACATAACGGCTATTTAACGGCGCGCTATATTCCCGCCAAGTAACAGTTAAGTAAGACACAGTGTTACTTGACGGGAATACAGGACTACGTATTGCCGTTGAGAAACCCTACGGCTATTTAATAAGTCATCATCATCCAAGTGCATTCCCGGTTACATCGTGAGCAGTAACGCTTCAGTGCTCGGGGTCTGCTACCTACCTAGATGATTGGACGAGGTAACTGGTTTTACACGGATTGCGACTGCCGTCTGACCTCCGCAACCCAAAGGGAAGACCAGCACCAATCCTAGGATAGGTACAAACGCTAGATTGCGTTCGGGAACAACAGCTTTACGTGCCCTCCGAGGCACGGAATCATCTTTCTTTTCGGATAATCAGGTGATTCAAGCCTGCAATATCCAAACCAGACTGGCAACAACTTTTCACAAAGTATGCTGCCACTGGACTACGGGGGCAGTCATATTACGTGTATGGCTATTAAATAAGTAAGATATCTTAATAGAATTGAGACGTCTATTAGTTGACCCTTTCGTTTGTTAAATTAATTTCTTGCGCAGAGTCGCTAAAGCGTCTTCAGATAAAAAGATACCTGTCTTACATGTTTCCCTTCGCGGCAAAGGATCTGAAAGACTACAAGATTCTTACATCATTTAAAAGAAATGGCTCAAAAGATTGGGGCTATCTCCTATCTATATAGCTCACTGATATAGGTCGTCTCACTCAACAATGTCTTATTATGAACTGTTTTTAAAAAGGTTATCATTAAAGTTTTCACCGGTTTGATTATCAAGCTTTGGCAAAGTCGTCTTCTCGATATAGCTAGAGAGAAGCAATAAGTATTGTTAATCGTAGATTTTCTTCACGATCTTTCATATTATAACAGTCAAAGTATAGGTATAGTACTTTGACTGTTAAAATATGAAAGATGAAATATAGGTAGGTACCTACTATACCCGTTTGCCCGTTTACTAAATGAACTTACAGTAACTGGTCACTTCATCTTGGTCTATTCCAACGAGATCTATGTACTTCTATTCCCTAAAGAGAAAATGTAGCTAGATAAAATAGGAGTCAACTCTTCTACTTACCTACTTCAGGGATGTGTAATAAAAACTCAACTTTCACGCGACGACGCGAATGAAGTCGCAGCTATATACAGCTAGACAAAATAGTATTTTTGTTAATTTTGTGGGACAGGTAAGCTTTCTAATCGACCCTTCTAGTTATATTTTATTTTTTAACAGGCGAGTGGCGTATTAAAAATATATTTCAATTATGATAACTTTTTTCCCTGATATCCGATTTTCATTAAACAAATTGTTGAAAACCGCGTTAAAATCCGTCCAGTATTTTCGGAGATTATTGGTACATACAGACAGACAGGCAAAAATGTTTTTTAATCTTTTTTGTGTTCAGTTACTCTTTTATCGCCCACACTCATTTTTTGATAAACATATTTATTTAAATGTTCAGACACGCGATTTTTACTGTTTTATGTAAATATACTTACATGTATAACATCTAACAAAATAGGAATACTGAAACTTTAAGGGAGAAGTCAGTCCATGATACTGAACTTGAAATAATTAAAAATAATGACCTTCAATAAGTGATAAATGATAAATACCTACATTTATCCTACATTGAATAAAAATAAACCGGCCAAGTGCGAGTTAAACTCGCGTGCAAGTGCGAGTTAAACTCGCGTGCAAGTGCGAGTTAAACTCGCGTGGAGAGGGTTCCCTACAATTGATTGAATTCTTATAGGTTTTCCTGTAATCTACAAGCAATGAACTATATTTTATATTTTTTCAAAATTTTAGGTTCCGTAGTTACGGAGATCAGGGGGGGGAATGGTCAATTTTCGTCTTCTTTCATGAATAAAATCAAAACTATTCATTTTACAATAATAACAAAAATATATTTTGAGATCCTCATAACGAGCCCTTTCATACTGACACAGTAAGGTTTGCAAAACTTTTTTTTTTAAATTTCCTAATTTGTCCCCCAAAAATGACCTTTATTTTAAAAAAATATTTATTTGCTTTGCACATATGTTTTGGGGTCATAGGATTACAAATTCTACCAAATTTCACCTGATTCGGTCCAGTAGATTCGGAGCAAATTGGCTGTGACAGACGGACGGACAGACAGACGCACGAGTGATCCTATAAGGGTTCCGTTTTTCATTTTTCGTACGGAAGAAATTAAAAAATTACTGACTTTGAACAACTTTCCCCAAGCAACATACCGAAATATAAAAAAAAAATTTGCTTACATAGAAACTTGGATCAGCCATCTAACGTTTGTTTAAACCTATTTTAGGATTGGTTCTGGTTATACCCTTTGGGTTGCGGAGGTAAGACGGCAGTCGCTCTGTGTTTAAAAACGGTTTTTACCAGTAACCTCGTCAAATTACCTAGTAAGGTAGCGGACCCCGGGTTCTGAAGCGTAACCGCTGACGATGCAACCGGGAATAAGTTTGGATGATGATGATGATAGAAACTTGGATCAGCTGATGGAACTACTTGTATGGGAGGCCAAAATTTACTTCTCATATTTCGATATATGTTTCTTAGGGAAAGTTCTTCAGTATCATGGACCGAACCCATCCTTAAAATAGTTTCAGAATATTTTGTTAGACCCTGTATAATTAAATAAATGGGCAAGTGCGAGTCGGACTCGTACCTCCGTACAATGTTTTAAAACGCTGAAGAAACACGTTTCTTGTATGGCGACCCCCTTTAATTTTTAACTTTATCTTAGTTTTAGTATTTGTTGTTATAGCGGCCATAGTAATACATAAATCTATGAAAATTTCAAGTATTTAGTTAATGCCATTATAAAGATCTAGTTAAAAACGCTAAAAAAACACGTTTTTGTATGACTACCCCCTTTAATTTTTAACTTTTTCGTATTTTTAGTATTTATTGTTATAGCTGCCACAGTAATTTCAAGTGTCTAGCTATAATGGTTCAAGAGATAGAGCCCTGTGACTGTGACAGACGGACAAACAGCGGAGTCTCAGTAATAGGGTCCCGTTTGCACCCTTTAGGTACGGAACCCTAAAAACACTTTGATTTATCATATCATGGTGGTTCGAAAACGCTCCCCTTATAATATGTCTTTCTTATCCGGTGTCTTCACAGGTATAAGGTATAATAATTATAGTGCGAGCAACTGACGGGGCGGTCAAATGCAGGACAGGACTCTTCTTGAATGCGGCCTCTTATTAAAATCTGGTGGTGCACAATCGAAATCGGTGCTCTCGAAATTCACGAATTCGAATCGAATTCGGTATACGGTGCACAAACGCTACTCGTAAATTTACCGTTCGATTTTTCTTGTTTTGAATTTGATTGAATAGGAATCTAATTCCGTTAAAAGAGCCGAACAACTTATTATGACACAATGGTACATTGTTGTAATGAGAGCAACACTGGCACTTGACTCTGACACACACACAGTTTTTCCCCTTGAGTTACAGTGGTACTCATGAGGGTGTTACTCATCGGGAACAAACGAAAAATCGTATTACCTCTGAACTTTTCTATAAATAAATTATTGTAATTATTTCTCAATTACGCTAAGTTTGATTTATACAATTTATCTTACAGTGGATGACGATGAAGATGACGGGGACGGGGAAGAGATATACAACCGTACAACAACTACCATCCCACAACCAGTAGCAGGACCAAGCCGAGTCCCGTCCACAGAGCATCTAATCTATGGGATAGATAACCAAGGGTTGGACACAGACTTTAATTCAGTATTTGAAAATATTCAAATAAAAACACCACAAGGGAGTTTAATTTAAACAACAAACCCATATCAAAAAATATTGTGGTTTAAAGCCTTCTGCCATGTCATGTTAAATACTTGTAAAAAATAAATAAAAAATGCTCCAATACAAAATGGTAGTCAAAAAACCCTAAATAGGTAGATAGTTTAATGTATTTTTACTGTTCGATATCTTTTGAAGTTACTTGGCTATTGTAGATTTCAAAACTTAGTTAATAAGATTGTATTGTACGTGTACATAGCATTTCTTTAATTACAGTTTAGTAAAGAAGAATAAAATAACTTATTTTGTATAATTCAATTATTTCTTTATTGAATACCTATGATCAGTAAGTGAGATCTGCATTCTGTTGGTCTGGAGTGCCGTGACTAGTGTTGCTTCTGTTGGTGGCATGTGATTGAGGAGTTGTATCAAGAGTTTCATCCTCCTCGTCATCTCCATCCACTTCCATTTCAAACACCTTCAGTTTTCTACAACTTTTTGACAAAACCACAGCGACTTTCCGACTTCCTGACACGGCAATGCGACAGCCATCCAGTTTGTCAATAATTTTGTACACACCATGGTCTAACAATGAAGAAATATTCTTATTTACCATTTTCTCACCAAATACACATGATTTAGACTTGATGTTAAATTCATTAGATTGCTCCAGAATCATTTTTATAGGGACTTGAATAAAGACTGTGTTTTCTTTATTTGTTGGATGTTGCACGATTACAGATAAGTATTCTGATGAATAATATTGTAGATCCATCACTGTCAAACAGGTTCCATCTGATATTTCCTTATGATCTCCAAGCAGACTAGAGCTGAAGTAATATCTAGAAGCAGTCGCACTGCAAGTCTTATCCTTAACACTAGTGGATATAAAATACATTCCATCATCGGCTCCCACATTTACTAATGCTATCAGGAACCTCTGCTGACTTGCATCATAAAACTGTGAAACTGTCAAAGTTTTATTTGGATTCAATCCTGTTTGATCTTCATAGCATTTTATGTTGTGCAAAACAGAAATATGCTTTCCTATATCTTTGTCTGCAACATCAAATACTTGATCAATAGCATTTCTCAAATACTTTTGCTGTTGAACAAGTGAAAACTTTCTGAATTCGGTCATGGAAAATATAACATCGTTGTCTTTGAGCAAGCAAGAGTTCTCCTTCAAAAACTTGTACCAAGGATTATCTTCATCATCAGGTAATATTGTCAAGTCTTGATCTTGTAAATATTGACCGAGCCTTTCTAAATTGAATTTAACTGGTTTATCAGACGTAGTGTCGGTACTGCTGCTCTCCACCTGGACGTTATCAAAATTATACAAAAATTCTGCAATGTGGGTTAGTTCTTGCTGTGTCATCTTAACTATTTCACTTGGCGTGGGCTCGTTGAGCAGCCTGATTATCATTACATACAGCCATCGGAAGAATGCCTTGTAGTTTCTCATGGAAACATCAATAACTTGTTGCAGCTCCAGACATTTGTTTAAAAATGCACAGCATGCTCTTATAGCATTGGTGACTGTAGTTTCCTCAATGCCTAGTACCTTAAAAGAAACAGGTAAATTACCGTTCTATTGATAGCAAGGTATCGGACTTGGATACCAGACCCCTAAATAATGGGGTACCTAAGCAGATATGATGCGCTCCTAAAATATGGTTATTAAGTCGGCCAGTCTACTGTTCATTTTGAAACTCAAGTAATGAACCATATTTTGTATTTTTTTCAAAATTTATGGCTCAGTAGTTTCGGAGATCAGGGGGGGGGGGGAATGGTCCATTTTCGTCTTCTTCCATGAATAAAATCAAAACTATTCATTTTACAATAATAACAAAAATATATTTGAGATCCTCATAACGAGCCCTTTCATTTGATATATGAAACAGTAAGGTTTGCAAAACTTTCTTTTTTAATTTCCTAATTTGTCACACGAAAAAGACCCTTATTTAAAAAAATATTTATTTACTTTGCACATATGTGTATGGGTCATAGGATTACAACATTCTACCAAATTTCACCTGATTCGGTCCAGTAGATTCGGAGCAAATTGGCTGTGACAGCCGGACGGACAGACAGACACGCGAGTGATCCTATAAGGGTTCCGTTTTTTTCATTTTTTGTACGTAACCCTAATATGTAAAAGTTATTCCCTAAAAGAATCTTGGATGAGTGCCGAGTCGTCGAAACCAAAAGTGTCGCAATAAGCCGGATTTGCGTCATCACATCACACCATTTACGCGTAGTCGTATTACCTACGTAATTTACAATACCTATTACGAAGTAATTTACATGAAACCTGTGCCAATATTATGTTGACCCAATAGGAGCAAGTTTAGTTATTTGTTCTATGCTCCTCTGGAAACACCGAAAAATCAACCAAGGATGCGCGTAAGCACAAATTATAGTACCTACTAGGTACATTAACTAAAATGTAAGGCTCAACTCACACTGGCGCAGAGTCTAACCGTCGCGTCCCATCATGTTTTTGCCTAAAGTATATTCTATCTCTATTATCCCATCATTATGGTACAAATTTGTGTTACGCAAATATGAAATCGCGCGACAGACGAAACCACGCCGGACGAAGGACAGTGCCGAATTGCGACAAGACAAATGCGCAAATAGATGTAGACGAAAAAATAATTTACTTAAGGCAATACTTACATGAATTTTTCGGGGTCCTGTGCTTTTTATTTTGCTAAAAGTGGCCGTTTTTCGCAAATGTGCGAGGAAAAGCTTCACGTTCTCGCTTTAAACTATGAACAGTAGTTCATAAAATAGTTTGAAGGGATATCTAGGGGATACTGGAGACAAAATTTCATTGATATCTCCGTTTCCATTCAAATAATTTATTTCAAATGGGGGCACCACTGGACCCCAAAAAATTCAGGTATCCCCTTAATTTAAAAATATGAATGTCATTATAACAACCGGGCGCGCTAATGCGAGAGTCGATGCGCGTCACCCGCGCGTTGTAGTTAAAAAACATGACGCGTCGCGTTGCTTCGACTCTGCGCCAATGTGAGTTGAATGAGCTGGTGAACTATCAATATGTTACTATTCAAGATTCCTGTTTCCACCACTAGACCCATTATCTTGCTGGCTCTGTCTACCCAGCAGAAGCAGACGAGATTTTTCGTACTATGTATGCAGAATTGCTGGTAAGTCGATCTACATCCATGAATACACTTACTTTATATCGGTCTGGTATTCGTGTAAGCCCTCTGAGTTCAGCCAAGTAGTATGTTAAACTTTGCCCAACAACATTCAGCTGCTTCAAAACTAATTTTTGTATAGTAGAATAGCTTAACTCGACAGAATTCCCAGATTTCTTCAAAACTTTGGCTGTTAACTCTCTCAGTAGAAATAGCTCCAGTTCATCTGATGGCACTCCTGGAATAAACAGTATTAGTTATTATAATTTTATAATTAATTAATGTAATTATTTACATCTCAGTATAATTATAAAAAAAAAGTTAATATAATAGTAATATTATAGCCAATCGACTTGAAAGAAGAAGTATAATTATTTCATATAGAAATGGTGAAGATAAATAAGTAAAGGTATTGACAGTGAAAGTGCTCTGCTGGCCGCTGCCATCTCAGTATGAATCAACTCTTAATAAAACTGCATTGTATATGAAAAGATGGGATCGATATCATTTCATTAGGTGTGGAATAAGAAAAAAAAAATATACTGACCGAGCATGAGTAACTCCAGAAGATCAGCTGATACTCCTCCTTCTGGCACGGAGGCTGCATAATATGCCATCTTTGTATCCATTTCTAACAAAATATGCTCCCAAGCCTCTGTTATTGATATCATGGTTTGATCTAAATACGAAAGCAAATGCACCACTTTCCCATGTTGAATTGCAACTTTAAACACTTCTTCAGAGTATGCCGACAGGACACTTGTGTTAATCAGGGCAGCGTATACAATATTAGTGAGTCTTTCTAAATAAATCACTTGCAAAACGCTGAAGTCATCTGATAAACTTGTATCCATAACTTTGTAATCTCCACATACATCCTTAGTAATTTGTGTCAGGTTTAAGGTTCCGTATGGGTATCTGCCAAAGATACTTAGATAAATGTAACCTGAGCCATAGCCAACCATCAGCATGTTCAGCTGAGTGGGTGGTTGTGTTTCTTCTTTGAAACAGTGAGGGCTATCATCTGATCCTTGATTTTTATATCCACTGCTTACAGGAGGCAATGGTTGCAGAAACAATGAGGTATCCTCCTTAAAAATTAAACCAAACATACATTTATCTGGAATGGCTTGAAGAATGACCAAAAAAATTTGGACAAACATGAGCAAGAAATATGAATTTAAGGCAGGCTCTACTGACTATATACCTACCTCCCCTCTTACCATTATCTAATGAACATTTAACTAATAAATTAGGGAACTTATAGTTTTTCATAGTACCTAATTAGTAAGTCATAAAAAAAATACCCAAGTGATTTCCTAGATGTCATTCCAGTATTGCTGTCTGTCAATCAATTCTGGATTATGTAAAAGTAACTCAAAAGAAAGAATAAAATTACTTACATAAACACTGTATTGTGAACTGTCTATATTGGCTACATGCGCAGCCCATGTGATGCAACTAATGCCATAATGTTTAGATTCTTCAAAGTCCCCAAATGTTTCGTGCTTCAACTCATATTTGTCCAAGATCTCTTTATCCTCAATGTCTACTATGAACACATTGCCAGAACTGTAGCCAATTGCCAAAACCTGTAAAAAGTTAATTAAATGAACAACTAATTCAAAAATATGTTTTGTATAGGTACTTACTCCAAAAAGTAAAACAAGCAGCAATATTGAATAAACTTTTTTTTCTTTAAAATTATTTTATGAATCATTGCTTGTATATTTTTAGTTATCGTTTTGCCAAAATAATAAGCCATCTTTGCGGAAACAGAATCTAAGCTAGATAAAAACTTTACAACTATATTTCATACAAATTAATTCATTTCATATAGGTACACCCACAAAAGCTATTATTATTTACATAGTAAGCTTTGTTTCAAATACATTTAATAAATTATTTCAAATTAGGGTGCCACTGGCATCAGGCCACACTCTTAAATACTATGAATGTTAACAGGTATCTGTAATATTCTTACTTTTCCATCTGGCCTCCACGCCATGGCACAAACAGTCACATTTTCCTTTGGAGGTGCAAGATTCCACACTTTCTGCCACTGAAGCCTGTGAACCTGAACTTCTCCTGGAATGAGCAAGTAATATAATGAATAAATATTTCGACAAAGATCAATGGCTCAGTTGTAAGTGATTTGTTGTGTTAATGCTTGATTCTACATCCATTTCGTGAGCGTCGTATATATCCGACCAAAAAGTTTGGATATTTAATGGATATTTACTATTTCTCGCTCTGGGAGCATGACAACTGATATAAAATCTCGCGGTGAAAGGGTTACGACTTAATGCATGATACATGACATATAGAAGACAGGCTGGCTTCTAATAAGAGGTAAATTAAAATCAAAACTTCCTCTTATGACTTTGAAACAAACCAATTACTCCAGTGCTGTGAATATAAGAGTAGGTAATAAGTTTGATATTATCTGTATTTACAAAATATTTTACATATTACATATATTCAATACATCATACCTGTTTCCCACAGGGGTAGGCAGACTATGGACCTCCACTTTCTATGATCCTGACAGACCTCTTTTGCTTCATCTATGCTTATACATACTATCTCTAATGGGGCAGACAAAGCCCAGGGTCACAAGTCTCAAAAGCCATTTTATTTTTCTTATTTAGGGACCAATCAGTCACACAGATTGAGCTAGCCCTAAAGTAAGTTCGAGACTTGTGTTATGGGATACTAACTCAACCATTCTATATTTTTATAACAAACAAGTGTGATGGTGGGCGACAAGGTGGAAAAAGAAATCAAAATAGTGATGGGGTGCTAGCTGCATTACCTATTAACATGATTTGCATTTTTGGCTATTCTCTCGAACGTCTTCTACAATATGCAGGGGAAGAGAAGCAGCTGGTACACTCTACGTTTTTTCTTTTCTCCCAGACCAGCATAGAAGGAATGTACACTCATTAATCTCTTAATACATGCCCTTGAGTTATGGGGCCTATATGCCTTGAATTTACACAATTTTGTTAAGAATGTAATGTAACTTAAGAACTTACCTTTGAAATTACTTAAGGCCAATAAGTCCAGTCTATTACTCCAAACCATCAAATCAACTTGGTTAGCAACATGGCTCTCTCTTACTTGTCTCATTCCACAGTGATACATGTTGGCAGTTGCTTAATTGCTACTCATAAACACACAAGACCAAGAATAAAATAGGCAGCTTACTCAAAATGAGGACGTGAAGTATATTTAAAACATGTTGAATGAATATTATATAGTCCTGCCGAACCTGTAATGTAATACAATTTATTTTTTATTTATTTATTTAATCTTCATTGCACAATAAAATAAAAGTACAAGTGGCGGACCTAATGCCATATGGCATTCTCTCCCGGTCAACCATTAGACCAAGCAGAAAATATGTGTGGCTGGCGTAATAAAATTCACAAAAATAAGCAAACTTAATATAAATAAACTATATATAATCAAAGACACATAGGTATACTTATACACAAATATACTTTTAAACATATAATAACTATACATATATACTAACATGCATAAAATACAATAGGTAAATACATAAATATAAATACTAATAAATATAATCAGGATGACTGGGACTAGGACTGCTGGAGGAAAAATGTATGTACCGCTCGCTTAAAAGCCAAACGACTGGGAGCTCTTCTTATAGACTCCGGAAGGGCATTCCATAGCCGGATAACCTGGACTTGAAAAGACTTGTCCATGAAGGTAGAGCGATGAGGAGGAAAACTAAGGATGAGAGTGCTAGAGGAGCGAAGTGAACGAGAGTGAGTGGAACTGAGAGGGTTGAATTTAGATTTAAGATAGCTAGGAGAGTGCGGATTGTTCAAGATAGAAAATAGCATCGAGAGTATTTTAGCATTACGACGTAAGGGAATAGGGAGCCATGCAAGCTGAGCGCGATATGAAGAGATGTGGTCAAATTTACGAATATTAAAAATAAATCTGATGCAGTTATTGGCCAATCGGTCCAATTTGTTAAGGAGAACTTGCGTACAATCACTAAGTATAAGATTTTCCGATAGAACTATATAAATAGATAGGTACCATTATGTGAGTGCATACGTTTAAGAACAAAAAAGCAACGTTTACACCTATTATGTACAAGTCTAAATAATTCCAGTGCTAAAGAAATGTATACACAACCCACAACACTAAGCACCTCGCTCTGATGCAAAAACATTCCTCGCAGGTGCCAAGTTGATTTTTGAAGGTTAATAGAATTTGTTAAGATAACACTCAATATTCAATGTACATTTTAGTAGGTAGGTACCTACATATTACGAGCATATTACAACCCATAAAAGCAACTTGGCACCTCCGAGGAATGTTTTTCCATCACTATCACTGTACTTACCTACTTTGAAAATCAATACCTAATCTATCTAAGACCTACAATTCTTTTTTTTGCTCTTAGATATTTATTATTATAAAGTAAGAAATAACTTTAATTCGATTTATAAAATACATTTGTACACTAGTAATTATACAAATACACCACACAGAAAATTGTTTACAATTTAAAATGTTATTTTCGCCATCTTTTCGCTAATTGTCACTTTATGACATTGACAGTTTTTTATGATAAATGACGGGACGGTAAACGTCATGCATGTGTCATGCAAGGCACAAAAATATTTCACAATAACCGACTTCAAAAAAGGTGGTTCGTTGGAATTACAGACCATGGATGTACTTGCGTGTCCAACTGAAGTAAAATCGACTTCATTCAAAATTGTCTTTAGTCCGTGTATGACAGCTTATTGCACCTAACTTATATTTATTGCGCTCTGCAGAAAAATGCCTATTTGTGCAGTTTTGAGCTGCAGAAACACGTCAACAAATGTTGGAGGACGTTAAGAAAAAGTTTCCTTCCATCCGTCAGTAAATTTCTTATTAAATAGTATTCAATTTATTTTAAAATCAATTATTTCATGTTTTGTTTAAGGTGAAGGGATAAGCAAATGGCCTTGAAGTGTGAAATAAATTGTTAACTTGTAAATATGGTAATATATATATACATATTTCCATATTGCTCTTCGTCATGCACTAGATAGCCCTTTAAATTATTTTATAAACCATTGTTGAAAGTATTTACATTAGTCCGTCTAGCTTTAAAACTTGCCTCCGCCAAAAGTGGCCACGGCAAGTTTTACAGCTAGACGGATCACCAATAATAGTTTCAACGGCAGTTCATAAAATAATTTAAAAGGATATCTAGTGCATGACGAAGAGCAATATGGAAATTATCACCATATTTACGAGTTAACAATTTATTTCACACTTCAAGGTCATTTGCTTACCCCTTCACCCTTTTATAATGAAAACTGCTGACTGAGTGAATATCGCATATTCATAATCCATTGCTTACATTAGTAACAATATTTGATGGCCTAATATTTATAACACGCAATGAAAATAAAACGATTAGATACTTTCTCATTCATTTGTTCTCATACACTTGTCATTAGTCGTTCAAATCTCGTTCAAATGAAGCGTTATTTTTTTTTATTGATTAATTGTACGGCTCTGGATACAAGTCCTTTAGAGCCTATCTTTAATTTTGTTCTTTATTCCTAATCCTAACAAGACAATCAAAGGGTGGTGTAGGCCTTTGACTGCTGCAAAGGAGCTTCTGGCGACAAATCTATACGAGTCCACTGGTTTACATAGACGGTTGAGCGGCGGACGACGCCCGAAGACGCCCCACAGTCCGCAAAATAAATATCACTACAGCCGTACTATGTCTGTCCACTTTAATTATTTTACACATTGTTCATGTCATGAGTATTTTTAACACCAATTTCATATTATAAAGTCCACTAAAATCAATTTGTAAAATAATTTAAAGCAAACCCCAACCGAACTCCTTGACTTCCCGCCAAAAACTCAATGAAGCGTTATTTTAACGATAGTGTTGTACAGTGTTATGTTATGACTCATCGATTAGGGAAACATTGGTTTGAGAGGTACCTAATGTTTGCTTTGAGATATTTTGGCATAAAGGTGTTTGTAATATGTTTGTAGAAAATAACATTTATTGACCGAGCGAGTAAAGCGTCTCGGTTTCGAGATTAGTCGAAAAATACTTTGTCTGTTCTCGTCTACAGATCGCATTTTTCAACCGATTTTGACGAAAATTGGCACGCAAGTTCCTTGATTTATTTAAACTATTAAGTCAATCGCGATTTTTGATTGGGGGAAAATAAGGGGAAGAAGTGGGGGAAGTTTGCAATAGCATTATTTATCGACGGATTTCAGTCTTGAGAGGCATACTAACCACTCGGCCACGAATACACGCGACAGCGAGTCGAGCGTATAGACTTAATTCTATACAAAATGTTGCAAAAAAGGGGGAGTGGATGAGGGAAAACAGGGAAAAGTTTGTTTTAGCGTTATACATGGACGGATTTAGATTCTTAAAAATTCAAAAAATCACAGAAGACAAAGTATTTCATAACTTAACTATACCAATTAAACTACGCCTTCACAAGACGAACACGTAGACATCAGATTCTCAGACCTCCTAGGACGAAGGGAACGCAAGTAATTGCTGAAACTTATACCCCCATTTTGCTCAAAAGTCTAAGGTACCACAGAATAAGAACCAGTACTCACGTAGTTATACCTCTATTGAAAAAATCGAGCACTGTACTTTCTTCATTAATTTCGTACATTCAGTGCACTCAGTACTTGATTTTCGTTCCAAATATATGTATACAGGCTGACTTTTAAACCGCCAGCCAAATTTTTGAAGCAAGTTCAGTCCATGATACTGAACTACTTTGTATAAAAAAAGTTTTTAAAAATCCATGAAAGTTTTTCGTCCTCCCATAGAAAATACGTTTGACTGAGCGCTGATTTGTATGAAAAGGCGAATTTTTATTTTAGTTTTTCGTTAATGGGGTAAAAAACTGACAAAAACTCCCATCAGATGCCGCTACTGTTGAGTGTTCTTTGAATTTGATAGCTAGCTGTCATTCTTCATAGAAATTCTGTAAACAAAGACTTTATTTTATGATTATCTCTTTAATATGACTCTTTGTGCTGCTATTAATTGCAAAAATACGGGAATGCATATATTCCCTAAAGATCCTAAAAGAAGAAAAATGTGGGAAAAGGCCCTTAGACGAAAAAATTGGAAGGCTAGTAATTCGTCGAGGTTATGTTCTGTCCATTTTAAACCTGATGATTACCATGAAATAAACTCGTATACAGGTGAGGAATATTCTTTGTTAATAAGCATTTACGACCCCCCACAAATTGATTGATTGCCCTAAATATTTAAAAGTTTTAAATTAGAACATCCATAAATATAAATGATTTGAAATCCAGTTATTTGTAATGATTTTTAATATGATAATTCATATTTCAGGTGATGAAAATTTGCACAAAGTATTAAGGAAATCTGCAGTGCCTTCTATATTTTCATTTACACAAGACAAAGTGACTAAACCATCTGCACAACAACGATCAGATAGATTGACAGAGCGAAGTCGCAAGAAACTCTGTTTTGGAACTTCTTCTGGTGATCCAACTCCTGGACCTAGTGGTTTTCAAACTTTGAATAAATATGAATTTAGTGATGAACAGTTATTAGTAGAAAATGAAATAGAAATACATACTACCCCGTCAGTAGAATTGCCTGTTGATAATCAACCTAGTACATCAGCAGAATCCAAGAGTACCCAAGTAAATTTTGAACATATATATGGGTCTATTAATAGATATAAAGACAAAGACAGTGTCATTGCTTTCTATACAGGCTTTGAAACATATGCAAAATTTCATTTTGTTTTTTCAACGTTGAGTCCAATGGCTCATTTAATTAAGTATTATGGAAGTCACGTTGAAAATGTTAGTGTCGAAGATCAATTTTTTATGACCATGATGAAATTAAGACAAAATAAATGTAATTTCGAACTTGCACAGTTCTTTCAAATTAGTACAACTACAGTGTACAACATATTTATAACATGGATTAATTATATGGATCAGCTTTGGAGTCAATTGAATATTTGGCCTGAAAAACAATTAGTCCTTTACTATATGCCAGATAGTTTCAAACAGTATGATAAGAATACACGAGTTATTATTGATGGTACAGAGATTAAGATCCAAAAACCTGGAAATCCTATATCCCAGCAAGCATCATGGAGCAGTTACAAGCATAGTAATACATTGAAAATATTGGTTGGAGCTACACCTGGTGGTCTGTTATCCTATTGCTCACCTGCATATGCAGGCTCAATTAGTGACAGACAAACAGTTGAAAGAAGTGATTTATTAAAAAAGTGTGAAGCCGGTGATACTATACTTGCTGATAGAGGGTACAATATTCAGGATATGTTTATTGGAAAAGATATAACGTTAAACATCCCTACATTCTTAAAAGGAAAGGGTCAAATACCTGGTCTGAAATTACTAAAAGATAGAAAGTTGGCGAGTCAGCGAGTTCATATTGAACGATTGATAGGATTAACAAAGACGTACAAAATTTTGAAAGAAGAATTGCACCACAATTTTGTACCACTAGCATCCAAAATTTTTTTTGTATGTTTTATGTGCTGTAATTTTAGAGAAAAAATAATGAAGTAATAAATGTAATTTTATAGAAAAAATAATTAAGTAATAAGTGTAACACTTACTTATACAACGTCTAACAAAATACTCTGAAACTATTTTAAGGGTGGATTCCGTTCATGATACTGAACAACTTTCACCAAGAAACATATATCGAAATATGAAAAATATTTTGCACGCCTCATAAGCGAAGCGCATGAGGTAGTGCTCTACTCTCGCCTTACAAAAAATCAAGTGATTTTTTTAACTAAATGTGTCTCTATTTATTTTGACTTTTCATTCAAACTGATCAGCTGACCGGTCAACTTGTATGGTAGGCCAAAAATTATTTTTTATATTTCGATATATGTTTCTTGGGGAAAGCTGTTCAGTATCATAAACTGAATCCAGCCTTAAAATAGTTTCAGTATATTTTGTTAGACCCTGTTTATATTTACTTATATTTTTTTACAATTTAGTGAATGGAAATAAAACTATGTTTATAATTATTTGGGTTTTATTAAAGTGTTATAATTTTTGTACAAATGTTTTTCTAAAAGTGCAGGACGGAAATATTCCTCATAAAAAGAAGTCAAATTATTAACCATTTCTAATATGAATTCTTCATCTTTTTCCACATAAACAACTTTCATGTCTACAAATGTGTAAATAATTAAATTACAATATTTACTTTTTGTGCAAAAAAGTTGGCCCTGAATTTGAGTATAATAATTATGCTTCTTTTGATGTGAAACATCTATAGGCGCACGTGAGACCGATTTCTGGCGTGGCGACGCGTCGCCACGCGCAATCGACTGTGCGTTTCTCTCTCACTCGATCCGGCGTTAAGCCATCTCTTTCGCTCCACTGAGCTCGGATACCTATAATGTATACTCTGTTTATTACAGTACTCATAACCTGTGTTTTTCTGGTAAATAAATCATTTTTCTGTTCTGATAATAAAATGTCTGACCGTGATAATTTAGAGAGTGGAAGTGATCAGCCTCCTGCAAAGAAAGCAAAATCACACTATGACACATTATCAAGTCATCAGTAAGTTAATTATATTTTTATAATTAAAGTATGCATTTATCTGTGCATTTAGCACGCGTATATTTGGTGTGTATTGAGCGCCAGTAAATGTAAAATCTACTCTCTAGGTAGATTAAAATTCACATAAATTTCATTGCATATCATGTTTTTAAATTAATTATTAATTTTAATTTCATTCTTATTGAAATTAATGCATTAAAACAATTGCTTAGAGAATAAATTTATTAAGACTGACAGAACTTTATTTTAAAATCAGCTGATGGCGTGCAGCGCACGAATCTTTTTCTTATTTGTTATTAATTTAAACTTTAAAAAATTAATTAATTTTTCTAATCATAATGGAGTTTATAGTGAAACATTCATTATTTATATTTATAATTTACGATCTTTAGTAGTATATTGAAATAACTAGCTAAGATTCTTGAGTTCACTAATATATTGAAGCCATTTGTGTACATTTCTCCTAATAAAAAAATAAATGATATCATTTTATTTTTACACGAGAGATTATTTCCGTACAGTCACCGAGGTTCAATAATTTTCAAAACCAATAAAAACCAACTACCATTGATTTTAGCTGGGGATTTCAATGTAAATTTTGCAAAAGATGAATCAACGCCATTAATTACGTTTCTTCAAGAAGAATTTCAATTGGAAATTAATAACAATCCAAGAGAACCTACCACCAGATACGGAACAACAATAGATGCTGTATTTATTAGATATCTTAATAATGTTATGTCCAATACTTTCGTATCGTACTTCAGTTACCATCGACCAATTGTCACAGTAATACCGTTCTCAGAGGCAACATCGAATGTAACTATTACCGAAGTCACTGATTAAACTAATTGAGTAGTTTCGATTTAAAATAAATATGTAAATTTTTGTATTTAATGAAAATGAATGTTTATTTAATAAAAAATCATCGTTATCTAGAAAAAAAAATCGTTATATTTTTTATTTTATTTTATTATTTTTAGTTCCTACCACAATCTGTTCTTTTCTGCATACTACTTTTACGAAATAACGTCGATGTTTCACATCTACCAGGCGTCCCGTGACGGCTCCATTTTTTTTTAATTTTAATTCACCATTGCACTCATACAAATAAGGTACAGTGTTTGGGGTAATAAAACAGTGTCTGGAAACAAAAGGACATTTCACTTCCACGAGGGTTTCACAATGTAATAGTCCATCTGGTGAAGCTGCGAGGAATGGGTGTGTGATGGAGATACACAGGCCACATCTATGAATTTTCGCACTTAAAAAAGCTTCATACTTTTGAATGGCAACAGGTTCATTTACTTTACCATGTGTTGTGGCTCGGGAAGTAAATCTCTTTGGTGCCATTATATGGTTGACCATTGCTTGTCTAGTACTATCCCTACTATGACAGATTGCGTGGAAGTTGCTGGCAGTAATTCGCACACTTCGATGCATATGCCAATCTTTAGATGCATCCTGAAATTTAGTTTTTTCTTTTATATTATCAATTTGAACTTGGTCCACATTTTGTAACAACAATTCCTCTAGCAACCTATCTTCTGCACTTTTTAATAAATAATCATGATCAGTTGCTAAAGCATATGGATTAGCTGGTTCTATCAACTGTAGATAAGGCATTTTGCTACCAGTACTGGCAGCAAATCCAACTGCAAGATTTTTGACATACTCTTCGTAACTTTCCATTATGCCTTCTTTTTTAAGCGGAAGGTACAAAACATTTGATGATCTTCGTGTAGCCGGTAGATTATGCGATTGCATAGGAGATTCATAAAATATTTTTTTTGGTTTTTTAAAAGTCATTATTTCTTCAGTACAAACTTTATGCAATATAATAGTCTTTGTACGGACAAGATCTTCTATGCCATGCAGAACGGTAAATATATGCTTACAATGTGCTTCTAACCCACTTCCAGCTGCACATTCACAATGACTCTCCACGATTAAGCCACTGTCTTCCAACTTTAAGGTAACTATGTACAATATTTTCTTCATCTGGGCTTTGCATTGTGCATGAAAATATGCATAGCTTCCTTCATAGGCAATACGAAGGGTTATTAAGCACCTATTTTCATACAGTAGCTGTCCTTTAAGATGGAGAACTTGAAACCTAAAAAGCACAAATAATTAAGATTAGAGGAAAAGTTCAATTTAGGACATCCAAACTTGGAGGTAGGAGATAATATTTTAAAAATATTCTTTCGTTTTATTAATTCTATCACTAACAGAAAGCTACACTATTCTCGAGTGACATAGGTTACTTAGATCTCGACATCTGGGGGGAATTTTGCAATTTATGGGTAATCGCGAGAACTTAAACAAGCCAGTCATAACTTAAGTAAATTACAGTAAACAATACAAAAAATAACATGTTACCTTTCGGCAAACTCTTGAATATGAGTTTTAGATATAGCTGGAAGTTTTGTGCTTGCATTAACGTCCCTGAATTTATCCATGGCAGGAATTGTAATGCATTCATCCTCAAGTTCCTCTTCAACTCCGATCAGGTTGTTCCTGTTGTATGCTTCCAGTCTAGAATAACAATAAAGGGTTCTATGAAATAAAAACACAACTTGACCATGAAATTTTTAAAATAGGTACAATTATTACCTTTCAATTAAAACTGCTTTTTTGCCAGCAGTAGATGCATTCCGCATTCGTAGCTCGTCTTTTAACTTAGCTACACTCCAAGTTGAATACATTTTTATCACTTTAAACTCAAAATAAAAATCACACATCAACCACAAAGAAACAAAATGGACGACGTTAGGAACACTCAACAGTAGCGCCATCTGATATAAGCTTTGAGTTTTTAACCCCATTTGTTTTTATGGAAAGTATTTCAGTATCATGGTGATTTAAAAGTCAGCCTGTATAAAAGATAGGTGCTTCAAAGTTGACCAAATTATCCAATAAAAACAATAATTGTGGACACTCGCGCTACGCGCGATTTTAAGCGGTTGCAAATAACGAGCCAATAAGGCGGCGGCGCGCGGTACCTTTGGTACCCTTTGGCGCTTGCCGAAAAGCGAAAAGCCCGCGCACCTGTTATATTTTTGACGTTACATAGTAATCATGATTTATGATGTCAATAAGTATGATACGTGATACGTAATTTACCAGTCAACTGGTATAAGGCACAGCACAGCACAGCGACAAAATATGTAACTGCCCCTGAACTATTTTAATTTGGTATTTGTGCGCTCGGTCTGTCTATCTCTTAATTTAAATCACATTAAAATCCACTGCGTAGTTCTAAGTTTACATACATACAGAGGGGCAAACGGCGAGAAGGTTCTAATAATCGTGATTGTTTAATCGACTGAAAATCGAATTTTAGTTCATTTTCGTTCACTTGGTCGGTGTCTTTGAATCGATTTAGCGCGAACAGAATGTTCTCATCACTAAATGTCACCATTGACATTACATTTGACAGTTCAAAATTGGCACTGTCTGTAGGTTCCCATACAAATTGAAAGATTTTATCATAGATTAATATTGTATAAACCTAGTCCAAACAAAGTTCCCAAGTCAAATTTTCTGCTTTCGACTTTTCCATCCGTATACCCCTTTTGAGCACTCATTTGCCAGACTATGGAGCAAACTCTGAGTTCTGACGTGAGCTAAATTAAACCATATCGCTAGCCACATTAAGTAGTATTTCTTTGAATTTCTTTGCTGAGTGAGACTTCTGCTTCTGTACGTTAGTTATATTTATTCTGTGGTATAAAATAAGGTACATATGTACGTCATTGCTCTTTGATAATATGGAACAAGTTCATTGGCCAGGAAAATTAATAAAAAACCCCCACTGTCAAGAACGCCATCTAATGATGAGTAGCGGAACTTGATATCCGTAGCGCCATCTATTATTTGCTAGAAAAAGCCCTGACTACATGTAGTCCAGTGCTGCCCCCTTTAAAATAAATTATTTGAAAGGAAACGGAGATATATCATTTAAAATTTTGTTCTAGTAAGCCCTTCAACTATTTTATGAACTACTGTTTTACAGTTTAAAGTGAGAACGTTAAGGCCGTACCTGAATTTTCTGGGGTCCAGTGCTGCCCCCATTTAAAATAAATCATTTCAAAGAAAACGGAGACATTATTTAAAATTTTGCTACTACCAAGTCCTAGATAACCCTTCAAAGTATTTTATGAACTACTGTTTACAGTTTATAATGAGAACGTTAAGCTTTACTACGCACATTAGCCAAAAGTGGCCGTTTTTCGCAAATGTGCGTAGTAAAGCTTAACGTTCTCACTTTAAACTGTAAACCGTAATTCATAAAATACTTTGAAGGGTTATCTAGGACTTGGTGGTAGCAAAATTTTGAATAATGTCTCCGTTTTCTTTAAAATGATTTATTTTAAATGGGGGCAGCACTGGACCCCGGAAAATTTAGGTATGGCCTTAAGCTTTACTACGCACATTAGCCAAAAGTGGCCGTTTTTCGCAATTGTTTTTAGTAAAGCTTAACGTTCTCACTTTAAATTGTAAACAGTAGTTCATAAAATACTTTGAAGGATTATCTAGGATTTGATAGTTTTTTTAATGATGTCTCTGTTTTCTTTAAAATGATTTATTTTAAATGGGGGCAGCACTGGACCTCTGAAAATTCAGGTACGGCCTTAAAATTTTGCTACTACCAATTCCTAGATAAGCCTTCAAAGTATTTTATGAACTACTGTTTACAGTTTAAAGTGAGAACGTTAAGCTTTACTACGCACATTAGCCAAAAGTGGCCGTTTTTCTCAAATGTGCGTAGTAAAGCTTAACGTTCTCACTTTAAACTGTAAACAGTAGTTCATAAAATACTTTGAAGGCTTATCTAGGACTTGGTAGTAGCAAAATTTTTAATAATGTCTTCGTTTTCTTTAAAATGATTCATTTTAAATGGGGGCAGCACTGGACCCCGGAAACTTTAGGTACGGCCTTAACGTTCACACCTAAAACTGTAAACAGTGTATATCTCCGTTTCCTTACAAATAATTTATTTCAAATGGGGGCAGCACTGGACTCCGTGTATCGTCTTAACCCCCAATACCGTGCCGAAGAACTTTTAAACGGCTGAACCGATTTCCATCAAAACATAGCTAGAACAACCGCAAGGGAACTTGCTTTCACGTAAAAATCCGCATCGAAATCGGTCCATCCATTCAAACTATTTTATGAACCACTGTTTAAAGTGAGAACGTTAAGCTTTAGTTTGCGTTTTTGCCAACAGTGGCCGTTTTTCGCAAAAAACTTAAGGCCGTACTTGAATTTTCCGGGGTCCAGTGCTGCCCCCATTTAAAATAAATCATTTCAAAGAAAACGGAGACATTATTTAATTTTTTGCAACTACCAAGTCCTAGATAACCCTTTAAAGTATTTTATGAACTACTGTTTACAGTTTATAATCTGAACGTTAAGCTTTACTACGCACATTAGCCAAAAGTGGCCGTTTTTCGCAATTGTGCGTAGTAAAGCTTAACGTTCTCACTTTAAATTGTAAACAGTAGTTCATAGAATACTTTGAAGGGTTATCTAGGACTTGGTAGTTGCAAAATTTTAAATAATGTTTCCGTTTTCTTTTAAATGATTTAAAATGGGGGCAGCACTGGACCCCGGAAAATTTAGGTACGGCCTTAACGTTCACACTTAAAACTGAAAACAGTGTATATCTCCGTTTCCTTACAAATAATTTATATCAAATGGGGGCAGCATTGAACACCGTGTATCGTCTTAACCCTCAATACCGTGCCGAAGAACTTTTAAACGGCTAAACCGATTTTCATCAAACCATAGCTAGAACAACCGCAAGGGAACTTGCTTTCACGTAAAAATCCGCATCGAAATCGGTCCCTCCATTCGAGCGCTTCGATGCCACAGTTGCGTCAGGTTACAGGTATGACTCAGCGCGAAGGTCAGCACAACTATAACTTTCTTTTTACTTGAATCTCAAATACAATAATATTCCTTCCTGTCGCCACTGTACAAGGACCATTAGACCAAAGATAATATAATTACTAACATAAGTAGTAGTAAATGTAAAGATGTGGAAAAATAAAACATTTTTTTATACATTCAGTTATTTAATTTACATCACTGGAGAGTAGATATTTACAAAAAAGTGTATTATTGTTACATTTACATTATTATATTGGTATTTATTTATCTCAAGTCTTCTACAAACTTGGTAATTGAGCATTTGTGGGGCCTGAGCCAACACAAAGAGGCTTTATTCGAATTTAGAGGCTGATAGAAACTTCCTGACTATTCTACATGTATTAAGTATTACAGCTTTTTGAATAAGTATGTAAATAGATGAATGCAGATCAAGTGTGAAGATGTGTATGAAGTGTGGGTACGACGCCGGTCGTAGAGATAACTATTGGTAGGTACTGTTTTTACGGTTTTGACGCGCCATTGAGTCTTGATTTCAATTGTTAGGTCGGTGTATTTAGCTATCTTTTCTGAATTGGTAGTTTCTAGGTTATGTGTATTACAGACTGTGATATCTATTAAATAAACAGATTTGGTATTTTTGTGTAATATGGTTATGTCTGGTCTATTGAAGTGTACTGTTTTGTCAGTCAGTATGGTCCTTATTATATTAAGTGTATTATTATTTACAGAAGCTTGTTTTGTCCCTTTTTTCATAAATTTTAATTTAAAAGAAGTAAGTAATGCTTTATTTTACCGAAAACACAGATACAAATAATATTCAAAAATATGTACAGTAAAGTATACAATCGGCGGAGGAGGTATACAATAAGAAATTAAATTTAATTGAATATTCTCCTTGGGCACATCAATACATTTAGGCCAGACTCACGCTGACTTGAAAGTCTATAAATACAGACACTGATTTCATTTACATAGGTACCAGTTTAATTAAAATTAAATTCTTAATGAAACAAACACCATTTGAATTAAAGTCAGAAAGTTGCCCATATTGTAGACCTGTACAGCAAACTGTAAAGGAATTAAGTATATATAAATATTTACATTTCATTATGAGTAAATCTAAAACTTAAAAACTACAAAAAACTAAGTAGGTTTATTAGATAAAATAAAAAATTAAGAATATATTTACAAATAAAAAATAGAGTCAGTATATTTACAAAAACTGTTGGATATTATGATTTTGGAATTAGTGTCAATATCTGATTTTATGTGAACCTGATACATGATCTTCACTTCATTTTTGGTCTGTGTTATGAGGACTCTGCTCCTAACCTAAAGAACTCATTGAATGCTTGTGACAGACCGCACTCTTCCATATACTTTGAAAATCTACTCATGTCTGCATGAAAGCTAAATTTGTTGGACATGTTTTTAAATGTAATTTCTTCAAAGTTATTAAATTTTCTTTCTTTCTTTTCCTCGTCTGATTCAAAAGTTTCAGTTTTTCTTATCATAATTTTTTTCCATGGTATAGATTTTATATTTCTCCACCATTCATTACAGTCCACATCAGGACCTTCTACACATATCACACCAGGTTTTCCTGGGAGACAAAATCCGGTCAGTTTCATTTCCTTGGCTGTTTTAATTATTTCATCTCTTTTCTTTTTGTTGTATATGTGATGAGAATATATCCAAATTCTAACAAACTTTCCTTCTGTCTTTTGAAGAACTTGTTCTGCCTTAGGCTCATTGTCAGTCTTAATATAAAACGCTTCAATATTTTCTTGCAGCCATGATATTGCTGTGTATAGACACACTTCTCCACAGTGGTTATTTTTGATATATTTTGACAATTCTAAATTCAGATGTGTTTCTTGTTGTCTATTTAATTGATTACAACGGATGTAGATATCAGGTTCTTCTTGAGGGTAATAAGTAGGCAAGTTCACACAAAATTCAATTTTCATATTGTGTACATGAAGATACAGAGTGAAATCCAAATGACTTGGAGTATAATCTACCTTTTCCTCTAAGAAATTGTTGATATCAGTCAATATTTTGCTGTTTGTTAATCTGATGTCGTCGCTATTTGGGTACATCGATTTTAACAATTCCAATTCGCTTAACTGTTGCAATAAGCAATTAGAAAGTGCTTCTCGAACGGAAACACTCGACATCATGGTAATCGACATACAGTATTGATTTGAAGATAATTTTCGTTTACTGTTTCTACAGTTATTTTGGCTCTTCAAATGTGAGGAAATCACTGTAGAATAATATATTCATTTACTTTTAGTAATATATTTAGGGATTTACTTTAAAAAAGTCCTGAAATGTTTGTTTGTTTTGTTGTACATATTTCTTCTTTTCTTTTTAGCATTTTTCTAATGATATGACACTGACGGACAGACTGACAGGCGGGCGACAACCAGGCAATATTTATTTTACTAAATAATTTTACGGCTCTGGATACAAGTCCTTTAGAGCCTATCTTTAATTTTGTTCTTTATTCCTAATCCTAACCAAACCTAATCCTAACAAGTTACAATCAAAGCGTGGTGTGTAGGCCTTTGACTGCTTCAAGGGAGCTTCTGGCGACAAATCTGTACGAGTCCACTGGTTTTCATAGACGACTGAGTGGCGGACGACGCCCACATAGTCCGCAAAACAAATATCACTCTACCTACAGCCGTACTATGAATGTCCACACACTATTTTACACATTGTTCATGAGCATGAGCATTTATATCACCAAACAACACCAATTTCATAAGTCCACTAAAATCAATTTGCAAAATAATTTAAAGCAAACCCCAACCGAAGCCCTTGACTTCCCACCAAAAACCGCAAAGACAGGCAGCCTTAGCAGCCTGTTTGTGCACTGATTTTTTGTAACCGCCAAAAAAATGTTCGACTGTCTGTTTGCTATTGGCTTGCCGAAGCTTGAAATGGAAATTATAATCGAAAAAAAGTATTCAATCTGTCAATTCTGTCACTGTCATTACAGAATTGCTTGGTTGAAAATCGAAAAGACGAAAATAGTAGACATTCGCAAATTTGCAAAAAATCAGAATTTTATAAACAAAGCTTTATCGTCTGCTATTAAATCTTAATAATTAGAAACTGATTATCATATTAAATTTGGAATTTTGTGGTCTAAATGGCTTCTCCCCTAGAACAATTTGTAAACAACGTGCGAACTATGTCGGCTTCTGGTATGGGAAATCATTACCTATTCTTTATATCATATTGAACTTTTAATAACTTTTTAAAGAAATTCTTCGTTTCAGAATAGTATGTAACTATCTTTTACTAATAGGTATAGAGCCTATAGAGAGCATCTGTTTACCAGACGCAGTCGCCACTTAACTTTATTTAGGTCCTTAAAGCAGGATGTAACATTGCGACCGGTTCTCAGGCAAGAAAACCAGGGTCTTTTATATATATATCTGGGTTAAGTCTGTTATAAAGTAACCTGGCTGTTTTGTGACCTTAATGTAAGGTCACAAAACAGCCAGGTTACTTTGTTGAGTTTTTGTTACAGGTAATTTCCGCGAGCTGTGTGAGATTATTGCCAAGTCTGATGAAGTCCTTCAGCGGAACAGTGCACACTTGAATACTGTGTTGGAAACTCTTGACATTCAACAACATTCTCTTGGAGTTTTGGCAGTCCTTGGAGCTAAATTCTCGTTACCCCAGGTAAGGGCATCATGTTAATCTGTACTGTGTTTCTGTTCTTATCTGAAGAATGTGCAATATATATTAGCCTGAAATTTGTAGAGCATTTTATGCTTTTGAGCACACTACCTCGTGCACCACTGTCAGTTTACAATATTAACACATTGTAGGACACACTATGGCTATAAACATACGAGGGCCACACCGAAAAGATCGGGAATAGAAAAAAGTACAAAGATAATATAATAATGTTTACTTTTATTGTTTTTCGAAGTATTCTCCGTGACAGTCAATGCACTTTTGCATTCGATCAAACCAATTATTGAAACAGTAATTCCAGTCTGAAGTGGATACAGTCAAAACAGCTGATTTGTAAGCTTCGACCGCCTCTTTTGGGCCATGAAACCGTTGACCACGTAGCATATCTTTAATTCTTGGGAATGTAAAATAATCATTGGGGCTCAGGTCAGGGCTATACGGAGGATGGTCCACCAACTCCACGTTTTCCAGATTTAAAAACGCGCTTGTTTTGCGTGCGGTAAGTGAGCTCGCATTATTGTGGTGAAGGATTATACGACGATTCGGATTAATTTTAAGAAGTTCTCTTATGACTTCCGGCAAACAAACTGTTGTGTACCAATCAGCAGTAACCGTCCTTCGTTCTTGTAAAGGTATCGTAGCCACATGACCAGTTTTCGATACAAACGAAGCGACCATTTTTTTTGACACGCTGCGTGAGCGAAAAATTTTTGTTGGCTTGACCTCACCCTCGAAGACCCAAATGAATAAATCCACCATTCATCCCCAGAGACGATATTGTAAACTGCATTTGAGCTCCCTCTATGAACCGTTGCAGAGCAGACCGACACCAATTAACAGGGGCCGACTTTTGTTCCTCGGTCAAACGGTGGGGCACCCAGCGTGAAATTAACCTCTTGACACCCAGTTCATCATGTAAAATGGTCTGAATGGCTGTAATACCAATGCTGAGGAACGTCCACGACGAAACTCAGAATACCAACGATATATAGTCGTTTTACTAGGTGCTTCAAGTTCATAAATATAAACAAGCTCGGCGAGTCATTGTTCTTGAGATAAACCTCGACGAAAGTTATGAAAAATTATTGCACGAAAATGTTCCCGCGTAAGCTCCATTTTTCTCACTGACTTGTCAAATTCAAATGGTCAATACTCTTTCCTTTTTACTTTATTTAAAATTCAAAAATGGAATTGTGTTCGTAATAATACTACATTTCAAACACCAAAAGGTTTTACTCTAATTTATTCCTAAGTATTCTATTCCCGATCTTTTCGGTGTGGCCCTCGTACATCAATTGTTATTTTAATTGTGTCTGGCTTAGTGTCCAGCAATGTGTTAATAATATGGGTTTAGATGAAGAAATAAACTGGTTTTTTACA
Source organism: Acrobasis repandana (assembly GCA_963576875.1). NCBI lineage: Eukaryota > Metazoa > Arthropoda > Insecta > Lepidoptera > Pyralidae > Acrobasis > Acrobasis repandana. The sequence continues at coordinate 10,831,473 of OY756218.1, read as the reverse complement.
TTATTGTTATTATTTAAAGCCAATGCCAAAGATCTTCAGTTATGTTAATGCAAACTCATCGTAGTATTATTTACCTATGCAATACATGGTATCAGTCATCCTCTGGACCACTTCTGGTGTAATCCAATAGGTATACAACAGTTTAAAACTAGTTCTAGCTCCCATGCAACATACTATCACTAGGTACTTTGTTTCAGGGAGCGAGTGATGTAGACAAATCAACTATGTTCCAGCAAATACATGATTTCATTAGTAATTGCAATGGTGAACAAGTGCGCTTTGCACCAGATTTGTGTAAGTATAAAATAAATGAATAATTAATAATTTATTTGAAAAAATACATGATATCTTTATTAGTGTTAAAAAAATACTTAATTCAATCTATAATAAATAATATATAAAATATAATAATAAAAATTTATTTCTTACAAGTGACCCGAAGCGGCTCTAAATTTCACCATAAGTAAAGGATTTGACATCCAAAATTGTTGATGAATCAAGAAATTGTAAATTTTTTATGTGATTGAATTATCCTATTGATAATAAATATTGATATATATGTAGGTATATGTATAGGAAGTATATATATTTATGTAACAATGTACATTATGTATTTTATGTATACTACATTTTATCTTGCAATGCAACCCACATTTAGAATTTCTGTATAACCCAAAGGTTGACTGGTAGACAATGCTTTTAGCGTTAAGTTCGCCTATTGTTCTGTACAATTTGTATTTGATGGACAATAAAGATTAAATAAATAAAATAAAAAATAAATTATATGAAAATTTCCTAAATGATCATTTTAGATTGTAGAAGAAGCGAATAAGGTCTGTCAAGATCGTAGCAAGTGGAGGTCCATAGTCTCTGCCTACCCCTGTAAGAAACAGGCGTGATAGTATGTATGTATAATTTTAGATGCTGATGTGTGCCATTTATTAACTGACCATCTTGTGGAGATAAAACAACCAATTCGTGGAATAGAAATACTGAAGAAAGCCATTCGGAAAATTCAGCTGTTTGACTCCCAGCTAACATCTATCCATGCAGATTTATGTCAGCTCTGCCTACTTTCAAAATGCATGAAACCTGCTCTGGAATTCCTGGATACTGATGTCACTGGAATTGGATCGGAGGTACATTTTTTTACTGCTAATAGCTGAAAACAAATGCCTAAATCAATACATATTATGACATCATACTCATCATCATCAACAGGTCTTTTTTAGGGTTCCGCAGCCAAATGGCAAAAAATGGAACCCTTATGGATTCATCATGTCTGTCTGTCTGTCCGTCCGTATATCACAGCCAATTTTTTTCCGAAACTAAGAACTATACTGTTGAAACTTGGTAAGTAGATGTATTCTGTAAACCGCATTAAGATTTTCACACAAAAATAAAAAAAAAAACAATAAAATTTGGGGGTTCCCCATACTTAGAAACTGAAACTCAAAAATTGTTTTTTCATCAAATAAACAATACGTGTGGGGTATCTATGGATAGGTCTTTAAAAATGATATTGAGGTTTCTAATGTTATTTTTTTCTAAACTAAATAGTTTGCGCGAGAGACACTTCCAAAGTGGTAAAATGTGTGCCCCCCCCCTGTAACTTCTAAAATAAGAGAAAGATAAAACTAAAAAAAAATATATGATGTACATTACCATGCAAACTTCCACCGAAAATTGGTTTGAACGAGATCTAGTTAGTCTTTTTTTAATACGTCATAAATCGTAAACCGCAATTTACCTTTAGAACTTTTATATTATGTTACTTGCTGCTACGGTACGGAACCCTTTATAGGCGAGTCCGACTCGTACTTGACCGCTTTTTTAGTGTCCCTGTTGTAGCACGACCTTCCTGTACTATCAGAGCTTTCCTTGGCCAGAGCAGCCAGAGGATTTTGGTCTACACTCTCCACATTGGCCAGATGGGTTGGAGCGGTCTCATTGGTGTTTATAAGCTTTTTTTAACTTGTATTTCCTAAGTCGCCTACGACATCCAACGGAAGACTTGTAGCGATCCTATTCTATTCTCTCTCCCACTATATTGTGTATTGTTATTCAATATTTCGTAAATATTAGCTTTTAGGTACAAAACAAATTATTTGATTTCAGCTTGGCGGGAACAATGATTCAAAACATTTCTTTCTTTATTATTACTATGGAGGGATGATCTACACTGCTATGAAAAACTATGACAGAGCGCTGTATTTCTTTGAAGTTGTAGTAACAGTTCCTGCCTTGGTGGTTTCCCATATTATGCTTGAGGCATACAAGAAATACATATTAGTTTCCTTCATCTTACATGGAAAGGTAAATCTTTAAATTATGTTATTGTTTGTGTTGTGTAAAAAATATATGTATAGAAAAGTTATCTAATGACAAAACATTATTGAGAACATAAAAGGAGGTTAAGAACTTGGCGGAAGAAAGAGAGACATGGAAAGCACTTCACCGACAAGAGCCCAGCTCTTAAATATAAGAAAACTAAATATTTATAAATAAAATTTGGACTATGTAAAAGTAGTTTAAATATCAATCTTGTTATATTTTGCAGATCCTGCCCATGCCCAAATATGTATCCCAAGTAGTGTGTCGTTTTTTGAAGCCTTTGTCAATAGCTTACCACGAACTTGGTAATTCTCAACATGCCGCCATAAAACACCGTGAAACTTTTGTCCGTGATAAGAACATGGGACTAGTTAACCAGGTATGTGTTAGTCACAAATCTGTATACATACATATAATAGTATAGGTATCATTGTAATTCGTTTTATTAAAACTTCATGAAGATAGTTTTTTTTAGTAAACATGTTATTTGTATAATTCACTTCTACCTTTCCCAGGTCCTGAGTTCAATGTATAAGAAAAATATTCAGCGGCTTACCAAGACGTTCCTGACTTTATCTTTGACTGATGTGGCATCCCGCGTACAGCTGTCGGGGCCAGCGCAAGCCGAGAGTTATATCCTCAATATGGTGGGTACATGTTAAGTGTTATGAATTAAGGTGACTTGGGTTCACAATTTGCAATACTGTGCATGTTTTTGAAAAATCACTGTCATTAAACTACTACAGTTTATTCCTCAAAAAATTTACATAAAAATCTTAAGGATTTTCTACAGACACCCGCAATAGCCAAAACACGATTGAGCATTTTTGGCTCGATAGAAAAAAAACACAAACATACCTCTAAATTTGCCTAATTAATACGTATTACTATTTTATACAATCACCTTTTTATATGAAAATTATACCAAAAAATGTATTATCTGAATATCTATCCGTTTTGGCTTCAAAAAAAATTATAAATATAATACAAAAATAATAATAAATAAAACACTGCGAAATATCGTTGAGCACGGCTCCGGCCCTTCCTTCGCTCTCGACTAATATTTCATTGTGTTTAATTTATAATTTTTTTTGTATTATATTTATAATTTTTTTTTGTAGCCATAACGGATAGATATTAAGATTATACATTTTTTGGTATAATTTTCATAGAAAAAGGTGATTGTAAAAAATAGTAATACATATTATAAAGGCTAATTTAGGCAATTTAGAGGTAACATCACAAATGTTTGTATCGAGCCAAAAAAGTTTAATCGTGTTTTGGCTATTGTGGGTGTCTGTAGAAAATCAAATAAAAAAAAAAAACACTGCGAAATATCGTTGAGCACGGCTCCGGCCCTTCCTTCGCTCTCGACTAATATTTCATTGTGTTTAATTTATAATTTTTTTTGTATTATATTTATAATTTTTTTTTGTAGCCATAACGGATAGATATTAAGATTATACATTTTTTGGTATAATTTTCATAGAAAAAGGTGATTGTAAAAAATAGTAATACATATTATAAAGGCTAATTTAGGCAATTTAGAGGTAACATCACAAATGTTTGTATCGAGCCAAAAAAGTTTAATCGTGTTTTGGCTATTGTGGGTGTCTGTAGAAAATCAAATAAAAAAAAAAAACACTGCGAAATATCGTTGAGCACGGCTCCGGCCCTTCCTTCGCTCTCGACTAATATTTCATTGTGTTTAATTTATAATTTTTTTTGTATTATATTTATAATTTTTTTTTGTAGCCATAACGGATAGATATTAAGATTATACATTTTTTGGTATAATTTTCATAGAAAAAGGTGATTGTAAAAAATAGTAATACATATTATAAAGGCTAATTTAGGCAATTTAGAGGTAACATCACAAATGTTTGTATCGAGCCAAAAAAGTTTAATCGTGTTTTGGCTATTGTGGGTGTCTGTAGAAAATCAAATAAAAAAAAAAAACACTGCGAAATATCGTTGAGCACGGCTCCGGCCCTTCCTTCGCTCTCGACTAATATTTCATTGTGTTTAATTTATAATTTTTTTTGTATTATATTTATAATTTTTTTTTGTAGCCATAACGGATAGATATTAAGATTATACATTTTTTGGTATAATTTTCATAGAAAAAGGTGATTGTAAAAAATAGTAATACATATTATAAAGGCTAATTTAGGCAATTTAGAGGTAACATCACAAATGTTTGTATCGAGCCAAAAAAGTTTAATCGTGTTTTGGCTATTGTGGGTGTCTGTAGAAAATCCTTAATATTTTTATGTAAATTTTTTGAGGAATAAACTGTAGTAGTTTAATAACAGTGATTTTTCAAAAACACGCACAGTATTGCAAATTGTGAACCCATGTCACCTTAAAACTTAAAAGCATATGCTCCTAAAGAACAATTTTCTTCCATAAGCATATTCAAAATTATTGGTTGATCAGCCTTCCTGAAGGGATGTTTTGCTTTACCTAAGTTAACCAATCCAGACTTATCTTCTCTATACAAACAAATTATCTTATCAACATAAATATTTCCAGATTGAAGAAGGGGAAATATACGCAATGATAAACCAGAAGGATGGGATGGTCGTATTCCTGGACAGTCCAGAGAAATATGCGTCGCCCGAGACACTCTGCGTCCTAGAACAACAAATGGCAGCTTGCACAAAGCTACATCAATACATTCAGGAGATGGATGAGCAGATTCAAGTCAATCCACAGGTAACATCATTCAAATGCTGTTTCATTTTCATTAAGACGATACACGGAGTCCAGTGCTAGCACCATTTGAAATAAATTATTTGTAAAGAAACGGAGATATCATTTAAAATTTTGAGCTAGTAAAACCTAGATAACCCTTCAAACTATTTTATGAACCACTTTTTACAGTTTAAAGTGGGAAAGTTATGTTTTAGTTTGCATTTTTGCCAAAAGTGGCTGATTTTCGCAAAAATGCAAACTAAAGTTTAACATTCTCACTTTAAACTGTAAACAGTGGTTCATAAAATAGTTTGAAGGGTTATCTAGGTTTTACTAGCTCAAAATTTTAAATGATATCTCCGTTTCCTTACAAATAAATTTATTTGAAATGGGGGCAGCACTGGACTCCGTGTATCGTCTTAATTTTCAAATTTTAATTAATTGTAATGGCACATTTCATCATGATTTTTCATGGACTGGACTTTCCCTTTACATTTTTGACTTTTTTCATAATCACAGTGCATTTGTATGCATTTTAAATGTTTTTTATTACATTTACTTTGATTTTTTAAGGAAAACGTGTTACATGAATTGATTATGAGTACAATAATTTAAATGTTACCTATCCTACAAATTGTATTTTTCTTTTCAGTATGTGAAAAAATCTGCAGGAAGTCACGACGAAGACTTGCCTGCAACAAGCCAGAACTCCAAGACAACTTATTCAATGTAACTACGTACACGCCTGCTCAGTGATAAATATCATTAAGTTTTTATAATACTAAATATAATAAAACAATACAGTTAAATAAATTGTAGTTTTACTACCATAAACCAACTAAATAATATATTTACATAATCCCTTACATTTAAACAATAAAAAAAGCAATATTTAATTTATAGGTAAATTCATCACTTCTAGATTTCTTTAGTCAATCTCGTGTTTCAAGTAGACAAAACATCGGCTGAAAACAGGTTGAAATTCATGTTGTTTAGAGAAACCTACAAGCGACGACCTTCATGCAGGAAGTATGATCAAACAGCTTCATGTACCGACTCTGTAAAGGCAGTCATGCTTTCTAGTGGTGTTTGTGGTGTGATTCCATGCCCTAAATTAGCTATGTATCTGAATTTCCCAAATTTTCGTACCATGTTGATTGTCAGCTCTTTTATTTCTTCCTAAAACAACACTGTTTAGGTCACATATATTTACATTGTATATCTGTGTGCTATCTATCATTAAATAGGGCTACACAAACATTGTCATCATCATCAGGTCTCTCACCCTCCCTCTCTGTACTACCAGAGCCATACTTCGCCTGAGCAGCCAGAGGATTTGGCCTACATGCTCCACACTGGCCAGATGGGATGGGATGGGATGGAGAGGTCTTATTGTTGTTTATAAGCTTTGTTTAGCTTGTATTTCCTAAGTCGCCTTCTACGAAAACCACAGGAAGACTTGGAGTGGTACTATTCTGCTCTGCCTGAAACCTCTCGATAGGATTTGACTAAACTTTGTCCAGAAGACTTCAAATTACACATTCCAAGACCTTTTTTTGATCTAAGGATATTAGTTGGATAATCACTTGGCTCAATTAGCCCGGGTTGGAGGTGGAGTATACCATTATTTTTTGTGAAAATAATCAAGTAAAGCATGTTAACTTCTATCATACATTCTGCAGGATAAATACTTACCGGAGTTTTATATAAATTCTGAGGATCCAGGTTGCCCTGTAAAGTTATGTTATCTCCAACTATTTTTCTAGCCTCGGCAGGATCAACTGTCCAATCTAGACCTAAAGTCTCGTATCCTAGTTGAGCTTGCACATCTAATGAATGCCCACCACCCTTGGCAAAAACAGTCTGGAAATCAAATATTATATGTAGTTTAAAATAGCTGTTTAAATAATCCTTAGTAAATTTATTTATTCATATTTCAGATAAATGCAGGCACTTATTCAAATAAATAAACAGGTAAACATGGTAATATACCAATTGAAATGTAACTTCATTTTTATGAAATTGTGTTTGCTCTGTCTGTCCAGGACTTGAGTAGTACAAGTTCATTCTAACGGTACCCACAAAAACCATATAGGTAAAACTACATGATTACCATAGGAACTTGTTTCAACTGCTTTTCTTCAAGCTTTGTTTTCACTCCGTGTCTAATATCCTTCAAATATGGTGCTGATATTTCAGCGAACTGCTCTCTAGTAAGGTGATCTGCACTGGATTCAAACACTTGGAGTAGTTGAGCACCACTTTCTGCCTAAAATGAAAAAACAAACATGCAGGTAAAACACATTAAAATCACAGAAACCCAGATAAACCCTGCGAGGTTTTTGTGGTTCGGTTTCATTCAATGTATGTTGGCGCAGATAGCTAAGATTACGTTCTGCTACCAAGAAATGTTACTAACTACGCTCTTGGTACGAGTCCGGCAATCCCACCGGCAACAAACAAACACACAAACAAACCTACGCAGTCTGCTACCACCCTAGATAAGGTCCAGGGAACCTCCTAACCTAATTATAAGTTAAATTTAAATCTAATTAAAAGTAATTAAACTAATTACAAAACTTACCGCATCCATGCAGTCTTCAGGCAGCCTCGCCTGGCCTTCGCGTCGAGCCCGAAGTCCTACTCAGGGCTGGCGACGGCCTCAGGTCCCAGCACGGGTCCCAAGTCAGTGGTGAAGAAAATGAGGTCCCTAAGCGAACCTACCCATGAGCTCATGTATGTCGCCCCAAACGAATACGTCGTATTTATAACACCACTTCACCACAGCACAACAAGTTTCTTCTTTTTCTTGACACTTCAAGATTAAGTACCTATTGTTGGTATAACCTAACAGCGGACCGTAACATGCGGTGTCTCTCGCTCCGACTCAAACACTTATCACTGTTTATACATTTATGGGCATTCACGCCACCAAAATTAGTTTCTTTTATAGTCAATTTACAAATACTTCCGTTTCACACGGGCAATAGTCAAAAACCAACAATTTACAATGACGCGATGGCACGCGTTCACATTTGACACAAATCACTGTTCTTATCCGTACTACAATTTCCGGCACCACGCCGTTCCAAACAAATTGGGCACACAAACGAACAACAATTAGCGACAATTCTTCACGAAATATTCGCAATACATCAAATACAAAATGCCGGCCTCCGGCTCTTTCGCGACGGGACGGCGCAACCTGTCATTAACAATGGCGTCAGTCGAGACTGGGCAAAGACAATCCGCGCAGGGCGGGGCACAGCCGGAATATCGATGAATCGATAATCTTGCCCGTGTTTGTGGAGATCACAAGCAGATGGCGCTAGTCTCCTAACAATAAGTACTTTTATCCAAAACAATGTACCTGTATTAAAAAAAACCAGATTCTAGTTTTTTTTTATTCTTTGGCTGTTGTGGTCAAATTTTAGCTATTGTATATGAAGGTAGATTTTGTTACCTGCATAACTAAATAATCTATGATGACCCGAGTCAGTAGTCTGAGAAGTTTATGCACATCTTTGGAATGATTTTCTAGCCAGTCTTTTGTTTTTGACATAGTTTTACTGCCTCCACCTTCAATCATGTATCCCATCAATGTAAACTGAAAAAATACAAGGTTTAACACAAGTTTCACAAGTGCAAATTGTTTCATATCTTCTGGTACCTAGTCAACATTTTATTTTTATTAAGTAATGAGTTCTCATGGTTAGATTGCAGCAATAGTATTCTAGGATTACAACAGTAATCCATATACTTACAGGCGCTCCAGTAAAACCAATCAAGGGTACTTTGCCCTCAATCTTGTGTCTGGTCAGTGTGATAGCTTTACCAACATACAACAAGCGAGACACTGCACCATCCTCTTGCAGTTGGTCTATCTCTGCTGGGTCTTGCAGTGGTTTCGGGAATACAGGACCCTGCAAAACATATTTTCAATACCTAGGTACTGTTCATACATAATGTTGATCAAGTAATGTATCAAATACCGTTATGTGAACACAACACGCTCATATCGGAAGCGACTCAAATGGAAAGACGTTGTTCCTGAATGATGAGTAGGCTCTCGCTGGAGGACCCACTCAAAAAGCCACAACACACACACAACTAATTTGCTTAAAGCGAAACACTGCTGATCACAATCAGAAGACAAAATAAAAACAGTTATGTAAACACCATTTACTAAATGTGGGCAAAAGCTACTAAGTGGATCAATATAAATGTTATTTTTTAAGTCTCTGTTAGATTAATGTATATACTTAACTATTTCATACAATACAAATACTGTAACTCACCACTCCAGGATGCATTTCAACAGTCATACCCAAGGCTTGAGGTATCACTAAGATGTCACTAAATATAATTGAGGCATCCAAGTGTTCATATCGTCTCAATGGCTGCAGAGTCACTTCACAAGCCAGTTCCGGCGTCCGGCATACGGTAAAGAAATCATGTTTAGCACGTACTGCCTGGAACTCAGGAAGGTATCTACCGGCCTGCCGCATCACCCATACTGGTACTTTATCAACCTCTTTACCCATGGCCGCACGCAATAACCTATCGTTTTTCAATTCCGGGAAGTTCTGCAATGTTAATGAGAGGAATAAATTTTATATGATGAAATTTTAATGATAGAAAAAAAGGTTATCGGTTTTGGAAAAACCATACCTTATTTGTGTAATCCATTTTAGTCAGTAAATATAAATTATTTTCCAAGGTGTTATTTACAACTATATTTAATGTTTTATAAAAAAAATACTTATTTATACTGATTTCTTTCCAAATAAATTTTCCTTTCACTTCATATAACAACAGTTTACCGACTTGTCAGTGTCACGTTAATTGTCAATGTCAGTTTTAAATAGTGTTGCCACTGTTGCCAGTGCCATATTTAAAATTCTTCCATTATATAAATCACATAGTCACAGAATACCTTAGATCATTTAATTGATCTAAGCAGAATACATAAGAGTCAAAACATAGTGTAAGCTCATGATAAAGGCTGATTTACATTGATACAGTAGCTGGCGCCAGCATCACTGGATTCCGGCGCTGGATCAGCACTGTATCAATATAAACATGTTTCAATCCAGTCCAGCATCCACTATCCAGCAGAGAAAAACATGTTTCTAGATGTTTACATTGATACAGTGCCGCACTGTTTATCAACGTAAATCAGCCTTTTGCTGGAATGATTACGTTACGTACGTCACATGTTGTGATTCGAGTAAGGTAAACATGGGCAGTTGGTTTCGGCAGGGCGCGATCAGCGAGTAGTCTAGGACACGCGGTCAAGCAAGGCATATATGTGAAAGCATATTCTTCTTCTTTATAATCGTAACCTCATGTCTGAGGATCGTGACCATCTTGAGCAGCTCTCCTCACTATGGTTTGCCACAGTGCACGGTCTTGCGCCAGTGTATGGCCCGTTGAGTTTTTGAGCGCGCCACCCTACGAACGATATCAGTCCATCTTATCGGCGGTTTCCTTTGACCTCTGCGCCCTGGGACAGGCCCAACAGTATGGTCTTTTCGAGCCTGTCAGGTGCTCATCGCGCTATGTGGCCGAAGAAATTAAGGAGTCGTTGGAGGCACATTGCAGACAATCGGGTCCGAATACCTAGTTCTTTCAAAATATATAACATTTGTGCGGTGTGCTGTCCAGGGTCCAGGAAATTCTTAGCATTTTACGCCAGCACCACAGCTCAAATGCATCTATCCTGGATTTGATGTTGGGTTTCCAAGTCCAGGTTTCAGCAGCGTACATGAAAATGGAGAAGACCAAACTTCGCATAAGTCTGATTTTGGTGTTGCGACTGATGTTGCGGTTTCTCCATATTTTGTCGAGACGCCTAACTGCTGACTTTGCCATCTGAGCCCTACGCGTCACTTCTTGGTTACAGTCTCCATCACTCCATCCATCACGTAAAGCATATTACGATCTAGTTTACAGTATTTAGAATTGAAAAAGTTAGTGTATAGTAAGACCATGTAATGAACAACAAATATACAAACAACATCGCTTTTTTGTTGGTATGCTGAGATGATGAACACAGACGGTTCTTATATTAGTAACTATTCTTAATTTAGTAAAATGTATTGTATGCACATTGCACAATAAAGCAAACGTATTATATTTTTCCCATCTTCAAAAATGCCCAACGCGCTTATAGAACTTTTTCCACGTTCACTTCAAAAAATAACGCTGTAAATAAAATAAAAAAATCTTTCTGACAAGATTGCGTCAAACGTTGTTTTAGAAATTACCGCAAAATCGTGGGGGCGCTTCTGTCTTTGATCTCACTTGAAGTCACTTCCATCTGGCGGCCAGTAGCTGAACTTGAAAGTTACCATGCCAATGTGAAAATGGTTTTGCTTTTCATCGCTAGATGTCAAACGAGTCCTTCCTTTATCTCGCATGAGTTCCAAATCATTGACAAAAGCCAATAAATAAAATATTATTCTTCATGATGATTGAAAAAGGGAATCAAAATAGTACCTAAGGAGTTGTTAGCCGCATCGCCTAATGACATGATTAACATTCTCGCTCATTCCCTCAATCGGCTTCGAAGATATACTTATACCTATGTGCGACAAGACAAGCAGCTGGTACATTTCAATAGGCAATGGTGCCGTCATGATTTAAACTGTAGTCAACCTTTATACACGTCTGAACTAGCTCAAAAAGTTGCGTAGGTACTCAAATTCTTCCTGTATTCTGCCCACCTCTATCAAACGCTGATTTTAATAAACTAGGCACTTAATATGAAAGTCTGTTATTCTAATGATACTCGTAATGGACACCATCAAAAGGAGTGGTTAAATATACAAAGTTCGCGAGGGCCTTCTACCTGCCACGCATTTCTATCAAAAAGAAAAAAAAAACACAAATGAGGGGTTCACGAGGTTTTTTGTACGAATCTAAGCGACAAGGCGACCTTACTTCATATTTTTTGTAAAAACCTTTATCCCACTTTCCTTATAAAGTTTATTCGCTTACATGGAATAGTGATGCAACTCGTTTTCAATAGTGACTTACTAGCAATTCGCCCGGTTTTACGTGTACCTATATATTTAGTTACCTAACTTTATGAACAAGACAGTAATGTGAGTAAAAACATGCTCTTTGTTTTCTCACTACTAGAAGGTTGACATTTTTACGTTTTGATCGGAAACGTAGGTAATTAATATTAATTTCATGTTGGCAGGGAAGGACAGAAAAACAGTAAGATATTCCGCTTACTTATCAAAGTAGCTTATCTTTCTACGCAGATCGTAAAAACCGATTGAGGGAATGATCGAAAATCTGATAACCAAGAGGCAATGCGGCCAGCAACCCATCATTAAACAAATTCTCTTTTTAACCTTCATCCCTACGCTGAACGAGGCCTTTGAATCCTGTAGCCATGGCCTAAAATATAACGTCTAACAAAATATACTGAATCTATTTTAAGGGTGGATTCAGTCCGTGATACTGAACAACTTTCCCCAAGGAACATATGTCGAAATATGAAAAATAATTTTTGGCTTTCCCTACAAACTCGGATCAGCTGATCGGTCAACTTGTATGGGAGGTCAAAAATTATTTTTCATATTTCGGTATAAGTATGTTCCTTGGGGAAAGTTGTTCAATATCATGGACTTAATCCACCCTTAAAATAGTTTCAGTATATTTTGATAGACCCTGTATAAAGACGTGATCAATAGGTAGAATATGAAACATGTACAGCCATGCCGCCTCCGCCAGGCCGGGGCCCAGCAGTCGCGTTGGACCCAAGAAACGCTGGCTTGACGTCGTCAAGGATGATATATACGTGCCAATGGTCCTACAATCAAGGATCAAGACCGTGCGAAGTGAAGAAAAAAAGCCGGAAAGCAGACCCCGAGCAGCATTACAGCTGAGGATGCAACTGGTAATACGCTGAGACATGAGAGGGAGAGTATACAGGGTGACTTTTTAAACTCTATAAAAAAGTTATTAAAAATCGATAAAATTTTTTTGTCCTCCATACAAAATCCGTTTGGCTGAGCGCTGATTTATATGGGAAGGTGAATTTTTATTTTAGTTTTTCTTTAATTATTTTTATGGAAAGTAGTTCAGCATCATGGACTGAACTTGGTCCATAAATTTGGCTGGTGGATAAAAAGTCAGCCTGTAAAGTAAATAGAGGTGAAAAATATATTGATACCCACTTATATACCCAGTGACTCTACCACTTCACATTTTTGTGGATAGTTTTCTGATAAACAAGTTGCATTTCTGTTCGCTGCATTATTTGCATCATAATAATTGCAGGTGAATTTGTATAGGTCTGTCACAGGTGCTGCTGTGACTTGTGCATTCTTTGTGCAACGTGGGATCGTCGGTGATGTCGACCCCTAATCTCTGCTGACTAAAAATACTTACATAAAACTAATTGGTATTCGCTATAAACAGAGACAATAAGAAGGTACTTGTTGTTGTGTTTAGGGGTAACTAAATAGGATCTTAGGGGAAACTAAACCACCGTTTATTTTTTTGTAAATTATACAACGTGAAGAAGAAAAATAGTGTTACTAATTAGTACTGGTGGTTAGTACAAATATTCAGCATGACAGAATAGTCTATCTATCATCACAGATAGAGCAATAAATCTTTTAATCCTAATAATTAGGCTTCCGAGTTAACATGAGCCTGCCATCCTGATAATAGTGTGGGAACCTCTGCAAGAACAAAAGAAATCCTGCAAAAAATAACAAAAGATTACACGCAATAATTTAGCCGGTCCCGTTATAATCGAAAAAAGGTTTTATTTGGAACGAAAAAGTTAATGGCTCGCGTATCTGCGATTTCTTTTTTATGTTTTTTTTTACTGCAATCTTTATCAAAGTTCGGCGGGCCCAGTAGGGATTATGTTCAAAGTAGATGAGATTTTGAGATGTTTATAACTTTATAATATTATAAATATATACAACGTGGAAGGGACATACCCGTAATATATCGAACCACGGGCTGTACTAGATCACTTCATTTTAATGAAATTAACATAATAGCCAATAAAAACCAATTAAAAAAACGATTCCAATACAATTTGCCCGGGCGGCTGCACACTTTTGTATGGAAATGGCGATGGCGAATTTTTTAAAATTTTTGGCTGTTTTTCATTTCATAATACTATGCCTAATGATCTAGTATAGACCGTGGTTCGATTTATTACGGCTATGTCCCTTCCACATTGTATAATATTTATGCGAATTGTAAAAGAGTAACAGATTAAGATGAAAGATAAGTTTATGTAAATCTCGTAGTGTAAAACATAGGTAGGTACCTTATAGTTTTTCACTTCTTGGCTTTTGAAGTAAGTACTGATATTGTGTTAAGGCGAGATGGGTTCACAATTTGCAATACTGTGCGTGTTTTTGAAAAATTACTGTTATTAAACTACTACAGTTTATTGCTCAAAAAATTTACATAAAAATCTTAAGGATTTTCTACAGACACCCACAATAGCCAAAACACGATTGAGCATTTTTGGCTCATTAGAAAATAAACCGGCCAAGTGCGAGTTAAACTCGCGTGGTTAGGGTTCCGTACAATTGATTGAATTCTTATAGGTTTTCCTGTAATCTACAAGCAATGAACTATATTTTGTATTTTTTTCAAAATATTAGGCTCAGCTGTTTCGGAGATCAGGGGGGGAATGGTCTATTTTCGTCTTCTTTCATGAATAAAATCAAAACTATTAATTTTACAATAATAACAAAAATTTCATTTGACACAGTAAGGTTGCAAAACTTTTTTTTTGATTCCCTAATTTGTCCCCCGAAAATGACCCTTACATTAAAAAAATATTTATTTACTTTGCACATATGTGTTTGGGTCATAGGATTACAACATTCTACCAAATTTCACCTGATTCGGTCCAGTAGATTCGGAGAAAATTGGCTGTGACAGACGGACAGACAGACGCACGAGTGATCCTATAAGGGTTCCGTTTTTACATTTTTTGTACGGAACCCTAAAAATCACAAACATACCTCTAAAGCCTTTATAATACATATTACTATTTTATATAATCACCTTTTTATATGAAAATTATACCAATAATATAATTCGTCGAGAGCGAAGAAAGGCCTGGATCCGTGCTCGACGATATTTCGCAGTGATTTATTTATTATTTTTTTGTATTATATTCATAATTTTTTTGGAGCCAAAACGTTGTATGTTTAGATAATACATTTTTTGGTGTAATTCTTTTTAAAAAGGTGATTGTGATATGTTTGTGATTTTTTCTATCGAGCCAAAAATGCTCAATCGTATTTTGAATATTGTGGGTGTCTGTAAAAAAGCCTTAAGATTCTCATGTAAAAGTTTTGAGGAATAAACTGTAGTAGTTTAATAACAGTGATTTTTCAAAAACACGCACAGTATTGCAAATTGTGAACCCATGTCACCTTAAAACTTAAAAGCATATGCTCCTAAAGAACAATTTTCTTCCATAAGGATATTCAAAATTATTGGTTGATCAGCCTTCCTGAAGGGATGTTTTGCTTTACCTAAGTTAACCAATCCAGACTTACCTTCTCTATACAAACAAATTATCTTATCAACATAAATATTTCCAGATTGAAGAAGGGTAAAAAAATACGCAATGATAAACCAGAAGGATGGGATGGTCGTATTCCTGCACAGTCCAGAGAAATATGCGTCGCCCGAGACACTCTGCGTCCTAGAACAACAAATGGCAGCTTGCACAAAGCTACATCAATATATTCAGGAGATGGATGAGCAGATTCAAGTCAATCCACAGGTAACATCATTCAAATGCTGTTTCATTTTCATTAAGACGATACACGGAGTCCAGTGCTGCCACCATTTGAAATAAATTATTTGTAAAAAAACGGAGATATCATTTAAAATTTTGAGCTAGTAAAACCTAGATAACCCTTCAAACTATTTTATGAACTACTTTTACTAAGAACTAAAAAACTATAAGGTACCTATATTTTATGCACGACACTATATTTTATGATAAATACATATATAGATAAATACCCAAGACCCAGGAAAATATGAAAAAGGCCATTTTCCAACTTGCCCTGGCTGGGGATCGAACCCAGAACTTCCGGATTAGCGGTCTAGCGTGTTAACCATTACGCCACGGAGGTCGTCTTATCGTCTAAAATAATGGAGCACCATGTGTCATAAGTATACACACGCAACGTACGAGTATATTGTAGTAAGTACGTGGTAAAAAAAATCAAGAAGTTTGCTTTTATATCTAAGGATGCATGCATAACTTTTAACTAAAGTAAGTACTAAGTAGACGTAAAAATTATCTACAATCTACTAATAAAAAAAATATTGTAGTAAATTTTTTGTACACTTTGCGTGTTTATCTTTTGCTGATTTCTTCGTTGTAAGTAGTTTCATTATTTTGCATATCTTTATTTCATTTTATCCAATTTGACATGAACATGCAAAAGCACATTACAGTTGCATGAATATTTCAAGTTATTATATGAAACTCACATAGGTATTATTTGTGAATTTCTCGTCTCAATGACCCGTGAGTCGATTCTGTTCGTGAGATAGTTTCGTCTGAGAGCTTTAAGCTCTTATCATACTCTACACGAACCAAGTGCTCCTAATAATATTCAATTTGCGTATCTCTACCTACATCTTTTAAATTAGTAGGTACCTACTTACATTTTTTAAATAAAAGTGTACAAAAATTTGGTACAGATACAAGAAAGAACAAAAGAAATAAACGGGCAAGTGCGAGTCGGACTCGTACATGAAGGGTTCCGTAACACCGTACAATGTTTTAAAACGCTGAAGAAACACGTTTCTTGTATGACGACACCCTTTTATTTTAACTTTCTTTTATTTTTAGTATTTGTTGTTATAGTGGCCATAGTAATACATAATCTGTGAAAATTTCAAGTATCTAGTTAATGCCATTATAAAGATCTAGTCAAAACGCTAAAAAAACACGTTTTTTGTATGACGACCCCCTTCAATTTTAAACTTTTTTTATTTTTAGTATTTTCTGTTATAGCGGCCACAGTAATACATAATCGGTGAAAATTTTAGGTGTCCAGCTATTACGGTTCAAGAGATAGAGCCCTGTGACAGACGGACAGACAGACAGACGGACAAACAGCGGAGTCTCAGTTATAGGGTCCCGTTTGCACCCTTCGGGTACGGAACCCTAAAAAGATAGATAAACTGTTGGCAATAATCCCTGAAACTATACTTATATGTATGTACTACTCGCTAGACTAATAAGTGACTTACTACGAGTAAATCTTCTTATGATGAACAAGATGTAGTTTTAAAAACTTCAACCCGTCTACGGAAACTTTGATACTGAAAAGTACATTTATCCAGTTAAGGCCGTACCTAAATTTTCCGTGGTCCAGTGCTGCCCCCATTTAAAATAAATTATTTCAAAGAAAACGTAGACATTATTTAAAATTTTGCTTCCACCAAGTCCTAGATAACCCTTCAAAGTATTTTATGAACTACTTTTACAATTTATAATGAGAACGATAAGCATTACTACGCACATTTGCCAAAAGTGGCCGTTTTTCGCAAATGTGCGTAGTAAAGCTTAACGTTCTCACTTTAAACTGTAAACAGTATTTCATAAAATACTTTGAAGGGTTATCTAGGACTTGGCAGTAGCAAAATTTTAAACGATGTCTCCGTTTTCTTTGAAATGATTTATTTTAAATGGGGCAGCACTGGACCCCGGAAAATTCAGGTACGGCCAAAATGCAAGCATAGTAAAAGGGAGCAAAAGCTAAAAATGTATATATTTTTATTAAAATGAACTTTTAAAGCCCTTTCAGTATGATTCGAATTATTTTATTTTTTAGATCGTTACTTTATGGCCTTTAGAGGGCGATTAAGTGGATTTACTGTGACGTCACATAGCCTATAACCAGCGGGCAGCCAAGACGATTCCGACGATACCTCATTTAGCGAAGTATCATGTATATCTTTGAAGTTATAAATACATAGAGGCAAAACGCATAACTCTCCTTTTGATTTCGCCGTAGTTGGGTAAAAAGGCGGCTAAAAAGGCCGATAGCTATTTTTATTGCAATTGCGGCCTAAAATATACAAATCAAATATATGCACTTCACAATCAAATAATATCGCTATTATACAAAACAGTGCACAAAATTGTACCGGACTACTAACAAATAGTTTAAACTTAAAAGAACTAGATGGCGTTGTCAATTATTAAAACTGGCTATGGTTTGTTTTTCATAAATGGTTGAGTATTCATTTTCAACTTCGTCGAGACAGGCCGGTAACAAAAGCTTACCATCAGGTGATTAGATAAACAATTTTTGAAAGTTTATACCATATTACTGTGGTACAAACTAGCTAAATTTTTATTAGATCAATATTTATTATATTATCACTTTGACACTTTATTTAATTATATTTTTAAGGCCATACCTAAATTTTCCGGGGTCCAGTGCTGCCCCCATTTAAAATAAATCATTTCAAAGAAAATGGAGACATTATTTAAAATTTTGCTACTATCAAATCCTAGATAACCCTTCAAAATATTTTATAAACTATTGTTTACAGTTTATAATGAGAGCATTAAGCTTTACTACGCACATTTGCCAAAAGTGGCCATTTTTCGCAAATGTGCGTAGTAAAGCTTAACGTTCGCACTTTAAACTGTAAAAAGTAGATCATAAAATACTTTGAAGTTTTATCTAGGATTTGATAGTAGCAAAATTTTAAATAATGTCTCCGTTTTCTTTGAAATGATTTATTTAAAATGGGGGCAGCACTGGACCCCGGAAAATTCAAGTACGGCCTTAACTATGTAATATGCCAGACGAATATATTTATTATTGTTCAGTTATAGATACAATATCACGTCTTTATCCTTAACAGGGTAAAAAGAGCCTAGGGCGGTAAGGCCCAGGCCACTTTTAGCATGATGGTGGGCAATTGGGCATAAAGATGGAAAAGGGATAATATTTTTATAATTTAGTACTGTGTAGTATTTTTTCTTAATTTTTTTGTCATACGGGTCGGTCAACTAATTATCTAAGTAAACTAATTAGTTAGACGTGCCACTTACCCTAACCTATTACAGCTAATCTTAGCTTCTACCTATAATACTACAACGTATTCTTACAATTGAAAGAATATGCGAAAGTCTGGAGAATAGAAATACCTAGCTGTTTTTCTGATTTCAGTTTCGATCATCTTAGAGTACCTGTAAATATTTTTGTTTATAGGCCAGACATGATTTAGATTTGCACCCATTCTCTTGCGAGAAAAGAAGGGGGAAGCTGTCACATCCTACGTTTTAATTCTCTCTCTAGACAAGCATGTGAGGTCGCATTCATTTTGAAAATTCCTAGGGGATCTACCTCTAGATCCAAAACTGGACTTCATACAGCTGAAATGGTAATGTCACTACGAACACACTATCACGTCTTTGTCTAAAAGGGTAGACCCCTAGGGCCGATGGACCTAAAAGTTACTTTTAGCGTGATAGGCGTAAAAGTCTAAAAAGGGAATCAAAATAGTTATGGGTTGCTATCTTTTCGATGATGATGAGATATCTAGTATTGCCCGGATGAGCTGTGACGTGTCATAGCGCAGAGGTGCAAGCGGCGGCCATGGCAGCAATAGCGAACAATTGCCGCTAATGTAGGCTCAATTTATTTACGAGCGACTTGCTAGGGGCGGATGGGACAGAGATGCAGTGGAATAGACTGGATATTATTTGTCACTATTTTATACTAGTCGTAGGCCGTGGCGTCTTTGTGTCGCGAATATGAGTATATATGGTAATATCACGTGTCCATACCCACAGATAACAAGGTCAGTTAATTTTTTGTACTACGCCTTCTCCATATTGGTCTTGTACACGAAATACAGAACTAGTACGACAGTAAGTACCTACCTACCTAAAAATGTAGAGCCTAATCTATTTTACATTAAATGAAAATGGGTGAAAAACTAGATGTTTTAAGTACTCGTACTCGTTGCTACATTAAACTTGAGGCGGACGAGTCTTGTGAAGCCACGGTTCTCCAGGCACAACACCATGCCTGGCGGGAAGATCTTTCCTTTGAGGCGGAAAACATATAACCTCGCTCCCGCTACAAATTGTATATAACAAGTTTAAAAAATCCCCCGACTGTCAAGACCGCCATCTAATGATGAGTAGTGGAACTACCGATTCTGTTCTGCTGTCGCCATCTCTTATTTGCTAGAGAAAGCCCTGACTTTCAAGCGGTAACCTCCAATAACTTTTAAACGGCTGAACCGATTTCATCAAACATAGCTAAAAAACGAAGCTAGAACTTGCTTTCACGTAAAAAGAACTGCATCGAAATCGCTCCATTCGTTCGAGCGCTACGATGCCACAGACAGACAGACATACATTAGCGTCAAACTTATAACACCACTCTTTTTTGTCGGGGGTTAATAAGCTAGAGGTAGATAAATGGCAATTTGACGACGGGCTTCCACGATATAATATGCCATGGTGGTTTAAAAGCCCATTTACACAGTGCAAGTTTCTTGCCTGTTGCATACAATTTTATTGAAGCAATAAATGATTTGTATGGCTGACGTTCTGTTTAGACCATGCAAGTTTTCTATTGCTTCAATTTAATTGTATGCAACAGGCAAGAAATTTGCACCGTGTAAATGGGCCTTAAGTCTGGCAGTGGTATAAACAGGGCTAACACGGAAGATACGGGGCTTGTCAAAGAGATAAGAACATCAATGAGGACAATCGGTCTAAGAAAAGGAAAATAATTTTGGACTCCTTACATGATACGATAATTTCATTAAAAACATCATGGAAGGTAAGATCGAGGAAAGAGGAAAGAAGAGGAAAAGGAAGTTAAGGAATATATTATGTGACCTTGCTCGTAGACGTGCTACGAGCTACGACTCTACGAGACAGCAAAATAAATGATAATTATAAATTTGATGTAAATATTATCTGGTATGTAATTTATATTAGTCAGAATGACATTATCTCCACATGCATCGACACGCTTGCATCCTCCCATCTCAGAGGACTATATTTTTACTATAACTATATTTTTGTGCCGTTTGGCATGGAGAGTTTCGGGCCGTAGGGCCTTGGTGCTAGAGGTCTTCTTAAAGAGATCTCTAAGACTGATCTTCGCAGCCGATGACAAGAGGGCTGGCTGTTTTTTCGCACAACGTATTAATATTGCGATTCAGCGCAGAAATGCGGCCAGCATTCTGGGCACTATGCCACATGGACACGATTTTTTAGATTAAATTTGTAGTAGGTAGGTAAATTTTTCTGTATCTGTAAATATGTAAATATTTTTTTTTTTAAAGAAACTTGTTTCCCACTTTTTATCTGAATTTTGTCTGATGAATTACTTTTAATTGAAAGAATGCTGTATGCTCAAACTATAAAGTGTGAGCTATGTGGAATTGTGAAGTAAGAAATTAATTGTAGAAATATTAGTAGTATTTTTGCCTCAAATAAATATATTTGAGTAACCTCAAATAAATCAATATAAATGAGGAAAAAAGTTTTGTTTATTCCATTAATTAAGTAACACTCCAGGTTAAGGCAATAGTATTATTTCTTCCTATAAGATAAAAACAAATCAGTTTGGGTTGTTTTTCTTTGCGAATACAGCTAAGTAATCTAGTTTCATTCAATGTTAAAGTTTGGTAGTTATGGATCTTTTTAGAATTAGAAAGTTTCAGTAAAATTATCTAGTCGCCCTAAAAAAAATTGAGTGAACCTCATTATTCGCAATTGGGTATTTCACTGTTGTTTTTTGAACAATATTATATACGAAACAACAAATAACACTAAAAACAAATCTTTTTCTGACAATATTTAGCATTTCAAATGTTGGTACCTACGAAGAAAAGTGGGAACGTAGTGGGGATTTCTAGCTGTCTCTTTCGTTCGCGCAAAACTTAATATCAATGACGTCAAAAGCGCGGTATTTGCATCGTTTCTCAATTAATTTAGAGTTTCCCTTTTCACCAGATTTGAAAGGCTTATAACTTAATTATTTATGAGGCGATAAAAATATATTTTTTTCTGTTTTGGATTATGTTACTTCTTGATACAATTAATTAAAAAAAAATGAGTTAAATACCGCATTCTTCATTCAGCGTTAAACACGTTATAATGGGAGCTAATAAAGTGAAACAAAGTGCTTTGCACTCAGTTCAGTGGGATAGGATTGGGTTGGGAGAGTTGGGATAACTATTCATTATAAACTATAACAATTCCATCCACACTAAGATTATAAATGCGAAAATGAGTTTGTATATTTGTTACCTCTTCACGCTTTATCTACTGAACCAATCTTCTTGAAAAATCGGATACACATAGTTAGGAGTACTGAGAAGGACATAGGGTACCTTTTATCCCGGAAAAATGTAATGTTCCCGTGGGATTCGCGAGCGAAGCCGCGGCACAGGCCGGACACTCCTATATAAGGTACGCGCAATATGCGTCACCCAGGCGTCCCCGTTCCCCGTCCCCGCACCTCTCCCCCGTTTTCGCCTCGATTTCTCACGTTGGCCGTCAAGAACCGGGGGAGAGGTGCGGGTGCGGGGAACGGGGACGTATATTGCGCGTACCTTAGAAGAGTCCCTTCTGTTTACTCTTACTGTATTCTGTGGCCGCGGTCAAAAGCTAGTTTATTCATAAACAATGCAAATCAACAAGACAATCGTCTTCTTGATTTGCAGTGTACATTGTTTTCGAAGGTTTATTTAGCCATGATTACAGTTCAACGGCCCGAAGGTTATGCGGAAGACGTGCTAATGACAGCTCCAAGGTTTTCCCTGTCCCGCACAAGAGGAGGACATTGACTCAAGCAGTGTAAACAGTTCCTTATCTCGAGCTTCACGTCGCCGACAAGACGACTCGCACGCAGCTTTTATCTGAATAGTTTTTTGTGCTTGTGCACTCGTCGAACATACCAATTATGATATTGTATCGCCACTTGAGGACAACCACCTCCAGTTTGTAGCTTTCGGGTGCTTACAACCGAGTATCAGTCATTGTTTGTAAAAATACTCAGTTCAGAATTTAGACGAGTTTCTAATATAGGCTATTTGAGTTTGCGACAAATCTATATTATCTTTGTGTTAGTGTATTTTTTTTTTAGTTAATAATCTGGCCTTGAACACACAAAAGACTAAGTGTGTTAATTTTTCACTTTTAAGAAAACCTAGCACACACATACCTCTGAAAATTAATGGTCAAGCTCTAGATCGGGTACCCAATACCAAGTTTTTAGGCTTAACTGTGGACAAAAAGTTACAATGGGACAAACACATTGAGGTCACAGCCAAGAAACTTAGTTCGGCAGCTTTTGCGGTAAGGAAAATCAGACGATGTACTGACGTTGAAACGGCCAGGCTCGTATATTTCAGGTACTTTCATAGTATATTATCTTATGGTTAATTTTATGGGGCAAAGCGGCAAATATAAATGCAATTTTCGTGTTACAGAAGAGAGCAATTAGGTCTATATACTATATACAATTAGGTCTAAAACCACGCGATTCCTTAAGAGAGTTATTTAAATCTATAAATATTCTTACTGTAGCATCTCAATTTATTTACGACAATCTTGTTTTTGTTTAATCTAGGCTAAATTAAATACTTATCAGAAAAATAGTGATGTTCACAGATTAAACACCGGAACAAAAATAAGCTTCGTTTGCCTAAATTTCGACTTACTAGAGCCAGGCATTCAGTGCTGGATCTAGGGGTAAAATTATTTAATAAACTCCCTGAAACGGTTACAAACCTACCCATGCAACAATTCAAAAAAGAAGCTAAAAAAGTTTTGATGGAAAATGCGTATTATACGGTAAATGATTATTTAAAAGACAAAAACGCGTGGAAAGTTTATATTGAAAAAATCGTCACTTCACTCCACACATGAAACTCAACTCAACTGTTGTTCAACTGTTTTTCTTAATGTAAAATATGTAAGGACTGCGATCAATGGGTGACAGCATTACTAACCTAGTATCCTTCTTAGTAAGCTCTGTGAGCCCGAGCCTGTAATGCTCACTAAAATGTCCAGACTGGTGGTGGCGTCGTGGGTCGGGTCGCTGGATTCCCTCTAATATGGTTGAGTTTAGCGATGGCTGATTAACGCGTCAACTCGTGATCGGGTGCCTCCAGTAGGGACTGGTCAGCTCGGCTCCGTTTTTTAAGACTAGGTACTCAGTGTAACTTATTTCTGTAAATTGGATTTGGCACTCGTTCGCAAGCTTTACATATATATATAACATTGTATTAGGCATAATATATTTGTAAACTGACAAAGCCCTTCTGGCGGGTAGGCGACCAATACTGTGTAAATGAGTTTCTTTCGGCGTTTCTTCTCAGCAGTGGTCGGTGCGAAACGCTAGTATCGGTAGCTTTCGAACAAAGAAAAAAATAATTTAGATATAAATTAACATTACACATAATGTACATTGTAATTATTGACGTGTAAAAGTGCCTGCAAAGGCCTAATTACTGAATAAATATTTGATTTTGATTTTGAAAAATCACACTGATGTAGCCCAAAATTAAGTTTAAACTTGTATTATGGAATACTAACTTAACGATATTTAATAAATTAAATATAAAGGGATAAATCATACTGACTGAGGACAATTTGTAAAAGGCGATTTTCCAACTTGCCCTGGTTGGGGATTTAACCCAGAACCTCCGGAGTAGTGGACTGGCCAGGCCACTTAGCAATAACCGAACTCTATAGATATCTATATATATCTATATGCAAATTTTTTCAATTATTTGTCTTTAATAGCTCTTGCCAGTGTAGTGCTTTTTATGTCTCTTTGTTCTTCTGCCAAGTTCTTAACATATATGTATGTCTCAAAAGTTCCTTGTAGATGTTGCACTAAATTCGAAATCCGTATAGATAGAAAATCCGTATGCACCAATAATATTTACAAAAACTAGCTATCGAATACAAGTCTCATCTGGGAAACATAACATTGTACACTAGCTTAGCTAACGAACTAAACAGGTTGAGATCATGTTACATATAATTCCAAAATGTGAAATCATCTAGCACATTCCGTTGGTGTTTTAATTATTCCGCGACCACAAGGCCTACTTTGGTCGGTTAAAATCGGTTGACCCGGCACGACACTTATAAGTTTACGATTATTTTATGCGGAAGCATGGTTTCTGGACACCGATTGTGATCTGATGTAAGGCGGGTGTGCTCCGTGCAAGATATACACGCGGTGGATAGCAGTAATTTAGAAAGCATTTTTTTGCCGCCACGGCCAGCTGCCCACCAATCAAAATGTGCATTGTGCAGTTGGGGTTGCCTAGAGTTAATTGACGAGTCATGATCACTAGCTTGTTTTGGTAAAAAAGTAAAAAATATGGTGTGTTGCGCTTGCATTTTGGCTATATTACCAGATTACCACTCAAAACTCATTACACTCAATGTCTGGAAATTGATGGTATGAGGTACAGTTTCGATTTCATTGATTTTAGTAAGGAATATGGAACATTTAACAATGATAAAGGGTTCCATACTCATAAAAATATAGTAATATGATAAAATATAGTAGCGTCGAGTTAGTATCGTGTAAATACAATTCTTTAACAGTCAACTTGCAGATGTTTTTTTTCCAATAGTAACAATACAACGTAAAACTAACAAGTATAGTTACTTGTTAGTTTTATTGTATAACTAAATTTAAACTAAATAAACTAAAATGTAAGTTAAATAAAAACTAACCAAACTAAAAATTTTGTATCCCATAATGTAAGTTTGAAACTTACTTTCGGGCTAACTCAATTAGTGTGATTTGTTCTTATCTATTTATCTTTATTTACTAATACATCTAAATAGAGCTAGTACCGGCAATATAGGTAACCGTGTACAAGTTTCAATAGGGGTCTTACACTTATACTCGATCCAAAAAAATAATCATCCCATGTTAGTAAATTTTTAGGATCCTGCCTGATAGATTTACTCTACTTTCATTATAAGGACTTTCTCTACTCCTCGTTTTTAGCGGTCAGCACTAAAAGACGATGTTATCACGCTCGCGTTTGACCTCGCAGTGAGATAACCGAAAGTAGCCCGCATTGTTTGTGAACGCCGACGACAAAGCGAGCCTTGCAGTTGCATTTATATGCATACTTCTACTAGTTACATGTACTAAACTAGAAACCTTTTATCTTATTAGTTACGCGACTTATAGAGTAATTAGCCGTGGTTTAGGTATTTATAATTTTTCATTAACAATATTTTTTTTCCTATTTTGCACAAAGAACGAGTATGTATACTTACACAATACTCCTGAAGCAATTCAATATGATTTCACAAAAAGTAATTTTTTTAAAACGGACATAAATTTTATCTGGTTAATGGGTCAGTACTTACTACGAATAAATAAGTACGACATCGTTTTCGAGCCAATGACGAAAAATTGTATGTACTTTTAGAATATATTTGGAATTTAATTTTTTATAGGCCTGGATAAAGTTTCACTGAATATCATCTCATCTCTGGAATATGTAGGTAAATCAGTTTTATGGAGGCCATGACGCGGGAAGTGCGGGGGTCGCGGGCGGCAGCGTGGCTTCGCGTAGGCGCGGCGCGGGCGCAGTGAATGCATCGTTGTTTTTTACGTTTTTTGCCGCTCTACCCTTGCTTCGTTCGCTTATGTACGCCGCGATCTTTTATTTTCAATCGCGCACGACTTGCATGCAGGTAAATAAAATGACCCTACTTTTTCTTATTGCTTTCGCTGCGCGAGGAATTCTTAAGTCCTTTGCTATGCATATTGCATAATATGATTAATAATAGACAAGGTGTACGTTATTTGCCACTTATTAACTTGGAGGTAAATTATGATAATAAATTGTCTTTTAAGATGTCTTCTGTCATTTCCAAACAAATTCTTATGGAAGAGCCGAAATTTGGCATCTCTATACAGTCGGCAATAAATTCATTCATCTGGTTTTAGTATCTTTTTGACAAAATAATCTTGAATTGAAGTACCTAGTGGGTTAAGTTATCCTGAGAGGTGCTCTACTACTTTGGCAATCAATTCTGCGACTTAGATATATGTAGGTACATTTATTTGTCATCTATCTATGTCCCACAGGTGGGTTCCAATCCCCTTTAAAATTTCGTAGCTCATCCTACCACTCGTTCTTGGTCTGCCTCCCTTCCTCTTGCCATCTGTCGGAGTCCATACATATCTATTTGAGCTCATATTTCTTAAGGCATACGACAGACATGACCAGCTCAATCCCACTTCAACCTAGCTGTCTTTTATTATGGAACTCAAAGTAGTATTCCTGACTCGATCCGTCCGTTTGATACCTATCATGCTACGCTCCATAGCTTGTTGGCATCTGCAGCTTGAACCTTTGTGAGGTTATGAAATACACCATATGAAGGAGCTTTTTATTTAAGCAAGTTGGTAACTCGCCTTTAAATAGTTCCTTCATCGACCAGAAACTTTTCCACGCATTATCGATTCTGCGTTGGACTTTCTTGTCCAGTCGGTCAGTCGGAAGGTTACTGTTTGGCCTAATTATGTATAGTCTTTGACATTCTGTATGTCTTGCCCATCTACCTGGACCCTGCGTTACGTGCTGTTGGTCATCTTAAGAGCACCTGGCTCGGAGGCAGATGTGGCAAATAATACAATATCTTCAGCGAAACGAAGATTGGTCAATCTCTTTTCGCCGATGATAATGTCTTTTGTTTGTCATGTCTCGTCTAGTGACCTAGATACGAATGTATACCTGTATGTTATCTGATAAGCAAGTCATCCAGATTTATATTCTTTCAAAAATATTGATAAAACACATCAAAACTGAAAACATCTGAGTCATCATTCCAAAATCTGTCATAATAATGCGTCCGTATCAAAATTCCTGAGCGCAGGAGAAGGTACCAATTCACAAACAAATCCCGACAGCGACCAGCGAGCCACGACTTGCTTAAAAAACCACATAGTCAAATATCCTTCGCCGGCGGGGTCTCTGTGAGCTCACTGCACGCAACTGCGACCTCACGACGCGATAAACCAGAATCTAGGAAGGTTCCTATAAGAATTTCGGTCGGTGTCAAGAAAAGCGGCAGTGTGCATCGTGCCCGGAATTCGGGTTCGGGGTGAATACCCTCGGAGCCGGTAAAAACTATTTTCAAGGTTAGTGCGAGTGAGGGAGGGGATCGTTGCGGGTAGTGAGGTGCAGGGCGAATTCGGCGCGGTGCGGGTGCGGGACGGGGGCGCGAACGCGCCGAAATGCTGATAGCTGTCGCGCCTCCCGCGCCCCGCGCGCAGGATGCACCACCGCTGTTGTCTGCACGCATCGCGTTTGATTGCATTTGCAATTGATATGATAGCTTATCGACACGAGGAAAA
Organism: Acrobasis repandana; assembly: GCA_963576875.1. NCBI lineage: Eukaryota > Metazoa > Arthropoda > Insecta > Lepidoptera > Pyralidae > Acrobasis > Acrobasis repandana. The sequence goes on along the minus strand of OY756218.1, from coordinate 10,803,010 downwards.
GCCATTATGTAAGCTGATTCGGCAAAACTATGGAGTAATACGATATTGGTCCTTTGCAAACTGAGCTTGAAAATTTATAAAAAATCCTGTTAAGGCTAAAACATAAAAAAATTGTCGTTTATACCTTTTTTACTGATGTAGAAATAAGTACTGTTTTCCAGTAAATAAGAATTATATAAGATTTTACTGCGCTAAAGAAACGCTGAAATCTGAGAAGTTTGTCCGTTGTTTGTTTTTTTGTTTGTTTGTAATAACTTTATTGTACTAAAAAAAATGCATATAAAATACAAAATTCGAAAGAGCAAATAAACAATGGCGGACTTATCTCATGTAGGGATCTCTTCCAGTCAATCTCCGATATATTGAGAGGACATTTGTTTATTGAGAAGTTTGGGGCATACTCCACTCACAGGAGCTACTATAAGCTCTTAAATAAGAAGAAGCATAAATATGGTCTGCATATTTAGAATCGTTTAAGAATATCAAGTAAATATAGATATGAATAATGTAGAATGACAGCTTCAAAATTATTTCCTTACAAATGAAAAAAAAAATCGAGCAAGATTCAAACAAGATCTTTCTCAATTAAGACTTCGTTTGCCATCCTCCCGTTGCTTCCTGTCGACATAAAATGGACGGACAAAGAAAAAAACTTTGAATTTCATAATATTAGTAAGCTGCTTCTCTTCCCGCGCTGATCGTAAAAGCCTAACGAGGGAATGGGCGACAATCCAAATCATGTTTTGATGCAACCCATCATTATTTTGATTTACTTATTCCATCTTTACACCCACCCAAAGCCCTAGGTTTTGTCTACCCTTTAGGGATAAAGACATGATAATGTAAGTTATCGGTTACCACAGACCATGGGTAAACCTATCAACTTGTAACCATTGACATAGAATATATACTTAGACCAGCTATTTCGAACATTGGCCCTATGTTCTATTTTGAATATATGCAATGGCGGGGTAAATTTTATAATTCTCCAATAATTAAATATAGAGGTACCTAGTACTAACTGGCGAAAAGTTATTTCTACACTTTGCCGTATTTCTTGAATTATTCTTAGGGTCGGCGCACATATGGCGAAGCACAGCGCAGGGAATTTTTCACTGCCAAAGTATTATCGAATTTGTGTGTGTTGAAATAAGTTCGAATACGAACTACAGTACGGCGCAAGTGTCGTCGACAAAATGGCGGATACCGCCCGAGCTGTGTTAATTAATTTTTGATCTTATTTCAACGCTAGCATAACGATAATGCTATGACAGTTAAAAATTCGCTGCGCTGCGCTTCGCCATATATGCGCCGGACCTTACAGTATTTTAATACACACCAAGGCATTTTTTATTATGTTTCCATATTTTCGTATAATTTTCGCTTAAAAACTGTCGAAAGTACTAGAAGTATAAGAGCTAGCAAGCGCCTAAGTGAAGTTTATGGAGATAGCTACAATTTCACAGGACAAAACAGTGAATTGTGGTTCTTTAGTTTTACATAATACTTTATTGCTTGTAACCTATAAACACATTTTGGCTAAAAGACAATTAAAGCTGAGTATGAATCATACTTATACAGGCTTTCTGCGAGTGTTGCCAGTTTTCAGGGGTGGACGCTACACCTCTAGCGCAATATCGCCGACGATCGCTCCCCTTCGTGTAATTCGCCATTAGTCGCGTTTGCACTCGGCTTTTTACCTTAATGAGCGCCCCCTTCCCCCATCACCCCCGCACGCACACTCAATACGCATTTTTGTGCACCAAGTCAACCCCCGAACACGAAAATCGCCCAAATAAACCAAATTCATAATTATTTCGCGTGACTTTCAATGTCCATATATAACAATGTATAATATGAAGAAAAGGGGAGATGTTAAACGCAAGCTTTTACTGGCACAAACGTTGTATCAAAATAAAAGTAGAGACTAATTTACCTTTAGTACTAAAACATTGGTACGTAAACTGCTCGATTTATTTTAAAATTTGTAATACATACATGTAGAGTCAACTAAACAAAAGTATACAGGGTTTATCAAAATTTACTGAAACTATTTTAAAGCTGGAGGGGAGGCCTTTGCCCAATAGAGGAACACTATAAAAAAATTAAAGCTAAATTCAGTCCATGATATAACCAATTTACCCTAAGGAACATTATATCTAAACTAAAAATAATATTTGACCTCTTACGAGTATACAAGTTGACTGATCAGCTGATCCGAATTTCTATGAAAAACAAACATTCTTCTTTTTCAATTCTTTTTTTTAACTGACTTCAAAAAATAAGGAGGTTATCAATTTGATTCTTCGTATGTTACGCGATATGTGAACTGATTTTGATTTTTTTTTTTATTTAGAAGGCGTTTATACCTATTTGGTCCCATATTTATTGGTGAAGATATAATGAAGAACTTTGGAGATATGGAAGAACTCTTCGAAGAAAATGAAGCCAGTTAAAAAAACATACTATTCGGTATATGTTCTTTAGGGAAAGTTGTTTAGTGTCATGGCTGAATCTACTCTTAAAATAGTTTCAGTATATTTGTTGGACGTTATTCAACGTGTTAATGAACTAATGCAAAACCTCTCAGATGGTACCTCAGCCCATGAAACTGAACAACTTTTGTTCTACAACTTTCGAGAAACCCAAAAAAAATAAATCTGATTTTCATACAAATCGATCAGCTGAACAGTTAGCACCTGAGAGGTTTGAGGTCTGAGAGGTTTTGCGTAATTTCATTAACACGTTGTATAATTTATGTGATCTGCTATCTAGAATGTTGTAAACATCTGTAAAATAAAAACATCTATTTATTATATAGCAATTATATATAAAAAGGGAACTTCCGTATAAGAGGATAGAGATTGTAAGTATTTATAAAGTAAATATATAGGTATCTGAAATATATCAATTACTCTGTCTGTCAATATTCCTTTTGTGTCTATTTAAAATTTTCTAACTACCCAAACGTTGTCTGTCAGATAATGCTTTTAGCATTAAGTCCGCCTATTGTGCTATACAAATTGTATTTTGTAAAAAGTTTAAATAAATAAATAGATATTAAAATATAGTTTTGTTAGATACCGTGCAAATATCTAAATAGTAACTACCTACATTAATATGTTTGTGGTACATTCACTCATACATCATATGGATCTGTTCCTTGTGGGAATCAAAGGGGTAGTGAGAGTTTTTGTTGTTATTTTAGAAGAACAGGTTGCTGGCCACCTGTCGTCCTCCCGCGGTTCGATATCAAAAGGTTATTTTGTTAGTTTAATAGACTTGACGATATTTCACCGCAAAATTAGTTCAGAAGTTTTGTAAATATTAAATGGTTAGTCTGTTGTTGTTTCTTTCGTTATTATCAGATTTCTCAGGCTATATAGCTATGTAAATAGAATTCAATGAACCTTTTTATAAGAACAAACGTTAAACTCGTACCTAGTTTGTCGAGTCGTAGCACGAAGCTGATAGTATCTAGATATCCTAATCCTAACTAATATTATAAATGCGAAAGTGAGTTTGTATATTTGTTTGTTTGTTACCTCTTCAGGCTTTATCTACTGAACCAATCTTCTTAAAAATTCGCATAGTTAGGAGTACTGAAAAGGACATAGGGTACCTTTCATCCTGAAAAAATTTAATGTTCCCGTGGGATACGCGAACGAAGCCGCGGGCAAAAGCTAGTAAATAATAAAATGAACAATTAAAATCTGTTAGGTACCTTAGATCTGTTGATTGATATAATATTGATAGTGAGGTACCTTAGAACTCTCACTATCAATATTATATCAATCAACAGATCTGTTTGTCGTTGTTGCTAAGTCCTTCTTTTTTCTTTCGTTAGTAATATATTTTTCAGACATACAAGGCAAGACTTCAATGATCTTTATTATATGATATTAATAGAGAACATTTTGTCAAACTCGTAGCTATAGAGAGCAAGAAAATTGAAAATTAAAATACTGCATAGCAGATACTACCTAGAGATAAATAATAGAATTAATAATATGGTGCCTTAGACGTAATGTTATATCAACGTAATATGCCTAACGACTTATTATCACGTATCATCAAAAATTGTAGATTGGGCACAAATGTGAGTCAAAATGAAGACCAAAATATAGAGTTCCTCAAAAGTCATAAATATGCCACGTATCGAGATTGAAGTTCAGGATTTCATAAAAACCTAATATTTTTATCTGGTCAACAGACTACAGAGGCTCTGAAGTAAATACCTAAGTCATATGAAATGTTGTGGGTTGTGGGTAATGTTCAGTATAATTTACTGTACATAACCACAACCCAGAACATTACATATAACTTACCTAGGTATTTCTTCCTGTATTATCTCTTTCAAGTGGTCATGCTAACCAATATGTCGCTGACGAAAGGTGAAAATCATTGTTTAGCACTTCAGGCTCGTGGTCGCTGCCAACTTCAAGGTACACAACAATTAAGTGGCTAGCCATAGGATAGTGCGTGCAGCGAGTGGGTGCGTGCGATAGCGATCTCCCGCGCCCTCGCGCCCCGCATCCCGCGCCCCGCACTCCTCCAAAACAACATTCTCAATATTTGTGAGCAGAGGGTTTTTTGCGCGAAGCCCGAGGGTGGCGCGCAATCGCCTGCCAACGCACAAAAAATACTATTAAATAACTCAGCAGAGCCGTGGGGCGGATTCGTGATCGCGATACAGCCGAATTATAATATGGTTTAATTAACGCCAGCGACAAAATTGTAAGTAGTTAAACTTAAGTGTTTGCTACGTCCAAATGTTTGTTTTGTCATGCGATGGGAAGGAAAACGAAAGCTGTTGATGATTGTACACTTTTATATTCAAATCTTCCTTATAAGTACATATAAAGCTTATAAACTTATCAGCCTAAAACTTTATACAACACTAGGTAAGTATGCAGTAAAATTAAATATAAAGTTACACTAACTAATAATTAAGTACCTCAATACAATAGAAAATCTTAATCGAATGCTTTCATATTGCCCTGAGTTCAACCCTGCACAACCTGCTCCCTCTTAGATATAAAAAAACTCGCTACACATTAGAAGCAAGATTTCCCGCCAACTAGTCTGCGATTTACCTACTGTTCAAACAATATGCAGAGCAAACTAAAAGCTGACCCCAAACCAGTCATCCGGTACCTGTGACTCTGTGACCCACTGTCTTTTTTAAATCGCTAAACAGATCACGAATTTTTTATTTTACTTTTTGTGGAGGAGTAAAGAATAAAGGTTGGGTTGGATAAAGTTGATATAGGTAAATGATATTTTACCTTATTTACAAGATGAGGGAGCAAAAGTCAAAAATATCAATAAAATAGGTATTTTGGAAAATTAATTATTATACCTATGAAGAAACCTTTTAGTGATAACTACGGTTTAGGTTAACCGTTTCAAAGCTTTTTATGAAAGGACATTCGTCAGAGTTCCGATAGCTTCATGCAGATTGCAACTTGCAATAGTGCAACCACCCAGTCTTCTTTTAACAACTTTTTAAATATAAATAAACATAACGTACTCATTCATATTATTGACGTGAAAAGTACCGGCGAAAGCCTAATTACAGAATATAAATTTCCTTTGATTCAGAAATTTGTTTACATTAAAATAATACATTAATAGATCGAGAAGTAATCCTGTCGTGTTTCGATTATTTACATTTGTTTTGCCTAGTATTATTATAAACCAATACCTATAAGTTGTTCCTACATATTGTTCAGTATGTAACCAAATAAACAATTTTTCTTTCTTTCTTTTCTTTCTAAGTAAACTCAGGGTCAAACAATCTTAAAAGAAAATACACAAGTTCCCAAAAAATACGTTGAAAAGGAGAAAAACTATAATTTTCTTTGTGAATGGAAAAAAAATATATTTGTCTAACTCTTTGTAGTACTCAGTGTAGTGGTGCTACAACTTTGTAAGTATTGTAATGTGTTTTGGTTGAATATTTTCGAGGCTTATTGCCGTTAACCATCGATTCTTTATCGACATCACATGGCCAAAGTAAGCTTTTTCATGGCTGAAACATAATTTTAATTTTTATGATGTTTGTTCACCTTCGCGGCTTCAACCCTTATGTTTATCAAGAGAAATCATATTAAAAAGTGAATATGAAGTAACCACATGGCTCACTGCTCCAAGAGGAATCTATTTTGGAGCTGACGTTGGCTTCACCTTCTGGTAGGTCCGGTCTGCCGAAGTGCTTGATGATCATCTGTTTAGTAAAGTTTATGCCGTGACTTTCGTATGTTTCCATGTTGTTATAAGTACGAGTATGTAAAATAAAAAAAATGCAATTGAAATAATTTACACGAGATTCTCATAAAAGTAAGTAAAACTTTTTCAGTGTAGGCCACTTACACACGAAAAACAACAAATAACAGAATTCTGTTATTTGTTGTCTTGTCCGATGCATGTATAAGTTCTTTCTATATACTGTAATTGGTGAAAACCGTTGTATTTAGTACTTACAATAAATAAATAAATGTAACCAAAGTAGTGATGGGTTACTAGCCGCATCGCCTACTAAAATATATTGTGTGTTACAGAAAACAAATAAATCATTTATCTATCTATCAATCTATCTAAAATGATTTAGATTTTTAAAAGAGAAGCGGCTGGTACATTCTAAGTTTTTTATTTCCCCCCTGACCACCAAGGAAGAATTACTTATTAGGTGTCAAGTTAAATATTTGTGACATAATTTTTCGGCGAAATAATAAACACAAACATATATTTAAAGATAAGTACAAAACAAATAAATATTCTAAATCGGAAGTTAACATTTTAACCAGTTATTAGTGAAGGCAATGCATAGGTCAACCACTTATCAGACGTGCCAGTGGAAACGAACCCAACTAGAGCAGCGATTAGAAAGTTTATTAATCGTAAATTGGGCTGCTGTACTTCGCCGGCAATGTTTATGTGGATCGATAGATACAGAATTAAAGTAATGACCTGCGTGGATGCCGCGTTACACGTCGATCTAATGAGCCTCCATTTTCGGTAGGTATTAGTGATGAATAGCAAATACAGTATTGTTTGTAGGTACTTATCTATAACGTTTCATGTAAACCAAAAAGGCATCACGCTGCATGTTGCGTTTTCTGGATGCATTTTCTGTGTTGGACTGTGCGTGTTTTCTATACAAACGGAGTTACTTACAAGCAACGTTAGAACACGCATTCACGCGCTACGCTGCGTAGTGCGGGGCAATGTGAGAATCGCATAATTATGCACACTAAATAAATCAAATTTAGTATACCCTTTAATGGTATTTGCCGAACTGTTTTACTACTACTGATTGCAAAGCAAAATACTCAACTGAAAATATTACTAAACAAACTGCAATTTATATTTGTGGCGTAGTCAAATGGATAGAACTTTCTTAACGTGTGTTGGTCGCAGTTCTAACATTATTATAATAAAGAAAGGTATGAAGATGCTTTTTAGGGTTCCGTAGTAGACAAGGAACCCTTATAGTTTCACCATGTTTGTCTGTCTATCCGCAGTTTTACCAGAGACTTTTAGTACTAGAAAGCTGTAATTTAGCATTGGTATACGAGTACATATTATCAAGCCGAAAAAGAGGTAAAATATACTCTTGAAAAATAAATATTTAGTGTAGCTCACATACATGTTAAGTAGATAAATTTTTTTCTTGACTCTCGTTGAATAGGTCTTTCAAAAACATTGTACGTTTGTGAATGTCATTTTTGATTTAGAGATCCGTTTGCAAATTTTTGTTAGAGTCAAGTGTCCGTCAGCTACACGGTGATGAACACGTGATAAATTCACGGCAGTAGTACCTATATAAAACGAAATTAAAAGGAAAACGACCAAGCCTAATTAGGGTTTACAAATTTAAGAGTTATAGTGGACTAACCTATTACACTTTTAGTCGTTAAACCGTGACGCGTGAACTCTAAGTCGGCATTCGCAACTACGGAACCTTACACTGCGCGTGGCTCGACATGCACTTGACCGGTTTTTATTTCCTTTTAAATACGATTAGCAACATTTGAAGCTTCTGATAAGTATATTTCTGAGAATGTTGTTTTAGTAAATGATCATTTAATGGTAGTCTAACCGCTGCACATGCAGTTATCCCATATTCTTTCAACGCTTTGCAAACAAGCCGTGTCAAATGTAATGGTTCGGAGTTCATAAATCACTCATTTAGGCCACGCAGAAAAAAAATATCGCAAATCGAGTTGGAGTAACCAGGAGTCATTAATCATGGCCTACGTTTGGACAGATGAGCTCAACTTAGTGCATTAACGATTTATTTTTTCTACATCACTGACGCGCATTTGTGCGATGTCTATCAATTGACATAAAGTAGTAAGTATAGATAAATACTTATAAAGGGTCTAATAAAATATAGTAAAACTATTTTAAGGGTGAATTCAGTCCATGGTCTGAACATCTTTATCCAAGGAACATATATCAAAACATGAAAGATAACGTCCCATACAAGTTGAGCGATTAGCTGATCCGAGTTTGTATAAAAATAAAAAAACAACTTTTTTTGGTATGCGATATAATATGTTCCTTGGGAAAGTTGTTCAGTATCATGCACTGAATTCACCTTTCAAACAGTTTCAGTATATTTTGTAAGATGTTATATAATAATATGGAACCAAGATTTCTTTTGTTCTTTTTATTTGTACATTTTATATGACGATGGGATACCAATATGTATAACATATTCTTTATGAGACCTAATTTAACTAATATATAAGTAAGTTGTAGAGCTCATTCACTTATATGTAGGTATATTATTACTCTGTGGATGTAGCTTTTCCATCAATCTAAGTCACATACATAGTGTTAGCTATACGAGTAGTTCTTTGATTTTTTTCAGAAGAAAAATGCATCGCAATGCTAATGATATATTTTTTTGATGACACATTTTGAATCATAGTGTAGGTACCTATGAGTTTTATTCGCATTATTTTAACTTCGTTGAAATTAAAGAAATGAGATTCGCCTGTGTCTGTCGGCAATATAACTCCATTTGAATCAGTTGGAAGCTACGGAATCTGCAACACACGTTACGCGTATGTATAGGTGTCAAAACCTAGCAACCTATTAAAGTGTAAAATGCTGATTTGCTATTTGATAGAATTGAGACCACAGTACTTACTTAATTAAAACAATTACAAATGGTATAATATTAAAACTGATTGTATTGGAAAAAATCGAGCAAATCCATCTAAATAGACGTGGGAATGACAGGTGACCAACAATTTTCCACCAATACTTTTTATTTAATGATAGCGGCCCATAATAAATACGCGGCTAGATATTATCTACTATCTAGTAGTTCACGTGGATGTACTGGGCCAAGGATAGCGGCAATTTCAGTGCATTTTAAATCACGAGTAATTTGCGGTAGGTACGAGTAGCTACATTATTTGTAGTAGTAGTCAATCCTCGTCGACTACCCTCATTATCAACGGAAATAGTACATATTATATTGTCATTTGCTAATTCACTGTTTACAGAGAATTGAAAATTGCTCGCGGTTCTACGTACGTTTGTTGTTACTTACTGAATTAGATATTTATGGTAGGTTCTCTACTTACAAATGTAAATTTTAAAGTTTAACACATTGTAGAAAAAATTAATACCCAATACGTAATTACAATTGACTATTGCTGTTCCTACAGCTTTGTATGGACCTTAATAACTTTACAACGTATTTTTATTATATCATCACGATGGTGTAGATAAGGGTTGTAGAATTTGCGAACTCAGAATTCTAGGGCTGGAGAAAGATAAAAACACCGTAGTAATACAAGTTCATGTGCGATCACGACTAACAAGATCTTTTACTATTATATACATCTTTAGGTCAGTGGTATAAATTGTTATTGTAAAACTTGCAAATAAAAATAACGTTATTATCGTTATTATGATCAGCTTTCGTGCCGTTTCGTTTACGTGTTTCACTGGCTACCACGGGGTCGTACATTATTTCGCAACATGAGTGACCTTTCGTGCGGCGCGGGCGAATCGCGCGAAAATATCGATTATTTTTATCTTATCGCTGGCTTGTCGCACGGCGCCACCGCTCGAATAAAATGCGAATCAACGCACGCATCGCGCTAAAGTGCTACCGAATATCGAGCACGTTTGAATTTCATCTGTTGATAAAAGTCACTATTTAGCTTGCGGGTTCTTAGTTTCTGTTTTTTCTACAATCAATGCCCGCTTAATCAATATAATCATTATAAGATAAGATTAACGGCAGTGCTGGACATACTCGTTCCCAAAGGATTTCCAAAATGACCGATATGAATCAAACCAAACTCACTTGGCCGTTCAATTGTTTTTTTTTAAATACACACCTTTTAAAATGTCAAATTCCTTGACAAATTATGGCACGTGTTTGATTCGCATTATCTTCGATACATCGTACTCTAGGATTCCATAACCGTCGTAGAGAAACTTTCTCTGAGTACAAATAATGTTGCGCATTGCATTTCACTGGTTTAAAATTACAAGAAATAGTAATGACTCGCAAACATGTTCACTCAGTATTGCGAATAAGAGGCGAGAAAAAGTTTGTAGAGTGTTAATAATAAGTTTTTTGAAAAACCAAGCTTTTATTGTGAGGTTAACTAAGAACATATCAAGACAAATGTAATAAGCTCAAACTCGATGGGGTTGCGTCGTTTTGTCACGGGTTTCCTTCTTCAGATCAGCGTCTTGTCATAATAGGTAACATTGAATTGTCATCTGATTTACATGCATACAAAATTTAATCTTAATCAGAAAAAGGGAAGTGGCTCAAATTTTACTTCCAAGATAAATAAAAGCTTGTGAAAAATTGAGCTCATGTTCCTTGGATAGTTGAGGTTCTTGCTACCTACTTTTGACGTGACGCATGCGCGGTGTAGTAAATTGTATTGGATGCCGCCGACTCCGCCTCTTGCGAGTGTGCAATCCGCAAATCGCTTTCGCATGCAAATATTATGTCTATTGAGTTTACTCCAAGGTTCTCAATCAATTAGGACTTAGTTCAGATTAACTGCTATGGTCTAAGGGATATTTTACGAGAAGTTAGTAGATTCATTAACTAATTTTATGTTTAAAATTAGTGAATGAAAATAGAGATATCTATATAATTGATATCTAGTGGAATTTTGATTCATTGATCTTCTGTTTCTCTTTAACGGATACCTTTGTTGTTAATACTCTACATATTCTATTTACGATCAACCCTTGTGATGGATTTTGATACGCTGAATCTAACAGCTTATCCACCGTCATTTTTTCCTCAGAACCAATTTACATGTCTTTCCTTGCATACATACATATTTTCTTATCTTCAGTGAATTAAAAACAAGAGAACCCTATGAATACCTAATATGAAGTATTAAAAATATTCTCCAGAAGAAATTTAATTTTGAGGTAGGTAAGCCTGAGTGATAACAGTCTGATTAGAATCTGACTCTACCTACTAAGTGAACGTCTGAACGAGTCAAGATAGTAACATGATCTAAAAATATGACTATTAATTTATTTATAAAAATACGATGAATTAGATACGATTTTGCTACATTGAGTTGATTTGTGCACTAGTTTCCTGCTCAAACCTTTTTAACTACCATTTAAATTCATTATGCGGACGTCAACTTTCGCATTTCACGAATCAGAATTAATTATGTGTGTATATTAAGTGTCGTTTATGTATTCAGAGGCATGTGAAAGCAGTTATTTAAACTCGTTTATCGCACAATCCACCTGCTATATAATCTGCGCTGTTTCGCAACTCGCCTGGTATCTATGTCATTGAGTTAGAGCAGTGCGGATTTATATATGGCGGGCGAGTGCAAGAGAGATAGATGTATGGAGGACCGGATTCTGCGAGAGGACGGAGGGGAACGCTTTATACCTACTCCGTTATCTGGTTCGCGAATATAGTTGCGCAACGTACAGCGGCGAAAATAAGTTTCTACTTCACACAAACAATTCGCGCTGTTTCTTTCGTCTCAAATAACGGTACAACCTATTTTTTCACAAAAAAATTAAACACACATCGATCGCGGTTCTAATATGTAAATATTAAACAGCAAATACAGTCATAACGTATTGAAATCAGATGATCCTTGAATTGTTAAATTACGCATTTGGCATGTTGTACACGGCGGAAGAAAATTATACAATTAGGAACTTTGAAACTTAGATAGTGAAGGAAAACTACTAGAATTACCTTGGTATGACCAAAAGCGTGAGTTTCATACGTATTAGTGACTCTACGTGACTTTTCTTAACCTTTATTTTTATTTAAAGGTAGGAAAATGCCTTTTTAGGTAGGTACTATAAATACTCATTAGGGTATATAGCTGTTTAAGTAAGTTATGGGCAGATATACTTGCATAAAGGTATTTAAATGTGTATTTAGGAATTGTACGTAAAAACCTCTCTCTTTCATCATATATGAATTATTTACTATTGTTGACAGAAGACGATTAGCATAGCTATATACCTTATCTAACTTATTAAAGATTTACCTAATAACGACACACAAAACACGATTGCCAGCCAACTAAATGGGATTTTCATACGCTTTTCTCACTCTAAAACCGTGAATAATGTCTCTATATGTATATAGGTATGTATATTTGATTACTCGTGATATCAAATAGTTTAATATACTGTAGGTCAAGCACCTACCACTACGGTTTCTGCCGAATAGTAGGTTAGGTACTTACATTCGTATGCACTTTGTTATCAGGCCCGTTATTCGTGAAACCGCGGGCCACGGCGGCGACAGGCCGATTACGAAAGGGCACAGTCGCACAGAAGCCGGTGGATTCGCGCTCCATTACCGCGCCCGCGCCTACAATATGGCGGCCACGCACGTCCACCGTGTCAATGGCCTCCACGCTGCGCTTGCGCAACAACACGCGCGAATCTCAACGGCAAAACAAAGTCTTCGCGGTCGATGGGAGCGTATACACACACGCGAATTGGGTGGCGTATCCCACCTCTAAAATACTTACAGGTGACTTTTTAAACACCAGCTTAATAATGTAAACGTTCGAAGATTTGTAATGTACTCGTATCAAGTAATGGAGCAAGCTTAGTTCAGTCCATGACGCTGAAATTTCGGCTATCCATACAAAATCCGTTTGGCTGAGCGCTGATTTGTCTGGAAAACATTTTGTTTTCGTTTTCCGTTATTTGTTTTCGTTGAAAGTAACTCAGTATCATGCACTGAACTTGCTCCAAAACTTTCGTTGGTGGTTAAAAAGTCACTTTGTACCTATACTATGTAATGTATGTTGCGACCTCTCTGCCTAAATCTTTAGACTTAATCTATCTTAAGATTATCTAAGGAGTCATGAATCTCTAAATTATTTTTTGGAGCAGTTATGGGTTACAAATACCATAGCGGTCGACTGAGCGATTTGTTCTGTGAAAAGAAATGAAGAGTAATAAGGTACTTACGCGTACGTACAGACTTTTGAGAAAAGCGTATTAAAACAACATTCATTTGGCTGAAAAACGTGTTTTGTAGAGTCGTAATTGGGAAAATCTAAGTTAGATGAGGTAGCTATACTTATTTAGGTCTTCTATCCACAATGGTAAATATTTCATTTTATGATGAAAGAGGTTTCTATGTGCAAATCCTAAATACACATTTAGATTTGCACTTCGTAGATAAGTATATAGGTATGTATAGTGTATAAGTAGGTATGCGTAACGTTTACTCACCCATCGTATTTTTAGTTATAAATTGCTTGTATGGCATATCGAAAAATAATTTTAACGCCTATTTACTTTCACTAGTGATGCTATGTTATGGCAAACTTAGCAATGACGTCAGTTGCATTTGAACTCGAAACCCCCAACATCAAATATTTCCTCTGAAGCTGAAACCTGGCTACGGGCCTGGCCGTCTATGTGTGCGTTGCAGACACCGCCAACGTTCCAGTAGTTGTTACCATTCGCGCTACTTCTGCTGTATCCATGTGTGATTCTGCGCATGTGTGCGTGAAGGGCTCCCACTTTGAAGAGGCCAGCTACGCTGATTAATTTAATGTTAAATGGCTGCTTCGAATTTTCCTTAATTAATATGTTGAAGGATTTTAAGAGCGCACAGTTACGAAAACAAAATTATGATTGCTCCAGGCGAATTTTGTAGCTACGGATATTGGATCAATAAATAGAAGATTGATATCAATAATTACATTGTAACTGATATTGGTAGTAGGGTGGGACTTATAAAATAGGTCAAGATAATATGTTGTTGGCGAACGCGTATCATGGCAAAGATTTCAAGAGTGTACCGTTAAGAATGGCACGTTGATAACATCTAATACAAAATATTAACTGACCAGAATCGTCACTTCAAATGCACTGTGGATTTTGTTTTAGCAATCCAGCTATGGGCTCTTCACTCCAGGGATCTCAACTCAAACAATCTACATACGAAATGACACGTAGTTTAGGCAAACATGGTTTGTGTCCAAGGTTTTCTGCCCAAGCAGGACCACTTTGTGGTGAGGTAGCGATATTATAGGTGTAATGTTTTTGGCTTCAAAAAATAAAATTAGAGCTGTAGACAATTTTTTTTTGTGTTATAATGTCTTAAAAAGATCCAGTAGCAGACTTGGGTAATGATTGTGTGAAGAATAACGTTAGAAGATTTGTATGTATCAAGTAGAGGAAAGGTGTTAACAAAGACGCCAAGGTAAGGGACATATACGTAATAAATCAAACTACGGGTAATAATAATAAGCATTAGAAAAATTCGCATTTTCGAAACATAAGTGTGCCCGGGCAACTTGTATGGAAATGTTGATTTTTTTATGGTTTTTTGGCTGTTATTTTAATTTCATTATACTCTTACTATAGTGATCTAGCATAGCTAGTGGTTCGATTGATTACGAATATGTCTATTACACGTTGTATATGTCGTAAAATCAGATGCTAAAAACCAATTTCATGCATCCTGTTTGACAAAATAATAAAGAAATGAAACCGATGAGACATGAGTTCATATACTACAACCAGTCCACGAGATGTCACTCTTTATTTTTATTAATTCGTGTCAACTATTGTCGCACCAGATTTGGTCCAGAATGCGCATCACAGATGTCAGTGGGCTGGCATTGGCACGATGAACGCCTACTACGAGCCTTGGAAACTCTATTTTTGTTTACTCAATTCACGACAATATAAAACGCCCGATATGGGTGACACTGTCCTACTTTTACGAAAATTAAGCTGTAGACCCTATATAGACAAGTATTTTAGCGAAGGTAAGTCAATGTAAGTTTGTACTTAAAGTCTTATTTATTCTCTACACAATTTTAAGTTAGGGTCATAAGTATTTTAAATCGCTTTTAATTTTAAGATTACAATTCTCGGAAATATATCTAAATTACATTTTAACTTTATATAATAATAGTAAAAAATAATAATAATAATACAATTAAAAAATACAATCTGCACTATATTTCTAACCCGCCCCTTGACATTTCTGCTACAAAGGTGCCCAATATACTAGCTGCGTTACCGCGCTTAATGGCAATGGCCAACCTTTGCATAGTAACTATAACTTTAAATTTGTACTTAGTACATGAAAGATATGTCTTCTAAAACAAATGCTTATCTAAGTAAGCCCGCTTGACAAGTATCTTACTAAAGGTAAGACAATTAAAGTACTTAGTACATGCAAGATATTATATGTCTTCTAAAACAAATACTTACCTAAGTAAGCCCGGGTGATTTTATTACGATTGACATTGAGTTGAGTTGAGTCGTTTCTTCGGCAATTCGCAGTAGGATTATGTAGATCTCCGTGTTCAACTACGTTTAGGCAAAGCTTTAATCATCTTGGCCAACCGCTTCTGGCTGATTTATTGTCTAGGTCTATTTAATGTAAAGGGTTATTAAGATGAACAATTATGTATGTCCTTTATTAGGTCTTCAGTGAATTTATAATGCAAAAGAAGTTAGAAGATTTTATGTTGGTTCTTGTTCAACATTTCAAGTAGGTACAAAAAAACAGAATACCCATTCTAGTAGTTTTTGACATTGAGTTACGAAGTCAATAATATATAAATGGAACGATAAATCTATCAGCTAGTAAAAGTCATTTTCTTACTGGTCATCAATATTGGTTTGGAGTCGCTAATTTTTCGAAAAAAATAATTTCAGCGAAGTATATTCACTAAAAATTATAATTTAAGTTTTTTTCATCAATTAATTTCTAGTTCACATCCTAACTCATAAAAGTATAAGTACGAGCTTTTCAAAGTACCGCTATGATTCTTAGTCACTTGTTTAAACTTTTTTTTTTAATAGTACCTAACCTATCAATAGAATTGTTATTAAAAAACAAAAAAAATGTTTAACAAGAAAAAGAAAAAATACTGACAACTGACCTACTTTGAATTTACTCAAAGCAGTTTTGCTACAAACTGCTACGAGAACCTACGAGATGTAGGTAGTAGTTACCAAACAAGTGAGCGCGGCCATTGGCATGCGGCGGGAAAATGGGTCAGCGGAGGAATTTGCATGTGCCCACTACACGTCAACACACCGTTGTTGATAAATAAACCGGCCCGATAGCGGTAAGCTGTAGCTGCCTAATATATATATAAATATATAGGGACAAATCACACTGATTAAGCTAGCCCCAAAGTAAGTTTTTTTTTAACTTGTGTTATTGGATACTAACTTAACGATACTAGGTATATTTTATGATAAATTCATATATTATATAGATAAACACCCAAACCAAGACCCAGGATAATTTAAAAAAGGCCATTTTCCAACTTGTCCTGGTTGGGGATCAAACCCAGAAAGGAAAAAATGGATAGATAGAGGATTTAATAAGGATATTTTTTTATTATTTGATTTGTAAAACTAAGTGTAAAAAAGGGGAAGTACAAAGTGCATACTTTGCACTTATTTTTAACGAAGTTATATTTGAAAAACTTTAGATGCTCATAATAAAATGACAGTATATTACTACGTTAATAACTTTTTTAATAATCTTATAGGTAGATAGATAGATAAATCGTTTATTTGTGAAAGGTACCTACGTCTTTAATGATACAAAGAATACAAAATACGGTTTCGTGGATTAACCTCTATGATATCAGCTAACAAGGTTACAGATAGGGGTAATATATATATATCCAATAACAAATCAAGGTTCGATTTGAACTGTCTTGAGAAAATATATGAAGTTATCTGTTTGTATGCAAATGAATAGGTAAGTACATCGAACGTTAGGTTGATTTACAATTAATTGCTATTTACTAAGCGTGAACCTTAGTTCAAAGCGTTTCCTTATGCGTCACCTTCGCCTTTCAAAATATTATAAGTCGGTGTGCAGAATCGGAAGTGTTCGGATGAGGTCGCTGCCTGCGTCGGCGCAGAGCGACACGTGTAACGCTTGCGCAACGCAGCCTTGCGCTGCGCTTGCGAATCACATGGAACACGATACTTTGCTGCATTGTTTTTCAACCTTTTTATAGTGAAATCCCAACCTTATGGAAAACGACAATAAACATCACAAATATAGATAATTTTAAATGGACTACATCACCTTTCATCTAAAGAAAGAACATAGTCTTTAGTAATCATACCGATAAATATTACTAGTAACGAGGCAAATAAATGCTCTTAGCTTAGCCGATGTCACCTTGGACATTAGCTCGACGACATTATAATTTTATGAACGTTCAGTTACAAAAACTCTTTACGTCCGTGATGACGAAGTCTTCCCAGGCGTTTTAGTCGATACCCTAACTATTTTTATATATTTTTTTATAAAATGCTACTTTTATTATGTGAAATGCAATACCGAGTTTAATTTTGAAATGTTTGGTTACGTGAAGCGCAGAAAATAACCATTTCAATTATGCATGTAGACGTCTTAAAACACTCCAATTTTAAACAGACTCATTCTACATTACCCTGCATACGTTCGCAATCCACATGTTGAGAAACACTGCTCTATTAGTTTCTAGAATAACACTTGTTAGTAGTTATCGCTGATTGGTAGACCGGAGACCTCCAATGTTGATGTCGTGTATGGCTGCGTCCTCATACCTATTCATGTACTGATTAAAATATCAATAACTGTGAAACTCAAATACCTGTGACATTGGAGTACCTACTTGAGAGTTTTGAAAATTAATACGAATTTTGTATCGATTTATAAGAAATATCGGTCCCTAATAATAATATGTATACATCATAGTTAGAGTTGATTTTATTTTTGTAAATGCAAAAAATATAGATGTGTTTACAAGTATTTCACAGAATTCATCTGATCATTGCTCTTAGGTACTTGTCTGACCTAAGAAACGGAAAATGCTTTCCTCGTGATAATATATTTTTTTGGTTAAGGCCATACTTGAATTTTCCAGGGTCCAGTGCTGCCCCTATTTAAAATAAATTATTTGAAAGGAAACGGAGATATCATTTAAAACATTTGTCTTTACCAAGCTCTAGATAACCCTTCAAACTATTTTATAAACTACTGTTTATAGTTTAAAGTGAGAACGTGAAGCTTTTCTTCGCGCATTTTCCAAAAGCGGCCGTTTTTCGCAAATGTGCGAACTTAACTATATATAGCCTTGAGTGTTTATCTATATATATGTATTTTTATAATATATAGTATCGCTGAGTTAGTACTTATCCCATAATACAAGTTTAAACTATCTTTTTTTTATTAGATCATCATCATCCGAGCGTATTCCCGGTTGCATCCTCAGCGTTAACGCTTCAGAGCCCGGGGTCCGCTACCTAACCTAGGTGATTTGACGAGGTTACTGGTTTTTACAAAGAGCAACTGCCGTCTGACCTCCGCAACCCAAGGGGTAGATCAATCCTAAGATAGGTTTAAAAACAAACGCAAGATGGCGTTTGAGACCCACAGCTTTACGCGCCTTCCGAAGCCCGGAATCATCTTTCTTTTCGGATAATCAGGTGATTCAGGCCTGCAGTATCCTAACCAGACTGGAAACAACTTTTCACAAAGTATGCTTCGCCTTGACCACCAGACCACTGAGGCAGTCAGTTTTATTTATTATATATTATTATTTATTTACTTTGGCACCATGGACACGCTCGAAGACCGATGCAAATAGAATTTACAAATTGGAGTAAAAAGCTTCTGACCTGAGAGCATTTAACTTCCGACCCGTTCCATGAAGTCCTAATTAAAGTACTTGCGAATAAACAACAGTGGGAGCATTTTAGCATTTCGCAAGCGCACGCTCCACAGACCGCTCTCAATAGCGCCATCGGCAAATTGCCGAGGTCAGGATGCGGAGCCCTGCGCGAGCAAAGGCCGAGTTAGCAGCTGTTTATAACGTCTAACTAGATACATACACACAAAAGTGCGCCAAGCAAACTAATTAGAACCTTTGGAAAGTCAAACTAAGTTCGGGACAAATACATCAGTTTGAAAATATTGTAATTAAATAAGAAGCAGGGTACATGTTAATACAGTGCGTTCACCAGTTTTAGGGTTGGAAGATATATAAATAAATAGGTAGGAACAAATCACACATTTCGGATATGGCAAATAATAACTTTAAGATAAGAGAAGAGTCGTCATAACGGGGTAGAGAGTCTAGGGCCCTAAGCTCACTTTTTGCGTGATAGTGGGTATAGAGGTAAAAGGAATAAAAAAAGTGATGGCATCGCGTATTGAGTGACGTGATTAAGATTTTCAACAGTTCTCTAGATCGGCTTTAACGTTCTGCGCAGGAAGATGAGCAGGTGGTACATTTTAAGTTTTTTCTTTTCTCCCAGACCAGCATGGAACGGCAGCGTAGAGTAAATATATCATTAATATTCCTTATTTACTACACTACCTATACATATGAAGCTTGTTACACAGCTACTCGTAGACTAGGCTAAGAACTGACTGATTCAAGTTACCGAAAGATCCACGTGGACAAATACTCCATAATATTATCATATTCAATATATAAAACTCTAGTAAATAGTAAGAAACATAAAGAATTATCTCTCTATGTGTACTCATACACTGTAAACTAATCTGCAAGGTAGATATAAGTGTCTGCTACAAATTAAAGTGTTTTTACTACACTGCAGATAAATACAATGACAATGGCGAATCAAAGGGCCTCGTCGCTGACAGAGGAAGGTCTCGACCTTCTTGCTATTACCTAGCTGCGTAGCATTGACAGCGGCCCTTATGCAAATCGTCTTGCGCGTGCGCGTGCTTGCTTCCACTACCGGCTTGAAGGGCCACGTAATTATCGTAAACGTAATTCTTAGGTACTCATTCTTTAATGGACCTTCAGTTTGTACTGTCAGCTGTTTAAATATGGTTTCCTGGTACTTAAAATTTGGATCAATTTGCTATTTGGAAACTTATTTAATTTAAACACGTAAAAGTGCTATAGCAAAAATTAATACATATTGATAAAAAAGTCCTATAAATGTTGAAACTATTTATGTAGGTACTCATGTTAAAATTAGATTTCGGTTTTATATATTTTTTTATTAACCTATTTATTATTATATTAAAACTTAATTAATTAAAAGGTTAAAATAAATACTAGATATGTATATCGAACAATAATAAGTACACATTAAAAGAGGTTAAACCAATTTACTTAGATTTAATGTCCAATTTATATTTCTTTCTAATACGTTTTTAAATATAGGTATCAAAAATAATATTCAGGGTATATCTGGAAAATTACTATTCAATACCGCTGCAATAATAAAAACACTTAGAAATTCTGCCTCAGTATTGTTGGTAGAGACGTGTTATACACTAAAATTTATTGTCAAGAATAACCTCCAAAGAGTAAAACATTTTTAAAATTTGTATTTTTAAATACTTTTAAACTATCGCGTTGCATTATTATTAAATGAATGCATACGGGAATTAACGCGAAACGTACCTTTATTTATTTATTTTGCTGACGTTTCGTTCGGGTTTCACCGAACGTGGTCCTAGCTTGATTGTATTTGTATTTTTAGCGGAAAAACAGCGAATACTCTGCCAGCGCGGCGGTTCAAGGCGAGCCCTGCAAAGGGCCGCGCTAGCGTCACGCGCCGCCATTGACCCACTTACGAGTACCTACTCGTACGCCGTCGTGTGCGCACCCGGCACAGTGTACAGTCGCTGCTGAAAACGCTTCATAGTTTTGCACTGTCACGTACGCATTAGAATGAGTAGGTACGGTAAAGGACATACAAATTACTGGTGTGGTTACCGATACTTATACTCACTCACCTACTTACTGCAACCTCTCTGGTGACTTCGTCAATTGTAATTTCACTGTGATTATTGGTCATCAGCTTACCTCAATCAGTCAGGATCTGGGTCTTCGGAGTTTACCTTTAAGTGTAAGATGTAGGAATCTGTTATGAGTTATAAAATACCTATTGAATCGTTGACTATTGAAAATCGTGTTTCTGTCACCAATTTTAGAGAACAGAAAAAAATAAGCGTAACAATTTTAAATTTTCATATTTATTTAAGCTGCTTAACCTTCACTGCCGGATATAGGCCTTTCCCAAGGGTTAAAAATGAACGATTTAAAGCGCATTTTCCCATTATTTTGGGCAAGTCATCTTATCTTACAGATAGATGCGTAGGAACGATGTGCTTGTGTATTCGAGAACCTTTCAGCTTAGATTTTTTATATAAAGAAGTGCAAACGGAGCGCGTACTTAGGTATATCACGGAAAAGGATGTGTAACTCACCGCAAATATTCGTTCAATCAAATTCATAAGGAGCTTTTCACTTCAGCGCGCGATTGTGTTAGGTTTCAGCGCAGGCGCGCGTGTTCGCTACAGTTGTTTGTGGCGCGCATCTCAAGGCAAGGCGCCGCAAATAATTCTGCTATTGTGAAACACCTCCTTATCACAGTCTGGACCTTGGCTGGATCACACGAATTACGGTCAAGTTGACGATTTCACGATTATGACTTCGTATGATAATAAAATTTCCGTTACATGTTTTCTATAAGGCAGCTTGTTTGAATACACTTCGAGGCTGCTTGCGAGCTATTGTATCGATAAATGACGTAACACGCACCTAGAAAAAAATTATTGTGATAAATATGTTGACTCAAGGCTGTACATATAACTGAATAGGATTTGGCATACGTCATTCCTAACGCTTCTTTTATGAATACTTAGATTTTGGATTTGCCTTTCTGCACGTTTCATTGAGTACAGCATTTTTTACAAGCTTTTATATTTAGCTTCACCTGTCCCGTTGTCTGTGTGTCCATAATCAAATCTGCAAGCTAAACTAATTTAGTTGTATGTCTAAACCAACTTCCCACCATCAATTGAGCTTAAATTTTACATACTTATAATTAATATAAGAATAATTTATATAAGGATGACAATGCAATATCCTCTTCTTCGTCTAAGCGCGTTCCGAGTTACATCCTCGGCTGTGCTGCTTCGGAGCCCGGAGTGCTTCTCTAAATATAACATGCATGTCAATGGTTACCCAAGGATGCCAAAGACCTTGCAAAATGGAGAAGAAATAGCTGGAACAGTTTAAATGATTTGGTAATAGTTTTATGACCGAAGTATGACAATGCAATATTTTGTGCCAATGAACTGATCTCATGATGAAGCTGGAAGGTGGCCATGGCATCTCTGTGATAAAACTACATAGCTCCACCAAGTTTGGGCTCGATTGATTTGTCTTGAGGAGCACTTAAAACTTTTTAGTACAATGTCTTAGATAAAAGCTTGTTTTTAAAAATATTATTTTAAATACGAGTAATTACCTGTTTCAACTTATCTACACACATTTATATTTTTCTTTGAGCTGAAAATACTTTGCGTCATCAGTAATTCTGCTCATCAGTGATTATAGGTATGTGTATCAAAAGGATGCATGCAGAATTGCAGACAGAGGCGAGAAAATCGTGTAAAGTATTTATATGGTGGCATCGGGGGCTTTCGGTTGTTCAATAGTAATATTGTTTTCTAGGGTGGTCAACATACAGTGATCTACAATAACAAAATTCATGTTTTTGAACTGTAAATATAATCAGCTAAACAACATGCGTTATTCATCGTCCAAAAGGGCATTTTCTATACATTATCTCTGAAGAGGCATGCCAGTGATAAGTGCGTCGGCGGCGGCGTCAATGCACTCCGCTGCATGCCCCTAGGTCAGTTCCCTGTGACTCAGTCTCTGATGCACCGTTACGTATATAACGCATCGTGATCTCCACCAACACCAAAACTCAGCGACTTCCAACATTTCCCTGATTTTTCACTTCCATTGACGATTTATCTTATGCATACGAACGAAACGAAAATAAAAGTAACGCAATGTACATGAAACATTGTAAAATGTTCGTTATAGAAAAGACTTGGTACGAAGTTTAGAAGAAATGACTGGCCAGTTGTTGGTTGCTGCATCACCGGAACAATTGCGTAGTTACCTGGTGCTCCACTGACTTTACAATACACATCTGATTCTTTTTTATTACTTTCGATTTCAATTTTTGTTACAACCGTACTGATACGACCTATTTTTTTAATTGGAAAATGATTGCCTGGTCAGTTTTATAACCAGTAAATAGATTACTAGATGGATGTCATTAAATTAAGTCAGATAACTGTAGCAATATCAAACAAAACAAAGAACGTAGGAGCCGCTTCTTCTCCTGCGTATATCATAGCAGAAGACGATCAAGAACGAGCGAGATGGTAGGCCTATATGATAGAAATATGTGATCAGTCATGGATTATACAGTTATATTCTACGTTATTTTTTTTCGTACGTACGAAAACTAGTAACAAATACGTGATACTATGTCAACATAGGATAGATTTAGTTATGCAGGAAGGCGACTAAAACAGTTAATATTTACATACTGTTAAATAAAACAATAGACAGGCTGTATAAATTCATTGTGATTGAAGCGTCTGCTCGCATTTCGTTTGCACTCCATCTTTTGGGTCTTTGCGCTCGAAATCGATGCGCTCATTTGAATACGATAACTGTTGATAGTGTAATTGTAGCCGCGACCATCTGCTTGTTTACCTCCGTTCCTCAACCCTCAGGAACCCCTGAGATAGCCGCAACCCTTCCTGGCCATCGGCCACCCTCGGACATGATTTTTTTATCGGATAGCAAACAAGCTGTTTTAATGAGAAATATCGGTTACGGAAACACTCACTGTCGGTAAAATATTTGAATGCCTTTTTTTTATTTCTATTTAAACAACATTTTAGGTTTCAGATATTGTATGATGAAATCAGCTTAAATTAACTTAGCTGTTTTCATACTTGTTTGTTGCTGGTAAATGTTCTACAAATTTATATTTCTCATCTGCAATAAGCCGTCTCCCATTCTTATATAAATATAGTGTTACGTTTAGTTTATCGTGTTATTTATATTTGCATCATGAAAAAAGATAGGTATATAGTCACATAAATTTGTTCAAAATGAGCTCAAATACTTGTAACCTTTTGTTTTTTTTTATTTACGAGATCGTTCTTTTGCATTTTGGTCTTTAAAGACGTGATAACAAGATGTCAAAATCTTCAATCCAAGTCCAGTCCATTAATTTCTTGTGTGGTTTCACTACCAAGCTAATTAGAATCATTAACAAAGAAACAAACAAAAAAAAAATACTTGATAAGAAATGCTGGATTTTTAAAAATCTCACTTTTTGATTTCACTACTTTTTGTAGGTGATCACCATAACAGTAACATAGTGGTAAAAAAAGTCCAAAATTTCAATATTTTGTATTTTTTCAAAAAAAGAAGAGTATGCTACGGTGTGCCTTTGATTGTTTGCTCGATTTGGCCGGGCACTGCCGTACTACCAGATACTAATAATTCTTACAATGTATCCTAAGAACCTTGCCTGATATCTAAGAGAGTTTTACAAAACTTGAGAAAACATACATATTTTTAGTAGAAACTTATATATTGATCGAGGCGATATTTTAACATTCGTTACGCGTTAATTACGCAGCCGCAATTCCAAACTCTTAAATTATGCGGCATTATAGCGATCGATGCGAGTATAGATAGTCATTAGGTAGCTGCAGGGTTGGAAGCCAAAATATGGCGGGGAGGCAGATGTAAAGTAGCAACAAAGTAGGCTTATATCGGTGGGATCTGCATGCAGTGCAGCTTGTGCGGCGGGCCAATGGCGGCCCTCGGTTGAAAGTTAATTCACCATTGCTCAAGATGCCATCGAGGAAATGCGTATAGTTGCATAAATAACACGCGTAATTTAGGGTGAAATGGCTGCCCGGTGCGCACAACTAATAGATTTAATGTAAAAAATATGCTTTCTTAAATAACGGATTTTTAATTTAGGTTTGATTATAATAAAATAATAACAAAATTACCTTAAAACTGTTTTTAATTCATCATTAACTACCATAATATTACATGAAATAAATAAGTTCTAATAAGAATAAGTAAAAGGTGGCGTAGCATCATACTGCTACGAACGTGCTACGCCGTAGCAAGAAGATTTTCGCATTCAGTCATCAATGCGAATAAATGCGAATTTTCAAGATTGCGTAGTGTATATTCCACATTATATTTAAATAAATGCAACATAATAACACCAATTATTATGGAAATATAAGTAATAAAGTATTTTTTGTTAGAATTACAAAGGTTTTTACAGCAGAAGGCCGGCGTTAGGACGGCGAACGGAAACATTTTGTGTAGGGTTGCGATTTATTACGGGCCACAGCCGGTGTCCTTTTTGCTTTAATTGGCTACAAAACGCAACCCATTTACAAAAATGCCGAGTGATAACGGGATGACGTCGGTTTTTGTGAGATTCAGATAAGCTTTGCACATTTAATTTTTTTTCGCTGTCGTCGATGTTGTGGAATTTAGCTTGCATAATATATCTTGTAAAAATAAGCTGGATGAATAGAATAAGCAATAAGAAGGTGCTAAAAAGAGTGAGACAGTAAAGAAATATTTTAAAAACTATTGATAATAGAAGAGGAAAGATGATTGAACATCTAATAAGACATGACAATCTATTCAGAATATAGTAGAAGGAAAAATAAAAGCGAGGCGCGGAAGGGGACAACCAAGGATGAAGTTTTTCCAACAAATTAAGGGAGGGTTAGGAGTTAGGTCCTACCAAGACATTAAAAAGATGGCAGAGAGAAAAGAGGAATGGAGGCATCTCCACTTAACTCCACCGACAAGAACAAGTTAAAGAAGAAGAGAATATATCGTGTACATTTTTCATTTAATTTAATCTTTTACGGAGATAAATAAGCAGGCACGAGTTCGATTCTCTCGAGGCGCGACTTGTACCTCTGAGGTATGTACTCATTTACGGTCAGTTTTAACTGCCACCACTTGCTACCAGAGAAGAAAACATTGTGAGGAACCTGTACATTAGTAGCTAGTAAGTTTACTAGTGTATGAAATAAAGAATGCAATAGAAAACCACTCCATTATTTTTGCAAAAAATAGTTATTGCGTGCGTCTCTTGTCAAATAATGACACCGACAAGAGCTTCTTAAATGTAGACAGACAGATAGACAAAGCCAAATTAGGGGCCATAAGTTTATTAAGTTGCTCATCTTATATATAAAATTCTCGTGTCACAATGTTCGTTCCCGTACTCCTCCGAAACGGCTTGACCGATTCTCATGAAATTTTGTGAGCATATTGAGTAGGTCTGAAAATCGGCCAAAATCTATTTTTCATACCCCGAATCTACGCGGGCAAAGCCGCGGGCAAAAGCTAGTTATCTATAAAAATAGAATATTTATTTATTTTAATAAAGAATACGTGAAATTAATTACGATTAGTTGTTGAAGGATCCGCCGATCATGTAAAATGCGTCTTAAATAGAAGACTGAAGCGATAAAGTAAAATCAGCATAAAACAACATTGTAACACATAAACTGACATTAATTTATCATAAACCTTGAAGAGAAGGTTAACGAGCAAAATGGTGCGCGCATTATTTGTATAAAACACAACTTCCAACTTGAAGCGACGTATATACTAGTGTAGTAGTAGATGACAGTAGACCTCGCGAGCTCTTATAATCATGCAATAACCGATACCTTCCCCTTTCCCCTGGTTTAGCAAAGCTATTTCAGTGAAATCCGTCTATATGTAACGCTACGCCGCTCTAGATCCGTCATTTTGGAAATCCTTGGGAGAGGCCTATGACCAGCAGTGGAATTTATGCGGCTGAAATGATGATGATGATAACGCTACGGCAAACTTCTCCCCTCCACTCCCCCTTTAGATTATTTTTTGCAACATCTTGTGTAGAGTGTATCTCAAATTTGATTGAAATCCGTCAATAAATAACGTTATAGCAAAGTTCCCCCTTTTCTCCCCTATTGTTTCCCAATCAAAAATCACGATCGTCTAAAAAAATACAACAAGAAACTTGTGTGCCTATTTTCATCAAATTCGGTTGTCAAATGTAACCTGTAGGTGAGAACAGACAGACGCACAAAAGCATTTTTAGCCAATCTCGAAACGTTTCGCTCGATTCGGTCGCTCGGACAATTATTTCTACTTAAATATTTAGAAAATATGAATTTGATACTACATCGAAAATACCATTTGCGAATGACAAAATTATGGAAACGTGAAATTTTACTTTCACAACGCGAAGACGCAGGTAGATAATCTACATAAGATTGTCCAAATCGAAAGGAAAAAAATATGGAGGGATTGCATTATATCCACAATAAATCTAATGACACGACAGCCTCTATAAATATAATCGAGACAGGTAGAATTTGGAGCTAATGACTATTTTAATTTCACAACGATGTATCTATCTAGATATTTTTATTGAAATTCAAGACGTAAGTTAAGAGGATTAAGATTATTTTAGGGTGATGTGATATTTGGATGTTTCTTATGCAGTTGAGCGGGAGGGGCGGCGGTACGGGGGAGAGGTTGCTGAAAGGGTTGTGTGGGAACGGAGGGCACCTGCGACTGCACATGGTGCTCGCCTAGTCAGTTTTTTGTACATTTGCGCAGACAGATCAGTATAATGCAGTTTTTTACTCATCTATGCATATGTTACATGAAATACTGCCATAATAAATGTAGAGACATCAATTTTTTTTTTGCTTTAGCGTCAACTATGTTCTTCTCATTTAAGTATGCTACACATATAAAAAATATTATATTCATTATAAATAAAAATGTTTGGCGCATACTCCCCCGACAAGAGCCACTAAGCTCTTAAATAAGAAGAAAGAAAAAATAAATAAAAATGATTGAAAGTACATACTTTGAGGTATATACCACATTTTTTTCAGAATTATTTTAGTAATATTTCAAAGGTTACGGTGGGGGGACACCTCAAATTTTAACTTTGTATTAGATTATCTCAAGACTGGGGGGTTTGATCTACATAGTTTCAAAGCAGTTTTTGTTGCATTTGAAAAGACCTTTTCAACGATACCCCACACGTTGGGGTAAGTCCAATAAAATTTTTTTTGGGCTGAAAAAAAAACATTTTTTCATAATTTTAAAAGACAGCTTTTGGAACTTCAATATCTATCTCTCCACCAATTTTCGTGACAATCGGTGCAGTAGCGGCGGAGTACGAGCCCGGGCGGACAGACAGACGAACATGACGAAACTATAAGGGTTCCTTGTGGACTACGGAACCCTAAAAAACGCATCGAAATCGGTCTATTCGTTTAGGAGCTACAATGCCACAGACAGACACATTAAAAAATAACCGTTTCCGTAATTACTCCAAAATAAATTAGAGGTGCATGTCACAACCCAAAACTTGATGTTATTATTATCGACACCACGAAGAAATGTAATTGTTTAATGAATACTAGAAGGGGGCGGTTGCGAACTGTCGATTGCAACTGTTTGCCGTGACATTATCGTGTCGACGTTCCACTCATTATGGATGCTATGTTTCGCGTTGTAGTTTCTTCGACCAAACTACTTAGACCTGTGAAAGCGTATATAACATTCTCGTAGCTAGTTTTGGTCACTGGTACACTGGACTTGCATTATTGAAACATGGCAGCCCGTTACCTTAGCGAACTGCCCCTAATTCTCGGCACAATTTATTCATTTTGCAACACATCGCCTGTCGGCCTTTTCACCCACCCTTGTCGGCTCACGCGTTCTCGTCAATGAATTCTTAATGACCCCATTCGTTTAAAGGCCGCCAAATTCACCTAGCCACTGGTTGTTAAGGCGCTAAACAAAACACACGCACGCACGGTAGCTCTACATACCTTCTACCTAGAGGTATGGTACAGTAACAGAACTACAGTAGTTTTAAGAGATCTAGATAATATATGAGTAGTAAAATCGTTATGAAAATTTTAATTAGTATACTAACTTTACCAAATGAGAAAGGAAATCACAAGTTTTTATACATTATGATAAATGTAATAAAGTTGATGCATCATATTTATTATATACTTAAATAAATGCATGGTCTATCAAATTGATATTTATATTATAATTTAAAATATTGCAAAATAGCACACACTTGAGATGAAAGCTATAAAATGTTTAACAAGTTAACATATTAAAAAGCTGAGCTACGAGTATGTTTAAGCGAGTGTAAATCAAAATTAGTTTTTACCAAACGAAAAAGGAGAATTAAGAAGTAAGCACATTCGCCCTGAGGCCTTCCTCAGGGCGAATGTGATTGGCGACGCCTACACGAAGACGTCCCGAACCACACTCAAAAGGAGAATGAAAATATTTTAGCAAGCATTACCTGTGGACGCAAAATCAGACTTCTTCCGCGAGTAAAGTAAAAATAAAATTGGGACTAATCATAAAATGAAGCATGATGAGCACACGTTTAGGATAAGCCATAAAGCTTTTAACAGGTTAGCATATCAAAAGCTGAGCCGTGTTAATCGGATGGATTTTTTTGCATAAGCGGATAACCCTTCAGCGCTACCTGCGAGCACCGGCGACAATGCGCTTATTGTGCGCAAGCGCAACTCAGGTTGTGCAAGTAGGGTGACTACATTTATTGTTAACTAATAGGATAAAACATAATTAATAAAATAAAATTGATAATGAATTTAAGTAGTAGTTATTTGTTTTATTTTTTTATAAGTAAACATGAATAAAGAAAATATCGGACTTAAATTTTTTAAGTTTTGCCAAAACATAGTTGCAAAAAAGTCATAATAAAAACACATATAATTCGTCATTAATCTCATTATATAGGTCTATTTATGAATGTTAACTAGGTCGTTACTAGATAGTAAATAAAAAATGAAACTAAAACCAATTATTTCCTCAATCGTATAATAATGAAAATATTATAGAAAAAAGTGTTTATAATCTCTAAATAACAATCCACTTAGATTCTCTCTCGATTCCTATAAAAATTCATAGACACTCTACAAATCTATTGCATTATCTGTGCACCACAATGAGAATAAAGAGCAAAAAATGCAAAAGAAAACATAGTTTTTTAGACAATTTAATATAGGTCAGGTGCAATACTCAACCCTTTCGAAGCGTGGGAGTGTTCCCTGGATGTTTTGTGCAAGGATTTTTTGCGCGTCGAAGAAGTGTTTGCGATAATTTGTTCCCACATTTTTGTGTGCAATCGGGAAGTGATGACAGCATTGAGACCGTTATGAATTGTGCAAAAAAAAGGAAGGGTTTGGGTAAACAGTTTTACCGTTCGGTGTAATTGCACATACGGTTAGGGCATTGAATGTCGTGCAAAAATAAGCGAATCAATAATGCAAGTGACATGTAGGTTCCCCTGTACGTTCTTCGTTTTACTTCGTTATAAAAATATATTTATCATATATCATCATATCAGCCACAGGAAGTCCACTGCTGGACATAGGCCTCCCCCAAGGATTTCCAAAAGGACCGATCGGAAGCGGCCTGCATCCAGCGTTTTCCTGCAGTCAGGAATAGCAGGGTTGCCGGGTACTGGGGGCCTGGTCGTATTTTGTACGTTCATTGAGGGGTTTTGCCATACTCGCCACGCTTGGCAGGCGGGTTGGCGAGCGCAGTGGGGGGTGCACTATCGCACTTCCGACGCTGCTGCCCATTGGAAGTCAGTTTATGTGCAGTGACGGAACTGTCATTTAGTCGCCTTTTACGTCATCCACAGGAAGACTTGGAGTGGTCCTATTCTACTCTGCCACATGTTCCTAAACGAAAAGAAATTCTAAAAACCTGGCAACTTGTTTAAATGAAATATCTTATATTATTTTAAATCAACCAAATTTCATAAGACTAGAATCACCTACTCAAAGCGCAAATATATATTTTGTGCATAATGACATATGATAAATGAATGATTTGATTTTTTTGAAATTAAAGGATTACCTTTTATTTTTAAAGGACATCAGGCGTTTCCCTTAACATGTGTCGATTCGCCTTACCCTTTTAATGATTGATAATGATTGAATCGTCATAATGACTTGGATCAAAGATCATTTCGACGTCCGGGCGCCGAAAGAGGTAATGGAGGCAGTCAAAACATATTTGCCGGTAGAATAATGAGAGTTCGCGGCGGGGGCTGGCTTCCGGTTTGAACATTCGCAGTGAAAAGCTACTTCCGTTGCTGTCACAGCCTACTTATTACTACATCAACCCAAAATGCATAAAAAGTGCATTAAATATCACAATCGCATTAAGAAACGCATCAAGACGTAAAGAGATTCTACAGAATTTCGAGAAATTCGTTTTTTATTTCATTCGTAAAATGTTATTTAGAGCAATCGTTGTTTTCCATTGAGTATATTAATTACATAATAAGTAAGTTTATTTTGCGAAAGTACTCCTAATTAGGAGTATGTAGCAGGTAATGGAAGTAAATTTATAAGGTACATAAAAATATTATAGAATAAAAAAACTTACTCAAAAATTCTGCCTCAGATTGTACATGGTTTAAATTATTAGTGGTTTTTTGTACCTCCGTCTCTTGCGCCGCCGTACGTCGAACTTATTTCTTACGCATCTTAGCTACTCTTTCAGTACGATTACAATATATACTTATATTTAAAAATTTACCTCTCTAATATCTTGAAACGCTTCAAGTGTCGTTTGCAAGTGTTTGTTTTTCATAATATATTTATGCTATTTATAGACTAAATGTTCGTGTAGTGGTAACGAACATTCGCCTAGTTTTTACCGGTGTCAGAGTTCAGAGCTCGGCGTGAGAACGCTTCGCGTACGCGGTCTGAAACTCGCGGGGGAGTTTTTGTTCAGCGAGTTCAACGACTCTGCGCAAATGTTCACCGACGGTCGTGGTTGCTGGTAGTAACATCTACCCTAAAATATAGTGAGTAGGTACTAAAAGGAAAAATGAATTACTTGGTTGCTGATTAATAAGATTTTTTATCTCATGTTATGAAATAAGTAGGAAGGTTTATCCATATAAATATAAGTAAACTAACAAAGTATAATTATTTCTCATAATCATAGTTTTGTCAAATATTTTCTGTGTATATTGATTAAACGCTGTATGGGTCTAACTCAACTAGCAGTCGGGATAGAGTTCAGTCGGGATTAACTATTTCGAGTCTGTCCTTTGTTGCTCTAATGCACGAAAAATAAATGAACTGTCGGTCTAGCGTTCACCACGATTTTGTTTGTCGGAATCCAGTGATAGACTCCTGTGTATCTTCATTTACTAAGATATGTTGTGTATCTTCATTTACTAAGATATTGTGTCATTTACTCTTTTTCAGTGAAATATTTTTGGTAATGCTCAAAACAAAATCTAATCAATTAATTCTAAATCAATAATAACGTTTTATCCAATGTAGAGTAACTTTATTCAGAAAACTCAAAAATATTCAATTAAAAATACCTTTTTTTTTGTGATATAAATAAGCCGTTGCTGAATAACTAGTATTTTAAAAATCAAAATTATTCTCCGATTTTCCTAATTCGTCGTTTATGGAAGTTTTTATGATATGATTGTTTTACATCGCATCTGACAATATTTTATTTAGGTATGTAATCTATCTAATACCACACATAACCGAGTCTTTTGAAACTATAAGCCGATAAACCTTCCTTCTCCATTTCAAAATAAACTTATCACGTCACGACTGCGCTGAGCAGATTTCGTGTTTTTGTTCAACTTTTTGCACAACGTTCCTTTTCAAAAAAAGTAAGGTGCTTTTCGCTACACACAAAATTGTTTATTTTAGTGACAAAGGGAAATTGCGTTTATGCATTGACAAAATGTTTCCCATAGGATTAAGGAACTAAAAATAAATAATTGTACGTTGATTTAAGTAAGTGTACCTACTGAATAAATATATTAACTATGTAGTTATAAAATTATCTATTAATTTTCGTAATTTTACTTAAATAGGTATGTATTTTTGTCTTTTACTTAATAAATTCATGAATAAATCCAAAGAAGTGTTAGATAGGCAATTAAATAATTAGTGGTAGGTATACCTAGACGTGTTTACTTACTGTACCTTATTAACTTCGTGGCAAATTTTTCATAACAGATTTTTAATTTAGATATTGTTCCGAGCAAATTAATGCTATATAAATCGATAATTACTCTACCTTTTTATTATTGTATTAAAAAAAAAAAAGAATTTAAACGCTTCGCTTAGAAATCTACACGGAAAACAACAACAATAACAGAAACAATAAATCATCGTTTCTTATTGGCAAAGAGCCAAAGGCGCGGCTGCAGTGTCCCGGGCATACAGTTATTCCGTCCCACGCTTTTGCACAATTTATTCCCCAAAAAACTAAATTTTATAGAACCGTCTACCTGCTCGTGTGGCTTGCAGATTTTTGATACCTTTTGTAAAACTTTTTTTGCTTTAATTTGTGACAATTATACCGGTATATGACTTTTTACCTGCGACTTTTTTGTTCTCGAGTTCAGATTCCTTCGCATCTGACATTTTGCACGACCGTTTGTTCTCGTGTGGTTTTTGGATTTGGGTTTACTGTTATTTTTTGAGAAAAAAATGGTTTGGTGGAGGATTCGAATTTCACTCCGCTAATGTTACATACCTGAATACTAGAATAGCCAAATTAAAAATTTGTTTAAATTAACATCTTGGTAGATAATATGCAACGTACCTTATTACCTTAGTACTTAATATAATAAATAAAACTATAAATACGCCTCTAGAGTTTAAAATACAAATAATAGGAATTAATAAGTATTAGGAATATTTATCTGAATTTGGTTAGGTACATTTGCGAATAAAATATTTAATGACTTTTGAAACTATTAATAGGTATGCCACGACCGGGGTAACTTGTTATTAGTCCTTGTTTTTGTTAATGTTGTGACTTGAAAGTACATATATATGTAACTGCTATTAAAATCAAACCGTCATCGAACAAATCGATACCTATTTCTTGAGTTATTTTAAGGTATCCTCGGTGCTACGGAATAAACTTTATATCAAACTAATGTATCTTTCGCAAGGTTTAA
The DNA here is from genome assembly GCA_963576875.1 of Acrobasis repandana. Classification (NCBI taxonomy): domain Eukaryota; kingdom Metazoa; phylum Arthropoda; class Insecta; order Lepidoptera; family Pyralidae; genus Acrobasis; species Acrobasis repandana. The sequence continues at coordinate 10,768,558 of OY756218.1, read as the reverse complement.
TCGATTAGGGACGATCTATTAAAAGAAAAGACTTCAAAGATTGTCCAGGTAGAGCGATGATATTGCATTTTATCAGACTCGATGAGGCTATAAAAAAAGATTTCTCTCTGCATGTGCCATTTAAAAAGAAGACGGGCAAAAAAAGGTCGACGGGGATAGAATGGCTGGTGAGACCGCGGGAAGGGTTAAGGTTAAAAACGTATAGTATAGCGAGATAAGCAAAAAATTATAAAACGTTGTTTTATTATAGCCATGCTCTTGTGTTTTGGTCATTACAATATTCAATGAAAGTACGTTTCATATCTTGTTATAATTTAATTTCTGGAAAACTTTTAACTAAGTGAACTTTATAACGATTATTTTTGGTTAGCTGAATCGTTGAAGATTTTTAACTTATTTTTGTGCAGATTGAATTTTGAGCCAATTCACGGTAGTATTATAATTTTACTCCGGGGTACAAATTGCAGGCAATAATCAATTCTTTCAGGTACGGAAACAAAGCGCAATACAGAGGGTTATTTTTTACGCCGCTTTCACAACATGTGCAATGTTCATTCGGTGGTCTGACCTACTTACACACTTCCTTTGCATTAAAGGGTTAAATGAAATATCCGCGTATTTTGGCAGCAAAAAATCTACTGAGATTTATTTTTGACGGTACCATTATTTATTTGGTAAATACTCACTTCCTCTGGTAAAAAATCTATTAGAAAACTACCATCATGCAAGTATTTAACAGAGGGAATATAAGCCAGGTAACTTGCAGATAAATTACTAAATACCTAGGTCAATAATGTAAATGTAAATCCTTGCGGAACACTTAGCCAATCACACCTTGCGGATCAACAGAAATAACAATAGATTATGTTTATAGATGCAAACAAGTATCAAGTAAGCACTAAGTATAGTGCCACTTATAATAAAGATATATGTTAGTTATTCATTTATTATCATTATAACAGTCACAGGAAGTCTGCTGGACTAAAGGCCTCCCCCGAGGATTTCTAAAACTGATTGGAAGCGGCCTGCATCCAGCGTCTTCCAGCAATCTAGCTCATGTCAGTTTTTTTACGCTGCGCTTACCGGTAAGTGCCCACTATTCAAGAACTTGTTATTTGTTCTGCTCCTTTGTGCATTAAGTACCTTCTAAGTATACGTTTGGGAAGTAACTTTATCTCTATCCCTATTGTGCCTGCGACTCTGTCTGCGTGCGTTCCATAACAACAAAATGAAATTCAGTATTCGGCAGCAGTAAGAAAAATTTAAATTAGTGTTATATTTTTATCCCGCATTCACTTAATGTGAGGGTGCTTTGGCGCCGCGGAGGTGTTTCAACAGAGAGAAAGAGTTGACAAACTGACAGCTAATTGAAATACGCCCATGTGCGGTGTTTTTGCTGTACTCGATAGGAGGGCTAATCTGGCGAGGCTCGCGACATCCCCTCGATATTTTTTACAATTTTTTTCGCCACTTAGAAAGGGGTGGAAGCGAAATAGCTTGTTGGTATTTCGGAACAATTTTTATGATCCCAGGACTGGATTTCCGTGTTAGGACATAAATAGAGACGAAGCAATTAAATGACTTAAGCTACCTAATTAAAAAACAGAGAGAGAAAAAAAGATCTTGGTTTCTCTGTTTATGAATTTCATTATAATAGTATCGATAAGTATTCAAAGTTGAAATTAGTGAGTAAAATAAAAGTTTTGAATATCAGTACTAAAATGAAAGGAATATCAGAAAATCAACATACCTAAGATTAGAAAGCTATTTTAAATAAGCAATTATGATTTGTCAGATTCAAGTATTTGCATTGCACTTTGCATGACATGATCAACTAGGTGATTTGTAGAGCCGAAAGCTCAATATAGGTATATTGTTAGGTATTAAACTTGTACCAAGGCCTACAAAAATGGTGTTTGTGCCCATATAATTCCTATATACTAGTGGCTCTATGAGCTGTAGACCTCGCGAGTCACCCCAACACTTTGAAGTTTATCGAATATAAAAGTTGTTTCGACAACGACAAAAAAAAGGTTTATGACATTTTTGATTTTTTTATAAATACATAATTGTTACATTTTTTTTAAGTTTACAAACTCCATATTTCCACCATTTTGAAAAATTTTAAAAACACTGTCTAAACAAAAAAATTCTACATAATTATTGAACCTGCTCACAAAATTTCACTAAAATCGGTTGAGAAATGCGACCAGTAGGCGAGAACAGCCGGAGAACAGGAATTCGGACACACAAAGAATTTTTGCCGAAGCTGAAACGGAGACCTTCGTTCGCTTCACTCACTCGGGCAATTATTATCAGAGTCTTCGGGGTATAAAATAAACAGTTTCCCTTTGACCTTTCCACGTCAATGAGGCAAAGAAATAAATGTAGCGAGTGATAAGTTATCCCGCTAACCTAGGGATCAGTGTTAAAACAAACACGTGTTGGAAACGTTTAAACTAAGATATTTTACGCGGAAGGGTTGCACCTTCCGCACATCCCTTCGCATAGTTAACTCCCTACCTAATTCGGAGTCTCATTGGAAGCAAGCACGCTCTAACGGCCATTCTTAATAGAATTCACCCCTCGCGGCTTTGTTTTTGTACTTCCGGAGCTGAATTCGTGTCTTTGACGTTTTGACAAACCCTATTTGTCTTACTAGTAGTACGAAAATCGCGTTATACAAGAACTTCGCCCAGCGTCATGCTACCAAGGCCGCATGAGGCTAGAGGAGGTCGCGTCTCGATGTTTTGGTACAACATAGGTACTCTGTATCAGCTCACGAACACACTTACACAAACACAATCATATATGTGTAAAGCGTAACTAGCATATAATGACGTCAAAATAGCGTTAAGATACTTAAATCAAAGCTTATTTACATAAAATGATTAAGCATGTAAGCTTGGTAAATAGATAACATATTCGCGGTGCTCGATTTGCACAGTGGTGCCCGCGTGGAGCGTAGAGTCTAGACCGATTGCCATTGGCTGGCGGCGCGGGAGGGCGATCCTCCTCCTCTCGAGTGATGCGATTCGCGAACCCACACATGCGCGATTATCGGCGAATCGTGTCCTGCGTTCTACATATACACAAACACTTCTATATTGCTATTACTGTTTTCTGCTATGTTTTTTCGCATAGTTTTTATATGTGTGAATGACACATACCAGGATGGCATGATTATAGACATAAGGTTATGTACTCACGAAACGCTGCTATATATTATATTATTTATATTGCTAAACGCTGATTGGCCGAGATGGAGAACTCAGCTGCTATGTCAACATATTATATGCTGTTTTGTATTGCAAATTAGTGTTACATGATTATGTTTAAAATTCAGTTATTCGCTCGTTTGGTCCATTCTCTAATAGATATTTCCTTATGCGATAAAAATCATCCGACCGGTTTGTTGGCTATTTCGTTGTGCTTTCAGACCTGTGAATGTAAACACGGTATTTATCAATTGATTCACACGAATTGGAACCTGTCTTTGCATAAACCGGTATCAAATATTGAGAGAGAGATATTCTTTTTGTAAGTTCTCTAAATGTGTTTTCGCTTCTTTTGTTCTCGCTTCTTATATTTGTTTATAAGATGAAAAGAGTGGACATCTGTAGCTCCAATGTGTGGTTTTTTTATATTCATGATAATATGAACCTCAGAGTTTATGATAATTGTTGAAATTTTAAATAAGATAATTAAAATAAAATAAAAACATTAAAATTATCGATTATGAATATAAAATATAATTCAACAGTTATTTTATAACACGTTTAAATTGCAATGAACTTCATAACGGTTGCATAGCAATATCTGTGAGAAAAAACTTATTCAATCGGTCAGTTCAAAACTGCCCACTGGGCTAATGATCACCTCAACAAAACGCCGGACAAAACGGCCCCAAACACAAAGCTCAAGCACAGAACAAAGGCGCGTTTTGGCACAATGCCAACCATATTAATTACCCTTCTCAAGAATTCACAATGGAAAGGGTTTAATAAGCTTAGAGTAAATAAAAGAGTTGTAAAATGGACTGACCGCTGTCCGGTGACCGCTTCGTGTAAACTACGGGTGGAAAATTTGATGTGACGTTCGCGAATGTTAAATGATCTCGATAAAAAATTAAAAAAGATTAGAAGGGTTTTATCTCAGTTGCTTCTATTAAAAAAATTGTGTGGTGTTCGAATTTAAATTGTCAAACATAGTTTTTGGCTTGGCAGCAGATAATTAAATTCAACTAAAATCCACGTTTTACTTTAGTATAGTATTTTTAACCTATTCTGAAAATTTTCTACACCCAGTTCGTTTTGTTTAACCCTTATGTATTTTAAAAAATATTAAACTACAGCTTATTTTATTTATTTATACTTAGTACTAATACTTTGAAGACCATCGCGTAACTGTACTTTTTTCAATTAAAAAGATGGTAGAGTCGCTAAAAGATACGTAACTAATACTTTGTCTACCATTTCCATCTGAGCATGTTTAAAGTTCAGAAGTCCCTAGACGTACGAACTCTTATAGTTTCGGTAGGTATGTTATATAAAGAAGTGATTTGCATCATGCTGCATGGGTAGGCATAAATATTACGTATGCTTACAATGCTGCTAAAAAAACAGTGATAGTAGTATAATACTGAACTTTTAAGGAAATCTATCACGGCTAAGTTAGCTTTGTTAACTTAAAGTTACCACCAACGCTGTCTTACTCTAACTTCTATTCTATCTTACTTATAAAAAGGTAACTATTTGAAAAAATTGTAAAAAATACGCAATTCTTTGAAAACATTAACATAAATAATGATGCAATAAGTTTAAAATGGCATTCATTAAGAGAGGCCTACTCCCAGCAGTGGGAGGTTCAAGGCTGTGAATGATGATGATGACGATGAAGTCTAAAATGGGTAGTAGAGAGCGTTAGAACCATACATACATACATAATGTCACGCCTGTTGCACGGGGGTAGACAGAGACTGTGGACCTCAACTTGCTACGATCCTGCATGACAGAGCTCTTTCGCTTCATATACACTCATCACTCTCTTTATGATACCAAGTATTCCCGTATGTCAACGGCCAATATCAAGGTTAGTGTGAACTTGCCAATCTGTTTTATTAGCGGAGCCCTGGGGAGCGACTGGTCAATCGTGGGTCATAGGTGACGAACGGACAGCCGAGCCCGGTTCTAACGTAGCCCCTCAGTTATCTATTTGCATATTCATATCAACATCTTTATAACAACTACAATATGTATATATATATATATATATATATATATATATATATATGTATTGTATTGTATGTAGCTATTATGTTTGTTTCGTTTTCGGCGTAAGTAGTTTAAAAAAGGTTTCCAAAAATTAAAAAAAAATTGTTACAATCTTTTTATGTGCGGAAATGGAAACAAAGAATCGCTTTAAAAAAACTTTTTTAAAATCTTATCTTAAATATTTTGCCAATAACCTTTTACAGATTTCGCAATGGACATTAGTGATAAGATACTCGTAATTGCAAAAAATACGCGTATGCTATTGTGTGTCTAACAATGCATGTTGAATACAGGTGTGGGGTATGGTTGGGTCAGTTTTGCACGGATTCGTACTGCGAACTGCGACTAGCCGTTAGTCACCCCTGACCGATGACCGCTGACCTCATGGGACTGAGAACTTGAACTTAGTACCTGCAATCATGACATTGAACTTTGCGAAAAATCGGGTCTTTGTAAAAAAACATTTGGTTAATCTCTTTTTATCGCATTAATAAAACATATCTTTGAAATATCACTGATGCCATTTACTTACTGCAATACTTTAGGACGTGTGACGTAATTGCGTCCTTAAGTATGATAGAAAATAAATAATTATATTTTCTCATTTTACTATTTAACATTCATTCAAATATTGAGCAGGGAGAGTGCGCTTCTAAAAGTACGAGTAACTTATTTCTTATCAAAGTTTATTTGGAAAGTAGTTTCAAAGTAATTTCCGCAGTCAAATTATAAATTTCACTATTAGAACGCTACATAGTATTATATTTCTAGATAACAGCCTATCCAGACTTTAATTTTGTATTCTAATAAAAAGTATCTTATATATAGTCTCGTCTCACGGTCAACCAATTTTATTCGCAACCCCTGGGTGAGATGTCCGTTGGTCACCCCTGACCGCTGACCAATGACCTCATGGGATAGACAACTTGCGATCCTACGATACGCCAACTTGTTCCATGACATTAAACTAATATTTTTAATAGAAAATTCCTTGCACTTTTTTGTTTATAAACTTATATTGAGTATGTCTGCTTATGCTTAGTCTCATCTAGGTATATCTATCAATATTTTTTTTTATATACAGTATCTGCTTGAGATTTTCTACTTCAGTAGCCTGTTAACTAAACAAGGAAGTATAAATAAAAAATAAAAATATCCACCAGGGAAAATACAATTTCCCACAACTGTATCCTCATTGAGGCAGCCTCAAACTAAGGAGTCAGCAGAATTTTGTAACTCCGATTGTCTATGTCAAAACTGGTACAGTGCTATTATCATTACATTACATTATCTCAGTTTTCTGAAAAAGATATTTAGCATCCAATTAGCATCATATCCTGAGCATAAATAAATAACGACAGTTTCACGATGTTATTAAAACACAATTTTCTTAAAACTTATGGTCTTTTGTTATTGAAATCTAATGCATTGCAGTGTATTAATCCCTTAGCAAACATCTGCCTCGAATGTTTTTCATATCGATGTCTTGAATGCAGGTTGCGAAAGGGTGCAGTGGACGCGGCTCGCCGTTGGTCACCTCTGACCCGCCAACGACTGGACTGCAGTGGTCATTTTTTATTTCGAAATAATGGGGCTTCGATTTTATTGATGGTATTATTAAAGACGACATGGAAGTTCTCTTTAGTAGGCATTTATCTAGTCATATTACAACCTAGGTATGAATGCTATACCACTTATAAATATGTGATATTACGTGAATATGACTCATCAGACAGAGATGTTTCGTCGGTTTTGGATATAACGTTGTAATATGGTAAGTACCTAATGTAGTTATAGAAGAATACGATGACGACCTCCATAGCGTAGTGGTTAACACGCTAGATCGCCAATCTGAAGGTTCTGGGTTCGATTGCAAGGGCATGTTTGACCTGGGTCCAAGACCCAGTTTAGTGTTTATCTTTATACATATGTATTTATAATAAATATAGTATCGTTGAGTTAGTATCTGATAATACAAGTTCAAAACTTACCTTGGGGCTAGCATAATCAGTGTGATTTGTCCCTAAGGAAATATTAAATATATACCTGTATACTTATAAGTTTCAGTCATCGACACGATGAAGAAGAAGAAGTAAATATTTATTTATTTATAACACTTTGCTGAAAACAAAGTCTACCGAGTCTGCTCCTTTTAAATGTCAGGTGGATGTACGAGTAGGCAATGTCAGGCAGTGGGATAAAATTGTAATAACGACTTCGAGTAAAGACTCTAGGTACATAGTGGACGTAGAGTTTTGGTAAATTTTATTACTAAAGCGTAACTGGTATTGGCAGTAATATTGGTATATTGATACAGATAATTATCACGTCTAGATACCTAATGGGGTAGACAGAGCCCAGAGCTGTAACTCCCTAAGGCAGCGGCCTAAAAGTGTTTAGCGTCATGGTGCGGGTGGAAAAACGGATTTAAAATAGTGATGGGTTGCTATTAACATTATTCTCAGATTCTCGCCCATTCCCTCAACCGGCTTTTAAAAACTGCGCGAGAAGAGAAACAGCTACATTCTGAGTTTTTTCTTTTCTCCCAGACCAGCATGGAAGATAGTAAGACCTCGCGCGCTCTTATAACCATGCAATAACTGACACTTCGCCCTTTCCCCTAGCTTAGCTAAGCCATTTCAGTGAAATATATCCATATATAACGTTACAGTAAACTTCCCTTCTTTTTCCTTTGTAACATCTTGTGAGGAATAAGAAGTCCTTGGTGTGCATCTTAAATTTGATTGAAATCCGACAATAAATAACGCTACAGCAAAGTTCCCCCCCTTTCCCCCTATTTCTCCCCATAATCAAAAATCAAGAAACTAGTGTGCGAATTTTCGACAAAATCGGTTGAAAAATGCGACCTGTAGGCGAAAACAGACAGACGGTCAAAAACCCCCAGAAATTATTTAATTTTTGACCAATCTCGAAACTGAGACGCTTCGCTCGCTCAGTCAACTAGTAAGAGTATCGGTCATTAAATTTATAATGTAGATATATAGGGTGTAACAAAATATACTGAAACTATTTTAGGGGGGATTTAGTACATAATACTGAACAACTTTCCCCAAGAAAAATATATCGAAATATGAAATATATTTTTTGAATAAATTTTGACCTGATTTTTTTTTGAAAATAGTTTCAGTATATTTTGTTAGACGTTATATAACGTCTAATAAAATTATTCTGACACTGTTATAAGAGTGGATTCAGTCCATGATACTGAACAACTTTCCCCAAGGAACATATATCTAAATATGAAAAATATTTTTTTGGCTTTCCATACAAACTCGGATCAGCTGATCGGTCAACTTGTATGGGAGGCTAAAAAATATTTTTCATATTCCGATAGGTATATGTTTCTTGGAGAAAGTTGTACCTTATCATGGACTGAATTCAGCCTTAAAATAGTTTCAGTATATTTCGTTAGACCCTGTATATTTTAGCACCAGACTGGTTACATTTGATCTGAATTTTCACAGTTATATACGTAATCGGATACATATATCAATTCATTAACATTCAAATGTATTTTAGCAAGGGCAATATGGTACTTGTGCAACTAAGTTGTGAAATCGTAAAGGTGAATGCCATAGGCCCTTAAGGAATATAATTAACTCGATTAACATAAACAGGTTGTCACTGTAAGTTCTGTATACGCGAAGCTAGAGCAGAGTAGCTGTTAAAAAAAAATAGGTAAACGAGGTTATTGTTGTTTTTTAGCATTTCTCACTCCAAATTACATGTACTCCTTAATATCCTTTTTTATACCATACAGGTATGGAATTTAAAAAAAACTAGCGTGTAAACCATTACACCACGGAGGTAGTCAAACTTAGAATGTAGATAGTTGTGTGTACACGAGGCTAAAGTTAAATATTTTCTGGTTTACTTTCACTAGCTTAGTATCCTGACTTGGAAAACTAGCTTGGTGCAACGCATGCATTAATGAGAATATGTGTTGCGATTTCTGCGTGGCGCCGCCGTCGGGTCAGAAGTGCGTCGAGCGGCGATTTCGCAATCGAAACAATAGGGTTCAATGATCGACTTGACACGGTTTGCTCCTGCTTCAGAAATACTGCGAATAAATAAATTATATAAACCCGGATTGTAAGTAGCACTTGACTACCACAACGCAACAATTTTGTTCGCAGAAAAAATTGCTCCGATCTGAAAAACTGCAATTATGGTCCTAGCAAATATAACGTCTAACGAAATATACTGAAACTATTTTAAGGGTGGTTTGATGGGGTTGTATTTGTATTTAACGGGAACGGTCCCAAAAGACTTCAAAACTTCAAAAATAGTAACGATACCAAAAAAACTGAACACATCATAGTGTAAAGAATTTAGAAAAATTAGCCTTAAACTAGAAAAGATATATTTTGCTTCAATATTAGTAAAAAAGTAAGAATACTATTTGTAAAGACATTTATTTGGAGTATAGCTAGCTATATTTTATTATATCCATAAGAAGAAGGACAGAGAAAGAATAGAAGCATTCGAGATGTGGTGCTGAAGGAGAATGGAGAAAATAAGCAGGATGGATAGAATAAGCAATGATAAGGTGCTAGAAAGAGTGGGAGAGAGGAGAAATATTATAAAAACTAATGAAAATAGAAGAGGGAAGATGATTGGACATCTAATAAGACATAACAATGACAATCTATTTAGAATAATAGTAGAAGGAAAAATAAAAGAGAGACGAGGAAGGGGAAGACGAAGGATGAAGTTTTTCCAACAAATTAAGGAAGGGTTAGGAGTAAGTTTCTACCAAGACATTAAAAAGATGCCACAGAGAAGAGAGGAATGGTGGCATCTCCACTTAACTCTACCGACAAGAGCAAGCTCTTAAATTAAAGAGAGATGGGGTTGCGTCATTTAATTACAGGGTTCCTATAGCTACCTTCCAGCTCCATCATCTGATCAGCTTCTTGTCATAATAATATTGTATTGTCATCTGATTTACATTACTCGTAGAATACAAAGTTCATCTCAATCAGAAACAGAGAAGTGAAGATTTAACCCTTAAATCAAAAAACGACAAACAAGGCAAGCTGAATAAAAGCTGGTAAAAATGCTAAAATCCTATTCATACTGCAAAGGATTTTAGCATTTGTCCATTTTGGCACCTTGTAGGCATGGTAATGTTAATTTTATAATATTAGTGAGTAGAAATGTTTACCTTTACATACCCAACATACATACGTGGGGACATACCCAAAAGACAAAATAAAATTTTGGCATTTCCATACAAAAGTGTGCAGCCGCCCAGACGATTTGTATGGGAATGTCGTTTTTTTTTTTTGATTATTATTTTAATTTCATTATGCTATGATGATCTAGTATGGACCGTGGTTTGATTTATTACGGGTATGTCCCTTCCACGTTGTATAGTATAAAAAAGTCTATAAAGTTGGTGCAGTGTTACAACTAAAACCAATTACAACATAAACCTTATTTCACCATTATAAGGAATGTAAACAAAGAGTTTGTCCTAATTTAGATAGGACATTAAAGTTTGAGCTATGAATAGCCGCTCCATGTAATTCATGTAACATAACACGTGATCAATTAATCGGAAGCGAGGCGGTACAGGCCCACATTACTTATAGTTACGAGTATGGTGCCTGAAATAGCTTGTCACAGGTTTTCATGCTGCGACCGGAACTTTGGACGTATTTTTGTATTATTTTATTGAGCACTGAATGTTCATAGATCTAAGAAATGTTTATAATACAAAAGGTCATGTTTGTTTTTTTTAAATTAAGTAATGGGTCCATGGGGTCCAGAAACAAAATCCTTTGTGACTGAGATTTCAACGCGTCTCCGCGATGTCACGGGCGATCCAAGGGCGGGCAGCTACTTTGCACAAAGGATTTCTATCGCGGTGCAGAGGGGTAATGCTGCCAGCCTTTTGGGTACCCTGCCTCGCGGCGAGGCGTTGGAGTCTCTTTTTTATTTGTAAATTGTATTTGTAAATTTTATTTTATTTGTAAATTTTATTTTATACAATATCAATAAAAAATCTTAAGATGTAAAAAAAAAAAAAAAGTAAATTGTTATGAATTCGGGATATATTTGAACATATGCGATCTAATATTTCAATCAAGAATTTATTCCATCGGAAAATAGGATGATTTCAATAAATGCGTCAGCGAATGTGAAGTCCGATTATCAGACTTAACAATTTTGCGTCCTTTCATCATTTCGATTCGACTTTTATTAAAATTATAGATATAGAATATATCCTTACATATATTGATACATATCTATAGAAGTAATTTATCAACGAATATGTTTTATTTTCTAGAAATTCGCAACAAATTTTTCATGGTGCAAGAAATCTCCCTTTGTTGTATAATTCGAAAACTGCACTCGATTCATGATTGTCGCTTACTGAATCTTCGTAAGTACTTTACTAATCATCTTTTGAGAGCGATGCAATACTTTGATAGTATAGATATATTTTGATATATAATAGTATTTAGGTGCGCACAATAGTATACGAGTACTTTAGCCTTATATTTTAATTTTAAACTGTACATATTAAAGTTGTTCTTACATTCTTAAACTATTACTTAATTTTTACTTGTATCTCTAATAAAACATATTCCTTCCTGTCGCCTCTGTATGATTTGAGAGCGCTGCAATATTTTGATAGTATTTAGGTGCGCGCAGTAATAAGCCGCATCGCATCGCGCACATGTCTCGCATGCGCATGCGCATTGCCGCCCTCACGTGGGAAGTAGGAAGCACAAACCTTTTTATTGGGCACTGTAATTAAGGAAACCTCGTCGTAATTACAGGGGTGATTGCTAAATATAATTGAAGTCTTTTCTTTTTAATCGTCTTGTATTTCATCTGCTTTCCAGTTGGTACCGAGGGCGAGGGTTGAATTATGCTGGATAACGACGCTGACATAAATAAAATAGATTTTGTAAGTTCTAAAAAAAGCTTAAAATTTTGCTTTAAAGTTAGCTATAAAATGTATATTTTTTCAATATACTTTTATGTTTTGATACAATTCCCTCAATATATGGTCGAATAAAATCTGTACATGTCTCCTGTGCATATACAGATATATTATCACGTCTTTATCCCTAACGGGGCAGACAGAGCATTTTAGATTTTGCGGCTCTAAGCAGACACATCCCAGATACGCAAGATCAAAAGGCCATTTTAGCGTTATGGTGGGCAAGAAGATGGAAAGGGAATCAAAATAGTGATGAGTTGCTAGCCGCATCGCCTATTAAAATTATAAGCATTTTCACCCATTACCTCGATTGGCTTTTACGATCTTTTACGTTTTACGAAGATTTTACGTTTTTTCTTTTCTTCCAGACCAGCATGGAATTCAAGTGTAAATTGTTACAGAAATATCGTACTTAACACATTGTTGGACACACTACGTCTATATACGTTAATCAATTGTTATATCTATTGTGTCTGGATTAGTGTCCAGCAATGTGTTAACTAATAGTTAGCCAAGCTAGTTTATGAATAAAAGTTGGATGGGTTGATGCAGAATTAACATGTTTTTTTTGTATGAATGACTTATCATTTGTTTGTGGTCAGTGTCGGATGTGCAGCTGACATTGTTTCACTGGCATTTATGCTCATTTAGAGGGCAATTTGCATAGACTGATAATACTATCACTGCCCTATAAACACAAATCGGCTGACGTTGACCGAGGGCAGTAAACAGGTTTAATTTGATTGTTATTTATTTTATAACTAGTGGCTCTGTGAGCTGTCATGTAGACCTCGCGAGTCTGTCTTCACATACACCCTTAAAGTGTATCGGCTGAAAAAGTTGTTCGTAAAAAAAGGTGACAAAAAAGTTTTATGACTGTCGAACCTGCTCACAAAATTTCACGAGAATCGGTTGAACAACCGGAGAACTGGAATTTGGACACACGAAATAATTTTTGCCAAAGCTGAAACGGAGACTTCCTTCACTTCGTTCACTCGGTTTTCAACAAAAATTACATGGTTATTTTACTTGCAAGCAAATTGTTGTAAGGTACCAATCAAATATTGAGCCACAGGTCAAAATCGTAATATTCTTTGTATTAGTTTTTTTAAAGATGTTTAATAAGCCATTATTTATATTCCTCTTATAACATTTTACTTTTGCAAATAATTTAATAATGAATGACTTTACTGCTAAATAGCTACTTTGTTATATCATTAAGTAAGCATTTCTAATATTGATTGTATTTGCACTTCGCTTGTGTTTATAGACTAATCTGTAGCCATGTTTGTTTGTAATTTGTATCATATTTACTAATTGATATTCTTTACTTGTATCAGATCACGTAGGTATTGCAATTTCGCAACCTTTTGAATTTAGAAACCTTTGAGCCGAATTTAGCAGCTTTAAATTATGTTTAGGAGAAAGGAAAAAAAACATCCTAGAAATTAAACATCTTTTTCTAGGATGTTTTTTTTTCCTTTCTTTATTTCCTTAAATTCATATGTGTATTATAGATGTGGATCGAAACTATTAATTCAATGGTTTGTTTACTTTACAATTATACGTACATACCTATTGTATTTTCACATAGGTTACGTAACGTAATATAACTTTAACATAACATGACTAACGATTAATATGGTTCAGAATGATTTTCGTCTATTTATTTCTCATTTATCTATTCTTAGTAAAAATGTGAAAAAAGGTTTATTGGTTTTCTTTATAGTTTGTAGCTTGACTGATGATTTATCGAATGAATACATGTATCCTGTCCATTGTATCTGCACTAGTTATTGTATTACCTATACTATTATATTGTAGTGGTTGTAGAGCGGTGTTGTATTATTACTTCTTTTTACTAGCCTTAAGATCCTGTCCTACGGCTGGTCAAAGGGCCTTCCCCTTATCTTTCTACACGTCCCTGTTTTCTGCGATTTCCGAGATTTGCGAGTCCTGCTATCTTGTCCCTATCCTTGCGCCCCTCCGGAATACAAAATGTGTACAATTACTTAGAAATGAAAATTGGAGGAAAAGTACCAAAATTACAAATGTACTTATCCCTAATAATCTGTTCAAAGTTGGTGTTCCGACGTCACAGCTGCGTGATTTCGGCGTGGTCGCGTCGTCGCCTGCGCATCGCATCGCGCGGTGAACGCACCGCGTGTTGAGGCAGGCTCGAAGTGCGCTCGTCATCGTGTACCGTCCACATAGCACTAGAAAATTTTAGTACCTAGGTATTTTTACTGCTATTTCCATAGGCAAAGAAAAATGTTGTTGTATGACTGCCTCCGTGGTCCAGTGGTCAAGGCGTCTGCCTTATGATCCGGAGGTCGTTTTCAAATTCGCCGGGTTCAAATCCCACTGGGAAGCATACTTTGTGAAAAGTTGTTTCCAGTCTGGTTCGGATATTGCAGGCTTGAATCACCTGATTATCCGAAAAGAAAGATGATTTCGTGCTTCGGAAGGCACGTAAAGCTGTTGGTCCTGAACGCCATCTAGCGTTTGTACCTATCTTAAGATTGGTTATGGTCTATCCTTTGGGTTGCGGAGGTCAGACGGCAGTCGCTCTGTGTAAAAAACCAGTAACCTCGTCGAATCACCTAGGTTAGGTAGCGGACCGGCTCTGAAGCGTAACTGCTGACGACGCAACCGGGAAAACGCTCGGATAATGATGATGATGATGTAGAATGGTTATTACTATTTTAAATCTATGTACACATGCTGTTTTAAGATTCTTTTTTTTACCCTTTAAGCATAGTGAGGATATATACCCTACAAGATAAGCATATTGCGTGGATGAAAATCTATTAATCCAAATCTACCTAACATTAGTCTGTCTTTGTGTGTCACCGGCGTCTATCTGACTGACAGATACTAAAAACAAACAAAAGTGTACTCACAGGATGTATTTTACTTAATATTTAGAACATGAATAAAAGACGTACTTGTACGTAACACTACTAGCCATACCATAGAAAACATCACATCACAAAGTTTAAAATACTTATTACAAGATTTTGTCTAGCATTTTCTAATTGGCTATAATGATGACCGTGATTAGATACGTATAATGCAAAATAAAGCACACATAATGAATACCTATATACTTATCGCTGACATAGCTTTATTTTTTTTATTTAGAACAGCGAACAAGAGTCAACAGCCCACCGACCCTTTTTTAGATCAATAAATAGGAAATAGAACAAATATATAGAATTGCTAGTGTATGTACTAATGCACCGAACACATTATTTTTTATCGCTGAGTTAGGTTTTCCTGCCGACTCTACTTTCCGTAATGAGTCAGTTTGGTAAATAGGCATGTACTGGGTACATAGCGAGTAACGGGAAGCGGGTTGAAGCGGCGGCCATGCATCCACTGCCGATCCGATCTGATGCAACGCCTTCATTCAAAGCTAAGCAATAATAATAATGCAACGTTGAATGAACTGCTCAATTGAACTGCTCCTATGATTGAGAATATTGCTTTGATTGCTTGGATCGCTCTCAGTAATGTAGGTTTTGATGTTTTACTGATTTTGTTTTGCTAACGAAATTTTTATTTTTGATAGGTACTTACTTCCAATTACAGTAAATGTTTTACCAAAACGTGTAGGTATTTATCAAATAAGTACCTACGTCATTACTTGAGTCGCAAGACCCAAAATGCTTTGTCTCCCCCATTAGGGATAAAGTCGTGATAGTATGTATGTCATTATTTAATTACATATAAGTGTGATAAATACTCTCTAGATAGGTACCTAGCTACCTACTAAGTTATTCACTGTCAAATCGATTAACCTGAAAACTCTTATCTCTAGCATTCCCTAACGAGGTTCAATCCCTCTCTGAATAAATAAAATATAAATAAATATACACGGACAAATTACACAGATTGAGCTAGCCCCAAAGTAAGTTCGAGACTTGTGTTATGGGATACTTACTCAACGATACTATATTTTATAACAAATACATATATAGATAAACGTCCAAGACCCAGACCAATCAGAAAAAGATCATTTTCCATCTTGGCCTGACCGGGGATCGAACCCGGGACCTCTGGTGTGACAGCCTGGAATGATGACCACTAGGCCACAGAGGTCATCAAAAGTAACAAAAGCTGCAGGCTAGCAGAGCTTTATTATCTGCTTCCACAACGTTAAAAACGTGCCTATTCTTATTCCTTATGCAAGTTATCCTTAAATAACCTGCTATTGCAATAGAGAAATGTAGGACTGTCATCCACAAAACAAACACGTCGAGCCAAACAAACGGGTGACTAAATAGTTAAATCCGGTCGGCGAGCGCGAGGCGAAGTCGGTTAGCGAGTTTCGGCAGGCGAGGAAGGACCAAGGGCCGCAGGGAGGGGGGGCAGAAGTGCAATGTCCTCGCAACATCGCGCCGAGATGCCTGGAGTCTTCCCTATCTATGCCGCGTCGAAGTTTTTATGGAAAAATTTGGACGCATCGCTGCAGCTTCGGGGAATCTGTACGGATATATAAAGCCGATTGTCGAATCAGTTGAGAGCGGGATACAAAGGTTTTGGTAACATTTTTGAAGTATCTGAAGTCAAAAACTGAAAAAAAGTGAACGAGAAAATAACAAGTTTAATTATACAACGTATACTTAGTGTAATAGTTGCTAAGTATAGTCTTGACGTTGCCATATTATCACGCCTTATGCACAATAATGCATATTATTGTACTTGGCCAGTTATATAATCCTTTATTATATAATCCTTCGCATCACTCTTTGCGTTGTACTAATCTATCTAATGTTAGGCGTACTCAGCAGTAAAATGTGGAGAGTCTTTGATAAAGATGATGAAACTTTTTATAATATTTTTATTCAAGTTTCTACTTCTAGATCCTTAGAGCATCTATCGAATGAAACAGGTGTAATTTTTTGAAAACTACCAAGTCATTAGACTTACATAGGTACTTCTACATTCCAGACAAAATAGACAGGAAATGTCTAGGGACATTTCCTGATATAACCAGAAGTAAATGGATCTTGTTACACTTGACGCAAAACAGGGTAAACGATACATTAGCACCAGCTATTAAATACCAAAAAGAATCGTCAACTCGCTGGTTAATTAGTGACAGTTGGCAGTTGCGTCCCCCGGTGTCGATGACCAAACCTAAGGGAAGCTGAAGCCGTAAAAATGACCACCAACCAGCGCGAGGGTGAATCCTGTTATTATTTTACTCGAGTATCTACTTTACGACAATTTGGTCAACGATGTGTCCAATAAAACGGTACAGAACAGAGCTGATGTAACTTTCTAATTTGTAATTTAGAAATATGCCTCAATTAAAATACAAAACTATTTTCTAAGGTGTTTTGTTCCGATAAACATGATGTATTTATCTACTTCTTTATCATCTCTCAAGGACATCATTAATACCTTTCATCAAAACCTGTCTACATTTAAGAGCTAGGCTCTTGTCGGTGTCACTGTATGGAAAGAGACGCAAACAATGACTACTTTTGATAGAGCTAATGAAGTGAGTGGTTTGCCATTGCCTTCTCCAGGTAAAGCAGGATAATTATTTGAATTAAGTATACCCGAATATGAGTTAAGTACTTTGTTCACAATTGTTCAATGTTTACACCTTATTGATGAATATATCTAATTGTGTTGCCAAGCCGTGAGACTGTTCCAGCTGGTTTCTAATAAACGTTATGAAATTAAGATAAGTCAGGCATGCATGCATCATTAGCGAGGTACGTAACTGACTTTAATAATAAACTAAATACCTACTGTTCAGCTCTAAGTATTTACTATTATTAGTACCTATACTTAGATATCATGGTAATTAATCAAATAGAAATTTTTTCACCATCTTTTATTTCATTATTTAGGTTGTGTACGTTCACAGTACAGATTTTTTTATAATTTGGCATATCGATATCGATTTACGTAGTCCGTGTTTGTACCTTGGACGGTGGATAGTTGGTAACACATTCCTCACGAATCTCAACACCACTATTCATATATCATATATATATGTAAATTTTGTAGATTGTATTATGTTTAGAGATTTATAAATACAGTTTTAATTTTCAATTTGTTTTACCTAGGTATATACAAGTAGGTAAGTTTACATGAATATGCAGAGAAGTTTTTATAGTACCTAACCTACCATAAGTTGTAGTACTACAATGGTTGCGCATTTATATATATATATATAAATAGCAGTATATAAATATAGAAGGACAGAGTACCTCGGCGAACATTCTGCGATCAGATTTCAGACGTTCTAAAACAAAGAGATGTTAGCAGTAGGTATACCCTTAACCAAATGGGTCATGTCTTGTATATGAAGAGATTGATGAGTATAGATGAAGCGAAAGAGGTCTGTGAGAACCGTAGCAAGTGGAGGTCTACAGTCTCGGCCTACCCCTCTTGGAAACATTCGTGATAGTATGTAAGCCTGTATATATAAATAGATAAGGACAAATTACACCGTTTGAGCTAGCCCCAAAGCAAGTTTTTAACTTGTGTTATGGGATACTAACTCCATGAAGTATATTATGAATTATTATGATACATTAACCCAAACCCAGGACAATTTGAAAATGCCATTTTCCAACTTCACCTGGCTGGGGATCGAATCCAGAACCCCAATGTGATGGACTAACGTGGTATACCAATATGCTACATACGAGTAGGTCGTCAAAATGCAATAACACGATCTAAATTAATTAAAAATAGGCCGCGGCGTCTACGAGAACAACTTAGCAACGCAACGACGCGTGAATGTTCAGGAATATTCCATAAAGCAGGAAAAGTGGCGCATATACACTATTTAGGTACAACAGATGCGAATGGAAGCAATTATCAACCCTTATCGCAGTTTGGAGACTAACGAGCGGCGTTCTTCGCGGTTTTATCTCGCGACGTTTAATGGAGTATTCGCAATTAAGAATCGATTAAACGGTCCAAGAGTCACGTTTGCTAACATTCAAATTGATAACGATGTCTTTGTCTCCGTTATTGCATATCGAGTTATAACTACAGCTGCGAGATTTTAGTCATAATTTCCCGGTGAAAATGGAAATAAAATAGTTTAGAAAAAAATAAATGTACAGGGTTACAGAGTATGTTTTTAGTAGTTTTAGTAGTATTTAGACTATGTAGTAATGATTCATTGAGACAAACTAAATAGTCATTTCTTAGACCTTCACCGATTAGTAATATGAGTGTCTCTGGGCGTGACTTGCGAGGCATTTACGATAATGTGACAGAGGTGCGAGGAGAGGCGGGCGGCGGGCAGCGCTGCAGAGACTTGACCTTGGGGCAGGATCGAGCCGAAGTCGCGGTCCCTGACCTGACTATTTCGAGTGGCAAGTGCGTCGATGCCGCGGCGCTGCATGCAATGTGCATACCGAAATAACCGCTTGGCCGAGCGCCCCGCCCGCGCCCACGCTGCGCCTCGGCCCGCCCCCGCTCGCCAGGATGTTGGCCTTATAGCCATGCATGGCACGCCTATAACACCACCCGAGGGGAAGGAGGCCTGTTACTTCTCTCTTCTGTACAATCAACTCCTTGTGAAAACATGCCTTTGCCAGATTATATCTGGACGTGCACGCACTTTATTGTATGAAACCAATTACGTTCCACAGTTCTAAATTCTTAGTAGCTACTCTTCCTAACTTTACATGGTCATCATGTTAAATAGTGTTGCTATTTAAAAGTGAAAGAATAGTAACCATTTAAGCCATATTTATATCCAAAATGTAATTTAACATATCATGTAGAGTCTAATTAACATTTCTTTTCGCTTTGGATGATCAATTTGATCTACTAATTATCCAGTCCCAACAATTTTAAGAATACGACATCGAGCGAGATGGATGTCTTGTTTTAAAAATCAGAGAAAAAAGTTTAATGAGTAGGGTCTGCGATAAATGTCTACTCGATAG
Organism: Acrobasis repandana; assembly: GCA_963576875.1. Lineage (NCBI taxonomy): Eukaryota > Metazoa > Arthropoda > Insecta > Lepidoptera > Pyralidae > Acrobasis > Acrobasis repandana. The sequence goes on along the minus strand of OY756218.1, from coordinate 10,748,372 downwards.
TTTAATGTGAGGTTAGGAAAAATGGTGAGAGCGCACGCCTCACCTTATTTGATGGACGAGGGAAAGGGTCTGTTCAAGGTTGCCGATGCACTTTCACGAGAAGTAGCACGGTGCACGTTGCTCAGAGCCCAGCGTCCCTGGCGAGGCACTGTTATGCATCCATTATGCGTCGACACCGCTGCGCCATCGCTCGATGTCAAAACACCCACGCTAAGAACTTTTTCTAGAGATCTCTGATAGACTTGTTTTGTCCCGAGGATAACAACGTCTCATTTATAGCTGTCGATTAATTTGAAATATTTTATTGCGTACTTAGAAAGTTGCCGTTATTAAATGAACGTGACACATCTTTAAATTACCAGTATATTATACTTTCAAATATGTATGTAATTATACATTGAAATCTTGAGAAGGTAAACTTTGAAGCAGTATTTCATAACAGTTAAGAACGTCGTTTTGAGTCCAAAGAGTCAAAATTTCAGGTGTTAATGAAGGCGAATCTATAGGGTTCAAGTTATATGTTATAAGGAAGTTTATTTTGATCGACTATGACACGAGCCAACTTCCTAGTAGAAAAAATGGCACACTATGGCAAAGTCAGTGGCAACACTGGCAACCAACCACTTATTTACAATCATTTACTACTCCCAAGAAATTCATTATGTATATTTCACACTTCTATTCTTAGCATGCAGTCTCAGAATAAATTGTCAAATTAGAAGAGCTAAATCAAAACTACCTATTTATCCTATTGCGCTCTGTGTTATACAGGGTATAACAAAATATACTGAAACCATGTATTTTAAGGGTAAAATTAGTCCGTGATACTGAACAACATTCCCCAAGGAACATATAGCGAAATATAAAAAATAATTTTTGGCCTCCCATACAAGTCGATCGATCAACTGATCCGAGTTTCTATAGAAAGCAAAAAACTTTTCATATTTCGATATTTTTTATTTTGTTAGACGTTATATAACTGCTTTGAATCAGCCTAATTCCGACCTTCCTTCACGAACGCACATACACACACCGTGTGTAAACGCAGAGCGCGCTGCGCGTGTGTGTCCTAATCTATTGCGCCCGCGCTGCACTCAAGGTCACTGGCCAGCGCAGCAATGACGGCGCGGCGCGCGGCCCATCGACCGATTTTAACATTGTCGCTATGTGGCGGCTATTCGAGTGGAAATAAGTAACATTCGGATTTTAAATATCTTGCAGTATATATTCAGAAAACATTATGTTGGAATATAATTAAACTTTTGCCACTCGCAGGCTTTTGCAAATGCAGGTCGCTTTAGATCGCTCATTTTCTTCTTAAAGAAAAGAAGAAATCCTTAGGAGAGGCCTACGTCCAGCAGTGGACATTTTGTGGCAGAAATAATGAATGATGTGATAAGCTCTTGTTGATTATTCCTTCTGAAGATGTAGAGTTTCTTGTTTGACGATGTTCTCCTAGCAATAAAATAAGTGACTCAACTTTTCGCACTCGTTAAGAAGTATTTCAGCCATCTTTTGGGGAAATTCCCCAAAGACGTACAATAAACTTTTCATTTGTATTTTAAATAAGAAGAGCTTCAAATAATTTATATACACAATTTTGAAAGATAATTTTTTAGCCTTACCCAGAAACAGGAACTGATAAGTCTGACTTTTTTTACTTTAATCTCGACACACACCCAAAGATTCAGCCAGACATATGGCTATGCTAATGCATACTCGTAGATGGGCAGGTCGATGGCCGCTCCCGGACGCTACGAAGTCATTCGGCAACTCGAAGCACCCTCGCCCTCTATCGTTAACTGTTTCTCATATCTCTGGCAACTCATGACTAACCTTTTTAGATATATTCGATTACATGTTTTCCACATATGTAAATGTGATTAAGTTTTTATTATTTTAAAAAGTATTTTATTAATGCAAATAAAACAAATTTGTATTGTTTATGGAGCAGAAAATGATCTTTTTCAGATTGATCTGCTTGCGTGCGTTTATACGAGTATGTAAAAAGTATTAGCATAGGTTTTATTCAAGAATAACTTTGTTTGAATTAGGTAAAAATGTGTATGGGAAACTCTTTCATGCCTAATTGATTTTATATTTAAAAGACATAAACGCGTCCGATAATTTTTATGGGTAAATTCTTCGATCAATGGTATAATTCGTAAATGTTATTATATAGGGTAATTCCGGGAGAGATGGACCAGCGGGAGAGACGGGCCACCGTCAAAAAACTACCAAGTTGATTGAATTTTTTCGAAGTGGCAACACTAAAATATTCCTGTTAGCCATTTCTTCCGTTTGAGTCGAAACAACAAGGAGTTTTTGTTGTTATTTTTATTTTATCAGTGTCTAAAGGTTTTAGCTGTCTCAGAATTTTTCAGCCAGTGTTAGTTACTTGAAGGTACGTTCACGATTTTGTGTTTTCTTTAGCAATCTTGGCATTATTGTGTCTTTGTGCTTATTAAACTGTATTTATAACCTCAAAACTTTTTCATTGTGCTAACTACTTTTTTTTTGTCGGCTAGTCCATCTATCCTTGAACATTAAGGAGAGACGAACCACTTTTTTGAAGGATAGATGGACCACTTTAAGTTACTTTTTAATTTGTGTTATTTTACTTATTCATAGTAATTTGATATTTAATATAGGTATAATTACTTACGAAAATGATTTTTAAGTATAATTTAGTATTGTATATTTTTATTTTCAGCATGGCCGTTACAATACAAGAGGAAAGGCGGTGTTTCAAGAGGAAAATGGACAGAATCTGATTTAACGAGAGCTGTTCAAGCTCATCTTGACGGCATTGGTGTCAATGAGGCAGCAAATATGTACGGTATAACAAAGTCTACTTTTAAAAGAAGACTGAAAAATAATCAGTTGACCAAATCAGATGTTCTTGGGCCTTGTGGTGTGTTAACTCCTGAGAATGAAAAAAAGATTGTGGCACATATTATTAAGCTACAGCAAAGAGGATTTACTCCCTCAAGACAAACAGTAAGAAAAATGGCCTATAATTTAGCTGAGGAACTCGAAATCAAGCATAATTTCAACCGCGAAAAAAAAATGGCTGGCTTTGGCTGGTTAGAGAGCTTTTTACGTAGAAACCCCGAACTCTCTATCAGAAAGTCGGAAGGAGTATCCCAGGCTCGGGCTAAGGGTATGGATAAAGAGTGTGTGGACAGGTACTTTTCTCTTTTAAAAAATGTGATGCAGGAAAATTGCTTGTTCAATAAACCAGGCTCCATTTTTAATATGGATGAAACTGGCTTGCAATTAAATAACAGACCTGGAATGGTGGTGGCTGAAAAGGGCTCAAAAAGTGTTCCTATGATAACTTCGGGTGAGAAAGGTGAGACTATATCCGTGATCGCATGCTGCAGCGGAGAGGGTTTATTTCTGCAGCCTTATTGTATTATGAAAGGAAAGCACAAAAAAGCTGAATTCGAAGACGGAATGCCACCTGGTTCAGTTGTGAAAATGTCACAAAAGTCGTCGTATGTTACTTCTGACAAATTTTTTGACTGGCTTAAAAATCATTTCACCCCTCGCAAACCAGAAGGCAAACGTGTTCTTATCCTCGATGGTCATTCTTCTCACTGCAGTGACGCATAAATGCTGGAATATGCTGATCAACATGACATCATTATCATTTGTTTGCCCAGTCATACAACGCACTACTTACAGCCATTAGATAGAGCTTTCTTTAAATCCTTAAAAACATTTTACTATGATGAATGCAACAGATTTATAACTATGAATCCATCACGAAAACTAAATCGTTTACAGTTTGGGAAACTACTAGCATCTGCATGGTACAAATCTGCTTGTGTGAATAATGCTATATCAGGGTTTTCATCTACTGGGATAATACCTTTTAATAAGAATGCTATTCCAGATTATGCATTTTTATCATCTAACATGCTTAGCAATGAATCCAACAAACTGCTAACTCCAAGCACACTTAACGAATCTTCAACTAGCTTTCAGCCCCCTAAAGAAACCAGCCCTCAGCCTTCTACATCCAGTTCCTGCCAAGCAGCATCCATCAATATTCAGTCATCTACGTCCAACCAAGTCGCTTTTTTCAGCCCACAACCTTCTACGTCCAGCCATGTGGAGTCCATTAGCCTCCAGCCTTCTACTGACAACCAAGCAGCGTCCTTTAGCCTTCAACCTTCTACGTCCAATCAAGCAGCGTTAACAAGTGAGGACCTAACACCAGGTAAGATCTTGGATATTGTGTCTCCCGTTCCCTGTGTGGAGAAGACGCGCGGCATACGACAAAGATCGAGGCAAGTGGCTGAAGTATTAAACTCTCCTGAAAATATACAAAACATCAAGAATAAAAGACAAGGCAAGAAAAGGAAGCAAGCGAGTCAAGTATTTACCTCTTCTGGAAATATAAAAAGCGTCAAGAAACGAAAAGGCAAGAAGAGCAACAAAGAGATTCAAGCTACAGTGAATAAAAAATTGAAAAAGGGAAAGGAAAATGCCACCAAAAAAGTGAAGAAGAAACGAGAACAGAGTTCTGAAGAGAGTGAGTCAGATTTAGAAGTTATTTCTCTCCGTGACAGCCCTGAAATAGGAGAATGTAACGACGACGAATGTGCTGGCTGTGAAGAGAACTATGATGACACTTTGAGCAGAGATGATTGGTTACAATGTACAATTTGCGAACGGTGGTCTCATGAAAGTTGCACCAAATATAAAGATATGTGTGACAGATGCGGAGATACCATCACAAATTAAAAGATACAGCTGATTACATCTTACTTTTTTTATTGTTTTTCGTTTTATTGTTGGTCCATCTCTCCTGATTCCGTGGTCCATCTCACCCGAACAGTATAGGAGAGATGGACTTTGTCGACTTTTTTATAATTGCCAAAAAATTATAAGAAAGGTTAAGTTTTTCCTAATTTTTTGTAATGGTTATGTTCATTAATAGAAGTATTTTCATATAAAAAAACAATATTTCGTTTTTTTTCCTTCGTATCAAAACTTATGGATTCGCAACAAAATGTGGTCCATCTCTCCCGGAATTACCCTACATAATGGTACAGGTATGCCTGAAAGTGTGTATTTTACATTTTCCTTGGAAATTTTCCTTGTATATAATACAAATGAGGCATGAGATTTATATATAACGTCTAACAAAACTTACTGAAATTCAGTCCGTGATACCGAACAATTTTCCCTAAGGCATATATATCGAAATATGGAAAAAATATTTTTTGGTTCCCATACAAACTCAGATATCAGAGGTTTGATCTGTCAACTTGGCAAACAATATTTTTCGATATACCTATGTATGTTCCTTGGAGAAGGTTGTTCAGTATTATTGAATTAATCTACACTTAAAATAGTTTCAGTATATTTTGTTACACGTTTTATAATACAAAAGAGGCATGAAGTTTATTATAAATGTTTAAATTAAATTTTTTATATCTATGTTAGAGGAAAAAATATTTCGTTATGGAAGCAGCATGTGCTTAGAAGTAGAAAAAGAACGTGAAATGCGACGATGAGGATAACATTCGTGGCCACATGCGATAAAGAGATCAAGTTCAAAGGGCCATGCATGATATAAAGAGAAAGAATGATGTTTGTTTAGTTTCTGCGTAAAATATCGTTTCTTGTGTGATAGCAGAAGGAAATATGCGAACTCCAACAAAATTATCTGGATTTTTTTAAAGATGTGTATGATATGATTTTAAATTATGACTTATTTGAAGAATTTCACGATAAAAAAACGTTTTACAAAAGATCGGAGGTTACTTTGAGAATAAATACTGTAATATCATGGTTTGATACATGTTTTAAAACATTGTATAAGTATGTAATATAGATACAAGTGATGCCCTCTCAGACAAATTCTATGTGGTTATAAATAACCAAAATGAGCCGACTATATTTATTTATTTATCAAACTTTATTGTTCCCAAGTAAAAATATACTTTTAACAAATGGCGGACTTAATGCTAAGAGCATTTTCTCCCAGTCAACTATAGGGCTCTATATCTGCTGCAAGAACAGAAATGAAATGTCAGAAAACATTTCAAAATATAATCTAGGCTAATTTTGCGTAAGAAATAATATTCGCAAAGGATCACTTACTTAAAATCAATAATATTGGTTTACAAGCAATAATCGAATTCGGTAGCGCCGGCCGCCGCCCAACAATGCCCTCATTGTCGCGCTGAGAAAGACCCATTGTCAAGAGATTTGCATCTATTTGCATACAGTGTCATTATGGTCCGAACACCACTTGTATTCGCTTCACGATCTCCCTTTGTATCCGAGTCGGTCCAACCCTCGCTTTTAACAATGAAGCATTTTCGTACCTGCGAAGTCATTTTTTTGTGGCAGCGCTTTTGACAAAGTCGTAAAACTAGCCATTGCGTAATTTTCTGCATTGTGTAAACCCTTTCCGTTTGTTTTTATTGTACCCCTTTATTTATCTAATATCCTAGTCGGCGTCTTTGCAGAGTTCTGCAATTTTAGAGGCAAGTTGTAAAATAATAAAAATTGCGCTATTCTCTGCAGAAAACGTGCTAAAGGGTTGCACAGGGTTTCTCTTTTATTTGAAGCATTGGGATGTTGCAATGGGACCGTAACGGTACATTATAATAAACCTTTCTCCTTATATGCGACTAATGGACGGCTCGGTTACTCGGTTAAAGCAGATAAGTAAAATGTGTTCCCGCGGTGGTTTTTAGTAACAATCGTATATCACAACAAATAATATATGAGGAGCTCTTGAGTAAGTCAATTTTAAGTTTAAGCTTTCCTGTGCTTCCATGTCACCCATACATTAAGTAGGTAAGTAATATTGAACTAGGTAAGTAATATTGATAATGTTAGATTGGAAAGAAAAGCTTACTCGTAGGTACGCAAAAATATACCTACCTCGTTCTACCTTATTACTTATTAGCAAGATGCATTTAGGCAGCTGGAAAATCTGATATCACAGTTGACCAATACATCCACAACAAAGAAATAAAAGACAAAAGTATATACCCCGATTTATTAAAAAAAATAGTTTAGTATAACTTGAAACCTTTGGATTGTTATTTCTTATTTATTGCTTTTATAAGTCTTTGTGTGGTATACTTATTTGATGTCCATGTGGTGATTTCATGAAATAAATACATACTTGTATGGTTTTTTTAATATACTCTAAAAGTCTAGACATTAAATAGAGTCAATAACAAGAGATTAAAAAACACGAGAATGCTTTCTAAAACTTCATAAAAAATTTTAATATCTTGCAAGGATTAATTTGTGTTAAAACCTCTGTGCAATGTTCGGCTCTGCAACAAAAAACATAACTGTTTCTCCGTAATAAAACTTTCTAACCTCTCTTATCCGCAATGGCGCTTATTCACAAAGATGCCGACATTTTATATCATAGTTTGCAAAGGAACCGCCTTTATGGCAGCCTGAACCTTTCTCCGACCACCCAGAGGATTTGCGCAACGCATCTCTTATCAACAACAATACGGCTTAACGGGTCTTAACACCTTTCTGCAACAAAAAAATTCCCTTATCGCTCAAAAGCATGCGTTTTAAGACCCCATTAAAAAACGCATTGCGAAAAAGAGAAATTACCGGTGTAGAAAAGAGCATTTATATTATAACTTTATTTTTTGATACAGTACACGTAGGTATATTGTGTTTTAAAGCAGTTTTAAATGAGATACACTGTTCATTTATGGAAATAGATATTCTACAGAAACTAATCTTAATACTAATATGTAATACCTATGAGCTATCATAGGTATTACATATTAATTAATTAATTATTGATGCTAATCAACAACAGCTTAATGAAAATAAAAAACACAATGCTCTACATTTACACGTATATCTAGGTCTAAGTTACACATAGCCATATATACTTACATGTCCATAAACTTATCAATTCTCTGTTATTATGTCACGTTATTTTTGTCCATTTGCCATTAGTGACCTAATACAATAATTGCTGTTCGCTCATTACTTTTTATCATAGCCATCGCCAACAATTCGTAATAGTTGGTAAAATATTGCCTAAATGATAATCGATTGTGATTGTAAATGGGCCTCAGAGAAAACAACGGACAGCTTTCATCCATCATACGGGCAATCAGATATATACAAAGAAAACACCTGTATAAATCGCCTCCGTCCATTACGGACCATCCACCACAATTTCAGTGGAGGGCATAGAAAAACATTTTACTGTTTGACATGGCCGAGGCAAATGACAAAAGTCAATCTACACATCAATCGCCAAACATTGGAAATTCGGGAGGTAGCACGCGACTACTCAATAATGCACGAAATATCGATGTGGGGCATCGCCACCTACCACTGGCCGCGGCCCGTGCGTGGACACCACTCATACCTTTCCCAATGCTAGCTTTAAAATAAAAAAACATTCATCAGAAATTCAGTATTGATTACTCCGTACCTATCTGTTTTTATCTTCCTTTTCAATCTATACCTACGTGTGAGGTCAAACACAATTGCAAACTGACATATTGTATTTGGCAGTTTATCTCTGGCATTGTACCAATTTAGCACCTTTCAAGGAATTGAACTATACAAAAGTTCGTTTGATGCGTTATGATATGACCCTTCGTTAAAATGCAACAAAAGTGTGTTTTTTTAACCTTGGGTGATAAACGGAATATTATTGAGAAGAGAATTGAATGTAGGCACATATTCTAACGCCACATGCGTAAATGAAACGTGGCTTATCATCGGTAATTGCGTTTCTTGTAACTGCTTTGACACGGCGTCTGACTGAAAGCTCGGAGGGCCGAGGGCGACCTGTCAAGACGCCTGAGTATGTTGACTTTAGTGACACGAGGCTCTGGCCAAAAGCCGGTGGGTGTTGGGGCAAGGGGGTTGCCAAATGACACGTATCAATTATTCACACTAATTTCCCCGCTACATTTGCGTGTGGAAGACAAATAGTTGGCAGCCGAACGCACCGAGGCCGAAACAAGTCTATATAATTATGAACACTTGACTTGGATCCTCGTTCATCATTGATTCACTTAAAAATCCATCCGTTTTCCGTTAAAATTAGTAGGTTCATTGATTTTTAACTACTTTCAAAAGTTTCTTGTGCCAAGTGACACTTTACAATCAGGAAAAATACAGGGTTATACTTTTAAAAAACCGGCAACATTTTTCGAGCAAGTTCAGTCCGTGATACTCCCATAAAAACAATTAACGAAAAATTGAAAAAAAATTCGGCTTCCCATACAAATCGGCGTTCAGCCAAATTGATTTTGTATGGGAGGACGAAATTTTTTTATCGATTTTCGATAATTGATTTTATGGCAAGTAGCTTAGTATCACGGACTGAACTTGCTCTAAAAACGTTGCTGGGGTTTAACAGTAACCCTGTATAAACTTTTCAAATTTTTAATAAGAAAATCTTTATCTCATCCCAAAAAGTGAGATAACAAATCACTGTCATCTGTTTATTTCTTAGATACACAATCACTTCTTTACCCCTAATGGGTCAGACAGAGCATGTTGGATCTTGCGGCTCTAAGCAGATAGAGCCCAGGGCCGCAAGACTCAAAGGCCACATTTATCTTGATGATGGGCGGGAAGATAAAAAAATTAATCAAAATAGTTGCTAGCCGCATCGTCTATTGATATATGATTCGCATTTCCTCCCTTCGTTTATTTCTCAGTACTAAGTACACTGTTGGTAGACCTTGTCTGCAATTTATAAAGGACGAGTCGATAATGTCGATATCAACATTTAATGTTATCGAATGTACGTTTGCAAAACCGATTTTGCATATTCTTGTATCATATATAACACGTACCAAAACCTTATCTTATCGCGTACTTAGAACCGTAGAACATGTCCAATCGCCATTTCATTTCTCCGGTCATCAATAATTTGCGCTGGGCATATTATAATCAAGTGATAAGGCTAGGGGGGAGGGTGTAGTGAGGAGGCTTCAATTATTCACGTCGCGTATTTTGGTCACGAGGACGGGCGCCCACCAACATGCTCCTCAACTATCAATAAGTGCCTTCAAGGGGTTCATTTACGAATTAATGGAATAAAAACAGCCGATACTACGCGTTCCACTTGCATATTGAGGCCATTATGCCTAGTACCTAAGTTACAACTCTCCGATGATTATGCATATGACGTAATGATAAAATCTTTGAAGATTTAACATTTATATAACTGATTAAAAGTGCCTTCTAGGTCCTCTGATCTTATATTGTATATTCCGGAAGAAACAGTACCAGTATGACCAAGTACATTTTATCTTATACGAGTTTATGTCATCATTATCCTTTTTAGTCTCCACTGCAGTAGCACGACCCTCGCTGTACTACCAGAGCCATATATATTAGCCATAGCAGTCAGCAATTTGGCCTGCACTCTCCACGCTGGCTGCAGACCGGTTGGAGATGTCTCATTGATGTTTAGAAGCTTTGTTTAGCTTGTGTTCCCTAAGTGACCTTCTACGACATCCACGCGAAGACCAGTGGTCCTATTCTACTTTGCCGGGAACCACATGGCACGAGTTTATGTATAGGCATTTTATTGTGCAGCGCATGTATATTAATTAATAGGTACTTAAAGAAAGTTCATCGATGGCACTATGGAGGTATGTGTCACCACTAGTTTTTTCAACTTCTCAAGTATCTACTTGTTTGTATTTATCTCATAAAATGTCTACATATTAGCGTTAGCTGGAAACCTTGGCCCCAAAATCTGTGCGTAACCTCGGCAACCATGTTGAACAATCTGTTTAGGTTAAAAATATCGCAACAGAATAGATAATGTTTTGTTTCTCGCTCTTATTTCCTTCCGAATACGCATCACTATATTTATTTCTATATTTATTAATGCAATGGCGAAAAATATCTAAAAAATTGAGCGCTAAGCTAATTTGTCGTTATATCCATGTTTCATATTTTTTTCTATTTTAGAAATCGATTTATTTCATTAAGTATAAAATTAGTTAGTGAAATACCTACAGAATCAGAGTAGTAGGTATAACCGGTACCAGGCTGCCAGCAGCGTTATCTTATGCTCGCGAATCTTATCAATGTGTGCGTATTGCGAATGTGTGCCCGTGAATCGACCCGCCTTCCGCGGACATGACTGCTGCCAAAAATGACTCATTCTACTCGATAATAAACCATCAAACTACGTGGTTGGGTTCCGTTTATTAAACTTTAAAATATTCATAGTACAAGTATAATACTGTAATATTATTTAATGAAAATAACTTTGCTTTCGTTGTCACCAAGTAGAGGTAAGTACCCTTATGGCGTAACTTTTCATGTAAACATCATTGCTCATGTATTATTACTACTGGTATTTATTTCAGGGTAATATTTATGTACCTGTAGTCTTTAATTTTGTGCACGCAATATGTATTTTTAAATAGTGTTATACTCGTAGTATCTTTCTGTAAGGTAAAAACTTAATATCACAAGTGGCTCTGTGAGCTGTAAACCTCGCGACTTACACCTATCCATTGAAGTTTATCGGATAAAAAAGTTGTTCAGAAAAAAATGTTGTTCAGACAAAAAATTTGCGGTTTAATAAAGGAAACAAAAAAGATAAATGACATATTTGAATTTTTTTTCGAAATTACTAAAATATGATTATTTTAGTTTTAAACGCCATATCTCCGCCATTTTGAAAATTTTCCAAAAACTGAATCGACAAATAAATTATATTTAATTTTATCAAACCAGCTTATAAAATTTCATGACAATCGGTTGAAAAAATGCGACCTGTAGGCGAGAACAAACCGACAAACTGACAAACTGATGGACGAAAGCATTTTCGGCCAATCTCGAAACTTAGATGCTCGCTCCGTCAATTATAGCCTAAAAGCCCATAGATCTTATTTTTTTATATTATGTTCTTGTAAAAGTCTAATTTGTACAAAAAAAACAACAATAGGTAGGTACCGATAATTTTTTACGGATCCCTAAATCTTTATATACTTTTGAATATATAGTCGTTGAACATTTAAATATATAACAGATACTTAAACAGATGTGTTGGTGAGTTATGTTATCCCAGTAAAAGTCTGATTGAATGTGTTGCAAACACAAGAAAACATTTTTTTATCATAAAGCTGTGATTATCTGTGATCTATAGTTATACTTTTCGTTATTTTATGCAATGAATCCTTGTATATGAAGTAATAATAATAAGTAACATTTTTCTTTGTTGTTATTTTATTTTTTGATATAGGAATAAAAAAATAAAAAACGCAAACTAAGAGTTTTTTTTTGGTAGAATATTTTTACTTTTATCCAATTAACACTATGGTAATTTTATGTGTATATTTATATGCCTACTGTTAGTTATATCGAATTAATCATAATAACAATAAATGACAAAATAATGCAATTTATTTTCCCCTCATATACGAACGATCAACAAGTATCTGTTTTTGCCATAACAAAAACACCTCCTGCGATCTTATTATGCCCTAGTTCAATTGTGCGAAATTGACGTAACTGCGCGCCCGCCCCCAACGTCATTTTTTGCAGGCGCACGCGCCGATCCTCAAACATCCGTCATTGTTGTCATCATTACGCTGGCTTCACAACAAAAGTGGACGTTGCACTTGCACACTATTTATGCGACGCTGCAATTCTTTGTAGGTCGGGGATGCCCGCTCATTCATGTCTCAAGCAGATTAGTTGCGAATTCGGTAGACGGTCTTTGTAGACTGATTGAGTAATCACGCCTTTTGCTCGTGTTAAGGCTGTGTTACGGCTGTTTTGTGGCAATTAAATACTTCATTCTTACAAAATGTACAATTGTGTACCTTCTGTAATTTTGCTAATTATAAATTTTCTCACTTATAGGTAATTTTAAGTTCTCTAATTTATACAACTTTAATCTTGAAAATTTTATATGGTTGACATGTTTTATAACAATGTAAACGAAGCCTATGCATATTATATAACTTATAACAAAAATTAAGGCATACATTGACCATAGTAAATCGTTCAGTTTCCTAGCATCCTCAAACTGTCGTCTAAATTGGGCTCAAATAGAGCAAAATTTATGTGCAGTATCAGCGTTGGCAGCGCGTTATCGCGGCTTGGGTTGTTATCGGGCGAACACATTTTATCTGCCCGTACGCATCGTGCGTGTGCATTGCATTTTGCGATATCTCGCACTCCGACCGGCCGTGCACACGTTTCTCGTTGCACAAAAAATGATACTTTCGCAAACGTTTTTTTCTTTGTGTTTTATTGTGAAATTTGCGTTACGCACGTGGAAGGAAATGATATCTGCTCTTTAAATTTACCTAATAAAACAGAATAACTCACATTTTGTACATTCTCATTCGGTAAAGTTTTGATAAAGTTAAATTCTGGCTAATGATAACGCTATCAATACAGCGAAATGAATAGAAGAGATAACGTATTTGTAAAAACGAATGCATAGATATTTTGGGTCAAAATGAAATAAATAAGATTAAGGCATTTTCATATTATTGTGGCGACACAACACAGCATATTCATCATAATATTTAACGATAAAGTATTATATTAGTTCTATACTGATTAGATATAATGCATTAACAAAAGGAGAAAGTACTTTGTAGTAAGAAAATTTGAGTTGCAAGTTTTACTATTTTTTTATCATATGAATTCCTATACTTTCCGAAAAAAAGTAAATTATTTTTATTATAGGCTGTAGTGCTTCACTTAATGCTCATCCAACGTGAATGGTTTTGGAATGGACGAGGGGATCAAGTAATATTTGCCAACGAAATAGTCACGGGCAATCTTTTCGTGATATAAAAATGAGAAAAGGGTTTACAGTAAGCCTTTTGATGCGGGTCGAATTGGGTATGGACAAGGACATATTTGCCTGCTTTTTGCTATTATTTGGGTGATAAAACTGTCAACGCAGTTTATACGTAAGTAATATTTATTTTTAGTTTCCAATTTTCGGAAGATGCAAAATATTTCTACGACGTTTAATAATATAATTTGGATTTTTTTTGCAAATATTTCAGATGACACACCTTCTTTGATGTCTTATTGATATAAAAGGTTTTATGTAATTTATTCATACAATTTCTTTGAAAATTCGTAAAAAAATTGATAAAAAAATCACTTACGTTCGAATCACTAATGAAATGCATGAATTTTTATTCTACTTAAATTTAATATTTACTAACACGAAACTGGTATAACTGTATTTTAAAGCAATAATGTTATTCATAACTAATTACACAATACCCTTGTTCGGCGTCTAGTTATAGCGAAATACAACCCTACAATGTTTACCCTAGCGGACAGGCTCTCAATAAAACGAAGCAATTATAATAAAAATACAATTTTGGCCACAACCCCTGCTTGTAGCCGAGGGGTGTTTGCAAATAAAACGACCGTAAAAGTCTAATCGAGCCGGGCTTGTATCGACATATGCTGAATGACAATATGTTTCTGAATGGATGAATGTGTAGCGGTAGTCACAAGAAAAGTATTCAGTAGACAAAGTGAAAATTGACTTCTCTCATTATCAACTACATGTAATAACGTTGTAATTTTATAAATTGCGTCTGCGGAAGACTAGCGTTGCAGCTTATGCTACATCATACATTAGGCGGATTTCATTTTGAAAGAATTAGATACCTACTAGTGGTTCTGTGAGAACAGTATAGACTTCGCGAGCTCTTATAACCATACAAATCTGACACTTTCTCCTTTCCCTGGCTCAGCAAGGCCATTTTAGTGTAATCATATATATAACGCTACAGAAAACTTCCCCTTTTCACCCCTCACCTCCCCTCTTTTCGATTTAAATAACGCTACAGCAAAGCCACCTTTTTCCTCTATCGCTCAGTCCAAAATCGTGATCGACTGAAAATTTTAAATAAATCAAAGAAATTGTGTGCCAATTTTCGTCAAAATCAGTTGAGAAACGCGACCTGTGGGCGAGAATAGACAGACGGACAGAATGCATTTTTGACTAATTACGAAACTAAGACGATTTGCTCACACGGTCAATAAGCAGCTTGTAGTATTTTCTTTGTAATTTTTTTTTACCAAACAAACATATTTGCTGTTCTTCTTTTATTTTGCACTCGTAGAAGGACAAATGTCGTAGACCGCATCGTAGCATTCGTGGCACTATCATTATCATTTTAATTCCGAAAGAATGATAGGTACTTACAATGAGAAGTAAAAAAATTGGAATTCCAAGTTTTTTTTACTTCGCATCTCAATTATTTATTTTACATTGTTTTGGTTATTATATTTTCGGATTTGGTAATATTATTATGACAATGCTATCTGTTATCGTTTAAACTTTGTTTTATTTTTTATAGTAGGTATTGTAAAGTCATTTAAGTTTAGTTCAAACAAACAGCTTAGTCACAACTAGGTGAAATTGCAGTCATTAAACATCGCTTTGGAAGAAATTGGAACTTGTTTTATATATTTTTCAGAAACTATAGAACGTGTAACAAAAAGGGAGTATCAACCCGAAAGGGAGTTAACGTACTAACCAATGTGAACAACTTTTACTATGGGACCATCTCTGAAATCGCGAAAAAACAATCTGCAGCTCCATACATTTTGGCACGGTAGGTATTTAATTTTGTATGTAACCGCAGTTTTTTTTTTGCGATTTCTGGATGGTCCCATAGTAAAAGTTGTTCACATTGATTAGTACGTTTACTCCACACCGGGTTGATACCCCCTTTTTGTTACACGTTGTATAGACGGCGTTCAAAGTTTAAATAATAAATTAAGTACTTTCAATAAAACAGGATACTGTCTATACTGATACACACTATTACATTTTTAACCCTAACGGGGTAGACAGAGCGTGGTCGCAAGAACCCAAGGCCACTTTTAGCATAGAGGAGGAAAAAGTTAAGCAAAATAGTGACTTACCTATACGTATTCAAAAATAGGTAAGTATGTCGGTCATACTCGTATAACCAAATACTAATGTTGACTAAGCCATGTTTTGCATGTCGCCGGCGTCGACTGTACAAGTTTATTGCGAATGATACCTGTAATTAGTCGGTATCGCGACCATCTATTCGCACCGCACTGTACCGATGTCATTACACACACGCGGCGGAAGTAACGTCTACCCATAACGCTATTGATTTGCTAAAACATACCGGTCTGTCGCTCGTTTTGTAGGGTAATATCATATTGGACGAGTTTTGTAGATCTTTTTAATTTACAACGATTTATTTTATAGGCAAATATTGAACGACTACTAAATTTAAGAGTCATCATCATCATATCAGCCACAGGAAGTCAACTGCTGGACAATCATAGGCCTCCCCCAAAGATTTCCAAAACAACCGTTTGGGAGCGGCCTGCATCCAGCGTTTTCCTGCAACTTTGTACAAGTCGTCCGACCACCTAGCAGGTGGGTATTATACGCTGCGCTTGCCGATACGTGGCCGCCATTCATTCAAGAACCTTTTTAAAATTAAATCAATAATAATAATAATAATCAATAATCATTTATTTGCCAAAATACAGTGTTACAAGTTGTTGTCATCATAGTTTAGTACATGTATTAGTCTGAGAACAGACATGCAAATATTTTACAATCAAAAAATATCTAGGTATTTATATTGACTTCATTAGATAAATTTAAATGTATACAGTTTACATTACATATAGTTGCACACAGTGAAATAAGTTAAATGAATTTTAATACATATTAAGATTAAAGTAAGTATGTCATATTTATATTAATTAAAATGTCACAGTACATAAATTAAAACAAATTACTATATAGGAATTAAATGAAATTATCTAGTATTTTTTTTTTGACTCACAATGTGTCAAATATTCTTTTACGGAATAAAAACAGTGTTCCAGAAGCCATTCTGTCAATTTAGTTTTAAAGAGTATTCATTCGCTAAAACTCTTAAAATAATATGTCGCCTTCAATAAGGATGACCGGAAATAGTTAAATATTTTCCTTTATTTAAAATATTTCGAGAAATAGTATTTAATACAGGGTAACTTCAGGGTTGTATTATTCACGCAATATAAGCATAACAAAATACTCCTACTTTCTTTAAACATAAGTACTTATAAGTTGCTAGTATCTAAAGTTAAATTAGGCTTTTTATTTGATTGCTATTTTTATACAATCGCAAAAAAAATATTTATTTCGAAAAAAAACCACCTCTATTTTAGACTATTTACGGGAAAATATAATATACTTACTTAGTTTATTGCGAAAGTACTTCTGAGTAGCAGATAGGACTGACAAGCAGGTATGTGAGTTATGCTAGAAATTTCGAAATTAAATGTTTTTTACATTTAGCTATGTCAACAACAAGTCGTAAACTCGAAGGTGAAGCAAAGCGTTTTCTGCCTCATTAGTGATGGGTGTGTGCGACACTATTTTACACAATTGCAAAATAATTTATTGAAACTCATTCTTTTCAAATGTGTTTCGCCAGATTTTCAAATTTCTTTGTGTGTGGTAGATTATCAATTCTATTATAAATAGATAGTACCTAAAGGTTATATGTGATAAATTTATCGATATAGGTACATGAATACCGTAAAATGTGTTTCATAGTATCTAAGTCCTATTTGTAGCTAATTACGAATGCAAATGGGTACTTACATTTTATCGACAAAGTTAAAATTTACAACAACGGGTCATGTGTCCACAAAATACGAACGAACACATTTTCTACTTTCCAATGCATTTCAAAGTATCGAGTCGGTGCAACGACCAGAGTGCGGCGATGGGACGATCTCTCGTGGCTAGCAGATCGAGTCCGCCCAAGGACGTCCACTCCCGCGCAGCCTCCGACACCATCACGACCTTATTCCATCACCCTGAAGTCTGAGTATCGATTGGCATTCAGCAGAGATAATCCCCGAGCCAGCCGGTAAGAAAAATGATCCTGTATAAAAAAAGTAAAAGAGTGGAGCTCACGGTTGTTTTATTTTGTGGCCGAGCTAAGGCAACATGGCCGCGCGAGAGCGAATTATCTTAGGAAAGTTATACATACGTTTTACGTAGATTTCTGTCACGTAGCTATGAGAGAATATTTATATTGAAGACACTTTTTCAAACTAAAAATTACTATTATATATTTGCAGCTTGATATAGGGTATCTAGTATTTAATACTAAGTAGCAAGTTATATTTTCGTCGGGTTGCAAATGAGCCAAATTGTTTTATTAAAAAAAAAAATGCCTTTATATCAAACAGTAGAGAAGTTCGTTACGCGCCGCTCTGTCTGCGAGGCAGGTGTTGCCGATATTTTGACAAAGCTACTTAGCAGAACCACCCATTTTTTAAATTTATAGTTTTTTTTCTACACCCTCTTGACCCATTTCCGAAGTAGTCGATGTTATCTATTAAATATTTGACATTTACATTATTATATCCTGAAATATAGTTGTTATCTTTTTGTAATTGGTGTTAATGAAATTAGTAGAGTTGTATAATTTTCTATCTCTCTCTCTAGCTCTTGAATGCTTTATTACAAACATTTTAAGATACCGAGATAGCTACACGACTGTTGTCTAGTGATAGGTAACCTACGTGCATGCCAATTCATGGAGGAGCTCAAGATAAAGTTCCACTAGCAGGCACCTTGCAGATAGTAATATTTAGGAACAAAATTAAATAAGATTAAAAACACGCGTCCCAAATACAAAGAGTACCTAAATGAATAAACAAAAGCTCTGACACCCGCGCGTATATCACATAGGTACATTTCGCAACCATTTATATAATGCGTAATAAAAGTATGAATATGAAATGAATGTTCTTAGTCCCGGAGAGACAATGGGAGGAAAGAGTGTATTGTTTCACCTACTCCCGGGGAGTTTCGCTACAATGAGCCGCATCCGGGGTCGCCGCGCCCGCCTGGACCCATGCCATGATTACGCTCACTTGGCTTCGGCAGTAAGTCAGGGGACAGTGATGTTATCTTCATATAAATTATTGCCTTAGTATGGTAAGGACTACATATTTTGTTCTATGATACCTATACCATACATGGTAGATCATGTAGAGCTACTTCGTAAGATGTTTGTAGATAATAATTTCATAAAAAATATTGTGGAATATATTTAATTTGAAGACAAAAGTCTGCTTATCCCTATAGTTGACTAGGAGAAAATGCTCCGCCATTTGTTAAAAGTATATTTTTAATTTGGAACAATAAAGTTTGAGAAATAAATAAATAAAAGTACGCCTACCTAATAAGTATAATAAAAATGAAAATGTCAAAAACATAGGTTGTTTAGTCAATCAAAGTCAAAATTAAAGTCATGATCGCTCTACCTCTAGAGACTTAGAAAACACTGTAAGCACTTTATAAGTCAGTTAATTAACATTATAAATTATAATTACCATAGCATGTAAATAGGTTTTTTAAACAGAAAAATATACTTACTCGAGAATGAAAATATCCAAACTTTGCAAATAGTGATGTATCTTTCCACTGAATTATTTAATTGTCTCTTAGTTAATATTAGAGATAAGAGGGTAAGGGCTCCCCAGATAATATAAAATAATAAATTCGGGCAGGGCGCGTGGCAGGATGCTGGCGACAAATGATGAGGCCGGCGCTGCGCGTAAAATTACGATTATCTCTTTATGCGACAACCCTTGCCTCATTATGCAAAGTTAGCATTAATTGTCATTAATATGTAATAACATAAACCACTTTTAATAATCTTTCTGTAAATATATATATTTTTAAATATTTTAAATTATATATTCATAATTACATTTTTAATAACTCGATATTTGTACGCGCCTTTTAGTTTGGAAGTTCTAAGTTTGTATTATTTTCGCCTAATATCAGCGCACCGGTTATTACTTTAAAAGATTAAAGTAAATTGCATGTTTAAGTTAATAAAATGAATATTGCTACATAAAATACCTGTATTAAGGTACCTACCTAATGCTTTTCAACTTTCAAAAAAAAGGTAGAGGTTATCAATTCGGTTTTATATTTTAAAAATTATTACCTCAAAACTCCGCTATTTATAAACCCGTTTGAGAAAAATATTTTTTTGTTTAAAAGTATGTAAGTACTTTCGAATTTGTTCCAAAGTAATTATATTACAATCGGTACCCAACTTAGGTTTACAAAACAACATAACTAAAAAAATACTTACGTAATGTAATTTAAAAATTTAACTTTTCTGTGAATGGCACAGTATTGAAATCCGATTTTTGGTTTGAAAAGTTTATTAATTTATAAATCATGTCCTAATTATCTATAATTTTTTTATGTGTGTTTGTTTTGTAACCGCTGAGTACTATATCATTCGCAGCAATATCGGATCACTTTATGTCCCTTACTTTCGGTTCATCGGGCTCGTCAATTTCGGGACTCAACAAGCCACCATGCGGGATCGCATTATTACTTTTTTATTAGTATTTTTTATCTAACCCCCGTCGCTTGCAGTTTTTGCTGCGCGTGCGTCGTGGGATAGGTCACGGTTCCTCACTGTTTATGCTGGTATTAGCATAATGCAACTTTTGTGCATACACGCTTGCATTGTTACTCAATTGACAACGAAATTTATATCAGTGTGAATTCTAAATGCGTCGTTTCCTTTATAAAGTTTATTGTACTCGTACTCGGTGATTGCCCGCCAAGTAGGTATTATTTTCGCGCGAATTTTTATTCCTCCTAATTAAAGTTAACATCCGATTCAAAGGTCATAACTGTTAGTTTGACAATAGAACATTTGCATCTGATTGCGTCGCAATCGCCGAATTATCGTGCGATAACGGTAGTGCGGTGAACCGCTGATGTCATGGCCACTTTACAGCACACGACATTATGATATTGCAAATTGCTGCATGGTAACTGTATATTATTGTATATGGGGTTAAGTGATCATGACGTATTAATTACTTACTTAATTGTGTTACTGCTAAACTGTGAATTTCCCACAGTGGTACCAGTTATTAAGAGCGTTTAGGGGCCGTCATCGATATGCAAATGATTGCACACTCGACATCAAGTGCTCTCTGCACTCTAATATCGATGACGAGAGCGGCTCTGACATTTGCTGCCATTGTTTCTGTTGTGGAATTCGTACTGGCTCGTGAGAAAATTACCTTACGTTACGCTTTTAATAATAATTAAAAACGTTCTATGTAGAAAAGCTGCAGTAACGTCACATCCGTTTGTACATTTTTTATTATAATCAATGTTGGCAAACATTTAAACTCATACAGTTATTGACTAATATTTGGTATATTGGTACTTAACTATTTTCATCTTAAACCACTAGTCCTAAGTATCTATCATTTAGGCTTGTGTTTAGGATGTGGTCATAACGAATAAAACAAAATATCCATTTATTGCCCTGTTAGTAAAACCAGGGCATACTTGAATTTTCCAGGGTCCAGTGCTGCCCCCATTTTAAATAAATCATTTCAAAGAAAACGGAGACATCATTTAAAATTTTGCTACTACCAAGCCCTAGATTACCCTTTAAAGTATTTTATGAACTACTGTTTACAGTTTATAATGAGAACGTTTAGATTTACTACGCACATTTGCCAAAAGTGGCCGTTTTTCGCAAATGTGCGTAGTAAAGCTTAATGTCTCCATTTTCTTTGAAATTATTTATTTTAAATGGGGGCAGCACTGGACCCCGGAAAATTCAGGTACAAATTCAAAGTGTTTTGTCATCGAAGTGAGAAATTACACAACATAATGACATCAGCTATCTTTAATATGGTTAATGAAAATTCTGTTTAACTATGGTATAATTTGTCATCTGTGAATGAAATTTAAAAGATAATATATTTTATCTTTAATTATCTTCAATCTATTTTTAATGCTTTTTGATCCCGTCATAATAATAATTAATTGAATGACGAAATCCAACGACGAGCAGATTTGGTAGCACATTAAATAATGACCATCGATTGATACTGTTTACCCTTTAATTCCCATAGACGATGACAATCCGCGTGTCCCGTATAATAATAAAGTTCGATAGCTCATGAAGATTGACGCTCTACGAATGAATTTATTGATGGCAGCCAACTAATGGGTAAAGAAATAGATGTATCAAATAGAATTAAAATAAATTTGCCGTTTTGCTTTTTTTTTAAAAAAGGAATTTTGTAGTAACTTTTACGTTTTTTAAAATATAATTCATAAAGTGTTTACATAATTTAGTCTGGAACCCGGTATTTCAAGTTCACTGTAACCGATTGGAGGGAATTCAAAAAAGTTTTCTTTATCACCTTACATTTGCAAAGAAATTATGTCACACCCTGGAATCTTATGACGCTAGGCTTGCGTACTTTAGAATAACTCCTCTTCAACAGAGACGTAATATCGCTGATATCCTCTTTTTGAGGAAATTAGTAAACGGTATAATCGACAACCCCGCGTTGCTAGGTAGGATAACCATATCGGTTCCACGTCAAAACAGTCGACTCCATACCAGGAAGACCTTTAGCACTCCCTTGACTCGTACTTTGTATCTGGAGAATTCACCGATTGTTCGCATGTGTTCCGCATATAATGATGTATCGTCAAAATTTGATATATTCAGTGCATCGGCCAATTCTATAAAAAAAAATATGCTTCCGTAAATATTTAGTTAATTTACTTTTATATTGTAGTATCTAATAGTATTGTTCAGTGTAGTTATATGTACTTCTCTATAGCAGTTATTATATGTGCATGCTGTGTTCACATCGAGAAAATTTTACACTTTCACATGTTACTGAATACTCTTTACCCTACATATACTTGTTACTGTGTATTGTCAGTTTTGTGAACCTAATAAAAAAAAAATGTAATGAAATATTGACGATTCATGACAAATTTATCGTATTTACACAGAAATACTTCCGCTCTGTTCTATATAGAAAAAGCGGCCAAGTGTGAGTCGGACTCGCACATGAAGGGTTCCGTAGCAGCAAGTAACATAATATAAAAGTTCTAAAGGTAAATTGCGGTTTACGATTTATGACGTATTCAAAAATAACTATCTATGATACCGAGACCGCTATAGTTTTAATTGAAAGTACATACTTTGAGGTATATACCACATTTTTTTCAGAATTATTTTAGTAATATTTCAAAAGTTACGGTGGGGGGACACCTGTAATTTTAACTTTGTATTAGATTATCTCAAGACTGGAGGGTTGGATCTACATAGTTTCAAAGCAGTTTTTGTTGCATTTTAAAAGACCTTTTCAACGATACCCCACACGTTGGGGTTAGTCCAATTAAATTTTTTGAATTCACTTTTCGTTGTATGGGAAAAAAAAAACATTTTTTCATAATTTTAAAAACCAACTTTTGGAACTTCAATATCTATCTCTCCACCAATTTGCGTGACAATCGGTGCAGTAGCGGCGGAGTACGAGCCCGGACGGACAGACGGATGGACGGACGGACGGACGGACATGACGAAACTATAAGGGTTCCTTGTGGACTACGGAACCCTAAAAAGTTGAGATAAGTATCTTTAAATTAAGACAATTTTTGCATTTTATTTTATCAAATTGTATTTTTCACATGTAAAGCTTGTGGCCAACACGGATTGTTTAAGGCCGTACCTAAATTTTCCAGGGTCCAGTGCTGCCCCCATTTAAAATAAATCATTTCAAAGAAAACGGAGACAACATTTAAAATTTTGCTACTACCAAGTCCTAGATAACCCTTCAAAGTATTTTATGAACTACTGTTTACAGTTTATAATGAGAACGTTAAGCTTTACTACGCACATTCGCCAAAAGTGGCCGTTTTTCGCAAATGTGCGTAGTAAAGCTTAACGTCCTCACTTTGAACTGTAAACATTAGTTCATAAAATACTTTGAAGGGTTATCTAGGAATTGATAGTAGCAAAATTTTAAATCATGTCTCCGTTTTTTTTAAAATGATTTATTTTAAATGGGGGCAGCACTGGACCCCGGAAAATTCAGGTACGGCCTTAATGGATTAGAATAAAAAATATTCACAAAATTTTAAATAAATAATAGTGTGCTGGTACTTACTCAAGTTAGTTAATAGTGATTGCAAGGCTGATCATTGTTTAATCTACTGGGATACAAGTACTTTTTCAACTTTATCCATAGCTTAAAATATTTCCTTTTATGTCATTGATGCCTATGTTAGTGCTAAGCACTAGGCTGTCACGTCTTTATCCCTAATGGGGCAGATAGAGCATGTAGGATCTTGTGGCTCAGAGCAGCCAGAGCCCAGGGCCGCAGAGCCCAAAGGCCACTTGATGATGGGCAGGAAGATGGAAAAATTAATCAAAATAGTGATGGGTTGCTATCCGCATCACTATTGATATGATTCGCATTTTCGCCCATTCCCTCTATCGGCTTTTACGATCTGCTACGTATTTATTAGTATGATATTTAACGTTATGATATTTTACTTTAATGCTGAAATACCTAAATAATTTCAAGAGACTACCTTTACCCCAAACCAAAAATTATTTAAACGTTCAACAATGCCTGTTTTCAATTTGCCCCTCTTTGCTACAAACGTTAACATATTCCTCAAATTTGACGGAAACCGCGCCTAACAAAAAATATTGCACACAGCTTGATCTATTTTTGAGTGCATTTCGCGCTATTTTGGCGTTCCCTACGCACCAATGTGTCAATGACCCCGTTTGCCTGCGTTGTTCACGCACTTTTGGGAATTTTAGGGCGATTCATGCGGAGGCAAACCGCCAGTTATTTCGAGGAGTGTCTAGTAGGTTTGTTTTTCAGTTGCAGGGTAAAATAAGAAACAAATATTGCTATTTTTTTCGAATGAAGTTGTTAATTTATCGTATACACATTAGTTAAGATTACCAATTAACGCCTCTTGCCCTTGAAATACTGGCTCATATGCAAAAGATGAAAACTGAAGTTTCATGGCAGCTTACGTAGAGTCGTAGACTTAGGTACATTATGAGCTTGATACTGCTAGATCTTATAGTTTTGTATGTATTTATATGCAATGCATACTTGCGGTAGCACTAAATCCTTGAAAATGTTGGATAGGTATACCAAATTGTATAACTCGCACGAAACTTTATTTATTTCCACGTATATTTATCTAATTTTAATGCAACGAGGCATATTAATTCGATTTTTATGATAATTAACGAGCAAACCAACAGAATTGTTGATTTCGATGGCACGATGCGAAGTTCAGCGTTAGCATACAAAGGGCCGAGGAGTGCGAGGCGAGGCAACATTTTTTATAAGCCGAAATCGGCTTTATTCTATCGTCTCGGCGCGACGCAGCGGCGCGTCCGCAGCATACGCACACATGGAGGTTCTAACATATGATGCGCATACTCACTCACGCACACATAGGAAGGCGCCCTCCTCAGCGCTGCAATTCGTCGGCGCGTTGCGTCCCGCGCCCTCTCGCCCGCAAGCAATTGCACTGCACTCCGGAACGCTGCGTGCGTAAAAAGCGCACGCAGGAGGTGCGGGGCGTGCGGTGGCGGACTCCGCGGTCGCGCCTGCAACAACCCGACAGTCATCGCCAGACGCTCACAAGAGCTCGCCGCCCCCACGCAGGGCAACTTGTAGCCCGATCGCGAACCAACCCCCGACGTGCTACGAACTTTTACACAGTGCCAGTGCTAATATTTCTGATGAGTTTGAAGGACATTGTTTTGCATCGACGTTACTGACGTTTTCGGATCTAAATTGCAAGGGGTGAGTTTCACAAATTTTTCACAACATTATTTAAGGACTCGTAGACCTGCTACGAACTTCGTAGACAGCAGCTAAGTTTTGCGGCGTTAGATGGTTTGTATTTGTAACTGTTATTTTTTATAATTTGATTCGTTTATGTGAATTTAAACTTTGACACATGGCAAATAAGGGCTAAATATGCAAGTTTTGGAATGCACGGGCAACAGGAAAGGAGGGACAACAGTGAATTCGCTTTCATCGGTCCCCTTCGATTTACCTGCCGAATAAAAGGTAAAAAGTCAATTTGGCAGTGAGGAAGGGCTTCAGAGTGTAATATGTAAATGGGGAAGGGCGATGCATGCAGTGGAGTACACTCGGCGGCCGACGACGTCCGCAGTCGAGTTTGGTCGCGCGCGCTGTGCTATGCTCGCGTACTGCACGGGCCGTGCGGATTCATTATCAGTTTGTACGTGGAGTCTATAGTGCGCCGAGACCATGTATCCGGCATCAACGTGTTTTGATATTCTACCGGGTATGTGTTCAGTGTTGTTTACTTTCATGTCTATGTTGTGACTGAGGTGATGTTACGAGTATTTTGGATTTTGTACTTTTATTTCTTCTTTCCTATTTATTATTTTTTATAATAATCGTATCCTCCTATATATTTTTAAAACTTGATCTACACATAACATAAAACTTTATTGTGCATAAAGCAAATGCACATGGTTTCGAAGACAATGGTACAAACGGTGGACTTATCCCAGAAGGGATCTCTTCCAGTCGACCAGTTGGACAGAGGACATTTATTTTGCTTCTGCATTAGGTAATTGACTGTACTTGTAAGAAAAACTCTGTTTTTTATTCGCTTGTAAACATCATATAATTAAATCGTTCTACTTTATGTTTTTCTATTCTATTTGGCATCTACATAATATTTAAAATATGTACTTTACATGTGAAGACAATAAATCGACTTGAATGTTTAATTGATACACGCCGCGTAGTTGCGAAATAATTAATGTATTCATTTATAAATACTCTACATATATATCTTTGTTGAATTTTTAATGACTTACAGATGTTTTGATTACAAGATGTTAATGCAAACAGAATTTTTAATTTGAGAAGCGTCATTTCTAGTAAAAATTTAAAATTTTATTTACGTTTTGGTTTCAGTTTTACAGATTTTCTTGTGAGTATTTTCCTATAATTGGGTTTATTTTTGTTCACAGAATCGCACGTAAGAAAAATGGGGAGCAGCGAAGGTCAACAAACATTTTGCCTGAAATGGAACCACCATAAAACAAACTTGGTGGAAATCCTAGAGGCATTAATAAAAGTTGAGACTTACGTGGACTGCACTTTGGTTGTCGATGACCAAGTCACCTTCAAGGCGCATCGCGTGGTGCTGGCCGCCAACTCGCCATATTTCCAATCGATCTTGGCCGATGTGCCTATGGACCACTGCAGTATACTTTTCCCTGGAGTCAAAGATTTTGAAATGCGCGCTCTTCTCGAGTACATGTACACGGGAGAGGTGAACGTGACGCAAGCTCAGATACCGCGCATCATGAAGGTGGCCGAGCAGCTTGAAGTGAAGGGGTTGTTCGACATGACGGAGCTGCGTAGGCGGCCGGGCTCCAACGAGCGCAACTCGGCGTCGTCGCCGCCGCGCGTGGTGCCCGCAGCGCCCTCTAGCATTTCGCCGCCCGCCCCGGCGCCGCCCTCGCGCTGGCCTCCTCCACCCGCTACGCCCGTCCTCTCGGCCGCTTACGAATCGGTCGACATGAATCCTTTAAAACGAAAGAAACTTTCCAGCATGCTCGCGACGCGGGACACACCAATCTTAAGAAATGTACTAGCTCAAAACACTTCAATCGACTCTTCACAACCAATGTCTTTAGTTTGTCACCCAGTCAACCAACAGGTTCCACCTCGTTTGCATTCTAATGGCTCAGCGCATGAATTAGAACGAGCGCCGAGCCCACAACGTCCATTTGACTATCGCCCTCGTAGACTTTCATCACGTGCTTCATCTCCTCACTATAATAGATCAGATCGATCCGAGGACGCACATTCTCCTTATACTGAACGCTCTTTTGAAGATGACAGTACTCGCAGTTTCCATCCCTCTTCACCACCCACCAATTTCCAACAAGATGTTCGAACTGGATTGGCTCCTTACGTTCCACCTCAACAAAAACCAGAATGGAAAAGATATAAACAATACACTAGATCAGATATCATGTCAGCCATTGAATGTGTGAGAAATGGCATGAGCGCTCTTCAAGCTTCGCGAAAGTATGGCGTTCCTTCACGTACATTGTATGATAAAGTAAAGAAACTCGGAATTACAACTAGTCGACCAATGAGTCGTGGCATCAAAAGAGAACCAAATGGAGCTGCTTTTCCATATGGTTTGAGCGGCACGGGGGGTGAAGATGGATCTCCAGCAACACCTCTTATCGATCCATCATTTTTACAACAAGCTTTGGAAGGAGCGACCAGAGACGGCGGTCGGGAAGCGCTGCACGCCATGGCTCTAGCAGCGGCGGCACACGCAGCTCTTACTCCCAGATCACCTCCGCGGTCAGCACCAGAGTCCCCGCGGACGCCGCCGCCAGACGACGATCACGTTGAAGACCTATCGGTTGCCCGTCGCCGCGACGTAGAGCCCCCGTCAGGAGTGATTATGCCACCTCGTAACTTTGCGGTAGATTGTAAGAGCGAAAGAGATTGAGCGACCGTATGTCATTGAAAAAGAACATTCAAAAAGACTGACTTAGGCGTACAAAGTTAGAAGTAAGTCATTTATTAGGGTACCGGTAGGACGCGCCGCGCGCGCACGCCACGCTGACCTGGCGTTTCGGCCGGGCGATTGCAATGGGCCCCGCGGCCACTCTTATTTCTACCTCTTTCTCTATTTATTTTCTTGCGCTAAAGACCTGACAACGAAATCAAATTTCCGTTTGAAGTTCTTTGGTGCCCTTTGTGATTTTTGTTTTCTTTCTTCTTTTTGTTTTATAACATTTACGTGTCTGTTAATTGAATAGGAAAATAGGTTAGCTTTAATTAGATGTAATGTGTTGGAGCGGTAACTGTATAGGACCGAGAGGCAGGAAGGCAGCGCCGGCCACGCCGCCGCTCCACGTTTGGGGTTCTGCCTGACGAGTTATGTATTGTGCAATTTGTTGTCCGCGACTGTGATGTTTATAGACTGAAACGCCGCTACTACCTCACGCTCGCTACAGCTCATCTCTAGTCCTCCGCGTCGCATCGCGCCATCAGCTTGGACTCTCTACTAGGGACTGCATTAAACATTAGGTTGGCCGTCCGAAGACTGTCCGAGAGGACCGTGCGACGCGTGACGCTCATGTCACTGCGAATAGCGACATACTTATCTATCAATGAAATAATATTGTGTTCGAATATTACGGGTTACTTTAACGATTGCCATAATATTTATTTTTATAGTTACATTTAAAAGTACATAGTAGATTTCACTACGTCATTACCTTCATAAATTATTTTGCACAAGCACGGTCGTTCTTATTAGATTAAGATTTCATTGGTAACACTTAGTAAAATGCTCAATGTCTTTTTGTAAGTATCTTATTGGACAGAAAATAATTTCGTCGCGATTCGCTGTTATACGTAACTAAATCAATAAAACTATATCTAAATAAGTTAGTTTATTAGTATGAGTGTAATGTTTTACATATCTTTCTAAGGGACATCATAATATTATTTACTTGTTGTAATTTTTACATTATGTATGGTGTAGAATAAAGTACCTAATACAATGTAAGATGCAAAGTAGCACAGAGTCTTCGTGGTCGAGTGGAGTTTTGAATCACCAATCTGCAATACCAGTCACCATGGTGTGTTAGATGCTGTTGTTCCCCTCTATATAGCAAATTGATGTCTACCTTTGTTAACTTCTAATAAAAAAACGTTATTTTTATAAAACTGTTTAAGTTAATCATACCACTTATTATTTTTAATTGCTTGGAAGACTGATTTGTTACTTTAGTCTAGTTGGAAAATGCCATAGATACAATATCTAATTTAGTAGGTATGCATTATGTAAATTTAATTAGGTTGAATCACGTATGAGTGTGTAGAAGCTACACTAAGGTCTCACTGTGTTGTGCCTTTGTTTGTTTTATGGTAGAGTCGTACTGCTAACAGGCTTCAAAACACAATATAGCGAATGAATCCTTTAAGAAAATCTTAAGAACTACTAACTATTATTCAAGACTATGCTAATGCAAGTTTAAGTTTAGTGATTTGTAAATAAACGTATGGTTCAATTTTGTTGTGTAGTGAGGCATGTTAATAGTGTATCTCCTTTGATCAAGACGTAATTTTAGGACATTCCAGTAGATGCACTCCTGTGCTGTGTTTATGGCTAAGGCATAATTTATAAGTATATGATATATTAACATATCTTCATCGCAGTGCCTGCCATGCTAAAGTCCTCGTACCTCACAGTTTTGTTAAATCAGATGTTATGTAATTATATATACCCACTTTTGTGCCTATACATTTATTATTAAGTATGATGTTATGCACTGCATTCATCCCTCAGTTGTGAATGCAAAATGTCGTATTATACTTTATGTAGTTGGCTAATGTATCGACACATCTAAGTTATATTAGATCGAGTATGTTTATCTCGTACCTACATATTATAAGAACTCTATATTTACAGATAATATAATGTTATAAATATAAATTAAACGTTTAATATCTACTGCATTGTCTATAATTTACCAAATTATCTGCCTACTCTACTACTAAGTACTAAGTATTGATGAGCCTTATTACTCGTTTCCTTACAGACCCTAATAAGTTATGTACCCAAATAATTAGTCCAGAAATGGTAAGTACTCTGCACTTTTTACTTTTAACTACCTAGGTACTTAAGGTAGGTACTTGAAAGTAAAAAAATGCACAACTAGAATGCAATAGATTAGGCTAGTGCCCCGAGGACTATAGACTTTTAGCCCTAAATTTAAGCCTGTCGGTCATTTTTTATACGGGCTATGTCATTTAAAAAAGCCTATGAGCCTAAATTGCCTTCTTTACGAG
Organism: Acrobasis repandana; assembly: GCA_963576875.1. Taxonomy (NCBI): domain Eukaryota; kingdom Metazoa; phylum Arthropoda; class Insecta; order Lepidoptera; family Pyralidae; genus Acrobasis; species Acrobasis repandana. Next base: position 10,717,592 of record OY756218.1, on the reverse strand, counting down.
CGACTGTATGTTTTTTTCAAGTATAGGCTTATGCTTATATGTTTAAGCTGAAGCCATTTTGAGACTCAGCCTTAGTAAGTCATCATAATTATGAATAAATAATCTATTTAAGTTTACATTTATTTTGAAAAACGCTTCTTCAGGAACACTAGATTGGGCCCAAAATGACGCCTATGGAAAAATTATGGCAGAGATCGCCTATTTGCCATAGGCGTCACTCCGTACTCACTTCTTTTGAAATGAGCTAAATGTACTTACTCATTTACGTCTTTAGATAATGTTCATTAGATACCGAAAACAACGGTAGAATCTACCAGCTGCTTCTATTCCCGCGGATATCGTAAGAGCCGATCGACGGACTGGAAACAGCATATCGATAAACTATGTTTCGAGTTCAGCAGAGAAACGCAAATTTTAACAATAACAATAATCTGTTTTATGCAGAAAACATCTAAGAAGTATACATGCTTAAGTACTAGTGGATTCTAGGTACCAGCACCAGTTAATCCTCAGACTGTGTTATATACAGGGTTATTTTTAATTAACTGGCAACCTTTTTGGAGTAAGTTCAGTCCGTGATACTGAACCACTTTCCATAAAAACAATTATCGAAAAACGAAAACAAAATTTCGTCCTCCCATACAAAATCCATTTGGTTGGGCGCCGATATGTATGGAAAGTCGAATTTATTTTTTGTTTTTCAATAATTGTTTTTATGGAAAGTGGTTCAGTATCACAGATTGACCTTGCTCCAAAAAGGTTGCCGGTTAAATAAAAATAACCTGTTTAAGGTAGATAAATAAAATAAATAAATAAATATAAAGGGATAAAAGTTTAAAACTTACTTTGGGGCTAGCTTAATCAGAGTGATTTGTCCCTATATATTTATATATTTTTATTTTTTTTTATATATTTTTATAAATCACACTGATTAAGCGAGCCCCAAAGTAAGTTTTAAACTTGTGTTATGGGATACTAACTCAACGATACTATATTTTATAATAAATACATAAGGTAGATGATGAGAAAAATATCTGAAAATCTATTGCATAGCACTGGCATAGCATATAGCGCTTTGAAAGAAAAGTTCAATAGATTTTAAAAAAAATATTATACTGTGACCCCTATATTCAATAACCTACAACATAAATTAATTACTTTCCCAGCCGGTATAATATAATCTCAGTATTAGCCCCTCAACAGAAGATGGCGCTGTATTTTTATTTAATTGTAACGCCATCTATATATATTATTGTTAAATATTGAGTAGCTAGTGCGACTAACAATAGATATATGTACCTATTAAAGAAATAATTATTGAATATGTAAATGCTTTTGATTATAATAAAAAAATTACCGTTTATTCTAAAACTGACATACCTACCTATAATAATAGTTTGACGATGTTACTTTGTAGTGTATGAACGCACTAATAAGTGACGTAATATCGCACCACAATTTTTTGGCCACTTGATTGGTCGATTGGATCAGCAGATGTCAAAGTTACGAACTGCCAAAGTGCCAAAAAAACGTAAACAAGAAAGACAGTTTTCTGGTTATTTTTTTCTAATTTATAATAATTTAAATGCATAACAATGGAGCAAGACGAATTATTTTCAAATTCAGATGGATTTAACATTCGCGATATCGCTGAAATTGAAGGCAAGGCTATTTTCTTTAGCTAATGCGTAATATTTCGTCATTTCAGTGTCACTCACCATTAATTTTGCTTTACAGATTTCCTCAATAATTGCGATGGAGATTTTATGAAGAAACTTGAAGAAGAGTTATCTGTAGTCGAGGGTGATTCAGGTTTACTAAGCGTCGACACCACTAATACTATTAAGTCGGAAAGTCCATCACAACCTCAATCGTCTCCATATCCTAGCAATACTGGAAACCCTCTGTTTTCCCAGTATTCACACACTATAAAGAAATCCCCTCAAGGGTCGCCTAGTGCGAAATCAAGTCCAGTTCAGGGAGTGTACGCTCGTGAGGAAGGCTACACGTTGCGCCCGAAAACTGAAAATACACCCTCGCCAGAAGTAAATAAACATGGACAGAGGAGGCTACCTACGCAGACCCCTATGATCGTACAGCAAGTTGTACAGAGTCCTGTCTATGTCAATCTAGCTCCTGGAAGTATTCACCAACTCCCTGATGGTAGAGGCTCGCTTGTACAGTTGAATGGAGTTCAACAAGTAAAGCAGGCAAACAAAACTCAACAGCCCACCCAGCCATTACTGCTTCAAAACAATGCCAAGGGAGTAACTCCTTTGATTTTGAAAAGTGATGCAAACTTTTCTCCAATGATATTGCAGTCTAATATTATAAATCCTCAAACACAAACATTGATGTATACTAGTGCACCAGTCCAAGGTAACTTTTAAGATAAATTTGTTTAATTTATTAAATTCATTGCCTTATGCTTAAAGGTCAGTCATGCGTAGCTTGGATACAACAGTAGCACTGATCAGAAGTGAATTATGATGAATGGTGAATATGTTTTTGTTTGTTCATTGTTAAAACTTTATTGTACACAAAGAACAAATACAAAATTACATGTAACATCAAGACATCTAAAGGTACAAAGGCGGACTTATCCCAGATAGGGATCTCTTCCAGTCAACCTTGAATTGAAAGGAACCTTTACAACACAGGGTAGAGAGTGGGTACAATACACAGTCAACAGAAAACAACACTAAATTTAACCTAACTATTACTATACTAAAAACTTTTAAGACTGTTCAAAACTAATTCTAATACATATTCAATTATAAACATATATTATACACAATATTGAAAAATAAAACTTTAAATTCTTATACTTAAATACATACTTAAAAGTATACAATAATGTTTTTAATACTTTTTTTTTACTTAACTAAAAAAAAATTCTGTAATGATTTCAGGGACAACACAAAACATTATTTCAAATGCAAGCTCGGAGAGCAGACCAATCCATACATTCTTTGCAAGCAACAATGGGCCGGCTTTATTGGCTACTGGTATCCCGGTAGTGCTGGAAGGAGATAAGATAGCTCTTAGTCAGGTCCCAAATATTGGGCCTCCTAAGGTTAAGGAGGTGAAGAGAAGTGCCCACAATGCAATTGAGAGAAGATATCGTACTAGTATAAATGACAGGATTGTGGAGCTGAAGAACATGTTAGTTGGTGAGGATGCAAAGGTATGACATTTTTTAATGTAATAAAAAATAATACATCAAATGTCTGTCGGCAAGCACAACACAAACACTTTAAGCCGGGTCCAGACGGATGTAACTTGTAATGTAATTTTACGAGTAATGTACTGCGAATTCTGTGTGTGGACGGCACTATTAGCATTACATGTAAAGCTCGTAGTGCCGTCCACACACAGAATTCGCGTTACATTACACGTTACACCCGTCTGGATCCGGCTTTAGAAACGTTAGACCTGAAAAAAAAGTCCCATTAATACGCTCAAACATCAAATTTATGCTTACCTACAAAACATACTGACTGAGTCACCAGACATACAGCGAGTCAGGTCAGTGAGTAATATTATGTATATGATTATTAGGCCATGCTGTGGGACATTTTGGATTTAGATCCACCTAGTTAATACGGCGGCAACTCATTTATCGATAGCCATTGATTTTTTCCATATGTTTAAAATTTTCAATTCAAGTTTTTTTTAGTTCATTTTTCATTATGTCACATTGTGTTTCTAGTTGAATAAGTCAGCAATATTGCGAAAAACAATAGACTACATCAAGTACCTCCAGAACCAGAATGCGAGGTTAAAACAAGAGAACATGGCTCTCAAACTGACATGCCAGAAGTCGGGTGTGAAGGAACCTATATTTGAGGGAGCTTACACTCCTCCACACAGCGACATTTCTTCACCATATCCTTCTCCGCGTGGTATGGATAGTGATTCTCCATCTTCTCCAGAGTTCAAGGTAGGTTACCTAGAATTATAATGTAATGAAATCAACACACGCACTGGACACTCAGCCATGTGCAGTAAACATAAATAAATAAATGTTGGGGCTAGCTCAGTGTTATTGATTTGTCTATCTGAGACAAATCACACGCTAGCCCCAAAGTTTAAACTTGTGTTATGGGATACTGACTCATTGATACGAAACCGAAAACGGGGGAGAGGGACAGGGAACGGGGACGCATATTGCGCGTACCTTAGGAGATTCCGGCCTGTGACAGTGTTTAAGTTTGTGTAGTACTTATAAAATGTTACTTATATTTTTAGGTGGAAGAAAAGTATTCTAAGGTAGTAATGGGAATGGGTGACCACTCGCGCTTGGCACTATGTGCGTTTATGGTCGGCCTCATAGCATTCAACCCATTCAGTGCTTTCTTTGGTAGCTTCATGTCTGAGACCTCTTCCATCGACTTCTCGGCGCGGGTCGACCAGAGAAGGATTTTATCTGATAACAACAGCGGTAAGGTTACCTTCTTTTGTATAACAAAAATGGCAAAATACTAAAATGCATTTTATGCAATTAAATCCATAAATCGTATGCTGACTATCTAGCTAAAATATTATTTAAATTAAGCCTTTACACCCACCGCGTCTCGCAAAACAAGGCCTTTGGGTCAAATTGCCCCCAGACTCTGTCTACCCCATTGGGGATAAAGACGTGATAGTTTATCTGTAATAAATTTAAAGAGATTTTTTTTTATAAGAATTAAACCTTTTATAAAAGGTTAATTTTAAAAGTTAACCTTGATAAGTTTAAATTTTAAAAGTTAATCTTAATGTAAAATTATAAAGTAAAAATTTAAAAGAAGACATTGTTATTTAAAATAATTGCCCTCCGAGCTTGGGAGTGGTTTTGCCTGTGGGTCTTGCTGTCCTCATGTAGATGCACTAATCAAAAGTGTAAAATATAAAAAATTCCTGATTTCAGGCTATAGCAGTGGATCTTGGGCGTCATGGCTGTTCAATACATTCTTCATTTATTTGGTGAACTTTATAATCCTGGGAGGATGTCTTGTGAAGATGATGGTTTATGGAGACTCAGTGCCTAAATCCCAATCCAAAGAGGCCGGAATATTTTACAAACACAAACGACAAGCTGATAACTTTTTGAAAAAGGTAAATTTTTGCTACACATTATGTGACATTCCTCCTTAATACCTAATTATATGTGACCATATAAAGTACTAGACAGATGAATTTATTTATTACTTGCAAATCAGATTCAAATAGTAAAGGCGTCTGAGATTAAATAAATTTTATTTTTCTTTTCATGTTTTGCCTTTGCCCAACAATGGGATCTAGTGGGCTAAATAAATAAATAATTTTCATGATATTGGTGTAATTTTCAATATCAGACCACTTTAATTTTACTGCTAGCTTTCAATACAAATAAAAATTATCATTACTTTTAGGATGATATAACAAATGCCCAGTTGGAACTGCACCGAGCACTAGCAGTGTGTGGTAAAAGCGTGCAGGCAGGCAGCCAAGGCCACGCTAAGTACTCCGCTTTGATAGCTGCGGTGCTCCGGCAAATGTTGCAGAGATTACCGTTTGGCGGCTTCCTTGCGCGACGATCGGGAGATCTGTGGAGTGACAGGTTGGTCTTTAACATCTTCTCATTTACCTATTTCTAATATACTATATAAGCTTTAATTTTTTTCTGGTTAAACTAATGTGAGACACAGACATTACTGACAAACATGTCGGCCAGTAGCTGACTTTTGACGAGAGTTACCCGTTTATAGAATATAGCTTTATTCAGAAATAGTCACAATGTCGTCCCTGACTTTTCAAAAATTAACTACAATACCTTATCTGTCCTATTAAAAGAACCAATGTATGACATGCAGTCTATTATCTATATGCTAATAAATAACATGGATTTGTTTTATTATGATAGCCGTGTGGTTCCCGGCAGAGTAGAAAAGACCACTCACAAGTCTTCCTGTGTATGTCATAGAAGGCAATTTAGGAAATACAAGCTAAGCAAAGCTTATAAACATCAATGAGACCTCTCCAACCCGTCTGGCTAGTGTGGAGAGTGTAGTGTAGAGCCAGGTCCTCGTCTGACTACTCTGACTAATATATGGCTCTAGTAGTTCAGAGAGGGTCGTGATCCTGCAGTGGAGACTAATAAAGATCTGATGATGATGATGATATGTTCTATATCCTAGCTTAACCTTACAATTTCATTATTTCAGTCCGGCAAGAAGAGCAACACAACACTGGGCAGCAGAAGTAGCGGCAGTGTCGCATCGCCTCGCGCAGCTGTCGATCTTATCCACGGACCGCGGCCGGAGTGAGAGGATTCTGCTCGCGTTACAAGCCGTCAACCTGGCTGAAGTGGCGAGCAACAGGCATCTGCTGGCGGATACCTATGTTACTGCTGCGCTGGTGTTCAAGGATTATATTCCAAAGATTGGGAATTGGCTCTGTGGGTAAGCATGTGCAGGGGTATCTAATAGAGTAATTAACTGTTTAAATTGTTGCCTAAATGCCTATCTACCGAAATACCTAATGTAAACTAGTATTTTACAAGCCATTAGATAGTCAATAAAAAGCCATTCCTGCTCAGGATGTTCAAAGATGCACGTGATTCACTGCCATTAGGTTTCGCGCTTACGAAAGAGAGCGAGTTATTCCCACCACCCCCAATTTTCTTCATAATAATTTGAAATGCTCATTATGCTTCATCTAAGCTTTCTGTTTTCAGAAAAAAAAATCTTTAGTGTAGTTTCGTAAAAAATATTGTACATAAGACTTTTTCTTATGGCTTTGTGTTCTATGAATGACATTATTTACAAGATTCCAATTTACCTAAGGGAGTGCAAAATTAATCTGTATACCATCTTCTGCGCTAACATTCAAACACAATCAAGTAACCAATTCCTAGCATCTGCAACTATCATCGCCCTCGTATAATCTACTATTTTTCTCAAGATCAGCATGGAAACTTTTGATTTTTTGGTAATTTAAAGATATTACCTGAGACGATGCCGGGTGACGTGCACGGAGTCGTGGCAGCAGCCGCCGGTGCGCCTGCGCTGGGTGTGCAGCGCGCGCGGGGCCGCGTTCGTGCGCGCGCGGCGCTGGAGCTACGAGCGCGCGCACGCCGCCGCCGCGCTTTTCTGCCGCTTGCCCGACCCCATCGACCCGCTTGCCTACGCTATGAGGGTAAGTAGCGTAGCTGCCACGTGACAACAAAGCGTACACACAATCGTAACAGTATATATGTACCGGTACGCGCTGTTCTGCCGCATGCGCGACCGCTTCTGCTATGAGAGTAACATAGCTGTACTATAGCACATATACACAGTCGTGAAAGCAGCCGCCAGGTAATGGTTTTTGATTTTTGGTTATTTCCCTATGGCCTTAACTTTGGTTTTAATTTATTTAAGTCATTCCCTTTTACCCAGTCATTCACTGGCGATGTTCTCAAAAAGGAAATTTGGCAATAACACTCAGGTTATTGACAGCACTCTCTCTCTTTTTCATCTTAGCGCTTTTCGAGTTGTATCTTTAAGTGAAACTGTGTTAAGTTGAGACCCAAGATTTAGCCCGTCTCTGTCACAAACTCTACGTGCAACAGAGACACGTGACCCGCGACGGTTTCAGCTCATCTCTATCACACGTAGGGTTTGTGACAGAGACGGACTGAACCCGTCGCGGGCGTCCGCTTGACGTAGTTTCAAGGCTTAAGAGTCTTGGCATGGTCTTCGGCATCTTTGGCTGTGAGTCCAAAGACAATACAAATAGAATTACAAAATACATAAGAAAGGCAGACTTACCGCATAGCTATCTCTTTCAGTCAACCTTTGGGTAGAGAAAGAAGTGAATATAAGCGGTGCAGTATGTCAGATTAATTGTTAAGAGATACAATATAGAACCTAAATTAAGACATTACCTTTAGAAATAAAAATAACATTAATTTCAACTTATTGCTTACAGGCCTATCATCTAGAGCTTCTCCAAAAGGGTCTTCAGATGCTGCTTTGCGCGGACGAGCGCAGCAACACTCGTGACGTGCTCGATCTTGTCAAACTGATCACTGACGACGTTTCTACGGACGCTCCTCACCACACCGGTAAGTCTGGTGCAGTGCCACCATGTCAGCCATTCATAAAACGCAACAATGGTAAATAAAAGCAAATCGCAGTCTTTCAATTCGCCGCCTATAACCAGCCGCCCCATTGTGAACCACCTTGCCGCCCGGGGTTGTTGTTTCATAAATACTATTGTCCAAAAACAAACATATTGAAATACCCTTTTGTAGGATAATATACGATAGGGCAAAATTATTTTAACTTTAAAGTGTTCTGAAGACCGAAAACATGTTTCAGGTTGTTGGGATCCCGTGATGGAGTGGTGGGCCAACATCGTGGGCGTAGCCGCCACGTGGCTGTTGGCCGACACCAACAAGGCCGCTGAGATTGGGGACAGGCTCAATATGCTGCCGGAACCTTTGGCCAATTGTGAAGATCCATTACCGGGGTAAAGTTGTTTTTCTCAATATACCGTATTTTTTGGTTAAAACTAACGTGAGACCCAGACAATACCATATACTTTAAGCGGGTAACTCACGACAAAAGTCCGCTACTGGCCGACATGTTCCGACCTCATACAACGGTCTTCATCAGGGCGAATTTGATACGCGACGAGGTCGAAACATGTCAGCCAGTAGCTGACTTTTGACGTGACTTACCCGCTTTTTTAAGCGCGTAAGTATATACTTTTATATACTTGTAGTAATACCGTATTTTATCAGTTGAAAGAAGAAATGCAGCGGAAACGGGGTGAACTAATGCGTGTTCACCCCGTTTCCCCTGCATTTCTTCGTTAAAGTTTTCACTAAAGGGTGTCTCTCTTTTCTAATCTCCCAGAGCAGTGGGCGTTTCGTAACGCTAGTAGTTTGTAGCCTTTGCATTAAAAATTAATGACCTTTAATAAGTGATATATTTATCCTACATTGAATAAAATTACCTAAGATGGAATTTAGTTTGTCTTGAAAACTTCCCAACTAAAATAAGAATATAATTCCATTGGCGATGTGAACCATCAGTCTGCCATACTCATAACTCCCGAATAACATTTTTAGGGTTCCGTACCCGAAGACTGCAAATGGGACCCTATTACTGAGACTGCTGTCTGTCCGTCTGTCACAGGGCTCTATCTCTTGAACCGTAATAGCTAGACACTTGAAATTTTCACCGATTATGTATTACCGTGGCCGCTATAACAACAAATACTAATATTTAAAAAAATATGAAAATTAAAGGGGGTCGTCATACAAAAAATGTATTTTTTTAGCGTTTTTAACTAGATCTTTATAATGGCATTAACTAGATACTTGAAATTTTTACAGATTATGTATTACTATGGGCGCTATAAAAAAAATACTTAAAATAAGACAAAGTTAAAAATTTAAGGGGGGTCGTCATACAAGAAACATGTTTCTTCAGCGTTTTCAAACATTGTACGGTGGTACGGAACCCTTCATGTACGAGTCCGACTCGCACTTGCCCGTTTATTATTATGACTTACGTGTATTTGCCATGATCTACTTTTGTGTCAAGTTTATATCTTTTTTTTTAAATTTATTTATTTTCTGCAATAGAATAACTGAGACATAAATATATGTTTTCTTTTCCCGCTGTCTATGTCCCTCTTTTAGAATAGGATATATTTCCTTAAATAATACATTTGAGTTTCACAAGTTTTGAACAATTATTTTACTAACACTCACACCTAAGATTAGTCTAATCCTCTCCAAACACAACTAATAACCATCTATACATCTCGATGTTCTCACACACCTGCCGATTAGAAATGCTAGTCGCGCAATGTTTATCAAACACCAGTGTATAGTTTATAGTTGTCATATTAATAACTATTGTCTGTGCGGTATAAACAAGCGCTGTTGAAAATATAGCTATTGTACTATTATTGGTAGGGCTCTGCACATGGCATACAAAAGCCGTCGCGGCCTGTTGAGCCTCGCTCAGTGTCGAGATGAAAACGCCAGCGAGAGGACGTCGGAGACCATACTTAAGGTTGGCACCTATTCCTTTTATATTGATCTTATTTATATTCTTATTTTTTTTTTCGTGTGGCCAGTATTGGTATCAGATCCTTGAAGCCTAGATGCCTATTTCTTTGTTTTCGTGTGTCTAAATAGCCAACACTCGTGTCGAGATTATTCAAGCTGCTGAAAGGCATCGGCTATGTTAGATACCTTTAGGCAGCTAGATAAATCCGACTGCCGTCTAATGATAACAGCCAGGAGCAACGGATTAACTAACCTTTCGAAACATGGAGTAGCTCAAGATATTTATTCCACTTGTGGTCCAATCCAAGTGTTTGTTTTTCCACACCTGGGGTTGTTTGATATGCGCAAATAGTGATTCATGTGAAAGTACCAAGATCCAAGCAACATACAGTTAAATTTTCAGCTGGTAGATCAAGCTTTACTAATCCTCTATTTTTAGCCTACGTACGAACTTGCACATTGGGAAACGAATTTATTATAATTAAAAGAGTAAAAAAAAAAGAATTTTGTGTGAAAGACAATATTCTCTTTTTTTAGCGCTTATAAATAAATTTTAAGGCACTGTATCTTCGTCATTATGTGCTAATCAGAGAATAATATAACTAATATTTTCTAATAATCCACTTGGTGAGCCAACAATATTTAGTCCACATCCATATTATTATAACATACAGATCGAAAAGTTTGTAAATAAGCGTCTGTATCATGAACAACTGTTAGACTAATAAGAATAAAAACTTCAGGTGTGCGATATCGCTGGAGCCAAGCTAGCAGACTCGCTGGCGTACTACTGCTGTCGGAAACCAACTCAGCTTATGATGGTAACTATTAGTAGATTTAGAATTTTTTTTACTTGTTGCATTTTTATTGTCGTTTGCTAATATAATGTTAAGATATTCAGATTACATAAAGAAGAAAATAAATGTATTGATTTGATTCACATGGTCACTATAGTCTTATACAAGATCAAACAACGTCTTACAATTGTCTCTGGGTAATAATTTTCTATGGCTACTAGAGTAACATGTAGTTAAAAGGCGTATAGAATTTTTTTGAAGATTTCAATGTCGTTTATAATCCTCTCCCAGTGCGGTGGGAATTTTAATTAGAAGTGTACTTAGTTCAGAATAATTTAAAACCCGCGACAGTGCAACTTTACTCGTAAAAAGCAGAATTTCTAAGAGATTTTCTTGGGAGTTGATCTGATAATAGATATTGAACTTCATTTGAAATGAATTATTTGTTTTACAGTTAGATTTATATATTCCTTATATTTAGGGAGAGCACTCTCTCGTTGGTTTTAGTTTTTATGTAAAAATTATAGCACTCACAGAACAGAATCGTCTTCCTTCTGTAATCTGAGTATTTTTTTTTATACAGCATGTTCCTTTATTTTGAAGCATATGCATTCATCGAAGAAGCATGAAGACTGACTATCGCGGGAGTGCATTGTAGTTGCATTGCACCTGTCCCATAGTTTGTGCAATATCACTACAAAGCAAATCTCGCTTTAGTAACTATCGGCGCATAGAAGATGTTGTAATTTTATTTTTATTTTTTGCGTGTTGTGTACTCCTTTCAGCTTTATATTCCATTAATTTATGTAAAAAATAACTTTAATTTAATAGTAATAGAGTTGATATCTACTTTACGGCCTGAAGTTGTGACTTTTCAATATCTAAACAAAACTATTTTAAAGTTGCTTCCCGCCGTCTGCCAGTCTGTACGCCTATATATTTTAAACTATACAACGGATTTTTAAAGTTAATACATACTCATGCAAACCCGGGGCGAGCCTAGTATTATATAAGGGTCAAGTACTTGTGCACCAAAGGAATATAAGATTGAATGGAAAATTTGTATTTGTTTGTATGTTGTATTGCCATCACATCAGCATGATGTATGTGAGTGACTCGGTAAGTACTAAATCTAACGCCCAAAGCTGGCCTTGCCTTAGTTGTACATATTTTTTTTATAGAAGATACTATGTAGTTTTCTTCTAGATTTTTTAAATTATTTTTCAAACAGTGCTTTTGCGGCGTATACTGCGTTTTTCGATTTCTGTTACAAATACATACTTACTAATACCTATATTTAGTTTTTTTTTGTATTTCACTATAAATGTTTCTTTTCTTCATATATTTTTGTGTATTGATATGGTATCTCTTGAGAAGTAAAAAGCCGGAAAGCTCATGCCTGGCTCCGAAGTAGCATAGCTAAAGTGTTAACCCGTCATATGTCTCAAGTCCCAATGCCTAACTGCTCAGTTAAGCATTGGTTAACCAATGCAAACTGTTGCCTGACAATTAAATAACTGTTTTGTGTAGCTGATGCAGGTTCTATGCTGCGACTGGGTTCTGGAAGTAAGAGCAGGCGTCTGGGAGGCGGCGACAGCCACGGACAGTGAACCTGCGCCGCCGGAACAACTCCACGCCTTCCAGAGAGACTTGCATTCGCTTCGTCGACTATCGCAAAACTTGCCGGTAAGTATGTAGAACCTATTACATCTAGAAGAGTTCTGGAACAACCGTTTGTGGGTATATCCCAGTGGGGGCGAATGGGAATGACTATTATTTAATAGCTCCATTCGTCCCTTCGGCATTTCCATACAAAAGTATGCGGCTGCCCGGACGATTTGTATGGGAATGCCGATTTTTCTTTTTGTTTTTGACTTATTTTAAGTTCAGTATACTTTAGTCATCTAGTATAGCCCGTGGTTCGATTTATTACGGTATGCCTATCCACTTTGTGTGTTAAAAAACTCTCGTCCAACACAATAGCTCTTTGCCTGTCATAGGTACCCACTGTTAGGCATAAGCCCTCTTTTGTCTGCGCCATCTTGTCCATCACAATCCAGATCTTCCAACAACTTGCCAAGTGTCATCAACCCACCTAGTGGCCGGAGGTCCTACTCTACGTTTCCTATTTCTGGGATACCATTCAGTCACGGCATTACTCCACCTACCATCGTTCGTTCGAGCTAGGTGTCCCGTCCTGTTCCAATTTAGAGCCGCAACTTTGGAGAGTACGTCATGGAGTTTCGTTCGACGTTGGATCTTTGCCTGTATCCTGTATTTTTTGTGTACAGTGGGTGACTTCCCGCGTGTTCCTGCATTCGGCGGTGTGCCGCATGATGGCGGGCGCGGCGCCTCGCCGCACGCAGCAGCTGCTGGACGGCAGTCTGCGGCCGCGCTTCAACCGCTCTTCTATCATCTGCGGAAAAGGTAACTGACATACTCGTACAGTAAGTGCCGCTTGGAACCAGGATGGCAGCGGCCGGCAGCGGCGCGGCGAGCACTTTTAGTGTGAAAGAATTTTAAACTTTATCTACATACTTAAAAGACCAGCATCGCTTGAAAAGCTCGAAAAGGTTGCGCGGCCTCTGGCGACGCGAGCTTGTCAGTCGGCTCTGCCGGCAGCGCGTGGCCGCCCACGGCCGCTGCCATCCCGGTTTAAAGCGGCCCTAAGTGTTTAGATAGCCATGTGGTTCCCGGGAGAGTAGTAGAATAGGACCACTCCAAGTCTTCCCGTGGATGTCGTAGAAGACTTAGGAAACGCAAACTCAACAAAGCTTAATAAACATCAATGAGACGACTCTAATCCGTATGGCCAGCGTTTGAGAGTGTAGGCCAAATCCTCTGGCTGCTCTGGCAAAGTATAGCTCTGGTAGTACAGAGGGTCGTGCTCCTGCAGTGGAGACTACGACCTGTTGATGATACAGTAGTGGCCGGGGCGTCAACGGCGTAAGGCGTAGTGTCATATTCCTCCGGTGACATAGGCTACAAACTAGGTATACATCGTGTTAATGAAAGAACGCAAAACCTCTCAGATGGTACCTCAGCCCATGTAACTTTATTAACACGATGTATAACCATGGACGAAAAAATACTAGAGGACTGATATCCTTCATATTGTTAGTTTTAAATGTTGTAGCTAGATGGAGCTACTAGTTCGAAGAAGGTAATTTAGTAGTTGTGCTGCTTAACTTCGGAAAGATGGCGGTATAAGCGTTTATTTTCTACGAACAAGCAAGCGCCATCTCTGATTTTTGGTTGATACCGTCAGCCTAACTACCCAGCATCCATTGTATGACTAGCGTGCGAGATAGTACTCGTACTTGTACGTAGTATTTTATTACTCTGTGGTAGTACTGACATCTAGAAATAATACAGGATTTTTTTTCTAGTAGAGTACTTTTTTTCGTACAGGGTGGTCTGTCCTCTAGTATTTGTTCGTCCATGAAATGTTACATACAAAAAAAGTTCGAAAACTGTGGGTGCATTTACACATTACAATACGTATTACCTATATTTATATATGTATATATATCAAAATATAATCATAATATATCTATAATATAAAATATATATTACGCATTTTTATTACTTATAAATAATATATAAATACACATTTACATTATCATTTATATACATAAACTCATACATTCATTAATCTAACATACATTATTTCCATTCTTTCATCTCACGTACAGACCGATTAAATAATGCACGAACATAGCCGAGGCAAACGCGTAGTATGCCGTAAGGAATGCGACCCGCGCCACATACATACAGGTATAGGTAGGCTGCGCGTAGGCCGCGATCGCTCGGCATAAAAACCAGTCAGGATCTCGCAGTGCGCCGCGAAGCCCGTGTCGCCCTTACTGACGCCGCACGCTCGAATCGCTATGCTTATGCGCCGCGTAAAATACGTACCTGTGCTATTCGCCGCTTTTACTTGTACTCTTTCATAGAACTGTTTTCCTTTCTTCTTTGTCGTGCTATATCTTGGACTGTGCTTATTCTACTGTGCTTAACCTTACCTGGACTTTCTGCTTTACTGTATGTACCTTCTTTCTGTTAATATAACGGCTTACGTGGACGTGTCGCAGTATTATTTCATCACTTCCCACAGTGGTGACCCTACGATTTGAACTAAAAGACATTTATTTTAACACGATGAGCAGTCAAAGTGGAAGTGATAGCGACGCCACTGTTAATAAAAAGCCTCGCTCTCGTAAAGTGACAAAGGAAGGTACACCAACGTCACTACCAGCAACGTTTAACACGGTGAAGATACCTCCATTTTGGCCGGAGAAACCAGCGATTTGGTTTGCACAAGTGGAGTGCCAATTCGCTATTGCGAAAATCACGGATGACGCGACTAAGTTTTTCCATATTCTGGGAACACTGGAAAGGCAGTATGCGGCAGAGGTAGAGGACATTTTAGTAGGTACTCCTGACTACAACAGACTTAAAAATGAACTCATTAAGCGACTCTCCGTATCTCGAGAGAACAGAGTAAAACAATTATTAATGCATGAATCGCTCGGAAGCCGCAAGCCATCACAGTTCTTGCGCCACCTACGCCACCTCGCCGGTCCAGAAGTACCTGAAGATTTTATTAAAACCATTTGGACTAGCCGTCTACCGACTAGCATGCAGCCTATCGTAGCGTCGCAGTCAACGCTGTCTCTCGATGCCCTGGCAGACCTCGCCGACCGCATTAATGATATTGCCCAGCCCGCAGCTCAGGTTGCAGCAGCCGCAGCAGCACCTACACCAATTTGCGAGTTGACACGACAAGTGGCGGAACTGACTAAGCAAGTTAGTGCCCTGACAGCCCAGGTCAATGGTCGATCTCGATCCCGCCAGAGACAAGAAAGAGGTGGCCGCGAAAGATCATCATCACGCAGGTCGAATTCAAATTACAGAAAATTCCCTGTGTGTTGGTACCACTTTAAGTTTCAATCGCAAGCTAGGAGATGCATCCAGCCCTGTGACTTCAAGAAACAGGAAAACTCCGCGGGCAGTCAGTGATGGCGACCGACGATTGCCGCAGCCAGACCGGTCGCCTGTTCGTCACTGATCGCGCGTCAAATATCAAGTTTTTAGTGGACACCGGGAGTGACTTGTGCGTGTATCCAGTGTCCGCGTTAAGTGAACCTCGTAGTAAAACTACCTACCAGCTCAGTGCCGCTAATGGTTCTACCATCGATACTTACGGATACATACAACTCAAATTAAATTTAGGGTTACGTCGCGATTTCCCGTGGCGCTTTGTTATAGCTAACGTCACAAAACCCATTATAGGGATAGATTTTTTAGAATATTACCGAATTATGGTTGACGTGGGTAACCGTAGACTCATCGATGGTACAACTAATATAAGTGCTGTAGCGGGTACAGTCAAACCTAATATAATATCTAGTGTAAAGATCTTGACTGGTTTTTCTAACAGTAATTCTAATAGTTTTCATGCAATTTTAGAAAAATACCCAGAAATCACACGCCCCGCTGGTACTCCGAGTCGCGTAAAACACCGCACTACACATCACATCCGCACCACTCCAGGTCCTCCTATTTCATGTCAGCCGAGAAGACTAGCTCCTGAAAAGCTTAAAATAGCCAAGCAGGAATTTGAGGTAATGATAGCTAATGGTACAGCGCGCCCATCGGACAGTCCCTGGGCATCCCCCCTACACCTGGTATCAAAAAAGGACAATGGCTGGCGTCCCTGTGGGGATTACAGGTTGTTAAACTCACGCACCATACCTGATATGTACCCCATTAGGCACATCCATGACTTTTCCCAATATTTATCTGGCTGTAAGTACTTCTCAACTATCGACCTCGTTAAGGCATACAACCAGATCCCTGTGGAAGAGCAGGATATTCCCAAAACGGCGATAACGACACCATTTGGCTTGTACGAGTTCCCGTTTATGACATTTGGCCTTAGAAACGCCGGCCAAACCTTCCAGAGATTTGTCGACGAAATGACCCGTGGTCTGGATTTCTGTTACCCATTTTTGGATGATTTTCTCATATTTTCCAGGACACGGGAAGACCACGAGAAGCACTTACACCAAATTTTCACTCGTATGAAGGATTACGGTGTTTTGGTCAACACTGCAAAATGTGTTTTTGGCGTTAATGAGGTGACATTTCTTGGCTACACTATATCCGAAGCGGGCACTAAACCTCTGGAAGGCAAGGTCCAGGCCATTGTCGATTTTCCCGCCCCTAAAACAGTGAGAGAGCTGAGACGATTTTTGGGTATGGTGAATTTTTATAGGAGATTTATTCCCAATGCCGCAAAAATTCAAGCACCCCTAAACGCTCTCCTCATTGGAGCGGCAAAACCCTCCCAGCCAGTTGACATCAGCGGAGACTCGCTACAAGCCTTCAACGACTGCAAAAAGAGCCTTTGCACGGCAGCTCTTCTCGCACACCCTGAGCCTGGGGCTAAATTGGGACTCGTCACCGACGCCTCTGATACAGCGATAGGTGGGGTCCTACAGCAGTTACAGGATAATCAATGGCAGCCTCTGGCATATTTCTCACGAAAGCTGAGTCCTGCTCAAAGAAAATACTCTCCTTATGATAGGGAACTCCTAGCAATATATGAGAGCATTAAATATTTTCGTCATATGCTGGAGGCTACACATTTTACCATATATACTGATCATAGGCCATTGTGTTATGCTTTCCATCAACGGAAAAATAACTGCTCGCCTCGTCAGTATCGACATCTTGATCTTATATCCCAATTTACAAGCGATATTCAACATATTTCTGGCAGAGACAACGTCGTTGCCGATGCTCTCTCGCGAGTTGATGAACTGCAGGTACCTGTTGACTTGGAAGTCCTAGCCGAGTCCCAAATTACAGACACCGAACTTGCAGACTATCTCAAAAGCGAGAATTCCCTACGTTTGGTGAAAAAGGCGATACCTGGAAGTCGAAAAGAATTGTACTGCGACGTAAGTACACCGACAGCCAGGCCCTTTGTCCCTAAAAACCTGCGAAAGCAAGTATTCAATTCGTTGCATTCAATGAGCCACCCAGGTGCAAGCGCTACAACCAAGCTCATTGCAGAACGCTATGTTTGGCCCCGCATGCGCAAGGAATGCCGAGAGTGGTCTAGGGCATGTTTAACTTGTCAACGCACTAAGGTAACAAGACATGTCACATCGCCATTAGGCACACATGATTTACCTTCAGCGCGCTTTAAATATGTGCACATAGACCTAATCGGACCCCTACCTCCATCCGGAGATTATCGTTACTGTTTGACAATCGTCGATCGCTTCACGCGATGGCCGGAAGTTGTCCCCTTAACAGATATCTCTGCGCAAACGGTGGCCAATGCATTTATATCATGCTGGGTATCCCGGTTCGGCTGTCCTGCCGATATCGTCACCGATCAAGGCAGGCAGTTTGAATCGGCACTGTTCCAACTGTTGTCCAAAACCATTGGTTTTAAACACAGGAGGACAACAGCTTATCACCCCCAATGCAATGGCTTGGTGGAGCGTTTCCACCGTCAACTCAAATACGCAATTACTTGCCACGCAGATCCCAAGTGGACGGAAACCCTTCCATACGTACTTCTGGGAATCAGAAGCGTTTTCAAAAAGGACTTAAAATGTTCATCGGCGGAGCTCGTATATGGCGAACCACTGAGACTCCCTGGAGAATTTTTCGACAAGAGTGATACCGAGCATACCACCGATATAACTGATTTCTCAGCACGTTTAAAGTCCATCGTTAACAACATTCGCCCCGTTCCCACACATCATCATAATAAACATAAAATTTTCGTTTTTAAAGATTTAGACACTTGTAGCCACGTATTCTTAAGAGAAGAAACGCTACGTGGTGCACTTAAAGCTGCCTATACCGGCCCACATGAGGTTATTAGGAGGGATGCAAAATGTTTTAAAATACGTATCAAAGGCAAGGACGTGACAGTATCTGTCGATCGTCTTAAACCCGCATTCGTATTGCCCGACGACTACGCTGACCAACCGGATTCCCATCGGCCTAACCTTGCATCATTGCCTCAACAACCTTCACAAACACCTTCTGAACAACCTACAAATGAGATCGTGCGAACAACAAAATCGGGAAGACGAGTTAGGTTCCCTGATTATTATCGCCCGTAGCCGGTCTCTGGAGGGGAGTGATGTGGGTGCATTTACACATTACAATACGTATTACCTATATTTATATATGTATATATATCAAAATATAATCATAATATATCTATAATATAAAATATATATTACGCATTTTTATTACTTATAAATAATATATAAATACACATTTACATTATCATTTATATACATAAACTCATACATTCATTAATCTAACATACATTATTTCCATTCTTTCATCTCACGTACAGACCGATTAAATAATGCACGAACATAGCCGAGGCAAACGCGTAGTATGCCGTAAGGAATGCGACCCGCGCCACATACATACAGGTATAGGTAGGCTGCGCGTAGGCCGCGATCGCTCGGCATAAAAACCAGTCAGGATCTCGCAGTGCGCCGCGAAGCCCGTGTCGCCCTTACTGACGCCGCACGCTCGAATCGCTATGCTTATGCGCCGCGTAAAATACGTACCTGTGCTATTCGCCGCTTTTACTTGTACTCTTTCATAGAACTGTTTTCCTTTCTTCTTTGTCGTGCTATATCTTGGACTGTGCTTATTCTACTGTGCTTAACCTTACCTGGACTTTCTGCTTTACTGTATGTACCTTCTTTCTGTTAATATAACGGCTTACGTGGACGTGTCGCAGTATTATTTCATCACTTCCCACAAAAACATTTTTTATTGTTTCGATATCGAGTGGGGTATCCAATCAAAGGTCTTAATTACCACATTTCAAAAATATGTGCATTGTTACCCGTAAATGGCAGCTAATGTTGGATTAATTGGGTAGTTTCCTGGGTCAAAATATTATTTGGTACTGTCAAGAGAATATTGAGAGCGTGTCTCTTCTCTGCTAAAAAGAGCCCTTTCAACTTGGCTCCCACTTTCCGGGGTGTGCCTGTTCCTATCACCCGTCATCTCGAACTTCTCGGTATCGATCTCTCATCAAATCTTAACTTCGGTAGCTATATTGAGTCCAGGGCTAAGACGGCTTCTAAAAAACTGGGCATCCTCTCCAAGGTCCAACGATATTTTACCCCTGACCAACTGTTGAGCCTTTACACAGCTCAAGTCCGCTCATGTATGGAGTATTGCTCCCACCTATGGGATGGATCTGCCCGCTATCAGCTCGAAGCCCTGGAAGCTATCGACAGACGTGCCAGAAGACTCGTTGGTGATGAGTTGCTTATGGCAGGACGGCTCCACAGCCTCGAACATCGCCGACTGGTAGCAAGTCTGTGTGTCTTCTACAGGTTGCACTTCGGGGAGTGTGCGCAGGAATTACATAATTTAATTCCCCCTGCACCATTCCACCATCGGACAACACGACGTGGACAGGGATTCCACCCATTTGTGGTCGATATTCCTCCTCATCGTACCTCTCGATTCGCCTCCTCCTTCATTGTGCGAACCGCTAAGGTGTGGAATTCCCTCCCTGCGTTGATGTTTCCCCATACATATAAGTTAGGGATTTTCAAGGCAAGAGTGAATAGGCATTTTTTGAGTCTGCGTGATACACCTTAGACCTCATCTTAGCTTCCCATCAGGCTAGATAGAGATCAAACGCACTCAAATTTCTAATAAAAAAAAAAAAAAAAAAAAAAAAAGAGATCCTCAAAAGCATCAAGATTAGGAAACTTGAATACCTGGGCCACATAATGCGTAATAATAAATACGAATTTCTTTAACTTATCATACAAGGAAAGATCCAAGGCAGAAGGAGGCCTAGACGAAGAAGAACATCGTGGTTGAAAAATCTACTCCAATGGTACAATAAGAGTACGCGATCCCTATTCCGAGCAGCCGTCTCAAAAGTGCAGATCGCAATGATGATTGCCGACCTTCGTTGAAGATGGCACTGGAAGAAGAAGAAGAGAATAGTCATTAAATATTGTCACTTGCCATTGATCACATCCACTTTTAACGTGGTTTTAGATTTATGAATGCAGAAAAACTGATATTAAGAGCGCTATACTTTTTAGTAAAAATTTTCCTGTAGTCGGGTGTTAGTTTTTTTAACATATATCTTGATATTTTATTTGATTTCAGAGCGCGTTGTGGAAGGCGGTGGCGGAGAAGGCGAGCGAGCCGTCGCGCTGTACATGGCGTGCAAGCACCTCCCGCGCGCCGTGCTGGCCGCGCCGGGCGAGCGCGCCGGCATGCTGGCGCAGGCCGCCGCCACGCTGCACCGCATCGGGCACCGCAGCCGGCTGCCGCACTGCTACCATCTCATGAAGTCCTTCGGGTCACTTCCTGCTGCACCCTAAACAATTAACCCCCTTATTCATACAAAAATACAAACGTTTGCTAAACCTATTTTAGTTGCAATATGTTTTGTCTTGTTCTTGCAATATCAAATATTGAAAAGAGTTATAGAGCCAAAACATTTTTAACTAAAATAGGTGAAGCAAATTTTGTATTTTTTTATGAATAAGGAGGTTATGGACCAAGAAACGTGGATGTGCAGACCTTCATTTATGAAACTGGGGTTTGAGTTCCCTTCTTAGGGAAATTATTCACTACGAAATTCTAACGTCGACACGAGTAGTCTTCCAAATGTTCGATGTCTAAGTCGTCAACACTCGAAGTCTAAAATTCGTCGCATAAGTCGTTTATTTACTCGCCGTTATCACTAGTTTTTTCACTTCGAGGTTATCTCACTGAAAGCTCACTTAGAACTGGCGTAGCGCACACTCGGTTCCCTTTTTATATGCGCCGGTAAAGACATCTACTTATTGTCGAATATTCCCCATACATGACGAATGCGTTTCGACGCCCGGAACAACTTTATACCTTATGACATAAGGTCTAGTTCGCTTGCAACAATTGACGTATTGGATTCCTACTTGCGAAACTTCAAGGCAAATCTCGTTCGCGACATTACTTATTTTCTCACTAATCATTTGTGTGTGATTAAGTAGTGTTGTTTGGCAAGTTGGATTGGTCTGGCTGTTTACAGAAAGTATTGAAATGGTTGCCTGAGAAATATATATAAAAATTAGCCCTAAAACTTTAAGAGAAGTGAGTGTGGGCCCCTGTACCAGTAAATCGACCCTGTTTTTAATCTAGCGACTATGCGTAAACTGAAAGTACACACTAATACTACTTAATCATACACAAATAAATAAGTAAGAAAATAAGTCAAATCTGGCATCTCTACGGCTCTTGGTCGATTAAGTTTACGAACAACAAAGTACTCGTATGCCGTGCTTGCGTACTCAACTGTAGAACTCACTGTGTACGGGCGTGCCGCGCGCCCGCCGCCCGCAACCCTGTTTCGGCCCCTTTTTCGTCTTACCCTCGCGCCCCTGTATTCCGCGGGCGAGGACTCATTTAAGCGGTTTATATATACCTACTACTGAATGTAGTGAGGAATTAACCGATTTTGATCACTTCCCACTATTTCCCTGTGTGCTGTGCTGCCTGCATACTGCTAATTTCGAGATGTAAGTTTTTGCAAGAACAAAAAGTTAGTGACGTTTGAATATTGTTTAATTAGGGAATAAGATTAATTAATTTGTTTTTAATTTTAAGTGCGTATATATTGTAACTGTTTTTTATTAGCACTTACTATTTTAGATGAAATAGGAGGTACATTTTGTGATCGTGACATTCGATTTTATGTTCTATTTATACTATTATAGCTTTAAAATTTGTTACATTAAAAGATCAATAAAATGTTTTTATAATTATACACACCTTTTATTTATTTATGTTTGTGTATGTGCGTATTCCAACCAGGATTCTTATCGTCACTGCTGCTTTGGAGTCGGGGGTGCGCTTAGGGTTGGATCCTTATCCTTTTCTGATGCTCAGAACAGTAATTTGCTATAGCGAAAGAGAGTGACGAAACCCAGCGCGGCCGGTGCTGAAGCGTTCCGTCGCTCTCTCTCGCTCTAGCAAATGACGCTTCTGTGTGACAGAAAAGGATAGCAGCATAGGAAAGGGCTGTTCTGTGCTGATAGATGAGATCCAACCCTTATGGTTCGAGAGCTGGCACGAATTTTTGGGTAGGTATTTGAGGCAAGTTGAAAACTTATCACATACCTCTCCTATTACACCCCAACACGGAACTGCAGACCTGGCGGGTGAGTAGCGTCAACCCTCCTTGTAGGGGCACAAGATGTTTGTGCTTAGTCCTTTAGTCGCCTCTTACGACATCCACATGAAGAGATGGAGTGGTCGGAAACACACAGGATTGTATTAGGTATAAAAAGGTAATTGGGTATAAAATATAATATATGTGTGTATGACTACATCGATCAAATACCGTCCAGACAACTTTAGACTTTATGTTACAAGACGCTTGCACCATTTAGATTGACCTGGCAGGTATAAAGTTCCATCAAAATGACCTGCCTTTTTGAGAATCTTATTTTTTAGTTATAAGTAATACCCTATTAAAATTTCAAGTTGCCTCAAACACCTTTTTATATTTTTTTGAAAAATACTTTTGCACGCGCCTGGCAATACCAAAGCCCCGACTAAATCGTCTGGCTTATTGATTTTTTATTCTTTAAACTACAACATATAAAAAATGCATATTGCCTCAAATATCATTTGAAAAAAAAACTTAAAAATTTATAATTAGGTTGCTGTAGCCCCGCTACTCACCAGCCAGGTCTGCAGTTCCGTCATCATCATCTTAGGCACTTTGCCATTATGTGTCTGCAGTTCCGTGTTGGGGTATAATAGGAGAGGTATGTGACAAATTTTCAACATGCCTCAAATACCTACCCAAAAATTCGTGCCAGCTCTCAATCTATTAAATGATCTCCAAAAGTAGAGAATAAAAAGCCAAAACCATCAAAACTATTTGACTGGTTTTACGTCTACCCTACCTGGGAGCTGGGACTCATTCCCAGTCGCATCGCATCTCATTTTAGTCGCATCTTACGACGTCCACGTGTGATGTGATATACTTTCTGGCTTGGCCACCGTCACCGATTAAAATAAATATATAGGGACATATATAAGGACAAACCAAAGTAAGTTTTAAACTTGTGTTATGGGATACTAACTCAACAATACTATATTTTATTCATGATAAATACATATATAGATAAACACCCAAGACCCAGGACAATTTGAAAAAGGCTATTTTCCAACTTGCCCTGGCTGGGGATCGAACCCAGAACCTCTGGATTAGCGGTCTAGCGTGTTAACCATTACGCCACGGATGTCATCAAAATTATGTCAAGAATTAGTCAAAATTAGTCGCATCGCATGGTCGCCAAATATGAAAAAAATTGTCGGTCTGTAGTTAGTTTAGAACACCGTAGAAGTTACAAGCATGTTTTAGTGGCCAAGCCAGAAAGCATGCGTTTGTTCTATAGAACTAGCAGACTGCTAAGAGAACTGAGGCTGGATAGGGTAGGATACAGGGCTTAATAGGATACAGACTCGAGGCAAACGCAGATTTCAATCATCATACAATGTTTTAAAACGCCGGAGAAACACAAGAAACGTGTTTCTTGACGAACCCCCTTTAATATTGACTTTATTTTTTTTATAGGTACCTATTTGTTGTTTGTTAGTGGCCATAGTAATAGGTACATACTTATTTGGTGAAAAGTCTGTGGTAAATTTCAAGTATCTAGTTAATGGCATTATATAGATCTAGTTGAAAACGATAAAAAAACACGTTTTTTATATAACGACCCCCTTTAATTTTTAACTTGTTAGGAAAAAAGAATTTCCCACGTTTTATTTACTTGTTCCTGGCTAAATACGCAGTAGCGTCAAGCCATAAATTTAAAAAAAAGAAGCAGTAATGACATGACATTGACAGCAAGTCTATTCTATTCTATTGTTTTACCCAGTTTTGTAATTTTTGTTTGATTGACTTGATCGATATAACAAATTCAACACATATTTCATAATATATAGTACAAACAAACACATTATTTTTACCTACCGTCGAAGATCGAATTTTTGTTATACATATTATATTTCACTAGTCTGAACCATGGTAAGAGATGTTTTTACGATACGTT
Organism: Acrobasis repandana; assembly: GCA_963576875.1. Lineage (NCBI taxonomy): Eukaryota > Metazoa > Arthropoda > Insecta > Lepidoptera > Pyralidae > Acrobasis > Acrobasis repandana. Next base: position 10,692,618 of record OY756218.1, on the reverse strand, counting down.
GATGTTGTAAAAGTTGTTTTCTTATTTATCTAAGTTCTAAGTACTAATTTATTTAATCGGAGCCTACATGTTACAGGCTACCACTGTTCCTACACAAAAGAAATCCGTCTGTTCCAACAATGCACCGGCTGGCGGAGTCCGTAAAAAATCAGGACCCAAATTTGAACTATCAGAAGAACAGAGGAGAGACATAAAAGAGGCTTTTGATTTGTTTGATACTGAGAACACTGGTAAAATAGACACTAAGGAGCTTAAAGTAGCCATAAGAGCGCTTGGTTTCGAACCCAAAAAGGAAGAAATAAAAAAGATGATTGCAGAAATAGATAAAGGTGATGGAAAAGTCTCATTTCAAGAATTCCTTGATTTGATGACAGTGAAAATGGCAGAAAAGGATACAAAAGAAGAGATTATGAAGGCTTTCAAATTGTTTGATGATGATGAAACTGGTAAGATGTAAAAGTATTTTTGTTCAGATAAAGATTTTACTTATTACACTTTATTGTTCCAACATATAAATATACTATATTTTTATAGGGTTTTTTAGGCATTCAAGATGCAGTATTATATATATAAGATATTTCATTATTTGATTTGAGTATAAATATACTTTTAATAACAAATGGCGGACTTATTGCAAAGATCAAGTATACAATTTACTATCACTCATAAAATATTTCTTGTTGGTTTATTAACACTGTTAAGAGAAACACACATATTCCATTAGCTTGTCACTTCTACAGATAGACTGCTGACCGGATGCTTGACTGTTTTTAGAAGTAATACTCAATGGGTTATATCTATACTAATATTATAAAGCGGAAGAGTTTGTTTGTTTGTTTAAACGCGCTAATCTCAGGAACTAATGGTCCGATTTGAAAAATTCTTTTTTTGTTGGGTAGTCCATTTATAGAGGAAGGCTTTAGGCTATATAACATTACGTTCCGACAACCACGCGAACGAAGTCGTGGGCACAGCTAGTCTCTTCTAAAGAGTCGGATGCAAGTATTGCTTGTTTCAAGTATTAGGATATGCTTTATATTTTAATTATAAATGGACACAGATAACCTCTTCCTTTTATGCCTTGTGTCTAACTAGACACTGTAGAACTACCTACCTACAGTATGGAATTAATTTTGGTTTCCAGGCAAAATCTCATTCAAGAATCTCAAAAGAGTAGCTAAAGAACTTGGCGAAAATTTAACCGATGAAGAACTACATGAAATGATTGATGAAGCAGACAGGGATGGTGATGGAGAAATTAATCAGGAGGAATTCTTACGTATCATGAAGAAAACAAGTCTTTATTAAAAAAACATTTATCATAATAATTATACTCGCATAAATTCATATTAAATAGGTAGCTATTGGTTATGTCATGCTGACACTTGACTTCAGGGTTACAGCAGTTTCGCACTACGTCCGATCCAAATCCGAATGAGTAATGTGAAACCGCTCTTGTGTGATGTGTGAGAGCGGTTTCGCACTACTTCACAGATTTAGTTTGGAAGAAGTGCGAAGCCGCTCTTAGTGTTCATGTTATTTGCCCCAATACACATATATGAAGAAGCTTGTTAACATTAATTGAACTACGTAAATGAAAAAAACTCCCATATCTAATGGATACTGTTTTAAATTTTAGACAAACTAAATGAAAAGCAAACTACATAGGTACCCTGAATTGAAGCGCCAGCATTAGGTATACTTTGTTTGTAATGCATTTTTGTGCTTTATATGTATAAAATAGGTAGTTAATAATTTTGTTTTATTGTTAATGCACATCAGATAATAGGTATTTGTGTTATAAAAATAAGTCAAGATTTAAATTTTTTGCCGCCTGATTTAGAATTATTGTCATGAACTAGGTATTTAACAAGTTCAGTGCCACGTGTATACCTAAAAGATTGGGGTGTATATGTAGATATACATGTGGCGCTGAACGTGTTAAGATTTAAGGCTATTATTGCATTATGTTATTTTATACTTAGTCATAAACATAAGAATACAGTACCAAAATATTTGTTATCGACCATTTTGTTATAAACATAAGCCAAAGATCTACATTCCATATCTCTAAATAATTTTAAATTATCACTTGTTTTATAAACATCTCATTCCTTACGTTTATATTATTATATAACTCACTGAATATCATTTACACTGGGGTACAAAGTAACAACCTTGTGTCCTGTTATTTTTAACACTTAACAGTGTTTTGCTATTATTGTTAAGTAGAAAATGTAGAGTTGAAGGTCATTTTATCTGCAACTGTAAGACTACAATTTAAATATCAGATCTATTTTACTATTATAATGCATAACTAAGTATAGGTAGATAGCACTAAACAGATCTGGTCTGATAACATTTTATTCTTGTTGAATACTGTTTAGTTCACATGACTGTTCTAAATTATAATTTCATTACCTGTCAATTTATTTGATAGGGAAATCATAATTTTAGTATAATATATGATAGATTGAGTAATGTTTTCACCATTGTCTACTTATCCATGTTTTCCCAATATCACCTGGGTTTTTGCAAAAAATCAGATTATCAAATCATCCTACAATTTATACAATGAAACATTGAATCATAGTAATAAAAGAATGTGAAACTTTTAAAATATATATTTTTTTAGGCAACATTTTTCGAAGATTAGAACTCCCATATTTATAAAATTTTACAAACATTTGATAAACCTGTTTAGTTAAAATATGTTTTGTCTTGTTCTTGCAATGTCAGGTACAGGTCACGTCACGTAAAAAGAACGCTGGCTGTCAAGCTGCTCATTAGACTATTTATCGATCTATTTAATGAATATTATACCTAATATATTTTTCAATGTACCTACCAATAGCCAATTATACCAAGCCGCGAGTGAAAATAATACAATAGGCCTAGCCTAGTACCTTCGTGCACGAGTGTATCCATGCGCAAACACACCCCCTCTACTTTCTTCTAGCGTTCTTTTTACATGAAACAACCTATATTATTGATAAGAGTGATAGAGACAAAACATGTTTTAACTAAAACAGATTTAATAAACATTTGTAATTTTTCATGATTATGGGGGATAAATGTGTAAAATAAATTTATTTATGGCACTTATATGGCAGTTTTAATTATTCTAAATACTTATAAATATACTTTAATTTTGCAGTAACTACTTAATATACTTTAATTTTGCAGTAACTACTTCTTTTACTACTGATTTGTAATCAAAAATAGAGAGGACGGTTTTACAATTTTATCTTTTACAAAAACCATGTGTTCCCGCTGAGTATAGACACATTATTTCTAGCTGTGTTTGCTTACTTAGAATTAATACATCACACTGAAAAAGATATATTTTGTTATAAAGGTTCTACTTACCTAATTTTCTTTCTTTCCTTAAATGTATTAATAAGAGATTCAATGAAAAAAGAAAAAAAAAAAAAATTTTAATGTAAAAATGTAAAAAAAGATACCCTTATTCTATTTTACTACTAATCAACAGAAGATTCCATTTTTCAGTTTAAACAGATCTTTCTACCACATTCCCTTCGGGTTGTCCAAAGTATGCTTTCTCGCACAAGTTCACAAAAAGACCAATTTCAACCACACCTGGGATCATCTTAACAGCTGCATTCACTTTCTGCCAATCAAGATCCTGATTAGTAAACAACCAGTCCAGGATAAAGTTTCCATTATCTGTAACAACTGGTCCTGCTTTTGCTACTGCACTTCTCAATTTTACTTCACCACCAAACATAGCCACAACTTTGTCTTTAATAGGAACATATGCCATGGGAATGACTTCAATAGGAATGCCCTTTTTGTATCTGTCTCCCAGTTTTACAGAATCCTTAGTGTAGTCAGCTATTACAATGAGTTTTTTAGAACAAGAAGCAACAATTTTTTCCTGTAGTAAACATCCACCGCCACCTTTTATCAAATTCATTTTGGAGTCTACTTCATCTGCGCCATCAATAGTAACATCAATGACTGGAGAGGTGTCGAGCTCACCCAAAGTGAGGTTATGTTTTATGATCAGTTGTTTTGCTTGGAATGACGTCGGTACGCAGGTCACCTTTAGATTTTCAGTCTCGACTCGTTCTGCTAAACGCTGCACTGCATACACCACAGTTGAACCGCTCCCAACACCAAACACGCAATTGTTAGTAACATAGGCATCCACTGCCCGGTATGCGGCCACTTGTTTTGCTTGTTCTAAAGACATTTCCGAATGTAGCGAGCGAGCGTAAATATTATTCAAACTGCAGTAGATTTGCTGTGTTTTCTTAGCAACGCCTTTCAACAACATGCAAGATATTTATTTATAGAATGTCTAAATATATACCGAATTAATTATTTACAATACTATTGTATCTAAAGGTACCATAATTCAAAAGTACCTTTTCAGAGTTATAAAGTTATTTGTTTCTACAAACTAAACTATCATAACTCAAATAAATGCACAAGAAAGAATGCAAGAAAACTAAAAATTAAAAATCTATCAAATTCATTCACACATGGTTGAGGATTGTCATTGTCAAAACAATATTTATTGACATTTGCTTGACAGTTGACACAATTGTGTCATTGACAATATGGTTATAGGTTCCTTTATAATTATAGACCAGCAAAGATAATGCTCTTATGTACCCGACTGCGCCAGAAAGAGGGTTATGTTTTTCGAGTGTATGTATGTATGTGTATTTCTTTGGCACGGTCTACAGCCTAAACGGCTTGGAGGATTTTAGCTTGAGAGGTGTCATTAGATTTGTCTTAATTCTGAGTGACACTATTAAAAATAAAAATAAAACCAGAATGGCGCGATTATTGGCGGGTGCCAAATGATATGTTCTCAACTTTTTTAATTCGAAACCATAGAATTGATGATCAAAACTAATCGAGTGGGTTATCAAAAGAAAGGATTTTAGATTAGGATTATTAAAATAGGTATATACATCGTGTTTTTTACACCCGGGTCACTAAATGTTTTGGCTGTATTTTTTTGATGCGCAAACTGATCGCTCCGTGTCTCCGTATTTTCTCCCAATACGTCAGTAGCCTCCGAATCCTTTAGGACATATTACCTATCTAATTTGTGCCTCCGAACGCGCGGGGAGAGTAGTGGTGCGCGCGCGCGGATTTCGCTGTACGTGGGTTGACCGGGTGTTTTTACACCCGTTGAAGTTATAGTGGGCTACTAAAATTTGTCGTAAGTAAAATTTCTGTTTGGTTTCATAGTTTTATTATTGACTCCTAATTTAGAAAATCAATCTTGTATTTCATTTTAGATCATGAGTTATCTCAGAGATTGGGAGATTGAAGCGGAGCTAGCCTCGGACATGGATCCGTCTGACGATGAGGACCACGTGGAAGAAGACATTCACGAAAGTGATGAACAAAGCATCCAGTGTTCCTATGTTATTTAGATACTACGGTTTCGATTTAGTTTAATGATAGCTAGTTGTATTTTCTTAGGTTAGGGATAGGTCACTTAGTGACATACCAAATTTAAATTCTATGGAAGTTACGATTACAAAAAGAAGGTAGGTATATTTTTTATGTTCCTAAATATAAATGTGCGCCTAATGATTGTCTATACTATAATTATAATAAATAAAAACACTGATTAGAAAATTAAAACACTTTAGTTTCAATAGAAGGGGTTTTTCATACCAGTAGTAATTTATTTTCGATTCCTTTTCAGTGACATGGTAGAAGCTATTTTCATTATGAATATGCATTTTTTTTGCATTTATTGTATGGTTAGAGGTCAGAATAATATTTTGAGCCCATACTTTGCATAGTTACATTTATATAAGTCATTATTTTCCAATTAAAAAAAACCGGGTGTTTTTACATCCGTTGTAGTCATAATAGTACAAAGATTCATTGTAGCCTCTAAGGGTAAAAGAACACAAAACCTCTCAGATGGCACCTTAGCTCATGTAACTGAACAACTTTTGTTCAACAACTTTCACGAAACTAAAAAAAAATTGAATTTTCATACAAACTGATCAGCTAGCTGATCGAGTCAATTTGTATGAAAATCCGTTTTTTTTTTGGATTTCATAGCGGTACCATCTGAGTTTTGCGTTCTTATTAAAATGCTAAAAACAACAGCATAAAGGTAATCTCGCTCATATTGTATCCGGCAGCCGTTTTTCTTTCAAATAATTACTTGTTTTAGTAATACTGTAAAACTATTTCGACTTTAAAATAACGAAGGTGCGGATATTGTATTGTATTGTACGTCACTTATAGAACAATAAATGAAAAAAATAAAATATGATTTGCATATTTATACTTTTGTACAGGGAATCCCCGACGGGAAATACCCGCAACAATATTATGATATGAGATGATCGGGTGATGAATCCCCTGTTGTGGTTCGTTGGGGAATTACCTTAAGAGTATTGTAGGTATTAAAGTATTCCGAGTGGGGAAGTCCCTTCTAAGTTCTACGACAAACATATTATTAGGACTGTACCTGTGTAGTAAATAGTGGGTACCTACGTATTGTACGCGTTGCTTTTTGTCGTAATGTATAAAAAAAATCTAGGCAAGGTTATTTTCAAGGCGCAACGGACTACGGAATACAAACTAGACTTGTTTGTAGCAATTAAACTTAAACCGGAATTAAACTCAAACTGCATAAGTAACTGATATATATCGTCTAAGGGCTTTATTACTTCTTCTTCTTCGTCTAAGCGCGTTCCCGGTTGCATCCACCAGCTGTGCTGCTTCGGAGCCCGGGGTGTGATTTCCCACTTTTTCTTCTCCAAATTTAACATGCATGTCAATGGTCATCCAAGGATGCCAAAGACCTAGCAAATTGGAGAAATAGCCGGAATAGTTTAAATGATTTGGCTATAGTTTTACGACCAGCCGCCGCCCCACGTTAACTCTCCTTGGGAATGCAATTGTAGCACGAGATGTTACTATTTTAACACTATTACGACATCCACAGGAAGAGATGAAGTGGTCCTATTCTAACCCGGAACCACACGGGCAGGCACGTCTAGGGCTTTATTCAGTAGCGGCGTTAAGGTAGGGCGCGGTTGGGCGACCGCCCAGGGCGCCAGATACGTTTTTGGGCAAGGGGGGTCACAGGTAATAATAAATATATAAATAGCGGCTGGTTAATGGCGGCAACACCTAGACTCTTATTTGTATGCATATTGTAAACGAAGGGAGGAAGGGGGTGGGCCCTTCCTCCCTTCGTTTACAATGGGGTGGCAAATTTTAAGAATTCTATATCGTACTTGCGGGCCCTCCCCCCGTCGGCAGAAATAAATCCTATAAGATTGAAGCCTAACTCAGAGTCTGAATTGCAGTTTGGGGGGGGGGGGGGGGGGTAGAGCTGAAACCGGCACTGGCTTTATTACCTACCTGTAAATTTATTATTCAGGCTTTCATTTTTAAACCATCTTTTATTTTGTTAACTGGTCGTCTGGTCCCTCTCATGACCTCATCTCATCACATTGGTATTCGTTGATCTGAGGTTGAACGAACAGTGAAGTGAGCCATTAATTTCATGTGTGCAGGGTTTTCCCAATACAAATCCGTCAACAACTTTGTGCATAAATGAAGGTTTTTTTTGACATTACCGCTTTGGCGCAATAGCAAAAGTTGTTCATATTGAGGGACCGAGACGCCGTCAGATCAAGGATTATACCTCTAGATCTGTGGAGATGCCCCTTCAACTAGGAACTAGGTATCAACCGTACATTTACCTTTCACTACAATGAATATTTAATAGCCAATAAACTCTCAATTTTTTATTTTTGATTTGGAAATGTTCAATTTCTTTACAAACTACAATTTTAAATACGTATATACTTACACCATTTTTTCTAATAAAAATACCTACTTATTACTTTAGTAAAAGTTCACAAATTTTATTGACAAAAATGTTCCTGAATAGTAAGTTCCTCTGATATTTTGTTCAAACATTTTAGCATGTCGTCTTGATCATCGAGTAATTTTTTTATTATCGTTAAATGTGAACTGAAGTTCAAATTGGCTGATTTATTCTTACATTTCGGATCATCACATGAAGACCTTATTTTACTAACAAGAGCATATGATCGTCCACATTCTTCTTGTACTTTAGCGTTATTTTGTTTTATTTTTAATGATTCATTTTCCATCTCTAGTCTCGTCTTTAGTATTCGCATGGTATCGAGCTCTTCTGAAATTCCTTGAAGAGTATTAGTTAAAAAAACTTTTTGGTCGGTTAGAAATCTATTTCTTCGTTCTAGTTCTAAACGTTTTTCGTGTTCGCTATAGTAATCTGAGTAATATTTTCCACAACAGACTATTATTTCTTTTAATTTTTCCATTATTGATACATCTTCAATGGAGACGTTACGCATTTTCTGTAGTTCTGTATAACCTAGGTTTATGATATTATCAATAACATCCATTTCGTCTTTCAGGAATTGGCCTTCACACTTTAGGTCTTCTATAATTTTCGAATGGAGCCTGTTCTTTTGGAGAAGACTTTCGCAATGCTTTCTTGACAGTTGTATGTGATGGGAGAAACACGCAGTCTCATTATCTTTTGCGGACATCACCGATCTTGCTACAACTGAAACATTTATGTCAATTTTCCTTTTTATCAGTGCGATATAGCCTAGGTACTTGTTCTTTCTAAACTTAATTTGCATTTTCAAAAACCTTAACAAGTACTTGCTTTTAAATTGTAATTGTATTATAATAAAAAAACACAAACTGTGAAAGTTTTTAATAAAAGTGCTACTACTACTAGTAACTATCTAGAGATAATTAGGTAGACTTACATACCACATGCAGTTTTAAAACTGTTTCGTAGTTTTTTTATTTGTCTATTCTTGCAGGATAATTTTGATTTGACCATATTTAATTTTTCATATATTTCGCCACTTCTAACTTCACGAGGAGTGGAATAAATTTCGATAGCTTCTGGTGTATAAAACCTAAAAATAACAACATATAAGATATAAATAATATCTAAAAACACATTATGAGAGGCTTATGTTCAGCACTGGACGTTATGGGACTATGGAAATTGAGATATAATAAGCAACAGAAAAAAAGTTAATTGAAGTGGGAAAAAGATTATCTATGACGGTCAGACGAACTGAGCAAGGTTGCAGAGAAACGGTCGATGCAACCCATTTACCATCGGTTATTTTGGCAACCCTTAAGTTCTACGTCCAGCAGTAAAATTCCTAGTCACTAAAATAATGATGATGTTATCCTTTCTGTCTCAAAAGTGATCAATAAAATAAATAAAACCAATAAGATAAATAACAAATGAAAAGGACGAATCTCGTAGCGGCCTACACTGAGTACTAAGATTGTATTATAGTCCGATGGTTTCACATATTTTTACAACTTATAGATGAACTCCTCTTTAGGCCTACACAGAAATGCTGACACATATCATAAAAATGCTGCACAGTCAAACATATTTGTACCTTTGTGTTATTAGCAGAGAAATTGGGTGCCGTAAAATCAGGATACAACATTTACCAAAGACAACTAATTCTTTGAATAACTATATTTAAGTACCTAGTATATTAAGGTAGGTTAATTTAAACTAGGTAACCTTTGCAACTCTTGAGCTATAGAAGACAGTGCATTTCTCATATCACGGTAGTCTTTGGTTGGCTTTACTTCTCGAGTAAAATGAGTCCAAACATCATCGTTCATCATCTAGAGTTATTCAGAAATATTAGTAAAATAAATAAATAAGTAGATAAGGACAAATCACACTGATTGAGTTGGCCCTAAACAAGGTTTGAACTTGTATTATGGGATACTAACTCAACGACACTATATTTTATAATAAATACATATATAGATAAACACCCAAGAAAAATCAATGTTTCAACTTAGTTTAGTTGGAATAGTTTAAAAGGAATAAGTACAAAATAATAATTTTACAAATAAACTAATGTACTTAATTATAAATTCTACTGTATATTAGTCTAGATGACATATCGATGACATTGCAAAGGCAGCATACATACATTTGAAATAGAAAACTAAAATAACTAGAACTTTGCAAATAGGTGTTATTAGATACTGCTTTTTCAAGTTGTACAATAAGCAAAGCTTGCCATATTGCTGAAAAATTGTTGTAAGTATTAACTAATAACTTTTACTTTTATATTTATAATTACAGTCAAATAAAAAAATAATAATAATAATAAAACAATTAAAAAAAAAAAAACAATCTGCACTATATTTCTAACCCGCCCCTTGACATTTCTGCTGCAAAGGTGCCCAATATACTAGCTGCGTTACCGCGCTGAATGGCAATGGCCAACCTTTGCATCAGAAATGAGCCTGAGCGGGAGTCACCATTCTTTTCCCTTATTCTGTGCCCTAACTCCCGGATTAGACGCTTGGCGTCTGTACCCCAACATCCCATGGTTTCTACGGCTATGGGAATGAAACTGTAGTGCTGTCCCATAACCGCATACTTCACCCGTTTCTTTTCGGCTGCATCCTCAGCAGCTGCTGCTGCTGCGATAATAGTGCGTCCCAGATGACTGGCTGCCACTGTGCTAACACACGTAGCGTCCCATACCAGACACCTGCCATGTTTCCAAGGGACAAGAGTCAAACCATCAGGCCTCTTGCCGACCGATCGACTAAGCCCTGGGGGCTCCAGCACGCAGGGAACATTAGCCGAGACAAAGGCTCGACGAAAGATGTCATTTAGTGCGTGGTGACGTGGAAACCTCCCTGTGCAGCGACGACAACTCAATGCATGATAACCGTCGGCTTCCACCATGGATCCGCAGATGCATATATGCGGCTCACACACTCTGCAGCCCAGGCGGAGCGCCACGGCTATCCGCAAGGAATCATCGTCCAAAAAGGTGCCTAGGTAAGGCGATGGAAGAGCCTGCAACCACGCTCCCGATTCTACCTGTGACACTGCTCTAAGTCTCGCCGTATCCGCCCCCGAAGTATTGTCCAGCAGGGATTGATGGGTATTTTTGACACCAATATCATCCCATACCCGCTGAACGTGAAGGGCAACGGGACACGACGCGCCGGAGTTGCCAGCCATCCAAGCAGATTCTGCCTCGGTCACATACGGTATACTTACCCTGTCACCATTGGGTGAGAGAATTACAGTGACAAGATCCGCAACACCATGAACCGAAGCCAAAAAAGCCGGAAGGCCAACATCAACCGCGCGCCTGACCCCGAGGCCCACGAACCTTATGGGAAGACCTGCTTGTTTCCATTGCGACTCATTAAAGGAAACATTTAATACTGCCTCGACCAAACCTTTCAATGTATCGTCAAAAACAGATATCTCTCTGGGACACAACCAAGTTGGTGCAGTTCTCAGCAGGTAATTAATTTTAGGCAATGCGAAACATGCCCGCAACGGCACCAGCGCCACGTGAGCCGAAAGTTTCTGCAGACGTTCCCCAGCAGAAATAAGTAGTTGCATGCGTGAGGTTATGGCCGCTGGAACTGCCTCAAGAAATATAGGCGAGCCCAAAAGATTAAATGAGTCAGTCGAAAGCTCTGCTATACCAGGCAATAGAGAGCTAAAATGTGTAAACTAGGTCCTTGCGTCACTGCTGCAGGGGAAAAACTCGCATTTGTTGGGATTCACCTCCAATCCAAGCTTTTTGAACTGTGGGATCAAAGTCTGCAAAGTCCTGGTAAACCGTCTCTGGTTCGCCTCCGATAGTACCATCATCCAGGTACCATATATTCAGAGGAGACTTTAACTTCTACTAAATTAAAATCTGTTTAACTCTGAGCACTAAGCTTGTAGTTCATTTGTTGAAATGGCGTGAATGTCGTCGCCCACCATAAAGCCACGTGTTTGGAAAAGCAGACGCTGCTTTGTCGGCACGCCGACGCCATACCAACCAATTGAACTAATGGACTGTACATGCGTACTATGAAATCGTAAAACTGATAAAAACAGTGTGGGACCCCGGCGAGTTCCCACATATAAGGGAAGATAGGTGGAATGGAGAATAGAGAAACTCAACACAGATAAGTATATTGAATTTATTGTACTGAGACTTTATAACACACTGATATCAAAATTATTTTTTAATTATATTTATATAGCAGATATACAAGTAATCCTGGGTAAGAGGTTATTCCAGGGTAAGAGAGGATGACAGAAAAAAGTCTTGAGCCGGTACTGTTGGGGTGACACCCGGTGCGGATATTGTATCACCGCACTGAGTGCAACCCATGCCATAGCTACGCCACTGGTACTGACCCCGCGTAAATACGTGTATAAACGCTTTAAGTCTACACTATAGGTCTAATCTCTCATTGTCCCAGGTCACAGTCTCCTTGATCCTTGATGTACGTCAGTTTTAAGGTTCAATATTGTTTAGCAGTTAAATATAAATACAGTGTCATGCCATAAAATGAAAATGAAATTCTCTGCCGGCCTCCACCCTGATGAAAATCATAACGGTCGACGTTTTATAGCACATTGGTTCGTCACGCTCGATACCCATGTGGATTGCTTCTGTATATCTCTATACAGCCTATCGATATCTATCTGGCTTTTACCTGAAACGTTGTTCGCGTGCATTTAGCAAACTTATCAGGATAAGTTTGCTAAATGCACGCGAACCATTCCAGGGAATAAGATGTTTGCCATTGTCACTTTGTACCGTCTTAATAGTCTCATTAATAACACAGAGTACTTAAAATAATTTTACATTAAGTGAGTACGATGAGCGGTCTCATCGCTTAAAGCGATCTCTTTCAGACAACCAGTTGATGATGATGATGAATAAAGTAACCTCTTCTATCTACTTGCTAATTTATTAATTTTAATCCGTTGAGCCGTTTTGGCGTGAAAGTGGAGCAAACATGCATACATCCATATAAACTTTCGTATTTATAACATTAGCAGGATTAGTATACTAATTATTAATATTACTATAGCTAAAACGTTTCTACTAGCATAAAAGTAAACTAACAATCGCTTTGTTACCCAACATGTCGGACAGTGATGGTCCTGCGCCAGCCAATTTACCGCCAAACGCCATTCCGTTTGTTCACGAGATAACCGCGTCACGTGGTTTCCATTTTACGCTCGATTTCTGATACGAAACTAAAAATATCTATCTCCTGAACGATCGGTTGTATTGAGAGGGGGAATAAGATAAAGTGCGCTTTGTTGTGGCTATTATATTGTAAGGACACATGTGCGAAGTAAGCACTTCTATCATAAGTGGCTACAGCGTAGCTGATAGTACGAATGTCTGTTCATTTCTCGTAGAATTACTACAAGTGTCTACGGCGTAGCAGATTGATCTACTATTTCGGACAGTGATGGTCCTGCGCCAGCCAATTTACGCCAAACGCCATTTTACTTGATCGCTAGACAACGCGTCATGTGGTTCCCATTTAACGCTCCATTACTGTTCCCAAACTAAATAAGTTTTTATAAAAAAAGTCATTTTTTGTACAAGCTTTTAATGTTAGGCCAAAAGTCTTGTCAACACCAAACAAATAAGCCCAAACTCGATGAGGTTTCGTCGTTTCATTACAGAGTTTCTATGGCCACCTTCCAGCCCCATCATCAGATCAGCTCCAAGTCATCATAATATTGCATTGTCACGCAATACAAACATATGTGCGCAAAATTTCAGCTCAAGCAGTTGAAGATTCAAAACTTAGTTGCAAAATTCCATCCAAACAAATATAGTTACATACATACATACATTGCAAGTTTAATAAAAGCTTGTAAAATACTTTCGTTTCTTCAGAACAATTCGTTGCATCGGAATTTAGTTGTGGCTTAGCAACGATTATCAATTTTTTGAAGAATTGCTACGAATGTCTACGGCGTAGCAGATAGATTAGTCACGAATGCTGTCTTCTAGCGAAATCTCAAGAAAATTGCATCATATATTCATGTAGTTTTTTTTTCATGCAGTTTTTTAGTATGAAATTTCTGGAAGTTCAGTATAAGACAGTTTACTAATTAGCGATATTTAACCGGTCTTAGCATTTTTGGTTGACCATTGGCACGCATATCACCTGAATTTGTTGTATGTGAAGCATGAGATAGGGAATGCTTTGTTGTAGCAATGAATATAAATCTATTTTCCGAAGAACCAGTATGATAGGTATTCTTAGTATTTAATGTGAACACATGTGTTTGTCTCACACAAACACAACCGCGTTTTGTACATCCTAACACAACGTTGTAACCAATTTTGTGCTTGATTTCTATGTTCCGCCACTAAAGATATTAAGGCCGTACCTGAATTTTCCGAGGTCCAGTGCTGCCCCCATTTTAAATAAATCATTTCAAAGAAAACGGAGACATTATTTAAAATTTTGCTACTACCAAGTTCTAGATAACCCTTCAAAGTATTTTATGAACTACTGTTTACAGTTTAAAGTGAGAACATTAAGCTTTACTACGCACATTTGCGAAAAACGGCCACTTTTGGCAAATGTGCGTAGTAAAGCTACGTAACGTTTTCATTATAAACTGTAAACAGTTGTTCATAAAATACTTTGAAGGGTTCCCCGGAAAATTCAGGGAGGGCGCCTGAAGCTGATAATCAAAATTTTGCTCTCGCTTCCCCACACAAATTATTAGTATTTTATGAACTACTGTTTACAGTTTATAATGAGAACGTTAAGCTTTACTACGCACATTAGCCAAAAGTGGCCGTTTTTCGCAAATGTGCGTAGTAAAGCTTAACGTTCTCACTTTAGACTGTAAACAGTAGTTCGTAAAATACTTTGAAGGGTTATCTAGAACTTGGTAGTAGCAAAATTTTAAATAATGTCTCCGTTTTCTTTGAAATGATTTATTCAAAATGGGGGCAGCACTGGACCCCGGAAAATTCAGGTACGGCCTTAAGCATTGAAAGCGAAAATTAGAAAAAGCGCGCTCTGTTGGGGTGCAAGTAAAGGTGTGTTTTCGTAGACTTGCTACGAGTGACTACGGCGTAGCATAGATAGAATGGATTGAGTCTACGAGTGCTGCGAGCTATAAAGCAGGTTTTGTGTATTATTGACCAAACGAGCAAAGCGTCTCAGTTCAAGATTGGCCAAAAATGCTTTTGTCTGTCTGTTCTTGCATACAGGACGCATTTTTCAACAGATTTCACAAAAATTTACATACAAGTTCCTTAATTTATTTGTTTTTTTAGACGATCGCGATTTTTAATTGGAGAAGAAATAGGAGGGGAAAGGGAGGAAATTTGCTGAAGCGTTATTGATTATTTATTTAAAGGATTTCAATCAAATTTGAAAGGCATCCTATAAGGACTTCATTCTACACATGATTTTGCAAAATAAAATCCAAAGGGAAGGAGTGTATTGGGAAAAGAGTCAGGTATTGCATGGTTATAAGAGCTTACGAGGTCTACTTTTCTAACAGAACCACTAGTTTTTAACATGATTTTAAATGTCATCTATGTATCTTTTTTCTGTCGTAAGTACAAGTTATTCTTAATTGTAATTTTATGTTACAAAAAAATATACCGGCAGCAATTGGTAAAAATCAATGGTTCAACAAATTTTCTTCAAAACTACTCTGCAATAATTTGGCAGCGCTAACTCCTTACAGGATGTTGATGAATGAAAATGATTCACCAATATATTCTAAAAGGATCCCGATCTTCTTACTTAGCCGTTATCCGCACGGTCGGTTTATTTCAATTTCCTTCATAAAAGACGCTATTCTCGGATTTGAAGTAGATTTATCATGCTCGGATAAAGCGGGCACTTTTTGTGCTTTTCTTGTGCCTGGATCTGACCCGAGATCTGTCCACTTAATGTGAATAATGGTGTGCGATGGAAAACGAATGCGAACCCGAACAAAAGACAACAATACGAAGCGATTTTAAGATTTGATACAAGGATTTCGTCGAGATAATTTATATTTATCTACGCGTATTGCTAACGCTCCCCAACGCGGTGCGATCCGCTGTGGTTCTTGTGAAAAGAATTTGAGATTTACAAACATTTCGATACGAGTACCTTTATTTTCAAAATGCTCTTAGTTATCAAACTCAGAAAAAAAAACTCATAGCTATATTCTTTATCCCTTTACTCAAAAAATATATATCAAATCAAATTAAACACGTCAATAGTTTTAGTGTACATTACGTGTAATGTTAATTTATATTAAAATTATTACTATTTCAAAAAGCTATCAATACTAGCGTTTCGCAACGACTACTACTGAGAAGAAACGCCGAAAGAAACTCGTTTACACAGTATTGGTCGCCTACGCGCCAGAAGGGCTTTGTCAGTTTATAAAGATATTGTGAAGAATATGCAGTAAGATTAGGTATATCTATATGCCTTTATTATGGTCTTAATAAAATCATGGTGATGTGGTGTGGTAGATGCGTGCATGCCATCGGTGCGCCACAAAAGCCGAGTCTTTGAAAAAGCCGACGCCGCTTTGTCGGCACGCCGGCCGTAAACCTATCAATTGAACGAATGGACTATACAAGATTTATTTTTTTGTAACACTAATACGCCTCTTCTTTTATTTAAATCCGTATAGTTTAGGAACTATACGGATTTAAATGTTATAAGTAATGTTATAGGTAACATTTCAAAATAAAATATGAAGATTTTTTTTAAATAAGCTATAAGCGGCAATAAATGAGGCTATCGTTTTTATGACAGTCATTGTTTTATTAATTCAGAAGTTCGATTGCCTTTTCATTATGATTGCCTACAGGAATATTAAATGTATATTCCAGTGAGAACGTTTAGTTCACCCTCGAGAACATTCTTGTATTTATTTCGGTCAGTCCTAAGTATTTATTATTTATTTATTGAACCTTGAAAGTTATATTAACATATTACAGTCATATATAACCTATAAGTATCGAAATTAACAGAAGGACGACCTTAAGTCGACGCGTATATTTGAGCTTGATTTATTACTGTGTAGTTTGCGATGATTATTTTTTTAGGTTAGGTATTACTTACCTCAAAGATAAGTACTTATAATAGATATCTCTCTTTTATTCCTCAATCAGCTGGCAACCCATCACTATCTTGTATTTTTTTCCACTTCCACTTCTGTCTCGCGGCCCGGGTCTCTGTCTCCTAAGAGCCGCTAGACCGAAAATGCTCTGTCTACCCCATAAAGGATAAAGACGTAATATAATGTACGTATTCCTCTACTTGCTTCGGTCCTGAAAGATTTTTCGCTTCATTCATTACTTTTGTCGTAATATTTGTATCTACATGACTTCCCGTTACGAGTACATCTGACCTCTTCTCTTACATCAAATTAGTATTAACTAAACTAATTCTACCCAGAAACTGTAAGACATTTAAAAAGAAATTGCACCGTCACCACTAACCATAAAGACATTAATACTCGTCACAGCGAATTGAGATGAAGCCGATATCTGTGGAATTCGAGACGTCTACAGATAATCGATTCCTTGAAGCAAAAGCTCGAGATCGTGAGAGATGCTCTCGAGATGCACCGGGCTTCGTGCATGCACTGCCCTCTCGACTACTTGTTTGGTATGCATTATGCGTTTCAACTACCTCTAAGTGAATTAATTTAGATGTTTGTGATTCCTAGAATACTACTCATAAGTGTATTAAATACCTTATATGTACTCGTCCTATATAAAAGTACTCGGTTCTTCTTCATCCAATCGCGTTCCCAGGTCGCATCCTCAGCTGTGTTGCTTCGGAGCCCGGGTGCGCTTTCCCGCTTTTTCTTCTCCAAATATTACATGTGTGTATACATGTAATACATAAACTAATATAAATAAATAAATAAATATACATAAACGACCTCAAAGACCATGCGTTGGAGCAGAAATAGCCGGAAGAGTTTAAAGATTTGGCTATAGTTTTACGACAAGCCGCCTGCCTGCCTGACGTCAACCCTCTTTGAAAATGTAATTGGGCGAAAAGTTTTACAACCGGCCGCCGCCTGATGTTAACCCTCCTTGAGAATTTAATTGTAGCACGAGATGTTTGTGCTTAATTCTTTAGTCGCCTCTTACGACATTCACAAGAAGAGGTGGAGTAATATCGGTTAAGTCATATCATTCCGAGTAACTCGGTTGTCTATTATAATTCATTATCTATTTATAATAACGCTATCAGAAAAATTTGGTACTGTTTCTATCAGCCGCAGCGAGTGGGTTGTAGGTTTGATTTTCATTTTATTTCAGAAAATGTAAACTTCTCGTGGTTTTTGTATGTACATGTAAGTTCCTGCAAAAGTAATAATACTAATTTCTGAATAACATTTGATTCTTTGATATTAGGTTCAATATTTTAGACATAAATGCAAATAACATTTATTTATTCAATCACGGTTTTAGTGTATTATAGAATAATTATAAAATTAAATTAATGTAACTAAATTAAAATTAATAACTAAACTACATATAATGGTAAATTATTCTAATTAAAACTAACAAATAACTTTAGAAAACTATACAAAGAAATCCTACATACAACTTAAATAACTATTTAAAAATGAAAATAAAATAAAAATGCGTATATAACAATAAACATTTTTTTTTGTTCAGTAATTAAAATATATTTATAAATATCGATGTGTGTGTAAAGTACAAATTTACATCAAAGTAAAATTTTACTTTTTTATAAAATTTGTTTTCTAATTGACTGCCTCCTTGGTCCAGTGGTCAAGGCGTCTGCCTTGTGATCCGGAGGTCATGGGTTCAAATCCCACTGGGAAGCATACTTTGTGAAAAGTTGTTTTCAGTCTGGTTAGGATATTGCAGGCTTGAATCACCTGATTATCCGAAAAAGAAAGATAATTCCGTGCTTCGGAAGGCACGTAAAGCTGTTGGTCCCGGACGCCATCTAGCGTTTGTACCTATCCCAGGATTGGTTCTGGTCCACCCTTTGGGTTGCGGAGGTCAGACGGCAGTCGCTCTGTGTAAAAACCAGTAACCTTGTCAAATCACCTAAGGTACCTCTGAAGCGTTACCGCTGAGGATGCAACCGGAATACGCTCGGATAATGATGATGTTTTCTATGAGTAAAATAACGACCAGAAATCCTGGTCAATAAAAACATTCTACATTTAATTCATCAATTGCCTGTTTTTCACTTTAATATCAATAAAAGTTTCATATGACAACGTTGGCAGTTTCCAGCCATTTCCCTCAAAGCATAACATCATGCTCGTATCGGTTTCGGGACGGGAAATTGGCACGTTATGTCTCAATGGGATCAGACGTCGGCAACTGTTGCTGTGTCGATTGTGTGACACACGCTTTATTCTATCTCGTATTTCTTTCTTAAAAACTGTCTGGCTCATAAGGTCATTGAGATTCGTGGAATAGCTGAAAGAATACTGCAGTAAAACTATTTCTATTTATAATTAAAAAATATATATTAACTAAAAGTTCTGTACTAATGATACAAAACTTTACTTCTACTCTCAATTGAAATCCTAATTAAGATATGGGAGACAAAAAGAAAGAACAAAAGAATAAAGTATTATTCTTAGCAATCGTAACTACTTAATAACTTTTTACGAAATAGTTGTATAATTAACGCCGAAACTGTCTGTTATTATATGACTCGTACAATTTTAGTTTTCCTCCATTCGTTACGCTCATTTCGCGTAGCAACGTCAAACAGAAGCCAGTCAGGAATGTTTTTATGAGAATAGTTCCATTCAGCTATTGTGTGATGATTTGACAAGGGTGGGCATGAGCAGCCACCCTAATTTCCTGCGTAATGGATTAATAGACACGGTATAAGCCAGGAATGTAAAACACGAACATAGGTCGATTGTGATTATGGGTTAAATGTTAAACATTTTAGATAATGGTGCAGTTAATATAAGCGATCACAGCAATTTTTTTTTTGATGTACGCGACAAGACTTATATTTATGTTGTAGAAAATTTAACGTACCTACGTAAATCATTCTGAAATTTATTTAAAATACGTTTCAATATAATTATATCGGTTTAATGGTTTATAGTATAGACATACTGCAATATTCTTTGACACATCATCCAATATAGCGAAAAGTATGTATTTATATGTATGTAGGTACCTAAATTAATAATTAGGTATAGATACTGCGCCCAACTTATTCCGTACTACTAATTTTCCTCTACCCAAAGGTTGACTGGAAGAGATTGCATTTAGCTATAAGACGGCCTTTGAGCCCATATTGTCTTTGTTATTTTTTTATGTGTTATTATGGTGCAATAAAGTGAATTTGTAAGTATTTGTAAAGTAGACCTTGGAACCAGGTGATACGATTCCCGAAACTACTGCCTGAGAAAAAAAGTATACTGCATTGTCTACCTTGTGCCAATTAAATTCATCAAATTCGTTGATTATTGCGTCAGTGATATTTCTTATGTGTAGGTGAGGTTTTAATTAAGTACCATTTACTTTAAATTTATTTAAATTTAATCAGGCTGTTTTTCTTCAAATTATTTTTTGCAGACAAATATCTAAATCTAAAATAGCACTTTATCTATATTTGTAATAAAAATATAATAAGAAAGTATGATAAAACAAAATGTTAAAATAACTGCAAGCTAAAAGCTTTCATAACAAATTAGTTCATTGTTCAAGTGAAAAGGATAACCTCAATAAAAATGAGTGGAGTCAGTAATTTGAGAAGTTAACGGAATGAGATTCCCGACCGCGGGCATCAACACTTATTAAAGCAGGATTAACTCCCTCAAACTGCGATTGAACTTCCAGTCTTACAACGGGAGCTGGCCCTTTGAAAACTTTCAAATGTTTTCTGTTTTTCATTTAATTGCATTTGGCGCAGGAATCAAAAGGCTATAATACAAACTAGTCATATTAAATTTAATATAATTAAAAACACATGACGTTCCTTAAATTAAATAAAAACCGGTCAAGTACTAGTCGGACTCGTACATAAAGGGTTCCGAACTTCCGTACAATGTTTTGAAATGCTGAAAAAATACGTTTCTTGTATGAAGACCCCCTTTAATATTTAAATGTATCTTATTTTGAGTATTTGTTATTATAACGGCCATAGTGATACATAATCGATAAAAAATTCAAGTGTTGGTAACGCTTCAAGAGATAGAGCCCTGCGACAGACGGACAAAGGGTGGTGAATCTCGGTAATAGAGCCCCGTTGGCACCTTTTGGGTACGGATCCCTAAAAATATATATACATAGAGATTGCATTTACCACAAAAATATTTTTTATTCTATCACTAGGGATAATGTAAGTAAGGACAATACCCCATACATCTAATTCCGTTCAAGTATTTCGAAGTTATGGCAGAATAAAGAAACTTACATAATTAGGTATATAAGTATAGCGACATACATATATTATGCTATAAAAAAGGAGTGTCATGTTTTTAGGGATTTTCTCTGTTTATCCCTATGGCTGACTGGGAGAAAATGCTCTTAGCATTAAGTCCGCCATTTGAAGTATGTTTTTATTTTTGAACAATATAAAAGTTTGATAAATGAATAAAATGAAAAATCTGTCGGAAAGAAGGTTAGATGGACAATATTTTAAATTAATGTAAGGTCCTATTTGAATATATCTTCACTCTTAGAAAACATACTCCTTCTAGGAAGACCACTTCCGGACCATAAGACTTATTCTTAGAATTGAGCCCACGTTAGATACTGTGGGCGGTGCTGTTTATCGACGATCTAAATATAAATAAGAGTTTATGGAAACAAATCTCATTTTAGATGATAATAAATCACAAGGATTGAATATAAACAATACAGGCACGCATTTTACATGAAACTCTCAAGAAATAGTTATAATTGCTGTGCTTATGCAAACTATATAGTTTGGTTGTATGTCTAAGCTTAACATTAGCGTTGAAATGACGCTAATTTGCACTAATCCCCGGTTGTTGTGTTAAATTTCCCCCACGTTGAAATGGCCACATACGCAGCAGCACTAAGGAACGCGATATTTCTTTCGCGAGACAAATGGCGGTCGAGCGTTAGTTTGATTGGAGGTTGTTTGTTGCCTTTACAATGAACATTAGTGTGGCGAGAGTTTTGTTGCGGAAAGCTATAGGAGTATCCTGATTATTATTTAACTAGGTAAAATTTTATTAGCTTTGAGACAATTTTAATGAAGGTCTTTAATGCTGGTTTAGTAGAAAAAAAAATGAATGAACTAGCTTCTTCTCAGCAACGTAAGTGCAGTTGAGGAAATGGGGGAAAACCTCGAGTAATCATAATCACTATTTTGGATTCCATTTACACCTACACCTACATTGCCGTGATCACGCTGAAATAGGCATTTAGGTAAAATGATCAAATGCTCTGTTTACCTCGCATAGGCTAGAGACGTGATTGAAAAATATATTTCTATTTTACAATTTTTTAAGTAAGTAAGATTTTTTGTTTGCTTTGAGATCAGCATAGATGTTTAAAAACTTGTAGAATACGTGATAAGCCGATTTCTTGCTCGACACAGTGCAACATTTTGGTAAAACTATGTATAAAGTACTAAAAAATAAGGAAAAAGGTCATAAGAAATCAAAACACACGAGCACGTGAAAAATTTAGGTACAATGTCGATTGAGTTAATTTTGAGGGAATCGCTTTTACGGGCTTCCTCAGTTACGGTTTATTTCACCCTATGGTATCATCTCTACGAAATTGTTTCCGGGAATCCTTTCGGCCCGGGCAAAAAAAGAGCCGTCACGTTATATCGCCCCTTATTATTTATACCTACATGTTTTTGGAGATCTATTTTAAAGAAAAAAATATGAGTAAAACGGAGAACAGTCACGGAAGATGCAGAGATTTTTTGAGAATTCACTATTTTCACCAAATTAAGTAATATGAGTATTTATTTTATTTATATTAAAATCCTCTAAAACTTCTAGGGGAATTGTTCACACAAGAACTAAAACTATAAAATTCTATTAGATTAGAACATAGAAAAAACGGAAACTAAAACAAGCTAAGCACCTATCTATGCAAAATGCCTGATAATTATACGAATTTAGTCTATCTACATGCTTTAAAAGGGGTAAACATTGCACGGTATTACTCAGTATCTGAAACGAAATCAAATATAAGTGTACAATCAACAAATGAGGGAGTACAATCAGGAGGAAAAGTGTACACTGCAGCAATAAAATCTTGTCGAAACAGAGGTTTACTGCTGAGGTTAGGTACTTGGGCACTCCTGCGAAAATAATTTGATTTTGTTTCTCAAATTAAAGACTGTGCACCTTGGCAACGTTGTATTTGTTTTATTGTTTAGTTAAGAATAGTCGACTGAAACTCCAAATGGGTAGATTTTGGTTCATTTAAAAACAGCTGGTATTTTAATGCAAGATTATTATATTAAAATACTTTTTTTGACTTTCATATTTTGGCGTAAGTACTTAAATACAAAAATAGTTTTCAAAATAGTTAATGGATTCAGGTGTTACTTGGTTTTTACATGATATTTGATCTAGACTACTTTGTGTGCTTCTGTTATTAGTTAGATCATGCAAACTAGCAGTTATGTAGGTAAATGAAATGTCAAGAGATAAATACAATAGGTATCAAAAACGTGTTTAAAACGGCTTTCCACTAAACATTACTATTGAATTTTTACTTAAAAGTCCACTACAATACTTGTTTAGTGGAAAGATAAGTTATTAAAGATGAAATCAAGTAGGGGTTATTGAGATTGCTACAAGACCAATTTCTTCATATGATTCAAGATTGTCACTTCCATCTATTTTGTTTTTGGCTTTAGAGTTTACTTTGCGAGTGTATCGTGGAGAGATAGCGCCGGCGCCGCGGCGAGGAATCATTTCCGCAGTGTCAATCACCGTCCCGCAGCGGCCGTACATACGCCACTAATGAGTTCGTGAACCGGCCATCGCAGCTAGATCGCCGCTAGATAATTATTTAAAAAAAAAAATCCACCGCATGATGAGATAATGTTGTACGTGCAATCCTGGAATCTGTAGTAAAATGTATCAAAAGTTACAGAACTCTATAAGTGGCTACTCAATCTAGATGTCTGAATTAAGTAGCCACTTAAAACTCGGAAAGTATTAGATAGCTTTTTGAGAAAAATTATATAAGCATTTTTAAGGTTTTGTGTCGGGGACCTACAAAAAGTCCTAGTTCAATATTATTGATATTCGAAAAGATATTATTCTTTTTGTGTGGCTCCTCAATCCAGACGCCACAGCGAGAATATCTACGAAAGTAGGCGGTCAATTTATGTACCACTTACATAATCATTTAGAAGGTAATGAATTAGAATTTGTAGTAAAGAAATAAGGTAGTAAAACAGAAGGAATTTAGTAATTCCACTTACAAACCTTTCTTTCTTTCTCTGAAAATTATCTTATCACCAACTAAACGGGGTGGTATGCTTATTTCAAAAATCTGAGGGGCTCCTCAATTCATACGGAAAAATTATTTTCGCCTAACCCACGCTATGATAGTTCCGGTAATTGGCGATCGAAATTTGGAGAAATGTTATATTTCATTTTTTTAATTGCAAGTGATTGATAATCCAAATCTATTCATCCGAATATTGTTTCAATTAAATTTAATTAAATTTCGATAAATTAATAGAGGTAAGTACATGCCTATCGCTTGAAATATTTTCTTTATGTATTTTATAATACTTTGTGAAATATATGTATACATTATCTATAATTCAAATAATTTTAGGATTCCTAAAAAGCTTTTATTAGTTTTTGACGATCTCCTAGTTAGATTTAGAATATATTTAAAAACGAAGTATTGTGCACCCCTAAACTCGCTTTAAGAGAACGATGAAACACACAACAACCTACATAAGATTACTATCAAATCTTAATTAAGACGTTAAACTTTAGACTATTCGACAGACAATGATAAGAATCTAAACTGCTATTGCGATGTGAGAACACAACAGAGCCTAAAATAAGTATTTTCTTATAAGCCAGTATTTATTTCTTGATAAAATATAGGTAAGTAATAATGATAGTAGATAAACATTACACGACATAAAATAAACAAGGTTGTAGTTTTATATTTACGTGGCTGAAAGGAAGGCTATCACGAAACGATAATGTGACGTGTGACGACGCTATAACTTCATTGTGTGAAGTTTTATAGCGACATCGAAGACGGGCTGACCGCAAGTGGCCGGGCCAAGTCGGAAACATTAAGGTTCCATCGGCCATATTTTCCGGGACGGCTGAATTTTCACGAGGCCGCCGAAGCCGACACGCCTTTGCACTCAGACGCCCTGGCGATGGAGTGGAATTGTGTACCCTCCTGACGCTCCACGCCGATATTTCCACTTGCTTTCTCGGACCTATACACGGATATAGATTATTGGGAGGAGACACATTTTTATTTTTACGAGATACGAGTAATACCTTTTAGGGCTCTATTTGTGCTGCTTATGATTAATTGATTTTTAATAAACCAAGTAGATATGAAAATTGTGAAATCAAAATAATATATAAAAGGAACAACTAATTTACCTATCAAATTTTATTGCAAATAAGGAAAACAAAAACCTTCTTAATGTTAGATCTCACAACTAAAATGCACCTCTTAGTAAATATCTTCACGTAAATAACTAAGTAAGTTCTTATTAGTAATTAATGGATCATGCATTTAAAAATATTTATTTTAAGTAATTTAAAAATCTGTTACAAATATTTTAGAAAAACATCAATCATATATTTCGGGATACATAAACGTTATTATTTTCAAATAAGCCTTAAAAGTTTTTTGTTTGGTGATAAAAAATAAAGTTGTTATAAGTTCGGGTAGCTCTCAACCAAATGACGCCTTTGGGCATCTTTTTCGCCCAACAAACGCCCCGTGAAATTGAAACAGACTGGCTCATGTATCCCTGGAAATTTTACTCGGGGTTTCTTTTCACACTTTTTAATTCAGATTTTTCTCAGTTTGTATTGGTAAGTAAAATTTAAACATGAGTTTTGTATGAGTACCTATATCATTATTTGTTCAATAATATACGTGATAATGAACTAACGCAAAACCTCTCAGATGGTACTTCAGCCCATGAAATTGAACAACTTTTGTTCTACTACTTTCACGAAACCAAAAAAAATTTAATTTTCATATAAACTGATCAGCTGATCGAGTCAATTTGTATGAAAATCCGAATTTAATTTTGGCAATTTGGGAATGTTGTAGAACAAAAGTTGTTCAGTTTCATGGGCTGAGGTTTTGCGTTAGTTCATTAACACGTTGCATAGGTTATATAGGTACATTTTAATCTTTAAGAGTATTTATAAAAAGTTTTTACTTAGTCATTTTGGACAGTGCAATTGAGACTGTAATATCAGTATATATCACAGAATAAATTATGATCATAATTATGTTCAAATGTAAAATCAAGAACTAATAAGCAGTAAAAATTACTTCTTGTGCATTGAGATAATGGGAATTTGCATTCATTATAAACATTGATCTTTACAGCTTAACACATTGCAGGCTTAGTGTCCAACAATGTGTTAACTTTTGTAATTAACACTCAAAGAGATTTAGAGGATATTCTTGATATGTAGTTTGATTTTTATTCCATTAATCAAAATAATAAAATAATAATAAAAAATACTAGTTTTTTTTTGTATAGTTTCCAAAATAGCTTGTGGGTGTACTGCAAACCATTTGAACGAATAAACACATGGGATAAAGGCGTGATAGGTTTTATTAATGTTTTGCATTCCAATTCCGATCTCATTCTATAGTCGTAGTCGTAGAATGAAAAAAAAAAGTTTTACAGACAATTAAATTAAATAACAAAACATTTAAATATAGTTTTAATAAAAACTAAACAAAACCTTTAGTTTATAAAAACCAGACTACTTTAACTAACCATACTGTAAGGGGTATCAATTGAAATACTCTAAGGGGTTTCAATTGAAATGTGCTTTTAAGCCCTTTCCCCTTACAGTACGCTTTGATTTATTTTATTTTTAGTTTATTACTTGATGGCCTATAGGCGCCACAGTGGATTTACTGCGACGTCACATAGCCTTTAAAACTAGCGGACGCCAAGACGATTCCGACAATACCTTATTTGTCAAGGTATCATGGATATCTTTGAAGACACAAGGAAACATACATACATAGCGATTATGCAAACTATTTTGTGTATTAAATTCTTATATTCACTCTTTTCTAAAGATGACTTTTGACAGAGGCTTACATGTGTACTCACCGAATTTATAAAATAGACGCTCGACATACTTGCTGTACTTTTACAGTTGTAAAAAGTTTTCAATTTTTATTTGATAGATAATGTAATGGCAAATTGATATTGTATATAATTTTACAATGTGTTTTATTATGAATATGGGTTTATACCTGAAAATAAAGATTATTATTTATTTATATCTCCTTTGGGTTTACGGGTTTTTCAACCCGGTCCTTTGGGAGGCTTGCGTGGGGATACAGATCCAACACGTAGATGCCCTTTGGAGAAGTTGATGTAATGTGGCGCTCCCGCCAAAACCCATTCTTGGATATACCTATGAAAGATATACCCTTGAACAGGTTTCGGCAGGAGAAGGACCTATTGCAGGAAAAGGGAAAGTTTTACGGGTTAATCAATGAAGTTGGGTTGGACTGATGCTGGGCTATTGCAATAGAAAATACAGTTCCTGCCATAATCGTGATTACTGACTATTTTTGTGGCAGGTGGTGGCTTGCTGCCCACTAGATGGGCCCCTCAAATGAGCCGACGCTTTGCTGACAACAATCCTCGGCTCATTTGACATTTTAACAGTGCACACCGGTGACAACACGGAATTTTTTATAGGTTTATGTAATTTTTTTGCATGTTAAAAGTTATGTAATTTAACATGCAAAAAAAAATACATAAACCTATAAAAAATTCCGAAAATACTGGGATATATACGGAAAAATAGTAATTTTACAGAAAAATATGAAATTTTACATAATTTTTGTCATTTTTAAATATTTTTCTGTAATTTTCCCAGATTTTTCGGGAATTTTACAGATTTATGTAATGTTTTGCATGTAATATTACATAATTTTTAACAGTGTGGGCGACTCAGAGGTGTCGACAGGTGTGCTGCGCTTTCTCTGAAGTTACCCTTCCTGGACATTTAATTAAATAATTATTTATATTATTATAGCGGCGAATCACATAACCCTCGTTTTGGCTTCGCCGTAGTCGGGTAACAATATTTAAAAGTGTGTCTCGTATCTAAACAAATTACTGGTCGGGTGTAAATGGTGTAATGAATATGTCTGCGATCTATCAGAATTAGAAGACCCTTTCCCTGTCACTCGCATGATAGATGTGCGGAAATGAAGACGATCTTTTTCTAAGAGCGTGTGATATACTGTGCAATCGGGGAATGGCACATCACGACACGACGCGATGAGTTACAGAGCAACACTTAAGAGGAAATGATCGTCCTGAGATACTCTCATACATTTAGGTTTGGCTACTGCCGTCTCATTCACCGTTCACGCATATAGCTAGGGGCAGAGAGTAGGTGCATATTTAAATTCAGATAAAGAATAATGTTTTAATTTTGGACATTACTTTTCACATTGTGAAATAAACCTTTAGCTTAGGTAAATATAAAATTATTTTAATTTTTTTAACCAACTTAAAAAAAGAAGGTTACAATTCGGTTTTGTTTGTTTTTATGTTGGTTATGTCATTAATAAACCGACTTGAAAAATTATATTTTCGTATGTAAGGATATAATGTACTTCTTTGATTAGGATTGGTCCCATTGAAATTGTATCAAAATTGGTTTAGTATTATAGTTTGGTTTTTAAACCAAATTAACTGGAAATAAGAATATGTCATCCAAGCAAACAATTTTCTGTGAAAAAAATTGCGTATTTCGATTTTCTGTAAATTTTATTTCTTCTTCGTCTAAGCGTATTCCCGGTTGCATCCTCAGCTGTGCTGCTTCGGAGCTCGGGGTGCGCTTTTCCGCTTTTTTCTTCTCCAAAGTTTCTGTGAATTTCATTTATTTTAGCACATAATAAAAACCGACTTCAATACCAGAAAAGCTAATATTCAAATAATTGTATACTTAGACGACGTATATTTTCTAGTTATTTTCGTTTAAAAACAAACCAAATAAACAATTTAAATAAAATTCTATGGGACCACTTGAAAAGTATATCCTTTCAAATAAAGTAAGAATTTTCCAAATCAGTTCAGGCGACTTCGAGTAACCGGGGAACATACATAAAAAAATAGAAGATTTCGACGAATTGATAACCTCCTCCTTGTTTAAAGTCAGTTAAAAAGTCAACCACTGGGCCATTTATTAAAATAATTTGGGTAGAATATATTTTTTTTTTTTTTTTTTTATTAGAAATTTGAGTGCGTTTGACCTCTATCTAGCCTGATGGGAAGCTAAGATGAGGTCTAGGTGTATCACGCAGACTCAAAAAATGCCTGTTCACTCTTGCCTTGAAAATCCCTAAATTATATGTATGGGGAAACATCGACGCAGGGAGGGAATTCCACACCTTAGCGGTTCGCACAATGAAGGAGGAGGCGAATCGAGAGG
The DNA here is from genome assembly GCA_963576875.1 of Acrobasis repandana. Classification (NCBI taxonomy): domain Eukaryota; kingdom Metazoa; phylum Arthropoda; class Insecta; order Lepidoptera; family Pyralidae; genus Acrobasis; species Acrobasis repandana. The sequence goes on along the minus strand of OY756218.1, from coordinate 10,663,091 downwards.
TACGATGAGGAGGAATATCGACCACAAATGGGTGGAATCCCTGTCCACGTCGTGTTGTCCGATGGTGGAATGGTGCAGGGGGAATTAAATTATGTAATTCCTGCGCACACTCCCCGAAGTGCAACCTGTAGAAGACACACAGACTTGCTACCAGTCGGCGATGTTCGAGGCTGTGGAGCCGTCCTGCCGTAAGCAACTCATCACCAACGAGTCTTCTGGCACGTCTGTCGATAGCTTCCAGGGCTTCGAGCTGATAGCGGGCAGATCCATCCCATAGGTGGGAGCAATACTCCATACATGAGCGGACTTGAGCTGTGTAAAGGCTCAACAGTTGGTCAGGGGTAAAATACCGTTGGACCTTGGAGAGGATGCCCAGTTTTTTAGAAGCCGTCTTAGCCCTGGACTCAATATAGCTACCGAAGTTAAGATTTGATGAGAGATCGATACCGAGAAGTTCGAGATGACGGGTGATAGGAACAGGCACACCCCGGAAAGTGGGAGCCAAGTTGAAAGGGCTCTTTTTAGCAGAGAAGAGACACGCCTGTGTCTTAGAGGCATTGAATCTCACAAGGTTGGCATCACCCCAATCGGAGACAGCTTGCAGAGTAAGATTGGTATGGAGCACCATTGCCTCTCTTAGTTCGTCTATTTCCGGTTTTTTTGCCCTTGCACTAGAAAAATATCTTTCCGTAACGGTGCTATCGTCTGCATACCCAAAAATACCGGGCTTTAGCAGATCGTTAATGTGAAGCAGAAATAGCGTTGCGGAAAGAACAGATCCCTGAGGTACTCCAGCATTAATTGCCAATAGGTCAGACGAGCAGCCGTCAAGAGTTACTCGAATAAACCGTTCCCTCAGGAAATCGGAAATCCAAGCACAAAGGCTGGGAGGGATACCGTAAGCGGAAAGCTTCGCTATAAGAGCGTCATGCCATACCCTGTCAAATGCCTTTGAAATGTCAAGTGAGACAGCAAGTGCCTCACCGTATTTTTCAAGGGCTTCACCCCAAAGATGTGTAGCGTACACAAGAAGATCCCCAGTAGATCGGTTCTGGCGAAATCCGTATTGCCGGTCACTGAGGAGATCATTGTCCTCAAGGTACGCAAGTAAGCGCTTGTTAATAACACGCTCCATTACCTTACACAGAATGGAGGTGATTGCAATTGGGCGATAGTTTGAAGGGTCGGCACGTCTACCCGAATATTCAGTGGTTAGTTAATTTAGTTGTAGTGAAGCCGTGTGGTTCCCGGCTGAGTAGAATAGGACCACTCCAAGTCTTCCTGTGGATGTCGTAGAATTCGACTAAAGAAACACAAGCTTAACAAAGCTTATAAACATCAATGATACCTCTCCAATCCGTCTGGCCAGCTTGGAGAGTGAAGGCCAAATCTTCTGACTGCTCTGGCTCATATATGACTCTGGCAGTACAGAGAGGTTCGTGCTCCTGCAATGAAGACTAAAAAAGACGTGATCATGATGATGATTCAGTGGTTAATATGGTCACAGGAAAAGAATTCGGTGTTTTGTTTTTAAAAATACAGTCAAAGTTTTGACTGTATTTTCCTTTATGTTTAATATAAATTTAAGGCATAACAAGTCTATGTAATATTAACATAAAGTTACCTAAAATACCGTATACAATGAAATATAAACAAAACAACTTGGTCGAATAAATTCTGTTAAAAGTTAAAATAAATAAAAAATGAATTGCACTACTAAAGATTTGTGTAAGCAAATGCTGTAAAATAAAACAAAAATATTCGCTCAGCAAAAACAGGGATAGTAAAAGGAATTGTTTCTTACACTGAGAGCCGTTAGATACGTTTGGAATAATTTATTACGGAAAGGATTTTAAAAACACATATCGCCCGAACCCTCGGATAAAGCTGTTTTAAGAATATGTGGGAATTCTTACAGGTGATGCTCGACAAAATATACTAGGAATCCACAAGAGACGCGGTATTATTATTAGAGACATAATGCTTTTTGTAACTGCTTCCGTGTGCTTGTACTATTCGGGAAAATGTTATGCTGATATCGGTTCTTACATCGATATCAAGTTCCATTACCTATCTGATGATATCTATTTGAAAACATCTTTTATTTTACTAATAGGACTTTTTAGGGTTCCGTACCCAGTGGGTGCCAACGGGACACTATATTACTGAGATTCCGCTGTCTGTCCGTCTGTCACAGGGTTCTATCTTTTGAACCGTAATATCAAGACAGTTAAATTTTTCCGATTATGTATTACTTTGGGCGCTATAACAACAAATACTTAAAATAAGATAAAGTAAAAAATTAAGGAGGGTCATCATACATGAAACATGTTTTTTTCAGCGTTTTAAAACATTGTACGGAGATACGGAACTCTTCATGTAAGAGTCTGACTCGCACTTGACCAGTTTTTTCTCATTACCTAGTACCTATCCATCGGGCATGATTTGCAAAAATTTGTGCTTTATTCCCGTACAGGGCTCGCATGCCGCTTATTGGCAATCGACATGCTAGACAAGATCTCCGCAAATACAATGATGATACAACCTTGGCGTATGTTAGAGTGGTACTTAGAACTTGCTAATGCTTACAATGGTCAAAACTATTCTTCAGAAAATTACGAGCGCTTATAGAGCTTGCATGAAATTTAACTGTAATCGCTAATATCGGATACCCTACAAGGGTAAAAACAAAATTAAATTCAAAACATTTTAAGGCGACATGGGTTCACAATTTGCAAAACTGTGCGTGGTTTTTAAAAATCACTGTTATCAAACTACTACAGTTTATTCCTCAAAAAATTTACATAAAAATCTTAAGGATTTTCTACAGCCACCCGCAATAGCCAAAACACGATTAAGCATTTTTGGCTTGATAGAAAAAAATGACATACATACCTCTAAATTTGCCTAAATTTGCCTTTATTATACGTCTTACTGTTTTATATAATCACCTATTTAGAAAATTATACCAAAAAATGTATTATCTAAATATCTATCCGTTTTGGCTACAGAAAAAATAATAAATAAAACATAGTGAAATATTCGTCGAGAGCGAAGGAAGGGTCGGAGCCGTGCTCGACGATATTTCGCAGTGTTTTTTTTTTGTATTATATTTATATTTTTTTCTGTAGCCAAAACGGATAGATATTTAGATAGTTCATTTTTTGGTATAATTTTTGTATAAATAAGTGATTGTATAAAATAGTATTACATATTATAAAGGCAAATTTAGAGGTATGGAGAAGGTAAATGCTCAATCGTGTTTTGGCTATTGTAGATGTCTGTAGAAAATCCTTAAGATTTTTATGTAATTTTTTTGAGAAAAAACTGAAGTAGTTTAATAACAGTGAATTTTGAAAAACACGCACAGTTTTGCAAATTGTAAACCCACGTCACCTTAAACGAAAACCATTCACAAATTTGAATATTGTATACGGTTTACTGTCGCCGTTTCTGATACTCGCTCTGATGATGATCGTATAAATCTCTTATAACCTGGTTGGCCTCTTCAACTTACAATATTTATAACGAATTTATCTTTTTATTCAATTCCATTGTTAGAATAAAGACAAGTAAACTTAAAAAAACAAACAACATAAAAATTAACTAAAACTAATTAATTTAAAGTAAATTATATAACTTAAAAACTTATTAATATAACGTTAGTTTTAATACCAAATAATAACAATACCTAATATAATATAATAATATTATATTATTATATGATATCAATTCATACTTATTGCGAGTAAAAGATTTATTTTTCAACATTGAAGTAAAAATGAATACCTACCTGATAACTTTTCAGCTGAGATGACATCATCAAGGGATGATTAGCAAGTAATAGGAGCTTTATTCCCAACATTCCCGCACGGGGTCGCGTGCAGCCGATTGGCAATCGACATGGCCAGCCGAGCCCTCCGCAAACACAATAGCGGCGATGAGACCTCAATGGAGCGCCACGATGGCTCTGTAAATAATAACTCGCTCTTAGATATTTATTGCGAAATTTTTAATCTTAGGTATATCTGAATGTTTAGACCCAACAAATTGTAATTGCCCTTGTATAAATAAAGTAACATCTACAAAATACCTAGGAATACAGATAGATCAAAAACTAACGTGGTATAGAACTATATAATATAGAACTGATTGGCGGTAGAATTAGGAAATTCATATGGGTCTTCAAAACCTTAAGACATGTAGCTTCAAAACCATTACTAGATCAAATCTATGTATCAATGGTACAACCTATAATTACATGGCCTTTCAATCTGGGGAGGAGCTGCAAAAGCTGGTTTCAAGTATGTGGAGAGAGCTCAAAGATCTCTCCTCAAAGTAATGTATTTTAAACCATTCCGATTTCCTACTGAAGCTTTGTACAATCTAGCTCAACATCTCACAGTCAGAAAACTTTATATTAAGTCAATAGGATACGACCCCAAAAAACTCTTGAGGAGGAGACTACGAGTACATAACGTAGCCAAAGAGTCAGTTTGTAGAACCGACTTTGCTTGTAGGCATTATTGCAGACAAGCACCTCACGTATATAATAAAGTAAATAAATGTTTAGACATATATTCTTTAACATTGCATGAAGCTAGGAAAAGAATAACAAGCTGGCTGATGGATCTTGAATATGAAGAGGTGGAAGACGTGCTAAATTATGAAAAAAATTAAACACACACACACACACACTAACACACGCACACACACACTAACAGACACACACGCACACACACATGCGCGCATACATACTTTATATTTATATTACATATACTAATAAATTGTGATTTAATTAATATTCACATCTTTTTTTAATAAAAGCTTTTGTGTCATGAATATATTATAAATATAATAAATAAATATTAGAAATCGAAATTAATAAGTATGAATTGTAATAAATAATATCATGTCATCATGTATCGGTGTCATATTTAATTATTGTTATGTAACGGGAGGTAGAAGCGGGGGCACCTAACACAGGTATCTCATACTTACAAGGTGCTCCCAAATATCCATGTACCTTAGATTAAGATTTTGATACCGAATTAAATATGTTTTTTTTTTGAAGACTATTTGATGAATTTGAAGACATAATTATCACTAAAAGTGATAGATTTCATTTTCATCAATTGGGGTTAAGGTAAATAATTTCAAATATATTTTCCTTATTATTCGGCACCCAAATGTGATTATTGAGACGGAGTTTTTACACACAAAAAAAACTGTTTTTAAATAACTTTTTGCATAATTGAAACACTTCACATGGTTCGACAGGCTCTTGGCCTGTAGTAATTCTTCTCATTTTATAATAAAATAAAAACCATGTATAAAGTAACCGAACGAGTCTCTGCTAGTCAAGCAATGCGTTTTTTCATCTCTTTGTCATAAAAAGTACAATTATTTTTATGCTCCACAAATAAATATGATGTAAACAAGTGCGCACGTCCTGTGAGACTAGCGCGTGACGGGGGCGGAGTAATTACCTCATGCTAGTCTAGCGCGGGATCTAACGCGTGACATCTACATTCGTCTGATTTTGTATCACAGTGCCGACGTTCACAATAAATATAATGTGGTAAACAAGTGCGCATGTCCTGTGAGACTAGCGCGTGACGGGGGCGGAGTAATTGCCTCTTGCTAGTCTAGCGCGGGATCTAATGCGTGACATCTACATTCGTCTGACTTTGTATCACAGTGCCGACGTTCACAATAAATATAATGTGGTAAACAAGTGCGCATGTCCTGTGAGACTAGCGCGTGACGAGGGCGGAGTAATTGCCTCATGCTAGTCTAGCGCGGGATCTAACGCGTGACATCTACATTCGTCTGATTTTGTATCACAGTGCCGACGTTCACAATAAATATAATGTGGTAAACAAGTGCGCATGTCCTGTGAGACTAGCGCGTGACGGGGGCGGAGTAATTGCCTCATGCTAGTCTAGCGCGGGATCTAACGCGTGACATCTACATTTGTCTGATTTTGTATCACAGTGCCGACGTACACAATAAATAGGATGTGGTAAACAAGTGCACACGTCCTGTGAGACTAGCACGTGACGGGGGCGGAGTAATTGCCTCATGCTAGTCTAACGCGGGATCTAACGCGTGACATCTATATTCATCTAATTTTGTATCACAGTGCCGACGTATACAATAAATATGATGTGGTATACAAGTAGCAAGTCCTGTGAGACTAGCGCGTGACGGGGGCGGAATAATTGTCTCATGCTAGTGCTAGCGCGGGATCTAATGCGTGACATGTACATTCGTCTGATTTTGTATTACATTATACAATAAATAATGTGGTAAACAAGTAGCGCGCGGGATCCCGACGTTGCATTAGTCAGATGTTCAATCAGAGTGACCGTAATGGTACCTTTGTACTTTTTAACAGCAATAAATATATTGTCCTTATGTAAAATAAGAAATCCCCAATTTAAAATCTGCCTTCGTTTCCCAAATATCATACATAAATGCTTTAAATGTTTAATTTTATGCTGTAACTCGTTCCGTCTCACTAGTTACAACCAAAATGTAACTGTTCTCACATCTGAAAGACATACTCGTTAAAAGACCTAGCAGATGAGCATAGATATTTGCATTAGGATCCCGGACTAGGCGAGATATCTGCTGCGGATTAATTAGCCCGCTCACGACCTGAAACTTTTAATCTTTATAATGTGCACAGGTGGCTCACTGTATAAAATATATACTATTTTACGGGATACTATAATGGATTGCAGTCGGTACACCACGAGATTGAAATAGGTTGGTAACATGGGTAAGGGTACATTTGTTTTATAGGGTATAGGGTATTGTTAAGGGTACAGGGAAAGGGACAAATAATTTTGAACTAATATAGTTTACGGCGCACGTCGCCTTAAACTATATTAGTTCAAAATTATTTGAACTATTTTTAATTTTTCAAAATCACGCACAGTTTTGCAAATTGTGAACCCACGTCACCTTAAATGTTTTAAGTTCTACAGAAAACAAAACAAATTAATAATCATATGATTATACAGTAATTGCAGACACTTTTACACGTCAATGAGTTATCAAGTTTTCGAATAGACTGTCTGCGTTTTTTTACTCCAAGATATTCAAACCTAGAAGAAATTAGTATCAAATTCAAAATAACTTGTACTAATTTTCCAGAAATACGAAACAGTGTTTTTCAATCTGCACGTATGCAGGTGGAACCGAGTCGATTCGGTGTCGGTCGCCGGACGCTCTGCGAATACCGCATGTAATCGAATACGTTGGTTTGATGACAACTCTCTGTTTGTAGAAATGGAATTGAATAACTAAATTATTTGCGCGCCTGCCGCCCGGGCATCACTCTCTGAAGCTAACTGAAATAAATGATGCACCACTTAATTTTGTGGTAAATAATCGTGAACACGACAAGTTCAGTGAACTGGTCGGTTCTGTTATTTTTTCTTTTTGGAAGCTGGAGTGGTGTTTTGTTTATACATGATGTAAATGCACGGTCGATAAATAGTTAAAAGGCCGACTTAGTTGGTCAGGTTTAACATCAGTTCAATACGGACCACTGCTGGGAGATTGAGAAATAAATTACATCCGTCTAGTTAGTCAAATACTGTGCGGAAAGTGAAAAAAAAAAACAACATATAGCAGTAGTACCATAGGGAAAGTTATTCAATCTGATAGACTTGAAGAGGTGACCCACATCTCTTCAAGCAATGTATCAACCATACATTTACACAATGAAATGCCCAATCATATACTCGTACATACAGGGTCTAACAAAATATACTGAAACTATTTTAGGAGTAGGTAGATTCAGCCCACGATACTGCACAACTTTTCCCAAGGAGCATTCCTATACCGAAATATGAAATATATTTTTTGGCCTCCTATACATTGATCAACTGATCAGAGTTTGTATGGAAAGTCAAAAACTATTTTTCATATTTCGATATAATATATTCTTTGGGGAAAGTTGTTCAGTATCATTATCTTTCTTTATTGTGTATGAAGGTACTTGACAAATAAACAAAAACAAAAACTGCCCTAATATCTTTCGCAAATTTTGAGCAGATTAAATTTATACTTTTTAGGTAAAATGCTCAAGTTTATAACAACGCCTTTTGGCCGGGTACAGCTACTCAGCACGGTCTTACCCATAAATCGCGCTGACTGCTCTCTGTGGTGTTCGCATAACTACCGCCATTTGTTTTCCACATCTCCGGTTACTCTGTCTTAAATGTATACGTATCTATCCTTTGTATTTCATTGTCCAAATCAGATCACTTTATAAAAAGTCTGCATGAATAATATATACAATTTAAATAAAAACAAGCTAAGGACGAGTTGGACTCGCATACGAAGGTGACACACATGAATATTTCACTTACAGTAAAATATTCTTGACACGGTAGAAAACATAAGTGTTTAAATATTACGGTTCAACGAATATAGTTAGATAACGGAGCTTTTCTCTTGGCAATATAAAATAAAAATTCTAATTCGTCAATATTCAGGTAGAGTTTGATTAATTCGAAAATTCTTTGGTTCTACTAGACTACCTAAAGTCAACAAAGTGTTATTTTTTTCAGTTAGACTTGGCTATTTTTACAATATCCTACCAAGACCTTTCATAGTACTGCGCAAATTTGCAAGTGCGCGCCTTCACCTTCGTAAGCAGTGTGTAATCAGTGCAATGTTTGCTCAGAGCTCCCTTTGGTAGCAGCCAAGCTAGGCTAAAGAAAAGCGTTTACCTAGTCAGTTCCAGGCGACAAGTTAGATGAAACTAAACTAAATAACACTTACAAGAAGGAATCATGTTTGTTAAACCAAACAAATCAACAACAACAAATCATCACGTTATGAATATTGTACAATTCTTGCTGGTCAGGGAGAAAAGTAAAACTAAGAATGTACCAGTTCTATTCCCGCGCACTTCGAAGAAACCGATCACGGCAATGGGCGGAAATAAAAATCAATAGGCAATGCGGCTAGCAACCCAACACAATTTTGATTCCTTTTTTCACCTTCTTGCGCTCACTAAAACACTAGGCGACCCGACGGTTTCACTGCATTCAATGCACTTTGATAATATAATATCATCATGTTTTAAGTTTTCCAGTAAGTGTTTCTTTTAGGTAAAGGAAACACTTACAGGAAAACTTCTTAACACCTAAAGGAAAAAACTTACACCTAAGAGAAAAGGTTTGTTAAATCCAAAGGCTATATACGTTAAGCAAATAGTAACCGTTTGCTAGCACACGGCCGATTGAAGACTTCCAGGTATGCACCTATTTCCACGATTGACTTCCAAGATCTGCGCGGGAGGAGAACTAAAAGACATTTATTATTACTCTACTCCCATTCAGTCGCTCAAATGTTTATTCAGTAGCTAAATACTGCCTGTGCCTGCAAATACCTAATTCTTTGCAGGCACTTTTACACGTCATTAAGTTTTCAGCAAGAAAGACTGATAGAACCAAACAAAACAAGCACTGATCGTAACTTTTTATACAATTCGCTTACCCAAATAAACTAAAGGACTTTATAAGTAGATAGATCATAGGCTAAGCCAATAGAGTACGGTCCGTGAGACGCAATATTGCTTACGCTCTTACAATGTAGACAGATATTTCCGCTTGATGCATTTTTGATGTTTTTCTGATGTGGGTCTATCGCGCTCCACTATCTAAATGTGATGAATATTCAACACGTTGGCTTTGCAGAGATGCGTATTTTAATTGGAAAATTGCAATTTTTTTCAATTTCAGTTATTAAACGGATTATTGGTTCGATAGAGTGTTACTTTCCGGTATATGAGATTCATTGGACATGATATTTTGTTTAAGATTTGTGACTTGACCATTTGTATTTAATATTCATGGAAAAATTAAAGAATAAAAAATAATTACACATATTGTCCCGTATGTTCGCTTTTATATTTGCGGAGTCTTCTTCTGTTTCTGTATTCAAATGAATTTTTGAATAATAAAATAATATAAGAAATTAGAAAAGCTACGAATCTAAAAAAAATAATACATGTGGCGGATTAATAATATACTAAAAAAAACTTAAAGACTACTCCTAACGTACTTATCCTTGTCCATACTTTTTCCACATTCCAGTTGATTGTAGCTCGACAGAAACAACAGTATCCCCGTGAGCCCATCAAATAAAGGGGCCTTCTGTGCATAGATAAAGGACGTTGGACTGTCGTCGACTAAATTGAATTTCGTGACGATAAATTCAACGACAAATAAATAATAGACGTCGTGAAAAGATGTCGATAATACCGGACGCCTTTGATGCTGTTTATGAGAGACTCAACAATACGATCGTTGATTAATTCTTACGAATACATTTAATAGATAGAGACAGTAAACCTTATCGAAAAATAAAGGTCCCAAAACTATTGACTATAAAGAAGAGTAGCATTGTTTTAATTATTTAAATAGGATTAAAACGGATTACCCGCTAGCATAAAATAAATACCCAAGAGCACATTTTATTTAAACTAAATGTAAATTGTACCGTTGCTTATTCCACAAAATATGCAGCTGTTATTTTATTGTAACTTGGTCATATTTTTCTTATGCGTTTGTACCTATGTGCTACAGATTGTGACGTGCCTGCAACAACAGTCGCTCGAAACTTGGGGAATCAAGAGCTGAGTCAACCATCATTGCGCTCCCGCCTTCACTTATTTGCTCGCTGCAAATGTAAAGGGTTAACTGCATTGAAATAATGAAATAGTTTATTGAGGAACCGTAAAATAACATTTATTTTAATATAGCTAGAATTTGAATATAATTTGTGTTTGCGATGGCGCCGTGCCTGCAACAACAGTCACTTGCAACACGGGGAATCAAGAGCTGAGTCAACTAACGCGGCGCTACGCTCTCGTTTTTACCTATTTTGCTTCAGTACAGACTTTGCTGTTAGTTCATTCAACTCTTTAGATTACTCTAAAGAGTTAACTGTACTGAAAACAGAGAGCATAGTTCAATTAAAGAACGGCCAAGTAAGTGCTAATTTTTGTATAGAAAGAAATATTTTTCTAATTTGTGTGTGCTGTGGTAACGCGCCTGCAACAACAGTCGCTCGTAATATGGGGAATCAAGAGCAGAGTAAACTGGCGCTACGCTCTCTTTTTTACCTATTTACTCGCTGCAAATCTAAAGAGTCAACTGTACTGAAACAGAGAGCATAATTTAATTGACGAACGGCAAAGTACGAGTTATTTCTGTATTGCAAAAAATCTTATCTAATTTGTGTGTGCTATGGCAACGCGCCTACAAAAACAGTCACTCGCAACACGGGGAATCAAGAGCTGAACCAAGCGGCGCTACGCTCTCCTTTTTACCTATTTGATCGCTTCAAATCTAAAGAGTCAACTGTACCAGGCTGATACTGAGCATAGTTTAATTGAAAAATGGCAATTTTTGTACAGCAAGAAATCTTTTTCTAATTTGTGTGTGCTGCGGCAACGCGCCTGCAACAACATTCACTCGCAACACGGGGAATCAAGAGCTGAGTCAATTTGCGCCACGTCTCGCTCCCGCTTTCTCCTATTTGGTCGCTGCAAATCTAAAGGGAAATGCACTGTGATTAGTTAAATAGCATAGTTTAATTGTTAGGTAACTGTTTTCAAGAAAAACACGCATTTATGTTTGTTTTGCCTGTGAATATTTTTGGGTCTAAAATTTAGTTTAGAATATATTCTTTAAAACCAAAAGGTTCCTTCTCGAACTTTCATTATAATAATGCACAACCAAGCTCTTAATAAACTCCAATGAAAGATATATCTAAGTCTTGCTCAGTGCCTCGAGCTAATTGAGGCTAAATACGTTCTAGAATGCAGTTATTATTGATATAAAAAAAATTTTCCAGCCAAGGCAAGTCGAAGACCAGAGACATATAATATAATGGTTGGTAACAACGTTGCAGCTACCTACTTCTTTTTGACGTAGTTATTAATCAGTTATTAATCGTAATTCCTGTTTTATATAGGTATAGGCTCATCATCTTACTCTATGTGACTTTTGGGTCCTTTGACTCAACCTTCCCACGTAGATTACAACTTGATACTAAGTATATTAGTAGGTATAAATAAAGGTAAGTTTGTACTACAGTCCAGACCCAAACACAACTGCTTACACTATATACCTATGTGTGAGCGGAATACTTTATGAGTATTTGCATCGAGAAATTACTAACTCGTGCCAGGGCTCTGAGGCTTAGCAGGTTCGTTAGTGTTTGTCTAATTCTCATTCGCCTTACCGTGGGTAGTGTTTGACCTGAAACGAAAACTGTCATGTAGTTATAAACTCCGTTGTAATCGATAACAATAGGTGGAGATAGAGTAAATAAATAAATATATAAGGACAAATCACACTGATTGAGCTAGCCCCAAAGTAAGTTTTTAAACTTGTGTTATGGGATACTAACTCAACGATACTATATTTTATACAAAATACATATATAGATAAACGCCCAAGACCCAGGACAATTTGAAAAAGGCCATTTTCCAACTTGCCCTGGCTGGGGATCGAACCCAGAATATAATAGTAGATAGGTAGAAATTATTTTCTAAGATAACTAAAAGTTATATATATTTTTTGCTTTAAGAGTTTTATTAACCCTAACATGGTATAGAAAGGAATGTTTACTTAGTAAAGTAGTTTAAGACAGATTAAAATGTATCGTTTGCGACAATTATCGCTTGAATGATATCGCGGAAATAAAACGTAGTACCTGTACTATATGTATAGGTTTTATTTTAGACTGTGATTTTAGTATTAAATAACACAATCCTTACTATGCAAGTAGTTTTAATTTAATTGACAGATGATTATTGGTAAAGAAAAAAATACATGACCAATTTGTATGATTGAATAGATATATGAATAACAATATAAAGGCACGAAAAGAGGTTGAGAAATCTTTTGATCTGCAGCAGCGCAGGGAGGCTTGCACTATGATATGATATTAATGATATTCCTTGCTTTGGCCAGACGTTTTAATAAAACACATTAGTTTGGAAAATTCGTTACGGCAACAAATTACTGCGACGTGACAACGACCTCGCAGTTAATGAGGGGTCACCGCAGAGGCGACTTGTTTGCAAGCATATTGTTTGTAGCGGCGCACAGAAGGGCCATTCGGTAATATGGCCGGCCAAAGTGTTATAGGCTTTTCAGATTTTAAATCATATTATTTCTTGGTAGAATACTCATGGTTGGATGGCTTCACAGTCACCATAATAAGAGTTCTTAATTTTTGTAGAAAAAGTACTCATCTCTTCTGATGAATTTTGATGTAATAAAATTGTCTTTTGAACAATTTGACTAAGTAGGTACATATTATTAGTTAGTGTGTAAAGTTTTTCATTTTATTTAAAGTTGAAGATATAATTACAGAATTCATCACAGTTTACAAATCTGAATCACCAATCAATATTATAACACATAAGTTACCTATTCAAAAAAAATTGCCTTCTTCGTTTGCCCAGATCAACAAAATACTTCTCTGTGCGGGGTCTCTACTAAAATGATGCCGACTTTTTAATTATACGATGCAACTAGAGACCAAATTCAGTTAAAGCCTTTAGAATACTCATTGCACCAAAAACGGACTATTCAGGGTTTACATATTGAAGCTATTACATATTTATGGTAACGTCGTAACAAAATTGGTACTCAAAAAATAATGGACGATAATATTTAACTATTACTGTCCCAATGCTCTTTTTCTCTTATATAATATTCATATTGGTCGATATTTTTAGAGTTCCTAAGTCCCTAGACGGAACTCTTATAGTTTCGGTCGGTATGTCCGTCATCCGTCTGTCCGCGGCTTAGCTTAGAGACTTACGAGTAGTAGTATTACTAGAAAGCTGTAATTTTGCATAGGTACTCGTATAAATATACTGAAACTGCATTTACTGATAAAGATGTAACATAAAATGTTGAAAAGGATACTTGTCCTATATACATAAAGTGGGAATGATATTTTTTTTCGCGTAAAGATATGTCTTTTAGAACCATTAAGGGTTTGCAAAGACAACTTTTCAATTAAATGACTTTTTTTCGAAATAAATTAATTCTTGTTTGAGTATCCTATAAAAGCTTAAACTGTTACTTTCAATGGACGTAGAAAACCAAAATCGATAGTTTAAAATTAAAAGAAGATTTTTTTTTATTAAAAATGTGTAAACAGGATTTTAAATTATATTTCTGAGTAAGGCTGGTTTCAGAGTCACAGTTTGAACAGCGCCGTCCAGACCCGCGCGCTTGGAATTACACTAGACAGTAGCCGCCGTTTCATAGTCACGCCGTTCAAACGCGCCGTTGGACAGCGCTGCCGAAGCGCGCGCTGTCCGAACTCCTCTGCTGGCAGTTAGCGTTTCAGAGTGACGCCGCGCCGGTAAGACGCGCTGTTTCGTACAGTCAAGTACAGTTAAAACAAGATATACGTTGAAAAAACCAATACCCGACTACGAGTAAATTCTTACTGAAAAGTTTAAATTATCCAATTAATGCAAACTCTGCAGCTATTTACGGCTAACAATGTTTACATTTTTTAAATTTACTTATTTCAGACTTTTCATTTGATATCCCATTCGTTATCGATGCAAAAAAAATTTTTTGAGACTACCGTTTTTTTATGTGACATTCATCATATTTATTTTATACACACCAAATGTAGCTTATGTCACCCGGACGATAATGACAGATCGATTGCTACTAAAATCTGCTAAAATCATTACTCTTCCGTGGGCTTTGCCGTAGTCGGGTAATGAGTAATGATTTCATCGATACTGATCGACCATATTCGGCTAAGATGATTGTGAGACTTTCTCGGCTGGTGATATGGGGATACGTACGATTCCCATCACACTAGATCGCAGTAAAGTACTTTCCAATTTGTATAGTAATTCGTCAAAAGATCTTGACGAAAGGCGAAAATAATAACAAAACCTGTACCTAACTATCTTCTCATAAATCGGAGAATGATGTTACAAAGGTGCCTCTCAGTAACCTTGTGGCATTAAAAGGACCAATTTGCAATCTTCTACGACGTCACTGTTGCAATCTTTTTCTTAAAAAATAAATATAATACAATAATAACTTCTAGGCGTCCTCTCAGAACTATTTATACCTACCTCCTATTACATAATTTTATTAATATTTACAAAATTTTATTCAGTTTCACTTGTGTTTTAAAAATTTTCTGTTTAAACTATTAGAATAAATTTAACTCCGCTGCAAACTTTAACAATACTTATAAATAACAAGTTATTTAGCCTTAATACCGGCGGTAGTGCAGCGAGCATGTTTTCATATTATCCGTTTTGAATAAATATTCTTGTTTCTCTTTCAATATTGTTTCGCTGTAGGACACAATATTGTCTGGGCTGGGCCGCGGTACCGTGCCATTCAAAATATTCGCTACGAACATGTGTGCATGCGCCCCAATGATTATTACTTCTTAGGAAGATTGTTCACTCGAGAGTAAACGGGTAAATATGAATACCTCCCATTAGGTAATGCAGTGACGTAAGGGTACTTGTAAATCAAGATTTTCTTTGCTTGAGTTATTGGAGAGGATTCACAGGTTCACTGCTAGGACCTCTACGGTTGTATCCACCATATATTTAGAACGATATCTGTGGTGCCAGTCTGCCGCTCCATAGATTCTAGGTTCGACTTTCCAAGATGAGTTGGGGAATCAGGGCAAATGGGAAAATAGCCTATTAAAATTGTTCTGTATTTATTATAGAAACCTGTCAACCGATTTGGCTCATATGTAAACCTAAATAATAATTATGTCTAATCTACTCGCTTGTCAAAAATTAAGTCCCGATGAAAGCAACAATACGTCGAATCGTCCAAAATACCACAAACATCAGACTGTCTAAAAAGACTCAAAGAACAAACTCGTTCAATAGTAAGATTAGTAGTATGAGTACATACATATCCACATTGTAAAACTTACAAACCCATTCGCGTATTTTACTCGATAAAAATGTTTTAGTGAGCAGGGCAGCTTTATTAGCCGCCTTAAATTTATCTGTTCGAAGCAGGTATTTGTAAATCTTGCATACACGGCGGCGAGGGGTTGATAAACTAATATTAACAGGCACCGCAACCGCAGGATCATGAAAATGTACCCGATCCCTCTTGTATGGATAACTTCTATGTTTGCCTTCTATACATTATTTATCACATTCGCTTATACCTACCTTGTTTACGTTGGTAGCCTCTTGCCAAAATGTAACTAATATCTATTAGTTATCTATCTATGGTCATGTTATGGGCCTGAACTTAAGTGCCAATAATGTGTCGTCATTTTATTTGTAGGTAATGGAAATTAGAAAAAACAGATAAAAGGAAAAATAAAAGATAAAGATTTATTTATTTAAAGTATAAGTATTGTTAAAAAAAATACTTCTCTAAAAAATGTTTTTGTTCCTTCCAATAAAAATAAAGCGTAGTTAAAATATAACGGAAGCTGCTCTATACTTAACTATCTATTTAAAAGCCACATTATGTAGAAGGAGTTTAAATTTATTTTATAGTTTATTTAAATAAATTTCTGACCATCGTTTTATGAGTTGATAATCAAATAATACCCAACTAAAATAGTACAACATACCTGATACATATAGAATCAATAACTACATACAAATGCATTTAATGTTCCTATTAGTGAACTCAGGAGATAAATTTTAATCCATTAGCGCTTAACCGACCAGCCGTAAATCTAGGAATGCGGAACTTCGGCCGGTAAATCAAAGTGTTGTGCATTTTGATAGGGTAATAGAGCAACGCGAACAAACTGGGGCCGTGTGAAGTGATTAAAGTTACATTTACAAGAACATTGGTGCCAAGTGAATTATGACGCTGTTAGGGTCATTGGCAGCCACGAAAGCTACATAACGTTATTTTAAGATTATTTACTTTACTAGTGGTTCTGGGAGAACAGTAGACCAACACTTTTCCCTTTCCCCAGGCTAAGCGAAGCCAGTTCAGTGAAATCCCTCAAACTTCTTTCCCTCCCCCCTTTTGTTTTTTTTTGCAACATCTTGTGTGTAATTAATTACTAAGTGTGGCTCTCAATTTGATTGACACCGTCAATAAATAACGCTACAGCAAGACTTCACCTTTTCCCTCTATTTCTACCCCAATAAAAATAGCGATCAACCAAAAAATTTAAATATATCAAGGAACTTATGTGCCAATTTTTGTCAAAATCGGCTAAAAAGGCGACCTGTAGACGAGAACTTTCAGACGAGCAATTTTAGCCCATCTCGAAACTGACACGCTTCGCTCGCTCAGTCCATAAAACAGCGAAAAATGTAGCGCTTTTATTGCATTAAAATATTAATATTATTGATATACATATTTGGAAGAAATGGGGAACAATTTTCTACTGAAGTTATTTAATATTTAGTTAATTTAATTCATTAAGTGCATATTTAGTTAATTTAATTCATTAAGTGCATGAAATACTTATCTCTCTTCTTTGAGAACCATCGCAGGTTCTTGTCGATATCACTGTAAGAAAAGGACACAAAGAGAGAGAGATAACTTCCAGATATACATGAACGTATTGTACGTACAAAATTTAAGTGAAAATATGTGGAAAAAGTAAATAATTATATCATTAAGTCAAAACACAATTGAGAGCACGGAACAGAGAGATTCAGAGATGTGCGTCTGTTGTGAAACAAAACTGAACTAAGGCACCGAACAAAGTAGCATTAAATTTACGGTAGAGTGAGCGGAGCGCAAAACTCGTAAAAGTGCCTCATATGTCAATACCTTTTGAAATACGGTAATGGAAATGCGAAATAAAACAGAAAGCAAAGTATGATTAGTGTGTGCCATACGTCCCATTGTCAGAGTTTACTGCTGCTCGCCTCTGCAATATCCATTCCGATATGTATCAAAATAAATATGCATAAAACCAAATTATATTTTATAGAGTTTCCCGTAAAAAGTTAGTTTCGTAGTGCTCGCAGCCATTAAACACCGCATAACTTCATAAATAATTATATATTGATGTCATAAAAACGGTTTTGTTAATAACAGTACAAGTAAAAGGAGAAATGGGTACAATTATTTCCAACACACTAGTCTGAAAAATAATAGATATGATTCCAAACGAATACTTGTGTTCTTGACTACTACTTTATTATTGTAATTTAAATCCTTCTGAAACGCAATCTTGCAATGTTTCTTGGATATTATTCTAAGTAAACGCTATACATTTTTGAAAGTTAATTGATTCTGTGACTGAATTAATGTAATTATGTATTTTAATAATACCAGCAGTTTGTTTTAAATATTTTCTATGAATATGCATTTTATGATCCCAGTTCCGTTGCATTCCGTCAGCGCTGTTTGCTACAAGATATTAAAACTTTTATTTAAGTATGGAATAAACACAGAGAAGTGCTTTAGAAGGTACGTAAAGCTGTTGGACCCGAACGCTATCTAACGTTTGTTTAAACCTATCCTAGGATTGGTTCTGGTCTACTCTTTGGGTTGCGGGGGTTAGTCGGCAGTCGCTCTGTGTAAAAATACCAGTAACGTCGTTAAATCACGGGTTAGGTATTGGACCCCGGGCTCTGAAGCGATACCGCTGAGGATGTAACCGGGAATACGCTCGGATGAGGATGTAAGAAACACATAGCTTTTGTGTATTTTTGTGATCACTACAGTAGTTTTTTTGTATCTAAAGTGTCATTTGGTTTGATATTTAAAATATGAATAGCACAAGTACCACTGCTCCAACGAACAGATACTGTTTATTTTTGACGTTTATGTCCGTCGACCAACCAGATTATCGATACCCGTTCAAATCTGTTATTTCTCTTTTGCAGTCCTCATAATAAAAACAATAGCTACATTTTATTTTTAATCTTGTCCTCACCAGATCTGACCTTATTTCCAATCATGCTTCCCTATTTTGTATTAAAAGGACCTCAAACTGACAGTTAATACATTCGCAATCTAGAGCTGTAGATACGTGATCAGGGTGGAAACCGCAAGGCCGTCCGTTCGGTCTCAGGTGAGATTAAAAGTCCGTTGCAGTTGTTTGCGGTCGCCGCTGAATGCACATGCACTCGCTGCACCGACGGCACCTTCTCGTTATGATTAATGTGCGCCGTATTCACCTGCAAATAAATGTTGCCTGCGATGTATTGCAGGTATTGCACGTTCAGTCCTTTTGTTAGTTTTGTGAGAGATCAAAGCATCATGCTCGTGCAGTTTGAGTAAGTAATTAAAACAAGTTTCAGTTTGATTGCAATATTTGCCGAATGTTTTGAAATAAAACAAAATGTCAGCAAAGGCTTTCACTATTCATGTACAGTGCACAATTGCACAGGTATCAATTTGTTATTTCTTCAATTGTGCTAGCAAAAACTGTATTTTTATGCTTTTTTCATAACAGATAGTCAATAAATTCTCCGATATAAATACAACATAGAATACTTATAATAAGTTAATAAATAATTTAAAATGAGAAACTCTTCAAGTAAATTTGTTAACCCAAAAAGTGTCAGTACCAAGTATGATTCAGCCTACATTTGAAGACTAATGACTCTACTCTAAATTATTTATATATGCGTAAATGAGTGACTTAATAAATACAAATAGAATCGATAAATCGGTGGGTCGTCGTTGCAAATGTGTGCGAATGCGGAAAGTAAATCAGTTGAAACAAATGTGGGGCATCAGTCACCGGCCGGGCTCCGTCGTTAGTGGTCGCGGCCTACTGCAATAAATCTCAGCGGCACCTTGAGAACAGATGTTTAACTGCTTCTTGATACGTTACTATCTAGTTTCTTTAAGTTACTTAATAAAAGAAACAACTTTACATGAACTACATTGGAAAGTAAATCAGTTGAATGAAACAAATGTGGGGCATCAGTCACCGGCTGGTCTCCGTCGTTAGTGGTCGCGGCCTACAGCTATAAATCTCAGCGGCACCTTGAGAACAGATGTTTAACTACTTCTTGATCATTGTTTTTAATATAACTTTCTAGTTTCTTAAGGTGAGTAAATAAAATAAACAACTACATTGGAAAGTAAATCAGTTGAAACAAATGTGGGGCATCAGTCACCGGCCGGGCTCCGTCGTTAGTGGTCGCGGCCTACTGCAATAAATCTCAGCGGCACCTTGAGAACAGATGTTTAACTGCTTCTTGATACGTTACTATCTAGTTTCTTTAAGTTACTTAATAAAAGAAACAACTTTACATGAACTACATTGGAAGTAAATCAGTTGAATGAAACAAATGTGGGGCATCAGTCACCGGCTGGTCTCCGTCGTTAGTGGTCGCGGCCTACAGCTATAAATCTCAGCGGCACCTTGAGAACAGATGTTTAACTACTTCTTGATCATTGTTTTTAATATAACTTTCTAGTTATTTAAGGTGAGTAAATAAAATAAACAACTACATTGGAAAGTAAATCAGTTGAAACAAGTGTGGGGCATCAATCACCGGCCGGGCTCCGTCGTTAGTGGTCGCGGCCTACTGCTATAAATCTCAGCGGCACCTTGAGAATAGATGTTTAACTGCTTCTTCATCAGTGTTTATATATATATATAATTATGAAATTACTTATGAAACAACTTTACATGAATTACATTGGTAAGTAAATCAGTAGAAACAAATGTGGGACCAGTCACCGGCTGGGTTCCGTAGTTAGTGATTGCGGCTTACTGCTTTAAATCTCAGCGGCACCTTAAGAACAGATGATGGTTAACTGCTTTATAATCATTGTATTTCTGATAAATAAAGTTAGTTAAGTAATAATTAATTAAGTTTAAAAAATAAGTTAAAATTTTAACGTCATCAGAATATAAATCAGTTGAAATAAATAAAAAAAATACTTAAAAAATGACAAAAATCTGATTGTATCATTATCTGTTAATTGTATCACAATTATACTGATGCCTCTTTTTTCGGCTTCAGTCATCTTAGGCACATATGAGACCATATCTTTTTTCTATTCCAGATTATTTCACAGTATTTCTAAATCACTAAACAAATGACGCAACTTACACCTACACAATATGAATAGCATAATTAAATTACTCACTCCTTTTAAATTAATCAATCCCACTGTGTTTTAGAATACATAAATCAACTCTTGATTCGTGAAACACGACGTAATTAATGTGACATTGGTTGTGCAAAATCGGGCAAAGGACGAGTTCACCTCCGACAAAGTTTTCATTAGGGGCGTAAGTTTGCGGCGAGTGTGCGAGGAACGTTGGTGCGATACTGATAACACAACAAACAACTTGTTACAAACGTGTTTAGTTTAGTTATTGCTGCGAGTTCGACGGTTTAACTCATTGGTCTAATAATGAAGTGGGAGAGGCGGGAGCTGTAATTAAGCTCGGTTTTGTAGCATCCGCTGCTAGCTACTAATATTCCTTTACAATATACCTATAGCTACACTGCTTCGCGTATATTTGGTATGAGCTGTTGTGAGTCATTCTTACCCGATTACGGCTAAGCCAAAAGGAGGGTTATGTGTTTCAAATAAAATGGCTCAAAGGCACATTATTAACTGTTTCTCCCTGCTGTGCTTGCATATATGTACTCATAACTGTGGGTCGTAAGTACATGTCAAAAGTTCTAAAGCACCTACCTAAGTCTAACTCTGTGCTTCTGGTCATCATTATTATCATCAGGTCTTTTTTAGTCTCCACTGCAGGAGCACGACCCTCTCTGTACTACCAGAGCCATATATTAGCCAGAGCAGTCAGAGGATTTGCCTACACTCTCCACGCTGGCCAGACGGGTTGGAGTGGTCTCACTGACGTTTATAAGCTTTGTTTAGCTTGTGTTTCCTAAGTTGCCTTTTACAAAATTCACGGGAAGACTTGGAGTGGTCATATTCTACTCTGCCGGGAACCACACGGCTCTACGCTTCTGGCACACGTACTTCTAACTGAATGATTGGACACTGCAGGATTCCATTTTTTTTCCTCCATCTAATAAGTGCTCGATTATGAGTCAGCCTGGATTATATTAAATTCATAGGACATAGCACAGACCACATGACCACCATCGCTACGATACCGTGTGTAAAAAATAAAATAGAATTTCCTGTACGAATTCGGAAAAATATATTTTTTAAAAGTACGATTTATTTTTAGATCCTAGTAATGCATTGGTCCCATAGAAAAAGCTGTTCATATTTAAGGACTGCGTCGCCACTTCGAGTATGTGACGTCGGTCGTACCGTACATCTACTTCACATATGATATGGTACCTATAGTAAGTAGATATTGTAGTAGAGCATGCTTTTTCAATCCATTATTTTCGTTTGACCCATTACCGTGATCCATCGTGGATTAATTTTACACAAGGCTTCGTCAAAGTGGTGCAAGATTAAATTACGTGCGGGCGCGTGGACGCTATGCCGTTCACTAACCTAACATTTTTTGTTTCACCTACATTCGTTTACTGGATGTCAAACAGATCTGTAAACCGAATCCGAATTGGGCTTTTTGCATTGGAATTTATTTCTAGTACGTGATTTGTATGCCTGACAAAATATATGTTTTCTTTTGTTTCAATTCATGACAGACTCTGAACTTAGCTATTTTCCTCTACGACCTATAGAAAAAGCTCTATACAACGTAGAAATAGTGAGGACAAAAGATTATACCTACACGTTGAAAGATCAGTCTCAGTTTATAAAAACCACTTCTGTCATTTTAATTTGATGACTTGTTTCAATTGAAGAACTGAATCTATCTACCCATACATTTTTTTTAATTCACGTTATTTCTTCCATTTCTTAGTTTATGGCTCCATCGTTTTCAAAGCGATGATTTTGCCAATGTCAAGGTTGGGGATGACACGATGATATATGATGAGAAATTAAACTTAATTGCCGATTGATGGGTACCAAGATGAGCAAGGAGCAACCTAAAACAAACAAACATGTACCGTCTTATTATGAAAACAGGACTAACTTTGTTACTAGGTTTAAACCATTATCCGCACAAATCAAGTTGACAGGTGAGGTATTGTGATATTACTAGATGTCAACGTGATTTAGGTGGGTAATGGTTTAAACCTAGTTACAAAGTTAGTTTTTATAATAAGACGGGCAGATTTAGTAAGTAGTGTTAGTAGTCTAACTAATAACTATATAACGTCTAACAAAATATATTAAAACTATTTTGAAGGTAAATTCAGTCCGTGATAGTGAACAACTTCCCCAAGGAACACATCTCGAAATATGAAAAATATTTTATTGCTTTCTATATGAACTCGGATCAGCTTCTTCGATCAACTTGTATGGAAAATCAAAAAATATTTTTCATACTCGTATTTCGATATATGTTCCATGGGGGAAATTGTTCAGTATCATGGACTGAATCTACCCTTAAAATAGTTTCAGTATACTTTGTTAGACCCTGTATAATAATTCACGTTATGAAACAAAAGTTTTGAAAGGATTTTCTAAAATGTCAGAGCACAATGCGAGGTAAAAAGCGGCGCATTAGACGTGTGCCTATTTATACTTTGTCTTTTGTAGTGTGTCCGTTACACGATGTTAGGCAAAGGGGCAGGAAGAGGAAGCGGTTTATCTGTGCTCCGGAACTTAGGAAGACGTACGCTCCGCCGCTGGGCCGCGCTGGATTCCTTTAGGCTTTACCTACGAAATTCCATTCGTAATATACTCGGAATATTTGTACGAAAGAAGTCATACTTTTACGTAACTGTACGTGAAAGCGATGTGACATCGTATTTGCATATGGAAAAACAGCAAAGCACGCAGAGCTGTATGGATAAAATTCATTACAATATTTTTTTTTCGGACTTTTATAGAAGTTGGTGGGAAATGAGTCACATTTTTGTTGATCTTCTTATCAACGATGATCTTACCTTTAAGAGTATAAATATTAAGAGAAAACCTTTGTTTCTATAGGTATTTTATAAATAATTACCTATTTTTTTCATACTTTTCTTGTGCAACTGTAGTTTGTAATAATAATAGTTGTTGGTCTGGTTTTTAGCATACAGTCTGTGATACAGTGTGAAATATATTTTCTATACACAATTTGATGAACATCAGATTTTCACAAACTGTCTCATTTAATTTACAAGGATGTAATTTCATTAGCGCACCAAAATTGAATATGCTACCTACATGAAAATTGTGAACATTCTATTATGCTTATCTTTACCTATAACTATGTTTGGTACCAGTTCAGTTCAGTACATAGCATTTATTATTACCGAAAAATGCTCTAAATGTATGCAACTCGCATCAAAATAGCTCAGAACTTCTAACTTCTTGTTCTTGGTTGCATCTTTAGTTGTGCTACTTCGAAGCGTGGGGTGCGCTTTCCCACTTTTCCTTCTCCAAATATAATATTCTTGTCAATGGTCACCCAAGGATGCCGACAACTATGCGAAATCGAGAAGAAATAGCCAGACAGTTTAAACGATTTGCTTATAGTTTGACAACCAGCCGCCTGCCTGACATCAATCCAATTTGGGAATCCAGTTGTAGCTCCTTGGGAATAATAAATAGCTCAGAACTTCAACATTAGTTTGTACAGACACATGTTATGATTATATGATTAGATTATTTACATATCCATAGTTACATTATTTACCTTGTTTAATTATAGCTTAATAATGTTATTTATACTTATGACTTATGTTTATGAATAAAGAAGAATTTCAATAATATGATTTATTTCAAACTGATTTTGAGTTGTTTCGGTGATCCCTAAAAGTGCAAAGAAGTGAATGGCCACAGCTTAAGGCGAACATAAACGTCTGCTGGAACAAGAAATACGAGAAAAGCTAATGACGCTATTTCCGGTGGCCGGAGCCGCACTGCAGCTACTCCAAATATAATTTCAAGGTGTTTGCGATAGGTAACACATAAATTTCAACTGCGATAGTAATAGGTACTGTTGCTCTGGTTTGATTTAATGCGGTAAGCGATAAACGGTCCCAACTCTAATGTTTTTTAATTTATCATATTTACCTACCCTTGATTGTCGTATAAAGGTTATGTTTATCAAGCACATGAATCAGTATAAAATGATTAGGAAGGAATACTATTGTGTAGTTTGTAAAATCTAATATCATCAATCAATCTAAAGTGACACTAAAAAAAGATACTAAAGGACTCGTATCCAGTGCCGTAAAATAATTATTATAAAAACAACACTGTACTGTAATACTGTGGTAATACATGAACATTTTTTTCTTTTTCTAAATGTTCTTAGTGGCCAGCAATGACAGAGAGTTGAATTGAAAGATGATAAATAGTTATTCAGTTTCACGAAATAATAGAGATATAAAAGTTGTTTCAAAAACGATAACTCGAGTAAGAGTTTATCTGAGTGAACAACGTTCTTGATAACCACAAGTCACAACTAACAAACTGAACACGCATATTATGTTGTTGAATTAATTGATGGTTAGCGGCGCTGAGTCAACGTGACTGGTTCTTTGGAAGTTAGTAAATGATGACGTAATGGAACGACGACGGTTATTCGCAAGGGACCTCCCGAAACTACATCTGTTCCACTTGCATAATATATGTATCTTGAAACTACCGATATAAATTCTTGAAACATATAAAGATATCAAGTTTATTTAAGTAATAAAGTCTTAGTAATAAAATACTAGGTTATTATAAATTTCCTATTTTAAAGATATGATTTGTTATAAAGTTGACTGCTATATTTTTCAAAATTAACTCTCCTTAGTTAAGTATAAAGTACAATACTAGCGATTTAAGTAATGCTGATTTCTTTTGTTAAATTCATAAAAGTATGCAATACTTACTCACTATATTGTAGTTATAATGCTGTCAAAATGAGTTAATTTGAGTGATGCTATTGTCGTAAACGAGACAGACGTAGAAGATTCCCGATCATTAATCCAGAGAAATAAGTAAAAATGTTGCAAACGTTGCAAACACAACTAGACTTTATGATTTATGTCATACATTTTGAAGTTCTTTGTCCGGTTTACACGCACACACACATACCCGATGCCACGATGTTTCTGCCATACACATTCGTCAACTATGGAGAATTTTTGAGAATCCATACCGGCGCATATAGGAAATCGAGTTAGTGGCACGCCAGTTCTGAGTGAGCTTTCAGGGATGAACAAGTGACATCGGCGAGTTACGAGTACTTATACGACTTCAGCGACGAATAAAGATATTACGATTGCATGACGATTTGGACATCAGTGGACATCGGACGTTTTGGAAGACATTTGTGTGCCAACCTTTGGTTTCGTAGTAAATAAATTGCTTCAGGCCCCGCCAGTTCAGAACCAAGAAAACTGTGAGTGTTTTTAAAAAATCACTGTAATTAAACTACTACAGTTTATTCCTCAAAAAATTAACATAAAACTTTTAAGGATTTTCTAGAGACACAATAGCCAAAACACGATTGAGCATTTTTGGCAAAATTATACCAAAAAATGTATTACCTAAATATAATATTATATCTATCCGTTTTGGCTACAAAAAAAAATTATAAATATAGTAAAAAAAAATAATAATAAATAAAACACTGCGAAATATTCGTCGAGAGCGAAGAAAGGCCCGGAGCCGTGCCCGACGATATTTCGCAGTGTTTTATTTATTATTATTTTTTTTTACTATATTTATATTTTTTTTTTGTAGCCAAAACGGATAGATTTTTAGGTAATACATTTTTTGGTATAATTTTCATATGAAAAGGTGATCATATAAAATAATAATACGTATTATAAAGGCAAATTTAGAGGTATGTTTGTGATTTTTTTCTTTCGAGCCAAAAATGCTCAATCGTGTTTTGGCTATTGTGTCTGTAGAAAATCCTTAAAAGTCTTATGTTAATTTTTTGAGGAATAAACTGTAGTAGTTTAATAACAGTGATTTTTCAAAAAAAGGCACAGTATTGCAAATTGTGAACCCAAGTCGCCTTAAGAAAAGTGTTGGCGTTTTACTTCAAATCTCGAACACCAGTTTTGTAACACTATCATAATGTAATAATGGAACTTTTCCTAATACATCGATAGATTTAATTTCGGTACTTATTTTATTAAAACTAAAGTGAGATAACTCCATAATTAATAAACTCGTCCTGAAGATGGTCGTCTAAATCGATCGAAACCTGGTCGGCCTTTTACGACTATATTATGTGAGTAAACCGATTTAAATTATTAATTATTTCGGTATTTGTTAAGAAAAAGATGTCTTGCATCAAATACTCGTACTTGTGTACTCGTATATGATGCAAAACATCTAACATACATATACCTCTAGATATCTCAGTAGATATCTATACCTATGTATAATACGTAAGACAACGGCAGACTCTATTTTATGAAGATTTTATTTCTAACACACAAAAAACTGATCTAATTGATGAATACCTCCGAAATACACCACTAATGTGCTAGTTTGGTAACAAATCTTAGCTACAATTCCGCACCTAACAATTATCATCCAGTACCAAGAGTTAGTAACGTGTTAACAACTATCCCTGCTCGTCCGGACTCAACCCGCCTTCCTTTGTTCTCAACTGTACACATCGAGAAATATCCCCTGTATACATTATGGCGAGAAAATAGAACGTAAAAATATAGATTTTGGAAGGGACAAAGGTTTTTATAAAACATAAATGTATAGTTGTCTATTTCTAAGCTAATTCTAATAAACGGGCAAGTGCGAGTCGGACTCGTACATAAAGGGTTCCGTACCACCGTACAATGTTTTAAAACGCTGAAGAAACACGTTTCTTGTATGACAACCCCCTTTAATTATTTATTTTATCTTATTTTTAGTATTTGTTGTTATAGTGGCCATAGTAATACATAATTGGTGAAAATTTCAGGTGTCTAGCTATTACGGTTCAAGAGACAGAGCCCTGTGACAGATCGAGTTAAAAACGCTGAAAAAAACACGTTTCTTGTATGACGACCCCCTTTAATTTTTTAACTTTTTTTTGTAGTATTTGTTGTTATAGCGGCTACAGTAATACATAATCGGGGAGTTTTTGGCGGGAAGGCAAGGTGTTTGGTTGGGGTTTTCTTTAAATTATTTTGTAAATTGATTTTAGTGGACCTTATAATATGAAATTGGTGTTGTTTGGTGTTATAAATGCTCATGCTCATGAACAATATGTGAATCAGTTAAAGTGGACAGTCATAGTACGGCTGTAGTGATATTTGTTTCGCGGACTGTGTGGGCGTCTTCGGGCGTCGTCCGCCACTCAATCGGCTATGAAAACCAGTGGACTCGTATAGATTTGTCGCCAGAAGCTCCCATAAAGCAATCAAAGGCCTACACCAACCTTTGATTGTAACTTGTTAGGAAAAAAGATTTTCCTACGTTTTATTAACTTGTTCCTGGCTAAATACGCTGTAGCGTCAAGCCATAAATTGAAAAAAAAAAAAAAAACATAATCGTTGAAAATGTCAGGTGTCTAGCTATTACGGTTCAAGAGATAGAGCCCTGTGACAGACGGACAGACAGCGGAGTCTCAGTAATAGGGTCCCATTTGGACCCTTCGGGTACGGAACCCTAAAATGGAGGACCTTCTCAATTCGAATCATCATCATCACTTCGACACCTGGCCGACCGTACGTTCCAAAGTAAGTTACATTATTGCTCTTAGGTACGTTCTGTATCCGTAGATAGATAGATAATTATTTTATTGTTAAAAAAAAAACACATAATTACACTTACATTACATAGATTCAGGAGTTCATAATAATAATAATAACAAAACATAGTATGTAAGGTAGTATGTGTGCCGCAGCGATAGCAAAGGGTTGTCCGTATGATTGTCCGACACAACATGTCCAACTCCGACACCTGGCTGACCGTAACGCTTTGTGTCCGTACGATTGCCCGACACCACTTTTCTACCTCCGACACCTCTTCTTCTTCGTCTAAGCGCATTCCCGGTTGCATCCTCAGCTGTGCTGCTTCGGAGCTCGGGATGCGCTTTCCTGCTTTTTCTTCTCCAAATATAATATGCATCTCAATGGTCACCCAAGGATGCCAAAGACCTTGTAAAATGGATAAGAAATAGCCGAAACACTTTCAATGATTTGGCTACAGTTTTACAACCGGCCGCCTGCCTGATGTCAACCCTCTTTGGGAATTTATTTGTGCGAAAAGTTTGACAACCGGCCGCCGCCCGACGTTAAAACTCCTTGGGAATGCAATTTTAGCTCGAGATGTTTGTGCTTAGTCCTTTAGTATCCTCTTACGACATCCACAGGAAGAGATGGAGTGGTCCTATTCTAACCCGGAACTACACAGGTAAGATGACCGACACCTGGCGGACAGTAATGCTTTGTGTCCGTACGATTGTCCGAAACAACATATCTACCTCAGACACCTGACGGACAGTGACGTTTTGTTTAAATTGATATGTGGTTTCTGCTTTCTACAAATAAGTTATTGTATCTGAAATAAATCTAAACATACATATTTTTAAAATTTTTCAATATCATCAAGAATTCATAAATATTTAAGTATATTTTCTAGTTTACACCAACGTGCATATAAAAATTAAGTTTAGGCCGCCTTTTTCCTTCACTTCTAGTGTAAAACATCTTCAATAAAGAAAAGCGAGGCGTCCGAAATGGCCTGGACGCGGCGCAGTTAATTTCACGGAGTATTTGTTTGCTTGCGAAATCGTCTTACACTTATCCTAGGAGCACTATACATTAGTACAAAAACACCTAATGATATATAACTTGAAAGATACAAAGTAACCATTTGAGAGACGTTTATTTTGTTTTTAAGTTGAGCAAGCATAAGATACACTTATCCTAGAAGCACTATAGGTACTTTAGCACAAAACACCTAATGATATAATATAACACTTGAAAGACAAAAAGTAACCATTTGAGAGATGTTTATTTTGTTTTTGAGTTGAGCAAGCAGTGGAGCACGCATTTATATGTTTTTTTTATAATATAAGACAAACGGGTAAGTCACGTAAAACTCAGCTACTGGCACGCGGGCACCCTCACCAGCCGCCGATAATGATGAAGATGAAAATGAGGGTCCCATTACACCCACGGGAATCGGCGACGCAGAAGATCAGCATCCCCCACCAATCATCCCATCAGTGCGGCTCGGGACGTCTTCGTGTATGCATCGCGAGTCACATTCACCCTGAGTAAGGCCATCGGATGAGGTCGAAACATGTCGGCCAGTCACTGACTTTTTACGGTAGTTATCCGTTTTGCGCATATTAATAATGTCTGTCTTCTTTGTCTCACATAAGTTTTAATTAAAAAAATATGTGTTTGTTAGTTTTGGTAATAAAAAATATTTAAACGTAATAATATATAAGTATAATGACATTTTCAGTTGAACATGATTTTGAAGAAATTAAATGGATTCTGAACTGACATAGGTACTAGATAATACATTTTCTTGAATATAGACTCAACAACACAAACTATTAAACATTTAAAACTAATTGTCTAATTACACTAATTTAACTGTGTGAAAACTTAAATACCTACTTAGTCCTAGAAATTGCACATATTTTTTCTGTTAATAAAAACTCGTCGAGCCATGGTGTGGGGTGTGGGAGAAATGAACGCTATAAATTAAACCTCTCAGGGACTGACCCGTTTACCACTTTAATTAACTTTTCAACCAGGATTTAAAAAAATGAGCATCACCTTGCTTTCTTCTTTAGGAAGCGTGCACCTTAATGTTTATAATAATCTAATTGTCAATTTATTTTCGTTGACTTCTACCTATGTAATTAAGGATAAGGTAATTGTAGTTATGGTTTTACTACTCTATGAAAAAAAATCTTACAGTTTTACTACCGATTTATTCGTGTCACTTACTGGTTGCATGCTATGGAGCTATGGGACCATAAAATCCCGGGCTCAACCTCACTTCCTGATCTTCCGTCTGCTGAGAAACTTCCACCAGGTGCCCACTTCCCCTGGGCAGGCTGGAAGTCTTTAAATGACTCCGAACTGGTGTTACTCCAAAAACGACAAATGCGAGTGCGGTGTTGTCCGATCAATAAACCACTTATTGTCATGCCCAAAATGCTCCACATCCTGCAAAATACAAGACCTAAATGAGGGAAATGACCGCAGAATCATTGTGGCCAAATACTCGTCAAGTTTGATTTAATTCAATTAACAAATAGCCTTTCGACTCGAGAAGAAGAAGAAGACTGATTGCATCGATAAACAAATACAAGACGACTGACACCTTTATACTTTGAAGCGTTATTCGATTTTTAGCTTAAATGTTGTAGCTAGATTGAACTACTAGTTCGAAAAAAGGTAGTTTTGTAGTAGTTTTGCTTAATTTCGGAAATATGACGGTACAAGCACGGGTACAAGCGTTCATTTTCTACGAACAAACAAGCGCCGCCATCTCTGATTTTTTGTGGATACCGTCAACCTAAGTGCCTAGCATCCTTTGTATGCGTAGCGGGCGATATAATAGAGACATCTAGAAATAATACAGGATTCTGGCTTTATAGCAGAGTACACTTTTTTGTATGGGCTTGTGTCTGACAAGCCCATACAAAAAAGTGTACTCTGCTAGAATTGTATTTATTTGTCCATGCAACTAGCATGGACGAACAAATACAAGAGGACTTATATATATTTTAAAATCTTTCCATTAAAATCAGCGCAATATTTTTTGCTTGGAAAAAGAGCTTTAAAATAATAAAGTAGACTAGTGGAAAGCCTGAAAATATTTATTTAGGACGTAAGATTTCCAAGGCCAAAGTATATAAAATTATGAGTTGTAATTTACGAGTTAAAAGAAGTTCTCTACACAGATACGATCGGCAAAAATCAAGCTGGTAGGTTGAAGTACGGTAATAGCTCAGAAGACAGCAAGAGTACCATTTGTATATATATATATATAACATTTGTATAAAATTATAAGTATACATTTACGGGCAAAAAAATAAGTACATATTATATAAAATTGTAGGCAATATTGCACCTGCCCTTAGGTTTGACACGGGTCGCCTGCATGTATCACCTTGACGGGACGAGTAAATTTCTGTCGCTTGAATAAATAATCGTGTCATTTTTGTCAGACGAATTTGTTGGCGTCTCATATGGGCTTATGAATAACCGACGGGGTCCTTTGCCTACCACCGGTCTTATTTTTTATTAACATAATTTATCAGGTAGGAACATGGTTCAGAGTCATAACCCTTAGGGGTCAGTCATTTTTATTACACGACTGCCCCAAAAAAGAAGTGTGATGTTTTTAAAGCTCATGGACAGAATGTATGTGAGTTTCTTTATTCCGTCATAACTTCGAAATGCCTAAATATATTTTGATATCCTAATATAATCCCAAGCAAAATAGGCTATAATATATTTTTTTAAATGTAAGGACTGTCTTGTTTTTATTTTTAAATAAAAATGACTTCTGAGACTAAGTAAACAAACAGGTAAACGACCCACCTGGTGATATGGTTACTAAACCTACTCGTGATATCCTTTTAGTAATAAACGAGTAGGTAAACATTATAAAACTTCACTACAACACGAGGTTTATTTTATGTCCAATTTAAGTATATCTCACTCAACATAGAAAAGATGACAAAGAAAATAAAATCTACGCACATGAAGTAAAATCAATGTTTAAAATGGCCACGTTGAGGGCCATCAGTACGAAACCTTAATGTTGGTAAACATAGGCTACTTTCAAACAGAGACGTTTTGGCCAAGGCATCGTAATATATTAGGTGCCGGCACGCGACCCCGCAATAAGTCTGCCGCGCCTAGCCCGTTAGATAACAATTATAAATCTTACTAATACTTCTTACTGTCCACACAGCCCTGTGCTGTTTTATTCTAAGGTTTCAGGACCTTCAAGTTGGGAAGTCAGACACTAACAATCCTAACATATACGCAACTAACTATCACATTTTCTTACCATTCGAGATAAGTCGGACCCTACCTTTGAAAAAAATCATCTATATAAGTATAAAGTGTAAAGTAACAGTAAAAAAAAACATTCCCATTAAAATAGCCCAGGCGGATTCACACTTTTGCATAAAAATGTAATTACAAAAAAATATCAATGGAAATGGATTAATTTTTATTGTTTGACTGTTATTTTAATTTTATTACCTATAGTGTACTTTAGTGATCTAGTATAGTTCGTGGTTCGATTTATTACGCATGTGTCCCTTACACGTTGTAAAAATTTATTTTTTATGTTGATCTAGATACTATGAAGATCAACCTATATAAAGAATAATAATATAGGCGACTAAACAGACCTTTTCATGTGATGACCAACTGAAACATTATTTTATTAAAACTAACGTGAGATAAATCCGTAATTGATTAATTTAAACGGTTAACTCACGTGATATAGTCGCTGCTGACACTCGCCCTAAAGATGATCGTCTAAATCGATCGGAACCTGGTCGGCCTTTTCCGACTATATCACGTGAGTCAACCGTTTAAATTAATCAACTGAAACATTAATTTAGACAGGTACAAACATGGATTAATGTAGGCGTACTATATATACAATATCACAACTAAGTACATACTAAAAACAATAAAACAAAGAATTATAAAAAAAAACGCACCAAACTAACTAAAATTAAGTCTATCACTTAGTCTAAATAAAAATGATGTGTTCCTCACATCTGTACTGTAACTTCCAGTTGAGCCACCGTACTTCAAATCATCCTGACGTATAAATACGCAATTACACATCTATCACTTTGAATAAATATATCACAAAATAAGATTTGGTTCAACGAAACACAAACCCAAGATTATCATCATCAACAAGTCTTTTTTAGTCTCCACTGCAGGAGCACGGCCCTCTCTGTACTAGCAAAACCATACCTACTTGGCCTACACTTTTCACGCTGGCCAGATGGGTTGGAAAGTTCTCATTGATGTTTATACGCTTTGTTTAGCTTGTCTTTCCTAAGTCGCCTTCTATGACATCCACGGAAAGACTTGGAGTGAAGTGGTTCTATTCTACTCTGCTGGGTACCACACAGCAAACCCAAGTTATCATGCCACTTTTATCTACTGTAAGTAAGATACTGAGAACATAAAGTAAATTGTAATTTTCAACAAAGCACATCCCTGAGATACATTCCACAATGCATGAATAGCAAGGGGGATAAAAAGTACGACGTGCCTAATGTCACAGAATATTCGCATCCGCCGCTGTGGACACATCATAAAGGCATCAAGAAGCCATCAGAGATAGTAACAGGTTGTCCCACACACAACATTCTTTATGTTTTCAGCCATTTGGGCAAAAACTAAACTTATTTCGGCTCGCTATATTTATTTAAATTTTTTTGGCTGTAAAAATTCTATATTCGATAGGTGAGTATGGTAGAGAAATATTTTTATTGATAGATTTTACATTTTACTAAATAGTATTAAGTAATACTTTACTAAGGTTTTTTTCTTTTGAACCATTAACGTTGGGATTTCTATGTGTTACTAAAATACAGTTTTTGTATTGCTTGTAACAAATGATACAATGATTATCTGCCGCAGTATTAGTATTAGCCGCAAGAATTCCATTGTACAACAAAAGCTTACTACATTAGTTTGTAAATTTTGAAAATTAACTTAATATTCAACTTTAGAACTTATTTTCTTTTTTCTTTCTGCTAAAGTAGCTAAGGCTCAGCGAAGATTTGCTTACTTTCCACACCTTAACTAAAGAAGCAATCACGTTTATCTTCCGAGGTGAAGTAGGGTCCGGAGAGTGATTATCATGAGTGCTGAACTTTGTGCCACTCCATAGACCTTTTTAAGAAGCGCACTTCTTCTAAGAGGCCTGCTCAGCAAGATTCTGGGCATATCATTATAATTAATAAGCAAACACTTCTGAAGGTATTTTGATGCGATGTCTGGATTTTTAATCGACTTCAAAAAGAAGGTTTGCAATCGAACCGAATGTTTTTTTTTGTATACAACGTGGAAGGGACATACCCGTAATCAATCGAACCACAGACTATACTAGATCACTAAAGTATAATGAAATTAAAATAACAGTTAAAAAAACCAAAAGAAATTTCGACATTCCCATACAAATCGCCCGGGCGGCCGCGCACTTTTCTATCGAAATGCCGATTTTTTTTTGTTTTTTGGCTGTTATTTTAATTTAATTATACTTTAGTGCTCTAGTATAGCCCGTGGTTCGATTTATTACGGGTCCCTTCAACTTTGTATACTAAATTCCTCAAAGAAAGGAAATCGGTTTTTTTTTGTCAAAAATTTAATTACTATTTAAGGTGAATATAGAAGCAAATGGCCTTGAAGTGTGAAATAAGTTGTTAACTCGTAAATATGGTGATAATTTCCATAGTTCTAATCGTCAGGCACTAGATAGCCCTTTAAATTATTTTACGACCTGCCCTTGAAACTATTATTGGTGATCTGTCTAGCTTTAAAACTTGCCGTGGCCACTTTTGGCGGAGGCAAGTTTTAAAGCTAGACGGACTAATATAAATACTTTCAACGGTGGTTCATAAATTAATTTAAAGGGCTATCTAGTGCCTGACGATTAGCAATATGGAAATTATCTCCATATTTACGAGTTAACAATTTATTTCAAATGAGGGCGCCACTTTAAGGCCATTTGCTTCTATATTCACCTTAAATACTCTCTCTCTCCACAATGTTCGTATCTTCGATCGAGCATTGCGTTATTTATTGAAAGCCGTAAATTTTTTTGCCTCCATCTTCTAGGTATCTTTTTGTAAATAGTAACAAATGGACAAAGTTTTCTCACTGCTTCTTAGTGATCTGACTGTAATCCAACCGCAAAGAGTTCAGGGAACAAAAACAGTTAGTCCCAAAAGATTTACGATGATAAAAAGTTTCTGAATAAAGTTTATTTAACTTCGGTCACGGACGTTATGTCTCAGAAAATCGATACAAAACAATCTCTAGGTACACTTCATGTGTACCTTCGTAGTTACTGAACGGCGTATTTCAACTGTGTAATTATGTAAAGAGTATCTATAATGTTTACAAATAAATAAATAAATATTATCTTTACTTATCACAAAATTGCGTAATCACTTCCAATAATTAGCTAATTGAATTGAAAAAGAGAATTGAAATTTAAAAAAAAATGTTATGGTGGTAATTACATAAAATCCTAGAGGCAAGTTGGTAAGTAAGGGCCTACCTACAAATACAATGAAATGAAAAGTGTAATACGAAATCAAAACTCGTGGTGGTACAAGTTACAAATACAAACATATTCCAGAAATAAATCGTACAAGATATTGCTTTGCAAAGTTCAAACACAAAGTAACATTGTACTAGTTATGTCTGAGGAAATCGCTTTCCCGTACGTTGTACAAGTATTCAAATACAGCGTTATTTTATGAAAATTCTTTTATGCTCGCAAAGGAAACGCTGCGATCGGTGAAGTCGCCTCTAAACTGATATGAACATCGTGGCACGGCGTGGGGACCGTCTCGTGCTTCGTGGCGTAGTCACTGCTAGAACACTTCCGGTGCGCCCGGGACAGACTAAAATGTACAAGCCTTACATTTCACTGCTGTTTAAACAACGTCATTTACTATGCGATGAAAAAAAATTTTGGTTTTATGCTTTGCAGTAGAGGAAGCCTATAGGGTTGATGTTGGTGTATAGACACAAAGTTATGGTACGCCACACTGTTGTCAAACAATGTTTACAAACATTAGTAAATATTTTTAAAATTTAAGTATAATACGAGTAATTCTTTATTGTAATATACGACCTCTGTGGCCTAGTGGTCATCATGCCAAGCTGTCACACCGGAATCCCGGAGGTTCGATCCCCGGCCAGGTCAAGACGAAAAATTACCTTTTTTAGATTGACCTAGGTCTTGGATGTATTTGTTATAATATAATATCTATCTATATATCGTTGAGATGGTATTCCAAGCTCAATCTGTGTGATTTGTCCGTATATATTATAAGTATCATAATGTATAATTATAATAAAAATGCATAATAACATAATAATAAAATACTGTTATTAATATTAATTATATGAGCGTAAGAAAATGTTTGTAAACATTTTATAACAGCAGTGTGAGCGCCATTATTAGTTAAATAAGAAAGGGCAACTAAAATAGTGAAGGGTTGCTAGCCTTTGACATTATTCTTCTATCGACTTTTACGATATGCGATGGAAGAGAAACAGAGGTGAAATTCTAAGATTTTACATTTTTCCAGACCAGCATCGAAGCATTTTGGAAACCATCGCTAATCGGCTATGGGTGGCAGTTGTTTGTTGTTCTTATTTTAATGGAATATCTTTTTCTAAGATCAATTGATCACATAACAAATAAACCGGTCAAGTGCGAGTTAAACTCGTGTGGAGAGGGTTCCGTATAATTGATTGAATTCTTATAGGTTTTCCTATACTTCAATATTTTTAAAAATTTTAGGCTCAGTAGTTTCGGAGATCAGGGGGGGGGGGGGGGATTTTATATTTCTATTCATTTTACAATAATAACAAAAATATATTTAAGATCCTCATAACGAGCCCTTTTATGTGATATCTGACACAGTAGGGTTTGCAAAACTTTTTTTTTAATTTCCTAATTTGTCCCCCAAAATGACCCTTATTTTAAAAAAAAATATTTATTTTCTCTGCACATATGTGTTTGGGTCATAGGATTACATTATTCGACCAAAATTTCACCTGATTCGGTCCAGTAGATTCGGAGCAAATTGGCTGTGACAGACGGACGGACAGACAGACGCACGAGTGATCCTATAAGGGTTCCGTTTTTTTATTTTTTGTACGGAACCCTAAAAATGATCTCGTAATAGTATTGCTTCACTAAACTACATGCATTTTAAACGGTATTTATTTATTGAACTTTATACACAAATACAAGTGTAATGGCGGGCTTAAAGCCTAAGGCCTTATCTACCAACCGGGTAATGTGAAGAACCCCTGCCAAGGGGTAGTGCAAAATTTGAATAGAAATGTGGTGAAAAAAAGAACTTTTTATCATATCAACAGCATCAAACTCATGTACAACAGATTTTTTTATACTATACAAACAGAAGTCAAGTCGCAAGTAAATCATAATAAGTATGTTCAATAAAAGGAAGTGCTGCCATTATATCAGCTGATAATTCGATCTTGCTCGTGCGAATTTCAATCGTAGTAGTATTGAAATAAAGGCGGAGGAATAACTCTCCCCAATATTGAATTATTTATAAACAGTTGGTTTTGAATGCGAACTGAGGAGTGTTTTGACACCAGCTATTGACTGCATACTTATGACTTCTGAGTGATGGCATCCTTTGTATGCTTGCCTTTTGTTATTCTTTATAAATGAACTCTGTCATTTCTCGAGCGCCCTATACTGTTCATATTTATTCAATACTATCAGATTTCTGTTTTGACTGGTTTTCATGTAGGTACAATATATTAAAAGTATTGAAGTTGATTTACTGACTTTTCATGAAATTCTCTACCTGAGCTTGTCATAAAGAGTGATGGTTTAGTTACAAAACACAAGATTAATTATTTACACATCAAACTGTATCAAGTTATAAAATTAATAGAGTTGGATTTTAAATTTGTTGTCAACCTGAATACTTTTGTATTCATGGGTACTTTTTGGCTTGTAGGTTAATGTAGAGCCTAGAGTTTGGCTAACGAAATATGAGACTGGAAAAGGGCGGCAAATTTAAAAATAAAATAAACGGGCAAGTGCGAGTTGGACTCGTACATGAAGGGTTCCGTACCACCGTACAATGTTTTAAAACCCTGAAGAAATACGACCCCCTTTAAATTTTAACTTTATTTTATTTTTAGTATTTGTTGTTATTGTGGTCATAGTAATTGGTGAAAATTTCAAGTATCTAGTTAATGCCATTATGAAGATCAAGTTAAAAACGCTGAAAAAAAACACGTTTCTTGTATGACGACCCCCTTTAATTTTTAACTATTTTTTATTTTTAGTATTTGTTTTTATACCCGCCACAGTAATACATAATCGGTGAAAATTTCAAGTGTCTAGCTATTACGGTTCAAGAGATAGATCCCTGTGACTGACGGACAGACAGACGGACAGACAGACATACAGACGGACAGACGGACAGACAGCGGAGTCTCAGTAATAGGGTCCCGTTTGAACCCTTCGGGTACGGAACCCTAAAAACATCAAAAAAAAAAATATTTAGACCATCTTAAGGAGGATGGTCTAAATCA
Source organism: Acrobasis repandana (assembly GCA_963576875.1). Taxonomy (NCBI): domain Eukaryota; kingdom Metazoa; phylum Arthropoda; class Insecta; order Lepidoptera; family Pyralidae; genus Acrobasis; species Acrobasis repandana. The sequence goes on along the minus strand of OY756218.1, from coordinate 10,623,823 downwards.
TAAAGATGTTTTTTTAATTTGCCGCCCTTTTCCAGTCTCATCTTTTCTAAGCCAGACTCTAGCTAACTTGACAATAGAGAAGGAATTAAAATTTTGAAAATGCTTGAATGTTTTCCTGCGGTTAGGAGTAACCTTTCTCGTTAACATAAAAAGTATTAGATTCTTCTGTCCAGTCAATTAATTATACAAAATAAAAATATTTTTAATCCCAATTGTACACCCATAAGTAACAGCTTTACTTTAGCCATTTCTTTTGCTCGGACCGTCTGACGTATTTAAACATATACCTGATGTCATAAGACACTTGACACTATTTTGACAACTGTGTCAACAAAATGACAGTAAAATGCCAGTTATATGTAAATGACAGATAGTTAAATGTCATCTGTTATATGACAGCGTCTCTATTTTACTACTGTGGCAGTAAAGTAGAGGTAGTCAAGTGTCATATGACATTTTTTGAAATATGTCAGACGGTCCAGGCAAGAGCTATGGCGGCGTAAGGCTGTTAAGGGTTTAAAAATATATTTGGGAATAAATATATTTTTATGTTTTATAATTAATTGATTGGACAGAAAAATCTGATATTTTTCTTATAGTAACGAGGAATTTTATTCCTAACTAATAGACTCTATAACATCCCCTCTGAATTTTATATTCAACAAAATCTTCTCAATTAATACTAACTCCCATTACTCTTCAAATAAAAACCCATATTATAATTCCCTACCTATCAATTATAGCTAAATACATATTTTATATAAACCCACCCAATATAAACTTTCAAATTACAACCTTCAAACATATCACTATACTAGACAAAGATTAAAACTAAATTTGGAATTAAAGTTCTAAACACTTATCTCTATTTTCCTTTTGCGTCTTTCCTCTTAAAATCCTTATGTTCTATATTACAATTATAGACTATTGAAGAAAAATTATAATAAGGTTTACTACTTTTCTCTTTGGTATAAAAATATGTCTTAGCTGTCGTTGCTTATCGATTTAATACTACTGTCATGAGTGTTGGTTTCTAAGGGTGTCATATATGTGCAAAAAAGTTTTTAAAAGAAGAATTCTTGCTTATTCCCGAAATCCTATCTAGAACATAGACGACAGTAAAATATTCGAGCGTTTTCAAAATTTTCATCCCTTCCCTATTGAACGGGATGCATCATAAATATAAAAGAGCTATAAGTATGATTAGTATAAACCAACATGTATCATTTGTCAATGAAAATACTAACAATAAAATCACTAGCAATAAGATCATATTTTGAACAAACATCCGAAAAGTTTCATCTGAATACAAATTATGCCATAAAACGTAAGCCTTTTTACTGTTTTTTCTTACGTTATAGCTAATTCATTCAAGAAATGGCCGGAGCGCTGCGAGTTCAAACAATTCATCTTTCAGACGGTTTAGCGAAAAAATCCGTTACTCGGTCGGGTGCGAAAGCAATCTAGCAAAACCGTGTGAATACCACCAGGTGCTTATTCATATTTTTTCTTTTGTTCAGACTATGTCTGCGTGGTAAACTTTAGAGGTAGATAAGTATGCTCTTGGTAGTATGCTATGGTAGATGCTGTTACGTGTAAGCACAAAGTGCTACACGTCAATAAATTAAACACAATTCATTATCCTAAACCCAGAATGGTGTAAAATTTAACTAAAATATACATTTAGAGTAGATATAAAATCGGCCAAATGTGTGTCGGGCCATGCGCAGTGTAGGGTTCCGTAGTTGCAAATGCTGATATAAAAGTTTAAGCCTCACGGGTTAACGGGTCCCGTTCCCGTGTGCGCGGGCTCCGAGAATACCGCTGAGTACCCTTCGCGGAGACCGGATTACGGAGTGTCAGCTTGTTCAATTTTAACGGCGTACATTAACAGTAGTGTCGATGGAGAATATTATAAGTATACATTACTACGTAGAAATATGTATGTATGGCAGTCGTCGTCTGAGTATAATTATCTGCTCTATTGTTTGACACAGCGCGTTCCCCCGCGCGAGTGTCCGTCGCAGGGAAGCGGGCCCCTCCCGCAAACGTAGGTCCCGCTGGACGGAAAAATTTGCATGATTAATAATATACATAATTACATACCGATGTCAATTACAGCTTTCTAGTACTAATAGCCTCTGAGTAAAACCGTGGACAGACATACAGACTTGACGAAATTATAAGGGTTCCTTTTGTATTATGAAACCCTAATAAAAATATAATGAAGAAAGAATAGAATTGTTTTAGCAGCTCAACACAAAGAAATTTTATTTGCGTCTAGTTTTCCACTAGAAAATAAGAAAGTCACAATCACAATCAAAGCAGACTAGTACAGAATCCACTCAGTGTTTGCATGCATACCTATGCTCGTAAACAAATCTGGCGCGCGAAACGAACCTCTATGATCGAACGGACCACAAAATTCAATTACGTGGCAGACAAAATAAAAACGTTCCGGCCCGTGGCGTATCGTCGATTTGTTTTCGCTTTGTTGCTCTGCATGCTAACTTCGCTTACGTATCCGTTTTGTCACCAGTTGAACTGTGCCGTCGACGTTGACGTTTCACAAAATATAATAGGCGGGCGAAAACCATAGCGAGCTACAGTTTGGACATATGACAGACCGAAATCGCCCCTTCGCTGGGAGGACACTTTGTTCAGATTTCAAAAAGTTTAATTAAATATCACGAAACGTAACAAATATGAGGCAGTCAGACGTTTTATTTGTTTTGATTGACTGAAGGAAATTAGACGTTGGATATTATTATCATGAGAATATTTTTCAATAAAAATACATTTTAAGTATATTATGAGTAAGTAAATGGAACACAGAGAATAGGTGCATAAAAATTTTGAAAACGCTTGAATTTTTTCTGTTGTTAGGAATAACATTCTCCGTTACCTTAAAAAAATATCAGCTTTTTCTGACCAGTCAATTAATTATAAAAAATAAATTATAAATTATAAAAATTAAAAATATTTTTTATTTTTAAATGTTAAACCCTTGTTAGCCTTTCGCTGCCATTTCTTTTGCCCAGATCGTCTGATCATATGACACTATTTTGACAACTATGACATTAAGATGGCAGTTATATGTGAATGACAGCTAGTTTAATGTCATCTGTCATATGACAGTTAAGTAGTAAAGTGTCATATCACATTATTTTTTTTAATACGTCAGACGGTTTGGACAAAAGAAATGGCGTTGTAAGGTTGATAAGGGTGTAAAATTGGGAATCAAAATATTTTTATTTTTTTATAATTAAGTGGCTGGATAGGAAAATCTGATATTTTTTTATGGTAACGAGAAATGTTATTACTAACAATAGATAAATATTCAAGCGTTTTCTAAATTTTCATCCCTTTCCTAATCCTAATCCTAACTTCCTAACTAATATTATAAAAGCGAAAGTGAGTTTGTATATTTGTATGTTTGTTTGTCCTCACGCTTTATCTACTGAATCAATTTTCGGTGGAAGTTTGCATGGTAATGTATATCACATATTTTTTTTATTTCTCCTTTTGGTTTTATCATTCTCTTATTTTAGAAGTTACAGGGGGGGGGGGAGGGGACACATTTTACCACTTTGGAAGTATCTGTCGCGCAAACTATTTAGTTTAGAAAAAAATGATATTAGAAACCTCAATATCATTTTTGAAGACTTATCCATAGATACCCCACACGTATGGGTTTGATGAAAAAAAAAGAGTTTTAGTTCTAAGTATGAGGAACCCCCAAAATTTATTGTTTTTTTTTGTGTAAAAATCTTAATGTGGTTCACAGAATACATCTACTTTAGTTTCGGAAAAATGTGGCTGTAATATACGGACGGACAGACAGACAGACATGACGAATCCATAAGGGTTCCGTTTTTTGCCATTTGGCTACGGAACCCTAAAAATGAACATAGTAGGTAATCATTCTTTCACATCCCAGAACATTCTAGCAAAATTTTTATTTAAAAAAAAGAATTGAAACATCTCAAAAAGCACTATATTCTTTAGTCGGGACGGGACTCGGGACTCAGGAGATACCGTACGTAGCGGATAAAATGTTGCCACGTTCTGCTCGGTATTGTGAAATACGTCAAGAAAATAACGGCGCAACTTGCTACGAGGCTGTTTGGAGAGATAATGTCTACAGACGAATGCTGAAATGGGACTGATGTTTATAGTACCTCTAATTTCTGTTCGGTACACATTTAATTAAAAATAATAAGTATAATTTGTAACTGGTAAATATTTTATTAAAAAAAATTGTTTATTTACCACAATCGTACAAAAGGTACCGCTAATGTAGGTAATGCTAATGCATTTTCTACCATACAGCTTTATGAAAAAACATTAACTAATTATAAAGCGAAAGTTATTTATATAATAGGATTTAGTTTTATTATATAAATAACTAATTACTTAGTGGAATGTATAATATAATAGCGATACGGGCTTATCCAATTTCTATCAAAAATAGAAGTTATTTCAGGAAAAATTGATGACAAGTAATTAAAAAATCACGTTTTTATAGTACAATAAAGTAAGTACAAACAAAAAAAAAACCTCATCAGTTGTACTTAAGTATCAGTATACCTGCAAGTAGACTTTGGAGTCATATTAGTCTATCAAAATAAAGACGTTTTATAGATCTCATTTTGATTAAAATTGAAGACTAAAAAAGGCCAAAATGTCAGGATTGCTACTTGCGCCCGACCATGCCCATTCGGTTGATTTACGCACCGGTCGTTATTCAAATCTTGTCATCAATGCGCGGTACGAGAATTAATTCTATTTTACACAAGAGTGCCTTAAAATAAAGGTTTCTTACATTTACGTAGTTATAGCTTTCCCATGGGAGGGGTTCGTCCGAGTCCCGTTTTTAACATTTGCAATCAACAAAAACAATTTGTCGTTTCTTTTCTCCTGAAGTAACTTGCATTGACTAAATTAGGCAATTTTTTTTTGTATGAAGTAGTAATCAAAAGAAGAACTTTATTGTACATTGCATTTTATTGCGAATACAATCATTAAACAAATAATTATAAAAGAAAAATTAAATAGAGGTACAAGCTTTTATCTAAAACAATGAACTAAAAAAAATAAGAGTTAACAATTGGGTCTAAACTCAGTGGCGTTATGTTGTTTTATTACAGAGATGCCGTGGTCACTTTCCGGCTTCGTCATTGGTATCATATTATTGCATTGTCACTTAACTTACATAAGTAGGTATGTAAAGTTACAACTCGATTGAATAATGGAAAGTGGGTCTAATTTAGCTTGCAAGATTTAATTACGGACACACAAACAACGTCAAACAGATAGGTGAAATAAATAGAAATAAAAGCTTGTAAAAAAGTCAAAAACACGAGCGCCATAAGCGAGGAAATTTATAAGAAAACCAGGACTTAAACTGCATTACGCAAGCCAAGGAAGTGTTAGAAGAACTAACGCCCTTCTCTATATACGCCTACGCTTGCAGTAGGAGAAATACACCGTGAAATTAACTTCTGGATTCAGTTCGCGCTGGACACCGCTCAGGTACAAAAGACAAATGGCGCCTAGGGCGCGGATTGTACAGCACTCTCTTACATGATTGGAACTTCGAGAAACTTAAACTTTGGCTTAACAATTTATTTATTGCGAAATCTCAGTAGCCTTGATTAACTAGAATTTATAAGCCCAGGAAAAAGATGTTAAGTCTAAAAGACTATTCTATAAGAAATAAATTTAATTTTCTAATATCAGCGCTCTAGCAGCGGCTGAGATCTTGATACGACACAGCCATCACCTTTTCTTTGACTTGCTTCATAAAGCTGTGCCAGGGCTTTCCTCTTCCCACAACTTTCTCCTATTTTGAATTCTAATAATATTCGCATTAAATTTTTATGCCGTATCAAGTGTCCCAACATATTTCCTCGCTTATTGCCGATGACCTCGAGTATGTGTCTCTTTTCACCTACTGTATTTAAGACCTCCAAGTTTGTTACTTTTTCTTTCCAATTATTTTTTTGCTTTGCCTTCTCCAGCACCACATCTCAAATACTTCCAACCTTTTAGTTTCCTTCTTCGTTAGTGTCCACGTCTCACAGCCGGATAGAGCAATTCTTCAGATTTACACCTTAATTATTCTTTTTCAGATCGATTTTGAAATATTTGATGTAAGTAAACATGTCTTATTTTAAATGCCCTATTTTCATTGCTATTCTTGTAATTATCTTCTAATTCTCTTTTTAAAATTAAGTATGTGAAAAATAATGCATACACAAATAAAAATATATTCACTTTACTTATTAAGTCAAACTTGCTTCATATAGCCGTGTTCTTCTAATTCTCTATTTCTTATTAGGTAAGTGAAAAATAAATATCAACCCAAACTTACTTATTTTCTCCGTTTTTTTAATGTGACAAAAAAACATAGACTTTCGTTACTGAAATTGAAAACTGCTCAGCAGTAAGTGCCCTACCTTGCTCGTCACGTGAATACTGTACGTCGTCGCGGCGTTCATAAAAAAGACAATTTCGCTTATTGCCGCAATCTGTTACACATGCTCGCTACGTCTGCAGCCGCCTCATAAACGACAAACTAAACCGTAATTTATGGCGCAAATTTAGGGTCAAACGCAACACTCGCAAGCTGCTTAGAAATTATTTGGACTAGCCCACTTATGTAGACTCTAAGATGGAATCTAGTGATTTTATAGTTTAATCTACTACTACTACACTAGCATTGTCTTTAACCTTAACGACGACCTCCGTGGCGTAGTGGTTTACACGCCAGTCCGCAACTCCGGAGGTTCTGGGTTCGATCCAGGGCAAGTTAGAAAATGGCCTTTTTCAAATTCACCTGGGTTTAGGGTGTGTAATTTTTATATATCTATTTTATTATAAAATATAGTATCGTTGAGTTATATCCCATACAAGTTTAAACTTAGTCTGAGGCTAGCTCAAACAGTAAGATTTGTCCATATCTATTTATTGTTTTTTTTTTCTAATGGGGAGATAGAGCATTTTGAATTTTGCGGCTCTAATTAGTCAGAACCCAGGGCTGCAAAACCCAAAGGTCATTTTTAGCGTGATAGTGGGCGAGATAAAAATATTTGATACTTAGGGCCCATGTCTCACATTCGACGACCACCGTGGCGGCAACAAGCTAGTCTAGCCAATCCGAAGATTCTGGTTTCAATCCCCAACCAGGGCAAGTTAAAACAATGGCCTGTTTAAATTGTTTTGGGTCTTTGGTGTTTATGTATATGTGTATTTATTGTAAAATATAGTAGCGTTGAGATATCCCATTCCCATAATACACTTGCATCTTAAGCTAGCCCCAAGCTAGCTCAATTATAGTGTGATTTTTCCCTATTTATTAATTTATAAAAAAAAATTCCTTAGCATACAATTGCTCGCAGTTATGTCTGCTCAGCCTTATTAACAACCCATGTAACAAACTAAATCGTATTTTATGCTCATACATTCTCATTATGCTTACTAAATTATCTAAGCCACTTAAAACAATACGTTACCATAATATATAATATATAAATATATAAGGACAAATCACACTGATTGAGCTAGCCCCAAAGTAAGTTTTAAACTTGTGTTATGGGATACTAACTCAATGATACAATATTTTATGATAAATATATATAAAGATATACATACACATATAATATCTAGAGGTTATTGTGTTTTTATTTCTATTATGAAGAAACTGAAATGTAATTTACACATTTGTTTTTAGGGTGCTGTACCTCAAAAGGAAAAAAACGGAATATAGGATCTAGGACCTTATAGGATCACTTTGTTGTATGTCTGTCTGTCAAGACTCTTTTTCTCAGGAACGCGTGGAGGCGAGGTATCAAGCTGAAATTCATATCAAATACTCAACTATACTGGCCCTTAGATCTGTGAAAAAATCAAAATTCTAAGCCAACGCAATCAAAAGATACAGCCGTTTATGCCGCAAATTTTCGACACTCGCAAGGGAATCAAATCCCGTGAACTCAGAATCTTGAAATTTGGTACGAAGCAACGTCTTATAGCACAGATAAAAGAAAAATTGCAAAAAGCATAAATGTTTAGTTACATCATATACTCGTAATAAAAATATTTTTAATAATTTTAAACTTACTTAACCTACAGGTATGTTCCGAACCCTCGGTGCGCGCCGCGAGTCCGACTCGCACTTGGCCGGCTTTTTTATAAGTCAAGTTGAATTATACAAATTCAAATTGTTGGATTATGCTCATCAGTGAGTGGAAAAAGGCAGAGGTAATGATGATGATGATGATTTGAAAAGTCAGCTTTTTTAACAATAGTCCTATCACTTCTTTATGTCTGCTCTTCTATATTTATCTAATCGTGAATATTAACAACTGATCCAACATGAGGAATGTTAGTACCGCTTTGAAAAATACCAACTGAAACTTTTAAAAGTCTGAAACATAGCTCTTCTTTTATTCATGCCCTGACATGTGGCGTTCCCCGTTGTGTTCAGGCTTTCTTCCTTAACAAAATAAACAACATTTGCTTCGAGTTAGGTCCTTTGAGAGGCTGCTCCCAGCACTAATGTTTTATGAATGAGTCCTTATGCAGTTACGTCTATTATACAACGATGCTCTACTGTATCGCTTAACTTTTATAAATTGATTGATATTCTAGTTGTTTCTGTGTTATAAATAAACATGTCTGCATAGCAAATTCATATTTAGAGATATAGTTTGAGCTGTATTCGTTCTCACACAGATTCTTAAAATATTTTAAGATCATCCCCACCATTCAAATCTCGTAGGCCGTTCCCTTTGTCACGAAAAACTGTAGCTGTCTCTGTCTTACACGGAAAAATTGTGGCGTTTTCCAGCTTTTCGGGAAATTTTCGCTGAATAGTTTTTGAACTCAAACTAGCACTGCACCAAAGCTTCAATTTCTGTGGCTTGGAAACTGAATGTAAAGCTTTTTGGAACTGCGCGACAGCACCTTAGAACCTGCGCCGATTCCAATGGCCCTAAATCCATATTTTTACAAACGAAAATAATCTTAGGTGATATACGGGTTCGGTTTATAATTGCTTGTCTCAACTTTGGTGATAGGCCTTTTTGTGTTGAGAAACTCGAGGAAAACTTGAAAGGTAGGCAAGCAGGAATGTGTAGATATCTGTGGAACGAGCCTTCAGTCGCACCGCGCACATGCTGGCGTGAGGACGGACTCGGAGCCTGAGCTTTGCGCGAAATGGCGGGAACTTTCCGATAACTTTCGTAGTACAACACGTAAACTGATAAAGCTGACAATTTATGAATTTAAGCTTTGTTATGACTGATAAAGTTTTGTGTTAAAATAAATATCCAGAAAAGGATTGTTTTAGTTAAGTTTCAAGTTTTATGTGGCTCAAGATATACAAACTGATGTTTTTTCTGGCATATTCCCGAGTACGTATTTATCAATTACTTTTTCTTATTGACTTAAACCCTGATTATAAATTTAAGCGTCCCCCTGCGTGCCTGTCTTTCTGCACATACTAATATAGGCACTTTGAAATATTGGGAGCTATTTTGATGCGGTTTTTAATAACTTTTCTTCGGAAACAAGATTAATAAGTAAGGGCCGCTGTTTCTTAAGAGCTTAAAACTAACTTTGAAAAGAAAATAGTGTAGCTTAACTATGTTCCATTTAAATAGAAATAATGAATACAAATATTTTTTTTCATTAATAACAAGTTTTTAAAAAAAGAAAGATAATATAATTTAGGTACATATTTACAGATATAGAAAAGTTAATTCGCAACATGCTTCGTCAATGGGTCACAGAAAAGAATCCACAACATGCTTCGTCAAAAAAGTAAACAAAAGAATATCCGCAACATGCTTCGTCAAACAATACAAATAATTACTTTTATATTTAAAGAAATAAAAATATTTGATGTGCTTCACTGTTTTTAAATAAAATGATAATTCAAATAAAGAATAAATTATGATTTGCTCTGATCTGTGTATTTGTTTGGCAAAGGAATTTTGACAGAAGATCTACATAATAGAGTATAAAATATTGTTTTATTTTTCAATAATAATCAAGGACTTATTTCTTATTTTAGTGATTTATTTTGTAAATAATACTAATTAAAAAATTAATTAACAAACCAATAAAAATAATACTTATTCAATTATAAAGTATATAAACGTTTTATATTTTATACATAACTGTTAATATATAAAGAAGATAAAATAATTGTAGCTTTACTAAGTTACCGACGATTAAACAGCAATTATACAAACTCTGAGTAGGCATCCTGTCGTAACTAATCAACAAATTTCAGCCTACAAGCTAAAACAAACCTGAGATTTAATTCAAACAAACATTGGCAGTAGAAAAGCCGAAAAAATAATATTCGGCCAAATGAAAATTCCGCCCGATGCATCGGAGCAGCGCGCGGGGCGGTTTTAATTCCCTTGACTGTTGCGAATCGGCGCATGTTTTTTCATTAAAACGCATTCAATACGACGACGACGTAGCTTTGAAATAGCGAACCTTTTCAAAAATATTCCCCTGACATTCCAGTCCGCAATGCTCTCGTTCCATTCATCGTTTTTGTATAGTTTAAAAATCTGTTTTAATGCGACTGTAATGATTACAATTATTATGACTATTTAAAAATAAAAGTTCATGTTGTTCATAATTTTGCATGGAATAATAAGACAAAAATAATATTCCTCAGATGTAGAAATAAAAAAATGTATGCAGGCATACTTTTTATGCCTAGGCAGGCACACTGTGCCTGGCACAGTTCCTGTCCTGATCTTCTCATTTATTTATATGCTAGTCAAATATGCTTAACCAGAAAAACCAGAAGCTTTCTATACTCCGTAAAAGACGAAAATCTGAATTTTATAAATGAAGTCAATACTTACATTTTTTTTAAAATTAAAGGCCTATTCAAACCTTAGCGGTATCCCCTATCGCAGTGGATAGCGGTAATACCCGAGTGATATCCCGACGGGTATTAGGTATGGAATTTGGGATATCGCTATCCACGGTGGTAGCGGATACCGCTTTCGTTTGAATAGGCCTTAAATACACAAAATAGAATAGTGAAGATTTTCTTTTGACAAAATATTCACTGTTATAAAAGTAAGTGAAAGTAACAATTTTAGAATATATATTTTATAGGTACGAGTATAACAAGTAAAATTACCAAAAACACAAGAAAAATAAATAAAATAATAAACAAGGTTTAATAAACTACTCAAACCAACAATATTGTCGTAACTATAAATTCAAGCCGCTATAGGGTCCACATTTCAATTCAAACATTATGTGAAGCGTTTATTATATTCAGAAACTAGGCATTTGCAGGCACTTTTTCATCATGCTATAAGATATATAGCTAATTACTATTGTTAGTAGCTAAAAACTACTTACGTAAGATTTCTGAAAGACCACTACCGAGAAGAATAACAAAATAGAAACATTCCTAAATAACTGTCATAGCGCAGGTCGCTTCCATCTTCCTATAATTTTTTTCAGATATAATCACACGCCCTTCGGCCTGTTTCGCTCTACTTACTTTAGTTTCGCCAATTTTACGTTCCATTTAAATAAGGGAGCAGTAAAAGTGAATTTATCGTTTCCTGCACACAATTTAATTACCTAAGTCGTTTTTAACTTTCACATACCACACAATCAGAATTTATAAAGCGTACACTACACACTATAATCACAATTCAAATAGCACTAATAACTGAGCATTTTCGAAAACATTTTCAAAACAAAATAAAGTTTCAGTAAAGCGTAGTAAAGTTCGATATAACTTTATCTACGTTAATTATAGTTAGCTGACATTCGGGTTGCGCTGAAGTGGTTCGTTGCGGTCGCAATGACACCCTCACTTCTCCATTAGTACACCATGAAGCAGGGTTAACGACCAGTTCGCGTGATGCCGCACCACTTTACGCTTATTTATACGATGAGGCGAACAAACCAGGTCCCGACATTCGAATGTTACACGGCTCGCGACATATCAAATTTCCATTATCAGAAAGCAGCCGAACGTGAAATGTCCTTGATGCTTTCCAAACTCCGCTTTGCACACTGAAGTATTGGTGTTTATTTTTGGCTAAAACGTGTGAAAATATAAGTTAACTAGCTTTTGCCCGCGGCTTTGCTCGCGTATCCTAATACCGACGGGAACATTACTTTTTTCTGGGATAAAAGGTACCCTATGTCCTTCTCAGTACTCCTAATTCTGTGTATGCGAATTTTCAAGAAGATTGGTTCAGTAGATAAAGCGTAAAGAAGTAACAAACAAATATACAAACTCACTTTCGCATTTATAATATTAGTTGGGAAGTAGGGATTATATTCTCAAACCAATTTTTCCATGCTGGTGTGGGAGAAAAGAAAAAACTTAGTATGTTCCATCCTCTCCTCCCTTCTCTTCCCGCGCAGGTCGTAAAAGCCGATTGTAGAAATGGACGGAAATGTGAATCGTGTTAATAAGCGATGCGGCTAGCAGCCCGTCACTAAAAGCGGCTTTTGGGTATTGCGGCCTTGGGCTTTGCTTAGAGCATTTGGGTCCTGTGGCTCAAAGCAAAGCCCACAAAAACGTGATTGTCCATCTCTAAATCCAATATTTCCTTTCCAAGTTCAGAAATTACGGATCCATCCTTTTAATCTGTGGTTTTTTATGGCCAAATAATACTCTTTGCTAGGTAAGAAAAAGAAGAAAGACGCCTTTGTGGTGATATAATTGAGGCGTTCAAGATACCGACTTTCAGCTACGACTTACCTGAATTGCACACTATCTACAATATGAGACAAGGTACAAAACCATCACGAAGACAATGTCATCTCATCATCAGTTAACTCGTGCAGTGACTAAAACCAAAGCTGCACATTATCACTTTCTCAGTAACAGAGTGGTTAATAACTGGAATATACTACCAGAAGAAGTTCAGGTGGTCACTGCGCCATCCAGTAATGCATTTAAAAATAAACTTGATAAGTGTTTAAGGACAAATAAAGTGTCGTTTATAAATTCATGAACTAAGAAAAGACTTTATGGACTCTCAGCACCGTGCGAAATAGACATATCAGGTCTCAGCCGCTCGTCTATTAATAAATTAAATAACCTGAAAACCTTCTAGCAAATAAACTTTGAAAGATTTCACTATTTCTATTTTTATTAGTTGCAAATACCTATTATTTATATACTAGGTATGTCAACAAATTTTTATTTGTTTCAGGTATAAAATGGAGAGTTGCAGAAATAAGTGCGTCAGATGAATGGACAGTAGACTTTATAAAACTAATACACTAAGATGAAAAGACTCAAAGAAGAGTTCTTGAGCACCAAGGTGTCATAAACGAATATCCAATGTGGGGGCCGGAAGAGAGCGTGTCATAGACAATGCACAGCCTCCTCGGAGCGGCTATAGCGTCGGCATTACTACAGATACTGTTATTACTCACAGGTACAGAAACATATTAGTAAATTTATACATCAAGGTCATTAGAAAATAGAATGCCAACAATGAAAAAGAAAAAAATGTCTAAAAAATTTACGCTCGTGGTGTGTATTTCGCTGACAGTAGTATTTTTGTGTAGTGGCAGAACAGAATCCACCTGCGAACCGGGTGACGTAAAATATTGGAGAGAAGGGTAGTGTGTAAAAAATTAAGCTCAGTAAACTGATGAGTGCAATAAATTTAAACGTAATCGGAGGTGAAAAATCAGCCACCATTTTTGTCATCTAAACAACTAATAGGTTTAATTAGATGACGTAATATGTAACTGAGTTAAATTTTTGTCATGCTTGTTGAGTTTTATTTTTATCTTGAACTATAGAATTGTTTTGAACTTGTAAAAGTATTAGTAATTTTTTTAAATGAATTGTTACTTATCATGTAAATCCATATCGCATTTAAGTAAAACATATCGATAAGTAACTTAATTAATTAATAAGATACCCGTAATTATTCCTCGCTACAGTTGACATGAAAGTGAAAGAATACACATTTATTTCTCCTACGCCTTATCATATACATAAAACCCTGACAATTAAAACTTTTAAGTGCTTTTGTTGATTATTATAATGCTTTGAAATTATATGTTTAATCTTTAACGCAAAAATTATCTAAAAATATTTAAAACACAATAGCAAAACTACAAAGAAAAGTGAGCAAAAAGATATGCCTTGGTAATTAGCGTTTTATCGCACTTAATGTGTGGGGATGGTTGCCCACCACGCAAACGTTTGTGCAGGCAATAAAAGAATAACTATTTGCAGCACAAAATTTAAATATAAAAGTGCCGGATAATTGACAAAATTAAATGAAATACACACAAATACCACATCGATTGGCTTTAACCCGCCAAAAGCTTCGCCGTCGAGTTTTGTTTTATTACAATTAATTAACTGCAAATATTGGAAACCTGGTAAATACGTATCATTAAATTGTAAAACAATTAAAAGTAAAAAAAATTGAAGATAAGTAACTTTTTCACGATTCTAGAAATTAATGTAAACTGTATTAGCAAAAAAAATGTTACATTAAATTTTGGTAAGATATTAGAGAGCACATGTTTTGCTAATATAGTATGCAAATTACTCTTTCAAAGTCATTAAGTAAGAACAATTTGGTTTGAAGTTATTTTAGAAAATATGCGAAAATTGACTATTCGCCCCCTCTCCGATTACTTAATATCCTAATCAAACCACTGAGCCTAATCTTTTGAAAAATAAATAAAAATAATAGTTATTCATCTCAAGATTACAGGAAAGCCTATGAGAAGTATAACCCAAAATTTCTATGACACTGTGTAATGTCTTATAACAAAAACATATGACAAAAGGCGCATATCAATATTTCTTCCACCGGCATACCAAAGACAATGCGGCGCTATTTCATTCTACTCATACCAAAGACGTCGCCGACGGACAGGAGCGGAAGCAGCTGCGTCGATCGCGTGCTGTTTGCCAATTTATCACTAAGCTGATTATATATAGGGTGTTCTGTGACGTGTTTTATGACCTTGTTTGCTCTCCTCCCATTGTTTCTCACTCCTTTATTTACACACCTTTTAAATCGAAGACAAAGGTGCTGGCGAATTTTTCCGTCAACACGTCGCGTACTGTTGTTACTTGAGGAAATTCCGGCTTATTTTCTTCTCCATGTTGACATAACGCTCAGACGGGTTAGAAAATAGCAACGTTGTATATTTTGTGGTAAGTATTGTTTTCTGACGTAAAATACCATCGTTAGTTCAATTTCATGATACATAAATATAAATGATGTAGGTATGCAATTTCAGTTTAGATATGACTTTTTTAATCTTCTTATTTTAATCTTTTATGCAGCCTATTTATGCATATTGAGCCTATTTATGCATGTATGTATACAAATGAACACCAAATTTTCCTTAAAAAATAGGTATATTCTTTATCTATTTAATATCTTTATATCTTATAGAAATATTAGTACAAAACTTTAACGAAGATCAGTGAACAATTAAAATTTGAATATTTAGATTCAAAATACATAGACATAACTAAATCATTGTGGAAACAAACTAAAATTTAGCTAAATAATAAATATAGTGCCATTACTGAACGTACTAAGCACACAATTTATGTAAATGCCGTGAGAAGACGGGACGAGCCTAGTCATGTGCCTTTACAAAAAATAGGTAGAGAATATATAAACAAATTATGTAAATGATAAATACCAGAAGGAGTCGCGTCAGCTGCGTCATTCGCTGAGACCTGGGACAAGCTAGGCAGTGTGCCATCAAAAACAAACTAAAACCAGGCCTATGTCACTCCCCGTTTAGGTATCGAAAATAAACCTACAATATTACTAAGAGTGCGGTGGCCACTACAAGTGGTAAATTCAGTTATACGAATCGTTTTTCCAGAGTAATAAGAATGAAATTGGCCTCCTATGGAAGTATACTCGTATGTATCTAAACAAAAGATGCTGAGTTCTGAAGTGAGCTAAATTAAACCATATTGCTAACTACACTGAGTAGATATTTATTTGAATTTCTTTGCTGAGTAAGACTTCTGTACGGAGTACTAGTATCCTATTCTGTGCTAATGCAAAGAACTCTGCTATTACTGAACGTACTAAGCACGTAATTTATGTAAATGCCGTTAGGAGACGGGACAAGCGTAGTCATGTGCCTTTGCGAACTTGTAAAAATAGGTAGACTAGATATACGAATTATGTAAATACCATAGGGAGTCGCAGCAGCTGCGTCATCCGCTGGGACAAGCTAGGCGATGTGCCATTAAAAACAAACTAATTAAAATAATAATACTCTGCTATTACTGAACGTACTAAGCACATAATTTATGTAAATGCTATGAGGAGACGCGACAGTTCCGTCATCCGTTGGGACGGGCCTAGGCAGTGTGCCATCAGCCATCTCTAATCTATTTGGTGCAGGAACACTTCAAAATCTGGCACAACACTAATTATCTTCTAATGAAA
Source organism: Acrobasis repandana (assembly GCA_963576875.1). Taxonomy (NCBI): domain Eukaryota; kingdom Metazoa; phylum Arthropoda; class Insecta; order Lepidoptera; family Pyralidae; genus Acrobasis; species Acrobasis repandana. The sequence goes on along the minus strand of OY756218.1, from coordinate 10,607,345 downwards.
ATAAAATGTTATATGCATTCCTTTATTCGGAGAGGCTTTTGGTCCAGCAGTGGGCTGATATAGGCTGTAGAAATTGATTGTTTTCTCGGGACCGTACTGTAAATAAAATAAACATTTTCTATAAGATAACTTAAATAGTAAAATACAGATGCACTATCACGTCTTTATTCCTAAAGGGGCAGGCAGAGCCTAGAGCGGTAAGGCCCAGGCCACTTTTAGAGTGATGTTGGGCATGAAGGTGGAAAAAGGAAATCATAATAGTGATGGGTTGCTAACTGCATTGCCTCTTGATATGATTCAGATTCACGCCCATTTCCTCGGTCGGCTTTTATGATCTGCATGGGAAGAGAAGCAGCTGCGGTACCTTCTATGTTTTTCTTTTCTCCATGACCAGCATGGAAGAATATAACTTAAATAGTGAGTAACATAATTATTATGTATTCTGTGGTAATATTACAATTACTAGTATTCATCTGTTTATTAAACCACTAGCCATTACCCGCGGCGTTGCCCGCTTGGTCATAGAGCATAAGCTCTATATAAATCCTACGGGAACTTCACATTTTATCAGATAAAAATATCCTCGTAAAACAGGTAATAGCTATCGAGATGCTTAATGTAGTTCTAATTATTCAGCCGTTTTTGCGTAATTGCTTAACAAACATCCTTATATCTAAAAACCCAAACTCACACTCACAATCTTTCACATTTATAATACGTTATGAGTAGGATTCATGCTTGCCAGTATTGAAGTCATTTAGCTACCACAGCAATTTGAACATTTAAGAACTCTACCTACCAACTTTATAATCAAACCGCTAGACTTTCTTTTTTTTTTATAATTTCATACGCGGGTTTAAGCATAAATTGCATAAAGTAAACAGGAATACAAAAGGCGCGCTGCAAATTGTGTTTTCAGAGCGGGGCGCAGGTGGTGCGCGCCCTAAGCTCGGCGACGGACAACTCGCTGATGGTTTAGGCAGCATTGGCCCCTATCCGTAAAACGACCTACCGCAAATAACTGCCCTATATCACAAATGATTGTCAGGTATTATAAATAGGGACTGTTCATTAAATCTCAATATAAAATAGAGTGTTTTAGAAAGGCAAACTAGTCCGTGTTAGTCAAAAGGTTTTGCTTAGTCCGTGGAATTCATCTTACATCAAATTGATTTATATAAATCAGTTTTCTTAACCTGTGTATGTTGCAGAAATTTAGAAGTAGGTATAGAAAAAGGATGTGATACAAACATAATTATAAACAAACCAAATATTCTGCAATAATTCGACTTAGTCATTTTGGGAAAAGACGAAATTGATGACTAGGCAACCACGTTGCTCCAAGGATGGACGAATCGCTGGGACTAGCTAATTAACACATGACTTTAATTTTACTTAGTAATTTAAGTTAAGTAAGCTGTTTCCATCATTGAATTATGCAGAAATCAACCTGTACTTAATCTAATTCATCAAAGCTACTTGTAAAGTTCAAATCTAGTTATTGAAACTAAATATTCCTAGTGTACTAAACATTCTAAATCTTGTTTATAACATATGTACCAGAGAGAGGTAAAATGCAATAGTGTGGAATTTGCATAGGACTGGTAGAAGTTGCCCGCTCCCTGCTGTAAACGATACGAGTTGAATACTAACATACTGCAGCGCACATGTTTACATTTTAGATCTAATTGCATTCGGCATAAAGATCAAGTTTGTATGACAAGTGAACTAACATTGACCGCGGAACCGCGAAACACTATTCTAGGAGTCTGGCATATTTCAGTATACAAAAGGTATCTTGGCTATTTCAGGAGATTTGTGGAAGAGCATTATTGTTGCCTTAGAAATACATATTAAAACTTTTACTTGATAACCGAAATGCTTATTTTAGTAGTATTAGGTACTATCTATAAAATAGGTAAATGTTTTAACTAATTATATAAACTCATGTACTTTAAGGTGGAGGTATAGGCAAATGACCTTGAAGTGGCGCCCTCACTTGAAATAAATTATTAACTCGTAAATATGGAGATAATTTCCATATTGCTCTTCGTCATGCACTAGATAGCCCTTTAAATTATTTTATGAACCACCGTTGAAAGTATTTACATTAGTCCGTCTAGCTTTAAAACTTGCTTCCGCCAAAAGTGGCCACGGCAAGTTTTAAAGCTAGACGGATCACCAATAATAGTTTCAACGGCAGTTCATAAAATAATTTAAAGGGCTATCTAGTGCATGACGAAGAGCAATATGGAAATTATTACCATATTTACGAGTTAACAATTTATTTCACACTTCAAGGCCATTTGCTTATATCTTCGCCTTAAAAGAGATAAAATAGAAGAAAAAAATATAAATTTTGATATTATTTTCTCACGTTTGTCAATTTTTTGTAAAATATATCCTAGATCAAAAAATATATGGGCTAATATCATATAGAGAGCAAACAGAAGCATACATTATTTATAGAAAAATAATATCCGCTATTTATTTTAACCTAAAATGTATTGAACAAAAGCTGACTTAACACTAAAAGCATTTGAAAGCCAAACCTAGCTTTTGAGGAGAAATAAAATTAATAAGAATTATATTGGTACTTTTAAATAAATCTTATACATGAATACAGAAAGACCGTATACATTTCGTATAAAACCTTACACGTTTAGGCTTAACTTTGAAAAGTCAACAACAATTTTCATCCTAATATTTCTTCACTTAACCTCTATCTACTCTGCTCTCGTCCGTTAATAACAATTGAAACTTCCAAATATCAGTGTTTATTAAATATTTCATTTTATATTACGTTAGAACATTTATTTTCCTACATAGCGGCAAAATAAATAAGGTGACGCTTGAGTGGATGTTCAATGATCCCAGAAAGGAGCGCCTGAGTACTCAACAGTCTAGTGCAGTGTATTGGGTTCAATTGTGAAAGTTGGATTCTTCGGCTAGATATTTAATCTAATAGGGTACGTGAAGGATTAGCTCATTGAAGTGATAGTGGGCGGTAGTAGTGTAGTTAAATCAGCAAATTGAACTCAGTCCGTGAAACTAAGAGCATTAAACTAAGCTTGCTGACACTTACATCTAATTTCATTCATTTATTTCAGGCGCATGACGTCCATTCCGAGAGACCTATGTCCAACATCTGATTAATATGAAATATATATTATTATATTGTAACGTGTTTTGTTTTCACATAAGGAAATCATCACACCATCAAACATTTTGTACTTAATCTCAATCTTTAAATTTGTGTCATTTGTCCTTATCTATTTATTTTAACTACCCTTACAATTCCCTACATCATGCAGTTATTTTATTAGTAGATACTGGTAGGAAAATCTGCCTCCGACTTCACATTTGTAGTTTATAAAATTAATAAATAAATATAAAACCGCTTAGGGCCTAAAATTTGTGTTATAAAACTTTTTGCACGTCAATATTTAATATTGACTTACAAACATTTCTAGTGATCACCAATAATTTCGTTCTCAGAACTACATATTTTAAAATAGACATTTTCCCACCAAGAACACAGTTATACGAAGTCTAAATTGAGCGACAGCGAATTTTCCACTTGGAGGGGTTTCTTTGCCCAGTTACGGTATTTCATACAACCATTGAAATTTCACACAGGTAGGAATGCCGAAGTTCTCGTAGATATTATTTTTATAACGTATAAAATTGTCTTGCAAAAATAATAACTTAAAATAATTTTCTTTTTTTTTTCAACTATCATCTATTTTTTTTTTAATAATTAGTAATTCTTTTTTTCAATATTTTTTTTCTTAGGCAAGATTTCTTTTTTAAATTCATTTTCATGATATGATAATGGTAACTTACAAGAAAACAATTGTTGTCTTATAGATTGCCATTGTAACCTCGCCAAATCTTGATCAGCAAACCGTATGTCTTTTGAATCTAATAAGTTTTATAGTTGCTGTAAAAATTCGCACTAAAAAGATAATCCAGCCTGTTTACTTACTTTATTAAACCCTGTGATATACATATTACTCACGAAAAAATATCGTTTATTTGGAGCCTACCTTGTTCATCATCCATACCACTATGCCACTATATCAAAGTCACACTGCGAAACCAGAAATACAATTAAAATTATTCGCTTCATCGAGGCTTTTGTGATGCGGGCGTCGACTGCATCGGGAGCAGCTTGCCGCACATGCCACGCAAAGAACACCCAATGCACCGTGAAATTGCCTATTTTCCACGTGATTTTATTTATTTATTTCATTTTATACACCGATGACATTCCACTGCTTCGATCCAGACTTCCTGAGTCGTTGCACTGGAAAATCAGAATCATTAACGGTGTATTTTGTTTTTGACTCCGAGCGATGTGAACAGTACCGAAAGAAAGTCTATGACCTGTCAGAAAAAATACACATTACATTCGTCTTCAAACGGGGTTTCGTGATACATACATACTTTCACGTCTTTATCCCTAATACTGAAAAGACAGACCATTTTGGGTCTAGCGGATACAAGCAGATAGAGCCACAAGACTCAAAGGCCACTTTCAGCATGATGATGGGCGACAATGTGGAAAAATAAATCAAAATAGGGTTGCTAGCCGCATCTCCTATTAACAAGGTTTTGTGATGTACTTGTCCTATCAGATATAAAAACATTATGACTTATGATAACGCAATAAAGCCAAGCTACCCTCTTGTACGTACCTATATGTAACTTTTTACTTATTTATTCCTCACATGCAGACACGATCTTGCATTCTACAAAGACACCTCTGGAATACAGCGCAACTTTCCTGTCACCTAGGTTTCCCTCTTCTTGAACATTTATGAACTCGCACCATTTAAAATGAATGGTACAATGTGTCTCCGCAAGTGCAGCATCCTGTTTAAATGCGTCGCTGCATTGAGCGGTGCTGCAAAGAGGTAGAGTCTCATTTGCTATGCACGCGCAAACAGATATATCATTTGGCTCACTCAAAACGGAAACTGATTCATTTCCGATGCATGGTTGCAGCTCTTTGTGAAGTTCATCGGCGGCGAATTGCTCACGTTTTCAACATTTTGATTGCGACATCAATACCGCTCAAGTGATGTTGATTGTATTTTATCTCGATTTATTTTAGTGGCGCAGTCAGTTGTGGTTGTTTATGGATATTGGATGAACATTTTTAAATATGGATGAACATTAACAACAACATTATTTTTAAATAAACTCAATTAAAATAGTATAGCGTATAAAGTGACAGATCAGGTACTTTGCGGTTTCTATCGCTTATATATCTACTACGAGTATATACCGATTCATATTTTTTTTTTCGCAACTAATCGAAATTCAAATTCATATTTGAAGATTAAAAAGCACAACTAACCAGGAATAATAATGTAGGTAATAATAATTAACATTTAGGTACAACAATTTTTAAAACTTTAATAACTTAAATATTAAATAACCTAAAATTTGTAACATCCCATACCATTACAATACCACACACAACAACCTACTAAAAGCCTTTGTCAGCAAAGGCCAAATTACGTTTCTTGTTGAATGTTGCAATATGAAAATAATGATTTTTTCTTTATTGAGACTGAACTCCTTGACTGGCTGGCTCCAGTAATACGCCGGCATAGTCTGTCGAGAGTTGAGACTAAAGCACAGACGCTGACTGGCATGTCTCAGGCGGGCACTCCCCTGCTCACGTAGGCATCCGTCGGCAAAATGCAACAATGCATAAGCAAGCATTCAAGCTGACATCTGTTTCCATACACATTCGAATCCTGGAACGAAGCGACTGTTCGTACTTTTATTTTTGCCACGTATGGGTTTTTAGTAAAAATGTCTCTCAAAATTTTTTGACGCTTTCATTTTAAATTGTGAACATTTCGTTTCTGAAAAATATTATTTTCTAAAAACCTTTTTTAACCCAACAAGATTACACATATATGTACTTACAGCATAAGTTAAAATGTTAAATAAGTAATAATAATAAGAAAAACATAAAATAAGTAGTTACCGTTTGCAAATATAATTTCACGACATATTTTCATTGCGAAGTTCGGTAATTCATACCTACGGCGGCCGCCGCAGCGTGCGATGCCTCAGGTGTTGTTTTCGACGGTAAAGTTGCTCTAAGCCGTACTGAGCTGTACTTAGTGTCCATGCAGGCTCCCGAGTTCACTTAACGTTATCCCTGTTCTCAAAGCAATAATTATTATAAACCGATTCTACTACCATAACATCACTTCTAAAGTTGAAACAAAATACGAAGTGGGCGATATCCAATACGTTATTTCAAATAAACGAAAATGTATTCAGCTGGTTCAAAGTTCGTTGAGTAGCATTAAAAGATTAAAAGTCGACAGTTCGCTCAAGCTGTATTGAATCGGGACTGGAAACGATCTCTCGACTCTGTAGGTAACATATACTTGTGATGCAGGCTGCGCGTCCGCGGCAAACTTCGCCTGGCGAATGCAAAAATTTAAATTAAAAACATAAATCAGGCGTGTATCGAGTAAGTTTCCAGATCTGTAGGTATATTTCGACTGCGCGCTTTGGGCTTCGTATTCTAGTGTCGTTGCTTTTGTTTATTGGTTATTTGTGTTCGTCGATAAAATATTTCAACAATAGCGTCCAATAAACATTATGCATCGCATTGGAATAAATCTCATTAATATTTTCGTTATTACCCATTAATTTAGCCAAGCATCCATTCGCGTGGGAGGAACATCTTGTTATAGGAAAATGTACTTCGCAGATAATTATCGCGAGGGAATCTCGACTAAGTATTTTTGAATTAATTGCTTGAAATATTATGAGTATCATAATTTCATAATCTTAATTAAGAGAAGTTTAGGCCCAAAATTTTAAGCTTTTATAAATCCGATTATTATCTTACGCAAATCCTTGGAATGACTTTAGAATTTCTGTTTTTATATAACGATGTTTGTTTTGCCTCAATTTTTAGCTCTTCGTAACTTTGGAATTTAAAATTCGAATAAAGAGGCTTTAAGTACTTGAATCTATTTCGCTTTGCGTTTGCGGGAGGCATACTACTCGTATGTAAGTAGTGATCCAATAAAAAGGCAAAAGAAAACAAAATAAAGCTTTTTAATACTTGATTTTAGGTTTCTCACGAAAATGTATTTTCATTGTATAAGTAATGTAGGCAAGAAGGCGGTGGTGATTTACTTCTTTCACTATTCTTATTCACCTGTAGCGGGGTCTTTGACCTGTATAATATTGCAGCAATGTATGGTGAGCAGTGAGGAGTGTTCATAATGAGAACGGTGCAGACTTAATTAGATTTGGTTTGATTGCAGCCGTGAGTGGCGTCAGCTGGGAGGAATGGTGGACCTACGACGGTATTTCAGGTGAGCACAGTTCAATTTGCTGTATGACAGATCTAGCTAATTAACAGCCCACGTCTAAACTATTGCGGTCATTTCGAGAATTCACTGAAATAGACTGTTTTTTAATAACGTCTGGAAAATTTAATGTTCAAATTTTAAACTTTCAACTTCGTTTATTTAAAATACCTAAGGCAATAGATTATTTCTTCTCGAATTTGACAATTATGGCTGTGGGCCATAACACTTACGGTTCACAAAAATAAACTTACATGATATTCCAATGATAACGTCACTGAAGTAGAAGGTGAATTTAAACTTTTTTAGATTTTTAGACTTTTTAAGACTAAAGGAAAATAATGGATCCATTTAATTCAATCCAAAAATCTGTATCGTTAGTAAGATAACGATTTTATTAATTAAAAAAAAATAAAGAAGCAACTCGTGCAACTTGGCTACGATCATGGCGTAAATAAGTTATCAGTGAAAAATAAAACAAAACAAAGTGAGGATTAGAATAACAGAAATGTTGACTTCCTCCGATTTACTAAACCATATAAATCAAAAGAATGAGGGCCATGTAAAAAATTCAATGCATCCACACAGGCGCGCCAAACATTCGTTTGTGGGCCGTATCAATTTCTCCGCGCCGATAACATTTTTCGCTTTTACGTGACACGGAATTTATACGGGCGATTTATCATGCATTCATATTACGTTACTAGCAAAATTGTGAGGTGTGTTATCATGTCAATTCTGTTACTTATATTCCGATGTCTTCTTCAGTTTCACGAATGTTTGTGTTGTGTCTTTTTATTTTTAGGGAATGTATTCTTTTTTAATTTATGGCTGGCGCTACTGCGTATTTAGCCAGGAACAAGTTAATAAAACGTGGGAAATTCTTTTTTCCTAACAAGTTACAATCAAAGGTTGGTGTAGGCCTTTGATTGCTTAAGGGAGCTTCTGGCGACAAATCTATACGAGTCCACTGGTTTTCATAGCCGATTAAGTGGCGGACGACGCCCGAAGACGCCCACACAGTCCGCGAAACAAATATCACTACAGCCGTACTATGACTGTCCACTTTAACTATTTCACATTATTGTTCATGAGCATGAGCATTTATAACACCGAACACATAGTTTTTTTTAACGTCAAACCAAACATCTATGGGATTTGTATGAAATACCAAACGTCATAGTTTTTGGAGTCAAATAGCGCTCTTAAAATCAGTTTTTCTGCATTATTAAATCTAATATTACGTTCAAAATGAATATGATCAATAACAAGTGACATAATTCTGTGACTTTTATCCTTTAATCAGTACAAAATAATAAATTTTTGACCCAGGACACTATCCTATTCTGTTCGTAGTAAGGGCAACTTACAGTAAGTATACATTTTCCAACTTCATATCAGTAGTGGCATAAAATAGTCAAAGTCAATGAACAAAATACATTACCCCAAAACCTAAAATAAATTAAAAAAGCGGCTAAGTACGCGTTGGACTCGCCCATTAAGGTTTCCGTAGCAGACGGCAGCCGTAACATAATATGATTTATGACGTATTAAAAAAAAATACTTACTAGATCTCGTTCAAACCAATTTTCGGTGGAAGTTTGCATGGTAATGTACATCATATATTTTTTTTAGTTTTATCATTCTGTTATTTTAGAAGTTACAGGAAACACACCCACACACACACACACACGCACACACACACATTTTTACCACTTTGGAAGTGCCTCTTGTGCAAATTATTCAGTTTAGAAAAAAATATATTAGAAACCTCAATATAATTTTTGAAGACCTATCCATAGATACACGTACCGGGTTTGATGAAAAAAAAATTTGAGTTGCAGTTCTAAGTATAGGGAACCCACAAAATTTATTGTTTTTTCTATTTTTGTGTGAAAATCTTAATGCAGTTTACAGAATACATCTACTTACCAAGTTTCACTAGTATATATAGTTCTTATAGACAACTGGCTTTAATTCCAATTTTTTCTAAAATATTTGAAAAAGTTCTACATGACGCACTTTATTCATTCTTTAAAAAACATAAAATATCTTGTGAGGAACAAAATGGTTTCAGAAAGAATAGGACTATAAATATGGCTATATACGAGTTGTTATCTAGAATAGTGAAAAATATTGACGGTCGAAGACAGATATCAGCATTATATATAGATATAACTATTTGACTTTGTCGACTACATTATCTTAACGGACAAATTAAATAAATGTGGTATAAGAGGTAATATTCTTAACTTAGTAAAATCTTATCTAAGCAACAGAATTCAAGTAACGCAAATAAAAAGGTTATGTCACAAGACTAGGTGTGAGATAACATATACATCAGAAGAAAAAGAAATAAAATACGGTGTTCCTCAAGGGAGTGTTCTAGGACCACTTCTATTTCTGATTTATATAAATGACTTGCCAAAAGCTATTGAGTATGGTTCTCTTTGCTGATGACAGTACTATAATATTTAAATGTAATAATCCCGTGAAATATACAAATGAAATAAATACGACATTAAATAAAGTAATTGAATGGTTAAAAAACAATAATAATAATAATAAATCTTAAAAAAACCAAATGTATGGCATTTAGTCAAAGACCAAATGAAACATATATTAAACTTGACATTGCTTATTCAGGGATTGATATTAAAGAATCGGAGGTGACTAAATTTCTTGGATTATATATAGAGTATATGACGTGGGAATCCCAAATTAAACATGTTTGCAAAAGACTTAATACCTATTAATGCTTTGTATATGTTGAGAAAAGTGGTTAATCAAGATGCTCTTTTAACTGCTTACCGTAGCTATGTTGCATCGACGATAAGATATGGTCTGATTTTCTGGGGTAATGCAACAGGAAAAGTAGAGGCATTTAAAGCACAAAAGAAGTGCATTCCTTCATTATGTAGAATACGCGAAGGGAATTCCTGTGTACCACATTTTAAAAAACTAAAAATATTAACATTGCCTGGAATGTCTATATATGAAATAGCTCTTTTTGTAAAATTAAACATACACCGTTTTCAATGCCTTGGTTCGAATCGCATCAACGACAGAATTAGGCAGATGTCACACAAGACAGCTATGTTCAGTAAAAGTGTATTTGGAATGGCTTCAGTAATATATAATAAGGTCCCAAAAAAAATAAGGAATTCTAGTTTTAATCTATTTAAGAAACAACTAAAGAAATTATTAATTGAAAAATGCTATTATAATGTTAATGAATTTTTAAATGATAAAATATAACCGCTAATATTTATTTAATTAATTGTTACTAATATTATTTAAATTGTAATAATAATTATACTGTAATTAATTGTAATTAATAATTTAAAAACATTAAAAATTTGCATACCTACGCAAGAAGGTAAAATGTAAAAGGGAGTGGTAATTTTAAGATCTTTATGTACCTACCATTTTATGCAAATAAACGTATTGATTGATTGATTGATAGTTTCGGAAAAAAGTGCCTGTGATATACGGACGGACGGACAGACAAACAGACATGACGATTCTATAAGGGTTCCGTTTGTTGCCATTTGGCTACGGAACCCTAAAAACACACATTTACCCTTGCTTCTTTTAAATAATGAATTTGCTTGCTTCTTCTAATATTGATACCTATATAAAACTGTATAGGTAAGTTTGTTCAAACATAAAAAAAAAATACAAGTCCGAGTATTTTAATGTTTGAACAAACTTACATGTACAGTTTCATATAGGTATTAATATTAATATGTTTAGTAAAATTATACAGATATTCTGAAATGGATAAGAATCTATAAAATATAGTTAACTTAAAAATATAAAGTAAGTAAAATATAAAATAATTTCTCGATGCGATAAAACTGCGGCAAAGTAAACCGAGTCAGCTCCACGTACCTTGCTTGTCAATCTACTAATATATCGGAGCAACGTCTTGCATTTTTTGAGTTTAACGTTATCTTAGTTTTTCCATGAAATATAAATTGAATAAATCGATTAAATATCTATCTATTGGAAAATGTTCTGCTTATTAATTCATGATTAGGTTTTATCTTTAATAACATTTTCTTTGACACTATGCTCATAATAAAACTAATTTTACGAATTGTAGAAATTGCTCTAACTTTTTAAGAATTATATGAGGTTCTATCGTTTCATTATATTCGGTTCAGATTTCCAAGAAAATAAAACTTTGATTTTCTTTTGCATAACGGCAAAAACCTGCAATTCAAAAACGTCTGGTTAAATCGTTTCGTCAAATACATACATTACTAGAGGTAACTAGCAGTATACATGATTATATAATAGACTTATACATACGTGCTGTATGCGAACAATCTTATAACCTATAATTTAATCACTGAATCCCTCTAGAAAGTCATTAAACATGTATCAAAAAGAGGTCCGAGCAAGTTGCGAAGTTAGTGAACAGTGGTTGTATTGCGTGAGACCACAGGGCCCTGTTCTCCTGTAATATTCAAGAGTATTAGTAATCGAGTCTGAACCACAAGCTGATGTTACGTATTTTTAAACAGATAGTAGGTACTACGTCATTCATATTTTATTATACCTACATGCTGTAAAGCGCGAAATAATTATAGCCTAGAAAGATATAAGTAATCTTTATTGTTCTCTTTTTGCGTAGATATACATAGCGTTATAAACTTATTTTTAACTTAAGTCAAGTTTCCCTTGAGCTATTGTAAGACCATAATATACTGATTAAAATTTGGGCGACGAGAGCAGTATGGTTTTTTAAACAATTTACTACTAGTCATTTGATCGCCCAGTGTTGTCATATGGTAGCATTATTCTGCACACATAATGTCATGAAACATGAACAGGTTTAGTTAATGTACGATAAAAATAACTATGCTTTGCGTAATAATGAGCATTATTACGCGATACTAGATTCATAACCGAAAAAAGGTGAAATAAACTTTTAGAAAATCGTATGTGAACAAATTCTCCCCAAAGTTCGTGCAGTGCCAAAAGCAAAAAAGTATTTTGCATTAATGGAAAGTTCGCTTAGCGCGTGCCATAAAGTGGGCGTGACCACAACCGCTGCGCCGGCTTACTCATGCAATTTTCAAGGTCATAAATAATAAAAGCGTGAACGCGATCCAAAGCACTTTGGCTACTTTCCGCACTTTGCTCCCATATTGAAATACCTTGGGATAGCTGATGTTACAGGCAACTTTAGTGTATAAACCCTTATAACCTATTGGATATTCAAAAGTTTATTGGCTTAATGATCAGCCGCGGAACTTTATTTTTTTAGTGAACTCATAGAAAGCAAGATTAGGTACGAGTATGTCATTTACTTGAACAGCTTATAATAAATACCTACCCCGTCAATGTGTAACGTAAACACGGTGAGGGTAAAGCAATTAAAAAATAAAGCATCAAAAGCTTATGTGGCAAAATATAGCAGTCAGATTTTTATAATTATAATTTATACCATATTTACAAATTATCTTTACATAAAATAAAAATTAATTATTTAAACACGACCAATCAAGCTCCGCCCGAATTAAATTATTATCTCTACGATAGAGAATATACATTTTCCCAAAAATTATATAGCACAGGTAACTAATTGGTATGTATTTGACTACGAATAATAATTCCGTATATGACTATAAATATCTGTTAACAAATCAACACAGTACTAAAGGATATCTGACTGTAAATTCAGCAGATGATGCTATGACAAAAAATGCAGCATGAAAAGCATAATCTACATTTAAACGGAAATTATTCAATACGTTATTCATTATAAACTGTTTTAATATGAGGATAGCGTTCAAAAGATCCTTCCACCATTGAATTTATATAGTTCATTACTGTCCATTTGATATCCGAACAAAATGCGACGTGTTCTCTGTAATAAGCCATTGTCACAGCGATAATTAACAGTGAATTTCGGTTGCATCTGATATAATGAACGTGCACGAGCGTCCATAAAACATAATCTGCACATTTCGAAAATGGCATGTAACTTGCCATTTAAAGTACGTACAAATTAATGAAGCGGCGGGATGGCGTATGAAACTAAACGATTTAATATTCATTAGTATGAATGAAAACAATGCAGCGATGAAAACTGGTCGGAATTAGAGCGCTTTGTTTGAGTAGCAAACATTTATTGTGTGGTTATGAATGACACGGGATGAGATTTAGAGGAATCACTGCGGAATTCATAACATTTTTTTTTATATTTTATAAATGTATTGTTACTGTTAAATAAAGGTTCTTTTATAAATTATTAGGTTGTGTTGTAGTGTTTATTTAGGTAACAGTCAGCTCTGGCCGCCTATGTTTCAATCTGATCTAGGGCAAGTTAGTGCACTCACAAATTCAATGTTAATATTACAGTTTTTAATATGTTTCATCTGTCCCGATGTCTGTGCGTCTGCAATCAAATCTTGCATGCTAAATTAGACCCACTTCCCATTATTCGTTTGAGCTGAAACTTCACATACAGGAAGTTGGGAGATAATGCAATATTAATGGTACCAATGACCTGATCTCATGATGAAGCCGGAAGGTGGCCACGGTATCTCTGTGATAAAACAACATAACCCTACCGAGTTTGAGCTCAACTGATTCTTCTTGAATATTATGTATTTCTTATTGAATATAATATTAAAACAAGCTTTTTGTCTAAATTAATTAAGAGTGCTCCCTTAATTATTTTAGACAAAAAGCTTGTTTTAATAAATATTTTAAAATACATACATGTTCAAACTCTCTTCTTTTCCCGTGCCTCTTCCCAGATCAATCAACCCTGATAATTATGTTATCTGAAAAAATGTTTAACTAAATTAAAATTTTTGTTCTTTATTTAGTCGTCGGATATTAGAAAGAAAATGATATCACGGCTTATCAGAGTGGATTGCTAGCATATGCAATGCATGCATACCAAATGTTGACTTTAAAAATATTCAAATAAAATATTTGAGAAACTGTTACTTGTTCAATGGCCTCATTAAATCCCCGATAAAGATTTTATTATAGGAACTTCTAAAAGATGCGCATAATTTTTGTGACGTGATTACGGGAACTTTATTTCAGTGACAATCTGCTAATTGTTTTAAGTTAATTGTTAGTGAGCATGCGATGGTTCTCGTGCTAAATGTTTCCTTCTTAATGGGTCAGTTCCAAACAAAAATTGTTAAACAGAAAAGCATTTTTGAAAATTGATTTGTCAGCACAGCAATAGTTGATATATTGGACTTGCGAAAAAATAAAATAATAATTCTTTCAAAAATGTTTATTTTCAATTACTTTAGGTCCAGCATTCTGGGGGCTCATCAATCCAGAATGGTCGCTCTGCAACAAGGGGCGGCGGCAGTCGCCAGTCAACCTCGAGCCAGAGAAGTTGCTTTTCGACCCAAACCTACGCTTTTTACACATAGATAAACATAGAGTAAGTTATTTTTATAACCTTATTGTTTTATTATGCTCTAACTAGAAAATCTTTGAATAGCTAGCAACCTACCAAGGATGCAGTTTGGCGTACTCTCAAAAAAATATACATATGAATTTTATATTTATATAAATAAATTTCTTTACAGATAAATGGATTAATTAGCAATACGGGTCACTCGGTAATATTTACGGTAGAGAACGAAACGCGCCACCACATAAACATCACGGGCGGCCCGCTCTCCTACAAGTACCAGTTCCATGAAATTCACATACATTACGGTTTGCATGACCAGTTCGGCTCTGAGCATGCGATCAATGGCTACTCGTTTCCTGCAGAGGTAAGTTGACATAAGAGACCTATTCTCTTATAGTAGTTATTTGTACTATAATTTCATGAGTCTCCAATACAGGACTTATCCTGCACAACAATTTCGACTCTGAGAATGCGATCAATGGTTACTCGTTTCTTGCAGAAGTGAGTTGACACAGAAGACCTATTCTCTAGTAGTAGTTATTTGTACTAAATTTTCATGAATCTCTCACAGACTAAGGCCTGCACAGCCAGTTCGGTTCTGAGTATGCGATTAATGGCTACTCGTTTCCTGCTGAGGTTAGTTGACATAGGAGACCTACCCTCTAGTAGTAGTTATTCGTAGTATTTTCGTGAGAATCTCATACATCTTTGCCTGCACAACCAATTTAGCCATGACCATGCCATTTATGACTACTTATTTCGTGCAGAGGTGGGTTGGCATAAGAGACCTAGTGAGTTAACATCGCGACATCCCACAGCCTTTGACCTCTTACTGCTGGGATTAGACCTTTCTCAATGAACGCCACTTGTCACGTGAGTGGATATAGTAATCAAGCAACTACTCAAGATATACGAACAAATATGTGTGTCTTGTTTTCGAGCAAAAACGGCGAGAATTTCGTATTTCGTACCACTTTCCTAAGATATGTTTTTGGTTAAAATTATTTTTAATGAAATACAATGTACATTTTCTGTAGAATTCTCTTAGCAATAACTACTTGAAAGTTCTGAACTGGGTATACAATCTTTTGTTTTCTCTATTCATAAACTCGATAGTTGTTCAATTAGTGATAGAAAGAAAATCTAAAGAAATGAAGCGGAAAACTTTTCTTTTAAAATTAAGTTAACGCTTTCTCAGCTCGGAGTTAAGTTTTAAGTTTATTTAAGATTAAGATCATTATTAAGTATTTTTTCAAGAAACTAGATACTCAATATTAACCATACCTACATGCTAAGAGAGAGAGAGAGAAAGCCGTTTTCAGCAGTGGAACTTTTGTCATTGAACACAACCGCGTCGGCAAGTTAGTAAGTTCCAACATCAAACAATCTTACGCAATCAAATAATAAATATGTAATTTAGCAGGTAATTAAGCGCGATTCGTATTTATTCATGAGTGCGTGTGCAAGCAATTACTGGATCGTGTATCGAGATGTTTGCTCAGCCGAACTTCAACGGGAGCGTAACACTGCGCATTCAGCAGATTAAATAATTACACTTGCTTAAGTGTGATGAATGCCGTGTGGTTCCCGGCAGAGTAGAATAGGACCACTCCAACTCTTCCCGTGGATGTCGTAGAAGGCGATTTAGGAAACACAAGCTAAACAAAGTTTATAAACATCAATGAGACCTCTCCAACCCGTCGGGCCAGCGTGGAGAGTGTAGGCCAAATTCTCTGACTGCTCTGGATAGTATATGGCTCTGGTAGTAGTACAGAGGGTCGTGCTCCTGCAGTGGAGACTAAAAAGACCTGATGATGATGATGAAGTGTGGTGTGAAGCAAAACTATAACTACCTATATAACAAGGCAAATTTCTTTCACAGATACCTAAGCATTGCCATCACACGTGGTAAAGTTGTAAGCCTCTTGCTCGGGGTCTGCCGAAACTAACATGATAATGATAACTGTTTGATAATTTTGAATACTTTATTGGAAAGTAAACTTAGGTATAATAATACAATTAAATGAGTACGCGCGGCACTGTTCGATGGTTTGGTGCGAACTGAGTGAAGTAATGTGTGAAATAATGATTACAGAAAAATTGCTGACGCTGTACGATGATAGCTCGTACACCTCTTATTATTATGAAGTAGAGATGATCTTTAAATTTATAATTTTAACTTATTTTCTGAATTGACACAATAAAAGCCATAAATAGGTGGGTTTGATAGTTAATCATTGTCTTTCACTTTAAGATTGTATTTTACATTTTATCGATTTCTGATGGTAAATTTGAAAGGGTACGAGTACATCGTGAAGAAATTTATATGCCTACTTCTAGCTAGCTTATTGCTCACTAATGTATGAAGCTCTTCGAGAGGATTATAGACTCTCGGCTCCGGCAGGAGAGTGCAGTCTTGGAGTGTCAGTATGGATTTTGCCCCGGCCTAGGCAATACAGGGCAAAAAATACGCCTCTCCATTTCCTGCTTTTGGATATAAAGAAGGCCTTTGACTGTATTCCTCGACAGATGATCTGGTGGGCACTGAGGTCCAAAGGGGTACCAGAGATCTATATCGACATAATCCCCGACATGTACCGCAATTCCGAGTCGACGTTACAGTCGGGGTCCACCAAGGCTCGGTCCTTAGTCCCTACCTGTTCAATGTGATATTAGACGAAGTGTCAAACAGCATCAGAGACACACACGAGCAACCCCCATGGCTGCTCGTGTATGCTGATGATATCGACGTGCGACGCGCAAATGCGTAAAAGGAGTCGCTTGAGAACGGTGGCCTTAAGCTAAATGTGGCGAAGACTGTATACATGGCCTGCAACTCTACAGATCCCCCACCCGTACGCAAAGGCGAAGACTTGGGCAAGCGTACGGACCAGTTCAAATACTTAGGATCTGTACTTCGCGCGTCCGGAGACATCGATGCCGACGTCAAGGCCCGTATATCTGCCGCATGGGCAAAGAGACGGGAGGTGACGGGTGTCATTTGTGACCCCAAAATGCCGGTTAGGTTAAAGGAACAGGTCTACAAATCCATCATTGGACATGTCCTTTTATATGGCAGTTAAGCGTGGCCATTGCTTGAGTTACACAAGCAGGAACTGCGTGTTACGGAGATGCAAATGTTGCGTTGGATATGCGGATTGTCACGCAGAGATCGCGTGAGAAACACCCGCATCCGCGGCAGCCTTCATGTCCGTGACATAGCAGAGTCACCTACGCTGGTATGGTCATGTCTTGCGGAAACCGGCAAGTTACGTGGGAAACAAATGTATAGCCATGCCGCCTCCACCGGGGCCCGGCAGATGTGGTAGACTCAAAAAATGCTGGCTTGACGTCGTCAGGGATGATATGCATGCCAATGGTCTTACAATGAAGGATGCTCAAGACCGTGCGAAGTGGAGAAGGAAAAGCCGGTAAGCGGACCCCGGGCTTCACACAGCATTGCAGCTGTGGATGCAAATGGGAACACGCTGATATGAGAGAGAGTTCAAATGGATGAGGCTAACTTAGCCCAATGTTTTATTTCATTAGCTCACAGTAACACACTTCTTTGATTTTCATTACAAAATTTTAATGAGAAAATGCGTCAGAATTATATTTTATGATATTTATTTTAACTCATATTTTATACCTTAAAAGTTACTACCTTCGACTAAACGTACGGTTTTTCGAGACGTAGGTTAATAGAATAATACAAGTGAATAGGCAAAGTAAACCTTCAAATAAACATGTAAGCTACGTTAAAATGTTATCGCAGATTCTTTGGAGAGGTCTCCAAAGGAGGCGTAACAGATGTTTTTACACGCATCGTCCGCGTCGCTTCCTGGAGACGCGCAAATCCCAAATGTAATCCCGACGAACGACTGCGAACCAACTCAAGCGTGCCTGCTGTTTATTTATGTGACAAATTCTTACGTAGTCACGTTAAATCCAAAATCATGTGCCTCGTCTTGTGTGGTTTGCTTTTACGCATTTACGAATACTCACACCAGATACAAAGACGCGACGCGAATTTCTTAAGGTATTTTTAGAACTTAACTTTTGGAGTGTAAACGGGACATTACGTAAACCTAATATTGATTTACGATTTTCTTTTGTTACAGATTCAAATATTTGGTTTCAATTCGCAGCTTTATTCCAACTTCTCCGAAGCCCTACATAAAGCTCAAGGAATTGTTTCAATTTCATTACTTTTACAGGTAAGAAATAATTTAGTAATTTGCATGAATGTTGGATATTATTTTGTAATAGCTTTTTGACATGAAGTTAACCAGCTATTGGAATTGAAAAAGTACTGGTTTTACTCAATAGAGCAGGGTTAGTTCCTTGTTCGGTATGTGTGCTTATGATAACTAATTCGACATTAGCCGTATGTCTGAAAATCGTATACAACTTATTCTTCAAACCGAAACACGAGTACATGATCAAGGCAAAGTTTTATTAGCAGCCTATTTTTAGGATTTCACACTATCCAGGAAACTCTTTTAGGCACATGGGAGTAAATCCCAAGGATATCAACAGTTTTGTCCTCCAAAATCATTGTATTGTTTCTGAAGCACGCAAAACAAATGATACAATGGGGTGTGGCGTCAATTTGATGGATAAGTGAATTGCAATTTTTGTAAAGACGCGGTTGCGCTTTCACGTAATGGATATTACAGCGAAGTGTTATCGAATCGGCCGCACCTATTCATAGCCTTCAACCTTATTCCGACCAAACTGAGCGCAGTTAATTAAGGAAATTGGAATTTTCTGCGCCCTATTGGATTAGCCGTTAAAGCTATTAGTACAAATTAAGAAGTGACTAAATGAAGGCAGTAAAGTATATCGCCAGTCACTTGGAGGGATCAACACAACAATGCACTACGTTTCAATTAATTGCCGTGGGTGTGTTTTATTCAGTAGCTGTGATGAGTGTGCAAACTGAAGGGTGTGACTTCCGTGAATATAGTTAAGTGAAATGAGATGGATTGTTTAATCGTTCATACTGTTTACGTAATGTAATAGCGTTTATTAATGCCTAGAGGTAATATATTTGTCAAGAAACAAAATGATAATATTTACACTATAAATACGAGTACACATACATCTTCACTTGTAAGTGTGATACTTAATTGTTTCGAGTAAAAATAGTATATAAAATACTTATAAATATTTCGATGAAACGAAAATATAAGCTGTGAATATCGCAATTAAATATGAGGTCAATTATCTTAAGACAAGGAATCCTATGTTATTTATGTCATGTACGTCAACATATACTTTCTTCTCAATTTTTGCCCGAGTGAGTGAAGCGAACGAAGGTCTCCGTTTCAGCTTCGGCAAAAACTTTTTCGTGTGTCCGAATTCCAGTTTTCCGGTTGTTCTCGCCTACAGGTAACATTTCTCAACCGATTCTCGTAAAATTTTTTGAGCAGGTTTAATAATTATCTAAAATTTTTCTGAGAACCAGTTGTTCGAAATTTTTCAAAACAGCGGAAATATGAATGTTGAAAACGTAAAAAATATCATATTTCGGCTATTTCGAAAAATATTCAAAAATGTTATTAATCTTTTTTGTTATCCTTATCAAGACGCAACTTTTTGTCCGAACAACTTTCTCATCCGATAAACTTCAAGGGGTCAGTATGTAAGGGGCTATGCAAAGCCAGACTCACGAGGTCTACAGCTCATGGACTACACATTATACAGGACATTTCACAAGATGCATTTTTGATACCAAAACATAAACTCAGCCCCTAAATTCACTCAGAATTTCTTGTATGGCCAAGGTGCGGGACTATTCGATCGTTTTATGACTTCCCTTAATGAAGGGTCTTTATCCCTCAGATGTCGTCCCGAAGGGGACGTGTTTACCCACACGTTCATTATATTTTGCACGCGTGGTTCTAATGGAGTAAGCAGTTTCCTATGCACACTATCGTTACTAAGAACCATTAAAAATATTTTTTGAAATTAAAAGGTACAATAGGAGATATTACTGCAATGTTATGCCGCTAGAGTACAGCATTAGCGCAGACTGTAAACAAATGTTTGACAATGACAAGTTCATCAAACTCGCAATAAATTTGTAAAATTATGTAGGTAATAGTTATTTTAATGGCCATTACACCACAGCGTAGGCTTTGAATGATGAATAATAAAAAAACTATTAAAATAAAATTATTTTTTAATTGCTTCGACAGGAAACATATATTTATCAAGATCACTATTAAAGAGAGTAACAAAGGTAAAAGTAGAAGCTAAGTTTTAACCCAAGGTACAAACCTTGAATTAAAGCTTAGGTATACTTTTATATACCTAAGCTTTAATTAAATTAAATAGTAATACCTTTTAAGGGTGGAGAATATTGTTAAAGTAAAATAAATAAATCGAAATTCTCGCGGTGGTTGGAGTCACTAACGGGAAGCTAGTCGATAAATATAAGTTCCAAGATATTTTTCATCTTTACTGACTTTCATTCTTGTTGCAGCTTGGTGATTTATCAAATCCGGAGCTAAGGATATTGACAGAGGAGTTAGAGAATATAAAATACGGGGGTAAGTCAAGGCGCCGCAATGGCCACTGAATTTTGAAGCGATATAGATTTCCTATAAAGCTAATATAGATTCTTCCTGCGGTTCGGCTACTAAAAGTTGGCAATAAATGATATTGCATTGCAATTTGTACGGTTTAGAGTAGAGCCAGTAGATTTTGTACTTAAGTTACCTGTATCTAGTTAAATTACTTTTTATTTTGTACTTTATGGAGCTTATTACTAAACGCAATATGATTTCTATCATATTGCGGAACTCGGTCTATAAAACATTGTTTGGCTAAGTTAGGTATAACCAATTAAACTAAATTAGATTAGGAAAATTTAGAGGTATGTTTGTGATTTTTTTCTATCAAGCCAAAAATGCTAAATCGTGTTTATGCTATTATGAGTGTCTGTAGAAAAGCCTTAAGATAATTATGTAAATTTTTGAGAAATAAACTGTAGTAGTTCAATTACAGTAATTTTTAAAAAACACGCACTGTATTGCGAGCTGTGAACCCAT
Organism: Acrobasis repandana; assembly: GCA_963576875.1. Classification (NCBI taxonomy): domain Eukaryota; kingdom Metazoa; phylum Arthropoda; class Insecta; order Lepidoptera; family Pyralidae; genus Acrobasis; species Acrobasis repandana. The sequence goes on along the minus strand of OY756218.1, from coordinate 10,585,524 downwards.
CTCGCCTTAAAAACTGCCATTATTTTACGAATAGGCTATACTAACATTAACCCGCCTTTTGTTGACTGCATGTAACCTTTACACATTTAATTTGTACAAGTACTGCTACGCACGTCCTACAGTCATGCTACGAACGTCCTACGAATATGCTACGTAGTTTGCTACGATTTCTAGGCGCTCAAAGGTTTTAGTAAATTTATTATCTGGAAATATTAATCTACCAAAACCGTTTTGAAATTCTTATTAAAATAAACAAAGTTAATAAAAATGTCATAATAGTCTAGATGAGTTAAAAAACCTATGTCAAATAAAAAAAAATATAGAAAATATTTTTTTAAATTTCTTTGACTAACAATAAGTAATGATAATGAAGTGGATTTAAATTTCGTGTGACTTGACGCCTTTGCACAATTTTTACTGAAATGTAACGTCACAAATCACCACAATAGGGATGTGGACTGTGTCCGAAAAATATAATTTTATTTAGTCCATCAGTTAGATTATCCAAATATACGAGATCCATATTTTTCGGTTTATCAAACTATTCAGTAAAAAATCACAAAGAAACGCATTGAAGTTTTAGAGTAAGGCCAGAACATTTTTTATTACTCATCTATATAATCTAACTGACTAATTAAATAGAATAAGCAATATTTTTCTGACCCATTCATTCTTATTTGACTTATTCAAAATAAGCAATGTTCCTACAACATAGTACGTACCATAAATAAACTAATCAAAGCAGAGAGTTTCATCAACAAGCAATTAGGATTACCTGATTGCGTGTTATTGCCTCAGGCACAAAGTATAGTGATTACGGAAGTAAAGCTTGTATACCTTTGCAAAAACTTTTCGAAAAAACGTTACCAGTTTTGAGAGAACGAAACGTGGAAGAAATATTTTATTTGAAATCCAATTATCTAGTTAATTATTTGCGTAGTTTAAACTATAAATAATTGAAATAATAAAATAATTATGATGGTAGTAGATATATAAGAAAATGAATAGTTTTTTAATATCTGTTTTTGATAAATTATTTCAGTGTTATTCCGTGTTTTCCTTTCATTTATGATGAAAGTCGTCAAGCTATGCCAGATGTCTTTAGGCAGCTTGAAAATCTGACACCCCCATCAGAAAAAAGTTCCTCATACATTTTATTCAAAAAAACTTACGAGGCAATTTATTCCCTACGGCATAATTCGGATATTAAGTATAAAATTAAATAATAAAATAAGAAACGTGGTATTTTTTCACCATTTCTCATTTTATTGTTTAATATACTTTTGTACTGCATCTTGAATGTCTAAAAACCCTATAAAAATATTAAGTATAAGCCTCGCGGCTGAACGTCTCGTAACGTTTTATAATTACAATAATCCTACTGCTTGACGCGGTGTAAATTGTTTCAAAAACTAATGTTCCGAGTAACAAAACAGGATCATCCTCAGGGGCGGAGATGCCAGTGAACAAGTTGTCAGTGCGGGGGCTGCTTCCTGACACTGACTACTACATGACGTACGATGGGTCCACCACGGCACCGGCCTGCTTCGAGACTGTCACGTGGATCGTCATCAACAAGCCTATTTACATCACTAAACAACAGGTATGCATTTAAAGGATAACAAATGAGTTAGTCGAGCCGTGTGGCATCCGGCCTAGAATAGGCGACCACTCCATCTCTTCCTTTGGATGTCGTAAGAGGCGACTAAAGGAATAAGCACAAATATATCGTGCTACAACTGCATTCTCAAGGAGGGTTAACAAGGGGCGGTGTCAGGTAGTAAAAATTTTCGCTTAAATGCATTCCCAATGTGGGTTGACGTCAGGCAGGCGGCCGGTCGCAAAACTATAGCCAAATCATTTAAACTGTATTTACTATTTATTCTCCACTTTGAAAGGTCTTTTTCATCCTTTGGTTACCTATGACATGCATATTATATTTGGAGAAGAAAACGCGAGAAAGCGCACCTCGGGCTCCATAGCAGCACAGCTGAGGATGCAACCGGGACCGCGCTAAGATGAAGAAGAAGAAATAAGTTAGTAAACCTCGTCATATAGCGGTAAGAATCTGGAACTAAATTTAACTAAGCATAGTAAGCACCGGCCGGTCTAGACTGACCGAACCAGAACGGTGTGATTGGACTTTGTAAAATCAATATGGGATTTCGTTATAAATACATAGGCAGATATAATAGTAGTATATGTCTTTCGATGAGTCAATAACAAAATTAATTGGTTATTGTAAGACCTCACAGGTACGCTAAGCTTCAAAGTCAAAATCATTTATTTATTTTTGTAAGTTTGTAATATTTTTCTTTAAATTTTATAAAAGTTGTTGATGTCAGATCATTTACTTACAGCTAAGTTGAGTGCCGCGTCCTAAACCCAATTGAGTGAAATTGAAAATAATGACAAGTTTTAAATTTAGTATGTACCAAATGTACCCAAATTAAGACATTTGTGTGTGTACAAATTTTCAAGAGTGGAGTGTGGACTTCGGTGGTGTAAAATCATACAGTTAATCTTTCCATACTTAAGGTTTTCATTGATTTACAAACCGCATTGTTCACCAACTGGTGGTTATGGTTAAACTCTGAAGATTGCAGCAATCCGTTTGTCTTCATCCATGCTGGTCTGGGAGAAAAGAAAAAAATTAGAATGTACCAACTGCTTCTCTTCCTCGAAGGAATGGGCGAAAATGTGAATCATGTTAATAGGCGATGCGGCTCGCAACCCATCATTATTTTGATTTCTTTTTCCACCTTCCCACCCACCATCACGCTAAAAGTGGTCTTTGGGTCTTGGGGCCCTGGGATCTGTCTTCTTAGACCCGCAAGATCCAAAATGCTCTGTCTGCCCCATTAGAAATAAAGACGTGATATTATATAGAGGTACTATGTATGTATGCATTTACGAGTATCTTCATACATCTGTCCAGGAAGAAAGTTCACAATTTGCATAACAGTTTCCTATGGGTTTGTAAATCTTTTATTAGATAGCAAATAACAACGAAATTACTCGAATTTGTAGACTCAAGATCAGATATTGCCTGTTTGATTTACGAGTACAAAGCGCATTGTTCACAAACTGTTGGTCAAACTCGAAAGTTCACGGCAATCAATATGAGCATCCGTTCATGACCAAGTTCACTATTTGCATAGCACGCCTATTTGTTCGTAAGACTTGCATCCGACTTCTGTAATATAATAGGGGTCACAGAATATGTGTCTTATCTGGGGGGGTCATTAGAAATTTTTGACCAATTATTTTGTACCTCGACTGAATGTATTTCAAACAACGCCAAAGAAAAAAACAACTTACTATTATTTTTTTGTTTTTAAAAAAATACCGATACTACCGTTTCGCAACGACCACTGCTGTGAAGAAACGCCGAAAGAAACTCATTTGCACAGTATTGGTCGCCTACACACCAAGGATATTATGCCAAATACAATGTTATCACAATATAACATGTAAAGCTTGCGAACGAGTGCCAAATCAAATTTACAGAAATAAGTTACACTGAGTCTTAAGAAAACGGAGCCAAGCTGACCAGTCCCTACTGGCGGCACCCGTTCACGAGTTGACGCGTGGATCAGCCATCGCTGAACTCAACCATATTAGAGGGAATCCAGCGACCCGATCCATGACGCTACAACCAGTCTGGACATTTAAGTGACCATGCCAGGCTCGGGCTCACAGACCTTACTAAGAGGGAAGAAGGCTACATAAGCCGACGAGCACAAGTTATGATATACCTAGTATTTTAATAGACTTCAAAACACCAAATACATCCTGTAACTTTTCTGTAACGTAAATGTCAAGTAAATCAGTAGTTTCATTTGGTATTCATTATGTATTCAGCCTTATAACCCTAAATTGAAAGAGAAGCCTGAAGCCATTAATGAAAGACAATCCAACAATCGTATCTAGCAGCACTAATTCTGCGAATTGAACCGTGCTTGAGGGCAGCGTAATAACATTTTCATTTGCGCTCACGCTACAATAAACAACTCACGTCCCTCGCCTTTAGACAAAGACTCCACCGTGAATTATGTACGTGTTAAAAGTAAACTGAAAGTGCCGCGTTGTGTGGCTGTTATTATAAATCATTGTTTATGTTTTCCGTTTGTTGGTGGGAGAATTAAGTGCTAGTGGAAACTGCTTGCAATCTCGCGGTGACTTCGTCATGTGCTTAGTGGAGTAGCATGAGTATGGTAATTATATTACTTCGTAAGAAACTTACGTATCTGAAAGTAGATTTTCAATTCTGTTCTTATGAGCGCACATCACGTAAGCTGTGAGTTTGTAGTAAGTTTACTTATACTAAAACATTTTGTTCACAAAACAAAAGGCAGGTACAATACAACTTCAATCTCTTCCAGGCAGTATAAATGGCTTGTTTTTCAGTACAAATATACTAAGTGCATATTATGATATGCACTAAGTATATTTGTACTGTATATTTGTAGGTTGACCACGATCTCGAATAATAATCCTGAATAAAATACCAGAATTTAGTCTCATTACCAGACGTAAGTTTACTACACGTTGGACTACATTTTCACCAACAATGTATTTCTCTTTCTATTTGAAGTTAATAGGTAACAGCCGGATAGTTGCGACACTTTTTGAAAAAGCTGTATTACTTGAACCCTATTTTTTGAAACACATTTGATATTGTTTTAGAGTAAATTCTGTTTTTGTTGACCTCTCGAAAAAAGATTAGGTGCCTCCTGTGGAGGATAGTTGCCAAACCTTAGAATCAGATTTATTGGATGATTTGGGGGAAACTGCCGTAAACTAAACACAGATTTTAACACTTTTCAAGTGCATTAAATATGTCCACTATTTAATTGTCCACATAAGTTTAATAGGTAGTTATTATAGTCCATTCGTTCAATTGATAGGAATGCCGTCGGTGAACCGACAAAGCGGCGTCGGCTTTTTAAAGACGCGGCCTATGTGGAGCGCTGACGGCTTGCACGTTATTTCAACAAATGGACTATACTTTATAGTGTTTTTATTGAAACATATAAAGTGCGTGGAAAGAGCCTACACTTGGATTTGCAGTGTGATTTTTGCTGAAATTTGCGAGGTATTCCACCCACCTGCAACACGTAATCGTTAACGAAATAGCTGCGCATTAGAACCAATATCGGTAAAAGTATATTGGGCGACTATCCTTTTTGATATGGATACCTTTTTATGTATAAGTATCCTACTTAGGCAACTATCCGGCAACTAATCAGGATGATAATAGCCGTTTTTACCATTAGTATAAAAATTACTGTTGTCACTAGATAACGGGTATTGAATAACGTCAGTTGCCTTTAGGCAGCTCGAAAAATTTGACACCAGTGTTATCTATTAACACATTCGATAAGAAGAAGGACTAACATGCAAAACCATGTTAAAAACATGATTAAATAAAAATTAAGTGACAGTGTAAAACACAAGTAAAGAGTAATAAATGTTTCTGAAATAGAAAATCGATGTTTAGGTGGAGTCTATAATCAGAATCGAATTGTTTAATATAGCGTAAACAGCGATACGAATGAGATAGCGGTCGCGTGCGGCGCGCCCGTTAATCCCCTCTATACCTACTCACCACGACACTAACACGTAAAACGAAGAAATTTCAATTTGCTTGGAATCGTCGGGCCTCCTCACATGTTTCTAACGCAAACAAAAACCAATGAGCATGAATGTTGGTTAAATTACAGAAAAACGTAGGTACAATGTATTTAAGGTGAGGCGATTTTCATACAAAGCGTGTTTAGAGAGAGACGATTTTCATGCAGTGTCGATTGAGATTGTACTAGATTATAAAATGCATTTCTATATCAATTTGTTTCTTTTGTAAAATATTTTGTGTTAGAAATTAGCTCTTTCTGTGTTCGGCATGGACGATGTATTTTTTTAAACTTTATTGTTTCACTATACAAATTGCGTTTGATGTTCACAAACAATTTTAACGTTTTTAGCACTTTGGCTGCATCATGGTTAGATTTTTTTAGTTAGACGAGATAGAATTCTTAGTAATAAGAAATTAACTAATGATCATTTATCCAATCACATGTTAAAATAAAAATTAAACAATTGTCCGAATTCAGATAGGTAAATCCAAAAATTGCTAACCTTTTGCCTATATTTATAGATCCTCAAATAGACTTCAGTTTTCAAGATAATCCAATGAAATAATCAAAAGGTTGTTTTTTCACAAAGCATTCGTGTTGTTACTACGCTAGCGAAGTATTATTTAAACGGTCGAGACAAAACTTGGAATGGTGAGACTGCCGAGGTTATTGTTGTACTCTTAATATTTTTGTTGCATTTCAAATACGCTCAGAACCTGGCTAAAGACTTGAATAAGACAACAAATAAACAAAAGCAGTTTGTATTTAGTTTACTGTACTGCTTCGAATAAAGTGAGTGATTCAATTAGTTTTTACATTTACATCAAAAAGTTCAAATAATTTAAATTAATAGAATTGAGAAATCATTATCACATATTTGATAGCAACAAAGTTCTACATTTTGTCATCCAGTTAGCATAAAATCATAAGTTTAAAAAAAAAGAAAATATCAATGATTAACACCTATTAGTCACCTTACGGAGTTTTCCATATACTTGGCAAGAAACAATACTTATGCACGTGCTTCTTGTCAAAAAATCGCAAGAGTGACTGATAGTTCGTTGACGGTAATTGATGTATTTATTGAAAAAAAAAACACTTTATTAATGGGTATCTCACAATGATTACAAATAAATAAAATATTAAATTCGTTCATCTAATGGATACTGTTCATCTACTAGGTCGGTAAGGAAAAGCCGTAAAGCGGACCTCGGGCTTCACAGCATTACAGCATTTACAGCTGAGGATGCAACTGGGAATACGCTAAGATGAGAGAGAGAGAGAGAATTCATCTACTGGGTCGGTCACCCTACTCTTTGACCACGCCGGAACCATCGCGCGCAACAGCTATGTACTATTACATAACATACAATTTAACTAGTACATAGGGCGCACTGTAAGTTTCCGGAACTGGCCACTTACATAAACAATATTTAAAAATTTATTGCAACATTTGAAAATAGAACTCTTTGGCTGTAGAATGCAGTTTGTTTCATCTGACTGTCGTTTTTAGCTTGTGGCGCCATTTAAAAAATTGTGTGTCTGCATCAACATGGATTTAACTCGGGAAAATTTTCGTAGTATGATTTTCTACGATTTTAAGTGTAATTTGACAGCTCAACAGAGCATCGCTCGGCTTGAAACAGCTTTTGGCAATGAAGCACCATGCAAGACAACTGTTTATAGCTGGTTTGCAGAATTCAAGCGTGGTCGTATCAATCTCAGTGACGAATCTCGCGATGGTCGGCCGTCCACCGCTGTGACCAACAAAAACATCAATGCTGTGCGCCGTATGATTGAAACAGACAGGCATGTGACCTACCATGAAATTCGCGCATCCTTAGAAATAGGCATGAGTCAAATACAATTAATCCTACACAAACATTTGGGTGTGAGAAAGCTGTGCTCGCGGTGGATCCCACACAACTTGACCGAGGCTCAAAAAACGGACCGCGTCACTTGGTGCAGTGCCATACTTACCAGATTCAACGAAGGTGCGTCAAATTTGGTGTGGGACATAGTAACAGGTGACGAAACATGGATTTATTGCTACGATCCCAAAACAAAGCAGCAATCGAGCGTATGGGTCTTTCAAGATGAGCCGAAACCAACCAAAGTGGCGCGCGTGAAAAGTGCATCTAAGCGGATGATTGCTTCTTTTTTTAATAAAACTGGACACGTGGCTACTGTTGCTTTAGAGAATCGTCGTACAGTGAATAGTGACTGGTACACGACCATTTTTTTGCCGGAAGTTATTGACGAACTCCGTAAAAATAACCGTAAACGCCGTATCATCCTGCACCACGACAATGCTAGTTCTCACACGGCCAGACAGACAAACGACTTTTTGAAGGCGACAAATGTAGAACTCATGAGTCATCCTGCATACAGTCCCGACCTGGCACCTTGTGACTTTTTTCTGTTCCCAAAAATTAAGAACCAATTACGCGGTCAACGATTTTCATCACCAGAAGAGGCTGTCGAGGAGTATGAAAAACACGTTTCAGAGGTCACCACAGAGGAGTGGCACAAAAGTTTTCAAAACTGGTTTCATCGAATGAAAAAGTGCATAGACGCCAAGGGAGATTATTTTGAAAAACAATAAATTAATTTTGTACCTTTAATAGTATTTTTTCATATTCATTCCGGAAACTTATAGTGCGCCCCACGTATTACTTTATCGGGTAAAAAAATGAAAACTGACTGGAGTTTCCACTAGGTGTAAAGTTGCGATCGCAGAGATTGCAATATGATTCCTAGATCTGTGTGCGGTCGGAACTCTATTTCCGTGTGACCATCGATCATGGATGCACTTAAAATTCTGTGCCGTGCCTGCTACGCTTGGTGCAGGCTGACGCGCTCCACATTAGTTGCAATGTAGCTAGTTGTCTGAAATTATTTTGTCAATTCTCAATAGTAAAAAATACCAAATATATGTATGTTGTAAAAAAGACAAACGATAATAAAAGTAGTCAACTTGTATGGAAAGCTAAAAAATATTTTTAATATTTAGATATGTTCATATGGGAGAGTTGTTCAGTATCATGGACTGAATTCACTTTAAAAATAGTTTCTAGTATATTAATTAATACGAGTTAATACGAGTATAATCCGAATAACCAACGATCAAGGATGCACTTAACATTCTGTGCTGCACCAGTTGCACGGTGTTGGCCTCTATATAACACATACGAAGAAACAAAAAATATAATAAAGATACGAGTTACTATAATGTGTATCGCATAATATAGGAAACTCTTACTGGATCATCCACTTTAGGCGAAAACCACTGCCTGCCTTACTCGTAAAAATTTAAGTCGTAGAGATCGCAATATGATTCTAAGATCCCTGTGCGGTGGGAACATTATTTCCGTATAAACATCGATCACGGATGCATTTAACATTCTGCGCTGTGCCAGTCGCACGGCCTGCACTAGCTGACGCAGGGAGACGCGCCACACACAAGATGAAATGTAAACAGTTGTCTGAACTAAATTCTTGTCTTTAATAAAATTATAATCAAAATACTTGTTTGTGGTGTGTGTGTTCCATAAAAATGGAAAACCTGACTTCATTATCTACCAGAAAAGTAGTCGAATTACAATTCCAAAATTAGATGACTGATGAGTGTGAGTGGTCTGATTGTAGGCTGGTAAGATTACTAGCTTATTACTGTACTGAAGGTCTCTTCCAGTAAAGGGAGGACTAGTATGTAATTACCACGTTAGGCGAGTTGGTGACCGCAGAAAGTTCATCGCGTAGAGGACGTTGCTGCTCATTTTCTGTTACCTTTACCTTTCTTAGTCGCCTCATACGACATTTGTTGAAAAGGAAATGGATGGTGACAATACCTTATAATCAAAAGTAAAAATCGGATATATTCAGATGCATATTTTTTATTTTATTTATTATGATTGGATTCACCCTTAAAACAGTTTCAGTATATTTTGTTCCCTGCATAGTGTTCCGGCCACTCAAAAACTTGGAATTATATTGCAATTACAACTTTTATTATCCTTGCCTACTTTTACAACATATTTTTATCTAAAGTTAAAGAGATGTTGGCTATTATGGAAAGCGCTTTTTTATCGAAAAATCTCGCGATTACGGGTAATTCAAGTCTTTACTCCGTGCGACATTATAAACCCAATTTGACACAAATGACAGTTGCCCAGTTACAACGTAATATAGTTGCCCAGAATTCCGGGCTTTTAGTTTTAATAAAAATATCCAAACCGCTTCCATAAATTGTTAGCCAAAAATTACCTCTAAATAAATATGCATCGGATTATCCGATCTCTAATATAATAAGGCATAGAAATGGTAATGAATCCAAAATTCTTATTTAGCGTCTAAAAAAATTTACTGAAACTATTTTAAGGGTAGATTCAGTTCATGATACTGAACAACTTTCCCCAAGGAACACATGTTGAATTATGAAAAATAGTTTTTTTGCTTTCCATAGAAACTAGGATCAGCTGATCGGTCAACTTGTATGGGAGGCCCTAAAACTATTTTCATATTTCGATATAGGTATTTTCCTTGGGGAAAGTTGTTCAGAATTATGGACTGAATTCATGAAATAGTTTTAGTATATTTTGTTAGACCCTGCATAACCATAACATTGTACGCTCACCAGTTGCACGGCCTGCGGCGGCTGATGCAGGGCGACGCGCGGCACCCGAAGGCTCCCCTCGGAAACAACTTCAGGCCACCGCAACCGCTGCACCACCGGGCAGTGCGGACTAACATCGACTTTGACTTGAGCAAGGTAATTTACACCTTATTTTCAAACGCACTAAACTTATTTTTGTGCAAGTTTGATTAAGGGAAAGTAAAGACGCAGTGCTATGTATACATTTGTGTGGTTACAGTAGTTTTTTATCAAAAAATATGCAGAAACTCTCTCTTAACAGATAAGAAAATGACAACCAGTGGTTGAATGTTAAAATCTATTGATATATACAATAATATAATAATAATGAAGGTTTTGTAGGTTAAAAATTTATTAGAATTATTTCTTATGTTATATTTTGTAACACCGTATTTCTTACTTTCCACAAAATATTAAAAATAATTTGAAATATCAATCCAATACATGTAATAAGTATATGTACTCCAGCTAATTGGGTTGCTAGAAGTGCAAAATATAAGATTTTTCATTGGAAAAGCATCATTATACAAAAACTAGAATTATTAAGGGCAGTAACCATTCATTTTTGTTAGACGTAGGTATGTTTGCCACACCCAGCCTATATTTTTTACTTGGACAGAGTTAGACAAGTAAAATGTGTTCTTATATCAACGTAGCCGTACAAACAACTTCCTACCTTATTACAAACTACTAGAGTCCCTCTTGAAGTAACGATGGTAACATGTAGCATTAATATTGAAACTCTTTTTGCAGTATCCTGGGAAGACTTGCCCGAGCATGCATCGGGACATGCATTACAAAGGTAATCTTTTTTACTTGTTATCTTTAGCTGCAACTTGCAACGTCGTTAGATTTTGAGTACCTTTATGCGGTTAAGTATAAATCCGTTTATTTCGTTTTGATAAAATAAGTCCATAAAAGATTAAGACTATTTAGATATTTAAGTAAGAAGAATTTATTAGGGCAATTTTATCTCTTGCGTCATAATTTAAGAGGTAAAGGTCATCAAGCTTTAGATAAGGTTAGAATTATGGAATAATTGGTTTTTATAAATGACCTTATATTTTCTAGGTATATGATAAATTGATAATTCAATTCAATTCAATTCAAAATATCTTTATTATCATAGGATATTTATAATATCTCTTAATAATAGTCACTTTGTTTTGTTTTGCACAAATGTTGACGTCAAATCGTTACTTAAAGCTAAGTTTACGCCGCTTTCTAGGCGCAAGTGCAGAAGAAGCGGCAACAAACTGCACTGCACGTTTTCTCCAAAGACGTCAACTAACAAACTAAAAACTTAAAATTAGTTATATAGATGGACAGAAATTACATTGCTTATTATGTCATAATTAAATTGAATTATAAGAATTACGAAATTTAAAATAATGTCAATTTGTAAATTTAGTATGCACCAATGTACCTAAATTATGACATGTCTAAGTATACAAACCTTTAAGAGGGACCCGCGCCAAGCTCAAGCCAGACCTTTTTGTCTTTAAGATAGTCATCGGTCCTATAATAAGCCTTCGCACAAAGTACTTTCTTTACATAAGCTTTGAATTTTCTGTCTGGCAATCTTATTATGAATATAAAAAAATACTTTGTATTATAACTCAAAGAATACTAGTTTGTGCATGGGTAGAATAAATCTTGAATAGGTACTTTCGTGCCTCAAAATGCATATTAGGTTTTTCTGGTGTCCACTCATTTTATTTATTTATTTATTTAACATTATTACAAATATAAATAATAGATGGACTTAAATCAATAGGCTTTATCTACCAGTCAACCCACTGGTGATGCCGAGAAAAGAAGACTTTTAATAGGAGGTGCAAATTATGTGATTTACATGAAAAAAAAATATTTACCTAAATATTATACTGTATGTAGACTAAATATCATCATTATCATCCGAGAGTAGGTATTCCCGGTTGCATCCTCAAGCGGTAACGCTTCAGAGCCCGGGGTTTCGGGGTATTATACATAACCTTCATCTACACAGGGTGACTTTTTATTAACTGGCAACATTTTTGGAGCAAGTTCAGTCCATGATACTAAACTACTTTCTATAAAAAAAGTAATTAAAAATCGATAACAAATTTTCGCCCTCCCATCCAAATCAGCGCTCAGCCAAACGGATTTTGTATTTAAGGACGAAAATTTATCGATTTTTACTAACTTTTTTTAGATAAAGTATTTCGTATCATGGGCTGAACTTGCTCAAAAAATGTTGCCATTTAACAAAAAGTCAACCTGTATATTATCTTTATATTCTATCTTACAGTTTCCAAAGATAACATTATCTTCTACGAGTATCTTGCACGCACAGCACTCTAAACACTACACGAGTATCTATAACTTCTAACATAAAATAACCAAAAAAATCTTTGTTGCAGCCAAAACTTGGACACAATATTGAAGGCGTTTTAAGTTAAGATGGTAGGCATTCATCTAAACTAAGTAGTCGCTATGTAGAAAATATATTTATACTTAATTCCTTAAGCAATTGTAAATATACTTGTACAGTCTTACTGAATATCTCGCTTATGATAACTGGAGCTACAAAGTGTACTTTTAAGTAGTTAAGTCGCTGTAACGATGACTTAATAAACTATGTATTAAATAGTATGACATTATTGTGAGTAGTTTTTTAGAGGATTAATTGTGATGATATGTTACTTAATTTAGATAATTGTTAAACTTGATATCTTTTAATGGCCTCCAATTAGGTAGAACATACATACATATTTTCGGATAGATTGTGTAACCAGAACATCGGTCTTATTGTCAATATTTAGAACTTAAAATAGATGTAAACAATAAAATATTGATAAAATGTACTTAATATAATTATCTGTAAAAGATTTTCTATCGTTTACAAGATAATGCTACTGCTATTATTAATCCAAATGTTCCAGTAGAGGTTTCATACCATTAAGCTTCTTATTTATTTTTAAATCAAATATATTACATATGTGTATATTATGTAGTTCGTTAATATTGTTAGGTAGTTTGATGGAAATACATATCTGAAGTTCGTATCAAAATTGTTATTTTCTTTTATTTAGTTTATAAAATAAATTAAATTATCGAAGAATTTTGAAACGTAATCATCATTTCAAAAATCAAATATAGATACCTATGTATACATTAGGAAAAATATAGTTGTTTATAATTTTTTCATGCAATTTTTATTACACTTTGTAATAATGACATTGCGCCAATAGCTTTAATGATGAATATTCCCGTAAAACACATACTAATTCGATAGCTACCAATGTAAAATTAAAACAAATACTGTATATCGCCTCGCTTCTTATAAGACCTACTAGAAATGTTATTTAAATAAAATTATAATAACAAGTTTTGGTTTTATTTATTTATTTACCGATTTATGTACACGGACAATATATACAGAGAACACATAAACAAAAAGTTATACAATTTTATTATTGTAGATTTTCCTTAAATTGGTATACAAGCGTATTTTTAATTTAGTACAAATACTTTAAGGGGTGATTCACTCCATCATTTTAAACAACTTTTCCCAGTAAATGTATATTTAAAAAAAATCACTTCTCATTCAAATCGAAGTTATCATGTGATCTACTAACTATGGAAAGTGATTTTTTTCCGCATTTCGATATCCCCTTAAAATATTTGTACTTAGTTAAAAATAAGCTTGTATATTTATTTATGAAAACAGCAAATACCTAATAAAAATACTAAGTACTTATAAATTAAGTTCAACAAAACTTTGCCTATTTGACACGTACTGACAAGCATCAGGAAGCTAACGAGATTACGAGACCCAAAAAGGTATCGGTGAATCTGTCAAAATGCCTCAGGCTTTGTAACTTAAGTAAATTCACACCATACTTACTTTTTGCGAGTATAAATCGAAATCTACGAACGCGCGAACGGCGCGTTCCTATCTGCCTGATTAAGACAATCTCAGAAACTACTGGGGCAACATTCATGCGGTTTTTACTAATACAGGGTAGGCAGATAAGAGGTGTACACTTTATTAAATTTTCAAAATGTTATTCTATGAAATATACAATTTTTAGGGTTCCGTACAAAAAATGAAAAAACGGAACCCTTATAGGATCACTCGTGCGTCTGTCTGTCGGTCCGTCTGTCACAGCTAATTTACTCCGAATCTACTGGACCGAATCAGGTAAAATTTGGTAGCATGGTGTAATCCTATGACCCAAACACATATGTGCAAAGTAAATAAATATATTTTTTTAAATAAGGGTCATTTTCGGGGGATAAATTAGGAAATTGAAAATAAAGTTTTGCAAACCTTACTGTGTCATATATCAAATGAAAGGGCTCATTATGAGGATCTCAAATATATTTTTATTATAATTATAAAATAAATACTTTTGATTTTATTCATGAGAGAAGACGAAAATTGACCATTCCCCCCCCCCCTGATCTCCGAAACGACTAAGCCTAAAATTTTGAAAAAAATACGAAATACAGTTTATTGCTTGTAGATTACAGGAAAACCTATAGAAATTCAATCAATTGTACGGAACCCTTTCCACGCGAGTTTAACTTGCACTTGGCCGGTTTTATTTTTAAGTATTGTAAGCAATCAATTATGAAAAATAATGTCAGACAAATGTCCAACTACAGCAGCACGGCAGATGAGAACAGTTTTCATTGCGTTTTTAATTACATTTTCCAAAAAAAAGTTAGAATTTTTGTTTGGGGCAGTTTACGTGACTGCGTGTCTATTAGGGTGAAGCAGAAGTAAGCCGCTACATAGTTAAATTTTGAAAATAAAAACTGGAAGTCAGAAAACTTACGTATTAGACGTTCAGCAATAAACACTCGTACGTAAGCATACCTATATCTAAGGATAAACAGATGCGCTTACGCTTTTCTAATGCGTTGGAATGGATTCATCTGTTTTAGTGCTCCTCTCTTGTTTGAATAAAAAGCTCATTTGAATGCTATGAGAATCGAAATGCTCTCTTTTTCGCGTAGTAACTTAATTTAATCGAGTTCTATCACAATGTCCTTACCTTTGGATTGGGAAGGTGCTCGTAATAACGCGGAGGTGGGACGCGAAATAAAATTACTCTTCAGTTTTCCACGCAGATAAGCAGGTTATTTTTTTATTTGATGGCGATACAATTACGTTTTCGGTTTTCGAACAATTGATTTTATTCAGAGTACGAGTATAACAAAATATACTGAAACTATTTTAAGGGCAGATTTAGTCCATGACACTAAACAACTTTTCTCAAGGAATATTTTATATCGAAATATGAAAAATATTTTTTAGACTTCCATACAAATTAGCCGATCAGTTGATCCTAATTTCTATGAAAACAAAAAAAAGGTTATAATTTTTCCATATACGTTGCTTTGATAAAGTTGCTCAGTATCATTGACTGAATCTACCCTTAAAACAGTTTCAGTATATTTTAAAAAACTTACTTTGGGGCTAGCTTAATCAGTGTGATTTGTCCTTATATATTTATTTATTTATTTTCTTAGTCGTTATATAGACATGAGTAGAGTTTTTTAAAGACTGACTGCCTCCGTGGTCCAGTGGTCAAGGCGATTGCCTTGTGATCCGGAGGTCATGGGTTCAAATCCCACTGGGAAGCATACTTTGTGAAAAAGTTGTTTCCAGTCTGGTCAGGATATTGCAGGCTTGAATCACCTGATTATCCGAAAAGAAAGATGATTCCGTGCTTAGAAAGGCACGTAAAGCTGTTGGTCCCGAACGCCATCTAGCGTTTGTACCTATCCTAGGATTAGTTCTGGTCTACCCTTTGGGTTGCGGAGGTCAGACGGCAGTCGCTCTGTGTAAAAACCAGTAACCTCGTCAAATCACCTAGGTAAGGTAGCGGACCCCGGGCTCTGAAGCGTAACCGCTGACGATACAACCGGGAATAAATCTCGGATGATGATGATGCGAGTTTTTTAAAGAAAGCTATACAGGGTTATTTTTAATTAACCGGCAACCTTTTTGGAGCAAGTTTAGTCCGTGATACTGAACCACTTTCCATAAAAACACTTATCGAAAAACGAAAACAAAATTTCGTCCTCCCATACGAAATCCATTTGGTTGAGCGCCGATTTGTATGGAAAGTCGAAATTTTTTTTTCGTTTTTAAATAATTGTTTTTATGGAAAGTGGTTCAGTATCACGAACTGAACTTGCTCCAAAAAGGATGCCGGTTAATAAAAAATAACCCTGTAGGTATATATACTTAAGAGAAAATAACACTGACTAGTCTAACTCAAAAGTAAATTTAAAGCTGGTCCCAAAATAATACTGGTTGACTGTTAAGTTTATTTTTTTATTTATGTAATCTTTATTGTCCATCAAATACCCGTGTGGTTCCGTGTTAGAATAGGACCACTCCATCTCTTCCTGTGGATGTCGTAAGAGCCGACTATAAGGATTAAGCACAAACATCTCGTTCTACAATTGCATTCCCAAGGAGGGTTGACGTCAGACAGGCGGCCGGTCGTAAAACTATAGCCAATTTACAGCTAAGATAAAGTGTAGTATACTTATATTATATATTATTTTCTTCACAATACCACAAACAGAGAGTAGCAAACTCCCGAATGACTGCATGTAAGTATAGTTTTATAAATAAAATTTAATATCTAGTAAAGCCGTCTTATTTATCAGACTGAGCATGACATAGATATTTTTTTCTTATTTTTGTTCCTATATGTATTAGATATTATTATCGAACTTTACGAAATATCAATTTGACACGAGTTCCTAATTAACGCGTGCCACTATTTATATTCGTTTTAAAACACGCAGCCGAGTCAATTCCACGCTCAATTATGTTATTTGTGATGAACTCAATTTGTGTAAGTCTATTAACGCTGGCCGGCGGAAAGTTTTCCAATAACGCCCAGGCTAGTTCCGCCGCTGGAAATCGAACGATTTATTTTACGATATCTTAATCTTCACTTTATTGACTTACGTCAGGTCGCAGGTAGCTTCGCTTTTAAAATACAAATACAAATGTTTTTACTGTAGAGTATGTAACACCAAGTTCGGCTCTTAATTATTAGCTTATAATAAAATAATAGTTTTACAAATTCAAACAAACATTTGACATTTTATAGTTTAAGTAATTCGTTCTTATTGTACGTGAATGGCAGGAGTCAAAAATATTATGAATAATCAATTATATAGGTAAGGGTACCTATTTAATTTACCACGTGAAGGTACAAGAAATAAAATCAAAAGAAAAATTTATTAGTTCAAACTCAATTAATCAATTAACATTTGAAATACTGAAAAACTTAGTAACAAACTGAAACTAAACCACAGAATACAATAAGAGTAAACAGAACGGAATCTCCAAAGTTACGCAAATAATGCGTCCCCGTTCCCCGCACCCGCACCTCTCCCCCAGTTCTTGACCGCCAGCGTGAGTCGTCGAGGCGAAAACGGGGGAGAGGTGCGGGGACGGGGAACGGGGACGCATATTGCGCGTACCTTAGGAGATTTCGGCCTGTGACTAAACTAAGAAATTAATAGTATTAGAATTTAGAATTAATAGTAGTAGAACCCTAAAAAACAACATACATTTGAATTAAGAAGTTCCTCCGATTTAAAGTCGCTTAAAAAGGAAGCCCTCTTTCTAAATGAAATAGGAAAACTAGAAGCAAAAGTTGGTTTTTGAATTATTGGCACGTGCAAGTGTCACATTCCAAGACATTGAACAAAATTATGTGTTGCAACGCGGCATTCTTTTTAACGGCAACACGAGATATGTTGAACAAATGTTGCGCAATAGACTGTCAGACAAACGTAGTTCATAATGTAAGGTATTTCTATTTAGAAGTTTTCTCGGAAGAAGTGGAGTTATCCCTGGGGTATCGAGAAGCGTGGAAAATCTAGTTGAACGTTAACAGAATCATGTTTATTTCTTTTAACTATATCTTCGTCTTTAAACGACCCATCGCTCGAATAGAAAATATATTAAAACAAAGATACACAACTTTTAGTCGGAAGGAGATCAAGCTAAAACGTTTTTTTTTTCATCAATGCTAACATATTTTGTTTAGGTATAAGAAAAACTTAAATATTTTTATGTCAAAAAATACAATTTTAAATAAAGAAAATGATACTCAAAATATAGGTTTATATGTGAGTATGATGACTTGAACTTTTGGCAAGAATAATAGAAAAACTGAAGGTTATTTATAAAATTTATTGGGACAACAAGTTTATATCTTCGTCGTCTAAGCGCGTTCCCGGTTGCATCCTCAGCTGTGCTGCTTCGGAGCCCGGGGTGCGCTTTAATGCTTTTTCTTCGCCAAATATAACATGCATGTCAATGGTTACTCAAGGATGCCAAAGACCATGCAAAATGGAGAAGAAATAGACGGAAAAGTTTAAATGATTTGGCTATAGTTTTACGACCGGCCGCCTGCCTGACGTCAACCCACTTTGGGAATGTATTTGTGCGAAAAGTTTTACAACCGACCGCCGCCCGACGTTAACCCTCCTTGGGAATGCAATTGTAGCACGAGATGTTTATGCTAAGTCCTTTAGTCGCCTCTTACGACATCCACAGGAATACTTACACTGACATACAAAACAAGTTTATATAGGTAGGTCCAATAACGTTTATTAAAAATAAACGGGCAAGTGCGAGTCGGACTCATACATGAAGGGTTCCGTGCCTCCATTTTGAAACGCTTAAAAACACGTTTTTTGTATGACAACCCCTTTTAATTTTTAACTTTTTTTATTTTCAGTATTTGTTTTTATACCGGCCATAGTTATACATAATCTGTGAAAATTTCAAGTATCTATCTAGTTAATGCCATTATAAAGATCTAGTTAAAAACGCTGAAAAAAACACGTTTTTTATATGGTGACCTCCTTTAATTTTTAACTTGTTTTTACTTTAAGTATTTGTTGTTATAACGGCCACAGTAATACATAATCGGTGAAAATTTCAAGTGTCTAGCTATTACGGTTCAAGAGATAGAGCCCTGTGACAGACGGACAGACAGTGGAGTCTTAGTTAGTTTTAGGGTTCCGTTTGCACCCTTCGGGTACGGAACCCTAAAAAAAGAGTAACTTTCGGAATAACATAAATAAATTTACCTACTTACGAGTACATACGGGCTAAACTTCACACCCTATATGTATCTTGCATGTAAAACTTGATCGCTTACTAGTCTAACATAGTTTGCAGGACTGTTGCATTAGTCAAATTCAAATATTTAGTAACGACCGAACTTTGACTTATACACTGACGCGTATTTAGCTTGGTCTCTTTTTAAGGTTTGTATTTTGTTGCTTCCAGATCTTTAGGAAAGACAATGAAGATGTCAAATATTATTTGTTTGAATTGTTGCCATTACGTTTAAAACATAATAAAAATCTTATTCTACCTAATAAAACTGACTTGCTGTTCGCAAAACTTTAGAACGGCTGGACTGATGGTTTATATGGTAATGAATAGCAGAATAACCGGAACCGTAACGGAACGGGCGAAACGAAGTTCGCCGGGTTAGCTACTATAATATAAAATAATGCCCACGCAAGCCTCTCAAAGACCAGGGTGAATAGACCAGTGATTCCCAAAGGAGATACATATAAAAGTAATCCAAGTCTTCCCGTGGATGTCGTCGAAGGCGACTTAGGAAACACAAGCTAAACAAAGCTTATAAACATTAATGAAATCTCTCCAAACCATCTGGCCAGCGTGGAGGGTGTAGGCCAAATCCTCTGACTGCTCTGGCTATTATAAGGCTCTGGTAGTACAGAGAGGGTCGTGCTCCTGCAGTGGAGACTAAAAAAGATCTAATGATGATAAGAAGTAATAAGAAAATTGGCTATATTACTAGTACAGATAAGTAAGATAAGGTGCAGCAGCGTTAGCCACCAAGTCACGATCTACGTAAACCTGAGTTCACAGTAATAAAAAGTTAGGAATCGTTGCAGCCAGCTCGAGTAGAAAACACGGAATTTAAAAGCGCGCAGTGTTGATTCCCAATGGACTCTTGAAGAGGGAAAACTAAGACTAGCGCAGTAAATTATTCGTGACGATTGTCTACTTGTCATGGAATAAGAAAAATCACTCGATTTTTAAAAAAAGGACTATCAGAGCCTTCTTTTGAAAAAAAAAATATAATAACTTTATTAAACTACTAGCTGTTTCCAGCAGCGTTG
This sequence comes from Acrobasis repandana, assembly GCA_963576875.1. Classification (NCBI taxonomy): domain Eukaryota; kingdom Metazoa; phylum Arthropoda; class Insecta; order Lepidoptera; family Pyralidae; genus Acrobasis; species Acrobasis repandana. Next base: position 10,565,034 of record OY756218.1, on the reverse strand, counting down.
CCCGCTTTTTGAAAGATAAAATATAATCTGTTAGTTGCTCAGAATGTTCTTTCTATAAGTGATTTTTTCTAAATCGGATCATTAGTTTTTGAGCTTATCCATTACAAATAACAATCAAATCTTTACTCTTTATAATATTAGTTTACATACCTAGTTATCGATAGTATAGTATATCTCTACTATATTTACCCTCCCCCTTACGTCTTTATTATTTATCACTTAGCTGTCAGACACAAATTGACTTTCCCGTGAGGTGACTCATATACAAGGTTATAGAACGCACCTTATTAGTTACATTTTCTTATGATCTTATATTGATCACTCTTAGCAAAACTAAACACAAAGTATAAATTGCCAACATTTGTTAACAGAAATAAATAAAGTAATACTTTGTTTTATCAACTTTTATCTCAGCTTTTACTTTACGTTGAAAAAGACATTGTTTTTCTGACGATACCTCGAGTTTTCCTTGGCAGTAATAATAGGAATGTTTTTGTCAAATCAATCCACGTATTATGAATCGCAGGAAGGGCGTGTTTACACAGTCTGCTAACACTCCAAGTGGAGTGCTTCGAGAGTACACTCCAAGACGAGTGTGAGCTCTTCTGTACTCGAACGCTCAGTTTATTTGCCTTATTTATGGATAGAGAGTTGACGTGATATTTCACCAAATAAAATATGTACTTATATATGTAAATAAGACGTGCCGTCAAATTTAAGAATGGTAGTTCTAATAAAGTATGACATACATATATTGACCGAGCGAGCGAAGCGTCTCTGATTCGAGATTGGCCAAAACCAACCAATTTAGACAAAAATTGGCACACAAGTTCCTTGATTTGATTATTGATTTATACGGCATTACGAGTGTTCGGATTACTTTCTGGATTTATTGAAATTTTTAGTCTATCGCGATTTTTGATTGGTGGAGAATTAGGGGAAACATTGCTGTAGCGTGATTTATTGACGGATTTCAATCACATTTGAGAGGCACACTAAGGCATTCATTAAAAAAAAAGATGTTGGATTCCAAAAGGAGAGAGTGGAGGGGAGGAAATGGGGAAGTTTGCTGTAGCATTATATATGAATGGATTTCACTGAAATGAATTTGCTAAGCCAGGGGAAAGGGGAATATGTCGGTTATTGCATGGTTAACCCTTTCACCGCGAGACTTTATATCAGTTGTCGTGCTCCCAGTGCGAGGAATTGTGAATATCCATAGTTTTTGGTCGGATAAATCCGACGCTCGCAAAATGGGCACGAAAATGTTTGTCGGATAAATCCGACGTTCGCGGTTAAAGGGTTAAAGGAGCTCGTGAGGTCTACTGTTCTCACAGAACCACTAGTATACAAACACCGTTTCCAAGTAGACTCGTAAAATTTACCTTGCTCATTCAATAATTTATTAAAGAGCATATTCATCCTTATTACAGGTACAAATACTATATATACAGCATGTTGAATTTTAATTAAAGGAAGGTAATTTGAATTCATAGTTTACTTGTGGAATATTAGAAAAATATAGCACAATATAACTTTAAATTAAATGATCGTCTTGTATGAAAGATGTTTTAGCTGTAAAGACTGCAATAAATAAAATAGCATTACAGCCTTAAATTCTAAGCTTAATCTTGTTTACTACTCGTAAATCTAGCGGATAAAGTGGTGGTAAACCACGATTAATGGAATAACGAGCTGGTCGTTAAATCTTGGCATTAGACGTTTAAATAAGTGTTAGTCCGCATGAATGATAGAAACTTTACTTATGTACAAATTAAGGACTAATAGATGAGTAGCACTCATCTATTCATTGATCTATCTCATTGAGTACACTAGGAGCAAACTGGCCTTGTGATGACGACAGAGGAGAGTTTGATGTGTTACCGTCGTACCGTCGTAAGAGACGACTAAGAGATATCACACAAAAACTTAAAAAAAATTAAAGTATGTTATCGTTGAAAAACGATTATACGTGTTTCGAATTTACATATGCGACCCATATACGGGTCTATGTTCTATGTACTGCGATCACCAACCCGTCTGCCCAGCGTGGTGATTACGGATGCCCATAATCACTACGCTGGGCAGACGGGTTGGTGATCAGACTTGCTTGAGCAGATTCTCAATTTATCGGAAGAGTCCTTAGGTCAGCAATGGCCTGATATAAATTTTTAATGACTTTCCTAATGATTTAAAAGACATTAAAACTTTAAATTTGTTTAAAGCAAGGCAAAAAAAATATATATTTACAGAAAAATATTGTAAGTAGATTTGGGTTTTTACAAAACAACACTGTTTTTTATGCGTTCAATAAGTTTTAACATATTTTTATAATTAGTTTTACATTCATTATAATTGAATAATTTTATTCTTTATGAATCAATAAAATATCTTTAAACTAAATAGGCTATAAACAAGTTTCTTTGCCCAGAAAATATTAAAAGACCCCGATTTTTGCGTTCAGCCCAAATAACTTTTGAACGGCTAAACTGATTTTCATCAAACATAACTAAGAACCATCTCGATAGACAAAGCTGCCAAAAAAACCGCATCAAAATAGGTTTATTCGTTTAGGAGCTACGATGCCACAAACACACCTCTTTTTGTCAGGGGTTAACAAGAAGACAATCAGATTTAAAACTGTAGTAATCATTTCTCGATAATACTGGTGTCACATCTGTCTGCTATGTAACGTGTCTCACGTCTAGTTCAAAACTGGCTGTAGTTAAAACTTTCATGTCAGTGCAATGGCAGCGCAGGCTTTTGCAGCCAATTCAACTTTAATGCTAATAAGGCAATTTGTAATAAAATAAAAATAATGTAATAAATACCATGACAAAAATAGAGTGATAAAGATACCACATAAAGTGGGATAAGGCAAGGAAGAAGAATGGTATTATGTTGGCAGCGTGTTAGATTTTTAAAGAATAAAGACATTATAGTATAGTATTGTAGTAGTGTAAGATTTTCAGTGTCAGGTCCACCTGAGTAATCCTATTTTTAGAAAGAAAAAAAATCTGTAAATTCAAATTAAAAAAATATGTTTTTTGAATATAACACTCATATCAAAAGCTGTTATTGTAACTAAACTATAATGTAGCTTTCTATTAGTAAAGGATTTTTGAAATAAAATCAGTTGTTTTTGAGTTTATCCATTACAAAAAAACAAAAACACAATTAATTTTTTTCTATAATATTAGTCTAGATTTAGAAAAAAAGCGGCCAAGTGCGAGTCAGACTCGCTCATGAAGGGTTCCGTAGCAGCAAGTTACATAATATAAAAGTTCTAAAGGTAAATTGCGGTTTACGATTTATGACGTATTAAAAAAAGCTACTTACTAGATCTCGTTCAAACCAATTTTCGGTGGAAGTTTGCATGATATTGTACATCATATATTTTTTTTTAGTTTTATCATTCTCTTATTTTAGAAGTTACAGGGGGGGGACACATTTTACCACTTTGGAAGTGTCTCTCGCGTAAACTATTCAGTTTAGAAAATGAACGGGTAAGTGCGAGTCGGACTCATACATGAAGGGTTCCGTAACACCGTACAATGTTTTAAAACGCTAATAAAACACGTTTCTTGTATGACGACCCCCTTTAATTTTTAACTTTTTTTAATTTTTAGTATTTTTTGTTACAGTGACCATAGTAATACATAATCTGGGAAAATTTCAAGTATCTAGTTAATTCCATTATAAAGATTTAGTTAAAAACGCTGAAAAAAACACGTTTTTTTATGACGAACCTCTTTAATTTTTTTTTTTTAATTTTTAGTATTTGTTGTTATAGCGGCCATAGTAATAAATAATCGGTGAAAATTTCAGGTGTCTAGCTATTACGGTTCAAGAGATAGAGCCCTGTGACAGACGGACAGACGGACAGACAGCGGAGTCTCAGTAATAGGATCCCGTTTGCACCCTTCGGGTACGGAACCCTAAAAATGATATAAGAAACCTCAATATCATTTTTGAAGACTTATCACGTATGGGTTTAATGAAAAAAAAAAGAGTTTTAGTTCTAAGTATGGGGAACCCCCAAAATTTATTGTTTTTTTTCTATTTTTGTGTGAAAATCTTAATGCGGTGCACAGAATACATCTACTTACCAAGTTTCAACAGTATAGTTCATATATTTTCGGAAAAAGTGACTGGTTCATACGGACGGACAGACAGACACACAGACATCCAATAGGGTTCCGTTTTTTTTCATTTGGCTACGGAACTCTAAAAACATGCATACGAGTGATTTATTGCTAGCGAAGTACCAAAAAATATACAAGTTTGCAAACTTATGCAGACATCATCTTCGTGAATCCCAAACTCGTGTTTCGTTGGACAATGTATCGACAGAATGTTTGGCCGAATAACTTTACTAACAACTGAAAATTTAAGAACGTTAAGGGGTGATACTGTCATTTAGTTCCATTGTTATTCGGAGTTAATAACAGCCTAGGTGCCAAAGTTTTGTGGAAATTAGGGGTCTCTTTGATTTTAAATACAAAATATCCGATCAACTACGGTCAAATAGGTATTAACCTTATTTAACTCTTTTCTTTATCTTTGTTGAGTTAGGAGAGAGAAATTATTTTGTATTATTGAAATTACATATTATACAAGGTCTAAAAAAATATGCTTAAACTATTTTAGGGCTGAATTCAGTCCATGATACTGAAAAACTTTCCCCAAGGAACAAATATCGAAATATGAAAAATAATTTTTAGCCTCTTCAAAGTTTACCTAGTGATCACCTGATCCGAGTTTCTAAGGAAAGCAGAAAAAATAATAATTTTTCGATATATGTTTTTTGGTAAATAAGTTTTGGTAAGTAAGTTGTTCAGTATCATGGACTGAAAGTACCCATAGTTTCAGTATAAATAAATATACTCTAACAAAATTGTTAGATATACATCACAATAAATCATTATGTCCAGAAGTCTTTTCAAGTTTTACCTTTCTTTTACAAAAGTAATCAACAACAACACAAGGAAACGAAATTATATTTATCAGGTTCTTATGAAAAAAATATAACGACGTGTTTGATGAGAAATATGTAAACATACGTTACAAATGTATTTCAAAATAAGAACGGCAAAAAAAAACTTAAGCACACTAAAGAAATCCGCTTTCCCATCCAGCGCTCTTTATTTGCGGGGGTTCCCCTGAGGGCAGAAGTTAAAAACAGCTTTCACCGGCCGACGCGTTTGAATAAGTTTCACTGAAGTTTTATTGAACTTGTAACCTTCGGCTTTGATATATGTACTCGGCATCTGTAGCCGTCGGCCGAAGTTAGTGCGATCGTAAATTATTCAACCCTCTATATGTACTTACTACATGTCGCAGCCCACTGTTGCTAACTATTTGATGCATGGTGTTTCGAACTGCTTGTACAAAAATATATTGAGTTATGGTTAAAAAGAGTTAAAATAACACTTCTTTACTAATTTGGACTGATGATTTAAGCATCAGGTGGTTCATTCAGGTCAGTATTTTTTTAATAAAAGACTAAAGAAAATCCTGGCCATAAGGATTTCTGGATTTTTTTATCGATGATCATGATTAATTAGGTAATACTAAGGTACTTTTTTGTTTTTATTCTTTTAGTGGCGTGTCTTTTGATAATTTTTTATGATTGACGTGTAAATAAATGTATCAAAACATTTTTAAATATTTTTATTACATATTGATAACTTTTTACTAGACGTCATATGAATCGAATAAGCTATCGCTCCACATATATTTTTAAGACCACGATCATATTTTTAACACTATTTTGAACTTGTCGACTAGACTATTTGAAAAAAAAATTGTACATATAAAATATTTGTATAGGGTTTTAAGGCATTCAAGATGCAGTACTAAAGTACTGAAGTTAAATAATGAAATAAGAAATGGTGAAAAAGTCCTGCTCACGTGGTATTTTTCCACCATTTATTATTTCATTATTTAACATAATAAAATAGTTTTTATTTTTTTCACCTACAGATTGCATTTTTCAACAGATTCTCGTGAAATTTAAAAAACAGGTTTGATAATTATATAGATTTTTTTGTCTATTCAGTTTTGGCAATTTTTCAAAATGGCGGATATAGGGGGGTTTAAAACTTTAAAACAATCATATTTCAGCCATTTCGAAACATTTTCACATAATGTCATAAAACTTTTTTGTTACCCTTATTAAGACACAACTTTTTTGTCTGAAAAATTTCAACGGATGGGGGTGAGTCGCGAGTTTACACCTCACAGAGCAACTAGTTTATACTCAAGCTAAGAAACCGAAAGAAATGGACGTAATTATCTATTCTAAATTATTTTTTTCTTAAAAATATTTTTTAATTAAATCGAAATAGTTTGTTACTATTTTGAAGTACTATATAGTACCTTGAAATATTATATAAGGTTTAACGTTTCATTTTCAATTGCACATTGTTACGTTGGCAACGTTCCCAGTACTTGTCACCATAAATAGACGGTTGAGACGTACGTACCAGGCACCTCTGCGAAGTAGCCATATCTAGTTGCTGAAATTATAACGTATTCTATTCACGATTTAGTAGAATAATATATGTTGGCTGGATTAATAAAGTAAGTAGATTCAAGAAACATTGAAATAAAAAAATGGTTGCCTGTAAAGTCGGTTTTACGGGCGAAGATTTTACGTGACAACGCGCGCGGCAGACCGATCATAGTTGAGTGGGAGAGAGACGCAAGGCATTCGGCGGGCCTCTCTCTCGTTCGGTGACTCATCGTAACGTTACCGAGCGTTACACTTTTTCATAAGTGACTCCCAGCCGCAACCTAATTTAAGACGTTGTCACGTCAAAAATAATAAAATCATAATAATGATTAGATTTATATCTAGATTCTTTTGACAGATATTCAGACGCTGAATTTGTTCTCTATTGACGCATTTTTGTTTTAATTAAGTTTTAAATAAATAAATAATAAAATCAAATGAAAGTGTCTAGTCTACCACCAGTGGCCATTTAATAAAAATGAATATACTGCCACTAGTGGTTAGATAAGAAATAATGTTATTTTGCCGCTATAGGTACAAAAAGAAATAATGGATTTCTGCCATAAGTCCGGTTAGGGCAAACCTGTAGGTTAAGTAGGGCAAACCTATAGGTTAGGTTATGTCAACTTGTAAATTGCATGAAAACCCCTCGGCATTGAATACCTTTACCTTAATTTAATTAACTCACTCTTTCTGGTCGCTGAAGAAAGAAGAGTTCACTAATATTTTAAAAAATTATAAAATGTAAACCAGCTGTCTCAACCTAGGTAATATTAGTCGATAAAAGAGATTTAACAACAATGACAGCAATTTGATTGATGCCTGATGGGAAAACTGATAGTGTGCATTTAACAAAGGCTAACATTGCATGCTCGGCTCTACGACGCTACGAGGTGCTACGACTGCTATGACTGCTATGAGCGGCGAGCGTGGGAAGCGACCACATGCATCTCAGCAGTTTTAGCACAACGTAGTAGTACATAATTTCATATATTCTGGTCATAAATGATTAACTTCATCATTTCAGCGTTACAACAAAGTGTAACGACCTTTCGTCCGAGAACCCAGAGGTGCCAGACCTTACTTATTTTCTCACTAATCATTTGTGTGAAATTAATTAGTGTGTAGTGTTAGAATGTTTCAGTTTACGCCTACTCGATAGTTTGAAAACAGGGCCAATTTACTGATACGAGGGGCCAAAGGTTAATACCAGCAGTAACTGTTGTTATATTGACAGTCTTGATTTTGAATTTAATACGTCACCGGAAATGTGTTTATTCAGGAATTGTACACAATTCTTAGGAAATGTAAACAATTACACAAACAACGCGCTCAAGCGGCGAGCGTAGAAAGCGAACACATGTAGTTCTACGACGCTACGAAGCGCTACGTCAGCGCTACGAGTAGCGAATGTGGAAAGCGGATACATGTTAGGCGATTCCCCCATTGGAAACGCGCTCCGCCGCAGTGCTCGGATCGGCAGATTTTGCGCGCGGCGACGTAGGCGCAGATCTGCCTCGACGGCCCCGCACCAAATATACACTTTACAGTCGATCGTCGCGAAGAATGAATACCGAACTCATTCAAGAAAGCATCTTGAATGAGTGCCGTAGAGTTCTTTTTTCTTTGTCCTTTATACATAAAAACACGGGCGGTACTGCGGAGCAATGTGTCATCCTGCGGCTAGCACCGCGGTGAGCCGCCCCCACGCAGACTGGCAGAATCAGCGCGCGGGACGTGTTCCCGCGCGTTGACGCTTTTTCAGTGGGTTGGACTAGGCCTGTATTCTATACAAACGGAGATACTTGCATACAATGTTAAAATCTGCCACCCCGCGCTCCGCGACGGTGCGCGGTGCTGTGGGGTCATCGCCTAAGAGCGCTTTCAGACGACACGTGCGCACGAACGCTGATTAAGTAGAGCCAGCTTTCAATAAGAGTCCGCGTTGCACTAGCGTCGCGATCGCGTCGCGAATGCGCAGAGAAGAAACATTGGAATTAAATGCTTATCTATTGTAATATAAAGTTTAAAAAATATCTCGATATAAACGCGAGCTCTATTCGTGCGCTGTGCGATCGCGATGCGTGTGCGACGCGTGCGCGATGCGTGCGCGACGCTGTTACTTCGCGACCGCTGAGCGAGCGCGCGTATTTTATATCGAGATATTTTAAACTTTATATTACAATAGATAAGCATTTAATTCCAATGTTTCTAAAGAGTGAGCGATTCTTACGCGAGGTGCGCGCTTCTTCGCGCCGAAAAAATTCGCGCTCGTGTGAACACGGCCTTAGTCGCGCACACGTCGCGATCGCACAACGTACGAGCAGAGCCCGCGTCGCCTATTACTTATTTTAAACGTAGGAAGTGAACACATGTAGTTCTACGACGCTACGAAGCGCTACGTCGGCGCTACGAACGGCAAGCGTGGGAAGTGAACACATGCAGTTCTACGTCTTAGCTATTTCAGGGTCACGCTACATGATTTTATACAGTCTGGTTATAAATATGACTAACTTGGTCATTGAAGCAAGCAAGCACAAAAGTAAATAAATTAAGTTTACAGTTTCTGGTTGTAAAAGCTCTATAAATGATTTTCCTAATATTTGAGAAACATATCATCTTATATGATCCAGTTGTCTCAAGCTATTTAATATTAGTCCATACAACAAATCGAACGATATTTATAATAATTTGATTGACCTACTACAGGTTAACTAAGTACTGCATTCAACAAAGGCTAACATTGCATGCTCAGCTCTACGACGCCAACGCTACGATGCGCTACATCAGTGCTACGAGCAGCGAGCGAGTGTACTCGTAGCTCTACGTCTTTACAATATAACACGATGCTACGTAATTTTCTCCATTCTGGACATTAATAGAAATAACTTCGACGTTGTTGCAAAAATCTAACTTGTTATTTAAGTAATTTTGGAATAAAGTCCTTGATCTCTAACTTTATCTTAATACAGCTACATTTGAGTTAGTGGCATATTTTTTAAAAGTTTTTTGTGTAATCGAGTATAAATTTATTTCAAATACAATGGACCGTACCTTTGACTGCAAAAAGTCACACTCATCACACTTCAGACATGACACATAGAATTTGTCTACCCTGTGCCACCCTAATATAATGTCAGACACTAGCGAGCAATGCATTTTGTCCGATATGGGGTGTTCTCGTAGTTTAAGTAAGATCAGTGTAAATAGTTGTGTACGTATTATCTTAGTACAAAAAAGTAATTACCCACAAAAAAAATTAATTGTCATAAATTAAATTGAATATTCAATAATTTAAACAATGAACAAGTATCCGGTGTAATTAAATGGTAATTAAGCAGGCAATGGTTTCAGGTGTCCGTTCTAATCTCACGTTGTAAGCAAGCCGGCAGGGATTCTGCGGCCCTATTCTGGTCGCCCGAAATCGCAGCGGGCGATAAATCGAGTTTTTCCTGTAATGTTACTCTAGAGACCGCTTGCTGCCAATCACGGTGTCGCTATCAAATGGATTTTATTTACACGGTTTTATTTTCATTTAGTGATTCAGGGTTGGATTACGTTCATGATTTACCCTATGAATACAAATGTAAGATAATTTATTTATTAAAAATTATAAGTATGTTGTTAACAACTTGATACTTTACAAGTAAAGTTACTACATCAGATAAACGCCACTGGCCACTTTAAGCGTGGATATTTTCGGCTTGCTCTAGAATTTTTCTTCTATATTAGGCTAGAAAATTTTTAATTTAAGTTTGAAATAAGAATAATTAACCATAAAGAAGAAAATAATATTAAATCTGCTCAATACACATACAACAACGGATTAAACAAAGGGAAACGCTACAACTGGAATTGATGTTATTATATTTTTCCACTAGTCTATTCCTGAAATAAAGGTTAAAAAAAATGAGGCGCAGTAAGATAGTGAAGACTGGCAGAATAAGGTTGCAAGGAGGCGCCGCGTGCGCCAGTTCCCACGGCCGCCGCAGACATGCGACGTTTATTAAGCTCTTCGCGTTTTTGTTACCTGCCGGGAGATTTATCACTTTTAATTATTTCTCATTGTCCGCCACCGCTATTCGTCTAAGCGCCAAAATTATTATGCTCACAAGTAATTTACAGCAGAACGTCACGTGATTTACGACGGGAAAAATGGATCGCTTTTGTTGTAAAAATATCTAACTTAGCAATTATTTTTTTATTATTTCTTTCTCATCTTAGCTCAATATTATTTAGTGTGGTTCTGTGAGAGCAGAAGACCTCGCGAGCTCTTCTAATCATGCAATAATCAATAAAAAAAAAAATGAACTTGTTTGTAAATTTTCGTTAAAATCAGTTGATAAATGCGACCTGTAGGCGAAAACGGACAAAAATATTTTCGCCCAATTTCCATAATCTGCACTATGGTACGACGAAAATTACAAAAATGTGCGGCTAAACGATATTTCTATCATAAACAAATCTTGTTTAAATAAAGATTTATCTGAAAAAATTCTTATTATATCTAACTAATCAAAATCCCAATTGTTAAAAAACAAATGATATAGTTACTTACACAAAACTAAAACCGTTATGTTATTTACGAATACTGCGATGAACATGTATTATTAGTTAAAATAATATTTAATTGTTATTGCAGTACCTAGTATTAGTAGCTTGTAGCCAAAAACCATTCACTTGAGCATACCAAATAGTCAAAGCTGTTAAAACATAAACAGATTTTATTGCAGTTTAGTTTTGTAAATTTGAACGTCTGCCATAACAGGTTTATGGCAAACAATACTTGTTAAAAACAAATAATATAAATTAAAAAATGAAATTGTTCTCTTTTTCATAAAATATACGCATATCAATGAAATGTGTGATACAGTAAAAATGTAGTTTGCAACAAAGACAATTTTTTTCTGTTTAGTTTCACTACTGAACTGAATGTGGTGGCTCAGTTGGTAAGAGCATAGTCGTATATCGAACCCTCGACCTTGAGACCAAGGTCGCGGGTTCAAGTCCTGCTCACGTGGTATTTTTTTGCCTAAATGCCTAAAAAACTCAAGAAAAAAAAAATTAAAGTCAATTGTTTTGACTTTTGAAAAGATTATAGTCACTTCTGACTAAGTAAATTCTGCGGTCGGCCGCATAAATCATTGGAAAACAATCAAAAATTGTTAAAAAAAATTAAACAGCTCTCCAAGCACAGCGATCGGTAAATATCAATGGCTATAAAATTCATGTTTTATAAACATGTTGCTTGTAGCACGAGCCTTCATCGGTATTCATCGCGGCCGTGTTAGGTTCATTAAAATGCGCCGAACAATAAACGCCGGCCCACGGGACCTTTTGTGACTGAGCGAGTTTTAACCGCGTTTCAATCTGTTGTTCGTTATTATTTCCCTCTTTGTTTATGCTTGCTCTTCTGTAACCGAACTGTAGCTTTGACTGTGAAATGCATTGGTTTGGAGCAAAAATATGTAGTTTTTCAGACATAAAATAATGTATACTTATACACTTTTTGAAGTTTGGTAAGTCTCTGTTGGTTTTTATTATTTCCTTTATTGTTTATGCTTGCTCTTCTGTAACCGAACTGTAGCTTTGACTGTGACATGCATTTGGTTTCGACCAAAAACATTTAGCATGTATGTAATGTATACACACTTTTTGAAGTTTGGTAAGTCTTTGTTGTTATTATTATTTTCCTCATTGTTTAAGCTTGCTCTTCTGTAACCGAACTGTAGCTTTGACTGTGACATGCATTTGGTTTCGACCAAAAACATTTAGCATGTATGTAATGTATACACACTTTTTGAAGTTTGGTAAGTGTTTGTTGTTATTATTATTTTCCTCATTGTTTAAGCTTGCTCTTCTGTAACCGAACTGTAGCTTTGACTGTGACATGCATTTGGTTTCGACCAAAAACATTTAGCATGTATGTAATATATACACACTTTTTGAAGTTTGGTAAGTGTTTGTTGTTATTATTATTTTCCTCATTGTTTAAGCTTGCTCTTCTGTAACCGAACTGTAGCTTTGACTGTGACATGCATTTGGTTTCGACCAAAAACATTTAGCATGTATGTAATGTATACACACTTTTTGAAGTTTGGTAAGTGTTTGTTGTTATTATTATTTTCCTCATTGTTTAAGCTTGTTTTTCTGTAACCGAACTGTAGCTTTGACTGTGACATGCATTGGTTTGGAGCAAAAATATGTAGTTTTTCAGACATAAAATAATGTATACTTATACACTTTTTGAAGTTTGGTAAGTCTCTGTTGGTTATTATTATTTCATTTATTGTTTATGCTTGCTTTTCAACAACACAAAAAACATATTGTAGCTTTTATAATACGAATTAACACTTTGACATGTAAGTTTTGTAACGAGCATTAATTCGACTGCATAAACTTGTCATTATATGGCGCACTTGTTGGATATCTATAAATAAAATATTACTTAAAGTATAAAAATCTTATTTCAAATTATTGACTTATATTAGTCAATAATTTGAAATAAGATTTTTCTATATTCGTACCCACAAAGTAACAATATACTACGTACAACTCGTACCCTAGCTTATCAGTATTAGTTAACACGTTAAATGTTAAACTACATTTAGACTAAAATAACATCAAGTGGGTCAGCGTTCAAAAGATTAAATTATCAAGATTTTAAATATTCTAGGTATTAGGTAGGTATAAACAATGGCTTGGGCAAATAAGTTAAGAGAGGCTGTACGATGCCACAGCGAGTTTTCGTTTTACCTATAACATGTGATTTGGGCGAAAAAAGAAAGTTCTTTAACATGCGGATGCTTTGGCTGATATAACTGTTAATCTGTGTGTAATTTATATAAATAAAGAAATAAATAAACTATTTATCGAAATGTGTTGTTTTTAGACAGTCTTGAAATTTTTTTACTCATGTTTCTGATTTGGTTTTAAAAATAATACGAAATAAATTACTAACCAACAAACTGGAAAACCAGAAACATGTGTATTATTTCATTTTTGTATTTGTGTGCCTGTAGCAACAAATAAACAAATCTAAATGTAAATTAGTTATGTAAGTTGAATATTAAATAACTTCGAATCCTTTCTACATTTGTTACAGCAGTGATTGTTTTTCATGTAATATCACAGTTATGGGGAGAATAAACTGTGTTGCGGGACTGGAATTTTTTTACAAAATCTCACCCAAAGTACTTATTTTTAGGTGAGATGTTTTTCTAGATTTACTTTTTATAATTTATTCTAGTACGTTTTCTACAAAACCTTCTAGCCGGTAGGATCTCTTAATAGGTTAATTCATAATATGTGGCACATGGTGCCCGCGCGACGACGCCCAGGCGGTGTTCGCTATATCTACGACTCCAGGGCCCGCCCACCATTTCCATGCGGCTATGAGAGACTATAAATTTATGTGGACTATCAGCTTAATACGTATGGATTCATAATTTAATGCAAGGCGGAGTTGAAGAGAGTATTTTTTGCAAAAGTACAAAAGTTCCTTTGATAAAATATATCACGACAATAAAAAATATTTAGATCTATTTATATGCGAAATGAAAATATTTAATCGCCTTTGGGTCTTCAAGATTTGCTCCGGAATTTGTCGACTCGGTAGGAAATAAAATGGTGATAGTATGAAGATAAGTAGATAAGTATCACCTAGCATGTATATCAAGTACTCTTATTTGAATAAAATGCCATTGGCTCATGAAGAAGTCAAGTAACCGTTATGTAGTCAAATAAATAAATGTACAACATTCCAGAAATGATATGTAAATAAAACATAAAATAAATATAAATAAAACATTTGACGTCTTCAAATAAACTAAATTCCAACAGGAATATATGAGAAGCGACTCTCGTAAAAAGTACTTTCGCTTGATAAAAACAGAGATTAAATTTTTTTTTTTTTTAAATATTGTACCACTCGTTATACTGTTACTCTTGTACATACTTTATATTTTATCGTATAAGCTAGAATATGAAGTACCTTTGTCTTCATAAATACCTATATATCTCCGTCGATCTTCTGACGTAGACGCTTGAAGGCGGGTGAAGATATTTGCCCGAGTTCAGACACGGCCCATTCAAAAGGCGCTCTAAACGGAAGGATACGAGCCGTAAAATAGGATTTCATGCATGCGTTGGCTTGTGTGAACAAATATGTACGGTTGACAACGCGCGACCTTTGCCAATAGCCATTTGGCCGCAGAAAAAAACATTTCTCATTCCTTTTCTCAACGAGATTTCAGTCACTTGACCTACCTTCTTTTGAATTACCCTTGCGTTATTAAGAATATTACTCGTATTTAAGAAGAGAAAACATTATTAGAAAATGGACGTTTAACTGTCTAGCAGTTGTTAGTTTTTGATAAATAGACAGTCCAGTTATTACAGACATTCACGTTTATTATTTTTTTCGATACATTTAAACAAATAATAATTTAATAATAAGTCCTCTCCGCTGATTTAAAAGCAAAGAAAGTTCCAATTGCTTTTTCTTCCACGGTTCTTCTGATTTTCTTGTCGATGATTTATACCTATATCTATACTTCTATACTAATATTATAAAGAGAAAAGATTTGTACCTATTTTTGTATGTTTGTATGTTTGTAATGAATAGGCTCAAAAAGTACTGTGCCGATTTAAAAAATTCTTTCACCGTTGGAAAGCTACACTATTCCCGAGTGACATAGGCTATGTGTGTACCACGGGCGAAGCCGGGGTGGACTGCTAGTGTTGTTATAAAATTGGGCTACTAGTTGTTTCATAGTTTGGCACAGGGGTAGCCACAGTTACGTGTTTCCGAAGAAATGTAACCCCATTTATGTAGGTTATAATTGCATCTGCTCGTTTGATACGAAGCTAGTTCAGTGACTTACACAAATGCCATGACAGCTTGGAACGAACAAGTATATGTTCTTGTGATTCCAAGAAGCCCGAAGATAATGGAACTGTCTCCCTCCAAAGATTAATTCTAAGGCTGACTGGATTTACATGGTTTTGTGACCCTTCATTTTATCTACCTCATAAAGTATGTATAAGTTTATTTTAAAAGGTCTAACATAAAAATAAAAATAATAAATTATTGTTTGCCGCAGTAGTGAGCTTACATCGCAGATTCATACCGCGGGTGCAATTCTCAGAGCAATCAGCAACACATACGTGTGTCTGCGCGTCCCGAGTGCCCTATACCGGAGTCGTTTTGAATATTGCATTTAGCGTTACCCCCACTACCCACCCCACCTCCAGACGACACTTGCAGTTTTTACTCAAAGAAAAATATACAGCGCTCTATTGTGGTCTGTGACCTTTTTGCAAGGACAGAAGGTTTATACCCTCTGCCGCTTTTGAGATAAAATCAACACATTCTCCGATCATATTCATATATCGAATCGAACTTTTTGATAGAATCGACATTTTTGCAGCTACTCTATCATGTATGATTTCGTCGTCTGCAACTTGATTGCAAAGTATTTTTTGGATTCACTTTTCATTTTGGTGCCACTGAACCCGTGTAATTGTATTGTTTAGTTTCGAGTAAAAAAATATAAACTCAAATAGACTATTTCTTTATAAAATATGTCGATATTTCTTAGATTCTTAGAATAATCATTTGTAAAATAAAATCATCAAATTGTCATTTATTACAGAACTCTGATTTTTAATATAATGCACTTTTAAAACAAGGTATCAAAAATTATTCAGTAATGATACCGCTCAACTGTCTTCAAAGAATTTATTATATGATTTATTTTGTTTCAATAGAAACTTTCATCAAACTTTCAACAGTCGAATTGTATGAGAATTTGAGAAACCTAAACTTTATATCGTATTACGCTAAATGTTGCGAGTGGAAAGTTGCCCAGAAGGTATTATGCTCTGAATTCACCCTAAAATAGTTTACCTAGGTAAGTTTATTATTTTCCATTTGATATAGCAAATGTATATAAAAATTTATATTTTTTTATTTTACACAGGTACAGGGAATTTAAGTAATGAAGTAAAACCATTTCATTCCAACAATAGATGGTGTTTGCAATTCGATTCCAAACAGTGGTAATCTAAGTTACTGGTCGGAACTAGAGCTAGGCGTATCCATTTAACTAATGCACTGTCCGACTATTGGTCTTGGTGCAAACGAGGCACTTTGTTCTACTGAGTAACATATTAGCTACTCTAGGTAGCTCCGTCCCACTTGTGTTTACGTTTTAGTTCCCAACTACGCCGTCTACGTACTCTGCGAACCCGTCTAATGTGTTAGAGAATGTCTTCAATATATTATTTCTTGCTGTTACGAGTGTGTTATCTAGTTTTTTGTTTGTTGTTTTTTGTGTGTTAGTGGCCAACACTGGTGTCAGATTTTTAAACTGCTAGAAGCCATCTGACATTGCTTGATGGCTTTACGTGCTTTCCGAAGAACGGAAGAGCTCTATAATTTTTTATGTCACTTATTGGCCATCCATAAGTGCGGACACGGTGTTGCTTGCGAAACTTAAAGCGCTAGTTATCAATGCGTTTTTCCATAGGGCCACTGAGCTGGTCCGTTTAAACTGGGAGTTTCATGAGTTCTTTAGGCAA
This sequence comes from Acrobasis repandana, assembly GCA_963576875.1. Lineage (NCBI taxonomy): Eukaryota > Metazoa > Arthropoda > Insecta > Lepidoptera > Pyralidae > Acrobasis > Acrobasis repandana. The sequence goes on along the minus strand of OY756218.1, from coordinate 10,547,933 downwards.
TCATTCCCTCTAGTTATGCAATATATTTTTGTTTTTTAACTTTTATTATTATGCCTGCCTCATCAACAGTCAGATACAACCAGTCGCTGCCATACTATCTTAAGAGTTGCAACCTGGTTTTTACTTCTCAAAAGATGATATGCGTGGCGAAGTAAAAAAAGGCGCAATTCAATTTGGCTATAGATTACAATCGACCGCTGTCCAACATCAAACTTCCTTTGAAATAATATTAGGTATCGCACGAGATGTTTGGGTTAAGTAGTAACTAGTAACGAGACCAAAGTATACAAATATCGTTATGAAAAAAAAACACGTTCCTTCCGTTAAAAACAAGAATTTATCCCTGTGCAAAAAAAAATGTTGACCGTATTTATTTCATTTTCCCAGTAAACCGTTCTGAATATTTATTCGCATGTCGCTGTTAAAGAGACCCCACCTCGATCCCTGAATTTAGAACCTGAATCTCGCTTTGCCGGTTTCTACTTCTTGTGAACACTGTAACTGAACAAGATTCACAGCGAAAGTTCAAGATTACCAAGAAAGTCTAACTGAATCACTAATTTCAAGAAATAATTAAGCATAATATCTGCAATCCAATTATAGTACTGAATAGCTATTTCAGTCAAATTAATGTAGAAATAAAAAAAAATATATAAAAAAATATAAAAATCTTTATTTCAAGCCAGTAGTTTTACAATACAAATTTCTGGGACCCACCTAGTAAGCTTTGAAAAAGCCTGTGGCAGGGGGACCCGCTCTTCCAAACACTTAGTATTAACATAGGCCTAGTTTACAAATATATTTTATAACTTTAAATATATTCTTATTTCTATTGACATGAGTGTATGTTGTGTTGTGTGATAAGTGAAGATGTGTAGATGCGTGAGTGGGTGTGTACGTGTGTGTGTGTGCGTGTGTGTGAGGGTGTGCATGTGAGTGTGAGAGAGTGTGTTTGTGAGGATTTATGTATTGTGTGTGTGTGTGGTAATCATTACTCATTCCTGGTGGTAAGTGAGAAATTATAATAAATAAGAAGTAGGTTATGTAGTTCTCAACCCTACGATAGAATCTTGGGATCAGAGACCACAAACAGACTACACATAAAATTATGAACTGTCGTCAGTTATTTGTGGCCTCCATTGAGTATATTATCTTATATATTAGGTTACTTTATTTTGGTTAATAATGAGTTTTTCTGTCTCATCATAGTCTAAAGGTAACAGCCATTCAGTTATTAAGGTCTTACATTTATATTTTCTGAGTTTATGAATATCTAGTTGTTCATTTAGATTATTATATATATATGCCGATATTATATAGTATTGTCTTTTAGCAAACTCTGTATTGCTTTGATGAATAGAAGCGACCTTGGGCCTCCTCCTAGCAGTTTGTTGTTTGGGGTTGTAGGGTATTGTTTTGTGTAATCTCAAGGCTGCTGACAAAATGAATAATTTCCTAACTGAAAGAAGTTTACAGAGTTCATAAAGTTCCTTAGTAGGATATCTTAGTTTTTTGAAGAACATTATTTTTAACAAGTATCTCTGGCCCCTTTCCACCTCTAGAAATTTAGTTTTTGTAGCTCCACCCCAAGCAGAAATGGAGTAAGTAATTATGGACTGTGCCAAGGCGGTGTAGATTTGTTTTAGTAATTTTTGTGAAGCTACGTGTCTGAGTAATTTGAACATCCAAATAAGCTTTCTAACCCTTTTATTGACGTGCTCAATGTGTGGGTGCCAGCATAGTCGCTGGTCAAGTATGACCCCAAGGTACTTGATGGATTCCACCCTCTCCAGTGTCGAACAGTTACAGTAGGCAAAGTTCTCTCCATCACACATATGAGCTTTAAGATTATAATTTGGAGTAGGTTGTGTCTTTTTAGTTATATAATGGCATATGTACTTTGTCTTTGCGGTGTTCAACGAGAGCAAATTGGATCTTAACCAAAGTGAGACTCTGTCGAGCCCCCTATTGGCTTTGTTAAAAACCTCATCCCATGTGGAACCCTCAAATACAATGGCAGTATCATCAGCATACGAAATGATACTTCCACCCTCCAATTCCAGGTTAGTAAGGTCATTAATATACACAAGGAACAGGGTTGGGCCCAGCACACTTCCCTGCGGTACTCCATGTGTGATTTCCTTGTCTTCGCTTACACAGTCTCCTATGCGAACTCTCTGTCTTCGCCCATATAAGTATTCGCCAAAGAGTTTTAAGGGAATGCCTCTTATTCCGATTTTTTCTAGTTTTTTTAATAGAGTGGGGAGAAAAACAGTATCAAATGCCTTACTGAGGTCCAAGAACACTGTAGCGCACTTTATCCCATTGTCTAGTAGCTTAGTAATTTTAGTTGTTAACGTTATTATAGCATCTTCAGTAGATCTTCCTTGTCTAAAGCCGTATTGTGCATTCGATAAGATATTGAGATTGTTGAGGTAATTTAGTAGACGAATATTTATCAGTTTTTCAATAATTTTAGAAAACACCGTCAAAACAGAAATGGGCCTGTAGTTGTTAGGATCTGTTTTCTCTCCACTCTTGTACACAGGTGTAACTAAGGCTAGCTTTAGAGGGTCAGGAAATTTTCCCTGTTGAAAACAGAGATTCACAAGATGACTAATTACGGGGGCAATTATCTCTTTTATCTGTATAATAAATCGAGTGGGCAGGTTATCAGCACCAGGGGCGCTGTCAGGTTTAAGAGTGGAAATGATGTCGAGTACCTCTTGCGGGTCAGTATCCATCAAAACAAATGATGTTAACGGAGGGCTGTTTTCAACTCTATGTTGGTCTAGATTGGTTGGTTCTGAGACAGGTGCAATCTTTTTTGCCAGATTTTGTCCTACATTAGCAAAATGCTCATTAACAGAGTTAACCGAGGTATTCTGCGTTGTACCTAATTTTAATAGCTCAATGTTAGTTGATTTAGTACTTTTAAAGTTTGTAATTTTATTAACTGACTTCCAGAGCGCCTTAGGGTTTTTGTTTGATTTCTCTAAATCATTTCTTTGATATTTACGCTTTAGTTTCTTTATTAGGTTGTTACAAAAATTTCGGTATCTTTTGTAGGTGATTTTAAGTGTTTCATTATGCGGGTCGGACCTTAGTTTTAACTGCATATCGTTTCTGTTATTAATACATCTAATGATGCCAGGCGTAATCCATGGCCTTGTGGGTTGTTTCCTACCAGAGACACGTCTAGTAGTTTTACTTTGATTAAGCGCGTCGTTCAGCTCTGCACTGAGTTTTTCAATAACAAATTCGGGATCATCGCTCATCAGCAAACACATGAGGTTTTTATTTTTAGTGATAGAGAGCGCTTTTTCATAGTTAATAGTCTCGATTTGTCTGTTATTGGTAATTTTCTTTTCCAAATTTTTAAGGCTTAAAAATACGGTATCATGGTCAGTAATCGTGGTATTTATAACAGCTATGCGTGCCGATGTGTTGTTAGGTTGTATTTTTAACATGAAGTGGTCTAAACAACCGAGGAGCCTTGTTGGTAAGGTATGTCCTGGTAGCAACCCATGTGAAGCTGTTATATTTAGATAATTTTCCCTATTTCTACGTTCATTTATTGTTTCTTTTTCTCTGGATAATAGGTTGATGTTAATGTCGCCAGTAACTATTATATTTTTAGACGCTCCGATAGAATACAAGTGTTGGCTAAGAGAATCAAGAAAGTTTTTTGCATTATGGTTAGAAGGTGAGCGATAAATAGCTAGGATAATAGTATCTAAGATTTTAATTTGTAAACAAGTAGCTTGTACTAATTTAATCTCCTCCACCTCAGCATCTATTTCTTTTCTCACGTAAACCACAACTCCGTCATTTTGATTCATATTATTTGTGGTAGTGGAAGAAGTATAGTTTTGTAACGAAGGTGTAGGTTTACAAGGGTTAATTCTGCATTCTGTGAGTGCCAAGATATCGGGGCTGAAGTTAAGTTGATTTAATAGTATCTGAAAATCGTCAAGGTTATTATATATGGTTCTGATATTTTGTGTTATAATAGTCATGTCACCTGCAGTTAGATCAATGTTCTGAGCAAGATGCTTAATATCACATCGAATAGAAGAAGCAGTTTCAATCTCATCAACTTCGTTTAGAGTGTAAAGTGTACTATCCATAGTTTATTTTTTTTTTTAGGTATATGTGTATATAGATAAAAATATACTCGTTTGTACTTAAATATACAGAGTATCACTACCACCAGTATGTGTAGTATGTGTGTAGTGTGTGTGGAGTGTAATTTGTTTGTATGTGTATATGAGAGTGTGTGAGTGTGTGGTTTGTTTACATATCTCAGATATATTATTAAGTTAAAAATAGAGCAACAGTAATGCTTTAGTATTTCAACACCAAAAGAAATATAATAGATTACAGTGTCTACTAAGTGCATAAGCATGACATTGCCACATGAAAGATCAATCAAGTATGTTATAAAGTTAATGAAAGAATAGCCAAAATTTTGCACTAATATTATACTAAAATGCTTATGATTAGTTATGTATATCAGTCCAAATAGGTACATAAAAATAACATAACCATATGAAAAACTTTCCTCTTCAGACACACTACGTAGTGAGGCTGACCATATACCGAGGCACTTTACACAGTATAGTCATTTCTTTTCAATCAGTTCCTGAATTTGTCTTTCACTTTTAATATGTATATAGGGTGAGTCTTTTTCTTCATTTTTCCTTACATACACTCGTCCCATAGATGTCCAACAAAATTTATAAAGATTACTTTTAACGAGGTCGCGTGCTAAGAAGAAGAGACGGGCCGCTTTACCTGTAAGCTGCTCATTGACAAATATTGGTGTTTCTTCTTGTACCCGCCATCCTAAGTGTTTAGCACGGAGCTTGGACTTTTGTATGACGCTGTATGCCTTGCATTGTCTTAGCACTTCTGATTTTACCATAACCGATGAGGTTTCAACGACTATCGGGGTGTTTTGCGACCCGTTTCCTTTAGAGGGCACTCTAAATATATCTGTTATATCCTCCCTTTTAAGTTGAGAGCCTATTGTGCTCGAGAGCTGCAGTGTCATATTAATCAAGTCCTCCTTTGTCTCCTTAGGTTTTTTAGGGGCATTTTTAATTTCAAAATTTGATTTACGAATGTCCAATTGTACGTTTTCTAGTCTCTCCTCTAGAATTGTTATGTATTTTTTGTCCTCCTTTTTTTCCTCTTCCAATTTGTGTACCCTTCCTTTTAGCTCCTCATTTTGCGCAGTAAGGAATTCAATTGAGTCCTTGATATTATTACTTGTTTCTTTTATCTCCTGTAATGTGTGTTTTAATCCCTTATTTTGTTCGTCAAATAATGACATCATCATGCATCTCATTTCCTCTTTAAATTTCCTAAATTCCTGAGAAACATCATCTTCCCTTTTTCTCTTATTCCTGAGGGAGACATATTTATTTGGAGGAGTATTCTTATCAGCTAAGGTTTCCGAATCCGATAGGGATTTATCCATATTTTGGTGTGTTTCTTGGCTCATGCTGACTAGGGTAGCATAGGTTGTGTAGAGGTCTAAGATTATACGCAGACGCCGCCGGTACTAGTTGAGAGTGCAAGGATGGCAATATCTACAAACCCGTGTGTAGAAATAGGAAAGATGTACAATCGAAATGCCATAAGATGCCAGACTAGGCAGGGGCGGAGCTAGTGTTGACGTCACGTCTGTGGGCTTCACCTCTTGATGCGCATACGCGTGTGTGGGAGCTGGTCGGCCAGTGTGACACTAATGCTATCTCTTTCGTCCGGGGGCGGAGCGAATACCGATGGCACGGCTATTGGCTACACCTCACGATGCGCGGGCGCGTGTGAGGGAGCAGGATGTCTGTATAGTGTGTTGAGTGTCTCTTTCTAATAAGGCGGGGCAGAATGCTCGTGCGTGTGAGATGGATGGTGTGTTTTATCACTCACTCGTTGCTATGAAGCGCCTCGATGTATCTCCTAGTACGTGTTGTTCACCTGGTACTTCGCACGATTTTACGGCCGAATATTTATTATTTAATTTATTAATTTAAAAAGAAATAAGTTCACTAGACACGTTCGCACTCAGCTGCGGTCCGGGGGGAAGAGGGAATGTATGACATACTTGTAATTGACCGAGCGAACAAAGCGAGTGAAGCGTATCAGTTACGAGATTGTCAAAAAAATCCTTTTGTCCGTCTGTCTGTTCTCGCCTACAGTACTTACGTACAACTTTCATCTAGACATGAAAATAAATAAGTTAATTTATTTGTGTAAAACCTTCCACAAATATGTTTAATCCCATGCATAATTTACATCGAATTTACTCTCATAAAGCAATTTAGTAGCGTGTAGTTCCAATGCTCTGGCAACGTTATTAGTTCCAATTAACGTGGCAACCTCAACACATGTATGGGCAATTAAATGGAGTGATACCTCTTCCATTAGTATCTACCCAGTGTTGTTTACATCAATTAACAGGCGTGTTAATTTTAATGCGCGCATATGCGGCCCGCTTTGTGTACTATATGGTTAGTGACTTGTTGCCGTCGCGTTTGTTTTAGATCGGTTACATACTCGCATACTCGTATATAAGCAGATAGCTATAGAACTATTAATATTCCACGTTTTTTGCAAAATAAGGTGGGTTTTGTTTTTTCCCTGTTTGAATTATTTTATTTGGGGTCATTTTTGCTGACATGGTTGATAGGCAAAACAGATGAGAAATCGTACGAGTATACTCGTATGATCTCAAATATGAATATGATGGGAATGTAATTTGATGTTTTATTTGTCGATTGAGCAACTGAAGAAGAAAATGATGGAACGATTAAGTTGATTTGTCGGCAAACCGTCCTTGCAAATTTATTTGTGCGAAAAGTTTTTTATGCTCAGACCTTTAGTCGCGCCTTACGACATCCACAGGAAGACGGAATTATCCTATTCTGGGCCGGAAACTACAAGTCACGACTTTGTTTTTTGTTTTTTTCTTTATTAGGGAAACAAACAGTAGTACAGAAGATTAACATATAGTTTAACTTAAATATAACTTATATTATATTTCTGAAATTAGAGGCTGATATGGCAAATATATCAATTTCGTCACGTCACATCATGTTAATGAGCTTAAAAGCATTGAATGGCTTAGGTAGGTCACAAAAAAGTGTTATCATTGTAGCTATGAGCTGAAATGAAACTGCGTCACTGTATGGGCGTTAAGGCTGGAATGCAATGCCACAGGTCGTCGTTTTTACGCTCCCTTTAATGTTATTTCCTCCTTTATGACACTATAAAGACGATACCGGCCACTACGCGTAATGAAATCTTGTGTTCAATACCCCGTAGATAGTGCTTTCGCTATTAACACCTATCCACTACGGTATATCTGACGTGGAATCGTTTAATCAGATTTTTCTTATCTTACAAAGCATGCAGCGCGCAGTTTTAAAGTAAAATTAACTTGACTTTGGTAGCCAGAGGAAATATATTGTTTTGTGATTTGTATCCAAACAAACACTGTTGGAATGAAGTGGTTATCCATGTTATATTCTATCCAAGCATATTTTGTTACATATTTTGTTTTTTTTACCTCTCGTAAAACGTAATTAAAAACTATTGTTTGGTATAATGTAAGTACCTGGTTTATAGGTATACCTAAAATATTAAATTCAACTTATGTTTCTGTGTATTATTACGATGTATTTTCTCTGATTTAAATAAATGATTCATTAAAAAAAACTTAATTAAAGAAAGTATATTGTCAAACCAAAAATATTTTTTTATAAATTAAAGAAAAATAGGTACTTATTATCGAATATACCTAAGTGAAAACCAGTTAATTATGAGTAGGAAGTACTTAATTTAAATGGGAATATTTTTTTTTCTTTTCTTTAACATTTCTAATATCTAATTATCAATTATATTTTCAGTTAACATAACCTGTATAATTGAATACCTAACCGACAGTGTTAATACCCCGTCTTTGGAGAGCCCGCATGCGGTAATCTACTCGACAAGCAGATTGAGCTACTAAGTATCATCAGCCATTATTTGCCTATTAGATACCGAGATATTGTATTCGACGTGGATGTATATTACGGATATATCTTTGGTGGGTTATACACATACAAGGAATAGTTGATGGAGACAGTCAACAATAAGAACTTTAAGATATTGGTCAAAAAGGACTCTTTCTATCCCACCTTTCAGAGAAGTGGGTGGCACTCGTCCTAGTTATCTCTAAGAATATAGTTCAACTCACTATATCTCATTATATTGTTTTTGTATTTTTTTATTACATGTTTTATAATGTCTATGGCTTATGTCCAGCAGTGGACTTCCTGTGGCTGATATGATGATGATGTTTTTTAATAAGATTTTTTTAAATTAGATGTTATTTTGTTCCAGATTGAACAGCTTACAATTAATAAGTACATGTTAAAATATCTTACTAAAAATCAATAGATAACTCTAAACTTTCAATATATTGTCATTATTTTATAAAATTATTTTATTTATAATTATGGTCTTAGTTACAATTTATAAAAAAAATGGCATGAGATATTGTAGTCCGCATTAAGTAGAAAAGTAGAGTTTTCTTTAAAACCAGTCCATCTTCCAAATAGCAGTATGTATACCTGACTCAACACAGTGCATTCTTGTCACGTCTCTATCACACTTACGTAACAAGTGAAAAGCCTGGCGTCGCAACAAGAAAGTCGAGTTAGAAATCCTATATCTAGAAAAGATCACAAACTGTTGAAATCACAGGAAGCGAGAACTTTAATAGATCTTGGATTCGAATTATGGCCGTAGATTCTTATTTATTAATTTTATCTTAACACATTATTGTTCAAAAGTATAAAAATACTTTAACCAAACGGCGGACTTAATGCTTAGTGCATTTTCTCCCATTCAACGATAGGTATAAACAGTTTTCTTATAGTATGATTACGAATATATATAATAATTTGTATGTGTTTTTACGTTTAATCATAGCTGAGTAGTTAACATTTTCGCTCTTTTTTATATTTCGGCTACAGTTGTCTGTGTTGAAATAATATTAAGTTGATACATAAGTAAATATTGGTCTGATATCTGATTTTAGAACTAGCTAACAATAAATAAAATAAATAACAAATCACACTGATTTAACTAGCCCCAAAGTAAGTAAAAACTTGTTTTATGAGATACTAACTGAATTAACTTTTATAAAGGGAAACGATACAATATTTTATTATAAATACATATATAGATAAACACCCAAGAGCCAGGACAGTTTGGAAAAGACCATTTCCCTCTTGCCCAGGCTGAGAATCGAATCCAGAACCTCCTGAGTGGAATAGCGTGTTAACCATTACGCCACGGAGGTCGTCAAATGAATGAGTTCGTATTGAAAATGCAAAATTGTACCTATTTAGAATTTGTAATTGTACCTATTTTTATAAACCAATGTACAATGTTGTTGTAATTTTTTTTCTTACGTAAATTGGCGTACTATGTTTATTTGAAATAACTTTGTTATACACATAAACATAAAATACAAATCACAACAAGAGAACAGCAAGTACAAAGGCGGACTTATGCCAGACAGGGATTTCCTCCAGTCAACCTTGAATTGATAGAAGAATTAACAACACAGGGTAGAGAGTGGGTACAATTCACAGAAAAACAGAAAACAACAATCTAATTGATCTCTTACACAGGTGCAGGACTATTGAGGAATAATGGAAACACTATATTGGGACTATTAGGATGACATGCTAGTGGATTGGAAAATTGGCTATGGGAAGGACTGTGGTACTTGCCTGACCAATGTTTAGAAAGACGGATGAAATAAGCAGGTGGTGACTCGCTGCCTTAGTCAATGGGCACCCGAAAAAAAAAGGCTGCACGATTATGTGCAGCAAAGATGGCAACACTCGTTGAGTGGTTTTAGAAATAGAGAGATGTTACTGGACTTTAAACGATCATCACTTATTCCTTTAGGGTCCAACTCTTCACTGACGATGCTACGAGCATATAGCTCTCGCGACTCCACTCTAGCCGGAGAGGTAAGGGTTCCTGTTAGGTCATCGGTTTCTACTCCATCTGGCCAACAAAGGTAAGAGGGAGACAAGGAACAGAGCCCCCCTAGGAGCACTCAGGTCAGTGGGGTCCAAGTGGGGTCGCTCCTTCCGAACAGCTCGCCATAAGGTGCCCTGCGGGTTATAACAATAAATAATTTATTTCAGGCATCGAAATGAACATATACCGTATAGACTAACATCATATCATATAAAACTTAAATTAAAACTGGCATTACTTTATTTGTATGGTCTGTGACGCATTTAACGATGTTGTGGTGTCCGGTAGCCTCCCGCAAAAACGCCGGTAGACGACACCTCTCGGCACGAATTCTTCTTGAGTGAATGTCTCCAGCTGTGTGGTTGGATCATGCACCACATGAATTAAATTTGACGTTGTAACGTGATTTCAACTTAACCATTTTAAACATCTTTAAAGAAAGTAGAGTAAAGCTTTTTGCTGCCCTCAAGAATTTGTCAGTGTTGTTTCTAAATTTTCTCTCCTCCTAAAATAACTTCGCGAAGTTTAGCGCCGCGACGTCGCAACACTCGTGACTAAAGGATTAGCGAGCGAGGAGACGTGTTCGACAATATCACCTCTGACTTCACTGGTACATTTAACACTGATACATCGGATCTTTCAATGTACGCTGCGTTTAAATTCGATTACATAACGTTGAATCTATTCGGAAATTGTGTTATTTTTTTAATTATTTACTTACATATTAAATTGAATACTAAATAGCTCAATATTGATCATGAATAAGTTGCATACAATGGCTATTAGATACCATTGTTCAGAACTTTTCAACTAAGAGTTGCTGAAGCAATTCCAAGATCTAGTTTAGGTCACTAAGCTAATGGTTATACCTAGTTTTAATGAAGTAAGAATTGTTTTAGAATATGAAACCAGAACTCTACTGTTAACTTTGAACTTGAATTATGAGATTTCAAACACATTTATAACTCAAATACGTGTACAATATAAAATAAATATATAATAAGACGACATCCGTTGCTTAGTGGATAACACGCCAATGCGCCACTTGGGCAAGTTAGAAATGGCCTTTTTCAAATTGTCCTGGGTGTTTATCTATATTTGTTTATTGTAAAATAAAGTATCTTTGAGTTAGTATCCCATAACACAAGTTTAAACTTACTTTAGGGCTAGCTCAATCAGGTGTCCCTATATATTTATTTATTAATTTATTAATATATGTAATGTATACAATTAGCTGTAAAACATTCATTTACTAGACTACCGACTTCATTCAGTATAAAGCGAATAAAATGAATTCATATTGATGTGCAACAAATTCCTTTAAAATTTGGTACATAGATATTTGCAGTTATAAGAACGCCGAAGTTTTGGGCGGGTAACTTTTCTGGTCTCTTACCCATGCTGGGATTAAATTTTGAACTTCTTCAGACTATCGTCGTGAAGTTGAAATGAGTTGGATTTATACAGTGGACTTGTGAATTTAAGTTTTAACTTGTTAGTGAGAAAACGATTTATTTATAACTCAACTAATTTCACTTAATTAGATTCATAATTAATTTGGAGATCTTTTGGAGAAAATTGAATGAAATCTCCGAAGGAATTAAAATTTAGTACCTACACAAATACATTTAGATTTGCCTTTCGCCAACAAAACCGAATAAAATAGAGTATAAATAAAACGGGTCAAGTACGAGTCGGACTCGTTCGTGAAGGGTTCCGTACCTCCGTACAAACGCAGAAAAAAACACGTTTCTACCTCTGACCTCTTTAATTTTTAACTTGATCTTATTTTAGTATTTGTTGTTATAGCGGCCATAGAAATACATATGCCATTACAAAGACCGAGTTAAAAACGTCAAAAAAAACACGTTTCTTGTATGACGACCCCCTTTAATTTTAACTTTGTCTTATTTTTAACCCCTGACCAGAAATAGTGGTGTTATAAGTTTGATGCTGATGTCTGTCGGTCTGTCTGTCTATCTGCCAGTGGCATCGTAGTGCTCGAACGGATGGATCGATTTCGATGCGGTTTTTTACATGAAAGCAAGTTCCCTTGCGGTGGTCAGCAAAACCGGTTCAGCTGCTTAAAAGCTATTGGGGGTTAACGCTTGAAAGTCAGGGTTTTCTTTAGCAAATAATAGATGGTGCTACGGATATCAAGTCGTATCGGTAGTTCCGCTACTCATCACTAGATGGCGTTCTTGACAGTCGGGGGTTTTTTAATTTGCCTAGCAAAAAACCTTGTTATTATTTGTTGTTATAGCGGCTACATTGTGTATACGGCAACGTTGAAAATTTCAAGTGTCTCGCTATTACGGTTCAAGAGATAGAGCCCTGTGATAGACGGACGGTCAGACGGATAGACAGCGGAGTCTCAGTAATAGGGTCCCGTTGGCACCCTTTGGGTACGGAACCCTGAAAAATAATTGCTGTGTGTTATATGTACATTAAGTTTTTTAAATATATAAAAATAAAATAAAGATACGCGGTCGTGTAGTGTTGAGTGAGGTTATAGTGGTTAGAGAGCTGATCAATTTGACTTTTGTACACTGATAATTAATTATATCTATCGTCAGTATATTAGTAAAAGAAAACATGGTCATCACTTGAAAATTATGTAAGAATTGAATAAATGAATATGTATAATTTATCGCTAAAATTGAGTTCTTATACGAGTATAATACGTAATCAAGACATCAAGATATAACTTTTATGTTTCAAAGTATTTGCTACGTCATATATAATAATAAAAATAATAATTTTAGCTAAACACAGCAAACAACTCAGGGCCGGCAGACGGCAATCTTCGTTCTATTATGTAATCGATGCCTGATGTTATTGCACAAGTTTGCGACCTTATTGATAGAGTTGCCCAAGTAATTCCGATGGACACTGACCTGATATTGCTGATACACTAAACCAATAAAATAAATAATAACCTGAATTATTAAAAATAACAGAAATGTTTACACGTTATTTTTTTTATTTACGCATATGGAGTTTCCTCCTTCATTCCTTCTTCAATCATAATCCTTAAAGGACATGCACAGTACTTATTACCCTACATGATATTAAAGAACTAAAAAAAATGTCGACCTCTGTGGCGTAATGGTTAGCTAGTCCGCCACTCCAGAGGTTCGATCCCTCATTAAGGGCAAGGTGCAAAATGGTCTTTTTCAAAATGACCTGGGTCTTGGGTATGAATTTGTCAAACAATATAGTATCGTTGAATTAGTATCCCATCTATCATAATTTTAAACTAACTTTGGGGCTAGCTCAATCTATGTGATTTGTCTTCCACAAGAAAAATAGGAACAAAAAAATGTTTTACTTTATTCATTTACATACAATGAAAATATTTTAAACTAAAAAATACAAAATAGGCAACTTTATATAAAATTAGCTCATGTTTTTTTTAAGAGTTTTTATCAAATATGCCAGTATATAATCTAATAGAATAATCACATTTTTAGTATGTAACACTGATGTGCTAGTTTAGAAGATTTTGAGCATGCTTGTGTATGAAGACAAGAGACTGCGAGCAAACAGTTTGGACACATGACTAGCCACAATTTATACTCTGGCAAACATAATAACACTTGCTTAGTTCCACGGGTAAACCTCTAAAATAGCCACGCACACAAACCAAGCTTAATGCCGGTGAACGTACAAGCTAAATTTTGCACATGCACATTGTGGTAAAGATAAATAAGGTTGTAGACATAGGGTTTTGACTTAGCGAAACATAAGGCTTTAAAAAACTGTTTACCTTCTTTGACTCATATAGGACAAAATCCATTACTCATTGACCGAGCGAGCCTCAGTTTTGAGATTAACCAAAAATGCTTTTGTTCGTCTGTCTGTTTTCCCCTACAGGTCGCATTTTTCAACCGATTTTGACGAAAATTGGCACACAAGTTCGCCTTGATTCATTTAATTTTTTGTCGATCGTGATTTTTGACTGGGGGAGAAACATGGGGGAAAGTGGGAAACTTTGCTGTGGCGTTATTTATTGACGGTTTTCAATCAAATTTGAGAGGCAGACTTAAGACTTCATTCTACAGAAGGTGCTGCAAAAAAATTCTTAAAGGAAGTGGAGGGATAAAAGGGGGGAAGTTTGTTGTGGCGTAATTTATTGACGGACTTCAATTAAATTTGAGAGGCAGACGTAAGACTTCATTCTACAGAAGGTGTTGCAAAAAAATTCTTAAAGGGAGTGGAGGGAGAAAAGGGGGGAAGTTTGCTGTGGCGTTATTTATTGACGGTTTTCAATCAAATTTGAGAGGCAGACTTAAGACTTCATTCTACAGAAGGTGTTGCAAAAAAATTCTTAAAGGGAGTGGAGGGATAAAAGGGGGGAAGTTTGCTGTGGCGTAATTTATTGACGGACTTCAATTAAATTTGAGAGGCAGACGTAAGACTTCATTCTACAAAAGGTGATGCAAAAAAATTCTTAAAGACTATTATTAAGAGATATTATAAATATCCTATGATAATAAAGATATTTTGAATTTGAATTTGAAATTCTTAAAGGGAGTGGAGGGAGAAAAGGGGGGAACTTTGTTGTGGCGTTATTTATTGACGGACTTCAATCAAATTTGAGAGGCAGACGTAAGACTTCATTCTACAGAAGGTGTTGCAAAAAAAATCTTAAAGGGAGTGGAGAGAGAAAAGGGGGGAACTTTGCTGTGATGTTATTTATTGACGGACTTCAATCAAATTTGAGAGGCAGACGTAAGACTTCATTCTACAGAAGGTGTTGCAAGAAAAATCTTAAAGGGAGTAGAGGGAGAAAAGGGGGGAAGTTTGCTGTAGCGTTATATATCGACGGATATTACTGAAATGGCTTTTCTAAGCTAGAGGAAAGGAGAAAGTGTCGGTTATTGCATGGTTATATGGTCGTCATACCTACATAGTCATATAAAATTACTGCAATACTTTTTATTGTAGTTTTAAATATATTTTTAAAGACTTAACTCACTATACACCGATGTGCTCTTATTAACCGAACCGCTAAGGCGTGGAATTCCCTCCCTGCGTTGATGTTTCCCCATACATATGATTTAGGAATTTTCAAGGCAAGAGTGAATAGGCATTTTTTGAGTCTGCGTGTTACACCTTAGACCTCATCTTAGCTTCCCATCAGGCTAGATAGAGGTCAAACGCACTCAAATCTTTAATAAAAAAATTAAAAAATAAAAGACGCACTATTAGACTTCAGTGTATAAAAAAGTGGATGGGTATATGTTATCCGAGCAATTTTTTTTAATTATGACTTATTTTGATTAAAGACAATCACCGATATGACTTTTTGGTTTTACGATGAGGAAAACGCAAAATCTTGCGCTTTCAATGTTTGTCCACAGAACATATTAGAATATTTATATACTTAGGAATAGCATTCTACCTATTTGGGTTGTTAATTAGAGCAAAGTGCATAAGGCTATATGCACACAGTGTTTGTTGACGTTAGCAGGCATGTTGTCGTGTTTACTTAATAACTAGACTATCATACATAATGAGTAATGTACCTATAAGACCTATTACTTTTTCTTTAATATCTAATTTTATTTTTCACGAAATCAAACTGGCTGATATTTTTGTAGGAGGACGTAAGAAAACATAACAATTATATTTTGACATATCCTTTGAAAATGTATTAGTATATATTTAATACAAAATACGGTTTTAATTGAGCATCTCCTCTATTTTTGAATTCCGGCCAAAATATAAACGGTAAATTAGCCATAATGATCATTCTGTGGAACAAAAAATAAAGAAAATCAATAGCCGTTCTTCAATGTTCCAAAATCTAAACGCGACCGCTACAAGCCGCTGCGGACATTTCCTTAGAGGCACGAAATCACTGCCTTCTTTAATCGTCTTGAAGAAAATGGCTTCGGTGCATTTCATCGGTTGCTCTAAAGAATTTCTCTTTTTAATATGAGCATCGATTCCAATTACAAAAGATCAAAGAATCGCCGCGCGGCCCACTTCGTCTTTGTTCAAACGAAAGATGAATTATTCAGAGAGCTGGAAACGTTTCAATTGGCCAGCTATAAAAAAGGAGACGGTTCGTTGCTTTTTCCACTAAATTAAAAATTTCTTTATTTTCGTTTAGTGAGTGTTTCGGGACATTTTTGATTTGCGAATATAATTATCGACGAATCTTTCCAATGACTATTGTATCGGAATTGTTTAACCTGAACAAATAAACATTTCCAGCTTGAAATCCTTCTATAAAATTTTCCATTTCACTTTGTGAATAAAATGATGTAGTTATTAGCAACAGGTATTATTTATTGCTTTTCGAACATTCTGTCATTGTCAATTCGTAATATAATACGGCGGATATGTCTGCAGGGGCTTGCAGCGAATTCCTATTGTGCTTAATTTTCACTGGTGCAACTCGTTCACTCGGATGTTTCAGCCATGCGATATTTTTGCCGCTGTCATCGTTACACGAAACTGTTTTATGAAATGTTTCTTTATTAATAGTTGACTGTGATCCTACTGGAAATGTATAAATAACGTTTTTAATGCAAGTTTCGTTGAAAATATGGCTTTTGAATAGAAGACATTTTCCAATGTGAGGAATGTGTGCTATAGAAACTAAAACATATTTTAAATACTTGTATGTAAGAAGATATAATAATTATTAGGTTATGAGGCTAGAATCCATCACTATTTTGATTTCTTTTCCACTAATCCCCCTAAAAAGTCCTCTCATTCTTGCGGCTCTTGGCTCTGTGTGCTTGTGCCGCAAGACCCAAAATGCTCTGTTTGCCCATTGGGGATAAATACGTGATAGTAAGTTTATATGACTTTAAGTTTTTTTTTCGACAACTAATTATTCTGTTGATAGAGAGTAGAGTTGAACATAGTACTAACTAGTAGATACTCATACTTATGATTGTTTATAGAATACATTATAAATTAATACCAAACCCAAGTTTAAAATACACACATCTACCTAAATATTAGGAGTAACAAGAATCCTTGTAATTTTTAACTAGAGCGGATTTATTTTGGCGACACCTGGCCCGCCGTAGTCAGTGATTGAGAGAGCGGGCCGTACGCGAAATTATTAAAGCGTAATTTATGCTTGCAATTTGTACGCAAGTTGAATTCGTTTCTTGTGTCATTCATCACGGCTGCCAGAGCGCGATTAATTTCGACAATCGTGCAAAAAACGTGTGTGAGTTACGATTACACTGCAGCAGGAAGCGTGATGACAGCTCGGCTACAGTAATTAAAGAAAAAACAAATTAGGCGATATATGCTAGAGGGGCTTACATTTTAATTTTAATTTCTGTAAACTGACATGCAATTTTTTCTGCTATCTTGATATCTGATGTTATCAAATTTTATATGTTTAAGTACTTTTTAAGTACCTACTAATTAGATGAATGATAAAAATGAAAATGAAGAATTAAATAAAGAAATCATTTTATTATGACTATTTTTTATTACAATAGTTTCAACATAATCAATCGAATACCGCCCATAAGAGCTACAGATTTGTTTATCTACAGTGTAAACTTGCAACTGATTTAGGTATGTTGACGACACCTGAGAAACGACAGATTTCGATAATTGTAAGTAACTGATTAGGCATTCTCATAAATCATTAGGACTTCGTATTATTGAATAAATCAGATTGAATAATATTTCACATTATAGGTTAAGAACCATTCAAGCAAGTAAATTGATACTTGATATTGTGTTACGTGAACTCTGCATGTAAATCAGTGGTTCGCAACAATAGTGCTACAACTTGTCAGACGATGGCAATAGCAAGTAAGCACACAACTTCCAAGTAATGATGACATTCCAACGACTAATATACGGGGCGTTTCATATATCAGAAACTTATACGTATTACATTTCATATTGTACCAGATAACATAGTAATAAGTTCTCGTACCTATGCTCTTAATTAGGTATTTTATTTACGGTATTCATTGACCGAGCGAGCCGTGTGGTTCCGGGTACCCGGAATACTAAAGGATTAAGCACAAACATCTCGTGCTACAATTGCATTCCCAAGGATGGTTAACTCGGGCGGCGGCCGGTTGTAAAACTTTTCGCCCAATGAACTGATTTCACTAATTGGCTTTGTTAAGCTGGTTCAATTATATTAGTTATTATCTTACATAATCTTGTCAAATCAATTTTGTTTTCGCTTTTAAAGTTCTTTTCTTTTGAAAACATAGGCGATAAAGAAAATAATTTTATTTATGTGCCATTATTCTATAAATAGTACGCAACACAATAGAAATATAAATGAAATTCCACAAAAATCTGCTGAACAATCACAAATCTCTAGTTAAAAGTTTCCTCATGAATATTTCTACTGAGTTATGGGCCCGAAGAGGAAGATAATAAAATTCGGTATAATTTAATTTTTATTGTAGCCCATGAAGGAACAAAAGGGGCTTGATTTGAATAATAATTAGGTTTTTTGCTATCCCACAGTAGGCACAACTAATGCATCAAAAATAATAGCTTATCGTAAAAAGGAATCTATAAGATTTTACCCGACTACGGCAATGGCAAAACGAAGGTTTATGTTTTTTGCAGTCTATAGTATATGTATTGTATGTATTCGCAAATGAGAGGTCTTTGAAGTAGATAAGTTTTAGAGACATATGTATGTATTTTGGGACTGTTCATCTCACAAATCATGTTCTTTAAAATATGAACTAAGTATTCATTATGTCTGTTTATGACTCATCTTTTATACTCGTATAAACTATTATCTGACTACTAGAAGCCAATAACTCAATGTTAAGAGCCCGTACTACCCTAAAGCTCTTAGAGCGATCTTAAATATTATCAATATTAACGAAATAAAACACTTTGAAATAAATACACGTTAAAATTCAGGACTAACTCTAAACATAATAAGTTTCGAAAACACGATTGCAAAGTTTTCTCGATAGAAAAACATTGCGAAGTTGCCTCCAAATCACCTCAGAATTATACTAAAACAGAAAGTATTTAAGAAATACAATAAATTAGCACTTGTAATTTGGATTATAATTATATTAAACATAAGGCAGTCATCATATGTCTTACTTTTTTAATAACTCTTAAATATTCTCTTAAGTTTACATTATATTTAGGATGTTTTCTTGTAGGCAACATACTAGCTATTTGTCATCATCAGCCTAGGCTGATCTAGATACTCTTTTAGATTTAATTTATTTATGACAATTTATAAAGGATTTAACTAAAAGCCAGTTAGCCTAATTTTGGAGACAGTTAACTTCCCAATACCTATATGTTTCTCTATTTATATGATTGCTAAGAACCAAATATCAGTATTTGTTTACAAAAGTAATGATTCTTGCAAATTGTAACTAATCAATAACAAGGAAACACAAACATGCCCACAGTATTGGATTTAGTGAGGCGTTAAAATAAAATTAACGAGGGTAGTCCCGGCGGAAGGGAAGAGGCGGAGGTGACGTCACGGTCGGGAACTTATCTGTGTTAGCTATGTTTCACGCACCGCGAAACTTAACATTGTAGGTCTGTATTTTATTCAGCTTGTCATGAGTAGCTGCGACTTAATAAACTTTTTTGTAAATGTATACCTATAGATTTTAAGGAACCGACGACGAAGACCTCCGTGGCGCAATGGTTAAGACGCTAGACCGCTAATCCGGAGGTTCTGGGTTCGATCCCCAGCCAGGGCAAGTTGGAAAATGGCCTTTTTCAAATTGTTCTGGGTCTTGGGTGTTTATCTATATACGTATTTATTATAAAATATAGTATCGTTGAGTAAGTATCCCATAACACAAGTTTAAAACTTACTTTGAGGCTAGCTTAATCAGTGTGATTTGTCCTATATATATATTTATTTATTTTAACTTCATGCAATAGCTATCTTCAATGAAGTTCATATTACATTATAAAACTTGTGACAATAACTTTAATCTGATAATTAATAATTATATTGAAATATTATACAAAAATTAAACGATATTGCCTTCGGAAATAGTTGTGATAACTAAGTAGACCTGTGTAAGATTTATTGTGTAGTGCGCAAAATATAAAAGATCCACTTGTAAGTTTTGATTCTATCTGCTCATAATCACAGCAATAATTATAATTATTACCTCCTCTGGGACAATCAGAGACAATTCAAGTAATGTTATTATGTTAAACTACATTTGTGTGTGACTGTATCTTATTACTTGTCTAATGGATTGGACATACAGTTGATTATCCCCCAAACCAGTGTACCAATAAGTTGTAATTGACATACGAGTAGGTATCGTGACCATATCGTGGCTCTGGTATTACAGAGAGGGTCGTGCTCCTGCAGTGGACACTAAAAAAGACCTGATGATGATAGAAGTATAATTAATTTTCTAAATAATACTTAAGTTATTTGACCACAACTTACTTAAGTTCTAGTAAGTTTTCATGTCTTTGTACATTATATTATCAGTCAGTCAAAGCTAAAAGTTTTTTTTGGAAAGTACTTCTTCTTAATCTTATCTTAGATATACCTAAAAAAAAATATTGCTGTTTGTCTAAGTCTAAGTTTAAGTCTCGCTTCAACTTGAAAACGGCTGGCCCGATTTGGCTAACTTTGGTTTTGAAATATTTGTGTATGTGAGAATATATAAAAATAAATATAGCAGAATAACGATGTTCACCAGGTCAGCTTATATGATAAATAATACAACAATTTTAGAAAAATCTACGATATGCTCATATATGAGACCCTGCATACTTAATATTTTAAACTTAATACCATAAATTAAGCTTATTTCTCTGTTTATATCTAAATATATAAAACATTTAGACATAAACAGAGTAATAAGCTTAAATCCTCCCAGATTACATTGTTAGCAGTGGAGCAGCTGTGGCTGGGACCAAACAAGACAACGTCAACTAAATTCAAAGGCATATAATAAATACTTAACAGGTTGACGGTTTTTAGGTACTCTGGTATGGTATACTGGTCAAAGTAACAGAGGTGAAACATTGCGTATAATTAAAGGCCAGGTTTTCGAAGATAAGGGATTTAGCACAAAAGCGTACCTATTATAGTACATAGCTTAGTTTAGACAATTTCCTCAATTCATTATCAAATACCTGAGGTATGTCATTTGATCGAGCCTTAATAACCTACAGTCCTATTAAAGCACAAACATCTCGTGCTACAATTGCATTCCCAAGGAGGGTTCCAACGTCGGGCGGCGGCCGGTTGTATAACTTTTCGCACAAATACATTCCCAAAGACGGTTGACGTCTGGCAGGCGGCCGGTTGTAAAACTATAGCCAAATCATTTAAGGTGTTTCGGCTATTTCTTCTCAATTTTGCAAGGTCTTTGGCATCCTTGGGTGACCATTGACATGCATATTATATTTGGAGAAGAAAAAGCGGGAAAGCGCACCCCGGGCTCCGAAGCAGCACAGCTGAAAACTGCAACCGGGAATGCGCTTAGACGAAGAAGAGATAAATACAGTATATCAAAATGCTCTAATAAACTCTACATCTTCTTGTGGATCCATCTTAAAGCAAAACACATATAAGTACTTAATTTAAATAAAAAAAATGAAAAAAAAATTACCGAAAAATAAATTTCATTTTAACATATCATAAATATTTAAATATATTGCTAACAAGTGTTTATTGATAGCTTACAAAAGGTCTAGCTGGCCAAGATTACGTACAATAATTAAAACATTTACAATAGCGACTTTAGTTATTTACTTGGTCATTATAAACATCTTATTTTGGAATGGGTGTGACCCTGGCGTGGATATAGGAACTTAGCACTGTTACTTTTCAAGCCTGAAAAGCACAAATGTTTCTTTTGAGGCATTACGTTAAATGCGATTCTTAAGCCTGTGGAAAGTCAGGGTTCGATTAACACCCAAACTGGCGAAAATTTTCCAATCAGCCTCTGTAAATTGGAAAACTTTTATATGCGTTCAAAGTCCAGGTGTATTTCTATCGTTCTCGAGGGTTGGGAACTTTTTGTTTCGATCTCAAAAAACGATTTAATTAGTGCCGATTGAAAATTTTACTTGTGAAAGTGAAAGTCATTTGGTTTGCCGCAAATTAGCTTACGAGGTCAATATATATTTTTATAAAAAAAAACTTTTTATCGTGGCTTTGTGAGATGATGTTTAGCCTAAACAACTATCACATTATTAGCTGCTTAAACAGAAAGTCTACTACTCGAAGCGGTTCTATGATGTAAAAAAAATGATTTCGTGGAAAAGAGCGGAAGGACATAGACAGACTTTCTGTTGACTGTTGATAGCAGTTTTAAGGGATATTTGAAAGTAATGGATCTGATTCTCAAGATAGCTTCAAATAGTAAAAAGACTAATTACCTATTTGTGGAGACGTTGAAACGAATGTTAATACTTTAGTACAGAATCGAAAAAGTACACAACTCTTAAACCTCTACGGTTTTGACGATAAAACAATGAAACTTATTCAATCATATTTAATGGATTGACTTCAGACTGTTGGTATGGAATGGAAATATATTGAATGGTTTAAATAAATAAACCTTTTTGCTGGTTACTTCTAAAAAAATATATTTTCAGCTTAAGTTAATTATAAATTTAAATTATTCACTTCATATCACATTTCACCTTACACAACCCTAGATAATTTGTAGCTTTTGTCAGTTAGCAAATAAAATTACCAATCAGAAATACTCTCATCGAGTCTAGTATAAACAGTATCTACTCGTATTTATCTGTATAACATAGAGGCGTCGTTTATCCACGACAAGATTTAATGGAATAGCCAAACAACATTATTAGTGTGTGCAAATTGGTTTTTGGCTCGATCTCGCGACCGCTGCGCTGTACTCGCGGTCATTAGCCATTTTGGCAACAGCGTACGCCACAACTTATGAGATTCATTGCCGCTAAATTGATTGGGAAGAAAATTACTAAAGATAATATACAACGGAATATTTATTATTAGGTATATTTAATTAAAGAAAACTGTAGGCTGCTGAAATGAGAATGCTGAGGTGGATGAGTGGAGTAATTAAAGGACAAGATAAGGAATGAATATGTGAGGGAAAGTGCCAAAGTAGCGTCAATAACTGAAAAACTAAGAAGTAATAGATTAGGATGGTTTGGTCACATTCACACAGGAGAGAGGAAAACAACGTTGTGAAGAAAGCACTAAATATGGAAGTAAATGGGAACAGGAATAGAGGAAGATCAAAGAAAAGGTGGGACTATATGGCTTGTAAAAGTGTAACAGTCGAAATGACAATAGAAAGAACTAAATGGAAAGACTAAAATGCTGTGCAGATCTCACTCAGAGTGGGACAAGGGAAGGAAGAAGAAGAAGTTATATCTATTCGTTCTAAGTTAGTTAATTTTGGACACAAGAAAACCTAAATTATGTTTGTATAGTAAATGCCACCAAACAGAGATCCATAAAAGAGGTATGAAGTCGAAATACTATATGAGTTATGTAAGTGAATTTTACGACAAATTAATGAATTCGTAATCGTATTACTTTCTATGAAATAAAATTAATAATTCTGTCTCGTCTCGAATACATTGGTAAATAAAACAGTGATGGATTGAAGCGGCGTCCTCTTTTTCATGATACTTATCACGACGCGTAAAGTGCCACCCTCACGAATAAAGATGGATTTACGAGAGCACAGATATCTCTCGCTGTTATTTTCTTTTGATTAGAAAAAGTTATGTTTTTGACATTGTTCATTGTACACATACGTTTATAATATTTTTATGATTTGTCTCAAGTGTTATGAACTTGTATCTTGGTATCATTTAAATTTGACTTATCTGACCTCTGAATAAATTGACATTTCGAATGGCTTTGAAAATCGAAAGTTCTTATGATGAATGATCATACTATTGAGGTAGTCCTTTGATAGGTTCACTAATCACGTACTTATACCTCACGGGATAAATACACGTTAATGCTATCAGTTGCCGTGTGGTTCCTGGCAGAGCAAAATATGACCACTCCAAGTCTTCCCGTGGATGTCGTAGAAGGCGACTTAGGAAACACAAGCTAAACAAAGCGTATAAATTTATATAATAATAGTCAATGAGACCTCTCCAACCCGTCTGGCCAGCGTGGAGAGTATATGCCAAATTCTTTGACTACTCTGGCCAAATATGTCTCTGGTAGTACACAGAGGTTCGTGCTCCTGCAGTGGAGGCAAAGACTTGCATGATGATGATAATGAATGCTATCAGACTCAATGGCTAAGTTCATGGACCGTTTTGTAAAATTTATATAATGCCACTTCGAAACTGATGAGCACAAAACCCGAAAAATGTTATAAAAACACAAGGACTAATTTACGAACAAAATACTGCAATTGAAAATTCTTCAGTTTGAACACGCCGAATGTTCTGAATAGATACAATTTACTGTGCTCTATAATTTCGCGAGCTACATTGTTAATTAAAGACAAAGGTGTACTAATGAGTGGTAGTAAGACAGGAATGTTGATTAGCTGCTAAAAATACGCGGTGTGACGAGCGATGCGGACCGCAGATGGAGGCACTCCTACCTACTTCGTTAGTATTTATTGTACGCCCCGGAGTAAGTGGGACTCCACTGCTTTTTGTTAGCTAGTTGGAGATTGCATAATGAATAAAGTATATTAAAGGATATGAATATGAATTTTTGAAACCCTAATATTTGTATCCTTCGTTCA
This sequence comes from Acrobasis repandana, assembly GCA_963576875.1. Taxonomy (NCBI): domain Eukaryota; kingdom Metazoa; phylum Arthropoda; class Insecta; order Lepidoptera; family Pyralidae; genus Acrobasis; species Acrobasis repandana. The sequence goes on along the minus strand of OY756218.1, from coordinate 10,523,175 downwards.
AACAAGTTTTTTTAGGGATTATCTTGGTTTTCATTTCAATGTTTGATGATTATGACTAGTAGTACTTCATCATCCGAGCGTATTCCCGGTTGCATCGTCAGCGGTGACGCTTCAGAGACCGGGGTCCGCTACCTTCCCTATGAGTAGTTGTACTTATTTGAAAAAAAATATGTGATGTTTTACGCCTGCTACATGCTCAAAGCAAGTTAGGGAAAAACGACGTTAACTTGTATACCTTCATGCTTTGGGCTGTGAAAAAAATAGGCAAAATGTCCTCACCTTATATAGGTTCGACATATTCTTTATTTTATCTCTCTAGGTGTAGGTATCTATTTACTAAAAAGTATGTAAGCATGTCATTACCAATATACATAAAAAACAAGCATAATGTTGTAAAATCTTAGCTTGCCTAATGTAATCGTAATATACAGCTTTGCTTTCCCAAGAATAGGTACGTAATGACTTATTCTGAATATTTTAAATATTAATCCATTGTACACGAGCGTCTCTTGAACGTCTAGAATATTTAGGAAATAATATTATAAATTCGGGATATAAGAGCACTTACTCAATTTAGAGGGTGTACTTGAGAAAATTACGGGAAGACCACTTCACCTGCCACTCCCAAAGGTTTGAACTCAAATTATTATCTGCATGCCCCTTATTATAAATCTTGATAAGTAGGAAGCCCAAGTGCTCATTCAGTTCTGATATTTTTAGTTAAGATTTATAGAATACTAGTATTATTGATATTTCTATAAGTAGATATTTACTTTAATGATTCTAAAAAGTCTTTCTAGTACTGTTTAAAATGAGGAGAGTTATGACAAAAAAATTGCTACTATGGCAAAAAACATAAATTAATAAGACTAACAAAAAGTAGGGTACCTAGTTATTTCAGATAAAAAAAAATACTGTGTAAAATTAGTCCGCTGTAAATTTTTCAACAAAGTAGAATATCCCGATAATTATTCAAATTGCTCCCTTTATATTTTTACTCAGATGTTGTAATAAAAATTTAATTAAGCGTAATTTAATTCTTATCTTCTGCGGCAAGACCATATCTCAGAAGAAAATTCGTAAATTATTCATGAGGAAAGTTTTAACGGGGACATGATTTTAAAACCGACATTTGTAAGTCCCGCTACGCAATAACTTGGTTGGATTTAAAGCGGTCCCGACAACTACTCGTATCTCAAAAAGTTACATGTTTAAGTCTTTTACATTTGGTAGTACATAAATCTTTTTTACGTTTAGGAATTATCTTTGACTGACCTTTAATAGTACATTACGGTATAAGTGCGTTATGGTGGTTATAACACACGAAGCGGAATATCAGCCTGAGCCGAAGGCGAGGGCGTTAGGAGCTGAGTGAGTTTAACCAATATACGCACGTATATTGTACGACGTTTTTCAACATACTTGCGAGGAAAATACCTAATGAACTGATATTCTTAAAACTGCGATGCACACTGTCCGTTACTTTCCCGCCGTTTTACTTTTTGAAATCAGCACGGCGCGCGTCCAGTAGGCTGGACGGGGCGCCGCGCGGCATGCGAATTCGTAATTTGAACAAAATAAACGGGCAAGTGCGAGTCGGACTCGTACATGAAGGGTTCCGTACCACCGTACAATGTTTTAAAACGCTGAAGAAACACGTTTCTTGTATGACGACCCCCTTTAATTTTTAACTTTATTTTATTTTTAGTATTTGTTGTTATTGTGGTCATAGTAATACATAATTGGTGAAAATTTCAAGTATCTAGTTGATGCCATTATGAAGATCAAGTTAAAAACGCTGAAAAAACACGTTTCTTTTATGACGACCCCCTTTAATTTATAACAATTTTTTTATTTTTAGTATTTGTTGTTATATCCGCTATAGTAATACATAATCGGTGAATATTTCAAGTGTCTAGCTATTACGGTTCAAGAGATAGAGCCCTGTGACTGACGGACAGACAGAAGGACAGACAGACGGACAGACAGATAGACAGACGGACAGACAGCGGAGTCTCAGTAATAGGGTCCCGTTTGCACTCTTCGGGTACGGAACCCTAAAAACTATTTGAAGCATACTGGCTAAAAGGCGGATGTTAAACGCCGTAAAAAAATAAAATAAAATATGTAAGATACAAAGATAAATATTGAAACAACGATGACGTTCGATGTCTGATTTATTATTTTTCTTTGTCTAACCTTCTCCACAGAATACATAAGAGTCAAACCTTCACCTTATGTTATCTAACTATCTCGCTTACACACAACTGTCAAACTTTCTTACTCTCTCATTCATACTGGATTTACCATTAACTCTGTCCCTTTCTTTCGCAATAGCAAATCGTGAGTTATAGAAATATAACTTCACTATTTTCGTTTCTAACACACGCGTGTTTTATGGGCTGCTTTATATAATATATCTAAAACCGGTGAAATTAGATCTATTTGACGAGCAACGGTGTTAAAAAGGATTTTACGTTTCCCTAGACCGCAAGTAATACTTAAGACGATTGTGTAGAGCTGATACGCATCGCGAGTAGGTATTTGAAAAAATTCAGTCTGTTTCAGGCCGCTCTGCTTCCGACCCGTGTCGTGCGATAGAGAGAGTTGCAATTCTTAGAGGCGATTGCCTACTTTTTCCTTCTGAAAAATTTTTTCGGGCGAAAACATTTCCACCCCCCAAATTTTTTACAAAATGAGGCAATTTTGGTATCATTCAATTCAGTACACCTTAATCTAGGGCTGTACGGTTTCTTATTTTAGTAATTCGGTGTAGTTTAACTTAAATAAATTAAAACGCTCGAGGTAGTTTTTTAGTAAAAAATATGGATATTGAGATGCTAATAACTTTTGTTATAAGAAATATTTCTTTCAAATAAAAACGTAAGGCCCTACTTCTCCAATATATCAACAACATATAAAAAAAATATCAAAATTGGAATATGTGTAAGCGAGGGAAATGTTACCGCTTTTTGTATGAAAATTTCCAGCTACACAATTCTCACTTATTGAAATAAAATTATGATTGAAAAAAAATGTTATGAAATAAAATTATACAAGCGGATATGTTTAGCTTGATGGATATCAAAGATTGTGTTCAATATCTTTATTGACGTTTTTTGAGGAAAAGCAACTGACACATTTTATGTTTTTCTTTTGCTATGAGACCATCGCAAATGAGTCTATTCAGCTAACCTAAAAAAAGCTAACATAGTAAAGTGTAACTGACCCAATTTAATAAAAATTGTTATTGAACATAAAGCAACTTCTTATGTTTCCGATAATGCTTGTATATTTCGCATCAGCTAAAACAATAAATAACACTACCTATATTTACCAGCAATTCAGGAATTGAAAACGTAGCAAAAGTGAAATATCTCAATTAAGCAGCGCGGCTAAAGCAAATAGGTATTGCAGTCAAGTTGAACACGATCTTGACTCAGACGGGCGCTTTGTTAGCTGCAGCAAATCGGAGCGAATAAGAAAGCAAACAAATATAATGGAGAGTTGTAGTCATCGTTTGTGTTACACGAACACTCTGCGAACGCGATGCAGACGGCCGCTGAAAAGTTGCTTCTACTCGGATCTACTGTTAAGACCTTGTCACACAACGCCAGTATCATAATATAATTGTTATTGTATAGTAACACCACAGAATAAATAATACTAACGTACAGAAGTCTCACTCAGCAAATAAATTCAAAGAAATATCTACCCAATGTGGCTAGCGATATGGTTTCATTTAGCTCACGTCAGAACTCAGCACCTTTTCGTATAGATACCTAGACATCCATTGCAAGCCAATTTTATTCTTATTACCAAACATTATTAGACAAACGATTCGTATAACTGAATTTACCACCCGGAGGGGCCGCCTGCGCGCATAGTAATAATGTAGGTACATTTTTGATACCTAAACGGGGAGTGACACAGGCCTGGTAAAACTAAGCCAATTGAAGAAATAACCATATTAAATTAAGGGAATCAGTCGAAGATAGAAGTAATTGAAAAAAAAATAAGGAGGCTTTTGCCCAAGTAAGGGCCTAACACAAATACGAAAAAAGTTCTAAGAACTTTTTATTCTGTCAGAATAAAGGGGGAAGAAGATAAATGTGTGAATAACAGTCTTGTAACGTTTAAATGACTGACTGTAGAAATATTCATACCTAGATTTTAGTGACCAATCTTATTTCAAGAGTTCGATTTACTTAACTTTCCATTTTTTAGAGTTCCAAAGTCCCTTGTACAAGGAACTTTTATACTTTCGGTATGTCTGTCTGTCCGTCTGCGGCTTAGCTCAGAGACTGTTAGTAAGCTGTAATTTCGCGTGGGTATATCTATTAGGTCCTTACATATGAAATTGCCGTTCAGTATCAAAAAAGTGAAACTAGTTTTTTTTAATGAAATTATTATTTAATCAATCGAAGTATGCGCCGTTGTTATCGATACACTTCCGCCATTTTATAGGGAGATCATTGATACCTTTGGAAAAAAAATCCTGGGAGCGAGAGTCTATGAACTGTTTGAAGGCGGTTTTGACTGCCTCATCAGATTTGAAATTTTTTCCTTGTAAAAAGTTATCCAAATTTTGAAAAAAGTGGTAATCGATTGGGGCAAGATCTGGAGAGTATGGTGGGTGACGCAGAGGTTCCAGTCGCAGCTCCTCTAACTTGGCGATCGTTTGATGTGCAGTGTGTGGTCTAGCGTTATCCTGAAGGAGCAGTGGGCTAGAGCAATTCATCAGTCTCGGTTGTTTAATGGCGAGCTTTTCCATTATTGTTTGCAATTGTTGGCAATACAAGTCTGCAGTAATCGTCTGGCCTGATCTCAAGAAGCTGTAGTGGATAACACCAGCACTGGTCCACCAAACACTAACCAGAATCTTCTTTTTGGTCAGTTTTCGCTTAGGGCAAGGTTTTGCCGGTTCTCCAGGGTCAAGCCATTGTGATGATCGCTTCCGATTATCGTACAAGATCCATTTCTCATCACAAGTCACGATACGGTTCAAAATCCCCTCATTATTGTGGCGATTAAGCAAAGAAACGCAGCAAGCAACGCGTGTTTGTTGGTTTGCTTCAGTCAATTCGTGCGGTACCCACTTTTCGAGTTTTTTAATTTTTCCGATTTGGCGCAAGTGGATAAGTATCGTTTTGTCACTTACGCGTGCTTACGCCGAAGGCTGCTGCTAATTCAGAAGTGGTTTGAGATGGATCCGCTACCCACAGCCGCTACCACTATCGCCTTCAATTCTTCGTTATTCACATGAGTATCAGGTCGTCCACGAGGCTCATTGTGTAAATCGAAATTTTCAGAACGGAAACGTTGAAACCAAAAACGCACCGTTCGTTCGTTAGCGGTGCCTGGTCCATACACGTCATTAATTCATCGAGTCGTTTCTGCAGCACTGGTGCCACGGTGGAACTCGTATTCGTAAATACCGCGAATTTTCAATTTGTCCATAGTTGTTGTTATAGCAATGTTAAAACTCAAACAAATGATGTTAAAACAAATGAAATACGAATTTTAAAACAATATTTTTCTGGCTTTATTTCGAAATAAATTTGAATTTGGAATTCCTAATGAAACGCAAGATATTTGATTTTAAAGTTGCCAGTATTGAAAATCGGCAATTTCATATGTAAGGACCTACTTGCGCTTACAAAATTGCAAAATATTCTTTTTTGTGAGGGGTATCGTCAGATAGGTCTTTTAAAACATTGAGGAGTTGCAGACAACTTTTCGATTCAGTGATAAAGATAAAGATAAGATAAAAATATATTTATTTTCTCCAAAAATCTAAATTACAAGGTAGGTTACAATCCAGGCTATGGTGTTATCACCGATTGGTGGAGACTGGAGTCTGCAAGAGGCAGGGCCTGTGATACAGATCTCCAGGGCTCTCACTACTGGATACAAGTGAGATTACAAAAAATGTACATAAAGAAGCTTACTAATGTATTTAATTATATAAATTTAAAAGGGGAAAAGTAGACACATATATACATATATATAATACATATATTTCTAAGTAATTATTTTATCTGTATCTATTATATAAAAATAATACCTAAGTTATACTTATTTATATCTAAAGTATGGATGTGTGAGTGTGTGAATGGATAAATGAATGGAAGTAAGGAGTTAGGTCACTGCAGAGCAAAAGTAAATACATATACACTACACTATTTAAGTGGAAGGATTAGTCGTTTCGTATATTCCGTGACCTGCCTGAAAATATTTAACTAGGTAAGTACTTGTTGATCGAGTTGAGCGTCCATCTAAAAGCTAAACCACATGCAGGAAATAGCTGAAAAAGTTATCGTGTTGATAACAGATATTTATTTATTAACACTTTATTGTTGCAAAGTAAAAATATACTTTTAACAGATAGGTAGGTTATTATACCTAGTAATTTTTTAAGGAAAACTATAACGGTGATGGTTTCTCTGTTAGTCTAATTGGCCGAGCGAGCGAAGCGTCTCTGTTTCGAGATTGGCCGAAAATGCCTGTTTCCATCAGTTTGTCAGTTTGTCGGTTTGTTCTCATCCACAGGTCGCATTTATCAACCGATTTACTCGAAAAATTTTATAAGCAGGTACGATAATTATATAGAATCGATTCAGTTTTTGGAAAACTTAAAAAAAATCATACTTTCAAAAACAAAAATAAAAAAATAAGTATGTATATAAATACATACTTATTTTTTAACCGACTTCAATAAAGGAGAAGGCTATCGATTCGACTGTATGTTTTATTTTATGTATGTTTGTTACGCGATATCTTCGCCAATTGTGAACCGATTTTGATGATTCTTTTTTTTATTTGAAAGCCTTTACTATCAAGTTGCTTCCATTTTAATTTGGTGAAGATATGATGAAGAACTTTGGAGAAATGGAAGAAACTCCTTAAAAAAATTAAAGTCGGTTGTTTTTTTGTTAAAAATGTAATTATCTAAGTATGTATTTTATACAAATAAGTATGTCATAAAACTTTTTTGCAAGACGTAACTTGTCTGTACTGTCTTACCCGTGTGGTTCCGGGTTAGAATAGAACCACTCTATCTCTTCCTGTGGATGTCGTAAGAGGCGACTAAAGGACTTACTAAGCACAAACATCTTGTGCTACAATTGCATTCCCAAGGAGGGTTAACGTCGGGTGGCGGCCGGTTGTAAAACTTTTCGCACAAATAGGTACATTCCCAAAGTGGGTTGACGTCGGCAGGCGGCCGCCGGTCGTAGAACTGTAGCCAAATCATTTAAACTATTCCGGCTATTTCTTCTCCATTTTGCGAGGTCTTTGGCATCCTTGGGTGACCATTGACATGCATGTTATATTTTGGAGAAGAAAAAGCAGGAAAGCGCACCCGGGCTCCGAAGCAGCCCAGCCGAGGATGCAACCGGGAACGCGCTTATACGAAGAAGAAGAAGTGACTTTTGTCTGAACAACTTTTTTAATCCGATAAACTTTAACGGGCCTCGCGACAGTGGCTCACAGAGCCACTAGTAGGCGCCTAACTTATCAAATTTAGAAAAAAAATCGTACAAAATTAATAGTCATGTCAAATTATGGAAAATAAAGTTCCCATTTTGTAACGTGTAACTTTGGAACTTTACTCATGTGTTGATCACGCTCAGAAGTGCACGTCAGGTCGCAGTTCCTGTCACTCGCCTTGAACATGATTGTCTAAATCGATCGAAACCTTGTCAGCCTTTTCTGACTATATTATGCGAGCTAACCCTTTTAAGTTAATTAATTATAATGAGTATTACCTACGAGTAATTTCCCTACTGTATTACACAAGATATGCTTCCCACTTGACCACATTCTCGAGCACCTATCCATTATATGTAAACACAATGTGGTGGCAAATTAAGTGTAATCACTCTATTCAGAAATCACGTAGGTATAATTTACAGGCATCCTGATTTATATGGTAATGTGCTTATGCGACAAGCGATGCCAATTGGAGTCGCTGCCACGTCAATAGAAGTCTAATTTGCGAACACCAATCAAGTTTCTATTAATTATAAGACGTATGCTGATATGTACAGCTACGGATATGTTATGGTGACGACTAAGTTAGCTTCATTTCAACTCTTATTGAAAGGATCCTAATAGTGAGATTAAATTAGTTTTATTTTAAACTTACTGTGATTTGCTCATCATGAAATTCATGAAAAACGGGCAATTCTGAGCCTCAATGACTCAACCCTTAGGTTAATAAATAATTTCTTTATTTTGTTTTACTGTTAGAAACAATTAGTAATTTTAACCTAATTTTACCATAGGTTGATTTTTTTGTTACGTTCAGTTTTGATACAACAACAATTCGATTGGATAAATTAAGCATGTTTCAGATTCAGTGCGGTGAGTAAACAAATGTTGTAAACAAAATGAGCTCATTTAACTTTTCTTTTTATGTTAACAATCTGTAAATTTTATATGGGTAAGCAGTAAAGATTCATTTCCGTGAGCAAAATTTTTACAAACAGTTCAGACTGATAAAAAAAATATGTTTTTTAGCCATTCTTGAGAAAAGTATCAAATCAGTCCAGTCTGTCCTTGCTGTAAAAATTGCGCCCTAAAAAAAATATCCTTTACTTTAAATTTATTTAAATAGATTTAGAAAGATTTTCAGCGGCAGTTTCTAAAGTAACAACTATAACTAAAACATATTGATGTAGCAATCGTCAAAAAATTATCAACTTTTTTATAATCTCTGTAAAAATCCTTCTTTTAGTGGACTGTATAATCATCCTGTGACTCAAACCTTCCGTTTTATTTACCGAAATAGAAAAGTACAATATTACTCGCTATTAAATTTCAACAAAAACAATTAATTTAAGCAGAAGTTTGATTTCGACACACAATACGATAAAACGCTATCAAAGTACAGGTACAATAAGGCAAGGGGATTAATTTGTTGACAGCAAATTGGATCCTAATGAAGCAAAGGCTCTTTAGGTAAACAAGACGATCGTCTTGCTTCTGTTTACATGATCCGCCGGTTCGTTAGCTTTGTTCAAATCCAATCGCCCGCTCCGACAACTTGTAGTTCGCCGTTTAACTATACAAGCAGCGCTAGTGATTCTATGGATTGACAATCTATTCAGTTGTATTGAACTGCTCAATTGGGGATTATGTATTATATGAATGTACTTTTATTAAGATATTATCATATACAAAAACGTCTAAGCAAGATATGTTCGTAATAAGATAGGATTTTAAAATTATAAATCTTATCTTTTTTTGGTTAGTAAAAAAAAATTTTATGAATACCTATATTATTAAAAGGCACTGTTCTTAATTTTTAAGTAAAAAACAAAAGTTTTTTGCATAGGAGTTACGATTTTGAATTCAGGGAGGTTATTTTTAAGAAGTACGTAATTAGAAATATAGATTTCTTAGAGATAATCGCGATGATTAATCATGAATTTGCTTTGAAACTACATTTTAACTATGTTTTGACGCCTTCACGATTGACAACCTATATCAGTTTAGATTTACTCAGTGTGGATTAGTCATCGGTGAAGGTGCAGTATTGCTATATCAGCAGTTATGTTTCTGGGAATTTGTTTCATTGTGTTGCGAGGTCCCCATAAGGAACTCTTATAGTTACGGTATGTCTGTCCGTCCGCGGCTTAGTTCAGAGACTGTAATAAAGCTGTAATTTTGTATAGGTATATCTATTACGTACGTTTACAAAGTTAAAAAGTTCGTTATAGAAATATTTGTATTAAACTCTAAAAGAAAACTATCTCGGCTAAATTAGCTTTGTTAATTTAAGAGTTACAAGTAACTTATTACTTACAACCATTCAACTTACAACAAAAAATAAAACAAAAAATGTACCTATTTCAAAAACTTCGTACAAAATACATAATCCTTACAAACAATTACTAAGATGAAGTTGTTACTTATGTTTTTAACATACAAGTTAAATCTATTGTAGGCTTCAACTGGGTAGTAAACATGTAAAATTATAGAAAATAAAGTTTCCATGTTGTAACGCGTTACTTCGGAACATACTCTGAGTAAAGTGCGAACTTTGCCACTTATTATTTTATTTTATTAATAATTATGTCTAACAGAACCATTATTATTAAACGGATTGCACAATCTTTCAACATTTACTAAAGAAAACAAACCCCTTCGAAAAACTTTTATATTTACGTTCCAATTATATTCATGCACAAAATAAAACAGGTCTATTCTCCGTTTCAAAGAAGGCTAATAATGAGAATCATTGAAAAGCCAAGAAAGCAAACGGCTAAGCGGAACACAATGCCTCAAAACGAAGAACTTTTCTATTGTTAAATTAAATTAATTGCTCTCTCAATATAAATAGGAGTTTGGATAACCCCCCTGTACAAAACGGGAATGAAAAATAACCACCGTCAACTGAACTATAGATCTGAGTATTTATAATAAAAGTTTTCGTAATTTAAGTACCATTTTTTGCTATTGTGTACTGTAATGTATCTACAATCTACATATTCTAAATTGACAAATCATCACGAATAAAAATATATTCTCTTAGAGTTGTGTATATGCTATAAGTATAAACTCCGTGCTATAAAAACTTTGTTTAATATTGACAAATACTACATTTAAGAACAAATATGTATCAATGGTATTTTATAACAAACGCAGGCATTCACCTAGATTTAATTATACATACGTAATATTGTATACGTTAAGTTTTGGCTTCAAAAAAAATTATAATCAGCATCAGCAGAAACAAAATGAAAATTAATTTCAAAGTCTAAAGATGCCATGCCCTAAACATAACTACTAAATTTCAAAATAAATCCAAGACTGAAGACAAAGATGCTGGAGGAATTCACTTTGCAAGATCTAATTGCTGTCGAAATTGGCAAATTAATTTAAAATACGTGCGCGTTGAGTGAAGCAGTGTTTGTAGCACCTGCAATAAATTGCAATTAGGAAAGCTGTTGTGTCTTGTTATCGAGTTAGCAGCTCCAGCCTGTCGACAGCTCTCCGCCGCTGCACGAATTAATAACAAGCAGTTATTGTTATACTTAGAATGCGGGTGTGCATGTTTTTTTTTAAGTACGACAAAATATCTGCACTGAAGCTTAGCGGATGTTTCTGTTTAGAAAATATAAAAACAACGTACCTATGTGTGGCCTTTATAAGCCAGGTTCCACTCGCTAAATGGAGCTATGCTAGTTTTTGACTATTAATGATTAATTACTACTAATAGTAATTCTGTTATTACATTTTTTTTTAAATTTCTCTTTCTCTTTTAATTTTTATTGAAGGTTAAAATGTTACATCATCATCCGAGCGTATTCCCGGTTGTATCGTCAGCGGTTACGCTTCAGAGCCCGGGGTCCGCTACCTTACCTAGGTGATTTGATGAGGTTACTGGTTTTTACACAGAGCGACTGCCGTCTGACCTCCGCAACCCAAAGGGTAGACCGAAACCAATCCTAGGATAGGTACAAAAGCTAGATGGCGTTTGGGACCAACAGCTTTACGTGCCTTCCGAAGCACGGAATCATCTTTCTGTTCGGATAATCAGGTGATTCAAGCCTGCAATATCCTAACCAGACTGGAAACAACTTTTTCACAAAGTATGCTTCCCAGTGGGATTTGAACCCATGACCTCCGGATTAAAAGGCAAACGCCTTGACCACTGGACCGCGGAGGCAGTCAAGGTTAAAATTTTACGATTGTACTTATTTATCTTTCTGTTAATAAATAAATCAAACAAAACTCAGCAGAGCTCCGCTCAGTTTCAGTGGCGCCTGCTTTTTTGTAGGATTACATTTATTAAGGGGACCGGACATTTTCATTCATTATTAAAAAAAATATTAGTTGAAAAAAAAAACTACGTGCAGGATGTTTCGTAATTCGACATCAATAATAAAAAACTGCAAAAATCATATGTGTCATTGAACTACGTTAATGAGTTCCAATTTTATGTGTGTACGTAATTGAAAAACACAAAGAATTCAATCTACTTGCCACCGGGCTTGGGGTGGGTTAACTGGTTGGTGTTTATTTTTTTTTAATATTATGATAAATACAGAAACATTCAAAGCATTCAACAGTATGATATCTTGGCTTGGGGTCGCACAATTCATCAGTATTCATCTTCCACAGTCAAAGTTGCTTTTCTTAACATTCAAGGATAAAATAAACGCCGAATCTTTCCTCGTAAATCTGTCAGCAAAACAATTCGTACCCTTTCACGAGCAATAAAATGCTACCAAGAACAGAGCCAACGAAAAAAGTATCATAAATATAAGATTCATTTATATTCGTTCAGTCGACCCCTTAAGGGGAAAACTGGAACCGCCAGTGAAAACAATATAAAATTCATTCCGATGGTTATTTTTGATGTACAAGTAATACGTACATCTTGTTATTCAAATTAAAACACACAAACCGTCGCCCGCGGCAGTACTTCTGTGGAATTCAGATAAGCTTCTGCGCAATCCTTCGCACACGTCTCGCCTTATACCGAAAAGATAGTACTTTGTCCGCCTCTCAATATTTCGATGCGACTCGTTTTCGCTGGCTATAATAATATATATCCACTAAAACAAATCAACACATAAATCACACAAACAGGCTATAAACGCTTACACAAGCTGAACAAAGCTTATAAACATCAATGAGACCTCTCCAACCCGTCTGGCTAGCGTGGAGAGTGTAGGCCAAATTATCTGACTGCTCTGGCTAATATATGGCTCTGGTAGTACAGAGAAGATTGTGCTCCTGCAGTGGAGACTAAAAAAGACCTGATGATGATGATGATGCAAATCGCCTCTTTTTAAATTTATGGTCAATAAAGATTTAAATAAAATAGTAATAAATATGGTTTTATGTGTCAGAAATAGGTAATATGGTAGCTAAGTTCCTTAAATGTCCACTTTGACCACTTTTGAATAAGGCTGCAACAGCATTCAGGACTACTCTTCTTCATCTTCTAGGTACTTTATGACTCTGTATGATAAAAATACATACATCCAAATGATGGTGGGCGAGACGGTACAAAAAGGGAATCAAAATACTATTGGGTTGCTAGCCACATCCAAATAAAAATACAAAAAACAACGTAGCTACCACATTTACGAGTATACAATCATTTTGTAAAACGCCATTACAGCTTTGAAAAAGCAAAGCAACTTTAAATTAAAACCCAACAAAAACCCCAATCCCTTTCGCAACCGATCAATTGAATGTTTCCGCCTCTTTAGATTATTGATTTTCATGTCCTTTGATCTAATCTAATTTCTCAGAGAGCTGTTCGCTTACTGTGAGTTGTTATTGTTCAAACATCTATTTCAACAAATACATTACCTACTGGTAGGTATACTTAGTCATATGCCCTTAATTATCATCATCATCATCATATCAGCTACAGGAAGTCCACTGCTGGATCTAGGACTCCCTAAACGACTTTCAAAATGACAATGACACTCATTTTTAAATCGAAGCTTATCACACCAAAAGCAATGTGAGCAAAGCTTAAACTCAAAAGTACTTTTCTGAAGAATGATTTATTTATTTAACTTTATTACAAAAAATGAAACAGGCGGACTTAAGGCCTAGGGCCTTTTCTACCAGTCAACCTACATGTGGTGCGGATAAAAGCAAATTTTGGACGATTAGTACAATTCAAATTAGCTATTTGACCATTATTAAACATTTACCTTAGACGCATATTCATATATATACTTTCTTATACATTCATAGACCTACATATAAAAATACATAAATATTTTATAATTTTTTTTTTATAAACCCTACATAAACTACAAAAGACTATTGTTTTGAAAACTACTTAAATCAAAACCAATTAAAAAAAAAAAATGCCAATTAAGATAACTATTGCATTCAACAAAGTTTAATCAAAGTCAATAAATGTACCTATAAAAAGATACATAACTAAAGCAGACTTGCTACGTAGCCATGTAAAATATACTCGCTACACGGATTCGCCGACGCTGCGTATCTACAGGATGAGAGAAATCCGCCGTTAATTACCCATTCGTGTGTAATCTTTTAATTAACTAAGTGTAAACTTGTTCACGTCGCTGAAGGCAATTCCTTTATCCCTATATTGTCTTTTACAGACCAATTCACTAACCAAACTAAATGTTTAACTCTCTGTTCTTCTGTTTCAAATTATTTATAACTAATGCTATTGATTATAATGACATAACCACATCGCAAACTAATTATTTGTGTGTATTTTGAATAGGTTTACAGGGTTATTATTCCTTTTATTGACCCTTTCATAATTTATTCGTTTAAATTAGGCAATATACATGTAGAGTTCCTGTACGCAAGAGGTAATTTTTCAAATTGCTCAAAATAAAAAAAACAATTAATCGAGCCTAGAACCTCCGAGTAACGGTAACATGCGTGTTAAACAATACGCCTCAGAGGTAGTCTCCTACTACTAAATACCAGTGCGGTGAGATAGATATTTTGTTCTTTTTACTATAATACGTCGTACACATTTCCAAAAGCTGAATAATTTCATTATAAATAAATTATAGACCTTCTAATTTTTAAATTCTCCACTAAAACAAATCAACACATAAATCACACAAACAAGGCTATAACCGCTTACACGGGCTTGTAATAGCTAATCCCTTGTCAACTATAAGCACCTACCCAGCAGACAATGAGCATAGCCTATCACATGAATCTACCGCTGCACCTGACGGTAGTGTGACATGCGAATTCTCTTTGTACGCCAGTCTCAAAGCATTATTCTGAGGACAGCCAATCGCCAGGCCTCTATGATCGCCTTTTATTGATATGGGTGACAGCAAACCTGTTTGCAGTTTGTGCCAATATTTAAAAGTTCGTAATTTTTTTATTATCTTTTGGTCTAATTGAGCATGGCTAAATCAGGTGTACCTATGTATCTCTTTGTAACTGTGAAAACGATTCGCTTAAATCCCTGAATACTTATGTATATAATTGTGATTTTTTTTTCTAAAACTCGACGCAAAATTGTGGTTGTTTAAGTTTCGCTTCTGTATTTGTGTGTATGTCTGATATCGAAGTTCCTTAACTTATTTTAAGTCTAGGAACTGCAATGCATGTAAAATGCACACAGTACATGTACAGTGTACATGCACTGTACAGTACTGTAATAAAATATAACCGTAAGTACCTTCCTCCTATTACCACTGTGTACATTGTATACAGTAGTAGGTAGGTACTTATATATCCATGATAGTGTAGTGCTTATGAGATAATAGTTAATAAACCATAGTAATTAATGCGATCGTTAAAAAACACTTTTATAACATATCGTTAATATAGTTCAGTCAGGCAAGGCGGATGATTCATATATATACAATGGCCTTTTTAGGGTTCCGTACCCAAAGGGTGCCAGCGGGATTCTATTACTGAGTCCGCTGTCTATATTTCCGTCTGTCACAGGGCTCTATGTCTTGAACCGTAATAGCTAGACACTTGAAATTTTCTGCTGCTATAACAACAAATACTAAAAATAAGATAAAGTTAAAAGTTAAAGGTTTCTTTTTCTGACGACCCATAAAAAAATGTGTTTTTAAAGCGTTTTAAAACATTGTACGGAGGTACGGAACCTTTCATGTACGAGTCCGACTCGCACTTACCCGGTATATTAAAATTTTCCTGGGTCTGTTTATCTATATATGTATTTATTATAAAATATAGTATCGTTGAGTTTGAATCCCATAATACCTACAAGTTTAAATTTAGTTTGGTGCTAGCTCAATCAGTGTGATTGGTCCTTATCTATTTATACCTGTGTACGGCATGGTATATAAAAATAAGAATTTATTGTAACTAAATGTAGTGTTTATGAGATGAAAGTTAATAAAATATAGTAAGTGATGTGATCATTAACGAGCACCTTCATAACATACGGCTAATACCTATCTAGTTCAGCCAGGCCAGGCGGATGATTCGCAGGCAGATCACGCGCGCCCTCCGACCCGACCTGTCTAGACAACGTTTTTAATTAGCGATAAATCAAATGTTATTGCAACTTGATTAGAACTACAGGTGGCATAAAAAATACTTACCTAACTTGGTTAAAAATAATCAAACAAAACATTGTTAACTTTTCATAGGTTACTTTCAATAATAGTCAGCTCAGGTTTACCACTAACCTTCATCATAAGGAGATCATTTGCATTGTTTCTGAAAATGAATATACTTAGTACGAAAAACTATATAAATCAATCTTTGTTAGTAAAAGTATATACTATTAATTACTTATACCGTTTGGTTTCCGGTAGGAGTAGAATCGACATCCACAGGAAGACTTAAAGTGATCCTTTAAGTCTTCCTGTGGATGTCGTAGAAGGTAAGGTAGTTCGAAGGTTCTATCTATCTATTGATTAGTAATAAGCTTTCTTATAAAGATTTTGTTAAAATCAATCTACGAACCAATGTATTATAAGAATAAACTTAGCAAGATCATCGTTTCACTCAACAGAAATAAGAATTTTCTACTTCAATTAGAAAAACTAAAGAATCTCCATTTCCAATGCTGAAAAAAGTAAAATGCATAAACGTGTTGAAGCTCGATTGGCCGGAGCAGGAGGAAATCGCTCTCCGATGTTCTTTTAAATTTTATTACGCTCTTCTTACACTTTAAAACTAAGCGCAGTGTTAAGTTTAAACTTTTTACGTAATAAAACTTTTAATGATGTGTTTCCTTTACCATGATCTAATTCAATTTAGTTTTCAAATCATACACATAAATCAGTTGCAGTAAGTCAAATGTACCTACTAGCAAGTACATACATTGTTTTGACAAACACCAAAGCATTTTTCTTAATTCATTCATGATCGTCATCATATTTTGGTACCTATACATATAGACAAATTTACATCCCACGGGACTTCAATTTGATAATGAGAATGGATTTATCAACCAACAAGTAACAAAATTATTTATTATGTTCCAATTGCGATCGAACAAAGTAAGTTTATTCCTAATTTTTCATTTCATATCACACCTGCCTTAGATTCAATGTTAACTGTGAAGCGTACGAGTAAGTAGAATAAATATACTAACAAAACAATTCACTGCAAAAAGAATGCACAAAGAGTGTTAAAAGCTGTTTTGAACTTACAACCCTAAGCGCCTTCTTTCTCTCAGGCAAAAAAGCAACGGACTTTTAAAAACAGGAAGCCAACACTTCGAGAAGTTAAGTGGAAAGTTAGCGGTCTCAGTTTTATTTTTATTTATGAACAGTTTAGTAGTTATAATAACTTTGGAGTGCGCATCAAACTAAAGTTGTCATTCCAACGAAAAGCAATTTTTCGAGGGGAGAATTGAATATAATAGATTTCATAGGCTCTTTAAACTTTCAGAAGTGGCTGTTAAAAGTGGGGCGAACACGTTTTATCGGAAAACGCAGGAGCGATGATAATGGGGGTCCATAAAGAAGTGGCTCGGTCGCCGATAGATTCCGCAAGTTACCAACTTTTCGGCTGGAACCGTCATTAAAGAGTACTAATGCGGTGGCCTGCCGCCGCTGCCAACATTACCGATATCATAATGCGTCCATTTATTTACTTTAAATCAAATAAAATATCTACAAATGTTAGACAAAATTTTTCGCTGCGCTCCCATTTCCGTATTCTGCGAGGCAAAGAACATCCGTCCGCTTTGATTCTGTGAACGTATTAGCATTGGATTTGAATAGAACAAACAAAGGGATTGTTCAAGACAGTGTGCTTTCGTAGGCGATTGTAAATACAGCGTATCGTAAAAATCCAGACTCGAGTCACTACGACTAAAGAAATCAAAGTAACTACCTAAAAATACAGAATTTAATTTCCTTTTTAAGCAAAAATATATTTTGAAATAATTTACTTTGATATTAAGATAATTTTAGATTAGATAATTATTAAGAATTACTATAAAAAATACAGACATTAAATTCCTTTTATTTATTTTAAAGAATTAAATATGTATATATTGTATATTTTATATATATTTCTGTATATTGTACCTATTATAACAATGCCAAGTAATTGTACCAGTGTACCTAATAGAAATGTGAATGTAACCTACTAGTATCCTATTCTGTGATGTAACTCAATTAAAGAATATGAAAGATATATCTTTTACCAACAAGATACATTTTACAAAATCTCATACTGATTCTATCAAACTTTTCCCCAAGTCTGTGCAATTGGTAATCCCGCAAAAGAGAATCTAATACTAGTTGCGTCTTGCATCCGATGGCAAAGCCGGAACGATTGTGAGGATTTATCAATATGGGCCGGCGGATCCTCTGCATACTATAGTGGCTCCAATATTGCAATTTGCGGAGCTTGTTCCCCATTTGCTTCGGTATGGTTTCTCCACGCAAGAAATGCCTAATAAAATTGATCTTTAATAAAACATGCCAACAATTTTTTTTATTTAAAATTTTGAACACATGTTGCATGCAATTTTTTTTTTCATTGTGGATTGGCGTATCCTCTATACTATACAGTATTATACAAAAATATATATTTGCGTTAAACAGACTGCGTTCTAGGCATAGTCAAAGAAAAAAGTTTATGTCATCAGTAATCTTTTTCTAACTTTACTTTTGAAAGTAACAGTATGAGTTACTAAGTATTATTATTATTTTTAGTATAGAAATGTAGAGAAATCTAACCAATTTTTATTCATGGACAATTGATAACACAGCGGATAAGGAACAAACCATTCGCAGTGGATTGTGATTATCTATGCTTTATACGGTTTATACGTATGATAAATAGCTAACTGCTCATTATGTTGCTATTATATGGACGAAATATTATGCGGGCCAGTTAGGTTGACATCATGGTTAAAAGTTAATAATTTAGGTCATTTATTTTAGATATATTAACGACTGAACATTTTGACGTAGCATGTGCGGATACCAAAGAAATTGTATACAAATCTAGAATGCTTACGAAGTGGCAAAGCCGGGAACGGTTTCGGGAACGGAAAAATTATACCTAAAGTTATCGCTCTACCCTTTTACTTTATTGCACTGACAGTTCGTGGGAAAGGGACGCCTATAACTTTAGGTACATTTTTTGGGAACGTTAGGTATTTAAACATAAGCATTATGAGAATATGAGCTTTATGTGCGTGGCATTTAGTTTAATTTTCAATGTTGTTTTTTCGAGATTATTACTCGTAGTTATTCTAGATTGTATTATAAATTCTTTGGCGGATACTTATTTCTAACAAAAAAATATATGTTTATAAAGCAAAATTTAATTAATTTTTCAATTCAAATTTTTTTCTTATGTAAATCCAAATACGATATGAATGTAACACATATTTCGCACAACTTTTAATGAAGCATCTTGTGGATACTTTTTCACACTTTCTGACGAAGCTTGTTGCTGATGAATCTTTGTACTTAACCTTTTGACGAAGCCTGATGGGGATAAATCTCTGTAAATTTTCAAAAAAGATGGGTAAATAAATATAGTTAGGTATTGCCTATATACCTACCCCATAGGAAAATTCATATTTTAACAGACAACTTATTCGAGTACTGCAGCAAGTTTGTCCCAAATTAAACGTTTCATGCTCCTCGATACCAGTTAATCCCATGAGGCAGCCAAGGTGAGAGCCGTGTGACCAAATGCCGTTTGTGAGAGACGTGATGCTTTCCGTTGCCTCCAACCCCCGACCTACAAATATACGCTGTCGAAAAACTGCTGCATTTGCTGCACTTCTTATATTTTATTAGATGTCAAGTGAAATATTAATAGGTTACTAATGATTCATCTATCTAACTATAATTTAAAAACTACGTTCTTATCGGTGGAGTAGGTTCATGGAAAGTAATGATTCATAGGAATATATAAATATATATTTGTAAAATTTTAAAATTAAAAGCACAGGCCGGAATCTCCTAAGGTACGCGCAATATGCGTCCCCGTTCCCCGTCCCCGCACCTCTCCCCCGTTTTCGCCTTGATGACTCACGTTGGCCGTCAAGAACCGGGGGAGAGGTGCGGGTATGGAGAACGGGGACACTTTCTGTTCACTCTTACTGTATTCTGTGTTAAAAGTCTGGTCTAATTCGACTTAAGCTTACCTGAAGAGGTTCTAATAGGTTTAAGGACAGAGAAAGAATAGAAGCATTCGAGATGTGGTGCTAGAGGAGAAAGGAGAAAATAAGCTGGATGGATAGAATAAGCAATGAGGTGCTAGAAAAAGTCGGAGAGAGAAGAAATATTTTAAAATCAATTGAAAATAGAAGAGGATAGATGATTGGACATCTAATAAGACATGACAATCTATTCAGAATAATAGTAGAAGGAAAAATAAAAGGGAGACGAGGAAGGGGAAGACCGAGGATGAAGTTTTTCCAAAAAATTAAGGAAGGGTTAGGGGTAAGGTCCTACCAAGACATTAAAAAGATGGCAGAGAGAAGAGAGGAATGGAAGCATCTCCACTTAACTCCACCGACAAGAGCAAGCTCATAAGTTAAAGAAGAAGATAGGTCTATCCGTAACCTTAGGTAGGTATATAACTATTTACTGTATTTTTATTTTATTTTATGCCCAGTTTCGGATATAAAGGGTCAATTTTGTAATTTACCCTACAAAAGTGGCCCCTATTTTTGAAATTCATTTAGTTACGTTACACGTCCGTCTTTGGGTCACCCATTTTCATTGTGTACAAAATTTCAACTTAACCGGTTAAGTAGTTTTGGAGAAAATTGGCTATGACAGACAGAAATGCGAGTGATCCTTTAAGAGTTCCGTTTTCAAATTTTGAGGTACGGAACCCTAAAAATGATCATAAATTTATTAAAATCACTATATCTAAAATACTGGATGTTTTTAGCTTCAAATTAATCTTAAAATAATCGTATCATGTTCTTCGATAGCAAATGATCCCCCGAGGCAGCCAAGGTGAGAGCTGTGTGACCGAATGCCGTTTCTGAGAGACGTGATGCTTTTCCTAAGCTCCCCATTGACTGCGAACCCCGACCTTCAAAGGAACGCGGCCGTAAAAACTTTTTAAACGCTCTCCTTGGAGGTAGGGAAACTTGACTTTACAAATAGTTAACGGATATTTAAACAATTTTATATAATATTGTCATGTTATTTATAATAACGACATAACATTTTTATATTTACGTACAATTTGTAGGATACAAATTGTACGTAAATATAAAAATGTTTGTTTATTTGTCAGTCAATACGATGCAAAGCATTTAACGAATTGATATTATCTTTTATCAGTAGATTAAGAAATGTTTCTTTTTTTTTTGTTTTTTTTTTTGACCAGACATGAAATATCGGAGAGTTTAAAACATAAACTACACTTTTAAACTTGGGATAAGGTTCCTAGCAATCATTCGTTATTATTATTATGTCGGTACGCTTTTCAGCCACGGGTCCATGGGGACCCGGTTCTTTGAGGCGTTCATGGGGCCAAAAGCCAACATGAAGAGACCTTTTAGTACCTTTTTATCAAAAAAGTGAGATGTCTGCATCTGTGGAGGTCTATTCCTTAATTTACCACTAAGATACACTAACGGACAGGCCTCCATAGCTGCTGAACTATTGCCAGGGAGGGATTAACTTGGTTTGGGGTATGTGGATGGGATGTTAGTGGACCGGATAACTGGGTTATGGAGTGAGATACGGACATCTACCTAAAAATCTCTCACAACAATTTTAGCCTGGTAGATGGTGACTTGCTGCTTGTTGGCTACACTGCATGTGGGCACCCTAACTAGCCACGAAGATGCGGCCAGGGCGCAACACAATGTAAGCAGCTTAGGGTGTCGAGAGGAGCGGCTCCAGTTTCACCATCACGGGGCTTTCCCCCGTGAGCGGGTTTCCCCGTTATTACGTCATTACGTGCAATACACTTCCACCCTGGAGCGTATGTTCTGCTCTTGCGACTCCACTCTGGCCGGCCGGTTAAGGCAGGACAGAGGCGAGGGGTGTGTAACTGTGTGTATGTGTGTGTAAGCGCATGTGTGTATGGTCCCCCTGAAGGTAGGGTCCGTGGTGTCGCCACTCACCACCAGCTCGCCACAAGCTGCCCTACGTTGACTGACTGCACTGGGAATCTAGTGGGCAATGGGGTCGTCACATCCCGACGCCGTTATATTATTATTATTCTTTTTATATTTTGTTCTCCTCTTGAAGAGGGTATACGCCTAACACGCGGGCCGAAGCCAAGTGTAACAGGGAATATTGTATGCTATATGTTGAAGTAAGTGTGGCAGAGCTGAGGAATTTACGAGTGATGCGGCACTTGTTGAGGATCACGGCCTTCTGAATCAAAGTGAGTATGTGTGCTGGAATGTCTAGCGTATCTAAACTTTTAATTAGTGACTTTGGTATGACACCCGTAGACGATAATACTATTGGGATTATATAAACCGTTTAAGCTTTCCATTGCGTTTTTATTTCTATAGCTAAATCTTGGTATTTACTTAATTTTTCAGATATTGTGGTTATTATTATTATTGTTATTAGCAATCATTCGTTATCCAAGTAATAAAATATTATTATAAATATTGCACCTACCTTATCTACTGAATATCCCTGTATATCAATAAATCAATTAAATCATTTATTTCAGGCTACGTAATATTAACTACAATATTAAAGGCCCATAGAATAAATACCTTATAGACTAGCATACATATAATTATATAATATAATTATGTATATGCCCCATTGAATATGATTAACGAATTTGACGGCTATAGTTTTATAACAGGAAGTGCGTACACTAACTAATACTGGTATTGATACAGTGTATCAACAAATAAAGAGGATACTAGGACGTGACGTACGTAAGTGAGACATTGAAGTCACGTAGCCCATTCAACGAGGACATAAAGCTTCCTAATGTGGCTAACTGTCCAACTCTGACCATTCTGCCGCAAACTGGCAGTGTGTACCTATTCCTAAACTGGTTCCATTAAAATGAATTGCATTTACTGTCTTAGTAAATTCATTACTTGCTAACGCTCTTAGCTGTATTTTGACATTATTTTTAGTATAATATCTATTCTATTCTTTACTTCAGTTTTATTTTATTAAAAGTTTCAATATTTATAAGCTTTGATCTTCGTATTAAATTACGCATATTCTTTAAAAAAATATATATAATGGACAAAACTAAGAACCTAAACATTTTGAAAATTATGCGAAACCAAAGTCAACGAAAAAAAAAAATTTTTAAAATAAAATATACAAATAGTTTGGAAAATCCAAAAGTGCACGCCTCATAATCTCATTTTTCACAATTAAATTGATTTTGATTGTTTTATTGCTAACTTAAAACGAAGAAAAGTATGTGTCGGCTTTAACGCACGACTGGAGATTATTTTTAACTTCCCGCTGAGAAAATTGAAAATTTTCAAAATTCGGGACGTTATTAGTTTCACCCCGTTTTTGAAAAGTCGAGTTTTCATCAGATCTCGACTTTTAAAGGTCTCAGGAATCTTCCCTGACCACTCACGAGCAAGTGTCATGCACCCTATCCGTATGTGTGTGTGGGTGTGTATGTGACCCGCTTATAACTCTTGAACAACTAAACCGATCGGAACCAAGCAAGTAGTTTTCAAAGAGTTCTATACAACTCAGATTTCCTGTGAATTTAAACCGATTCGGACCGGAAGATTTTGAGAAATCTCAAAAAAACTAAGCAAAAACAAGAAAAAGACACAAGACTACGTCACGAATGTCAAGAAAAGTGTTACCACTGATTGTTCTTTTCATTCTCAATTAGTTAATGCAAATTAAATAAAATATTAACTAACTTATCGCTTCTTTTACATTTATTCGTCTTTCATATTTAATAAAACAAACAAAATCACAACATTCTTTATTCAAATTTCTTTTTACTTTTTTTCTTACTTGCCAGTTACACATTCGTACTCATCATACATAGGTATTAACTCTTTCAACAAACCTCAAATCCAAAATTATTTTTAATATGTCACCTGTATTTTTATAATAATAATTACGATTAAACTACATTGAATTAGACCGTGATCTTTGAAAGAACTTAGTTTTGGATAATACTGAAACGTATAAAAAAAAAATGGACTTGATCAGATAAGTTTTTCGGGAGTTATCGTGACCACGCCAGTTTCCATACATACAGACACACGGACGTCCACAAAATGATTTTATTAAACATTGTTTTTATTTATTTAAAAGGCAAAATGTCTTTTAAAAATGTCATAAGTGTTGAAACTAGTGTTTTTCCTTGACATTTATGTGTAAATATTATTGTACAAGTGCGATAGAAAATAAATAGAGACACATTTAGTTAAAAAAATCACTTGATTTTTGTAAGGCGAGAGTAGAGCTCTACCTCATGCGCTTCGCTTATGAGGCGTGCAATAGAATACTTCTCCTAACGCACCGCATTCAGGCAACGTATCCAGAATACGGCAACGTTTCCACGCTGAATAGCTATAAGTACTTATATGCTGCGCGAAATAGCTGCCAGCTCTTGGATCCCCAGTTGCCTCAATGGCGCGTTGTGATGTCCTTAAGAAATAGTTTAGCATCAGGGGCCCCAAGTACCTATTGTCTCTACTGCGAAAAGTAAAAGTATATAACTATCATCCAGACCCACGTATTTTCGTTTTTTTGCTTGCCTCAGCTGTATAGGCAGAAAATAATCAAGCAATCAATGTTTAATAAAATAACCTACTATTCAAATAAAAGAGTAATTTTAAAAGCCGTGGTACAAAATAGTTTAATGTCAAAACGATTTTGCACCGATTTAGAATGGATAAATATCAACTATTTTGTTTCAAGCTTCTTGTACTACATTGTAGTGAATATTTAAGTAGTTTTTTAACTAAACAATTCTACAGAATAACAAAACATTTCACAAAACAGCACTATTGTAGCAACAATTTGTCAAAACGTCCCGCCTGAGATTCGTGGCATAGTTGACATAGAGCGAGGCGTGGCTGACCGCGGGCGTCATCCCGGACATCAAATTTACATTGTGCGCATATTTGTGGACCCCAGTGAACCACTTGGCTTGGCTATGTCAGACATCTCGAGCCGTGTCGAAGCATGTCTTGATACCTAGCTGATCTATGCATTCTCTTGTGTTATGAGAAGGTATGCCAGCGGTGTTATGAAATATCTATGCCTAGTACTCTCTTGAGTAACTAATTGATATATATTTGCTGAAAACAATTCTTATATCTTTACGATATTTTTTAGTAGCACGTTGAAAAATATTTTCGCATTATCTTTAGTTATCTATTTTTATGTTTGGCACATTTAGCATATAGTCAGTCTTTGACTCGCCTACCAAATATTTATTACGTGCTTCGTAGACGATCAACAAGAATAATTATTATTCTTCATCTTAGCGCGTTCCCGGTTGCATCCTCAGCTGTGCTGCTTCGGAGCCCGGGGTGCGCTTTCCCGCTATTTCTTCTCCAAATATAACATGTATGTCAATGGTCACCCAAGGATGCCAAAGATCTTGCGAAGTGGAGAAGAAATAGCCGGAACAGTTCAAACAATTTGGCTATAGTTTTACGACCGGCCGACTGCCTGACGACAACCCTCTTTGGGAGTGTATTTGTAGCACGAGATGTCAGTGCTTAGTCCTTTAGTCGCCTCTTACGACATCCACTAGAAGAGATGGAATGGTCCTATTTTAACCCGGAACCCCACCGGGTTAAATAAATCAGAATAATTATCCGTAGAATATTGTCAAATCGTAATAGAAACTTAGTATTCCGTTGGTTAACAATTAAAAGATTAACCCTTGCTTACGATGTGCAAATTGGAGGACTTATCGACACGCTAAAGTCACAACACATATTTATTCAAACACGTGCAAGCACCGCTGGGGAAGGAGATGTTAATGGAGATAATAATTTGCATAAACACATTTGCTCAGATTTTGACACCCCCACTATGCTTGACATCTGAAATGTCGACGTGAATATTACGCTGAATTTCCTGCGAATTACCGGCACATCTTGATACATAACGACAGATTTGTAACGCGATGGGACGGCTGTTTGTTCAGCTTTGCGTTACGCATTAATTTTACAACATAGTCAACATAGGGTAAACTGACAGTCATTGGACAATTAAGCGAATAAAATAGTTAAATTTTTTTTTTTTCGCCGGCTATTGTAGCAATTCAGATATTACACAGAAATTTTGAAACTAGATAAAATGAGCTATCATATGAATGATTTAAAAATCTAATCTCTTGTAAATAATTGCTAAATATGAGTATAATAAAAAATATGAACAAAAAACATAGTTATTGGACAAAATTTATAATTATTGGACAGTCAATATCAGTTATTGAACAGTCAATAAATATAGCAAAAATAAAAGTTAAACAAGTAATAAAACACCATAAGACCATTTTGTTTTTGATTATGAGTAAACTGTTAATATAAAAATGTTCATAAACATCACTAAAAACTAAACGGTTAGCAAATAATTTATTAAAAAACTAAAATCAGCCTTATCATTGGAGATCATGAAAAAATTATGTTAATTAAAAACTTTAGAAAATAAACCACATAGGTAATATTATTATTTGGAACTTTTTGGTCCTAGAAGAAATTAATAATAGGTAAATTATTTAAAAATACCAAGCTAGAAACACATTACGAATTTTAGGATTTATTTCTTTGGTACACATCATATAGCATCTTTGCCTCTAAGTCTTCGACGGTATTATCTTCATCGTCAGTACGGTCTAAGCTTATATCATCGCCATCATCATTATTGTTCACTTCGCTATAACAAACATGGCACACATAAAGATCTATAGTTATATCTTCCGGTACATGTTGTTGGTGTTTGTATGGTACACATTTAACGTGAAATATCGAAGAGCACATAGCGCAACACAAACGATTGCTCGTTTTCGTTGGTTTTACACATATTTTGCAGGCATTTGTAGTTTCCTTCATTTTCTTTCTTGGCTTTACATTTTCTTTTTTCTCGTTTTCTTTTTTTATTTTAATTTCTTCCCTTATTCTCTTTCGTTCTTCTTTCATCTTCAACGCCGATTCTTTTTTCTCTTTTTGTTCATTGAACATAGCTCTGTACTTATCTGATGTTACGGCGTATGGAAATCTCACTGTATTTCTTTTACCCTTTCGTTCAGGAGTTTTAGGCATAGTCAAAAATGGTGCAAATTGACTGTTAGATATAATTTTAAACGCTGGGCTTTTTTCATGTAAATTTGCAACACTAGGGATATGTCGTTTTTCTTGTTCTTGTAAAAGAGGGGTAATTGTAACATCTCCTTTTACTGGTGTACTGACTGTTGGTATACTTGGTTGAAAATCCTGTGAAAATGGATCGGTAATTGAATTATTATTGCATAGAATTAATTGAGGATTCTGTTCTGGACAATCTTGTCTAAATTCATGACATTCGTAGTTTTCAGTAGCCATTGTTAGTTCCGAAGGAATATTTTGAAAGTCCTTGTCAGTAATACCAATGGATTCTATTGGAGATAAGTTTGAATCAACTAGATCTGAAATTTGTATCAAATCATCATGTATTTCCAAGAGCGGGTGCTCTTGGAACGCTGAAACAATATCAGGTGCCTGATGAGTATTTTGTCCTGAAATGGATGTTTCAGGTACTGTTGTTAGAAGTCTTTCAGAACTAGAAGAAGCAGATGTAAATGCATTGTAAATATTATGCAAAATTTGGAAATCTTCATTAGTACTCTCTAAGTTTTCGGAAGTTTTCAACTGCGTAAGTTTTGTCAATCCAACTATTTGACTGAACTGAGAAAATGTTAAAAGACGTTCCTGATTTTGGTCATTCTTAGCCTGATTATGCTTATTATTGCTTCCCAAACATTTGTCGTAATCTATCGCATCAGAGTTAAATGGCACCAAACCACAGGCTCTGAATCCGTTAATTAAAGTTTCAGGCTTTACAGACTTTTTTAGAGCTTCTTCAAGTATACTAGCAAAATTCACCTTTGTTATTGACTCATCTGGATTGTTCATAAGCCAGGTTCTTGCTGTATCTTTCCAAGCTGCCTTAACGGGTCGAAAAACAGCTACGTCAGCCGGTTGTAGAATGCGCGTTGCATTCGGGTATAATGCTATAAGTTCAATGCCCAACTCCTTGCATAATTTGCTAACACTGTATGTGAGATGGGTTTTATGTCCATCAAGAAAATATATAACTGGCAGTGTTACGCCTTTTTTGAGTAAATAAGGGTGAAAAACATTTCCTATATACTCAAAAAACAGTTCTGAAGTCATCCATCCATTATCACTACGACCTACACCCCAGTGTTTTGGAACCCCATCGGAAATTTTTTGTGGAATTCTCTGGTAGTTATAGACAACCATAGGTG
Organism: Acrobasis repandana; assembly: GCA_963576875.1. Classification (NCBI taxonomy): domain Eukaryota; kingdom Metazoa; phylum Arthropoda; class Insecta; order Lepidoptera; family Pyralidae; genus Acrobasis; species Acrobasis repandana. The sequence continues at coordinate 10,494,801 of OY756218.1, read as the reverse complement.
GACATGCTTCTCCAGAAGCTGAGAACGTAAACATGACCGTAATTGACTCTTTGGAATTATTGCTATCTATGTTGTATACATTTTTGGCTCCTTTAACAGCCAGTACTTTCCCTGTTTTCGGGCACAACTGAAACCCACTTTCATCTCCATTGAATACTCGGGTAGGGTCATCCAACAAATGCAAAAGACCGATTTCTTCTAAATACTCGTGTATCTCTGCAAACCATTTCTTTATGTCTTTTTCTGAAATGTTTGCACTGGACTGCGTGACACCCTCACTTGTCCGTTGAACAATATCAGGGTGTCTTTTCAAGAATGCTTTAACCCACCCATCCCCAGGATAATTATCCTTAAAAGGATTTGGCCGAGGATTTTCCTCAAGAAATTTGGATACACTTCGTTTCAAATTTTCAACCTTTAAAGGGAAACCCTTTCTCATTAACCTCTTAATCCAAAGTTCTAAGATAGACTCTTCTTCTTCTGTTAAAACGGGTTGCGGGCCGAAGGAAGTCCTATGTTCAGGATTATTGAACTTAAAATGCAAGGTGGACTTAGGAATATCATATTTTCGAGCAATCTCTCTTATCTTAGGATTGTCAAGTTCCCGTAATTCCCTGAGTGCTAATTTCAAATTATTTGGGTCATAATTTTTCTTTTTTCCCTTAGGCATTTTGTTGAGACTCCAACCTGCGAACAAACAGTCATTGGACACATTAGGTGATAGTTATTGGACAGCGTCCAATAACTGACAGACTAGTCCGTGATGTCTGAGATTGAAATTATAGGATAACAAATTAAATTACTATACAACTAAAGTAAAAAAATGGTAGAAACTCAAATGTCTGAAAAAGTATAGATAATGGACACTGTCCAATAATAGTTTTTTTTTTGTTATCGCATACAATTACTGGACAGATAAAAATAACCTCAAAATAGAACATTTATGAGTTTCAAGTTGATAATCATGCAAATTGTATGATAACTTACCACTCTCCAAACAGCCAAAGCAATAACATTCACCACTATGCTAATTTCGTACCAAAACACTTGATCCAACCTTGTAAAAAAAATAATTTTTCAAGACGATTGTGTGCTTCTGTGATAGTCGCCGGGAAATAATTATTTTGACACTTTGTTACTGCCATCTGTTGTAAAACCAATGAACTAAAACAATGCTGAGTATTAAGGGATTTTGTCAATAACTATAGATGTCGTTATTCGTTTGATGTTATCTTATTTTTTGACTTTCAAAAGCGACTGTCCATTAACTATTCGGTGTCCAATGACTGGCAGTTTACCCTACGCCGAGGTAAATATCTTGCGAGTACTAGGTACCTATGAAAAACTTTTTATGTACTTTGTTCATAATATCACTTAAAGAAGAGAGACAGTTATAGGGTCCTAATCTCATTGAAATACATTTATACCCTTCTACTATTATATAGAAGATTCATGTCGTAGCTTGCCTCATTTGCATGGTGAGCTGATGAGTTACTTTGAAGTGGCAAGAGGGCTGGCTTATATCTCGCGCAGAGAATTGTGGTAGCTATTCAGCGCGAGGATGCAGCCAGTGTTCTTGGCACCATTCCACATGAACAAAATTTAAGTTTTTAATTTGGATTCTAGTTTATTTTTAGTAAGATTTTGACGTGACAACGTCTTAAATTAGGTTGCGGCTGGGAGTCACTTATGAAAAAGTGTAACGCTCGGTAACGTTACGATGAGTCACCGAACGAGAGAGAGGCCCGCCGAATGCCTTGCGTCTCTCTCCCACTCAACTATGATCGGTCTGCCGCGCGCGTTGTCACGTAAAATCTTCGCCCGTAAAACCGACTTTACAGGCAACCATTTTTTTTATTATAGAACGTTGTTTTATATCAAAAAAATTAATGTTTCTTGGATACGTACATTTCAAATTACTTTGAAATAAAAAATATTCTCTCATATCACATCTCTTTCATACGACAATCATTTATTGACAAACCTTCTCGAATAACTAACCGGCAGATATTCATAGGAAAATATCCAATAGTCGGAAGCAACGGTCGACAGACGGGAAGTCCGGGCATTCGGCCACGTGACAGATGGCCGGGCCCGACTCAGATAATTAACACGTTTCTTTTCTCGGCCAGCTTCGTAACAAAACTTTATTAATACCAGTGGGAGCTTAGGCTTTGAGAGTAACAAACTTTTCTAATGAAGTCGCCCCGCGGAATAACTATGGTGTACTTTTAATTTGTTTATTTTGTAAAGAAGAATTAAAAGTTGGAGCTCTTTTTGTGATAGTAATACTCTAGTGTTAACAGATACTTCAGTAAGTATTTAGTAAGGATCTGTCTGGTTGATAGCTACATCGTATTACCATAAGTTGTCAACTAACATGGTACCTACACCTTATATAAAATAAACTAGTGGCTCTGTGAGTTGTGAACCTCGCAAGTGTTGACTTTGCATAGCCCCTCCAAACCTCCTTGAAGTTTATAGGATGAAAAAGTTGTTTAGACAAAAAAAAAACAGTTTTAATAAGAGTAACCAAAAGACTTATGTAATTTTTGTTTTTTTTTAAGTTTTCGGACGGACAAAAGCATCTTTTGGCCAATTTCGAAACTGAGACGCTTCGCTCGCTCGGTCAATAAACGAGTCAAGTGCGAGTTAAACTCGCGTGAAGAGAGTTCCATACTTCTCATAGGTTTTCCTGAAATCTATAGTAAAGGACTTTTTTCAGTATTCAATTTTTGACGTGACAACGTCTAATAACTCGATACTACGGGCTGCATGCACCAAAAAGATGACGTCATTGTCGCGTTCCGCAAGCGAGAGCGCGGCACGAACGAGAGAGAGGTATGATCGGCTCGAGCGATCGGCTCAGTTCGGAATGTTTGACGTTGTCACGTCAAACTACCGTCCGTAAACCGACTTTAGGCCTAGTAGTTTCGAACATAAAATTTGATAAAATATCGCCTATTTTCTTGAATAACTTTAAAAACATTTATCTTTAAATTATAAAATAATATATATCTGAGATTCTTACAAAAAAACCTTTCATTTGATATGTCACACGGCCGTTTGCATATCTTTTTCTAAACCGATATAATATGTAAGAAATGCTCATTTATAATACGGGTAGGGTAGACTTCTTATAGGTTTTTCGTGGGTTTTCCTGTAATCTACAGGTGAAGAACTATTTTTTTCAAAAGTTTAGGCTCAGTGGTTTCGGAGATAAGGATGGTCAGTTTTTGCCTAAAATATATATGTTTAAAATTTTCATAAAAAAACTTTCATTTGATATGTCTCACGATATACTTCACAAAACTTTTTTTTAAATATTTGAAATTAACGTTATACGTCCGTCTTTGCGTTTACTGACTTATATATATGTACTCAATGTCAACTCAATCGGTCTAGTACTTTCGTTGCAAATTTACTGTGACAGACCGACAGAAAGACAAAAGAGTGATCCTGTAAGGGTTTCGTTTTTACCTTACAAATTACGGAACCCTAAAATGTCTAAAATAGTTGAGACATGACTATGGCGTTAACTAAATCACATGAACACTGTTAAGTTCTCGTGGGAACACGTCTCTAGTTTTTAAATATTATTTATGCTGGCTATTATTTACTGGCTCATAATGAACGGCACCAGGAAGGCGTAAATGAAGCGTAATCATTTAAAATTTAACAGCGCGCCTCCGAAGACAGAAAGTTATAAAATAAAGGCATTATAAACGGTAGCAACAGCCACCCCATACGCAGGTGATAAATTTCATTGTTAATGCCTCTGAGCTAAAAATGAAGCAATTTGTTTCGACGACAAGAGGAGATGAAAAACATTATTTAAACTGAAAGTTTATTAAGTAAGCATAGCGCCAGTACAGGCTTTAGGCACAACGTTTAATAAATATGAGAGAGTCTGAATGAAATTCATTGCGTTTTCCTGCATGACTTGTTTTTACCCAAATTTCTCATCGTTCATTTGTTCAGATAAAAATCGGTGATTAAGATACCAACCATTAAAAATCATTTGAGTATCAGATGTAAATTTTTCACCTAGGTATAATTTATGTAAGGTTCCCCAAAGAGGGTTGACGTCAGGCAGGCGGCCGGTCGTAATAATCGTTTAAACTGTTTCGACTATTTCTTCTCGACTAAGCATGGTCTTGGCATTCTTGGGTGATCATATGCATATTATATTTGGAGAAGAAAAAGCGGAAAAGCACACACTAGGCTTCGAAGCAGCACAGCTGAGGATACGACTTAGCATGGTCTTGGCATTCTTCTGTGATCATATGCATATTATATTTGGAGAAGAAAAGGCGGAAAAGCGCACCCTAGGCTTCAAAGCAGCACAGCTGAGGATATGACTTAGTATGGTCTTAGCATTCTTGGGTGATCATATGCATATTATATTTGGAGAAGAAAAAGCGGAAAAGCTAACCCTAGGCTTCGAAGCAGCACAGCTGAGGATATGACTTAGCATGGTCTTGGCATTCTTGGGTGATCATATGCATATTATATTTGGAGAAGAAAAAGCGAAAAAGCGCACCCTAGGCTTCGAAGCAGCACAGCTGAGGATATGACTTAGTATGGTCTTGGCATTCTTGGGTGATCATATACATATTATATTTGTAGAAGAAAAAGCGGAAAAGCGCACCCTAGGCTTCGAAGCAGCACAGCTGAGGATATGACTTAGCATGGTCTTGGCATTCTTGTGTGATCATATGCATATTATATTTGGAGAAGAAAAAGCGGAAAAGCGCACCCTAGGCTTCGAAGCAGCACAGCTGAGGATATGACTTAGTATGGTCTTGGCATTCTTGGGTGATCATATACATATTATATTTGTAGAAGAAAAAGCGGAAACGCGCACCCTAGGCTTCGAAGCAGCACAGCTGAGGATATGACTTAGTATGGTCTTGGCATTCTTGGGTGATCATATACATATTACATTTGTAGAAGAAAAACCGGCCAAGTGCGAGTCGGACTCGCGCACCGAGGGTTCCGTACAAACCTGCAAGGTTTAGTATTTGGTATGAATTTCAATTTAATACCTCTACGCGTTTATGAGGAAATGGGTAGTAAGTTTAAAATTATTAAAAAAAAATATATTATGTGATGTAACTAAAAATTTATGATTTTCGTAATTTTTCCTTTATCTATGCTATAAGACGTTGCTTCGTACCAAATTTCAAGATTCTGAGTTCACGGGAAGCACCCTGTAGGTTTTGATTCCCTTGAAAGTGTCGAAAATTTGCGGCATAAACGGCTGTATCTTTTGATTGCGTTGGCTTAGCAGTTTGATTTTTTCACAGCTTCAAGGGACAGTAGACCTGAGTAATTGATATAAATTTCAGCTTCATACCTCCACGCGTTCCTGAGAAAAAGGGTCTTGACAGACGGACGGACGGACGGACAGACGGACAACAAAGTGATCCTATAAGGGTTCCGTTTTTTCCTTTTGAGGTACGGAACCCTAAAAAGCGGAAAAGCGCACCCTAGGCTTCGAAGCAGCACAGCTGAGGATACAACCGGAATCGCACAAAGATGAAGAAGAATTTAAATTTATGTAATGTGTGATAACAGGTTGAAACTATGGTTTGTACGTTAGTATTTTATTTACTCTATGCTATGGTTATAATTTGCTTCACATGCTGTCTAACTCAATATTATTTATCAGTTAAAGGAATGTCGAATGTATTTTTTGATTATCTTTTTAATGTTTAATATCTCACGAGAACTTACGTAATCTGAAAATAAACATAACAAAATTGTATGTAATGCTATAAGCACATGTAATTATTATTATTTGGAGTAAGCATTAGCATAGATAAATTAAGTAATTACTAAAAAAAATAATTAAAACGCACGCCTTTATCTAAAAAATAAACTAAAAAGTATAAAATGCTCTTCAACACAAATCAATTGAGCCCAAACTCAGTGGGGAAGTGTAGTTTTATCACAAAGATGCTATGATTTAATGATTTAATTTTGATTTAGCTTGCAAGATTTGATTAAAAGGACACACAGACAACGGGACAGGTGAAACTAAATAAAAGCTTGTAAAAATACTCTAGTAATAAGCATTGATTTTCTCAAACACAAAACGACCGGTTCAAAGTAAGTAGATAATGTTAGGCAACTGAGGTAATTGAATCATTGTTGATTCTATTACATCGGGAATTGATTTAGCTGAGTGAAATCTTGGGTCATTGCCAAAATACACCACAATTCAAATGTCTTACCTATTGAATTTCTTTGTAACCTTTATGTGATGCAAACTTTTACAATTTTGATAGTATTCATATCATATAAGTCAGATAAAATAATTTTAAAACCATTTTCTATTTTCTATTGTTTATATGTATATATTTTTTTAATTTTTCACAAAAAAGTGATGTTTTTTTTTCTTGTTTTACTGTAGGTATTCCAAGTTATGAATAGGAAAACCTTTTTTCAGTGTTAAGAAAACCCTTCATGGCTATGTTAAGTTTTAAATTGAAATTTTATATATGGTCCATTACACCAGCAACATTAAGTACCCAAGCCGCGTAAAATTATGAAAGTTAAATTGAAGAGTAAAAACAGAGGTGTGCGCGGCAAGAAATATTTAGGAGCCCGAAGTTAATTAGCGTGTTTTCTTTGATTACCGCCATCATGCACCGGGTGCCAGCAACTGCGTGGCCCAGGTGACTGACTGAGATTACGGGGCCTTAGCCTTCAAGACCGTGTAATAAAAAATACGACCGCGCCTTAATTTTTGCGGGCCTCTAGTTATATTGTGTGTTCTCACACACCACTGTGATAATAGCTTATGATCGATAAGTTCATAGAAGGTATCTAGGTATATATATATTGCATAAATTGCTAATATTATTCTGGGGTATCTTTTGTCTTGTAACAACCTAGAGAATTTTTTTTAAATGTGAATTTTAATGTACTGCATTTACGACCTCCGTGGTGTAGTGGTTAACACGCCAGTCCGCCACACTGGAGGTCCCGGGTTCGATCCCCGGTCAGGTCAAGATGGAAAATGATCTTTTTCAGATTGGCCTGGGTCTTGGATGTTTATCTATATATGTATTTGTTATAAAATATAGTATCGTTGAGTTAGTATCCCATAACACAAGTCTCGAACTTACTTTGGGGCTAGCCCAATCAGTGTGATTTGTCCCTATATATTTATTTATTTATTTACTCATAAAGTAGTCATCTAAACTTAACTATTCTTATTTTTAAAATATTGTAAGAAAGTATATACTTGTGCGACTAACCTAAATACACGTAAGTGGATAACGCCATTTCCACGTACATCGAGATGGGGCTGCTCCCTCCTCCACGGTAGGTGTTTGCTCTCAAATCAGTCGTTTAAATAAAACTGTTTCGTTTTTTTCCTCAGTCTGTGGAAATTCAATTCTCCCCGCTCCGAGAAATACGTTTGGCGACGTTTGTTTTACTCTTAGCAGGGATTTTTTCAGCAGGTAATAGCTGGACATAGAATGTACAGCTTTTTCCAATGATAGAAAATCTATCTTTTAAAAAAGTGATAATTAAGCCTATGGACCTAGTTCTTGAAAACTACTTAGTAAATTGTCAAACGATAACATATTTGAATCATAAACAGGTATACGTTAATTTTCTTACATCTTATTTCAGATGTACCTACGTATAGTTCGATCAGAAATCAGAAATATTTTTTTCCCAAAATACATTACAAAATAGATGTTCAGTACAATATCCTAATCTGTCAGATTTAAGCCCATAGGTACTTCTCATTTTCTACATACACTCCCACTATCACACTTATGTCACTTTTTGGGTCTTATAGCCCTGAGTATTGTCCTGAAAGACAGGATTAGTACTTATGTGTGTAGGTATATATGTATAATTATATAACCCATTATAGATTCGAAGTTAAGAGGACGCTTCGCATATAACCAACAAACGTGTCACATGAATAAAAAAGAAATTAGCGTTTTGCACAAAATAACGCTCTTTTCGTAGAATTTCTTGACGGTAATCGTGTTGATCCTTTGTAAGCCAAGAAAGATGGCTTGAGATTATTAAGGTTCATTTGCAAGCCCTCGGATAGAGGATTAACTTGTATCTTGGCACTTAATACTTGCTGACGCTGTCAGGCTGTCACGCTGCGATTGAGTTTTTATTTTGTGATCATCGGTAAATCAACTTTAAGTATTGCTTAGTGGATATAACTCAATGTCTTGTATAATGAGTTTATTAGGGACAACGAAAGAGGAGCAGTAACGATAGCAGTGTACATCGGTAGCTCTGATGTCAACTAAGCAAGTACAGTCGCAAATATTAAATAGGTCATAAAAAAAACGAATAAAACATCAAAAAATTTTACTTTATACTCGTAGGTATTCAGTTTGAAGCAATCCTGGTCAAGAATTTTAACAAACACCTGCTTACTTACCAAAACGAACCCCTTGAAAACGAAACATAGAATATAATATACAATTTATACATTAAACATACTTACTACATGTATTACGGTCACGTGATAGCTTTACTTACAATTAAAATGAAAGAAAATTTCTGTATTAAATGTCACCGAATTTTACTTTCTTCATAGTTTACTAACTATACACACGATTATTTGAAATTTTGATACCTAACATTAGAAAATATTTCTCGCTAGGGCCGCCAACATCAGTTGTCTTGTAGGTTCACAAAAATTAACATGGACAAAGTATTGTCGGGCCGTGCACGTGATTGCGCCGTGACACCCAAAGAGCTTTATATCAAAGAGCCATGTAGCAAACAATTTTAAAAACCCAAGCCTTTTACGTCGACCAGAGGGCCAACTTTTCAAGGGTGTTTTTTTAACAAAACATTTAACAAATCAAAGAATAAACCCATATGGGTTTATTCTTTTGTAAGTTTCAATTAGTTTAGGTATTTTGTAAAATATTGGATTTTATATTGTGTGGCATCAATATCTTGATAAGTTTCAGCTGCAGAAATAATGTAATTTATGTTGTGAAATAAATAATACAATTATATACCTATATAATTAATACCTATATAATATAGCCACCTAATCAATACTCTTATAATCTGTACTTCGCTCATTCTACTTACAAGTCTGCCTGTGTTAAAAAGAACAATATGCCTACCTACCCAAATAACCATTTTCGCACATACCGACACGCTCATGTTAGTAGACCTTCGACATTCAAAAGGCCCGTTTGCAAACAATAAAAAGGGAAATACTATCAATCGCGGAACTAATTTTGTCCTGATAATCGCGGTAAAGCAACAAAATAGCAATTTGCTCGACCATAAAAATAATTGAGTTCAAACTGCGTTCAGGCAATAAAAAGCGTGAAAGCAGGCCCAATAACCTTTAGAGGGGGGGAAACGTGGGAAAAGAGGCACCTGGTAAATAGTGAGGAATAGAGCAGTGCTATTAGGCCTCACACCACGTGGGCCGATGTAACGACCCGTGCCGTTCCTGTCGCTCCATTAGTAGAATTCTTTTTGAGTAACCCCGATTTGCTCGATCTTACACGCTGCGAGAAAGGTTTCAGTTTTTGTACTCTTATTAAGTTTCATCGATCTTCTTTCGCTTTATCCCGTGAATAGAGCGATTTTGTTTCTTTTTATTGCATCGGGTGTCGAGTGATCCGTCCATGCCCAACGTAAGTTTCATAAGGGACGACCACTGAGCAAGTACGAATACAAACATATTAATAAAATATATTGATAATTGTTGGCATCTAACTTAGCTAGCTCACATTTTAATCTCTAGCTTTATATCACAAAGTTAATACAGTTAAGATAAAAATTAAGAAAGAATATGTTGGGGAAATTTATGTAAGTATATATTACTAGCGTACTTGTGGCAATGTTTAGGCAAATGCTTTAAGGTAAATTCTTTTTCACTAAAAAGACATTAGCCCTTTTTATTAGGTATATTTTACAACTGTGTTACATAAGAGAGATTTAAAAAAAATAACTTAAATTTGCTGTGATCGTAAAAATGTACGCTAGACAAACTCAGTGTTCCCACTAGAAAATGAAGACTAGTGTTAAGGGCATCTTTACAACACGCTAGGGAGCCGAGTAACCGTGAGTTATGATGGCATTCTCTCCACCCTTATGAGGAAATACGACAGTTTCAGCTCAGAGAGGTAGGGTCACACTATGATTGCCGAAAGTTACGCCCGCAACCAGCTTGGAAAAGTCCATTTGGTAAACGCTCTGGGCAGTTGCGTGGAAATCGAAATGAAGGACTTTAGGCTCAACTGTATGGGTTGCTAAGTTTATAATGATTTATTAAAAAGGACTTGACTAGAACCATCTGATGAAAAATAAGAAAAAAAATTAACTATAGGAGACTTACAGAGAAAGATTTTGATTCTAAAAATAAAATGTTCTACGGACTAGTTTTTAACGAATCAAATCAGGTTAGTTCATTAAAGCCAATGTGAAGTAAATATTATCGAATTTGTAGGTAGGTAGGTAAAATAGAAAAATATGACGTTATTTTTTTTTGAGTTCAAATAGTAGTGAAATGCAAATTACCTATTCTGTAAAAAAAAATTGTAAGCGCAACGACAAATTTTACTCCATCAAAACTTGAAAGTGGTTAATTCTATATTACTACATTAAAACTATCTAGTTTATAAGAAGTAGTATTTTCATATTTTAAGTAAGCTACGACGAGTAACAACAACTTTACCATTTATTTTAAATGATTATAAACTGATATTATTTTATCTATTTTTACTCCTTTAAAACTAAAAATAGTTATTTAATTTTACTCGTATTACATTAAAAATATCTAGTTTGTACGAAGTAGTATTTCTTAACTACTTTTTGTTTTAATTGATAACGATTTTACTAAATATTACCGTCACACGCATTTATTGTATAAAACAATTTATCAATATTCCCAACCCGCCCACCAAGTCAAACTTTCCAACATATGAAACTATTACCCAAATGATTCCTTTCACATTCAAAACTAGAAAAGTGTCATTTACGTCACATGCCGCCTCGAGATACGAGTACGTAACAAAAACCGTAGGGTCGTTCGAGTAGATCGCCGTAGAGCAATTACCGGCAACACTGAGCAATATCGGGCCATTGTAGGCCGAACCGTGATCTAATATTCATCGTCAGACGTGCCTGTCTACATGGCAAAGCATAATACGTAATTAGATACAGCAAATGCTCAGGGTCTCGCCGCCCGACAACATGCATAATGCACGAGTCTAAATTGAATGTGCAGTTAGTTGCGTGGATTAAACCCGACATATGCGTCACAGAGCTCGTTTCCCGCGCTGATTTTTAGAGTAATGGGATTTAAGTTTTGGAGCATAAACATTTTTGTGGTTTCTTCATTATGCTTGATGTCCATAAATATGCATTTTCAATATTGTTTGAATTGAACCTTAAGTTTTACCATCATTATCTATGTTTTAAGAAATGTTAATGTAAAACTTTTCTTTGGGAAACTGTAATGTGTCTTTGATCAATTATTAATACCTATTATGTAACCAAAGAGTTTACATATGTGCTTAAGAATTTATTTAAATATTTTTTTATAAAGTGAATCTAACGGAGTAGCAAAAACTCGAATTACCGCGATTTTGTTTGCTTAGTTTTCTACTCGTAATTGTGGTAAGGTAACTACTGATATTAGTACATTCTACGTCTTCTTATAAATAAAACAGTATAAAATATAAGTTAGAATATATTTTTATACTGTTTTATTTATAAAAAGACGTAGAATGTACGAATACCTACCTTACCACGATTACGAGTAGAAAACTAAGCAAACAAAATTGTGGTAATTCGAGTTTTTGCTACTCCGTAAGATTCATTGATAAATCTTCCATACTAGTCTGAGAGAAAAGAAAATACTTAGAATGTACCAGCTGCTTCTCTTCCCGCGCAGATCGTAGAAGGCGATCGACGGAATGGACGAAAATGCGAATCATGTTTATAGGCGATGCGGCTAGCAACCCATCACTATTTTGATTCCTTTTTCCACCATCTCGCTCCCCATCACGATAAAAGTGGCCTTTGAGTCTTGTGGCCCTGGGCTCTGTCTGCTTAGAGCCGCAGGACCCAAAATGCTCTGTCTGCTTCATTACGGATAAATACGTGATACTATGTATGTATGTAGAATTAACTAAATACAGCGCTACTTTTAAAACTGCAAGGCAAAATAGATGCCTTTGACTTGACTGTACTTAGGAAGTAAAATTGACCTATATTATAGGCTCGTCTAAACGAAGGCATAAAAATTCAATAACATGTAAATTTTCTTCCCTTGTGTCTGAGCGGAAACTTTTAAAAGGAAGCTTGATGAAGCGATTGATGAAGCTGGCACAATGAAAACTTTTTCTCAACTGAAACTTTTTACAGGGATATTTACACACAGATGATTTTCTATTCGAATATTTTAAATAAGCAGGGCTTAAAAAATATTCTGAAACTATTTTAAGGCTGTATTCATAGTGTTATAGGTATAACACTTACAAATAATATTTTATATATAAGTGGTAATTATAAATATCAAGTGATCTATACATAGAGTTTGCATGCTATTGACAATGGCTGAGTAGGCGTAATTTATATGACTTGTATAACATCTTTTGTAAACCCTATTCAAAAGTAAATAAAGATTTCATTCATTCATTCATTCAGTCCATGATACTAAACGACTTGCCCCAAGGAAATTATAACAAATTATGATAAATCAATTTTGGTCTCCCATACAAGTTAACCGATCAACTGATCCGAGTTTCTATGGATTTCTTTTTTTTTATATTTCGATATAATCGTATGTTCCTTCGAGAAAGTTGTTCAGTATCATGGACTGAATTAACCCTTAAAATAGTTTCAGTATATTTTGTTACACGTTATATATTATCACGTCTTTTTCCCTTACAGGGTAAACAGAACCTGAACAGAAACAGAAAAGGCTAAGCTTAGAAATAATAATGTTTAAATATTTTATTTAGAGCATTTCCACACATGCTTACAGGTCGCGGCATCGCAGTCACTGCGGTGCCTGCTTCCAGTCTTCTGGGTACGTTTCCACAGGGACAGTTGAAATAACTATTCGGCCTTTTGATTTGATTTGTTATCTTTTTTTTTGTTTTTAAGAAATGTTATATGAATTAAAGAACATGAAGATATATGGAGGTGTTCACAAAGCTGTATAAGTCTTCACAAACCTTGATTTTTCCTCCGAGTCACGAGACATTTAAAAAGTCTTTAAGCGAAATGTCTCGATTGAAAAATTTTATTCTGATTTAACTTCTGTAAACAGTTTGAATGCGGCGGGTGTTGCTCTGTCTGATAATATAAAAATACATTGCTGTGAACGAGAGAAATAATACAATCTTTCATGTTAGTAACAACTAAGTTATTTGGTTATTATAACTAACTAGAGATGATCACATTATATATATGTCGCAGTTGGATTGCATAATTCACTGTTTTACATAACCGCTAGGAGTTTGTTAATATAGAAAGATAAAATAAAAAATAGATAACCGTACGGGCATAAATAGGGACAAATCATAAGTTCGCCTTTGTGCCTACTCTATTTCTAATATACTTTTAATTATTGTTATACTCAGTAATTCATGCAATAAAGAAGTTTCATCTCGTTTCAAGTCTTCATCTGTTCTGATTGAGGTCTTGCCCCAAAGTAAGTTTAACTAACTCAACGATACTATGTTTTATAATAAATACATACTTAGGTCATATTAAAAGTTTCTGGATTCTGATAACATATATAAGACTTATGATTTTTTTGTTGCTTTTCATAGTATATAGCCTCAAAATTTATATATTTTTGCATTTGCTGGAACCATTGTAAAAACAGTTGAACCAGTCTTCTTCAGCAACCTCTAATGGTTTCGTGGAACGCACTCACCACCGATTCAGGTAAAACGTGTACCTCTAAGTATGTCTTAATTTTAGGAAATAATAAGACTTCGCAAGGTGCGAGGTCTGGGCTGTATGGCGAAAGCATCATCAGCTTTACATATTTTGAAGCCTTCCCTTGTGCATTAGAGGAATGTGAGGACGCGTGATCTTGATAAAGGACGACATTGCTTCGAGGACGCTTTTCACGAACTTTTCTAAGTCTTTGGGCAAGCAAGTGTTGACGTACCAATCTGCGGTCACTTTCCTTTGGTCTTCAAGCAATATTGTTGTGTAATGTCCTGATTTGTCGAAAAAAGTTTTCTTTACTTTCGTCGGTAAATCTTTTAAAGGAAATACCCATTCTGCCGACTGTAATATAGATACACCCAAGACAATTTTAAAAAGGCCTATTTTTAACTTGCCCTGGCTGGAGGTTGAACCTAGAAACTCCAAGTGACGTACTAGCATACGTCACGGAGGTCGTAGCTGCAATATAGCTCGGGTTTGTAAAACAGCTGAACATCGTTCAGCTGGATTATCAATGTGTTACGTTTAACAAAATTGCTAACAACGCTTAGTCGTAGTACAGAATAGGTTATCTGCAGGCATAATAAGGATATGTGGGCTGGAGTTACCATGATTAAATAATAAAAATAATTAGGTAAATTATTATCAAACCAATATACTCGTAATATCATAATTAGGTCTTTTTAGTCTCTACTGCAAGAGCACGACCCCCTCTGTACTATCAGAGATTAGGTCTTCATTCTCCGTGCTGGTCAGATGGGTTGAAGAGTCTCATTAATGTTTATAAGCTTTGTTTAGCTTGTGTTTCCTACGGGATGACTTGGAGTGGTCCTTTCTACTCTACAGCTGGGAACCACACGGCAAGACAAATATAGATATTTGAAAAAATATGGTAATAGTTTACTCCAAAACCCGTTGCTTGGATCACGGATTTTTTAAGTTCCTGCATTGACTTTCATAAAATTCTGATAACTTTTTATTGAAAATGTTCTTAAATTAACTGTTTTTACACCGATCAAGGTAATTTTCAGTTTAGTAATATTATAACATGTTATTTATCAGTTTTGGTAAATAATTTTTTTATCAAACGCGTAATTAGTGTCATAATTTTTGTTATTATGACACTGACAGTCACAAGTGATAGACTTCAAAAGTAAAATTTAAAATCTTACATTTGATATTACGCATGATCTGCAGCACTGATAAATACAAATTGTTTATGTATTTCTGCGTATTAAGGTCTATACTACGAATAAAACGCTAAACGTCATTCAGCTGCATTACAAAACGAAGCTGTATTGCCAAACTGCTGATGGTTATGACAAATAGCGTTTGAGATTCTAACTTAAGATACTAACTTGACGATTCTATATCCATCTATCTATATATGTAAAAGCGAAAATCACTCACTCATCACGAAATCTCGAAAACTACTTAGCTAATGAAGATGAAATTTGGCAAGAAGGTAGATTGTGACTAGGAGACATCCGCTAAGAAAGGTTTTTTGGAAATTCCATCGCTAAGGGGGTGAAATAGGGGTTGGCAGTTTGTATGAAACTTCGTAATTTTTAAAGCGAGACACATGCCATTTTTGAATTAGTGGTTAGTAAAATATAATAATCCATTAATTGCAACCCCAGTTTAAGAATAAATCTAATTTGTGTACGTGGGCGAAGCCGCGGGCAAAAGCTAGTCTTATTATAAAATGAAATCCCCCGGCGCGTATATATGTCTGTCCGCCTGTAAGTTCGTGATTAAATCATAAATTACTTGGCCGATATTGATACAGTTTTTACTACCATGTTTTCATTTCACTACCATGTTTTCAGTTAAAAAAACCAAAGCCCGCCCCGGATTCGCACGTTTCCGGATACGTGCGAATTCGGGGTGGGCTCTGGTTTTTTTATGTTTGGTCCAAAGTTCGAACCCAGAATCACTTGAGTGGTGGACAAGCGTGTCAACAGGAAGACTTCCGAGGTTGAAATCAAGTTTCTAATTAAAATAAAAATACTAATATAAATATTACCATACCGATTAGAAAGAAATCTTGGAGGAACTACGTCGATTAGCCTTCGAGAATTATTTGATAGAATATACCTATCTTTTTCTTCATTTTTAATAATATATTAAGTTTTTACTAAAAATATAAATTTTAATATTTTCAAATATCAAACTTGTCTTTATTTAAAATCGCTATTCAAAAGATGCCTTTCTCAGAAATGAGGATAATAAGGATAAGGAATATTTACAAAATTACTTTTTATTCGCTCTTTGAGTCAATAGAGGGATTCTTATAATTCTGATATTTAAGTATTTTTAATTAATGTCAGACCTTTCATCTAAAAAGAATAAATCGTGACTTTTAAAAATAAAATAAAACTGGTCCGGTGAACAATAGTACATTTTACGTGTAGCTTTAC
This sequence comes from Acrobasis repandana, assembly GCA_963576875.1. Classification (NCBI taxonomy): domain Eukaryota; kingdom Metazoa; phylum Arthropoda; class Insecta; order Lepidoptera; family Pyralidae; genus Acrobasis; species Acrobasis repandana. The sequence continues at coordinate 10,478,443 of OY756218.1, read as the reverse complement.
AAAAGAAGGTATTATTTCATTTATTAACTTTATATTTATTATCAATATTAGGTACTTCTTTGGCAAAAGAAAGCTATGTAGTTAAAAAAATACGACGGGTTGCACTCCGGGAGTGCCGGCAGAAGTGAAAACTTGAATATTAACGTTGTGCATTTTTGATATTTTGGAATGGTTAGGGAATAATTTTGCACAATTGCTTTAATTATCAGTATAAAAGTACTATCATTTATGTGGTAGAATACAATATTTATTTATTGCGCTATCGTACACAAACACGACAATTTATATTACATTAAAAAGTTTATCTCTCAGCTAAATTACAAAAAAAGTGCACAACGCCGCTAATAAAGTTTTCACTTCAAAAAACGACATATCGAAACGAAATGACGTTTTTTTCACGTTCAACTGAACTTGCGAATAATTTTGCGCCTATGTTTCCTTCTGTCACTCCTGCCGTGTAATATTAAGTTTATGTTGTAAACAAAGCATCATTTTTCAGATCATGCATTGAGCATCTTAGCACCCTCGCAGCGTAGCAGGAGCAGTATTTTCTCATAGAGGCCAACAAGATGAACAGGAGTAAGGCTATCATAACTCACAGTTAAACGCGGCCCGAGGTGTAATCTCGGGGCATGGACTTGCACAGTAATCCCAGTCGTCCATTGAAGCCAACCTTGTAATTTTTATATGGACGCTCATGCTATAGGTAATACAAGAAAATGGTAACAAAATGATTAGCTAGCAGTTAAGGCCGTACCTGAATTTTCCGGGGTCCAGTGCTGCCCCCATTTAAAATAAATCATTTCAAAGAAAACGAAGACATTATTTAAAATTTTGCTACTATCAAATCCTAGATAACCCTTTAAAGTATTTTATGAACTACTGTTTACAGTTTATAATGAGAGCATTAAGCTTTACTACGCACATTTGCCAAAAGTGGCCGTTTTTCGCAAATGTGCGTAGTAAAGCTTAACGTTCTCACCTTAAACTGTAAACAGCAGTTCATAAAATACTTTGAAGGGTTATCTAGGATTTGGTAGTAGCAAAATTTAAAATAATGCCTTCGTTTTCTTTAAAATAATTTATTTTAATGGGTGCCCCATTTAAAATAAATTATTGGACTGGACCCCGGAAAATTCAAGTACGGCCTTAAAGTAAAGTAGTAACAGAATGTAGAACGAATATTTTTTTTTTTGCAATTGGTTATTTGTGTATTAGTTATAATCTATTTGTTTTTTGTTACTAAGATAAACAAGTACTTTAAAATAAACTATTTAAATAAAATAACGGCTACAATTAACAGTACAAAGTTTTTGAACAAACATGGGAAAATTACCAATTCTCTTCGATGTGCAAAAAGTGGATTTATTTGTTTTATCTCGTCTATTTGATAAACGATGACAAAATATTTTGGACTAGCACAGGTGATTCTCGCGGGTTTGAAAAGTGAAAAAGAAAATGTCATGGGATTAAAAATATTTGAAAACTAAACATAAATCATACAAAATCTAAACGAGTAAATCGGTGTTACTTATTGAAAATGGAAGCAGTAATAAATGAGAGCAAAGCAACATGGACTGAATTTATTTTCCAATTCAAAGTTCATTCAGAATTAAGTTCTCAGCAGGGGTAGCCACCCCACTGCCAAATGGAATTGCTTTAAGTCTACGCCCAAAGACCTAGGAAGTTCATCTCGCGATCCGATTCAGTAGCTAATTTAAAGAAATTTAATACGTAAATTGTACGTATGTTTTTCGTTACTGCAGAATGTTAGTAAAGAAGCGTCAAAAAGTGTTTGTACGTCCCATAGGTCTACTACTACTTGTAATATTTACGAGTATAATAGTTTTATAGACATATAAGTCATGATTTTCTTGATTCTGGGTCTTGGGTTATAGACACTCGTATGTATTTATCATTTAATGTAGCATCGTTGAGTTGGTATTTCATAACACAAGTTAAAACTAACCTTGGGCTTAACTCAACCAGTGTCATGCTGGTCTGGGAGTAAATAAAAAACTTAGAATGTACTAGCTCCTTTTCTTTCCGTGCAGATCGTAAAAGCTGAACGAAAGAATGGGTGGAAATTCAAATCGTTAATAGGCAATGCGGCTAGCATATCATCTCTATTTTGATTCCTTTTCCATCTCACCCACCATCTAAAATGATTTAGGAAATGATTAGTCAAGACCTGAAGATGAAAAGATACATTTAAAATTCTACTTTCATTTTAAATATAAATGGGGTAGAAATATAGATATGAATTTAATTTTTAATTGTTGTAACATTAAAGTAATAGATAATATATATAATATATGATATAATTGTAATAGATGAGTAGGGAAATAGATTTGGGAAAGCCATACGGGGTTCGAGCCAACAATAATATTTGTATTTTTTTTGCAATCGATACATATTTAGAATTCGTTCACACCTAGGCTGGACTAGAAATAAATACCGGGATGACATACAGCGATTTCCCGCACACCTCGTTAGTGCAGTTTAATGCGCTGCCCGGAGCGATGTTCGTTTTATTATGCTAACGGGCTGGTGTTGTAATATTTTGAGTACGTCACCGTCGGTGACACGATGCATATTTAAACAAAGGCGTCGCGCCGTGAGATTCGAGCAAAATTGTTGCACCATTAAGCGTCACTTCAGATGAAAGTGCTCCGGCGCCTGTAAGAATTTTATCTCTCCCCTTTATTTTTGTAACGATTAAGAGTTTGTAATTAAACCGTATTTTTATCCAACTGCGCCAGAAGGAGGGTTGTGTTTTTCGAGTGTATGTATGTATGTAAATTTATTTGGCACGCTCTGCAGTCTAAACGGCTTAATGGATTTTAGCTTGAGAAGTGTCGTTAGATTAATCTTAATTGTGGATATACTAAATCTGGATATACATAACTGAAATTAAAAAAAAAAATCGGATTTTTGGCGAAAAATAATGTCTTAATTTTTTTTAATCTAAACCTATCCTCATACATTAGACGAATGAGACTTGCCCATACAAACGTAGTCTATCATTTATTTAAAACTAGCGGCCCGCCCCGGCTTCGCACGGGTGTCTATTATACATATAAACCTATCTCATGAATCACTTTATCTATTAAAAAAAACCGCATCAAAATCCGTTGCGTAGTTTTAAAGATCTAAGCATACATAGGGACAGACAGTGGGAAGCGACTTTGTTTTATACTATGTAGTGACGACATGTCATATTTCTACAAAATTTTGTAATTTCAAAGAAATTGCGTATGTCTAGGCATAGAACTGATTTTCACAGTCAAAATATGAACTTGAAAGAGAATAAAGTGTATCATAGGTATCATATTTGACCATTAATATGGAAAACTTCTACTTCTTTATTTTTACTTTCAAGTTTATATGTTGGATGTCGAAAACTAGTTATATGCCTAGGTATATGCATTTTTTTTTGAACTTACAAATACAAATCAGACATGTAAATTTCTGAAAATTCTAGGGTAAGGGAACCACTCATAAGGAAACCACTTTAAGACTTTTTTGTGTAATTTTTCTAGTGTTTATTCATTGTATTAATTTTTAAGATAATAAATTGTAACGTGAAAGAAATATGACATTCCAAAGAATCAACAAATCTTTTATCTGCAAACGAAAGAGAGTGTTTGTAAAACTTTCACCCCTCATCGCTTTGAAAGTTAAGTCATCATAGAGAAAAAATCGTCCCGAGATGTGTTTGGCGCCGGCGGATGCTTTTGACAGTCGGGACACATCGCGACCTGGACGATTTACATATTACGTGACACTTTTGCAAAGCTGGTCATTGACTCCGGTCTGATAGACTGAGACATCGAGCACGATATTGTTTTTCCGATGTTACGCACCATTCTGCGAGCCGATCAAGGGTGAACTGTTTTTTTATCGCTCCTACTGAAAATTCTATGAGCGCACTTCAACTTCCGTGATCTTTGCCCCGAGTATCTTTTTACTATGAATTTATTGCAATAAAACATTCCGCCATGTGAAATAAGTTGGAGCGAGACATGAACATTATTTATTAAATTATGTTAAGACACGCTGCGCTAGACGCCAGCGGTGAGATTAAATTATTTAACATAAAACGTCGACACTTTGATATTGCGCGATTTTCAACCCTGGGAAGGCGCGTGGTTATGTCGTTGTAAACATTAGTTGCTTACTCTCTAAACGTTTGATAGGTACAAGTACTTTGATGTTACCTCACAAACTAATTATTTCACTGACAATATCAGAAACGTTTAATATTATCTTATACCGCTAAAGGAAATGTTGTTATCTACATACTTCCAGGAATATCAAAAATTTGTGAAACCAATGTCTAGCATTAGAAATAATTAAGTACTTATTTTATACGGTCGTGAATCATTTGTTACTCAATTACCTATGTAAACCTGAAAGATTAAACTAACTTAAACCTTTATACCTAAATTAATTTATGAACTAAAGAAATGGCCATAAAAGTGGAAACTTATTAAAATTGGAGAGCCTTAAAGCTTGTGTATTACGAGCAGCTCTCGAATGCATTTCAACTGCATTTGCTTAAAACTTTCAAATATTAAGCGAAACTCTAGCCAATTAGGCGGGGTGGATCGGAAAAGTTACAGTTTGTTCCGCGAATAGAATCAAGAGCTTATGGGCTTTTCGAATATAAATCAATAGAAAATTCAAAAATTGGTTTCATTCAATTACTTTAGTACTACTACTAACTATTTGATAACTTTCTCGCGCATTGTTTTCTTGCTATTTCAGAGTTGGTAAAATAGTGACAATTATTCGTATTAATAGAATAATCGTGTTAAATTATTTTGAACCTTTAACCTACTACACACTAGGTTCAAGGTTCAAAATAATTTAATATAGTTAAATATTATATTAGGTGTCTAGTTGAAAAAAATATGATTGCGATATGCACCGCACAAGCAGATGTTTCATTAGCAATAACTCTGGAAATAGCTTTGCTCATTTGTTTTTAATATTACCTATATGATCAAGCCTTTTTGCTTTTTGTAAAGTTTAGGGGGTCTGAACGTCGACGTCCATAAATTATTGTATAACAGGATACGCGTATCGCTTGCCTAATGAAAATCACCCATTTCAGGTATTGACTACACGCAATTAATAACTTTCGCATAAATAAATAGGTACTAATAATTTAATGTTCATTTATTTATTACAGTTTTAAGTTTTACTATTTTAAGTTTGAATTCAGTCCATGATACCTAGTCCATGATACTGAACAACTTTCCCCGAGGAACATTATATGTATATCGAGCGAAGCTTGGTCGCTCTATACTCGTATAGTATATGTTAACGCTATGCAACAAATCCTGCAGGATTTTTAACCATCCTGAAGGGAGAGCGTTATACGCAAGCAATTTAGAACGTGACGTGCGATGCGACCCGTGGACATATGAAGCGTCCATTTGTTGCGGACCGATGTCCCGAATATTTACTATAGGCTAAAAACACACGATATTGTACTTTACGTAACTTATGGTATAATAAAATATGGTATTCTCTTCCTGCGATGGCCCAAAACTACGTCACGAATGTCACGCAAAGTGTTACCACTGATTGTTATTTTCAGTAAATTTCAGGACTTTCTTAACTATTTAATAAACTTGTATCGGCTATTAGCGTCTAGGCAACGTCTGCATACACCTCTCGAGAATTTATAATAATATTGGATAGATTGTTTTTTAATTTATTTCAAGTATCGATTGAGTAACATCAATTTTAAGCAAGTAATTATTAAGAGAAAACAAAAACCCGACTACCTGATGACATGAGCGATATTACTTGTTGTTGTTTTAGCATGTCTAATTCCAAATTACATTAACTTATATAAGTAATATATATATACATATATATTATATAAAATATTTTCTTTTGATACCCACAAGATAGGATTTTAGCATGTCTCATTCCAAATTACATTTAATAAGTTAAATATATATATATATGATCAATCCGACTTTTTAAATTTTTTTAATATACTCAGTGTCACCCTCACAATGAAGACAAATCTAACGACACCTCTCAAGCTAAAATCCATCAAGCGTGCCAAAGAAATTAACATACATACACTCGAAAAGCACTACCCTCCTAAAAATAAAAAGAATGGTACTTACTTAAAAAACCACGCTGGTCTAAGAGCACAATGTACTAGTAGATTGTACCAGGTTAAAGATATTAACCAAGGAAGCGAGCTGTTTTTTTTTTGACTCTACCTTTTGCTAAACTTGGCTGTCAAGGAACGTTTATCATTTGTAAATTAAATTGTAAACTAAGTGACATAAATAACAGATTTTCAAAATGTTGTGTGTAGTTGTAGCCTAAATTGGGCTATTTGCAGAGCTCCGTGACATCGTATCGCCGCAAACGAACTTTATCACCATGGTTTACATTTGATAAACGTGTTTTGCTCCCTGTGTGTAATACCAAGAATACTATCATTACATGACGTTTGCTCCAATTTTTTTGATAAATATTATCGTTATTAAATTTTGGGCTCAATGGTGCCGTTTAGTCTCACTAGTTCCATCCCAAGTTCAGGGAAATAGCATTCAAAAATTCAATAGTCTTAAACATATATCACTTAATAAAAAAAAAGTAAAAAAATATTGAAGTAAGCTGTACGATATACATGTGTACTCGTATATCGTACAGCTTACTTCAATATTTTTTTATTTACTGAAAAAGATCTCGAAAGTTAAGCTAAAATAGTACTTAATTGTTAGCAAAAATTATATTGTCCTGATTAACAATTCAAAATATTTAATGAATACAAACATTATTAAAATTCTGAAAGAAAAAGAACAATATAAAAGCACATCGAATAAGAATATCCTATCTGCTGTTCCTCACATTGAACAGATTTTTTTTTTTATAAATACCTATATTGGGAAAAATCACACTGATTGAGCTAACGCCATAGTAAAGTTAAACTTGTGTTATAGGATACTAACTAATAAATAAAACAAAGATAAACCCAAGACCTGAGACAGTTTGAAAAAGGCCATTTTCCTTGCTATGGCTTGCGACTGAACCCAGAACCTCCGAGTGACGGACTAGCGTGCTAACCAATACGCCGCGGAGGAGGTCAGATCGCGAAATGTTATCAGAATACATGATCAGATCAGATCAGAACAGATGATCTGAGAATACATCTATCTAAATAGATGATACTGAGCTAGCAACAAGCCATTATATCTTAATCTTTTTTTCACAGAACAGCAGTCTTTGACTTTGTCTACCACAATTATAATTTAATATCATAGGTATTCGTACTTCGCGGGCAAAGATAGTAACTAATTGGAGATCCGGATACGGAGACGTGGATGGCCAAACACAAGGTGGTGCGATGAACTAACAGCTATGAGTAGGTATTTATGACGGCAAATGGAGGTCAAGAATAACGGACTGTCAACATCCGTTATTTGGCTTTCACTCAATATTGAGTCAAAAACGTTTAAAATCTCACAATACTTAATTAAAAAAATATATACTAAATTCATAATGAACATTGTATAGGTGCAATGTCAGTAAACCGTATACAATCAAATAAAATAAGTATTAATAGTTTTATTTTTAGCTTTGTTGCAATCCCTGAAAAAAACATATATTCTTCATCTTAGCGCGTGCTGCTTCGAATCCCGGGGTGCGCATTCCTGCTTTTTTTTCTCTAAATATAATATGCAATATAATTATGTCGTAAAGCTAAAAGAAATATCCGGCCGCCTGCCTAACGACAACTCTCTTTGGGAATGCATTTGTGCGAATAGTTTTACAACCAGCCGCCGCCCGACGTAAACCCTCGTTGGAAATGCAAATGTAGCACGAGATATTTAGTCTTAGATATTTAGTCGCCTCTTAAGACATCCACCTGAAGAAATCATATCTTCTTCTTCCTTACTATTTCCTATTTATTTATATGGGGTTGGTGGAAAATTACTTTTCTTTCCAATTTTCTTTATAGTGAGTCATACTTTCATCTACTCTTTAGGAATTTCATTTCACTTCTTAGTTCCTCAATCACTTCATGTCATGTTTATCACCTTTTTCGTTACATGAGCCTCATCACGTGCCTAAACCATGACCTCTCTTATCTGATATAAGAGCTACTTTGATACCTAAAAAAAAATATATAGATAACATAAATCCTGCAGCAACAAATTCTTCCTTTACTCAAATAAGACTCAAAGTCCTTTTTAATTATGCAGTTTAACTCAAGCACAAATACATTAACACAAACAATTTTTTACGAAAATCCTTCCAGCTATTCTAGATAAACAAGCACCGTATCTCATAACACGACACCGACCTATTCAGGTAAACAAAAAGTGTATTTCCAAAAAGAAAAAGTGAAACTTGTTTTGTGTTCCCCGCTCAGGGTTCCCAAGGGCGCCACATAATTCTAGAGCTTAACAAACGGCCGGGATAACACATGGGTTTCCGGAGAATATACCCACCTTTCCATACAAACCACGGACGGCTTCCGCAACAAGCGGTGGAGAAATGAATACATTTGCTCCTAAGAAATCCGTTTGTGAGTATACTCCTACAATAGACTTGTTGTCTGTTACTAAAGAATAAACAATTAATTTGGACATATTTAGAATATACACCTAATTACTTATATGCTTTATAATCAACTACTTCGCTCTGCAATAATTCAGAATGGAATGAACTATTAAAACTCAGGCGTAATTATTAAAATATGCTTACCTCTTTGACTTTTTGATACAAACGTAGTCTAGCTATTATTTTGAAATGACAGGTCAGATTCCAGGAGTATTTTATAATCAGGGAAATTGCACGTATCTAGGCATATAACTAGTTTTTAACAGTCAATGTATGGACTTTAAAGAAAATATAAGGATGTAGAAGTTTGCCATACTGATGGTCCAATATATGTTACACTATATTCTCTTTCAAGCTTATATTTTGACTGTGAAGACCAGTTATATGTCTAGCTAGATATATGCAATTTCTTTAAAATTACAAAATTATGCCGATATCTGTCTCTTTTCAAAATAAAAGTTACACTACGTTTGGGCCAAGCCAAACGAGCTTAATTTTGCAGAAAATTAATTGCTTCACTAGGATATCAAGGTCATCTTTTTGATTTCTATTAATAGAATGTTACACCTTACAAGGGAGTCCTTACTCTAGCATAAAAATATTCCTAAAAGCATCTACGCATTATAGATGTTGTTCATTACTAATCGGTAGTGCCAGCAATTAGGGAAACACAAGAGGAACCAACCAATGAAATTTTGTTATTGTTACGTAGAAAAAGATAGAGATAATAATATTCATGAGACGTTGCTGGAGCAATATAAAAAGATGGGGCTTTACCAACAGGGCAAATTATAACCCTCAATGTCTTTGCGGCCAACCCAAGCAGACGATGCCACCCACACCTTATCCGCTGTCCCTCAAGTCCTGCTTCATGTTCGATTGCAGACATGATGCAGTGCACGGAAAGTGCTGTTGCTGTGTCTTCTGGTCGGGAACAATTTAACTTAAGGCCGTACCTGAATTTTCCAGGGTCCAGAGCTGCCCCCATTTAAAATAAATCATTTCAACGAAAACGGAGACATCATTTAAAATTTTGCTACTACCAAGTCAAAGATAACCCATCAAAGTATTTTATGAACTACTGTTTTCAGTTTAAAGTGAGAACGTAAGCTTTACTACGCACATTTGCGAAAAACGGCCACTTTTGGCTAATGTGGGTAGTAAAGCTTAACGTTCTCATTATAAAGTGTAAACAGCAGTTCATAAAATACTTTGAAGGGTTATCTAGGACTTGGTAGTAGCAAAATTTTAAATGATGTCTCCGTTTTCTTTGAAATTATTTATTTAAAATGGGGGCAGCACTGGACCTCGGAAAATTCAGGTACCTGTTATACCGATCCGCTGGAGCTTTTTAAGTAAGATTTCGTGGCAGACAGTGTCAAAAGCTTTCTTTAGATCAATGAAGACGCCAAGTACTATCTTTTTTTCATCTATACTTTGCCTTATTTTTGGTTACTAGATCCACTGTAGCTGCTAATGTATTACTTTGAGGTCTGAAGCCAAATTGACGATCGGAGATTATTTCATGTAGGTCTAAATGTTCTAATAGACGTTTGTGAAGAACTTTTTCTAATATTTTCGATAAAACTGGGAGGACAGAAATCGGTCTGAGTCTGATCCGAATATATCTTGATGCCATCCGGTAGGTTGAGTTTACTTCTCAGGAGTCTAGCAGGGATGTCACTGTTATCGAAGCAAACTTTCATTCTACGATTCTTAGTCGGAGTGTACTTTCCTAAGCGAAAAACGCCAGTGGGTTCGGGTATGGCGTATTCGATCGTTGCACTTGTAAGAATTCGCAGAACCTCGGCTGCATCTTTTATTGATCGTTCTTTGAAGTCCTTAGTTGTCTGTTCCGAAACTCTAACAATTATTATATTTTTCTGCCTATTATTACGCTCCTGGATTTCTCGGAGTATTTCTTCGTTAGAAATCATTTTAGATTCCTCCGATGGACAGGATACGAATGATAAGTTTGATGTAATTTTATCTAGATCGGCTTTTATAGCGCAAACGTCTCCCTCGCCTATAGTGACTTTCTTATCGAGCTTTGTTATTTGGAGCTCGAGATGCCCCTGCTTCGAGGTTAGATTTGATACTGTTGATTTAACATCATGCATATGATTTTTTAGCTCTTGGATTGAAGCCATAGTTTTTTCATGCGTTGAGTTCAATTCTTTCATTTCGTTTTTAAGATCGGCAAACCCTTTACGTAGTGCATTGGAACTTTGCTCCTGACCGCTTATAAAATTTTGCAAAAGCGTGGACATATTGGATATTTCTACTCGAAGATCTGACATTTCCTTTTTGCAATCACACTGATCATCGGGTTGCTTTCTTTTCCGAAATGTAATTTTTTGGTCCATCTGATCGGGATTTGTTTAAGACAAGTCTGGTTGTGATCCACCACCAGTGATATTTTTCGTGGGAGAACGCAGTGGGCTCATGGTCTATAATTCCTGGAGTACCTACACAAGTGTGCGTGTGCTCTTCGTTTATCATAAAACTATTTTACTCGTATCTCTCAGCAACTGTCAGCGTGTGCGTCGCGTCGACAGAGACAAAAAATGACAACCTTCTTTTGCTTACGTGGAGACGTGTGGCGCCCTCTCACAGGAACTTGCAGTATCAGCTTACAGTAAAGAAACAGCCGAAGTCTCTTGAGGCACTTGTGCGGGAATAGTGGTTATTCTGAACTAGTTAAGATTTAGAATTGGGGAGCAGAAGAAATATATTTTTTAATTAAACAGAGTACGCGTCTGCTCCCAACCAAGTGAATCAGAAGAGTGAGTGAGAAGAGGCCACATGTGGCTGACATCTAAGTTACTACTAGTCGTGTCAATGGCTAGACCTTTCCTTGAAGCACAGCTAGGAGAGCCGAACGGTACGTTTCGTGTGCGAAGAGCCCAACAAATATTTCGTACAAATATTGAGTGGTAGTATTTCACCTGGCGTTTGCTTTCTAGCTCTACAAACACAAAACAAATTTTGGACGACGCACGGCTACTTTTTTATTAGTTTAATACTAAATTTCAATTAAAGTCAATTTTATCTGGTCCCGATGATGAGTAATGGCCGCGACTGATGTCTTATTGTACCTAAGCTCTAAGAGTTAATTAAACTCCAAGCATTCGGGAGCGGCAGCTAAACTAGCAAAGGAAGACGTCTCGCTCAATCCTCGGTACTGTCAGAAACTTCTCGTTCATTTCGCCTAAACTTCGATAGTTTTCCGCCTGATTTCGGATTGTTGCAAATTTAACGTGCAATCAAAGTGCTTCTGATCGCAAAGGCACTAAATTAGATGCCAGCTCACAAACTGCCCGTTAGCTTAGAATTATTTAGAACTCCGAGATTTACTTAGAGAATTGTTTACGTTCGCAAACTCGCTGGAATTATCCGTATAGTCTTTATAAAATGCTTTTTAATTTTCTAGCTATTAATCTTTAGTCTCAAATGTTTCAATGTAGTTAATATATGTAAGAAAGAATGGTGCTTAAAAAGCAGCGGTTCCTCGAACCTGGCGGTAACACAAGTTAAGCTATTTTATGCCAAAATACGTTTAAACAATAAACCTTGTGGTATATAAGGTTTTTTTTGTTAGTTTGAAGCAATAACTTACCCACTTGTAACAATTAATTACTCTATTACACTTTTAATTGCGGCATTGTCCACGTTATTTTACAATTCTATGGAAACCTTACATTTTTGGGATAAAAACATAAAAGGATAATAATGCACATGATTACGTAACAAACATCTGAACTCAAAAACTTTTATGTTTATAAAATTATTAGTAGGAACAAGTAAATAAATAAATAATAATAAATATATAAGGAATCACATTGATTGAGCTAGCCCAAAAAGTTTAAACATGTATTGAATACTAACGCAACGATATATAATATTTTATAATATATACTTTTATAGATAAAACAGTATAATATCTCTATAAAATATTAATTTAAACGATTATTCTATCACTGCATCATGCTTCCAGGTTATCCCAATAGATCTACCAAGTTAGCAAGTTTGCCTTCCTTGCTTCTTCGGTAGGGTTTCTGGAACTGGCAAAGTATATAAACCTTTTGATATTTTGTAATAGGTATTTTTAGTTCCGTAAAAAATATCTCTATAATTTGAAAAGTTAATTCCCTAATTACGAGTATAATGAGATAATAATCACGTGAGCGTGGTTTATAGTACCTATCAATTATGTTCATTTACCTCATCTCTAAGATACTGACAAAAAAACAATGACACATCAAGTTGCAAAAAATATTAACGCAGATAAAAAGTAGTTCCGCTATAAAATAAATATGTAAGTATATTAAGATATTAATCAGAACTTTAGACGGATTTGGTATTGAGCAGTAAAGTAACGATAAGAAATACATGTTCAAAATGTTTCTTCTCAGATAACTGTTTTTTTTAAATTAACACTTCGACTGCTGAAAAGTTTGTCTAAAAACCAAATGCAGAAGAAAATAAAATGACAGTAAAACGAATTAGTACAAAAATGCAATAAACTTATTTTTCAAAAACGTATGTCTTATTTTATAATATACTCGTATGTTATAAAATAAAGTGAATGAGAATCAAACATTTAGGCTTGAAACTGCGTTAGTCTTGAAACTAGGTTGAGCGGACGCCCGCGACGGGTTCAGTCCGTCTCTGTCACACACCCTATACGTGCGATAGAGATAGCTGAAACCATCGCAGGTCACGGTCTCTGTCGCACGTAGAGTTTGTGACAGAGACGGACTGATCCCGTCGCGGCGTATATGGAAACCCTTCCAGTACTCAGAACCCCAGTACTTCTGAGCTGCGGGAGGGTTTACTAGCATTAATTTACAGAATGTTGCCTTAAACCATTCCGCTATTCAGAGTTGCGAACGATCTGGATTCGGGTATTGTGTCCGGTGTAGTATTCAATACTTCATAATAAAAACGCTTCCTCTACTCAGATCCCTAGATCACGCGGGAGGGATTTCTGCGCTATGCTCCCCGATCTCAGATCGCAAGCGGCACGTGCCAAGAGAGAGAGAGAGAGATGTATAGACATCTGCGAATTCTGCGATCCCCAATTATTAGCCACCGCGCGCGGTCAGTTGAATCTTTCGATGGATCACGTTCATTATTTATTTACAAAATGGAGAAAAAACAAATATGGTGATCATTCAGAGACTAATTTGGACGACATTATTTTGCAAATAATAATTCAATATTTTTTTGGATTTTTTTCTATATCTCCAAAGTTCTTCATTATATCTTCACCAAATTAATATAGGACCAACTTGGTAGTAAAGGCTTTTAAATAAACAAAGAATCATCAAAATAGCGTAAAAAATATACAGTCGAAACCTCCTCCTTATTTAAAGTCAGTTAAAATAAGAAAAGTTAGAAGGAAGGTTCACAATCGTATGCAGAGAGCAACCAAGAATAATATTTCTTTTATCACCTATAATAAAGAGAGCATACTCGCAAGGCTTGGCCGATGGGGACAACAGTTGTTATCTCTTACTGGCGGACGTCCGAACAAGATTCTTAAAAAGATGCATTCATTGTCTAAAAATATGAGCAAGAATGTGCTCAAAAATTTGGTTTTATGTTTTTTTTATTTTATGATTATAGTATCATAAGTTTACGCAATTAATTATTATTTTTATTTCCTAATTGTATGATTTTCATCCTTTCTTAATCTTCGCTCGTTTACTTAGAAGTCCTTACCGAGCGTATTCTGTTAAACCTATAAGTCAAACTTTAGTCTGAGTAGCGGTAGGAATTCATATCCATAACGCTAATATTGCATTTGTAAAGCCTCCCTTACAGAGCTAAAAGCAGGGTAGCATTTAATCTATCAAACTGCGCGTTTAATCGCTTAAAGGCTCCCGCAGCTCAGAAGTACTGCGGTTCTGAATACTGGAATGGTTTCCATACACGCCCCGTCGCGGGTCTCCGTTGAACGCAGTTTCAAGCCTTACGCGGACGTCCGCGCAGGTTTTTTCAGAAGTGCCCCGCACAGGCGTACGTTGCGAGCCCTGCGTAGGCGTCCGTTGCGTGCCCCCACGCGTGCGTTCATAGATTTTGTGATAGAGACGGACTGAACCCGTCGCGGGTCTTCGCTTGACGAGGCTTGAAACTACGTCAAGTGGACGCCCGCGACGGGTTAAGTCCGGCTCTGTCACACACCCTACGTGTGATAAAAATATCTGAAACCGTCGCGGGTCGCGGTGTCTCTGTCGCACGTAGAATTTGTGACAGAGACAGACTGATCCCGTCACGAGTCTACGTTTAACGCAGTTTCAAGCCTTACGCGGACGCCCGCGCGGTTTTATACAAAAGTGCCATGCTTGGGCATACGTCGCGTGCCCCCCCGCATCCGCGCGACGAGGCACGCTTCCCCACGATGGACGCACGCGTGGTATCTGCCAGTGACTCGGGCTTTTTAAGCATAGATATTTCTACGTATAGGTATTAAATTCTCCATCGGGGCAACTGTAAACGTACGCCATTAAAATTGAACTAGTTGACACTGCGTAATATGGTCTCCGCGAAGTGTTCCCGCGCCGGGGACCGTCGCGTATCGTCGCGGGGCTACGTGCGGGAACACTTTGCGGAGACCAGATAACGGAGTGTCAACTAGTTCAATTAACTACGTCATGCAGACGGCTTGACGTAGTCTCAAGTCAAGATTTTGGTTATAAACCAGGTATGAATTTCTTTTATTCTTCTTCTTCATCTTAGCGCGTTCCTGGTTGCATCCTCAGCTGTGCTGCTTCGGAGCCCTGGGTGCGCTTTTCCGATTTTTCTTCTCCAAATATAACATGCATGTCATTGGTCATTCAAGGATGCCAAAGACCTTGCAAAATGGAGAAGAAATAGCCGGAACAGTTTTAATGATTTGGCTATAGTTTTACGACCGGTCGCCTGCCTGACGTCAACCCTCATTGGGAATGTATTTGTGCGAAAAGTTTTATAATCGGCCGCCGCCCCACGTTAACCCTCCTTGGGAATGCAATTGTAGCACGAGATGTTTGAATTTAGTCTTCTAGTCGCCTCTTACGACATCCACAGGAAGAGATGGAGTGGTCATATTCTAACCCGGAACCACACGGGTATGAATTTCTTTTATTATGTTGTACTTACCTTGATTTGACAACATGTAGGAGTTGTAGGTACGACTATAAATCTCAATCTGGAGACACATTTTTGAAAGCTGGAGTCACCCAACGAATGATTTGCGCGAGGGTTTTAAAAAGGCGCATTTTTGAATCGCTCGTACGCGCAGTATTTGCAAGGAATGGTCTTGACCACTCATATTTCTGATATTTATATCGTAAAAATGACAAATACCTTCGTATTGTTTGTCATGGAGAATCCGTTTCGTTTCACGTTGCTTTTTTTATATAAGTTCAAATTTTTATAAAATCATTGAAAATTTCCCTACGTTAAAGAATATTAGACCAGACACTTATCGCAGACACAATGGTTCCAAAAATACGATGCAATGCGTCCGAACGCGAGCGTTGACTTGGAAAACTACACTTTTTTTGTGATTTGTTGACTCCCTCGTTGGAAAATACGTCTCAAGCTTCGCGTTTGACTTCAGCCAGTTCTTTATAATTTCTTGTCTCCATCTAGTAACTGGTTTCGCTAAGTTTATTTGGGGCGAAACTTCAATACCTTCCTACTACAATACATTATACTCTCACCTTACTAAATAAATAGATAGGGACAACCTACACTGATTAAGCTAGCCCCAAAGTAAGGTGAATTTTGTGTTAAGGAATACAACTCAATATATTGTGATGAATACATATGTGTAAAGATAAACACCCAACACTCAAGACAATTTGAAAAATACCATAACTAAAATACTGACAAATCTAAAATACTTACTTCAAAAAGCTCTAATGTCGAACAACATGTTTTAATGTTCCATTTGGCCGAGGTTCCCCTACGCAGGGACAGGTGTCTCGGTGTCTGCCACAATAAATAGCTATTTACCAGAAAGTGCGGCCGCGGGGCGCGCGACGCTTCACGCCACGCCACAGGAAGGTGTTCTCAATTTGTCGCCGGAATGAGATTGTCGCCGCTTTCTGTATTAGGTAAGTGGCTTTTACATTTCACTTTACCTGAGCCGACTCTGATTTAGTAGAGGACTTCGAACAAACATTGACGTGAACCAGATATAATGAAACAAGGAAACGTTCGTAATGATTGTTGTACAGAAACTGGTAATTTATTCATGTGTAAGTCTCATGGGACTGTGATACTACTTGTGGGTACTTTAGGTAGTCGACGTACTTTAGATTGTTACCAGGTTTAGGATTATGGTGTATAGCCTCTATGGGTTATTGTTCTTTGGTGTATATATAAGTAGTCCTTTGTTACACTGTTAAAAATTATGTAATTTTACATGCAAAAAAATTATGTAATTTTACATAAACCTGTAAAATTCCTGAAAAATCTGGAAAATATACGGAAAAATATAAAATATTACATAATTTGTGTCATTTTTACATATTTTTCCGTAAATTTCCCAGATTTTTCAGGAATTTTTACAGGTTTATGTATTTTTTTGCATGTAAAATTACATAATTTTATATAAAATTTCATAATTTTTAAGTGTATGTATATTTTTTTGAGAATTATTTAACAGCCCTGGATACCAGTCCTTTATCATCCGCCTATATTTAGTTTTGTTGTTCTTTATTCCTAACAAGTTACAATTAAAGGTTGGTTTAGGCTTTCGATTGCTTCAAGGGAACATCTGGCGACAAATTTATACGAGTCCACTAGTTTTCATAGCCGTTTGAGTGGCAGACGTCGCCTAAAGATGCCCCACCATATTCCGTTCGACAAATATCACTATATCCTAGTACTTTTACTATTTCACGTATGTATATAACATTTTATTGTTCATGAGCATGAGCATTTACAACACCAAACTATACAAATTGCACATTATAAAGTCCACTACAATCAATTTATTTAATAAATTAAAGCAAACTTCCCGCCGAAAAACTCTTGTTTTGTAAAGAAATGTGAATGTGACTTGAACTTTTTACCGATTTAGGCCAATAAGAGCTTCCATCAAGTTACTTTCACGTTGTCTAGGCTGAGGCTGAAGTAACATTCCGATATAGATATATCTACCTGTAAAGTAATGGTCAGCCTGAATGTTATTCATTTACAGGATTTCTGTCACCTGGTAGCAAGAGTGTAAGAGATAGCCCTTGCGATAACCGCCTATTGTATACCTATACTGTACACATTTTTGAAAATTATTTATATGTGTTTTTAGTGCAATAAAGTGTTACTTACTTATCCTAGCCCTAAACACCAAAAAATTTACGGTCTTTTAGCTTATTACCAATTTGTAACTAAAAATTGGTAATAAGCTAAAAGACCGTATTTTTTTTTGGTATTTGGTAACTAAGGGGTAGTTAAGGTTAGGTATAGCTACTTTCAAAGAAGAAAATAGCCGTTTTTTATTATGAGAATACCTAGGTGTGTCAATCAAGTAAATCTAATAATTAATGACCATATTAAATATTATTCCTTTACACGACTGGTATTGACGATGACGTCAGCAGATGAAGTGGACGGGTGTACTTCAAACCGGTTGGTTTTTTCGCATATCTACGAATAAAGCAGATCAGTCGACCACGTATCAACCTTAACACTTTGACTTTTGTACCGTTCTTAAGTCGTGTGTGCAGAGTGTATATTTTCTTGGCCATATTACCCATCGCCTGCGGTCGACCGTACAAGGCTGTAGGCAATTAGCGAACTCCGGTTTATTTCACTAGTGTCAGTTTAAAATCGGCTGGCAGACACAATAAACGAAATTGCGAGAATTGAATTGCAAAAATAAAAAAAATATGGTGTCCAAGTGTTTCGTATTAGTAATTTGTGCCACAACTATTATTTGTATACATTGTGCACCAGCTGACGTGAACCTAAGAGGTGATATTTTTTTATGTTTTTTCTTATTAGTACATAAGTTGTAGGTGAATTTACAAGTTTGATAATACTGGGTGAAATTAGCTTTACTTGGAAGGAAAGTTATATATTTTATGTTCAAATATAAAGAAAATTGGATAATTATTGCCCGATTCTGTATTTCATTTAGGTACTTTTCTACTTTAACGTTATGAATAACTTAGACAAAAAGTTTTATACAATAAGTAATAATAAACATAAATGTCCCTATGCTTTTTTTTGGCTGACTTTTCAAACTTTTATGTAAGATTTTTTTATTGTTGTTGTATATATCCTTCCTAGTAAGGTAAAATTGTTTACACTACGTACTTAAACGGTTACACCTCTAACTTATATTTTTTTAAGAAAATTAAATGTTTAATACTTGCATAATTAATCTGAAATATTAGAAAAATAAGTATTATAGAATAGTTAAGTATTATATTAATGATCGAGCAGATTCTGTATTTAAAAGAAAAGCTTAAAGTTTTTGACAGTTTCACAATTTTAATGTTTTAAATTAAATTATGTTATCTGAAATATTATAGAATAGATAACTATTGTTATTACAATAATAAATGATCGAGCAAATTCTGTATTTAAAAGGAAAGTAAAAAAAGTTTAAACCAGTTTTGCAAGTAAAAGAAAATAAACAAATCAATTTACGACTATTGACCTCGCGAAGTGACAATCAGTTTTTTTTTCATTGTCAGACAAACGAACACCTCAAAATTGGTGGCAACAGGCTCAAACTCAAACTCAACAGCAAAACAGCAACGGCCAACAACAATGGGGATCGTCTAGACAACAAACAAATCCAGATACAATCGAAACTCTGGAAGTGTCTAATGATAACAATTTAGCTGAAATTTTGAAATCAGTATTTAATACGCCAACAGAAAACATTCAACCAAATTCGCAAAATGCTGTGTATTCGAATGAAAGAAGTAACAGTAATGATGGAATGATTCAAGTTCGATATGATGTAAGGCCATTGTCTTCATATGATGGTAATAATAACAGGCCGCTTCCTCGACCTGACCAATATGACAAAAGGCCACCTCCACCTGACGGATTTGATGATAGACGACCTCCGCCTGATAGGTACGATGATAGACCACCTCCTTATGATTATGGAAGACATCCACCACCTCCGCCACCCCCGCCTTATCATCACAGACCACCACCACCACCACCACCGTACGATGAAAGACAAGGAGGCTCTTATTACGATAGAGAAGGCTATTGGAGACCACCTCCACCGCATGAACAATCATATTACGAAGGTAGGCAATTTAATGATTATCATAGACCACCCCCTCCCCATCATCTCCCACCTCCTCCTCCGCCTGGAGGACATCATCCTCCACCGCCACCGCCACCTCATGAGAGATCGTCATACTATGACGACCGAGAATACGATGCTTATGATCACAAACGGTCACCTCCACCTCCCCCACCTCATCATCCACCTCCACCTGGAGGACATCATCCTCCGCCTCCTCCCCCGCCTGGAGGACATCATCCTCCACCACCACTACCTTCGCCACCTTATGAGGGATATTCATATTATGATGACAGACAATATGACGATTATGCCCAAAGAAGGCCACCCCCACCACCTCCACCTAGAGGGCACCATCCTCCACCTCCTCCACCACCGCCTCATGAGCGGTTTTCATATGAAGACAGACAAAACGATGATTATTATCACAAACCACCTCCACCTCATCATGGACCTCCTCATAATGGACCTCCTCATCATGGACCTCCTCATCATGGACCTCCTCATCATGGACCTCCTCATCATGGACCTCTTCATTATGGACCTCCTCATCATGGACCTCCTTCTCCACCACCATTCGGACCACCGCACGGTCCTCCACCCTATGGTCATCCACCTCCACATGATGACAGACCACTTTCTTCACCTCCACCACCTCGCTATGAGTATGATCAAAAGTCAGAAGAAAATCCATCTTCGCAGTACACAAATGAGCAAATCAAAAATTTTGATGATCAGAAAACTAAATCTTCAAATATTCAAACAGATTTTAAGAAAACCGAAAATGAGGACCATGATTCCGAAGATATCGATTATAAAATTGATATCAGGACTAACGACGATTCAATTGTACAGAGCTCAAGTCCAAATAAAATAGAACAAAAAGGCATTCCATTAATTAATCCAAAAGTGAATTTTGACAGAGTAGAAGATAGAATTCCACTAACTTATTCGCCGTTTTTGTTTCAAGCGACGCCAGTTAAACCAGAAGATTATTAGTTTTTATTTTTCCTTTGTATTTTTGTAATTAAAATAAATAGTTCAAAGCCATATTTGTAGTTTTAATCAGAATTTTATATTTTAGTAAGAAAGTAAATCAACATTTTAGTCACATAATATTAATATTGTTTATACTCGTAACTTTTAAATTGTGATTTTTTCGAATGCTTTAATATTTAAGCAATCCTATACGATTAAATATTATTGTCTGGTAATTACAGCAGTATTTCATGAACTTACTTGATAATTATTTATTTTTTAAGATAAGAAAATGTAAATTGACTAGTTTTTTTTTATTTTATTACTAGTTTCAATATGTAAACTTAACGCTCAGAGCATTTACTTCCGGTCGTTTTTTAGCAAAAGATAAACAGATATAAAAGTACACTCATATTATAACTATATAATTGAAATCGTATTTTAGATGCATTTTGTAACACAAAGAGATTTTTACCGTTTAATATTTTGTTTAGATAAGCGTTCTCCACAACCCCCTCCAAATCGGGGACCGCCGCATCGTGGACCACCAGGTCATGGGGGACAAGGGCCACCAGGCCACGCAGGACAAGGAACACCTGGCCATGGAGGTCTAGGCCCTCCGGGTCATAGAGGCCCTGATCGTGGGGGACCACCAGATAACAGAGGACCTCCTCCTAATCGTGGACCACCAGATAACAGAGGTCCTCCACCTAATCGTGGACCTCCAGACAACAGAGGACCACCAGATAACAGGGGACCACCAGATAATAGAGAACCTCAAGAAAATCCAGGCACTCCTGAAAATTTTCCTAATATAAATCCTCCAATTCAACCTGGCACAGTCCAACAGCCGATAACTTCCGTAGATCCAAACAAAGTGCCTTTCCAAACTGGGACGGCAGTGATAAGTTCAAATGACAAGTTGTCAAATCCTCTTGGAATAGCACTTGATAATAGAGAAGGCGATGGTACAACGCGAAAGACTCCAATTACTGCGCCGATGTTTCAAGTAGTGCCTGTGACTCCAGATAGTTAATTTAATTACTCAATATTTTCATTACCTTATGCATTTATGTAATCATTTGCTTTATAAATTAAAGGACTGATCGTAACTATAAATGTACTCGTAATATTATTTATGTAACTTGATTAACTTAATAAAATTTGTACAAAAGTAAATGATTTTTCTAAATTTATTGATGTTCTATAACTAAAATGTATAAAAGTACTTAAAATATAACAAGGCTTTAAAAGTTTAAGAACAGTTTCATCATTTTTGCTCATTAAAGCCGCAATTGAGACCCGCCTGAAGGAACACGGCGTAATGCGAACATTCTACAAACAAAATGGAGTGTTTGAATATAAAACGCGTTTGTGTAGATATAGTTCTTTTTAATTTCAAAGCTTTTTTTTTAAATTTGTACTTTTATTAAACAAGTATAAAAATATGCAATGTCACTTCTGTCGTTTTGGGTAAGAAACGTCCTACCAAGATATTTAAAAGAAGGTAGAGAAAAGACAAGAATGGAGGCTTCTCCACTTAACTCCACTGACATGGGGAAGCTCTTAAATTACACCTAGAAAGGCTCACCGGCTTGAGAGAGGCTTTACATTATAAAGCCAACATCTATCAAGTTTCATATTATGAAAACAGAAACTGAAATAGTGGCAGATTGCTAGCCCATCTAGAAGGATCAAATAATTTGACGCTTTTCCCATGCCTAAATAGACTTTTTACAAACACTGCTAGCCAGTTCTATGATTTCTTTTTCTATTTACCCCTAATAACACTGAAGGAATGAAACAATGAGACATAACTAAGTCAAAGTCGACATATTTTATTTAATGTAGGAAAAATATACCACTTATATACGAAGCATATTGCGAATAACATTTATACTTTTTCGACGAAGCATGTTGCTAATAAATATTTGTAGCATCATGAAATTAAAATAAATATAGGGACAAATTACATTGATTGAGCTAGCCCCAAAGTAAGTTTAAACTTGTGTAATGGGATACTAACTCAACCATACTATATCCTATCCTTATCCTATCCTAACTAATCCTAATCCTAACTATCCTAATCCTAACCATCCTTCCTTACTAATATTATAAATGCAAAAGTGAGTTTGTATATTTGTTTGTTTGTTTGTTACCACTTAACGCTTTATCTACTGAACCAATCGTTTTGAAAATTATATAGTTACATACATACATATAGTTAGGAGTACTGAGAAGGATATAGGGTACCTTTCATCCCGGAAAAATATAATGTTCCCGTAGGATTTGGGATACGCGAACGAAGCCGCGGGCAAGAGCTAGTTTTATAATAAATGCATTTACTTATAGATAAACACCCAAGACCTAGGACATTTGAAAAAGCCCATTTTCCAACTTGCCCTGGCTGGGGATCGAACCTAGAACCTTCGGAGTGGCGGACTGATGTGTTAACCACTACGTCACGGAGGTCGTCAAATATCATGAAATAAAATACCACTTACTGAATGGCAAAGTAGATCTAGCTAGTAGAAGGATTGTCTTGGTTATACTCGTTTTAGTATTGAGTTTTCTATGAAATGTATATGGACATGTACACTGAACGAAAAAGTGACTATAGCAATAGTATAACGTGCGAAGCTTAACCTTGTGCAGACTAACTAACTTCATACAAAAGATTTGTCAAGTCAGTTATTTTGATTTTGGAATAAAATGACATTCACATTTGGGCAGACCTAAAGCTTATTTAAAGTGAGTTTGTGAGTTTTTATGCCTTTTTGAGATTATACTTATGAGTTAAACTGATTACAATAAGTTTATATTGCAATAACTACAATTTATATTGCATTAACTACTATTTGATTTTCCTTCGAAAATCTGGATATGTATCCACCTGTGTAGAATACTTGGAGAACTACTTTGTTTATTTATTAATTTAGCCAACAAACGTTCAATCTTTTATCTTTATTATAGGCAAAATACTATAAATTACCAATGTTAAAAATAAAATTGAAATTATTAATTTAAAACCAACACTTTATTAAATATACACAAACCCAAATAAAATTTACTTCATATCGTTCGTAATATTTCACGCAATGACTTACATAGTATTCAGTTTGTCATTTTTTGTATTCCTTTTGACATATTCCTGCACCATCGCGTAGGTATCCTGATTCACAAGCGCCCACAAAATTTTCTTTTCCCTCCATATTTATGGTTCCACTGCTGTCTGTTGAAGAATCCTTTACACCGTTCTTTACATTAACAGCAGGCGTTGTAGTTTCCACAATTTTCTTTTCTGTTGTAGTTACAGTGGCATTTTGAGTAAATATATTCAGGAAATCTAGTTCAGCTGTATTCAAAGAAGTCTCCGTAGTTGGTTTTAGAAATATGTCTGTAAAGTCCTGACGTGTTTTGTTCCATCGCTCAACATTTCTCTCATGAGCTTTCTCTATAAAATCTATTATTTTACCTCCATTGACAAAATTTAAAGTTCCGAAAAGTACGAAACAAAATATCACGATTTGTGTCTTCATAATGAAAAAATATAATGGTGTCACTTGCGTTCTAGTCGATTAATTGCACTGACTGAATAGCAGTCCTAAAGAGTCTCGGTGAATTGAAGATAACTTCTTGACCTCTTATCATTTGAGACAAAACTTGAGATTAAAATATTGTCATACAATATTTCTTGGGGAATTTTGTTCAAAATATGTCGTCATTCGTGATCATCATCTGTAAACATAAATTTTATAGGTAATTATTTTTTATAAATAATTTATATATTACGGACTTATAAAAAAAATGTAAATAGGCCATGGACTTTTTTTATCACTATTCGTTTTCAAATTAAATCATTTTACCGAGCTATTATAGCAAAATCAGTTTAAAAGTACTTAAAATAACCTAATATCTAAAGAGCAATAGAAAAAAATATATATTTGAGATTCAAACAACTAACTCGGAGTTGCATATTATACCGATATATACATATATACTTCTTATAGTTTTTTTGTAATCAATAGGTACCTAAATAACTATTATCTGTTTTTTTTTCAAAGTTTATGCTCCGTGGTTTCGGAGATAAGAAAACGGTCCATTTTCGCCTATTTTCTCAAATAACTTTAAAAATACCAATCTAAAAAATATATTTCAAATTATCATAAAAAGTTGTTTCATTTCATACATGCTTAGGTATAGTTCACAAAACTTTTTAAATTTAATAGCTTATTATCCTCCCATATTTGTAATTCATTTATTAACGTCATACGTCCGTTTTTGGGTGACTGACTTACTGTGCACTAAATTTCAACTCAATCGGTCCAGTAGTTTTATATTTAGTTAATTGGCTGTGACCGACGGCAGCTTGAGCTAAACATTGAATTCTTCTTCATCTTTACAGCCTATATCAGTTCACAGCTGCACTAACGGCCCTTCTCAATAAAGGAAGAATTTGCCCATAATCACCAAGCTGGGCAAACGACTTCATGATTGCAGGAAATGGTTCGAGAATAAAGTAGTTGCACAGAGGAAGCTGCTACCCGATCTTTGTTACCTATACCTCCCTTAGTCGCCTCTTACGACACCCGTGGGAGAGGAAAGGGGTGGTAACAAATCAAATTCCACTATGCCGTCACCACAAGGACAAATATTATATTATTTTAAGCATAATTTAACCAACTCACGTTAAAAAAACCGGTCAAGTACGAATTGGAATCGTACATACTCCGTACAATGTTTTGAAACTTGAAAATACACGGTTCTTATATGACGACCCCCTTTAATTTTAACAAAAAATACATAATCGGTGAAAATTTCGATTCTTGGTTTCGAAGTTTGGAGAACTTAAATAATTTTACATTAGGTGTACAGTGTACCATTAGCACAATGGGCGGCCTTAGCGATCTCTTTCAGGCAACCAGTGTATGGAGAGGAGTTTTAATAAATTTATAGGTAAGTATATTGAATAATTAGTTGATGATTGTTTTATTTAGTTAAAAATGCACTTTGCTCGGGTAATTCAATCACACACAGTGGCAACACTCCCAAATGATGACATATTCTTGTTCTAATCACGTGACCAGCTGTCACAGGAAGAGAACACTTTATTTTATTAAACCATGCTTACAGGTAGGACATTGCCACCATTTTCAAGTATATTCGTAACATATTTTAAAGCAGAATCAAGTTAATTCTGGATTGCATTAGAATTATTGGAAGTAAGAGTAGTAAGTACTTAAATTAAAAAATAAAGGAATATATAGGTATGTGTAAAAGTTACCTTTATTGGAAAGGTTTTCTACAATTTCCCATTCGAGATCGATGCATTCCCTCAGGACATTGTAAATCGGGAACTCTTATCACTTGGCTGGTTTGCGTGTTGCCTTCACCTCCTTTGGTTTCATGCGCTTGACGAAGTTTATCATTAATATTAATCACAGTCATTCCAGAATCCACCATTTGAGCAGTAAAACTTAACACGACCATCAGAAAGATTATAATATTTTTCTTATCCATGTTTGTATGAAAATTTACAAAATATTCGTGATCACTTTACCAAGTTGTCTTGCAAACACCATTTGACAACATGTTTTGGCCACTTGGACACGGCGGTCGGTTAAAAGGCACATCTATCATTGATGCTTCTTGAAGCACAGTTTTGTCACTGGATTTTTTTATCGGTATTTTAACTGGCTTCGAAGGTGATACCGATCTTATGAACACTTTCAAAGGATTCCTCAACATGCCACGGACATCGTCCAGAGGATCTGACGCGGCAGCACTTGGAATTACTACGTAACTAACAATAGCGAGAAGTAATAAGGACGTGAATAGAGACGTCATTCTACACTCAATGCAAGCGTCGTATCTCTGTTGACCATTCGTTTATCAGTCGACTTCCAATCAGAGTACTTTGTACGCGATAATATACACAGCACAGACCGGCTGTGCGCGGTTGCGGGTCGAATGTTATTACGTTGTTAGACGATACACGGAGTCCAGTGCATTATTGCGAAAAACGGCCACTTTTGGCAAAAATACAAACTGAAGCTTGACGTTCTCACTTTAAACTGTAAATAGTGGTTCATAAAATAGTTTGAAGGGTTATCTAGGTTTTGCTAGCTTAAAATTTTAAATGATATCTCCGTTTCCTTACAAAAATTAATTTCAAATGGGGGCAGCACTGGACTCCGTGTATCGTCTTAAATTGAAAACGTCCTTTTTTATTTACGCTAAGTAATTTTACTAGCATTTAAAATGTACGTACTTTTTTTTAGTTTTTCTTTTAATATTAAATAAGTCTTCATTTTTGGTTCGCCCTGTAAAAGAACTCCGGATGAGAACGAAATATGTCGGCCAGTAGGTGACTTTCTGCTTCAGTAACCCACGTATATTGCATATTAATTAATTAATTTTGCCAATAATAATTTTAACAAACCTTTCCAATTATATTTTCCAAAAATTTCCTTGGGTGTTTATCTATATATGTATTTGTCATAAAATATAGTATCGTTGAGTTAGTATCCCATAACACAAGTTTAAAACTTACTTTGGGGCTAGCTTAATCAGTGTAATTTGTCCGTATATATTTATTTATTTATTATTTATTATATAATTTAGGCGCAAAAACAACATAGTTTATTAGTTATAATATCTACTTTGTTTGACCATGGAATACAGCTTAGCAGCTTCCAAAGTGCGTGCAACGTCGCGTCGCGTCACGTCTCGGTGTGAACTGACCCTTAGTAACGTTTAAACAAGACTTTGCTTTACATGTTTTATGAACAGGTAGTTATTTTGTAAAATAAATTGAGAGATTGCATTCGCAGTCGACCGGCTCTGAACCCGACCTACTGTCGACTTCGAGCTATGACTTCGAGGGTATGAAAGAATCCTTTAAAGATCCGGTGCGAAAAAAACTGGCGAGCAGGTTTTTGTCAATGGAGATTTCCAGAGATTTTATTTTATTTATTTTCCAAGGTATTTTTGTAGTACTACTGTGCCTTTGTAGATATTTTTGTTGCCAAGCAAACAAAATACCTACAAAGGCACAGTCGTAGCAATACGTACTTTTCTCTAAGCAATTTGAAACACTTTTGACACCTCTGTGCAGCTACGAGTATATTGCAAAATTATACATTCATTGTCCCTGTAGTTTAAACAATCGCCAAAGTTCCTTAATTTTGTCACTAATTAACTGGTTCACTGAGACACTGACTCCCTCATCGATCATCGAAATTCTAAGAAACATCTAGCTAACCTACATGTACATACTATCACGTCATTATCCCTAATGGGGCAGACAGAGTGCATTTTGGGTCTTGCGGCTCTAAGCAGACAGAGCCTAGGGCCACAAGACTTTAAGGCCACTTTAAGCGTGATGGTGGGCGAGAAGATGGAAAAAGTAATCAAAATAGTGATGGGTTGCTAGCCGCATCGTCTATTAACAAGATTTGCATTTTCGCGCATTCTACAATATGCACGGGATGAGAAACAGCTGGTATATTCTAAGTTTTTTATTTTCTCCCAGACCCGCAAGAAAGACCTACCTACAAACTTATATTATTAAAAGATAGCTTATAAAGAAATTAAAAAATAAAAATCTTGAAATTTTGGACTTTGTTTTATTACTACTTTGCAACTGTAATCATACTGTAACTGTGACCATGTGACCATGTGACCAAATAAGATCCCCTTAAAACAATACTTGTTATGGCATGCTAGTCTCGCAAAATCACAATGTGATAAATACCACATGGCGTTTACCACCGTAAAAAGTTTAGAGAGCACAATACCCATGAAAAACCAAGCCAAGTAATTTTATTATTGAAACGACTTCTCTCTGTCTTCTGTCTTTGTCTGATATCATTTATATGCTAACGCTAGAAATTATTAAATTAAAAAAAAAAAAAAAAAAATCACAAATCAGTACGAATCATCATCATTTACAGGTAAACTTACCCACTGATGACCACAGGCCTCCTTTTTTCGCGCCCTTTTCTATGGTCCTGTGCCAGTCTCATTAACTGCTTTACCGTAACTTCTGCTTGTCGTAACTTCACAATACCATTTGACTAGTGTGCTGGTGATTTCCCTGTCTCAGCCACCATTCAAGTACTGCTTAAGTTTTAAGGCTTTCTTTTCTTTTGGCACTCCACTCCATTTGGATTGCATGGTCAATGCAAATTTTAAGATGTACCTACTGTACTTAAATAACTGTTTCAAATTTTCTGAATAAACAGAAAAACGTGACAAAACATATCAATAAGCTCAACATGAACTTAGGTTTCAAATTACTTTACTCAATAAACATTCTTGGTATTACGAGTCATAAAGGGCCCTTGAAGTTTATCATTGTGAATTTCTCGTTAGTGAGTCCCGCAATACAGCTTCGCTTCAGCGGTTTCACTCGGATCGGAAGAGGACGCCTAATTTACGCGGAGTAAATAAAATAACTGACCAATTGAAGTTTTTATTAGAATAGAATAATTTATCGCGCATTTTCATCGTGATAGCGAGAAAACTTTGTATTTTTAAGCGACTTTAAAAAAAGCGGCAAAGTGCGAGTCAGACTCGCCCATGAAGGGTTCCGTAACAGCAAGTAACATAATATAAAAGTTCTAAAAGTAAATTGCGCTTTACGATTTATGACTTATTAAAAAAAACTACTTACTAGATCTCGTTCAAACCAATTTTCGGTGGAAGTTTGCACAGTAATTTACATCATATATTTTATTAGTTTTATCATTCTCTTATTTTAGAGGTTACAGGGCCCCCCCTGTGACTTACACACAGGGGGACACATTTTACCACTTTGGAAGTGTCTCTCGCTCTCGCTTAAAAAAATATATTAGAAACCTCAATATCATTTTTAAGACCTATCCAATCCAAAGATGGGGTAGGGTATCTTTGGATACAACACGTATGGGTTTGATGAAAAAAAAAAATGATTTTCAGTTCTTAGTATGGGGAACACCCAAATATATTGTTTTTTTTTCTATTTGTGTAAAAATCTAAATGCGATTTACAGAATATATCTACTTACCAAGTTTCAACAGTATAGTTCTTATAGTTTCGGAAAAAAGTGGCTATGATATACGGACGGACAGACAGACAGAGAGACATGACGAATCCATAAGGGTTCCGTTTTTTGCCATTTGGCTACGGAACCCTAAAAAGGAAGAGCTTCTCAATTCAAATGTTTATATGTTTTTTTTTTATGTATGTTCCCCATAATTTCTCCGTTTTGAACCGATTTAGAAACTTATTTTTTTGGTTGTGAGTGTTTATATGCAAGTTGGTCTTTTCCCCATAACTTCTCCGTTTTGAACGGATTCAGAAACTTCTTTTTTTGGTCATAACTTCTCCGTTTTGAACGGATTCAGAAACTTCTTTTTTTGGTTGTGAGGGTGTATATGCAAGTTGGTCTTTTCCCCATAACTTCTCCGTTTTGAAACGATTTAGAATCTTCTTTTTTTGGTTGTGAGGGTTTATATGCAAGTTGGTCTTTTCCCCATAACTTCTCCGTTTTGAACCGATTCAGAAACTTCTTTTTTTGGTTGTGAGGGTGTATATGCAAGTTGGTCTTTTCCCCATAACTTCTCCGTTTTGAACCGATTCAGAAACTTCTTTTTTTGGTTGTAAGGGTGTATATGCAAGTTGGTCTTTTCCCCATAACTTCTCCGTTTTGAACCGATTTAGAAACTTCTTTTTTTGGTTGTGAGGGTGTATATGCAAGTTGGTCTTTTCCCCATAACTTCTCCGTTTTGAACCGATTTAGAAACTTCTTTTTTTGGTTGAGAGGGTGTTTATGCAAGTTGGTCCCAGGTCGCCAGGTAAATTCAGTAAAAAGGTAATTCTGATGATGGGATCCTTGAAAAATGAGGGACCTCCTCTAATATCCTATGCACACATATTTTCAAGAAATTAAGCACTTGCATTCAGAAAGTGCGTGTTTTCGCTTTTTTTTTGTTCAAAATTATTATTTTCTCTGTATTCACTCAGGTGTGGTGTAACGTTTAGTTATAGTATGTTTTCGGTCAGTCTATACGAAAAAACTTTTTGCGTACCACCGCTTTTCGTATTTCTTGATCTATGCCTTACTTGACATATTTTAACTTTTATTTATGCATTATCTCGTATCATACACATTCTACCACGCATTGTATGGGTATATTTATGTATGGTACTATGGACTAATGGTACTTATGTACCATCTATATACCTATAATTAAAGCGCATCTTTAAATATTGTATTATTATTATTATTATTTTACTTATGTAAAGTAATCCTAGAGAACAAGAGAGATAACAGAAGGAAGAGATAATAGGCCGAAGAAGAACTGCATATAGTAGAAATGCTGAACCACACTAGATTCCTGTTGTAAAGGACGCGTGATGTGTGTGAAAGCCCTTTACCCAGGTACTTACATCATGAATTATTTTACTATCAATAGCTCATCTATATGAACATTGTTTACAAATACGCGCCTTTGATCCTTTGTGCTACGTACGAAAAATGCCAGTCACACAGCCATAAGCGCGCAAGGTATTTCGTGATTAAAATACCTTTGCCAGAATGACATTTTAATTAACATAGTGTAGAGTAAAGGTTTACTCTTTAATTTCCTTTGGCGCTTCTATGACATGTCACTGGCATAATAAGAGTCTCTCTCTAACCGAACTTCAAACATTATAAATTATATAGATACATCAAATAATTTTTGTTTTTACTAAGAAATCTATTTAAAAAAAAAATACTCCAAATTCATTAAAGATTTCTGTTTTTCAAACAAATAAGATCTAATGTATATATAAATATAAAAAATAATAATCTAACATTTATTCCATTTCGTTATTTATATAAACATTTATAACACTTCTTAAAATTTAACATACAAAAAGTAAAGACCAGTCTGATCCCTTTACTTAACTTCTAAAAATATCATCACGATGATTAAGAATAGAATCCTTGAAAACTGCTCATTTCGTAAAGTATCGGATGATTACTTGAGATGTTTAGCTTTTTTATGCTGAAAGAAAAAAAACAGTTATGTAAGTATTAGCTAGCACAAAAAAAATTCAACAACCATACGAGTAGATGTTTTGACACCATAGGCAAGTGTCGGAATTAAAACCCATATAACAATAGTTATGAGAACAAAATATCACAAAATAATGTAACTTGTCATTGATCATTTCCATTTTGAACGTGATTTTAGATTTACTTATGCAGAAAAAACTGATATTATGAATGCTTTTTGACTCCAAGAAACTATGACATCATGAAAATGTTTGTATTAACGTTAAGAGACTAGCGGATTAAACTATAAGGATCATTAGAACAATCCTGAGACGTTTACTGCTAGACGGACCGACTTAAAAAAAAGAGGTTATCAATTCGTCGGAATCTTTTAAATTCTTAATAAATTCTTTTTTGTTTGAAAGGGTATACTTTCCAGGTGGTCCCATAAATGTTATCAAAATCGATTAAGTACTCGTAGTTTGGTAAAAATAATAAACGAACATAACTGAAAAACATGTCATCTAAGTATATAATTGTTGCGTATTTAGCTTTTCTGTGACTGTCACGTGACTGGTATTAAAGTCGGTTTTTTGTTTTGAAAAACTATCATAAATTATTATCATGCATGACGATATTATAAATCAATGTAGGTTCTTGGCACCATGCCGCACGGTCATTATCTTTTAGATTTTTAAATCAAAAATTTAGATTAGGCTTTATTTTTAGGTTTAGTTTGTAGTTTCACCTCAATTGTATTTATTTCTTTTTTTCTAAATAAACATTTGTAACCCATGTAGGTATAATTAATTGACCTAGCGAGCGTAGCGAGCGAGGGCTATAATTCAGGTTGGGGCGAAAACACATTGTTTGTATGTATGTATGTTTGTTCCGCGATAACTGCCGAACCGATGGTCTGATTTTGATGAAATTTAGTAGGCATGTAGGAAATATCAACAGAATTTTCAAGTTCGTTGGGCATCAAAATCGGTTCAGTAGGTACCTAGTTTTTGAAATATTAATAAAAAATCGCGAGGTCTAAGTTCGCGGCGAACTACTAGATATATAAATCCATAAATTACACATAATTCGTTAATCTACAATCTACTTTCCTTGTCCCAGCAATAGCAAACTTCCAAAACCTACTTTTTTACAGTACTTGTACGGGACGAACTACTGGTAACTAGATATATCAAGTTACTCACGTGACGTTTGCTCGGTTTTTCCTCTTCTGAAGAAGACGAAGAAGAAGAGGAAGACGAATCATTATCATTTCCACTCTGTGAACAAAAGTATTGGAACCTGTTATTTGCGTACCTACGTTAAACACCGCGTTATCATTGTATTTTATTTGTATTAAGCCATTATTAAAATCAATACGTTCAAAGTTGTCAATTTTGTAACATGGTGAAGATGTGTCTTTTAAACATAATGAAAGAAAGTATTGCATAATATACTATGTACACTAATATATAGAAAAGAAAAATAATCAACACAAAAATTATAAATAAATAAAAATTAACCCTACTTATACAAACATAGACATACACTATCACGACTTTATCCTTAATGGGGTAGATAGATCATTTTGGGTCTTAACTTAAATCTTACGTACCTTATGAATACTCACACAGACGATTTCGTTTTCTTCCGACGATGACGATGACGAGGACGACGAGGATGAGGACGATGAAGATCTATTTCTTGGATTCTGTAAAAATACAAATAATTAGGTACCTAGTTATTTTGATGTACTAAAATATTTCCCATTTTGGTAAATAAGTAAAGAATTAAAATCAAAATGCAGTATGGCCAGCCAAAGAAATGAGCGTTACTTGTTATACATATATATATATATATATTATTATTTATTATATATTATATTATATAAATTCTAGGTATGAGATAAACAAGCGTTTTTCTCCATTCATGAACACCGACCGACAGAATTTGAGAATCGTTTTACTTATAGAAGAAATAAAAATAAAATAATAATAAACGCGCGCTAGCTAATCGCGCATGTGTTTCTCTATGTTTGACTTAAGAAATAAAAAATAAAATAAAAATATTCATAAAACTACTAATAACTAAATCGGAAACAGCATCGTATTTAGTAATGTAATGTCACTTACGCATCTATTTTTATTTTCTTCCGATGACGATGACGATGAGGATGACGAGGAAGATGAAGAATCATCACAGTTACGACCCTGAAAATTGAACACAAATTATAAATATCAAATCGAAAAAAATAAGATTAAATACATTACCCAATAAATTTTAAATTATTTTAATATAGTCTTTAGGTTAGGACTACTGCAAACTTGTACATTTTTACTTGACTATGGCAATGCCGAAAGGAGGGTTATTTTCACCGCTATGTACCTAGGTATGTCGTGGAATCATGGACTGTGGATATCATGGAAAATACAAAGGAACAGATGAACATATGTACATTCATCTGTTCCTTTGTACCTTCCATGATATCCACGGTACATTGACAAATCAGGTATTGTGGGAAGCATCTTGGCTCTCTGCTAGTTATAGGCAATGTGACGTCACACTAAATTTAAAATGACGCCCTCTAAATGTGATGAATTCAAAAATAAAATTAATCAAATCGTACCGCGTTGGGTATCAAATTAAAGGGCTTAATTAGCACATTTTAAAAATATATACTGTTACGTTAAGCTTCTAACTATATATAACATATAGTTTAAGTACAAATTTTCGAAGTCGGATTTTAGTTTTTTTAACGATATCTTGTTTGACAATGATTCATATGGCGTGCGAAAATTAGCTTTTATGAAAACCAGTAGATATTTTATTCTCCAAATTTCATCCTTGAAACCTACTAAGGCCTATTTAAATAAGCTGGTTATTGACAGTAAAATACTCACGCAGACTTTTGTAGAAAATGCTTGTTATAGAATTCCTGATGTTATGAATCTCTTGATTGCTTTCGTGAAATTCCAATTAGTAATAGAAATTAAGTTTGCACCTTATGAATAAGTATTTACACAACAACATAGTTAAACATGTTTGCTCTACCTTCACCCTTGATCTGTTCCATTTACTTATCTATATCAAACAAATATTAAATAATTGTTTATTTACAATGCAGTTTCAATGCATATTGATAAAGTGATTGAGATTAGTACGTCTACACATAAGCAAAGAAATTAGGTGAATATACCTATCATAATTAATTTTATGAAATAATTTCATGAAAAAAGACAAATACACAACGACTCGGACCCAATTTTATTCGGACACTGACGTAATTGACACTTTTTAATTTTTATATTTTTTGTTATAGCGGCAACAGAAATACATCATCTGTGAAAATTTCGAGTGTCTAGCTATCACGGTTCATGAGATACAGCCTGGTCTATATCCGGGTCTATATCCCTCCAAAAACTTGTTCTACAGGCTGTTTAAGAAAAGCGAAAAATATTTTAAGGCATGTTTATGATATTGAACATGTTACATTGGAAAAACATTACGAAATAAAAATAAAACCGGCGAAGTGCGTTCCGTACCTCCATACAATATTTTAAAACGCTAAAGAAACACGTTTCTTGTATAACGACCCCCTTTAATTTTTATTTTTAGTATTTGTTATTATAGCGGCCACAGTAATACATAATCATTGAAAATTTTAAGTGTCTAGCTATTACGGTTCAAGAGATAGAGCCCTGTGACAGACGGACAGACAGATGAACAGATAGACAGACGGACAGACAAATGGACAGACAGACAGACGGACAGTGGAGTCTCAGTAATAGGGTCCCATTTGCATCCATTGGGTACGGCACCCAAAAAAAGATTCTCTATACAAATTGAGAATTTAGCTTGCTGAGTTTCTACCTCTAGTAAAATAATTTAAATTTTTTTGTGTAACTGTAAAATGATATGTTGTGTCTCTCTGAAACACTATTAGACCAGTGCCGATAATTTTTGAAACCAAAAAAAATGATAGTAGGATAAAACCCATTGAAAAAGCAAGAGAACATTACAAAAATGAGAGAAAAAATAAATTACGGGCGATCTGAGTTCGGGCGGTGGAGGGTGAGGTTTCAAGGGTAAAAAATGGTTTATCTCGTTTTCCAGCAAGACTACGAGCCCTATAGAAAAAAGTTAAATGGCAAAGTTATAGGTAAGAAGATCTACAACTTTTGTGTTTACACTTTTTTTACATAACCTCAAAAGTTATGTGAAACATTCAAAAAACAAAGTTTTTGGTTTTTTATTTTTATCTTTTACATTTTCTTTTTTTTCCTCAAAATTTGGTGAAAATTTACCTTTTGTGTCCTAAATACACTGTAATTTTTTTATTTGAAATATTTATTTTTTTACCTTATTTTGGCTTAATATCGAAAAAGCACCCTAAATCAATCGAAAATTCTCACGTCAAAATATCTCTATTTTTTAAAAGTTGGTAGGCATTCTGTTCGTTGAAGTCTCTAATTTCTGATGGTGTAAAAAAAACTATACATTACTATGGTAAATGTTCTCAGAAAATGCTAATAAACATATGTTTATTAGTGCAGTACAATTTACAATAGTCCTGGGTCTTGACCAAGACCCAGGACAATTTGAAAAAAGACATTTTCCAACTTTCCCTTACATATATATTTATATAAGATATTATATATTATGAGATTTTCTATGACATAAATGCAATTACAATTTAATAAATTAAATTTTTTACATAAAATTCCAGCTGTCAATTTTTTTTAGATGAAATTTCGGTTTAATCCTTCTTTGTATTATCTTTAATATGTTTCTAAAAGTTGTAGATCTTATATTACCTACAACTTTGCCATTTAACTTTTTTCTGTAGGACCTGTAGTTTTGCCGGAAATCGAGATAAACTGTTTTTTACCCTTAAAAACTCACCACCCCCACCCCCCGACCTCAAATCGCCCGTAATTTATTTTTCCTCTCATTTTTGTAATATTTTCTTCCTTTTCCAATGGGTTTCATCCTACTATAATTTATAACGGCTTAGTTAGCTCTGTTAGTTTAAAAGTAACAGTGACAAAACTATAAAATATGAATAAGTAGGTACTTGTAAGATATCGTAGGTCAAAGTATAAAATCTTTGCAAAAAAATACTTAGATGAAGTTTACTTAGCGGATCCTTACACTGTATGTGTCTGTCCCTACATGCACCTGGCCGGGTATTTTCGTTAAAAATATCATATTTTTATCTCTAAAAATATTTCAAGATCGAAAATAAACATCTTCTTCTTCTTCGTCTAAGCGCGTTCCCGGTCGCATCCTCAGCTGTACTGCTTCGGAGCCCGGGGTGCGCTTTCCTTCTTATTCTTCTCCAAATATAACATGCATGTCAATGGTCACCCAAGGATGCCAAAGACCTTGCAAAATGGATAAGAAATAGCCGGAACAGTTTAAATGATTTTGCTAGAGTTTTACGACCGGCCGCCTGCCTGACGTCAACCCACTTTGAGAATGTACTTGTGCGAAAAGTTTTACAAGGGGCCGCCGCCCGGCGTTGTCCCTCCTTGGGAAGCAATTGTAGCACGAGATGTTTGTGCTAAGTCCTTTAGTCGCCTCTTACGACATCCACAGGAAGAGATGAAGTGATCCTATTTGAACCCGGAACCACACGGATAAACACAATATTTCAATATCCAAAATAAACATAAATATATATAGGTATTTTTTTACCTCATCGCATTGTCCGCAACGGCTACTTTTCCTGTAAGGCACACGAAAATTGGAAATCAATATAAATGTAAGAAAAACTTTAAGATGGCTTGCGAAATTTTTTTTAGTTACTTTTTCAGTCCGTAGTATAAAAAAATTCTTAAACTGTAGTCTGCTCAGATTCAGTTCATGATACTAAAAACTTTCTTTCAGTTAACTTAATATTTTTATAATTTTTGGTAATTATACCTATTGCTATTTGTTCCTTTACATATAAAATGGTTTCAGTATATATTTTATTAGATCTTATAATATAAGGGTCAGCGCACATATGGTGAAGCGCAGCGCAGAGTAGTTTTCACTGCCAAAGCATTATCGCTTCGCCATATGTGTGCCGGCCCTAAGAATAACATCTAAATTTATTCGGTGGCTTACCGGAATTTCATCTATCAAGCAGATCAAGAATAAGTGAAAACTATTAGATAGCATACTGATAGACTGTTACTTTTTTAAGAGCTTCCCGACATTTTTT
This sequence comes from Acrobasis repandana, assembly GCA_963576875.1. Taxonomy (NCBI): domain Eukaryota; kingdom Metazoa; phylum Arthropoda; class Insecta; order Lepidoptera; family Pyralidae; genus Acrobasis; species Acrobasis repandana. The sequence continues at coordinate 10,440,355 of OY756218.1, read as the reverse complement.
TGGCAGAGGGAGTTAAAAATTTCACTTACCTCGTACATGGGCTCGATTGAACTATCACCACTAAAGCAGTGACAACAAACAAGGTCAAAATTATTTTATTCATTTTGATGTGTTTTACCACCTTCTGAAACAATAATTACTTAACATTGGTATATTTGAAAAGTTCAGCTACAGATACATAATCTCGTTTTTATCCCTAACGGGGTAGATAAAGTCCAGGGCCGTAAGACTCAAAGGCCACGTTTAGCGTGATGGTGGGCATGAAGGTGGAAAAAGGGCATCAAAATAGTGTTGGGTTGCCAGCTGCATCGCCTATTTACATTATTCGCATTTTCACCTATTTCCTCAATCGGCTTTTATAATCTGCGCGGGAAGCGAAGCAGCTGGTACATTTTAAGTTTTTTTCTTTTCTCCCAGACCAGCTTAGAAGAATTTCATTATTTATAGACTTGTATTTTTTAATTAGGTTTCGATTTTAGTTAAAATAATATATTAGCCACTGCATCAAATATATCATTCACTCGAAAAATCACTCAACAAACAAACTCTAGCGACGCAAATGTTTAGGTTTTATTCCTAAAGTATTTAAATTTCTAGTAAAATAACTACTTATAGTAGCTTCTTTATTCTGTATTTAAATTACTAATTCAGATACTTTTTATTTAGGTTAATAAGAAAAAACTTATATCAGTAAAAAACAATATACAGTTGCATTATATATAAAATTTTCAAAGATGTGCAATCGAAATAATATAGGAGAAAATACTCACAACGTGGTTCTATGAAAATTAATAAACTTAATTGACCACGATTTCAAATTCAACCGAAGCCTTCCAAGATTTTGCACGCACTGAGTTTTGGTGTCATCGATTGATCGTAATAACCATTAAATAATATCTGGGAGCTTACTCAACTAAGGTCAACTTGATAACACTAGAATGTAGGGCACTAGGACTAAAATAAACATGAACGTTAGAATTTAGGTAATAAATCGTTAGCTAAAAACTTAGCTTGATAATATGCAATTCACGATATAACACGAACATAAATTGATCAAGTACATTATGTATTATAAAAAAACATATAATTGCAAGCCACAACTGCTCAAATAATAAACTTGGCGTAAAATACATTATAATTTCCATAGTGCAGTCGTGCACAATCTTGAGCAAATTAAAAAAGTAAAACATTGATTTGAATACGAAAACAGGAAATTAAAACTACTAATATGCATATTATCAACGGTTTTCTCTTTGCTAATTTTCTACGATTAATTCAAAATAGTGAGCATTTCAGTTGTAAAAAACGTAATTTATGCAAACGATAGGTACATATATACATAATATATAAAAATATATTTGTTGTATCGTATATTTTTCATATTGATTTATTTTATTTACAAAATTCATGTACACAAAATACAAACATTTTCTCCTTCTTAATTCTATGCTACTATTGTGTACATACTTAGTACCTACATCGGTTTTTTTTATTTATTTATTCTGTCACTAGTTAAATTATCATTTACTTCTTCGTGCACATATTCTCTTAAGCTCCAAAGTTTTAACCTTATTTCTTGAACTTACTTATTGTGATTCGGCTGGAGCATATCATCAGCAAAAAGTCGCAGTTAAGTTAATTTTCCTACTTTAACATTTCGCTGGTATTTTCACATCTTGTTAAGTAAAAACAATATTTGTTGGCTAATTTAATAAACATACCACAACGTATTTATACTAATACTCAATTTCCAGAGGGAGTCTGTATAACCCGCTCAATTTACTCTTTATCTGGATTATTCGATAAACACTCCGACGTCAGCGAGAAAACAAGCTCCTTACAGAAATAGAAGGGATTTTAATATCCTTAAGTAGTGATGATACTGGCCTTCTCTCGTATAAAAGACTTGCAAAGTAATCCACAGAAGGCGTACAGATATCTTGCAAATCTGCTTGAGTCATCGCATCCTTTTCAAATAAATAGGGTCCGAAAAAGCAACGTTTATTTTTTTCATAATTCGATTGCAAAGAACTGCAGATAGTAGGGTTAAGTTTTCTTTAGAATAGACCTTTTTACAATAGAGGAGGGTTAGAGGGTCAGTCGATTAGGGTAAATAAACCGTTTGATATTTTAGTATGGAAAGCCCTTTGATTCGATCATGTGTGAAATTAATATTCACGTACTCTTACTACCTTAGTGATGGAATATTTTGTCGAGTATGATAGGTACTCGTACTTGTAAACTTATTTTATGTTTATCATAATAGCAACATATTGCTATAAAATTTAATTTCTTTTCCGAAATGGACTACCAAGTAAGGAGCAGGTACCTATCTCAATAAAGCGACGGGTGCACTTAGCAATATGGTAGACATAATATACCTACATAGAGAATTTCGAGTTATTTTATATTAAAAAAAAAACTTTGCTTAACATGCGTTACGGCTAATTGTAGAACTAGTAGGGAATTCGAGCTTGTATTGCTTGATTTTGACGATTATTATTGTCAAATATATTAAAGATAAATTCTCTCTAGCTTTAAGTAGGTATCTAATTTTGCTTTTAGTGCGAAATCTGTAATTGTTAAACCAAGTAGGCAAACATCTCGATTAAGATGCTAAAGTTCTAAGGAAAATGGTCTGTCATAAACTCATAACTTTTAAATTATCGAATTTACCTCTAAATGAAAGGTGAACGTATTACTTGCGAGTGGAATTACCAACTGGTTTAAAACTTCTCGATGAAGTGGAGTTCGAAAATGGCATTATAAATTCAGCAGTTTACAATCACAGCGCTACTCTGCGAAGGCAAAAAAACCTTGGCGGGAAACTCGTTCTAACTTTTCCTATTTTTCTGCGTTAATTTCACCTGAACCCATTACACTTTACAACAATTCTTAGTGAGAACGTTTCTATTAGGGTGCTCAAATTGCATTTTAAATGACTTTCTTGCGACTTTGAAACCTCTCGTTTTAGACTAGTAGTTTCGTCAATTTCTTGAATCGAAGGCTAAAAATTAAGATTAGTCCCCTAAACAACTTTATTCTCCCGTACTACATCTCAGGGAGAAGAGATGCCTAAAAATAGCGTTACCTCGAACCTTGGTTCAAGGTAACACATTCTGAGGCACTCATTTGCTAACAGCATTTAAGAAAATATTACAAGCATAGTTTAAGTTAGCATAAGGAATACGAAACTGTACCTTATTTGGCAATAAACGACTTTTTCATTTATTTTATTTCTTGTTCGCTTTTATGGTTTAGTTTTCATAATTGTTGTAATCGTACCATTGTGCAATATTAAAATGTGACTCTGAGTTGAAAACCTTTCAACTTACATCGGTAATTTGACTTTATGTTAGAACTAGCTTTTGCCCGCGGCCTCGCTCGCGTCCTTTCTAAGCGGATGCCTACGTCATAACATCTACCTGCATGCCAAATTTCAGCCCGATCCGTCCAGTGGTTTGGGCTGTGCGTTGATAGATCACTATGTCAGTCAGTCAGTCAGTTAGTCAGTCACCTTTGAGTTATATATATTTAGATTTTATACAGGGTTTAACAAAGTATACTGAGACTATTTTAAGGATGGATTCAGTCAATGATACTGAGCAACTTCCCCCAAGAACATATATAATATATGAAAAATAATCTTTGGCCTCCCATACAAGTTGATAGATCAGCTGATCCGAATTTCTATGGAAAGTTAAAAATTATATTTCATCTTTTTATATATGTTCTTTGGGAAAAGTTCTTTAGTATCATGGACTGAATTCACCCTTAAAATAGTTTCAGAATATTTTGTTAGACGTTATAAAATATATTTGACTTGTACCTGGTAGTCCTTCTCTGTAGAATAATGACAATATTTTGTTCGTTCAATTGGATAAGGCTTAGGTGCCTACTATACGGACGATTACATTCTAATGCACTTGGCTCTATAGGACAACTTTATTAATATCTAACATATTATTTAAGTTGTTAAGAAATACGAGCTAAATAAAGCAAATCAATGAGACCTTTCCAATCCGTCTGGCCAGTGTGGCGAGTGTAGACTGCTTTGGCTAAGTAAGGCTCTAGTACATAGTAGGTATGGAGAGGGTCATGCTCCTGCAGTAGAAAATAAAAAGACCTGATGATGATGATTAATTAAGTTGTAATGTAACATTGCTGCATCTCATTCAATATACAAATATATTTTCAATTCTTCATTTTTTATCAGGCAGTTTTTCCTTTTAGTGTTTGTAAAAGAAAACTTACTTGATCTCAGTTATACAGCTCAAAAGAAGTCAAACCTGAGTAAGAAAGTAGTATCCAAGTTGAGCAATGAAATGTTAAGGATGAATAAGTTAATTGGCCTCGAGAGCGTATCGGCGGGCTCCTGCGCCACAGAGGAATGCATTTAAATTGGATTTTAAGAGTAGAAATCAGTGGCGTGCTTCCTGCCTCTCCCAGCCTTGTTAGAGCCAATCTCAAAGTTTACGTAAACGAATAAACCTCCAACGTGAAACGGAGTTTATCGGTATCAATTCAGAGTAAACATTGAACAGGTAATGAGCAATCAAACATATTAGTTCCTTTTTAGCGTTACTTTGTAAAGAAGGAACCCTTATAGTTTCGCCATGTCTGTCAGTCTGTCTGTCCGTCCACTGTTTCATTCAGTGACTATTATTACTTGAAAGCTATAATTTAGCATACAAGTATGTAATCACGCCTAAAAAGTGGTAAATTAAAACCTTGAGAAAACATTTCTTTAGTGTATCTCCCATACATGTGAAGTGGGTTTTTTTTCCGTCGTTTAATTCATGGTATAGGTTGTCGTTGAATAGATCTTTAAAATATTGTGAGTTTGTTTTTGACACCGTTTTTTGATTTATCCGGGGTCCGTTTGTGATATATTTGGTATTTTTTGCAAACTTGCAAATTTTTGTAGAGTCGAGTGTTGATATGCTCTTGGTTTTTATTTATATTAGCGTTCGGTTGCATATCTGTTTATTATGTCATACAATAAGAGCTGAGAAAGTTTTGAAACAAAATCTTATGAAAACTAATAAGTATATCTTATCTTATCTATATTTAAGAGCTATGCTGTGGAGTATAAATTCTCTTCCATTTGTCTCTCATCTGCCAGCTATTTTACTTCGCTGTACGACATGATATTCATAAAATTAAATTAATTCTAGTCTATTTTGATGTGTGGTAAATAATAATTACCTATCTAAGTACATACTTTAAAATACATTTTTGTCACAGAAACAATTGACTATATTTCTATAAATTTAATACAACTATCTATGACTTCTCACTATTTTATTATGGAAAGGGTAAATACCACTAAATATATACTCAATTGCATGTTTTTATTAGACAATTTTATAAAGATAAATAGTAAACATACTTAACTACTTACAATAGTTACTATTAAAAATAACTAAGCGAATAGATTGTAATACAGTCTGCATACAAGTGTAGCAGCAATAACATACGTGAGTACAATTCTTTAAAATTGAACTTATATAACAGAATGCGATTTATTTTCGTGTTGAAATGTACTTCAGTTACCTCCGCAGCGAGCGTTTAAACGGGTTGGGAGGAAAATTAACTGGAAGAGCTCTCGTAAATGTGAGTTTATGTTTCTAGTGCCGCTCTACGAATCATTACGATTACCTACCATAATTCCGCTTTGCTCATTTAAACGTGATCACACTTTAAATGTTGGTGCATTTTGCATTGAAATGGAGGAGGGTTATGTGATTCGCCGTTATGTACGTATGTATATATATATATATATATATATATATATATATATATATATCTCTTCTATGATTACCATGGTATCATAAAAATTAAGCTATCGTAGTTATCGCACTCTATAGACCATAATGTAATAAACTAAAAAATAAAATAAATCAAATAATACGTGTACAGTATCAAATGAAAGGGCTCAATTCCATTTCTTTCATTCATTCCAAAATATATACATTGTTGTTTCTCCCTGCTGTGCTTGCATTCACTGGATAAACCTATTTTTCAGCAAGAATAGTATATCTTCCCGTAGTCGGGTTTTAGTTTTTAAAACTATATCTTCTATCTCAAGGTCCCGTACTAAATCGATATTAGTTTCATAACTAAATTGTTATGAAAGAAATACCACAGCTATATCTCAAATCGATGGTATTATCACGAACACATTCGATGAGACAGGGCTGTTCTCCAAATCCCCGCGCTGTCACGGCATCTGCGAGGATTCCGCAGACCATTTGCGAAAATTCAACAATGCTATTGAATTCCTCGAGGGAGTAAATGCTTCCATGATGTGTGCTCGATACTACTCCAATTGATGGAATAGACGATCAGGATTGCTGCATCATTATGTGATAATATACAATGCGATGACGCGCAATACGTCGCAGCCTCAATGTGTGTCGTAGATTTTAAGTAATAATATAGATATTATAAATATTTTAGGTTAAGGTATATATTGATATAGGCCTCTGAATTTTTATTTTATGTAAATTTGAAATAAATTTTCCTGAAATAAAATGAATTGGATTGAATAATCATCTATGTATACTTAATCGGTAATTCGATATTTTATTATGAGGAGTAACATTTACGTAAAGTATACATACAGTACATACTTGGGTTGTTACGGTGGCCCTCTTAGCGGAAGCATAGGCGGATGTGGAGGTGAAGAACCTTACCTCCGTTAATGCGGAGATAAACGGAGACGGAGGTGATAGAAAATAAAAAGTTTTTTACAATCGCCCTGAGGAAGACCTCCGGATGAGGTCGAAACATGTCAGCCAGAAGCGTCACCCGTTTAGCGCATACAAGTAATAAAAAGTTTTGATTGACTAGCAGTCCACCCCGGCTTCGCCCGTGGTACACACATAGCCTATGTCACTCGGAGATAGTGTAGCTTTTCAATGGTGAAATAATTTTTAAGATCGGTCTAGTAGTTTCGGGGCCTATTCAATGCAAAAAAACAAACAAACAATCAATTCTCTTTATGATATTAGTATAGATAGGTTAATATACATAACACTTTCTTACACAAACATTACTGGTATTCAAAATTAAGAAAAGGTAGGCAAATTATATAACACGAACGACAGTTTTGCTGTTTTTTCACCTTCCAATCAATTTCTTAGGGAGTCATAAATTAAACCAGCTCACAAAATATTTGTTAACTTGGTTTGGTGCTGAACTTCGCCCCCGCACTTACAAAACCTCTCCTCCGCTCTTACGAAAGCGGAGGCGAGATTCCGTTACAACTTACGGATGTGAATGCGAAGGCGGAGGTAAGTTTATTTCACCTACGAAGTGGAGGCGAAGTTCCGTTACAACTCTTTTGCAAAAAATAATCTGTAAATTCAAAACAGAAATTGATTTTTAGGAAACCTAATAACAAAAACACGCCCATGCAGAAGTAACTATACATAGATGTAATGCGATCTTTACATATAAGTTATCTTTCAAAATAAAATTATATTTTATACATAGCTATTGGATTCTTGATCAGTAAAATCTAGTATCAACCTTGCCCTTGTCTTGAAATAGTCCCCTGTAACACTGAATATTTATACTTACCTATATGAAGTATTACAAAAAAGTTTACATGTACTAGCCAAGAACTAAATAAGACGTTTTCGTTCTGGTAAATAAGACGGAGTGTTATTTATTGATCCAGTGCCCGAACAAAATGCGTCATTATTACCTGCAAAGAAGGCTCGCTAGCGGCCATTACCGTAATGTTTGCTCGACTAGAGCGATGACTGACGCCGCGACGTGATCACGTAATTAACGCACTAATGAGTATATAAATGGCAAAGCTTATTGTCTTACGTCTCGCAAACGAAGGAATTTATTTATACCAGTAGTAGTAATGAATGTTTGGTCTGCCTGCCTAAAAAATTCATTAAAGTTCAATACAGTTTCAGAGTAGCAATATCTACTGAAATTACAAGTAGGTAATTAAGTATTTTTTTTATATTGGAGGAAGTATTACTTATATAAGTTACTTCTATTTCTACGTACTAATTTTTTTTTGTTTGAGTTCCGTATTGTCTACAAGGAACTCTTATATGTATTTTCTTTATTTCCGTCTGTCCGTCCGCGGCTTATAACTTAACTCGGAGACTATTAATATTTGAAAAATTACGTAGGTACATAAAGAAAACAATTACTAAGATGAAGTTGTAACTTGTTTAAAAGAGGTAGTAATATGTAATATTATGAAAATAAAGTCCCCATGTGGTAACGTGTTACTTTGTAACTCTACTCGGCCAACTCTAATGGCCAAGTGCGTGACCAGGACACGCACTTGGCCATTTATTATTTCTCCTGATTCATATATCCTATGTGTGACGTATATTGCCCTGAATTTTAGTTACTCATCCACTAACCTGACCGGGCTGTCCACTTAACTTGAATAATGATGTGAGAGGAAAAGGATCGAGGAGGTGAACCGGCAAAATGCCAGGGTCCGCGATCAGACGCCGGCTGTCTCAGCCGGGTTTGGGGAAAACGTGCTATTTTGCCTGCAATCTTTTGAATTCACTGAAATGGGTAATATTTAAGTGTCTCCAATTTAACTTTTTGCGATGGATGTTTGTTTATACAGATTGTTTCCTGATTGCATATTTCAGTTTCAAAATCAACCAATGTTATTCGTAATTATAGATAATTAACGAAATATGAATTTTCTTATTTTTCTTTTACTGTATGGGAACTCATATTTTTAAAAGCATGCAATGAAATACGAGTATGTATCAATTATCATACTGTACAGCTGCCAATACTTTGAAATTGGCTTCCTTTTGGTTTGCGTATCTATTTGCTAAAGTTATAGGCTTAGATAGGGTAAAAAATGACACTGCCTATGTTTGGCCTGTGTATTAATGTATTGGGGCAGGGCTTGCAAGCAGAATAGATGAACATACGAGATATAGACTAGATAATATTTTTACGAAAAAAAAATGCTTTCAGTCTAATGACCGTAAACACCACTAAAAAGTTAACAAAAATAAAAACATTCCTTTTTATGTCGGTTAAAGATGTAAAATTTACCCATTTGGCGAAAGATTAAGAGGAGTTTGGGAAGCTGACGACCAACATCTAATAATGGGAAGGCACAAGACGACGAAAAATAAGCCAATTTGTACAACACGAAGCGGCAATTATTTGAACACCGATTTCCACACACCGCAGTAAACCTAATTAGGGACAAAATACCATACGCTATAAAACAAGGATGAGGTCTAATAATAAATGTAAGCATACGGCAATGTAGTTGCGGTGCGTAACCCCGTGGAAAGAAAACGGCTTTCTTTACGAGCTATTCCGCTGAGCCAATATTTCTCCGCGACAGTGCGCGCCATCATAAAATAAAACGAAAAATTCCTCGGCTCTGCTTCAGGCCGCCGTCGCCATGAAATCATAAGGGGCGAGATTTTACGGCCATCGCAGAGAGCGCCACTCCTCGCCAGGTGATTAATAACGTAAACAATAAATACTAAATGCATTTGTTTATTACTTTTACTCACACTGTTTCTGTTGGGTACGTGCTGCATTCAGTAATGTATGATAATGCTTTCAAGTGGAAAATAAAATGCAAAAAACAAGTACCGTGCAACTTGTAGAGCTCACGAAAACAATCGAACAATTATAGGGTAGGGATGAAAAATTTGAAAACACCTGATTAATTTTCTGGTGTTAGAAATAATACTCCTATATACTCCTCTTTACCATTTATATCAGATGTTTCTGTTTAGTCAATTAAAAATAATTCATTTTAAACCACATAAAATTAACTCCCATGCAGCTATCGACCTGACTGTGTGATGTATTAAAAATAATAATATAATATGACAGTTAGTTGTTTTCAAAATTTTCATCGCTTTCCTATTAGCTAAACATATTCCTTAATCACGGCGATGTCTTTTGTATCAAAGTTTTCTAAAAGGAGACTCAAATTATTAACTTAGGTACTTATAGGAATTTGTCAATGAGGCAAATTTTTACTTGACTCGCCCTTAGTCAGAATATCGAATAAAGAGAAAGCCACCTTTATTTATATAGATAAATAAATATGCATATAATACATGAACATACTTGGATTTATAAAAACAAACTAACTGTTATCATGTATCCATTACTGGGCATGTTATACGAACAACGTTTACTATTTAATTTCGAGACCAGACATTCCGCGAAACACCCTCCTACATCGGCATACAATTTAGTTGCTCCTGACATCTAAGTAAAAGGCCAGATATAAAATCTACGAGAAAAATATACCTATTATAGGTATAACAAGATAACAATATTGACTACATTCGAAATTACCCGAAAAAGGTAAGGACCTTTTTAAAAGGTGAAACGAAAACATTTGTTTACGAATACAAAAGCAAAAACTTTCCGCTTTCTTAGTAAATGGGTGTATGGAGTGCACTTATTATGTCGTGCTCGAGCCCATACGACAAATGCTTGACAAAATACTCTGCCAATTGTGTCGGAGCACCGCCCTCAATTGTTCGAGATGAAAAATGGCCTATTCGGATTGTTCCCGAACAAATGCGTGCCGTGCGGGTCATTACGCTTTGTTTTTGGAATAAGTACGACAAAAAATTCACCGTGAAAAGCTGAATTTTCGCTTCCGCCCTCTTGAGTTGTGAGTAAGCAGTGTTTAAACTACGGCCAATTGTTTTGTCCCGGAAATATTATCTTTTTGCTTGAAAAGTGCTTTTGTTTTTGAATGATTTAATTTAGATACACTATCACGCCTTTATTCCTAACGGGGCAGACAAAACCTAAGGCGGCAGGGCCCAGGCCACTTTTAATGTGATGATATGGTGGGCATGAAGGTGGAAAAAGGAAATCATAATATTGATGTTTGCTAACCGCAAGTTGCTAACCGCATCGCCTATGATGCCTATTGATATGATTCAGATTTTTGCCCATTTCCTCGATGGGCTTTAACGATTTGCAAGGGAAGAGAAGCAGCTCGTACTTTATATGTTTTTTTATTTTCTCCCAGACCAGCATAGAAAATAGTTATCTATGTAGGAAACTACATTGTACGTTAGCGCCGCTTAATACTAGTTCATGTTCATCTTTCTGTACAACTTTCTTTAATTAAAGAACCTTCATCACAATGTCGCTTCCGCTATAATAGAACCACTTCTTCTCTACCTTTGAATGACATAAGCACAAACATCTCGTGCTGCAACTGAATTCTTAAGGAGGGTTGACGTTGAGTGGGTGCAGTTGTAAAAATCTTCGCACAAATGTATTAACAACGAGGCAGGCGGCCGGTCGTAAAACTATAGCCAAATCGTTTAAAGTGTTCCGGCTCTTTCTCGATTCCACATGGTCTTCAGCGTTCTTGGGTAATCATCATTGACATACTACAATGTCTGTTTCCCATGATTTCTTGAGAAATCAACCTCGTTCATCTACATTAGTCCATTCAGTCGTGTACTTTATAGTGTAAAGCATAGGGAAGTAATATGTACTTCTTACGCTTCTTATTTCTATTTTCGAAACTATTTCCACATACATAAAAAAAATTTGGTAAGTACCTTACTACCTACCGCTTAACACGATTATAAACTCAGCCTACGAAAGTGGCAGTGATAACGTTTTAGCCAACAACTATCTAACGCCCAATCGAATTCAAAATTCCTTTCTCGTTTTGTCACTTTACCCTCCTTTACTTTACATCTAGGTAGATAGATAAATATAACATGGCGGAAATCATAACAGGCGAAAGATTTTACTGCCCGGCATCCGATCGGTGCGGAGATGCCAGAGATTGTTTCAGAGCGAAGGATTGAGGCGATAATAACAATGTCGTCACTTCCTCAATCTAACTTCTTCAATATTTTCTGACAAACTGATTCGCAATAATATTTTATTCGTCTCGGATATTTTTTATGCGACGGCCTTTTGAATTTTATAGAGCGAGATTGAGGAAACGCCTTAGCAAAAAAGAGGCTTGGTTGAAATTGTATATTGTTATACCTATAACAAAAAAGTAATGTTTTGGTTAAAACTTAATGACAAGTTGATGCCATCCAAATTAAGAACGTCATAATGCTCGTATCCAAGGACGATTCAGCCTACTCGTATCGTACCTAAAAGACCTAAACATAGCATTTTTTTTTTAATTATAACCTAGATCTCCCTACCTACTCATCATCATGTCTTAAATAACGAAATAGGTAATAAATATGTACAAGAGTTTGCGTGAAAATTTTAAGCACATGCGCACATGTCTCACTCAAAGCCGAGAGCTCACGTCACGGACGCCCCGCGCTGTTTACAAGTTGTTTTATGAGTCGTGTAATTGCTGCCATTTTATAATCACCGCTTGACAGAGGAATGAATTACTTAAAGTACTTCATTTTTCTTTTTTATTATTTAAATTAAAACTCTATAAATAAAACCATCATAAGCCGAATGAACACAATTTTTGGTCTCTATCGCAGCGTTGTCATCGCGACGCCTCGCGCTGTTTATAAGTTACTCTATGAGTCGTGCAATTACTGCCATTTCACAATCACCTCGCTACTTCTTTTGAGGAATAAATTACTTAAAATATTCCATTTTACTTTTTATTATTTAAATGAAAACTCTTTATAAAATTCTGTTATAAGCCAAAATAACACAATTTTTTATCTCTGTCGCAGCGTTGCCGTGCCGACGCCCCGCTCTGTTTACAAGTTACTTTATGAGTCGTGTAATTGCTCTCATAGTAACACAATCGCCACTTTGTCTCCATCTGGAAGGAATAAATTAAATAATCGAAGTTCCTTTTATAATTTAAAGTCAAATTCTTTAAATAAAAATAGCATAAGCCGAGTCAACACACTTTTTGATATCTTTCGCTGCGACGTAGTTGCGACGCCCCGTGCTGTTTTCAAGTTACTTTACGAGTCGTGTAATTGCTGCAATCGTTACACAATGTCTGCTTTGTCTACATCGCTAGGAAAGAAAATTCATTACCTACGTATCCTAACAAGATTATCGACCGAGTTTTAATATTTAACAAATGCTGAAAAAATACTATCAATAAGAGACTTAGACTTTGATATCTATTTTTCTACATGAGATAAACTGTCACTATTATCAGGTTCTGGTTAATACATTTATTAAATGAAGTTGAGTACACACTATGAACCTATAACTCATAAGTATGACTATTGGTTAGTTCAATTTATGCACAGTGCGTAAATTGTACTTACTAATTTATTTGCTCAGTCAGCACATATAGATGACGTACAGGTTCATACAGAAGACGTTTTAATCTAAGATCTAATACGAGAAGCAACTATATACGCAAGCATCTTCAACTTTGTTAAGACTAAGATCAAGGCACCAGATACCTAAATGTAAAACTAACCTCGAGCTTAAAACTCGTCATATCAAAGTTATCGTGGGGTTGAATGGTCATTAATTAATTAAACCAAACCCTTCGCGATGTCTCTCCAGAGATCCATTAGTTAATTAGCATCACACTGGATTCGGACATTTGCTTGACACTGAAGATTTCTTGTTTATCTGGTTCTTGATTTGAATTCCTGAAGGTAAACCTAGAAGTCGGGTTCATTTGGGGAATAACTAAACTTACCGAAGAGATTAGTATGACCGAAGTGAAGAGCTTGCTGGCTTAGCGGTGTAACCACATTAATCAACTTTTGATTCTCATGGTTCCTTATTGGATTAATTACCAATAGTGCTATAAAATTTTTCTAGCTTAAGGATCACGCTATACTGAATTAGCAGCGACGTGACAAGCAGTGTAAGAACCCGTCAGACCATAGTCAATAATACTGTGTTACTGTGTAAGTGTTTTTGAAAAATAATTACTGTTATTAAACTACTACAGTTAATTTCTCAAAAATTTTACATAGAAATTTTAAGGCCTCGTGTCCACGTATTTTCGGCCGTACGGCGCGCCGGACCGCCGTACGGTGAATCAGTAATATAATATGAAGCCTGTAGGAGGTGTGTCTAGGTCGCCGGCGCCAGCGACGGCGCGGTTTGCAGCCGGGCACGGCTCGCGCCGCGGTTGCGTCCGGCGCACAGTCTAGTATGGCGGTCTATGAGAGCTTGTTCACGTAGCTGGACGTACGCACGGCGCGTGCCGTCTATATACGATGTAAATCAATTCAAAAATATTTTATATACTATTATATTGCTACCTCAACAGATTTCCCTAAAATTTCCTAAAAACCAGTACGTACTCCCAACGGGGCCCTTCGTGAATAAATAAAAATATAAGGTTTACAGAATAATAAAATACATTTTCGCGGAGAATTTTATTTCTACCTATCAAATAATATATTTCTATAATTAAGAAGTAAATAGTTTGCGAGAAATTTACGAAAAAAGTTTTACACTTAGCTGACCCGCACCGCAGCCGGCTACCAACCGTAGCAGGCACCGTGCACGTGGACACAACCGGCAATGTAATGTTCGTCTGACAGAAAACGCTATTAGGCGTAAAGTCCACCATTTGTACATTTTTGATGTGTAAAAAGTTTTAATAAACAAATAAAAATATTGTTGTTCTTGACGAAATTCTATATTGCCCTTCTAAAGTTCTTCTAAGTTAAGTTAGTTAGTTAGTCTAAGTTAATAAAGATCTCATAATTCTCATATTGATTGACTAATCAGATAGGTATCGCTCGAGGCTATTTTAATTTGACCTTTAGCCATCTCTAGACACTGTTTATCTCATAAAACAAATAAGACTGATATTATAAAACAATAAAAATTAATACGAAATACCTAAACCTACCTATAAAGATATTAACTATAAATAAAAAAACTGAACCGTAAATCATTGCAGTTTTCGAGGTTTTTCAACTTCATCATATCAGCCCCAGGAAGTCCACTGCTGGACTGGACATAAGCCTCCCCCAAGGATTTCCAAAACGACCGATCGTAAGCGGTTATATTTTCAACTTGTTTACCATTAACAGATACTTTTATGGTTTTATATTTGTATATCATAACTATAAATCAACTAGTTAAGGCAAGAAAGGGTAATTATGTAACTTTAGACCTCGGTATCTCCATGAGTACTTTATGTGCGTTTTTATTTCTACCTACAGATTTTTACTTTTTATTTATTTTTACCGTGTGGATTTTCAGTTTTCAATAAGTCTTTCATTTTGAATGATTTGTAATCTTTTTTGTACGGAGTAAGGTACTGCTCCTCCAAAAAAATACCACAACTCAGTCTTTGATACGTTCATTACCAACACGCGACGTCGTGTGTTCGCAGTAAAATTACATCTGGCTCAGGTATTTTGTATAAATTATAACGTGAGCCGTGGCGCTTGCGCAAATGTGTTTCATATGGGCTTGTAGGGAAAAAGAAGTATAGTTATTATACTTATTTAATTTCGAATAAGAACATTAGTTCTAGAATAAGTTATAAGTGCCTATGCCTTGACAGGATCCATGTAATCTGTCATTAAGAGAATTTGTCATGTGTTAACATAAATGTATGTCGGTAAATGTGTATTGGAAATAAATAAGTAAAAAATAAACGGACAAGTGCGAGTCGGACTCGTACATGAAGGGTTCCGTTTCACCGTACAATGTTTTAAAATGCTGAAGAAACACGTATCTTGTATGACGACCCCCTTTAATTTTTAACTTTATCTTATTTTTGTATTTGTTGTTATAGTGGTCATAGTAATACATAATCGGTGAAAATTGCAGGTAGCGATTACGGTTCAAGAGATAGAGCCCTGTGACAGACGGACAGACGGACAGACGGACAGACGGACAGACGGACAGACGGACAGACGGACTGACGGACTGACGGACAGACGGACAGACGGACAGACGGACAGACGGACAGACGGACAGACGGACAGACGGACAGACGGACAGACGGACAGACGGACAGACGGACAGACGGACAGACGGACAGACGGACAGACGGACAGACGGACAGACGGACAGACAGCGGAGTCTCAGTAATAGAGTCCCGTTTGCACCCCTCGGGTACGGAACCCTAAAAAAGATAAAGAAAACAAAGACTCACAATGTTACTTTGCTCTCGGAAAGAACACGGTGGCGACATTATTCAAAGGTAGACCTTACTAATGCATTTTATGGTCGCTGGCAATATTTACGAGACCCAGGTGAATCAAAAAACAAAGTACCTAGCTTCGCTCATTTTCATACTAGTTTAGTACGCGTCTATGATGACGGACTATATTTTTAGAAGATATAAGAATTTTTAATTTTATTTTACTTAAAATGTAGGTAGGTACTAGTTAAAAGTAATGTTTAATACCGCAAAATGTGAAAATAAATAAAGCTTAGTCTAAGCATGTTTTACTTTTATCTTGGGGCAACCTAATTGCTTGTTATCTTTCTTTTGGCACCCAAGACTTAAGAAGCCATTCTATAATCCCAGTATTAAGAGTTATGCGTGGCGAGGGATTTGAAACGTGTTTTCCGCTATTTTCAGGGGCCAAGGCGTCGCGTCCCGACATCCTCAGGGATTCCATTCCGAAAAACCTCCATAAATATTTCTTACAGTATTTGTATCTTCCTTGGAGTATCGTTAACACAATGTTTCCTTTTTTCTTTGAAAGCGGGTTAGCATCTGCTCCCACGAACTGTTTGTGTTCACAACTTATTGGTTTATATCGTTACGCTGAAGTATTTTTACATAAACTATGTTTAAATATTTTTAAGTCCATGTTTTTACTAAAATAATTTTCTTTTATGATTACTGTTATGCTATGCAAATTGGAATGTTGTCTACTGAGACAACTAGGTACTGACCGCCTGAAGCCTGAAGCCGATACGTATACCGACTGATGCCAAACCTCGTTATACCATATAGCTCGAGAAACCAGTTGGACTCATAGATAGGGATAGAGGAGTGTAAGAGATATTCGCAGTCAGGAGGCGGAAGAGAAAAGGAGTTGTAAGAACCGACCGAATCCAGTCAGTCAATTTAAGAAAAAAACAAAACAATCAATCAAATCAGTATGGGGAGGATAGATATATACTTGGTGTGTAATAAATAATATACTTGGAAGGATAAAAGACTGCTTTGTTGTTTAAGCGTCCGTCGCGTTGCTGCTTAAGTCTTCTTTGTAACTATCATGATGCTGTTGGAGTTCATGGTCTAAGTCTTTTGCGACTCTAAGTCTATCTAAGTCTACTACGTGTCGATTGTAGGCTACGTCGTAAAATAAGTTGGTTCGGATTAGTTTCTTCTAATTCAGTAATTTTCTCATAATTCTAATTCTCATTGTATGAGATGTTATATAAAAAATCACTCACATTAACCACATCGCCAGAACGAATTGTCATCGTTTTATTCCAATTAGCAACATTGCACGAAAGCGTAAAAGTCACGCAACAGACGGCCGTAATCTGTTTTCATTTCACAAACTTCTTGGGCGTTTATTACGAAAGTCCGTTTTGCGGCATGTCTTGTGTGCCCACAGTGTGTGCCAAATAAAGGGCCAACATATAAAATTTTGGGGAACACATAAAAAGAGCAAAGATGGCACGTAAGTGACAAACAAAAGCACTTTAATACATTTGCTCGCACAATGTCATTACACTTTATCGCTACTTTGGAGCGGACCCCAAATAAATAGCCGCTATCAAAGAACGATTACACGAACTGTTCACAAGCTCATAAAAAGACGACCATTACAAAATCTGTGATGCCAAAGAAATAAATCGGTTATAAAATTTTACTGTCAGGAAACATTACGGGATCGTGTAAATGGAAAAATAATTAGAAAAACAATAGAATTTATAAGTAGATGCATACTTGATGCCTGTGCCTGATGCCGTACGAGTATCTCTTAAATATTGCTAGTAAAATACGCTTTTGGCGTTAATTCCGCCAATTGTAAGCTAATTTGATTGTGGAACAATAAAGTTTAAATAAATAAACTAGCTTTTCGGGCGCTGCGCGGGCTGCAAGCAGCCCGCGGTTTTTCGTGCAGCTGTTGAAATTGGTTGGAATCATATTTCCAGTTGAGAGAATAGGTAAGGTGCTAAAGTCAGTATAAAAAAAAAAACGTATACGGGCCGCCATCTTGGAATCAAATTTTGTTTGCAGTTTTGAGTTCTGCGGGGTGCTTTACCCCAGCATACATAATTTCAGACCCCTTCGATGTTCCAGGAGGACGTAATGAACGAATCAAGTTAAAATTCTAAAATCCAGACGCCATCTTGGATTCCAAAAAAATGTCAGATTTGGTTTTCGCGATCCAAAAAACCCATGCATACTGAATTTCAGTAAAATCGGAAGCAGTCGACAGTTGGCGGCCATCTTAGAAAATTAAAAAAAAAACACTTGCTTGGTGGGAGTATAAAAAATAAAAACGTATACGGGATACGTATCTTGGATCAAATTTTGTTTGCAGTTTTGAGTTCCGCGGGGTGCTTTACCCCAGCATACAAAATTTCAGACCCCTTTGATGTTCCAGGAGGACGTTATGCACAAATAAAATTAAAAAATTTAAAATCCAGACGCCATCTTGGATTCCAAAAAAAATATCAGATTTGGATTCCGCGATTCAAAAAACCCTTGAATACTGAATTTCACTCAAATCGGACGCAGTCGACTATTGGCGGCCATCTTGGAAAATTAAAAAAAAAAACGCTTATCGCATGGTGGGAGTGGCTCGGTCTACGGCCTCGCCACGCAGCTCGGCCTGCGGCCTCGCAAAACATCTCAGCCTTCGGCCTTCGGCCTCAGGCTTCGCTTAGTGACTTGGGGGGGGTTCTGGGGGAGGAGGGAGGTCAGAAGGGGCTCGGGCTTCGCCCTCGCCACGGAGCTCGGCCTACGGCCTCGCGAAAGAGGTCTGTTTTTGGCCTTTGGCCTCTGACTTCGCAAAGACACTTAAAGGGGGGGGGTTATGGGGGAAAGGGGGAGGTCAGGAGAGGCTCGGGCGTCACCCTCGGAACGCAGCTCGGCCTGCGGCCTCGCTTTCCACCCGGAAATTGTCCTTGTATGGCGGCCACCTTGGATTTTGAAAAAAATCAAAAAACAAATGACAGTCGTCAAATTGCTTACAACCCCCTACATTTTGGGAAAAAAATCACACCCCTAACCCTAACCGTTTTTGCAGGCTGTATTTAGTCCACATTAAGATCTGATGATCTTCAACATGTCCGATTTTTCTGGTACTCACTGGAGTACCCTCTCAACGACCATACATCAATCAATACCCCACCCACCCGGGAACAGGTCAAACAACTATGTCAATCAGTGAGTGAGTCAGTGGTAATGTAGGTTTATATATATATAACTAGCTTTTCGGGCGCTGCGCGGGCTGCAAGCAGCCCGCGGTTTTTCGTGCAGCTGTTGAAGTTGGTTGGAATCTTATTTCCAGTTGCGAGAATAGGTGAGGTGCTAAAGTCAGTATAAAAAAATAATAAGTATACGGGCCGCCATCTTGGAATCAAATTTTGTTTGCAGTTGTGAATACCGCGGGGTGCTTTACCCCAGCATACAAAATTTAAGACGTAATGAACGAATAAAGTTAAAAAATTTAAAATCCAGACGCCATCTTGGATTCCACAAAAAAAATTCAGATTTGGATTCCCCGGCGTAAAAAACCCTAAAATTTTGAATTTCAGTCAAATTGGAAGCAGTCGAATATTGGCGGCCATCTTGGAAAATTTTAAAAAAAAACGCTCATAGCTTGGTGGGAGTGGCTCGGCCTACGGCCTCGCCCCGCAGCTCGGCCTGCGGCTTCGCGGGGGAGGTCAGGAGGGGCTCGGGCTTTGCCCTCGCTACGAAGCTCGGCCTTCGGCCTCGCGGGTAGCTTAGTTTTCGGCCTTTGGCCTCAGGCTTCGCAAAGACACTTGAGGGGGGGGTTCTGGGGGGAGGGGGGAGGTCAAGAGGGGCTTGGACTTCACCCTGGCCACGCAGCTCGGCCTGTGGCCTCGCTTTCCGCTCGACCTACGGTCTCGCGGTACACACTCGGAAATTGTCCTTGTATGGCGGCCATCTTGGATTTTGAAAAAAATCAAAAAACAAATGACAGTCGTCAAATTGCTTACAACCCCCTACATTTTGGAAAAAAAATCACACCCCTAAACCTTACCGTTTTTGCAGGCTGTACCTCGTGCACATTAAGATGTGATGATCTTAAACATGTCCGATTTTTCTGGTACTCACTGGAGCACCCTCTACACGACCATACATCAAACATTACCCCACCCACCCGGGAACAGGTCAAACAACTATGTCAATCAGTGAGTCAGTCAGTGGTAATGTAGGTTTATATATTATAATAACTAGCTTTTCGGGCGCTGCGCGGGCTGCAAGCAGCCCGCGGTTTTTCGTGCAGCTGTAGAAGTTGGCTAAAGTACATGTCCAGTTGGGAAAATGGGTAAAACACTGCAGTCAGTAATGGAAACATCAAAAAATGTGTGGGCGGCAAAATCTTGGAATCAAAACCGTTTTGCATTTTTGAGTTCCGCGGGATGCTTTACCCCAGCATACAAAATTCCAGACCCCTAAGATGTTCCAGTAGGACGTTATGAACGATAAAGTTAAAAAAAAAAATCCAGACGCCATCTTGGATTCCAAAAAAAATTACAGGTTTGGATTCCGTGACGCAGAAAACCCTTGCATTCTGAATTTCAGTCAAATCGGAAGCAGTCGAGTATTGGCGGCCATCTTGGAAAATTTAAAAAAAAACGCTCAGCGCTTGATGGGAGTGGCTCGGCCTACGGCCTCGCCACGCAGCTCGGCCTGCGGCCTCGCGGTATGGCTCAGCCTTCGGCCTTCGGCCTCAGGCTTCGCTTAGTGACTTGGGGGGGGGGGTTCTGGGGGAGGGGGGAGGTCAGGAGGGGCTCGGGCTTCGCCCTCGCCACGCCGCTCGGCCTTCGGCCTCGCTTTCCCACCCATCGTACACACTCGGAAATTGTCCTTGTATGGCGGCCATCTTGGATTTTGAAAAAAATCAAAAAACAAATGACAGTCGTCAAATTGCTTACAACCCCCTACATTTTGGAAAAAAAATCACACCCCTAACCCTAACCGTTTTTGCAGGCTGTACCTCGTCCACATTAAAATCTGATGATCTTCAACATGTCCGATTTTTCTGGTACTCACTGGAGCACCCTCTACACGACCATATATCAATCATTACCCCACCCACCCGGGAACAGGTCAAACAACTATGTCAATCAGTGAGTCAGTCAGTCAGTGGTAATGTAGGTTTATATATATATAACTAGCTTTTCGGGCGCTGCGCGGGCTGCAAGCAGCCCGCGGTTTTTCGTGCAGCTGTTGAAATTGGCTAAAGTACATGTTCAGTTGAGTAAATAGGTAAAAAACTGCAGCCAGTAAGGAAACATAAAAAAATGTATGGGCGGCAAAATCTTGGAATCAAAACTTGTTTGCAGTTTTGAGTTCCGCGGGATGCTTTACCTCAGCATACAAAATTCCAGACCTCTTCGATGTTCCAGTAGGACGTTATGATCGAATAAATTTAAAAAATTTAAAATCCAGACGCCATCTTGGATTCCAAAAAAAATGTCAGATTTGGATTCCGTGACGCAGAAATCCCTTGCATTCTATATTTCAGTGAAATCGGAAGCAGACAAGTATTGGCGGCCATCTTGAAAAATTTTAAAAAAACGCTCTGCACTTGGTGGGAGTGGCTCGGCCTACGGCCTCACAACGCAGCTCGGCCTGCGGCCTCGCGGAACATCTCAGCCTTTGGCCTTCGGCCTCAGGCTTCGCTTAGTGACTTGGGGGGGGGGGGGGGTTTGGGGGAGGGGGGAGGTCAGGAGGGGCTCGGGCTTTGCCCTCGCTACGCAGCTCGGCCTTCGGCCTCGCGGGGAGCTTAGTTTTCGGCCGTTGGCCTCTGACTTCGCAAAGACACTTGAGGGGGGGGGGGGGGTTGGGGGAAGGGGGGAGGTCAAGAGGGGCTCGGGCGTCACCCTTGCCACGCAGCTCGGCCTGCGGCCTCGCTTTCCGCTCGACCTACGGTCTCGCGGTACACACTCGGATATTGTCCGTGTATGGCGGCCATCTTGGATTTTGAAAAAAAACAAATGACAGTCGTCAAATTGCTTACAACCCCCTACATTTTGGAAAAAAAATCACACCCCTTACCCTAACCGTTTTTGCAGGCTGTACCTCGTCCACATTAAGATCTGATGAACTTCAACATGTCCGATTTTTCTGGTACTCACTGGAGCACCCTCTACACGACCATATATCAATCATTACCCCACCCACCCGGGAACAGGTCAAACAACTATGTCAATCAGTCAGTGAGTCAGTGGTAATGTAGGTTTATATATTATAACTAGCTTTTCGGGCGCTGCGCGGGCTGCAAGCAGCCCGCGGTTTTTCGTGCAGCTGTTGGAGTTGGTTGGAATCTTATTTCCAGTTGAGAGATTAAGTATGGTGCTAAGTCCGTATAAAAAAAATAAAAACGTATACGGGCCGCCATCTTGGAATCAGATATGGATAGCAGTTTTGAGTTTCGCGGGGTGCTTTACCCCAGCATACAAAATTTCAGACCCCTTCGATGTTTCAGTAGGACGTTATGAATGAATAAAGTTTAAATTCTAAAATCCAGACGCCATCTTGGATTCCAAAAAAAATGTCAGATTTGGATTCCGCGATTCAAAAAACCCTTGCATACTGAATTTCACTCAAATCGGACGCAGTCGACTATTGGCGGCCATCTTGGAAAATTAAAAAAAAAAACGCTTATCGCTTGGTGGGAGTGGCTCGGCCTACGGCCTCGCCACGCAGCTCGGCCTGCGGCCTCGCGGAACATCTCAGCCTTCAGCCTTCGGCCTCAGGCTTCGCTTAGTGACTTGGGGGGGGGGTTCTGGGGGAGGGAGGAGGTCAGGAGGGGCTCGGGCTTCGCCCTCGCCACGCAGCTCGGCCTACGGCCTCGCGGAAGAGTTCTGTTTTTGGCCTTTGGCCTCTGACTTCGCAAAGACACTTGAGGGGGGGGGGGGGTTCTGGGGGAAGGGGGGAGGTCAAGAGGGGCTCGGGCGTCACCCTCGGAACGCAGCTCGGCCTGCGGCCTCGCTTTCCGCTCGACCTACGGTCTCGCGGTACACACTCGGAAATTGTCCTTGTATGGCGGCCATCTTGGATTTTGAAAAAAATCAAAAAACAAATTACAGTCGTCAAATTGCTTACAACCCCCTACATTTTGGAAAAAATATCACACCCCTAACCCTAACCGTTTTTGCAGGCTGTACCTCGTCCACATTAAGATCTGATGATCTTCAACATGTCCGATTTTTCTGGTACTTACTGGAGCACCCTCTACACGACCATACATCAATCATTACCCCACCCACCCGGGAACAGGTCAAACAACTATGTCAATCAGTCAGTGAGTCAGTGGTAATGTAGGTTTATATATATACTAGCCTTTCGGGCGCTGCGCGGGCTGCAAGCAGCCCGCGGTTTTTCTTGCAGCTGTTGAAGTTGGTTGGAATCTTATTTCCAGTTGAGAGAATAGGTAAGGTGCTAAAGTCAGTATAAAAAAATAAAAATGTATACGGGATACGTATCTTGGATCAAATATTGTTTGCAGTTTTGAGTTCCGCGGGGTGCTTTACCCCAGCATACAAAATTTCAGACCCCTTTGATGTTCTAGGAGGACGTTATGCACACATAAAGTTAAAAAATTTAAAATCCAGAGGCCATCTTGGATTCCAAAAAAAATGTCAGATTTGGATTCCGCGATTCAAAAAACCCTTGCATACTGAATTTCACTCAAATCGGATGCAGTCGACTATTGGCGGCCATCTTGGAAAATTAAAAAAAAAACAATTATCGCTTGGTGGGAGTGGCTCGGCCTACGGCCTTGCCACGCAGCTCGGCCTGCGGCCTCGCAGAACATCTCAGCCTTTGGCCTTCGGCCTCAGGCTTCGCTTGGTGACTTGGGGGGGGGGGGTTCTGGGGGAGGGGGGAGGTCAGGAGGGGCTCGGGCTTCGCCCTCGCCACGCAGCTCGGCCTACGGCCTCGCGAAAGAGGTCTGTTTTTGGCCTTTGGCCTCTGACTTCGCAAAGACACTTGAGGGGGGGGTTCTGGGGGAAGGGGGGAGGTCAGGAGAGGCTCGGGCGTCACCCTCGGAACGCAGCTCGGCCTGCGGCCTCGCTTTCCGCTCGACCTACGGTCTCGCGGTACACACTCGGAAATTGTCCTTGTATGGCGGCCATCTTGGATTTTGAAAATAATTAAAAAACAAATGACAGTCGTCAAATTGCTTACAACCCCCTACATTTTGAAAAAAAAATCACGCCCCTAACCCCAACCGTTTTTGCAGGCCGTACCCCTTCCACATCAAAATCTGATGATCTTCAAAATGTCAGATTTTTCTGGTACTCACTGGAGCACCCTCTACACGACCATACATCAATCATTACCCCACCCACCCGGGAACAGGTCAAACAACTATGTCAATCAGTCAGTCAGTCAGTGGTAATGTAGGTTTATATATTATAATAACTAGCTTTTCGGGCGCTGCGCGGGCTGCAAGCAGCCCGCGGTTTTTCGTGCAGCTGTTGAAGTTGGTTGGAATCTTATTTCCAGTTGAGAGAATAGGTAAGGTGCTAAAGTCAGTATAAAAAAAATAAAAACGTATACGGGCCGCCATCTTGGAATCAAATTTTGTTTGCAGTTTTGAGTTCCGCGGGGTACTTTACCTCAGCATACAAAGTTTCAGACCCCTTCGATGTTCCAGTAGGACGTTTTAAAATCAAAAAAATTTAAAATCCAGACGCCATCTTGGATTCCAAAAAAAATGTCAGATTTGGATTCCCCGGCGTAAAAAACCCTTAAATTTTGAATTTCAGTCAAATCGGAAGCAGTCGAGTATTGGCGGCCATCTTGGAAAATTTAAAAAAAAAATGCTCAGCGCTTGGTGGGAGTGGCTCGGCCTACGGCCTCGCCACGCAGCTCGGCCTGCGGCCTCGCGGTGGAGCTCAGCCTTCGGCCTTCGGCCTCAGGCTTCGCTTAGTGACTTGGGGGGGGGGGGGTTCTGGAGGGGGGAGGCCAGGAGGGGTTTGGTCTTTGCACTCGCCACGCAGCTCGGCCTGTGGCCTCGCGGGGAGCTTAGTTTTCGGCCTTTGGCCTCTGGCTTCGCGTAGAAATTTGAGGGGAGTGGGGTTCTGGGGGAAGGGGGGAGGTCAAGAGGGGCCCGGGCGTCACCCTTGCCACGCAGCTCGGCCTTCGGCCTCGCTTTCCGCTCGACCTGCGGTCTCGCGTCGAGCGCCTCTGTGCGGTACACACTCGGAAATTGTCCTTGTATGGCGGCCATCTTGGATTTTGAAAAAAATGAAAAAACAAATGACAGTCGTCAAATTGCTTACCACCCCCTACAATTTGGAAAAAAAATCACACCCCTAATCCTAACCGTTTTTGCAGGCTGTACCTCGTCCACATTAAGATCTGATGATCTTTAACATTTCCGATTTTTCTGGTACTCACTGGAGCACCTTCTACACGACCATACATCAATCATTACCCCACCCACCCGGGAACAGGTCAAACAACTATGTCAATCAGTGAGTGAGTCAGTGGTAATGTAGGTTTATATATTATAACTAGCTGTTCGGGCGCTGCGCGGGCTGCAAGCAGCCCGCGGTTTTTCGTGCAGCTGTTGAAGTTGGTTGGAATCTTATTTCCAGTTGAGAGAATAGGTAAGGTGCTAAAGTCAGTGTAAAAAAAATAAAAACGTATACGGGCCGTCATCTTGGAATCAAATTTTGTTTGCAGTTTTGAGTTCTGCGGGGTGCTTTACCCCAGCACACAAAATTCCAGACCCCATCTTTGTTTTAGTAGGACGTTTTGAACGAATAAAGTTAAATTTCTAAAATCCAGACGCCATCTTGGATTCCAAAAAAAATGTCAGATTTGGATTCCGCGATTCAAAAAACCCTTGCATACTGAATTTCACTCAAATCGGACGCAGTCGACTACTGGCGGCCATCTTGGAAAATTTTAAAAAAAAAGCTTATCGCTTGGTGGGAGTGGCTCGGCCTACGGCCTCGCCACGCAGCTCGGCCTGCGGCCTCGCGGAACATCTCAGCCTTCGGCCTTCGGCCTCAGGCTTCGCTTAGTGACTTGGGGGGGTAGGTCAGGAGGGGCCTTGGGCTTCGCCCTCTCCACCCAGCTCGGCCTGCGGCCTCGCGGGGAGCTTAGTTTTCGGCATTTGGTCTCTGGCTTCGTTTAGAAACTTGAGGGGGGGGGGTTCTGGGGGTAGGGGGGAGGTCAGGAGGGGCTCGGGCTTTGCCCTCGCCACGCAGCTCGGCCTACGGCCTCGCGGAAGAGGTCTGTTTTTGGCCTTTTGCCTCTGACTTCGCAAAGACACTTGAGGGGGGGGGGGGGTTCTGGGGGAAGGGGGGAGGTCAAGGGGGGCTCGGGCGTCACCCTCGGAACGCAGCTCGGCCTGCGGCCTCGCTTTCCACTCGACCTACGGTCTCGCGGTACACACTCGGAAATTGTCCTTGTATGGCGGCCATCTTGGATTTTGAAAAAAATCAAAAAACAAATGACAGTCGTCAAATTGCTTACAACCCCCTACATTTTGGAAAAAAAAATCACACCCCTAACCCTAACCCTTTTTGCAGGCTGTACCTCGTCCACATTAAGATCTGATAATCTTCAACATGTCCGATTTTTCTGGTACTCACTGGAGCACCCTCTACACGACCGTACATCAATCATTACCCCACCCACCCGGGAACAGGTCAAACAACTATGTCAATCAGTGAGTGAGTCAGTGGTAATGTAGGTTTATATATTATAACTAGCTGTTCGGGCGCTGCGCGGGCTGCAAGCAGCCCGCGGTTTTTCGTGCAGCTGTTGAAGTTGGTTGGAATCTTATTTCCAGTTGAGAGAATAGGTAAGGTGCTAAAGTCAGTGTAAAAAAAATAAAAACGTATACGGGCCGTCATCTTGGAATCAAATTTTGTTTGCAGTTTTGAGTTCTGCGGGGTGCTTTACCCCAGCACACAAAATTCCAGACCCCATCTTTGTTTTAGTAGGACGTTTTGAACGAATAAAGTTAAATTTCTAAAATCCAGACGCCATCTTGGATTCCAAAAAAAATGTCAGATTTGGATTCCGCGATTCAAAAAACCCTTGCATACTGAATTTCACTCAAATCGGACGCAGTCGACTACTGGCGGCCATCTTGGAAAATTTTAAAAAAAAAGCTTATCGCTTGGTGGGAGTGGCTCGGCCTACGGCCTCGCCACGCAGCTCGGCCTGCGGCCTCGCGGAACATCTCAGCCTTCGGCCTTCGGCCTCAGGCTTCGCTTAGTGACTTGGGGGGGGAGGTCAGGAGGGGCCTTGGGCTTCGCCCTCTCCACCCAGCTCGGCCTGCGGCCTCGCGGGGAGCTTAGTTTTCGGCATTTGGTCTCTGGCTTCGTTTAGAAACTTGAGGGGGGGGGGGGTTCTGGGGGTAGGGGGGAGGTCAGGAGGGGCTCGGGCTTTGCCCTCGCCACGCAGCTCGGCCTACGGCCTCGCGGAAGAGGTCTGTTTTTGGCCTTTTGCCTCTGACTTCGCAAAGACACTTGAGGGGGGGGGGGGGGTTCTGGGGGAAGGGGGGAGGTCAAGGGGGGCTCGGGCGTCACCCTCGGAACGCAGCTCGGCCTGCGGCCTCGCTTTCCGCTCGACCTACGGTCTCGCGGTACACACTCGGAAATTGTCCTTGTATGGCGGCAATCTTGGATTTTGAAAAAAATCAAAAAACCAATGACAGTCGTCAAATTGCTTACAACCCCCTACATTTTGGAAAAAAAAATCACACCCCTAACCCTAACCGTTTTTGCAGGCTGTACCTCGTCCACATTAAGATCTGATAATCTTCAACATGTCCGATTTTTCTGGTACTCACTGGAGCACCCTCTACACGACCGTACATCAATCATTACCCCACCCACCCGGGAACAGGTCAAACAACTATGTCAATCAGTGAGTGAGTCAGTGGTAATGTAGGTTTATATATTATAACTAGCTTTTCGGGCGCTGCGCGGGCTGCAAGCAGCCCGCGGTTTTTCGTGCAGCTGTTGCAGTTGATTGGAATCTTATTTCCAGTTGAGAGAATAAGTATGGTGCTAAGTCCGTATAAAAAAAATAAAAACGTATACGGGCCGCCATCTTGGAATCAGATATGGATTGCAGTTTTGAGTTTCGCGGGGTGCTTTACCCCAGCATACAAAATTTCAGACCCCTTCGATGTTTCAGTAGGACGATATGAATGAATAAAATTTAAATTCTAAAATCCAGACGCCATCTTGGATTCCAAAAAAAATGTCAGATTTGGATTCCGCGATTCAAAAAACCCTTGCATACTGAATTTCACTCAAATCGGACGCAGTCGACTATTGGCGGCCATCTTGGAAAATAAAAAAAAACGCTCATCGTTTGGTGGGAGTGGCTCGGCCTACGGCCTCGCCACGCAGCTCGGCCTGCGGCCTCGCGGTACAGCTCAGCCTTCGGCCTTCGGCCTCAGGCTTCGCTTAGTGACTTGGGGGGGGTTCTGGGGGAGGGGGGAGGTCAGGAGGGGCTCGGGCTTCGCCCTCGCTACGCAGCTCGGCCTTCGGCCTCGCGGGGAGCTTAGTTTTCGGCCGTTGGCCTCTGACTTCGCAAAGACTCTTGAGGGGGGGTTCTGGGGGAAGGGGGGAGGTCAACAGGGGCTCGGGCATCACCCTTTCCACGCAGCTCGGCCTTCGGCCTCGCTTTCCGCTCGACCTGCGGTCTCGCGGTACACACTCGGAAATTGTCCTTGTATGGCGGCCATCTTGGATTTTGAAAAAAATTAAAAAACAAATGACAGTCGTCAAATTGGTTACAACCCCCTACATTTTGACAAAAAAATGACACCCCTAACCCTAACCGTTTTTGCAGGCTGTACCTCGTCCACATTAAGATCTGATGATCTTCAAAATGTCAGATTTTGCTGGTACTCACTGGAGCACCCTCTACACGACCATACATCAATCATTATCCCACCCACCCGGGAACAGGTCAAACAACTATGTCAATCAGTGAGTCAGTCAGTGGTAATGTAGGTTTATATATATATAATACTTAAACTAGCTGTTCGGACGCTGCGCGGGCTGCAAGCAGCCCGTGGTTTTTCGTGCAGCTGTTGAAGTTGGTTTGAATCTTATTTCCAGTTGAGAGAATAGGTAAGGTTCTAGTCAGTATAAAAAAAATAAAAACGTATACGGGCTGCCATCTTGGAATCAAATTTTGTTTGCAGTTTTGAGTTCTCCGGGGTGCTTTACCCCAGCATACAAAGTTTCAGACCCCTTTGATGTTCCAGTAGGACGTTTTGAACGAATAAAGTTAAAAATTCTAAAATCCAGACGCCATCTTGGATTCCAAAAAAAATGTCAGATTTGGATTCCGCGATTCAAAAAACCCTTGCATACTGAATTTCACTCAAATCGGACGCAGTCAACTATTGGCGGCCATCTTGGAAAATAAAAATAAAAAACGCTTATCGCTTGGTGGGAGTGGCTTGGCCTACGGCCTCGCCACGCAGCTCGACCTGCGGCCTCGCGGAACATCTCAGCCTTCGGCCTTCGGCCTCAGGCTTCGCTTAGTGACTTGGGCGGGGGAGGTCAGGAGAGGCCTTGGGCTTCGCCCTCTCCACGCAGCTCGGCCTGCGGCCTCGCGGGGAGCTTAGTTTTCGGCATTTGGTCTCTGGCTTCGTTTAGAAACTTGAGGAGGGGGGGTTCTGGGGGTAGGGGAGAGGTCAAGAGGGGCCCGCGCGTCACCTTTGCCACGCAGCTCGGCCTGCGGCCTCGCTTTCCGCTCGACCTACGGTCTCGCGGTACACACTCGGAAATTGTCCTGGTATGGCGGCCATCTTGGATTTTGAAAAAAATCATAAAACAAATGACAGTCGTCAAATTGCTTACAACCCCCTACATTTTGAAAAAAAAATCACGCCCCTAACCCCAACCGTTTTTGCAGGCCGTGCCCCTTCCACATCAAAATCTTATGATCTTCAAAATGTCAGATTTTTCTGGTACTCACTGGAGTACCCTCTACACGACCATACATCAATCATTACCCCACCCACCCGGGAACAGGTCAAACAACTATGTCAATCAGTGAGTGAGTCAGTGGTAATGTAGGTTTATATATTATAACTAGCTGTTCGGGCGCTGCGCGGGCTGCAAGCAGCCCGCGGTTTTTCGTGCAGCTGTTGAAGTTGGTTGGAATCTTATTTCCAGTTGAGAGAATAGGTAAGGTGCTAAAGTCAGTGTAAAAAAAATAAAAACGTATACGGGCCGTCATCTTGGAATCAAATTTTGTTTGCAGTTTTGAGTTCTGCGGGGTGCTTTACCCCAGCACACAAAATTCCAGACCCCATCTTTGTTTTAGTAGGACGTTTTGAACGAATAAAGTTAAATTTCTAAAATCCAGACGCCATCTTGGATTCCAAAAAAAAAGTCAGATTTGGATTCCGCGATTCAAAAAACCCTTGCATACTGAATTTCACTCAAATCGGACGCAGTCGACTACTGGCGGCCATCTTGGAAAATTTTAAAAAAAAAGCTTATCGCTTGGTGGGAGTGGCTCGGCCTACGGCCTCGCCACGCAGCTCGGCCTGCGGCCTCGCGGAACATCTCAGCCTTCGGCCTTCGGCCTCAGGCTTCGCTTAGTGACTTGGGGGGGGAGGTCAGGAGGGGCCTTGGGCTTCGCCCTCTCCACCCAGCTCGGCCTGCGGCCTCGCGGGGAGCTTAGTTTTCGGCATTTGGTCTCTGGCTTCGTTTAGAAACTTGAGGGGGGGGGGGGTTCTGGGGGTAGGGGGGAGGTCAGGAGGGCCTCGCGGTACAGCTCAGCCTTCGGCCTTCGGCCTCAGGCTTCGCTTAGTGACTTGGGGGGGGTTCTGGGGGAGGGGGGAGGTCAGGAGGGGCTCGGGCTTCGCCCTCGCTACGCAGCTCGGCCTTCGGCCTCGCGGGGAGCTTAGTTTTCGGCCGTTGGCCTCTGACTTCGCAAAGACTCTTGAGGGGGGGTTCTGGGGGAAGGGGGGAGGTCAACAGGGGCTCGGGCATCACCCTTTCCACGCAGCTCGGCCTTCGGCCTCGCTTTCCGCTCGACCTGCGGTCTCGCGGTACACACTCGGAAATTGTCCTTGTATGGCGGCCATCTTGGATTTTGAAAAAAATTAAAAAACAAATGACAGTCGTCAAATTGGTTACAACCCCCTACATTTTGACAAAAAAATGACACCCCTAACCCTAACCGTTTTTGCAGGCTGTACCTCGTCCACATTAAGATCTGATGATCTTCAAAATGTCAGATTTTGCTGGTACTCACTGGAGCACCCTCTACACGACCATACATCAATCATTATCCCACCCACCCGGGAACAGGTCAAACAACTATGTCAATCAGTGAGTCAGTCAGTGGTAATGTAGGTTTATATATATATAATACTTAAACTAGCTGTTCGGACGCTGCGCGGGCTGCAAGCAGCCCGTGGTTTTTCGTGCAGCTGTTGAAGTTGGTTTGAATCTTATTTCCAGTTGAGAGAATAGGTAAGGTTCTAGTCAGTATAAAAAAAATAAAAACGTATACGGGCTGCCATCTTGGAATCAAATTTTGTTTGCAGTTTTGAGTTCTCCGGGGTGCTTTACCCCAGCATACAAAGTTTCAGACCCCTTTAATGTTCCAATAGGACGTTTTGAACGAATAAAGTTAAAAATTCTAAAATCCAGACGCCATCTTGGATTCCAAAAAAAATGTCAGATTTGGATTCCGCGATTCAAAAAACCCTTGCATACTGAATTTCACTCAAATCGGACGCAGTCAACTATTGGCGGCCATCTTGGAAAATAAAAATAAAAAACGCTTATCGCTTGGTGGGAGTGGCTTGGCCTACGGCCTCGCCACGCAGCTCGACCTGCGGCCTCGCGGAACATCTCAGCCTTCGGCCTTCGGCCTCAGGCTTCGCTTAGTGACTTGGGCGGGGGAGGTCAGGAGAGGCCTTGGGCTTCGCCCTCTCCACGCAGCTCGGCCTGCGGCCTCGCGGGGAGCTTAGTTTTCGGCATTTGGTCTCTGGCTTCGTTTAGAAACTTGAGGAGGGGGGGTTCTGGGGGTAGGGGAGAGGTCAAGAGGGGCCCGCGCGTCACCTTTGCCACGCAGCTCGGCCTGCGGCCTCGCTTTCCGCTCGACCTACGGTCTCGCGGTACACACTCGGAAATTGTCCTGGTATGGCGGCCATCTTGGATTTTGAAAAAAATCATAAAACAAATGACAGTCGTCAAATTGCTTACAACCCCCTACATTTTGAAAAAAAAATCACGCCCCTAACCCCAACCGTTTTTGCAGGCCGTGCCCCTTCCACATCAAAATCTTATGATCTTCAAAATGTCAGATTTTTCTGGTACTCACTGGAGTACCCTCTACACGACCATACATCAATCATTACCCCACCCACCCGGGAACAGGTCAAACAACTATGTCAATCAGTCAGTCAGTCAGTGGTAATGTAGGTTTATATATAATACTTAAAACTTAAATAGTTTTTTCATAAATAGGTTTCGTCGTCACATACCGAAAATTTACAAGCTGATCGCTCAATTTAGTCGCATCAAAAAAATTCGAATTTTGTGGTTGGCGTATTTTTGGGGAATAACTAATATAATATTATAAATGTGAAAGCGTGGATGTTTGTTACCTTTTCACGCAAAAACTACTTGACGAATCATCATGAAACTTTGTACACATATCCTGGGAGGTACTAGAAGTAACATAGGGTACCTTTCATCCCGGAAAAGTGTAATGTTCCCGTGGGATACGCGAGCGAAGCCGCGGGCAAAAGCTAGTAACTAATAAGTACTTATGTATAACGAACTAAAAATTTACACACGGGAAAACATCATGTGAATAAAACGATAAGTACCTAAGCTAGACGGCTATAGATAAGTACGTTTGATAGGAGTATTGACTTCTACCTACAAGTATTTCGAAAATAATCATGTAATAATATACGATACATTGTACATTTTCATTGCCAGTTTATCAGTTCAGACAGGACATAAAATAAATTTCATTTACTGCAATCAGTATAACGGCGCGGGTTTGCGTATCGCCCATGAAAAAGCCCCTGAATCGGTTTATACACTTTCGCATTATTGTTTGCCAGGCAGTGTAGTATAAATTTTATTGCATATATTTTCAAGGTATCGAAATTCGAGCTTAATTGTCAATTTACGCCGTTCGCGTTTATGTGCGCGGGAAAACATCTGGCCCCTTGATTGCTTACGTTTTTATGTGCACTTAGGAACTCTCTACCTAGGCAGCTAAATAATGCAATGAGTAAGGCCAAAGTTTATTTCTTTTTCGTGCTTTTTGAAACCAGGAAACGTTTCTTGATATGTTTTTATACATATTATTGATTGACATGCCCTGCCTGACGCGTCTGTCTGCACGTTTCTTTTGGAACTGGCCACTAGTCAAATTTTAAATATGATTATAAATTAAGATAAAAAGAAGAGAAGAAAGCCATTAGCGGATTGGTAACTTTTCTTTTAACTTACCCAACAAGTAATATAAGCTTAAAATAGAAAAAAAAAACCATTGTTTTACCTTAAGAAACATAAAACTAGAGCTTCACTTTACGCCCTAATATTGTTGACATAAAACATCTTTGTAAGTAAAGTATTTTCGAAAGGAGATAAATATATTACTTGCTTTTACTTAGAAAATATTGTGATAAATATTCAATTACTGAAGATACCAAATGAACACGTATGAAATACGAGAATCTGAGGGCCGAGTGTGGCCAGATTGTGATCTTCATGGACCTAACGGCACCTCGGCTTACTCCATTAGCTGATTGGGCTTCTTTCTGATTCCATTAATGTGCCGATTGTAGGCATGCTATTTGCCGACACCGCAGTGCCTTTACAAATGAGGGTATACATTTTGAGATAAAGTAATCGATGGAATAAAATAACGTCAACAAAAAAGATTTTTGAAGTGAAAACTTCTTTAGCGGCGTTGTGCACTTTTTTTGTAATGGGTAAAAAAATGTTAAACTCGCGTCAGGACACGTGTCCTGATCGAAAATTCGTAAGACGGATGGAGAGTAGACGGCCGGCTACCCATGCAATGAATATTCGACGTAGCGCCATCTAGTTATTCCTTTTAACATAAATGATAACATTACAAGCATTGAAAATTATTACAACGCCATCTATGAACGAGTAGCAAATCTTTTTCGTTGAAGTGAAAACTTCTTTAGCGGCGTTGTGCACTTTTTTTGTAATGGGTAAAAAATTTTAAACTCGCGTCAGGACACGTGTCTGATCGAAAATTCGTAAGACGGATGGAGAGTAGACAGCCGGCGCGGCGTAAGAGAGGAAGTATCCCCCTCTCTTTCTACGGCGCGGCGAAAATGTATGCCTGCGCCTGCTGTTTCGTTTAGCTGAGAGATAAACTTTTTAATGTAATATAAATTGTCATGTTTGTGTACGATAGCGCAATAAATAAATATTGTATTCTACCACATAAATGATAGTACTTTTATACTGATAATAAAAGCAATTCGTGCAAAATTGTTCCCTAACCATTCCAAAATATTAAAAATGCACAACGTTAATATTCAAGTTTTCACTTCTGCCGGCACTCCTGGAGTGCAACCCGTCGTTTTTTTTATCATGTTTCACAAAAATCACCACACAATTTTATGGTACAGTATTTTTTTTTTTTGCGTTGTAAGAAGTATATTAAAATGCCATGTTAAAGATTTTAGGTAGACGATGCCATCGAATGATTACATCGAGCACGTTTATTGTTAGAGCTACCCGTAGTTAGGCAGGTCTATGATACTGTTTATACTTAATCCCAAAGAAACATTTTGGTGTCATACGAACTTTACGATAAATATAACCATGATTGGTAGTAAATGCTTTAAAAATTTTCTTACTGAATAAAAAATAACCTTTTTTTGTATTCGAAAATATCTACCTATGTATAAGACTCTAAATAGACTAAAAGAATTTGCGTAAATGTCTAATAAAATAAATCGGCCCACGCTCAGAGTAGAGTTTTAAAGTTACACGTTACAACATGGAAATTTTATTTTCCTTAAATTTTATATATGTTTACTGCCCATTTCAAACAATTTACAACTTCGTCTTAGGAATTGTTTTTAACCCCCGACAAAAAAGAGGGGTGTTATAAGTTAGACGCTAATGTCTGTCTGTTTGTGGCATGGTAGCGCTCGAACGGATAGACCGATGTCAATACGGGGCTTTTTACGTGAAAGCAAGTTTCCTTGCGGTGGTTCTTAGCTATGTTTAATGAAAATCGGATTAGCCGTTTAAAAGTTATTGGGGGTTAACGCTTGAAAGGCAAGGCTATCTCTAGCAAATACGAGTATATTATAGATGGCACTATGGATCATATCGGTAGTTTTGCTACTCATCGCTAGATGGCGTTCTTGATAGTCGGGTTTTTTTTTCAATTTGCCTAGCAAATAAACTTGTTTACGGATTATTTACAGGTATTTTGTAGAAAAATTGACAGCTGTCTAACTAAAATTCTCTGATCTAAGCCGCGGACGAACAAACGGAGATACCGAAACTGAATTTCCGACTAGGGACTTCGAAACCCTAAAAATAATAACTTGAACATTTCTATCTATATACCAAGCTTTACATATTAATTTATTAACAAAACATATTTATTATGCGAAGAGCCCTAACTAGAATTTTCTATCTACTGAAAGCGAAACCATGTAGCTCTATCCTTCGGGACTTTAGCAACCGCATCCTGAGGGTCACTGAAAGGTTTGACCATGCTACAAGCATTTCAAATTTAACGCTGGATACGCTTAAAATTTGTTGTCTTGTCTTATGAATAATTGTATTTTTAACCGACTTCAAAAAAAGAAGGATGTATTCGAGAAGTTCAGTTGTATTTTATTCAATTTAAAAGTGGCCGTTTTTCGCAAATGTGAGTAGTACTGGTAAAGCTTAACGTTCTCACTTTAAACTGTAAACAGTAGTTCATAAAATACTTTGAAGGGTTATCTAGGACTTGATAGTTGCAAAATTTTAAATTATGTCTCCGTTTTCTTTGAAATGATTTATTTTAAATGGGGGCAGCACTGGACCCCGAAAAATTTAGGTACGGCCTTAACAGGAATTGTTTCCAAAGTTGTTTTCTTTGACCTTGTCAGACTTTCTACTTTTTCTCCTTATTTGTTGATATAGAAGGGTACTGATTTAAAGAGGCAGTTGTAAATAACAGTTTTGGTAAGTTAAAAATTATAATGTTTTAGTTTAACTGCATGTTCAGCAGTTAAAACTAAGCAGTAAAGTAAACAAAAATGACTTAATTTTCCCCAAGGAACATATATCGAAATATGAAAAATATTTTTTGCCTTTTCATACAAACTCGGATCAGCTGATCGATTAACTTGTATGGGAGGGCAAAAAAAAAGTTTCATATTTCTCTATATGTTCCGTGGGGAAAGTTATTCGGTATCATGAACTGAATCTACCCCTAAAATACTTTTAGTATATTTTGTTAGACCTTGAATAGTATGTGAGACTTGGTGTCGAGGTGTACCTAATCATGGATTAGTTGTCGTCGGCGTGAGGTGCGATGGCAGAATGCGATTGTTGGCTTGGCATCATATCGAACAATAATTCCTTGCAACACAACCCATTGTATATAGAGTTCACACTAACAGATATGCTATACTTTCACAAAAATCCCTAAAAATTCCTAAACAAAATGCAATTACGCATTGTTACATTTCAGCCGCTTGGCAGGCAAACCAGCAAAGTTAGACAAGTTCGCCGTGATACGCAATACGGCATTTGAATAGCCCTATGTTAGTTATTCAGCGCGTGACTGCCGGCAAGCCCAGCCCGCTCGTAAATCAAACTCGCCATTCGCTTATGCATTATACAATTTTATTTGTGCGAGTCCGCTGAATAGGTAATAAACTATGGCAGGTGAAATTTCGCCCGCGTCCGAAATCCGAATGCGCGGAGAATTTGAAACGTACGCAAATATGTGGACGTATGTTCGTTTTATTCGGTAAATTAACGGCTTCATCTGTTTGTGTAACGGAGTTGGGTTTCGCGTCAAAAGTAACGGCAGTTTACTTAGCAAAACGAGATGACGAGGTGACCGAGGCTGATTCAATCACAATTGATGACGAGTTCAGAGTTTCTAAAGGATTGACGGAAGGTGGAGATTTTAGGCAAGAACGAAAGTAGGCTCGTCCCGGACACTCGTCTCTTTTTCATTTCTAATGAGTTTCAGTTATTATAAATTTACATTCTTAATGAGTATCATACATAATAAATAGAAATCATGCGTAGCTTCTATGCTGGTCTGGGGAAAAAAATGAAGATAGAAAAGTAAAAGCCGATCGATGGAATGGTCGAGAAGCTAGCAACCCATCACTATTTTGATTTCCTTTTCCATTATTACGCCCGCCATTACGCTAGGTCTTATTGCCTTTGGGTCTTACGGTCCTAGGCTAGGTCTACCCAGTAAGGGAAAATGATTTGATTAGTGTATGTAAAAACTATTTAGAATTCACATTATACAAAAACAAAAACGATCTCCTCAAAAACGATGTGTAATTTCTTATGACTTTATAATTTTTATACACAATATTTTGAAAAGGTCCACTCCCACCAAAGGCTGAGCAATTTTTTTTGTTTTTCTTTTTCATTCATCCAAGATGGCCGCCGATTCTCGAATGCATGCGATTTGACTGAAACTCGGTACCCAGGGCTTTTTTTGGGTTGCGGAATCCGAATCTAAACTTTTTTTGGAAACCAAGATGGCGTCTGGAAATTAATATCTAATTATTTTTTTACAAAACATAATTAATTAAATTTTAAGTTAGGTTTCCATAAATCTTTTAAATGTGCAGTAAGGAACCTCACTCATACAAACATATTATACTTTATCCATCTTAGAACATATTTGAAAACATAATGACCCTTCTCGTATGAAACTTACGTAATATAAATGTCTTAGTTTTGTTTTACAGTCTGAAATCAGTCAGTAAATCGTTTAAAGGAAAGTGTATTTTAGTATATACAATAAAGTTTTATAATAAATTGCCAGAATCGGTCCTCGATATGCCTGACAGTAAATTCAAAGGTTGTATAAAGAAAGTACTTTGTGAGAAGGCTAAGGAAGTACCGATGTTTACCTCAAAGACAAAAAAGTCTGACCTGAGCTTGGCACGGGCCCCTCTTAAAAAATAGTTCACTCACACTCTTACTTAATTTATAATTATGACAATGTATTCTCAATCCCGTGTCTAATTTTAATATCAATTTAATTGTAAATTTACGGAAAAAATGTTAGAGTGCAGTTTGTGGCCGCTTCTTATGCACTTGCGCTTAGAAAGCGGCGCTAAACTTAGTTGTAAATAAATGACCTGACGTCAACAAGTTTTATGAAATCAAAAGAAAAAATTGACAATTATCAAGTGATATAAACATTTAATTATTTTTTTAAAATTATTATTTAATATTAAAGCCTCTTTATTGCCCATAAAATAAAAAGTTACATACAAAATTAATAGTTAAAGTATGATTTCTTCTTATTTATAGGAACCTTTGTTAGGTCTCCTCCAGTTTCTTCCATGTTGAATGATTTTGACTTTGAACTATATATGAAACACATCTTTAAATGCATCTGATGAAGGCAGAATACTGGCCCAGAAGTCCCCAGATTAATGGCAGCGTTGCCTTGATGAAAATCTAGGCTAATTCTTTGGGCAAAGACCCTGCCAGCTCAAAAGTCTCCCGTGGTAATTATTATAATAATAATATATTTGTTTAGTTTTTAAGTTTTATTTTCTGCAGTTCAAAGTTTTATATCTTTTGAATCGCTTAGCGATATAACGTTAGCAAATGTAATTACCGAAATTATTATGTCTGGTCCTCGGACAAATGGGGCCATTTGTCGGAAATATTTCGCAGGGTAATGTCAGGTGATTCCGACGACGGGGCTGCCAACAATGCAGTA
This sequence comes from Acrobasis repandana, assembly GCA_963576875.1. NCBI lineage: Eukaryota > Metazoa > Arthropoda > Insecta > Lepidoptera > Pyralidae > Acrobasis > Acrobasis repandana. The sequence goes on along the minus strand of OY756218.1, from coordinate 10,401,309 downwards.
AAAACGCCGGCGTAATTACGATCATTTCACTCGCCGTTTCATTAACGTTTACGCTGATCGGCGATCTGCATTGTATAGGAAAGTATCCTGTGAAAATCATCTATAATTATTATTATTGACTTTTTTGCTTTTTAGATAATTATTATTTTGATTCATTTTGCGCATCATCACTAGTGATCAAAATCAGATGCATGTTATATATTTCAGCTGCTTATATCAGCTGCCTAGTATATATTTATTTTAAAAAATCCTGGGATGCCGGTATTGCATAACTAATTATTTATTTATTCTATAACAGGGTTAACCCTTTTATAGACATATGTTACATTCTACGTAGTATACGCTTAAATTTGAATTTCCCGGGATCGCGGAATTTTTTCGATAAAAAATGCTTTCCATACCATAATAGTCAACATCTATACTTTAGGTAAATATGCATCCGAATAGCCGATCACCAACCATCACACTGAACGTGGGCTTACGTCTAATGGCTCTAGAGTACTGTGTACGTCTTGCAATATTTCTAAATTTATTTAATTTTGTACAGGTTTTTACAAATATCTAGAAACGCTTTATATGAAGTCAGAATGAGAGTGACCTCTTATGGTTATATCTAAATCACGGAGTTTTCTAAGACCATAAATATCCAAAATTCTGTCCAAATTTTTCCAAAAAAAGGTCACCACTTATTTTTTGGTTAATACTCTTCATGAATAATATTTTCTTTACAAGATATTTTATTAAATTAAATTTTGTCTGTAATAAAATACGTTATAATTAAATTACTGTAAGGATTAGCCGTTGGCAGACGTTCCAACAGGCAGCCACGTGTGGAACGAGGGTGGAGTGAATTTTCTGCTCCGGCGCCCTGCAAGATGAAGACACGCCGGAAAACTAATGTTCACTGAAATTCTGGACAAGGAAAAACATTTACTCTAAAATTTAGTTTTATGCTTGAAATTAAACTAGATGTTTTTATAAGGTTTTTTTTCACATAGAGGTAGGTGGAAGACGAAATAATCAGTGCATCGTGCACTGAAGATTTTAAAATTAAATTTTAGATAAAAGGTAGGTTATACATTTATTGTTATACCTAAATCCAAAATGGTATCTAATAATAAAATAATTGTTGTCGCTATGGGAGTTGGTATCGAGAGGTTTTATAAGCAAGGAGTTAATTCTGCGTTCCACAAAACCAATAGACATAATATAATCCGGTTCTAAAAGACAAATATACTATTACAGTAAGTATAACAAATTCATAATCATTAATTAGGCATGTTTGAAACAAAATTCAGCGAATATAATATTTCAAGTAAGATTATTCAAATATTTGTTATTCACAGTCATATGCTAACATGGGCCGCGTTAATATTTAAACAAATTGCTCATTCGACCCACGACGAGTTAGTGTTAGCAAAGTAAACGAATGAAAGGTCGCCGCGAATGTCAACCACTATTGAATAATAACGATCTAGTTAGCGTAATTTATTTTTATAATTAATATTTTGATTTTGATCGTATTAGATTAAATAAGATTAGTAAAATAACCCTGCTGTATTTAATTATTGATTTATATAGCATTACAATGCTCAAAACGTGCTCAAAACAAAATATCTAAATTATTTATTTACTGAACGGTATATTACTAAATATTGAACTTATTACTATGAGTAAGTACTTTTACCATATGTTACTAGTAGGTAATAAATTTAGTTCTTTTTGAGATGTTTTTATCAATATGTAATTTTTGTGACATTATACAGTAACTTTTAGGCTTAATTACAATCCTGACGGTCTTTCATTGACTTATTTCTTAATAGTACGTTAACTAGTAATGGATACTACCCTTGTAATAACAACAATCGCCTCTTGTTTGCTAGATTTCGGTCAACCGTCGTTCCAAGCGATACATTACAAGTACAAAACAAACTCCGTATATTGAGTGAGGTTTATACCAAAAGTTTGCACGGCCCATGCCCTGAGGACACACATCCCACTTTGTTCTTACACAAAAGTTTAAGAAGTTGGTTAACAGATGTTCTGCGTGACTTTTGTCCCTGAGAATGTCATGTATCCATATACATTGTAGATAAAATATAAAGCATTTTTACTTTGCGCGCCTGTCGCATTTTCACGTTTTCCGTATGAGTAAGTTTGACTAACTTTCCATGGAACGACTTGGTACTCGTAGATATATTTTATGATAAATTTTATTTTTACTTTAAATTGTATATTTTATGGGTATATCTCTATACCCAAAAATATACAATTTAATACTTGAAAATCATCAATACGTACCTAACGTATTGATGATTTTCAAGTGTTAATTTGTTAAGATGCACTATTTTAAATTAATTTAAAGAGCAATGCGCTTAGAGTATACTCCTCAAATCTCGGGCTTTCGTCGGCTGGCCGTGTTCATCAATGTTTTAAAAGTACAAACTTTTTGTATTTTCATTAACATTCCCACTTTCTTGTCTTATCACTTGATGTGGTAATGGTAAGGCATAAAGTAGTTTTCTCATTTATTTAGTTTTATTATTTTATGATTTCTAAAATAATAAGATGTACCTAATTTTATTAATGTAAATTTAAATCACTCACAAAGTTCACATTCATTAAAGTTACATTTCATAGCCTGAGCAATATAAGTTATACTAATTTGCTTTTTCTTTTAAGGAACACGAGATATGTAGAGCGGAGTAGCAGGGCAGAGTAGCTGAATCGAAAGCCAAGCCACGTGTCTACGTGGCTTGTCCATGTCAGCTGACCATAGATAGATCAACGCGGTCGGCACTTGGTCGAAATAAAGCTATAAATAAAGTGGTTGACGAACGTAATTTATTTTCATCCTCCTATACTGTCCTTACTTGTTACCTTTTTTTTCAGTCACATAAACAAGTTTTTAATTTGAGACACAAGTCCGCAGACTTAGTATATAAACAACACTCGTAAACAAAGCATCATAATTTTCAAGCTCTAATTGGAAACGGGAGCGATACATCAAAAGTTATCAGAATGTACAAACTAGCACTCGTTTTACAAAATAGAACATTATTCATTTGCGGATTTTTTACACAGTGGCCAATTACTAACTTTGGGATAATGTTTCGTGTAGGATTTCCGTTGTCAGGTAACTTTATGTAATTGGTGGCTCCGGAACAGCAATGTAATCCCGGTTGTATTCGTTGGTGCTGCAACTGTAACTAATTTCCTATCTGTGTTAGCTCATTGATCTTTAATAATTTTTAAATCCTTACAACTAATATTAATAACATGAGAGTTTATATACAATGTGGAAGGGACATACCCATAATAAATCGAACCCCGGTTTATACTAGATCATTATAATATAATAAAATTAAAATAACAGCCATAAAACAAAACGACATTCCTATAAAGGTCGCCCGGGCGGCTGCACTCTTTTGTTTGTTTGGAAATGTTATTTTAATTTCATTATACTACTATAATGATCTAGTATAGACCGTGGTTCGATTTGTTACGGGTATGTCCTTTCCACGTTGTATAAACCCAAAAAACTTGGTTCGTACCCAAAATATATTAACTTGAAATACTAACACTCATTTGTAAACCATAAATATCTTTGCAGAGCTCACTATAGGTTAATGTGTCAAGATGGATTTCTGGTGTCACAAAACTCGGCGTCCGAAAAACGAGGTAATACTCCTCGCATTCATTAGTACTGACACTTATAATATGCAGTTTGAACCACTCTACAATAATATAGCAAAATCGCTTGGTTTTCATACACAGCTTTACCCATTTGCAGCGCTAACTGTGGGGTAATGTGTTATATGGGATCGCCGATGTCAGGCAACTTTTATGTAATTAGCGGCGTCTGACAGCGAGATAATCCCGGGTGTATTCATTAGTGCTGCAACTTTAACTTCTATTCTGCTTTTGAACACTAAAAGAATAAAAAACTGTTATTCATAGGTTATTTTATATTATTCCTTTTTTCTCATATATAGTTTAACACATTTACAGCGCGCCCAATTACCAGACATAATAGAAAATCAATTGTTTGTGAATCCACGTGTGGTACACGGACTGTTGATCTGTTAATTCATTGCAGCATTGGCAGCGCTAACTGTGGGGTAATGTATCATGTTGGATCACCGATGTCAGGCAACTTTTATATAATTCGTGGTCAACTCGTAAACGGGTGCCGCCAGTAGGGACTGGTCAGCTCGGCTTCGTTTTTTAAGACTACTCAGTGTAACTTATTTCTGTAAATTGGATTTGGCACTCGTTTGCAAGCTTTACATATAATGTTGTGATAACATTGTATATAATATCTTTGTAAACTAACAAAGCACCTTCTGGCGCGAAGGCGACCAATACTGTGTAAATGAGTTTCTTTCGGCGTTTCTTCTCAGCAGTGGTCGTTGCGAAACGCTAGTATCGGTAGCTTTTGAACAAAGAAAAAATAATTTAGATATAAATAAACATTACACGTAATGTACACTATAATTATTGACGTGTAAAAGTGTCTGCAAAGGCCTAGTTACTGAATAAATATTTGGTGTACAGCGTGCTAGCCGGGCGCATTCATTGATCATTCATCATCATTTCAGCCGCATAAGGTCCACTGCTGGACATAGGTCTCTCCCAAGGATTTCCAAAATAACCGATCTAGAGCGGCCTGCGTCCAGCGCTTTCCAGCGACCTTAGTCAGATCGTCTGACCACCTTGTGGGTGGGTGTCCAACGCTTCGCTTGCCAGTACGTGGTCGCCATTCGAGAACCTTTCTGCCCCATCGGCCATCGGTTCGTCGCGCTATGTGTCCCGCCCACTGCCACTTCAACGAGCTAATCCGCTGGGCTATATCAGTGGCTTTTGTTCTCCTACGAATTTCCTCATTTCTGATTCGATCACGTAGAGAAACATCGAGCATAGCCCTCTCCATAGCGCGTTGAGCGACCTTGAGCCTTCTTATGAGACCCATAGTAAGGGACCACGTTTCAGAGCCGTAAGTCATCACTGGTAACACACATTGATTATACACTTTAGTCTTGAGGCACTGAGGTATTTTGGACGAGAAGACGCTGCGTAGCTTCCCGAACGCTGCCCAACCGAGTCGGATTCGTCGAAAGACCTCTTCCTCGAAGCTGGAACTTCCTGCCTGGATCAATTGACCCAGGTAGATATATTGGTCTACATCTTAGAGGGTGGAGCTCCCAACACAAACAGATAGGGGCGCGACATGGACATTCAATATTACTTTCGTTTTGTCCATGTTCATTTTGAGGCCCACCTGTTGGGGAACTCGATTAAGGTCTCCGAGCATGGTGCTTAAGTCTGCCATGGATTCTGCCATGACAACGATATCGTCGGCAAATCGAAGGTGAGTGATATACTAGAATATTTCTTTAAAGAATATTGATGTTAATGCCAAGTCCTTCCCATTCCAGAAGCTTGAAGGCATCTTCCAATGCAGCGGTGAACAGTTTCGGAGATATAACGTCTCCCTGTGTCACACCCCTTTGCAGTGGAATAGCCCTCGTGCACTGCTCCTGTACTCGGACTGACATAGTGGCGTTACTGTACAAACACTTCAACACTTCGATATATCGATAGTCAATACGGCATCGCTGAAGAGACTGAAGCACGGCCCATATTTCGATCGAATCGAAGGCTTTTTCATAGTCCACAAACCCCAAGCATAACGGCCGGTAATACTCCCTCGTCTTCTCTATAACCTGCCGCAGCGTGTGGATGTGGTCCATGGTACTAAAGCCTTTACGGAAACCGGCTTGTTCGGGAGGCTGGAAGGTATCAAACCTGTTTGCGAGACGATTCGTGATAACCCTCGAAAACAACTTATATATATGACTCAGAAGCGTGATAGGCCTATAGTTCTTCAATAGAGCGTTATCTCCCTTTTTGAAGAACAGGACCACCACGCCCCTATGCCACGCTTCTGGCGTTACGCCCTCGAGCAGAACGGAATTAAAGAGCCTCTGAAGGACTTTCAGTACCGGCGTTCCGCCCGCTTTCAGAAGCTCTGCTGTGATTCCATCCTCGCCCGGCGCCTTGTTGTTTTTTAACTGTTTGAGGGCCATCCTAATCTCGTACAGGCTGATGTCCGGGATATCTTCAGTATAGTGTCGGGTCAGCTTGGCTCTTGGGTCTTTAACCAATTGTCCGCTGGGTTGTGCAACTGAGGTGTATAACTGTCCATAAAACCTCTCGATCTCTGCCAAAACCCCTTCCTTTGTCGACACCACGCCACCGGCCTCTGCCTTCAGCTTCATCAATCGGCTTTGCCCAACCGACGTAGCTCTTGCGAACACTTTGTAGCCTTTGTTTTGCTCTATCGTCTCCTTAATACATTTGGTATTAAAGGAGCGGATGTCGTGTCGCAAGGACTTTTGTATACGTCTGTTGAGCTGCCGATATGATTTAGCGTCTTCAGAGGTGTGCAGCGGCCTGGATCGTCGTTCTGCCATCAAGTCTAGGGTCTGTGCAGAAATTTTTTGAGGTTTGCGTTTGGGGTGGGACTTAAACACCTTCGATCCCACCGCTTGGACAGCTTCTACAAACCCTTGGTTTATCTCGTCCACTGTAACGCAATCCAGTAGGCTTTCAAAGCGATTGGATAGTTCAAGCCGGAAGCTTTCGGAGTTTTCAATTTGGACCTGTGACGGTCGGAGCGTCGCGTCGACTTCATCAGTCGCGACCTTTCGACTTTGAGACAAATATTCACGATGCCTCTTAATATTCGGTGATCGCTCCCGGTTTTAATCCGATTGATCACTGAAACATCGTTGAATATTCGTCTCTTCGTCGTTAGGATGAAGTCGATTTCGTTTTTAACAGGGGGCTAGTTCTTCTTTCATGGACCCATCCAGGTCCATTTTCTTTGCGGTGGCTTTTGGAAGAAAAAGTTCATCGCAAAGAGTCCTTCTTTCTCCAGAAAATCAGTCAGCCTACGTCCCCTGTCATTTCGCACTCCGTATCCGAAGTTTTCCAGCCTAAACTCTCCATCGCCTCGCTTGCCCAGTTTTGCGTTGAAGTCCCCCATAACAACCATAAAATAGGTTTCAGAAGAATGTATGGCCCTACTAATGTCCTCATACACCTCATCCACCTCTTCATCTAAGTGATCCTCAGTTGGCATATATACCTGGATGACCTTCAGCGAGTAGTATTCATTGATGCTACAACTGTAACTACAGGTATATCTGCTGTTTGAGATACTCTACAAAAATAAAAATTGTAATACATCATTGAATATTACTCGTATTTAAAACATTTGTTTAATCCTTTTTCAAATATAGTTCAATTCATTGCAGCATTTGCAGCGCTTACTGTGGGATAATGTGTCATGCGGGATCGCCGATGTCAGGCAACTTTTATGTAATTGGCGGCGTCCGAGAGCGCGGTAATCCCGGGCGCATTCATTAGTGCTGCAACTTTAACTCATAATCTGCCGTTTGAGGGACGCTACGTCAACACTTATCACTAGTTCTTTTGTAAAAAAATTGTGTTCCTAATAAATTGGCGAAGCAAAATCTAGTTACATATCTACTAAACTTAAAAAATAAAGAAGGCTGTCACTTTATTCTTGTACAGCTAGTACAGAAATCTTACAGTAGGTAAGTTGTAGGACTTCAGGAAGGAATTAAGATATGTGGTTTTGTATTAATATTTTGGCAGTTAAGATCAATGTGTCAGCAAGTGGTAAGTACTAAAAAAAACCAGCTTCATGTCACGTCTAACGCAGAAGTAAACAAAAGCATGCAAACCGATATATATCATTTTTCATTTCGCTAGTCAATATTCATGTGAAACGAGATGTTCCATCAAAGCACTGTGAAAATAGTGCTGTGTTTTCACTCTGTTATTGAAAGTCATCAAAAAAGCAAACAAAAAGCAACACCTTTGTATAGAATACGTCAACGTCACTTCCATTTCACGCGCTGCCATTTTATTACATTAAAATTCAAAGCCTTGCACTTGTTGTGTACTTGTATAGTAGGTTCGTGTGGTGTTCCGGATGTGTGCGGTATAAAAATGTCGACGGAAAAAGCTTTTACGGCCGGTTATTTCTACAGGGAACCATAAGCGGACGTACACAGCGCAAAATAGTGCTTTCTGGAATGGAATCAAATGCTTGTGTAGAAAACACTATCCTGTAGGTACTTGTGAAACTGTTGTAACAAGATTTTTTAGCAAATAGTATTTTTTGTTTCTAATGGTTTTGATTTTTATGAGTTCAGCTTCAAGGGATAGAAATAAAGTACCTTGCGCTTGTGTTCTTACTCGATATGAAACTTAAACCCAACCAAAGAGGTCCATCTTAAGTCATGCTAATATACGTAAATCAAGCTTTCTTTACTTTAATCGACTTTCAATTTACCTTATATGAATATCACGCTACAGAATCGTGATAGGTACAATGTATTTATTCAGGATGTATCCCATGTAGGTACCTTAAAGGTTAGCTCTACTATTATTAACGACTACTTGTATATCTTGCGCACACACATGCGCACTCCTTGACTTGTTTAAACACATTGATTTATGAAATAATTATAATCGAATTGTTCTTAGTCCACAACATAACCATTGCAAGTATTTGTATATCAAATACAAATGTAATTGGTAAGATAGGGGATTGGTAAGTTTTAATTTGCTCTCTCATTTGATTTAAAACATTCTTATTGGTTTTACTAACTTCTGCAAAATGGTACAAAACACGTATTTTAAACAAACAAAATATTTTAAAGTTAAAAAAAATATATTAAAAATGTGGATGTCTTTTTGTTATTCATTCTATAATGTAGGGTCTCCTAACACAGGTATTTTTTACTTAAAAGGAGATCCCAGCTGGTAATGTGTTACTGAACTATTGATTGATATGAATAAATTTAAATTAAATAAAAACAATATCTTATTTTGGACATAAAAGGATCAATCTTACCGAAATTCAACAAATTCCAAGATGCCTTTGAAACTGTCACAAATTAAATTAATTGAAGTCTGCCTGTCGGTACAGGCTAACCGAAAGGTGAAAATAAATAAATAAATAAGTTTAACACGTTACCGTCCAAAGCCGGAGCATGATGCTAGTATAGCATAAGATTAAATAGTGTATCAACTTATTTAAAAAGAGCAACATTCAGTTTAAGTTTGATATTATCAGTATGAAATCCGATGTACGTGCCGGCGAATAATCAGGCGGATAAAAGAGGCGTGCTCATCTCATTCTCTGCAAGTTTATCTGCTAAGATTTTATGAAATGCTGTCGGCCGCTATCGCCCTCGAATTACGAGCATTTTATCAGTTAGCCAGGATGATAAAATTTGCATCGGGCTTAGATTATACGGCGAGCAACTTTATAAATTCAAAAACTGTAATATTTTACTGAAAGAGAATTTTTATAAATATTTAAAATAAAAGTTAGCTATAACTTGTTTGAAGTTTTATTTCAAAAATAAACCGGTCAAATGCGAGTTAAAGTCGCGTAAAGAGGGTTCCGTACTTCTAATAGGCTTGAAATCTATAGGTAAAGAACTATTTTCTGCTATACAGGCTGACTTTTTATTCACTGGCGAATTTTTTTGGAACAAGTACAGTCCATGATACTGACTTTGATACTTTGTATGGTAGGACAATTTTTTTTATCGATTTTTAATAACTTTTTTATACAAAGTAGTTCAGAATTATGGACTGAACTGGCTCCAAAAATTTGCCGGTGGATAAAAAGTCAGCCTGTATAAACATATATAGCTATCGGACATAGCTTGACAACTGCCATACAATAATTACAGCTAAGAATTACAGCAGGAACCAACGCCTTAACGTGCCTTCCAAAGCACGACCCATCCAAGTTCGGACTACGCCCAGGAAAACGCTAATAAATAATGCATACTCCCACTGGGCCACCGAACTCCTAAATTTACTAATAAGTTTTTTGGTACTGCATCTTGAATACCCTAAAAAACCCTATAAAAAATTTTAGAAGCCTCAACCATAAAATAAAGGCCGGATGAGTGGATAATCAATGTTTGTGCTTCAAAAGTTGACACTCGTAACAATACTTCCCTGCACAGTTCGTAAAACCCGCCATGAACTCGAGTATAAAGTTCGGACCCGCAAGGACCACGAACCGCATAAATAGTTAAATCTACTGCTCTAATACAATTTGTAGTAAACCATGATCCCGGCGCTAAGGTCGCATTATCGGATTGGAAAAAACTGTTACGAAACAATTAGGTCAGAGCAAAATTGAGACTTAGAAGCTAAGGATTTGAGTTGCGATTTGGTTGTTAGTTGAGATGTGAGCAAGGAGGCGAGTTTTACAATGTTCATGTGACGGCAGGACCTTTTTGTTGGGCCTTTTGTGCTGAGAATCCGCGATGCCCTGGGGGCCGCGGGCACGATTTCCATTACTCGAGAGAGTTTTTCGAGACCTTTGCTTTCCGAAAATTTTACACCACATTCAATTACATTTTACACATTTCTAAATGTCTTTTTCTGATTCCATCTTTGTATCGCACGTCCGAACGAATATTTGTAAGTTTTTTATTTTATTTATTATTCATATAATGTGTCATTATGTGCCATAATTCACTGTTTGTAGGGTTTGTGAAACAAAAGCTTGTATATCTCTGTAAATAGAGAAACCACATTTCAAGCAGAGTGGTTTTCGAGCTGGTAGAGGCACGGCCACGGCACTACTGAATGTAGTTGATGATATATTGGCTGGGAGGGATGTAGGTGAAGCTTCTATTCTCGTTTTGCTGGATTACTCATGTGCTTTTGACACTATTAATCATACGTTACTTCTCGCTAGACTCGCGTATTATGGTTTTGATGGTGCTACTGTGAGATGGTTTAGTAGCTATCTTACTGGTCGATTTCAAAAGGTTGAAATTACCGATAGCGACGGCACTAAGCGATTATCTGAGGATCTACCAGTGGTCAGGGGCGTACCACAAGGATCGATATTGGGGCCAATACTTTTTATATTGTATACGGCAGACTTACCAGATTTCATAAACAATAGCGAGCATCATATGTATGTGGACGATTTGCAGATTTATCAGAGTTTTAAGCCCAGCGACACTTGCTCTGCAGTCGAGAGAATCAATGAGGATTTGGAACGGGTGGCTGAGTGGTCGGATGCTAATGGACTAGTCTTGAATCCAAAAAAAACTAGGTTTCTTGTTTTAGGTGCAAAGGCTCAAATAGCTAACACTTTATCTCACTCACCATGTCTAAAATTAAAAGACACTTATATTGAACAAGTAACTGAAGCAAAAAATTTAGGTGTAACAATGGATGGTGACCTTAAGTTTGAAAAACATGTCCTTGGAGTAGTCAAAAATTGTTATTACCGGTTGAAAATCTTGTACCAATTACGAGATTACTTAAGTGTGGAGTCACGTCTGTACTTATGTGAAGCACTTGTTTTGTCGAAGCTTAATTATGCCGATGTAGTGATTGGAAACTGCTTATTGGCGCGCACTCAAAAACTTATTCAACGTGTACAAAATGCATGTGCCAGATTTTGCTTTCCCATTCCTCGTAGAGCACACATCACTCCTTATCTGAATAGGAACGAGCTCATGAACATGAATTCTAGGCGTACACTTCACTTTGCGGCACTTCTGTTCGGCGTAATTAAAAACAAAAGTCCGTCTTATTTGTACAATAAATTGAAGTTCACTAGTCGTGCAAGAGAACCAGATCGTCTTATGTGCCCCAGTCACAAAACTGCTGCTTTTCGAGGCAGCTTTAGATATGCTGCATCTAGATGCTGGAACAACATCCCTCCGCCGATTAGGAATTCGATCTCTGTTAATTATTTTAAGTATAAACTTAGAGAGCGAATTTTACGAACTCAAAAGGCTCAATAATTGCAGCATGATCTGTTTATTGTGCAAGTAAGTCAATAATTGTTGTTAGGTTTATGTTTCTAATTTAAGTTTTCTAAATTAATGTTTAAATATTGTATTGTAATAGGTATATATTATATATGTTTCAATGTTTATTAAGTAATTAATTCTAATAATGTAATTAATAAAAATAATTGTAGCAATTTTAATATAATGAATAATTTATTTACTAGGCATTCGCGGAAGACCAGCGTCGTGGCTCGTACAACGGTCCACGACACATGCTGAGCGAAGGCCGTTTTGGTGCATGCGTTTAATGTAGAGTTGCTGAATTGTTAATTTACCATATTGTTCAGTATGTAACCAAATAAACAATTTTTCTTTCTTTTCTTTACATTTAATGGTATTTATTACTATTTATTCCATATGTTTACAGTATTTTATGCAACAGTTGTATAAGAGTGTTCAAAAAAGCTGAGTAGCGCGGGTTATGATACGAGCCGATAGGCGAGCGTCATAAAAAAGGCTCCACGAGTATTTTTTGACGTACTTATACAACGTTGCAACTGTATCGTACGTAAAGGTCAAAAATTTCCTTATAGTTCTAACATATATTTTGTTCGGGAAGAAGTGTTATAATAGTGATTCTATTTTTAAATTAGGTATTGTTTTCATAAAGTACGTGAATATAAAATCGTTCTAAAGTTTATAATTTGAATTTTACGACATAAGATTAAATAAACAAAATTATTTATTTAGGTACTGAATATAAATACTTCAGACTTCAGTGATCGCGTAGGCTAAATAGTGGAACAGGCACCTTATATTCCAAGTACAGCAGATAAAAGCATTTCCGTGAAATTGGATTTGCTAACTAGCGATGAAATAATCTTAGTACTTATTTTTGTCTTGACTTTTAAGTAATTAAACCAGCGCTAAAATGTCCCCGTTAAAGTATATTTTCTTTGTTTTATTCTTGGAAATAAACTACCTTCATGATGCAAAATTAATCCAGGTTCTTCCGAGAAAGGTTTGCTTTCTTTAACGAGACGTCGCTCTGCTCTGCTTTATAGTATGCACTTATGATTTATTGCATAAGATGCTGGTTGCAGCAGCGATTTTTAATACCTCTTACTTACCTGGTGACAACGCTTTATATCCCGGAGTGAAGGATGGTTTGTGCTCGTTATGTGTTGCAGTAATTTATGATGCTCTTGATGTTTATGTATGTGCGTGCTTTTTATTCTTCTGTAGGTACTGTATGTGTAAATCGAAATAGACATTATATGTTATGGAACATTCGTTGAACTTTTACAGACCTGACCTAGCTACCTGACCTGCTATAGACCTGCCTACCAATCCTTTACTTCATGGTCGGAAAACAAGGAATCCTGCTTATATAAATGTATACAGTCATATGAGAAATAAATAGAAGTTAAGGAGCTAAAATAAAAAAATTGTGCCCAACAAGACATCGTACTGAATTTATGAAAAAATATTTTCAAATTCAAGCCATCCTTCTCTGGAATGCTCTTCCTGATGCTAATAGACGAGCGCCTAGTCGTCGGGCGGTTCATAAACGGTTTCTCCAAGAAGTTTCTTCTTATGGAGTCCCTGCGCAGTAATTAGTAGTCATCCATATATTTATTTATTTATCCGTATTTATACATAATAGAATGTATTATATTTACATACTTATATAGGCTTACTGTGTATATTTATTTTATCTATAGTTATTATATTGGTATACAAGCTGACTGGTAAATCACGTTACATATTGAAAGGGGGCACTCAGTCAGTACCCAATTTTCGTTCCAAATATATAAAAAAATATTTACTATATTTTATGATAAATACATATATAGATTATGATTTATGGTGTACTTAAGTATGACACCTGATTTACCAGACTGCCTGTATATTTATTTTAAATTAATATGTATATTCTTGATTTATTCTTGTAGGTATTTATTGATACTTTTTAATTTTGTTTACACATTGTCGCACCACCCAAATTATTTATCTACTTGTTCCAATGCTTGACTGGCAGAGAACGCCATAAGGCATTAAGTCCGCTATTTGTAAAACTTTTTATGTGCAAAAAAGTTTAAATAAATAAATAATAAAGACGTCACAGTCTTTAAGTTGTCTTAAAATGTTAACAGTATTGTACAGTGATCTGTGCTTCAGACCTCTGAATGAGCTATAAACGTGCTGACATCAGTGGATATATACCCATTAATGTAGTAAAAGGAAGAAGTGTAAAAATGCGACCAGCGTTCTTGGCACTATGCCACATGGACATGATTTTTTAAAGTTGACTATTGATAGCATTTAATCATTTCTATTTTCTTTTACAACGTAATGTCTTCTTCCAATCTTTTCCAGCCAGTATTTACTACAATACAAACAATCCTGAAGCAAGCAGTGAACGCAAATATCTCCAAGTGACGCTCCTTATGAATCTGACATGCGGATTCCGAGATTAAATTCATGCCCCGAGGTACTTCGTTCGGAACAGCGTCGCATCGTCCACACTCCTACAAAGATGAAAAATGGGAGTATTATCTCGATTTCACTTGTCACGGTGAATAAGATATTCTGCAGTGTTTAAATTCTTTCGGTTTGAATAGGCTCTGGGGAATAAATTCTACGATTATCTACTAATTGATAACATAGCATGCTCACTGGCATGTTTCCAAGAAATGAAGGATATGATAACAAAATACTCTAGAGGTAAGTAATGTATTTCAAAAGTTGTAAATACTTATATTGTTATTGCGTAATGCAACATTGTAGTAATTATTTCTGCTAATATAAATATAATGTTATATTGCTCATTTTTCATACAATTCAGTAATTAATGTATTTACACGTCTTTTGGTTTTTGGTTAAATAATAACAGTATTTTCTTTGAGAAAATTTAATACTCATGGGTACTTCATCTAAAACAAAAGACAAAGCACTTTTTTACGAGCAGTGAACAATTTGCGGAGAAGCCAATGTTAAGCAAAAACTTCTTCAGTAAAAACCCCTCAGTGAAACCGTAACACAATGAAATTAACAATAAGCTGGTGGAAACAAAGAAAGTACCTAAGTTGATAAATAAAAAATATGCCAAGGGACAAATGGACGGAAAAGCGGACACAAAAACTTGGAATTGAAGAAAAGTTTCGGTCATTTTTATGCGGAGTATGCTCATTGTGGTAACCTTATTATGCTTAGGGTCTATTTAGGGTTCACATCAAGTTAAAACTTTATGGAAAATATAAATAATTTCTAAAACGGTAGATTCTCGAATGGGCCCGATCGAATATTACAGTCCAGACTACTGCCTGGACTGTAACGGGAATACATACTTACAATAGTAACAGATAGGTACAATGAGATAACTTCATCCGGCAGCCAGGGCTAGCGAGATTGTGGGCATTATGTGGGAATATGATTTAAGATAAATTGTAACCAATAAGAGCAGCGAGAGCAGATACCTAATAAATAATTATACCTTTCCGAATAAATAATTGTACCTTCCTTACATTCTTATCAGCAATAATCTCTACTACTAGGTACTACTAATCAGCCAGATGGAATATGATCTGAATAGAATTCGTTATTTTAGAATTTCATGACAAAGCCTAGGTACCACCACCCTTTGCTTACTGAAATTTCAAGCTGCGCATTAAAAGAAAAACTTAAAGCAAACAAAAACAATTTGTAAAACGCTGAAGTCCCGAATGGCTTAAGGGAAACCAAAGCTAAATATTCATAAACAAAGATATTGTGATAGCCGTTCGCCTCAGCAATTACGCGGTGATATTAAAACTTAATTAAAATTTGTTTATCACGGCTCGAAAGCGATTAAAAGTTTAAACGAAGCTGCGCCGATGTAGACTGCCTTAACGAAACGAGTTTATTTACGTAAATAGTGTTTCATCGCGTAGATATACTTCGCGGCTTCGGATATGGAAATTGGAGTTTTCCCCTAAATAAACGTTTTCCGTGTAAATTATGGGTTAAGTAGTATACAAACTGTATACTACTGTAAACTGTTTATTACAAAATAAATTAAACGTGGCTCTGAAATCTGTAGGATTTTCGACGACTCATCCATCTATTGTATCGTAAGTGTTATCTACCAAATAAAACTTTTATTTTTTAGTCAATTAGCATTATTTTTTATTAAAAATCTTGCTATTTGGTTTAAAATAAAACAATAACTAACGAATCCCTCCGATATTTTACTCATATCTCTACATGTTAATGAAATTTTATAACATGTAGGTATAAATTATTTTGATTTTTTTTTCCTTTACGAATGCCATATTTTTTTTCTTCATGCTGTCTTTCCCTTCAATAAAATAAGTAAGAATATTCACGAATATTCTCAAATAATATGGTTTTTTATATCGTCTGAATTTTTCGTAGTTGCCTTGCTACACTATAGGTACTCGTACATGAATAAATCATACCTTTATTTTTTTACTGCGTAAGTGTAAACTGTATTTACCCGACTGCGCCAGGAGGAGGGTTATGCTTTTCAAGTGTATGTATGTATATTTTTTGGCAAGCTCTCAGCCTAAACGGCTTGATGAATGTTAGGGTGACAGGTGTCGTTAGATTTGTCTTAATTGTAAGAGTGACACCGGGTATATCAAAAATGAAAATAAAACAATATGGCGGATTTTCGGCGCCAAATGATAATTCTTATTTATTTTTTTCAAGACCTATCGAGTGTAACAGCTCCACCAAAATTGTAATCTTTTATTTAAGATAATGCTACTTCTATCAATAAATTGAATATTAGTGGAGAAAGTGGAGAAACCATGTTGAGACATGGTTGAGGCCTTGACGTATCCTTTTGCATAATTTTTTTTTGCCTGTCCTTTTGCATAATTTTTTTTTTGTTCTTTATATAGTTCTACCTATTATAATTCTCCTGTCTCTGTAGTATATTCCAGCATTCTTAAGCGCCTTTATAATTAGTTTCCAATAAACTTTATCGAATCCTTTTTCAATCTCCTCTCTATAATAATTCTAAGTGCTACAACTGCTTCTCCTATTCTAGGCATAAGTACTGCTGTTGTATTATGCAGTCGGGTCTTTTTAAATAATCACTTGTTTCATAACAACTACGCTAATTCATAAACCGGAAATCAACATAGTCCTTCCTACGCTGGCACAAAACACACATACAACGCTGCTTAATTTATTTATCGGAGTTTACAACGAGTCTGTCACTTGGGGCGCATTCTAAGGCTGTACTTATTTGGCCTTCCACTTGTTTGGCCAAGTTATCTCGGAATTTATGTTACGGTCGTACCGCGGTCTAACTACTGAAATTAACGAGAACTACGTATTTCACTTACTATTGAATTTGTATAACATACAATTGATATAGCTACTTACGAAAAGAATACAAAAACCCAGTGGCCTATTAGAAGTATAATGACATAACAAATGTGAATTAAAAATTGTTTATCGACAACTTATTACATTACGAGAGCACGCTTAGCCGCTTATTTTAGCTTAGGATGCTTTTGGCACCTTAGGTAGTTACTTCTTTTTTTTAATAGCCTGTTTTTGTGTCCCAGTGCTGGGCAAAGGCCACCCCTTTCTTTTTCCACTAGTCCCTGTCCTTTGCAGCCAGCTGCCACTCCCTCATGAAACTGTCGATTTCGTCTCGCTACCTCCAGTTAGTTACTTATAGAACATATGTATGGCGCGTTAAGTTTGCTATTTTTTCACTATTTAGGTTCGTGTACAATAAAGTTCGAATTAAATAAATCGGCCAAGTGCGTGTCGGGTCACGCTCAGAGTAGAGTTCCTAAGTTATAAAGTGGAGACTTTATTTTACATGATTACTACCTATACATTTTTAACAATATACAACTTTATATTATTTTAGTAATTGTTCCCTAAGAATGACGTATTTTGTACAATTTTTTTCAAATAGGTACATTTTATAAGTTAGGCAACTGTTACGAGTACTCTTAAATTAACAAAGCTAACTTGGCCGGAATAGTTTTCCTTTAAAGTCCAGTAAATATATTACTTTCACTTTTGTATTTTTAAGGCTTACCTACATACCTTACCATAATTACAGCTTTCTAGTACAAACAGTCTCTGTGCTAAGCCGCGGACAGACAGACGGATATACCAAAACTATAAGAGTTTCGTCTAGGGACTTCGGAACTCTAAAAAGCTAGAAGGTATTTACGAGCTAGAGATGGTATAATATAAGGGAATATGGTGATATTTATGTATTTTTTAGGGTTCCGTACAAAAAATGATAAAACGGAACCCTTATAGGAGCACTCGTGCGTCTGTCTGTCTGTCACAGCCAATTTTCTCCGAATCTACTAAACAGAATCAGGTGAAATTTGGTAGAATATTATAATCCTATGACCCAAACACATATGTGTAAAGTAAATAAATATTTTTTTAAAAGAAGGGTCATTTTCGGGGTTCAAATTAGGAAATGAAAAAAAAAGGTTTGCAAACCTTACTGTGTCATGTATCAAATGAAAGGGCTCGTTATGAGGATTGCAAATATTTTTTTGTTATTTGTGTAAAATTAATAGTTTTGATTTTATTTATGAAAGAAGGCGAAAGTTGACCATATCCCCCCCCCCCCCCTGATCTCCGAAACTACTGAGCCTAAAGTTTAAAAAAAATATATATAGCTCATTGCTTTTAGATTACAAGAAAACCTATAAGAATTCAATCAATTGTACGGAACCCTCTCCACGGGAGTTTAACTTGCACTTGGCCGGTTTATTTTAAATTAGGAAATTTCTCTTTGAAAACTAGCGTTTAAGATTCATATTATTTTTCTAACATATGCTATCTTTAATGGACACATGTATTATGTACATACTGGTTGTTTGTAAAATAAGCGCTTTAATGTACACCATAATAAAGCTCAGTACATTATAATGTTTGACCTTATTCCAACATAAACAACAAAAGCTGTTCTAAACCTGCGGGCAGTCTTCTCGTTGCTTACTTGTAAGTACGTCTAGATAAACATTGTGTAGGCTCTGTTGTTGGTTTAACTTGTCGATTTAAAGTTCACTATAACGTCTTTTCCCTAACGGGGTCAATAGAACTTGGGGTCATAATACGCCACTTTTAGTATGACTTTAAGTATGTGAGGGAGGATAAAGGTTATAGAAAATCAATTTAAGTTGCTGGTTAGCAACTTATCAATATTTACTTCGCCTATTAAAATGATTCGGATTTTCGCTTATTTCCTCGATCGGCTTAACCTTCGAGAACTTTTTAATTTCAGTACAGCAACATTGTCTGGTGAGAGCAGGGTGGCGCAGACAAAAGGAGGCTTATGCCCAGCAGTGGGTACTTGAAGGCTGTTGATGATGATGAACATTGTCTGGAATCAGTGTTTGCGCCACGCAATAATTAGGCTAATTACACTGTCATACAAGTTAATGTTCACTTCCCGTAATGATAATGAATAATTAAATTTGTACGCTACACTTTTCAGCTATTTGTTATTATTGATACAGTGATTTTATTTTGCGGCCAATTATGAAAACTGAAATATTAAATAATTAACAAAAAGGTAAAAATCTAAACACGTGAGTGATAGCTCTTTTAAAAGTATACTGAAGAGAACTGCAATTAACATACTCTCATATAAGCAGGTATTAGGTTAGATTACGAAAAAGCGGACATTTTTGTTTCAAAATCAAAGACTTAATAATTAAAGATACAAAAAAACAGTAAATCAAAATTAAAAATATACCAATGTTATGTAAGACTCATGAACAATTTTTGTGCGCCCCTTACAAGTTGACAGACTTTATAATTTTATTGCTACAAATTAAACCTACAAATAAACACCAGCCATATGACGAGTACATTGATAGGAGTATCATTTCAGTCAGACACAGAACTTTCTGCGAATTGCATAATGTACGTAGGTACGAATAATAAGATAATTTTAACTTTATCATTTGTAGAAGACACGCGTCGGACACAGTCAAATGCCCAGCACAACACAGCCGCATGTCCGCATGGATGTAACAGCACCGGCGTCCGTACGATGCGGACATTATCCTGCGGTTTGTACAGCATATCCGAATTACCTTAGATTAACCGGTTTAGGTTATTATTGATTTCTCGTTCTTCTAGTATTGATACACTATGTTTTACCTATGTTTTGTTTTGTCCGAATAACTATCTGTACTTATTAAAATATATTTTTTTAAAATGGCCAGTTACATTATTTCTGTTTACAAAGAAATAGGTCACCGCCGCATGGACGTCACACTGCCCACGTCTGTATGTTGTGAACATAATCCTGCGGTTTGCGTAGCATATCCGTATCACTGTAGATTAAGCGGTATTATTTTTATTTTTTTATAGTTATTAACATATAAATGTTAGACTTGTAAGCGACACTTTTGGTCGAGTTTATTTATCAGAATATCTGTTTGTATTTATAAAAAGTGTTAAATTAAGTATTACTTGTATTTTATGTTATTGTATAATTTGAACATTATCATATGCAGGAACACAAGCATCAAACACGTCTCCCGTTACCAGCTGCATGGACGTAACATTGGCCGCGTCCACATGTTGCGGGCATAATCCTGCGGTTTGTGCTGTGTATCCGTACTACCTTAGATTAAATGCTATTCGAGTGACTGTCGCTTTTGATCTGATTTATATTATGCTGATAAGATTAAGTTAATCAGCATAATATTAATCCGTAAGTAGCTGTCAGTTTACAGTATCTGTTAGGTATATATTTTAAAGAATTTCTGCTACCAATATAACCAGATTGCAATTATAAGAAAGGTAAAGATGATGATACATGGAGTCCAGTGCTGTCCCCATTTAAAATAAATTTCAAATAATTTATTTCAAATGGGGGCAGCACTGGACTCTATGTGTCACCTTATTCTCTTCAAATACGAGTATGTCAAATATTAATACCAACATCTCTTGCGATATCTACAAAATGACATAATTTCTACTACATGGACTAGACCTATCACAAAGATCTATCAGATACAAAACATGCACGATTGCACGTATCTGCATGGATTTGCACCTAATTATAATGTTAGATTAAAAGATAATGCTAGATGAGTTATATAAGACTTTGTTCAGGTACTCGTAAGTATTCCAAGTATCACACCACATGGTTTATATTAAGTTTTCAACTACGTATCCATGTCATCTTAACCTTCTAGCTACATATGTTAGACAAGTGCTCATGTTTTTCCTAGGTATGCATAGTTGTACCAAAATATGGGTTTTTTGTAGCAGTAAACTAAATCTGTTAAGATTATTTTTTATTAAGTACAGCTTAAACTTAATATTTATTACTAGTAGGTGTCATCATCCTCCTCAACCTTCAAACTGCTAGGAATAGGTCTCTCTTAAATAATTTAGACTAATATATCAATATTAGTATTATAGTAATTACCACAAGATAAGTAATTTTAATGAGTAAGTAAGGTTCAATATTTCAAGTTCAAGTAAATATTTGACTTCTAATAAGACTTTAAAGTAAATAAATCCCTTGTGGAATACATCATGAATAATTTGGCACGTGTACCAACTCTCTTCGGAATATCGTAACATAGTGTATCAGCACCGAGTGCTCACGAAGGGAGAGGAACCAAACCTCACAAGATGAGCGATGGTGTCGTGACTCATCTGCTCGCAAATTAACTGCTCTGATGAATGCGCCCAGACACATAACCAGCCCTCCAAGACCCTCCACGATTTACCAACTTCCCTTTCAGAAATCGGCTTTAGTAGTATCTGCGCGGGAGGATAGGGGTCTCGGGAATTTGGCTAGTGATACATAGGCGCGGTGAGGGTACAGTTGATGTATCGCTTTCATAACGTCCATGGTTAATTAGTGTCAAATTACAACGCTAATGTTTTTTCGTGCCCTCCCTGCTTCTGACTCGGTTCGCGTGAGGAGAGAGAAGACCTGCTTTTGCTACTTCATTTGTTGAGATGCAGTCACAGTAGACTTCAAAAAAGTGGAAGTTATAAATTCTGTTTTTTTTATGTTTTTTACTTCAAAACTCTGCCATTTATAAATTTTG
The DNA here is from genome assembly GCA_963576875.1 of Acrobasis repandana. Taxonomy (NCBI): domain Eukaryota; kingdom Metazoa; phylum Arthropoda; class Insecta; order Lepidoptera; family Pyralidae; genus Acrobasis; species Acrobasis repandana. Next base: position 10,379,345 of record OY756218.1, on the reverse strand, counting down.
TTTAAAAGGATATACTTCCAGATTAGCCCCATAACAATTTAATCAAAATCGGTTTAGTAGTTTGAGATAATAACCAAAATATTTGGTAATGTACATATCATTTTATCCACGTTTATAAGTACTTTTCCATCAACTTCTCGTCTAATCGCATTGCCTGTTTCATCGCGATGTGCTACTCGTCTATCAACTGACCGCAACCAACTAAAATTAAACCTTATGAACTATTGAATCAACAAAGTTCCGAAACTAAAAGCATTGGCTGATCAATATCGACGATCCAATTTACCTTGTATTGGACAAAAATCGAGACATAAAGGTAGCGTTGTAAAAGTCCACGAATATATTTCGGATTTTAAACAAAAACAAAACGTCTATGCGAGTACCGAAATTTAGCGGTTTTACTGACTTTTTACGTGGTCCAAGAGATCTTTTAATAGCAACCGTCGTAATTCAAGTCAGGATTTAAACCTTAGAAGAAAGTAAGTTTGTCGGGACAACAAAGAGAGGGCCATTCCCCTTGTGCCGTCCGTGTAATTTATACGTGACCGCGAGTGGCGAGTCGGGCTCCCGTGGGACGCTAGTTCGGGTCTTGCGTGCCGTCCGGCCTGACAGCTAGCTCTACGAATTACCCCTTCAATGTTTAACTCTTTTTAGCATGTTCTAATGTTTGCTCAAATGTACCTCGTGAACCAGCAGTGTGCATGCACAACTGTTAGGTATATAGGGTATTTTTCCAGTGCGCAATTTTTACAGCAGTTCACGAAAACCATTAAGTACTTATACATTTTTTGTTCATCTAAATTTAAATTTTTTTAAGAAGATTACAAAACGTAATTGGCTATATATTTCTTGGAGAATGTTGTCAGTACCGTAAATTAACAAGTTAAATGTAGAACTAGCTGTAAAAATCATAACAAGGAATGAAACAGAAAAAAAAGTACTTCAATAAATCTTGACTAAAAATATATTGCACGCCTCATAAGCGAAGCGCATGAGGTAGTGATCTACTCTCGCCTTACAAAAATCAAGTGATTTTTTTAACTAAATGTGTCTCTATTTATTTTCTATCGCACTTGTACAATAATATTTACTCATAAATGTCAAGGAAAATCACTAGTTTCAACACTTATGACATTTTTAAAAGACATTTTGCCTTTTAAATAAATAAAAACAATGTTTAATAAAATCATTTTGTGGACGTCCGTGTGTCTGTATGTATGGAAACTGGCGTGGTCACGATAACTCCCGAAAAACTTATCTGATCAAGTCCATTTTTTTTTATACGCTTCAGTATCATCCAAAACTAAGTCCTTTTGAAGATCACGGTCTAATTCAATGTAGTTTAATCGTAATTTCAATTTAATTGTGAAAAATTAGATTATGAGGCGTGCACTTTTGGATTTTCCAAACTTATCTTAATAAATTTCATAGTTCTTTTGCCAATAGGCTACAAACAAAAGTCTACATTTTTACACTTAAAGTTGTACTTTATGCAATTCCAAAATTTTAAAGTATCAATCCTAAAACAATAATTATTACAAAAACATATATTTTTCCATGGTGGCAAGTGATTCTTCTTAGTTATTTTATTTTCTTTCGTTTGTATATAGAACCATAACTCCAAAAGAAACATTTAATAAAATAACAGAATTCATAAAAAGAAATACAAATATACTGATAAATATAATACCAATGCTTATCGCGATTGTTACGTATTTTATTCGCTATAACATTTCATTGGGCAATCAGATATTTCTTTATGAGATCGAGTAAGTTAATGAGATTTCCGCGTTAACAAAGAAAGAAGGCAGTTAGCGGTAATTCATATGATAGGGATCCGACGGAGTGAGCACGTCACTTTTCATGACGTGATGGATGGTTTTTATTTCGACGAAATTACCTACGAATCGGGCTTGATTGAGATAAGTAGGTATGCTGGTCAAATTGCTAATATTAATAACTAGCTTTGTTTTATATATTATGACATTTCATAGAAAAACTGGAGTTTCCAGTCCTCCATCTTTATTTCGGTGTAGTCATGAACTTGTAAGTCTTTAGTCCTAAAGTGTGTTCCTTGCCCTATTTTTTTTATGATGGGACAGTATAGGTAGAAAGAAACTATTAAAATGTATCTTATTTTTGTGCAAAATGCAGATACATTTTGCACTTGGTGTAAAAGTATCAGAGATTGTAAAGCTTAAAACTTTTATACAAAAAGCAGTAACGGTTTTCCTCCCCAGATTTTGACGATTTTTGGAAATGTTGTAGATTTCATGAAATGTTTGATTATTTCAAAACTTTAAATACGATGATATTGGTCTTTATACGAGTCTATCTAAACATCAGCTCTTACTCTTACTCCAAATCTTCGACGATTCTAAATTTCTTTAATAAATAGAAACAAATTTTCAAAAAATCAAAACTTACCGCCCTAGTTTATAGTTTCAGGAGGTTTTTATGTTAGAAAGTATAGATTACGTTATAATAATCTTTAAGAAAGATTATAACGGTGTATTATCTGTTGAAAATTTATAGTCGCCAATATTGGCCACAATTACACGATAAGAATAGAAGGAAATTTATTAAAATTTTTTTTATTTTAAAGTAGACAAAAAAAATAACCGACATATATTTACAAAACAAAGAAAGAAGTTGTATGCATATTTATATATGGTAGCCTCAATCATCACCAATAAATAATTCATGGTGGACCCTTAGCGCGTCCACGGTCGTATCTTATATAATATTTTCGAACTCTAGTTTTATCCGACATATAGGTCGGATAGAGCAGCCAGTTTAATATCCATCCGATACCCACAAATCCGAATGTTAACGCTGACAGAACTTTGATATCAATCGAGGCAAGCCGGGAATTACTGTGTAATCCGCAGCCGCAATGCAACGCGTGTACTCATTGGAGCTTTGATTGATGCCGCTATTATCTGTGACGATTGGGCCGGGTAGTTTCTGCCTAGAATAGGACCACTCTATTTCTTACTATGGATGTCCTAAGAGGCAAATAAAGGACTAAACACAAACAACTGTGATATATCAATTGAGGCAAGCCAGGAATTTACTGTGTAATGCGAAGCTGCAAATGCTGCAATGCAACGCGTCTACTAATTGGAGCTTTGCGACACTACTAATATTATCAGTGATGATTGTGACATGTGGTTTCTGGTCTAGAATAGGGCCACTCCATCTCTTCCTATGTATGTCCTCGAAAAAACTACTAAGCACGAAGACCTCGTGTGGCAACTGCATTACCAAGGAGGGTTGACGTCTAGCAAGGGCTGGAAATCGTTTCAATGGTCCCGATACTTTCTTCTCCACTTTGCATGGTGTTTGCGATACTTAGTTGACAATTGCATGCATATCATCTTTAGATAAGAAGATATATTTGGATAAAAACCAGTGTACTGCTATGAATTCCGAGGTGCGCTATCCAATTCTTATGCATGCATATCATCTTTGGATAAGAAGAAATATTTGGATAAAAACCAGTGTACTGCTATGAATTCCGGGGTGCGCTATCCAATTCTTATGCATGCATATCATCTTTGGATAAGAAGAAATATTTAGATAAAAACCAGTGTACTGCCACAGAGTACTGCTATGAATTCCGGGGTGCGCTATCCAATTCTTATGCATGCATATCATCTTTGGATAAGAAGAAATATTTGGATAAAAACCAGTGTACTGCTATGAATTCCGGGGCGCGCTATCCAATTTTTATCTGTCTGTAAGTTAGTATAATATCTTATTTTTAGCTTTATACAGCAAATGATGCAACTGCGAAAGGGCTTGGAAAATGAATATTCTTAAAATGATCATTGTGTAGATGTATTCTAGCAATAATTTGCATAGTAACCTTAGTAACACAGCAGTGTAGAAGCAAAGCACGCGGGAACTAACGGGCCATGAAATTAAGAATTTGTGGAACAGGCAGCTAGGCGGCAAGCGGCAAGCCATGACGCCTCCATAAAATGCCGAGAGTACTGAAGGATAATATCCTTGTCGTAGGTATATTATCCTTCAGTACTCTCTACTACAAAAGCGCATGGAATAATTTTTTAAATTAAATATTTTTTGGCTCAAATTTGCAAAAGGTAGAAAAAGTATGATGCCTTCAAGTGTTGAAAAAGAACTAATAACCTCAATGTATGTAAGTAAGTATTTAACAATTACGTTCAGCGTCAGCTTTGTTTTTTATTTTGTTATAATATCTACGATAAAGCACATTGCAACTTTATGTTTTTATACTTACTCTCTATTTCGAAATACCTACCATGTCTCTTTCAAATTATCGTTAGTGAATTGACAACATGTTTGAACGCTGGCGCGTGCAGAAAAGTGTTAAAATCATGCAACATCTTAGTCCATGTTCGTTCTCACGCTGTCATTCACTTACTGCTGTTTGAACAGAACATTAATTTATATTTGCGTGTAAGTAATTGCTGACTATAGTATGCAACTGATTTCTGGTGTCCAATGTGCATCCTCTTTACTTTGTTACAGCGGACAGCGAGCAAATAGGAACTATTTGTTTGGAACACGGCGCCGCGTATCGGTTGGCGTTGTTACGAGCGACGGATTGATCGCAGCAGTCATTCATGTGCATTTGACTAGAGTTTATTAGCTAGCAGCGGTCGTGTTGCCAGAGTTTTACCGTGTATGATGCATGGAAATTAGGATTTTTCACCTTTTTAATATCTATAGGTAGTCTTTTCTTTATACAAATTAAGTTCCTAGGTATACCAACAGGAACTATTTGTCTGAAAAAACGGCGCCTCGTATCGGTTGTTGTTACGAGCAACAGATTATTAGGCAATGACTCAAATTTGACTAGAGTATATTAGCTAGCAGCGGTCGTGTTGCGGATTTCTGTGCATAGTATGGTTTTTTTTTACGTTTTTTGGCAAATTTTGTGTACGTATAGTTCGACATATTTTCATCCATTCATAAAGAATACTTAAATTATATTTTCTTTATAATTACTTCATTTCTAGCTTGTCTTCGAATTTCAGACTCTTAATAGACTTACCTACTGGTTGGTTTTGACATCTGGTGCATAGAAATGGTGAGGTATTATATACATAATACCTAGTCCTTATGTATAAGCTGGAACGAGATGAAAACTTTTGTAAGTATTTTTGAATTTCCTATGTTCTATAAAGTTTTCAGCTCCCCTTCGAGTTCTCATTAGGTAGGCACTTACATTTAGATATTAAATGGGCGAAATCAGAGTAGAAAGTGTGCGAAACTTAAAATTATTTTTTGTAAAGTACCTAACCAACCTAAACCTAGTGGTTCTGTAATAACAGTAGACCTCGCAAACCCAAAAACTGACACTTACCCCTTTCCCCTGGCTTAGCAAAGACATTTTAGTAAAATCCGTCCATATACAAAGTAAAAGGGACATACCCGTAATAAATCAAACCACGGGCTATACTAAATCACTAACACTTACTTACACACAGTAAAAAAAACCAAAAAAAAACGTCGTTCTCATACAAATCGGCCGGGCGGCCGCACACTTTTGTATGAAAATGCCGAAATTAATTTTGGTTTTTTGGCTGTTATTTTAATTTTATTATACCATAATGATCTAATATAGACCGTGGTCCGATTTATTACGGCTATGTCCCTTCCACGTTGTATAACGCTACAGCAAATTTTTGTAGAATTAAGTCCTTAGTGCGCTTCTCAAATTTGATTGAAATCCGTCAATAAATAACGCTGCAGCAAAGTTCCCCCTTTTCCCCTATTTCTCCCAATGAAAAATCAATTAACTAAAAATTAAATAAATCAAAGAACTGGTGTGCCAATTTTCGTCAAAATCGGTTGAAAAATGCGACCTGTAGGCAAAAACAGACAGACGAACAAAAGCATTTCTGGCCAATCTCGAAACTGAGACGCTCGCTCGCTCAGTCAATAAACAAGTTTGCCTTACTACGTATGAATATAATCATATACCAATAGCGTGATAGATAGGGCCGCTTTATGAGAAAAATGGCTTACAAACTGTTACGTTTTGTCTACGTTTGACAATCGTGTAGCCCCGGGATACTTAATTGCTATAAATTTTGAGTATTTTTTAGAAAGGATCTGAAGTTCCTAACGCATTGCATATTGTTTTGGCAAAAATTGGATGAACTAATTACATAAAATGAAAGGTGCAGTTTTACCTAAGCTTCGATTTTCCAACACCGTCACTAAGCAATAATGCAAAATTGAAAATACTTCAAATTTTAAATATAATATGAAAGACAGTTTCTATGTAGATTCCAAGCTGAAACAAGTACACATGAAGAGTACTCGAGACTTTAGACGCTTTTAAACTGAACCGTCATATCTTTCCAGTGTCAATTTTCACGCTCGGCGCTTGTTAGTGCTTGAGCGACTTTATTTTTAGTTAAATTTAATGAATATATTGTTCCCTGTCTTTGCCGTTCATTGTACACTTACCTACGCTAATTATACGAGTATAAATGGCAGTAGGTAACTAACATTTTCATATTTGTGCGAACTGAGGAGGATCTGGAAAACAAAACAAACAAGTTGCAAATTATGGTTAGGTTATCTTTCCATGCATAACCACTACGACTATGTTATTGCTTAAATTGGTTTGATGTCATCCGCAGGTTAACTATATAGGGACTTCAAAAAGACCGATAGTTTTCTCCATCTATTTTTCTCACTGATACGCACGCAGCATACTTGAGTAGAATTCTGCTTTCTGTTCTTCCTTCTAAGACGTACATAGAATCGAAACCATTCAAAAGAGATGCTGAAAGGGTCTGGCATGGGTTGAACGATAAGCTTATACACAGAACGTCTGGAATATTTTTAGGTAACACGTCGAGACTAGAGATATGTCAACCTAGTACTTCTACTATAAAATTATTAACTGCCTCCTAGGATCTCATAGGTACCCTTCTTTCTGAAATTAACTCTAATACCCAGTTTGGATCTAGAAATCAGAACTTCAATATATTAAGTCTTCAGGTATATTCTAACAACACCTCATAATAATTCTATCGTTTGAATTTGACGCCAATTAATGCTGGTCTCCAATAGAGACATAGACATTTACCACTTCTTTTTCTCTTTCGTTATTTTATTATAAACAAAAAAAATCTATCTCTACCGCATTACTTTTTAATTTCTTTGTTTATATTTATATAATCTAACCAACTATAACCAAAATATGGCTGTTATCTGTTTTGTGTGCTAATAAGGAATTAAATTAATAATTACAGTTCCTGAAAAAAAATCTGGGCCTAAAGGAAAATCTTAACATGTGCTTCTCTTTCCGCGCAGATCGTAAAAGCTGATCGGGAGAAGCAGCGAAAATGCGAATTATATTCATATGAGATTCTCGCCTAACTATTAACATGATTCGCATTCTCCCACCATCACGGTAAAAGTGGCCTATGGGTCATATGCTACTACGTTTGCGCTAAATTTGTATGAGTTGTTTGTACTTAGGTAAACCTATCACTTTAAGGCGGTGAACTCACTGCACCGCGCACCGTCGCGGAGCGCGGTTCAAAACACTGACTGACGCTCCCGCGCGTTAATGCGTTTTCAGTGTGTTGGACTAGGCGTGTTTTCTATACAAACTGACATACTTGCATATAATGTTAAAATCTGCCGCCCCGCGCTCCGCGACGGTGCGCGGTGCAGTGGGATCACCGCCTAATCGAATACATACAATGAAATATCTATTTCACTCAATCATATTGCTCCCGGGGCTTAGGAGTGATTACGATGTACCAATGGAGAACATCGCATTTTCTCATTTCGTTTTTAGGACGAAGCAATTTCAACCTAATATTGTATGGTAGGTACCTACTTACTTTTGTGTTAAAATAAATTGTTAGAATTAACTTTAGTATAAATAAGAAGTGATCGGCAAAATATCGGCTCAAACGATGTCAATAAATAGCCGTCTCAATCGCATCGCCAAGGGATTAGCCGTGATTAAGATGTATGGAGAACATCGCATTTTACAAGCTTTTATTACAGATTTTATTTAGCTCTTTTTCAAAATCAAAGGCAAATCTTGCAAATTAAACTCGAGCCACTTTTCGGTTCCTGGTTCTGATCTGATGATAGAGCCGGAAGTTGGCTATAGAAGTCCTGTAATTAAATAATGCAACCCCGTCTTGTTTGGGCTCATTACATTTGCCTTGATTAGTTCTTATGCCTCACAATAAAAGCTTGTACGAAAAATTATTGTATTTTGAAAAACTTATCTGAGTAAAGTTGTAATGTATATCATAAGTATAACCGAGATTAATTTAATTAACCATTGTCAAATTTTTCACAAACCAAATATAAAGAGAACGACAAAATATCGCCCAAAACAATATCAATAAGTATATCACCCAGATGAGCGGCCGCAATTGTCTCACCCGGAGTTGATAACGACGTATAGAAATAGAGAACATCCTATAACCGAAATTACTCTAATTATTAACCAATATCAAATTCTTCACAAACCAAATAAGAAGCAAATAACGGTCAAACTATGTAAATAAATAGCCTTCTCAATCGCATCGCCCGGGGATTAGCTGCTGTTATTATATATACCTATAGAAAACATCGCATTTTTTAAAAAGAGTTCACTGTTCATCCTATATCCTATAACATAAATAGGTAAAATAATTAACAACTATCACATCCATTACAAACCAAATAAGTAAGATGTGATTGGCAAAATATTGCCCCAAACGACGTCAATAAGTAGCCGTCTCAATCGCATCGCCGAGGGATTAGCAGTGATTACGATGTATAGAGAACATCGCATTTTCTCATTCCGTTTTCGGCACGCATCAACTTGATTTCACCTCCTCCGTAGCGCGGGTAAGTTTTCCCCGAAGCGTCATATAAATAAATTGTTGCCAGTCTTTATTGCCTCGGTTTACGGGTACCGTTTTTCCCGCCGTGTTATCGTCTTCGGGAATTCTCTTTTCTTATATCCGAACCTATTGTGATTTCGCTCCTACCTGTGATTATCATAATGTCTATACTGCGAGCCATTCAATTGAATACGATCCCGTTGATTATTCTCTTCCTACTTTTATATGAATTTCTGTTTCTTTTTATTTATTTAACTTTGTTGAAAAAAAATTTACAGGCGGACTTAAAGGCCTAGAATCTTTTCTCCTATCAACCTACAGGTGATAAAAGCAAAAAAAAAAACTAATGACGGACATAAAAAAAATAGGGCCAAATTAACTAAACCTGAGCATATCTTTAAATCAAACAGACACTTACCCATCATCATCATTATCATCCCAGCCCTTCTGTCGCCCATTGTTGGGCATAGGCCATCTATTCGTCGACGCCAACCATTTCGGTCCTGTGCTGCTCTTATCCAGGTGCGAGCCGGGTCTTTGATTACATATGTAATCAACCCATCGTATAGGCAGACGCCTGACGCTACTCTCATCCGTTCTCACACCATTCAGTTAGTGCCTTGCTCCACATGCCATCACTCTGTGGGGCCATTTGCGTCCAAGTATATGCGGATCTACACGAATTGTGGAATGTCAGCTGATTTAAGTATGTCATCCAGTCTAATAAATGCCGGTCATCCAAGCTGTATTCGCCTATCGATCTCCTTGTTTTTGTTCTTTTCTTTTTTCTTATTGATAACCCCCTTCCTTTTTCTTCTTTCTTGGCAACTTCTTTAAGTATACAATATGTCCAATGTAAACATATTCATCTACTTTTTCCAAACTCTCGCCTCCAACTGAAACAGTTGGATTGGTGACTCCGGTTATGACCTTTGTCTTGGACATATTCATCCTTATTCCAATAAGTTGATACCTACTCTATCCCATTCAAGCGTTTTTACTTAGCGTTCTTCTGAACCCCGTAGGTATATAAAACGTTCACACAGTTTCTGTGGCTTACTAAACAGCTAGAAAAGTTGAAATCTGAACCAAGAAGACCGGCATGCGGAGTTGGTTCTTAACTGCCGAGCATATTCATACGGTTAGGCAGGCACGGTTGATGGAGAAGAGCCAAGAGTTCAACCATACCAAGGTCTTTCGTAGTCGACAAAAGTCATGCACACATGACTTTTGTCGACTACGAAAGACCTTTTGACAGTGTCGAGCTCTGGGCTCTCTCCATTGCTGTTAAAAACACGCGATACGTTGATCTGCTCCGGGAGTTATACAACTCAGCTACTATGCAAGTGCGTCTAAACGACTTAAGCAAATCCTTACTCAAGCGGGGAGTGAAACAAGGCGACAGTATTTCACCCAAGCTTCACTGCTTCTTGTAAGATTTTGATAAGAGATTGTAATAACGCTTAAATACTTATCAAACTAGATAATATTTCAGAAGCAAATTAATGGTGCTTGTACGAGTAAATAAATTTGTTAAAGATTAAATTTTGTATTCCTATAATTATTAATAACTTGCAAAATTCCGATCATTACAAGCGCTCAGGTATTCCAATTAGGCGAAATATTTTAACAGCAAATTTCACGATTGCTTCAAGAGAAGGGCTCTTATATCGGTTATTAAACGTGATTAAGATATTATTATTATCTTAGTAAAACTGTTTCGTTTTATACTTTTATAAAGGCAAATTTTAGCATACCTGCACCGTAGAGAATTTATGTTAGTAAAATATTATTTTATTTAAAATTTCTAAATTCCATTCAGGAAAACCTGAACTTAATCACCTACTTGTCATAAAATAATTTATGATATTTTTTCAAAACAAAATAAAACCGACTTCAATACCAGTAAAGTGACATACATACATACATACTATCACGCCTGTTTCCCACAGGGGTAGGCTGAGACTATGGACCTCCACTTGCTACGATCTTGACAGACCTCTTTCGCTTTATCTACACTCATCAACCTCTTCATACATGCCCTTTGGTTACGTGTACTTCTTACCTCTCCCTTTTTCAGAACGTCTGCAATCTGATCGTAGAACGTTCGCCAAGGTCGACCCTGTCCCGCTCTTCCTTTCACACTTGCCTTATAAATATTTTTTGTTAGTCTATTTTCATCCATCCTTTCTAAATGCCGAAACCATCTTAACATCCCTTGTTCTACTTTTGTCACTACGTCCTCTTTCACTCCACACCGATCCCTTATAACATCATTTCTTATTCGGTCTTTCAAGGTAACACCACACATACTCCTCAGCGCTCGCATTTCAACTGCATTTATTCTACTTTCATGCTTTCTCTGCCATACCCAACTCTCACTACCGTACATTAAAAACGAAACGAGTAAAAGATCACTATCTGTATTTATCATCCTAATATATTTAGAAATATTAATATATGTATTTATTATATATATGCTTTATGAATATATATTTATTTATGTATTTATGTAAGTATATGTAGGTATGTATCTTGTCTATTTATTTATTTAGTTTTGTATTGTAGGTACACACCAATTACCTCTTTTTTCCCATTTCCTCTCGCGGGTCTACTGGAAGAAATTTCTTTAGAAATAAGTAGCACCTAAGTACTATGTTTTCCTTATTTTTTTATGTGTATGTTTGTTTATTTTCCAAGTGTACTTAAATAAATAAAATAAAATAAATTAATTAATTAAAGTAGGTATTAGTACTCCTTTATGAACAGCAAGACGTGCCTTATCTGATACTTTCCTGCTGGTCATAAAGGAATGCAACGCTCCATTCACTTGGTTACCCGCATTCACTCTTCTTTCCACATCACCCTCGTGCTTGCCATCTTTTGTAAACTTACATCCTAAATATACAAACTCTTTCACTTGCTCCACTCTCACCCTATTTATTAAAATATTGCATTCTGTTGAACTATCATCTCTTTCAAAAACCATAACTTTAGTCTTACTTACATTAACTTTCATACCCTTTTTTTCTAATGCATTATTCATAACAGTTATCATCTTCTGTAATTCCTCCTCTGAGTCCGCAAGTATCACTTGGTCATCGGCATAGAATAAATGAATAACTCTTTATTGCACCTAAAAAATAATTAAAAAATTAACAAAATACAAATTGTAAATATATATACATAGGTACAATCGGCGGTCTTATCGCTGACAGCGATATCTTCCAGACAACCAGTGGATGGAGAGAAATGTAGGCACATGAAAAAGAACCGGTGGCGCAAAGAAAACGATAAAATATATAGATATAGAATAACAAATAAACAAATAAATAATAATATAATAAACGATAAAATACATAGAGAAGGCATTAGATAAATAACTCATCTATTCTAACACCACATTCATCTTCTTTCAAATCTGTCAAACAACTGTCCATGAATAAGTTGAACAGCCAAGGCGACGCTACACATCCCTGTCTAACACCTTTTTCGATGTTAAACCATTCTGTGTATTCGCCGTCAATTCTGACACAAGCACTAGAAGCCTTATAAAGAGATTTCAGTGCCTGGATCAGATGGCTGCTCAACCCATACGTAGACAGTGTTGACCACAGTTCATTCCTCACCACTCTATCATAGGCCTTTTCTAAATCTACGAAGATGCAATAGACTTTTCGATCTTTGGCCAAAAGTTTCTCTAAAATGCATCTTAAAGAAAAGACCTGATCCGTGCATCCCATACCCTTTCTAAATCCCGCTTGTACATCCCATATCTTCTCGTTTGTATCTTTCACAACCCTTCCTATCAAGACCTTTGTATACAATTTGCCGACCACGCTAAGAAGACTAATGCCTCAGTAGTTTTTACAGTCTTGCTGCGGTACCATACATTTTTTTAAAACACAGACAGACAGACAGTAAAGTGACAGCCGCAGAAAAGCTAAATACGCAGCAATTGTATACTTAGACACAGAATACATAAGAGTCAAAACTTAGACGATATATTTTTCAGTTATTTTCGTTTTAAAACCAAACTACTTCATCGGTTTTGATAAAATTTCTATGGGACCACCTGGAAAGTATACCCTTTTAAACAAAAAAAGATTTTTTAAATCGGTCTAGGCGTCTTTAAGAAATAAAGATTCCGACGAATTGATAATCTCCTCCTTTTTTTGAAGTCGGTTAAAAACACGCCACTGCAAGCATAGGTACACTAAAAGCATTCCACTACGCCAACAATAACAAAAACAAGAATGATTAAAAATTAAGCAAGGAAATTTTATGCAAACTTGTTAAGAGGGTTTTACATAAGAGAAGATGCAAATTAATTCTATTAAGATGAGCGTAGTATGCGCTTACTTAATTACAAGTACATAACACATCCCCGGCTTTTGCGCCGTCGCATCGCGCTGTCAAAGCTTTCAGAAGCCGAGAAGGTGTGAATTAAAAAATTACCTACCTAGGAAAGGAATATGCGTAATTTCCATGAATTTTCGTACCTTGACGAGGGTCGAAAGTTTAACGGATTATAACAAGTGGCAGCACTAACTGTCACGAGCAGACCTGGCCACGCCACGCCTCATGGCTTAATAGCCAAACTTTCCCCTACGATTGGAGTTTTTGCGGAATTGCGGCGGTTGTGTGCCCGCACCGTTAATTTATGCGCCACCGAGTGAATTGAGAGCTCCCTACTCGTTCTGCGCTCCTATTAGGTATTCAAGACGCCGTTTAATCGACCTACACCAGATCTGCAGATCGACGGTTTAAACAGAATTCTAAGGCAGCAGAAATCGTCCCGCAGAATCTGATTGGAAGCGAACCTCTAGGGCATTCGCTGAATGCAGTTTCTAAAGATTATTATTTTTAAACGCAGATAAAATCGAGTTTGAGCTTTACTTTGAGTTACGTAGTTGGAAGTTTGTAAAGTGTAGGAATCAGAAGAGTTTTAAGTAAGTACAAGTGAATTGTCTAATTTGATTGTGTAATGTCCTAAATATTAGCCAGTATTTGAAATAAGTAATTTGAGGTAGTAAAGTTCTGAAAACAGCAAGGCCCATCCAATCCTATTAGCCCAAAGTTCTACTGTTTTCTAATGTGAACACACTATTTTATCTTCATCTATGAGAGTAAGTAATTAGGTACCTACAAATATAAATATCTTATTAAAATACTTTTAAAAAACAAATGATCAAGTAACAAAACAACAGTGTTACTTAATGAGATCTAAAGATCTATATAGAAGTTAAGAGTTAATCTATAAGCCTCTAATATACACTTTAATTCCAAATTTGAATTTTGTAGGTCTACTATAAGCACCTTATTCTAAGAATGTTGATGATCGGTGAGTGAGTAAGTCAGTAACAAAATGGAAAAACTTTGGCTGTGATTGTTCGTAAAGTATGAGTAAATTAGGTACATATTTGGGATTTTAGCTGGGTAGAGTACGATATTTTGATCACTAAAAGTTTAAGCTTCTAGCTTCCGCCATAAGGACGTTAAGATTGCCTTCTGTGAATTGCGGCCAATGCATCAGTCGCAAGCGGCTGCAACCATTGCGGCTATTGCGGCCATAGTCGTTATAGTATGAAAATGTTACGTTACGTTAGTAATTATATTATCTTTGGTATGGGGTCATTTCCGTGCACTGACAAGCGATCAACATCAGCAGCGCAGGTACTTTCCAATTGTACAACTCCCCGTTTCGTAATTCTTATTAAATATCTCCTTGATAATAATAATAATATCTATTGACGACCTCCGTGGCGTAATGGTTAACACTTTAGACCGCTAATCTGGAGGTTATGGGTTTGATTCCCAGGCAGGGCAAGTTGGAAAATAGCCTTTTTCAAATTGTCGTGTTTATCTATATATGTATTTATCATAAAATATAGTATCGTTGAGTTAGTATCCCATAACACAAGTTTAAAACTTACTTTGGGGCTAGCTTAATTAGTGTGATTCAGGAACATATATCGAAATATGAAAAATAATGTTTGGCCTCCAGTACATTTGACCGATCAGCTGATCCGACTTTATATGGAAAGCCAAAAATTAATATTCATATTTCGAGTTTTCGACATATGTTCCTCGGGGAAAGTTGTTTGGTATTATGGACTGAATCCACCCTTAAAATAGTTTCAGTATCTTTTGTTAGACGTTATATAATTTTTGAACCTCCCATACAAATTGACCGATCACCCGACCCGAGTTTGTATGAAAAGCATAATATTTTTCTTAATTCGATGTGTGCTTTTAGGAAAGTTTTTCAGTGTCATTGACTGAATTCTCCCTTAAAATAGTTTTAGTATATTTTGTTAGACGTTAGTTAAAGTCTTAAATTAGGTAGGTACCTAAACTTAAGTACCTATTCAAAATATTGAGACGGGCTGTAACATACAACAAGTTATCCACACATTAAAAACAAGTTATCCACACGCCTCATAATGTTTAATAGTATTTAGTACGTACGGACATTCTAGTATTTATTGTCGGATATTTCTTTTTCCAGTTTTGGAGAAAATAAATATTGATTTTGGTGAAAAAACTAAATAAAAAACTCTTGGGGAATATTAATAGCCTAGTCAAAATAAATATTCATGTTTACAAATTCGCATAAAGCTGAAAAAAATTAGTACGAATTTTCAGAACAACATTATAAATGAAAAGTTAAAAATCCCCATCGATCCCTTGATGTGTATCTATGGATCGTTGCCATGGGATGTTTACCCCTATTGTCATATTCTATGTCAATTATATTTATTATAGTATGTACAATTTTAGTTGAATAAAGCTAAATTTGTCTCTAATTACGCATCATCCCTCATCATCATCATATAGGTGGAGTATTTTCAATGTCTCCCGATCCCTCATTTGCTAAAAAAAATATTTAAGGTCGAAAGGCCTAAATATTCATTTTTTTGCATTTTGCAGACACTAATATTTTTTTATTTAAAAAAATATTATAATAATAAATTTAAAAAAATATATAATGACTACATGTAGCTACTTTTTCCACACGTAATTTCTACGTATGATTGGGCTTTATGGCTACACAAATATGATTGGGCTTCTAGGGTTAATCTTTAACCTAACCGAACTTGCAGGAGAAAGCTCGAAGATTTCATATTGAAAATCCTTGCGGAAAACTATATACGTACAGCTGTGACCTTCTACGGCTAAAATGGTGATGATGGTGATGATATGTGCTCTATATCTAATTGCAGAGCAAAATTTAATTTATATATATCGCACCCTGAGAATGAAAGTGACCGAATTCAAAATTTGTGTTTTTTGGGAAATCGCAATATTGTGTTCGTATTTTAGTGACGTCCGTATAAAATACATCATAATTCGTTCAAATGAAAAGATATTTATACATTTTTAATTTAAGTATATGATTAAGACTTTTATCAATAAATATAGCCTAAAACAGTATCTAAAAATCATTTATTACAATTAAAAAATATTTTTCAAAAAAAAACTAACGAAAAAGTGTCACTTTAGTATTTTTAATATTTAAAAATTTTTGACTTATTCAGACATGGGTTACTTTAATTGTAAAAGATAATGCACGTCTACTTGACTTAAATAAAAATAAGTCACTTTAACACTGATATTTTTAGGAAAAATTGGTTAATAAAACTACTTATTATTTATGTAATTATATTTATTCTTGAAATTGACAATCAAATCAACATTAAACAAAACCTCCAAAAACCATTTCTATATAAAAATAGTGTAGATACATAAAAAAAACATAACCCATAAAATCAACTTAGTTATTTGTTGAAGAAACAATAAACAAACAAACTCAAAACTAGACAGTAAATTTCTTTGTAATATTTTTTACTTACTCTATGTACGATAAATAAGTAAATAAATATATAGGGACAAATCACACTGATTAAGCTAGCCCCAAAGTAAGTTTTAAACTTGTGTTATGGGATACTAACTCAACGATACTATATTTTTATGATAAATACATATATAGATAAACACCCAAGACCCAGAACAATTTGAAAAACGCCATTTTCCAACTTGCCCTGGCTGGGGATCGAACCCAGAACGTCCGGATTAGCGGTCTAGCGTGTTAACCATTACGCCACGGAGGTCGTGGTCGGAAATATGAACATATTCAGTCTTAGGTAGGAACTTATAATATTTTTTTAAGTATGCAATGTATAATCATTATCAATGAGAAAACATCTTGTCAAACTACTAGTGACTTTCATGTAAATGTGTAGTTACGAAATGAAATCACAAATAAGTAATAGAAATAAAATGAAATCAAAACAGCCCTTATTATAACTAGACACATTATTACATATTATAAAAATAATATGTGTAGTTAGTAGGAATTACATTCTTTCTTACCAAATCTTTCAAATCGCGTTTCTTATGTTCTTTTAAATCAAGCGATTTCTTCAATATTTTTTATTTTCTTCCTTTGGTTGCGCATATTAATTGTATTATATTCTGTTTCCAAATAAGAAGTTTTATAGTAAAATTGAAACTCATTTCCTTTCTTAAAATTTAAGGTTCTAATGTCACTCCATATAATTGTTGTTTTGTCTATATTTTCGTTGAAATTGTACCCCCATTGGTATTGCAAGGCTTTAATGTCATGAAAAAATTATGATCTAGTTCTTTAAGTATGAAAGGGTTTCCCGTCTTACGAGCACTTTTTATAAGAGTTGCATATTGACAAGGTATATAAATAGGACCTGCTTTTTAATTTTCGGTTATTTCTTTTTCAATTAAACTATGCACGTTGTCAGCCTCATTGTGTGTATGTCCTTTAATTAAATATTAATGAGTTATGCTCTCAATATTTTCTAAATTGTTTACTGCAAAAGAATACAAAGCCACCATTTATTTGTTTTTATTTTGACCAGTAGCATTATCTGAATAAAAAAAAAATGGTTGCCTGTAAAGTCGGTTTTACGGGCGAAGATTTTACGTGACAACGCGCGCGGCAGACCGATCATAGTTGAGTGGGAGAGAGACGCAAGGCATTCGGCGGGCCTCTCTCTCGTTCGGTGACTCATCGTAACGTTACCGAGCGTTACACTTTTTCATAAGTGACTCCCAGCCGCAACCTAATTTAAGACGTTGTCATGTCAAAAGTGATATGCATGTTTTTATAAGGGTTCTGAGAATTTATTTGTTTTAAATATAAATACACGCAAAGCCCTATTTCATTTACTCCTCTTTGGGCCTGGGTTTCATCCCAAAAATAGAAATAAACATTGCCGTAAGCACCAGAAGTACTGTCTTCTAAACGCTTCCTTGATTTCCTTTCCTCATCTATGTTATTATTGCTAACATTCTGAACAGACATAGGACGTGGTGGCGAAGGCGATGGAGATGAATGCCGCAAAGATGAAGGACTGCTCGATGATGAAATAATAATATTTCCTTTTTTGCCATTATGTAAATATGTAGGATCATTATCGCTTAAATCTACGTCACTCTCGTCACTATTGACTGGCGATATTTTATAATTTGGGTTACCTCGGCAACGTGAGACAGTTTTACTAACGTCTTTATGCTGTTTACGTGACGACGAAATAGATGTTAAGCTCGATGAGGAGGAAATCGATGAAGTAGAACTCGATGAACTGGATGATGATGAGGACCTTGATGAGATTGGTTGTTTGGAAACGAGAGTATCAATGTTTTTTGGAACTGAAGTCGATGGTTTATTTGTATTTTGTCTTACTACAGATTGTGTAAATATTACCGAAAAAAAAATTTTGTTATTCATTTCGTATGAATTAATTGTAATTAAACACTGACTATTCAACTCAAAACCAACCTCAATTCTATTTTCATGGAAGTTATTAACCAATAGATTAGCTTGATCTTCATCTACCTTCTTACAATTTATATTTGGCGCCTAAAAATTAAAATATAATAATGAAACAAGGTTACACATAAGCCGTAGTCCTTAGCCTTACCAACCTAAAGTAAAGACTAAGGACACTTTGATTTTTAAAATATGTGCAGTCTATAACATTTTTGTTTATTTTTCGTGTGTGTAAGTGGCTTACACAATAGCTAGTTAGTAACACTTTATTGCACCAAAAACACTAACAAATAATATTTCATAGCAATAGCTCTAAAAGTACTTATTTAAGTAAAAAATGGACTTACGACTAGTGTCTCTGTAAAGGTTCGAGCTTTTTTTATTTCTCTTTCTGGTGTATTCTCAATATATGATATACTTTCGTCATTTTCAATATTATGTAAAAAAATGTGTAAATATTTTAAAAAATTAAGAAATAAGTATATTTATTTACTAAAATTATAAAATACCGTATTGTCAATTTCACTTAGCAAAGATGGTCGAATAATTTGTGATTCCCGTATCCTTTGTGGTGAATTAATAGTGACTTCATTTTCTTTATTTTCGTGCTAAAAAATTAATATGTATATTAACAGCATGTACTGCAAAAATGTTAATAAATATCGTTTTCGAAATTCTATAAATATTGAATAAGTACCATACTTACATCGTTTTTTTCGGTATTGACCATTTCTAAAATTAAGTCCGCTCTCAATTTAATTTTTTTGTTGTTGCAAAATGCCCTAAGTGTAAACATACACTTAGATTGAATATAGAAAAGTGACATAATGCTTACTAAGACCAAGTTGTGTCGATAAAAAAATAATAAAATGACGTAAAAATAATTAGTACAGTTAAATATTAAAAGCGTTTAATAGAATACAGACATAACTCAAACTGTGTCGTGTCATTAATTTTGGATTTTAATATAAAACTGACTTAACTGGAGTTAAGCTACCTCAAATAGCCCAAATCATAGCTCAAAAATGACCAAATACAAACATCGGTCACTTTACGATTAAAATTTCAACAAAATGTATACTCACTATTTAGTAAAGAAGCGGCAATTTAAGGATTCGGTCACTTTATTCCGAACGAATTAACGACCAACCAAAACCTCCGTCGACGGAACACTAATCGGTCATTGTTGTAGTGGGGGAAGGGTCAAAACGTGCAGGAGTGAAAGAGACGCAACATGTACGTTTTTCCTGTTCTAACTCGAATTCGTCAGTTTTTGATTAACTAGGCGATAGATCTTGTTGCGCTGAGTCGTTTCATGTATTTAACTCAATTTACCAAAATTTCGATTTCGGTCACTTTCATTCTCACAGTGCGATATATACCAAATATTCTCATTTATTTATATTGTTCTATTTTTAACCTCAACTGTCCCACTGCAGGGTAAAGTCCACCTCTCCCAGCATTCCAACTCTCGCGATCGAGGGTTTTTTTTTTAGAGTCAAAATGTATCTATCTACCAAATACAGTATTAGGTACAGATATTTTCAATCTCCATTAAAATTTGAAAAATACTCCATCTTTCTACTATTACCGGAAATAAATGCAGGGAAATAAAGTTGGGTTCTTTTTTAAAGTTGACATTAAATAAATTTCAGAATAAATCATAGATGGCAGCACTATTATAATACATATTAGTTTACTACGCAGCGACATCTAGCAGAAACGGTTTGAACTATCGCTAAGTTAAACAAACAAGAACCATGCTTTTTCCTTAGGTTTAATGGTACTTACGTCCAATAAAAGGTGGCAGCACAGTGTCAAATTTTCAACAACAAAGTAAAATGTAGAAAATATTGCGCCAAATAGCTGAATAAAATTATTTTTCTTACTCATTTAAAACCAGTAATTATATATAAAATATTCTCAGGAAACTATCTAACAGTTATCATGGTATGTCAGATGCCCTTAGTCAGCTTGAAAATCTGACACCATTGTTGGCCACTTGCACACGCGAAAAACATAAGAAAGAAAGAAATAATTTATTTGATATAAGCAACTAGGTAAAATACTTAGGTATATCTTTGTTGTATATAGTTACCGCTCAAGTTTCCTGTCAATTTGAAGTCCAAAAAAATAAACTAAAAAAAAATATATTATTATGTCTCTACCTCGATCAAGACAAAAAGAAGGTAGACAGAAGCAAGAGTCATAAGATCTAAAGGCCACAGAGGAAGACTGACAGTCGTAGGTTAACTGGAAGAAATCCCTACGTGGCATAAGTCCGCCTTTGTATATTTATGTTGTCTTTTATACTTCAATTTTTTGGTACAATAAAGATATTACAAAAAAACACATATATCTAAGTATAGATGGTAAACAGGAGCCAAATGTTACTAACTTATTTAGAAGGTTCTCTAAGGCCTCTTGAGAAGGAATAGAGTCAATTATCTTGTTCTACTTAAAACTACGATCTGAAATTAAATAATGAAAAAAGTAATAATCAAAAAATACCACGCTATTAGGACTTACACACTTACAGGTATTTATACACCAATTCTTATTTCATTATTAAGTTTTACTTACTGCAGCTTGAATGCCTAAAAATTTAGATTTGCGATCTGCTCGGGAGAAGAAGCAACTTACATTCCTTAGCTCGCAGAATTAGAAGAACATACCTAATATGTTAACTCATTAGCTATTTTAAAAGAGTTCCAAAGATAAATATGTACGAAAAATAGCTCTTTATATTATTTGAGGCTGACGCTGTCTACCTAGTAGGTATGCTCCTAGCTACTTGCTCTACGATGCTGTTGCATTCTCATTTTTTGAGAACGTTTTGTAGAACACGTATTGTTTGTATTGTGATTAAAAATATACGTCAAAAATCATTGATCCTTTTTACCCGACTACGGCAGAGCAAAAGAAGGGTCATGTGTTTCGCCGCTATTTATGTATGTATGTACAGATGTTCCCTCATATATTCAATAATATCCATTATATCTTGACAAATGTATTTATTTATTAAAATCTTTATTGACCAAAATGGTACAAAAGGTGAACTTAACGCTAATGCATTCTCTACCAGTCAACCTTTAGGAAAAACAAGGAATGTAGTATTGTTGGAAGCGTCTTGGCTTTTCGCTGGTTATAGAATATGTGAGGTCACAGTAAATTGAACGTGACGCCCCCTATAGGTCTAATACGGAACTAAAAAATATAATAATTCTTACATTATTAGCGGTTTTGTTCTGCTCCCTGCTGTTTTCATCCTTTTTAGGGTTTCGTACCCGAAGAATGCAAACGGGACCCTATTACTGAGAATCCGCTGTCTGTCCGTCTGTCTGTCTGTCCGTCAGTCACAGGGCTCTATCTCTTGAACCGTAATAGCTAGACACTTGAAATTTTTACCGATTATGTATTACTGTAGCGGATATAACAACAAATACTAAAAATAAAAAATAGTTAATAATTAAAGGGGGTCGTGATACAAGAAACGTGCTTTTTTCAGCGTTTTTAACTTGATCTTCATAATGGCATTAACTAGATACTTGAAATTTTCACCAATTATGTATTACTATGACCACAATAACAACAAATACTACAAATAAAATAAAGTTAAAAATTAAAGGGGGTCGTCATACAAGAAACGTGTTTCTTCAGCGTTTTAAAACATTGTACGGTGGTACGGAAACCTTCATGTACGAGTCCGACTCGCACTTGCCCGTTTATTTTAGTGAGAACCTCGTATAATCCCTTAATCCCGTCGGGTTTAAGATTTTTATACTACCTATATCTTGTTTACCTAAAAATTGTTCTTAGGTGCTTTAATAAAATAAACGGGCAAGTGCGAGTCGGACTCGTACAGAAAGGGTTCCGTACCACCGTACAATGTTTTAAAACGCTGAAGAAACACGTTTCTTGTATGACGACCCCCTTTAATTTTTAAATTTATTTTATTTTTAGTATTTGTTGTTATTGTGGTCATAGTAATACATAATTGGTGAAAATTTCAAGTATCTAGTTAATGCCATTATAAAGATCAAGTTATAAACGCTGAAAAAAACACGTTTCTTGTATGACGACCCCCTTTAATTTTTAACTATTTTTTATTTTTAGTATTTGCTGTTATAGCTGCTACAGTAATACATAATCGGTGAAAATTTCAAGTGTCTAGCTATTACGGTTCAAGAGATAGAGCCCTGTGACTGACGGACAGACAGACAGACAGACGGACAGACAGCGGAGTCACAGTAATAGGATCCCGTTTGCACCCTTTGGGTACGGACCCTAAAAATGAAAATTATATAGGTACCAAAGGACTACTAAAACTTAAAAGATATAAGAAATGAACATGCTCATTCTTATGAGCACTCCGGGTACAAACTGCCAACATGCCATATGGGTAGTCGGATGGCACTGTCAAAATTTAAAAATATCAAGTCGTACGTCCAACTAAGGTACATTATTGCTCTCTGATCCAACTGGTCGAAGTTGTTAGAACCAAAGAACAATAACCTATACATATGTCTAGTTAAAACGATCAAATGTAGGAATGCTACCTACCTTAGTCAATTTGGCTTTTATTATTATTTCTTATTTAGTTTTGGGCTCAAAGTAGACTATGAAAAATTGTTTATAATCACTACATAGTATAAAACAAAGTCGCTTCCTACTGTCTGCCCCTATGTATGCTTAGATCTTTAAAACTACGCAACGGATTTTGATGCAGTTTTTTTTAATAGATAAAGTGATTCATCAGAAAGGTTTATATGTATAACACATACCCGTGCAAAGCCGGGGCGGGCCGCTAGTAAAATTATAAAACACATATCCTAACGATATCAGAACCTGTCAGATTTTCCATCGGATTGCTTGCAGGAAAAATACCTTTAAAATCCTTTTATTCACTTTAATATGCAAGTCACACGATAATGCACATATTAGGGCAAACTGATGTATTTTCACCAGTCATCAGTCGCCCTCGGCTCATACGCGTTCCATATGCAAAGCGGTCGGTTGACAAAGTGCCCTATTTTTTAAGATTTGTCGCGAATGATAGGGCTTTACGAATAGGGCGGTTTATAAGCTCATTTGAAGATGCTTTAAAATGTACTCACGTGGTGGTTTTAATACCTGAAGACCCTGCCGAGGTAGCTCAGCATTATATGTACCTTCTGATTGCTTTAAAAGACGTATGTTTTCTGCTGATATTTTATGAATACTTATTAGTAGTTTTTTTAGTTTCTAATGTGTTAGTAGTCAACATTGGTGTCAGGTTTTTCAAGCTGCTTAAACAGGTACCTACTACTACTACAAAATATACTGAAACTATTTTAACGGTTAATTCAGTCCATGATATCGAAAAACTTTCCCCAAGGAACATATATCAAAGAATCAAAGAAGGAAAAATATTTTTTTCCGGTTGTCATCAGTGTACAGTCATGTCAGATGCCTTTAGGCAGCTTGAAAAATCTGACACCAGTGTTGGCCACTCACGCACATGAAAAACAACAATGTATTTACTGCCATCTGTTGAGGGACTCTTGATCCTTTTACTTACAAATCAGATGTTAAGGCCGTACCTGATTTTTCCGGGGTCCAGTGCTGCCCCCATTTAAAATAAATCATTTTGAGGAAAACGGAGACATTATTTAAAATTTTGCTACTACCAAATCCTAGATAACCTTTCAAAGTATTTTATGAACTACTGTTTACAGTTTAAAGTAAGAACGTTAAGCTTTACTACGCACATTAGCGAAAAACGGCCACTTTTGGCAAATGTGCGTAGTAAAGTTTAACGTTCTCATTATAAACTGTAAACAGTAGTTCATAAATTACTTTGAAGGGTTATCTAGAACTTGGTAGTAGCAAAATTTTGAATAATGTCTCCGTTTTCTTTAAAATGATTTATTTTAAATGGGGGCAGCACTGGACCCCGGAAAATTTAGGTATGGCCTTAATGTTTAATTCACATTAACTTTTCATAAGTTTTCTTATGTATCTTATGTGAAAACCAGAGAATGAAAGTTGTGATGACGAAAAAATTTTTGAAAGTAGACCTCAGATTCTTTTTCACGTCGAAAGTATGGGGAAAAGATTGTAAACAACAAATCGTATAAAGAAATATATAAATCTGACACGTTATTATATGATAACTTTCTTACGTCAACAGAAATCTAAACATAAAAGTGTCAGGAAGTTTTAAAATATTTTAATTATAATAACTAATTTAGAGCTAATTTACAATCTGTTTGATTTTCAAATAAGCAGAAAATTTATAGTTCCAATCTAATCTTTATTTAGTATGTATTGAAATAGAAAGAGACCTAATTCTTTCCATTGTAAAAATAATATGAAAATACGTAAGATCATAAATCAGACGATAATCAAGTGATAGGTAAAATTTATGAAACTTTATTCATAAGACTTTAATGGCATCTAAGGTAGGTATTAGGGAAAGTTTTGCAATATGGTTAACTGCTTTTATTTTAATCAAATTGGAATTAGTTTGTATTTTAATATATAACTGTAACAAACTTCTTCTGCCTTGTCCTTAATCCCACTATTATGTGAGGTCGGGACAGCATGCAAACAGCTGTACAAACTGTTCCCATTGTAAAATATACTATGTATTGCGACTATGCTAGGGGACGCCTGTGATATATACTGGTGAAAGTCATCATCATCACCATCCGAGCGTATTCCCGGTTGCATCGTCAGCGGTTACGCTTCAGAGCCCGGGGTCCGCTACCTACCCCAGGTGATTTGACGAGGTTACTGGTTTTTACACAGAGTGACTGCCGTCTGACCACTGCAACCCAAAGGGTAGGTAGACCAGAACCAATCCTAGTATAGGTACAAACGCTAGATGGCGTTTGGGACCAACAGCTTTACGTGCCTTCCGAAGCACGTAATCATCTTTCTTTTTGGATAATTAAGCCTGCAATACAAGTTGACCGATCAGCTGATCAGTCTGTATGAAAAGCCAAAGATTATTTTTCATATTTCGACATATGTTCCTTAGAGAAAGTTGTTCAATATCACAGACTGAATTCACCCTTAAAATAGTTTCAGTATATTTTGTTAGACGTTATAGGTTCCTTTTATCATAGGAAATTGAATAAATTATTTGTTGGTTAATCTGAACTTACGTTATATGCACTTAACCCGGCGCAGGTTCATCAAATCAATGTTTTGATACGCTCCAATTATACCTTTACGCATCTGCCTAAAAAGGGCTACTCGGGCGATATCTATCCGTATCATCTGAGTGGAGCATGACGCTCAACCCTCTCTGGGTGCCGGCAAACCGTTAAAATGACTAATGGCAGGGCTACGCCAGGAGTCACCAACTGTTGACGTGATAATCTCATTTTATTGAGATGTGTCCTTTCTGCGATGTAATCACTCACACTTTAAGGAGTTTACGGGACCTTTGCCATAGAAAAACATTATAAATAAGCACAATAATTTATTCAGTTCATGATTAGGTCTTTTTTAGTCTCCACTGCAGGAACACGACCTTCTCTGTACTACCGTAGCCATATATTAGCCAGAGCAGTCAGAGGATTTAGCCAACACTCTCCACGATGGCCAGACGGGTTGGAGAGGCCTCATTGATGTTTATAAGCTTTGTTTAGCTTGTGTTTCCTAATTCGCTTTCTACGACATCCATAGAAAGACTTGGAGTGGTCCTATTTTACTCTGCCGGGAACCACACGGCTTATTCACGTATCTCTCGCCTATCAAATGTCTCTGGTATCTATCCCATTCAAATTTTGAACCTAACTTTTGCTGCGCGTTGTTGTACCACAGCGGTTGTTATAAAGCTAACGGTTGTTATATTAACTGTTTAAGCTCTTTCGCTTACTAATGCCTAATGATTTTCACAAAATAACCTACCTATACCAAGCATAATCTAGTGAGAAGAGAGGCATAAGTTTGGCAGTTAACATACTTACATAGGTACTGCATAAACCACTACAAAATGAATAAATTGACATTATTTGAACAGCCCGCTGATCAGAGGAATTGCTAAATTGACGGGAAAGCAGTAGACTAGCAGTACTAAGTTTTAATGTAGGCTGATATTGATAATGACGATTTAAAATAAAACTTAAAAGTACCTATCTTTAATTTATTATACTAAAAGATGTGATAATGATCCAAATAGTTGACGACTCCTCCTCTACGATCCAAGTGTACTTATTAAACTCTTTATATAAATATGAAAAAAAGACGTGATTATCATTTAATTTCATAGTTAGGAAACGCTTATTGATTGTGAGTGGAAGGCGCGTGCGGACAGCACCTGCTTCCGCCGCTGATAGGGTTAAATCAATATTTGGACTAACGTATTCAAATGTCTTTTTGTTCTTTGATTAAGGATCACCAGGATGAATCCATGAATTTTGAATTTGAATAATCGTATAATTTCTACTGGATATATTTGATTTACTTCAACGTAATAACGTGGTGCAAAATAGTACCTACTATTCTTTGACGTCACAATGCTGCCTAACTATAAGAACACTAAAAACGTATTTCTTTTTTTGCATAATCAAATCTCCTATACTAGACGCATAAAAGTATTATGACAAAAAAAATATCAATTAGGTAGCTCAAGTTGTTTAGGTTGATTGAAATAGATCACTACAATATTTAAAAAATTAAAAAGCAACATTTGTATTTGGTCAAAGTCTCACGGATAACAATCGAAAGACAGGGTTACAAAGCAAAGAAGATTAAAAGGCATGAGAGCAAAAAATTTAAAAAATAAACCTTTATCTTAGATTGATTGGTTCAGTCTGACCCTTTACCGACGCGAGCAGTTTTTATACACTTTCACAAAAAACTGAAATGTATCAGTGTTTATTTGTGACAATTTGCTTTGTCGGTTTGTGCTGATTTACATTTGAAAGGATTTTTTGTGCAGCGATCCAACCTGTAACGACACGGTGAATGACACAGGTAGAACTAAAATACATGCTGTGCTACAACTTAGTGGTATTGATCCTTGAGCCTATTAAAATTCAAATCATTTTTAGGGTTCCGTACCCAAAGGGTACAAACGGGACCCTATTACTGTGACTCCGCTGTCTGTCCGTCTGTCCGTCTGTCTGTCCGTCGGTCTGTCTGTCTGTACGTCAGTCACAGGGCTCTATATCTTGAACAGTAATAGCTAGACACTTGAAATTTTCACCGATTATGTATTACTGTAGCGAATATAACAACAAATACTAAAAATAAAAAATAGTTAATATTTAAAGGGGGTCGTCATACCAGAAACGTGTTTCTTCAGCGTTTTAAAACATTGTACGGTGGTGCGGAACCCTTCATGTACGACTCCGACTCGCACTTGCCCGTTTATTTTCCGTTTCTAACTGCCAAAGTTAATGAAATAGATATAAATATGTATAATATACCTATTATACCTATTGTACATTAATTTTATAGTGCAATAAATTAAATAAATAAATAATTGTATAGTATTAAAATGTAATTTAAATAGTTTCTATATTACAAATCAGTTACTCATTTTTTTTAGTTTATATTAATGACCACAAATATAACAAAAAAAAACATTATTTCAAGCATATTGCCAAAGCTTTTACACGTTTGCACTATGTACCAACTACACTGCCAAAGCCTACAGTGCTCTGAGGATTCAATATAATAACACATTCAGGGCTCTGTTGGGGCTCCCACGATTTTGTAGTGCATCGGGCATGTTTGCGGATGCTAGCATAGATGATTTTTATGCTATCATGCGCAAAAAGTCTGCTTCGATGGTGCGAAGAATGCGTGGGAGCACCAATGGAATCTTGAAGGTGATAGATGGTAGAATGGATGCCGAAGTGTATAGGCTGTTTAATAAACTACATGTTGAATACACTAGTATAGTGTGTGCGAGGAGACAGACGTAACTTAAATAAGATATGGGCCACTGTAGCATAAAATAAAACAATTTTAATTTAATTTAAATAAATAAAAGTCGCTGACAAACAGACTGCACATCAAAAGGCTCCCATCATCTAAATAAAAACACATAGCATGCAACAAATTTTGACATCTATTTGTATTTAAATAACGTCTAACAAAATATATTGAAATTTTTAAGGAAAGATTCATCCATCCACGGTCCATTACCATGGACTGAATATACCCTTAAAATAGTTTCAGTACACTCTGTATAGAATAAGTACCATGAATTAAGATGTAACAGTCCCATATACTTAGCTAAGTTCACTGCATCCTGCAGGGGTGCGCATGCATCAGTCCGGAGTCCGGACCGGGCGGGAATCCCGGCAGGATCAATACGCCGCTAGACGCTCATCACCGACGAACAGATTGCACAGTGCATACCGTAGCTGCTCTAGATTCCCTAGGAGAGGTCCTATCAATTGATTATAAAGTTATACGATTTAACATTACTATTTTTTATGAATATTCAATTTTAAGCTGAATATCAGTAAGTATCAAGACGAAATAGTCTCATATAACTGTGAGTTCACTGCGTCCCGCGCGGGTGCATAGGTCCGGGACTTTCGGGATAAAGATGTAATCATCGATCAATCGCCGCTCGTCACCGGAGAACAGACCGCACACCGTAGTCTGCCCTGGAAGCCGTGGGAGAGGTCACATCACTTTATTTATTGAGGAACGGGCCCTATTGTGTTTTGAGACTTCATCATGAAGAACTTAGGTTTCTAATCTAGACTAATAAAAAGTGGCCAAATGCGAGTCGGACTCGCCCATGAAGGGTTCCGTAGCAGCAAGTAACATAATATAAAAGTTGTAAAGGTAAATTGCGGTTTACGATTTATGATGTGTTAAAAAAAACTACTTACTAGGTCTCGTTGAAACCAATTTTCAGTGAAAGTTTGCATGATAATGCACATCATATATTTTTTTAGTTTTATCATTCTCTTATTTTAGAAGTTACGGACACACACACACACACTCATTTTATCACTTTGGAAGTGTCTCTCGCGCAAACTATTCAGTTTAGAAAAAAAAATAATATTAGAAACCTCAATATCAGTTTTGAAGACCTATCCATAGATACCCCACACGTATAGGTTTGATGAAAAAAAAGTTTTTGAGTTTCAGTTCTAAGTATGGGGAACCCCCAAAATTTATTGTTTTCTTTTGCTATTTTTGTGTGAAAATCTTACTGCGGTTCACAGAATACCTCTACTTACCAAATTTCAACAGTATACCTAGTTCTTATAGTTTCGGAAAAAAGTGGCTGTGACATACGGACGAGTTCCGTTTTTTGCCATTTGGCTACGGAACCCTAAAAAAGAACAAAATATGATTGTTTGTTTGTAATAGATAAAGGCAATAACTGCTAAACCTATATTAAAAATTCTTACACCTATTAATATATAGAAAGCTACGTTATTAGCTAGTAACACTGGCTATTATCTTAAAAAACTTTACGAAAATTACAGCCAGCATTAAAAATGGCCTGTAAACATGATGACGCGTGCGCTGAAGAAACTTCTATTGATGATACCCATGGAATATAATGAATATACTAAATATTTACCATAGCTATCACTTAGAAGAAAGTCCGCGAGGCTAAATGTCTAACTTTATAGTCAATGTTACAATATCTAACAGCTTTTTGATAAAATTTGTCGATCAGATCACAGGTATAGTCAAATAATTTTTGTATCACAATATTAATCGATAGCCAATTAAAAAGTATTTTAATCAAGAAAGGTTATGTTACATAGATTCCAGTTATAATTAACGACGGGTATAAAATGCCGCGGTGGTGTGAGTACCATACGTGTAGTATCTTAGTTTACTACTCACTATATAATAAAAAAAATTCAAAAGCTCTATTCATCGCACAGGAGGTAATATCATTACATATCAATTCATGTACACGGGCAAAACCGTAAGTATCAGCTAGTTTGAAATAAAATAATTAAATTTTAGTATGGTATGGGCTCTTTTAATAGGCAGGTCATAATTCTAAGTGAGTTTCCCTACTCATCCATAAAATATTTTAAAGACAGGCGCACACAAGTGGAATTTTTGATAAACTCTGTACTACACGTAGTATACCAAGTTATTATTATAAATATATTACATACCTACTTACAAGTAGATACGTCAGAACATTTTGTTATTATATGCTGTGTAACATTTACATTAGCTGCAGCCTTCTAGTCCAGTCAATGAGTATTTTTGCCCTACAAAAGGTGGCGTAGAAAATGTTTTGACATAATATTGTTAAGGTATGGTTGCCTAATAAGAATCCAAGTTTTCGACCTTTTAGGGCGCCTGCGCGAGCCGCCATCTTGGATTACAGGTGCCAAAATGAGGTTTATTTTAAATAACGTCACAACCGCTTACTATATCACAAAAATGTCTATGAGAGGTATAAAGAGGATAAAATTACTTACATTTTTTACATACATGTTTATCCTGTAAGTCTAATAGGTAAAAAGTTACAAGCGACGGAATAAAATATATTTACAAAAAAATATTTAATGTTACTCTGACCTTATTCGTATCACTTGGCGCGTTCTACTGTGTATGACGCAGACTCGTATCGTTGAAAATGACATGTTTAATACATTTATTTCGGCTGCGCCAGAAGGAGGGTTATGTTATTAGAGTGTATGTAAATATGTATGTATGAATGTATATTTTTTGGCTCGCTCTACAGCCTTAACGGCTTGATAGATTTAAGTTTGACAGGTATCGTTAGATTCGTCTTAATTTTGAGAGTGACATTGGGTATATTAATAATTAATAAAATCCAATTTGGCAGATTTTTATTGCAAAATTATACCCTTATATATTTTTTTATTCAAAACCTATCGAGTGGGGTATCAAACAAAAGGATTTTATAAGGGGATTACAAAAATATATGCAATATACATGTATTAATGTAATTTGGAATGAGAAATTCTGACGCTAGCCGCCATCTTCAATTAAAGGTGCCAAAATTAGGTATATTTTAAATAACGGCTCAACAGTTTACTATATCACAAAAATGCCTACAGGAGGTATAAAGTAGACAAAATTACTTGCATGTTTTACATACATGTTTATTCTGTAAGTCTTATAAGTAAAAAGTTACAAGCGACGGAAAAATATATTTACAAAATCATATCTAATTTAAATGATTAAAAATTGTACAAAAATATTTTTGTCTCATTGTCTGTGTATATAATATAAAATTGGGTTTCCATGGTGAAATTTCGTCGTTATAAATGTCATTTTCTGCAACTACATGCTTTGTTGCATCTTTTTTTACAGTGGCAAAAAATTACATTACAAAGCATCTGGGGTGCTGCTTTTTAGGGTTCCGTACCCAAAGATTTACGTTTGCATCAAACGGGACACTTTTACTAAGACTCCGCTGTCTATCCGTCTGTCACAGGGCTCTATCTCTTGAACCGTAATAGCTAGACACTTGAAATTTTCACCGATTATTTAGTACTGTGGCCGCTATAACAACAAATATTAAAAATAAAAAAAGTTAAAAAATTTAAGGGGGTTGTTATACAAAAAACGTGTTTTTTTCAGCGTTTTTCACTCAATATTTATAATGGCATTAACTAGATACTTGAAATTTTCAGTGATTATGTATTACTATGACCACTTTAACAACAAATACTGAAAATAAGTTAAAGTTAAAAATGAAAGAGGGTCATCATACAAGAAACATGTTTCTTCAACGTTTTAAAATATTGTATGGAGGTACGAAACCCTTCATGTAATACACGTTTCTTGTATGAAACCCCCTTTAATTATTAACTTTATCTTATTTTTAGTATTTGTTGTTATAGTGGTCATAGTAATACATAATCGGTGAAAATTTCAGGTGTCTAGCTATTACGGTTCAAGAGATAGAGCCCTGTGACAGACGGACAGACCGACGGACAGACGGACAGACAGCGGAGTCTCAGTAATAGGGTCCCGGTTTGCACGCTTCGGGTACGGAACCCTTAAAACAGACAATTAGACAGAAAATTCCAGCTAGGAGAAATAAGAAGTCAAAATTAACCTACCCGGGCTATCAAAAAGGGTTAAAAAATGATTGTTGTACAATTTTTAATCAAAATTTAAATTAAATATGATTTTGTAAATATATTTTTCCGTCGCTTGTAACTTTTTTACTTGTAAGACTTACAGAATAAACATGTGTGTAAAAAATGTAAGTAATTGTGTCGTGAGGCGTTATTGAAAATATACCTAATTTTGGCACCTTTAATTCAAGATGGCGGCTAGCGCCAGAATTTCTCATTCCAAATTACATTAATACATGTATATTGCATATATTTTTGTAATCCCCTTATGAAATCCTTTTGTTTGATACCCCACTCGATAGGTTTTGAATAAAAACATATTTAAGTGTATAACTTGGCGTCAAAAATCCGCCACATTGGTTTTTATTAATTTTCAATATACCGAATGTCACTCTCAAAATTAAGACGAATCTAACGATACCTGTCAAACTTAAATCTATCAAGCCGTTACGGCTGTAGAGCGAGCCAAAAAATAAACATTCATACACACATACTTACATACACTCTAATAACATAACCCTCCTTCTGGCGTAGTCGGGTAAATAAATTTATTTAACATGTTATTTTCAACGATACGAGCCTGCGTCATACACAGTAGAACGCGCCAAGTGATACGAATAAGATCAGAGTAACATTGAATGATTTTTTGTAAATAATTTTTTTTCCGTCGCTTGTAACTTTTTACCTATTAGACTTACAGATTAAACATGTATGCAATACCTCTCATAGACACTTTTGTGATATAGTAAGCGGTTGTGACGTTATTTAAAATAAACCTCATTTCGGCACCTTTAATCCTAGATGGTGGCTCGCGCAGGTGCCCTAATAGGTCGAAAACTTGCATTCTTATGCGTGCCGCCATACCTTAACAATATTATGTCAAAACATTTTCTACGCCACCTTTTGTAGGGCAAAGGCCTTTTTATATCCCCACAGACTGGACTATTCATAACAACTTTAACAATGAACACGGAAAGTTATAGATACCTAGTATTGGCGCATGAATGTTCACAACTAGTCTTATAGCTTTGGTGCGAATAAATCTTGTCTCCGGGAAATAAAATACGTAATTTAGGGCCCGGGTTTCTCAAACTTTTAATATTTTTCAATAGTGTAGCGGACAATCGCGTTACTTTACGCAAATCTATGTTGAAAAGTTTCAACATATGTAATTAAAATTAAAAAGGATAATGCACCATAATGCACACATAGATGCAATAAATCTAGAATATTCAAAACATTATTTTCAAATAATATACTTAGTTTAAGAAAGAATACGTTAAAAATATACAAATAAAACCAAACAAAAAACTTTTAAGTATAGAATTGAGAGCCACTGGTTACAATCCGCTTACCACTGTTACAGTAGAAGCCCAGCGAGACTGCCGCTTTACGCAATGCCACCACAATAACCAGTAATCAACGGCATTTACATATTTTACGAGGTGGAATCGCGTGGAGTTAATATCCTCGATTAACTTTTGCGCTGATTGTAAAAGTGTCAGTGACGTGGGTAAGTGTGTATAAGAAGTACTGTATGAGTAACTACATTCTAGTAGTACAAAAATACCTCTATAGCAAAGTGCTTATAAAGCAATAAGTACATAATCCATTTCTTTTTAGAATCACTTTTACTATAGACAAAAAAATACTCATATTTTCAAAAATAAGACAAAGTAGGATGTTTTTCTATTTACGTGTTTAACTTACCTATACAGATATATTATGTTTATCATATTATCTAGTACTACTTAACTTTTTTGAGAACTTAGGTGTAGATAAAAATACTTACACAAAAATATTAATAAATAGGTGTTACCTTTTCTTAAGGTACATACTTACTTCAAAATTCCGCCCCGGATTGTACCAGGTTCAAAGGTACCCATTACGCTAGCTGTGTTGCCTCCTGAATAGCAATGGATATCTTTTGGATCAGGTGCTATTCGGAGCGTTCGTCATAACCGCGGTCTCGTAAACGGCGCCCTATATTCACTTATAAAGCCTTTGGCTTTAGGACACCATGGGCCAGCTACAGTACAGCGACCGGAATAAAGTCATATTTGGAAGTTAAATTAAAACATTTGATAACTACTAACACTTTTATCCAGCCGCCGCACGCGCAGGCGCCCTGGGTGTGCGTATCATCATCATCAGCTTTCAAAAACCCACTGCTGGGCATAAGCCTCCCTTTGTCCGCGCAATCCCGCTCTGTCCCGTATACTACTAATAAATCAAATGTCCTACAATCATAGAAAATAAGTAAGAATACTTTCCACTTGTTATTACCACAAATAATTGTAAATTACTATAATCTTCCTTCCTATGTCTCACTCGCATGAATTGATTAGAAACCTCGCACTATTTTATTGATAATAATATCGGAACTCATAAATGACTGTAATGAAATGAACAAATAATGTTTATTGTGTACAGTCCAATACGACATCGAATCTGACTATAGTAAGCCTTCTACAGTTCGCGAACCATAGGAAAAATTTAAAAGTATTTTACTTTTAAGTTTTTACTACTACATAACTATATACTTATTATTAATTTTACGATTTTATTTATTTTTTACAATCGCATAATAATTTTATTTTTATTGCATGATCCTATTTAACTACCGATTTGGCTTTCAGACACATGACACATCAAGTTTATCAAATGGATACGACTTTATTTTGCTAATAACATTTTTTTTTTACCAATAACTCCAAAATTAATAAATTCGGTTGGAACTTGAACCACGCTGCACGTTTAAGTTCTGCTACTAGTAAATAGATATTGTACTAATTTACGACTGACATTTTGATTGAAAAAACCGTTGTCGACTAAGCGCTAGCTTAGGTACTTATCTACCTATACCTACTAGAGAAGTTAAATAAAATAATATCTCCGAACTTAGATGCAATCCTGCGCATGCCAATAAATTCAGTTGTTACTCAAAATCCGTGATAAAAATTTAAAACAAAATTCTATTTTCTTATAAGTAAATGTTACATTTCATCATTTGCACCTCCTTTAAAAGTTTTCTTTTTCTCGGCTTCACCAGAGGGTTGACTGGTAGAAAGCCTATGGCTTTAAGTCCGGCTATCACATTTGTAATAAAGTTAAATAATTAAAAATAATTAATAGGTAAATATTTGATACAACGCCAGCTTAGTTTCTTGTTTTCTTATGCTGTGGATATGCCAATAACAACATCGTAATGCATAACTCCGTAGATGCAGCCAAGTGCAGTAAATTCAGTTGGTAGCGCCTACGCCGCGCATTTCAGAAGCTCTGCTACTATTGCACTTCTTTACTATCACTTGTGATACCATTCCTTCGTTATAGCATAAATTATTATACAACAATGGCTTATTTCTTTTATTATGTGAGTATTTATTTTATTTGATATTTATCTTTCTCATTGTTAACCACTTACCTATTGTAGGTGTGGTGGCTAGTTTAACTGTGGGATTTGGTCTATCTCTTTATTTAGTTATTTTACTTAAAATATCTTCAAAGTATAAATGTTTTAGAACTAATTACACCCACATGAGCTCTCCAATCAACCCAAAGGTTTGACTGTTAGAGAATCGTCCGATTGTTGTTTTATTATAAGTATTACATATGTATGTATGTACAATATAAAATAAAGTATAAATAAATAATTATATAAAATGAATTGGGCTCAAATGCAGATACATATTATGTACTTTTTTATAGAAAATTAAGTTTACTGACTACCACATTAATAAGAATAAGTTTGAATTAAATACAGTTCTGGAACAGTTAGGTACTTACATTATTTTTGTGACATTTTTAGGGTTCCGTAGCCAAATGGCAAAAAACGGGACCCTTATAGATTCGTCATGTCTGTCTGTCTGTCTGTCTGTCCGTCCGTATGTCACAGCCACTTTTTCGAAACTATTAGAACTATACTGTTGAAACTTGGTACGTAGATGTATTCTGTGAATCGCATTAAGATTTTTACACAAAAATAAAAAAAGTGTAACTTCTAAAATAAAAGAATGATAAAACTAAAAAAAATATATGATGTACATTACCATGCAAACTTCCACCGAAAATTGGTTTGAACGAGATCTAGTAAGTATTTTTTTTTTAAATCGTCATAAATCGTATACCGCAATTTACCTTTACAACTTTTATATTATGTTACTTGCTGCTACGGAACCCTTCATGGGCGAGTCCGACTCGCACTTGGCCGCTTTTTATTTTCTGATAGTTTAACATAAAAAAAAGCTCGTCATTAATGTTCTAAAGACGAATTAAAAGAACTTGTATACTTTGATTGTACAACTAATAAGATTAGGTAGGTACTATTACAATATAATTATTACAAATAATGCGGTAGAAAAATCAAGAATAATAGGCCAGTTCATTAGAAACAACCTCTTTTGGTCCCTACACGACATCTGCTTAAGTGAAATGACATAAAAACTGCGTGCTGTGTCCTTTGAAATTTACAAAAAACGAAAGTTACCGTCAGGCAGTCGACGGTAAAAGTTCTTTTAAAAAAGTAAGTTTAATGCTATATTTGAGACTGTAATTACCAATGCTACTATACTTATTAGAAATCAGGAACACACCTGTTACACGCAGCATGAACCTGGATTTTTTGTGGAGATCCTTTCTCGAATTTACATATCTCCCTACTCTTTGTTGAAGTTAACAAGAGTTATTATATCAACCACAAAATGTGAATTCAACCGCTTGTGATTGACAAAGGTACGGCCGAATATAATATATGCCTGTTTCAAGAAATATTCACAGTACTTACTTTGCAGTACACGTAGTATTTTCACCTTGTTAGCAATTTTAACGTCTAATTTATACGTTTATTTCCTTTTATGTTCCCTTTGAGAGTTATAATTTGAAAATTTGGCAAAGAAATTATCTTATTGCTGTCTTGCGCAAATTTACTCGTACGTTGTATTTCCCCCCGCTGTATTCCTTTTATATAGATACTGGATGATTTACTTCAATTACGATTACGAGAGATGCAGATTATTTTATTACGATCTCAAGACAAAGCCTTAAAACTAGTACGTACTAAGTCATTGTGTTGATCTAAAGGGCCTAATTAACGATCACGACCTATGAGAGATAGGCACGGAAAATGATGGCTCTCCTATCGAATTCCTTAGTCATCCTTTATTAAGGTAATGAAATGGATTTATTACGTCCAAAGCAATTTTATGTCAAAGTGCAGTTCATTGCCACCCGACAATGTCAGGGAGACAATGTAATTTTATGCTTAAATGAACCTCACCTGAAGTGGAACTCATCGGAAAATTTTGAATAGAAATTTTGGTGCGTCTCTGTGTCTTACACCTTTGTTTTTACCTCGAATTGTAGTTATGCTTTATATAACAACAGGAGCGTAACAGCTTTCCACTGTAATATGCTTATTTAAATAAAAAAAGATACTGTTAAACATGGTTTGTAATAACTTGCAAATCCGCATCTTCCAAAAGACGTTGAAATCTTATATAGTGGAAAGTGAACGAAATCATATAAATATTCTACTCGTATATAACTGTATTAAAAATTTGATGCATTTTTGATACATATACACATACACTATCACGTCTTTATCCCTAATGGGGCAGACAGAGCATTTTGGCTCTTGCGGCTCTAAGCAGACAGCCCAGTGCCGCAAGACCCAAATGCCACTGATGAACGTGATGGTGTGCGAAGATATGGCAAAAGGAATCAAAATAGTGATGGGTAGTATTCTTTGCTTCACATAAATTTTTAACACATATGCCTAATAGAAAACATACGAGTCGTTTGAGATGAAGTTATTGATGACTTGAACTTTGGTAAATCAGCAAATGATCTGGAGATATTTGAACATTTATGCGCAAATAGATAATTAGGAAATATTACTGACATTTAAATTTAAATTGCTATTCAATATGGCATAACTGCAAGCTTTTTGTATACCTGCCTACTTATATGACATGATACATTAATGACATCAATGCTTTGCTGGATATTTTCTCCATATTATTGGTACAGTTATTTTTATAAGTTAAACTTAGGTATTTTTTTTTTAATAATGAAAAAATTTTTTTATAAGGTTTCATAGCGCACTTCTTTACGACTACTACGATACGCCATTTCACATTTAATGTTCAACCCAGCGCCAGCGCTGGCATGCGAACAGTGTATGAAGAGATCCAGACAAAAACACAATAAAGTGTTTATGTTCTCTATAAAACCTTCTCGAGCTAAGAACTCATATTTTATGTGAAACCGCTGAACCCAATTACACATGAATGGTTCGTCATGACCAGAGATTTTTCGGGGTCCAATAAAACCGTATGAAGAGATTTATGCCCACACTAGGCGACTGACCACATTCTAATTCATGTTATTAGTGATGCAACTTGTAAATAAATTACTGGATCATCAATTTGTTAATAAAAAGTCGTTTTAGAACATTGTTACTAATTAACTAATAAGATACACAACTTAAAATGTATCAATATGACAAGCAACTACATTTTTGTTAGTAACGTATTTCAGTCCAGTTCAATTAAAAATATTTTATTTTACTATTTATCTGTTAAAAACTCGTATTTTTTAACATTTATTTGTTTAATGCCCACTTTGAAGTTGAATGTCACGGAAATTCAAAGTGGGCAAATAAACAAATTGATTTCGAATTGCCTAGGTTTAAGTGCCCCGTAGATAATGCCCGTGGCAAGTCGCAAGAATATAATCGAACTTTGCGCTTGTCAATCAATAAAACTGAGAGATCTGAGATCGGAACACTTTGTCGATGCCGCTAGCATTGTGTGGATATGTACTCGTAAGAAAACGGTTCATGATTTAAAGTCCCTATACCAAAGTGAAGATATTTTAAAGTAACCTTAGGTAAATAGTGTGAGTGTGATTTTTTTTGTACACCGATACCTGTGTATTTGTTTAATTAATTAATTTGATTAATTTGTTTGTTTTTTTACCTTTGTATTTTTCCTTAAACTTAATGTAATAAAAGTTGGTTTATTTCTATGGTTAAGATGGGTTTATCATATAAATAACAAGCACAATTTTTTTATTTTTCTTTTTGACTTGAGTCTTTGAAATTTTTTTAGGATTCTTATCTACTTATTTATGTTTTTTTTTAATTGATTTGTAATTTAGCTTTAATTTTAAAATATTTTGCTATTAACTAGAAATCTTAACAAATCATGCCAAAAATGAATGAAAATGAGTATAAAGTAAAAGGAAAATCCATTAAACTAACAAAGACAAAAGCTCCTACTAAATAATCGTAAACAAATCAATCCACATGTCTATTATCGTTCGATAAATGTTACCACGGTCCTGTGATAAAAGTGACCAAGTTAATAATTTATTGGACATACCGAGCAGAAACTACGTAAAAATAAACATGAATGGCTGCCTTATTGGAGCTTGATTTAATACGGCTAATAAAACAGTAACTAACCTTATATAAATTACTAAACAAATAAATAACAACTGTGGTCATCAAACTTATCTCTTCGAGGTTGAAACATCAAATTTTTACATCCACTCATTCTAAACATTAATTTAGATGATAGCCATTATGGTGGCTTTGTTATTACATAGGTATTTTGAATATTTTGTTTTTAGAAATGGTTTGAGTACGATAAGCCCCCGATTCATTTTATTCTGAATAAACGTGTACACTCGTAGATATATTTTCATGGTATATCATATCATAAGTAACGCATAAAGGTATTTACCAAATATTTTATATAATTATTATATTTAAATAAAACTTATTTTTTATTAGTGATACATGATACATTATCTAACCATTTATCTTCGTGAATAATCTTATAGCTTATAAATAAGGAAGAGAGATGCAATTCTGTGGCCGAAGGTAAAAAAGAGTCCTTTTTGTATCAAAAATATGCGAGTTTTCTCTATACCTTTTATTGTTTTGCAATATAAGTTTGTACATAAGTAAATATAAAATAACCCATTAACTAACACCTTGACTGCCAGCATTGCAGACACAAAATATGTTTAATTATGACGTTTAAAGACTTATTATAAAGAAAATAACGATTATTTCAAGCTGGAAAAGTATAATAATACAATACAAGTTAAAATTATTCAAAACTAAGTTAAAGTTTTTAGCATAGACATAGAAAATATGGTTTTTAGTGTACCTATGAAGACAAGTATGTTCACAGCGTTTCGTTTCTTGTATTACGCGCGATGGATACCAGGAACAGAAGGAATGATATTGTGCAATAAATATATATCTATGTTAGTTTTTGTAATAAGGTAAATATGTAGTTTCATTGGACCTAGCTTTGTTTATTTCTGAAAGTTCCCACAAATAAAAAATAATATTATATCAGTGTACAGAACCTTTACTAAAATCATGCAATTTTCATTTTCTACACCGCGTAAAGATTCAGATTATATTCTGCTGCTTACTACCAGTAAATCGATATTTAATGAACGCTTCGTACATTAGTTGAGATATTTCGTCGTTATTGCATCGCTCGTATTCCACCGAGATTTATGTAATAAAGCTATAGAGCGACGGAAAGGCAATGTCTAATCACGGAGCGGTCATTAAATTGAAGTAATAACTCTTCAACATAGTAGCGACCATACATAAAGACCCATAATTCTTTGTTAAGGTCCTTTGTAACTGGCCCGGGAGATTGATGGGAGAACTCCTTAGGTGGGCTTATTAATATTCTTTCCATAATTCCGCTTCAGCTTGAAAATGTTCTTCTCTTCCCTGTGACTTTTGTTCAATTCAATTTATCTGTGATTATTTTTACACTTTTGTTTTTACGAGTATCATAGACAATGTAGACGTAATGAAAAACTGAAAGACCCAAATATCATGATTTGCAACCAAAGAGCAAAAAAGTACGTTGTTATAGCGATAATCTGGTTAAAACTTATCTTTTGTCTCTTTCCCTCTTAGCAGCATTTTACTCTTGCTATAATGAAGGCGATTCACCCACTGGCAACGCGCCCCGCTGCAGTGCGCGGAATCTGCCGTGATTTTACAAAATCTGCCGCGTTTTCAGTGGGTGGGACTAGGCGTGTTTTCTATACATACTGAGATACTTGCATACAATATCAAAACTGCCGTCCCGCGCTCCGCGACGGTGCACGGTGCAGTGGGATCACCGCCTAAACGTCAAAAGTAAAAATGTAGCCTGTTTTCTGCTTAAGTCGACAAAATTTAAATGACATTGTCTAATAACATTGCTTGGGTTGACACTGTTTGGGTTACTTTTCATTTTAGTAGCGTCATATCATGTACACATCCTACCGCGTAGGATAGTACCGCGTTAAAAAATTGGTACGCCACTACGTTTAAAAACAGGTTACACTTTTTTGAAACGTAGTGGCGGAATCTAGAGGCGTATACCTCGAATATCTCTGTTTGCAACATGGGTTATACACAGGGGTTATAGATAAAAAGTTATAAAAATGAGTATCAGTGACACCTACCGCCTTTTTAAAAAAAATCATTAAGTAGGTATATCGTGCGTGCACATTCCATAAACTTCTACGATCCGTGTTGAAATAGAAGTAGCTGGTACACTGTACTATCCATTTATACTATCCTAGATAAGCATGAAAAAGGTTTTTTAAAAATTATGGCAATAAAATAGACAAAGTAACCATCATGGCTGCCCTGCCCCACCTTTTGTAATAGATTTCTAATAACTAATCAAATAATAAATGCAACCTGACAATTTTGGCTTTAGTCTCTTGACATCGGTCCAATGTTTAATTGTTTTTTTTAATAATATTTCGTTCTTTGTTCATTTGACTTGTTAAAAATAATTCCCAAGAATAAGAATAAGATTAAAATCATATACGTACTTAGGTAGATAAAGAAGGAATGGCAAAGGTATTGTACTGGAACCACCTGCGATTTCGCCTCTGGCTCTGAAAAATCGCAGTCATTTACATCTCACCTTGCTAATTATTTTCGTCCGGCGAATGGCATAATGACTGAAATTATATAATTTATACAAATTCCAGTTCACCTCAAGGTAAGTAGGTATATAGTAATATTCATTTTTATTCTTAGCTTGATATACTCGTACAACATGAATGTAATCATAAACTGCAATTAGGTATTTTGCACACATAGCGCGACGCACTGATGGCCAATGGGGCAAAAAGGTTCTCGAATGGCGATCACGTACTGGCAAGCGAAGCGTAGGACATAAGGTGGTCAGACGACCTGACTAAGGTAGCTGGAATGCGCTGGATGTAGGCCATGTCCAGCAGTGGACGTTATGCGGCTGAAATGATGATGATGGTAAAGTATTTTGCAAAAAATTTAAGATGGTTCTGTCGATTTTAAGAAGTTGGCAACCAAGGACCAGATAAATTATAAAAAAATATATATTAAATAGTAGTCATTTTTTTA
Source organism: Acrobasis repandana (assembly GCA_963576875.1). Lineage (NCBI taxonomy): Eukaryota > Metazoa > Arthropoda > Insecta > Lepidoptera > Pyralidae > Acrobasis > Acrobasis repandana. Next base: position 10,336,181 of record OY756218.1, on the reverse strand, counting down.
CACAATTACTTATTTGTGAAACTGTTAGATCCTTAAAGAGTTGATGAAAACAAGATAAGAAGGCTGAGGACTCCTCCGATCAGAAATACTTTCGAAGAAGCTATTTTTCTAATAATCTTGTGCATTCAGCTTTGACAAGATGTAGTCTAACTAAATTCTTTAGGTATTTACCAAGAGAAGTATCTGAAGATTTTGGCTTATCAATAAAAATAAGGCATTTTTTCTATTTGAACGAGGTTGCCTGGAAGAAATTGCTAAGCGATAAGGCCGCCTTTTGCGCATGTCCTAGTTTTTAAGATAATTATGTCCTGTTGTTTACTTTTGTGCAATAAAGGGTATTGAATTTACTTACCTCTATCTTAATCCTTAATTTTATCAGCAAGTAGGTATTCGTTTGTTATTAAATAGTACCTGTACTTGTAGGTACTTCAAAAGGAATAATTTTAATACAACTATAGTGTGAACATTTTAATACCAAAATGAGCAAGTCAACGAAATGTTATAGACGTGAGAAAGACCGTAGTTCATTAAAGCCTTAATTTGACGTGCCCTGACAGCTAATATTATATTGAAATTGATTTGTGTTCAAAGTTAAATTAATTTTGACAGAGTCAATAAGCCACCGCTTTCTTACTGGAAGATTGAGCTTACTTTAAGGGCGTGTTCAGACGACACGCGCGCACGAGCGCCGATCGCGTAGAGCCAGCTTTCAATAAGAGTCCGCGTCACGAACGTGCAGAGAAGAAACATTGGAATTAAATGCATTGTATTGTTATATAAAGTTTAAAATATCTCGATATAAAATAGGCGACGCGGGCTCTGCTAGTGCGCTGTGCGATCACAACGCGTGCGCGACGCTGTTACTACGCGACCGCTGAGCGAGCGCGCGTATTTTATATCGAGCTATTTTAAACTTTATATTACACTAGATAAGCATTTCATTCCAATGATTCTAAAGAGGGAGCGACCCTTACGCGACGTGCGCGCTGTGTCGCGCCGAAATAAATCGCGCTCGTGTGAATAAGGCCTAAGGATGGGCTCGTTTAGGTTATTGTTATGAAAAGGTGGCAATAGACTGTGATGAGAATGTACATTATGCCTCCAAATTATCTCAGGTTCACAGTCTACCCTGTTAAATACCTAAGCCTTTTTTTAAATATGGTCGATTTTTTTTAAATATTTTAAGTGCGTACCCACTTAAAAATACAATATGTACTGGAATACATTTTGTTTAACATGAAAATACACATAACAATATACGTTTTTTAAGCAATTAAGAAGTAAATTGGGTGTTCAAAAATTACCGCATTCATTTCACAAGTCCCAAGTACAATAATCCATCAATACTGTAATAAGTTCATCAGTGAATACCGTCGAACAAGCAATAGCAATTATAAAGATCGAGAACAAAAACTCATGCCATTAAGATACGTACCTACTTACTGTTCCACAATGGCCCGAAGATAACAAGACTGGAACCTATTTAAAATTCCTCTAATCGAATATGGCTTTTATGGTCGTGTTTAACACGATTATTATATTTTAAGAGGTCCCGTGTGACTTGCACTTTGTCTCAGGATCGTAGCCAGAATACGTATTTGAGGGTGGGATAAATTTAGTAATCTAGGGTGGGTTTACAATGTATAAACTTTGTTAAAAATAGAGACAAACGTTGGCAAGTTAATACATTTTTAAATCCATTGAAAAATATTTATGTGGTCTGTTATCTAATCCCAGAAAGTACTGGGACTTTGAAAACTATAGAACTATTTTGATGCTGTTTCAAAAACGATTAACTTGGTAGTTTATCGGCATTGATGAAAAGTCGTCACGGAAAATGTCATTAATATATCTGAGCTACCAATTTTCTTGGAAGATAACCGCAGTGACGGAAAAATAATCAGTACACCTAATATCACTCTCTACATACGCCCCTGCTTTGTCCGTTTGTGAGGGATCCCGCCTGAGGTGTCGATCTGACAAATAATAGCTCGGCTTTCCAAGTGATTGATTAATGACAGGCTCGGCGAAAACAGACTGGCTACCTAATTAAATACTCCCGACAGCTATTCCTGACATGACAAGGTGTATTATGAGTCAGAATTTGACAAGCAATTGGTTGTTTCAGGGTTGTTTAGCTTCAAACTTACCATAAGGAATCAGATAGTTATAGGATGGGTAATATGGGTATGCAAGACCCTTTTACCTTCAATCTTTACTTGAGGTTGGATCTGCGGTCTGCTTTTAATACTTTATTGCCATAAAAATTACAATTTTAGGACTTAGGTTGGGCCTTCCTTTAAGTTACATAAACCTGTGTTAGGAGGACCCGCTATTAACCTCTCTAATCCCACCATATAAACCTATCCTGCACTTCGACAAAAAAAAAATGCCTAATCGGTCCAGACCTTTTTGCATTTTAGTGAGACTGACGAACAGCAATTCATTTTTATACATATAGATATAATATAAATATGTTGTTATTTTATAAAATTTTAGATTTGATAGTTGTGCAATAAAGTGACAAACCTTTTTACTTCATGTCGGCCGAAATTAATTTTTCTATAAAAAATAATTTTGAAAGATGTCTTTATTTTATGTCAATGCTTTTGTACAGTACGGTACGTACATATTTTATGTCATGTTTTTCATTCATTAATGAAAATTTGTGATAATTAGGTAGTAAACCTTTTAAACAATGGTTTACTATCTTATATCCGAGAACGTTAAAATGCTTCGGAATATAATGGTTGACTATGCAGCTGCCCGCGAGGCCTCACCATACGAATACATGAAATCTTACATAGAACAATGCCCGCAATGCACAGAAGATACAAAGGTATCATGGATTGCAGAATCTTTTCTAGGTATACAGAAACATGATCAGTTCTTAAAAGAAATAGCAACCAAAATGAATGAAGAATTATCTGAAGAAGAAATAGACTATTTTATGATTATTTTTCATGCCATCATATTCCAGATTGAACCAAAAGACATGAAATTAGTCTATAAATGTCTTTTTAATTTAAATAAGCCTTTACTAAATACTTTTACTAAGTTTTTGAGCAATAATGAAGTTCTAACTTATATAGCTCAAGTAGCCCAAAGTAGCTACGATGCCACTTATATAACTGATAAAATAATATCTCCATTGTTCATATGGCAACCATATATTAGTGAAATGGCACATAATTATGCAGAGTACGTAAAGAAGTTGGAAAGTCGTAAATTGAAACCACCCACTGTATCTATTCAACCAAATGTATTGAATAGAAAAGGTAAAGAAAGGAAACCTTCGTCAACCAGCGCTATTCCACTCACACCACCGAATTCGATATATGTAAAAAACAAAAAAATGCTTACTAAACGTGTTATTGATCAGAAGTTAAAAAATATACACGAAAAGAATAAAGAAAGAGCCTCACATATGTTAAATATGGTAAAAAATAATAATTTTCACTTCGCTCAAGAAAAATCTGATAAATATTATCAAAAACTTTCTGATTTAAAAAATGAAATGGATAATCAATACTCTACAAAATATTATACAAAGCCTAATATAGTCACAGGCAAGCATTCACCTATTGTAAAAGAAACTGCAGCTACTATTAAAAGGATGAGTAAACGAGTTAAAATGGAAGAAGAAGAAGAAGTTGAATGGCTCCAAACACTAATATCAACGTGCAGAAATACTGCCAAAATTGAAGAGATAGAAGAACGTAATCGTCAAGAAGTAAAAAGACAAAGATTGCTTGATATAGAAAAGAAACATTTAAAAGGACTTATTTCTTATGAAGAAGCATTGCTAGCGAAGAAAAAGCTTAAAGATGACAATAAAAAGAGGTATGATGAATTTTTAAAAGAAAAAGAAATATGGAACGAGGAAATTGAAAAATGGAGAAAACTTGAAATGGAAAAAAATCGTCGGCAAGTCGAAAAACTATCAATGCTAGAATTGAACCTTCTAAAAGCAAAACACAATGCTGCTGCTAAAAAGAAAGAAATTGCTGAAAAACTTAAGGAAGAATCTGAATTACTGGCATCCAAAGCATTGAAACGGAAACAAGAAGAGCTAGAGTACAGGATAAACATGATAAAGGAAATTAAAATATTATCCTTGATTGCTAAGAAAGCACGGGTTCCCAAAATAATAGATCTTACTGAGACCTCTGGCCTCGGCCTGCTTTGTGAAATGTCTATGGCGGAATTACAAGAAAGGTTAGGTGCTCTTAAAATTGGACTAAATGAAGAATTAGAAAGAAAAAAAAAGTTTATAAAAGAAAAAAATGCTACTGCCAAAGAAGGTTTAGAAGAAGCGAAAAAGTCGATCAAAACATACATGGCAGACAAGGAAACAACTCGCAAACAGAACGCAAAGGCGAATGTGAACTATGATGCTACATCTTCTAAAGAAGTGAACGATTTAAAAAAGACATTAGAAGAAAAGAGACGGCTGCGACTTAGGCTTACAACTTAACTTGATTTCTTATATTTAATTTTAATAGTGTCTTGTTTTATATTTTCCAGTTAATAATTGACAATAAAATATGTAGCGTACTGCCATTTTTTTGAAATTAATATTTTTTATAGTGTTGCTATAATAATTACTACGATTTGCTTCATTCACTTTATGGCCCTAGGCTCTATCAGTCAGTAATGCATCAATGTGTGTTTATTTGCTATCTTGTAGGTATCATACCGTACTAACTTCTTATCAAATGTAACTTCTTATCTCTCCACGCAGACAAAAATGAGTAAAACTGAATTTATTTATTTATTGTTTATCAGCAGTAAGGCGTGATTAAAAGTGCACTATGCGCATGCACTATGCTAGCACTTGACAGTCACAGCCTTTCTTGCGGCCATATTGAGTAAGCTTGAGAGAATTTTAGAAGGGGTGTGTACTTGGGCAGGGACAAACAGGTATACAACGTGGTAGGGACATACCCGTAATTAATCGAACCACGGGCTATACTAGATCATTATATTACAATGAAATTAAAATACCAGTCAAAAAATATCGACTTTCCAAACAAAAAGAAATCGAATTTTTGTTTTTTGGTTATTTTAATTTCATTACATTATCATTTCATAAATGATCTTTATATAGACCGTGGTTCGATTTATTACGGGTATGTCCCTTCCACGTTGTATATAGCCCACTTGATAGTGATTATCGTACCCTGGGTATAGTTATATTTAAATAGTTTCCAAAATAGGTTACAGATACATTATCATATCACGTCTTTATCCCTTGTGGGGAAGACATGTCTCAGAGCCGTAAGATCCAAAAGCCACGTTTCACGCTTTCCATGAAGATGGAAAAGGGAATCAAAATAGTAAAGGGTTGCTAGCCAACATAAAATGATTCAGAATCTTGCCCATTTCTTCAATTGATATTTATGATCTGCGCGGGAGGAAAAGCTGGTAAGTTCTAAATTTAATTCTTTCTCCAGGACAGAAAAAATAAACTCTTTTTTAATGTTTAAAAACCTCCGCATTTTCAGATCTGGTTCCTCTAGGCACGTTACCCGCCACTCTCCATGCTGTGAAGCAGCCCAAGGTCCGGCTTGGTCACTGCTGCTTTGAAAGATGACTGACCAGTAAGTAGGTCAGTCATCTTCAAAGCAGCGGTGACTTCCGATCCTTAGACCAGATCAGATACACTTGTTTTAGTTAGGAAGTTAGAATCCTACAAACAGATAAACAAGTACCTATTATCCAATGATAAGTAGATTTTTTAGGGTTCCGTACCCAAAGAGTGCAAACGGGACCCTATTACTGAGACTCCGCTGTCTGTCCGTCTGTCTATCTGTCTGTCCGTCTGTCACAGGGCTTGAACCGTAATAGCTAGACACTTGAAATTTTCACCGATTATGTATCACTGTGGCCACTATAACAGCAAATACTAAAAATAAAAAAAAGTTAAAAATTAAAGGGAGTCGTCATACAAGAAACGTGTTTTTTCAGCGTTTTTAACTAGATCTTTATAATGGAATTACCTAGACACTTGAAATTTACACCGATTATGTATTACTATGACCACTATAACAACAAATACTAAAAATAAGATAAAGTTAAAAATTAAAGGGGGTCGTCATACAAGAAACGTGTTTCTTCAGCGCTTTAAAACATTGCACGGAGGTACGGAACCCTTCATGTACGAGTCCAACTCGCACTTGCCCGTTTATTAATTTATAAGAAAAATAATAAGAAATCTTAATAATAATAGAAGTATTGTACATATCTCCTGTGCATGTATTAACAAAAAAATAGGCAGTAGCAGTAGTAAAGGCTTTCTACTTGTACTCAGAAACGTGACTTAGATTACTTTGTGACCGAGTAATCAAGAGCTGCATTCATGGACTGGAGGTAGCATTGATAAATAGAGGCACCTCGAGCCATCGACTTAATAAACTTGATTGCGCCGTTCATATTAGCATATAAGCTTTGAAATGGAGATGTCTCGCAATAACTTACCTGACCATATAGAGTTATATTTCTTGCAGATAAGACACTAATTATAGGTGTTAGTTGCAATTTGTAATTTGAAAAATATGGAAATCATTGAAGATATCATACAAATGACCTTTAGATAATTGCATAGAGGTACAATAAGCCGCTTGAACTGTCAAACGAGACAGTATTGTCACTTTACTTTATTTATATCGTATGATGTGGCAATAGATAGGTACAATACGTAGTATGGATAGTACTGTAATACTGTACGTTGAATTCTAAACAGCCAGAAAAATAAATAATTCTAATCGAAGTAGCATAATTTTTTTACCTTCATAAAAATATGGATAGACCTAGGAAATGGCATACGTCTTGCTAGTGTCTATGACTTTTCTGAGTGTGTCCACTGTATCGTATACCACATGATACATCAAGCATATTTATAACTGCTGATAAGACAGTGTCAGGATTAGTTCTTAGCTCTAATACTTGAGGAGTTCTGTGCAATCTTCCGCATTATTTTGCTTATGCATTTTTAATAACTATTGCTGTTTGGATTGGTGACCATAAATAACATAAAACATCCCGATTTGTTCCATGCCTTGAAAGGCACTATGAGGCAAGAAAAATTACATCAGTGTTTTAGTGGTCAGTTAGTCACAAAACAAACTCTTTATAGTAGGGGAGCCCAAGAGGGGGATTTTAGGATTTACTCGAGCGCGTCAGATTAACATGCAGTGGTGTCATGTCAGGTTGACTTTTGGTAAACTGATGGGGGATCCGGGAGATAGCCGGTAGTACATGAAACGACGAAAATTTATCGTGTTTGGGCTTATTTGATTTGTCTTGACTAGCACTTTGGTCTCACAATATTCTATTATCTATATCTATATTCTAAAATATTATTTTCTTAATGTGACAGTTTCAATAGATTTTATTTCAAACCGAAATTTATTATTTATTAAGAAAAGAATAAGTTTTTTGTAAAATATTTTATTGGGAGACCAGAAGTGCAAGACAAATCAAATGAGCCCAAACACGATTAGGTAGGTTTTCGTCGTTTTATTACGGGGTTCTTATGGCTACCTCCCGGCTCCACAATCAGTTTACCAATATGATATCGTTATATTGTAATGTCAACCTGACATGACACGACTGCATGTTAATCTGACGCGCTCGAGTAAATCCCAAAATCCCCCTCTTGGGCGGCTCCCCTACTATTATTAGGCACATCAATATCTAGTCCCAAAAGAAGAAGTCCAAAAAAATCTTACATTTGGCCTTTTTTTTAACCCTCAATGCAAAATTATATAAGTTTGACGTGAAATATCTGTCTGCTAATAACTTTTAATCCCTAACTAATGAAGCTATTCTGATCTAGTTTTTATTTATTTTGGATTTAAAGTTGACTTAATCGAAAGCATTCTTAGCTATGTTTAATTATATTAAACCGGTTTATTTGTACGTATTGTTATATGAAATCTGTTCAACCATTGTATGATACTGCAATGTAAGGTGTGAAAGTTGAGGGGTTTTTAAATTTATTATATTATTACGTACTAAATCAGTGGCTTATTTATTAAGTAACGGTGACCCCCGCTCTGCTTTGTTTCTGGTGCAAAGGATGGTCATTGCCATCTCGCGTGGTTACGCTGCTAGTCGACGTCAAAGAGCGGGTCATAGTTTTTTTTTTTGTTGGTATTTTTTGACTTGTATTATTTTACATGATATGTACCTATTAAAATTTAATTTATTAAATTGAATTACTTGTCCAAATATCAACTCTCCATGTGCCAAAGTCTGCAGAGTACAAGGCTACAAGTTACAAGACGAATGGTGACTCGAGGCTGAATGCGATCGATGCGCATGCGTGAATTGGTTGCCGCACTTAATTAGTGCTGACACTGGGATATTAGTAATTGGAATTTATAGGGCTTAGATGACGCCCGACTTAATTAATAACACGGGGCGATTCATTCACTGAGCATCTGGTTTGCGAGCGCTTACAAAGTTATCAAAACAAATTAGATTCAGTATATACTCGTAAGTACACTATCACATATTTATCCCTAACGGGGCATACAAAGCATACAAAACATAGACCGGCAAGGCCCAGGCCACTTTTAGCGTGATGGTGGGCATGAAGATGTGAAAAGGCAATTATAATAGTGAAGGGTTGCTAACTGCATCGCCTATTGATATGATTCAGATTCTTGCCCATTCCCTCGATTGGATTTTACGATCTGCGCGGGAAAAGAAGCAGCTGGTACATGCTTTGTTTTTTTTTTATTTTCTCCCAGACCAACATGGAAGAATTACAAATTAACAAATTACATAAGTATTTTTTATTTAGCCTTGGCAAAGGCCTCACTCCTCTTTTCCCACTGATCCCCATACAGACTTACATACTATATCCTTTACAAGATTAAACTTTAAATTATGGCGTAAAAATGTATTAATACAATAGGGATGATGACTGGGTCAAAAAAGTATTATTCTAATTAGTCCGTTAGTTAGATTATCCAAAAATAATGTACCCATATTTTTCAGTTTATCATTAAAGCAAAAATTCACAAAGATACAGAGTATCTAAGTTCCAGAGTGGGGGCTTGTGACGTCACCGATGTGTAAAAATCGTACAAAAGCGTGACGTCATGCGAAATTAAAATGCGCTATATCTTCGTCATTTATTGTTTCTCAGAGAAAAGAAAAAGTATGTGTATAATATGTTTTAATAATCTAACCGATGGGCCAAAAATAAATTTTTAGTCATGCTTATTGTAATAATGACATAGGCAACAACGTATTCATCCATACTCTACCACACCAAAATGTAATATCAATATGAATGTAAGTTGACGTCTTTGGAGAAAATGCTGCAATGTAGCTTGTTGCCGCTTGTTCTGCCCAAGCAACTAAGAAGCTACTCTAAACTTTGCTTTAAATAAACGATTTGACGTCAACAGTTGTTGTCAAATCAATAAATAGAACTAAAGCCTGGACCTAAAATGGAAAAGGTCCCTGGATAGAGTACTAGGTTTATACCCATTTCCTTAATTGCTTTACTTATCTTTTTTTTAGCTCTAAACCACCATGTTATTTATAACAATTTAAAAAACAAGTTGAGGCATTCCTTTGCCAAGAATTAATTCGTTTGATATCACAGTTATCATTAATTTTTACCCTTACCTACTCACTTTTTACAATAAATTACATTTTATTGTATATTTTTAAGTTAAGTTTTTAAGTTTAGTTTCTTCCATGTCTCTCGGAGCAAAGAAAAACACTTCGATAGTACTAGCTGCTTCTCTTCCTGCGCAGATCGTAGAAACCGATGGAGGGAATGGGCGAAAATGCAAATCGTTTTAATAGGCAATGCGGCTAGCAACCCATCATTATTTTGACCCTTTTTCTACTGTCACACTAAAATTTGTTTTTGGTTAGTTTACATAGGTCTTGCGGCCCTTGGCTCTGTCTGGTTAAAGTCGCAAGACACAAAATACTCTCTCTGCCCCGATAGGGATGAAGACGTGATAGTGTTTCAAAGTATTATGCCTAGGTATCATTATTGAGTTTTGCTTATTTTGTCATTATCATGTTCATTTCAGTCACGTTTATAATATACATATTATATATGTAATATGTATAAGCTGAATTTCCTTTCTCATTTGGCTTGGCTCTATCTGCTTTGCAATAGGACAACATTTAAATCTAAATTAAGTACTTATTAAGGTTGGTATAGGTATTTTCTAACTTTTTTACAACAGTCGAGTAAACCAATATCCAGTGTTTTTCTTCACGGGAGTGCTGGTTTGAAAGCATACATAAATTTGCAATTTTCGCAATAAATTGTATCCAGTCTTATTTCTTAATTTATATTTCGTAAAAACTGTCAATTTTTTTGTTCTTACATCTATGCATAAGTTAAAGAATTGATTTCGTTCACATCTTTTTTTTATAAATCGCGTAAAATATGCCTAATTCAATATCTGTTGACAAAATGACGACAAATGGCATCGTATTCAGCATAATCTACAATGATTGACACAAAAAACAGATCGTATTTTTAAAGTTTTATTAGACTTGAATAAATACATATTCATGTGACTCCTTCTGTTTTCGTGACGTTGATGGAAACAAGGAAAAAATAATGCGTGATATTTTTATGACAAATGCAAATGCGACAGCCTATCTAGAGAAACTATCTCCAGAGAAAGCATGTAATAGGCAAAGGAAATCGTAGTAACGGTTATTTACCGATAGATAGAGCCGTGTTGTTAAAAACTCGTAACCAGTAACCCGGGCTTATAATAATCCAATAACATGCCGGTGCCGACGTAATTGTACAAATCACGTGACAATGTGCCTGACATCGAGAAAAAGCTAGTCGATATAATTTGGATTAAGGCAATAAATAAGGCGGGGTCGCCCGTTCATTTGTATCGGCGTATAATTTAAATTCTTTAACGCCAATGTTCAAGATTACGCGGCGAGATAGAGGCGCGGGCGCCCGTGTCACCGCGACAACCACAAATAAATTTATATTTCCGATGGACACCGGGCTGACTTCTCTCTTTGTAGATAATTCGACCGGTAACGTTGAATGACTCTATTAACAGCTTCCCTTTTTGGGATAAATGTCGACTTTGGGCACTGTATCAGCCGAGCCGTATTCATAGTCTTATCAACCGCGTGGCCGTTCTTATGTGGTACTACTATGATATTACGGACTGTCAAATTTGTAAGTTTCTAGCATGCAGATATTTTGATGTATACTGTAAATCTGAATTTTTTTTATGTTATATGCCGGTCACGTGATGGTAAGTGATCACCGCTGCCCATGGACAACTGCAACACCAGGGGTGTAACAAGTGTATGTAAATTATTAAATAAATATAAATACATAAATATGAAAAAATGCAAGTTGTTACCTCTCCACGCCACATATGTAGCTTTATGAGTAATCAACCAGTAAAAAATAATCTAACATCATATTCATCAACGTATGCAATATGCGATAAATTGTGGTAGATAGTCAAACAATACAAATACCCCCTTTCTCTACATTATTTCCAAATTCTTGGTTTTCTTCTCCTTTTGCTTACCTAAGTAAGTGCACTAGGATACGTTAGGCGCTTCCATTTTATTCCACAGTAAATTGCAATATATGTTGTAAAAACTTTTGGTTAAATAAAATAATGTTGATACTTCTGTTACATACTTTTGATATATTAAAAATATTTGAAATATTTAATAAATATACGTAGTAAAACTGGTGTATTAAATATTTCAACTTTTGATATCAGTCAAAGCTTTTAAAGCTGTTACAGCAAAAAATAAGGTATAAGGTGTTATAAAAAGGCGAAACCATTTTGTTTTGAGAAGAAGGAGTATGATCAATCCATGATGATATGACAATCAGAGATATTGGAAGTTTCAAGCTCTTTGATGACAATATTTACAAGTAACAAACAAATATTTTCTTTTTATAAAAACAAATTATAAAAAACACAGATATGCAAAGAGTATACAAGTTAACAATATTTTGATTTTGCATTTCAAAGTTATTTTCTGGTGGAAGTTTTTCAATAACTGAGATGGATTATTTCGCCATCCCGTAACACCTAGTGTAGTGCAGTAGTAAGAATCGTGAGATGAAGATGTCACTTACCTGTAGCGACCACACTATAAATACGGGCCACCGTTCGAGATTAACGCGATAACAGTAAAACGTCAATAACCACCTAATTGGGAGAGAACACTCAGCCACAATCACCTTAGACCGTCCGGAGTGAGAAACAAATAAATATTGTAGGGCGCAACCAGATAATTCCCCCGATAACTTAATGTGCTTACATTTCCAATCTGCTCATGGTTTTATGGGAAACCATGATACTGATTGCCTTCTTTTTTTTCTATGATTTACGAGCAGATACCGTTTAGCTTTCGTTTCCGTTTTTCTTATCTTAATTGCTTCTATTGGCTATGTCAGCTATGTGACATTTTAGTATAATAATTAAGTCAAAATATGAATTAATTTCTCTTTTAATTTGTTGAGAATATAAAATTTAAATTATGTGTTTTACGCATATTTAGATAAATCTCGATTTTATTATACTCATCCACTGAAACAACATTTCCGTTTCGACACTAAACCGAAGGTTGTTAAAATTTTAATTTGTTTAATGCAATCATGTCTGATTCAAGTTTAACTTTATAAACCTTAATGCAAAAGGTAATATTTGAGGAATACGGTTATAAATTCCAGAGTAAAAATACACTAAAAGAAAATATTGGACACGCTTCTGCAGTTGGTATAGAAGGCTAATTTTGAATGTCACCTGAGAAATCTCGATACATTTCTTACGAGCAGGACATTATTTTATTGGTATTCGTTATAAGGTTGTTCAAAGTGGGCATATTAAAGAATTTATGTTATGATTGCTCACTCAATTTGCATATGAATAATATGTGAATTTTATGTGCGAATGATGTCATGTGCTTTGGTGTTTTGTTAAGCAATGTGTGAAAAAAAGTTATCGAGGATACTTTTTATAACTTAATTTTGTGAAAACATGCGGAGCCGTATTTAAATTGTTTAGAGGCAAAGTAACTTTATAAATAATAATTAGATACAAATGTACTTGAGCCTGGACTATAAACTTTAACATATGTTATAAGGTATTCTTAACTAGTACCTATCGATTTATACAATAGGGATATTGACTGGGTTAAATGTAAATTATTTTGTACTGATTCAAGAAAATAAAGTCACGAAATAATGTCACTTGTAACACATCCATTTTTAACGTGATTTTAGATTGATGCAAAATAAATGATATTAAGAGCGCTATTTAACTCCACGAAACTGTGACGTCACAGTCCGGCATTTCATAAAAATCTACATAGAAAATGTTTGTTTTGACGTTAAGAAATAAACGGGCAAGGGTTCCGTACCACCGTACAATGTTTTAAAACGCTGAAGAAAGAAAAACGTTTCTTATATGACGATCCCCCTTTAATTTTTAACTTTATTTTATTTTTAGTATTTGTTGTTATTGTAGTCATAGTAATACATAATTGGTGAAAATTTCAAGTATCTAGTTACTGCCATATAAAGATCAAGTTAAAAACGATGAAAAAAACACGTTTCTTGTATGACGACCCCCTTTAATTTTTAACTATTTTTTATTTTTTGTATTTTTTGTTATAGCGGCCACAGTAATACATAATCGGTGAAAATTTCAAGTGTCTAGCTATTACGGTTCAAGAGATAGAGCCCTGTGACAGACGGACCGACAGACCGACGACAGACAGACGGACAGACAGACAGACAGCGGAGTCACAGTAATAGGGACCCGTTTGCACTCTTTGGGTACGGAACCCTAAAAAGTATTTGATTTGACTTGTTGGAAACTAGCGGATTACTTTAGTCGTAAAATAAGTCATAGGTTGAGGTACTACCATTAATGGGCATTGTTATTTTTTTTTTTGGAAAGCGTTATTTTGGTATCCGTTTCGAGATACAGAGTTAATGAACAGTTGTGGTAATTTTTTTGCCAAAATAATCAATGGTTTTGGATATTTCTATTTTGATAATAAAAAAATTTAATTAGGAGTTAAAAAAATGAACAATCCCAATTGCTATAAATCTAGTATTCCATCAATCAAAACATCAACATTATATTATACGCGGTACCTTTTGAATGTTGGATATAGTACCTACTTAACGATATTGCAGGCTTCTACCCACCGTAAGCACTCCCATTTCATATCTCCTTCTGTGACAGAAATGGCGCAAGCAGCCGCACGCCGTAATAATTTAAATACACAATAGTAACTGATGAATATTGTTTTATCATAACTGCGGAGGTACTTTTTCCTTTTCTTTTTTGTACCACTTTCGTTGAGTACTAATGATTTATTAATATTAGGTAAAAAACTATCATACTTTTGTGCCGTGTGGTTTCCGGCCTAGAATAGGACCACCTCATCTCTTCCTGTGGATGTCGACAGAGACGACTAAAGGTCTAAGCACGAACATCTTGTGTTACATGTTACATCTATATTCCCAAGGAGGGTTGACATCAGACAGGCGGTCGGTTGTAAAACTATAGCCAAATCCTTTAAACTGTTCCGTCTATTTCTACTCCACTTCGCAAGGTCTTTGGCATCCTTGGGTGACCATTTGACATGCATATTATATTTGGAAAAGAAAAAGCGGAAAGCGCACCCCAGGCTTCGAAGCAGCACAGCTGAGGATGCTACCGGGAATGCGCTAGGATGAAGAAGAAGAAGAACTATCATACTCTCGTCCATGCTAGTTTGGAAGCGAAGTTAAAACATATATTGTATCAGCTACTCCTCCCTTGTAGAACAGAAGTTAATCAAGGGAATACCTAGGTGAGCATCCCTTTTTTACCTATTCCTTTTAACAACTTTTTTTAACTTAGACCTTAGACTATCTTGCTAAGCGCGACCTTTGCTCTAATATACTATTGACTCTCTATGGGACTAAGACACTATATTCATACTGATCTAAACTTTCCATTGATTTGTTGATTTTAGAGCATAGTTGAATAGTCTAGATACTATAATAATCTGCTTTACCTAGTCTCTACCATGCTGGTCTGGGAGAAAAGAAAAACTTAGAATGTTCCAGCTGCTCAGATTGTAAAAGCCGATTGAGGGACTGGGCGAAAATGAGAATCAAATTAATAGGCGATGTGTTTAGCAACTCATCACTTTTAGAGTTCCGTACCCAAAGGGTGCAAACGGGACCCTATTACTGAGACTCCGCTGTCTGTCCGTCTGTCACAGGGCTCTATCTCTTGAACCGTAATAGCTAGACACTTGAAATTTTCACCGATTATGTATTACTGTAGCCGCTATAACAATAAATAACTTAAAAAAAAGTTAAAAATTAAAGGGGGTCGTCATACAAAAAATGTGTTTTTTCAACCTTTTTACCTAGATCTTTATAATGGAATTAACTATAAACTTGAAATTTTCACAGATTATGTATTATTATGGCCGCTATAACAACAAATACTAAAACTAAAATAAAGTTAAAAATTAAAGGGGGTCGTCATACAAAACGTGTTTCACGTTTTTTGTATGACGACCCCCTTCAGCGTTTTAAAACATTGTATGGAGGTACGGACCCCTTCATGTACGAGTTCGACTCGCACTTGCCCGTTTATTTGATTCCTTTTTCCACCTTCTCGCCCACCGTCACGCTAAAAGTGGCCTTTGGGTCTTGCGCTGGCTGACCAATCAAAAGATCCTCATCAAAACAATGCAAGTTAAAGACAGACTGAGCCAAGTTACGGATTTGGCATAGGCACCACTCTTCATTGACTAATTTAGTAGGTACTCATAATAAGTTAACAAAAATGAATAATTTATAAAATTCATTAAAAATTAATAATTTATATTTACTTAATGTTATACGTCTTGAAAACGGCTGTGGTGTCAAAACAGGAGCTCGTAACAATTTAAACGTAGCGTGTCAGTAAAGCAATGTCTCACTTCTTAAATTTAATTTTCATATTGGCTAATCAGAAAACCTGAACAATTTAAATAATAGTTTGAAAGAGTAACTTAGCAGCACGATAAATGAAGTTTGGTTTTATTGTTATTGGTTCTTATAGCTCTGCTTGCTTGACCTGAATAAACAAGACAAGAGAGAGTTGATCACGCACGTCAATGATTCTGTATAAATATTTTGGTTATGAACTTATTATAATTACTCATTTCACATTTTATTCTCATAATCACAAAACTACGATTTTCCACTAACAATAGTGATAATTGTATCAAAATCGGCCGAACATATTCTGAGATTATTCTGTATTGGTAGCCAAATACGCGGAGGTACTTTTAAATAAGTATGGATTAATGGATCTAAATATCTTATTTAAAAATAGATCTTAGAGGCTTAGTTAGTACCTTTCAAACTTTTAATAAAAGCTTTTTTTTGGTATCTAAAGAACTGTCATTAAGTGTTTAGTAGTTTCTCACAAGAGAGTAAAAATTCACAAGAGTTAAAAAGTACGATAACCTAAGTACCTATATGTTTTTAAGTATATATTTTTTTAGTTTGCTGTTTAATTCATTATCATTTTGAAAGACTTGATTGACAGGCTTTTTGTAGGGAACCCTAAAAAGCAAGTTTAAATATTATTAAGTCACTTTATCAGAATTAATTTTATAGGGTTGTAACGTTTACGTAATTTTATATTACCAGTACACCAAGTAATAATACGGTGTGTATATAAGTATACCAGTTTGGATACCTACATTACTACGTCATACTACTACTACATTACTTGAGATACCCTATAAAAATCTTATTTCCTGTTATTCAGATACTTAAAGGTACTTATACAGTACGATTTTTACGAAATTTTCCTTACGAATATTTTACTTTACTCACCTACTGCGTACATTGAAAAAGTTCTCCTACCACTGAGTACCTACGGGCGCTATTAGAACTATATATTTGGAGCTCCTCCGTATATGGAAGTACCTAACTTAAAGTAAATAACTCGGGGTTTGCCGATGAATTTTTGTATGGAAAGTCTGAACTGAAATTATGTTTTCTTATTTTCATTTCATTATTACGGACATCTCTTGTTATAAAAAAAAATATTTATATAGATTGTAAAATCGACCTTCACTAATTGAAAAAATATCCCTGCCCGCTAAAATGTCTATGGTCTCATCAGTCGCTAGCACTACGCTCAGCGAATGGTGCTGGGAAAAGCGCCAGTGTCCGCCCGGCGCGTCAAACGACGCACACAATTTATTGTTATTGGTCCAGCGCGCGTACATGCATCCACACTCCGCGGCTATCACGACCCTACAACTTTATCGGCGCCGCACTATTCTCAATAAATGAAATCTCCTATACCGTGTACCAGATTTTTTACGACTGCTCCATAAATTACCTGACATGGCTATGAACGCTCTGTTAACTTTACAAATCTATTGACTTACTTTGCTACCCAATTATACATGGTAATGAGCAGTTGCGAGATGCTGTGAAACTTCAATTTCGTCCTATTTAGGAATAGAGTACTAGGATGTTCGTTATTTATGTCACTAAGTAAGACTTAGTGAGCTGAAATTTTATTTAAAACACTTGGGTGTGGTGGTTGTGTCAAACTCATTAATAATCGTGATCGACTCCCAGCCCGTTGATTAAATAGCACGTGTTGTTCTTTGCCGGTTTTTGTTTCATATACACGTATTATAATCATAAATGCATCTACAGGACTACTTACATATTTTTAAGGACTTTTCATAAAATATTTATACAGAATACGGTTGCACTACGAACATTCGACGTCATAAACACTCTGGACCATATCGGCAATTTGTTAATGATAGGCTCGGATCTACATAATACGAACATTTGCTAACACCACGCCGTAATAAAGAGCAACATTTTCTTGGTTACTTTATATTTCTCATTAAATTATGAGTTCAGGGCGCGTTATGGCTATTGCAGATTCAGACTCAATTAGATATCTAGCTTCAAGTTCTTTGTCATAGTTAGTTGGTAGATACTCGTATCCTACTATATCATCCTACTACTACATCCTACTACCCTACTATATCATCACAATCATCATCATCAACAGGTCTTTTTAAGTCTCCACTGCAGTAGCACGTATGTCCTCTCTCTACTACCAGAGCTATACTTGGCCAGAGCAGCCAGCGTTCAGCTTGTGTTTCCTAAGTCACCTTCTACGACATCCACAGGAAGACTTGGAGTGGTCCTATTCTACTCTGCCGGGAAACACACGACTTTACTACTCTCCTTCTATATAACGTGTAACAAAATATACTGAAACTATTTTGAGAGTGGATTCATATATATAGATATCCATACAAACTCGGATCAGATTATCGGTCTTCTTGTATGGGAGGCCAAAACTTATTTTTCATATTTCAATATATGTTCCTTGGGAAAATTTGTTCAGTATCATGGACTAAATCCACCCTGAAATAATTTTAGTATATTTTGCTACATCCTGTATATCGTGTACTTTATTTTGTCCTTATCTATGTAGTATTATTATAATAACCTAATTCAGACTAGCTCAATAGCGATTGGTCCTTTTGGATAAATTTTAACTCTACACAAAGTGGAAGGGACATACCCGTAATAAATCAAACCACGGCCTAAAAAAATTTTTGGCATTTCCATAGAAAAGTGTGCGGCCGGCCGGACGATTTGTATGGAATCTAGTATAGCCCGTGGTTCGATTTATTACGGCTATGTCCCTTCCACGTTGTATATTCTGTATATTTATCCCATTAACTTAACTACCTAAATGTAGTATAAAGGAATGAATTCCACATAAGAAAATATAATAAATACTTATTTTTCAGTTCAATGCTACTTAAGGTGAAAGTATAGGCAAATGGCCTTGAAGTGGCGCCCTCATTTGAAATAAATTGTTAACTCGTAAATATGGAGATAATTTCCATATTGCTCTTCGTTATGCACTAGATAGCCCTTTAAATTATTTTATGAACCACCGTTGAAAGTATTTACATTAGTTCGTCTAGCTTTAAAACTTGCCTCCGCCAAAAGAGGCCACGGCCAGTTTTAAAGCTAGACGGATCACCAATAATAGTTTCAACGACAGTTCATAAAATAATTTAAAGGGCTATCTAGTGCATGACGAAGAGCAGTATGGAAATTATCACCATATTTACGAGTTAACAATTTATTTCACACTTCAAGGCCATTTGCCTATATCTTCACCTTAAATTATCTACTTATTAATGCGTTGACTGTATGAAAACCGATAAGTCTGACAAAGTGCATTCTAACTTTGTGTTGATGTTGATGATGGCTACGACATCAGCGATACGATCTCCTCTACCATATAATGGTGGGCAAAGTCGTAGGAAAAAGAAAGGATGGGAAGAGAAAGAAGGCTACGAAACAAACTAGAGTGGACAGGGTAGCAAGCGCGGCTGAGGTACAAGAAAGAACAAAAAGCACTACAAGCTGATCGCCAACCTTCAGTAGTTGGAGAGGCAGGTGAAAAGAAGAAGCAGCATCTGTGGCTGTAAAAGTACTTATACGATTTAAATAAATGTTGGTTAATCTACGCTTATAGAAAATTGTAAAGTACAATAGAAAAATCACTTTTTAAACTTTGACTTAACATTTTTATATAACTTACTGATGAATGAATCAAAATATATACTTTGCCGCTAATGAGGCCTTGTTCCCTGGTTTTTGCAGCGACCTCGACTTTCACTGAGATGATTACCGATATCCGGGAAGGACTCAATGGGACTTTATTAAATAACAATGGAGAAAAAAGGATAATTGTTCCACATACGGTTGAGATACAAGAATTATGATTACCACGAGATTTACACGCTTTGAAAGCAGGTGAAAGGGTTAATTGGCGGATAGCATAACCGCTTCCGGCGCCTTTCTTGGTTTCAGGTATTGTGTTTTTTTACAAAGTAATTCTAAAGTCCTTATAAGACGACAATGTCCACACACAAAATAAACACATCACAAAAAGTCCACTGCATTTACAGGGGATTCTCTACCTGTTTTAAAACAATATTCAAAGCTGCAAAATCTATGCTTTTTCCGTTACAAGCAGGTTACGTGGCAGTCATTTTTTTTAAAGTATATTTCTATAAATAAGTGCTTGAGAAATAATACCTACGTTTACCACCAAATACGTTATAGCGCTAGCGTGTGGGCCGGGATAGTTGGTGAAGACATAGTTGGGCCTTCTTTCATTGAAGGGTAGGTGGTACCCTATTGAAAGGTTGACGGGGATACGTATGTATCTCGACATGTTCCGAACTGTTATTTCCGATTTCATGGACGATGTGCCACTCCACCCATCATTTAACTTCCAGTAAGATGGTGCACCACCCCATTGCCCGTGAAAAGGGACAGTTAATTAATAGATAGATAAGGACAAATCACACTGATTGTGCCAGCCCCCAAGTAAGTTTAAACTTGTGTTATGGGGGGATACTAACTCAACGAAACTATATTTCATAACAAATATGTACTTTATAAGTATCTATAGATAAACGCCCAAGACTCAGGACAATTTGAAAAAGGCAATTTTCCAACTTGCCCTAGCTGGGAATCGAACCCAGAACCTTCGGATTGGCGGACTATCGTGTTGACCACGACGGAGCTCGTCAAATTTTAATGTAGCAGTATTTTATTGAAACTTATCCAAATCACTGAATCAGTCGTAAGGGTTACGTGGTGTGGCCACCTCGAATCGGTCGCCTGACCTGACTCTATTTGACTTTTATTTGTGGTGTGAAGTAAAAAGACTAGTATATGAAGAGGAAGTCCAAAGCCTCGAAAATTTAAAATTGTTAATTATACGTGCCAAGTTCAAAATAATACTTATAAGAAAAATAAATAAGAGTCAGAACGTGTTTAGAACAAAATATCCTTCACTTCGAAAACGTACTTCTGTATACGATTGAGTACTAATTTTCACATTGATTTTAGTTGACATTTAATTACAGTGTTTCTCTACCATATATGTATTTTCATATTCGAGATCTTGAATCAGCCGCTGGAAGCAGGAATGCATATGATAGGCCAACCCAAAAAATTCCAAAATGGCCGATTGAAATCAGCTCACGTATATCTTACTTACCTACTATAATGCTGCAAATATCTGTAGAAGCCATTTGAGAATCTTTCTGCAGCAGTGATGAGGTTACTGTTGACCATAGAGGTAGAATTGTTTGTCAGGCAGGTCTTTGAAGATGTGTTCATACTTGTTTGTAAGGATTGTGTTGTAAAGGATTTTTCTTGCATCAATAATGCAAGAAAAATTCTAAAGCTTCCAGTTTGCTTTTTTATGTATTATTACTTCAGTCATCATCGTTCGAGCGTATTCCCGTTTGCATCGTCAGCGGTTACGCTTCAAAGCCCGGGGTCCGCTATCTAACCTAGGTGATTCGACGAGGTTACTAGTTTTTTACACAGAGCGACTGCCGTCTGACCTCTGCAACTAGACCAGAATCAGTCCTAGGATAGGTACAAACGCTAGATGGCGTTCGGGACCAACAGCTTTACGTGCCTTCCGAACAACGGAATCATCTTTCTTTTCGGATAATCAGGTGATTTAAGCCTGCACTATTCTAATCAGAATGGAAACAACTTTTCACAAAGTATGCTTCCCAGTGGGATTTAAACCCACGACCTCCGGATCACAAGGCAGACGCCTTGACCACTGGACCATGGATGCAGTCTATATATTAGTATTATCAGTATATATTATTATTACTTTAGTAATACTTACTTATTTGGCTCAGGATACTTTAGGGAGAAGTATTGATTAAGATTGTTAAAGTTATGTGGCAATCGTAAAGCAGTATCAGACACTTTTAAAAGCGCAGCTTTCAAAGGCAGCTTAAAAATCTGACATTAATGTTCATCACGAACACGCTCACATAAAAATAATATCTTCGTAAGTAAAGGTTAGGACACACTTATAGCACGAGCGTGTATAATGTCTATGAAAGTTCCGTTATTTTGATCGATATACCTATATAAAACAACCTTAAGTAGGTAATGTATTTTAAAACAAACATCTGCACTCAGAAAATACAGACGTGTTGATAAATATTTGATTTTAATTTTGAAATCACGTTTAAATTTAGCGGGTGGCTAAAAATGAGCCTATATAATGTCTTAAAAATATCCTGAAACTATTTTAAGGTTAAATTCAGTCCACGTAAAAGAAAAACTTTTTCCAAGGAACATCTATCGAAATATGAAAAAAATATTTTTGCTTTCTATACAGACTCGGGTCAGCTGATCAGTCAACTTGAAAAAATGTTCCTTGAGGAAAGTTATTTAGTATCATGGACTGAAATCATCCTTAATACGAAACAGAGGGGCCATTTTTCCATACAAACGTAGTCCCCTGTTTCCTCCCTGGATAATGCCGGTAGAGTTATATATTTTTCCTGAATATCTATAGTCACTATTAGCATATCCCTATGTTTTCTTTTTTTTCATAAATTATTTATTAAAAGAGATATGAACGTTCAAAAAACCAAAAAAAAATGCCAGGTTTTCCGCTGTGTTCAAACATTCAGAAAATAAATTTGAGTAGATATATAAAAAAATTAAAACATAGGAACACTGATCAATTCTTTGCTAATTCGTAATGAAAAAAGTACTTATATTGGTACTTGTTTTGGAGAAGAAATCAGGAGACTAAGAATCGTTGATTTTCCGTTGTTTTAATAGGTATTTTCAGTCCAAACTACAATATGTCTCTATCGCACTTGCTCGGTTGTAGTTCAGGCACAGCGCGACAGCAATAAATTTTTTAAAATACCTTTTTTTTATTTCTCTAGCCCTTAAGGTTTCCTCTTAAAATAGTTTCAGTATATAATGTTAGACCCTGCATAATTAACTCATATGTACATAATATTATGAAGTCAGTTACTTAGCTGTAAGCTGTAACTGAACGAAAGTACTCGTACTTCTTATGCAAATGAGACTTGCTTAAAGGAAAATAAAATACTTAAATATAAATTTCAAAATGTTTATTAGACATTTTTCATAGGTAGGTACGAACGTACTTAATTTTTCTACAACATTTTACAATATAATTATATTTAGGCAATAAATAATATACAGTGCTCAGGATATTATAACAGTAAGTATTTACATAACATATGATTGTATTTTAATACAACAATTTTCACTATACGTGCCAATACTGATTTCGGACATGACTTGCAAATATTTCTCACAAAATGTATTAAAAATAATGGAGTATTATTTTAATTACAAATTAATTACAACATTTCAAGCTGTGATTTCAAGTACTAGGAACTTTAGTTTTCCTGATACCGTGCTTTTATTGCTGATAATAATACTTTGGTATCCTACTGCATCTCAGACCACTGAGATATACCGATATGTGTACTGAATCAAAATAATATCAATAAATTGAACTAATAAGGTATTTTCACAAATCATTTTCATAACAACTTTGACACGTTCTCATCGTTATATGAAACATTATTCAAGTGAATTAATAATCTTTTCTGCGTAGATCTGGCGTAGATTAAATATGAAATAAGTGATTTAGACATCATTCAAATAACTCGGGCGACTATGGTCGATAGATTTTACATATTTTATAAATAAAGCATAACTGTTTGTGCATAATTAAATTTATTAGTCATTCGTCTTCTCCGCATTAATTAACAACTTAACTATCTACGTATTTACATTAATTTACAAACAAACTGGAGTATTAGCACTCTAGGATTTAATTTACATAATGATTCGGAACATTCAATAGGAATGATGATTATAATACTTTATGTAAATAAATAAATAAAAATGGCTCTAAATCAACGGTCGTGTTTGGTGAGCTGTAAAGGCAAGTCGCTGACGGGCGGCCGCCGGTCGATGGGGCTCGTCGACGGAGATCGAGCTTTGCTTTTCTGTCTTTCGCTTTCATCGTCGCTCTCATCGTGCACATTTATTTCCTCATCGGAATCCGAATGTGATTCGCAACCCCGAGCCAACTGTATAGACTGTGCTGCCAGCAGAGCGGCGGCGGCTGAGTGTGGTACGAGCGCTTTGAACGCACTATTTTCTAGCGCAGGATGCGATTTGAACGCTCCGCTTTCGAAAGTCTGCTGAGATAAAGCCTTCAGGGCATTACTGTCGAACTGTGCTTGATGCGAGAGTGCTTTCAGCGCATTCGTGTCTTGGTGCGACAATGCTTTGAACGCACTATTTTCGCCGCCCATCTGAGGAGTGTGGTAGGGGACGCGCGCGGGGGATAAAGAACGCGAACGGGACCGGGAGGGGGAGTGGGGGAGGCGGTGCGGGGGCGAGCCGCCACCGCGCTTCAGGAGGTTCATGCGCTGGTGGCGTCTCCACTTGGCTCGTCTGTTGGAAAACCAAACCTGTCAGTAACGGTAAATAAACGTGATTAGTATTCTGTTCTGCGTTAACAAATATTCATGAATGTAAATTGGTGTGAAAATGATAGCTCTGATTTGATTAAGTCGTCTCTAGTTCTGAGACAAGTCATTATTATTAATATTATTAATTGGCTGTGGCCTAATGAATATAAAATTTATTATAAACTTTTATTGGGGTCGTTACCTGAACGCGCGCTTCCGACAGCGAGGTCTTTGAGGCGAGTCGCTCTCGTGTCGATACACATGGGTAGTGGGATTTTTCGAATTCTTTCTCTAGTTCTTCGAGTTGATCAGGACTGAAGGTTGTACGATTCCGCCTAAACTTTGGTTGCTCTCCGTCTAATGACCCTGAGTCGTCACCGTCGACATCTGCAGAAAAAAATATTGTTATAATGATATATACTTGTGATGCAAGGTACATACCAAAAAAACTTGTAATGAATATCTGCAGACTAAGCAAATAAATATAACATCACTTACCAATAAGCCCTCGGCCTGAAGACAGGAATCCCTGTTGCATTGCATCGGGATGAGATACTCCTGATGAGGGGGGTACTCCTGGTGGTAACGGTAACGATCCTGGCGGCCAGACCCCGCCGCCTCCTGCCCACGGGAAAGCACCGTATGGAGGAGGTGCCGCGTAAAGGCCATAGCCAGCTGCTCTGGCAAATTCTGCCGCTGCCCTTTCGGCTGCTCTATTCCTTAGTATCCTGTTGATTGATGATACACTGGGTGCTGTCGCGTTGGTACATACCCCTGGAACAAAAAACTGCGCTTAAGAAAATGTTCTTTTGTAATTTATTTTAGGTGGTAAATCATAAATAAATCACCACTGGGCTAATAAACTTTAATGTAACAAAAACCATCGACACGCAAAGAATAAGAATCATTGATTGTTTTCTGTTGAAATTGATATCTAAGTGCATTTCTAGAGACTTCCAAAGGGCTATAGCAAACACGACTCGCAAGGACAAATCTTTCCAGCGAATCCCAATGAATAAAGAACCCCACTGATAACAAGTACTGCCAGATTAAAGATTGAAAAACTTCATCACAAATGAATTGTAAAGTTCTGAATACTCAATATGTCTGCATTTATGACTCCAACAAAAAGCGGCTTTGAAGCAAATAAGTGCCATTTCAATAGTTTCCACTCATTCTACAAACCGGCTAATTGTCACTAACATGTATGCCTTGGCAGCCGCGATGTGCGCGCAGCAATGCGTTAAAACCGATGCGTCATTGGTCGCGTTTTAAAATCGCCGCCATTATATCGTTTAATGCGTGCAGAGGCATCGCGTGCCAGCACAGCCTTGGAGAGACATCCCATGTAATTTTCAGGAAACACTCGCGTAAGTGCCATAATTTAATCATAGCCTGTCCGCATATAATTGTCGTAGAATTCGTTGTCGAGCTACTGCCGGACGCTCTTGATATGTTAAGCGATTTCAGCGGTGTTGTAAGCCGTCAATTATGGCTAAACTCATTCCATAGTAGAGATTAG
This sequence comes from Acrobasis repandana, assembly GCA_963576875.1. NCBI lineage: Eukaryota > Metazoa > Arthropoda > Insecta > Lepidoptera > Pyralidae > Acrobasis > Acrobasis repandana. Next base: position 10,310,227 of record OY756218.1, on the reverse strand, counting down.
ATCGTATAAAATCATTGCACGTTAAATATTCATGATGACATGATTATTGTTAGACTCCTCGTACACTAGACGATCACGAGTTCCGTAAGTGATCGCAGCGACCAGGTTAACTAAACCATATGAACGCCACATTCTTGGTCAAAGCGACGATCAACTGGCCACACGGGGTGGCACTAATGACGAACAAACTACGTTTAGATAGATAGCTATAAGCTGTAGGGCGGCAGCTCGTGAGATCAAGGTGGCACCACAGCCATAATTGATCGTCGTCGTCAGAAAAATCAAAATATCTATAAGAAAAATAGGCCCTTGCAAGCACTTTTTCACGCTAGTGCTGCAAAACTGTTATTTTTGTAATCTGACAACACTATCAAAATGTTTGCGAACGAGTAAAAGTAGCCCGCCGGCAGCAGGGTGCAAGAGGGTGTACCTCCTGTCCGGAAAGAAAATACGTAGATTTTAGTTTTTTTCATTGATCTACTGTTTATACACCTTGTCAATAAATTGAGCGTCTTCTTCTACTCTTTTTCTGTAAGGCCAACCATCTACTACAGACTACACTACTATGTTTTCGTTGATCGAAATATACTTATTTAAATAAATAAATACCAACCCGTACGATCTGAATTATACATTTTTCTATACAGGTTCTAACAAAATATACTGAAACTATTTTAATAATTCACTCCATGATAAAAAAACTACTTCACGATACGAACATGTATCTAAATATTAAAAAAAACTTTTTTGACCTCATACAAGTTAACCGATCAGCTGATCCGAATTTCTTTACGGAAAGTAAAAATATTTTTTCATATTTCGATATGTGTTTTTCAGGGAAAGTTGTTCAGTATCATGGACTGTATCTACCCTTAAAATAGTTTCAGTATATTATGTAAGACATTATATAATATACACGTACATGTAAAATTCTATATTTTTATAAGTCAACAGTAGGGTCGATATGCAGATGCACTTTCCTGATAGTAACCTTGGCGGCGCCCATGGAAAATTCAATATCGTCTCTGAACATAAGGAAAGGTTGTAAGTGAAACAATAGTTTTACCGAAACTTCTGCTTCTGCTTACCTAATAAAGGTATGCTGCTTACTTAACTACCTGTCACTGTTTGAATTTTCCGTTTTATACCAATATTTCCATCTTTTAACCACCAGCTCTATCTAAACCGTACGCCATGTATGTATAATATGTACCTGTATGCTATTACTAGCATTGAAAGAACGGCTACTCTGATAATTTATGCTGAAAAACTGTGTTTAGTTTAGTAGTTCTTTGGTCCGATCACTTAGTCAAGCTGTACCACGCTGTACCACGCTGTACCGTAATTTTCCCATCTGACAAGTACATGAACTGGCTTTTATCATTTAATTATAGGGTACAGGTAGCAAATTAGCGCATTCATCGTTTATCACAACTCCTAATTGTCTTTTATACTTTGTAAATAGCTCTCGGGTGACCAAACGTCACAATATGTTTTTAACGAGATAAAGTAGGTACCTAATATTAAAAGTAGATGTGTTCTAGCTCACAAGGTCTTAAGCTTCACTAGTTCTTCTTCATTTGAATGCATTCCCAATTGCATCCTCAGCTATGCTGCTACGGAGCCCGGGGTGCGCTTTCCCGCTTTTTCTTTTCCAAATATAATATGCATATCAATGGTCACCTAAGGATGCCAAAAATCTAGCGAATTGGAGAAGAAATAGCCGGAACAATTTAAACGATTTAGCCGCCTGCCTGACGTCAACCCTACTTGGGAATGCTATTGTAGCACGAGCTTTAAGTGTTATTTTTCCTTCAGTCGCCTCTTACGACATCCATAGAAAGAGACGGAGCGGCCCTATTCTAACCCGGAACGACACGTGTACCAGGGGTAAGCTTTACTAGTTCATAATATTATATGATGATAATTTTGATCGTAAAATTCAACTGAGTATGCTACCTTTTCAGGAACAAATATTCGCGCACCATTTAAATCACTAGAGCCATTAGGTATATATTTTACAAGCTTTTATTTAGCTTGGCCTGCTTGTTGTTGTTTATTTTTAGGTCAAATCTTGCAAGTTAAATTTGAGCCACTTCTCTTATTTGCGTGTTAATGGTCTTTTTTTGTCTCTATATTTTGTCAGCCCAGTAGAGAGCCACTTCGACGGCGTTATTATTAACCGCAAGGTAGGGATTGGGTGCATGATAGGAGCCTCCCCGTGGCGCACCTGGAAATAGCTAGAGTCGGTAACGTAGACTCTAGGCTGGCCAATCCTATCACCACGATGATTCCCCCAAAATATAAGCCACTGCCCGGTTTCCAAATGAGATGAGATTTTGTTTGCTAATGTAAATCAGGTGACAATGCAATATTATTATAACAAGAAAATGATCTGATGATGGAGCCGGAAAGTGGCTATTGGAACCTGTAAAAAACGACGCAACCACATCGAGTTTGGGCTTATAACAGTTGTCTTTATAAGTACTTAGGCACTTAGGCTAGCTTGTACGAAAAAAATGAAATTTTTCTGGAAAACTTATTTTAAATAAATTTTCTGGAACACGAAAATCGTTTTATCTCCATACTGGACTACATACGTTTATTTACATGACTCTCACTCTACACATCAATATCGTATTATTCGAAAGTAAATATAACGTTCTTTTTATGCCAAAGGGGTTCACATGATAGTAAATATTACTACTACTTTGTAACTATAAAAATAAAGTTTTACCATTCGCACAAGCACAAAGTTAGGACTTGATAAGAGGTATCTTAAAGTAATTGACCCCTTCACTCGTAGGCAGCAGTTTCACTCAGTCATTATAATTTGCGCTGTTTCTTTAGCTTCTACCTAGTGGACAATTATATCCAGGTACAATAATTCAATTTAATTGCTTAATGAACGCTCTTTACGTATTTCTGTCAAAGCGACGTTCGTTTTCCTTGACGCTTGTTATAGAAAATTGCTCCTTGACGTATAAAAATACAACACCCCATCGATTGTTTGTAATATAAAACAATACGACGAGTGATCAATAATTAAAATAATTGATGGGTGCTTAAATCACGATTATTTATAAAGATTTAATGTGGTCACTGTTGGTAATGAAGCCCTATTGTTAGATTCTCGGGCGATCGTCAAGGCGGCGCGTCGAATAAAACGGACCTGTTATAATTTACTCAAAACACAAAGCCTTATACAGTATAATGGTAATGATCAGTTGGCGGCTTGGTTCATTGTTAGCACGTCGAAAGTATAAAAAGATGGCCTACACACAATTTGTTTGCTTCGTAATCGGCGCATTGAGACGATAGCCCGATAGAAGAGCCTTCTGTGCCAGACTCACCGTCAAAAGCTTGATATGGGTAAGAACACTTCTAATGGTGACCAGTCATCACTTACCGGTGAGATCTTTAATTATATTGGGAGCAGCGTTTTGTAAAAAGAAAACAAACCGTTGAAAATCTGTTATCGTTTTGTGAGAGCTCAGCGACGCGTCTCCGCTAGTTAATCTACTTCGTTCTTACTATTCTTTCGGCCTGCAAAAAACTCCTATGATCTTTAACAGAACAGTTAAATTGGTTTTTGTTTAGTAACAACCAGTACGTACCTATCAAGCCTTTTGATCTACAATGAGCGGCATTAGTTTTCGATTCTCCGGCGTCGTATTTTCAATTCGCTTTAACTGAATTGTTAACCACTGCAAAAACTATTATCTGTGAACTGGAACTTTTGGATCAAAGAGGAAAAATTGCGTTTTATAGAGGTAGATATAATTTTAAGTAATATTTTGCATCTAACAGTTTAAGCAGGGCAAGCTGCCAGATATAAGTCCAAGACATAAAAAGCAGAATGGTGAGATTCCTTGCATTCCCCGTGTGGTTCCCGGTCAGAATAGGATATATGTACTCGTAGGTTCTCTCTTACTTGACAGACGTCTACAATTTGCAAGGATAGGGAAGTAACCGGATCATTGTTATATGTAGATAATATCATCATCATCATCTTTTCAGCCGCATAAGGTCCACTGCTGGACATAGGCCTCTCCCAAGGATTTCCAAAATGACCGATCTAGAGCGGCCTGCGTCCAGCGCTTTCCAGCGACCTTAGTCAGATCGTCTGACCACCTTGTGGGTGGGTGTCCAACGCTTTGCTTGCCAGTACGTGGTCGCCATTCGAGAACCTTTCTGCACCATCAGCCATCGGTTCGTCGCGCTATGTGTCCCGCCCACTGCCACTTCAACGAGCTAATCCGCTGGGCTATATCAGTGGCTTTTGTTCTCCTACGAATTTCCTCATTTCTGATTCGATCACGTAGAGAAACACCGAGCAAGCATAGTAGATAATATATTAAATGTGTATTTTTATTGATATACAACGTGGAAGGGACATACCCGTAATAAATCAAACCATGGGCTATGCTAGAGCACTAAAGTATAATGAAAATTAAATAACAGTCAAAAAATCAAAAAAAATTCGACATTCCCATACAAATCGCCCGGGCGGCCACACACTTTTGTATGAAAATGCCGAAAATTATTTTTGTTTTTTGGCTGTTATTTTAATTTCATTATACTATAATGGTCTAGTATAGACCGTGGTATGATTTATTACGGGTATGTCCCTTCCACGTTGTATATGCTTATAGATAAATATTTTTTCTTCTTTATGTAAGTCACATAATTTGCACCTCCTAATAATTATAAATTCTTCACTACTCGGCATCACCATTTTATTGACTGGTAGATAATGCATATGGCTTTAAGTCCGCCTAAAACATTCCTTCTTTTGATACTCTCAGATAGTAGTTATTGCAAAAACATTTGAGGCTAAACTGTACCATAAAATTGCAACTATGAATAGCATTTTAATTCGAATCGTCAACTGTTCAATGAGCTACGGTCAATGGTAGGTTTCACTATTTGTTTAGAGCAAGATCATTATCCGGCAACAAGTTGCAGGTGGGAATGCGATATCTATAATTGTTCTTTTAATGATTTCGGATCGGGCCGGGTCCCTACATGCCTAGTCACGCTCATGCAATTTGTCTAAAGTCGTTTAATCATGATTAGTCACAATGGGCTCCGCTTCTATTAAAAGGTTAGAATGTTTTCAATAGAAGGAGCTTGTTATAATCAAGTGCCTAAGTTGTTGTGATGGCATTGAGCTCTTTTTTTCAATTACTTGTTGTACGCTCTTGTTAACCTGTTGTATCTGCAATAAGAACAATAACTTTTCAATAAACATATATTTAAATATAAATTTTATTTTTCTTGGTGCATTTAAATAATTATTTTACCGCCGATATCATACAGGTAGAGCTAAGAAAGGGAGAATTGATAGTAGATAAGTATAGAAGAAGACTTCCAGAAGGTGGGAAAAGTCGCAAACTTTAGAATAGAAGAATGGCACGTCATTTCGCCAAGAATAGAAAAACAAAAGAACAAAACTCAGTAGCGCATCAGCGCTAGTTTACATTATGACAGATTCTTTAAAGAGTATTAGGTACTTTTAAAGAAAAGAGAATTACAGGGTATGAAATAAAAAATGTTCCTTGGAAATCCTCTATTTGATATGATCGGGTTTAATGGTTGGTCAGCTCTGAATATTTTTTTTTAAATAATTTACTACATTATCTCTAGACCCACGCCGATTGCTCATTTTTTAATAGACAATAGGTTTAACATTTTTATTAAGTAGATAAGATAGGCACTTCTAAATAAAATATCAAGATAGATAAGCTTCTAGACGGTAAAATATTTCCCATATGAATCTTAATAAAAAGCAAATTGATATAAAAATCGTTAATGTCCCGGCGTGACGTTATGTTGGTACCTGCCTAAAAGCGTAGCATGTCTCCGAAGATAAGGCACTCCGGCGCCGTCGCTCGTTGCTTAATCTGGTTAATTTATCGATAATTGACGGAAAACCTTTTTGTTTGTATTGCCGGAAAGTAACAGTAATTGTCACGCCTTTGAAGATTTACGCTCGTTTCTAAATTGAGACATTAACAGTCGGATCTCGTGCCTAATGGTTCGGAATGAATTAGTTTGTTTGTTTTACTTATACCGGTTCTTCGATTCGGTTTCTCTTGTCGTCCAACGGATGCCGGACCGGATCTGGTCTCACTAATTAGTTTTGGTCGCTCGTTAAGGTGCGAGCTTTGGCATTTTATTAGTGGACTAAGCAAGAAGTCATTTGCAATCTAGTCTTTCAGTAAGATGTAAACTCAATGTCAAAGTATGTCAATGATCTACTTTTTACAGGCAATGATCACGTGAGCTAGCAATACTTCTAGTCTGGCCTGGTTCAACCAATTAGAAGACTTACTACACAATATACTACACAATATACAAAAAGTGATAATATCTATAGGGATAAAAAAAATTCACAAGTCATAATTGTAAAGTACGAGATTCCTCTTTTCTATAGTCATGTCAGTAGCCAACTGCTTATTTCATAAGTCGTACTAAGCGAGTTTACTTCGAGTTTTACTCATGGTAGGCACGTCAGGGTATCCTGCAATATTCGGCCTAGTTATGCAGGATACCCTGACGTGCCCAATATGTTGTTCGGACATTATTTTTGTGAGAAGGCTTATATATGTACCAGTTTGGCGTAAGCTTGGCGTGGGTCTCTCTTAAAAATTTGTATTCACACATGTAAACATTTGGGTATATTTGGTACGTAGTATGTACCAAAAATACCCAAATTATTACATGTGTACAATGATTACAAATTGACATTATTTTCAATTTTACTAATGACATCATTCTTAATTCTCAGTCCACATCTAATTCTAATATCAGACGTATTTGGAGAAAATGCTGCAGTGCAGTTCGTTGCCGCTTCTTCTGCACGTGTGCACTAAACTTAACTTTGTAAATGATCTGACGACCACAACTTTATCAAGTGATACAAACATCCAAAGATAAATAAAATGATTTTGAATTTAAACATGTCTGAAATTAATTTGATCAAAACAAACTAAATGTGAGGTAAAAGTCCAAACTCGAGCCGTAACAGCTGCCTCAGTGCGAGTCTTCAGCTACAGGAACTGCATTGCGGCGTCCCAAAATCACGTAGGCGCGTACTATTGGAACCAGTTAACAAGTGAGTGGCGTCACGTCGTCTAAATGAATTATTGTTGGCTTTATGGGGAACATAAAACGATGAGATCGGAGGCAATCAGCCGGCACCCGCAGCGAGCTGCAAGTAAAAAGGTGCCCGAGCCGACGGGGGGCCGAGGCGCAACCGTTGCGCTAAACGCCTACTCCGCGCACCCGCTTTTCTACCCATTTCAATTAGCAATGAATAGGTAAAGTAACAAAAGGTATGCCAGTTACTAATAAATGGATATGCTCGGAAAAACGAGGCTACTCGCAATGTCCGATCTCGATCCCGCATTAACTTTTTGCTGCTAATCTAAAAGGCTAGAACGGTCGTGCTTCCCATGAATTTCTCTTCCAATTAATTGGCAGAAAATCCATATCGTGCCGACTGGTGTCGGAACTGTGAACGTAATCACTGTTCCGTATACATTAACTGTTATTTTTTAGAGAGCACGTTACATCGATAAGGTGACAATGGGGACAAAAACTGGCCACAACAAGTTCTACTGTGTTGCATATAGAACCGATTTAAAGCGACTAAAGACGAGTCCCAAAATCATGACCGTGACCCTCCAACAAGCAACAGTGTTGGTGCGATGCACTGCTGGGAACCAATTTAATGCTGTAACAAATCAATAAATGTATCGGTTTATTGGAAGCTGTGTGGAGATCGATTTGATTTATTCCAGCCATACAACTTCGTTGAATGGCAGACCTTGTTAGTAAATGTCAAAAAACATAAATAGAAAAAAATGTTAATGTAATTTGCTTTTGATTGCACCTGTTTGCTTTACAAAATATACCTAACAAGATTTATATTGGATTAAAAAGTCAAAATTACTGAAAAGAAACATATCTCATATAATAACATTACGTTTTTATTAATAATTATTTTTTCCCGGCTATTATAATTTTAACACCTTTTCGAAAGTTACACGTCATCCGTTTCGCTAATTAATCGGCGCCAGTCAATAGGCCCAACACTAGCACTGGAGGCTTGAAGAATGCAATTAATCAAAACATGGTCAGTAGCTAGAGCCGCCCGTAACGCCTCGTAAACCGATATCGATTTAGTCGATAAGTTGCGCAAGCTATTGTCCGAAATTGCCACGTCATGGTTAACAAAGGCGGTAGTGGGCACCTTATTAAAATTTAGCCGGCTCCGATGAGCCGCTCTGTTTTGATAACCGCGCCCCCGAAACCTATCGAGGTATCGACAAATGCGACTTGAGTGGATGCCGCATTTTTGACAGATTCCTATTATGATCGTCGTTTGTAAATATTGGATCACGGGTCCGCTCTCATGTCTAGAGGCTGATTAAATCACACAAAAACTGCTACTTGATTAAAAATTAAATGTGGTATCATATTCTTTAGAGAAATATGTATAAAAAAACCTTTTTATGTTGTTACTATAGACTAAAGGACGCCGAAATAAAGGGCAAAGATTTTTTTAAAGACCGTTATTAAACAAAAAAAAAATAATGTCAAGAAATGTATTTTCTTTATTTAGCAAATGTTTCTATTTAGTGTGTGTTGTAGTGAATTATTCTTCCTCCTCACCTTATCCCATTTGGGATATCATCCAAGGTGAGGAAGAAGAATAATTCACTTGGAACTATTATATATACAGCAGCAGATGTTATATCAAAGAACCTTCAAACCTTCTTTGTAAAGAAAAATCCTCACCTTTTCGTACAACGTAGTCAAATATTTCTAAGTCAGCAACGGAAGCAATATAACAATTTATTATATAAATCTTTCCGTGTGGTTCCCGGCAGAGTAGAATAGAACCACTCCAAGTCTTCCCGTGGATGTCGTAGAAGTGGGAAATATCTTCCCAGTATTTGATTAAGGGTTAATTTAATAAATCGTTACAGAGTTTAGAGCAGTACTTTTTGTATTAGAATTTTTAACTTTACATGACTTAACAACGTATATTTTTTATTATTTATTAGTTAGATATAATTAAAAATATTTTGTTGACTTGTTCATTCCAAAATTTTACAGCTCTATGTATTAGCGAAGTAATGACACTTTATAATAACATCTATTATAATATTTTATATTACTTACATTGTGGCACAAAAAATGAATGGAAAGTGTGTCGCTGGTATAGGCTCTTTATGAAATTTAATCAATTTGGTCAGTTTCAATAACCAGCGGAGAATCGGGCACGTGTTGGCATCAAAAGGCAAGCCATTGTGAGCGCGGTCATTTTGTTATAAATTTCATTAAAATCCTATTACTTATGAAGCTCGAGCGTGCCATAGTCAACGAACATGAAGTCTGTAGAACTGGCAATAATTACTATTTTTATATTTTTTTTTATTAAAAGAAATATGATAGATGTGTGATACAGAATATCAAGATTTGCTCGTTGGTTTAGGTACTTGATATTTTCGTTCATGAAGTGTTCCGGCTATTTCTTTCCCATTGATTTTTCATTGACATGTCATGTTATATTTGGAGAAGAAAAAAAAGGAAAGCGCACCCCGGGCTCCGAAGCAGCACAGCTGAGGATGCAACCGGGAACGCGCTTAGATGAAGAACAAGATTTTCCTATCTGATCATGTTGCCCAAAACTCAAAATGACTACGGAGTAAAATTCCTAAAAGTCATGCAATTAGGTAGCATATAACACTAGTAAAATCAATTTTTGCACCAACTGATAATCGATCATAAATTTCGTCCTCCCATACAAGATCTATTTGGCTGAGCGACGATTTGTATAGGAAGCCGAAATTTTTTTTTCGTTTTTCTATAATGGTTTTTATGGAAAGTCGTTCAATATCACAGACTGAACTTGCTCTAAAAATGTTGCCGGTGTTTTAAAAGTAATCTTTATTTTTACAATGATAACTTTAGGCAGCTTGAATAGTTTAATATAAGTTCTGGCTATATACACACCCGAAAAACAAACAGTTTTGTTATTAATTTAGACATACTTTATTAGAATATTTCTTAATCGTGCATAAGAGTAATAATAAAAGTTGATTATAATTGTAAAGATAATTACAAATATATACAAACAATCAGATAAAATACAAGATACATTACAAGAGAGTAAATACGTTGATTGTTTTACCTTAAAATGTTTTACATATAAGTAATAAAAAGGCAGGGTTCTTGAAATTTCACGTTTGGCCACCTCTAGTACATGTTACATGTCAGTGTTACAAAGTCATTGGATGCTCCCTCGTCAGCAGGTGGTCCGGTCCGGTCAACACGCTTTGATACACCGAAACCATAGTCGAATCTAATGGAATCAATCATAACTACATCCCAGTTACATTCAGAAATTCCACTGTCTAAATTGAATGAGGCCTTTTAAATACCTTTTACCTTGAACCGTAGGAAAGGCGACCGCAAGCTAACTGTAAATTTTAAACGCCCCAAAATACGCAGAATATACTAAAATATTTTTCATTTACGACAAATATGTGAGCATTTACGCAAAATAACCGGCAGGGATCGCGTGCAATTTTTGCATACAACGGGCATGGGCGAGCACCGCACCAGAGCAATTATTTTAAACACATTTCAACAAATGACGATAATGTCAGTCGACCGCGCAGATAAGGCAAAAAACATAAAAATAAAGCATTCAGTGAGCAATTGTTCGACCCTTCGCTCATGGAAGCTCGCACACAGTCAGCCGGTAGTCACGTTCTCAGTTTTTAACATACTTTACCACTTTTCCCAAATTATTAAGCGTTTACTACAAATTAATATTTTTACAACAAATTCATTTATTATTTACACTTTATTTTTATGGTGTATTGGTTGATAGGACTATCATAATGCTCATTTCATATTGCTCATCGTTTATTGCCGATTGTAGCACACATAAGAGGCTCATATGTAGTGTGTGAAATCCAAATATAAACCACAAAATATAGATATCTATTTTGATGGCAAATTAAAAGATTTTTATCGTAGACAGTCTGTCGAAAGTCTTAATTCTGAGGAAAGTCTAAGGAAGCATAGTCATAATATAAGTCACAAAAGTTAGAAAGAGAATTAGCAAAATAAACAGGCAAGTGCGAGTCGGACTCGTACATGAAGGGTTCCGTACCACCGTACAATGTTTGAAATCGCTGAAGAAACACGTTTCTTGTATGACGACCCCCTTTAATTTTTTACTTTATTTTATTTTTATTAGTATTTGTTGTTATAGTGGTAATAGCAAAACATAATCGGTGAAAAGTTTAAGTATCTAGTTAGTGCCATTATAAAGTTCGAGTTAAAAATGGTAAAAAAAACACGTTTTTTGTATGACGACTCCCTTTAATTTATAACTTTTTCTTATTTTTAGTTTTGTTATAGCGGTCATAGTAATACATAATCTGTGAAAATTTCAAGTATCTAATTAATGATATTATAAAGATCTGGTTAAAAACGCTAAAAAGAACATACTCGTATTTTTTGTATGACGACCCCCTTTAATTTTCAACTTTTTTATTTTTAGTATTTTTTGTTATAGCGGCCACAGTAATACAAAATCGGTGAAAATTTTAAGTGTCTAGCTAGTACGGTTCAAGAGATAGAGCCCTGTGACAGACGGACAGACGGACAGACAGCGGAGTCTCAGTAATAGGGTCCCGTTTGCACCCGCCGGGTACAGAACCCTAAAAAGAGTAGAATTAACAATTTCATTATAATATTATTTTTACCAGAATGCGGCAAAGCCGAAAAGGATGGTTATGTGTTTAACCTGTATGTTTGTCCCTATAATTGTAACATTTCAAGATTTCATCACATAATAACCTTGAAGGTGCATTTCAGAGTTACTAGTAGCATCGATCATTAGTAGTAATTTTTTTTTCGGCTGATCTACATACATACTGCATCTACATATCCTTCCGAGTAAATACGAGTAAACATTTACCCCCTTATTCATAAAAAAATACGAACGTTTGCTAAACCTATTTTAGTTAAAATATATTTTGTCTTGTTCTTGCAATGTCAAATTTTGTAAAGAGTCATAGAGGACCAAACATATTTTAACTAAAATAGATTTAGCAAACGTTTGTTAATTTTTATGAATAGTAGGGTTAACGATTTTATCAATCTTCTTCGGGGTCAGAAATATATAATAGATAAAAAGTATGCTTTTTTATTCAGGTAAACAACGATATACCCATTTTTTTTTCAATAAGTACCCAGATTCGTCGTTACAAACTAGTATTAGTTTTAGATTTAATTTATTGTTGTTATATTTAGTTTTAATTATATGCAAATATATAACTTAATAAACTTGTATTTATCAGAAATCCAATTCAGCAAAATAGCGAGTGAATGAGTATACATCAAGTCACAGGCAGGACCAAGATGGTTGGAAGCAAGTTGGAAGAGAGGCTTATGCTTAGAAGAGGTCGGAAAAAGGGATGATGATAATGATGACGGTATATCAACTTTTTTTATAAAAAACTGAATGGTAACAATTAAGGAATACCGTTGTTTAAATCTCAAAGACCTTCCCTGCTATTAATATACCTACTCGTAATGAGCAAAAATAAAAATATTTATTTTTAGTACCTAAAACCTGTAAACTTTGAATCCATATTTTTAGTATTTATTTTAGTTATTATGAACCTAAATGCATTTTATGGCTTGCTTTCACATGAAAACTATACTTTATAACTAGTTTAAGTGTTTAAATATGCTTTCAAAACACGTAATAAAATCCATATGACTATATAACATATTTATAAGTTGTTTACCGAGCATGCAGTTTGAAATGATAGTGCCCCCTGCGGATTTAATGACAGTGAACCAATTTAACAACTCAGTTTAGTACAGTGTTTCCCATCAAGAATGTTATCGTCTCTAATCCGGTCCCACTGATATCGTTAAGCAGAAGTGGTCCTAAGCAAAACCAGTTTAACAGCCGATCGCACGCACCCTACCGATCTGCACTACTCGCTAGAGAAAACACGAAAGGCAAAACTGATCTCCTGGATAAAGAGAATAACGCAATCGATTTTCAACCTTGTTAAAAATAAATTAGGTGCGAAAATTATATCGAAGTGGTAATCGTCTTTAAGTCGTTTTCTGTGTGCATGACAGATGTTTAACGTCACGCATGGGCACAGAGAGGTGTCGTTGTTGCAATTATCGCAATTGGCTCGTTGGCCTCTGAGCTAAGACGCCCATTATGCTTTGCATTATCTTTGTTTGTGTGGCATAGTCGTAGCCACGTCATGTAACGCAGCTTTTGGCATAAAACAATAATAATACAATTGTTTGGAACAGGCTGTTCTGGCTATTAACTTAAAATAAGTCAAAACATAAAACCGTACACAAGGTATATAATACTAGTACCTATATAGCCCCAAAATCCAATAATCTTCTCAAGTTACGAGATATCCGCTGCCGCGTAAGCCAGGCGGCCATTTACAAAAAACTATTAGACCATATTCGTGGTCGCACTTCAAAGGCTTTACCTACTGACCCCCAAAAACGTATTTAACACGAAATACCCAATGTTCAGTAATCAATAAGTCAAATCCCATAATTGGATATAACTTACTGAGTAAGCGAAGTGCCCACCTATTAGCTGTTGACCTTATGGCCCGTCTGTTAGGTAATCATAGTGTTTAACGTTCGCTAATACATAATTAAATAACATGCCATTTATTAAGGTTAACGAAAAAAAGATACTTACATGAGAAAGAGTATAAAGATTTAAGGAGTACCAAAACAGATATTCGTGGATGTAACTAACATCGTACTGTCTCATCCACATAAAAGTGAGATAAGATCAGAAAAAAGGATATTGCACAATTAAATAACTCATACCAAGTATCATCATTAGGTATTTTTTAGTCTCCACAGCAGGAGCACGACCCTCTCTGTACTACCAGAGCCATATATAATACTAGCCAGAGCAGTGAGAGGATGTGGCCTACACTCTCCACGCTGGCCAGACGGGTTGAAGAGGTCTCATTGATGTTTATGAGCTTTGTTTATATTGTGTTTCCTAAGTCGCCTTCTACTACATCCACTGGAAGACTTGGAGTGGTCCTATTCTACCCTGCCGGGAACCAGACGGCATACTAAGTATATAATTAGGTAATAATATAAATACAATAATCTATAAAATAGGTTTAATAGACACTTTAGATTTTTAATATAGGAACAGGCAGGATTTTTAATATTGAACAACGACAAAAATAATAATAAGCTAGAATTTTCTAAATCCTAAAAAGCGACTGCAGGCCATTCAAAGAGTACCTGAATTTGAAATAAGTTTTTATTTAGTCGCAGTGTTGTGATGTCATTATCGTGGCAAGATAAAAGAGATCCTATCACGGGTGATGGGTAAAAACCTTGGCCATATCTGCGGCGAATACAAATCAGGTCGCATCATCGGAAATATTTATAAACGGATATCATGAAAATTTATAAACAGCAAGATCAATCAGCGTATCATATTAGTAGTTAATAAATACTTTTGACATATAATTGCTGACTAATTGTTAATGTCACGTCAATCAGATGGTAATAAAAGGGAAGTAATTACGAAATTAATAGTACATACAATATTATCTCTTAATAATAGTCACTTTGTTTTGTTTTGCACAAATGTTGACGTCAAATCGTTACTTACAGCTAAGTTTATTGCTTGATAAAAGGTATGGTCCAATGCCCACAACTTATTTGAAATATTTTTTAATCGTAGTCAAGCAAGTTTCAAATTTAACAAATATTGAATTTGAAATTATTTAATAAATAGGTCAAATTTCAAATTTGACCCTAATACATTAATCACCAATAACTGAATTACAGGTCACTAATTTTATATTTTACACTACAAACATTACAAAAGGTAATGCTTAAAATAAAAACTGATGTATAATATTTAATGAGGAGAATAGCTAAGTCGACGAAATAAACTCAGATTAGTAATAGTCTACACATGTTTTTATGTAGAGATAATGTATGTATACGGTATGTAAATAGTCAAACTAAGTAGTCAGTTTGCAAACCATTTTCGAGCATTTGCTAAAATACAATTGAACTGAAATCTAATATAATATTTTAAGACCAGTGACAATGACAATGCAATATTTTTGTATCATCGAGCTGATCTAGAAATGAAACCAGGATGTATGGGTCAAATTATGGTGTCAATTAACTCTTTAGCAAAAATGTATTTTTAAAGAATAAAATTCTCCTAAAATGTAGCAGTAAATGTTCTCTATATTAGTTATATTTTTAGTCTAGGAGCCTGTGGGGCCCCTGGTGCGCGCACGCAAGGCTTGCAACGCGAGACACACACCGGTATTACGCAGCGCGCCCACGATGCCTCATAATACCTATGGAATTTCATTATAGAGGTATACGCGCGAACTCATCTCTCCGCTTGGTATATCAAAATGTTTCATTCAAAATGATTGTCAAGTTTTTCCAGGAAACTCGGATCAGCTAAGGTTAGAATTAATTGACTCTACCAATAGTCTTCTTTCAGAAAATAGTTTTGATTTATTAACATAATCCTTTTTATTGAAATTCTCTTCATAAATAAAGTACTCTAAATATCATATCACGTCATTATCTACCTGTTTTCTTAAAAATATCTCAATTAGTTATAAATAATTGAGATATTTTTAAAAAAATATCCCGTTATATATATATATATATATAACGGGACTTAGCACGAACCTTTTTTATTGTTTTGTCGAACGTTTCGAAAAAGAGTTACATCTTTCTGAGACTGACTGACTGCGACCACGAAAGATGTAACTCTTTTTCGAAACGTTAGACAAAACAATAAAAAAGGTTCGTTCTAAGTCCCGTTATATTTTTAGTCTAGGAGCCTGTGGGGCCCCTGGTGCGTAAAATAAATCATGTGTTCAAAGCGCGATAGTTTAAAAACCAATAATATCTCAATATTTATTTATATATAAATTTGCTACTTCCCTTATAACTCAATATTCCCGCTAGACCTCGACTGG
Source organism: Acrobasis repandana (assembly GCA_963576875.1). Lineage (NCBI taxonomy): Eukaryota > Metazoa > Arthropoda > Insecta > Lepidoptera > Pyralidae > Acrobasis > Acrobasis repandana. Next base: position 10,294,145 of record OY756218.1, on the reverse strand, counting down.
TTTGGTTCATTTTCATGTGTGAAAATTCATGAAATTAAGAGTATATTTTCAAATAAATATATATGCTTAGGTCTCAAAGAACTTTATTCCATTGGCTTGCTCGTTGAGTATATAGGAAAAGTTATTTAATTTTCCATTTCCTGTTTAAGGCCGTACCTAAATTTTCCGGGGTCCAGTGCTGCCCCCATTAAAAATAAATAATTTCAAAGAAAACGGAGACATTATTTAAAATTTTGCTACTACCAAATCCTAGATAACCCTTCAAAGTATTTTATGAACTACTGTTTACAGTTTATAATGAGAACGTTAAGCTTTACTACGCACATTTGCCAAAAGTGGCCGTTTTTCGCAAATGTGCGTAGTAAAGCTTAACGTTCTTACTTTAAATTGTAAACAGTAGTTCATAAAATACTTTAAAGGGTTATCTAGGATTTGGTAGTAGCAAAATTTTAAATAATGTCTCCGTTTTCTTTGAAATGATTTATTTTAAATGGGGGCAGCACTCGACCCCGGAAAATTTAGGTACGGCCTTAAGTTTGCGTAGGTAACATAGTCGTGAGCCCCTCGGCATTCATGTTCTACCGAAGATTTCTTCTACACGTGTATAAACATAATTGTTTGTTTGTTTACCTTCTGAGATAAGTCGTTCACGGATCTCCCACGCGAAAATCGTAGGATTTTCCCTCTTGTATTGTTCTATCTTGGACACAACTGCTGGGGTTGCTACTTTAGGCTTGCTTCCTCCAATTAGCCCTGGTGGTCGAAGAGTACCTGTAGCCAAATAAATAAGTATTTTTTTGCGAAATAAAATTAGTAAATAAGACATAAGATAAACGGTATAAAATTTTTTATTTATTGTAATATTATCAAATTTTTGTTGTAATTTTAAGATGACTTTGTTTCTGTCATTACACAATTACTTTTTCAATGGAAAATATAAACCATTTTAAACAGTTTGTTCACTGTTACTGTTTGCGGAAACGATAAAAGACAATTATAACCACATTAGAGGCTCAAATAAAAATGCCAACAATAGCGACACGACGATTGGAGCAGTTTCATTGAGCGCCAAACGTGAGGCCACGCTAACTGCTCAAACATCATTCCTGCATTCAAACATCATACATACAGTATTGTAAACCCTTAGCTCAATGGTCAAAAGCCGATATTACATTTTTTACTACGACATTACTAAACTTGAACGAGCATTTAAAAGGAAGGTGGATGGGTCTAACAAAAAATTGATAATCGAACTCGGTTGCAGGAATAACAATGAAAGCTTTAAATTAGTGCTAATTACAGAAACACCGGCTAAATGAAGCTTGCGACGCGAGACATGAATTTAAATCGTACATGCATAAATGCCATAAAGCCACCTATCTGCAAAGCCCTTACGGAATCGGTGATAAATTAATGATTTTATATAGCAAAATTTAAATGAACCCACACAAAAATCAAGTTTTATAAACAAGATACAGTAAACACAAATTCTTTGAACAAAAGAAGCGCTGCAACACCAACTTTGTTTTGTTACAACGAAGAAAGAGAACACCATTGTTAACATTTCAGAATTCTTAATTTTGAATTTCGTGCTGATGATAAGCATAGATAGGAGTTTAAATAGTGGAATGTTAGTTAAGATTCACAACAACGCGGCTTTATGAACCGAAGGGATAATGATAAAAACATTAAATTCCACAGTTCCTAAATCAGTTAGATAAGTGATGGGTGCAAGCACCAAGACAATTAGGTAAAAACGCATGATCGCGCCATTCCAGCGTGCGACGCTCGCGTTGCGTTTTTCTGCCGCGCTGCAGACCATCCATACCGATAACACGCTGAATTATTCATCACATTATATTCACATTTTTATCAACGCCATCCTCGGTAAATTCATAAGGGTCTTTATGTCTTGATAAAACTAAAGCTCAGCTCCAAAAATGGACAAGACGCGCAAAAAGTAATGCTTCAAGTTTACACTGGGCGACTTTTGATACCGTAATAGGCAAGATTTATTGCAAATATTATTATTTAATAATGTCACTTGCTTTTAATTTTGGAGAATGAGTTTTTAGCGCTGTTAAATATGGTCGCGTGATATTTGACTGTAAGACGTGAAAAACCAATTGTGTAATTATTTTAGTAAAGATATAGAGCGTGATAATATTCACTATATGTAAATTTATGGAATAGTTAATACCATTTAAGTTTTTTTTTTATAAAGCAAACTACCCTCTAGATCAGGTAATCAATAAAAGTACCTATCTAGATATTGCAAAAGATACAAAATACCTGAATACTTCAAATGACAATTTTGTAATAAAAAAATAATAAAACGAGACTAAACTATTTTGCAAGAAAGTAGATAATTACTGTCAATTTTACGGTATATGTCAACCGTTACAAGCCGTCAGCGTTTACGTACGTGCTCGAAATTCGTCTTCTATTACAGCACCTTTCACTGTACACTATGTTTTGCTAGAGCGATTGAAAATCCATATTGGCAGTCTTGAAACGCCAATAACCGAGTCGCTGTTGATTGATAGCTAAATTGCAGGAGGCCGGCATACTGATCATTTTGCGATAATTAAATCGGCTAGGAACGTAATCGCATGACCGCAGCCAATTATTGCCGTTGCCTAGGCAGAGGTGGATCGTGTGAGGCTTGCTTGAAATTGTTGTTAAATGTATATTATTTGCGTGAAACGCCTGCGCGTGCTCCCGGCGCGCTCTTGCGCTTAGAAACCATTTCAAACTGGACGTAATGCTTATTGTAAAAAATACATTACGATATTTTCACATCTTGCACGCAAAAGTTACGCAAAAGAGTCCCAATTGTATCTATGTGCAAACATAACATAAGGCAATACATCTCGTATTTCATCAAACTGTTTTGAGGCTGGAACCTAAGTTTCGTAAGAGTAGATCGTTAGCTAAATCCTTTTTTGCAATTTGAGACTAGCATAATACGGTATTCTGATTCTTGAACGATTGACTTAATGTTTTATATCTTTTTTACCTTTCTCAAAATAACCCATAGTATTGTTTATTTATGCTCATTTCTAAATGTACACACATTTATGTGTGTAAAACATTTTTATTCAGTAATAGTCTTTGGAGATATAAGACCTATAATATAAACTGTCAGTTTACAAAGCGTGTTTATTCTTTAGCTTTTACCTTAAAACTTTCTTCTTCTTTTTAAGGTAATATCTTGTCTGTGGAGTAATCAATGCTCTCTTACTGTCTTCTGAGTCCATGCCTTCCATCTTTCTATGTCCAACTCCTTTACATCTTTATAGGTTAAAACATGGACTTGATCTTTCAGTTGTTTTATAAAACTGTCTCTAGTTCTTCCTTTGCCTCTTCTTCTTTCTACTTTCCCCTCCAATATTACTTTGAAAAACTCATCATATCTTAATACAGTGCCCTTGCATTTTCCTTCTCTTAGAATTTATAACTCTAATAAAACAATTTTACTTTTTAAAAAGTTTTCAACAATATTAGTTTTAATTCCTTAAAGTTACTTAAAATCGCTGTTTTTAAGAAAAATAAAAATAACCGGGAGATCAAGATGTTGGGTTAAAATTGAGTTTGCGCTCACTTGGCATATTAGCCGTAAAAGTAAATTTTAAGTACCGTCATCACTTCTCCTATCAGAGACCTGAGCTTATATTATGGCTGAAGCTAATTGATGCAATTTACTAAGACTGCTTATATCGTTGATCACGGTAATCATTACTCGCACATAATTTGAATAAATGTTGGACACTAGTATATGGTTTTAAAGTTATGCGTGCAATTTATACAGGATGCTGGTTTAATTGCTACGATATTTTAAAAAAAACGGATCCTGTAGATGTTAAGCAAGCCAATTTGTTAGCAGTTCATAGCATGCTACGAAACTATTATAGATACTACATGGTCAATGTTTTGGTGGCCCAGAACGGGTGAGTGAAGCGTCGGGCGTCCGTTTACGAGATGGGTTGACAAAACAATCAAAGTCGCAGGTCGCACCTAGATGAGAGCACAGGACCGAGATGGGTGGCGTCGACGAAGAGAGGCCTATGCTCAGCAGTGGGCGGGAGTAGGGCTGGGATGATGATGATGATGATAGAGATTCATATATAGCCTGATGATGGCAAAGAATCACTTTAAAAATTCTTGTTATAACAAAGAAGTACCATAAAATATCAGTGACATGCGCACTTAATAATCGAATAACCTTAAGTTAAAGAAGGCTGTACGTACACATCATTAATCATGCCAACACGGTAGTGGAAGCGAAAGTTAATAAAGGGGCACAATACGCGCCCAAATCGTCGGTTAATAAATTTCCTCACAAACGTCATTTATGAACTCTTAAAAGTCATTACACGCTGCCTCTACAAAGGACAAGATCTTTGTAAACGACACAGAATGGTTCGGATTTAGTTAATTAAATTTGTATTAAAGTGGGCTTTTATTGGCTGGCGCTAACCGGCGCCGAAGACTGCCTCGTCACGCACCTAATAGATCAGAATCTTTAGCGGCAAGTGGCCTGGGCCTGGATAGCCCTGATTTAATGCTACGCGTTAATGATACTTGATCTAATGATTGATAGGTTTGATCGAACATACGAGCTGGTTCGCGGTTACACCCACAGAAGCAATTAGAAGCGGTGGACTGGATTACAAATAATACTACGTCAGCGCAGTCAGTAGTCAGATATTATATGTATTCACTTAAGTATTCGTGATAGTATTTGTACGAGTCAAGACCGTTCATCAAAAATGCAATGTAAGCAACCTACTTTCGGTCGCCGCCGTATTTTGTACTTCTAACTAAAGTATGTGCTAAAATAAACGCATTGCCGTCAACACTTATCTTTGTATCATTTATAACTATCTAAAAGTGCACCCAAAAACTATAACTAACTTAACAGTAACTTAACCGTATGAGTTGCAAACTGTGGCTCGTACAGTATTTCAAACCGATATTCTTTTTTTAAATACCTAATTCATATTATAGCTCCTTTATTACAATCAGATTAGGTATTGCTACGGTTGGACAAACGTATTCGTAAATACGAGGGGGGTCGATTGAAAAGTTCGCGGTCTCACAGTAGTAAACAAATATGTACATTTTAACATTGCCTCCATAAAATAACTTCTTGATTTATAAGCGAGTGTGCAAATTGATTACGTACTGTATTTTTTTTATAATTATTTATCTAAGGAGAGTCGTGAAAGTTTCTCATTATGAAAAAAAAATTAAACTACCAAAAGATAGAACAATTAGTTTTGTATATTACTGATTCTTCTAAGGCAACTGCCAAAAAAGTAAAAAAATAAGCCCATGAAGGTTCACTAAAAAAATTTTTTCATCAGGATAATGCCCGCTTTCACACTTCTGCAGCATCAATTACTGAAATTCACGGCTGTAGTTCCAAATCACTGAGCCACCTTTAACTGCCACACTTAGCTTTTTAGGATTTTCAATTCAATTCAATTCAAAATATCTTTATTATCATAGGATATTTATAATATCTCTTAATAATAGTCACTTTGTTTTGTTTTGCACAAATGTTGACGTCAAATCGTTACTTACATTACAGCTAAGTTTACGCCGCTTCCTAGGCGCAAGTGCAGAAGAAGCGGCAACAAACTGCACTGCACGTTTTCTCCAAAGACGTCAACTAACAAACTTAAAACTTAAAATTTGTTATATGGATGGACTGAGATTACATTGTTTGTTAGGTCATAATTAAATTGAATTATAGGAATTACGAAATTTAAAATAATGTTAATTTGTAAATTTAGTATGTATGGATTATCTTTTATTTATAAATAAAGATATCTATATAGATATTTCATTTTTTGTCAAATCAGGAGCAAAATCTGCGGTAGACGTAGGACATCAAATAATGTTTTTTTTTTTAAATTGTATTTCTATATTTTCTTTGTTTTGCATGTTTGATAAAAATCGTCGACCGACATTAACATACGTACACTAACTTCTAAATATCAAAATCGCTAGAATACCTCAAAATGATAAAGAATACGTACGGATCGACACATATGTATACCTATTTGAAGAGGGGCGACTCGACTTAAGTATGAAAAAATCTAAAAGTGTTGAAGAAAAGTTAATCATATTAATGAGCTGAGTAGCCCCTTCAAATATGGGTCAACCATGTGTCTGGACCTAGATCGCATTTATTTACGCAATTATGTGTTAATGATACTAACGAACGAATCGATCTAAAAAAATTATAGGTAAGGTTAATTGAATTACAAAAATCAGTGTCTTACGAAACAAGGTACATTTAATAATAAATACTACTTTTTAATGATCCTGACAGTAAATAAAAACGGAAATATAAAACAATCATAAAAAATACCAATAAAAGTAACTTCCTAATCCTATCCACCTACTTTACTAGGTATTATAACTCACCCAATGAAAAAAATAGTTCTATTTCCACGTTTTCAGTAATGAGACACTTTATAGTAATACTATAGTTTCTTAATCAACCATGTAAAGCATACTTTTAGGTAATTTTCATTACCTGTGTCACAGGCCAAAAAACTCCTAAGGTACGCACAATGTGCGTCACCCAGGCGTCCCCGTTCCCCGTCCCCGCACCTCTCCCCCGTTTTCGCCTCGATTTCTCACGTTGGCCGTCAAGAACCGGGGGAGAGGTGCGGGTGCGGGGAACGGGGACGTATATTGCGCGTACCTTAGAAGAGTCTCTTCTGTTTACTCTTACTGTATTCTGTGCCTGTGTAGTGTAATTTGATAGTTAGCTACAGAAATCTTATTCGTTTAGTGCAAAATATTCAGTCTCATACAACGCGGAAGGGACATACCCGTAATAAATCGAACTACGGTCTATACTAGATCATTATAGTATAATAAAATAAAAATAACAGATGACAATAAAATAAAAAATTCGGCATTTCCATACAAAAGTGTGCGGCCGCCCGGGCGATTTGTATGGAAACGTCAAAATTGTTTTTGGTTTCTTGACTGTTATTTTTATTTCATTATACTTTAGTGATCTAGTATAGCCCGTGGTTCGATTTATTATGGGTATGTCCCTGCCACGTTGTATAGTATAACATTATGTACTCGTACAGTAACAGTTGTCAATACGAAATTCTTGTAACCAAAACGCCACTAGCCTTAAGTGTGCAGTACCTGCAAACTAAGCGCCAGGAGGCAAATTAAAACGAAATGCTTTAATAACTCTATCGTGCCTTGCCTCTAAAATTGTTGCCGTTTACTCGATATTTTATTGAAGGCATTAAATTATCGCGGAAATCGTGTACCAGGCGATGTTAAAGCATAATAACGTCACCTGCCATATCATTACAGCACGTAATTGATAGATCTGTGGGACGAACTACTCGACTAATCTAAAAATAACATTCCATCGATAGTTAGAACCATTAAAAATTCAAATTAGCCTGCGAGAATTGGAGCAGAAAAAGTCAGTGGTGAAGCAAGAATGTCAACCGTGGTAATTCAATTTTGATTATAGGACAAAACCTAAATACGGCTTCATTACCCGCTGCGGCGATCCGCGGACAATCTTCTTGAGTAGGTATCATTACCCTCAACAAATTTAGGTAATATCCAAATAAAATGACGGGTTTAATATGAAATTACTCACTGCCTGATTTCTGTTGTTTTGTAGACAAGTAAGTTTGTCTTGATGCAATCAGAGGTTAGAAACTATACAACGTCTTCAATTTCTGCTATTTGCTTAATAGCTTTATTAATTTTCTAAATATATTTATGTATGCGTCAAGTAAGTCAATGCATACTTTGGAATAAAATCTTGGTTGGCGGGTTGTTTTACCTCACATACAGCACGAACAAGCCATAACTAAGAAGACAAAAGTAATTTATCCATCAGCTCCCTAACCGACAATTTAATACTCAAACTTGACCATGGCAAGTTATTTATGCGTGCCCATTTCCATGCCATCAGCTTGAAAATTGTTTAGGCTAGATAATAACATTTGAGCTAAGGTGTACCTATGGTAAACACCTAAGTGGCGGGACATGACGGCCCTGGGCGGAACGCGGCAGCCTTCCGTGGGAAAATACATGTGACGTTATGAAATCACCACGGGCGAAAATTGATTGACACTACATTCGCGCTGTGTTTCTGTCACTCGTTTTCTAATCACGTTCATATCGAATAGGCCAAGAACCTGTGCACTTATGTTACTCGTATCGTTTTTATTTGCGATTAGTATCAAACGTTTTGTGTTAAAAAACTTGAATATGAAAGTAAACTACATACGCCACAACTATGAGCTAGTTGAAACACCTAATTGTGTTGTGGCTGACTTTTATTGTTATATAAACCTTCACTTCTGCGTCTGACTGTTTATTAAAACTATAATTAATTAATCTACCTTTTTAAATTACGTGCCTGCCATAAATCGTTTAGAATAAATTGAAATGCTCTCATTCATATTCACTAACCAGTAATTTGAAGCCGATATGAAAGAAGTAAAACTTACAACTCTTAGTAAAATTTGCGTTCAAACGGCGTAAAATTATATAGGACGGTCAAATGAACGCATCAGTGCTTTTGAAATCGTCCGTTCACGAGTCCTGAGCAAACACAAAGTGAGCATGTGTCCTAATAACACTACACACAGATCTAATTCACGAAATCGCCACGATACACCAGGTGTCCGCCACTGAGTCGCAGTCAACTCACGCTTCGGTAAAACAAACTGTACTATTAAAGCACTAATTAACTCCGGTTTCATTGTTTGTCCTCACGAACGGACACACAAATTGCTAGGCACTTAAAGCAACTCCCTACCGATAACTCTTCCTCCGTAATATTACTGACATCCAAGATATTGACAATTTGTCTTGCGTGTAGTTCGCAAAAGATTACGAAAGGAAGCGCAATATGCATTTCGAAATCTATTGTGGTTTTATTCGCCTGCAACACTTAATTAAATACTGTTCGCACATAAACATGCCCGTGATAATTGTAAAGGAAACAGTGAAGTAAAGGGTTGTGGTCGTGAAGAATCACCGATGGTAAGATAGTTCTCACATCAGGATACCTTTGGGAGTAAATGCTCGCGGCGGCGGCGCAGGCGCATCCAGCCGCAGTGCAGTGGCTTATAATTAACACGCTGCAAGTTTTATGAATCGATTAGGATCTAAGCTTTCGTCAATAGCAGCTTTCGTCGCGGCAGGCTCCGACGATCTCTTATCATTGATTAATAGCGATTGAGATTTCTGCCCTGACCGTGTTATTAGTGCGGAGTTAAATACTAACCCTGCTCGAGTCGCTTTAGACAAATTGCCGAGTTGTCAATATATGCTTTCATATATTTTATTTATCCAATAATCGACGGTGTATTCTTTTTGTGTGAAATAAACGTTAATGTGGCTTATTTATCTTCGCTAATAAATGTTTGAACGATTAATAGGTACCTAAGGAAAGTTAGGTACATTGCTTTGATTTAAAACACTTTAATTAACTATAACCATTCTCTAAGATATTCCTATTTTAATATGTTAGATATTATACACCCTTTCATGGTCCACAAAGTTTATAACTCAAAGCAAGGATTTGGTTCATAATGAACTACGAATGAAGCAAGATATACATTATTTATAAAATTAGGTTTCTATTTCCACTGAACGGTTACTGAATTTATTTTTATCTACGAGTATCTATAACAATTTTATTTCAACGTCTTAAAAACTCTCACGATCGTAGATCAATATTAAGCAATATGAATTACCGCGTCTAAAAATACAAGTAAAAGGGAAAACTTCGTTTTAGGTCAACTGCGTAAGTTACCTACGAACGCGGCAGCCATATTGATCATTCTAAGTAATTACAGCAAATAACTTAGTTCTAGGCAGTTGTTACTCGTGTATAAATCAATACAACACTCAAGAGTGCCCAGCTAGCAAGTTTTCTATAAATAATACATACGCTAATTACAGAGAAAATGATACCCCGGTGGGCACTGTAGGCAGAAGTTCACTTTATCAATTATCTTACTTCGAGCAATTCCAACTTTTCTAATTCTCACTCCCTGTTCAAAATTCAACCCTAATAGGAGGGCATAAAGTATATTTTCTCAATTAAATTTGTTGTGGTTAATAAAGGATGGTACCTAATGTAATTATGCAACAAATTGTGCCCTGAAACTGTGTATCATCAGGACAACAATATGGGTCATGTAAAATCAGGGTGGTTTATGTGTAGGTATTTTTCAGATCTTTGGAAAATTCGTAGTAGTAGGTCCTGATATGATTTTGCAATATTTGAATGAATAATAAAGTGTATCGTAAATACAGAATGCATTTTCTACGTATAGGCACTATGTCCTGGGGGTAAAGAATAAGTAGAGATAGTAATTGAATAAGTGGGTCTCAGAAGAGGCTGTGTGATTTTCTAAGCAAGCACATATTATTAATAATTATTAAAGAAAAGCAGTAAAGCATAAAAAATAAACAAAAGTATTTTAATAAAATGAAAATATTTTTAACCCTACACTGGGCTTACTTTTATTAGACTTATTTTTGGACTATTAAAGTCTCTGTGTGTTTGGCCCCTTTAAAAGCGGAAGGAACGGTCCAGTGACCCCTCATCTAAAATATACTTTCAACGGTTGTTCTTAAAATAATTTGAAAGCCAAAACAATTTATAAGAAATGAGGGCGCCACTAAACTATACCCTTAACCTTTTTTTGATATGAAGCATAAGTAGATACTCAAAAGACGACCAATACACTGATACTTCTTGCTTACCAAGCAGTTTGGTAACAGCACCTTGCTGAGACAGGACATGATGGGCGATGTCGTAGTGCCTCAGGCCAAATCGGGACAGCTCTAGTAGCCTCTGCTGGGACAGCAACGACGAGAGGGGGTGAGATGCCGCGCCGGGGTAGAGGGGGGTTCCGCTACCGCCGCCGGCGCCGCCCCCGGATGATGATGGCGAAACTGGCACTGAAAATTAAAAAAAAGGATGTTCATCTTATTTATTTCACGAATAAAGAACATCTTGTTATGCTATAGTGTTAAACCTATATTAAAGGTCTAACTAAATATACTGAATCATTTTCTTTCCCATCTTATAGTGGTCCCGGCTGCATTCATAGATGTGCTGCTTCGGAGCCCGGGGATCGCTTTCCAGCTTTTTCTTCATATATATATACACTTACTAAGCTATTAACAGTATTGACAAATCAAAAGAGTAGTGTCGGAATCCAATAATTTAATTAATTGATAAAAAAACAGCCTCGGTCAGCTTGAGGGAACGTTGCCGCAAAAGGTACATACAATTTGTTGTCTTGCAGCTTGCAGCATCCCGCCTAAAGAGGTTCTATTTGCGCGATATGGGAGGCTGTGTTACAACACAGTAACTGTACGAGGGCTGTTTGATAAGTACCCGTTTTCTAAATATATTAATATCACTGGCCGCAAATAAGTATACCACCTTTTTAAGCCATTTTTCAGAGGCGGGAAAATTAAAAAAAAATTGGCATTCTTTTGTTTTTTTTCTCATTTGACAACGATTCAGTGAAGGCGTGAACTTAAAATTGTTAAAATGGAGAAAGAACAGTATCGGTCTGTAATTAGATTCTTATTTTTGGAAGGAAAAACATGTGATGAAATAAAAGTAAGAATGCAAGCGGTTTACCATGAATGTGCTCCTTCTATGACAACCGTCAGATATTGGTATAACGAGTTTAAGCGGGGGAAAACAACCGTCTTTGATGAGGATCGCCCAGGCCGGCCAGTTGAGGTGACTACAGACGATATGGTTAAAAAAATTGAAAATATCGTTTTAGTCGACCGCCGAATTAAACTTCGAGAAATCGTTGATGCTGTAAATGTTTCAATCGAGAGGGTACAACACATATTAGAAGAAAAATTGGGTATGAAGAAAGTATCGGCGAGGTGGGTGCCGCGTTTACTCACGGAGGAGCAAAAACGGAACCGACTGACTACTTCGGAGCAGTGTTTGGCCGTGTTCAAACGTAACCCGAAGGAGTTTATGCGTCGTTTCGTGACCGTGGACGAAACGTGGGTCCACCACTACACCCCGGAAATGAAAGAGCAGTCGAAACAGTGGATTTTACCGGGTGAACCTGCTCCAAAGAAAGCAAAAACCGTCCCATCGGCTGGAAAGGTCATGGCGACCGTTTTTTGGGATTCGCAGGGTATTATACATATTGACTATTTAGAAAAGGGAAAAACAATAACAGGTCAGTACTATGCCAATTTATTGGATGAATTTGACGCCGTGTTGAAGGACAAACGACCTCATTTAAAATAGAAAAAAGTACTGTTTCATCACGACAACGCCCGGCTCATTCGTACAGAGTTGTGACGGCTAAATTAGCACAGTTACGCTACGAACTATTGTCTCACCCCCTGTATTCTCCAGATTTGGCCCCATGCGATTTCTTTTTGTTTCCCAACCTAAAAAAATGGCTCGGTGGCAAGCGATTTGGATCAAATGACGAAGTCATTGCCGCCACAGAGGCCTAATTTAATGACTTTCCAAAATCATACTTTTTGGATGGTTTATTGAGGCTTGAGTATAGGTGGAACAAATGTATAGAGTTAAAAGGTGACTACGTAGAAAAATAAATGCATATATACAAAAAAAAATTGTTTTTTTTCCATAAACGGGTACTTATCAAACAGTCTAGGTAACACTAATACAAAAATATTTTTATCCACCTGTGTAATTTTTATAATTGAATATTTTAATGAAATACAGAAATAAAGTGCCGAATAAATAACCACTGCTAATATTTATGCACAAGCACATGCAATAAAGAAGGCTCAATAAATACGTCTTATACGTATAGCATTTAATTTTATTATATAAAAGAAGTACTCATACTTTACTTATTATATTAAATACATAGGTACCTATGGCCTACCTTTATATAATTAAATTGCTGATTTCATAATCAAATAACTAGTTTTCTGGTTTTGCAATCCGTAGGTGATGACGGCTAAACGTCTTGCTTGAGAGGCTTAATATCAAAATTAAAGTAAGTATACGTCAATGAAAGGAATATTAACGAAGATCTTGATATTATTGGGTTGACCCGCTTTGAATTTTGACAATTTTCTTCGGAATCGAGATCATAAAACCTTAATCAACAAAAACTGGGTCCAAATTAAGCCATCAATGGATCAACAAATTAGAGTGTTATTTGACAAGACTGGATTACGAGCTTGTTAAAGCAGTGTTAACTTTTTACTCTGTTTCTGTAACGACAGTCTGCCTCCAGCAAAACATTCTGTTATTCTGGATTACAGGGGTACGGGCAATCGGTGCTCGCTCATTTACTCGTTATTATTTTATTACGCTACTCGTACAAAGGCTGGGCGCCTACGACTAACTTATATTACAAGCTAAACTCAAGCTTCGCTATTAATAAATTGTCACAAATATACTGCAACATGATGATAGACCAAGGTTTGAATACTACTGTCCCAGTGCCCTGTAATATTACTACCTCTGCCTACTTATTCCGCATTTTCAATTTACATATCAGAAGCAAAAATACAGTTGACACATTAAGTTAACAGAAAATATAAGCAAATAAAATTTTATAGAGACAAAATTCAGTTTGATGTTGTTTCGAAAATAAATGTAAAAACATTTTCAGCCTATAATAAAGTTTCGAAGAATCCATTGACATGATACGAAAGCAATTTGTCGCCAACATCTACCAGATATGCTAAAAGCCGATCGTAACAATGCTTACTTATGTATACAACGTCACACATTCAATTATAAATTAAGCTATTAACTTAATATACCATAATTTGTTTATCAGGTTAAGCATCGAAATTAATGCAAGTGGCATAACTTGTCCATAACTTAACACTTTTTATTAGCGAGTCAATAAGGCGATTTCGTCAACGAAGGTATTATCGAGCATTATTTGTCTTACATTTAAATTTCTATCTTACGCTGAACGTATTAAAACTCATACTCCTTGCGAAGAGCTGTCTGATCGGACACTCGGGACTGGACTTCGACGTATAATTTCTCGTGTAATCGCTTTAATAATGGGAGAAAAAAAGTGATATTATCTGCCCACGGTCAATAAATTAACACCGTTTAGAGCAAAAATGTAGATTCTTAGTGTCGCTACTATTATAAATAAATTGGAATGGAAAAAGTCGAAGTTTTAAAGATGATCGTTCGTGTCGGTGAGTGCGTGTGTGTGTTTTTATTTGGGTGCGTGAGCACTGAGGCCTTATTAAAATATTTCGAGTGGAAACTGGAAGGACCACTTAGTGTTGCGCGGGAGTTTCACGCCTGGCCTGATACTACATTAAGTCGACAAGATAGCTTATTTGTGCTCAACTGAGGATTAGTGGCAATAAATCTTTGATTAGAATGTATTGACTGGCGTTGACTCCGGCGCATGGTCGTCTTTCTTATTTATTGACCGACACTTCTAAGCTTTAATGGTTTCTTTTTTAACTATTTGTTAACTTTTTATGATATGGACTGGTAAGTCTGATTAGTTAATTAGCTCGTTTGCTGTTTTAGATTCTAGTTTAAAATTTTGTTCAAATTGACTTTTAGCACTTAATATTTTTATGTATTATGGTGAGTTTATACTTCAGCGATATTTTTTTTCCAACAACAAAGCACGTATTAAGTTATCATAAGTACACCTGCACAAATGTTGTTTAAATGCAAACCAATATGGGGAGAGATGCGGTAATATCGAAGTTTAAATGTTAAACTGTAATGTGCAAAAAAAATATCGCCTGTTGGAGAATCTTGGCGCTATTAAAGCCGCCATACAGCGTAAAATTACTGCCTTTCGTGTAAATTTCAATACAAGTGAATGTCTATACCCTTTATACAGGCACAAATTAAGTTATTCCGTATAATTCTGTACTTTGATTGACCTGAATATGAATTATGGATGGATGTGCATAAAGACACTGTTGTTATTCGCTTCTGTATTAAAATTGAGGTTTTGAGCTTCCGGCTTAAATTGAGCGTAAAATTCTTATCTCTATTAAATCTTATCTTTTGCTATATTAATTCTGTGCTTTTGCTTACGGTACAATGAATGCATCGAGGTTTTTAAGGAATCCTGTTCTAGTTAAGTTTCAATAGGAAACCTGCTCAAAAATAGTCGCACAATTTGTTAAGAACGACTTTTTTAATCGACTTCAAATCAGGAGGTCTAATACATACTTATCATTTTTGATTTTTTGGTACTTCATCTTTTTTAAGCGTGACTGAGTAATGCGACCCTTGGTTCTGTCTACCTGAAGGTATAAAGACGTAATAGTATCTTTTTCTTCTGAACGCGTTCCCGGTTGCATCCTATGTTAGCTATGTTGCTTTGGAGCCTGGGGTGCGCTTTCCCGCTTTTCCTTTTCCAAATATAATATACCCAAGGATGCCAAAAATCTAGCGAATTAGAAAAGAAATAGCCGAAACAATTTAAACGATTTGACTATAGTTTTACGACCGGCCGCCTGCCTGACGTCAATCCTCCTTGGGAATGCTATTGTAGCACGAGCTTTAAAAGCCTTTTTCCTTTAGTCGCCTCTTACGACATCCACGGGAAGAGATGGAGTGGTCCTATTCTGACAAAAGTTTTCGAAACTTTTGCGCGATAATAATGTTTGCACTGCAAACACATTATTACCCTAGTAAGTCTGCCCAGCATTGTAGGCTGTTGTAGGCTGGCTGTGGTACAACATTAATGTATTCATTCGACCTTTGCGTGCCCAGAGTTGAGCCCTCGTTATGTAGTTACCGTCGCTCGACGTCTTTGGAAGTAAGCCTTAGGACTTGTCATTGAACAGGGTTACGGTTATCTTAATTGTGATGAGACAAAGACAGATAACAATAGATCAATTAAACATTTAATTAGATAGTGAAACCGAAAAAATGGTACCTACCTAATAAGGTAATTAAAGAAGTTAATATTATTATAATAGATTACAAATATAATTCAATGCTAGTTTATTCTAAAAATGTTGCATTTCATTCTAAAAACTACTGACACTTAATTATCTAAGTTCCTATCCTATATGACCAAAACTGAAACAAATCTGAGGCATTATTACATGCGTATCGGGCGTAAAATCCACTTTCTGGCTTAAGAGGACATAACAAGTCTAGTGTGTATTTTACTTTATTAATTAAAATTGCCAACTAAAAACCAAAAACCAGTAACCTCGTCAAATCACCTAGGTTAGGTAGCGGACCCCGGGCTCTAAAGCGTCACCGCTGAGATGAATTAAAATTGCCTACTCGTATATGCTGTTGTTGAGTAGACTATTTTTAACAAGGTCTGTACATGTTTCTTTTTGCATATTTGGTTACTGATATTGTGATAATTGAAGACCAAAAAATATGTTGTTTTAATGCAGGAATAATTTTAAGATTAAATGCGTGGTTCGGAATATACCTACCTATGTCCATAAAATTTTAACAAATGTCATTTTATACGAACTTAATTTCTAAAACAATACCTAAGTTTTTGTAATTAGTACTATATTTTTTGTGATCGTTTACAATCAGAACTTGAACCGTCTCGATCTCTGGCGATTAAAACTTAATCGATTGGGTTGATCAGCGCGTAAGCACACATCTCGCTACTTTGTAACCTTGACGTTGCAAGGCGAGCTCGGATTTCCAATAAAATCAAATAGTCCCACATCCCACTAATATGTTCACTCTGATATTGCCACAGAGGGCATAATCTTGATGCTGGTGGCAAAAGCGGAATAACTATTGGAACTGCATATCCAATGAAACCTGTCTTTGAAAATATCGTGCAAAATTCTTTGATACTGACTATTTTTACCCCAATACGGCAAAGTCATAGGTAACAAATGTTACGTTATTAGCAGACTATGTTTGTATTTACGTATAGCAACTGTATGTAGTTTTTGTCATTGAAATTAATAAGATGTCAATCGATTAGTTGAATAGTTTCAGGATATTTCGTAAGGCGACATATTTCTGTTCCGTACAAAAAATTAAGAAACGGAACCTTTATAGGATCAGTCGTGCGTCTGTATGTCCGTCCGTCTGTCACAGCCAATTTTCTCCGAATCTACTGGACCAAATTTGGTAGGATGGTGTAATCCTATGACCCAAACACATATGTGCAAAGTAAATAAATATTATTTTAAAATAAGGCTCATTTTCGGGGTAAAAAAATTAGGAAATAAAAAAAAAGGTTTTGCCATACTTGCTATGTTATATATCAAATGAAAGGGCTGGTTATAAGGATCTCAAATATATTTTTTTTGTTATTGTGAAATAAATAGTTTTGATTTTATTCAAGAAAGAAGACGAAAATTGACCATTCCCCCCCTAATCTCCGAAAGTACTGAGCCTAAAATTTTGAAAAAAATACAAAATATGTTCATTACTTGTAGATTACAGGAAAACCTACAAGAATCCAATCAATTGTACGGAACCCTCTCCAAGCGAGTTTAACTCGCACTTGGCCGGTTTATTTATAATACGTTTTTATCATTACACGAGTTACAATTCCAAATTAGTGGAAGATATTAGTATAGGTAAATACATTTTTGAGTTCCAAAGTCCCTACACGTTTGTTTTTTTTTTTCCTCTTATAGTTTTGGTATGTTTGTCTGTCCGTCTGCGGCTTAAGTTAAAGACTGTTACTACTAGAAAGCTGTAATTTTTGCATGGGTAAGTATATATATTACGTATTCTGGCAAAACGTCAAAGTAAAACGTTAAAAAAAGAATTTTAGGGTAGCTCCCCTACACGTAAAATGGGGTTGATTTTTTTTTTCGTGTGTACCATATAGTTAGGGTTATCGTTAGATAGGTATTTTAAAACCATTGAGGAGTTGCAAAGACAAGTTTAAGATTTAGTGACCCATTTCCGAAATATTAAACCAATGTTGTTCGATTATAGTGTT
The DNA here is from genome assembly GCA_963576875.1 of Acrobasis repandana. Lineage (NCBI taxonomy): Eukaryota > Metazoa > Arthropoda > Insecta > Lepidoptera > Pyralidae > Acrobasis > Acrobasis repandana. The sequence goes on along the minus strand of OY756218.1, from coordinate 10,276,188 downwards.
GTCTCTAAAAGCTAAACTATCATCTTGAAATATCTAAAAAATTTTGAAAGTAGTATAATACGAGTAATTACCTATTTAACCCTAGATAACTAAACTATTCTGGCAGTTACACAATAACTAAACATTCGTCTAGCGGACTACGCATTAAAAAATCTTATATTATCAACATAATTTAACGTGAGGAAGAAATTGTTACGTGATTCGTATAAAGTGCTCGTTGTGAATAGAGACAAGTCGAAATAATTTTATACTAATGATGACACATACCTTTTATACACATCTACATTATGGGTGCCACAAATTGCATTTTTACATCTAAGGCATCAACTTTTGGTCTTCCTTAGCAATTTCGACAGGCAAACGTATAATTTTTTTGAAATATTTCATACATAAGGAAATGGAGCAGATTATTCATATGATTTCACCAAGGATATCTCCTATCATGACCTTGATGTCACGTCTCAAAGTTACCGTCCGAACAAGTTGCCGCAACCAAGGCTCCATGAGGTTGTTCGTCAATTTCAAAACAAAATCTCGCCGTGTTTCTATTTTTTTATTATTTTTGATGTTATTCGCGTCGTATAACATAAGTAGGAATAATCTTGGTGCAGATGACCATTTATGATGAGCTTTACTGGATACAAATCGAAGAGTTGCTAAAGCACATGTTGGATGCTACCTGAAGTATGTAGTACGTTTCTTTCCATGTTTGACAATATAAAATCATCCGAATCAATAATTTGGGTTCTGTTGTATTTTACTTGGTACTAAAAAATCACCTTCAAAACCCAAAGATTGGCACGAGACATTAGTATCAATGCTGATATTGTATTGACTTTCAACCTTCCAATTATTTGTCATCACCACAGAAGTTAAATTATCTTGTTACTTTTATCAGAGTAATCAATCTTAATAAACGTGAATTTCTACTTTCAGCCTAGGACATGTTATATGTTTCCATTTATAAATCCATCAATAATATTAGGTGTATGAGAAAAAGTTGAAAACAATTAGTAGTATGAATGACATCTTACTATTAAACTCTAGTCATTAAAAAATAACCGTTTTTATGAAGTTCATATTATTTCCTAGTATGCTTATGTATATTATCTAATTATAATACAAACATTTATTAGATTTATTTATTTAAAAATACTAATATAAAATAAAATGCAATTTAGATACCTTTGAAAATCTGCACCTGTTATAACTAAATTTTCGTCATCTAGACGACGCGGTGGTTATAAATCACAAATAAAGACAATTGTTTGCGCAAACGCCGCATTTGTGTCACTTTTTACTCTAACTATGAAGGTATACAAAGGCGTGCAAGCAGGGGGTACGCGAAAGTTTGTGAACTAGACTTATGCAAGGGGTCGCGTAGTCTGCCAGACGAATGTTTAGTTATCTAGGGTTAAAGGAAAAATATGCTACGAATAACTGAGTAAACTTTTTATATTAAGAGTTACAAATATTTCATAATTTTTAGAAAATAATACGGTTGTGGTCTAAAATAATTTTTTTAGCTCTTCAGGTAGAATATTAAAAAATATTGAACACGTATTTTTTCTTTTCTGTGATTAGCAAATAATGATGAAGTTAAAACGCATTTAAATTTCGCATAACGTCCCGATCTAGTACGATTTTCACTAGACGGTGACTTTAAGGCCATACCTGAATTTTCCAGGGTCCAGTGCTGCCCCCATTTTAAATAAATCATTACAAAGAAAACGGAGACATTATTTAAAATTTTGCTACTACCAAGTCCTAGATAACCCTTCAAAGTATTTTATGAACTACTGTTTACAGTTTACAATGAGAACGTTAAGCTTTACTACGCACATTTGCCAGGACTGGACCCTGGAAAATTCAGGTACGGCCTTAATCGCCCAAGGCCGCTTCGATCGGCTGTATGTTTATGAATTTTCACTACGAGAGGTTAGTACTTTGATGAACCAAACCTTTAAAATTTTTGGATAACGTAAGTAACGTAACTGACGATCTAAACCTAATAATATTTTCGGACCCAGTCCACATCCCAATGCCTTATATAGAAAAAGTACTTGTTTAAAATGGGTAGTAAACATGTAAAATTAAGGAAAATAAAGTTTCCATGTTATAATTTGTAACTTCGGAACTCTACTCAGAGCGTGACCCGACGTGCACTTGGCCGATTTATTTATTATTAACACAGCAACCAAATTTTTCTTTCTTCAATAATGACATGAGCGCTTGGAAATTTACTTAATAGAGCCATGCGGATATTTATTTAAAGAAAAGATATTTACAAGCTTTTATTTAATTTATTCTGTCCGTGTGTCCATAACCAAATCTTGCAAGCTAAATTAGACCCACTTTCAAATATTTGATTAAGCTTTTGATGAAACTTCACACACTCATGTAAGTTGGGTGACAATGCAATATAATGTTTGGTACCAATGACCTTATCTCATGATGAACTCTGAAGGTGGCCATGGCATCTCTGTGGTAAAACAATATAACCCCACCGAGTTTTGGCCTAATTGATTCATCTTGAGGAGTACTTTTCATTGTTTTAGATAGAAACTTGTTATTAAATAAGTACTTTTTTAAACTAAGAATATTTTTGCTGCATTCTTTTCAGAATATTTTTATTTAATTTTGTTGTACGAGTATTACACATTGATGAAAAGTGTTCCTTTGTGAAACTAAACACTCATTAATTTTTCGTTACCTCAAGACTTACAATATAGTTCTTATTATTTTAAATAAAAAAAATATGAAATAAACACAAATCAATATGAAGACTAAAATGTTTCATTGTAATTAGATATAATAGAATTTAAATACAGAAAAGTTACTTTTTTTACACCAATGTTCAAAAGAGTGGGTTTTATAAGTATTACTTTTTATAGATAATTATTTACAGAGTCATTTTTATTCAAAAAAATATAAAATACTACTGTCATGACATGACATACATATATTTAGTTTATGTCACTCGAGATGATGATTTAAAATCACAATTTCAAAACAGATTTGGAACTATGAATAATATTAGTATGTATATTTAGATTTGGTGGTAGATTTTTAAGAATGAATACCTACTCATTCCTCCAAATCTGTTCAGGAAAAAGAATACTTAAATGAAACTCACATAGACACAATTACACCATACACATATACTTACATATAACTTGAACACATTTGTTACACTTCTTTTTTGGGGAAGGCATGTAAATTGGGCTAAGAATACTAGGTATGTTTGAAATCACTTTTTCAAATTCTAAAATAATATGACTCATTATACCCAACTACGAAGAAAAATATTCCACACATATTTTTTTGTTTTGAAGCATTGAACGATCTTGCATGTAGTACAGTATAAAGCCAATTAAAATTGTTATTTATGAGGTGTTACCTCTATTATCATCGCACACTGTTTTTACAGCTGTAATTTTTGTTTTTATTTAAAACAAGGTTGTCACCTAGAGGAAGGTGCAACAAATATTGTTTTTTATAACCCTGAGGACTTACTACTTTTACCCGACTACGTAGAAGGCACATGAGGGTTATGTATTTCACCGCAATGTTTGTATGATGTTCATTTGAAGATACGAGATCTTCAAAGATAGCCGTGATACCTTGACAAATGATGTATCGTCAGAAGCGTCTTGGCTGTCCGCTAGTATATGACGTCACAATAAACTCATGGTGGCGCCCTGTATAAGCCATAAAGTAATAAACAAAAAAAAAATTGGGTATCAAATGAAAGGGTTTAAAAAGCTCATTTCAAAAATATATTTATTATTATCTATTCCTCCCTGCTCTGCTTGCATAAGGCGGTTAACCTACTGTACCGCGCACCGCCGCGGAGCGCGGTTCAACACACTGAAGCTCCCTCCGCATTGACGCGTTTTCAGTGTATTGGACTAGGCGTGTTTTCTATACAAATTCAGATACTTGCATACAATGTTAAAATCTGCCGCCCTGCGCTCCGCCACGGTGCGCGGTGCAGTGGGAACACCGCCTTAATTGAATAAGCGTACTTTTCAGTAAGAATATTTCAGGTCAAGTTTTAGTTTAAAAACTATATCTTTTTCATAAATACCAGCCTAACATGTTTACGATTCACCTGAAAATAAATTTTATCGTACACATCCATGGCTGAAAATAATCATGCTATGTTTACGAAAAATGTTACTCCTAGTACTCTTTAATTCATCAAACTAATATATATATAAGAAATAAATGAGGCCCCGTTGCACGAGTGTGTTGCTCGATAATTTTTTTTTGGATATTTGTGATTAATGAATAGCTTAAAAAAAATACACAATATACCCAAACATATTGCCTAAAGTATGTGCCAATGTGTTACACCATGGACCATGGGTTGTTTTTTAGTCGATCAAATTAAATGCTGAAAATAAGCTAAATGAAACTCTAAAACGAATTTATTTCGTAGTAAAATTTCTGATTTTGCATATATTTTTATATGAAGATATTATTCGTGAAGCACTAGAAAAAATTTGCTAAATTATAAAGCTGTAAATTTATTAATTTAATATTTCTTTAAAGAAAACCGATAAAATCTACAATACGCGTTCATTTCGCGCTTCCCGCTCCGCTCTGCCTCCGAAGTCCGACCCGTATCGTGCGATAGAGAGAGTTGCAAGTCCTAGAGGCGATTGCCTACTTTTTCCTTCTGAAATATTGTTTCGAGCGATAAAGTTTCCACCCCCCGAAACCTAGACCTTTTCGAAATGCTAGATGCTAATAAAGTATCGATTGGGTATCAAATTAAAGGATTGTATTCAAGGATTACAACAATATATACAACTTATAGTTTTAAATGAAATTTGGTATGAGGAATACTAAAAAACAACGTTTTTCATGTCCGATTCTATGTTCCCTCGTAACTACTGAACGGCTAAACCGATTTTGATAAATTATACGTGGTTAAATCTATTCAGAATAATAGTAGAAGGAAAAATAAAAGGAAGACGAGGAAGGGGAAGACCAAGGATGAAGTTTTTCCAACAAATTAAGGAAGGGTTCAATTCAATTCAATTCAATTCAAAATATCTTTATTATCATAGGATATTTATAATATCTCTTAATAATAGTCACTTTGTTTTGTTTTGCACAAATGTTGACGTCAAATCGTTACTTACATTACAACTAAGTTTACGCCGCTTCCTAGGCGCAAGTTCAGAAGAAGCGGCAACAAACTGCACTGCACGTTTTCTCCAAAGACGTCAACTAGCAAACTAAAAACTTAAAATTAGTTATATAGATGGACAGAGATTACATTGTTTATTATGTCATAATAAAATTGAATTAAATAAGAATTACGAAATTTAAAATAATGTCAATTTGTAAATTTATGTAATGTACCTAAATTATGACATGTCTAAGTATACAAACCTATAAGAGGGACCCGCGCCAAGCTCAAGCCAGACCTTTTAGTCTTTAAGATAGTCATCGGTCCTATCCTCACAAAGTACTTTTAGGTTAGGAGTAAGGTCCTTCCAAGACATTCAAAAGATGGCAGAGAGAAGAGAGGAATGGAGGCATCTCCACTTAACTCTACCGACAAGAGCAAACTCTTAAATTAAAGAAGAAGAAGATTTGTCTTAACCACTAGTGTCGGTTAGTATATGCTATATTAAAATTATTAGAAATCAAAATGGCAGATTTTTTGGGCCAAATTGGCATAAAAAATCTTTTTAAACCTATCGAGTGAGATTTCAAATTAAAGCATTTATTTTATACAAGGATTACAAAAATATGTACAATTTATATGTTTAAATGAAATTTGAAATGAGAAATGCTAAGAAACAACATATAACATCGCTTCGCCAAGCGCATTCCCGGTTGCGTCTTGCCTAGGCCACAGAAGACAGTAAGTGCCTATATAGGCATAGGTAAGTAATTAGATAAACTCGAGCGTTCAAAATTTCTGCATAAGATTCATATTTAGACTTCGCAAATATGATCACATTTCGAGTTTTCGTGTACAACTCAATTGGCCAATCAGACAACCCGTAATTTACATATATTTTCCCTTCTATACAAAGTCCTGTATATCTCTTCTACTCCGCACTTACTTTCTTTCGTGAGGGCCAGAAGTAGTAGTATACGTAGCAGCAGTATCTCCTTAAAACTCTCAATTCCAGTTCATCGTACTAATTGATATTCAAACTCTTTCTCAGTTCAGGCAGTGAATGCTTTGCCACTTTATATTTGTAGTACTAAGTGATACTCACTCTTTCCCCTTTTGTTCTCTAGCTATTTTTATATTATTGATTTTTGATTACTTTTGTGTATGTTCATACCAATATTTTATAGTTTATGTATGTTTGTATTTATTGCTCTTTTACATTGTATGTTATGTACAATCTATTTGTATACAACGTGAAAGGGATATACTCGTAATAAATTGAACCACGGGCTATACTGGATCACTTAAGTATAATTAAATTAAAATACCTACCAGTCGAAAAACCAAAAAAAAAAAAATCGTCATTCTCATACAAATCGCCCGGGCGGCGGCACACTTTTGTATGGAAATGCCGAATTTTTTTTGTCATTTGGCTGTTATTTTAATTTCATTATACTATAATGATCTAGTATAGACCGTGGTTTAATTTTTTACGGGTATTTCCCTTCCACGTTGTATATTATTTTACATTTTAACTTATAATAGGTACTCAAACTGCGCCAACTCCCCCAATTCTTTTAACAGTCTACATTTATCCTAAGGTTGGCTGGAATAAATCGCCCGCCTTTGTCTACCTATTCCATTTATAAGTTACTTTTAATAATTGTTACACTCAGTTGGTACAATAAAGAAGTTTTATCTAATATTATCTTTTCTTTCTTATTGGTTGTGAATTTCTGCAGAACGTATAATGCGCAACTTTTACGCCACTCACAGTTCAAAAACGTTAGCTCGTTTGCCTGACCCCTTAATTGTATAATCTTGCTAGAAAAACTGCGAATGATACGTAGCTCAAATATACCATACTGCCAACCTGACCTTGGCAGGATTCAAAGGATGCTCACAAATGACAATGCGAGTACCAAAGCTGGTTTAACTGCTCGTCGATTGTGTCCTTAGCCCTCTCTATAACAGCTCTGTTGCATATTCAATGGCCCGATTGGCAAGATTTAACAGTCGCATCGGCGCACACCGGAAGTGAGCTTTTGATACATAAATCAAAATAAACTTGGAATTATTTTACTTAATCGGCTCTCGAAACCAGACAGTGCAAATAATAATGCATTCAATTTATTATTTAGGTAGGTTTTACGTAGGTAGCATCAAGTATTTTAACTTTGGTAGGTTTTTGTAGGTACTGGACTACGTATAATACATTAAATGAAAAAGAAAGTATTTTGATGAGCAAACAAACCCTAGAACGTTGCAGAGTCTTTAAGCAGGTTCTATGATTCAATAAAAGGAATAAGCGATTTTTCTAGTCTCTACAAGTAGTATCTGTGCCTCTGTCAGCTGTCTAGTGATTAGAGTAGATATAGATATTCCTTACGGCGCAGACAGAGCCAACAGCTGCAAGACACCAAACACAAGTTAGTAGGCCAAAAATGTACAAATTCATATGTTTCAAGACCAAAACGGACTAAGTTCGACATATTACAACCAAAGCATTTTGGTACCTACTTACAAGGCAAGTGTCGGCCTGTTTTATCTATTATTGTATAGGAGTCGGTAAAACACAAAAAAGTAGAATAATGAAATGGAGGTATGCTATTTTCATTCCCTGGTGCGCATTGGTATTCACTTCTTGCGTCACACGTCTCCCATTGAGTGAACAAGTGTTTTCTCAGCTTATTCATTAACACTGTGTATGAATGTTTTAGCCGACTTTATGGCTCATTAATACATTGTTACTATTGTCTACTAATTAAGGAGCATCGTCTCAGTTTACAAAGCCACCTGATTATTATGCGTGATCACCATTTAAATGTTAATTAGATTTATTAACACACCTGATCAAACTCGCTACGAAGTAAAGTTGACGTGAAACACATTATGCCGACTTAATAAAAATATATGTTTCCAAATATCTGTGAGTCAGAGTGTACACTAGGTAGAAGTGTTTTTTACTTTTTATTTTGTTAATAAAAGTCTTTAAGCAAAACAAAATAAAACCATTTAATTTTTAGAATTCCAAAGTTCCAGTATGTCCGTTTGTCCTTCCGCGGTTTAGCTTGAGCAGAGACTGTTAGTACTAGAAAGCTGTAATTTTGCATAGGTATATAATTTTTTTGGATAGCACATTCGCGTGTCCACATACTTAGTTAGATAGGTTTTTTTAAAACATTGAGGGTTAGCATAGACAACGTTTCGATTTAGTTACCTGTTATTGAAATTTGTTGATACCTATATAAATAATTCTTTGAGTATAGCATCTCTCTAAAAGCTAAACTGTTAGCTTGAAAAGTCTGAAAAATCGTGATAGTAGTATATGTACTAAACTTTAAAGGAAAACTATGCTAGCTGAATTAGCTTTGTTAATTTAAGAGTTACGGCTGCCTAAAGTATTACATAATTATTAGAAAATAATACGGATGTGGTCAAAAAAATTTTTGCGCATTGTGTAGATTATTAAAAATTATTGTTTAAGTGTGTTTTCTTTTCTCTTATTAGCAAATAATGACAAAGATACAGTGCATTTAAATTTCACATGACGTCATGATCTAAGTAGTACGATTTTCACTAGTCTGGGTGACATTAATGGAACTGCTAAACTTCGATGTTTGTAAATTTTTACTACTTTCATTTACCGAAAAATTTGAGTCCATTATTTTTAGATAATTTAACTGACGATCCAAATAAAATATATTTTATGGACCCAGTCCACATCTCTATTAATTCAATAAAGTTGTAACTTGTTTAAAATAGGTAGTAAACATGTAAAAGTATGAAAAATAAAGTTTCCATAATATGTTGTAACGTGTAACTTCGGAACTCTACTCTTAATATTATGTATAATCAATAAAAGTATAATATATGCTCTCTGTTTTAAAATTATCTTAATTAAATTAGTTAATCATTGAGGTTTCCGCAAAAAGCTCATTCCAGCCTTTTTCTGATATATAAAAATTTAAAATACATAAAATACACAAAGCATTGCAACATTTGCAACTAACTTTGACATCCGTACTCATCAAGTCCTTACTAAATGTATCAAATATACCTCTACACTATCAAGAAACGGAAGATAAATCATAATAACATCTGAAAGACGTATTATCACATTAATAACGATTTTAAATATACGAATATCAAACACACAAAGAAATGAGAAAAAAACTCTACTTTATATGTGAGCGCTGCGATTGGGACTTACATTTTTTTATTAATGCACGCGAAAATTATTACTTACTCGTATTTAATTAATTGTTCTATAACAAATATTGAATTTTACAGGTCTTTCATACTTACGATGTATATATCAGTGACATTGATTTTACATTATAACGTATACCTGGCGAATATACCTACAAGAAAAGCATTGACATTAACTACTTTGATTGATGGAATTGCATGTTTGTGACGATATTGTCTGACAAATGACTCTTTTGTTGCAATAGACAAAGTAATGCTACCTTTCAGTCATGTCCGCTTAAGCCAAGCATAGCTTCATAAATAATATTCATAATTTTAGTACAAATTGCAACGTGCGGTATTCTTTAAAATTTGTTGTACTTTGAACTTTCTTTATTTATTTATTAAAACTTCATTGTTCTACAATTAACAATTCTTTGAGAAGGCATATTTGAACTAAATACCTACTACGGTACGTTGAAAGCCATCATTATTTATATAAATAAACGGGCAAGTGCGAGTCGGACTCGTACATATGAAGGGATCCGTAGCTCCGTACAATGTTTTAAAGCGCTGAAGAAACACGTTTCTTGTATGACGACCCCCTTTAATTTTTATCTTTATCTCATTTTTTGTATTTCTTGTTATAGTAGTTATTATAGTGGTCATAGTAATACATAATCGGTGAAAATTTTATGTATCTAGTTAATGACATTATAAAGATCTAGTTAAAAACGCTAAAGAAACACGTTTTTTGTATGACGACCCCCTTTCATTTTTTTTATTTTTTATATTTATTGTTATAGCAGCTGTAGTAATACATAACTGGTGAAAATTTTAAGTATCTAGTTAATGCCATTATAAAAATTTAGTTAAAAACGCTCAAAAAACACGTTTTTTGTATGACAACCCCCTATAATTTTTAACTTTTTTATTTTTATTATTTTTTATTATAGCGGCCATAGTAATACAAAATCGGTGAAAATTTCGAGTATTACGGTTTAAGAGATAGAGCCCTGATAGACTGACAGACGGACAAACGGCGGAGTCTCAGTAATAGGGTCCCGTTTGCACCCTTTGGGTACGGAACCCTAAAATAGATATCCAGCATTACGAGGACTGCCTCCATGATCCAGTGGTCAAGGCGTTTTCCTTGTGATCCGGAGGTCGTAAGTTCAAATCCCACTGGGAAGCAAACTTTGTGAAAAAATATTTCCAGTCTGGTTTAGGATATTGCAGGCTTGAATCACTTGATTATCTTAAAAGAAAGATGATTCTTCGGACGTGCTTCGGAAGGCACGCAAAGCTGTGGGTCCGGAACGCCGTCTAGCGTTTGTTTAAACCTATCCTATAATATATAGTATAAGTTCTGGTCTACCCTTTGGTTTGCGGAGGCTGTTGCACATCACAGCCAATTTAGTCCATTCAATTGTTTGCTATCGCCAATCAAAATGTTCCAAACGATGTATCATGAATATTGAGCAACCTTCACCGGAAACGCTACTGGACTATCTAGCCACCGATCTACCGATTAATTAGTTTGATCGGCAATACAATGCGGACTATGTCGTACGGGTTAGCGATTTTCGCTCACTCATCGCGGCAGCTGTAGCGATGACAAATGACAATCATGTCTTGGATATGAGTTCTCCGTAGGTTTTTTTTTAGTTTTATGTCTATGAAATAGTTTAAGGCTCTCAACAGATGGACAGCGTTTCGACTGCATTCCGACTGCCAAATTGCAGTTGAGATGCAGTTTAATTCTTTGGCTTGTCTGCAATTAAACTGTAAACCAACTGCAATCGGACTGCACGGTTGTTGCAGTCGGCGTGCAGTAGGTGTACAGTTAGTTTGCATTTCATTGCAGTCGTACCAAGTTGTGTTTAATCCTTATTAATTTATGATTTATTTATATAATAGTAGTGCGAAATCATAGTAAATACCTACAATATACATTTTAAAAGCAGGCATTAATGCCTACTCTAAAGATATTTATTTCACAATCTAAAATCTACCACTCGGTATTGGAAATTAGGTAAGTAGGCATATATTGTTTCGTTGTATTTGTATAAAACATTTTGTTCCGGCCTTAGAAATTAGTAGTACCTATGTTCGAAGAAACAACATTTCTATAAAAAATCTAAACATATTTCATAATGCATTTTTTGTTTTATTTTTATTAAATTTTAAAACTAACATGTTATTCTTTATACAGACTACCTACTTACGGCCAATTTTATATACGTGCGTTTCTGCGCAAATACTAAGTAATGCCATTTTTCCTGGGTTATAAATAGTTTTAGTTTATTTTTGTCTAATAAAATTTATGTAAATACCTACATAGGTTTATTATTCGTTATCCAATTTGCATAAAATGGATTGACTTTAGAATGTCTTTAATTTTGGATTTAAATGGTTGAACTGAATTAAACAGTAACCTTTCTTTCCTCATTGCGCTGTTGTTAAGTTTAAACGAAGTTTATAATTACTTAGTTTGCGTATAGAGATCAATTAAGATCAATTAATTAACCGATTACCTGTCCGTGAATAAAAAACAATAGTAAAAAAATTGATTTGTTCATACGACCTCCGTGGCGTAATGGTTAACACGCTAGACCGCTAATCCGGAGGTTCTGGGTTCGATCTCTTCCCCAGCCAAGGCAAGTAGGAAAATGGCCTTTTTCAAATTGTCCTGGGTCTTGGGTGTTTATCTATATATGTATTTATTATAAAATATACTATCGTTGAGTTAGTATCCCATAACACAAGTTTAAAACTTACTTTGGGGCTAGCTTAATCAGTTTGATTTGTCCCTATATATTTATTTATTATTATTTATATATGATACATTAATCAAGGAGTTATCAAGATGCAACATCAGGCTAATATTTATGATACAGTTGTCATTTATTTTATTATAGTCACAGGTTGAGCCGATGAGTGGTCTTAAATTGCGAGCTCTTACAATACAACTTGCAAATAAAATTCGCATTGTAGGTAGGTATGTATTTTAAAAATAAACTTCATATTCTTCTTTTCTAGAAATTTCTCCTGTATACAAAATGCTTGATGTGTTTCATAATGTAATTGCGGGACTCACATTAATGTGAACTGAATATTCTCTTAATATATCGCAGGTTGACTGGAAGAGATCCCTATATGGGATAAGTCCACCATTGTACCTATATTTGCTCTTTTGAATTTTGTATTTTATTTTTGTATGTTTTGAACAATAAAGTTATTACAAGCAAATATGATAGAAACAAGCCTCTGCTTATAGTAAATATTAATTTAGCATATGTAGTATGTTTATTAATTTGATATATCTATTTTACATTTTTTTATTACAACACACGCTTGCCATTCCATCTTCATTTTGAAATACCCAACAGGGTTCATATAGGTAGTAGTGGTAATATTAGTAAAACTAAGAACTAAACATTGCATATGAATGCCATAAATTAATTGAATTGAATTGAAATGTGTCTAGGTTTCTGAATAGAATTAAATGTTTCGTCCCGTAACTTCAAAAAAGCTTCAATTTACTAAGGAAAGGTACTACTTTGAAAAAAAAGAGAACGTACATGCCTCCCATATCACAGGTAGTATCAAATCCTGTGCATCTAAATAAATAATACCTATATATTAATAATTTAGTAGACTTTTTGAGAATACACATACCTATTTGACATATTGATGTGATTTGTTGCCTTGTATAAAATAAAGGATATCTGGCGTATCCTGGTTTTTTTATATATATATTACATGAAAATTATCTATCCTATCACAATAATAAGCTTAGAGTCCTAAAAAATCTCATAATGGATAACTTCCAATAGATTCGTAGATGATTTCAGTCAGATTCCTATTCACAATCAGCAGGAATTTATTTGTAGAAAGTGATGAGGCCTAAAATTCGGATACTTAATTAAAAAAATATTATATGTCCTTACCTACATTTTCGAAACTGCAATCACTTATGTACCTAAGTACTTAAAAATAATATTTTTCTACATACACCTAAATTAAAATCCCATGAGTTCAAGGTAGAGTATTATGTATATGTTTAGAACTTACCATTTGGCGATAGGTTGAGTGTTTGTGAGATGGCTGCAGGCGCAGGCGGCGCCGGCTCCATCTTCCAGGGGGCGCAGCACGAGGCAGGGGAGAACTCAGGCGTGGGGCCGCTGCCCGCCGATATCAACATGGTCGGGCCACCTTCCAACTGCAGACTTCTTCCAACGAGAGCATGCGGCACCAACCAAAAGTTCACTCAATAACAGCTCACAAATATTTCAAGTCTTAAATACTTAGTCCTGATTGGGGTAAGTTTATTTTTAAGTTAAGGAACACCTATGCGATCAGCACTGGGCTCGCACGCGCTCGCTTGAAGCTCAGCCAGAACACTGAAGAGCGCGCTTGGCGTAGCGGCGCGCCCACTCGCGCGCCTACTCCCATTCGCACGCCTCGGAAAAAATCTCCACTGCCAAACAATAACAAAAAACTACCGCCACTGAATAGAGCCTCCGTGAACCTCTCACTCTAACGTCCTTAATTCGATTTCTAAACGCGTCAAAATTAAAGCAGCGCTCGATTCCATTGCAACTTTCCGTCCCATTCTTAGATTTAAAAATTCGATCGTGATAACAATTATTTGATGTCGTTCTTATATTGTTACGCGTAAAGTTCTTTTTGGTTTGCTTGTTGCTGGGGTTGTAGGGCCTTTTTGACGTCGCAGTAAATGTAACTACTCCTACTCGCACTCGTTCGGTTCAGCCTAAGCTTGAACCGCACGAAAGGGACAGGTGCTCTACCGACTGGTAGAATTACGGTAGTGAGCACAGGTGATCTTTTAACATTTCTTCGGAACGAAGGTGTTAATGTATATCCTTCTCTTTCTTTCTGGTGTGCAACTGCTTGTGTTTTAGTGAGAAGAGCAGTAAATTGTCTAAGTTGTTAATTAAGTGCGGTTCTAGTTGACCATGCTTAGCATCCATTCTAATGGGCAGTGTATCGTGCGCGTTCCATTCTAATTAACTCGAAGAGCAGACTCATTATTATAAACTTTGCTGCTCGCACTGAAGACTTCATTTTCAGTTTGTACAATTTAATAATTTATGAACCCGGTGGGAATACGCCGATGGCGAATAAACATGGTAGAAAAATACATATTTTTTTATTTGAATTGCGGTGGACTTCCAATTTTCTTTATGGTTTTTTGTGTTTATTTATTACCCTTCCCTGTTGTTAGTCTACGTGTGTATATTGGATGTAATTTGATTTCTTTTCGGTAATAACTACTTAGCAATAAAAAGCTGACAACTTGTCATGAAAAAAATTAGATACATATTGATAATAAAAAGTGTTTATTTACAGCAACGAAAAATGAAAATATACATGTTAATTTAAAACTAAAAAACGCGGCCAAGTGCGAGTCGGACTCGCCCATGAAGGGTTCCGTAGCAGCAAGTAACATAATATGAAAGGTAAATTGCGATTTACGATTTATGACGTACTGAAAAAAACTACTTACTAGATCTCGTTTAAACCAATTTTCGGTGGAAGTTTGCATGGTCATGTACATCATATATGTTTTTAGTTTCATCATTCTCTTATTTTAGAAGTTCCAGAGGGGGTTTTTTCCACACATTTTACCACTCTGAAAGTGTCTTTCGCGCAAACTATTCAGTTAAGAAAAAAAATATATTAGAAACCTCAATATCATTTTTGAAGACTTATCCATAGATACACGTATGTAAAGGTAGGTTTGAAGAAAATAAAATTTTGTGTTTCAGTTCTAAGTATGGGGGTCCCCATACTTAGAACTGAAACACAAAATTTTAATTTTGATGACCCAAAATTTATTGTTTTCTTTTTCTATTTTTGTGTGAAAATCTTAATGCGGTTTACAGAATACATCTACTTACCTAGTTTCAACAGTATAGTTCTTATTGTTTCGGAATAAAGTGACTGTGTCATACGGACGGACACACAGACAGACATGACGAGTCCATAAGGGTTCCGTTTTTTGCCATTTGGCTACGGAACCCTACAAAAGATAAAAACACTATTCCCTACACTACTTAACTAATATTTACAAATAAAAAAGGCCGGGTAGTTCTTTACCCTGCGGCCACGTGCCCAGAAGGCTGACAGCATTGCCACGTTGGGGCCAGCCCTACTCTGGTCACGGAAACTTCAATTATTTTCCTAGAGAAGCATCGTCGAAAATTAAAAAAAAAATAACTATATTTTGTTTCATAGATTGATAAGTACATAATAAAAATTAATATACATGCATTTATTAAAAAGGTTTAAAATGCATAGTATGGTTATATTTAGGTAATAATACAATTTTCTAAATTCATAACAAAATGTAAAATAGTAAAGGAGGAAGTCATTATCATTAAAAAAAAATCTTATTACTCGTAAATAAATAAATTTAATTTCCCAACACTTACATACTTACTAAACTCTTTATACAAAAATGAAAGGAAACATAAAAGCACGACATACGGTGAGATAATTAACAGCAAAATAGCATAATCAGAAGAAATTAAATCTGAAATTGTGGCCAATTACCAACGGCAAAGTGGTTTATAAATTACAGCCGCACAAAGTACATAAATTCACATCTTTTGATCGAAAACTATTAATGCAGTGGTATCACAGCGGCTTTTTACTTATAATTGCAGTGAAATTGCCGGAAGGCTCCGCCGATATGCAACTGGCGTAAAAATAGCGCCTACAAGTACAGTAGCTGCCATTCTTTTGATCGTAAAACATTTTGTTGGCTGACTCTTTAATTTGCATCAATCTGGATCTGTGGTTTTCCGTTTATAACTCCTTTTGATACTGAATATAACATGTAAAAGTGGAAGTATCATTTTGTGACGTAAATAAATAAGTCGATGCAAGTTCTAAGAATCGAAATAAGTATATGTTTTCTGTTCCATATATAGCTATGGATCGATTTGAATTAATTTTAGATAATAGATATGATCAGTTTTTTTAATTTATTGAAAGTCTTTTTTCATCTATATTAATGGACTTAGCACGTATCTATTTTGTGTTCAAATCATGTGTTTAGAGTGCGGTAGTTCAAAAACAAACAAAAAGTTTTTTTCACAATCTTCTAATATCACATTTCCGATCAGTGATTACCTAGATAAATACATCCAAGTAAATGTATTCCGTCGGCAAAATATCAACTGCTAAGACAAAATATACACTACGAGAATAAATATTAATATTTTTAACTGCTCTGTACGTTGCTCAGAGTTAACCTACTAATGATAAATATAAAAGGAAAAAAAAAAACATTTTCAGGAATCAAAAATAAACCAAATAAGATGAATTAATAATTTAATAATAAAATTTTAAATAGGTTTACACTTATTAATATTTATTAATCAAGTTATAAAAAATACTACAATTTAGATTCTTTTAAAAATGCATGAAAAGGTTTCAGTATCGGCAATGCGTGTTTGGTACCCCTGGTTTTATAAACGTTTATATGTTACTTAGTCGTATAAAAAGGAGAAAAATAATAAAGATCGAAATATGTAATTACTTACCTAGCTAGAGGCCGTAGCCCATCAGTGAAGTATAAGCCTAGTAAAGCAGAAAAAATATTTTGACCCAACCTTCCAATATAACACTTACCTACCTTATCACTTTTCATAGTAAAAATAAAAAATAAATACAAATTTAATTTTGTTTTATATTAAAACTGAGACAATTATTTATTATTACAACATTTACATTATTCTTAAACAAACTCTTATAACAAACTTTTACATTATTCTCAAAAAAAAACTAAGTACTTAAAAACTACTAAAGTACTTTAAAAAAAAACTACTCACTAAATTAAACTACTTACTTAACTAATATTTACAAAAAACTAAAATTTATAATAAAATAAAAAAAAAATTATTATATTTTTTATAAATATATAAATTTATTTTATTATAAATTTATTAGAGGTATATATGTTGCTCTGAGCTAAGTTTTATCTATTTTAGAAAACCGCGTGAAAATCTGTCCAGTATTTTAGGAAATTAGCGTAAATACAGACAGACTGACAGAATGTTTTCTGTGTTCAGTTACTCTTTTCTTATCGCCCACACAAATTTTTTGCTAAATTTATTAAATGTACAGACACGCGATTTTTACTGTTTTATTATATGTATAAAATAAAAGAAAAAATTTAGTAACTACAACGAGGTGTTCATAATAATGATTGAAAACTGTTCCCTGGTGGCATTGGCAAGACTTTGGCAAGTCTAAGTCTAAATATTTTCCCACGGGCAGTACGTTGCCAGCTCGCGATTAAATAAGTAATGCTGTAATCTATGCATAGTGTTAATGAAAGAATACAAAACCTCTCAGATGATACCTCAGCCCATGTAACCGAACAACTTTTGTTTAACAACTTTCACGAAATCCAAAAAAAAACGGATTTTCATACAAATTGGCTCGATCAGCTGATCAGTTTGTATGAAAATTCAAATTTTTTTTAAACTACCTATTGCAGACATGTATAATAGGTTAGGTGACGAGAAGGCTTCCATGTTTATAAAAACCAAAGCCTTAAAAAAATAAGGAAAAACAAAACTATTTTTTCATTTGCCGCTGCGTCCGTTACTATTAGAATAGTCTGGAAGATGGCTCCTAGAAAAGACTGCAACGCACCCGGCTACGAATTCGTAGCACTTGTTACAATACGTATACCTAAACAGAGTCAAAAACTTTTTCAGGGCCATATTCTTTATATAAACTGTTTACATAATACATTTCAAAAGTAATCGTATCTGTAAGATAAGCGAGATGCCTTTTGTAATAAAGACGTCACGTATTTATTAGAAAAACTCGCAGTTAAAACCTCGATTATTTATTAGTATTTTTTTCTATGGTTAAAACAACAATTTAGTCAATAGTTACTTGCAAGATTTTGGTCTGAAAATTCATGGTTTGGTCGAACAAAGCGGAATAGGAAAATAAAAGGCACCTCGCTTTACTAGAGAAAAATCAAAAGACATTCAAATTCGGCTCTGACGGATAAGGAAGCCAGTAAAGCTCTGTATAGTAAAAATAACAAAATGAAACTTCCAGTAGTCGCCTACATTCTATTCCAAGTGCTGGGGTGACGGCACTTACAATCTGAATGTAAGGCGACGCGTGTCACATCACAGGCCGATACAAATCCTTGTACAAACGAGGATGAAAGTAGCATCATTGTACTTGTAAACGAAATCCATTGAACAATGTGAGTAGTAGGCTGCAGAAAATGATAGTGATAAAATCAACTATTTAATACGAACGATGTCTTCTTTTTTTTCTAAAAGAAGTCTTTAAAAATATAGAAAAGTGTTTTCTTTTCAATTTTTACAATAAAATCTAGATCTTTTCCGAAACAAATAGAGATTAGTACAGCAAATAGACATAAATTTATCCAAAATTACTTCCAAAGAGGCCTATTCTCAAAACAAAGCGCCACGAATCCTTTTTATATTGTTTGTATGGCAGTTGCCTCCCGCGACAGGGGCCAAGACACGCAGGATTTAGTGGCGAGATACGGCGTGGGTGTCACCTAATGAATATATTTATTTATGTGCCGATGCCGGCTTTTATCTCGCACCGACAGAGGACATGTTCCTATCGCCCGCTATATACCGGACCTGCCTCTACCTGACTTACGATTAAATTAATGAGCTGGGGATACATGGGCAGTGTCCAGTTTCTTCCCACTTATTACCGATGTACTTAGGACTACAAAAGTATTATTTTAAAGGTAGTAATGAAGAATGAATAAAAACAATTTTTTGTATAAACCTTATTTTAGTTTGCTATTGAAAGAAATAATGCCAATGTTATTTTATTAGTAGCAAACACTAAACGCTGTATGCCAATCCGTTCTTTTGTAACAGTTATATGTATCAATCCTAAAACAGTAATATTATAGTAGAAGTTACAAGTAAAACAAGAATCGTGAAAGAGGAATAAAAAGCCTTCGTCATAAAATATTAAACTCAAGCAATTTTCTCCGACTACAAGTATACAGTGACATGGAAGCTTATTCCGTCAGTTTCGTGAAAATATATGATATTGATGAATATAATTTATTAAGATAAAGTTTTATTTGCATGAAAACATATTTCATTTAGGTATACGATGTTAATTGAGGATATGAGGGCATATGTTTTTTTTTTTCAAGTAAAAATAGCACTTCATGAGTCTTTAAGACTTTATAGGTTTTGGTGTATATTTTGAACAATAAACCATTTATTTTATGTACCTACTGAAGTGTTGACATATTGATAGAGATATTTTTAATTTTGATAAATTTCCCAGCATTGTAATGCTATTAAAAATAATAATTGAAACCAAGCCTTCTTCACTTTAATCAGCTTTCAATTCATCGAACATGAATAAAGTTGAATACCACACTTCTGAATAGTGGGTAGTAATGAAGATTTACGCATGCTTTAAAAGCGTGTACTATGTGATGAGAAAATTCGTCGGTGTGATTCGAAGTCACGATAGCACGCAGAATTATTAGTGCACTCACGGCGTTAACGTGAGGGTCGTGGGTTCGAGTCCCACTCGTGGCGGATTTTTTCATCACATATTTTTATTTTGGATATTGATAGACCTTGAAATTTTATCTTCTTCTTCGTCTCAGCGCATTCCCGGTTGCATCCTCAGCTGTGCTGCTTTGGAGCCAGGGGTGCGCTTTCCCGCTTTTTCTTCTCCAAATATAATATGCATGTCTATATGATACTCAACCACATTTTATAAAAAAAGTTATTAAAAATAAAAATGTTTCGTCCTGCCATACGAAATCCGTTTGGCTGAGCGCTGATTTGTATGGGAAGATGAAATTTTTTTATCGATAATTGACGACAAAGTCATCCTATATCTAAAACCGGCGAAATTAGATCCACTTTACGAGCAAGTGAGTTGAAAATATATATAAAAATATTTTTTTCTTTATTTACTCACTTACTCTGACCCGTAAGCACAGAATACATAAGAGTCAAACAGAATGGTATCTCACAGCGTCTCCCGCAAAATGGCGTCCCCGCACCTCTCCCCCGCACTTTGTGAGCTTTGACAGCTCCAAACCAGGGTTTAATTACTAGCCGCACGCAATACGCGACGTGTGTTGTCTTGAGAACTGTCAAGCAATAGTAACCATCATGGTGAGAAGGTGCGCGTATAATAATTGTTTATCCACCCAATACTCTAAAGAACGTATATTTCATACATTTCCAAATGATGTAAACAGGTAAGCAAAGCAACAATATAATTTCACGTTATTACCCAGCAACCATCTTGTTATATATACCCTTCTCGCTCTCTCGCATTGGCGGGATATACACAAGGGCGAGAGGGGTATTAGGAATCCGGTAATGTTGCATAGGCTCCTCGCTCACAGGTAATCACATACACGCAGATGCCAACTAGATTTCCGCGGGTTATAGTGCTAAATGCCATTGTTGACAATGACAACTTGACATGCTATGCGTGGAAGCGTGATAAACATTTGTTTATTTTTATTGAAATTCAATAAAAATAAAAAATAAATTCATATAATTACCGTATAGTTTTGCGCCGAATATGCAAATTACTATATTACAATAGTGAATTAGTGCGTTACATTATAAATGACTCAATAATAATCAGTAAAGTGAACTAATGGTGAAATGGACAATGGACATAATGAAAAATATTTGTGAAGTGATATTATGTAGCTGTTTCCAATTTTTCTGTAACATTTAATACATATAAAACAGAATATTTTTTACGTCATAGTGTTCGCAAATCTTCCGGTATGGAAAGATATAATCGTAAATATGTCGAACTCGTTAGTAGGTAAGTATTAAATTAATTTTGCAGTGCGACCCTAAGTATAAAACTCACACATCGACGTGTGTACAGATAAATTGTTTCGTTTGTAGTAATAGTAGGTATATATGTTACTCTGAATCAATGGAGAGTCATACCAGTGCCGTAAGTATCATCCTTGCGTTACATAAAGATAAAAAATGACAAATTGACTCACCTTACTGGCAAACGTAATCTGGATTCCACACGTACATTTTCAAAGTATCCATAATAACTTGATACACAAAATAGCAAGGAAAAAAATAACCTATAGGTACTATGACTTTGATTATGAATAATGTGGAACTTGTCGCATAAAGAGGTTCCAAGTTACGAGTACTTTGGGCGTTCGTACCAACCAGCACGCAGCATTTGTCTTGCTTCGCCATAACAATAGCGCATCGTCCATGTATCTAGCACCCATTTCCATCATAATGTGCTCAAATGTTCGTGCTATCTTCCGTGGACCACCCAGCGCGTGTGTGTCACATGATCTGACAGCTACCTGTAGGACAAAGAGCAATCTATTCGTATTCATGGCGACTCGCTACCTTTCTACGCAATTGAATTCGGGTGGGTCATCTTTTCTTAGCATTTTTTCTGGGAATCTAAAAGCTAAATTTTTTGTCGAATTAATTTTGTGTGATAGAAATTAGTAATATTTAAGCTAACAGTTCTTTAAAAGTATAAAAATATATAAAAAAACCTCGCATCCCTACGAGTTGAACAAGTTTACTTATGAACTACTCATGGAAGTAGTACCAAAGAAAAGATTCATTTTTACCCGACAACGACGAAGAAAAAAGGAGGGTTATGTGTTTCTTTGCTATGTATACAAGGTAACTTTTAATTAACTGGCAACATTTTTGGAGCAAGTTCAGTCCATGATACTGAACTACTTTCATTAAAAAAAGTTATTAAAAATCGATAAAATTTTTCGTCCTCCCAAACAAATCAGCGCTCAGCCAAACAGATATTGTATGGAAGGCCGAAAATTTTTAATCGATTTTTAATAACTTTTTTTATAGAAAGTAGTTCAGTATCATGGACTGAAATTGCTCCAAAATGTTGCCAGTTAATTAAAAGTTACCCTGTATACGAGTATGTATGTTCGTCTGTTCTTGTGTATCTTCGGAACAAATTATATATCAACGGAAGCGCCTTTGCTGTCCGCTGGTTCCGGGTTATGTGACGTCATACTAAATTCACAATGGCGCCCTCTATAGGCCATAGAGTAATGAACTATAAATAAAATAAATCAATTCATACCGTGTAGGGTACCAAATAAAACGACTTTAAAAGCAAAAAAAAAATATACATACAATTAGCTATTGCTCGCTGCTGTGCTTATGTAAGTACTTTTTAGCAAGAATTTTTCCGTAGTGGCGTTTTAGTTCTAAAACTATATTTTAGTTTAGGGTCCTTTCTCACTCTGATCTATAAAAAAATCAAATATATACCTAAATTCATAAGATACACCATGCTTGCTATGTATCACGTATATACTTAATCAATTTCTATTCTATCTACTTACTCTCTAACTCTAGTAACTTAAAGGCAGGTTGTTCTAGAACTTTGGAAAATATCTCGTATGCCTATCTATAGGTATATAGGCTATTTTTTTTTGATTTTTCAGACCTTAAACTAATTTTACCAGAAAATCCAGCTACATATGATCAATTGGTATTTTAATATTTCAGTTCATATTTGATATTGGCCGTACTTAATAAACAGAGTTACGCCGGTTACACCTCTGTTTCCGACGCAGTAATTTGATTAGGTGTGAAACTTAAATAAGCCTTCACAAAGGTGACTACGCAGGCAGTATCAAGTAACTAATACTTAGCCAAGATATTATAAAAAGATTTATTTCACTTTGTTTTAGCCGCCTTGGTATAAAAATAGTTACCTACCTACCAAACTACATACAAGTACAAATTACATATAAGTATCTATTTTCATATCAATACTATCGTGCCAATAAACATTCTAAAAATAAATCGATTAAAGAAAACAATATACCTACTTAAAAACCTCATAGACAAAGTCAGTACTTGTTAGTTTTTAGAAGTCTTTTAGTGTTTACAGTTATCAAACGAACAAGCTTGATTGCCTTCATTTAACTTGTACACTTTTATTTTTTATAGCAATTAACGTAGAACCGCATATCTTGTCCAGGTAATATAAAATGATCGAGCTCATTATAAAGCAATCGAAGACCCTGAAACAGTTCCCATCATCGATGTCGCCAAACACAGAACGATCGACGATCGACGCCGCGCCACGTCCGCCCAATGGGTGCGCTTTGAAGGGGGCGGCGCCGCAGTGGCCCCTCCCTCGCGCATATTTGATATTTGCGCTTAGAAAAATTAAATAGTTTTTCAGGGTTATCTCAGAACATAAGATGAAATTGAAGAAATTTTTTCGTATAAGTTACAGCTGGTTTGAAATAATAAAGTTAATTTAGTTTATTATGAATAAAAATCTATACACTATTAATTCTTGAATATTCTTTTACCTAGTGGATTTTAGATTCCTAATGAGTAATTGTATTGGTGTTAAAAATATTTCTAATTGTATGATGTATATTGATGTCTCAAATATCGGATATTTTTTAAAATAAATTCGTAGCATGCAAAATTGCAAACGATGTGTTTAACAATGTCTTAATTAGGTACTTGAAATATATTTTTATATCATCAAATGGAGCTTACCAATATGTAAATAAGATCCTACCAGCGTGTATATTTAAAATGATAAATAAATAAGGACAAACCACTATTAGTGGGATACTAAGTCAACAATACTATTATTTTATAATAAATACATATAAAGATAAACACCCAAGACCAAGCAATTTGAAAGAAGCCATTTTCAAACTTGCTCTGGCTGGGGATTGAACCCAGGACCTTCAAGTGACGGACTAGCCTGTTGACCAATACACCACGGAGGTCGTTAAATTATTATATTAAGGCGAGATGGGTTGACAATTTGTGCGTGTTTTTGAAAACTCATTGTAATTAAACTACTACAGTTTATTCCTTAACAAAAATTCATAAGTATCTTAAGGATTTTCTACAGATACCCACATTTCAAAAACACGATTAAACATTTTTGGCTCGATAGAAAAAAATCACAAACATACCTCTAAATTTGCCTATATTCACCTTTATAAGACATATTACTATTTTATAAAATCACCTTTTTATATGAAAACTATACCAAAAAATGTATTATCTAAATATCATGTCGATTTCGCTTCAAAAAAAATTTATAAATATAATACAAAAAAAATAATAAACAAAACAAAGTGAAATATTCGCCAAGAGCGAACAAAGTCCCGGTCTCGTGTTCGACAATATTATTCATTTTTTTGTATTATATTTATATTTCTTTTTGTAGCAAAATCGACTAGATATTTAGATTATAATTTTTTTGGTATAATTTTCATATAAAAAGGTGATTGTATAAAATAGTAATATGTCTTATAAAGGTAAATTTAGGCAAACTTAGAGGTTTTTACTATCGAGCCAAAAATGCTCAATCGTGTTTTAGATATTGTAGATGTCTGTAGAAAAGCCTTAAGATTTTTATATAAAATTTTTGAGGAAAAAACTGTAGTAGTTTAATTACAGAGATTTTTCAAAAACACTCACAGTTTTCTTGGCTCTGACCTGACGGGGCCTTAAATGATAAATGTTTTAAAGTAAACAAGTCTTTAGAAGAAATATTTCAACATTGTCATTCAACATAGATATTATAAATAAGTACCTAACACGTATATAAATCAAATACATTCATTTAATACTACACTACAATCTGCTTAAAAATTACCTGCTAACTAAAATGCAAGACCATATATAGGAGTGATTTACTACCTGCGAGGAGCATGGTAAATTTTTAAGTTGATTAAAAGACCAAGGCAATTAACTTACAAATGTTAAATGCTACTCGTAGGTAGGTATATAAATTTACTGTTTCGTATATCTAGATCCAAGGTAAATAAAAGTTTTAAACCCAAAAATATTTAAGAATAAAAAGCAAGCCCTAAAAAAACCATAAAACTAATATTATCGTTACGTGCCTGTAAATTAGCAGTTTATACGGAATGTCTGAAATTGACAAAAAATATGTGGCATGTTCTTGGACGAAGTGGAATTTTAATAGCGTTCTGGAAGAGATACCTATGATTTTAATGTTGTCAAATAGAGTCCTTCAATGACCTTCACTCCTTTCAATTCAATGCTTTGACGTCGCCGCGTCGTCAAGGATGACATGCGTGCCAATGGTCTTACAATCAAGGATGCTCAAGACCGTGTAAAGTGAAGAGGAGTAGAAAAAGCGGGAAAGCCGACCACGGGCTTCGCATCATTACAGCTGAGGATGCAACTGGGAATACGCTGAGATGAGAGAGAGAGATAATCCTTTCAATAAGTATTTTTGCTTTGCAAAAATTTGACGTAGTAATGTTAGGTTAATAAAATTTATTTATATATATAGAATATATATATAGAATTTTAAGGTGAAGATATAGGCAAATGACCTTGAAGTGGCGCCCTCATTTGAAATAAATTGTTAACTCGTAAATATGGAGATAATTTCCATATTACTCTTCGTCATGCACTAGATAGCCCTTTAAATTATTTTATAAACCACCGTTGAAAGTATTTACATTAGTCCGTCTAGCTTTAAAACTTGCCTCCGCCAAAAGTGGCCACGGCAAGTTTTAAAGCTAGACGGATCACCAATAATAGTTTTAACGGCAGTTCATAAAATAATTTAAAGGGCTATGTAGTGCATGACGTAGAGCAATATGGAAATTATCACCATATTTACGAGTTAACAATTTATTTCACACTTCAAGGCCATTTGCCTATATCTTTGCCTTAATAGCGAGCTGTAAGAGATACCTATAAGTAGAATGTTGTCAAATATACTTACTTAGGTAGAGCATTTGATGGCCCTATGTACGTTTATAAAAAGGGAATGTTTTCACAACTTGCAACGGGAAACCAAATCAAGGTGAAAACCAGTTTTCGCGCATACGAGTACTTCAGCCATCAATTCAGTCACCTAGCCGATTTGAAAGATGTTGATTTTGATCGAATCAAAAACATCTAAGAAAAATTTTTATTCGTACTTTTTATAAAAGAAAATCTCCTAGAAGATATAGGTTTAAAATAACCAAACTACTAAGTTTAAGTACTTTGCGAAACAAATATGACTATTTTAACATCTTAAATTTAGCTAGAGTATGAATAGAAAAATTATTTATGTGCTATGGATACCACCTTTACAAATGTGTTGTTCTATCTTTCGAGTACTAGATTCGACCCTGGAACTAAAATATTCATATTCTTTTTATTAAACTGTTATAATATTAGCAACATTGAATAACATTGTAAATTCGTAGTCTAAATGTAAACACGCTATAACGTTAAGGCCCCGCTGGCCCCCGCGCCGCCCGCCCACTAACATATGGCGTCGGGACGGAAGGGGCGCGAGGCGCACTTGCCTAGACTGCCTACCCCGTGTATTAACTCGCCTAATTGTTTCCCATTTACATACATTAACAGAAAAAAGCCGAGCAACTGCCGCTCCCTGCCCCATATGTAAATACCGCCTATATAGACCACACAGGGCCCCATTACGTCGCCAACCGCTCAACGAACACGCCAATTCCAAAATTATAATTTAAAACTCCACCACATTATAGCGATGAAACCACTGAATAAAACGGTCAGCGAAACCGCACGCTTCCTAGTCCTTTCAATAGGTATTTTTGCCTTGCAATCGATGATGTTTTAAGGCGAATTTGACGTAGGTAATGTTGTTAGGCTTAATAAAAATATAAAATGTCCTTGAGGGATTTATGCGCTAGCTATTAATGCAGATATGTACCAATAAGGTAAATTCAAAATAAAAAACAGACTTTAATGCTAGAAAAGCTTAATATTCAAATTGTATACTTAGATGACATAGGTATATTTTGTAGTTATTTCCTTTAAAAAGACTACACAACCGATTTTAATAAGACGCCCCGGCAGGCCTAGATTAACATGGATGTCTGTCGTAAATAAGGATCTAAAGAAAGCGAACACAAAATCAGCGACGACCCAAAAGAGATCTCTTTGGAGAAGAACGATTAGGAGAGCCGACCCCAAATAGAAATGGGATAAGGCCGGAGGAAGAAGAAGAACCGATTTTAATAAAATTTATATGGGACCATCTGAAAACTAAGTACATAGGTATCCTCTTAACCAAAAACATAATTTTTCAAATCGGTCCAGGCGTCTTTGACATTGAGTCAGGGCACACATATGGGTTTAATGAAAAAAAAATTTTGAGTTTCAGTTCTAAGTATGGAGAACCCTTAAATTTTTTTTATTTTTTTTTATTTTTGTGTAAAAATAGCCATGGAGCGAGCCATGCTAGGCATCAAACTTCAAGATCGAGTTCCCAACACAGTTATTCAACAAACAACGAAAGTTCAAGATGTTGGAAAACGAGTGACAGAACTCAAATGGAGTTGCAGTATACCTGGCAAGGCGTGGTGACGACAGGTGGAGCAAAATATTAAGGATGGTGGCCCATTAATGGCAAGCGCAGCGTGGGTCGTCCGTTGGCAAGATGGGTAGACGACATCATAAAATTCGCGGGTCGAATGTGGATGACAGTAGCTCAGGACCGTGGTAAATGGCATTTATTGAGAGGTTCAAGGCTGTTAATGTGTGAAAATCTTAATGCGGTTCACAGAATACATCTACTTACCAAGTTTCAACAGTATAGTTCTTATAGTTTCGGAAAAAAGTGGCTGTGACATACGGACGGACGGACAGACAGACAGACAGACATGACGACTCCATAAGGGTTCCGTTTTTTGCCATTTGGCTACGGAACCCTAAAAAGATTCCGGCGAATTAATATTTTCCTCCTTTTTTTGAAGTCAGTAAAAAACATATTTATTTACATATCGTAAGACAAAAAAAAACGATGACACAAGAATCTGATTCATCATGTCGTTATTTTTGCAAAAAAATTACGTGGTAATACATAAAATGTAAGTACGTAGTAATGTAATAAATGATGCAGCAATAACACTCATAGTGACGATAATATCGACGATGTCTGGATGAGCCCTAAATAACGGAAATCAATTGTCATATCCAATAATTACACGTTTCGGAGCTACCTCTATGAGAATGTAACATACTCGTACATGTTATTGAAATTCTATCGTTATTCCTAACAATTCCACTAGATTATGCGTTATAATATTAGGTAGCATAAATTATTCGGTAAAGACGATAGACAGTCTCTCATTATCGTTTCAATTCGTTTATACGCTAATTACAGACAGTTAGGTAATTAAATAATAGTGAGAACCGAAAACTAACAATAGGTAAATGTAATAGACCAAATTAAACCCAATATAATGAAACATGCAGCGATTTGAGAAATCTTTGGGAGAGGTTTATAGATAGGCGTTTGTTCGCTTTATCATTATAGCAAATCTTCTCATTTCATCACTACAAAAAAATAAACACGTAAATTTTATTTTAATATACATATAGGTACTTATGGTATAATTTCTGAAAAGAAAATATAAGAAAGCAAAGGCAAAACGTTCTGAGAAGCGGAGAAATAATAAGTGTAACTTATTTCCTGTGACGAAAAGAATTTTTTGTTGTTTTGAAACAGAGAATAATTTACGTTACTAAGTAAAACGTACGTAGTAAAATAAAATAAAAATCGTTTATTTCAGGCTTTACAATCCATAAAGTGTTAGTAACAAAGGAAACTAATAACTATGTTGGTACCTACCTACTACTTTAAAATTTTTAGACGTTTTTGTGTCTTTGACTAGTTAAACGCGAATCCAGTGCTGCATGATAGCATTGTCCACGTCCAATCTAGCCACAACCGTTTTCATTATGCTGGGCGCTTTCTTATAATAGCTGACAGACTGACAATTCCAGCCTCCACCAGCATCCCTGCAGCATTACAAGGGCGGCGCATCCCCAACATTACTCTAAGGGCATTGTTATACTGGTTGCGCAGAGCCCCGTATGCTGCTTGGGTGTAATGTGTCCAAAGGCTACACATGTACAAAGAGTTACAAAATGCTCTGTAAAGCATAACTTTTACCGGCCTATTACAGCGTGCAAATCTTCGGGCTATCATATTAGCCCTAACACACAAGGCTCTCCGCTCCCTTTCCATGTCCAAATCAGCTTTGTGCAAGTTGGTGACCCAGATATTTAAATTTCTGCACGTGGTAGTATATTATTACTACGTGCCAAAACCAAACCATACCAGCGTATGAGCTTCAAGAAATATATAACGGGTGGGACCAATTGTACACTGACGGTTCTAAAAACTCGGATAATTTAGGATCTGCGTTCCTCGATTTGACGACTAGAGAAAAAAAGACATGCAAAGTTTTAAACCCTCATATATCAATGATGTGTCTCCTGAATTGCTGGGAAAATTGGTTATTGTACCCTGAGTCGGTGAATGCTCCCCACGGGCAATCGACGAGTCTAACAAATCAAATAAGTTCAGAGCCTTCGATAAATAAAACTTACACAAAGAAAAAGGCCAAAAGACAAACATTTTTAATGCAAGTCCTATAAACTCCTAAGAGCATAAGTTGTAGTTACAAGTAAATCATTTGGCAATATTTTTGTTTAAGAAATAAAGTTATGTTACTACTGTATTTACGAGTATAACAAAATCTGCGTAACTAATTTTAAAGCGTAAAGATTTTTAATAATATTTATAATAATTAAGAAGTGCAGACTTTTAATGAGTTTGACAAAAAAATCAGCGCTCTTAAGGACCGTATGCGTAAAGCCACGTGGTCAGATTTGGCTCTGAAATATGCAAAATTTTCCCGCTAGGGGAATAAAAATGTCAAGATGAAATTGTATAGAGTTAATAATGTGTAAACGGGACAATAGATGTAGGTAATCATAAATTGTAACGTAGAATTAGTATACAGCTTACTTTTTTCTTTTCGTCAAGACTTCCAGTCCGCGATACTTATTAAAATTTTCAAATCAATCAAATCAAAGAATTATTTTGTTTGAATTATTATTTCTGAATTAAGGCCTTAGCAGACGTCATTATAATGTACTTAACACTTCAGTAGACAGGTTATCAGTAGAAAAAGTAAAGTCGTAAATACAGTAGTGTGCGTGAATGCAAGACGTTTATTTAAAAAGCGAGTTTGAATATATGTGAAATTCATATAGCGCTTTCAAAAAAATCCAAGTTATAGTTATTGGAATCTTGCGTAAAATTTATTACTTTTTCAATTTATTAGTCGACCTCCGTGGCAATTCCTTAACACGCTAGTCCGTCACTCGGAGGTTCTGGGTTCGATTCCCAGCCAGGGCAAGTTGGTAAATGGCCTTATTTAATTTGTTCTGGTTCTTGGATGTTTATTTTATCCCATCAAAAACATAAATGTAAAAATGCCAAGTTCAAATTCCGACAAAACAATTGAAATTTAAATAGCTGCCAAGTTATGTAGGTAGAGAAAACTGAAATTTATTCATAAGAATCTCAACATTTGACTTGGACAACATTAAGATTGAAAGCACGGTCACCCATCCTAACTGTGACCAAGCTAGAAGTTGCTTAACCTGTAAAAGCATGGTCATTCATCTATCAGTTTTTGAATTTATCTTATGCGAAGTGGAGCGAAATCAAATATTTCGCTAATCATGTGTCTCCCCTCTCTGTCAGTTAAACGCTTGTATATGGACACTTAAAAAAATTCACGGCAGTAGTACTCTCCCTGTACTAAAACTAATTTAAGGTGGATTCAGTTCATGATACTGAACAACTTTTCCTAAGGAACACATAATTAAATATGAAAAGAAAATGTTTGCTTTCCATTCGACCTCCGTGGTGTAATTGTTAACACGCTAGACCTCTAATCCGGAGGTTCTGGGTTCAAGCCCCAGCCAGGGCATGTTAGAAAATGGTCTTTTTCAAATTGTCCTGGGTCTTGGGTGTTTATCTATGTATGTATTTATCATAAAATATAGTATCATTGAGTTAGTATCCCATAATACAAGTTTAAAACTTACTTTGAGGCTAGCTTAATTAGTGTGATTTGTCCTTACATATTCCATACATATATTACATAAATATTACATTTTGCCAAATCTTGTGTGTAAGAGATCAAAAATAATTTTTGTATTTCGTTTGTTCCTTGGTGAAAGTTGTTCAGTATCATGGACTGATTTCAGACTTAAAGTTAGGCAGTTGTTAGTTACATAAAACAAGTAGGTACTGACTACGGAACCTTACACTACACGTGGCCCGTCACGGCACGTGGCCGGTTTATTTTGGTTAAGTTGAAATTTTAGGGAACCACAGACAAATTTATGATATTTCTGCGTAAATCAATATTACTTATCGCTGACAGGACGTTCTCAAAAATACAATCAAATAGTATTTTACGCGAGCGGTGACTTGGTAATCTACACTTTTTGTGTTCCACTGACAGAAAATGTATACATTTGAATTTTCTTTGTGAAACAAAACGTTTAGCGACCATCTGCAATCATAACACCTTTCACTTCTATTCACCTTATTATGTAAGTACGGAGGGTAAAAATTTATAATTATATATATATAATTTATAATTTTATGGCTTAGCAGCTGTATGTGCTCAATCAATGACTTGACTGTTTAATTTTGTACAATATTAATACAAAGAGCACTAAATAGAAATCTTTTCCTGAAAACAGCAAAAAAAATTGGTTGATTAATGAAGCAGTAATTAGCATTATTGCACCCTTTTATTTTTTATCTTCTAATAGGTTTTCCTGTAATCTATAGGTAAAGAACTATTAACTGTATATTTTTCAAAAGTTTGGGTTCAGTGGTTTCGGAGATATGGGTATTTTTATTATTTATTTTCAAAAATAACTTCAAAAACACCAACTTAAAAAATATAGAAAAATATATTTAATATTATCATAAAATGCTCTTTCATTTGATATTTTACGCGATATAGTTCACAAAATCCTTTTTTTAATGTCTCATTTATCTCCTATGGCCCCATTTTTTTTTAATTTATTAATTTACCTACATTTTACTTTCGTCTTTGGGTCACAAATTTACATTATCTGCACCACATTTCAACTGAATAGGTCCAGTAGTTTAGTAGGGGGGGTCAATTTTCGCCCATTTTCTTAAATAACTTCAAAATACCGATCTAAGAAATAATAAAAAATATATATATTTAAAATTGTCATAAAAAGTTCATTCATTTGATATATCACACGATTCATTTATTTATGTTATACGTCTATCTTTGGGTCACTAAGTTACAAAAGTGTAGGTACTAAATCTCAACTAAATCATTCTAATAGTTTCGTAGCAAATTGGCTGTGACTTACGGACAGACAGACAAGCGAAACCCTAAAAACAGTAAAAACACCAAAAAAATCGGTTCCTATACAAATTTCCCGGGCGGCTGCACACTTTTGTATGAAAATGCAGATTATTTTTTGTTTTTTGACTGTTATTTTAATACTATAGCTATATATATACTAGCAGTCCACCCCGGCTTCGCCCTTGGTATACACAAAGCCTATGTCACTTGGGGATAGTGTACCTTTCCAACGGTGAAATTTTTTTTTAAATCGGTCCAGTAGTTTCGGAGCCATGTAATGCAAACAAACAAACAACCAAATCTTTCCTCTTTATATTATTAGTATAGATAAATAGCCTACTATAGTCTGCCTGCCTAGTCAAGTATAGATCTAGTATAGCCTGTGGTTCGATATATTACGCATAATGTCAATTCGTATTTTGATATACATTCATGGGGAAAAGTTGTTCAAAATTTCAGATTGAATCACCCCTCAAAATAATTGTAAAACCCTAATTAAACAGCACCTTTTATTACAGAAACAGTTAATATGATTCCGCGACCCGAGAAAGTTCCAATCCGATTTTCACCCTAATCGCCAATTAAAAAATATAGGTAATAAATCAAACCAAATTATTCTTTTCATTTACTTAATTTTCAATAAAATTAAAAAAAAAATGTGCGATGCCGTATCTGCGATAGCATTACATCTTTGCTTCAACGTCAACAAAATGTCAAAAATGTACCATAGTGTAGCAAAAGTATGACATAATTTGGCAGTTTGTACATAGTTTTTTATTGAAATATTTTAGACTGTAATGCAATTTACGTAATTCGAAAATGGATTTTTTTGAAAAATTCGACACGGCCTCCTTCCTGAACGCCCGGCGGGCAACTGAATTTGTATGGAAGAAATATGGCCGCCATGTCAGAGAATTCTGTCAAAAACGTTGCAAAACATCCAATTTTTAAAATTATTTTTTTTATTATTGCGTGATTGCATTGTAAGCAAATATTAAGAATAATGTTTCAAAATAGCCTTTATTTTTAAAAAATATATGCAATCCCTTGTTAGAATATTTCTTTACGCAGAAAAACAAGCCAGTTTGTAGCAAGATTTTCACTTATAATACCACAAGAGCTTCAAAATTATCGGGTATTTCCCGATAGGTTCGTTGCAAACAAATGAAGGAGAAACTTGACGACTTTATTTGTTTGCAGGGAACCTTGAGGGAAATGCCAGATAATTTTGAAGCTCGTGTGGTATTCGGGGGATTATTTTTCCGTCCCAAATGTCGGCCAATAGAATTGCACCATTCGACGTCACGTGGTACAACAGAGAAAATATTCAAAAAATTATCAGTATAATACCATGTAGGTTGTACCACGTGACGTCGAATGGTGCAATTCTATTGGTCGATATTTGGGTCGGAAAAATAATCTAAAATATTTCTTTCAGGTTTCTTTACAATTATCTTACTTTTTCTGAATGAAAATTAAAAAAATACGGTTTTCGTCTACTGGCTAGTCTATTCATCTATAACTAGGTATGTAATTTTCTTAGTGGTCTTTTCTACTCAAGCCATAACTATTGCCCGCGCAAAGTGCGTTTTGCATGTTTTTGGGTAAATTCAATGCTTGTTTTTAGGAAAACTACAAAATATGTAAAAAAATCCTTTTTTTCGTCTACTGTCCCAACTCTTCCTCTATCTATGTGTATACATTATTTGGCTTAAATCAAATGCTTTCTGTACAAACTTGTTGCCCGCGCAAACCCAGTTTACTTGGTGCCGACCCTTAAAGCCCTGATTTATTAGCAGAGCCCTAAAAACTATTAGGCTTAAATTTAGGGCTACAAGGCTAGTTCTCCAAAACAAAATTTAATTTTAATATCTTAATTTAGGTGTCTTAACTATTTCGTAAGTAAACTATGATTCATTTATTTAAATTTTAAGTTCTTAATAACTATAAAAATGTAATTAAATTAAACTTTTATTAAATAAAAAGGAAACTATAAACTAAAATTACAAATAAATAAATAAATAAATAAGGACAAATCACACTGATTGAGCTAGCCCCAAAGTAAGTTCGAGACTTGTGTTATGGGATACTAACTCAACGATGTTTATCTATATATGTATTTGTTATACAATATAGTTTATAACAAATACATATATAGATAAACATCCAAGACCCAGGCCAATCTGAAAAAGATCATTTTCCATATTGACCTGACCGGGAATCGAACCCGACCTGATCGACCTGATCGACTGGCGTGTTAACCACTACACCACGGAGGTCGTCAAAAAGTAAATTATTCAAAGTAAAACTAAAAACTATAACTTAAAAAACTACTTGGGGTCTTAATTTTTTTTTTAAATGTACATTTTAGGAAATTACTTCCTTTAAAGTACCTGCTTTATAATCACCAGTTTCAGCAACGTAGATTTCGCAAGTTGGCGAGCGGGCGATGTTCAGCTATCATTGAACGGGTCTCCTGTTGCTATACAATGGCCGCTATCTCGAATCAAACAAAGGCTACTTACAACTGTTCTTAATCGTCATTTCACATACGTTCCTACTAACGCAGATACGTTACTCTGACGTGTGTCTAACTAAGACTAGAGATATACTGACATCTCTTGGTAAAGTTGGCAAAAAAATCGTACTGAAGTACTATTCGTAGAAGTGGTTTTACAGACTAATTGTAATAGGTTAACTTTTTTCACCATCAGGG
Organism: Acrobasis repandana; assembly: GCA_963576875.1. Classification (NCBI taxonomy): domain Eukaryota; kingdom Metazoa; phylum Arthropoda; class Insecta; order Lepidoptera; family Pyralidae; genus Acrobasis; species Acrobasis repandana. Next base: position 10,240,833 of record OY756218.1, on the reverse strand, counting down.
ACACTTTAAAAAGGAAATTTTAAAAGACATCACTAGTATTCGTCTATCATTTTAATAAAAAAATGTATCTCAAAATTAAGTTTCTTCCATGCTTATCTTGAAGAAAAGAAAAAAAATGAAAGATATACAAGCTGCTTCTTTTCCCAAGCTAGAGGGCGATGTTCAGCTATATGAAACGGATCTCCTGTCACTATATAATGGCAGCTATCTCGGATTTAATAAAGGCTACTTACAACTGTTCTTAATCGTCATTTCGCATTGACGTGTACTGAAACTCTGATGTACTAGGAGTAAGGTTGTGAAAATACACTTTTCTCAGAGATGTTCTTTTAGAGCGATTGTTTTTGTATCACATTTATTACACATTTATGCCATGGGCTACTTTTAGTAATTGCATTTATAAAACGAGAGCTTGAAAATTGGTACCTATGTTATAGAGGGTTTCGGTGGTGAAAAATCTATATAACTAAGTTTCGCTTTTATAGAAAACTTTTTCTACGTGTCTTTTCATCAAGCGAAGCTCGGTCGCTCATGTACTTATTTATTAGCTTAGCCCATTGCCTAGCTGTTTAGTCTTCCCAGTCCACGCTGGGCACAATGTAATTCGAAACGTAGATATTCATAGATATGTACTAAATTATGCAGGGGGTAGTACGTAGGTAGTTAGTCTTATTTATTCTATTTTCCATCCGGACAAATAAGACTAACGTTGACTTTGATACATGATTTTTATGCAATACATTTGTTATGATAACTCAAGCAGGTGAAACAGAAGATATGGCTATAACCTAACAATGAAGTACGCTGTAAATACACGCTTACACGAATAATGACAAACAAAAAAATATTAGCTCAGTTACTCTATCGCTCCTGCGCTCGCAAATAAAGGGGTGATTTTGCTCGCTCCGCGGTCCGCACTAGGCACAATGGGTTTCGGAACGCCGATATGCATAGATATGCGCTAAACGATGCAGGTCATGCAAACACCGCCTGTGCCCCGCTCACACACACAAATCTCACGTCGCTTTCCAATTGCTAACTAAGTACTTATTGTATTACTAAACAAGGCATGGGCGTTTTCAATAATCTTCCATTTGTTAGTAAAGTGATTAAAATATGTTAAGAAGTGTACTACAATATTTTTTTACGACCTCATATAAATTAAATTAGGTGTTCCACACACGGGTGTTCTTAAAAGTCGTATTGATAACTATTAGAAAATTTAAGGGGCTGACTGAAGCCAAAAGCCAAAAGCATATTCCTTCATGAAAAAATGTGGGGTCACTCGAGTGAAAGTGCGATTCCCAACTCGTGTAGTTTCGTAAAAACTAAAAATGGTGTGCTTTAGTTAGATTTAGTTGAATTTCATTGTGTTCAAGTCCCTCCCAAACCAAAATCCTGGATCTGCCACTGTCAACGAGTGTTCGAGTTAAGAGTTGCTCCTTTATGGATTGAACGCTAACCACGATTGATATATCACGAATTCACGATGATATATTTTCTAACAATATGCAAAACTTAAGTAACCATTTTGTTTTGATTATTACGGGGTTAATATATCACGTGAAGGCAATAAATAAGTACGTGAACTTAAATTCATTTTACGTGGGCATGGACCTAGAGAGTATTAAGTATGACAAGATGTAGAGTTCTAAAATCTAAGATCATTTAATCAACCGTCTACATTTGTTGATTTTTTAACTCAGAGCCAACTCAGAGGTCATTATTCCAAAATGAATTTCAAGATCCTGAAGACCGTGGCGCATCACAAACCTTATTTAACCTGTTACAATAGCCACATTTACCGCTATCTTGTTACTGCATCAAGCTTGCATAAAGATTGCTTACTGCAGATATACTTTCGTTCATTAAATCATTAATTACACTCATCCGCGTTTCATAAGTAGTCCGTGTACGTGAAGCTAAATCTCTTCCGGGACTTTCGTGAATAATTCACAAACCATCATTCTTAGGTAGTTTATTTTTTAATTAGTGGCCGCTTTTTCATAGGCCGCCTTCAATCAAGATAGGCGGTGTTCGTGTGAATGGCCTACGGTTGCCTCGTTGCCTCACGCATCGGGGCCTGCTTCACCGATTATATGCAAATGAGATGTCATAACACGTGAATAATTACAGCCAGCCACGAGTCACCCTTTCGGACCAGCCACACAAATTGGATTTACGTGAAAAGCAAGTTTTACTCTAGCGACATGAAGTTGATGTATGTATGTAAGAGGGGTGCTGTAAATATGGAATTAATTAAATATTAGTCGATGCTTCAATTCGGCTCAGAACTCAGTGGATACTGAACGTCGTGTCTGCTTTTTGATTTTTTAAATATCAATAAGGTTTTTATACCTAACGTTTTATCATGTGAGGTACTTAAAATTTTCCAACACAAATCTTTGTATTTTTTCATACTCGTAAACTCTCTATGACTTGGGCTACCTAAGACCTACAATAAAATATTTTTCTACATGAAGAAAGAAAAGAAAAATAAAACCAGTAAATAAATTGTATAGACTGAAAAATAAATTCAGCGGTAAAAAGATAAAATCCATTTTTATACGACGCAACACTTTTCAAGAAAAGCCCCGCTGTGGAAATTGCAACCAACGGCGGGGGGCAGCGTGACCAAGCATGTTGCGTTAAGGGGCGCGCGGGTCGTTATGCTAATAGAACTTCAGTCATGCAAACTGCAAAAGAAAATTCAGGAGCTGTGGTACAAAATGAACTGTATTTCCAAGAAATTAAATCATGTTTAAGAATATCAAGATACGGTACTTGTTTCTGTATAGTGTTACGCCATTTCCACGGTCTGCGTGTCCGAAGCCTGTAGTCGCGATAGCGGCAAAATGGACGGTTGACTACGTTTATGGCTTACCCGCTAGCGCTCGGATTTAAGGCGAGGACTCGTTCTCGTAAATACGGAACACGTACCTACTGTGCGATAACGCGCCTTAATAAGGTTTATTTTCTAAACAACTGCCAGAGCGGTGTCGCTTCGAGCGAAATTTTACGACGACGCCAATTTGAGACACTATCCGTGAATGTTACAAAGTACACGTGATATATGACGTCAAGACACAACTGGCACCGACTCATCACAAGAAATACAAAATATGTATTTTGCTTTACATCCTTATTGTGTGTTACAATAATGTTACAAAATAAAGGTAGCTGAAACGTTTTAGCAGAGACAGTAAGAACGTAATATTATAAAATATTCGTACGGAAGTTCTGTGGTTTGTGGTTGTTCCGACGCATATTTGTTAAATAATACACAATCACAACAAAGGTTTAACAGACATCAAACGTGTGTTTCATTTTGTGAAAATGCGAGATTTAAAAGAGATATGACTGTTGCTATTTATCAGCATGACAGGGCAATTCAGCGCATGTATAAGTGCTAAACACCACGTACTTATTTAATTTTCCGCCAACATTTACAAAATAATTGCTATTTTGTTCTGAAGCTGGAGTAATTTAAATCCACTAAACTACCGTTCCGAAACCGTGAATTTTACGACACAAAAGTTGAAAAGGCGATGTAAGATGAAGCCTTTGTGGTTACGACGATTGATCCGTAATTAGGGTATTTAAATACCATAATAGCTGTAACGGTGAACATCTAATAGCATTGTGTTTTTTGTGCGGAACAGTTTAAAAGCCCCACAAATTCAAAAGCCGTGAAGAAAACTTTCTCGATAGTAGGTCTGTTATTGGAAAAAACATAGCTAACCTATTTGATTATATTAACGCCTTTGTAACGAAAATCTACTCAAAAACCTGTAAATTATCTAAATGGGAGATAAATATATAAGTTAAAGTTTTTAATCATTACTGGCGCACATCTACCGTCATACCTAAAACCTCTTACAAAAAGAAGGCATATATTTTTTGCCAAATACTATAAATCAGTTTGATAGGTTTATACATAAACATGTGCATATTGTATTGTATTTATTTATTTCAAACAACTGTCTTTACAGGCCTCCCAACCCAATGCGACATGCTTGCCTTACAACTACCTAACTACATATTACAAATTATCCTCAGAGACATCCTTGTGAACCCACTCAGACTGCAACAAAATAGGTCGATCTCATTCGCTACTTGATTCAGTGCGTGCAACGCCCGCGTCAGCGGAGTCTTCTGCAGCAGATTAGTTCGCGCGGCCGGCACCGCCAGCAGCGTCGGCTGTAGGCGGTGCCACACGTACTTGTTTGGCTCACACAAACTAATTTGTTCCAATACCTCCGGATTCGAGACTTTTCCCCTTGATAATTTAAACAAATATAACACCAGGGCCAACTGTCTTCTAACCCTCAGTTTATTGTACCCCACCATGCCTAAAATAAACAAGATTGGGTACATTAAAGGGTACAAGGGATAAACGCCATATAATCTCATATACTTAGTCTGGCCATAAATACTGTTACATTTAAAAATAAACAAAATATTACATTTGAATTTGGAATCCGTTATTTTTATATGATTTTTTTTTGCCTTTTCTTATTTTGGCGCCAATACATTGTACAATATTTTGCGATATTAAAACGGAGTGGGGTGATAAAAAGAACCGAATCGCTGTGATTGCATTACATAAAGTAGGTATGGAGCCAAATGCAATTTTTAAAACTCTCCATACGCTTGGTATTAGTCAAATGTTTGTGTACCGGGCTATTAATAGGTCCTCTGTTTGTGACAGAAAAAGATCTGGCCGTCCACGAAGTGTTTGTACGAAAAAGGTGGTCTAAGCAGTAAGGTAATCCTGTCCGAAAACAAAAGATTTTATCACGGGAGATGAAGATAGCACCTAGAACCATGTCGCGTATTTTAAAAGATGACTTAGGACTTGCAGCCTATAAGAGACGTTCTGGTCATTTCTTAACTGATATTTTTAAAAAAATAGGGTGGTAAAATCGAAACAACTACTGAAGCGGTACGCAAAGGGAGGTCACAGAAAAAAATTGTTTACGGATGAGAATTTTTTTACAATTGAGCAACATTTTAACAAACAAAATGACCGTATTTATGCTCAAAGCTCTAAGAAAGCTTCCCAATTGACGACACAGTGCAACTTGGGCATTATCCGACTTCAGTGATGGTTTGGTGGGGTGTTAGCTATAAAGGAGTGACTGAGCCATACTTTCGTGAAAAAGGTACCAAAACATCGGCACAAGTGTATCAAGATACCATTTTTGAGAAGGTAGTTAAGCCCCTTAACAACACCATGTTCAATAACTAAGAATGGTTCTTCCAGCAAGACTCGGCACCGGGTCACAAAGCTCGGTCCACGCAGTCTTGGTTGGAATCGAACGTTTCTGACTTCATCAGAGCTGAAGACTGGCCGTCGTCTAGTCCCGATCTTAATCCGCTGGATTATGATTTATGGTCAGTTTTAAAGAGTACGGCTTGCTCTAAACATCATGATAATTTGGAGTCCCTAAAACAATCCATACGATTGACGGTGAAGAATTTTCCCGTGAAAAGAGTGCGTGCTTTTATTGATAACTGGCCTCAACGTTTAAAGGACTGTATTGCAGCCAATGGACACCACTTCGAATAAGCATTTTATATTTTAAATTGTTTTATATTTATGTATTAAACTAACGCATTGTAAAAGTTATAAATGTTATTTGCAATAGATTTTTTTTTCTTTTTTACAATATTTATGGCTAGGTATATGTACCTAATGAATTTATTTTGTACTTTTTCTAACATGAGCCTATATTTATCTTCATGTGGATATCATAATAATATATCTGAAGGCACTGTATTACCTGGCTCAGTCGAGCAAAAACAAAAGTCACACGAACGACACTCCTGTAACCTCATTGTGAAAGAGTCTAAAAGCCAACATTTTTAGTGACCAAGACAACGTCGTACTCTACCAAGCTATATTCCAAAATTACACATTATTTGTTTGTAGTTTATATTACCTACATATTTTTAATTTAGATATTGTTCTGAACATTGTAGTGTTATAATGCTGTCTTCTCTTCTTCGTCTAAGCGCGTTCCCGGTTGCATCCTCAGCTGTGCTGCTTCGGAGCCCGGGGTGCGCTTTCCCGCTTTTTCTTCTCCAAATATAACATGCAAGTCAATGGTTACCCATAGATGCCAAAGACCTTGCAAAATGGAGAAGACATAGCCGGAACAGTTGATGTCATTGATTGATTGAAATGAAATGATTTGGCTAGAGTTTTACGACCGGCCTGCCTGACGTCAACCCTCTTTGTGAATGTATTTGTGCGAAAAGTTTTACGATCGGCCGCCGCCCGACGATCTTTGTTGATGATGTTTGTGCTTAGTCTTTAAGTCGCCTCTGCTTTAAATCATTAATTGAAATAAAGCCTTCATCACTCTAATCGACTTTCAATTCATTTAATATAAATTAAGTTGAATACCACACTTCTAAATATGTAGTGGGTAGTAATGAAGAAATACGCATGCTTTATTTAAATACGTAAGTAATATTTGATGAGGAATTTTGTCGGAGTGATTCGAAGTCACGATAGCACAATTGGAAGTGCACTCACAGTACGAGTATAGATGTGAGGGGCGTGAGTTCGAACCTCACTCGTGGCAATATTTTCATCACATATTTTTAATTTGGATAATTAATATGTAAGAAAAGTTTTTCAACATTTTTCGTTAACATTCCTAATTTTAAAGAAAAATGTTGCTGTTGCATAGTAATTCGATTTTTTAACTAACTTGGTTTTTCATGTGAATTTTGATCTCAAAACTATTTACAGTGGAAAAGACTGTTGCGATTAGCAAAACTGGCATTCCTTATTAAAGTATTGTTTTTAAGGGGACTGCTCTTATTTCTTATCTTTCCCTCAAAAATTATATCAATACCAGCACATTAACTTTTCGAAGGTGTTCTAAAAACAATTGTATTCTTACGAGTATATGGTTACCATACTTCGTAGAAAATTATTTAAACTCGTACACCTTACCAATCACCATTTCTTAATCCCATTTCCTCATTTAGGTCACACTTTTGTTAACGCTAGCCTTAGATTCGGTGTTTCTTGGTGCATTCTGCCTTTGCAAAGACGAATACATTAATACATACCTACATACCAATCACGTCTACAAAGATAACTTGCTGGGGCAGCAATTTTTGTACCCTACACAGCTAAAGGCCATAAGACACAAAGGCAACCTCTAGCATGAGAGCCTGTGGGTTGAAAAGCGAATCGAAATAGTTATGAGTTACTATTCAGATTTTCACCCATTCCTTTAATCGGCTTTTACAATCTGTACATTAAGAGAGGCAGCTGGTACATTCCGCGTTTTTTCATTACTCGCAGACCAGAACACATTATACTATATCGATACTCTTATAACAGCTGTAATAAAACCGTTTTAAATCGTCCCTCCGATTCCTAACCTGTCAATACTTGCCTGCTAGGACATTCATCTCATTTCCGCAGTGACAATGAATACCTTCAAAACAACGGGGGTGTTTAAATTGGTGGTCTTTTTGCGGAATGCTGGGCATATCCGCGGGGCAGGTGTAGTCTGCTCGCCGACGCTAATGAACACAATGAAGACGTATTCCTACGAATGTATCCGGCGTTGATCGATTGATTTACTTGCTACCACCGAGCTCGAGCTTTTTGTATTCGAATGTCGCCTGCATTTGCATATCAGAGTCGCGACGGGACGAATTTTAAACAAGACGTACGATGGGAGCCCCGATGTGCTAGATACGATGAGGGGATATCAACATTTGCATAGAACGCTTAAGCTATTCATTTTATGTCTCTTTATGCAAGTATGAGCTGATAATGATCTTTAATGTCAGTATTCAATGTTGTAAATTAGCGAATAGCTGCGGTTACACGCATTTCTGAGCTAAATAAATCCGAGATAATAAATAAAGTAAATTCTTGACCCAAACTTTTATTTGGAGTATAAAACTAACTATATTACTAAATTACTAATAACTTATTGCATATTTTTTAAGTTAAATCTTTAAGTATGCTGACCAAAATCTCTCACGTTTTCCTCCACATGTATCTTTCTTCATTGTGCGAACCGCTAAGGAATGGAATCCCCTCCCTGCGTCGATGTTTCCCCATGCATATGATTTAGGGATTTTCAAGGCAAGAGTGAATAGGCATTTTTTGAGTCTGCGTGTTACACCTTAGACCTCATCTTAGCTTCCCATCAGGCTAGATAGAGGTCGAACGCACTCAAATCTCTAATAAAAAGAAATAAAAATAAAATCTCCATATAGGTAGCTCTATTTTGAACTACTTCAAACCACAGATTTTGTAAGTGTCACATGTTGATCACATGCCGTCGCTTTCTGGACACATTTCTCTTCCTGCGATCATGTTCAGGTGACTACTTGAAAATGGCACATCTACGAATATATCTAGATGCGTTCAGTAATTACTGAGACATACATATTATTACGCCTGTTTCCCAAAGGGGTAGGCAGAGATACTTACTGATACATTCGTATTATTCTTTCTCTCGAATCCAGAAGTAAAGGTATTCTTATCTTATCATAGTGCATGCAAGTACGAGTATAAACCTATCGCAGGTTGACTGGAAGAAATCCCTACATGGGATAAGTCCGCCTTTGTATATTTGCTCTTTCGTATTATGTTGTCTTTTATACTTTTTTTTGGTACAATAAAGTTATTACAAACAAAAAAACAAACCTACAACGTGTAGGATATGAGAGTTTTATAGAAACGAGAAAGTACCATTTCAAATATTCATGCTCATACCTACATGTATTATTAATAAATAAGTAAAACTCTACTAAATGTTATTACTAATTCAGTTGCAATTGAGCAGTAAACACGACGATTATAACGTCAGTTACTTGGAAAATCGATATGACAACAGCATAGAAATCCGAGCATGACATGACATTATAATAACGAATGCTATCTATTCGCATGGCTTACACCAGCACGCTACGTGAAAATTGCCCCTCGTCTGAACAGAGTTACCTCCACAAATTATAGGGGCACCAGATGCTGGCACTTCATATAGAGGTATAAATCAACTATTAGCTTTAGCTCTATAACCATATTAGACCAATGCGGTTAAGATATAATATTTCAAGAGTACCATCATTCTTCAGGCCATATTGTGGCCTGAAGAACTGTAAGCTCTTTTTGTCACGATAAGATAAGAAAGCAGATTACTAAATTGTAACTTGCAATATTGCAATAATAAAACAAAGCACATCTAACCCTACTTTTAAGGTGCAAAAAGACATCTATCACAACTTCATTACCATATAGTGATCAGATCACTTTTTAAATAGTTAAAAAAAAACAAAATTATTCGTTATGGAAGTAAAATCTGGTGACAATTATCTCGTTATCGAAGTAGCTTAAAATCTGCATATTAAAATTAAACTTACCTATCCGAATAGAAGAGATTACCGAAGCAGAGCCGGCTTTGGTTGCATTTTAATAATAATCATCAGGTCTTAACCTCTCTGTACTACCAGAGCAATACTTAGCCAGAGTAGCCAGAGGATTTGGCCTACAATCTCCACGCTGGCCAGACGGGTTGAAGAGGTATCACAGATGTTTAAAGATAAGCTTTGTTCAGCTTGTATTTCCTAAGTCGCCTTCTACGACATTTACGGGAAGACTTGGAAAGGTCCTATTCTACTCTGCCGGGAACCACATGGCAATTTTGATAATAGTCGCTTCCATTCATGGAGACCCTGTATAATCTGAAATATCGTATGTAGTTGTTTTTCGTGTGTGTAAATGGCCAATACCCAGGCATGGTTCTATAACTTGCTGTATTTCCTCTTCATATAAACAGGTAAGCGCCGTAGGTACGTAGTTGGTGAACAACAAAGTGCACTTGCAACAATTGACTGCGCCTACTATCTTGATGACGAGACACGAACATTGTGCACTAGCGGTGCTGTTTGACATCACTGTTGTCACGATTCTGCTTTTATGAGTTCAATGCAATATATAACTAGAGTGTAAATACGAAAATATTATCCTGTATAGATAGATAAATAGATTCTTTACTTGTGTAACTGAGGCACACACATAGTATACATAAATTAACACTAAATATTAACAATATACGTCGGCATTTGGTGTAGGTACCGCAGTGACACAAAAAGGCAATGATTCAGCTAAACACTTGCTCAGGGAGGAAACGCTGATTTTCAGTCATCACCGTCAAGTAAGAGAACGTGCATTAGGTTAACATATGTAGTAAGTGTATGTATACAAATTGGCCAGTGTCCCGAAAGTACGATGTCTGGTAGTTTATTAATTTGCTTATTATGTTTTATTTATCATAGGTAACTTATTTTTAGCATTTAAGTTGTAGTTTATTTAGAAAAAGAGACATCGAAACTTCGAATAGACTATAAAAGTCTTTTCTCGCGAAAAAATTCATGATATTTCTTTATTTTATAAAGTCATCTAAAGATGATGGGATGAGATCGATGGCTTGTTGAGTGAATATCTATATATTGCATGGGATAAATATAGCTGAAGAAAGGAATATGAGGAATTTATCCAACAATAGGACATGACATAACGCTAGAGAAAAGCATTGATTTATTTATTTAAAACGAATATATTCGTTTATAGGTACATTCATTGTGAAAAAAGTAGTATTACGCATGCCATCAATCCCAAAGCTTCGAATTAAATTCAGGTTATGAAGATGAGAGAGGAATGCATAAGAATAATGATATGAACGTCCTTAGAGTAGATGAAAGTATGACTCACGATGGAGAAAAATGGAAAGAAAAGACATTGTGCGCCGACCCTATTAGAAATCAATGGAAATGGTAAGGAAGAAGAAGAAGAAGAGACGAAAGGGTATCAGTACGCCCTCATACTAACTCACTAACGTCCTAGTGCCATGGTAACAAATGGTAGAAAACAGAATTAAATTATTATTTCGTTTAGGATTCATAAAAATAAGAATTTTGACAACACCAACAGTTATGCAAAAACAATGTAAACTGTATATTAATTTATTGTCTGGACGATTTAGCACCCCTCTTTATTGAGTATACTAGTAGATGTTTAGAGGGATACTTATCGTATCAATAATCGACATCTAGATCTTCTTTCATCGACTTACCATCGACCGCACATTAACGACCCTATTTTATGTAAAGGACAGCTAATTATTTGTTTGCATAAATTAGACTGCTGTTTCATTGCTTTGTAAATTGAACACTTGCTGCTTATTACTTATCAGGTCGCTGTAAATTTAAACTTGTCGTAGATTGGTAATCTTTAGCTATTTAGTAGAGTTAATTTAACTTTAATTGATATTTATTGTTCTTTCAAAGAAATTTATTTCAATCAAATACATTTATAGTTTCAATGTAAAAAAATATTAAAATAATATTACTTAAACATAGTTTAAAAGGGTTTTGTTAGTAAATTATATCATATGGGTTACGTTGTTTAAGAGTTTGTGGTTTTTGAGGTATTAGAGTTTTCAAGTTTACATTACTAAGGAAAAAATGGCGAAAACGAAAAAGTCATTTATGATGAGCTAAGTCCAAAATAGGTCGAAATGGAGAAACATTATTAAAACCTCTGATCTACATAAGCAACAATAATATTAAATGAATGTACCAGCATACTAGCTGTACGTTAGAGCATTTCTTCCATGCTAGTCTGGGAGAAAATAAAAAACTTAGAATGTACCAGCTGCTTCTCTTTCCGCGCAGATCGTAAAAGCCGATAGAGGGAATGGGCGAAAATGTGAATCATGTTAATAGGCGATGCGGCAAGAAACCCATCACTATTTGATACCTTTTCCACCTTCTCGCCCACCATCACGTCACAAAAGTGGCCTTTGAGTCTTGCGACCCTGGGTTCTGTTTGCTTAGAACCGCAAGACACAAAATGCTCTGTCTGCCCGATTAGGGATAAAGACGTGATAGTATGTATGTATGTAAAAGCATAAGAACTATCGCTCATCAAAGTCAAATAAAAATTAAAAGAAAGCACGCTTATTAATTTTATTAAAATGTGTTCAACCCTTCACTGATTACATTTGAATATATTAACCCTACGCATTTTTGACAAGCTGCTAATCATATTCAAACACACACCTTGCGCCTAACGTAGCTCTGTTAGAATTTTAAACATTAACTCCAAGGCAAATGTTTTAAGGGGTCGATTAGAGTAAAAAGAATAAGATTAGAAAAGTAGAGACAGGTGGACAGACAGGCATTACTTATCTGGATCGCTTGTTATGAACTATAATTTGAATGATATCAAAAAGTTTGAAATAAATCTAGCACTGTATAGTGCGTCTATAACATGTAATAAAATATACTGAAACAATTTTTAAGGTAGACTGAACCTACCCATGATAGAACAACTTTCCCCAAGGAATATTTATCGAAACATTTAAAAAAAATTGCTTTTCATACAAACTCGGATCAGCTGATCGGTCAACTTGTATGATCAAAAACTATTTTTTATATTTTGATATTCGTTCTTTGGGGAAGGTTATTCAATATCATGAAATAAATCTACTCTTAAAATAGTTTCAATACATTTTGTTAGATCCTGTATATATTATTTTAAACATTTGTTCGTATGATCATAATTAATTATTCAAATAAGTTTAAAACTACATATCTTAGTAAATACATTAAAGAACTTCAGTGTTGTTTACGATTTCACTTCACGTCCAAATCTTAAGGCGACGTGGGTTCAAAATTAGCAATACTATGCGTGTTTTTGAAAAATCACTGTTATTAAACTACTACAGTTTATTCCTCAAAAAACTTACATAAAAATCTTAAGGATTTTCTACAGACACTCACAATAGCCAAAACACGATTAAGCATTTTTGGCTTGATGGAAAAAACCTTTAATTTTGGCTTTATAATACGTATTACTATTTTATACAATCACCTTTGTATATGAAAGTTATACAAAAAAATGTATTATCTAAATATCTTTTCATTTTGGCTACAAAAAAAATTATAAATATAATACAAAAAAATAAATAAATAAAACACTGCGAAATATCGTCGAGCACGGCTCCGGGCCTTTCTTCGCGCTTGACAAATATTTCACTGTTTTTTTTTGTATTATATTTATAATTTTTTCTGTAGCCAAAATGGATAGATATTTAGATAATACATTTTTGGTATAATTTTCATATAAAAAGGTGATTGTATAAAATAGTAATACGTATTATAAAGGCAAATTTAAAGGTTTGTTTGTGATTTTTTTCTATCAAGCCAAAAATGCTCAATCGTGTTTTGGCTATTATGGGTGTCTGAAGAAAATCCTTAAGATTTTTATGTAATTTTTTTGAAGAATAAACTGTAGTAGTTTAATAACAGTGATTTTTAAAAAACACTCACTGTTTTCTTGGTTCTGAACTGGCGGGGCCTTAATAAGTAATATGATAGAATTTATATGTACTTAGTGTTTTTTGTTTGAAATAATTTGAAGAAATATTGCCACTTGTAAGTTTTAGTATTATTCTTTTGATTACAGCTCCACATCAAATCAATTAAATCTAAAACCCCACCATCCTCATGAGCACTCCGTGACAATCGGCACACATATCTAATTACAAATATGCCGCATACGTTATTCAAACTTTCGGCCCAATATCAAAAGACCTTCGCACAAAACTCTATTACATTTCGTTGCGTGTGAACCACCGGGGTCTGTTAGGCCAAATTACGTTTGACGGACGTGAGAATTAAAATTGTACATAACGTGCCTCAGCGTTCCAAAGAAAGGCATTTATTGATGGGAAGATAAGCCCAAACGGCGCAACTGCCAGTAGCCATTGTTTTAATATACAAAGTGAGGATACGTTAATATGTGGGAGAAATTAAAATGTGTCGGTTTGTGTAATTCGATTTTAATTGGTTGAAAGTAAGTGATGGCAATAAAATACAGCTTATCATTAAATTAATAGCTCTTAATTTTGCTAACAATACATAAAAATAATTTAAAATCAACCAATTTTTTTTTTGCTTCTTGTATATATTTATTATTGTTTGTTTAACAAAGATTTATTTCTATACAAATGACTGTCCCAATAATAAAAAGCACATACAAAAGTACCTATATATTATAAACTGCGATAACTATGTACTACAAGTATAATACCTAACCATAAAAATTATTTAAAAATAATTAAATATTAAAAATAAACCATTTTTTCGGTCAGTATTTTTACGTTAACCAAATCAGTAAGTATTTTTTTATAGTTTAACTCAGGAAACAATAAATTTTCTCAAGACATTATATTTGCAAATAAAAAATGTTCTATGTAGGTATGTACAAAACTACAACAATGAAACTCTACATAGCAGTTTCCGACAGTCACCGTCTATTCTAAATAAGGCATTGTGCGAGGCGGCCAATGAGGGAAGCAATAAACGGTTAATTGCACGGGACGGAGAATGCTCGCTCAATGCTCACCAATGACTGAGCATTAGGGGCGAGCACATAGCGGTACATAGCGGCGGAAATGCCGCCTGATAAGCACTTTATGTACGAAGGTTAAAAAGTAATGGTGTTGCTACCAGTGTTACTAATGGGCAGGTAAGTACTTGCATTACAAGTAATTTAGATAAGTACATTACTATATACTTGGGTTAGATACGAGTACCAATAAACTTACTTAAATTCCCATAAATTCCCGTAAGTACAATAGTAATATATGAGTATAAGATGTGAATTTGTAGTGATTTTAATTAGATAGCTAAAGGTTATATCCATGTAGTACCTATAGATATGTATAAGTAAAAGTAGTGCCTAATATGTAGTGGGTTAGTAGTTATCGGCTCTTTTTGTCATGTAAAATATTTAAGTACTTACGAAAATAATAGTAGTAAATACCTATTTAACATATGTATTAACATACTCATCTTGGACCTGAATTTCAGACTATATGTATGCTAATTCATTAATTAGAATTTTTCTAACACTGAATAAATTACAAAACAGCATTATAGCCATGTATTTGTTACTGTAAATCATATTCTGGGTTCTTTGATCTCCTAAAAAATCCTAAAACTAACTCGGCTTAAGTTGATTCCAATAGATATCATGTCAGCGCAAAAAATACGGCTTTAAAAATAAATTATGTAGGAGACTCTACCCTGAAGTGAAGGAAAGCGTTTCAATATTTGGAGCCGGTGTACTTCAAAAGATTTTAAGTTATGCTAATTGTTTACCGTGGCCTATGTGCGCCTCGCCACAGCTCATTGTGACAAAGTAACAAAGATGCAGACCATAGACCTAAGCTTTTTAGTTTTTTTTTTTTAAATTTTATCACAGAATAAATATTTAAATGTATCTTCTCCGGCACTTTGTCACAGAATCAATTAGGGCCTTAAATAGGTACTTTGTAAACTTGGTAAAACATTATAGCATTTTTTACACGAAGAAGGTTTGATTTGATTTGATTTATTTACTGTCACAAAATCCACAGCTCTTAAATAATTTACAATATTAACCTTAGTAAGTACAGCACTGACAGCCAATAACGGATATACATTTTTTAGATTTTTTCTTAAATACAAAAAACAAACATTGTTATTAAATATTATCTTACTTCACACAGCGAAAACTAAGCAGATGTTATGGTAAGTCGTTACAGCAAAAGCCTAGCTTATGGAGGCCTGCAACTTCGACAGAGTGTTTTAAAAAGCTTTTTGAAGAACCTTATCTTGTAGTATCTCGAGATAATAAGACATTTGCCACACTAGATGAGTTAACTGCAAATTTAGTTCTAGCCAGCTCTATTTGCGTTCCTAACACCAGCTGCGTAGACACGGAAGCCTGCTACTGTGTGCCTCCATTGTCCCTCTGCCAGTCTTCCAATTGGTTACCACACTTTTTCGTTGCGGTTCTTTAAAAGACGCCGCTCTTTTGTTAAATTTTAGAAACAGGTACTTTCATATTTTCAAGCGTCATTAGAACTAATTATAATACCTATTTTAGCGAATGCTTATTTTGCTTTCTACATAAGTGATAAGTGTGTGTTACTTAAAAAATTCTACCTGAGTCAGAGAATGCCAATAGCAACCCATCACTATCTTGATTTCCTTTTTCTATCTTCACACTTCCTCTTTCTATCTTCGCTAAGTGCGGTAATTGGATCTTGCGGCTCTTAGTTCTATCTACTCCGTTAAGGTTAAAGACGTGATAGTCTAACTGTATTATATTTTTAATTTTTTTATTCAAAATAAATAAAAAAATATAATATATTTTTAATTTATACAAGCAAAACACAAGGTAAGTGTATTCTTATTTAATTTATATACGCAAAAAAATTAAATATGTAACTTGTTTATTTTTTTAAATCAAAAGAAAGTGGTAAATATTTTTAACATAAATATGTTCATATCAAACTATTTAAAGAATCAACATGACATGGGTACTTTTCAAAACCATACAATAGAATCATCACATAAATCATAACATCAAGTTAATCCTAAATCACACAATCGCATCCTCTTCAACCGCCGAGCACGACGACCTAAAAAATAATTTACGACCAGAAAAAGGATAAACAATGGGAGGCAATGCTGCCGTCGTAACAAGGAAGGGCACGTCTAACATTTTCTAAAAGTCGAGTAAATTGAGATTAAAGATATTTTTACATTTATTTAAAAAAAACACAGTTGGCGTATGCTAATAAAAAAATTAATAATGAAAAAAAAATCGACAAATACTCCATCTAATGTAGGGTAGGGAAGTATTTATATTTATTTCGAAGTTTTTTTTTAATTAATCATTTTTTGTTTCAACTTAGTAATATAAATGTAGTAAAAATAATAAAAATACAAAGGAAAGGCATAAATAACCAGTTATGCCTTTTCTTTGTATTATTTAAAGATAAAAATATGCAGTTTTGCAATGAAAAGGTATTTTTAACTTTATGTGCCTTTTTGTTCTAAAATCATAAAAAATCTTTAAAAATGTGTTTTAATAATTAAAAGGCATAACTGGTTAGTTATGACTTTTCTTTTCAAATTTTGAATAAATGAAGTCACTGAAAATTAAATCAAAAGAGACATTTGTTTTGTCAATTATGCCTATTTCTTCTAACATGACCCAAATGTGCCTTTTTAATTTAATGTGAGGAATAGTATCTATAGCATTTTTTTTCTCTAACTGTATAATTTAAGCCCTTTCATTGTAATAATAGCAAGATATGCCTTTTTATTTAATTAAATTTGAATATTTGTATCAAATGTGCCTTTTGGGCTTATTGTATATTTGGAGAGCTTGGCGATGAAATTCTACAAAAAATTAGGCAAATAGGCCTTTTTTTCCTGATTCCGAATATGTATTTAACTAAAATTTGAAAAAAATGTTAGTTGTGCCCTTTTTTCTTACGACGGCAGAATGTGTCAAAATACTCTTACATAATAGGATCAACACCCAGAAAGAGCGTGGAGGTGTTCGTATTAGGGTACAGGAACCCACAACTAACAAAAGGTGTCGCCGCCGCGTGTATAAAATACTATGAACTTCTGTAGCAGTTAATAGAAACGAGCACAAAAGATCCCAGCGGTGGTACTGCCTTGAATGAAGTTCACCGATTTATTCATATTTATGACACGTTCGCGGTCAAAGGGGTGTTTTTTATTTCATAATGTTGTCATCAAAGAAATATGTGATACAATTAACATTAGCGTGAATAGCTGATAAATTATCTTCTTTTGTTATTCTAAATCTCTAACTACTTGCACTTGATATCATGCTACACTTTTCTGATATTGTTTTGTTGATCTATGATATTTTTCTAATGGCCACTGAAAAAAAGAGATACGAGTTGGCAGCAACTTAATTAATTGAAGTCTTCAACCATATTATTTTAAGGTGGTTAAACCACAGAGTTTGTCCCTGGGATTATTTTAACATATTTCAAGCTAACGAAATGTACCCAATGCCCTACGATGAACACAATAATGACGTAGACGTTAGCATAGGCATCAGAAAAATTACCAGTGTAGCTCTACCTACTTCCCTTTCCTCTGTTCACAGCTGTCAAAACTGTCAAATCTCTGCAAAATATTTTTTAAAGGAGATGATCTAAACATCGACCTGTTAGCAGACGCAAAGGAACGTGGTCAGCTATCTGTCCTGAAGGTAACGTCTCGATGGAAGCAAACACACAAAAACTCTGGGATACACCTTTTGACATTGGAAATGTCTTTTCGTTCGCTCCAGTGTAGGCTCCGATTTCACGAAATAGCTCGGAAAGTTGTGAATATATGATATTCAAAAAAGGCTCAAAAGTCGCGTATTCACGAGAGCTGTAAGGTGCAAAAATACAATACAATACAATACCCTTTATTTCACAAAAGTAAACAAACGGGCAAGTGCAAGTCGGACTCGTACATTAAGGGTTCCGTACCACCGTACAATGTTTTAAAACGCTGAAGAAACACGTTTCTTGTATGGCGACCCCCCTTAATTTTTAACTTTATTTTATTTTTAATATTTTTTGCTATTGTAGTCATACTAATACATAATTGGTAAAAATTTCAAGTATCTAGTTAATGCCATTATGAAGATCAAGTTAAAAACCCTGAAAAAAACACGTTTCTTGTATGACGACCCTCTTTAATTTTTAACTTTTTTAGTATTTGTCGTTATATCCGCCACAGTAATACATAATCGGTGAAAATTTCAAGTGTCTAGCTATTACGGTTCAAGAGATAGAGCCCCGTGACTGACGGACAGACAGACAGACGGACAGACAGACAGACAGGCCGACGGACGGACAGACGGACAGACAGACAGACAGCGGAGTCTCAGTAAAAGGGTCCCGTTTGCACCCTTCGGGTACGGAACCCTAAAAACAGGACATAATTATCTTAAAAACTAGGAAATGCGCAAAAGGCGACCTTATCGCTAAGCAATTTCTTCCAGGCAACCTTGTTTAAATAGAAAAAAAATATAATTCGAGAAAATAAAAAAAAAAGTTATGGCCGAAATAGTGAAAATAAAATTCTTTTTCCGAATTTTTGATTTTAGCGCTCGATATTTTGGAAACGAAGAATGATATCAAAAATTTGAGGAAAATTATTCTGGTCAATTTAGTCAGCTACAATTTGAGCTTAAAATAAATACGTTTTATTGGGTTAAGGGTTTGCCCTATAGCATAACCTTTTTGAAAAAAAAAACAAAAAGTCAGAGGGTGAATTTCAACAGGTCCATTAAAATCTTTATTGCCGTGGATTTCTTTAGGTTTTTTTAAAAATAAATTAGTTTTTATTTAAGTTTTTGATAATGTATGTATTCTTGCTTAATATCTAACTTGAAAAAATAACGAGATATACAAGATTAAAAATTTTGTACCACGGCGATGAAACATGCGTGCACAGAAATGAAAGAATCAATCCACAGAAATAAACATCATAATATTTTATATACTTACCTGAGTATTAGGTATACTTATTCATCGTGATAATTAAATAACGAAAAACCTCTCAGATGGTACCTCAGCTACTTTCACGAAACCCAAAAAAAAATATTCGGATTTTCATACAAATTGACTCGATCAGCTGATCGGTTTGTATAAAAATTCAAATTATTATTTTTTGTTTTTATAAACCATTCGTTGTATTGTTTAAATATTAGCATAAATATATTCCGTAACAATACTTTAACTAGGTATTCACGTATCAAATAAAACTAGGTTTTAATTTAATAACCAATAGATTTTTACCAAGACGTGTGGACAAACACGGCAATGAAAGATTGAAAGGTTTATTTTTTTAATTTTGGAGTACCTATTAATCCTATTAATAAAATATTTAGTGCTATACATAGATAACTATTTCACCTAACTAGAAAAAAATGTTAGAACATTATAATTATGTTTTTTAGTACCGATTTCATCGATGCCACGCAATTTTTGGTCGCGGGAAATTTACTCCAGAACGACATTTTTCGAAATCCGTAGATTCATTTCCAATGTGCTCGATAGTCGTGTGAGGCAAGAAATCTGTGATTTTTGCAAAGAATTACATATTTTCAATTTGGCTCAAAATCTACCACATTAACTGCGCTCGGCTCCAAGCAGTTTTCTAAAAGTATTCCAATCACTGGCTCCACACCATCCCGTCATATAATATTGGTATGGTAAGTAACCTACTTATATTTTTAGACAGTATTACTTTCCGAATAGCCGTTACGCTTCGGCTGGTAAAACCCGTTTGTCTATCATTGCCCATGTGGCTGCTACGTGGATCAATTTGGGCTTCACGGTCTTAACTGCCATCTCAGCGCTGGTAGAATATCATCTTTCAACTTTCAACAAAATCGTTTGCTCCAATGTAAAAACGGTCCTGCTCTATGGATGCGAAACGTGGAATATAACCAAAGTCATACGCAGCTGATCCAAATTTGCACCAATCGCTGCCTTTGACATATAATAGGTATTTTTTGGCCTGAAAAAATATCTAATGAACATCTGTGTCAGCTCTGTCTGTGGCACCTATGCAGTCGCAAATGAATATAGATTGCTCACTCACATCACACGCTCAAAACCTGTACCCATTCTGAGACATACACTGGAATGGAGTCCTTAAGGAAAGAGGAAACGCGATTGACCCAAGCAAACCTGGCGGCTATCGGTATTAGCTGCGAAGATGAAAACAATCGGGCTACCTTGGCCTGAAGTGAAGCGTGTTGCTCTAGACAGAACGAAATGGAGACACACTGTAGCGTCCTTATACCCTCACCCAGAGGACATAGGAAAATAAGGTAAGTTAATAAATATGTAAGTTTCATACTTGTAACTTTACAAGTATGAAGAAAACATATTTATTAACTTAACAAGTATGGGCATCAATCCCAGTAAAGTAAAAAGTATTTTAAATATTGGCTGTAAGTATATTCATTGAAAAGACAATTTAGTATCAATATCGTTACATTTATGATATCTAGAATACCGAATGAATCATAACTTCATAATAACATCAATTGGGCTCTCCGAAAACGAACATTATAATGCCTCGGCATTCTGAAGGCTGCGTCGTGATCACAACAAAAGCTCAATAGTATTTACATTTACTCATCGGCTATTTATCAGCACAACTTGTGTGTATAATGCCTCAAAAGAAATTCGAGACAATCAATGATAAACTGATAAAGAAATGGTGCTAATGTAAATAAATGGTCAGCAATATGTTAATGTCTCGATCGGTTGTTATGTATGGAGAAGATTTTCTTTAAAAATACATTGAAGCTCCGATTATATAATAAAGTGTTATTTATTTACAGTTAACACACTATAAATAAATCGAAATACTTGTTCTTATTTCAAAAGAAAATTCTATAAAAAAAACTATCAGGAATATTCATGTAATACCAATCCGGCTCATATTTTTATTATACAATTTCTATTAATACGTTGCCACGCCAAGTTAATTATTTTTCTTACTGACTCTCATTTGGGTTAGAAATAAATTATTGAAAATATGCATTGCGCGGGAACTTTTGACAAACAAAAGGGAAATGACGACAAAGTTCACAAAAGGGAAATGACAAGTTCGGGTGCGTTCGGTAGGACTGTCCGTCCATGTAGTTTGACTATGACATTCGAAATGTATGTACTTTTATATAGAGGTTTAACAAACATCACTGGCTGATAATATCGAAAGTACCCAAAAAAGAAAAACATGCGTTGACAGCTTCTTTATCTATCGGATATTGCAGACCTTGACGTCATATTTTAAAATGGCGTGTTTTATTTGTTATAATCTACTTGCTATTTTTAATATTTATTTTCTACACCATAAACATGTTTTTGGGCACTGATTTATTAATTGCAGCTATTTCTCGACGAGGACTCGATAGTCCTAATCGATATTAAAAATATAAAAAAATGCATGCATACTCTCTATTAGCTGTGTCCGTTGCAATATCAATCAAAAGCTTCGAATCCAGGCTCGGATCCTGGTCACGAGTGGTAAAAAAAAAGGAAGATTATGTCGTAAAGCACAGATCTGTATATCTCTCTATGAGTGCCTCTTCATTAAAGACAGAGGCAAAAAGGCAAAACAGAGAACCAAAAACGGCTGACGAATATCCTACAAGATGCGGAAACCTTCTTCTTCTTGTTTAAGAGCTAAGCTCTTGTATGTAGAGCAATCAATGCCTTCCACCTCTCTCTGTCCAAAGCCAATCCTTTACATCTTTGTAAATTGAAACATAGATTTGATCTTTCAGTTGTTTTATACGACTGCCTTTAGGTCTTCCATTGCCTCTTCTTTCTTCTATTTTGCCTACAATATTACAAATTATCCAAAATACTAAGAAAACAATTGATTGATTGAGTATTTATTTAGAGCATGGCTCGATGCAGTTGCGAATCATGGACAATAAGAAAGAACGATAGAGCTACACTGGAAGCGTTTGAGAAGTGGTGCTACCGGCAAACGGAAACCTAATAGGTAATATTAATATAGCGATTCAAAGTCAGATAAGAATTATATCAATAGTCATTCGTGCAACTATTAGGTTGGGGAAAAAGTCTTTTCGCATTAGTATGTATGAACTTTTTTTGAAAAAGTGGAGCAAGTTCGGCATATCAGTAGTTACGACATAGCTAAAGAACTGGGAATTGACCACAAAACAGTTTTGGCGCATTAGAAAAAAAATGCTCAAAAAAGCTCGATATTTGGGTACCTCACGAGCTCTCTGAAAGAAACCTAATGAATCGTGTACTCATTTGTGATTCTTTATTACGACGTAATGAGACCGAACCATTTTTGAAGAAATTGATAACTGTGATGAAAAGTGGATCATGTACAACAAAAACGTCAAAGGCCGGTCAGGCTTCACAGACTGTGGCGAAACCCGGGTTAACTCGCAACAAGGTGATGCTGTGTGTGTGGTGGGATTAGAAGGGCATTATTCATTATGAGCTGTTACCACCAGGCAGGACCATCGATTCAGAACTCTACTGCGAACAACTGATAAGATTAAAGCAAGAAGTTGAGAGAAAGCAGCCGGAATTAATCAACAGAAGGGGTGTGGTTTTTCATCATGATAACGCTAGACCTCACACACCTTTAACCACTCAGCAAAAATTAAGAGAGTTTGGCTGGGAGGTGTTAATGCATCCGCCGTATAGTCCTGACTTGGCACCTTCAGATTTCCACCTGTTTCGGTCTCTCCAGAATTCTTTAGGCAGTGTCAGGTTAACATCACGAAAGGACTGCCAAAACTACTTGACGCAGTTTTTTGATCAGAAGCCCCAAAATTTCTATAGCAATGGGATCATGTCCCTACCTATAAGATGGCAAAAAGTTATCGAACAAAATGGTACCTACATACTTTAGTTAAATGTAAATAAACTATATTAAAAATGTTTTGAATTTTCATATAAAATGCGAAAAGACTTTTTTCCCAACCTATTATGTAGGTAATCTATAAGTATGAATTCTCACTCCATACTATCAAGCAAATAATCTCATGTGCGCGCGCAACAAGTGGGCCTAACAAGCGGCATTCAAAGCCTCACTGGCACCAACGCACTGATCTGTATTAAATTATTAGCTGGATAGAATTTCCCTTGGAAATAATAGTTCAATCTTGTACTATTTACTATTCGATTTAGGCGTTCTATGTTTTTTACATATATTTTTTAATTTTAGTTTTGCGATTTGCCTTTCACAGTGTCATTATTTGATTTTTGGTGTTAAAAGAAAAAACGAGTGAATATTTTGACTTGTTAGTCACAGAAAATGAGTTGCCGAATTTCTGCTCTATAGACATTCACGACCTCATTTTCAGTCGCAATTATACCGAATGTAGCAGAAATTCTACTGTTTGATTTAGCCTTAAACGTCAAGCGCCACTTATTCGTCAAGCACCTAAATTTTTCCATATTGCACATGCAACTAAAAATAATAGTGGTAAACTTTTAATATCAAATGCACGGCACAAGAATTATAAGGTTTTCTTTAATCCAGTTGGTAATATGTAGAGATCAGTGGGGTCTAACAAGCGGACATTCAAAGCCCCACTGGCACCACTGACACTAAGCCTAAATTATAACAGCCAGCAACCAATCAATCGCCAGGTTAACACTCGGATGCAATCTTAATAAATACCTTTACAAAATAGCCCAGAATGCTCTGGAGTCATTTATTAATATTGATGTACGAATTACCTAAGTTTGTTATGTTAGTAAAAAAGTATTATTATTTTGTTTCAACATTCAGCTATTGATTCCAGTTGCTATCGCTAAATAGTACCTACCTATTTGTTACGCTACTGCTATGACAGATGCTTCAATAGAAGGTAAAGAAGCTTGACACTAATCTTGAAATATTATATAAAAAAATAGAAAACTAAAGTAAGTACTTAATTTCTCAAACTTTCAGAGCAAAGTCATAAATACCTACGGTTAAATGTATATAATAATTATATATAGTGATAGGTATATAATAATATAAAGAACTTATATGTAATAGATAACTATTACATTTAAGTAATACCGTAATATAAATTTATTACGGTTTGTTTATAAAGCTTTATTGTACACAAAACAGAAGCGGTAATAGTTATAAACTTTGAGAAATTAAGTACTTAAGATTTCTATATAGTTTTCTGGCCCGGAAGCTATACGGCACCCCGTGTGGCCGGCCTAGAAAAGGACCACTCTTTCGTGGATGGTATAAGAGGCGACTAAAAAGCACTAAGCACAAACGTCTCGTGCTACAACTGCCTGACAAATCTTCCAAACAGATTATATAATTAAAAGATGCTTCTTTTTAGATTTTGATAAATATAATGAGATATTTAACCTAGTCATGTTACTTTACCATCAACAGTGCTAGTTTGAACTTTAGAGCGACACGAGTTAGGAATTAAGTTTGACAGTAAACAGTGGTGTAATTCAGCGATACTCGTGCTCTGGCTGGGGTCGAAGTATTGACAGGATAATAGTCGGCGAGCCAATCCCACCGGATTTATATGGGTCTCGAACTATAGCCGTTTGCTTTGCAACATTATTAATCGCATTATTATCGGATAAGGCGCCTCTTGTTGCGGATAATGATAGAATAAATCGCCTGAGACACAAAGATAATGAATGTCTAGATTCATGCTGAGGAAAAATATGTGTAATTTTTTTGAGAACCTCTGCCAATTTTCAAGGAAGTATCGGGCTAGTTCCTGACCCTATAAAATATGTCTATTGCAAGAGCAATTACATTTTCAGTCTACTTGATTGAAGCTTTATTTAATTTAGATATGGCTTATATAATTTTTTAGTACAACTATGAAGGAGCTTTTCAGATGTAGGGTTCTCCGTTTGAAGCGAATAGTGGTAAGTTTAACATTTTGTCTTTTTATAATTCTCGGCTTTGCAATCTATTAATGTCGAACGTTTAGTAACAGACGTGAGAGTTTATAATTATAAGAGTATTATATTTTGAATTTGAAAAAGCCAGAAAAAGTTGAATCCAATTTGGGTATTACGGTGGGTCAAAAATAAATTATTTGGTACAGTTAATAGAATAAAAGTCACAAAATAATGCCACTTGTCATTGATCACATCCACTTTGAATGTGATTTTAGATTTATTAATGCAGAAAAACGGATATTAAGAGTGCTATTTGACTCCAAGGCACTATGACCTCATAAATCAATATTTCATACAAATCCCATAGAAAATGTTTGTTTTTGACGTTAAGAAAAAGTATCTGATTTGACTTGATGCAAAATAGCGTATTGCAGACTATGAGAAAATTTTGGCATTATTATACTGCACTAATAGCCTAGTACACTTACCTTCCAATGCATTCAAATCTATGTTCTCAAGTTATGACTTTTGCCTGGGAACTAACGATGGAGTCTCACTGGTTCAAAGCTAGCTGCCGTTAAATGCACCGTAACTTTGTGTTTCACAACCATATGCTTCAATTTCTCAAGCTTCTGCTAGAAACTGTATCCTCAGTTACTGAACTTCCATTCTATTCAGATCTGTGTTCTTAAGTCGGCAAGACCTTTGTCTGATAACTGACGATGAAGGCTCACTCATCGGGTTCAAAAGCCAACAGCCGTTACGAGCGCCGTAACGTCGTGTTACACAACCGTCCGCTTCAATTTCTCAAGCCTCTACTAGAAACCGTATGTCTAGTTATTTATAGTATAGTTATGATGTGATAAGCACTTTACAACCTACAAGTATCAAAATTCTATTGAATGACTTATTTACAAGCGTGACAAAAAAAAATTCAACTTCAAGGTTGTTTTTTGTACTACCTGGATGTTTTAGTAGAGGCACAGAATACATAAGAGTACAAACAGAATGGAATCTCACAGTCTCCGCAAATTGGCGTCCCCGCACCTCTCCCCCGCACTATATGCCCCTTATTGCGCTCTAAACCGGTGTTCGTTACTAGCCGCACGCAATTCGCGACGTGTCTTTTCTTGAGAACTGTCAACCAATAGTAACCATCATGGTGAGAAGATGCGCATATAATAATTGTATATCCACCGAACACAACAAAAATTGTATATTTCATATATATCAGAGTGATGAAAATTACCCAGCAACCATCTTGAACACCGATTGATATATATACCCTTCTCACTTTCTCGCATTGGCGGGAGAATACACAAAAATATATGTGAAGTGATATTATTTAGCTGTTTCCGACTTTTCTGTAACATTTAATACATTACATATAAAACAGAATATTTTTTACGTCATAGTGTTCGCAAATCTCCCGGTATGGAAAGATTTAATCGTAAATATGTCGAACTCGTTAGTAGGTAAGTATTAAATTAATTCTGCTGTGCGACCCCAAGTATAAAACTCACACATCGACGTGTTTACAGAGAAATTGTTTCGTTTGTAGTAGTAGTAGGTATATATGTTACTCTGAATCTTTGAAGTGTCATACCAGCGGCAGAAGACAGGTGACATGGGATGTTCTTAGCATCTAAAAGCTGCAGAAATGAAACGAAGATGAAAAATAATTGTAATATTTTTTTGGACATTTCCAAAACAAGCTTAATTAACAACGATAAAGATTTAGGTAGGTATGTATACAGGTACATAAATAATAATACTTATGTTACATTCGTTCTAGAGCTATTATACCTTTAGAATAGTTTGGAACAATTTAAACCAAATTAAATTAAATTACATAACATTCTAAAATACAAAACAAAAAATATTTTGATAACAACCCAAAGCGCAAAATTATCTAGATTTAGCAAAACTTTTCATATTTGCCAAATATACACTTCTAACTGTATGTTATATGCAGGACAATACTTCGCGTAGCACAACAACATAAATCATGATCATCTTAAGCGCCTTAACCGCGCAGCAAGCTCATCTGCGGTAATATCATACATTTAAATAATTAGGGAGTGTCCAAACATTACAGTGATAAACAGCAGTGCGCGAGAAATCTGCCGCAGGTAGTACAGTCAACTGCATATCAAATGACTCAAATTCATTACAATTTTACTACAGGTATTAGAGAAGCAATAATGCGTCTTATTCAGCGGCATATGGTGCAAAAAGGTAGTTCCCATCGTTCTGTTGAATGTACGTATACTTACTTACTCGCCGACAAAGGTCTAATGCCTGTAGGACAACATAACAAACACATTTAAGACCATGAACTCCTTTATTTTAGGAGTTGCACAACACATAGAGTTGCAACTATAAAGCGGGCTCTACGTTAAAAAAATAATTGTCTTAATAACGTTTTCACGTATTCAACGTACGAAGTTACACGCAGCAGTGAGTGAGGACTCGGCTTCGTTAATATTCGTCGATATACAGTTTGAAATATGAATATTAAACTATAAAATTACTAGTGGTTCTGTGAGAACAGTAGACTTCGCGATCTTTTATGCTTAGCAAAGCAATTTATGCTTTACCCAAAAAGTTATTTGCTCAACATAATTATTGAAGAAAGTCCATTTTTAAATCAAATTACAGGTGCTTGCATTTTTCAATACCTTAACTTACCTTTGTAGACTTTTGAGCAAAACAGGGGTATAAGTTTTAGCGATTACTTGCGTTGTCTTGGTACTACCTAGGAGGTCAAATTTGATGTGCTTTTACTATCGAGTTGGTATCATATTAATTTGGTGGAGATATGATAAAAAAGATATGGAAGAAACTCCTTTAGTCCTGTAGCATTGCGATGATGAAGTGGGTTGTTTTTGTTTTATATTATTAAATGACTTTCAGTTGGAAAATAATTCAACCACTAAGTAGATAAACCTCTATTTATAGATATGTCATACTAATTATCTTTTAATTTTTGCCAATACACTACTACATTGGCAAGAATTAAGCTATTCATAGTTCAAGTATATATCTGCCATTCTAAAGTACAAGTAGTTCTAATACTTCTAAGCTCTATGGTACTACGGACTTCAAGGCTCACCAACAGACCCTAATCGCAAGCTCGCGGCTAGGTTACAGTCGTGCGCTGATTTCATACCAGCCAGTCGCGATTCAGATTTATTGAAAACCAACTGTATAAACCTCGTCATAACAGACAATATTGAACAGACTAGAATCATAAATGATTAGTATATGTATTTTAGAAATAGGTCATATGAAACAGTTAGGTAATAAAGTTCTTTGAACTAAGAATAGGTCAAAAACTCATAACCCATGGGCTGATATTAGGTAAATCAATCAAAACACTCGCCAAAAACGTTACTGAGCAAGCTTGTAAAAAGCACACTTTAGCGTTAAGCTTTTGACCGTAATGACTTTTGTACTGCCCTTTTTTCGCAGCATATCATTAAGAATTACTTAAGTCAGCTTTTTTTATTGAAATTTGGCAAATACAAGTAAATAAAACTATAAGCTTTTTTTTTTATTTATGATTTAGAAAGACTATATAATAATATGTAAAAGCAACTCATCACTATTTTGATTGCCTTTTTCCATTTTCAAACTAAAAGTGGCCTGGGTCATATCTGACCTAGCTCTACCCCTTTAGGGATAAAGACGTAATAGTGTATCAGTAGTATATAGATCTAAAAGTACTATACAAATACAAGTATGACTTCAATAAACACATATATTGATTACGTCGTATGTTGGTATTGATTAACACGGCCGGTCGGCGATGGCACGGGAGGTATAGATAGGTATATACCGGCACGGGAGGTATAAAACATACCTTAGGCCATTAATAATCTCTATAAATTGTAGATAATCTAAAGTACAATTTTATAATTACCACATATTCAGCAGCGACACAATTGAATATTGATAACAAAAATCTCACAAAGTCACCACGTTCCATCCTCATGCATACTCGTACATCATAAGATCACGAAAGTTGAAAGATGTTTATGCCTATTAATAAGCTGGTATTACGCCAATTTCGCTGGTAAGTAAGTGAAATACAGTGAATTATGTTTGCGAGTGCAAGCACCCTGATTTAATGTGATCGCCTCTAGTTATCATGTATCAAAGATCGCGTCTGACATCCACCGCAACAGTTTAGCTTTTAATAAGGAGTCGTTATATTATTGCACAGAGTAGTAGACATATACAGATGATGCAGATACTTCCAGTGAAAAGATTAAATCTAGATAGATTTCATCTCTTTACTTAAAGTGTCTGCAACATTTGTATATTTAAAATCCTAGAGTCGATTCAATTGCCCCTAAGCTAATATGAGATTATACCCTCTCACCAGTGCAACAGTGTAAGTTATAAAAACCGGAGAAGTGCGATTCGGACTCGTACATGAAGGGTTCTGTACCACCGTACAATGTTTTGAAATGCTGAAAAAGATACGTTTTTTGTATGACGACCCATTTAATTGACCGAGCGAGCGAAGCGAGTGAAGCGTGAATTTCGAGATTAAGTAGCTAAAAATGCTTTTGTCCGTCAGTTTGTCTGTCAGTCGGTTTGTTTTCGCCTACAGGTCGCATTTATCAACGAATCTCGTGAAAATTTAAAAGCAGGTTCAATATAGAATTCTTAGCCAGGGCTGGTTTTTGGAAATTTTTCAAAATGGCAGAGATATGGAGGTTTAAAACTTTAAGAAAATCATATTTCAGTCATTTTGAAAAAAAATCTAATACATGTGTCATAAAACTTTTTTTTACCCTTTTAGGGTTCCGTAGTCCACAAGGAATCCTTATAGTTTCGTCATGTCCGTCCGTCTGTCTGTCCGTCCGGGCTTGTACTCCGCCGCTACTGCACCGATTGTCACGAAAATTGGTGGAGAGATAGATATTGAAGTTCCAAAAGTTGGTTTTTAAAATTATGAAAAAATGTTTTTTTCAGCCCCTCCCATACAACGAAAAGTGAATTTAAAAAATTAAATTGGACTAACCCCAACGTGTGGGGTATCGTTGAAAAGGTCTTTAAAACCTGCTTTAAAACTATGTAGATCAAACCCCCCAGTCTTGAGATAATCTAATACAAAGTTAAAATTTGAGGTGTCCCCCACCGTAACTTTTGAAATATTACTAAAATAATTCTGAAAAAAATGTAGTAATTCAAATATATACCTCAAAGTCTGTGCTTTCAATTAAAACTATAGCGGTCTCGGTATCATAGATAGTTATTTTATAATAAGTCATAAATCGCAAACCACAATTTACCTTCAGAACTTTTATATTATGTTACTTGCTGCTATACGGAGCCCTTCATGGGCGAGTCTGACTCGCACTTGGCCGCTTTTTTGACTAAACATCTTTTTATCCGATAAACTTCAACGGGTTGGGGGTGAGTCGCGAGGTTTACAGCTCACAAAGCCACTAGTTTTTAGTTTTTGTTGTTATAGCGGCCAAAGTAATACATAAAATCGGTGAAAATTTGAAGCAGTGTCTCGCTATAACAGTTCAAGA
Source organism: Acrobasis repandana (assembly GCA_963576875.1). Lineage (NCBI taxonomy): Eukaryota > Metazoa > Arthropoda > Insecta > Lepidoptera > Pyralidae > Acrobasis > Acrobasis repandana. The sequence goes on along the minus strand of OY756218.1, from coordinate 10,209,962 downwards.
GAACGAGCCCTGTGACCTGTGATAGGCGGACAGACGGAGTGACAGTGGAGTCTCAGTAATAGGGTCCCGTTGGCGGGTGCCACAGTCTTTTTAGGGTTCCTTAACCAAAGGGTTTTTGGTAAGGAACCCTAAAAAGACGATTGTACGTTTATTATACTTATTTCTAAATTATTTCATATTTTTAGACTATATACTCGGTCAAATGTCTTCTGCAGCATAGTAATTGTTACCTCATAAAAACAGTTCCTATGTAGGTACCTATCTTACGTATCTTACAGACTTACTACGAGCCATTTCTCTCTTTTACTTTATAATTTACACAAACCTTGATGAAAAATTTCTAATCCTGAAATTTCTGAACGTTTACTTCCGTTTTACATTAAACCTATCTACCTACTCATATGCAACTTCCACTACCTATTAGCTACAATAGCCACCAAATATTATTTTGCTTATTAGATACCTACCGTTTTCTTTAACAGCCTATATCAGAGACTACCTAATGAATTCTCCCAATAAAGGGAGGATTTCCCAATTACATAACGCTGGGCTCGTGCGGGCAAAAACTTCATACAAAGATACAAAGGATTGTATGAAGTTTTTGCATGACGCTGTCACCCGTTTTCTGTCTATTACCTTTCTTATTCGCATCTTATGACACCGTGGAAAAAAGGAGTGGTGACTATTGTATTTTACTCGGCCGTCACTACATGGCCTAGGTGCCTACTTTTTTTTCAGAAAAAATTGAGCACTAGAAAAATCAAACAGAATTTAATTGAGTGATTTCGACTTTAGCAATCTTCAGCATCAGATCTGTGTACGCATTCTACTCTATGGCATAAAAACCTCCAGCGACGTCGCTCCTCTACACAATGATTGATGGCTCCCAAAACCCTTGCCGGCGGCGAACGCGGGATTTATCGACGCGACTCCCTGCTCCGACGTTTACATCCGTTTCGCGCGGTCACGTGGGAGGCAACGTTTATGCAAACAGCACCGGAGAGTGGAGACACTTCTCAAGCCTCGACTTGACGTAACGTCAATTTCAGAATACGCAATAGCTGGTAATTGTCAGGTACGCAAACATAAATAAATAACTATCTCTATGTTTAATCTTCCTGTAGCTAAGTACTGTACTGTACGTATAAAAGGTTATAATCTGCAACATCTCCAAACAAACCCAACTTTTCACATCCCAAATTACAACACGTATTTATCGACAATATTTGAGTAACATCAAAAGGATATGAATCCAATAAATCACGGGCCATATCTTAAACCATACATTAAGGCGATAATCTAAGCCTCCGCAAGTGCAGTTATTACCGATAAGATTTATTGCATCGACTGCCATTATCCCCGAAAACTGTGATATTTGAACCCTTTTGTCTGTAGCAGCCGCCAGGCAAACAATGAACAGGTGAAACGGCGACCAGCGGAACCGAGTAACAAAATGTACCTTTCTTCACGTTTTTTGTGGCTTTTTTTTTGTCGGCAGTCGTAGGTAAGTGTCCAGATAAAGGTCGAACTAACACCAGCAGTAATTAGCGGCGATTAATAATCGTTTATCTTGATCACAGTCTAGCGTAATAATTGCCGAACGTGTTCATTTGGGAACTATTTTGGTAACGCTTTCGTAGAGATAGACAACATTTTGACATGGTTATAGAAAAAATATGGTTATTTTTTGTAGGTTCTTTTGTTTTCTTTTAACTTTTTTGATTCATCGTGGACATGGAATCTGTGGCATTAGTTAATAAATAAGAACTTACATAAGTACTAAGAAGTAATTTTAGAATCGTCTATTTAGGTAAATTCTAAGCTGTTTACAAAATACATATCTTATTTTTGTTTAAGTTCAGTTTTAACACTCTATGAAACTTTTGCAGATTACAAATACTCGTACATAATCAGCTGATCGAATACAGTAATTTTTACTGATTATTGAAGCCATTATTTCTTATCCTGCTATTTCTACTGCGCAATTTCCAAACCGAAGGGTGCAAACGGGACCCTATTACTGAGACTCCGCTGTCTGTCCGTCTGTCCGTCTGTCCGTCTGTCCGTCTGTCCGTCTGTCCGTCTGTCCGTCTGTCCGTCTGTCCGTCTGTCCGTCTGTCCGTCTGTCCGTCTGTCCGTCTGTCCGTCTGTCCGTCTGTCCGTCTGTCCGTCTGTCCGTCTGTCCGTCTGTCCGTCTGTCCGTCTGTCCGTCTGTCCGTCTGTCCGTCTGTCCGTCTGTCCGTCTGTCCGTCTGTCCGTCTGTCCGTCTGTCCGTCTGTCCGTCTGTCCGTCTGTCCGTCTGTCCGTCTGTCCGTCTGTCCGTCTGTCCGTCTGTCCGTCTGTCCGTCTGTCCGTCTGTCCGTCTGTCCGTCTGTCCGTCTGTCCGTCTGTCCGTCTGTCCGTCTGTCCGTCTGTCCGTCTGTCCGTCTGTCCGTCTGTCCGTCTGTCCGTCTGTCTGTCTGTCCGTCAGTAACAGGGCTCTATCTCTTGAACCGTAAATAGCTAGACACTTGAAATTTTAACCGATTATGTATTACTGTGGCGGATACAACAACAAATACTGAAAATAAAAAATAGTTAAAAATTAAAGGGGGTCGTCATACAAGAAACGTGTTTTTTTCAGTGTTTTTAACTTGATCTTCATAATGGCATTAACTAGATACTTGAAATTTTCACTAATTATGTATTACTATGACCACAATAACAAATAATACTAAAAATAAAATAAAGTTAAAAATTAAAGGGGTCGTCATACAAGAAACGTGTTTCTTCAGCGTTTTAAAACATTGTACGGTGGTACGGAACCCTTCTTGTACGAGTCCCACTCGCACTTGCCCGTTTATTTCTAAATCTCCAAGATTGTATCGTAAAATTTAATACTTGTTTATTACACAATGTTTATAAGATAATTTACGAGCTTTGCCATCGCGGGCACGCAGAGGTAACTCTTCAATTGAGCGCTGTCAGTACACGACATGATCTCCAAATGAAGGTCCTATCGATCAAGTCTCCAGTGAGGTATACCAGTTCGAAATTACGTGTCAATTTATAAGTGATATCAGTGCCTCCTTGTTCCTCTGACGGTAAACCGACCGAGATCGGATCTGATATGATCTCTAGGTATGTTCGAAATCAATTTGTTGGAATAAAAGCATGGTTCATGTCATAAATGGTTGTTATCTACGATCGAGTGATGTCGGCGGCGGTTCGCGCATGCGCCGCGCCACGCCACCGCGCCGGGATGACGCATGCGCTGCGTTCTTCCCCGAATCGCATCGCGGAGATTCACAGTGTCAGGTAAATAACTTAAGAGATGTGCTTTTCAGGGACTCATCGACTTTACTTTTAAACCTTCAATGCAAAAAGGGGTGGTAGGTATAACCTTGAGTTATGTAGATTTTTTTTAGATATCTATGTCCTCGTTGCTCCAAGTTGACTAACCGATTTTTTTATTAAGGTTGCGGGCTTAGTTATCTATGTTACTTTAAAATTTTTGGTAGTACTTACTGATATAAAAAAATACATGTAAATGAGAAATACCTAATCCTTTATGAATCCAAGAAACATGGGAAGTCCCAAAGTCCCTCCCAAGCCATAATTGGCTGTGACAGACGGACTGACAGACAAATGGGTGATCCTATAGGGTTCCGTATTTAGGTACCGTTTGAGATACAGAACCCTAAACAAACTAGGTATCACATGAACATATTTAAAAAAATTATATTCCTATGATAGGTTCTTTAGATAATATTTTTTTCAAATTCTTATATTTTAATAATTCGATATTATAATGTCGATAATCGTGATTTCAATCCCCATGGAATGACGGGTACCGGACACAGTGGCGGCCCCTCGCGGCGCACAATTGATGCATCACTTGGTCGCCCATTGTGAACAGCCAGATGTAACCCGTATTGACATAAGCATAAAATTATGAATTCGCCCTGTAAATGCCTGAGAAAATTCTTTTCTGCTAACAGGGTACCTAAGTTTGCAAGAAACAAGGTGTAGGTATATTTACTAAAAATGTTAATCCAGTGTCTGCGTCATTAGATTGGATAACTATCTATATCCTTATGTTACAAGTACAAATTTCTGTTCTGCCTGTTTATGTTTCCCAATACTAAGCAAAGTCCTGTAAGTACTTTTTCTTTCCACTCTCGTACCTATCGAGAGGTAGGTATTTATACTCGTACTTACAAAATATATTAAAATTATTATAAGGGTGAAGTCAGTCTATGATCTTATCTTGCATTGGGGTCCACAATGGGAAGCACGTCGAACCTTTGGGTTATATTGTAATTACCCCCTTGCCTTACTCATCCGCCTCGGGATTTCTGAAGAAGGACTGCATAAGCTTCAGAATATCACCTGGTGCGTAGTACCTGTAGTCCTCTAGCTCAGGATATGCTGATCCGAAGAGCTCCATGCGCTTACCAGCCATCGAGACGCAGCTACACATGATGTGTCTCATTGTCTCCTCTGATTCCTCACTTGCGACCGACATTTTGGGTTATCAACAGGTCTCATTTTAAAGAGATGACTGCGATTGTGGTAGTGTCCAGTCAATGCTCGCAATAGAGTTCATGCCTGTTAAATTTATTTAACCGTTTGTACCACTTGGCAAAATCTTCGCCGAGTGTCTCTTTAGAGTGGGTGTGTCCCCTTATATCACTCCATTCAGCCTTGTGTCTCATCCTGAAAGAGGCGTTTTTGGCATTAGTAACCATTCCATAAGATAGTTCTAAGAAGGGTTCGGGGCCTATAGGCGTGTTACTCGACTCTTCCCTTGCCAGCACAACAGCTTTCTAGTTTCCCTCGATGCCAACATGACCTGGCACCTAGACCAGCACCAGCTTGTTGTGCCTGCCCAGCTGATTTAGGGCATGCACACCATCCCAGACCAGTCTGGAACCGATCCTGCTGGAACTAAGGGCCGCTAGGTTTGCCTGGCAGTCTGTCAGAATATAGATTTGGCGGTTCTTTAGGCCTCCTTCTAAATTCATTTTAGCACATACAGTACCGCAAACTTTTCAGCTTGAAAAACGGTAGCATACTGTCCCATGCTCTGATACAGTTATTTGTCCTTTGAAAAGATGCCGGCTCCTGTACCATGGTTGGTCTAGAAAAATCCGTGTACCAGGTCAAGCAATCTCGATTTGAAGGTTTCAGCTCTTCTTTCCATTCCTCCCTTGTAGGGACATATATCTTATAATTCCTCTTGAAGTTGTACACAGGGAGCATCTTATCGCTTCCCATGTCCAACATCCTTTCGAGCTCATGCATCGTCTCCATTCGCGTATGCCTTGTCCTTGGTGCGTGCCTGTTCAACAGACCAGCTGTAGTTAGCCTGTAGAGTGCTTTACAGGCTTCACCTTGCACGTATAGATGTAGTGGTGGCAGTCCAAGGATGATCTCCATGGATGCGGTCGGTGTTGTAGAGAATGCCCCAGCTATTGCACAGCATGCCAATCGCTGGAACTTTCTGAGATCATTTCTACAAGTCACCTGCCTTACCTTGGGTCACCAGACGAGTGCCCCGTAGGTCAGTTGGCCTTACTATCATCTCATATATATAACGTAAAATATGAGGTTTCAGGCCCCACGTTTTACCATAGGTAATCCGACATATGTTAAATACTCTTGTGGCCTTCGTTATTATATTATTAACATGTATGTTCCAGTAGTCCGGTCAAATGCCCCCTCGAGGAAGGCCGCCAGACATAACTCCTTTGCATCTAGTGCCTTCTCACCCCGACTCACTACATAGTGCAGAGCTGTCTCCGTTGACTTGCCAGGCTGGTAGGCACACTGCATTCTGTGAAGCGGGGTGCTTCCTCAGTGGACCATCTTTGATATTATCTGTCCACTATTTTCTCCAATGTCTTCAGCAGAAATGACTGAAGCTCTATAGGCCTTTGGCTCGTCATATGTCGCCTTTCCAGGCTTTGGAATGAACGTCTACTTAACTAATCTCCATGACTTGGGAATATGTCTAAAAGCAATACAAGCTCTGAAGAGTCTGCATAGATGTGGACTAAGTACAGAGATTCCTAGGTGCAAGAAGATACCGTCAGGCCCTGGGGCCTTGTATGGTTGCTAGGTACCCACGGCCCATTTTAATTGCTCGTCATCTATCACCTTCTTTGCCACTTCCCAGTCCCTCCTGAATTTGGCTGGCTCACCAAGATTTCACCTAGTTGAGATCCTGCTGATCAATAGTTGTTTCCATGCAACCTGGAACGTGAGTTTTATACATTTCTAATGTCATCCACAATACGTTGAGCCTCTAGTTCCAGGTCAACTGTCCGTACTTACCTGGCGTAGGGGATACCGTGATCAAGTCAGTCTATGATACTGAACAACTTTCCCCAAGGAACATTATATCGAAACAAAAAAAATAATTTTTGGCCTCCCATACAACTTAACCAATCAACTGATCCGAGTTTGTAAGGAAAGCTAATTTTTTTTTCATATTTCGATATACCTAAAAGTAAGTTGTTCAGTATCATGGGCTGAATTCACCCTTAAAATAGTTTCAGTAGGTATATTTTTTTAAACGTTATATATTCAGGAAATAAAATTAAAAATGCTGAAAAAATAGATTTTACAAATCCAAAATATGCACTACGTCCTATGAGAGGACTGTTCAGAATCATAGACTAAATCTGCACATATAATTAGTTTATATACATTTGTTAAGCTTAATAACTATATACTATATTCCTATGCGTTTTATATCATATAAGAAGATACCCGTTGAAATAAAAAAATACTCCGTCCACCAAAATTGGACTCAAATATGGGGTTCTATCAGGGTGATCAAAACGTATAATTTGTTAGCGCGTTGTACTAAAAAGATCCACAAAAGCCTTAAATGATGCCTCATTATCGGCGAGAAGTGGCTCGTTTATGACCAATATAAATTGGGGGTTGATTTTAAATAATTTTGTTCGTGGATTCCTATTTGATTAGACTATGGTCTTGTTGAACATGATATATTTACAAGTCCAATAAAAACTGATTCCTATCGAAACAATTTAACTGTTTACGATTTTACACCCTGTATAATTTACAGTTCTATACCAACCAAAGTATATTTGGTATGCGAGACTTAATTAATATATTACTTTAGGGTGAGCATTTTACATATCATTAAGCAAGCAAGCCATGTGTGCTGGAGTTCTTTGAATGTAAAGTGTAATTTAGTAAGAACTTTTTGGTAAAAGGTTTTAAGTAATCGCACGCCTCGAGACACTGCTTAACAAGTATGCGGTTTTATTGTGGTTTCCAAAAATTTGCAAAAAAAGACACTTAACGTTTTTCGCCCTTAGGATGTCAACTTGCTCAATCTATTGCTGCTTTGTTCGTCGTCACCTGCTGCTGCTGCAGTCTGGTGGGAGTTTGTTATGTCTCGGAGGTAAGAAAGTTTCCATATTTCTTTTCTAAAGTTTTACGTAACGGTGGAACTGTTGCATTGCACAAAAATAGATCAGGTTTGGAAACGGTAGCAATTTTTACCGTTTATCTGAGTTTAGTTTTGGATATAGCGTTTTGGTTATTTAAAGCTGTGATTTTGGGCAGTAATGAACTGTGTATCCTATGGTTCATTAAGTGAGGTTCCGTTTAAGTTCGCTTCGTAAATGTTCGCAGTTGTATTTGACACGCAATCCGCGCTTCACGGAAACCTCAGGTAGGCGCAGCGCCGCAGACGCAAATTTTTGACTTTACCGTTTTATCGGATGATTAAACCGCAAAATATTCCCGGTATTGTTAAACAATCATGTATCTTAATCAATTCCGTAAACTACAACATTAAATTTATATTTTTTGTCAAAAATATCAAAAACAAATATTTTCTATGCAACAGTTACAAAGTTTTTGTTATCATGTTTTTAGTCGCGCTGAATTAGATAAATTGTTACGTGTGATTACACATACGTATTTGCCTCTAAGGAATTCGAGAGCCTTAAAACAGAGCATTGGGTTTTTTTTCTGTGGTCGGCAGCGGCGGTAGGTAGACCAGCAAACCATCGGTAGCTGACTACGACCGATATTTCATGCGCAAGTAAGTTCAAACAAATCGTACGGTGTCTCTTCGCATCACGTCACAGTTTTTCCGTCAGCGATCAGGGGAGATAAAAAATGTGTACTAAAATATCAATGCACACTGTACAATGTAACAATGGTATGCGTATACGTAGCTTTTTGATCTTCTAAGATTCATCAGATCGATGTTGAGGAACTATGGGTTAGTTAATGTTTTTGGTTATCAATAAAGTTGACAATTTCATGGAGCCATACAAAATAAACTATTTAAGGGTAAATTCAGTCCATGATACTGAACAACTTTACAATACAATACAATACAATACAATACAATACAATACAATACCCTTTATTGCACAAAAGTAAAAAACAGTACATAATTATCTTAAAAACTAGGAAATGCGCAAAAGGCGACCTTATCGCTAAGCAATTTCTTCCAGGCAACCTCCTTTAAATAAAAAAAAATGATGGGAAATTAGGTAGTGCGGGGTGGTCAATATAATAAACATACTTATATAAAATAATTATTATAAACATACATACACCTAATACTTAAATACATACAACTTACACAAAGAAAACATAACAGGACAAAATGAAGAAACTAAGTGGAAACAAGGGAAGGAGATTTCATAAGGATAGAAAATGCGATTTTACTTGGGATTTAAAGCTGGCTAGCGTTTGGGCGCGTCGGATAGTACGAGTGGTAGTGAGTTCCATAGACGAACGGCTCGAACAGAAAAAGACCGCGAGTAAAAGTCGGTGGAGTGAGCAGGAATTCTTAAGGCCGTACCTGAATTTTCCGGGGTCCAGTGCTGCCCCCATTTAAAATAAATTATTTCAAAGAAAACGGAGACATTATTTAAAATTTTGCTACTATCAAGTGCTAGATAACCCTTCGAAATATTTTATGAACTACTGTTTACAGTTTAAAGTTAGAACGTTAAGCTTTACTACGCACATTTGCGAAAAACGGTTACTTTTGGCTAATGTGCGTAGTAAAGCTTAACGTTCTCACTTTAAACTGTAAACAGTACTTCATAAAATACTTTGAAGGGTTATCTAGGATTTGATAGTAGCAAAATTTTAAATAATGTCTCCGTTTTCTTTGAAATGATTTATTTTAAATGGGGGCAGCACTGGACCCCGGAAAATTCAGGTACGGCCTTAAAAGAAGGTTTTTAGCGCTGCGTAGTGGACGCCCTTGAGACTCACTAAATAGAATAAATAATTCTCGTAAATAGTTAGGAGAGGTAGTTAACTTTCCCCAAGGATTGTTGATTGATAATTGATAATTGTTGACTACCAATATTAATTAACCGATCAGCTGATCCGAGCTTTCCAATGGAAAGCTCGGATCAGCTGATCGGTTAATTAATATTGGTAGTATGGAAAGTTTCCATACAAAGCAAAAAAAAAATCATATTTAGATATAAATGTTCCTTGGGAAAAGTTTTTCAGTATCATGGCTTGAAACTTATATTTTGTTAGTTTTATCACTCAGTATTCTGTCACATAAAAAATAATTTAAAAAGATTGAAGTGAAAATTAAACATTTTAAGCTACAATAATGTTCAATTTCCACTTTTATCCATTGCCAGTTGCACTACATTACAATTCTTGCAATTTTCCAGCATACCTACTTGTTGTTTGTGGATTGATTAGATAATCATATTATGTAGATTTACGGCCTTCCGTCACGATTACGCAATCAAAATGTAAAGGTACGAGTAATTATAAAGCGAGCTGAATGCCATGCGGCTTCCGAAGATTAAAACAATTTCGGTCAAGTTTCGCTTTATTCTTTTTGTGAGAGGCCAACACGATATCATGTTTCCATAAAATCACCGAAGCGACTATTATTCTGTGGGTAATATTTGTCATAAGTAAAAATAACATTTCGCTCGAAACTGAACCTAATCTATATTGTATATAAAGTTTACATTAAGAAGTAGGTTATGTGTCGAAAGATGTTATATCATAGGAATGAGCAGATGCCCAGTAGCCTAGGTAACTCGATAAGGTGGATATCGCTCTGCCTCCGCTTGAGTATTCGGTACGATTAAGATGAATTTGCTTTTTGTTTTAATATTTTCAATGTTGGATATGTATCTCACGTTTTGTATAATGTTTGACGAGTTAATTTTTAACTACGATTAAAAACCTGAAATTGTAGCTAAATATTAAATTAAACATTTAGCGGTATTGTGTAGGTAGGTAGATACACCAGCGGAGGTTGCATGGTTAAGTGAAAACCCATACTCCAAATTCCAAATTTTAATCGAAGCAAGTGTATACGCGTCAAACTATTATTATGGATGTATCGACACAAAAAATAAGCCATCTGGAATTGGTAACGGTTGGTTAGAAAAAGCGAGCCTTTTTCGTTGAATTCAGTAGCATCCACGCTTGACTAACTTTGTTTTAACACTTTTAACCCAAACATTATCTTTACGCGCCGTGTTACTTTCACGCAGTTTGCCAAACGAAGGTAAGGTAAATAATATAGAAGATTTTGACGAATGACTCTTTTTAGGGTTCTGTACAAAAATAAAAAAACGGAACCCTTATAGGATCACTCGTGCGTCTGTCTGTCTGTCCGTTCGTCTGTCACAGCTAATTTGCTCTGAATCTACTGGACCAAATCAAGAGAAATTTGGTAGAATGGTGTAATCCTATGACCCAAACGCAGATGTGCAAAGTAAATTTTTTTTTTTTTAAATAACGGTCATTTTCGGGGGACAAATTAGGAAATTTAAAAAAACTTACTGTGTCATATATCAAATGAAAGGACTCGTTATGGGGATCTCAAATATATATATATACATTTTATTTAATTTTTTTGTTGTAAAATACATAGTTTTGATTTTATTCATAAAAGAAGACGAAAATTGACCATCCCCCCTGATCTCCGAAACTACTGAGCTTTAAATTTTGAAAAAAATAAAAAATATGGTCCATTGCTTGTAGATTACAGGAAAACCTATAAGAATTCAATTAATTGTACGCGTGTACTTAATTGTACGTTGTACTCTCCACGCGAGTTCAACTCGCACTTGGCCGGATTTTTTTTAACAAATTCTTAAATTTCAAGTTCTTCATGTTTAGCTTCTACATCTTTCAATCCTTAAGTTGTATGATATGAGTTGTTGATGTTTATAGGTAGAGAGACCTATGTCTTCCTACCTGTAAACATATTTTTAAAGATAAGGCATGCTTTAAATTATAAACTCGCAAGAGTTGTAGGAGATTCCTACTTATTGTTTAAAAACCTATTCACATATTCACAGCATAAATAATTATATCTACTTATATTTTTGTTGTTTTTTTTTAATTTTAAGGTCAACAGAAGAACTGTCCCAAAGGCAAACTGGTAGATAATGCATAGCGTTAAATTTGACCCATTGTAATCAATCAAATATGAGATTGTGTGCAATAAACTTAAATAATAATAAAATAATATAAGAACTAAGTGCTTACCTATTTCTGAGCTGAAGGCCCGCAGACAAGCCTCATCTTCATTCCTAAGATACAAGCAGTTAGAGAACAATCGAACCTATTAATCTCCAAATATCGACCTAATTGGAATTTCACAAAAAATAGATCATCATAAGGATCGACTCCCACCTACCGCGTTCCCACTGCCGTCACTCGCTCACGTAACCAAATATAGGATGATAATGTTATAGGACGCCTTATCGAAGCGTTTATTTTAATTCGATCTGTCAGAGAAGAGACAAAAAAGTCTTGAGTTGGGCATCGCTACTGGGCGCGACGGGCGCCTGGTAACGTGATCGCATCTCCGCGGTGAATTCCGTCACTAGGAGTCTATTAGAGAATAAAGATTCGCTCACATGACTCCCTACTACGCTATTATGTGCTTGAATGCTATTAAAAGCAGCATGTTGCTAGGTTTATGTAGTAGTAGCTTAACGCTTTACGATTATTCAGGTATTTCAAAATAGATAATTATTTTTTATTGGATTGGCCGTTAATTTTCATATATGTGCTATTGTGCATTCAGTTAGTATGTCTATGATTATAAAATAATATTTAATTTAGAAATAATTTTAGAAAACTCGCTGCTTATGCTTACATCCTAAGATATATTAGAACTAAGTAGGTATATTTACCTCACTTACATCTTAGTACGAGTACCAATGATTTAATATGTTTCAAATCATAAATTTAACAACCTAATGTCATAACAGTAGCTGAATCATTTTATACCTATATAAATGTTATAGCAGTTTGACCTGACACCAATTTGTTTGACTGCTTACCTTACTCAATATTTACGTAGCGAAAGATCACGGTCCATATTAACCTTAAGGATTAACCGACGTAATGGTCGTGCAGCACGCAACAGATTATCTAATTTCAAATTTTCTACCTTTTCACCGACTACTGTTATTTGTACTTCTTAGAATTTATTGTGATTTTACCTACTATTCATTGGTTTGAACCTAAACATTATCTTCGTAACGTAAAAAGTTCTTAATTTTTATAAAAATGGAAAGTAATAGGCATTAACCTCATTAAAACAAAAATTTTAAAAAAATCAGTCTCTCGACAGTCGCAACGCAGTGTTTCCACCGTTAAAAGTTTCAACTTCACCAATTCACATAAAAAACCGAATTAGTTAATAAATATAGTTACTAGAAATGAAAATAGTATGCTAAGTTTGTTAGGTTATCTTCATAAGTATGTCTAGATCTCTAGTCATAGTAGATAGTAATGAATTTGAAAAATATCTTAATGTGGAAGTCATGTAACATAAAGAGCAGACAGCGCCAGGAACCGCTAGCGTCAAGTTTCGCGGTGCGGGCGAGGCGCGCGCGACCGCGCAATTTCTCTGCCTCCACCAATACCACAGCTACAGGGTTGCTGCCTCCAAGTATTTAAAAAAATATTCTAAATGTAACAAAACAGCACAAAGGTATCTTCGCTGGATATTTCACAAACGCTATTTACTAATTCCATAAGACACAGGGTTGATACCACATATGGATACTCTCTAAAAGCAACATGACCATACCATACAAAACATATTTATATGCTTACTGTCTAAGCAACATCATTAATAAAAAGGTAAAATGTTTAGCTGATTTAGAAAATTCTGCAAAGGTTCATCAAGGTGGTAGCCTCCATACGCCTTCGATGAGCTGATCACGTAGAGCGAATAGAGGACGAATAGGTACAATAAAGCAAAATTGTTTAAATATTAAAAATCACTGCAATCAAGATCGTTTTGTAAGTGAATATTTTACTAATAACTGCCAAACTCTACCTACATATGAATGACCTAACATAAAATCTCAAAAATAATCATGCCATTTGCTTGCTGGAAATATTGCGAAACAATATTTTTTTTATTACAACCCTAGATTCAATGGGCTCAGTAAACATTATACAAGTAGAAACCCTGCGGGTCTGCATATATATATACCTATACTTACTAATTTATAATAAGTTAATAAGTCTCTAAACAAATATTGAATATGAGATGGCAATGTTTAAATAATATCTGATAAATAAAAGATAAAGCCTAATATAATCACGTTATGGTTTGCTAAGTTTCTGATTCATTTATTCATGAAATTATTATTTTGAATTCATTATCATGCCATCCAACAAAGAGCGAGCAATACAATACTCAGTAACTAGGATGATTACTGGCTACCTAATAAGACGCAAACAGTTCGCTTCGTAATAAGCACTTAATAGTTTAATGGGCGGCTTAAATCTTGTTGCCCATACTCGAAGTCATGGCAACAATAAAACATGCCCGTAGCTACCCATTATTAGCTGATAGGCTGTATAATTTATGAAATTGTCAAAAATTATATTCCGGTAGTCACTGGCCAGTTCTGGTATTTTTTGTATGCACCCCAAGCAGGACGAAAAAAAACGAGAGAGCACGCGACACGCGATCCGTGGCGTCTGCTCACAAAAAATATTACATCAATAATCAAATCTCCACAGGATCGGTAGTATTAAATGGCTATAAATTATCCTAATAGCTGTAAACGATTAAATTGTAAAGCGTTTAAAGCATTGTCCAGTGTCCCGTTTTTTATGCGCTCTACCGAAGATGGGTCAAATATTGGCGCTTAATTATAATGCTGCCTGAACGCTTGAATAAACTATAATCATCATTTGGCAAATAACGTTTAAATGTATAGGTTAAGTAGCAGTTTATTCGGCGGTAGCTTCTGTAGAGAAGCTGACAGAGGGTCGGTCAGGCCTCTTCATAGATTACCTGAAACTATTTGAAATAAAAGGTCAAGAGCGTGTTGAACTATTATCAGTATGTAGGGTTTCAAAGCGACTGGATAAAGTGTTTTTTATTTTTCATTCGCAGGATAGGACTTCAAGAAAATTTTATAATCTTTAATACAAACTTTTCACTAAAGTCCAATAAAAATTTGTACTAAAGATAGTTAACTTTTCTGTGGAGATTTTAAGCAATATTTTCTGAACCAAGTACATTTTTGTTTGGTTAGGTTGGTGCCTGCAGATATAGGTATGTCCATGGAATATCTGCTGTTATGAATGACGTCTACAGCATCCTACACTAGAAAAATCTGATGGCAACTACCTCCGTGGTCCAGTGGTCAAGGCATTTGCCGTGTGATCCGGAGGCCGTGGGTTCAAATCCCACTGGGAAGCATACTTTATTAAAGTTTTTTTCCAGTCTGGTCAGGATATTTGTAGGCTTGAATTACCTGATTATCCGAAAAAAAAGATGATTCCGTGCTTCGAAAGGCATGTAAAGCTGTGGGTCCCAAACGAAGCGTTTGTAAACCTTTCCAAGGATTGGTTCTGGGTAGACCTTTGGGTTGTGGAGGTCAGACGGCAGTCGCTCTGTGTAAAAACCAGTAACCTCGTCAAATCACTTAGGTTAGGTAGCGGCCCCCAAGCTCTCTAGTGTTACCGCTGAGGATAAAATCAGGAATACGTACGATCGGTTGATGATGCTGACGTTGGTGCCTGCAGATACAGTTTATGGAACAGCTGCTGTCATGCCTCACATCTCCAGCATCCTGAACTAGAGAAATCTGAAGATAGCCAATCAAAGATGTGATGTCACCAAATTCTGAGCTAATACAATTTAAATTTAAAAACTGCCTAGTTTTAATAATTTCCCTTAAAACATTATATCAACAAACTACTGCTTAGCTAGTAGAATGATGAGACGGATCTCTAACAAAAAATACTAGGTACATTATATATTTCGACATCTTTCGAGTTGCCTATAAAATATTTACTACATCACTAGCACTCTACCCAACTACATTTACAACCCTGCTTTTAAAAGCAACAAATACGATCGTGGCGTAGTTGTTAGAGTACATTACTAATGCAGCGCCCTCTGTCCATAGCCCACTAAACCATTTCATAGGATTCAGATATGAACATTTGCACCTCACAGCAGTCACAAATAGTGTAGTACGCACGATCTTACGTCGTACTTTGAATGCACAACGATAGATAGTGCTGACACTGACACTAAATATCATAGAAAGTCATGATCAAGCTTTTTTTAAGCTAGTTCAAAAAATTAAGTAAATATATATTTTTTTAATGTTTCCTATAAATTCTCCGTTTTTGAATTGATTAAGAAAATTCTTTTTTTTTGTTTGACAGGGTATATACAGGGTACATCCTTTCTTGCTCTTAGGGTATATATACAAGTTGGACCCATTGTCACCAGGTTAAGATTTCATGATGGGATTCTCAAAAAAATAAAGGGAACTCCTCTAATATTCTATGCACACATATAGTGATTTTGATGTTTTTGTCAAGAAATCAAGCATTTGAGTTTTGGTGAAGTGGAACTGATGGAAAAGACCAGAAATTGAAGATGCTTTTTAGGGTTCCGTAGTCCACAAGGAACCCTTATAGTTTCGTCATGTCCGTCCGTCCGTCCGTCTGTCTGTCCGTCCGGGCTCGTACTCCGCCGCTACTACACCGATTGTCACGAAAATTGGTGGAGAGATACGAGTATATATTGATGTTCCAAAAGTTGGTTTTTAAAATCATGAAAAAAAATTTTTTTTTCAGCGCGCCCCCCCCCTTTCCTTACAACGAAAAGTGAATTTAAAAAATTAAATTGGACTAACCCCAACGTATGGGGTATCGTTGAGAAGGTCTTTTAAAATGCAACAAAAACTGCTTTGAAACTATGTAGATCGAACCCCCCCCAGTCTTGAGATAATCTAATACAAAGTTAAAATTTGAGGTGACTAAAATAATTCTGAAAAAAATGTGGTATATACCTCAAAGTGTGTACTTTCAATTAAAACTATAGGTACCGGTCTCGGTATCATAGATAGTTATTTTTTAATACGTCATAATACGTAAACCGCAATTTACCTTTAGAACTTTTTTATTATGTTACTTGCTGTTACGGAACCCTTCATGGGCGAGTCTGACTCGCACTTGGCCGCTTTTTTTTGCTTAAAATTAGTATTAAGAATTATTTAACAGCCTATTTACAGCCCTGGATACAAGTCCTTTAGAAGTTGTATCTAGGTCAGTACATGTTTCGAGTAAAATACAGCGTTGCGAAATTATGATAAATCCTTATTTGGCTTAGCGCTGAAATGAGACGATACCTACCAACCTACTTTGATAAGACGACATTCGTGTTATTATTTGGAATAAAATTACCTCAGGAGGTTGACAGCTAGATGTTTTGAGCTGGGTTGCTGGTAGAGTTCCATCCAAGTGTATAATTTACGTAATAAATAAGACAAAATCATTTATTTATCTTTGGATGTTTGTATCGCTTGATAATTGTAATTTTTTTGATTTCATAAAAGTTTTTGACGTCAGATCATTTACTTGCAGCTAAGTTTAGTGCCGCTTCCTAAGCGCAAGTGCAGAAGAAGTGACAACAAACTGCAATGCAGCTTTTTCTCCAAATACTTCAACTTACAATTAAACTGATATTAAAATTAGATATGTGGACTGAGAATAAATTGTTATGTTATTATGAATTAAGAATAATGTCATTACACTGTTAGCGAGGCAAATACTTATCATTACAAATATTATCTGAAAGAAATACACTTCCAACAACAATAGCTACAGGGCAAGACAATTATATAAAGGGAATATAAGTTATTGACATGAAACCCCTTTCCTTTCCTTCACTTTCTTTCCCTTCCGGTTCCTGCAGCCAAAATTAATATCTAACAGGATTTAATGCGGTAGAATTTGTACACGTTTTCAGGTCTATCAAATTTAATTTGTAGTTCGCCCCGAACTGCGAACTCATGAAACCCATATCTCGGCACCCCTTGACCGATTTAGCTCAATTAAAAAATTCTATTGGCTTTATCTATACACCTTCCTAATTTCAAGAAGGTCCGATTAAAGGTTAACCATTTAATTAAAGGGTAACTCTTGTCGTAGAACAAACATATCCACATACATACGTACAAACGCCGGATTGTTCAACTACACTCACGCTTTGCTCGCTCGTTCAAAACTTCATCTCAAAAGTCTTGCGTATTTTTTTTATTTCTGCAATGTCATGTCATTAGTGTAGGTAGGTACAACCATAAAGGTAGATACTGTTTGTCAGAATTATATGTGTAAAAGTAATAAGTATATGTGTAAAATGTAGCAATAGACGGCTAAACCAAGTATAAAAAAATGTTGTTTGGCTGGTCCTCAACGGTCTATCACACACCTCTAATGATTCCTCGAACATTGTACTGAATATGTAAAATATGAGTAATTAATGAAACGTTAATAAATGAACAATTAACCTTTACCGCAACAGAAAGGGATTGGCTGTCTGTCGTCAGGTGTTGATTAGATCAATTAAAGTTCCCAACTGTTTAAATTATCCACGAGTTCCAAACAAGTGAAAGGATTTATTAATTTTTGATATATTTTACAACCAGTTTTATGATAAAACTTTGTAGTGTCGATTTAGAGAAGTGATTCCTGCTTGGATACTAGCAAAGATGAGCTATCACTCGGATTTTTGACACACGAACAAAACAAAAAAAAAACAGTGACTAATATAGAAAGGTAATTAATTGGTAGGTTTGCACAATTACCTCAGTGTGTATGCAGCTAGTAACCGATCACTATTTTGATTTCCCTCAAGCACACCAATGTGCTAAATATGGCCCTTGGGTTTTACCGCCCTAGACTCTGTCTGTCCCTTTAGAGATGAGAACATGATAGTGTACCTCATTGTGTTACACAATGTACACACAGGAAATTCATGTCCAAGATAAAAATTAGTACTATACCTCTCGTACCGACTTCATCATCGAATCGTCGTCAAATTTAAAATTTATGTAAATACTAGGTTTAATTAACCTACCAACACAATCTACGGTATCAAAATTGAGCTAAAATGAGAAGTGTTACAAATTAGTCTCTCACAACCAGAGACCAGACAGCAAGCGGGTTCTAAAATTTTATTTTGCAGATAAATAAATATATAGATATATAAGGACAAATCACACTGATTAAGCTAACCCCAAAGTAAGTTTTAAACTTGTGTTATGAGATACTTACTCAACGACACTATATTTTATGATAAATACATATATAGATAAACACCCAAGACCCAGGAAAATTTGAAAAAGGCCATTTTGCAACTTGCCCTTGCTGGGAATCGAACCCAGAACCTCCGCATTAGCGGTCTAGCGTGTTAACCATTACGCCACGGAGGTCGTCATAATCGTCAGATACAGAAAGCGTTTTCAAACGTCAGGAATAGCCGCATCGATATCTGAATGGAAATACACGGAAGAACTATATATATTGGCAGGTACGAATTAGTATGCTGAAGAGAAATAAACAAACGACCTAAGAATTAAACGGAGGATGGCTCTTGAAAGTTATGTTATGAATAATAACGATATAACGATCGCATGAAACTACAAGATATCGGTTGCCTACAATAAGTAATTGGATATATTTTATTCAACACGTAGGCGCCTTTGAGTCTTTCCATACTTACTTACTGATTTTTGATCAATGATTTATTATTTATTGGACTTTTCGCTGTGGCCAAATTCGATATAATTCATAAAAATAGAAATTAATAGCCTTTCTAGTAGAGAACATTTTAAAAGCTAGTACGAAAGTATGATTTTTTTTCGAAATAATTATTTAATAAAAATAAGTTTCTCATGAAAGCAACATTCAAAGCGTTTTAAGACACTAAGGTTTACCTACAAACTACTTGCAACAAATGAATTAGTAAAAGATTAAAACTAACGTGAGATAAATCCATAATTGATTAATTTAAAACGGTTGACTCACGTGATATAGTCGGAAAAGGCCGACCAGGTTTCGATTGATTTAGACGATCATTTTCAGGGCGAGTGTCAGCGGCGACCCGACGATGTCGCTATCCGCTTAGCACTGAAACCTGGTCGGCCTTTTCCGACTATATCACGTGAGTCAAGAGTTTTAAATTAATCAATTAAAAGATTAAAAGTTTCAGATTTGGAACTATCTAACCATTTGCTCACATCTGAAACTTCTGTAGGTACATTAATTGTATAAATGAAAATGAGGCGGTTATCTTTATATGATAAACAAGTTAATGCCACGCGTACACAATGTATATTATACATGTATACCACAAATGGCTGTTGTTGCAATAATTCGTGGTCACTGTTTATTCGGATTAATTTGCAATCGGGGACAAACTCAATTCCAAAAGGGTTGGGAAGATCAAGCAAAGTTTACAAGTCGTATTACTAGGAATCATAGAGCGAAAAAGGGAGTATGACGTACTTTCCAGTAATTTATTTTATTTGAACTTGCACATATTTTTGACATCACTATGTTGGAGATACTAAAGGGAAAAAGATCGCAAATTGAGCACATCATAACATCTTCAAATCTACATAAATCATTAGTCTGTTGTCCTTCTAAATTCATTGACGTACACTTAACAATAAACTTAATGTGCACCTTAGTAATGTATTAAGTTTATGACTAAACAAAGTACCTAGAACTTATTTAGATTATTTTTTTTTACCTCTTCACCTAATCTGCTCTATTTCTTCCCAGTTAGGTAATTTTGTCAAGGAGACCAGCCCCAAACAACATATAGCTACTGTAGACAGCTGTACAAATGGAAATTAGGCGGTTATCAAGTTGATACCAGAGTAGATCCACAACCCGCTGCGGTCGCAATAAATCCCTGTTTGTTTAAATTAATTCCTAAATAACACCAATTCGGGGACAACCTTGTTTCCAACAAAGGTTGCATTGCAAAGGTCAGACAGCCCAAATTTTGATATTGTATTAAGAATCAGAGGGCGCAAAAAGGAGAGCCCTTGACTTTCCCGTAACTTGGCAACTTTAATTTATTCTTATAGTGCTCCCCGTTTGTTCGGATTAATTCTTAAATACCAGCGACTCGGGGACTAACTCGTTTTCAACAAGGGTTGCAAAGGTCAGGCAATGAGGGAGTCAAAAAGCGAAAAACCCTTGACTGTACCATAGCAACTTTAGCAACTTTATTTATTGTGCTATTTATAAATGATACCTGCATATTGTCAAAAACCTAATCATATGTTATTTTACCATCAATTGTTTAGTGGTGATGTAAAGGATATTTATGATCTATCATAAAAAGATAAATTGCGTTAGGTTACCATAAAGAAATAGACAAGTTATACTTACTCGTTAATAACCGTTGCCTTGGTACCTTGTTTGATATTCTAGACTCATTAAGACTGGAAAAATTCCAAATAACTTATAACTTCATCTTTATTTTTTCAGCCTATTGCGCATTTCCTAGTTTTTAAGATAATTATGTCCTTTTTTTACTTTTGTGCAATAAAGGGTATTGTATTGTATTTCTCAAATATTAACGAGAATAAGTATTTTAAGTACCTAGTTAGAAATGTTTAAACAGAACGTAACTAATTCCTGTAATTAGTCTACAAAATTCTCAAAGGCGGATATGACAATTCATCACTGTCCCTAAATATACCATTACTGAGGTAAGCAATCTCAAAATAATGGAAGTACCTAAACGTATTTACTAATGAAATTACCCATAAGTCATTCAGGTCGGCACTGCAGTCTCTCGGAGGTGTTTGCGCTTTTCATTTGCTGCACTGACTCTATGTAGAATTCTAGATCACCTAAAGTTTGTAACAAATTCAAAAAAACTCCATCTAGTCAACAAGTTCTGACCTAACTGTTAATGCGTGTTATAGAATAGGAATATCAAATGGTGGAGATATTCAAAATGCGAGGTTAATCACTTAATAGCTCAGTTGTGTAGAACGTCGTATTTGAACCGAGATCGCGAGTTCAAGTCCAAGTTCTTTTATTCCTTTGGTGTTGCGAAACCTTGCTACTAGATGGCGCCACTGGTTAAAGCTACAGTTTCTTATACAATATGAATCATTCATGTTCATTTATTTGTCAATGCGTTTTGTTTTACTGTCTGTCACCAAACCTCTTGACAGCAAATCACTTTATATAAATGCATGATGCAAGATGTGAAGTTGTTGATTTGTTTTTATTATATTTTTATGAGATTTTATACCATACACTTTTTATCGTATTGTAAAAAAATATTTTTCAGTGAACAACTGTAGTGAACAAAACGCTCCGTCAAAGATGCATTCCTCATCGCATTACTCATCGTGTTGCCAGATAGCGTCACTGCTATTTCCCAATGTAGAAAAAGTAAAATACTTTTTTATATAGTGTACATACGTCCATAAGATCTAAAAAAATCTAAGGATTTTTTCCTACAAAATGACATTAAAATACTTGCTGCGACACGTAGTGCAACAATGAAGGCCCAAAACGTATGAAGCGATCTAACACATTATTTATTGGTTTCCTCGATAGAAAAAAATTGCGAAGTTGCCTGCAAATCACCTCAGAATTATACTAAAACCACAGAAAACAGTAAGAGTACCTATACAGAACGGAATCTCCTAAGGTAATATGCGTCCCCGTTCTCCGTCCCTGCACCTCTCCCCCGTTCTTGTGCGCCCACTTGCGCCATGCAGTGTGTGTTCGCCCGCTCTCGCCCGTCGTCATGGCGAAAACGGGCGAGAAGTGCGGGGACGGAGAATGGGGACGCATATTGCGCGGGACCTTAGGAGATTCCATTCTGTATTCTCTTACTGTATTCTGTGCTAAAACGGAAAGTATTCAAGAAATACAATAAATTAGCCCTTGTAGCTTTGGATTATAATTGTATTAAACATAGGCAGTCATAATATGTCTTACTTTTTAAATAACTCTTAAATAGTCTTTGTAAAATGAAAAGAACCTCAAAAACCAGAAACGCGTAAACCAGCCTTATTGACTCACCGCGATCTTTTTTCCCCGCATGTCTCGCTGTCTCGCTTCGGCTTGAGTAAATTTGTGTGCGTGGAAGCGGGAGCAAAATTTTGATTATCAGCCTCAGGCGCCGTCTTAAAACAAAATTACTGGAATAAAAATACATATTTCGTCCAAGTAAACGAAATCTCGTATTTTGCTTTCATAGTTGAATTTTCAGTGGCGTTTACGGTCAAATGTTTTTTTTTTAATATAGTAATTGTTATACGTACCGATTTTATTTATTTTTTAGGTTTCAATTTTCTATATCCAAATTGTAACAAAGATTTTTATTAACTAGGTACTCGTACACACGGCATAATAGTTCGGTTTCCAGGTCACACAACTACATTTCCCTGAGTGCGCTGCAACACTGTGTAGACAAATGATTGATGTTCAATCAGCATACAGTTTTATCTGTGTTGAGCTTATTATACGTAACACACATATACATTTTGTGTCAATAATATCGTAAACGCGTAAGCTATTGCTATACAAACCATTATTTTAGCCGTCATTACAACAGCAAACGTAGCCCAGTGGAAAAGGCATTCAACTCGTATTTGGGAGTTCGATGATCGAATCTCACCGATTGAGGTGTGAATGTTTTGTGCAATGTTTTTATTTGAGTAAAACTTAAAATATTGCGATATTCATATTCAACAGTCGATAAATAAGAGCATATTTATCCATTACGGGGAAGACAAAGTCAAGGTTCACAAAAACCAAAAGCTACAACACATTTAGCAAGATACAAAAATTATAAAATCAGCTCTCATTGCAAACCATCGTTCATTACGTTACTCAGTTCTTTAAATTATTAGTAATAATATCTATACTACCCTCTTTTATTTAATGATATGATACTTAGTGATTGCGAGGTGTGCATTGTTTCATTGCACTGGCGTTGTCTCAGTTTAAATAATAATATCACTTTGTTTGAAGAACATGTTTCTACAATTATTTTGTTTCACTAAGTTAATTGTGATGGATGTTATCTAATTATGTGAATAGACATTAATTATGACTTTATAGTATTAATTATACTGTGATCAGTGAAATTGTGACGTGGTTAATTATCGGTAGGGGTTTAATACTTTTGTATTTTGTGCAAAAGAAAAGGTTACAATATCATTCGCTTAAAATGTAATAAAACATTTGTTATTTTATTTACAGAGACGAACTGCTAAATTCAAGAGATATTGTAATGCAAATTTGGCCTTATTGATCTCGACAAGCAAACCAGATAATTAAGAACTACACAGATCATCTTATCAGAAATATGTGAAAATCTTGGATTCATCGAGGTCTTTTTGAAGACCAGGCCTAATAACAAATACTTTAAATATTTCACTCATACAGTGGATCTACGAGTATATACTGCTATCAAATGTTGGAAGCTGGCTAAAAGGACCAATAATTTTTTTTTAATAATATTAGTAGTTACTTCAAAATATATTTATTATTTGATTTTGTTTATTTTAATATAAAAATTGTCTAAAGTCTGATAAAAATGGAAGTTTATTGTGACGAAAATAAATATATATTAAATTACGTGTGGCTTCATATATGTAAGTTTGCTTTTAATTAACCACACAATTGATTTATTTTTAGTTAGTAGTCATTTTCTTATGTAAGAATAAAATAAGAGTATAATACATGTATTATTTTTATATTTCGAAAGGATTATTATTGTAAATATTGTAATGTGAATATGATGAGGTTTTGCGTGAGAGATGTTTATTATTATAGTAATTGTAACATGTTTATTCTCTCACTAAAACAGACGCATATACTTAATTAAAAAAATTACGTCCATTTTTATTTTTATATTAAAGATTTTGGTTGAAAGAAATTAACATTAAATATCTGTTTTACACCTAATTGATGATTACAGTTTCAATATGACTTCTTTGTTCTTTGTTGTTTCTATAATCTTCACAAAAGGTGAACACTCCGAATAACAAATTATTTTAATATGAATGAGCTGTTTTTCTATTTTTCCTATTTTTTATTATAATATGTTACTTTCCAATTATGATATGAAAAAAAACAGCTTACAGAAAAAAAGTAAAAATAATTCAAGCTGTTCCTGATTTGAACCAGGCGCCTCAGGAGCACTATTTGTATAACGGCCAGACTTAACCACTGCACTGCGCATGCTTACTAAAATTTATGAAATAAGTGATGATGTTATAGCACTATATGAATTTTCATAACATTTCTTAGTGTTGCATTATGAGTTACATACCAATACATCTGCACATTGTTTTGATAGGACAACAACACGGGGTAACAATAGTGTGTCATAGATAGATATTAAGTTGGTGTGCTCGGGCGACACGCACACAAATAAATAGGGTGGAAACCGCATTATTTTGCTGTGTGTACTAAGCCTCCGATGTCCAATGTCCACCTGTCCGCCAACCATTAGATAGGTTTTCATCATACAATACAAACACTTCGCTTCCAATAACGGAAAACTTACGAAAAGCCTGTAATGGATCATGCGTGCGTTAATACTCGTACTTACGTGAAATTGATACGGCTATGGAAACCACTCCATTATCTTCGCCAAGATAGTTACTCGTATTGTATGTATACGTTTCATTTTACACTTCAGACAGACAAGAGCATTGCGTCGTCATTTCAAACAAAACATTATAGGTATACAGAATAGTTGCAAATAATTTGGTCCTTTATATAAAGTTTTGACTTTGGCCAATCGGACTAACAACCAATCTACTACTGTCAATAAACGATGCATTTCTTCAAATTTTCTGCTTATTCCGCGTTTATGATATGTCCGTACCTAGCTAGGTAGTAGGTGCCCCTAACATTCACCAACAACATCAAGCGTTCGATGACCTTTTGACCTACCTACATTCAAAGTTCACCTGAAAGGGGGCACTTTCTACCCCTACCTTGTAAATAAAGTATGGAAAGCTGTTTGTTTCGATCAATAACTACATTTTTCTTAGGGTTCCGTAGCCAAATTATAAAACCGAAACAGGTACAAGTCTAAAATAAACTTATTGTAATTATTTTTCTTTTGAGAGAAGAACAGAATTTAAGCAAAAATGCGGAATAAATAATTTGGTTGGGTACAGCTTACCCGATCTCATCCTAAAATAACCGACCAAGTGTCAGGCCACGCTCAGAGTAGAGTACCGAAGTTCACGTTACAACATCGAAACTTTAGTTTCCATTTTAAACAAGTTACAACTTCATATGAGTAAAATTTTTATAAGGATTATGTATTTTATACGTTAATTTTTCAAACAGGCATATTTTATAATTTAGGCCACTGTAACTCTTAAATTAATAAAGCTTGTACTAAGCCGTGATAGGTTTCCTTTAAAGTTCAATACGTTGACTACTATCAAGTTTTGTAAACAATTTCAAGCTAACAGATTAGTTTTAAGAAGGGGAGGGGGACGCTAAACTCGAACAAGAATTAGTCTAATAGATATTTCGCAAACGGAACACAGAACCGAAAAGTTGTCTTTGCGGTTTGCAAAGACAACTTTCCGGTTCTGTGTTCCATTTGCGTTTGTTTGTGATGCGTTTTGCTCAATGTTTTTAAAAGTCCTATCCAACGACTCGTCACTCCTCACTATGATGAACTTATACCTGAAAAAAAAAATATCATCCCCACTTTATATACAGGTGAACTTCTTCTTCATCCAAGCGCGTTCCCGGTTACATCCTCAGCTGTGCTGTTTTGGAGCCCGGGGTGCGCTTTCCCGCTTTTTCTTCTCCAAATATTACATGCATGTCAATGGTTACCCAAGGATGCCAAAGACCTTGCGTTAGAGAGGAAATACAGGGGATCTACCCTTAAATATTTTTTTTATATTTTATTACGATTGTTCGGTTAAGGAGAGCCTAGATTCTTATCACTTTGTCAGCGTGCATAATATACCTATAGACCCATGTTAAATTACAGCTTTCTAGTAATAACAGTCTCTTTAGCTATCTCACGGACGGGCAGATGGACATACCGAAGGTCATAGCTCACTTAGGTACACGACTCTGCTCCCACCCAAAAAATAAAATATTATTTAAATATGGGCTTTAGGTAGTGCTATTTAGATATATTTTACATTGGCAAGATAAATTAGCAGACAGCTCACTGTCAGCGAGCTTACCGCTATCAGACTGCTCGGTGATTGACGCCTCGCTGGCCGCGCGTTGGAAACAAGGGGTCTACGCGCTGTCCAAGCTCCGAACGCTGACTGCTAACAGTCGCCGCGGCGACTAGATGAGCCGATCCCTTAGATTAGCTGGCGGAACGAAGACCACTGGTCGCCTGCTAGCTGTCGGTGCGTGGACCGCGAGCAGTCGTATTAATTTAGGGCGGTGTTGGAGCCGAGTCGTGTAAGTGTGCTATGACCTTTAGAGTTTGTTGTAGGAACTTCGGAACTCTTAAAAGATTTAAGTAATACTTACATTTGTTGATATTTTAGTTTACATTGTGTAAGCATCGCTGTTGGTTTGTATAGGTTCAGTTTTTGGTTTTAGCGAGATAAAATAAAATATATAAACCAGTTCAATATCACAATTTAATGGACAATAATTTAAAATATCGTATATAAGTATAATATCTTAAAAACTATAGATTCGTAAATAATGAGAGTTTGGGAGTCAAACCCCAATAGTAGGTTCCTAGAGAATTATAATTAATTGGTAGCAAGAAGATTGAGAGAATTACGTGCTAAGTGTTGAAATTGTTATATTAATACAATGTAAGAATAAGAAGATAAAATTATTTATAAAAAGAGAAATGCCATTAAATATTTAACATATTGATCGAACTACCTTTTTCGAACAATTAATTAGTTATAAGTAGTTTAATAAGTTTACTTCAGTATATAATATTTCAGATGTATTCGTTCGTTCAATTATATAAAGTTATATCTACTTATAGACATAATATACACAAAATAATAGATATTTTGTTGTTACCTAATTAATATATTTCCTACTAACTGTTTCCCAGCTTTGCCCGCATTTTGAAAGATAAAATATAGCCTATATTACTCGCTGATAATTTAGCTTTCTTTAGGTAAAATATATTTTTTTTAATCGGATTAGTAGTTTTTGAGTTTACCCATTACAACCAAACAATCAAATCTATTCTCTTTATAATATTAGAATATAGTGGAGTGCTGTAAGAAATAAAAATCGTTCAGTTTCGGAAACCAGTCAGTAGTTGAATCTTTAAAAAAACTTTTAAAATGTGTTTTAACAGTAAACAGAAGAATTTAAAAAAAATTGGACGCTGTAAATTTTTTTAATATTAAAATAATAAATTATGGATATAAAATAGAATCTGACTGGCAACTCATTCGCTTACTGATCGATCAACGCACAGCTAAAACAGCGGAATAGAAGCATGACATTTTGCACAATGGTTCCTTTTAAAGACGTAATTGTGCACTTAAAAAAGGATTTTTGGAAATTCAGCCTCAAAGAGGTTAAAGTGAGGGTTGAAAGTTTGTATGAAATGCACAGGGCGCTGGGAAGAGTTGAATATGCATAATATAAGGACTGCATTCTGAGCATCATGTTGATCCTAGATGTTGCCAGGAGGTTTATAGGTTCATTTTTTTTTACATCTCGTCTCCATAGATATCAAGTAAATGGATCGATCAAATGCTTCGGAACCATTTTAATGATTGTTTGTGACGATTGGATATTGTCACAAATTTTTTGTTATAATTAAAAATACTTATTCTTTGAATACTTTAAAGATTTATTCCCGGCAAAAATATATGAGAGGGCACTTTTTTATCATTCTTCTATTGATTGTTAAAAACACATTTCAAAAGTTTTTATAAAGATTCATTTACTGGCTCAGGATTCCCAGTAATACCCTTCGGCACTCTACTAATAGATTGAAATGGATGATCCGATCAATTGATGCTAATATATTATACGTATTATCAAAACATAAAAACTATACTGTCATCGCATATATATGTATATACATAGTTCAACATTTCAATCGTTCTTAAGGCATTGGAATGCATAATTATGTAAAATAAGTGATTATGAGATATGTAAATGCATGCCAAACAGTAATTCTACAGTCTAGAAACACGCTTTGCAAATTACTTTAAAATATTTATCATAATCTGTACCTTTAAATAAAATTATGCATTTTCATCTAATAGGATTAAGATATTTGTTATTTATCATAAAATACAGATCATTTTCCATCACATACTAAGAATATTAAGTTTAATTACATTAAACATTTAAATTACCTAGTAGGTTGTGATAAGAGATGCGATGCGACAAATGTCGTGTAAATATAGAATGTTTTTAATATCTAGATGAAGTAATGTAATGGCCGCTATACAAATATTATTAAAATATAAGTACATTCATAAAATTTGAGGCTTTTCTATCATTGTTCCCTTTTTTGGTTAAGTAATTGATATTAATTAATAGAAAATACTTGTGGCAAAATTAGTTACATTTGGTAGGTACGAGTATAATTTATTTAATTGGCCAATCAGTACAGTACAATTTATCTAAGCGTTTATAATAAGTTGGCACCAATTTTCAAAATTTGTTCCAATATCAAAATATCTTTATAACTACATACATATCTATCTCATTAGGATTTGGGTAGTGAATATTTTTATTTATCTAAAATTTATACAAGTATGCAATTAAATCACTACTATCTTTTGAAGATATAGCAAAAACTACAAAATTTTACTTAGATCAATAAATCCACTATAGGTACATCCTAGAAATATAAGTATTATAATTTTCAATTTAAATTAGTTTAGGCTTACTTTCAAACTGTAGAAATACATCAAATGACTACATCAACTAATGAAAATAACTCCACACGTAGAAATATATATAAATATTTGAGTATATATACAAATAATTGAATTTTAGTAATTAAAATATTCAGATCCGTTCTGTAGCAGGCAGTGACGTTTCAGATATCGCTTTCCAACAGGCCCGGCCGTTTCGGCGTTTCCTCGCAATCAATTAACTCGATGTCGTCCATCTCTTTAGAGACACTCGGGACGCAATCGCCCATCAAATGAGCTTGTCCATTTTTGTCATTTTTCTTGTCGTCATCCAATCGGAGGATCTCAATTTCGACACCGGTTTCATCTTGATCGACCGCCGTCCTGCTGGGCCGGCGGTCTAGCTCTTGTCAAGTGGCTTGTATCTCGGCTAATTCGTTGTCCTCCTCAGTCAAGCTTTTCTCGGCCAATCTGAAGCTCTCTAGAAACTCGTTCAAGTCTACCAATCCATCTTTGTTTATATCCATTAGTCGGCAAATATCAACTAGTTGTTCCTGGGTCATTGGGTTTGGCATATATTTACCTAGCAATTGACACGCCTCGGAAAACTCCTCCAAAGTTATGTAACCTGCAAATCAAAATGTCATTAGCATGTAATTTGTGCAGCTGGCCAAATTACACGTTTGTAACGTGATACTGCGCATATTACCTGAATTATCCTTATCGAGGATTTTGAAAATTGCTTCCAAACTTCGCTTGTTTTTGTAGAGTGTTTCTACCACCGTCGTAGTATCAGCTTTACGACCGTTTTTCTGAAAAAGTCACGGAGATTAAAAAATGTTCAAATTGCCTTTTTAATACACGTTTTAAAAGTACGTTTTAAGCCCCGCTAAAAAGCGTTCGATAAAACTCATTATGCACTTTTGAACTGTCCCAGTACGAGTAGAAGTTACCTATAATTTATACTTTCTATTATAGAAATATTAGAAGACTATACAAGTTTTACAAGTACCAAATGATGGTGTCTATGAACAAAGTATGAAATAGATAAACCCAACAGTTATAGGGCTACGTTGAGATTGGTTGCGGATTGAGTGGGCGTCTAATATAATACTAAGTGCCATTTGCCTTCATCAACTTGTATAAAAGACCGACAAATAAGTATTTAATAAGGACAAATCACAATTATTGAGCTAGCACCAAAGTAAGTTTAAACTTGTATTATTGGATACTTACTCAACAATACAATATTTTAGACTTAATGTATATATAGATAAACACCCAAGACTCAAGAATTTAATAAAGACCATTTTCCATTTTGCCCTGGCTGGGAAGCATACCCAGAACCTCCAATACATTAGTACATGTTCGTTACATGTTAGTTAAAACCGCATCAATATAAACCCAGCAGTTTCTGACTTTATTGAATAAAGGCAGACAAACACCTATATGTTCCGGGAAGCTTTGTCGTATCGTAAGTATGGATAGATACTTACGTTAGTAGTCAGGTCAAAAGTGTCCATGTAGCGAACACGCCGTGTGTCTGGGTCTGTTCGCACCAACTTGTCCTTCAGCATTCGCCATGGCAACCCCAGATGCGTCGTCTCCTCCATTGCTAAGCACCAATCACTGATGGTTATGTAACCTACAAAAAGAAATGATTTATTTATTCATTAATTCATTTATTTATTTAACTTTATTACAATACTATAAGCGTACTTAAAGCCATATGCTTTATTTACCAGTCAACCCACTGCATGATGATGACGAAAAAAAGTTGTGGCACAGCTGAACGGATTTTATGGGAACTAACAAAAACCTACTCGGTACGCGGGAATTAAATAAAAGTTTTGCGTTAATTCCCGTGTAGGTACAAGTAAAAAAATTATGACTTAAGTGAGTACTATTTTAACAAGATTCTGTAAAAAAAATCCAGTAAGTTTGTTAAATCACGCATAATAATAATATATATTATATCGTCATTTAGTATATACTAAATGACGATTTGGTGACGATTCTATTACATTTGTACACAAATGTAATAGACAAGTCGAACAAACAAAAAACACAACATAAACGCTCTCCTACTAAAAGCGTTAGATATATGAGAAATCACATTGGAAGTACGAACAAATAACATTTCCATCGTGTTTTACGACGAAAAACTCGAAGCGTTCAGCGCTCATAAATTCGTAGCTTCTCGTAAGTTATCCTGAATCGTGAGCTTTACGACGCAACGTTAGATATTATCAGTGGAGCCTTTTGAAACAGTATTTTACATTCAATAGCGTTTCAAACATGGATTTCCACTTCAACTTCATCCGGGAAGTTTGAAAGTACTAATCAATGAATTAAAAGAATCAAATAGGTACCTATTTATTCAGTAATTATAATTTGGCAGGCACTTCAATAATTTTAGTGTACATTACGTGTAATGTTTATTTATATTGAAAATTATAATATTAATTATTAAAAATGCTAACGATAGCGTTTCGCAACGACCACTATTGCGAAGGAACGTCGAAAGGAACTCATTTACACAGTATTGGTCGCCTAAGCATCAGGGCTTTGTCAGTTTACAAAGATATTAGGCCTAATACAATGTTATCACATAAATAACATGTAAAGCTTGCAAACGAACTCCAAATCCAATTTTTAGAAATACTCGTAAATAATACGAGTACTCTTAAAAAAAGCCGAGCTGACCAGTCTTTACTGACGGCATTCGTTTATGAGTTGACGCGTGAACTCAATCATATTACCCACCTATAGGAAATCCAGGAACCCGACCCGCATATATATTCTGATAACAACACGGAGACAGGCGGACTTAAGGACTGGGCATTGAGCAAGTTTAACTAATTACAAAGATCCCGCGCACTAATCTTCGTTATTTCATCAAACATCAGTCACTTTACGTAAAAAAAAACAGAGATTTCCCAATATGATAGATTGACAGAGGCCTGCATTCAAAATTTTCCTACAACTTGCTTAGTGTCGCCTAATCCAACCAAACTAAGTAGGTGGATGTCTTACCACTCTGATCTAAATCCATGCTGCGGAAAGTTGCCTCAAGTGGTCTTCTAGCCATGACGATCTGGTTGTGTAGCTCCCTCATGGCTGAGGATTCCACAAGGCCCACCCGCTGGCGGAATGTCAGCCGGCGAGTGCGGGACACTGCGGCCGTGTACTGGACAAACTGGCGCTCCAGGGAGTTGCCGCACAGCTTCAGATAGGCGCCCTTGTTAGATCCCAGCTCGTAATAATTGGAAGCGGAGAAAATAGTAATTACCTGGAAAGGAAGGAGTTTTTGTAATACTGCATTTTTTAACTGAGTTCAAAAAAGGAGGAGGTTATCAATTCGACTGTATGCTTTTTTTTGTATGTTTGTTACGCGATATCTTCGCCAATTGTGAACTGATTTTGATAATTCTTTTTTTATTTGAAAGCCTTTACTACCAAATTGGTCCCATTTTTATTTGGTGAAGATATAATGAAGAACTTGGAGATATGGAAGAAACTCCTAAAAAAAATGGAGTAGGTTGTTTTTCTTTGTCAAAAATTTAACAATTTATCTATTGAATCGAAATACAATTCCGGGCGAGCTATAGCCAGCCAGGCCGTCGTATGACGGAATATATCCACTTACATTTCCACTATGCAGCAACTCGTACCCGCCAGGCTTGCATTCGTGGCTGCGCACGATAAAGCTTAGCTTATTCTTATGCAGGAATGATGCTGTGACGTCAGGCCCGAAATAGGTGCCCGCGCCACGAAGCGCATTCGCCACACAGCCGCCCGTGCTCTGCGGGTCTGACCACAGAATGTCGAATACCTACAAAAAATACGAGTATTCAAAAGATATATCAAAATATAATGGCATAAATATATTTCGAACTTCTCCATGCTTCATTGGATAGCAGTAATAGTATAGCGGCAGCTTTAATCTGACACCAGCAACGTTGACCATTTTCATACACGAGAAACAAACAATCAAAATATAGACTTATTATATTAATTCCGTGTCTAAACATTGACACAGAATTAACATAAAGGTACAAGTTCGGAGCCGACTGCAGACAGGCGACATGTTCGCTCGACCGCAGAATACGTGTCAACCGGCGGCAGATCATTAATACCACCAACTGCAGACAGCAGCAGCAGACGACGTGACGCGGCGACACTACTGGTTTCTATGTGTTTCTATGTATTTCTATGAAATAGTTTTCGCAGCTTGGGACACATCGTCTGACTAGACGTCGCTCGGCCGCAGATCACTCACACGAGAGACTCACTGAGGGAATTATTCAAGGAAATAGGTATACTTACTTTTGCATCACAATTCATATTTGAAAATATAATGTATGTAAGGAAAAATATTTCCATGTTCAATAAAGTAAGTGATTTTACAGATAGAAATTTACGTAATAAGAATGACTTAGTTAGCCCAGGCTAGCTCAGTTACAGGCTGAATACAGTCAGTAAGTCTTTTATGGGGAAGTGTATACTTTTTTATAATAAATTGTCAGAATCGGTCCTTGATATGCCAGACAGAAAATTCAAAGCTTATGTAAAGAAAGTACTTTGTGAGAAGGCTTATTATAGGACCGATGACTATCTTAAAGACAAAAAGGTCTGGCTTGAGCTTGGCGCGGGTCCCTCTTAAAGGTTGTATACTTAGACATGTCATAATTTAGGTACATTGGTACATACTAAATTTACAAATTGACTTTATTTTAAATTTCGTAATTCTTATAATTCAATTAAATTATGACATAATAAACAATGTAATCTCTGTCCATCTATATAACTAATTTTAAGTTTTTAGTTTGTTAGTTGACGTCTTTGGAGAAAACGTGCAGTGCAGTTTGTTGCCGCTTCTTCTGCACTTGCGCCTAGGAAGCGGCGTAAACTTAGCTTTAAGTAACGATTTGACGTCAACATTTGTGCAAAACAAAACAAAGTGACTATTATTAAGAGATATTATAAATATCCTATGATAATAAAGATATTTTGAATTTGAATTTGAATTTGAATCAGTAGAGGGACAAGCGCTGTGTCGCGTCAACTTCTGCTGCGGTCTGCAGTCGGCTACAAGCTAAGTCTGTATTTTGATAGTTGATTAATTCTATGTCAATGTTTAGGCACGGAATTAAACAAGAACCCTTTTTTCTTTTTGAGTCGATTTGCTCAAATGACACAATTTTTGTCTTAGCGAGTAGCCACTGGAGGAATTTAATATACCCTGAAAATAATGATACGCCCATACCTACCTATCAATATTGTCCGTGTTTTTGAAAAATCACTGTTATTAAACTACTACTACTAAAAATAATAAATAAAACACTGCGAAATATCGTCGAGCACGGCTCCGGGCCTTTCTTTGCTCTCAATGAATATTTCACAGTGTTTTATTTATTATTTATTTTTATATTACATTTATAATTTTTTTGTAGCTAAAACGGATAGATATTTAGATATTACATTTTTGGTATAATTTTCGTATAAAAAGGTGATTGTATAAAATAGTAATATGTATTATAAAGGCAAATTTAGGCAAATTTAGGGGTATGTTTGTGATTTTTTTCTATCAAGCCAAAAATGCTCAATCGTGTTTTAGATATTGTGGGTGTCAGTAGAAAAGCCTTAAATTCTTATGTAAAATTTTTGAGGAATAAATTGTAGTAGTTTAATTACAGTTTTCACTCACAAGCTTTGAACTGGCGGGGCCTTAAGAGTTTAATATATCGCAAACAGATCTTTCTTACCGCACAATGTTATTAAAATACCTATCACAACGATACCCCACTCTATAAGGTATACGAGAAATAAAAATATCATCCCCACTTTATCTATACGAGAGGGAACCTAAAAAAATATATCTAGTATTTACAGTATACTCGTATAAGCTAAACGCGAACGGACAGACAGACGGACATGGCGAATCTATAAGGGTTTCTTGTTTGGACTTCGGAATCTAAAAAGGTTTCGAGATGGTAGTTTTTAGGGTTCCGTACCCAAAGGGTGCAAACGGGACCCTATTACTGAGACTCCGCTGTCTTTCCGTCTGTCCGTCTGTCCGTCTGTCCGTCTGTCCGTCTGTCCGTCTGTCCGTCTGTCACGGGGCTCTATCTCTTGAACCGTAATAGCTAGACACTTGAAATTTTCTCCGATTATGTATTACTGTGGCCGCTATAACAACAAATACTCAAAGTAAAAAAAGTTGAAAATTAAAGGAGGTCGTCATACAAAAAACGTATTTTTTTTCAGCGTTTTTAACTAGATCTTCATAATGTCATTAACTAGATACTTGAAATTTTCACCGATTATGTATTACTATGGCCGTTATAACAGCAAATACTAAAAATAAGATAAAGTTAAAAATTAAAGGGAGTCGTCATACAAGAAACGTGTTTCTTCAGCGCTTTAAAACATCGTATGGAGGCACGGAACCCTTCATGTACGAGTCCGACTCGCACTTGCCCGTTTATTAGTTTTAGTTTCCCGCTTATGATACCTACCGCGTTTGCTCTAGAATTCTAGATGAGAACCAATAGATATGCTCGTGAAAATGCGTTGCAAAGTGCATTTAATTAATTTTACAATAATTCAGTCAAAGGAAATACCTTTAAGACCGATTAGTTGCATATGCGTTATTAGATAATTTGTAATATAAATAGATAAAAATCTAATTCGTATTACGCTCAAGGTCAAAGATGGAATGTGACGGGAAAATAATTTTCGTATAATCGCAGAGGCGGCAAAATGTACTCCATCCTCGCGCGCTACTCACCCATGACGCACTGACGCATTTTCCGACGTACCAATATTAGCTTCCTGCATTAACGATACTATCATAAAACGACGTTAATAACCCTCTAATGTCATTATAGCACACGGAGTAGACGCTGAAGCACATAAAAACTCAATAAAATGGGAGTAAAGTTTTTATTTTCGAACTGGGATAGCTATATCAGTGCAGACGGGCAATATTCGCTGAGAACAATAATATTCTTCATTTCCAATTTAAACGAACTAGGATTAAAGCGAACTTAAGTAAATGCAAATTATAAAAGTTTTAAATAGATCTTATGGGAGTTAGGACCTAATACCGGAACAGGATTCGGTGGTCAACGATTTATCACGCTATTACGTCATAGGTTACGTGCCCTCCGTTCCAGCTGGTATCGGCTTCGGAATGTACATGAAGGACCATCACTGAGTTTCATGTTCCACTTTAAAGTTGGTAATAGGGAAAACTTGTTTACAAAATGTACGCGTTGCTGTACTAATAAAACAGAATTCTATGTACCTACGTATTTTGTACAATTTCAAACAGAGAAAGAACCAATTATTTATTTTCAGCAATATTTTCAGAGTATAATATTTAATTGGATCAAAATTGGAGCAAATTGTGGTTTTGTGTTTTGCGCTTGGTCGTGTTTTTGAAATAGACTGAACCTGTATTTTACCGATAATTAACAATCTTTTTTTATAAAAAGTAAACAAGTGAGGAAAAATCCTACTAATCCAATCAATCGAACGAGAAAATATACAAGTGGGAATAAACCATAACGATTATGCCATTATAGTATAGTACTCGTAAATTGTTAACAGTAACGAATTCTACAAAATATGAAAAGTTAGGATGAATC
Source organism: Acrobasis repandana (assembly GCA_963576875.1). Taxonomy (NCBI): domain Eukaryota; kingdom Metazoa; phylum Arthropoda; class Insecta; order Lepidoptera; family Pyralidae; genus Acrobasis; species Acrobasis repandana. Next base: position 10,173,133 of record OY756218.1, on the reverse strand, counting down.
AGTCAAAATGTCTGAAGCACGCGACAAATTGTGAGACGAACCACCCCTCCTCCCGGGGAATTGAAGTTCATAAAGCTATCGCAGGCGAGTTGATCGTGTGGCGGCGGGGGGCAACCCGCTCAAATTGTGTTACGCCGAGGATGGCCGCACAAATTGCCTCTCCAAATAAGAAGAAAAGAATAAGATCACTGGGAAATAAACCAATAAGTGATGAAAGCTATAATTTTGACAACGCTCTCTATCATGACTACAAAACAAAGAATAAGTGTCATGTCTTTTAGATTTCGTGAAATTTGTTGAATAAAAGTTGTTCAGTTACATGGGCTGAGGTACCATCTGAGAGGTTTTGCGTTCTTTCATTAATACGATGTATGCCGCTTACTTGTGATTCTAAAAACTTGGCCAGTAAGCACTTAAAAAATAACCTAATAAAATATCAATTATTCTTGTCATGATTCATTGTCTAAGAACTTTCGGTTGCCAAAATATTTATTAAAATTATGCTACAATAAAGTTGTTTTGTATTGTATGTAAGAACATTCACGTTAAAATGGAACCTTTCATTTAAATATCTTCCTATTTATTTATTGTCCTTTGCGAATGCATACTAACGTACACACTTAACGGGCTTTTGTTGACTCAAGTCAATTGTAAAGTAAATATAATGCGAGGGTACACCGCTCGAGTCCCAGGAGAGAGTTAAGGGTTAACACACGAGATGAGCGAACATCAACTATTTATAATTCGGGTTGTTAACAGACAGAATTTCACATTTATTCTTTCAAGTACTTCTACTCCTACACAGCTAACCCGGCGCTTTGGGAATATGTTTCCTTTGCCTGATATTTTCTACGTGATAAGATTTATTCATGCTGGAAAATCCTCGTGCAAAATTTACCCCATTGTTTTATTTTTACTTTCCTAGTAATTGAATATCAGTCTAAGTTAATCTTCTCCTCTGGGGAACAATCAGATGTGTATATGAGGATCAATATGCTGTTTGATTTCAGTTGAAGTAAAGTTATTAATTCTCAAACTTATAGACGAACAAACATATGATCAAACTTTCTAAGTAAAGAGTATTAATTGTTTCTATTTTTACCATAAATTTTAAAATACGTAAATATGAATACTTATTTCATATTATTTGATCAAAATATCTCTAATCATAAAATTTATATAGTTATTGAAGTATATTGTATGTCATTTACTACCACAATCTTATATACCTAGGTATACTCTATCTATATAGATCTACTACAACAATTAAATATTTAAAATTGATAAAGAAAGCAAATTTATGTATGCAAATTCGTTTAATTCTGGACTGGCTTACTTACTTGGCCTATTTCAGCTTGTCAGAGCATTTTCATAAAAAAGAGGGCTTTTAAATTTTTTATACATCAGATTCCATATAAATATTTGTCAATCTAAAGAAATGAATGTAGGTTACGAGTAGCTACCTACTCGTACATCAGGCTTCGAGGGGTGATCGTGCAATTTACGTAACTGCCATACCAAATTGAATTCTGGACTTGAACCGGTGAAACTAGCAATTTATCTGCCAAATTCCATTTAATCCGGCTTTCTATCGGACGACGGACAAGTTACACGAGAATAACAATGTTAGGCGCTTGACGCTGCCCAGATAAAGTAGGTAAAGCAAGTGTTAGCATAGTAAATCATTTACTATTGGAGGATATTGCAGGGCGAACTGATGAAATACCCGGCTTCAGGCAATAAACTGAAGCTGATAAAATATTTTATGGAATTTAAATTTACCTGAAATATTACATTCAATAAATCCTGTCCTAGACATAATTCAAATCAAAAAGCTAAAAACCTTCAGAGATAATCTGGTTAAAACCCATCTTCTGTCTCTTTCCCTCTTATCGGCATTTACTGTTGCTGGAATGAGACTTCGCTAAACGTCAAAAGTAAAATGTAGCCTGTTTTCTGCTTACTACGACAAAATTTAAATGACATTTTCTAATGACATGTACTTCTGTTTGTTTAGGTGATTTTGTCTATTTAGTAGCGTCATAAACGTCAAAGCGTATTGCGTTAACAAATATGCCACTAAGTTTCAAAACAGGTTACACTTTTTACATTTCACCGTGACCGCGGAATCTATAGACTTCCAATATCTCTGATTAAAATACACAACTTACATGTGTAGCGTACATACGTATTTGCTACTAGCAAATACGTATGTACGAACATACATTAAACGCTTTATTTAAGGCTGGGTCTGAAGTGGATCTATGTTTGGTCCCGCTTCCACGCACACAAATTTACTCTAGCCGAAGCGCGACAGCGAGCTATGCGCGGTGAAAAGATCGCGGTAGGTCAATGAGGCTGGTTTCGGTATTTGTTTTTTTTTCGTTTTACAAAGAATATTTAAGAGTTATTTAAAAAGTAAGACATGATGACTGCCTTATGTTTATTACAGTTATAATCCAATTTGTATTTCCTGAATACTTTCCGTTTTAGTATAATTCTGAGATGATTTGGGACAACTTCGCAATGTTTTTCTATCGAGAAAATTTTTAGCAATCGTGTTTTCGAAACATGTATATTCAATTCAATTCAAAATTCAATACATATTTATTATCATAGGATAATATCTCTCAATAATAGTCACATTGTTTTGTTTTGCACAAATGTTGACGTCAAATCGTTACTTACAGCTAAGTTTACGCCGCTTCCTAGGCGCAAGTGCAGAAGAAGCGGCAACAAACTGCACTGCACGTTTTCTGCAAAGACGTCAACTAACAAACTAAAAACTTAAAATTAGTTATATGGATGGACTGAGATTACAGTGTTTGTTATGTCATAATTAAATTGAATTATAAGAATTACGAAATTTAAAATAATGTCAATTTGTAAATTTAGTATGTACCAATGTACCTAAATTATGACATGTCTAAGTATACAAACCTTTAAGAGGGACCCGCGCCAAGCTCAAGCCAGACCTTTTTGTCTTTAAGATAGTCATCGGTCCTATAATAAGCCTTCGCACAAAGTACTTTCTTTACATAAGCTTTGAATTTTCTGTCTGGCAATATAGTAGTTAGTCCTGAACTTTGCTGTGTTTTTATTTCCAAGTAAGTATTTCGTTACTATTGATAATATTTAAGATCGCTCTAAGTACTATTAGAGTCATATGGGCTCTTAAAAGGGTATGAGAATCTATTACATTAATGCATTGTCATGCAGATCGCTCACATCCATCTTCGCGCAATATTCTGAGTACACAAGAAGTATTGACTGATTTTCAAAACACTCCAATACGTCTTCAGTTTACAGAGCGTCCATGAATCATGCTGTACTCGTAAAGGTCAACGTTCAATATACAATTCTGTCTTGTATAGACGGATCATCAATTCCAGCAACATCGGATAAAACTTTCAAACGAACAAGAACCCCAATAAAATCGATCGGCACCCCAAAACCTGTGAATGATTGATTATGAATTACTAACCTGCTTCCACTCCACTTTGTCTATAGCCTCGCCGCCTGAAGCGTTCTCAGTCACCGGAGGGCGTAGGAGCGACACGTACTGAAACCATATTATAAAAATTAAATCCCCTTTCTGATATTTTAAATCATAAAAACATTAAAAGCCGAGTTATTTTAATCAGTCTGTAAACTTTAAAACGAGTTTGTCAGGCTTAAAAACACAAGTTTTGAGTAGTTGTACCTCTGCTAATGGCTATTCAATAATTTCCCATAATAATAATTTGTTGCTGGAATAACAATTTTGCTTTTTCAAAATTAATAACTTTTACGCTTCCAATAATAAAGTTGAAAGTACCTAAATATAAAAGAGTCATGTTTTGTAGCTAAGCCGTATATTCACTAAAAGACTAACAGCTTTGCAGCAATTACCTCGTCTTATGTTGGGATATAATCTGAACTGCATTTTACGCAGGTAATTAGGTACAAGTTATATGTGCATGGCTTATTTCGTTGCTAAATAGGGAGCACTACCAGGGTTAGTTCACTCAATAGAAATTGCGAACGCTCTATTTTTAGCGGTATTGCTGTAACGCTCTTCAGACGTCGTAAACAGTGTAAACATAGTGTAAACAAACATATGTGCTACGACACAACTCATATTTTAGTGGGCTGTGTACACAGACGGGGGAAATAGTAGATAAACACCGGCCATATGCCAGTTCAAAATAGATACTTACGTAAGTACTCACATATACTTACTCTAACAAGCACTTATCTACTTGTAAGATGATAAGATGTACTGGTTCGCAAAATTGAATTACTTGTTCAAATAAGTAAATACCTACACTCATCATCATCTCTTCTTCATCTAAACGCATTCCCGGTTGCATCCTCAGCTATGCTGCTTCGGAGCCCGGGGTGCGCTTTCCCGCTTTTTCTTCTCCAAATATAACATGCATTCCAATGGTCACCCAAGGATGCCAAAGACCTTGCTAAATGGAGAAGAAATGGGCGGAACAGTGAAATGATTTTTGGATTTGACTATAGTTTTACGACCGGCTGGCATGCCTGACGTCAACCCTTTTTGGAAAAGTATTTGTGCGAAAAGTTTTACGGCCGCCGCTCGACGTTGACCCTCCTTGGGAATGCAATTGTAGCACGAGATGTTTGTGCTATGTCCTTTAGTCGCCTCTTACGACATCCACAGGAAGAGATGGAGTGATCCTTTTCTAACCCGGAACCACACGGGTACACAATAATACACTCATAATCACCATCCGATCGTATTCCCGGTTGCATCCTCAGCGGTAACGCTTCAGAGCAGGGATCCGCTACCTTACCTAGGTGATTTGATCAGGTTACTGGTTATTACAAGAAGCGACTGCCGTCTGACTTTCGCAACCCAAAGGGTAGACCTGAACTAATCCTAGGATAGGTTTAAACAAACGCTAGATGGAGTTTGGGACTCACAGCTTCATGTGTCTTCCAAAGCACGGAATCATCTTTATTTTCCGATAATCTGGTGACTCAAGCCTGCAATATCCTAACCAAACTGGAAACAACTACATAAGTAAATACCTACACTATTTATACAGGCTGACTTTTTATCCACCAGCCAAATTTATGAAGCAAGTTCAGTCCATGATACATAACTACTTTCCATAAAAACAATTAACGAAAAACTAAAACAAAAATTCACCTTCCCATACAAATCAGCGTTCAGCCAAACGGATTTTGTATGGGAGGACGAAAAATAAAAATTTTATCGATTTTTAATAACTTTTTTTATAGAAAGTAGTTCAGTATCATGGACTGAACTTGCTCCAAAAATTTGGCTGGTGTTTAAAAAGTCACCCTGTATATATAAGTACATAGTAGTAAATAATAAGAAAATGAATATATTTTTATAACTTAGCTTACGACAAAGAAATGATACAAAAATGAAGTTTTCCTGACTGACTGACTCTACTTACTTAACTCTTCCACACGGGTACACATTCATTTTCGAGGCTATTTTTAAATGTAGTCTTGAAACTTTAACGCATTTTGCATGCAAATAGTGATGTGCCGCTGGAAATATTTAAAATTTACGCGAATTTTCCCTTTGTAAATTTACAGGAATATTTCCAATATTTACGTAAACATTCCCAATATTAATTCCCCTAAATCTCACCCAAAATATTTCCGGGAATGTTTACTGGAATATTTCCAAAGTTTTCAGGGACGGTATATCACTACATGTAAATAAGGGTACCTTATCCCTTTCGAGGCTGCGGATCATGTCCAGGTCGGTAGTGTCGGAGATGCCGCCGTGCACGACGAAAACCCGGTTGTTGATGATGGTTCCCAGCGGCAGCCAACGGTACACGCACTCGATGAGCTTAAGCAGACGCTCGGCGTTGTGCTGCCAACGGAGGTATAAATTTACCACTTCAATACAGTAATGCTTATAATTACTAGTCTAGACTTCTAGCATCTTGCATCACTAAAATGTTGTTGGAATTAATTAGTAATGTAATATGCCTTTTTAGGGTTCCGTACCCAAAGGGTGCAAACGGAACCCTATTACTGAGACTTCGCTGTCTGTCCGTCTGTCACAGGGCTCTATCTCTTGAACCGTTATAGCTAGACACTTGAAATTTTCACGGATTATTTATTACTGTAGCCGCTATAACAACAAATACTAAAAATAAGAGAAAGTTAAAAATTAAAGGGGGTCGTCATACAAGAAACGTGTTTTTTTCAGCGTTTTTAACTTGATCTTCATAATGGCATTAACTAGATACTTGAAATTTACATCGATTATGTATTACTATGACCACTATAACAACAAATACTAAAAATAAAAAAAATAAAAAAATTAGAGAGGGTCGTCATACAAGAAACGTGTTTCATTAGCGTTTTTAATTATTATTGTACGGAGGTACGGAACCCTTCATGTACAAGTCCGACTCGCACTTGCCCGTTTATTTATTTATTTTTCGCTGACCTAATAATGAAAATGACGTAGCAATGATGCCACTTGATTTAATAGTAGATTGTACTACAAGGCGTAAAGGTAATAATTTTAAGGTGTGGGCGCTACTTTGAATTCAGAGCGAAACGAAGGACTCCATACTAGAATCACAAGCGAACCTAGCGAGTGATTGTACTGTGGAATACCTACTAAGTATCAAGTTTAATATGTAAAGCTATTCAGAATCGCGCACATAGAAAACGTAATGAAACGGTTTTTTAATGACTGCAAAAGTATATAATGTCTACGAAAAATGTTTTTTTAATATTTCTTTAATGAAAACAACTCCAAATAAAGTTGGTAACTTCCTGTTAAGCTCTGATTAGGTATATGTAGGTATTCTACTTTTCTCCATCAGAGATGAATGTGCTAGTCGATGTACGGTAATATTTATACCTCGGGCAATATGTGAAATCCTTCGTTTCACTCTGGATTCAAAGTAGCGCTCTCGCCTTAAAATATTACCTTTACGCCTTGTAGCACAATCTACTATTACATCGGTATATCAAGCTTACAATGACTGAGACCTGCAATCAAAACTTAGGTCAAAGAACAAAAGCTTCGTATACACACAAATAAGTAAGGGACCAAATTGAGTCATTTTGATTTCCAGCACATGAACAAGATCTTTTTCACAATCTATTTTTATTCTTTTATGATTACATGAATCGCTCCCGCGTACACTCCAGAACAGATCGAAATAATTAAGTAATTCAATTTCAGTCAGACAAAAACTTGTAAAACAATCAAAATGCGGGGAAGTTCATTAAACGCTCCGTATCAACTAATTGAATTGTGGATAAGTTTCCACTTTACGCAAGAAAAAGACAAGGATTTTCTAGGAATAAATTAAACAATCGAAAATATCTCGAACATTCCCGAAAGCCTTCAAGGCTTTCGGGAATGTTCGAGATATTTTCGGCTGGTGGCTGGTCGGCCAGTAGCTATTTGTTTTCGTTTATTTCAATAGTCTTCCTTATTTCGATACTGATCAAATACGTAGCTTTGGGATTCTTAAAATATATAATAGCATTAGAGATATCTGGAATAGTTTCAGGCATATACATATTTGTTTAAAATAAGGCAATAAATGTTATACAGTGAGCTTTATTTTTGTAGAGAAATATCAAAATATAATTGGTGCCAAAATATCCCGGGACTGAAAATACTCCTCCGTCCTGCCTGCCTGTCCCTCGTCATGCCTTAATTTACATCCAACACCTCTGACACTTCTTCACATTGTTATCTTTTAAAACAGTATGAAAGTATTCTAATAATTTTATAATAAACCAAACAATATCATTCAGGTCTTGTGTATGTATGTTGATTTCTCACTGATCACTGAATTTTAAAAAAGTACCTAAATAATTTCTTAATTCTATAATATTTCATTGTAATGAAACACCTGTCCTTAAAGGTTTCTCCGAATAGAAAGGATTTCGGGAGCTTTCTCAGAATTTCAAATAAAATGCTTTGTTAGACAGACACAATAACATTGCGAAAGCCCAATTCTATGATGACATTTGTCTCGTGTCAGAACAGTGTTAATTTAGAGTGAAATACTTATTTGGGTAACATGACATTTGTACGACAATATCACAGACTAATAATAATATACTACAAACAAAAAATATGTATCGCAATTCTTGACTTTCTTACCCTTAAAAGTGATATAAAATCACTTTCATTCTTTCATTTTTTCTTACCCTTTTCATTCTTTCATTTTCGCATTACCTAAATATTTGCATGTTGAGTCATCCATACTCATTTGAAAGTCTTATTACATGTAAATCTACTATTGGATAATGTACTTACTCTGTACTTCTGATGCACCTCCCTGATGAAACCATACCTAGAACAAGAAAGTAACTAGTCTATTCTCCGCATTGCAGTATCTCCGATCCGAGGGACTATCCTCTTGGGCACGTTCTCGGGTTCGTAATTTGGAACCCTCCACGTGAACATATTTATGGACCTATTTAGAGATCACGCACAGAAATTATCACTTCCAGCTAGAAACCCTCTAAATCACAAGTAGGTAGGTAGTATCTTGTAGACATAACATAAGGTATTGTTTACAAAACCTGTATGGAAGTTTACAGAGATACGCGTCCGGCTACCGGTGTAGAGTGTTGAATGTTTTGTCCAGTAGGTACCTACATATATACATACATCGATTTATTTTTTTCTAGTCAAGCTTAACTCCTTTTGAATTGCATAGAGAAAAGTAGTTGAACGTTAGCAGCATACTTAAAGAGGCGTATTGTCTTACGTTACGTCCATTAAGAGAAAAACAGACTAAGAAATAGGTTCCATTCTAGTAATGTACTCTGGCTTTATATGATACGTACCTATTGGAAAAACTGTCTTATTTTTTCGAAAAATATTAAAACTTATTGTACGGAATAGTTTTTCAAAAAGATCTTATCTACATGTACCTATTTATTTTAAAACTTACCTAGAATTCATAATGAGATCTTCATGGTTGCCTCGGTTCAAGTAGACCCCGCCAGGGAACGCAAGCATGCACGACAGCAGAAGAAGGAACACCTCCAGGCTCTTCTTTCCCCGATCTACGAAGTCCCCGTTGAATATGTATGGGTTCTCTGGTGAGGGCAGACCATTCTGCATAACAATACGAAAAATATGCTGAGTAGTACTTTGGTATGCGCCGCCACAAATTAATAATTCAGGCATATTTATGCTTCATTCTTTTTAATCAACTCCAACCAACAAACAAATTTCAACCAATAAGGCATAACACTAAACTATAATACATAACACAACCCTATATACGAGTATTAGTCCGATTAACTCGGCAAACAATGGACATAGCGATAGTAGAGGTTACTTTTTAAAATCAATACTCTACATACGATACAAATCTATCATATAGACACGAACAATAACAGTTTGTTTGTAACATTGTAATCCGTAATCTTCTTCACAGAAACGGCTGTATCGTATTTCTACAGGGAATTATTAAACTTGTTGTTGTTGTTGTGTAAATAACGAATAATAAATATATTATTTGTGGCCAAGAAAGAGCAGTGAAAAGAAATCGTTGTGAATTACCAGATTGCTCAGATCTTGTAAAACTGGTACTTTATGATATTTTCTTTTTACTTTGCTCTCTTTCGACCTCTTCGATTAAATTTCTAAAAGAAATTCTAATTACGAGTTTGACGAAAACGAATAAAAGGATTTGCTAGGCAAATGCTTTAGCAAAACCAAGCCACATTGAAGGTCGGACGACCAACTATCTCGAAACAAAACAACAGCATTTTGCATCTATCCTCCGGTGGAAGGCTAAAGTTATCTTTCTCCTTTTGTATATTGGATACAAAATATAACATCTTTATCTCTTACGACGTTTAAAGAGTGAAAAGCCCAAGTCTAAAGGTAATAATTAGCAAGTTGCCGCTTGAAGATGGATATTAATAATTATACTTAATTAGTTTATACTTAAGTATGAATTGGAAATAGTTTAGTAAGATCTCCAAGTTTAAAACCTTCCCTTGGTCCACTTCAATCAAATGTGCAGGAAGAGAAACTGCTGGTACAACCTTAATTTTTCGTTGCTCCAAGGCAAGTAACAACATTAAAGTCTAACAAAATATACTGAAACTATTTTAAGGGTATATAGATTCAGTCCATGGTACCGAACAACTTTCCGAGATATGAAACACATATCGATAAATGAAAACAAAATATTCATATATCGATATGTGTTCCTTGGAGAATGTTGTTCAATATCATAGACTGAATCTAACTTTAAAATTGTTAGATTTAGTTAGACGTTATATAAAAGAAATTTATGTTCAATACAAAGTAAGTGGATAAGTATTATCGACTCAGATATTCAAATTGAGGAACAAAATTTACATTAATAATGTAAATGAAATAATTTGATATTCACTATTGGCTTTCCAATAATCAAATTGTATTTTCTTACATTAGCATTATAATCTTCAAATAGTTTTCCGAATGTTAATTAATTGAGCTCTTATAGTCAAATAATGAATACGAACACGTAGGGGACGATAAGAAAATAACGACGCCTGAAAGGCTTTCTGTTCCAAGATGTCTCGAAGTGTCCAAGTGCCCTCAAGACCCATCTCAATTTCATGTGTCATCTCGGACAGTTTGAAAGTTATGACGTTGTGACAACGAAACGATCTTAATAAGGTACCATTTTAAATTTTTTGTCCTAGCATATAATACGAGATGTTTTTGCTTAATTGAGTCGAATATTATTATTTTTTAATTCAAGGACCTGGACTATTCAGGTCCAGTGAACGTTTCAAGGACTGAGTTATCTCAGTCCTTTGACTTTGATAACGTTCACTGGCAACAATTAATGTAGGTTGTAGTAAACAATTAGTCTAGAGCTCCTCAATGTTCTGAAAGGTACATGAAGCATTTACCAGCTAAGTTCCAGCCTTGTCTCTCATCTTAGCGTGTTTTAACAGATGCATCCTTAGCTTTGTTGCTTCAGAGCCAATTTTCTAATTTCTAGTTACAATGTGTTTAAATTACTTTGGACCAGCGAACTATTATGCTATAAAAGAGAAACTTCAATCATTATCATCGAACAAAATGTCCCCAAATGCACAGTGTCAACTGACGGCCAATGTCCGCTATGACGCAGCGTAATCCATCAGCCGCTGATTGGTTCAGCAATTGGCGTGAAGTATCATCGTCAGTAAGAGTATTGGTAGAAAAAGAGATGTAGTTTTTAAGTACCGCCTACTTTAATGTACTTTTGATAGGGCATTTTTTTAACTTAATTAGGGGTTCTATTGGCAGGCATTGTCAGTTTGGCAGTATTTTTCGAACAACAAAGCCTACCCGAGAACATTCGTATATTCGCCCGAATAAGTGTTTAGCAACCATTTTACTTCTATAACATTTAGTTCGCTGCTTCAGACAACTTGCAAAATGTTAAGCAATAAAAATACTATAGCAGTAGCGGGCTGAGAAATAGTATGAGTCACGTCTTATCACAGCGAGTTTCGCGAATCCTTACATCTGCACGGTGGCCGCAGCCAAGGCCTTTTACGCAAGATGTCGACTGCCAATCAATACCCAGCTGCGTTATGTAACCGTTATCTTTAAACTAAACCGCAGTACACGACCTGTGACGTTCAAAGCTGCACTAATTTGGACAAAAAATAAACGCATGTTTTTTTTTGACAAATGAATTGGTTTTTTTTTTTCGATATTGAAACAAATGAATAATATGTACTTACTTGAATGTGAAATAAAGATATTTAACAAACATATATATAATGAATATACGATGCGTTAGATGGTAAGTATCTCTCCACTCTTGAAAAATATTAGGGAAATTCTTTCACTTTAAAGGTAACAAAATATATTGTCAAAAGTAATAATCACATAGAACTTGAATAATACTCAGTAGAGCGCAACTCACGCACCAGTGTCACCCATTTTCTTATTTGATATATTTCTTCATAACAAGACGTCTAAAATATACGAAAGAAAAAATATATAGTCATTGGGCGAAAATGACATGCATATATATACGTAGTATTCTTTGCGATGTCATAACATAATCTCATTTGATATTGCTCGAATTATTGAAGCAAATATCTTTTACCACAATATCCTTATGGAAACTACTGGGTATAACAGTTTGAGAGGTGTTCAAGCGAAGCGCAGATGTTTACTTTTTCAGATCTGCGCATTAGAAATTATTGTTTTTTTTTTTTAATATTTTATTTATACAATTTTTTATTGTGAGGCCAAAGTTTAATAGATTAAGCTCAAACTCTTTGGGTTGCTATGGTACGCACCTTTTGGCTCTATCATTATAAGAATTTTCTTGTCATAATAATGTTACATTGTCATCTGATTTACATTTACATACAAAATTTTATTACTCCCGGGAACTGGGTCAAATTTAACTTGCAAGATTTGACCCAAACAAACATACATATATTGCAAGTTAAGTAAGTGCTTGTAAACTAGTAGTTATTAACTGAATTTCATACCGAACACACATTTCATAAGAACGAGGTCTGAAAAGTGTAGAAGCGTTTAGGAAATACCTATGTCGCAAAAATAATTATGTCAACGATGTCGTCCGGCCCGTCGGGCAGTCTATCAATCAGCCGCTGACCAAAGGGGGGGGGGGGGGGGGGGGGTCAATTAGAAGACGCGTGCGTCGCTCCCGCCCGCGCGTGTTTACGTGGCTATATCCTAGGGCGCTGACAGACGACCGCCCAAGGGTTGTAAATGCAATGGGGCGCTGAAGTTTTAATTATAAAAGTGATTTGCTGTCAAGAGGTTTGGTGACAGACAGTAAAACAAAACGCGATTGACAAATGAACATTTGGTTTTATTGTTCTGAGATGAACATGAATGATTCATAGATTAATATTGTGTAAGAAACTGTAGCTTTAACGTTACAGTGGCACCATCTGGTAGCAAGGTTTCACAAAACCAAAGGAATAAAAGATGAAATAAAATGGTGAAAATTATTCCGTGAGCGGGACTTGAACTCGCGATCTCGTTTCAAATACGACCACGTTCTAAACAACTGAGCTAATAAGTGATTGAATTTATCCATCATTTAATATTCCTATTTAAAAGATGAAATAAAAAATGGTGTAAAAAATACACTGCGTGAGTGAGTCTTGAACTCGCAACGTTGCTCTATTTTTGACCATAATCTAATCAACTGAGCTATCATGTGTTCTACTCTACCTCGTATGGCGAATTTCTCCACCATTTGATATTCCTATTCTATAACACGCATTAAGAGTTAGGTCAGAACTTGTAGACTAGATGGCGTTTTATTAAATTTTTATATCAAAATTCTGCAATGTTCTAAGTTTCATAGGCATGGAATGATTAATGACATCTCATTCGTTCAGTAAGTATGGTCGTATAAAAATGGATTCTCATATGGGAAATTAGAAACAACCCAAGTACAGAAAACGTAATGTTTTTGTAGTTTTTTCAGTATAAAATATGTTTTTATAAAATGTTATTAACAATTATAGTGCTATGCTTGTTTAAATTAATTTAAGACCGCTGTACACATTTTGCGACATGATACTGCAACAAAGAGGGCCTAAATCAGAACAGACTCTTTGTTTCCTTTATTTTGGTTATCCTGCGGATTTTGTTAGATTTCTTATTTTCTTTTTACAGCTCGACTGATAATCTAGTGTATTCACTTCAAAACCACAATTTGAAGCTCGTTCAAACAAAAGAGTATTTGGGATCACGGTTAATGACTCTTGTAGTAGCGTATCTCTCAGATGCTGAATTTAGGATGTTTACTATTATGCCACTCTCGAATTTGATGTCAGGGGCGTAGCTACCGCCATATCTGCCGTATCAATTATACGGGGCCCCCGGTCCACGGGGGACCCCGACGTGCGTAATCGAAAATTTATTTTAAAATTTAAACATAAAAAATTTGCTAGGAACTTTGATGGGACATGAACGCCTGTCAGACCTGTCACTATTGTCCATAGAGGCAGAAACTTTAGAAAAACTAAAGTCATCATCAGCTATAAATGATTTAATAAATCAGTTTGCCGAAAAATAGGCAAGGAGAGAGTATATTTAATTTAAATTGTTTGTAAAAATTTAGAAAAAGTGACAGATAATTATGATAAATAAATATTTCTTTTAATTTTATGCAAACATTTTCTTTTCTTTTGTGAGGGCTCCCTAACAAATTTTTATACGGGGCCCCGCCAAGGCACGCTACGCTACTGTTTGATGTCCTAAGGCTAACCAAGTTATAAACCAATTCGCAATTTTTTTGGTGACTTTAATAGGCAGCCTATTCGAATAATCAAATTATAAATAAATAGATAAATAAATATGTAATTGGAAAGATCTCACCAGATTTTTGATCAGGCAAACCCACTACACTCACAAATGGTCACAAACTGCACATATCACTAAACCGCGTAACGGTTAATCCCAGTAATGGCAGAAAATAAAGCTTGAAAAGCGAGTGAGAGGTTTATGATCGCAGACTTTTTTTTGTGCGGTCCCAGAAAAGAAAACATGATCGTTCGGCGCCGCGGTCGGCCAAAAATTCTTTATACCGAATAATAATTTTATATCAAAATTCAATAGACAATGTAATTCATTCCTAACTAAAATACATATGTTTAGACAACGGATCGATAAGGGAGCATGGGCAGTAATTTTGCGCCAGGGGCGCCATTAGCGGTACAGCTGGTACTATGTTTACGTATGCCATGGAGTGGCCCTCGCTCGCCTTACTGACGTCAAAACCGCGTAATGAGCATCAGCTGGAAAACAACTCATAGGAAGCCTTACAATAACCATTTCACTTTACGACTAGCTACTGAATATATAGCGTTACCTTCATTAGTCGGAAAATACTTATCTTCAACCAGGAGGGTGATTTAACCTATATATTCGTAATGTAAGTAGCAGAGCGACCTCACCACAACTACGAAAGTTCTGCACTAAATAAATAGATAAGGTTGGACTAATCAACTAATTGAGTTAACCCCAAAGTTTAATATTGTATTATGCAATACCTACTGAATCAAAAACATTATATTATATAATAAATACATGTGTAGATAAACACCCACATAGAATAATTTGAAAAAAGTCATTTTCCAACTTGTCCTGGCCGGATCAAAATCTACCACTCCAGAAATTTCTGAAGAGGCAGACTGGCATGTTAACCATTACGCCACAGAGGTCGTCAAAACTAAAAGTTCTGATCAATAAACCAAAGTTATCAATGCGTCATGTTCAGTCTGACTTTATTTACAGAGTATGTACTTTTCCGTTGCGTGTCGACGGTTCGGTAGGTAATTGTAATTGCACCTTAATCGTCCCTCATTTTCAAAATAAACATTTAAGTGTGTTGATTTGACGGTAGTATATTATATATGTATTAATTTTGCTAGAAACAAAAATCTTATTCAATTTCAGGTAAATAACAAAATCTTTGTATTACGTACTTAATTATAACCTGAAATCCTTAATAATTCAATTTGCCGATTGCGCAATATTACAGCTCTTAAACAGAATTAATTTAACAAGGTATTGTCAGCGCAAACACAAACATTACGTAACAGATAATAAAATATTAATCCAATTACAGTGTCACAACGAAACTTGTAAGTCTTTGTAAGTGATTATGGAATTGTATAGTGTATACTATTCACAAATAGTTGTACATAATCTCTTGACTTTGGTTCAACACAGAATTAGCGACGGGACGAGAGAGTGTTAAATCAACGAAATCGTTCTAAATTCCATTAAGTGTTGAAAGTGGAGTTCGTATAAAGTTGTATACTTTGTGTTGAATAATTTGTTGAAGACATTCCAGTAGAGACAAAGTTAAGTTAATCCCACCAAAAACATTTTCATGTAAAAATGTTGCCAAGACGAGTCTACATAGCTTACCCTGTGAAAGTTATCAGCTCTCGTATAAAACCAAGCTCTAAAGACTACACGCTCTAAACCTACAAGCTCTACACGAATAAGTGGTCAGATCTCATGTAGAGCCAAGATTCTTGATCTATGCGCCCTTACTTTACCAAGCCTAACTTCACATACTCTAAATTTTATTCAAAACGTGATGCTTGGCCGTTTTGCTACCGTTACGAAGATTTCTAGGCATTCGTTCATCGTGTGTGAAATAAAACGGCCAAGCATCACACACGATGAACATGGCCACGAGCCAAAAATCTTGGCTCTACATGAGATCTGACCACTTTTTCATTATTTTTTTTAATTTTTTGTTGTCTTTGTAGTAATATTAGCTTACATACCAAATTTCAGCGTTCTAGGACTTCAGGAAGTGCCTTAAGAATTTTGATGATCAGTGAGTGAGTGAGTGAATCAGTGACGAAATCAGGGGTTTTTAGACATTAATAAAATCTAAAGTATAATAGCTACGATGTTCAAACTTTGTATGTTTAATGATTGTACTAGTGTCATTATATTTTGATTATTAAGTATTTATTTTATTTGATAATTTTTAAGTATTTAGCATTATCCTAACCAAAGTTATGAGAGTTCAAAAAAACGACGAAACGTTTCGAGAAAAGGTAGGTAGTGCCCTTGCGCTCCGCTTGGCTCGTCTTGGCGGGGGCACTCCCGTGCCTCCAGATACAATTTGTACGAATTAATATACGAGAAGATATGTATAATATCCACAGTATTCTTAAATAATACAGTAGATATTACTATCACGAATATTTATGTAATCTATACTTATTCCGTGATAATTTTTAGTTTCCATCCATAATTATTATAAAATGCGTATATCTGTCAGTCTGTCTGTACTCGATATATTTTGAAACTACGCCGACTTTAATGCGGTCATAACTGACGTGTTGGTTTGGTAGACAATTTTACCAAAGGTTTGCATCTAAAATATACTAGCTGTTGTCCACGGTGCCCGCGTAGTCAAAGTGTATTTACTTAACGAAAACTCACACCGTGGGTATTTTTTATTTTTAGCATATTTATACTCACATAACTCCTTAACCAAAAGTCCTATTAAATATTTTGTAATTGGAATCAACATGGAAATAAACTATTTATTGGATAAAGACAAATATCGTGATACGAATCATCATATTTTCATTATACCCGTTGCGTGATCATCTAATTTAAACAAAAAGTTTATATAGATTTTTTTTGTCGACTCAGCTAGTTTAGAATTTAATAATGGAAAGCTCCATTAACTGGCTCTGTAGTTTTGATCATCTCCATATAGTGCTTGGCAAGCTACCTTAAAAAGCCCCCATTGAATGATGTGCAGTAAATACGATTGTTAATAATAGTTGTTTTGAAAAGAAAACCAATTCCATTACATTTGATTCAGTGACGTCAATGGTGTCACAATACCAGCTACTTGCACACCAATACAATTCAATACAACTTGCTTTTTATAAAGCTAAATTCTATTAGAATATTGTTAGTGGTGAATTTATCCTGTTATAGACAAAGCTATACATACCCTGGGGTAGAGATGATAATGATACCGTTTCCGCATTCTGATAATGCGGGTTCTGCATTTTTTTTAGATCCTCTACCGCTATTGGTTTCTCAAAACGAAAGAACAATGGCAGAAGCCCCTACATGAAATACCTGATAATAATTGGCAGCGTCTTAAAATGAAAAATATGGAAATAATAGTAGCGGTATAATGCGAGTATTATTATAATCAAGAACAATACTATTTTGAGATACATAAATGTACGAGATATTTGCATTTATACATTTGGAGGTTATGTGAATTTTAATTGTCTATGAATCTAAAAATATCGATATCCCAATGGAACTATTCATTACATATTGTTGCGTGTTTGTTTGCTCTTTTTATTGGCATCGCTTATTTAATGAAATCATTGTAACTCTGGGATTGCCTACAGATTAATTAATCAAACAGAAAATTCCTTCTCCACTTTCGCTTCCTATAAATTAAATCTAGCTAGATCTAATTAGGTAGGTAGGATGGTGTAATCCGATGACCTAAACACATATGTGCGAAGTAAATAAATATTTTTTTAAAATAAGGGTCATTTTTGGGGGATAAATTAGGAAATTGAAAAAAAAAACGTTTTGCAAACCTTACTGTGTCATATAATAAATGAAAGGGCTCGTTATGAGTATCTCAATTTTTTTTTTATAACTATAAATTTAATAGTTTTGATTTTATTCATGAAAGAAGACAAAAATTGACCTAATGCCATATGGCATTAGGTCCGCCACTTGTACGTTTATTTTATTGTGCAATAAAGATAAAAATAAAAAATTACCATTCCCCCCTCCCTGATCTCCGAAACTACTGAGCCTGAAATTAAAAAAAAAAAAAACTGTTCCCCCCCCCTGATCTCCGAAACTCCTGAGCCTAAAATTTTGAAAAAAATACGAAATATAGTTCATTGCTTGTAGATTACAGGAAAACCTATAAGAATTCAATCAATTGTACGGAACCCTCTCCAAGTGAGTTTAACTCGCACTTGGCGGGTTTTTTCTTTTCCTTAAAAACCCCTACATACTAAATTTTAACGAAATCATTCGATCCGTTTCCGAAATTCTTTTTATCTACTTCTTCTTTTGTCACCTTATCCTACTTTACGAGTACGTAGGGTCGGGACAGCATGCGAGTTTACGAGTTATCCATTATATTAGGTACAATAATTGCTCGTTTCAAGTTAGAATATAAGTGTCAAGATGCTTCTCGTTGCCCTATAACATAAAGCCGAAGGATGAGGTCGCCAGGTGAGGCAAGTTAGTTGTACAACCGCTAAAGTGCTGCTACTTCTGTTCGGTGAAGTTTGGGGCTACAAATTAAATAATTCTAGGACGCGACTACTAAAAATACGCCACAGAATAATTTTAGTAACCGTTCGTTCGTGTATTTTAATGAATATTTGAATTTAAATGTACCTACATTTATTTATGCTGTGTGTACCTACATTGTAGATCTTATCTTTCCCGGAAATGCTCGTGAATTCAGCGACAATGTAGAGTTTAAATAGAAAAATTGCTCTAATTGTTATCTCGTAGCGATAGGTATTTTAATTTTGTATACCGGTTAATAACAAATGTTTTAATGCGTATGATAAGTATTACATCCCTAACGTAACTAGGAACTTATAAAAATATTCATAAACGTTTTAAGCAAATTATATTTTTTTATTGATAGGATAAAATATTTACTGCCACTGAAAAAGTTATAACAAACAAACGAATAAAGAGAAAACATCATAAATAAATATTCGCCGAGAGTGAAGAAAGGCCCGGAGCCGTGCTTGACGATATTTCGCAGTGTAAAATAGTAATATGTATTATAAAGGCTAATTTAGGCAAATTTAGAGGTATGTTTGTGATTTTTTTCTATAGAGCCAAAAATGCTCAATCGTGTTTTGGCTATTGTATTTGGCTCTGTAGAAAATCCTTAAGATCTTTATATACATTTTTGAGGAATATATTGTAGTAGTTTAGTAACAGTGATTTTTCAAAAACACGCATAGTATTGCAAATTGTGAACCCATCTCGCCTTAATACCTAATATTCTTATTAATTTGGTATTTTAATATTTCATTATAATATTTTTCAATTTTTTCTTACTTGTCCTACCCTCCGTCCGTCTAAACCGATACAAATGATAAAATAATAACTGTTATATTAATAATACCTTATGGAATATAACCAGCAGATCATCAAGTTTCCCGTGCAGGTCTCCACACACAGTGATCTGGCTGGAAATGGAAGTGGTGGCCACGTTGATGTTGGGCAGCCGCCTCAGCGCCTGAGCTGCTTCCTTCAGGATTTGGGCCACGTGTTTTGGATGTAGGCGGTTCTGAAAATAAGTCTTACATTAGAATGATGATAGGAAGCCGCGATATTCAACTAAAGCCATCTGAGTTAGTTTATAATCAAAATAAACATTATCTATGGTACGTCAACTTTATCAACAAACCGAGTATTCATCAATATTATCAGTATCCATATAATTTGCTATGTATTTAGCTGTAAATATGCTAGGGCTATATTATTCAAGGTATATAAATCGCCAAAAAAGAACACACTGCCTCCTATAAGGGTAATTCTTCAGAGACAAAATTTTCGATGTCTGTGGGTATATTTCTGAAACCAAGAATTAAAACGACCAGCATTTATTTTTTAGGTATAGTTAAGCTTTATCCCTAAATAGGACAAACTATATTTTTATTTTTTTTGCGGTTTAGATACAAAATAAAAAAAAATAAAGTTCATTCTCCTGATTCATACAGCGCGTCAAAATTTGTCGATGTTGCATTTTCCTTTTGATAAATCAATAAAAAAATATTTATATCGAAAGGTGATGACATTTATTCTTACAAAAAATAATTAGTAGGTATAAATATATTATTGTGTTTATAAATAAATAAAAAACAAGTGTCCGGCGTTCAGTACTGATTCGGCCGTACTTGGTCGGGTAATGACGATGAGGATGTAGCTACCCGCGTGAGGGAAAGTCATTCGAGCAACGAACGAGCTAGGAGGTGCAAGTGCGGCTGGTTGCTTCAGATCCTGGAGTTACGAAGGTATTCATATGTGTTTGGTTCAGATGGCATACTGATTAGTATGCCTACTGTATAAAAGTGATTTAATTTTTTTAATACATCAGTTTGTGTTCTGTGTAATGCTTTTTGGTTATAGATTCGGGTATAAAAATAACAATACACAAGTATGTATGTAAAAAAGGTATGCATGATTGAAGGCAAAATCCTGATTTATATGTGCCTGATTCATATGGTCAAAACCCCCATATGAATCATGAAATAAATAAAACTTTTACTTTTTCAGCATAAAAAAAGCTCTCTTTGGTTGCGTAAATCTCGCTGTCAAATTATTAACCGTGTGCAAAACAAATGTTCTTATCTTTTTTATTTTATTTACTTTTATTTACTTAATTTATTACTTTAGCTAAAATATTTGGTATAATTCATAACGATTAGATTCAAAGATTCCAACGTTTATTTAGAAAAGAGTTCTTACCAGACAGGCCATTATTTTTCAAAATCTACAAAGCAACAGAACTACGAGTAGCAGCGTCTCGGAACCGACCACTGTAGAGAAGAAACACCGAAATAATTTATTTCTAGCTTTATGTAAAACAAATGTTCTTCTTCTGTTGAATAATTAATATAAAATTATTCTACATATGAAAAACAAACTTTTTCTTAGCCTTAGCTTTGTTCTTAGCCTTGGTTAAACATTATACTTATTATTGAGGTTTAACTATCATACAGATGTAATAATCACTAATAAAATTGATATCAGTGTTCAATTAAAGTACTTCATTATTAAAGAACTTCTTTTGTGTTTATAATCATAAAAACCTATTTATTCATAAGTCTATCTAATTTCTATTATTTAAATTATAATATAACAGATAAACACAATGCTGCAAAGTAAATAAGAGAAGAAGGAGAAAAGAAAACTGGCAGAACGTAGAAAAATGAAAAACATTAGTAGTGATCCAAAAAAGTACTGATTTGGTTGATTTTTGTTATTTTATCAATACTCCTGTGATTTTTATATCTAATTAATAATTAAGATTTGCTAGCAAATAGATAGATAGATAGATAGATAAATAGTTTATTTAAATATTTCAAAGACACATAATACAATTTATACAAATAGAAAAAACAACATAAAAACGATGCATGCAAAATGAATTGTGCAATGTGTCGCAGTGGTATCAAATAGGCAGTAACTCAGTGCGTATATTACTCAGAGAGCAATGCACTGGTTTTCAGTTACTGCCTGAGGACAGTCGGGAGTGCGCAGGCAGCAAAACAGACGTATTAACAAAATCCGTGAAACTGTATGTACTTCATTACAAAATTTTTGGGTATATTTCCTAATCGCATGAAAACCAGCCAACAAAAGATATATTAGAGACTAATACAAGACAATACAATACATTTACAATAAATATAATACCATTTAAGTTATTTTTTACACTACCAGTCAACTAATATGCTTTTTGCTTATATAAGAGATATAATTTGAGACTGTTTTTAAAAGTCGTCTTAGTACACAAAGTTCTGAGCGGTGGTGGAATATTATTCCAGCACTTAGTTGCCTGGTAGCGAAAACTGCTTTTGAAGGCCTCAGTGCGATGCCTATGCATCATCAGCGGTGGCCTTACCTTACGAGTCGAGTTAGTAAACTTCAGTTTAGTATACAAATAATCCGGGTTTTTAGATTTAAAAACACCAAACAAAAGCACCGCGAGGTGCAGCCTTCTGCGTGACTCCATGTTTAACATTGTGGCATTATTTAAGTAAGGAGATATATGCGAACGTGGAAGAGTTGGAAAACAATACCGATAACACACGTTTTGTACACGTTGTACCATTCGTTTAGTTTTATATAGCAAACGTGGACCATACACTAGATCGGCATAATTAAGTCGTGAGAGTATAAGTGTCTCGCAAAGCGTTACTCTTACTTTTTATATAAGATAGGTATTTGCGTATTTTGTATAATACCTTCAGGCGATAGAAGCAATTTCTCACTAAACTTAGAACATGACTTTCGAAACGCAACTGACTATCGTAGATGATACCAAGATTTTTAGTCTCACTAACTTGTTCTATTTTATTTCCCAAAATGTCTACAACAGGTGGACTATTATTGATTAGTTTTGTTTGGTGTCTAGAACCAAGGATCATAAATTTGGATTTTAATGGGTTGAGTACCAATGCGTTATTAGCGGACCAATTGGCTATTCTATCTAAGGCACTATTCATATCATGCACATACAACATCCATTAACGTCTCGGAACCATCTTTAAAATGCGTTGGGTCTTCTACTGATCTGTGATACTACAAATACTGATTTGTGCCATTATTAGAATAAATTTATACTTCTTACGAAAATTATAGCTGCATAAGCAAATAAGTAAGATTATTGTCATTGTTAAAATATGATTATTTAATTAAAACTGATCATTTACTTATAGGGCTTTTTATTTTTTGGTAAGTTTCTGATTCATATGTACGAAGTTTTGATTCATATGGCCACAAAATATTTCAACGTCAGTATCTTGAAAACTACTTCATAAAAAACGAGTCCCTCATACAAATATATGTTTTTTGATATACCTACCTATTTTCATATGAATATGTATTTTTGAGCTGAAAGTTAAAATAAAATTTGACCATATGAATCAGTCAAAGAATGAAATTTCCTAAAACTACCCATAAAGTTTTGCCGTACTACTAGGGTTAAAAGGAACGAAGTACTTTGTATACAAAGAATGAAACAGCACTTTAGCAATCCCAATTAAGGCTTTTATGGTCAAATAACGAATGCCTTTTTTATGTTTAACAAAGGGAGCAGGTGTTTAAGCTGCTGAAAAAATATATAAGTTAGAATGTATTGCGCGAATTTTATTACTAGATACTTTGATTTAATAATTTTTAATCTGTATTGGTAGACAACAAGATCTTTAACATGGCTGACAATTAAGTAATTTCGTTTAGTAAAAAGATAAGAAAACACTGTGTTCAAAATACAAACATTTGGTATAATATTCATTGTACTAAGAAATGTACAGATCTTGCTGAGGCATTATAGGCTAACTGACGTAAAACTTCTTAAGTAAAGATAAGGGTACAAATTGTGTAAAAGTTGTAGACTAAAATACGGTTGCAAAGACAAGTTATATCGAGTTCTTTAAGAGTTAGAGAGCGTTACCTTTTTCTTTCTGAAAGTTTCAATCAGCATATCGATATCCTTCCTCTGAAGCGGGAACTCAATTTCGGGCCCGCGGGAAGACTTCGGGGGCGCCGTCTCGTCTACGCCTCCACCTTCGTCAGACTCCTCCGAAAACACTTGTTCCACTAAAATAAAAACAAGCTTTAATTAATATCCAAATTTTGTTTAAAGAGGAGTTCATGAATCTGCGTATAAAAGAAGAGATTTCTATGTACCTCTCTCTATATTGACAGAATGTTATTTTTTATGAATTTCTTTTCCAAACGATTTTAAAGGAAATGCTGTAATTTTTTATATTTGTTACCTCAGAACTACGCCATTTATAGCTAAACCAAATAAAGAAAATATTTAAATGATTATTATTTTTATTAGATAATTTTTGTTTGAAAGAATATACAGAACAACTTTCCCTAAGAAACATAGGTATATCGAAATATGAAAAAATATTTTTGGCCTCCCATACAAGCTGAACGATCAGCTGATCCGAGTTTGTATGAAAAGCAAAAAAATATTTTTCATATTCCGTTATATGTTCCTTGGGGAAAGTTGTTCAGTATCATGGGTTGAATTCACCCTTTAAATAGTTTCAGTTTATTTTGTTAGACGTTAAATATTCTGGATACTAATCTGCTAGGATTGGAAATATTGGCATAGATAATCAAAATCGGGTAGAAGTTAGGTTTCTTAACAAAAATAACTGAAAGAAATATGTCATCTAAATAAATAGCTGTAATTTGGCATGGGTATGTATATTAATCACACCGACAAAGTAGTAAAATAAAAAGTTGAAAAAAAATATTTTTCCATGCATGCAAAGTGGGAATTATTATTTTTTTTGAGAAAAAAAAATATATTTCGATTTTCAAAATGATTCTTAGTCGAGACTAAGAACACCATTTTCCGATTTAGAGATCAAGGGAAGTCAACTAAACGTTTGCTTATGGACACGTGATTTTTTTCACGTATCCATAAACAACCGTCAGGAAAACTATGAGAACTAAGTAGGGTTTACAAATTAAAGAGTCGACCAACTTACACATCTAATGTACTTGGAAAAGGAAAATTTCATACAAATTCAATTAAAAATGAGTTAAACAATTGTAAGTTACATAAAACAAGTACTAGAATAGATAAAATACTTTGACACGGCTGGTTTTTATTTCTGATATAATTTTCCGACCGATCGTTTCAATGCAGCATCAGCATCTTAAATTCACCATAGGGTATTCCCAAGCCATATGGTATAATCGCAAAGTAAACGACACGGCAACAACTCAGCATGTAACTCAGAGACATACATTTAAAACGCACAATTTTGTGCATAATTTAGCTTAATCATGAAAATAAAAATATGAAAATAAAAATATAACATTTTATACTCTACGCGACTTAATCTCGTTTATTATCTGCCGGAAGTTGCTTCCTGGCCGGGAAACTTTGTAGGGATGTTCCTATAAATTCCCACTGAGTTATAGCAGGTAAGCATCCAACAATTCTTCGCCTCAAAGTTGGCGAGTCTCACGTCGCCATAAAGAAGCCTATCTTTTCACGAGTCGTAATTCCCCCTTTCCCCTTAAACTTATAACTCAACTCAAAATAAACTAGTTGTTCACTCCGAACTCTCGACCTAAAGGCGAAAAACATATTTCAGTGCCATCATTTGTAATCAATAGTTTAATTGTAAAATGTGATAATTAAAATTCTGATATCCGTTGGAAATTAGATAGCCCTTGAAATGATTTTATTAACAATTGTGCCTTTACGCAGTGATCATTTTTAGCAGCAAGTGTGGAATCTTGATACATTATCTATACTTTTTCAGAAACTTTATGAACATTATAAACGTATTGTGAACCGAATATAAGCAATTCAGCATACCTATTCTTGATTATTATTAGGTACCTTTTGTATATCCCTCTAAGTAAGCATTTAAACTTAAGAGAATATATTGTATTATATTATTTTTGAACATTAGTATAGAAAACTTATACAGCCTTATATTTTCTTTCAAGTTCATATTTTGATATATGTAATTTCTTTAAAGTAACAAATTTTTACCGTAATCTGACATGTCGTTTCAAAATAAAACGTAGACTACGTTTGTATGGGAAAGTCTAGGGTAAGGGTATTCTTAAGTTATCGTCGAACAAACACACATACTCGCATACATACAAACGCTGGATTGTTCAAGTAGACTTGGAGAACTTTGCTCGTTATGCTCGCTCGTTTAATTAATTGAATATGAACTAGCCGCTTACTAAACTGAAACACATTAGTCAGGATAAGTTTAACTTTTAACTGATGTTGGGCGACACAGTTCCAAGAATAACTGGACTAGATTTGCCTGCATTTGGTAGCGAGTGGAAAAGGTCGTTGCAGTTGAATTATGTAACATATGATATAAAATAAAAAACATACCAGAAGGATAGCTTTTAACAAAGTAAAAGCACAATTGTTTATAAAATAATTTAAAAAGCTATTTAATTTCCTTTGTATAACAGATTTTTAATAATCACATTTTACAATTAAACAATAAATTTCAATGAGGGCGCTAAAATATTTTTTTCGCCTTTAGGTCACGAGTTCACAGTTCGGGGCGAACTATTATTTTATTAGCGACAAGTGTAGAGATACCGCAGAATCGCGTGCTCAGAACCAGTTACACAGGGGAAAGAGTATAAAGTGGAAACAGTGCACACTAGGTCCGAGGACATTGTGACGTAAAAGATATGGAACTCAGTATGCTAGAAAAAATTAATTTCCCCAGTGTAATTTGCAAATGGTTTTTTAGATGATAATGATAAACTCAAACGCGTAACACGCGGTAATTTTTCGTAAATTAAATTTGACTGTATCAAAAGTTGCTTCACTGATAATAGCATTTATATTCAAACAACATTTTTAGCAAGAAGCAAGCCCTTAATACGTCCCAAGAAATGATTAAATCTTCTTCTTTCTTCTTTGTCCTCGCTCTTTCCCGTTACACGGGGTTTGGCTTTTATAATCATGCAGCGCCACTTGCTACGATCACCGGCACTGTCGCTGTTTAGGCCTAGCTGCTTCATATCTTTTCGGACTTTTGCCATCCACGTCGTCAGCGGTCTGCCCCTCCCTCTCTTCTTTGCCATGGAAAAACACTTCTTCACTACATGGTCATCGGGTCGTCGCATTACATGCCCGTACCATCTTAACCTCGATTCAGTGAGTTTTTCGACAATAGGCGCTACTTTAAAACTCCCCCGTATGTGCTCGTTACGCACTTTGTCCATTTGGGTTACTCCACCCGACCAGCGGAGCATACGCATCTCAATAGTGTTAAGTTTTTGCTCGTGGTTTGCATTTGAAGGCCACGTTTCACTGCCATAAAGTAAAGCCGGTCTCACGGTTGTTTTGTAGACCTTACCCTTAGTTCTAATTGGCATCTTTGGGTCGCAGAGTACTCCTGACAACGAACGCCACTTGTTCCACCCAGCCGTTGTACTGTGTGTAATATCAGCTGTTATGGTTCCATCTTCTGCAATCATTGAACCAAATTACTTAAATGATTTTACTCTCGGTATGGCCTCACCATCTAGTTTAATATCTGTATTTGATGGAATAGGCTCATTTGGATCAAAGTTGCATACCATATATTCTGTTTTGTTTCTGCTGATGCGTAGTCCATTCGACTCCAGAGCTTGTCTCCATTCATCTAGATTTTCCAACAGTACATCTTTACTATCTGAGATCAGAGCCACATCGTCCGCGTACAAAAGATTCCATGGTGTGGGTTTTTGGATTGCCTCTGATAGGTAGTTCATTGTGATATTGAATAATAGAGGACTAAGTCCGCTGCCCTGATGAACACCCACTTTGATATCAAAGCTATTTGATATACCTGCTGGGCTTATCGCACTGGTTTTTATTTTACAATACATATCCATAATTAGTATTATGTAGCTCTCAGGGACAAGCTGAGCTCGTAGGGCTTGCCAGATTATAGTTCTAGGTACTCGGTCGAAAGCTTTTTCGATATCTATAAATATCATCCATAGATTGCTTCCGTTTTGAAATTATTAAATGATTATTAATATTAGTCTTGTTAATTCATAACAAATGTCAATAGGCAATCAATATATATATATTGGACTTTCCTGCCGTTAATAAAATTAATAAAGCTCTTTGAAGAAGCTAAATGTGAAATATTACTCGTAGTTTGAGAGATTGACGTTCACAGAATTTTCTGAAATGAAAGTATCCTTACTTTCGACGAAGACGTTCAATATTAAATAGCAAATTAATTTCCGACGCATTACCGCATCATTTTGACTTTAGAATTAAATGGCAACCAATTTTTGTTCTAAGTACTTCTCTGCTTTCAGTCGGCTTTGCATTTTTGCAAAGCCGACGACGTATTACCCCACTAAGTTCTTATTCAACAGAAGCCGAGGAGTAATACCACATCTCCGTAATTTTTCACGCGTCAATTGAAAAAGGCATTGCAGGTATGTTGGTACAAATTGAAATACAGGTATTTATAACGATATACTGCCAGTAGCATAACTGGATCATACTACTAGGACTAATCCAGATAACAGCTGTAGGGATTCTATAGACGCACACAGCCGCTGAAGAATATCTAACAACCTACAAACTGTAAGGCACTTGTCTCCAAAGTAAAACAGAATAACGTTGAGAAAGGGAAAAATATAACCCAACAAAATGGTCTGCTTGTAAGATGAGCATAAAAGTTTCGTTAAGAAATAAAATGAAGGTAATGTTAGTTCTGCGCTCGCAGAAAAGTTTTCTTTTACAAACATTCTAGACTGAAAAATTTAAAGAGAATACAAAGTTGTTCAGCACATTGTTAGAAAGAAATTAGATCACGTCCATTTGAAATAAGAACTTGAAATGCTAGCTGCATAAATTTGAAATAGTTTTGATTTGACTAGGTTATAGAGTATTAAGATGTAAATGTATATCATATGGAGCTATAGGTAGGTGTAGGTATTGGTTAAATATAGTATTTAAGCAACTTACTACTTAGCTTACTACTTACTAACTAGCTGATTGTTTATTCATCTACTAATAATATCGTAAACTGTCCACTACTAAAGATAAAAATAATATATTATGTTGATTGTATAATCTAATATCTCTAAACGGTTGAGAAAAAAATATGAATGATGTCAACGACCATTTTATTGTTTATGTACCATGTTAATAAACTGATATTTACTATAAATTACTTGTTACAGGTAAATATGGACTAATCTTTGTAGAGGCATGTACTCAGTCAGAACTATAATTTGGACAACCCATCTGATCAGTCCTACTACATTAATGTATCACTAACTACACAATATTAAATCACTATTGCATTTGAATATTCAAAATGAAAGCTGAGTTTACAATATTACAGTGACTGACAACGATTTGTAGAGCGCATTTAAATATACTCGTACGAGTAGTACCCGCATGCACCATTATGCAGTCGTCCTACATACTGTGTCCTTTTACTAAGGTTACGATACGAACGCTACTGGTCTATTATAATAAGTAATATCTAATATTTTTCTTTTATTTTATGGCATAATAAAATTTATATTTATTGGCATAGACCAAAACTTACAATATACTCGTACTATTGTAACGAAAAGGTTTGTTTTCTTAAAAGTCTTAACTCGCTGTGTAATTAACATCCTGCCATGGTTTTAGTAAGAAACTCTTTAATATTTATATATGAATTTACTTAATAGAATTCATCATTATCTAGATCTTGTTGCATAAAAACTACACTTGGCTTACAAATATTTATCTGTCAGATGCTAACAAATACTCCCACTACACCCAGCCGCTAATGAAATAATGAAAGACGAAAAAACCCAACCAGTACTTACATACAGAAGCTGTCCTCGATGTTCTCTCGGAGGACGGCCGTCCGCTGGTGTCCCTCATGTGGCTCAGAAGCGCGTTGAAAAAGTTGTACAGCTGTAACCAACAACACAAGGTTAATAAGTTATCCAAAGCTCCAGAGAAGGTCTCACGAGACTAAAAGTAATTAGCCAGTGCTGACTTTACTTGTGAATGGAATAGACTTATAGACGTGTTCATCGCACATTAATACAATTATTCTTCTAGAAGAATTTATTCTGTAAACACTGAAAGCAACATTTGTAGACATATATATGTAGATGAAATATCCATATTTATTTTAAGTACTTAAACGCAACTCAAATCAAAACTTTAGTGTATTTAAATTTAAAAAGACATACATAAATTTAAGACCTACATAAAACAATCAAAGATACATTTTAATAGATTTTACTTTATGCATGTTAAGTTACTTAAAATTTTCTTTTAGAAGACAGAACTGGCTTTGTAGATGTATCATATAAGATAAATATTACGTTTTCGTCTATTTACTACATACGTTTGAGTGATTGCGACAAGAAACAGAAACATTTCTGTATCTGATCATAAAAACACGAGAACAACAGCCATTTTGTTTTATGCTGTGCTAATCTAAAAATCTTTTGTTATAGATACCATGATATAGCACCTAAAAAGTGATTTTGTACAAACAAACACATCCACAACAAAGCTGGCACTCAGTACAATCCTATTGAAACAATGCGTCAAGACCAGATTTAAAAGAAAATAAACTATGTACTTAAATTTATTCCAGTTAGATTACATTTAGATAAGCCATGTCAAATTCATGTTTTCACTTTATGTTGTCATATTCGCCTGAACCATCCAAACCTTCATCAAAAGACAAAGAGAGTCGCCGTTTTGCACACTTAGTTAATATTTTTCTTCGTCAAATTTTGCTTAAAAGATCAGCAGCCTGTAAAATCATATTAGACTTTGATATCAAATACATTTACTACACCAAAAGATTTGAAATAATTCACGATGGTTAAATCCTTTTATAGCATTATTAAAGAATAAAGTGGATTTGTGTTGCAAAAATGAAATTAAATTTACTTTGAAAGCAATTTTTATTACTTACGCATCAAAAAGGCGTTGAAGTCTGGAATTTGGTGTAAAATTAAATCTGTCTAGCTTTATAAAACGATGTTATTTTGCTTTCAATAAATAATTTTCAAATAAGACAAAAAATATGTTTTCCATAATTTTAGAATAAATAAAAGTAGGTAGTTGATTATTTTTTTTACAATACAATACAAAGTTTATTTGTTTTGAAATAAGAAAGTTTAATATTTGTGTACAAAACCTTAGATACACTCAAATGCCATTTTATAAAGGTATTGAATATTAATCGAACCGAATGTAAATCTGTATTCAAACAAAGAAACTAATCGGATACTACAGATAAATAAATAATAAAATTTATTCTACATATTTAAAATGCATAAAGTGGGTGTTAAGTGTAGATGAAGTAAGAAAGGTCTGTCAGGATCGTAGCATAAGTGGAGGGCCAACTAGCGGTGGAAAAAAGGCGTGATAGTAATAGGTCGGGGAAAAAGTCTTTTCGCATTTTATATAAAAATTCAAAATATTTTTTAATATAGTTTATTTACATTTAACTAAAGTATGTAGGTAATTTTATTCGATAACTTTTTGCCATCTTATAGGTAGGGACATGATCCCATTGCTATATAAATTTTGGGGCTTCTGATCAAAAAACTGCGTCAAGTAGTTTTGGCAGTCCTCTCGTGATGTTAACCTGACACTGCCTAAAGAATTCTGAAGAGACCGAAACAGGTGGATATCTGAAGGTGCCAGGTCAGGACTATACGGCGGATGCATTAACACCTCCCAGCCAAACTCTCGTAATTTTTGCTGAGTGGTTAAAGATGTGTGAGGTCTAGCGTTATCATGATGAAAAACCACACCCCTTCTGTTGATTAATTCCGGCCGCTTTCTCTCAACTTCTTGCTTTAATCTTATCAGTTGTTCGCAGTAGAGTTCTGAATCGATGGTCCTGCCTGGTGGTAACAGCTCATAATGAATAATGCCCTTCCAATCCCACCACACACACAGCATCACCTTGTTGCGAGTTAACCCGGGTTTCACCACAGTCTGTAAAGCCTGACCGGCCTTTGATTATGACCTTTTTCGCACGTTCTTGTCGTACGAGATCCACTTTTCATCACCAGTTATCAATTTCTTCAAAAATGGTTCGGTCTCATTACGTCGTAATAAAGAATCACAAATGAGCACACGATTCATAAGGTTTCTTTCAGAGAGCTCGTGAGGTACCCAAATATAGAGCTTTTTTTGTGTACCCATTTTTTTTCAAATGCGCCAAAACTGTTTTGTGGTCAATTCCCAGTTCTTCAGCTACGTCGTAACTACTGATATGCCGATCTTGCTCCACTTTTTCAAAAAAAGTTCATACATACTATATGCGAAAAGACTTTTTCCCCAACCCAATATGTATATATGTATTGGAATTGGATCATCTTCATATTTGAAATTAACAGCTTAGTTTATTAATAATTAGTAATTATAGTAGTATATTAGTTAAGTAATTAATACGCCACCGCTGGCTATGAAGCGGTAGCTATAAGCTATTACAGTCTCTAGATAATAGAGAATAATATAACCACAATTAAACTAAATGGTTAAACATGAAACATAGACTGAAAATAAATGTGAGTGTACTCCCCTAGGAACGTTATAAAAGCTGTTAAATTCTGCATAACAAGGTGAAATGAAAATTACATGAAAGCATTTCTAGTAAGTATTTATTGCTCCATTGTTCACATTTTCTGGGATAGGTTAGGTATTCTTATTCAGAATATATATTTACATATGCATGGTACAATGATAAATAAATAAAATATTTTTCTTGTAAATGCTTATTTTTGTGAGAATCTGGCAGTAATATGTTTGCAACAATGGGATTCGGTCGACGTTATTTTTTATTACGATTACAAAAAAGATTTATTAAACCCAAAGAATGTTTTGAAAGAGGACGCGGAATCTTTAAAGATAAAGCGAGGACAGATCGGCTGCCAACCGCAGT
Source organism: Acrobasis repandana (assembly GCA_963576875.1). Classification (NCBI taxonomy): domain Eukaryota; kingdom Metazoa; phylum Arthropoda; class Insecta; order Lepidoptera; family Pyralidae; genus Acrobasis; species Acrobasis repandana. Next base: position 10,140,403 of record OY756218.1, on the reverse strand, counting down.
CACTCAAGAAAATGTTCAAGCAGTTGAAAAATTGATTCACGAAAACCGACGAATTACATATGTAGAGATTGAGCGAGAACTGTGTATTGGATCAGCAGCGATGCAAATACTTATTATGGAACACCCATCATCATTCGATTTATGTTAGAGAAATTCAATAGAGGCGAAAAAACTAACGTAAGTATACGATATACTTTCCGGTGACGAACACTTGATTTATTTAATTCAAAAATGTGTATCCCACCTCACCCTCCCCCTGACTACTCCCCTGACTTATCCAAAACTTTTATATATATATATATATATACTTAGTCTGGCCATAAATACTGGTACAATTTAAAAAAAGAACAAAATATTATATTTTAATTTGGAATCCGTTATTTTTATATGATTTTGACGTGACAACGTCTTAAATTAGGTTGCGGCTGGGAGTCACTTATGAAAAAGTGTAACGCTCGGTAACGTTACGATGAGTCACCGAACGAGAGAGAGGCCCGCCGAATGCCTTGCGTCTCTCTCCCACTCAACTATGATCGGTCTGCCGCCGTTGTCACGTAAAATCTTCGCCCGTAAAACCGACTTTACAGGCAACCATTTTTTCATTGTCTTTTCTTATTTTGGCGCCAATACATTGTACAATATGTTGCGATATTAAAATAGAGTGGGGTGATAAAGAGAACCGAATCGCTGTGATTGCATTACACAAAGTAGGTATGGAGCCAAATGCAATTTTAAATAGTTTGGAAAATCCAAAAGTGCACGCCTCATAATCTCATTTTTTACAATTAAATTGATTTTGATTGTTTTATTGCTAACTTAAAACGAAGAAAAGTATGTGTCGGCTTTAACGCACGACTGGAGATTATTTTTAACTTTTATTTTTAACTTCCCGCTGAGAAAATTGAAAATTTTCAAAATTCGGGACATTAATAGTTTCACCCCGTTTTTGAAAAGTCGAGTTTTCTTAAGATCTCGACGTTTAAAGGTCTCAGGAATCTTCCCTGACCACTCACGAGCAAGTTTCATGCACCCTATCCGTATGTGTGTGGGTGTGTATGTGACCCGCTTATAACTCTTGAACAACTAAACCGATCGGAACCAAACAAGTAGCTTTCCAAAGTGTTCTATACAACTCAGATTTCCTGTGAATTTAAACCGATTCGGACCGGTAGATTTCGAGAAATCTCAAAAAAACTAAGCATAAACAAGAAAAAGACACAAGACTACGTCACGAATGTCAAGAAAAGTGTTACCACTGATTGTTCTTTTCATTCTCAATTAGTTAATGCAAATTAAATAAAATATTAACTAACTTATCGCTTCTTTTACATTTATTCGTCTTTCATATTTAATAAAACAAACAAAATCACAACATTCTTTATTCAAATTTCTTTTTACTTCTTTTCTTACTTGCCAGTTACACATTCGTACTCATCATACATAGGTATTAACTCTTTCAACAAACCTCACATCCAAAATTATTTTTAATATGTCACCCGTATTTTTATAATAATAATTACAATTAAACTACATTGAATTAGACCGTGATCTTCGAAAGGACTTAGTTTTGGATAATACTGAAGCGTATAAAAAAATGGACTTGATCAGATAAGTTTTTCGGGAGTTATCGTGACCACGCCAGTTTCCATACATACAGACACACGGACGTCCACAAAATGATTTTATTACACATTGTTTTTATTTATTTAAAAGGAAAAATGTCTTTTAAAAATGTCATAAGTGTTGAAACTAGTGTTTTTCCTTGACATTTATGAGTAAATATTATTGTACAAGTGCGATAGAAAATAAATAGAGACACATTTAGTTAAAAAAATCACTTGATTTTTGTTAGGCGAGAGTAGAGCACTACCTAATGCGCTTCGCTTATGAGGCGTGCAAAACTCTCTATACGCTTGATATTAGTCAAATGTTTGTGTACCGGGCTAATAATAGGTACAATGAGACCTCCTCTGTTTGTGACAGAAGAAGTAGCCGTCCACGTAGTGTTCGTACGAAAAAGGTGGTCAAAGCAGTAAGGGAAAGAATTCGAAGAAATCCTGTCCGAAAGCAAAAGATTTTATCACGGGAGATGAAGACAGCACCTAGAACCATGTCGCGTATTTTAAAAGATGACTTAGGACTTGCAGCCTATAAGAGACGTACTTGTCATTTTTTAACTGATAATTTAAAAAATAATAGGGTGGTAAAATCGAAACAACTACTGAAGCGGTATGCAAAGAATAATGCAAAAAGATAAGAATTTTCTTACAATTGAGCAATATTTAAACAAACAAAATGATCGTATTTATGCTCAAAGCTCTAGGAAAGCTTCCCAATTAGTTGAAAGAGTGCAACATGGGCATTATCCGACTTCAGTGATGATTTGGTGAGGTGTTAGCTATGAAGGAGTGACTGAGCTATACTTTTGTGAAAAAGGTATCAAAACATCGGCACACGTGTATCAAGATACCATTCTTGAGAAGGTAATTAAGCCCCTTAACAACGCCATGTTCGTTTAATACCCAGGAATGGTTTCCAGCTTCCAGCAAGATTCGGCACCGGGTCACAAAGCTCGGTCCACGCAGTCTTGGTTGGAATCGAACGTTTCCGATTTCATCAGAGCTGAAGACTAGCCGTCGTCTAGTCCCGATCTTAATCCGCTGGATTATGATTTATGGTCAGTTTTAGAGAGTACGGCTTGCTCTAAACGTCATGATAATTTGGAGTCCCTAAAACAATCCATACGATTGGCAGTGAAGAATTTTCCCATGGAAAATTGCGTGCGTGCTTCTATTGATAACTGGCCTAACGTTTAAAGGACTGTATTGCAGCCAATGGAAACCACTTCGAATAAGCTTTTTATATTTTAAATTGTTTTATTATTAACGCATTGTAAAAGTAATAAATGTTATTTGCAATAGAAAAATATTTTTTTTCTTTTTTACAATATTTATGGCTAGACAGGTATATATATTATGTACATCTAATTATATTATTTAAATAAGTATACCTACTTGTAAAATGAAAACATTGAAATATCCGCAACCCGCTTTGTCAAAAAAGTTACAAAACTGATCGCAGCATGCTCATGAAGCAATACTTTTTATTCGCACGCAACATGCTTCGTCTGAGAGACCGTCCTGTATCGTACCAGGCTCAAATGTTCCTATGATACTGGCGGTATTGCCACGCTGTATTGTGATGGAAATTCTTTGAGCCAGGTACGGAGATACGGAGCGCCAATCATTTGCCCGCTCAAGTACTCTTTGAACAAGCTCTTTGATAAATGTTCTTTCATAAATCGTGTGCATTTGACATCTAATAGGTGATGCGCGACATACTCTCGCCACATAATAAAGAGGCAGTTGAGTACAGTTACGTACTCATTAACCTATTGTTTTTTCGTGCGCATGATTGTGCAGCCGCTTCGGTGGTCAATGGTCAGCCCCCTGGTGCCGACCAGCGGCCTCCACTCGAGCGTACACAGTTCAGACTGTCTGGACTACCATGCATTACCATCCAGACAGATCATTGACCTGAATTGTTCATCTTCATATAATTGGACGGGACATTGAGTCGTTTGCCAATTTTAGTATTGAATAAAATTAATAGGTTCTTTAACTCCGATTTGGAGACGGAGTTTATTTGCCAATTAAGTTATACATACAAACTAGTCTACCATAGATTTTTTTTAATATCATGACAATTACCCAATTAGTACCCAAATCTACTTTAAATTTCCTGCTGTCTGCATAAATGAGGGGTTCCAAACAGTATGAAGTTGACATTTTATGGACGTCATAGGTATAGCTTTGTTCACTGAAATCGAATGATCGTAATGAAATGTTCATTGAACACAGGGAGTTAATAGAAGCGACGTGCTCCGCCACAAACTACTCGCATATTATATTGCCTCTGAAACCCCACATAATAATAGTCTAACGTGGCTAAGCCACAACGAACTCATATTAAGCTCGCTATTGACGTGATTGCACAGCCACACTGACATTACTTATATATTAATAGGATTGGAGCGCTGTCAGAAGTTCAGAACCCAAGATGTATAAATTCAAAATAAATTATTCATAGTCTCACTCACGTTCATAACACAGACGCTGCGACTGAAAACTTGTCACGAAGAGCGAGGACACTTCTCTTGGGTTATCGCTTTAATTTCTAAGTTACTTATTTCGAATGAAATGTAAATCTTATTTTAACAAAACGCCGTTTTGAATAATTCCGGAATCTTGGCGACGCCCAGCGCCAAATTAAATTTATAGAGCACCGGCAAATTTGTTCCTTTATTCGCCGAACAATTTTATCATACCGTAATAAATTAGGGCAAATAATTAAAGAACGAAAGTTTATTACGCCACGTTCTCGCATACTAAAATTTTACCTTATCGCGGAAGTTTTCAATGCGTCAACGTCGTCACGAAATATAGAATTTATCGATGCAAGGCATATGAAAATAGGCAAACCACATATAAATTTTAATGAGGCCAAAACTGATTAAGGCCGTACCTGAATTTTCCGGGGTCCAGTGCTGCCCCCATTTAAAACAAATAATTTCAAAGAAAACGGAGACATTATTTAAAATTTTGCTACTACCAAGTCCTAGATGATCCTTCAAAGTATTTTATGAACTACTGTTTACAGTTTAAAGTGAGAACGTTAAGCTTTACTACGCACATTAGCGAAAAACGGCCACTTTTGGCCAATGTGCGTAGTAAAGCTTAACGTTCTCATTATAAACTGTAAACCAATAAAACCGGACCAGTATGGTTCTTGGTTAGAATAGGACCACTCCATTTCATTCTGTGGATGTCGTAAGAGGCGACTAAAGGACTAAGCACAAACATCTCGTGCTACAATTGAATTCCCAATGAAGGTTAACGTCGGGTGGCGGCCGGTTGTAAAACTATAGCCAAATTATTGAAAGCTTCCGGCTATTTTTCCTCTATTTTACAAGGTCTTTGGCATCCTTGGGTGACCAGTGACCTGCATATTATATTTGGAGAAGAAAAAGCGTGAAAGCGCACCCCGGGCTCCGAAGCAGCACAGCTGAGGATGCAACCGGGAATGCGCTAAGACGAAGAAGTCAGTATATCTTATTCAGTGGAAAGAAATTTTCTGACAATCCTACAGGTATTGAGGATTACTGCTTTTTATAGAAGAAGATAGGTCAGAGGATGGATCTGTAAATTATTAAGACTGCTGTGTAGTGTTTTAGGGATACCACCTGTAGTATTATTATTATTTTTATTTATAAGGAGCTTTAAGTGCTTTCCGAAGCATAAAGCCAAAACCTATTGACGGTTTAAACTTGTCAACTAATTACGCACACTGATGTCGCTAGGCCACAAAACCTTTGTATTTTTTTTTAAACTGTCTTAAGTACATTAAATAAAATACGCAGATGCAGGATGTTCATAATTCATACACAGAGTATTTATCAATATGGATGTAAAGAACGTGGTTAGGCATTTAAACTAGAACTAAGATGTCTGAGCCGAATGTTTTAATATAAAAGACGACAAATAAGAGATCATAAAATACCTATATTTCTTCAATTTTTAAAACATTTTACTCTTTTGTTCTCTTATTGTCTGTTGTTGAGAAAATAGTCGAGATATTGTTTATAGAACCCCGTTGAGACGAAGCTCGTTTTATTCTACGACAGGCCATTTCTGTTATCCGTACATCCGTAAAAGAAACGAATAAAGGACTCGATCACAAATTAGACTGAGTTTCAGAAGACTACCTCACATAAGTATTTCACTTTATATACTATAATAGGAGTAGTGTAAGTACGCATTTTAACTAACAAGCTACGCACGTGAAAAACGTTACTTAGACTCTAAAGGTATAAATGAATTTCAAAATGAGCGCAATAATTTCGTTTCACCACGTTTCCATATGCTACTTTAAGGCATCCGCTCTTACTACTCGCATGTATGTTTAGTAAACATAGTCCATTGAATAATAAATCTAAGTATACCCACAAACAAAAATGTAGCTAAATGTTATATACAATTACATACATACATTAGTATGTATGTATGTAACTGTAACAGGCGTAATAGTTCACGCCTGTTTCCCACAGAGGTAGGCAGAGACTGTGGACCTCCACTTGCGACTATAAGTTATACGATAGATCAGGGTTTGTTAACGATACCAAATTTTTTAATAACGTTATTTTGATACGGGTAGTAGTGGTAACCGTTATAAGGGGTATCAATAATACAGTTTATAACGTTATCAATTAACGATATAAGTAAACGTTACTTATATCGTTAATTGATAACGTTAACGAACTTTTTTCAATACTTTTAAAATATTATATAAATAGATCTAGTAGCCTACTAGACAAAGGTTCATCAATTTATTACCTATGTCAAATATCGTAAAGAAATACAGTGTTAACAATACATTTTACCGTTAATATCATTGGTAACGTTATCTGATTTATCGGTAAATAGTGGGGAAAATACCGTCACCCAGCATAACGTTATCTTTGCTGATAACGTTAACGCCGTTTAACAGAATTAACGTTACCAGATTTTTAACGGTATTCCAAGTCCTGCGATAGATTATTATAAATCATCGGAAGTGTCGCATCGCATCTGTTAATGTTTTATTTAGAGGTACATCGAAGTTGCCGCTGGCGTTATGTGGTTGGTGGGCGATGAAAAGCAGCAAAACCGCTTTGAACGCTGCCGTTTAGCATAAACGTACCTACTGATTCATTCCATTTATTCGCTTGCCAACACCTCCCAGCCACGGTCCCAGCTCTTTCTTTGTGCTTTGTGTTCTCAATTTAATATAATACCGGCCATTTTTGATAAAACATTTTATTCATAGCAATTTATAAAAACAAAACCTTTGAATTTTTGGTAACAACCTAAAAACTACAAAAAAATTAAAATGTAAATAATTGCCTAAGGTGAAGTTAGAAGCAAATGACCTTGGAGTGGCGCCCTCATTTAAAATAAATTGTTAACTCGTAAATGTGGTGAAAATTTTCATATTTCTCAATGTTAGGTACTAGATAGATCTTTAAAAATATTATTTTTGAACCACAGTTGAAAGTATTTACATTAGTCCGTCTAGCATTCACCATATTTACGAATTCTCAATTTATTTCAAATGAGGGCGCCACTTCTGATTGGTATTCACCGTCTTAATAAGTAGGTACATTTATTATTTCAACTTTGTGAAATTAAACATAACTTGTAGTAAGTATAGAATATTTATGGGTTGTACTACGAGTATAATAAAAGTTTTGTACTTCGTAGTTTGGTATTTGGTATTGGAACTTATCCATTACTGTACAAGTACCTAAATATGCCAAATTAACACATGGGATACTTTTACCTCCAAAAAATTTGACGTGTGTTAAGGATTCACGTGACATCACCAACGGGCGACGGTGCGGGGTGAGCGTGGAAGTGCGCAGCCGCATCAATCATTACTATATCGGCGGTACTTCGATACGCTTAAAAATCATCATCGCAAGCACAGCGCACAAACTGTCCTATTTTATGTATCTACGATTCTGTATCGAAAATTGGAATACACCTATTAACATCAGCAAGTAGTTGGCTTTCATCAAGTCTCCGACACGTGTAATATCAAATACCCAAACAGCCAACAGCCAGTAGGTAAAAATGTCATATAGAGTACAGCAAATACTATTTACTTGTAAATTAATATAACATTTTCATAAGCTTTAAAACTATAAGTTAGGTACTAATTTACTTTTTTTACCTCCAATCGATTCGAGTGAATCGTTTTAGTACAAACAAAACTTCTTTACTTTAAGACGGTTGCCATGTATCGTAAGTAAGTAATACTTTATTGTACACCAATAATAAAATATACACGATGTTATCGCTAAAAGCCATTTCTTCCAGACAAACGATGGATGGAGAGAATATAAAGATACGTTAGCAGACGGGGTGTACACGACTAAAATACAATACTTAAATAATAACAAGTACATAATAATATATAAGTATAAAAAATACATATGTACATGAATATCGTAAACAGCTTTTAATCTTTATTACTAATTCAAACAGAGAAAAAGACTAAAGAATCAATTAGTGAATAGTTACTTAGGCAACCGAGCTACTTTTTAAAGTGACTACTGTAAAAAGATTATAATACCTATATACTTTCATAACGTTTATAAATAAACCCGATTAATTAATAGAATAGAGAGAGAGAGTCGCACAGGCGTAAGGCTCTATTTATGAGAGTCCGTGGAATCGAAAAAGAAGGGCAGCACGAGTCATGTCTGTAAATAGAGCACTTGCATTTCTTCGGGCACTTACTACGACGTAAATATTGCATCAAAATAATGAACTCGTAAAACTTTGATTTTGTTCCACCACTGCATACGTCCGGCCTTAGTCAGTGTCGAGTCCGGCTCTTATAATTTTAGAGATGGCAACCCTAGTCACAATGAGTGTTTACTCTCACACTGAAATAATCATAATCAGAGGAGGTGAGCAATTTTTTGTAACTTGTATGGCTATTTTTATGACCAAGTTTCCTAGTAGACCAAACTAATATAACAAGTAAAGTTAACTTAAAAGTTCTGAATCCGTAAGTAAGTACCTATGTATAAGGAAAAAGTATTTCCTAGAAATCTTACCGAGTAATTTTAGGGAATCTACCACTGAATAAAGAACTGATTGCGGTCATCTACTAAAGCAGCGTACTTACATCGCATAAAACTACAATTCAGCTTTTAATAGTTCTCTTTGGCACTGCGATTCCATTGTACAATTAAACTATTTTAAGAAGGAGAGGTAAGTTTATTTTGGTGTGGGGAGGAAAGGAATTGAACTTTTTGTATAAGGTTTAAAATAATTTTTTTACCTATCGAGTATTGTATCAACCGAGAGAGCTTTTTAAGTTTTAGAAATATTATATTGTACTCGTAAGTACTATTTTTTATTGTTAGTAAAAATATACTTTGTATATCTTTCAGAGTTCATTTTAAAACACTAAAAGAGAAATGAAAGTAACTAAAGATTACTGTTTTATCTTCGGTTTAAAGATCTTTTATTGTCTCAAAGAATACACTAATTTACTTATAATGAGTCTAATTAACTAAATTATAAAAATATATTAAAACTTAACGTTATAAAAATCAATAAAAAAGACACTATTTTACCAGTAACAGCAATCACAGTTTTTTTTCGTAGGTCTGGAAAGATCGTTGTCACATACTCCAAATTTTTTTTAAATTATTCTTTGGTATTAAATATTTCATATTACAAATAAAATGCAATATAATTTCTTATACAAATTCCTAGGATGAGGGTATTTTGGGAAATCGATATTACCACAGCGTAATGAGGCTAATGGATGCTGTGGGATAAGTTAATTACCTTCGTAATTACGACACAAAAGATATTTTACCATCATTCATCATTCGCTTTTTGTGGTAGAGCCAGAGAAAAATCCATATTCATCTTCCTACGTACCACCTACTGTAAATGTATTAACTTTATTACTTACCTACTATTTATTCTGATCAATCATACAATGACTTAGAATGACAATGGTTTGAAAAAATTTAATAATTACATGTTATTATTATACGTAGTACATTATTACTCTATGGTATTTTTATTCATACGTCGCATAATAAACTTATATTTAGTTCTTATAACTATGCAATAACCAACACTTTCCCCTTTCCCCTGGCTTAGCAAAGCCGTTTCCGTGAAATCTAAAAAGTCCATATAAAACGCTACAGCAAACTTCCCCTTTTTTCCCCCTCTACTCCTTTTGGAATTATTTTGCAACATCTCGTGTAGAATTAAATTCTTAGTGTGCTTTTCAAATTTGATCCCCCCTTTTCCCACCTATCTATCCTACAATCAAAAAATCACGATAGACTAAAAAATTTAATAAAATAAGGAACTGTGATAATTTTCGTCAACATTTTTTATGAAATATGCGACTTGTAGGCGAGAACAGACAGATGGACAAAAGCATTTTAGATAAACTAAACCTACTCTCGAAACTGAGATACTACGCTCGCTCGGTCAACTAAAAGAAATCACAAAGTTTGTTTTGTAAACGACTCTACTATAATAAACGGGCAAGTGCGAGTCGGGCTCGTACATGAAGGGTTCCGTACCACCGTACAATGTTTGTTGGGGAGTAAGGGGAGATCGGTATTAACATCTTTACTGGCCCAAATGTCAACCTCACCTGCGCGCGCCTTTTGGCGGCGGCAACCAGTGGAGTGGGTTTTTTGAGCGTTCGTTTACTGTTCAAGCGGTAAAGCTTTGGAACGCCCTACCAATTAATGTCCGGAAGGCTCGTACTCGTGTAGCGTTCAAGAGTGCAGTGCGTGCTCATTATATTCGTGAACTTTCAGATAGAATATAGATATTATGATATAATATGTAGTTTACGTATAGTTTATTATATTATATATTATAACCATGTATATTTTGAATGTAGGATTATTCATATATATATATATATATATATATATATATATATTTATATATATATATATATATATTTATATATATATATATATATTATATTGTTACTGCTATCCTCATAAGGTAAATGTGACAATATCTACATAACTTGCACCTCCTTTTAAAATTTTATTTTTCTCGGCTTCAACAGTGGGTTGACTGGTAGATAAAGCCTATGGCTTTAAGTCCGCCTATTACGTTTGTAATAAAGTTAAATAAATAAATAAACCAGTGCCGCGGTGCTTCCTGCTAGATAACAGACGAGGCTCTGGCGACCGAGTCAGTAGCGGTATAACTACTCCCCAACCGAGTCCGGTTGGAAGAGGCTACAGCGGCCTAGGGGCGTAAATAACTCCTGAAATGTCTGGTGCAGAAGGCAACTGGAAACCACTGCACTACAAATCCCTAGTATTTCAGCATGGAAAAGTCAAATATAAACATGGCCCTGAGTGCCCGGCGTTCCTTAGATGGGACAGGGGTGCGAAGAACCTCCGGGCGGGCATTTAGAATAGGAACCTGGAATGTGAGAAGTCTCTAGAGTCCTAAGAAAGTTTACAATCTGTGTAAAGAAATGGATCGTCTGAACATTGATAAGGATATCAATACCTAGGAAGGTATAAGCGACGTGAGATGGAAAAAACAAGGGAATCATCGTATCGATAAAGATCATATCATGTTTTATTCTGGGTCGGAAGAGTCATCTAATATGCATGGAGTAGCGATAATTATAAGAACAAAAACATTTAGCTTGCCTATCTCATTTGTGCCTAAGTCAAATCGTGCTATGATGATTCAAATCCAGGCTAAACCCAGAAACTTAAACATTATTCAACTCTACGCCCCTACAACTAAAGGTTCAGATGAGGAAGTAGAAGAACTATACAAGCAAGGAGAGGAACTTATTGTTCTCACTAAAAAACATGACATTAACATCACATTGGGAGATATGTACGCAAAAGTGGGTAGAAGGGAGGTTAAAGGGACAGTTGGAAAATATGGTCTTGGCAAGATAAACGATAGAGGAGACAGACTGGTTCAGTTCTATCAGGAACAAAATCTCGTAGTGATAAATACTTGTTTTAAACTACCACCTAGAAGACTGTACACTTGGACCTCACCTCTTTATAAACCTGAACACCTAATCTGCAATCAGATTGATTATATTTTAATCAGCAACCGATTTAAGAACAGCGTTAAGTGTGCAAAAACATACCCAGGTGCTGATATTAGGTCTAATCACAATCTCTTGGTTGCAGACATGACATTCGTCTTAAAGAAAACTCGTAGACGGCAAACCAACACTACTGTAAACGTACGGAAGATAAACGATGTCAACTGCAAACCTGAAGTTACAAGGGAGATCAATAAATGGGCTAAAGAAGCAAAGCAATCGCACGGATCTGTCGAGGAACAATGGTGCCGCTTGAAATCCAGAGTGCATTCAATTAATAAGAATTTCCTTAAACCGGACAAATAGGTTGCAAAAAAGCCATGGATGAATGATAAGATCTATCAGCTTATGGAAGCAAGATGGCTTCATAAAAATAACTTGGAGCAATATAAGTGTATAGACCGCGAAATCAGGAGGGAAGTTCGCTACGCCCGTAAAACCATGTATATTAACAAATGTAATCATCTGGAACAGCTTCATAATAAACATGACGCGTTTAATATGCATAAAGAAATAAGGGCCATGGTTGAAAGAAAACCCTCAATACACCAATTAGTAGACTCGGATAATCGACCGGTTCTAGACATAGAAGAGAAAAAACACATATGGGAGCAATATACTATGAATATGTTCGCAGATGACTCTAGAAGCTTTAATGTCAACCTTAGTACTGATGAAGGTCTGGCTATTCTGAAAGATGAAGTTAGAAAGGCATTATTTAAGGCAAAATCGGGAAAAGCTGCAGGACCGGACAGCGTCTACATTGAGGTACTTAAATTGGTCGATGATAACAACATGGATGGCTTGGTACAGCTTCTAAACCTGGTGTATGAGACAGGTCAAATTCCTAATGACTGGCTGAAATCTGTCTTCGTCACACTTCCAAAGAAACCTAATGCTAAAAAGTGTGAGGACTTTAGAACGATTAGTTTGATGAACCATGTACTAAAACTACTCCTCTCGATAATTCACGAGCGCATTAGAGTTAAATGCGACGAACAACTTGGTGATAGTCAGTTTGGTTTCCGATCCGGTGTGGGTACAAGAGAAGCATTATTTGCCATACAGGTTTTGGTCCAAAAGTGCAGAGAAATGCAACAGGATGTCTTCCTCTGCTTCATCGATTACGAAAAGGCATTTGACCGAGTACAACATGATCACCTATTTGATATATTAAAGGACATCGGTCTCAACGATAAAGATCTTAGATTCATCCAAAACCTGTATTGGGACCAAAGAGCCACCGTAAGAGTAGAAGGAGTCGAAACCAGTACTGTTGAAATCAAAAGAGGGGTAAGGCAGGGATGCATCCTATCACCTATTCTCTTCAACGTTTACTCAGAAGCTATAATAACCGAAGCTTTACATGACATTGATGGCGGCGTGAAGGTTAATGGTCGCAATGTAAACAATCTCCGCTATGCCGATGTCACAGTCCTAATAGCATCTTCAGCGGCGGAGCTACAACTAATGATGAAGAGATTAGAGGAATGCAGTCACACAGCTGGTCTTAAAATGAACATCAAGTAGACAAAATTTATTGTCGTCTCAGGAAAAGTTGACGTTACTTCTGTCAGTCCGAGCATAACCGTATCAGGCCAAAATCTAGAGAGAGTTCAGAAATACAAATACTTGGGTACATGGCTAACCGAGGAGTGGAATAGCGAGTTAGAGATAAAGTCTCGTATAGAAGTCGTTCGCAGTGCTTTCAACACCATGAAAAAGATTCTTTGTAGTCGTAATATCAGCATCGCATTACGCACTTGTTTACTACATTGTTATATCTGGCCCATAATTGTACGGATGTGAGGCTTGGACCATCAAAGAGGACCTTAAAAAGTTATTTTTAGTATTTGTTGTTATAGCGGCCACAGTAATACATAATCGGTGGAAATTTTAAGTGTCTAGCTATTACGGTTCAATAGATAGAGCCCTGGGACAGACGGACAGATGGACAGACAGCGGAGTCTCAGTAATAGGGTCCCGTTTGCACTCTTCGGGTACGGAACCCTAAAAATGCTAATAACACAGCGCAGTCCGACTTGATTAGAACGAATGTTATATAATTTTAATTATAAATTAAAAGTTACACCTCCAGTCCACCGTAGTAACATATCAAAAATAGTACTACAAAATTCTGATAAATACAGCTTGACGTTGCCACGCAATACGTATCTACTTTCCTCAAACTAATGTTTCACACTTGGGCGTGAGGTAGAATTCCTCTAGCAAATAATTTCACAGTGTCGTATGGGTACCTCCTTTTCGTTTTGACTAATGTTATACTTTAAATAAATAGGCATGTGGACTGGGTTGAAAATAAATTATTTTGTACTCATAACATAAGAAATAAAAAGTCACAAAAGAATGTCACTTGTCATTGATCACATCTATTTTTAACGTGATTTTTTATTTATTAATGCAGATAACTACGACTAATATAGTGCTATTTGAATCCAAAAAATCTATGACGTCACAAATTGGTATCTCATACAAATCTGATAGAAAACATTTTTTTTTGACCCTAAGAAAAAGTATCTGATAAACTATATAATACTATACTATATATATATATATATATATATATATATATATATGTATATATATATAATAATATACTATAAAATAATAAGAGTGCTATTTGAATCCAAAAAAAACTATGACGTCACAGTTTGGTATCTCATATAAATTTTATAGAAAATGTATTTTTTTCACGTTAAGAAAAAGTATCTGATTTGACTTGCTGAAAACTAGCGGATTGTCTATCATGAAATCGTTGTTCTAGAAAAAAATAGAAATATATTTACTTTCTTTTTCTTATTTACTACGATGTATGGTCTCAAATATATAATATCGTCAAAAATACATTGCAAGTGCAAAGAAATTGACGATAATTATAACCGTTTTTGCTGCTTTGAGATAACATATTTTTGTTACAATCCCACTTTGCTAATGAATAGGAATTAAAAAAATCTCAAACTAAAGTCTGATCTACCCAATTTTCTAATTTTTACTAAGAAATTATCTTACCTTGACTTGATCCTGTTCACCGGCGTATTCGATGTTCTGAAAGATAGTCCAAGTGTACCGCCTGCGCACCTCCATCCTGGCCAAGTATCTTCGGTACCATTGCTGAATCAAGATGGCCGCCTTCATGGCTAAAACAAACATTTACAATGTAAGTAAGGTACACAGTAGTAGGTCTAATTGAAACCTATCTGGATCATAACAAGGCACGACAAGCGACGATGTTTTACAGCCACTGCTCGCTTGTCACAGTGAATATTTAGTAAAGCAATGTGTCAAAATGTTTTAATAATCTCAACCAACAGAGATTTCTATAACTAAAAAAGACTACAATGGAAAAAAAATAAAGAAATCGTGAAAAAGAAATTAAATCCTTCATCCTGCTTTGTCTTCGAATATAAAATATAAATAGACCGACGGTCCATTAAGTGCAGTAGAAAAATAAAAGAATGGTGAAAAAAAAATGGAATATTTAAAAATATACTTTGTTTCCTGAATAAATTAAAAATATATGTAATCCGTCATTCCATAAACATGATTATCCAGACGACTAATCCTCTCTTTAATAAATCGAGTTTATACCAGCCACAACACCAAATCTCCATAAATGGAGCCATGGCAAATAATATACAAAAATGTATATCTACTGAGAGGTTCATTCTACCTGTTCTTATATGATGAAAATGCTTTCAAGCGTCTTAGATTATTGAGTTTGCAGAAAGTGAGAAAGTGAGGGAGGGACGCCGGACGAAGGAAGCGGAGCACTTGATTGGTTTGTCTTGATTTCCGTAATAATACGTAAGTGAAATTGTGTCAATAGGTGATTTTTTTTGTCGCTACTACATTTCTTTTGCTACTACAGCGTTTGGGATAATTATTTTACGCCTCAATTCAGTTATCTGTTTTAAATGGTAAGAAAAAACATAGTAAGAACCTATCTATATAAATTATTGTTAATTTATCATATACATATCAATGGATAGAACAATAAATGGATTTGAAAAACAGATAGATAGAGACAGGTGATAGAACACTTTATTTTTTATTATCTACCACCTCTGACATTATTGTCGCTCAGTTTGTGCTTCAGCATGGACTATGAATATTTAGATGTTTGGATGTGAGTGAGATTGGGTGTTTGCTACTCTATCAGGCAAATACGATAAGTACTTACCAACTACCTACTCGTTTGTTTTCAAAGTATTTATATGACAAAGTCATCATCATCAACCACAAGTAGTCCACTGGTGAAAGGAAGGCACGGTAATACAGGTCTTAATTCCAAAACGACTGGTTGAAAACCTTTGTGCTAGTTAACTATTCCAAATAAAAAAAATTAAACTACAAAGTAATAAGCGCCGAATAAAACTGTACTTAATTAAATTAAATTTAAATTCTTTACTTAGAATTTTAAAAGCTGCCTTACATGAGCCTGTCTTTTTGAACTTGTTTGGATTTAATTAATTCTACGATTGCAGTAAAAGGAACTCTTCCATTAGAGAAGGAAAAGGTTTTTATTCCTTTATAATCATATTTGAACGATCTCGGGGACTACCGTTTATATTTCTAACTTAAGATGGAATATTGTATGAGCAGTAATTACTCCTGAAGTATATAATATATTGAATAATTAACCGATGATTTTGTTTACTGATGTTATTGTGCGAAATATAGAAAGTATATAAAATACTAGCTGTGCCCGCGACTTCGTTCGCGTGGTTGTCGGAACGTAATGTTATATAGCCTAAAGCCTTCCTCTATAAATGAACTACCCAACAAAAAAAGAATTTTTCAAATCGGACCATTAGTTTTCGAACTTTATTTTCTATTTTGTTGTTTGTTTTATCTTGCTATACGTGGTATTTACGATGCTTATTGATATGTAGTGCTATTTGATATGTAGACATCTTCGTAACTGACAGTATATTATCATTTTTTTTAATTCTTATTTCAGTCTTATCTCATAGTACAATTTTTGATTCATGTTTCTTTTTACGCTATTATTCTTGTCCTACGGTCCTCGAGCCACAACATCTGTTTTCTTTATCGTGGTTATATATTACGTGACATGTTTCTGATTTTGTTTTTATTTTCTTACTTATTTGTATGCATGACGTATAATATTAACTATGTACTCCTCGATACAAAGAGTACGTAAATGAGAATACGGTTCGATGTATATTGTCTATTAATATTTACTACTTTTTGTGCCTTACCAAGTTTTGGCGTTGCTTTTATATTTAGCTCGAACGTAGAGAGGTAGAAATTTTACTTACTTCTATAACCGCTCGTTATGGGATAATAAATTTAATATTTCTGTAGACCTTCTGCAACTTCAATATCACATTAACATTTCCAACACGTTCAACTTTAAACTGGCATATTATGGTAATGTCGAATCTTGTATGAGATAATTTGAAGTTTCGGAGTACTTTATTTAATAGGGTCACAATTATCGCAGGTGGTAATTTGTCTAAGGTAAGTAATCTTATAGCTGTGGCTTTATAACATGCAAATTAAACCTTGGACAGGCAACACAATAATGCATCTAGGTTAATAGCCAATAAGGGGAGTGCGATGTCGATGTAGAAATAAATGAGTTATAAAGTCACACACCATGACATAAAAAGCTGTTAATACCCACGTTTACCAATATTACCTACGTATTTTATTTAATACATTATTGTGTTCGTTAACGATAACTTAAAGTTATGAACAAGGAAAAATTCTAATTATTGACAGTTATAAAGTAATAGTATTAGGACTACATCATTGTCGTAAAATGCATACGCTAAGTAATATGAAAAAAAATTGAGTATTCCATTACCCGCTTCGCTCACATCGCATCAGAATACTCATTGTGAATAACGTCAGGCGGTAACCTTGCCCTTCCAAGCTGAGTTATACAATTTTCCCGGATCTCGGATGGAACTTTATTTTTGGTTAAATTAGGGCTTAATTCCTCTTGGCTTTTGTTTTTAAAGTAAATGTACATGTATTCCTATATTATCCGGTTCTAATTTATTAACATAATATACATACATTTTAACTTTATAAAACAAAAACAAACAACTTAAACAAATACAATTATAAATACTATATTTTTAACCCGCCCCTTGACATTTCTGCTACAAAGGTGCCCAATACACTAGCAGCATTAGGAGCCAGAGCGGGAGTCACTGTTTTTTAGGGTTCCGTACCCGAAGGGTGCAAACGGGACCCTATTACTGAGACTCCGCTGTCTGTCCGTCTGTCACAGGGCTCTATCTCTTGAAGTGTAATAGCTAGAAACTTGAAATTTTCACCGATTATGTATTACTGTGGCCGCTATGACAACAAATACTAAAAATAAAATAAAGTTGAAAATTAAAGGGGGTCGTCATACAAAAAATGTGTTTTTTCAGCGTTTTTAACTAGATCTTTATAATGGCATTAACTAGATACTTGAAATTTTCACAGATCACCGCCCAAGCCCTGGGAGTTCCAACACGCAGGGAATATTGGCAGAGAGCAAAGACAAAGGCTCTGCGAATTATGTCATTTAGTGCGTGGTGACGCGGAAACCTCCAAATGAAGCGACCACAACTCAATGCATGAAGGTATATAGGTATAATTATAAACATACATAAAGGCATTTTTTTCATTCGTAGAAAAATTATATCATAGAATTACCAATAAAATAATATCTCAGCAGTCAAATGTATGCCAATGGAAAGAAAGATTTGAAGTGCTAAATTTGAATTCTGCGGTAATGTTTTGGCGGAATTTTTCAACAATACTTTGTTTTAAAGTAGGTATTTTTAAAAATCCCGCCAATTTTTTTTTATTCTCCGTCATAAAAATATTACGTATACAAGATAATTTAGTTAAAACGGTAATTTTATCGAAGCACCAATTCAGTGCTGAAAGACATTACATAGTTGAATAAAATTTTGCATTAGTTAATTAGGCTTAAACTAAATTGAAACCCACCATTCTCGACCAAAATATCGGTCGCCCGACTCCGACCTCTATGTTTATTTAAGCAGGTAACGTAAGACTAAGTAAGATCCAATTTACATTACTTAACCTTGAACAGTTATTATCTACCTTCATGAAACACAATTCTGTCCCTCAGATAAGGAAAATTGGTTTGTGGAGTTCCTCGTTCAGCGAGCACATTTGCATATAAGGGGCTTGGGATTAATTTCGTTACGACTCTCTTTTTACTCGACTGCAACAAATCCTCACAAAGAGGGTTATGTATGTATATCTGACTCTGTATTTACATATTGCATACGCAAGGTATTATAAATACAACGTCTAGGACTTATGTATGATAATTATTATAATTAAATATTTATTATACTTATTAGCTTATAGCCAAATCATTGAAAGACTATTTCTTCTCCATTTTACAAGGTGTTTGGCATCCTTGGGTAATCATTGACATGCATATTATATTTGGAGAAGAAAAAGCGGGAAAGCGCACCCCGGGTTTCATAGCAGCACAGCTGAGGATGCAACCGGGAATGCGCTTAGACAAAAAGAAGATATGTCAAATTTAGGCATTTTTTTTTATTTCATAGTAATTATAGCATAGCATATACCTAACTGGTTTTCACAGACAAAATATATGATTTAGTATACTTATTAGCGACTACGACTAACCCAAGGACATCAGATTTAATCCTATAAGCAATATGTGGGTGAAGTGAGTATTTTATAAAATCAAAAAGGATGTACCATTTTGACATTTTATTTTTAATTGAACTGAGGTTCTTGAAAAAATGCCTTCGAAACATAAAAGTTAACAATTTCCAATGATTTTAAAAGCATCTTATGAGTGAAAATGATATGAGTGAACACAAAATATGTAATTTAGGGCAATAAATATCCAACAAAGTACGAGTATTGTTTCATTCCTCGCTATGTGCGAACACGATATGTCGTTGTACTTTCCCGTGTCACACCTTTCTCGTTTACATATAGGTATAGGAAGAATAGTATGTAAATACGCTACAAAATATTATATAAATAAAAACACCCAACCAGATTCATAGCTTTGCTCTTGCTAAACCTACTTATGATGTATTATGTAATCTAATATCACGTCTTTATTTGTTAGATACAGAATTAAAAGCCACTTTACCCACAAATCATGTTCTGTAAAATGGTGATTTGGTGAACCTGTCGATAGAAAAGTATGTGTCCATGCAATGTTTATGACCGAGAGGAGAAGCAGCTATAAGTAGTACACTCTATATTTGTAATTTCTTTGTAGGCCGGCATGAAAGGTAAATAAGATGCAATAAATCTCACCTTATCTCAAATCAATACAAAACTTAATAACATATAATTAACTCTAACATAGGTCATTAAAATATATGAAAGCTTCATAGTTTTAATTTAATTTTCTTTGAAACTGTTATATTTGGCTTAAGGCGGAGGTATAGGCAAATGGCCTTGAAGTGTGAAATAATATGTTAACTCGTAAATATGGTGATAATTTCCTTATTTCTCTTCGTCATGCACTAGATAGCCCTTTAAATTATTTTATAAACTGCCGTTGAAACTATTATTGGTGATCCGTCTAGCTTTAAAACTTGCCGTGGCCAGTTTTGGCGGAGGCAAGTTTAAAAGCTAGACGGACTAATGTAAATACTTTCAGCGGTGGTTCATAAAATAATTTAAAGGGCTATCTAGTGCATGACGAAGAGCAATATGGAAATTATCTCCATATTTACGAGTTAACAATTTATTTCAAATGAGGGCGCCACTTCAAGGCCATTTGCCTATATCTTCGCCTTAAGATCGTGTAAGTATAATGAAAGATATTTTCATAAAAATTCCAGTAACTACTTTGTTTACTCATTTGCTGTGTACTCATCTCATATATAAAAATACATGATAAACTCACTTCTTTCCGCCTTCGTCATGCTGACGTCATCTCTCCTCCAGAACTTGAGAAAAGGCGCGAGAGCCTTCATGGTACATTCGCCGTTGAGGACCCGCCGGCCCAACTTCTTGGGGACCTCCTGCTCTATCTCCGAGCTCCGGCACGACGACGAGTCGTCGCCCAAGGATCGAGCTCTTCGACCCCCTCGAAAGCTGACGCAGCCGCAACCCTCGGCCAAAGAAAACATGGTGGGACTCTTGTCCTTTTTATATTTCTTATCTCTTCGTTTGCGCGTACATCGTGGCGTCTTCTGGCGTGACTTGGGAATGGTTACTCAACTCAACAGCAGCGACGACAAAACATTACCAGTCGAATCGACTGGCCTCAGATCTGTGAACAAAAAATATATTATTTAATATTTGCCAACTTTAATATTTAGGTCTCACTGCGATAGGTCTCGTCTAGAGAGAAATTTATAGGATTGAGGTCTGAATGCATAATGTTAAGTGTAATAAATTACATTGGCTTAACAATATTTCTTCTAAAATTTATTATTTAACATTTAATTTAATTATTTGCAATTATTGGTAACCTTATTGTACTGCAGATTGTAACACATAACACGTCAACACACATTGCAATCTGCAGTCACAGGCCGGAATCTCCTAAGATACGCGCAATATGCGTCCCCGTTACCCGTCCCCGCACCTCTCCTCCGTTTTCGCCTCGATGACTCACGTTGGCTCACAAGAACCTAGGGACAGGTGCGGGGACGGGGAACGGGGACGCATATTGCGCATACCTTAGGAGATTCCGTTCTGTTTACTCTTACTGTATTCTGTGCTGCAGTACACCACGACATTGTTACTGCAGATTGTATGCCATGTTGTGTCGTGAGTGGGCAGCTTCATGATTTATTAAGCATAATAGTATAGTCCTAAGCTTATATATATACGCACAACTGTTTTAAAAAATAATAACAATAAGCATTTATTTAATATGCACCTGAGTATTAGGCCAAACTATATTGGCTACATTGGTTTGGCCTAATAATATATCTAAGAAAGAATGCCTACAACTTTATGCCATAAAAATTATGAGTTCGGACCTGCTCTTAAATTGATAAATATGTTAAAGATATCTACTAACATATACTAATAACACAAGGTTTTACTTTCTTAATAGACCTATTTCCCCCTAATCGAGACGGTATGATTCAATCATCCCAATAGTTTTACTAGTTGGCTGTGACATAACAGTAGTACCAACAGGGAATATATTCCCAATGGACTTATTGATTTTCTTTTCGTTTTACGAAACCTAAATAGCAAGAGGTCTAGAGAGAAAATCTTGAAACTACCTAATTAAAGTTGCACTTCTTTGCCTGAGATCAAAATGAGCTACTTCAATGCTACGGAAATATCTACTCATATTTTCTTAATGAGGATGTAGGACTTTTTTTAAAGTCTTTCTATTCACTCACTCTTTGTATTCTTTTGATTTTTTAAAATGAAATATATTTTATTTGTATTTTAGTGAAATTATTTACTTAAGTCCTATTGGAATTTTCTGATTTACGTTATTTAAAAACATAATTAAGTATTCATGTTTTATAATAAATTACCTTCGGGTGACATTAGCTCTATTCGACTCATAACTTATCCCTGCAAATCCATTTAAGTAACAAGGGCTTCTCCAGTAAAAGTATTGTGGTTAATCTTGGGACTCTCGACATGGCGGGAATGGCTGCGACCATAAAGCGGTTCTAAGATAAACTGGATCTCGCTAGTAAAATTCAGAGTAATGAATTAGAGGGCAGGGTCACGACGCTTGGGTCCCAGACGATAAATTAATCAAACCTATCGCGGAATAGGTATTTTATTGCGCTATAACTCGGATATGGCAGTATAAAGACGAATAGTAAGCCTTCTGCGACCCCAAGCCACAGATTACATAATTATAAGTTACCGGAGCCCCGTGTGAGACACGGTTACATTTATTGAATACCGATACCGAGGAAATTTCATCTTTTCTTATCTACATATTGTCACGTTAATATGAAGAACTTTACTTCTCGGGGATTTTCTCATACAAAGTAATGCTCAATGAACAGTCC
Organism: Acrobasis repandana; assembly: GCA_963576875.1. Classification (NCBI taxonomy): domain Eukaryota; kingdom Metazoa; phylum Arthropoda; class Insecta; order Lepidoptera; family Pyralidae; genus Acrobasis; species Acrobasis repandana. Next base: position 10,117,694 of record OY756218.1, on the reverse strand, counting down.
CATTTTTACTACCTGCCTATTTCATCTTTGGTCCCTTAGGTAGTATAGTAGTATATATGTATAATAATGGTTTTGAGAATAAACGGCAAAAGGAACTATTCGATAGGTATTGGTAGTATTATAGTAAAACGGCTAATACGGGTAGTAACCCGTATTAGATGTTTACATTATACAGATCTATCTCAAAAACGTTGCTTCTATGGCTCTATCGGAATATTGTCCCTTGATTACAGATTTTTTTAGATTTTGACAGACTTCACATAAAAATGTCTACATTAATATCTTTTAAAACTTTTGACTAACAATTTTGTATTAATAGACCCATTAGTTAGAATCTACGAGACTAAAACATAAAAAATACTTCCTTGCATAAAAAAAAAAACATTTATCATCACTTACGCAGCCCAAGCAATACTCGTGATCGTTCTACGGAATGAAAGCGGTAACAGCGGCGAAATTATGAGATGGTTTGCCGTCGCCTCCACCATTACCGTTACACATTATCTTAGATGTGCCATATCGCTAACTGCAAAGCCGCATACATAAACTACTTGTTTTAAATTTACCTGACATCGAAACATTAAAAATTCTCATAAAATGAAAATTAACTTATCTTCATTTTCGAGATAGGTACTTAGTATAGCAAATTTGATTAAATTAGAAAATATAGGATGGAATGTAAATATAAAGTAAAATTGCTCACGAAATCAACAATTTGTTTTCAATGTAGGTATATAAATATTTGTCTTTACAACGCTACCGACATTTTCTCATGAGATAAATGTTCCAGCAGATACTGTTGTTATTGCTTATGTAGAGAATAGCCGCCGTAGGTATTCAATATTCATAAAAAATCCGTATCGTAGAACCACGTGAGTACTAGTTTCTATTCTGTGGTAGAATAGAACACTACAGATTTTAAGGCGCTGTGAATTCAGAACTCACAATACTGCGAGTGTTTTTGAAAAATTACTGTAATTAAACTACTACAGTTTTTATTCATAAATTTTACATTGGAATCTTAAAGCTTTTCCACAGACACGCACAACGAAATATCGTCGAGCTCGGGTCCCGGTCTTTGTTCGCTCTCGTCGATTCCTATGTAAAATTTTTGGAAAATAAACTGTAGTAATTTAATAACAGTATTTAAAAAAAAACACTCACAGTATTGTGAGCTCTGAACTGACAGCGCCTTAAGGGTCGGCACCATGTAAACTGGGTTTGCGCGGGCAACAAATTTGTACAGAAAGCGTTTGATTTAAGTCAAATAATGTATACACATAGATAGAGGAAGAGTTGGGACAGTAGACGAAAAAAAGGATTTTTTAAAATATTTTGTAGTTTTCCTAAAAACAAGCATTGAATTTACCCAAAAACATGCAAAACGCACTTTGCGCGGGCAATAGTTATGGCTTAAGTAGAAAAGACCACTCAGAAAATTATATACCTAGTTATAGGTGAATAGACTAGCCAGTAGACGAAAACCGTATTTTTTTAATTTTCATTCAGAAAAAGTAAGATAATTGTAAAGAAACCTGAAAGAAATATTTTAGAAAATCTTGCTACAAACTGGCTTGTTTTTCTGCGTAAAGAAATATTCTAGCAAGGGATTGCATATATTTTATAAAAATAAAGGCTATTTTGAAACATTATTCTTAATTTTTGCTTACAATGCAATCACGCAATAATAAAAAAAAAAATTTTAAAAATTGGATGTTTTGCAACGTTTTTAACAGAATTCTCTGAAATGGCGGCCATGATTCTTCCATACAAATTCAGTTGCCCGCCGGGCGTTCAGGAAGGAGGCCGTGTCGAATTTTTCAAAAAAATCCATTTTCGAATTACGTAAAATTGCATTACAGTCTAAAATATTTCAATAAAAAACTATGTACACACTGCCAAATTATGTCATACTTTTGCTACACTATGGTACAGTTTTGACATTTTGTTGACATTCAAGCAAAGATGTAATGCTATCGCAGATACGGCATCGCACATTTTTTTTTATTTTATTGAAAATTAAGTCAATGAAAAAAAATATTTGGTTTGATTTATTACCTATATTTTTTAATTGGCGATTAGGGTGAAAATCCGATTGGAACTTTCTCGGGTCGCAGAATCATATTAACTGTTTTTGTAATAAAAGGTGCTGTTTAATTAGGGTTTTACAATTATTTTGAGGGGAGATTCAGTCTGAAATTTTGAACAACTTTTCCCCATGAATGTATATCAAAATACGAATTGACATTATGCGTAATATATCGAACCACAGGCTATACTAGATCTATACTTGGCTAGGCAGGCAGGCTATAGTAGGCTATTTATCTATACTAATATTATAAAGAGGAAACATTTGGTTGTTTGTTTGTTTGCATTACATGGCTCCGAAACTACTGGACCGATTTAAAAAAAACTTTCACCGTTGGAAAGGTACACTATCCCCGAGTGACATAGGCTTTGTGTGTACCAAGGGCGAAGCCGGGGTGGACTGCTAGTATAGTATAATGATATTAAAATAACAGTCAAAAAACAAAAAAAAATCTGCATTTTCATACAAAAGTGTGCAGCCGCCCGGAAAATTTGTATAGGAACTGATTTTTTTGGTGTTTTTACTGTTTTTAGGGTTTCGCTTGTCTGTCTGTCCGTAAGTCACAGCCAATTTGCTACGAAGCTATTAGAATGATTAAGTTGAGATTTAGTACCTACACTTTTGTAACTTAGTGACCCAAAGATAGACGTATAACGTAAATAAATTAAATTTAAAAAAGGGGGTCACTTATGGTGGGTAAATTAGACATTAAAAAAAGTTTTGATAACAAAATCGTGTGACATATCAAATAAAAGAACTTTTTATAACAATTTTAAATATATATATATTTTATTATTTTTTAGATCGGTATTTTTAAGTTATTTAAGAAAATGGGCGAAAATTGACCCCCCTACTAAACTACTGGACAGATTCAGTTGAAATGTGGTGCACATAATGTAAATTTGTGACCCAAAGACGGAAGTAAAATGTAGGTAAATGAATAAATTAAAAAAAAACTTGGGGCCACTTATGGGCTTATTATTATTATTAATTATTAAACCTTCTTTTAAGAATTCCTGCTCACTCCACCGACTTTTATTCGCGGTCTTTGTCTGTTCGAGCCGTACGTCTATGGAACTCACTACCACTTACTATCCGACGCGCCCAAACGCTAGCCAGCTTTAAATCCGAAGTAAAATCGCATTTTCTATCCTTATGAAAAGTAATTTCCTTCCCTTGTTTCCACTTAGTTTCTTCATTTTGTCCTGTTATGTTTTCTTTGTGTAAGTTGTATGTATCATCATCATCAACAGGTCTTTTTTAGTCTCCACTGCAGGAGCTCGACCCTCTCTATACTACCAGAGCCATTTATCCAAGTCTTCCCGTGGATGTCGTAGAAGGCGACTTAGGAAACTCGAGCTAAACAAAGCCTATAAATACCAGTGAGACCTCTCCAACCCGTCTGGCCAGCGTGGAGAGTGCAGGCCAAATCCTCTGACTGCTCTGGCTAATAAATGGCTCTGGTAGTTGTATGTATGTATTTAAGTATTAGGTGTATGTATGTTTATTATAATTATTGTATATAAGTATGTTTATTATATTGACCACCCCGCACTACCTAATTTCCCATATTTTTTTCTATATAAACGAGGTTGCCTGGAAGAAATTGCTTAGCGATAAGGCCGCCTTTTGCGCATTTCCTAATTTTTAAGATAATTATGTTCTGTTTTTTACTTTTGTGCAATAAAGGGTATTGTATTGTATTGTATGGGAGATAAATGAGACATTAAAAAAAGGGTTTCGTGAACTATATCGCGTAAAATATCAAATGAAAGAGCATTTTATGATAATATTAAATATATTTTCTATATTTTTTAAGTTGGTGTTTTTAAAGTTATTTTTTAAAATAAATAATAAAAATATCCTTATCACCGAAACCACTGAACCCAAACTTTTGAAAAAGATACAGTTAATAGTTCTTTACCTTAAAGCAAGGAGGCTAATTATTGCTTCATTAATCAACCAATTTTTTGCCGATTTCAGGAAAAGATTTATTTTTAGTGCTCTTTGTTGGTTCGTTAAAAATATTTTACAAAATCAAACAGTCAAGTCATTGATTGAGGACATACAGCTGCTAAGCCAAGACGTTGATCTGTTCAACGTGCAATCCTTTTTTACTCTCCGAACTTACATAATAAGGTGAATAGAAGTGAAAGGTGTTACGATTGCAGATGGTCGCTAAACGTATTGTTTCACAAAGAAAATTCAAATGTGTATATTTTCTGTCAGTGGAACACAAAACGTGTAGTTTTCCAAGTCACCGCTCGCGTAAAATACTATTTGATTGTATTTTTGAGAACGTCCTGTCAGCGATAAGTAATATTGATTTACGCAGAAATATCATAAATTTGTCTATGGTTCCCTAAAATTTCAACTTAACCAAAATAAACCGGTCACGTGCCGTGACGGGCCACGTGCAGTGTAGGGTTCCGTAGTCAGTACCTACTTGTTTTATGTAACTAACAACTGCCTAACTTTAGGTCTGAATTCAGTCCATGATACTGAACAACTTTCACCAAGGAACAAACAAAATACAAAAAATATTTTTGATCTCTTACACACAAGATTTGGCAAAATGTAATATTTATGTAATATATGTATGGAATATGTAAGGACAAATCACACTAATTATGCTAGCCCCAAAGTAAATTTTAAACTTGTATTATGGGATACTAACTCAATGATACTATATTTTATGATAAATACATACATAGATAAACACCCAAGACCTGGCTGGGAATCGAACACAGAACCTCCAAATGACGGACTAGCGTGTTAAGGAATCGCCACGGAGGTCGACTAATAAATTGAAAAAGTAATAAATATTACGCAAGATTCGAATAACTATAACTTGGATTTTTTAGAAAGTGCTATATGAATTTCACATATATTTAAACTCACTTTTTAAATAAACGTCTTGCATTCACGCACACTACTGTATTTTCGAATTTACTTTTTCTACTGATAGCCTGTCTACTAAAGTGTTAAGTACATTATAATGACGTCTGCCAAGGCCTTAATTCAGAAATAATAATTCAAACAAAATAATTCTTTGATTTGATTGATTTGAAAATTTTAATAAGTATCGCGGACTGGAAGTCTTGACGAAAAGAAAAAAGTAAGCTGTATACTAATTCTACGTTACAATTTATGATTACCTACATCTATTGTCCCGTTTACACATTATTAACTCTATACAATTTCATCTTGACATTTTTATTCCCCTAGCGGGAAAATTTTGCATATTTCAGAGCCAAATCTGACCACGTGGCTTTACGCATACGGTCCTTAAGAGCGCTGATTTTTTTGTCAAACTCATTAAAAGTCTGCACTTCTTAATTATTATAAATATTATTAAAAATCTTTACGCTTTAAAATTAGTTACGCAGATTTTGTTATACTCGTAAATACAGTAGTAACATAACTTTATTTCTTAAACAAAAATATTGCCAAATGATTTACTTGTAACTACAACTTATGCTCTTAGGAGTTTATAGGACTTGCATTAAAAATGTTTGTCTTTTGGCCTTTTTCTTTGTGTAAGTTTTATTTATCGAAGGCTCTGAACTTATTTGATTTGTTAGACTCGTCGATTGCCCGTGGGGAGCATTCACCGACTCAGGGTACAATAACCAATTTTCCCAGCAATTCAGGAAGCCCATATCAGAAAAACGTAAAAGCTGTGCCTACATTCGGTTTATCAGGCAGCCGTTCTGAATGGCGGTCGTCGGTTCATTTATTTTTTTCCCCAGAGTTTTGCGTTCGTTAAAATCGCTCACGTTCCTGTTAAGATTTACAGTTTACGAATGTTGATGTGGAAACATTTTATTTGAATGTATGTTACCTATTTTTCGTGCTATCATATAAACGAGATTGGACATACATATCAAACTTTATAAAGGACGTACCTGTACTGTATAATTATTTTTTTTACTTATACATAGTTAGGCGCACCTATACTATGTGGTTGAATGACTGAGCAGATTTGCAGAAAAAACCCTGGATATCGGCTGTTTCCAATCGGTCATTTCGGAAATCCTCTAGGTAGGCCTATGTCCAGCGCTGGACGTTTTGTGGCTGTTATGATAATAATAATAAATAAATATAATAAATATTAAATAAATAAATAAATATATATGGACAAATCACACTGATTAAGCTAGCCCCAAATTAAGTTTTAAACTTGTGTTATGGGATACTAACTCAACGATACTATATTTTATGATAAATACATATATAGATAAACACCCAAGACCCAGGACAATTTGAAAAAGGCCATTTTCCAACTTGCCCTAAATATCTAAGGACAATTCACACAGATTGAGGGAGCCCCAAAGTAAGTTATTAAATTTGTGTTATGGGACACTAACAACTCATTTTTATAATAAACTAGCTGTACCCTGCGCGCGTTGCTACGCCAATTGTTTTTTTCCTAAACCATTCCTGAACTATAACGAAAAAAACAAAAAAAAATATCGAAATCGGTCAAGCTGTTTACGATTTTATAAAGAACATACAGACAAACATTCATTTTTAGGGTTCCGTACCCAAAGGGTGCAAACGGGACCCTATTACTGAGACTCCGCTGTCTATCCGTCTGTCCGTCTGTCACAGGGCTCTATCTCTTGAACCGTAATAGCTAGACACTTGAAATTTTAACCGATTATGTATTACTGTGGCCGTTATAACAACAAATACTGAAAATAAAAAACGTAAAAATTTAAAGGGGGTCGCCATACAAAAAACGTGTTTTTTCAGCGTTTTTAACTAGATCTTTATAATGGCATTAACAAGATACTTGAAATTTTCACAAATTATGTATTACTGTGACCGCTATAACAACAAATACTAAAAATAAAAAAAAGTTAAAAACTAAAGGGGGTCGTCATACAAAAAACGTCTTTTTAGCGTTTTAAAACGTTGTACGAAGGTACGAAACCCTTCATGTACGAGTCCGACTCGCACTTGCCCGTTTATTATATATATATAGATAAGAAGATACAGGAAAATTTGAAAAGGGCCGTTTTCCAACTTTCCCCGGCTGGGGATTGAACCCAGAACCTCCAGATTGGCGGACTAGCGTAATAAATATAACGCCGTCAAATGATGTTATTTTTTATATCTAGTAGGTACTCAAATAAGTTCTATGGTAAAGATATCGAGTTAAATAGATATATACATAAAAGTTAAATAAAAATAATAAATTAACTATATTACGAGTAAATACTTGACCAAACTGCTACGTTTTAAAAGCACTTCTATTACGCGTAGTACAATCGTAGGAAGCACTTCATTACTTAGGAATGTTTGCTATAAAGATAAGTTTCACATTTACGTCGAGTACGTTACCTACTTACAGTGTCCGTCCACGTCCACCCTCCACTATGGCGACAAAAGCTTTCCTTTTATCTCGAGTAAGTTGGATTAAATGGCTACTATTCGCCTTATTATTTTTCCTCTTGAACAAAGAAATCAGAGCCAGACGCTCTAAAAGCATTGATTAAAATAAATTATTGTAACTTCTAGCAACATATCCTCGAAGATAATAATGTTAAGTGGGAGCTTTTAAATCTCAACACAATTTTGACTAAATTGTAATAAAAATATTCTTATATAATTAATGATATTTATAAAATTAAACGAAATATACTGAAACTATTTTAAGATGACGTGGACGTTTATTTATTAATAATAATAAAATGGTTACAATATAATAATGATAAAATTAACTAACTAAATTTAAACTAATAACTAAACTAAATATAATAAGTATAATAGAAGACATTAAATTATATAAAAGATGGACCCCAAATCACTGCGCTCGCAGGGTAGGGTGCCCAAGAGGCTGGCGGCATTGCCACGTTGAATGGCTAGGCTTAATCTTTGGCCAAAATGCGCGCCAGCTCTTGGATCCCCTGAGGCGTCGATTAGGCGTGCAGAAATCTCCTTGTAAAGCTGACGGGCTTCTGCACCCCAAAGCCCCAAGGTCTCCCCTACAAATGGCGCAAATATGTACGGCTCTCCCTGAGCCGCATATTTGCGTCTCATATTTGTTTCTTTTGTTTTAAGATTGATTCTCAACATGATTATATTTTTAAGATTGATTCTTAACATGATTATATTTTTAAGCGATTTTAAAAAAGGAAGAGCTTCTCAATTCAAATGTATAAGTAATTATGTTTTTAATTTGATGTATGTTCCCCCATAACTTCTCAATTTTTTAACCGATTTAGAAAATTCTTTTTTAGTTTGAAAGGGTTTATGTGCAAGTTGGTCCCATTGTCACCAGGTAAAGATCTGATGCTAGAATCCTCGAGAAATCAAGGGATCTCTAAAATATTCTTTGCACTCATATAGTGATTTTTATGTCTTTGTCGACAAATCAAGCATTTACCTACAGAAAGTGAGTTTTAATGAAGTGGAAATAATGAAGAAGACCAGAAATTGAAGTCGCTTATTTTTTGTTTAAAATAACTTATATTATTACTTATCTTACTTTCGAATTGAACCATCAACTTACATTGGATGTGATTCCATAGTGAAAGTTGTTGAATTTACTGACACAATCATGTAGTACACAATACACATGTACCTAAATACCTCACGTTTATTTATCTGTTAAAGAGAATATTGTACGTGTAATACGGATTAAAGCCCTGCCCGAGGATCATGTCTCGCAAGCGAGATAATCCGTTCTACAAAATGCTGTAGTCTCTTTCCGATAAAACAGTAATAAAATTGATCGCTAAGTAACTAAACGAAATGTCTTTTATCTCGAAATGGGATTTATTTCTGAAGAAGGCAGTTTTTTTTTGATAAAATTTACGTTAGGTTGTCTCAATTCTTAATCTTGGCTCGTTAACGCTGCGATCTCCTATAGCTAAGGCAGGTAAATGTCTAAAGAGGAATGTCAAATAAGAACTTAATTGCCAAAAAAAAAGAATATACGTAATACATCTGTCGAATTAATAATACAAGATAATCGAATACTAAACGAAAATGTCTACTTATCTATATTTTAGTTTCATAAAATGAGTAAGTTTAATGATTTGATGTAGACACATTGGATTATTTTTTTAAGTCTCCTTGAATATAGTCTCCTATAATCATTATCCAAATGTTAAATAATATCGTTATAAATACAAAACCAAAGTAATAATGGCAATCTAATCTTAAATCTATCCATAGTGAAAATCTTTTGTATAACTTTTAAATAACAATATTTAACTACGAACAGAACTAAACATTAATATCTTCTGAAGAATATTCGATGTAAATTTTCCATAGGCCTTAAAAATTTGAGATGAAAGGTATACTTTATTCATAAATTTACATCAAAATTCTATTTTATTTTTCTTTTTACACCTGCAGTATATAAAACAGCAAAAAAAAATACCTAAGTAAAGCTTATTCCGCTATCAAAAAAATCTGCTGGTTTGCAAAAAAATAATTGTTTGAATTAAAGGTACATTTACGTACTCGTACAAGAGAAAAATATGGCCAAAATCTTGCATAATCAAGACACGAGTCCCTAAACAAATACAGCCATCGTTACACGTAAAACGGAGCAAACGTTTGAAACGTGAGCTGTAATAAAATGGCACACGTCACTTGGGTGAAACAAGCAGTTGTTTATGCTTTTACATATTTAGGGTTCCTTGCCCAAAAGAAAAGTAAATAAAGCTTATCTGTATGTACGTGGTGTAACTGACCCGTAATAAAGACTTTTAAAATCAGAGATTCACTACAGTTTACAGTACTCGTACAGCTATATAATATTACAATACAATGAAGAAAAATTAAACAGACAAACCATGAAAACAACCTGCCTTCTAAACCTGCCTTATCGCCTATTCTTATGACAAAGCTATATATTTTGAAAAGCGATCATCATCACCATCATCATACGAGCGTTTTTTCGCGGTTGCATAGGCAGCGGTAATTTTAAAAAGCGATTTTCTAAACTATATGTATAGGTATTTGTTACTCGTAAGTCTGAAACGCAAGCGATGTATGTACTCGCATCTCTAGAAGGTCGTGACGTGTCATGGTATCGTAAAGTTTGATATCTGAATTGTAGCAAATCTTATTATCTCCACTTCGGCGATCAATCACGTGACCTTAAAAGATGATGGCTTTATTGTTGGAGCCACTCAGGGCACGGGAAATCTGCCTATATAAAACGGGGATCGTGTGCGATACCCACAATTGGGGCACACAAAACAGAAAGGGTCTTTTCTGTGCTTTGTGTTAGATAGCTATAAGCTTATTCATTACACTAATATGAAAACAAGGATGCTTCTATTGTAACTCACTGCATTCTACAAGTAAGAAGATAACATATGTAAGTCTTATTTTTTTTTAGTACGCGGCAAAAAATAAGTACGCCAGTTAAATTAATGAAAACGACCATAGTATTATAATTCCATTATAGCGCAATTTTATAAACGATTTTTTTTAGTAAGAAACTTAACCTATGAAATCCTGAATAGCCGTAGGTAACTGCATTTCAGTAATTGCAATATTTTTGCGCTGCGGTATTTTCTATAAGCACTGCGGTATTTTTAGTGAATTTAATTTTGCTACACTTTCACAGTATTGGCTTTTTAGTTAGATACTTAATTTCTAATTATAAAGCCAAGGGTTAAGATGTAAGCAGTCAATGGGTGTGTGACATATCTATAAAATTTCAGATTACTTAGACAAACTATTTATTTAAGTCCTGAAAAAGTTTATAAATGTACAGATAACCCATACATTTGTAGATAAATACGTAATCGAAACATACTTACCTATGTCTTGTATGTATTCGTCGAATACATTCAAGACGCAAAGTACGTTTTATTGAACATAATTGTTAACAACGCGAAAAGAATTTCAGGGTTTTCTGGGATCAGAGGAGTCATAAAATGCAGGGATCAAAAGAAAGCAGTTCGTTCAAAAGGGTCAGGCAATCGTACGTAATGTAGGTACAGCAGTATCTAATTAGGTGCTCTGCGAAATTAGGACCACCAATGACTTTTGTCGAACGGTTCACTTGTAATGCTACCCATAACATTACGTCGTTCGGTTTCATGATTTATAACTGTTTTCGTAGAAAATCAAATATGTACCCCATTCTAATGCATAGCTAGAAAGCTTACATTGAACTCATTAGTTTAGACACGAAACGAATACAGGTCATTATACTTGTCCCTATAGTTTCATGACTATAAATAACTTCATACATCATAACAAATTATAAAAATCACTGTGTTATGAAATGTATGTGACGAATTATATATACTTTTTCAAAGAGGTCTGGCTAGTTTTAGTTTTTGTATGGAGCCACACGCACACGTGGCATGTTGACATTATTTTAATTCATTTTATTTTATAGGGTTATACATAGATATATTTTTTTATGTTATAGGGCGGCAAACGAACAAGCGGGTCACCTGATGGTAAGTGATCACCACTGGCCATGGACAACTGCAACATTAGGGGTGTAACAAGAGCGTTAACAGAACGGAAACTCCTAAGGTCCCGCGCAATATGCGCACACACTGCATGGCGCAAGTTGGCGCACAAGAACGGGGGAGAGGTGCGGGGCGGGGAACGGGGACGCATATTGCGCGTACCTTATGAGATTCCGTTCTTTATGTCCGTGTGGATGAAATTTTAATTTCAGACATAGTATGGTGGTGAAATTTTGCAGCAGGTATTAGGTCGAACAATTCTTCAGAACATTCCTCATGATAAATGCGATAAAAATGCACAAGGATGCAACATCCCTACGTAGACCCATTGCATCGAGACGGCCGACGAGAGTGTCATCGTCGATACGAGTTGCGCAATTTTGAATACGGACAAAAGGAAGAAGTTGGTATCTAAGTGCCCCCCCAAGTAACATTTTGGGTTTTAGAAAGCTTTTAAAAAGGTTCTAGAACCTTTGTATGGAAATCGACCCGTAAGTCTTAGTAATAATGAATAACTTTAAAATAATCTATAATTAACCTCCTGTGTGCAAAAAGGGCCCACGTTTTGGGACCTTTCTGAGAGTTTCTGCAAAACCTATAGCTCAAACCCCAGAACCTTTATAACTACTTACTTAGAACCTAAATATAACCTTGACAACCTTAATTTAACGTTAATATTACCTTAGAAAACAGCTTTTAAGTTGTAAATGAGTCTTGAATTTAACTCTATGAAAACTCTATGAAAACCTTTTTTGATAGACGGTAATTATTATAATCCAGGAATGTCGGGTTTCAAAATGTTTCTGTGTAAGAATTCAAACACAGTAAAGTGTCAGTCATGGAGAAAAATAACAACTTTATTTATAAATGGCTACCAACAAATTTCAAGATGGCTTACATGATAGTGTGTTGAATTCGTTCACAATATTAAATAGCTTGCTGAAGTCTGGGAAATGAAAAAAATAAGTGCGATAGGCACTTTATCGTAATTGTTTAGTGTAATAGGGCTGTATACGAGAGGAGGCGAAGGGCCCCCTTCGTAACTTTAAAATTTTATTGATTTTACTAAAAAAAAAATATATTAAAAATAAGGTACATGGTGGTAAATAACGTCAAAAAAATTATTTTTATTTACAAAAAATAATATATGTTGTATAGCCTAGCGCAAGTTAATTCATTTCGCCCTATTGCATAAAAATTTGCTTTTATATTCACTATTTTATTTTATTTCACTATAAAAATATGGCTGCCGTTAAAAAATAACTATATAATAAGCGTTAGAATTAACCTTTCTATCTTTAGAATGTCTCTAAAGCTTAAAAATAATCTTGATGGACTTTATGCCTTCAGCTCATAAGAATACCTTAAAAGTAATGCTTTTAACCCGAAAGTCCGAACTTGTTTATTTGGATAAGTTATTTTTAACCTTAAGGTTTGAGATAGGTTTCAGAAATAACTCATAAGCTATTCCAAACTTTCACAACTTTGCAGTTAAATTACAGTTAAAAATCGAACCTCTAAAGCTTTTTTTAGCATAATGCTAACCTTGCTAGAACTTGCTTAGGAGTTTACGAAAACTATGACATCTTAGGCCTAATAGCTCTTAGATGAAAAGTCATATTAACTTTAACTTAAACTCTTGACAACGCCTTCTTGTTTCTAATAATAACTAATTAGTTTTAGAACTTATTAATTGTTTTCAAGTACTAAATACAACCAGTTGGCAATGCTTTAAACTTCGTAGGACCCTTTTCAAACCTAAAGGCATATCGTAGAACCTAAGTCCGAAAAAATTGTTACTTGGGCCCCGGCCCAGAGATGGGAACAATATTCCATATGCGGCCTAACTTTTGCCTTTTACAGCTAACGGCGCTGTGCCGATGTGAAATATCACCTTCCTCTACTCTACCGAGGATACCTAGTTTTTTCGAAGCCAACATAGCCTTGTCATTCAGATGACCGCGAAATTGAACTTCACTTAAAATCTCGACGCCGAGAATTCCTATCTTCGGCTGAATATCGAGTGAAGCACCATGAAACGAATAGAAGAAAGATCTATTGTTCTATCATCAGTATATGCCAGTTGATTTAATAAATGAATTATTATATTTAATAAAATAGCTGCCTTTATATTTGAAAAAAAGAACAATAATAATTTATTGGGTGCAGTATTTTACAAAAGTTCTTAAATAACTTAAACTCACTATTTCAGCCATTATAACCTATAAAAGTACCTGTTAATGGATATTCAAATAGAGACCTATTAACCAGTCACTAAATAAAATTCTTTGTTTGGCTCTTGAATTCTAAATATAATACGAGTACTTTACGCGTCTGTAAAATTCTAAGTGTAAACACATAAAAAGTCAGTCGTTAAAGCGTTACCTACTTGGAACGAAATAGCAGGCCAGCTCCTGGAAAACTGCTGTCTGCCGAAGGCAAGGGTAAATTATAGGCTATTTTGTCGCTTTGCATAAGCAATAGCCTTATAGAGCAGCAAGTACTGCACGGGACAGTTAGTCATCCAACCCTTCGGTGATTTACAATGAAGCTTTCAGGTGCCACGCTCGCCTAGTAAATTATTATGTACCAGTCTACATAATCCTATTGTTAGGCACGAAAGTGCTCGTCCGACCCACAAAACCAGATAACTGCCCCTGCCCTATTGTGATCCAGAAGATTACCGATATTTGTGGCATAGAGGTAAATACCGTTACGTGGTCACAACTATAAATAAAATTCTCTTTGGACAAAGAATTCGTTATCCCCAAAATACGAGCACTTACAGAAATTCCAATACTATATTTCTATTCTGGAATGAACATATCTCAAAATAGATAGAGATGATTGTGTTGCGGTAAGTACCTATTTTGTAAAAAATAAGCAAAGATAAAATCTCATACATAGCCATTATATTACTGTTTGAACATAAAAAGGGCATCTAAAAATAAAGAAGACAAAAATATGAATGAATGATGTATTTGGCGTTAAATTGTATGCCGCCATTGCCGGCAGTGGAAGCGCTTTCATTTCAGCAGTCAGTAAAGTTTATTTATTGCTCTGGGTTTTTCAACGCCCCAAATTTTATAACCTGCCTTTTATTCGCGATACAAATGGAAGTGAGATTGTAAATGTAGGTACCTATAGTGTCACAAGATAAAGCTTGTTAAGCTTGTCAGTACAGTCCTCGTTAGTGTGTGTCAATGCAAATCATGTTTGTTCTCTAGATTGCAAATTGTTAGGCCGGTGACACGCTTGAAAATTCCTCCTTTTGATATTTTGTATAAATCTTAATTTAGACACTATGGTGAAATCGAGCTCATCAAGTGAGTGAATACACTAAAACCGCTAAAATTCGATGCCTTTGAGTGTGTAAAGCATGGAAGAAGTTCCTTTAAACCTGAAAAAATAATATAGGTACCTACTTAGGCAGGTACTGCTAGGCGGCCATCTTTTTCTCGCCGAGTTACCCTTAGTAACTGACTTAAAAGAAAATATACTATTTCTTTGCTTACTCCATTTCACGCAGGATAACCTAATCTGATCTATATGTTCCAGAGAAACCAACATTTTCGAATTCTCTTTCATTTATAGCAGTGAAAGTATTTGGTATGCTGCTATGTATTTATTTATATATTAACAATGAGTTATTGCACTGTTTTGATATAAAATAATTAATAAAATATATGCAAGGGAATTTTCCGTGACGGCCGATTTGACAGGTTCGATATGAAGGGGCCATCCATGCGCGCGCACTGTTAGACGTGCGCTCGACGATGTCGTCATCTCTATGAGATTATTTACAAAGAAGGTTGGCGTACGGCAGGTCCGATACGCCACATTACTCCCCCGCTGACACCGGTTCACGGTCGATAGTGCTGAAGATGAGCGGGGAATCTGACTACACGTCCGCTCCTTGTCCGTGGAGGATCCTTTTCTTCAGGTGCTGAAGAAGGATGGACGGTTGTCTTGTTTGAAGTTTTATTACCATCTAAAGTAAGATACGCTGGCTTCAGTCTGTACAGTGACAGTAATTTCTTTGCCCTGGACTTCAATTTTGTAGGCTTTGGCCGACGTATGGCGATTCAAGGGCTCGTCTTTCAGGGCCCCGGCGTAGAAATACGTAATCCGACGTATGTATGTCCTTTGGCACGTAGAAAGTTTTGTTGCCGTGATTTGATGTAGGCACAGGAGACAATTCAGCCATGTGTTTCCCTAGGCGTGACACGTAGTCCACAGGATCCAGATGACTGGCTGAAGATGGAGTAAAGAATTGCCCAGGTAGTCTCAGAGGCTCGCCGTAGACCATCTCAGCAGCCGACGCGCCGAGGTCCTCCTTCCAAGCTGCTCGTATGCCCAACAGCACAAGAGGGAGGGTTTCTGTCCACTGCGGGTTGTTGTGGCACATGATGGCTGCCTTCAGCTGGCGATGGAGACGCTCCACCAGTCCATTGCACTGCGCATGGTAGGCAGTGGTGGGGCGATGTTCTGCACCAATCAGTCGCGAAATGGCTTGAAATAGGTGTGACTGGAACTGCTGTCCTCTGTCGGTAGTGATGGTGGAAGGACAACCATGGCGCGATATCCAGTTGGATAAAAAGGCACTGGCACAAGTTTCTGCAGTGATGTCCGCCAGGGGATAGGCGTCAGGCCAGCGGGAGAAACGGTCGACGACGGTGAGGCAATATTTATACCCTTTGGAAAAGGATAAAGGACCAATGAGATCAAGATGAACGTGGGAAAAACGTTCTGAAGGTACAGGAAAAGTTTGAAAAGGGGAAGAGAGATGACGGGAGATCTTGCTTCGTTGGCAATCTGTGCATTGCTGAGTCCAGCGGGTGCAGTCCTTGCGCAACCCCAGCCAAATGAAGCGTTCGGCGATGAGTTGAGCGGTTGCCTTGGTTCCGGGGTGGCTCAAACCGTGCATCTTCTCGAAGACTTTCCTGCGGTAGGAGGGGGTTAGGTATGGACGTGGGTGATTTAATGAGATGTCGCAGTATAAATTGTTCTCAGGCAGTTTCTTGAGGATGAGGGATGATTTCTGCCTTAACAGGTCTTGCTCCTGATCTCTTGCAAGATCTGCGAAGTTGATGAAAGATGAAATTTGTTCAATGCGGGACATAGCGTCAGCGACGACATTGTCAGAACCGGATATGAATTTGATGTCAGTGGTGAATTGTGAAATGTAGTCGAGGTATCTGAACTGTCTGGGTGAGCATCCGTCTCTTTTGGTGGTGAAAGCGAATGTGATGGGTTTATGATCTGTGTAAACCGTGAACACTCTAGCTTCCAGCATGTACTTGAAGTATCGGATGCCTTCGTAAATAGCCAACAACTCTCGATCATATGGGCTATACTTCTTTTGTGATGACGAAAGTTTGCGGGAAAAGAAACCGAGAGGCTCCCAGCTGCCGTTGTTGTTCTGCTGCAAAACTGCACCAATGGCTCCGTCGGATGCATCAGTGAACAATGCCAGTTCTTTGTTGACATCTGGATGTGCAAGAAGTGCAGCTTGAGATAGGCAGTTTTTGCAAGCGTTGAAAACTGATAACATTTCTTCCGTCATGTTAATGGGAGTAGCTCCTTTGATATTGCCAGTGAGGGCTTTGTCGAGCGGTGCTTGAAGTTCAGCAGCTTTGGGTACGAATCTGCGATAGTAATTGAACATGCCCAAGAAACGTCGAAGTTGTTTAGCTCTTGACGGAGGAGGATAGGCTTGTATACTTTCTACCTTTTCTGTTAAGGGCTTGATACCATCTGTGGAAACAGAATATCCTAGGAACTGTATTTCCTCAACGCCAAAAACGCACTTGGACACGTTAATCAGTAAGCCGTAGTCCTTGAAACGCTCGAACAAGATTTCCAGGTGTTGGAGGTGTTCCTCTTCAGACCTGCTAAAGATCAAGGTGTCGTCCAAATATCCGTACGCGAAATCCAAGCCTTGCAGTACTTCATCGATGAACCTTTGAAAGGTTTGAGCTGCGTTTCGTAGACCAAATGTCATGTACGGAAATTCGAAGAGCCCGAACGGTGTTGTGATGGCATTTTTCGAAATATCAGCTTCTTCGACTGGGATCTGATTATACGCCTTGATCATGTCAATTTTCGAGAAGATCTTGGCACCTGACAGCTGGTAAGTGAAGTCGTTGATGTGCCTAATTGGGTAGCGGTCTGCAATTGTTCTCGCATTGAGAGCACGGTAATCACCGCATGGGCGCCAGCCATCGTCTTTCTTACGAGCGAGATGGAGTGGGGACGACCATGAGCTTTCCGAACGTCGTGCTGTTCCATTCTGCAACATAGCATCAAACTCCTGCTTTGCGATTTTTAGGCGATCAGGGGCCAATCTGCGAGGACGAGCTGCCACTGGAGGTCCTGGAGTCGTGCGGATGTGATGTTTAGTATTGTGCTTGGGTTCTGTGGGCCTACCTGCTGGCGTGGTGAGGGTTGGGTACTGCTTCAGCAAGTCCAGGTATTTGGAGTCACCGCTGATGGTCTTGACTGCTTCGGTCTCTGGCGAAGTGCTGTGACGACATGGGACTGTGATCCAAAGCGTTGTGAGTCCGTCAACCAGTCGATGTTGTCGGCAGTCTACCAGAAGATTGTAGTGCTGTAAGAAGTCAACTCCTATGATGGGCCTGGATACCTCAGCCACGATGAAGCGCCAGCGGAAGTCTCTACGCAGGCCAAGATCAAGGCACAAATCCAGAAATCCGTACGTATTAATACGGGTGTTGTTCGCTGCATACAGCTCATACGTAGTACGAGGACGGAACCCTTTGGCCATCGATTTGGGGAATACGCAGAGGTCAGATCCTGTATCAATGAGGTACTCTACCCGGGTCTTCCTGTCGACGACGAAGAGGCGGCCGTTTCCTTGCGGGCAGTCATTTGCCGCCACTAGTGGCTGCCGCTGGAGTTTTCCGGCTTTTTATATGCGCAGGGCGTTGTGCATTTGAAGGCCGCAGCACCAAACTTGCGGTGGTAAAAACATAGGCCATTACCACGTGACCGGGATCGCGAACTAGACCGATATCGTCTGAAGTTGGGCCGACTCTCTCGCGTGGCTAGCTGCTGTACTTGACTGCGCAGCTCCTCTATTTGCTTGGCCATACTCTCCATTATACCTAAATACGGGTCAGCTGAAGAAGTTGTTGGTCTGACGTCACATACCTGGGAAGCGGGCGAGGCGATAGCGATTACTTTATCAGCCAAATCAGCTAATTTCTCTAGTGGTGAGTCGGTCTGCGACGCAATAATTGGCTGTATTTGCGAAGGTAAGCCATTACACCATACCGTGCGTATAAATTCGTCTGAGATTTGAGGGCCCGCCAGATGTCTTAAGTGCCTTAAGAACTGCGAAGGTTTACGATTGCCCATTTCTTCTTTATTCAGGAACTGTAAGATTTTTTCCTCTCTTGGGGCTGACATACGCTTCACCAACTCTCTCTTGAGCGTTTCGTATTTATTCTCTTTGGGCGGGTTCTCAATGACATCTGCGACTTCAACGGCATACTGATGTTCTAAGTAACTACACGCAGTATAAAATTTGGTAGTATCGGCTGTTATACCGGCTAATATGAATTGACCTTCTAATTGTGCGAACCATAGGTTTGGGCGGTCAGGCCAGAATGGCGGAATTTTGACGCCGACTTTAAATGTTTGTTGAAATGTACCTTGAGTTGGTTCGGCCGTTGGGATTCCAAAATTTTCATCCTTTTCCATCTTCGCGAAGTACGGTTGCGGTATCACGTCGGGGTCACCAATATAGCAGTGAAAGTATTTGGTATGCTGCTATGTATTTATTTATATATTAACAATGAGTTATTGCACTGTTTTGATATAAAATAATTAATAAAATATATGCAAGGGAATTTTCCGTGACGGCCGATTTGACAGGTTCGATATGAAGGGGCCACCCATGCGCGCGCACTGTTAGACGTGCGCTCGACGATGTCGTCATCTCTATGAGATTATTTACAAAGAAGGTTGGCGTACGGCAGGTCCGATACGCCACACATTTACTAATAGGCGAAATATTTTTGTGATAAAGTTAGTCAATACATATACTTACTTAATATGAATTTCGTTTTAGGTATCTTGTACAAAAGTTTTACAATTTATGTTTGATACAAAATTACATTCAACGAGATCATAATATGTTGCTCTCTTCTTATGACTTCATAAAGGTAGGTATGTAACTAAAAGCTAAGTATGCAACCTGGGAACACGATAAGACAGAAACACATTTAAGGCCATACATGAATTTTCCGGGGTCCAGTGCTGCCCCCATTTGAAATAAATAATTTCAAAGAAAAAAAAATGTCTTTGTGAAGCCCTACATACGGTTTTGCGGAAAACAGCCACTTTTGGCAAAAATGGGTAGAAAAGCTTAACGTCCAGTTTGAAGGGTTATTTAGGGCTTCACAGAGACAAAATTTTAAATGATATCTCCGTTTCTTTTGAAATTATTTATTTAAAATGGGGGCAGCACCGGACCCCGGAAAATTCATGTATGGCCTTAAGAAAGAGAGTATAATAATAGCCAAAACACATCTGTACCATCGTTTTCTCAAAGCCATTGAAGGTACGTTGAAAGCCCCTGTTCGTATTTTCATATATATTTTTTGAAGCACTGAAAATGTAGACAAGCATTGTTACATCCGTCCACACTGTCATTATCGTGAACTCATTATTCAACAGCAGTTATCTGGATTCATTTTATGCCTCTCCCATGTACATCCATCATAAAAACGTGCTCCAGTTGGAAATTGTGCGAATTGGCGGTTTATCTTGATGTAATCAATTTGCACGATGAATGAATAAAGTTTGTAATGGAGCTTTTTGATTTCAGCCTATTTCAGAGCCTTTTTGAATATCCTACCTTTTTTGTTAATATTAAATACTTATAAGTACTTACTATATTTTATTATTAACATACCTACATAAATTGCCTTATGTTTAGCATCCATTAGGGTGATATCTGAACATGTTTCGCAAGTCTTGCAGCATCCGCTCCTCTGAACTCACCTCTATTGCTACAGCTACAGAAGAAAGAAATCGACGTAGATAAGTATTAATTTAATGCATATCTCGCCCACCCAAGGGTGGGTGCAAATGCATACGTGTATATCAAATGTACATATATGTATGTAAAGCTAATTTTCTATATCAGGTATTTTTAAGGATTTTTTTCTCCCGATACATACCTACATATTCGGGCCTTTTTCTTCTCCAAACATGTCAATGGTCACCCAAGGATGCCGCAGACCATGCGAGAAGAACTAGCCGAGTTATATTTTCACGACCGGCCGCGCGCCTGACGTTAATCTTCATAAGGGATGCATTTATGCGAAAAGTTTTACAACTGACCGCCGCCTGACGTCAATCCTCCTTAGGAATGCAGTTGTAGCACATGTTTTGACTTAGTGAAGAGATGGGGTGGTCCTATTCTAGGCCATTCTAGGATCACGACATTCATCCTGTAACGACCCTAAATATTCATTAAATAAAAAGCAAGGCAGTGGAAGTTTATTTGCTAACAATCGCAAATATAGAAAGGAAACTGTAAATACAAAAGAGAGAGGAACTTCATTAACTACGTATCAATCCTGTCAGGGCGCCGCCGTGTTGCTCGAAATAGCTTTTAACTTTTCCGCGGACAGAGCGATTAGCCAGAAAATTAGCTAGCAATTACTGTTGTTTTAACAATTTTCGTTACCTACTGTCACTAATCGAGTCATTTTCAATATTATTTACGCAACGTTGATTTTATTTTAGTAATTACATTAGTAGTTCTCGTTTGTGTCAACGATTTGCCAAACTCAAAAGGTATAAACATCATACCCTCGTACTTAGTATTGTCACTGAAGTTATCATAAGTATCAACGTATTTATTACATTAGTGCTAATATTACTTCAGTAAGTAATCTATATCTAAATATGTTTATGTAAATATCTCCTTTGAACTAACCTAAAAATCCTAAAACCTCTTTTGATGTTTTTATTCTTTCTTATTTCAACGTTAAATATAGTATAACTGTAAAGATCTTTCTTATGATACCCTTTCATTTGACCCCTCCGAAATGGTCACAGTCTACCTAAAATATTGAATAACTTTATAATCTTTGTGTGCGTATTACGTACCTATACTCTAGACTATAGTGACGTATTTTAGATGTTTCGTTTTCTACTTAAAATTACCTTCTTTTCTGCTTATATTTATGTATTAAAAGTCCCCATAACCTAGACAGAATCAGACTTTCCCATACATACATAGTCTATCTTTTATTTTGAAACAATAGGTATGTCAGAGTTCAGAATTTTTTTTATTTCATAGAAATTTTAGCATAGCATGTACCTAACTGGTTTTCACAGGCAAAATATGAATTTGAAAGAGAATATCATATCATATTGTATTTGACCATCTTTATGGAAAATTTCTACACCGTTATATTGTCTTTCAAGTTTTTGATGTGCAATTTCTTTGAAATTACAAAAAACTGCCAAAATCTGTCATGTCATTTCAAAATAAAAGATCTGTCATGTCATTTCAAAATAAAAGCTAGACTACCTGTGTATGGAAAAGTCTTGGGAAAACTCTTGAGGTATACGCCTTTGCCAATTAAGATTTCAATATGTAACAAGTGTGTTCGCTTAAAACTTAAGTGCAGAAGATATAAGGTACTTATTCCATGAAAGCATTTTATACGTCCTCTTTCCCATCTGCAATTAATGTCTTCAGAGTGATTGACGGCTACTCAATTACTGCACGTTGTTTCGTATCGTCTCCTCAATAAATCTCTGAGCAAGTCCCACTTCCGATAAATAATGCTTCAATTAAATTATTTTTGCGTAACCCATTAAGGCCGTACCTGAATTTTCCGGGGTCCTGAATTTTGCTGCCCCCATTCAAAATAAATCATTTTAAAGAAAACAGAGACATCATTAAAAATTTTGCTACTACCAAGTCCTAGATAACCCTTCAAATTATTTTGTGAACTACTGTTTACAGTTTATAATGAGAACGGTAAGCTTTACTACGCACATTTGCCAAAAGTGGCCGTTTTTCGCATTCGCATGTGTCTTAATTGGGGTGTACTTTCTTATACGGACAAAAGTTTAACAGATTTTCGTTATTTAGAAAATTTGAAGATTATCATATCATAGAATAATCAATATGTAGGTTACTCAGTATAAAGAATTTTTAATAATAGATTTTCGTTGCACAGAAAATCAATAATTAGAATGTTTGTTATGAATAATTTGAAATCATAGAATTTTATTACAAATAACATTTACTTTTGCGATGTTTCTAATATCAGAATATCAAATTAAATATTATTATTTTTGATAAGTTTAGTTAATATAATATTTATAACCTATAAGTTTTCCCTATTCTAGTAAAATGGATAAAACTTTCAAATGGATATAATTTTCTGTAAAATAAAATTCCATGAAAGATTATACCGAACAAACAGTATTCTTTAAAGAAATATTCTACTGTTTGATTAGTTTGTTAAATGAAAATATGAGATTCTGAAATTCATTGAACTGTGTTTCTATAAATTGTGTTTCATTCAAGTAAATAGTCTTTAAAACAATAATATTTGAAATAAAAATATAAGAATTAAATATTCTATGAAAAATTTTCTGTGAATCGAAATTCTATGAAATTTCAGTCTGTGAAACAAGGGGCACCCGTCTTAATTGAAATGATTTATTTTAAATGAGGGCAGCACTGGACCCCGGAAAATTCAGGTACAGCCTTAAAGATGTTGGGTTAAGCTGGATTGCAAGATTACTTACAAATGACGGCGTATACTGAACTTTACGTCCAAAATATTTATTTTCATTTCAATAATTCATTTACGCCAAGGAGTAACTACGAGTTTAGCATGCATATTCCAGTCGAGTGGAATGCGAATTCGAAAGCATTTAAACATGTTTTGTTTATACTTCACTTTTTTTGTTCCCCACTCAACGCTCTTGATGAATAAAATGGCCTGCATTTTTCTCTGCGATGTGATGATTCGTTTGAACAGCCCATATGAGATAGGTACTTGTTATACCTATTATTTATTTTTATTCAAATATTACTGAAAGATATTCTCTACAAAATCAAATAGATAAGTTGCTACGTTAACTGAACATTAAATTCAAGGGGTAAAGTCATTCGATATCGACCATGACAAAGTAAGAAATTAAACTGTGGACAGCGGGCGACATGCTTCACTGTAATTTATAAGACCCTAGAGACATTTCTGGATTATTTGCATAAACTTATTTACCGTTTACAACCTTCCTGAAATTCAAAAGATAATTGAATCACTCAATACGCGATTTGATTTACCTTTATTTCTTTTGAGATCTTCTGAAAGTAAAGTTGGATTTTTGTTATGAACGATAAATTTATTATACGCGATATTACTGTTTTATATGTATGATATACAGAATATATAGATAAAAAATACAATAAAAAATATACTTAGTATGCTACAAACCTTTGTAGTGATTTTGAATACCTTTACTTTACACTTAGTCTACATACATATCACACATAGAACAACCCTAATTTTGGGTATTGTATTTGAGTTAAAAATAGGCAGAAGACACATTTCAAAAATATTACACGACTTTAGTTGACAGTTTGACGTTAGTCAAAGATAAAATCTCATAATAGGGGCAGAACTCTTTAAAAAGTAACTAATTTGGAATAAAGTATAATGGTACAAAAACATTTACATCAAATAAGTTAAGTTGGTAATTCATTTATTTTAAAAGAAAATTTAAGGTTTAATCATTCACCACATATAAACGAATCTATACTTATCGATACTAAAATGTTTATTTTTAAAACATTAACTATCAACCAATATGTCATCAACCCAATATAATGTTCGCCTACCAAATATTTGATTAAGACCATCGCTCTGGTTAAACTTAGGATGGATAGAATATGAAAATAGGTCGCTGTTAATCAAAGTCAGGCAAATCAACGAACTTCAATCACTCTGATTGCTTAACTCTGTCGCTTGTTATATTCAGTTTATTACAGTGAAATGACAATTATTTGCAAAGATATAGGTAAGTACACACAGTGTACTTGCCTTGTTTAGCCAATGACGTAGTTATTTAATTTTCTAAGAAAATTGTGTAGTGCCAATATGCATCGCGATTTGCAAAAATTCTATCTTTTTAACGCCGCTATGCCTCCGACCCGTATCGTGCGATAGAGAGAGTTGCAAGTTCTATAGGCGATTGCCTACTTTTTCCTTCTGAAATATTGTTTCGGGCGATAACGTTTCCACCCCCCTAAACCTTTACGAAATGAGGCAATTGTGGTGTCACTAAATTCATTACACCTTAATCTAGTGCTGTACGGTTTCTTATTTTAGTAATTCGGTTTAGTTTAACTTAAATAAATTAAAACGCTAGAGATAGTTTTATAATAAAAAATATTGATATTGAGATGCTAATAGCTTTTGTTATAAGCAATATTTCTTTAACATAAAAACGTACGGCTGTACTTATCCAATATATTGGATTATGTTTAAGGGAGAAGAAACGTTATCGCTTTTTGTATGAACATTTCCAGCTACACAATCCTCTTATCGGCCAAATACAAACGCATTTTAGTTTATGAAACTGACTCTAGTCTTTATATTTTAACTAGTTAGACAGCAACAGTATTAGATCGTCTTGTTATAATTTTAGAGTATATGACCATAAGTAGGTATGCAAATAAGTATATATGGTCCACCTGATGGTAAATGACAATCGTACCCTATAGTTGCCTATAACACCAGAGGTGATACGCGCGTTGCTGACCCTAGAAAGATCTTGGAAGCACTAAAGAACTTGAGGCTATCGTCTCTCGTGAAAACCGTGTCAGGGTAGCTTGGTTCATAGCATTAGCGCGCGTGGAGGAAGGAATTTCTTCAGAATTGGCATTATGTATGGATGGTATGATTTTTGATTCCAAGGTGTGAGGATGCATTTTCTTAAGGCACCTAAAATTCCTCGAAACACGACCCATGGTACGGTGGAACACACTTGGACTAGCTACAACTACACTCTACGGCTTTTAAAGAACTTAGCCTAGTACATACAACGAGTAATTGATATATGCCTAATAAATCGAACCACGGGCTACACTAAGAACATTTAGTATAATTAAATTCTAATAACAGTCAAAAAACAAAAAAAAATAGCTTTACTACACATAAGTGTGCAGCCGCCCGGGCAATATGTATGAGAATGTGGTTTTTTTTAATCACTAAATCACTTGCAGGATGTATAAACATAACATAGAAAACTGTGTAACACATTAAATCCAATGTGTTGCATAATATTATTCATTTGATTAATTTGAATAATAATATTAATTTTAATAATATATTTAAATACTGACATGTAAGGACCTATATCCCGAAATCATGAAAAAAAATTGATAAACTTTGTTGGATTTCAAACAAGCTGCGACCTAGCTCCGCATTGGTCATTTTCCTGACTTTCATTACCCGGCATTCGGTGTTTCCGATGTAACTCAATAAACGGTGGCAAGTCGCCAAGCCCTAATTATTTACACTCCTAATATTAGAACACGAATAAAAATTCTCCTCTCCAAATAATAATGCTTTAGAGTTTTTCAGAGATATTTAGTCGAATATAAATATAATTTAGTGTTCCCTTGTTTAGCAGAAAGACATTTAAGGGCCCAGTCCTTATTTTTTATGATTTTGACTGCTTTTTCGGAGCTGATTGGAGCTAAACTATCTTAGTAACAATATGTTAAGATATGTTAAATTGAAGTTTATTTAAGTATTAAAAAAGTGAATTAGACAATTTATTGATTTTCATTGTAATCGTTTGTTTAATTCCAAATAACCTAAGACGTGTTTCGATGTTTTGCGGTGTGCGACGTTTATTTCATTGTTGTTTACACGGAATTTAAAACATGAAGTTGTGTTTAAATTACAGAAAAATAAAGACAAAGGAAAATCCTAAAAAGTGAATGAGAAGATTTTAATTTAAAAAAAATTAATTAATTCAAAATCTTAGTTTAAAAGGAAAAAATAAAAAATACACAAATATGAAGATTGATTTATGCTTAAACACGTACAATAAATAAATAAAAATAATTTGCCTTATGTAAAAAGATAGAAAAATTTAAAGTTCTCCGAAATTCTCAAATACATATGGGGACGAAAACGCTGATAAGGCAGACCACTCGCTGCGCTTCTAAATTCGTCTCCATGGTGCATGTACAATACAGCGCAATGCGTATGTGTAGATAGAAAATATAGATTCGGGTGTTCAATCAAAAATTCCCACGGTCGAAGACTGCAGTCTTAATAGAATATCGTTTCGCAGATTTTTTTTTCCTATAATATTTGATCCTTGTATTTTTATTTAATTTAAAGTTTTTATTCGTTTTTATAATACGACTATTTACTTGAATGAAACATATTTCACAGAAACACAATTCAATGCAATTTATAATCTCATTTTTAGGGTTCCGTACCCGAAGGGTGCAAACGGGACCCTATTACTTAACCGTCTGTCCGTCTGTCCGTCTGTCCGTCTGTCCGTCTGTCCGTCTGTCCGTCTGTCCGTCTGTCCGTCTGTCCGTCTGTCCGTCTGTCCGTCTGTCCGTCTGTCCGTCTGTCCGTCTGTCCGTCTGTCCGTCTGTCCGTCTGTCCGTCTGTCCGTCTGTCCGTCTGTCCGTCTGTCCGTCTGTCCGTCTGTCCGTCTGTCCGTCTGTCCGTCTGTCACAGGGCTCTATCTCTTGAACCGTAATAGCTAGACATTTGAAATTTTCACCGATTATGTATTACTGTGGCGGATATAACAATAATATATAAGAATATATTTTGATTTCTTATTCTACCCTGTACTCGTAGGTTATCTACCTTTTACATCAAATTCAAGATGCATAGATAGATATAGATAAATAAGGACAAATCACACCTATTGAGCCCCAAAGTTTTTTATGGGATACTATGTCCACGATGCTATATTATATAATTAATACATAAGTATATACACTACACTATCACGTCTTTATCCCTAACGGGTCAGACAGAACCTAGGGCGGTAAGAACCACATAGATACTAACCACCTAAGACCTAGGGCAATTTAAATAAATAGGCAAATATGAGTTGGACTTCGTTCCGTACCTCCGTACAATGTTTTAAAATGCCGAAAAAATACGTTTCTTGTATGACGACCCCCTTTTATTTTTAACTTTATCTTATTTTTAGTATTTGTTGTTATAGTGGCCAAAGTAATACATAATAAGTGAAATATTCATGTATCTAGTTATTGCCATTATAAAGATCGAGGTAAAAACGTTGAAAAAAACACGTTTCTTGTATGACGACCCACTTTATTTTATTTTTTTTACTCTTAATATTTGTTGTTATAGCGGTCACAGTAATACATAATAGGTGAAAATTTGAAGTGTCTATTACGGTTCAAGAGATACAAAAAATTGTTTATGATTTGTTAATTAGATAAAGGAAATAAACATTTTTACCTACTGCATTTTAAAACAGACAGGTACTTACCTATTTTAGAAATGCTAATATTAATCTAGAGTAAAAAAATAAAAGGATAATAAGCCATTATAATTTCACGGTTCGTTTATTCACGGTTTCGTGTCACAACTACTTGGTCCCTATATTCTCTTTACAAATGCCTAATTTAAATTAAATATCGCGATTGCTACAAGATTTTTGTTTGAATTTCGAAAATACTGCCTAGATATAAATATTGGTTACTTGTCTAAAAAAATTAAATAAATAAGTCCGTACGTAACATACATACCGCATTGAAATGTTGAAACCGCAGTTTCAACTCCAGTTTCATCTACTTATAGTGTTATTTTTTTTACACCTGTATGATATTTAAAGCCGCATAACAACATTTACATTCAAAACACGGGCAATCGCCAATTGATCAATTAGTAGAGTCAACAGATGCTCCAGTTAATTAATGACGATATGTTCGTGTCTACGCATGTCAATGTGGTGTACTTCTGATGAGCGTAAACATTTTTAATCATTGGAATTAATGGGAATCATGGTCAGCTCAAGCGTTCTTAATTAATCTTCTTGATATTGATATACTTTTATCCGATAGCATTTATTGCCAATTGGTTCTTCTGGTAATTTTCATGATAAAGCCTTAGTAGGTATGTAGTTAAATAAGTAGGTAACTAGTTACCTAATTTTTTTTCTTATTGTATTATTATTTATTATTATTATTCACTAATGGACGAAATAAATAAAGTCGTGGATTTGTCGTTATTTTACAACGAAAGTGTGATAGTAATTTCAACCATGTAGTCCTCTTCATTTCATTGGCTAGCCATGCAAAACTTTGTCCATCAAAAGCTCTATCAATATTAAAGCCGAGATTCCACGACATTTGCTTATTGAAATAGATTGCCTTGGGGTACCTCTTAGCAATGGAAATGGTGTATTGAGCGATCGAGCGTGGCCCAAATGGAGAAAGCGACCAATTTAGCTACCCCGAATTAGTCACAGAAGGTAGTACGTTAAGAAACTTTTTAAATTAATATTGTTATTCTACCCTGTACCTACCTTTTTCATCATCTACCCTAAAGATAACACAACGAAGTATTATTGCGAGTATGTTACATGTTAGAACCACACTCATATGCTTTGGCAAGCTCAAAGCCAATCTAAAAATCTACATTCTGCTGAAGACACCTTACCTCTGCTTCCCACAGACTTCGTTACACATTTCCAACCAAGACTAACTTATTTCTGTGAGATAAGGGTAACAAAGTTTTACGACTATAGAGGATTATTTGCGAAAACTATTTATATAATATAAGAAACTTTACTGACTGGTTAAGAGAGAGTAATTAACGTCAATGTCAATGCCCACTGCGTGTACGATCCAGGTAACTAAGTTGTAATTAGTTTGTACAAATAAACGGGCAAGTGCAATTTGGACTCGTAAATGAAGGTCCGTACCACCGTACAATGTTTTAAAACGCTGAAGGAACACGTTTTTTGTATGACGACCCCCTTTAATTTTAAACTTTATCTTATTTTTAGTATTTGTTGTTATAGTGGTTATAGTAATACATAATTGGTGAAAATTTCAAGTATCTAGTTAATGCCATTATAAAGATCGAGTTAAAAACGCTGAAAAAAACACGTTTCTTGTATGATGACCCCCTTCAATTTTTAACTTTTTTTATTTTTAGTATTTGTTGTTATAGCGGCCATAGTAATACATAATCGGTGAAAATTTCAAGTGTCTAGCTATTACGGTTCAAGAGATAGAACCCTGTGACAGACGGACAGACAGACAGACAGACGGACAGACAGCGGAGTCTCAGTAATAGGGTCCCGTTTGCACCCTTTGGGTACGGAACCCTAAAAATAATGTTATTGCTTCAATTGTAAGGTATATTAAGCCCTCTGAAGATGTTATTATCTTGTTACAACAACGCGACTCACACGAACGGAAATGTTATTCAGACTACTGAAAATATATTATATTCATGCAAATATTTTGCTTTGTCTGGAATCATACAGACAGCAAAGTATGCCACTTTGTATCAGATAGGTATAAAATTTTGGGTAGTTATAAAAAATCTGACGGGATTCCTGCGTATGAAATTTGTTGAAATTTGTTCACTGCCATGTGAAAATGACTGAATGGTTTTTTATTTTATTTTGTGTGCGTAGGCTTCAAATATATTACAAAATAAAACCCAAACCTCTGGTCAAGCGGGAGTAATGGCACGATTTGTCAAGCGAAATCCCTTGATAAACTTTTTGTGCAATTAACGTTTACCCTGTTTTCTGGAAGATGAACGTCCTCTGATAAAATACTACAAAACGATTATTAGAAAATCTCGTTGGGTATCTAAATAAATGCCAGTAAGTCTTCTTCTTCTTCTCCGTCTAAGCGCGTTCCCGGTTGTATCCAAGAAAGCTATAATTTGATAATATTTTTCTGAGCTGCTGAAGATTATTTATATAAAATTATTTTTTTATTAATTAAAACGTAATCTATACTAATATTATAAAGCTGAAGAGTTTGTTTGTTTGTTTGTTTGTTTGTTTGTTTGTTTGTTTGTTTGTTTGTTTGTTTGTTTGTTTGTTTGTTTGTTTGTTTGTTTGTTTGTTTGTTTGTTTGTTTGTTTGAACGCGCTAATCTCCGAAACTACTGGTTCGAATTGAATAATTATTTTTGTGTTGGATAGTCCAGTTATCGAGAAAGGCTATAGGCTATATAACATATAACCAATAGGAGCAAAGATATAGTGGTAAATGTGTAAAAAACGGGAGAAATTATTTCATCTTTGAAGCCTTCCGTTGCGTGCGCCGTGAAAACGGTTCAAGATACACAAAA
Source organism: Acrobasis repandana (assembly GCA_963576875.1). Classification (NCBI taxonomy): domain Eukaryota; kingdom Metazoa; phylum Arthropoda; class Insecta; order Lepidoptera; family Pyralidae; genus Acrobasis; species Acrobasis repandana. Next base: position 10,086,745 of record OY756218.1, on the reverse strand, counting down.
AATATGTATTAAAGAATAATAGCTCTTTTAATGATCTAAAAAACAGTCCGCGATAGTATATGTCTATCTTTTAAGATTAACTCACAAAAACCGTTTTTATGGTACCTAATTTGGTCGAAATAATTTGTTTAAGTTGTATCAACATAATAATATTAATCTTTATTCAAATAAATATGTTGTTGGTTAAGAGTACTTCATCTATACTAATATTATAAAGCGGAAGAGTTTGTTTGTTCTTTTGTTTGTTTAAACGCGCTAATCTCAGGAACTAATGGTCCGATTTGAAAAATTCTTTTTTTGTTGGGTAGTCAATTTATAGAGGAAGGCTTTAGGCTATATAACATTACGATCCGACAACCACGCGAACGAAGTCGCGGGCACAGCTAGTAATGGACATAATATGCATGCATGTAAAATTAATTTGGTTTTTGTAATTTTATTTTGTTTTTAGGTGATATTCGAATACAATGTATTATTGTTTTATGCATAAATTGAATTGAATTGAATCCTCAGCTGTGCTGCTTCGCCTTGGGTGCGCTTTCCCACTTTTTCTTCTCCAAAAATAACATGCATGTCAATGGTCACCCAAGAATGCCAAAAACCTTGCAAAATGGAAAGATATAGCCGGAACAGTTTAAATGATTTGGCTATAGTTTTACGACCGGCCGCCTGTCTGACGTCAACCCTCTTTGAGAATGTATTTGTGCGAAAAGTTTTACAACCGGCCGCCGCCCGACGTTAAACCTCCTTGGGAATGCAAATGTAGCACGAGATGTTTGTGCTTAGTCCTTTAGTCCTGTGGTCCCTTACTATGGGTCTCATAAGAACACTCATGGTCGCGAGGGCTATGCTAGGTGTTTCTTTACGTGATCGTATCAGAAATGAGGAGATTCGTAGAAGAACTAAGGTCACAGACACAGCACAGCGGATTAGCTCATTGAAGTGGCAGTGGGCGGGGCACATGGCGCGAAGAACCGATGGCCGATGGGGTAGAAAGAATCTCGAACGGCAGCCACGTACTGGCAAGCGAAGCGTAGTACACCCACCTGCTAGGTGGTCAGACGACCTGAACAAGGTTGCAGGAAAACGCTGGATGCAGGCCGCTTCCGATCGGTCGTTTTGGAAATCCTTGGGGGAGGCCTATGTCCAGCAGTGGGCTTCCTGTGGCTGATATGATGATGATGATGATGAGTCCTTAAGTCGCCTCTTACGACATCCACAGGAAGCGATGGAGTGGTCCGATTCTAACCCGGAACCACACGGGTGGTAAATAAATGCCTGTAAGTATTGTTTATTAAAATAGTTTTTCTACTCCCAAAATGATATATGGTATCATATTGAAACGAAAAAGATTACTGAGTAACAAAATAGAATCTCAGAAATAATTAAATCAAAAAAAATGTCCAAAAGCATCAATATTACTCGCAATGTTGAGTTGCACTCGGGTTTATTACTAGAAATGACATAACACAGCTAAATGCATTGCTAAAGCATTTCTCATCCGAGTTAAACTTAGGGCTCTAATTCCTACTGTAGAGAGCATACAATGTTAGATGCCCGAGATAACATCAAATCGAGGGAGAGTGAAATCGAAATTTATACTGAGAAGTAGGTACTTTAAATGTATCTCTATAAACAGAACATTTATACTGGCCACGAATTCGTGGCAAGTGCGTACCTGCCGCTGCCACGTCAGGGCAGTGGTTTGAGAAATATCTCTACGAGTATACAGACTTGGTACTGAAATCGTAATCAAGTTATGTGTCATTATAACTACAGTATAATAAAGAGTACTACGTACAGTATGGACACTCCCTGCCTCCCGTTTTGTTTTGTCCTCCAGTTTTGTCTGTTTGTTGTATAAAGTATTTGTAAATATTTGTTTAATATTTGAATATTTTACGTGGCCTCCGCTCTGCGCACCGCGTCGTCACCGCCGTCGCGTCCTTGCCAGCCGGTAACTGTTAGGTAACCAGGGGGGTGACAGCGCGAACAAAGTGATATTTCATCAAATGAGGTAGCGCCCTCTCGTAGCTTTGACGAACCATATAGTATATTATTTTATTCTTATTTTATTCGACTGCCTCCGTGGTCCAGTGGTCAAGGCCAATTTGAACCCACGACCTCCGGATCACAAGGCAAACGCCTTGTGATCCGGAGGTCGTGGGTTCAAATCCCACTGGGAAGCATACTTTGTGAAAAGTTGTTTCCAGTCTGGTTAGGATATTGCAGGCTTGAATCACCTGATTATCCGAAAAGAAAGATGATTCCGTGCTTCGGAAGGCACGTAAAGCCGTTGGTCCCGATCGCCATCTAGCGTTTGTACCTATCCTAGGATTGGTTCTGGTCTACCCTTTGGGTTGTAGAGGTCAGACGACAGTCGCTCTGTGTTAAAACCTCGTCGAATCACCTAGGTTAGGTAGCAGACCCCGGGCTCTGAAGCGTAACCGCTGACGATGAAACCGGGAATACGCACGAATGATGATAGTATATTATTGTAATGCTAGATGTCACTGTTTATATGCAGACAATGCAGATAATCTTTCTTTGAAATAAAAAAAACATAATCTAAAGATTAAAAACAATATTTCATTATAACAAACTACGATATATTTATTTCCATATGTATAATCAAAAATAAAATAATTATGATGATGTATACGTATTTCACATATTTATAAAAGTGACAATATAATATTTTTTTTTTATCCTGGCAATATTTGTTCGACCGGTACTGAACTACTGAAGAAAACAAATTGAACTTCTCCGCAATATCTTAACGAAAAGACTTTTTTGTGATATGGACATTATATTATTTGCGTTACAGACGCCATTCATAAGATAATCTAGTGTATAAGTTAATACTGCAACCATGCCCAGAATTCGTTTATTTGGCTGTGGACGCTTTGGTAAATATTTCCTTCTATTTTGACGCATTCTGTTTTCCCCAAAGTTTTCCCCTATTTGTAGTTTTGTATTTTAGTTCTTCACTTCTCCTTGTCTTTAAGAGCTGCGCTCTTATTGGTGGTGTGCTTTCCATGGCTCTTTTTCTCCGCTAAGTAAGAACTTAGTGGAGGTTAAGAAACCTTATAATTTTTCACATTTTTTTCTACTCTTCAGATCTTCTTTTCGTGTCGATGGTACTTTAATTACGATATTTTGTCACTCCAGTATCGGGCCACTTCGATAGCTGTATCATTTGCGGCCATCAGGTCATCCCAGGTGCCGGTGTTTGGGCACCTGGGACTCCATTGTTTGTGGAGAGAAGCCACACTGGCAAATATTTTGCGATTTGTCTATCATTTTCCACCTGACCAGATTATTTACAGCGGCCCACCTACGTTCTTAGTCTGTTTAAAGATTTCCAAATGGGCCAGGGCTGATCATTGCCAGGTGGAAGTTTCTACTCTTCAGATAAAATTCATATACATAATAGACAAAAGAAAAGTATGGAAAGTAACTCACATTACATTTTTTGTTGATTACCTACCTACCTTATTAGAATACATACTTACTGCTACTAATACTGTCCTATAAAAACTGTCTTTAAACCTTCATACTCATATTATTTTTACATAAATAAATAAATATAAATACATAATAATTATTATATTTTGTTTCAGGGGTAACTGCATTCTTTCCCGTGATGTGTGGTTCCTTCAACAACTACACATCTTCAAGGCACCTGAAAATGCAAAATAGCTGACGAAATAATAGTTAGACATTGTAAAAATAGGAAATAAAATTTAATTTAAGGCCGTACCTAAATTTTCCGGGGTCCAGTGCTGCCCCCATTTAAAATAAATCATTTCAAAGAAAACGGAGACATTATTTAAAATTTTGCTACTACCAAATCCTAGATAACCTTTCAAAGTATTTTATGAACTACTGTTTACAGTTTATAATAAGAACGTTAAGCTTTACTACGCACATTTGCTAAAAGTGGCCGTTTTTCGCAAATGTGCGTAGTAAAGCTTAACGTTCTCACTTTAAACTGTAAACAGTAGTTCATAAAATACTTTGAAGGGTTATCTAGGACTTGGTAGTTGCGAAATTTTAAATAATGTCTCCGTTTTCTTTGAAATGATTTATTTAAAATGGGGGCAGCACTGGACCCCGGAAAATTCGAGTACGGCCTTAATGTGTAACGTGATTGAGTTTTACTTTATATCCGTCCTAAAATACCTACCGTGAACTTTAAGTTAGCTAGTTAATGTCTGATTTAATTTTAGAGATTTTATATTTTTTATATAAAAATCTCTAAAATTAAATTAGACGACAAGACTAACAAATATATATACAATGTACAGTATTTAGGTAGGTACCTATATGTAGGTAAGTAGTTTGGGAAAAATTTACAGAGAGCGCCATGTCAATTCAGTTTGCAGAAAAACGCCTTAAGGATGCTCTCTTTTTCCTATATATTATTTTACTCCTTGGAGGTTGAGCGTGGAGTGGCCATACTGTACGTAGTACTCTTTATTATGCTGTGCTATAACTCTCTGTTTGTGTCTCAGTCATGCCTATACCTCGGAATTTCAAATATAAAGAGACTATGCTACTCTAATAATCTAATCCGCAATCTCAACAAAGAAACCATCACAAAACTTTTCACGCGACAACTAATCTTTTCGTACAATTGCAAAGGCTTCTCGTTACTCAGAGATAGTTAAAGTCACGGATATAGGGTAAGTTCTGTATTTGTGCTACGTTTTTTCCCTCAGGAGGTAACTTCGGTCAATATTCAACGTCTACCTGCACAGAGTAACGTATCACAACCCCAAAAGCTGCCAACGGTAGCAGTTTTATTACGTTTTGTGTTGTTTTCCTGCGGGAAACATCATAATTGCCAATACTTTATTTACTTAGATGTATTACTAAGGATTCAATTCACTCTGTGGAGAAGACTAATAAAATATTAATTTATCTGCGTAGATTTAATAAGGTACTTACTAAAAAGTTAAATGTTGATTATAAATACTCAAGTCACTTCAACTTTGGAAACTGTCATATTTGTGAAAGTAAACAACGTACAAAAGACAAATAAATTAATATATACCTACCATATTTTTCGCACACAATAATATTTAATATTATTGCACGCCTCATAAGCGAAGCGCATGAGGTAGTGCTCTACTCTCGCCTTACAAAAATCAAGTGATTTTTTTTACTAAATGTGTCTCTATTTATTTTCTATCGCACTTGTACAATAATATTTACACATAAATGTCAAGGAAAACACTAGTTTCAACACTTATGACATTTTTTAAAGACATTTTGCCTTTTAAATAAATAAAAACAATGTTTAATAAAATCATTTTGTGGACGTCCGTGTGTCTGTATGTATGGAAACTGGCGTGGTCACGATAACTCCCGAAAAACTTATCTGATCAAGTCCATTTTTTTTATACGCTTTAGTATTATCCAAAACTAAGTCCTTTCGAAGATCACGGTCTAATTCAATGTAGTTTAATCGTAATTATTATTATAAAAATACAGGTGACATATTAAAAATAATTTTGGATGTGAGGTTTGTTGAAAGAGTTAATACCTATGTATGATGAGTACGAATGTGTAACTGGCAAGTAAGAAAAGAAGTAAAAAGAAATTTGAATAAAGAATGTTGTGATTTTGTTTGTTTTATTAAATATGAAAGACGAATAAATGTAAAAGAAGCGATAAGTTAGTTAATATTTTATTTAATTTGCATTAACTAATTGAGAATGAAAAGAACAATCAGTGGTAACACTTTTCTTGACATTCGTGACGTAGTCTTGTGTCTTTTTTTTGTTTTTGCTTAGTTTTTTTGAGATTTCTCAAAATCTTCCGGTCCGAATCGGTTTAAATTCACAGGAAATCTGAGTTGTATAGAACTCTTTGGAAAGCTACTTGTTTGGTTCCGATCGGTTTAGTTGTTCAAGAGTTATAAGCGGGTCACATACACACCCACACACACATACGGATAGGGTGCATGACACTTGCTCGTGAGTGGCCAGGGAAGATTCCTGAGACCTTTAAACGTCGAGATCTGATGAAAACTCGACTTTTCAAAAAGGGGGTGAAACTAATAACGTCCCGAATTTAGAAAATTTTCAATTTTCTCAGTGGGAAGTTAAAAATAAAAGTTAAAAATAATCTCCAGTCGTGCGTTAAAGCCGACACATACTTTTCTTCGTTTTAAGTTAGCAATAAAACAATCAAAATCAATTTAATTGTGAAAAATGAGATTATGAGGCGTGCACTTTTGGATATTCCAAACTATTTATGGTATGCTCCCAGTTTCATCCACTGTTCTTCGTACTTTCGTATGTCGTCAGACCTTTACCCAGCAGTGGGACAGTGTAGGTTAACAAAAAAAAAAAGCTAAATGTATGATAAATTGTTTGCGATACCTAGATGCTGAACTGCCGAGTGTATAAAATCCTGTAAACAAAGGCTTCCGTTGCGTGTAACGTGTGTGTGGGGGCGCTACGGCCGGCGGTTTCCCTAAGGGATGAAAGGATAATCAGCGGAATAGAACTACATTGTGTATGCCACATTGGATTATCCTTTGCGCTATTCCCGAACTGTAATTTTGGGGTCATATCTATAAAAATACATACATCTCAATTCAAACCTTTTTATTTTGTTAAATCTATGGTTTATCGATTTCGTTCGTGTGTCACATTGTATTGCACGTGGATGTAACATATTATGTTAACTTTACGTCGAAATCAGAAATAGCTATTTATTATCTAGAGTATTATGACAACAAGAGCATGGAGAATAACGTACATTCTCTTTTTTACAGAGAAAAGAAGTACGAGAAGGTATTGCTACGGATAGAAAGATTATTCCATGCTGGTCTGGGAGAAAAGAAAAGACTTGGAATTAATCCAACTGCTTCTCTTCCCGCGCAGATCATGTAAAAGTCGATCGAGGGAAATGGGCGAACATGTGAATCATGTTAATAGGTGATGAGGATAGCAACCCATTATTATTTTAATATCTATTTGCCACCGTCTTGCCCACCATCACGCTAAAAGTGACCTTCGGGTCTTACAGCCCGGGCTTTATCTACCCAATCAGGGATAAAGACGTAATAATGTATCTGTATAGAACTAAATAGGCATAGGTAAGTATATAATAATAATGTTCCGACCCCATATAAAAGTAAGATAGATCCAAGAAGAAGTTCGTTTCAACGATAAATAAACCATCAATTTGTTATCAAATGAATGTTGTTGAACGTCAAAACCTTGCGGTTTCATCTGGCAACTGTCTGGCTGTCATCCATTCTGCTGAACGGTCATACACGAATTTTGTTTGTGCTAACATGTCATGTGTGCCGTATAGATTTGGAAACGTTGTTAGATCATCGCTTTATTTTTACTAGTGCACGGTATTTTTATGACGTATGACTGAATTTTGAATGTAAATATTAATTGATGCAGTAAATTAGACAAACACATTTTTTATTAGTCATATTAGATACAATTTTATTTAAGTATTAAGAAGTAAAAGCCGTAAAACAAGAAAACTATAAAAACAATCCGAGTAATACAGCATATGACTGTAAGATACTACATTAATAAATGTTTTATATATACTAATCACATCACTACGGAGGCCTCTACCCCTTTTTTCCCTTACGGAGTAGATAGAGCGTCTAAGGCCCAACCAAGACCAGACCCAACGTGTAGTGATACCATATCTAAGTATAATTCTTAATAATATATAATAAGTATAGTATATATATGTCGCAGTTGGATGGTATAAACCGCTAATTCACTAAACATCTAGGTGTTTGGCATTACAGCTCGTTTTGTTAAACAGCTGAATATCCTTCAGCTGGATTGTCAATCTGTCACGTTTAACAAACCAGCTAACCACGTATATACAGTAGAATAGGTTATATTTGCGCATGTTATAAACAAATTTTATGATGGACGGGGCATTAAAATAAAACCTCTATTCAACTTCTTACTATGTAATCTAGTCTCCAACGTCATAGAATACCAATAAATAATGATAAAAAGTTCGATGCAAGTGGATACAGAAAAGTTTGTTAACGCGACATAATCTCAATGGTGGCATAGCGGTTTCACTCGGCCTTCATTTGACTCACGTAAGTTCTTCATCTTACCGGAAGGTGGGCTATCTACAATCTTACGTCTTGCGCCGCGGCATTGATGAATACAAATCGTTTATGCCATTCTGCGTATGCGGTGTCAGTTATTTAACGCTGTTTTACGAAACCGATCTGTAATGCCAAACAGCTAGAGGTTTAGTGAATTAGCGGATTATACCATTCAACTGCGACATATATAAAAAGTAAATTTATGCCGATATGTCATACTATAAAATTAAAAAATAGATATTTTTTAAACCCGCCTAGCTACAACTGCTACAAATACGAAAGTTTTAATTAGTTGATGCATTGTTATTTATTTTCCCGTAGGGCCCAATTATATCGACCAAACCTAACTCTAGCACAGTATACATAAGAGTACAAAACTCCAGACTAGACACGAAGATCATTCAGCACAACTATACCTAACTTAAGTTAACAACTGTCAAAAATATTTACCTTTTCTTTTAATTTTTTCCTTGCTTTTATATGTTACATTTACGTATAAGTTTACTATCCGTATACAATATACATGCCTAATATGCCTATACCCCAAATAGCATTTCTATTCAAATTAAACGTCATTTTACTTGTAGAGATTAATTGAAAAATATTCATAATAGAAACTCTTGAGATTATTAGGTATATTTCGCTATTGTAATGTTTTTTTTACAAACAAATCACACAGATTGAGCTAGCCCCAAAGTAAGTAAATGTACCTATATGTTATAAAATTCTATCAGTACTTACAGTCAAATCTTTAATAATTTAATTTAAAAACTAAAAAAAAATTAACCTACTAAAGAATCATGAAGTTGAAAGTTGAATAAAGATGCGTATAATGAAATGAATGTAATTAATCAGCTTATTTAAAGAAGTCCATAGTATTTGGCGGCGACGTGCCCTCTCCGGGAAAGCAAACATGAACTCAAAACAGGCGGAATGCTCATTAATCATCGCCTTAGAATTTTGACCAATTATTTCCTTTCAGGATTATTTCGTAAATTTCCTCTTAATTTCGCAGTACGGTATAAGAAGCTAATAGGTTCTCGTGCGTGACTAGTCAATTTTCATTGAACTGTTTTTACTACTGGACCACCCCTTACTTGACTGACATTTTGATGCAGATTTCGAAGTTGTTATTTATGCAATATACCTATATCACTGATAGTTATAAGAATAATCCTTTAGAGGGAACACTAAACTACTAATTATCCGAAATACATATTTATTTCCTAAATTTGATAGTTTCAGTTTCAAAAATCCATACCTATGTTTAAAATAATTTTATTTACTATCTAAGTAAATTAAATACTGTGGTGCCATTTCATTAATCATATAAGACAGAGACCTAGACTAATTTTAAATTCAAAGTCAATAAATAGACTTGATTTTTGAACATCATGTACCATTCTCCCTACCTTCTTTCCTTTATATTTTGTATACCGGGTATTAGGAACTAAATGCATTGGAATTAGGATTTTTCAATTAGAATAAGGTGCCCCGGGTCTTTTTTATATTTTCACATATTCTACATTTTTTATAATATTTTATGGTCAAACTTTGAGCATATTTCAAATACAAGATAAATAACACTTCTGCTATAAATAGCCAATCCCACAAAGATGTATATTTCTAATGTTCTTTTCAGTTAAGAAAACACCGCGGATTTAGTCGCCTTTACCTAACCACGAAAATTTAAAATTTTTAATACAGCATTTTATATTAGTCAGGCGTACAAAAGAGATTTTCTTGATTTTGTAAACACATTTAATTACTTAGAGAATTTTGGGTTGAGGTCGCGTAATAAATTCCTTACATTACATTCGCAATAGGGCCATGCAAATTTAATTATTTAATTAAAAACGACTCGTCATATCATACAGTCTCGATACAAGGACAGACCTCAAGTAATATTAAAAGCCGAATATGTAGCGAACAATAGGGTACTTAGCTATTCAATCCCTTTCAAACAACATATGCTGTTGAAACGAAACGCAAACAAGAGTTAATGGCTTATGAGCTTATGACCGGTCTTTTCAGGGAACCTAATGAATGAATGTAAGCAAATAAGTATAAAAAATACTCGTATGATAGGTACTCCATGAATTTCGCGCCTGAAACATTTTATATTAATGAGTCGTGTGGTGTAATGGTCAACACGCTAGTCCACCAATCCGGAGGTTCTGGGTTCATCCCCAGCCAGAGTAAGTTGGAAAATGGCCTTTTTCAAATTGTCCTGGGTCTTGGGTGTTAATCTATATATGTATTTATTATAAAATATAGTATCGTTTTAACACACAAGTTCAAAACTTACTTTGGGGATAACTCAAACAGTGTGATTTGTCCTTATATATTTATTTTATTTATTACTAACTACTTGGCAGTTCATATTTTAATAGGCGTATTGACATTGATTCTTAACTCTCCATACTAATGTGTATATGTATACATCGTGTTAATGAAAGAACGCAAAACCTCTCAGATGGTACCTCAGCCCATGTAATTAAACAACTTTTGTTCAACAACTTTCACGAAATTCAAAAAAAAGTCGGATTTTTATACTAATTGACTTGATCAGCTGATCAGTTTAATAATTCATAATAATTCAATTACTTTTTTTTTAGTTTCGTGAAAGTTGTTGAACAAAAGTTACATGGGCTGAGGTACCATCTGAGAGGTTTTGCGTTCTTTCATTAACACGATGTATATACCAATTCGTCAACGTCACAACTTGCACATTCTCACTACCTACCTACTTTTCTATTCTATTTGAACCCGCTACTCCTTCCACCTCAAGTCTGATTATCAGATTCAGGGTGATACTTACCTCAGAGATCTTCGTTCTTCTAACAATCTCCAGCCATATGCCAGTTCACCGGAATGCGTTCTTTACACATTATTTTATCGTCCAAGCAATAAAATTCTGGAACGCCTTACCAGTCGATGTTCGGAAGGTTAAAACCTGCTTTTCTTTTAAGAAACAGAAGAAAGCACACTTTCTTCAAAACCTCTCAGATAGTTCTTGTATAATTTTTAATAGGTACTTATTATTTTTATCATCATTTCAGCCGCATAGCGTTCTATGCTGGACATAGGCCTTTCCCAAGGTTTTCCAAAATGACTAATCAAAAGGGGGCTGCATCCATCCATATATATTTCTTTTTTTTCACCACAGATCCATTCGCGTTACTACTGCCCCTGTTATTTTCCACATCACCCGGTTGGTTGAATGGTAGATAAGGCCTGAGGCTTTAAGTCCGCCGTAACACTTATATTTTTGTATAAAATTAAATAAATAAATAAAACAAATAATGCATGCCACAAATAAGTAAATATATAGACACTATTCGTAGTAATGGTGGGACTAACTCAGTATTGCTACCGATAAATAGTTTCTTAAATTACACGATTGTTCGGTTAAGGACAGATTAGGTTTACGATACACACACATTGTAATATAATACACTACTCATGATTAGCAAACTATATAATCCCCTGTGCTTGAGTTTAGCCTATTTTATATATAATTTACGAAGGGCATAGAATTAGAGCGTGAAAATTTGTTTACACGTGAAATGAGTCATTAATCGTTTGCAGAATTAATATCCAGCCATCAATACGGTTCCAATTAAAACAGAAAGTTTAGCAATTAGGTTATACGGTTATTTTAACATTTACCCAGGAAATCTCCGCAAATCCTGGGACGACCCTCCATTTACATTTTCATTACTTAGGGTACAATAAAACAAAACAACAGTTAAACTTTACAGACCTTTCAGAATATTTTTACTTTTAAATAACATAGCAGCACAAAAGATTTACTCAACTTTTCCAAAATAATCCATGTTGAATAAGTATACTGACTTCGCCTCGCATTTTCGCATTTTCCATCTCCATTTAAGAATTTATCGGTTTTTTTATTTTTATGGCTGGCTAATCTAGGTATTAATTAAATAGTAATTATATGAAAATACCTATTTATATAACATTACTGACTTCATGATTCTGTGATTCAAAAATACGAGTGCATACCACTAGTTTTTGATGCTTGATCAACAAATTACATGGGAAAGAAAAATGCGAGCTGAGATAAAAAAAACTGCAATATTTATTATTAAATTTGGTTTTTATTAAATCACAAGCGAAACCGCTTGACGTCCTGCAGAAAAAACGCGATAATGTCGAATTTCGCAAACATGCCTTTTTGTGTTGATTCAAGAAAAACAAGAAAAAAATGGTTTTCCGTCATTTGTTGTTGCAAGAGACCTATATTGGTACTTCAATTTTAAATAACCTCTCATTCCCGAACGGCTATCGTATTCAAAAGGAATTCAGTAAAAGTTCGTGACGAAGGCTCACAAGGTGTTTACACAAGTGAAATCAACTTTTAAGAAAAGTAAACAACTGCCGGAGAGGCTAATTTAGCAATAACCCAGCCGTGACAAAGCACACAAACCCTTGAATGTATTTTTTCATTATTATTGAAGCGGCTCGTCTGTCTTGTGTTGACACGCAATCAAAAGGTTCAGTTATTGATATAAAAGTACAATTAATGTGATAATAAAGTTTATTTCAAAGATTTTAGTTTACCTTTGCAATCAAAAGTTATGAATTAAATTGGAAACTATTTTTAGTTTAAATACTTATAGCCTATACAGAAACGAGATCATAATTTTTACCTAAGTAAGTACTTACATTTTTAGGCAAATAGACAATATAGTAAATCATAAAATTCAATTTCAAACATTAGTTTTATATAAAAAGAGCGGGACTAAGAAAGATTTCCAATTTCAATCACGACCAGGTTGTCAAGGCGTTGCATCGGTTGTAAGCTGTAGTACCATGTGATTTTCACACGTCCATGCCACAATTTAGAGAAACATTATAAATAGAGCTCATGTGATGAAATAGGTTCACTAACGACGCAAAGAGTTTCTTTTTATAATCCAAGCCTCAACCCGTAAACGGGTACTTCCGAGACTGGTGTGCTCAGTTATGGGTTTATTATACAGGGCCCAACAAAATATACTGAAATTATTTTAACGGTGGATTCAGTATATGATACTCAACAACTTTCTGCAAGGAACATATATCGAAATATGAAAAATAATCTTTGGTCTACCCATACAAGTTTACCAATGAGCTGATATGAGTTTCTATGGAAAGTAATCTTAAAAGATAATAGACATGTCAACGGTAACATGTCAACATGTCAAGATTGCCTAATGTCTGAGCATGTTGTATGTATCTAACTTACTTTATTTTGTGTTCACACGCACATAGGCTGCTGAGTGGCGATGACAACGGATTTGCGGTGATACGAGCGAGAACCACCGCAGACGATTCTGACCCAAATAATTTTCATCGCCAGAAATAAAGCGATCCATACCATTGTTGCAGTAAACAAACATATTGATGCTCGCCATAAATATTTTACACGTAATTTAAAATTTTACTGCGCAAATCTACCTATGCTGATGATGTCGTATGTACATAACGAAAGCGCAAATAAATAGAGAAAACAAGCTCCATTAAGCCCATCTGCCCCTCTTTTACCGTCACCCACTTATTATAAACACCTGTCTTATAAGAAAAGTTTGTTAATTTACGTTTTATCCTCGACCCGCTGCGACCATCAGCACTGAACTTTAGCAATTTCTTCCCAATATACAATACAAGAACAAAACACTAAAGAAATATACCCGTTTTGAATATGGTGTTGTTAAAATTTAGGACAAAAGATTGGTGGAAAAGTTTCGACCTTCATATTTTATTTTGCAAATATTTTTTGCCACTGATATTGATCTTATGACCCAGAGTATATCTAGTCGTACTAAGAGTTAAAAAAAGCTTTCTGTACTAAAATTATTTGTAAGAGTTGCCTACTATGAATATAAATAGCACCATTTAAGTCTCAATATTCACAGTTCTCTAAAAATTAAACCCAGCTAGATCGATTTTTATTCCCGAAACCCTCTACCTCTACCTCTCTACATACCAAATTTCATCGACATCGTTGGAGCCGTATTCGAGATCTACATTATATATATTTACCTAAACGAATAGTTCGTTTAAAATAATAGATAAAGGCAGATAGTGGTGTTTTATATCACACTAAAATATTTTCATCTTTGTGAATGTGCCTCCTGTTTCAGTGCCAAATAAGCTACAAGCCTAAAAAGTTCATATCTGTAAGACGAACCGCACATTTGAGATAGCCAATAATCCGGACCTCGAAGCGGAAACGATCGGAGATAACCAAGGCTATAAATCTTTTAGGGCACACACACTCGCATGTGTGAACTAAACTAGATAGCCTTGTATTTCTCCCCCTTACGACTTTCATTAAATGAGCAATGAGTAGGATTAAATTTCGAGCCAGTTTAGCTAAAAAGTCAAAAAGATATTTATTCGTAAAGGCAATGTGTTACACCTGTATGTTATATATTTAACGTCAAAATAAGGTTACGAATAAATAAATATATAGATAAGATAAAGATAAAACTATATTTATTTTTCTTCAAAAATCTAAATTACAAGGAAGGTTACAATACGGGTTATGGTGTTATCACCGATTGGTCGAGACTGGAGTCTGCAAGAGGCTGAGCCTGTGATACAGATCTCCAGAGCTCTCACTAATGGATGCAAGTGAGATTACAAAATACATAAAGAAGCTTACTAATGTATTTAATTATATAAATTTAAAGGGGGATGATTAGATACATACATATACTCGTTTTATATATAACATATATTATACATATATATAATACATATATTTCTAAGTATTATTTTATCGGTATCTATTATATGAAAATAATATCTAAGTAATACTTATTTGGACAAATCACACGGTTGAGTTAGCCCCAAAGTAAGTTTATACTTGGCATACTTACTCAACGATACTTTAAAATTTATAATAAATACTCGATGATAAATACGTTATATAGATAAACACCTAAACCCAAGACAATTTGAAAAAGGCCATTTTCCAACTTGCCCTGGCTAGGATCGAACCCAGAACCTCCGGAGTGGCGGACTGCCGTGTTAACCACTACGCCACGGAGGTCGTCAAATAATCTGTTTGGCATAGACTAAAGCCAAGACTTCATTGAAGCTAAACAAGGAGGTGATGTGCACAGATCTGTATAGGTATATTGTTTTAACAACCAATAGGAATCCGATGGACTGAAACAAGCTCAGTTGGATGCCGCCACAGCTCAGGACCGTGCAAAGTGGAAAAGAAGGACAAGGAAGGCCGACTCCAAGTAGATGGAATAAGGTCTAGAGAAAGAAGAAGAAGAGGAATTCGATGTCAGTAGGCAGATGTAACTATTATACCTTATGTAACTGTATATATTATATCTTTTTCGGTCAGTAACGAAATGTGATTAGTTGTTAAAACACAGCTCATATCTTTTAGCTTTAATAAAGTCTCGTCCGCGCAAATCAGTAAAACTAATGCAAAATTAAAACAATATATCTTCACAAAGTGCTTGTGAAGCGATAGCACTTTTATCCAGGTGGTGGAGTAAAGTAGCATTTTATGGTATTCGATTGCAAATTAACCATAAAAGAGCCATAATCTCGAGTCTAAGTGTCACTGGAGCTTTTCACAAAGTTTAAGTAGTAAGATTTGGCATTCAGGTTTCCAGTTCCACTTATCTCTATGTATTACACGGTACCACTATCACGGTAATACATTCACACTGATGGAAATTTAAAGTTCACTTTATCAATTGTTTATAAACCAGTTATCCATTAATTCCAAGTGCAATGCAAGCCAAACGAGATCACCCATTTTAAATTTCTGTCTTTTATTAATTAAAAATTAAGTATAAAACATATTGATATTGTAGATATTAGTTTCAAATTTTTATCCAGATTGATTAAACTTGTTTCATTTTGTATGGAGACTTCTGGCAGTAATTCTTAAAGATGACAGAGAACTTCGCTCATTAATATACATTCTCGATCTAGCCAACTTTCGAACAAAAAAACTTTATCAAAATCGGTTTATCCGTACTACCATGCCACAGACGGACACACCGTATGTATTGTGTCCATCTGTGGCATAAAGCTTATTACACTTCTATTTTTACTTTGGGGTTTAAAAATGTTGATGAATGTATAATCTATTTGCTCGTATAATTTGTAACAAAATAAAAGGCCTTTAATTTATTTTCTTCTTCATCAATTTCACTTCACCAAAAAATGGAGAAGTTACAGGGAAACATAAATTAAAAAAACTTATATACATTCGCTTAAAAAGAATATTGAATTAATAGCTAACGAACATACAAAGCTCAGTGTCCGAATGCATTTAACGGAAAACGTTTGCTAATTAATGTATATAGTGACAAAAAGTAACAAACATTATTGTCTTCAAATATACTCGTAAATGTCGACTTCCGTAATAGCCATTCTTCCTCGCAATATCTAATATAAAATATTTAATCTTCGATTTTGCTGCCCGCGGATTTTCTGTGATTGCGTTATAATAGCTCCATCGTATAAATCCTAGCCGAAAACCGAAGCTGATAACCCGGCGTCGTAAATCCAACAGTTGCCCGACGGAATAAAGATATTTTCCCGCTGAGGAACAATTGGTAATTCGGTGAAACTGTGAGCACACTGGGCCGAACATTTTCCCCGATGATTTGGCAACTCGCCCCCGCCTATATTTAAATTGTAATCTCACTGAGTCAACGCTCTCAATGCTCTAACACCGAAAATAAACGGTCTCGAGAAGACGACAATATTCCACCGAGTTCTAAATAGTAACAATGCATTTAATCCACAAATCTGAGTCGGATACAATATAAATGCTGTTTCAATTCACGCGAATCTATCGCCACAATTTGCGATTATTGCTAATAAAAATCCTATCCTAATCCTAACCTTAATATTATAAATGCGAAAGTGAGTTTGTATATTTGTTTGTTTGTTTGTTACCTCTTCACGCTTTATCTACTGAACCAATCTTTTTGAAAATACCGCATACACATAGTTAAGAGTACTAAGAAGGACATAGGGTACCTTTCATCTCGGAATAAAGTAATGTTCCCGTGGGATACGCGAGCGAAGCCACCGGCAAAAGCTAGTACTTAATAAGTTTTAGTATAATATATAAGACCTAACAAAATATAATGAAACTATTTAAAAGGTGTATTCAGTCCATAGTAGGTACTGAACAACTTTCCACAAGGATCTTATATCGAAATATAAAAATAATGTTTGGCCTCGCATACAAGTCGACCGGCCAACTGATTTGAGTTTGTATGGAAAGTTAAATTAGTTTCAGTATATTTTATTAGACGTCATATAAGTAAGTACCTACATGTTTGCTAGCTTGGTTTTTGGGTGACGACCTTGAGGCCTTGCGACCCCCAACTCTGTCCACTTCGTATTTTAATAATATAACTAACTAAAAATAAAACATTTTCTTAAATATGAGTGACTAGATATTATTTATTTTATTCATATTCAGTCAATGGTATAGCATTCGTTTCCTTATAATACCAATCATATAACTGACAGTTTACATAACATGTATGTTTATAGGTATAAACTCAGGGTCAGAATAACTCGAAACTCAACTAACTCAATTAAATGTGGGGTTTCTTATTCCTTACACTAATTTTATTAGCATTCTTTTCTTCAAATATTTGATAGGTACATTTTCATCCAATTAGCATAATTAGGTACTTAAGACAACTTTACAACATATAAAGAATAGATAATAGACCTAATTAAACAACAAAACCTTTGAAGGTCGTAATCACACCTGAAAAATGTAAAATAGGTAATTTTTAACAAAAAAAGCCAATCGAAATTTATTACATTTACCTCTTATATCTTTTATTTACAAGCTTTTAATTAAGTACAAGTTTTTATTTAACTTGACCTGATTGTTGATGTTTATTTGTTTGGGCCCAGAAAACAGTAAGAGTATTAACATACAGAACGGAGAGCGGGCGAACACACACCCATTGACGTGAAGCGTGATTTAAAGTTCTTATACAGTAATTAATGGAAATTGCTGAAGAAACTTGATGAATTTCCGCCTAGAAATCCAGGGCAAGGGCTTGTGTTACAACATTTTCTAAGAAAAAGCAAAAAAGGATTTTCCATTCTGATGTATATTTCGCAGTCAGGAAGCAGAGAAAAAAAGAAAAATGTACCATTCGTTTCTTCTCCGTTGTAAAAGTCAATTAAGGGAACGACGTAACCAAAGGTATTATTGTGAAAATATTACTTGCTTAAGTAGAGGTAGAGTCAAAGAGGTAGAGGTATATTTACTGCTCTTGTCGGTGGAGTATAAATTCTCTTCCATTTGTCTCTCTCATTTGCCATTAATCTATATATATCTCATTTCTTGCTTACAGGCTACAAACAATTCCAGTTTAAATTTCATGTATCTGACTAAGCGCTGTTTATCCATAAACATAAATATGTAACACCACATCCGTTGTATCTATTTTAATATGAAACAAACGAGTCATTCTTTAAATTAGTTTTGAAGACAGTATATACACAAGAATTTCTCTATCTTTCTTCATGCACAAACATAGCTTGAGTGCCTACTTACGTAGAATATGAATAAAACAACTTTTTAATTTCAATAAAAGCAAAGTTAAGTGTAGTTAAGTTTTCTCATTTGATTCGCTACTCAAGCCAACTCACATAAAAATCACGTGTTTAACGATGAACATAAAGTATGGAATTAATTCCGTTGCCCAGACGGTGGGTCATCAGTCATCATCCTATCCTAAATAAAACTATTTTACGATCAATAGCTATTAAGAATTAAGACACCATTACATGTTTTACGATTATGACCTATATTTTATATACCTACTTATCAATTTATTGGATAATGTAATTGAGTACTTAAACTATGTTTATTTTGTGCCAATGTATAAGTAAAAAATAAAGTAATCGCTCTTTACGTAGATTTAGAAGTAGCTACTCACATAGAATTATGAACGGTGGTCAAACATTATACCGTTGACTCGCATTCTTCTTCTTCATCTTAGCGCGTTTCTGGTTGCATCCTCAGCTGTGCTGCTTCGGAGCCCGGGGTGCGCTTTCCTGCTTATGCTTCTCCAAATATAATGTGTATGTCATTGGATCACCCAAGGATGCCAAAGACTTTGCGAAGTGGGGAAGAAATAGCCGAAACAGGTTAAATGATTTGGCAATAGCTTTACTACCATATAGCCTGTCGTAGCATATAAAATTCTAGATATTATGTGATGTGGTTTAGCAAGTCGTAGCATTCGTAGAATCGTAGCTCTTTGATTAAGTCCATAGCAAGGTCGTAGCAAGTCAGCCGTAGCATACGTTTTGTAGTATTCGTAGCATAAACGAGAAAACAATGCTGAGCCATTTGCTGAAATTCAAATGCTGACTTTATATACTGCTGGTTTTGTAATGATACAATTATGACCGAGCGTTGTAAAACAAGTAATGTAGAGGTATATAAATTCAGCATAGTGAACGGGGGGGCATACAGTCGGTCTGTAAGTTCCATTATTTTGCCACTTTTTATTTTAAGAGATTGTTATTAAATTAATTGCTAACTTTTGCCTGAGACCAACCGCTTTGGAGTCTATCCAAATAAAAATAGAGTTTTGAATTTTGAATATGTACTGTTTTATGGTGTTTCCTACTTCTTTTTATTTAGATAATACTATCCAGTATACCCGAAATAAAATATTATATACAACTTAATAGTAATTAATAGGACATTAAAATATTGACTGAAATAAAATTACTTCCAATATCTTTTTTTTACTTCAGCCTGTTTCATGTAACTTGTAGTTATCTAATGCTTTAATTTACTAATACCTTTGTCCTCTGGCTAAGTTTACGTTAGCAAGATCCAACACATACCAATTTACAAACTTTTTTATTTCTATCCTTGTCTCCAGGACAATTAAACGGATAGTGCGAATAAAAGTTTTATCATAGTCACTCATAGTTACACAAGTGTGACATATCCACTACACTAAAAAAATATATCTTCATTATTTCTTGTCGGATAGGCTTCTTACATAAAAAAAAACGTTAATGTTATTAGCAAGAATACAGATAAACCAAAATCATCAACAATAGGTATATAAAATGTTTGGCTTCGGTCCAAGTACTAAACACTATTAACTAAATCTTTTTTCCTAGTCACATTGAAAATTCTACTGAAATGTGTAGTGCATGTAGCATTTAAGGAGCATAAAACGAATCATTGTCCTTCAATAATTGTTGTTGCAGGGTTCGAGATTTTGGGGTGCCATTCAGTAGATGGACCACCACTTGTCGAGACCAATTTACCCTACTTCATGTACCGTCGAAAACCTTAATGAGACTAACGATAAAGGGCCGTGTTGCCGTAATCACAAGGTAATAACTGGTCAAAATTCAGAATTTTTATGTTGTGTGGAACGGTTTCGACTGAAGAATTGTTCAAGAAACATCTACTGCAGTAGTGAACGGTGGGTATGGTAAAGTCGGTGAAATGATGACTCAAACAAAAATATGCAGGAAAGTCAGAACAGAACATAAGTCACATTTAGGTGCGATGAAAAAGTTTACTAGTGTGTAAAATGGAGAAGAAAGTGGCACTTTCTTCCAAAAAATAGTCACTGTGTGCGTTTCTTTCCGCATAATGAAACCGACTAGAGTTTGGCTCTTAAGTTTAGAGAGTCAGAAAAAACTTTAACTGTTCAATGGATTACTGAAGTTGATTCGAAAGTCGGCTCGAGCTAACAGATAAATTAACCGGACTATATCGCACCATTATTATTTTACACTTCGTCTTCAAAAATATTTTTATTATATTTTTAACTGTTTATAGTTAGTAAATTTAACTCGTATATTCGAGCAGAACAGCGTTATTTTTCTGAAAAATAACAGTGCTATATCTCATTGAAGTCGGATGTGGCTTCGCGCGTCATACGTATAGATATAGGTAAGTATATTTTTGGATGTCATTCTATGCTACAATATTTTATTTGTGTACCCAAAAATAGCAGGTTAACATTTTTTAACATAAACTACTCGTGCAGTCAAATGGTAATGTTAAGATTATGAAAGTTAATACTTACTTGACTTTCTCGGTGCAGTAGATAAATTAACAAAATAATAAATAAAAAATAATAAAATTAACACAAAACTAATCACATATCCCAGTTTGGTAAAATAAACGGAAAAGTTGTAGTTGTGGCACTACACGAAGTTATCGGCGAGTCGCGACGGCGTGGTCTGAAAATTCCTGAATGCACCCAACCCTCGCGGCGAATCGCGGACGACTGCCATGCGGCATGTCCTGTCCTGGTTGGTAGGCGGCCACATATACTGCACACTTTCACACCGAGTTGACATTTTACGTTACTCATCTCGGCTCATTTTTATCCAAGTATGAATTAAAGTGAGAATTCACTGTTTTAAAAGGATACATTTTTGAAGCGAGTTCTTGTAATTTAATATCTATGTCATCCTTGGGTACCTACAAGATCTTCAGATATGGAAGATCTGAAGATCGTGCAGGTACAATACAATACAAAAATCTTTATTGCAAAATTTAAAGTTTAATTATTTATGTAACTTTTTATTTAATATAATTTAAAACCTTATTTAATTTTGCAATGTAATTTAATTTATGACTTGAATAATTTTATAATTAACTGTAATGTAATGTAATTTTCAATTTAAAACGACTGAGAGCTGTTTATCAAATGTGCATGCTGTGTTCGCTCCAAGTAGGTTGGCAACTTATATGCTCTAATTTGTATATGCTTAGATTTGTGTGTTGTTCAGCTAGTTAGCGAACCAAATAAATTAAAAAAAAAAAAAAAATAACATTTACAAATACAAAGTATAAAGGACAATATATAATATAAGGTACAAGAGGCGGCAGGTACCCTCGGAAGGTTAAGCCGTTAGTCCTGTCTGTCATCTTTAGATCATACTGGCACTCTTACTATATTAGAGTCCTATTATAGTCAGCTTCAAAAATCTGACATCAATTTTAATCAAAATATATATTCTTGTCAAAGTATCTACACGTACCTGCTATGATTAGTGATGTGCCCTTCCCGTTCCCCAGATTTCCGGGAACGTTCCCGGGAATGTTCCCAAAAAATGGAATTGTCAGGGAAAGTTGTAATTTTATTTATCAGACATATTTTTTATCACTGTAAATATATTTTACTAACGTAAATGCATCACTTGATATGGTTATAATACAAATACATATATCCAATATTCCGTAACATTCCCTGGAAATACGGGAACGTTCCCAAATTCCCGGGAATTTGAGAACGTTCCCGGGAACGGCACATCATTAACTATGATACCCTGGCATAGAGTTAATTGGGTTTTATTAATCGGCTTGTTAACATTCTTAATATTAATTAAAACTAAAACTACCTAAACTTTGAGATTAACTGAATCTGTGTGATTTGTACTCGATACAGGATCAGGTTTTTATCCCTTACGAGGTAGACGCATCGCCTAGATATGATTTCTCAATATTTTCTCCCATTCCCTCGATCGGCTTTTATGATCTGCGCATGAAGAAATGCAGCTGGGACACTACTTTTTTTGTTTGAAATGGAAGATTTCTATAAATCCACACTTGTTATAAAATAAAGTCTCCGGCGCGTACCTATTATCTATCTGTATAAGATAAACTCTGAAACTACTGTGCCAATTTTGTAGAGCATCTCTCTGGGAAATTTGCCATAACCATATTATTGATACTTGTAAATGTAAATAGGTATTACTTATTGATAGCTTTTAACTGTTAAGTATATACACTATAGAATTAAGTAAACTCCCCCGGCGCGTATGTCTGTCCGTCTGCAACCGATGTTTGTTTGTTTTCGTGTTTGTAAGTGATTAACGCTGGTGTTTTCAACGTTTTTAAAGCTGCCTAAAGGCATTTGACATAGCTTGACGACTGTCATACAAAGTTGACCGCCGAGACCAACGACTTAACGTACCTTCCGAAGTACGGAGGAGATTAAGAACGTTTTGTGCCACTTGTCTACTCACCACCCATCCAAGTGAGATCCACGTCCGAAGTTGCTTAACTTGCGAAAGTTGTGCTAACTCCCACTGGGCCACCGAGCTCCTCTGCAGCCGTTAAACTATGATTACTTCGACGATTTTGATGCAGTTTTCACTACAGTGTAGAGCTTTTCTCCAGCAAGGTTTACATGTAGAATACTTCTACATGCCCGTGCAAGGCCGGGGCAGGCCGCTAGTATATTTATAAGAAATACATATTCATCAAAACAACAATAAATTATCATTGTCAACATAGTACAAATAGGTAAGGGACATATGTATATGCAAACAGATTGATTGAACGGCACTTTGTAGAGCATTTTGGTGTAATGTAGGTACGCCTGTCTTTGTACACGCCTGTATGACAGGGCGTATCGTTATTGATGATAGGCAATAAAATGCATATCGATACAATTCAGCAAAATTTATCTCAGTCTCGTGTTCAATTTATCCTTTTTGAATGGTTGTACTTACACCGAAAATATTTTAGGTATTTTTGCTAATCGGTACCTATAATAAAAAAGTAGCCAAGTGCGAGTCAGACTCGCCCGTGAAGGGTTCCGTAGCAGCAAGTAACATAATATAAAAGTTCTTGTAGTTCGTTGTAACTTTGATTCTACTTACTAAATCTCGTTCAAACCAATTTTCGGTTGAAGTTTACATGGTAATGTACATCATATATTTTTTTATATATTTATAAGTTACAGGGGGGATGACACACATTTTACCACTTTGGAAGTGTCTCTCGCGCAAACTATTCCGTTTAGGAAAAAAATTATATTAGAAACCTTAATATTTCATTTTTGAAGACCTATCCATAGATACCACATAGGTGTGGGGTAATATGAAAAAAAAATATGATTCAGTTCTAAGTATGGGGAACCCCAAAAATTTAATGTTTTTTTTTCTATTTTTGTGTGAAAATCTTAATGCGGGTCACAGAATACATCTACTTACCAAGTTTCAACAAAATAGTTCTTATAGTTTCGGAAAAAAGTGGCTTTGACATGACAAAGTCTGACAGACGGACAGACAGACAGACATGACGAATCCTTAAAGGGTTCCGTTTTTTGCCATTTGGCTGCGGAACCCTTAAAACGAAGGAACCTTGATGAAACCAATTTTGATGTGATGAACATACTCACAAATCCATTAACGCTTCTCCTTCACCTTGGTCGGTTAACGAGTGGAATAACCGACCGAGGTGCATGTCTTTGTAAGGCCACGCGCAATGTAGGATTCCGAAGTTGCCCCTTACAGTATGGAAATTTCTTCTACTTATTCCTTCCCTTATCGTTCTTTCCTTTGTCCTGTTGGACTTTTACATCTTTACCAGCCATATCGTCGTAAACACATTCTATTCACCTCACCTTTGGCCTCCCTCTATTTCTGTTCCATTTTGTTTCGTTACAGTATGGGAACTTACAGATATACAGATACACTATCACGTCTTTATCCCTATCGGGGCAGACAGAGCCTAGAACGGTAAGACCTAGGCCACTTTTAGCGTGATGGTGGGCATGAAGATGAAAAAAGAAAATCATAATAATAGTGATGGGTTGGTAAACGTATCGCCTATTGCTATGAATCAGATTCTTGCCCATCCCTTCGATCGGATTTTACGATCTGCGCGTATGGGAGTATGGGAACTTATTTTCCTTAATTTTACATGTTTACTACCGTGGTGTACGTAGTTACCGTGGGTTTTAAACAAGTGACAACATTATCAGATTATTTTTTCTATGTACCTTTTAGGTACTTAAGGTACTAAAAGTTTAGCCGTGATAGCTTTACTTCATCGGATACGGATCACTGAAATGAAATCAAAAAAATTATAAAACCTATCCAAAGATACCCATAGTAACTCTAGATTAATACTCTAGATTTTCACAAATCCATAAACATAATTAAAAAAGTTATATCAATTATCAGAATCACGTTTAAAAATAACTGTTCAGATGCATATGCTAAAATTTTAGTTCTTAATAAATTGGTCTATATAATCATCAATCAATCAATACATATGATATGATAAATAGATCGTTGAGACAGCGAAGGTGGCCCGGGCCCGGGGAAAGGTCTACAAGGCGTATGTTAGATCCCGCCCGCCTGACATACCTGCGCAGCCCCTTCGTGTAACGCATACTGCTCGGAGTCCAACAAGCGTCAACTCTAAAGTTTTTCCCCAGAAAAAATATAAAAGACTAGGGAGGACCCAAAAAGCATCCTGTAGTATCATCGAGATCGAGATATAATATCGATAAAAATATTGAATATATTTGTATCGATATCGATAAAATCTAAATAAGTGTCAAGCTCTAACAAGTCACGTTTGACGTTTTTTTACTTAATTTTGGTATTGGTAAAAGCAGTAAGTCGAGTAAATGTTTTTTTATGGAGTCCCGTCTCTTAAAACGTAGGTAGTGATTATATTCTCTTTGCTCGCCACTAGGTACGCCGCACGACGCGCCCCTTGCAACCAGTGATGCGCTACACCAATGATTTTTCATACGAAATGTATGAAAACGGAGGGGTGCAAAACAGATAGAAGCGATACGCCGTACAGCGCGCCGTATCCGCGCCTTTTCTATCTGGCTTACGCCTAATACTTAATCTGAATGTTTCGGATTGTGTAGAATCATTAATCAGAAACTAAAAAAAATCTGAATCTTTCTTTCAGCATGTGAACAACCGGCTGAGGCCAAGGTAGTGACTGTCTGTGGCCGTCTGTAAAAAAATATCTTTCTTTGCTTTTATCTTCATTCATGTGACATGTCAAAAAAAATTAAAAAAAAGTATGGCGTTTGGCAACAGCAACAGGATTTCTGTGTTTTATTTTGTAAATTTGAGTTTTCAACTGAATTCGAATTACTTTACAGAATATTATTTGTCGTGACTCAATGCTTTACAAGATCACATTTGTATTGCTCTAAAAAAGTGGCTATATTATGACATTTGCGATAGAACTGTACGTAACCTAATAACAACAAGCTTTCGTTTACAAGCGCTTGCTTTTTATTTAAATTGAGACAATATACACCACAAATCGAAAACCACGGCGTCGAAAAAAACTGAAGAATCTGCCCATCAGGACGCAGACAACCGATACAAGGTAAACTTCATAGGCGTTGACGTTGCTATTTTGTCCAAACTGAAATCGTTTTTATTGCTCAACCACAATAATGAATATTTAAACTATTTCTAGATGCCAGCGGCAAGTTTCGGCTCTCTATCACAATTACCAGCTAACGGAGACTGTGGCATCAAAGATGTCTGGAACCATAATCTTCATGAAGAGTTCCAAATCATAAGACAGGTTGGAATGTGAAATAAATGAAATTATTCTAAATTACAAAATTACACTTTCAATTTTACATTATTTCTAAATCATCAAGTTTCTTATTACTTGAAGTAAGTAACTAAATGATGACACAGTTTTTAAAATCTACATAGCCTATGTAGATTTTGCAACACATGATTTAAAATAATTGTTCAGGATCCTAAATCCAGTATTCAAAAAACAATTTGTATGTGGTATTACAATTATGTATTCATTGATTTCCTGATGCAACTTCACTTCTAGATGCGATCATATGACTTGGATGTTTTAGTTTATAGTTCAATCTGACTTATGTGCAGTAATTTCTTCAAACACTTCATGCACCTAGTGAATAAAGAAACCCAGATTGTTACTACTATTATTATGTCAGACGTGTTTGAAAAAGACACTTTTAGGTTTATCATCCCACATTACAATAACATTAAATCTTAATATCATCATCATCCGAGCGTATTCCCGGTTGCATCGTCAGCAGTTACGCTTCAGAGCCCGGGGTCAGCTTCCTAACCTAGGCGATTTGACGAGGTTACTGGTTTTTACACAGAGCAACTGCCGTCTGACCTCCGCAACCCAAAGGGTAGACCAGAACCAATCCTAGGATAGGTACAAATGCTAGATGGCGATCGGGACCAAGGGCTTTACGTGCCTTCCGAAGCACGGAATCGTCTATCTATTCGGATAATCAGGTGATTCAAGCCTGCAATATCCTAAACAGACTGGAAACAACTTTTCACAAAGTATGCTTCCCAGTGGGATTTGAACCCATGACCTCCGGATCACAAGGCAAATGCCTTGACCACTGGACCGCGGAGGCAGTCTATGATATAGTTATTCATCAGTATATATTTTTTCTAGGTTGTCCAAAAATATCATTGGGTGGCAATGGACACTGAATTTCCAGGAGTAGTTGCTCGGCCTATTGGAGAGTTCAGATCAACTGCAGACTACCAATATCAGCTCTTGAGGTATGTTGCTAAATCAACCCTTAATATGGGCTACAGACTTCATTTAAAAACATATTAAAGTATAAATTACATTTTTTTTTAATTTAATTTTTTAGCCGTTCAGGTCCCATTGTTGGGCAAAAGCCTCCCCTTTTTGTTTTTGTTTCCTATTACTTCTATCTTTGGCTGTTTCCCTCCATTCCTTATTGAAAGCGGACAACTCGTCTCTCCATCTCATCCTAGGTCTTCCTCTCTTCCTGTTACTAAACTATGAATATAAAATAGATTTTTTTTATTTTATGCACCCTTTGACAAATGTTGAAAGAGCAGTCACACATTAGGCTGCCTAATACTCCCCAAAATGTTAGACTTATAACAGGCCTTAAAGCATATTTTTCAATATTAAATATGCGAAAATTAGATATTTAATTATGCTTATGTAGATATTAGAACTATTGGTTTTCCACATAAAATAAAAACAATATTTATAGTGAAAACTGAGTAGAATTTTGATTTAGATGCTTTAATTTAAGTATCTTGTATTACAAGTATTTCTTAAATACAGTACACAAAAATAGTTTACACATATAATTATAATTATCTTAAAACTGAATGGGCAAAGGCTAAGCACTATCCACACATTTCCAGGTCAGGGCCCCATTCCACCCCAAAGGTTCAGAGTCTTATCACTACCCATCGTCCAATGCCCCTGTTCATTATTATATAATATTTGCTATATTATACATTAATGAATTTTTTTTTTCCCGTTGGGACATTTTGTTCCATTCCTGGCTCAGTAGCCAGTACTTGGAAAACCCTGACCAGACAATTATTTTATTTATTATAGACGAGCAGATAAGAGCTGGTATGTCTATTTCACACAGTGCTGAGAATCCTTAAAAGGAAAAATACCTAGGAAAGGGAGTTAAAAATTTTAAAAAGTTTCCAATGCCCATGTGTTTGGTTTTACTTAACAAACATTTTTCAAAATTGCATTGTATTGAGTAGAGAGTATTGCAAATATTATTTATTACAGGTGCAATGTCGATCTTTTAAGGATAATCCAGTTGGGTCTGACATTTATGGATGAAAATGGTAAAACTCCACCAGGCTACACCACCTGGCAGTTTAATTTCAAATTCAATCTGCAGTAAGTACCAGTTTAATTAAAGTGGTGCATTAATTCCGCATTAGCTTTGCACCCCCTGCTTCTTGAAATAGAAGCAGATATTTTGAAAATGTACCTCTTTGCAAAATGGAAATTTGTCAAGAGGAACAGGAGGAAAGGTGTAAAGGTATTTGGCAGTCAACCCACTAAGTGATGTTAAAAAAGATATACACCTTTTATTCAACTTCTGCACTGAACTACTTTTAGGACAAACTTATATTCATAATTGCATTCATAGATACATGAATACGTCTGGCTCAACATTGTAGATCAATACTACTGTATTTGTCTAAAAAACATAAAAGTGTTTTATTTATTTATTTTGTAATAATACAGTATTGAATCATTTTTCAGGGAAGACATGTATGCACAAGATTCCATTGATTTACTACAAAACTCAGGCCTACAATTTCGAAAACATGAAGAAGATGGTATAGAGCCACTAGAGTTTGCAGAATTGCTTATGTCATCTGGTAATTGAAATATAAATTGTATACTTTTCTTGTGGTAGTCATCAGTTCAGTAGAGTTCAGAAGCTGGTTATTAATAATCGGCTTGATTATTTTCAAATCTAGATTTTACTCTATTGTTTATTATTATTTTGAAATTGTCTATCTGCCTGAAAGTATTCTAATTTGTTCATCTATAATATTTTTACTTTTGTAGGTCTTGTGCTCATGGACAACATAAAGTGGTTAAGTTTTCATTCCGGATATGACTTTGGCTACTTACTAAAACTTTTAACAGACCAGAATTTACCACAGGACGAAAATGATTTTTTCGAAAGTCTAAGGTTATACTTTCCCACGGTTTATGACGTGAAGGTGAGTAATATACACTTGAAAGAACTTTACTAAGATGTGATTGTGTGTTTGTTGCAATGGATAAACTAAAAAACTACTGATCCATGTATTAAAAAAAAATCACATAAAAAAGCTAAACTATCGGCTATTTTATTTATCTTTAAAAAAATTAGAGATCCCTACGAAAGTTGCAATAATATGACCCAAGGTATTAAAAAATGGTCTATAAACGTCATTATGTCGCGTGCGCTGCGAAAACCATAGATAATACATAAATAATGTTATGTACCTACTATCTTTGCATGCGACAGACGTGTCCCGCCCACTCCCACTTCACCGGGATGTATGGAAAGAAAGACTTGCCCAACGATGGGACCTAATTGGCTAACAAAATAATATTCTATGTTTTAATCTAGGTGATAAGCTTATGGCGTGTAAGTGGAATTTTAAATTTGTAAAAATCAATTTCAGTATTTGATGAAACTTTGCAAAAACCTAAAAGGAGGGCTTCAAGAAGTGGCAGATCAACTTGAGTTAAGGCGAGTTGGACCACAGCACCAAGCTGGTTCTGATTCCCATCTCACGGGAATGGCATTCTTCAAGATCAAAGAAGTAAGTTCTTGCGCTTCCTTTCTAATGTGTGTTGAAAGTGACACAAGGCAGGCACTTTTCTAACATAATTTTAAATTTTCAGATATTCTTTGATGACAACATTGAAAGTTCAAGTGGTCACCTGTATGGTTTAGGGGCCCCATTCTCAGTGAATGTCAACAATTTCCAAGACAATGGTGAGAATGGCAATTCGTCTTGATCTGTGGAATCTGTTTGCATGGTCAACCTCATCTTGGCACCATGTGTTCTCCCTCTGACCAGACAACTGGAACAATTGTCTTTATACAAAGTGCTCTGTACAAAAATGGGAACTGTCAACAAAATTGTTGTGTTCTTATTATTAATTTACTTAAAAATCATAAATCGATAACAAGAGACAAATCAAAAAGTGACAAATTATTTCTTTTTAGTACATAATTCATAATCAAGAATTATTTTATCATTTTAATTTGCGGGTGATGAAACGCAACTGCACATTTATACTGTAAGCTTGAAAACCTGGCCAATATAGCTATTTTACTAATAAAATTCGAGTGGGTTAGATATTTGAAACAAAAATATTTTTATTGAGAGAATATTAGTCAGTTTTTCAAGTGAGATTGAATATAGAAATTGATCAATTATTTGTACATGTATTTTATACACATAGACTTAAGGACATACCTATGTATTTTTTGTCTAAGACTCTTATTTTTCTTTTGTTATAATATAAGTATTAGTTTGATAACTATTGTTTTGTAAAGAATCATAATAAAACAATAATTGGGAAGAAAAAATGAGTTTAATAACTGACTAGAATTATTTATTTATTTTATTTTCATAGGTACATATTCAGACACAATTTTTATTGTTTTTATAAATAAATGAATTGAATTGAACAAACAACTTACAATAATCAGGTCATCGTTTCCGAGAGCGAAATAATTAACGATACGGACGGAAAGGTTTCCTTGGGTAACGGTGGGATAGCAGCATAGGAAAGTGCTGTTCCGTGCTGATAGATGAGTCTATCAGCACGGAACAGCACTTTCCTATGCTGCTATCCTTTTCTGTCGCTCAGAAGCGTCATTTGCTAGAACGAGAGAGAGCGACGGAATGCTTCAGCACCGGCCGTGCTGCCGAGGCGGCGGAATGCGTTGTTTCATTCTTGTCAAACTGTGCATGTCCTTATTTTGCCTTGATATATCACCTGTAGAGGTGCTCACCGTGCTACTCCATCCTTTATATATAAATAAATATATGAGGACAAATCACACTGGTTGACGAGCTAGCCCCCAAAGTCAGTTTATTATGGATGGGATATTAACTCTACGATCATCATCAGGTCTTTTTTAGTCTCTACTACAGGAGCAGAACTCTGTACTACCAGAGCCATACTTGGCCAGAGCAGAAGAGGGGTTGGAGCACATAATATATACTCGTAGCTTTGTTTAGCTTGTTTTTCCTAAGTCGCCTTCTACGACATCCACGGGAAGATTTGGAGTAGTGCTATTCTACTCTGCCGGGAACCACACAGCAAGGATACAATATTTTATATTAACTAGGTACATAGATAAACTCCCAAGACCTAGACAGGACTGTTTGAAACATCTTTCTTTGTATCATCGTCAAGGGTCGCAAAGGAAGGGCTAAAAAAACAATCCTACGACCTACCTCCATGTATAATGTAGGTAACTGGCTGAATAGGTAATTAAAAATATTTGGTTATTGTAAACTTGGCTGCCTGAATCAAAGAAATCTTGCCAGCATACTTACAAAAACAAAAGGAAAAATGTCAATGTCACTCTCATTCCGTCACTGTCAAGTTTGACACATTGTCTTTTTCGTGCTGCAATTTTGTAATTTACAAAGTAAAGCTAAAGATTTTGGTCAGTTTTTGTAAAGAACCAACTGAAAAATCTGATTATTTCCTAGTCTCATCTGTCCTTTATCTCATCGATGTTTTAAATTTTAGTTAAATTGGAAGTCATACTTATCACCAAGTACATAAACATTTTGAGCAGTATCATATAAAAAGTATTTATTGCCGGTTCCAGTCGCAAAAAACATTTAAAATAAATTAGGTGTGCAGTGCAGCTTAAATTACTCCAGGCCTGACATTTGGAATAGTGAGTTTAGTACAATTAGCTATCACTATTTGTGTAAAACTAATTACCATTAACCTGAACTAATTACCAGCCAACACACTTTTGTTTTACACTCCCACATTACACTATCCTTATGCGTTGATTAAAAAAGTTGTCTTTCATAAATAACCTTACTTGAAAGCAATTATCAGGAGATATTACTTATGACCTTCACAGATGCCTGCTGCTAGCTTTGGTGCATTAGTATCAAATGTCATAAAAGAAGACTGTACCATCAAAAATGTTTGGAACCATAATTTACATGAGGAATTTCATGTAATAAGACAGGTATATATTTATTACAGGTTTTTTTAAATACTAGTTTGACAATTCGGAAAATTAACCTGGAATAAGAATTTTATTGTGTATATTATGGTCATCAAGAGTACCAAATTTCAATTAAATCCGACTTACTTTTTTTCCATAACAGATCGTCCAAAAATATCACTGGGTAGCAATGGATACAGAGTTTCCAGGAGTGGTAGCCCGTCCCATTGGAGAATTTCGATCCACTGCTGATTACCAATATCAACTTTTAAGGTAAATTCAATATGGATATATTTCTACAAACTAACATTCTGTTCTCGAGGTTTGTGTAGTTAGTCAAAATTGTATCCATGGGGGATTGTTTATTTATTTTAACACTACTGTTGCAAAGAAAAAAAACTTTTATTAAATAGCGTACTTAAGCTAAGAGCATTTTCTACCAGTCAACCATAGGGATAAATAGAAAAAAATAATACTACATATACATTTATTACATTATATCCTATGGATAATAAATTCTCTGCAATTGTAACGCTCCTACATTCACCGCTTCGATTCTGATTCCATTTACGCAAACAAACTAACAGTAATAACAACGAAACACTCAAACGCACACATAGACAAATATGCATGCGATTGGTTGTGACAAGGTCACGCTTCGTCGTCGGGTGGGGGCGGTCTCCGCAGCAAGCGGTGAGGCGCGTGGCTTAGGTACATTTTGCATAACACTTTCCACAGATGTCAAGTATGGATTATTAAAATGTTTATGAAAGGTGAGTCCTGTGTTTTAATGTCTGTATGGCTTCTACACTACTTTACTAAATCAATTATCGCTAAAACACAGCAATATTCTCAAAGGAAACTTTTTGCGACGTAACCGCATGACATGTCACAGCGAAGTGTCGCGCCGTGCCGCGCCGCGCGGTTCATATTTTTAGCCCCGCCCGCCGCGGTACATATCGCGTGGAATGATTTTTCGGGATTAGTTGTGCTTCTAGGGACTATTATTCGTGGATTATATCATATTTTTACAAATACAAATATTATGTTCAATTTTGTGAACTGCATGATGATGACTTTACTATGAAAGAGAGTTCAAAAGGTGAGCCCTAACTTTCCTCTAAAAATAGAATTTGGTGGAAATTACTCAGATATTAATGGATAAGTGGCGTAGCATCAGGGTGTCAGCTGCCCGGGGTGAAAGAAAATTTTTCTACTCTCTTAATTTGGGTATTTTAATTATGGGCCCTACCAGGATATTTATTTCAGTGAAGTGCATCTGCATCTCAGTACCTACGTCTAAGTAAGTTAGACTTTTTTATCTGGCCTCTGGTCTGTCTGATGCAAGCTTTTCTTCTGGTGGACAGAATGTAGTGAAATTTTGCCTCTCCTCAAAAGTGCCACCAGGGGCGGAGCGCCCCCCCCCCCCCCCCCCCTCCCTGCACCCACTATGCTACGCCACTGGTAAATGCACAGACGAATGGCAGCTTTACTGCAGGTCGGCGTCTGCCGTCGACCGGTGTCGAAGGGTGTGTGGCGTGTGTGATATAAAGCATAAGTCTAACAGTAATGTTTCGACTAATTGAAGCTAAGAGTGGAGTCAAAGGAATATTTATTCTGGTTGGACAGATTTAATGTCAATTTGAGCAAATTTTCTTGAACTACTTACTATTATGCCTAACATTTAGAGCGGTTGACTTAGATACCAAAGTCGTTAGAACAGTAAATGTTCCCTATATTTAATAGATGGTGTGGATATATATGCATACATAATAATCACATCATTATCTCTTAAGGGCAGACAGTGCCCAAGGCCATAAGCAAGGCCGCATTAAACATGTCGAGGCCTGTAGGCAATGCATGCTCTTAGGTCCAACGCAGGGCCCTACTGGGCACGGATCTATGCATCCTCGCTTTAATACTGTTATGAGTTATAATGACATATAAAAAACATTCAATAATTTGTAATGATTCAATTTATTAATTGAATTTTTCAGGTGCAACGTGGATTTGTTGAGAATTATACAACTTGGTCTAACATTTATGGATGAAAGTGGCAAAACACCTCCTGGATGCACTACTTGGCAGTTTAATTTTAAATTTAACTTGCAGTGAGTGTACATTGTGTGTAAATATTTGATATTTGAGGCTACCTATCACTGTACCTACAGCAGTGTAGCATGATATATTACATATAGTCTCTTTTTTTCCCGACTACCGTGAAGCCAAAAAGAGAGTTATGTGTCGCCGCTATGTATGTATGGGTGTAAACATGTATGTATGTTCATCTGTTCCCTCATATCAATATCAATGATATTATGGATATCATTGAGGATACGTTGAATGTGTCTTAACTGTCTGCTGATTATAGGCTATTTGACGTCACAGTATATTCAATATAGCACATGCCATGGGCCCGGGCGGCATAGACATGGCGGTGGCGGCAAGGTCACAATGGGGCGGCAAATTTAAAGACCGAAGCATAAGTAGCGGGTAGTGTGTGGGCGGCAAATTTCCGGTCGGCCCCGGGCGGCGAAAGTCCACGCTACGCCACTGATAGCACCCTCTATCTACACTTCTACCCTAATATTATAAAGAGGAAAGATTTGTACCTATTTTTGTATGTTTGTAATGAATAGGCTCAAGAAGTACTGGGCCGATTAAAAAAATTCTTTCACCATTGGAAAGCTACACTATCCCCGAGTGACATAGGCTATGTGTGTACCACGGGCGAAGCCGGGGTGGACTGCTAGTTCTATAATAAAGTAAAAAAAAATCGAATTATGTATTATTGGTTAGTGTATCGGATGAAACGTTTGTTTCCGATGAGTAAATAACCTTGATGTTGTTACTCAAGGGGAAAATAGCACAATTTAAAAATATTAACTTAAATATTAATATAACTACATTATTAGCTGTTTCTCCCTGCTGTGCTTGCATTATGTGGATAAATGTACTTTTCAGTATAATTTTTTCCGTATTCCGGTTTTAACTTTTAACTATATCTTGTATAGGTCTAGGCATATTACCAGTTTCATGCACTTTTTTCTGTCTCTTCCTGGCAGGTTGCAATTAAAATTTCAGTTTATCTATTTAATTTCATATTATTTTTAGGGAAGACATGTATGCACAGGATTCAATAGATTTGTTACAAAACTCAGGACTACAGTTTAGGGAACATGAAGAGCATGGTATTGAACCTCTGGAATTTGCTGAACTTCTTATGTCTTCTGGTAACTACGCTTTCTTTCAATAAGAACAAACAACTTTGAAGAGCATTTTACATATAACTATATATACCTAACTGCCTATTACACGGCGCTGTCGTCGCCAATTTGCTGGTCCTTGTTTATTATTAACACCTTACATTTCCTTACACTCTTGTCTACAGGGATGTGCTCAGTCATCAATCGTATTATAATAAAATTATGTTTTCAGGCATAGTTCTTATGGATAATATCAACTGGCTGAGCTTTCATTCTGGATACGATTTTGGTTACCTACTCAAACTTTTAACAGATCAGAACTTGCCTCAAGAAGAAAATGATTTCTTTGATAGTCTTAGGCTATATTTTCCAACTGTTTATGATGTCAAGGTGAGTGAGTGCAGTAGTTATTCACTATACCATTTAACTAAAAAACATTTTGGTGTTATGTCCACATACTTGATTAAATAAGATCGAGAGATCTGGGCTGAATTTTTCCTGGAATTAAGTTATAGGCTGGGCTGCGTACCAGTAGAGTTGCAACGGACAGCCGGTCACTATCCGGTATCCGGCCCTCTTTGCTATCCGGCCGAATACCGGATAATATATTTACATACTATTATAGAAAATATGACGTCAAAATACTGCCATACCGAAGAACGATTGGTTCTTGTGTTATTTTAGTAAACTAATAATACAAAACACATGTAAGCACACAACGAACTTATTTAGTTACAGCAAAACAAGATAACATATACTGTTTTCACGTGAGTGTAAAGTAAATATAGTTTGTTTGTTTGTAAAAACTTTGTTGTACTTTGAAAACACATAATTTGTGCGAAATCGTTCGAAACGGACTCAAAAAATACTGTCTGCATCCATACCTACAAAACTTAACACGCCGAAACTTGAACAGCGCGTTATGTGAAAATGCTAGATTTCGAGATTACATATTTAGAATCTATAGTTTAGATCTACTAATGCCGGCCGGATATTCGGCTTTCCGGCCGATGACCAGGCTGAACATCCGGTATCCGGCCGATGGCCAGGCCGAACATCCGGTATCCGGCCGAACCACTATCCGTTGCATCTCTACCTAGTATGTGCATACCAGTATGCACATAGGTACTTGTTTAGCTTTCCCATACAAAAAAATAAAACAGTCTTACTAAAAAAACATACTTTATAATAAAGAGTAATAAATATTCTTTTTATGTTATCAGTATTTAATGAAGCTCTGCAAGAACTTGAAGGGCGGGCTGCAGGAAGTAGCGGACCAGCTGGAACTACGACGGGTTGGGCCACAACACCAGGCCGGTTCGGACTCCCATCTAACTGGAATGGCATTCTTCAAAATAAAAGAAGTAAGTTGATATTTTTTATCAACTTATTTGCGATTGACCTTTTTGTCAAAAGCCTTGCCTTTTGCCTTGAAGATGATCGTCTAAATCCATCGAAACCTGGTCGGTCTTTTCAGACTATATTACGAAAGTCAACCGGTTGAAAATTAATTAATTATAGATTTTATGTATTTCAGATCTTTTTCGATGGCAATATCGAAAGTACCAGTGGCCACCTTTATGGATTAGGTGCTCCATTTTCAACTAGTGTAAACAATTTCCAAGATAATGGAGAGAGCGGCAACTCCTCTTGATCGGGGGACTCGCTGTGTGTGACGAGCCTCACGCCGCAACCGCGCGTCTTCCACATCACAGAATGATGTAAGTGTTAGTGATTGAAAAACTCGAGTGAACTAGGTATATGATTGAAAATAATGAGCATGTAATTCTCAATAATGAAAAAATAATTTGTAAAATGATGTTAGATTATAATATCTTGTCTAGTCCTAGGTACCTTTGTATAATTTATGTATCTATGTGCAATAATAGAACATATGCGTATTGCTTATAAGGCATTTTTTGATTTTATAAATGTGATCTCAGTAGTAAATGTTAAAACTTACCCAATAAAATATAATAAATTTTCATCTTTAAATAAAGAATTAAAAGTTTAAGACTAATTTACTTTT
Source organism: Acrobasis repandana (assembly GCA_963576875.1). Classification (NCBI taxonomy): domain Eukaryota; kingdom Metazoa; phylum Arthropoda; class Insecta; order Lepidoptera; family Pyralidae; genus Acrobasis; species Acrobasis repandana. The sequence continues at coordinate 10,049,065 of OY756218.1, read as the reverse complement.
TATTTTTCAAATAGTTTTAAGATCGTGGCCTTATCGTGGGTGGGAATCAGAAAGAACAAGGTAATGATCTCGGCTCAGACCAAGGATCTTAGTTTTTTCGTCCATCGCGCTTATATAATACGAGTATGACTGTGAGAGAACTTAGAAGTAGTGTTGCCGATCGATAGGCTACTATCGATACTGCGGCAAGTGGGAATATCCTTACTATCGATAGTGCAAAAAGTGTAATACTATTGATGATTTGCAATAGTATGGATAGTATTAATCCTTGATAGTCACTTTGCCATCGATAGTTTCAAATTACTTTTAATAATAAACCTTTTTCGACAAACATCACACTCATGTGGTTTCTCGCCTGTGCGCATTCTAAAATGTGTTATTAAATCACGTTTATTAAATAATATACGTTTGTTTGTCATACATCACATTCATTTGGTTTCACACCATCTGCATTTTGTTGCTGCTGTTATTATTATTTGAGATAGAAACATACTTATTAATCACAGTTAATAATCAGAACAGCGAAAGGTCGTATCATATAAAAACTATTTGATGGGCTGTGCTGTGATGTGTCACTAATTAAATCTGTGTAACTATGTAGGGTTAACGAGACTCTTGTTATATTACTATTTAACCTTAATAATATTATCGAAAAATAAACAACTATCGATAGGTTTGGACTATTATAATATAGTCCAAACCTATCGACAGTAAAGTTGTGAAGAGGCGAAAATAGTATCGATAGCATAGCGATAATCAAGGTTTAATACTATCGATACTATTGCAAATCATCAATTAGTATTACCACATTTTGAACAATCGATACTATCAATAGTCCTATCGATATACTGATTTTCGAGGTCAACTATCGATAGTTCGGCAACACTACTAGAAGTCTTCTCCCAGTCAAGCGGAGCTATGTAGCGGTGTGTGGTGTGCGAGAAAGTAATACGGAGCAGAGTTGCGAACTGTCTGACCATAGACGCGGACTCCAAACGCTGTGCTAGGCCAGAACTCAGAGTGTGCTATAAATTCCGCTCCACTTCCCCGTTTATTTAATGATTTTTTATAAACCCCTGTCCACTGAAGTGGAGCGGAGATTTTATGCAATTCTTTGGTTAATTTTGGTACAGCTCCGCTCCTCTTTTCTTCGCTCCGCTCCAGTGGACAGGTAGCCTTAGGCTCACATTGCCGCGAAACGTAGTTGAATGGAAGCGAATTGTAAATTGAGCCGAAGTAAATACGTTATTAATACCTAATATGGCGTTTACTTATATAGGAATAATCGCAGTATGTAACAAGTAAAAAAAAAACCGTTAGCATAAAATGTCACTTTATTACCATACAAAATGACTTGCAAAATCACGACGACGCTTCTGATCGACAGGAATATCATATAATTTATTGAAATGGATAAACATCTCCTGCCACAAAGAAAACGCTAATATATGGAAATCGCAAAAGTGAGTAGGAATGTTCTCGCAAACTTAGTTCAGTCAGACAACAATACAACATCATTGAACAACAGAAAAAAAATCTAAACCACAAGTATACAAAAGATATACATACTTACATGATGAACATTTTCACAAATCTGCCGGTTCAAACCTTAAAAATAAACATTACATACTTCAACTGAATCACAAGTTAAATTGAAATAAATAGGATTTTAAAATTACAATAAATTAACCATTATTTTGTCTCGATTTTTGTCTACTTGCTAGTTTGAGGTTTTCGATGGGTCCAGATTTTATCCATTTGCACAAGTAACCATTATTTTGTCTCGATTTGTGTTCTATTTGCTAGTTTGAGGTTTTCGATGGGTCCAGATTTTATCCATTTGCACAAGTGATAACGTTCACTTCTTCTTTTTCTTGTGTTTTTGAGCTGTATCGGGCGCGTTGTCTGCTTTGCGTTTGCCAGCGTTTGGACCTTTTCCGGCCGCATTGCCCCCAGGCGTATTTTGATTTGCGACTCCGCTCTTTTTCTTCTTCTCTGCACGTTCTTTCTCTTCCAACTCTTGATTTTCTCTTTCTATTAACGTGATAAGCGTGTTACATCTGTAATGTTAACAAATGCATTACTGACTCATAAGTATTATCGTCAATCTACAATCTATTAAGAAAATCACAGTGCTACTCTCGGTGGTTTTATACTCATAAAATAAATTTGTCGTAATATAGATTCACATAATTCATAATGTTAACCTAATTTTAAGTAACCTAACAATTAACACACTTACGAGGGCTGTTTGATAAGTACCCGTTTATGGAAAATAAAACTTTTTTTTTGTATATATGCATTTATTTTTCTACTTAGTCACCTTTTAACTCTATACATTTGTTCCACCTATACTCAAGCTTCAATAAACCATCCAAAAAGTATGATTTTGGAAAGTCATTAAAATAGGCCTCTGTGGCGGCAATGACTTCGTCATTTGATCCAAATCGCTTGCCACCGAGCCATTTTTTTAGGTTGGGAAACAAAAAGAAATCGCATGGAGCCAAATCTGGAGAATACGGGGGGTGAGACAATAGTTCGTAGCGTAACTGTGCTAATTTAGCCGTCACAACTCTGGACGAATGAGCCGGGGCGTAGTCGTGATGAAACAGTACTTTTTTCTTTTTCAAATGGGGTCGTTTGTCCTTCAACACGGCGTCAAATTCATCCAATAAATTGGCATAGTACTGCCCTGTTATTGTTTTTCCCTTTTCTAAATAGTCAATATGTATAATACCCTGCGAATCCCAAAAAACGGTCGCCATGACCTTTCCAGCCGATGGGACGGTTTTTGCTTTCTTTGGAGCAGGTTCACCCGGTAAAATCCACTGCTTCGACTGCTCTTTCATTTCCGGGGTGTAGTGGTGGACCCACGTTTCGTCCACGGTCACGAAACGACGCAGAAACTCCTTCGGGTTACGTTTGAACTCCGAAGTAGTCAGTCGGTTCCGTTTATGCTCCTCCGTGAGTAAACGCGGCACCCACCTCGCCGATACTTTCTTCATACCCAATTTTTCTTCTAATATGTGTTGTACCCTCTCGATTGAAACATTTACAGCATCAACGATTTCTCGAAGTTTAATTCGGCGGTCGGCTAAAACGATATTTTCAATTTTCTTAACCATATCGTCTGTAGTCACCTCAACTGGCCGGCCTGGGCGATCCTCATCAAAGACGGTTGTTCTCCCCTGCTTAAACTCGTTATACCAATATCTGACGGTTGTCATAGAAGGAGCACATTCATGGTAAACCGCTTGCATTCTTACTTTTATTTCATCACATGTTTTTCCTTCCAAAAATAAGAATCTAATTACAGACCGATACTGTTCTTTCTCCATTTTAACAATTTTAAGTTCACGCATTCACTGAATCGTTGTCAAATGAGAAAAAAAACAAAAGAATGCCATTTTTTTTATTTTCCCGCCTCTGATAAATGGCTTAAAAAGGTGGTATACGTATTTGCGGCCAGTGATATTAATATATTTAGAAAACGGGTACTTATCAAACAGCCCTCGTAAATTATAAGTTCATTCAAATATAAACAATTCTTGAGACTAATAAAATATGTTTGCGGCTTAGGGTTACCGCTACCTGTTTATGTTTGCGGCTTAGGGTTACCGCTACCTGTTTTATTATGTGACTCGAAATTATGTCAAAAGAAACTTTAGGTTAATAAATATTATGAACTAGCTGTGCCCGCGACTTCGTTCGCGTGGTTGTCGGAACGTAATGTTATATAGCCTAAAGCCTTCCTCTATTAATGGACTACCCAACAATAAAAGAATTTTTCAAATCGGACCATTAGTTCTTGTGATTAGCGCGTTTAAACAAACAAACTCTTCCGCTTTATAATATTAGTATAGATATAGAAACAATCAAACTCTTTCAAATTATTATGACTAACAAACAATATTAAGAATTAAAAATTTAGGAGAATCAACGGGATCCAATTATTTGTTAGTATGGTATCAGTACTACATGTAAAAATAATAATAACCTCCGCTGAAGTTCCACCGCTGTTCTCGACTTGAGGAACCAATCGAAGCGGAACTGCGGCGCCGCGTGGACGGCCGCCCGGAGCTCTTCGTATACGTTTTCCTTGTCGAAACCCAACTTGTGCAGCATACACACCAAGAATCTGTAAAATTCAAATTGTCTGTAACATGTGCTGGGAAAAGATTGTTAAAACCTATGGAAACCCAGTCATATTAATGAGAAAGTAGCGTCCTATTTGTAGTAGCAATTTCCTAAAAATATTTTATGTATGAACTACACGCAGTAAGAAACGAACGTCTTTTAACGCATTTTAGACACGTTTATTTATTTATTTAACTTTATTACAAAAATGTAACAGGCGGACTTAAGGCCTAGGGCCTTTTCTACCAGTCAACCTACAAGTAGTGCTGATAAAAGCAAATTTTGGACGATTAGGTAGTACATTCAAATTAACTATTTGACCATAATTAAACATTTACTTAAGACATATTCATTTTCATATATATATATATATATATATATATATATATATATATATATATATATATATATATATATATTTTAATTTCATATATATATATATATATATATATATATATATATATATATATATATATATTTTCTTATACATTCATAGACCTACATATAAAAATACACAAATATTTTATAAATTCATAAACCCTACATTAACTACATAAATACTTTATGACAATTTGTGAAGATAATGAGCGCGCACAGCACTCTTAAACGCTTGGCGACTAGGGGCTTTGCCGAGAATTGTATGAAATGTCGAACTGTGACGTCAGTTTTTTGGAGTCAAATAGCGCTCCTAATATCCGTTTTTCTGCATTAATAAATCTAAAATCACTTTCAAACTGGATGTGATCAATGACAAATGACATTATTTTGTGACGTTTTATTCTCATAACAGTACCACATCATATTTTTGACCTAGGAAACTACCCAAAGTGGGATCGGACAGGTCTCACCAAAAAATCTTTATTCTAATTATAAATAATGTTAATTAAATAAACTGACCATTCAATGAGTATTTTTGTGAAATAATAATGATATATATTTTTAAATCAAGAAATAAAATGCTTTAATTGCAATATTTGTAATCTGTTCGCCACCTTGAACAAAACACTGATCACAGCGCGTTACGGCATTCGTTTGTAATTGTCATTTTTGACGGCTGTGGTAAACTTAAAATGTTAACCATAGATGTCAACATGACTATGTGAATTTGTAGCCTCCACTATTGCCATCCTTTTCACCACTTGATTGTTTGATGTTTACTCACAAACAGATGACGTCAGGGGCCAAGGTGACAGATGGGAGCGTTTACGCGGCATTTTTATGCGTTCAAATTGTTAATGTAATTTATGCATATTTACAGCCTCATTTGAATAAAATATTATTTTTTATGGTAATAAATAACAATTCTAATTACTTTCAAACACTTTGTGAAAAGTTGTCCGATTCCCTATTGCCACAAACTAGATTCAAACCTATAAACTGTCATTGAAGAATTGAAAAAATGAAGCTTACTTACACAAACAAATCAGACTAAAGGCCCATTTACACGGAGCAAGTTTATTGCCTGTTGCATACAATTAAATTGAAGCAATAGAAAACTTGCATGGTCTAAACAGAACGTCAGCCATACAAATCATTTATTGCTTCAATAAAATTGTATGCAACAGGCAAGAAACTTGCACTGTATAAATGGGCCTTTAGGTATTCTTTATCCTAAGGGTAAGTTCACACCAAGACGCAACATGACGCGACACGTGGCGCGAACTTTTAAATTAATTTAAAACTTGTTTACTACACAAAAAGAGTGAGGTTTCAGTGACGGCTTGTCACCCCGCGCTATGCAGCCCTGCGCAGCGCGGTTCTATATTTCTTCAAAAGTGCACTCTACGTCGCGTCTCGGTGTATACTGAGTACTGACCCTAAAATGTAACTTAAAAATAATTACCTATCCTCTTCTTCCACATAATTCTTTCCTTTATTGGTTCCATAAGAAATCCTGAGTTGATGGAAGGGAGCTCTATAGCGAGCCATTTTAGCATCCAAAGCTTTTTTGATTGAAGCTCTCCTTTGTATTTTCGCTTCTCCTCTTTCAATTTGTCCCATGATCCTGTCCACGTCTTGCAATTCGTGGCATCTCTCCCAGAATACTGCTGAATACTCCATAACCTTGAAATGAAGAATATCGTTTTAAATTATGGCAAAAATATTGTCTACAGTTACTTGGATGTGATGTGGCTGATGTTTACTATTATTAAATCTATATATATATGTTACGCTCAAAGACCGAATTCGCTCATTGAGCGAAATAATAGGCCACAAGGCGCTGTGGCTATTGTAAAACGGCCACGACGCGAAATTCGTGTCGTGGCCCTAACCAAAACAGCCACAACGCGTTGTGGCAATCACAGGACGATCACAACGCGATCTGAGCGTTTTGACAAGGACCACGACACGAATTGGAAATATATTAAGTACATAATGATGGAACCATATTATGGATATGCCGCACAGTGATTTAATATGGGGGCGG